>CM057449.1:1790970000-1800970000 GCA_016271365.2 Neoceratodus forsteri | reverse complement strand
GTTTGAGCAATTATTACTGTTGGTACTCACTGTTATCAGTAGCTTTTTGCTGCGATGGAAAAAACGGCCTGCAGCCAGTCTTAGAGGCCTCAGAAAGGAAGTGGGTGGGCAGTCCTGCCGATCATCTCTCCGATCACCACACTCACAATCCAGTAGATCAAGATGTGGGTTGAGCCCAATTTTAAACAGAAAAGTCTATTTTTAATACTTTTACAGCTCTTTTTGATCGCCGTGATGCTCCTCCACTAAGCCAGTACACGCACTCCTCTCACACTCCCTCTTGAATGCTGGGCAGTCATTGTAGAGCTGGCTGGGGGGCGGGACTGCTTGCAGCCTCACCAATCACATGACGCCATGCAAATGAGCCTCTTTTCCCTCGCGAGTTCTCTTCTCTTCACGGCGATCGTCGAGCAGGCAAATTTAAACTGCAAAACACTTTTTTTTTTTTCTTTGAACTGACTCCACGGCGGGAGCCCATTTCAGCCATTTAGCATGGCCATTAACACAGCAAGTCTCTCAGTTTACTAAAAAGCATTTCCAATGTCCAGGGCACAATTTTCCTGTTGCTACCCCTAGTCTTCCACACTTTTCTTTATCACAACAGTTCTTTAGAAAGCATTTCCAACTTCCAGGGCACAATTTTCCTGTCACTACCCCTAGTCTTCCACACTTTTCTTTATCACAACAGTTCTTTAGAAAGCTGGCAAAAACACTGTAAATATCTGATGCAGGACAAGGGCATACTCTTTCAGGCTTTACTGCTCCTTGGTAAACAGTTGGCATTTTAACAGCAGCATATGGACAACAGCACACAGCGACACACTAGTTAACCTTGCTTCAGCTTTTTGGGCTACCCTCTGCCAGATAACCAAAACGCTAGCCCCTTGCCCGAGCACCTTTCCTCCCTAAATTAAAATCAAAAGTGGTGCCTCCATTTTGTAACCCCCGGACCCCTGACTTTTTGCAAATGACAGGTGGTATGCTGTTGAAGCTGACAGCAGTACCAGGTGGGGACTGGGTTCGGGGAGGACTAGGCTACTCGCCACAGGGGCTTAGGTTTGGCTACTCTGCACAGGAGCACCCAAGTAAATCCAAACACAGGAAGCAATAACTGTAATGTACAATACCAGGAATGGGATTCTAAAGTGTGGCTTTTATTCAAATCCAAACTGAACAAACAAAGCATAGATGGACCCCCACGGGGCTACATTCCTGGTAATGCAGATAAGAGTAACAGAAGACTTCTTCAACACTTTAGCCCTCAGGCTCTGAACCCACCAGGCACACAGCCCGGACGTGCACGCTGTTTTGGGTACATAGCCCGACTTGTACACTATTTGGGTTTTCCTTGGCCCAGTTCCTCTGCCGGCCACTCGATCCCTGTCCATATGGCAGTGGACACATTTTCTGTTGGTGGCTCCCCAAACCACCTTAGAGCCTTCGACTCCTTAAGGGAAATTTCCTTTCAATCCCATGTCTGGGTACTTCCCTCAGCACTGGCCAAGTGCCTGAGGGAAAGTAAAAGGGCCACAGAGCAAATCCATAGAGGTGAACCTGGTTACTAAAGATGGGGGGGTCTCCCACCACTAGCTTTCACAATTCATACCCAGCCATTTCTCTGGACATCAAACAACTATTTTTGAAAGCTTGGCAATGTAGATTAAAGGGTAAATGTATAGCATATTTCTTCTACATGTCTTGGCTTTCCCCTTGTGCTGGACTTGAACATACTTTTACTTTGGCTAAGCCTATTCCTCTAGGCCTCCCACTAATTCAGCAGTCCAATCCCCACTTTAACACAGTTCAGGTGAAACACAGGCCCTTTGACAAGAGCAGAACTCACCCTTTGGTTACAGGTGCCCCACAGGCGAATCTTGCCAGCTTCTGATGCCACAACACATTTCAGAAAAATAAGGCAGCTTCTTCCCTAGCCGGAACCAGGAGATTGCCCCTGGAATAAAAGGCAAACCTTCCACCCTCATCCCCTGAGGGATGGGGCACAGAGACCAGTATCAGCGGTCTCCACCACTTCAAGAACAGCTTACTGTGTTCCTCTTTAGGCGGAAACACACACCTTTCCCTAAAAGTAGCTCTATATCAGAGCTTAGACTCCAAGAGCCTGTGCATAGACTGCTGTGCTCCTCTCTTCAAGACTGCTCACACACAACTGCTGCTGCTCACTGTTCAAAAACTCCCAACATGCTAACCTAACTCCCATCTGCAGATTTCAATGTGGCTCATGCAGCTGCGATAGTTCTATGGTGATGTCATCCCTCAGTCTCAGCTGAGACTGAGAACAGAGTGAGACAGTGTGAAATCCATTTAACTGGAGTTTCACAAGCTGCTTCCCTGCCTACCACTAGGTCTTACTGGGATTCTAGTAACCCCAGGTAACGGAGGGGTTACACTAAGGTGGTGTGAAAAAATGCCAGTGTTGAAAATCTGGCATGGAAATATTGCAAATTTGCGAAGTTACAAGGGTGCGTGGAAACTGCGCAACACACGCTTGCAACACCGTCATTTTATGGGACTTTCGGCACCAAATTATCAACATAGGCATTTTAGGACCTCTGCTCTTGAACAGAGTCACCGTCATTTCCTCAAACTGTCCCGAACAGTGATTTCACACAGTGACTGCACTATTCTGCGCCGGACGTGCGAAAACACATTTTGGGCAGGATATGTAAAATGACAGCTGTACCATTCATCAGGAGGTGTGGAAAAATGGCAAGTTTGAAAATCTGGAGCGAAAATATTACAAATTCATGACGTTACGAGCGTGTGTAGAAACAGCACAACGCATGCTCATAAAACAGCCATTTTTGGGAGTTTTGTCACCAAATTTGCAACATAGGCTTTCTGAGAGCTCCCCTCATGAATAGTAGCACTGTCATTTCATTACTTGGTCCCAAAAGGTGATTCTGTGTAGCGACCATGCAATCACCTTTTGGGACCAAATAACGCCATGACAGTACAAGAATTCATTAAGAGGAGTCCCAAAAACCCCATGTTGAAAATTTGGTGCCAAAATTCCAAAAAATGCCTGAGATATGCATCAAAGTTGCAAAAACCCTATTTATTCCATTATACAGCTCACCAGCAATTCCTCAGTTTGCAGTCGGCTTTGAAGAGTGCAGACGTGTTCCCGGTTCACCGAAGATCGTTGCTCCAGACTCCGCAGGTAAGTATGGGGTGAGGGGAGGGTGTGGGGAGGCAGGGTGCACAGTGGGTGGGGAGCAGGGAGACCACTGAGGGACTGTTTCCTTTTTCCACAGGTACAAAAAAAAAATCACTGGACCGTTTTTATGTTTACAAGGCCATGTGGCATGCTGGGGTGGGCTCCCAGCATGCCAACAGAGCCTTGTTTTTTGGGGAGGCAGCTGTAGCCATTGGGGGATTGGGAACACCCATCGGCACACAATAAAAGGGGGGGTAGTTTATGCCATCGGGGATTGGGCACCCCGGTCGACACACTAGGAAACTGGGGGAGGGGACAAGAGCCGAGGGGGATTGGGCACCCCCTTTGGCATATAACAAATGGGGGGTTCTTTATGCCAATGGGGAGTGGGTTCCCCCATCGACACATACATTGGGGGGGCAGGGTAAGCCAACAGGGGGATTGGGCAATCCTGAAGTCGGCAGTTTGGCGGGCAGTGTGCTGCCATGTTTGTGTCAGGTAAGCATGTCGGGAGGTCCACTGCGTGTGATGAGCTTTACTCGCATTGCAGCGGACCTTTCCTTAGATGTGCTCACCCAGGTGGTGTGGCACTGGCATGCAGGCTGATTGGGGAATGAGGGACGCACCTACTGATGCGTGCCCTGCATTCATCCAACAGTGACCGTGCCTCCAAATCTGCACTACCACATGATGTTGGCTGTGCAAGCACACCAACACAAAAAGGAGGAAGGTGAGGAAAAAGGCAGGATAAGGGAGGAAAAGAAGACTAGGACAGTGGAAGGGACTGGCAAGGATACTGGATCAGCAGCGAGGAGGGGATAAAAGGGTCCTGGTAGTGGAAGATTCAGTCATAGGAGGAATCAAATGGGGAGGCAAGCGAAATAAGTGTAGTGCAGTGTAGGTGGACTGCTTACCGGGAACGACGGCACATGTGGCCAAGCATATTATACCAGCATACATGAGACAACAGGGGAAAACCTCACTTCGTGCTACACCTTGGCACAAATGATTTTGAAGGGAATAGCATGCGAGAAGTGCAAGCTAGATTTAAAGATCTAGCCTGGGTTTGTGGGAATAATTTTCAATCCATTGCCTTCTCAGAGGTGCTCCTGGTTCCCAAAGGCAAGCACCAACAGGAAGCAGACAATTAAGGAGTTCAGTGAATGGCTAGCTCAGTGGTGCAGGAAGATGGGATTTTGACCAGTGGGAAACTGGGGAGGGGTATGGGAGGACAAGGGATTGTACACCCCTGACAGGCATCATTTGAGTAAGGAGGGAACAAGGACCCTCAAGCATAAACTGGGATAATTTTTTTGTAGAAACCTATAATTTAAACTAAATTGGGTGTAGGGGGACTAAGACAAATTAGTCAGACCAAGACACAGGAAATGGGGGGCTTCCAGGCCCCCCCCCGAAATGGTGACAAGGAAGGTGAGGAAAATTCAGAGATAGAAGGGACTAAAAGGCTAAAAAGGGAGGAAAGGACAGGGAAAATGGCTGGAGGGTGGTATCCCTTAACACTAGGAGCTTAGGGAACAAGGTTCCTGAATTCCAAACAATGATGGCTGAAGACAGAGTAGACATAGCTGCCATAACAGAAACATGGGCTAACCAGTACCAAGATTGGGAACTCACAATTCCAGAGTACAAACTGTACGGAAGAAAAAGGGTGGAATGGAGGGGAAGGGGGTGGCATTCTACATTAAGGAAGAAATAGTGTGTAACAGGGAAGATGATGAGGAAGGGAGAGCAGAAATCTTATGGGTTGGCTTACATAATGGAAAAGGGAAGAAGATGAGATTGGGAGTGGTGTACCGTCCTCCATCTCAGGTTGAGGAAGTAGACAGGCAATTAGTGACAAACGTCACTGAGCACTCCCTAAGGGGAACTACGGTGGTGATAGGAGATGTCAATCTACCAGGGGTAGATTGGAGCACAATAACCTCCAATAGCTCCAGGGAGCAGGCCGTTCTGGATGGGTTCCAGGATGTATTCCTCATGCAGAGGGTTCAGGAACCGACCAGGGAGGAGAACATCCTGGACTTGGTATTATCAGAGGGGGATCAGGTGAAAGATGTTAGGGATGAGGACCCATTGGTAGGGAGTGACCACAACACAGTATGGTTCTCCCTGGATATGGGTAAGGTGGGTAATCATAGTAAAATCAGAGAGGCAGACTTCAGGAGGGCTGACTTTGGCAAGATGGCCACCATAGTGAGGACATGTAGCAGCCATAAGTCCTGAGATGGATACTAATCAAAAGTGGGGTACTGTGAAGTTGGGACTGCTTGAGGCAACAAACATGTGCACAAAGAGTGCTAGAAAGAATACGAGGACCAGGAAGCCTAGTTGGTAGACAAGGCAGGTGCAAGAGAGTGTAAGAGAGAAAAGAGCAGCCTTCAGCAAGTTTAAGAGAACCAGCAAGAAGGAGGATAGGGAGGAACTCAAATTGAGATCCAGGGAGGTGGCCAAGGTTGTGAAGGGAGCCAGGTTCTCAAAAGAGAGGAAACTAGCACAGAAGATTAAGAAAAGAGAAAAAGACTTCATTAGATATGTCAGGGAAAACAGAAAAATCAGGTTACAGATAGCCAGAATTAAAAAGGATGATGGGTGGGCCAAAAAGGGGGCAGAACAAGCAGAGGTACTTAATGAGTACTTCTGCTCAGTCTTTACGAGAGAAAGAGATGGACCCATTCCATCAGGGAAGGGATGGAGCTGAGAGAGTAAGGGATAACCGACTGTGACATCCCAGTGGAAAGGGTGCTAGCTGGCCTTAACTCCATATGAACAGACAAGGCACCAGGACCGGATGGAATATATCCATGCACGCTAAAGGAGTTGGTAGATTTGCTGGCAGCATTCATGACAGATGTGTTTAATATTTCCTTGCAATCAGGTTGTGTGCCATTGGACTGGAGGTTAGCACATGTGGTGCCTATCCATAAGAGTGGCCCTAGGGATGACCCTGGGAGCCATAGACCAGTCAGCCTCACATCCATGATGTCTAAGCTAATGGAGACCATCGTGAAGGAAAGGCTGGTGGCATTTATGCAGGAGAATGGACTGCAGAATGAACATCAGCACAGGTTTGTACAAGGGAGGTCCTGTCAGACAAACCTAGTCAACTACTTCGATTGGGTGATTATGACATTGGATAGGGGCAGGCAGTTGATGTCCCATATTTGGACTCTGTGCCACATGGAGGGCTAGTGGGTAAATTGAAGACTCTGGGAGCAGGTGAAAAAATAGTTTGATGGATAGGAAACTGAGTGACAGGCAGAAGAGGGTGGTGGTGGTGGGGGGCTCTAAAAGCCCCAAGCAGTCATCAGTGGGGTCCCACAGAGCTCTGTCCTCAGGCATGCAGTCTTAAGCATCTTCACTGCTGATATAACAGAAGGGGTTGAGAGCAAAATGAGCCTGTTTGCAGATGACACCAAAATTGGTGCAGTAGTGGATGGTGGGGAGGAGGAACCGGTTCTCCAAAGAGATTTGGATACACTAGAGAAATGGTCAGGGGACTTGGCAACTGGGATTTAATGCCAAGAAGTGCAAGGTCATGCACTTCAGGTCCAAGAACCCTAGGAAAGGCTACCATTTGGGAGGGGAAAGGTTAAAGGTCTCTGAAAATGAAAAAGATCTGGGGATGACAGTAACAAGGAGGTTAAACCACTCAGAGCAGTGTAGAAGGGTGGCAGCCTAGGCCAACAAGATGTTGGAGTGTGTTGTCAGAGGGATCATTTCCAGAATTGAGGAAGTTATCCTACCATTGTGCAAATCACTGATGAGGCCACACTTGAAGTACTGCATGTAGTTCTGGCATCCCTACTTAAAGAAGGACATAAAACTCCTGGAGAGGGTCCAGAGAAGGGTGACCAAAATGATAAGGGGGATGGGAGGGAAGTCCTATGAGGAAAGGTTGGGGAAGCTCAACATGTACTCCCTGGAGGACAGGTAGGACAGAGGGATATACTAGAGACCTTTAAATATTTAAAGGGCATAAATAAGGGAGACATTGACCACATGTTCAGGCTGAAAAGGGAGGGGGACACTAGGGGACACAGCATGAAGCTGGGGGGGGATGGTTCAGGAGGAAGTTGAGGAAGAACTACTTCATGGAGAAGGTGGTGGAGTGAAATAAATTCCCAGAGGAGCTGGTCTTACAGAAGACAGTAGAAGGCTTTAAGAGAGGATGGGATAGAGTCAAGGGCAGAATAATTACCAGAGGAGACTCAACGCAAGGGGGGATCTCATCCTCAGAGAGGAAAAGGGGAAAGGGGAAGGGGAGAGGCAGTTGTGGTGTAAACCACAACCTGCACAATTTAGCAGACAAGATAGACCTTCCGGGCCTGTATCTGCTGGCTTCCTTCATGTGTTCATAACTTGGAGATTGACAGAATCAGGGTTAAAACTGATGAAGGAAAATGTATCTTCATGGCCCTAGAGGAAAATTATTTGGGATACACAACTGAGATGCTGCTGGTCTCCACCTTATGGAAAACAACATGTATGCTACTGCTGCTGAAGCACCAGCAGCAAAGAATCAGTCAGGATAAAACCTTAGGCTGCTGACAGAATTAGAAGTATTGGAGTTCTGGACAGATACTGTATATCAGACTGGCCTTGCAATTTGGCATGGGTGTAGCCAGGCATACTCCAAGTACTCCATGGTGAGCAATTTTATTTAAGGGGGTAGCAAATAGGCTCTGAACTGCTTCCTTTTTCCGTGGAAACTAACAAAGAAAATGCTGAACCTTTCTGTAATTTTATTCATAGGAGCTGAAACTAGAAGGACTGGTCACTAATACTGTCTTTGCATCCCAAGGACAATATACGTTTACAGGCTCTGGGCTGATATGTGGGTGTCTTAGGGAGCAAAGCATGGCATTTGTATTTACCCATGCATGGCAACAACCATTGTCATGAGATACAGAAGTTGTATTTATTGTGTCAAATGAGGCAACAAACACGGTCCTCGTGTACATTTGTATATTGTCTGGCTACACCCCGGGGGGGGGTAGCAGTGAGTCCACTTGGTGTGCAGATCTGAAATCCCTGGCTACACCCCTGCAGTTGCAAGGGTTAAAATCCTGTCTCAGAATGCTAATTTATTAACACAGATTCTTGCCCAAAGCATCCACCATTTTGGCAAATCTGCATAACTTGCTGAGGAAGAATGTACCATGGGAGTAGAAGCAAAAGTTGAAATATGTTAAAAGCCTCAGAAAGTTTCTTAGAATCATTTAGGTTGCCAGTGCATTTTTATGCTAAGCCAATCATCTGCTCTGTGATGTGTTACTTTACGGTGTGTGTGCAGTGCTGCCGCATGTTATGTCAGCTGGAACTAAAAGGCAGATTGGGCTTGCTTCAAGGATGTCAACTCCTGCAGAGAGGAATTATTCATTCCTAGTTAGGCAAAGAAGTTCTTGCAATTATTGTTGGGGTTAAGATTTGTCAGTAATACCTACATGGTCATCACTTTACTATTTGCTCAGCTCATAGGCAATGAGTGAGCTTACTTCCTTAGAACAGATCAGTGCCACCTATGGAATCTGAAAGAATCCAGTGACAGGCACTCACTCTGACTGAATAAGAATACCCTATACAGTATAAAGCTGGGGAAATGCATGCCAATCCAGATAGGAGACTCCAGATTGAAGAGGCACAGTATGCAAATGAATGTTGTCCTGCTGTGGTATGCACAAATGGTAATGATAACAAATGTTCAGATGAAAGAGCGTGAATTGTAATTAGGACTATAGTTAACCAACAGGTTGCTTAAACAACTAGGAACCCCAGAAATGTTAATTTTATAAACAAAGTGCGATAAGACTATTTTATAATTGTTCTACACTGAGAGCCAATTACATGTACCCAGTACATCACGATGGGTCTGAATAAGAGCCAGTAGTGTAAACTTGTCAATTTTCTGAAGCACATTTCTTTTCTAGATAGTATGCCAGAGGGTGTAGAATCATTCACAACTGAGGCGTAATTCAATACTAGCAACACATTTTGTTGAGCAATTGCAAGATGTGTATCTTTCGATAGAAAGTTTTGTATTCTAAAGAGGGTGCCAATTATCAAATGACTCTCAGAAGTGACTTTATTCAAAAGAGACTATAATTTAAACCTGGATCTAAAGTAACCCCAAGGTATTTAAAGGAATCCACACCATCTAATGAGGAGCTGTCCAAAGTGAGGATTTTAGAATCCCCTTTGCATTTGCTCCAAATAGCATGATCTTAGTCTGTGACTTATTTAATACTAGGTTATGTTTTTATCAACCATTTCTGCACTGCAGCAAATTCATTTGTAAGTGTAGTATCAATCTCACCTGCTGAATAAAAGTAAAACACGACATCATCCATATAAAGAAGAGATTCATAAATGCAGGTGACACTTACTACTGGATCAATGAAAAATGAAAATAGTAATGGCCCAATATGGAGCCTTGAGGGACACCATACTGGACCAATCTGCATGAAGAAATGGAAGTTCAAAACTTAACCCTTTGGTGTCTATCATATAAATAGTCACTGAACCATCTTAATACAGTTATCCATACCCAGACACTCAAGACGTTGTAACAGGTAAGAATGAACTACTAAACTGAATGTCTTGATTAGGTCCATGAATGCAGCATCAGTAAGACAACCATTTTATATTGCTGCATCCATGAACCTAACCAAGGCAGTCTCAGTTCCATGTCACCTTCCAAATCCATGATGATTCTTGGAAATCATATCAAACTTGGTTATGTATTCATTAAACTGACTATAATGTATGGTAAGTGCCTACTAGCCACCATAATCAGCAGTCACACAGCTTTGTTATGCACTGTTTTGAATTTTAAAAGTTGTTAACCACACTTCAGAATTTCCAAACAGTAGCATAACAAAAAAGAATGCACCATAGTTCCATAATTCTCACACATAGAATGTAAACAGTGTTTTTTTGACCATACACTATAAAAGATGATGGCTAGGGATCAGGTGACAACCATGCTGAAATCATCTCTCGTGGTTGCTAGGGCTACCGTAAACCTCTTGAGCTGCGCTCTTGAGGTTTACCATGTTGCCCTAGCAACCACTCGAGGTGATTACAGCATGGTTATCACCCAATCCCCAGCCATTATCCTCTATATAATGTATGGACAGTGTCTATTAACCTTTGTTTTCAATCCGTTTATAACCTGATAATCCCATCATTATGCCATCAGTATGCTGTAAACCTTGCTTAACTATGTCATAATGATGGGATTACAGGATAGAATGTCACCACCTATCAAAATTCTTGGAAAGAAAAGGTGATCTGCTGCTTATGCATTCGTTCAAAACACACACATTCCATTCTGACAGTTACAGACCCATTGCAGTATAGATCGCAATGGCTAGTTTCAGCACTTCAGTTGCTTAACATTCAAACCAGGAGGCATTCATAGCTGAGCAGGAGAACAAACGTACATTAAAAAATGTATTATTTCCCCCCATAATGGCTAGTTTTTCCACACATTATAAAATACAATGCCTAAGTAACTGTGGTCAACGATGGAAGTAATCACCTCTCACGGTTGCCATTACAACTGTAAACCTCTCAAGGTTTACTTGGTTGTCCTGGCAACAGCTTGAGGTGATTACATCGTGGTTAACCACTGTTACTCAGATATTATCCTCTATGTAAACTATTTTTTCTTGAATCTTGGACAGTGCTGACAGTATGGAGTTAGGATGATAATTGCTAAAATCTGTCAATGAACCTGCTTTATGAACTGGAAAGATATATGGCTGTCTCCAAAGTTTTGGTACCTGTCAGAATGAAAAAGATAGATTAAATATGCAGTAATACAGTTGCTGTTTCAGACACAGCAATGTCCAATAGCTTTGAAGACAGACCATTGTAGACTCTAGATTTATCAGGTTTCAAATTCTCTAAGATTTTGAAAACTTCTGTTTTACCCACAGCTCTCAAATGGAAACATGGTCTTTTCAGCTCAGAGTTGCTAGGGAAATCTGGTGCTTTGCCACTGAGTCCAACCCACTATCCATCCATTCTAGTAAACAGCATTAAACTCGTTTAACATCAGGACATGCTAATGTCCCATTTCCTTTGGTAATACATGTATTAACATCAGTTGAAGAAGATTTAATTAACCTGCAGAATTTTTTATGGTCAGACAAATGTTCAGATTGTTGATTTTTGAAAACATTTCTCGTTGCAACTTTTTCTTTTTTACAATGATTTATTTTACTTCTATAAATATTTACAGTAAGTCATGAAGCAATTTGCTCTTAGAGTATATAGGCCAGGCTCTATCACTGTCTTTCATAAGCCTAAATGTATCTCTCTATTTAGCTAATGTGAAAACCTACCACTAATTCTTCTCGAAAGAAATGGAGTGTGTGCATTGACAGCTTTAGTAAATTCATGTCCAAAAAAATCTAAAGTACAATTGATGTCTGGAATTAGTTTAAGTATGACCAATTCAGCCGGCACAGCGGTGCAGAGGGCTGAGGTGTCTAGCACCTTACCTGCTGCCATGCCAGCAACCCAGGTTTGGAATTGGCCTGGGTCAGTTGACTGAGCATCTGACAGACTGCGCTTCTCCTCGGGGGGGGGAGGTTGTTAACCCACCATTGACTGCCACCAGGTGGAGGCCTGGTGGTAGTGCAGACAAGGGAATGACACGTATGGGAGGGGTCACTGGTTTGGTGTACTGCATGCATGCCTCCACATAGTGTGCATTACTGCCTGACTGTGGCAAGGGATGAGAGGGAGAGAAAAAAGAAAAAGACATGCAGGCTTTGTGAAGCCCTGCCTGCTTGTCCCAGACCCACGCCGCCACCCAGGAACCCCAGGACCAGCTCTGAATATGTGTTTGGGGGGGTAGTCTTTCCCCTCCTGGCCCCACCATGGGAGGGAATCTGTGGAGGAACTTGGTCTCCGTAAGTACTGGGGGAGGTAGCTGCTGGTAGGGGACAGTGGAGACAGGCCTGCCTGCACGTCGCCAGGAGGAAAAAGGATTATCAAAAAAAAAAATGTATGACCAATCCAATATTACTCTGTACTAGCTGAAATATTATGTTTATTAATATACATGTGGAAGTGCAAGGTTCTTTAAAGCAAAGCTGAATGACTAAGGCCTTGTCCACACTACACCTCTGTAACATTACAGAGTGCCCAAACCATTACCGCAACGGTTTGCGTTTACACCTGTAACGTTATAGAAGGCATTTTCATAACCGTTGCTGAAACCACATATGAGGTGGTTTCAACAACGGTTATGAAACCGGTCTCACCTCGGTAACGTTACTGGCAGTAGTGTGGACGTGCAGTAACATTCCCCTGCAGGGCCTGTAGCGCAGCGTGAGCTGCACTGTGGGATTGGGCGCCTCGGTAACGTTACTGGTGGTAGTGTGGATGGGCAGTAACGGTCCCCTGCAGGGCCCGTAGCGCAGTGTGAGCTGCATTGTGGGATTGGGTGCCACGGTAACAGTCGCCCGGTTCCCAAGGTGTGGACTGGTGGTACTGGTATCGTACCGGTCACCGCTGCAGTGTGGACACACTGTACCGCTCCCCGGCTATAACGGTTTCTGTCCGTTATGGGGTCTGAGCAGTGTAGTGTGGATGGGGCCTTCTTGGCAGGTGACTTATCACCAATATCATCTGGGAAGATGCATTGAGGGCAGGTACCTTTCCCCAAGGGACTCAGAATCAGCAAATATTTCAGTATCCATGAGTAGTACCACAGAGGAGAGGATGACAAGACAATTCCCCAGTTGGAGGGGAAGGACAGCATTGCTGGAATCTTCAACCTACAGAATTCTGGAAGGGAGTCTTCTTTACAGAGACTTTCAAGGGGGCCTTCTTTGGTTAGTAGGGTAGCGTAGGCAGTCAAGCAGCAATCTTTAAGTAAGCTATGGTGCTCATAGCAAGTTTGTAAGAGCCCCAATAGGTTACACTTGTAAAAAATAGTAGCAAAATAATGTTACCTATTTAAGGTGTAATATGCATAGTGTGGCTGTAATAAAAAAAATATATAGATACACAATGCTTTTATTTGTTGTGCTAGGTACTGTTTCACACTTAAGGGTAGATATGTTGTGAAGTTAATTAACCTGCAAAGTTCAGGCAAAGTGGACATATTCACCTTCATGTATCACTTTATGAGTTTTGGCCAATTTCTGGGCTAACTTTTGCAAAGTACCTCACGGCCACTTTGTTCATGTACTTCACAAGCGAAGATTGCAGTGAACTCCACCTCAAAGCAAAGTAAGGCAACATTTTGCTGTGGTGAGCCAGAGAATCTCAGAATTAGACTCTTGGTAAACAAGTCACTGTGTAGGTCACACAGTACAGACACATCTATATAGTGTGTATGCTGACAGTTTCACTTTGCAGTTCTGTGAATGATGTGTGGTGTTATAGATGTGTTCTTCGGGCTGTTTTCTGAAGTGAATTCACTTAGGTTTTGTAGAGCTTCTAGCCAGCAAGTTCTGTAAACTTAATTAGGAGCAGTATGTAGGTTTTTAAAATAATATTCTGTATATATATTTATGTTATGTGACAGCTGTATTTTCCACTCTTTTGTCTACTTTTCTAACACTCTTTATTTCTGATAATCTTGCTTTGGGGAATCTATTCTAATTTGAATATTGGCTTTTGTCTCCTTGCTTCTAAATGTATCTTTGTCTTACTCTTGATACACACACACACACACACACACACACACACACACACACACACACACACATATATATAGTGAAGAAAAGAAAAGAGAAGAGTTGATGTGTTGGTTCTGGGACTGGGAGTAATGATGGCAGTAGTGTTGATGCTGATGGTGGGGAATGCTGTCCACCCCAATCCAGTGTATCTGTGGTGGACACTAATGGCATCAGAAGCAGAGAAAAGAGGAGGGGGTAGCTGCAAGGCAGCAGCAAGAGCAGGTGCTGGAAGAGGCAGCACACCCATCCCCCACTAAAGCAGATCACAGCAGTAGCCCCCTCCCCAAAGTTTTCCCAGCTGTACCAGCACCAGCAGCAGGCACTGGTACTCTCATGCCCCCGGTACCAACTATTCCCCCTGAAGCAGAGAGATCATCAATCTCTGGCTACTCACCTAGGCACCAGCAGCACAAGTCCCTGGTCTGGACCTTCTTCCAAGAGGACTGAACCAACAACAGTGTGGCCACCTGTACACTGTACAACACCTGTGTGAGGCATGGGAAGAAGGGCACTCATGGGGACCAGTTGGTAACATATGTACCTGAAAAGTAAGTATAAGACTGAATGGGTAGCCCATTGGAAAGTGGTGGCTATGGGGGGAGCTGCAGGGTGCAGCTGGTGCCACTCCATTCACTTTCAGTGAGGCGCCGTTGGTGCAGAAAGTGGGGAAAAGCTGAAGTAATCTGTGCATTTGGAGGAGGAGGAGAACATGGTGGGGACTTATAATGGGACTCAAAGTCAGGGGAACCCTGAGGGACTGAGTGCAGATGAGGCTGGTTCTCAGGATGTGTCTTCACAGCCATCAGCTTTGGTGCAACTCGGGGGGCTGGGTGGATTATATGAGATGACTTTCAAGTTATATCAATGGAGGAGAAGATGTAGCTAGTGCTGGCCTACCAGCATACCATCCTGGCAGGATTGTCCACACTTTTGCCCTCTGTCCTATTGTCATTCCTGCTGCTGTCACACATGTATCCCCTTCAGTGTAGTTGAGGTTAGTCAGTGTACCTCTGAAATGAAAACAGTTGACAGAATACTTACCTTTATCAGCCTAATGCCAAAATCCCAAGACACAAAGACATGATAGTGTCCATGGGGATAAGGACCCCATCAGCAGGGCACTGCAGAAAGAAGACGGAGCTGTCAGCATTACTGGTCAGTGGAGGTGTGTGTGGAGGACACCTGTGAAATGAAAGGCACATGACAGAAGGCACAGTTATCCCTGTAGCTGTAATTGGCTCCAGTTGATGTTCCTTTAAAAAGAACAATATTTGCCAGAATAGTTAACTTCATCATAATACGAAAAAGAGACTTTTTCCTCTGGTAATCAGGGGTGTGTGATCACACGTACATAGCATTACAGAGTGCAATATGTATACAATGGCATAGTGGGCACTTGTTAGAAAAATGTTCTGAAAGTGGATTGAGGACTGTGCAGCACATTGATTTACTGATTATTGCTTACTATCACAGGCTGACAGCAAGATCACATCATTGATACTGATGTGGCAGTAATTAAAACAAGCATTTGTCAATGCCGAATGTTTCCTTGCATGGTGTATGTGGCAGGGGTGTATTGTTAGTTGAATTATGAACACCTCATGTTCTTAAGTTAGGTAAAAAAGGAACTTTTCCAATGGTGATCAAATTGCCAACATAGCTATCTGGTAGCACGTGAGGTGGGTGCCAAAATGAAGGCGCCATCCAAAACGGCCACGTGATGTGGGTGAAAGCCCAAATGGTGATGGGGGGGTAGGGCGACTGGATGTGGTGGGGTGGGCGACTGAAGTGACAGGATGTCACTATATGTACATGTGCGCGGGGGGGACCGAGCACAGTGAGTGTGGGCTGGGAGGGGGTGGAGGGGATGTAGGGAGTGGCACTGCGGTCGACTGCCAAGTTGCGCCATGGCTTTGAGGGTTGGCCTCCATTTGCGGTGCATGGGGTTCCGAGTTTGGGTCTGGGTCTGGGCTGCACTATGCTTTTGTTGCACCTGGCCCCAAAACTTGTTTTGCTTTTAAGTCTCCCCGACACACCCCCTGGAGTTGAGAAATCCTTTAATAGGGAGTGCGAGGGTAGAAGCCCCTGTGGGGGTGTGGGGAGCACAGGCCCCCCACAGAAAACAATAGATCTAAGTCCCGGTGCCATTTTTCTGTGCACCGAGGATGTCAGGGTGGCAAATTTTTTTTCACCTCCCTGACATCGTGATAATGCGGGTCACCATTCAGTGCTTGTTGTTATCACATAGAACCTAGCCATCTTATTACCCCCTCCTCATGTACTCGGTACAGAAAATTTTCAAATCACCACCAAAACATAATTATGCGCAACTGCAACGCTATTCCATGCCACAGCTGCAAAAACAAATTTTGGACAGGATTTGAAAAATGACAGCTGTGACATATATGAGGTGGGGTAATAAGAAGGCTTTGTTGAAAATCTGTGGTAAAAATATTTAACATTTCTGAAGTTACGAGCAGGCATAGCGAAATTGAAATGAATGGTCATAACTTTGGCATTTTTTCATATTCTGACCCCAAATTTTCAACATACTCTTCTTATGACCCTACCTCATAAACCTCATAGGTGAAAATGTTCATATCTGTGCCAAAACGCCATTCAGCACTACAGGTGGGAAAACATGTTTTGGACAGGATGTGAAAATGACAGCTGTACTGCTCATGAGGTGGTGTGAAAAAAATGGCTATGTTGAAAATCTGGAGTCAAAATAATGAAAATTACCGAAGTTATGTGGGTGTGTAGAAAAATTTCAATGAGCATAGCACCAATGACCAAATTTTCACCAAATTTTTAACATGGCCTTTTTGAGATCCCACCTCAAGAAAACTGGTGGTGAAATTTTGTTATTCAGTTCCAAAAGGTGATTTCACTCAGTGACCACAAAATCACCTTCTGGGCCTGATTAAAGAAATGACAGTGACAGTGTTCATGAGGCGGGGTCCCAAAATGGCCATGTTGAAAATTTGGAGAAAAAATACCTAAAAATGGCAAAGTTATGAACAATAGTTCAAAACACCACTGAAATACATTATATGGCACTTACCTTTATTCCTCAGTTAACGGTTTGGCATTTAAGAGTGCAGACGTGTCCCAGTCCACTGAAGATGACAGCCTATGATCTCCGGTGGTAAGTATGGGGTAGGGGGTGTGGGGCAGTGAGTCCTCAGTGGGAGGGTCAGGATGGGGAGGGGGGCACAGCCCCTCGATTGAGTGCGCCAACATCCCCGTAGCTACAATGCTGACAGTCGGCATTGCAGTAATTGCTGTAGGGGATGTCGGTGCTAGCGCTGTTGAAGCGTTATAGGTAAACCGTGTACATGTACCACAAACAGAGAAAAAAGGCAATATAATTATGAGATGTGTGTGAAACATTAAAGAGAGCACACATCGATTATTACAACTGTTTTAAACAATACACAGGCTGCAGTTAGCAGTACACTAAATTGTTAACTCAGCATAAATTCAATTCAGTCAGTTCATATCAGTCAGCTGTAGGTACTGTCACCTATCTCCCCTAGCCACATCGCCCTGCCCATGGTTCCAACAGGAGAAAGTTACTAACAATAACAGACCCAAGTCAGGGAATATGTTATACATGGGGACCCTCTTGGGCAAAGATGCAGCATGTTCCAGCTCAGCTTTAAACCCCAGTTATGTCTGTATGCCCGGCTACATGTTGTGTTATGTTGTCATTCCAAATGAAAAGCACATCAACAATATACTGTTGCTGTAATATTTTCTTTTTTTTTTTTTTGTCATCTTTCTTTATCCTCTGATCTCTGGTCCCATAGACCTCTCTCCAGTGGGCCACTCGGACCGACCATATCCTGCCCAGCCTGAAGTCCTCCTGTCTGCTTCTCCACTGGCCAGCACTCTCCCCAAACTCTGCCGACCACCCTGTCCTCCAGTTCTGAGCCCCTCGGGGTGGTACCACCTTTAACTCCTCTGGTGCTCTATCTAGAATGTAGAAGGGCTGCCAGGGAGTGGAGGAGAGTCAGAGACCAGCCAGGTCAGACCCAGCATTGGGTGTGGGGGTCATCCACTGGCCCCACCTTCACCTGTCCAGGTGTCGGAGTTTTTGTCCATGATTTGTGAAAGTACTGGGGCTCCGAGTTTTAAAATGGCCGTTCTGGGGGGTTTTACCCCAAAATAAAGATAGGGCTGGCATCCTCAGGACCCGACTAGGTAAACCCAACAGTCAGTGTTTACCTAGAGGGTCTCAAATTTAAATGCCAGGAATTTCTCTTTCTCACTAACTGAAAACAAGATGGTAGCAGCCCAAAAGTAAAAGGGCCATTTGCGAAAGGAAAATTGTACTTGCGAAACTTTTGTGAGACACATATATTTTTTCCCCATTGACTATAATGTGAAATTTGTTTTTTTAATAACTTTTGAACAGTTTAATATTTTTACACCAAATCTTCAAAAAGCACATTGGTAACTCAGACTGAATCTTCCCTGAAGATGTCAGACCAAATGGACAAATCATGCGGGCTGTGGACGCAAGCAAAGAAATGTGCAAAAAGTCCATTTTTTTTTTGCATTTTTGGCATTCTGCAGCTCTGCAACTGTACTTCTGACCATAACACAACTTGCCAGATCCAGAGATCTATGGTACCAGACCATGCATGCAAAATTTTAGGCAAATTCGTCGTACGGTGGCAAAGGTATTAAGTGCAAAATTTGAGATTTAACATTAACATTAAAGTGCTTACTCAACCCTAACTATAGTGCCACTAATGTGCCACTATTATATATATATATATATATATATATATATATATATATATATATATATATATATATATATATAATTTATGCCTATCAGAGACTTGGCTGAAGCCTTGGGTGCCTGATGCCACTTGTCTTGTGCCTGGTTATAGCATTCTAAGGAAAGACCGTATTGGGTCAAGGGGGTTGCATTATGTACAAAAAATCATCTATCCCTGAACATCCTACCCTGCACTGATTCCCTAACACCTTGTGAAACTCTGCACGCTACCCTGGCACTGGGTTCAAACTGCTGCACATCATTTGTGTCTACAATCCACCTAAAGCGGGATGAGTGGTCTCCAGAATTTGCTACAATATGTCTCCCAGAATGTAAAATCAAATGAGGCTCTACTCCTTGGGGACCTGAACCTTAACTGGCTGGGTCCACAGCACAGCATCCTTGAATCTCTAATACAGAAGCACAATCTACACCAAACTATCACAGGCTTTACCAGAACTACTACTCCGCACTCAGGGTACCTACTTGATTGGATCCTCACCACCAGACCTGATCATGTACTAGATGCCACAGTGCTTGCTGACTCAATCACTGATCATTCCCCCACACTTTGTCGATGGCGATCCTGTCCACCTCCTCCTCCTCCACCACATCTGATTAGGTTTTCAAACTATGCTGCCCTGGACAAACAAGCCTTCCTATTTGACCTCTCTTGTGTTGACTGGTCTAACATTTATACATAACCAATGTTGATACTGCCCTCAATTCATTTCTGACTGAATTTGGCAACATCAAAAGAAGCACCTCCCTACAGTCAAAGGAGGGTAAGGGGCCAGCATTGAGGTGGCTGAAAAAGACCTGCTTCAAAGTTAAAAGTTAGAGACAATCAATGGAAAAGTACAAACAAACTGGACTGCAGTCAGATCTCATTCTGTATAAACAATACAGAAATGACTGTAAAAGATGCATCAGGCAGGCCAAAAGTAAATACTGCCAAAACCTGCTGATTAATTCTTCCAATGACCCTTGCAAGTTTAGGGGTCACATTAAGTCCTTCTTAGGTTCTGCTAAAGATGTCACTCCCTCAGATATGGTCCTACATGGTGTACACTGTAATGATTCTACTACCATTGCAAATGCTTTTAACCAACAATTTTCTGACTTATCTGCCTACACAGCTTCCTCCCATCACAATCCTCTGCTTCACAGTTTAACCCCACAGCATCTGAAGGACCCCAAACTTAACCAACCCCTTCTATTTCAGGGAAGTGTCTATGCATCAGGTCCTAAAGCTGCTCAGGTCACTCTCTGAAAACACCAGTACTGGCTCAGATGGCCTAGAACCAAGACTACTAAAAATGGCTTCTTACATCTCTGGCCCCTAGCACACATCTTCACCCTATATCTCTCCAATGGCATTGTCCCTGAAGTCTGAAGGCAGCCAGAGTCACTCCTGTATTTAAGAAAGGCAGTAAAAATGACATATCAAATTACCGCCTATTGCTATTTTGTCTGTTCTGAATAAAATCCTGAAAAAGTAGTATCCATGCAAATCACTGAATACCTTGAGAAATTCAATTTACTAAGCTCAGCACAACATGGTTTTAGAAAGCATCACAGCACCATGACAGCACTTGCAAAATTCACTTCAGATATCGTTACCAATATGGATAGAGGAAAGTTAACAGGGGCAGTCTTCATTGACTTAACCAAAGCTTTCGATCTGGTTGACCATTCTCTGCTACTATCCACCCTCAGTACCTTGGGCTTCTCTCCCCCAGTCACTACCTGGTTCAAAAGCTACCTCTCCAACAGAACACAAGCTGTTAAGTTTAATTCATCCATGTCAGACAGTGCTGTTATCAACATTGGGGTCCCTCAGGGGTCTATACTTGGCCCTCTTCTATTCTCATTATTCGTCAATAAACTTCCTGAGCTGGTCACCACAGGTCACTCACTTCTTTATGCGGATGACCTGGTAGTTTATTATCACTCTGATAAGGTCCTGGATCTAAATGCTGCCCTCACTGCAGATTTTTGTGCTGTACAACACTGGTTGAACTCTCAACGCCTGGTTTTAAATACAAATAAAACAAAGTTATGATGTTTGGCTCCAATCACAAGCTTAGATCCTGTCCTCTGACCATCTCTGTCTCTGATATCGATGGGGACCTATAGAAACTGTCACTTCCTTCGTTACCTTGGCATCCACCTGGATCAAACCTTGGACCTGAAAGCACATATACAGGAAACCTGCAAGTCAATTAACTGCAAATTGGGGCTGCCTACAGAACCAAATACCTGCTCACCCCTGCTACAATTGGCGATAGCCAGAGGCATTCTATTGCCAACCCTTACATATGGGTGTCCCATCCTGTCCTTGGCCACCAACCTTCACTGCAACTATGGGATACTACCTTCAATAATGTGTGCAGGTATGCAACCAAAGCACCTCGGCTGCAGCATCATTGTCTTTATATCAGGACCTTGGTTGGCTCTCTCTTCCTCTACCAGGCAGTACTACTTGTACAATTTAGTTGATTCCATCCTAAGGACGTCCAAGCCTGCTATCCTGTCTGATCTCCTCAGGCCGCCATTCACACAAGGAATCTTAGATCGCTGATCAGACCTACTATCCATCCCTTTTGTCGGACTAAAGGGCATGGGCACCTTCCATCATGCTGCCCCCCACCTATGGAACCTACTACCTCAGGATCTAAGAGATGTCTCCACTCATGTGACTTTTAAGAGCAAACTCAGGACTTTCCTCACTACTATGGACAAATGTGTTTGCTTTGACCCCTACCTGATCCGCTGCATTTGTACTGTTTCCTCATTGCTAGCACTTTTGCCTTGTCAAATGGGTGTTCTATACTGTGCCTTGTAATTAATGTTTTATTTTGTGCCTTGTAATTAATGTTGCCTAACCTGTTTCTTTATAAGCCTAATGTTAGCTGTTGACAATTGTAAGTCGCTATTCTACTCCATGACATTCTTACTTCACTTCACAGCCTCTACTCACTTAACCCCACTGCTGCTCTCCCCTTCTTCTGTTATATCCTCTTCCCCCCCTTGCCCTCCCCACCAAACTCACCTTTACCTATTCCTAACCTCATCCATGCCCTCCTTAGTCCCCACCCTCCTGGCTGTGCTTAGTCACTCTCTCCACCTACTACCGCCTACTCCCACGTCTACCGACCCCCCCCTGCCCTGCTGTCTCTTGGTTCCACTGGCTCGGCTTGACTTTGACACTTTTGCCGCTATTGCCGTAACTCCTCCGCCTCTATCCCCTCTCACGGCATCCTCACTCGCCCTGCCGTCTCTCGGTTCCACCCAGCCCGGCTGTATTTTCCTACCTCCTACCGCTGTTGCCGTCTACTGCCGCTCCCCCTACCACCCTCTCTTCGCCTGCCGTCTTTCAGCTCCATAGGCCCGGCCGCAGGTTGGTACCTCACCCCGCTGTTGCCGTATCTGACGGCACCTCCTTTCTACTTAATCTCTCCCTCCCATCCTTTTGCCAGTTTTCCCTTCCTTGTGTCTTTTCTACTGATGCCTATCCTCTCTTATTTTCTGCCTTCTACTATTCACATTTTTGAGTATGTTCCATGATCAAGTGCTAAAGTATATTTTTGTTTACTAATGTATGTTACATTGCCATATGTATTTCTCTCTGCATTTTTTGTACTCGTTGTCTTAATAATCTGGCTGTACTCTTTGTGTGTTGTAATTGTACCTCCCGGGTCGTGCCTGAAAACAGTCACTTGCTGACTAGCGCACTTACCCGGTTAACAAAAACTAAATAAATAAATAAAATAAATATATAAAAACACAATAAGCAATTATTGTCTATATTATAGTGACAGTCTGCTACCATTATGTACAGTATGCATGTATTGTTTAATTTGTAAACTCAGTCCAGCCTAGTCATCCTAGATTACATAGTCACCTTCCTCATCTTTATTTATTTGTTTGTTTATTTGTTTATTTCAAAAGATTAAACAGGAAAGGCATACTTGATGATAAAGCTGCATCCTGGAGGAGGGGGTTAGGAAGAAAATACAATAGGTAAAAGAATTAAAAGTGCATTAACAGAATACATCACAAAATAAATGACAAGCAATACAGTGCAACAGCACAGGAGCACAGTAAATTATGATACATTACAGATGTGCATACTAGAATTCTATGTAATGTAAAAAACAAGAAAAAAAAACACAAGATTCATAACGTAGATAAAATTATACTTAGACAGGAGCAGTAAAACAACCCCGACTGGGGTTTGTAAGTATGGGGGGAAGGGAACACCAAAGCAAATCACAGAAACATAGAATCTGGTGGCAAATAAGGACAACTTGGCCTACCCCAGTCTGCCCATTTTTTCCCTACCTACAGTATCGCTGCAGCTGACCCTCTTGATCTCTAGCTCTTTCTCCCTCCCTTCTTATTTATTTGATTACCAGGTACGTGCACTGATCCAAAGGACCGTTTTCAGGCATGACCCGAGCCAACAATTTGGCACAAAAGAGTTACAAACAGATTACAAAGGAATACAATAATTGCAATACAGTTTACAATGAATTGGAGGGTAAGGTGACATGCACACAGTGGGGATAATAGTACATACTGAGCAGTTCCAGAATATATACCAGAATGATTCACAGGCAAAACGTAATCAGGCAATAACACAGTGGATATCAGGTACAAAGTGCTACGAGGCGTGACAACTGTAAGAGGTGAGTTGGCAGATATAGTAGGTGGGGAAAATAGCAAGTCGAGAGAGATTACCCTGGTGAGCACAAGCATTTGGCTTCAGTCAACAACCAGGTTTTGAGACAGTGGGCAGGATTTTCCAAAGGGGGCACAGGGCTTGCAGCCAGCCCTGTACAACGGGACTATGAATTCCGCGGAGCAACAACCCTCTTTGCTGCAATGGTTCCTGAATTTCCATTTTCAGGTGCAGTTGTGACAGTTTTCATGGTTTACGGCTGCTTGTGCCAATCCTCTGATGCAATCACCGGTACTTAGACTCCCGAGGGTGGTGCATGCTAGACCACAAAACTGTAGTCTAAGGAGCGGTGATCGGCATAAGGGTTGGAAACTCCTGATTGCCAGAAGGGGAATGCTGCAAGTCCCGTGCTTCATATGGTGGACGCACTGGGGGCCTGTGGCATTCCCAAAGGTTTGAAAATCCAGCCCCATGTTTGAAAGTGCTGTGCATATCAGCCAAATGGAGGGCTGCAAGGAGACTGTTACAGAGAGAGGGAGCAGCAATTGACAGGGCTTTACCACCCATTACCATGGAGACTTTGGGAATTTCCATGGGTGGGAACTGAGGACACGCATAAAGATTTGGGAGCAGCTCTGGCCTTTTAGGAAGGATGCATAAGGTGATGCATTGCCACCTCTAAGGGTGCTGAGAGTGGGAGCCATCCAAGTGCCTGGTAGAGGTTGCAGTGATGTGCTGAGTAGAGTGCCAGGAGCACAAAATGATAGATGTTGTTTTAGACTGAGTTTAGGCACATGCGCAGGGCAGAGGACACGTGAGAATATATGGGGGAGCAGTAGCCTGATTGGGAGCAGGTTGCCTTGGGCAATGGTTACGCGAGCCTCAGTAGTCAGGAAATGTTTTAGCAAATAGGTAGACCCAAGCTTTTGGTTTACCTGGCATACTATGGTGTTAGCATGCTCTGTATAAGAGAAAGAGAGGTCAAGGGTTATGCCCAAGTATTTGAAGTTGGGAACATTATGTAGTGTGGAGCCATCAGGTGTAAGTACAGCAAGGCAAGAGCAGGACTTGGAGATGCTGACCAGGTAGGGTTTGGACCTGAGAAGCATTGCTTTGTTTTTGGTTTTTGTTGACCAGAAGCCTATGTGACAGGAACCAGGCTGAGCAGTAGTTATGGGACAGGACTAAAGATATATTTCAATGCTTTGGTGAATAGCGTATGAAGTCAGTAGTGCTTGTGTAACATAGTTTACTTTTGGCTTTACTCTGTTTCCACCCTTGGTAGGGAAACTGGGTAGTGAGTAGGGAATAGAAAGCCCAGGACCAAGGGTGAGCAGAGTACCAAAGAAGGATGACGCAGGGGTGGATTGTGGGTGTTTCACAATGAGCTAAGCAGTGGACTGCTGTAGGAAGCTGGCCTTTAACGGGAATGTGGGAGGAGCTATTCCCCCACATTGAACCTTGGGCTTTAGCCCTCCAATTCAATGTTTTAGTGAATAGCATATGAGGTCAGTAGTGATTGTGTAATGTAGTTTACTTTTGGCTTTACTCTACTCCCACCCTTGGTGGGGAAACTGGGTAGGGAGTAGGGAATAGAAAGCTCAAAATGACTACCAATGAATGTCCAAAAGAGTATGATTACCTCCACCAACTCACGGAAAGTATGACCAGTAGCATGCAGGAAAGGACCCCCCCCAGTTGGAGGAAACCTCTGAGGACCTATGGCTACTGACCCGCCCATCCTCTGGGCAAACTAAGAGGAGATGAACCAAGGTTCTAACAACCATACTCTAATTTCCAAGGAAGGTGAACTGCTTGGAGAGATGATGGTCCAGCTTTAAAGTCCATGGATGATGAGTTCTGGAAGGACAATTCTGAGGTTGAAGAGGTGGGTCTATTCTGAAGGAGCATCCGGATCCTGAAAGTGGAGTAGGTCCAGCTGAAAAGGGGCAAATTCAGTCCAGGTTCCAATATGATGATGGATGATATTCAATGGGATTACAGAGACAAACTTAGCATTTATTTAGTTTTTGTTGACTGGGTAAGTGCACTAGACAAATCCTGCCTATTTTCAGGCACGGCCCAGGGGAGGGGTATATAGATGAATGCCAACTGACCTTGAACCAGATTAAGTTGTTGGTGGCATTTTTTTTAGTGAATGAGGGAAATTTAGCCAGGACACCAGGGAAATTCCCCTACTTTTTTCAATAAGTGCCATGGGATCTTTAACATCCACCTGAACTACCACCAATCTAGGCAGATGGGACCTCGGTTTAATGTCTCATCTGAAAGATGGCACCTCAGAAGTGCAGCACTCCTCTCATGCTGCACTACAGTGTCAGTACTGGGATATTAACCCAAGTGCCAGATGTGGGAACTGAACCCACAGCCCTCTGATCTCCCGGCCTCAGAGGTGAGTGTGCCACCTACTGAGCCCCTGACACTGCATGAAGAGCATGATTTGATAAAATGTGTTGCCAGACTTTTAACGGTGGGAAGTATGATGGGTTATGAAGTCATAAGGTAAACTATCTGACTTTGTAGAAGGCTTGCCATTCAAGTTAGAGTCTGAAGGTTTGGAGTTAAGTGGTGAGCAATAAGTTATAATGTAGGCATCCATGAAGAGGATGAAGGAGTCAGACAGGGGCCTTAGGTACCTGGTAGGAGGAGTGACGTAGAAGATTATAGACCAATGAAGGAAGGTTGGTATATGCAGTAGAGATGGTAACTGAATGTATATGGAAGTAATTGGAAGTTCAGTACGATGAATTCGAGAGTTGATTTGGGTATTGATGCCATAATGATACTTGTATAGGCTCTTGTTGGTCTGCAGGTAGGGAAAGGTAGATATGGGTATTGCTGTGGTGTAATTGCCCATGACATGAGCTGAGGTGGCCATGACTGCTTTGCCTTATAGGTTGATCCACAGACTGAATGCTATAGGAAGCCCGGAATCAGGTATTTGAAGGAGCCTATAGACTGGTGTGGCAATGGGAAGTTAAGAGCGGTGTAGAAAGTGAGGGGTGCCTAGCAGTTTAGTTGGATATAGGCCTGTTGAAAGGCATGACTGGAATAGTGAAACAACCATGTCAGTTGCCGACATGCAGACTGAGGAATCGATGGAAGTCTGCTCTCAGTGAAAGTCTTCACAGGAGGGAGTATGGGAGCAGAAACATGAAGGATGAGCTAGAAGGACCGCTGGATGGGATGACTTGATTGATGGTAATATGATGAGGGAATATAGTATGAAGTATGGTGACATCCAGGGACTGGAGAACAGTGGCTCGGATAGAGTAACTTTAGTAAGGCAGCTAGGCATCTGATATCCAACGATGGGAGTTCTGGTAAGGTAGCTGGAAAGATCTTAGGACATCCAATGGCTATTGAGGAAGTAGGAGTTGAGTAACATGATCAAACAGAGTCAGTGCTCATAGGAGAAAGTCATGAAAGGTACAACAGATGATGCCAATACTGTTACGTGGTATCATGTGGTTCCCATTATCCATAACAGCGATGATGATTATGGAGTCAGTGCATAATGGAAGGAATTAGGTCACTTTCCCATGTAAAAAGATAGGAATGGAGAAGGCTTCACTAAGATCTTAGATCCTATGAGACACGGGAGATAGGGATACCTTATCGCTTGAATTGACAGTATGCATAGGGAGCATCCAGTAGAGTCGGATGAGGAATCAGATCTTTCTATAGTCCAGTTGAATGGGACTCTGGAACTGGTCCTGGGGCGATGATTGGAAAGTATTGATAACTCTGTGGTGATGTAAGAGTCTATAAGGCATCTTGTCCAAGGGGTGTTGCTAGAAGTAATTTTCCTTCGGTGAAATGAACAAGTCCTCCATAGTGGTGGATGGGAGCTGTTAGTATGGCCAGGGTAAGAGTATGAGATAGATGAATGGGAGGAGTAGTTGATCAGGTAGGAATACTGGCTGGTGACAGGTGTAAAATGCCCAAAAAGAGTCAGAGCAAACAGGAAGAAGCCCTGAGCCGCAAGGGTGGTGAGGAGAAGGCTGCTGTTCAAGGATAGAGGTGAAAGTCTGGAGCAGATGTCCATGGACTGGAGGAAGTAGTCTGAGAAGAAGACAGCATAGGCCAAGCAGTATCAACATCGGCAGGTGCAGGAAGGAATAGAACTGGGGTCAGCACCACAGTAAACTGAATCAGTGTGTAGGAAGCTACTGCAGGCCACAAGTGGTGGATCCATCTAAGACCAAGAAGTGAATCCACGTACCAAGTGCCACGAAGTTGAGGTACGAAAGTCCCACATCCAAAGAAGATGGTGAACAACCAATGCAGAGAACAGAAGGCACTGCAGTGATGAGGCATGAGTTTCCCACCTCCGAAGGAGAAGGCAAACTCGCATGGCTGTCAGGAAGGGGTGACCAGCAGCAATGAAGTCCAAGAGGCAGTAAGAACTGAATGGAGGTAAAGACTGAACACCTGGCGGAGTCCAAATCCAGAGTGTGAGGAGGCCAAGGAAGGGATGAGTACAATGAGTCCATGGAAGTGCAAGATGTAGACTGGTGAGGTAGGATGTTAAAGGCAAATAGGGTACAGTGGTCCTGTTCCTGAAGGGAAGTGGCAACCGGGTATCAGGTAGAGAATGCATAAAGTTGAAACAGTCAGTTGCAGACACAGGCTCCCATCCCTGATAGTCAGGGTGAGACGACCTTACTCGATGCCACCAAGTAGAGGCAGGATGTTGAAGACAAATGGGATAAAGTGGTCCCGTTCCCGAAGGGAAGCAGCAACCAGATTTCAGGTAGAGAATACATATGGATGAAACAGTAGAATGCAGACAAGGCTCCCATCCCTGGTAGTCGGGGCATGCTAACCTTCACTCAATGCCACAGGTAGAGTTAGGGACGGAGGATGTCAGGTTTGTAAGTAGTAGGTAGTAGTGATTGTAATAGAATCCCATCCCCTGTAGACAGGGCAAGCCTACCTTCGCTCAGTGCCTCAGAAGATACGAGTTAGGGACAGAATCCGGAAAAACTGCTGTAATGGGCTGAGCAAGGAAGGGCAGATGGCCATGTAGTATAGGAGAAAAACAGTTAAGCAGTAGAAAGGGGAATGCGGCAAGTCAGAGTGGTAGTCACAGACAATGGAGAATGTTTAACGAAATGAATGCATGAGGCAAGCCAATGATGTGGGTGCAGAGGGTGCCACAAGGGGCGTGGAAAAGGGAGCGGGTATGAACATTGCAGCTAACTTTCAGGCTGGAAGGTGAGGAGCATGAGGGGTAGAACGAGGAAACATAACTCTTGAAGCTGAGTAGGGTATAGTTGCCAGGAGGAATATTGTAAGGGATGCAATCGCCAGATTAGGGGAGTGGTAGCATGGCTCTGGATGGTACAACGGGTGGAAATGGAGATGGAATGACTGTGTGAAGAGTGAAAGGCCCATAAGGAAAACCAGGGAAGCATGGGATAAGTGCAGGAACGGGGGATGGGGGAGGAGAAATGAAGGGGGAGGAGCTCTGAAAAGGAGACAACAGGGACAGATAAGGAGAGCAAGGCATGAAAGAAATCATTGTGAACCCATGTGGGTTGATGTTTATATGAAAGGTTCTCCAAACACCTGTCCTGCTACATCTCTCAATAACAGGTGTTGAGGCACCAGGTTAGTGGAAGATGGCTAGAGGAATTGGTGCAGGCCAAAACAATCTGCAGCGTCATGCAGGGATAGGGTAGATGTGACTTTAAGGTAGAATATGAGAGGACAGTAACAAAAGAGAGGATTACCGTGAGGGCAAGACAGGGTAGGTAGGTCGGGCAGACTGGATGGGCCAACAGCCGTTTTTCTGCTGTCAACGTCCATGTAGATGTGTGTAGTCCTGTAAAAAATGGAGTGCAGTCCACCATTCCATGTAGAGCTTCACTCAGGAGGTCCCGTAGCAGTCTGAGAACAATCAAACCACAAAAACAAATAGTTCAAAACAATACAATTGAGTTGGACAGAGCAGCTGCAAAAAAAAGATGTTCCGGTAAAAGACTTACATGCTATAGGTTACCTACCAGTTTGGAAGCAGCCGACAATGCAGCAAAAAGGAAGCGGAGCGACACAGGTCCGAACCTCTGAAAAGCACTAGTGTCCAGCTACTGAAATGAGAGCATACCAGTGAAGCAATAAAAGGGGGAGCAAGAAAGGACAAGTGACATGGTGGAGGGGAGCTAGGGGGAGCAGGCAAACAGGGTTGTGGGGATGATGTCACACCCCAGAAACAGAGGACAGAATGGGGCAGAGGCCTGAACACTGCACGGAATGGAGAAACAGCCCAAGAGGAGCCAAGGCAGTAAGAGAGGAGAGATGATAAGGTACGGGGAAGGGAAACCAGGGGAAATGTGAAAAATGGGATGCACAAAGGCAGGCGGAGATGAAAAGAAACAAAAAAAGGGGGGTGGCAGAGGCGCAGGAGGGAGCACAGGGGGAAGAAGAAAGCAGGGAGCCAGAGGGGGGGGAAGGGAGCTCAGCCCATGAGCCACACAGGAGCCCAGAGCGCTGTTTCACGATGCGCTAAGCAGCGGACTGCTGTAGGAGGCTGGCTAGTAAGGGAATGTGGGAGGAGCTATTCCCCCACACTGAACCTTGGGCTTTAGCCCTCCCATTGTCAGGGACTTGTCACTGTGGAAGAGGATGTGATTGTCGGCATACAGTAGTGATTTGCAGGTGAAGCTATCAAAGAGGAGGGAGTTAATAAAGATGGAGAACAATAGCGGGTCTAGGATAAAGGCCTGAGGGGCACACATAGTGACAGGTAGGTCAGGGGAGGTAGCAAGACTGACACACACACTATCTGGGATTGCCCAGATAGATAGCTCCAAAACCACAGTGAGATCTCTGAGGAGCAGCCAAGTTGGTGGAGAGTGGCATGTAGTTGGGGGTGGTCAACCAGGTTGAAAGCCTTGGTCAGGTCCACAAAGACAGCACCTGTGGCTTTCCCCAGGTTCATGTTCCTATGGACATGGTTAGTAAAATGTGCCAAGGCAGATGTAGTGGAACTTGCGGAACCCATGTTGTTGGCTGCACATCAGGTTATATTTTCCGATGTGGTCAGATTGCTGGCAAACAATTTTCTTCAGGAGTTTGCTCAGGTGTGGAAGCAGAGAGATTGGCCTGTAGTTATCTGAGGATAGGGGGTCACCTGCTTTGAAAATTGGTACCACCTTAGCAAGCTTCCAGGAGTTCAGCATGGTTGAGGTAGTCAATGTGAGATTAAAAATAAAGGTGAGGGGTTTGGGGATGGCAGGGGAAATGAGCTTGAGCATTGAAGGAAAGAGACCATCACTGCCAGGGCTTCCATGATTGGGGAGATTCTTAAGGAGTTTGGTGGTGTCCTTGGTGGAGAAGGCCCTGAAATAGAAAGGGGTGTTTGTGTGCACCAGCGGGAGAGGAGGAGGAGGAGGACAGGCCATGAGGACCAGGAACCAAACTGGTTGGTAGTTGGATAGATAGCTTGCTAAGGTGGACAGTGAGATTAGTAAACTTTTGTTAACAGCTTGGGTGACCTCCATGGGATCAGTCAGAGTACCAGAAGGTGAGATTAGATGTATAGTAGAGCTGCAGGTATGAGGGCTAAGCAGGGAACCAAGAGAACCCCAGAAGTGGTGGAGGTCATCATTGTTGTCCCTTTGCTGGTTGTGGAAGAAGTTTCACCTCTGGGCTTGTGTGGTTTGCTTGCACAGATTTCTCAGGTACCTGTAGTCATTCCAGAGAGTAAAGGAGGGGGCTGTTATATAGGCAGACCACTTTTTATCCATTTCTTTCATCATGGCCAGAAGTTCCTTTGAGACCCAGCGAGTACAGCCACCCCACACTCTCCAGGTAGTGAGGAGGAACTGTTGATCCTGGATCCAAAGGAGGGCATCCGTGAAGAAGCCCATTGGTGATGTCACAGCCAAAAGGAAGTAGAGTACAGACCAGTTTACCACCCTTACATCCTCAAGGAGGATGGAGGTATCAGGGCAGTTAAAATTGTGGAAGGATAACTATGGGGGGGGGGGGTATTTGGTCTTGGTGGACCACTTCCTTTCCACTAAGATTCTGTTATGCCTGTCCCATGCATTCTTGAACCCCACAACTGTTTTTGCTCCCACCACCTCTGCTGGAAGGCGGTTTCAGGAATCCACTGCCCTTTCTGTGAAGAAGTACTTCCTCACAACTCTCCTGAATTTACCGCCCCTTCCAGTTTCGTAGCATGTCCCCTTGTTCTTGAGCTCCTCTTTTTCTGAAATACTTCTGTCCTGTACCTTATTTACCCCCATGAGATATTTCAAGTTTGTATCATACCCTCTCTCCCTGCTCTCTTCCAGGGTGTACATACTGAGATTCTTTAGTGTCTCCTCACAAGACTTTTGTTGCAGACCTGGCACCATTTTAGTTGCCCTTCTCTGGGCCACTTCCACTCTGTTTACGTCCTTCCTGAGATGTGGTCTCCAGAACTGGACATAGTACTCTAGGTGGGGTCTTGCCAGCAATCTATACAGGGGCATCACCACCTCTCTCTTTCTGCTGGTGCAGGCACAATCAGGACAGGAGCTATCTGTGGGATGGTAAAGGAGGAGGTCACACGTTATAAGGTCAGGGAATGTTGCAGGAGGGAAATATAAAGTCACAAAGAAGAGACGTAAGGGTGAAGGTAGGTGAGGCAAAGCAGATAGATGGGGAGAGAGGGCCAGTTTTTAGGGAAACTGTATGAGAAAACAGCTTGGCTAGCAACAGATTTCCTGTGGGTGGTGAAAAGGGTATAGGAAACAGTGCTACAGAGTGGATAGGAGGTAAAGTGGGGAGGAGAGGAAAGAGGAAAGATAGGAAGGAAGGGAGCCAAACCAGAATTTGGAAATGAAGCAGGCACAATGAGCAAGGTGCCTGTCATCAAGAGAGAGCAAGGAGCAGAGAGAACAGTGGTGGATATGTGGGGGACAGTTCAAAGCAAAATGGCAGTAGGAAAGAAAGAGGGTTGTAAAATCTAGCCATGGTGGATTTGGGAATGTAACAGTAGATTATGTCACCATAGTCAACGATAAGGAAGATCATCCTCAAAACAGAATAACTGCAGACAGGAATCGAGATATTTGCTTCATTTCTGATTCTGAAGTGCTCACCAAGATTGGGGTGAAGCTTAAGGTGGATAGCATCAATGTGTGCTGAGAAATCGAAATGGCAGCTAAGCCAGACCCCAAAGCATTTAAAGGAGTTATGGAATGATGGGAGGCAGGGAAGCCTGGTAAGCCTCTGCCAGGAGCTAAAGGTCATGCAGACAGTTTTCTTGGCTTTGAGGGACAGTGGGTTTGACCAGAACCAGTGCTGAATATTGCCAAAATCAAAGTTGAAGCTGAGCAGTAAGGTCTCTGGGGTAGAGGAGCCACAAACAAAAAACACTGTACAATCAGCATACGTGAGAATGCATGCAGAGGGGAAGGCAGTAGGGAGGTCTTTTAGGAATAGTAAAAATAAAATAGGGCCAAACACAGACCCTTGTGTGATGCCTGCACTAATAGGGAGGGGGTATAGGGTACCTCTAATGTGGACAGCTTGAGACCTGCCCTCAAAGTACAGCAGAGCCAGCAAGAATACAACACAGTAACTTGAAGCAAATGACAGGTCACAAAATACAGCATAACAAAAGGGCTTAATTGCCATTGAATTACACTTTTCCCTGCAGCACACTGCAGCATTTTGCAATAATACTGCAAGGTACTGCATTGCTTCCTGGCTGATGTCACTGCAGGAGTAGAACCAATTGACTGAAGAGACAGAGAGGCCTGCTGCTATAAGCATGTCCAGGAGTAGGGGGTGAGAAACAGTGTCAAAGGGTTTGGCCAAGTCCACAAAGATGGTGGAGGTTATTTGACCCTGGTCCATACCTGAAAGGATGGAATCAGTGAGCTGGATGAGGGAGGCTGATGTGGCGTGGGATTTTCTGAAGCTGACCGGAAAAAAGTAAACAAGGAGGAGGGTCAAGGAAGGTGGACATCTGTGAGAAAACAAGGTATTCCTGTAGTTTAGCAAGAGTAGGGAGGCCAAAAATAGGACAGTAGTTACCAGGAGAGAAGGGGTTGGCTCTTTTAGGGAGGGGGATGACAGTAGTCTGTTTCCATGCATCAGGGATGGTAGCAGAGGAGAAGGAGAAATTAAGAATGAGGATAATAGGGAAGGTAATAGCAGGAGCAGAAAGATCGGAGTTCAGACCATCAGGGCATACACCACTGTTGGGTTCAGAGCAAGAAAGGACTTTAAGTAACCAGAGGGAGTGGTGGGAGAGGAGAAGAAGAAGAAGAAAGCTCTATAGAAAAAGAAAGATGGGGGTGTGGAGGGGGTGAAGGAGATGAGGAAAAAGAGCACAGGTAGTGAAGCAGGAGTTAAATGAAGAGGCAATGGCAATAGGGTAAGAGATAAGTGAGTTGTCAGACTTGAGTACAGGGGAGAGGATTGGGGAGAAGAGTAAATGAAAAACTTTTCAGAACTTAGAGGGATGACTAAGGTTGTTCTGGAGAGTGGATGCAAAATACTTGGACTTTGCAAGCCTGATGGTTTTTGTACAGCCATATAGTAAGACAAGGCAGGGGAGCCAGTGATCTTGTTACATTGCCAGCCTAGTCTCTGACACGAAGGCAGGTCAACATCTCTGCTGAGATCCAAGAGAGGTGGGAGCCCTGGACTCTGGTTTTTCTATTGGAAATATGGAAATCCCAAAGAGCCATGAATTTTGACTGGAAGCCTTGGTGGGCAAAATTAATATTAGTGGATGCAGAGATAGGGGACCAGTCAGTAGCTAACAAGTCAGCATGTAGGGATTACAGATTCAGTAACCTGAAGGACCCAAGAAAGATGAATGTTCATAGTTGCTTATGTGGCACAGCTGGTAACTTATTGAAATGACATTCCAGGAAGCCTGGATACAAATCATAGCTACAGCACTTATTCTTCTCTTCTGTCTGTTTCTTCTGTCAACACAATGACAATATTTCAGGTTCTGGAACAAATTACAGAGCTAAGCTGGTGGGAGATGTCCCCAGTACTTCCCCCTCTAAAAAGTCTTCACTGATCACTTTCCCTGTGTTTATTAACAAGTCCTAATAAGCTTAAGATTATCTTGTTTCTCACAACTAGAATGTCTGAGAGCTTGTTGGTTGTGCACTTCAGAAACATCAGGAGGGGCACTCTTCCTTAATAGGACACATCTGTTAACTCCGACCTGGCATCTCAGTTGGTCAAGTTTGTATTAATCCTTAAGGATTGCTCGTTAAGGACTGCCTAAGCCAGTCAGGTACCATCACTATTCCCCATTGTTACAAGTCTTTTCTCAGTTTCCACAGGTATGAATGAGGTACCCCCAGAGAAGACACTATGCCCTGTTGGTTTTAAGTATATCATTGTCATTACAAAGCTATACTCTTGCACCTAGCTGCACTTCTGGCAGCTCATAGGTGCTTCTGGCATAGAATCATTTCTCTTGACTTTTCTCCAGCTCCATTCTGCCATTGTAAATCTCTAAATGATAGAACTAATGAGGGTATTTTACACTGGCATATTACATCATAGTCTTCTGCCCATAAGCAGCAGTGTACTACAGTATGCTAGCAATGCCTTGCACCTGTCCTCATGCCCTTCAATTGTTTGTTTTTTTCATAAGGGTCTTAACAGCTTTGACAAAAGTTCAGTAAGTTCAATTGCTTTGGGATAGTGTGAACTTGATGTATGTAAGAAATCCCATTCCAAATCAAAGTGCTAACATCTAGGCTACTAAATTGTGACCTCTTATCTGTGGACAGCTCTTCTGGAATTCCATGTCTCATAATGATAGGTTTTAAATTCTGAATCATTGCCTCGCTCATAGAGGAAGTCCGCATCAGCCGACGGAAAGTATGAATAGTAATTAGTCACTAGTACTGTAGGTATGTACTTCTGCCACAAACAAATAAACAAGTCCTAGCCTTCTGTTAAGGCCTCTCAGTCACAGATGAGGTTGGGAAGGTTTTACTGATTGAGCTGTTCTGAGTATTGCACAAGGTGTACTGTTTGCAACCATCTAGGACATTTCAGCAGAACATCACCTCCCTGGCCCCTGTGACCTCCCTGGACCCTAACTCTGCACTTGCATTATTTGTTTCCCCCAGTGTCTTTAATGGATTTTCATCACCATCTATGCCTTAAAGGGACTGGGAACTACAAACCTGTCTCACTTGAAAACTACCACAGCCACAACAATGAGCTCTGCCTTGTTGTTCCAGTATCTCCAAAAACTGGGATGACAGATACTTCTGTCAGTAGGTTAGCCAACTAGCCGCAGAGCCAAAATAACACCCATAAGCCAGGTCAAAGTGTCATCTGCTCATGTTTCAAAACAAATGTGCCCAAATCTCTGGAGAGATTGAGGGAAAAGACATATGCTTGCATATCATTGTCAAAAGAATTATCACTGGTGGAAGTTCAGTACACTGCATGTGACAGCACATCCACTGTCTACATTATTTAGTTATTTATTTGAATTTTGATAGCAGAGTAAGTCCACGGAGACTAACAGTCCCTTTTTCAGGCGTGGCCCCAAGTTAGTTACATTCAGAGAAAAGGAGTATTGCACAAAATTGAATATAGACAAGTAAGCAGATGTACAAATATGAAACCAGGATATAAATATTACCAAATACGTACAGTTTCCAGGGTCACAAACTACAGTTGCGATGTTGCATATAATATCAAACAGGAAATACCATAGGGTTAATTATAGAACAAGGGATCTTAAGTATATAAATTTATCAGGAGTGTATTCTACATAAAATTGATATATTTGCACATATCATCATCCTCTGGATCCTCATGGGACAATCATTATGAGGCCTTATGATGACTAAGACAAGCAGTTTGTGAACTGTCTCAGCTAACACTCCTTGAGCATAAACTCATGATAAAATCATGCATAAGAAAACAATGATCTATAATTCTTTTTGTACTTGCACAAAGTACATCTCAGTGCCCATCACAGTTTGTGAGGCATAGGCCACTGGTATCTCAGAAATATAGAAACATAGAATCTGATGACAGATTAAGGACTGCTTGGCCCACCTAACCTGCTCATTTTTCCCTAAATACAGTGTCACCGCAAACCCAGACAGACGGTACCACTCCAGCTGCCACTCGAGACCGCAACCCGGACCCAAAGCCAGCAAGCAGAGCCCCCCAGGGTTCCCAAAGCTTAGCCACCGAGGATGATTCAGCTCCCGGATGGACGGCAACACTCCAGCCACTGCCCGAGACCACAAGCCCAGACCCAAAGCCAACATGCAGAGCCCCCCCTCTCCAGGGCTCCCAAAGCTCAGTCACTGTGGATGACTTGGCCCCCAGATGGATGGCACCACTCCAACCACCACCCGAGACCGCAAGCCCAGACCCAAAGCAAGCAATGTATGGCACCTGCTGCCAATCAGAATGAAAGCACCTTTTCAAGGCCTGTTCCAATTGGTCCCAAGCTTCTCCTTCTGCTCTTCTGTCTCTCAACCTTTTAATCTGCATTTTCGAAGTTTAATATGCCTGGAAATGTTTAATTCTCTTTAAAAAGACTGTAATCCTTGCTAAATTGTACAAATCTTAAAGTATTTAAGTGAATGCAGCCCTTCTTTGAATTTTCTTCTCTGGCTCCAGACTTTTGGCGCCCAAACCAACCGCTCCTTTTGTGTTGCAAATTGGACTCCTGCTGGTCTGTCTGGCCCATTGTGCACAGCCACCCTCTCTTCTCTGTTTCCTTAACAGAGCCCCTCTCTCCAGCACTCCCAAAGCTCAGCTGCCAAGGACGACTCAGCCCCCGGACAGATGGCACCACTCCAGCCGCCACCCGAGACCGCAAGCCCGAACCCAAAGTCAGCTATTTCCCTGCCGGCGCTGTGCGCTGGCTCCCCACCTGCCCCCCCACCTACCCTATCTGGGCATTTACTTACATAGCTACCTAGGTCACCTGACTGAAATATACAAAGTCCCTACTTTTCCTTTTAGCAGATTACACAACATGCCCACTAGAGGGAGCACCTGTTTTCATTTTCTCACATCTCCTTACCAAGCAGGTGGAACAAACCCCCCCTGCCTGCAGTATACATCAGATACACCACCTCCCCATAGCCACATAGACGATTGATCCCAAACAACACCCCCAGGCTCTCCACTGGCTGTACCACTCCTGTAGAGCTTCTCCCAGCCCTGGCTCTTGGCATTTCTATATTTTTCTTTTTTTAGAACCACAGTCACTAGCAACCGCGTACTAGGAACCTACGTCTCGCGGACCTCTCTATCTGCTGCCATTACATCAGGAGTACGTCCAGGCCCATGCCTGCCCTACTGTTCTCTGCAGCTGAACTCCATGGCACCATGAAACCTCTCCCAATGCTGAAGTGCCTTTTTACTGACTCTTGCTATAGTTTTGTTAGCAAACTCCACAGTTGACACATGGAAGGAGCAGGCGGAAACTATGTTGGACTCCCCCCCCGCCCTGTTACCACTCTGGCAGATGATGCACAGCTTGAGGGGCACAAGTGCAGATACAATATGCCTGCAAGCCTTTCTCATCCCCACACAAATCTACAGAGCATATGACTCCCCAATAATTACCCTAGCTGCCCCACAGCACAGCCGCTCCCTCTCAGTCAACACCTACAACCTTGAGCACACTGGGATAAATGCCAGACCCAGCTGGGCTCATTGGTCTCACCTTGTTTATAGGTTGATCCTCCTATTGCTGCTGTTATCTGGTAATGTCCACCCTAACTCAGGCCTGCCATACGCTAACACCACCATCAGGGTGGGAATACACGGGATCGTATCCTTTAATATCGGCAGCTTACTTCCTAAATTCACGGAATTCCAGGCATGGGTGTCACTGATTAATCCTGACATCATAGCTCTCATGGAGACCTGGCTCTCCTCGAAAATCACTGACTCCACTATTTCCCTCAACGGGTACACGTCTTACAGACAGGACAGATTGTCCAAACGTGGGGGTGGATGCTTAGTCTACGTCAAGTGTGATATCAAATCTCAGACCATGCACAACAGCATGCACTCTAAAGAGGCTCAAATACTAAACCTAAAACTATCCGTAGGTCAACAGAAAAAAGTGCTTTTGTTTACCATGGTATACATACCCCCCTTATCAACAAACCGCTGGCCTCAAACACTTCTTAGGGAATCAGCAGCTATTGGGCAATAATTGGGAACAGGTCATAGTCGGTAACTTTAACATTAATTACCTTTCACAGGTAGATGCTCCAGCAAGAGACCAGATCTCTGGACTCTACCTCACCCAATTGGTCACTCAAAACCACCTGCCTCAACTACCGAACTAGAACCAGCACACTCATAGACTGGCTCTTATCCTCCCACCCGGAACACATCTCCGAGGTTTCTGTTTTACCAGACAGCCTCAGCGACCAGTCCACAGCCATGTGTAATTGGACAAATAAGTTCTCTAAGTGTCCGCCCAAAGTGTCCTGAAACTGCACTCTGTAAGCCGGACTTCTGGATGCCTTCAAACTACACCTAAAACTAATTGACTGGTCCCCAATCAACAGAGCCATGGATGGGAACCAGGCCCTGGACTACTTCCTCAGGATCTTCACCCAGGCCTGTGACATCATAGCCCCCATCAAGAAGGTTAAAGGAACTACAAACCCCTGGCTCTCTGGCACATTAATTGCACTCATGCATCATAAAGACAATCTTTGGCATACAAGCCAAGGTGACAGGCAAGCAGGCTGATTTATCCGCCTACAAGGCTGCCAGAAACAACTGCACAAAGCTTGTTCACCAAGCCAAAGCCACCTATTATGAGGACCAACTCAACAAACTATGGGGTTCAGGTAAAGACTTCTGGCACTCCATGAAATCACTAACTGGTAGTGCTCCCAGAGCCCCACCAGACCTGATTACCTCCAATAGTGGGATACTCCAGGAACCCCTTGATATCACAAATGCCTTCAATTTAGCATTCACAGATCTCACTAGTGTATTACCGGGTGAATACCTTGCACCACCTACAGATCAGCCCTCTGGTCCTCATGCACCTACACCTCCAGGAAACGGACCACTGCCTTTCTATTTCAAACAGATCTCAAGAACTGAGACAATCAAATATGTCAAGCAGGGTCTAGGCAAGACCAGGATGGGAAGTGACCAAATCAACTTGAAACTGGTTGCCCTAACCCTGGATGAAATAGCTGACCCTTTCAATAAAGTTTTTAATTCATTCCTTAGATCGAGTGTGTTCCCAGATGCCTGGAAGCTTGCCCTAGTCACCCCATCCTCAAAAATGGAGACAGAACTAACACATCTAACTACAGGCCAATCTCAATACTCCCCCCCCCCCCGGAAAGCTTTGGAAAGGGTGGTCTCCAACCAGCTCACTGAGTACCTGAAGAAGTATAACCTGCTCGGCTCTCAACAGCATGACTTCCGTAAAAAACACTCAACACTTACGGTGCTAGTCGAATACACCTCCCAACTGTACAAAGCATTGGATAAAGGGATGGCAGTGGGGTCTATATTCATAGATCTCACAAAGGCCTTTGACTCAGTGAACCATCACCTTCTCCTCAGCAGCCTGTCATCAGCTGGCCTGTCTTCAAGCATGGTGGCTTGGTTTGGGAGTTACCTCTCCAATAGAACACAACGAGTCAGAATAAGAGACACATACCCTGAGCCAAAGGAAGTTAGCCTTGGAGTCCCCCAGGGATCTATCCTTGGCCTACTACTTTCATCCACCCCCTCGGCCCTCGCCCCATCCTTCTTCCCCGGAAACTCTTCCCACCACCTTAGGTCAAGAGCGGCACTTAAATGCGTGGTCCCTAGAACCTTGCCTTCTGACAGGCTTTCACCAACTATGCCCCCAAGCTATGGAACTCGTTCCCTGCCCTTACTCAATCCACCCCCTCCCATCCAGGGTTCAAAACGTCTCTATAGGCATTCCTGAAGGGCTCCTTCACCTGTCCTTGTGCACCATAGCCCCTTGAACAATCCTTTCTCGGTGGGGTTGCGCACTCCAGGACCGCTGCTCTTACTCTCCTGGTCACTGGACTAGATTTCTTCTTTGGTTATCGTAATGTTATTTTGTCAGTACCTGCAACCACCCCTGTAAGTAAATTATTTGTTAGTACCTGCAATCACCACTGTATGTAAATTCTGACTCGCTCACTATATGTATATGCTCTATCTTAACTCTCCCCGGGCCATCTGTAACCCTCCCCGGGCGGGTGTCTTTTTACTGGTTACCTTCTTTCACTATATGACATGTAATTATCTCTGTATTCTAATACTCCTTGTGTTCAAGTCCTATATGTCACTGTACCTGTTATCCAAGCTTGTAACCCTCCCGGGTCGCACCTGAAAATAGGCACTTGGCTGTCTACTGTGACTTACCCGGTAAACAAAAGCAAATAAATAAATAAAATAAATAGTCTGTTAATAAATACCCTCCCCTCTGCCTGCCCGGTACACACTGCACTCTATGCTGATGATGCTGTCATATCCGTCTCAGACAGAGACCAACATACCATCACTACTGAGTTGCAGGACAGCTTCCTTAAGCTTGAATCCTGGTTCCACCAGAACAAACTCCTGCTCAACCACAAAAAAACAAGAGTGTGCTGTTCACAGTTTCCCAAAATAAAAAGAAGTTCAGCCCCTTGCAAATCCTGAGCCCTACGGGAGACCCACTAGAACAAGTCTCCGTATTCAAATACCTAGGAATCTACCTTGACAACACCCTCAATTTCACCAGTCATATTGACCACATCATCAAGACCTTGAATATGAAACTGGGTGTTCTGTACCACCACAAGCACTCCCTACCACCTGTGGCTCTGAAACTGGCCATAAGCAGCTCGGTACTAGCCACCATTGACTATGGGCTACCAATCTATGGATCAGGTTCTGACACTGCCCTCAAGAGAGTCAGCACTCTCCTAAATAAGGCCTGTTACCTAACCTAAGGCTGATCTCTCTACCCACACCTGCACCCTCTTCAGTGAGACAGGGTGGCCTCCACTCCACCTCCGAGCTCAATTCCAAACCTGCATGCATATCAAAAAAGCCATGCTATGGCTTATGCCTGAGTCCACCAACAGAATATTTACAAAGGTGTTACCCATTAAACAGACAAGGAGTGCTGCAAAAGGGGGACTCCAGGTGCCATTTAAGCATACTAAACTGGCACAGAGATTACTCTCCTTCCTGGGCCCAAAGTAGTTCAATGAGCTGCCTACCACACTCCTGGAGTGTACCAAGCTCAAACAATTCAAATCCGGGCTTCGTTCCCAGCTAGAACTACAAAAAAATCTGTGTATGCCACACTTAGCCCATGCACAGGGCACCTCTACCATCTCCCCACTCCTTGGCACAAACTGCCCTACTACTGTCCCAGCACTCCCCCCTGCTGCCCTCTCCAATGAACCACCATTCCCTCAAAATTCCAACCTAGCATAGGTTACACCACTCCCTACCGCTACAATGCACTTGCCTCCCCCCCACAACCACCACCACCTCTCCAGTTGCCCACTCCATCTACTACTGACGTAAACATTTGACAATGCCTACTTGGGCTGCTCCCCACCCCCACCCTCAGCCCTGGCTATCTCTTATGTGCTCAGTCTACAACATCAGCTACCTGCCCTCCCCCCACTCCTACTTGCCCCCTGTACTACCCAGCGGAGATGCATTCAGTGGCCTTTCTCCCTTGTTCCTGTTTCTAATGTTACCATGCCTCACACTAAGAGCTGTTAATTTTGTTATGTTTAGACTCCTATGTACTAGTGAAACTTAAAGTATGTGCAACCCTGTGTAACCTTTTTGTAATCTAACTGCCGTGATATGTTGTCTGTATCTGTTCATTTGACTGACTTGGAACCTTTGAAAATGAGTCCTTGACTCAAAGGTATTAATCCTAAACTGAAAATAAATAAATAAACCCTCCTTGATTTCCATCTTTCTCTTTCTTCCTTCCTTTCTTTCTGCTAAGATTCCCTTATGCCGATCCCATGCATTCTTGAACCCCAAAACTGCTTTTGTCCCCACCACCTCCACTGCAAGATTGTTCCAGGCATCCACCACTCTTTCTTTGAAGAAGCACTTCCTCACATCTCTCCTAAATCTACCCTTCTCCAGCTTCATTGCATGTTCCCTTGAACATCTTTTTTTCTGAAACAGACTTCCCTCTTGTACCTTATTTAAAGGTCTGTACCATATCCCCTCTCCCTTCACTTTTCCAGGGTGTACATATTAGGTCCTTTAGTCTCTCTTCATAGGGCATTTGATGCAGACCCAGCACCATTTTAGTTGCCCTCCTCTGGACCGCCTCCACTCTTTCTATGTCCTTCCAGAGATGTGGTCTCCAGAACTGGACACAATACTCTAGGTGGGGTCTTAACAGTGATCTATACAGAAGCAGCACCACCTCCCTCTTTCTGCTGGTGATACCCCTTCTTTTGCACCCCAGCATCCCACTAGCACTCCCAATTGCCTTGTCGCACTGCCTGGCCACCTTATGGTTATCAGATATGATTATCCCCAGGCCTTTTTCCTGTTTGTTGGTTGTTAGTATCACCCATTTTGTACTCCACCACTGGGTTTCTATTCCCAAAGTGAATGACTGCACTTTTTGCATTGAAACCAAGCTGCCACACCATTGGGCACTCCTCGAGTTTCCTCAGGTCTCTGCTCTTACTTTCTTACTGGAGCTAGAAGTGGAACACTGGATGAGGCTGATGGAGCTACGGAGTAACTGCACGCTGAACTCAGGAGAGTTTCAGCAGGGACCTGACATGCAAAATTGCTTTTTATAATAGGTAAACCACCGTTGCCTATTAAGGAATTGAGCGATAAGGTTGTGGCATTTGCTAACAACATTTCTATCATTGTATTTGTATTCGGGCAAGGTCAGGTCCTTTCCAGTCTGCGGTGTGTTGCTGTGATTCTTCTCCTGGCCTTGTTTTTGTCTTTTACTGCTCCCTAGATTCTGGCAGTCTTGCGGTGAGAGAGGCCTTATCGAGGGAGAAGCAGTGGGAAGCCCTGCAGGGGGTTTGCAGGAAGAAGGCCGGAGAAAAGAATAGTAGTGGATTTTGTCCAGAGCCCCAAGGGGGAGAAGGTAGAAGGCAGAAGCTGGAGAATTTACTGTTCTGCTTTACATACCCGGGATAAACAGCTAATCTTTTTACTGGGAAGTAGCATGGATAATTAGTTTTGCTTCCTTTAAGTGTTTAGTGACTTGTGTGATTAAGTGTGTGTGTGTGTGTGGGTTTTTGCTTAAATTGTTTATGTGAATCAATGATTGTTGACTGAGGGCTGTGGTACAAAATAAAAAGCTGCATTGTCGCTTGCGGTTTCCATATTTCATGATATTTTATTTTTATTTTAGTAAGGGTCATTGATTGGAGAGCTAGATCACGTGGGCTTAGACCACATAAACCCATGCACTGGCTCACTCTGGGGTACTTTCCAACTGATCGCCTCAGCCGGCTGCTGTTGGTTACTGGTGTGAGCGTGCATAGCTTTGCAGTTTGCTAGGAGAAAATGCTGGGAGGACAGCCTGTTTTGTTTAAGAGTTGTACTGTAACAAAAAAACAGCGTTTCCTAGAGTTTTCTAGTGCCAGCGCTTTTACTACAAGAGTGTGAGTATTTTTGGACCTGGCATCTGTGAACGTTTTTTAGTGTTATCGAGATTGTTCACAATGCGCTGCACTTGCCATTCTTTTGCGCTTGTATGATTTTTATTCTTTTACCTGTGAAGGCTCAAGATGACTTTAAGAGTGTAAGTGTTTGACTTTATTCTCATGAAACCAGAAACCTGTAAATTAAAACATTTAAAATAGATTATGGTACTGGGACATTTTAACTTGTTTTAGACATAGCCCTAAATTATTTTTTATAATTTTAATTGTTTGTAATATCTGCACTCTTTGTTTCACTATCCATGTTAGTTTGTTTGCTGTTTGCAGCTGGCTAATTGATTGTTAGAGAGTTTTTTTCTTTTTGTGCAAGTATTTGATGCTGGATATTATTGGTTACTCCCAGTTATAGGGTGGGTTGATTCAGTCATTGAAAATACTCATTTCTTTTGTTCTGTGATTGTCTAGCTTGGGTTCCTGCATTTTTGCTGGTTGCTGGGCTGACAAGCGAGCACAAGAGTGTTACTTATCCTGCCAGAAAAGTACAGATGACTGCAGACTTCGTAGTCAAAATGATTGATCAATCAATTACAACCGCTATTGGACTTTTTAACTGGCATACAGGAGTCCATGGGTAACTGCTGGCGATTGCTGGAATTTGTGGAACCTGTGGAATCTGTGGAACCTGAGGAGGGTTACGAGGGTCAGAGAAACTCGGGATGCTATGAGAAGAATGTGAAAGTTAAGACAAGGCTTGTCATAAATAAGTGACTCTGATTCTGGATAGACTATACAGACTGAGTATGTTAGAGCTGATACAGTTCCCTTTCTCAGATTTATTCGTTTTTAGAGATCTGGCATATTTTGCACTGTGTGTATAGAACCTGGGCAGCCCCTGGTTTTATTTTATGGGTTATTTATTTAGAACGTGTGGCTCTCTCATACTTTTATACTTGCTGTTCCTTCGAGCTGTGTGTAGTGTATATAAATTACATAGTTCCCTTGGCTATTTTGTCCCTTGCTTGCACTATTGAGGATGGTCTAAGGCTTCCTTATTAAACATTATAGCACCTTATTACCTTTTCTGTAATTGACTGTTTTGCTAATACCAATTATAGTTTAACCATGGTTAATACTAGGCTACAGAGGCTTAGTAACAGCAAATTGTCACCTTTGCAAGAACTATCTAAATCTAGTAAGGTAACCACCAAACAGACAAAAATCACTGATCATCTGTATAGTATTAATAAAACCTCCACCCCAAGGGTGTAATTAAATTAAAAACAATAACAACAACAACAGATGTGGAGAGTTGGGAGGGTGTTTTTCAGTATACTCCCCACAGTCTTGAAATGCTGAAAGACTATAAGGTTGAAAAGAGTCTAAAAGACAGCTTGGACAGTAAGGAGCACACTTCAGAATTTACTACAGATATAATTTTAAAGTCTAATTTATCCAATAAAACAGAAGATGCAAGCTCAGGCAAGGCAGATTGTATGGTGAAGAGTAACAGCATAGTAAAAAACACTAAGATTGTTGAATGTTAGTGAGTCATCGAATTCTACCAATTATACAGGGAGCACTAACATTAATCATCAGAATAATAGAACAGAGTTGGGTAAAGTGCTAGAGGAATTGCAACATACCATTAATGGTTTGAAAGACCTGGAGGAACAGATTAACTGCTCCTGGTACTGTAATAATTGTGGTGCAAAAAGACCTAGGAATGAAGATAAGAATAAAGAAGAAAAAGAACAAGGGCCTGCCAGTTTTGTACCCACTTGTTTAAGTGAGGATATGATTGAATTTTTGAAAAATCCAAAGAATGTTGCCCTAGTATTGATAGAACAATTAGTATTTAATAAAAATTTGATTGAGAACCTAAGAGCAGATATTACCTTTAATGAGGCTAAAATGAACCAGATATTAATGAAACTTGAACAAGAATTTTCTTGAAAACAGTGAAACTGATCTCAATGAGGTATTGAGCACACATAGTAAAGAAAGATTAAGACCAGATTTTAGCATAATTGAGTTTCTGGACTCACCAGCAAATGTAAAGGAGAAAGTAGTCAAAAATAGAAATAGGAAAAATAGAAGGAAAGGAGTAAAAAAGGAAAAAGCATGCAGATAAAAAGTTACAAAGTACAATACACTCTTTAGTAGAGGTTGGTATGTCACTTGGTAGTGACAGTGAAGATAGTTTAAGTGAGACAAGTGGTGCCCCTCCAAAACATCAGTATAACAGAGATAAAGATCAAGTCCCTAATAAATTATTAATAAAGCTGGAAGGGTTAGAACAGGAGATTCTTGCACTCAATCAGAAAGTTGGGCAAGCTATGGGAAATGAACAGATACCTAAATTGGTGGAAATACAGAAGGATAAGGTTGAAGACTGGACTTTCTGTGACAATGGTCAAGTGTTGACAAACCCTAAACAGATAGATATATACCTTATAATTATCTTGTATGGACCAGTGAGCTGGGGGAAATTTTAAAGTGCAAACAGAGACTATAATGTCATAACTTATTTAAATAGTAAATTAGACATCAGTTTAGTAGAGGAGGATACAGCTGAAATAAGAAACTGTTCAATTGAATCAGCAACGATAATAGACATGTATCTCATGTCCCCAGGGGTTGTTAATTATATATGGGTTAATAGAACAGAGTTACTAGATGAAGATGTAATTCTCCTGTACCCAAATAGAGAATGTTTCAACAAAGTAACAAAGGTTGAAAATTAAGAAGACAAGCAGTGATCTCTGATACTATTTGGTGTTAATCATATTGAAACGGGAGGACAATCATAAGCTATCAAATCCAGTTAGGGACCTATTGACTAATTTCCTAGCAACCCCAGTTGATCAAATGGGCTCACTTATTGCTAAGAGAGCGCATCAGGGTTGCCAGGTTGATATCCTGGTCAATAATGATAGCTTGGCAGAACAAATACTGTTACAGGCTACAAAACGTGACCATTTGGGTTTACACCTGGTTGACCCAGTAGTATTTTGGAACATTCTAGCCCATGATTGCACCAGACAATCTAGGGAGCTTGTTACACCCCTATCCTTAACAAACAGGTATATGCAAATTGCTGGTTATAATGAAGTGTGACTCCATGGGGGCTTTGGTATAGATATTAATAACCATGAAACAACTGTTTTGTCTATGACTAGTTGTCTGACTGTAGGGTATAGGCTTATTACCTGGAACATAGCTGGCTGGCATAACAAGCTGGCTGATGAGGAATGTATAAATTTTTTAAATTATTTTGATGTTATCTGTTTACAGAAAACTTGGCTTAATGTGAATAATGTGACATATTTAAATGGCTATGAATGTTTCCATGAACCTGGGATCAAGGATGTGGAAATCGGTAGAGTGTCTAGTGGACTTCTCAGTTTTTTCAAAATAGGAAGTTTTAAAAAAAATTATGGTTGTGGGAATAATAAGAATAGCTTAGTAAATAAGAACTATTTAGTAAATATAATGAGGGATGGTGAAATTGAGAAAGTTATTGTAAACTGCTATGTTCCACCAGAGAACTCTAGTCATTATTCTGATATAATATGGAAAGAAATGTCTAACCTTTTGATGGAGTTACAACTGGCATATCCTGCTGCTGAATTATTGGTTATGGGAGATTTTAATGCCTGTATTGGTGCATTTGATGGGTTGATGGATCAATCAATGTATTTGTATGCGGGATCTATTGAGCAGTTACAGATGAGAAAAAACAGAGATAATGGGATAAGTAATGCTGGACGCATGCTAATTGATATTCTTGAGGATTATAATTTGTACCCACTAAATGGGAGATACCCAGGGGATCTGGAAGGTGAATATACTTTTGTTTCACTAGGGGAGCGTCAGTTTTAGACCTGGTTCTCTGGTCTGGTACCCCGAGTCACTGGGTTAATTGCTCTATTCAGATAAGAAGAGAAAGTGACCACAACCCAGTCATGTTGGAAACTAAAATAAGAAGAAATTTAATAATCAGGTACGATGATATAACATTCACTGAAATCAGGGCAGCACAGCAAATATTATGGAGACAAGACTCATTTGAGAATATTCAGCCAATTCTGGTCAACTCAGTGTTGAATCTACCACTTGACATTATTAAATCCCAAGAACTTGGTAGTCTGTTGAAGCAAATATCTGTTCTCTTTACAGATATAAAATTAAGGCTAGAATTTCCTACTAACATACGAGAAAGGATTATGGATACTTGGCATGACATAGATTGTAAGAGGGCAAAAACAGAGATCAGAAAACTAAGTAAAAATTATGTTAAGATGAAAAGTAAAGCCATGGCCTGGTGGCACTGAGGGTTGAGGTGCTGGATGTCACACCTCACTCCACGCTGGTGATCTGGGTTTGGGAATGAGCTAGGGCCATCAGGGGTCAGCAGTGGAGGAGAAGAATCCAGCATCCTTAGGACTGCTTGCCTTCGGGGAGGGGGGTGTACTGCTGCCAGTGCTTGGGTGGCCCCTGGCGATGGCTGGGGATTACTGGAGCATGGGCAGGATCTGTGGGGATGTACTGTGGCAGGATGCCAGGATCAGGGGGCATGCAGACGCATGCGTGCTCAGGTCCTTGGGCATCATTGCATGCCATAGACGTCAGGAAGGGGGGAGAACAGTGGAAAAATATGGGCACCAGACACTGTGGCTTGATGGACATCTCTAGTGGGGAGACCGGTTGGCTCTGTGGGTAGGCAGCACTGGATTCTGTTTCAGGGGAGTTGAGCTAAGGGGGAAGAACTCCCCTCCACCCCACCACAGGGGTAACCGCAGGATCCACAATAGGAGTGATGGATTCCCGGAGATGGCGGCCGGGGACCTGAAGGGGATGCCTGAAGCGGTAAGGTAGGCAGTCTGGTGGCTCAAGGAAAAAAAAATAAGATGAAAAGTAAGCAAAAATTTAAACAGTTGAATAAAACCAGACAATCTTACAAATAACTCCTGGCAGAGAAAAAAAAGGAATATTATGATGCCAAGTGACTGAGTATGCTTGAAGCGGTCAGGTCCAAGGACCAAAAAAAACTTTGGACATTAGTGGCAAAGGATACTAATAATTATAGAAATAATATTGATTCATATAGATCAGAAGAAAGCTGGTTAGAACATTTCAAGAAAATTTATTTCACTTCCGGTGTGATGGCTGCCCGGTGAGAAGCTCTTTCTGATAGCTCCCCTGCCCTTCTCCACGTAGTGACTGCACTTTTTGTATAAATACCCAAGCTGTGAATCAAGGGCACTTAAAATCTTCTCGATTGTCTGGGGGAAACCGACTGTCACTTCATCGGAGCATATTTCGACAATGGAAGCCAAGATGAAAACGCTGGCTCTCCGGCACACTCCCCGCTGACTCCAGCAAAAGACAAGAACCCTAAAAGAGCTAAAGTGGGAGGAACAGAGACTCCCACCTCACCAAAGCAACAAATGGCCTTATCTGAAGAGCGTTTTCTGGAGGAGTTGGCACCAGTGAAGGAAACCCTGCTCGAGCTTGCTTCAGATTTCAGAGGGTTGAAAGTCTCATTGGAACAACTAAATATGCGCTCGAATGATAACGAAGCCAGAATTTCCTCACTAGATGATTGGAGAGCAAGAATGGACCCAGAAATGATTACCCTACAACACCGTGTAAAAAATGCAGAGGATCGCCTAGAAGATCTCGAGGGTCGCTCAAGAAGGAATAATTTAGTGGTACTGGGCCTTCCGGAGGGAGAGGAGGGGCAGCAAGCAGTGGCATTTGCCCAAAAGTTGTGTGAGAGGTTAGCAGGGCCTTCTCCTAATGGGCCTACATTTATTATTGAGAGAGCCCATAGATCGTTGTGCCCTATGCCCCCATTGGGTTCGCCCCCTCGCCCTCTTATTTTCTGGATGCTGAATTTCCTTAAGAAGCAACATGTTTTGGCAAAATTAAAGGAGGCAGCAGAAGTGCAGTGGGAAGGGAAGCAAATTCGTATTGTTCAGGACCTCCCTTATTCAGTTCGTCAGAAGCACTCAGCCCTCCACCCACTAGTGTCCAAATTAATATCTGCTGGCATCCATTTTAGAGTACACTACCCTGCTACCTTACAGATTAACAGAGAAGGTCAATGGCATTCATTTGATACACTGGACTTAGCTACTGAAGCTTGCAAGAAGTGGTATCCAGATTTGATTAAATGAGCCCACTCCATTATGTTATTGTGGTGAAGACTGCCATCTAGTGGACATTTAATTAAATGGAAATGCTTCGTATTGTTTTCTGTATAACGCTTTGTTAATTTAATTTCATTGATGGTGTTTTGCCATACTAGTAGTTGTATGTTCCTAAGTTGGCTCAATAGACAATATTAGAGGGGTACTCTTTCTTTCTTCTCCCTAATCTTATCGATATTAAGTTGGCGTTTTAGGGTAACTGTGATGCCATAAAAGAAGGCTTGGAATAGTTATATTTTTTTCTTTTTTAAGGGATATAAACTAAGGACTCTCCGGTTAGGTCTCTATATCTTTAAGTACTAGTGGTCTGCTAGTTTGACCATGGGGTGAAGGTTGACTTTGGTTACCCCTGTTGGTAGTCCTGTTATGGGCTAGTGATGTGGTTTTATAGTTACATAGTTGTAGGTTTAAAGGGCTTGGGGAAAGGTTTACAGGTTTTACTGTTGTGTTTGATTGTTACAGAGTTTATAGAGTCTTATTCATTATATAAGGTAGGAACTAGGAATTATAAGTGTTTGGGGTACTATAATGAGCATATTTAGTTCTAATAGTTTTACAAGGTCGGAAAGGTAAGGGGTGGGGGGAAGGGAGGAGTAATCAGGGGTAGCATGATAAACATCACACCGAACGCGCAGTTAGGGGATCAGTCTTGGGGACTGGGGGTAGATCATGTTATATTTACCTATAAGGGCATATCCTATAATTTTGTGAATATGCCTGGGAGGGATTTATTGGGGGATAAGGGTGGCAATTTTAATTTGACCATAGTACCTAAGATTGCTGGTGATTATGGGGAGGATGGGTGTATAGCCAGTCTTTGATGATATATTTTAAAGGTTATGCATATAGGTCTAAATTTTGGAGGTTCACTTCGGAAGCCTTTATTAAACAAATACCTCAATATGAGAATTGCCTCATGGAATATTAAAGGGGCAAGAGCTAGATTGAAAAGTCATCAAATCCTTAAACATTTGGCTCTAGTGCACTCAGACATTACATTTTTACAGGAGACACATTTGATGGTAGGTGAAGGTAATTTATTCCGAAGAGAACATATCAGCTCTGTTCATGTGGCTGGCAACTCTACTTCTCAAAGAGGAGTTGCAATTTTAATTACTAAAGGGATACAATTCCAACTCTTACAAGAGATGGGAGATCCACAAGGGAGGTTTTTGTTTGTGAGAGGATTGGTTGACCATAGGGAAATTATTTTAGGCACTGTCTATGGGCCTAATCACTCCTCTCCCAAATTTTTCTCCCAAATAGCTCTTAAGTTAGCCCCATTTAAACAATTGCCAATAATATTAGCAGGAGGTTGGAATTTTACATATGAGAATAAGCTGGATAGATCCACTCAGAGTGGTCAGAGTTTATCCCCTGCACAGAAATCTTTACACGAAATGATAGCGGGACTGGGCCTTCTAGACCCTTGGCATCTCCTTCATCCAAATGAGAAGGGTTTCACCTTTTACACGGCTTATCATAAATCTTATTCCCGTCTGGATTTTTTCTTAGTGAATAGGGCCATGATGATGGGCCCAATGGATTGTGGAATTTCCCCTAGAGTGTTATCAGACCACTTCATGATATGGCTTGAGGGCAGGATACCCCAAGCAATTCCTAAGGTCACCCAGTGGAAGCTTAACATTCAGTTGTTATACCAAGAGGGTATTGTGAACAGGATCTGCACACTAATCAATCAATACATAGAACAAAATAGGGGGCTTTATTGTAGAATATGACCAACTTTGGTGCTCCCTGAAATGCTTCCTAAGAGGGGAATTTATTAGATTGGCCGCTACCTGTAAAAGGAAAAGGGAGGAAGTAGCGAAATCGCTGCTGGATTCTATTCAGAGTTTAGAGGGTAGGATGGGTATCTGCCCTACAAACAAAGATTTAATCCGGCTTGAGGTTCTTAAAGACCAATATGCAGACACCCTAAGAGAAAGGGCTGAATATGCCCTGTTTAAAACCCATGTTAGGTATTTGGACCAAGGGAACAAAGCTGGGCACCTCTTGGCCCTCAAATTGAGACAACAGGAGGAGTCTAGACTTGTTGCCTGTATAGCTATTGTGGATGGGGGTAATATAGTGACAACCCCTAAAGCCATAGTGAAAGAATTTGAAATGTTCTATAGGAATTTATATAATCATCTGGATAGTAGTCCTACGGATACTGAAATTCGACAGTATCTTTCTAAAATTCCCTTCCCTACCCTTAATCAAGAGCAGAGAGCCCTGCTGATCTCCCCTATTTCGATGGTGGAAATATCTACTGCCATTCAATCTCTTACACCAAACAAAGCTCCAGGACCAGATGGATACCCATCAAACTTTTATCGAATGTTTGAGAAGGAACTTACTCCTATTCTTCAGGAATTATATTCCCACATCTGTGCCCATGGTATTGTTGATTACACCGTATTAGAAGCTACTATTATTTTCTAACAAAACTGAGGAAACCCAAAGATAAGGTAGCAAATTATATATATTAGCTAAGATTTTGGCATCTAGGATTACCAAAGTTTGGGATAACCTAATTACCCCCAAACAGATCGGGTTTATTGGTGGTAGAAGTCCTTTAGATAATTTCTGTAAACTTGCCCATATTTTCTCCGTATCCAGGGAGACAAATGTACCAATGGATCTGGTCTCCCTGGATGCAGAGAAAGCCTTTGATAGGGTTAGTTGGCCTTTCCTTTTTGGTACTATGAGTCAATTTGGTTTTCCCCTGGAATTTATTGGGTGGATTAAGCATTTATATTCTAGCCCTATAGCTAGAATATATTGCAGCGGGATTTTTTCCAACAGCTTCCTATTACTCTCGGGAACGCGTCAGAGGTGTCCATTGTCACCTTTGTTGTTCAACCTGTATTTGGAGCCCCTGATTCATAGTTTGCAATTATCTCCGAATACAACAGGTATTTCAGTGGAACCATTTGAGTTGAAACTGTCGGCCTATGTGGACGACATTTTACTTCACGTCTCGGACCCAACTAAAGTCATCCCCAAAATGTTGGACATAATTGATGAGTTTAGTAGGTTTTCAAATTATAAGCTGAACAGTAACAAGATGGAAATTATGCCACTCAACGTCCATGTTCATAAAGGAGACATAGTAAGGTTTAAGATGGCCTGGACTAATAGACTCAAATACCTTGGTATTATTTTGTCGACTTCAGTTTCTGTCTTGAAGAAACTCAATCTTGATACCTTCTCCTAACTATTCAGCAAGACTTAATGAGATGGTCTCCCTTATATATTTCCCTACAAGGTAGAATTAATGTTATCAAAATGAATGTGCTACCTAGAGTATTCTACCCTCTGAATATGTTAAATATTTACCTCCCCCATCATGGTTTTGGAAACTCCAGAGTACGATTACTAAATTTTTATGGCAAAATAAACCTCCACAGAGATCTTATAAATGTCTAAGTGCTCTGAAAGCATTGGGGAGATTGAAGTTCCCAATTTTTATCACTATTATCTGGCGAGCCATATTGCTAAATATATGCGGTGGGTGACTACCCCCTCAAATAATAGGCAATCTCAATATAATCCTTTATGGCTGCAAATTGAAAGGAATCTTATTATAAGATCTAAAGTGTCATTTGACAGTCTTTGGTATATACTCCCCAATGATTTACCTAAGTCACTTCAGCCCACAGTTATTTTTACTTCAGTTAAGGTTCATAATCAGGTGTGTAGGTCTTTGGGGATTATGCATACTAAGGATGTCTCTCAACCAGTATTTGGTAACCCTAATTTTAAGGTTGGTAAAGCCTTTCTCTCACCACATAGGTTGGGAATACCTCCTAACATGAAAGTCAGTGATCTAATTGATTTAGGGAGGATACGCTCGGTCCAAGAAATATTGGAGAAGTTTCATTTATCATCCAGGTATGCCTTCTACATTTACCAAATTAGACATTTGCTCATTACTCGGTTGGGTCCTGATCAGTGGGATACTAACCACGGAGACATTTTTTTGGAATTCCAATCCCTTGCAGGGCTACCACATGCAGTTTCCGGTCTAGTGGTGGCCCTGTATGGGAAAATGTACCCTGGTACAGCTGACTAGTCACAATATTGGATAGCCACTGTTCCAAACAGTTGTACTAATTGGGAACATTTATGGAAAAGAATTTATACATACAGTGCCAATGATAAGCTTAGATTAACACAATATTATATATTGCATACTATGCACCTGACCCTTGTGAAGCTGTGTAAGATGGGTAAATTGCCAAAAGATGATTGCTTTAGATGTGGTCAGGCGCAGGGTTCCCTGATTAATATATTTTGGGAGTGTCCTCTGGTTGCTTCTTTATGGGCCAAAATTAAGGCTAAAGTGGACCCCCTTGGGGTTACAAGATCATTTTAACCCCGAGATCTGTCTGTTAGGGGATTACACAAAGGTTGAGGTGAGGGAAAGGAGATACTTTATTAATCTAATTTCACTCATGGTGAAAACCTTAGTATTAAAGCACTGGAAGGTTCAGACTTCCATTACCTATCAGGAATGGCTTGCCGGGTTATTAACAACTAAGGATTGAGAAAACTATTGCTATCTATAGATATACAATTTCTAGGTTCAACGCCAAATGGGAGAAATCTCCCATCTATGGTCAATCGCTCACATTAGTAAAAATTAGAGGGCTTCTAGGCCCCTTTTGACTTAACTTATATAGTTGGGTGTAGATTACTGGTACCTTAAGGGATGACATTTTCATACCCTTTTTGGTTGCTGTCTTAGGCTTTTTCCTAGTGGGAACAGAAGAAGAACCTGTAATGTTATAATTTGTGTACTGGCTTTGGGGTGGGAGGTTAATGAGGTGGTGGGAGGTTTTATGGGAGGATATGAAGGGGAGGGGTAGGGGAGGGAGGAGGGTAGGTAGGGGTGAATGGGTTGACTTACGGGTCAGTACTTAATGTACTGTATTTACAATTGTTCTTGTTTCATCTCCTGTAATATGTACTGCATTGTTGGTGAATGGTAATACTAAATAAATAAAGCATATTTAATTTAAAAAAAAATTATTTTGATCCAATGGAAGGTTCAGCACATAAGAAAATTTTGCGGGTAAATGAGGATTTCCTCCCAATTAGGATGGATGAAGTATATCAAGCAATATATGCCCTCAGGAAACAGAAAGCATCAGGTCCAGATGGAATTCCATCAGAATTTTTTTTTTTGGTAGAAACACCTCTATGATGTCGTTTTTTAACTATTTTCTATGATGAATGCATTATGGATAATAAATATTTAGATTCCTGGAAGGGAGCAAATATAGTCCTACTACATAAAAAATGACCCCTAACAGAGCCAGCAATGTATATGTCAATTAGTCTTTTGGATACCACTCTTAAAATGTTTTCCAGAGTAATTCTGTTTAGACTGCTGGAAGAGGTTGAGAGAACAGGTGGTATTTCAAGATACCAGGTAGGCTTTAGGCCACAGTTTTCAACAATTGAAAATATATTTGCCTTGAGACATCTTTTTGACAAATATGTGAAACTTCGTGGCCAAAAGCTTTATACTTCTTTTATTGACTATAGCTTTACCTTTGACAGTCTGTCTAGAGAATTACTTGGGGAAATGCTTATAGAAAGAGGTATTAATGTTAACTTAGTGGTTATTATAATGCAACTCTACTCAGATACATGGACTAAGATCAGAATGGGGAACAGAGGACAATTATCCAGTTCCTTTGTATGCAACAGGGGTGTCAGACAGGGGTACGGGGTCATTATGTCACAAGACATAATGCCACATGGCACAATCGCGCTGCATGATTTATACCATGAGGCATACGTCTTTGTTCTGTAGGGGGATCTGCCCCCCCACACACCCCATTATGGGGGGCTGTGCCTCTCGGACCCACCCACTAAAGATTCTCAACTCCAGGGGGGTCCAACTCGGGGAGTGTACAAGTCCGAGTTTGCCATAATGCCGTATGCTATTAAGCATGCGACATTATGACCTAGTACATCAAACAGGGATGCGTGCTGGCTCCCATGCTTTTTTCCTTGTGCCTTGATAAAATGTTAAATAGTTGCGCAGATATTGATCAAGATACACCTAAGATTCAAAATATGCCATGTCCATTGTTAGCATACGCTGATGATATTATATTAATCTCTTTAACCAAAAAGGGACTGCAGAAGGCAGTATAACGAAGTGGTTTGAGGCTCTGAGCTGCAAATCTGGAGACCTGGGTTTGAATCCCACAACCCCCACTTGCATACTGTGTGACCCTGAGCAAGTCACTTAACTTCCCTGTGCTCCCAGGTTGCACCTGTAAACAAGCTTTTAGCTTAGTGTGTCTCACCTTGTTAAATAATTGGAAAAAAAAAATGAAGAATCTACTTTATTAAAATTAAAAATTAATATGAACAAAACAAAAATTCTTGTTTTTGGAAATAGGAAAATTGAAGGCTCCTAGTATATAGGTGATAGTAAAGTAGAAGTAGTGCACAGCTATGTCTAACTAGGAGTAACAATCCGGCAAAATTATGGTTGGACCACACATATAAATTTGACTGAAGGAAAATTGAAGAAAACAGTAGCAGGGCTTATTAGGTTTAACATCAAGTATGGAGGTGCAACTATTAAACCATTTGCAGAATTTGTGAAGGCAAAATTTGAGGCCCAAATCTTACATGGGGCTGAAATTTGGGAATCTCAAAATCTAGACAAACTGATGACCCCATTATATAAAGCTTTAAGAAATATCTTGAAGGTTGAACATGCGTGTCCAGCAGCTTATATAAGGACGGAGTTGGGACTCACCAATATTAATGCGGCTGTTGAGATAAGAAAAATAAATTACTAGATTACAGGAACAAGGAAAGAGGAAGGGACATTAGTGAAACAGTGTCTAAAAGAAAAGGAGCTGTGGTTAGCCTTTGGTTACAGGGTAGGCTATTGGCATCATGCACTGGATGTGGGTCTAGAAAAACATCAACTTACTCATTTAAAAAGAGCAGTGGAGTGAGGAATAGTTCTAAGTATGAAATATAAGAAATATCTCTATAAAGATAGTGAAATTTTGGAATAATTTGGACTTGGAAATCATTGCACAGTCATGTTACTCAAAATGGTTTGCAGCGAATAATTATTACCATGGGTACAAACCGTACATGGAAATATTAACAGATAATAAGCTAAGACAGAACTTTATTATTTATAAATTCAAGCAATTCCCAAGTAATGTGTTAGAATATCATTATAAAAAACTAGGTATTACCTCCACTAATTGTGATTGTGGTAGTGGGGAAGTGGAAGATTTATACCACGTCTTGTGGAATTGTAAATGGTATAATCTCCAAAGGACCTATTGGCTGGGACCTTTTTTACATGAAAGATACCAAACAGAAAAAAAACTTTCTTACTAGTATTTTAATGCACACAGAGGATGAATGGACTTTAGAATGATTAGCCAAATATTTTACAGTGGTTAAGCATATTAAAAAGATTAAGATCATATGATATGAAATAAGGTTGATTTGTAGGATTTGGTGATGGGAGAGAAGTTACTATTGAATAAAACAAAACAATTCAAATGGTTTCATATAAATCTGGCCATCCATTGGTATGAGGGTACTAATTAATATTTGTTTTCACACATGTGCCCTAGTGCTGGGTGGTGCAGTACTGGTTGCATGAATATATGCATTGTTGTGTCTTTTGCAAAAGGCTTTATACTCTCTAATGCTGCTATGTGTAATTATTTTTAAATGCATGTGACATTTGTGTATTTTTGTAAGCAACCTTGTGAAGGTATTTATATTATATTGTCCTATATGTCTTTGAAATTGTGAAGACTTTTTTTAGTCATACAATAAAATTATTTGATTGATTGCTACTTTCCAGCCCCTGGAGTCCCACCCTGTTGCAGATTTTGGTGTCACCCAAAAAGAGGAAGACCTTCCCTTCTAACTCCTCTGCAATGTGACTTATAAAGACATTAAAGAGGATCTGTCCCAGTACTGATCCCTGAGGCACCCCACTGGTCACCCTCCCTCCCTTCCTCAGAGTGAACACTCTTTACCACTACCCTCTGTTGCCTATCCCCTAACCAATTAACCAATTACTTACCCAGTTTACAACTTACAGACCCACTCCTAAGCTGTCCAGCTTCCTTTCAAGTCTCCTATGTGGAATGGTGTCAAAAGCTTTACTGAAATCTATGTAGTGCACATCCACTGCTCCACCCTGATCTAATTTCCTGGTCACACAGTCAAATAAATCTATCAGATACATTTCACATGACCCCCCATAAATCCATGCTGCCTCTGGTCTTGTAACCTAGTGGATTCACAAACGTTATTCCACTGCAGCATATGGAACACATTCTGAAGAAAGGGGGGTTACTAATGGAGTACCTCAGGGCTCAGTACTGGGTCCAGTACTCTTTAACATCTTTATAGGTGACATTGCAGAGGGTCTGGAAGGAAAGGTATGCCTCTTTGCAGATGACACAAAGATCTGTAACAGAGTTGATACACAAGGTGGGGTAGAAAGGATGAGAAGGGACTTGGCAAGGTTGGAGGAATGGTCAGACATATGGCAACTTAGATTCAATGCAAAGAAGTGCAAAGTAATGCACCTGGGAAATAAAATCCAGGAGAAGAGTACACAATAGCAGGGAGGTACTAACAACAACAATAATGGAAAGGGATCTGGGTGTAGTCATATCAGATGACCTAAAGGTGGGTATGCAATGTGAGAGTCAGTAGGAAAGCCAGGGGATACTGGGATGCATAGGGAGGGCATCACAAGTAAAAAGGGAAGTGGTTATCCCTCTATACAGACAGTTGGTGAGACCCCATCTGGAATACTGCGTGCAGTTTTGGAGACCTCATCAACGCAAGGACATAGACAGGATGGAAGCAGTCAGAGGAGGGCAACTAAAATGGTGCAGGGTCTACATCAGAAACCATATGAAGAGAGACTGAGAGAGCTTAGTATGCATACCCTTGATGAAGGAGAGACAGGGGACATGATCAAACTTTTAAGTACCTCAAGGGAATCAACAAAGTCCAGGAAGGTAGCATCTTTCAGAAAAAGAGATGTGTAAGGACAGAGGGGCACAATTTAAAGTTAGAGGGGGGACGGCTCAGGGGTAATGTGAGGAAATTCTTTTTCACGGAGAGAGTGGTGGACTCATGGAACCGCCTTCCTGGAGAGGTCGTGGGGTCTAAAACAGTGGAGGAATTTAAACATGCATGGGACAGACAAGGCAATTATGTGGGGGGTTGCAGAAAATAGGCTGTTGGTTAACTAGAATCTGCAGCTTATCCAGTAGGTAGGGAAATGGGCAGACTGGGTGGGCCAAGTGGTCCTTATCTGCCATCAAAGTCTATGTTTCTATGTTTCTATGTTTCATCAGTGATTCCATTAACTTTCCCACCACCAATGTCAGGCTGACTGGCCTGTAGTTGCCACAATTCTCCCTGCTACCACTTTTGTGAAATGGGACTTCATCTGCCCTATTCCAGTCATCTGGTACCACTCTTGTTTCCAGTAAGCTGGTAAATAGCATTGTCAGAGATGCAGCTAGTACCTCATTGAGCTCCCTCAATACCCTTGGATGCATCCCATCGCATTGTCCACTTTCAGATTAGGGAGTCCCCTCAGGACTCTCTCCGCCGAAAAATTACTAGTGTCCACCTCCCTCCCTCCAAAGCTCCTGTTATTTTTTTTTGTTGCCTCTCCCCTTATCCTTCCTTTGTGAACAGTGAACCAAAATATTTGTTCAGAATGTCAGCCTTTTCCACATCCCTCTTTGCACAGTCCTCCGCCCCTTTGCTTCATGAAGGAAAACTATACCCTCATATCCTGTAAATTTCATTTGTTTCCATGTCAGCAGACAATTCTTTCCCTGTAGCTGTTAGGGATACATGTGTTTTCCATACTTTAATTTTTCTGGTCTGCGTGCAGCAATCTCCGGTATCCATTTTATTTGCACCAAATATTGGGAGCAAGATGCTGTAAAGGGGGTAAAGTATTGTAAATGCACCTGATCTTCTTGAATCAGGTGCATTTTGCAGCAAACTTTTCACACAATTGTGCCGGCTGCTGGCTTTCACACAGGGCTTGCTGCTAGCCCTGTGTCAACTTTTGTGAATCCGGGAAGGGCATACTGTGGAGATGGTGGCCAGGCTGGGCTAGCTAGCAGCTGGGGGAGCAGCAGAGGCAGAGCAAATTGTAATTTTGGTTATTTTGGGGTTTTATTTTATTGTGTTTTGTTAAAATAGCATCAATTAGTTTAACGGCAGTTAGTAAGGGCTTTTTTGAGTGAGTTAAAAAGGGTAGGTCGTTTACGCACTTCAGGGGGTTAGGAAAATATAATACACATAATTGGAGTCACACAAACGTTATTCCACTGCAGCATATTCATAAATTTAGATAGTTAGTAGTGGAGTTCTCAACTCATTTTATGGACATACCTTGCCAAGTCATTTTAGTTGTGGCGTATTGTGGAGCTCAGTGTTCTGGTCTATGTTCCCCCTCAGGAGGTGGGGATTAGGCCTGATGAAGAGCGGTGCAGGGTCCCCATTCCACCTAGGCCATTTGAAAGCTGGTTGGTGAGCTGGTGGTGATAGTGGCCGAAGAGGGGTGTGCAATATTTTCAGTGGGAACCTCAGCGGTGATACCAGGATGTGCCAACAGCATTTTTGTGATGAATAACACTCCCAGCCCTAGTTCAGGAACAACTGAACTGCCTGAATTCTCTTTATTCATCGAGGAGGTTTCAGCTTGGATCACAGCTGAATGGTCAGACTTTTCCTCGGTTTACACATATTGGGCCCAAATTGTATAGGGCTGTGAGAGTGCCCTTTAATTCAATTATCTTATTGTAAAACTGTTGGTTTCTCTAATGTCTACGTGAGAAGTGGTATTTGGAAAGCCTCTGTAAATCAATTTTCTGAAGAAGTGGGAGATCTTCAGTTTCAAAACACTAACATTTTGATTGCATTAGTGGCTGCTCATTCTCAGTCAATTTTTTCATCTGCTGCTGGATATATTGACTATTTTCATTGGGTATTGGGAGGGATGGAGGGATAAGTATTATTTTATTTAAAGTTACTGTTAATTATATATTTGCTCTACAGGCACAAACACTGCATGACTCCTGACACTCTCCGGTTGACTATCAACAGCTCTGTCACCTCCATCATCGATTACGGGCTAGCAATTTATGGCTCTGCCTCTGCCCTCCGCAGAATTACAGTTGCACTCAACAAAGCATGCAGGCTGCTAACTGGGGCTGACCGACTTACATACACTTGTGACCTGTACACTCGGGCAGGATGGCTTCCGCTCATCAGCCGGATACAGTATCAAAGCTGCCTCTTAGCCAAAAAAGTCCTCCTCGGGGTCATGCCCTCGGGCATTGAAAAGCTTCTCATTGACCACCACAGCACCCACTGAACTAGAAGTTCACAACAACTAACCTTCCTTATCCCCAGATGCCGGACTACCATGGGCCAGAGGGCCTTTGCCCACAGAGCACCACAGTGGTACAATACTCTCAACAAAGAAACTCTTACTGCTGCTGCTCTTGGCCCTTTTAAGAGACAACTCCGACTTCATCTCATTTCAACTAGTCATTGTGACTGTCTCGCCTAATCAGGGGCACATTGCTCACTGCCCTCCACTTCAGTCTTGACAGCTACCTCTCCCCGCCTTGCCCCCTTCTACCTGCCTACCCCTTGCCCCCTCTCCCTTTCCTCCCCGCCAGGCATTTACTGACTTTTTATCCTCCCTCCTCCCTTTAGAGCTCTTACCCTCACTCTCTACCCTCCGACAATGGCCTTCCTGCCTGCATACCCCCTTCCCTCTCACCTGCAGTGCTTATTTCTAGGATTGCCCTTGGCTGGTATGTCATGCTACCTAACATTTGGCACATTTTGAATTACTGGAATTTCCTAAGCCTCAGTCTCTTACTTCTTTTTATTGTGTAACTATGTATTATTATGTTGACCTTTGTATGTATGTATACCCCCCATTCCTTCGACCAGGGCTTCAGATAATTTTTTTTGGGTGGAAGTCAAATACTTCCATGGGTTGAAATTTGGAAGTCATTTCAGTTTTACTGGAGTCAAAATACTCCAGTTGTCAATTTTTTGGAAGTCAAAATAATTCCAGTCGACAAAATTTGGCAGTCAAAATACTCCAACTCCTATAGTTTTAGAAGTCAACTCACTGGCCTTCTGAGTACATTACTGTAATCCATGCTACATCCACATAAATACATTTCTCAATGATAAGAAATGAAAACGTAAGCACGCAGTAATCGTTTTCAGACAATGTTTATTTCATGAATTGTTCAGTTCTTGTATAGTAGACAATGCCATGCCAGTATCTTCAAATCATCGCTGTGCATAGATTAGTAATAATCATTGTGTACTGTATACAATATTATCTAGTATGTTACAGAGCTACACAGCACTTCAACGACACCTGCTTTTATTGCACAGGTAGTGCAGTCAAGGTTACAAAATGGCTACTGACTTTTAAAACGAAGTAAGGTAAAAATCTAGTTTTTGGTATGAGATTTACTGGCAGTATGCTTATTCAGAATCTGCAATGTAGCACTTTTGGCATTAGCGGCTCTTTCATTTGCTTGCAGATAGATGCCTGCTGCTAGCAGTATGCTAGGCTGCTGCCACCTACATTATGATTCATAGTGTGGTAATCAGTGATTGATTGATTACTACCCATTGTTTATTTAGTTATAAAGTAAAATCTTTAGTAATTTGTTACTACCATCACAACTCGTGTTGGAAAAATGGGCTATTCTGCCGACTGCCACACTGCATCATAAATACTCCAGTGGCACTGTCTGGCAATGCGAATAAACTGGCTAAATAAATCTTATTTATGCATAAATATTTTTTTCTCACTTTATAACACTATTTATTTTACTTACATTACAATTTAGTAATGTATTACAAGATGTTTTCCACTTATAGCCTGGTAATTGAACTCAGAATAATGGGCTTCCTGCCACATATGAATATTCCAATAGAAAGAAGGAAGTTTTGAGGTAAAACAAAGATAAACACCACAAACAATCATTACAAATGGTGTGTGGTGGTATTATATAGAGCCTAGGATCTTCTTAAACTTAAGACAGAAGATCTTAACAAAAGGACAACTGAATCTGCAAAGGACTCCATAAACTTAAGACAGGAGTCCCTGCTATATACCACACACCCACCACATGCTATATAGAGCCACCTGCAAGGATCTTCTTAAACTTAAGACAGAAGATCTTTACAAAAAGACAACTGAATCTGCAAAGAACTCCATAAACTTAAGACAGGAGTCCCTGCTATATACCATACACCCACCAATTGCTATATAGAGCCACCTGCAGGCTGCCTGCAAGGATCTTCTTAAACTTAAGAAAGAAGGTCTTGACAAAAGGACAACTGAATCTGCAAAGGACTCCATAAACTTAAAACAGTAGTCCTTAACACCATTTTCAATGGTTCTGTACTGTTTGTTACAGTATTGTATTAGTTTTGTGTTTTACCTTGTATTATCTCAAAGCTGTCTTTCTTTCCATTGTAAGTTTCCTATCTGGCCCATTGTTATTATCTGTGTTTTTTTTTTGTCCGGTTCCATTTCTACAAGTGGAAATAACATTATAACAAGTTAATTAAATTGTAGTACAGTGAAATATATGATGTTGTATAAAGTGAAACTTACATAATTGTTCCAAAATAACATGATGTATTTACTCAATGTATTTGGCTGGCCCTGCCTGGTATTGTGTATATGTATTGTAATACATAACACATCATGGACAAATAGCCAAGTCCTACATGGGTGCCTGCTGCAGCCTGACAGTGCCTGGGGGTATTGTGTGTGCATCGTCCATGAGATTTAACTGTACAGTCTTTTTCAAGCAAGGAACAGCTGTTTTAAAACCTACCTTACCATTCTAACTTGAACTTATTTAACAAGGTAAAAGTGCTAATGATAACATTTAAATTGGTAAGCCACAATTATTATACTTTGAAACATAAAAACATTTCAGCTTGCTGGTACCATAGGTGTTGGCACTTGGTTGGTTGAACTTGACACTTTGCAGACATTGGGTAACTCCTGCAGTGATGACATTTTTGATGCTTATCAAGGCCAAAAAAATCAGTCTGTGAGTTAGTGCTAAAATTTGTCAAATATATAACAGTGAGTGACTAATGGCCTGGCAAGATGTTGTCTTGCTGGGTACGCAAACCAGTTTTTGGTTACGTGTGGAGAATTGATTTGGAGGAGGCAGAGTAATGCAGAAAACATGTAGCCTTAACAATGCACTTATCCCTGTATGTCCGACCCCATGATACAATTAATAACCCATTCTTGCTTTATGTAATGTGACTGCTGTATCACATCCATTACCTGCAAGCAATGTGAGGCAATGCAACCTGTTGTGTACTTACTAGATGTAGTATGTACCTCTATGTCTGCTAGTGTCCATCACCATAAATTGCCACCGACCAAGGTACAGCACATCATCATGTGATGTGAACAATAGACTTTGTGTCTTCTTTTAACAGTAAGCAACTAATTTTTCATTATCCAATGCCCTACCGTATTCCATTATGTTCAGCAACTCACAGTCACACCAGTCCCCACTCCTCTCCCAGCCATCACCACTGCACTTTTTGCAGCAGCCAGGCTGCAACAATGCTTCCTGCACCAGCTATCGCTGCCTTGTCCATACACTCCATCCATGTACAGTACACAGCAGCACTGTGACAGTAGTATGCAACAAAAAAGAAAATAAACATTTTGCTTTCTTCACAGCTTTCGAGTGAATTTACTATTTATAATACTGGTTTTCAGATAATTACTTCTGCCGATTCAATGTGCAGCAGTATGTCTGTCAGTAAGTTGTATTTGGGCCAAAATGTGACCTGAACCTGGATCAAACGAGTCCAATTTGAAAGTTATGTAATTATTCGCTATTGTTGTCATCCATGCCCTCTATTATTTCCAGGAAATCCTCATCGCCTAATTCACTATCTTCAGCCCTCCCTCCATCATGAGCACTTCTGTTAGTACTGCTTGTAGGATAAACTGCAGTGGCACTGGCACCCACGCTGCCATCATCTGCAGTGTCAGAACAGGTATTGCTGTTGATACATGGTGACATACTGACATAATCATTGTTTGATGTGTGGCTACCTCTGGATAGTATGGCACAACTACCACCAGTATTGCTACTGCTGCTGCTACCAGAAACATGAAACATGACTGTCTCTGGCTGGGACTTTGGCTTCTCCAGTCTCCTCCTTTTTGATTTTTGCCACAAAGACATATAGCGCATTTTTTTCTCCTTTTTCCAATACGTCACAGATTTATCGACTTCAAAGTCGGAGAAGTCAGGCCCATGTTTAGTTTCATTAGTAGCTCTAGGCTATCTTCTGTTAGTGAACAATGAAATTTTCTTTATCCTATTCTGCACACTGAAACCCGCTCACATTCTACAGATGTCAGTGGAATGCATAAAGCGATATTACATAATGTTGAATATACTGGCATTGTATCAGAGTACTTTGAAATTACCCTTCTCATAAAGCTTTCGGAACTAAGGTTCCTATAGCATCTAGCATCATTGCCTTTGCTTTTGCCCAGTCTGAGCGAGACAATTTTCATCTAGTAAAGGCTTGTATTTATGAATATTTGTCTCAGTATCATCTTGATCAGTGTCATATTGTGTGTTGGAACCAAATTTTTCACAACTTCTAAACTTTTCTGAACACTGACTGTATTACAGTCTACTACAGACTGTGGGTCAGTTAGATTGGCAATGGCATCCAGAAGTGCTTCCGTTTTAGAATTTGGGCACAACCTACACTTCATGTTGCTTATAAGAGTATTGAGATACTCCTCCCTCAGTTTTGAGAATTGTGCTGTCATTTTATGTGAACACTTGAGTTCAATCTGAATGTTATCTTGCTGAGATTCCTTTATTTTCCAGCATGCTGTCATTTGTTCACTATCACTAGTCTCAATTTCACATGCCTCTTGAAACGCTGTCAGGATTGGGCCTGGCTCACTTTTTATGTTTTCTAACTCACCAATTGCACAGAACACTTGTGGTTTCACATCCACATACAGCACATCCTGCTTTTGAAAGGATTTACAAAGAGTTCCCATTACTTTAAGGATATCACAGAACATACACAGAACAGCTGCAGAAATATAAGTAGTGAGAAATGTGTGAAGGCCCTGAGCTTTGGCATGGTTCCTGTCTTCAAGTATAGGGAGAATAGCAGGGTAACATTTATGTAATACATTTACAGCATTTTGCATTGACAGCCAACGTATGTTAATTGCTTCTTTCAGCTTTCCTTTTACTGTACCAATCACCCTTTGCATATCTTCTAGCTTTGCCTGCCTAACAGCAGATGTAATTAGAGCCAGGCATATGTATTATTATCACAGCCTCCTTACGTGGTATTACAGGAGAACACAGAAGAGAGAGTCCATTTTAAGAGACTTAGATGAGGCTGAAGAGGTCATTGCCTGTGTGTGTTGCACCCTTGCAAACTGTGTGAGGCCTCTTCGCACCATGAAATTCTGCTTAAAGTTGACCAGCATAACATTCTGTGGTGATTTGTATATGCAGCCCATGATGCTTTGCATTGTGGGGCATGTGTGATTTTGTATTTTCTTGAAACTTGGCTTCCCAGCCAAATGCCCTTTGGGGTAACCCTTGCCTCAGTGTTTGCGCACAGAGGTTCTTTGTCTTTTGTACCATTAATGTTACTCTGAAAGTCTTGTAGGTATCTAAAGTGAGTAGCAGACTGTGAACAGGCCAAAGCCAATCTATGAGCCAAACAGTGGACATGAACCATAAAAGGTGAATGCAGTGAAGTCAAAAGTGCACCAACACCATTGACTTGCCCATCATTACACTTTGCCCCATCACTACCTAACCTCACAAGTTTACTCCATGACAAAGCCCAGGGCCTGACATCTGTTTACAATAGCCTCAGTTAAGGATGTGCTGAACCATCCTTACCCTGATGTTGCTAATTAGTTTTGTTTTCATTTCCTTCACTGACATATTGAATATACATTATTACAGTTTTGTGGACTGAAAGATTCAGATTCATCAACCAGCAAGCCAACACAGGACTTTTGCAAGGCTTCTTTTATGACTTTGCTATCTAATACTTCACAATACTTCTGAACATCATGAACAGTGTAATCATTATATCATGTACTGAGCATTGACCACCTGCCAGCTAATGAAATGTAAAAGCTGGTTGACACTGCAATTTGCTACATCTGTTTTGCTGCAAGTACACTCACTTTAAACAGATTAGTTCTACTGTCTTTTTACAAATTTAATAGCTGAATCATTATCTTCTGAACTTTCTGCCTCATCATTGTCGTTTAACTGCATACAGTCTCCTTCTAAGAATGTCTGCTTCCAGTGCTGTGACGATGGTCCTTTGTCTGACTGTGCTCCTGAGGGTTGATTTCTGACAATTTTCTAAAATAGGAAAATTATTTTCTTGTAAATACTATGGAATTGGATAAGAGAAGACTAAAACTATAAAGGCTAAGCTGTGTCTGCTTTACGCACACAATGAAATGGCATACATCAGTGACACAGGGAATAACAGATATGTAGAAATTATAAAGAGTAGATCTTAAGGTGATCTCACTCACCAGGTGGATTACAAGTGCACCATAGCACTCTTCACCATCATGGAATGACAGTAAACACACCAGGTTTTTATTAAGTTTGCAACTTTGGCCACCCATGTGACACCATCAGCAAGACCTCACCAGCCCAATATAGTTGTGGCACTGGTCATTCACACACACTCATCCGCAGTCCTTCCCACCATCACTCTAGTAAAGAAGGGATAGATCAACGACAACTTGCAAGCCCTGGGGAAGACCTTGGCAAGTGAATCTGCCCGTGACTCATAAACTTAAGACAGGAGACTTGAACAAAATGGCCAAGCCAAGGATCTTCTTAAGCTCAAGACAGAAGAGCTTGGCAAGTTGAATCTGCCCGTGACTCTACAAACTTAAGACAGGAGACATGGAACAAAATGGCCGCCAAGGATCTTCTAGCTCAAAACAGAAGAGCTTGGCAAGTGAATCTGCCGTGACTCAGAACTTAAGACAGGAGTCCGAGGATCCCTTCAAAAATGTGCGGCTCTTAACATATCAAGACAGTAATACTCACCTCGGTGAAACAACTGTGTGATACTATTGTACTCCAAGTGGCAGTAGGCCCTACTTTGAAAGGTGCTAAATCCACTAACACTGCACCGCTGCTGTCACTGAAGAATGTGCTTGCAACTCGATGGTGGAAAAGAACTGAGGAGTGAGCAATGTATCATGGAGAATCTTCCATGTGGATTCCCATTCACTGACAGTGACATTCCTATCGCTATGGTGTTAGTGGTAGCTGCTGGTACTGGTACCATACCTACCTGATGAGTGAGATCACCACAAAGAAGATCTATGTATGTTCTGGTGATATTCTAAAAGTAGATAATACTGGTGTGGTGACTCAGTATTACACTCTCTGTACAGATAGACTGCAGGATTCTATTGGTTGCTTGCACTCCACCATGCTATGTCCGGCTACAAGTTATCAAACTTATTAGCATCTAGGTGGAGGGACAGTGCAGTCCTGAAATACAGGTGACAAAGTCAGATACTTGAGTCAGAAATTGTAATTTCTGTTACAAATTATTAATAAAAGTAGCAAGTCTTCACTAGATGAACTATGATGAATATGAAGTAAGTAATAAGATAGTAATGAACAGATTTACCGCACGTCAAGGGCTGTACCGGCCAAGGCCTTGTGCCAATTATGCCCCTGGCCATGTGTGTAAAAGTGTAAAATCTGTTCCATCCATGCACACCCTGTCATGTCTTATTGATTACATAGCACCCCACCACCCCTGAAGTGCTGTATCGTGGTAATAAAATTGGTAATTTTGAAATAAAGACACTTAGTTAGAGAGGCAGTTGGGTGATTATGGTCAGTCATATAAAGCATCTGTCTGTTAATCAAATTCAGCATCCTTCTACCTATTTCAATATCAGATTATGAAATGTAGAAAATGCTGAATTCTGATTGGCAGACAGATGCTTTTTGTATGACTGACCCATAATCCCACCACAACAGCCCAGGTTAACCTCTTAACAAATTACTGACTGCTGGACTGTTATCACAGCACAATGTGGTCCAGTTGAAACAACCTGTTTAAAAATTCATAATGGTTTCCAAAATGACACATTTCATTAGCACAATATGGCACTTCATGGGGTGAGTTAGTGGTGGGTAACGGGGCCCTACTGCGGTGGAAGCATTTCTGGCTACACGCACTGCGGCTTCAAAACATCTGAGGTATGGCCGTTATCACACCATAACTCTCCCTAGATGGTTATGATGTCACTCATGGCATGCCTTACCACTTAATTCACTACCACCACCGCTGTGAACTGGAGAAGCCAAAGCTCATTTTGTGACAGCCAATCAGGCTACTCGGAACCGTTACTGTCAGATATACTGCATGTACATTAATGCACCTGCACCTGTAGTAGCAAATTTGTTTGTGAGACGGCAATCTGAACGGCACACAGAGCAAAACATTTTCCCATCTCTTGCCTCCAGCCAATCAAATTCAGTTTCCCACTGATGTCTGTAATTACGCATAACAACAGATTTCACAGCATCTGATAATTGACTGTTCTGATTTCTAGTGTCACCACTGCATGATTTCTGAACAACTGATAATTGTTGTGTCACTTGTGTGTGACCCTGAGAAACTGCAGATAGTGGGATACACTCATAAGAAGAAGAACAATCATCACTATCTGATAACTGAAGTGTAGGAAAGTCATCAGAATAACAAATTGAAGTTACAGCAAGGTTGCAGCTGTCACTTTCCATTTCAGTATTGGAATTGGAAGAACAATCAGCAGTCGGTCCATTCACAGATGATGAACTCCCTCCAGAGTCAGTCGCAAGGCACTGAGTTGCGGGACATTTTTTTATTAACCAGCAGTCTAATAAAGAGTTTGTGGTAGTGGTGGTGGTTCTCTTTTGGGTCTTCACACTGGCTTGACCTGAGCTTGACATATTCGGTGTGTCATGACAGTTCCCTTCTCAAAATTCATGTCACGAGGTGTTGTTTATGCACAGTTGGTTCAGGTTGTTGTCAGCCAGCAGGTTATCTAAAGCATATATAAAAGTCGTTTCAACATGTGTACGCTACTTTACCAGCAATCACACATGACTGTCATCACATAGTGACAAAACAAGTACGAAACCCCATTGTAATGTATGGGGTTAATGGAAGTTAATACATTTGCCAAGTGTTATGTTGCAAAGCTTTGGGTGACCAGACTACCCTAAGTTGTTCTAAAGAGAATTTGTTTTAATAAAGTCACACTAGTCTGTAGGATCCCATCTGCAGACTGCAGGTCTGGACATTACGTTATTGCTTCATGCATGGACTTACTGGGTTCCCTCCAGAAGATAGGTCTAGCATGGCCCCATCAATCTCCTGGACCCGTGGTAAATACACAGCTTATTCTGTAAACACAAACCCCAACTGTGCAGACTGAACCTAGTACACATGTCCAAAGCTGTTGTTGTTACTACCCCCAACTGTGTACTCTTTTCCTGTGTTTAGTTTCCGTGCATTATTTTATACTTCTTGCATTGAATGAAACCTGCCATACTTCTGACCATTCCTCCAACCTTGCCAAGTCCCTTTTCATCATTATGGTTAACCACTGATGCTCATGCATTATCTCTCTATATCTATGGTAGCTACCCTACATCCACAGTACTACTTCTCCCCCCACCAACTACCCCCAGCAACCTGGCCTCAAACCCAACAAAAAAGCATTTTAACATTTCTCTACTGAAGAGGTACAGTAGAGGTAACAGTAACGGTAAGTACCTTGCAAATAAAGGTGATGAAATGCTGTCACTGGTGATGGCTTCCTCTCGGAATAATATACGTGTACGATCACCATATGCTACCCAGGGTACCCTGCTGCTGCTTGACTTCTTCTACTGGTTTGTGGTGTGACTCCTTCAGTCAGCTCAGCTCACCACCAGTCAGATGCTATGCTGCCTGCATCAGGGAAAAAGGAAACGAAACGTATGAAGTTTTTATAGAGACAGTGCTGTGCTGTGCTTCTATGGTTGTAGAGGGTGCCACTGCCACCTCGTATGATACCACTCTACTACTGCTTGCTACTCTACATGGGCTATTATATTTGCAAGCAAGATGCTTCACACTGACATTGTGATTGTATGCATGAAAACCAAACATTTCATTTCAAGACTTGGAGTGATCCCACCACTCCCCCCCCAACTGGCACACACAGACAATCCCAAACCACAAAATGTGCTTGCCGGCCGGCCAGTTGTGATTGGCTACAGCACAAGTTTAGGAACCTGGGCATGAAACCAGCATGGATACACAGCGGGAAGATCTTGTCAAACAAATCTGATAGAGTACTTAGACAGGGTGACCAGGGAAATGGATCAGAGATGGGAGGTGGATGCGAGTGACCTACCTAGATTTCATACAAACCATAATACAAAAAAATTGGGTAATGGTGTCAAAAGTCTTTTTAAGTAGAGCTCCGAAGGTGTTCTAAAGTTGTCCAGAAAACCAAAAGCTGGGAGCTCAGGACTACATTCCAATATATTCACTCAGTCGCTGATTCATATTTTCTTTTATTTTGATAAAACTGCCACGCTTCGCTCCTTTGAGCTTGTTCACGGGGCATTCAGAATCTGTGTCAAAGTACAAAAAATATATAATAATCACTTTTTCATTGACTATATTTAGTTTTTATCACATCTCTTTTGTTACTATTATATTAAAGGACACATTTCACTTATATTACCATCTATATTTCAATAGCCTTTTCCTCATGTTCTAGAATAATAACTATTCTTGTTATATTCTCTCTAGAAAAAAACATAAATATAAATATTACAGTTTAAAATGTAAGGGATTTTTATCAAAATAAAAGAAAATATATGAATCAGCTGACTGAGTGAATATATTGGAATGTAGTCCTGAGCTCCCAGCTTTGGTTTTTCTGGACCACTACCTAGATTTCAGCAAGGTTTTCAAAACTGTCCCATAGGAGGTTGGTAATAAGTTGGGCAGCCTGGGAGGGCCCAAGGTGGCAAACTGGATCAGAAATTAAACTGGTTGACTGACAGGACACAGTCACAGAGGGTGGTGGTGAATGGTGTTCAATCCGTGGAGAGGGGGGTGACCAGCAGGGTGCCACAGGGATCCGTGCTGTGATCAATGTCTTCATAAGTGACATTGCAGAGGGGCTAGAGGGGAAGGTATCCATTTTTGCAGACAATACTAAAATCTGCAGCAGTGTTGAGACTCCGGGGGGAGGGGTAGGACCTGAACATACTTCAGGAGTGGATACCTTTAGACAACATGTCTGGAGGAGAGCTATGTCTGGGTAGGGATCGACATTGCATCTCTGTACACATCTATCAGACACCAGCGAGATGTACTTTTTAGAAAACCATCCAGATAGTAACTTCATGCTAGTGGATTTCATGCTAGTCTCTTGAATACATACCAAGTCACATTTCTGAATTTGAAAATATGGCAGGTATTACCTATAGCCATGCAGGACAGCTTCAGGGACAAGTATGGCATGGCATAGCCAGTTATTGTTGTTCCCATATCTTTTTTTTTTGAAATTGCAATTTTTTATTATTTCCTTTTTTTCCAAGGTTACAACAGGGTACAGAAGAAAAAGAGGGAAAAAGGGGAAACATATGGAGGCAAAATACATTTTAGTTGGCCAAAGATGAAGTATATGCAATTCGGTACAGAAAAATTAATCCAACCCACCCCTGCTAAAAGTACATTCTGAACAGCTTGTCAAGTTAAGGCCCAACCAGCTTTGAGGCCAATGGCCCAATTACTCAGCCACTTATACAATTCAGGCCCTGAAGCCTCCCAAATAAAATAATGACAAACCCAGCAAGGACTAACAATATATATATGAAATCCCTCTGCTTGTGGATCCCCTTCCTGACATGTAAACCACTCATAGCAGCAACAGAGAGGAAAAAAAAACTGCACCATAGCTAAGGAGGATTGTTCGCAAATTTTGATGGACTTGTGGCCTTACTGATCTGAACTTACAAACCCCCGGTGTACATTATTTATTTAACCAATCTAGGGAGCTCCCTTATAAAGTTCCTGTGTACCCAGTGTTGCTGACCCCACTGATGTTGCCTTGGTGGGATTGCTGACAAATTTGCATTTTAAATTATATGCTGGGAAGTGGGCACCTGCTCTGATAAACCCCAACCCACAAAGACCATGATGTAAGGAACTGCAAAAATGGTGGTCTTCCTTAATTCATCCTGAGGTATTTGTACAGACTAGTGTTCCTGGCTTAAGGGTAAGGCCAAATAAGAAACAATGTCCTAGCTGCCAGCAGCTGCCAACCTTGCTGGGAAGATTCTGGCTGGCTGTGCTGATGGCCGCTCCACTGAACTCCTCTGCTACTCACCTCCTCCTCTGAGGCTCCAACTGACCTGCTGCCTGGCTACTCTGCTGCCTGGTGCTTTGCTGTGCCGCCGGCCGCCCGGCAGGACACTTACCAACCACGGAACCACCACCCAGAGAGTCTGGCCACTTGTAGGCCTGCCGCCTGCCTAAACCAACCTCCCTCCCTACCCCACCCAGTGTGCTCAAGTCGCCCGACCCACCACTTGCTCCACTCCCCGATCCCCTTTACAGCAGCACGGCCAGCACCATTAGTCTGCTTCTCAGCCTGCAGACCTTCCCCTTGCAACCTACTGGTGGTGTGTGTGCCCCTCCCTGACCCCATCCTAATCTAAATACACACCCGACCCACCCACACAATCCTTTAGCTTAACTTAAAAGCTTTTAAATTTTAATTTTAATTGCACCCACCTCTGAGGACTGACTGGCTGCTTCTGCAGGCGTTCGGTCGGTTCCGTTCTCCATCCACTCACTACGGCACTCGTGAATCGTGGCTCCAACTAGGCCTCACCCCCCAGGCTGAGCTATATTATGGGCATTTTCTTTATGCACATGGAGCACTTCTGATCTCGATCCTCCGCTGTTGTTCCTGACTGGCTGTCCCCTCTGGTGGCTCTGAGCCCTCTCCTCCTCAGCTCCAGGGGCCTCACCATTGGTCCGGCTTCAGTTGCGAAGTTGTGTGGTACTACTACCGTACTGCTGCTCAGGGACGATGGGATTGGGCACCACAAGGGGTTTCCAGCCTGCTCTTGGCCTCTACTCTACTGTCTCTACAGTAAAAGTGGACCGGGACGACACAGACAGATCAGATCTCTGTCTGATAATGAAACTGAACTATATTTTTTAGAACGCGGCCGCTTATGGGACAAGATGCACACTGATGATCGAATACGGTCAATCTCTGTGCAGCTACAGAGCTTTCTTTTTCCTTCTCTGCGCGGACTGCTGGTGGCACACAGCACACTCTCCCCGCCAACTCATGGTGCATTGCATCACGGTTAAACTTAGCAAGCACCACCAGCAAAGCAGCTCCCAACTCCTCCTCCTTACTCAATCATCCATCATTATTGGTGCATTTTGCATATACAAGTTGGCACGCTACACCGTCACAGGAGCCAGAAGGAGCATTATTGGCCCATTTTGGATGGTGCGTGTGCAGCAGATGGACAGGACTGCACTGGAAAAAAATTTTTTTGTCGTCTCCACAGTGGGCGGGCTAGACTACTCCAAAACTGAGTAAAACAAATGATGACGTGACATCCACACTATAAAAACCAGGCGTCAGCATTAATCTACATAAGTATTACTGACATCAATTGACTCCAGATAGTGCATTTTTGGACATTTTTAGCTGATTTTTGGACGTAAAATACGTCCAAAAATGACTTATCTGAAGCGCTGCCTTCGATGTGGAACCTTTGTAAATGAGCAGTTACTGCTCAAAGGTATTTGTAATCCTAGATTTCAATAAAACAAAAATAAAAAATAAAAAAATATGGTGTATTGTGAATTGTTGTTTTATGCTTAAGGATGTATGAGTGAGTGGTTATAACTTTGTCTAGTGTGTGTTTGAGTGGAGTTGATTTCGCTTGGGTGAGTGGTTACTGTGTGGAAGTTTTTTCTAAGTGAGTGTTTGAATGGAGTTGTTTTTGGCTTAATTATGGTTCTGTTTCTGCTGTACGAAATGTGTTGGGAGGGCTATAAGATGGTCAGGCGCTATTCCCCCTCCAAGCTCTGGGATCTTCACCCCTTTGTTTGTCCTTCTTTATCATCTGATTCATATGTTAGGTGTCATGTCCTGGAAATAGCCAGGAAGAGGAGAAGGGGGTGGGGGCTGGGCCTAAGGGAATGGAGAGGAGTGGTCAGATAGGGGTAGTGGGGATAAGGAGTTGCCCTGGGGTGAAATGAAATCAGAACTGGGGTCCTCCCTGTCTGATTCCCATACCCAAGGGCACTGCTGAATGCAGGCAAGTGGTGCAGTCTTCCTCGACTGTTCACCCTACTCGGACGGTGTTATTTAATGCTAGGTCTATTTGTAACAAGACTGCTATTATAGCAGATCTTGTTGGGACAGCAGAACTGATGTATATCACAGAGACCTGGCTGGATGAGAATGCAGGTCCAGTACTGGCCTTGGCTGTTCCAGCAGATTACTCAGTGATACAAAGTCCAAGGATGGATTGTAGGGGTGGGGGTGTAGCCATCTGTTTTAGATCTGAACTAGGCCTTGTTGAGGTGCTAGTGGGGTGCACCAGATCCTTTGAGTGTATCATGGGTGCAGGTTTAGGGTGCAGGATATTTCTTATCTACTGTCCACCCAGAGATGGGAAAGAATTCCTGCAGGAAGTTGTGGATTACATTGTCGATGTGATATTGGGATCCCCCAGATGGTTGATTCTGGGGGATTTCAATGCCTAGGTCGATAATGAACTCTCACAATTTGGATGTGACTTTCTCCAACTGATGACTTCGTTGGGCCTCATACAGGTTGTTACCTCTGCCACCTACATTAAGGGTCACTCATTGGACCTGGTATTCCTCCTGGGGATGAAGATATCTGATTTGGTGGTGGAACCAGTCAGATAGTCTGACCATCACACAATAAGGTTCAGTTTTAGGGCTCCCCCCAAGGGCCTGCTCCTACGGAGATGGTCCAGTACTGCCCTTTATGGTGTGTTATCCCTGATGGCCTAATGGCAGTGCTTGGTCTATTGAACATGCCGAAGGAATGCATGGATCTGGGGGACCTTGTGCTTGCCTATAATGCAGCGGTAACAGGGGCTCTGGATTCTATTGCTCCTGTTCATGTTTGCCCCCTCCCCCTCCATCCAAGGTCTCCATGGTTTGAAGGGATCTTGAAGGAGTTGAGGAGAGTGAGGCGAAGCCTAGAGAGCGCCTGGTGGAAATAGTGTCTTGATGGCGACAGGCTTAGGTTGATGGAACATTATACTTCCTATCAATTGACAATCACCCATAAGAAGGCAGAGTTCTTATCCAGGGAGATTGCTGCTGCACAAAATCAACCAGTTCAGCACTTCTAGACTGTAGACAGATTGTGCAATCCAATCTTTATTCAGTCTGTGGGAGCCTTTTCACAAGAGAAGTGTGATTAGTTTGCTCAGTTTTTTGCAGGTAAGGTTGCCATCATCAGATACGAGATCGGCCAGTCTATCTCCAGTGGGTGCTGCGATGGTCCGCAGAATATCACAAGTGCCTCGGTCTGTTTGGATGGATTTCAGTTGGCTGGAGCTCACTAACATCATGAGGATCATCCAGGCTTTGCAGCCAACCTGCTGTAGTTTGGATCTGGGTCCAAAATGTCTCCTGGTGGGCTGCGTAGATGAGATTGACCCAATCCTTGCAGAGATAGTCTGGAGTTCATTGCAGAGGGGGATCTTTCCTGATCCCCTAAAGGAGGCGGTTGTGTGACCGCTCCTGAAAAAAAACTCCCTTGACTCAGACTGTCCTGCTAACTACAGACCTGGCTCAAACCTGCCCTTTGTGGGTAAGGTTATCAAGAAGGTGGTTGTGCTGCAGCTGGATGACCATCTTACCATTCACAATGTCTATGATTCTCTTCAGTCCGGATTTAGGAAGAGGCAGTTCTTGTCCAGGTGCTTAATGATCTCCTAATAGTGAGAGATCAGAGGTCTTATTCCATCTTGGTCCTCCTTGATCTCTCTGTGGCATTTGACACTGTGTACCATGGAGTGCTATTGGATTGCCTGTAGTACATCTGTGGACTTTCAGGCACAGTCTCCCATTGGTGTAGATCCTTTCTCCAGGGTAGGACTCAGAGCATGGTCACTGGGATTTATTCCTCTGGCTCTCTCCCTGCCCTGTGGGGTTCTGCAGGGTTCCATTTTAGTGCCCATGTTGTTAGCAGTATACATGCAGTCGTTGGGAGACTGTGACAAACTGTCGTATTGTAGATGGAGAGGCAATACACTGGGTTTAAAGTTTACAGAACAAAATGTACTTTTATTGCTCCAACTGTAAGTTGTTGCTCCAGAAAAGCATAATCAGTCAGTTCAACTTCTCCAGCCTGGTCAGGTAACATAAAGGTTAACACAAAGCAGTTCTTTCAGGCTGGCTTGACAATAGGAATCTTTGAACCACCTATGTGGGCCAGCAGTTTGCTCAATATACAGTCTCAAACAAACTAAACGGTTTATGGGCCAGCAGTTTTGAATGCACAGTCTCAAATTTTAAGCAAGCCCTAAAGACTTTTCTTTGTCATCAGGCATATAGTGAATGATTAACTGATTGATGGATGATATGATGTTGTTTTGATTTTATATGATTATCTAGTAAGCTTTGTTTTTTGTCTTAATATGTAAGGTGCCTTGATATTTGAAAGCTGCCTAAAAAATAAAGTTATTATTATTATTAAATAAAACACAAACAGTTTTCCCTTTTGCCTTATTTGTAGGTTGTTATCAGCAGTACATTCCACTCACTGTTTTTGGCCCAGCTGGCTAGACTGATCCTTTACCTCAGGACTCTCTGCTCTAAAAATGGTCTGCTTCTCAGCAGCAGGTTTCAAGTTCTTCCCAAAGGCTCTCTCCAATACTTAACCATTCTCCTTGGCTTTCTGCTCTGGTTTCTGTCTTACATTCCACCCTCCATCTTGCAGGGTTCTCTGCATAGGAGTCTCTGCTCCCTGCAGCAGTTGCCAGCTTCTAACTAACTCCTTGCTGGATTCTCTCTGCCTTTCAGCAATTCCTCTAATTAGCAACACCTGGGGAGGCACCACTCCACCTTGCAAGTTCGTGTTGCATTCCCTGCATTTCCTCAGCCTCAAACAAGATGTTAACCTTTTGTTTCCCAGTGTAGCATTTACACTGTCACAGAGACATAATTAGGCAGTATGGCTTGAGATTTCACTGCTATGCAGATGATACTCAGCAGTACCTGTCTTTTGCACCCGGGCAGGAGGATGCGATCTCAGTATTTAACAACTGTCATGCTGAGATTCAGGACTGGATGAGTGCCAGCTGACTGAGACTACATCCAGATAAGACTGAGGTGTTGGTGGTGGACCCAGATCATCGGGTGGTGGGTATGCCAGCTGGACAGTCACCGGGGCTTTGGCTCAGGGATATCCCACTAGCTGCCTCACATCCGGTGCATAACCTGGGTGTTATTTTTGACAGTGAGCTGACCCTGAAATTTCAGGTGTCAGCAGTTGTCAAGACCTCATTTTTCCATCTGAGGAATATCACCCTGGTGAAGCATCTGGTTCTTCCCAATGATCTGTCCACCTTGGTCCATACCTTTGTGATTACCCACCTTGACTATTGCAATGCCCTGTACCTAGGTGCTTTCAAGGGTTGATATCTGCTGCTTGCAGCTGGTGCAGAATGCAGCAGCCAGGTTTGGTACTGGGACTTCTAGGACCAGTCACATTATATCTGTGCTCCGTGGACTGCACTGGCTGCCTGTACAGTGGCAGATCACAAGATCACCTTCAAGGTCAGCTTGCTGACCTATAAAGCCCTACATGACCAGGGACCCTGCTACCTGAAAGATCTCCTTCACACCTACTGCCTCCCCCACCCATTTCAATCCACCAAGGAAGTATTGCTAGAGATTCCCAGGGTGTGTTTGAAGACATCTGGGGCTCGGTCTTTTTCTTATGTAGCCCCTATCTGTGGAATTCTCTACCTTGTCGGGTGAGAGAGTGCCTGACTATCCAAAGTTTTAAGTTAGCCCTAAAAACCTATTTATTTAGGCAGGCATTCCCAGAAAGTGTTAACTGATAGTTTTAGCCATACATTTTATGCTGTTATTTGAAAATGTATGCTGGATTAATTGTCATTTTAAGTGGATTTTATGGAATATTAATGTTTGTATTTATATGTGTTTATTTTATTGTATGTACAGTGCCTTGGTTTTGAAAGGCGCTTTATAAATAAAGTTATTATTATTATTATTAAAGTCTAAAGAGTGCTGACACATCATTTTGTAATATGCTGATACAGTTGTCCGGGACAATGAGATTTCAACAGCTGGAAAATGGAGATTGCAGGCTAGTTACAGGAACTAGTAGGAACACTGAAATTAACCTAAGACAGTCACATATCTCTAACAGCTACACAAAAAGAGTTGTCTGTTAACATGGAAGCAAATAAAATTTACATGAGGATGAAATTTTTCTTGATCCTTACTATTCCTCCCCGGTCTTCCTCTTTTCACTTACATAAATGTCTTGTTCCCTTTCATTACCACCTGGGCTATTCTCTTCTCAGTTTGTGCTTTCACACTCCTTACTGATTTCTCCCACTTTCCTCAGCTTCCCCTGGTACACCTCCCTACCCTCCTCCCTCTGTGTCTCCTTAACCTTCTGAATGCTACCCTTTTAGCCTTTACCTTTTCAGTCACAACTTTTGAGAATCATAGCAGTCTCTTTTTCCTCTTACTTTTGCTCACTTGTTTGACACAGAGGTTTGTTGACTTCACTATGCCCTCTTTTAGCTTTGCTCACTGTTCTTCCTCCCCACCTAGGTCTCCCCCCCAGCTGGTAATCCCTGAGGAATTCACCAATCTTTTTCAATTTTGCCTTCCTGAAGTCCAGGGCCCTCATCATTGTGTGGTTCAGTTCCACAGCTGTCCATATGTTGAACCACACTGTACGATGATCACTTATCCTCAGTTGGCCTCCCACCTTGACGTCTGCAACACTGTCCCTGTTAGTGCATACCAGGTCCAGTAATGCCCCATTACAAGTGGGCTCTTTGACTAGTTGCTTGAGGAATGCCCCTGCAGGTAGTCCAGGATGTCCCTGCTTCTAGCTGAAGCTACATCTGGAAGGCTCCAATCTACATCTTTCAGATCGAACTCCCTCACCAGCAGTACCTCCCCCTTTTCTGCCATCTTGTCAATGGCTTCCACCAGTACCTTATCTAACTACTTCCCCTGCACTGGAGGACTATAGATCATGCCAGTGTAAATAATGGTTCTCTTCCCCATCTCCAGGGTGATCCACAGTATCTCTGCCTCCCCCGGTATTCCCTGTATCTCCATCACTTTTATGCTTTCTCTCACATACAGCACCATACCATTTCCTTTCCTATCCACCCTGTCCTTCCTGACCAGAATATAGCCTGGTGTGACTACAACAAACCAGCCAATCTCCAAATTGTCCTTTTTCACTCTTCAGTACTTTATTTTCCTGTGCTCACCTTTAACTACTGTACATGGAGACCATTACTAGTCAAACAACTCTGGATCACATGGCTAACCTATCCTACTTAATCAATAAGACACATGGGGACTTAGTGTATGCCCAACACAGATTGTCATCAGGCAAGGATCCTGAAGCACAGGTACTAATGTGAATGTAAGGGCTGACACAGCAGTCAAAATTATTTTGTGAAATTAACTGAGCTATGATTTCTTATTTACATTGGTACTAATGAAATGACCGAATAAGATGCACCTTGGTTGACTGTATTTTTTTCCTCTCTTCCCTCCTTTCTCTTCTTTCTGGTTCTATACAGTAATCACCTGTTTTGTTTTTATAGGATTGAATGTCTGTGTATGTGTTGGAGATGGGAGTTGTTATGAAAAATTTGAATAAACTTCAATTAACAAAAAAGAACATGTATCAGCATGCCCATTATTTCACCCTTAAAATGGCTCCATCAGGGAAATACAAAATCTGCTTTTGATAATTCCTCATTGTCTGTGTTTTTGAATATGATTTCAGCTTTATAACAAGCTACAGTACTTTGTTTCAATGATTCTGCATTCTATTCTGTGACAGTGGCAGCACTTCCTGCCTGTACTTTCTGTGGCTCCTAAAGCAGGCAGGCAGGAAGAGCTGCCGCTGTCACAGAATAGCATTCAAACAACATATTGTAGCTTGTTGCAAAGCTGAAATCATATTCAATGACATGGACAACAAGAAATTACCAAAAGCAGACAGTGAACTTCCCTTGGTAAGCCCTTTTAAGGGTGACATGTCGGGCATGTCGGTACATGGTCCTTTTTTGAGAAGAACACAAGAACATAAAGTGATGAAGAGTGAAAAAGAACTGTTTGGAGTTTAGCTGTTTTGTTGGAGCTATTCCACTTGACAAAGAGTGCCTTAATCCTCCCTCTCTTTTTAATGCACTCTCTCCCATCCACCTTCATTCCTACCACCCTGCTTCTTTTATTAATTTGCACACTGGGGGGAGTTTCTCCTCTCGGGATCTCCCTGCTCTCTAGTTTAGCCTGTGTGGGGACAGTTCATGCCTCCCTGATTCCTTCCTCCACTCAGCTTGGCTAGTTTAAATGTTCATCAGTGTAACATTGAAACCATCCACTGAGAACTGCAGTTTCCCTCCCAGATGGATTTAGGCCATCGCCCCTGTAGAGGCCCTTATCCTTCCAGATGGGTCCCCACTCCCCGATTTAGCCAAACCCTTCCTCTCTGCACCATTTCTTCAATCGTGAGTTGAAGCTCCTGGTTTGGAGAACCCTCTCCCCTTCCCCCCATTGCAGACAGGCAGCAACTCAACAAAAGTCACTGAGCATGCTGCCTGCCTATGACCCCTCCCCAGCTTCTTAAACTCCCTCTGAACTTTCCCAGCCCCATACCAAGTCAGGTCATTAGTCCCCAGGTGGACAATGACATTCAGCTCTTCCTCCCATCCTGCTGCCCTAGCGATCCTCAGGATCCACTTCCAATCCCTCTGGGCCATGGCACTGCATAAGAAGCTAACCTCCCCCCCTCCTCCCTGCCTATTCCCAAATCTGTCCCCCTCACATTCTAGTCCCCCATCAGAAGTTGCTTCCTCTTCCTCTGGGGTCCTCTACCACTCTCCTTGAGGTCTTCACTACTGAGGACCACCATATCCTCCCTGGTCACTACCACAGGTGCCTCTTCCCAGCAGTCCCACCCTGCCAGAGTGGTGTAACAATGACATAATGGTATCAGTTGAGGAATATGCCTCTGACTCACCACCCCCATCCTTCCAGAGCCCACCATAGTACAGCCATTCTTCTCCCTGGCATCCTGTAAGGTAATGGTAGCAGACTTGGTGGCCTCTGAGTGGGGGAAGAGGTCCTCTGAATCCTAGCCAACTCAACCTGGAGTCTAGTTACCTCATCCCTCACCCAGGAAGGTGCATGCAGATGGAACAGCACCCCAGTTTCCAGATGGTCTCTCTGAAAACTGCCACCCACATCCACTGCACTGCACCACTTCTAGCATTCCCAGTTTCTGCTCTCTCTGTGTCACCTGGAAATGCTTTTTTACCCTTAGACCTGACATGGTGTTTCCAGTTTTCCCCTTTTTTGTCTGATTTGCTCCTTTGTTCCTTTATGCTAGTTAGGGTTTTCCCTTCTATCCCTCCCAATAAGTAGTCCCCTCTTCTATGAAGTGTTTTACTGTTTTCCTCCTTCCTTTACCCTCCTACCTTGAGATAGCAGCACTTTCATCTTCCCATAATGCTTTGCTACCTGATCCTAGGTAGATTACTATTAGTGTTCTCCTATACCCTGTTTAAAATCCCTTTATATCCCTACCCTAGATAGGATGTTGCACCTGTTCCCAGTTATGGCTTACCTTTGACCCTTTGCTCTTCCCAGCAGTGAATGTCACAACAGGAGTGAACAGGTATCTTACCTTAGTTGATAGTAAGAGTCCCCCACTTCCCTGCTTCCTCCTGGGAAGCCTGTTAATGCCTAAGACACCGGTTATCTGTTCCATTCTTTTGCTGTTCCACTCACTCGCTGGGGTGTGAGTGTGCTGAGACTTGCTGGTGTGGCTGGATTTATGTGTAATCTGGGCTGTCTGGTCCACCCAGATTGGCCTCTATTGATTATGCGGTGCTCCTTTGTCTGTCTGCCCCCAAGATGGCTCCCAATTCCATTTCCTGCTTCTTTCCTTGTCGCCTGATCATGAAATTGGAGAACAGCTACAAAGAAGTAAGATTTAAATTTCCATTCAGCTGCTACTAGCTGTAGCAACACTGCAACCAGTTCACATTGGAATGCATCAGCTGAGATCTTTTCTCAACTTCATTTGATCAAAGAACTGGTGTATGGGCTCCTGTGTTAGCAGATTCTTCAACTCTTGCCATAAACTTTTATCTGTTTCTAACTAGTCTTATTTGTGTTTCTGTTCCAGAAAAGAGCATAAGAAAGAAGTTTTAATGAAACAGTCAGGTATGGATTTACCCTCGCCATTTATCACCTACAGAAATCTTCAAAGTTTTCCTATGTCATCTGGGGTATCCCATAAGGACTATCCCTGAATTCTTTCTAAGATTTGGCTGCACACCAGTCACCAATTTCATGTCTTCTATGAATTTACGTTCATTCATACCAAATTCACATTTGCCCTTTTTCAACTTACAGTTTACCTTCTGCTCTACTTCCCGGACCTTACATGACTGCTGAGCCTTTTCCTCCTTTGTCATGCCCCATATGATATCATCCATCACAATGCTAAAGCCATCTAAATGCTCAAATAATGTTAACTTTTTTGTGGTAAATTTCAGACACTGACCTGAGTGTCCATATGGCAGGCATGCAAAATGATGCCTACTTTCTTGGGTATTACATTTGCTAATATATTATATAAACTTTTCTCCTCCAGTCTCAGCTGCCCAATTTCAGACAATGTGTAAAGTCGACTGAATTACTCAGTTCCAGAAAAAAAGACCCATTATCTCATCCCTGCTATATGAAGTTTGACTTCTTAATTGTTTTGTTCGGGTCTCTAGGGTCAAGATAAATCCTCAGTGAAACATGCGTTTCTCAGCAATCATTAAGGAGCTTACCCATCCCAGGGGCTCCTCCACCCTTTTAAAAATGCTCAACTTTTCTGACCTCCTAAGTACCTTATTAATAAGCACAAATGGGACTTTTCTGCATACACTCACAGCCAGAGTTATCTGATTATCCACTACTATAGCGTGCCTGCCTAAGTGACAAACAGACTTTCAAAAATGTCACTGTGCTCATTAAACATATTTTCATAACACTTCACCTTGCCAAAGCCCATAGCCCTTACTCTGTCCATTAAGTTTAATGCAGTGAAGCAGGCACACTTTATCTACCACCACAAAATTTATTCATTTAGAAAGATTTTGCCAGGAAAAGACCTGCGGAGCCAAAAACAGCTCATATCTGTAGTTGTCTTGGCAGAAATGGCACAGTGAGAAAGGTGACAAACAGTACAATAATAATAATAAAAATTATCATAGTACAGATGATATGCTCATGTATGTTTTTGCCTTCAACTGTGCCCCAGGGGCAGCACTGCCTGTAACTGTTTTTCTCCAATATTCTTCTTTGAGAAGTAAGTCACATCTATAGATTTACTGTTACTAACACCACAGCACCATGGCTCACCACTCAAGTGAAATTCTGACCAAAAAGAAATGAGGGGACCTTGTCTGGATTCAAACCCTCAACCTGTGGTTTATGAGGCTGTAGATCTCTTCACTACACCAGTAAGCTGGGACAGCAGTGAAGCTGAGCTGTTTAGCTGTAGAGGCTTCAGATCTGCATGTGCTGCCCCAGAGGCAGCAGTGCCCCAGGAAGACTTGGTGCCCCAAGGCAGTGCCACCCCCAGGGAGATGCTGCCCCCAGGGAGACACATGTGCTGCCACTGAGGCAGTGCTTCCCCCAGGGAGAGTTGCTGTCCAAGAGGCAACACTGCCCCTGGGGTGCAGCTGAAAGCAAAAAACATACGTGAGCTAGACAGTGATGGCAGAAAAAGACCAAGGGTCTATCTAGTCTGCCCGTAATCACCTATCTGTCACACCACGCCACATTGGTATGTTTTTATGTACAAGCTCCTTTTTAATTTAAATACATTTGTTTTGCATCAAAGCTCTAAACTATCAAACATTTTTCTTTAACACCATGCTATATTGTATATTTGGCTAGGTGAAGAACAGACTACACCCATGTAACAAGCAGTAAAGAAATCTTTACTTATGGTACTTACAGCCCCTTAGTTCACATCTGGTGTCCATACAACAAAAAATACAGCTGCATCATCACTCAAGGAAATTACCCCCAAAGTCCTTTTGTTGTCTGATCACAGGAGAGTGTCTCAAAATTACAAAAGCCCAACTAACATTGAAGGCATAACAACACATTGCCTTTATGGCCAATATTGATACACCTACAATACTTGGTCAGCTGGAGGGTGTGTGCAAATGCCACTGATCCATGCTCTGTCTCTCTGTGAGCTGCTTGTCTCAACTTCACAGTAACCCCCCCCCAGTAATCCCCACTGGGGGAATTGGGGGATTGTTTTTAAATTCTAATTTCCCATGTGGCAGCCAATCATACAGCTATTGCACCACTTGAACACACAACACAAGAACTTTTTAACCACAGTCTTCCAGATCACTGATGGACTAATGTGTTGCCACTGTGCCACTTGTCCAACCAAGCTGAAGACTCTTCTGCCATTCTATTGCCAGTATGGTCTCAGAAATAGATGACACATTCATTCAGTTGCAAAGTCTAGATATAGCATAAAATGAAATGAAAACATGCAACATGTTATTTAGCTGCCTTAAAAAACTAAACCAGTTGTATCTGACAGAATGCAAAAACAGAAAAGAACAGTAATTGAAGTTTAAGGACTGATTTCTGCCATTTAAGAGTGCTGGACAATTTTGCAGTTCTAATGGTTTTTTCCTTTTTCTTTCTTAACTTTCCATTTATGCCACCTTCTACTCTGAGTGGCAGTCTTCTGTGAGGCTCCCTGCAGGCTCAATTGTCTTCTCTAAGACTTATCCCTTGTCTCAGTCAGCCCCCATGGCTCCCCCCCATAATGGGACTCTAGGTCATTAGGGCCTGTCCCAGGGCTCCTCAAGTCATTGTCAGACAGCCTATTGAGGTGGATGCTACAGCTGACAATACAGAGCTTGTAGAGAGGGAGTCTCCTTTCATCCTGTAGAGTCAGGGGGCCCACTTTTCAAAACTTTGAGAATGGCACAAGGTGCTTGCATCAAAGAGAAATGGCACAAGGGCTCCTTGTGCCGCACCTTGCACCATTTCCAGTTCTGCAATGCAGTCTGAGCCACTTGGGGGACCACCTGCACCAACCAGGCTTACACTGTCCTTGCAACAGCTGCACTGGTGTCCAATGGTGGAAGGGAGCTTGCACCAGAGCAGCATTGCAGCATCCCCTACAGTGGGATTTTGGAAGTCCCCCCAAAGGGTGCATGGTCTTAGGCTGTTAAAACAGCCTGGAGCTGGTCTAATGTTCTGTGTGCCACCCCTGGAGCCATCACTTGGTGGGGGCTGACCCTGTGCTACCCTGCTGAAGGCACCCTCACAGCTTCAACACCTGCCAGACCACTGCTGGAGGGGCCAGTGGTTCATGGCAGGTATGTGCCTTCAGGGGCCCCCCATGGTAATACTCATGCTGCTGGCTGCCCCCATACATGGAGCTGCACTGTGCAGTAGTGGCTGTGTATTAGCCTTGTCAGGGGCTGGTGCCACCCCCTCTCCCCATCCCAACCCATCCTACCCACTGTGTGCCATATCCCATCCACCATGACCCACCAGCCACCTGGGTAACTGGCCAGCAGATCACCATCATCTGGCCACTGCTGCCATAGACCTGTCCCACAGCTTGCAGTACTCCCCTTCCATGCACTGTTTATTCAGTACAAGGGTCAGCTTGTGGCAACCTTGGGGACTTGTGCTCCAGGACCACTCTTCTTCCAAAATTTGTCACAGGGTCCTTGTTGCACCCAAGTTTGCCACAGGTGGTGGTTTGGCACACTCTGCACTGATATAAGGGGGGGCTTTGAAAATTGGCCTCAGGGTGTTTATGCCTGGTTGCTCCCACCCCCATGAGATATTGGTTTACAAAGGGCTCATGAGGGCTGCAGCATGTGTACAAAGGCATGTCATTATCAAGCTGACTGACATCCATCCATCCATCTGCTCTGTTTCATTGTGCTTTCACCCATAATCACCTAGAAGGCAGCAGTGCCATGCAGTAAGTGACCCACCCTCCCCAGAGGAAGACACTGTCCTCTGGGATGTGTGATCCTCCTCCCCTGGCTGGCCCCCAATAACCCTCATTTGTTGTCAAACCCCAGTTTCCAGTGTTGCAAACAGTAACCTGCATGCTTCACCAATGGACCAGCCAACTGTAATGGTTTTCCTTCTTTCACTCCTAAATCCTACATTTTGGTTCAGTGTGACAGTGCACAAACATTTTGGCAGTTTCACTTTGGCATACAACTACTGTACAATGTATATAATACATGTTAGTGTTTTTTTTACTAAGATAAAAATGCTATCAGAGGAACGGAACTATACCTATCTTGATAAATGTTTTATCTTGCTAGTAGGGTATGTCATCTTGTTTATCTTGCACTCTGTACCTGCACTGAACATTGTGCTTCATGCTCTGCTGAGCCATGGGGCAGTCATAGTTTCTACATTATTTTTTAAAAGCTAAAGCAGATTGTATAAACTGGACTACTGATAGGTGGCTCTCAGATATCACTTTTACCTTCATTCGTAGTCAGTGACCTCTCAAACCCTCACTCACAGTTTTACCACTCATGAGGGTCAAGAGGTCACTAACCACTCCTGAAGATAAAAATGATATCTGATAATCACTCATCGGATATCACCGATTTATTCACAATCCAGATTCTGTTCCTGCATCTGACTTGAGTGGGTTACCGATGCTCCGAAGGGACTAAACTCACCTTGCCCTACTACTTTGCCTTATTTAGGTACTGTGCAAAGAATCTCAGATTTCAGAACTCTTGGTCAAAGAACCTTTAGCATTAATAAATCAAGACAAGATGTTGATTACAATGCATTTTGACCAGCTGTATGTAAAATCATTTATTTTTCAAATTTCCCAAAATGAAACAATACAAGTAGGGACTGGGGAGTGTTGAATCATTTAAACTTGAGTTGGATCATTTCCTCATAGAGAATACTGTGCAAACCATTGGTAATGGAAGAGTCACACACAGCACTCCTCCTGGCAGAATTAGTATGTCTGGGAGAATAAGGTGGATTACTTGGACTTGAGTTCCCAGTGATGTTCAATGCTTTTTTCTTTTACAATTTATTTATGCAGAACAGCCCAGCTGAGATCCTGCTTCTATCCATTTTCACAGTTGCATGGTCTGTAACACTGAGATGTTAATTGACTAGCCCTAGTTCTCATGGGGGGGGATGTGCACTAGTGCAGGACAGGTACACACAAGAGGTGCATACCCGGTATGCAGCTCCTTACCCATGGACAGGTATGCAGTTGCCAGCATGCACAAATGCTGACCTCTGTCAGGTGCCTGTCTGCAGCCTCCCCCCCCCATGGTTTGCTACTGCTGTATTAGTGGTGGATTCGAGGACACAGGGCATCCAGTCAGGTGCCCATCCTAGTACCATAGTAGATTCCATGCTTTGTTTAGAGCATGGATTGTGGAACAGCATGGAACTTTCAATTTTAAAATCTGCCCCCCCAGCCCTTCCTGCCTGCCCAGAGGGCTGGGGCAGTACAGCCCTCCCTACCTGCCAGGAGGGCTGGGGCAGCATGGTTGGGGGGGTCTTTGTCCCATTGTGGTTGGTGGGTGTAATCTGGAGGGCACACAATGGATACAGCAGGGTCCCTGCTGCCGTGTCCTGCACCCACCCTCACCCAGCACTCCATGCCTTCGTGAATAGCGCAGAGTGCAGGCACATCCCAAGACATGCCCCAGACCATCTGCAAATGTAGCTGTGTCAATGGCCAGGGGTTCAAGTGTGGAAAGGGTAGGACTCCCTTCTGTCAATGCCACCAGGAGTCTGTGGAACCGTCGGTGCAGAGCCATTTAACTTAGGGTTGTCTACGCACCACAGATAAATGGGGCTTAGGCAGTCCACACCTGCACATACCCTATAGTGAGTATTTGACATTTTTTGTGACTCTAGTGCTGTTTGAATATGCAGTCTCCCAGTTCTCACACTGGTGCACTAACCATTAGATGACACTACATTCACTACTGGTAGTTTTAATTTTCTTCTTCATAGTATCAAATCTATACAATTTACTGCTACAGTCACATCTGGTTAATCTGATCATTGTTTAACCAGAATCCTTGTATCAAAACACCGCCCATAGCAACTGGAACAAACTCTGGATGGAGCCGATAGTGCTGCGAGTGTGGAATTTAGGGTTAACAATATTGAAAATTACTAAAGTTATGAGCCTGTGATAGCAAAATATAATGTAGGCTCATAAATTTGTTGTTTTTGTAATATTTTTACACCAGATTTCCAACTTAGCCTTGTTATGACCAAATCTCATGAAGAAGGGCAGAGCAAATGTTCAACTCTTGCCCAAAAGGTGATTTCATGCAGGGACTGCAAAATCAAATTTCAGGATGCAAAAACACATTTTGGGCAGGAGTTGAAAAATGACAGCTGTCACATTAACAAGGTGCTGTAAAGAAATGGCTATGTTGAAAATTGGGTGTAAAATATTGAATTTTACCAAACTTATGAAATTGCGTTTGAAAAATTCAGCATAGCCTGGTAACTTTTTTTTTATGTTTTTACACCAAATTTAGAACATTGCCATTGTTCCTGAGGTGGGATCATAAGAAGGCTAAGAAAAATTTTAACTCCTGGCCAAAAGGTGTTTTCGTGCAGGGACCACAAAATTTGATTTCAAGGTGTAAAAAAAATAAATGTCCGGCCCAGTGGTGCTGAGGGTTGAGGTGCTGGACACCACACCTCATGCCATGCTGGCAGCCCGGGTTCGGATGTGTACCTGGGTTTTCAGAGGTTGGCGGGGAGGATACGATTGAGCATCTAAAGGACTGTTCTCCTATTCCTGGGGAGGGTTGAGGGTTCTCACCACTCTGCAGCAGACCCTGGTGATGATTGGGGGCACTGTCAAAGTTGGTGCAATCAGGGTAGAGTGCAGCAGACATTGACAAGTTGTGCCTCAGACATCATTGCATGTCTGCACTCCAGGGGGATCTAAGGAGGAAAATGGCAGCAAATGACCAGGTGGCTTGATGGCCGGAACTTCCTTGCCCAGTGGGGCTGTCATGCACGGTCGCACATGAGTATTGGTTCCTGGCCTGTCATGGGGATTAGGTAGGGGTCTCTTTTGAAGGTATGGCAGCATATGCCAGCCAGTGTGTGAGCTAGCCTCTGGGTTGCTCGGGGGAAGTGAAGCGGTGGCTGGATGATCGCAGGTCAGGCTGCGGGAGGAAAAAAAGAGAAATACTATTAAAAAAAAGATGTAAAAAAAAACATTTTGGCCAGGATTTGAAAAATGACTGCTGTCACATTCATGAGGTGCTGTAAAGATATGGCTATGTTGTAAATTTGGGGTAAAAATATTGAAAATTACCAAAGCTATGAGTCTGCGTTTGCAAAATTCAATGTAGGCTCACAACCTTTTTTTTTAATACCAAATTTTCAACATATCCCTCTTATAAGCCCACTTCATGAACAAGGACAGTGAAAATTTTCAACTCCTGCCTGAAAGATGATTTCACACAGGAGCTGTGAAATCACCTTTCAGAACAGATCTGCCTAATGACAGTGCCATTGTTCATGAGGTAGGGTACCAAAGCAGGCTTGTTGAAACTGTGGGCCCAAAATATGCAAAAATTTCCAAGTTATCCCACTAAGTTCAAAACACCATTGAAATACATCAAACCATATACCTGTTTCTTCAGTTAGCGGTCCGCTTTGAAGAGTGAAGACGTGTCTGCAGTCCAAAGAGGATTATGGCGTTGAACTCCCGATGGGTAAGTAAGGGCTTGGGGGTGGGATGGTGGGTGCTGAGTGGCAGGGTTGGTTGGGGGGATGGTAACAATGCAAAAGACACTGATGGATGTTTTTTTCTTTTTACAGGGTAAAAAAAAGGACCAAGGAATCGCCATCGCAACACTGGGGGATTGGGCACCCCAGTGTCACTGTTATGTTCTCAGGGAATGCTAAGAGAGGGTCAGGTGGGGGGGATAAAAAATACATAAAATATATATATAAAAAATGGGGCACAGAGAACATCCACACGACACTAGAGTAGCACCCCAGTGTCACTCTTATGCTTCTTGTGGGTTTGTAGGTGCTGAGAGGGAGGGTAATATGGGGGGATATCTCTAATTTAAAAAAAAAACATACAAATGGCAGTCACAGTGGAATACAGCACACTATACCATGACCAAGATGGCCACCGCACTACTCTGCTCATGCGCTAATGGTCAACAGGCACAGTAGAGTGTAGACATCTTAGACATGGTGGAGTGTGCTTTGGCCACTATTTTGTTTTGTTTTTTAAATTAGAGATATCCCCCAACCCAACCCTCCCGCTCAGCACCCACCACCCCACACCCCCAGAAGCATAAAAGTGACACTGGGAGTGCCTAATCCCCCAGTGTCATGATCAGGGCTACAATTTGTTTCTCACCAAAAAATAGTGCAGTGCGAGTGGAGTACTCCACGGATGCAGAGGTGACTGTGGTGCAACTCCAACATGATGTTCGGTCACAAAGAATGCAAGGAATGTGGAGTTCTTTTCTGAAATCAAGAGGTCTGCAGGGCTCCGCTCACTGCAGCACTAAAAAACAGCATTAAAAGTATCTGTCTAATCCAAATACCTCTGTATCTATGGATCAATGAAATGAATGCCAAAGGTGCCAGTGTTTCAGATGCCATAGTTATTGAGAAAGCCAAACTCTTCTGGTAACCTGACAGGTGTTGCTGATTTCTTGTACTCCTGAGGCTGGGTAAAGAGGTTCAAGAAAATACATGGTCTGAGTAGTAAAATCTATCCAAGTGAGTCTGCCAGTGCCTATCAGACTGCTGTTGTGTCTGGGAGGACAGAACTAAAGGAAGTGCTGTGTTATTACAGACCCAAAGACATTAAGGCCCTGTGCACACTTGCCCTCTTGTAACATTACTGGCAGTCTGTAACATTAAAAGAATGGCAAACAAAGATTGTGTTCACACTGTAGCATGGTAAAACCATGCTACAGACTGTGTTTAAAAACAGTACTAAGACCTGATCAGAACAGGTCTTTAACACAGTTTCAGACCAACATGGTTGCCTTAAACCACGTTAACAGTAGTGTGGATGCAAACCATGCTGTAACACAGTTTAAGAAAACCTTCACTGACTTCCATGGCCTTTTTAATTCTGCCAAAAAGAAAAGGGGATGATTTACTTACATCCCCGATCTCATAATGAGCTCCCAAATTTACTGATGTTATTTTTAACCAGATCCGTTACCGTGCTCAGTCACGAGTATCCCGGCATGCATTGCGGCACCCACAGTGCCTTGTGATATTGCCATGAGCATGCCTGGGAACTCAAGTGAGCAAGCATGGTGTTGGATCACAGTGTGGATGCTCTGACAACCATGCTCTAACATAGAAAACAAAATGTTTTCTAAAACATTTTTAAAAAGAAGAAAAGTGTGGACAAGGTCTTACTGTCTTAATGAGACTGGCCTTTTTTTACAGGCTATGTCTGAGAGCCTCACTGTCATCTGTCTCTGTCTCAGGTACCAAACAATCTTAAGACAGACTCACTGTGGCATTGTGCACAAATTCTGATGGCTCACATAAAGCGAAGCCATTTGTCATCAGAAAGGCTAAGAAGCCATGATACTTTGCCACAAATTTTGATCCTGAGCTGTATGCTCGATATTATACTAAGTATGGATGATAGGGAGTGAGTTTAAGGACTGAATAATAAACTTAAACATACTATAAGTAAATCTTCAGCAGAGACACATTATCTTGCTTGGCACTCCCTAACCTATCTCATGTCAAACTTTTTTTTAATAGCACAGTTTATCTCCCACTTGCCAATAGGGCTTAGTGATGGTGGTACTAACCATCAATGTTCATCCTCCCTTCCAGCTTTTTGGTGGGGATCATGCTGTGTGGCGGTGGTGGCTTGATTTTTAGTATTTATTATTTTGCCTGTTTGGTCCCCAAAATCCCACGTCTGAGGACACTGGCACAAGGACAAGAGTTCAGGCTTTGCATGTGCTAGTGCACGTCACAGCCAAGCACCTAATGGCATTCTCCCCTCCCCACGCCGTGAGTCCTGTGCCACCACCCATGCATCCACAGGTGGCAGTAATGGGGTGGTGTAACACCCCCCCAGAGGAGGAGAGCATCCGATGGGATGATCAAACCTCCTCCCCCCAGCTGGTCCCCAATAACTCAGGCTTGTTCCCAAACTCGGTCACTGGCGTCATGGGCGGTAGTGCTGCCATCGCACCGACAGGCCGACTGTCTCATGTCAAACTTCTTTTTCTGCCTACCAACACCACCTCCCACATCCAACCCATGAATGCTGGCATTATCAAAAATGTTAAATGCTTCTACAAGAAGGAGCTATGCTGTCATTTCATAGCATGTGCTGAGTCAGGGCAGGAACTAACAGTTTCCATGAGGCAGGCTTTGTTATTCATGCACAGCTCATGGCAGTCTGTTATCAAGAACACCATTAAGAACTGCTGGTGGCATTTTCAAATTCTGCCTCATCCTGACTACAACTGCCCAATAACATGGCTCATCATCCCCAAAACACCGACCCAACTGCCAATATCACGGAATTTCAGGTTCCTTTCCACTACCTGCCAGACTCCATTGTTGAGACACTCACCATGCAGCAGTTCACTGCAGTAGAGGATTCACTGGAAATGTGTCCTTCACTAACTGACAAGGACACTGTGCAACAAATAGATGACTCTGCCGATGTCCCAGAAATGGATGATGATACTCAGGACTCACAATCCGACCTGTCACCTCCCGAATCTCTGCAACTGAAGCATGTGGGGGTCTGAACAAAGTCCTGCTGTACATCAAATAACACAGTACAACACAAACTGGAAAGTACCTCAAACATTGATAGCATACTTAGTCTGAAAAAATTGTCATAGCACAGGTACTGGGTACTAGATAGCGAACTGATATCACCGAGTACTTTAAAAATTAACTAAATCAAAGCTAAATAATGGAGCGAGAAGTTAATTTTAATTTAGTTGTTTAACCAGGTATAACACACTAACCTGAAAGCTTTTTTACAGGAGCAACCTGGGAACACAAGGAAGTTAAGTGACTTGCTCAGGGTCACACAGTATGCAAGTGGAAACTATGGGATTCAAACCCAGGTCTGGTCTGCTGGATGTCACCAGATTTGCAGCTCAGAGCCTTAGACCACTGCGCTATACTGCCTTAACAGATTGACCAATGTTCTGATAAAGACTGTAAAGAGAAACAATGCCATTGCATAGTGTCTCATTGTGTCTCATTAATCTGTTGATTTTTTTATCCATACTGAATTAGCAGATTACTAACACTTCCAAATTAAAGAGGTTTGACTATATTACTTCCTGTTAAACAATGACTACAGATTTTTTTACGTAATATTGAATAATGCAGCTGTCTGGATGGCAGAAGATGAATAACAATTGACCCTTATTCACGTTTTTCAGCATCTAGCATTTCCCATGATCCTAAATTCCTAGGTCAAATGAGATCTTGAATACTTTGTTAGACTGAAATATTTGCTCTCTGTCTATTCCATGCTAACAATTGCACTATTATTCCACAGAGTATGTTTTTAGAGTCACAATACAGTACATCTGTCCCTGTTTTCATGTAATCATGCAAGCAGGTGACCTAACAGATGCAGCTGAAAGGTGTGCACACTGACATAATTATTATTTATATTAAACTTACCTAAAGAATGTTGTAATCATAGAAACTCGGTCACATTATCAAAATATGAGTATATTCAAGCTATTGTAAACCTGAAATTCATGAAAATAAATAATTGATTGGAAATTATTTTGACAATCAAGCCAATGTTTACCAATGTGTTTTTTTTGGATCATGTCATTTTGTACACTTAAATATTTGTAATTGATTTTTTAGTTCATATCATTAAATGAATGAAATAACTTAGGCCCTGACCTTGAAACAAGTGCTGAACAGGTTGCAAGATACCATATATCTTTGGGTCAAAGCCACTCTCTACTACAAGTCACCCTCCAACTGAAGCCACACCCATAGAATACCTTCTTAATAGAAGCCATCCTTTAACTGAAGCCATGGGTTGTATTAGAGGGATGCTGTGACTGTACTTGACTGCATGGTGTGTATTGGCATCTTACTGATACTGCAGCTGATGTTTGGCCACATGGTGTAAGTTGGCATAAGTTAATGATTTAACAACAAAAAAAAAAATCAGTACTTGCTCAGTTTGGTGTCACTCGCTTGTGGGTTGGTGTCTTACCGAGAGGTTCCAATGCTCGACAGCATGTTGTGAGCAAAGTTGGCTAAATGAATACACACAAGAAGAAAACAGAAAACTTACTTGGGCACTTACAGTATTAAACAAGCATTTGTCAATGCCGAATGTTTGCCGTTTGCATTAATGTTGTACTGGGTCTTGCTTGTACACATTTTTACTATATATCTACCCAGGATAGACAAAATGAGATGCAAGATGTTATTTTTGGTGGTGTCCTGCTTTTACACATTTTTAGATTGTATTTACCCAGGATAGGGCAGCTGAGAGGCAATATCTAATTTTCAGTGGGCTCCCATATTTTGATCTCAAATTTCCAATAGTCTTTTTAAGACCTGACGTTATGATCAAGACAGGTGGAATTTTTTAAATCCCATCCGAGAGGTGAGGGAATTTCACAGTGAGACTGCAAAAGCAAGTTTTGGAAGGAATTTGAAAAATGACACGTCATGTTCAGGAGGAGGGGTAACACAAAGGATATGTTGAACATTAGGGGTCAAAATCTGCAAAAACAAAGTTATGAGTAAACAGTAAAACAATTCAATGTTTCTTCATAACTTAGTTGTTTTTATCACATTCTGACCTCAAATTTTCAACAGTATTTTTATGACCACTCCTTATGAACATGATGGATGTCATGCATAAAATAGTGGCTGAAATGTTATTTTGCACAAGTATAAAAACACATTTTGGCCAGGATTTGAAAAATGACAGCTGTCACATTCATGAGGTGGTGTGAAAAAATGGATATCTTGAAAATTTGGGGTCAAAATATTGCAAATTACCAAATTTATGACTATGCATTGAAAAATTTCAATGTACACCCATAACTTTATTTATTTATTTTATTTTTTTATTTAAATTTTGATGACCGGGTAGGCCCACTGAGACAACAGTTATCCCTTTTTCAGGGGCGACCTGGGGAGCATACACATTCCACAAAAATTCATGCACATTACGTAAAATTCATAGCAGTACAGAGGTAAGGATATTTACAGTTCTTGTACACCAAAATATAGTCTAAAAGATATACATATCAAGCATGAAGTTTACAGAACCACACACCAACTTACACATGTAAAGAAACATACTAAGGATAGTTTAGTGCACTGTCTAGCTATAATGTATAAACATATTTACAAACTAACAAATAAGTGAGATCATAAGAGGAGATATCTTAGAAACAGTTGGCGACTACCAACTATTAGAACAAGAGGATGAGAGAGGAAGATGGGTAGGGAGATAGGGTCAGAGATGAAAAAGGTGGTTAATTACAGTTACAGATGGGGGGGAGAAAATTTCTTTGAAGTGTTTTTTAAACTGAGGAAGAGACATACAGGAAAGTAAACCATTTGGGAGTCTATTCCATTTTTGAGGGGCAACAAATGAGAATGATCTCCTACCGATGGCTAAAGTCTTAGGTGGATCTAACATTGGATAGTGGGAGAAATGAAGAGACCTGGTGAAGGGTTTCAGTGTCAGCAGGTTGGAGAGGATGGGGGATGGGGGAGGTGGATGAGTTTAAACGTGGTGCATAGTAATGGGAAATCCAATTTAGCATCGAAGGAAGGCCAGTCTAAATTGTTCAGCACTTCCCAGTGGTGGGTACAAGCTTGGGCAACAGCAGCAAAACAGGCTATTCTGTAGTAAGTTTGTCCAAGTCTGTTTAAGACTGAGGGCTTTATAGTGTTGACAAGCGGAGCACCATAAAGGAGGCCTGGGAGTAGAGTTGCAGTAGTTATGGTCTTTCTGGAATGTGGAGTAAGGAAGGGGGCAGTACAGTATAGAAGGGCAAGCTTCTGATGAGTGGATTTTATAACTTTATCTGCATGTGTTTCAAATGATAGGTGCTCATCAAGGGTTACTCCAAGATATTTGAAGGAGTTTACCCCTTCGAGTGCCACTCCGTCAGATGCCTTAATTAACAAGGGAAGATGTGAAGATAGGTCGAATGAGGTGTGGTGAAACAACATGGTGTTAGTTTTGTTTTGTTGAGCACCTGTAGGTTATCTTTAAACTGGTTTATCTATGCCGACACGACAACATTGTTGTCAATGTGCGGCATAGAGATCTCCCAGATGTCAACAGGCAAAATTTTGCTTGTTAGACATCGGTCTGGTTTCTATCGGGGGCTGTGCACCCCCCATGCCCCACCTTCTTAAGGATTGTTAATTCCAGTTGAAGTTAACGCGAAGGGGAGGCAAAAGTCGGTGAAAGGGCAACATTTTTGCTGGCAGGTCCCCCACAGCGATATTTTTGAATCTTGTTGAAAATGTCGCTGTGGGGGATTTCGCTGATGGGGTTTCACCCTTCTGTCAGCATACCCTTTAAACCATGCCTCCAACAACTGGATGTCCATCTCTAGGTTGGCGCTGAGAGAAATGTCTTTGGAGGATCTATAGAGTATGGCGTCATCTGCATAAAGCTGTATTGATGCCCCACCACAATTTAAAGGAAGGTCATTTATAAAAATGGAAAATAAGAGAGGACCCAGTATGGAGCCTTGGGGAACACCATCAGTGATGGGGGATGGTGTGACATAGCACCAGACCATTTGTAGTATTGTAACCTGTTGGTCAGGTAGTTGATTAACCAAGAGTGGGAGAGGTTTTCGAGGCCTAATTTATGGAGTTTGGTAAGGAGAATTTGATGGTTAACAAGATCAAATGCTTTTGTTAGGTCCATGAATGTCGCACCAGTAACTTTACCCTGATCCATATCCTGAAAGATGTCATTTGTGCCCTGCAGTAGGGCAGATTCAGTACTGTGTAGCTTACAGAAACCATGCTGATAGACTGTTAGAGCACTGGTCTGTTGTAGGTATGAATAAAGCTGATTGTATAGGATTCTTTCTTGCATTGTAGCGAGGGGACATAATATAGAGATTGGCCTGCTGATTGTATAGGATTCTTTCTTGCATTGTGGAGAGGGAACATAATATAGAGATTGGTCTACAGTATAGTTTTTGGCTAGGTTTGTGGGGCCACTTTTGTGCCTGGGGACAACTATTGCAGTTTTCCATTTGTCTGGTATAGTCTGGATGATGAAGGACTTGTTGATTAATAGCATTACCAGGTGAGCAATGGCAGAAGCTCCTAGCTTAAGGAATTTTGGTTGCAAGGAATTGAACATTGGCAAGCTTTCAGGGTTAAGACCATTTATCAGTTTAAGAAGCTCTGATCTCATGGTGCATTTTAGATGGAAAGGGGGATGAGAGTCATCTGGGTTAGTGAGCACTGGATTGTGGGGAACAGCGGGTAGGTCTGATTTGTATTTGGCCAGGTCCGTGAAGAAAAGATTAATATTGGATGCAATTTCTGAAGGCTTTGACAGAGTAGTGCCTTTGGAGATCATTGATTTTGAGAGGCTGCATTCCTTTCCCTTAAGTAAGGTGTTAACTTGCAACCAGAAGCTTTTTATGTTTGTAAGATTTTTCTCCTGCAGGGAATGGAGATAGTTAAACTTGGATTTAGTGGCTTTTGCTTTGCAGGAATTCCTCAGTTGTTGGTAAGATATCCAGTCCAATGAGTGCCCTGACTTTTTGAAAGTTTTCCAAGCTCTACCACGAGAGTGCATAAGGTGCCTCAGTTCCTGAGATAGCCAGGGTGAGTGGTTTCATTTGGCTGTCCTTGATTTAAGAGGGGCACGGGAGTTAAGGATTAAAGAGAAGGTGTTAATGAAATGATCCAGCATCTTATTTATGTCTGGAAGGGTAGTGATGGGGGTCCAGTCAGCTGAGTTAAGACTCTGTATGAAAGCATTGGTATTGAAATTAGTAAGATCCTGGGCCTTAATAACTTTGGGGGGGGTTAATGAAGTTGTTCCTCCAGGTGCAGAAGGTAGGGGAGTGGTCGCTTAGGGCATCAGGGAGAACTCCAGTGGTTTTGACATTATGAGTATTATTTGTTAGCTCCCAGTCGAGCAGGCTATAGTTACCTATTTTCAGGTTGAGTCTAGTTGGTTGGTCAATTATTTGTTCTAGTTAGCATCGGAAACTGTGGTTAGGTAATTAGTCCTGTTTGGGACTAACCAGTCAAGACTGAAGTCCCCACTGAGAATATTATCCCCATCTGCGGTTTAATCTAAGTTAGTGAAGAATTCAGAGTATGAGGAGCAGGCTAGGCTGGGAGGCAGGTAGACACAGCCTATCCTTGTTTGTTTGACTTGTCCAAGGGTAACTGAGACTAATAGGTGTTCGATTGGAGAGTTAATATTTAATCTGGGTAGTTCCCTGGATACCAGCAAGCTCTTGGTGTAAATCAGCACCCCATGCCTCGCTTGACGAGTCAGTTATTTCCATAAGTATCACAAAATGATAACTTATAGTACACACTGCAAGCCCATTGGTCGACAGTGTCAACCAATGGGCTTGCAGTGTATACTCTAGCTGTCATTCACAATTCAGTCAGCTGGCAGCTGTGGAGGTGTGTGGAGGGCTGTGCTGCTTGCTGACTGGCAGGAGGTGCTGTGGCAAGAGGAGCGGGGGGGGATGTGATACCAGAGTGGGTGGGGGGTTGGGGGGACCACTATACTATGGAAACAGGGTTTGTTTATTTTTTTATAATGGGATTGAGGACCAGAGAGGGGGAAGGGACCACTACACAATGGAAATATTTTTTTTATTTATTTTTTTATTTTAATGGGATCGGAGATCAGGGTGGGAGAGGGTCCACTATACTACAGAAACTAGAATTTTTTTTTTCATTATTACAGGGATCGGGGCCTGGGAGGGCACCACTATACTGTGGGGACTGCGGCTACATGGGGCTTGGGCTGGTGGGCGCACACCACACACTACTGCCATGCAAATGAGCCCATAATGGGCTTGCTAATGGCCTCTAGCACCTTGCATGCCCAATGGGCTCATTTGCATAGCTGTCTTTGTGAATCGCACTTTACTGCCTGAGCGCTATCTGCTGTGGGGCCATTTACTGGCTGGCTGTGGGGGTAGCAATGCTATGTCTCCTGCTGCTTTTACTGGGATAGTGCTGCTCCTACAGGCCCCCTATTCACAGTCAGATAGCCCACCAGGCTATTGGACTGTGGATAGCACAATTGCCCACCAACGCAACCAAGGAGTGCAGCACAAACTTTTGTGCTCACTTTGCGCTCCCTTGGTAAATCCAGCCCCTGTTGTCAGTTAATACAGGCAGACAAGAGAGGGCACTTTATTTACATAAAAAAATCAGTTTATTCCATATCACTTGCTGAATTTGGTGACACTTGGGTGTGTGCTGGCATCTTACCAAGTGATTCCAATGCTCAATGGCATGTTATGACATGCTGACACTTGCCGGTGATGAGAGTGGGCATAAGTTAATACAGTCAGAGAAAGACAGCAGAAAGCTTTTTTATTTGAGCACTTGAGCACAGTGCTACTGATTCAATCCAAGTCACTGTAGCGAAAGCTACTCTCTAATTGAAGCCGCTCACAAAATAAGGCTACTGTGATAGAAATTGTGACCTCTATTGGAAAATACTATATATGGTACTTTCCATTACAGACAGGTCCTGGATAATAAAAATGACCTGTTTTCGATGAATATCAAATTCTTCTATAATTTGACCAAACGACAGATCAGCAGCTTAATTGTCCATAGGTTTACAGCACAGAGATAGAATACATATAAAATTGAAGAGAACATCCTCTGACTTTGGTGTTTCCTGTTTTTCATTTTCCTATTTTGAAAGTTTGGTTTTCATCAGCCTGTATAATCACAGCTTATGTGGCCTTAGGTGTACAATATTTCAGTAACATTCAGTTCAGCAAAAATAGACATTTTGTGATTGCAAAAGGTGGGCACAAGTTACCTATAATTTTTTTTTTCACAGAAAATAATTATTTAAAAAAACTCTATTGTAGCAGAACAGGGATTGTTTTAAATCTTTTCCAAAATAAGGTTTTGAACAAAAAAAAATGAACAAACTAGAATCATATTCTTGCTAGCTTTAGCATTTTATGTCTTAAGGGACAGTTTAGCAAATTTCTATTAAAATCAAGTACTCCCTAAAATCTGTGGCACCATAAAATCCCCATTGAAACATTAAGAATATGCATGAATGCAAGCAGACTCTATATTTCAGCCAGAAATCAGTTATAACAATTTGAATATCAAGTCCTAATGTATGTATTCTCTCCCTATAAAATGAATCCCTTCTGTATGGGATTACTGCTCCAGCAACCACTTTCATGGTTTAGGAGCAGTCATACATGCAATCTCAGTGTATGAGAACTGCGAACTGAAGAATGAATGTATGGGAGACCTCTTACAGTACTATAAGAGTGATTTTTGTGGCAGTATTAATATATTATTCAGTAAGGTGAATTAATAATATATTAAAAATTAAACAGAAACATGAAAACAGAGAATTTGTCAGTAGATAACAACTGCTTGGCCCACCCAGTCTGACCAGTTTGTTTCTTCCTATACTATCACCGCAGACCCTACCTGATCTCTGGCTACAACCCCCCTTCCCCCTTTCTTACTAAGATTCTTTTGCGCCAATCTCATGCATTCTTGAAGTCCTCCACTGTCTTCACTCCTACCGCCTCTGCTGGAAGACTGTTCCAAGTGCCCACCACTCTTTTAGGGAAGATGTATTTCCTTACATCCCTTCTAAATTTCCCACTTCCAGCTTCATTGCATGCCCTCTTGTCCTGGTGCAACTTCTCTTCTGAAAAATACTCCCGTCCTGCATCTTGTTCATGTTCATAAGGTACTTACATGTCTCTATTATATCACTGTCTCCCTCCTCCCTTCCAGGGTGTACATATTGAGATTCTTCAGTCTAGCTTCACAGGGCTATTAATGCAACCCTTGCACCATTTTAGTTGCCCTCCTGTGGACAGCCTCTACCCTGTCTATGCCCTTCCTGAGATGGGGTCTCCTGAGCAGGATACAGTACTCCAGTTGGGGTCTCCCCTATGATCGATACAGTGGTAACGCCACCTTTGTCTTTCTTCTGGTGAATCCCTTCTCTATGCACCCCAGCATCCCACTGGTCCTACCTACTGCCATGCTCCACTGCCCACCACTTTGAGGTCATTATATATGATAACCCCAAGGTATCTTTCATGCTTTGTGATTGTCAACACCTCTCCACCATTTTATAAACCGCCCCTGGTTTCCTTCTCCTAGCTGCATTATTTTGCAATTTTTTGCATTGAAACCCAACTGTTATACCCTTGACCACTCCTCAAGTTTTCTAAGGTCTCTATTCATTTCCTCCATCCCCTTCAGAGTATCTATTCTATTGCAGATCTTGGTGTCATCTGCAAAGAGGCATACCTTCCTTCCCAGCTCTTCTGCAATATCACTTATAAAGATGAGGTACCCTGCTGGTCACTCTCCCCTCATTAGACTGAGTACTGTTTATTACAACCCGTTGTCACTTATCCATCAACCAGTTCCACATGCAGTGCACCACCCTGGATCCACCACCAAAACTACCAGGCTTCCTTATAAGCCTCCTATGTGGTACAGTGTAAAAGGTCTTGCTGAAGAGTAAGTGGGCAATATCCACTGCTCCACCTGACCTATGCCCTGGTCACCCAGATGAAGAAATTGATTAGATTCCCTTGACATAACCTCCCACTGTGAATCCATGCTGCCTTGGATATTGCAACCCTCTGGATTCAAGATACTCCAGTAGCTTTTCTTTCAATAGTTTTTCCATTAATTTCTGCATAGACATTAGACTGAGCAGTCTACAGTGGTCAGCCTCCTCCCTGCTGCCGCTTTTATGAAGTGGGACTACATCAGCCCTCCTCCAGTCCTCTGGAACCACTCCTGTTTCCAGTGAGTTGTTGAATAGGGCTGTCAGAGGTGCAACCAGTACCTCTCTGAACTGTCTCAGCACCATTGGATGTACTGTACATGTCCCGTCCCCATAGCCGTATCCACTTTTAGATTTGCAAGTCCTCAAAGGACTCTTTCTTCTGTGAATGGATTTGTGCCCACCTTCCTCCCCCCCACCCCCAGTGATCCTGCTGCGTCTATGTGGTCCATTCCCCTCTCTCTCTCCACTGTGAAAACTGAGCAGATGTATCAGTTCAGGATATCTGATTTTTCTGAATCCATCTCTGCACAATCTCCCCATGCCGTTCTTAACCTCACATTCTCTCTCCTTGTCTTCCATTTTTTTCACTTATTTACTGTATATGAAAAAGGTCTTTTCCCCTTAGCTATCCCTTCAGCTATCTTTTCCTCCATTTGTGCCTTTGTACCCCTCATTGCCTTCCCTGCTTCCCTCTGCTTCTCTTGGTACATCTCCCTATCTTCTTCCCTCCTTGTCTCCTTGTACCTTCTGAATGCTACCCCTTCAGCCTTTACCTTCTTAGCCACTTCCCTAAAGAACCATACTGGTCACGTTTCCTCCCATTTTTGCCCACTTCTTTCACACAGAGGTTTTGTTTTTACCTTCACAATGTCATTGCTTAATTTGGCCCACTATTCCTCCACCCCACCCAGGCCATCCCTCCTGCCAGGTCATCCCTGAGACATTCACCCATCTTTATAAAATCTGCCCTCCTGAAGTTCAGGACCCTCATCCTTGTATGGTTTATCTCTGCTGCTGTCCTTATGTCAGTCCACACTGTATGGTGATCGCTGGTCCTTAGGGGCATACTACCATGACGTCTGCAGTACTGTCCATGTTTGTGAGCACAAGGTCCAGTACTGCCTCATCTCAAAAGGGCTTGCTGACTACTTTTGTCTAAGAAATGCCTCCTGAAGGGAGGCTAGGATGGCTTTGCTTCTAGCTGAGGCTGAGGCTGGGATGCTCCAATCTACATCTGTTAGATTGAAGTTCCCCAGCAGCAAACTTCCCCCCAAACTAGTCTGTTTTTTTGGCATCCGCATGAGACACTCTTTAGAGAATGAAAGTGTCTCACACATGGGAGAAAGAAGTGCTCCAGCTGAACATAAGGGCTCCCTGCCTTCATAGTTCTTGAGAGAAAGCTGGAATGAATGTTACTTCAGGAACTGCTAACAGTGAAAGAAAGAATCTCTTCCCTTACCTGCATGTTGCATGCATATTATATACAGCTGTGCAGAATGTGGCATTCTGCTGACAGAATTCATGTAGAATGGCAACTCTGCTTCCAAATCTTTTTCAGAATTTCTTTTTAACTATGTGATGTTCCAAAAAGCATTTCTCTGTAATACATGGTTATTATATTTTTCCACAGAGACTCTGCAGCCATCAAAAGCCATAATACCATTGCTCTGACATCACAAAGTCATAATAACATTGCTGTGATGTCAGATCGATAATATTATGACTTTGAATCTTGCTAAGTTGAGCACTCTGAAGAGTCAAACCACTGATCACAGACTGTTGTGACTATAACTCACACCATCACCTGCTGAGTAGGATCAATGAAGAAATCAGTGAGAAGTAGAGTCTGGTCTACATAAACAGACCAAAGTAAATATGACCCAGAGCAAAAGGAGAACTTAAAAAAGAAATTGAGCACCATAGAAAAACAGAGCCATGTGGGGTTGCTATATTGACAGTGCGGATGGGCGCAAGTGTGCATCAAGGATAGCGCACTCATAGCAGGAGGACATGGTAACAGCAACTACTGCGATGAGTTTAGGTGAGCAGTGGGAATATGGTGAGCACCAAGCAGGTGCCTGACATCCCAGGATTTCCAAAAAGGTATGATGGTGAGGGGGCCTGTGCCTGTGATAGTTGGAGGTGGCACCGCTGTGGCTGCAACTGCGACTGTGAGTGAAAGTGATGGGCTGGCATCAGCTCATCTGCCTGCAGTCTGTGTGGATGTGTAAGATGGGGGGATATTTGTGATTTAACAGAGGGAGCCATGTATTACAAAAAAAACAACATATGGCTCCCTATCTGTTATGGAGGTGGTAAATCTATCTCAGGATTTCAGTGACAATATGAATCTCTTGAGCTTCGCTTTCAAGATTTATGACATCATTGTAATCCCTCAATGGAGTTACAGCTCTGTAACTGATAGGGAGCAATATGTTATTCTATTTGTTAACCACGGAATAATGTTCCACGGACTACATAATAATACTATACTACTGATCTAAAATCAGATTCTCTGATCAAGACATCTGACCTCATCCAACTGGGTATCTGACATGCAGGCTCAGTAGGATGGGGGTCAGACCCAGTGGTTGGGTAGCGAGGCTATCTGTCAGAGGGTGCTTGGATCCTGCAGAGCAGTATCCGTGCACTACTAACCTGTTTCCATGGAAATAGCATTAGTAAAAAAGAATGGAAAGTCCGGAAAGCCTATTTTTGGAGAGGGATGGCATGAGAGTTAGGCACTGCTGATGTCAATAACTGTTTTCCATAAAACTACAAACTCATTTTAAATTCATTTAGTGAGTCAGTGAGCCTCACTTTTGAGATTTTAGGAATAAAGTATTGACTTTACCAGAGTTTTGCTGGAAGACTTCTCACTAGATGAGCAGTCTGAAGTACAGTATTATTAGTTTCCTGTTCTTCTCAGGGTAGCATTGAAATACATCACTAGAAAGAAGTAGAAAATCCCCTCCAACCACAGATGAATGGTGGCATATAATGAATGAAATATATCAAATGATATAGAAGACACACTGTAAAAGACACCCTTTATTTAAAAAAAGTTATTTTGTCACTTTGCATGTCATTCGATATACAGTACATACTGTATTTCATTGAAATTATATAATGTACAGACTGTTTTGGGTAGCAAGCTACTGTGTGCTTCCATCACCTCATGCAGTCTTGCATTAACGTTTGTGCAGATTACAGAGATTATTGCTGTGTTTCGTGTTTCTGAGTTGACAGTGGTGAGGTCTGAGTAGTGACATGGCAAGCAGAATATGGTATCAGTTGAAACATTCCCTAGTCTGTATACCCCCCCCACACACACACACATATGGATTTGCAAACCCATGATGCTTTGTGCTGTGTACAAGGTTTTTTTTTCATATTGCTTTCTTCCCTGGCTGACCTGGGCAGGGCTACTCCAATCCATCCCTCCTTACCCTTGACCAGCCACCAGCTTCCCCAGCACTCACCTGGATCCACTGACCCCCCATGGCATTCCCCCCGGTGGCGGGGCCAGAAAGGGGAGGGACATCCTCCCCCCACCTGGATCTTCATTATCCAGTGGTTCAGGTGGCGGCACAGGTCAAGTGAGTGGGCAGATCTTCATGGAGCCTAAGTCTGTCGTTCTTTTCTATGTTGTGGCCTCCCTGCCATGGCAAGAGCATGCATGCTTGGAGGTAAGTGCATGCTATGACACCACAGCCCCTCCTTTCTTGGCACTCGGACACTGGTGCTACACCCTGGACTCCACCTGAGGCAACCAAGGGGCTGAGATGGCAAGCTTCCTTACTCCAGAAGAGGAGAGCAGACCTCCAGATGCTCTATCCTCTCCTCCCCCCAGCCAGCCTCCAGCAACCAGAGCTCCTTTCCTAACTCATGTCGCTGACATGGTGGGAGGTAGTTACTCCACCTCTTTTCACTTGTGATGACAATAAAAGTACTTCAAATATATCTGCTGCCAGCAAGCTAAACTAACAATATCATGATCTGCCTGTCCTTATGGGACTCAGCTTAATCTGACTCTGGAATCCCAGGTGTTGGTGGTAGTTACGGACTGTTTTTACTATTGCCAGGTTTATTTTCTTTCTTGAAGCTGAAGATGTGAAAACAGTGGTGCATCCCTATTTTGTGTTAAGCTATGTAGTGTACTTGGACAGATCAGATACCTACAGCTGGTGCAAAATGCTCTAGATCATCTCCTCACCTTGGCACACTGCATGTTATTCTTGTGGATTTTATTGGGGAAAAAGGTTAGACACTTCCTACTCAGCTTACCCATACACATACACACATACACACACACACACACACACTTATGCATGCATGCACGCACACATACACATACTTGCCTATCCAGGATGGTTTTGAAGTTTTTGATTGTATGTGTTTACAGAAACCACACACATTGTAAAGTATTTTCCTTCTCTTTTGTGCAGACTTTAAAGATTATTGTTTCATTCAGTGTGTAAGGTGTCTGTAGTGAAGTCTGAATAGTGCCATGTCAAGCAGAATGTAGTACCAGTTGAAACATTTCCTAGTATGCTTATCACCCCCTTACACACAGATCTGCTATGATGCTTTCTGTCAGGTTTGAGTCCTTTGATTGTCTGTGTGTTTTGTGGAGTACTGAGTTAAGTATGGGACTTAGGAATAGCTGCCGTCCCTTTAACCAGGATCAGAATGTTGCAGCCAAAACTATGGTCATGTGTTATTCTAATTAGTTCCAGCAGGGGCTTGAAGCCCCCCAATTTCCTGTCTAGTCAGTTTGAGTTGTACCTCGTGCTGATGAGATGTCTCTACTTGTGATCCTGAATAAAACTAATTCTGTTTATTATTTTATGCATCCAACTCAGTTCGTTCGGTACCAAGGCGACCATTGCAGAAGCAACTGATGGGAAAGCAGAATACTGGAGAATGTAAGGGATCCCGTGGCAGACCAAATACCAAAATGCCACACATGGTGGAGGATGCGGCCCTTCACTTGCCCAGACCCCATCTCGCTTTTTTGCAATGTTGGGTACCCCAGAGTCATCACCCAAGTGTGCCTGAACTGTTTGCATGCTCAGAAAAATCAACCTGGCAGCAGAGGTCAAAAATAAAACTGAACTGTACCCTGCTACATTAATTCTCCTGCAGTCTGCCTCAGAAATATAAATGTACCTGAATGTGGGACACTGTTTGATCAGCAGTAGTATAAAACATTATTTTTATGCCTCCACAAACCCCATGGAGCCGCATGCTGCAGACCCCCAGCTCCTACATTGTGGCAGGCCTGTACAAGTTCAGTTATTTAAAAGGGCACCAAAATTTAAGTCTGTCCCGTGGCCCAGTAGCAATCCACTGCTCTGTGCTTCCCCACATCAGATCAGTGCAAACCACCAGAAAGTACAGTTCATCAGTGTGATCCTTCATCAAATACCCCAGAAAGCACAGTTCAGTCCTGTTGCCCACAACAACTGTGGCTCCCATTCCGGTTACCAGCAGCAGCTACCTCTCCTCATCCAAAGCGTCCCTAACTACAGCCATGCAACGGACTGTTACCCCACCTTCCTCTAGCCAGTCCTGCTCTAAAATGGAGCTCATCATCCCCGAAGCTGATCCTCAGCCACAGATTACAGCACCTGAGCTCTACTCCTCCCGCAGCCATACCTGCAGCCCGTTCTGCTCCTGCAGCCACTCACAACCTCGCACAGTCCTCCAGGCTGCCACTAACATGGAACCAGGCACTTCCAAATGCTCCCTGACTCACTGCAGCACTGCTCCCCTTGGAGCTCAGAGCCACAGCAAACAATCACCCAGCCCAAACCACAAGGATGGTGGCTTCCTCTGCCTCCCACTGCAGCTCCAACAGCTCCTCCTGAACAGCCACACACATGGATCTCTGTTGCTCTCCACTCAGCCATGCTACAAAAGGGCCAAAGTAAATAAAGCATCGGGGCAGAGAGAGAGAGAGAAAGCAAACAAAAGGGCAAACTCAGGAAAAAATTCCCATGGACTGGGAGACAGATAGCAACTACACAGGGGGCCATTCAAATAAAATTGGGGCACAGGAAAACAAAGTGCAGCAGAAACTCCAAGCAGGGCACAGTATAAATTCAGGAGCAGCATTCAAAATAATTGGAGCCACACTCTCACCCTGAAGGCAACTGCAAGTCATACCAGCACTATATAAGCGAGGGGAACAAAAAAAGCCAAGCACCATAAATTAACTCAAAATGCTGCCAATAAATGCACAACTTTTCCAGGCTTTTGCCACTTACCAAGGGTCTAACAGACTGCCAGTTGTCTGTGTCAGGGTTGGGGAAGAAGGCCTCCAGTCTGGCAAATCGCCATTTCATCCTTTGCTTAGCAACCTCCTGGCAAGAAGCCTCCATTTTGTGAGCTATAGAGCCAAAGTGTTTGCCTCACCCCCACCTCTAGGTGTTATTGCTACAGTCAAGCACTGAAATTACCTCACCCATAGAAATAAATGGTACTCCCTCCAAATCAAAGGCAAACCTATGGAATTAATGAGACAGTACACCAAATAATTGATCTTGTGATAAAACTTTATTTAAATAACAGACAACACCAAAATAAGAGTAGAAATTGTTTATTAAGATGTCAGTTGATGAAAATTGCTTACAAATAACTACTTTGTCTACAAAAATATTTTTCTCTCAGCAAGTTATTTAATCCAAGACATCTCATTCTCTACATGACAACCACTCCTACTCATTCTTACGACCTCTGTTCAGTGACACACAGCTCATCCCTGACCATATGGTCCAAGGGCGATGCCGTTTTGAGCACTGCAAGCTCCGTGGCTCCACCTTCACCTGCCTCAAGAGCATGGGGTCCCAAAATTGAAACTATCCTGCGTGATATTCAGTCTTCCCTCTCAGCCCACTATGCAGTCCATTCAGGACAATCTCACCTATATTAAAACTATTTCCCCACACTCAACAGTCTATACCAGCTTACAGCCAGTACCTTTCACAGCACTGCCCCATGAAGATGCTGTCGACTGGCTCGATCAATTTCAGGCCTGGATCTCCTTCAATGGTTGGACAGATCCCTTGTGAATTTCTAATGCCAGGTGCTTGCTCCTGAGAGGGACTGCCATCTCATGGTTCAATGCACTTCTAGACCAGACAAGAGGGGACACTGCTACCCTGTATACTGCCTTCAAGGATAATTTCCTACAAGCACATCCACCCTGGTTGTTAGAACAGCAACTGTGGGAGTGCAGTATGCAACCCTCCAAATCATTGGAAGCATTTTATAGTGAACATTGAATAGAAACATAGAAACATAGAATCTGTTGGCAGATAAGAACCATACAACCCACCTAGTCTGCCCATTTCCCTACTTGGTTTGGCAATGCTTATTCTTATCTGGACTGCCTTTCCCATGCTCTGCTGTACAGCAGGGTGCCTTTATGCTTATCCTATGCACTTTTTAATCCCTGTACTGTTTTCACTTCCACCACCTCCACTGGTAGGCTGTTCCATGGATCTACCACCCTCTCTGTGAAAAAATACTTCCTATCATTCCCCCAAGCCTCCCTCCCTCCAGCCTCATGTTATGTCCCCTTGTCCTTGTGCACTTTTGTCTCTGAAATATGCTCCCCTCCTGTACCCTGTTTATTTCTCTAAGGTATTTGAAAGTCTCTATCTTATCCCCTCTCTCCCTTCTCTCTTTCAGTGAATACATGTTTAGTTCCTTGAGCCTTTCTTCATAAGGCTTGTGGTGCAGTCCATGTATCATTTTTGTTGCTCTTCTCTGGACTGCTTCCATTCTGTCTATGTCCTTCCTGAGATGAGGTCTCCAGAATTGGACACAGTATTCCAGATGAGGCCTCACCAGTGATCTATACAGTGGCATCACCACTTGACTCCTCCTACTGGTTATGCCCCTTTCTATGCACCCCAGCATTCTGTTTGCCTTCCCCACTGCTTTTTTGCATTGTTTGACTGACTTCAGGTCATCAGATATGATAATCCCCGGGTCTCTCTCCTGACTTGTGGTGGCTAGAACCTGCCCCCCATCATGTATTCCTCTCTTGGATTTCTGTGACCCAGGTGCATTATCTTGCATTTCTTAGCATTGAAACCCAACTGCCAAACCCTTGACCATTCCTCAAGTAGTCTTAGGTCATTTCTCATTTTATCTAGCTCCTCCTGTGTGTCAACTCTGTTACAGATCTTGGTGTCATCTGCAAACAGGCATACTTTCCCCTCCAGTCCCTCTGTAATGTTGCTTATGTAGACAATTAATAGAACTGGACCCAGCACCGATCCCTGTGGAGCCCCGCTGGTCACCTCCCCCTCTTCTAATTTTATGCCATTTACTACCACCCTCTGGGTCCTGCCTTTTAGCCAGTTACCAACCCATTTTACTACTTTAGAGCCCACATCCAGATTTCCCAATTTGTTAAGCAACCTTCTATGAGAAACGATGTCAAAGGCCTTACTGAATTCCAGGTAGGCCACATCCACTGCCCCTCCCTGATCCACCACTCTGGTCACCCAGTCAAAGAAAACAATAAGATTAGTCTGAGAGGACCTACCCTTAGTGAATCCATGCTGCCTTGGGTCTTTTGCACTGCTTGACTCCAGGAACTTCACTACCATCTCCTTAATCAGGGACTCTATCAGCTTCCCTGCCACTGAGGTCAGGCTTACAGGTCTGTAATTGCCTACTTCCTCCCTACTTCTAGTCTTGTGCAGGGGGACCACCTCTGCCCTCCTCCAGACCCCAGGTACCTCCCCTGTCTCCAGTGATTGGCTGAAAAGGGTTGTCAATGGACCTGCTAGGACTTCCCTGAGTTCCTTCAACACTCTAGGGTGAATCCCGTCTGGCCCCATTGCCTTGTCTGTCTTACTTTTCCTAGTTCCTCCAAGGCTCTATCCTCCATAAATGGACTGGTGTCCACCTTTCCCCCCTGTACATCTTTCCTCGTGAGTCTTGGCCCCTCCCCTGCCTCTTCCTTGGTAAATACTGAGCAAAAATATTTGTGCAGTACCTCAGCTTTTTCAAGGTTGTTCTCCACCCACCCTCTTCCTTCTTTAACCTAGCAATACTATTTCTAGTCTTCTTCCTCTCACTAATATAATGGAAGACGGTCTTGTCCCCCTTCTTATTAGTCTGTGCTATTCCTTCCTCCATTCTTGTCTTAGCCCCCTAACAGCTTTCCCGGCTTCTCTATGCTTCTCCAGATATTTCAGTCTGTTTTCTTCTTTCTGTGTCTCTTTGTATTTCCACAATCCAAGCTGCATGGCTAGCTCAGGAGTCTATTTCCATGCTCCGGCCTGCCACTGTTCAGGAACCACAGTCTTCACAATTGGCTGTACTCGCAACTTGCACCCAACAGCAACAAGTAATGATTGACAAGCTTATCTCAACTGTGACAGCTTACATTCCAGTACTGCGGTTTCCCCCGGCAATTCCTGTTAACATATTGCAGCCACCTCCACAGCAACCTGAGCCACCTCCACCTTCATGGGAGCTAGGGACGTGTCAGTGGTGCGGATTCAGGGGTCACACTGCTACAGTCTGCAGCAAACTGAAAAACTTTCACTGAACGCAAGAAAGCCAAAAGCATCCACTGCAGTGTAATCAGCAAAATGATAGCAACTATTCACAGGATCAGGGAAATGAGCACTGCCCAACGAACTAGGGGCTTTTGTTGGGCAGGAAAATAAAACAACTGACCACCCCACCGACTCTTATAACTCAAACAAACTGCACCATCCAGCTGCTAAGTCAGGCACAATCTTGCCTAAGAAAGCAAAAGTTCCTGTCATCAGGTCACCTCTCCTTGCAAACTACGTCCCTGTCACCATTGGGAATTGGTCTACACATGCCTTGGTTGACTCTGGAGCAGAAATCTCTATTATCCATAGCAGTATACTAGACAATCCAGCTATTCATCATGTACTGTACCTACTGTTGCTCCAGCTGACCTAAAGTACATTATCACAGCAAGCACAGCTACAGTACCTATCACAGGCGTGGCCCATCTTAAGCTCCACTTCGGCTCACAGCAAGCAACTGTTAAATTCTACCTAGTGCCTGAACTCCAACTAGATGTGATTCTTGGCCTGGACTTTCTCAAAGCTCACAAAGCCATCCTCGATTTTGCCTCAAACAAATTTTCACTAGATCGCCAGAGGCAGTTCGCAGCTATAAACTCAGTCACTGTGCCTCCTAAATCAGAGATGGTTTTGATTGCCAAGATTAGAGGTGAACCACTCCCACACGGTGTTGTTGGCATCATCACGGGATCCTCAGTTCTGCACTCCTCAGGTCTCCTGTCAGGGAACACCTTGTCTGCTGCGCATGGCGGCTCAGTATTCCAAAAATGTTGCAACTTCACAGATGAGCCAGTGGTCATCTCAAAGGGTGCAAACATTGTTAGGTTTGTTTGTCTTCAGGGGACCAGCTTCAGCTTCTGCATGAGCCTCAGCCTGGTTCCACTAACATTCGTCCTGTCAGTATCATCACAACCACTCCAGCTTCCAAAGGGGTACCCTTCAGTCAGTGACTATCTGCCTCAAAACTTCCAGCATATCCAACAAAAAAACAGCAACTTTTGGAATTCCTGAAGAACTACCCAGATGTCTTTGTTGGCCCTGATAACAAACTCGGATGCTGCGATATCCTGCAACACACCACTGAGGTGCAGCCCAACCAAAAGCCAATTCATCAGCAAGACTACAAAGTGGGACACAGACAAACACAAGTCCTAGAGAACTTAATCAAGGACATGCTTGAACAGGACATTATTGAGGAATCTACAAGTCCCTGGGGTGCACCTTGCTTGCTGGTGGTAAAGAAAGACAAAGGGTATTGGTTCATGGTGGATTACAGAAAGCTCAATGCCTACACGGTGAGGATGCACATCCCTTACCTACCACAGAGGATGCCTTGGAGAGCCTTGGTGTGGTCAGCCCTACTTACTTCACCACTCTAGACCTTCAGAGTGGATTCTACCAAGTTACTATTGATCTAGCTTCATGCCCATACACAGCCTGGAGATGCCACTTGGTACTTTTTCAATTTAAATGGCTGCCTATGGGATTTTGGAACAGTCCAGCCACATTTCAACACATCATGGAAGCTATATTACATGGACCATCTTGGAAATCTTGCCTAGTTTACCTCAGTGATGTTATTGTCTTCAGCAGAACCTTTCAAGAGCACCTCCAGCATCTCAAAGAGGTGTTCGAACATCTCAGGCAAGCCAACCTCAAACTTCACCCAGAGAAGTGTTGCTTTGTACAGCATCAGATCTATTACCTGGGACATGTGGTCAGTTCTCAAGGCATGTCGCCAGCATCTCACCAGACCCAGATAAGCTCTCTGCAGTAAAAGACTATCCAGAACCTACAAACCTCATGGACCTTAGAGCTTTCCTGGGCTTGTCTGGCTACTACAGAAAATTCATTTGCAACTATGCCACGATTGCAGCTCCACTGTACGCTCTCACCAAAAAGGGATGTGACTACACATGGACTTCTGAGCACAAAGAGGCCTTTGAAACCTTGAAAGAAAAACTTACTTCTTCCCCAGTACTGGCCTACCCAAGGTTTGACCAACCAAAGTTCTACACAGATGATAGTTCCTTTGCAATGGGTGCTGTGCTGTGTCAAATCCAAGACAGAACCGAACAAGTTGTTTCCTATGTTGGGCACTCTCTTTCATCAGCTGAGCAAAACTATGGCATCACAGAAAACGAATGCATAGCCATGGTCTTTGCTGTAAAGAAGTTTGACTGTTACCTTCGCTACTCCACTTTCACAGCTATCATGGATCACTCTGCCCTCAGATGGTTGTTTGAAATGAAGGAACCAGTAGGAAAGTGTGCCCAATGGATTGCCATACTGCAGTGCTACAATTCTGAGACACAATATCGACCAGGTTGAGTTCACTCTAATGCCGATACTGTAAGCCAGAGACAGTATCCCTCCCCATCAGCCTCACCAGATGAAGAAGCCTGCCTACAAACTCTTCCTTTTCACTCCACAGATGAGCTCCCTGTGGACACTTCTACAGAACCTCAAGTTGCTTTACTGCTACCAACTGCTTCCTCAGAGAAAAGCACCAATCCTTACTTATTACAAGCAGCCGAAGAGCTTCTTACAACCTCTAGCACTGATATCTCCCTGGTGATGATTAAAATGCAACAAATAACTGATCCTCAATTCACAGACATAATCATATATCTAGAGACTGGAACTTTACCACAAGAAAGGCAGCACCGCCAGGATGTACTGTTCTTTGTGTCACAGGACTTTCTTAACCATGGTGTGTTTTTTTCACATTTGGACTAAGGAGAGTAAGGGCTATCGCATGGATAGAACTCATGTACAATTAGTTGTGCCAGCCTCTCTAGTCACAGAAGTTCTTCAATCCACTCATGCCCCTCCACTTTCTGGATGTCATATGGAAATCCACAGAACTCTCAAAAAGACAAGGTCTCACTTCTTCTGGCCTCTCATGAACCAGGACATTGTCCGATTTGTCAAATCCTGCCAGCCCTGCTCCAAAAGAAAGCCTCCTACCAAACTGACAAAGGCACACATCATTCCAATGCCAGTAGCCACTGAACCATTCCAAAGAGTCAGCACGGACATTCCTGGCCCCTTGCCTAAATGCCCTGACTCTGGTAATGAGTCCATTCTTGTTTTTGTGGACTACCTTACAAAGTATTTGGAACTAATCCCCCTAAAAGACATTAAAGCTGCCACAGTGGCAAGTGCCTTCCTCACACAATCATTTGTCATCACAGTACTCCAGCGTACTTGCATTCAGACAGAGGCACTAACTACCTTTTCAACTATTGTGCGAGAAACATGCAAAGTCCTCAACATCAAAAAGACTCACACAACCAGTTATCACCCACAATGCAATGGACAAAGTGATAGAATGATGTCTCCCATTCTTAACACACTATCCAAGTACCTGTACGAGACTCATGACACTTGAGATCATTTTGTTCCCTTAATTCAATTTGCTTACAACACCAGCCCTTGTGTCGACAGTACGGAGTACACACCATCTGCTCTAGTCCATGGACATCACCCAAGAACACCTCTGGACAAGGATCTCTCACTGCTAGAGGTCCCAAAGTCAGCTTCATCCTTCATCATTCCAATGTTGGAACAGCTTGAACTTGTCAGACATGTTGCAATTGACACACTGGGACAGAGAACATCTGCAATGCAAAAAATGTCAGCAGCCAAGTCACATGAACCTTCATTTTCTGTTAGGGACATTGTATATTTGTACTGACCTGTCTTAGTTCTGGGCACCACCAAAAAACTGCTTCGCCCTTGGACTGGTCCCTTCTATATTGTGTAAAAGCTTCCTTCTATTCATGTTCGCGTCTGCTGCACATGCAATGGAAAGCTAGTACACAATAAAATCCACATCAACAGACTCAAACATGGGCACCTGAGTGATACCCTCCCTGATGATCCCAGTCCCCCAAGTAATGAAGCTGCCCTTGAACCTGCCATACTTTCAGAAACCAAACTTCCTGCAGACAATTTGAGACTAGTTCCTTCGCTACCCCATGGTCCTGACCATCATCCAGATCCTGTTTTGCCAACTCAGCCTGATGGACTACCAGGAACTTCTCAATCATTTGCTGATACATCTTCTTCTCAGAACTCTCCTGTATATCAGATCGAGATGATACTGCACAAAAAATATGCCAACGGATCCTGGACTTATATGGTAAAATGGTGTGGTTATGATAGCTCGCTGAACTCTTGTGTCCCCTTTTCTGACCTGACCCCGTCCTGTCAAGAACTGGTCCAATCCACACACAAGTCCATTCCCACTGACTGCAAAAGTCACAACAAACTGTGAACTTTAAATTTGGACTCAGTGGTCAATTCTTGTCTGCTTTATAACACTGTATGCTTATTTCTTCTTGCATTTTCATATTCCACTTAATTGTTGTATCTACTCTTTTCAGAATGTACTGCCTTTGCACTATTTCTTTTCCCCAGGTCTTGCTGGGTTGCAATACTTGATATAATTAAAGTGCAATGGGTCATCTTGCTGCTCCCCTTCCCCTCTCTTCCCTTTCCCTCCCCGACACTTTAGTGCTTGTGGCCTGGCCAAGCCTCAAGTGCTATGGTGCCCCCCCGGTGCTACACTGACTGGCCACCAGTGTAGTCCATACCTCTCAACCTCCTGCCTCATAAATCAGGGACAAGGCTTAAAAAAATCAGGGACAAAGGACCAAAATCAGGGACACTTCTTCAAAATTGGAGATATCCACTCAGGAAGCTGGTAGAATAAAGGATTTAGTGTAAAATGCATTTTCTAAAGAAGAACAAGTCTGTAACTTTAATGTTTGACATTAGTTTGTGCTTATAACCCCCGCTGTTTAGTCATGAAAACACAATTTTTAAGAGGGACAGAGTAAAATTTTGAGGCAAAATCAGGGACATCCCTGAAAATCAGGGACAGTTGAGAGGTATGGTGTAGTCCAGAGTCTCTCCCCCTCCACAGTGGAGTATGGTGTTGAAAGTGTCAATCAAAACAGTTCAGTCTAAAGTATTGCTGTATATTGCTGATTATTGCTCAAATGTTAAATTATTATTCACAGTTTTCTTCTATATTCTTGTTTTAAAAAATGCCATAGTAATGCTTTTTCTTGTTCGAGTGGTACTCACATTTATAGTCCCTGGGATGATGTGGAGTACAGAGTTAAGTATGGGGCTTAGGAATAGCTGCCGCCCCTTTAACCAGAAACAGAATGTTGAGCCAGAGCTATGGTCATGTGTTATTCTAATTAGTTCCAGCAGGGGCTAGAAAAACCCCAATTTTCTGTCTAGTCAGTCTGAGTTGTACCTCGAGCTGATGAGATGTCTCTGCTTGTGATCCTGAATAAAAGTAATTCTGTTTATTATTTTATGCGTCTGACTCAGTTCATTCGGTACCAAGGCGACCATTGCAGAAGCAACTGATGGGAAAGCAGAATACTGCAGAAGGTAAGGAGTCCCACGGCAGACCAAATACCAAAACGCCACAGTTTACAGAAACCCCACACATAGGAAAGATTCCATCTGTTTGTATCATTTATGCATCCTGCATACAGTATTGTTCCTTTCTTTTTCATCAGCATTTAAATTACATCATCTCTTTCCACTCACAATGACAATAAAATACTTCAAATGATTTCTGCCCCCAGCTTACAAGCAACTTGTGCACATAGTGTAGCCTAATTGAGATTCCACATTTCATTAACGGTGGTGTCCTGCTTCTGTTTAGGGCAGCTTGATGTCTTTCAGTACCATTGGTACTTTGATCGTTTTTGGACACAACATCAGGTTCATACCTGCGTGAAATATCAGCAATAAAACAAATGCAAATGATAAAGCAATTGGTCTGAATTGTTCAATGGATCTGATATACAAAAATTTATTACAAAGATTACAAAGGTCAGCAGTCCCTGTATCTCAAGCAGCACTACCAGTCACTACTAATATGTATAGTGTTAGAATATATTAATAGGGGGGCGTGGCTTGGCTGAGCTGAAGATGGCTGCTTAATTCTGCTACTCCTGGGATCACCAACTATCATCATCCATCCACTCCTACCCAGACATTCATTCTTTGCCAAATACTGGGTCTTTATTCTACCTGCATCACAGCTCAGCTCTGGTATAGTATTTTTGCTATCTTGCAGTTGTAGTATTTTATATCTGCAATCAGACAGTTGCTCTATTTCTGCCCTGCAATAATGGCAGACCAACCTTTGCAAAGCAGCTCTCTCAACAGAATTGAATCAATGTTTCAGCAATTAATCAATGAGTTAAATGACTTAAAAATAACCTCACAACAAAATGTTACTAATGTACAATTGCTTGACCAAAAATCTCTGCTACAGAATCTAAAACAATTCAAAATGAAGGCTCTATTTTGGATCTGAAAGCTACAATCAGGGAACAGGATAGAATTATTAAAAATCTTCAGGACAAAATTGATGACATTGAAAACAGAAACAGATAACAATCTTATATTTCTGGGATTCCTGAAGGTGCAGAGCTTAGGGATACCAGTGCACTTCTTAAACATGCGCTCCAATGTTGCTTAAACTCCTCCCGACCAAGACCTCACTATTGAGAGATCTCATCATACTCTAAGTCCAAGGCCTGGTCCTACTCAAAAACCAAGGCCCATCATCGCCAGATTCCTGAATTATGCTCACACAGAATTAATCATCCAAAAAGCAAGGCAAGTGGGTACGCTTATTTGGCAGGATCATAAAATGTCAATTTTTAGAGATTTCTCAAAAGAACTATCTAATAAACACAGACTTTATAATCCTATCAAAACTGTTTTGCACCAGCGGGGTATTAAATTTGCTTTACCCTACCCAGCCATAATGTGTCTATTTCTGAATGATTCATTTAAAGATTTCCACACACCTGAAGCTTTATCAACGTTCCTCAATATACCTCAAACTACTCACACTATACCTATTGATTGTGCTGCAGCCGACCTAAATATTGATCTGAATTCCTTCCAAGAGGTCCGTCAATCTCCAGTGAACGTCTTTGAAACTAATCCAAAAACCATAGTGAAGCCTGCACAAACCACAATTAAAACTTCAGCTCCTGCCAGAGTTTCAATGCGCATACAAGAAAAAAAGTCTGTTCAATCTCTGCATGCTAAACATTCATGCTGCTCAAATGATACTCCTTCTACATCGGACCTGCAAACCGAAAAGCATGTTGACTTCTCCACTCCTCTTGTGTTGTCTAATCAATATACTCCACTATGCGAAGATTCACTCTTTTCTCACGAAGAATGCTGAGAAGATTATTTAGATCCACCTGCTGATACCTATGCGAATGCCCTGCCTAATACCAATTCACCTGACACCTCATGGGCAGAGCTGGTATCTAGTTCCCCATCCAAACAAGCAGAACCTCCCAAAAAGAAAAGAAAGGGGAAACTAAAGAACAGAATCCATAATACTGCTTCTCAGATAAATAATCGTCACAAGCACTGACTGATAGGAGGTCCTGATAGTATTTGCTAGTATCTATATTAAGCCACCGTAATCTCATATTAAAATATGTAACACTATTACTCCAGCCGGTTTGGTCTGAGTAAGTGTAAATCGCATCAAATTTCAAGGGCTGTATTTAGAGCTTCTTTTCTTTCTCTACTTGAAGTGCATCTGCATTTCCCAACACATCTTGAAATGCACCCATCACATCTGTTAATAGTGATGCATTAGATCTAATTATTGCCCCAAATCCCTCCTAGGTGGACTGGCGTTTTTTTCCGCTAGCGCCTATGTAAATGACATGTATTCAGAGAAACCTGCACAGTTTACATCTAATCCAGCCGCTCCTACCCAAGCCTCTACGCTTATGAATATGAAAGGAATTTTCTGACTTTCTATATATGAGTCATTAGCGATGCTGGAATAACATCTCATTATCGTTTATTACTTGGAATTTGTAAACAGGTCGGTTCTCCCACTCCGCTAGCGCTATCTAACAGGTGTGCTCCACTTCAAAATGTTTCTCTACCACCTTCGTGGAGCACTTCGTGAAGAAGTCTAGGAGCCACTGACTGATGCTCTCACAAATCTGCGGTCTACATTTAATTCCCCTGTTTCCTTTTAGGCAAATCTGGTGACTGATTCCTTAAACCCCCTGAAAAAAAAAAGAAAACTAGGGGAGACTGAAGATCAACGTAATTATCATTGTATACTGGGTGCAGAACTGTAAGATTCATTGATTGCCATGTATCTCTGACTTTGTGCGTGAACATTTATGTGTAGCCCTTCATTTTAGTACCACTTTTGGTTACTCCTTTTTTTTTCACTTTTTCTTTCCTTCAAATGCGTTGCCTAGCTTAACCTACTAGAGCTTTCACACTCAGATGGTTTGGAAGTATTAAGGCTGTAAATCGCGTTTGAAGCTTAGGGGCTGTATTTCTTTCATTCAATTGAATTTATAAGCATATTCTTGCTAAAATTATCTAAATGTGTAAACCTATTTACCTGGATATATACCATTTCCCTTTTTTTTTTTTTTTTTTCTCTTTCAGGTTTTTTCCCAGGCCCATAGGTGTGCTACTAGTCATCAATTTATCAGTAAAATAAAAAAAGTGAAACATAAAATATAACATATTGCCATGTATGTTTACTACATTTAAAGACTTATTTTTACTTTATGGCAAGTGCTATATATACTTTAGAATGTGTATAACAAGGTTTTTGAGATGATTGAATTCCATGAACAGTAATCCCTAACCATACAATATAAATGTATTGCTGTGTTTTGGAAAGCCAACATGACCTTTGTGAGATATTTGTTTAAGGTCCCCTTACTCTACTACATCACTATGGCATTATAATGAGGTACACTTTCCATGTGGGATAAAAATCAAAGTAATTTACCCTCCATTAACAATCCTGCCAAGGGTTTCATTACATGTGTTTTTCTATCCCCATGGTTCACCATGTCATCATAAAGGACAACTAAAGTCAAAGTTTACAAAAACATATGTTGTGGAGAGTGTTTTGATTTGAGTGTGTAGTCCTAGTGTATTCTTCTCTTTGTTTGCTATTGGGGGTTATTGCTACATTTGCCTACTAGTTTTATGGCCCCTGCAGATGTTTATTTTATTGCTCTTCTTTTTTCTACAATGCCTCCCGTCCCATGTGACAGTGCTATGTCCCGGACCATTGATTCTGACAGTAATAACTGATACAGCAGCAGTCTACTGTTTGTAGCCTGATATTCTGGCTTCAACTAAAGAACTTCTAATCTAAACGTTTTGTTTTCTAGTAATGTGTCTAGGTCTACCCAGTAGAAATGAATGATTTGCATTTAGAGCTTTTCATTTCATCAAACTACACACAGTAAAGAGCACACACATCACCTAAGGTCATAAATGCTATAATTAGTGAAGGCACTAGCTGTTTCCTTACAGAGTAGCCCACTCAGGTATCCCTCAGGCATTTGTAATCTGTAAATGTAGCCTTCATTAGAGCTCCCTGGACAAGGAGAGTCAAGTGCTGTTTACACTGCCACTTTTGCACAGCAGCAACCCAAGCGCTCATGTTGCTGTGGTGCAAAAGCATCCGCATGGACACTTACCAAATCATGGTAAATCACTCACTGATCTTCTTGAGGAGCTGCATCAATCTTCAGTATGCATAGCGGAGCAGACGGTGTAAGCAGCTGTGTGAACAGGCTGCACTGCTCACTCTGACACATGCAGGGACACTCCCAGTGTCCTACAGTGCCTCTCAATACTCCGGGCCACTCTCCATCATGTATTGCATCAGCGCTGACAGGGGCCATGTGAATGCATCAGGCTATTGCCTCCTGAGGTGAGGGCAGTGCAGACATGCACCACAGCAATAAAGAAAGCAGCCTGTGCAAACATTACTTTACTTCAGATTCACAGCCCCTACTGCTGTACACTTGACAAAAGAAAAAAAGAACTTGTTGAATTAATGATCACAAATGTATAGCTGTCACATGGGACAGGAGGCACTGTAGGAAAAAGAAGAACAATAAAAAAAATGCACACATGGAGGTCCCTAGGGGGCTATAAAATTAGCAGGCAAATTTAGAAAAAAACTCCTTACAGAAAACAAAGGGAAGGACACTCTAGAAGTACACCTAGAAACCAAAACACTCTGCACGGCACTTTTGTTTGGTAAATTTTGACTTTAGTTCCCCTGTAACTGGCTTTTACAGGGAACTGAGTGCAGTAGGAAAAAAGGCAGGGACACTGACTGCTGATGCAGCCACTAAATGTACAAATGACACCCAAACAGGAGAAATACTTCAGAGACTGGTGCACAAACAAGATCTGGTTGACATTACATTGTATTGCAAGCATCAAATTAAAGTTCAGAGCATGCATATAAAACAGGCGGTACATGACCAACTAATTTCAACCACCACCAACTTCCCTACATATTGATTGTCACTACTTCTTCATCAGGGGGCAGAGTCAGTTGTCACACATCAGGCTTAAATATTATTTAATTAGAACATGTGATCTAACACATTCAAAATTATCACTTAAATGGACTCCCACCAAAAGTGTTACATTGCAGAATTAGAACAAGCATACCCCCAATAAATCTGGCAGTATAGCCTGGAGGTTAGAGTAATGAGCTGTGAATGAGCTTGGTACATCCAGCAGACCAGACCTGGGTTTGATTCTCACATCCTCCACTTGCATACTGTGTGATTCTGAGCAAGCCACTTAACCGCCCAGTGCTCCCAAGTTGCCCCTGAAAACAGGCACTTGTGCCTAGTGGGCCTTACCAGGTTACCAAAGACTAAGAAAAAAAAATCTCATACCAAGAATTAGGTTTCTGCATTACTTTGTTTTAAAGCTATGAGATATTTTGTAACCTTGATTTTACTACCTATTCAAAAAAAGTCAGTTTCAGTGAAGAGCCACTGATGATGTCATCTCCTGAATTCACCCTCTAGTCCTCCCTGTCATCAACCATATGGGACCTGCTCCTCCAAAGTTTAAGAAACTGTAGCTATAGTAATCCTTTTTAAAAAAAAAAATTACATAGGGTTGGCTGCAATGCTTGTGTTTCCAGAATGTTCGGATGTATGGCACTGTACTTTAGAACATGTCAGAAAGTGGTTTTGGAATGCAGCACTGAACCAAGGAATTGAATTGGTGGGGGGAGACATGCAATCTCAAAATGTGACAGGGATGTGCCATCTCAAAATGTGGTCTGACAATCAGTCTCGGAATGTGACAGGGACACACATCGAGGAATTTGGTGGGGACTGGCAATTCCAGAATATAGTGGGGATGCACACTATTGGAATGTGAGAGGACACACCATTTATTCTGAAATTGCTTGTCCCTGCCACATTCCAGAATTGTACACACCCACCATATTTCAAAATTGTGCATCACATCCCCATTACATTCCAACATTATGTGTCCCAGCCACATTCTAAAATTATGCATCCATGCTGCATTCTGAAATTGCACATCCCTTCCCCATTCCCAAACTGCACATCCCTGCCACATTCTTAAATGACACATCCCCACCAAATTCCATAATTGCACATCCCCACCAAGTTGTGTTTCAATGCCACATTCCAAAATTGTCAGTGCCACGTTCCCAAATTGTGTCACGCCACATTCTGAAATTATGCATCACCACCACATTCTGAAATTGAGCATCACTGCAACAATCTGAAATTGAACATCACCGCCACATTCTGAAAAAATGCATCACTGCCACATTCTGAAACTATGCGTCACAGCCATATTCTGAAACTGTGCATCACAGCCACATTCCAAAATTGTACATCACTACCACATTCTGAAATTGTGTCACCACTACATTCTTAAACTGTGTGTCACTGCCACATTCTAAAACTGTGTGTCGCTGCCACATTATGAAATTGTGCATCTTCACCACCTTCCAAGCTTGTGCATCACCACCGCGTTTTGAAATTGTGCGTCACTGCCACATTCTGAAATTATGTCTTCACTGCATTCTGAATTTGTGCATCACTGCTGCATTCTGAACCTGTACATCACCGCTACATTCCAAACCTTTGCATCACTGCCACATTCCCAAATTGTGCATCACTGCTGCATTTTAAAATTGCTCCTCACCACTGCATTCTGAAACGGAATGGCACCACCGCATTCTGAAATAGTGCATCACTGCCACATTCTGAAACTGTGCATCACCACCACATTCCAAAATTGTACATCTCTGCCACATTCTGAAATTAAGTGTTCAAGCTATTTTTTGAGACTGTCATGGCTGCATTCCACAATTGCAACCTGGAGACATTTTGAAATCTCATACCTGCAGTATTTTAAAAATTGCACACAACTTTGACATTCTAAAACCATGTTTGCCACACTGCATTCCACCCCCATCATCATATTCTGAAGTACTGTACCTTGCATCTACACATTATGGAAGTGCATGTGCTGACCCACCCAGTGTTAGTTTTCCTTTTTCAGATGTTTTCTACAACTGCAGTTTTAAGAAACATTGGAGAAATAAGTCATATAAGGTAGCTTGCAGGGAGGACAAGGTTATGAGTTCAGAAGATGACATCATCATCAGCTCTTCACTGAAACTGACTTTTTTGAACAGGCAGTGAATTAAGTGTTACAGAATAACTTGTAACTTTTAAACAAAATGACTTACAGATCTGATTTTTGGCATGAGGCTGATTGAGGATATGCTGATCCAAATTCTGAATGTATTGATGCCATAACTTTTGGCCTCAGTCCCTCTTTAAGTCATTAAATGGGTTAGATAACTAGCATTACATTTAACTACATATTTCATTAATAAGGATGATGTATGAGATACACTTTCTGTGCATGACACATATCCACCCTCCATCAACAATCATTCTGAAAGCTCCATTACAAGTGTTCCTCTGTCCCCATGGTTCACCACTGCATCTTAACTGGCTTTTACAGGGCAGTAATTCAGTGCCTGATGTGGTCTGTATTTACATTGTGTGTGTGTGCTTTTAAAACATGCTTTTTTCAAAGCATCAGTTAGTACTTTGCCAACAAGCAGCAAATTCACAAGCCTTCCAATATGACAATGTGCAGTGTGTGTATGTCGCTGCTTTGATTAGTATGCGCACCAGCCATGGCTTTGCACTCAACATGCCAACTACTTTGTGCTGAGCAAATGGCTTTTTCCAATAAATTGAATAAAGGGATTGATTTGCTAACTACCCTGCAGGTGCTAACAACACAGCTTTCTTAAAGCACAAACAGTTTGCTTGGCACAAAACATTCAATTATGCTGCCCACAGTACACTGAGATATTAAAGCAAAAATCTACTTCAATCAACATACATTGTAAACATGGATTACCACACATTTCCATTTTATTCTGCATTTTTTTTTTTAAATCTGTGTCACAGTTTGCTCCTTCTCCCCAGATTTTGACGAGAAGGGTCTCACAGCTGGGTGATCCTTGGCTGTGAGAGCTATCTGCAATGGAAGCTGTGCACAGACAAGGACACTGCAGAATACCCATCCATGAAGAACTGAGATGTAATAACACACTCAGCAAAGAGCTCCTGGCCCTTAAAAAGTTGATTTAAGCCTACAATTCTATTGCTGCTGTATCAAATCAGGTTGGACAGCAAGGAAAGTGAATTGACTGGAACCGAGAAAGTTGTATTTCAAATCTGTGTGGTGGAACTACATTATCCACTAAACTTGTAAGGCAGCAGTCAGTCTAACCACCACCCCACACCTCAGGGAATAGCAGGGGATGCAAAAACCACTGGCCCCAAACCACTCAAATGCCCCACCCTGTGGGGGAAAGCCTTGGTCTGAATTTCCTATAAACCCCACGTCTAAAATGCCCTACAGGAAAAAAGCCAGAGGGGTGGGGGTGTGAAATAGCATGAAATCCTCACTCCCTGGGGCAGAGACGATGTCAAACTCCCCAGGTAATCCCCCACATTTGCCCCACATTAGTGGGGAATACTTTGACAGCTGCCTAAAGACAAATAAGTGTGGGAATTATTTATCACACGCATGGCAAATGGCATACTGCGTTGCACATTTTACTACCCATTTATTGACTACAGAGAGTATAACGTTCTAATTAAGGGCAGTACGTGTAAATTGGAAGATATTTTTAATCTCTGGGGCTAAAACAATGATGTCAGCATTTCCTAGGCGTGTACTCGGAAGGCAAGCCCCATTTCTGAGCATCTCGTCCTCCTCCCGTTGGGGTGTGTGTGTGTGTGGGGGTGAGATTTCCCTGCTACTATCCTAGAGAGGCATCGCTCCCTGCCTGAACCACGCTTCGACTGACTGACTGCAGCTGGCTTGGGCAAGTGCACGGTGGCACGCGCGGAGGCTCCAGGTGGCAGCAGGCAGCTCCTCGTCCGGGAGTGAGGGGCGTGCATTCGAAGGTGACGTCGTCGAGTCCTTGCAACACCATCACTCAATCCTGCCAGCCGGCTTTGTGACAGATCAGCAGTCTCAGGGACCCCCGGCTATACTACTTAGTCTGCAGCCAGCCAGGCGGGCGGGCGCTCCCGGTGGGCACTGGCAACGAAGAGAGGGAGACGAGCACGGGAAGCAGGGACACTGCAGCAACCTGGGAGCTGAGATGTAGGCGCTCGGGTGGGAAGCTCCTGTAACAGGGGGTCAACAACATGAAGAAACATTCTGCCAGGGTGGCGCCGCTTACCGCTTGCAATAGTCCTGTCCTCACCCTCACCAACGTGGAAGGTAACTGATGCCTGCAGCAGCCAAAATATCAATAATAACGACTGAGGCGGAGGAAGAGGCATGCACGCGCAATGACAGCAGCAGTGCTGGTACTGGGGAAAGGGGTCTGCAGAAAAGCAATGACTGAGTGACGGGGTTTCTCAGTTATTAATATGATTTCTCAAAAGTCTGGTAGATTAATATTGGTATGATAAGATACCGATATTTTCTCAGATGGGTGCAGTTAAGTAGGGAACAGCAGTCTAGTTACGCTATCGGAATGTATAATTTTCTACTACAGTACAGCTAGAATTGGACTGTGTTCTTGGTTTCTAAAGTCTTGCTGTGCATCAGTTCAGAAAAGTATTTTGCAGTCGTTACCTGCTTGGTATGTTGGCCGTTTGTTTGCCTCGTTTTTCTGTCTTGTAATTCTACAACATCTGCAGGAAGATGTCATAGGACAATGACAAGCGTGGTTATCCAAGTTAGCAACTAGGTTAATAGGGCATATCACACATGTGTGGTATTGTACAACTGAGTTACACTGGTCAGCTTTTAACTGTAGCATTGCTGAGGGAAGATGGCATCTCAGACTTAGCCGGTGTATTCAGCACATGATTTTGTGATTGGAAAAACAGTAAGGGGTTGGTGATGGACACTTAAGCGAGTTGCTGCATATACAGAACATACTCATTTGTTGTAATTTGCTTATTGCTATGCAGCATAATCTGGATTAATATTACTTGCCATCCACTGGCCATGTCCTTGACGAAAACCTGTGCCTGCAGGTGGCAAGAAAATATTAATATGCAATTACTCTTGCAGTGTATATGCAAGTGAGATTACACGATGAGCTCTGATGAATTGGCCACAAGCGACCCGATATATCACAAGTGGCTATACGTAGGTGGATTCTCAAAGGTTCTTTTAATGCATGCGCTATTTTTTATGTCAGTCTGGACTCCATTAAGATACTTCATATGCAACAATATATTTTATTGAAATTAGGGAACCATTTTCATATATTTTTTAATCGTCTGAGGTCAATGTCAGTAGACAGGTGGTGTGAGTGGATTGTGATACCATAATGGAGCAATGCTGGTCTTCAGTACATGAGGACAGATAATCGGAAAGCATACATTGTTTGCAACTCCCAGAAATGGAAACTTTGCCAGTTTGATGGTTACACTGCAATGACTGAACCCCACATGTAACTCCCTGAGAACTGTTTTATTTAAAAATGTGCTTTTATTATGCTTTATTGCCATGTCACATCAAATACACACTTTCAGATATGCATGGTGGTTACATGCACTTTCAGAGAGAACATTCCCCAAACATTATTTGTTGTAACTATTTTTTTTTATAATACCAGCTCTATATATTTAATTGGGCTTCTTCTATATTAAATGGAATTCCCTTAAACAGCAACATGAATTACCCTGGGATTATGTAACCAATAAGACACAGGGGGTGTGCATTAGAATCATCTAATGCACATTCCTGGAGTGTCTTATTGTGCTTATAAAATGGGAATCTGTATTTAATATAGTTTAAAAATAAAATTGCTAGGTTAAAATAGTAAAAAAATGACATTTGCATTGTATTTTGACTTCCTATGGCTACCATAGGTTGTTGCCATGCTTAGGCCCCACCCCCACCTCACACACTGATCATATTTGAAACAGCCAATTGATAAACAGTGTTGGCAAGTTTTTTTATATTTTGCTTTATAAATATTTAAGTAATATGACACAACGGGGTGTGGGTACCCTGGGGTGTCTGATTTCACTTATCATATGGCAGTGTTGAATAAAATAAAGTAATAGATGCAACAAAATGAGTTTTAAACATCAAACTAGTTTATTTTTTTGTTAACTGTGATTACACTGAAGAAAATTGTCCCTACAACTTTTTTTCTTGGGGAGGGGATTAAAATAACCAAACAGAGCATGATGTGTGGTGCAGTTATTATTATTTTTTTCTTGGTTTGTTTGTTTGCTGACAGGGTGTAGTCTGGTTTTCATAGTTTTTGTAATTTATGAAGCCAGCTGGTGCATTGAGTGAACAGCTGAAGAGATTGAATGGTTGCTTTTCAAGCTGCTTGTCTTTTGGTGGCAATTGAGTTTTGTGGTATTGCTGTTGCAAGCTGAGGTATTTGTTTATTGCCAGTCTTGCTCAGGATTTTTTGATCTGATGTCTCTATTGCTGAATTGAGGTGTCATGACAGATAATATGGAGGCCCACTTTTTCTTGAAAAATGTCAACTTATGCTCATGACTTTGCTGTTTTTTTTTTATATTTTTCCCAAAATTTTCAACATTGCTTTCTTATGACCCTACCCAGTGAACCCTAGATGAAAATGTTCAATTCCTGGCCAAAATGCCATTTCACGCCACAAGTGCAAAAACATATTTCAGCCAGAATTTGAAAAATTACAGCTGTCTTGTTCATGAGGTGGTGTAAATAAATGGCTATGTTGAAAATTTGGGATCAACATATTGAAAATTACCAAAGCTGCCAGCAAGCATTGGAAAAGTTCGACATATGCTTATAACTTTGTTGTTTTTTAATATTTTTACCCCAAATTTTCAACATAGCCTTTTTATGACCCCCCTCCCCCCCCATGAACAAAGGCAGTGAAAATTTTCAAATCCTGCCCAAAAGGTGGTTTCATGCAGTGACTGCAAAATCACCTTTCAGGACAGAGATGGATAATTTCTCTGTGCTTGTTCATGAGGTGGGTTCTCAGAAAGGCCATGTTGAAAATTTGGTGTAAAAATATAAAAAAAATGACAAAGTTATGAATACAATTTGAAGTACAATTGAAATACTGTACATTAAACCAGATTTACCTTATTTTCTTATATTGCAGTCACCAGTTCCAGTGACAAGACATGTCTTCAACTGGAGTGTGGATATACATCGTGGGACATGTTAAGGTGAGTGAGGGTGTGTGGGATGGTGGGTGCAGAGTGGGGGGTTGGGGAAGGGTGTTTGGTGAGTCAGAGTCACCAGCAAAAGACATCCATGGATGGTTTTCTGCTTTTCAGGTTAAATATTCTTAAAAAACAGACTATGAGGGACCCTTTTTTTATTTCCATGTATAGAGTGATAGTGGGTATTGGGTACCCCATTGTCACATATGTTTGGTGGCACCGGGGTGGACACCCCAGTGTATGCATACACGAAGGGGGTTATGGTCCACAAAACATTGGTGGGGAAGAGTCATAATACTATAATAAATATATAATACAAATAGCGGTCTCAGATTCCAGTGGAAAGGGACAGATTTAGAGACCACAATAGTAAAACGAAACTGTAACATTTTCCATACTGCAGAAGGACTGGCTGCTACACTCATGCATTGCATTCACACTTGGATTCATACTTGGAATCTGGAGACAGTAGAAGATGTGCTTGCCTACAGTATATTTATACTATCTCAGATTCAGGAAAAATAGTCGTTTAGGTTATCCCTGTCCAGGTATTTACCTACTGTAGTTTGTTTTTGAATGATGTTAAGGTGCTACTCTATACTATATCACCTGGTAAAGAATTCCATATGCTTACTATTCTATGTGTATAATACATTTTCTTTAGTCTGTTTTAAAACTGTTGACTTTACCCTGCTTATTATGACTTCTTATGATGTAACTGTCAATATGGAAAGTAAGTTCTAAGTCAGCCATCATTTTCCTATCCGTATGTAGATTATATCCCCCTAGCTTTCTCTTCACCTCAGGCACATCTGGGTGTCTTCTTATTCTTGCTTTCCCCTCCTGTACCTCCCTGCCCACCCCCTGCTCCCTTAGCCTCCCCTTCCCTCCCTCTCATGTCAATCACAGGAAAACCTCTCACCATCTCCCAGCCAGGGTGTTAGTCATGCTACTACTCCTGTCAGGGAACATTCATCCAAACCCTGGCCTGGTTCCCAGGAGCTCCCCAACTCGCACCACAGGCCTATGCATGGTCTCAATGAATATCTGTAGCCTTCTAAAAAAGTTTGACTCACTACAATGCCTGGTCACATCAATTAACCCTGATGTCATCACCCTGGTTGAGACTTGGCTGTCAAAATCCTCCCCTGACTCCCTAGTCTCCCTTCCTGGTTTCACCCTTTTCTGGTCCGACTGTGTTGGGAGACAGGGCGGCGGCTGCGCTATTTATGTCAAGGAATCTCTCCCCGTACTAGCCCTGCCCACTCCCATCCTTGACTCCAGGGCCCAGGTGCTTACGCTGAAACTAACCCCTGACCCTTTAAAGGGACCCCTTTATCTGACTACTGCATACGTGCCCCCCAGGGACCAAATGCAGGCCATTGCCTCTCTTACAGAATACCTTACCTCTCTACCTCCTTCCGCTGATCAAATTCTGGTGGGTGACTTAAATGTCAACTGGCTCAGCCCTCCTCCTCCTCCTCTACCCGAGACTCCTTTTCTGCAATAGACCTAACACAACTAGTTACCCACCCTACCAGGACTAACCCCAAGAGAGGCTCCAGTACCCTGCTTGATGTGGTACTCACCAACTGCCCTAATCGTATCCCCAATGTACAAGTCCTCCCAGACTCTCTCAGCGATCACTCCCCCATTCTATTCCACTGGTCAACCTCAGTCCCCAAACCCATAGCACAGTTCACATGCTGGCGGCATCTATTACCTGGTGGACTGATAAAACTTAAGGAACTTCTGTCCCAAATTGACTGGTCTCCTATACAGGCAACTCCTGACATTGACACAGCTCTCTCCTTCTTTACCCAAACTTTTAATAATGCCTGTGATATCTTTGCCCCAGTGTTGACCCGCCGTTCTAAAAGGAAGAATGCCCCCTGGGTTACCCCAGCTTTGATCCACCAGCTCAAACATAGGGACAACCTATGGCACCGTGCCATTGAGACTGGCCGGCCCAATGACAGGCGGTTATATGCTGCCGCCCGAAACAAGTGCACTAGGGCCATCAGAAAGGCCAAGTCTGAGCACTATCGGTCCTCACTCACTGCCTCATGGGGGAATCCCAGAACCTTCTGGGATAACATTAAACAGTTAAATGGGAGTGCACTTCCCCCACCACCAGATCAACATTAATGGTGTGATCTCCTCAGACCCAGCCCTCATAGCCAACCACCTAAACACCTCATTCACTGACCTTAGCCCTATCCTCCCTACAAATATTTTTGACCCTCCTCCCCCAGCACCTGCCGTAAATCTTTCTCGCCCTTATTTTCTCCTCCGCCATGTTTCTGCCCAAGAACTTAGGCCGCACCTTGTCACTGCCCTCAAGAGTAATAGTACAGGCAGTGACACCCTGGATCCGTGTATCCTATGACTGGTCTTAGACACAGTCCTTAACCCGATCACATGCCTCATCAACCACTCTCTTTGTCTGGAGAAGGTTCCAACTGCCTGGAAAGTCACCACTGTCACCCCTATCTTTAAAAGTGGTGATAGGACTGTGGCTGGAAACTATCGACCGATCTCCATTCTCTCTCCTCTCTCCAAGGCCTTGGAAAAAGTGGTGGCCTCTCAAATCTCTGACTACCTCTCCACCTACAATGTCCTTTGTCCTGAGCAGCATGGCTTCCGAGCAGGCCACAGTACCAACACAGCCCTCCTAGAGTTCTCCAACTTTCTCCACTCCTCCTTAGACACTGGTTCTCTGGCTGGTGCTGTCTTCATTGACCTCTAAAGCTTTCGACACTGTCTCCCACCCCCTCCTTCTTGATGCCCTTAGTCTCTCTGGTTTTGCTGCTGGGCCTATCTCCTGGTGCACCAGTTATCTGTCTGACCGCTCACAGCGTGTAAAATTAATGGGACCTACTCAGACATCTGTCCCATCTTTTCTGGGGTTCCCGGGGCTCCATTCTGGGCCCTTACTATTCTCCCTTTACCTTAACACCCTTCCACTCTTGCTTGGGAACATTCTATTGTATGCTGATGATGCAGTCATCTTTGCCTCAAATCGTAACCCTACTGCCCTCCAGGACTCGCTGCAGAAGTCCTTCACTGAAGCGAGGGCTGGTTCAAGAACATAGATTGGTGATAAATCTTAAAAAAACAAAAACCATGTTCTTCACTCATCCCCAAAACAAGTCCTGCAACTTCAAACTCCTCATTCACTCTGGGTCCTCATTCCCACTCAAACAAGTTTGCTCCTATAAATATCTAGGGATCCATTTTGACCCCTCCCTCTCCTTCCATGGACACATGCGCTGCCTAGCCACTGCCACTAATATCCGATTGGGCATCTTACATCAGTATAAACACTGCCTCCTCCCGGAGGTTCTTGACTACATGATCACCCTCTATCCTGTCCCTAGTGGACTATGGACTGCCGGTGTATGGTGCTGCTGATCAGACTGCACTCCATAAAATTAGCACTATTCTGAATAAGGCCTGCAGGTTAATTACTGGAGCACCTAGGATGACCACACCTGTCTACTGTATGCTAAAGCGCTGGTACTTGATCTCGACGGGCGCCTCAAATATCTTACCTGTACCCTTACAAAAGACCCTCATGGGCTTTCCCCAGGATTGACCACCACCATCGCCGCTCTGTCCCACTAGTTCATACTCGGACCTCTGGAAAACCTCTCTTGTTATCCCTAGAGCTAGGACCTCTCACAGCCAAAGAGCCTTCAGCTTTAGGGCCCCCTCCTGGTTCAACACTGCCCCCTCCATCTCCAAAGCTCCAACTATATACGTGCTTCAAAACTTCCTTACGTAACCACCTTATTAACACCCGATGCTGTAACTGCCACTAGTCAAAGCCGTACTCAATGCTTATGTCATGAAGCTTATTACTAAGCTGCTAAGGACGACATAACTCTGGTATTGTTTGCATCCATCCTACCTGTACCAGCTTGTTTGTATCTATGTCTTAATTTTACTGTTATACTTATGTGTTGTACTGCTATACTGTGTATTTTGGTTTGTCTTACTGTGACAAGGTACCTTTGTAAGTGAGCCTATGGCTCAAAGGTTTTCCAAACTGCTGTTTAAATAAAATAAAATAAAAAATAAAGTAGTAATAGCCTCCCCCACCTTATTCTTTTATGTAGCCTGTTTAATTATGTGTTTAGTCTTTCAACATAATCCATGTCTTAGGTTTCCCACTATTTTTGTTGCCTTTTTTATATACATTCTAGTTTCTGTTTACTTAGTTTAGACCACTCCAAAATTGTGAACAATAATATGTCAATGGTCTGAAGTAAGATTTATATATTGGGAGTAGAACGTCCCTGGTTCTATGGCTGCAATGTCACTGAATATTATTAAGAAGGTGACTGGCCTTGTTAAATACATCAGTGATGTGTTGTGCTGGTTTTAGGTCTGCTGATATTTTTACCCCAGATATTTTTCTGTTTTTACCTCATTTAGCTTGACCTCTTTGAAGAAATAGCTGTTATGCTTGTTATTTTTCCCTAAATGCATCACAGTGCACTTGTTTTCATTATAATTCATCCCACAGGAGTCAGCCCATGTTGCCATAGCATCGATTTTCAGTTGCAGTTCTTTACTATCCTCAGAACTGTTTACCTTTCCCCCTAGTTTGGTATCATGCGCAAACTTGTTATATCAATTTTTTTATCCACTCCTAGATCTGTGATGTAAAGACCAAACAGGTCTGGTCCCAGTACAGGATCCTGTGGGACCCCCATTCATGACATCCCCCTCACCTGAAAGGAATCCTTTTAATCTGACCCTTTGGGTCATTAACAGCAAGCAATAACTCAGAAAATTTGTTTGTGTGTTTAAGCCTCAGCAGCTTTTTTGCCATTCAATGAAATGGATGCCTGTATCAGCGCGACATCAGAAGTGAAACTGACACTTTCTTTAGCACCATGTTTGTCAATTTCAGTCACCAGGACTGACAAACCCACAATATCAGCTTCACAGTGGGGATCTTTTTTTTTTCCTACACAGTATCCAATATGGCATTCAACATTTTTTCACTGTGGAGCTAGTTTATAAAATCCGCTCTGCTGGTGTGACTGACATTATTAAAGATAGTGTTTTCACTTTCAACACACTCAGCTGTACCCACTGAAGCTGTGGCCAGTGGCTCTGAAGGATTCTGAATTGAGACAGAAACTTGTCTTTTTTTCTGAAGTATGTAATTTGAGGGATCGTTGTCAAGGAAGAAGGTATGAAGGATTTCTTCATGATGCAGGTGAAAACTGACTTTGGGGACATTGGACATTCCTATTCACTTTACTAGACAATGTACTGGACACAAGCAATGGTGGCTGTTTCAAATTGCAATGGAACATGAGGGGCACAATGATTTCTATCTTTGTGGTTGGGCTCAGTGAGTAGCACTTGTTTATGACCATTGGTAGTAGTGCCATCCATCAAAGGTCAGCAGCCAATCAAATTGCAGCTTTATTTACTGCCATATGATAAATACAGAAAAACAGACACTGAGCACATTATTTAAAACACATCAGACATGCATCGGGTTTAAACTGGTGAGTGTGAGAGCATGTGCCTCACGGGAGATACCAGTACCGACAGCACTTTGGTAATCTGGCTGAATGTTAATGTGAAATGAGAGACTGTCATAGAAGATGGTACCTCCAGATAAGTTTTGTTTAAACACTAAAATAAGTTTATTAAGGTTTTAAAAAGTGATGGGAAAAGGAGCGGTGGTTGGGATTCAGAAGCAAAGGAGCTACCAGCCAGCAGCTGGTGTACAGGCAGATGGATAGTTCACTTTCACTAGAGGTATTAAGAAAAAGAAATGAAAGTGAAAGGACCAGTATTTGGCTTTCTTTGTTGTTTCAGTATAATATGTGACAGACAGGGAAAGAGGCAGAACAGTGTGTAAAACTCTTGCTAATTTGGGAGGAAAATGGTGGCTAATATATTTTTCAGCATTGCAGGGAGTGGCACAAGGATTTCTTTCATGTCCTGCGTCCTGCTGGCCAGCACTTGTTTTTAGTCATGCATTAGATACTTCCAATACATGGCTAAAGACCAATCAGGATGCAGGATTTTCCTTTCCCATTTTATAAAAATACTGTATCTAGCATTGACTTTATTCATTGTCAAAAGCTATCTTATGCAGCCTTACTTTATGTATCAGCCTCTACAGATAATTAAAATGCCTCACCAGTCCAGAAATAGGGCCACATTTCCAAGGGTTAGCACTATTTCAAATGTGATTAGTGCTGGTGCCTGAGTTTATGCTAGCACTCTAGACAGGGCCATATTCAGAGGCACCCAGAGCTCTTCCCAAACCCAGCAGTGCCAAAGCACTAACTATACTGCTGTGCCTATGCAAATGAAGGGGGGCCCTCATGCATACTAATGCAGCAGCATAGTCAGAGGTTTAAGTGGTGGTAAATAGCCCCCAGAGTAGGTCTGTTTACTGCTGCCAAAAAATACATTTTAACTGGGTCCTACACCTGCTCACCCACCCCACAAAGGCAGGGCCATGGTACTGCAGCCACCCACCCATCCCTGTGCCAAGCTGCCCCCAGCCCCTATTCACCTGGTTTACTATATTGTCATTTCCCTGGTGGTCTAGTGGTTCTCCCCCACCCCCTAATCACCTGAGTTCTGTATTGGACTTTTCCTGGTGGTCTAGTGGGTCCTCCACCTGCTGACTGTACACCGACCACCCCTCTGAGGACCCCTGCCCCACAACCTCCCTCATCCTGAGCACCCATCTCCATACATGATCACTCTACATGACTGTCAGATGGTGGCTGGTTGAGGAGAGAGGAGGGCTGTGCTGGCTGATGAATGTATAGAGACTGGCACTTGGGGGTAAGGCAGGGGTGGTCAGTGAGTGAGCAGTTGGTGGAGTTGGTATATGGGCGGAGGGGTGTGAAGGTCCTGCTAGACCACCAGGAAAAATACAATACAATAAACTGGGTGTTCAGGGGGTGGGGGGAGTCACAAGACCAGCAGGGAAAACATAGTACAGTAAGTCGGGTGATCATGGGGGGACCACTAGACCACAAGGGACTGTATACTACTGTGAACTGGGTGATCAGGGTGGAGGGCACCACTACACCACCAGGGAGTGGTTTTGACAGTGAAAGGGGTGGTAAGGCTGTTGTGCTGCATGCAAGTGATCCCATAATGGGTGTGTGGATGGCCCCTTAGTGCCTTGCATGACCAATGAGCTCAAATGCATGCTTGGGCTGAATATAGCCCACAGGAAACCTGGTGCTATCCCATTTTGGGCAGCGCTATTCCTATGAGCCATATGCAGCCCTGGTCCTAGCCAGCACAGCATAGATCCACTTAGCATTGTGCTGACATGGCCCCATATTCAGTCAGATAGTGCTGCTGTGTTGGTGAGTACTATCTGTCTGAATATCACTCAGAGCTGGGTGAATGTAAGCACAGTGCAAATCACTATGCTGGGAAGGCATCCACCTCTGAATATGGGGCCCACAGTTTCTTGAATGGTCTAGCTTTGGAACAATTGTGGCTAGAAACCTGACTTTTTTAACAGAAAGCTTAGAGTCCAGCCATTAATATTTAGCTCTATCGATAGTTGCTTGTATATGTCAATACTATAAATAACATGATGGTTTTAAAAAAAAATGATAAAATATTATTTTACTTTTTCAGAATTTTGGTAATATTGCACATTATTCAGTTAGAAACTGTGTCGTTTACAACCTAATTTTCATTCATCTTATGCCCTCAGTCGCATTAAGAAAATTGGAGTCTCCCCTCTAGCAGTACCTTTTATTCCTAGCTTTCAAAGGCTTTGTCTGTGAAAGCATCAAACTATAATTAAAAAAGATCTCAATTGTGATTGTTAAAATATATGTCTCGATACACATACTGTAACACACATCTGATGTATTATTATGGGCAACCTGGTCCCTGATTCTATTATCATTATTATTATTATTATTACAGTATTATAATTTATTTTACTACTGTAGCACAATCCTTTCTTAACTTCAGCAGATAAATAATAAATGTAGACTCATTATGTTCCAGTTCTCCAGAAAAACTTTATAGTGTATGGTGGAACGCTGTTCTGCATGGAAATCCATGCCTGGAACAGCATTGTTGTGCTGCACTCGGTGCGTCACAATCTTGTACTGCACCGAGTATGTCACCGGTGCAGCACAACAAGATCGAACGCATTCACGCATGTGCAATTGAGCAGCCCACGGCAACGCGGAAGCAAGCATGTGGCAGCAGACACCGAAGTAAGCTTTTTTTTGGATATAGACTTGTTCTGGGGTTCACGAAGTACTTCTTATGGTTGCCCATAACCTATAAAAGATTATGTATGAGCAACCATACACAAACAAGGCAGTTGTGAGATCCGGAGGTTTCCGTGGCAATGGACCTCTCGAGCTGTGCTCTCGAGGTCTCTGGTTACCACAAAAACCTCTCGATCACAACTGCCTTGTTGTGTGTGCTTGCTCATACACAATCCTCTATATGCCAATCTCATAAAATGCTCTGGCTTAATCATTTATTAAATAAGGCACGACAGGGTGTGTGTTATTTTGTAATAACATCACACTTCAGGTGGTTGAATCATGGGGCCATGGGCTGAGTATGTTCAATACCTGAGAAGTGACATTATTGCACAATAACGCACCCTGAATTGTCTTATTACTATTATACAATGGCTCATTTGTTAAACAAACACAATTAAAAAGTAAGTTTAAAATATATTTTGTTTGATTTTTTTGTCAGAGTAAGCATATTACTGAAAAAGTAGACCACAGTTACTAGTTTGATCAGTAGGTGGTGCTTTCGTTTGTGACTGTGCTTGCTCAGTTCTCTGCCCCCCCACCTCCTATATTTCAGTTTCTCTGTCAGAAGTTGCTTGTTTTATGTGTTGCAGCCTGACTGCCCAGTTGGTGTAACTGTTTTTTTTCCCCATTTTAATCAATTAAATTACAACAGCCATTACTGAGCATGGCCATCAAGTCACTAACAAGCGTAGCACTGTTGTAATGGGTATGCGCTATGAGGATCACATTGCTGATAGGATGGGAACCCAGAAGCTGCTTGTACAAGTGATACCTTTATTTCATATTTAATTTGTGGGGTGGGACTGGAATTTCAGAGGTGAGAAGCAGAGGAATACCGTAATGTGTGGCAGTGGTTGGGCATTGTGACTTTTACTCTTGATCAGTGAAGCAGCTTGGTTGTGGGGAAAAAAAAGTTGATTGCACAAGCTGCAGCACTCTGTGTTTTCTACAAAACTTAAAAGTTACTCAGTGTGAAAAAAAAGAGTTTGTGTGGGGGGGCACTGTGTCTTGGTGGAACAGAGAGATTTAATGTAGACAGGGGTGAGTGTTGTGATCTCTAAGATGCTGTTTTTATGTAGTTAGGTCATATATGTGCCAGCCCTAGATACAGTGATGTTAGTGATGTTACTGTCAGATAACATCACTGTATTTAGGGCAGTCTGATCAATCAAGAAAATAGATTTATTCATGTCACTATATCATTTTAATTGGTCAGTACATACTGTACATAGGTTTACATTTAATGTGAAACAGACCTCTGTTTGCTTATACCCATTTTCAGTCACTTATCTTCCTTCTAGGGTTCATGAAGTCATCCTTAATTTGTTCTTCTTTCTTGCCACATGTGTCATTTGTTCCAACGTGTATCACCACCAGGGGTTGGTCACCAAGGGACTCCAATAGCATGCCTATTCTTTCAGTTATATACTTAATTCTGGCTCCAGGTAGACAGCAGAATTTATATTCTAGGTCTCTTTGGCATGCTTGTCAATCTGTGAACTTCAGAGTTGATTTCCCCCAAGGCTGTTGTCTTCCTTTCTTTTGCCCTGTTTTGTTTTGTAATTGATTAAGTCTCAAGTTTAATATTTTAGATCTGTTTTCCAGATTATATATGCATGTATTTATTTGTTTTGTGTTTTGTTTAGTTATTGATTGATTGCTGGATGGATTGATTGATGAATTGATTTATTTCAAAAGTTTCACCAGGAAAATTGTATTAATCTAGAACAGCTTGTTTCCAGATGTGTCTTGGGGGGAGAGGGCTAAAGAGAGTGCAGCAAAACATTGCAACAATTATGTTACAAAAAAAAATAATTTACGTTATACAATTAAGAGGTAGTAAAATGATCAGTTGTGCAAAAGAGGACATCTGAAGAGTAGCAATGCAGTGAAGTACAGATGGCAGCAAAATGCAAGGAGCAGAAAGCACTAATGTGTACAACAAGGAAAAGTGGTTGAGATCTGGGTGCTGTAGGGAACTGTAATAAGTGCACAAGCAGGAGAAGTGGAAAAGAGGAAATTTGGGTGGGAGGGGTGACTGAAGCCCAAACCCAAGATCAGAGGCAACTGCAGGAGTTCATAGTGAATTCATGGAGGAGAGATTTTATGTGAAGCTACAGTGGTAGCCAGAGATATGTCCTGGTATATCTAAACATCATTGCAAAGAATTGTGTTAATGCACCACTTTGGGTTAAAAGAACAAAAGCAGGGAAATACTGTGCTAGGCTTTCCAATCCTAACACCCCATCCCCACCCAGTAAGCAGCAAAAAGAAAAAACTTTACGTTTTGGCTGTCCTGAGTCTTGACAAATCAGGCCTGGGGTCTTCCTTGGGGCTATCAACCCTAACACTCCCACCATTCCATCAGAAAATAAGCTCAGATGTGCAGACCATATGAGAATGGGGTAAGTGTTAGGGTTGATAACTTCAAGAAGACCCCAGGTACTCAAGACTCAGGACAACAAAACTCGTAAAAGTTTTTTCTTTTGCTGCTTGTAGGTTGGTGGGATTTTAGGGTTGGAAACCCTAACACCATATTTCCTTACTTTTGTTAGTTTAACCTTAACTGTTGCATTAGCAAAGTTTTTTGCAATGAATGTCCTTCCTTTTTGAGTTAGTAGAACCGTATCATCATTCACACAGGTCCCTTCAGGACCTGTGTGAACACATCCATGTCATTATAGAAGCACTGGCCCTCAGGGCCCTGTGCTTCCATGCCTCCATTTTTACACATGTGTATGCGGGTGTCAAAGCAATTTATGTGCTTCCTTGTAATTTTTTTTTTTTTTGGTAAGGATGGACCTTCTCAGTTCTTATTTCTTAGGGGCTTAGTATTGTACCAGTCATTAAGCCTTTCTATTGATATATGCATTGTCTGTTAACTCCAAAGACTGACAAAGTTGGAGCTTGTATTGTTGCAATGCTACCACTGGGAATTGTAATTTTTTTTTAATTTGTATGTTTTTTTTTGTGTGGCCCCTAAGTTTTTTTTTGGTGGGTGGGTATATGCATTAGTGTTGTAGTACTCAATAAGACCTTTATTTTGATATATAGATTGTCCAGTAACTGCATATACGGAGTTATGGCTTGTTAAAGTTGAAATGTGGGAAAAAACTAAGTCTAAATTCTTTTTTCATATGAAGGGATCTTTTTTCATGAGGTTATGTATCATTCATACAAAAAAGATTCCTTCATACGTAAAAAGAAGGTGAAAAAAACCTAAGTCCAAATTATTTTTTCATATGACAGGAATCTTTTTTTGTATGGTCCTGTTCTTTTTTTGTATGGTCATATGTGTTAAAACACATTTCTGGGTGATTTTTCCAAAAATGAACTGCAGAATTGACCTGTGGGGGTCCTGATTAGCAAGATACATGTCTTGGTGTCTCTGCAGGATATCATTTTTATGGCTTTTCAATTTTTTTAATTGGAAGCAACATGGCAGCCAGTTGGGTTGGAAAGGATGAAGAGGGACTTGGCAAGGTTGGAGGAATGGTCAAATATATGGCAGTTCAGACTCAATGCAAAGATGCACAAGGTAATGCACCTGGGAAAGAAAAACCGAGGAGAAGAGTACACAATGTGGGTGAGATAATAACAACAAAAATCAAAAGAGACCTAGGAGTAATTACATCAGATGACCTAAAGGTGTGCAAGCAATGTGAGAAGGCAGTAAGGAGGGCTGGGGGGGATACTGGGATGCATAGGGAGAGGCAACAAGAGTAGAAAACAGGAAGTTGTTATCCCTCTGTACAGACAGTTGGTGAGACCCAATCTGGATTACTGTGTGCAATTCTGGAGACCCCATCTCCACAAAGACATAGACAGAGTGGAGGCAGTTCAGAGGAGAGAAACCAAAATGGTGCAGGGTCTGCACCAGAAGACATACGAGGAAAGACTAAAGCAGCTTAATATGTATACTCTTGAGGAAAGGAGGGATGAGGGACATGATAGAAACTTTCAACTATCTCAAGGGAATTAACAAAGTACAAGAGGGTAGCATCTTTCAGAAAAAGAGATGTGCAAGAATAAGGGGGCACAATTTGAAGATAGAGGGAGGACGGCTCAGAGGTAATGTTAGAAAGTATTTTTCACAGACAGGGTTGTGTATACATGGAACAGCCTTCCTGAGGAGGTTGTGGAGTCAGGAATAGTGGGACAATTCAAGAATACATGGGACAGACATAAGGTAATTCTAGTGGGGAGTAGGAGGAATAAAGCTGTTGATTAACTAGAATCTGCAGCTTATCCATCAGGTAGGGAAATGGGCAGACCAGGTGGGCCAAGCATTCCTTATCTGCCATGAAATTCTATGTTTCTATACAAAAAAAATGTTTTTCTCACAAAAAAAAAATAACATCCATACAAAACAGAATCTTTTTTCATATGGGCCAACTTCTTTTCTCGTATAAAATATCTTTGCAAAAGACCATACTGAGCATGCTCAGAACCAAAATTTAAAATCCTTATAACTCTGGAATGAGTTAATAATTTTTTCACCAAATCAGCGAAAGACACCAGTGTGGACTAAGCCCTTTCTAACCTGAACATTTAAGAATAAAATTCCAAACCATCTTGGCATTAGGCGATGACAAAAAAACAGCAAGAAGCACCAATTTCTTTCACTTTTTTGCACTATTCAGATCTTGAAATCCACACTACTGACTGAAACAAAACTTGGCAAGTCAAAGACCAATGTCCGAGAACTGTGCATGCAAAGCTTCATGTAAATCCATTGAATAGTGGTGATGCTATTAAAGTGCAAAGTTAGGGGTTTAACATTAAACAGCCTACTCAACCATAACTATAGTGGTGCTACCATGCCAATATAATATAGTAGCTGGATATTTCATGGCAACCACCCATTCATATTGCTGGCTACCACTGTGGTTCTGTGTCTGACAGTTGTAAATATATGGTTGCCTACTCTACATTCTTAGAGCAATCATCTATCTGCCCCATCCTTTCTTCCTCTCATTTCTATAAGTTTGAGAATGTAACTTTGATCTCCCTCTTGTTTCTACACAGTCAATTTCATGATGCTACCATATCTGTCATAAAAGTAATAATTTCTGTAGTAAATAAACACTTGTTTTTTTTGGTGGGGGCACTTCTTTCATGGCTGTGTGTAGCACTGAGGATGCCTGGCTATCTATATTGAATCTATTTCTCAGTAATAGCCTGTAAACACTGATATCAGTGTTGTATGTGTTTGGGTGGATTTCAAGCTGAGTTCAGCCATTCTTAAATTATTTTCAATGGGCTTACGCAACTTAATGTGTAGTCATACTTGTGCAACTGTTGATAAACTTTGGCCGTTCACACTCTCTGTTCCACAGGGAACTACCACCCTGTCAGGGTACCAAAGGCAAGGCACCCTCTAGGAGGGTTCCCCCCAGAGGTGCAGTGGGAAGAATTCCCTTAGGCTAAAGGTACTTTAGGAAGGAGCCCCAAAAAGAAAGTACTGAGAAGCAAGCATTGACCATGGAGGCTGAAGAACACAGATTGACAGCAAGCAGTGAGGAGTTGAAACAAACACAAACTGAGATGCAAAGCTGATAGATTTTGAAACTGAAGCAAGAGGGCATGACTTCCAAAGGAGAAAGGGAATGGCAAAGAAGGAGAGCCACCATCCAACTCCATCCAACAGCGGAAACCAACCTAGTAAACTGATAGAAATGTACTACAATATGGACTACCTAGCTTTTATGACTGTTGGCATGGAGGAGAGGAAAAAACCCTAAGAGGAGGAAACCTCTGGGGATCCAAGGCCTAGGTCGCCTTCCCACCAGGCTTGTGATTCATTTAGTGATGGCTCAGCTACTGCAATTTAGAGACCCTATTCAGGGGGAAACAATTTGGAGGAAGCCTCTCACTCTATCCCTCTAATGGGAACACCATGAGGGGACTGTGACCGAACTCTGAAGCAAAGGGAGACTCTCATTTAGGAGGCACTTACCCCAAGGTGGGAAGAAGAGAGCAACAATCACCAAAAGGCACTAACTCAGCCTTGATGAGGGAGACCTAAAGATGACACTGAACATTTGAGATGAAATAATTAAAAACAGATTCTGTGGTGGAGTGCCTTTCTTCTGGTTGACATTATATGTTTGAGCATACTGTGTGTCTGCTGGGTTCTTGTTGATATGTGTGTGCATGCAGCATAAATATATACATAAGTGCTTTTTAGCACACACAGATGTGCATGCACACACACACACACACACACACACACACCTAGTTTTTAAGGAGGCTCTTAGAACATTAGCATTTAATAATTTATAGGCCTCCTGCTGTCACTTTCCATCTATGGAGAGCAGCCTACTTTTCTAATCAGATAAGTAAGCAATAAGACATGACAGGGTTTTGGTTGTTCTGTGATAACTGCACACCTAGGTGTATGGTAAGACATGAGGCCACATCCTGGAGTGTCTTATTGCACTTGTAAAATGGGTTATTATTAGAAAAAAAAACACTAACAAGTAGTTTGCAATTATAAATTTTTTAACATTTGTTTAAATAAAGAATAGAGAATTTCTTAAAAAGGGAGGACAAATAGTCCCTAACTAAACTTTTTGGACGGTCAAAATAACAACTTGCTCAGAACCAAGAAACAGAGGTGGCTTTATACTGTTATTTCCCTGTAGTCAGTATTTGCTTTAGAGAAATGGAGCCTAGCTACAAGCTACATTGGCCATTTGGATGATGTTTGAATGCATGCAGGCTTCAGGATCATGTAGTAATGATCGCATGATCTTGAAGCTTATGATGTTGTTGTCTGAAGATAAAAATCATCTAGGAAACTTATTTTACATGGAGCTTGAATTATTGCCCACTTCCCTGTTAATTATCCCTTTTGTAAATGCTATTTTTTTCCCTAAAATAAGCTCCCATGACATTGTCTGCAGGGTTGCTTTAATTTGCCCTGCTTACCATGATGCAATGCGCTCTCAGCACTGGCGGTGAGATGGAACAACAGATGTTTAAAACTGCTGTGCTGCTGGTTTCATGGAGTCACTGTGGATGCAAACATTTAAACCAGGATTGATACTGGCCAGTATTTTACACTCTGTGATGCTCGCTGTCACCATCTCGGTTCAGCTCTCGGTGAGGGACGATCATCGACCGTGTGGTGTCTTTGTCAGACATCTCCCATGGGGATCTCGTTGTTGGTAGATCTGCTTGTTACTACATGCTGCTGTATATCTGGCCTATAATGACTGCTGGTGAGTGAAGGTCAGTTGGCAGACAAGAATGTAACATTACATTGGGATTTGTTTATTTGAGACACAAGAATAGATTACTACTATGTGAACACTGCTTTAACTAATTTAAATACTTATGTCAATTACAGCATTACTAAACTGTTATGCTTTACCAATATGTCAGATTGACATTCCAAATTAGAATGCGGTAAAGCACTAATACAAATGTGGCCCCTGCACAGATTGCCAAAAGGGTTCCCAAGCCAATGGTTGTCACTCCTTATACCACTGGCTTCAGAATCCTTTCGACCGATTGGAATGCATGATATTCTTTACCCATTTTATAATTCTGATTTATAACAACCTAGGATTGCAAACACTTTTTTTTGTCTCTGCACATATCCAATTATTTGCTTCCTTATCAACACAACTGTCACACCCATGTGTAAAAGTTTTTTAAACAGTTTTTTAATCAGTTCTATCCAATGTGTTTAGGCCTGTTTGTTTCAAGATTCTGTCATTGCCTAATGAAGGGCTTTGTGTATCCTGAAAGCTAGTGTTTTGTAAATCTCTTGTTGGTCCAGTAAAAGGTATCATATTACCTACTTTGTTCATCCAGAACTCTGTAATGCCTGTTATATTAATCCTAATGGCAGATGAAAGTTGCTTTTTGAGCGAGACACTTCAAACACAAAATCAAGGCTGTAAACCCTATACATTTCCATTTCAGGTAGGCTACCAGTACAAGAGAAAGAAACACCAGACTCTTGGTAGGGCAGCTCCTTTAGACTGTAACAAGAACAGCTAACCTATATGGACTGAGATTTTGAAAACATAGTTATCTTTTTAAACTATTCTTCTTTAAAGCTTTTGTTGAGATTCCTATTCCTAGTTATTAAAGAACAAAAGAAAACAGACAGATTAATTATTTATGAAAATATTTATTTATTACAAATGTTGTCGTGACTTCCAAGACTTTGCCCTATTTCAATCAACATATACTTCAATATGCTTTGTACTGCGCAGATCTACATATTCTGCAATGGAGTAGCTACTGCCTCTGTGTAAACTAAAGTTTCAACTTGCTATTTGGTTTCTAAAAGTCACTCTTTTAAATTTGTGAAGTATGAGTATACCTTGCTTTAGGGCAGCAATTTGGCTCTTTACCTATAGTGAATTGCAATGGCTATTGAAATTATAGATCTTCTCCATGAATATTATAATGCATTAAAAATGTCTGCCCTTAAATGTGCTTGCTTGTAGCTATGGCTCTACCCCATGAGGAAGGAGCATGTGCAGTAGCTCCAAATGTGCACTGGGCTTTGCCTTTGAGGTTTTCCATCTTTACACTTTCAAATGCCATGTTTGCATTTCATGAATAGTATAGTTATCAGATGTCCTCCTGTGTCCTCACTCTTTCTTTGTTACATTTGGTTATTTTCGAGTGGAGCATCTTGGAGCTTTCTTTGCCAGTGTTTCATCATATTCGAGCTGAACCACTGACTGAGCTCTTCAATAGGTCACTGGAGAAAGGAACAGTGACCAGGTACTAGAGGATGTCGAATGAGGTTCCCCTGCACAAGAGTGGGAGCAGAGATCAAAAAGGGAACTACATACCTGTCAGCCTAATGTCTATTGTGGGTACACTGCTGGATGAGGTAGAGGCTGGTCAATTTCCTGGAGGCAAATGGACTTCAGGACAAAAGACAACATGGGTTCATAAAAGGTGGTAGTGTCCACCAGTCCTGCTCAGTTTCTTTCACTGGGTGACAGTGGAAATGGACAAAAAACAAACAGTAGACATACTGTACCTTAACTTCAGTAAAGCCTTTAACTTCATCCCACATAGGATATCAGAAGTCATGGTTGGTAAAGAAGATGAATGACCTAGGGTTGGGGTACAAAGTCACAAGATGGATGGGAAATTTGTTGAGTGACATAAACCAGAAAGTTATAATTAATGGGAAATTCTCAGAGTTCAGGGGTTACTAGTGGTGTGCCACAGAGGTCGGTTCTGGAACCAGTTCTCTTCAGCATCTTCATCTGTGATATTGGGGGGTAGGGATATAGAGCAAGATACATCTTTTTGCAGTTTATACTATGATCTGTGGTCAAGTGGATAGTGAGGATGGGGTCAGAATTATGAAAAAAGACCTGGGTAGATAAAAGAAGTGATCAAAAATATGGCAGCTAAAATGTAACACTAAGAAGTGCAAGGTGATGCACATATTGATAACAAACTCTAAACTGATTGCTGAATGTAAAGGTAGTAGGGAAAAGCACAACAGAGAAGAGGATCATGGGGGTAATAATTTTGGATAGCCTGTATACAGCAGCACAAGGTAATGCGGCAATGGGAAGGGCAAATAAGTATGATGGGGTGCCTAGGAAGTCCTTCAACCTCTGTATAGGTCATGGATTCATCCTAACCTGGAGTACTGGGTGCAATTTGAGAGATCACATTTGAAGGACGGGCCAGAGTGGAGGCAGTACAGAGGAGGGTAACCAGGTCAACAGGAAAGGACTTACAATGAGAGGTTGAAGGACCTAATGTAAACATATACACGTTAAAGGTGAGAAGGGAGAGTGGAGACATGGGTGAGACAAAAAAATGTCTCCATAGTATATAAAAAGGTGAATACCAGGGCATTGTTCAAACTAAGTGGAAGCACAATCACCAGGGGTTCTCCCTTCATGAAACATGAAGAAAGGTGAGCACTCAGGTGTAGGTTGGAAGCACAATTAAAGCACAACAGCACATTGATTTTCAAAAAACCTTCCACTGGTTTTAATTATACAAAATATATTGATATACATTTAAAGTGCAAAGAAATCCACAGCTACCAAGTATAATTCAAATCCCTACCCCTGTCCAACTCGCCAGCCACTACTTACCCCAGTGCTTCACCGTAAGCCTTCCTGAGGGGATGTGGTTGCCATACCCCAACCTTACTTTTATATTCTAATGTGCACGTCTAATAAATTATTCCAATTAAAACAAATTACATTAATTATTTTCCTCACCATTACAGTATCATGCTGGTTTTTCTTTTGGATCCAATACCTAAACAGCAATCATAAATAGAAATGTATACTATAAATCCACACATAACATGTACATTCAGATAATACAATCTCATTTCTGTTTTCCATACATTATTAGGAAAAAAAAACATTAGTACAAAAACATTTCAACAATCAAATACAGAAACCTCTACTTCTATCAGTTTTAAAATACCTAATAAACTAACCTCTATACAAGAATGTCCCTAGCACAATCTAACACTTTATTCACTACAAAGTTATACATTTTTAAATAATTAATTCCTTATTCTTAAAGTGCCAAAGCTTTTTCTGAGCATTAAATTTTCTGTGCAATAGAACTTACTGTTTACTGTAAAAATTATAGATGTTCAAATCAGTATTCTTGCTCAATTTATATCTTTATATTTTATTTTATTATATTATATTTTATTATATTTTAAGTCCATCAGTAAACAGATGACTGTTCTTGTCAATAGTTCTTGGCCTTCATGTATTCAAAGTTATTTGATTCTTGCTTGTGTGAACTGAATCTCAACACCACAGAAAATGAAAGGACCTGGTCAAAATGTAATTAGATTCAAAGGTGAATACTGCCGTATACACAGATGAACTGCAAAACAAAAAATAAAATCACATATCAATTTATTTATTTATTCTGTTATGACTTTGATAACTGGGTAGGTGCACTGGTCCAGTGGACCATTTTCAGGCATGACCCGAGCCATGAGGCACAAGGGAGAGACAATACAGTAGCAACAACTATATTACATGTTACATTCAATGATACAATACAGTAGTAAGACTCTTACATTATACATTCAATTAATACATAACAATTTATAGCATTGGTGGGTACAGAACAGCAGCAGAAAACTCAGGAAGGGGGAATAGTACTGACAGTGAATATAATGCAAGCAGTTGTGGGTGGGCATAGATACTGGGAAGCCATATCCTACAGGTAACGAATTCGGAAGCCTCCACTTAATTTAAGGGCTCCCAGCAGGTAGGATGAGGTGAGAGATAGCAGAAAAGGACCCAGAAAAAGACAGGTGGGTGGGGTGTTAGCAAGCTGGGTAGTTGCAACAGCCTTTGTCTAGAAACCAGGATTTAAGGTTGAGTTTGGAATTTTGGTGAGAGTTAGAAGTTCGCAGAGATGCAAGAAGAGGAACATAAATTCTTTCTATTTATTCTTTACATATATATATATATATATATTTACAACTTTATACATATTTCAAGTTTATGTTAATCCGAATGCAGTGCCGGCAATATATTAATATCAGAAAGAGATCAAGTGCAAAGGAGGTTAAAGGGGAGGGGAGGGAAGGAGGGTTAGGAAAGAAGGAAAGAAATAGGAAACAAAAACTCTACACCATAAATTACAAATATGGTTTACGATCCAGGATGCCATTTAATCCCTGCAGTTTAAGACTCTCAAGTCTCAAGATCCATGCACTTTCAAGTTGTGGCAACTCAGTATTTATTGATATCCCACCCCTTTGATTTTTCTTTTTACCACATCCTAATCCTGAACATCTCAGACCCGCTGGATTTGAATTATGCATAGTTCTGAAATGTACTGCCACTGCAAAATTCAGGTTATTATTCACAATCTTCCTAACATGTTCTTGAATTCTTTTCTTAATGGGGTGCTTAGTCATTCCCACATACAGTTTATCACACGGGCATACCAGGCAATACACCATATGCGTCGTACTACATGTAATGCATTCCTGTATCTGAAGCTTCTATAAACTTGATGGATGGTAAATGAAGATCCCTCCTGACCATACTGTCATATATTAAATTGTTTACACTTTCTAAATCCTTGGGGGGTGAACCATGTGATATCTATCTTTTTTATTGGATTATATTTATAATGCACGATCCTGTCTTTAATATTTCATGCTCATCGAAATCATACTTTAGGTTTAGTTTAAATTTACTTAGACAGCATCACATCATTCATCAGCACCGGCCAGTACTTATGTACAGCGTTGCCCACTTTTCCAGCAATAATATGTAATCTATACTAAATGTCACCAGTTCAAAGGGTTTCGGGAGATTTTTACAATGTGTCAAAAGCTCACTTCTCAGCATGTAAATATTGTTTAGAAAAATCTACACAATCCAACCCCACTAAATTCCTTATTGAAAGCAGTCATTTCATCTTGACTCACAATGTATTTGAATATAATTTGGATTTTATTTCCAAATTTTAGGTACGGTGATGGGGACCAATATGGCCCCATCATATGCTAATTTGACCTTAGATATGTGGGAAATTGAAACTGTGTACTCTGATGCCTTCCCATATGCTGATAACATAATTCTTTGGCAATGTTTCATTGATAACATCATCTGCATGTGGGAAGGTGCTGAGGAGAAAATTACTGATTTCTTTGATTGGCAGAATACAAACCACTTAGGATTAAAACTGACACATCATACAGACAGGAGAATGTTCCCTTTTCTGGATATTGTTTTAAAAAGGAGGGAGGGTGAACCAGTGGTAACTAAAATTTTCAAAAAAGAAACTTCATACAGTTCATAATTACATTTTTCAAGTGCTCATCTGACTTAGTTAAAGAGATCAATACCCTATAGCCAGTTGCTTCGGCTTAGGAGAAACTGCAGTACTGCAGAAGACTTCCATCAGGAAGCAAGAAAAATGATGGCCAGCTTCAGTGAAAGGGGCTATGATTGAGAATTGCTCTGTGAAGCAAAAAGCAGATTATTACAAAAAGAGAGAAGTGAGCTTTTGACACCTTGTGAAAATCTTAAGAAACCCTTTCAACCGGTGACATTTAATATAGAGTACAATGGTATTGACAGAAAAGTGGACAACATTGTGCATAAGTACTGGTCTGTGATGAAGACTGATGTGACATTGTCTAAGGAAATTGGAACTAAACCTAGAGTATTATTTTGATGTGCATGAGATATTAAAGATAGGATCATGCATAGTAAATATTGACAGTAAGTCCTACTTTCCTCTGGGTAATAGTTTTTTCCTTTGTGGGAGCAGCAAGATGGCCACAATGCTGCTCTGCTCTGCTCCTCGTACAAGCTCCAGCTGTGATGTGCGTTTGTGAACTTCTTTGCCAAAATAAGACATATTTTCGAGTTATTTTAAAATCGATGAATGAAACCTTTGTTTAAATTGCACTCAGTTTGATGCTCCGAATTTAAAGCACAGCTATGCTTATGGATTTTTAGATTTAAGTACATTGTAGTGTGCTGTCGTTTAGCTCCACAAATATTTACTCGGCTTTAGACTCTGGCCGTTTTGAGCTTTTCACCACTTGAATGGAGCTTTTTTGCTATGCTCGGGCCTTGTAGCCTGATAGTTTTTCTTGATGGTGGGAGCTACTTTTAAAGGTTGTGGTGCACTTGGCTCTGCTGTGTGTGTGTTTTTTTTTGTTATGTTTCCTGACTACTGGTTGGCCAATGAAAGGAGCTGCTACTGGGTGAGAGAGAAGGGAGTTTTTGACCTTGACCGACATCGGAGATGGGACCCTCATTTGGTGTTGATGTGCCTATTTCCCACTACCCAATGTTATGCTAATGTTTCTTAGGGGTGTGGGTTTTTGGTCCTCATTCTCCATTATGCCTAAAATTACTATGCTCAGTGAAGCTAGCTTGTGCTTATTTCCACAGGTGTTTTTATTTCTGGAGCTGATGGAGGATAAGATGGTGGAAGTGCACCTGGTATGCCTAGAAGAAATACCGAGAGTATCTGCTCTGCTCTGCTTCTGTGAAATTACTGGTGGCGAGTAACACTTGATGGCCTTAAAAACATGTACAGTATGTCTCAGACAAATTCTATGGACTTCTTCATTAGAAGCATGTAGCTAAGTTGGATAATTTTCTTTTTATTGATTAGTAGAATTTGTCGGTTCATTTAATGGAAAGCTGAAAAGGAGAAATGCAAGTGTTCTGCGGATTTTGCCACTAAAGACTCCCAGGCAGAGCAGATTGCTCATATTAATAGAAAACTCTATATGAACTAATTTGTAACTATTGTTGCCTATGGACTCCCAATTGTGGAACTGGTTGCTAAGTTTTTAAAACCTTTTGAAGATGATATGTTTGTTTTTCTGAGTCGTGAGTGAATCTTCTCTCCCATAAAATACATTATTTTGGGGGCAAGATAAACTACTGCTGTCTATGTTTTTGCATGCAAATTAAATACATTTTTTGTGTGGAGCATATACTTTCCCCTTGCCCAGCTGAAAGCTTCCTTTAAACTCATTCGAGGAGATATTAGCGCTGGCTTTGGCTTATAGGAGCTTACTTTGAATATAGCAGGACGCACCAAAGAAACTATCCTGAACTAATGTATAGCATCTTTTATCTGTGTTTGAAAACTTAATTAGAGCAATACAGAGATTATTTTTATTTTTCAAGGATCGCTGTTTGAGTTTTCTGCTTAGTCTATTAGATATTTATTAATAATTTTATAAATGATATCGATAAGTCTTATAATTGATTTAGGTGAACTACTGGTTATATTTAATGAAATTGATAGTGATATAAGTCCACTATACTTTAGGGAAAGGCAGGTTTTAACTAAGAGATTTGGGTTTTGATAGACTGTTCTGAAATAAATGATGATAGATTCATGGCAAATTGGGCTCCCACCTGGAAATTTACTCTGTGACAGCTGTTGATCTCTCAAGTAAGTGGCTACTGCAGGCCTAACAGTAGTGAAACATGACTATGTTGTGATATAGTGCCTGTGACTGAACTTTGGATATGCACATTTAACAAAATGACCTGATCTGTTCTTAGGTTCAGTTCTCTTTCCCAGTAGTAGTGACCCAAATTACAGGCTGGCAGAAAATTCCTGATCCAACACTCATATACATGGAATACAGGGCAGCATGCACTGTAGGGTATCCCCCTTGAGACATAGGGATGGGAATGGCTGGCAGTATAGGATGGTTCAATTTGGAATATAAGAGAGAGTAACCTTCTGACAGATGTACGGGACAGAGTAGACTGGTGCTCTGACCAATAGCTTAGGTACATGGACTAATTTTCATGAGTTGAGTTTGTCTCCAGCTGGGCTAGTAAATGGACTCCTGAAAAGGAAATACTTCAGCTAGTACAGTGTGTAACTCCATGAGAGAGCCAGGGTTGGCTGTTCATTAAAATACTGCAATCAGCAAAACAGCCTATAAGTAAATTAACTAAGAAGCCTAAAATAGAGCAAAAGAGGCAATACAAGATTTGTATAATAATCAACATAATGAAATAGAGTTAAATGTATTATTTATGACCTATTTGTTGTTTAGATAAAGGAAAACAGAAAGAAAGCTTGTACCTGCTAATAAAGGTTTTCTAAGATATTGTATGTAATTATTAGAGATGAGAATAATTTTATTGTACTTTAATTTTTTTAATCATATGTTGTGATGGTTGTTATAACCAATCAACAATAAACTCACTTACTAGTAAATATAACCCAATATAAAAGATAGATACCACTTGGTTTCCTCCAAATCCCACCCTCCCCACCAAGGATTTAGAAAGTGTAAAAAATTTAATATATGTCAGTATGGTCAGGAGGGATCTTCATGTACCCATCCATCAAATTTACAGAAATTTCAGATAAAGGAATGCATTACATGTAGTATGACACACGTGATGTATTGCCTGGTATGTCCCTGTGATAAGCTGCATGTGGACATGACTAAGCACCTCATTAAGAAAAGAAATCAAGAACATGTTAGGAACATTGTGAATGTTAACCTGGATAGTCTAATGGTAGTACATTTCAGAAGTGAGCATAATTCAAGTCCAGCGGGTCTGAGATTTTCAGGATTAGAATGTGTTAAAAAGAAAAATTAAAGGGGTGGGATATCAATAAATACTAAGTTGTCGCAACTTGAAAGTGCATGGATCTGGGGACTTCAGAGTCTTAAACAGTAGGGATTAAAAGACATCCTGGATCTTAAACCATATTTGTAATTTATGGCAGAGAGTTTTTGTTTCCTATTTCTTTCTAACCCCCTTCCCTCCCCTTTAACCTCCTTTGTACTTGATCTCTTTCTGATATTAATATATTGCCTTCACCTCATTCAGATTAACATAAGCTTGAAATATGTATAAAGTTGCAAATATATATATATGAAAATAATAAATAGAAAGAATTTATGTTCCTGTTCTTGGTATGTGTTTTTATTTTTTTGCAGTTCCTCTGTGTATACTGCAGTATTCTCTTTTGAATTTAATTAAATTTTAACTGGGTCCTTTCATTTTCTGTGGTGGTGAGATTCAATCCACACAAGCAAGAATGAAATAACTTTGAATACATGAAGGCCAAGAACTATTGACAAGAACGATCATCTGTTTGCTGATGGACTTAAAATATGGACCCAAAACATAAAATGAGCAAGAACACTGATTTGAACCTTTATAATTTTATAGTAAACAGTAAAGTTCTATTGCACAGAAATTTGTAATGCTCAGAAATAGACCTTTGGCACTTTAAGAATAAGGAATTAATTATTTTAAAATGTATGACTTTGTAGTGAATAAAGTGTCAGATTGTGCTAGGGACATTCTTTTCTAGAGGTTAGTTCATTAGATATTTTAAAACTGATGGAATGAGTGGTTTCTGTATTCGATTACTGAAGTGTTTTTGTACTAATTTTTTTTTTCTAATACTATATGGAAAAGAGAAATGAGATTGTATTATCTGAATTTACATGTTATGTGTGGATTTATAGTATGTATTTCTATTTATGATTGCTGTTTAAGTATTGGATCTAAAAGAAAAAAACATATCGTAATGGTAGGGAAAAGAATTAATGTAATTTGTTTTAATTGGAGTAATTTATTACACATGCACTTTGGAATATAAAAGTTAGGTGTTGGTATAGCAACCACACACCCTCAGGAAGCCTTACAGCAAAGCAGTGGGGTAAATGGTGGCTGGTGAGTTGGACTGGGGTAGGTTTTTTAATCATACTCGGTAGAGGATGGATTTCTTTGCACTTTAAATGTATATCAATATATTTTGCACAATAAAAACCAGTGGAAGGTTTTCTGAAAATCATTGTGCTGTTGTGCTTTAATTGTGCTACCAACCTACACACAAGTGCTCACATTTTTCCATGTTTCATGAAGAGAGCAGTATGATGTTTTGAGTCTGGACCAGGACTCAAGTGGTAGAGCACCCCTACTTAATTGCAGAGTGCATATATATATATATATATATATATATATATATATATATTTATTTATTTTTTTTTTTTGCTTTTGGACATGCAATCAGTGGGGGTAACTCCATGAAACTGATAAGGTGACCATTTAAGAGGGATACCAGAAAGTATTTTTTCATGGAAAGGGTCATGAAGAGGTGGAATAAGCTATTGAAGGAGGTGGTCTGTGCAAAAACTGTGGGAGGATTCACACCTGGGTAGGACAGATACATGGACTTCGTAAAGATGATATCAAAAGGTGAGGGGAGAGGAGGAGTGAAGAGTCACTAGGACTTTATTATTCCACATTAGATGGGTTGGACTGGTAGACATAATGGGCCAAGGAGCATTTTTCAGTTGGGAATTTCTACATTTCTATGTTTCTTTGAGTTCTCAATTTCTAGCATTGCTAATTGGCTGCTGCAGGTTTTGTGGCTTACCAGCAGCTTGGGCATGCTCAGTGTGTGTTCCTCGTAAAATGTGTTGTGACGTGACATTGAAATACTGAAATCCCAAAAGAAAACTGTGTTCCATATGACCTCCTGCTTGTCTGGTTTTCAGAACGCCAGATTTCAGCATGTTCTCTGAATGCAAATTTTGACATTTTTTTATCTTTATGGTGGGGTTACTCTAGGGCTCTATTCTGGGACCTACATGTTGCAACATGTACAGCTCAGACATAGGAGAAGAGGTCAGTAGAAAGGTGTGTCTGTAAACAGCACTGAATTCAGTGGTAGGGTGGACAGTGCAAAAGAAGTAATGGTTATTGTCAGAGATGTGGAGAGGCTAGAACAGTTGTTTCAACACATGGCAACTTATATAAGTTTAATGCCAAAAACTGCAAGGTCATGCATATAGGGAGGAAGAATACTAGAACAGAGTACTCAGTAGATGAGGTAAGGTTGACAAAGACAACAGAGGAGAGAGACTTGTGGGTTATTTTTTATTTTTTTTTATTTTATTACAACTAGGATTACAAGTACCTTTGAGTCAGGCTCTTTTACAAAGGTTCCGCGTCAGAGAACAAATACAAGTTACTGAACTAGGAACAAAACAATAAATAGGTCGGCATATTAGGCTACAATGGTAGATCAATACAATAGCTAGAATAAGTAGAATGTATACATGGGAACACAGAGTAACAGAGGGATAAGTAGGAGGAAGGGTGAAAGATGAAGATAAACGTGAGCAGCGAAGTTGGAGAGGGCAGGAATTGCAGCCAAAGGGCATGGTCATCAACTGGGAGCAGGCTGAAACTAGTCAATAAAAAGGGAAAGATCACTGAGGGCTCAGAAGAAGCGGGGGGGTGAAGGGAGAGTCAGGAGTGGTGAAAAGAAAGAAGAAATAAAGAAGTAACATAGATGAAAAGGTGGAGATGTGGTAGGTGATAGTTGGAGGGGAACAAAAATGAGAGGGCTGAGGAGATTATAGGTAGCATTCACAGGAGCTAGAGTTAGTAAGGTGGAGGTGGGGTTTATGTTTGAATAAGCCAAGGGTGGTAGTGGAGGAAATGTCAGGATTGAGCACATTTAACCAGCTAGGCGCTCTGAAGGCAAAGGATCTTTGGCCCTGAGAGGTGCGATGGTGGGAAACCTGAAGGAGCTGGTATTCAGAGCCCCTGGTGTTACGTGGTCTTAGACTAGAACTAAGCAGTGCTTGGACTCCCAGCAGAGCGAGGCCCATGGTTACTTTTTCTTTGCCATAATGCAGGTTTGGTATTTTATGGAATTTGAAAGTTGAAGCCACCCAGATCGGGCATACAGGTCACATGTATGAGTGAGATGATGAGCACCAGAGATAAGCCTGCAGACCTTGTTAAGTGATGTTGAAATTCATCTCAGGGCAGTGGCAGAGGCAGAGCCATAGATTATAAGACCATAATCAATGATGGAGACCACCAAGCTTTGGATGGCAATCTTCAGTGCTTCTGCAGTAAGGTGTTGTCTATGTCGGTAAAGTAGGCCTAGGTGCATATTTACTGATTTGGCAACATTGTCTATGTGTGCCCCATAGGAGAAATTTAAGTCCAGGGATAACCATAGGTATTTGAATGACTGCACTTGCTCAAGGATGTTGCCATTGCTTGTAGAGATAGCTAGGGGGTGAGATCTATGCCTGTTTTGAGAGCTGTTAAAGAGCATTACTTTGGTTTTTTTATGATTGAGGACAAGCTTATGATGTATGAACCAGTTTTCCACTGCGGCAAAGCCTTGCTGAAGATTGGTCTGCAGGAGCACAGGGTCCTTGTTGGAGGAGAAGATAACAGTGTCATCAGCATAGAGGATAATCTGTTTAGTGTAAGATTTCAGAAGTGTGTTAAGAAAAAGACTGAAGAGTAACGGACCCAAGATGGATCCCTGAGGAACTCCAGATTGGACCGGTCTGAGGTCCGAGAGTGTCCCAGCAATTTTGACTCATTGAGATCTGTTTTGCAGATAGCTGTTGAACCATGAGACAGTGTCAGGAGAGAGTTCTAAATGCTGGAGTTGTTGGATCAGCAGATGATGGTGGACTGTGTCGAAGGCTTTGGTCAGATCTACAAATACTGCACTGGTTAAGTGACCCATATCCAATGTGCCGTGCAGTGCTCCAGTGAACTCTAGTAATGCAGAAGAGGTGCAATGACCTTTTCTGAAGCCATGTTGTTGTGGGCATAAGAGACTGCGTTTGTCCAGGTAGTCCATGAGTTGGTTGGATACTATGTGTTCGAGTGCCTTGGAGAGAGGTGGTAGTATCAAAATTGGTCGATAGTTCACATGGCAGGTCTTATCTCCGCTTTTGTGGACTGGAGTAACTGTAGCCACCTTCCATTTGTTAGGGAACTGACCAGTGCTAAGGGAGATATTGAGAATGTGTGTTTATGGGACTAGAACCTCATCCGTAGTGAGGGTTTTAGATCCAGCAAGTCTCCACTAGATCTTGACTTTGAAATTGCTTTGGTGATCTGTGTTCGGGCATTGTACAGGTTAATTTCTTTGAAGTGGAAGGGTGGGAGAGTGGAAAGAGGATCAACGGGGACAGCGTGGGTAGTGTTAAGGAAAAAATCCGGGGGAATGACACTGCTGAGATCAGTAAATGCATCATTAAAGGTGTTCGTAATGACCAGAGGATCCAAGATGATGGCCTCATCAACCTTTAGCATGGTTGGGGAGGATTTAGTTTGTTTCCCTGTAACTTCTTTGATATTCTTCCAGAAATCTGACCGCTTTCCCCAGGAGTTTGAGAGAACTTCTTTGTAGTAGCCATTTTTCAGTAGCCGTATGGATTTAGTGCAGTTATTGCGGGCACATTTGTAGTTCTGTATATTATGCTGACCACCAGAGTCTCTAGCCAGGGCCCAAAGGTGGTCCCGAGCCTTTAGCTGGGCAAATAGCTCTCCAGTTAGCCACGGGTTGCAGAGTGCTTTAACTTTTCATTTTTTAAGCGTGGCATAGGTGTCACAGGCTGCGTTGAAGGAGGAGATAAAGAGGTTAAGAGCTGTGTTAACATATGTTGAGAGGAAAATGGGAGACCAATCAAACCGACTGAGGTAGGATTTAAGGTGTCTTAGCTGTCCACGTGGGAGCACCCTGCTAGTGATGACTTTGGGTGGGGACTTATGGAATTTATTTCACCATTCACATATAATGGGTGAGTGGTTGCTTAGTGAGTCAGGAAGGACAGAGGTGCTGGCGATATGAGAGGGATGACTGGTAAGGACCCAGTCCAGTAAGGTACTAGTGCCTGTTTTATAGTTCTGTCTGGTGGTGGAGAGAACCATTTGTGAGAGGTTTGCTGATGATATGGTTACCGAGATATAGCAGCATCTGATGAGAGCCAATTAATATTGAAATCACCTAGTATAATTGTCTCCGTACCTACTGGTTGGGATTTGATGAAGTCCAGAACAGTTGTGAGGCTCTTCCCTTGGTCTTTGGGGGGATGTAGGCTGTGATTATTGTGAGGGGTTTTCTTGTGTGCTCCTAAAAGTAGCTTAATGGGTAAGATCTGAGCAGTGAAGTCATGGAGAGGAGTAGAGATGGGGCAACCTATGAGTCTTTGGTGTAGATTGCACAACCTCCACCTCTTTTGGACACATGGTCCAGTCTGTAGACATTATATCCTGGCAGTGCAATCACTGAGTCTGGGATTTTTGGAGAGAGCCATGTTTCAGCAATTGCTAGAATATCAGGTCTGTGCTGGTTTACAAAGACTTGGATGGCGTCCAGCTTAGGGATCAGGCTACAGATCTGATTATTATTAGTGATAGCCTCAAATCAAAAACTCAGTGAAATAAAGCATATGGGAGGGACAGCACAATACTGGAGAATATAGGGAAGAGCATCACTAGCTGAGAAGGCAGATGATCCTGCCTCTATATAGATCATTGGTAGGACCATACCTGGAGAACTTAATCCAGTTCTATCTTTCTTATTTTATAAGGTAAGCAAAGGCTGGAATCAGTCTAGAGTAGAGTGACAAAGATGATTAGTGGCCAGCAGAAAGAGGGATATAATATTACCGCTGTATAGATCGATGGTGAGGGCCCCACCTAGAGTACTGTGTCCTGTACTGGAGGCCCCATCTCCAGAAAGACATAGATCAGGTGGAGGTGGTACAGAACAGAGTGCCCAAAATGGGTTTACCTATGCCGCCGCAACAACAATGTTGTCGATGTCTGGCATAGCGACAGCCCCAATGTCAACAGGTGAAATTTCACCTGTGAAACATCAGTCTGTGTTTCTATAGGAGGGCAGCACCCCCCAAACCCCCCATGCAGGGGGCTGTGCCCCCCATGCCCCCCTCTTCTATAGACTGGTAACTCCAGTCTGAGTTAACTCAAAAGGGAGGTGAAAGTTGGTGAAAGGGCGAAATTTCACTGGCGGGTCCCCCACAACAACATTTTCGAAACTTGTTGAAAACTTCACTGTGGGGGATTTCGCCAATGGGGTTTCACTCTTCCATCGGTACACCCCTAAAATGGTGCATGGCCTGCATCAGAAGCCCTATGAGGAAAGGCTCAAGGAATTAAATATGTATTTTCTAGACGTAAGGAGGGAAAGGGGGGGACATGATAAAAGCATTCAAATACCTCAAAGGTAATAATAAGGTACAGGAGGATAGGATTTTACATAGAAAGAGATGATCATGGACAAGGGTTCATAATATGAAGCTGAAGGGGGGAAGCTCAGAGGGAATGTGAGAAAATACTTCTTCATGGAAAGGGTTGTGGACATCTGGAACAGTCTTCCAGCAGAGGTTGTGGGTACTAAAATGGTGGCAGGATTCAAGCATGCATGAGATAGACACAAGGGGACCACAGTAATAGGGCTAGGGGGATAAGGCTGGAGATCACGTATGGTCTGTAGTAGCACAGTAGGTATGGAAATTAGGGCAGACTAGGTGGGCCAAGAGGTCCTTATCTGCTGCAACTTCTATGTTTCAAGATAGTGCATATGATGAAGGGTTAAAGGTCTTAAACATGTACTCCATGGAGACCAGAAGGGAGAAGGGGGACATGACAAAAACAAGTAAGTTCCTATGCGGGGTTAACAGGGGGGACACAGCAGAGCTGGTGTTAATGAAAGGGACCACAGTTACTATGGGACACTACTACAAGTTGGTAGGGGTTAAGTTGAAAAAAGATGGGAGGAAGTTTTTCTTCACAGAGAGGATGGTGTAGGGCTGAAACTGCTTATCCAGTGAGGTGGTAAATGCTGGCAGTTGGAGCGACTCAGAGTGGGGTGGGATAGATTTAAAGGGGTGTTGGGTGGCCCAGGGAATCCTGGTCTGGAGTAACTGGCTGGTCTTTTTAGGGGTCAGTAGATAGTGTCAGGACAAACTAGATGAGCCTTAGGCCTTCTTCTGTCTTTATCATTGTATGTTTCTATGTTCCTAAGTATGAAAGACACTACATAGAATTGTATTATATTGTGGTACTTTATTTGCTGCTACAGAGTATGCTTTGAATATTGCCTCTTTAAGAAAACTTTGAAGAACATGACATTTAGACAAAATTCATCTTTTTATTTCATGTATTGTTTACATTTATATCCCTTTGTATTTCATTACTGTTTTGTTTGTTTTTTTTTGTTTTTTTTGGAAAAGTGGTCCTTAACCCCTAGAGTTCATTAACATCTGCTGCTTGACCTTTGCTCAACTCATAATCCTCTGTTTGCAACATCACAGTCTGTCATATGGCAATGAATATGATGTCACAAACAGGATTGTGACTTCAGCAAAGGATTAAACAGCAGCAGTGGATTAAGTGTATGGGACAGTGATCCTGTTTCCAAGTCAGTGAACTTTGTAATAAAAAGCAAAAAGGAAGAAAAATAAAGAAAATCTAGAAAACATCAGGGCAGGATTTCCAAAGGTTAACGCCATTGCAAACGTGGTTAGCGACGGCGCTAACCTGGGTTTGCATGAGTGCTCCAGGTAGAGCCATAATCAGAGGCCCCCAGAGCATTTCCCAAACCTGGCAGTACTAAGCAGCTAACTATATCATTGTGACTATGCAAATAAGGGGTTCCTCCATGCATACCAGCACAGCAGGATATTCAAAGGTTTGCAATAGTGACAGTTAACTGCCCCCAGAGCAGCATTGTTTACCACCACCAAAAGCCATGTCTTAGCTGGGCACTAAGCCCGCATCCCCACCTCCTGGAAGGTAAGGCAGCTGTACTGCAGCCACCCTCCCCTATGCCTAGCTCCCCTGCACCTCTAATCATGCTGTGGACTTATGTGTTACTGTCCTTGATGGTCCAGTGCTCCCCCCAGTCACCTGGTTGTCTTAAGTTATACATTCCTGTCTTAAGTTATATATTCCATGGTGGTCTGGTGATTCCCCCCACCCTCTGATCACCTGTTTGCAATATATTATACATTCTCTGGTGGTCCAGTGGTTCCATCCACCCCCTAACAGTACACAGACTTCCCACCCACCCATCCACCCACTGAGGAGCTCACCCCGATAGTCATGGTCATCAGAGCAGTTGCCAGCACAGCTGACTAAATATGTGGCCCAAGATTAATTGTGTCTAAATATTATGTTTTTCAAAGATTTTCAAAGATTTTGCAAAAGTGACATTCACTTTATTGTTTGCACAGTGTTAGGTTTGCTGGACATTCAGTGATATCTGCTTTATTGAAAGCTTACTTTAAAAGAAAGCATTTAGGAGGATATGCTTTAATGTATGCCAAGGAGAGAATGTTTTAAATGTTTAAATCCTCATAATGCGGTGTTTTAAACATACTGTTTTGAACACATTTAACTGCTACATATTGAATGCCATCACAAGAACTTATAATTTCATTAGGTTCCCTTAATTGAGTGGTCAATCATTTGAGTTAAATGAAGTAGTATATAAAAGACTGAAATGGCTACAGCTAAAAGCTTACTTTGAAATGGTGTGTATTTGATGAAAACAGTCTTGTGTGATCGATGAGTACCTAATTATAAACAAGTGCTAGTGTCATTAACTTCTAATACCTAATTTTTTAATATTTTAGACTGTTGGTCTTGTATATATAGACTTAGCATCAAGTGTTTGAATTTATGGTGCTAACTTAGAGTCGAATAACTAAGTGAATCTACTTAGCTATCTACTGGGTATACATGGGATCCCTCCTAGCATTACTGTACATTTCCTAACAGGGATCAATGAGGTCGCCATCACCTAGTGTGTCAGTCCCTATACTATAAATATAAAAGTGAAATTCACAGCAAATTATTGAGAACCATATGAAACAAACTGCAGGGAACTGATTGATCAGACATGCTGTCTTTTAAATGGCACCAATACAATCTGGCCAAATGCAAACTTATAAAAATGAAATGATCTAAAACAGCCAGATATTACATTTAAAGTTGTAGTATAGCAACGGGACTATTTCCATTGATGTTATTATTATTAAGTGGAGATATGAAACAAAAATCGGGGACCATTTGTTCCTAGCTTGCAGTGTGACTCGGAACTGACAATTTCAAAGGGTCTCAAATTTTTTACATCTAAATGTTAGGAGTCTACTAGCACATTTGTTTTTGTTTTATTTTTTCACCTTTTTTTCCCTCTGGTTGCCAGCCCCTGGGATCTCCCTCAGACATAGCCCTTCTCAACTTTATCTCGCCCAGCCTGAAATCCTCCCATCTCACAGTCACCTTCTGAAACTCTTAGCCTTGAACTCCATCACCGCTGTGACCCCCCCAGCTTGTACCCCCTGAGGCGGGGCTGCCACCACTTACTTGGTGCCCTATGAATCCAATCACTTGGCAGGAGGAGGAGGAGGGCAGGTTGGAGGAAAACAGTGCCCTAAATGGATAGGATCCAGTGGTGGGCATGGGGCTGCTACGGGCTCATCATCATCATCACCAGGCACCGAGGTTTTTCCTATTTTTCGTGACCTGTGAACGTGACATTCCCCCCCAAGATGAGTAGATGTGCAATGACACCCAGTGCACAGCGGGCATGCTCTTGCACTTACCACATGAATGTCCACCATTGCCTCCACCCCTACATCATGGTCCTCGGCAGTAGCATCCCCAGCCTGCGCTGGGAGTTGCCGATGCCAGGGGAGCCAGTACCTACCCTCCCCAGTAGAGGAGAGCAGCCCATTGGACACGCAATCCTCTCCTCCCCAGCCAACCCCCAACAACCCAAGCTCACTCCCGAGTCTGGATCACCAGTGTGGGTGCAAGGAGTAGAGTCCAGCTCCTCAACCCTCATCACCCCTGGACCAGCTCTACTAGCACATTTGAACAACATAAAAATTTGGATTGAATTGGAGGAATTTGATATTCTTGCATTATGTGAATCATGATAAAAAAAATATCTGTCCCAAATGAATTTTCCAGCCTAGGGGGGCATTATTTGTTTTGCAAAGATAGGATAGTGGGAAAAGGGGAGGAGTAATTATTTATGTAAAAGGGTGTATACAGTACACGTAAAACAAGTAGAGACTTGTATGTGCAGTGATACAGCTGAACATCTGACCATTAAACTTACATTAGGTGGTGAGACAGACACTGATGTTTTATTTTTCCTGTGTATATCTACCATATAAAACAGCCAGCACTGAAATACTGATAGTAGGGAAATAAGCAGTTGTGGGTAAAGGGGGAAGAAAGAACACATTGTAATGAATAATTTTATTATATACTGGATAACCTGAAATAATAATAACAAGATTAAAGTAAAGGTGTGACATTTTGTAACATAGGTTTGGGCTTCATAGCCTTCCATCCTGGGGCAGTGATAGTCCCTCTGTGTTAAAATTATAAATTTTAATTGCACTCCTGTAAGGGAGTGAAGTGATCGTACCTCTGGCCAAACTGCAAGCCAGCTGATCCCTTCCAACTTCCCAGTCCACTGACCACACTCCTGTGCTCGGATGTTTTGTGACATCCTATCAGGGAGATCATGGGGGTGCACCCCATTGAATGCTATGGGGGAGATTTTCAAAACATTATTATGCAGTTTTAAGCCACCTTTAAAGCAAATAAAAGCAAAAGCTCAACTAATAGGGTCCCTATTAGTTGTGCAGTGGCATTCATTTGCATCAAAGGTAGCTTAAAGCTGCATAATAATGTTTTGAAAATCTCCCCCATAGCATTCAATGGGATGCACCCCCATGCTCTCCCTGGTAGGACATCACAAAATGTCTGAGAGTGGGGGTGTGGTCAGTGGACTAGGAAGTTGGAAGGGATTAGCTTGCTGGCAGTTCGGCCAGAGTTACAATCCTTTCCCTCCTTTACAGGAGTGCATTAAAACTTATCATTTTAACACAGAGGGACTATCGCTGCCCTAGGGTGGCTGACTATAAAGCTCTATCCTAAATCTCACACCTTTACTTTAAAAATGTTTCAATGGCTAGTAGTTTTAATCAAGTAACAAATGAAGAAACCAGAAAAATTATAATACAGAAGGTGGATCAACTATAAATTGGGTGTTAACAAATAGGTTAAATTTCCTAACAAGTTCAGGAGTTCTAAATGATGCTATTTCTGACCAGTTTCCTGTGTACATGGTTAGAAAAAGAAAAAAGAACAAGTGAAGTTTTGATTAGGGAAAGTATGTCTTTTAAAAATTGAACAGATGATGGGTACGATTTTTAATGCCTGGTGTCTCTTGTTTGGATGCAGATGCTGAAATCTACCCGGGAAAGTAGATCAAGAAAAGTTGGTTTAACTTCCTGGACAGAATTCTGCACTTGCGTCTGAAAAACATATGCAGTTTCTTCAGTTGTGGGAAAAATTGCCATAAACTGTGCAACATGTCACAAATGCATTCAAGGGCCAGATATTCAAAAATGGGCAAAGCAGACAGCAAAGGTTTGCACTGAGCTTGCTCATTGCCCATGATCCTGAGGATGCTATATTCATTTGGATAGTGCACCGGCACTATCTGATTGAATATATGGGCATGTCAGCCCAGCACTAAGCTGAGTAGTGCCACCATGACATTGTTCCTGGCAGTGCAGGGAACAGCACCCCAGACCTGATAGCACCAGTAGCTTCTAGCTCAATATTCTGATGGCCCCATGCAAATGAGCCCATTGGACATACATGGGCCTTTTGCATGCCCATTATGGGCACATTTGCATGGGAAGCAGTGGCAGGCTTACACCCCTGCATTTGGTCCCCCCAGCCTAATTGCCCAGTCCTGTAGAAGTGGACATATTCCCTAGCATCTAGTGGCACCCCCTAACCTCCAAATCCTTGCCATGTTACAATAAAATATGTCCCTGACATCTAGTGGCTCTCCCATCCCTTGATCCCCATCCACAGTAAGAGAAAAAAATTCCCTGATACCTAGTGGTCCCTCCTCCCACCCTCCGATCACTGGTCCCAGTGTAAATAAAATAACTCTCTGGAGCCCAGTGTTGTTCCCCCCCAACCTCTCATCATCAGCCCTGGTATAATAAAACAACTGGTCTCCTTCACACTCTGATCACCAACCCCAGTATTAAAACATAGTTCCTTGTGATGTTGCTAGCCTTGCTTGTAGAGCAGAAAGCAGCTAACTAAAAGAAGCTACATTTTCTTATTAATTTAACACTTATATCTCAGCAGGAGTCAGTGTTTGTTGAGATTAAGCAGACAGATACTTTATTAGAGGTAGAAGAGGTCTTATTTAGGGTTAAAAAAGAAAGAAAAGAAAGAAAGTCAGTGTGTGTTCTGTACTGGGAAGGGTACTGTATCAACTTACTTTGCTAAACCAATAGGAGGAAAGAGAGCTTAATTGGGGGTGTGGCTTAGACACTATAAAAGCAAGTGACTCAAATTACAACTTCCTGTTGCTAGCCTTGCTTGTAGAGCAGAAAGCAGCCAACTAAAAGAAGCTACATTTTCTTATTAATTTAACACTTACATCTCAGCAGGAGTCAATGTCTGTTGAGATTAAGCAGACAGATACTTTATTAGAGGTAGAAGGGGTCTTATTTAAGGTTAAAAAAAGAAAAGAAAGAAAGTCAGTGTGTGTTCTGTACTGGGAAGGGTACTGTATCAACTTACTTTACTAAACCAGTAGGAGGAGAGAGAGCTTAATTGGGGTGTGGCTTAGACACTATAAAAGCAGGTGACTCAAATTACAACTTCCTGATGCTAGCCTTGCTTGTAGAGCAGAAAGCAACTAACTAAAAGAAGCTACATTTTCTTATTAATTTAACACTTATATCTCAGCAGGAGTCAGTGTCTGTTGAGATTAAGCAGACAGATACTTTATTAGAGGTAGAATGGGTCTTATTTAAGGTTAAAAAAAAGAAAATAAAGAAAGTCAGTGTGTGTTTTGTACTGGGAAGGGTACTGTATCAACTTACTTTGCTAAACCAGTAGGAGGAGAGAGAGAGAGAGCTTAATTGGGGGTGTGGCTTAGACACTATAAAAGCAGGTGACTCAAATTACAACTTCCTGTTGCTAGCCTTGCTTGTAGAGCAGAAAGCAACTAACTAAAAGAAGCTACATTTTCTTATTAATTTAACACTTATATCTCAGCAGGAGTCAGTGTCTGTTGAGATTAAGCAGACAGATCTTTATTAGAGGTAGAAGGGGTCTTATTAAGGGTTAAAAAAAGAAAGAAAAAAAGTCAGTGTGTGTTCTGTTCTGGGAAGGGTACTGTATCAACTTACTTTGCTAAACCAGTAGGAGGAAAGAGAGCTTAATTGGGGGTGTGGCTTAGACACTATAAAAGCAAGTGACTCAAATTACAACTTCCTGTTGCTAGCCTTGCTTGTAGAGCAGAAAGCAGCCAACTAAAAGAAGCTACATTTTCTTATTAATTCAACACTTACATCTCAGCAGGAGTCAATGTCTGTTGAGATTAAGCAGACAGATACTTTATTAGAGGTAGAAGGGGTCTTATTTAAGGTTAAAAAAAGAAAAGAAAGAAAGTCAGTGTGTGTTCTGTACTGGGAAGGGTACTGTATCAACTTACTTTACTAAACCAGTAGGAGGAGAGAGAGCTTAATTGGGGGTGTGGCTTAGACACTATAAAAGCAGGTGACTCAAATTACAACTTCCTGATGCTAGCCTTGCTTGTAGAGCAGAAAGCAACTAACTAAAAGAAGCTACATTTTCTTATTAATTTAACACTTATATCTCAGCAGGAGTCAGTGTCTGTTGAGATTAAGCAGACAGATACTTTATTAGAGGTAGAATGGGTCTTATTTAAGGTTAAAAAAAAGAAAATAAAGAAAGTCAGTGTGTGTTTTGTACTGGGAAGGGTACTGTATCAACTTACTTTGCTAAACCAGTAGGAGGGAGAGAGAGAGAGAGCTTAATTGGGGGTGTGGCTTAGACACTATAAAAGCAGGTGACTCAAATTACAACTTCCTGTTGCTAGCCTTGCTTGTAGAGCAGAAAGCAACTAACTAAAAGAAGCTACATTTTCTTATTAATTTAACACTTATATCTCAGCAGGAGTCAGTGTCTGTTGAGATTAAGCAGACAGATACTTTATTAGAGGTAGAAGGGGTCTTATTAAGGGTTAAAAAAAGAAAGAAAGAAAGTCAGTGTGTGTTCTGTTCTGGGAAGGGTACTGTATCAACTTACTTTGCTAAACCAGTAGGAGAAGAGAGAGAGCTTAATTGGGGGTGTGGCTTAGACACTATAAAAGCAGGTGACTCAAATTACAACTTCCTGTTGCTAGCCTTTTTTCTTACTAATTGCCCTTCATCCCACCCCTCCACCCACCCTAAGCCAGTTCTACTTTTATAGCCACTGGATTTGACTGTCAACAGGAACTTCCTGTTTGGCAGTAAGAAGGGAAGGATCATAGAGAAACATTAGTTTGTCAACCCTAAAGGAAAAAGTGGCTCACTTTTCCCCCAGCTGCTGGTGATCTGACACTGAGCAAGGAAGAAGGAGGCTACTGAAGAATTTAGGAAGTTGCTGTCCCAGAACAGGAAGGGTGAGAGTTGAAAGGAGAGGAGAGAGTAAGCATACAGAGAAACAGGAGAGGGGACACAAAATAGGACATGAAAGGAGTGGTGCAGTGTAGTGCAATGGCTGTGGGGCGGCAGTGTTCTGGGAGACATTCTGGAGGCTGCAATGCTGCCCTATTTGCAGGTACCTCTCTGGTCTGAGGGAGGAGGTTGCCTGTCTCCAGGCTGACCTGGCTAGGATTCGTGAAACCTCCTCCTCCACCCAGGGACCACCAGGGCCAATGCCACTACCTCAGAGGTTGCCAAGAAAGAGGAGAGACTGGACCAGGGTGGGCTCAGGGAGGGAGAAGGTGGTGGAACAGAGTTGCATCCCTCCAGCTGTACCTCTCCACCATTCATTTGCTCTTCTGGTGGATAGTGGTTCCTCTATGGAGGCACCTACAGTGGAGACCAAGGAGGATGCTGGGAACCTTCACAAAGGAGACCCACAGAAGGGTGGCATGGGACCCCTCAGGGGAAGGAAACAACTCCTGGTGGGGGACTTAATCATTGGGGGGTAGAAATGGGTGAGGAAGGGGAGAGGGAGGTAAGGTGCCTGCCTGGTGCCATGGCTTGGAGGGACAGGAAGTGAATCCTCAGGATTGTGGGAGCGGCTGCACAAGGGAGGGAGCTGGATGTCATTGTCCACCTAGGGACAAATGACCTGGCTAAGAATGGGATTAGAGCAGTGCAAGATGAGTTTGTAGAGTTGGGGAGGGGCCTTAGACAAGTAATGCATACGGTAACCTTCTCAGAGGTGCTGCCTGTCTATGGCAAGGGTGATGCTAGGGTACTCCTCACCAGGGAATTCAGTGAATGGTTGAAAAACTGGTGTGGAGCTCAGGGTTTTGGCTTCATTGGGGACTGGGGAGCCACCTGGAGGGATGCAGACCTATACTGGTGCGATGGTCTGCATCTGTCCGGGGGGGGAACCAGGATCCTAGGTGAGAGGTTTAAATGCTTCATTAGCAAGCATTTAAACTAGCCAAGGGGGGAGGCACTGAAAAGGAGCAGGGAAATCCCAGCCTCCCCCCACAAAACATGGTAATTAGTAGGGTGAACACCAAGGTAGAGAAGTCATTAGGGAGCAGGACAGAGGCAAATGTAAAAAAAGGCATAGGCAGTAAGGACAGAAATGGGGCTAAAAGGGGTAAGGCCATCAAAAAGTGGAGGGTGATGAGTACCAATGCCCGTAGTCTGTGTAACAAGCTCCCTGAACTAGTGGCCTTGATGGAAGAGGGATTCCTGGATATTGTGGCAGTCACAGAAACATGGTACACAGAGAACCATGACTGGGATGTCAACATACTAGGATACACAATCTACAGGAGGGACAGGGAGGGTAAAAGAGGAGGAGAAGTAGCTCTCTATGTAAAGGAAGGGATCAAAGCAACAGAGCTAAAGAGTAAACAGGGAGCAGATGAGGCACTCTGGGTCACCCTGGAGGCAGGAAATGGCACCACAATCTGCATGGGGGTTTTATACAGACCCCAATCTCAGGGGGAGGGAATGGACAAGGAAATGATAGAAGGCTTCCTTAGAATGGCAGAAAAAAGGGGAGATATTGTTGATGGGGGACCTGAACATACCAGATGTTAACTGGAGCACCTTTGCTGCAGGCACATCCAAGAGCAGGGTCATTCTTGATGCCCTACAGGGGGCATGCCTCAGACAGCTAGTATTGGAACCTACTCAGGAGTGAGCAATCTTAGATCTGGTACTCTCAAATGGGGAGGGAGAAAGAATCTCAGATTTAGAGGTAGGTAGCCATCTGGGAACAAGTGACCACCAAACAGTGTGGTTCACGATAAACACAGCCATACAATCAAGCCATACAAAAGCAAGAGTACTGGACTTTAGGAGGGCTGACTTTGGGAAAATGAGAGAGTGCCTCAGAAAAGCACTAGCAAACAGGCAAGAAGGAGGGGTGGAGGAACAATGGGGAGTAATCAAAACAGCCATCACAGAGGCAACAAGCCTTTGTGTAAAGCAAATCAACAAAACACAACTAAGGAAAAAAACGCTATGGTTCTCAAAAGAGGTGGCAGGGAAGGTTAAGGAGAAAAGGATAGCATTCAGGAAATATAAGGAAACACAGAAGAAGCAGAACAGAGAACTTTATCAGTTAAAGCAGAAAGAGGCTGGGATGGCAGTCAGAATAGCAAAGACCCAAACCGAGGAAAGGATAGCCAACTCTGCTAAGAAGGGGATAAGACCCTTTATAGGTACATTAGGGAGCGAAGAAAGACCAAAGGAGGGATACTGAGGCTTAATAAAGGGGAGGGAATGTGGGTAGAGGGTGACAGTGAAAAAGCAGGGATTCTGAACGAATATTTGTGCTCAGTATTCACAAAGGAAGAGGAGGGGGAGGTACCTAAACCAAACAAGAGAAACACTCTGAAGATGGGGGTTGATACCAGCCCATTTACAGAAGAAAGGGTTCTGAAAGAACTAATAAAATTTAAGTTGGACAAAGCAATGGGGCCTGATGGGATTAACCCAAGAATTCTAAAAGAACTAAGGGTAGAACTAGTGACACCACTGAATACTCTCTTTAACAAATCATGGGAGGATGGGGTGGTACCTGAGGACTGGAGGAGGGCAGACGTGATCCCTCTTCACAAAAGTGGGAGCAGGACAGAGGCAGAAAACTACAGACCAGTTAGTTTGACCTCAGTGGTAGGGAAAATGATGGAATCACTTCTGAAGGAAAGAATTGTTGAGTACCAAGAGGCCAGTGGGGCACAGGACCCAAGACAGCATGGATTCATGATGGGAAAGTCGTGTCAGATGAATCTAATAGATTTCTTTGACTGGGTTACCAAAGTAGTAGACCAGGGAGGAGCTGTGGACATGGCCTACCTAGATTTTAGCAAGGTATTTGATACAGTCCCACACAAAAGATTAATACACAAGTTAGCCAGCCTTGGAGTGGGTCCCAAGGTGGTAGTCTGGATAAAAAATTGGCTAGACAACAGGACGCAAAGGGTAGCAGTAAATGGAGTCTACAGTGAAGAAAGGAGGGTTACTAGCAGGGTACCGCAGAGTTCAGTACTGGGGCTGGCCCTTTTTAATGTCTTTATAAGTGACATTGCAGAGGAACTGGAAGGAAAAGTATGTCTCTTTGCAGATGACACATAGATCTGCAACAGGGTTGATACACAAGATGGAGTGGAAAGGATGAGAAGGGACTTGGCAAGGTTGGAGGAATGGCCAAATGTATGGCAGCTGAGATTCAATGCAAAGAAGTACAGGGTAATACACCTGGGAAACAAAAACCCAGGGGAAGAGTACACAATGGGTGGTGAGATACTGACAACAGTAAAAATGGAACGGGACCTGGGGGTAATTATATTAGATGGCCTAAAGGTGGGCAAGCAATGTGAGAAGGCAGTAAGAAAGGCTTGGCGGATACTGGAATGCATAGGGAGAGGCATCAATAGTAGAAAACAGGAAGTTGTTATCCCTCTGTACAGACAGTTGGTGAGAATCCATCTGGAGTACTGTGTGCAGTTCTAGAGACCCCATCTCCTCAAAGACAGACAGAGTGGAGGCTGTCCAGAGGAAGGCAACCAAAATGGTGCAGAGTCTGCACCAGAAGACATATGAAGAAAGACTAAAGGAGCTTAATATGTATACCCTTGAGGAAAGAAGGAGAGGGAGACATGATAGAAACTTTCAAGTACCTCAAGAGAATCAACAAAGTCCAAGAGGGTAGCATCTTTCAGAAAAAGAGATGTGCAAGAACAAGGGGACACATTTTGAAGATAGAGGGGGGACGTCTCAGAGGTAATGTGAGGAAGTATTTTTTCATAGAGAGGGTTGTGAATGCATGGAACAGCCTCCCTAGGAAGTCGTGGAGTCAAGAACAGTGGAGGAATTCAAGAATGCATGGGACAGACATAAGGCAGTCCTAGTGTGGGGTAGGAGAAAATAAGCTGTTGGTTAACTAGGATCAACAACTTATCTGTTAGGTAGAAAAATGGGCAGACTAGGTGGGCCAAGCGGTCCTTATCTGCCATCAAATTCTATGTTTCCATGGCATCCAGCAGTCCCCACCGACCTCCAATCATTGACCCTAGTGTAAAAAAATAACTCCCTGGTGTCTAGTGGCACCCCCTCACCCACCCAGCAATCCCTGTCTCCATTCTCTATCACATTTTCCCTGAGATCTAGCGCCCCCCCACAACATATACAACGAACATCCATCCTGCCACTCCCACTTACCCAACTTGCCAGTGCTGTGGGAGCCCATATAGCAACTGGCATAGTTCTCCTCTTACCACCTTGGCTGGCTGCCATATGCAATGACAGGGAGTCTGTGTCCTCTGTGCTGTAAAGAGAGTGCACATACTGTCTACAGTAGTAAGAGGACGTGGCAGCGTGGCTGGTTGATGCCTGTGGTGTGGGGGGGAGCCTCTAAACACCAGGGAATATGTGATAGTGTAGGGGGACAGGGACTGGTGGGCGGTTGCCTCTAGATGCCAGGGAGTTCTTATTTTATACCGGGGCCAGCGATCGGAGGGTGGAGAGAACCACTAAACACCAGGGAGTTATGTTTTAATAAAGGGAATGGAAATCAGAGGGTGGGGGGACTACTAGGCACCAGGGAGTTATGTTTTAATACTGGAGCTGGTGATAGAAAGGTCGGGGGCGGCAATTAGGCACCAGGGGGTTATGTTTTAATACTGGGGCTGATGATCAGAGGATGGGGGATCACTTGGTACCAGGGAAAGCTTTACAGTTATATGGGATGATGATCAGAGATGGGGGAACCCCTGACCTCCAGGGAAAGTTTAAACGTATTCGGGATGGCAATCAGAAGGTGGGGGGAACCACCGGACACTAAGGCAAGTTTTTTTTTTATTGAAAATTTTTTATTGAGAATATTTTCAGAGTATCATATTCCACATCATCACTTCAACAAGTACATCAGTATAACATAACTTTTAGATTGATCTAGATCTCTGTCCTTTGCTTGTCTAAGTTTGCCACTTTCTGCCTCATATATGATGTTGTCCAGGCTCTCATTTCAGTGAAATTATTGGTGCCTGTAATAAAACAGGAGAGCTGTGCTTATCACGCCTTGGTCATTATCCCATGTAGTCCACTGTGCCAGAGAGATAAGTCCATATATCAATTAATCATACTCTTCTCTTCCCCATTAGTGGGAAAGTCCTGCACTGAAAAATGCACTTCTGCCATGGTACGTAAATTTCAAGCAAGACATTGCAAATGTTTTGTTCTAAAAAGCAATGCTTATAATAAGATTCCTTACATGTGTATCATTATTTTACCTAGGGCAAGTTTTAAATTTATACAGGACAGCAATCGGAGGATGGTGGAGAACCACTGGACACCAGAGAAAGTTTTTAACTTATATGGGATGATGATCTGAAGGTGGGGGGACAACTAGATGCCAAGGACAGTTGTAACCTTATACGGGATGGCAACTGGAGGGCGGTGGGAACTATGCACTAGGGACAGTTTTAATTCTCTAGAGGATGATGATCAGAGGATGGGGTTGGACTACTAGACAGCAGGGAGCTGCTCCTCCTCTTCCAATATGGTTGCTGGCTGCAGTGGCTCCACTGGCCGTTAGGGTTGCCACAGTAAGTCGGGCCTCTTCTCAGTGGTAATTGCACAGCACAAGGTGGACTCTGCTATTCTCTCTGTGCAGCACTACCACGCTGAATATTGTGCTGTACTGGGATTCCTGTCCCTGCTCCTCCCTTTACCAACTGCGTTTCGTTACTTATTTTTTTTTTTTGTGCGAGCTAACCCTTTTAGCGTGTGCCACAGCCCCCTTTGAATATTGTCACTTCCAGCAGAGGCAGTGGAGATGACACTGGTGGTGGGCTTCAAGCATGCATGGGATTCACACAAGGGAATCTTAGTTGGGAAACGGGGAGGTAGCTGGAGATCATTTAGGGGACTGACTGTGGTTAAAAATATAGGAAGGGAAAAAAAGGAGCAGATTGGGTGGGCCAAACGATCGTCGTCTGCTGACAAATTATATGTTTCTGTGTTTCAGCATATAATGCATCACAAGCTCGGTTTACTTAGAATAACAATTTGTTAAGCAAAAAGTACAACAGTGTTACTGCCCATCTCAATTACTTTTTTTACTACCTGTGCCATTCCTTCTCCCACCCCATGCCTCTCCTCCCCTCCTGCTCCCCTTTCCCCACCCTCCCATTCCTCCACCGGCTTCCATTCTTCCCCTGCCACTATCTAGGAAACATTTCATGCTCTTTCTTTCCTTTACCTATCAAAATCTAGCTCTGATGTGCTAGATACTAAGCTCCTCCACTTCTCAGCTCCTGCTTTAGCATCTCCTCTCAATTACTTACTCAACTTATAATTTCCCTCTGCTCTGTTCCCCAGTCCTGGAAGATTGCCAGGGTGATTCCACTTCACAAAGGAGGAAACTCCATCTCCCTTGATAACTTCCATTCTGTTTCCCTCCTTTCTCCCTCTCAAAGCTGCAAGAGAAACTGGTCTTTTGCAGACTTTTTGACTACCTCTGTCTCTTTTCCAGTCTGACTTTCAGAATTACCATTCCGCCGTCTCCTCCCTGCCATTTGTCACTGATTGTATCCTCTCTGAGATGGATCGGGGTGCATCAAGGCTGACATTTTCATTGATCTGGCCAAAGCCTTTGACTAGGAGTTCAATCCACTCCTCCAGAACAAACTGAGCTCTGCTGGCCTCTCAGCTCCTGCTGTTGATTGGTTCCATTTATACCTCATGGGCCATTGGCAGTCGGTGCAGGTTGGAAGTGTCCTGTCACTACCTCTTTCCATCTAGGCTGGGGTCCCACAGGGCTCTCTTCTGGGTCCCATCCTCTTAGTCATTATCCTCAAAGACCTACCCTCTGCCAGTGCTAACTTACATATTAACATGTACGCTGATAACACAGTCATCTGCACCTCTGGCCCCTCCACCATGGCTATGGATGACCTGATCCAGCAGGATTTCCACAATGTTCTGCTCTGGTTCCAATCTAACCAACTCAAGCGTAACACCAAAAACATGGTGTCCATGATGTTTGGTACCATCCAGAAACTGGCCTGACTCCTGTTCCTTCTGACTTTCTCCACATTGGATGCCCCCTCTTGAAGCAGTGCAGACCTCCAAGTGTAGTGGGGGGACAGCAAACTTGACTTCTCAGTCCACATTGATGCTATCCATGCAAAACTTCACATCAGTCTTGGGGTCTTGTTCTGCAATAAATGCTGCTTATCCCTGCATGTCCATGGGGAACATATTACCAAAATGGTGCTCCCTGTATTCAACTACATGGAAGTGGTCTATGGCACCATCCCCATCACTTTCCTTGCCAGACTTGACACCCTCTGCAGTGCCTTTTGCCATTGTGCCACTGACTCCCCCCCTGCACTCACCACTGCTCCCTTTATTCCTCCTTATTCATCCTGCCTGTACACTCAAGTCACTAGGCTCACCCCACCTTCTTCATCTCCAAGTACTGTTTTAGTTCCCTTCCCTGCTACCTCTCCTCCCTCCTCTCTCTCTAATCCCTCCTGCCTCATGCTCCCTCCAATCTAGGGACTGTCACAGTTTCTCCATTCCTCATCTCAGTTCCTCTGCTGGGCAAGCTGCCTTCTCCTACCAACTTCCTACTCTGTGGAACCAGTAGCCTTCCTCCCTCCATTTCTCTCCCTCCTGTGGATCCATCAGGAACCAGTTGAAATCCTCCCCCCAACCTGTTCCTGTTCCACTTTCTCCTGACCCCCTACCAGCCTACCCCCCTAATGTGCTCCATTTTGGGCCTCTGCCTGGTTTTCCACTCTACACCTTCTGGCCTCACTTCACCACTACCGCTGCACTTGTTTCCAACACTATGGTCAGTTGGTACCCCCATATTCAGCTTATATAATGCTGTTGTTAGCGTATCATCACCTGTACTTGTTTTACTCCTATAACACTGTACACTGCTGCTGTATTCACTTAGACCTATAAAATGTTCCATCGTACTGTGACTGGACTTCACTTTGTACTAATGATCAAACCAGTTTTGTACCTATGATTGGCTATTTGTATTTGTACTGCTCTTCTGTATTCCTCTTTTTCCCTAGTCCCCTGGGTCACACCTGGAAATGGACCTTGGCTCAGCGTGTCTTTTCCGGTTAGCAATTTTCAATGAAATAAATGTTTTTTGCAAAAATAAAATACAAAAAAAAACAACCTGGGATTACATACGAACATACAAAGGAGCCATCAGAAGAAGGCCATTTGGTCTATCAAGTCTACTCATACTGCAGTGTCCACAGCTTGAGCTAATGTCCCTGCCCTCCCTCCCTACTCCTCCCATCCTCCCTACCCATGATCCTTACCTTCTCCCTATGCCTATCCCAGCCTCTCTTAAAGCTGACCACTGTCTTCAATGAGATTACCTCTTCCGGCAGAGCATTCAAAGTATCCACCACCCTCTCTGTGAAGAAGTGCTTCCTGACCTCCCTTCTAAACCTCCCACCCTCCAGCTTAAGAATGTTCCCCCTCATGTTATGGTTGCCACTCAGCTTAAAGAGACTCTCCTTATCAACCTTATTTATCCCTTTCAAGTACTTGAAGATCCCAATCATGTCCCCTCTCTCTCTCCTGTCTTCCAGGGAGTACATGTTCAGTGCCCTCAATCTCTCCTCGTATGCCTTACCCTACTGACCTGCTATCATCTTTGTAGCCCTCCTCTGGACCTTCTCCAGCAGGTTAATGTCCTTTTTTAGGTGCTGGTACCAGTACTGAACTCCATACTCCAGATGCGGCCTTACCAGTTACCAGATTAAATGAAATAGTTTGGAAACTAAAGGGATAAATGGACACGGACTGGAGGTGGTATCTTGCTTTAATTATTTGGGAGATTCCTTAGATCAAACATTATCCTTCCACAAACATATAGCAAAAGTTACAAAGAAAGTCAATAGTAAGTTGGGTTATCTATAGAGAAATCAAAACAGTTTAACTTCATCTCCTTCCAGCCTTGGAATACAATTACATCTTATTAGTTAACCTCCTGAATACAATATTTCATAAATGTGAAGTTACTTTTAATAACATCATTAGTTTTGCTACCAATTCAAGAAGACAGGAACACCATTGTGATCTTTAACACAGTTTGGGAATTGTATCTCCACGGCAAAGAATTCAGTAATTGGCACTAATGTTCTTGTACAAGATCCTAAGTACAGGGACACCAAGAATGTTATATGTTAATACATCCCCCAGAGCCACTTGTTGCTGTATAAAAGTGGTTTCATGCACCTTTGACTGGAGTGAGAACAGCGAAGCAAAGCTGAGCTGTTCTGGCTCAAGCTGAAGGCAAGTGAAACCACTCTAATACAGGAATGAGTGGTGATGGGGGATGTATTTGATCGAGACCGATCAATAATATATTTTTTTTAAAACTGTTCCTGGAATGTGCCTGTTTCCAGGGTATCTATGCATGTGATGCTCTTTACAGAATAAGAGTGTCTCACACGCAGGGGAAAGGAGTGCTCCAATTGATCGGGAGCACTCTCTTCATCTCCAATAATTAATAGATTAGTGAGAGTATGTAATTCTAAACTTTAAAGACAGACATCTATAAAATATTACACTGAGCCTGAATGAAGCGGGTGAACACTTATTGTCCTTTTACAGTCCTTGGGTAGTAAAGGAGACATTTGGCTGGTTAGTTAGTTAGTTAGTTAGTTAAAACTTTATTTTTAACAGGATAATACTTTAGGTCCAAAGGGCCTATCTTCAAAATTGTCCTGTATACATGGAACATGCATTCAGAAAACACTCTATCATACATACTACAAAGACATTATAAAGACATTATAAACAAACAATAGTTCCAAGACTAATTACACAATAAAAATAGACTTTTGCCGTAGTTAAAAGTAAGTGCATTCATCATGATAACTCATATCGATTTTCAGTTTAAAAGTGGGTAACCTGTGCAAATTTCTTGTTGATGGAGGAATTTCATTCCATGTTACCGCAGCAGAATACTGAAAGGTATTTGACCATATCCGGTTCTGATTTGGGGAATTTTTAGACCTCTGTGGACCACTTCCCTCAGTTGATATCGTTGTCCATCACACTCTTGTTGGATGCTTAGGTTTCCCTTGATCAGTCCCTCCCTGACTTTAAATATTCATTTTGCATATTGTATTTTCAAGCAAGTAGCTAAACTACCCCATTTCAAGTTTTTATACATCACACAGTGATGAGTCAGGAAGGGACATCTCTAGACAAATCTGGCAAGCTGATTATATGATTTAATAACCCTATCCAGAATTTTTTGTCCAGCAAAGTCGTTAACTAAGTTGCCATACTCCAGGACTGGTAAGATTAACTGTGTTGCTATTGTATTACGCATTTGGTATGTCACAATTGATGCTAATCTTTGTACTGCACCTATCCTTGTATTCACTTTTTTCATTATGTAGTCTATATGATTTCCTAATGTCAGTGAACCATCTAAAATGACTCCTAAATATTTGTATTGGTTTGTAGTAAGTAATGTTTGACCCCTTCTTGTGATAATATCAACATTTTGTGTAAGTTGATTTTCAATTTTCTTGTTTTGAAAATACATTACCTGAGTTTTTTTCTCACTCAATACTAACTTTGATTCAAAAAAAACAGTCTTGGGAGTATGTCAAAATCAGACTGGAGCTTTCTTATCATCAAATCTTGAGTTTTTGCTGAAGCAAATGACACTGTGTCGTCTATGTAAAGTCTTGTATGCATATTTTAGATGCTCTCAGGCAACTCATTTACATAAACTAAAAATAATAGTGGCCCCAGGATTGATCCCAGGGTACACGGGATACATGGGATTTAAGAATGCATGGGATAGACATAAAGGAATTCTGGAGCTCAGGGGTAAGGGCAACAGACTTCTAGGAAAACATAAACTGAACTTACAAGCTCAAATGAGCAGACTGGGTGGGCCATAGGCCCTTATCTGCCAACACTATCTATGTATCTATGTACACCTCTGGTCAAATATCCTAAGTCCGATAACTGACTATTTCTACCCACTGATTTCTTTGCCCCAAATAGGATTTAAACCAGTTTAATGGACTAGGGGCCATTCTGACCCTTTCCAGTCTCTCAAATAGGGTATAGTGGTCTACTAAATCAAAGGTTTTGGACAAATCGATGAACACTGCACCCATGGACTCTCCGACATTCAGAGTACTTGCTACTTTATCCATGAAGTCCACAAGTACAGTGCCCGTCAAATGCCCAGCCCTAAAACCATGTTAGAATTTAGTTAGCTTTGAATATTTTTCTAAATAATCACAAAATTGGTTGTAGATGATATGCTCCAATAATTTTGAGAGAATGGTGGTGTGACTGGAGTTCAATACTAAAGCACATATTTTCAAAAGAAATCTAGTGGAACAGTTAAAGGCCTTGTCAGCCTGTAACTGTTACAACAAGACTTGATAAATTTTTCTTCAAAAGAAACAACTGAGTTCTGTTTTTGCATCATATGTAATTATCATATCATCTTATGTAATCATATGTAAATATGTATATTATGTATATATTTACTGCATGGTTTTATTTACATGTGATGTAAACTGTAAATTTGTTCAGTTATACCTATTGTTAACCTGATCTTCCCAGGCATGGCTGAAAGTGAGTCATTGATCCAGACCACATTCCTGGTAAAATTAAATTTACAAAAAAAGTCCTATGTCGTTAACTAGGCATTGTTGAACTGTGTGAACTACATCATAGAATACCTACAAAACACCGGAGCAAAAGGATTATACTAAGTAACAGGAGTGTGGCACACACTGTGACATTAAAAAAGTAATTGGACAGACAGCTGCTTGGCGCTGAGTGATAGGGGAGCGTTTAGGATGCTGGTTGCCCAGGTTCACGCCTGAGCCCAGGGCAGCAGGAGCAGAGACTGGTAGGGAGAGTTTGGAGCATCCATTGGATGCTGCCCTCTCTCGGGGGTGGGTACAAGCCTGCATCACTCTGGAGCAGCTCCAGGTGGCCCATTGCAGTGATGCACTTTGCGGCATGGATGACCATGCGCTGCAGTGCGTCCTGCCAGGATGCCACATGCGTGCGCGGGGGTGGATCATGGGAGACAATAGGAAAATGGCTGTTTGGTTGACCAGATGACAATCGCTGGCACCATGACGCCCTGGTGGAATGCCTTCTGTGTGCTGCTCCTGTGACCCCATGCACTGGGTCAAGGTTGAGCCCCAGTCTCCCCTCTTTCGGGCCCGGGGGGGGGGCCCAGTGAAGGGATATCCTGGATGTGTCCGGGAAGCATGGACTCAGGATGGCAGCAGATGGCAGGGAGTGTCACAGCCAGTGGGGTGGGCCTTAGGTGGCCCAGAGGAGTGTACAGATGAGCAGTGGGGATGGAGCATTAACAAATAAAGCAAAAAAAAACATAATTGGACAATTCAGAATGTAACATGGTAGGTCCTGGCTTGGTCAGGTTGTTTCTGTTAGACCTCATGAAAGTTTATACAGTAAAGTGGTGCCGCTGGTGGGTGATCCATATCAGCTATCAGCATTTATATTAAAACATGATATAATTTACTGCTTAATCAAAAAGCAGCAGGAACATATCAGACTGTCAGCCAAAACTGAATTCAATATACGAGAGCACTGTATATTTTGAGGCATTTCAAATGGTTTCCTATCAACTTTAAGAACTCTAGAGGCAACAATCCAAGCAATCTTCCTCCAGACTTCTGAATTTGTGGTATGATAAACATTAGTCCAGATCTATTGCCACTATTCATTAGGAAGGAAGGAAGTTATTGAATCTTCATTGGCATTTATTTTCAGTTAGATGCCTATCACTAGAGGTTTGCATAGTTTTTGTAAAAACAAATATGGTTTATAAGACTTGTTTACACTGCCATTCCGAATCAAAGTCTGCAGCACTTCTAAGTTGCTGCTGCCACCGTGGACCATCTCACATTCATTCTATGTGGCCCCTCACAGTGCCTATGCAAGCCGTTGTGCTAGAGAGGGGCATTCACTCTGTGCGTGGTTGGCTGCTCACTACTACTACTATGCTGCGAGTCACATGATGCTGGGAATGATCAGAGCAAGCAGTGCAGCCTCACCACACAGCTACTTACACTGTTCACTCTGACCAGCATCCCCAGAACTGAAGCAGAGCTCTCAATGGAGCAGTGAGTCACCTATCTTGATTCTATAAGTGCCCATGCAGCTGCTTTTGCAGCAGAGCAACCTGAGCACTTGAGCTGCTCTGCTGCAAAAGCAGCTGTGTAAATGGCTAATAAATGAGTGCTTAGTTTAAAAATAAAAATAACCTATGTGATTAGAAAATGGTACAGACAACTTAACTGCAACAGTTTTACAACAGCAGTAGGCAATCAATCAGTGAATCAGTCAGTCAGTCAATCAACCAACCAACCAATCAGAATACAAGATTCCAACTTACAGCTGCTTAAGGACACAACACTGTGACTTTACATGCAGTTTGTAAATGTTCCATAAATGTGCACACCACACTCTTGTGATTGAAAATGTAATTATCTGTGCAGCACCAGGCTGTGTATTGGAGAAAGAATTATGTGCTCCAGGAAATCTTAGTTTCCAGTCGCCTTGGTGGAACATCGGATAGTGCAACCAGAACGGTATTCTGAGTGGCCTGGATTCAAGACCCAGCTAAGACACTTACTTCTTTCTGTCTTCTGTTTGTATGTGTTCCATAAATATGCACACCACACTTTTGTAATTGAAAATATAAACAGGGCTTGGTGCTTGGGCCAACACCCTTCAATTTATTTGTAGGCAAAAGGCATAAAGATGTAGACAGCTGGATCACTAAATTTACAGATAATGCTTAAAATAATAAGAAAAGTGAAAACATATCATGATGTTAACCGTATGCAAAATGATCTAAATAAAATCAGACTGGGCAGCCAGATCAAAAAATTGTTTTAAAGTGGACAAGTATTGTGTGAGGAGGGAGTCTAACCTCAAACCAGGAAAGGGACCATGGAGTTACCACAGTGAACAGCCTAAAGATTTCAAATCATAATCTGGATTATTTGTTAACTCCTTCCCTTCAATGGAGGCGCTAATGATCTGATGGGCTTCATACAGTAGAGATATAAACGTGAAGGTAGGGAGCATCGTGGATGATTCTCTGATGGGGGCAAAATTCATATGATGAATTGCATTTTAATGAATTAATGCTAATGTCAACTATATGTACTGTACCTGTATATGTACTTGAGTACCTCGAGTACTGCGCCCAGTTCTGGAGTCCTCACCTCAGAAAGGACAAGGATAGGTAGGAAATAGTGCAGCACAGAGTAATAAAAATGATTCATGGCCAGCAGGGCAGGTCCTAATATGTACTCATTGGAAACCAGAAAGGAGAGGGGAGATATGATAGAGACCTTCAAGTTCCTTAAAGAATATACAAGGTAAACTGAAAAGAATTATTTACCCTCAATACCAATTCAATGCCATGTGGTCATGAGTAGAAATTAACAGAAGGGAGGTTCAGGAGGGACATGAGGAATTACTTCTTTAAAGAGAGGGTGGTGGAACATTAGAACAGTCACGGGATCCAAGCAGGTATGGGATTGAATAAAGGGACTAGTGGTCGTCCGGGGCAACAAGACCAGTGAAGAGAATGGGGATAGGACAGGGAGGGTTATCACCCTGGAGGAACAATAGGTTCCTGGGAAAAGTACCAGGGATTATAGAGAATATAGGCAGACTGGATGAACCTCTGGTCTTTTTCTGCCATCATGGTCTATGTTTCTATGCTTCTATATGAAATGGACCACAGATTGTAATGTATGTATTCAAATGTACTGCACATGGTGGGAGGGGATTATAAATGTTAAGTTGTATGCTTGGTATGATATACTGTTTTATTAAATATGTGTTTGTCTATTGTGTCTATTAAAAACCAATAAAAACATTTTAAAAAAGATGTTGAATCAATGTAAGAAAACAGTAAAGAAATTATGTAACCAAATTACTGGTTGTATAAAGAGGAAATTTTCAGGTGGGGATAGATGGGTACTGATCTTGTTTTATAGATCTTTGGTGAGGCCTCAGCTGGAGTACTGTGTCCTGTTTTGGGCACTGTATTGTAAGAGGGTTATAAAATGGAGGGGATTCAGAGTAAGCTAACCTGGATGGAGAGGGGATTGGAGGTAAGGAAAAGGGGGTACAGTCTGAAAGAGTTAGACCTGTTTTCACTTGAGAGAAGAATGAAGTTCTTGAATTTTAATCCAAAAACACTGTTGGGAAACAAGGGTAAGGGAGCTAGAGATCAAGCAGAGTCTGCGGTGACAGTATATGCAGGGACAAATGGGCACACTGGGGCCTCATTTCTCAAAAAGGACTTAGACTGGTGCAAGCTATGGCAAACAGCAGCTTGCACCAAAGACCAGTGCTTCAGGGACCCTGCACCAGATTCTGGCACAGTAGGGGTCCCAGCGCCTAAGTCCCCACACTTGCCGCAGCCTCTCCAGTGTGACATACATAAGGCACATGGGAGGGGTTTATCACAGGCTCCATGTGGCAAAGGCTACTGGTCCCCCATCCTTTGATAAAATAAATCAAGTCCCATCCCTGGTGGTCTAGTGGCCCCCCTCCTGAATCCCTGATGTTGCCTGTTATAATAATATTTAATACGTCCCCCTTCCCTGGTGGTCTAGTAGTCTCCTTCCCCAATTCCTGATGTCACCCATTATGATATTTAATACACCCCCCTTCCCTGGTGGTCTAGTGGCCCACCTTCCCCAATCCTTAATGGTCTAGTGGCTACCTTCCTGATCCCTAATGTCACCTGTTACAATAATATTTAATACAACCCCTTTCCTTGGTAGTGTAGTGGCCCCCCTTCCCAATCCCTGATGTCGCCTGTTATGATAATATTTAATAACCTTCCTAATGGTCTCGTGACACATCCCCCACCCAGCAGATAGTGCCCACCACCCATTCCCTCATCCCGAAACAAAGCTGGGGACTAACACATCCTCAGTCACCTCCAGGCTGGCCACTACTGAGCTGTCCACTGAGGGCTTACTGTATAGCGTATGCACTCATCAATGAGCACGTATAGTGTACGTGCTCATCAATGAGCACGTACACTATACAGTAAGCTCTCAGTGACAGTTCAGTCGGTGGCTGGCAGCAGAGATGAGAGGAGAGGAGGGCTGTGCCAGCCGCTGGCTCAGTTTCAGGATGAGGGGGAGTCAGGTGGTGGGCACTGCCTGTTGGGGTGGGGGCCACTAGACCACCAGGGAAGGGGGATGCATTAAATGTTATCGTTATCATAATGGGTGACATCAGGGATCAGGGAATGGGGCAGTACCTTGCATCAATCTATGGGCTTTGAGAAACGAACCCTGGGTGTTCCAAGCAGTCCTTATTTGCCTTCAAAGTCTATGTTTCTATGTTTGGTGTTTCAAACCCTAATGCTCACCCCATTACAAGAGTAAGTAAGCTAAGATGGGTACAGAATAAGAGAACAGGGTGAGCATTAGGGTTCAAAATGCCAAGACACACACGTCACACATGTTCATGCATGCAGGATGGGGGTGAGGTATTAGGGTTGGAAGCTGAGAGACCGGATGGGGTATAGGGGTTGGGTACTCTAAGTTTCCTTCATGCCTGTTACTGCATGTACAGTGGGAGTGGGGTCTTAGGCTTGGGAACACTAAGGTCATATTTCCTTACTTTTTACACATCCACCCTAATGGTGCATTAATGAAGTTTTTTTTCACTGAATATATATATATATATATATATATATATATATATATATATATATATATATGTATTATACTTGTGCAGTAATACCAGTATAGTTAGGGTTGAGTACAAACTTCTATGTTAAAGCCAAATTATTGAACTTTAATTACTTTAGAACTGTTCAATGGGTTTGCACAACATTTGACATACATAGTCTCCAGGGGTAGGTCCCTTGATATGGCAAATTTTGTGTGAATCCGTTGAACGATTCTAAAGTTATTAAAGTTAAAAATCCCTAAATTTACATGTTTTTTGCTGTTTCTTTGTCCACCTGTATCTCAGAAACAGTTTTTACGACTGTGGGCAGAGCCTACAGGAGTATTGCATCTAAAAAGGAGTGATGTCATGTTTTCTGTCCGTGGAACTGACTGAAGGTGTAAATAGTCTCCTCCGCCTTACCCTCCTCCAAGAAATGTTTTCCACCCTCAAATAAATATGCTTTCATGTTAGTCAATGGTTGCAGGGTACTATTTTGTTTCTTAAATGGGTGGTACAAGAACTGAAACCTGAGTAGTGGGAGACAGCATTGTTTTTTTGGGGAAATGGTGCATTTTGGTGGCTTTTTCCATACAGTGAATCAGCTAGCTATTTACAGTCCAATCAAATTATTACAGTCATCTACTATAAATGTTTTGCATGAAAAATAATGACACAGGTAATCTGTTCTTTCTGATACTTTGTTTACTGTATAATGTTTTCCGTGTATTACTTACATATATGCAGAAAAAACACTGCAGACAGGATTCACAGTACTATACAATATACTATAGAAAGTTACATGTTTAACACATACACACACACATGCGCGCACACACATACACCTGAAGCAGAACACAACTGGATAAGGTACCGGTATTTAGCAAAATTGTCATACTTGCAGGTCTAGCAGGGGTGCATGCAACAAGAAATTCTGGAGGGGCATGAAATCAGAATTTCTCTTGGAGGGTGTGGGGGCATGCTGCCCCAGGAACATTTTGAAAAATTGAGGTCAAATGGGGCATTTTGGTGACTTTAAGAAGGCCAGGAAGCTTTTCCTTAACATGCTAAATGCTGTCACAATGATACTTTTTTTTTCTTTGTTCAGTCTGTGACAGTGACTTCTTGTATTTTCAAAGCAATTTTGTAAAAAACTGAACTGAAATGGTGCATTTTGGTGGCTTTTACCACACAGTGAATCAGCTAGCTATTTACAGTCTATTCCTAACTAATTAATTACCTGCTAAAAGCCAGAAATGCACCATTTGAATAGTCAAATTATTACAGTCATCTACTATAAATGTTTTGCATGAAAAATAATGACACAGGTCATCTGTTCTTGCTGATATTTTGTTTACTGTGTAATCTTTTTCATGCATTACTTACATGTATGCAATAGGGATGATGATAAACAGAGTATGATGAATCCATTTACTTGAGTAACTGTGTGTATAAATTTTCTTTATACACACAGTTATTACATCATGCTCCATCACTCGTGAGGTTACTTGAGGTCAATGGCAACTTCACAAGATAACCCCTTTATCACACAGTCACCACCCGCATATCCCTTATTCATGCAATAGGCATGGTGGGGCATTAAATAGCTAGTATAGCATAGCATAATGCTATTCAGTATCATAGGGTGGTGCTATCCATTTTCTGAACTGTACAGCACTAGACTGCTAAACATTTTTTATGTTTTTTATTCAAGTTTACACATACAAAACACATTAAAAACAAAGTATTTTTCATTTTGCTAACCAGTCTGTACCATATACTATGCATTTTGCAGCCGATTAGCACTTTCACATGTGAAACTGTTAATCAATTTTTTTGGATTATTTAATACCCTACATGGACACAAAACCCATTTCATAAATCCATTTATCTGCACAGCCATTGAATAAATCAAATTTATCAATGCAGTAGTGATTTAATCACCATTTATCCACACATTATTTATGTCATCGTCATTTATCTGCATAGTAGTGATGTCACATATTCCCGTATTCAGATGCAAATAACTTTAAAACGAAGAATGATAGCATAATACTGTAAAGAACGAAATGTGTTCAGCAGAAAGATATTTACAAAATGAGTGGTGTTTCATTTTTAGTTGCCTTTTAGTTTTTTATGTTTGCTTGCATGCATGTGCAAGAAACATAGTGCCATGAACCCAAAATGCAGTGCCATACAGTTGAAAGGGAGAGCTATGCTTCAGTGAGCAGCGATAAGATATCGCCTGCTGTTGCACGCTCCTCCAAAACACACACACACGCACGCATACTGCGTGCTCACGCCTCCCCCCATGCACACACTGTATAGCTGATGGGGGTGCCCAATCCCCCATCAGCTGTGCTGCGCTTCCCCCCCAACAGAGTTCTAGATGCCACGATGGGTGCTCACCGCAGAGTGGCAACACATCATATAGCCAACGGGGTTGCCCAATCCCCCATCAGCTCCAGTGTCCTCCCCCAGAGAGTACAGGGTGCCATGCTAGGAGCCCACCCCAGCATGGCAACAGATCGTATGGCTGACGGGGGTGCCCAATCCCCCGTCAGCTCCACGGCCTCCCCCAAACATCCTTCCTTGTGCCACACTGGGAGCCCACCCCAGTGTGGCAAACATCCTGCATCATCTAAGTTTAAAAAAAAAACCTGAAAGGGAAAAAACCTTCCCTCACTGAGTGTCCTGTCCCCCGCTCCCCCCATCCACGCCCACCCTCTGCTCACCCTGCCTCCCCACCAGGGCAGTAATTATAGGGGGGACAGGGGCACAAGCCCCCCCCAACATTTTAAGTTAGCACATTTGTCACCCCCAACATTCAGGCCGTATGCTGTTGCTGCCTGCTGGTGAGCTGGAAGGGACACAGGAGCCTGCTGTTCTGTGGGTGGAGGTTGGATTTTACTGGTGGGTTGGGTCAGGTCCTGGGAGTAAGAGCTCCAAGAGAGTGCAGCGAGCTACGGCAGCCAGACAGTTAGACGGTGGGGGGGGACCAGTGCTATGATAGTGGCTTGGTCAGAAGCAGGAGGAGAAGAGTGAATTGTAGCAGGGAGGGAGAAAATGATGGACCACATCACACCCAGAAGTAGCATAAGCGCATGCCACCGTCAATAGCGAGGAGTCGGAAGGAGTGAGTGGGAGACTGACTGCTCACATCGAGGGAAAAAAACTGCAATGCTACCATCAATGTGTTTGCCTGCTTGGTGCTGCTTCACTTCCCCTCTCCTCCTGACTGTGACTGTCATGTCCTGTGACTCCTGCTGCCGCATCTGCCCTCTGATGATGCCTGTGGAGGAGCTGCTGCTTTGCTTTCCAACCTTGGAGTTGGGGGGGGAGGCTGGGGTTTTATGGCCTGGGATCGAGGCAGGGTTGTGGGCACCAGTGAGTGACTGTGGGGGGGCAGATGGTTGAATCAGTCAGGGCGTCAGTTGGTCTGAGCCTGCACTGGATGTTTGGAAGGCAGATCAGAGGACAGATGAATATGGACTGCTGGAGGTTACTGCAAGCAATGATGAAGCAAAAACTACCTGGGAGGTAGGACTGACTGGTGGTGCTGCAGTGCAGTGGGTGGGGGTGAGTAGTGATTGGGGGCAGCAAGCCAGCAACATCATCATGCCACAGGGGCATTTACTCACAATGCTGTGTGCACAAATTTGCAAAACAAGACACTGGCAAACAAGCAGAGGAGGTGGTGAAAGGGAATTCCAGTTTGCACAAGGCAGTTCTAAATTGGCAGGGGCCACACACTATTGGCCATTTGATTTGGCACCAGTCAGGGTAAGGGAGTGCGTGTAAAAAGAAGCCTGCTGTAATCTGTAAGGCATTCTCTTTAGTGTTGTGTCTGGAGTGGGCCAGTGGCTCTGCCAGTAGACTGTGACCAACACAATCAGCAATCAGCACAAAACTGCTCAGCTTGAGCTAACATAGCGCTAATAGTCTACAAAAGGCAAGAGTAAGTGATGTTTCTGTTTAATTATGTTTATTCGGGGTCTGTTCTGCTTTGCTGTGTTGGTTGTGTTTGTACTGTCTACAGTCAATGTCTGATTTAAAATGCTGTGCTGGCTAGTGTCTCTCCTGTGTGCCACCTGAGCCTGACTGTTGCCTGCTTTGGTAGGGGCAGGGATCTGCTGGCTGGGAGGGGTTATATGGTTAGCCTAGCATAAAACTCCAGTGTTTTCCTCTGTATTACCAAAGTTAAAGTAATTTCAATGGGCTTGCGCAACTAGATGAGATGTATGCTTGTGTGACTTCAATGCATTGTGGCTGTTCACCTCTCTATCCATGGGATATACCATCCTGTAGGGGTTTGATGCAAGGAACCCTAGAGGAGGGTCCCCCCTCATAGGTGCCATGGGAATAATTTCCTTGGCTAAAGGTAGCTTAGGAAAAAGCCCACGGGAAAGAGAGATGAGTCACTGGAGGAGGAGCGGTGGATGGTGAGATAACAAAGAAAACAAATGAGGACTGGCCCAGAGGAGGGCCTTTTAAAGCCTGATTGGGGGAGTGGTTTGTTGCTCTGCCCTTTGAACTCCAGCCAGCCCTCAGCCATCAGTTTCAATGGGCTCGCGCAACTGTGACTTTGGTACATTGTGGCTGTTCGCCTCGCTAGCCAAGGGATATACCACCCTGTAGGGGTACGATGCAAGGAACCCTAGAGGAGTATTCCCCCCAATACATGCCACAGGAATAATTCCTTTGGCTAAAGGTAACTTAGGAAGAAGCCCAAAAAGAGTGCCCAGAAGGGTGTCGAGCATCAAAGAGGCGAGAAATCAGAATATATCGAGACCGGAAATTAAGGTGATAGATGTAGATGGGAAGGACAGGAGAAGAATGAGATATGAAAATGACAATGAATTAAATGAAAGCAGACAAGATGCAGAAGGGCAGACTTCCTAAAGAGACAGGGAAAAGCCAGGGCCACCATCCGACTCCATTAAACAGCAGAACTAAACTACGGAACCTAAGGAAACTCCAACCCTATCTAATATTATGACCACTGGCAAGGAGGAGAGGAAAAAAAAAACTTTGAGGAAACCCCTTGGGATCCAAGGCCTAGGTCCCCTTCCCTCCAGAATGAAGGATGTTTTGATTAGTGATGGCTCAGCTACCGCAATTTAAAGTCAAGATCGAGTGAAAAGGAAAACATTCCAATTTAGAGGAAGCTCTCACTCTGTCTTTCTAAATGGACAACGGTTGAGGGTTGCGAGCTTTGTCTCTGCAACTAGATGCTCAAAAGCAAGAGAGGAGAGAGAGATGACTGCTAAGGCACTCAGCTGGCCAATGCGAGCCTACGAAACAGACTAGGTGAACCAGAGGTGGTCCTGAAGCAGAATAGTGTAGAGGGTGCCTCCGAACCCACTTGAGCAGCCAAAGGAGCTCTGATGATGAGAGACCCACCCCTCACAGCTGGATGGCATAAATTCTACATCCAGAGGTGTCGCCGAGATGAGGGATGACCGAAGGTCCACCCAAAGCGAAGACCTTCACACTATGGGCCAGGGAGAATGACCCCGCTCTGAGCTTTGCATGCTCTAGATGCCGACTTTGTGGGTGCAGAGCAAGACCATCAGCTACAGGTTTGCCCTGAGCCAAGGAGCAATGGACATGGAAGGCATGTCTCCAAATGGAGCGCAGTATGATGAGGTAGCATAAGACCCAATGAGAAGTATGCTTGATTAATCGATGTGAATGAGTAGACCCTGAGATCGGACTGAGTGAAGAAGAACCAGACTCATGTCATAAGGAAGCTACCCGTGATTAGTAACTACAGGAATGAATGCCAACTGGGTCCATTGAGAGTCAAATCAGGAATGGATAGAATTGCATGAAGATAGGAGCAAGAGCAGCCAGGTGAAGCCAGCAGCCGATGGTGAGGTAGGTAATACCAGGAGGACATCTGAGAACCAGGGAGCAGGGTCAGAGGAAGAGGAGGAGGAGATGAATAGGCAGGGCAATATATTGGCGGAAATATTAGGCAATGTAAATGAGATGGGTATGGTGATATAGTGGGATGGCAGGATAGGGAAGCCCCCAAAAGAAAGCAGAGGTCAGAGAAAGAGAGGAATGGAGGAAGAAGGGAATGGGAGGAGGAGGGCGAGCACCCACAATGGGGAATCACAGTCAGGGATGAAAATAAGAAAGCACATCATGGTGTAACCAAGAGCAATGAGCAGTAAAGGCCTGGGAGAGCAGAGGCAGGGACAAATGGCAAATCCCAGAGGAAGGCTGCAGAGAATACCAGCAAGGCATATAGTCCAGTTGGATTGATAGTCCTATGATGTGAAACAGGATGGGCGAAAAACAGATTGGGCTAAGGTTGAGGAAAGGAAGGGTAGGAGTACCAAGAAGAAAACGAGGTACAAGAGGAGGTAAGAGGAGACCGGACGAGAACCAACAGTAGGAGTCACAGTCCCCATAGAGAGCAACTGCCCCTTCAAAAGGGAGCCTGGAACCAATAAGGGAGATCGGGATCTGACCCACAGGGCAGTAACAGTAGATGTGGTCCAAACATCAAGACAGGCTGTTGAAAATGAAGTCCTGGAACAGGTACGAGAGACCAGGAGGTGAGCGTCAGCCAGAGGAAGAACAGAAGTCAAGAGGAGCGAAGTAATCGCTGTCCCCAGCTCACAGGAACTGCCAAGGAGCTCAACAGCACAGGGCACAGGAAGTCGCTGTTGAGAGAACTAAAGCAGAGGAGCCAAGCATCCTCCGTAGCAGTGGGGATGAGCACAGTGGGCAAAAGGGACAGAGAGAGAGCAAAGGAAGACAGATTGAGGGAGAAGGAGAAACGGGGAATGTATGAGGGAAAGCTGGGCAGTGGCAACACCAGCACAAACCTGGAAGAGGGAAGGCTACAGAGACAGGAGCAGCAAATGGAGAGAGAGAGAGAGAGAGAGAGCAAGAGATAGAGAAGGAGAAATGAAACTACAAATAAGGTACAGGGGAAATGGAGCAAGGAGGAGGGATGGGAGAACCGAGGAGCCACAGACAGCCACTGAGCAGCGAGACAGGAGAAGGAGCACAGGCAACAGAAAGGGGGGCTGTATAGAGCCACAGCAGGGAAGTAGAACTGGCAAAAGGGGCTACTCAGCATACTGGACCAGAACGGGAACAGGATGGAGGTATGCAATTGAGGAAGAATGTACACCGGACTGGAGGAGACATGGAGAACGGGGGTCAGGTGGGAGGGAGGGAGAGAGAGATGCAGGCCAGTGGCAGTGAACAGTAGGATGAACAGCAGGGAAATGGAATGGAGCCAGTGGTCGGAGGTGCTGCTAAAATACAGTAAACAAAGAATAAGAAAGAGAACAGGAGAAGAGGTATGAGGGGCAGCGCATCTGGCTGCAATGGAGAAAACAAATGAGGAGTGGCCTGGGGGATGGCCTTTTAAGGCCTGACTTGGGGAGTGGTTTGCTGCTTTGCCCATTGCCCACTGAACTCCAGCCAGCCCTCAGCCTTCGATAAAAAAAAAAATCAAACCCTTACCCTGCAGGTGGGTCTGGGTGGATGGTTCAAAGGAGTCATTGTGGAAAGAAAGGGGGGAGGGAGAAAGAGCTCTAGATGAAGTTGGGTCTAGGACCATGGTGATAATGTAGGTAGGGAAGAATGGGCAGACTGGGTAAGTCAAGTGAAGCAGTCCTCATCTGCTATCAAATGTTATGTTTCTGTGTTAAAATGAATTAACAGCTGTGCAAAATAAAAAATAACAAGTATTTGTTACTGCCAAATGTTTGACACTTGCATTGCTGTTGTGCTGGTGGGTCCTGCTAGCCTGTGCACATTTTTAGTGTATATTTAACCAAAATAGACCAGATGAGATGTAATCTGTGATATGTCATTTGTAATTGGGTTCTGATGTCTACTGAATTTCCCAGGATAGTAGAGGTGAGATGCAGTATCTTGTTTTTTTTTTTTTATTTTATTTATTTTTATTTAGTTTCTGTTGACTGGGTGAGGCACACTAGCCACAGAGATGACTATTTGCAGGCACAACCTGGGAGGTTACAAAGTAGAGAATATACAATAAAGAGAGAGTAGAAAAACAAGCATTTGTCAATGCCGAATGTTTGCTTGCTGGCATTGGCATTGTTAGTGTAGGAGTTAGAGAGCTGCATAATAGGAAAGGCAGTGAAGTATCGAACTAAAGTCAACCCCACCACTACCCTGTAGAGACTGGCAGGCATTGGGGTGTGTCTTTGGGTCATCAGGCATAATGGCCATGCCATTTCACCACACCCTACCCTGCAGACACTGATAAGTGTCACGGTGTGCCTTGAGGTCTTCGGCCTTTATGCTCACCCCATTCCATCAGGAAATAGAGTGAGATGGGTCCTGTATAGGAGAGTGGGGTGAACTTTGGGTCCAAAGAGTCCAAGGCACACCTCGATGCCTCTCAGTGGCTGCAGGATGTGGAATGGTATGAGCATTACAGGCAAAAATCCCAAGTCACACCCCTGATGCCTCTCAACCTCTACAGGCTGGGGCATTATGGTCAGAAACCCTAATGCCTCAGGCATTCATTGGCATTTTCACTCCAAATTTTCAATATGGGTTTTTTGTGACCCCCACCTTATGAACAGTGGCAATATCAGTTTGTTAGCCGAAAGCTGATTTCAAGACAGTGATTACGCCATTTGGCACCACAGGTGCTAAAACACATTTAGAACAGGATGTGAAAATGACAGCTGTACTGTTCATGGGGTGCAAAAATGCCAATGTTGAAATTCTGCAGTGAAAATATTTAAAAAAACTGGTGAAGTCACGAGCGTGCATAGAAAATGCACAACGCACACCCTTAATGCAATTAGTTTGGGATTTTTACAGTAGATTGTCAACACAGGGATTTTGTGACCTCCACTCATGAACAGTGTCACTGTGATTTTCTTAATCTGTCCCGAACAGTGATTTCCCACAGCGACCACGCATTTCTGCACTGGATGTGCGAAAACACATTTCGGCCATGGTGTGAAAAATGACAGCTGTACTGTTCATAAGGAAGTGTGGAAAAATGCCAGTGGTGAAAATCTGGACTGAAAATATTAGAAATCCATGAAGTTACGAGGGTGCATGGAAACTGCGCAATGGTCGCTGGTAACACAGTCATTTTATGGACTTAAATTTTTAACATAGCCATTTTAACACCTTTGCTCATGAACAGTGTCACTTTGATTTTCTTAATCTGTCTCGAACATTGATTTTGCACACTGACTGCGCCATTGTACGCTACATGGGTGGAAATACGTTTTGGCCAAGATGTAAAAAATGACAGCTGTACTGCTCATAAGGAGGTGTGGTAAAATGGAAATGCTGAAAATCTGGAGTGAAAATATTGAAAATTTGCGATCTTACGAGCGTGCGTAGGAACAGCTCAACACATGCTCATAAAACAGTCATTTTGGGGAATTTTTTCACCAAAATTTTAGCATAGCCATTTTAACACCTCTGCTCATGAACAGTGTCACTGATTTTCTTAATCTGTCCCGAACATTGATTTCACACACCGACTGTGCCATTGTGCGCTACATGCACAGAAACACATTTTGGGTGAGATGTGAGAAATGACAGCTGTACTGTTCATAAGAAGGTATGGTAAAATGGCAATGTTGAAAATCTGGAGTGAATATATTGAAAATATGTGAACTTATGAGCGTGCATAGGAACAGTGCAATGCATGCTCATAAAACAGTCATTTTTAAGAATTGTTTCACCAAATTTTCAACATAGAGTGTTTGGGAGCCTACCTCATGAACTGAGACACTGTCATTTCGAAAATCAGTCCCAAAAGGTAGTTCCATGCAGTGACCATGAAATCACCTTTCGGGGCTGATTAACACCATGACAGTGACAGAATTCATGAGGTGGGGTCCCAAAAACCCCATGTTGAAAATTTGGTGAAAAAATTCCCCAAAATGCCCAAGATATGCACTAAAGTTGAAAAAACCCTTTTTATTACATGATACAGCTTACCAGCATTTCCTTAGTTCGCGGTCAGCTTTGAAGAGTGCAGACGTGTTCCCTGTCCACGGAAGATCGTTGTGACGGACTCCGGAGGTAAGTATGGTGTGGGGGGGTGTGGGGAGGTGGGGGTGCACAGACGGTGGGCATAGGCGGGTGGAGATTGGGTCAGGAGAGTCAGCTAGGGAAGGTTTTTTTCTTTCAGTTTTTTTTTTTTATTACTTGGATGACGTGGGACATTTTCCACACTGGGGTGGGCTCCCAGCATGGCAGCAGGAAGGCTGTTTGGGGGCCGTGGAGCCAACGGGGGTATTAGGCACCCCGGTAGCCGCCACAGACTGCTGCCATGCTGGGTGGTGTCCCAGCATGGCACCTATGATCTCTTGGTAGGGACAGTGGAGCTGGACGGGGGTTGGGCACCTCTTGGCCGGGCTATATGATCTAGTTGCCATGCTGGGGTGGGCCCCAGCATGGCATCTGGAACTCTGTTGGGGGTAGTGCAGCACAGCCGATGGGGATTGGGCACCCCGTCCAGCTATACAGTGTCGCGTTGGGGGGAGCATGGGCATGCAATATGTGTGCAAGTGTGGGGGGCGTGCATGAGCATGCAATATCTTATCGCTGCTCACTGAAGCGTAGCTCTCCCTTTCAACTGTATGGCACTGTATTTTCAACTGCTGTCATAGACAGCTGCAGCGTTCATTGGAGAACTGCAGCCGCGCCTGCAAACACACTGACTGAATTGGAAGACGGCTGCCACACATCCAAAAACTCGGATGATGGCACTATGTTTCTTGCATATGCGTGCAAGCAAGCATAATGAGGTAAATAATACAATTTCCCATAATGGCAGAGACAAACAACATAATAGGAAATACAGTCTTGACTTAGTTATGCAATGTAATTCTTAGAAAATGCAGGCACATACAACATTGGAGAGTAGCACTGAGGGTATAATGTAAGGTAATAAGATAAAAACAAACAGTAGCATGAATAGGAGAGAGGGAACAAAGGGAAGATATCCAGCTAAGCAAAAATACACAATGGTAAGTACACACAGCAATGAACAATAAGGAATGAGTGGCAGTCTGGCAGAGTACAATTTTCAAATAGTAAAGGACCCAGTGATGAAAGGGAGCAGGAACACATAAGAACTCAGTTCCTTTACTTTTTTTGCAGCAGGAACTGAGTTCCTGTACTTCTTCCCACTGATATTGGAACTGAAATTCTTAAACCAGCAACATAATGACTGCTTCTAAGCCTGTGACCTGAAATTATAGGTTTCTATCACAAAATATGACTAGCACTACTTCAATATCTCTAACTGAATCTAGTAATATCTATACAGATAGTTGTGCTTTGATACGAGTGATCCCTTAGTGAGGATCCTCATTTTGCATTTCATATTTGGTAGAGGTCTGAGTTCCTGTACTTCTTGTCTACCACTTGTACCACTGAAGGGACCCAAACAATGGCAGAGAGACACACAGTGGTTTAGTACCAGGTAAGTGTAAGCAAAGAAAATGAGCAGAAGGATAAAAGGGAGAGGAACTATTCGGGTAAAGTCAAAATCAACAGAAAGTTTAAGGTAGGAGGACATGTCAGAGAAGCAAAATTAGAACGGGTTAGGTAATCTGGGTAAGGATAGGGCAGTAGTAAGTGGACTAGATCGAGGGGAACCAGGTAGGATCAAAGCACAAGCAAGGGACAGATTTGGTTAGGAAATTTTGCAGCTCCTTTTTATGTTGGTTTGCGCGCTTGCGCAAACAACATCTTGCGGTAGTACGGGTTTGGGGGGCACGGCCGCTGTTGGGCGAATGCAGGGCACGCATCAGTAGGAGCATCCCTCATTCCCCAATTAGCCTGCATGCTGGCACCACACCTTGCATGTATAATGGGGAGAGCACATCTAAGCAAAGGTTTGCTGCAATACGAACAAAGCTCATCATACGCAGCGGTCCTTTGCTTGCCATGCTCGCCACCATTTTGAGCATGGTCGGTGAGCGGCTCAGGCCTGCCCGACATCGGGGTGCCAATCCCCTGTCAGTAACCCCCCGCTGTGTTAAGCGTGCCAGCAGAGCCCTCCCCATCGGCATCCTCCCCAATTGTTGAATGCTGAGGGTGCCCAACCCTCGGCTCGTGCCCCGCTTTCTTTGTTTGCCGACGGTGTGCCCAATCCCGTCGGGCAGCCCTCCCGTGTTGTGTGCTGATGAGGGTGCCCAATTTCCGTCAGTGACTGACACCCCCAAAAAAAAACTAGCTAGGTGGCATGCTGGGAGCCCACCCCAGCATGCCAAATGCCCTACAACAGGAAAACTGTCCCTTGAAGGTTTTCTTTTTTTCCTGTAAAAGCAGTCCCTGCAGTCTCGATCCCCACCTGCTTTTCACCTTCCACTTCCTGCCTCCCCTCACCCTCCCACCATACTTACTCCAGAGTCAGGGCTTAACGACTTCCGTGACCGGGAACACGCCTGGCACTTTCAAAGCCAACCGAACTGAGGAAATGCTGGTAAGTTGTATAATGGAGTGAATAGGGTTTTCAACTTTGCTGCATATCTCAGGCATTTCTTGGAATTTTGGCACCAAATTTTCAACATGGGGTTTTGGGGCCCTCCTCATGAATTCTTTCACTGTCATGGCGTTAATCGGCCTCGAAAGGTGATTTCGCAGTCACTGCACGAAATTACCTTTCGGGACCCATTAATGAAATGACAGTGCCAGTGTTCATGAGGTGGCCTCTCAAAAAGCCTATGTTCCAAGTTTGGCGGGAAAAATCCAACAAATGCCTGTTTTACGAGCGTGCGTTGCACAGTTGCTATGCAGGCTCATAACTTCATGCATTCCCAATATTTTAATGCCGGATTTTCAGCATTGGCATTTTGTATACCTCCTTGTGAACAGTACAGCTGTCATTTCCCACATCCCGCCCGAAATGTGTTTCCGCTCTTCCGGCACACAATGGCGCAGTCACTGTGAGAAATCAGTGTTTGGGCCAGATTATGAAAATGACAGTGACACAGTTCATGAGGAGAGGTCCTAAAATGCCTATGTTGAAAATTTGGTGCTGATTCTCCATAAAATGACTGTGTTATGAGCGTGCGTTGGCAGATTGCATGCACGCTCGTACCGTTGTGCATTCATGATATTTTCACTCTGGATTTTCACCATTGCCATTTTTCCACACCTCTTGATGAACAGTATAGCCGTCATTTCACATACCATGCCCAAAATGTGTTTTCGCACTTCCGGCGCAGAATAGCGTGGACGCTGTGCGAAATCACTTCTTGGGACACTTCGAGGCAATGACAGTGACACTGTATATGAGCAGAGGTGCTAAAATGCCTATGTTGAAAATTTGGTATCAAACGCCCATAAAATAGCAGTGTTGCAAGCGTGCGTTGCATATTCCCCACGCACCCTTGTAACTCCGCACATTTCGTATATTTGTACGCCACATTTTCAACACTGGCATTTTTTTACACTTCCTTATGAACTGTGCAGCTGTCATTTTTCACATCCTGCCCAGCATGTTTTCCTGCACTGCACTACCAAACACCCAAAGGGACACCCTAATGCCTGTCACTCTCTGAGGGATGGGGGTGGGTTGGCATCAGTTCACTACTTGACTGCCATTCCTATGCTACATCTCTCTAACTCCTGCACTCCCAATGGCAGCAGGCCAACATTCGGCATTGACCAATGCTTGTTAAATATAGCATGAGTTGGCGAGTGACGGATGGCAAGGGGAAGAGAGTTCCAGTGCTTTGAGACAGCGCGAGAGAAGGCACCGGTACCCTTTGAGGTTTTACATTAGTGTTGTCCTGCTCGTATAATGTATTTATGTATTCGCTTTCAAAGGTACGTTAATAGAAATAATGGTATTTTTCCATAGATAATTTACTTTTGTTGGGTAACACAGTATTCGCGATCCAAGGCTGGCTGAGAGTGATGTTGTCCCCCCCAACCATTATGCCAAAATTACTCCTCTGCTCTCACACCCCCACCTCACCCCATATTTACCTCCAGAGTCCGGTGTGATGATCTTCGGTGGACCGGGAACATGTCTGCACTCTTCAAAGCTGACCGCAAACTGAGGAAATGCCGGTAAGCTGTATAATGCGATAAATAGGTTTTTTTTCAACTTTAATGCGTATCTCAGGTATTTTGGGGAATTTTAGCACCAAATTTTCAACATGGAGTTTCTGGGACCCCTTCTGGTGAATTCTTTCACTGTCATGGTGTTAATCGGGCCCGAAGGGTGATTTCGCAGTCACTGTGTGAAATCATCTTTTGGGACTGATTAACGAAATGACAGTATCACAGTTCATGAGGTAGGCTCTGAAAAACCCTATGTTTAAAATTTGGTGAAAAAATTCCCAAAAATGATTGTTTTACAAGCATGCGTTGAGCTGTTCCTACGCACGCTCGTAAGTTTGTGAATTTTCAATATTTTCACTCCAGATTTTCAGTATTGCCATTTTATCACACCTCCTTATGAGTAGTACAGTTGTGATTTCTCACATCTTGCCCAAAATGTGTTTCTGCGCATGTAGCGCACAATGTCCCAATCAGTGTGTGAAATCAATGTTCAGGACAGATTAAGAAAATCACAGTGAAATTGTTCATGAGCAGAGGTGTTAAAATGGCTATGTTAAAAATTTGGTGAAAAAATTCCCAAAGTTACTGTTTTACGAGCATGCGTTGCTCTGTTCCGAAGCACTCTCGTAAGTTCACGAATTTTCCATATTTTCACTCCAGATTTTCAACATTGCCATTTTACCACTCCTCCTTATGAGCAGTACAGCTGTCATTGTTCACATCTCACCCAAAACGTGTTTCCACCCATGTAGCGCCCAATGAGTGTATTTTTGTGATATTTTTAGGTTTTTGTTAGTCTTTTCTTGGGATTTGTTTAATAATGATGGTTGGGCATTATTCCCCCACCAGGCTCAGGGAACTTCGCCCTTTTGAGTGCCCACCATTTTCATCCGACACCTATTTTAGGTGTCGGGCATTGGGCATTCTAAAGAGGCGAGGACGAAGGTGGAAAGCTGGGCCTTGTGGGGGGGAGGGAGGCGGATTAGGGTTGTAGGGTCCAGAAGACGTCCTGGGGTGAAATGGGTCAAGATAGAAGTTGTTCCTATCTTGTCCCCATACCCAAGAGTCCCGAAAATATCGGACAGGTACCGGGGTCTTCCCCAACATCTCATCCTGCCTTGGCGGTGTTGTGCAATGCCAGAACTATTAAAAACAAGACAGCTATTGTAGCTGATCTTGTTGGGTCAGCTGATCTGACTTGCATTACCGAGACTTGGCTGGATGAAAATGCTGGCCCTATATTGGCCTCGGCAACTCCAGCCGGGTTCTCGGTAATACACCGTCAAGAGCAGGATCGAAGGGGCGGAGGTGTGGCCATTATGTTTTAATCTGAACTGGGCCTTGTGGATGTTCCATTGAGAACACCAGATCTTTTGAATATATCTTGGGTGAGGGTGCAGGTTGTGGGATTCTCCTGGTCTACCGTCCACCAGGTGGCGGTGGCGAATTCTACAGGAGATTGCAGACTTCATTGTCAACCTTGTGTTGAGGTTTCCAGATTAATTCTTCCGACTTCAACGCGTGGGTCGACGACGAACTCTCTCATTTTGGTCAAAGTCTCCTCCAGTTGATGAGTTCACTGGGCCTGACACAGGTTGTTACCACCTCTACCCATACTGGAGGTCATTCATTAGATCTGGTCTTTCTCTTGGGTATGGAGATCACTGATTTGGGGGTGGAACCAGTCAGTTGGTCGGACCATTACACCATAAGGTTCAGTTTCAGGGCCCCCTCTAATAGGTCTGCCCCTACGGAGATGGTCCAATACCGCCCTTTAAGGGGTGTTGGCCCCAGTGACCTTACCGCGGTCTTGGACCTATCGAGTTTGTCGGGTGAATGCATGAGTCCAGAGGATCTTGTACTTGCCTATAATAAGGCTGTGGGAGATGCTCTGGACAAAATTGCTCCTGTTCATGTTCGGCCTCTCACTATCCGACCAAGGAGTCCATGGTTTGATGGCTCCTTGAAGGAATTAAGCAGTAGGCCAAGGCTGGAGAAAACCTGGCGAAATCAGGCCTTGAGGTCGACAGGCTTTAGATTGTTAACCATTGTGATGGCTATCAATCAGAAATCACCGTAAGAAGGCAGAATTCTCTGTCCAGAGAGATTTCTGCTGGAAAGAATTGACGCTCAGCTTTCCGGACTGTGGACAGGCTGTGCAATCCAGTCTGTCTCCAGCCTAGAAGCTTTTCTCAACTTAGATGTGAGGGTTCGCTCGCTTCTTTGCAGATAAGGTTGCCGACATCAGGTCCGGCATTGGTCCGACCCTCCTTTGAAATTCTGATGGAAGCAACCGTTGTACTTAATCCTGGCCTGTTTGGTTGGAGTTTCACCACCCAGAATTTGCAGACATTGTGAAGATCATCCAATCAATGCGTCCAACCAGTTGTAGTTTGGATCCGGATCCCACACCTCTGTTAGTTGGATGTGTTGAAGTCATCTACCCAATCCTCGCTGACATTGTCTGGAAGTCCTTGGAGAGGGGGGTTTTTCCTAATCCCCTTAAGGAGGCAGTTGTTCATCCACTCCTTAAAAAATCCTCCTTGGATCCAGACTGTCTAGCTAACTACCGGCCTATCTCTAACCTGCCATTTGTTGGTAAGGTTATTGAAAAACAGTCGCACTGCAATTGGATGAATATCTCACCTCCCATAATGTCTATGATACTCTCCAATCTGGCTTCAGAAAAAGGCATAGTACTGAGACTGCCCTTGTTCGGGTTTGAGTGACCTCCTAATGGCCAGAGATCGAAGGCTTATACCATTCTGGTCCTTCTTGATCTTTCTGTTGCATTCGACACTGTAGACCATGAGGTGCTATTGGGCTGCTTGGTTTTGTGGACTGTCTGATACAGTCCACGAATGGTTCCATTCTTATCTCTCTGGTAGGTCTCAGAGAGTTGTCACTGGAATTTATTCCTCTGACACCCTCTCCCTACCATGTGGGGTACTGCAGGGTTCCATTTTGGCTCCCATGTTGTTTGCAGTGTATATGCTGCCATTAGGAGAAATCATCAGAAAATACAGCTTGAGTTTTCACTGCTATGCGGATGATACTCAGCTGTATTTATCCTTTCTCCCCGATCAGAGTGGTGCACTCTCTGTACTTAACAACTGTCTGGATGAAATCAGAATTTGGATGAGTTCGAGTTGGTTGAAGCTTAACCCGGATAAGACCAAGGTATTGGTTGTGGGCCCAGATCATCCTGGGAGGGGGTCAGGTGTGGCACATCCATCAGGCTTATCACTTGGTGGGGTGCCGCTCTCTAGCTCTTGACAGGTGCGAAATCTGGGCGTTATTTTTGATGACGGTCTGACCCCGAAATCTCAGGTGTCAGCTGTTGTCAAAACTTCTTTTTATCATCTGAGGAATATCGCCCGGGTGAAACACCTGATTCCCCAGGAGGATCTTCCGACTCTGATTCACGCCTTTGTTACAACCCGTTTGGACTACTGTAATTCCCTATACCTAGGGCTCCCAGGGATTGATATCCGCCGCCTGCAGCTAGTGCAGAACGCTGCAGCCAGGCTTTTGACTGGGACCTCAAGAACCAGTCATATTACGCCTGTGCTTCGCGAACTGCGCTGGCTGCCTGTGCAGTGGCGTATCATCTTTAAGGTTGGTTTACTAACCTTTAAAGCCCTACACGATCAGGGACCCGGTTACCTGAAAGATCTTCTGATTCCCTATTGCCCCCTCCGCCCCCTCCACTCTTCCAATGAGGGATTGCTAGAGATTCCCAGGGTTCGTTTGAAATTATCAGGATCTCGTGCTTTTGCTTGTTCAGCTCCTACCCTGTGGAATTCTCTACCTCATTGGTTGAGAGAATGCCCAACCGTCGATAGTTTTAAAATTGCTTTAAAACCTTATCTTTTTAACTTGGCTTTTTCTTTATAGTTAACTTGTTTATTGTTGATCTTTGTTTTATTATTATGTACAGCGCCTTGATTTTGAAAGGCGCTTTATAAATAAACATGAATTGAATTGAATTGAATGACACAGTCAGTTTGCGAAATCAATGTTTGGGACAGATTAAGAAAATCACAGTGACACTGTTCAAGAGCAGAGGTGTTAAAATTGCTATGTTAAAAATTTAGTGAAAAAGTCCATAAAATGACTGTGTTACGAGCGACCATTGCGCAGTTTCCACGCACCCTAGTAACTTCATGGATTTCTAATATTTTCAGTTCAGATCTTCAGCACTGGCATTTTTCCACACTTCCTTATGAACAGTACAGCTGTCATTTTTCACAACATGGCTGAAATGTGTTTTCGCACTTCAGCATAGAAATACGTGGTTGCTGTGGGAAATCACTGTTCGGGATAGATTAAGAAAATCACAATGACACTGTTCATGAGCAGAGGTTCCAAAATCCCTGTGCTGACAATCTGCTGTAAAAAATCCCCAAACTAATTGCATTAGGCGTGCATTGTGCATTTTCTCTACCTTGCACAGACTGCACCAGTTTTTTAATATTTTCCTGCAGAATTTCAACATTGCCATTTTGTACCTCCCATGAACAGTACAGCTGTCATTTTCACATCCTGTTCGAAATGTTTTTCGCACCTGTGGTGCCAAATGAGCAAATCGCTGTGCGAAATCAGCTTTCGGCTAACAAACATATTGCCACTGTTCATAAGGTGGGGTGTCACAAAAAACCCATGTTGAAAATTTGGAGTGAAAATGCCAATGAACGCCTGAGGCATTAGGGTTTCCAACCATAACACCCCAGTCTGTGAGATTGGAGGTATCAGAGGTGCGACTTGGGATTCTTGCCTGTAATGCTCATACCATTCCACACCCTGCAGCCAGTGAGAGGCATCGAGGTGTGCCTTGAAGTCTTCGGCCCCAAAGTTCACCCCATTCTCCTATACCGCACCCATCTCACCGTAGTTCCTGATGGAATGGGGTAAACATAAGGGCTAAAGACCCCATGGCACACAGTGACACTTGTCAGTGTCTGCAGAGTTGAGTGTGGTGAAATGGCATGGCTGTTATGCCTGACGACTCAAAGCACACCCCAATGCCTGTCACTCTCTGCAGGGTGGTGGTGGGGTTGGCTTCAGTTCAATACTTCACTGCCATTCCTATTATGCAGCTCTCTAACTCCTACACTACCAATGCCAATGCCAACAAGCAAACATTTGGCATTGAAAAATGCTTGTTTTTTTTTATAATTAGCACAAAATAGCAGAAAATTCAATGTTGTTCACTTTTTGCAAGAAACAAATGCAAATAACTTTAAAACAAAAAAAATGACAGCATGGTACTTTGAGCACACAAGTTGTTCAACACAAAACTATGTACAAAATGAGTGGTGTTTCATTTACCAGCAACCACTGTGCTAGTTGGAAAGTTGACAAAAAGTCACACAACCTATCATTTAAAAAACATCAAAAGCAAATGTCCCTGCAGTATCAGAAAGCATCCCTTATTGTATAAAGGAAATACACAATGGTAAGCTGTCATAAATTATTTATCTGCACAAGTGCTGTTTGACCTTGGAAGTCTGGACCATACCTTTCATCTTATCATGTCAGCACTTGTCTTTAAATTGCAAGCAAAATGTCTGAATGTGTAGCAAATTCTTAATCAATATACAAATAGTGGGTTTCCTATGCTTAGTGCCAAAGTATGTTTCAATAAAAGTTACATTTTATTATGAAACTGCAAACAATCCAGAAAAACTTCGAACAGGCATGACAGAGACCATGATGAGCAATGCAAGGCAGAAATAAATGTAGGTGGGAATAATCCATCACATTTGGGCTGGCAGTATAGCCTAGAGGTTAGAGGAATGAGGTGTGAATGAGCATGATACATCCAGCAGACCAGACCTGAGTTTGATTCTCACACCCTCCACTTGCATACTGTGTGACTCTGAGCAAGTCACTTAACCGCCCAGTGCTCCCAGGACACCCCTGAAAACAGGCACGTGTGCCTAGTAGGCCTTACCCGGTTACCAAAGACTAAAACAAAATATATAAATAAACATCAGTACCTCCTCCCTACCAACAGGCCCTCCAAATGAAGTACTGCAAACAGAGCAAGACAGCTTGCAATACACTGTACTTAGTATTGCTATCAAAAGTAAAACTGTCAGAACAGCATAATAAAAGATCATACTAATTAATATTACTTGTAAAACTCCTACTGCCCTGAGGGGTGGGGGGGAACCCACTCCAAGTCACACAGTTTACACTCCATTCAAGAGCACAACCACATCATGCAGGCTCTCAAACCAGAACAAGCATAATAACAACAAATTAATGCCTTTACTAATAACCCTCCAACACTGACAAAAGACAAGGGTGGTATTCGTGGTAACACCACACCCAGATGAGTGACCTCTTCTTTCAAACCCTCCAAACAGAAACAGACGAATGACAATAAAATACAACACAGACTGACAATCAAGGGGTGGGGGTGGATGAAATAACCTACCCCAGACAATAATCACACCCCTAACATTTGAACAAGAGCCAACTTTTCTTTTTTGGGGGAAGGGGGCTTATCTATGCAAACAAGCAGAAGTCACTTGAACTACAGTGAAAGCTAATGATTTGGGGGGGGGTGTTGCACTGCCCCTCTGAGCTGGCACCAATGCACTCACACTTGACCTCTTGCAAAGTGCATCCACAACCTGCCCAATAACAATGAATAAATTATGACAGTTTACTACTACTGATAATAAAACAAACAAACCCACCCACTGTGTTTAACCCTTACCTTACTGAACATCTGCCGCTGCATGAACATCTGCCCCACTTTGATTGGCTTGTCAGGGTGGCAGGTGGTCGGCTCCTCTGCCTGCCAGTCAGCACCACAGGACATCCCCGGCGGATCGAGCTGTGGTGAATGTGGCACGGTTCACTCCTGCTGCTCCAGCTGGGTATGGGATTCTTTCATTCCCGAAAACCAAACTTTTACAGCTCTCTGTTGGTGTCTGGGGTGGTCCAACGGTTGTGTCCCTCTGTGTCCCCTACACTGAACCCAGGAGAACTCTTATCACTAATATTCCCTCTGATTCTCTTGTTCCCCAGACCCCACAACTGCTCAGCTCGTGGCATAGACCACTGCCTTTTTGCAGATGCTGGAGGCTGGTCTGCATTGGTCAACACCTCTAAGTATGTTGCTTTGTTTGGGGGGGGCATCCGTTACTCCTGTTGCTCTGGTTCCCAGCACTGTGGCCACCTGCCGCTTTCCCAGTGGGACTGCACAGTCCAGTGACACCCCAAGACCATATCCAAGTATCCCAGGTGTATGATGCTACCCCAACACACCCTTCCTCATGCCCAAGTATCTGTGGCATTCAGAGGCAGCCCCTCCAACACCCCATCCCCACCCAAGTATCCCTGCTGGCCACTGATAGCGACAACTCTCACCATTTCCCCCCAGACACACACACACACACACACACACTCTTTGTCTGGCCACTAAGTGGGGGCTTTGTGTAAAGCACTTTTATGGCATGGCAGTATGGAGAGCCTCTGTGTGCCCCAAAAGTCTGTCACCCCCAACAGCCACCATATATCAGCCTCCAAAAGTCACTGAGTATTGGCCCCGTACGCTTACAAAAGCTTCTGAAGATAATTATGTGGGTTGCAGTTGTTACAGTCAGTGAGAACCCTGGATCCCTGTTGCTCATTATATATTATCTTTAATAAGGAGACATGCCAAGAAAGAAAAGTCAAAATCCAGCATGGCAGAGTTACAAAAAAAATGGCATAGTTTTGTGTTCCATGAGCATTTCTGCCTACACTCCAAAGCTAAAAACTGAATTCCCCAAATCAAATTCAGGTTTCTTTTTACCTGGTTAAGTTACAATTTGTCTCTGAGTTTTCAGGGAAAAGGAACGACAGCTAACCATTCAAAGGAGAGACACTAGCGTGTCTGATGCAACTTTTTTTCCTTTTCTCAGGTGATGGACATGTGAACAGAGTTTCATTTTCTTTTCATTCCATGATGCTTCAGAAATGAAATGAAACAAAACTCTGCTCACACGTCCATCACCTGAGAAAAGGAAAAACAAAACCTGAAAGTTGGAAGGGGAAGGGGAGCGGATCGGCAATTTGAAGAAGAGGTACCTGCAAAAAAAAAAAAAATGGGTGACAGAGAACACATTCCAGGTGGATGCCACTCCTCAGCCTTCCAAACACAGAAATCCTTGTCTGTGGGCTGACGCTGGCTCATCAGGTAGTTGATGGACACTGGGCACAACTCGGAAGAATTAGACTTGTTATCTCACCTACTCTGCCCCATCCCCATGTCTCATGCAACGTCCTCCAAGAACAGAGCCCTTTTACAAGCCAACCCAGACCGATGAATGAAGACATTCGGACTCACCCACCTCCTGTTGCTGCTGGTACTGCTAATACTCCTCTCCTGGGAAGTAGCAGCGGCACATACACACCCACGGCCAATCTCACTCAATAATGTGGCCCACCACAAGTGAATGTTTACTCTTCTTGGTTGCAGTTTTGCTTAGTTTTTTTTCATACCAGTCTTCTCCTCAGTCTGTCCTCCTTGAGTGCACAGAATAATATGGTACCTGAAAATCCACTCTATGATGTGTGGTGACATCAACAGATCCCCGCCCCCACCACTTATGACTTCAAAAAAGTCAATATTGTTTTAGACCATGTGATTTTCTGGAAAATAAAATACATTTATGGGTATTTTATACTAGTTTTGAGCAATGATATTGGGGGTACATGCCCCCTCAGGCCCTATGGGCATGATGCCACTGGAGTCTAGCAATGTGAATCCTGGCTGTGACTATAGGTGTTTACAACTGAATGATAATAACCACATTTGCTTCACTTGCAAATAAGTAGGCATTTTGTGTCTAATTTCTGTTTGGCTTACTGTAAGTATACATAGAATCTGAAAAATTCATAACATGCTGTATTGTGCTTCAATGAAGTGATAAATGGGGATTTTGGTTTCTTTTACAAGTTCATTTTTCCTGACCATGGATATACTAAAACAAAAATTTCTCAACAAAATGTTTTTAAATAAAGAGTTTAACTCATAACAGCAGAAGAAGCACGTTGGCATTAAAAGCTTAGTGGCATGGATATAGAGGCACCAGTATTTCAGTAAGACTTTGGTAGAGGATTAATTGTGACTGGGGGGTGAGGGAGGAAGTGAGTCTTGATATTTGTAGCATAATGGTTTTCTGAAACTTCAGCCTTCAATAGGTTAGACTCTGCAGCCATCTATACAGTATATCACTAAGCCATATGCAGTGTGGTATGGGTAAAACCCAGATCACCAGACCAGGACCAGTGCTGTGAAATCTGCACTGGGCACAGTTTGTGCAAATATTGCTAATCCAGTGGATCAAATAAATACATGCAAATAAATAAATACTCGGCTTCACCTCGTGCTTCAACCCACCCTAGGAGTGACATTATTACATGATAAAACACACATTGTCATGCCTTATTGCTTAAATATGCCCTTTCTCAATGTACTATACCTTGATTCAGTTAGTGTATGCAACAGCCTTCATGTGAACACTCTGGGCTTCTCTCTGACTCCTGATGTCTATTTGCTTTAGCTATTGTACATTGTTTGAACTGCTTTGGTCTTCTTGATGTGGTGCCTGTGTGTCTAAACTATGTAATCTGTTAATCTACTGCTACCCATGTATCTTCAGTGAATGACTGTTATACAGTAACTGTCTGCTCTCCGGGCCATTGTTTTGGACTTGTTAACTGTGCTGTCGTTGTATTAGTTTCAATGAGGTGCCTTTGTAAATGAGTCTCTGACTCAAAGGTTTGTAAATCTGATATTTTTAAAAATAAATAAGTGTTTATGTTTAAGCCCATGAAACACCCTTATCTAGTTAATGTACTCACAGTCGTAGTGGCTCTGCCAGAGCTTGTTTCTTATGATCTGACATTTTCAGGGTAGACCACCTTTTCCTCACAGATGTGTCTTTTGAAGGTTTGATGAAAAAATACTAATCCATTCAAAAGTTATAACATTTTAATTTTCACATTATTTACCATGGGGAAAGTTAGATGTTCTGCATGAAAATACTTTTGTTTTCGCAGGAGGTACTCCATTTCTTTTAGCATGTAGGGTCACATAGAGCCTAGTTTCTTTTCATAGAGCTCCCTTGTTTTCACAGGAACTGCTGTCATTTCACATGTAGCATCACACGAAGCCTTCTGTAGTTTCACAGAGCTCTGTTTTGTCAGCCATCTTGTTTCCTCGTTAGCGAGAGATGGAAAATTAAGCAAACATGTTAAAAATAAATATAATATAGAAGAGAAACATCCGTACTTAGCTAAATGGGACCCATTTAGCTAGATTCTGATGTTTTAATTTTAAATACTGGCCAGAAACACCTGTTGTGGGCACCCAAAATACCGGGCGCTGAAGTTAGTGAGAGGACCGCATCTGCCGAGGTTCTTTGTATGAGAGCAGCAGGATTTTCTTGACTTGTGCAGCCACAGCTTCAACTCATGCTGCTGGCTGCACGTTTAGCTGTGAGTCACTGTTTCCCTGGTGTCTAGCGGCTCCCCCCATTGTCCCCTATCCCTGGTCCCTGGTGTCTAGTGGCACCTCCACCCTCCCATATCTTTCTGTCTTGTCTAGTGGCACCCTCTATCCTCTAATTGCCATAATTTATGTATTTAATATATATTCTGACACTGGGATGCTCACCTCTGGTGTCAGATGTCTCCTCCCTGGCAGCCCATTGCCTTTCATATTTGCCAACATCGTGAGGCCCACTCCCTGTGTTGGCATTACAAGACTGTCCCCTCTCCCAGCAGTGTGGGACACCGGGGATCCCACTCCCAGTGTCCCCAAATATACATTTGTCTGTACCTGTGAAAAGGAAAACAGTCCCCTGATGTCTTTTTTTACCCTGAAAAAAGAAAACAGTCCCTCATCATTCCTGCTGTCCCCCTCCCCAGCCCCACCCTCCACTGACCACCCACCACCCATACCCCCCTTACCTTATATTTTCCTCCAGTGGTCATCCATTGTCATCCTTGTGGACCAGTACATGTCTGCACTCTTAGCCAAACTGCAAACTGAGGAATCAAGGTAAGTGCCATAAAATGTATTCCAATGGTGTTTTCAACTTATGATAATATCTTTGCCATTTTTAGGTATTTTGTTCACCAAATTTTCAACATGTTTGTTTTTGGACTCCAACTTATGAACACTGTCACTGTCATTTTGTTAATTGTGCCTGGAAGGTGATTTTGCAGTTGCTGTGCAAAATCATCTTTTGTAACCAATTAACAAAATTACAGTGCTAGTGTTCATAAGATGGAGTCCCAAAAAGCCCACGTTGAAAATTTGGTGAAAGAATTCCTAAAAATGGCCAAGTTACATGCATTCATTGAAATTTTTCTATGCACACATCTAACTTTGCTAATTTGTTATATTTTGACTCCAAATTTTCAATATAGCAATTTTTTCCCACTACCTCATGAACAGTATAGCTGTCATTTTTCACATCCTGCCCAAAATGTGTTTTCACACCTGTGGCATGGAATGGCATTCTGGCATGGATTTGAACATTTTCATCAATGGGGTTTATGAGGTGGGGTCATAAGGAGACGATGTTCAAAATTTGGGGTCAATATATGAAAAAATGCCTAAGTTATGACCATTCATTGCAATTTCAGTACGCCCACTCATAACTTCAGAAATGTTAAATAGTTTTACCCTAGATTTTCAACATAGCCTTCTTATTACCTCTCCTCATGTATGTCACAGCTGTCATTTTTCAAATCCTGGCTAAAATGTGTTTTCACATCTGTGGCACAGAATGGTGTTGCAGTTGCAAAGAATTATGTTTTTGGTGGAGATTTGAACATTTTCTTTGCTCGGTACATGTGCTGGGGTAATAAGATGGCTATGCCAATAATTTGGTCATGCATCTACAGAGGAATGGGTGTGCAGGGGCCAAAGGACCCTGCACTCTCTCAATAAAATAGGGAAAATCACAGCGCATGGGAGTTCAGGGCCTGAAGGGCCCTGTGCTCCCACTGTGACATATGGACAGTTATGGAGGGTGGGGGCCCTGCACTCACACAGGTAAATAAGGATACAAGTAAACTATCTAACAAAGTAAGGAAATTCATTGCAAAAAACATTTTTAATGCATCAGTTAGGGTTGCTAGCAAAGTGACAAGTAGGAAAATATGGCATTAGGATTTCCAACCATAACACCCAACCCCCACACTGCAGACACCAACAGGCATCGGGGGTGTGCCTTGGGGTTGTCAGCCTTAATGCTCACCCCATTCTCCTATACTGTTCCCATCTCAGCTTATTTATTTATGGAATGGGGTGAGTGTTAGAGCCGACGACCCCATGACACACCTCTGATGCCTGTCGGTGTGTGCAGGATGGGGGGGTGGGGCATTTGGGTAGAAAACCCTAATGCCACATTTCCCTACTTTTACTGCTTTGCTAACAACCCTAACTGATGCATTAACAACTTTTTTTGTGATAGACAGATAGACAGATGATAGATAGATAGATAGATAGATAGATAGATAGATAGATAGATAGATACTTAAAATTAGTAGTTTAAAATAAAAAGTACAATTTCTGTCTGAATTTTACACAAAATAGTTCCTCCACCCACATGAGCTTTTTCTTTCTTTTGTTGTTGTTGTTGCTTTAGGACACTTGTCCTACTTTGGCCACCATAGTAGTTTTTTTTTTTGTATAATACTGCTAACTTGTATCTTAAGTCATCCCCCTTACATCACTAGCTTGCATTGCAAAAGTATTACTTTTCTTTTAAATCCTTAAATAGAAAGGGAATCTAAGGCACAGTGAGGAGCAAACAAGTGAGCCTGTGAGCGGGACACATTCAGCAGCAAGGCTGTTGGGTGGAATCAGGACTCACAGGTGTGAAAACAACAGGAGTGCTGACAAGTGTTTCTCTTTTTTTAAAAAAACATAAACAAAATGGAGTTGGCAAAAGCATGCTCATGGAGTTGTTTGAATTTCTAAATAAAATGGAGTTGGCTCTTACTGTATTCACACGATGCTCTCCCTGGCCACTCCCACAATGTCTGTGATCACCCTCCGTAGTGGCTTTGCTCACAATCTTCCAGCAGGCACTTGCTGACTACTTCAGTTCACAAATGAGAAGAATGTCATAAGGATTAAGCAGGGAGTGTTTTTGTGGCTATTTGAAGATTTTGGGTATAATTATTTTTTTTCATGAGCAATTCAGCAGCCTGATCAACAGCTGGAATGTGTGGTGGGTGGACAGTCAGTTGGTGGCAGGGGGGAAGGAAATTAAATAGCAATGAACAGTAAACATCAGTGAACACTGCACTGAAAATGCAGCAGAACAGGAGTGCAGTGCTGTCCAATATCAAATTGAGAGCTCCCTTTTATATGTCTTTTTAAACTAATAAGACTGGTCTTGTTCAGAGAGCGATCAAGTAGGGGGAGCACCGCCAGGCACCACAGTTGTCGTCAGTATCGTGGCACAAACATCAAAGCACATACTACTAAATATTGCATAAAAAACTACTAATGCAACTTGCATCTAAATGTATTTAGTAGAACTTATGCAGTACTCTCTCCCTAGTTACAATACTGGTTTCCCCATATGCTTTACTGAGTCTGTTTGCATGTGTGGGCTAAGCAAGGGGCAAAAAATGACATCTGACAGTTTTTAAAAATTTTATTGGCTCATAGATTTCTTTCTTGACCTGTATCCACTTGACCAGCACTTGTTTTTTAGCCACGCATTAGACATTTTTGTCACATGGGTTGTCGGGAATGTGGAAGCAGATTGGTGTAGAGCCCCTGTGTGGCCATGTATTAAATACCCCTTTTAATGCACAGTTCCACAGAGTGACTCAGGGAAAGTGCCATTGGCACTCATTCCCTGTTTCAGAAAGCCAAATGAGAATGGCAGCCATTAAAAATGTGGGTAAGAGAGAGAGCTCCAGTTGTCTAAATACTGTATAATTCTTCCTCATCTGAGATATTCAGCAGAACCATGGACCTGGTTTACTGTTCTCACCTCTGGCTCTCTCTCCCCGATGCAACAATAAAGTGCTATTTCCCTGGGGACTGAGGAGCTGTCCCTTGTGATCTCTGTCTCTGTCTCTCAGCAGCAGTGATTGCTGTGTCACTCTCTCACTTCAGACAATGCCATCCCCCATCCCCCATCCTGCAGAGCCATGATCATTGCATCCTAGTGAGAGGCAGAGTGCTGGCAAAAGCAAAAAGAGAAACTCCTTTATCCCCAAAGTGCTGCACTTTGCATGTGCCATCACAGGTGGCAGCAAGAGGTGAAGAGTATCCCTTTCTGTGTGTGGTCCTGCCGATGAGTGCTGCTGACACTGAGAGAGAGACAGAGAGAGAGAGAAAGAGGCACAGTATGACAACTGTACATCATTGACAGTAAGTATCACAATCACTGATTAGCACACAAGCAATCCTGACTGATGTTATGTGTCCTGAGATGTGGTCTTGCTGTGATTGCTGCCGATGAGCGCTGCTATTCTTCAGTAGAGTTGCAGATTAGATTGGGTGTCCAGAAATACCTCTGAATGCCTCAAAAAAGAAAACAACTAAAGAACCCATGCCATCTCATTCATACACCACTCCTGAGAGCCCCAGATGGCTCAGCTATGAAAGAGCAGTGCTACTTCATAACCTTACATGGTACACAGTTTTCAGACCCTCTTGTACACTGGAGATATACCATCCTTACACTTGAAAGCCAGAGAACACATTCATAAAGTGTGTTTACAAAGCTGATGCAGCCAAAAAAAACAATAAACTTGGAATTAGGACTAGCAGATCAGCAATAAGTATCAGTACTTTGTTCAACGATAGAAGTCCTTTTGTAACCCTGATTTCAATAGGTGTTAAAAGCAGCTGGTTTCATTAAAGCATTGATGATGATTTTAAGTGATGTTGGGCACTCACATCCTAATCTTTACTGCCGCAGTACTGCATGATCCCTAGCTTGTACAGACATTTCACCAGCAATCACAAAATGTGCACCTCTCTCTTCTCCTGCACTGGGAGTGTTTCTTCCAAAATGTGTGTCTTGGGGTTTAGCTTCATTTTGAATCTCATCCTCTCCTAAATTTGGCACACCACATCTCTCCCAAAATTTCTGTCTTACAGATCTCCTAAGAAATCTGCCTCGTAAATCACCAGAACTTTGTGCCCCATACCCCTCCTATATTTTGCAGCCCGCATCCCTCTCAAATTTCATATACCCCACTACTCTCAAATAATGTATCCACTCTCCTCCCAAATGGGTAGACTGTATGGATCTTTGGTCTTCTTCTGCCATCATTGTCTATATAATTTATGCCCATATCCCAGAATTTTGTACACATCACCCCTGTTGAATTATATACACTATACCCTGCATCCCTCCAAAAATAAGCATTATGAAATTCTTTGAAATTTGCACTTTGCACCCCTTTAGAAATTAGTGCCTACACCCTACATAATTATGCCACCTTCTTGCTAATGATAATTGTTAATGCTAAAATTGAGTTATATTGAGATCTTGTTTGTATGTATTTATCTTATATCACCCTGACCACCTGTACAAAAATGGTAGATTTTGGCCCACGGACTGACCAGATTTTAAAAAATTACAAGCATTTGTCAATGCCAAATGTTTGATGCTTGGTAAACAATTTGTTTTTTGCAATTTTTACCCCAAATTCTGAAGATACTTGTTTTAGGATTTGCCTTATAGACATGACATATGCCATTTATATTGGCCAAAATGTCATTTCACAACAGAGATGCAAAAACCCATCTTGTCCAGGATCTGAAAAATGACACGTGTCATGTTTATGAGGTGATGTAGAAAAATGGCTATGTTGAAAGGCTGGAGTCAAAATATTGAATATTAGCACATTTATGAGTGAACACTGAAACAGTGTAACATTCAGTCATAAGCTGGGCATTTTATTGTATTTGTTCTCCACATTTTCAGCATAGCCTTCTTATTACCCCATCTAATGAACCCAGTAGGTGAACATTTTCAAATCCCCACCAAAACATCATTCCACATCACTAAATTGTCATTCCTCACCATCGGTACAAAAACACATTTTGTCCAGGATTTGAAAAATAACAGATGTCACATTCATGAGGTGCTGTGAAGAAATGGCTATGTTAAAAATTTGGATTCAAAAATATTTAAAATGACTAAAGTTACAAGTTTGTGTTTGTGAATTTCAACATAGGCTCATAACTTTGTTATTTTATAGTATTTTTGCCCCAAATTTTCAACATAGCCTTCTTATGACCCCACCTCATGAACAAGTGCAGAGAAAAGTTTCAACTCCTACCCAGAAGGTGATGGTGAGCAGCTAGTGCAAAATCACCTTTTGGGACATGAAAACACATTTTGGCCAGGATTTGAAAAATGAGAGCTGTCACATTGATGAGGTGCTGTAAAGAAATGGCTATGTTCAAAATGTGGGGTCAAAATATTGAAAATTACTGCAGTTATGAGCCTGCATTTGCAAATTTCAATGTAGACTCATAACTTTGTAGTTTGTTTAACATTTTTACAGCAAATGTTCAACACAGACTTCTTATCACCCCCAGCTCATGAACAAGGGCAGAGAAAATGTTTAGCTCCTGCCTGAATGGTGATTTCACACAGCAATCATGAAATCACCTTTTGGGATAGATTTGCCTAATTTCACTGTAATTTTTCATGAGGTGGCATCCCAAAAAATGCATGTTTAAAATTTGGGGCAAAACTATTCAAAAATGGCCAAGTTATGCCAATAAGTTCAAATCCCCAAATACATTGAACTGCATACCTGATTTCCTCAGTTTGCGGTCCAGCTTTGAAGAGTGAAGATTTGTCTGCGGTCCAGAGAAGATTATAGTGTTGGACCCCCAGTGGGTAAGTAAGGGCATTGGGGGTGCTGAGTGGGAGGGTCGGAAGACTAACGGCGTAATAGACATTGATGAACAGTTTTATTTTTTTCAGGGTTTTATATGAAAACAAAACAATGAGGGATGGTTTTCTACACTTCAGATGAGGGCACTGGGGAATTGGGCACCCCCATGGTCATTGTTATGTTTGTGGGGGGGTACTGATGGAGAGGGTCAGGTGGGGGGGAACAGTTACAGGTGCACCAGCAACAGACATTGATAGACGGTTTTCTTTGTAGTAGTAGTAGTAGTATATTTTATTCAAAGCTTTGAAAAGGAAGCACTCCATTGAGCAGAGCTCATTTCAAAGGAGGTCTTGAGTACAATCATTCTGTTTCCATTCACACTGTCTAATTTACATAAATATACAGTACACTTTTTACATAAATTTAAATATAAAATACATTTCATTGACATGGTAAGAGGGGACAGAAAGACTTTGACCTTAATCAGTAGATAGTCAAACAGTATCAGACTGACAACATGGTGAAAAAGTTTCACTCTGTTCATGAAACCATTGTTTAATACATTGTTTCTTATTTAAGAGATTTGTATCTCTTATGGTAATTGGAATTGTTGGTAATTGTTGCAGGCTATAATATAATTTTTTTAAATTAATTCAGCCTGAAAATGGATGGCTAAAAAATAAAATTTATGTTTTTGTTCATTTTATGTCATGTTGCCCTCAGAGTGGGCCAGAACACACAGATCCATGTGACCATAACCAGAAGCTGCTCAGTCCTAACTGACTGACATACATAAATATAACAGTACAACAGAGCATTGTATGTAACAGCCTCAGCATGTCCTACACAATTGACAATGTGCATAAAATCGGTGTGGCCAAGCCAGCTGCTGAGTCCAATTCCATCCTGGCTGACCCACCTACGTGATGATCCATCCCTGACCTGTCATCTCAACCATCCCATCCTACATCTGACCAATCCTCAATCAATCCAGATTCCACATCATGACCTCACTCTAACTGACCACGTGGGACCCTGCTGTGATGAAAGAATTAAATAATCATCACCTCACCACCAGTGTCAGACTGTCTGTCAGTGTGACTTACCAGGACCACGTCAGCACCAGCATGAATGCAGCATTTCATCTCGCTGACTGCAGTTGCTCTGTCTGGACCCTGACTCTAAGTCCAACTGTTGGGGGGAGTGGAATGAGTCCCCAGAGTGGAGAGTCCTGTGATGTTTACTTCATTCAAGTTGAGTACCAGCAGCTGCAGCTCAGCTCACTGCAGTGTAACTTATGTTAGGGAGTGGGGGGTGCTGAAAGGGAGAGTCGGGTGAGGGGGTCAGTTACAGGAGCACCAGCAACAGACATTGATGGATGGTTTTCTCTGTTGCAGGCTATAATATAAAAAAATATGAGGTGACGACACTGGCGAATTGGGTACCCTCAGTGTCAGTGTTATGTTTGGGGGGGGTGGTGGGTGCTGAGATGGAGGGTTGGGTGAGGGGGACAGTTACAAGGGTGCCAGAAACAGACATTGATGGATGTTTTTCTCTGTTACAGGCTATGTTAAAACAACAACAAAAAAATATGAGGTGGCAACAATGGGGAATTCGGCACCCCCAGTGTCAGTATTATGTTTGGGGGGGGTGGAGGGTGCTGGGATGGAGGGTTAGGTGAGGGGGAAAGTTACAAGGGTGCCAGCAACAGACATTGATGGATGTTTTTCTTTGTTACATGCTATATTAAAACAACAACAAAAAACTACGAGGTGGCAACACTGGGGAATTGGGCACCCCTAGTGTCAGTATTATGTTTGTGAGAGGGAATGCTGAGAGGGAGGATCAGGTGGGGGCTGCCACCAGACACCAGAGAAAAACAAATAAGTTATGAATAGGGCAATGGGAGGAATTTCTTAAGTCGTGATTTCCAGCATGCGCATTAGCATCGATGCTAATGCACATGCCAGAGTTACAGTTTCAGAGACAGGCTCCTGACATTGAAAGCCACTGAACTGTTTGCTGACATGGCTTTATGCAAATCAAAAGATTGAAGCTCTTTCTGATTGGAGCAGCTTCGGTCCTTTGAAGTACACAAAGCTTCTTCCCAGCAAGCAGAGAGTGGCATCACAGCCACAGTACATGGTCATTGGTCTACACTGCCGAGCCCCTACTATACTGAACTGCAATAGGCTTAGCAGTGACATGCCCCTCCCTTAAAAATCCCACTTTACTCATCACAAAACATTTGATGCACAGGCGCATCAAACATAAAAATGAAATTTTCTGCTCCTGCTGTCTCTCCCAAATTTGCCTGTATACCCTTCTCAAAAATAACACCTTGTACCATTTTTAGATTTGCACACAGACACCTGAAATTTGAGGCCCACACCCCTCTCAGTTTTTGTGCCCCACACCCACCCTGAAATTTGCACCCTGCACCACTCCTGAAATGTGTGCTCTGTACCCCTCCAACAATATGTGCCCCACTCCCCTGACAGTTCATCCATCCAGCAACTTTACTGAAATTTACACCCCACAATCCTCATGAAATTTGCTCCCTGCGTCCCTCCCACAGTTTATACTTATTAACCCTTGGAACATCTGCACCCCATTCATGTATACAAAATATGCACCCCTCCCAAAATGTGTTCCGCATAACACTCCTTTAATTTGGGAAACATTCACCTCCCCCATTTTGCACCCTCAACTATCCCAAAATGTATGCCCTGCAACTTTTCTAAAATGTATACCTCACACCCCTCATGAAATTTGAATCCTGCTCCCCCTCTCAAAATTTGCCTGCTCCCAACATTTGTTTCCCACATCCTTCTTGCAGATTGTGAGCTGCTCCCCTCCTGAAATTGCACCCCTATCCCCAGCATTTACACACATTATCCTTCCTTAAATTGACACCTTGACTTATGCAATAGTTTGCCTCAAACATTTCCTGAAAGTTGGGTTCATGCCCCTACTGACATTTTCTCTCATTACCCTCCCATAATTTATACCTTGCATACCTCCTAAGCTTTGCATCATATGCCACCCAGAATTTTCACCCTATGTACTTTCCCAAATTTGCATCATACTGCATACAGCACTTGACATTTACACTGTATCAGAATTTTGACCCAACACCTCTCCCAAAATTTTGCAAGTGGTATGGGTGCCAATTTCAGGAGCCATGTGGGGAACCAATTTCAGAAAGTGTGTGGGTCATGAATTTCAAAAGGACTGCAGGACACACAAACCAAGAGGGTTGCAGAGTGTAGAATTCAGACTGGTTGGAGGGGAGCAAACTTCAAACAGGTTAAAGGGTGCAACATTCAGATGGATATCTGGGGTCCAAAATTCAAGAGAATTGCAGGGTTCAAAATTCCAAAGGGTTGCCAAGATAACATTTTAGAAGGGTGTGAGTTGCAAATTTCAGGAAGAATATAAGACACCAATTTTAAGAGCAGTGTGGTGTGCAGTATGGAAAATTCAATAGTGGTGCAGTTTGCAAAATCCTGGAGGAAAGTAGGAATACATCTGGAAAGGGGTGTGGTGTGTAATTTATGGGAGGAGGTGTCAGGTGCAATGCTTGGGAGACTGCAAAATTCAGGAGTGGTGTGTGTCACAAATTTCAAGAAGTTTATGTGGCACAAATTTTGAGTAGGTTTTGGCTCATGAGAGGTATACAAGTTGCCAAATTCAGAAGGAGATTGTGGTGTACAATGTGTCAGAAACCCCAAGGCACAGACTGTCAGAGGAGTTGGAGTTCAAATTTAGGAAGGGTGCAGGGTGAACATTTCCAGAAAGGGATAGGGCACAAGTTCAGAATGGGAGAAAGATACACATTTTTTGATTGGTGGTATAAAGTATGTATGACATTCAAAAACAATTCATATGGACTAAGGAGTTACATTTATATTATTCAACCTTTCTTTGCTGCTTACTTTGAAACAGCTGTTGTTTAGTACAATTGCTTTTCCATAAACATGCCATAAAAATTCTCCGCTCCAATTTAAGAGCAGTGTATGGCATGAAGACTTTAGTAAAGCATCATGGATGAGGCAAAGAGGCATATAATTAGTACCCTGTTGTCTGCTGAGACAGAGCACTAGTTATGCACTCTTTGCCTCATCCACAGTACTCTAATGAAGTTTTTATGCTCCACTCTTAAGATGGAGTGGTTATGTTTTAGTGGTATTTTTATGTTTGCTTCCGCGCATGCGCAAGAAACATATTGCAGCAGGTTGCTGCAGTAACAGGTCCTGGGGGCTTGACAGTGATGTGGCCAATGCTGGAAGTGCATGGCAGGGTGTGTGTGGTGGGCACCAATAAGGATGGACACTGTCGGTGACAGTAGTCAGAAAGTGTGCCACAACTTTCAAAGAAAGTAGCCGTGCCAATGCTGACGCAGCTCATCATGCCAGGGGTGCTCGTCATACGATCAGCAGGGTATTGTGGAGCTGTGAGCAGTACATTGGGGCAGCAGTTATGAGGCAGGGATGGATGGCAGTACGTAGGGACAGCAGTTATGAGGCAGGGATGGATGGAAGGGGAAGAAACGGCCATTGTACAGTATTCGGCAGATGATGAGGGCCGTAGGGAAGTAGTGACATAGGAAGTCAGGCATCACAGGTGCGGGCAGCAGAGTAGAAATTGCATGCCAGCGGGCCCGCTGTGTGTGGTAGTAGTAGGCTGTTTGGGTGTGGGGGATATTTCTGGGAGCGTGAGATAAGAGTGCCATGGAGCCAAGCACAGGGCATTGAGTAGAGAGATCATTGATGATCTCACTGTACACAGTTTTATGTCGTATAGCACAGTGCCATCAGACTTGGGAACCAGCGGTCTTGTGTTGCATGTGTTGTGCGTGTCAAGCGGAGATGCCCTACATGCAATGGTATGGATAATTACAGTAGTACAGAGCAGTAATGCATTGCAGCGTGGTCCATGGTTACAGTACAGAGTGTAATTATGAAGGGTGACTGCAGTCGGTTTGCAGAAGGATTGCCACATTGAGTTTGCTGCTTTTGTTCCGGCTGACTGTCCCCTATTAGGCCACAGGGCAGGAGAGGGCCGCAAACCCCAGCAGTTCAGCTTGTGGGGTGCCAGCCTTCTGTGTGTGATCCCCATCCCCCACCCTCACCCCCTCCACCCCACGCTGGAATACAGGTGGACCCTTCTCACGATGGTCACAAGTACTACACCCTTACAGCAAGTAATGTCAAGTAATGTCTTGCCTGTCAAGCTGTGATATTATTGTGCTATTTCTGGGATAGGATCACGGAAGTGTTATTGAGCAGCCATAGGTACCATGGCAGGTAGGTTGAACCCGTTCATAGTACATCTGCATTTTGTGCCGCATGCCTGAGAAGGCACTATGTGTGCCGGTGCAGGCTAATTCCTCCCCACCGGCAATTCATGCTGGCTCTGTGATGTGGCAAGTCACCCGGGACAACGTGCAGCCACGATGACATTGACTGTCCCCTATCGGGCCACAGGGCAGGAGAGGTACCGCAAACCCCAGCAGTTCGGCTTGAGGGTGCCAGCCTTCTGTGTGTGATCCCCATCCTCCCACCCACGCGGAATACAGGTGGACCCTTCTCATGATGGTCACAAGTACTACACCCTTACAGCAAGTAATGTCAAGTAATGTCTTGCCTGTCAAGCTGTGATGTTACTCTGCTATTTCTGGGATAGGATCACGGAAGTGTTATTGAGCAGCCGTAGGTACCATGGCAGGTAGGTTGAACCTGTTCATAGTATATCTGTGTTTTGTGCTGCATGCCTCAGAAGGGACTATGTGTGCCGGTGCAGGCTAACTCTTCCCCACCGGCAATCCATGCTGGCTCTGTGATGTGGCAAGTCACCCGGGACAACGTGCAGCCACGATAACATCATTGCAGTAAACACAGGGTACTGCAAGCACTATCTTGCCATGTGGTGATAGGGGGTTGTTGGGTTCTGCATCTTGCAAGTGTAGCAAGACAAGATGGATTGCAAAACCCAGCAGTTCAGCTTGCGGGTCACCAGCCTTCTGTGTGTGCCCCCCCACGACCCCCACACAGAACACAGGTGGACCCTTCTCACGATGGTCACAAGAACTACACCCTTACAGCACCTAATGTCTTGCCTGTCAAGCTGTGATGTGCCGTGGAGGCAATCACAGAGCATGCAGTGGAGAGAGCATTGATGATCTCGGTGCACACACTTTCATTACTGATAGGAGAGTGCAATCAGAGTTGGAAAACCCTGCAGTTTGGCTTGCAGGGCACTAGCCTTCTGTGTGTGCCCCCAATCCCCCTATCCCCCCACCCACGTGGAACACAGGTGGACCCTTCTTACGATGGTCACAAGAACTACACCTTTGCAGCACATAATGTCTTGCCTTTCAAGCTGTGATGTTATTGTGCTATTTCTGGGATAGGCTCATGAACGTGTTATTGAGCAGCCGTAGCTACCATCACTTGTAGATTGAACCCATTTATAATACATCTGCGTTTGCTGCTGCAGGCCTTAGAAGGGGCTATGTGTGCTGGTGCAGGCAAAAACATCTCCACAGCAAAGTGTGTGCCCTACTATGATGCCGCAGTTATTCAGCTACCTCCCCAGCCCCCAATCCCGGCTGGCTCTGTAATGTGGCAAGTCATCCTGGCACAACATGTGGAATCGTGGTGAGACATGTGAACTTGTGCTCCGCTGGCCTTTTCTGTTACCTCGCGATTGCAGTCCGTGCAGCTGTTGGCCACAAGGAGGAGGCCGACTATTTTGCAAGGTGTTATTGTTGGGGTTGTGGCTGTGGTGCATGTCTACCCAGGATTTATTTATGTCTTCAATGTTGGTGGTTGGGTAGAGTCACTGAGCCCAGGAGGTCCCTTGGTATAGTTGCAGTCAGGATGACATCATTGCACTAAGTACATGGCAGTGCAAGCAGTATCGTGCCGTGTGGCAATAGTGGGTTGTTGGGTTTTGGGGTTGGAAGTGTGGCAAGACAGGATGGCAGTATACCATCATGAACCTGTTATTCAGCGCCCCTAGCTACGATTGCATGTAGTTTGAGTGCATTCAGAATACATCTGCGGTTTCTGCTATAGGCCTGAGGAGTGGCTACATCTGCTGGTGCACTAGAAAACATCTGCACAACAAACTGTGTGCCCTAGTGTGATGCTGCAGTTACTCAGCTACCTGCCCCCGCTGGCAATCCATACCAGCTGTGTGATGTGGCAAGTCACCTGGGACAACGTGCAGCCAGGATGACATCATTGCAGTAAACAGAGAGCACTGCGAGCACTATCTTGCCATGTGGTGATAGGGGGTTGTTGGCTCCGGCTCGCAAGTGTAGCAAGAGAAGATGGCAGTATACTACAGTCAAGTGCAGCGTGCTCAATAGACTGTGCATTGATGATCCTCATGCAAACATTGCTAAGGATGGCAGCATAGTGTACATTGCATGCCGCTGGGGCCGTTGTGTCTGTTAGTATTAGATTGTTGAGTTTTGCGTCACACTTACAATGAGACAACATAAGAGTGCCTTGGAGGCAATCACAGCGCATGCAGTGGAAAGAACATTGATGATCTCGGTGCACACACTTTCATTACTTATAGGAGAGTGCCATCAGAGTTAGACAAGGGGGGGGGTGTAACTGTGAAGACTGGGTCCATTCCTTGTACTGAAGCATTGCAATATTGAATGTGGTGCTGGCCTTGATGCGGACTTTGCTGTAGTACTGCATAAAGAGGCATGGTTGTGAAACAGTGTGCAGTGCTGGCTGCGAGGTGAAGCTGTGGCGTGCTGGATTTGTTGTAGGCATCAAGCGGAGATGCCCTGCTTCCAAGGATATGTATAATTACAGTAGTATTGCCCAGCAAATGATGTATTGAGAGGCAAGCTGTGACCTCCTGTGACTAGTTTTACAATGGCATGACAGACGGCTGCAAATAACAGCTTTGTTATGTCACAGTTACCTGACTCAATTACAGTAAATGACCAGACCACCATAGCAGTCTAACTATTCCACTACTTGCAGACTTCTATGTTCAGTGCTGCACATTACGGTACATGCTAAATAATGACCTAGAACCAAACTGGGTTTCATTTGATAAATAGATAGACTTGGTATTTAACAACCAGGGCCCTGCCATTTATAAAGTTTAGATTTGGGGAAATTGTTTAACCAGAAAAGGCACACCAAACCAGAACTTGCTTCCAGATGCAATCTGACAGCACAAGGAAATTAAGTGACTTGCTCAGGGTCACACAGTATGCAAGAAAGAGCTAATGGGATTCAAACCAACCTCTCCAGGTTTGCACCTCACTGCCCTTAACCACTATGCTATACTGCCTTCTATTTCATTTGGACCTTAAAGTGGCCATTGTGAGAACTGTGCAAGCAACCCATATTAGGCATGCTTTATATTGTTTAATTTTCTTTCTACTACCATGCCATGGTTTTCTGATTTTGTTAGACAAAAAAAAGAGTCAAGACATGAAAACGGCAATGATGTCATTTTTTGCATTACTCTAAAATGCAGTAGGATACCTGCAGTTTACCAGTGGCAGAAATAGTCCATTAGCTTTAGTAGCTCTTTGTATGTTCATGCATGCACACATTGTGTATTCACAATAATGAGTCTGAGAAACATATAAGCCACAATGTAGTCTGATAATATGACATGTTGCTAATTGTCTTACTTACCTCTACTGTCACTATGTCCTGTGCGAAGGCATGTCTGTCCTACTAACGTTGCACCACTCCACGCTGTCGTTGTATACCTCTTTCAATACATTGTTTAATAGATATAAAATACGTTAGTCAAAACCATTGCAGTGCATGGCAGCACTTCTGTGATTGTCATTTCTTCCTGACTTACTAGTGCTATTCATGTTTTGCACTAGGCTAAGACAGAGAGAGATACCCTGCTATGTTACAAATGCAGACCTCAAGAGATCCAACTGGAGATAGAAACACTGTAGCCATACACTGCCTGTCTGATAGCAGGTCATAAAACATACAAAGTATCACTTTCTGCTGCTTTTCAATGCTACAAAGTGCTCTATAGCAATAACAAGTCTAAGATAAGACACATCAAAGTACAGCACTGTTCTCAAACCATATTTACAAACTTTGAAATCCAAAAAGAGAAAAGGAAATCCACTACCCTAAATCACAAGGCTGCTCAGCCACAAAAAAAGAGCTTCAACTTCAGTGCTCTTTATTAATAAATACTATTGCCAACTGTGTTAATGGTGAGCAAATTCGTGGGTGGTCACATGGTAGGGGGGACACCCAGAAAAAAACTTTCCATAGCACTTTAAATCATGCAAAAATGATTTATTTTTCACAACTTAACTACAGATTGCAATAAAATGCTTACACCAATTCAATGTAATACAAAAATACGGTCTCCTACCACACATATGCCCCACCTGAGTCCAGGGCATCTAGGCACTAGCCGCACTACTAGCCCCTGCGCTTCACCACTGTGGCTTCCTGAGGGGGTATGATTCCATATCCCCTTCATTCTTCAATACTCAAAGTGCATGTGCAACATAATTAGAAAACCCTAAAATTTACCAACTACCTTAATCACTTCAATGCAGCTAAATTTATCAACAAAGTGCCCATTAAAGCGTATGTTCCATTTATATGTTAAGCATTTCTATTGCAAATAAATTTAAACATTGCTCGAAGTTCTAAAATAATAGACTGTTCACATTAAATGTATTCGCAGCATATGCAATTCAAGAACCTATGCTCTACTATATGTAGGATTGCATTGTTACACACTTTAGGTTCACAATGTGTATATAAAAATATATATGTATAACAAGATGTCCCATTCAATATAGCTTCTTACAAAAATGCAGTACCATGACATATCAATCCATTTAAAGAAGCAGCTATGTTAATTCTATTGTTCATAATTCTAAAACAAATACTAAACTCCAAATGCACAGTATCATAGTATAACTGCCACTCAATTCCATTTAATTTACTAATGTCCACTACTGAATGGGCTTGCCCATAACAGAGTCAGACTAAACTCATTATTGGTGCTATTTACTCACTAAAACGAGTCACAGGCAAATCTTATCTAATTCATTTGCAGTCCATAATTAAGGCTTCAAATTCATATTTATCGAGCTTGACAGCATTAGAAAAAAACTAAGAACAAGGACAGCCAGAAGTAATACATGATGAAAATAAAGCGATTTGATCCAATGTTCAGTATTTCTTGCATTTTAAATGTTGTGCTTCAGTTCTACATTAAATTGTATGTGATTAAGTGAAAAGAAAAAACAAAAATGTTTTTTTTTTTCCACCAGTTGTTTAACCAGGAGTGACACACTAAGCTGAAAGCTTGTTTACAGGTGCAACCTGGGAGCACAGGGAAGTTAAGGGACTTGCTCAGGGTCACACAGTATGCACGTGGGGGCTGTGGGATTCAAAGCCAGATCTCCAGATTTGCAGCTCAGAGCCTTAGACCACTGTGCTATACTGCCTCCAATATAAACTACAGTATGTATTTGTATATTTGGCAATTTAGTTAATTGTCCTGCAATTTTAGCATAATCGAATACTATGCATTGAATAGTAACAGAGTCACACTACACCCTAGCCACTTTGTGCTTTGATGACAGATCGATAAATATAAATTTGAAGCCTTAATTATGGGCTGAAAATGAATTGGATAAAATGTGCATGTGATTCATTTTAGTGAATAAATACTGTCACTAACAAGTGCAGTCTGACTGTGTCATGGGCAAGCCCATTCACTGATGCACTTTAGTAAATTGAATTGAGTGGCACTTATATTACTACACCTTGCACTTGGAGTTTAGTATTTCTTTTAGAATTAGAAATGATACAATTAACACAACTGTTTATTTAAATCGATTGATATGGCATGATACTGCATTTTTTCTAAGACTTCTATATTACATGGGATGTCTTCTAACAGATATATATTTTATATACACATTGTGAACCTAAAGTGTGTAACAATGTAATCATACATATTGCAGAGCATAGGTTCTTGAACTGCATATGCCGTGAAAACATTTAATGTAAACAGTCTATTCTTTTAGAACTTGGTGCAACGTTTACCTTAATTTACAATATAAATGTTTAACATGGTTTTACCGAATAAATACTGTTCATAATGACTGCAGTCTGACTCTGTTATTCCCACTTCACATGCAGGTATTGGAGAGAATGGGTTGATAGCTGATCTCTTACTATACCTGCACACTGAAGCAGACTTAGATAGGACAGGTTTCTGCTGACACTTTCATAAGTTTGTATGTTCACCATATACTGCAATAAATATGCCTATATGGTATAACTACATTCTTAACATTACTATCTTTATCATACTTCTGCATCCCTATGTTTTCTATGGCAACCCCTACTCTGCACACCCTTCCCTTTATCACCTCATAAGTACCCTTCCCACCCTCCACCCCCTCAGTTGTTGCTATCTCCCCGCACCTATGAACACCTGAAACAGTGTGCCATGACTGTTACAGCCCATGACACAAAGACACACACCCCCAACACCTCTCACTCTCTGCAAGGTGGGGGTGGCAGTTGGCATTACTACAATACCTCACTGCCATTCCTATTATGCATCTGCCACTCCTGCACTACCAATGCCAATACCAGCAAGCAAATATTCGGCATTGACAAATGCTTGTTTTATGAAGAAGCAAGTGCAATAAACAAAGGCTGCTTCAAAGTAACCAGAAAAGATAATAACTAGGTTATATGATGAGTGTAACCCCTTAGTCCATAGGAACTGTTGTTTTTCAATTTCATTAGATTGCCAATTTGTGTGGCGTGAACACCTGAGCATACCTTTCAATCTCTTAGCATTCAAATACATAGCATTGGCTTTCATAATTCATATAATAGAAAATGGCCAGAATGTATAGAACATTCTTATTCTAAAGAATATGTCTAAGAATATTGTGCATCATATGTTTATTGTTAAAGAATGTTTCCATCAAGTTAGTTCAAGAATAGTTTGCATGTTCAGAAATAGCTCTAACATTATGAGCAACATCAGTAAACATTAGTAAACCTTCATGGAGCAAGGGTAAATCTGAGTGTAAAAGTCATGGCCATATGCAAAATTCATAACAGGTGAGAGGTATGCACCTGTGTGTGGCATATTGCCAAATTACATTTTTTTTAAATGAATGACTAGTTCTCCTGGATATTTATTTGTTGTAATATTACTGTTTTGCAAAATAATGCCTGAATCAGTGGTTATACGGTGTTCATGACAGTGAGAACTAGGCTGTGTGTGTTCTAGACATCATAGGACAACACAATTACCTCTTCACTGAATCCAGACTTTTCATTCCAATTGTAAATCCAGTCAGAGAAATGAGGGTTACAAAAAGGCTTGCAACATTTAAGTGAAGTGACTTAGAAATCTGAATTTTGATGTGATTCCTATCTGAGATCTGCTGTTCCTCCATGCTGAATATATTGCTATTGTAAAGGTTCAAGATATCCTCTGTTTAAAAGATGCTCAATAAAGCTTCAGTTAACCTGCATGACTCTATACTTTAAGTAATAATAATGATAATTTTATTTCTATGGCACAATTCAGATACCAAAGCACTTTACATATAACATTTTAAACAATTCAATAAAACCACAAAACATTTACAACAACATCAATTAAAAACTTACAATTCACAAAATATTAAAAGCTTGTTTAAATAAATGTGTCTTCAAACTGGTCTTAAAACTCTCCGCAGTCTCACACTTTCTGGACTGATGAGGTAGAGAGTTCCACAGAGTTGGCACCGCGAACATAAAAGCCCTTGCACCAGATGTTTTAAGCCATACCCTGGGAACCTCTAGCAACCCCTCATTAGTAGAGCAGAGAGGTCGGCCAGGACTTTAAGGAATCAGGAGCTCTTGCAGATAACCCAGTCTCTGTCCATGTAGAGCTTTGTAGGTCATAAGACCAATCTTAAAGGTGGTCTGCCACTGTATAGGCAGCCAGTGCAGATCACACAGCACAGGTGTAATATGACTGGTACACAAAGTCCCAGTCAATAATCACGCTGCCACATTCTGCACCAGCTGCAAGCAGCAGACAGCAACCCCCAGAAGCTCTAGGTATAGGGAGTTACAGTAGTCCAGGCATGAGGTCACAAAGGCATGGATCAATGTGGGCAAATCATCGGACAAACAAGGTGCTTAACTCTGGCGATGTTCCTAAGATGATAAAAAGAAGATCTGATGACTGCCAGCACCTGCGCCCGCAGTGTCAGCCCATTGTCAAATACCACCCCCAGATTATGCACCTGTTCAGAGATGGGTAGCTGTACACTGATGGTAACCCTGCCACTGACCTCTCTATCTGGTACCCTGGCTCCACCACTAGCACCTCAGTCTTTGTGGAATTCAATTTCAACCAACTAGACCTCAGCCTGCCAAGGAGTTCTGCCAGACAGCTGTTAAACATCAAGAGCACACTATCCTGGTTGGGTGCAAAAGACAGAGCTGTGTATCATCTGCATAACAATGGAAACTCAGCCCATATCATCTTACAATGTCTCCAAGGGGCAGCAGATACACTGTGAATAACATGGGGGATAGCACCAAGCCCTGAGGCACCCCGCATGGCAGGGAGAATGGTTCAGAGGAAAAAATCCCCGACACCACCCTCTGAAACCTACCAGCTAGGAAAGAATGGAACCATCTAAGAACTGGAACCGCCAGTCGACAGATGACCCTCAGATGCTTGAGCAAAACCCCATGGTCCATGGAAGCATGCTGAGAAATCCACAGGCATTTACATACATTGCAATGCTTTATAGAATTTTGTTTAAAAAAAAAGTTTCTCTGTTTCTGTGAACATTTCACTCAAAAGCTGTGTGTGTGTGTGTGTGTGTGTGTGTGTGTGTGTGTGTATGTGTGTAAGTACTTTATGAAATACACTGTAAAAATAAACTGTAAAAAAATGGTAAAAATCCCAAAATGGTGGTGACAAAACCCTTGGCCACCATTCTTCCCCAACCCTAGCCATTTTCTACCCACCATTTCCTCCCCTGACCTCCCAGACTGATTTTTTTTAAATAGCCAGCTCCTGGCACTGTGCCAGAAGTGAACTCTGTCCTTATAAATAATTTTTCCTCTGTAATCCAACCCTGTAAACTCACAAAAAGCTCTCTCCAGAACCTTGAGCCACAGTTTGGGAGGCATTGGTAGAAGTCCTTCCCTACCCATGGCCACACCACCAGCTCCTCCAGGCTATCATATGACTGACAGAGTGTGAATCATGCACAACCAGAAGGGAAGGTACAGAGCAGTGTGTATCAGTAATAAGGCAGATTGATTTGTTAGTGACAGCGCTGGGGGAGGGGAGAGGAGGGGGGGAGGGAAGGGGTAGCCAAGGACGTCTCTAGCCACCTGGTGAGATGTAGGGCTTTTTATTTTCATAAAATATGTTTTTAAGTCACCTCTAGTTTTCTCTGAGCACTGCTAAATAGGGAAAATACTTGGTAATCAGTCCCAAATACCCCAGTACACCCAATATTTTAGAATGAATATTAATTGCTACGGAGAAGCAGTCTTCATAATCCTGATCAAAGCTTTTGATCTGGTCAGCCACCAGACCTTGTTAACCAAACCATCCAGCCTAGCCCATGATACAGTAAAGTGGTTCTACAATTATCTACAGGATAGAATTCAAAGAGTATGAGTCCGTAACTGTTGTTCCTCAGCTAGACAGGTTGCCATTATAGTACCCCATTGGTTCAAGCTTCCACAAGTGTGTGGCAGTTCTGAAACTCATTTGTATGCAAATGATGCAGCAGTTTATTCAAGACATAAATTTGTTCTGTAACTACCTTGTCACTTACAGACTAAACAAAAAAGTGCACAGGGTTGGGGTGCTACAGATAAACTGCAGTAATAATATCAAAACAATCAAGCACCCACCACCCAAAAGTAAAGAAGACGCTGCTTACCAGAATGAATAGTGCCAAAAATATTTATTTGAATGCCAAACAAAAATACACATTGATGCGTTTTGGATATTTCATAAAATCCTTTTTCAAAAGGCTGATACAACACAGTGAGCAGTCACTTTTATATACACATGGTGAGTGATGTCATGAGTACACGTCACATCACAAACACCACAATACAAATACTTCAGTGCAACAGTGCAAGTAAAACAAACAAATAAATATACATATGCATCTCTAAATTAGAAAACAAGTAAAGATAAACAGGTAAAAAAAATTAATTTCAGCATATTTTTTATAATATTGCAATGTCTGTAAACTTTAAGTATATAGAGAAGAGATTCAAAAATGTCAAATTAGTGGGAGAATTGTAAAAAGATTTTGTACCAAACACAAAAGAAAGTTAAAGATAGAGATAAAGGATAAAGAAGACAGTCATATAAACAATCAATACTGGACTGTCTAATAAATTTGATGTAGTAAGACTTTAAAGTGGCAGTCTGACAGGCTCACAGGTCGCTTACATAGGAGCTAGGAGAGTTTCCTGGTACAGACCTCCCTAGAAGAGAAAAGCACAGATAAGTGAGCATACTATTACAATACAAATATAATATAAAGATGAAAAAATAGTATTTTATATATTTACAAAAACCTTACAATGAATAAGGTGGAAATTGAGGGTCGCTAACACAGGAGTACAGAAGGGGTCCTGGTGCAAACCATCCTAAAGAGAAAAAAGACAGAAAGCTTAACTCAAAATTATTTCAGGTACGGTACAATACCGGAAATGCCATTGAAGCCAGGATACTTGCATGCTTGCAAAGTATAAATCCAAAAGCCTTCTCTCTTTTTTAACAGTTTATCAAAATCACCCCCTCTGGGGTTAGTGCTAACCTTGTCTATTGCTCCAAATATAATTTTGTATATATCGGGATTCCTAGAAATTGTTGTATGTTGAGCAGTCACATATTTCAGATCACCAGATCCAATTGCTATACAGCGTTCGTCCACTCTGTTTTTAAAAAGGCATTTAGTTTTCCCTACATAATAGGTTTCATAGCTACATATAGCAATATAAATTATACCTGTACTTTCACAGATAATAAAATGATGTACAGTATATTCCTTGCCATTATGTGGGTTGGTGAAAAGGTTTCCCACTGAAACATGCTTACAGTAGACACATTTCTTGCAAGTAAAACAACTAATAACTTTATTGGTTAGCCACATGGTATGGTTCTGTCTATGTTGATGGCTATGGACTAAGACATCTTCAAGTGTGCCCGCTCTTCTGAAAGTGATTCTAGGTTTGTCATTAGAAACTGTGTCAAGACAATGGTCTTCTCTCAGTATGTGCCAGTTACTTCTAAATGTATTTTCAATTCTAGAGGCATGTGCTAAAAAAAAGTGGTGACTATAGTAAACCTATTGTCTGGCTGGGTATTAGGGTTATTGTGCCCACTTAGGAGAGCATGTCTATTCTGATTTCTAGCATAAGTTCTAGCTTTCTATATGACTTCACCACTGTGTTCCTTCTCCAGAAATCTGTCTTGTATATCCTCAGCTGCATTCTTAAATCCTTGCTCAGTACTTCAATTTTAAGTCTTAAAAACTTGTCTTTGGGTATATTATTAACAGTGTGCCATGGGTGGCAGCTGGATGCCTGTCATAAAGTGTTTTTAGCACTCTCTTTATGGTATATGTCAGTGGAAATGCTACTATTGTTATCTCTCCTAACACATAAATCTAAGAAGTGTATTTCATCTCTACTTGTTGTATACATAAAATGCAGCTGTGGATTGGTACTGTGTAAATATTGTACACACTCTTTTAATTCTGATAGGTCACTTTTCCATGCCATAACAACATCATCAATATATCGACGCCAAAGGTCAATTTAAAAAAAAAAAAAGGTTTTTGTCACTATTCTGAAAATGTTCTATCTCCCACAGTCCAACATATAGATTAGCAACACTTGGAGCAAAAGTGGCCCCATGGCAACCCTCGTAGTTTGTAAATAGTATTTGTCTACAAAAAGAATCAAACTTTAGAACAAATTCTGACAGTTTCAGTAAGAAATCTAGACTAGGCTCTATATCAGTGTCTCTTAGATTCAGATATTAGGCAATTGAGGATATCTGTGGAGTCTTGGATATAGGAATCTCAACTGGAAACAAAAAGTCAAAAGAAATAGTCAATCTATTGAGAAAGTGGTTCTCTGATAGAACCTATACCACTTATAATAGGACTACCTGAAGGATTAGACAGTGTTTTATGCACCTTTGGTAGGGTATACATTGTGGCTCGTACTGGGTGTTTCAATCTAACCAGTTCTTTGGTATTCATGTCTATAGTCCTTCAAGAAAAGACATCTTCGAGAAATTCATTGATGCACCATTTGAATTCTGATGTTGGATCTTTAAAAAGTTTAGTATAAAATCTGTCATCTCTAAGTTGTCTCAAAATTTCTTTGATATAGTCAGATGCATTCTGGATATCTACCCCACCACCTTTGTTGGCCAGTTTTAGGACAATAGAACCATCTTTCTGTAAGTTCTCTAGTGCTTCTTTTTTAGGTTTTGTCAGATTGTCATATTGTAAAACTGGCAGATTGTTAAACAAGCCATCCAAGTCTTTTTCACATAATTCTCTAAAAGTCTGTATGGCCGCTGATAGGGGTATCAATTAAATTTATTTCTTCTTCCTGTACCTCAATACCTTCTATTTGAATTTTGCTCAGTTCTTGTTTTTAAAAAATTATTTACGGCTGAGATTATGGCATGTCAGCTGTAAGTCTATGAAGATTTTAAATCTGTTGGCTGGTACAGTGGGTGGGAGCAACACATCTTTATTGAGAAGTGATATTTCAGTTTCAATTAAAGCCCTACTAGAGAGTAGAGGTGGGAGAAGTGGCCAAAATTCGTGGAGTAATGCGGAATCCACGAAGTAATCTGCAATGCGAAGCAGAGTACTTCACGTCATAATGAGGAACGCGAAGTCCATTGATAACAATGACTTCACATTACTCCACCTTCCCCCAATCACTTCTGTGCCAATTTTAATGTGAAGTACATAGAAATCAATGTACTTCGCATCACTTAGCCTTGTTATTGAACTCCAAGGTAAATTGTGCAGTAATTCATGGAATTGCAGACCACATGGGCTCTAGATTGTTCTGTACAGCCTTAGTTCTGTGTAGTGTGTGTGCAGTGATAGCTGAAGACAGTTTGCTTGTACAGCTCTGTGACTCAAACCCTGTAAAAGCTGTTAAAAAAAGCCTTTTTGAGCCATGTTTTTGCTGAAAATTTAGTACATCGATTGTAGGAAACCCTCCTGTGCTCATATCATCGAGTGTTTATTGTTTGTGTGTGGATTTTGAATGTTAATTTAGAACATTCAGACTGTGTACTAACAGACACTTGAAGTGTGCTTTGGGAGAGGGACGTATCTGTGGTGGAGGTAGATTGGGAGAAAAAGGCAGTCTTTCTGTTTTGGTTATATTTTTCTTCTATAACTGTGTTAATGTACACACAGTAATATTTTCAGTAATTCTTGACATTTGTTTTGCTGATTGTTGTGATGCAGCAGTGCATAATTTCAGTTTGTTTAAAAGATTTGGTTTTATTACTGAAGTTTTCAATTTGCTACGCATTACTTGTAGTGTGTGTGTAAGTGTGTGTGTGATGCGTGCAATCAAATCAGACACATTTTATTTTGCCACAGGGTAATTGCAGCAGTGTGAACCTGCTATCCACCGCACCTGCATGATTTTGTACTGCTTTGTGGCACCTTGGTTTTGGATTGTTACTGCAATGCACTGTATACACACACACACGCGCACGCGCCACACACACACACACACACACACACACACACACACACACACACACACCAACCGGCAAAAGGTATTCTTTTTCAGACTGGATTGTAACTTGTGAGCACTGGTTAAGGTGTTGTTGTGACTTTGCATCTGCATCTCTTCTTCACTGTGCAGTGCAATCTTAATCTGCTTGTGCTTTTGCATCTGTTTAGTGCCCAATCTCCATCTGCAAGCCACAGTTATTTTTTTTTGGCTTCACATCCACTGGCCCAGAATGAAAGTTCAGAAATCTAGATTTGTTAAGAATTGTTTTAGTGATCCCCCAAAATGCCTGCAAAGAGACATGCAACCAAAGCTGTTTCTGGCCATGGCACTGCTGCCAGTGGCAAGATTGTCCATGGGCATGGTAATACACAGAAGTGCATAGCTGATGTCAGTAATGGGATTTCTCCATCAATGTTTTTCACAGCACAATCTGTAGCTTCACTCATAGTTGGAGATGATGTCCCAGCTGGTGGTGTTAATGCAGTTTCTGTTGGCATGAGTATTGCTGCCTCAAGTTCCACTTCTGACCAGTTAACAGTTTCAAAAAATATAGTTGAGTCTAAAGCTGTGACTGACAGTGTAGATGATGTCATACTCCCCATTAACATCCCTATGGTAATTGAACATGATTCTGATCCTGGCAATGATAACTCACAATGTCACATTTCTTCCAGCGCTGTTGAGGTCATGCCTTTGCCATCCAATGATTCAAAGTGTGGCAGAAAAATATTGGGTGATGATGATGCTGTGGTTGGAACATGTTCTCCTCATGACAGCATTCAAGCTGAAAATGTGGATGCAGATGATGTTGATGAATATGATGATGATGATGTCAGTGACCCCTGTTGGGAACCGGAGAAAAAGAAAGTCAAGGTGACTGTGTCTGGGTCTGTTGGCGTTAAATCCCCCCCTCCTCAAAAAAGTTGTGATTTAGCAATTCCTGTTGATGATAATGATAATGACCCAGTAATAATCCTAGGTAGTCATGGTGGTCAGGTGGAGTACAAGTGTGTCCAGCCTGAAAAATCATGTAGCACACCCACATTTCAGGGGTTAAAAAAACGGAGTCCAATAAGCAGCATCAGGGACATGTTAAAAGTAGGGGATCACAATCCCTTGTTTGGGATTTTCTTTGTCCAAGATGCAAATAATGAGTCAGCTGCAATCTGTCAGCTTTGCTATGTGCGTGTGAGTCGAGGTAAAAAGGGGAGTCATCTGGGCACAGGGGGCCAGCATACACATCTTAAGAACAGGCACATGGCACTGTGGACCCAGCACCAGATACATAGATACATAGATACATAGACAGTGTCAGCAGATAAGGGCCTACAGCCCACCCAGTCTGCCCATTTGAGCTTGTAGGTTCACTTTATGTTTTCCTAGAAGTCTGTTGCCCCTTAACCCTGACCTCCAGAATTCCTTTATGTCTATCCCATGCATTCTTAAATCTCATGATTGTTTCAGTCCCCACCACTTCCTCTGGCAGGGTGTTCCACTTGTCCACCATCCGTTCTGTGAAGAAATTCTTCCTCACATTTCCTCTGAATTGTCCTCCCTCCAACTTCATTCCATGTCCTCTAGTCCTGGAACATCTTTTTCGCTTAAAAATAGTGTATTCCTGCAGCTTGTTCCTCCCTGTAAGATACTTGTTTGTCTCTATCGCATCCCCTCTCTCCCTCCTCTCCTCTAGAGAGTACATATTCAATTCCTTCAACCTGTCCTCATAGGACTTGTGATGCAATCCATGTACCATCTTTGTTGCCCTCCTCTGAACTATCTCTTCCCTGTCTATGTCCTTACTTAAGTAAGGTCTCCAGAACTGTACACTGTACTCCAGGTGGGGCCTCACTAGTGTCTTGTATAGTGGAATTATGACCTCCCTTTTCCTGCTGGTGATGCCCCTGCCTATGCATACCAGCATCCTATTTGCTTTACCTGCTGCCTTGTCACACTGCTTCCCTACCTTGAGATCATCAGAGATGATAACCCCAAGATCCCTTTCCTGCTTGGTGCATGCTATATCCTCTAGGTCCTGCGCAATGTCACTGATGAAGATGTTGAATAGGACCGGTCCCAGCACTGATCCCTGTGGTACCCCACTGGTCACTCTTCCCTCTGTGGAGTGACAGCCATTTACCACCATCCTCTGTGTCCTGCCACTCAGCCAGTTACCTACCCACCACACTACTGTCCTGCCCACACCCATATTCCCCAGTTTGTGTAATAGTCTTCTATGTGTCACCATGTCAAAGGCCTTGCTGAAGACCAGAAAGGCCATGTCCACTGCCCTCCCCTGATCCACCTCCCAAGTCACCCAATAAAAAAATTCAATGAGGTTGGTATGACATGACCTCCCCCTGGTGAAACCATGCTGCTTTGGGTCCTGTAGTCCATTGACAACCAGATGTTCCACCAATCTCTCCTTCAGTAGTGCTTCCATGATCTTCCCCATTACCAAGGTGAGGCAGATGGCAGCTAATGCCACAGTGGGGCATTCACCCTCGTCATCAACCTTACTGAGCATGTTATCCCCCCTTCCATTAGTGTAAGACCAAGTAGGAATGCCTGTAGTGGCAATGAAATAACACCAGAGAATTACTACAGGCTTGATGAGGGGGAGGATTATGATTTAGAAATCTTGTCTAGTGGTGGTCAGAGTAGCAGTGGTGGTGGTAGTAGTTAATGCAGTGTTTCTAGTGCAAGTGGTACATCAACCCCTGTACGTAAAATGGGGAAAATAACTTCATTTGTGGACTTGTCACCTGTGCACCCTTCTTCATCACACGTCCACACCCCACCCCTGGCCATTCGCAGAGCAAAGCCATTTGTCACACCCCATGCAAAATGTGTAAGTCAGCCCATGTTGGAAAGTGTTTGTTTTTGCCAGTAACCTCCTGCCTGCCTGAAGCATGTGACCTACACTGTGTAAGCCGTGTGACATGTGTGGGCTGCCTATGAGTTCTCATTCTGCAATAAAGTGGAATAAGGTGGAGTGCACAATGCAAAGTCATAATTACGATGCGAAGTAAGCAGTGAGGGGTTAAAATGGGCACTTCACCTGGCAGAATGCTAACATAAAACAAGCCGCCATTGTCCACTTTGCAGGTGAGTTGCCCGCTGCATCTCTTCTAGAGAGGTTGATTACCTTCGCTGATTGTAAGTCTCTGACTGATGATGGTAAGGTTGAAATTGTCTCTGTCTCTCCTGAAAGGCCTGATTGTAGGGTTGGTTCTGATAATGGTCCTGATAATGTGTTTCCCTGTTGTGAAATCTACCCGTAATGTGTTTCCCTGTGGTGGAAATCTCCCCGACCTCCTTGAACTCCAAATCTTCCCCCTCCTCATCTTCCTCCTGTTCTTCATAAGTTGTTTTTGGTTATGAACCCTTGGTATTAGTTGTTTGAGGAGCTCCTGCATGGTCCATTGGTGGTGGTGGGGGTTTATGGGTAAAGGGGGTGGTTTGGTTTGTTGTTGATCTCTCTCTAAGAAATCTTCTGAATCACATGTTCCTGATCTGCTCATATCTGTGCTTAGGTTAAAAGATACTCTGTGTTCGCCTCTCAGTATTCCTTTTTGTGGTCTGGACTTTTTCTTCCAATTGTAAACTCTAGCCAGTTCATAGTCATTACAGTCTCTAATAAACATTTTTTGCTTGACTACTTTTAGTTTCATGTCTAGTCTCTGAATTATTTCTTTAAGTTTTTTTTGTAAAAATCAAATTCACTGTGGTCTTTAAAGGTTAAAACTATAGTTTCTTTCTTTTTGATTTCATCTGTAAGCTGGTCCATTGTTTCTTTACCAAAATCTATGATTAATTTCATAAACAGATAGGAAATCTCGTAGAAACATAGAAACATAGAAGTTGACTGCAGATAAGGACCGCAAGGCCCATCCAGTCTGCCCATTTATTTTTCTACCTTATAAATCTGCCATCGGTCTTTGCTCTGTCAATGGCCTATCTATTCATACTCATCTGTATTGCTCCCTTATGCCTATCCCATGCCTGTTTGAAGCTCTGCACTATATTTATGTCCACCACTTCCTAAAGTAGGCCGTTCCATGCATCCACCACCCTTTCTGTGAAAAAGAACTTCCTCACATTACCCCTTGATTGGACTCCCTCTAATCTCATGCTGTGTCCTGCTATTTTTCTTATATTGAAACATGTTAGAATCTTTCACCTTGTTAATGCCCTTAAGGTGTTTGAATTTTTCAATCATATCACCTCTCTCCCTCCTTTGCTCTAGGGTATACAAATTGAGCTCAGTTAATCTGTCCTCATATGTTTTCTGAAGCAGTCCCTGCACTATTTTACTTGCCCTTCTCTGGACTGCCTCAGTTTGGTTAATGTCCTTGTGAAGGTATGGCCTCCAGTACTGCACACAGTACTCAAGATGGGGCCTAACCAGTGTCTTGTAAAGAGGGATTATTACCTCCCTCTTCTGACTTGTGATACCCCTACTAATACACCCCAACATCCCCCTAGCCTTACCTACTGCTTTAGTGGTCTGCTTGGATGATTTCAGGTCATCGGTGATGATGATGCCAGAGTCTCTTTCTTTCCTTGTGACTGCCAACAACTCCCCTCCCAGCCTATAGGCAGCTTCAGGGTTTCTCTTCCCTATGTGCATGATCTTGCACTTCTTTGCATTAAACCCCAGTTGCCACTCTTCAACCATTTTGCTAGTTTATCCAGATCTCTTCTCATTCTGCCCACCCCATCTGGATCATCTACTCTGTTGCAGATCTTGGTGTCATCTGCAAACAGACAAACCTTACTCTCCAGTCCATCTGCAATTTCACTGATGAAGATATTGAAGAGGACTGGCCCCAGGACTGATCCCTGAGGTACCCCATTTGTGACTGCATCTCTTCTGACTGTATACCATTTACCACCACTCTCTGTTTTCTGCCCATCAACTAGTTTTCTACCCAGTTGAGCAACTTCTGACCCACCCCGAGCCTACCCGACTAATTAATCAATCTTCTATGTGGAACAGTATCGAAAGCTTTGCCGAAGTCAAGGTAGGCAACATCAACTGCCCCCCCCTTTGTCCACCATTCTGGTTACCCAGTCAAAGAAATCTATGAGAATAGTTTTACAGGATCTTCCTTTTGTAAACCCCTTCTGTCTTGGATCCTGTGCTCCTATGGATTCCAGGTGTTGCACTATCCTTTCCTTAAGGAGTGCCTCCATAATCTTGCCCACTACTGAGGTAAGACTGACTAGTCTGTAGTTCCCCACCTCCTCCCTGCTACCATTTTTGTGCAGCGGGATCACATAAGCCCTTCTCCAGTCTTCTGGGACCTCTCCTGTGCTCAGAGACTCACTAAACAGTTCTGATAATGGCTTTGCTAGTTCCACCCTTAGCTCCTTTAGTACCCTGGGATGTATGCCATCAGGTTCCATTGCCTTGTCCACCCTGAGCTTATCGAGCTCTTGTAGGACTTTTTCTTTTGTGAAGGGACTAATGCACACCTCCCTCCCCCCTGTGTCCTTGGTGCTGAGCTGTGGGCCTTGCCCTACCTTCTCTTCAGTAAATACTGAGCAGAATTATCTATTTAGGATAGATGCTCATACATGGTTCTCCTCCTCACACACACCCTTATCTACTTTGATCTTAGCAATACTCCCTCTGGACTTTCTCCTTTCACTAATGTAGCTATAGAAAGTCTTGTCACCTTCTTTTACTGTTTGTGCTAGTGTTTCCTCAGTTTGGGCCTTTGCCTGCCTTACTGCCTTCCCTGCTTCCCTTAGGGGAGTTTGGTATGCCTCCCTGTCTTTGTCCCACTGTGTTCCCTTATATTTCCTGAAGGCCAGCCTTTTGGCTCTGACCTTTTCTGCTGCTGTTTTTGAGAACCAAAGTGGTTTCCTTCTTCTTTTGTACTTCCTTTTCTCTCTACAACAATGGAATGTTGCTTCAAGTATTGCATCCCTAATGCTTGCCCACTTTGCCTGTACCCCCTCACCTGTATTTCTTTTGCCAGGGCTAGTTTAACTCTATTGGCCATCTTATCAAAGTCAGCTCCTCTGAAGTCCCATATTTTTGCCTTGGAATGGGATGATTTAGTTCTAGTGGCCAAATTGAACCATACCATGTGATGATCACTGGCCCCCAGGTGACCTTCTACCTGGAGATCTGTGATCCTTTCCCTGTTAGCCAGTACTAGATCTAGGATAGCCCTGTCTCTTGTGGGTTGTTATACCAATTGTTTGAGGCCCTCCCCCTGCAGGGAATCCACCATGTGTCTAGTTCTGGCAGATGTTCCTGCTGGTATTTATCAATCTGTATCTGGCATGTTGAAGTCTCCCATTATTAGAACCTCCCCTTTAGCTGTCATGTTTTGTATATCTTCTAACAGTAATGTGTCTATGTCCTCCCCCTGGTCTGGGGGCCTGTAGACAACTACAGTTTGTATGGCTGTCCCTTTTCCTGTTTCCAGGGTGACCCACAGTTCTTCTGGCTCCTTATGTGTATTCTGAATTTCTATAGCTTTGACATTTTCATTGATATGCAGGGCCACTCCACCCCCACTTTTTTGCACCTCGGTCTTTTCTGAACAGTACATAGCCAGGTACTGAAGTCTCCCAAGTGTGGTTACTGGTAAACCACATCTCGCTAATTGCTACTGTGTCCAGTTTAGCCTCTGTCATTATTGCCTGCAAGTCTGGGATCTTGTTTCCCAGACTGCGAGCATTTGTGTACATGATTTTCCATTGGCCCGATTTTGGTGTGTTAGTTGCTGGATGAGGTCTGGTGTTTCCCATGTGCGTCGTATGGGGAGCCAGACCTTTTTCCTTACCTGGTAATGCAATTGAACTGCAAACATGCTGAAGTCCTATTTGACCACTAGCTGAGGGGGGGAAGGGTGTTCTTTCCATTTGACGTATGGGGTGCTGCACCTCTCTCCCCATTTGCTAGTTTAAATATTCTGCAAAGATGTCAAACTTCTGCCCCAATGCACTGACTCCCTCCTTAATCAGATGCAGTCCATCAAATTTAAAGGACTTTCGCTCCCAAAACTGTTGCCAGTTCCCTACAAATTTGTGTCCTTTCTCCTGGCACCAGCCCTTGAGCCACATGTTTAGCTCCCTGATCTCCCCTTCTCTGACCTTCTGTCCATCTGCCCCCCTCTCCCAGACTGGCAGGATCTCAGAGAAGGAGATGCCGGATGAAATGGATGATAGTTTGTCACCCAGCCTGGTAAGGTGTTCCTTGGTCTCCCCAACTGACCAGCTGGTGAGATCATTAGTCCCTATGTGTACCAGGATGTCAATGTTTTCTCCTGCTTCCTGAACAATTTTAGCAATGCAGTCAGTGTCTCTCCACGCTGATGTATCTGGGAGATATCTAACCATTATCCCTGGCTGGAGATATGTATCAACTCCCCAAATCATGGAGTCTCCTATGATCAGAAGTTTTTTGGATTTATTTTTTGCTTTTTTTGTTTTGGTTCCTGTTTTGGGTGAGTTTTGTTGTGCTAGCTCCTGTGCTGCAGTGTCCTGCTCTGCAGTGACCTCTGCCCCATGTTTGATTTCAGAGATAGGGGCAGGTACCTGTTTGTAGTTTTATATGGTTTTTGGAGGTAATATGTTGGAGAGCACTGAGTTATGGGGCACCCGATTTGCCCCTCCTAACCACCTGCCAACCTCCTGGACCAACTACCTTCTGCAGTCGAGGTGCTTCTGTTGGATGTTGGGGAAATGGCAGGTGGTTCTTATAATATATTTCCTCTTGAATATGCAATTTGAGGTGTGAAATCTCTGCCCATGCTGCCTGGAGCTGAGCCCTTAGATCTCCAATGGTCCAGCAAGTTGGACAGTGTCCTAAATCCTATAAAACTGCCCTTCTGAAAAGTGTTCCACAGTACCTGCAGTTAATGATATCCAATCCAGATAAGTTGCTGGGTTTATAATCTGGTCAGAGTAATTAGAAGGAAGAAAATGAAAGCAAAAGTGTGATTTTGTGTTTTGTTTGTTTTTGTATAACTTGTTATAACAAGTTAAATTACTAATTCCCCTGTAAATGAGGTCACCTTGTGGATGCCTCACTGATCTGCCCCTTCCTGCTTTGCCACAGGAAATGTCACAACTGTGCTACCCTATAAAAGGAGTGTAGTATGGGGTGGTTGGGGATGGGGGTGGGTGGCTGGGCCCTTCCCCTGCCAAAAAAGAAGAACCATGGACAAAAGAAACAAGGAGGTAAGAACAGAAACAATCAGCCATCAACAAATGCAGTAGCCCTGAAAGCTTATCCTAATGATAGATAAAATTGTAAAACCTGTAAAGCACCACCTGTAATAATTTCACAGAAGATATACCCTGTAAGAAACACTTTGCTACAGAGAAAAATAAAGCAGTACCAGGAGATATACCTTGCAAAAGACAGTTTTAATCAGAAGATTACAGCAGTAATCTGTTAGCACACATCTGTAGACATACCCTGTAATAATGCAGCAGAAGGTATACCCAGCAACAACAATTTGAATCAGAGAAAAATAAAGTAATAAAGTAATAAAATGTTAGCAACAAACAGTAACAATCCCCGTGAGTAAAAAATTAAAATAACAACACACAGTAAATCTGCCTAGCCAAAAGAAGCTTTAATCCTTTCCCTTGCTCTGGGATGGTTATTTGCTCTGTTCTTTCAAGCAACATAGAAGGAAAGAGCTCAGGTGAAGCTAGGTGCCTTGGCCAGCAAACCTAGCCTCATTAAGTGTCTGACATCACTTAGTTAAGAAACGGTCACTTTCTAAACCAAACAAGGAGTCTTTAAGTAGTTTTAGTCCTCTTGGGATTCTGAATATTTGCAAATATGTTTCTAAATTTGTATTATTCCAGTACATCCTTTTACTTTAGCCAGTAGTTTTTCTAAGTTCTTGAAAGCTTCAAATAGAGAGGCAACTTCATTATTGAATTGTGGTCTACCCATTGTGTTACATTCAATGAGAAATGGGTTAGCTTGGCCTGCAGCTGCTAACAAATCATTAACATAAAAAAGCGGGTCATCCGGATTAGGTTCTGCACCCTGGGACAAATTTAATGTCCTTTCTAGAGACGTCATGATGCCCAAACTAAGTTAAGTAAAAATTGAAGAAGTGACCGAAAAAGAGTGGCAAACCTCAATGGCTACAGTTTATAAATAGGTTGGTGCAGATAGCATCAGTAAGTAGTGGGTTAAACAGTAATATATGTTACCATAAACCATGCTGCTTCTTAAGCCAATAGTATACAGACTAAACAAAAAAGCACACAGGGCTGGGGTGCTATAAATAAACAGCAGTAATAATATCAAAACAATCAAGCACTCACCACCCAAAAGTAAAGAAAATGCTGCTTACCAGAATGAATAGTGCCCAAAATATTTATTGAGGTGCCAGATAAAAATAGGCCTTGATGCGTTTCGGACATTTCACAAAATCCTTTTTCCAAAGGTTGATACAATGCAGTGAGCGGTAGCTTTACATACATATGGTGAGTGATGTCATGAGTGCACATCACATTGCAAAAACCACAGTACAAGTACTTCAGTGCAACAGTGCAAGAAAAACAATCAAATAAATATACAGAGTACATACTGTATCTAAATTAGAAAACAAGTAAAGATAAACAGGTCAAAAACAAGTTCATTTCAGCATATTGTTTATAATATTGCGATGTCTGAAAACTTCGCTGATCAGCTTCATATCCCACGTGAAATTTTGATACTACAATAAGTATCTAGAAGAGAATCAAAAATGTCTAATTAGTGGGAGAATTGTAAAGAGGTTTTGTACCAAACACAAAAGAGGGTTAGAGATAGAGATAAAAATAAAGAAGACTGTCATATAAATAAGAAATACTGGACTGTCTAATAAACTTGATGTAATAAGACGTTAAAGTGGCTGTCTGAGAAGCACACAGGTCACTTACACAGGAATCAGGAGAGTTTCCAGGTGCATACCTCTCTATCTGTAACCTTCTTTTGAGTTTGGTACAAAATCTGTTTACAATTCTCCCACTAATTAGGCATTTCTGATTCTCTTCTTGATACTAACTGTAGTATAAGAATTTTGCCAGGGATCTGAAGCTGATCGTCGACATTTACAGACATCGCAGTATTATAAACAATATGCTGAAATTAATTTGTTTTTAACCTGTTAATTTTTACTTGTTTTCTAAATATGTACTCTGTATATTTATTTGTTAGTTTTACTTGCACTGTTGCACTTTGGTATTTGTATTGTAGTTTTTGTGATGTGATGTGCACTCATGACATCACTCACCCTGTGTATATAAAGCGACCGCTCACTGTGTCGTATCAGCCTTTTGGAAAATAATTTTGTGAAATATTTGAAATGCATCAAGGTGTATTTTTATCTGGCACCTCAGTAAATACTTTGGGCACTATTTTTTCTGGTTAGCAGTGTCTTCTTTACTTTTGGGTGGTGAGTGCTTGATTGCTTTGATATTATGCCTTTTTAGCTATTTGACAGGAGAATTTCAGCAATCTCCAGCACTGGATCCCAGTCAAATATCTAATATGAAATAGAAACAGAAAAAAAGAAACTAAGTCCATGTTTTTTTTTCTTTTTGCCATACTTTGCACTCAGAAAAAAATTGATTACCCTCCTTTCATATTTGGACATTGTCTCACTAGACAATTTTGCAATGTAGGCTCTTCCCATTTTTAAATATTTCGGACTGAGTCTGGTCAGGACTGTCTTATACAACAGTCACATCGACACATGGGCCAGCAATTCTCAGGTAAAGGCTTACTATATAGAAACTGAAATAATTTCACTTTTGAGGCCAAGAAACTTGGCCAAGCTGTTCTAATTTCCTAATAGAGTATGGTATTTTAATTTATTCAGCCGCTTCTGGGAGTGTCCTGTTCAAAGTCAAATGGCTCTAGGATAGTGCCAGTGCTACTAAGAAGCACAGTAGCTGGGGGGTTTGGAGGTCATCTTCTCTCATCAGCCTTCCTCCATAGGTCAGGTACAGACCCTCCCTGGAATGTTAGCTAGGAAAGCCCAGGTCCCCCCTCCTCTCCAAGGAGGGGGAGTGTTGGGCTGCCTAGTGGGTAGTGATGGTGAGAAGGATAAAAAAGGGTGAGGGGAAAACCCTAGTCTTCCTTTTTCCTTGTTCTTCCATCACTGTACAGGCATAGGTAAGCTGCCAGGGGTTTCTTGCTTGGATTAGTTATGGTTGTGGGATAGCAGAGATTCTAGTCTGTGATTTTTTTTCTTGAATTGTTAGAGAAAAATAGCCTTATTATTATAAGCTGGGATAATTTACTTTTTCTTGCCCTTAGCTTAAATAACTTTAGGCCTCGAGAGGGAGCAGCTGCAATGCTAGCATAAGTAACAGTGTTAGCTTAGTAAAGTGTGAGGGAGAGACAGTCAGCTAATTCTCCTGATAAGTGGCCAAGTGATCCACTCCTAGTAAGCCAATAGAGTCATGGGTGAGAGGTCATTGAGATGCAGCAGCACTAGGGAGAGAGAGAGTGAGAGAGTGAGGGTTCTGTACCTAATTGATGGTGGAAGAAGATTCTCTCCCTAAGGCATTTTGCTCTGCTCAGTCTTCAGTGCTCACCTGAGCATGCAAGGCAGGCTAGGAGCACTTGGTGCAGAGGGGTAACATTTTGGATTATGAGTGCTTCCAAGTGAAATTGCAAGGTATGGTCTGTTCAGGGGCAGCAGGTGTTTGGACCACATGATGGTCATTTATGTGGCCACATTTGGATCTGGCCACAGCAGTCACTGGTCATGAGCAATTGCAAGACCACATTTACTGCAATGCATGCTTGGTATATTTTTAGTGCACCAAAGTGAACAAAAGGGAGGTTTGGTAACTTCACTAGCACTTAAGCAGCTCAGTGCACACAAGGGACAAAGAACATAGTGGAGGGAGTGGAAACTGCAGTATCCTAAGTCTTTTGGCACAGACCAAACACAGTAACCACAAACACTGTTAACAATTGCTATATAAAGAAATGGAGAGTGCAAGTTTGAATTTGTCCAGGAGGCATTTTGTCTGCTGCTGGGAGAGTAAGAGTATAAGTTTGAATCTGTCGAGGAAGCATTTTGTCTCTGAGATTTTTTAAATGTTTAACTGTTCCTGGCTGCTGAGGGAGAGGATTAGCTTGAACATTTCTATAACTGTTTAACTGTTGCTGGCTGTTGAGGGAGGGGATTATTTGTCTAGAAACAGAGGAGCCAATCAAGCAGGAGTTGCTAATTTGAATCTCTCTTTAACTGTTCATTCTGCTTGCTGCTGGAAGGCATAAGAGTTCAGGCTTGAATCTGTCCAAGAGGTATTTTGTCTGCTGCTGGTAGAGGTAAGAAGAGTGTAAGTTTGAATCTGTTCACGGTGCATTTTGTCTCTGAGATGTTTTAACTATTTAACCATTGCTGGTTGCTTGAGCATTCTTTGCCCAGAGGAGGATTAGCTTGCATATTTCTTTAACTGTTTTACTGTTGCTGGCTGCTGGGAGGGGGGATTCTTTGCCCAGAAAGAGAGGAGCTAATGAAGCAGGAGTTGTAAGTTTGAATCTCTCTTTAACTGTTCATTCTGCTTACTGCAGAGAGAGGTAGGAGCATAAGTTTGAATCTGTCCAGGAGGCATTTTGTCTCTGAGATGTTTTAATTGTTTAACCATTGCTGGCTGCTTAAGGGATTCTTTGCCCAGAGGAGGATTAGCTTGCATATTTCTTTAACTGTTTAACTATTGCTGGCTGCTGGGAGAGGGGATTCTTTGCCCAGAAACAGAGAAGCCAATGAAGCAGCAGTTGCAAGTTTGAATCTCTCTTTAACTGTTCATTCTGCTTGCTGTGGTGAGAGATAAGAGTGGCACTTTGAATCTGTCCAGGAGGCATTTTGTCTGCTGCTGCGAGAGTAAGAGTATAAGTTTGAATCTGTCCAGGAGGCATTTTGTCTCTGAGATTTTTAACTGTTTAACTTTTGCTGGTTGCTAGGGGATTGGATTCTTTGCTCAGAGGATGATTAGCTTGAATATTTAACTGTTTAACTGTTGTTGGCTGCTGAGGGAGGGTATTCTTTGCCCAGAAACAGAGAAGCCAAGGAAGCAGGAGTTGCTAGTTTGAATCTCTCGTTAACTGTTCATTCTGCTTGCTGCTGGGAGAGGTAAGAGTGTAAGTTTGAATCTGTCCAGGTGGCATTTTGACTGCTGCTGGGAGAGGTAAGAGTGTAAGTTTGAATCTGTTCAGGAGGCATTTTGTCTCTGAGATGTTTTTAACTGTTTAACTGTTGCTGGCTGCTGGGGGAAGGGATTCTTTGCCCAGAAACAGAGAAGCCAATGAAGCAGGAGTTGCTAGTTTGAATCTCTCTTTAACTGTTCATTCTGCTTGCTGTGAAGAAGAGGTAAGAGTGTAAGTTTGAATCTGTCCTGGAGGCATTTTGTTTGCTGCTGGGAGAGGTAATAGTTTAAGTTTGAATCTGTCCTGGAGGCATTTTGTCGCTGAGATTTTTTAATTGTTTAACGGTTGCTGGGTGCTGTGGCAGGGATTATTTGCCCAGAGGAGGATCATCTTGAATATTTATTTAACTGATGCTGGTTGCTGGGGGAAGGGATTCTTTGCCAGAAACAAAGGAGCCAATCAAACAGGAGTTGCTTGTTTGAATCTCTCTTTAACTGTTCATTCTGCTTGTTGTGAGGAAGAGGTAAGAGTGTAAGTTTGAATCTGTCCTGGAGGCATTTTGTCTGCTGCTGGGATAGTAAGAGTGTAAGTCTGAATCTGTCCAGGAGGCAATTTGTCTCTGAAATGTTTTGCTGTCCCACCCATCCCCACCTCCACACATTATGAAATGCTTAGTTAGTTGGGAGGAGCATATAGGCTCTGCCCTGGTGTGGGATGATAGCTGAAGAGCAAATAAAAACAAAAGGAGGAGGTGCTGCTGATTATATCACATAAGTGGACATTTATACATTTAAACTGCATGATCTTGTCAATTTCACTCTGTTAGAAATAGGATAAGTTTGACTGGGTCACAGAGCAAAAAGGGGCAAGGGCTGCAGAAACATATCAGGGTCATAAGCAAAGAAACTCTGTAAAAGGGAGAAAGTGTGTAAAAAACACTAAAAGAGGCTAGAGGCATACTTAAGTATGTAGGGCGGCACAAGGAGTGGTGCAGTGCAGTGGGTCTGGAGCAGCAGTTTTCAGAAGAACCTTCTGGGAACTGCAGTGCTGCCCTATTTGCAGGCACCTCTCTGGGCTTAAGGAGGTGGTTGCCAGGCTTTGAGCACAGTTCGCAGGAGTACTGGAGAACTTTGCCCCCATTCAGGGACCACCCTTCCACCAGCCACTGCCACAGAGGGTGCTCATTCAGAGGCTTGGATGGACTATGGTGGGATCAGGGAGGTTGAGGAAGGTGGAGCTCAAGCACACCCCACACCTGGTACAACTAAAAAACAAATATGATGTTCTCAAGGAGAGGGAGAGCTCTGTAAGGAAACCCAAGGTTGTGACCAGGGGTGAAGGGCAGACCCACCAGGAGGGGGCACATGTGATGGGACCAGAGAATCCTAGAGGAGAAGGAAGCTTCTTCTAGTGGGGGAATCCATAGTTTGGAGTATGAATACAGGATCAGGCATCAGGAGGGAGAAGGAAGTTATGTGTCTCCCAGGAGACACTGCTCTAATGGAGGGGAAGTGGATCCTGATTAAGGGAAAAAATGGTCCAGCTGTGGGGGTGGGCATGGAGGTTACAGTACAGGGTGAATGAAGTGGGGTTCAAAGTGAAGGATAGGAATGGCATTGAGGATGAGGGCACTGCAGGTGGGAAGGGAGATAAGTCAGGTACAGAGAGTATTAGGGGAAGGGTCAGGACTGGGGAGATGGCTGGGGGTGGAGCTGAGGGTTCAGATAAGGACACTAATGTGCAGGGCAGGGTGGACTTTCAGGGTAGTCACAAGGAAGGAGAATTTGGTGGAGGGAAGAGAAGCAAGGGGGGAATGTGCTTGTGCTTGGTGATTCCATACTAAAAGGGGTCAGATGGGGGAGTAAAGGGGAAAGACATAGTCACACATGGGTAGAGTCTGTACCTGGGCTGATGGCAGACAAAGCAGGACAGGCTATTCTCAATTGTGCAAAGAGGGGTAGGCATAAACCACATGTGGTGGTGCATGTGGGTACAATCGACTTGGCAGGGGAAATGGTAGAGGTGGTTGGGGTGAGGTTCATGGAACTGGGTAAGCTGAGTGAGGAGGTTGGGATCTCAGTGGCCTTCTCTGAGGTATTACCAGTGCTCAGGGCAAGTATGGCAAGGAAGGGTAGGATAGATGAATTCAACAGTTGGCTGGGAAATTGGTGTCGATCCACAGGGTATGGGTTAGTGGGAGGTTGGGTCAGGGTCTGGGACAATAGGGATCTGCATGCAGGGGACAGATTTCATTTGAGCAGGGAGGGGAAGGGGGTGCTAAAACAGAGGTTAGAAGAATACATAGAAACAAAGGTTAATTTAAACTAGGCGGGGGGGGTGATGAGTAGGTTGTTGAAGGGAAGGCTTTCTGGAGAGGGGAGACAAATGAGCCTACCTCTGTACAAACTGAGTTGGAAGCAGGGAGGGATCAAAGGGTGAGGCTGAGAAGGATGGGAAATTGGGTAAGGAGTGTAAGGGAACATCTTGGAGGGTTGTCTCCTTGAATGCAAGGAGTCTGGGGAATAAAACCACAGAATTACAGGCTCTTTTGGCAGAGGGGATGGTGGACATAGCTGCCATCACAGAAACATGGGCCAACCAATACCATGACTGGGACCTGATGATCCCTGGATATAGGATTTACAGGAAGGATGGGGCAAAGGGAAAGGGGGAAGGGTAGTGATGTACATAAGGGAAGGGATAAAGTGTGCAAGGAAAGAAGGGAAGGAGGGTAGGACAGATGCCGTGTTCCAGGACACGAGGAAAAGGATCCTCAGGACTGGGGTGGTATACAGGCCACCAACTCACGGGGAAGACCTGGACAGGGAGCTGGCAGAGCAAATTAGGAAGATGTGTGGGAAAGGTAATACAGTGGTTGTGGGAGACTTCAATCTACCAGGAGTGGATTGGGGTACCCCAGCCACCTCGAGTGTTAGGGTGCAAATACTCCTGTATGCCTTCCTGGACTGCTTCCTGGCACAGATGGTTGTTGAGCCGACTAGGTTGAGAAATACACTGAATCTAGTTCTGGTCAATGGGGATGCTGTAAGGGAGGTGGGGGGGGGATCCGCTGGCTAGGAATGACCACCACTCTGTGTGGTTCATACTTAATGTGAGCAGAGAAGCAGCAGGTACAAGGACCAGGATGGTGTACTTCAGACAGGCTGACTTTGGTAGGATGGGTGAACTCTTAAGGGGACATCTGGAAGGAATACAGCCACACTGGGATGCAAATCAGAAATGGGAAAAAATCAAGTTGGGGATACTGGAGATTATTGAGACATGTACCAGATTGCAGAGCAAAAAGGGAAGGGCTAAAAAAATGAGCTGGTTAAGTAAAGGGGTCTTAGAAATGGTGAAGGCTAAAAAAGCATCGTTCAAGAAATACAAGAAATCTGGGAAGGGGGAGGATAGGGAGGAGTATGTAAAGAGGTCCAAGGATTTTACCAGGGAGTCAGAGCAGCTAAGGCCTCCAAGGAATTGAGGCTAGCACAGGGCATCAGGGATGGGGAAAGGATGTCTTCCTATACATACAGGAGAGAAGGAGCCAGATAGTTAGGATCAGGAAGGATGGGGGTGGGGGTGGGCAGAGAAGGGATGGATCAGGCAGAAGCACTGAATGAGTACTTCTGTTCTGTATTCACAAGGGAGAAAGGAGGCAGCTACCGCAGGGGTGGGCAGGGTGGGCAGAAGGGAGAGGGGTAATGGATGGGTGATTACTGAAGGTAAGGTATTGGAGGGTTAAGAACTCTAAGGGTGGGTAAGGCACCAGGACTGGATGGCATACACCCCAGGGTGTTGAGGGAAATGGCTGAGATCCTGGCTGAACCACTGGTGGAACTGTTTAATACCTCCCTGGACACAGGGTGTGTACCACATGACTGGAGGATGGCCCACGTGGTTCCCAGCCATAAAAGTGGACCAAAGAATGAGCCAGGTAATTATAGGCTGGTAAGCTTAACTTCCAATGTGGGGAAGCTGATGGAGACAATACTTAAGGAAAGGCTGGTGACCTTTATAGAAGACAATGGGCTCAAGGACAGTCACCAGCATGGGTTTGTCTCTGGAAAATCCTGTCAGATGAACCTAATTGAGTATTACGACTGGGTCACGAGGAAATTGGACAAGGTTCATGCGGTGGATGTCATATACTTGGACTTCAGTAAGGCCTTTGATTTGGTGCCACATGGGAGGTTGGGAGGGAAGTTGACATATGTGGGGGTGGGGAATAAGATGGTAAAATGTATTGAGAATTGGCTGCAGGGGAGGCAACAGAGGGTAGTGTTTGTGGGGGAACTCTCATCTCCAAGGGCTGTGACGAGCAGGGTGCCACAGGGATCAGTACTGGGGCCAGTGCTGTTTGGAATATTCATAGTGGACATCTTGTATGGTGTCAGGAATAAGATCAGTCTATTCACTGAAGATGCCAAACTGGGAGTGGTGTTGGACGATGTAGCAGGTTGACAGCGGCTGCAGGACAACCTGACCAAACTGTTGGAGTGGTCCAAAGTGTGGCAGTTGGGGTTCAATGCCAAAAAGTGCAAAGTCCTGCACTTTTGACAAAGAAACCAGGGAGGGGTTATCAGCTGGGAGGGTGCAGCCATGTTCCACCAAGGAGGAGAAGGATCTAGGGGTGGTTGTAACAGGGAAGATGAACAATACAGAGCAGTGTAGGAGGGCAGCAGCAGAAGTCAACAGGATTCTGGGTTGTATCACAAGAGGGATCTCCTCCAGGAGCCGGGAGGTGATCCTGCCTCGCTACAAGTGCTGGTCAGGCCACACCTGGAGTACTGTGTGCAATTCTGGCACCCATATCTGAAGAAGGATGTGAAATTACTGGAAGGGGTACAATACAGGGCAACAAGGATGATCTAGGGATTGGAGGACAGACCATATGAGGAGAGGCTGAGAGAGCTCAACATGTACTCCTTGGAGGAGAGAAGGGAACCGGGGGAATATGACTGAGACCTTTAAATACATAAAGGGAATAAACAAGACAGACACTGAAGGGATATTCAGGCTGAGGAGCAGGAGGGACATGAGAGAACATGGCATTAGACTGGAGGGGGGGAGATTTAGGATGGAAATGAGGAGACACTTTTTCACGGAGAGGGTTGTGGCAGAATGGAATGCTTTACTGGAGGAGGTGGTAGCCTGTAAGACACTGGGTAGTTTCAAAACAGGATGGGACAAGGTGAGAGGGGGAGTGATTGGGAAGGGGAAAGGGGCAGCAGCAAGGTAAGGGTGTTAGCTGCACACTCGAGCAGACTTGATAGACCAGGTGGCCTATTTCTGCAGGCAAATTCATATGTTCATAAACAGGAGGCTTACCTCATAAGGTTGTGCTCTCATTCAATGTGCAAAAGCAATGAAGGGTAAAACAGTTGCATTAGCAAAAGTGCAGAGGGCAAACGGCGGCAGTAATACAGTGATTATAAGGAGCTCTGAGGAAGACATGCAGCTAAAACGTCAGGACACAGTGTTTCACATGTGGTGTATACACAGTCCACAGGCTACCTTAGTCATTATGGAACACTTATGATGGTGTCAGTGGATGCTTTAGTTTCCTTATAGTCATTGTATTACTCTTGTCACTTTATGTACCAGTTGTTACAGTGTTTGAGGATACTGTGTTCGGTCTGTGCCACGAGAATTAGGATACTACAGTATCCACTGCCTCTTGATACATTTTTAGTGCCTTGTTGTGTAACCTTTGCCATTTAGTGTTAAATGTTTGTACGTTTGGATTATTGTTTTGTGTAAATTTATTGTCATCTGGTAACCTTTGTACTACAATGTAGGACCACCTTGTAAACACAGGTTTTGTTTTTTTGACTTAATGGTGCTATTGCATGTTTTCTAAAAAAAATAAAAGATTCTACTACTGTTACACATGACAGTTCTCATCTTATAATCTAGTTGCTTTACCTAAGAAGACATAAGCCTTCAAAGTTGAGGTCACTGGGTCGATAGAGTCTACACATATAATACATACAGTATATATATTTATGCAATGGGGTGGACATAGAGTGTGATAAATCCATTTATCTGAGTAACTGTATACATAACATTTATTTTACATAGTTGCTACGTCATCCATCATTTATGTACACAGTACGTCACAGTCCATTTATATACACAGTTTCTATGTTAACTGTCCCCACCCCCTCCCCCGCCGGCACTACTAACTACACTTAGTTTTCAGTTTCAAAACTGCTTGCCATCATTACATCCTACATTCGTTTTATCTATCACAATATCAGTCCTCTCTACACCATCCCTCTTTCTGTGCTGCCAATCTACTAACATCAACAGTTACAAAACAGTATCTGTCTTCTTATTTTTTTAAATAAAAGTGTAGCCACTCACTAATGCCATTCCTAGCAACCCACCCACTCTCTGGCTCACAAATCAGTCTCCAACTTAACACCTTGTGCACACTGCATAACTCTGCTCAATACATTATTGGGGGGACAAAGCTTGATTTCATTTTTTTTTTTATTTGAACTGCAACTTTTCCATACTCCTGATGCACACCCCTGTCCCATCCCCCCTGCATCACGGTCTCCACATATTTGATTTGACTCTCCAGTCCCTTATGATCTTCTTTCTACAAGGATTATGTGAAATGTATCCAAGCAGCAGGTGCTGTACCTTTTAAAATTCAGCATAAATTCTCTGCTACTTGTTGCTGCTCACTTTCTTTATTTCACTGCAGCCACTACCAATGCATGCTACGAACTCTGCTGCTTTCTCTACGTCTCTCATAACAGTCCCCTCACAGAAGCAACATTTAGAATCAAATGAGTGAGCACGTTTAAATTAAAAAAACTCACAATTCAGTTCCCAATACCAGCTCTATAACTTTCCTGACACAGACTTGCTCTACTGAGGCGGCCGCACTTGCTAATCAGGACTGCCATTTTCTTTAAAAAGTTTTCAAAACCTGTTCTCTCCACCAATCAGTGGGGATGCCATAACTTCAATGCAGTGTCCAGATGCTGCGTTCTTAACAAATGACGGTAGCAACCAGGCCAGGGGTAAACGGCAAAAAGTAATTACTTCATAAAAAAAACCTAAACTTTGTAAAAAAGAAGAAAAAACATGAACTCTAAAACCATAACATATTATCACAGAAGGTCCACCCTTATTGTACAAATGGAATATGCGGGGGGCGACAGTGTGATAAATCATTTATGCAGCGTACAGTAGTTGCCATTGACCTCTCGTAACCATCAGTCATGCCTCTGCCACTCATGAGGTTACTTGAGGTCAATGACAACTACACTACATAAATGATTTATCACACTGTCGCCCCTCGCATATCTCTTACGTGTGCAATAGGTGTTGCCACAAAAGCCATTACATAAATGCTGATATTTGAGCTATTGTGTACATAAATTTATTTTATGTACATAGTAGACTCATCATCAACATTTATGTACATAATAGGCATGTCACTATGCATTTATGTGCATAATCGGTATGTCACTCCCACTCCCCCTCCCCAGTCAACACTACTTACAGCTACAGCACCTTCACTGTTAACTACTGTTCTTAAACACATTTAATTTCAAACACTAACAGCACATCTTGCAACTCCCACTCAGTTACAGCCTCTCACCTCTATACTAGACCAAATCCAGAATAAAACAACAGGACAGTATTTCTTTATTTTTTTATTTCATTTTATTTATACACTGCAGTGTAAAAGTTCATTCCCCCCACCCCACAACTATACATTTTCCCCATATGCCGCTCTGGTCCCTGCTGAGCCTCTCCTCACAACACAGGGTCAAATCCTAAAAAAAAAAATAGTCTGGTACCCTGATTTTAAATACTTCGGGTTCGTTCTCGCTTATTAGCAGTAACCACTCCAGCTGCTTGCATTTTCCCTCTCTCCACAGCTTCGATAATTCTTCATGGCAGAAATCTGCAGTGCACACTCTGATCGCTATCTCTCCCACTCCCCCACTTTCTGAACCTTGCATGGCAAACTCTGTGGGATCAACCAGAAAAATTAACAACTGTACTGTATACAAAAAAAAAAAGAACCCCAAATCATAGTGGCTCCCGTGAACTCTTGCTAAATGAAAAACAGATCCACCATGTTTTAAAAAGTGTTTGGCCCTCCCACACAGCAAAACCACTCAACTGTATTGCGCACTTTAAATGTCATGACGTTGGGTCCATAGCACCAGCACTACCAACCCTAGCAACCAGTCCAACACTGAGTAGGCATACGCAGCAGAGCACAAACAATCCAAATTATTTATTTTTAAACAATCAAATACAAAACTAAACAAAAAATTAAAAGTACACAAAAAATGATATCCCTGTGGCATACATGAAATACGTAGTGGAGAACCCATCAAATAAATGATTTATGTACACTTAACCAGTTTGCTCTCTGGTGCATCCCGTATGAATTATGCCACTCATGAGGTTACCCAAGTGATCAAACTGCTATTCTGCACAAAAAACATTTATTTGACTTATCCCCATTGCATTTCCCATATATGTATAGTATATTCATTGCAAAAAACTATGTTAATGCAGACATTAGAGTTGAAGACCGCAACACGAACAAAGTAAGGAAATGTAAAACATTAGGGTTTGGATTGTCAGGAGTATTTATGAATTGGTGGTGTGGTGTTCCATGGGGTTGTTAACCCTAATGCCCACACCCTCCCTCCCAAGCCTGTAGGCTCCCCTCTGAAGCACAAGGTAGAGCTTCAAGCCAGGGCCTTATACACATATACTCTCTAGAGGTAGACTGGTATGACTTGCCACATGTGGCCAACAGAATCAGTCATACCTTTCTTTTATGGAGGGGACCTGTGGGCCATATGTGAAGCAAGAGGTCATGAATAACCTTGTTTGCTCAAGGGAGAGGGTCGGCATTAGGGTTGACAACCCCAAGGAACACCACACCACCGATTCACCAAGAATTTCGAGACTCCAAACCATAATGTTTTTTATTGCCTTACAGTACTTAGAAACATAGAAACATAGAATGTGATGGCAGATAAGGACCACTTGACCCATCTAGTCTGCCCATGTTCCCTATCAACTGTTACACCACAGACTCTACTTGATCTCTGGATTTACCCCCACCCTTTCCTTACCACTAAGGTTCCCTTATGCCTACCCCATGCATTCTTGAACCCCGTTACCATTTTTGCCCACACCACCACCACTGGGAGGCTGTTCCAGGCATCCACTACTCTTTCTGTGAAGAAGTACTTCCTCACATCTCCCCTGTGTCTACCCCCCCTCCAGCTTCATATCATGACCCCTTATTCTTGAGCATTTTTTTTCTGAAAAATTACTCCCTCTTGAACCTTATTTATACCATTGAGGTATTTGAAAGTCTTTATCATATCCTCCACTCCCTTCTTTCCTCCAGGGTGTACATATTGAGGTCCTTTAGTCTCTCCTCACAGGGCTTTTGATGCAGGCGCTGCATCATTTTAGTTGCCCTCCTCTGGATCACCTCTACTCTGTCTATGTTCTTTCATAGATGTGGTCTCCAAAACTGGATACAGTACTCTAGGTGAGGTCTCACCAGTGATCCATACAGTGGTAACACCACCTCTCTCTTTCTGTTGGTGATACCCCTCCCTACGCAACCTAGCATCCCACTAGCTCTCCCTGCTGATTTGTCACACTGTCTGGCCACCTTTAGGTCATCAGATATGATTATCCCTAAGTCTCTTTCCTGTTTTGTGGTCGATTATACTACACCCTCGTTGTTGTATTCCGCCCCTGAGTTTCTGTGCTCCAAGTGCATGATTTTGCACTTCTTCGCATTCAAACTTAGCTGCAACACCCTTGACCACTCCTATTGTTTTCTTAGATCCCTAATCATTTTTTCCACCACCCCTGGAGTGTCTGTCTACCCTATTGCAGTGTCATCAGTAAAAAGGCATACCTTCCTTCTAGCCCCACTGCAACATCTACTTCGTCTGCCTTACATTCCTCAACCCTAATGTCTGCATTAAAATATATTTTGCGATGAATTTCCTTTCTTTTTGTGATAGTGGAATGGTATCCTCATTTGGGACCTACATAAACAGATGTAGACACACAGAGCCCTCTGGACTCTGCAGCAAGGAAAGAGTCTGTTTGCCCTCAGATGCAAAGAATTATTGGGACTGTCTGTGGGGCTGCAGAAGCTTCCATGTGGCTGGAGATGCACACATGCAGGGCCAAGGGTCCATCTGGCTTCAGAAGTGTGTGGGCCTTCTAGGCCTTGTGCTTCCTTCCAGCTATGGATGCAGAGGTGCAGAGCCCTCTGGGTCATATGCCAGAAGAAGGGTTCTCGTCACTGCATGGTTACTTGTTGCCCGCGCAGCCAACACTGCACTTCCTTCCCCAGGCTGATGGAGCAACATGGCAGCAATATCCCCCCAGCCTCGGCTCATCCAGCTGACTCACTGAACTCACCCCCAACCTCAGTTAACTGGCACAGGATTGCAACACACTAGCCACTGGACCAACAGCCAGTTCTTAACACAACATTTTTTCATAACTTTTCTTTACATTTTGGCCCCAGATTTTCAACATAGTGTTTTTATGACCCACCTCTTTTGCATATGACAGATGTCATTTATAAAATACTTGTTGAAACATCATTTCATGCCGCAAAGGCTAAAGCATGTTTTTGACAGGATTTGAAAAACAACACCTGTCATGTTCATGAGGTGATGTGAAAAAATGGCTACGTTAAAAATTTGGGTCAATGTATTTAGAATTACCAAAATTATGGAATGTTAAATTTCAACATACTTTCATAACTTTTTTATTTTTAAAGACTTTGACCCCTGGTTTCGACCCCAAATTTTCAACACAGTGTTTTTATGAACCCACCTCATAAGCATGGTAGGGGAATTTTTTTTTTTAATTTTGCCTGAAATTTGATTCTGCATGGCTCAGAAAAATCACCTTCTGGGCATCATTTGAAAAAGTTCACCTCCCTTGTTCATGATGATGGGTCATAAAAGGACATGTTGAAAATGTGGGTGAAAATGTTGAAAAGTTATGACTGAACATTGAAAAATGTCGGCTTTTACTCATAATTTGTCATTTTTAACACATTTTTTCACAAAACATTCAATATAGTCTTTTTGACCCCACTTCATGAACCTGGTAGGTGGAATGTTTAAAATCACATCCAACAGGTGATTTCACTAAGTGACTGGGAAATCATGAGTAAAAGTTCAAAATGCATTCAAAATACACTGAAAATACTTACTTTGTTTCTTACTGTTCCCGATAGCGATTGAAAGAGGAGAATATCTTTCATTGGACAGCATGGATCTATGGCGGAGGACCATTTTTAGTTGAGTGAAGGGTGTGGAGGAGTGGGGGAGTGGATTATGAATGGGGGGTTAGGGTCAGAGAAGGCCACAAAAGACATTAAAGCAGCAGTGCAACAAGAAAAGTTATTCCAAAAAGATCATTTTCTGCTATGGTTATGAAAAATATTGGCAGAACTGTTGATTTGGGTTTTCTGGATGCTTCTTATGCTGTGTACTGTACAATCATAGAATCATAGAAACTTGGTCGCAGAAAAGGACCCCACTGGCCCATCTACTCTGCCACTTACCCCCCCATTACTCATCCCTCTTCCAGCTGGACCCCTCACCCTCCACTACTCAGCCCCATATGTCTGTCCCATGCCCTCTTGAATCCCTCTACCATTTCAGCCCCCACCACCTCCTCTGGTAGCCTGTTCCAGGCCTCCACCACCCCCCCATGAAGAATCATCCCCTCACATTGCCTCAGTATCTTTCTCCCTGCAGTCTTAGGCTAGGCCCTCTAGTTATATCCCCTCCTTCCTTTTAAGTGAACACCCTTCCTTTATTTTGTTGATCCCCTTTACATACTTAAAAGTTTCAATCATGTCCTCTCTCTCTCCCTTCTAGTCTGCAGTGTGTACAGATCCAGTGCTTTTATACCTATGCTCATATGTCTTCCCTTGCATGCCCTGCGCCATCCCGGTTGCCCTTCTCTGAACTCTCTCCATCCCATCTATGTCCTTTCATAGGTGTGATCTCTAGAACTGGACTCCGTACTCCAGGTGTGACCTCACCATGGCTTTGTATAGGGGCATCAGTACCTCACTCCTTCTGCTAGTAATGCTTCTGCCAATGCATGCCAACATTCCATTTGCCTTCCCCACCACCCTGCTACGTTGGTTTCCACCTTAAGTTTACACAATACTATAATCCACAGATCCCTCTCCTGCTCTGTTTCTCTGATGACCACCCCTCCTAGGGTGTATTTTGCTCACGGGTTCCTATGCTCCAAGTGCATCACAGGACAGTTTTTGGCATTGAATTTCAGTTGCCAAGTCTCTGACCATCCTTCGAGAGTCTTCAGGTCCTGCCTCATGTCCTTCACCCCACTATGGTGTCCACCCTATTGAAGATTTTCATATCATCAGCAAATAGGCTCCCCCTTAGACCCTCTGCTATATCGTTGATATAAATATTAAAAAGGAGGGATCCCAGTACTGACACCTGGGCCACCACATTCATCACCTCCCTCATCCTGGAGTACACCGCATTTACCACCACTCTCTGGCTCCTGCCCGTCAATCAGTTCTCTACTCACCTGGTTATTTTCCCACCCACCCCTATGCTTTCCAGCTTGCTTACCAACCTTTTGTGAGGGATGGTGTCGAAGGACTTACTGAAGTCCAGATAGGCTATGTCCACCGCCCCTTCCCGGTCCACCACCTGCATCACCCAATCGAAGAACTCAATCAAATTCATCTGGCATGACTTCCTCTTCATGAAGCCATGCTGCCTGTCATCTTGCAAGCCACTATCCTCCAGGTAGTCCACCACCCTCTGCTTTATGAGTGCCTCCATGACCTTCCCCACCACTGAGGTGAGGCTGACCAGGCGATAGTTCTCTGTCACCTCCCTACTACCCCCCTTGTGCAATAGCACCACGTGCACCCTCTTCTAGTCCTCCGGCACCCTCCCCAAATCCAGAGGCAAGTTGAATAGCCTCATCAGTGGGGCAGTCAACTCCTCCCTTAGCTTCCAGATCACCCTCTGGTGCAACCTGTCAAGATCCATTGCCTTGTCCACATTCAACCTGCCTAGTTCCTACCTAACTCTTTCTACACTGAAAAGGCTCGGATCCACCCTTTGGTCCTCCCTCCCCTTCTCCTAAGCTCAGGCCCCCTGTCCTCTTCCTCCTCCATAAATACCGAGCAAAAGTACTTATTCAGCTCTTCTGCTTTTTCACAGTCCCCTTCCAGTTGTATCTCTCCCTCTCCCTTCAGCCTTGCAATCCCCCTGCCTTGTCTTCCTTCTTTCCCTCACATATTTAAAAAAAGTTTGGTCCCCCTTTTTGGTCTGCTTAGCTATTCTCTCCTCAGTGTCCACTTTTGCCCTCCTTATCTTCTCTACAGGTACTCTGTAACTACTGTTAAAGGGTTTTAAGCAGTGCAGTACCTTTTTGTTCTGGTGGTGGGTTTTTCCTCTTTTGCAGGAGTTGTGTTGGGCTTAATTTTACTGGTGGCTTTTCAACATCTAAGGAGCAAGAGAGAGAGAGAGATATGATTGTTTTCTCACAGCTCTACAGCCCTTCTGGGTGCATAGCGGCCGGCTGATCAGATTGACCGTGGCTGGAAATGCAGAATTCAAACAGCTGGAGGGATTTAAATAGCCCTCCAAAGGTCTCACTCAGCAGTCCTTCTGACCAGTGACATGGAGAGGGGGTCGGAGGACTCGATTGTGCTCTAATCAGCACAGCTTTTCTGTTCTTGCAGCTAGCGACCGACGGAGAGAGAAGGAGGGGAATGCCATGTCCCAAACAGCTGGTAGCAGATGAAGCAGAGCCACAGCATGGGATGCACAGGAGCTCTATAACTACTGTTAAGGGGTTTTAAGCAGTGCAGTACCTTTTTGTTCTGGTGGTGGGTTTGTCCTTTATTGCAGGAGCTGTTGCGTTGGGCTTAATTTTACTGATGGCTTTTCATCATCTGAGGAGCAAGAGTATGAGCTGATTGATTTCTCACAGCTCTACAGCCCTTCTGGGGGAATAGGCCAGCCCTACCTTCCCCCATTCCCACCCTCCCTGTGGCGGTCCACCTTTATAGATTCACACCCAGATGCTAACATCATCATCCTGCTTCAAGTCCAGAGCTGTGGATCCTACAGCTACACTTCTAGACACCTAGAACAGTGGTCAGTTGGAGGGGACATGGGGGAAAATTACAAAAGAGAGAGAACAGTAACAGAGGGAGAATAAATCAAACAAACAGGAAAAAAAACAGAACAATGAGGGCGTCACAGCACAGAGTAACAGGGTATTAAACAAGTACTCAGAAGAAAGATGCGTGGAGTGATGCAGTGCTCTTTTGTTTTAATATCTGAATGTTAAAATGTGTTTAACTTGATACAGAGGGTGAGCCCTAAAAGCCTAATTGTTTTAAGTGATTGATTAAAGGGGGGAGGTGAAGCTGATAAGAATCCTACTATTGAATATTGCAGGGGTACTCGGGGAAGTGTTTGTATTACTAAAAGTCTGAATTTTGTAATGTCTGAATAAGAGAGATCATAGGGGTACTCAGGGAAGTAGTGTATTACTAAAAGTCTGAATTTTATAAAGTTTGATTAAGAGATGTGATGCGGAGCTGATAAGGATTCGTGTAGGGGAACATCACTGGAGTAGTTGCAGAAATTAGTTGGATTACCAACAGAAGGGAGTTGAATAGGGCACCTCACTAATAATTGGCAGAAGATGATGAACCTGTGTTAATTTAGAGCTTACGGACTCATCTGTACTTTATTAGGTACACTGAGGGGTAGGGGATTCCAGCACAGAATATAGGAACCCAGGTGCAGGGACTAGAACAAAAATGTGGCATGCTAGCAAAGGTTACAGTGGGGGGGAATAGGGCTGCAGGGGAAGGGGGGACTGGTACAGAGGGCAGGAGGACAGCAGGCAAACCAGGATGAGAAGAATACTAGGTTGCAATGGTTATGGGGCAGCCATCTGGATGGTCACATTATGGAAGCTAGGGGAGTGTCCTATTTGTCACAGGTCGAGAGGACTGGAGGCTGAGGTACAGTGGCTAGGAAGGGAGTTAGTGAGGATTGGGGGAGGGAGTGAGATGACTGGAACAGAATGGCCCCCTCCTCAGGGAACCAGGAGTACAGAACCAGTGGAAATGAAGAGGATAGGGAACAGGGTAAAAAAGTATAGAAGAAGTAAGGGGGATTCTTGGGATAACATGAGGGGAGATACGAATGGTAGAAGTTCAGGATCAGGCAATAGGTTAGCTGTACTGGCTTCAAGGGTGGATGATGAGGGACGGGCCCTCCGGGATGGGGCAGGAGGAAGAGGGGGTAGTGAAAGTCCAGGGACACCAGTCAGACAGAAGAGGGATATGGGGTATGAGGAATAAGGGGAAAAGGGATCGGGATAAAAGGAAGGACAAGGGGGATAAGGCAGAGGAGGCAGAAGGGAAGAAGGGAAGAAGGGACTTAGCGGGGAAGGGAAGGAGGGACCCAGTGAAGAAGGGAAGAAGGGTGACAATGCTGGGAGAATATTGGGGGGGCAAGAGTGGAGGGAGCAGGACTAGGGTACAGGCTGGGGGCACAGCAGGGAGGACAGATCAGCAGGTGAGATGGGGGCATAGCAGAGGGGGCAAATCAAGCAACAAATTTGCAGGACAAGGTGGAGTTTCAAAGCAGGGATAATGGAAGTGGGATGGAACGGAAGCACAAATGTGAGAAGGGAGGAGGGGTGTTGGTGTTGGGAGGCTCAATACTAAAAGGGGTCAGATGGGGAAGTAAAGGGAAGCAGCATAGTCATATATGGGTGGAATCAGTACCTGGATTGACAGCGGTAGGGTGGGACAGTCTTTTCTCAAGTGAGTAAGGAGAGGAAGGGAGAAAACGCATGTAGTGGTGCAGTTGGGTACGAATGACTTGGAAGGTAATACGGTCAAGTTGGTAACAGAGGGGTTCAAGGAACTGGTTAAGTTGTGTGAGGAGACTGGGAGATCAGTGGCCTTCTCAGAAGTGCTTTCAGTACCCAGGGCAAGCAAGGTGAGGAAAGAAAGGACAGAGGAGTTCAACACTTGGCTGAGAGCATGGTGTTGAACCAAAGGGTATGGGTTAGTGGGAGGCTGGGGAAACATCTGGGGCAACAGTAACCTGTTCGCAGGGGACAGGTTACATTTGAGTAAGGTGGGACATAGGGTATTGAAACAGAGGCTGGGGAATACATAGCAACTAAGGTGGATTTAAACTAGGTGTAGGGGGATGTGAGTGTGCTGCAGGAATGCAGAGCCACCAGAGAGGGGAGCTGAACGTGCTTACCCCCCAACCTAGCAGGAACGGTACCAAGAAAAGGTTGCGGGGGGTTAAGGATGGGGAGAAATGGGTTAAGGATGGGGAGAAATGGGTTAAGGAAGGGAAGGGAACAAGTTGGAGGTTTGTCTCCCTGATTGCAAGAAGCCTGGGGAACAAATCAGTTGAGTTAAACGCTCTCTTGGCAGTGGGGATGATGGATATTGCAGCCATCATGGAGATGTTGGCCATTCAATACCAGCACTGGGATCTGATGGTCCCAGGGTATAGGATATACAGAAAGGATAGGGGCAAGGGGAAAGGGGGACAGGTGGCAATCTACGTAAGGGAGGGGATAAGATGTACCAGGGAAGAGGGGACGGAGGGGAGGACAGAGGCATTATGAATGCAATTCCAGGATTTGAAAAGTAGGGCACTGAGGATGGGAGTGGTGTACAGACCACCAGCTCAAGCAGAGGATTTGGTCAGGGAGTTAGCAGAGCAGATTAGGAAGGTCTGCGGAAAGGGAACACCGTGATCATGCGGGACTTCAATCTACCAGGAGTGGACTGTAGCATCCTAGCCATCTCTAGTGTAAGGGAACAGGTGCTCCTGGAAGCATTCCAGGAAAGCTTCTTGACACAGATGGTTAACAAACTGACTAGGTTGGGAAAAACTCTGGACCTAGTACTAGCTAACGGGGAGGCTATAAGGGAGCTGGGGGTGGAGGATCCCTTGGCCGGGAGTGACCATCACTTGGTGTGGTTCACGCGCAACATGGCCAAGAAAGCTGTACAGTAGATACAGGAAACAGGGTGGTTGACTTCAAACATGCTGACTTTGGCATGCTGGAGAAATTTTGGAGAGGCACCTGGCAGGAATTCATCCATGCATGGATGCAAACGAAAAATAGGAAATTATCAAACTAGGGCTGGTGGAGGCTACAGGATCATGTACTAAGACATTGAGCAAGAAGGGAAGGGCTAAGAAACCAAGCTTGTGGAATCAGGAGGTGTTGGAAGGGGTGAGGGAAAAAAAAACAGCATTTAGGAGGTTCAAGAAATCTGGGAGGGGGAGAACAGGGAAATGTATGTGAAGAAGTCCAAGGAGGTAACCAGACTAGTCAGGGTGGCCAAGGCATCCAGAGAACTGAGGCTGGCGCAGGGCACCAAGTACGGAGAAAAGGACTTCTTCAGGTACATAAGAGAGGGAAGGAGCTGCAAGGACCAGATAGTGAGAATTAAGAAGGATGGGGGATGGGTGGAGATAGGGGTGGAGCAGCCAGAAGCACTAAATGAGTGCTTCTGTTCTGTGTTCATGAAGGAGAAGGGCGGGTAGCTACCTCAGGGGATGGGGAAGATGGGCAAAAGGGGAGGGGTGACACATGAGGTAATTACAGAGGGAAGGGTGCTGGAGGGTCTGAGGGCACTGAGGGTGGATAGGGCACCAGGACCAGACGGCATTCACCCCAGGGTGCTGAAAGAGCTGGCGGAGGTCTTGGTGGGGCTGCTGGCAGACCTGTTCAACACCTCCCTGGACACAGGATGCATGCCACAGGATTGGAGGATGGCTCACACGGTGCCTCTCCACAAAAGTGGCCCAAAGGATGAACCAGGCAATTACAGACCAGTAAGCCTCACATCCATCATAGGAAAACTAATGAAGACAATCTTAAAAGAGAGGCTGGAGACATTCTTGGAAGTCAATGGACTCCAGGATGGTCAGAAACATGGGTTCATCGCAGGAAGATACTACCAGACCAATCTAGTTGAGTATTATGATTGGGTGATGAGGGAACCGGATAAGGGTCATGCAGTGGATGTCCTGTATTTGGACTTCAGCAAGGCCTTCGATTCAGTGCCTCATTGGCAGTTGGGGAGAAAGTTGGAATATGTGGGGGTGGGGACAAAGATGGTGAACTGGATTGTGAACTTGCAGAAGGGGAGGCAGCAATGGGTAGTGGTGGTGGGGGGGGGGAACTCTCATCCCCAAGGGCTGTGATGAGTGGGGTTCCACAGGGCTCGGTACTGGGCCCGGTGCTGTTTGGGATAATCATAGCAGATATCTCACATGGCATCAGGAGTAAGATCAGTTTGTTCGCTGACGATACCAAGATGGGGGCAGTGGTGGACGACATAGTAGGGTGGCAGGGGCTGCAGGATGACCTGATTAAGTTGGAGGAGTGGTCAGAAATGTGGCAGCTGGGGTTCAGTGTTAAGAAGGGCAAGGTACTGCACTTCGGAGCAAGGAACCCGAGGAGGAGCTACCAGTTAGGAGGGGTGCAGTTAGGTATCACGGAGGAGAAAAAAGATCTAGGAATGGTTATAATGGGGAATATGAATCACTCAGCTCCATGCAGGAAGGCAGCAGCTAAAGCCAACAGGATGCTGGGATGTATTGCGAGAGGAATTTCCTCCAGAAGGAGGGAGGTGATCCTGCCTCTGTACAGGGCAGTAGTCAGGCCGCACCTGGAGTACTGTGTGCAGTACTGGCGTCCATTTCTGAAGAAGGATGTCAGATTACTGGAGGGGGTACAGCGCTGAGCAACAAAGATGATCCAGGGACTAGAGGACAAAACCTATGAGAACAGGCTGAGTGAGTTAAATATGCACTCTCTGGACAAGAGGAGGGATTGGGGGGATATGATCGAGACCTTTAAATACTTGACAGGGATAAACAAGACTGGTACAGAAGGGGTAGGTAAGTCAAGGAGGGAGAGGGACATGAGAGGGCATGGTCTCAGATGGGGGCGAGATATAGAAGAGAGATGAGACATTTTTTCATGGAGAGGGTGGTGTCTAAATGGAATGCTCTACCCAAGGAGGTGGTATCCTGTAAGATGGTGGGTAGTTTTAAAAGGGGATGGGACAGGGTGAGAGGGAGGGTAATGGTGAGGAGGGATGGGGAGGGAGGGGCCACTGCAATGTAAGGGTGCTAGCTGCTCATTTGAGCAGACTTAATAGACCATGGGGCCTGTTTCTGATGGCAGATTCGTATGTTCGTATCTTCCGCCCTGCTAGTCTCCTCTTGTCCCTATAAGCCTCTCTGTCCTCCTCCCTTTGTGTCCTCTTATATTTTCTGAAAGCCCTCCTCCTGTCCGCGACTGCTCCCACCACCTCCCTTGTAAACCAAAGTGATCTCCTCCTCTTTCTGCTCTTCTTTACCTTCTTTATGCACATTTCCATGGCTTTCAGCACCCCTCCTTTAATAGTTTCCAATAACTCCTCCACTTCCCCTATATTCTCTGTTCCCACCATTTCTTCCCTCACTATCCTTCTCATCATGTGGAAGTCTGTGCTCCTGAAGTCCATAACTGTTGTGCTGGTCTGGTTTGACTCCCTCCCTCCCTGTCCTAATCCTGAACCTTACAGTCCTGTGATCACTGGTGCCCAGTACATCTCCCACCTCCACCTCCTCCACACTCTCCCCATTTGTCTGGACCACGTCCATCAGGTTGTTGCCCCTTGTTGGCTCCCTGACCAGCTGCTGTAAGAATATACCCTGCTGCGCCTCTATTATTCCCCTGTTCCTTGCTGATACTGCATTTGGAATACCCCAGTCCACATCTGGGAGGTTTATGTCCCCCACCAGGAGTAGTTCTCCTTTGAGGGCCATCTGCATGACTGCTTGTATCAGCTGTCTGTCCCCTTCCTTCCCCTGCATAGGAGGTCTGTATACCACACCCAATCACAAGAATTCCCCAGTCCTTTTGTCCAGTGTTACCCACAGGAGCTCTGTCTCCCCATCTTCCTCCTCCTCCTACCCCTCGGTTACCCTTATGTCATCCTTGATACATAAAGAGACTCCCCCCTTCCTACCCGCCTTGTCACTTCTAAACAGTTTGTAGCCAGGGATGGCTGTCTCCTAGGTATGATGCTCTGCCCATCAAGTCTCGCTTATCACTACTATGTCCAGTACAGTCCCCCATGATGGCCTTCAGGTCCACCATTTTGTTCCCCAAGCTCTTGGCATTAGCTGCTAATCCCTTCGACCAAATTCCTTTCCCCCTTCCCTTTGACATGCTTATGCCTAACATATTATAACTATCCTGTGGGGGAGGCTGGTAGCTCCCCGTCTCTCCTGTCTTTTGGTGTGGATTTTTTCCTAACCCCCGATTTAGTTTAAATTACACATTTTCTCTAAGAACTCTCCCAGTTTACTTTTCAGTACCGATGTTCCCTCCCTGTTCAGGTGCAGACTGTCTGGGGCCAATAGGCTGTCATCCTCCCACTTTGATCCAGTCTCCCACTAACCCATACCTCATCTGCCTGCACCATCCCGCTAGCCATTGATTAAACTCCTTAATCCTCTGCCTCCTTGCAGTACTCACTTTTGGCACAGTCAGCACCTCTGAAAAAGCCATAGATTTGAATCTCAGACTGCTACAAAACCTAGCAAGCTCCTAGAATCTTGCCTTCACCTCCATCAGGCTATTTCCCTCCCGATCATTGGTGCCCAGGTGAATCACCAGGTGTGTTTTCCCATCCTACTGTTTGCCCCCTGAGGGAATATAGTGAATTACCTCTAGTGCCGTCATACCCGGCAGGCACTCAACCCAAACTGCACTGCTCCTGTCACCCCTGCCCTCCCACCTGATTCCCTTTATTATTGAGTCCCCAATGAGTAGGACCCTGACCCCTTTTCCTCCTGTGTGTTCTTTAGTTTTTCTATCTTTCTCCTAGCTCCTGGAATCCCTCTTACTTCCCTTTTCTCATTTTCCCCCTTGCCTATCGCATCTCCCCGAGCACTGTTCTCCCCTGTGCTACTCTCACCATATCCATCCCCACTGGCGTCATCTACTGTTCCACCCTCCCCTGCCTCTCCTTCATTGAGCTCTACCCCCCATGCCCTTCTCTTGCCAGTGTTCCATCTGATTGCCTCAGTGAGTGGGTAACCTCCTCCTTCCCCACTTCGGTTTGGTCCTGTACTTGCTGCCTTGCCCTCCCGTGGGGCTTGACCCTTTCAAGGATGTGTTCACCCCCTCACCCTTCCCCTTATGTTTACTTCCCTCTTGGTTCCTTCCCAAAGGGGCATACCCCTTTCCCCTTTCTACAGAATATTCCTTTATTTTTGCCTCTCCTGTTTCCCCAACCCCTCCTCTCCACCCTCCTCGTGCTTATCTTCCTCTTTATGTGTACCCAGGGGCGTGAATCTGTTTTCATGTTCTATGCCCACTTCCCACACCCCTCTGACTGAGGCACCTCTCCATGCTTTATCCCCTTTTTCTTTCTGTGCAGGCTTTGCACTTTTGCATCTTATATCCTGCCATTCCCCCGGTCCCTCTTGTCTACCTCACCACCTTTACCTGAGCCCCCTGCTACCCCCTTATGTCCCTCTTTACCCCCCTATTTGCTTGTGTACCTTTGTGTTCTCTTCCAGTCCCCTCCCTTTCTGCCCGTTTATTGCTATACTTGTTTCTAGTCCCCCACGCAGCTCCCCCAAGTTCCCTCTTCTACCGCTCGCCCATCTTTCCCCCTCTGCAGACCCCCACCAGTCCTCCTGTAACTGAGTAATAAAATTACCTTTCTCAGGTTCTTGTTGGAACTGCACAAAAGGAAGAGATGACAGACAAGTGGTGTACAGATAATAAATATAATTTATTACTGGCAAATAATAATAATACAGGCTTACAACCAGCAGTGTGATCACTGGGAGAGTATACAGCTTCCTTACCTATGTAGATGCAGTCTCTAGTCTCAGTAAAAGCCACATGCTGCAAGGGGTCTTATACCCTTAAAATTGTCATGGTAACTGCTAAGAAACATACATATAAAATATATAATTGGTCAGTAACAGGTGGTGTGAGTAACCATCCTAACTAACATGAGAAGTTTCTTAGCTTGCAGAAGATAAGTGAAAAATAAGATCTGTAATGCTTCCAAGATCATGTGCAGTTACAGTTATGCACAAGCACTAAAGATGGCACTGTTGCCTAACTTATGATTATACAATAAAATATAATGGATAACATCTCCCAGTGGCAGAATACATTATAAACGTATAGTGAAGCATAATATGCCTTAGAGAAGTACAGTAGAACTCAGATCCTGACACTTATGCTTATACGATAAGTGCCTCTGCCCAAAGGTTAGTACATATACCTACATATGTGTTGCTGTCCATGAGGTGGGGGTACGATCAGGGGTGCTGGACCATGGATAACACTCCCCTATGTCCCTTTCCCTTAACCTGCTCAGTGTCCATCTCGACCACCCCACCTCCTCCCTTAGCTGCACAAGCTGACTACATACCATGCATTCCCCCAGCTTCCATGCTATAGCCAACACAATGGCTGTCCCACATCCATTGCATCCTATCACTCTTCCAAAGTTGCCTCATGCCCTTGCAGCCCAGGAACCATACCCAAGACCTGCCTGCCCTCCATTCACTCTACCCTTCCATCTTCGCTGCCCCTCCATTTTTCCCTTAGTCCTAATAAGCAAGAAAGACCCCCCTCAATCATACCTATAATAGCCCTTTTCCCCTTAGGCTGCATGCTGATCAGCTCTATAACTCCTATGTACTAGACAGTCCAGGCAACTTGTTTGTTACATAAAAAATCTATCCCCTTACATGAATCACTGGAGCTAACCTGTTGCCTGCTCTATAACCAGATTTTTTGCTATGTGCTATAAGTCCCCTTATATCAATCACTCTAGCCAATCTAGTTTTAGTTTGCAGCACCTTTCCATGAATCAGCTGCAGTAGTGATCAGTTTAATCCCACCTACAATTTCCTGGAATCTATTAGTTCTATTACCTATTTTGCCACCTACTACAATTTTTGAAAAGTATCTAGAAGGTGAAATACCCCTTCATAAATCAGCTGTAGGAATCAGTGTAATGTTTCTTATCTTATATGAGATGATGGTGGTGGACCCAGGCAGCTGGACAGGGGGGTCAGGGGCTGGTCAGCCTATGGGACTTTTCCTGGGGGCTCCCAGCTTTTTGCCTCTGAACGGGTGCGGGACCTGGGGGTGGTGCTTGACGATGGGCTGACACTATGATCTCAAATGTCGGCAGTCGTCAAGTCTTCCTTTTATCATCTGAGGAACATCACTAGGGTCAAGCACCTTGTTCCATCCAGTGACCTTCCTACACTGGTCCACACCGTTGTGACCTCGTGCCTTGATTATTGCAATTTCTTTTACCTAGGGCTACCAGGGGTTGATATCCACTGCCTGCAGCTGGTGCAGAATGCAGCAGCCCGGCTGTTGACAGGGATGCCATGCACATGTTATATCATGCCGGTACTGCACGAACTGCACTGGCTGCCGATTCAATGGTGGATCACCTTTAAAGTCAGATTTCTGACTTATAAAGCCCTACACAGACTTGGCCCAGACTACCTGAAAGAGCTTCTGTCCCCCTACTGGCCCGAGTGATCACTCCGCTCGGCTGATGGGGGGTTGCTAGAGATTCCAAGGGTGTCTTTAAAATCTTCTGGGGCCCAGGCATTCAAGTATGCAGCCCCAGCCCTTTGGAATTCTCTACCCTGTCAGCTACAGGAGTGCGTGACTGTGGGGGGATTTAAGCAGGCATTAAAAACATATCTATGGCACCAAGCATATGCTGTCTAACTGTATTGATTTTACTCGTCATCTGTTTATACCTTGTTTATCCTTTTATCCTGTTTTGACTTATTCTGTATGTGAAGCACCTTGATGCTCTTGAAAGGCACTCAATAAATAAAGTTTTATTTATTATTATTATGAAGTTCATACATTATAATCTTGGAATCTCAGAAACTCTTAGCTCTATACCCTATTTTGCCACCTACTACAATTCCTGAAAAGTATTTAGAAAGTGAGACACCCCCTACATAACTCAGCTATAGTAAAAAGGTCCCCAAGCAGGTGCTCCCATAAAAGTCACAGTACCTTATGTAATTTCTCCATTTAAAGTCACAGTACCCATAGAAGTCACAGTACCTATTGTGATATCTTCATTAGAGCCTCAGTACCTCATGTGATTATCCCATTAGAGTCACAGTACCGATAAAAGCCACAGGTGTCCCAATAAAAGTCACAGTACCTGTTGTGATTTCACTCCTTTCAGCGTCCTTTTCAAATAGTCCGTGTAGCTAGCTGATCCTCTTTGATGGCTGGCTGCAGCGACCTGTGCTCCTCCTACTTTCTGACTTGACCAGCCCCTGCTGAGCGCTGCATATTTAATTGGATATGGGAATGGGGCAAGAGGGTGGGAGAAAAATCCATGTCCCTGGTTGTGGGCTGCATGCCGCCACTCCACTGCCTTAGACACCCCCGGCTGCTGGCTGCACACCTTCACTCCGCCATCAAGCCCGACTGTGGGTCTCAGATGGGACAGATGGGACAGTCCCCTGCTGCACAGTGGCTCTCTCCACTCCAGGTCCCCAATGGAACTGATGCCTCCACTGGACACTGTTCTAGGTCCCTGATGGGACCAATGCCTCTTCTGGTCTCTACTCTGGGTCCCTGATGGGACTGATGCCTCTACTTGATGCTGCTCCATGTCTCTGATTGGACCGATGCCTCTGCCTCAGGTGAGTCCCAGTTGGGACAATCTCTCAGTACATTTGAAGTACATATGCATTTTTGTCTGGACTCTTACCCTCCTCAGGTCCTCAATATTAGTTCTATGCGAAAATGAGGCGTCATCTATTTTTTCTTGAGAAATAATTATTTTAAAATTTTCATAAAATTCTTACATGATAACAGAAACTGAAAATGTTACCACCAAAATAAACTGGAAGACATCTGTCATTGATTAGGTAGAAAAAAAGGTGGGGTCAAATAGCCCATTTTAGTTGCACTGCTACTTTAATGGATGTTTTTCTTTCTTTCAGGACTTAAAAAAAAAAAACCTGAAGAGGATCAGTTAAGCTGTTTAGTGACACCAGAGGTGGACACTCTGGTATCGCTACATATTAGGGAGTGGGGGCACACATTCTGGATATTACCCAGAGAAGGGGGTGTTCAAGTATGGTGGCACCAGCGGTGGGTAGCCCAGTGGCACTCAATATTGGTGGGGGCAGATTGTTGGCATGCACTGGGGGATGGGCTTCCCAGTGTCAGTACATAAGACACATGCGGCAGGATTTCGCACCCACTGTCATAATTGTCAGTGTTGGGAGGGAGGGTAGATACTGGCCAGTGGGATTGGGCACCTGCTGGCCATTTTAGAGCCTAGATATGGTTTGGGAAGGAGGAGATACCAGTCAGTGGGTTTCTGCACCCACAGGCATGGGCACATGACTTGGCATGGGAACATGCCAGTCATTTTTAAATCTAGAATACATGGTTTGGGTGGAAGGGGGGTATTGCCTGGTGGGATTGACCACCCACTGGCCATTTTGCATAAGAGGTCGGGGGGGGTTCTAAAGATAATGGAAGGTGAAAGCAGTCTGACTGAAAGTGATTTCTTTCACACTGCTTTCATCAGCCATGGCTGATAAAAGCAGTGTGAAGAAAACCACTTTGTATCAAACTGCTAACACAAAAATCTAGCTATCCTTAGAAGTTCATTTTTTACAGGTGTGCAAAACCAGGGAGGTTTTGGTTTTGCCAGATCATCTCTCGTTTTGGTTCTGGTTTTGATTTTGGATTCACAGCCAATATTTCTTCAACATAAAACATGGTCTGTACCTTCATTTTAAAGTATAATATAAAGGAAAACAGGTTAAATTCTGTAGAAAAACAGTTCAGTAGCATGGCAGCTAGCAAGGCCCAGCTGTTAGTAAGTTCACAGAAAATTATGTATATTGTAAAGTATTTTGAGCCAGTGCTAAAGTTGAATAAGCACATAGTTTCATTAGCTTGCAGTCTAAATTCCTAGCAATAAATGACAGCCGATGAGATACCTTGAATAAAGAGACACAAGCTGAGGCAGTATAACAGTTGAGTATAGCAGTATAGCTTGGCAGTACAGCCTAGAGGTTAGAGTAACAAGCTGTGACTAGCTTGGTCCAACAGTCCTGGGTTTGGTTTCCCACAACCTCCCCTTGCACACTGTTTGACTCTGAGCAAGGCCCTACTTAACCATCCCAGTGCTTCCAGGTTACCCTTGAAAGCAGGCACTTGTGCCCAGTGGCCCTTACCCGGTTATCAAAGAATAACACACACAAAAGTAACCTGTCTACTTTGTTTAGTCTGTTAAGCAAGTTGTGCGCTGCTAACACAAGTGGCTTGGTGACTGAAGGAGGGTAACAGGACATGAAGACTCAGTAAATGACAAGTGATGATCTGACAGGAGATATTTTTTTAAATGGTAGCAGCATGCACACACAGAATTTATTGGACCCTCTTACCCACCCTTTGGAACTGATTTTTTTTAATATAAGCCAACTTTGTGTTGCCAGCAATGGGCTCTCACAGTTTTAACAGTTTTGTTTTTTACTCAGTTAGGTACCACATGCACACTACAATTGTTTTTTTATTTGTGTATTTTATTTATTTATTTATTGTTTATTTATTTTATAGTACAATGCCATGAAAACTAAACTGGTAATTATGTAGACAGGCTGAGGTAGCATTGTGAAAAGAGCATGTGCACACAGAGAGTATAATGGATGGACCCTCCCACCCACCCTTTGAACAGATTATTTTTATTTGAAAAGCCAACTTTTGTGTTGCCAGCGATGGGCCCCACAATTTCAACATTTTTTTTATTCAGCTGAGATGCATATGAACACTACAGATTTTTTTTTGTAGTACAACACCATGAAAACTAAACTGGTAATTATGTAGACGGGCTGAGGTGGCATTTTGAAAGAGCATGTACGCACAAAGAGTACAATGGATGGACCCTCCCACCCAGCCTTTTGAACTTATTTATTTTTTTGATAAGCTGACTTTGTTATTTGTGTTGCCAACCATGGGCCCCCACAGTTTCAACAATTGTTTTACTCAGAGTGTACATGCACAGTACATTTTTTTGTAGTACAACATCATGAAAACTAAACTAGTAATTATGTAGATGGTGAGGTAGCATTGTGATTTGTGAAAGAGAATATCCACTTTTATGTAGTGCTTGTATTTTTTTTTCTTTCATAGATGATTATCCATTCAAGAGCAGCAGATCAGTCAGAACTCAGAACAGGGTTAGACATTATCCAAGATAGACTTGACATAGGGTACGTAACTGAAAGACATCTACCAGAAATCAATACAGTCATTTACAAATTAGGCTGCCGCCAACAGCTATACTTGTCATAAAACAACCTATATGTTCTAAACCTTCTGGTGGCCTAATGTTTAAGTTAACCTTACAAATAAAAGATTGAAGACAAAATGTGTGACTGTGAAATTCTTTCATATGTTCCATAGAGTCAGAGAGTAATTCCTAGATTTTGTAGTCTTGATAGACAGCAGTTCAGTGGAAGAAACAGAATGGTGATTGGCATGAGACAGGACACAAATGACATATGAGACAGGTTGAAGCAACATTCCCCTTCCCCCAGTACTGGGCCAGTAGTACTATTTTTCTTCAACATCACTGCCAATATCATCACTACTGGCCGAGCAGTGTTTTGGAAGTGCCCCTAAGTGCTAAATATTCTTTCTGAATAGACACTTGTTGCTGGGCAACTTAAATAGTAAAAGGCCATTTTTTGTAATGCTGGCCAGACCACACCCTTTTTATGCCAATACTGAAGTGGGCCATCTTGAACAAGGGTGCCAGAAGATAGTAAAAGCTGAGGGGGGCAGAGGATCAGAAGGGCACTTATGAGGGTACAAAGGGTACTTTTTCTAAACTAGTTTTTGCCATACCAAAATAAAAAATTGGGGGAGGGGCTGACGCCCCTTCCGTCCCCCCTTTTCCTATGCCTATGTTCTTGAACATTTATCTTTCTGGGATCCTTTAAGAAGTCATCCACCATACCGCATGCTGAATGGCTTGTGAAGGGAGAAGTAACAGCACCGTCTTTATGTCATCCAGTCCTGCCCAAATGTTGTCCATATAGGCACCAAACAAATTGCCCCCAGTGTCCTGACTAATAATGAAAGGGTTCTCTTATTCTTCTGTCTTTACTGGGATCTCTTTCTTGGAAGGGAGCATGGCTATTTTCATGATCAGCAGCTGCAACACTTCTAGTTGGAGTCTCTGTTGTCATTTTTAGAGCAACTTTATTAATGAGCAGTTTTTTGTAATGGTTGATGTCTACACTAACCGATTGGAGAAGTCCTGGCACACTGGTTTTAAAACATGGATCCAACATTGTTGCTATCACAAAATATTCTGATTCCAAAACTGTGGCAATTCTGTGGTCCGTTTTCAATCACAAACACAGCTTTTGAGCAAGAGTGACACCTGTGCTTGTACCTTGCTCTTCAAATGTTTCTCAGAATCTTTCCAGTCTCTGCATGAGAAGAGGTATCAGTGGAATGACTTAACTTATGGTTGTACTGTCAGCACACGCTTCATGTGCGGCTTTCTTAAATGGTGTAGCAACTGACATAAATATGATACAAGATTCCAGTGCCTAGAGATGAGTGCAACATCCCATTTCCCTACTGCATGGCCCATTGGTTTATTAGTACACTGCTTTGTGTTGTTCATGGAGCCTCTGTAGCATGTGAAAGGTGGAGTTCCACCTAACGTCTTACTTTAGCTGGTGAATTAAGTTATTCTGTTTTTGCAGTTCCTGCAACATTTTACAAGCTTTTGCAGAATGCCTAAAGTGACTACATTCTTACGTGCAGCGACCAGCATATTCTGCACACTCCTGTCTTCATGAGAAAGTCCTGTACCACTAGATTGCATGTATGTGCAAAACATGGTAAATGCAGAAACCCTCTATCCTTTAATGCTTTCACAATGTTAGCTCCATTGTCTTAACCACAAATCCTGGGGAAAGACCATTAGGAGAAAATCATTCTGAGAACTGTTTCTTTAGCTCCTGTAAGGTGTTCACACCAATTTGATTTTCTTTGTTAAAGCTTGCAATACAGAGGACGGCCTGTTTGTGAGAATTTTGTTGGTCCCTGGGGGTGCCAGAGGATGTTGCAGAGGGAAATGATAACCAGTGGGCAGTGATAGTCATGTGTAACAATGAAAAAAGAAAAATGAAGCACAGATCCACCTTCTTGAAGGTACTTCAGCAAAACAAGTATACCAAACAAAAGAATAGAGCTGTGCACACACCAAAAAAGTGGATGTAATGATTACTTTATTAGAAATCCCTTACAGAAATCTAAGTGTGCTGCATACATGCACAATGCATGCCACATGCTTAATTGTACAATATTTGCGTGTGGTTATCCTACACAAAGTGAATCTAAGTGAACCAGATCTAAAAGCACATCAGGTTTGCGTGCTGCAAGCTTGACATGTGTGCAGTAGGTAAGCTGGTGCGAACATCTTCTAATAACCAAATTAGGGTGCTCCTCTAAATGTCGTTCATTAGTGGTGCTACACAAAAATAATCAAAAGCAGAAGCAACACCCAATAGTAGGAGCACCCAATGAAGTGTGTTCTGAAGAAGCCCCATCTAATTGGAGTGAAATGTAAGGTTTTTACGCCTTCGGGCATTAATGTAGCTGTAGCTGTTTTCTGCCTATGTCTCCCCCCTGTGGGATCCTGGTGATTTTTTGTAAGTCTTTCTATTTTTTAAGCTGCTGTTTTAAAATTTGTCACAAACATTTTGCCACAAATAAAAAAGATGTAAGTTAATTAAAACATCTTTGGCTGATACTTTATTGTTAGCATATTAATATTGTTAGCCGTTGGTGGGTGCTCCTACTTTTGAATGTTGCTTCTGTGAACATCTTCTGAAAATCACATCAGGTTCGCATATTGCATGTTTGACATGGGTGCAGCTCTTAAGCTGATGTGAACATCATTTAAAACTCACAACAGGTTCACATGTAAGACACTAGCCATACGTGCAGCAGCTACGCTGGTGTAAATCTCATCCAAAAAAACACGTCAGTTTCAATTTATCATACTACTGCTAGCAATTAGAACCATTAAAATACCTTTTTCATTGATTTCCCATTAAAATTAGGTAAACTCATTAATTCTCATCCTTTTGCAGGTTGTTTAATGGCTTTTGATTGTTGTCATTAAATTGTCATTAATTTGTAAAGTATTGTTTGCTCACTGCATTAAATGCCTAGGATATAGTCAGTCAATATCCTTCATTCCAGATGTGCGAAGAGGGACCTCTGTGTTGTGAAGCGTGACCTTTATGTTTGGGGCCATGCAAATCCCCTTATGCATATTTAGTGCTACAAATGTGTTTCTCCATGACTGTTATGGCTCACTTACTTTCCCTTTGTCATTCTGTATGGATCATGTACACTATGGTCATGCTCAGCACTCTTTATGCTGAGTAGGGCCCCGGAAGCATGCACCATACCTCACATTTTGTCACTGAAATGAGGGACATGGACTCTCAAAATGAGGAACAATGAGTGACACTACCCCTCACAACAATCAGGACACATCCTGAAACATGGAGATACAGTACCTCAGAACACAGTGGAAACCATTGCATTTACTTGTACAGATATTAGAATCTTAGAATGAATTTCTGCCATAAAGCAGGGGTGCCATTTAGGTAGGGCAGAGGGAGACAGTTGCCCCCCTGCATTTTTGCCTATGTTGTTCTTATGGTGTGGCAATAATGGCATTAAATTTAGATTTAATATTTTGCACAATAAGTGCTCCCCGGCCTGTGTGTGCTCATGCTCCAGGTGCACTCCTGACTTGACTGTGTCTGTATTGTGTTGTCCACTCTCTCCACCTATTATCGGTGGCACCATCACACGTGACATAGCTCAAACTAAACAAGAACACACAAGATGCACGAGTGTGACACTGCCTTTCCCACCACAGAGTAGACAGGCTACATACTACAGCTTGGAGGAGTTGGTGAACAGTGAGTTCTCCATAGAAGTGTTGTGGCCATGTATTTTTGTTGGTCTACTCTTAGTGAGTCTCTGTCTCCCTTGGTGGCTGAAGAGGCAGGGGGTGAGTGAGAAGCTAGCTCAATGACTAGGCTGCTTATCTACACTACTTGGCTCGCCTCACAATAAAAACAGCATGGGCCTCCTGTGGCAGTAAGCTAGGCCTAGTAGTAGTGACAAAAGCAATGTAGATGGTCTTCATAGGCCTTGATCAGAGCAGTGTGGCAGCAGCCACAGCAGCAGCCAAGCAAGAAGCAAGCAAGCAACCAAGGTTGGGTGTGTTCGTTCGGTGAGGTGAGTTGTTCCCAGACCACAGTGGGGACCTAGGGTGGTTGGTTCCAGCATCCAGCTTCTGGCAGAAGGACAGAGGAGGAGCGGACTGAAAACTGGGCTGGTGGTACACTGGACTAGGCCACAGGTTTCAGCCAGACGGCTGCGAAAGTAAAAATAAATAATTTTTTTTGTAGGGGGATTGGGGAAGGACTGAAATATTGATATGCTTTTCATGTTTCTGTCCCTTTAGGTGGCTTCATGATCCATATGGGGTGAGTATTGAATGGAATGGAGTTGGAGAGAGAGAGACAGAGATCAGGGCAACATTATTTTTTTGGGGGGGGTTCAGAACTCCAGCCAGGAAAAAAGAATGGTTAATAACTAGGTGGGTTTAATCCCAAATCTGATGCACTGCTCTGGGGTATAGAGAGTTGTATCTTATACATTTGAATTTTTCCTGATTTGCATGCCACTTTTCAAACACAAAAAAATAAGTTTTACCTTTTAGAGACATTCCAGAGCTTGCCTTCTAGGAGCTTACTGGCACCTGGCCTCCACTGGCTGTTGCTCCCCCCATTGAAATCTGAAATGATACCCCTGCCAGAAAGTCTAAATTTATGGGACATCCTCTGTGTGAGCAGTATGTTTTCCATGAGGGATGGATGAGGGATAGAGCAGTTTTCAGGGGTAAAATGAGGGCTGTACCTTGCAAACAGGGACAGTTGAGCAGTATGGTGTGCACAGGCTATTGGAGCCCCACTATAGTCAGGCTAATGCCCTTCCCCAGTGAAGTTAATATCCACACCCTCACGCTCACATGTTATGACATAGGGCAAGGGAGAGTGCTGGGGAATGCTCCATTGAAATGAATGGAGGTATTGTTTTATTACTATTTTATACATTATGAAAGCTAGTTGGAGATTAATGAAAGTCACTGCTTGACTAACAAGGGCCTTGTAAGTAGATCAGTGGCCTTCATTAATCTCCAACTCATCATCATAATGTATGAAATAGTAAATAAAAATAACTCCATTCATTTCAAAGGGGCGCGTCCCAGCACTCTGTCCCATGGACATCATCTCTTAAAGACTCCTGCATCTGGCTCCCTAATAATCTGGTAAGAGACTCCCAACTTATACCTATACCTATATTTGGTGGGTTGTCTGTAACAGTGTGGCCACACCTGCTACAGTGTGTGTATGTGGATGTGGGGAGACTGGCAGTGTGGGTGGGTGGTAAGTTATTGCTATCTTTGTGTTTGCCCCTTAAAGTCTGTTTGTGTGGAAACATTCAAAACTATGGAAATTAAATAATAGGAGTATAGGCCAGACAGAAGTGATTAAGTAGTTCTGTGGGTAAGTGTGGGTGGAAAGAACCATATGTGTTTTCGATGGCATGTGTGCTGTGGTTCAGCTGTGCAACCGAGTTGAGGGGGACAAGAAAACTAAAAAGTATGTCAGTGGTGATAAGCATGCCATATGCGTGCAGATGTGTGCAGATCTGTATTTAAGTACAAGCGAGCCATACAGTATGTATGCAGGCAGTATAGTGGAGTGGTTAAGGGCACTGAACTGCAAACCTGAAGACCTGGGTTTAAATTTCATCATGCCCTACTTACATACTGTGTGATTCTGAACAAGTCACTTAACTGCATGCAGTCTGTTCCAATTTAACATAAAAAGCATGCTTGCCACGCTTGCTTGCTGTGTGCATGACACATGCATGCATTCAGTTCCAATTTAACATTAAAATCATGCTCACAGCACGTATGTCACATGGGTAGTTTTATGTGCATAGCATGCAAAAATTTCATATGATTATTTTTTTACGGGATAAATACAAAAGTATGGTAGTGCGTTTTCCTAACTGACCAACTGCTAGGTTTGCAATTAAAAACAGATGTGATAAACTGTCATCCAGGGATATTTATGGGCACTTGGTTTGTTGGCTAACTCAGACCCGTAAGGGAAAACTCACTTGCTGAGTCAATACATAGGGTTGTTAGCCAGGTCTTTAGCCATGTTTGCACTTTTGTATTTATTTCTAATAAAGTAATTATTCCATCTAATTTTTTGGTGTGTGTGTTTGCCCAGCTCTATTCCTTTGTTTGGTGACAGTCATGTAGTCTGTTGTTTTACCACTCATCCACATATTTGTTGTTATATGTACTTTTTCAATAGCTGATGACTGCAAGGCACTGTTTCCCTTCTGGTGCAGTTCCCTATAAAGAGCTGGCACAGCCTTTCTGGAGAAATATGTCCATGATGGCAGCGGACATCGAGGGGCAGCAAGTTTCATCGCATCTCAAAACCCAGCAGAGTCAGCAATAGAAAATGGGCGCATGTCCAGTGCAATCATTGTAGATATTGCTTTATTTTACTGCTGAGCAGCTTGTTGGCTTTGGTCATATTTTAGTTCTTCATTTAAAAGCCTGCTGCATTGTTAACTGTTTCTGAGGTGTGACTGGCACACAACAAAGTCTGGAGGAGACAGAGAAGAACTCATTCTGTTTTCATTTGGGGAGCTTTCTGATTCTGATAAAGACCTAGCAGCTAAAGGGAGTGATGCAGTCAAAGTCCTGCTTGTTGTCTGAGGGGTTCTACACTGTATACGGAACAATTTACCACCAGTGTGAGTACCAGCATTGACCTGCACAGCATCCTGTGCCATGTCACTTGTGACTTACTCCTGGACCACTGAAGTCGATGTATTCACTGCGTCATATTAAGGTTTGTGTGCCGAGGTTGCATGCCTGTCTTCCTCTGCTGAAAGAGGCCTTACAAGAACAACATATTGTTTGCATACTGTTCTTTCGGTCAAGGTAAAAAAAACTCCAAACACAAGAGGATGCCTTTTTCATTTTTTGTCCCTGGCATTGCAGCTTCTGTATCACCATCATCCAGCATGTCTATGTTAATTTTTTGATTATTTTCTTCAATGTCTTGTGACAGAGAGCTCCTGCCACTCTTGAGGACTGACCTTTTCTTAAATCTGTTGCAACAGTTCTTCCATTTCTTAGCCTAATCTATCCTTTACAATTTCTAGTCCATAAGATTGGCCACCTATGGGCACCCCCCTCCCCTTTCTTGACTATGCTGTAATGTCCTCTTTAATTTCCCTTTTCCCTCTCAGGTCCTCGTACAGAGAGGTTATTGTTGTGCCCTTCGAGCTGATGTAAAACAACAGGCTGTGTTCCTCGTTGCTGGATTTAGTTTGCAATGGCACTATACTTTGATGTATATACCTTATGTGTATGAAACCTGAAAATTTTGAAAATACCATAGCACTAGGTGTTTTAGATAAAGGTAAAAAGTACTAGGTGACTGTATTACAGAAATTAAGTTACCAGGGTAGAGATATCAGAAAGCCACCTATTGTGTTGTTAAAGGCATTTAAATTGCAGATTGAGAGGCCCTTTTGGTACCATGTATTCCTGCAGCAAACTGAGCCAGTCTGAAATTTCATGTCAATTTGCATATACATCCCATGATGCTTTGCACTTTGGGGGTATGTGTGATGTTGTGTTTCTTTGAAACATGGCTTTATTGTTAATGCCCTTTGGAGCAACCCTTGCTTCAGTGCTTCTGCTTATTTTTATTTTATTTTTTTATTTTAGCCCCCATCACCCAAACAAACAAGACCCGCATGGGGGAAGCTGAATCTCAACTGAAAAGTTAGATCATTGGGTCAGTAGGTGCTGACTAGGTGCAGTGGAAGGACATACATAGTCTGTTGCTGCAATCTGATGTAATGAAGAAGGGATATGCCATTGCTGAAGGTGATTTTTCTGTATTTTAAATAAACATCACACAGAGATTGTCTGTTGAACCAGAAGTTCTGCGTCTGGTCCGTCTGTTATCCCACAACCCCTCCACAGATGATTGGGTGTTAGGCCTGCCCTCAAAAGAGGAGGAGACAGGCAAGCCAGGCATAACTTCCTTTTCACTGGCCCCTAATGACCTTTCCCCAGGTAAGATGCCAGGTCTGGCATCTTACAGATTCATGTGCCCACATCAGAGTCCCCACCATGTGCTGCCTCTGGTTCAGGAATGTATTCACTGCCACTGCTATCCACATTGTCTGACTCTGAAGAGCTCACAGAGGAATGAGAAATGGCAGAAACTAGAGAAAGGTTCACAAAGTATGCATTTGTGCTTATTCTGTCCTTTCCACTATGTGTAGTGCCTGCAACTGACATATTTTTTTTAATAAATGTACCTTTGGCAAATCTACTTTTCTTAGTTGCTGGTACATCGCCCAAGCTTTTCTTGTTGCCTGTTACATGGTCTGTCTTTGTTAACGGGATATCACTTACAGCAGCAGCAGCAGACAAACATGACGGGATCTCAGAATTTTATTTACTTTTATTTTATTCTTTGGTAACCAGGTAAGGCACATTAGGCACAGGTGCCTGTTTTCAGGGGTGACTCGGGAGCACTGGGGAGGTTAAGTGACTTGCTCAGAGTCACATAGTATGCAAGTGAAAGCTGTGGGAATCAAACCCAGGCCTACCTGTTGGATGTGCCAAGCTCATTCACAGCTCATTACTCTAACCTCTAGACTATTCTGCCAGAAGACAAGGACTCTGAGCATGAGGAAGTTTCAGCCAGTAAAGAGGATGCACCTACTGCAGTAGAAGAAGCACTTTTTATGACTATTTTTTTTTCTTCTGAATTGCTCTCTTTGTCTTGGAAACTTGTTTCACAGGCCTACTCCCTTCCATCATTGTTTTTAATATACAATAATAGTTGCTGATCACTAATGAAGACAGCTGCTGTCCAAGAAAAAAAAATAGTACCTAATCGTACTACCTTTCTCAGTCACTTTGGGGAAATAGGTGGCAGTGATGATGAGTAGTTAGTGCACATCTCGAGGCAAGATATGAATGTGAACTAGTTAACTAGCAAGACTACAAGTTGGGGCTACTATGCAACTGCCAAAAGCTTCCCCTTCCCTTCAAAAAGGTTTCACACATGACACAAGCCTTTATTTTACAGGACTACACAATAAAAACAAAAGTGGTCCTGTCCTGACTCCTGCCTATGTGGGAAATGACTAGTGACACTGCAGATAGAGGCTATTCAACTTCCAGGCTGCCCCCTCCCTTCAAAAATGTTTCACACATGACGCAAGCCTTTATTTCATAGGACTACACAAAAACAAATGGTCCTGTCCTGACTCCTGCTTGTGTGGGAAATGGCTGGTGACACTGCAGCCAGAGGATACTCAACTGCCGGGCTGCCCACTCCCTGCAAAAAGGTTTCATGTTTGATGCAAGTCTTTATTTTAGAAAACTAGAACAAAAATGGTCTGTCCTGACTCCTGCTTGTGTGAGAAGTGGCTGGTGACACTGCAGACAGAGGCTATTCAACTGCCGGGCTGCCCCTACCCTCCAAAGGTTTTCACATGTGATGTAAGCCTTTATTGGCTCTGCTTCCACAGGACTACACACAATAAAAATGGTCCTGTCCTGACTTCTGCTTGTGTGGGAAATGGTTGGTGACACTGCAGACAGAGACTACTCAACTGCCGGTAGTGCTGCCCCCCCCCCCAAAAAAAAAGGTTTCTCAAGTGACACAAGCCTTTCCTTTACCAGATCTAACTGTTGTGTACTCAACAGTCTTTGTTTTTTAATTAACTGAGTAAGGCCCACTAGGCACAAGTGCCTGTTTTCAGGGGCAACCCAGGAGCTTTAGGGTAGTTAAGTCCAGTGACTTTCTTAGAGTCACAGTATGCCAGTGGAGGTATCAAATCCAGGTCTACTTTGCTGTGCTGTACCGCTGATTCTTTGGGGCTAGCCTAGTACAGCAGCACTGCAGTCCCCCCCCCCCACACACACACACACACACACATACACACTGTCTCCTGTTCTGTTGCCTTTTTGTCAGTTTTTAAGTCTATCTTGTTTAATTTGGCATCTGCCTTCTAAAACATCTCTTTAGTTTTTCCACACTGTCTTCAGGCAAGCGGCGGCCCCGCCCTCTCCACATAATCAGTCCCTGGTGCACCACAGCTCAGTCTTGCCCTCTTCCCTCATATTTTTTGTTTTAGTTTGTCACTAATTTAAAACAACTCTTTAGTTTTTCTGTTTCTTTAGGCAAGCGGTGCCCCCCCCCCCATACACACACACTCATAGTCAGTCCTTGGTGCACCACTCCTCAGTCTTGTCCCTCTCCCTCTCTTTTTTTTTTTTTTTTGTCACCAAGTTAAAACAGCTCTTTAGTTTATCTGCAGTTTCTCTGGGGACATGGTGCCCCCACCGCCACCCCACAGTCAGTCCCTGGAGTACCAATTCTCAGTCTTATCCTTCTCCCTCTCTTTTTTTTTTTAATTATGTCACTAGTTAAAACAGCTCTTCAGTTTTTCTGCAGTTTCTTCGGGGACGCAAAGCCCCGTCTCCCCCACCACCAAACAGTCACTGCTCAGTCTTGTTCCTCTCCCTCCTGTTTTTTTTTTTTTTGTTGTTATTTTGTCACTTACGAGTTTTTTCCCCTGTTCTTGTTGTTGGTGGTGGTGAGAAATGGAAACTTGTTCCCTTCCCAATCCCTCACCTGGCCGCTCCGTCTCTCTCAGCAATTGACCTCTCTCCCTGCTGGCTGATGTGTAATGGCATGGAGGTCAGAGCCGCGCTCCTCTATGATCCAGTTTACACATGTGCAATCTGGAGTATCTTGTTGCACACCAACTCCACTCTGTACCTTTTGACCACTCTTCCTCTCTTAAGCCTGTCACATGATAGGCAGGCATGTGGGAGGCTGGAGGAGCAGGAAAAAAACCCCAGCTCCGAGCTCTGAGCCGAGCCATCAAGGTTCACCTCAGGTGCCATGGAAACCAAGCCACATGGACTCAGAGCAGCTTGGTTTCACTAGCAGAGGTTCGGCACACCTCTGTCATTTTTTAAACTGAGCATACTCAGTAAATGTCACAGTTTTTAATTGATATTTTGAAAGCTATATAAATTAGAAACTTGCATGTACCTTTGGTCTGACTATCAAACCTGTAAGCTTCAGGTTTCAAAACAAAGCTGTTTTTCAGCTACAGATGAGTGCAAAAAAATAGTCTTAAAGTAGTCACTTTTAGTGGTTTTGCACCTCTGTAACTTTGCCTCCCCAAACTGACTGACACAATATTATCAGCATCCAGAGACCCTGGCCCAGACTCCAGGCCTACCAACTTTCAGGCAAATTGGTTGAACGTGTCCAAAGTTATTAAGGTACAAAAATAGGGGTTTAATGTTAAAATGCTTACTTAACCCTAATATACAGGGTATCCAGTGATTATGTTGTATGGATTATAGCATAGTATAATCCGAGCAGCAAAAATAGTGTCTGACAGAATAGCTACAATGATAGCATAGTGCAAGTAAATTATCGCTATCACTGTAGCTGTCGTCACTCAGAAAGAAGAAGACAATATGCTGGCTGTGTGCCACTTTACTGAGCTGTTGCCATGGTGCAGAAGTTAGGGCCACAAGCAGTGAAGAGTATCAGAACGTCCTGGAAACCAGGGTTCTATTCCCGGTCTCGTGTCTTTTGTATTTTTTCTTCCCTTCCCATCTCCCGTGTTTTAGTTTTCATTTGTTTTCCCCACTCTGCACACAAATAAAATTCCCCCCAAGTTCCTCCCTGTCCCCGAGTTGCCACCCCCATCGAGGTGATTATTAATAGTTCGGGGTGCTGGGGCATAGCCCCCCAACACTTATTACAGGTTTTTTTTTTTTAGCCATGATAGTGCGCAGTGTTTTTCATGAGTGCTACCGTTGGCTTCGCCATTTTTTGTGTGCGGTTTTTGACTGTGCTACCTTTGTTTTCGGTGTTATGACCCCATGCCAATATATAGGTGAGATGCACCTGTATAATATACAGTATATAGGATATTCCTTGGTCCTAATGAAACTATCACTGATATTTTTCCTGTGTGCAGTTTGTCCTTATGTCATCATGGGTGGTGAAGTGGTGACTTTTTTGGTAGGTTTGGGTTCCAAACGTGGAGTGGTGCTCACACAGAGTTCACACACAGCAGGCAGATTGCTAACAATATGACAGCAGATAGGGCCAGGTGGGTACAGTTAGTGCCAGAGTGAGTTAAATATAACAAAGGTTAATCACCAAGAGGATACTCAGTAGGCATGTAATAGCAGCAGCAATAGTTACTATAGCAGGTCAACTACAGTAGGTATGAAATATAGTGGAGATTTTACCTAAAACAAAAACAGACAACAGAAAAAAAATGGTGAAAGAAAAGTGAGTTTTGTGGTAAGATTGTTCAGGCAGAGTTGGTTCGAAGGTGATCAGCCATGTTAAGGCCCTCTCAACTCCAAAAAACAGGGTCAAGCCCAGAGTAGAAGAGAGAAGGGAGCACATGGCCTCTCTAGGAGAGACCACAGTATGAGTTACAAGAGTGTTCTCAATCCCCATCCCATCTACAACACAGTTTTTTGCCTCCTTCTAAGGGCAAAAGAGAAAGGATCTAAGGTAACAGTCACAACCTTGACAAGTGCAGTAGCAAGAGTGTCTAATAAGTGTCATAGATGTATAATTGATCAGGGGACCTGGGCCTGGCCCGCACATGTTTCCTGTGGTCAGCAAGTAGGTTGGAAGCAATGAGACCCACACCCAATCCAAATTGGTCTTTGGTGCCACCTTTCTGATAGGAGGGAATGGGTCTCATTGCAGACCCCATCTTCTGGACATTGAGACCCCTTTTGGAGGCTAAGGGTCCTCCAGAAATTGGATGAATGGGGTGGCAGGTCAGCTAGAGAAGGCTTCCCCAACCCTCTTCCATAGGAGTTGTGATCCTTCCCCTGATGCAGGGGAGGGGGGACTGTAAAGGTTTGCCCCAGTGTCAAGTGAGCAAATTAAAGACTTTCCAGCTGCATATGTTATGCTTATGAATGAACTGTTACCTTGGTGAATTGATCAATAAACACATGGCTGCACCTATTTTAATCCAGAAGTTGTCTGGGTGTTAGTTGGGATGAAATGAATGAGGGAGTGATGAAGCATGACCAGCCAAAGCCTGAAGAATTGTGCTTACAGCTAGTACGCGCACATACCATTGTGACTTTTATAGTGCCCCAGACTTGTAGTCTTTTAACTGCTGATGTACCTAATTTCAGGGTATGATTACTTGCAACATGGACAATTGGTCAGTACTCCTCTTGCAAAGTGCCATATTTGTTCCATTTATGGCTGCTCACAATACTCATGCTTTTGTTAAACAGGACTTCAAACTACCCCTAAAAAAAGTTGAAGGTCAGTGCACCTATGCTTTATCTGCTGCAAAACTCTGGAACACCTTCCCTTTGACATTACTGGGAAGCAGTTCACAATTGAACTTTAAACCACTGCTTAGACTGTATTTGAAGTCTGCTAATAGACACTAGTACTTCTATACTGTTTCATGAAATGTATATTTTATTCTGTATCTGCATGTACAGTGCACCTATGCAATAAGTAAGCAATAAGACATGACAGGGTGTTGGTTGTGCTGCCACATTCATATGCCCAGGGGTATAGTAATACGCAAGGCTGTAGGCCAGGCACCTTCAGCCCCTGGAAGTGTGATTGTGGCAGCACAGCTGACACCCTGGAGTGTCTTACTGCCCTTATAACATGGTAATTAAACAAAAAAAAGAATTACATTTAGAATCATTTTTACAAAATTTAAATATGTAGAAATTAAATGTAACATCGTTCCTCTACCATTAGTACCATGGAGATGTGCTTACTCGACTATGTGCAGTATGCTTAATTCCTTTCAGTCAGTATGGAGCAGTTCTAACATTTAAGAACTGAATGTAGGATACTTTGGAGGGGCTGTTTATGTGTAGTAAGCCTCGGTAATGAAAAAATAAGCTTAGAGCCCTATCAATGAAAAGAGTGCATCATACTGTATTGGTTTTTGTACAGACAGATAGACAAAGACAAATTAGACAAAGTACAGTAGAAAACATGATAACTTTCATTAGGCCAGCAAGACATTTTCAGTACAAAAGCTTTCAGGTCTTTTTCTGTCACTCAGTAGTAAATGGCTGGAGGCAGACTTGCATGTGTGTTATTAAGCTGAACCATCAATGTGAGAAGTATATGGTTTATGCCCTCTTCTGAGTACTGATACTGTATGCATCAAGGAACTTTCATGTTGAAGGAGCCAACGGCCAGCAAAATGAAGCAGAATCAGTCTGGAATACAAATGCATCAAAGCGCAGCATGCGGAACAAAAAAGTGCCGGAAACGGTAATAAAAACTGAGCTGGTGCAGGATTAAATTCTGTTAGGTGTGCTCATAACCAAAGGCAGACAGAAGGCCTTGGAGGGGCACACAAGGCATATAGTGTGCAGGTACTGACAGGCTACAGCATAAACTGATGGTGAGTGCACCTCCACATTCCTCAGGTTGGCTTGTCCCCTCAGAGCTCTTGACTTAACCCTGTCAGGCCCCCATCCCCAGGGCCAGATTCACCAGGGAGGAAGAAGAGTGCACACATACGAGGGAGGACAGCCTGGGGTGGCATTGACAAGCTGGCATGAAGTTAGTCTTTTTAAAAATATCTTCTATAGTAACTCTCCATGTGCTTTATTTTCAAGTGAATATGATTATAGTCTCAGCTTGGTAAGGGGCACACTCCAGGGGTGGGTAGGGTGGAGATGGGGGAGAGAGGGGGAGGGGTAGATAGGTGTTATTAAGTACTGTTTTTTCTTGGCAATGTACCCATGTATGTGACCTTTCTATAAAATTAATAAAAGATGTTGAATTTCAAAAAATATATATATCTTTTCTATAGAAAGGCTTTTGGAACCATTAGGGCTAGAAATGTAATTTTTTTTTGCAGGAAAGCTTGGCACCAGGACAACATGTTTAGATCATATCGATATACTTTCACTGTATGAATATAAAAAAAAAAGCATCTTTACTGTAGCGATACACTTGCAATACATCTCCACTATAGTGACAGACATTAGTAGTTTTAGTATATAGATGTAAGACAATATATTTATACTACATTGACGTGACCTAAAGGTAGGCAAACAATGTGAGAAGGCAGTAAGGAAGGCTGGGGGGATACTGGGATGCACAGGGAGAGGCATTACCAGTAGAAAACAAGAAGTCATTATCCCTCTGCACAGACAGTTGGTGAGACCCCATTTGGAGTATTGTGTGCAGTTCTGGAGACCCCATCTCAGCAAGGACATAGACATGATGGAGGCAGTCCAGAGGAGGGTAACTAAAATGGTGCAGAGTCTGCACCAGAAGCCATACAAAGAGAGACTGAAGGAGCTTAATATGTATACCCCTGAGGAAAGCAGGGAGGGGAGGACATGATAGAAACTTTCAAGTACCTCAAGGGAATCAACAAAGTCCAACAGGGTAGCATCTTTCAGTGAAAGAGATGTGCAAGAACAAGGAAGCACAATTTGAAGATAGAGGGAGGACAGCTCAGGGGCAACCTGAGGAAGTATTTTTTCATGGACAGGGTGGTGAACGCGTAGAACAGCCTTCCAGATGGGGTTGTGGGGTCAAAAACAGTGGGGGGAATTCAAGAATGCATGGGAAGATATAAGGCAATTCTAGAGGGGGTAAGAAGAAATAGGCTGTTGGTTAACTAAGATCTGCAGTTTATCCAATCGGTAGGGGAATGAGCAGGCTAGGTGGGCCAAACAGTCCTTATCTGCCATCAAAGTCTATGTGTTAATTTTAAACATACACTGTACTGACAGAAAGCCTATTTTTATTTCATTAGGACACTTTTTTAATATTTTCAGGCTTTCAGTTCATATAGAAGCAAAATAAATAAAAATGTATGATTTTTATGTTATAAAAATGTGTTTCCAAAGGGGTCTAATCACATTACATAAAATCATCCACTCTGTTTAGTAATCCCACATACAGTATTGCTATGGTTTTGCAAGCTGTGCTTATGAATGTATGAACAAGCAATCCAAGACACCGTCAGGGCTGATATGGACTGAAGCCCCATCATAGCAGTTATTGCTTGTTTACATTCCCCACACCTGCCCTCCCCGACAGATGCATTCCTGTGAAAAATATGGCCAGTGCCATCAGGTAAATTAGATCCTTTTTTGGGGGTAGGGGGAGGTAAGGGTTTCATGCCAGCAACCCATATTGCTCAAGTGACATGACCTCTTGCAAGCAGTTCTCAATATGTATGCATCTCATTTGCAGATTTAAAGCTGCACATATGCAAATGGACAAAATGTTCTGAATATAGAAACAGAGTTTCGAGGTTCAAAATGTTATTGATTGGTTAAAAAAATTCAAGACACATACAATACAAATACAGTAACAGTAAATCACAGTATCTACATGTATATGCTGTAGATTACTCTTCAGTACACATCATCTACAGTATGAAAAGTGCTTTGTTACTAGATATAAGTATACAATCCATGCAATATCATAACAAGAGCTGGCTCCACATCCCATGACTATAACAGTTAGGTTGTAAACTATTCACTAATGACTATAGTCATTAACCAGCCAGGTAGTGAAGAGTCTGGGTCTGGATACTAACATACTCTAAACAATGAGCATTATCACAAATGAAAATGAAGCTTTTAACAAACAAAACAATAGACTGCAAGGAACGTATGACTGAATAATAAAGCCATATTACTAAGAGATTTACTAAGTCTCCTTCCTGAGCCAGAGTTGGGTTTTCCTAGGAAATCTGCACAGTCGTTCAACAATTTCACCATTATTAGAAGTCAACAACATTTCAACTATGTGCATAGAAAGACAGATATTTGATAACATTGTCCCTAAGATATAGTCAGTCATTCTCAAGCAATGGACAAAATAGAATATCATGTGTCTACCACCTGACTACTGTGAACAGTCTGTGTCGCTGAACTGAAGAAATCGATCAGCTTCATTTGACATGACTTGCCATTCATAAAACCTGTGTTACCTCTTATTCTGTAGCCCAAGTGCTTCCACTAAGTTCACTATATGTTCCTTACTAGTTTCTAATAACTTCAGAACTACAGAAGTTAGACTCACTTGTCTGTTGTTTCCTGGAGCCTCCTAGTCCTTATCCCCTCCTTTGTGGAATGGTACCACAGCTGCTACCCACCAACCTCTGTGTACCTTCCGAGTTGCTAGAGAACAGTTGAACAGTTCACCCAGGGGTGCTTCCAGAGCCTGATTGATCTCTTCAGCACCCCTGAGAAAATCCCATGCAGGGCAGAGGATTTGTTTATTTTGAGATTTAGCAGCTCCCTTGTGTACTCTTTTCACAGTAACTACTCCACCTCAAACCTTTGTTCAGAAGGATCTTCTCCAAATTTTACCCTACTTTCAGGTATGGGTTCTGAAGCCTGTACCATGAACATATTAGAATAACTGTCCTTAACTATTAATAAACATATATGAAAAAAAAAATAATAGGCAAGCTGTATGCATGTTTTTCTGAGATTTTGATTAATTTGTCATCCCCTTCTCCACTTCAAAAATATGGATTGCAGCAGCTATTACCTTTTCACAGCAGGGAGGATGATGTGTCATCCTTCGCAGTTGATACCAGTGCTTTTCCATAATCAGTTGGCAGGTGATGCTAAGCACTGGGTGATATTTTGCTTCCTTAGGTGGAGCCATTGACCTTTCCTCTGCAATGGGCTTGGGCTCCAGTTGATCTAACAAGAATTTTTTTCCCCACAGGTCAACCCTAATCTCATAGAACCACACTACTGAGACAGCCTCTTCCAAGTATTTTTAAAAAAGAATTGCAAGATTTCCATTATCTTTCTGTGTCTGTCTGTCCTGTCTGTCCATCCATCTATCTATCTATCTATCTATCTATCTATCTATCTATCTATCTATCTATCTATCTATCTATATAATTTTGGCTGCTAATGTATAGTAATACTGCTAACGTGCACCAGTAAAAAGTTCACTGACTGCCCCCTTGAGTGTCCTATAATATGGGCGATTCAAATTGAACGACTAAATTTGAGCATCTGTGGGAATAGTGATTATCATTTAAGAGCAACCGCCAAAAATAGCGACAAAAAAATGACGAGTAACTAAATTGGGGAACAGTGTGCAGTCTCAGAGTTTTTTTATATTAGGTAACTGGGGGGTGCAGGGGGTGAAGCCCCCTGTATGCATGCTGTTTTCCTTTCCTTGTGCTGTCTTTATGCTGTTTCTTTTGGGTACTGGGAAGGTGAATTTCCACTTCCAGGTATGGTGTTGTGCCTTGCATTCCCGTGTTTTGGTGGTGGCCTGCCATTTGCCAGATTTTCTTTGGGATGCAGAGGTACTATTTTGCCGCTTGCTGTTTTTGTTCTGGCCTGCTTTGGAGTTTGCTGTCTTGGGTTACATAGATACATAGACAGTGTCGGCAGATAAGGGCCTATGGCCCACCCAGTCTGCCCATTTGAGCTTGTAAGTTCAGTTTATGTTTTCCTAGAAGTCTGTTGCCCCTTACCACTGACCTCCAGAACTCCTTTATGTCTATCCCATGCATTCTTAAATCCTGTGATTGTTTCAGCCCCCACCACTTCCTCTGGCAGGGTGTTCCACTTGTCCACCACACGTTCTGTGAAGAAATTCTTCCTCACATTTCCTCTGAATTGTCCTCCCTCCAACTTCATCCCATGCCCTCTAGTCCTGGAACATCGTTTTAGCTTAAAAATAGTGTACTCCTGCACCCTGTTCTTCCCTGTAAGATACTTGTATTTCTCTATCATATCCCCTCTCTCCCTCCTCTCCTCTAGGGAGTACATGTTCAGTTCCTTCAACCTGTCCTCATAGGACTTGTGATGCAATCCATGCACCATCTTTGTTGCCCTCCTCTGAACCTTCTCTACCCTGTCTATGTCCTTACGTAGGTAAGGTCTCCAGAACTGTACACTTTACTCCAGGTGGGGCCTCACTAGTGTCTTGTATAGTGGAATTATGACCCTTTTCCTGCTGGTGATGCCCCGGCCTATGCATCCCAGCATCCTATTTGCTTTACCTGCTGCCTTGTCACACTGTTTCTCTACCTTGAGGTCATCAGAGATGATAACCCCAAGATCCCTTTCCTGCTTGGTGCATGCTATATCCTCACCCCCCAACTGATATATTGTGCTAGGGTTTTTGTGCCCCATATGCATTATCTTGCACTTCTTTGCATTGAATTTCAACTGCCAAACTCCTGACCATTCTTCAAGTTTCTGCAGGTCCTTTCTCATTCTGTCTATACCCTCTGGTGTGTCTACTCTGTTACAGAGCTTTGTGTCATCAGCGCACAGTGAAATTCTGCCTTCTAGGTCCTGCGTAATGTCACTGATCAAGATGTTGAATAGGACCGTCCCAGCACTGATCCCTGTGGTACCCCACTGGTCACCCTTCCCTCTGTGGAGTGACAGCCATTTACCACCACCCTTGTGTCCTGCCACCCAGCCAGTTACCTACCCACCACACTACTGTCCTGCCCACACCCATACTCCCGTGTTTGTAATAGTTCTTCTATGTGGCACAGTGTCAAAGGCCTTGCTGAAGTCCAGATAGGCCATGTCCACTGCCCTCCCCTGATCCACCTCCCTAGTCACCCAGTCAAAAATTCAATGAGGTTGGTCTGACATGACCTCCCCTGGTGAAACCATGCTGCCTTGGGTCCTGTAGTCCATTGACAACCAGATGTTCCACCAATCTCCTTCAGTAGTGCTTCCATGATCTTCCCCACTACCGAGGTGAGGCTGACTGGTCTGTAGTTCCCGCTCCTCTTGTTCACACTTTTGTATAAGGGACTACATCTGCTATCCTCCAGTCTTTGGGTACCTCCCTGTTTCCAGTGATCGGCTAAACAGGATGAGCCAGAGATTCAGCCACCACTCTCTTAGTTCTTTAAGGACCCTGGGTGCCTCCATCTCCATTGCTTTATCAACTCTTATTACTTCCAGTTCCTTCAGGACCCTTTCTCGTGTAAAGGGACTTGTGTCCATTTCTGCACCATTCTCACCCCTTGTACTCCCTTCAGACCCATTATCCTCCTCTTCCTCAGTAAAGACTGAGCAGAAATACCTGTTCAATATGTCAGCTTTACTGTTGTCATCCTCCATACGGCCCCCATCCTCCCCCTTCAGTCTCACTATCCCTCCCTTTGCCTTTCTTTTTTCACTTATGTACCTGTAAAAGGTTTTGTCCCCTCTACCCACTGATTTTGCAATGTGTTCTTCTGTCTGAGCTTTGGCTTCCCTTACTGACCTCCCTGCCTCCCTTTGCTTCTCCTGGTACTTCTCCCTATCCCCTTCTGCCTGTGTCTTTTGTATTGCCTGAATGCAAACTTTTTGGCTTTCACTTTCTTTGCTACCTCTTTGGGAAACCATAATGGTCTCCTCTTCCTTTTCCTCTTGCTGACCTGCTTAATGCATAATTCTGTTGCTCTTGTAATCTCCATTTTAAATACTGCCCACTGTTCCTCAACCCCTGATTCCTGCCCTATTCCCCATAATGCCTCTTTCAAGTATCTCCCCATTTTCCCAAAGTCTGCCCCCCTAAAATCCAGGATACGTGTTTTTGTGTGGTTTGGTTCTGCTCTTTCTGTGATTTCAAACCACAATGACTGGTGGTCACTGTTCCCCAGGTGCTCCCCCACTGTTACCCCCATCACACTGTCCCTGTTTGTGAGCACAAGGGCCAATATTGCCTTCTGCCGAGTTGGTTCCATGACCAGTTGCTTGAGGAAGGCACCTGAAGGAGTCCAGAATAAATCTGCTCTTAGTTGATGCTGCTGCTGCTGGGATGCTCCAGTCCACGCTGGAATATTGAAGTCTCCAACCAGTACTACCTCACCCTTGTCTGCCATCCTTGGATGGTTAGCATCAGCTCCCTATCTGTTTCTTCCTCCTGGGCTGGTGGTCTATAGACCACACCTGTGTGGATAGCTGTCCCCATTTTCCTTTCCAGCTTAACCCACAGTATCTCTCCCCCATTTTGTTCCTCCTGGATCTCTGTGGCCCTTATGTCATTTTTCACATACAGTGCCACTCCTCCTCCCTTCCTGCCTGCCCTGTCTCTTCTGAATATGTTGTAGCCAGGTATGGCCATCTCCCAGTCATTATCATCACACCAGGTTTCAGTGATGGCCACAATGTCCAGGTCTGACTGCACCATGACAGCCTCCAGATCTTCCATCTTGTTGCTAAGACTCCTGGCATTTGCACACATGGCTTTCCATGATTTGACCTCCCTAGACTGTTTCACTGTTCTACTGCAGCCCCTTCCTTGGTTGTTCTTTATCCCTGGTTCTCCTTGCTGTCTGCCCTTCTGCCGAATGTTGCCCCTTTTCTGCCTATCCACCTCTTGGGTGCTAATCTCCATCTTTTGCACACTGCTTCATAGAAATAGCCATTCCTCTGGTTCACTGGTTCCACTGTTAGCTGTGGGGGGTGAGCAAGTAGGTACCCTCCTTGCTGGCCTGCCACCCCCCCTTTGCTAGTTTAAATGCTTGTCAATGTAGCATTTAAACTTATCATTGAGTGCTTGGATTCCCCTCCAGGATGGATGCAGGCCATCAGGCTTGAACAAACCTCCATCCCTCCAGGTGGGTCCCCAGTCACCAATGAATCCAAACCCTTCCTCACAGCACCAGTTCTTCAACCATGAGTTAAAGTTCCTGGTGCATGCACCCCTATGCTCTCCCTTGCCTCTCGCAGGTAGTACTTCTGAGAAAGTGACAGAAGTAGCTACTTGCTTAAGACCCCTCCCCAATTTCTAAGTCATAAGGGTGATTGCCTTTTGGCGATCATCATTATGGCAAGTGTACATCTCCAAAATTCAGTTTAGGTGATGTACACCCCTGGTGACAGAGAAAACAGCACAAGGAACAGTAATATTTACTTTTATGTAGGGGGCTATGCCCCCCTGCACCCCCTACTATTAGATTCTCAACTCCGGGGGGTACATGTTGGGGGAAAGCAACAGTGAAAAGAAATGTACCTACTCGGGCTGGACGCAGAAAAACATACCTGTTCCTGGACCCGAACCCTGCATCCCAGCCATCCCAGGCCAGCACCCACCCATCACACCATGGAGCCAGCCCAGTGGCTGACCCCAGCACCACCCCACACAAACCCTCCTGCCCTCGCTCGTGTGCTCACTCCCCACCCACGTGTGTATGTATAGCGACATCCCATCGCCATTTGTGAACCCTCCCCATCCAGTCGCCCTCCCAACTCCCTCGCCGTCTGGGTTTGTGCAGCAAGTGGGTCGCCATTTCGGCAGGTGCCCACTTGCGACATGCCCAGATCACAGGATACCATGTTTTACTGTAGCTCATATGGTCGTTACTGTTAAATGTTCACTAATATCACATAGAACCCTCATCTTGCTATATATTAAATGATCTATCTCAAAACATCAGCAATTCTGCATATAAAGTAGTGCTGCAGCAGCAATGTCTCAAATGGGTTCTGATTATGTACTCATGCCCATGCATCTCACCCCATTATAACCTTAGTACAGCACTGTACATAGCTCATTTCAATATGCAGATTGCTTGGCTCACAAGGCCAGCAAACATTGATGATGTATGTATGTTGCTTTAGCAAAGGCCATTCCTATAAACATTTGATGCATGCATCTTGTTTGATCATCGCATCTTGTGACTATTTACCAATTCAGGTGCAACAGAAAAGGTCTACAGTTTAAATGTGCAACATCAGTGCTTACAAGAGGCACTGCATGCTTTAACAGAAGAAACTGAATGTGCCCTGAATAGACACAAGAGAACCTACAATATTTCAACAGTTTGTAGATTTTGATAACTGGGTAAGACCCAAGGGTATGAACGCCCATTTTCGAAGGTGACCTGGAACATTACTTTAAAAAAAATACATACAGACATACATGTACAAATATAGCATTAAAAAATCAAGAACAATTATTTTCAAACTTATTGAACAAGTAAAGCTTTAGGTTATGTTTAAAGTGCATTTGGAATTTTTTTCCACAAAGGTTTTTCTCACCTTTGGTAGCTGGGGAGGTAAATCAGCCCTGTTCCCATCCCCCTTGACCTGCATCTACCTCCCCTGTGACTATACCTGATTAAGACTCCCCCTCAAGAATTTCCCCATGTGGCAGGGCTGGCGGAGGGAGGGTCATCTTCAATGACACTAATCCAGAACGGACCAGGAGGTCCCAGCCAGCAGCACAGATCCAGGGACAAATGGGCAGGGCTTCACAAAGCTCCAGTCATTATTTTCCACATTTCTTCCTTCTCCTCTGTGGCAGCACACATACATCACATAAATGCAGCCCCTACCTTCGTGCCACCTGCAGCTGAACGACCCCTAGGCCTCCACCTTGCACAAGACAGGAGCCAGACCAACAAACCTCCCCTCACCAGGTGAGGAGAGCAGTCCCTCGGATGCTGGATCCTCTCCCTCCCTGGCTGAACTCTGGTAGCCCATGTTTGCTTCAGAACCTGGTTCACCAGCATGGCAGCACATACAGTGCCCTAGCTCTCCACACCACTGAGCCAGCCAGTGCATTTGGTATTTCTAGATGTTGTTACATTGGATAATTGAAGCAGTGCCTTGAGAAGCTCAGACATTCATCTGTTTAGTATGCTAAACTGGAACTTATCTTGGAAAGAAAATCATTATATTTCCAACTAATTCTTTCTAAGACTACTGCTGCAACTGTTCTCCCTCTCTAATGTGGATGCTACTATGGGGAATTCATCCCACATTGATTTTCTAATCTGGTCATGGAGAATACTAATAAAAGACAATCATGACTTAAAAACTGATGCTGTATAATCTTGGTGTTAAAGGTAAAGCATCACACATAGATTCAGGTCAGTTGCTTAGCCATAGCACATCTTTTGTATGACTGCCAAAATTCAGAAATCACCTTGGGTCTTTCACTGGGCCAGAGCGGGCAATGCATAATTTCAATTATGCTGGGAAAGACTACTTAAAATGCAGTCTGGTGACTGAAGAATGGGTCTTAGTTGCCAGAGGCAACTAATGTTTAGTTAAGAATGTATTTTTATATGCAGCCCAGTGACAATGGTGGGTGACCTGGATTCAGGGCAGGATCCTGACCACCACTAGGTTGGTGGAGTTTGGGGCACACTATGGAGGTAGACAGTTTTGACTCTGAAAGGTGAGATGAGGCAGTGCTCACTTCTCAAGTGTCTTCTGTGTTGGCTGGCAGAGTATATTGGGAGAAAATAGGAAAAGGCCTGCAAGACACATTGACATCCCACCCATGCTACTGGGCTTTTGTATACCAGTGAAACATCGAAAGAATTACAGTGAAGACCACTACAACGAGAAATTTGAGATTGTCACTGTAATGGTCCCACTGTATACTGGTGCCATTTTTACCAGTGTTTCACCTCCTTTCAAATCAACTCCACCTCAGAGTTGATTATTAAAAAATTGAGGGTGCAGGGGACATAGCTTCCCCAAAAAAACCCAGTAATTTTCTGACAGTTGAAGTTTTGACAGTCAAAGTTTTACCCATCGATGTCGTGGATTTCTACAACAAAGTTGTTGAAGCGACTTGGTGGAACCCTGGGCTTCTAACATTCCTATGCTCCCCCAACCACAGCATGGCTTACTCACCCTGCCTTTTTCCTGTGCCTGAAAGGGCCCTCTATTTGGGATAGGCCAGATGCACAGGCAAGCAGAGCCCCTGTCAGTATCTAGAGAGTGGCCAACTGAAGTTGGGGTAGTGTCCCCTATGGGGTACAAAATAAAGGAATGCTATATTGATTTGGCACCTTAAAAAATTTACTGGTGGACCCAATTTTTCATGTTGGAGACAAAGGTTACCAACTGAAAAAATAACCAATACAGGTAGAAACATTTATGTGTGAAAGAAATAATATATAGATATACTGTTCTGTACTCCTTTAATATTATGACTTCATGAATCTTTGATGTCTGTATGTATATACTGCAGAACTTAATAATACATTGTATGTAAAAGAGGATTCAATGGGACATTGCACGACTTATGCAGTAATGGTTCAACAACGTAGAAATAACTGAACAATGTAGTTGACATGATAGGTAGAATGACTGATTATGGTATTAGGAACTCACTAGATTCCTCATTTATTCCAAGCATAGCTCATTCTAACTGTACTGCACTTCCTAAGAAAAGAAGAAAAGAAGCAGAGTGTAAAGTATGTCCTTCTGTATATCTGGCTTTGGTACCTCACAAGTCATTTTTATAGGCAATCCATTTGTTTATGGTAGGTAACCACTTAGCTTTACCATGCACACACACACACTATGCTTCCTGATGCCAACCACGTAGCACCCATTTGGGAAGGAGCACACAATCTCACCACTCTGCCTCCAGTGTGCAATAGCTCACCCAAGACACCATGGGTGGTGCGATCTGAGACTGGCTCACTTACATTATCATGCTGCCACTAGCCTGGTTACAGCTCTCTCAGCACTGCTCCTTTTTAGTCTCACCACGGAACAAGGTCAAGCTCTTACTCACACAGTAAAAGGCTTCTTGGACACATGAACCCCCTTAATAACTCTAGGGATCCTAACCCCCTGTTCTGTATCAGCTGCAGATTTTACTTTTTAAGTGCGGTAGTGTTTGTCACAGGCACACTCTGGTGGGGCAGGGTTCCCTGGGCTACAGCGAATCCCCTTGTGACTGGGTCAGAAAACCCCTCCTCTGTCCTTCTAGGGCACTCGTTGGATTTACAACTGAATATGCACCAGAGGATCCCAGGGCTCCTCTGTGTGTGTGTGAGGGGTAAAAATACAGCCTTGAGTGTGTACCTGGGAGAGAACCATTCTTGGTTTCTGCACAGTGGGTGGAAAATACAGTCTTCTCCCAGAGGAATGCAGGAAATGATCCAAACCCCACAGACCCCTCTGTGAGACGTTTTGTATTCCCCCTTCTTTTGGCCACAGAGTCCCTTCTTGGATTCTATTTCAGTAGCATCTGGCCCTTGAGCATTAGACAGGCATTGAATAGTTGAACAAACTTTCCCAAACCAACACACACAACAGACACTGGTAGAGTTAGTTTAAAGTGAGCCAAAAGCTTTACTAATTTGTCAATAAGTACTGTAAATATCATACAAAAAAATTATATACTTTCCTTAATATTGGTTACAGGACATGAAAAGAAAGTTGGAAATATACAAAAAAAGATATATTGTTTAAAATCTAGTGACTATAGTTCTACCTTGGAAAAGTCCTTAGTTGCTGGAAATGAAAAGTGTTCTTAGCAGGTTGCTGATTCTTCCATTTGTTTGGTGGAAATTCAGACATGGGTCCAAGTCCTTGTTGCTGCAAGCAGAGTCTTTGAAAAGAAGTGTGTCTGTCAAGCTCTACAGGCTCTTTTAAGAAAGTTCAAAAGTTCTGGCTCCGGGGTTCCTTGCTGTGATAGGCTGGCCCCGTCACATGCTGAGAGAGAGGACCAACCAGCACCCATGTTCAAGTTTTAAAAGTCTAACAGATAGTTTCTTAACTGGGGGGCTTCTTCCTTCCCCCTCCCTAGGGTTGAAAAAAAAACACAAGTGCACTCCAGGCCTGTGACTGGAGTCAGCATGTCACATCCCCTACTGGTTTTGCTAGTCCAAAGTCTTTTGTTCCCAGTAACCACTTAGCCCTTAAGTGGCTTCCCTCAAGTTGTAATTACTCTAGTCCAGGTGCAGAAGTCCTAAGATAATAGGACTCTAGACTCCCCAGCACCTTCATGCTGATTTTAAGCCCAGGGCCCTTTGTAAGGCAAATAGTTCCAGTAACCCAAGCTTCGCAAAACTGGCTTGCTATCAACCTTAAATGACCCTCCCATTTAACACAGGATTCTGGAGGCCCAAATCCCTTTCACAATTTAAAGCATTATTGTTTGAATGAAAAAGAAAGGTCACCTCGTAAGCTACAGGGTTGCCTACCCAAAAACCCAGGGAATTGTACCATTACAGTAAACCATATTGGATCTTTACTCAGACTCCCTTGAAATCAGGCTTATACAATGGGGCCTCTTTATGAATGACATAAATAAACTAACATACATGAGAAGACAGCAATGGGACATGGCATGATCCAGCAACACACCTCGCCTCCTTAAACAGAACCTGTGGTAACATGCCCCTTTTTATGTTAGGGTTTTCATCAGTTCTGTCCCTTTACTCTGGTGGGATAAGCCATCTGCCTTGGCATTTGCAGACCCTGGCCTATGTGTAATGTCCATGTCATATGCCTGTAGTGCAATACTCCATCTAAGGAGTCTTCCATTTGTCTTCCCCATTTGGTTCAGCCATACTAAATGGTCATGGTCTGTTTGTACCTTGAAGCTCCTCCCATAGAGGTATGGCTGTAATTTCTTAAGTGACCACATCAATACAAGGCATTCCTTTTCCATGGTGGAGTACGCTTGCTCATGGGCGAGCAACTTCTTTACTGAGGTACACTATGGGGTGATCTTTCCCCTGGTTGGATGTCTAGCTGAGGACTGCTCTAATCTCCACATCTGAGGCATCCATCTGCACCACAAACAGCCGGGTGTAGTCTGGGCTGGCCAGCACCGAGACACTGAGCAGCGTGGCTCTTAGATGTGTGAAGACCTTCTCACATGCTGGGTCCCATTTCACTTTCTTTGGCTGTTTCTTTTTTAATAGGCTAGATAGAGGAGCTGCCAGAGTGCTGCAATTGGGGAAAAATTTTTGGTAGTACCCGCGGTCCCAAGGAAGCTCCTTACCTGCTTCTAGGTCTCAGGCATGGACCATGCCTCAATCACCCCAGAGTTGCCCCCACCCTACTACATGTCCCAAATAGGATATCTCTGCCATAACCACCTGGCACTTCTTGGCTTTTACAGTTAGCCTGACTGCCTGTATTCTTCCCAACACTTCCCTCAGCTGGGTCAGGTGCTGTTCCCAGCTATGACCGAAAATGGCAATGTCATCCAGGTAGACCACTGCATATTCCTCTGTACCTTGTAACATCTGATTTACCAACTGTTGGAAGGTGGCAGGGGCATTCTTCATCCCAAAGGGGCATCATCTTAAATTTAAAGAGGGTTATTGGGGTGGTGAAGGCTGACTGTTCCCTAGCCCTGGCAGTCAGCTCCACTAGCCAGTACCTCTTGGTCAGGTCTATAGTAGTTAGATAAGTCCCCCACCACAACTTGTTCACCAACTCATCTGTGCAGTGCATCAGTTGGGTATCCAACTTCTTAATGGCATTTAGTCCTTGATAGTCTATGCAAAACTGGATAGACCCATCTGGCTTGGGGACAAGGACTATGGGTAAGGCCCAGGGATTGTGGGATTTCTGGATCACCCCAATATCCAGCATTTCTTCCACCTCCCTTCTAATGCCTTTTAGGATCACCTCAGATACCCTGTATGCTGTCTGCCGTATGGGAACTTGTGTCCCCATGTACACCTCATGAGTTGCTAAGGGGGTCTATCCTGGCTTGGACGTAAACAAGGAAGCAAAGTCCGCTAAGACTTTCCTTACTTCCTGGATCTGTTCAGAGGTCAACTGGGGTGACAGCTTGATGGCCTCCACAGATGACTGCCACTTACTGAATAAATACTTCTGTTCAGTATTCGCTGAAGAGGGAGAGGTCAGGGACCACAGCTGGGCAACAGATATGAAGGGGGAGGGGAGAGGTGAACACCAGTGCATTTACTGTGGAGAGAGTCCTGGAGGAGCTCATAAAACTGAAGGTGGACAAAGCAATGAGGCCAGATGGCATACACCCGAGGATATTAAGGGAGCTGCTGAGGGAGCTAGTAGCGCTTCTGTCAGCCATGTTCATTGAGTCACTCAACACAGGAGTGGTTCCAAAGGACTGGAGGAGGGCACATGTAGTCCATCTTCATAAAAGCGGAAGCAGGGAGGAGGCAGGGAACTATAGGCTGGTCAGCCTCACCTCAGTAGTTGAGATCATGGAGGCACTGCTTAAAAAAGAATAGTGGGACACTTGGAATCCAATAGTGCCCAAAATCTAAGACAACATGGATTCACAGCAGGAAGGTCATGTCAAATAAATCTGATAGAGTTTTTTGACTGGGTTACAAAGAAGGCAAATCAGGGGGAACGGTGGACGTCACCTACCTTGATTTCAGCAAGGCCTTTGACACTGTCCCACACAAAAGGCGGGTTAACAAGATGGGTAGTCTGGGTATGGGCCACAAGGTGGTAAACTGGGTTAGAAACTAGTTAATGGACAGGAGGCAGAGGATGGTGGTAAATGGGATCCAGTCCGGGGAGATGAGGGTGACCAGTGGGATGCCTCAGGGATCAGTCCTTGGGCCAGTCCTGTTTAATGTCTTCATTAGTGACAGTGCTGTAGGACTGGAGAGAAAGATATGCCTATTTGCACATGACACCAATATCTGCAACAGGGTTGATACTCCAGATGGGGTGGAGAAAATAAGAAGGGACCTGGGGAAGCTTGAACAGTTGTCTGAGGTGTGGCAGCTGAGGTTCAATTCAAAGAAGTACAAAATAATGCACCTGGAATGAGGGAACCCTGGAAAGTGCTACAGGATGGGGGGGAGAGTTGCTGATGGTCACCAAGAAAGAAAGGGATCTGGGGGTTATCATTTCAGACAACCTAAAGGTGTCTAAGCAGAGTACAAAGGCTGCAGGGAGAACCAGTGGCATGCGAACCAGTGGCATGCTGGGGTGCATAGGCAGAGGTATCACTAGCAGAAGGAGGGAGGTGGTGATTGCATTGTATAAAACACTAGTGAGACCTCACCTAGAGTACTGTGGACAATTCTGGAGGCTGCATCTTCGTAAAGACGTTGATAGGGTGGAGGCGGTCCAGAGTAGGGTGACAAAGATGCTACAGGGCTTGCACCAGAAAACATGAGGAGAGATTAAAGGACCTTAATATGTACTTGCTGGAGGAGAGGAGCGAGACGGGAGACATGATAGAAACCTTCAAGTACCTTAAAGGCATAAACAAGGTGCTGGGGGAGGTGAGATCTTCCAATATAGGAGGAATACAAGAATGAGGGGGCATGATATGAAATTGGAAGGTGGCAGGATAAGGGGAACTGTGAGGAAGTTTTTCTTCATAGAAAGTGTGGTAGACGCATGGAATAGTCTGCCACAGGAGGTGGTGGAAGCGAGTACAGTGGAGGGAATTAAACATGCATGGGACAGTCATAAGGGAACCCTAGAAGTGGGAAGGAGAGGAAAAAGCCATTGATCAAGTAGGGTCAGAGGCCTCAAACAGGGGTAGGACTTACAGGCAGACTGGATGGACCTAGTGGTCCCTATCTGCCAACAATTTCTATGTTTCTATATTTCTCGATTGCATTACAAAAAGAGAATGCTAAATTGTCCTCCAACTTAAGGAAACGAGCGTTCAAAAAATTGCTTTTATATGACTTTAATATGTATAGAGTCTTCCACAACCTCATCAGGAAGTTTGTTTCACCATCTACTACCTTCTTTGTGAAGTATTACTTCCTAATGTCCTTTTTTGACCTTATCTGCTGCAGCTTGAGCTCATGCCCCCTGAAGGACACAAAATTTTGTTAGGTTGACAAGCCTTGCTGTATCCACTCTCTAGAAAATGGGCTTAAAAATGTAAGGAATCTGACTGGCTGCCAGGCATTCCAGGGGAGTACATTAATTTGCAGTTTCAGCCCTGGAAAAAACAAGTGCCAGGCATGCCAATCCCATCACCAGTATCCTGGTGCCACCCTGGTTTTCATACCTTAATGGTCGCCATTTTTTTGTATTGCTTAGCAAGTGAGTTGGCAACCAGCCAAGCAACCCCCCCCCCCAGGTTTGTTAGTTTAACTTGAATAACATAAATGGAAAGTAACTACAAATAAAAAAATGAAAAGGAAGCCGTTAATGGATTTCTAAACGCAACAGACAACATTTTTTTCCCATCCGCTTAGTGCCATCAATCCCTCTGTCAGCTCACTCGCTCATCATCGCACCCGCCTCCTCCCTCCCTCCAGCTGCCCACTGACTCAGCTCTCATGTAAACCATTTCTCCCTAGGCTATCCATTTTTTTCCTTGGCTCTGCCTTCTCTCACTTCTAAATAACAAATGTGACACTCATCATGAGACACTTGTCAATATAAATGTAGCCGCTCTCCCATCCTAACTTCTTCCTCTGTGCTGGCTCCCCTGCTGACATGCAATTACTGATCGCCGATATGGTATTGACTCAGAACAGCCACTCCATTACTGAGACGATGACTGCAGCAGGGGCACTTAAAGTCAGAACCGCCATAATTAAAAAAACAAAAGCAAGTTTAACTGCTAACAGTCCCTGACCTCGTTTATTTTTTTTTTAAAAGCAGTGTAAAAACAACCATGACTTTCTCTTGTAAACAATCTACAATGTGTAGGGAAGGTGTTCTCGATGGGCCTAGTGTCTACTTCCACCTTTTCAAATACCGAGTGATACGAAATCTTGTTTTAATTCATTTAAAACAGAACTGTATACATATCTCTCAGGGATAGTTTATAGCACACTTTACAATGTGTAGGGAAGGTGGTCTCAATGGGCCTAGTGTCTCCTTCCACCTTTACAAATACCGAGTAATATCGAGTAAAAATGGAGGAAAATGAGCCTAGCAGGCTCGATGATGGCCCGACACTCCCAGGGGCCATCCCCAGATTCTGGATTTGGTCTCCGGGGGGGGAAGGGAGAAGCCGTCAACCTCCTCCTAGCCCCACCGCAGGGGGAAATCCACGGGGAACTACTGGGGACCACAAGTACAGGAGTGATGGGACCGAAGAGAGAGTCCCTCCATCAGGTTGGCTGAAGCCACCTGCCAGGGCTCTGGAGGATAAAGAGATAATAGAAAAAAAAATGATTATGAGCCCAGCTAAAGTATAGTGCATGCGATTATAAAGCTTGCCTTATATATGTATTTTTAACCCCAATCAGTTACTTCAATTTGTTCAGGACCAAAAGCATGCAGAGCAAAATAAGAAATTCACATGTTCTGATTTAGACCTTACCTCTACTGCAGAGATAATCAAGACTTCAGTTCAATGCTGCAAGGCTGCAGTTGATGTCATGGCACTCATTCAAAAGGAGTGAATAAATAGTTAAATATACTGTATATACTGTGGGCCGGCCCATTGGCGCAGTGGTAGAGCTACCACTTCTGATGGCGGTGACCCAAGTACGGAAGTGAGCCTGGGTCATTGGGGGCTAGTCGGGGGCGGGGAGGATTGAGCATCCCAGTAGATGCTTTCCTTCCCTTGGGAGGGAGAGTTCTGTCCATCGATGCCATACTGCCCCCTGGATCCTGGGCTTTGTGATGTGTGAGCTTTGTGGCCCTAGTTCACGTTACTCCTAGGAGGACCAGCGAGTAACTTAAGAAAATAAGCCCTTACTGAAGATGATGATCCCCGGCACCAGTGCAGTCTAACACTGGTAGCCCCATTATCAGCCCTGATAAATTGTGGAAGTTCGAGGTTCCTGGACCACTTCGTCCCAACCTGGGCGGGTAAGCCATGGCCCAGTGGGGGAGTCTGCCCAGGACATGTCAGATAAGAAGATGGCTGGCCTGCCGGAGGACCCAATGGAGTCCAGCAGAACCTATGGGGGCACCAATAAAAAAATATATATATACATATATATATTCTGTGGTGATTTGTATATACAGCCCATGATGCTTTGCATTATGGGGGTATGTGTGATTTTGTATTTCTTTGAAACTTGGCTTCCGGGCCAATGCCCTTTGGGGGTAACTCTTGCCTCAGTGCTTGTGCACTGAGATTCTTTGTCTTTTAGCTTGTTTTTTTGTTTTTATTGGTCTCACCACAACATAACCCAGGTAGAGCAACTTAGGGTAGCTGGTTCATTCCACTGGGGTGTCATACAGACAAGGCATACTGATGAGGTAGGTACTGGTAGGATGAAACACATGTCTGTCATTTCTTGGCACCCTTTGCAGACTGTGTGAGAGGCTTTTCGGCACCATGCATTTCTGCTTAAAGTTGAACCAGCAAAATATTCTGTGGTGATTTGCATATACAGCCCATGATGCTTTGCATTATGGGAGTATGTGTGATTTTGTATTTCATATATAGATATAGTTTTTTTGGGGGGTAGATACATCTATATATATATATATATATATATATATATATATATATATATGGATACATACTGTGAGTCTAAATGTATTTGATTTTGGATTGACCTTTAAGAGGCAAATGGTGGTGCTTAGTAGACTATGAGCACTTTCATATATTTATTTATTTTTTTCTTTCATTCCAGGAAATGACACATTTTTGACACTTTACTGGAAATTGCTTTAGATATCCTGTTAAACAACTCTATATGCCCTCTGTACCAACCAACCTGTTTCTTCATTTGTTTAGAATTTTTGTTCACAAAAGGCACAATAAGGTGAAACTCACATCTGGGTGCAATCTGGAACAGAATCAAGCACATGGAGGTTAAATTACTTGCCCAGGGTCACACAGTAAGCAAGTGGTAGTTGTGGGATTCAAAACCAAGTCAGTTGCATTTCCAGTTTCACAGCAATGCACTCTAACTACTAGGCTATACCCAATTGCTTCCATATGATCCATATGCAGACTTTGAAAATGTAACAGTCTACCTGTATGTACAGCAGCTTGCTTATAAGAACCAATAGTGTCTTAAGCGATTACTAAACATAAGGCTTGATTTTTAAAGAGCCAAAAATGATGCAAGGTGCTTGCGCCAGAAAAGAATGATTTAAGAAGCAAGCTGCGTCACAACTTGTGTCACTTCTGATCTTCTAATGCTGCTTGTGGCAAAAACAGAACTGCCTGTGCTATAGTGGCTTGCATCAAAAAAATTGGGAGCACCATGTAGCAATGAGACTTGCATCAAAACAATGATACACCATCGCTTTTTTTCAGATTTGCAATGGTGGAAGCTGTTGACAGTGCGCCAAAGATGCATGCTGCTGTTAGACTGTCCATACATTGTCTAACTGAGGATGGAGCATGTAAAGGTGAGGGTAGATTATGTAGAGGATTGTTTATAGGGACAACATTCCCTTACAGAATTAGTTTACAGTGTTTTTTTTGGGGGGGTAACATGTCATTATCTTAGCCATTTCATCCCTGGTAATTTTTGACTCCGCTTGCTCCAGACCCTGTTTCTTAACTCAGCTTGCTTCATTTTTTTTTACTCAGCTTGCTTCTTTGTTAAGCTCATATTTGCTTCACTTTTCTCTACACATGTTTGACTCAATTTGTTTCATTTTTTGACTCAGTTTGATTTGTTTATTTCACTTAACTTCTGTCATTGTTAAACTCAGCTTTGCCTCACTTTTTTCCATGCATACAAGAAACAGAAGAAGTAAGAAAAGAAAGGAAAAACAGATGAGAAGGGGGCTAATTTATCAATGTAGTATGAAGGAAGTTTTATTAAAGTTGGCTGAATCATGTATTAAAGTAGTATTCCACAATGACACATAAGTCCTTATATCCATAAAGTTCATCTGCCGATAGTCAGGGCACAGAATAATATTATTTTCTGCTCCCCCCCCCCCCCCATCTTCCCTTTCCCCTTCATTCCCTTCCCTTCTTTATAAACAGTTTGCTCATCTTCTTGTGGTTCTTCTTCCTCTTTATCATTTCCTAGCGTCCAAAACCTTTCCAAGCAAATTTATGTTATGGAAATTCACCCTCTCTATTATTCACCATTATGTTTCTAGCATTCCACAGTGTTCTGAGTACAGTTTGTTGTCCAGAGTTTACATCTTAGTTTGGTTCCTAAGTGTTAACTGAGGTTTGCTTTTCTCCTGTCATCTAACTTGGGCCCATATCTGAAGTTCCTCTGCCTGCATGTTTCTTCGGGTTGTTCTGATTCAGTTTGCTACTTTGGGGATCTGATACAGTAGATGTACTGGCTGCGGTTTCTTTCTGAGTCATATGTCTTGATTCATCAGTGACCTTCTCCCATCTTTTTTTACACACCCTGTCCCTTCCCTTTTACTGGCATCTGCCCTGCCACAGCCCACATGCATACCCTCACTGCTTCCTACGTCCACCATGCTGTCACTACCAACACAGTACAGATACATTCCTTATGGTTCAAAGACCCTCCCCCCCACTTCTGCCACCATTGTACAGTCATCAAATGTCTTGATAAAACAAAAATTAAACACCTAGTCCATTTACTAGGCCCTCCACATCTAGAATAATTGCCTAATATAGCTGCAAGGCCCCTGCTGAGTGCCTGTGTGTGCTCTGTCTCTGCAGCAGAAATACTAGCATGCGTACCTGCAGTGTTGCAGCAAGAACAGTAAATGGCTTTAGCAAAAGTTAAATAGTATTTTATTGCATGAATTTTGCAAGGGAATGTGTGGTTTTGGAAGATGGAAGAGGTAATTTGGATGTTTTTGTTATACATCAATGCACTGGCAAGTTGCCATACACAAAACTCACAAAGAAGCATCACAGGTATACTGACAGCATAGTTTGGATCTACCAGAGTCCTCCGGACTTGAACACTTAGAGAGGGGGAGGATCTGATTCCCAAGGAGCCTGCCTAATCTCAGTTGTGCTTTCCAGGGTAAATAAATTACAGAATAAAAAAATGCTTTCAATTTTTAACAACCCTGAGACATTAAATGTTTTGTTTGCCTAATGTTGCATATTATTGTCTGTGCATAGATTTACAACACATGGATGGGACTTCTTACATATAGAAAATCCCATAAGATATTTCCCTGTATAATATAACAATTAAAGTCATATACCGTGCCACAGCAATGAGTCATTTACCACAGCAATCAAAGTCATAATACCACACCAGTTAACATGATATACCCACAGTACATAAAACCCTGTGGTGCCATAATAATTATAACTTATTGCCAAATCAATTAGCCAATTAACAAATCACAAACCTACCAAGCTAATTACACCAATCTCTACTACACTAACTACAGCACACATTGAATAATAAACCCAAACCAAAAATGCCCTACCCAGACAACAAAACGCACTAAATACAGTCTAACAGCAATCTAACAGTTCCCCCTCTGTTTTGCCAAACAGCCATGTCCCACAGTACTAGAGCACTGTCCTTAGATGCCATGCCCTCCATGATACTGCTGCTGACTCCAGCCTCCTGCAGCTGCCACCATGATGCCCTTCATTCTGCTGCCACCAATGGCAAGTTCCTTCAGCTGCCACTCCCTGCCACAGACCCAAGCCAGTCCCAACCATAGACACACATATGTCCCAACTGCAGACACGTGCTGAACTCTGACACAGATTCTATGCCAACAAGCCAAACTAATGGATGCACCAGCCCATTCATGCTTCCATATATAGGGAAACCCCTTACTACAGATGACAATCAGGGAACCTAAAAATTAGGATTCAAAGTCTCTGAAACTTTGGCAGATTGGTGTGTGGTGTTCCTTGAGGTTTAAATGTTCATCTGACACAAGGCTGGAATTACCCTAATATTGGCATGATTTATACAAGTATTTCTATGTCTTTTACTTTGCATGACAAGAGATTTCCAATATTAGGGTGATGCTAGCCCTGCATCCCATGGTCATTAAAACTATGTGTGACACCACAACACACACCACCTATTTTTCAAGATTCCAGGGACTTTTAACCCTAATTGTTTCATTTCCCTACTGTGTATACTGCAACCCTGATAGATACTTTAATTTAGGTTCCACAGTTAGCTTATTTTTATTAACCAGGAAAGGATGGCTAGACAATATATAAGCAATAAGGCATGACAGGGTGTGCATTGTGCTGGTACAAAACATGCACAGGGGTATAGTGAGGCATGGCGCTAGGCAAAGTGCCCTCAGCCTCTGGAAGTATGCAGTGCCAACACAACTCTCACCTTGAAGTGTCTTATTGCACTTACATAATGGGTGAACTGAGAACATTTAAAAAACCAAAAAGCCAACTTTTTAAAATTAAAAACAGTTACTTAAAAGTAACTAGTATAAAGTAATCCCTTCCCAGTTGTCAAGTATGTGTCTGTCCACACATTCAATAGATGGAATGTTTATTTATCATGGAATGCAGGAATTCAAACTTCTGCTGAATTCAATTTGCTGAATGTTTGCTTCTCCCCACACAAACAGCAGATGGCCTCAGTAAAGCCAAAGATTCAACTGTATCTGCAGGGCAAGGAACAAAGATTTCCCTGATAAGCAGGTAAGGATGGGGGCGGGGGTGTGTGCTCCATGGTCAGAGAAGTTTCAAAAAATAAAACTGCAAAAAGTGCTTCTTTTTAATTTGTGTTTGTGTATAGGGATGGGAACAAGAAGAAATGAACATTTAATCAGTTTATTTGTTCTTTATATTTTGAGGAGTTCTACTGCTAGGGCATAGGTGATTTTTTTGTGAGTAAAGGTGGCAGCCATGTTTGTAGTGACAATCAAGAATTAAAAAAAAGGCATTGATATGTTAACGTGCTTTGTCCTGATTGCCAGCACATTTTCTTGATCTGTGCATTGTGCTCTCTCAAAGGACAGGTCCAAGCCAATCAGGATGCAGTATTTTCCCTACCCATTTTATAATGCTTATATTGAGTCTTGTCTGGGGGGGGGGATACAGATGCAGATGCACACTATCTAAAACTGAACCAGATTAAGCTAATAATGATATTTTACTGAATGAAAAAAATTGGACCACAACACCAGGGGAAATCTTTTATTCTTCTCAGGAAGTGCCATGGGATCTTTAACGTCCACCATTAATATCCTCCACCAGTGCGACTGGTCATTAATTGACACAGCCACAAGTGTTGACCTAGCTCTGCGACACTTCATCTCCTTTTTTAACAAAGCTTGTGATATTTTTGGCCTTTTCAGAAAATAGAAAAGCAAAGGGGCTAGTAACCCCTAGATCATCACACTCCTCCTTAACCTCATGGCCTCTCGAGACCACCTCTGGCATGTAGCACGTGCCTCTAAAAAACATAGCAACTGGCAACATTACAAGGAGGCCAGGAATGCATGTACCCATGCAGTATGCCTTGCTAAAATTGTCCACTTCCAAGACATGTTCTCTAATTCCTGAGGCAATGGTAAAAAATTCTGGGAGAACATAAACAACCTCACTGGTAAACCCAACAAATCTGCTCCTTCAGTGCTCAATGTAAATGGCACTACTACTCATGATCCTAAAGAAATAGCAGATATATTCAATACCACCTTCACTGACCTGAGTGGGGTACTCCCTCCCAATTTCTTTAATGACCCGCCCAGTTAGGTCAGTGACCACAACATGAATCTAACCCCTAACACTCCCCCCTTCTATTTTAAGGCCTTTACTCCCATTACAGCTAAAAAATACCTATTGCAGATACTTGGCAAATCTAGGTTTAGTAGCAACATCCTCGATCTTAAACTGCTCCACTCTCACCAAGATCCTCAACCTATCCCTCTGTCTTGGCCAATCCCTCCTGGTATGGAAAGCGGCAGTGGTGATGCCTGTTCACAAGAGTGGTGACAGGGCCACACACTCCAACTACCATCCAATTTCCATCTTGCCATCCCTTTCCAAAGCATTAGAGCTCATAGTTGCTGATCAGTTAACTGAGTATCTAGCCAACTATAATATACAATGTGCCCAACAGCATGGTTTTAGAAAGGGGCATAGTACCACCACTGCCCTTCTTGAGTTCACTGATTTCATTTATAAGTCATTGGATCATGGACACCTTGTGGGGTCAGTCTACATTGATCTCAGAAAGATGTTTGACACTGTTAATCACAGCCTGCTACTTGTGTCCCTACCCACCCTTGGTCTCGCACAAGATGTCACATCTTGGTTTAAAAGCTACCTTGATGATAGAACCCAACAGGTAAAAATACAAGCACTCTATCAGTCACCCAGTACATTCAGGAGTTCCTCAAGGCTCAATCCTGGACCCTCTCCTATTTAGCCTCTTCCTTTATACCCTTCCCCAAGTATGCCCTTCCAACCTGCTCCTATATGCGGATGATGCTGTGTTTTTCACCAGCCAGCCTAATCCTCTACTCCTCATCAGCAGTCTGAAACAAAGTTTTGCAGCAGTTGAGGCCTGGTTCACCAAACAAAAACTAATTATGTACTATAAAAAAACAAAGTGATGCTCTTTGCTAGCCCACACAACAAGTATAAAAATGCCCAATTACTTATTATGAACAATCTCTACTCACCTATTGAACAAGACCATAATTTTAGATAGCTAAGCATAACTCTTGAAAGTACCTTATCTTACAATGAACATGTAACTATAATATCCAGAGCTGTTAGCCTCAGGTTAGGGCTTCTGTATAGACACAGACACACTATTATCCAAGAAGCGCTCCGCTTAACCATCACTAGTTCTCTCCTTTCAGTCATTGACGGGTTTATAATCTATGGTTCTGCCACCAACGCCACACTTAGAAGATTAACTGTTGCTCTAAACAAGGCCTGCCATCTAGTCACCGGCCCCCACCTATACACCCACACCTGTGACATCTATGCTTCAGCTAACTAGCTGAACCTCCAGGGCAGGATCTCCTACCAAACCTGCCTGCTTGCAAAGAAGATTAGTCTTGGACTAGCCCCTCTCTCGTTACTGCAGTTCCTCACTAGGACAAATAACCACTATTGCACAAGACGCACATCCAGTCTCACCTTCCAGGTCCCTTTCTGCCATACTGCACATGCAAAGTGAACATTTCTATATAGAGCACCCAGCTGGCTAAATAACCTCCCACCTGACCTCCTAACTGACTCTAAAATAGGACCCTTCAAAACAAACTTCGGCAGCATATTTTGAAAACCAGCAGCTGCTATTGCCCCACCTAATTATTACGAGTCTTTTTCCCTTTCAACTTGTATCAACCCTCTCTACTTACTATTTTCTGTATCAGTCTTACCCTGACCTCATCCCCCCCAACTATCCCTCCTTTGTCCCCACCTCCGCTATTTGACACTGCCTTGCTTCCCTTCCAATCACTGGCATAGTTTATCTAATACAAGTTTACCCCACTGTGCCTCCTCAAACTTTTCTTGCCTTACCCCCTATCTCTTTAAAATTAACCCTTACTTCCCCTTCCCATCACCTTCCCAGTTTAACTACCTCTTGCCCATATCTGGGACATACCCTTAGTGTCCCCTCCTTATCTCTGCACTTACATTTGTAGTTAGGACATTCCCTGCCCTGCTCTTTGCAATGCCTACCTTTGGCTGCTCACAACTATTACTTCTGTCGGTTCCTCACAGCTATCTTTTTCTCCAATGTTGGACTCCACAGTTTTGTAGTCTATAACAAGGTCATCTCTCTGACTGCTCTTACAAAGTGAACAACACCTGTAACAATGTAACTCATGATACTTATGCAGCACTTACTATGTGTTATGTCTACTGTATACGCATTCAGTCTTCAGTACCATGTTTATTGTCATTTTATTTCTTTCATCTATGACTTGGAGCCTTTGTAAAAGAGCCCCTGGCTCAAAGGTGTTGTAATTCCTAGACTTCAATAAATAAATAAAATAAATAAATAAATGTAATCCCTAGGTGGCGCTACCCCCAGGGTTACTACCCCTGCCTGCAGCGCAGCCTGCATGTTGAGGGACCTGGGCTCTTGCAACGGGTGCCTCCACCCAGAGGACAGGGTTGTTGGCAACATGACTGCCCTGGGTACAGACCTTCGCAACACTGATACCCCACCTCTTTACCCCTAGTGGCCTGGCTAAGCTTGCAGCTACCCCACACCAACACACATTTGTAGCACACAGTGAATCCCTTCTTGTAACCACTTACCACCAGGGCTATGATCAGCTGGAATGCCCTGGATGACCCCCTGGGAAACAAGACCTATAACAGTAAAACAGCATTGATGCAGTACTTTTTACACAGAGGTACACCACACCCAGTTTAACTGCAAAAAGATCCAGATCTGATTTATTGAGGGATGTGAACAAGGGAGGGGCAGTAATCTGGTGGCTGATTTTAGATCTGATTGATTCAGGCTATATGGCATGCACTCAAAGGTCCCTGGAACACAGTCACACACACTCTGGGTACCCAGTTAGAACTACAGGCTAGCCTGAAGCATTGCCCAGGGTAGGCCAGCATTGCAGCTGGTTGGGGCCCTGTGATGGAAAGAAACATGCATGCACTGTGACCCACAATTTGTAATCCAGAGCCGAATGGCTCAGTCCACAAAAGCGTAACAACAATTAAATCAGATGACACACTGTGATTGTTAGCTCGGTTGCAGGGAGCTACCCTGGTTTTACTCATGCTACCCAAAATTGGATGCAGGGTGGATGAAATGGAGACCTCAAGATGAAGAGCTGGATGGCCAGGTGAAGCAGGGCCCACATGATGCAACTTGGCACTTGATCTTATTCGGTGTTGTTGATCAGGGAGCCGAATCTCTGGGCGGGTCTCTCATCAGATCTTTCTCTGCAGCGCAAGTGGGTGCCTGGGCTAGGATGGCAGGGCCCAGACTGGGAGAACAGTTCAGATGCAGTTCGGTAAGGTTGCTGGACACAGCTTCCAACAAGCATTCAGTAAAGTGGGGAATCAAATCATGACCCACTGTCCACATTCAGCACACTTATAGTAAAGGCAGACCAATACCGCAGTTCAGATGACAGTCCAGTTGCAAGTCACAGTGTCCCTGTGCAAACTGCATGCTCTGCAGTCGTGGTGAAAGTCCTGCTAGGCCAATTGCACAAAAGCAAGTCTTCCGTCCTCTTCAGCTGAAATTAGTCACAATTCGGAACTAAGGTCACAAATTCGGATAAAGTCTGATGGTCAGATTAAGTCTCGTCACTTTAGGAAGATGGTAGCAAGCAGGCCAGACACAGCCTTCCTGCCAATTTTCCCTGTGCACTACGCAGGAGCAGCTGCTCGAATTGCTTGAGCTCCTCACTCTCTCAACTCTTACTCCACTCTGACTCCTGCTGTAGTCAGCACTGGGGCTTCCTAGTGATCCAAAAGATTTGGTTCGTCAATCCAGCCATCTGTCTGTCACAGCTTGAGCTCCCCCTCTAGGTCCATTTAGTTGCCAAAGGGTGAAAACTACAATTCCTACAGAAATTTACTCCCACAAGACCCCTGGAGACAGGCTCCATTTTAGTGCCCCAAAAGGTACTGATTGGTGCAGATTGACAGTCCTGAACCAAGATGGCGATACATAACCGAATTGTCCATGCTGCAAAGGAAGGCAGGTTAGACAAACTACATTATCATTATTATTAAAACAGATAATCAGCAAACATTCAGAGTCTAGTAGGGCTCCCTCTGCGCAATTGGCAATGACAGAATGAAGCGTCTGTACTGCAGCCTGGGCGGGACTCGAGCCTAGAAACACTCGGCCCCCACCCAGATTAATTATAAACTATGAGATAGGCAGCTCTTAAAGAGACAGCCACAGAGGGTAACTGGGCGCTCACATGCAAACACTTTCAACCTGCTAGGACACCAGCCTGGCAGTGGGCATTTAGGCAAACCCAGGAAGACAATTTAGGAACCCCCATTTGTAGGGAGGTTACATAAATATTCTATTATAAATAGCAAACAATGGTGAAAGATTTTGTACTCTTTTATACTGGAATCTTGGGGTCTAATGGGGTTATAATTGCCACTTGTTCTCTGGGGTCGTGGCCTATGAGCTCATTACACCCCTTGAGCATAATCCTTTACTATCGTTTAGTTTGATCTTTCCTGGGATCTCTCCAGTTCTCTGTCTTTGTAAATGACTGCTGTCACTGTCAACCCATATGGTGGCCGGCCATGGAGGTGAGTGGAGGGCTGTGCTTGTCATCATACAGGGCTTCCCACACAGCTCCACCATCACAGGTATGGGAGAGATCAGCTGGGGGTGTGCTGGGTGTGGACTGAATGGGTGAGGGGACTGCAACACTGTCACTGTTTGGCAGTCTGTGTGGCAACCAGTGGTCGATGGTACCACTGGACACCAGGGATCATTCTTGGTACAGGGGATGGAAGCTCTTGAGTGATTTCCACTGGACACCAAGGAGCGAGGAAACTATCCAAGCTGGGAAGTTGGCAGCGGGAGTTCTGCTAGCCACCAGGAATGCTATGTTTGCATCAGGATGGATGCTCAGCAGGTGGGGGGTATCACTAGACAGCAGGGAAGTAATGGATAAACCAGAAGGGGTAATCAGTGGATTGGGGTGCCACTGGACAACAGGGATGGTCTGTGGAGGTATGGGACAGGTGATGGGGGTGGGATTGCCACTAGATACCAGGGAGATTGTGTACAGTACTAGGAGGGGGGAATCAGAGGGTGGAGGGTGCCACTGGACACCAGGGAGGAGATGTACAACACTGTGGTGGGTGATCTGAGGGTGGGGGTGCCACTAGACACCTGGGCATATGTCAAGTTACTGGGGAAGGGCCTCAGGGGTGCCACTAGCACCAGGGACATCATGCCATCATCAGGATGGGTGTACAGGGGGGCCACTGGATGCCAGAAACTGTGGTGCTATCACCTGGATGGGTGTTGGGGGTGTGGGGTGCCACTGGATTTCAGGGTATATAGGCACTGTACCTGGATGGGTGATTGGCAGGCAACGAGTACCACTAGACACCAGGGACTTCTGATGTGTGCATGGGTCAGAGGATTGGAGGGTGGGGGTTGCCACGAGACACCTGGGACTCCATTATCATAGTGGGGATGGGCATTCAGGTGGCAGGGGATGCCAGTCCTAACTCTCAACCCATTCCACGTGTAAGGAAGCTGAGATGGTACAGTATAGGAGAATGGGGTGAGAGTTAGGCCTGCTGACCCCAAGGCACACCCCAACGCCTGTTGGTGTGTGTGGAGGATTGGGGGGGTGGAGTGGAGTGGTAGGGTTGGAAACCCCAACACTGAATTTCCATACTTTTGTCACTGTACTAGGAACCCTAACTGATGCATTAACAGAGTTTTTTTGCAATTAATTTCCTTACTTTTTTGAGATAGTATAATAGTATCCGTATTTTTCAGTGGGAGCACAGGGTCCTTCAGAGCCTGTGCTCCAACCCCTCCATTGATGAGTATATGTGTAGGCCCTGCACTTCCATGTGTCAAACAGCAGTGACTAAATTGTCAGCATAGCCATCTTATTATCCCACCTCATGTACCCTGGTACAGAGAAATTGTGAAATACAAGGCAAAATGTAATTATGAGCAACGGCAACGCCATTCTATGCCACAGGTGCAAAAACACATTTCTAGCAGTATGTGAAAAATGACAGCTGTACTGTTCATGAGGTGGTGTGAAGAAATGGCTATGTTGAAAATTTGGCAGCAAAATTTTGAAAAGTACCAAATTTATACACGTGCATAGAATAAATTCAATGGATGCACGTAACTTGGGCATTTTTAGGATTTTCTGAGAGGGTGGTGGATCCTTGGAACACTCTGCCTGGAGAACTGGTTCAGAGATCCACAGTGGAGGGCTTCAAGAGAGGGTGGGACAGACACGGAAAGCAGATGTATCAGATGATGGCCTGGCCCAGGGGAGGTGGGGATGGATGATAGGGGTTTCTGGAACACAAGGGGGGAGGGCCTCGGTGCCCAACTAGGGATCTGAGGTTCAAGCCGACTCGATAGACCGTAAGGCCTAATCTGCTGGCAATTAGTATGTTAGTAGTATGTTAGTAATTTCCAACATGGCCTTTTTGGAACCCCACCTCATGAACACTGCCACTGTCATTTTGTTCATCAGTCCTGAAATGTGATTTAGCACAGCCACCACGCCATTCTGCGCCACAGGTGCAATAACACATTTCAGGCAGGATGTGAAAAATGACAGCTACACTGTTCATGAGGTGGTTTGAAAAAATGGCAATGTTGAAGATTTTGAGTGAAAATATAAACAGGCATTTGTCAATGCCATGTGTTGCTTGCTGTCATCAGCAGTGGAAGTGCAGGAGTTAGATAGATGCAGTATAGGAATGACACTGAAGTATTGAACTGACACCAACTCCACCCCCACCCTGCAGAGATAGACAGGCATTGGGGTGTGCCTTTGGGTCATCACCCATAATGGTCATGACATTTCACCTCACCCTACCCTGCAGACACTTACAAGTGTTGAGGTGTGCACTGAAGTGTTCGGGCTTTACACTCACCTCTTTCCATAAGGAAATACACTGAAGTGGGTGCAGTATAGGAAAATGGGGTGAACTCTGGGGCCAAAGGGTCCATGGCGCACCTCGATGCCTCTCACTGGCTGCAGGGTGGGGGTGGAATGGCATGAGCATTACTGTCGACAACTCCAAGTCACACCCCTGAAGCCTGTCAGTCCCTACAGAGTAGGGTGTTATGGTTGAAAACCCTAACACCCTGGGAGTTTCTTGGCATTTTTACTCCAAGTTTTCAACATGGGCTTTTTGTGATCCCACCGCATGAACAGTGACACTATCAGTTTGTTAACCAAAAGGTGATTTTGCACAGTGACTGCACCATTTGGCACCACAGGTGCTAAAACACATTTTGAACAGGATGTGAAAAATGACAGCTGTACTGTTCATGAGGAGGTGTAAAAAAATGGCAATGGTGAAAATCTGGAGTGAAAATATAAAAAACTGGTGAAGTTACGAGTGTGTGTAGAAACTGCACAATGCACACCCGTAATGTAATTAGTTTTGGGATTTTTTACAGCAGATTTTCAACATAGGCATTTTGGGACCTCTGCTCACAAACAGTGCTACTGTGGTTTTCTTAATCTATCCCAAACACTGATTCCCCTCAGTGACCGTGCTATTCTGCTCTGGAAGTGCGTAAACACATTTCGGCCAGGGTGTGAAAAATGACAGCTGTACTGTTCATAAGGAGGTGTGGAAAAAAGCCAATGTTAAAAAATCTGGACTGAAAAGATTATGAATTTGTGAACTTATGAGGGTGCGTGGAAATTGCACAATGCATGCTCGTAACACAGTCATTTTGTGGACTTTTGTCACCAGATTTTCAACATAGCCAGTTTAAGACCTCTGCTCATGAACAGTGTCACTGTGATTTTCTTAATCTGTCCAGAACATTGATTTTGCACACCGACCACGCCACTATGCGCTACATGTGCGAAAGCACATTTGGGGTGAGATGTGAAAAATGATAGTTATACTGTTCATAAGGAAGTGTGGTAAAATGGCAATACTGAAAATCTGGAGTGAAAATATGAAAAATGCTTGAAGTTGCGAGCGTGCATAGGAACTGCACGACGCACGCTCGTAAAACAATCATTTTTGGAATTTTTTCACCAAATTTTCAACATAGGGTTTTGAGGGCCTACCTCATGAACAGTATTACTGTGATATTCTCCTCTGTCCTGAACATTGATTTCCCACACACTGGCTAAGCCATTGTAGTAGCTCATTGTCTTGAAAACACATTTCAGGTGAGATATGAAAAATGATAGCTGTACTGTTCATAGAAGGTGTGGTAAAATGGCAATGTTGAAATCTGAAGTGAAAATATTAAAAATACTCGAAGTTACAAGCAGTAGGGAAACCGTGTCACGCTCGTATAAACAGTAATTTTGGGGAATTTTTTCACCAAATTTTCAACAAAGGGTTTTTGGGGGCCTACCTTGTGAACTGTGACACTGTCATTTTGTTAATTGATCAAAAAGGTGGTTCCGCGCAGTGACCACAAAATCACCTTTCGGGACTGAATAACAAAATGACAGTGACTGAGTTCATGACTTGGGGTCTCAAGAACCCCATGTTAAAAATTTGGTGAAAACATTCCCAAAAATGGCCAAGATATGCACCAAAGTTGAAAAAAAAATACATTTATGCTATTATACAGCTTACTGGCATTTATTCAGTTCGCGGTTGACTTTAAAGAGTGCAGACGTGTTCCCGGTCCACCAAAGATCGTTGCACTGGGCTCCAGAGGTAAGTATGGGGTGAGGTGGGGTATCCAGATGGTGGGCGCAGGTTGGGGGAGGGGGAAAGAGAATCAATGAGAGACCTTTTTTTTCTTCTAGGTCTTTTTTTTAAAAGACGATGGGGGACTTTTGCCACACTAGGGTGTGCTCCCAATGTGGCACCAGGCAGTTTGTTTGGGGGGCAGTGTAGCGGATGGGGATTGGGCACCCTCATTGGCCAAGGAGACTTTTGCCATGCTAGGGTGGGCTCCCAGCATGGCAGATGGAAATTTGTTTGGGGGGGCAGTGGAGCCAATGGGGGATTGGGCACCCCCGTCATCCATACAGTGTGCTGGGGGGGACGCATGAGCCCAGGGAGGTGCATTATGCCAATGGGGATTGGGCACCCTGTTGGCTTTTTTTTCTTTATTTATTGAAATGTTTCATCAGGAAGGCACACTGAACGGCGAGTGGTGGTTTTGTGTTGGCTTCCTGGGGACATCCTGGGGACTGTGAGAGGTCGACAGAGAAGCTGTCGCCATGGGGTCCTCACACAATCAGCTGTTTTGGTAGCTTGTAATGCACCAAACAGCTGATCACTGTTTTATATGCATTCTTGATGCATTGTGGCATGCTCCCTAACTGCTGATGCAATGAGTTTCTTGCACATGCATGCAAGCAACACAATAATTGCCGAAGTTACGAGCGCGTGTAGAAAGAGTTCAATGACCGCATGTAACTCGGATGCTTTTTGGTATTTTTGCACCAAATTTTCAACATGGACTTTTTGGGACCCCACCTCATGAGCACTGGCACTGTCATTATGTTACTCTGTACTGAAAGGTGATTTCACACAGCAGCCACGAAATCACCTTACATGTCTGATTAACGAAACAACAGTGACAGTGTTCATGAAGTAGGGTCTCAGGAACCCCATATTGAAAATTTGGTAAAACAAATATCAAAAAGTGGTTGAGATATTAACATAATTTGAAAACGCCATAGAAACATAGACTTTGACGGCAGATAAGGACTGCTTGGCCCACCTTTTCTGCTCATTTCTCTACCTACCGGATAACCTGCAGATCCTAGTTAACCAACAGCCTATTTCTTCCTACCCCCCACAAAAATTGCCTTATGTCTGTCTCATGCATTCTTGAACTCTCCCACAGTTTTAGACCCCACAGCCTCCTCAGGGAGGCTGTTCCCTGTGTCCACCACCCTCTCTGTGAAAAAATACTTCCTCACATTGCCCCTGAGCCATCCCCCCTCTATCTTCAAATTGTGTCCCATTGTTCTTGCACATCTCTTTTTCTGAAAGATGCTACCCTCTTGGACTTTGTTGAGTCCACTGAGGTACTTAAGAGTTTCTTATATGTCCCCCCTTTCCCCTCCTTTCCTCAAGGGTATACATATTAAGCTCCTTTAGTCTCTCCTCTCTCTTCTCTTGCAGACCCTGCACCATTTTAGTTGCCCTCCTCTGGACTGCTTCCATCCTGTCTATGTCCTTACGGAGATCGGGTCTCCAGAACTGGATGCAGTACTCCAGCTGGGGTCTCACCAACTGTCTGTACAGAGGGATAACAATTTCCTGTTTTCTGCATTATAAGGCACTTACCTTGATTCTTCAGTTTGCAGTTTGGCTTTGAAGAATGCAGACGTGTCCCAGTCCACAGAAGATGACAGAAGACAATCTCTAGTGGTAGGTATAGGGCAAGGGATGTGTATGGGATGGTGGGTTGCTCAGTGGGAGATGGGGAGGAGGGATGGGAAGATGGCAAGGGACTGTTTTCTTTTTTACAGGATTACAAAAAAAAAATATGTCGGGTGACAGTTTTCTTTTTTAACAGGGAAAAAAATATTTATTTCTGGACACTGGGAGTGGGCTTCTCAGTGTCCAGCAGTGCTGGAGGGGAGTCTTCATTATGTCAACACAGGGATTGGGCACCCCGATGTCGGCACACAGAAATTTAGAACAGGCTTGGGGGGGATCCGACACCAGGGGGTGAGCATCCCAGTGTTGGATAAGACAGTAAAAAAGAAAAAGTATTTCAGTATACTTGGGGTGGGCTCCCCAGTGTGCCACATTACTTTGGGGTGGGGGAGTAAATGCCAACACGGGGGTTGGGCACGCCGATGTCGACATACAATAATGACAACAGGCTTGGGGGGCATCTAAGACGGGGGTGGGCATCTTGGTCTCAGAAAGCAAGTAGAAGAAAGTACTGAGGGGAGTAAATGCCAACACGGGGATTGGGCACCCTGATGTCACATTTTTTTATCATTAAAACATGCTTCAGCCCCCTTGGAAGCAGTAAAAGGGGAAAACCTCCTATTATTAGGTAAACACCAACAGGTTTTTACCTAAACAGGGGCTGAGGAGTAAGATTCTGGCATTATTTGGGGAAAAAATTGGACAGGAAATATTTTGGCCATTTACAGCAACCAATGTTTTTTTATGAAAGTAGTGCTGCAAGTTTGTGGCAGTTTTCGTGAAAAGTGACACAAACGTGGCAGTTTTCACTTAACAGTTCTCTTAGTTGCTCGAAAAACTGCTTCAATCTGTGACTGTTTTGCAAAAGAAGTGCGCAAATTTGTGGCACTACCATCAGCTGAACGCAAAACACATATTTCCAGCCACTAATTTAAAAAAATAATGTCAGGATCATGTTCTTCAGGCCCTGATTAAGTAAACACAACTGTTGGTGTTTACTAAGAGGCAGTATTTTTTTTCCAATTACGGCATTTTTTACCCATCGCTAACTGAAAACAAGATGGTGACAGTATGACACTATTAAACCTATTTCTGGCAGTCAAAAGTGCTCTTGCGAAAGTCAGAAGTACTTTTGAGGCATACATATATTTTTTCCCATAGGCTGTAATGTGAAACTTTCCACTTTAATAACTTTTGTACAGATTAATATTTTTTTCACCAAACCTTTAAAAAGCACATCAGTGACCTAGATCCCATTTACCCAAACACTTTCAGACCACACCCCCAACCTGTTTTGGACTTACAGATAAACAAAGAATTTGTACCAAAATGGTAAATTTCACATTTTTTGGCACTCTATAACTCCACAACCACACTACCAACCAGAACGAAACTCCCCAGATCCAGAGCTCTGTGATACTTGACGGTGTATAAAAAAATGTTGGGCACATCGGTTGTATGATTTCAGAGTTATTAAAGTACAAAATTTAGGGTTTAACATAGAAATGGCCAGGCAACCCTAACTATACTTGCACTACCATGCCAGTATAATATATGTATATTATAGTGGTGCAGTAGAGCCACTATAGTTAGGGTTGAGTAGGGTGCTCAGTGTTAAACCCCTAACGTATAATATATTTGGCACAGGTTGATGAAATGAGTTGAAATTTTGCATGTGTTGTCTAGGAGGCAAGGTCTTGATCTGTGGAAAAGTTGTGATGGCAGCTTGTACAGTTTCTGAGATCTGCATATTTCATTTTTCATATAAGGCTAACTTTTTTCCTATACTTAATGTTTCGGGTTTTTTTGCTGTCGCCTACAGCCGATATGGAATGGAATTTTTTCCCCAAATTTGCAGGGGACATGTGTCATGTCCTAAGTTAGAGCCTTTCATAGGTCTGGTTAAAACATATTAAATGGTTCCAGAGTTATAAGGCTTTAAAGTTTAGTGTGTTCCCTTCTGAACATGTGCAGTAGGGTTTTTGAGATAACCTTCTGGTGCAAAATAAAAAAATTGATGTTGCAGATGCCCATTTTTGATTTCTCACCACTTGCTTGACACAGCACCAAACATTTTTTTGTGCTGTGCCAATCATCATCTTGTTGTTTTTTCCAAGAACTCACACGTGTGGAAAATACATAAAAATGCTAGTATTTTAAAAAGCAAACATCAGAACCTCGCTAAATGGGACTCATTTAGCTAGAGTTAAATGTTTGTTTTTTAACATAATGACCACAAATACCTTTTCAGAGCACCCAAAATCCGGGGTGTCAAGCTTAGTGAGAGGATCCATTCCCTGTATGAAAACAGCTGGAGATTCTTGACTTCTGCAGCCACAGCTGGAACTCATGCTGTGGGCTGTAGTGTGAGCTATGAGCCACCATTTCCCTGGTGTCTAGTGGTGCCCCCCCAATTCCATTGCTGTCCCTGTCAATGTGTAATGTTGCCCTGGTGTCTAGTGCCCCCCACCCTTCCGATCACTGTCCCCATAGAAATGTGTTTTCACAGCTGTAGCACAGAATGACATTGCAGTGGTGAAGAATGATGTTTTGGTGGGAATTTTTAAATTCTTAGCATGGCATTCATGAGGTAGGGTAATAACAAGGCTATGCTGACAATTTGGTTACTGTTTTGCCTGAAATGCAAGAGCAGGGCCCATCAATATACATGTACACATCTATGGAAGGATGGGAGTACAGGGTCCTCTGGGCCCTACACTCCCACAGGCAAATGAGGATTTAATTATACTATCTCAAAACATATGGAAATTTATTGCAAAAAACTGCATTAATGCACCACTTAGGGTAACTTAACACCACAAAAGTAGGGAAATGTGGCATTAGGGTTTTCCACCCTAACACTCCCATCCCACAAGCAGCAAAAGGAAAATACATTAGGGTTGTGTGTCTCTGGAGTCTTGGCAAATCAGTGGTGGGGTCTTCCTTGGGGGTTGTCAACCCTAATGCTCACCCCTCCCTCCTGTAGGCCCTGCGTGAAGAAAGGAGATCATGTGTGACATTGCTTGCTCATAGAAAGGAGTGGGCATTAGGGTCAACAACCCTAAAGGATAACCCCACCATTGATTTGCCAAGGCTCCAGAGACCCCAAACCCATTTTTTTTCCTTTTGCTGCTTGTTGGGGGGTTGAGGGGGCATTAGGGTGAGAAACCCCCAATGCCACATTTCCCTACTTTTGTGCCATTGTTACCCTAACTGGTGCATTAACACAGTTTTTTGTAATGACTATATATACACTACATATATTATAGTGACATGATAGCACCACTGTATTTAGGGTTAAGTAAGCAGTTTAATGTTAAATCCCAGTTTTTGCACTTTAATAACTGTGCAACCATTCAACAGATTTGTGTGATGTTTTCCATACGCAGTCTAATGTGGTAGGTCTGTGGATATACCAAGTTTCATTTCAGTCAGATGTGCAGATTTTGTGTTCTAGATAATGAAAAAACATTTTGTGGGTGTGTTTTCCCTCTGGTTTTGCTGTTTTTTCTTTTAACTTGGCTACCGCCCAGACAGTTTGAAATTTTGGTCTGAAATTATCAGTGGTAGAAAAGGGGCTGGTCCACAGAAATCCCTTTTTGCTTGTTTGGTGAAAAAATATTAATCCATTCCAAAGTTATTTAAATTTTACATTTTTTTTAAATTGGTTCTGAGCATGCTCAGTGCACACTTCCAAGATAACTGTATGAAATGAAAAAGGAATCCTTTTTCATATGGGGCCAATCCTTTTTTGTGAGCAAAAAATCCTTTTTCATTTGCCAACATCTTGTTTCCTTTTTTTAAAAAAAAAAAATATTTCAAAAGCCACAAAAATGGCATCCTGAAAAGAGACCAACATATCTATGTGACTCATCGGAACCCCAGTAGGTGGATTCTGCACTTAACTGTTGGAAATATTTACCCCAAATGTGTTTTATATTACATTTTTAATCCTTTTTCATGACTTGCTTTCTCAGTAAGCAGTTCAAAACAGTTGTATGAAAAGAAAAAGGAATCCTTTTTCATTTGGGGCCAGTCCCTATTTGAGAGGGGAAAAATCCTACTTTCCTAATATCTAGTGGTGCCCCACACCCTTCCTATTACTGTCCCTGTGTTATTTATTATTTCCTTGGTATCTAGTGGTGGCTCCCACCCTTCAGTCACCATTGCTGTAGTTGTTTATTTTTTCCCTGGTGTCTAGTGGTGCCCCTACATGCCGATCGCTGTCCATGTATTGTTCATTATTTCCCTGACATCTTGTGGCATCCCCCACCCTCGGGTCATTGTCCCCATAAGAAAACAGTTCCTCACTGATACGACCCTTCTTACCCTGACCTCCCACTCAGCACTGACCACCCTGCACCCCACAAACCACACACACACACCCTCACTCACCTGAACAGGTCCCAGGGTGAAGCTCCACTCTCTGATCAAAGACACATCTTGCTGCTGGAAATGCTAACTGCTATATGAAAAAGTAAGGTAAGTGCTGTTCAATGTATTTCAATGGGGTTTTCAACTTTGTGGCATAACTTGCCATTTTTGCATATTTTAACACCAAATTTTCAACATGGCCTTTTTGATACGATTATACTATCTCAAAAAGTAAGAACATTATTTTCAAAAAACTCAATGTATCATTTAGGGTTAAGACTACAGTGACAAAAGTAGGGAAATGTGATTTTAGGGTTTCCAACCATTAAACCCTGCCCACACCCCTGAAGTGAATCAGGGATGGAATCTTCCTTAGCGTTGTCAACTCTAAAGCTCACCCCATTCTATATACTCCTCAGACATATACACCTGTGTTAGTCACATCTGAGCTTTCTTGCTACCGCAGTTGGGTGAGCTTTAGGGTTGGCAGCACCAAGGAAGACTTCCCCTGATTTACATCAGGGTGGGGGCGGGATTTTGTAGTTGTAAATTCTAAAATCACATTTCCCTATTTTTGTTGCTGTAGACTTAACTCTAAATAGTGCATTAATGGAGTTTTTTTGCAAAGATATATATATATATATATATATATATATATATATATATATCTATACATATACATATATATATATAGGGGATACATGATGGGCATGAGTGTGATGGCAAATATTGTCACTCCTGCAGAGTGAGATATCCAAGCTCACGTGCAGGAGTGACAATATTGCTGAATGCATAGATATGCCATCATGTATTTGATATATACAATAGGGCCAAGAGTTTCAGAAGTTTTGTTATGCTGTCTTGTGTTCTGTTCCTGTTTATGTGTTTGCTCATTCTGTGTGTGAGCTTTTGTGAATGGGCTGGGAGTGTTATAAACTCTGAGAGACACATTAGTGTGTTTTGCAATGCTAAATGAGTTAGTTTTAGATAGGAGTGAGAAACATACTTTTGTGAAGCTGTATTGTTTAGCAGTCTGGCTGCAGTGAAGTTAAGAGCATCACAGTAATTGTAATGAGCTGAGAAGCAGAGTGTCAGAACAGCTGATACTATTTTCAGTGGTAATTAAGTTAGCTGCAGGCAGAGTGCAGAGTGTTCTGTGAAATTGTGCTCCTTAGGATTCTGGCTGCAGTGAAGTTGAGATTGTCACAGTAATTGTAATGGGTGAGAATCAGAGTTTGAGGAACAAGTGAGAGTGTGTTTCAGTGGTAGCTGAGTTAGCTGCAGGCAGTAGTTTAGACTGTTCTGTGAAGCTGTGCTCTTTGGAATTCTGGCTGCATCAAGTTGAGAGCATCACAGTAATGAGCTGGAAGTTGGGGGGAAGGGATAGGTGTGTTTTGTAATGCTCACCGAGTTAGCTGTAGGCAGCAGTGAGACCTCTCAGGTAGTTCTGCATTTGTGCCTATGGTAACAGCACAGGTGTTTCTTGCATGCTGAGGGGAAAGCTGCCTAGGGTGATGATATCAGTGACCTTTTGACTATGTGTGTGTAAATGGCTGATATCATCACAGTAGAGCAGAGGGTAAAATATCACACTGCAGTGGATGATACACTGTTTTATCTCACCATTTACCACTCACTCTATTTGTGTGTGTGTGTGTATATATATATATATATACACACACACAACCACACACACACACACACACAACATGTTATTCATTCTGTGTATAATGTACCATGGGTTCCAGGAGCAGCCATTTTCTCTATAAAATGTTTTGATTCACATACAGTTACTGGAACTTCTTCCATTACTGTTTTTAAAAACATCCATGGTTATCAGGCTGTACATGGTAGGGTAACATGGGTTAGTGTAACCCTGCTAGAACTCTGACAATCAATCAGAGTAGGAGAATAATTATTGCATTATAATAATATGGAGATACTGTGCTTATATTTCATATATTGCCTGTGTTTCTCTTTGTTCTACATTACAAAGCTAATCTGCATGATAACAAGATCTTTGTGCTGTAGCGTTCATCTGCTTCTGCTGCCTAATCCTTTGCTGAATCACTATCCTCTTTTTGTGATATCACAGTTTGTTGCTATGGCACTGATTATGGTGTTTCAAACAGGGGCTTATTACTTCAGCAAAGGAGTTAACAGCAGGAGTAGATCATCTGTACAGGGCAATGATTCTGGTTCCATGTAAATGAACCCAGTAATGAAGAGTAAAAGAAAAATGGAAGTACAACATACACTTACATTTCTTTTATTGTTATTTTTTGGTAACCAGGTAAGGCCCACTAGGTACAAGTTCCTGTTTTCCGGAATGACCCAAGAGCACTGGGGAGGTTGATTAACTTGTTCAGAATCACACAGTATGTATGTGAAGGTTGAGGGAATCAAACCCAGGCATGCTGGATGTACCAAGCTCATTTGCAGCTTGTTATTTTAACCTCTAGGCTATACTGTCAGCATATAAACTGGATTGTGTCTTCATGCTATGTTTTTTCACAGTTTTCTCAAAAGTGACAAATTCTCTTTAACATTCATTTCGTAGTCGATGCCAAGACGCATGTGGAGGCATGTGCATGCTATGGCTTGAGGTACCCTGCCACGACTCACCAGCCCCTCCCGCCTACGCTAGCCATCGGACCTTCACCCAGTGGCAGCGGAACTACAGGGGGATGACCGCCACCCTGAGAGAGGAGAGCTGCCTGTCGGCTGCTCAATCCTGCTCTCCCCCTCCCCGTGCTGGCTCCCCAACAACCCGAGTCTGTTCCCAAACCCTGGGTCACCAGCATGATGCGAGGTAAGGGATCCAGCGCCTCAGCCCTTCCAGTACTACTTCAGATGTGCTGAGCTCTAATGACTGTGTCTCCAGCAGAATGCGGTACAGATTATGTGAATAATTTGTTTTTGTCTTTTTAAGGGATGAACATCCTCGAGACCCTCCTGCTCAGCCAGAAGTGCAGGTTCAGGCTGTGCCTCAAAGAACTGGAAGAGTGAACCGTTTTTGTCTGAAGTGCTCTGTGGCTCTTCTAAAAAAGATATTTTGGGCAGTGGTGGTAGTCCTTTGCGTCTGTTCGTCCTGGTCAGGCTCGACTCAGCTTGCAAAATTAACCATCAACAAGTTTGATGCACCATTCATGATGACCTGGTTTGCAACCAATTGGAATTTTCTATTTTTCCCATTGTATTATGTGGGGCATTTTTGTAAGTCTGCTGAGAAACAGTCTCCAAAACAAAGATACAGGTAAGAAACATTTATTTACTTTGGTTTACTAAAAGGTCATGTTTTAGTGGTGGAACCATAGCGGCAGCACTGAACATGAAAACGTAACATCAAAAACACTATTCAGAATTGTGTCATGTATTCATATTTCCTCTTAGCTCAGAATGTAAAATGATCAGTCTCTACCTGCCCTAGACATGTAAAATCTGGATAGTAGGGCTCTGGGTGTGGCTGGTTTTTGGTATCTGCACATTCACATGTACTAAAAATATATTTGTACATTTTTGAATTGTTTCTGCTGTTAATGATAGCACAAGACCAGCAGGTTGATAGTCATCAAAAAAATATATATATTTACCAGTAAAAAAATGGGTTTTACCATAGCGCATCGACAGCGCTAGCACCGACATCCCCTACAGTGACAGCTACCATGTCGACTGTCGGCATTGTAGCCTTGGGGATGTCTGTGCATTCAATCGGGGGGCTGCAAAACACCCAGCGAGACAGTCTCGGTCACTGCACAGACTATCACAGCGACGTGCGGGTTTTGCCCGATTCCTGTCACTGTGATGGTCTTCGTGGTGTCGGAGTCACTGCAGTGACGGTATACCAAAAAAATGTATGCATGTAATGAGCAGTAATCGTCAAATAGGTGTTACTGAGTCTCAAATCAGGTCTACTGCTCCCAGTGTGCCCCATGACTTTCGGGGGGGTATGTTGACCACACTGGGGTGGGCTCCCAGTGTGAAACACACAATGGGGGTGAGGTGGGGGGAGGAACAGGAACATGCCAATGCGGTCAGCTTTCTGTGAGTGGATGCACACTGGGGTGAGCTCCCAGTGTGCCACACATAATGTGGGGGGGGGTAGACATGCTGACATGGGGATTGCACCCCAGATGTCAGCTTTTTTTTAGGATTGTGTGTCGGACAGCAGGAGGCCACCGCCATGTTTATTGAAATGTTTCACCAGGAAAGGGATGTATGGGAGGTGTGTCATCTGTGCCACTTCATGACGAGCTTGTCTCCAATTGCAGCAGCACATTTCTTTCAAGTTGTGTCCACTTTACATAATTCTTGTGTCAGCGTTAGCATGCTGACTCATTGGGGAATGAGGGACACACCTTCTAAAGTATCCCCTACATTCACCACAACACGGACACACCTCTGAAAGTGCTACTACCACAAGATGTTGCTTGCGCGTGCATGAAAGCCAACATAACAAGACGTCAGCAATTCTGCCCCAGCCAGTCAGATTATAGGACTGTCCTTACCCATGTTATCATTGTCCTGAACAGGCTGAAGTACAGAGTAGGGAGAGACCGAGAGGAATGGAATCCACCGGGATGCAAATTAATACAGGAAGCAGGATGGAAAAAATGAAGGGAGATGGGTGAGAGTGCTTTAAAAAGTGGGGGGGGGTTAATAAATGGAGTGGTAACAAAACCTAGAAAGCCATGTGTGCAAATGCTAGAAGTCTAGGAAATAAGATTCCAGGCCTAGAGGCCACAATGGCAGAGGTCGACCTGGATATTGTGGCCATTACTGAGTCAAAGTCAGCACCCAGGCTGGGGACTGACCAAACGAGCAGACACGAAAGACCGTTAGGCCTATTCTGCTGGCATTTTAGTATGTTAGTAAAGTGTACTGAAAATCATGACTGAGACATGGCCGTACCATGCTATACTCTGTTCAGGAAGGGCAGAGTAGGAAGGAAAGGGGTGTGTGTGTGATACTTTATGTGAAGGAGGACATTAAAGCAATGGAGATACAGGGAATATGGGAGGGGCAGAGGTACTGTGGGTCGCCCTAGAGAGCCAGGGAATGGAGCCTCCATTCATACTGGTGTGATCTACAGACCTCCAGCACAGGGGGGAGGAGTTAGATAAGGTACTGATAGAAGCCATTGGCAAGATGGCAGAAATGGGGGAGGTGCTGTTGGTGGGGGACTTTAGTCTGCTAGATGGAGATTGGAGCCTTCCAGCTGCAGCTTCAGCTATAAGCAGGGAAATTTTGGACTTCCTGCAGGGCGCATTTCTCAGGCAACTAATCAGTGAACCCACTCATGATTGTGCAATACTGGACCTGCTACTCAGCAAACAGGGACAGTGTTGCAGAGGTCAAGTTGGGGGGTGTCTCCTGGGGACCAGTGATCACTGTACAGTGAGGTTCAATATAAGGACAGCTGTGGAATTGAACTACACAAAGGCCAGGGTCCCAGACTTCAGGAGGGTAGATTTAAAAAAGATGGATGAATGCCTCAGGGATAACCTTGCAGGGGGGGATGAATAGGGTAGGTGAAGGAAGAGTGGGAGAAACTAAAACAGCTCATAGTGAAGGCAACAAATCTCTGCGTCAAGCAAGGGAGCAAAAGAAAGAGGCAAAAGAGACCACTATAGTTCTCGAAAGAGGTGGCGGAAAAGGTAAATGTTAAGAGGGTAGTATTCAGAAACTACAAGGAGAAGGATAGGGAGGTGTATTAGGGGAAACAGAGAGAAGCAGGGAGAGCAAACTGAAGAGAGAATAGCCAAGGCAGTGATAAAAGGGGGCAAGAAATTTTTTGAGTATGTAAGCGAAAAAAAAGAACACCAAGGTGGGATTTTTTTTAAATTTGCTATACCTTTATTCCAAAGGTCGTAGCCCTCATTAGCCCTACCCTACACCCAGCCCCATCATCCACCTCCCCGGGACTTACCAGATCCAGAGTGATGCCCTGGATTGTCCCCTGGGGTGGGGCCATCATCGGGGGGCCCTTCCTCCCAATAGATGACAGGATATGCCTCCACTGGTGCCATGGTTCAGTAGTGCGGGACCTGTGGCGCGAGGTGGGTGGCATCCTGCGCAGCCAATGTTTTTTCATTTTCTCCCCAGGAGGCGGGACATGCAATGAAAAGAGGGGCGCGTACACCATTGTCTGCCCTGCCTCAAGCAACTGCAAGCACAGGCCGTAGGACCCTGGCATCTGCCAGGGGTCAGACTAGTGCCAGGAGCATCCCCACTCTCCCCCCGGAGGAGGAGAACAGTCTGTGGGATGCTCAGTCCTCCTCCCCTTGGCTGGCCCTCCAATGCCCAGGCTCGCTTCCAAACCCAGGTTATCAGTGTCATGAGTGATAGTGCTACTGCTGTGCCAGTGGGCCAGCACCAAGGGTGGGATTGTACATTTTTTTTAATTCAGTTTTCCCCTCCTGTCTCCCTGGTTGGCCCTCCTTCCCACTTAACCTTCCAGCACTGTCACCCAGCTTCTCCCAGGACTTACCTCTCCCTGAGTCCCTCATGGCTTGCCCTGTGTGGCAGGATGGCAGGGAGTCCCTTGACCCACCAAAGCCTGGATCCAGATTCAGGATGAACCTGAGTCACCGGGTCCAGGACCTGCAGAGGATGGTGATCATCCTGCCAGCCAGGGTGTTTTACATTTTTCCATGCACTGACGCTCTACCCCTCCCCACAGAGACACCATCGTTTGGGACTATGTCCCCAGTGTGAACATGCGGTGGCATGCTCACACAATACGCAGCACAGCATCTCCCTCCCCATGTCCCTTGCACCCTCCCTCCCACACACCTGTAGGTGGCACTGCTGCAGCAGGATGTGGCACCCTCCCCCCAGGAGAAGGACAGCGTCCTATGAGATGCTTGACCCACCCCCCCGGTCAGCCCCCAGCGATCCAGGCTCATTCCTGAACCAGGATCACCAGCATCACAGAAGGTAGCTCTACTGCTGTGCCAATGAGCTGGCCTGGGATTGTAAGGTTAAGAAGGGAAAGGGGAACTGTGTAAAGGGGGAACTGGAAAGGCAGACATCCTGAACAAAGACTTTAGTTCTGTGCGCATAAAGGAAAGAGATGGGGGGGGCATAAAAATGTAACAGGAGCATTGGAGGGATGAGGACACCAGTCCATTTTCAGAAGACAGTCCTTAAGGGACTTGAAAATCTGAAAGTGGACAAAGCAATGGGGCTAGACAGAGTCCACCCATGGGGTATTGAGGGAGCTTAGAGAGGTACTGCCTGGAGCTTTTATGGACCCATTTAATAGCTCATTGGAAACAAGAGTGGCCCCAGAGGACTGGAGGGGGGCTGATATAGTCCCACTCCACAAAAGTGGTTGGTGGGAAGAGGCTGGCAATTATTGACCAGTCAGCCTGACTTTGGTGTGGGAAAGTTAACTTATTTTCACCTGGGTAGCCATTTTGTGTCAGGTTAAGCAATGGATGGTTCAGACTTCATATGGAGCTATGGGAAGTAGAATCACTGCTGAAAGAAAGGATTGTGGAATATTCTGAATCCAATGGGTTACAAGACCCGAGGCAGTATGGATTCATGAGGGGGACATCATGTCAAATGAATCTGATCCAGTTCTTTGACAGGATAACCAAAGAACTACATCAGGGTGGAGCGGTGGATGTAGCCTACCTAAATTTCAGTAAGGCGTTCGACACCATTCCACATAGAAGACTAGTAAGCAAGTTGAGCAGCTTAGAAGTATGTCCAAAGATGGTAAACTGGGTAAGGAATGAGTTATGTGATAGATGGCAGAGGGTGGTGGTAAACAGAGTTCACTCAGAGGAAGGGAGAGTGACCAGCAGGGTGTCTCAGGGATCAGTGCTCTTTAATGTCTTTATAAGTGACATTGCAGAGGAGCTGGAAGGGAAGGTCTGCCTCTTTGCAGATAACACGAACCTCTGCAATAGTGTGGACACTCCAGTGGAGGGGTGGAAAGGATGAGCAGCAACCTGAAAAGCTAGAGGAGTGGTCAAGTGTATGTATGGCAGCTTGGTTTCAATCAAAAAAGTGCAAGCTAATACACTTAGGGTACAGAAATCGAGTAATGAATTACAAAATAGGGGGTGGTTCTGACGAACACCATATAGGAAGGAGATCTGGGGGTGATCATATTGGAAGACCTAAAGGTGGCTAGGCAGTGCAACAAGGCAACTTGGAGAGCAAGTGAGATGCTGGGGTACACAGGGAGGGGTATCACCAGCAGAAAGAGGAAGGTGGTGTTGCCTCTGTATAGATCACTGGCAAGACCCCCCACAAGTACTGTGCCTAGTTCTGGAGACCACTTCTCAGAAAGGACATAAACAGAGTAAAAGTGGTCCAGAGGTGGACAGCTAAAATGGTGAAGGGTCTGCATCAGAAGCCCTATGAAGAGAGATTAAAGGATCTAAATATGTACACCCTGGAAGGGGGGATATGACAGAGACCATTAAATACCTCACGGGGTAAACAAGGTATAAGAGGCCAAGAGGGAAGTATTTTTCAGAAAAAAATTGCTCAAGGACAAGGAGGCATGATAAGAAGCTGGAGGGGGTTAGATTCCGGAGAGATGTGAGGAAGTACTTCTTCACAGAAAGTGCTGGATTCCTAGAACAGTCTTCTGGTGGGATTGGAAGGGGCCAAAACACTGGTGGGGTTCAAGAATGCATGGGATAGACATAAGAGAAACTTACAGAAAGGGAAGGGAGAGTAAATGGGCCAGAGGTCATGTAGGATCTGCAGTGATACTACAGGCAGGGAAAAATGGGCAGACTATGGGGGCCAAGACATCCTTATCTACCGGCAAGTTCTATGTTTCTATGTGTTGTACATTCCTACTGGATAAGAGAAAGTTCTTTTACAATTTAACGCTCTCGCTGGATAAGTGCACCCCGCTACCCTGACATTATTAATAACTGAAGTTAGTTGAACAGTCTATATTGGTGAGTAAAACAGAATGGAAAATTATTATCTAAATTTTTTTCTGTTTATGCCCACTTACTTACACTGGCACTGAAACTCCCTCATTACCTCACTCACTTACCACAGCCTCTCCTCCCTTAGGCCAGCTTGGTTCCTTGAATAGCCCCCCAGGTGGGGTCAGGGAATACCGCCCGACAGGATGCTCATTGTCCAAAGGGAAAGCTGGGTCGAAGTTAAGGTGGCACGTGTAATGGTACCATGCAACAGCACACTGAGTTTGTTATCAGGTTGGCACCTGCCTCCACCCCTGCCCATGACTATGTTCCTCCAGACACCTGTGGTCACCCATGTGGCAGTGTTGCAGCAGATGATGCAACCCTCCTCCCTTAGAGGAGGAGTGTGTCCTCTGGAATGCTTGAGCCTCCTCCCCCCCCAGCCAGCTCCCCATGAACTGCGAGATTGCTCCTGACCCCCGGGTCGCAGGTGTCACAAGCGGTATCCCTACTACTATGCCGATAGGCCAGCCCATTCCTGTGTACATTTAACTGAACCTAAAAAGTCTAGTAATTGTGCGTTTGCAACTAGAAACAACTAAGAGAAGGTATGAATAAAAAAATATGATTTGGCAATGTCAGGGGCAGAAAAGTATTTTGTTCAAGGGAGGTAGAGGTAGAGAGAGAGAGAGAGAGAGAGAGAGAGAGAGAATAGGATGATGTCTGCATAGGGAGAGGGATAGCAAGTGGAAGGAGGGAAGTTATAATCCCCCTGTACTGGTCATTGTTTCACTCCCCACCTTGAGTACTATGTGCAGTTCTAGAGCCCTCACCTCAGAAAGGACATGGACTCGGTGGGGGTTGTGCATAGCAGAGCAACCAAGATGACACAGGAGCAGCAGGAGCAGCCCTACAAACAGATTAGGTATGTTTCATCGACTCTCAATCCACCACCTACTATTTTGTCGAATTCTGAATGACCGCCTCGTTTAATTGCATGACACTCAAAACACCGACTCAGTTGCGATTTGTGATTTGTGATTTGTGATGTGCCAGTTGCTACTTGCACAATTACCTTTAGTTGAGTTACGTTTTGCGATTTGCGATGTGCCAATTGCTAGTTGCACAATTTCCTGTTCGGCATGTTAGTATGGTTCAGAATCTGACTTTGAATAATGCGTGCTACTTGCTACTAGCGAGTTGTTTCATGAATTCACTAACTTGACTCAAAACACAGTTGCGACTTACGTGTTAAGTTAGTTTAATTCTCTAGCTTCTTGCTACTTGCGAGTTGTTTCGATGTTTTGATTGGCAGTAAATAGGAATTCGATGAATTGACAGATTCGGTTAGATGGAGTCGTGATTGATGTGTCGCTGAGTCAAGAGTTTTTTTTTTTTAATTTAGTTGTTTAACCAGGTATAGCACACTAAGCTGAAAGCTTTTTTACAGGAGCGACCTGGGAGCACAAGGAGGTTAAGTGACTTGCTCAGGGTCACACAGTATGCAAGTGGAAGCTGTGGGATTCAAACCCAGGTGAGGTCTGCTGGATGTCACCAAATTTGCAGCTCAGAGCCTTAGACCACTGCGCTATACTGCCTCTAATTGAACAGTAAGTACTGATCCCCTACAAACAAAGGGTGAAGGGCCTCAACATGTATTTCTTAGAGAACTGGAGAGCCAAGGGGACATGACTGAGACATTTTAATACCTCCGGTGAATAAATGGCAGAGTGTGGGAAGAGTTTTTGGGTTTAGCACAAACATGGTTATAAGAGTTACGAGATTACTTCAGCTCTAGCTTCACAAGGGAAGACAGTGGCCCCCTTCCTGACAGTGACATCAAGGATGACACCAGCTAAAATGGTGCAGGGTCTGCACCAGAAGACATATGAAGAGAGACGAAAGGAGCTTAATATGTATAGCCTCGAGGAAAGGAAGGACAGGGGGGGACATGATAGAAACGTTCAAGTACCTCAAGGGAATCAACAAAGTCCAAGAGGGTAGCATCTTTCAAAAAAAGAGGTGTGCAAGAACAAGAGGGCACAATTTGAAGATAGAGGGGGGGCGGCTCAGAGGTAATTTAAGGAAGTATTTTTTCACAGAGAGGGTTGTGGATGCATGGAATGGCCTTCCGGAGGAGGTTGTGGAGTCAAAATCAGTGGTGGAATTCAAGCATGCATGGGACAATCATAAGGCCATTCTAGGGGGTGGGGGTAGGAAGAAGTAGGCTGCTGGTTAACTAGGATCTGCAGCTTATCCAATAGGTAGGGAAATGGGCAGACTGGGTGGGCCAAGCGGTCCTTATCTGCTGTCAAATTCTATGTTTCTATGTTTCTAAGGAGGCTGTCAGGAGCTTCCTGAAATGAGGCAGCCAGTATTTACCAGAGAAAGGGTCCAGAAGGGGCCCAAAGCCCTAAAGGTAGATAAAATCCCAGGGCCAGATAGGATACCACCAAAGGCACTCCAGGAATCAGCTGCGGAACTAGCTGACCCCCTAGTAGGGCTGTACAATAGCTCAATACAGACAGGGGTAATTCCAAAAGACTGGAGAGCAGTGGACATAGTCCCATTACACAAGGGGGGGGACAAGGACAAGGAGCAACTGGGGAATTACAAACCTGTCAGACATCCAGTGCCTCAGACTTACCTCTTTAGTGCGTAAACTGATAGGAGTCGCTGTTCAAAGAGGACCTTGTGGACTACCTCTAGAGCAACAGTCTATGGAATAGTAAACAGCATGGGTTTGTGACACAGGAGTCTTGTCAGATGAACCTGATAATTTTCTTTGACTAGGTAACAAAGGTACAGTAGAAATCACTTAATGCAGCAGTGCATGAATGCAGTGAAAATTTTGACCTATACTTTTTATGTTGTCTTGCGCGCACAGTGCAGACAACATATTGGAGTTGCTTGAAGTGGACGAGCAGGTTTGGGAGGTGCGGTCATGTTGTGGCCAGTGGTGCCACTGCATTTTGGGGCTTGGCTCTGTGGCACAAATAAGATTGCATGCTATCTATGACAGCAGTTGCAAAGCATGATACCAACTTGAAATGATTTAGCCACTGCAATGAGGGAGCTCCCCTCATTGCAGAGCGTGCCTTCCGTGGTGTAACATTTCAATAAAACATGGTGGCAGCTCTGCCATCTGCCTCTCACAGTCCCAAGAAAAGCCAACATCGGAGTGCCCAGTCCCCCTATCAGCATGCCCCTTCCCAGTCTAATTTGCCGATGGGGGAGCCCAATCCCCGTCGGCATAATGGCCCCCAATAAATTAAGTTGTGTACCGAGGGGGTGCCCAATCCCCCTCGGCAACATGTGCCCCCACATGTTTCTGTGTCAATGGGGGAGCCCGATCCCCATCGGCTTCATTCTCCCCTTCCCAGTTCAATTTGCTAACGGAGGTACACAATCCCTGTCAGCATAATGGCCCCCTTATAATGTTATTTGTGTGCCAAGGGGGTGCCCAATCCCCCTCGGCATCATGCTCCCCTCCAACAGGCTTTCTTTGCTGATGGGGGGCCCAATCCCCATCGGCTTCAGTCTCCCCTCCCCAAAATCACAGGTGGCACACTGGAAGCCCACCCCAGCATGCCCAAAGCAAATCTGCAAATAAAAAGCCTTCCCCCGACATCTTTTTTTTGGTTTTTACCTGAAAGACAGAAAACGGTCCCTCACCATTGGGTCCCCTTCCCCAACCCACACCCACCCTCTGTGCACCTCACCTCTCCACACCCTCCTCACCCCATACTTACCTCAGGAGCCCGGTGTGATGATCTTCAGTAGACCTGGAACACGTCTGCACTCTTCAAAGCCAACCATGAACTGAAGAAATGCCGGTAAGCTGTATAATGGCATAAATAGGGTTTTTTTCAACTTTGGTGGATATCGCGGCCATTTTTTTCACTTTTGGCACCAAATTTTCAACAAGGGGTTCTTGGGAACCCTCCTCATGAATTCAGTCACTGTCATCTCATTATTCGGCCTCTAAAGGTGATTTTGCAGTCACTGCGTGGAATCACCTTTTAAGACTGATTAACAAAATGACGGTGTCACTGTTCATGAGGTGGGCTCCCAAAAAGCCTATGTTGCAAATTTGGTGAAAAAACTCAAAAAAATGGCCATGTCATAAGAGTGCATTGTGCAGTTTCCACACACGCTCGTAACTTCGATAATTTTTAATATTTTTACTCCAGATTTTCACCATTGCCATTTTTTCACACCTCCTTATGAACAGTACAGCTGTCATTTTCCGTATCCTGCCCAAAATGTGTTTTCGCACATCCGGCGTGCAGTGGTGCAGTTGCTGTAGAAAAACGATGTTCAGAACAGAGTAAGAAAATCACAGTAACACTGTTCATGAATAGAGGTCCCAAAATGCCTATGTTGAACATCTGGTGAAAAAATTCCATAAAATGACTATGTTACAAGTGTGCATTGCTCAGAATCCATGCACAGTCATAACTTCGAGAATTTTTAATATTTTCATTCCAGATTTTCAATATTGTCATTTTTGCACACCTTCTTATGAACAGTACAGCTGTCATTTGTCATATCCTGCCTGAAATGTGGTTTCACACATGTGGCGCACAATAGCACAGTTGCTGTGGGAAAACAATGTTCAAGGCAGATTAAGATAATCATAGTGCCACTGTTCATGAGCAGAGGTTCCAAAATGCCTTTGTTAACAATTTGATGACATAATTCCACTAAATGACTGTGTTACGAGTGTGTGATACGCAGTTTTCACACGCACTCGTAACTTCAAGAATGTTTAATATTTTCACTCCAGATTTTCAACATTGCCATCTCTTCACACCTCCTTATCAATGGTGCAGCTGACATTTTAATGTGGTGCAGAATGGCATGGTCACTGTGGGAAATCAACGTTCAAGACAGATTAACAAAATCACAATGACACTGTTCATGAGCAGAGGTCCCAAATACCTTCATGAAGTGGGGTCACAAAAAGGCCATGTTTTAAAATTTGGAGTGCAAATATCAACACACGCCCAGGGCGTTAGGGTTTCTAACCATAACATCCCACCCTGTACAGAGTAAAAGGCATCAGGGGTGTGTCTTTGGATTGTCTGCTGTAGTGCTCATGCCATTGCACCCACGCCCTGCAGCCACTGACAGGCATTAAGGTGTGTCTTGGACTCTTCAGCCCCAAAGTTCAACCCATTCTCCTATGCTGCACCCATCTCAACATACTTCCTTATGACATTTGTCAGACTCTGCAGGGTAGGGTGAGGTGAAATGGTATGAGCGTTATGGCCAGCAACCCAAAGGCACACCCCAATGCCTGTCAGTCTCTGCAGGGTGATGTGGGGTTGACATTGGTTCTATACTTCACTGCCATGCCTATAATGCATCTTTCTAACTGCCTTTCTGCCTTTCTGCCTGCTGGGGTGAGCATAAGGCCCAATGACCCCAAGGCACTATGCGACATTTGTCAGACTCTGCAGGGTAGAGTGAACACCTTCTGTTCCATAAGGTCAGAGAGCACTGCCTGCTGGGGTGAGCATAAGGCCCGATGACCCCAAGGCACTATGCGACATTTGTCAGACTCTGCAGGGTAGGGTGAGGTGAAATGGTATGAGCATTACGGCCAGTGACCCAAAGGCACACCCCAATGCCTGTCAGTCTCTGCAGGGTGATGTGGGGTTGACGTCAGTTCTATACTTCACTGCCATACCTATAATGCATCTTTCTAACTGCCTTTCTGCCTTTCTGCCTGCTGGGGTGAGCATAAGGCCCGATGACCCCAAGGCACTATGCGACATTTGTCAGACTCTGCAGGGTAGGGTGAACACCTTCTGTTCTATAAGGTCAGAGAGCAGTGCTTGCTGGGGTGAGCATAAGGCCCGATGACCCCAAGGCACTATGCGACATTTGTCAGACTCTGCAGGGTAGGGTGAGGTGAAATGGTATGAGCGTTATGGCCAGCGACCCAAAGGCACATCCCAATGCCTGTCAGTCTCTGCAGGGTGATGTGGGGTTGACGTCGGTTCTATACTTCACTGCCATGCCTATAATGCATCTTTCTAACTGCCTTTCTGCCTTTCTGCCTGCTGGGGTGAGCATAAGGCCCGATGACCCCAAGGCACTATGCGACATTTGTCAGACTCTGCAGGGTAGGGTGAGGTGAAATGGTATGAGCGTTATGGCTAGCGACCCAAAGGCACACCCCAATGCCTGTCAGTCTCTGCAGGGTGATGTGGGGTTGACGTCGGTTCTATACTTCACTGCCATGCCTATAATGCATCTTTCTAACTCCTGCACTACCAATGCTAACACCAGCAAGACAACATTTGGCACTGAAAAATGCTTGTTTTATGCAATTTTAGATTAACCCTTATCTCCTGATGTGTATGACACCCTTCTTTCCACAATCTGAGTCTGCTTTAGTACTTTTTTTCACATTTGAAATAATAAAAAGAGCGTTCCTTTTAATATGGCTCAGACCAGTTTTCATCACTATTCCCAGCTGTTTTTGAACACCTTCTGTTCCATAAGGTCAGAGAGCACTGCCTGCTGCACGCTATTTCATTTCAGTCACAACAGACGTGGTTTTAAACAACTGATGTACAAAAACAGTTAAGAATACTGATGAAAACCTGACCTGAGCCATATTAAAAGCAGCACTCCTTTTATTATTTCAAATGTGAAAAAAAGTACTAAAGCAGACTAAAAATTGTAGAAAGAAGGGTATCATAAAAGTCAAGAGATACGGGGCAATCTAAAATAGAATAAAAAAGTATAGGTGAAAATTTTCACCACATTGATGCACTGCTGCTTTAATCAGGACATGAATAATTGGGATGTCCACTTTATTGGGATGACCCACTGGGCACCAATTAGGTGGCTGTGTTATTCAATGAGGGCTCTAACTGCTTAACTCGTACATCTCTGCCACCTAACTGGGATGATTTAGGTGTGATCCTACCCATACTTGTCCCTCACTCTAATGTGCTAACCTTGTGTAAGGCTTTCTAACACCTTCTCTCATACCTGATTAGGTGTGAACTGCATTGCCCACAAGCCCTTTGTAACACCTTCTCTCACACCTGAGTAGGTGCGAACTGCACTGCCCACAAGCCCTTTGCAACACTTTCTCTCACACCTGAGTAGGTGTGAACTGTGCTGTCCACAAGCCCTTTGTGACACCTTCACTTATACCTGACTAGGTGTGAACTCGGAAATCGGGCCTGGATAGTGACAAACTTAGATTATGTGTGGTTCATAGCTCGCTGCTTATGTTACATACTGTAGCTGAATGATGTAGGTTGTGCTTGGATACAGAGGCCAGACCAGTAAGTAGGACAATGCTTGCAAGGTACTAGTAGTATGAAATGATTAGTCTTAGGTACTCTGACATAGACATGAACAAGTCAGTGATTACAGTACATGTGAGCTGGATAGTATATGCAAGGGCTTAGATGCTTGAACTGATGAGTAACTTGTTATGACTTGATATTTTGGCCTTTCTGTGTATCCCACCATAGCAAGGATGCTTCGTCCAGTAGTATGAGACCCCCCTCCGGTGGGATAAGAGTGCCAGAGAAGGAGGAGGTGTCTGGGGAGGATGGAGGGTGAGTGCAACTCGCTCTAAGAAGAGTGGTGGTCTGCCTGCTGGCTCAAATAGGATGTGGGGGAGGAACTCTTCCCCACATAACCACGGGCATGTGCCCTTCAATTATGTGTGGTTCATAGCTCATTGCTTATGTTACATACTGTAGCTGGGTGATGTAGGTTGTACTTGGATACAGCGGACAGACCAGTAAGTAGGACAATGCTTGCAAGGTACTAGTAGCATGAAATGATTTGTGCTTAGGTACTTCGGCATAGACATGAGCAAATCAGTGATTACAGTACAAGTGAGCTGGATAGTATATGTAAGAGCTTAGATGCTTGAACTGATGAGTCACTTGTTATGACTTGATATTTTGGCCTTTCTCTGTATTCCATCGTAGGAAGGATGCTTAGTCCAGTAGTACGAGACCCCCCCCAAAAAATAATGATATCATACGATTATTCTGTATCCAACCATTGGAAAGATGTTTAGTCGAGTAGGATGAGACCCCCTAAAAGAAAAGATTAGCAGTACGATTACCTCCTCCAACTCTGGAGAGTGTGACCGGTAGCATGCAGGAGAGGAAAACCCCCCTTGGGGGGAAACCTTTGAGGACCCATGGCTACCGATCTGCCCATCCTTCTGGGCATACTAAAGGAGAGTAATCCTAAGTGATAGTACTAATTTAAATGGCGAATCCAAAATCCAAGTCTTAGATCCAGATCCAGTGAAACAGAACTGAGGAAAGTACTGAAGTTTGAAGTGTCGGGGGAACAGATCAGCATCCTTCTAGGAAACTCCTAGTCTGAGAATCCATGTCCAGGGAAGAATGATGGAAGATTGGAAGCCATGGTCGATAATAAGTCGAAGCTTTGAAGTTACATTGGTAAAGCGCTCCAACAGGTGAGGACATCTTCCCCAAGGAGAACCAGCAACCAAAGCTAAGTGTCTATGTGCAGAGTAGGAGAACAGTTAGTTAGTGATCCGCCTGGCAAATATTGCAACTGAAGGCCTTGGTGATGAAGCACATGAACTGGGTGCATGTTGCATGATCTGGAGAGGGCGAAGCAGTAGGAATCTCCGATCTGGAGTGGGAAGCGGGGAAGTGAATTAGGTATAGATCCCAGTGTGAATAGGTAGACACAAGTTAGATGTGCCTACAGAGCCCAATGGGCAAAGTAGGTTGTAGAATAAGAGAGTCGATCTTGACGAACCTGCAGGCCCTGTAAGGGTGAAGCAGGTAATGAACAAATAGCAGAAATATGTGGACCTGTACGTAGGTCAGTTGTGGTAGTAAGTAAAGCTGCATGATACAGACATAGTAGCAGAGGAGTAGTATTGCATAGATTATGAACGGTATACAGTGAGGAGCATAAAGAAATGGTAATAACACAGGAATCAAAGAGCTTCATCAGGCAATCCAAATAGTTGCATAATGATGTAGATAACCACGATTCAAAAGTCAGAATGGTACAATAACTAGATTTGACTTGGTGAGAGTATTCTGACAAGTCCCAAATAGTCAGAGTTGTGAGTCATAATTGGGATAACTGAAGAGGCTAAGTTGAATGAAGTAGCATTGTCACAGTTTCCAAGAAGCCGTAGAGCACAAAGCACAAGATTCAAAGTCCTTTGAAGAAGCTCAACAAAGTCCTGGTATGAGTGTAGTAGTAGGAATTCGTATGACTGAAGCGCAAGGCAGAAGCATCCAAAGAATAGATGACAAATGGCTAAACAAATCCAGATGTGAGTCCATAGCAAACAGGAGCTCCTAAGGTAGGCAGACATGGCTGCAGGCAGATGTATAGTAGAATATATGAACTTCCAGGCCTCGAGCTGGGCAAGGCAAGAGTAGAGTAGAAGTGATCAAACCCCAAGGCCCGAAGGGCGAGGCAGGTCATTGATGCAGATGAATATGGTGTAGTAATATAAGTTCAATGGGACCTCTGGGCCCATAGGGGTGCAGGTCATTCAAAGTGTGATATGGTGAACCTCCGGCCCTGTGGTGCGAGGCAGGTTGTAGAGAAGTTGTAGATAGAGAAACAGTAATGTCGAACTGAATGCAATGCAGAAATAGAGTGAAGTAGTAAGGAATAGATTGTAAATGGTGTTGTAAATGGTAGCATAATCGTAAGCCAATTCCATGCTGCATAGAATATTCTGAAGTGTACTTATGAGTGCAGTAGAAGGGTGCTGTAGACTGTCGTTTCCTGACGATCAAGGATGGTAAAGTATGCAATGAAAAGACCTGGGTGGATGAGTTGGCAACTCGACCAGAGGTAATAGCATCTTAAACTATAGTAGATTTATGTCTTAAGCTATGATAAGGAAGGCATTATGAAGTGGTAGTAATAACTCCGAAGGAATTGAAGCAGTATGGCAAGAAGCATCCCAGGAATGAGGTGAATATCCGATGTAATCCAGAATTAAATCCGATGAAGGCAGAAGCGTATCCTTGATAACTGGAAGTAAGTTTGAGCAGCAAGGTGAGGGCTGCAAGGTCCAGGATCCAAGTAGTACAACTGAAGGCGAGGAATAACTGGCAGTGCATCCAATCCTAAGAAGTAAAGTGAATGGAGTGTGGCAGCTAAGCCCCAAGGAGGCTAGCATGACGGCTGGGCCATGTAGGTCAGCCGGAAAAGTGAGTAGAGAAAGGCAGCTAACCATATGAAGGCTAGCAGGTCGCAACCCCCCATAGGGCAATAAGGAATGGAAGTGCACCAAGTTTATGCCCCACATGGCTGGCAGCAAGCTGGGAACCCCACGTAGGTTGGGCGAAAGGGAGCAGTCAAGCTAGACCCATGTAGGCTAGCATGACAGGGTGCTGCCCAGCCGAACAGAGCGCTAGGGTTGAAGCTGAATGGCAGTAAGTTGAGCTTGTAGAGTACATAGCAGGTAAAGGAAGCCAGCTGCCACCGAGCACTACTGTGTAGAACAATGATATCTCAAAATAGAGAGGCTTCAAATTATTGGTGGAAGGAATGGTCCATCACGGTAATATAATAAATGTAAGACTATGCCTGGAGTTCGATGGCCAAGCAGCCAGCCATTCCCACTTCCTGAGCTATATAAGCAGTTCCTTGCAGCCTCACTGTGAAGCATTTTTTCTTTGCAGCTGAAGGCTCTGTCGGTTTGTCCTCTGAGCTGGTTGGGCCTCCTTGGCTGGCTGGGCCCTCCCCGCTGCTCCTGCTTGTCTCTGCTGGGCTTCTGTGTTTGTTTTCCTCCTTCTGGTTTGTGTTTTGCCTTCAGTATGTGTGCTTCCTTCTTTTTTGGGGGGCTTTTTGAGCTCCTAACATACTGCTACTTTAGAGTTCATACTGCTTGCTTTCAGTTACAACTCTCAAATTACTTGCACTGCAACCGCAAACCTAATCAGAGCTCATGCTACTGCTTTCAGTTACCTACATTTGCAGCCTCTGCTGTTTACTTTACTTACTATTGTACCCAGTGCTTGTGTGTTACACTATGCTCACCATGTTCAAACTACTGCAATACAACTGCTATTATTATCTGTGTGTTTCGGCTCAACCATAGCTGCTCCATGTTGCATACTTAATTCTTTTCACCTGACACAGTTTACTCTGACCCTAGCTGTGCTGCTCATTCCTGCTCTCATTCTACTTGAGCTTCATTGCACTGCCTGGCTACACCTGCTTTCAAAGCATTTGTCTCCATGTTTCATTGCAGTTACAACTCTGAGGTCAGCCAACTAAGCTCCTGCTGAGGCTGTTAATATAGCTTGTTATTAAATCTTGCCTCGACGCCGAAAATCCTCAGTGTTTGTCACCTTGATTTGGCTATTCATGTCTGGCTAGCTTGCCTCCAATTCAGTGCTGTTTAATTGCTATACAGTATGTTATGCAGGTCCACCTATCACTACTATTGCTTACTGACCTATCAGATCCACACTTGCTTATGCAACCATTGCTCCTTGCTTATGCAAACCATTGCTTTGTGCCTACTGCCATCCCCTCGGCTTCAGCCTGGGATTCTGCTGCACTCAATCTTCATTCGACCTTGCAGGTCTCAGCACTCAATGCTCATTACAATCTCAGCACGCCGTGCTCATTCAGCTCACCAGCTTTCAGCTCTCAATCAATTTCTGGGGCATGCCAGCCATTCTATTCTGGCGCAGGGTTCCTGCAGCCGACGGTCTCGCTCTGCATTAGTCCGCATCTCGAGCATGTCCAACTTGGGGCGGGATCCTTCTCACCTAGCCTGTAGCTGGGAATGTCCTCACCCCAGGCTTGGCTTTAGCTGCCTGCTACATGACAGCAGCTTCTGGTGTAGAATTTAAGACTAGCGGTGAAGGGTGGTTACGATGATCTCCTTTGGCTCTAGTGTTCCACTATAATGGTTAGCCATTGACTTTAGTGGTTTCCCTAGCAAGGCACCTTCACCGCATTCTCCCTACGACTGCCTCTGGTTCACCTGGTTTGATTTAGGGTGGGTAGGCCAAGTGAATGCTTCAGCAGTTGTTGCTCTCCTCTGTGCCTTGGATGCACAAATTGTTGCAGAGTTTTCTCGCAACCTTCCACGGTGTTCCCGCTAGAGGGTTTGAGTGAGAGCATTCCTCCAAATTGGAATATTTTCCACCTCCCTTTAATTTGGTTTTCCAAATTGCAGCTGCAGAGCCATCACTAAATAAACTATCCCAAGCCTGGAGGGAAGGCAACCTGGGCCTTGGATCCCCAGAGATTTCCTCCTCATAGGGCTTCTTTTCTCTCCTCCGTTGCCTCAGGTCATAACACTTAGCATAGTTGTTCTAGTTTCTTTAGGTAGGTTCCGTTGTTGGATGGAGGTGGAGCATGTCCTGCCATTCTCTCTCTCCTTAGGGAATCCCCTAATCTCAATGCAAACCATCAGTACCATGCTATGCAAGCCTGTGTATTCATTACATTATCCAACTGAGCACCTCATTGCATTATCAAACTGCCTATGCTTCTCTACTACTACGTTACAGTTAATGCTCCTATGTCACAATTACTGCTTGCTCCTATGCTTCGTGTTGCCTCCTTTTTGGGGATGATACTACATTTCTTTTGGGGATTCCTAAGGTACCTTTAGCCACGGGAATTGTCCCATGGCACCTCTAGGGGTGGAACCCTCTCCGAGAGTTCCTTGCCTTCGTACCCCTACAGGGTGGTAATTCCTCTGGAATAGAGAGTGTGAATGGCCAAAACCAAACTAACACAGTTGCACGAGCATAACAATATACTGGCTGCATAGGTCAGTGAAATGTAAGGCTATGCCTGGAGTTCAGTGGCCAATCAGCCAGCCACTCCCACTTCCTGAGCTATATAAGCAGTTCCTTGCAACCTCACTGTGAAGCATTTTTTCTTTGCCCCGCCATCATCCCCTCCTCCAGCGGCAGCACCCTCTCCTTAGGGGGATTCCTAAGGTACCTTTAGCCACGGGAATTGTCCTGTGGCACCTCTAGGGGTGAAACCCTCTCCAAGAGTCCCTTGCCATTGTACCCCTACAGGGTGGTAATTCCTCTGGAATAGAGAGTGCGAACGGCCAAAACCAAACTAACACAGTTGCACAAGCATAACACTATACTGGCTGCGTAGGTCAGAGAAATATAGTTTGTGTGCCCAGAAGGGCACCAGTAGGATTCAGGATGTTAATAGGAGGTTAGAAGCGGCAGGGTCCTGAATAGCAACATATAGGCAGAGGCAGTAGAAGAGATGTGTGCAGAAGTAGCCGAGGCAAGGAAGTTTTCAGAGGTTGCAGGAGCACAGGATCCAGGCAGGCACAGTTGCGACAATTGCTAAGGCGGAAATTGAGGGTGGCAACCAAGAAAGACAGCTTGACAAGTAGCAACTGAGTACATGTGAGCAGCACAGAAATCAAAATCAGTAATTCAGAAACCAAACAGGGAAGACATTCAGCAACATTATCCAATTGTTTCTTTGGAGGTACAGAGTCCCCTACCCAGTCCTTCAGAAATTGCGTTGAAACAGTGATGCTGTGAGCAGGTGTATTAGCTATGATCTGAATGAATAGCAGTCCCACAAGAAAGATAAATACACCCTAATCCCCCCCCCCCGAATGTGCAATACAGCTGTACCATGCATAGGGTTACAATCTGTGGTGCTTCCTGCAATATGCAAACTGTCGCTGGGCAGACGCTGATTCAGTTTGGAATCCAACAAGCACTGTAGACCGAGGCAGTGCAGATGAGACACACACACGGAGAACAAGGAGGAGAATCCAGAAGTGCGCCAAACCTATCGAGAGATGTCGAGTAAGTTTGTAGTTGCAGTCCTTCCATGCCCCCAAAGGATACAAGCAAATCCTGGGTGGACGACCACAGCAATGCAGACTATAGAAGCCAGAAGTGTGAAAGCGTGAGCAGAAAAAATCCTGGGGAGTGGAAACGGCTGTGCTGCAGGTTGGGTGCAAGTTGGCAAGTAGGAAAGAGCTTGGTGGATGGAGGTGGACTGCTGGAGCAAACAGAGGACGCCCGCTGACATGAAAACAAACAACCGGTAAGGTGCGGCAGTCGAACTGAAGCACGGCTGGCAGAAAGAGCCCCCCCCCAAAAAAACACAAGGAACAGGACAGAAGGAACGGGAACGTGAGTGCAAGGTGGGGGGGACAACACAGAAGAAGAGAGAGCAGGCAAGGCAGCGAGGCAGAGAGAAGGGGGGGAGGAAGGGCAGAACGAAACAAGGTAGGGAAGGGAGATGGGTCCAGCCATGCTGCTGACAGCGAGTGCAACTCGCTCTAAGCAGAGCGGTGGTCTACCTGCTGGCTCAAATAGGATGTGGGGGAAGCGCTCTTCCTCCACATAACCATGGGCATGTGCCCTTCGATTGATGGACCACTATGTGGTCTATCAATCAGCAATCACCCATAAGGAGGCAAAATTCCTGTCCAGGGAGATTGCTGCTGCACAGAACTGACCAGCTCAGCTCCTCCAGACTGTGGACAGATTGTTCAATCCAACCTGTCTCCAGTTCGGAGGAGCTTTGTCACAGGAACGGGTGTGACGAGTTTGCTCGATTCTTTGCAGATAAGGTCGCCACTATCAGGTCCGATATTTGTCTGGCTCACTCTAGTGGAAGTTGTGATGGTTGGCAGGAGATGTCGGGCCCTCAGTTTACCTGGTCTGACTTTAGCCAGTCTGCAATCACTGACATAGTGATGATCATCCAGACGTTGAGACCAACCAGTTGTGGTTTGGATCTAGGCCCTACATGCCTCCTGGTAGGATGTGTTGATGTGATCAGCCCAATCCTAGCTGAGATAGTCTGGAGGTCATTGGAGAGGGGGATCTTTCCTGATCCTCTGAAGGAGGCGGTCGTTCAGCCTTTAATTAAAAAAGTCTTCCCTTGACGCTGACTGCTTGGAAAACTACAGACCTGTCTCTAACCTACCCTTTGTGGGTGAGGTTATTGAGAAGGTGGTTGCATTCCGATCGGGATTTAGGAAGAGGCATAGTACCAAGACAGCCCTTGTCCGGGTGCTAAATGATCTCCTAATAGCAAGAGATCGGAAGACACGGTCCATCTTAGTCCTCTTTGATCTCTCTGCAGCATTTGACACTGTGGACCATGTGATATTGTTGGAGCTCCTGCGGCTTGTTTGTGGCCTGTCTGGTACAGTCCTCAGATGGTTTCAATCTTTCCTTGAGGGTAGGACTCAGAGAGTGGTGTCAGGAATTTATTCCTCAGCCCTTCTCCCCCTATCCTGCGGGGTACTGCAGGGCTTCATCTTGTCACCCATGTTGTTTGCAGTGTACATGCTGCTGTTAGGAGACAATATTAGATGGTATGGTCTGAGTTTTCACTGCTATGCAGATGATACTCATTTATACATGTCTTTTGCACCTGGCTAAGATGTGTTTATCTCGATATTTAACAACTGCCTCACCAAGATCCAGGACTGGATGAGTGCAAGTTGGCTGCGGTTGATCCCAGCTAAAACTGAGGTGTTGGTTGTGGACCCTGATCACCGGGAAGTGAGTTTGTTGGCAGGCTCACCCTTGGGATTAAGTCTTGATGGTGTGGCGCTGACTACCTCAGACCGGGTGCGAAACTTGGGCATTATTATTGACGATGGTTTGACCCTTAAATCTCAGGTGTCAGCTGTCATCAAAACTTCCTTTTACCATCTAAGGAATATCGCCCGGGTGAAACACCTGGTTCCTCCCGAAGATCTTCCAAATTTGGTCCACGCCTTCATTACCTCTCGCCTTGACTAGTGCAATGCCCTATACCTAGGGCTACCGGAGGTTGAATGCGGCAGCCAGACTGTTGATTGGTACATCTAGATCCTGTGCTCTGTGGACTGCACTGGCTTCCTGTGCTGTGGAGGATCACCCTCAAGGTCAGTTTGCTGACCTATAAAGCCCTATATGATCAGGGACCGTTACCTGCAAGATCTCCTTCACCTTTACTGCCCCCTCCGCCCTCTCCAATCCACCGATGAGGGATTGCTAGAGATTCCCAGGGTCCACTTAAAGTCATCTGGGGCCCGCTCCTTTAGTTTTGTGGCCCCAACCCTGTGGAATTCCCTACCTCATCGGATACGAGATTGCCTGACCATCCAGGAGTTTAAAACTGCTCTTAAAACTTTTCTTTTTGAATCAGCATATGGTGGTTTTAACTTGTAGTATTTTGGCTGTTGATTTTAAATATAATATTGCACTAATAAACTGAATTATTTACTGGATTGGTTGTTCTGTGTACAAGCTCCTTGGCTGTAGAAAGGTGCTTTTTATAAATAAACTATGATGATGATGATGAACTGCGCTGCCCACAAGTCCTTTGTAACACCTCTCAAACCTGAGTAGGTGTGAAATGCGCTGCCCACAAGCCCTTTGTAACACCTTCTCTCACACAACTGAGTAGGTGTGAACTGCACTGCCCACAAGCCCTTTGTAACACCTTTTCTCACACCTGAGTAGGTATGAACTGCACTGCCCATAAGCCCTTTGTAATTCTTTCTCTCACACCTGAGTAGGTGTGAACTGCGCCGCCCACAAGTCCTTTGTAACACCTTCTCTCTCACACCTGAGTAGGTATGAACTGCAATGCCCACAAGCCCTTTGTAATTCCTTCTCCAACATCTGATTAGGTGTGAACTACCATTCCCAGCCGTAATCCATGGTTTCTTCCCTCCCCCAACTCCTGTATCATCCTTAGCATTTCTATCATCAGTACATAACTTCTGTTTTAATGTTTATGGGCTTCAGGTGCTCATCTGTTCCCTACCCGATCTTCAAGGTGATCCCTGACTTCCTGTCCGTGTCAGTGTGTCAGCATTTGGTGCCAGAGATTTACACATGGGGATTGCAGTCTCACAGTTCATTGGGCTTACACATGAAAAACAACAAAAGTTAAATGTGTTTTTGCTTGTTTTTCTCTCCCTGATTATCAGACCGGTTCTTACATAGTGTCAGTGTGTTGGCATCACAAATGACACAAGCAAGTGGAATGGACATAGTGTTGATTCAACACTAAAAGTAAAATCCTGCTAAATATTTTTAGTTATATATGTATGTTTAGTAAAAATAACTCTTTCCTGCTGGAAAATAAGAGATACTGTACTGTACTGTACTGTACTGACATGCGCATTCGTTGAGCTATCAGGTGTGTTACTGTGGAGGTAGGACTGAGACAGTGGGCAAAAAGCATGAACTTCTCTTTTTGGGGATGGATGCTTAACTGGAATGAAAAGGCATCCATTGAGGAGTTCCAATAGCTTCTACTGTAGTAGATAAGGGCCATGCTGTGGATTTCCTATACTTCAGCTTCAGCAAGGCTTTTCACTTGGTGCCACACAGAAGATTGCAGAAGGCTAGGGACCTGGTGATGGGCAGGAAACTGGTTGAAAGAGAGACAGCAGAGGGTAGTGGTAAATGGGGTCAAATCAGAAGAGAAGAAGGCCACGAGTGGGATGCCACAGGGATCTGTCCGAGGTTCTGTCCTCTTCAATATGTTAATCAACAACATTGGAAAGGGCATCCAGGGCAAGTTGTATCTCTTCGTAGATGATGTGAAGCTCTGCCACAGGGTAGATAGAGACAAAGGGATCAGGGAGATACAGAGGGACTTATAAAGGCTAAAGGGCACTGGATCAGAATAGCACCAACAAGAATGCCGTTGGCAAGAAGGGTGCAGAAAAAAATATCGCCAATATTTCTTTTGCAGAGGGCTCTTCCCCCCGCACCCCCAATAAGGATTCTCACTCCAGGGGTGAACGGATCACAGGGCAAGAAAAAATATGTGGGGCTGTGGAATACTGCTTCCACGGCCCCTCACACGGTGTTAAAGTCCCGATTGGCAAAGCATTTTGGAAACCAGGATTAGAATCCTGGTCTCCACTGTTGCCTGGCCGAGCTGCCCTATGCCCCAGCCCTCCACGCCACAGGAGCAGCTCGGTTGGGCTCCTGGATTCTGTTGCCCTTGTCCATATAGCAGTACCACAGACAGCGACCAGTGGAGTGCATATGGCTAGCGCTGTAAATCCCTGCTCACTGTCCCTGATAGCGCTATATGGCTTAGCGCTCTCTTGACTGGCACTATAAATGTAGTGCTCATCTAACCAGGTACCAAGCTGAAGAGGTGTTCTAAGGTTTGGCTGTTGAAATTCAGAGCCAAAAAGTACAATGTTCGGCACCTAAGAAAAAAAAAACAACAGGACAGAGTACTGGATGGGAGGGGTTAAACTCAGCACTACAGCAAAGGAAAGGGGCCTGGGAGTCATCATTAGTGACTCCCTCAAACAAACAAGTCAGTGTACCAAGGCCTATAGTAAGGCTAATAGGATGCTGAGGTGTGTCGGAAGGGGCATTGACAGCAGGAAAACAAAGGTACTAGTACCTCTGTATAGGTTATGATAGAGATCTTCACGTTTCTGAAGGGAATAAGCAAGGTGAACTGTGGGGAACTATTCAGTAGGAGTACAGAGTGAAGAACCTGAGATCATGAGTGGAAACTGGTGGGTGGGGGGAAGATTTAAGAGGGATGTGAGGAAGTTTTATTTTTGAAAAGGGCAATGGGTATCAATAAGAGGAAGAATTACCTGGAGAGGGTGGCAAAGCTGGGGGGTACATAGAGCCCCTTGCCATCACATAGGGACGGTAGGGTTAGGGCAGATTGAATGGGCCTTGTGTTTTTTATGCCAACAAGTTTATGTTTCTATGACTCAAGGGAAGCAAATGTTTTATTAAGTAGTCGTTATATACCCTTCCCCCAACAAGCTAGGAAAAATTAATTCAATTTACTTGGTCTATAGTGCTAATTTTAATGTCACTGAGGACATTTTTGTGGAATAGCTATATGAACATGATTGTGTGATCACTACAGATAAAAGATCATGTTCCCCTGAAGCAGAAGGGTTGGGTGAAAATTTACCAGGACCAGTGCGATTCTTAAAGAAATAGTATGGAACCTTTGCTAAAGTATCCACACAGCAGACTGGACTTTAAATCTGATTCAAAGGCTGCCGTCTCTAAACAAGTTATTATCCTGCACACAGCATACAGGTGTGTTGACAGTTGCAGCAAGTCTACTGTAGGTAGTCTCCTAGGCAAAAATTGATCCTGTGGTTTTCTGAATGGGAGGTGGCAATCATTATTGCTATTAACTAACAGATAGCAGTGCTGCTTGAAAGGAAATGCATTTAAGTGCTTGTGCAGACCAGTCGATAGCAGTTTCTAAATGAAGGTGGCATCTGCGTCAATACAAGACTGCTGTATAATTCGTCAAGCATGTCAAAGACAGTGTAACCCCCCCCTTGTCTTTGTCCTCATCTTCAGTCTAGGGGTCCGTTCGGTACAGTGAGGGGGTCACAGACTTGAACTCCTTCCTGGCACCTTCACAACAACTGGAACAAGAGATAGGCCTTACCTGGCAGATGGTATAAAGATTCCAGGCCTCCTCTCACCAGGTGAATAGATTTTCAAGCACCCATGGCATCTGCTGACCCTATGAGTTGGTGGGGGGGGCTGGAACCTTACTTAGGAGAAAAGAATACATTTTTACACTTATTAATTAATTAACCACACAGCACAATAATGAGCAAAGGAACTGTAAAATAATTTATTTTTCTGGACAAGAGAATAAATTAATGGAGCAGCTCCATGGAGCTGAGAGATTTGATAAAAAGACAGCAGGCAAACCAGGGCTCCGGTACCAACCACAGCTAGTAGATTTTTTCTTAGGCCTAAATCATAGACCATACTGACTCCACATCTTTTCTTCCCATGAGCAGAGATTTCAGCTCACCTCCATTTCTACCGTACCCTTAAGATGTTCTTTTCCTCCAATGGAGAAGTGCCTTACTTCTCCCTGCCACTGGGCCTAAGATGGGCCACAGAGCGATGCAGCCTAAATGCCTCCAGCGGCTGCTCCAAAAACTTGCCTGTACCACTAACCTGAGCCATACTGGTGCTGAATTCCTCCCATTACGTCCGAGCCCAAAACCAAGGTCTGCACCAACCGAGTCTGAATGACGGCTTCCTCCTTTCCACATCCAGGTTTCCAGAGCAGAGTCCCTTTAGCAGGTCTAACAGACCTTCCTCAGACATGGGCACAGCAGGCCCTAAGGCGAATCCCAGAACACGACCCTCCTTCCATCTCACCCTCCAAACAGCGTGCCACGTGAGAAAAGCTCTCCAGACCTGCCACCTTTGGATAGCCTGCTGTGGCCCTGCCACCACCACAGCAGCCCCACTGCCTAGACTCTATTCCCATTTTTGGGTTACTGGGACCATTTGCCTTTTGGTGAATATTCCAGCATTCCTGGTCCTTCTCTGCCTCCTCCAAAGCTGTAGACGAGACAATGGAACCCCGAACCCTAACAGCTACCAAGCTCCTGCAGCCCACCATCAGAAACCTCCCCATGTCACACCAACACTGCCAGCCAACTCCTCTGGGGCTGGAGAGTTTTGAGCCCCACTGCCACATTGCCCCTAACATGCCCGCCATCTCTCTCTCACCCTCTCACCCAGCCAAAAGTCCAGGGCTTAAATACTGGCAAAACACTGCCCCCTGGTGGCAGTAATATGAATCACCTCCCTAAGCTGACTAAAAAGGGGCCTTGGGAAAAGAGAGGGGCTTAGCAAACTAGAGCTAGTAAGCCCACCCCGAGGGAGGGCTTACACTAGTAATGTGTAAGGCAGGATCACTTCTTACTAACACTCAGCTCTGTCAACATGTCACAGGATGTCTCTGAAGCAGAGTGGCAAAGTACTGCTAGCCCAGAGCAGTTTCATGATCTACCTTCATATCACAAGAAATGGACTGAGGTATTTAACTCTGATATTACTTGGGACCTTTTAAAGCTTATTATATTATGATTCTTGTAAGTATTGCTGCAGGTTAGATTTGAGAATTTACTTGAAAGAAGGTTCATGCTCATAAATTGTGTTCAGAGTGGGTAATCAAGGGTGGCTAGCCCCCACACTGACAGACCATCAAAAAGAATTAAATAGCACATTCCTGACAGACAGCTAAGATGCAATCAAAAAATAAACCCCTTTCTTTACTGTGGATAAGGAACTGACATACTAGAGAGACTGACCAAAAGCTCTCCAGTGCTTCGAGTCACACAAGCCGTTAATTGGGGTGACTTCCACCCCCTGATGAAGGGTCTATGTGTCTCAAAGTGCTGGGGAGCAAGCAAGCCTAAATGCTTGTATGTTCTGCTATACAGCAGCAGTGATATGTCTGCCCAGAGTGTCTGCTTCCTCAGTCAATTTTGGCAGGCAGTTCTTGTGGCCGGAGAGATTGTAAGACACATACTTGAAGACTGAAGGCATCCTCTCTCCAACATGCTCAGCGTGAAGTCTCCTATGCCCATGCCACTGGAGTAGCTTAATGATTTATGTGTGTCATTAAATGTTAAACCGGAGCAATATGAAGCTTTCAGAGCTGCCTACAAGTTTCAGTGGTGTGAGTGAAATACAGTATAGCTCTTTCCTGATTCTAGTTGTGTGGTGCTGCCAAAAAAGTTTTATTTTCTCACTAGAGCACTGTGCTGTGATGCTTATTATCAGATGACAGTTGCTAAAGCTACTATGGAATGTGGTGCATCATTTCTCATTATCTACCCAGATATAAAGAACATTTCCATCAGCATGCTAGGAATATACAAGAAAGCAATGGTTTGTTTTTGTTGTGACAATCTTGCCTCCAAATTAGGCATATAAAAGTTGTGGTGCCACCTGAACCCGACTGTAGTACTTATTTTTTCTTTACAGTACAGATTTACACTGGAAATGGAAGCACAGTGTGTTTGAATGCATGTATTTTACATTGTATTATTATAAGTGGCTGTTGTTGTCTTAGAGCACAGAAAGCATTGCAAACGTGTAAGCATCAGGCAGGTTTGTTACTGTATACAATAATTCATTGATTAGCACAGTACTACATATTAACTAAATGTATATTTATTTTTAATGATTGATGTGCACTAAAGATGCTCTCCAAACTCAGAGTTACAAGTTTAAATAGATATTTATGAGCAGAATGGAGCTCATGATTGACTACTGTATCAGAAATTAATCCCAAAGAAACAACTGATTCAGCTGCTAACTACAAAATGCGTAGCACACAACATGTAAAATGTTTGACTGTGATGCCCACTACACAACGCTTGCCTCACAAACAAACTCTGATCAGAGCCACCACAGCTGCTGCAGAGCAGTGAGTCCAAGTCAAAGAGTACTTGGAGCTCCCGACACAGATGGCACCATACTTGTGCGATTCTCACACATGTGCAGTGTCTGATACTGCATATGTGTGAGAATGAGTCCATCATGCCCAAGATGGCCGCTGTGACATAAGTGCACATGCGCGATTTTCACGCATGTGCACTAAGCTTGCAGTGGCCATCTTGAGTACGGTGGGCTATTATTTTCTGTCTGCAACTTTGGAAGTGATGACCAGACAAAAATAGCACTCCTACGGAGAGGGGATTATGAGGCTGTGCAGGGAAGGGGTGCACTGATGGCAGATTATGGGAATCTTGCCATAGTACTGTGGAAGCACATGACTGAGGAATCCGGTCATGTGCTTCCACAGTCCCCTTTCTCTCTCCTAGAGCTCGCAAAACGTCTGCAGGGCTCTGCCCAGGCAACTGAAACAATGACAAAAGTAAGTGAAACAAAAATCCAAAACCAAGGCTGTTACTGTGAATAGACATATCTCAATAACAACCTTGGAGCCAGTCATTTCCTGGGATTGACAACTGGTTGGTGTGGGAGTGACCAGTGGCAGTGCTTCAGGCCAACCATCCCATTGTTAATCACCACAAAATGACGGAATCCTGGCCACCATGCATATGGCTCACAGGGTCATACACTGATAAGTGGTCCCTTTCAATGCCAGTCTCCATGTCCTGCTACTCTCCTACTTACAGAACTTCTTCAGGCAGGCAGTAAGGGAGGAGGCACAGTGCTGCAACTGGAACTGCTACCAAAGAAAGGGAAGGCTTGTGTTTCTGTTGGGGGACACTGCAAAGGAGAGGTGAGTACGCTAGACAACAGTTAGCTAGGAGGGCACACTGGATGCCAAGGAAACTGTTTCTGGGAACAGGTGGGGGACTGCCATGGGAGATAGCCTTCAGACCCTAAAATAATAGGAATCAGTGGGCCACTTTATTGATTGGCCTAGTTCTCCGTTGCCAGTCCACCTCCCATCATTACAATGCTATGCATTTTTTCTTTAATTCCTTCCTCCACACCAAGCAAAGTATACTATAATAGTTTTGAGTTTAATTTCTGCCTCACTGCTTTCACTTCCTTTAGCAAATCAGTGTACATGGTACAGTAGGTAACAGATGGTATTGAACAGAAAAAGACTAAAAGACCAACAAGCCTGCCCTGTTGTTCCAACCTAATTATTTTATTATTCCCTACTGCTCCCACCCCGAGATGCTGCCCTCCATCCCATTCCTAAAGGGTAACCATTTCTTTTCACTCCCTCCTCTTACTAACTCTTACTTTTGCCACACCAAAAAAGCATGTTGTATATGCTTTACTTCAATTACTGCCATGCTACAACAATAGTGTTACTTTGTATAACTATTACTAGAAATTAACAGATATTTTTTTGAAAATACAAGTGTTCTGTACTTTTTATACTGTAACACATAAACAATCTTTCTTATACTGTGCCTACTGTATCTTAACTGTATTTTGAAAATCAGCCTGCATGCCTCACTGTCTTTCTAATTAAACAACATACTACAGACAGTTCCACCAAGCCACATCAACAGGAATTTTGCTGATCGGCATTACAGCGATGGCACAGTGCCGACAGTTGGCATTGTGCCTTCAGGGGAAGCAAGTGATTTTTTGCTGGGGGGGGGGGGCTTTGTCCCCTGCACCCCCTGCAGTATAGATTATCAGCTCTGAGTTGGAATTGTTTTGGGGAGGGGGGTGAAATCTCCGGAGAAAGCAATGTCGGCAATATCACAGACCATTAGGGCAAACTGCTAATTTTGTTGCTGTAATGGTCTTCACAGTGTTTCGTCACTGTGGCAACTGTATACGCTACTGACAGCATGTTTCTTGTCAGATAACTAACCCTAACCTTACTGCCTTGACACATACTGTAACACTACTACAACTGAGCTACCTTTTTTAGAAGCATTACCCATTTTGCTGTTAAACAATTTTTATTATTGTTGTCTTTAGGCAGAACACACACACAAAGGCAGAGTCTTCCACATAAGGATTCGACAGATAGCGGAACATTAGGTATGGCCAGTAGATACAATTGACAAAACATTCTGTCAGTTAGCTATAGCCTTGCAGGATATAACTTAACAAATTCTCTCTACTACAGACCAGGTAGCCAGAGGGTGATTAAACTAATGAAATGTCGCTTCCCTCCAAACAGAGGGGAGCGTAAAGCAGTATAAGTAGATTACACAATAGAGAAGGTTGTAACAAAAAGAAGTCAGTAATATATGGTTACTCTACCAAGGGTATGTCCTATTCCCATGCAGATTGGAATATCAACTATACACAACTATGGCAATCTTTCCTTTTTTTTTAATTTAAAAAAAAAATATAGATAAGATCGGGATGGAGAAGGGGAGAAAGGGGAAGACTTACAAAAAAGGAACTATCCAAACCTTATATAATGAAGGGGAGGAGTCTGGGGGTGGAGCTGGAAGAAGTATTGTGACAGTACTTGGACCTTAAATAAGGTTGTCAACATTGGTCATACCGGGTTAGGGAGCCTTGGGCAAAGCTGGAGATCCTCTCAAACGTGGCCCCTTGGGCTAAGGCCAAAAGGAACTGATGAAAGGTAGGAATATCAGAGGTTCTCCATCTCATCAATATAAGTCTTTCGGCCAATGCCCCAGCCATAGTGATCCACTGTGCCTCAGGACTACACTTGGGCATCTCAGAACTGCCGCAACCAAGAAGGAGTAGGGCGGGACATGGGACGATATCAGGGAATAGTTGTTGACACATGTCCTGAATGGCTTGCCAGAACTGTTGAAGGCTAGGACAGTCCCAGAGTATTTGAAACAGATGACCCCCTGGTTGCCACATCTCCAGCAAGCGTCAGCTGGGATAAGTCCCATCTTAACTAGTTTCGACAGGTCTGTATACCATCTATGGAGGGTCTTATTCATGATAAGTCTTGTACGCCCGTCCCGGCAAGCCAAATGGATACGTGTCCACCCATACTCCCATTGTTGTTCTGAGATCGAGATCTGTAGCTCTTTTTCCCATTGCAGTCTGGCTTTCTGGGTAGGGTCTGGGGTGGAGTCTCTGAGGGCATGATATATGTTACTAGCCTTGTTCTTGGTAACTTTACTCCATGAACAAATGGGGTGAGTCTTTTTTTGTAATGAGTCACTATGGGGAGATTTTGGGAGATGAGATATAGCATCTCTTAACTGAAGATATCTCCAAAAATGAGAGGCAGGGAGATGATATCTTGCCCTTAGGGACTCAAAGGAATCGATAACAGTAGTCCCCGGGATTAGGAGATCTTGTATTAGGGAGATACCCTGTCCCTCCCATACTTTCCAGTGCAGGGTGGATTCCCCTATTTTCAAGGCCTGATTATCCCATAAAGGCATATATTCCCAAGGGGCCAGGTCATGGCCCAGCAGAGTTATAGCTTGTTTCCAGTATTAAACTGAAAGTAATATGGGAGGAGAAAGGCCCGCGGGCAGTTTCTTCCTACCATATAGGATGGCACCCGGAGCGGCAGTGTGAGTTAGGGAAGCTTCTAACTGGAGCCATTGCGGAGAGCCCTGTCCAATTTTAGAAAACCATCTAAGAGTCTGAGCCAACACAAAGGACATATGATACCGCTGTAACCAGGGGAGTCCCCAGCCCCCTCTTTTCCAGTGCTGCCGAAGTTTGAGTTTACTATATCGGGGGGGTGCACCCTCCTATAGAAAATTACCCATTAGGGTCTCCAATTTCTGGAACCACTTCTGGGGTATAGGCAGGGGTAGATGGGCCAATAAGTAAAGCATTTTGGGAGCAGCCATTATTTTGATCGAATCAATTTTCCCAGCCAATGAAAGCTTTAGTGCTTTCCATCTACCTATGTCTACCCTGAGTGAGTCGATCAGAGAATTGAAATTGGCCGCAAACATTTTAAGCGGGTCTGGGTGTAGGATGATACCCAGGTATTTAATGCCCTGAGGGGACCATTTTAGCCCCAAGGTGATAAAATCCGCTCCAGAGGCTGAGGAGTTTAACGGGAGAATTTCAGTTTTGGACTGATTTAATTTTAGACCTGATATCTTAGTAAACTCAGTCAAGGTTCTAAAAATTGTCTGAATCCCTATTTGGGAATGTTCGGTAGTAATAAGCAGATCATCTGCATATAGGAATGTCTTGTAGTTGACGTCCCCCACCTGAATCCCAGGGATAGTGCTGGGGGACCTAAGTGCAATGGCCAGAGGCTCCATCGCTAAAATAAATAAAAGGGGAGAAAGAGGACATCCTTGTCTCGTGCCCTTCTGTAATTGGAAGGGCCGAGACATGGTGCCGCTTAGTCAACACCGAGGCTAGGTGCAGTGTATAGCAGCCTTATCCAGGCAATAGGTCAGCCAAAACCCATAATGGAAAGAGTATGAAATAGAAAGGCCCATTCGACCGAATCGAAGGCCCTTTTGAAGTCGAAGGCCATAGCAACTGAAGGGATTGGTGAGAGTTTGACAGAGTGCATTAAAGACCCTAGTGTTCTGTGATGGTCAGACCCCAGACGGCCCTTGACAAAGCCTGCTTGGGAAGGACTAACCAAGCCTTGCAAAAGGGGTTCAAGCCGGCCAGCAATAACCTTAGCCAGTATCTTGGCGTCTGCATTAATTCGAGAAATAGGGCGATAACTGCCTGGAGACAGTGGGTCTTTCCCTTTTTTGGGAAGCACTGTAATAACAGCTTCTCTCATGGAGCGGGGTAGCTGTCCATTAAGTAAGGAGTGTCGGAATACCCGAACCAAATAAAGGGCCAGATTAACAACTGGGAGTCTATACAAATCAATAGGCAGTCCATCCTTCCCAGGGGTTTTACGTGGATTCAGAGCGTGGATCGCCTGGTTAACTTCCTCAATTGTAATCGGGGTTTCTAACAATTTGGTATCCCAGCTGGAGATTCTGGGAATGGGTAGCGAGGATAGGAAGGCTTGGATCTTGGCTGGATCAGGGGGATTTTGAGAAGCGTATAGATTTTCATAAAATTGGGACATGATTAGATTTATCCCTGAGTTTGTACGACAGGGGTTCCCAGTTGAATCTACCAACGCATGTATCACCTTAGAAGCTTGATGATGCTTAAGACGATAGGCCAATAACTTACTGGCCTTTTCTCCCCCTTCCCAGTAAGCATGACGCATGCGTCTAAGGTTTAGCTCAGCCTGCCGAGATAAGTGAGAGTTGAGAGAGATTCGGGTGCTGGCTAATTGCGCTAGTAGATCTGGAGAAGGGGGTTGGTTACCCAGGGCTTTGTATTGGGCTTCCAAATTGTATAGTTGCTTCTCCAAGGCCCGCTGATTGGCTGCCCGGCGGAGTCTCCTGGCTGCCACAAAAGCTATTATTCTGCCACGGATAGTAGCTTTAAAGGCCTCCCATAAGGTTGAGTCAGATACCTCACCATTATCATTGTCTGTCCAGTATTCTGTTACAGCCTGGCCAATCCAGTCTAGAAAAGTTTTATCTTCTAGCAAAAGTGGGTCTAACTGCCAGGCATGAGATTATGGGGATCATGTCCCCTCTTGAAAACTAATTCAAGGGGGGCATGATCGGAAATATAAATTGGGTGAATCAAAGCCCCCACCACCTTCTCATATAACCCAGAGGATATGAGCCAAAGATCTATCCTACTGGCGGAGCCGGCCGTGGGTTGGGGAAAAACATGAATAATCATGCACTTCTGGATGTAACGCCCTCCAGGCATCCAATAATCCAAGTTCAGACATTAATTTCTTCACTGCTCTCCTAGCCTGTCGATGGGGTTTAGGGGATTTATTGCTTCTATCTATACTATGATCTAATGTTAAATTAAAATCCCCTCCTAAAAGTATTGGGGCTCTGTTTTTGTTGAAGTCCAGGATGGCCTGGTTAACTGTATGAAAAAATTGCGGGCAGTCCTGGTTAGGAGTGTATATATATTGGCCAGGAGCAGGGGGCCCTCAGGGGTTTCAACTTCCGCAATAATCCATCTCCCTTCTTGATCCCGTATGAAGTCCTTCACCTTCCATCCCAAATTTTTATGAAAGAGTATGGAGACTCCCCTTTTATGGGTGGGAGCCACACTATGGAGTTCTTCAATCACCCAAGCTTGCTTTAGCTTAGTGGCTTCCTTAGAAGAGAGTTTAGTCTCTTGCAAGAAAGCCACCGTAGGGGCTAATTTTTTTAAGTGAATTAGCACCTTCTTCCATTTGATGGGTGAGTTAAGCCCCCTCACATTCCATGAAATTAGCTTAGGCTCCATTCAAACCATCAGTAAAACGTATCAGCAGGAGTATATGATCGGAAACATTAAGGAGTGAGCCTGAATCTACCACCTTTCTCCTTCTTACTTCCCCATCTGACATTAGCGGAGCTCCTCCTTGCCCCATTAGAAAGATTGCCATAAAAGAGTTAACACAACACCATAATATAAACATTTTAACCTGACAGAAAAAGATACTAACATGCACAATCCCTAATAACTGAAGGAGATTTAACCCATTTTTATTAACAAAACCCATCCCTCCCTCTGTTCGCAACTTTGCAATCCCACATATGACCAGCATCCACTGTGCATGTCGGCTAAAAACAAAAAAAAGCCCAGACACCAGTAGAGGTTGCTGGGAGGTAGGTGACCCCAGGAACCCATCATAACTAGGTAAAGCAAATCTCCTTGTAACCCCTAATAAGGAGACATGTACGGGGAAGGAGAGGGAAAAAAAAAAAAAAAGTCTTCCAAACAACGGCCAAATAGGCTGTCGTCCGATAAAATAGTAAGGGACAGTTGTGAGAGCCGAGCTTAGCCCCTCTATATGTTTTGAGGTAATGCCTAGGGCTGATCTACAGGTATGCAGAGCCCCAGAATTAAACTATGGGCAGCACCATGCTTGTCCCCATTTGTTCAGGCATATCAGCCAAAGCAAGCACGAAGAGAGCCTGATCGGCACCTCGAGTAGCAGGGAACAGCAAGTGCCAGAGTAGCTGCTCAGGTATGAACCTAAGGGCCCATCATAACTATCCTCTGAAGGGGAAGGTCCCCTTTAACTTGGGGCGCAGGGGGCTCATCCCTAATCAGAGGCAATGCCTGTTAATCCACAGACAAGCAAAGCATTAAAAACCAAAAAGAGATATGATAATAGCAGTCAGCCAACTGATTCAGCAGCAGGAGTGGAGGTAGCCAAGCTGCTTGAAATTAGTTCCAAAGCCGGTCCAGCTGCCATGGTCCCAGAGTCCTCCGTAGGGGTACCAGCTGCATCTTCAGCCCAGAGAAGCTGTTTAGCCACTGAGGATTTTGAGCCGGCCGAGCAGGAGCATCTAGGTGGTAGAGGAAGGTCGCGGGGAATGTCTTCGTGGAGATCCATCAGAACTTTATATTGATTGTTGCTCATATCCGAGTAAGAGACTCATGAGAGGCACTAGGTCTGAACTACTACCTCTGCTTCTGCTTCTGGAGCAGAGCCGTGGGGTTTTATCTATGTGCCCTCCTTCAATCCTCGCCCTTCTTCTATTCTTTTTCCTACTTCCGGAGGATTTTTGAGGGGATGACCGAATGGGAGTCAGAAGTTTTTCAGCTGAATGAGAAGATGAGGCTGCCACAGCAATAGGGGTTGCAAGTCCATCAGTGTCCATCGGGGCAGATTGAGCAGGGAAGGCCCTTGGGCTGTGAGATGCACACAGTTTGCCCCAGTTCAGTTTAGGAGCCTGTGAAGCTATAAAGTCCTCAGCAGATGCCGGGTTGTCAAAGACCCGTGGTGATCCATTAATCACAATCCGGAGAGACGCAGGGTAACGCAGAGAATATTCAAGACCCAGTTCAGCACATGCCCTCCGAGCTGCTGTAAAGGCCTTCCGCCTGTTAGTAACCTCCAACGAGTAGTCAGAAATATTTGAATTTTGTGCCCTTTCAGAACAGCTCTTTCTTCTGCTGTGCCAGCTGGAGTGATCCATTCTCGGTCTTGAAAGCCGGAGGTATCGGGCTAAAATGTGCAGGGGCACCCACTGGGGCTTGGCAAGTGGGCAGGTTCTATGTGCTCTGTCCAACTCCCACGGGTCTCGTGACTGACAGTCCAACAATGAGGGTAGTACTCATTGTAGAAAGATATAGCATCATTCCCCTCGCAGCCTTCAGGGAACCCAACAAATCTGAGATTGTTCCGGCGGCTGTGATTTTTCAGATCTTCCACCCAGGCCCAAAGATGCTGAATTAGCTGCCCCTGATCGTGCACTTTAGCCCCGGCCTTACACCAGCCATCTTCCACCTCAGCTAGCTTATGCTCAAAGATACAGGCCCTTTGCAATAAATCAACGATATTCTCAGTGTTCTTCCTTGTAGCAACATCCATTTTATCCATGCGATGCAGGATTTCTGCAAACATTTGCCGTATTTCTAGTAGATTGCTTTCGGTTGCCGTCGGAGAGGGCGTAGATAAGGACTCCATGTTGCAAAAAGTCTTTCTGGGTCAGTAGCAGAGCGGAGCCTGAGCAACACAGCAGAAAACCGCAAAAATGCTCCCGATGTTTAAAGCACCGGTCCGGATACAGATATCGGGACGACCACCGGTAAGTTCAATGTCGAAATTTTATACCGTTGTGTAGGAACAGGTCGGTGAATGCAGGATTTCGGGGGTTACATTCGGGAGCAAGCTTTTTAGGCATCCATTCGATTCGGCTGTTGGCCATGCTCCCCGCATTACCCATTTTAGTTTTAGCAATTAGAAAATGTTCTACCTAAAAGAACTTGATGTGATGTATAGAACAACATGTGAGGAAAAGGAAGCAAATCAATTTACTCCACAATCACCATTTAAAAGCTCTTTACTAAAGCTTGTGCAAACCAACTAGCAGGGACACAAACAGTGCCCCATATTGTTGGGTGGGATTGGTAGTAACCAATCAATAGGACAACATGTGGCCTGGTCTCCACTGTGTCCAGAAACACAGAAACATAGAAACAGAGAACTTGTCAACAAGTAAGGAGTGCTTGGCCCATGCAGCCTGCCCATTTTCCCCTTCCTATACTGTAACCACAAACCCTACTTGATCTCTGGCTACCTCACTCCCTCACTTCCCTACTAAGATTCCCTTGTTCCTATCCCATGTATGCTTGAATCCCACCACTATTTTCACTCCCCCCCACCTCTGTTGGAAGACTGTTCCAGGCGTTCACCACCCTTTCCATGAAGAAGTACTTCCTCACATCCCTTTTTAATTTAACTCCTTCCACTTTCATTGCATTCCCCCTACTTTTTATGCACACTCTCCTCAGAAAACTACCCCCCTCCTGTACCTTACTCACCCTGTGTGGTATTTATAGGTCTCAAGCCTGTCCCCCCTCTCCCTCCTGTCTTCCAGAATGTACATGTTGAGATCCCTCTGCCTCTCCTTACAGGACTTTTGATGCAGCCACTGCACCATTTTTAGTTGCTCTCCTCTGGATAGCCTCTACCCTGTCTATGTCCTTCCTTAGAAGTGGTCTCCAGAACTGGATACAGTACTCCAGGTGAGGTCTCATCAACAATCTACACAATGGTAACACCACCTCTCTTCTTCTGCTGATGATACCCCTCCCTATACACCTCAGCATCCCACTGGCCCTGCCTACTTCCTTGTTGCATTGCCTTGCCACCTTGAGGTCCAGTATGATTACCCAAAGGTTCCTTTCCTGTTTCATGACCATCAGTACCTCTCCCTCCATTTTATACTCCACCTTTGGGTTTTTGTGCCGTTGGTGCATGATTTTGCATTTTTTGCATTGAAACCAACAGCCACACCCTTGGCTACTTCTCGAGTTTTCTCAGGTCTCTACCCATTACCCTCCTCGTCTCCCCCCTCGATGCACCCCACTCCCACCACTACCCTCCTCGTGTGCTGGTTTTCACTTCCCTCCCGTCTTCCCGCAGGTAGTTTTCTTTACCCTCAATTCTCTTAACCCCTCAAAGTACTGCCCTGATGGTTTAGACCCCAAACTTCTCCACAATATCTGCCACCGCTATTCTCATCCTGCTCACCCAACTCCTGAACCTCTCCTTCTCTCTATACACTACCCCTATCACCTGGAAAACTGCCACGGTACTTCCCCTCCACAAAGGGGGTGATCCAACATCCCTCAGAAACTGTAGACCCATCTCTCTCTCCTTCCTTCCCTTACCAAACTGCAAAAGTCACTAGTCCACTCCAGATTAGTCGATTTCCTTGACTCCTCTTCCTTCCTATCCCCTTTCCAATCTAGTTTCAGAAAAAAACACTCCACTATCACCTCCCTTCTCCATGCCACTGACTCTGTCCTCACAGGGATGGACCAGGGTCTCATCTCCACTGCCATCTTTATTGTTCTAGCCAAGGCATTCAACTTGGTATCCCACCCTCTCCTTTTTTTTTTTAGTTAAATGTTTTATTGATTTTTTTTGCTACAAAAAACAAATATAACAAATACAACATACTTCCACATACCAGTACAGAAATATATGGAAGGGCAGCAATAAATGCACATCGGTGGTTGGGGTCCATTGAACCTTGAACATGTGATTCCCCTCAAGGTACAGCATTATATAACAAACATTAGTAATCTTGTCAAAGTATATACTGCGTGAAAGAGTCATTAGATCACTTTTGTGATTAAACCCAGTTGTCGTAGTGAAAAAGGTCACCTACCTTCATATTGCCAGGGGCTCACAACCATAGGGAGGTACCAGTGCTGATATTGCAAGGCTTCAATTGTTATGATAGATATACCTTCTCATGGTCGTTGCAGAGGAAACACCTGAAAGGGAGGGTACCACAAAGTAAACAAAGCGATAAATACAATTTTAGATGTTGGAGCTGCACAGCTGATTCGCTATGGACTGTGGAGAATAAAGAATAAATAAAAGAATAAGGAGAGCAAAAACAAAAGCCATAAAGACATAAAAAGAGAAAAAAAATGACACTATACCATTAGTACCCACTAAACTAAAATGTCACAAATTAGGGGTAAACGATGTACAATACTGTCAATGTGCGCAGAACATAATAGTCACTGTTGTCACAACAAATTCAGCAGAAAAGTCAAGGTCATGCATTTTAAACTGTTAATAGGTAATCCTATACTGTTAGAACCATTTAGATCAACCAACTCCTGCTCTGGATGCCAGGTATGCCATATATGGGGCCCAGCAAAGATAGAAGGATCCTATCTTCCCCATTATCAGGTGTGAGCATCTGTCCATTTCGTGCACAGAAGTGAGTGTTGCCAAGACTTCATTCCTACAGGGCGTAGCAAGGCTTCTCCAGTTCCTCAGAATTGCATGCTTCACCTGCATACTAAACAACATTATCCATCTAAATTCTTGGAAATTAAGTTGTGGAGCCTCAGACCTCAAACCTAGCAACATAAGAGCTGCACTGGTTGGAATAGGGCATTGGATGACCAGGCTGGCTTCATGAGAGTTTCTCCCAAATAGCTGAAATCCCAGGGCATTGCCATAGGATATGGTACAGGTCCCCCACCCCCACCCCAGGTTTGAGACATCTCCAACAGGCATCGTGTGTTAATATCTTCATCTTCTTAAGCACTATAGGGGCCCTTTACCATGAGTGCAGTATTTTGTTATGAATAAGCCTGCTACCGGCATCCCTGTGCACCTTGTATCTGACCTGCCAACATTGTTTCCATTGTGGCTTAGAGAGTTGTATTTGTAGGGCCTTCTCCCATTTAAGTTTGGCGGATATATCTGAGGTGGGTAAAGTTTCTCTGACTACTGCATATAGTGTCGCAGCTATCCCCTTGTTTAGAAGAAGCCATTTTGTTAGGGGGGGGCATAAGGTCAGTAAACATATTTCCGTGTCACGAAAGGGGCTTAAGGGCATCTCGTATTTGAAGATATTGCCAGAAGTCAGTTAGCCAGGTTCCACCTAGCTTGCAACTTTTAATAAGAATCCACCAGTAGGGAGTTGTGTAGGAGTAAGTCCTGGATATGCAAAATCCCTTTGTCCTTCCACTGAGGCCAAATCACCGGTTTGTCCCCTATTGTGAGACTAGGGTTGCCCCATAAAGGTATATGGAGAAGGGGAAGGGCAGGGGATCTTATTTTTCTGTGAAAAAGTCTCCAGTATCTAATTGAGGGGCTGATGGTGGGATGTGATTGGAGCACATGGGAGGAGGAAGCCCAAAGTATAGAGGCTGCCACATGAGCGCCACTTAAAGTCTGCTCGATCTTTAACCATTGAGCCACCCTCTCCTTTTAAACAAGCTGGCCTCAGTTGATCTTTCCTCTTCCACAGTGCAGTGGTTCCACTCCTACCTAACAGCCAACGATCTGTGCAGGTGGGTTGTGCCTTTTCTCCGCTCCCTATCCTTGCTGGAGACCCCAGGGCTCTGCTCTGGGTTCCATACTATTCTCTGTTTTTCTAAACGACCTTCCCTCCATCTGTGTCTCATCCCATATTCAAATGTATGTTGACTACACTCTCGTCTATACATTGGCTCCTCCACATCTACGGTAGCTTCCTCCTTCCAACTCAATTTTCATAACGTACTATGCTGGTTCCAGGCCAGCTAGCTCAAAGTAAATACCTAGAAGACAGTATCCATGACCTTTGGCACCAGCCAAAACCTAGCAAGGTTATCCCCTCTTCCCATTCCCATCTTCAGCACCCTTGATGGTACCCAATCGGAGGTAGTCCACACATTAAAATACCTTGGTGTGTGACTCTACAGTAACCTAGACTTTTCTGCACACATAGATGCTATACACTCAAAACTACAACCCAAACTATGCATCCTCTACCAAAACAAGGACTGTCTCTCCCCTGAAGTCCTCAGGGATCTGCTTGTCAAAATAATTCTCCCCATTTTTGATTATGCAGGTGTGGTTTACAGTGCAGCCATGCCCTCTACTCTTGTCAGACTGGACACCCTCTGTAATGGCTTCTGTTGCTTTGTGACCAACTCTCTCACTTGTACACATCACTGATCCCTCTTTTCCACTCTTTCTTTCGCCCCCTTACCCTCTTGCCACCTCTCCCATTGCTCCTCTGTTATTGGCAAATATTGGTTCTCCTCACTCCTCTCCTATCTATCCTCTTTACTCCTCCCCTCAGCTTCCTCCTTCTCCTGTCCCCTTTATTCTAAAGACTCCTGCTTCTTCTCGATCCCTCATCCTCGCTGTAGCACTGGTCAGGGTGCCTCCTCTTACTGACTCCCCTCCCTTTTGAACCTAATACCTCCTTTTCTTCACTGTACCCCTTCCCTACTATCCCTAAAGCAGTTGCTAAAGCCACCCCCCACTTGCTCCTGCTCCTCCCCCCAAACCTCACCCTCACCTTCTCACTCCTTCTCTCTCCTCACTGTCATCCTACCCCATATCTTTTTTACTCTCTCACTCCCCTCACCCTTCAGCTTCCCTCTGAGGGGTTTGCCTCACTGAATTTCTACCTGTCTGCTGCTTTCCCCCAGCTCACCCTTGTAATCCACAACTGACTCCAACACTAAGAATTGCTACCTTTTTTACCTCGATATACTCTTACCACCATATTATTTTGCTGCCACTGTATTTGCACCTTAATATATTACTATCTGTTGCACTTCTTTTTGATTGTATTTTGCTGCCTCTGTATTTGAACCTTGATATATTGCTATCTGTTGCACTTCTTTTTGATTGTGTTTTGCTGCCACTGTATTTGCACCTTAATTTATTGCTGTCATTTGCACTTCTGTTTGTGTTTTACTGCTTGCATTGTCCCCCACCCCAACCCCTGGGTCCCACCTGGAAATGAGCCATGGCTCAGTGTGCCTTTCCCAGCTACCAAACTTTTAAATAAGTGGTACAAGTAATTTGGGGGACTGGCACCTGCCCATTGCAAATGGAGTGCAGCAAGAACGCAATATATAACTCAAAAAAACTCATCAATTCTGTTTGAGGTACAAAAGGTGTTCTTCTTTATTTAGACTGAAGCCATAAAAACTTTGTTTAAAATACCAAAACAGTGGTTTCAACAGATTTCCCTGCTCCTTTGAACTTCCTCATTCATCACAGTGATGTCACCCGACGCGTTTCACACATGCCTGCTTTCTCAAAGGTGGTCACAGTCTCAAATTATCCTTTCTTAAATATCCTCATGTCTTAAAGATACAGTGTCAGCAAAAAATCCAGTGTAATGAGTTTATAAATACTTAAGTTAAAACATCCAAAAAATGTTATTCTCATATCACATCATTGTGTACCCTTTTATGCAGATGCATGCTGCCAGGCTGTTATGGTCATAGAGAAACAGGAACTGTCTATGTAGAACAATGCATTTTTATAGTTCCATCATTGGCTATTTAATATTCTCCTGGTAGGGGCAATATTAAGTAAGAATTTCCAATAGCGTCACTCACACCCTTTGTTATTGCAGCCATAAAAACATATTCTGGAAACATATGTTGTTATTACTATAGTAAAAACATACTTAAATGCATTTAGAACAAAATTCATAAGAGGCAAACCTGACAAATGCTGTGATTAAAGATGGAAAAAGACTGCACAAAGTTTGAGTAAACTAGCAGCATATGGTGGTGCTGGTGCAAATCTGAAAGGAGAAAGGAAGGAAGGAAGGAAGGAAGGAGGGAAGGGAAGGGAAGGAAAACTGTTAAAAATAAGACAAACATAGAACTGCATGAAGAGTACCATTTGTACCTCAAACAGAATTGGTGAGTTTTCTGGAGTCATATACACAGACTGTTCTTGCTGTGTTCTTGCTGCACTCTGTTTGACTTAGGCAGGTGTCGGTCTTCATAATTACTTGCACCATTGATTTTTTTTGACTGTGGCACTGTCTGGCCTTGGTGCGGTTGTACCCAAATGTGCAATCAATTAAATAAATAAATAAATGAATAAATAAATAAATAAATGCATTTTTTCCACCCCATCTGGAGTGTCTACCCTATTGTAGATTTTGGTGTCATCTGTAGAGAGGCATACCTCCTCTTCCAGCTCTTCTGCAATGTCACTTATAAAGACATTGAAGTGAACTGGTCCTGGTACTGAGCCCTGAGGTACCCCACTGGTCACTCTCCCCTTCCAAGAGTGATTGCTGTTTACCACCACCACCACCCTCAGTCATTTATCATTCAACCAACTTCATACCCAGCTTACCACCTTGGGACCTCATCCCAAACTGCCCAGTTTCCTTATAAGCCTTCTATGTGAAATGGTGTTGAAGGCCTCATTGAAGCCTAAGTAGGCCACATCAGTTGCCCCACTCCATTCTATTTTCCTGGTCACCTAGTCAAAAAAATTGATCAGGTTTGTCTGAGAAGACCCCCCTCCCCATGAATTCATGCTGCCTCAGGTCTTGTAACCCATTCGATTCAAGATACTCCACTAGTCATTCCTTTAAAAGAATCTCCATTAACTTCCCCACCACTGATATCAGACTGACTGGCCTGTAGTTACCAGCCTCCTCCCTGCTGCCACGTATATGAAGTGGGACTACATCTGCCTTCCCCTTCCTCCATCCTCTAGAAGAACCACTCCTGTTTCCAGTCAATTGTTCAATATGACTGTCAGAGGTGCAGGCAGTAACTCCCTGAGCTCTCTCTCTCAGGAACCTTTGGGTGTAACTCATCTAGTCCCACCATAGCTTTTTCCACTTTCAGATTCACAAGTCCTTCAGGACTGTCTCCTCTGTGAATGGACTTGTGTCTATCTCCCTCCCGACAGTGTTCTTGCTGCTTTTATGTAGTCCATCCCTCACCCCTTCCACCATGAAGACTGAACAGAAGTACAGTATCTGTTCAGGATATCTGCTTTTTCCTGATCCTCCTCTGCAGTCCCCCTGATCTTCTTAACCTCACAATCCCTCCCCTTGTCTTCATCATTTCACTTGTGCACCTAAAAAAAGTTCTTGTTCCCTTTGTTACCCCATTGGCTGTCCTTTTCTCAGTTTGCTTTTTGCACCCCTCACTACCTTTCCTGCTTCTTTCTGCTTTTCCTGGTACACCTCCCTGTTGTCTTCCCTCTGCATCTTACTGAACCTCCTGAATGCTACCCTTTTAGAGTTTATCTCTGTAGCCACTTCCCTTAAGAACCATAATGGTCTCTTTTTTGTCTTACTCTTCTTCACTTCTTTTACGTAGAGGTTTGTTGCCTTTGCTATGCCATTCCTTACTTTGGCTCACTGTTCCTCCACCCCACCCAGATAATCCCCCTGCCAGGTCATCACAGACTCATTCAACTATTTTTTTTTTTAAATCTGCCATCCTGAAGTCCAGGACCCCCATCCTTGTGTGGTTTACCTCTCCTGCCATCCTTGTTTTAAACCACATTGTATGGTGATTGTTGGTGTCAGGTGGTAGTGCAGATGTAAGATTTCACAAGGTGGGGGAATGCAGTGTTGGTGTACATACTTGATATATAAATTTTAAATTTTTCTAATCCTTTGTATTGTCTGCTATTATCTTTTTATTACATTTTTGACAGAAAATACAAATGCAATCTATACTTTTTAATATGTATCTTCTTAAAATCAATATATTACAGTTCTCCAGCAAAGTGAAATGCTGCAGCATCAAACAAGTAAGTTACGAAGCAGGATGTAACCGTCCCCTTCCCTACCCCCCCAGAGCTGCCATTGTCAGGCAGTGGTGGAGCCAGATTTGGAAGCATTTGGGAGCCGGGGAGCCATTCAGTCAATCACGGGCTCCACAATGGACACTAAACAGTGAATAAAGATGGCAGCAGGGCACCACTACTCACTCTGGGGCAGCCAGGAGGGGTGACTGCCCTCCCCACCCCCCCCAGCTCTGCCACTGTTGTCAGGTGACATCCCAACTTGATGTCTGCAATGCTGTCCCTCTTTGTGAGTGCCAGGTCCAGTATTCTCCCATCACAAGTGGGCTTCTTGACTAGTTTCCAGAGAAACACCCTTTGCAGTGAGTCTAGAATGTCCCTGCTTTTAGCCAGGGCTGTGGCTGGCAGGCTCCTGTGTACATTAGCAGATAAAGTCCCCCACCAGCAGCACCTCCCCCTTTTCTGCCATTATGCTGATGGCTTCCCCATTGCCCTATCCAGTTTTTTCCTCTGTGTTGGAGATCTGTATATCACCCCTGTGTGGTTCCTATCTCCAGGGTGACCCACAGTACCTCCAGCCCCTCCTCTCCCTCTGGTTCCTTTGCATTTCTGTTGCCTGGATACCCTCCGTAACATGCAACACAACCCCTCCTCCCTTCCTACCCTCCCTATCCTTCCTGAACTGAGTGTAGCCTTCTATGACCATGTCCCAGTCATAGCTTCCTGTGCACAATGACTCAATAATGGCCACAGTATACAGGTCTGCCGCAGCCATGATGGCCTCTAGGTCTGGAATCTTATTTCCAAGACTCCTTGTATTTACACACATGGCTCTCTGCACCTTGCTATCACTCTGCCTTCATCCTCTCTTCCTCCCCTTATGCCCCAGCTCATTTCCACTCTTCTTGCAACTTTTGTTCCCTCTTGTCCTCTCTTCTCTGCTGTTCCCATTAACTTGCTCCCTTGGGGATTTTCCTCCCCTTGGGTCTTCCCTTCCTACTGCTTCAGTGTGTGGGAGAGGGCAGTTTATGTCTCCCTTAGTCTTTCTGCCACACCCTCAGCTAGTTTAAATGGGTAACTGGCAATGATGTTCCACGAACAATACTGCCGGAAAAATACAGATGCAAAAATGTTGACTTCCAAGATCTTGAATGGGACATTTTACTGCCTTGTGGAGACCTTGGATACCTACTGCTGCCTCGCGACATTCCAGCAGCTCCACTGCTGAGTGGATTGGAGTTTGTTATATATAGTATGGGCGGTGCAGGGTGTGGAGCTTCCCACATTGAGGGTGCTGGGAGTGAAGCCCCCCACACTGGAGCCAGGCAGTTTTTTTGCATCGCATGGCATGCATGTTGTTTGCTTCCTGTGTTTGACTGTGTTCTCCTGATTAGTTTTGGGCTATTGTATGCAGGCATGTGATATTCTGTGGTTTTATCCTCTGGTGTGATAGTAATTACCTGGATCCATTTGTTTTGTATATCTCTGGTGTTGGCACGGTGTGGATTTCACTGTCCTGGGAGTTTGTTTGTGCTGGAAATAAATGGAGTGTTTTGGGGGTTTTTTTGTAATATTTACAGCTGTGTGGGCTGGTTCCTGTGTTTTTCTTTTTTCCAATTACGTTTTGATATTTTGACGTGTGGTATGATTTCTCCATGGTAGCTGTGTATTCAGCGGGATTTCTTTAAGATTGTTGTGATCGTTATTGTAGTATGCGGGTATATCACATAGAGCCATTTAAATGTTTATCAAAGTGACATTTAAATCATCCATTGAGAACTGCATTTCCCCTCCCAGACAAACGCAGACCATCATCCCTGTATAGGCCCTCATCCCTCCAGGTGGGTCCCCAGTCCCCAATGTAGCTGAACCCATCTTCTCTGCACCATTCCTTCAACCTTGAGTTGAAGTTCCTGGTGTGGAATACCCCATTTTTTCCTCAGCCATAGACAGGCAACACCTCAGCGAAAGCCACTGCATATGCTACTTGCCTTAGGCCCCTCCCCAGTTCCCAAAACTCTCCCTGCACAATCCCAGCCCTGTGCTTTGCTAGGTTTTTAGTCCCCAGGTGGATATTGACCTCCAGCTCCTCTCCCTGCCCTGCCACCCTAGCGATCCTTAGGATTCCCTGCCTATCCATCTAAGCCATGGTACCTGGTAGACACCTTACCTCCCTCTCACCCACCCTTTTCTGTCCAAGATCTACCTTCTTAACAGTTGAAGTCCTCCACCAGAAGCTGCTTCCTCCTCTTCTGGGGTCCTCTACTGCTCACCTTGGGACCTCCCCTACAGAGGACCCCACATCCTCCCTTGCCACTATGTTGGGTGCATCCTCTCAGCAAACCTGTCGCATTAGAACAGTGAAGGAATTTAGTAGTGGCACAAGCTGAGAAATGTATTCATGACCTGCAACCCCCACTCTCCTGGAGCCCACCACAATCCAGCCAGCCCTTCTTCCCCCTGACAACCACTGAGACAATTGCGGTAGAGTTGGTGGCCCCTGGGTGGAGTAACAGGTCCTCTGGATCCTTGTCAGCTTGGCCTGGAGACCAGTAACCTCCTTTAACCCAGACAGAAGCATGCAGAGGGGGCCACACCTCAGTCTGGGGCCCCACTTCAGTCTCCAGAATGTCTCCCGGAAAACTGCAGCTGCACATCAGCTGCACCACACCTCCATTGTTGACTTTATGTATTGTTACCTGCTGCTATCAACTGCATCTTGCCCTTATTGCCCCTGTCCTGTGTTTGGCTGTTTCTCACCTGCACTTTCTATCAGTATTTGCTTCATCACCCTACCATAGACAGGGTATTTCCTGCTTTCCCCTTTTCCCCTTGCGTTCTCCTTTATGTGTTTGGCTATTTCACACTCTGTATTGCTCTGCCTCTTTACATCTTCCTTTTTTTTTGATTAATATTGATTAATATTTTATTTAATTTTATGCTCTACAATACACAAGACAACGTTATAGACAATGATACACTACATAATGCAAGCACACCTACTAAGATTGTACAGTCATAGTTTCCGGACTTCAATAATACAATTGTTTTGTTACAGTATGTGACCTTACTGACCCATCGTCTTGATAGAACAATATGAACATACTGAATTGCCAACAGAAACGTGCCTCATGGTCTATCGAGTCTGCTTGTGTGTGCAGCTAGCCCCTCATCTCGCAGCTGCTTCTCCCACCCCCCTCTTTCCAGTATCCCTTCCCCTTCCCTTGTCCAAAGCCCTCTTGAAACTGCCCATTGTCTTACAGGATACTATCTTGTCTGGTATGGTGTTCTATTTGTTCACCACTCTTTCAGTGAAAAAATGTCTCCTCGTTTCCCTCCTGAATCTTCCCCCCTTCAATCTCAGTCCATGCCCTCTCACGTCCCTCCCCTTTCTCATCTGGAAAATCCCTTCTGTGTTACATAGAAACAGAACTTGACAGCAGATAAGGACCGCTTGGCCCACCTAGTCTGCCCATTTCCCTACCTGATGGATAAGCTGCAGATCCTAGTTAAGCAACAGCCTACTATCTCCTACCCCCCACTAGAATTGCCTTATGTCTGTGCCATGCATTCTTGAATTCCCCCCACAGTTTTTGACTACACTGCCTCCTCAGGAAGGAGTTCCATGTCTCCACAATCCTCTCCGTAAAAAAATACTTCCTCACATTACCTCTGAGCCATCCCCCCTCTTTCTTCAAATTGTGCCCCCTTGTTCTTGTGCATCTCTTTTTCTGAAAGATGCTACCCTCTTGGACTTTGTTGATTCCCTTGAGGTACTAGAAAGTTTCTATCATGTCCCCCCCTCTCCCTCCTCTCTTCAAGGGTATACATATTAAGCTCCTTTAATCTCTCCTCGTAAGTCTTCTGGAGCAGACCCTTCACCATTTTAGTTGCCCTCCTCTGGACAGCCTCCATTCTATCTATGTCCTTGCGGAGATGGGGTCCCCAGAACTGCATGCAGTACTCCAGATGGGGTCTCACCAACTGTCTGTACAGAGAGATAACAACTTCCTGTTTTCTACTGGTGATGCCTCTCCCTATGCATCCCAGTATTTCGCCAGCCCTCCTTACTGCCTTCTCACATTGCTTGCCCACCTTAAGGTCATCTGATATGACTAACCCCAGGTCCCTTTCCATTTTTGTTGTTGTTAGTATCTCACCCCCATTGTGTACTCTTCCCCTGGGTTTTTATTTCCCAGGTGCATTACTTTGCTGTCGGTCTTGTTTATCCCCTTTAGATACTTAAAGGTCTCGATTATATCCCCCTCTCCCTCCTCTCCTCCAGTGAATACATATTCAACTCTCCCAGCCTGTCCTCATAGGGCTTGCTCTGTAATCCCTGGATCATCTTTGTGGCTCTTCGCTGCACCTCATCCAACAATCTGATGTCCTTCTTCAGGAATGGGCGCCAGTATTGCATGCAGTACTCCAGGTGGGGCCTGACCAATGACCTACACAGGGGTAGGATAACCTCCCTCCTTCTGGAGGAGATCCCTCTTGCAACACACCCCAGCATTTTGTTGGCTTTTGCTGCCACCTTCTTGCACTAAACAGAGTTGTCCATGCTCCCCCTAATAATCACTCCTAGGTCCTTCTCCTCTGTGGAGCTCCCCAGCTGTACCCCATCCATGTGATAATCCCTCCCCTGGTTCCTGGCTCCAAAGTGCAGAACCTTGCACTTCTTGGCATTGAACCCCAACTGCCATGTTTCAGCCCACTCCTGCAGCTTAGTCAAGTCCTCCTGCAACCCCTTCCACCCCTCCACATCATCAACCACAGCTCCCATCTGGGTATCAGCTGCAAACAGACTGATCTTGCTCTGGATCCCATGTGAAATATCTGCAATAAAAATCCTAACCAACACAGGTCCCAGTACTGATTCCTGTGGTACCCCGCTCATCAACACTCTTAGTGATGAGAGGTCCCCACCACCACCACCCTTTGCTGCCTTCCCTTTAGCCAGTTTGTGATCCATTTCACCATTTCTGGTCCCGGCCCCACATGTTCCACTCCTCCCCCTCAACCTGCCATGCGGCATTGAATCAAAGGCCTTGCTGAAGTCTAAATACAGGACATTCACTGCATGGTCCTTGTCCAGTTCCCGCATCACCCAGTCATAGTACTCTACAAGGTTTGTCTGGCAGGATCTGTCCACTACAAACCCATGCTGTTGACCATCCTGGAGACTGTTTTCCTTCAAGAAGATTACTAGCCTCTCTTTTCGGATGATTGCCATATGCTTTACCACAATCGATGTGAGGCTCACTGGCCTATAGTTTCCTGGTTCATCCTTTGGGCCACTTTTGTGGATGGGCACCACATGGGCCATTCTCCAGTCCTGTGGTACACATACTGTGTCCAGTGAAGTATTGAACAGGTCAGCCAGTGGCCCCACCAGGACCTCTGCTAACTCCCTTAGTACCCTAGGGCGATTGCCATCTCCTAGGTAGAAACATAGAAACATAGATTTTGGCAGGAGATAAGGACTGCCTGGCCCACCTAGACTTCCCATTTCCCTACCTAATTAACTCCTGATCCTAAATGTTCAGCAACTGACACTCTCTTTCCTACCACGTGGGTTGCCTTCTGTCTATCCTATGCATTCTTGAACTCACCAATCATTTTAGCCTGTACAACCTCCACTGAGAGGCTGTTCCATGCATCCACCACCCTTTCTGTGAAAAAATACTTCCTCACATTCCCCCTGAGTCCCCCCCCCAGCCTCATATTGTGACCCCTTGTTCTTGCACATCTATTTTTTGAAAGATAGGTTCATAGGTTCATAGGTAAGATACAAAGTCGAGGGAACTAGCCCATTATGACTTCGCCACCCATTAACTAGGATGGAAGTAATATTTATTTTCATCCATATAGTTGTCCAAATTTATTTTAAATACATTGAAGCTAGGACTATTTACCACCTCTTGTGGCAGAGAATTCCAAACTGGAATTACTCTTTGAGTTATGAAATTTTTTCTTTTATTTGTTTTTACATTGAAAGTCTTTATTTTAACGTTATGAGATCTAGTAGAGCTTAAACTATTTCCCCATTCTAGACATAGGGTTTCAAATAAAGACTCATTTTTTAAGGCACAAAAAATTAGACATAAGTCGCCTCTCATAGACCTGTATTCTAATGAGTAAAGCTTAAGTTTTTTTAGTCTTTCTTGGTGGGGGGATGTTTGAGACCTTTGATTCTTTTAGTGAATCTGCGTTGTACATGTTCTCTGTTTATCTTATCCTTTGTAAATGTGGGTACGCAGAATGGAGAGCAATAGTCAAACTTAGACCTTATCAAACTGCTAAATAAGAGAATTAATACCTCTGGGTCTCTACTTTTTAAGTTTTTAAGTATACAGTTTATTAGACGATGACATTTTTTAACTATTAAGTTATTATGGTCAGTGAATTTTAAGTCATTAGTAATAACAACTCCTAGGTCACTTTCAGATGTGACTTTAGTCAGAGGTGCATTTTTTAACATATAATGTGCCATTCAATTATTCTTACCGAAATGCATGACTTTGCATTTATCTATATTTAATGATAAGTTTTTATTAGTAGCCCAAGTTAATATATTATTTAAATTTGTTTGGAGATTGTAAACTGAGACTGGATCATTAACAATGCAACCCAATTAAACATTGTCAGCATATTTATTTAACCATACCCCATTTGATGTAGACATACTGGAAACCACAAAATTAAACAAGATTTGTCCCAGCACAGAACCCTGGGGTACTCCACTTGTCACACTACTCCATGCAGAATCATAACCTCAGATTCTAACTTGTTGTTTTCTCTCTACTAACCATGATACAATCCATTTGATTATGTTTGTACATATCTTTAGATTAAATAAACATTCAATTATTGTCTTATGTGAAACAGAATCAAATGCCTTTTCGTAATCTAGGAAAATTACATCCACTGGAAAACCAGTATCTAATGCCTGGCTCACTGGTTCAAAAAAGTTTATCAGATTTTCCTGACACGATCTTCCCTTCCTAAAACCATATTGAAAAATGTCAATATCCCCATTACTTATAATATGTTCTTCAAGTTTTTGTAGGATGAGTTTCTCCATAATTTTACCAATGCGAGAAGTTAGACTAATAGGTCTATATTGTTTAGTATGGAATTTTGACCCATTTTTATGTATTGGTATAACTCGAGCAGATTTCCATTTCCTAGGTACAATACCATATTGTAAAGATTTATTAAATAGTAAGGTCTAAATATCAAATATGCTTCCCTCTTGGACCTTGTTGATTCCCCTGAGGTACTTGATTGTCTCTATCATATCCCCCCTCTCCTTCCTTTTCTCCTGTGTATACATATTGAGGTCTTTCAGTGTTTCCTCATATGTTTTCTGGTGCAATTCTGTTGCCATTTTTGTTGCTTTTCCCTGGACCGCCTATATTCTGTCAATGTCCTTCCAGAGATGTGGTCTCCAGAATGGAACACAGTATTCCAGATGTGACCTAACCAATTGTCTGTACAGTGACATCGCCACCTCCTGTTTTCTTCAGGTGATGCCCCTTCCTATGCACCACAGCATTCCTCCGGCCCTCCCCACCACCTTTTCACATTGCTTGGCCACCTTCAGGTCATCTGTTATGTTTACCCCCAAGTCCTTTTCCAGTTTTGTTGTTGTTAGTATCCCCCCAATTTTGTATTACTGTCCAGGATTCCTATGGCCCAGGTGCATGACTTTGCACTTTTTTGCACTGAATTTAAGTTGCCACTCTCTTGACCACTCCTCCAATTTGACTAGGTCTCTTCTCATTTTTTTTCTCCCCGACTGGAGTGTCTACCCCATTGCAGATCTTGGTATCATCCACAAAGAGGCACACCTTCCCTTCCAGCACCTCTGCAATGGTCACTAATGAAAACACTGAAGAGGACCTGCCCCAGAACTGAATCCTGTGGCACCCCACTGGTCACCTCCCCATCCTGGGATTGTTCTCCATTCACCACCACCCTCTGTGTCCTGTTGCTCAGCCACTTTATGATCCATATTACCACCTTGGGACCTACTCCCATACTGTGCAACTTGTTTACTAGCATCCTGTGTGTGACAGTGTCAGATGCCTTGCTGAAATCTAGGTAGGCCATGTCCACCGCCCCTGCCTGATCCACCACCTTAGTTACCTAGTCAAAGAAGTCTATCAGATTTGTTTGACAAGATCTCCCTGCTGTGAATCTGTGTCGCCTCAGGTCTTGTGCCCCACTAGCATCCAGCTATGCCACAATCCTTTCCCTTAATGTGGATTCCATGATTTTTCCCACCACTGAGGTCAAGCTGACCAGCCTATAATTTCCAGCCTCTACCTCGCTCCCATTTTTGTGTAGTGATACCACAATTGCCCATCTCCAGTCCTCCGGCACCACTCCCTCCTCCAGTGATTTGTTAAACAGGGCTGTCAGTGGTGCCCCTAGTACCTCCCTGAGTTCTTTCAGTATTCTGGGATGCATCCCATCTGGTCCCATTGTGTTGTCCACTTTTAGTTTCAAGAATTCCTTTAGGACTCTCTCTCCTCTGTGAATGGACTGGTGTCCACCTCCCCCCCCCACCCGTGTGTGTTTCTACCCCTAATTTTGGTCCCTCCTTCCTCTTCCTTTGTAAATACTGAGGCAGAGTATTAGGTTTAGAATTTCTGCTTTTCTAGTTCCTTCTGCACTACCCCCATTTCAACCTCCACAATCCCTCTATTGGTCTTCTTCCTTTCCTCTGATACTCCTGAAGAAGTTTTGTCGCTTTCTTTTACTAACTTTGCTATCCTTTCTTCAGTTTGTGCCTTTGCGCACCTGACTGCTTTCCCCATCTCCTTCTGCTTTGCCTGGTACATGTCCCTGTCTCCCTCCCTCTGTGTTTCCTTGTACTTTCTGAACACCTGTTTTTCTTTTCCCTAACCTTCCCTGCTGTCTCTTTTGAAAACCATAGTGTTTTCTTCTTTCTTTGTGCTTTGTTTATTAGCTTTACACAGAGGCCTGTTGTCTCTGTTATGGTTCCTTTAAACTTCTGCCACTGTTCCTCCACTCCTCCTCCTCCTCCCTCCCCTTTTGCCCCATTTTTGCAAAATCTTCCCTCTTGAAGTCCAGGATCTTTACTTTTCAGTGGCTTGACTCTACTACTGCCTTTACCTTAAACTTTGCTGCATGGTGATCGCTGGTCCCTAGATGGCTGCCCACTGATAGATTTGTTATTCTGTCACCATTTGTGAGAATGACATTATATTTACGCACATGAAAATATACTACCCTTTATCGCGGTTTCATACCCTGTGGATCAACATAAAGCAGATAACATATTTCCAGGGTATAGTTCCATTTACCTGTGTGTAAATTACTTTGAGATTTTCAGAATCGTTACATCAGAACTGTTGCTACCACATGTGACCAGATCCAAGGGAATACCTGCAGTGGTCCAGAGGGAATAGAAAGAGCACAATAATATGAACGTACATGAATCATGCTTATCTGAGCGATATTATATTATGTGTCTGCCAGGATGCTAACCAATGCATCTATTTGCTCAAATTTACTTAGGAATGCTTTTTTTAGCATGTCTTACCTGTGTGCAAGTTTTTCAAGTTTTAAGGTTTCTGAAGTGTTGTGTAGCCATTCCTGATATGTTGGGCTATGTTTTTTGAGACAGATCTTTAAAACTGGTTTGCCAACAGGGCAACAACTCTGGGACAGCGAAGTCCTTAACATCGACAATGTCGACAGATTACGACATTGTCGATGTTAAGGACCCAAGGGCTGAATTCAGCCCTTTTGCCACCCCACCCCCCTTTGAATTGACTCTGACTCGGAGTTAGATATCGAAAGAAGGATGGGTTTGGGGGGCATAGTCCCCTGATAGAAAACGCACAATGGCAGGCGAAATTTCGCCTGTCAACATTAGGGATCTCGCCATGCCGAACTTTGACAACACTGTTGTCATTTTGCCATGGTAGAACCTTTAAAATTTACCTTCTGGCCATGCTGGTGATCAAATCGATGTATAATGTCTGCTTGCCTCTACTTTTGTGTAAAAGAGTTGGCCTAGAACACATATCTCAAAACTGAAGAGCCTTTGATACTCTAGTAAAGAGTGGAGGTTACTTTTGATCTCAGTCCAAAAGGTTTTTATCAAGGGGCATTCCCAAAACAGATGTTCCTGGCTCTTTACCATATTTATAATAGTTAGGGGAAGGGATGGTCCCATTTTTATGAAGTTTTGGGGACGAATAATGGAGATTATGCAGAATTTTAAATTGTTGTGTTTTTAGTTCCCTTATGGAGGAGGTATTTTTTTGGCAAATTTCCAGATTTCTTTTTATTTCCAATTTGATGTGTTTAGCCCTAGTGCCCTGCTCCACCATTTGGCCACATCTTCTGCTGAACCCAAGAGTTTGTTAATGAGGTTACTGTACCATGCTGATTCCTTGCTATCCGCCAATAAATGATGTCTCAGATTGGTAATCCATGGTGGATTGGTGTGTGTTAGTTCCCTTCTATCCCAGTGCTGTCTGACAGTGTGTTGTATCTGCAGAAGGAAAAAGGCATCACCCGGTCATAGGACATGCCTCTGCTGAAGGACATTGAATTTTATGAATTTGCCCTCGCTTACAATATTGTCAACTGTGCATAACTCTTTTTTGACCCAGTGTTCATTTGATAGTGGCATATCACTAACTAAAATGATTACCCCAGACTGTTTGATCTAGGCAGTATTTCAGGTTTTACTCCTGTTGCTTTTGTGAACTGCGACCAGACCTCATGCGTATAGGACAGAGGACAGTCTTTAAATCTTGTGGGGATACTTCTTCCTTTTTAATTAACCCTCCTCTTTATGCCCTTATTGAACAGTTTTTGTACCCTACCATTAATGGGGTGTCCCTCCTATTCCCACCTGTATCAGTTACCTGTTTGTTACTTTTCCCCACAGATGTTTCTTACCCCACCCCCCTGCCATTCCCTATACAAGTAACAGTAAGACAAAAGGTACCCTACTTTACCCTGTCAGTCTGGCAGAGCCTGCTGCCTGTCTGCTGTTGCCTGCAGATGCCTGCTGATGCATAAGAGGCCAATAGTATCCTGTTCCACTCCTGCTCTAGTTCACTCACATAATGGAACATAAGCATGATGGGTCATGATGGGAGGAAGTCAATTTATCTAGGGCAGGCAGAATCAAAATGAATCTGGGGAAACCTGAATCTGCTTTCACAGGTCCCAGGTCCCTCCCTTTTAGTTGCCTTAACTAGCTGTTTAGTGAAAGGGGAAGGGGAGATTTAGCTGGCTCTACTCCCCCTCTGCTCTCCCTAATGTACTGCTTCTGAAATCAAAATGGACCTGGGGAAAACCTGACTCTGCTTTCACAGGTCACAGGTCCCTCCCCTTTAGCTGCTTCAGCTATCTGTAGGTGCTAAGTGAAGGGGGGGGGCTTTAGCTGGCTCTACCTCTCTGTTCTCCCCAGTGTACAGCTCCTGAAAGCAGAATCAAAATGATGAAGTGTCTGGTGCTGACAACTACAGAACTGTGACAAGCGCTGCATGAAGGGCTCATAGATACTTGCATAGATACATAGACAATGATGACAGAAAAAGGCCTGTTGGACCATCCTGTCTGTTTACCCAACCAGGCTACTCTGCACCTACTCTAGAGGCTATCTTTCACCGTTATTGGTCCACACTGTTTCTAACTAAGCCCATATGCCTGTCCCACCAGCACTTGAAGCTGTTCACTGATTTGGCCTGTCCCATTTTCTATGGCAGCTTGTTCCACTTGTCCACCACTCTTTCTGCAAAAAAGTACTTACAGACGTCACTTCTGAATCCCTCCACTTCCAAGTTTTAAGTGAGTTCCTTCTCTCAATGTATTGAACTCAAGTAAAAAGGCTCCTTGGTGTCCATCGTGTTTATTCCATGCAGGTACTTATATGCCTTAATCGTGTCACCCATTTCCCTCCTTTTTGCAAGGGTGCACATCAGTGGTGGGCCCTCGAACCACCTCAAGGGCTACATTAACACATATGACTTTGACAGGACCCATTTTACCACAAAATTCACACCTTGGTGGCTGTTTCTTAAATGTAATCTTTACACCTCTTTACCCCTAATTACCAGAAGGATTTCCACTCCGTGAGCACCACTTAGCATGGAGAATAACAAGTATAGCAGTACTTCAGTACGTTCGCTCTTAAAATAACAAAAAATCACTTGTAACCGCATATCCGTAAATGTCCACAGTCCTGCAGCAGCCAAATAGAAAACATCACTTACCAACCAAAGCACCTGATTCAACAGCAAAACAACTGTGAGTGTGAGCTGCCTGGACACTATCTTACTATTTGTGGTCATGATCGGGAAGAAGCTAGTATAGGGGGAAGAGCTCAACAAAATGAACAAAGCAGAAAGTGCAAAGTGGAAAACATGGAATGAATTTAGACACAGCAAGCTTTTTTTTTTTAAACAATTTTTCTTTCACTGAAATGCTCTCGGGGCCACAAATAAGCACATTGGGGGCTGCATGCGGGTGGCAGGTTGCCCACCACTGGTGTACATGTTCAGGTCCTTCAGTCTGTCGTCTTATGTCTTGCTCCCTAGTCCATGGACCATCTTGTTTGCCCTGCACTGTACTGCTTCCACCTTGTCAATGTCTCCTCAGCTGTGGACTCCAATATTTTGTGCAGTGTTCTAGGTGTGGTCACACCATATAAGAATGCCACTGAGCACTGGGAATTGCTTGGCATTGAGTTGGGTGGAGGAGACAGGGTACCACTAAGCACCAGTAAATAATTTTCTTCAGACAGGAGCAGATTATCTCTGGACACTAGGGACTGCTTGGCAAGTAAAGGGGTAAGGGTGGAGGGTGCCAGTGGACACCAGGGAGTGCATGGTGCAGGGCGCATGTATCTGCAATTATTCTTTGGACCAGATATTTGAGGTGCCAGTCAGCTCTTGAATTTTGCAGTTCATGTTTTTGTTTGCATTCATTTTTCTCAGTTGTGCTATGATTTATTTATTTATTTTTTTGTTTACATTCACTTTTTGTTTGTTCTGTTATGTTTTTTAGGTTTGATGCACTTGTGCACCAAACCTTTGTTATGAGTGTAAGGGATTTCAGAGTTGTGTCAGTGTGAGCCTACTGCAGTTCAGATCAGTAGGGTCTCAGCAGTCTAGACCAATAATCATGCACTTTAACTGTGACACCACTCTTCGTTGGAATGCAGTTCAAAAGAACCAAGCCGCTGAAATTAGAGAGGGATTCAGTCCTTTGATTTGCATGAAGCTATTCAAAACAGCTGATCAGCTGTCAACACCAGCAACCTGTCTTTAAATACTGTAAAATAATGAAAGGAAAACCATTTTCAGCAGCAGTGACTACCTAACCAGACTATATCAGAAAATTGAGGGAAGATCTACACAAAGTTTGAACTGTGTTGTGCCAATCTTTATTATTTTATTACTGTTAAAGGTTTTCCTGCTTCTCCTGCCTAGACTGTAGGCAGTTTGAAACTGTCCATGATGTTTCAAATTACAGCCTGTTTTTTTTTCACCTAAACTAGCAAGTCTCCTAAAGAAAAATTAACTTTTGCCTGCCTCTCTGGTTACTAGTACTGTAGTATGGAAGTTAGTCTCCTTACTGTGGCAACATTTAAATATAGGGAAAAATAATAATATACCTCCGCTTCTCTCCACCAGCAAGTGCATATTGAAAATAAAAGACACATATTCATTCTAAACTTTTTATTTCTATATTACATGAATGCCATTTGAAAGGTAAACCACACTTCTAGAACTGTGGGTATCTGGATGTCACCAACTTTTGCAATCCTCTCCTGCCCCTCCCCATTTCCTTTTCATCACCCTTCATCCCATAACTCTTGCTCCCTCCCATACCCTAGCCATCCATACCCCTCCTGTATGCTACCTTACCTTCCTTTTAGCACTTGCATATATATATCAAGACCTGCCATGATCTGAGTGATGCATTGATCTTAACATGGTTATGATGTTACATAGATACTGTCGACAGATAGGGGCCTATGACCCACCCAGTCTGCCCATTAGAGCTTGTAAGTTCCCTTTACATTTTTCTAGAAGTATGTTGCCCATTAACCCTGATGGCCAGGATTCCCTTATGTCTATCACATGCAAACTTAAATGCTGTGATTGTTTCAGCTCCCACCACTTCCTCTGTCAGGGTGTTCCACTTGTTCAGCACACTTTCTGTGAAGAAATTCTTCCTCACGTTTCCTCTGAATTGCCCTCCTCCAACTTCATCCCATGCCCTCCTGTCCTGGAACATCTTTTCACTGGAAATAGTATATTTCTGCATCCTGTTCCTACCTGTATGGTACTTGTATGTCTCTATCATATCCCTCTCTCCTCCTCTCCTCCAGGGAGTACATATTGAGGTCTTTCAGCCTGTCCTCAAGGACTTCTGTTGCAATCCCTGTACCATCTTTGTTACCCTCCTCTGAACTTTCTCCACACTGTCTATGTCCCTACATAGGTAAGATCTCCAGAACTGTACACTGTACTCCAGGTGGGGCCTCACTAGTGTCTTGTATAGTGGAATTATGACCTCCCTTTTCCTGCAGGTGATGCCCTGCCTATGCATCCCAGCATCCTATTTGCTTTACCTGCTGCCTTGTCACACTGTTTCCCTACCTTGAGGTCATCAGAGATGATAACCCCAGAGTCCCTTTCCTGCTAGGTGCATGCTATCTCCTCACCCACCAACTAATATGTTGTTCCAGATTTTTGAGTCCCATATGCATTATTTTGCACTTCTTTGCGTTGAATTTCAACTGCAAACCCTCAACCATTCTTCAAGCTTCTGCAAGACTCCTCCTCATTCTGTCCAGTTTCAGTTTATTTGTTATACTGGAAGGCATGTGAGCAAAATTGCCTGTTTTCACAAGCGCTCCAGTTAGGAATCACAAACGGAGATTACCTAAATGGGTACAGAGTACATGAGGGGCAAAACATTCAAACAGTTTAACAATCCATGATACAGAGTACATACAGGGTAAATAACAGACCTGGTAAGTGTAGGGCAAAATTTACACAGAGTCAACATGAGGGATTAGAATACGGAGGGTTTAAACTAATAAGAGTTGAGCTTCAAGTGCTGTCCACACCCTCTAGCATGTCCACTCTGTTACAATGCTTCATGTCATCAGTGAACAGGGAAATCCAGCCTTCTAGGTCCTGTGTGATGTCACTGATTAGGACGTTGACTAGGACTGGTCCCAGCACTGATCCCTGTGGTACCCCACTAGTCACTCTTCCCTCTGTGGAGTGACTGCCATTTACACCATCCTCTGTGTCCTAGCCCAGCCAATTACTCACCCACTACACTACTGTCCTACCCACACCCATATTCCCCAGTTTGTTTAATAGTCTTCTATGCAGCACAGTATCAAAGACCTTGCTGAAGTCCAGCTAGGCCATGTCCACTGCCCTCCCCGATCTACCTCCCTTGTCACCCAGTTGAAAAATTCAATGAGGCTGGTCTGGCTTGACCTCCCACTGATGAAATCATGCTGCCTTGGGTCCTGCAGTCCGGTGGCAAGCAGATGTTCCACCAATCTCTCCTTCAGTAGTGCTTCCATGATCTTCCCCACTACCGAGGTCAGACTGACTGGTCTGTAGTTCCCCACTTCCTCTTTGTTCCCTCTTTTGTATAAGGGGACTACATCTGCTGTCCTCCAGTCTTTGGGTACCTCCTCTGTTTCCAGTGATCGGCTAAACAGGATTGCCAGAGGTTCAGCCGCCACCTCTCTTAGTTCCTTTAGGACCCTCACGTGCACCCCATCTGACCCCATTGCTTTATCAACTCTTATTCTTTCCAGTTCCCTTAGGACCCTTTCCCGTGTAAAGGGACTTGTGTCCATTTCTGTTCCCTTCCCACCCCTTGTACTCCCTTTAGACCCATTACCCTCCCCTTTCTTGGTAAAGACTGAGCAGAAATATCTGTTCAGTATGTCAGCTTTACAGTTGTCACGATCCATGCTGCCTCCGTCCTTCCCCTGCAGTCTCACTATCCCTCCCTTTGCCCTTGTTTTTTTCACTAATGTACATAATATATGTTACGATATTGAAATTCAATAAAAAGAATAACTAGCAGATCCCTACATGTATTCTCCTTTTCTCAACTCAACTGTTTTCCTGCCATCCTTCCTGCAGTGATCCTAGTATTTGCCTTCTGTCCATAGTGATCCTCTGCACCAGCTGTCTCCTAGCCTCAAGACAGTTATTATTCTCCTAAATGCCCTGTCTGTTCAGTACCCTTGATATTTGCCTAGGTGTAAAAACAAAATGAATTTTCCCCAAAGTGAATCCTGCACACTTAGTGTTGTCCATAGCATCCTGTAAGAGAGCTGCTTGCCGTCCCCAACATTCCTTACACTCGCTGCCCAACTGCCCATGTATCATCTGAGGATGTACTGCTGCAAAACATCAAACCTTCAGCATTGACAAATGCTTGTTTTGTTTGCATTCACTTTTTAGTTGTGCTGTGTTTTTAGGTGCCAACTAGCATAGCTTCTAAGCACCTATTGTAGTTATCGTGTATTGTTTTCTACATTTCAGTCAAGTTTCACAATTCCTTTTGTGTGAGTGATTTACAGTGCATCATTTTGCGTGAGTGATCTACCCTGATGCATGGCACATCACTCATACTCACTGATAGGGAATATAACAGCAAAACCCTAATTGCATGTTCTTTTACAATGTGAGTTTCCATGGCAGTACCAGCATGGTGTCAGAGACTTCTGGCCATTGGGGTGCAATCTGCCTGCTGCATGCATGGTTTTTGTGTGTTGGATGTTAGCTCTGCTGGTGGAAGATGGGACTGATCAAGAGTGCTGCTAGAGCTCAGCTATGCAGGGACACCTTGGGCAAAGTAAGTCTTACTAAGGATGATGACAAGGCCCTTCATCTTTCCCTGCCTATCGTGCAGCTAAAATTATACAGTCTTTACAATGAGCCACCCTATATTTTTATTCCTTTTGCATCTTATTTTGCTCTGATGAATGAGTGTGGAATGCTGTACAGGAAGCAGTAGGATTGATCCAAGAGCCCAACCTCGCTCCTGCTGCCATGTAGAGTCTGTCTCGGAGGATTAAGGGAAGCTGCAGGCAGAAGTGGGGCTCTGGGATGGCGGCTCAAGCAAGCAAAGGGGGTATACCCTGATAATAGTGACCAAATATGGGCGACTGTCAAAACAGCGACTCCATATTCGGCGCTGTTGGGGTGGGCTACCTGAAAGGGTAGTGACTGCTCTGACTGTGAGGGTAGAGGAAGGTGACCAGAAAATGGGATTGGTGATGGGAAGAGGAGGAATAGGAAGAGGGTTAATGTGAGAGACTGTGCCTGCTGCCGGTAAACCAGCCATGTGGTGTGGTGGTGAGGTAGGCAGGCTCTTGCACCAGTAGGTACAGGGTTTGAGAGAGGATGGGCGGGTTTAAATGTTGCCGCTGTCTGCATCTCTGCACTTAAATTTATTTTTCTGAATTCATATCCCTCTTTAATATATATCCCCATAAATTCTGAATCCTTAGTAAGGGGTGTGGAGGCAATTCCCCATGAGGAGGGCGTGCGGGGGCATTTCCTTCCGGTTGCCAGCTTTGTATGTAGCAACAACACATGCTTTGTGACAGGGTAGCTTGCGTGACATCCTCAAGCAGTATAGTACTATAGTGAAGCATCACTTGAGAAAGCTGGAAGAAAGGAGGAAGCTCCATTAGAAACTAGCATTTGTCAATGCCAGATGTTCACCACTAGTATTGACATTGTACCAGGTCTAGGTGCAGATCCCCATGCCAGAAGACTAATGTGGTTTGGGCTGGATGGGGGGATCAGTTATGGTGGGGCAGCAAACAGACATTGATGGACATTTTTCTTGTTTATTTAAAAAAATTAAACTACAAGGGAGTGTTTTCTTTATTTCAGGTGGATACACTGGGGGATTGGGAAGCCCCAGTGTTAGTGCTATGAGTGGTGCATTTTAAGGCTTATATGGAAGATAAAGCAACATTCTTTTAGGTCTCCCCCCACCCCTGACTACAAGGAAAAATTATAGTTCAATGGCTGACCTTAGGTAATTGGAGACTGCAGTTGGGGCTTGCTGAGAGCAAGACCATTTCCATGATTTTACCAGGGGATCTGTTTTTTTGTTTGTTGTTTTAAACAGGGAATATGAGAGTCCTCCCCAAGAAAAGGTTTAAATGCTAAGTGTTCAAATTTGCATGGGTTACAGCTTCTTCACTTTCTACAATATTATTTTGCTCTGCAAGGATCCAAATATTTACATTGGGGATCATTAGACACTACAGTTTTGACCAGTTACTTTCCTACCTGACTTACAATAGAAAAGGATTTATGTCTCCAATATCAACTAGACATTAAGTCCGTATTATATCTAACCCCTCCTAAGCTTCCTCACAATCTTAGATCTACCCCTTTGTTCTGGTCCCTTCAAGCTCACACACAACTTTGCAAACATTTGAAATTATCATATGTTGAGGACTCTACCCAACCACTTCTTAATAATTTAAATGTTACCATTGGTAAGACGCCTTTGAGATGGAAGCATTAGCCATACCTGGCTGCATTGACCCCTAATGACTTATTAGAGAATGAAGATTTTATTTATTTTGAACAATTTTGTATGAAATTCACTGCATCTGTTTCTTGTTTTTTTCAGTTCAGTTAAATCCATCATGGTATTCTCAATTTTGTGGGGCCTCCCACATGGTCTAATGTTGCTGGGTCCTTATTTGCAACCTGGTCGGGCTTAGTACACCAAGATCACCTGATATCTCAGTTGTACAATGCTATTGACCAAGTAATATGGGACTATATCTCCAGTTGCATGTTATTGGAATAATGTACTATGTATGGAATGTGATAATTTCTGGTTTCACAGCTGGACTGACATATACAAATATGTTCAACAAGACAGAGTTAGGTTACAACTGTGACACTCTGACATCTGCTTATTGTTATATTATATAATATTTGTAATATAAATATATGGTATGTGATTGTCTGCCTAGGACAAGCAGCCAGAGTGTGAGGACTTAACCTTTGACCTTCAAGGTGTCAGTGAGGATGTCATGAAACGACCAGTAAAACCTAATTAAATGCCTTCCTTCCAGAGGGACAGTTTATTACCCCTTATAACCTGCTCCTGCTTTTGAAGCTGGAAACTAAATATGCACTTTATGACCCTAGCAGGAAGGGAAGCCATCTGGCTGATCCTTTACGTTTTCTCACCTAGCAGAGAACTAGTGACATGATTGTGGGATTGTGAAACATCAAGGGATGTTTTGATCAAAGACTCATATTTTAGGAAATTGCTAGTTGTTGATTTTCACAGTAATAACACACGTCCTTGTGGCGTCCATACTCAGATTACAGATTTATCACAGATCTAACAATGACCTCATAGGTGACATCACCAGGAGGTGGAAAACTGACTTTTGAATATTGCTTGCAAGAGAGTTGGTGCAGAAGGACTCCCTGAAAAGCAAAGACATACTTAGTCTGTGGACTGGTAACCAGGCATTTAAAAAAAAAATAATTCAACTGGAAGTTGAGTATTTTTCTTTTTTTTTTGGTAGGCGTTTGTGTTCTGTAACTTCCCATTTATTTTATGTGACTGTAAGTTGTCGATATATTTGTTCTGTGTTTTATATTTTACCTGTTTTACAATTTTTAGTAAACAATATTTTCTTTAAAATATTGCCTGTGCTTTTTCTCAGTTCTTTTGCATGTGAATGCTGAGCCTGTGTTTAAGTCTGATGGCTGTTAAGGGTTTGAATGTGTTACTAATCTTGTTAAAGGTAAGAATATACCTAGGTCTCATATTGAGTCATAAGGGTACATGTTGGAAACCTTGCTGGGTGCCACTGGGCAAAGGATTGTACTGCATTCCTGAAGAGGGTACATATCTGAGCCGGTTAATGGGGTGCGCTAGCATAAGGTTCATATTTGACCCCCAGGACTCAAGGCTGGTAGGTGATTTGGACCCAAAACAGACAGGAGGGTTACCCTGTCTGTCTCCTGCTCACAATATCACACTTCAAGGTTGGCACTGTGGGAGCAGAGGGCCTGACCTGCGGAGCACGTTTGTGACAACAACAATTTAATATATTCCATGGTTTATTTTTTACATCTATTAATATGTACAGTATGGGGAGAGCCGAGTCACCTATTTGTCCTAGATGCAAGAAAACAGATGGCTCCTTAATGCATATGCTGGTCCTGTCCTGGCATTGCCTCATTTTGGAGCCTCATACAAGCCAAACTAGATCCACTACTTGGCCTTCAAGGAGCTTTCATTCCAGAAATATGCATATTAGGTGATGATAGGTGCTAATGCCATTATACAGAACCATGGTCAGGCCAAATCTGGAGTATGGGTGCAGTTCTGGAGGCCTCACCTATACAGAGATGTTGAGTTGATGGAGAGGGTACAGAGAAGGGCAACTAAAATGCTAAGAAGGATGCAGGATGTACCCTATGAGAGAAGATTGAGAGGGCTGAAATTGTACCCTCTGGAGACTAGGAGAGAGAGGAGGACGTGATTGAGACCTTTAAACATCTGAAGGGAATAAACAAGGTGGAGGGTGATAGCTTGTTCAAGTTGAAGAAGGGAGCAAACACGAGGAGACATAGCCTCAAACTGGAAGGTGGGCAATACAGAAGCAGTTTTTCATGGAGAGGGTGGTGGAGGCCTGGAAAAAGCTGCCGGAGGAGGTAGTGGAGGCTGAAATAGTGGAGGGGTTCAAGAGAGCTTGGGATAGATGTAAGGGGTTGGGGAAAGAGGCTGAATGCATAACAGAAGCGGGGGTAGGGTGTTGGGCAGACTAGATGGACTGTGGGGCCTTTATCTGCCGTCACATTTCTGTATACGTGTGTGTGTGTGTGTGTGTAGTTCTGTTATGGGGAGTTCCCATAAAGTTCACATGGCCTTAATTTCTACGGTTACTAAACTATTAATTCTGAGACATTGATTGACACGGCTTTCTCCACCTGGCCTAAATGGCTTGTTGAAATGTGCTCATCTTTAAATATTGAAAAGTCTATAGCCCGAGTTTTCAAATCACTACATGTGCATCAGTTCAGATTCGAAAACTTACATGCTTTGCTTTCTGTTTCCTCCTAATGAATGCTATGTTGTTAACTAATCTTTATTTTCTTAGTATTTTTTAGTCATTTATGTATTTTATTAGAGTGTTTTCCTTGGTGATTGTTCTGTTGTTACCGTGTTTGTTCTAAAAATTTTAATAAAGTATATTAAATTGCAAAAAAAGTGTTCAAATTTGCAAGTTGCTGCATTTCAAAATTGTAAATTAAACTCGTTTTATAGGCAACCAATATTTAAAAATCAGTGCCAGACCCTGTTTATTTCATTGTTTGATCTACCATAGGGTTCAGTTTCGGGGCCCCCCAAATGGACCTACCCCTTCGGAGATGGTCCGGTACCACCCTTTAAGGGAGTTACCCCAGATGGTCTCTTGGTGGTGCTGGACCTATCGGATTGCTGGGTGAAAGCACAAGTCCAGTGGACCTTGTACTAGCCTATAACAGGGCAGTGGGAGATGCCTTGGAATTGATTGCTCCTGTTAGTGTTCGACCACTCACTCTTCACTCAAGGTCCCCTTTGTACGATGGGTCCTTGAAGGAGTCGAGGCAGGTTGGTTAAAGGCTGGAGAGAGCATGGCGGAAGTCTGGGCTGGATGCTGACAGGCTTAGATTGATGGAACATTATAAGGGCTATCAATCAGAAATCACCCATAAGAAGGCAGAGTTCCTATCCAGGGAGATTTCTGCTGCGCAGAACCGACTGGCTCAACTTTTTCGAACTGTTGACAGATTGTGCAATCCAATCTGTCTCCAGTCCAGAAGAGCTTTTTCACAAATTAAGTGCGATGAGCTAGCTCAGTTTTTCGCAGATGAGGTTGCCAGCATCAGGTTTGGAATCGGCCCGGCTCTCTCTATGAGGGGTTGTGGAGGTCGATGGGAGGTAGTGAGCACCCAGTCTGTCTAGACATATTTCAGCCGACCGGAATTCATGCACATTGTGAAGATTGCCCAGACTTTGCTCCCAACATGTTGTAGTTTGGATCGGGGCCCTATCCCCCTTTTAGTGGGTTGTGTAGATGCTATTTGCCCAATCCTAGCTGAAATTGTAAGGAGATCCTGGAGAGGAATCTTCCAGACCCTAAAGGAGGCAGTCATTTGACCACTCCTTAAAACCCACCTTGGATCCCATTGATCCAGCTAATTACCAACCTGTCTCTAACCTGCCCTTTGTGGGAAGATATTGAGAAGGTGGTTGTGCTGAAACTGGATGATCACTTGGTAACTCACAATGTCTATGATGCTTTCCTGTCTGGTTTCAGGAAGAAGCATAGCATGGAGACTGCCCTTGTTCTGGTATTAAATGATCTCCTAATGGTGAGAGATCAAAAGGCTCGTACCATCTTGGTCCTTCTCGATCTCTCAGCAGCCTTTGACGCTGTGGCCCATGAGGTGCTTTTGGAAACCCTGCGGTTCCTTTGTGGACTGTCGGGTATAGTCCTCAAATGGTTTCAGTCTTTCCTTGTAGGTAGGTCTCAGAGGGTGGTCACTGGAATTTATTCCTTTGACACCCTCCCCCTCTCCTGGGGGCGCTGCAGGGCTCCATATCAGCGCCCATGTTGTTTGCAGTGTGTATGCTGCCATTGGGAGATATCATCGGGTGATATGGCTTGAGTTTTCACTGCTATGCAGATGACACCCACCTGTATATGTCCTTTGTGCCTGGGTAGGTCAATGCAATCTCTGTGCTAAATAGTTGCCTCTCAGGATCAAAGACTGGATGAGCTTGAGTTGGTTGAGACTGAATCTGGATAAGACTGAGGTGTTGGTTGTGGATCCGGGTCACCCAGGGGCGGGTTTTGGGTCTGGGAAAATGTTGGGCCTATGGCTTGATGGTGTCCAGCTCATTACCTCAGATCGGGTGCATAACCTGGGCATTATTTTGATAACGGCTTGACCCTGAAGTCGCGAGGTGTCTTCTGTGGTTAAATACTCATTCTACCATCTGAGGAATATCGCCAGGTGAAACACCTGATTCCATCGGATGACCTTCAACATTGGTCCATGCCTTCATTGCCATCCATCTTGACTACTGCAATGCCCTCTACCTAGGGCTGTCTGAGGTTGATATCCGCCACTTGCAGCTGGTGCAGAATGCTGCAGCCAGGCTGTTGACTGGTACTTCCAGGACCAGTCACATTATGCCTGTGCTGCGCGAACTGCACTGGCTGCCAGTTCAGTGGCAGATCACCTACAAGGTGGGCTTGCTTACCTTTAAAGTCCTACATGAACAGGAACCCGACTACCTGAAAGATCTCCTGACTCCCTACTCCCCCAGTTGCCATCTCTGATCTACAGACAAGGGATTGCTAGAGATTCCTGGGATTAGAGTGCACAACGGTGGAGGGTTTTAAAAGGCCTAAAATCCTTTTTATGGACAAAGGCATTTGGTGCGACACAGATTTTAATTAATGCTGTATATTTTAGCTTGGTTTTAACCTGTTTTATGATGTTTTATGATGTTATTTTGTAATGTGCCTTGATTTTAGAAAGGATAAAAGAAATAAAGTTTTATTATTATTATTATTTGTCTTAAAACACCTAGTGCTCATGCTTTTCATTTGCAGCACCATCCCTGTGGAATTCTCTACCTCGTTGCTTAAGAATGCCTGACCATCAGCAGTTTTACATCTATGCTGAAAACTATTTATTTTCTTTGACCTTCCCTGATTGATTGATTAATTAATTGACTGATTGTAAATAATTTATTATATCATCTATTTTATACTGTAATTTTATATTATGTACAGTGCCTTGATTATGAAAGGCTACATAAATAAAGTTTGCTTGCTTTCTAAATTAATGTGAAGTGGTCACTTATTTACTAGTGTTACTAATGCTAGTGGCCAGTGACCATCTCTCTGTCATTTAGTACATGACATATAGGCTAGCTAGACTCATGCAACACAGCTACATGGGCTGCTGTCTCTCAAGTGATGATGTAGCACAAGCCACAAACTACAGGAACCTCAAGAGGCAGCCATCAGTAAACACAGAGCAGTATGTGGATCTACAGTACTATAACTATTTATAAACAAGTTTTTTTTTATGCTGCACACAGTATGACCAGCACAGCTGGCCCGGCACTGCACCTCTGTTTCTGCAGTTTATCAGGGCAGCAAGTTGCCTAGCAGCTTTTAAAAAGCTTTTAAATTCTTTTTTCTATGACACTTCTTTATTAAATTGTTTATAAATCCTATGCCCAGAATACAGCTCTATTGAATTGCTGTTGATTTCCTGGTTAGATGTTATTAGGTACTTTAAATGTCTGGGAAAAGCTCCTCAGAAATAAAATGGATTATTGTCATTATAAAGAGACTGTTTTGCTTTTAAAATTAAGTTATGATTGGACTTAAGGGTTTATTTTGCAGAGCAGGTAGCTGCTAAAATGTTTATAATGATTATATTTCCAGCAATTATATTTTATAGTGTTTCAGTGTTTATTTTGTTTTCCTGATACTTATCTAATACATATTTCAGATAACTCATTACTTACTTCACTGTGTTTTCAAAAGGTTCTGATGACCCCAAACTAACTGCATAATTGCTCTTTGTGACATCATAGTCTGTTATTGATGCTGGCCATAAGCTTTCCTCAGTATCTGCCCTGGGATCTGCCCTTGATTGGGTCATTGGGACTACTGTTGTGGCCATGGCTGGGAAGCTACCCGGCCGCGCCTTCCTTCCTTTCTGACCCACGGCCGCAAGCTCTCCTCAGGTAGGCAGCTGGGAGGGTCCAGGATTGAAAACCGGGACTCCAATTGGTGAAGGCTTATCTGTCCCTGTTCGCTATATGCCGCTGCTGCTCCTGGCATGCCATGATTGGCTGATCTCCCTCTCCCAACTCTTTGGGCATTAGCTCTGACTGCATTAGCATTTATTAGTTTAAACTTGATTTTTTGTAACTTGCATTTTGATCTGTATGATGACTGATTGTTAGGAACTTTATCTTTTTTAAAAAACAAATGCTGTAACCCTGCAATGTTGAATTGACTGTATTTTAACTCTGTTTAAGTGGTTTTTAATCTAACTTATTCCCTGTTCCTGCCTTCTAAGCCTGTTTTCTACTCTGTTATAATTCTACTTTTTCCCTGTCTTGTCTCCATGGTGGATTAATGCTGGGTCCTGTTCGGCTAGTTGGTGCCAAGTCCAAATGATTCCCCAACAGCTTGCCCCATCTGCCAGCTCCCACCCTCTCCAGTTAATTGCCCTGTATTCTCTTCTTTCTGTTTAATTTTCCCCGCCTTCCAATTTAGCTCTCTGTGTGTTTAAATTTTATCTCCTGATGCCTGCCTCTCCTTTTCAGGATCTGCCCTTGATCAGGCTCAGACCACCCACTGCTGGGAAACTGCCCAGCTGTGCCTTCCTTCCTGCCTTCTGGCCACAAGCTTTCCTCAGGTAGGCTGCTCGGAGGGTCTGGGATTGAAAACCGGGACTCCAAGTGGTGAAGGCATATCTGTCCCTGTTTGCTATAGGCCGCTGCTGCTCCTGGCTTGCAATGATTGTCTGACTCCCTCTCCCAACTCTTCAGGAATTAGCTCTGACTGCATTAGCATTTATTAGTTTAAACTTGATTTTTCTCCTCCCACCTCCCCGGCCCGACACTCTTTAAATACACTTGCTCCCCACCCCTCCTTCAGCGTCAATCCCCCTATAGGTTGACCTTTGACTGATTTTCAGTCTTAAAGGACTATCCCCATTAGTTTACTGTTCCTTTAAATCAAAGGCCGCTAATACCTAGATATTTTGAGCTGCTACTAATATCTCTGACTCCAAAATGCAGTTCTCCCTCTTAATCCTTGGATGTTTAGTAGGACTATTCCACTGCTCCTTGATCATTGCACTGAACCTGTCCATGTAGCTCCTCTAGAGATCCTAGCTTGTTTGATCCTTTCCCCATATACACTACAATAATCCCTACATCCTATGTGAGTCATTTGCACAGTTTCACTACTACTGTATTACTCCTTATATTTATTACAGGTCTGACCTTTACAATTTATGCCCTCTTCCTCCATTGTGACTTATAATACCCTTGTGGTCCAGGGTTTCATCGCATCTCTATGTCTACATGACCCTTGCTTGAATGCTCCTCTTCACTTACCTCCACTATCATAAAGGGGTTGAACTCAATTGCTTAGGCTGTTGTTAAGTGCCCTAAAAACTACTGCTGATGTTGCTTATATGCTCAGGCAATATTAAATTGAACCCAGGTCCTATCTCCCTATCTCTGCACCCACTGAGATGGCACATTTAAAGGGCATGAGTCTACTTCATATGAATGCCTGTAGTCTGTTAAGGAAGATTGACTCTTTTCAGTCCGGATTGCCATACCAGTAGTAGTAGTAGTTATATATTTTATTCAGAACAATGCAATGAAATGGATAAAACACCACTGAGTGAACTAATTTCAAAGATGATCCAGTAATACATTCATACAGTTACCTTGCACACATTCAACATAGATACAAACACATAATACATAAATTACAAAACAATGTTTTACATGTAATCAATAAGTACAATATTAACATTAAGACAAGAGGACCAACAAACCATAGAGCATCATTTAAGAAATCCTGGGTGTTGCTGACCAGCAACATAGTGCAGGAATGTGACTTTGGTTGTTAAACCATAACTTGATAAATTTATTTTTATTTGTTATGGAGGGGTCTCTTAATTCAATGGGAAGGTGATTCCACACTGTCACACCCCTATGTTTAACTGAATGGCTCCCTAGTCTAGTCTAACTTTAGGGATGTTAAATTCCAGACCAGCAGCAGACCTCAAACTTGGTGGTATTAACCTAAGAGAGAAAAAGTCAATGACATATTGACGGACAGTTCCTTTCAGAACCCTTACCATAACTAATGAAGTATATAAGTCCCTCCTTTTGATTAATCTCAGCCGGTTCAACTTTTGGTACATCAGACAGCGGTGCATTCTGGGATGTGCATCCAGACCATAATGAGCCAGCCTGTTAAATACTGTATCAATGGAGTTCAATAAAGTTTTGGTAGCCCCAACATATAACTGGTCCCCATAGTCTATTATAGGAATAATAGTACTATTGATCAGCTTAAGTCTAGACTCGATATCTAAGAAACTTTTCACCCTATACATTGTTCCAATTGTTTTATAGATACTCCCCACTATTGATTGAATATTTGTATCCCATTTTAAATAGCTATCTAACCACATTCCTAAATATTTGTAACATGACGTGGATTTTAATTCGTCTCCTGCTTTAGTTTTAATCTTTAAATCATAAATCTTATAATCACTAGCCCTGCTAAACAGAATTGTTTGTGTTTTTTTACATTTAGCTTTATAGATTGTATTTCAAAGAAATTTTGCAAGTGAATGAAAGCTACCTTAAACTTTCTCTAATCAAATCGAGAGTTCCCACTAGCATAAATCACCGTATCATCAGCATAAAGATGAAAATCGACATTCATACCGTGAAATTTAGGTTCATTAACATATATGTTGAAGAGTAAAGGCCCCAGAATCAACCCCCTGGGGCACTCCAGATCTAACATATTTAAGAGAAGAATCTGATGTGTTCAGGGATATGAACTGTTGCCTATCCAGGATGTAGAAGCTGAACCATCTTATTGCCGTAGGGGAAATGTTCAGCTCTACCAGCCTAAATAAAAGAATAGCATGACTTAGTGTGTCAAAGGCTTTTGACAGGTCTATAAAAATAGCACCCGTCAAAAGCCCATGATCCAAACCATCCTGTATGTCCCCCACAACCTTAAGAAGGGCAGTCTGAGTACTATGATGAACTCTAAACCTGGATTGTCTACATTTTTCCCAGATTCCAAAAATGGGTAAGCTGGCGAGATACCAAATGGTCAAATATCTTTGAGATCTGGAACAAAAGTGAAATTGGTTTGCAATTTCCAATGTCTGTTTTTACACCTGATTTGTGTACGGGAATCACCTTAGCTATTTTCCAATGTTCTGGGAACTCAGCAGTTTAAAGAGAGAGGTTACAAATGTATGATAATGGATATGCAATAACTGGAGCTGCATACCAAAGTAACTTTGATGGTATTTCATCGGGAACAACAGATTTTTTTGTATCTAATTTCAAAAGTTCTTACTGCACATCCTGTGCCGAGAGATTTGTAAAAGTGAATTTTGAATCTCCTTTTGAGAACCTAATATGTTATTTGACAAAAAACTGTTTTTGTAAAGATGATTGTGTTTGAAGATTTCTGTTCCTAGATTACCAGATTCAAGGAAAAGTCATTAAAAATTTCAGCCACCTCAGAACTAGATGACATGTAATGATTATTAATCAAAAAGTTACCATCATATTGAGTTTTATGAGTACCCATTAGCCCTGACATTATACTCCAAAAAGCTCCTTTATTAGCTTTATTATTCATACATAATTTATTTTTGAAATATTTTTGTTTAGTTCTCTAACCACCTTACTGTATAAATTATGTGATTGTCTATAAGCCAGCCAATTGGATTCATTAGGGACACTCTTTGCTGTATGCCAACATTTGTCCCTTTGCCACTTTAATTCATGTAGGTTTGAATTATACCATTTTAAATTAACTGCTTTTACTTTCCTCCTTATGATAGGCACATGGTGATTACAGACCTGCATAAATTTCTGGAAGAAGTAACTCCATGCATCTGAGGCACTGGGGATAAGGTACAATCTATTCCAGTCAATATCCTCCACATCTAACGTAAAATTAACATAATCAAACTTTCAAAAGTTCCTCAAAATAAATAGCCAGGGTTTGACCAGACACCCTCACTTTTTCTAATAGCAAAATAATTTAATGATCCAAAAGGTGCCGGTAAAACCCTACTAATTAAATAAAAGCTAGGGGTGTTTGTAAAGATGAGATCTAAGGTGGAAGATTTTGAAAAATCTTTATTGTTCAATCTTGTAGGACCCTGAATTAATTGTTTCAGGCCCATACCAATTTGAAGATCTAACAGACTATGTGATCCCTTAATTTCTGTCCAATTTACGTTAAAGTCCCCAAGAAGAAGAATTTCATGTATACTTTTATACTTCTGCAGAAAAATCTGAAAAGTCGAAAACATCTGGGTTAATTTTAGGAGATTTAAAAAAACCCACCAAGAAGCATAGGTTTATCAAAAGGGATTTTTAACTCCAGTGTCAAAGTTTAAACCTGTCTTGATAGTGTCTGACTGTAGCCTAATAGACTCCAGGTTTGATTCAATATAAATCAGGATCTCACCACCTTTACTCTTTTTTCTATCATTCCTATACATTTGGTAATTATCCAATTGAATTTGAAAATCCTCAATCCTGTCATGCAACCAGGTTTCCGTGATTACTATAACATTTGTCTGGTGGATGATAACCCAATCTCTAATTGAATCAAACTTTTTCCAGACACTTTGAGAATTAAAGTGCACTATCTCAAAACCTCCATTTGTAAATACATCACTGTTAATATTAATAGGTGCCAAAGTTTTAGTCCCCATCAAAGCAGCATCACCTGGGCCTGGGTTGAGGTGCATATCTCCACATGTTACTAGGAAGAGAATACACAGACACCTAATAACCTTCAATATATAATGTCTCACTTTTGTTCATCTCCCTAGGGATCCTGAACATTGTGAAAACTTTGCAGTCAACATATAGTTAGAAGTATAGCCCTTAATTAACACAGTATACTTAAACATGTCTCTGCACATGTTTCCTGTTAGTTGATTAGAATTTAAGGGTGGGCTTCCACAATAGTGCCAGGTGTCATAGGCAGTTGATGTCTCTCTAAAATAAGAATAAGACACTGAATATTTGAATGACCAAGGCTGAAGCCTTGGAGTGCCAGACTGCAAACATAAAATGGAACAAGCACATATTAATAATATTAATGGCAAATTGTCCTTAAAGTAACTTAAACCAGAACACAATACCTTATTTCACTATATAAACACAGTACAATTTAAGTTATGCTCAATATTTCGGCTTCTCTAACCAACCTGAACAATCTTTTTTTTTTGCTTTCACATGCTCGCACGTAGTGAGTGGCGCAAACCTTTGTAGCGGTATTCCCAACCCCCCTAAAGGACACTAGTTGGCCACTTTCTGCACTACCATAGGTACAAACAGTTTGTGGGGATTTAAAAGGCAACAGGTGATTAAGTTAAAAAGTCAAAGAACATACATCTCCATGCAGGTATTCTGTGCAGCTAATTCATCTCCTATTCACAGATACAGCAAATGTTCAGTGGGGAGCACTCAAACATTTGTGCTGAGCTACCTCAGGAGTACTTTCCAAAACTCCCGATTATAAATGTCAGTGGACCTCTGCAGATATTCCAGGCTAGATGTTCCTCCTGTTGCAGGCAAATAAGTCCAGAATGGGAGAGAGCCCTCACACAAGATCACAGCTGTGTCCTTGTCAATGCCCTGGTGGTTACTGAAATCTGGCTTAGACCTTTTGCTCCGGACCATGAAATTAATGCCCTTCCTACAATGTATTTACAGCTGATAGACATAGTAGAGGGAGGGTCACAATCTATATTCATGATAAATTTACAGCCTCATTGATTGACTCTACCACAATGACAAAGGAGTTTGAAAGTCTTATAATTAAGGTCCAACTTTGATCTTCTGTGTTGATTTGCATTAGCAGATGCTACAGACCTTCCTCAGTGGGACTTAAGTTCCTAAATCATCTATGCAGTATGATGGACACACTGTCCTCTGAGGTGATCATTTTGTGTGGCTTCAACCTTGACTGGTTCTCAGTTAGCACTAAACCACTAAAAGACTTTTGCAATTCCTTGGCCTGATTCAACTTATTATGGAATCTACTCAACCTAACGACAAAAACCCAGCACATAGAACCCTGCTAGATCTAATTCTAGTAAACAAACCTCATTTATAACCCATTCTGGCATCCTCTTTAATGACCTGAGTGACCATTGCGCCATAGCTTGTGTGAGATCTGTCCCAGAACCTGTCTCTACCTCAAGGTACATACATAAAAAGTTGTCATAATTTTGGCCAATATGCCTTCCTTTCTGACCTCCAGCACTCATATTGGCAAGATTTCTACCTGGCCTCTATAGTAAATGAGGCTTATGAGCAGTTTCAGAATATTGTCCTTGAGATCATAAATTGACATGCACCCCTAGTCAAAATTCATACTAAAAAAAGTCATGCCCTTGGTTCATGACCAGTCTGAAAGCTGCACTGTTCCATAGGGATGCCCTGTGGACAAAAGCATGGAAAATTAAACTACCGGCTGACTGGGCAGCTTTTAGAGTGGCGAGAAACCAGTGTACTAAACTCATTAGGACTGAAAAAGCAAAGTACTTTCATTCCCAACTGGATTCCTCTTCCAACCGTCCCGAAAAATTCTGGAGGATATTATAGGATATTGAAGACTATAGCTCAGCTGACTCTCTCCCATCAAAAATCTCTGCCAGAAGTTCATCCACTACCAATAAGCAGACTATTTTAGAGCTCCTTAACAACCACTTCACTACTGCAGGGTTAGCTTTTGATACTTCCTCTGCAAATAAACTGCGAGCTCAGCTCTGTACTCAAGACCCAGATTTCCTAGTCTCGGCCACCCCAGCCCAAAAAGCATCCTTTTCTTTCTGCCCTGTTTCACCGAAGTAAGTGGAAGATCTTCTACTGGAACTAGACACCTGAAAGAGCACGGACACTGATCATATCGACCCCTACTTTTTAAAACCTGGCTACCATGTTCTGTCTGTGCCCATCACTCACCTTTTCAATTTGTCCCTTGCCTAAGGTGCTCTTTCATCAGTCTGGAAAACTGCCCATGTTATTCCGCTGTTTAAGTCTGGTGACCCTTGTGACTTAAACAACTATAGATCTATATCTCTTCTGCCCATACTCTCTAAGCTACTTGAAAAAATAGTCAACTTCCAACTTAGAAAACATTTGGAATCATTCAATTTGTTAACCCAGTGCAATCAGGATTTAGACCAGGTCACAGTACAGTTTCTGCTCTTGCAATGGTGTCCAATGACTGGCTTAATGCCTTAGATGATAAAATTATATGTGCCTTATTCCTTGACCTGAGCAAGGCCTTTGACATGGTGGACCATGATCTGCTTCTCTCATTCTGCACAATATCAGTCTTGACCTCCCCGCATTGAAATGGTTCACCAGTTATCTAACTGAACAACAGCAGCAAGTTAAGGCAGATGGGGATCTCTCCCCTCAGAAATCTCTCCTGAGAGTTGTGCCTCAGGGGTCTATCCTTGGCAGTCTTTTATTTGCAATTTTCATTAACAATATCAATGTCGGTATCAACCCAGCAAATATTCACCTTTTTGCTGATGATACTCTCCTTTATATAGCCAGACCTACTACTGAGCTGGTCTGCAAGGACCTTCAACTCAATTTTTACTGGCTGCAGCAAAACCTCCTGCACCTAAAACTTCTATTAAACACTAAAAAGGCCAAATCCATGGCCTTTTGACCTTTTGTCAATATACTTAATCATTGCCCTTAGGTGCAACAACTCAAATCACTACCCTCTTAGGGGAGTCCCTGGAATTTGTGGCCAAGTTTAAATACCTGGGCTTCTGGATCGACCATAAATTCTCATTTGTTGATCATATTAAGGAATTGGTAAAAAAAAATTAAACAAAGGCTTAGTGTCTTCTTCTGCATAAAGCATTTTCTTACTCAGGATGATAAAACTAGGCTGGCTGAAACCACCTTTCTTCCTCTTCTGGACTATGCTGATGTTCTGTGTGAGCAAGGCCCTAACACTGCTTCATCTAAGCTTAATACCCTATATCATCGAGCCTTAAGATTTATTACTGGAGCTCCATATTCTACAAATCACTGCCTCCTCTATTCTTACTTAGGCTGGAAATCAGTTAAATTCAGATGACAACAACACGCAACCACTTGGACTTACAGAGCAATTATTAATAAGCTACCTCAGTACAGTACATATCTGATTGCTTACCTGCTTGCTCTGCTGGCTGTTAGTCTCTGAAAGCCTTTCCTACATTACACTAATTACCCCTAGGTCAGAACGCATTTTGAAAGATTCTCTATAAGCCATGCCCTTCTGTCCTGTGGAACAACCTTCAAAAATCCTAAAGTAGCCACCCCTGTCAAACTGCCCACTTTTAAAACCCTGTTTACGTGTGCTGTCAATGAGATTTGCAACTGTTTCCCTTACGTCCCTTAGTTCTGTTATTCTGGACCTCTTTTTCTCCTTGACTTACCTGCTTTTGCTTGTCTCCTGGTCCGTCTTAGATACTGCCTTCTAATGCCTTACCTTCCTAGGTCCCTTTTGTATATATTGTATATAGAATATATTGCTTATATTATGTATATATATTATGCATTTCATGTATACTAAGTGCTGAATTTTATTTGTTGATTCCACATTGCATCAGTATCCAACGTTATTTAATGTTCTGTATATTTATTTACATCCTTTGGTAACCAGGTAAGTGCACTGATCCAGGGAACTGTTTTCAGGCAGTACCCGGCCACACAGGCAGCAGTTACAGAGATAGTGGCAAGTTATACAATGAGTACAAGCCATGTGGATATACAGACATCATTGGTGAACAAAGAAAGTGACATAGGAAAGTAAAATTAATGAGAGGCTGAAAAAAATAATCAGTACATCATGATAAACAGCAATTATTATACAATTATTTACTAAGGATAAGTGGCCAGTGCAAATTAATGCATGATGGAAAAAAAAAAATAAAAGATAATAGCCAAGTGGGAGGCCAAGAAGCAGGCAGTGAGGATGTTAGACAGGAGTCAAAGAAATGGAAGAGGAGAGGGGAGGTCAAAGAAGCCCAAGAAGGAAAAATCAGAAAGGTAGGGGGGAGTGTTATACAAGCTAGCAACGGCAAGTGGCCCCATCAAACAGCCAGGAGTTGAGATGTGTCTTGAAAGTGGCATGGGAGTCCAGAGAGCGGATGGGCGTGGGGAGTCTGTTCCACAGAGTGGGAGCAGCTACAGATAATGCTCTGCTACCCAAAAGCCTCCTCGGCTATGGGTAGCCGAGGAGGCTTTTGGGATATCCATGGGGATTCTGTTCCACAGAGTGGGAGCAGCTACAGATAATGCTCTGCTACCCATAGCCGAGGAGGCTTTTGGGATATCCATGGGGATTCTGTTCCACAGAGTGGGAGCAGCTACAGATAATGCTCTGCTACCCATAGCCGAGGAGGCTGTTGGGATATCCATGGGGATTCTGTTCCACAGAGTGGGAGCCGCTACAGATAACGCTCTGCTACCCATAGCCGAGGAGACTTTTGGGATATCCATGGGGAGGACTGAGGATGCACGCAGACACCTTGAGGAAGTTCTGATCTTGAGGAGAGACATATAAGGGGAGGCTTCATCATGCCTGATGGCAATGTCCAGGAGGCAGCCAAGCCCATAATCACATCTGCAGTGTAGTGGGAGCCAGCCAGGAGTCTGGTAGAATTGGCAGTGGTGAGTGGAATATGGTGCCAGGAGAGTGAAATGACATATGTTGTTGTACATGGAGCAGAGGTGCACACGCAAGAATAAGGATTTGAGTGAGTAGATAAGGGAGCAGTAGTCAATCAAGGGTAGCAGGTTACCTTGAGCAATGGCTAAATGGGCTTCCCTGGTCAGGAGTGACTTTATCCGATAAGCTGCACCCAATTTCTGGTTAATATGGCAGATAACAGAGGAGATATGATCAGAAAAGGAGTGGTGGGTCCAGGATAACACCCAGATATTTGAAAGTTAGTACATTTTCAAGTACAGTGTCATCCGGTGACACCACTGAGAGAGTGGACCCATCCTTGGGAACTTACATAGGAAGGGTTTAGATCCAAATAGCATGGATTTCATTTTTTTAACCATTAACAATTAGGTGATGTGAGTGGAACCAGGTGTGTGCCACAGAGTAGTTACTGGATAAAGCCCTGGATATATTCTCAAGAGCCTTGTCACTAGTGAAGAGGACAAGGTCATCTGCATAAAATAGGGCATCACAAGTGAGACAGTCAGAGGGGAGAGAGTTTATAAACAGGGAGAATAAGAGTGGGCCCAGGATGGAGATCTGGGGTACATTGGTAGTGACTGGGAGGGTGGAGGAGGTAGAAGGTCCTGCACATACCGACTGAGATCTATCTGAGAGGTAACTCTGGGACCACCACATGGCCTCAGTAGAGCAGCCAAGGGTGCAGAGGGAGAAGAGTAACAGGATGTGGTCGACCAGCTAGAAAGCTTTAGACAGGTCGACAAAGACGGCATCCATTGCCCTTCCAAGGTCCATGTTCCTAAGAATATGATTGGTAAACAGGGCAAGGGCAGATGTGGTGGAGTGATGTTTATGGAAGCCGTGTTGCAGTCTGGACAGTAGGTTGTGTGTGTCAGTATAGTCAGACAGTTGTCGGTGGACAATCCTTTCTAGGAGTTTACTAAGGTGAGGGAGCAAGGATATGGGCTGATAGTTATCTGGGGATAGCGGGTCACCGGTCTTAAAAATCGGGATGACCCTGGCATGCTTCCAAGTGCTGGGCACTGAGGAGGTAGTCAATGCCAGGTTAAACAGGTAGATGAGTGTTTTTAAGATGCCAGGTGATATAAGTTTAAGCATAGCAGGTTAAAGACCATTGCTGCCCAGGCTGCCCTGGCTAGGCAGGCTCTTCAGCAGTTTAACAGTGTCCCTGGGGGTGATGGTCTGAAAGTAGAAAGAGGGAAGAAGAGGAGGGAGGGGCTTGAGGGTATGGGTGGAGGATGATCAGAGAGACCAGTGGTCACCAGGGGTGGCAGCTTGCTAAGGAGGTCAGACAGGACTGTGCATTTTTATTGAGGCCTCGGCCACAGCAATGGGTTGGCCAGGCGTCCAGAGGGACTGTCAAGGTGAATAATGGGGTTATGGTGCGTGGGCTGAGTGATGAACCAACCTCACCCCAGAGCGATGGGGTCACAAGACTGTCCCTTGTTTGCCTGAAAGAAGGCATGCTTTTTGCAAGGGCTGACTGTTTACAAAGGTTTCAGAGCTGCCGGTATTTGTTCCATTGGGCAGGGGAGGGGGCTTTTTTGTAGGCTGACCACAGCTTATCCCTTTCCCTCATCACAGCCAGGAGGTCTTTGGTAACCCAGTGCATACAGCCACCACTATCTAGGTGAGTAGTCAGGGGGAAATGTTGATTTTGGAGATGGAGGAATGTGGTTGTGAAGAAACTCTCAGCCTCGGACACATCAGAGAGGGTGTAGAAGGCTGACCAGTTTATCGCTCGAATATCATGAAGGAGGGAAGGGATGTCTGGGTGATTGAAATTATGGAAGGAGAGAAGTTTAGGAGGCAGGTGCTTGGTCTTAGAGGCCCAGACCAGGTAGGTGGGGGAATGATCGCTAATGGCATCGGACAGAATGCCCAATAGGAGCACCCTGTCCTCTCTATTAGTGATTACCCAATCAAGAAGTGTATGGTTTTGGGTACTAGGGTTGTGCCTGGTGGGGATGGTGATAATTTGGACTAGGTTATGGAGCTTGAGTTGATTAGACTAATCAGATTCCTGGGCACTAAGCCAGTCCAGGTTGAGATCCCCAAGGAGGATGGTGTCCCTGGTGGAGGAGAGGCTTCCCATCCCTTCAAGGTGGGTGGTGAGACCTGCAGGGCATCATGGAGGGGAGTTATAGCAGCAACCCACATACATAATTTTTGCTGCACCTATGGTCAGTTCCACTAGGAGTCACTCACTGGGTGAGCTAGGGTCGGAGTGGAGGGAGAGGATAGCGGAAAGAGGCTTATGGATGTAGAGAGCCACCCCACTACCCCTTTTCTGACCAGGCCTGTCATGCCTCAGCAGGGAGCATCCTGGGAGAAAGTAGGCAGCATCTGAGAGATGGGGTTTTACCCACGTTTCAAAGATGCCTAGCTCATGTGGCCTGTATAGGGTGACCCAGGGTTCAAGGTCAATGAATTTGGAGGACAGGCTGCAGAGGTTGATGTGTGCGAACTTCAATCCAAGGAGGAGTTCCATATAAGTTTAGTGATCAATGGCGGTACAAGGAGGGGCCAGGATTGGTCTTAATGTCTTCTGCTAGTAGAAACAAAGAAAGAGCAGGTGATATGCTGTGGGCAAATGCGGAAGGGGGTAGTAGTAGAAAGGAGGAAGCTAAGAAGGCAGGCATACTGTTTGGAAAGAAGTGCAAAAAGTGAGGCCATGGGGTACCCTCACATGACAGTGGGATGGAGGCGTCAGGGTGATGGAGGGGGTAAGGGAGGATAGGAGCTTCTGTTCTATGGCAAGTATGGAAACACCAAGATCTACAAGGAGTAGGGTGCCTAGCAGCGAGGCTGCTAGCAGCAGTAGCATAGCTCACCTCATATTGAAGAGCAAGTTTAGTGACAGGTAACCAGACAGTCAAAGTATCAGGGGGTGTGGCTTTAGACAAGTGGGGATAGGACAGGTAGAAGGAGTGAAAAAGTACACAGCCAAAGTGGCTGCCCCAGTGACATAGCGGATAGGATGTAAGCCTCCACTGTGGAAGGTCAGGAGTTCAAACCCAGGGTGGGGACAGAGAAAGCACCTGGGTTAGCAGGAGATCAGTGTGTGTCCCTGCTGGGAATGCAGTTGTTAGAGCAAGGGAGAAGAACAAGTAGATAAAAGGATGAAGAAAAATTCCATATATCATGTATATTAAGTGCTGAATTGTATTTGTTGATTCTTTATTGCATTAGTATCCATTGTTATCTCATGTTCTGTATATGATGCTCTGTATTATTATCTCCAACTCTTGTTGTCTTGTTGACTTGTGTACTCTACCTAGGTCCACCTTGTAAATGAGATCTTCTCAATGGTGTTTCGCCTGGTAAAATAAAGATCGATTGATTGATTGTTGCTGTTAATGCTATGAAGTCATAGACAAAGGTACTATGATGAGGTATATGAGGAATGTTGGGGACAGTTAGTTGTTTTTCTATGGACATTTTGGATGAGCAACAGGAATATATTTCAAGACCTTAAAAGGGAAACTAGAAACCAAAAATATATTCTCTAGTACAGTGCAATAGCTGAAACACTGTTACACAATTTAACGTGCACAGCTGCTCTGTAAAACACCCTACTGTAATCAGTAGGTTACTGTGCTGGTGCACCAAGAGAGTCACATTAACTTACTGCTTTTATTTGCAACATATGTTGTTGTTGGTTTCAGACAAAACATCCTGTTGGAATTTAGTCCTTCTTCCTGCTTTTTCTAATGGCACTTCTTGTCCAAACATTTGCTACTTATAAAGAAACATCTTATTCATTTGGAAGGGACTTGCTACATTGAAGCAAAATGGCCAATTTTGCTCAGCAGAACATGATTATAATCAAGATTCCATATTTACGGAGACACAGCAGCTGAAAACATGCAGACATTTGCTGAATGTGAGTGAGGAATAAAGTTTTTTTTAGAAATAGTGCTGACTGAGCATGGTGAATTTAGGATAAAGAAAGAGGACTTAGATGATGACCCAAACCCAGCTCGGTTTTGCACTGCCACCAGACCATTAAAGGGGCACTGCAGTCAAACTTTACGCAGAAAAAAAATGTTGCACGGTGTGTTTTTGATTTATTGGTGTAGTCCTAGTGTGTCCTTCCCTTTGTTTGCTGCTAGCTTTTTTCTAAATTTGTCTGCTAGTTTTATGGCCCCTGGGGATCGCCATGTTTGATTTTTTTGTTGCTCTTCTTGTTCACACAGTACCTCCTGTCCCATGTGACAGTGAAGCATCCCCCTCGATGGTGCCTAATTCCAATTTCTGGCAGAGACTCACCATCCCCGCTGTAAATATTAAGCAAAAGTAGTCATTCAAAATGACTGTCTATTGCTTGTCATCTTCTGTCCTCTACCAGCTTCACAATTTCCCCTCTTGTCTTCTTTTTTCCTAATATACCAGAAGAGCTCTTTCTCCCCTCCTTTGACCCATCCACAGCTTGCAGCACTGTGTCTATTTTTGTGCTCCTGGCCACTTTTTTAGACTGCTTCATCTCACTTTGATACTTCCTTCACTGCTTTTTCCCTGGTGCTTCTTGTAGTTTTTGAAGGCCCTTGTTTTGACCCTTACTGCCTGTTACCTTCTTGGAGAACCAAATCAACCTTGTTTGTTACTCTTGCTAACTATTCTCATGCACATTTTAGTTGCTTTGAGAATGGCCCTTTTAACATCTCCGGACTGCTCCAATACTCCCCTGCACTTGTGCATTCCTAACAGTTTTCCTTTGACTGGTTTCCTCATCTTGTGAAAATCTGCCTGCCTGAAATCCAGAACCACAGTCTTTGATGAGGTTATAACTTTAACCAGGGCCAGATCAAACAATATGGTGTTATGGTCACTGGATCCCAGTCATTTTCCAGCCTTCACCACCCACCATTTCCAAGACAGTGAGTTCCACATTGAGAATGGCAGCTTGCTTTGTGGGTTCCCTGACCTGTTATATCAACAGGCAGTCCTAGTGCGTGTCGTGCAAGGCCTGACATTTTGTCTTCATGGCTGTTGGGATGTCTTTGTCTATGCCTGGGAGACAAAGAAAAGAGGAGGTAGTGGTTATGGTTGATATTAAAGTCCCCTTCTTGCCAGGCTGACTCACTTCTGCCTACATACTCCCAGTCCCATCACACACCATCTCTGGGATTTAGCCATAGGCCTACTTGTTCCTTCATAGCTTTCCCCTGTGGCACAGCCATCAGGAGTATCCTAAGTCCCATCCAGATTCCATGCTGGATCTGGTGGCCCTTGCCCTGTAGGTAATGTGGGGTTAGTGAGTGGCCATCAGCATAATTCTCTAGCAGTGGGAGGTCTTTCCTTCATTTCTCCCTGTTCCATGAGATGCTCCACTAAGCTGATGGCTTGATGCATTTATGCAAGGCATTCTGACATCTTCCATTGAGGGCCTTCTCCGTTTCTTAGCTACTCTCTGCACATCACCATCCCTTGTCATCTAGGTGGAAATATTGTAGCAAGCTTGCTGGACTCCTTCCTAGAGGACAGTGTCCTCTGAGATGCTCGGTCCTCCTTTCTCCCAGCTGGCCCCATGACAACCTAGGTTTGCTACTCAACCCAGAGCACTGGCAATGCAAGTGGTAGCACTAGTGCTGTGCCAACAGGTCAACCACTACCTCCCCTTTTGTGGCCCCTTCATGATTTTTTTTCCCCTAATCTGCTATCCCACTCATGCCTCTGTCCCAGTGGTCTATAGACCACCTCCATGAGTACCCTTTTTGCAGAGGTCATTGTAAGCTGTACCAAAAGTGTTTCCATCTCCTCACTCACTCTCCTGATAGACCTGTCCTCTATAGCCTCATCATAATAAACAGTACAGAGAATAAATAATAGGTAAGTGTAGCCGGCCTGGTGGCGCTGAAGGTTGAGGTGCTGGACGCCACACCTCACACCACACCGACAACCCGGGTTCAGGAGCAAGCCTGGGCTGACGGGGTTTGGCAGGGGAGAGAGAGGATTGAGCATCCAACGGACAGCTCTCCTCTCTCGGGGGGAGGGACAGGGATTGTCCAGCATACCAGTGGCTCCCGGTGGAGATCAGGGGTGCTGCAGTATGCAGATAGCAGAAGTAGCGTGGCTGACGCCAACAGGGTTGCCATGTGCATGGCGTCAGGGGTGCCCGTGCAAGGGGGGGATGCAAGGGGAAGGCACCAGAAAATGAAAAACCTGGCTCTGTGGAGTAGGCGATGGCACCTGACCCCATGCCCACTGTCAGATCCATCTTGCCTGGCTTCTCAATTCCTCCACCTGGGCCCTCACCCACAGCCAGGGTCTGACTATGAAAGAGTGCTCAAAGAGATGGGGTGGCCCCACCCCAGAGGGGTTAAGCTGAGGGTACTGGCTGTGGGAGGAGGAGGGGGGGAGAGAGGAGGCTTAGGGTCAAGAAGACCTCAGAAGAGGCAGGAACAGGCAGGATGCCCGAGAGAGGCTCCGCAATCTGGACTGGCAGTATAGCCAAGAGGTTAGAGGAATGAGGTGTAAATGAGCTTGAAACATCCAGCAGACCAGACCTGAGTTTGATTCTCACAACCTCCACTTGCATACTGTGTGACTCTGAGCAAGTCACTTAACTGCCCAGTGCTCCCAGGTCACTCCTGAAAACAGGCACTTGTGCCTAGTGGGCCTTACCCCATTACCAAAGACTAAAAAAAAAAAAAAAAATCTGTGACCGGAGTGAAAAAGAATGCTAAAAAAAATAAATAAATAATAGATAAGTTTGGAGAATGGGGAAATATACCACTGAGGAGACTAATCAGCTCAATAACCCTCAAGCCCAAAGGATAAGTGGGTTTATGAGCTAATTATCCCCCAAGATGGTAGTTTTACCCATTCAGGACTTACCTATCATTTATTTTATATAATACATTAGAATAGTTATTGATTTCTTGTTTGGATCACATTTGCAGTAATTTCCAGTTATGCCTTTAGGGTTTTTGGCCATCCTGTTTTCGCATAATATAGTGGCATTTTTGTCATTGGCACTATTTTGGCCCAATTTGCTTTCCATAATGCAAGGTCCTCCTATATAAGGATCGGTAGCTAGGCAGATCCATCCCTTAGTGTGTCTGTGGTCAGGAAGGGTGTGCAGTTGGGGTCACAGAGCAGTCAGGAGTGGCATGCGACTGGGGTTGGGAGAGGTGTGAAACTGTGGACAGGAAAGGGGTCTGTTTTCAGGAGCAACATTTGAAGAAGGTCAGCAGCAGCATCATGGAGAGCATGATCTGAGGAGAAGCAGCTGCAGCATCATTGGGCATGACTGTTTTCTCAGAAATGGGTGGGAACTGTAAATTGGTTACTTGATTTGTTAATTAGTAATGGTGTGATTCTGTAGGATTATATGTACTGTTGGTGTGTAGTTTTGTTTAGGTATATAGCTGTAACTGTTTTATTAGTTTAATTGTATATTTTCAACTGATATTTCATTCACAGGTATACAGAAAATACATGATAGCCTTTGTATGGATAAAATGCTCCACCCATGTATTATAATATGATGATATACAATCATAATATTATACATGTCATCCTATATCATACACTTCATCATACTACGTAATAAAATAAACACATCATACATTATAAAATACAAAATATGATAAACAAGAGGATTATCACTAGCAAATACAATATACATAAATCAGTATGATAATTATATTTGCTATGAACATTGAGCAGAAGAGCAAGGATTCCAATGATAACCCCCCATGTTTTAAAATAATGTTCCTCTTTATCATACTCTTTCTCCCTATTACCCTAACTCTCTTCTTCATGATTTCTTTTCTTCATCCTGCAACAGCGCCTGTCCCAATTCCCAATAACCCCTTCCCACCCCTTCTCGCCTTCAAAACTGTGTCTGACTACTCCTTCCTATTCGACACTCTCACCTTTCCCCAGGAAAGTCAATATTCCACGACACTGACTGGGTGAGCATCAAGCAGTGTGGATTCTTGTGGGGTTTCAATCAGAGGGTCAAAGGGTTTGCCTTCCTCCTTCTACCCTTTACTGCATCGACCCTACAATTCTGTTCAGGAATCCTGTTAGTTTAAAGAGACTGGGATGTGAAGGATCTCAAACTTACAAAATTAGTTACTTGAAGCTTTGTTTATATGAGCACTGCAGTGGGGTTAAGTCATGATATATTGCAGTGCAATATTTCTGCAGAGTGCTGCAATATGATGTAGATAACAATGCAATTCAATGGCAGTTAAGCCCTTTTGTCATGCAGTAGTTTGTGATATGTCATTTACTGCAAAGTAACCTGGCTTGACTGTACTGTATTATTTAGAAATGAACAGGGTCAGTCGAGTGGCACTATGAAAGGCATGGGTTCCAGACCAGACTCTGGTTTCCCAACTTGGGAACTATGTGACTATTCTGGAGGGCTGCTCTTCACCTGCCCCAACCTGGTTTTAGAATTGCTTGCTGCATTCAGTATTTCTAGCATTGTTTTCCATGTTTGCACTGTCGTTTTGTAACTCACAGCAAAAATCAGCACAAGACAATACAGAGGAAACATGACATTGGTGAACTTCTTTCACTATCCATGCAATAAGTCTCAGTCACCATAAACAATTGATCAGTAGGACCAGCTATATCCCACTTTAGATCTACAAACCAACTGTGAACATAACTATATGCAGATTACTTAATGCAGCACGAGAATAATAGCTATAGAGTAAAAGAACCATAGAGGAAACTGATGTAGAATGACTTAAAAACTGATCCCAAAGCTATAGCTAAGTCCTTGACAGAACAATTTCCTGCTGGAGTTGAACACAAATAATGGTATATGGTAATGTTGTAATCACTGTGATAAGTTCAGGGGGTTAGTGATATAATGGTCCCAAAGTCTCCAAAAGTCCATGAAGGCCTCCTGCCTTAACTGTAGGACTGCTGGCAGTCTCTTCATTTCTTGGACGGTCTTTACTTTGTGGATCCAGGTGGTTATCTGTGGAAAAAGGTCAGTTAGCCAGACTAACATAATGCATTTTGATGCTGCTAGTAATGAAATACAATACAGCCCTCAAAGCTGTTGTTTCTTAGGTGGGGACGAAAAGATACCCAGCTCTAAAGCAAGGAATGTTTTAGGGAAGGAGCAGCCTAGAATCTGCTGAATGGCACTGTGAGTTGAATTCCAGTATACAGTATATGCAATCTGGGGTAACAGCAAAAAATATGATAATGGTACCCCTGTCCCCCACAATGCCTCCAGCATTGTTTGGCCCTGGTGGTGCCAAATGTATCGTAATAGTTGACATATGGAAGTATCTCATTACCATTTGCCAATGGAACACTTGCCATGCTGGAGAAGAGGTGATCTTCCAGCCAGTCTGGAGATATTTTGCCCATTGTCCTTGTGTGATAATCATCCCACCTTCCTGCTTTTGGACCAAATACCCTCTAAAGGAGGGGATTCCCTACCCATCAAGAGTTGACAGAGTTCAGAGTGATACCTGAAACAAGTGGCCAGGGTCGCCCCTGGTAAAAAAAAAAAAAAAGCTTTCAAGATGGTTCTGGTCTCTTATGACTTGCTTAGAATTGTCCCCCGTATTTATAAAGTGACATATCCATAAATATCTGAAAAAAAATAAGATGTATGTAATGAGAACTGCTAGGACAAATCCTGAGCACACCTCATTTTACCCTGTGACATACATTGGGAAAATCTTGTAAGACCATGTTTCTCCCGGCCATATAACCTGCATGAATCCAGGGGTTGAATGGAGTTGTCCCATCAGTGACAGGGGTCCTAGTATGTGGGAGAGGGTGATGTGTTTCAGAATCTGCGTCAGAATCTGTATAGTGTGATATACCCATGGTTTAGTAGTCTTAACTTTACGATATCTAAATTAAATGTTGTGGGGACTGCAAAGGGCATCCCTATCTTTCTGGTATTTTCCACCTTGTACCATCTGGAGTTAGAGGCATTGCTTTGTCCACGTCATTAGGGCTGTAGCTTGTGCAGCTAGGTAATAAAGCCACAGGTCTGGCATAGACAACCCTGCCCTTTCCTTCGGAGTGAACAATATTTGTTTGTTGAGGTAGGGTTTATGCTGCGCCCCAACCCACCCCCTCAGAATTTTAGACCAGAAGTGCTCTGAAATGTGCAGGGCTTGAAAAAGAAACAAAAACCTGAGCAAAAAAAAATGATTTTAAAAGTACCAATTCTGACACTCAGTGATGGGGAGTACCTTCCACCTTGCCAGATCTGCCTATAAAGTGGAGTAAAGGGCATAGCTGTAGAGTTTGGGGGGGGCTTCCAGGCTTCAGCATTCCCCCCCAGAAAGCTGAGCACCCCCCACCCCTGTACGGTAGTCTAAAAATAGGCTCACTGTTTAGCCCAATAGTTTTGAGCCTGAGAGCTTCCCCCCAGTAAAACCTAAACTCTACACCCATGGTAAAGGGGCTTGTCGTTTATTGAGAATAATACTAAGTCTGGGGTTACTTGGACTTCAAGGTAATGAATTTAATTTCTCTTAGCCTAGAAGAAGGGGATGGTCTGCATTAAGTGTGGGGAACAAGATCCACTAACTACTAAGGCCTCTGACTTAGAGTAGTTCAATTTATAGCTAGAGAGTTTACCAAACTTTTCTAGTGAAGTTAACAATTCAGGAACTAAGTTCTCAACATCAGAGATAAAGGGAAAGTTTCATGTTCTTTTGTCCCATCCTAATGCTCTTGATACCTGGATTCTGGCATACTGTAACACTCAGGGATTTAAGGCTTGTAGCAAAATAATATGGGTGGCAGGGCATCCTCTCTGGTACCTCGTTCTAGGTCAAATCTGTCAGCATTAAGACCATTGACTTTAACTGTGGCTTCTGAGCAGGTATATAGGGCAGATACTGCCTGAACAAATTTAGGGCTGAATTGAAAGGGTGCTGAGAATACCGTAAAAAATTCAATTAACTCTGTCAAATACTTTCTCTGTGTCTATTGAGATGGTCAGTTGTAATACACCAGAGCCCTTTTGAGATCACGAAAATGTGCAATAGCCTTAGAACACTATCCTGCAAAATCTCCCTCTGATAAATCCAGTTTGGTCCAGGTTCATACTGATGGAAATATGTGACTGCAGCCAATTAGCTAGTATTTCCATAAACACCTTCATATCAGTGCAGAGGAGGAGATCAGTCTGTATGACATACACTCCAACAGATCTTTCCCAGCTTTGTGAAGAATGGTAATTTGGGCCTGCTATCAAGAGACTACACAAGTCCCCCCCCCCCTCCACCTCAGCACCTCAGGTATATGGTTGAAGATACGAGTGAGTAACTCTAGCTCCTTCTTAGAGCAATATTTATACCAGTCAGCAGGGACACCATCAGGACCAAGGGAGTTCATGTTTTTTAGAGTCTTGATGCATACCTAAATTTCTGACTCCAAGATCGGTTTCTCCAGTGTATCGTCGCTGCAGCAAAACTTTTATAGCGAAGGTACATTACAGCAACAAATCGACCATGTCACTGTAATGTACCTGTGGGACCATGGCAGTGCCTCTCATGGACTTGCACCCTCACCAAAACAACTCCAACTCAGAGTTGATTATAATAAATATGGGGATGTGAGGCAGAGCCACCAACAGAAAATTACTCCTTTCTGTGATGGCTGTCTGCCGACTGTCAGCAAAACAGCCATCACTGTGCTTGCAGTTGACAAGTTTTCTGACAAACTGCAGTGGTGGAACCAGTTTCTCAAGTCAGCTCTGGCTATCTCATAAAGGGTGGGCAGATGCAACCCCGGAAAAAGGAAGAGGGTCTAGTGTCTCTCTGACTTATAGAAGCAGAACAGAACAGAAGAACCTAAATTCTTCTAAGATGACTCTTAGGTCCTGGGTTGTCCTGAAGCCTATTCTGCTCTCCTGCTTTTTGCATTATAAGACAAGCAACCACCCACCCTTTTACCACATTCATATTAACTTGCTTAGTAAATCAGTGCAATTTTTCTATCTCCGCCTGTAACAACTTATTTAGTGATTCTTTCTTATCCATTAATTGTATTTTTACCACTTCATTAAGGGTGGTTTGATGCACCACCTCTAGATCAAAAATGGCAGATTTCAGGTCGAGATGCTTCTGTACCCTCTCCCATTCAACTTTTGAAGCATATTTAATAGTCTCACCCCTGATTACAGCCTTAAGGCAATCCCAGGTCATTTGTACTGGGGTGTCAGGTGCAGAATATTCTTTAATAAAGGTAGAGATCTTAGACTGTATGTGTGTTTTATTGAGGAGACTAGCATTAATACTCCAAGTAAAATTTCTGGAGATGGGCATGGTTACATGGTTACACTTAATGTTGCTCGGATAGTATCCTACAAATTCGGATACCATTGGATACCATTATTTTGGTCAGATATCAGATAGCCTCAGATGGCATAGACATCCAACCAAGGATCTGACCTCCTAGGATCCATTGTAAGTATCCAAGGGATCTGATGGATCTGACCAGGGATCCGATGAATCTGACCATTGGATCCAACTATTCGAGGTGGGATCCGATAGAGCCGATCATCAGATCCAACTATCTGAAGTGGGATCCAATGGATCCAATGACCAGATCCAACAATCTAAGGTTAGATCTGATGGATCCAACCACCAGATCCATTTGCCAGATCCAAGGTCGGATACCAGCACTATCCAACGGATGATAGTCGGATCCACAAAGCACTATCCGAGCAACACTAGTTACAATGTCTAAAATGATAGGCACATGGTCCAAAATAGAAAAATTACAAATGGTGCAGCTCTGCACTGCATGCATCCAATTAGAAATACTAGAAAATAATCTATTCTTGAATAGGCACTGTGATGGTCAGAGTAACAAGTAACGTCTTATTCATGATGGTGCATAAAACAACCATGTGTCTGTAAGTCTGAAATCCCAGACCAGCCTAGCAAAGATCCATCTGCCCTGTTATGCTAACTGCACTCCCCTGCTCCCTTATAGTCCTTGGTCTCAGAAAAAAAAAGAGTTGAAGTCCCTCCCCATGTGTAGAGATGGCTAGGTGTTGTAACTGTGCCAAGTAGCACATTCTTAAGGAAGGAAACCTGGTCTGATATCAATTTTGATGCACAGACAGGTTGTCCTTATCAATCTTTGTAGACTAATAGGTTGGCCATCAGGGTCTATATCCATTTCTGATGACCCGACAGAGTGTTTCCCATTTGGGGCATACACCTCTGCCACCCAAAACCTACGTAATTTTTGGTGTTCTTGCTGACTAAGGTGGGATTCTTGCAAGAATGACAGAATAACCTATTCCCTATTGAGGTTTTGTAATATTCTGATAGATGTAATGGGGCAGTTAATTCCCCTCACAATACTGGATAATATTCAAAGGTCCCCCATGACCATTAATAAAAATCCTTCACCTGCTATTCGAGAACTGAGCCCCCCACGCCCCTCCCTCCAACCAGGAGTCTGTACTCTGCCAGAAAATAATAGGATCATGACTGCGTCGAGTGAGTTAACAAAATAATAAATACCTTACAATGCACTAGGGCACAACCATTGAACCTGACTATAACAATGAACTGGCTAAGATCTAACACTTGGCAAAAGAGAGCAAAAACATAACTTAACAATGTAATGCAAAACCAGTTGACCTCAATAAAAGCTAGACGCAAAATGGTCACTTACTTAGAATGTAGTTCAGCAAGTGGCAAGGCCTGCTCAGAGCAGAGCCCTGTCATTCAAGCCACCAAAAGGAGATGGGGCCAAACTTGTGTTTTCTGTCATCACAGCTAGAGCTCACCTGTTCTCTTCATTAACAAGCAGAGCAATTGGCCCATCGGCACAGTGGTTGGATTTCCGTTTACAACGCTAGAAACCCATGTTCAGAAATGGACTCAGGTCGCTGGAGGGCCGTCCGGAGGAAAAGGAGGGAGAGTTCAGGGTTGGCTTTGCCTTCTCCGGGGAGGGGTTGAGACCCGGCATTTGTTGGCCCCTGGCAGAGGCGGAAGCATAACAGGACATCAGTGGCATCTGTGGCATGCCACTCCCCTCAGGAAAAACCAGAGAACAGCTCCTGGCTAGCGGAAGATGGTCTCCGGCTCCGCTGCCGCCCTAGCCCATGACCGACCCGCCTCAGTGACACCCGGGCAAATTAAAGTGCGCTGGCCTCCCCACCAGTGCCGTCCCTCTTGGAGGAGGGGCAACCATCCAGTGAAGGAACATGCCGTGTTACCCAAGGGGCTGCAATATGAGGCAAGGGCAGGCATCAGGTGGGGTGAGCAGATGGAGGGTTCAGGAGACCCGAAGGAGTGGTTGGCCAGGGACAGGTGGGGGGGTGCAAAAAAAAACATGCAGAGCAAAAGCAGATGTGTATATCTGCTGTATAAACCCTGATAATATGACATTGCTGGCTTAAGTGCCCAATATCTCAGGATAGAAATAAAGAACATCAACAGAGGGCATCAGGAGAAAAATGTTAAGGGAGCAATATCTGAGTCTCATGGATAAATAAGAAGGCCATCTAGAGGGATGCTAACAAATAAAAAAAGAAAAGAAGCTGACCCGGTGGCTCTGAGGGCTGAGGGTCTGGATGTCTTACCTCGTATTATGCCAGCAATCTGGGTTCGGAAATTACCTCAGGGAGCCAGCATGAGGAGGAAGCCAGGAGCAGGATTGAACTGCCTAATGGCTGCTCTCCTCTCCCAGAGAGGGGAGGGTCACCCTCCCGCAGTCCCGCCACCTCTGGGCGAAGGTCCACTGGTGGTGCAGGCAGGTATGGGTGATCAGTAGGGTGGGGTGTCCCACAGTGCATGATATGCGCATGCCTCCACATGCACATGCCAAAGACGTGATGGTGGGGGAAAAAACGGATAAACACATAATTGGAAAAAAAAAAGAACCGTGCCTCCCACCACAGTCTCTAAGGTGTCCCTCTGCATGGCATGATTAATTATAGTTGGGTAACCTTTCAGAGTGGAATGCTAAGTTTCTGAATTAATAGGACTGTCTTCTGAGCTACTGCTCTCACACACACTCCAAGACGTAATAGCAACTTGGGGTGGGAATGGACCCACCTGCCTCGTACAATGCTTGCTGAGTGCTTTACCCCTTAAGCCTCCACCCATTAGGTTTAGATGGTACTGCAGTCTGTTCCTCTGAAACAGTAACAACCAGGAAAGAGGATGCAATTTTTACACAGAGGGTGACAAATACTGAAATCACTATGGAGGTCTTGCCTTCCCTATTGAGCATAGTCCCCACGAACCCCCCAACCTCACTCCTAGGCCTAACCTTCTGTTTCTAAACATAGTCCCCATAAGGCTTAATGGAGCAGGGAGCGCTTGGATTATATAAGTGGCTTAACCTAAAGTGTGCACATTCAGCCACTAAACATATTCCAGCAGAAAGAATGCCATCCTTGAGCTGGCCCAGATTTATGTCAGCAAGAGGGGTAAGATGCGGGAGGCCACCTCCTTACAGTCCTGTATATCTACAGTTGTTGTCCCCAGACCCAGACATCAACATAAAAAGTGAACAAACCATTACCAATCAAGGTGAGTTTCCTACTCAGCCCTGGGGCAAAAAAGCAGAGACAGCAGAGAATAAAAGTCTATACATAATGCCTCTCACAGGTAATTTGAACAACCCAGCCAATCTGTATGCAGTGGGGGCAGGGGAAAAAGAAAACATCTATTAAACTACCTAACACAAAATGGTAATGCAGGAGAGAAACCATAAGAGGCCTGCAAGAGGGGAGAGCATATTAAAAATATCATGAGACCCCCCCAAGGGTTGCGAGGCTCTCCCCTCACCGAGACCTGCTACCAGAAATCATCAGCCCTCTCAATAACAGTCAGACACAAGTTAAAGGAAAAAGAAAACGAGAACATCCCCTTAAAGCATGTGAAACAAAAGCTGAATTAGAAAGCCTTGCCCTGATCTTACCTGAATCCTCGGGGAGGTAGTATTAGTAAAGAAACAATAAATTGAGCTGTCCTAGGATGGTAAATTGCCAGTTCAATACATCATAATAAGAGTAGTGTAAGAAGGGTTGGTTTAGTCACTCAGAAAGCAATGTCAGGTTGTCTGATTCATAGAATGCTCTTCTTCTTGGTCTGAATGTTCATCTGATGGGGGAACTGCAACCCTGTGGCACTTGTATTTAAGTTGTGCCCAGACAGATTTCTTAAGAAAGTTCCTCTGACACCCTGGCCCCTCATTTTTGTTGCCACCTTTGTCTTTCCAATTCTTGAGAAGGGGGATGTTTAGGTGTATCTTCTTTGAGTCAGTCTCTTGCAGCAGGTCATACCAGTGGGATTCAGCCACAAGTGCCCTCATCTTCAGATGATTTCACAGCAGTCAACCCTGGGACCTCCCCCCAGCACCCCCACATGTCATGCACCTGGCAAGTATAAAAAGGGGAGGTTCAGGCATTCTTCAGTTCTTTTCAACGGCTGACCTGCATGCAACAAGTCATTCACTGAGTTCCTGCTTCACAGTCTTTTTGAATAGTTCTAGAAAACCATTTAACTATTTTTTATGTTTTGTTTTACAACTTATGTCTTGGATCCTTTATTCTGAAGTTGTGCTTGTGGCCACAGTTGTGCAAGAAGACCTCCACATGGTCTATTGTGTTTGCTGCCTGGATTCTAAGCACGGCACTGTGGGGTGTGTCTTCCGTCAAACTTTTTCCAGAGCCATGAAGCACGATGATTGCAACAGCTCAAGAGTATCTCATGGAGCAACAGGTAGCCCTCTTGGACAATAGCAGCACAAACACTCCTCTTGAGGGATTCCTTGGTGTCCTCTTCCAGGTCTTGCCACTCCATGGAGTCTCTCCACCTTGGCACAGGGTCTGGGTAGGAAGCATGCTTCTAAAACCAAGCATGTCACTTTCACCCTGTGTCTTCCTCTGCAAGCGTGAGTATGGAGCAGGTAGCCCCTCTTTTGTCGTCTTCTCTAACAGTCGACAATTGTGGGCTCCTCTCCAGGCTCATCAATGAGCTCCTCTGCCGACAAGCGCCTCTGGGGTTGTTTTGCAGCTGCCAATGCAACCCCCACTTTTACTGCTGCATGGCCCTCATCTGTCAGCGACAGCCTGTAGGCTCATCGATGACCCTCTTCGATGGCCCGGCAACATGCCCATCAGCGACTCTCTCCTAGATGGCTCCATGCATTGACCATCGATGGCCCTGTACCATGGCCCATCGATGTTATTCAATCGTTCCTCGCTGCCTCCTCCATTGCTGAGTTCTTGTCAATGGTTGGGGTGGGGATGTGTTGCCAGTATTGACAGTCGGCCTTGCGCTGTTCTCGACATCTTTGGGTCCCATATGCCTCTTTAGTCAACGGCTGCTCATTTGGTCCCTCGGCTGGCCGCTGTTCCGTCTATGGTGCCCGTTTGTTCCACTAGGTCTACCACCTCTGGACAGATGGCCATGATTAACATTCAGGCTCTGATTACCTCCATCCTGGGCCTCACACAACCCCACTACCCCCCCCCAAGGAGGGGTCACCACTGAACACTACTCCATCTCAGGCCCTTGCGGCCCAGTGTATGGTCATCTCTTCCCCTGTTTCCCCGGGTCTGTATTCCCAGGAAGTGAGCATGGAGGACCCTTTCCTGCAAGACTGGGGTCTGGATGGCAGGGAGGAGTATTCCAGTATGGACCAAGAGCCATCCCATCAGTCCTCCTCTGCCACTTCCTCTGTCCAGGAGGATGTTACCCCTGGCCTCCCTTGTTCCCTGCTGGATGACCTGACGTTTGCGGACATCATGCTCCACCTCCAGACAATCTTCAGGTTCCAGGGCGTGGTACAAGCGTCTTCTCACAAAATATTGTCTCAGTTCCTGGGTATCCCTGAATGCCCTACTCTGGTTTTCCCCATTGGTGAATGTCTTTGAAGAGGCTATTATGGCCGCCTGGATGCAGCCAGTCAAGATTCCCTCCAATCTGAGGAAGGCGGACAAACTTTATCAGGCTCCGGTGGCTCATCCCTATTTCATGTCTCTGCCTCAGCTGGACTTTGTAGTGATTAATGTCGCTCATGATCGGTCTTCCAGGCTTCAGCACATGAGTGCGCAGCCCCCAGATGCGGAGTCTAAGAAGTTGGATGCCATGGGAAAATAGTTTTTTTTCCTCAGCCGCCTTGTCCCTCCGGGTCCTTAATTACATGGGACACCTTCTTAAATATCAGGAGGAAATTCTTAAAGCCCCCCAGTCCATGATCCAGTCCCTCCCTGTCAGTGCTGTCCAAGATGACCTAACGGTGAAACTTCCCATGGCAGCAGCAGTGGGCAGACACCTGCTATGGGCCACTACGATACAGTGGATACCACGGCTTATCGTCCTCTACTGGTATATGTCTCAGGCATCATACCTGGCTTTGGGTGTCTGGTTTTCCCCAAGACATCCAACAATCCATTTGAATGCTCCTTTAAAGGTGTACAAATTTTTGGTGACAGACATAGGACATCTTAAAAGATCTGCAGGACTCGGTCATACCCTACAAATGGTACAGACCCTTTACCGCCCTAAGGCCAAACAACCCTTCAGGGGTTCCTCCAGGGGCCACTCCTATAGAGGCCATCTCCCATTTAATCAGCAGTGGGTCAATAAACAGAAGCCTCAGTTACAATTGCCTAGCCCAAGGAATGCCCCTAGGCCCAGGTTCATTGCTGCTGCCCCTCAACAGGGCTTACCTCCCACCTGAGGGTCTTCCTCCGGTCATGGCTATGAAGTCCCTACCCACAGCCAACGGGGGCAGGTTTTCCCTGCACCTACAAGGGTGGCAAGCCCTCTTCTCTGACCAGTGGCTCCTGCAACTGATCAGTACAGGACACACACTAGACTTCAACGCAATGCCTCCTCCATCGCCACCCAGGGTCTCTCACTACCCCCCAGACCAGGCATTGGTTCTATGGACTGAGATCACTGCCTTACTGTCAAAAAGGGCCATCGAACCAGTTCCTCTTCCTCAGAATGGGACGGGATTTTACTCCTACTTCTTCCTGATCTCCAACTGGACGGAGGATTTACGCCCCATTTTGTATTTGAGGGGTCTCAACCTCTACATTGTTTACCAAACGTTCCACAGGGTGTCCCTTCCGAAACTTCTTCCTTTGCTGAACAAAGGCAACTGGCCCTGCTCTCTGGATATGAAGTATTTATTTATTTATTTATTTATTTTATTTAGCTTTTGTTAACCGGGTAAGTACACTAGACAAGTTATATGCCTATTTTCAGGAACGACCCGGGAGAGTACAACAGGGATACATCAGTACAACATAATAGGTGAACAAGTACATTTACATTTAATGGTAGGTACATTGAGTCAACAAAACAGCAGGCAATAAACAGTACAAGTAGAGCAGCCTTGAGCTGCAGTGACTGTCTGAGCAAAAAGAAGTGCAGGGAGAGAGAGACATAGAATTGGGAACAGATTCGATTTAGTATGCTTGTAGTTCCTGGAGTGGGGTGCCACAGGAGCTGGATTCGAATTAGTTTACTTGTAGTTCCTGGAGTGGAGTGCCACAGGGTCTATGGTACCCCATGGACTTCATGCTATGGGGGCCTTAGGCATTCACAGCGTGAGGCCAGCTTGAGTTGTTCCCACAGGGAGGTCCGGAGGCAGTTGTGGGAGGGGGCGGTGCAAACCAGCTTAGGGAAGGAGTTCCAGAGCCTGAGAGCATGAATAGTGAAGTCCCTGTCCCCCATAAGGGTGCGAGTAGATGGTACATTTAATATCCCTGGGCCCTGAGACCTTAGGGGATATGAGGAGTGGTCAACTGGGGAGAGAAGCTGAGCCCACCCCTGGGGGATGCCGGTGCTGATCACTTTGCTCATGAGGCACCCTGTGCCAAAGTTTAGAGTGATTGGTTGGGGATAGCCAGCCTAGCTTGTCATAGAGTTCTGAGTGATGGGTGAGGGGCTGCCAAAGTGAAATGGCAGATGTTGTTGTCGTCAGTGTGCCATCCAGAGAGAAGGACTTTGAGGTGCGTGCAAATAGGTGGAGACCATAGCTGAGGGAGGAAGTAGCACACCTGGCGAGAAGCCAGGCAAAGCAGCAGCTGAGGCTGTATTTGGCCCTGTAGGCCAGTGCCAGCTACAGTTGACTCCTCTGCAGACTTTGAGGATGTGACTCCCTAGGTCCAGTTGGGGTCGAGCATCACACCGAGATATTGAGGAGGTCACTGTGTGAAGGGAAGTACCATCTGCCAGTTGATTAGCAGAGGGACTGGAGAAACCCGATATTTTGGCTGTGGGCCAGAAAAGAATGGCCTGCATTTTTTTGGGTTGAGGACCAGCTTTTGTTTGGTGAGCCACGCCTGAATATTCTTGAAGTCCTCTGATAGGTGGAGGTTCATGACGGCAGAGTCTCGGGAGTGAGCCAGAAGGACCAGGTCATCCGTGTACAGGGTGACCCTACATCTGGTAACTACACCAGGGAGACTGTTAATAAACAGAGAGAGGAGAAGGGGTCCCAGCACCGAGCCCTGAGGGACGCCAGAGGTCACAGGCAGGGGATCGGAAAGGACTTTATTGAATTTGGTTAACTGTACTCTACCATGCAGGTAGTCAGTAACCCATTTTAGAGCTAGGGGGGACAAGCAAGGGACCTCATCTGCATGCAGAGCAGGTCATGGTCAACAAGGTCAAGGCCTTGGACAAGTCGATAAACACTGCACGGAGAGTTTCCCTGGTCCATGGCTGCTCTGATGCTAGAAGAGACAGAGATCAAAGCCGTGGTTGTGCTGTGCCCGCTGCGGAGCTGTGCTGGGCAGGAGACAGCAGTTCATGGATTTGGATATACTCCGAGTTGTCTAGCTACAACCTTTTCAAGGAGCTTGCTGATAGCCGAGAGGATGGTGATTGGCTGATAGTTGTCGGGACTTTAAGGTTGCCCTGCTTTAGGACAGGGACAACCCTGGCCACCTTCCAGATCTCTGGGATCACTCCTGTGGCAGGGACAGGTTAAGATGTGGGCCACCGGGAAAGCAATGTAGGGGGGTGCCAAGTTTGAGAAGCTTAGGCTCCAGGGTATCTAAACCAGGACTGGCGTACTGGGAGAGGTCAGTGAGGAGAGACAGCACCTCATTTTCTGTCACCGCCCTTAGGATGAGGAGGTCTGGGAGGACAGGCTCCTGCCGGTCAATGGAAGCGGGGCAGTTTTGGTACCTGTCCATAGAGATATGTGGGGAGATGGCTGGTAAGTTAGTGAAATGGGAGTTGAGAGCATTAGCAATCGTGAGCGGATTGTTGCAGGTAGCGCCTCCAATAATGATGTCGGTAACTCCAGAGTTGGAGTGCCCGGAGACTAGGGTTTTGATGTTTCTCCAGAACCTTCTCGGATTGTTAGCAGAGCTGAGAAGGGCTGTCTTACAGAAATCACTTTTGGCCACCCTGATGGCTTTTTTGCACTCATTTCTGAGTTTTCTGTATTGTTGTAGCACGGTCTGGTTGGGGGAGCATTTGAGGTGGGCCCAGCACTTGTCCCTAGCCCTCATAAGGGCGAGAAGGCTCCCATGCAACCACTTTGTTGCTGACCCCCTGACCTTCCATCTTATGATGGGGGCGTGCCTATCTTGTAGATCCCGAGGACTTGAGAAACAGGTTACGGCTGTGGAGGGATCGGGGACTATGCACTCCTGACCAGTCAGTGAGCCTTAGATCCTCCATAAAGCATCAAGGTCAAACCTGCGAAGTTTGGTGTGGATGATTTTGTGAGGACCTTAATGGAGGGTTTTCCATCGCATGAAGACGGTGAGTGGTCTGAGATGTAGTCAGATGGGGTTCCTACTGAGGAGATCCTCTCAGGGTGGTTTGACAGGATCCAGTCCAATAGGGAGCTGGTGGTTCCATTTGCCGACCATCTGTCGGTTCCTGTACAGATTGCATCAGGGTATGGGTGGCAAGCAAGGGCTCGAACCCTACCATTTCCACCGGTCCAGTTTAGGTTCACATCACCCAGGATTAGGAGTTTGTTGTCTCCAGTACTGGGGCCAATAGTGTCCAGGAGGTGGGTGAGGCCCTGGAGCCCTCCCTTGGGGGGGGGTTAAAGGTGCACACTACGTGCAATTTTTTTGTGTTGCCAAGTAGGAGCACAGTGTGAAGCAGCTCACAAGGAGACAGCAACGAGGGTAGGTGAGTCACCAGGGATACCTTAAGGTGGCTCTTAGAGTAAGCCAAGATGCTTCCTCCCCTCTTTTTCCCATTCCTGTCCAGCTGTGTGAGTTCATAGCCTTGTAGCCCACAGGCTGAGTCGGGAATCGAGGGTTTGAGCCAGGTCTCCGTTATACCAAGGATGTCGGGCTTATAGGGTGTGACCAGGCAGTGAGCTGATCCAGGTTGGGAAGTAGACTACATGTGTGAAGGTGAGCCACTTTCAGCCTTTCCCAGCCTCCATGCCAGAGGAATATCTGAGGCCGCAGAGATGGGGCCAGGGTTGGGTTTAATATCACCAGCCAAAGCAAGGATCAGTAGGAAGAGCCACAGGAGGTGCCCTCTGGGGGAGAAACTCCTAGTCCTGGGCTTTCGGGCTATACATCGCTGGACCCTGGTACGGTACAGTATTGGTCTTGGTACCAGTTCACTTGTGGGATAGCAGGAACTCACAGCGTCAGCCAGGAGATTGGAGAAGGTGAGGTCTGTCGTTTCATAGGGTGGAGTCCATTTTCCGTTACCCCCTATGCTAGGAGCAGTTGCAATGTGGAGGGACACAAGTACCAGAAGGAGAACAGCTAGAATTATGTGGCAGGGAGGTGGGATGATTCCCCCAGGGGCCTTGGGAGACCTCATTATTAAGATGGAGGCCTGCTGTACACGTGGGGATGTGGTTGAGCAGGGACACCTGAGGGGATAGATAGAGAGTAAAACCAGTGTGGAGCTAGGGTCTAGTATGAGGGGTAGTAGGGTAACCCTCCTGGCCCACATGGTGGTGTGGAGGGGTCACTAGGGGCAGGGGATGCAGGTCCCAAAGGGAATACCTGACAGAATATAAGCTGTGGCCTGAGTTAAGCAAGGGAACCAATGCACACAGTGGACAGAGGTACCATATGGTTTATCACATTAATCTGATGGTGGCAGGAGTCATACCTTCATATCATGATGCATACCTTCATATCATGATGCACCCGGCTCACTGAAGTTTTCACTGTTTCCTGTTCCAAGGGTGTCATTACAGTTCAGGGCCCTCCCTTTTGGTCTTTCCTTGGCCCCGAGAGTCTTTACAAAATGCCTTGCAGTGGTTGCGGTGGCCCTCTGACGGGAAGGCCTCTATGTCTTCCCCTACCTGGACGACTGGCTCCTGAAAACATCCTCCAGGCACCAGTTGTCTCACACGCTTTCTCGCACCCTGCATTTGTTCACCCAAGTAGGATTGTGGTAAACTATCCAAATTGGACCCTACTCAATACCTCCAGTATATAGGAGCTATGCTGGATTCCTCTGTGGGATGGGCATATCTGCCACTGCTCAAGGCAGATGCCCTGATTGCTTTAAGCGTGTTGTTTGGAATCCTGCAATCGTATCTCTGCAAGAACTATCTCTGTCTCCTGGGACATTTAGCACGACAATTCTGATGTTCCCCAATGCCAGGTTGCATATGAGGGTCCTTCAGTGGTCCCTCAGAGTCCAATGGGACCAGTATCTGGACAATTTAGATGCTGCGGTCCTACTGTCTTCCCCAACACTTTGAGCCCTGCAGTGGTGGAAGTCAAGGACAATCTCCTCCGAGGATGCCTTTTCATTTATCCATCCCCAGTCTCATTCTGACAATGGACGCCTCCTTGACTGAGTGGGTGCTCACCTCCTGCACATCTGATCACAAGGATCTTGGATGCCGGTGGAGGTCCGCCTCCACCCCAATATCTTGGAACTGAGGGTGGTCCTCTATGCCCTGCAAGCATTCGAGGCGCACCTCCCTCCGGGTTTCCTACAGGTGCGGTCAGACAATTCTACGGTAGTTCACTACCTAAACAAACAAGGTGGCACTTATTCCTACCCTCCCTGCTGAGAATCCATGAAGGTGTTGTATTGGGCACTCCAGAGACATATACATCTTCTGGTGGTACACATCCCGAGGGTGTTCAACACCCTGGCGGATGCCCTGAGCAGATCCTCTGCCCTGGCCCATGAGTGGGAAATCTTGCCCGACGTTCTCAACAATGTCTTCCACGTCTGGGGATGGCTGGAATTGGACCTGTTTGCCTCTTTGAAAAATACAAAACTGCTGCTTTACTGCTCTCTCATGTGAGGTCCTGGAACTGTGTGCAGAACGCATTATATCTTTCCTAGGACAGGAAGATTTCTATACGCCTTCCCACCCTTTCCACTCGTCCAGAGTACTACTCAAACTGGTTCAGGACAGAGCATCTATGATTCTCATAGCGCCGTTCTGGCCAAGACAGATTTGGTTCCCCCTGATTCTCCAGCTCTCGAATGCAAAATCTATCCCTCTACCTCTTTGCCAAGCCTTGATGTCCCAGGCATAAGGCTATCTGTTATACCAGGGCCTTTGCTCCCTCCACCTGCATGCCTGGCTCCTGAGGATGTAGTCCTCTCGCGCTTCCAGGCATTCCCACAGATGGCAGAGGTTCTCCGGACTGCTAGGAAGCCCTCTACTCAGTCTTCCTATTCTTGGAAGTGGAAATGCTTCTCTACTTGGGTATCATCTCAAGCCTTGGATCCTTATGAGTGTCCCCCTCAGTGCATCCTAGATTATTTACTCTACTTGTCGGATGGTGGACTACAATATTCCTCAGCAAAAGTTCGCCTTTTGGCTATTGCCACATTTCATTTGCCTGTGGGCAACGTTTCTTTGTCCCAGGTGACATTGATTTGTACCTTTATTTTTAAAGGTTTTCTACACCTGCAACCCCCTATTAGAGATCCAATCTCCATCTGGGATTTGAATTTTGTTCTTGAAAATTGACCACGAGTCCTTTTGAGCCCAGTGAATCCAGTGACCTCGGTTTCTCTCTTGGAAGACTATGTTTTTAATAGCCATTACTTCTGGCAGATGGGTCTTGGAGGTGCACGCCTGATGTACAAACCTCCGTATATTCAGTTTCATATCGGCCGGGTGTGTTCCGCACAAACCCGGCATTTTTGCCTAAGGTTGTTTCTGCGTTTACTTTAAATCAGATCTTTCACCTGCTGGTTTACTTCCAAACCCTCAGAATCAGGGTGAAGCCTTGCTTCATCGCTTGATGTACATAGAACATTGGGTATTTACCTTCACTACACTTCACAGTTGTGTTAACCACAGCAACTTTTTGTTTCTTTTTCCCTGGTCACCAGGGCGTCGGTGTCTCAAGCAGTGCTTGTCCACATGGTTGGCCAACTGCATTACATTTATTTATGCTAAATATAACATCCACTCTCACAGGTGTTGTCAAGCCACAACCCACACTGTACCAGAGGCATGTTTCGACCTTGGATATCTGCATAGCCACCATGTGGTTCACTGTCCATACCTTCACTAGACATTACAGCCTGGACATCACTTCAGAGGCACACACGCTTTTGGATGGGCCATCCTATAAGGCTTCCTGTCCTAATCACTCATGATACACTGCCATCCTCCGGTGGGTTTTATAACTGCTTGGGAATCTTCCCACTGGTTATGACCTGCTGCAAGAGACTGCCTCGAACAAGATAGTACAGTTGCGTAAGATCTTACTGTAATCTTCAAGAGTCTCTTGCAGCAGGTCATACAGCACCACCCTCCTTCCTCCTTGCTGTTGCTTCATGAGGGTTACTAGCTCCTGTCTCTGATACTCCATAAGCTGCTGCCTTTCCTTTTTTCCTCCTCCTCAGTTCCCCTCGGACACCCTCAGATGTGGTTACTCATATGGTCGCCGGGTTGAGAATAGAACTGAGGAATGCCTGGGACATCCCCCTTTTATACCTGCTAGGTGCATGACACATGGGGTGCTGGAGGGAGGTCCCAGGGTCTACTGCTGTGAAATCATCCAAAGATGAGGGCACCTGTGGCTGAATCCCACTGGTTATGACCTGCTGCAAGAGACTCTCAAAGATCTACTATTACAGTAAGTTCTTACAGACTGTACTTTCATAATGTAGATACCTGATTCACCAAAGGTGCAGCATCTTGAAGTGAGTCATACACTTTTGAGACACAAACCAAGATAACTCATAGGCAAGCTGGGTACTCAACTTGAGCTTGGAGGTTTTCGGCACAGAGATCCTTTGTGCCTAATAGCACCTTTTGCATTTTGCCAATGTAGCCTGGACACAATCATGCTTGAAGTACAATTTAGCATTACTAAACACAACTTCGTAGTCCCAAAAAGTGAGTATAAAATATCAGGGTTTAGCTTTTGGTTTACCTATGCCAAATTGACAACACTGTTCCCTGTCAGACATTGTATTTTTTCTATCGGGGGCAGCACCCTCGAACCTCCCCATGCAAGGGGCTGTGCCCCCTGTGCCCCCCCTTCTATAGATATCTAACTCTGAGTCAGACTTGATTCAAAGGGGTGGCCAAAACATGGCAAAAGGGTGAACTTTCGCCCTCCAGTCCCTCACAGCGACAATCTCGAAACCTGTTGAGATTGTCACTGTGAGTGATTTTGCCGTGTGGGGTTCGATGTGCAGTCAGCACACCCAAGCTTTTGAGTCTTTAGGAGGAGTGGCCAGGGCATGGTGAGCTCTAATGATGTTTAAGAGGTAAAGAGCTATCAAATCCTAAAAGTTCTTTGATAAGGTCATCGATACAAGTAATTCTCACCAGATTCAGCTTTCTTCAAAACCATATGAATCCTATTATTCCATCAGTGCAGGTTTTCTATGTCTTCCGTCTTCCATTCCATTTCATGCTCCGCCAAGGTAGACTGAACTGGCCTCTGTTTGGAGGTCTGTTGTTGTGGTGTATTCCATCAAGCAGGCCTCAGTGGTGGCCGTGTGCTTCTCAACTACCCTTAAGTCTCTTTTCTCCTCAGCAACAGTTGATTCAAGCCAGAAGAGGGAGCCACTAATCCCTTTCAGCTCAGTACATAGACATTTTGAGTTTATTGTTAATGTTTCCTTGTTACCTTTGAGCTTGCTGTATATAAGTAAAGATATAAGTAGAGTAGATTGAGCCTAATTGTTTAATAAATGATGCATGAGTGTGGACAAGAAGGTTAGCAACCTTATAGTGAACTTTCGCAGTGTGATTTATTTTAAGTCATTAACCTTCCATCCCAGAGACAGCATTTGAGCTGTCAGAGTCAAATATCATACATCACTATTTCCAGAATAGTATTCAGGTTAACATTCCTAGTTTCTACTACATAACTTGTGATGGTTTTATGCCCCAGTCAGAGACAATTAAAAGGGGTAGACAACGGTCACAGACTTGTTTTCTCCCAGAACTCAGTCTGCACTGTTACCAGTTCACAACACTTCAGATGCCTGAAAAGGTTACCTTGCTATGTTGCCACCAGTTAGCTGTAACCTCATTCATGGTATCTCTAGGTCTGAATCCCACCAGAGCCACTGCTTATTCAGTACAGTGCTCCTTTGCAAAAAGCAAATGATCCACCCCTTCTGTCACAGCTGAGAACGCATTGCCTTAAATATGGAAACTAGCCATTGTCTTTGGAAATGGATCACAAACAAACTAGTTTACCCCAGTTATCTATGACTGAAATTATGCAGTCACAAAAGCATGCAGTATATAAAAATAACATTTAATAGTCCTCTACATCTACATTTGTTACAGGATAATATACACTAAAAACTATGGGGATTACAGTATTTTTACAGAGGCAAAAATAAAAGCATTTGAAAAGATGGAAATCACACAGAAGAACCTAAGTCACAGCTATCTAAATCCTAAGTACACTAGAAAAAGTTTACCCCAACTGGGAACTTATTAAGTCATGGCAGACTCGAATCTATGATGTTGCTAGTTCAAAGTCCCAAAACATAACTGTCTCGAAGAAAAATATACACAGTTATCTTGGCTAGCCAACCCATTACGCCCCCAGCATCAAACATGCCTCTTGGACATCATAGCCTGGACCATTTATTTTGATCTCTGGAGTCGCCCCTTTCTGAGTATGGGTCCAGAATGGATTTGTTATTTAGAGCTTGGTTTTGTGGATTGAAACCTGGGCCCTTCTGTTTTGTCAGTTTGCTCAGTCAGTGGGGTTCTGTCTAGCTCAAATGGGCCCTGTTTACACTCAAAACATGTATTTTTGTTATGAAATGGATTCAACCCTTTGCAATTTAACAAAAACAAAAGCATTTTAGATGAAAAGACTTCTGCTACCCACTCCCAGTTGTTGTTACACAGAGGGCCACTAGCAGCTGAGTTCCCTGCTGCATAGACCACTGAAGACTGTCAATTTTAGTTTCCACCAGACCTCTCATCTGAGCTGAAACATTTTATAGAGGCATAGATGATAATACAAATTGGAAAAAAAGGGGAAAAAAGTACTGTAACTTGTCACATCTCCATCCCCTGAAAAAAATTAAAAACGCATCTTTTAGTGACCCTATATGTTGATTTTCTTAATGTTAGCAGGTGTACTCTATCTGTTCTGCCCCAGTTTTCCCTCTGTTTAACAATTCATTAATTCTTTGACACTCCTCCCTTTATTTACTTGACCATTTGTTTCTGCCAGACAAACCATCTGCATTACCATGCTATGACCCGCTGTGGTACGTGGTGTCCATGTTATAGAACTGCAGCACTAGGCTCCATCTTAACAATTTTGAGTTTTGTCCACTGGTCCTATGAAGCCATGTCAAGGGGTTGTGGTTGATGACTAGCATGAACACCCTCCCATAAAAATGTGGTTGCAGCTTCTGCAGAGCCCTGATGATATCCAGACATTCTTTTTCAATTGTGGTATAGGCCTCCTCTCTAGGCAGCAGCATTCTGCTCAGGTATATAACTGGGTGTTCTTCCCCTGCGTGTTTGACCTAACTCAGAACTGCACCTAGCCCATGATCAAATGCAACCACATGCACAATGAACTTCAGAGAACAGACAGGTCTGACGAGAACAGGCGCTCAACACAATACCTCCTTCAACTGGCAGAACTTATGTTCGCATTGATTTGTCCACTGAACATTTTCTGGCATTTCTTCCTTGTGAGACTGGACAGGATCTGGCCATGCTACTGAAGTCTGGCACATACTTTCAGTAGTACCTGACATCCCATGGAAGACCCATACTTTTCTCTTTGTTGTGGTCATGACTCATCCCTGTATGGGCTCCATTTTTACTGACTCATGCCAAATGTACCCACTCCCCAGTCTGTGCCCAAGGTATGACACACCAGCCATCCCTAGTTGGAACTTCTCTACCTTGACTGTAAGCCCTGCAGCCTTCAGTTGGTAGAGCACCTCAGTCATGTGCCTGACATGATCCTTCCATGTCTGACATTAGATGACAATGTCATCCATGTGTGCTGCAAACAGAATGCAGTCCTCGAGCCATTAAAAGGTGGCTGGTGCACTCTTCATCCTGAATGGTATTAATCAAAACTTGAATAGGCCAAACAGAGTGATGACATTCTTTCTGCCTTCAGGGATCAGGAGTACCTACCTGTAGCTCTTTGTTAGGTCTACAGTGGTCAAGAATGTAGCTCCCTCAACCTATGACCTCATCCATCATAGGCATGAGATATGCATCCAACTCTGTACAGCAGTTTAGCTTATGGGTAGTCAACACATAACCTCATGGTCCCATCCTTCTTGGGTATCAATACTGATAGGGAAGCCCAGGGACTGCTGGGCTCCTGGATTACCCTAAGAGCAAGCATTTCCTTGATCTCCCCATCAATGGCAAGTTTCACTTCCTTTTGAGCTCTGTAGGGTGGCCGCCTCAGTTGAGCATGGGACCCTGTATCCACATGGTCCCCCTCCAGTGTGGTACACCCCAGTTTTCCTGTGAACATTTCCCCAAATGTATGCAGCACCCCACACATTTTGAGATCTACCAGTAGATCTGCTTCTGCCTCCTCCTCCGGATAGCTGCACACAGCCAGGACCATCTTGTCCCAGTCATGGTAGATCTTCATCATGTTTACATAGTAGATTCACTGTTTATGCCTCCTGTTGGGTAACTCCACCATGCAATTAACATATTCACATTCCTGACCACTGAATAAGGATCCTCCCAAGCTACTTGTAATTTATTCTGTCAAACAGGGATGAGTACCATCACCCATTGCCCAACTTCACACTCCGGGCTCTGGCCCCACTGTCATACCATGTCTTCTGTCTCTGTTTTGCAGTTGTTGGGTGCTCCTAATTGAACCCCATGAGCTTCTTTAGCCATGACCTGAAATTCAGAACATACTCCATAACAGATTCTCCTTGGGAGCAAGAGGGCCCTTACCCTATGGCCAAACAGGAACTTGAAGAGTGAGAATACTGAGGACTCCTGGGGACTTCCTATATGCAAATAAGAGATTGGTAAGTACTTGCCCCATTCTCTCTTGCATGCTGGTTGGCAAATGCCCTCAACATAGTCTTAAGCGATGCATTAAATTGCTCAAACAAACCATTAGTCTGGGGATGGTATGGAGGAGTTCTGAGCTGCCTCACCTCACACTTCTCCCAAAGACTAGTCCTAGTGCAGACATAAAACTTTTGCCCTGGTCCAACAGAATATCCTGGGGAAAACCCACCTGGCTAAATATCCCCTACAGTTTGTCTTCCACTTTTTGCCCTCTCAGCTTAATCCTTCGTGGATGTCAGAGTCCTATCCAGCAACCATATTCTCAGCTCTTCTGGTACATTCCTTAAGAACTGTTCCATGAGGAACAAATATGTTATCTGTACCACAGACCTAGCCTTTGCACTCTCTAACCGTCATTCTAACAGATTGCCTAGTAGTACACACATTTCTGAATTGCTATCTCCTCATGCCTTCCTTAAACTTTTACTTTTTTGCTTCTTGGCCTTGGAAGTCAATTCAACATTTCAGCAAGGTATTTTTCACTTCATTATAGTTCATACAGTCCTCATTTTCCATCCTAGTAAAGGTTTCTAATGTCCTGCTCATAAGGAGTGGCAAAGGGTGAACTGCCCAAGGAGCCCTGTGCAATTCAAATTTCCCACAAATTCTCTTAAAAGTTTAAAAAAGTTCAAGATCACCCCCCCCAATACTTGTGAAACATTTTGAAATTAATTTGGCTTCTTGACTCAAATCTCTGATGCCAGTACTTACTGGTGGTGACATTATATTCTGGCACAGAATCTCCATCTCCTTCCCGTGTTCATGCTCTCACTGTTAACGCCTCTCTCAGCTGGATCTCATGCTGGTTTTGCCTTTCTTGCTACTCTCTCTCTCTCTCCCTCTCTCTCTCTCTCTCACTCATCCTCTCTCAGCTGGATCTTGTGCTGACACTAACTTTCTCACTCCTCAGCTTCCAGCTTTGCCCTCTGCAATTCTGCTTTCATCTTAACCAAGGTTAGCTCTAGGTACATCATTCATATGCAGTCTGCTTATGCAGTTGCCCAGTTATAGGCTGTAGCTCATTTACATTCTCTGTAGCCTCCATCTCCTGTTTTTGTCTAGCATTGACTATTTTTGCACTGCTTCAGTGGTCACTTTTTTAAGAAGATCTCTGAGGTCTGCCAGTGGCTGGCCTTCCTTAATGACAAACCCTCACCATTTGCACATTTCCTCAAGGTGTGCCATCTTCAATTTTTTGCATGGACCAGACAAGATGTCTCCTTACTTCTCTTACCTACAACAACAAAACAGTGATATATATAGTACAGTATCCCCTTTTGTATCTCTTGTTCTGTGACTGGACAGATAATCTTTTATTCACAATCAGGCTCAGATCCCAACTGGTGCTAATCAATTTGTCACAGACTTCTTCTCTTCCACAACTCAGTCTGCACTGTCATCAGTTTCACAACCCTTCAGACACCTGAAACAGTTACCATGATATACTGCTACCATTCAACCATTACCTCACTTAGGGTATCTCTAGGGTCTGAATCCCACAGAGCCACTTCTCACAGTACAATACTCCTTCCCAAAGGGAAAACTAGCCACTGCTTCTGTTACAGCTGAGAACACATTGCCATAAAATGGTAGCTGTAGTCTTTCTCTTTGTAAATGAATCATGGACTTGCCCATTTAACCCTGGTTATCTAAACCCAAAATGCCTCAGTCACATAAAGCAGGAAGTATTTAAAAAAAGGATTTAATACTCCATGATATTTACATATGTTACATGATAACACACACTAAAGACTACAGAGGATACAGTATGTCTACAAAGATAAAGATAAAATAAACACATTTAAAAGAGAAACATACAGAAGAACCTAACTCACAGCTATCTACAGTAAATCCTAAGTAAAAGTAGGAGAAGCTTACCCCAACTGGGAACTTGGTGAGTTGTAGCAGACTCAGACACGTGATATTGCTAGTTCAAAGTCCCAAAACATAACTGACTCTAAGAATAACCACACACACAGATATCTTTGACTGCCTTGTCCACTATACCTGCATCATCGTACATGCCTTGCTGACATCATAGCATGGGCCATTTATTTTGATCTCCAGAGACCACCCATTTTGAGAATGGGTTCAAACTGGTTTGTTGTTTAGAGCTTAGTTTTGTGGATTGAAGCCTGGGCCCTTTTGTTTTCCCAGCTGGCTTAATCACTTGGTATGGCCCTGTTCACATCAAAAACATGTATTTTTGTTATGACATGAATTCAACCTTTTGATGTTTAACCAAAACAGAAGTCTTTTACATGAAAAGGCTTCTGCTACCCACTCCCACTTGTGTGTACTGAGAATACAAAGAACTTGTTACACAAAAGGTGAGTAGAGTTCCCTATAGCATAAACCACAGAAGAATGTCATTTTTAGATTCTACCAGACTTTACACCTCAGCTGAAACATGTAATAGAGGCATATATGATAATAAAAATTAGAAAAAATCACACAAGGAAAAACACATTGCAAGTTGTCACAACAAAAAGGGATAATTGGCAGGATGTATTTAGGGGAAAACCATGAGACTTATCCCTATCTAACTTATATCCTGATATGGTTGCTTAGCTTTTTATTATAGAACCAAGACAGGACAATGAGCCTGGTATTTTGTCCAATCATCCACAAGTGAAGCATTTTGTTTCTAGTCTCTCCGAGCAGGATTCCCAAAAGTAAGCCACTGCCCCAATCTACTAGGTTTTGGGCATTATAGCCAACAGAAAAATAAATGGGGAAAGGGAACACCCCTTTCTGGTGCCCTTAACCAGAGAAAACTGAGCCAAAACAACTAAATTCATAAGAACTGCTGTAGAAGCAGAGCATAAAAGATTAAAGAGCTAATGTGCCGCCTGGAATTAATAGACATTTTCAGATGTAGTCAGCCATCACTTCTTAAATCTGAAGTATTTTTTCTTTTCTGTTTGTTAATTACAAGATTTTCCACCTGGCAGCAGTGGACTGAGCGGTGGAGCAGCATTCTGTTTGAAGGCTAAAAAGTCAGTTCCGCTCTCGCGACTACATCATCAGAAATGTGACCAAAGACATTGAGACACCATAGTCCTTGCAGCCTAAGCAGCGACTTTCACAAATTAACAATCAAAATGCAGGATATTATGACATCACTAGTAACCAAGAAGAGTCAATGCCTGCTGCTTCATGTAAAAGAGAATAATCTGGCAGTGAGAAATGGTTCCCCTTGGTTACTAGTGATATCACAGCCAGTGTGGTCTCTGTGTTCTTTAACCTTCAGACAGAGTGCTGCTCCACACATTGCCCCACTACTGCCAGGTGGAAAATCTTATAATTAGAAAACAGAAAAGAAAAAAATACTTCAGATATAAGAAGTGATAGCTGACTACATCTGAAAGTTACTATTAATTCCAGGCAGTACATTAGCTCTTTAATTAGGGATCTGTGGAGTAGTAGAGACCAGCAAACTATCTAGTGATTGTTTCCGTTTACTCTCCAACTCTGGCATTCCAAAAAGCAACATATGAGACCAGCAACATTTCTAGTCCCTAAATCAATAAAAATGACAGAATAATAGCAAAATGACTAAGATGGGGGCAGATTCATATGAGGACTATAAAGAATGAACACTTTAGGCAGTTATCTTAGAACCAGTTCATATGTGACTTTAGTGGATGAAATTTAAAGAAATGGGCTTGGTGAGGGGAATTATCTATGTGCAAACAAAAATCTTACTTTTGGATATTTGTATATAATTACAGCATTTATTAGCACCATAATTATTGGACTGGTTGTTTTGAAAATTGACAAGAACTGATCTCCTAGTACTGAGAAGGTGCATACACATACCAATTCACAAAGCCCTGGATCCTAGCATAACCACATTATAAGTTATCAAAAAAGTGGGTTTAACATAAACACTGACTCAGCTCTAACATATGGAGCTATCACATCAATATAATACTGTATGTACAAGGCAAATAGATAGAGATACATGAGGGTTTGCAGTAGAATAACGTATTTATCTCTGCACATAACTGGTAGGACCTTCATAACTAATTTGTGACTTGGCCACTCATGAGTTATTCCTCTTATCACTAAGTAGGGGAGATAAATGTGTTATTCCACTGAATTCCATTATGTAAAGTATCTCTATTTAATGTATATGTATTCCAGTAGATAGATAGATAGATAGATAGATAGATAGATAGATAGATAGATAGATAGATAGATAGATGACAGACAGACCAATGCTAGACAAGTGTAGTGTATTGTACAAGAAAATACTATCATCAGGAGCCTAACAATCAAGTCTTTAATTCTTTAATCTCTACTAATTTAATTCTTTTTCCATGCAGATTCTATACTAGCTGGTTTACTAGACTTTGACAGCTCATTTGGCATGACATTGGAAAGAGGCCATCTGTTAGGACCTGAGCAGGGCCATTGATACACTCAAGCACAATATGTTATCAGGAAAACCGATGAGTCATATATTTGTTTGAGCAACAGATTAGATAGTTTGACTTGTTCTAGCATGATATAAGAAGTACTCTTTGTAAAACTGACCACCAGAAAAAGATCCTGAACATTTGTGTGCTTAAAATTTCTTGTTGACAAAGTAAAAGGCAAAATCAAATCACCTACTTTCTTTATCTGTCTGTAGAAAGCCCAATATGGCTACAAACATTTCTATGTCCTGAGCTGAGTCACCTTGCCTTCCTGTTCTTCAGTCCTCTTAACTATAAAATTGAATAGAATGCAGATCTCAAATGGGAATTGGACTACATCAAATTTACTTTAAAGTGTGTTATTATAATCCTTAAATTGCTGTTTTACAAAAGTATTGCTTGATGCATGGTGTTTATACTGTATATGGTTTTACGTACAGTACTCAAGTTACCTACAATCTCATTAATAATAAAAGAAAACTGTGACTGTCACAGCATATATCCTTGACAGACCCTGGTCTGTTGTTTTTCTCTCTCCCTCTCATGTAACGTATTATTTCCTATCATTCAGGAATGAGTCAGACCAATTATTCTAGAGATTGGAAAATATATTACACAGTGTGTCTCTATCAACAGATTGTGATTAAATGTGTTAAAGTCTCTGCTCAGGACCTACAGGTGGCTTCTTTCCAAGGCCACACCAATGGAGCTGTCAAAGTCTAGTGAACAGGTCAGCATATTATCTGCTGTTTGAAATATGATTAAAGCTCAGAGAGCAAATTAGTAGTGTTTAAATAATTAACGACATGATTATAACTAGAATGAGCAACAAAGATATGGGGGTATTCCAGTGGAAAAAAATAATTAGAAATGCAAATTATTTAGAATATAATGTTATTCTGTGGTTTCAAAAGAGCAGCATGTCCTACATCCATCATTATTTCGGTGTATGTTACTCAAAGTGAGTATTCACTTAACTATTCTGCATAGGAGGAACACACACAATCAATTTTTGTTTATGTGAACAACCACAGATAAAATGAATAAATGATGAATTTTCAGGGTGACAGGATGACTTTGTCCATGGACATAGTGTATGGTGTTTTCACCTGCAGGACACTAGCCTGAATCTGGTTGAGGCTGAATTTGCTTGAAAGCCATGATCATCTGATGGTTGTTTGATGATCTATGTGAAATTAGTTGTGGTCTAAGGTTGTTTCTAGTGGATAAATGTCCACCTGACCAAACTACTAACACAACTGGCACTAATTGGAAACCTTGTATGCAGTCTCACTTGAGATGCCACGGGTTAGACAGGGGTGAAATCTAAACTACTCTCTCACCAGTATGGTGGTTCCTCTAGGACAGGGTACAGACGCACTGGTAGGGCTGTATAGGGTAGCATGCATTGAAATCACCCATGCTTTCTGTACCATATGGATAAATAGAGGGCTTCCATCTTCAGCAATGTCAATCTGGAGCTTTTTCACGAGTACTAAAATTCCCTTAAAATGTTATGTTTAAGAGAAACAATCATGACTTTCCCTGAATGTCTAGTTGAGGCATTGCTCCCATCAGGGATGATGGGAGGGAACAAAATGTGGGAGAAAAGTCCAGTAGCCAATGAAATGCTGGCTGAGCTAAGCCTGATAAGGATATATCACTGTGAACAGGGTATATCCCTGAAAGACAAGCTTCTGGCTGTGAGAACAAAACAATATGGAAAAAAGAGGCCGTGTATATCAACTCTGTAATATCTTGCTCAAAGGCTGGCCAAGTTATAAGCAGCCAAAGATTCCAAGTAACATCAGTAATCAAAGTTGAATGTCATAAACATTTCTGGAGGAAGGTAAAGGCTGCATAAAATGTCAATATGGTAGCATTCATAGGAGGCTTCATAGTAAAAGTAAAGTTGTGCCAAGTGTCAGGTCACTATCTTCAGTGACGAAACATGAAGAATAGTCATGGGCATCACTGTGCACTAGCCTGAATTCTTGCATTATGCCAGATAACCACTAGAGTTCACTGACTTAGTGACTTGTGGAAGCATGTGCAAGTGCAGTATTATTTCTGTACAACGTCATCTGCTGACCCTTTTACACCCCTGTAAAAAATATGTTTTTTTTACTATTTGAAAACAGTGGCACCAAGTGACACCAAGTCTTACAACTAGTTGCAACTTACAGTAGGCCATTGTGATAGAAGTATCTGGATATATTTAGTCATGATGGAGCATTTTGCTGGACATCACTGTCGTAGTAGTGTTGTAGGGGTACTGTAGGGCCACGATGCTAGTGCAGGTAAGGTCATTTAGTGGTGATAAGTGTTTTGTGAAAGTTAAACTCTACAAGTGGAATTTTAGTGGCATTACCTATTATGTGTACATGAATTTGTGGGCAAAGTTTGCCAGTTAGTAATTTCTAAAATGCCCACAATAAATTTTAACCTACTAAACCACATTTATCCACCTTAATTAGTCTCCAGGACATACTTATTTGGTATGTATGTCACATCTTGAGTGTACACCTGCAATAGCTGTGGAGGTATAAAAATCTAAATATTTTGAACATTTTCACACAATTCAGCAAATAATAAAATTGTGAAAATTTGAACTCCTGTAACTTATAATTTATATAACCAATTACCTCTTTATTTAGCAGTTTTGATGACTCAAGAAAGTATGCATATACATTTTCAGTTATCTAGCTCCAAAGGTGGCTAAGTAATATGTATAGAAATATTTTCAGAAATGTCCACATGAATAATAAATTGCCAAACTTTGAGCCCTATAACTTCTCCATTCCTCATCCAAATGTCATGAAACTTGCCATCGTGTATGATCTTCCAAATAGTATGCATGCAAAATTTATATAGCTATAATATGGATCGAGATATCACTGGTGAAAGAATTTCAAAAATCATGCAACATTTCATGAAATTTAATACAATTTCAGAAAAATGCAGTAAAATCAGAATTTGCTAATTTCAACCAACTTTACAAGAGATTACTACATCCAGATGAAGTTGTCCCATGTATTAGTTACAATACTCTGTTAGCATTCTAGTGTCCATAAAGATGTCCATTTTTGGTTTTAAACACATCAGAAGTCTCATTATTTGCTATGCCAGGTGGTACAGAATTCCATATACTGACCATACTTTAAGTATAGTATATTGCTTAATTATAACATGGGTAAGAACATTCTAGCCACATGATTAGCTAAAAGACAAGTACAAGTTTATAATTATCTGGCTATAATTACACCTCTGTACTTGTTTAGCCTGTGCACTAGATTTGGCTACAATAACAATATGCAAAATATGCTCATGTTTTGCGCTCATATTTCATACAAAAAGCAATATTTTCTTATTAAAGATCATAAGACACCCTTTTCAAAGTGTCTTTAAAGGACAACTAGGGTAAATCATGAAAATAAAATAATGATCCAAAAACATAGCATTGTTGGGTTAGAGTCTTGCCTTACAGTATCATGTGCTCTGTTTGGTGAAAACTAGGATTTAATTATTGTTTTATTGAGTTTTAAATTATGTACACAAGCACCTATCTAATCAAAGCCCCACTCAGTAGATGCCTAAAATGACTGGGACATCATTAGCATAATGTGGTGAGTCACCCGCACTCTGGAGTGATCATTCAGTATGTGCTCGAGACCTCATAAATATACTTACGCTGTTATCTTTAGATGTGTTTCTCAAGAAAATCCTTTAATGTGCATGTGTGAAAAGGTTGTCACAGATGCATATTAAAGAATTTTAAGAGGTGACATCTAAAGGTCATCTAAAGAGGTAATCTAAAGGTGACATCATAAGTATATTTATAAGGTCCCTATACATACTGAATTATTGCTTTGGAGTGCTGTCACTCTAATGATGTCATCATGCAACAATGTCTTGGCCATTTTAGGCATCAACTGGAGCAGGACTTTTGAATAGATAGAGTGGTTTGTGTACATAATTTAAACCTGATGAAACAATATTGAATACCAATTTTCTACAAACAAACAATACACAAAACTTTCAACACCACAAATGTGTTTTCAGGTGTCACCATGATTTACCAGTTTATTTGTCCTTCAAATAGGATCCATGTCATATGTGCAATAAGATACTTCAAGGATGTGTAATGATGATAAATAAATGCACTTTCCTTTTGTGTGTTTAAAGGCACTTGGCACAAGCACCTCACGCCTAAAACCCTCTCAATATATGTGATCACTGACCTCATAATTAGACACCCTAGCATGTCCTATTACATACCTATACAATATGTTTAAATTCTGTTTTATTTTCCTGCATGTCTAATGCAGAAAAACAACTAATCTGCCCCCACCTGAAACATTAAAGGAAAACTGCACCTTCATATCTTGTAAATTCTATTTGTTTCCATGTCAACCGACAATTTTTTTCAGGTAGCTGTTAGAGATATGCAGTATGTGACTGCTTTAGTTTAGTTTCACTGTTCATACTAATCCCTGTAACTATCCTGGGGATCTCCATTTTCTAGTTGTTACAATGTTATTGTCCCTGAGAGCTGCATTAGCATACTGTATGAGAACATGATGTGTCAGCACCCTTGAAACTCCACAGTATGCCTGTTTGCTTAATTACTGTAGTATTTAGTACAAGAGTACAAGTTGCAGCAAGATGTGAAACACCACATTTACCTTCAGTTAGCTTTGTAAACTGTCTGAGCTGTAATGCAGGTTTTTCCTTTAAACTGCATTCATTTTGTTTGTTTCAAGAGAGCTTTTTCAGGATGTGTGTACTCTCAGCATAGAAATACATGGTATATATTGGTGATGTGACACCATGTTCTCATATGTGAATGCAGCTGTCATGGACATTGAGATTTCAACAAACATAAAATGGAGTCCCCCAGGATAGTTATAGGGGACTATCATGAACAGTGAAAACAAACTAAAGCAAACCCGTATATTCCTAACAGCTACAAGAAAAGAGATGTTCGTTGACATGGAAACAAATAAAATTTACAAGATATGAGGGTGTAGTTTTCCTTTAAGTCACATTTTAACTATTTTTATATATTTGTGTCTCCCCTAGCTCTTATATCTCTTCTGACAAGCTCCTTTTCACCAAGGTATTTCCTCAAGGTCAAAAATGAAATATTTTTCAGATGGTAGATACAATCCATCATATTACAATGGTGCAGTAGCATTTCTTCAGTTAGATATAAATAGGCACTTTTATGTTTGGTCTCGATTTTAGATTAATAGAATTCAGTCAGTACTTGAGCTGGAGGCTTGGAAATTGGCATGAACAGACTTCATGGCACACACTACACAGCTGTCAAACGTGATGAAATGCTTTTAGTTAGTTTTCAGGTTAGGGGTGTCAAAACTGTAACATTCAGCAATTGTAAGTTTTTTTTTTAATTTTTGCAAACATAAAATAAGAAAAGGTGAAGATATGAAACCAGAAAATTTAAGGCTTATTAGATGCTGTCACAGAGTTACTTTTTGTGGTTTGGGGACTAAAAAATAAAATAAAAAGTTATAACTAGTTTAAAAGTTTGCTAGTCATACATACAATATGTTCACAATACAGAAGACCATTAGAATGTGATTACAGTTTCACGGGCAACAGCAGTGGCCTTTGTTAATGGAAATCAAAAATTGAAGCTGGACATGAAAGGTTGAGGTAGGGCTGTGCCAGTCAACATCAGTAGGGAAGATGTGTTGAGGGTGCTGGGAACCAGGAACTACAGTACTGATACTAAGGATAAGGAGAGTTAATAGGTGCTACTGGAATCCAGGCACTGACAGGCCTGGGATGGAATGTGGGAGGAGAAGCAGTGGACACCATGAAGTGCTTTGCACAGGACAGGAAAGAGAGAGTGGGTATCACTGGACACTAGGAAGTGTTTGGCACAAAAACATAAAAAAAATAATATATATATATTATATAATGGTAGCACGGTAGTGCTACCATAGTTAGGGTTGAGTAGCACTTTTAAGGTTAAAGGGTCAAACTTTGCACCTTAATAACTTCCTCACCGTTTAATGGATTTGCCTGAAATCTGATACACAGAATTGGACATGGTAGATTTTGGGATCTGCAAACTTTTGTGCCAGTCGGATATATGGGTGCGGAGTTATTAAGCAACAACGAATTGTGCAATTATGCTTTTTGTGATTTCTTTGCTCTAAGCCTACAGGTCCTTACGGTTTCTGACCAGTCCAAAACTTCAGGAACATGCAGCCAGGGTCTCCAATGTGCCTTTTGAAAATTTCATGAAAAAATATTAAATGGTTTAAAGTTATTCAAAAACAAGTTCCCATTATAAGTCAATGGGAAAAGTTAACAAAAAGTTTGAAAGTGTCGCAAATGCAGTTTTACTGCAAATGGCCTTTTACTTTTGCAAATCTGCCATTTTGTTTTCAGTTGGTGATCAGAAAATGCTTGCCATTTAAATTTGGGACCTCTAGCAACCTAATTATTTTTGTATTCACCTAGTCGGAGCCTGAGGATGCTAGCCATGTCTTTATTTTAGGGTGAAACACCCAAGAAATATGTTTTTAAATTTCTGAAAGTACTTTCAAGAAGCACTTTTGCACATGTGACACTTTCGTGTTGTCTTTGGGAAAGCTTTCGCAAAGTTCGACAGTATTTTTCCAGACTATGGCCAGAATGACAGGAGTTCTTTGTCACCCTGCTGCAAAAGAACTGTTTGGTCTTTTAGGCTGAAATTTGGAGGGAAGGTAGCCAACATCTCAAAGATGTGCTTTCCACTAGTTTGGTGACAAAATATTGCATGGCTGCAAAGTTACGGTACTCCAAAATTAGCATGTTTTCCCATAGACTAACATGGTGGTATGCACCGCACCTTTCAGGGCTCGTATCTCGAAAAAGGTGCGAGATACAGATTTTTCGTCATGACCTGCATAGCCCAAAGGCTATGTAATGCAAAACAGTAGCCAAGAAAATAATGATTTCTGTGAAATTTAAATTTTTTTTCTATGTCGTGTGTGGTTGCTGAGATATTACCAATTAAGTACTTCCAATGCTCGTTTTCAGCTTCGATCCCCATTACAATGCATACATTCTTTGTACACACTGTGTCTCTGTATGCACCTGTTTGGAAAACACAGGGCATGCACTTCCATTACTGTTACAGTTACTGTTCCCACTTGCGTTTCTGTCCCCCTTTGCATTACCATTACTGTCTACACCACCAGGTGCATTACCCTTTGTGTTGTCATTCACGCTTGCATTACCATGTGCGCCACTGTTCGCACTTCTGTTTGTGTTGCTGTTCTAGTTACTATGTCACAATTCGGGCCCTGTGCTCCCACCGCCGTATTGCATTCACTATTTCTAGTCATCATTCTCAAAAAGAAGGAAAACTAGAGGCAAAAAACTCTGTTTAATGCATATAGTTAGGGTTGCTCCACAGCGACAAAGCGAGAAGATTCGGTGTTAGGGTTAAAGTCCCCTTGGACCCCTACCCACACCCCCACCGGCATCAGGGGTGTGCATTAGGGTTGTCGGTCCTAACTCTCACCCATTCTCCTATGTCTCTGTTTCTTCACACATGTGATGGGGTGAGAGTTAGGGCCAGCGACCCCAATGCACACCCCAATTCCGGTTGGGGGTGTGGGCAGGGGGGTCCAAGGGGGGCTTTCAATCCTAACACCGAATTTCCTCACTTTTGTCACTGTGGAACAATCCTAACGAATGCATTAAACTGAGTTTTTTGGCTCTAATATATATATATATATTTATATATATAAATACTATATCAGCAAATGGCTGGCATTGTAAATACAAAATTAATGTGCTTCTGTTATTAAATATCCTTATAGTTGTATGGCCATTCTTTCTGTATATTTAGGCATCTCACAAAAGTAGGGAAATGCTCTAAGCAGTATTGCTATTACTTAAACTTTTGCACCCTCTCTCGAAACATAAGAACCAGATTCGTTAATGTCTGAGTAAATGTCCTTGCCTTAAAAGACATTGTTGAACTTTGGGTAATACCAGCACTGCTACTGTAGAAATTTCCACCACACATTCATCAAATTTCTGCTGAAGTGTTACTGTAACGTCCCTTTTCCTTCACGTGCAAAATATTGCTGCAAACGTAACTGGTACCTAAACATTAGTTTTATTTTTCTGTTTGTTTGTTTGTTTTTTGCAGTTGGTCTATTCATTGTCAGAAGTATACTTCTGTAGCTTCTCACTGTGTGTCAGATTCTCTAGCTAATGAACCTTGTTTACTGTATCCCACCATGCCTTTTTAGTTTAAGGGACATTTTAACCATATTCTTGGGATACATTTCTTGTCTGCCTGTCTGTCAGTCTGTCTAGCCATTGTTCAGGGACCATGGGTGGACTGTTGGTTATACCAGAAGTCTCTTCAATCTTATCTTGAAGGTTTGAGATTCCAGGTCAGATATTTGAAATTTGGCCTAGTGGGCAAAGTGATTTCACCCTGTTTGCCTAGGGTTTGCTCCTATGCACAATATTCAAAGGGAGCTGTGGGGCACAGGGTCACGTTGTTGAAAACATAAACAGCACAGCAAACAATGCCACAACCATAATGCCATCCTCCGAAATAGCGTCAGTGAAAACACTGACCATAACAAAAACAGCGCTTACCATTTAAAATAATAGGCTTTTTTGCTTTTGCTGTGGGGGGTTCATCCTCCACACCACCTGGAATTATAATAATCAACTCTGAGGGAGTGTGAACCACAGGGAAAAGAAGAAACTTGGGAGGGGGTCACTTTGTTTCAAAGTGTATAATTAAAAAAATATATATTGGGAGACAGGGAACCAAACCCTGCTCCCAGTCTCCACGACTCCAGGGCTTGTGTCTTAGCCACTCCACCATGACAGCAGCTCAGTGAGGCACAGCGGTTGAGCATTCTTCAGCCTGTCCTCCACTCTGTGGTCAGCAACAGGGTAGTAGTAATTCCCTACCTTTCTTTACCCTTGTCGCTCTGAATGCTTGCGTGCTTCACAGTGAGGTGCTTGCTGTACAGTTCTTGAAGCAACATATTGACCCAGTACTGGCTGTGGCACACATTAAAAGGGTTAGCACATGCAAATCAAAATAAGGTATGCGGTGGGCAAAGGGAGTGGTAGGGACCTGAATACAGGTGCAGCACAATATTCAACAAATTTTCACTGTGCAAAAAGGTTAGCACCAAGCACTTCACACAGCATAAATACCATTGAGAAGAAGCCCAACTTACTCCAGGTAACCCTAGCGGCTGGTGGAGTAACTGGCTGACAACCATATTGGCAGTGGGGAAGACATATGCTCCCTGGTAGCTAGTGGCACCCCCACCCTCTGAACCCTGGCCCCATTAAAATACAGTAAGTTCCTGGTGTCCAGTGGTCCCTCTCCACCCTCCAATCACAGGCCCCGGTAAGATAACATACATTCCCTGGTGCTAGTGGTTCCCCTCACCCTCTAATCACCAGACCTGATATAGTAAGAAAAACCCCTGGTGCCTAGTGGTGCCCCTGTCCTATGATTGCCAGCCCAAGTATAAACAAATAACTTCCTGGCTTCTGGCACCTCCCAACCCACCAATCCCCATCCCCATTCCAGTGTATTCTTTCCTGGCATCTAGCACCCCTACATTATGATCACCAAACAACCCACCCTGCCAACCCTCTTACCAGTAGGACCAGTGCCATGGGAGTCCACACAGTGACGGCATGCCCCTCCTCGGAGAACCTGGGAGGCAACTGATGGTAAGCCAGCCTGTGGCCAAATAAAAAGGGATGCCAAATGATTTCAAAAGTAAGAAAACAGGGGGACACAGGTGCTACATCTGCCAAAAATTGAAACACATATCATATGGCTGTCCCAAAAATATAGCAAAAGAAGCAAGTACAGCTGGAGGGGGTAGCTCTGAAAGCTCCCAGTAGCTAGTGGCCAATAGCCAGAGTGCAGTTCTCACTAGCTGCACTGCATACATGCACAGGGTGTGTTAGTAAACAGGATGGTAGCCCAGGAATTGAAGGACACAGGAGCCTCCACTTCAATGGTAAAACAGGATTTGATTCTGAAGGAACAGGTCCTGCAGGGCCACTTTTTCAGAATTAGAGGAGTGATGGGTCCTGCAGTCTCAGTGATAATAGTCTGGATATTTCTAAGCTGTGAATGTGGCCAGGGCATATGGGATATGGTTGTAGTACCGGACCTGCAGGTTGGTGTAATTATGAATAATGACTTTGACAGTCAGGCCAACATAATGTATGTCAGTACCTGCAGTAGGCTAGCGAACTGCTCCTGCAGACACAAAGGGAACAGTGCAGCAGGAAGCAGCGCCTCCCTCAGCAGCAGGGGAAGTTTCAGCCAAAAATTGAGCTGAGAGCAGCAGTTCTTAGCCACAGCTACAAACTGGGGAGAGCCCAGTTGTGGGCATCTCTCCCACGGAAGAATTTGTTTTAGGGAACGTCAGGTGCAGAGCTGGAGAGAGCTTAGCAATCTGACCAGCCCTGTAGAAATTGAAAAACTTAGCTACTACTGTGGAAGGTGACTCTCAAGGTTCAGAGAAAAGGGAGATATGTTGGGAGAATGGACTCCTATACAGTGATTGAGCTTCAAAGGGAGGACCAGAGAAAGGGATACATTGGCATATAGTAGTTCCTAGAGAATAAAGGAAGCAGATTCTAGCCTTAGTCTACTATATATCCTTTTCGACACTTAGGAGTGCAGCATACAAAATTTAGCTGACTAACAATTTTGCTGTCCCAGTATCTTTGAGGAAGGCGCAAACTACTGACAGACCTGTCTTCAGTGCCAGAGAAAAGGAATGGTTGGAGACAAGGCTAAGGTGGCTTTGATTCCCTTGTCTATAATTGAAAAGCCATTTCAATGAGTTGCTGTGGGCATTGTGGGACCACTCAGAACCCCAATTTGCACAAGCAAGGGATCCAGTTTGGTGGTCATTGATTATATCACAGGGTACCCAGAAGCTGTGCCCTTGTCTACCACTGAGGTGGAAAATGTAGCCAAAGAACTCCTGGGTTTTTTTTAGTCAGGTGGGTTTTCCCTAGGAAATTTGTGTCAGACCAGAGCATCACTTTCATGACTGCCTTAATGGCTAGTTCTTTGAGAAACATGTGGTGTGCAGTAGCTCAGGGTCTCACCATGCCACCCCAGACTAACGGACTGGTTGAATGATTTAATACAGCTCTTAAATCTATGTTAAGGGCATTTGCCGATCAGCATGTGAGAGAATGGGACAAGTACCCATCCCATCTTTTATTTACATATAGGGAAATCCCCCAGGAGTTCTCAGGACTTTCTGGTAGCCAGGGGAGGCAAATAATCAGGGGAAGCAGGGACAAGGCTGATAGCCACCCTTCTGCACCCCCAGGGGAGACAAACCTTTATAGAAAAAGAGGAATGTTCTAGTCTGTGATGTCAGGAAGGCATATATGAGGATACTGGTTGAAGTAGGCCAGCCAGCCAAAAGTATTTCTGTTGTACGTTTACAATGCAACTTTTTTATGTTTTGGGATTTCAAACTAGCTAAAATCACAAAATCAAATCTGCCCTAACTCATGAATTTCCAGTTGAGGTAACTTCTTCTGCTCTACTTAGAATCTAGATAATGTTGAGTTAGGTGTTTTCGGTATGACCTCTGTCTTTCAAATGTGTTTATTTGTATCTCTGTAGAAATACTGTATTCCCATTGTCTTTGTGTGTATTATCCTTAGGCTTGCCAGGATTAGATTAAAATCAGTAGAAATCGATAAACATCAATTTCAGAAGACTTTGTGAAACCAACGGGCAAAAAAATTACATTGATACTGATCGATTGTTTATCAAAGCATCACCTCCAACTCTGCCATCTCATTGAGTTTCCTAGTCAGGTAATTTAAAAAAAATAGATTGCAATAAACTGGCAGCAGTACTGAATGCTGCAACCTCCCAGACCCTTCCGTCCACCACAACCCAGGCAATTAAAGACTTTCACCCCATTCTGCCATCTCACTGGGGGCTCATGGTCAGGTATTTTTTTTTTTTTAAATTGCAATGAAACGGCAGCAGTATTGGGTGCTGCAACTTTCCTGTCCCTTCTTCCCAACACAATGAGGGCAATTAAAACTGTGTTCTCATTTCTGACATCTCACTGGGGCTTCCGACCTGGTCAGCTGTTGAATTGTTGTATTCGCTTCTTACTTGCTTTGACTTGGGCAATTTAAGCTCCTCCCAACACAACTCAGGCAATCAAAGTTTCAACCCCAATCCAGAATCTCATCGGCTTGAGTTGTCCCTTTCTGCCACCACAACTCAGGCAGTTAAAGACTCTCTCTAGTAAATATATGTTGTAAATATATGCCGGCCGCTAGTCGATACTACTTGAAATAAAAGCATACAAACCTGAGATTTTGCTCAACTGTGTTAATTTCAATCAATAAAAATCAGAAACAAGTACGGAAGAAATAAAACTTGATTTTAGCCATCAAATTGGGGAAATAAAATTGCATCCTGGCAATGATAATTATCCTGTAAATATGTAAATATCATGGAGTATTAAATGTTATTTTAAAATATTTTATGCTTTCTGACTGTGTCATTTCAGGTATAGATAACGGGGTAAACTGACAAGTCTGTGATCCATTTCTGAAGAGGCAGGCTACAAAGTACCATATAAAAACAGTGTTCTCAGCTGTGGCAAAAGGGGTGGGTCATTTGCCTTTGGGGCAGAGCACTGTACTGTGTGAGAAGTAGCTCTAGTGGGATTCATACCTAGAGATCCCCTGAATGTGAGTCATGCTGACTGGTGGCAGCATACCAAGGTGACCCTTTCAGGTATCTGAAGGTTTGTGAAAACTGGTAGCAGTTCCAACTGAGTTCTGAAAGAGAACACATTTGTGACAGTTGCATTTTAAAGTCTTAGTGGAATAATCAACTGTTCAAACTCTTGGATGGGGTAATTAGCAACCGTTTTATTCTTAATGTCCTCTGCAGTGAAAAACAAAGGAAGTTACCTTCCTCCAGTGACACAGTTTGAAGGCCACTCTGAGGTGAGTTACTCCCCTATGTGGATCTTTTAAGTCATCACTTCCTTGCTACATTCACCCCTTTATTGGTGAAGGTGACCATGCTGTCCACATGTTTTAACAAGGAAACATTGCTTCCAGTGATCAATGACTATCAAATATATAACAAAGCCATTAACACTTTGTTTGTTGTAATTCGTTCATCTGTACAGTTAATCAACTCCTGTTTCATCTTTTGACAGACCTTATTCCACAGTTTGTGCCCCTTGCTAACGCAGCATATATATTACCACCATAGCAGCTGTGAATGGGACTTGTAACTGATATGAAAGTCTATTTGGTGGTCAGACCTCCCTTAAGGGATACCTTCTTGATGTTCCAGGTGACTGGGTCTAATGTGGAGTATTTTAGACAATTGGGAGGTACCTCAGGCTGCTGTAATACTTGTTCAATATCTGTATGTAGTGAATAAGATGAGGTTGGGCTGAATCCCACTTGCTCATTGTGATTATTTGGGCTGGGTCACAGGCAGTGTTACTCTGCAGTGGTATAGCAGTATCTTCATCACATGCAGCAGCAGCTGTCATTTCCTGGGCACTTTGCTTGTTCTCTATTAGCACATCTGTACTCGACAAAGAAGACTGTATTCCAGAGTGTTCAGAACTATCAGATGTGGTTGACCAGTATAATCCCCACAATGGGTCATTACTGTTGAACTTCTAAATGCAAGTGCATCATCTGCTGACTCACTGTCAGATGCATCACTGTCTACCGCCATATTCAGAACATGCATTAAGATGATTATGGTGCACAGATTGTTCCTAAAGGCCATCTTTAGTATATACAACATATACTGGGATACTGGACTGTTTCTTAATAACCAGAAAAGATGGAGACTCCCACTTGTCAGCTAGCATTTGCCTTCCTTCAATGTGGGTTATTCCAACAAACACCCAGTCACCTGGTTGGAAAGGTATATATTCTGTCTTGCAGTCACTGCCCTTACTTCTGCTCCTTGGAATTCTTTGACATATGTTTTGCCTGCTCATATGCAAGTGATAAACACGCTCTGAAGCTTTGGGCATACTCTTTATATTCTACTGGATTTTCCTCAGCTGATAAACCAAATGCCAAGTCCCCAAGTAGTCTAGGATGCCTCCAAAACATGAGATAGAAGGGTGTATATCCTGTGAAATCAGGACGGTGCAATTGTATGCATGTGTCATGGCATCAGCATTATCTTGCCAGTTAACTTTCGGGTTAGGAGCTAGAGTACCCAACATTTCCATAAGCATATGGTTAAACCTCTCTGTGCTCCTATTCCCTTGTGGATGATATAGAAACATAGAAACATAGACTTTGACGGCATATAAGGACCACTTGGCCCACCCAGTCTGCCAATTTCCCTTCCTATTGGATAAGCTGCAGATTCTAGTTAACCAACAGCCAACTTCCTGCCACCCCCCACTACAATTGCTTTATGTCTGTCCCATGCATGTTTGAATTCCCCCACTGTTTTAGACCCAACCACCTCCCCAGGAAGGCGGTTCCATGCATCCACCACTCTCTCCGTGAAAAAAAAATTTCCTCACATTACCCCTGAGCCTTCCCCCCTCTATCTTTATATTGTGCCCCCTTGTTCTTACACATCTCTTTTTCTGAAAGATGCTACCCTCCTGGACTTTGTGGATTCCCTTGAGGTATTTGAAAGTTTCTATCATGTTCCCCCTGTCCCTCCTTTCATCAAGGGTATACATATTAAGCTCTCTCACTCTTTCTTCATATGGTTTCTGATGCAGACCCTGCACCATTTTAGTTGTCCTCCTCTGGACTGCTTCCATCCTGTCTATGTCCTTGCAATGATGGGGTCCCAAAATTGCACACAGTATTCAGATGGGGTCTCACCAACTGTCTGTACAGAGGGATAACCACTTCCTTTTCTACTTGTGATGCCCTTCCTATGCATCCCAGTATCCTCCTGGCTCTCCTTACTGACTTCTCACATTGCTTACCCACCTTTAGGTCATCTGATATGACTACCCTCAAGTCCCTTTCCATTTTGTTGTTGATAGTACCTTCCTGCTATTGTGTACTCTTCTCCTGGGTTTTTGTTTCAGGTGCATTACTTTGCACTTCTTTGCATTGAATCTAAGTTGCCATATGTCTGACCATTCCTCCAACCTCTGCAAGTCCCTTCTCATCCTTTCTAACCCCCTGTATATCAACTCTGTTACAGATCCTTGTGTCATCTGCAAAGAGGCATACCTTTCCCTCCAGCCCCTTTGCAATGTCACCTATAAAGATGTTATAGAGGACTGGACCCAGTACTGAGCCCTGAGGTACTCCACTAGTATCCCCCCTTTCTTCAGAATGTGTTCCATTCACTATTACCTTCTGTGTCCTGTTGTGCAGCCAGTTTGCTACCCAGGCTACCACCCTGGAACCCACTCACAAACTGGCTAACTTGATTATTAGTCTTTTGTGCGGGACTGTGTCACATGCCTTGCTAAAGTCTAGGTAGGCCATATCCACAGCCCCTCCCTGGTCTATTACTTTGGTCACCCAGTAAAAGAAATCAATTAGATTCATCTGACATGACCTTCCTGCAAATCAATGCTGCTTTGGGTCCTGTGCCCTGCTTACTCCTAGGTACTAACAATTCTTTCTTTCAGAAGTGACTCCATCATTTTCCTACCACTGAGGTCAAACTTACAGGTCTGTAGTTTCCTGCTTCTGCCTTGCTCCACTTTTGTGAAGGGGAATCATATCTGCCCTCCTCCGTCCTCAGGTACCACCCATTCTCCCATGATTTGTTAAAAGTGTGTTCACTAGGTCCTCCCTTAGTTCTTTTAGGATTCTAGGGTGAATTCCATCAGGCCCCACTGCTTTGTCCACCTTGAATTTTAGGAGTTCTTTCAGGACTCTTTCTTCTGTAAATGGACTTGTGTCAACCCCTCTACCCAGAGTGCTTCTATTGTCTGGTTTAGGTAACTCCTCCCCATCTTCTTTTGTGAATACTGAGCAGAAGTATTCATTCAGTATTTCTGCCTTTTCACTGTCTCCCTCTGCCCACCCTCTCTCTCCTTTATTAATCTTCACTATTCCTCCCTTAACCTTTCTATGTTCCCTAATGTACCTATAAAAGGTTTTATCCCCCTTCTTAACTGAGTTGGCTATTTTTTCCTCAGTTTGGGCATTTGCTATTCTGACTGCCTTCCCCACTTCTTTCTGCTTTAACCGATACCATTCCCTGTCATGCTCCTTCTGTGATTCCTTACACTTTTTGAATGCAGCCTTTTTCTCCTTAACCTTCCCTGCCACCTCTTTTGAGAACCATAGTGGTTTTTGACTCCACTTTGTTTTCTTTATTTGTTTCACACAAAGGCTTGTTGCCTCTATGGTGGCAGTTTTTATTTTTATCCATTGTTCTTCCACCCCTCCTTTTTGGACATTTGCTAGGGCATTCCTCAGGTTTTCACCCATTTTGCCAAAGTCAGCCTTTCTAAAGTCCAGTATCCTTATTTTTGTATGGCTTGTCTCCATGGTTGTGCTTATTGTGAAGCACACTGTGCAGTGGTCACTTGTTCCCAGATGTCTACTGACTTCTAAATATGTGATCCTCTCTCCATTTGAGAGTACCAGGTCAAGTATTGCTCCCTCCTAAGTGGGTTCCAACACTAGTTGTCTAAGGCCTGCCCCTGCAGGGCATAGAGAATGACCCTGCTCTTGGATGTGGCTGTAGTACATGTCATCCAGTTAACATCTGGCATATTCAGGTCCCCCATCAACAGTATCTCCCCTTTTTCACCCATTTAGAGAATGTCCTCTATCATTTTCTTGTCCATTTCCTCCCCTTGAGATGGGGGTTTGTATACAACCCCTGTGAGGATTGTGATCCATTCCCTGTCTCCAAGGTGACCCAGAGTACCTCTTGACCTCCCCTTTACTTTTTAGTTCTGTAGCTTTGATCCCTTCCCTTATGTATAGAGCTACTCCACCTCCTCTTTTACCCTCCCTGTCCTTTCTGTAGACTGTGTACCCTGGTATGTTGACATCCCAGTCATGGTTCTCCGTGTACCATGTTTCCGTAACTGCCACAATATCCAATTGTTCATCTTCCATCAGGGCTGCTAGCTCAGGAAGCTTGTTTCCCAGACTATGGGCATTGGTACTTATTGCCCTCCATTTAATGTTGGCTTTATCCTTTTTCCCCCATCCCTGCTCTTATTGCCCTTGTCTATTTTTCCATTTACCCCTGTCCTGCCCTCTGTTGAGCTCTATACCTCAGTGTTTACCTTACTACCTGCCATGTTTTGTGGGGGGAGGCTTGAAATTTCCTGCCTCTTATCAGCACCTCCCCCCTTGGTTAGTTTAAAAGCTTGCCAAGGAAGCATTTAAACCTGTCACTTAGGAGCTTGGTTCCCTTTGTGGACAGATGCAGACCATTGTGCCAGTATAGACCTTCATCTCTCCAGGTGTACCCCCAGTCCCCAATGAAGCCAAAGCCCTGTGCTCTGCACCAGTTTTTTAACCATTCATTAAACTGCATGGTGTGCAGTACCCTGGCCTCACCCCTGCCATGGACTGGCAGCATCTCTGAGAAGGTAACCGTGCTTGCTACCTGTCTGAGGCCCCTACCCAACTCCACAAATTCATCCTGCACTTAACTGATTCCATGCCTAGCTAGGTCATTTGTCCCAAGGTGGACAATGATATCTAGTTCCCTCTCCTGTGATGCTGCTTCTGCAATCCTGAGGATTTGCTTCTTGTCCCTCCAAGTCATGGCACCAGGCAGGCACCTTACTTCCCTCTCCTCTCCTTCACCAGTTCTACCCCTAACAATTGAGTCCCCTATCAAAGCTGTTTCCTTCCCCTGTGGTGTCCCTTGCCACCCTTTTGTGGGTCTCCTTGTGGATGTCCTCAGCATTCTTCTTGGTCTCCACTGGAGGTGCCTTCATAGAGGAACCTTGCTCTGCCAGACTGTGTGTATGATTTGTATAGAGGTATAACTGGGGGCTTCACCTCTGTTCCACCACCACCTTCCCAGAACCCACTGTGGTCCAACTGCTCTTCATACTTGGCAGCCTCTGGGGCAGTGGTTGTGGCAGTGGTGCTCTTTGGGTGGGGAGGCCTCATAGTCCTTGACAGTTCAGCCTGGAGGTGGAAATCTCCTTCCTAAGAGCTGACAGTTGCCTGCAAATAGGACAGAAATGCAGTTTCAGAATGTCTCCTGGAAAGCTGCTGCCCCACAGCCAGTAAATTGTACCACTCTCCACATGTCCCTCTCCTTATAATATACAATATGTAATATATATATATTTTTTTTTGTGGTGTGTACTTACCCTTTATGCACTGTGATGGGTTATTAAGAATATGACAGTTCTGCCCCAAGACCTGTTGAGGAAGTGATGTCAGAACTTTGGCTATAAAGGAAATGCCACGTCTGGGGGTGTGGGGTGTGGGGAAGGGGTGGGTAGTTCACAACCACAGGTGACTGTTAGAAACAATCAAATACACCACTGCTTCACCACCCTGGTGAGTACTGCCCTTTATAGTAATTCAACTAACCTCCAATAACTTATTTAAAAATAGTTTAACTATCACAAAATCCTACGCACCAGTAAATTATTCAAAAATAGTTTCTGTCCCAAAATCCTAGTAGTCAATCCAGCTACCCCAAGGGACAACCAAAATGCAGTATTCAAACCCTTGTGAAGTTACTTCCAAGATGAGCAGAGTTTGTAAGCTCCTTATTCAACTCCTCAGCCACCTGTAATTTGTTTAAAATAGTTTAACTGTCAGAAAATCCTAGTAGACAATCTAGCTACCTCCAAAGGTCTACCCAAATGCAGTATATAAATCCTTCTGAAGCTACTCACAAGATAAACAGAGTTTGCAAGTCCCTTCTTGGTTAAACACTAAATAAATATGGAAATAAAAAGCAATTACCAAGGGTAGTTAGTTTCACCTCCCACAGAATTGAGCAAAAGTGCACGTTGTTTCAGATATCAAGTGCAATATAGAATTTCCCACTCAGCTCACAGCTGAATAAAGAAGTAGCCTCCTTCCAGGTCAAGAAGATGTGCTTTGTGTCTCTAAATATTGTAGCCACCAGTAGTCTACAGTAATCTGATCAAGTCTGGAAAGCTCCACCCAGGGCAATTGGTTGACAATGGTTATGATGCAACCGTTCCTGTTCCAATGCAACACTTTGTGGTCTGAAAACAATAAGGGAAACAATTTCCTGCACCTGAGGCTGTCTGTGTTTCAATTCACACTGCTGGTTTTGCTATGACAACTCCTTAACCACAGTAACTTATTTAAAAATAGTTTAACTATCACAAAATCCTATGCACCAGTAAATTATTTAAAAATAGTTTCTGTCCCAAAATCCTAGTAGTCAATCCAGCTGCCCCCAAGGGACAACCAAAATGCAGTATTCAAACCCTTGTGAAGTTATTTCCAAGATAAGCAGAGTTTGCAAGCTCCTTATTCAACTCCTCAGCCACCTGTAATGTATTTAAAAATAGTTTAACTGTCAGAAAATCCTAGTAAACAATCTAGCTGCCTCCAAGGGTCTACCCAAATACAGTATTTAAATCCTTCTGATGTTACTCACAAGATAAACAGAGTTTGCAAGCCCCTTCTTGGTTAAACACTAAATAAATACGCAAATAAAAAGCAATTACCAAAGACAGATAGTTTCAGCTCCCACAGAATTGAGCAAAAGTGCACGTTGTTTCAGATATCAAGTGCAATATAGAATTTCCCACACAGCTCACAGCTGAATAAAGAAGTAGTCTCCTTCCAGGTCATATGGTGTGGTGTTGCATTTAGAGATCCCAGCAGCTATGCATAACTCCTTTAACAATGCACTTTCAAAACTGTGGCCTTGATCTGCATGAATCCTGCAAGGAAGTCCAAAGCAGCATAGAAAATAGTTCCAAAGCACCCTGGCCACTATATTGTCTTTCTGGTCTCATGTAGGGTAAGCTTATACAAACTGAGTTAAATGATCTGTTACCACAAGTAGAATCTGCATTCCCCCCTTTGTCCCTTTTAGAGAAGGAAATCAAATATGAGTTCAAGAGGTGTGGTATGGATACTAACCAACGGTGCCCAAATACCAGGGTTAGGTGTCTTATGAAGGCAGCGTCTGTCATATTTATCACACCAATCCTTATGCCTCAATGCATTCTGGGCCAACAAAATATCTCTTGAATAAAGGCAAATGTCCTTTCTAGGCCAAAATAACCTGCATCATCATGACATTCTTGCTTACTACTCTACTTTTCTGGGAGAACCAACTGTTTAATTATCATTCCCTGATTGTCTCTAGTTCTACGATATAAGATTCCATTTTGTACCTGTAACTGTGACCCTTTAGCAACAACAGAATATCCTCAGGCTCAGCAATTTGCTCTTCTCGCTTTGGTTTTGTCGATGCATCATGTAGAATAATGAATATCCCACTGTCAGATTCTCTCTTTGTCCAGCCCTTATTTCATGCTTGGTCATTGTAGGCAGAACATCAGTTTCAACAGCTGTAAATGGTTCTTCAGTACCCATCTGGGTTTCTCCAATCACTCCACCAGGGCTGAAATTAGGAAATCCTAAGCTATGTTGCTAATGCTTGCTGAGGAGAAGAAAGGGGGTTGCCTGTTTGTAGAGACAAATGCTGGGAGAATGTCTGAAGGGCCTCTGCAACTTCCTCCTCTGTATTCTCACTAGCCCTTCAGCACTGGCATTGCTATTTCACTTTCTCCATTGAATGTCAAAGTCCAGCATTGCCAGCTGGGATACTCAGTGCTACCCTGTAATCCAACTTGGCAGATGTCATCACATATTTAAGTAGCTTGTTTTCTGTTATGATTGTGAATTTATACCTACAGAGATGGTCATTGGCTGCACATTTAGGGTCAAGAACTCCAGCTTATGTGCAGGGAAGCATGTCTCTGCTTGACTTAAGCTCTGGCTAACACATGCTATCACCTTTCCAATCCCATTCTGTACTTGGGCTAGCACCGCTCCAAGACCATTACTAGAGATGTCAGTCTGCAGTAAAAAGGGAAACTGTAGTTGGCATATCCTTACACTGGAGCACTGGTAAGTTTCTCTCTGAGGGTCTGAAATGCACTTTCACACTCATCTGTCCAAATGAAAGGGGCTGTGGTTATATTAGTTTTCTTAGACCCTCTTCTCTTTGTGCATGGGTTGCCTGACATCAGATGGTACAGAAGCACTTCAATCACAGCATATCCTTTGATAAATCTCCTGTAATACTCAGAGGATCCCAGAAACTGTAGAACTTATTTCTGATTGGCTGGTCAGTCCCAGAAACTATGGAACTTCTTTCTGGTTGGTTAGTCTTTTCCATTCTTTTACCTGACATTTTCAGGACCAGTCCCAATACCTTTAGTACAAATGATGTGACTGAGGTGTTGTTCTTTCTCCCTCAGAAGCTGGCACTTCTGAGGTTTTAACTTTACACCATGTAGTTGCAGCCAATGAAATACAAGCTGAAGCTGCTACAAATATTCTACAAAGTTCTTTGAAAACACAACAATATCATCAAGATATAGGAGCAAGGTGTAAACATTCTGATCTCTAATGCAGCATGCCATAAGCTTTTGGAAGGTGGGAGGGGCCTTCTACAGTCCGAAGGGCATTCTGTTTGCTTCATACAAGCCCATGGGTGTGGTGAACAGCTTTGAATTTATCTTTCTCAGCTACCCCTACCTGCCAGTAGCCTGAGGTGAGGTAGAGTGTTGAAAATGCTTAGCTTGACCCAGCACTTCCAGTGCCTCTTCAGTTCAGGGGAGAGGAAAGGCATCTCTGGTACTGCAGGAATTAAGCTTTCTATAGACAATACAAATCCTCAGCAACCCATCCTTCTTGGTGACTACAGTACAACAATGGGAAATGCAAATGGGCCATTCCGGGACAAATGACTCCAGTTGCCTCCATGTCAGCAATCTGCTTTCTTACTTACTGGGTTTGGGAAGGGGATATTTTTCTGTAAGGCAAATTAAATGACTCTGAATCTACTAGTAGAATTTCAGGCTGAACTGTTGAGGTGCAACCATAGTCAATAGGGTGCTCAGAGAAAAACATCAACATTTTTTTTAAATAAAACATCACACTGATCTAGTTGTTCCTCATTCACCACCAGACACTTGAATAAATCCACAATGCATATTTCAGCATCAGTGGTGTCAGATTGTATTACATTTTTACTCTGACAGACTTTAGGTAGCCTCTCTTCTGGATGAGGGTCCCTGATGATCAGCTCCCAAGTTCTCCCTTTTTTAAAACCCTCTGGGCTGCTTGGTTCACCCTCACCAGCAATTTCTTCAATGGCTGTTACTATAAAGAGTTCTGCAGTGTATGCATTTGGCTTGATAATTGCTGATCTTGCAAACAGGTTGCATACCCAAACTGCTACATGTCCATATGTAACATCCATCAAAATATGACCAGTGGTTAGGCCTCCAGGAAGACATGCTGGCTTCTGGCCTTCAACCAGTATAGGATATCCACCAGATCTTCTTGTGACCTGCATTCAACATGTGCTTCTTGACAAGCAGGAATAACATGAGCACATCAACCTGTGTACTTTACCTGGCCCACCTTTCCTTCAGCTCCTCAAAACTCACTTTTCCCAATGTCCAGATAAGCTGTATACTATTATGAGGACTGCTGTTTCACTCTGGCTAGATATTCCTTCCCATAAGTACCCCACAAATATCTTTGACTTGCTCTAATAACATTTGTCCCTATAAGTAAAGGAGCATCCATTCTGTACTGCGTGGCAGGAACAACAAATCTGGGCACATTTTCAAGTGTCTGGCAAAGGAGATATAACATGAGCTGCAGTACACCATGGAAGTGGACCTCCTGTCCGAAGCACCTTTGATAGGGACATCTGAGGATGTCAGTTCTTGTTTGCTCACCCAGGGATGCTTCCTCCAAAATATGTCAGTAATTGTTACTTGGGAGCCAAATCTATCAGGGCTCTGCAATTAGTCCAATTTACCCTTACTAATCTTTCATTAATTGGGCCCCCCAATGGTATGCTGCCTGTTTTGGTACCTTTTTTCTGCTTAAGGCGTTGCTTTGGATTACCACTTCCATGCACAGTCTCTTTTGAGTAAGGACTTAATTGAAGGGAAATGCCTATAGCTGCCCCAGTGAACACGGGTTCTAATAGTTGAAAGCTTGCCCTCCAGACAGTCTTTCCACTATAATAGCCCCAGCATCATCTTGTAGACTGGCTCAGCATACCCTGGCAAAGTGTCCTTGCTGATCACAGTGGTGGCAGAAAATCTCCTCTGATTAATTTGTGAATGCTGATACTGACCACCAGGCATGGGAGGTAGTGGGTGTGGACTCTGTTTTGAAGCAGAGGCAAAAGTGGTAACCTGTGCTTGTAGTTGCAGCAGTCTGGTTGACTGCACCTTCTCTCTGATGGTTAGCTATCTTACTAGCTGCATCAATTTAGAAAGTTCAGAAGTTTAATTATGCTGACTATTGGGTCTGCTTTCATCAGCATTTTTGTGTCCCTCCTCAGACCTCACAGTCTGGGAAATAAAATTCTGGATCTGGAGGCCATCATGGAGAAACCAGCTTGAATCTGGATGCCATAACAGAGTCATGATGCACTGACAGCCATGACTGGGGCATGGCCATACTGGGTAACTCTCTGTTCAGGAGAGACATGGAAAGGAGGAGGAGCAGGAGTGGCTGTCCTGTATGTAAGGGAGGAGATCAAGGCCATAGAAGTGCTGGGGCACCCAGAGGAAACCCAATGGCTGGGGGGGTGCTGGGGGGTCATCCTGGAGACAGGTGCTGGGGCTGCTATCCATACAGGGGTTGTATATGACCTCCAGCACAAGGAGAAGAGCTGGATAAGGCACTTGGGGAAGCCATCATCAGGACTGCAAGTAAGAAGGAGGTGCTGCTACTTGGTGACTTCAATCTCCCAGATGTGGATTGAAGCCTTCCAACTGCAGCTTTGGCAAGGAGCATGGCCATCACTGACTCCTTACAAGGGGCTTTTGTCAGGCAGCTAGTCTGTGAAACCACTGTGGACAGTGGCAGTGCTGAACCTAGTGCTTACAAACCAGGGTTGACACTGCAGATGTCAGATGGGCAGTCCCTAGGCACTAGTGATCATCATACAGTGTCATTTAACATTAAGAAGGGAACAGAGGAAACCACACAAGGGCAAGGGTCCTAGACTTTAGGATGGGGATTTTAAAGAGATGGGACACTACCTCAGAAATTGCCTTTGTGGGGTTGTCAGGAAGGGTAGAGATACAGGGGAAATAAGGAGGGTATAATTAAGGCAACCAGCCTCTGTGTGAAGGAAGTGAGTAAAAGCAGAAGGAAAAATATTTATTTATTTAAAGTCTTTGGTAACCGGGTCAGTACGCTGATCCTGGAGACCATTTTCAGTCATGACCCAGGCCACAGAAGGAGAAATGTATTATACATGAGTACAAGCTAGTGAAATATACAGACATCACTGGTGGACAAAGTACACTACATAGAATAAAAGCAAATGAGGAGAGGCTGAACTTATTAACTAAAACAAATCAGTTCATCAGGATAATCAAAACTAGCTGTACATTATTTACAGAAGGATAAGTGGCAAGTGTAAATAAGTGCATGACATAAGAACACACCAAGATGCTGTTGAGTGGGAGTACACAGAACATGCATTGCGGGAGATTAGACAGGACCCATTGATAGTGGGAAAGAACGCTTGGGGGAGACCAAACAACCTAGGAGGGAAAGGCTGGTGTTGTCAGTGGGGGGAAGGAGGTTAACCAGGTGAGTAAAGGCACTTGGCTTCATCAAGCAGCCAGGATTTTAGACGTACCTTGAAGATGGCATGGGTGTCCATTGAGCAGATGGTCGTGAGAAGACTATTCCACAGAGGAGCAGCTACAGACTGTTATGGTTCTCTAGGCAAGTTTCTGAGGTTGTTAAAGAAAAAGATTGGCATTCAAGAGGTATAAGGAAATGCTGACAGAGGAAGAAAGGGGGTGTACCAAGGTAGGTGTTTTGAGTAAAACAGAGGGAAGCAGGAAAGTTAATGAAGGGTGCTGTTAGGGTGCTTAGCCCTGGTCAAATTCTTGCCAATCATGGATAGGCAAAAGAGATGTGGACAAGTGGCATATTTGGTAATAAATCTGTTTATTACACAAAAAGATAACAGTTGCCCTAAGCAGTCTTGCCATTAGACACTGGGAGCCGAAAGTTTCTCAAATAACCCAAGGAGTGAAGATGGTCTCTGAGGAAATACTTAATGCAGTAAGTTATATACTTCTGATAGTTACTACAGTTACCAAAAGACTAGATACAAAAAATAAGCCTATTGGTTTAAAGTTAGGTGGCTCCACAGTGTTATCTACCGTTATACATTATTTGTAAAGTCAGCTAAAATACAGAACAAAGAACTCATACAAGGTACAGGATGTGGTGCAGTATTAACTAAATCTGCATAGTGGCAGTGTAGGCTGTATAATAACTTCTCAGAAGATAGACAAAGGCACAAGTGTATCTTAGCACAGTGTTTGCAGCATGTTTCGTAACAAAAGCAGCATATAGATTACAATTATACTCCTGGCTACTTACTCTTGTATGGTAAGTGCCAACATCTTATATTTTAGTACATTAGGTATCATCACATGTCTACGTATTGTCTAAGGTGCACAGTGGGTATCCAATTAGTGTGTGGGGACCTCACATAACAGTGCAAAGGCACAGACACAGGAAAGGATAGTCAAGATGGTGCTAAGGGTGATTTTCTTAAGATACTTAAAGAGCCACCAACACCTCCAGAAGAACTTTAAAAAACATAATATTTGGACACAAAGCAGCTTGTATATCTCATGAGCTCTGTATTTCTTCTTGCCATTATGTATTACTAAGGGTGTATGCATAAAAACAGGATCTTTTTTCCTTGAGGGTTCATAAGCTCCTATTGCTGATTCCCAACCTGATGTCATAATACTCTGCTTGTGACACCACAGTTATTCCCATGGCAACCAACTGTGATAGCATAACAAAACATTATGATTTCAGATAGGGAGTATGCTGAAGGGACAGATGAACTCTAAGGGATAAAGATCATGTTTTGTGGAGTACTCCTCAGTAATAAATATGAGGGAGGAGAAATCTATAGAAGGTAAATGACATACAGTACATGCTTAATTGGTTCTAAGTATTATGATTTTCAAAGATTTCCCAGAGTCGTCAGCAGCTCTTTAAGTGAGAAGAGGATGGCAAGGGGAGGTACAGTGAGGGTAAGGATAGTGGCAGGGGAGAGACTGCACTGAAGAGGACCAAGAGAAAGCAGACATCCTGAACAAGTACGTCTGTTCAGTTTTCACAATGAAGGGGGAGGGACAGACCACCAGGGAGCAGCAGGAATGAAAGGGGGGAAGGGACACAAGTACATTTTCAGAGGAAAAAGTATTAAAGGAACTTGCAGCTTGAAAAGTGGATAAGACTATGAGACTGGAGAGTATACACCCAAAGGTACTACAGGAATTCAGAGAGGTGCTAGCTGCACTACCGATGGTCTTATTAAACAGTTCTTTGGAAACAGGTGTGGTTCTGGAGGACTAGAGCAGAGCAGACGTTATCCCTCTGCAAAAGAGCAGCAGGGAGGAGTCTAATAACTATAGGCTAGTCAGTCTCACCTCAGTGGTGGGGAAATTAATGGATACCCTTTTAAAGTAAAGGTTCGAAGAGTATCTCAATCCAGTGAGCTACAAGACTACAGACAACATGGATTCAGAGTGGGGAGGTCAGGTAAGACAAATCAGATTGAATTCTTTAATTGGGTAACCAGGGAAATAGATCAGGGGAAGGCAGTGGACATGGCCTATCTGGACTTTAGCAAGGCCTTCTACACTGTGCCATATAGGAGAATGATAAAGGAATTGAGCATCCTAGGGGTGGAATCCAAAGTGGTGAATTGGGTTAGAAACTTGTTAACAGGTAGGAGACAGATGGTGGTGATTAATGAACCTCCCTGAAATGATTATAGAGTGACCAGTGGGGTGGTACAGAGCTCAGCACTGAGACCTCTCCTCTTCAATGTCTTCATAAGTGACATTGCAGAAGAACTGGAATGGGAGGTATGCCTTTTTGCAGATGAAACCAAAATCTGCAATAGGGTGGACACTCAGGAGGGGGTGGAGAAATGTGTAGGGATCTTTGGAAACTTGAAGAGTGTTCAAGAGAAAATCAGTTGGGGTTCAATGCCAAAAAGTGCAAAGTCATGTACTTAAGGCATACTGTAGGAACCAGGAGCTGAGTATCGGATGGAAGGTATAGGTACTGACAGTCACTAAGCAGGAATGGGACTAAGGTTATCACATGTGTCACCCTCAAAGTGGAATGGCAGCATGACAAAGCAGTGGGTAGGGCCAGTGGGATCCTGGGATGCATAGGGAGAGGTATCTCCAGCAGGAGGAGGGAGGTGATGTTGCACCTATATCTCTCGCTGGTGAGCCCCACCTGGAATATTATGTCCAGTCCTGGAGGTCACACCTCAGAAAGAACATAGACAGGTGGGAGGCAGTCCAGAGGAGGGGAACTAAAATGGTGCAAGGTTTGCATCAAAAGCCTATGAGGAGAAACTGAGGGATCTCAACATTTACACCTGGGAAGACAGGAGAGCCAGAGGGGACATGATAGAGACTTACAAATACCTCACAGAGGTAGACAGGATGCAGGAGGGGAGTCTCTTTCAAATAAGAAAGAGCTTCTGGACCAGAGAGCATGCAATGAAACTGGGGGGAGAGGTTAAGAGGGATGTGAGGAAGTACTACTTCACTAAAAGAGTTATAGATTGTAGATACTTGGAATGACTGCCACTGGAAGTGGTGGAGGTAAAAACTGTTGGGGGCTTCAAGCATGCAGGGGATAGATATAGGGGAATATTAGTAAATAGGCAGGGAGGAGGAAGGGTGCCAGAGAGCAGTTAGGATCTGTGGAGATAGACTAGGCAGGGACCATATGGGCAGACTGGGTGGGCCAAGTGGTTCTTTTCTGCTGACAAATGATATATTTCTATGTTCTATGTCTGGAGTAGACTCTGAATTTTCTTAGCCCTGGACTGAAATGAAAACTTTTTAGTCTCCTTTGCTCAGTTCCTGACCACCCCTGTAGCTCCTGAAAACTCATCAACCTGGATTTCATAGGTGCCAGCCTCAGATAAACCTCCTCATCCTGCAAACCTCTCATAAACTGCTATGTTAATTTATAGCATCAGTCTGGGTAGGGGCAATTACCATTCTGCTGCTCTTCAATTGAATGTAATATAGCTTCAAGGGCAATCACATACAAACAAGCTGTTTCATAGAAATCTGCCATGGGGTACAGTAATGGCTGGAAGTCAATTGTACTCTGCTTTTAGCTCATTAAATGCCCAGTCTGGGGTTTGCTCATTCAGTAGCAAATTTAGAACAAGCTTTTGTGTCTCTCCACTGAGATGTCTCACTACTGAACTGAAGACTAGGTAGCATAGCTCCTGTATCTAGCAGGTACTGCCTCACCCTGATACAGTCCTCTAATCAAAGCTTGCACTTGATATGATGATGTAAGACTATATGGTGGAGCTGGTGTGTAAAAGAAGGCAGCATTCCTCCATTGGTCACTTGAGATAGGGAGTGTCACCTGAACCCTCATGAAAGGGTTTGTCCTTGAAAGTTGGGAGAAATGCTCTGATCCTAGTAGATCATGAGACAACTGATGATGAATTGGTAATGCCCCCCCCTGAGCCATGTTAAACTGATCACTGAATCTTTTTAGCTATTTTTCACAAAGGATGAACCTAACAGGAGATAGGCATGTAGCTTTAGTTGAGAGCATTATGGTGACCTGCCTCTAAAGTGTTTACATTGTGTGGCAAACTGCTTTGGTTAGGAGTTGATGGCCAACTCTACTGAGTCACTGGTCACCTGGCACTAGCCATATTTTCCATTACCATCTCGCTTCCCTTGTCACAGTGTTTACTCAGAGCACCTTGAGAGGGGTTCTGACAAGCAGATGGGGACACTGGAGTTTATTTGGTTTACTTGGTGATGCTAGGCAAAAGGAGGCCATAAGGCCCATCTGGATTGCCTCCCACACTGTGTGGGTAAATTAGTATAGACCCTTATTTGTTGATATATAATCATTCAGACCCTGTTTAAAGCTAGTAAATGTAGGTTTATTTACCAATACTGCTGGAAGTTTATTCCATAGGGTGGTCGCTTGTATAGAATAAAAATGTTGTCTCATGTTTGTATTTATCCTCAGTACCGATAATTGTTTGTCATGAGACCTTAAGGTTGTAGTCCTGTCTTTAAACTTTAAACCATATTGGGTCATTAATTCCTGATTTTTAGCGTGTTGTATAGAGCAATAAATCTACTCTTTTGCATCTAGTTTCTAAATTAAATAAACCCAAGAAATCTAATCTCACTTCATAAGTCATGTGTTCCATGTCCTTTATCATTTTAGTTGATCTCCTCTGAGTCTTTTCCACTAGGTCAATATCTTTCCTCAGATGAGGACTCAAAAGGTGATCCAAAATCAAGATGTGGAACAACATAGGTTTTATATATAGGGAGCAAACAATGTTTGTTCCTTGACACAAATAAGCATTTAATTTGTCTTGAGAGAACATGCTGAATACACCACAAATCTTATCAAGGATATCACTCACCAGTCTGATAAAGGGGACATAGTGATTTTGGGTGACTTTAATTTACCAAATATAAACTGACACTCACATAATGGTACAAGTGAACAAGAGAGATTATTCTCTGCTTCCTTAATCAACAACAGTCTAGAACAGCTTGTGCGTTTACCAACAAGAGGAAATAACATTTTAGATCTCATTATCACAAACATTGAAAATATAATTACTAATATAAAAATTAAAGATCCTTTGGGTAACAGTGACCACTACTCTAATTTGTTCTACATTTCAATTTATATGCAAAAACAACAACCACAACTCTTATTAAAGGACTATGATAAAGCTGAATTTGAACAAATAAATGTAGCACTTAAAAAAAACATCAACTGGACCGAGATGTTTGCAAATCTATCAGTTAATAAAGTTTGGGAAAAATTAAAAGAAATAATACATAATTTAGAACCTAAATTTGTACCACTAAGAAAGAAATTTAATAACAAGGGTAAAATATCCGCCTGGTTAACTAATCCAATTAAAAAGCAAATCAAACTGAAGGAAAGATTGTCTAAAAATTAAAAAATAATTCAAGATACTTTACCAGGTACAAACAAACCTTACTGAATTAAAAAATAAATGATTAGGAACTCTGAGTGGAAATTGGAACTCAGACTAGCTCATACTAGAGACAATCAAAAATCACTCTACTCATATCTAAATAATAAAAAGGGAAATCGTAGAACAATTGGTCCTTTAACTCAAAATGGCACCACTTTAACCTCTGAGTTAGCAAACTGTTTTAATACTTATTTCTGTTCTGTTTTTTTCAATAGATAATGAAAGCTATGTTATAACTAATTCTACCTATTTTCATACCTTTCAACATTCAGATGTTATCTCAGTCTTAAAAACTCTAAAAAAAAACCCCACCAGTCCAGGTGTCGACAATATCCAACCAAGGTTTCTTATTGAGTGTATGAACTCCCTAGTGACTCCTTTGACGATCTTGTTTAATTAATCCCTTGTGGATGGCAAAATCCCTGAAGACTAGTTAAAAGCATTAATAACACCGATATTTAAAAAGGGCTGCAAATCCAATGTCCAAAACTATAGACCGATTAGCTTGACATCCATTATGGGAAAACTAATGGAACGTCTCATTAAATCCTTATTTGAGAAGGAAATAAAACAATTCGGCCTTGAAGATGATACCCAACATGACTTTCGGCTGATCTATATGTGTACCTCAAACCTAATATCCTTTTATAACTCTGTAAGTCAAAACCTCAATCGCAATATTCCATCTGACGTTATATTCTTGGATTTTAGCCGTGCCTTTGACAGGGTGTCTCATCTCAAATTATTAAACAAACTGAGGCACATGGGTTTTTCATCATGCCTGGTTAACTGGGTAGGAAACTGGCTCTCCAACAGAAGCCAACAAGTTAAAATCAGTGGAACCCTGTCCCATCCTGGTCTAGTTACTAGTGGCATCCCACAGAGATCTGTTCTTGGGCCAACATTAATATTTTCATGAGCGATTTAAATATTAAATCAAACAACATCCTCTCAAATTTCACAGATGATCCCAAACTAGGGGGGCCTGTAAATAATCTAGCAAATTCAATCTCCCTTAAAACTGACTTGGAGGACATCCAACAGTGGGTACAAACCAACAATATGAAATTCAGTGTTGAAAAATACTCAGTATTACACCTTGGTAAAAATAATCCAAATCAAGAATATTATCTCTATAATACCCTCCTCAAATCCTCAGTTAGAGAGCGTGATTTAGGTATTGAAAATAACAATAAATTAACAGTATCAGATCACTGTAATAAAGTAACCAGGGTAGCTCACGGTATAACCAAACAGATCAGAAGAACGTTCACCAATAAATCTGCCCAGTGTCTGATTCCACTTTATAGATCGATAGTTAGACCATACGTCGATTATGGATCTCCTTTGGAACCCTTATCTGAAAGGTGACATTCTGCAACTGGAGCAAATCAAAGACGCATGACTAGGATGATACCCATACTATAAATTTTAGATTAGAAAACAGTGTGCAAAGGGGTGATCTTTTATTTACTTACAAAATACTCAAATCACCAGAACTAATGAAATCATGTGGACTACAATACTTTAATATTCGAACTGTAGCCAGATACCACAAAAATCAGTTATTGGTTAATCAAGACAAAACTAACAAAAGGGCAAACTATTTTTCTATTAGAGCACCAAGACAATGGAATTTACTACCACAAGACTTAGTAGATAAACCAACCTTCACCTCATTTAAGGCTGCTCTTGATAAGTGGTTTGATAATTCTTCTACTTTGAGTTAAATGTCCCACAGTGTGTGGGGGACGATCTAGATGGGCCTAGAGCCTTCTTTTGTCCTATTTTACTCAGTAAACTCAGTAAACCTGCATATGAGTCATGGCACGAGATGGAAGACTTCTTTCCCCAGTATGGGCTGGCCATAACCTCATACTCACTTTAGGATACAGTTTTGTTAAATAAATATTCTGTGTTAGGGTTTTATAATCTTAGCAGAATAATCAACTGTCCCGACTGTTGGATGTGGGTAATTAGCAACAGCTTTATTCTTGATTCCTTTGCAGTGAAAAACACAGGAAGTTACCCTCTTCCTATGAAAGAATTTAAATGCCACTCTGTGGTGCACTATTCCCGCGCATATGGGTCTTTTGAGTCATTATTTCCCTACTACAAAAGCACACTGGAAATAGAAAATAGAGTTAGAATTTACATTTCAACATTAACTTTGCCTATTTTCTCTTTATAGGTAATTCCCGAAGAAACCCTCTGGTCAAAATGTAAATTCTAACATTATTTTCTATTTTCGGCAGGAATTGAATTTATGTTTTTGTTTTGAATAAAAAGCTTATTCCTGGATGCCTTACAAAATATCCCCTATTTATATCCTTTGAATGATTACGTTAATAATAGTACAGAATAAAACAAAATATGTGATACTGTTACTATATAAAGCATTGCTCACTGACTGCTGTGTACAGTACTGGTCCCCATACCCCAAGAAGGATATTATCACCCTGGAGTGGAGGCAGTATAGGGCAGCCTGCTCTATGTTTGAAAGGCATGGGCATTAGACTTATTCCACCTGGGAAAAAGGAGACTTTGGTGTGAGCTAATGGAAGACTATGAAGGAGTTAGATACTGTATCTGATCCATGCAAACTCTTTACTATGATAAATGATTCAAAGGGACATAATCTGGAAATACTGATGCCATTTCATTTATATATTCACTTAAAAAACATATGTATTATTCAGGAAAGCAATGTGAGATGCAAGTATATCATTTCCCCCCAAGCACCCTGGTAAAAGCAAGTAAGCAAGACTTTTCAATCAGAAGGTAATAAGCATGAGCAATTAAAAAAGAATGCGTTTCTTTTCAACAGAAAAACTAGTAATATCTTCCGGCCTCTCGGACAATCATGTTTTTCTATAGTTAAAGACATCATTCATTCATTCATTCATCAGATACTTTCTGAATGGAGAGGATGTCTGTCAGTAATAGCCGGGTCACCCTTGAAAATGGGCATCTAATGCTCTTAGGTTCTACCTAGGTCAACAAAGTTCAAATAAAGAAAAATGGGACAGTTCTTTATCACACGAGAAAAAGATTTTCTGGGAATTCTTGGGGGAGAAGGGTAGTAGTGGGGCCAGAAGGGGGTTAGAAGGTAGAATTTAGTTATTCATGGGGTTGGTCATTAAGGAGTGAAGTAGGGGAAGTTCACTTTGATGTGCTGGTGAGGGGGATTATCATTATTATTACAAACAGCTGGTTGTTAGAGAAGTTCACCAGGAAAGGAAAGGAGGAAGATCTTTTGCCCAGCATACGATGGTTTGGGGCGAGGATCATTTAAAAGACCCTGTGTGGTGGAGGGGTGGGTACTTAGTAAACTCAGTGTGTGATGGTGGGACTTTTTAAAAAAAAAGTTTAAAACTTTGCATAAACAATTGGGAACTTTAGGAAGCTCAGTGAAATGCGAAGTTCCCAAATTTGCATCAACTTCAATTGCGGAGTTTAAATTTTCTGCATTCCACCCAGCCCAGTGGCACTGAGGGTTGAGGCGCAGAATGCCAAACACCTCGCACCATGCCGGCGACCCGTGTTTGGGAGTGAGCATGGGCTGCAGGGGATCAGCAAGGGTGGAGAAGGATCAAGCATCCCAGGGACTGCCTCCTCTCCGGGGAGGAGGAGGACATCAGTAGTCAACGAATGTCTGATACCTGGCAGAGGCTAGGGCAGCATGCTGACACCGCAGATGGGGTGGGAGGGAGCAGATGCCTAGAGGAGCATGCATGAAAGCATGTACACTATCTATGCCAGTGTCATTGCATGCTCAGGCCTCAAAGGGAGCAGAAAAATGGAAAAAGATGGCGCTTGGCCATGGCGGCTTGATGGCTGTACCTACATGATCACAAGACCCAGAGGATCGGCTCCTAGAGCATAGATCCAGACCTGGTGGGGGAGTTAGGGGGCCCCCATGGGTACCGAGTGTATGCTGGCCCTGGGAAGTGTGTATAAGCCTGTGGAGTCTGAGTGGGGCGTGAGAGAACAACGGCTGGATGACCTGCAGACTGAGAAAGAAAGAAACACAGGAAATTTGCTGCACCCCTAGTGGAGGCACCACACAATTCACTTAAACATGGATATGAACCCCCCCCCCCCAATCAGGAGTTTTACAACCAGGCCCTCAGTCTTGTTTGAGCCCACAAACAGGGGTAGTAACTATAACATCTATGGGTACCCAGTTGCGTAATTTAGTCTGAGACAACCAAACTGTAACTTTGTTTATTTTACCCTGAGAAAGCCTGGATCATTCACTGACTCATTCTCAGTCAGGCCTTGGCTGGGAACATGTATGACACATTTTAGGACCTAGTCTGCACTACCATGATGTTGGGAGCCAGAGAGCCTTGTGCATATTGGGGTCTATTCACTAATGGTTTTGACTGCCTATGCACCACATATCTGAGGAGTAGGCAATCCTACATCTGAATGCCATGCAGCGGGGTCTAGCAGAACTTCAGCGGATTCACCACAAGTGCAATGAATCTCCAGGCTGGCCACAGAGTGCAGCACCAGGAGGGCTGGGGGCATACTGGGGAGCTGCCCAACCTGTGTGCACGCACGGCATTGCATGCTGGGCTGTGGCAGAAAACTATATATGAGGGAGAACTAAGCCACAACTATATACCCACCATCCACACACACAGGTTACCAGCGGGGCACAGCAGCACTGGGATCCCACACTACACAGCTTCCCAGGCCCACTGTGCTGCCTGGGAGGGCAGGGGGTGATGGTTGGGCACACGCCCATTGTTTATTCTTGGAGGGCTGCATGCATTCCCAGGATCCCCTGCCTGTGCACAGAGGGGGATCCACTATGTGACCTGGGCCTGCCAGTGCATTCTGCCCCTGCACTGCAACATTCATCTGCTGCATAGCTGTGCACCGGGGGCATGGTCTGGCAGCCGGCATCAATACATGCCAGCATGCGCACACCTGCATGCAGGTATGGAGCAGCTCAGATGGGATACACACATTTCATGCTTATTTCCCACCCATTAGTGAATAGGGCCCATTGTTTAGGCAGTGCATGCAGTTTCCAGCAGAAGGGAGCCACAAATCCTAGGAGAGAGCTCCTTTAATTTGCACAGCATACTTAGTCATGCCTGTTTATGAAGTGGGGAAGGGGTGGACATGCTGAACCTACAGTCCCTTCTGACAGTCAAGGAGAATGTCCATATGCTTAGAACTGGGTCTTTCACTCTGTGTTGTTCTAATGTGAATCACAATAAATATTTATTTTTATATTAATTATTTCTCTTTTTTATGCACCAAACAAAGTTTTTAGACACCAAAAGCATTTTGTTAGGCATCAAACAAAGTCTGGGCATCAAATAAGTTGTCACTGGTGTGACAATTTTGTGTAATTTCTCTGAGTGAAGTTGGGGCAGTAGAGAACACCCTCCATTTGTTTTAATAAGTAATTAAGCTGTGTAATTTGACCAGGTTTGAGTTTTGACTTGATTGGTGGAATGATATGTCAGATGTTCTTTAAGGACCCCATATTCAAAAGTGGCAGGCTGCATCGCTCAAGTGAATGCGCCATGCGTCTCAACTGTGCGGGCACAAAACTATGGGAAATTCAGAAGATGCACTATAAAATGCGATTGCACATGTGCAGTGAAATATCCCGAACATGTGCAGTCGTGCAGTGGGAGATGCGTGGCAGTTGACCAGAGACCAGTACAGAGCATACAGAACTGCATGACGTGAAGCCACTTGCGCGGTACGCAGAGTTGCAATATTCAGCCTGGATATGCAAATGGCCTCATTGCACAGTCAGTGACCAAAGAGCACATTTGCATCTCATTACTGGAATGTATTCAGGTCATTTGCATACCATTGGCATGCACAGTTCCAGCATTGCAGGGCAGCACCACCACTCCACAAAGGTGATCAGGAGGTACTGCAGCCTAGCAGGCAGGTGAGAAGGCATGTTTGTGTGTGGGTGGACTGCACTGGCCTGAGTACAGTGCTACATACCTCCCAACCTTTTATCACCCAAATGTGTGACAAGATATGTGACAATGGACAAAATGTGTTACACGTAATCAAATATGACATTGCAAACTCAGAATACTGTGGAAATAAGTGCACTAATGTTTATAATGTTTGCTTATAACCTAGCATCTTATAGTATTCTACAGTTCTGCATAAACGTCTCAGTGGTCAGTGTGGAATGTCACCCTCTCAATGTGGGATAGAGAATGCCTGAGAGATAACATGAGTGATGTACCCCGTAATGTGTGACAGTTGAGAGGTATGCAGTGCTATTCCTCATGGACATGTACGTGTCTGTGGTGGCCACATGCAAAACACTGAAAGGTCTAGTGTCTGTGAGGCATGCTTATGCCACCTCCAGGGCACAGGTGGTGCTACCCCAGCCCCACGCTGACAACAGTTGTGCAATGTCCACCACCAGAACACCATACTGACCCACTGCAGAGTCCCTGTGGCATTATCACAATACATGGATGGCATTGGTGACATGTATGTGGCTCCTGGTGGTGTGAGATGGCATGGGCATGCTGTGTGCACCTATGGTGTACCACCGTGGGTGTGTACTACTGCTCAGTCCCTGACCCATGCCATGCTGCCATCGTTACCAACATGTATCCTGAGCACCGGTATCCCAGATGTCTTCATGGGTGCATGCCACCACTGGGTGGCACTATGATGGCCACATGAGTGCAGGCCATGGCCCCTGGTACATGTGTTGCATTGTGGCTGTCTGCTCCACTGGTGTGCAAGGGGGGCACCCGACTGCACTAGCAAGTGGCAGCTGGATGTCTATGACCTAGGTGTGGTGAGGAGGGTGGCTGTCTGGCAGGTACCAGTGGTGTCACAGCAGCTGTGGCTTTGGGTATTACCATCCAGGCATGACTGATGTGTGTTGGTGCCTGGAGCACATCCTGGTGCATCTCCAAGGGCTGTCTTGGGAATGCCTGTCTGCAGTTCTGCAGCCTGCCTGTGGGTGGCTGGATGATTTAGGGCAGCCCTTTGCTTGCCTAACTTTGCGTGGCACAAATGTGGGATGCACCACTCATTTTGGCTGAATATACACATGCGTGGCATATTCTGGTGCCCAATCCCTTATTCTGTGCCACTATCTGCATGATCGCGCATTCCGCCATGCACAACACATTTCTCCCTTTCGAATATCGCGCTTCTGCACATTTTCCAGGATGCACCATGCATCTCCATTTTATGCCATGCATCTCCTTTGAATATGTGGGCCTAAGTGTTTAAAGCTGAAGCTTGCAGTTTTTTTTTCTTTTGTTCCTGAAATAACAGTAGTCTACCCTGCTCACAATGGTGAGGATCATATCTGCAGCCAGGTGCAGGCAAGGGTGGGGGATCCTGGGTATTGGGACCCCCGGGAAATTGTTCCGCCACTTGTATATTTTTTACTATCCCTGGTGGTCTAGTGGACCCTCACCTGATCCCCATCATTATGATGAGATAATAGTGTTACTATCCATGGTAGTCTAGTGATTCCCCCTCTCTGATGCTGGTATGCAATTCCCACCAAAGAGCAAATGCACACCCACCTCTCCCCTCTGCAGCCAGCTACCATCTCCCACATTCAAGTATTGTAACACTATAGCACCCTCTATAGCAATGCAGTACTTGTGGAACTTCTAAAATACTTTACAAAACTAAATAAGACAAAAAGCAAACTGTGCTTATATACTTTTCAGCTAAATTGTTCTTTAATTTATACCTCTTTTTATTTTTAAAGTTGGGTTTTTCACCGAATGTGGGTGATGGCCTAGTTACCACCTCATCCCCCAACCCCCACTAAAGACCACATCTAAGGTTACTTGTTGATCCCACCCAAAAACAACAGTTGTCATGTTGCTCTCGAAAACACATTTTGGGGGAATTTATAAGCAACCACTAATGTGGTTCTAGGGGGAGTAACTAGCACAACAAAAATCACAACAATTTAAAAACAGAAACTCAAGTGTGCTGATAAATATTAAATATAAAGTACAAATGATAGCAATTTACTTTATATGAAAAATCTAATCTTCAATTTAGATTTAAATAGAATACTAAATAGAATTTTTCAGACATATTTCAGATTTTTTACTTAATTTGAAATTTTGAGCTGGGCATTTTGGTTTATCTAAGGTATTTGGCCATTTGCACTGACCACCTAGAATAGACTTTTTGTTTTGTATTGTGACTTTCTATGTCAAAGCTAAACTGGGCAAGAACCCACATGAACCCAGATCCTTCATTTCTTATAAAATTGTTTGAGAATGTCTTCACCTTCCTCATCGTTCTCCATAGAATAGTATATGAAATCTCCAATATGATGACATTTCCCCTACCTACAAATAATGATTTGTGCGTTCCCTCAGCTAACCATTTTCAGTATAAGCAATGGGTTTATGTACCACATTATACAATACTAGTATTCTGTTCTGAATATCCAGCACGTCATCACGGTGTTATGTCCGCATGTTATTGTCAGGACTTTCAGTTCTCTGTGACACTTCAATCCCCATTTCTGTAGCATAGCTCCTACATTTCTAAAGCAGCATTTGTTCATTCCTGTGGCATGAATGATTTGTTTCTGAGACAGAATATAGTTCTTCCATTGGCTAAAATATAACAGGATGTCTTCAACATCACATGCTAAGCATAGAGGAGGGGCTTCAGGAATGGAGGGCAGTCAGGCACTATGGGAAGAATGTATATTTAAATAAAAACTCCAAAAGCAATGCATACTGTGGCACTATGTATATTATGCCTCACTTTAAGGTTTTTTTGGAAAATACTGCCGTTATGGAACTGTAGAGTTCCTGAGGCCTTAGCTATAGTGCTGCTGATAATAAACAGTGAAATGTAGCTCTCAAGAAGACTGGAAGTCATGTAGCCCAGTGGCAGGAGACAGTGCACTGAACAGTAAGTCAGGAAATCCCTTAGTGCAAGTCCTTACCACTCATTATGTGTCCCTGGGTAAGTAACATTTCCTCCCCTGGGCTTCAATTAGTCTTGGTGGAAGCAGCACGCCACTGTAAATGAGATGTTGTGTCTTGTTGGAGCTATCCTGCTTAAACAAATTCTTTAAAAAAATAAGTTGGCACATAATTGCATTCTATTAGAAAAACATTTTACTTCTTAACTGAAGATAGAGATTAGTGTCCAAAAGGTGGATAAGCAGAAAAGGGGCAAAATTCAGCAGAAGGGCAGACAGCAAGGAGAACCAGGGATAAATGACAACCAAGGAAGGGGCTGGAGTAGAACAGTGAAGCAGACTAGAGAGGTCAAATCATGGAAAGCCATGTGTGCAAATGCCAGGAGCCTTAGCAACAAGATGGAAGATCTGGAGGCTGTCATGGTACAGTCAGACCTGGACATTGTGGCCATCACTGAAACCTGGTGTAATGATAACCATGACTGGAGATGGCCATACCTGGCTACAACATATTCAGAAGAGACAGAGCAGGCAGGAAGGGAGGAGGAGTGGCACTGTATGTGAAAATGACATAAGGGCCACAGAGATCCAGGAGGAACAAAATGGGGAGAGATACTGTGGGTTAGCTAGAAAGGAAAATGGGGTCAGCCATCCGCACAGGTGTGGTCTATAGACCACCAGCCCAGGAGGAAGAAACAGATAGAGAGTTGATGCTAGCCATCCAAAGGATGGCAGACAAAGGTGAAGTAGTACTGGTTGGAGACTTCAATATTCCAGATGTGGACTGGAGCATCCCAGCAACAGCATCAACTAGGAGCAGATTTATCCTGGACTCCCTTCAGGGTGCCTTCCTCAAGCAACTGGTCATGGAACCAACTCGGCAGAAGGCAATACTGGACCTTGTGCTCACAAACAGGGACAGTGTGATGGGGGTAACAGTGGGGAGCACCTGGGTAACAGTGACCACCAGTCATTGTGGTTTAAATCACAGAAAGAGCAGAACCAAACCACACAAAACACGTATCCTGGATTTTAGGGGGCAGACTTTGGGAAAATGGGAAATACTTGAAAGAGGCATTAAGGGAATGGACAGGAATCAGGGTTGAGGAACAGTGGGCAGTATTTAAAATGGGGATTATAAGAACAACAGAATTATGCATTAAGCAGGTTAGCAAGAGGAAAGGAAGAGGAGACCATTATGGTTTCCAAAGAGGTAGCAAAGAAAGTGAAAGCCAAAAAGATAGCATTCAGGCAATACAAAAAGACACAGGCAGAAGGGATAGGGAGAAGTACCAGGAGAAAAAGGGAGGCAGGGAAGTCAGTAAGGGAAGCCAAAGCTCAGACAGAAGAACACATTGCAAAATCAGTGGTTAAAGGGGACAAAACCTTTTACAGGTACATAAGTGAAAAAAGAAAGACAAAGGGAGGGATAGTGAGACTGAAGGGGAGGATGGGAGTCGTGGAGGATGACAACAGTAAAGCTGACATATTGAACAGGTATTTCTGCTCAGTCTTTACTGAGGAAGAGGGGGTAATGGGTCTGAAGGGAGTACAAGGGGTGAGAATGGTGCAGAAATGGACACAAGTCCCTTTACACAGAAAGGGTCCTGAAGGAACTGGAGTAATAAGAGTTGACAAAGCAATGGGGCCAGATGGGGTGCACCCCAGGGTCCTTAAAGAACTAAGAGAGGTGGTGGCTGAACCTCTGGCTATCCTGTTTAGCCAATCACTGGAAACAGGGAGGTACCCAAAGACTGGAGGACAGCAGATGTAGTCCCTTATACAAAGCGGGAACAAGAGGAAGCAGGAACTACAGACCAGTCAGCCTCACCTCGGTAGTGGGAAAGATCATGGAAGCACTTCTGAAGGAGAGATTGGTGGAACATCTGGTTGCCAATGGACTACAGGACCCAAGGCAGCATGGTTTCACCAGGGGAGGTCATGTCAGACCAATCTCATTGAATTTTTGACTGGGTGACTAGGGAGGTGGATCAGGGAGGGCAGTGGACATGGCCTATCTGGACTTCAGCAAGGCCTTTGACACTGTGCCACATAGAAGACTATTACACAAACTGGGGAATATGGGTGTGGGCAGGACAGTAGTGTGGTGGGTAGGTAACTGGCTGGGTGGCAGGACACAGAGGGTGGTGGTAAATGGCTGTCACTCCACAGAGGGAAGAGTGACCAGTGGGGTACCACAGGGATCAGTGCTGGGACCGGTCCTATTCAACATCTTCATCAGTGACATTCACAGGATCTAGAAGGCAGAATTTCACTGTTTGCTGATGACACAAAGCTCTGTAATAGAGTAGACACACCAGAGGGTGTAGACAGAATGAGAAGGGACCTGCAGAAACTTGAATAATGGTCAAGGGTTTGGCAGTTGAAATTCAATGCAAAGAAGTGCAAGATAATGCATATGGGGCACAAAACCCTGGCACAATATATCAGTTGGGGGTGAGGATATAGCATGCACCAAGCAGGAAAGGGATCTTGGGGTTGTCATCTCTGATGATCTCAAGGTAGGGAAACAGTGTGACAAGGCATCAGGTAAAGCAAATAGGATGCTGGGATGTATAGGCAGGGGCATCACCAGCAGGAAAAGGGAGGTCATAATTCCGCTATACAAGACACTAGTGAGGCCCCACCTGGAGTACAGTGTACAGTTCTGGAGACCATACCTACGTAAGGACATAGACAGGGTAGAGAAGGTTCAGAGGAGGGCAACAAAGATGGTGCATGGATTGCATCACAAGTCCTATGAAGACAGGTTGAAGGAACTGAACATGTACTCCTGGAGGAGAGGAGGGAGAGAGGGTATGATAGAGACATACAAGTATCTTACAGGGAGAAACAGAGTGCAGGAAAACACTATTTTAAGCGAAAAGATGTTCCAGGACTAGAGGGCATGGGATGAAGTTGGAGGGAGGACGATTCAGAGGAAACATGAGAAAGAATTTCTTCACAGAACGGGTGGTGGACAAGTGGAACACCCTGCCAGAGGAAGTGGTGGGGGCTGAAACAATCACGGGATTTAAGAATGCATGGGATAGACATAAAGGAATTCTAGAGGTCAGGGGTAAGGGGAAACAGACTTCTAGGAAAACAAACTGAACTTATAAGCTCAAATGGGCAGACTGGGTGGGCCATAGGCCCTTATCTGCCGACACTGTCTATGTATCTATGTATCTATGAATGATACAGTTCAGTACTCATTAAAAGAGGCTTAAGCAGCAATCCATGCTCACCTGTTGTGTCATTTGAATACTGTATGAAGGGTGCTAATATAATCAGAATAATTCTGCTTTTGATTCCTGTCCAAGCACTTCATAAAAACATAAACGCAACTAAATCCTACTACTACACAGAGAATATTGGTAAGTGACACTCATGCTATGGGTTATGGCAACACAATGATTAATACAATGGAATTTCTCATGCAGAAAACTATTTATCAATATCTTAACAATAAAAAATGTGTTCAGTGGGAAACTAAGACAGCAATAAAAACAATCACAAGTAATGGACTTCAAAACAGAGCAAACAAATGAAGCCTGACAGAATGTCAAAATGAATGCACTCAGAACTAATCGGTAAAGTGCAGTCAGAGGTAATGAGATTTCTTTGTTGAAAGGAACATCTGTGAATTACTAAGCATTTTAAGCCAGCAGTGAATAATACAAAGAACTGACTCTTGGATATTTCAAAAGTCATAATTGAAAGGCTGGCAGAAGACACTGCCTGGGGTTTGGTGGGACAGTGTACTAAACCTTCCCCTCCCACCCCCACCCCACCCCAGTGGTACTAATTAATATCACACATACACAATCTTCCTTCAGAAGCTTGTTTTCTTCTGGGATACTCATTTTCTCACTGCAGCTTAGTCATATAGCTGCCAGTTGCCCCTTCTGCCCAGCCTCTTCCTTTCTCTCACAGGCCTTGCAGCTTTGGCATCCCTTAGCATTCTTCCTTGATCTTGGGGCACTCTCTCCATGGGCATTTTTCCTTTTGCTGGGGACCAACTCTCCATTGGTCTCAGCCTTTTGCTGCTCTTTGGCTGCTCCTGCCATGTACAGTTTACTGCCCCAGATGCAGTCTTACTTCCTCTCTTCTGCTTTGCTGCTGTCACCATCCTGTACATGAACTGACCTCACTGCAAGCTGCTTCTCTCTTTGCCCTGCTTTCACCGATGGCCTGGTAGTCTGATTCTCGGTGGCTTGGTGGTCCAGCTAGCTACTTTGGTGCTCACATCCATTCTGGCAGTATAAGGACCTCAGCACTGCTCAGATCTTCTGCTTGCTGGCCCTTGCCCCTTCTCTGCTTGCTACCTCTGTCTGGGGTGAGGGGCTGAGGGCTGTTTCCTGTGTTACTGTGGCCATGATCTACTCAAGGTACCTTTCACATATGTTACCCCACACCTCCATTAATTACTGTATGCATGCATGTTACCACATTCTGCATGCAGTTGCCACGACTTCTGCTTAAATCCACATGCAAGGTCCAACACACTTGTAATTCTGCACACAATTTCTACACACTTGCATTTACTCTGCACACAAGTTATTAGTGCCACCCACTTGCATCAGTTCTGGATGTAAGTTCCTGCAGCCTCTGCTGGGACTGCATTTATTGCAAGGACTACATTTTCTGGGCACAAACCACTTGTTACTTAGAATTCACCCTTTGTGCCATCAGACAGCCATTCCTCCTTCAGGCTCATGACCCAAGAACTACCAGGCAGGCTCTCCCTAACCATTATCAAGTTCCACCCCAACAATCAATGGGTTCTCCTCCACTGGTACAACGTACAGCATATGCCTCTACATTTGTTGAGCACATGTCTCCTATACTGTACTTTGGACTTTAACCCCAAACTACAACCATGCTGAGTCAGCATGCCCCCCAAAGGCTTAACTCAAACAGTCCTCCTATAGACCTCATGGTGAATTTTGTACAGTAGGTATAGCAAACCTGCAGAAGGCACTGAACATGGTGTACAATCTATTCCATTGTGTGGTGGTTGTGGAACCATTAACAACATCCCCATAGTCTATGGTAGGCAGTATTATATATTGGATACAATCTCACATCAAGTAGCCATTGGGAGGCAGTTTTTATTTCAGTACAGTGCCACTAGATTGGGATTCAGTTTAGTTACCAGATAATCAAGGTGAAGGAATTTATGGTTGGATCATGCCAGATACCCAAGTAATGGATGTTAGAGCCCCCTTCTATGGAGGAACATACAGTGAAACAGTACTGAGATTAGCTGGGACTCTTTCTTGTGCCAGATAGCATGTTAACTCTTAAATACAACACTATGGTACCACAGCGGGGGGCTGTTAGGTATAGACTATTAAAATAGTCTTAGGTGGGGATGGCTGTCAAGATGCCAAACATTTAAAACTTGTGAAACTGTTCCAACCTGTCCCCACTCCTCTCACCCATCCTGGACACTTACTGCAAAACAATAAATATTCACCTGAAGGTATTTGCAGACCCCTACTGTAAAAGTTATTTGATTTGAAATGTTTAGGAGGGAGAACATAAAGTCTAATTTGCTGTACTTCTGATGCATTCCAGTCAAGTGGTGCACCATAAGTGCAACACCTTTCTGCTGCCACTGTAGCACTTTAGCACTGCTTGTAACGTCAGACATATCTACCAGCTGTGCTGCATGTTTTGGGATGCTTACAGAAAAATTCTTCCCCGCAAGTGGCAGTATAGAATGTATAATTTTATTTATTTAGAATTTCACATACCAGTGTATCCTCATTTAGAAAACACCTATTTTCCAAGAGGATCATGGAGGGGGCTGAGGGTGTTGGGGGGACAGAGTTGATAAAGTTCAAAAATAGTGGTTCCAGTCCCTATGCTGATGGAAGGGCAAACCCCATCGGTGAAATCCCCATAGCGACATTTTCACCTACAGTACTTTCGCCTCCCCTTCACAATAACTCCGACTGGTGTTAATCCTTAATGGGAGGGGAGGCACAGCCTCCCACATGGGGTTCAGGGACACATCCCCTGATAGAAACTAGACCGATGTCTGACAGGTGAAATTTCGCCTGTCAACATTGGGATGTCTCTGTGCCACACATCAAAAACAATGTTGTCGCTGGCATAGGTGAACCAGTTGCAGTCTTACAAAACACATTCCAAAGTAACAAGTTCTGTCCAGTCACGCTCATTAGCTTTAAATAAATTTGATAGTGATTATATAATGTAGAGGGGCTGCTAGTTGGTGGTCATACATACTGTAGCTACACTTAGATCAGAATCCAGATACCACCCACCCCTACAAAATGCGGCCCAGAAAGGGCGTTCATATTCAAACTGTTTCTTCCTTTTCTATTTTTCTAGAATTCACTGCAGTTGAACTAATGGTTGACAGATTTCAGCTGAAACATACATAAGCTTGGCAGCATATTCAAGGTCACCCTCTTTGCCAAGTCCTACTCTGATTGTTCTCAAATGCTCCTAGTGAGCTGAAGTACTAGATTTTTTTCTGTTATTCATACAGTCCTCTGAGCTTTTTAGTTTAATTAATAGACAGTACCTTGGCAAAAGTAATCACCTGTGCTACCAGCTGGGGTCACGTTACTTGGAGAGCACCACCACTATCCTTTAGATCATTAGAACACATTATAAGCTAACAAGCCTTACCCAGGCTCACTACCTCATACCTCTAAGGCTCCACCTTCAAGCCCCACAAGATCCTGCTGCCCACCAAGCTCACCACTGGTTGCCACCACTGATCACACACTACCTGCAGAACCTCTGACTAACCCTTGGCACCAGAGAACCCTTATCTCTGCCCCCCAACCAGTAGTAGGGGACCCAAAGGGAGAGAAAGAATGGATTGACTTTTGAGCTAGCAGGCTGTGGTGATCTGAGTGGTGTGCCATAAGCTTAGGTGTGGGAAGGATCCAGTACACCCTCTGATTCCACATTTCATGTTTTAACCTTTGCTGTCCCACTCACCTCCTGCATGGCTGTGTACTTGTCATAGCATCCTGGGGACGGACAGCAGACATGGTCACCCATGCTACCATGCCTGGTTTTCCAACAGAAAAGTATCAGGAGCCTCTGTAGAAGGGATCACAGCAGCCCTCCCAGGAGGAAAGTGTCAGTGGATGCTCTTTCACCCTCCCCAGCCTTAATACCTGTAATCCTAAACTCAGTACATGAACTCTGGTTTCCTGCATGTCAAGCTGGTACTTCACCACTCAGTGCCATGGAACTAACCCAGATTTATTAATGTTTTTATTTCTCCAATTATAAAAGAGAGAAAGAATTTTACTGTGTTGGTGCCATGGATGTGTGCACCATCTGAGGATCTGTAGGTGTTAACCAGGAAGCTTAGTTGGTGAGAATTTTGTCTTTGAAAGCTTGATTCTGTACTCTGGATTGTAAATACTGCCAACTTATTTCTTCTGGATGGTAGTGAGCCTTTTAGTTAGTTTAGGCAGTGCTCATGTTCACTGTTCACTTGGAATTGAGGTTGGGCTTACCTTTTGTTATGTGTCATAATTCCTGGTTTTCATATGATTATTAACAGTTTCGCCACAACAAGAGCAATTTTTTTGGGGGGGGGCGGAGTCCAATTTATAAATATGCAGCAATTTAAAAAAGTGTGATATCAGAAAAACAAGCACTAGCTACAGTGTAACCTCATTTATCCAAAGGTATTGGGGGACAGAAAAATTTGGGGAAGGGTGTTTGGATAATCGGAGGCCCAATTGATAACACACCGCTACAACACTCATATAATCTCGTTAGGGTCAGAACAAAATATTATTATTCTCAAGTTTAAAATAAAGCAGACAGTATTAAAAGGTGAAAACTGCACTTGATTAGGCTGTAAACAGTCATTGATTCCTTTGTTTTTTATAGTTACTTTGCATTACTTCCTCACTTTGTAACTGCTGTAGTAATAGGATTTGTAGGAAATCGGTTTCTGTCTGATGCTCTATCCAGTGTAAACACCACTCAAAACTCTCCACCGCTTCACTGTCAGTTAAGATGTATGGGGCACATTCTTCTTGTCCCTCAGAGTCACTTTCACTCCTGCTGTCATCTGATAGACTGGGGTTAACAGCATTGAGGATCTTGAAGTCTATGGGCTGCTCGTGGCCAGGATCATCAACTCATTGTCTCCCACTCTGCCACGTCGACCTGCAGCTCTGTGGCGATCATATCAAGTGTTGTCATGGCTTCCATCATCTGACTTGATTGCTCAGGTAGGGTTTCTTCTGGGTCCATTAACTGAGTGGGTTTATCCCAGCATTTTGTGATTGCTTCAACACAGATTTCACTCCAGCTTTCGGCAGCATGTAGACAGCATCTTTGCTGGTAAGTGATTTTATGATGTTGCACAATGCAATCTCATTGTTTTCTTCATTCAGCACATTGTAAGCAGCTTGCTGCAATAAAAGCCTCTTCAGGGGGCCATTATGCCTTGATCCATAGGCTGGATCTTGGCAGTGGTGTTGGCTGGCAGGAACCCATGTCTGATGGAACCATCAGAGGTTCAGAGGGTCTCATTGCTGGGATAGGCACCAGAATTGTCAGAAGGACAGCCATTTGTAGAATGCCCTAGCCCATACTTGGCTTTTTACTGAAGGGATGAACTGAGCAAAGAACCAGTTCCTGAAAATGTACCAATCCATCCAGGTACTGCGTTGTGCCCAACAAATCACTGGTAGACTGGTAAGGTTCACATGCTTAAAGCATCTTGGATTCTGTGATTTTAGCAGTCACCAATGGGAGAAATTTAAGTGTGCCACTAGCATTACTGCAGGCTTTACCTGTCAGCCTCTTAGTTTTTTTGTAAGTAGGGCCATGGGTCTCAGAGTCAGAAGCCAGCATTTTTCAGGGAGCAACTTCCAGTAGCTCCCTGTCCCATCAGCATTGTATAGTTGTTCCTCTGTTAGACCCTCTCTTGCCATGATTGCTAACAGCTTTTGATGGAATGGTACAATGCTCTCAGTGAATGAAGAAAGGCTCTCTCTTACAATAGAAAACTGCCTTATGCTGTGCCTATGTTTGAATCAGTCGAGCCATCATTCACTCACAGCAAACAGCATGTCACCTCTCAGCTGTTGATCAAACTGGCTAGCTTTCTCTTTAGGATAGTGCCCGATATGGGGGGGTACCCTTCACTCTGGATCTGTATGAACTACATGTAGTCTGCCTTGCCCGATGCCTCATCTGTACATGAGTACACTGTTTTGTGATTTTCTGAAGAATCCAAAGAAGTGGCAAAATCTCTTATTTTACCTTTTGCCTTTCTAATGTTGCACACAGTTGAGTTACCTATCCCGAATCAGCGGGCCACATCCATCACTTTATCACCCAATTCCAGGCATCCCAAAATTCAAATTCCACATTATGTCCAGCACTGAATGTCTACACCTTGCCATCTTAAAACACACAGCAGCAGCAACAGCAATAACAGATAGCAGCATCCCCAACCCACTGAAAAGAGGCTTTTTATTCACAGGTTAATTACCTGTTAACTGGGGATAACTGAGTGTTTCAGATTACTGGGGTTCGGATAGACGGGGTTATATCTGTATACCAGGATGACCAAAATAACACCAATGTCTTACTTTTATTTCATTACCCTTTCCCCTGTGGAGTGACCAACTCCACCATTGAATGTTTTTCTTTCATGTGTGTCATTATTTGTTGTATTTACTATAAATTTTGATATGCTGGCATATTATTTACCTAATAACAAAAGCAGTTACTTGTATGCTTTAATTAGTTGGTTTTAGAACATTTAAGACTTCACTGCATGCTATAGTGTATTTGTTAAAATTCATTATAAAATGGGTTTCAGAATGCTAGAAACATCATTGGTCTAAGCACACAACCTGACTGTTGATTAATGTCTCTGTGTCAATCAACAGTTGGGTTATCGAACGTCAGTCTCTCAAACCTCATGACAAGTAACAATATGAGTGCACTACTACTTATGCTAGGAATCTGGCAGTACTCTTGATTGCCTACACCTGGCAGCTTCTGATTCTGATGACTGCTAGAAACTCACAACTTTGACAGAGCTGCAGATTTTACTGTAGTTGCAGGAGGGGGGAGTGGGGCTTAAAGTACACTGAACTTTCACTACTAATTCGTGTTGCTGTACCAGTTCAACCTTCTTTCTCTGTCTGGGGGGTAGACACTATTTTGAACTTTCTACCAGTTCAACTGCAGTTTCTGTACCATTTCAAGTTTCTTTCTCTCTCTTAAGCTGATGGTACTCTTCTCTGCTACACTTGTAGTTCTGTTCCTCAATACAGTAGAAGCTACTTAATGGGACGGCTTGGTTACAACCTGAACATCCTGTTTAATTGGTGTCTCTACAAACTGAAGCTGCCTTTTTTGGGGAGGGATGAGAACAACACCGAGTACCAAGGGGAGTGACTGTGACAGGGATTTTGGCAGGGTTTTTTAAATGCTTGTGCTTTTCATACTGCACTGTATTTGTGTTTTAGTGTTTTTGTTCAAACGTTAAAGAATGGTGACACTTTTTCATCCTGGAATAGGTAAAACTCACCATCGTAGTCATCATCAAATAGATCATCTGATAGCAGCTCTATAGCGTGTGGCACACTGATCTATGATGTAGCTTGAAAGAATGTCGAGGAGGTTGACGGCTGCTCTGTATCACACACTACTGGCATCACTTTTGCATAGTAATGATTTTGGGGTGCTTGACATCTCTTCTTGTTCCACTATAGGTGCACTGGAGGCAACCGGAGTAAAGAAGTCCATTATGCTCTTCTGTTTTTTTTCTTTCAGTGCATAAGCTTGTATGCTCCATTCTGAATCAAACAATGAATCCCACATAGCGTTTTGCCCACATTGCTAGCACCAAATTAAAGCAGTTCTAATCCCAGAGAGCACATCTGTGCTTGACACTTGCATCTCCTTCATTCCCCATCTCGTTTGCAAGATCAGATGCTTTTGCCTTAAGCATGGGTCTAGATCTGTGCTCACCCTTTTGCAGAGCCTGGGAGAACCACAGGAGGAGGGCCTCATCCACTTCATTGTCTTTACCCTCACTTTCCTTTTGTGACTGGGGTTTGCATTGATCTGCCACTCACTGAGGATCGCATTGCAGTTTTACTGATACGCCTGCCTGGCTATTAGAGATTTTGAACTCCAGCAACAGAAGACAGAGACATTGAAGAATGAGCTAGTGCTTCAAGCACTTTTACATGCTCAGCTAATGTGAGCTCATTCTGAGGAAGAGACATGTCACAGTAAGTACACACAGCAAGCAAGCAGCAACAAAGAGAAGTGTCTGAGATCAACACCGTCACGTGAGAGAGCGCTTTGTTCTGTGCTTATTAAACTCATACTGAAAGGTCAGAATACTTAGCCAAACTGGTAACATCTGCCTTAAAATTATTTTTGACTGTCCCGCTTAAACATTTCCTGAGCCCTGTTTTTCAAATTAATAAAATCGGTGCCTGGCGAGACGTTTTGCTTAAGCAGTCATCCTGCTTAAGCGCATCTCATTTAGATGGAGTATACTGTATATTTACTTAAAGCAGTAGTGAATATTCTGATGAAAATTTTGATCTATACCATGTTATTCTGTTTTAGATTGCCCTTGTTCTCCAGTCTTGTAAAATGTGCTTTTTCTTTTTTTGATCCTATTTTAGTATTTTTCCTTAAACATGAATTAATAAAAAGAGTGCTAATTTTAATAAGGCTGTCTTGGGGTTTTTATCATCATTGCCTGCTATTTCTGTGTACTCATTGTCCTATGAGGTCAGGGAGCAGTGTCTGTTGCATTGTAAATTCACCATAATCTCAAGAAAAGTGACGTTAAACAATGGATGTTAAAAAAACAACAGGGATTAGGAATAAAAACCTGGGAGGCAGCCATGTTAAAAAGATTGCTCCTTTTAATCATTTCCAACATCAAGAATGCTGAAGCAGACTCAACATTGGTAAAAGGGGGCCAGGGCATAGCTAGCTTCTTTGAGGTGGAAGGGCAAAGACTGATAAAAGTCCTGGTCGTCCTGAGACATACCAAAGTAACAGGTTGGGGGTCTGAGGGCTGCCTAGGCCCCCAGAAGCTATCAGGTTTCAGATGCTTTCTGTTGCATTTGAGGGTCATTTTGAAACTTTCTGACTGCTTTTAATGCTTTCTTTGACTTGTTGCAAATAACAGATATCACTACCAAAATTATCTTTTCATTTTCCTTTTGAAGGTGACAATACTCAGACAGTCTCTTGATTAAAATCAAGGAGCAACAACTGCATACTTCTTCCATCTAGAAAATTCAACTATAAATGCTTTAATTCAGCTATAAAAGCCATGTAGTCTTGAACCCCAGAATCAAACAACCAGGTACATCAATGATCTCTATAGAATGTGAGCAATCAAAACCTGTTGTTTAAACCTGGAAAACTTTGAGGCCTAAGGGGGTTGACAGTGTCCTTTAATTTCATTAGCATTTCATACAGTACTATTTTAGTATTTCATAACAAAGTGAAGATGCAGCAAATGCATTGCAAATACAGTGGATCAGAGCATGAAACTAGGCTGAAAATGGGCAGAAAAAATGGACCTATTGGTATATTTCTGCTGGCACAATCTATTTTTCAGTGTTTTGGTTTTACTATTTGTTCAGTTTCAACAGTTATGGCAAGTAACGATCCCCAGAAGAAACAGGCATACCAAGGTGGCATTTTTTTAAATCTAGTATTTGTATTAATGCAAAGTGCATCAAAATGCAAAAAGTGCTAGGTGGCTGTACTCAAGAGCTAAAGGTAACAGCCCACACTCACCTCAGCTTAGCTTTCCCCTGCTTTACAATACCCCCCGCCGTCCACCACTGCTCATTGGGAACATGCTATAGTATATACAACATTTTGCCTACTGCCTCTTAAGTCAAAGGCAGCTCTTCCACACAATTTAAAAATAAAAGTCTCCCTGTTGACTGCATCTGCCAGGATCTATTCAGTGTGCAGTTAACTTCTGTGGGTGTCTTGTTGTATTACTCACATGGTAGTGGTAGGACTTGTGATTTGCAGTGAACTTATACACTGCACCCAACCATATACTGTCAGATTATAGGGGCTTATGTTCAGATGACTGATGCATGAAATACTTCAGGCCAAAATACTCAGCATTTTGAATCCAGCAAAGCACTGCACAAAAGTGATTAAATAAAACAAGCAACGGTCTACAGCATATATTTGATATGATCAGCCCTATGGAATAATTGGAGAAAAAATGGAAAGTTTGGTGCAGGTGGTGCCCTACTCTTACCTTTGCAGATGGAGGCACCATAATCAAGCAATCAGTGGCGAGATTATGGGGGACAAGGAGGGCAGACTGCCCCTTCAGATGTTCAGAGTTCTCATAGCAGGATTTTTGAAGCTTTTTTCCCTGTAAGGTCATGGTCAGGATTCAGACCTCATGACATGAGTTCTGGGGTCGGAAGAGACATCCCCACACGCCTGTGTGTCAGTGCTCATCAGCCAGTTGAGAAGTGGCAATGCATGGGTAATGCCTGTCAGTAAGTTACTAGGAAGCAGAATAAAACCAGTGCCAACCTAGCCGAAACAAACATGGTTGATGCATGATGCAGTTCACCCTCACAGACAGAGTGTGTACTCGGAGCAAACAAAAGGGAGCCTGACGTGCTTCAGGTGGCATGCGTGAGTTTGCGTTACCCGCCCACTGCCACTTCTCAACTGGCTGATGAGCACTGACACACAGGTGGGTGGGGATGTCTCCTCCACCATTACCCCCCCAGAACTCATGTCGTGAGTCCCAAATCACGACCATGACCTTACAGGAAAAACTCAGAGCTTTCAAGTCCCGCTCTGAGAGCTTCTGATGTCTGAGGGGGCAGTCTCCATAATCTACGTAATTGAAGGGTGCATCTTACAAGACAGAAGAACAAAGGCACAGTACAATATAATAAAAGGTATTGGTACACCATTTCACCCTAACATGCACTGCTGCTTTAAATTTGTACATTCATGCCACAAACATTTTTAAATGCAGGAGTTTCAGTCTGGGTTTTACATACAAAATTTATCAGTGTCACAGTTTGCTGTGCTTGATTCATTCTTCAGTTTGTGCAAAAATAGCTTCTGATCTCTGTCTAGTGTGTACGAAAAATGTATTACAGTACTACACTTCATCTGGTTTTAAACATTCCTGGCTTATGTAAAAACAATATTTTACAATATGTATCCATGACAATGTTCTAGGCTTTCTTTTTGCACCACTTGTTCTGCTTTTGTATTTTAAAAATCACCACAGCCTCTGCTAAAAGTTCATGTGGTTTTGACAGCTGACTAGCTGGCAAATATTTTAGCTGACATCCTGACTTCCTCCTTTTTAAAAGGAGTGATTCATTGTAACAGTGCCATCTTTTGTCAGATTTGCTCAAAGTTCTGCAGCAGACCAGTATTTATGGTCTTGTTGTTCTAAAAATGGCAGAGTTATAAATATGAAAAGCTTGTAAGCAAGTTTTAGAAATACAGAAACAGAGAAATTGTGGCAGAAAAGGACCACTTGGTCCACCCAATCTGCTCAGATCTCCTGCCTATTCTGTCTTTGCAGACCCTGCCTGGTCTTCATCAACCCTCCACGCTCCTTGCCTATTTTCCAATATTACCTTATGCCTACCCCATGCATGTTTGAAGCCCCCATGATATTTGCTCCCAGCACCTCTACTAGCAGACTCTTCCAAGTGTTCACCAGTCCTTCAGTGAAGTCAACTTCCACATCTCCCTTAAACTTCCCCTGCCCAGCTTCCTTGCATGTCCTCTTATACTAGTGCTCTTCTTCATTTCAAAATATACTCCCCACCTGTATCCTGTTCACCCTGGGCCCTATAAGGTACTTGTAGGTGTCTCATGTCCCTCTCTCCCTCTTCTCTTCAAGGCAGTACATGTTGAGATCCCTCAGGCTCTCCTCGTAGGGTTTTTGGTGCAACCCCTGCACCATTTTAGTTGCCCTCCCCTGGACTGCCTCCACCCTGTCTATATGCTTTCTGAGATACAGCCTCCAGAACTGGACACAGCACTCCAGGTGGGGTCTCACCAGCAACCAATACTGTGGTAACACCACCTCCCTCCTCCTGGTGGTTACACCTCTCCCAATGCACTCCAGCATCTCATAGGCCCTGCCCACTGCTTTGTCATACTGCCACACCACTTTGAGGTCATCAGCTATGATAACCCCAAGGTCTCTTTCCTGTTTAGTGACCTTCAGTAAATCCCCTACCATTGTGTACTCAGCTCCTTGGTTTCTATGCCCTAGGTACATGATTTTGCACTTCTTGGCATTGAACCCCAGCTGCTATGCCCTCAACCACTCCTCATGTTTTCTATGATCCCTACTCATTCTCTTCCACCCCTTCCTGGGTATCCACCCTATTTCAGATTTTGGTGTCATCTGCAAAGGCAAAGCAAAATCTTAATGTCTTTCTATTGTGACTGCTGCTAAATAACTTCACTTGTGTGAGAAAATTGAATACAATGAGAAATTATTCTGGTACTCTGTTTGCCATAAGCAACTTAGGCAAGGCAATTTGGGAAGGGCTGTGCAAAAGGAGGGTGGCCCATGCACCTACAGATAATATCATTCAAAGGCACATTTTTAAATTAATGAGTTCATTTTATTGGTATAGCACAAATAACGCAAGCATCTCTAAGTGCTTGCAACAGTACAATACAGCCATAAAAACCACAGCAGAGTTTGTCACCAGCTCCTTTATCCCTCTCCTGAGATAAGTTTTGTTGCATTTTAGTGCTCAGTGGGGCAACCCATTTCCAAAGTTGTGACACTCAGCCATGAAGATATTGGTCATTACAGTGCAGATACTGCAGAAATATCAGGAAGTTTGTTTTATAAAAAATAAAAAGTGCCTTTATTTAATAACTGCACAATTGTGGAATGAAAAAAAATGTAGCAGTTGCAGTAGAAACACCAAAAGAATAGCTTAGTGAACCTATACCAAAAGTAACAAACTCTGGCCAGAGCCGATATGGCTGCAGCCAAGCTGACAGAGGAACACGGCACTGTCCGTCATGTACAGGATGGCCACCGCAGTTTTCTGTGCATGCGCGATGACTCGCATGCACACTGAACTGCGGTGGCTCAACAGCACAGTCTGTTGTGTCTAAGATGGCCGCCGGAGTTCAGTGCACATGTGCGAGTCGTCACGCATGTGCAGAAAACTCCGGCGGCCATCTTGAACACAGCAGACAGTGCCGTGCTTTACCGACCAGACTTTTAAATAGTGTGGAGAATGTGCAGTGATTGCCGTTCACCTCCACTGGTCAGTATCCGGTAAGCTCCCTTCTCTAATGTGCTTGCAAGACAGCTGCAGGGCTACACCCACTGCAGCCATAAAAATGGTTTGACTGCTCCATAGCCTCAGAGTAAATCCCTACAGAAGGGGAGAGAAGGAGCTGTAGGAGTGGAATTGATGCATACTGGTCCCACCAGTGGTGAAGTGGGTAGTTGGCAGGTAGCAACAGAAGCAGCATTGCAGAACAAATCATTGCCACCAGTCTTGAACATTAGAGTCTTAAAAGTTATTGAGCAACCTATATGGAGGGAGGGAAAGCATCTCGGTGGATCCCTTAAAAGAATCATAGTGTACCGCTTAGAGTTCAATTTTGATAGGAACTCCTGGGATGTTTATGTGCTGGATATCTGGATTAGCTCTGGTTGCTTCTGCCAGCAGCTCTATTGTTAAAGAAAAGAGAAGTGGAAGGGAACACCATGGTCTCATTCTCTGGCACATTGGGAAGGCATTAGACAGAGTGCTGTGCACTCTGACCTTGGCTGTTGCTCTGTTGTGCAGATTAGACTCTTCATCCAATGAAAAATGATGAGCATAAGATTGAAGTGCTTGATGTTTGCTTGGAGATGCAGCCAATTCAGACAATTAAATGCCTTTTTAGCATCTGTGACAGTTGTGATGCATGGGGCTTCGTTCCCTTTTTTGCCCAAGATGATGTTGAGAAGTTTACAGATATTATTGTTGATATGCATGGTCTCAATTAATTCTGTTTGGTCTATGTCTACCAATTTTGCCATGTGTTGCCACAACCAGTTTGTTAGGACTTTCATAAATAGCTTGGCATTTTTTTCTTTTTCTTTTCTTTTCATTCAAGTTTTATCCTCTGGGCACACCTCTGGTGGCTGTGTTCATAGAAACATAGATACTGATGGCAGATAAGGACTGCCTGGCCCACCTAGTCTGCCCATTTTCTTTACCTACTGTAGCACCATACACCCTACTTGATCTCTGGCTATATCCGCCCCTTTCCCTACCTCTAAGGTGCCCTTATTCCTGTCCCATGCATTCTTGAAGCCCAGTAACATTTTTGCCCCCACCACTTCTGCTAGGAGGCTGTTCAGGCTTCCACCACTCTTTCTGTGAAGAAGTACTTCCTCACATTTGTCTTGAGCCTCCCCCCCTTCAACTTCATAGCATGGCCACTTGTTCTTGAGCATCTTTTCCTCTGAGAAATCCTACCCTCTTGAACCTTTATTATACCCATGAGGTATTTGAAAGTTTCTATCATACCTCCCCCCTTCTCCTTTCCTCCAGGGTGTACATATTGAGGGCCTTCAGTCTCTCCTCATAGGGCTTGTGATTCAGACCATGCACCATTTTGGTTGCCCTCCTCTGGACCGCCCCTACCCTGTCCATGTCCTTCCAGAGATGTGGTCTCCAGAACTGGACACAGTACTCTAGGTGAGACCTCACCAGTGATCTATACAGCAGTAACACCACCTTTCTCTTTCTGCTGTTGATACCCCTCCCCCATGCAGTCTAGCATCTCACTAGCTCTCACTACTGCCTTGTCACACTGTACGGCCACATTTAGGTAATCAGATATGATTACCCCCCCAGTCCCTTTCCTGTTTGGTGATGGCTAGAATCATTCCCCCCATTTTGTACTCCACCCCTGGGTTTCTGTGCCCCAAGTGCATTATTTTGCACTTTTTGCATTAAAATTTAGCTGCCACACCCTTGACCACTCCTATAGTTTTCTTAGATCTCTATTCATTTTATCCACCACAACCCTGGAGTGTGTATCCTGTTATAGATTTTAATGCCATCCGCAAAGTTGCATACCTTCCCTTCTAGCCCCTCTGCAATGTCACTAATAAAGACATTAAAGAGGACCAGTCCCAGTACTGATCCCTGTGGCAACTCACTGGTCACCCTCCCTTCCTCTGAGTGAGCTCTGTTTACCACCACCCCCTGTCTCCTGTCCCCCAACCAATTTCTCACCCAGTTTACCACCTTTGGACCCATTCCCAGGCTTCCCAGCCTGTTTACAAGTCTTCTATGTGTAACAGTGTCAAAGGCCTTACTGAAATCTAGGTAGGCTACATCCACGCTCCACCCTGATCTCATTTCCTGATCACCCAGTTGACATGATCTCCCCCAGTGAATCCATGCTGCCTCAGATTCTGTAGGCCACTGGTTCAGATATTCCACATCTCTCTCTTTAGTAGTGATTTCATTAATTTCCCACCACCAAGTCAGGCTGACTGGCCTGTAATTTCAGCCTCCTATTTGCTCCCACTTTTATGAAGTGGGATTACATCTGTCCTCCTCCAGTCCTCTGGAACCTCCCATCTCCAGTGAGTGGTTGAGCAGGAGCTGTCAAGGTGAAGCCAGAACTTCCTGAGCTCCCTCAGTATCCTAGGATGTACCTCATCTGGCCCCATTCCATTGTCCACTTTCAGATTTGCGGAGTTCCTTCAGGACTCTCTTCTCAGTAAATGGACTGGTGTCAACCTCCCTTCCTTCAAGGCTCTTTGCCCTCATCTGTGGTCCTTCATCTTCCCCTTCCTCTGTGAACACTGAACAAAAGTATTTGTTCAAGATGTCTGCTTTTACCTGGTCCCCCTCCATGCACTCCACTCATTCACTCCTAAGCCTTACTATCCCTCCCCGGTCTTTCTTTTTTCACTTAAACACCTGAAAAATACCTTGTCCTCTTTCTGTACTGCCTGGGCTATTTTCTCCTCTGTTTGTGCCTTTGCCCTGCTAATAGCTTTCCCTGCCTCCCTCTGTTTCTTCTGATACACCTCTCTATCTTCATAGCTCTGTGTCTCCTTATACCTCCTAAATGCTAACTTTTTTGCGCTTACCGGCCACCTCTTTTGAGAACCATAGTGGTCTCTTTTTTCTTCTGCTTTTGCTTACTTGTCTAAAAGAGGTTTGTTACCTTCTATATCCCTCCTTTTAGATTCACCTACTGTTTCACCACTCACTCCACATCCCCCCCAGCCTACCCCCTCATGAGTGGGCTCTTTTACTAGTTACCTGAGGAATGCCCCCTGCAGGAAGTCCAGAATGTCCTTGCTCCTAGCTGAAGCTGCATCTGGGATGCTCCAATCGACATCCGGCAGATTAAATTCCCCCACCAGAAGCACCTCTCCCTTGTTTGCCATCTTTTGGATGGCTTACACCAGAACCTTATCCAACCCCCCACCCCCATGCTGGCAGCCTGTAGACTACACCAGTGTGAAGAGCAGCTCCCTTCGCTGTTTCTAGGGTGACCCACTATACCTCTGTCCCCCCATTTCTCTGTATCTCAGTAGCTGTTATGCTATTCCTCACATAAAGAGCCACTCCTCTCCCTTTCTTTCCCACCCTGCACTTTCTGAATAGAGTGTAGCCTGAGATGGCTATATCCCAGTCATGGTTCTCATTGCATCATGACTCAGTAATGGCAACAATGTCCAGGTCAGCCTCTGTCATGATGGCCTCTAGGTCTGGGATTTTGTTCCCCAGACTTCAAGCATTTACACACATGGCCTTCCAGAATCTGCTACCACTCTGTTTGTCAGCATCCTCTGTCCCCTTTTACCTTCTCTCCATACCCCTCCTGCTTTCAATCCCATCTCTTTTCACTTCTCCCATGTTGCTTCTCTTGTTGTTGGGTACTGTTGGGGATTTCTATCCCTTAGGATTCTCCCTACAGCCTACTTCAGTTTGGGGGGGCAGTGTGTGTCTTCCTGTTTCTTTCCAGCACCCTCCTCAGCTAGTTTAAATGCTCACCAATGTAACGTATAAACCATTCATTGAAGACTGTGGTTCCCCTCCCGGATGGGTACAGGACATCTCCCCTGTATATGCCCCTGTCCCTCCACATGGTACCCTGTCCCCAATGTAGCCAAATCCCTCCTCACTGCACCATTCCTTCAACCATGTGTTGAAGCTCCTGGTGCAGAGTACCCTATCCTTCCCCCGTTGTAGACAGATAGCACCTCAGAAAAGGCCACTAAGCATGCTACCTGCCTAAGATGCCCTCCCAAACTCCCTGAACTTGTCCTGCACTATCCTAGCCTTGTCCCTAGCCAGATAATTGGCCCCAAGGTGGACAATGACATCCAGCTCTCCTTCCCATCCCGCCTCACTAGCTATCCTCATGATCTACTTCCTGTCCATCCAAGCAATGGCACCAGGTAGGGACCTAACCTCCTTCTCCCACTCCCTTCTTGTCCCCAAATCTATCCCCTTAATAACTGGGTCCCCCACCAAGAGTTGCTTCCTCCTTCTCTGGGGTCCTCTTCCTCCCTTCTTGGGGTCTCCACTACAGAAGACCCCCACATCCTCCCTGGTCACTACTGCAGGTGCCTCTGTGGGACAGTCCCACCCTGCAAGAGTGGCAAAGGAGTTGTGTAGTGGTACCATGTTGAAGATGTGCCTCTGACCCACCACCCTTACCCTTACTGAGCCCACCATAGTCCAGCCGCTTCTCCTCCTTGGCATCCTTTGAGGCTGTGGCACTAAACTTGGCAGTCCCTGGGTGTGGGAGGTGGCACCCTGAATCCTAGCCAACTTGGCCTGGAATCTAGCAATTCCCCCCTCAGCCCAAAGAGGTGCATGCAAATGGTGCAGCACCACAGTCTCCAGAAAGTCTCCCTGAAGACTGCCACCCCACGGCTACTGCACTGCACCACTCCCAACATATCTATGTTCTACCCTGCCTGTTTTCTTTTTTTAAATTAAGTATATTTTATTCAAATTATACATATACACAGAAGACTTTACAGATTACAGAGGATAACACATGGTGACATTGTACATATACAATGCAGAGGATGTTAACAACTAAAACCAATCCCCACCCTCCCCTCCCCTTCCCACCAACACCTCCTAACAACCCCCCACCCCCATAATATCCACCCCTGCCCTAAAGCCATTTCCATAGGGGTGTGTTAGCCATTTAATAGGGAATTGCCAAACTAAGAAGTGTGATTCGGATGATATCGTAAAAGTCATGGGGTCTTTCACAAGCCTTAAGCAAGGAAAGGGGTCCTCGCCTTCTGAATTAGTGTGCAGGAGCAATGGACCATAAAGTGTGGACTTTCTCCCACTTTGTATACCCTGCCTGTTTTCCTGTTTTGCTTCCCTTTAGATCCTCTTTTTCCTCTTCCCTAGATGGTGTGTTTCACCTATACAGCCCTGTCCCTACCTCCCTCACCCGGCTACTGTCTTTCCAGTCTGCTGAGCCCCATTTCCCCATGGATTTTCCCTTGTGGTGGGGCTGAGAAGGGGAGGGCCATCCTAAACCCCACCCAGTGTTCCTACATCCAGATTGGGGGTTAGGTGAGCTGGCAACAGAGCGAGATGAGGGCAGGCAGGCAGGGTTTCATGAAGCCAGAAACTGCCATTTTTCTCCACCTTTTTTCCCCATGCCACAGCAGCCATAATCATGTGTATGTGGAGGTGCTCACATGCTACATAACTATGGCCCAATAGCTGTGCTGCTCAGCTATGGTGCTGCCACCTGGACTCCTTGTGACAGGGAGATCCTGCCAGTCTTGACGATCAACATTTCTTAAATCTGTTGCAACAGCTCTTCTGTTTCTAGCCTAATCTATCCTTTACAATTTCTTGTCCATATGGTTGGCCATCTATGGGCCCTTCCTCCCCTTTCTTGACTATGCTATAGTGTCCTCTTTAATTTTCCTTTACCCTCTCAGATCCTCATACAGGGAAGTTATTGTGGTGACCTCCGAGGTTATGTAAAACAACAGACTGTGTTTATCATTGTTGGATTTAGTATGTAATAGCACTATGTCATGAAATACCTTGATGTATATACCTTATGTTTATGATACCTGTTACTGTTGAAAATACTATGGCACTAGGTGTTTTTGATAAAGGTAAAAAGTATTAGGTGACTGTATTATAGAAATTAAGTTGGTTGTGTTGTTAAATGCTTGTAAATTGGTACCATGCATTCCTGCTGTAAACTGAGCCAATTTGAAATTTCATGGTGATTTGCATATATCCCATGATGCTTTGCATTATGGACATATGTGTGATGTGTTTCTTTGAAACTTGACTTTTTGTCAGTGCCCTTTGGGGTAACCCTTGTTTCAGTGCTTCTGCACTGAGGTTGTCTGTAGATTGTTTGGGTTTTTTTCTTTTTGAGACCCCATCACCCAAGCAAACAAGGCAATTATAGGGAAGAAGGGTTTTCACTGAAAAGTTTAGATCAGTAGATCAATGAGTCAGTAGGTGCTGACAAGTACAGAGGAAGGACATACATAGTCTGTTGCCACAAACTGGTGTATTGAAGAAGGACTATGCCATTTCTGAAGGTTATCTGCTGTATTTTGAATAAACATCATACATGGTTTGCATGTTGAAACTGAGGTTTGGTGTCTGGGCCATCTGTTATCCCACAACCCTCCACACTCCTCCAGATGGCAGCCAAACAGTGAGACAGCAGATCCCTCCACCCCAGGAGAGAGAGCAGTCAGTCGGATGCTCGATCCTCTCCCTCTCCCCGCCAACTCCCGGCATGTCTCCTCAGCTGTGGACTCCAATATTTTGTGCAGTGTTCTAGGTGTGGTCACACCATATAAGAATGCCACTGAGCACTGGGAATTGCTTGGCATTGAGTTGGGTGGAGGAGACAGGGTACCACTAAGCACCAGTAAATAATTTTCTTCAGACAGGAGCAGATTATCTCTGGACACTAGGGACTGCTTGGCAAGTAAAGGGGTAAGGGTGGAGGGTGCCAGTGGACACCAGGGAGTGCATGGTGCAGGGCGCATGTATCTGCAATTATTCTTTTGGACCAGATATTTGAGGTGCCAGTCAGCTCTTGAATTTTGCAGTTCATGTTTTTGTTTGCATTCATTTTTTCTCAGTTGTGCTATGATTTATTTATTTATTTTTTTTGCTTACATTCACTTTTTTGTTTGTTCTGTTATGCCTTTTTTAGGTTTGATGCACTTGTGCACCAAACCTTTAGTTATGAGTGTAAGGGGATTTCAGAGTTGTGTCAGTGTGAGCCTACTGCAGTTCAGATCAGTAGGGTCTCAGCAGTCTAGACCAATAATCATGCACTTTAACTGTGACACCACTCTTCTTCGGTTGAATGCAGTTCAAAAGAACCAAGCCGCTGAAATTAGAGAGGGATTCAGTCCTTTGATTTGCATGAAGCTATTCAAAAACAGCTGATCAGCTGTCAACACCAGCAACCTGTCTTTAAATACTGTAAAATAATGAAAGGAAAACCATTTTCAGCAGCAGTGACTACCTAACCAGACTATATCAGAAAATTGAGGGAAGATCTACACAAAGTTTGAACTGTGTTGTGCCAATCTTTATTATTTATTACTGTTAAAGGTTTTCCTGCTTCTCCTGCCTAGACTGTAGGCAGTTTGAAACTGTCCATGATGTTTCAAATTACAGCCTGTTTTTTTTTCACCTAAACTAGCAAGTCTCCTAAAGAAAAATTAACTTTTGCCTGCCTCTCTGGTTACTAGTACTGTAGTATGGAAGTTAGTCTCCTTACTGTGGCAACATTTAAATATAGGGGAAAAAAATAATAATATACCTCCGTTTCTCTCCACCAGCAAGTGCATATTGAAAATAAAAGACACATATTCATTCTAAACTTTTTTATTTCTATATTACATGAATGCCATTTGAAAGGTAAACCACACTTCTAGAACTGTGGGTATCTGGATGTCACCAACTTTTGCAATCCTCTCCTGCCCCTTCCCCCCATTTCCTTTTTCATCACCCTTCATCCCATAACTCTTATGCTCCCCTCCCCATACCCTAGCCATCCATACCCCTCCCCTGTATGCTACCCTTACCCTTCCCTTTTTAGCACTTGCATATATATATCAAGACCTGCCATGATCTGAGTGATGCATTGATCTTAACATGGTTATGATGTTACATAGATACTGTCGACAGATAGGGGCCTATGACCCACCCAGTCTGCCCATTAGAGCTTGTAAGTTCCCTTTACATTTTTCTAGAAGTATGTTGCCCATTAACCCTGATGGCCAGGATTCCCTTATGTCTATCACATGCAAACTTAAATGCTGTGATTGTTTCAGCTCCCACCACTTCCTCTGTCAGGGTGTTCCACTTGTTCAGCACACTTTCTGTGAAGAAATTCTTCCTCACGTTTCCTCTGAATTGCCCTCCCTCCAACTTCATCCCATGCCCTCCTGTCCTGGAACATCTTTTTCACTGGAAATAGTATATTTCTGCATCCTGTTCCTACCTGTATGGTACTTGTATGTCTCTATCATATCCCCTCTCTCCCTCCTCTCCTCCAGGGAGTACATATTGAGGTCTTTCAGCCTGTCCTCATAGGACTTCTGTTGCAATCCCTGTACCATCTTTGTTACCCTCCTCTGAACTTTCTCCACACTGTCTATGTCCTTACATAGGTAAGATCTCCAGAACTGTACACTGTACTCCAGGTGGGGCCTCACTAGTGTCTTGTATAGTGGAATTATGACCTCCCTTTTCCTGCAGGTGATGCCCCTGCCTATGCATCCCAGCATCCTATTTGCTTTACCTGCTGCCTTGTCACACTGTTTCCCTACCTTGAGGTCATCAGAGATGATAACCCCAGAGTCCCTTTCCTGCTAGGTGCATGCTATCTCCTCACCCACCAACTAATATGTTGTTCCAGATTTTTGAGTCCCATATGCATTATTTTGCACTTCTTTGCGTTGAATTTCAACTGCCAAACCCTCAACCATTCTTCAAGCTTCTGCAAGACCCTCCTCATTCTGTCCAGTTTCAGTTTATTTGTTATACTGGAAAGGCATGTGAGCAAAATTGCCTGTTTTCACAAGCGTCCAGTTAGGAATCACAAACGGAGATTACCTAAATGGGTACAGAGTACATGAGGGGCAAAACATTCAAACAGTTTAACAATCCATGATACAGAGTACATACAGGGTAAATAACAGACCTGGTAAGTGTAGGGCAAAATTTACACAGAGTCAACATGAGGGATTAGAATACGGAGGGTTTAAACTAATAAGAGTTGAGCTTCAAGTGCTGTCCACACCCTCTAGCATGTCCACTCTGTTACAATGCTTCATGTCATCAGTGAACAGGGAAATCCAGCCTTCTAGGTCCTGTGTGATGTCACTGATTAGGACGTTGACTAGGACTGGTCCCAGCACTGATCCCTGTGGTACCCCACTAGTCACTCTTCCCTCTGTGGAGTGACTGCCATTTACCACCATCCTCTGTGTCCTACCGCCCAGCCAATTACTCACCCACTACACTACTGTCCTACCCACACCCATATTCCCCAGTTTGTTTAATAGTCTTCTATGCAGCACAGTATCAAAGACCTTGCTGAAGTCCAGCTAGGCCATGTCCACTGCCCTCCCCGATCTACCTCCCTTGTCACCCAGTTGAAAAATTCAATGAGGCTGGTCTGGCTTGACCTCCCACTGATGAAATCATGCTGCCTTGGGTCCTGCAGTCCGGTGGCAAGCAGATGTTCCACCAATCTCTCCTTCAGTAGTGCTTCCATGATCTTCCCCACTACCGAGGTCAGACTGACTGGTCTGTAGTTCCCCACTTCCTCTTTGTTCCCTCTTTTGTATAAGGGACTACATCTGCTGTCCTCCAGTCTTTGGGTACCTCCTCTGTTTCCAGTGATCGGCTAAACAGGATTGCCAGAGTTCAGCCGCCACCTCTCTTAGTTCCTTTAGGACCCTCACGTGCACCCCATCTGACCCCATTGCTTTATCAACTCTTATTCTTTCCAGTTCCTTAGGACCCTTTCCGTGTAAAGGGACTTGTGTCCATTTCTGTTCCTTCCCACCCTTGTACTCCCTTTAGACCCATTACCCTCCCTTTCTTGGTAAAGACTGAGCAGAAATATCTGTTCAGTATGTCAGCTTTACAGTTGTCACGATCCATGCTGCCTCCGTCCTCCCCCTGCAGTCTCACTATCCCTCCCTTTGCCCTTGTTTTTTTCACTAATGTACATAATATATGTTACGTATATTGAAATTCAATAAAAAAGAATAACTAGCAGATCCCTACATGTATTCTCCTTTTTCTCGAACTCAACTGTTTTCCTCGCCATCCTTCCTGCAGTGATCCTAGTATTTGCCTTCTGTCCATAGTGATCCTCTGCACCAGCTGTCTCCTAGCCTCAAGACAGTTATTATTCTCCTAAATGCCCTGTCTGTTCAGTACCCTTGATATTTGCCTAGGTGTAAAAAACAAAATGAATTTTTCCCCAAAGTGAATCCTGCACACTTAGTGTTGTCCATAGCATCCTGTAAGAGAGCTGCTTGCCGTCCCCAACATTCCTTACACTCGCTGCCCAACTGCCCATGTATCATCTGAGGATGTACTGCTGCAAAACATCAAACCTTCAGCATTGACAAATGCTTGTTTTTGTTTGCATTCACTTTTTAGTTGTGCTGTGTTTTTTAGGTGCCAACTAGCATAGCTTCTAAGCACCTATTGTAGTTATGCGTATTGTTTTCTACATTTCAGTCAAGTTTCACAATTCCTTTTGTGTGAGTGATTTACAGTGCATCATTTTGCGTGAGTGATCTACCCTGATGCATGGCACATCACTCATACTCACTGATAGGGAATATAACAGCAAAACCCTAATTGCATGTTCTTTTACAATGTGAGTTTCCATGGCAGTACCAGCATGGTGTCAGAGACTTCTGGCCATTGGGGTGCAATCTGCCTGCTGCATGCATGGTTTTTGTGTGTTGGATGTTAGCTCTGCTGGTGGAAGATGGGACTGATCAAGGAGTGCTGCTAGAGCTCAGCTATGCAGGGACACCTTGGGCAAAGTAAGTCTTACTAAGGATGATGACAAGGCCCCTTCATCTTTCCCCTGCCTATGCGTGCAGCTAAAATTATGCACAGTCTTTACAATGAGCCACCTCATATTTTTATTCCTTTTTGCATCTTATTTTGCTCTGATGAATGAGTGTGGAATGCTGTACAGGAAGCAGTAGGATTGATCCAAGAGCCCAACCTCGCTCCTGCTGCCATGTAGAGTCTGTCTCGGAGGATTAAGGGGAGAAGCTGCAGGCAGAAGTGGGGCTCTGGGATGGCGGCTCAAGCAAGCAAAGGGGGTATACCCTGATAATAGTGACCAAATATGGGCGACTGTCAAAACAGCGACTCCATATTCGGCGCTGTTGGGGTGGGCTACCTGAAAGGGTAGTGACTGCTTCGACTGTGAGGGTAGAGGAAGGTGACCAGAAAATGGGATTGGTGATGGGAAGAGGAGGAATAGGGAAGAGGGTTAATGTGAGAGACTGTGCCTGCTGCCGGTAAACCAGCCATGTGGTGTGGTGGTGAGGTAGGCAGGCTCTTGCACAGTAGGTACAGGGTTTGAGGACGGGGATGGGCGGGTTTAAATGTTGCCGCTGTCTGCATCTCTGCACTTAAATTTATTTTTCTGAATTCATATCCCTCTTTAATATATATCCCCATAAATTCTGAATCCTTAGTAAGGGGTGTGGAGGCAATTCCCCATGAGGAGGGCGTGCGGGGGCATTTCCTTCCGGTTGCCAGCTTTGTATGTAGCAACAACACATGCTTTGTGACAGGGTAGCTTGCGTGACATCCTCAAGCAGTAAAGTACTATAGTGAAGCATCACTTGAGAAAGCTGGAAGAAAGGAGGAAGCTCCATTAGAAACTAGCATTTGTCAATGCCAGATGTTCACCACTAGTATTGACATTGTACCAGGTCTAGGTGCAGATCCCCATGCCAGAAGACTAATGTGGTTTGGGCTGGATGGGGGATCAGTTATGGTGGGCAGCAAACAGACATTGATGGACATTTTTCTTGTTTATTTAAAAATTAAACTACAAGGGAGTGTTTTCTTTATTTCAGGTGGATACACTGGGGATTAGGAAGCCCCAGTGTTAGTGCTATGAGTGGTGCATTTTAAAGCATATGGAAGATAAAGCAACATTCTTTAGGTCTCCCCCCACCCCTGACTACAAGGAAAAATTATAGTTCAATGGCTGACCTTAGGTAATTGGAGACTGCAGTTGGGGCTTGCTGAGAGCAAGACCATTTCCATGATTTTACCAGGGGATCTGTTTTTTTGTTTGTTGTTTTAAACAGGGAATATGAGAGTCCTCCCCAAGAAAAGGTTTAAATGCTAAGTGTTCAAATTTGCATGGGTTACAGCTTCTTCACTTTCTACAATATTATTTTGCTCTGCAAGGATCCAAATATTTACATTGGGGATCATTAGACACTACAGTTTTGACCAGTTACTTTCCTACCTGACTTACAATAGAAAAGGATTTATGTCTCCAATATCAACTAGACATTAAGTCCGTATTATATCTAACCCTCCTAAGCTTCCTCACAATCTTAGATCTACCCCTTTGTTCTGGTCCTTCAAGCTACACACAACTTTGCAAACATTTGAAATTATCATATGTTGAGGACTCTACCCAACCACTTCTTAATAATTTAAATGTTACCATTGGTAAGACGCCTTTGAGATGGAAGCATTAGCCATACCTGGCTGCATTGACCCTAATGACTTATTAGAGAATGAAGATTTTATTTATTTTGAACAATTTTGTATGAAATTCACTGCATCTGTTTCTTGTTTTTCAGTTCAGTTAAATCCATCATGGTATTCTCAATTTTGTGGGGCCTCCACATGGTCTAATGTTGCTGGGTCCTTATTTGCAACCTGGTCGGGCTTAGTACACCAAGATCACCTGATATCTCAGTTGTACAATGCTATTGACCAAGTAATATGGGACTATATCTCCAGTTGCATGTTATTGGAATAATGTACTATGTATGGAATGTGATAATTTCTGGTTTCACAGCTGGACTGACATATACAAATATGTTCAACAAGACAGAGTTAGGTTACAACTGTGACACTCTGACATCTGCTTATTGTTATATTATATAATATTTGTAATATAAATATATGGTATGTGATTGTCTGCCTAGGACAAGCAGCCAGAGTGTGAGGGACTTAACCTTTGACCTTCAAGGTGTCAGTGAGGATGTCATGAAACGACCAGTAAAACCTAATTAAATGCCTTCCTTCCAGAGGGACAGTTTATTACCCCTTATAACCTGCTCCTGCTTTTGAAGCTGGAAACTAAATATGCACTTTATGACCCTAGCAGGAAGGGAAGCCATCTGGCTGATCCTTTACGGTTTTCTCACCTAGCAGAGAACTAGTGACATGATTGTGGGATTGTGAAACATCAAAGGGGATGTTTTGATCAAAGACTCATATTTTAGGAAATTGCTAGTTGTTGATTTTTCACAGTAATAACATACGTCCTTGTGAGCGTCCATACTCAGATTACAGATTTATCACAGATCTAACAATGACCTCATAGGTGACATCACCAGGAGGTGGAGAAAACTGACTTTTGAATATTGCTTGCAAGAGAAGTTGGTGCAGAAGGACTCCCTGAAAAGCAAAGACATACTTAGTCTGTGGACTGGTAACCAGGCATTTAAAAAAAAAATAATTCAACTGGAAGTTGAGTATTTTCCTTTTTTTTTTGGTAGGCGTTTGTGTTCTGTAACTTCCCATTTATTTTATGTGACTGTAAGTTGTCGATATATTTGTTCTGTGTTTTATATTTTACCTGTTTTACAATTTTTAGTAAACAATATTTTCTTTAAAATATTGCCTGTGCTTTTTCTCAGTTCTTTTGCATGTGAATGCTGAGCCTGTGTTTAAGTCTGATGGCTGTTAAGGGTTTGAATGTGTTACTAATCTTGTTAAAGGTAAGAATATACCTAGGTCTCATATTGAGTCATAAGGGTACATGTTGGAAACCTTGCTGGGTGCCACTGGGCAAAGGATTGTACTGCATTCCTGAAGAGGGTACATATCTGAGCCGGTTAATGGGGTGCGCTAGCATAAGGTTCATATTTGACCCCCAGGACTCAAGGCTGGTAGGTGATTTGGACCCAAAACAGACAGGAGGGTTACCCTGTCTGTCTCCTGCTCACAATATCACACTTCAAGGTTGGCACTGTGGGAGCAGAGGGCCTGACCTGCGGAGCACGTTTGTGACAACAACAATTTAATATATTCCATGGTTTATTTTTTACATCTATTAATATGTACAGTATGGGGAGAGCCGAGTCACCTATTTGTCCTAGATGCAAGAAAACAGATGGCTCCTTAATGCATATGCTTCGGTCCTGTCCTGGCATTGCCTCATTTTGGAGCCTCATACAAGCCAAACTAGATCCACTACTTGGCCTTCAAGGAGCTTTCATTCCAGAAATATGCATATTAGGTGATGATAGGTGCTAATGCCATTATACAGAACCATGGTCAGGCCAAATCTGGAGTATGGGTGCAGTTCTGGAGGCCTCACCTATACAGAGATGTTGAGTTGATGGAGAGGGTACAGAGAAGGGCAACTAAAATGCTAAGAAGGATGCAGGATGTACCCTATGAGAGAAGATTGAGAGGGCTGAAATTGTACCCTCTGGAGACTAGGAGAGAGAGGAGGGACGTGATTGAGACCTTTAAACATCTGAAGGGAATAAACAAGGTGGAGGGTGATAGCTTGTTCAAGTTGAAGAAGGGAGCAAACACGAGGAGACATAGCCTCAAACTGGAAGGTGGGCAATACAGAAGCAGTTTTTCATGGAGAGGGTGGTGGAGGCCTGGAAAAAGCTGCGGAGGAGGTAGTGGAGGCTGAAATAGTGGAGGGGTTCAAGAGAGCTTGGGATAGATGTAAGGGGTTGGGGAAAGAGGCTGAATGCATAACAGAAGCGGGGGTAGGGTGTTGGGCAGACTAGATGGACTGTGGGGCCTTTATCTGCCGTCACATTTCTGTATACGTGTGTGTGTGTGTGTGTGTAGTTCTGTTATGGGGAGTTCCCATAAAGTTCACATGGCCTTAATTTCTCGTTTACTAAACTATTAATTCTGAGACATTGATTGAACGGCTTTCTCCACCTGGCCTAAATGGCTTGTTGAAATGTGCTCATCTTTAAATATTGAAAAGTCTATAGCCGAGTTTTCAAATCACTACATGTGCATCAGTTCAGATTCGAAAACTTACATGCTTTGCTTTCTGTTTCCTCTAATGAATGCTATGTTGTTAACTAATCTTTATTTTCTTAGTATTTTTAGTCATTTATGTATTTTATTAGAGTGTTTTCCTTGGTGATTGTTCTGTTGTTACGTGTTTGTTCTAAAAATTTTAATAAAGTATATTAAATTGCAAAAAAAGTGTTCAAATTTGCAAGTTGCTGCATTTCAAAATTGTAAATTAAACTCGTTTTATAGGCAACCAATATTTAAAAATCAGTGCCAGACCCTGTTTATTTCATTGTTTGATCTACCATAGGGTTCAGTTTCGGGGCCCCCCAAATGGACCTACCCCTTCGGAGATGGTCCGGTACCACCCTTTAAGGGGAGTTACCCCAGATGGTCTCTTGGTGGTGCTGGACCTATCGGGATTGCTGGGTGAAAGCACAAGTCCAGTGGACCTTGTACTAGCCTATAACAGGGCAGTGGGAGATGCCTTGGAATTGATTGCTCCTGTTAGTGTTCGACCACTCACTCTTCACTCAAGGTCCCCTTTGTACGATGGGTCCTTGAAGGAGTCGAGGCAGGTTGGTTAAAGGCTGGAGAGAGCATGGCGGAAGTCTGGGCTGGATGCTGACAGGCTTAGATTGATGGAACATTATAAGGGCTATCAATCAGAAATCACCCATAAGAAGGCAGAGTTCCTATCCAGGAGATTTCTGCTGCAAGAACCGCTTGCTCAACTTTTCGAACTGTTGACAGATTGTGCAATCCAATCTGTCTCCAGTCCAGAAGAGCTTTTCACAAATTAAGCGATGAGCTAGCTCAGTTTTTCGCAGATGAGGTTGCCAGCATCAGGTTTGGAATCGGCCGGCTCTCTCTATGAGGGGTTGTGGAGGTCGATGGGAGGTAGTGAGCACCCAGTCTGTCTAGACATATTTCAGCCGACCGGAATTCATGCACATTGTGAAGATTGCCCAGACTTTGCTCCCAACATGTTGTAGTTTGGATCGGGGCCCTATCCCCCTTTTAGTGGGTTGTGTAGATGCTATTTGCCCAATCCTAGCTGAAATTGTAAGGAGATCCTTGGAGAGGGGAATCTTTCCAGACCCCCTAAAGGAGGCAGTCATTTGACCACTCCTTAAAAAACCCACCTTGGATCCCATTGATCCAGCTAATTACCAACCTGTCTCTAACCTGCCCTTTGTGGGGAAGATATTGAGAAGGTGGTTGTGCTGAAACTGGATGATCACTTGGTAACTCACAATGTCTATGATGCTTTCCTGTCTGGTTTCAGGAAGAAGCATAGCATGGAGACTGCCCTTGTTCTGGTATTAAATGATCTCCTAATGGTGAGAGATCAAAGGCTCGTACCATCTTGGTCCTTCTCGATCTCTCAGCAGCCTTTGGCGCTGTGGCCCATGAGGTGCTTTTGGAAACCCTGCAGTTCCTTTGTGGACTGTCGGGTATAGTCCTCAAATGGTTTCAGTCTTTCCTTGTAGGTAGGTCTCAGAGGGTGGTCACTGGAATTTATTCCTTTGACACCCTCCCCCTCTCCTGTGGGGCGCTGCAGGGCTCCATATCAGCGCCCATGTTGTTTGCAGTGTGTATGCTGCCATTGGGAGATATCATCGGGTGATATGGCTTGAGTTTTCACTGCTATGCAGATGACACCCACCTGTATATGTCCTTTGTGCCTGGGTAGGTCAATGCAATCTCTGTGCTAAATAGTTGCCTCTCCGAGATCAAAGACTGGATGAGCTTGAGTTGGTTGAGACTGAATCTGGATAAGACTGAGGTGTTGGTTGTGGATCCGGGTCACCCAGGGGCGGGTTTTGGGTCTGGGAAAATGTTGGGCCTATGGCTTGATGGTGTCCAGCTCATTACCTCAGATCGGGTGCATAACCTGGGCATTATTTTTGATAACGGCTTGACCCTGAAGTCGCAGGTGTCTTCTGTGGTTAAATACTCATTCTACCATCTGAGGAATATCGCCAGGTGAAACACCTGATTCCATCGGATGACCTTCCAACATTGGTCCATGCCTTCATTGCCATCCATCTTGACTACTGCAATGCCCTCTACCTAGGGCTGTCTGGGGTTGATATCCGCCACTTGCAGCTGGTGCAGAATGCTGCAGCCAGGCTGTTGACTGGTACTTCCAGGACCAGTCACATTATGCCTGTGCTGCGCGAACTGCACTGGCTGCCAGTTCAGTGGCAGATCACCTACAAGGTGGGCTTGCTTACCTTTAAAGTCCTACATGAACAGGAACCCGACTACCTGAAAGATCTCCTGACTCCCTACTCCCCCAGTTGCCATCTCTGATCTACAGACAAGGGATTGCTAGAGATTCCCTGGGATTAGAGAGTGCACAACGGTGGAGGGTTTTAAAAAAGGCCTAAAATCCTTTTTATGGACAAAGGCATTTGGTGACGACACAGATTTTAATTAATGCTGTATATTTTAGCTTGGTTTTTAACCTGTTTTATGATGTTTTTATGATGTTATTTTGTAATGTGCCTTGATTTTAGAAAGGCGCAAAAGAAATAAAGTTTATTATTATTATTATTATTTGTCTTAAAACACCTAGTGCTCATGCTTTTTCATTTGCAGCACCATCCCTGTGGAATTCTCTACCTCGTCGTTTAAGAGAATGCCTGACCATCAGCAGTTTTACATCTATGCTGAAAACGTATTTATTTTCTTTGACCTTCCCTGATTGATTGATTAATTAATTGACTGATTGTAAATAATTTATTATATCATCTATTTTATACTGTAATTTTATATTATGTACAGTGCCTTGATTATGAAAGGCGCTACATAAATAAAGTTTGCTTGCTTTCTAAATTAATGTGAAGTGGTCACTTATTTACTAGTGTTACTAATGCTAGTGGCCGAGTGACCATCTCTCTGTCATTTAGTACATGACATATAGGCTAGCTAGACTCATGCAACACAGCTACATGGGCTGCTGTCTCTCAAGTGATGATGTAGCACAAGCCCACAAACTACAGGAACCTCAAGGAGGCAGCCATCAGTAAACACAGAGCAGTATGTGGATCTACAGTACTATAACTATTTATAAACAAGTTTTTTTTTATGCTGCACACAGTATGACCAGCACAGCTGGCCCGGCACTGCACCTCTGTTTCTGCAGTTTATCAGGGCAGCAAGTTGCCTAGCAGCTTTTAAAAAGCTTTTAAATTCTTTTTTCTATGACACTTCTTTATTAAATTGTTTATAAATCCTATGCCCAGAATACAGCTCTATTGAATTGCTGTTGATTTCCTGGTTAGATGTTATTAGGTACTTTAAATGTCTGGGAAAAGCTCCTCAGAAATAAAATGGATTATTGTCATTATAAAGAGACTGTTTTGCTTTTAAAATTAAGTTATGATTGGACTTACGGGGTTTATTTTGCAGAGCAGGTAGCTGCTAAAATGTTTATAATGATTATATTTCCAGCAATTATATTTTATAGTGTTTCAGTGTTTATTTTTGTTTTCCTGATACTTATCTAATACATATTTCAGATAACTCATTACTTACTTCACTGTGTTTTTCAAAAGGTTCTGATGACCCCAAACTAACTGCATAATTGCTCTTTTGTGACATCATAGTCTGTTATTGATGCTGGCCATAAGCTTTCCTCAGTATCTGCCCTGGGATCTGCCCTTGATTGGGTCATTGGGACTACTGTTGTGGCCATGGCTGGGAAGCTACCCGGCCGCGCCTTCCTTCCTTTCTGACCCACGGCCGCAAGCTCTCCTCAGGTAGGCAGCTGGGAGGGTCAGGATTGAAAACCGGGACTCAATTGGTGAAGGCTTATCTGTCCCTGTTCGCTATATGCGCTGCTGCTCTGGCATGCCATGATTGGCTGATCTCCCTCTCCCAACTCTTTGGGCATTAGCTCTGACTGCATTAGCATTTATTAGTTTAAACTTGATTTTTTGTAACTTGCATTTTGATCTGTATGATGACTGATTGTTAGGAACTTTATCTTTTTTAAAAAACAAATGCTGTAACCCTGCAATGTTGAATTGACTGTATTTTAACTCTGTTTAAGTGGTTTTTAATCTAACTTATTCCCTGTTCCTGCCTTCTAAGCCTGTTTTCTACTCTGTTATAATTCTACTTTTCCCTGTCTTGTCTCCATGGTGGATTAATGCTGGGTCCTGTTCAGCTAGTTGGTGCAAGTCCAAATGATTCCCCAACAGCTTGCCCCATCTGCCAGCTCCACCCTCTCCAGTTAATTGCCCTGTATTCTCTTCTTTCTGTTTAATTTTCCCTGCTCCAATTTAGCTCTCTGTGTGTTTAAATTTTATCTCCTGATGCCTGCCTCTCCTTTTCAGGATCTGCCCTTGATCAGGCTCAGACCACCCACTGCTGGGAAACTGCCCAGCTGTGCCTTCCTTCCTGCCTTCTGGCCACAAGCTTTCCTCAGGTAGGCTGCTCGGAGGGTCTGGGATTGAAAACCGGACTCCAAGTGGTGAAGGCATATCTGTCCCTGTTTGCTATAGGCCGCTGCTGCTCCTGGCTTGCAATGATTGTCTGACTCCCTCTCCCAACTCTTCAGGAATTAGCTCTGACTGCATTAGCATTTATTAGTTTAAACTTGATTTTTCTCCCTCCCACCCTCCCCGGCCCGACACTCTTTAAATACACTTGCTCCCCACCCCTCCTTCAGCGTCAATCCCCTATAGGTTGACCTTTTGACTGATTTTCAGTCTTAAAGGGACTATCCCCATTAGTTTACTGTTCCTTTAAATCAAAGGCCGCTAATACCTAGATATTTTGAGCTGCTACTAATATCTACGGCTCCAAAATGCAGTTCTCCCTCTTAATCCTTGGATGTTTAGTAGGACTATTCCACTGCTCCCTTGATCATTGCACTGAACCTGTCCATGTAGCTCCCTCTAGAGATCCTAGCTTGTTTGATCCTTTCCCCATATACACTACAATAATCCCTACATCCTATGTGGAGTCATTTGCACAGTTTCACTACTACTGTATTACTCCTTATATTTATTACAGGTCTGACCTTTACAATTTATGCCCTCTTCCTCCATTGTGACTTATAATACCCTTGTGGTCCAGGAGTTTTCATACGCATCTCTATGTCTACATGACCCTTGCTTCGAATGCTCCTCTTCACTTACCTCCCACTATCATAAAAGGGGTTGAACTCAATTGCTTAGGCTGTTGTTAAGTGCCCTTAAAAACTACTGCTGATGTTGCTTATATGCTCAGGCAATATTAAATTGAACCCAGGTCCTATCTCCCCTATCTCTGCACCCACTGAGATGGCACATTTAAAGGGCATGAGTCTACTTCATATGAATGCCTGTAGTCTGTTAAGGAAGATTGACTCTTTTCAGTCCCGGATTTGCCATACCAGTAGTAGTAGTAGTTATATATTTTATTCAGAACAATGCAATGAAATGGATAAAACACCACTGAGTGAACTAATTTCAAAGATGATCCAGTAATACATTCATACAGTTACCTTGCACACATTCAACATAGATACAAACACATAATACATAAATTACAAAACAATGTTTACATGTAATCAATAAGTACAATATTAACATTAAGACAAGAGGACCAACAAACCATAGAGCATCATTTAAGAAATCTGGGTGTTGCTGACCAGCAACATAGTGCAGGAATGTGACTTTGGTTGTTAAACCATAACTTGATAAATTTATTTTATTTGTTATGGAGGGTCTCTTAATTCAATGGGAAGGTGATTCCACATGTCACACCCTATGTTTAACTGAATGGCTCCTAGTCTAGTCTAACTTTAGGGATGTTAAATTCCAGACCAGCAGCAGACCTCAAACTTGGTGGTATTAACCTAAGAGAGAAAAAGTCAATGACATATTGACGGACAGTTCCTTTCAGAACCCTTACCATAACTAATGAAGTATATAAGTCCCTCCTTTTGATTAATCTCAGCCGGTTCAACTTTTGGTACATCAGACAGCGGTGCATTCTGGGATGTGCATCCAGACCATAATGAGCCAGCCTGTTAAATACTGTATCAATGGAGTTCAATAAAGTTTTGGTAGCCCCAACATATAACTGGTCCCCATAGTCTATTATAGGAATAATAGTACTATTGATCAGCTTAAGTCTAGACTCGATATCTAAGAAACTTTTCACCCTATACATTGTTCCAATTGTTTTATAGATACTCCCCACTATTGATTGAATATTTGTATCCCATTTTAAATAGCTATCTAACCACATTCCTAAATATTTGTAACATGACGTGGATTTTAATTGTCTCCTGCTTTAGTTTTAATCTTTAAATCATAAATCTTATAATCACTAGCCCTGCTAAACAGAATTGTTTGTGTTTTTACATTTAGCTTTATAGATTGTATTTCAAAGAAATTTTGCAAGTGAATGAAAGCTACCTTAAACTTTCTCTAATCAAATCGAGAGTTCCACTAGCATAAATCACCGTATCATCAGCATAAAGATGAAAATCGACATTCATACCGTGAAATTTAGGTTCATTAACATATATGTTGAGTAGGCCCAGAATCAACCCCTGGGGCACTCCAGATCTAACATATTTAAGAGAAGAATCTGATGTGTTCAGGGATATGAACTGTTGCCTATCCAGGATGTAGAAGCTGAACCATCTTATTGCCGTAGGGGAAATGTTCAGCTCTACCAGCCTAAATAAAAGAATAGCATGACTTAGTGTGTCAAAGGCTTTTGACAGGTCTATAAAAATAGCACCCGTCAAAAGCCCATGATCCAAACCATCCTGTATGTCCCCCACAACCTTAAGAAGGGCAGTCTGAGTACTATGATGAACTCTAAACCTGGATTGTCTACAATTTTTTCCCAGATTCCAAAAAATGGGTAAGCTGGCGAGATACCAAATGGTCAAATATCTTTGAGATCTGGAACAAAAGTGAAATTGGTTTGCAATTTCCAATGTCTGTTTTTACACCTGATTTGTGTACGGGAATCACCTTAGCTATTTTCCAATGTTCTGGGAACTCAGCAGTTTAAAGAGAGAGGTTACAAATGTATGATAATGGATATGCAATAACTGGAGCTGCATACCAAAGTAACTTTGATGGTATTTCATCGGGAACAACAGATTTTTTTGTATCTAATTTCAAAAGTTCTTACTGCACATCCTGTGCCGAGAGATTTGTAAAAGTGAATTTTGAATCTCCTTTTGAGAACCTAATATGTTATTTGACAAAAAACTGTTTTTGTAAAGATGATTGTGTTTGAAGATTTCTGTTCCCTAGATTACCAGATTCAAGGAAAAAGTCATTAAAAATTTCAGCCACCTCAGAACTAGATGACATGTAATGATTATTAATCAAAAAGTTACCATCATATTGAGTTTTATGAGTACCCATTAGCCCTGACATTATACTCCAAAAAGCTCCTTTATTAGCTTTATTATTCATACATAATTTATTTTTGAAATATTTTTGTTTAGTTCTCTAACCACCTTACTGTATAAATTATGTGATTGTCTATAAGCCAGCCAATTGGATTCATTAGGGACACTCTTTGCTGTATGCCAACATTTGTCCTTTGCCACTTTAATTCATGTAGGTTTGAATTATACCATTTTAAATTAACTGCTTTTACTTTCCTCCTTATGATAGGCACATGGTGATTACAGACCTGCATAAATTTCTGGAAGAAGTAACTCCATGCATCTGAGGCACTGGGGATAAGGTACAATCTATTCCAGTCAATATCCTCCACATCTAACGTAAAATTAACATAATCAAACTTTCAAAAGTTCCTCAAAAATAAATAGCCAGGGGTTTGACCAGACACCCTCACTTTTTTTCTAATAGCAAAAATAATTTAATGATCCAAAAAGGTGCCCGGTAAAACCCTACTAATTAAATAAAAGCTAGGGGTGTTTGTAAAGATGAGATCTAAGGTGGAAGATTTTGAAAAATCTTTATTGTTCAATCTTGTAGGACCCTGAATTAATTGTTTCAGGCCCATACCAATTTGAAGATCTAACAGACTATGTGATCCCTTAATTTCTGTCCAATTTACGTTAAAGTCCCCAAGAAGAAGAATTTCATGTATACTTTTATACTTCTGCAGAAAAATCTGAAAAGAGTCGAAAACATCTGGGTTAATTTTAGGAGATTTAAAAAAACCCACCAAGAAGCATAGGTTTATCAAAAGGGATTTTTAACTCCAGTGTCAAAGTTTAAACCTGTCTTGATAGTGTCTGACTGTAGCCTAATAGACTCCAGGTTTGATTCAATATAAATCAGGATCTCACCACCTTTACTCTTTTTTCTATCATTCCTATACATTTGGTAATTATCCAATTGAATTTGAAAATCCTCAATCCTGTCATGCAACCAGGTTTCCGTGATTACTATAACATTTGTCTGGTGGATGATAACCCAATCTCTAATTGAATCAAACTTTTTCCAGACACTTTGAGAATTAAAGTGCACTATCTCAAAACCTCCATTTGTAAATACATCACTGTTAATATTAATAGGTGCCAAAGTTTTAGTCCCCATCAAAGCAGCATCACCTGGGCCTGGGTTGAGGTGCATATCTCCACATGTTACTAGGAAGAGAATACACAGACACCTAATAACCTTCAATATATAATGTCTCACTTTTGTTCATCTCCCTAGGGATCCTGAACATTGTGAAAACTTTGCAGTCAACATATAGTTAGAAGTATAGCCCTTAATTAACACAGTATACTTAAACATGTCTCTGCACATGTTTCCTGTTAGTTGATTAGAATTTAAGGGTGGGCTTCCACAATAGTGCCAGGTGTCATAGGCAGTTGATGTCTCTCTAAAATAAGAATAAGACACTGAATATTTGAATGACCAAGGCTGAAGCCTTGGAGTGCCAGACTGCAAACATAAAATGGAACAAGCACATATTAATAATATTAATGGCAAATTGTCCTTAAAGTAACTTAAACCAGAACACAATACCTTATTTCACTATATAAACACAGTACAATTTAAGTTATGCTCAATATTTGGCTTCTCTAACCAACCTGAACAATCTTTTTTTTTGCTTTCACATGCTCGCACGTAGTGAGTGGCGCAAACCTTTGTAACGGTATTCCCAACCCCCCTAAAGGACACTAGTTGGCCACTTTCTGCACTACCATAGGTACAAACAGTTTGTGGGGATTTAAAAGGCAACAGGTGATTAAGTTAAAAAGTCAAAGAACATACACATCTCCATGCAGGTATTCTGTGCAGCTAATTCATCTCCCTATTCACAGATACAGCAAATGTTCAGGCGGGGGGAGCACTCAAACATTTGTGCTGAGCTACCTCAGGAGTACTTTCCAAAAACTCCCCGATTATAAATGTCAGTGGACCTCTGCAGATATTCCAGGCTAGATGTTCCTCCTGTTGCAGGCAAATAAGTCCAGAATGGGAGAGAGAGCCCTCACACAAGATCACAGCTGTGTCCTTGTCAATGCCCTGGTGGTTACTGAAATCTGGCTTAGACCTTTTGCTCCGGACCATGAAATTAATGCCCCTTCCTACAATGTATTTACAGCTGATAGACATAGTAGAGGGGGAGGGGTCACAATCTATATTCATGATAAATTTACAGCCTCATTGATTGACTCTACCACAATGACAAAGGAGTTTGAAAGTCTTATAATTAAGGTCCAACTTTGATCTTCTGTGTTGATTTGCATTAGCAGATGCTACAGACCTTCCTCAGTGGGACTTAAGTTCCTAAATCATCTATGCAGTATGATGGACACACTGTCCTCTGAGGTGATCATTTTGTGTGGCTTCAACCTTGACTGGTTCTCAGTTAGCACTAAACCACTAAAAGACTTTTGCAATTCCTATGGCCTGATTCAACTTATTATGGAATCTACTCAACCTAACGACAAAAACCCAGCACATAGAACCCTGCTAGATCTAATTCTAGTAAACAAACCTCATTTTATAACCCATTCTGGCATCCTCTTTAATGACCTGAGTGACCATTGCGCCATAGCTTGTGTGAGATCTGTCCCAGAACCTGTCTCTACCTCAAGGTACATACATAAAAGAAGTTGTCATAATTTTGGCCAATATGCCTTCCTTTCTGACCTCCAGCACTCATATTGGCAAGATTTCTACCTGGCCTCTATAGTAAATGAGGCTTATGAGCAGTTTCAGAATATTGTCCTTGAGATCATAAATTGACATGCACCCCTAGTCAAAATTCATACTAAAAAAAGTCATGCCCTTGGTTCATGACCAGTCTGAAAGCTGCACTGTTCCATAGGGATGCCCTGTGGACAAAAGCATGGAAAATTAAACTACCGGCTGACTGGGCAGCTTTTAGAGTGGCGAAACCAGTGTACTAAACTCATTAGGACTGAAAAAGCAAAGTACTTTCATTCCCAACTGGATTCCTCTTCCAACCGTCCCGAAAAATTCTGGAGGATATTATAGGATATTGAAGACTATAGCTCAGCTGACTCTCTCCCATCAAAAATCTCTGCCAGAAGTTCATCCACTACCAATAAGCAGACTATTTTAGAGCTCCTTAACAACCACTTCACTACTGCAGGGTTAGCTTTTGATACTTCCTCTGCAAATAAACTGCGAGCTCAGCTCTGTACTCAAGACCCAGATTTCCTAGTCTCGGCCACCCCAGCCCAAAAAGCATCCTTTTCTTTCTGCCCTGTTTCACGAAGTAAGTGGAAGATCTTCTACTGGAACTAGACACCTGAAAACACGGACACTGATCATATCGACCCCTACTTTTTAAAACCTGGCTACCATGTTCTGTCTGTGCCCATCACTCACCTTTTCAATTTGTCCCTTGCCTAAGGTGCTCTTTCATCAGTCTGGAAAACTGCCCATGTTATTCCGCTGTTTAAGTCTGGTGACCCTTGTGACTTAAACAACTATAGATCTATATCTCTTCTGCCCATACTCTCTAAGCTACTTGAAAAAATAGTCAACTTCCAACTTAGAAAACATTTGGAATCATTCAATTTGCTTAACCCAGTGCAATCAGGATTTAGACCAGGTCACAGTACAGTTTCTGCTCTTGCAATGGTGTCCAATGACTGGCTTAATGCCTTAGATGATAAAAATTATATGTGTGCCTTATTCCTTGACCTGAGCAAGGCCTTTGACATGGTGGACCATGATCTGCTTCTGCTCATTCTGCACAATATCAGTCTTGACCTCCCCGCATTGAAATGGTTCACCAGTTATCTAACTGAACAACAGCAGCAAGTTAAGGCAGATGGGGATCTCTCCTCAGAAATCTCTCCTGAGAGTTGTGCCTCAGGGGTCTATCCCAGCAGTCTTTTATTTGCAATTTTCATTAACAATATCAATGTCGGTATCAACCAGCAAATATTCACCTTTGCTGATGATACTCTCCTTTATATAGCCAGACCTACTACTGAGCTGGTCTGCAAGGACCTTCAACTCAATTTTTACTGGCTGCAGCAAAACCTCCTGCACCTAAAACTTCTATTAAACACTAAAAAGGCCAAATCCATGGCCTTTTGACCTTTTGTCAATATACTTAATCATTGCCCCTTAGGTGCAACAACTCAAATCACTACCCTCTTAGGGGAGTCCCTGGAATTTGTGGCCAAGTTTAAATACCTGGGCTTCTGGATCGACCATAAATTCTCATTTGTTGATCATATTAAGGAATTGGTAAAAAAAAATTAAACAAAGGCTTAGTGTCTTCTTCTGCATAAAGCATTTTCTTACTCAGGATGATAAAACTAGGCTGGCTGAAACCACCTTTCTTCCTCTTCTGGACTATGCTGATGTTCTGTGTGAGCAAGGCCCTAACACTGCTTCATCTAAGCTTAATACCCTATATCATCGAGCCTTAAGATTTATTACTGGAGCTCCATATTCTACAAATCACTGCCTCCTCTATTCTTACTTAGGCTGGAAATCAGTTAAATTCAGATGACAACAACACGCAACCACTTGGACTTACAGAGCAATTATTAATAAGCTACCTCAGTACAGTACATATCTGATTGCTTACCTGCTTGCTCTGCTGGCTGTTAGTCTCTGAGAAGCCTTTCCTACATTACACTAATTACCCCTAGAGTCAGAACGCATTTTGAAAGATTCTCTATAAGCCATGCCCCTTCTGTCCTGTGGAACAACCTTCAAAAAATCCTAAAGTAGCCACCCCTGTCAAACTGCCCACTTTTAAAACCCTGTTTGCGTGTGCTGTCAATGAGATTTGCAACTGTTTCCCTTGACGTCCCTTAGTTCTGTTATTCTGGACTCTCTTTTCTCCTTGACTTACCTGCTTTTGCTTGTCTCCTGGTCCGTCTTAGATACTGCCTTCTAATGCCTTACCTTCCTAGGTCCCTTTTGTATATATTGTATATAGAATATATTGCTTATATTATGTATATATATTATGCATTTCATGTATACTAAGTGCTGAATTTTATTTGTTGATTCCACATTGCATCAGTATCCAACGTTATTTAATGTTCTGTATATTTATTTACATCCTTTGGTAACCAGGTAAGTGCACTGATCCGGGAACTGTTTTCAGGCAGTACCCGCCACACAGGCAGCAGTTACAGAGATAGTGGCAAGTTATACAATGAGTACAAGCCATGTGGATATACAGACATCATTGGTGAACAAAGAAAGTGACATAGGAAAGTAAAATTAATGAGAGGCTGAAAAAAATAATCAGTACATCATGATAAACAGCAATTATTATACAATTATTTACTAAGGATAAGTGGCCAGTGCAAATTAATGCATGATGGAAAAAAAAAATTAAAAGATAATAGCCAAGTGGGAGAGCCCAAGAAGCAGGCAGTGAGGGATGTTAGACAGGAGTCCAAAGAAATGGAAGAGAGGAGGGGAGGTCAAAGAAGCCCAAGAAGGAAAAATCAGAAAGGTAGGGGGGAGTGTTATACAAGCTAGCAACGGCAAGTGGCCCCATCAAACAGCCAGGAGTTGAGATGTGTCTTGAAAGTGGCATGGGAGTCCAGAGAGCGGATGGGCGTGGGGAGTCTGTTCCACAGAGTGGGAGCAGCTACAGATAATGCTCTGCTACCCATAGCCGAGGAGGCTTTTGGGATATCCATGGGGATTCTGTTCCACAGAGTGGGAGCAGCTACAGATAATGCTCTGCTACCCATAGCCGAGGAGGCTTTTGGGATATCCATGGGGATTCTGTTCCACAGAGTGGGAGCAGCTACAGATAATGCTCTGCTACCCATAGCCGAGGAGGCTGTTGGGATATCCATGGAGTTCTGTTCCACAGAGTGAGGCCGCTACAGATAACGCTCTGCTACCCATAACCGAGAGAGACTTTTGGGATATCCATGGGGAGGACTGAGGATGCACGCAGACACCTTGAGGAAGTTCTGATCTTGAGGAGAGACATATAAGGGGAGGCTTCATCATGCCTGATGGCAATGTCCAGGAGGCAGCCAAGCCCATAATCACATCTGCAGTGTAGTGGGAGCCAGCCAGGAGTCTGGTAGAATTGGCAGTGGTGAGTGGAATATGGTGCCAGGAGAGTGAAATGACATATGTTGTTGTACATGGAGCAGAGGTGCACACGCAAGAATAAGGATTTGAGTGAGTAGATAAGGGAGCAGTAGTCAATCAAGGGTAGCAGGTTACCTTGAGCAATGGCTAAATGGGCTTCCCTGGTCAGGAGTGACTTTATCCGATAAGCTGCACCCAATTTCTGGTTAATATGGCAGATAACAGAGGAGATATGATCAGAAAAGGAGAGTGGTGGGTCCAGGATAACACCCAGATATTTGAAAGTTAGTACATTTTCAAGTACAGTGTCATCCGGTGACACCACTGAGAGGGTGGACCCATCCTTGGGGAACTTACATAGGAAGGGTTTAGATCCAAATAGCATGGATTTCATTTTTTTAACCATTAACAATTAGGTGATGTGAGTGGAACCAGGTGTGTGCCACAGAGTAGTTACTGGATAAAGCCCTGGATATATTCTCAAGAGCCTTGTCACTAGTGAAGAGGACAAGGTCATCTGCATAAAATAGGGCATCACAAGTGAGACAGTCAGAGGAGAGAGTTTATAAACAGGAGAATAGAGTGGGCCCAGGATGGAGATCTGGGGTACATTGGTAGTGACTGGGAGGGTGGAGGAGGAGAAGGTCCTGCACATACCGACTGAGATCTATCTGAGAGGTAACTCTGGGACCACCACATGGCCTCAGTAGAGCAGCCAAGGGTGCAGAGGAGAAGAGCAACAGGATGTGGCGACCAGCTAGAAAGCTTTAGACAGGTCGACAAAGACGGCATCCATTGCCCTTCCAAGGTCCATGTTCCTAAGAATATGATTGGTAAACAGGGCAAGGGCAGATGTGGTGGAGTGATGTTTATGGAAGCCGTGTTGCAGTCTGGACAGTAGGTTGTGTGTGTCAGTATAGTCAGACAGTTGTCGGTGGACAATCCTTTCTAGAGTTTACTAAGGTGAGGGAGCAAGGATATGGGCTGATAGTTATCTGGGATAGCGGGTCACGGTCTTAAAAATCGGGATGACCTGGCATGCTTCCAAGTGCTGGGCACTGAGGAGGTAGTCAATGCCAGGTTAAACAGGTAGATGAGTGTTTTTAAGATGCCAGGTGATATAAGTTTAAGCATAGCAGGTAAAAGACCATTGCTGCCCAGGCTGCCCTGGCTAGGCAGGCTCTTCAGCAGTTTAACAGTGTCCCTGGGGGTGATGGTCTGAAAGTAGAAAGAGGGAAGAAGAGGAGGGAAGGGGTTTGAGGGGTATGGGTGGAGGGATGATCAGAGAGACCAGTGGTCACCAGGGGTGGCAGCTTGCTAAGGAGGTCAGACAGGACTGTGCATTTTTTATTGAGAGCCTCGGCCACAGCAATGGGTTGGCCAGACGTCCAGAGGGACTGTCAAGGTGAATAATGGGGTTATGAGTGCGTGGGCTGAGTGATGAACCAACCTCACCCCAGAAGCGATGGGGGTCACCAAGACTGTCCCTTTGTTTGCCTGAAAGAAGGCATGCTTTTTGGCAAGGGCTGACTGTTTACAAAGGTTTCGTAGCTGCCGGTATTTGTTCCATTGGGCAGGGGAGGGGGCTTTTTTGTAGGCTGACCACAGCTTATCCCTTTCCCTCATCACAGCCAGGAGGTCTTTGGTAACCCAGTGCATACAGCCACCACTATCTAGGTGAGTAGTCGGGAAATGTTGATTTTGGAGATGGAGGAATGTGGTTGTGAAGAAACTCTCAGCCTCGGACACATCAGAGAGGGTGTAGAAGGCTGACCAGTTTATCGCTCGAATATCATGAAGGAGGAAGGGGATGTCTGGGTGATTGAAATTATGGAAGGAGAGAAGTTTAGGAGGCAGGTGCTTGGTCTTAGAGGCCCAGACCAGGTAGGTGGGGGAATGATCGCTAATGGCATCGGACAGAATGCCCAATAGGAGCACCCTGTCCTCTCTATTAGTGATTACCCAATCAAGAAGTGTATGGTTTTGGGTACTAGGGTTGTGCCTGGTGGGGATGGTGATAATTTGGACTAGGTTATGGAGCTTGAGTTGATTAGACTAATCAGATTCCTGGGCACTAAGCCAGTCCAGGTTGAGATCCCAAGGAGGATGGTGTCCCTGGTGGAGGAGAGGCTTCCCATCCCTTCAAGGTGGGTGGTGAGACCTGCAGGGCATCATGGAGGGAGTTATAGCAGCAACCCACATACATAATTTTTGCTGCACCTATGGTCAGTTCCACTAGAGTCACTCACTGGGTGAGCTAGGGTCGGAGTGGAGGAGAGGATAGCGGAAAGAGGCTATGGATGTGAGAGCCACCCCACTACCCTTTTCTGACCAGGCCTGTCATGCCTCAGCAGGGAGCATCCTGGGAGAAAGTAGGCAGCATCTGAGAGATGGGGTTTTACCCACGTTTCAAAGATGCCTAGCTCATGTGGCTTGTATAGGGTGACCCAGGGTTCAAGGTCAATGAATTTGGAGGACAGGCTGCAGAGGTTGATGTGTGCGAACTTCAATCCAAAGGAGGAGTTCCATATAGGATTTGAGTGATCAATGGCGGTACAAGGAGGGGCCAGGATTGGTCTTAATGTCTTCTGCTAGTAGAAACAAAGAGAAGAGCAGGTGATATGCTGTGGGCAAATGCGGAAGGGGGGTAGTAGTAGAGAAAAGGAGGAAGCTAAGAAGGCAGGCATACTGTTTGGAAAGAAGTGCAAAAAAAGTGAGGCCCATGGGGGTACCCTCACACATGACAGTGGGATGGGGGGAGACGTCAGGGGTGATGGAGGGGGTAAGGGAGGATAGGAGCTTCTGTTCTATGGCAAGTATGGAAACACCAAGATCTACAAGGAGTAGGGTGCCTAGCAGCGAGGCTGCTAGCAGCAGTAGCATAGCTCACCTCATATTGAAGAGCAAGTTTAGTGACAGGTAACCAGACAGTCAAAGTATCAGGGGGTGTGGCTTTAGACAAGTGGGGATAGGACAGGTAGAAGGAGTGAAAAAGTACACAGCCAAAGTGGCTGCCCCAGTGACATAGCGGATAGGATGTAAGCCTCCACTGTGGAAGGTCAGGAGTTCAAACCCAGGGTGGGGACAGAGAAAGCGCACCTGGGTTAGCAGGAGATCAGTGTGTGTCCCTGCTGGGAATGCAGTTGTTAGAGCAAGGGAGAAGAACAAGTAGATAAAAGGATGAAGAAAAATTCCATATATCATGTATATTAAGTGCTGAATTGTATTTGTTGATTCTTTATTGCATTAGTATCCATTGTTATCTCATGTTCTGTATATGATGCTCTGTATTATTATCTCCAACTCTTGTTGTCTTGTTGACTTGTGTACTCTACCTAGGTCCACCTTGTAAATGAGATCTTCTCAATGGTGTTTCTGCCTGGTAAAATAAAGATCGATTGATTGATTGTTGCTGTTAATGCTATGAAGTCATAGACAAAGGTACTATGATGAGGTATATGAGGAATGTTGGGGACAGTTAGTTGTTTTTCTATGGACATTTGGATGAGCAACAGGAATATATTTCAAGACCTTAAAAGGAAACTAGAAACCAAAAATATATTCTCTAGTACAGTGCAATAGCTGAAACACTGTTACACAATTTAACGTGCACAGCTGCTCTGTAAAACACCCTACTGTAATGTAGGTTACTGTGCTGGTGTACCAAGAGAGTCACATTAACTTACTGTTTTTATTTGCAACATATGTTGTTGTTGGTTTCAGACAAAACATCCTGTTGGAATTTAGTCCTTCTTCCTGCTTTTTCTAATGGCACTTCTTGTCCAAACATTTGCTACTTATAAAGAAACATCTTATTCATTTGGAAGGGACTTGCTACATTGAAGCAAAATGGCCAATTTTGCTCAGCAGGAGCATGATTATAATCAAGATTCCATATTTACGGAGACACAGCAGCTGAAAAACATGCAGACATTTGCTGAATGTGAGTGAGGAATAAAGTTTTTTTTAGAAATAGTGCTGACTGAGCATGGTGAATTTAGGATAAAGAAAGAGGACTTAGATGATGACCCAAACCCAGCTCGGTTTTGCACTGCCACCAGACCATTAAAGGGGCACTGCAGTCAAACTTTACATGCAGAAAAAATGTTGCACAGTGTGTTTTTGATTTATTGGTGTAGTCCTAGTGTGTCCTTCCTTTGTTTGCTGCTAGCTTTTTCTAAATTTGTCTGCTAGTTTTATGGCCCTAGGGATCGCCATGTTTGATTTTTTGTTGCTCTTCTTGTTCACACAGTACCTCCTGTCCCATGTGACAGTGAAGCATCCCCTCGATGGTGCCTAATTCCAATTTCTGGCAGAGACTCACCATCCCGCTGTAAATATTAAGCAAAGTAGTCATTCAAAATGACTGTCTATTGCTTGTCATCTTCTGTCCTCTACCAGCTTCACAATTTCCCTCTTGTCTTCTTTTTTCCTAATATACCAGAAGAGCTCTTTCTCCCTCCTTTGACCCATCCACAGCTTGCAGCACTGTGTCTATTTTTGTGCTCCTGGCCACTTTTTAGACTGCTTCATCTCACTTTGATACTTCCTTCACTGCTTTTTCCTGGTGCTTCTTGTAGTTTTTGAAGGCCCTTGTTTTGACCCTTACTGCCTGTTACCTTCTTGGAGAACCAAATCAACCTTGTTTGTTACTCTTGCTAACTATTCTCATGCACATTTTAGTTGCTTTGAGAATGGCCCTTTTAACATCTCCGGACTGCTCCAATACTCCCCTGCACTTGTGCATTCCTAACAGTTTTCCTTTGACTGGTTTCCTCATCTTGTGAAAATCTGCCTGCCTGAAATCCAGAACCACAGTCTTTGATGAGGTTATAACTTTAACCAGGGCCAGATCAAACAATATGGTGTTATGGTCACTGGATCCCAGTCATTTTCCAGCCTTTACACCACCCACCATTTCCAAGACAGTGAGTTCCACATTGAGAATGGCAGCTTGCTTTGTGGGTTCCCTGACCTGTTATATCAACAGGCAGTCCTGGTGCGTGTCGTGCAAGGCCTGACATTTTGTCTTCATGGCTGTTGGGATGTCTTTGTCTATGCCTGGGAGACAAAGAAAAGAGGAGGTAGTGGTTATGGTTGATATTAAAGTCCCCTTCTTGCCAGGCTGACTCACTTCTGCCTACATACTCCCAGTCCCATCACACACCATCTCTGGGATTTAGCCATAGGCCTACTTGTTCCTTCATAGCTTTCCCCCTGTGGCACAGCCATCGGGAGTATCACAAGTCCCATCCAGATTCCATGCTGGATCTGGTAGGCCCTGTGCCCTGTAGGTAATGTGGGGTTAGTGAGTGGCCATCAGCATAATTCTCTAGCAGTGGGAGGTCTTTCCTTCATTTTCTCCCTGTTCCATGAGATGCTCCACTAAGCTGATGGCTTGATGCATTTATGCAAGGCATTCTGACATCTTCCATTGAGGAGCCTTCTCCGTTTCTTAGCTACTCCTGCGCACATCACCATCCCTTGTCATCTAGGTGGAAATATTGTAGCAGAGCTTGCTGGACTCCTTCCCTAGAGGACAGTGTCCTCTGAGATGCTCGGTCCTCCTTTCTCCCAGCTGGCCCCATGACAACCTAGGTTTGCTACTCAACCCAGAGCACTGGCAATGCAAGTGGTAGCACTAGTGCTGTGCCAACAGGTCAACCACTACCTCCCCTTTTGTGGCCCCTTCATGATTTTTTTTCCCCTAATCTGCTATCCCACTCATGCCTCTGTCCCAGTGGTCTATAGACCACCTCCATGAGTACCCTTTTTGCAGAGGTCATTGTAAGCTGTACCAAAAGTGTTTCCATCTCCTCACTCACTCTCCTGATAGACCTGTCCTCTATAGCCTCATCATAATAAACAGTACAGAGAATAAATAATAGGTAAGTGTAGCGGCCTGGTGGCGCTGAAGGTTGAGGTGCTGGGCGCCACACTCACCACACCGACAACCGGGTTCAGGAGCAAGCCTGGGCTGACGGGGTTTGGCAGGGAGAGAGAGGATTGAGCATCCAACGGACAGCTCTCCTCTCGGGGAGGGACAGGGGATTGTCCAGCATACCAGTGGCTCCGGTGGAGATCAGGGGTGCTGCAGTATGCAGATAGCAGAAGTAGCGTGGCTGACGCCAACAGGGTTGCCATGTGCATGGCGTCAGGGGTGCCCGTGCAAGGGGGGGATGCAAGGGGAAGGCACCAGAAAATGAAAAACCTGGCTCTGTGGAGTAGGCGATGGCACCTGACCCCATGCCCACTGTCAGATCCATCTTGCCTGGCTTCTCCAATTCCTCCACCTGGGCCCTCACCCACAGCCAGGGTCTGACTATGAAAGAGTGCTCAAAGAGATGGGGTGGCCCCACCCCAGAGGGGTTAAGCTGAGGGTACTGGCTGTGGGAGGAGGAGGGGGGGAGAGAGGAGGCTTAGGGTCAAGAAGACCTCAGAAGAGGCAGGAACAGGCAGGATGCCCGAGAGAGGCTCCGCAATCTGGACTGGCAGTATAGCCAAGAGGTTAGAGGAATGAGGTGTAAATGAGCTTGAAACATCCAGCAGACCAGACCTGAGTTTGATTCTCACAACCTCCACTTGCATACTGTGTGACTCTGAGCAAGTCACTTAACTGCCCAGTGCTCCCAGGTCACTCCTGAAAACAGGCACTTGTGCCTAGTGGGCCTTACCCCATTACCAAAGACTAAAAAAAAAAAAAAAAATCTGTGACCGGAGTGAAAAAGAATGCTAAAAAAAATAAATAAATAATAGATAAGTTTGGAGAATGGGGAAATATACCACTGAGGAGACTAATCAGCTCAATAACCCTCAAGCCCAAAGGATAAGTGGGTTTATGAGCTAATTATCCCCCAAGATGGTAGTTTTACCCATTCAGGACTTACCTATCATTTATTTTATATAATACATTAGAATAGTTATTGATTTCTTGTTTGGATCACATTTGCAGTAATTTCCAGTTATGCCTTTAGGGTTTTGGCCATCCTGTTTCGCATAATATAGTGGCATTTTGTCATTGGCACTATTTTGGCCCAATTTGCTTTCCATAATGCAAGGTCCTCCTATATAAGGATCGGTAGCTAGGCAGATCCATCCCTTAGTGTGTCTGTGGTCAGGAAGGGTGTGCAGTTGGGTCACAGAGCAGTCAGGAGTGGCATGCGACTGGGGTTGGGAGGGTGTGAAACTGTGGACAGGAAGGGTCTGTTTTCAGGAGCAACATTTGAAGAAGGTCAGCAGCAGCATCATGGAGAGCATGATCTGAGGAGAAGCAACTGCAGCATCATTGGGCATGACTGTTTTCTCAGAAATGGGTGGGAACTGTAAATTGGTTACTTGATTTGTTAATTAGTAATGGTGTGATTCTGTAGGATTATATGTACTGTTGGTGTGTAGTTTTGTTTAGGTATATAGCTGTAACTGTTTTATTAGTTTAATTGTATATTTTCAACTGATATTTCATTCACAGGTATACAGAAAATACATGATAGCCTTTTGTATGGATAAAATGCTCCACCCATGTATTATAATATGATGATATACAATCATAATATTATACATGTCATCCTATATCATACACTTCATCATACTACGTAATAAAATAAACACATCATACATTATAAAATACAAAATATGATAAACAAGAGGATTATCACTAGCAAATACAATATACATAAATCAGTATGATAATTATATTTGCTATGAACATTGAAACAGAAGAGCAAGGATTCAATAATAACCCCCCATGTTTTAAAATAATGTTCCTCTTTATCATACTCTTTCTCCCTATTACCCTAACTCTCTTCTTCATGATTTCTTTTCTTCATCCTGCAACAGCGCCTGTCCCAATTCCCAATAACCCCTCCCCACCCCTTCTCGCCTTCAAAACTGTGTCTGACTACTCCTTCCTATTCGCCACTCTCACCTTTCCCCAGGAAAGTCAATATTCCACGACACTGACTGGGTGAGCATCAAGCAGTGTGGATTCTTGTGGGGTTTCCAATCCAGAGGGTCAAAGGGTTTGCCTTCCTCCCTTCTACCCTTTTACTGCAATACGACCCCTACAATTCTGTTCAGGAATCCTGTTAGTTTAAAAGACTGGGATGTGAAGGATCTCAAACTTACCAAAATTAGTTACTTGAAGCTTTGTTTATATGAGCACTGCAGTGGGGTTAAGTCATGATATATTGCAGTGCAGTATTTCTGCAGAGTGCTGCAATATGATGTAGATAACAATGCAATTCAATGGCAGTTAAGCCCTTTTGTCATGCAGTAGTTTGTGATATGTCATTTACTGCAAAGTAACCTGGCTTGACTGTACTGTATTATTTAGAAATGAACAGGGTCAGTCGTGGCACTATGAAAGGCATGGGTTCCAGACCAGACTCTGGTTTCCCAACTTGGGAACTATGTGACTATTCTGGAGGGCTGCTCTTCACCTGCCCCAACCTGGTTTTAGAATTGCTTGCTGCATTCAGTATTTCTAGCATTGTTTTCCATGTTTGCACTGTCGTTTTGTAACTCACAGCAAAAATCAGCACAAGACAATACAGAGGAAACATGACATTGGTGAACTTCTTTCACTATCCATGCAATAAGTCTCAGTCACCATAAACAATTGATCAGTAGGACCAGCTATATCCCACTTTAGATCTACAAACCAACTGTGAACATAACTATATGCAGATTACTTAATGCAGCACGAGAATAATAGCTATAGAGTAAAGAACCATAGAGGAAACTGATGTAGAATGACTTAAAACTGATCCCAAAGCTATAGCTAAGTCCTTGACAGAACAATTTCCTGCTGGAGTTGAACACAAATAATGGTATATGGTAATGTTGTAATCACTGTGATAAGTTCAGGGGGTTAGTGATATAATGGTCCCAAAGTCTCCAAAAGTCCATGAAGGCCTCCTGCCTTAACTGTAGGACTGCTGGCAGTCTCTTCATTTCTTGGACGGTCTTTACTTTGTGGATCCAGGTGGTTATCTGTGGAAAAAGGTCAGTTAGCCAGACTAACATAATGCATTTTGATGCTGCTAGTAATGAAATACAATACAGCCCTCAAAGCTGTTGTTTCTTAGGTGGGACGAAAGATACCCAGCTCTAAAGCAAGGAATGTTTTAGGGAAGGGCAGCCTAGAATCTGCTGAATGGCACTGTGAGTTGAATTCCAGTATACAGTATATGCAATCTGGGGTAACAGCAAAAATATGATAATGGTACCCTGTCCCCACAATGCCTCCAGCATTGTTTGGCCCTAGTGGTGCCAAATGTATCGTAATAGTTGACATATGGAAGTATCTCATTACCATTTGCCAATGGAACACTTGCCATGCTGGAGAGAGGTGATCTTCCAGCCAGTCTGGAATATTTGCCCATTGTCCTTGTGTGATAATCATCCCACCTTCCTGCTTTTGGACCAAATACCCTCTAAGGAGGAGTTCCCTACCATCAAGAGTTGACAGAGTTCAGAGTGATACCTGAAACAAGTGGCCAGGGTCGCCCCTGGTAAAAAAAAAAAAAAAGCTTTCAAGATGGTTCTGGTCTCTTATGACTTGCTTAGAATTGTCCCCCGTATTTATAAAGTGACATATCCATAAATATCTGAAAAAAAATAAGATGTATGTAATGAGAACTGCTAGGACAAATCCTGAGCACACCTCATTTTACCCTGTGACATACATTGGGAAAATCTTGTAAGACCATGTTTCTCCCCGGCCATATAACCTGCATGAATCCCAGGGGGGGTTGAATGGAGTTGTCCCATCAGTGACAGGGGTCCTAGTATGTGGGAGAGGGTGATGTGTTTCAGAATCTGCGTCAGAATCTGTATAGTGTGATATACCCATGGTTTAGTAGTCTTAACTTTAACGATATCTAAATTAAATGTTGTGGGGACTGCAAAAAGGGGCATCCCTATCTTTCTGGTATTTTCCACCTTGTACCATCTGGAGTTAAGGCATTGCTTTGTCCACGTCATTAGGGCTGTAGCTTGTGCAGCTAGGTAATAAAGCCACAGGTCTGGCATAGACAACCCTGCCCTTTCCTTCGGAGTGAACAATATTTGTTTGTTGAGGTAGGGTTTATGCTGCGCCCCACCCCACCCCCTCAGAATTTTAGACCAGAAGTGCTCTGAAATGTGCAGGGCTTGAAAAGAAACAAAACCTGAGCAAAAAAATGATTTTAAAAGTACCAATTCTGACACTCAGTGATGGGAGTACCTTCCACCTTGCCAGATCTGCCTATAAAGTGGAGTAAAGGGCATAGCTGTAGAGTTTGGGGGCTTCCAGGCTTCAACATTCCCCAAGCTGGGCACCCCACCCCTGTCACGGTAGTCTAAAAATAGGCTCACTGTTTAGCCCAATAGTTTTGAGCCTGAGAGCTTCCCCAGTAAAACCTAAACTCTACACCCATGGTAAAGGGCTTGTCGTTTATTGAGAATAATACTAAGTCTGGGGTTACTTGGACTTCAAGGTAATGAATTTAATTTCTCTTAGCCTAGAAGAAGGGGATGGTCTGCATTAAGTGTGGGGAACAAGATCCACTAACTACTAAGGCCTCTGACTTAGAGTAGTTCAATTTATAGCTAGAGAGTTTACCAAACTTTTCTAGTGAAGTTAACAATTCAGGAACTAAGTTCTCAACATCAGAGATAAAGGGGAAAGTTTCATGTTCTTTTTGTCCCATCCTAATGCTCTTGATACCTGGATTCTGGCATACTGTAACACTCAGGGATTTAAGGCTTGTAGCAAAATAATATGGGTGGCAGGGGCATCCCTCTCTGGTACCTCGTTCTAGGTCAAATCTGTCAGCATTAAGACCATTGACTTTAACTGTGGCTTCTGGGCAGGTATATAGGGCAGATACTGCCTGAACAAATTTGGGGCTGAATTGAAAGGGGTGCTGAGAATACCGTAAAAAAAATTCCAATTAACTCTGTCAAATACTTTCTCTGTGTCTATTGAGATGGTCAGTTGTAATACACCAGAGCCCTTTTGAGATACGAAAATGTGCAATAGCCTTAGAACACTATCCTGCAAAAATCTCCCTCTGATAAATCCAGTTTGGTCTGGGTTCATACTGATGGAAATATGTGACTGCAGCCAATTAGCTAGTATTTCCATAAACACCTTCATATCAGTGCAGAGGAGGGAGATCAGTCTGTATGACATACACTCCAACAGATCTTTCCCAGCTTTGTGAAGAATGGTAATTTGGGCCTGCTATCAAGAGACTACACAAGTCCCCCCCCCCCTCCACCTCAGCACCTCAGGTATATGGTTGAAGATACGAGTGAGTAACTCTAGCTCCTTCTTAGAGCAATATTTATACCAGTCAGCAGGACACCATCAGGACCAAGGAGTTCATGTTTTTAGAGTCTTGATGCATACCTAAATTTCTGACTCCAAGATCGGTTTCTCCAGTGTATCGTCGCTGCAGCAAAACTTTTATAGCGAAGGTACATTACAGCAACAAATCGACCATGTCACTGTAATGTACCTGTGGGACCATGGCAGTGCCTCTCATGGACTTGCACCCCCTCACCAAAACAACTCCAACTCAGAGTTGATTATAATAAATATGGGGGATGTGAGGCAGAGCCACCAACAGAAAAATTACTCCTTTCTGTGATGGCTGTCTGCCGACTGTCAGCAAAACAGCCATCACTGTGCTTGCAGTTGACAAGTTTTCTGACAAACTGCAGTGGTGGAACCAGTTTCTCCAAGTCAGCTCTGGCTATCTCATAAAGGGTGGGCAGATGCAACCCCCGGAAAAAGGAAGAGGGGTCTAGTGTCCTCTCTGACTTATAGAGAGCAGAACAGAACAGAAGAACCTAAATTCTTCTAAGATGACTCTTAGGTCCTGGGTTGTCCTGAAGCCTATTCTGCTCTCCTGCTTTTTGCATTATAGGGCAAGCAACCACCCACCCTTTTACCACATTCATATTAACTTTGCTTAGTAAATCAGTGCAATTTTTCTATCTCCGCCTGTAACAACTTATTTAGTGATTCTTTCTTATCCATTAATTGTATTTTTACCACTTCATTAAGGGTGGTTTGATGCACCACCTCTAGATCAAAAATGGCAGATTTCAGGTCGAGATGCTTCTGTACCCTCTCCCATTCAACTTTTGAAGCATATTTAATAGTCTCACCCCTGATTACAGCCTTAAGGCAATCCCAGGTCATTTGTACTGGGGTGTCAGGTGCAGAATATTCTTTAATAAAGGTAGAGATCTTAGACTGTATGTGTGTTTTATTGAGGAGACTAGCATTAATACTCCAAGTAAAATTTCTGGAGATGGGCATGGTTACACTTAATGTTGCTCGGATAGTATCCTACAAATTCGGATACCATTGGATACCATTATTTTGGTCAGATATCAGATAGCCTCAGATGGCATAGACATCCAACCAAGGATCTGACCTCCTAGGATCCATTGTAAGTATCCAAGGGATCTGATGGATCTGACCAGGGATCCGATGAATCTGACCATTGGATCCAACTATTCGAGGTGGGATCCGATAGAGCCGATCATCAGATCCAACTATCTGAAGTGGGATCCAATGGATCCAATGACCAGATCCAACAATCTAAGGTTAGATCTGATGGATCCAACCACCAGATCCATTTGCCAGATCCAGGTCGGATACCAGCACTATCCAGCGGATGATAGTCGGATCCACAAAGCACTATCGAGCAACACTAGTTACAATGTCTAAAATGATAGGCACATGGTCCAAAATAGAAAAATTACAAATGGTGCAGCTCTGCACTGCATGCATCCAATTAGAAATACTAGAAAATAATCTATTCTTGAATAGGCACTGTGATGGTCAGAGTAACAAGTAACGTCTTATTCATGATGGTGCATAAAACAACCATGTGTCTGTAAGTCTGAAATCCCAGACCAGCCTAGCAAAGATCCATCCTGCCCTGTTATACTGTAACTGCACTCCCCTGCTCCCTTATAGTCCTTGGTCTCAGAAAAAAAAAAGAGTTGAAGTCCCTCCCCCATGTGTAGAGATGGCTAGGTGTTGTAACTGTGCCAAGTAGCACATTCTTAAGGAAGGAAACCTGGTCTGATATCAATTTTGATGCACAGACAGGTTGTCCTTATAAATGCTTTGTAGACTAATAGGTTGGCCATCAGGGTCTATATCCATTTCTGATGACCCGACAGAGTGTTTCCCATTTGGGGGCATACACCTCTGCCACCCAAAACCTACGTAATTTTTGGTGTTCTTGCTGACTAAGGTGGGATTCTTGCAAGAATGACAGAATAACCTATTCCTATTGAGGTTTTGTAATATTCTGATAGATGTAATGGGGCAGTTAATTCCCCTCACAATACTGGATAATATTCAAAGGTCCCCATGACCATTAATAAAATCCTTCACCTGCTATTCGAACTGAGCCCCCGCCCTCCCTCCAACCAGGAGTCTGTACTCTGCCAGAAAATAATAGGATCATGACTGCGTCGAGTGAGTTAACAAAATAATAAATACCTTACAATGCACTAGGGCACAACCATTGAACCTGACTATAACAATGAACTGGCTAAGATCTAACACTTGGCAAAGAGAGCAAAACATAACTTAACAATGTAATGCAAAACCAGTTGACCTCAATAAAAGCTAGGCATAAAATGGTCACTTACTTAGAATGTAGTTCAGCAAGTGGCAAGGCCTGCTCAGAGCAGAGCCCTGTCATTCAAGCCACCAAAGGAGATGGGGCCAAACTTGTGTTTTCTGTCATCACAGCTAGAGCTCACCTGTTCTCTTCATTAACAAGCAGAACAATTGGCCCATCAATGGTGGTTGTTTCCGTTTACAACGCTAGAAACCCATGTTCAGAAATGGACTCAGGTCGCTGGAGGCCGTCCGGAGGAAAAAGGGAGGGAGAGTTCAGGGTTGGCTTTGCCTTCTCCGGGGAGGGGTTGAGACCCGGCATTTGTTGGCCCCTGGCAGAGGCCGGAAGCATAGCAGGACATCAGTGGCATCTGTGGCATGCCACTCCCCTCGGGAGAAAACCAGGAAAACAGCTCCCTGGCTAGCCGGAAGATGGTCTCCGGCTCCCGCTGCCGCCTAGCCCCATGACCGACCCGCCTCAGTGACACCCGGGCAAATTAAGAGTGCGCTGGCCTCCCCACCAGTGCCGTCCCTCTTGGAGGAGGGGCAACCATCCAGTGAAGGAACATGCCGTGTTACCCAGGGGGCTGCAATATGAGGCAAGGGCAGGCATCAGGTGGGGTGAGCAGATGGAGGTTCCAGGAGACCCGAAGGAGTGGTTGGCCAGGGACAGGTGGGGGTGCAAAAAAAACATGCAGAGCAAAGCAGATGTGTATATCTGCTGTATAAACCCTGATAATATGACATTGCTGGCTTAAGTGCCCAATATCTCAGGATAGAAATAAAGAACATCAACAGGGCATCAGGAGAAAAATGTTAAGGAGCAATATCTGAGTCTCATGGATAAATAAGAAGGCCATCTAGAGGGATGCTAACAAATAAAAAGAAAAGAAGCTGACCGGTGGCTCTGAGGGCTGAGGTCTGGATGTCTTACCTAGTATTATGCCAGCAATCTGGGTTGGAAGTTACCTCAGGGAGCCAGCATGAGGGAGAAGCCAGGAGCAGGATTGAACTGCCTAATGGCTGCTCTCCTCTCCCAGAGGAGGGTCACCCTCCATGTCCCGCCACCTCTGGCGAAGGTCCACTGGTGGTGCAGGCAGGTATGGGTGATCAGTAGGGTGGGGTGTCCCACAGTGCATGATATGCGCATGCCTCCACATGCACATGCCAAAGACGTGATGGTGGGGGAAAAAACGGATAAACACATAATTGGAAAAAAAAAAGAACCGTGCCTCCCACCACAGTCTCTAAGGTGTCCCTCTGCATGGCATGATTAATTATAGTTGGGTAACCTTTCAGAGTGGAATGCTAAGTTTCTGAATTAATAGGACTGTCTTCTGAGCTACTGCTCTCACACACACTCCAAGACGTAATAGCAACTTGGGGTGGGAATGGACCCACCTGCCTCGTACAATGCTTGCTGAGTGCTTTAGCCCTTAAGCCTCCACCCATTAGGTTTAGATGGTACTGCAGTCTGTTCCTCTGAAACAGTAACAACCAGGAAAGAGGATGCAATTTTTACACAGGGGTGACAAATACTGAAATCACTATGGAGGTCTTGCCTTCCTAATGAGCATAGTCCCCACAGACCCCCAACCTCACTCTAGGCCTAACCTTCTGTTTCTAAACATAGTCCCCATAAGGCTTAATGGAGCAGGAGCGCTTGGATTATATAAGTGGCTTAACCTAAAGTGTGCACATTCAGCCACTAAACATATTCAAGCAGAAAGAATGCCATCCTTGAGCTGGCCCAGATTTATGTCAGCAAGAGGGGTAAGATGCGGGAGCCCACCTCCTTACAGTCCTGTATATCTACAGTTGTTGTCCCCAGACCCAGACATCAACATAAAAAGTGAACAAACCATTACCAATCAAGGTGAGTTTCCTACTCAGCCCTGGGGCAAAAAAGCAGAGACAGCAGAGAATAAAAGTCTATACATAATGCCTCTCACAGGTAATTTGAACAACCCAGCCAATCTGTATGCAGTGGGGGCAGGGGAAAAAGAAAACATCTATTAAACTACCTAACACAAAATGGTAATGCAGGAGAGAAACCATAAGAGGCCTGCAAGAGGGGAGAGCATATTAAAAATATCATAGAGACCCCCAGGGTTGCAGAGCTCTCCCTCACGAGACCTGCTACCAGAAATCATCAGCCCTCTCAATAACAGTCAGACACAAGTTAAAGGAAAAAGAAAACGAGAACATCCCCTTAAAGCATGTGAAACAAAAGCTGAATTAGAAAGCCTTGCCCTGATCTTACCTGAATCCTCGGGGAGGTAGTATTAGTAAAGAAACAATAAATTGAGCTGTCCTAGGATGGTAAATTGCCAGTTCAATACATCATAATAAGAGTAGTGTAAGAAGGGTTGGTTTAGTCACTCAGAAAGCAATGTCAGGTTGTCTGATTCATAGAATGCTCTTCTTCTTGGTCTGAATGTTCATCTGATAAGAACTGCAACCCTGTGGCACTTGTATTTAAGTTGTGCCCAGACAGATTTCTTAAGAAAGTTCCTCTGACACCCTGGCCCCTCATTTTTGTTGCCACCTTTGTCTTTCCAATTCTTGAGAAGGGGGATGTTTAGGTGTATCTTCTTTGAGTCAGTCTCTTGCAGCAGGTCATACCAGTGGGATTCAGCCACAAGTGCCCTCATCTTCAGATGATTTCACAGCAGTCAACCCTGGGACCTCCCCCCAGCACCCCCACATGTCATGCACCTGGCAAGTATAAAAAGGGGAGGTTCCAGGCATTCTTCAGTTCTTTTCAACCGTGACCTGCATGCAACAAGTCATTCTTCTGAGTTCCTGCTTCACAGTCTTTTTTGAATAGTTCTAGAAAACCATTTAACTATTTTTTTATGTTTTTGTTTTACAACTTATGTCTTCGGATCCTTTATTCTGAAGTTGTGCTTGTGGCCACAGTTGTGCAAGAGAAGACCTCCACATGGTCTGTGTGTTTGCTGCCTGGATTCTAAGCACGGCACTGTGGGGTGTGTCTTCCGTCAAACTTTTTCCAGAGCCATGAAACGCCGATGATTGCAACAGCTCCAAGAGTATCTCATGGAGCAACAGGTAGCCCTCTTGGAGCAATAGCAGCACAAACACTCCTCTTGAGGGATTCCTTGGTGTCCTCTTCCAGGTCTTGCCACTCCATGGGAGGTCTCTCCACCTTGGCACAGGGTCTGGGTAGGAAGCATGCTTCTAAAACCAAGCATGTCACTTTCACCCCTGTGTCTTCCTCTGCAAACGTGAGTATGGAGCAGGTAGCCCCTCTTTTGTCGTCTTCTCTAACATCGACAATTGTGGGCTCCTCTCCAGGCTCATCAATGGCTCCTCTGCCGACAAGCGCCTCTGGGGTTGTTTTGCAGCTGCCAATGCAGCCCCCACTTTTACTGCTGCATGGCCCTCATCTGTCAACGACTGCCTGTGGCTCATCGATGACCCTCTCGTCGATGGCCCGGCAACATGGCCCATCAACGACTCTCTCATAGATGGCTCCATGCATTGACCCATCGATGGCCCTGTACCATGGCCCATCGATGTTATTCAGTGTTCCATCGCTGCCTCCTCCATTGCTGAGGTTCTTGTCAATGGTTGGGGTGGGGGATGTGTTGCCAGTATTGACAGTCGGCCTTGCGCTGTTCTCGACATCTTTTGGGTCCCATATGCCTCTTTCGTCAACGGCTGCTCATTTGGTCCCTCGGCTGGCCGCTGTTCCGTCTATGGTGCCCGTTTGTTCCACTAGGTCTACAACCTCTGGACAGATGGCCATGATTAACATTCAGGCTCTGATTACCTCCATCCTGGGCCTCACACACCCCACCCCCCCAAGGAGGGTCACCACTGAACACTACTCCATCTCAGGCCCTTGCGGCAGTGTATGGTCATCTCTTCCCCTGTTTCCCCGGGTCTGTATTCCCAGGAAGTGAGCATGGAGGACCCTTTCCTGCAAGACTGGGGTCTGGATGGCAGGAGGAGTATTCCAGTATGGACCAAGAGCCATCCCATCAGTCCTCCTCTGCCACTTCCTCTGTCCAGGAGGATGTTACCCCTGGCCTCCCTTGTTCCCTGCTGGATGACCTGACGTTTGCGGACATCATGCTCCACCTCCAGACAATCTTCAGGTTCCAGGGCGTGGTACAAGCGTCTTCTCACAAAATATTGTCTCAGTTCCTGGGTATCCCTGAATGCCCTACTCTGGTTTTCCCCCCATTGGTGAATGTCTTTGAAGAGGCTATTATGGCCGCCTGGATGCAGCCAGTCAAGATTCCCTCCAATCTGAGGAAGGCGGACAAACTTTATCAGGCTCCGGTGGCTCATCCCTATTTCATGTCTCTGCCTCAGCTGGACTTTGTAGTGATTAATGTCGCTCATGATCGGTCTTCCAGGCTTCAGCACATGAGTGCGCAGCCCCCAGATGCGGAGTCTAAGAAGTTGGATGCCATGGGAAAATAGTTTTTTTTCCTCAGCCGCCTTGTCCCTCCGGGTCCTTAATTACATGGGACACCTTCTTAAATATCAGGAGGAAATTCTTAAAGCCCCCCAGTCCATGATCCAGTCCCTCCCTGTCAGTGCTGTCCAAGATGACCTAACGGTGAAACTTCCCATGGCAGCAGCAGTGGGCAGACACCTGCTATGGGCCACTTACGATACAGTGGATACCACGGCTTGTACGTCCTCTACTGGTATATGTCTCAGGCATCATACCTGGCTTTGGGTGTCTGGTTTTTCCCAAGACATCCAACAATCCATTTTGAATGCTCCCTTTAAAGGTGTACAAATTTTTGGTCGGCAGACATAGGACATCTTAAAAGATCTGCAGGACTCCGGTCATACCCTACAAATGGTACAGACCCTTTACCGCCCTAAGGCCAAACAACCCTTCAGGGGTTCCTCCAGGGGCCACTCCTATAGAGGCCATCTCCCATTTAATCAGCAGTGGGTCAATAAACAGAAGCCTCAGTTACAATTGCCTAGCCCAAGGAATGCCCCTAGGCCCAGGTTCATTGCTGCTGCCCCTCAACAGGGCTTACCTCCCACCTGAGGGTCTTCCTCGGTCATGGCTATGAAGTCCCTACCCACAGCCAGGGGCAGGTTTTCCCTGCACCTACAAGGGTGGCAAGCCCTCTTCTCTGACCAGTGGCTCCTGCAACTGATCAGTACAGGACACACACTAGACTTCAACGCAATGCCTCCTCCATCGCCACCCAGGGTCTCTCACTACCCCCCAGACCAGGCATTGGTTCTATGGACTGAGATCACTGCCTTACTGTCAAAAAGGGCCATCGAACCAGTTCCTCTTCCTCAGAATGGGACGGGATTTTACTCCTACTTCTTCCTGATCTCCAACTGGACGGAGGATTTACGCCCCATTTTGTATTTGAGGGGTCTCAACCTCTACATTGTTTACCAAACGTTCCACAGGGTGTCCCTTCCGAAACTTCTTCCTTTGCTGAACAAAGGCAACTGGCCCTGCTCTCTGGATATGAAGTATTTATTTATTTATTTATTTATTTTATTTAGCTTTTGTTAACCGGGTAAGTACACTAGACAAGTTATATGCCTATTTTCAGGAACGACCCGGGAGAGTACAACAGGGATACATCAGTACAACATAATAGGTGAACAAGTACATTTACATTTAATGGTAGGTACATTGAGTCAACAAAACAGCAGGCAATAAACAGTACAAGTAGAGCAGCCTTGAGCTGCAGTGACTGTCTGAGCAAAAGAAGTGCAGGAGAGAGAGACATAGAATGGGAACAGATTCGATTTAGTATGCTTGTAGTTCCTGGGTGGGGTGCCACAGGAGCTGGATTCAGATGTGTTACTTGTAGTTCCTGGGTGGAGTGCCACAGGGTCTATGGTACCCATGGACTTCATGCTATGGGGCCTTTAGGCATTCACAGCGATGAGGCCAGCTTGAGTTGTTCCCACAGGGAGGTCGGAGGCAGTTGTGGGAGGGGGTGCAAACCAGCTTAGGGAAGGAGTTCCAGAGCCTGAGAGCATGAATAGTGAAGTCCCTGTCCCCCATAAGGGTGCGAGTAGATGGTACATTTAATATCCCTGGGCCCTGAGACCTTAGGGGATATGAGGAGTGGTCAACTGGGGAGAGAAGCTGAGCCCACCCTTGGGGGATGCCGGTGCTGATCACTTTGCTCATGAGGCACCCTGTGCCAAAGTTTAGGTGATTGGTTGGGGATAGCCAGCCTAGCTTGTCATAGAGTTCACAGTGATGGGTGAGGGGGGGCTGCCAAAGTGAAATGGCAGATGTTGTTGTGCGTCGTGTGCCATCCAGAGAGAAGGACTTTTGAGGTACGTGCAAATAGGTGGAGACCATAGCTGAGGGAGGGAAGTAGCACACCCCTGACGAGAGCCAGACGAGCAGCAGGGCTGAGGCTGTATTTGGCCCTGTAGGCCAGTGCCAGCTTACAGTTGACTCCTCTGCAGACTTTGAGGATGTGACTCCCTAGGTCCAGTTGGGGGTCGAGCATCACACCGAGATACTTGAGGGAGGTCACTGTGTGAAGGGAAGTACCATCTGCGCAGTTGATTAGCAGAGGGACTGGAGAGGCACGTATTTTGGCTGTGGAGCCGAAAAGAATGGCCTGCATTTTTTTTGGGTTGAGGACCAGCTTTTGTTTGGTGAGCCACGCCTGAATATTCTTGAAGTCCTCTGATAGGTGGAGGTTCATGACGGCAGAGTCTCGGGAGTGAGCCAGAAGGACCAGGTCATCCGTGTACAGGGTGACCCTACATCTGGTAACTACACCAGGGAGACTGTTAATAAACAGAGAGAGGAGAAGGGGTCCCAGCACCGAGCCCTGAGGGACGCCAGAGGTCACAGGCAGGGGATCGGAAAGGACTTTATTGAATTTGGTTAACTGTACTCTACCATGCAGGTAGTCAGTAACCCATTTTAGAGCTAGGGGGGACAAGCAAGGGACCTCATCTGCATGCAGAGCAGGTCATGGTCAACAAGGTCAAAGGCCTTGGACAAGTCGATAAACACTGCACCGGAGAGTTTTCCCTGGTCCATGGCTGCTCTGATGCTAGAAGAGACAGAGATCAAAGCCGTAGTTGTGCTGTGCCCTTTGCGGAAGCTGTGCTGGGCAGGAGACAGCAGTTCATGGATTTGGATATACTCCGAGAGTTGTCTAGCTACAACCTTTTCAAGGAGCTTGCTGATAGCCGAGAGGATGGTGATTGGCTGATAGTTGTCGGGGACTTTAGGGTTGCCCTGCTTTAGGACAGGGACAACCCTGGCCACCTTCCAGATCTCTGGGATCACTCCTGTGGCAAGGGACAGGTTAAAGATGTGGGCCACCGGGGAAGCAATGTAGGGGGTGCCAAGTTTGAGAAGCTTAGGCTCCAGGGTATCTAAACCAGGACTGGCGTACTGGGAGAGGTCAGTGAGGAGAGACAGCACCTCATTTTCTGTCACCGCCCTTAGGATGAAGGGAGGTCTGGGAGGGACAGGCTCCTGCCGGTCAATGGAAGCGGGGCAGTTTTGGTACCTGTCCATAGAGATATGTGGGGAGATGGCTGGTAAGTTAGTGAAATGGGAGTTGAGAGCATTAGCAATCGTGAGCGGATTGTTGCAGGTAGCGCTCCAATAATGATGTCGGTAACTCCAGAGTTGGAGTGCCGGAGACTAGGGTTTGATGTTTCTCCAGAACCTTCTCGGATTGTTAGCAGAGCTGAGAGGCTGTCTTACAGAAATCACTTTTGGCCACCCTTGATGGCTTTTTTTGCACTCATTTCTGAGTTTTCTGTATTGTTGTAGCACGGTCTGGTTGGGGGAGCATTTGAGGTGGGCCCAGCACTTGTCCCTAGCCCTCATAAGGGCGAGAAGGCTCCCATGCAACCACTTTGTTGCTGACCCCCTGACCTTCCATCTTATGATGGGGGCGTGCCTATCTTGTAGATCCCCGAGGGACTTGAGAAACAGGGTTACGGCTGTGGAGGGATCGGGGGCACTATGCACTCCTGACCAGTCAGTGAGCCTTAGATCCTCCATGAAAGCATCAAGGTCAAACCTGACGAAGTTTCGGGTGTGGATGATTTTGTGAGGGACCTTAATGGAGGGGATTTTCCATACGCAGAAGACCGGTGAGTGGTCTGAGATGTAGTCAGATAGGGTTCCTACTGAGGAGATCCTCTCAGGGTGGTTTGACAGGATCCAGTCCAATAGGGAGCTGGTGGTTCCATTTGCCGACCATCTGGTCGGTTCCTGTACAAGTTGCATCAGGGTATGGGTGGCAAGCAAGGGCTCGAACCGCCTACCATTTCCACCGGTCCAGTTTAGGTTCACATCACCCAGGATTAGGAGTTTGTTGTCTCCAGTACTGGGATAATAGTGTCCAGGAGGTGGGTGAGGCCCTGGAGCCCTCCCTTGGGGGTTAAGGGATGCACCTACGTGCAATTTTTTGTGTTGCCAGTAGGAGCACAGTGTGAAGCAGCTCACAAGGAGACAGCAACAGGGTAGGTGAGTCACCAGGGATACCTTAAGGTGGCTCTTAGAGTAAGCCAAGATGCTTCCTCCCCTCTTTTTCCCATTCCTGTCCAGCTGTGTGAGTTCATAGCCTTGTAGCCCACAGGCTGAGTCGGGAATCGAGGGTTTGAGCCAGGTCTCCGTTATACCAAGGATGTCGGGCTTATAGGGTGTGACCCAGGCAGTGAGCTGATCCAGGTTGGGAAGTAGACTACATGTGTTAAGGTGAGCCACTTTCAACCCCTTTCCCAGCCTCCATGCCAGAGGAATATCTGAGGCCGCAGAGATGGGGCCAGGGTTGGGTTTAATATCACCAGCCAAAGCAAGGATCAGTAGGAAGAGCCACAGGAGGTGCCCTCTGGGGGAGAAACTCCTAGTCCTGGGCTTTCGGGCTATACATCGCTGGACCCTGGTACGGTACAGTATTGGTCTTGGTACCAGTTCACTTGTGGGATAGCAGGAACTCACAGCGTCAGCCAGGAGATTGGAGAAGGTGAGGTCTGTCGCTCACAGGGTGGAGTCCATTTCGTTACCCTATGCTAGAGCAGTTGCAATGTGGAGGACACAAGTACCAGAAGGAGAACAGCTAGAATTATGTGGCAGGGAGGTGGGATGATTCCCCCAGGGGCCTTGGGAGACCTCATTATTAAGATGGAGGCCTGCTGTACACGTGGGGATGTGGTTGAGCAGGGACACCTGAGGGGATAGATAGAGAGAGTAAAACCAGTGTGGAGCTAGGGTCTAGTATGAGGGGTAGTAGGGTAACCCTCCTGGCCCACATGGTGGTGTGGAGGGGTCACTAGGGGCAGGGGATGCAGGTCCCAAAGGGAGTACCTGACAGAATATAAGCTGTGGCCTGAGTTAAGCAAGGGAACCAATGCACACAGTGGACAGAGGTACCATATGGTTTATCACATTAATCTGATGGTGGCAGGAGTCATACCTTCATATCATGATGCATACCTTCATATCATGATGCACCAGCTCACTGAAGTTTTCACTGTTTCCTGTTCCAAGGGTGTCATTACAGTTCAGGGCCCTCCCTTTTGGTCTTTCCTTGGCCCCGAGAGTCTTTACAAAATGCCTTGCAGTGGTTGCGGTGGCCCTCTGACGGGAAGGCCTTTATGTCTTCCCCTACCTGGACGACTGGCTCCTGAAAACATCCTCCAGGCACCAGTTGTCTCACACCCTTTCTCGCACCCTGCATTTGTTCACCCAAGTAGGGATTGTGGTAAACTATCCAAATTGGACCCTACTCAATACCTCCAGTATATAGGAGCTATGCTGGATTCCTCTGTGGGATGGGCATATCTGCCCACTGCTCGGGCAGATGCCCTGATTGCTTTAGCGTGTTGTTTGGAATCCTGCAATCGTATCTCTGCAAGAGACTATCTCTGTCTCCTGGGACATTTGGCAACGACAATTCTGATGTTCCCCAATGCCAGGTTGCATATGAGGGTCCTTCAGTGGTCCCTCAGAGTCCAATGGGACCAGTATCTGGACAATTTAGATGCTGCGGTCCTACTGTCTTCCCCAGCACTTTGAGCCCTGCAGTGGTGGAAGTCAAAGGACAATCTCCTCCGAGGGATGCCTTTTCATTTATCCATCCCCAGTCTCATTCTGACAATGGACGCCTCCTTGACTGAGTGGGGTGCTCACCTCCTGCACATCTGATCACAAGGATCTTGGATGCCGGTGGAGGTCCGCCTCCCCCAATATCTTGGAACTGAGGGTGGTCCTCTATGCCCTGCAAGCATTCGAGGCGCACCTCCCTCCGGGTTTCCTACAGGTGCGGTCAGACAATTCTACGGTAGTTCACTACCTAAACAAACAAGGTGGCACTTATTCCTACCCTCCCTGCTGAGAATCCATGAAGGTGTTGTATTGGGCACTCCAGAGACATATACATCTTCTGGTGGTACACATCCCGGGGGTGTTCAACACCCTGGCGGATGCCCTGAGCAGATCCTCTGCCCTGGCCCATGAGTGGGAAATCTTGCCCGACGTTCTCAACAATGTCTTCCACGTCTGGGGATGGCTGGAATTGGACCTGTTTGCCTCTTTGAAAAATGCAAAACTGCTGCTTTACTGCTCTCTCATGTGAGGTCCTGGAACTGTGTGGCAGAACGCATTATATCTTTCCTAGACAGGAAGATTTCTATACGCCTTCCCACCCTTTCCACTCGTCCAGAGAGTACTACTCAAACTGGTTCAGGACAGAGCATCTATGATTCTCATAGCGCCGTTCTGGCCAAGACAGATTTGGTTCCCCCTGATTCTCCAGCTCTCGAATGCAAAATCTATCCCTCTACCTCTTTGCCAAGCCTTGATGTCCCAGGCATAAGGCTATCTGTTATACCAGGGCCTTTGCTCCCTCCACCTGCATGCCTGGCTCCTGAGGATGTAGTCCTCTCGCGCTTCCAGGCATTCCCACAGATGGCAGAGGTTCTCCGGACTGCTAGGAAGCCCTCTACTCAGTCTTCCTATTCTTTGAAGTGGAAATGCTTCTCTACTTGGGTATCATCTCAAGCCTTGATCCTTATGAGTGTCCCCCTCAGTGCATCCTAGATTATTTACTCTACTTGTCGGATGGTGGACTACAATATTCCTCAGCAAAAGTTCGCCTTTTGGCTATTGCCACATTTCATTTGCCTGTGGGCAACGTTTCTTTGTCCCAGGTGACATTGATTTGTACCTTTATTTTTAAAGGTTTTCTACACCTGCAACCCCCTATTAGAGATCCAATCTCCATCTGGGATTTGAATTTTGTTCTTGAAAATTGACCACGAGTCCTTTTGAGCCCAGTGAATCCAGTGACCTCCGATTTCTCTCTTGGAAGACTATGTTTTTAATAGCCATTACTTCTGGCAGATGGGTCTTGGAGGTGCACGCCCTGATGTGCAAACCTCCGTATATTCAGTTTCATATCGACCGGGTGTCGTTACGCACAAACCCGGCATTTTTGCCTAAGGTTGTTTCTGCGTTTACTTTAAATCAGATCTTTCACCTGCTGGTTTACTTTCCAAACCCTCAGAATCCGGGTGAAGCCTTGCTTCATACGCTTGATGTGCATAGAACATTGGGTATTTACCTTCACTACACTTCACAGTTGTGTTAACCACAGCAACTTTTTGTTTCTTTTTCCCCTGGTCACCAGGGCGTCGGTGTCTCCAAGCAGTGCTTGTCCACATGGTTGGCCAACTGCATTACATTTATTTATGCTAAATAGAACATCCCTCTCACAGGTGTTGTCAAGCCACACTGTACCAGAGGCATGTTTCAGCCTTGGATATCTGCATAGCCACCATGTGGTTCACTGTCCATACCTTCACTAGACATTACAGCCTGGACATCACTTCTAAGAGGCACACCGCTTTTGGATGGGCCATCCTATAAGGCTTCCTGTCCTAATCACTCATGATACACTGCCATCCTCCCGGTGGGTTTTATAACTGCTTGGGAATCTTCCCACTGGTTATGACCTGCTGCAAGAGACTGCCTCGAACAAGATAGTACAGTTGCGTAAGATCTTACTGTAATCTTCAAGAGTCTCTTGCAGCAGGTCATACAGCACCACCCTCCTTCCTCCTGCTGTTGCTTCATGAGGGTTACTAGCTCCTGTCTCTGATACTCCATAAGCTGCTGCCTTTCCTTTTTCCTCCTCCTCAGTTCCCTCGGACCCTCAGATGTGGTTACTCATATGGTCGCGGTTGAGAATAGAACTGAGGAATGCCTGGACATCCCCTTTTATACCTGCTAGGTGCATGACACATGGGGTGCTGGAGGGAGGTCCCAGGGTCTACTGCTGTGAAATCATCCAAAGATGAGGGCACCTGTGGCTGAATCCCACTGGTTATGACCTGCTGCAAGAGACTCTCAAAGATCTACTATTACAGTAAGTTCTTACGCAACTGTACTTTCCTTAATGTGAATGCCCTGATTCACCAAAAAGGGTGCAGCATCTTGAAGTGAGTCATACACTTTTGAGACACAAACCAAGATAACTCATAGGCAAGCTGGGTACTCAACTTGAGCTTGGAGGTTTTCGGCACAGAGATCCTTTGTGCCTAATAGCACCCTTTTGCATTTTGCCAATGTAGCCTGGACACAATCATGCTTGAAGTACAATTTAGCATTACCAAACACAATCCCCGTAGTCCCAAAAGTGAGTATAAAATATCAGGGTCGTGCTTTTGGTTTACCTATGCCAAATTGACAACACTGTTCCCTGTCAGACATTGTATTTTTTTCTATCGGGGGCAGCACCCTCGAACCTCCCCATGCAAGGGGCTGTGCCCCCTGTGCCCCCCCTTCTATAGATATCTAACTCTGAGTCAGACTTGATTCAAAGGGGTGGCCAAAACATGGCAAAAGGGTGAACTTTCGCCCTCCAGTCCCTCACAGCGACAATCTCGAAACCTGTTGAGATTGTCACTGTGAGTGATTTGCTGTAGTCTGGCGATGCAGTCAGCACACCCAAGCTTTGAGTCTTTAGGAGGAGTGGCCAGGCATGGTGAGCTCTAATGATGTTTAAGAGGTAAGAAGCTATCAAATCCTAAAAGTTCTTTGATAAGGTCATCGATACAAGTAATTCTCACCAGATTCAGCTTTCTTCAAAACCATATGAATCCTATTATTCCATCAGTGCAGGTTTTCTATGTCTTCCGTCTTCCATTCCATTTCATGCTCCGCCAAGGTAGACTGAACTGGGCCTCTGTTTGGAGGTCTGTTGTTGTGGTGTATTCCATCAAGCAGGCCTCAGTGGTGGCCGTGTGCTTCTCAACTACCCTTAAGTCTCTTTTCTCCTCAGCAACAGTTGATTCAAGCCAGAAGAGGGAGCCACTAATCCCTTTCAGCTCAGTACATAGACATTTTGAGTTTATTGTTAATGTTTCCTTGTTACCTTTGAGCTTGCTGTATATAAGTAAAGATATAAGTAGAGTAGATTGAGCCTAATTGTTTAATAAATGATGCATGAGTGTGGACAAGAAGGTTAGCAACCTTATAGTGAACTTTCGGCAGTGTGATTTATTTTAAGTCATTAACCTTCCATCCCAGAGACAGCATTTGAGCTGTCAGAGTCAAATATCATACATCACTATTTCCAGAATAGTATTCAGGTTAACATTCCTAGTTTCTACTACATAACTTGTGATGGTTTTATGCCCCAGTCAGAGACAATTAAAAGGGGTAGACAACGGTCACAGACTTATTTTCTCCCAGAACTCAGTCTGCACTGTTACCAGTTCACAACACTTCAGATGCCTGAAAAGGTTACCTTGCTATGTTGCCACCAGTTAGCTGTAACCTCATTCATGGTATCTCTAGGTCTGAATCCCACCAGAGCCACTGCTTATTCAGTACAGTGCTCCTTTGCAAAAAGCAAATGATCCACCCCTTCTGTCACAGCTGAGAACGCATTGCCTTAAATATGGAAACTAGCCATTGTCTTTGGAAATGGATCACAAACAAACTAGTTTACCCCAGTTATCTATGACTGAAATTATGCAGTCACAAAAAGCATGCAGTATATAAAAATAACATTTAATAGTCCTCTACATCTACATTTGTTACAGGATAATATACACTAAAAACTATGGGGATTACAGTATTTTTACAGAGGCAAAAATAAAAGCATTTGAAAAGATGGAAATCACACAGAAGAACCTAAGTCACAGCTATCTAAATCCTAAGTACACTAGAAAAAGTTTACCCCAACTGGGAACTTATTAAGTCATGGCAGACTCGAATCTATGATGTTGCTAGTTCAAAGTCCCAAAACATAACTGTCTCAAGAAAATATACACAGTTATCTTGGCTAGCCAACCCATTACGCCTCCAGCATCAAACATGCCTCTTGGACATCATAGCCTGGACCATTTATTTTGATCTCTGGAGTCGCCCCTTTCTGAGTATGGGTCCAGAATGGATTTGTTATTTAGAGCTTGGTTTTGTGGATTGAAACCTGGGCCCTTCTGTTTTGTCAGTTTGCTCAGTCAGTGGGGTTCTGTCTAGCTCAAATGGGCCCTGTTTACACTCAAAACATGTATTTTTGTTATGAAATGGATTCAACCCTTTGCAATTTAACAAAAACAAAAGCATTTTAGATGAAAAGACTTCTGCTACCCACTCCCAGTTGTTGTTACACAGAGGGCCACTAGCAGCTGAGTTCCCTGCTGCATAGACCACTGAAGACTGTCAATTTTAGTTTCCACCAGACCTCTCATCTGAGCTGAAACATTTTATAGAGGCATAGATGATAATACAAATTGGAAAAAAAGGGGAAAAAAGTACTGTAACTTGTCACATCTCCATCCCCTGAAAAAAATTAAAAACGCATCTTTTAGTGACCCTATATGTTGATTTTCTTAATGTTAGCAGGTGTACTCTATCTGTTCTGCCCCAGTTTTCCCTCTGTTTTAACAATTCATTAATTCTTTGACACTCCTCCCTTTATTTACTTGACCATTTGTTTCTGCCAGACAAACCATCTGCATTACCATGCTATGACCCGCTGTGGTACGTGGTGTCCATGTTATAGAACTGCAGCACTAGGCTCCATCTTAACAATTTTGAGTTTTGTCCACTGGTCCTATGAAGCCATGTCAAGGGGTTGTGGTTGATGACTAGCATGAACACCCTCCCATAAAAATGTGGTTGCAGCTTCTGCAGAGCCCTGATGATATCCAGACATTCTTTTTCAATTGTGGTATAGGCCTCCTCTAGGCAGCAGCATTCTGCTCAGGTATATAACTGGGTGTTCTTCCCCTGCGTGTTTGACCTAACTCAGAACTGCACCTAGCCCATGATCAAATGCAACCACATGCACAATGAACTTCAGAGAACAGACAGGTCTGACGAGAACAGGCGCTCAACACAATACCTCCTTCAACTGGCAGAACTTATGTTCGCATTGATTTGTCCACTGAACATTTTCTGGCATTTCTTCCTTGTGAGACTGGACAGGGATCTGGCCATGCTACTGAAGTCTGGCACATACTTTCAGTAGTACCCTGACATCCCATGGAAGACCCATACTTTTCTCTTTGTTGTGGTCATGACTCATCCCTGTATGGGCTCCATTTTTACTGACTCATGCCAAATGTACCCACTCCCCAGTCTGTGCCCAAGGTATGACACACCAGCCATCCCTAGTTGAACTTTCTACCTTGACTGTAAGCCCTGCAGCCTTCAGTTGGTAGAGCACCTCAGTCATGTGCCTGACATGATCCTTCCATGTCTGACATTAGATGACAATGTCATCCATGTGTGCTGCAAACAGAATGCAGTCCTCGAGCCATTAAAAGGTGGCTGGTGCACTCTTCATCCTGAATGGTATTAATCAAAACTTGAATAGGCCAAACAGAGTGATGACATTCTTTCTGCCTTCAGGGATCAGGAGTACCTACCTGTAGCTCTTTGTTAGGTCTACAGTGGTCAAGAATGTAGCTCCCTCAACCTATGACCTCATCCATCATAGGCATGAGATATGCATCCAACTCTGTACAGCAGTTTAGCTTATGGGTAGTCAACACATAACCTCATGGTCCCATCCTTCTTGGGTATCAATACTGATAGGGAAGCCCAGGGACTGCTGGGCTCCTGGATTACCCTAAGAGCAAGCATTTCCTTGATCTCCCCATCAATGGCAAGTTTCACTTCCTTTTGAGCTCTGTAGGGTGGCCGCCTCAGTTGAGCATGGGACCCTGTATCCACATGGTCCCCCTCCAGTGTGGTACACCCCAGTTTTCCTGTGAACATTTCCCCAAATGTATGCAGCACCCCACACATTTTGAGATCTACCAGTAGATCTGCTTCTGCCTCCTCCTCCGGATAGCTGCACACAGCCAGGACCATCTTGTCCCAGTCATGGTAGATCTTCATCATGTTTACATAGTAGATTCACTGTTTATGCCTCCTGTTGGGTAACTCCACCATGCAATTAACATAATTCACATTCCTGACCACTGAATAAGGATCCTCCCAAGCTACTTGTAATTTATTCTGTCAAACAGGGATGAGTACCATCACCCATTGCCCAACTTCACACTCCGGGGCTCTGGCCCCACTGTCATACCATGTCTTCTGTCTCTGTTTTGCAGTTGTTGGGTGCTCCTAATTGAACCCCATGAGCTTCTTTAGCCATGACCTGAAATTCAGAACATACTCCATAACAGATTCTCCTTGGGGAGCAAGAGGGCCCTTTACCCTATGGCCAAACAGGAACTTGAAGAGTGAGAATACTGAGGACTCCTGGGGGACTTCCCTATATGCAAATAAGAGATTGGGTAAGTACTTGCCCCATTCTCTCTTGCATGCTGGTTGGCAAATGCCCTCAACATAGTCTTAAGCGATGCATTAAATTGCTCAAACAAACCATTAGTCTGGGGATGGTATGGAGGAGTTCTGAGCTGCCTCACCTCACACTTCTCCCAAAGACTAGTCCTTAGTGCAGACATAAAACTTTTGCCCTGGTCCAACAGAATATCCTGGGGAAAACCCACCTGGCTAAATATCCCCTACAGTTTGTCTTCCACTTTTTGCCCTCTCAGCTTAATCCTTCGTGGATGTCAGAGTCCTATCCAGCAACCATATTCTCAGCTCTTCTGGTACATTCCTTAAGAACTGTTCCATGAGGAACAAATATGTTATCTGTACCACAGACCTAGCCTTTGCACTCTAACCGTCATTCTAACAGATTGCCTAGTAGTACACACATTTCTGAATTGCTATCTCCTCATGCCTTCCTTAAACTTTTACTTTTGCTTTTGGCCTTGAAGTCAATTCAACATTTCAGCAAGGTATTTTTCACTTCATTATAGTTCATACAGTCCTCATTTTCCATCCTAGTAAAGGTTTCTAATGTCCTGCTCATAAGGAGTGGCAAAGGGTGAACTGCCCAAGGAGCCCTGTGCAATTCAAATTTCCCACAAATTCTCTTAAAAGTTTAAAAAGTTCAAGATCACCCCCAATACTTGTGAAACATTTTGAAATTAATTTGGCTTCTTGACTCAAATCTCTGATGCCAGTACTTACTGGTGGTGACATTATATTCTGGCACAGAATCTCCATCTCCTTCACGTGTTCATGCTCTCACTGTTAACGCCTCTCTCAGCTGGATCTCATGCTGGTTTTGCCTTTCTTGCTACTCTCTCTCTCTCCCTCTCTCTCTCTCACTCATCCTCTCTCAGCTGGATCTTGTGCTGACACTAACTTTCTCACTCCTCAGCTTCCAGCTTTGCCCTCTGCAATTCTGCTTTCATCTTAACCAAGGTTAGCTCTAGGTACATCATTCATATGCAGTCTGTTATGCAGTTGCCCAGTTATAGGCTGTAGCTCATTTACATTCTCTGTAGCCTCCATCTCCTGTTTTTGTCTAGCATTGACTATTTTTGCACTGCTTCAGTGGTCACTTTTAAGAAGATCTCTGAGGTTCTGCCAGTGGCTGGCCTTCTTAATGACAAACCCTCACCATTTGCACATTTCCTCAAGGTGTGCCATCTTCAATTTTTGCATGGACCAGACAAGATGTCTCCTTACTTCTCTTACCTACAACAACAAAACAGTGATATATATAGTACAGTATCCCCTTTTGTATCTCTTGTTCTGTGACTGGACAGATAATCTTTTTATTCACAATCAGGCTCAGATCCCAACTGGTGCTAATCAATTTGTCACAGACTTCTTCTCTTCCACAACTCAGTCTGCACTGTCATCAGTTTCACAACCCTTCAGACACCTGAAACAGTTACCATGATATACTGCTACCATTCAACCATTACCTCACTTAGGGTATCTCTAGGTCTGAATCCCACCAGAGCCACTTCTCACACAGTACAATACTCCTTCCCAAAGGGAAAACTAGCCACTGCTTCTGTTACAGCTGAGAACACATTGCCATAAAAATGGTAGCTGTAGTCTTTCTCTTTGTAAATGAATCATGGACTTGCCCATTTAACCCTGGTTATCTAAACCCAAAATGCCTCAGTCACATAAAGCAGGAAGTATTTAAAAAAAGGATTTAATACTCCATGATATTTACATATGTTACATGATAACACACACTAAAGACTACAGAGGATACAGTATGTCTACAAAGATAAAGATAAAAATAAACACATTTAAAAAGAGAACATACAGAAGAACCTAACTCACAGCTATCTACAGTAAATCCTAAGTAAAGTAGGAGAAGCTTACCCCAACTGGGAACTTGGTGAGTTGTAGCAGACTCAGACACGTGATATTGCTAGTTCAAAGTCCCAAAACATAACTGACTCTAAGAATAACCACACACACAGATATCTTTGACTGCCTTGTCCACTATACCTGCATCATCGTACATGCCTTGCTGACATCATAGCATGGGCCATTTATTTTGATCTCCAGAGACCACCCATTTTGAGAATGGGTTCAAACTGGTTTGTTGTTTAGAGCTTAGTTTTGTGGATTGAAGCCTGGGCCCTTTTGTTTTCCCAGCTGGCTTAATCACTTGGTATGGCCCTGTTCACATCAAAAACATGTATTTTTGTTATGACATGAATTCAACCTTTTGATGTTTAACCAAAACAGAAGTCTTTTACATGAAAAGGCTTCTGCTACCCACTCCCACTTGTGTGTACTGAGAATACAAAGAACTTGTTACACAAAAAGGTGAGTAGAGTTCCTATAGCATAAACCACAGAAGAATGTCATTTTAGATTCTACCAGACTTTACACCTCAGCTGAAACATGTAATAGAGGCATATATGATAATAAAAATTAGAAAAATCACACAAGGAAAACACATTGCAAGTTGTCACAACAAAAGGGATAATTGGCAGGATGTATTTAGGGAAAACCATGAGACTTATCCCTATCTAACTTATATCCTGATATGGTTGCTTAGCTTTTATTATAGAACCAAGACAGGACAATGAGCCTGGTATTTTGTCCAATCATCCACAAGTGAAGCATTTGTTTCTAGTCTCTCCGAGCAGGATTCCCAAAAGTAAGCCACTGCCCCAATCTACTAGGTTTTGGGCATTATAGCCAACAGAAAAATAAATGGGGAAAGGGAACACCCCTTTCTGGTGCCCTTACCCAGAGAAAACTGAGCCAAAACAACTAAATTCATAAGAACTGCTGTAGAAGCAGAGCATAAAAGATTAAAGAGCTAATGTGCCGCCTGGAATTAATAGACATTTTCAGATGTAGTCAGCCATCACTTCTTAAATCTGAAGTATTTTTTCTTTTCTGTTTGTTAATTACAAGATTTTCCACCTGGCAGCAGTGGACTGACGTGTGGAGCAGCATTCTGTTTGAAGGCTAAAAAAGTCAGTTCCGTTCCTCGCACTACATCATCAGAAATGTGACCAAAGACATTGAGACACCATAGTCCTTGCAGCCTAAGCAGCGACTTTCACAAATTAACAATCAAAATGCAGGATATTATGACATCACTAGTAACCAAGAAGAGTCAATGCCTGCTGCTTCATGTAAAAGAGAATAATCTGGCAGTGAGAAATGGTTCCCCTTGGTTACTAGTGATATCACAGCCAGTGTGGTCTCTGTGTTCTTTAACCTTCAGACAGAGTGCTGCTCCACACATTGCCCCACTACTGCCAGGTGGAAAATCTTATAATTAGAAAACAGAAAAGAAAAAAATACTTCAGATATAAGAAGTGATAGCTGACTACATCTGAAAGTTACTATTAATTCCAGGCAGTACACTAGCTCTTTAATTAGGGATCTGTGGAGTAGTAGAGACCAGCAAACTATCTAGTGATTGTTTCCGTTTACTCTCCAACTCTGGCATTCCAAAAAGCAACATATGAGACCAGCAACATTTCTAGTCCCTAAATCAATAAAAATGACAGAATAATAGCAAAATGACTAAGATGGGGGCAGATTCATATGAGGACTATAAAGAATGAACACTTTAGGCAGTTATCTTAGAACCAGTTCATATGTGACTTTAGTGGATGAAATTTAAAGAAATGGGCTTGAGTGAGGGAATTATCTATGTGCAAACAAAAATCTTACTTTTGGATATTTGTATATAATTACAGCATTTATTAGCACCATAATTATTGGACTGGTTGTTTTGAAAATTGAGAACTGATCTCCTAGTACTGAGAAGGTGCATACACATACCAATTCACAAAGCCCTGGATCCTAGCATAACCACATTATAAGTTATCAAAAAGTGGGTTTAACATAAACACTGACTCAGCTCTAACATATGGAGCTATCACATCAATATAATACTGTATGTACAAGGCAAATAGATAGAGATACATGAGGGTTTGCAGTAGAATAACGTATTTATCTCTGCACATAACTGGTAGGACCTTCATAACTAATTTGTGACTTGGCCACTCATGAGTTATTCCTCTTATCACTAAGTAGGGAGATAATGTGTTATTCCACTGAATTCCATTATGTAAAGTATCTCTATTTAATGTATATGTATTCAGTAGATAGATATATAGATAGATAGATAGATAGATAGATAGATAGATAGATAGATAGATAGATAGATAGACAGACAGACCAATGCTAGACAAGTGTAGTGTATTGTACAAGAAAATACTATCATCAGGGAGCCTAACAATCAAGTCTTTAATTCTTTAATCTCTACTAATTTTAATTCTTTTCCATGCGGCAGATTCTATACTAGCTGGTTTACTAGACTTTGACAGCTCATTTGGCATGACATTGGAAAGAGGCCATCTGTTAGGACCTGAGCAGGGCCATTGATACACTCAAGCACAATATGTTATCAGGAAAAACCGATGAGTCATATATTTGTTTGAGCAACAGATTAGATAGTTTGACTTGTTCTAGCATGATATAAGAAGTACTCTTTGTAAAAACTGACACCACCAGAAAAAGATCCTGAACATTTGTGTGCTTAAAATTTCTTGTTGACAAAGTAAAAGGCAAAATCAAATCACCTACTTTCTTTATCTGTCTGTAGAAAGCCCAATATGGCTACAAACATTTCTATGTCCTTGAGCGAGTCACCTTGCCTTCCTGTTCTTCAGTCCTCTTAACTATAAAATTGAATAGAATGCAGATCTCAAATGGGAATTGGACTACATCAAATTTACTTTAAAGTGTGTTATTATAATCCTTAAATTGCTGTTTACAAAAGTATTGCTTGATGCATGGTGTTTATACTGTATATGGTTTTACGTACAGTACTCAAGTTACCTACAATCTCATTAATAATAAAAGAAAACTGTGACTGTCACAGCATATATCCTTGACAGACCCTGGTCTGTTGTTTTCTCTCTCCCTCTCATGTAACGTATTATTTCCTATCATTCAGGAATGAGTCAGACCAATTATTCTAGAGATTGGAAAATATATTACACAGTGTGTCTCTATCAACAGATTGTGATTAAATGTGTTAAAGTCTCTGCTCAGGACCTACAGGTGGCTTCTTTCCAAGGCCACACCAATGGAGCTGTCAAAGTCTAGTGAACAGGTCAGCATATTATCTGCTGTTTGAAATATGATTAAAGCTCAGAGAGCAAATTAGTAGTGTTTAAATAATTAACGACATGATTATAACTAGAATGAGCAACAAAGATATGGGGGGTATTCCAGTGGGAAAAAAAATAATTAGAAATGCAAATTATTTAGAATATAATGTTATTCTGTGGTTTCAAAAAGAGCAGCATGTCTACACATCCATTATTTCGGGTGTATGTTACTCAAAGTGAGTATTCACTTAACTATTCTGCATAGGAGGAACACACACAAATCAATTTTTGTTTATGTGAACAACCACAGATAAAATGAATAAATGATGAATTTTCAGGGTGACAGGATGACTTTGTCCATGGACATAGTGTATGGTGTTTTTCACCTGCAGGACACTAGCCTGAATCTGGTTGAGGCTGAATTTGCTTGAAAGCCATGATCATCTGATGGTTGTTTGATGATCTATGTGAAATTAGTTGTGGTCTAAGGTTGTTTCTAGTGGATAAATGTCCACCTGACCAAACTACTAACACAACTGGCACTAATTGGAAACCTTGTATGCAGTCTCACTTGAGATGCCAAGGTTAGACAGGGTGAAATCTAAACTACCTCTCACCAGTATGGTGGTTCTTATAGGGCAGACGCACTGGTAGGGCTGTATAGGGTAGCATGCATTGAAATCACCCATGCTTTCTGTACCATATGGATAAATAGAGGGCTTCCATCTTCACAATGTCAATCTGGAGCTTTTCACAGTACTAAAATTCCCTTAAAATGTTATGTTTAAGAGAAACAATCATGACTTTCCCTGAATGTCTAGTTGAGGCATTGCTCCCATCAGGGATGATGGGAGGGAACAAAATGTGGGAGAAAAGTCCAGTAGCCAATGAAATGCTGGCTGAGCTAAGCCTGATAAGGATATATCACTGTGAACAGGGTATATCCCTGAAAGACAAGCTTCTGGCTGTGAGAACAAAACAATATGGAAAAAAGAGGCCGTGTATATCAACTCTGTAATATCTTGCTCAAAGGCTGGCCAAGTTATAAGCAGCCAAAGATTCCAAAGTAACATCAGTAATCAAAGTTGAATGTCATAAACATTTCTGGAGGAAGGTAAAGGCTGCATAAAATGTCAATATGGTAGCATTCATAGGAGGCTTCATAGTAAAAGTAAAGTTGTGCCAAGTGTCAGGTCACTATCTTCAGTGACGAAACATGAAGAATAGTCATGGGCATCACTGTGCACTAGCCTGAATTCTTGCATTATGCCAGATAACCACTAGAGTTCACTGACTTAGTGACTTGTGGAAGCATGTGCAAGTGCAGTATTATTTCTGTACAACGTCATCTGCTGACCCTTTTACACCCCTGTAAAAAATATGTTTTTTTTACTATTTGAAAACAGTGGCACCAAGTGACACCAAGTCTTACAACTAGTTGCAACTTACAGTAGGCCATTGTGATAGAAGTATCTGGATATATTTAGTCATGATGGAGCATTTTGCTGGACATCACTGTCGTAGTAGTGTTGTAGGGGTACTGTAGGGCCACGATGCTAGTGCAGGTAAGGTCATTTAGTGGTGATAAGTGTTTTGTGAAAGTTAAACTCTACAAGTGGAATTTTAGTGGCATTACCTATTATGTGTACATGAATTTGTGGGCAAAGTTTGCCAGTTAGTAATTTCTAAAATGCCCACAATAAATTTTAACCTACTAAACCACATTTATCCACCTTAATTAGTCTCCAGGACATACTTATTTTGGTATGTATGTCACATCTTGAGTGTACACCTGCAATAGCTGTGGAGGTATAAAAATCTAAATATTTTGAACATTTTCACACAATTCAGCAAATAATAAAATTGTGAAAATTTGAACTCCTGTAACTTATAATTTATATAACCAATTACCTCTTTATTTAGCAGTTTTGATGACTCAAGAAAGTATGCATATACATTTTCAGTTATCTAGCTCCAAAGGTGGCTAAGTAATATGTATAGAAATATTTTCAGAAATGTCCACATGAATAATAAATTGCCAAACTTTGAGCCCTATAACTTCTCCATTCCTCATCCAAATGTCATGAAACTTGCCATCGTGTTATGATCTCTTCCAAATAGTATGCATGCAAAATTTATATAGCTATAATATGGATCGAGATATCACTGGTGAAAGAATTTCAAAAATCATGCAACATTTCATGAAATTTAATACAATTTCAGAAAAATGCAGTAAAATCAGAATTTGCTAATTTCAACCAACTTTACAAGAGATTACTACATCCAGATGAAGTTGTCCCATGTATTAGTTACAATACTCTGTTAGCATTCTAGTGTCCATAAAGATGTCCATTTTGTTTTAAACACATCAAGTCTCATTATTTGCTATGCCAGGTGGTACAGAATTCCATATACTGACCATACTTTAAGTATAGTATATTGCTTAATTATAACATGGGTAAGAACATTCTAGCCACATGATTAGCTAAAGACAAGTACAAGTTTATAATTATCTGGCTATAATTACACCTCTGTACTTGTTTAGCCTGTGCACTAGATTTGGCTACAATAACAATATGCAAAATATGCTCATGTTTTGCGCTCATATTTCATACAAAAAGCAATATTTTCTTATTAAAGATCATAAGACACCCTTTTCAAAGTGTCTTTAAAGGACAACTAGGGTAAATCATGAAAATAAAATAATGATCCAAAAACATAGCATTGTAGGTTAGAGTCTTGCTTACAGTATCATGTGCTCTGTTTGGTAGAAAACTGGGATTTAATTATTGTTTTATTGAGTTTAAATTATGTACACAAGCCGCACTATCTAATCAAAAGCCCCACTCCAGTAGATGCCTAAAATGACTGGGACATCATTGCGCAATGACGTCATTGGAGTCACCGCACTCTGGAGTGATCATTCAGTATGTATCGAGACCTCATAAATATACTTACGCTGTTATCTTTAGATTGTGTTTCTCAAGAAAATCCTTTAATGTGCATGTGTGAAAAGGTTGTCACAGATGCATATTAAAGAATTTTAAGAGGTGACATCTAAAGGTCATCTAAAGAGGTAATCTAAAGGTGACATCATAAGTATATTTATAAGGTCCCTATACATACTGAATTATTGCTTTGGAGTGCTGTCACTCTAATGATGTCATCATGCAACAATGTCTTGGCCATTTTAGGCATCAACTGGAGCAGGACTTTTGAATAGATAACGTGGTTTGTGTACATAATTTTAAACCTGATGAAACAATATTGAATACCAATTTTCTACAAACAAACAATACACAAAACTCTCTAACACAAACTGTGTTTTCAGGTGTCACTTGCATGATTTACCAGTTTATTTGTCCTTCAAATAGGATCCATGTCATATGTGCAATAAGATACTTCAAGGATGTGTAATGATGATAAATAAATGCACTTTCCTTTTGTGTGTTTAAAGGCACTTGGCACAAGCACCTCACGCCTAAAACCCTCTCAATATATGTGATCACTGACCTCATAATTAGACACCCTAGCATGTCCTATTACATACCTATACAATATGTTTAAATTCTGTTTTATTTTCCTGCATGTCTAATGCAGAAAAACAACTAATCTGCCCCCACCTGAAACATTAAAGGAAAACTGCACCTTCATATCTTGTAAATTCTATTTGTTTCCATGTCAACCGACAATTTTTTTCAGGTAGCTGTTAGAGATATGCAGTATGTGACTGCTTTAGTTTAGTTTCACTGTTCATACTAATCCCTGTAACTATCCTGGGGATCTCCATTTTCTAGTTGTTACAATGTTATTGTCCCTGAGAGCTGCATTAGCATACTGTATGAGAACATGATGTGTCAGCACCCTTGAAACTCCACAGTATGCCTGTTTGCTTAATTACTGTAGTATTTAGTACAAGAGTACAAGTTGCAGCAAGATGTGAAACACCACATTTACCTTCAGTTAGCTTTGTAAACTGTCTGAGCTGTAATGCAGGTTTTCCTTTAAACTGCATTCATTTTGTTTTGTTTCAAGAGAGCTTTTTCAGGATGTGTGTACTCTCAGCATAGAAATACATGGTATATATTGGTGATGTGACACCATGTTCTCATATGTGAATGCAGCTGTCATGGACATTGAGATTTCAACAAACATAAAATGGAGTCCCCAGGATAGTTATAGGGGACTATCATGAACAGTGAAAACAAACTAAAAGCAAACCGCATATTCCTAACAGCTACAAGAAAAGAGATGTTACGTTGACATGGAAACAAATAAAATTTACAAGATATGAGGGTGTAGTTTTCCTTTAAGTCACATTTTAACTATTTTTATATATTTGTGTTTCCCCTAGCTCTTATATCTCTTCTGACAAGCTCCTTTTCACCAAGGTATTTCCTCAAGGTCAAAAATGAAATATTTTTCAGATGGTAGATACAATCCATCATATTACAATGGTGCAGTAGCATTTCTTCAGTTAGATATAAATAGGCACTTTTATGTTTGGTCTCGATTTTAGATTAATAGAATTCAGTCAGTACTTGAGCTGGAAGCTTGGAAATTGGCATGAACAGACTTCATGGCACACACTACACAGCTGTCAAACGTGATGAAATGCTTTTAGTTAGTTTTCAGGTTAGGGGTGTCAAAACTGTAACATTCAGCAATTGTAAGTTTTTTTTTTATTTTTTGCAAACATAAAATAAGAAAAGGTGAAGATATGAAACCAGAAAATTTAAGGCTTATTAGATGCTGTCACAGAGTTACTTTTTGTGGTTTGGGGACTAAAAAAATAAAAATAAAAAAGTTATAACTAGTTTAAAAGTTTGCTAGTCATACATACAATATGTTCACAATACAGAAGACCATTAGAATGTGATTACAGTTTCACGGGCAACAGCAGTGGCCTTTGTTAATGGAAATCAAAAATTGAAGCTGGACATGAAAGGTTGAGGTAGGGCTGTGCCAGTCAACATCAGTAGGGAAGATGTGTTGAGGGTGCTGGGAACCAGGAACTACAGTACTCGACTAAGGATAAGGAGAGTTAATAGGTGCCACTGGAATCCAGGCACTGACAGGCCTGGGATGGAATGTGGGAGGAGAAGCAGTGGACACCATGAAGTGCTTTGCACAGGACAGGAAAAGAGAGAGTGGGTATCACTGGACACTAGGAAGTGTTTGGCACAAAAACATAAAAAAATAATATATATATATATATAATGGTAGCACGGTAGTGCTACCATGAATTAGGAGTTGAGTAGCACTTTTAAGGTTAAAGGGTCAAACTTTGCACCTTAATAACTTCCTCACCGTTTAATGGATTTGCCTGAAATCTGATACACAGAATTGGACATGGTAGATTTTGGGATCTGCAAACTTTTGTGCCAGTCGGATATATGGGTGCGGAGTTATTAAGCAACAACGAATTGTGCAATTATGCTTTTTTTGTGATTTCTTTGCTCTCGCCTACAGGTCGCACGGTTTTCACGACCAGTCCAAAAACTTCAGGGAACATGCAGCCAGGGTCTCCAATGTGCCTTTTGAAAATTTCATGAAAAAATATTAAATGGTTTAAAAGTTATTCAAAAAACAAGTTCCCATTATAAGTCAATGGGAAAAGTTAACAAAAAGTTTGAAAGTGTCGCAAATGCAGTTTTTACTTTCGCAAATGGCCCTTTTACTTTTGCAAATCTGCCATTTTGTTTTCAGTTGGTGATCAGAAAAATGCTTGCCATTTAAATTTGGGACCCTCTAGCAACCTAATTATTTTTGTATTCACCTAGTCGGAGCCTGAGGATGCTAGCCATGTCTTTATTTTAGGGTGAAACACCCAAGAAATATGTTTTTTAAATTTCTGGAAAAAGTACTTTCGCAAAGCACTTTTGCACATGTGACACTTTCGTGCTGTTTTGGGAAAGCTTTCGCAAAGTTCGACAGTATTTTTCCAGACTATGGCCAGAATGACAGGAGTTCTTTGTCACCCTGCTGCAAAAGAACTGTTTGGTCTTTTAGGCTGAAATTTGGAGGGAAGGTAGCCAACATCTCAAAGATGTGCTTTCCACTAGTTTGGTGACAAAATATTGCATGGCTGCAAAGTTACGGTACTCCAAAATTAGCATGTTTTCCCATAGACTAACATGGTGGTATGCACCGCACCTTTCAGGGCTCGTATCTCGAAAAGGTGCGAGATACAGATTTTCGTCATGACCTGCATAGCCCAAAGGCTATGTAATGCAAAACAGTAGCCAAGAAAATAATGATTTCTGTGAAATTTAAATTTTTTTTCTATGTCGTGTGGTTGCTGAGATATTACCAATTAAGTACTTCCAATGCTCGTTTTCAGCTTCGATCCCCATTACAATGCATACATTCTTTGTACACACTGTGTCTCTGTATGCACCTGTTTGGAAAACACAGGGCATGCACTTCCATTACTGTTACAGTTACTGTTCCCACTTGCGTTTCTGTCCCCCTTTGCATTACCATTACTGTCTACACCACCAGGTGCATTACCCTTTGTGTTGTCATTCACGCTTGCATTACCATGTGCGCCACTGTTCGCACTTCTGTTTGTGTTGCTGTTCTAGTTACTATGTCACAATTCGGGCCCTGTGCTCCCACCGCCGTATTGCATTCACTATTTCTAGTCATCATTCTCAAAAAGAAGGAAAACTAGAGGCAAAAAACTCTGTTTAATGCATAGTTAGGGTTGCTCCACAGCGACAAAAGCGAGAGAATTCGGTGTTAGGGTTGAAAGTCCCCCTTGGACCCCCCTGCCCACACCCCCAACCGGCATCGGGGTGTGCATTGGGGTTGTCGGTCCTAACTCTCACCCATTCTCCTATGTCTCTGTTTCTTCACACATGTGATGGGGTGAGAGTTAGGGCCAGCGACCCCAATGCACACCCCAATTCCGGTTGGGGGTGTGGGCAGGGGGGTCCAAGGGGCTTTCAATCCAACACCAATTTCCTCACTTTTGTCACTGTGGAACAATCCTAACGAATGCATTAAACTGAGTTTTTGCTCTAATATATATATATATATTTATATATAAATACTATATCAGCAAATGGCTGGCATTGTAAATACAAAATTAATGTGCTTCTGTTATTAAATATCCTTATAGTTGTATGGCCATTCTTTCTGTATATTTAGGCATCTCACAAAAGTAGGGAAATGCTCTAAGCAGTATTGCTATTACTTAAACTTTTGCACCCTCTCTCGAAACATAAGAACCAGATTCGTTAATGTCTGAGTAAATGTCCTTGCCTTAAAAGACATTGTTGAACTTTGGGTAATACCAGCACTGCTACTGTAGAAATTTCCACCACACATTCATCAAATTTCTGCTGAAGTGTTACTGTAACGTCCCTTTTCCTTCACGTGCAAAATATTGCTGCAACGTAACTGGTACCTAAACATTAGTTTATTTTCTGTTTGTTTGTTTGTTTTTGCAGTTGGTCTATTCATTGTCAGAAGTATACTTCTGTAGCTTCTCACTGTGTGTCAGATTCTCTAGCTAATGAACCTTGTTTACTGTATCCCACCATGCCTTTTTAGTTTAAGGGACATTTTAACCATATTCTTGGGATACATTTCTTGTCTGCCTGTCTGTCAGTCTGTCTAGCCATTGTTCAGGGACCATGGGTGGACTGTTAGGTTATACCAGAAGTCTCTTCAATCTTATCTTGAAGGTTTGAGATTCCAGGTCAGATATTTGAAATTTGGCCTAGTGGGCAAAGTGATTTCACCCTGTTTGCCTAGGGTTTGCTCCTATGCACAATATTCAAAGGGAGCTGTGGGGCACAGGGTCACGTTGTTGAAAACATAAACAGCACAGCAAACAATGCCACAACCATAATGCCATCCTCCGAAATAGCGTCAGTGAAAACACTGACCATAACAAAAACAGCGCTTACCATTTAAAATAATAGGCTTTTTTGCTTTTGCTGTGGGGGGTTCATCCTCCACACCACCTGGAATTATAATAATCAACTCTGAGGGAGTGTGAACCACAGGGATAAGAAGAAACTTGGGAGGGGGTCACTTTGTTTCAAAGTGTATAATTAAAAAAATATATATTGGGAGACAGGGAACCAAACCCTGCTCCCCAGTCTCCACGACTCCAGGGCTTGTGTCTTAGCCACTCCACCATGACAGCAGCTCAGTGAGGCACAGCGGTTGAGCATTCTTCAGCCTGTCCTCCACTCTGTGGTCAGCAACAGGGGTAGTAGTAATTCCCTACTGCTATTTTACCCTTGTCGCTCTGAATGCTTGCGTGCTTCACACAGTGAGGTGCTTGCTGTACAGTTCTTGAAGCAACATATTGACCCAGTACTGGCTGTGGCACACATTAAAAGGGTTAGCACATGCAAATCAAAATAAGGTATGCGGTGGGCAAAGGGAGTGGTAGGGACCTGAATACAGGTGCAGCACAATATTCAACAAATTTTCACTGTGCAAAAAGGTTAGCACCAAGCACTTCACACAGCATAAATACCATTGAGAAGAAGCCAACTTACTCCAGGTAACCCTAGCGGCTGGTGGAGTAACTGGCTGACAACCATATTGGCAGTGGGGAAGACATATGCTCCTGGTAGCTAGTGGCACCCCACCCTCTGAACCCTGGCCCCATTAAAATACAGTAAGTTCCTGGTGTCCAGTGGTCCCTCTCCACCCTCCAATCACAGGCCCCGGTAAGATAACATACATTCCCTGGTGCTAGTGGTTCCCCTCACCCTCTAATCACCAGACCTGATATAGTAAGAAAAACCCCTGGTGCCTAGTGGTGCCCCTGTCCTATGATTGCCAGCCCAAGTATAAACAAATAACTTCCTGGCTTCTGGTGGCACCCCCCCAACCCACCAATCCCCATCCCCATTCCAGTGTATTCTTTCCCTGGCATCTAGCACCCCCCACATTATGATCACCAAACAACCCACCCTGCCAAACCCCTCTTACCAGTAGGACCAGTGCCATGGGAGTCCACACAGTGACCGGCATGCCCCTCCTCGGAGAACCTGGGGGAGGCAACTGATGGTAAGCCAGCCTGTGGCCAAATAAAAAGGGATGCCAAATGATTTCAAAAGTAAGAAAACAGGGGGACACAGGTGCTACATCTGCCAAAAATTGAAACACATATCATATGGCTGTCCCAAAAATATAGCAAAGAAGCAAGTACAGCTGGAGGGTAGCTCTAAAGCTCCCAGTAGCTAGTATTGTGCAGAGTGCAGTTCTCACTAGCTGCACTGCATACATGCACAGGGTGTGTTAGTAAACAGGATGGTAGCCCAGGAATTGAAGGACACAGGAGCCTCCACTTCAATGGTAAAACAGGATTTGATTCTGAAGGAACAGGTCCTGCAGGGCCACTTTTTCAGAATTAGAGGAGTGATGGGTCCTGCAGTCTCAGTGATAATAGTCTGGATATTTCTAAGCTGTGAATGTGGCCAGGGCATATGGGATATGGTTGTAGTACCGGACCTGCAGGTTGGTGTAATTATGAATAATGACTTTGACAGTCAGGCCAACATAATGTATGTCAGTACCTGCAGTAAGGCTAGCGAACTGCTCCTGCAGACACAAAGGGAACAGTGCAGCAGGAAGCAGCTCCTCCCTCAGCAGCAGGGGAAGTTTCAGCCAAAAATTGAGCTGAGAGCAGCAGTTCTAGCCACAGCTACAAACTGGGAGAGCCCAGTTGTGGCATCTCTCCACGGAAGAATTTGTTTTAGGAACGCCAGGTGCAGAGCTGAGAGAGCTTAGCAATCTGACCAGCCCTGTAGAAATTGAAAAACTTAGCTACTACTGTGGAAGGTGACTCTCAAGGTTCAGAGAAAAGGGAGATATGTTGGGAGAATGGACTCCTATACAGTGATTGAGCTTCAAAGGGAGGACCAGAGAAAGGGATACATTGGCATATAGTAGTTCCTAGAGAATAAAGGAAGCAGATTCTAGCCTTAGTCTACTATATATCCTTTTCTGGACACTTAGGAGTGCAGCATACAAAATTTAGCTGACTAACAATTTTTGCTGTCCCAGTATCTTTGAGGAAGGCGCAAACTACTGACAGACCTGTCTTCAGTGCCAGAGAAAAGGAATGGTTGGAGACAAGGCTAAGGTGGCTTTGATTCCCTTGTCTATAATTGAAAAGCCATTTCAATGAGTTGCTGTGGGCATTGTGGGACCACTCAGAACCCCAATTTGCACAAGCAAGGGATCCAGTTTGGTGGTCATTGATTATATCACAGGGTACCCAGAAGCTGTGCCCTTGTCTACCACTGAGGTGGAAAATGTAGCCAAAGAACTCCTGGGTTTTTTTTAGTCAGGTGGGTTTTCCCTAGGAAATTTGTGTCAGACCAGAGCATCACTTTCATGACTGCCTTAATGGCTAGTTCTTTGAGAAACATGTGGTGTGCAGTAGCTCAGGGTCTCACCATGCCACCCCCAGACTAACGGACTGGTTGAATGATTTAATACAGCTCTTAAATCTATGTTAAGGGCATTTGCCGATCAGCATGTGAGAGAATGGGACAAGTACCCATCCCATCTTTTATTTACATATAGGGAAATCCCCCAGGAGTTCTCAGGACTTTCTGGTAGCCAGGGGAGGCAAATAATCAGGGGAAGCAGGGACAAGGCTGATAGCCACCCTTCTGCACCCCCAGGGGAGACAAACCTTTATAGAAAAAGAGGAATGTTCTAGTCTGTGATGTCAGGAAGGCATATATGAGGATACTGGTTGAAGTAGGCCAGCCAGCCAAAAGTATTTCTGTTGTACGTTTACAATGCAAACTTACTTATGTTTTGGGATTTCAAACTAGCTAAAATCACAAAATCAAATCTGCCCTAACTCATGAATTTCCAGTTGAGGGTAATCTTCTTCTGCTCTACTTAGAATCTAGATAATGTTGAGTTAGGTGTTTTCGGTATGACCCTTGTCTTTTCAAATGTGTTTATTTGTATCTCTGTAGAAATACTGTATTCCCCATTGTCTTTGTGTGTATTATCCTTAGGCTTGCCAGGATTAGATTAAAATCAGTAGAAATCGATAAACATCAATTTCAGAAGACTTTGTGAAACCAACGGGCAAAAAAATTACATTGATACTGATCGATTGTTTATCAAAGCATCACCTCCAACTCTGCCATCTCATTGAGTTTCCTAGTCAGGTAATTTAAAAAAAATAGATTGCAATAAACTGGCAGCAGTACTGAATGCTGCAACCTCCCAGACCCTTCCGTCCCACCACAACCCAGGCAATTAAAGACTTTCACCCCATTCTGCCATCTCACTGGGGGCTCATGGTCAGGTATTTTTTTTAAATTGTAAATGAACGGGCAGCAGTATTGGGTGCTGCAACTTTCCTGTCCCTTCTTCCCAACACAATGAGGGCAATTAAAACTGTGTTCTCATTTCTGACATCTCACTGGGGCTTCCGACCTGGTCAGCTGTTGAATTGTTGTATTCGCTTCTTACTTGCTTTGACTTGGGCAATTTAAGCTCCTCCCAACACAACTCAGGCAATCAAAGTTTCAACCCCAATCCAGAATCTCATCGGCTTTGAGTTGTCCCTTTCTGCCCACCACAACTCAGGCAGTTAAAGACTCTCTCTAGTAAATATATGTTGTAAATATATGCCAGCCGCTAGTCGATACTACTTGAAATAAAAGCATACAAACCTGAGATTTTGCCTAACTGTGTTAATTTCAATCGATAAAAATCAGAAACAAGTACGGAAGAAATAAAACTTGATTTTAGCCATCGAAATTGGGGGGAAATAAAAATTGCATCCTGGCAATGATAATTATCCTGTAAAATATGTAAATATCATGGAGTATTAAATGTTATTTTAAAATATTTTATGCTTTCTGTGACTGTGTCATTTCAGGTATAGATAACCGGGGTAAACTGACAAGTCTGTGATCCATTTCTGAAGAGGCAGGCTACAAAGTACCATATAAAAACAGTGTTCTCAGCTGTGGCAAAAGGGTGGGTCATTTGCCTTTGGGGCAGAGCACTGTGTGAGAAGTAGCTCTAGTGGGATTCATACCTAGAGATCCCTGAATGTGAGTCATGCTGACTGGTGGCAGCATACCAAGGTGACCCTTTCAGGTATCTGAAGGTTTGTGAAAACTGGTAGCAGTTCCAACTGAGTTCTGAAAGAGAACACATTTGTGACAGTTGCATTTTAAAGTCTTAGTGGAATAATCAACTGTTCAAACTCTTGGATGGGGTAATTGCAACACGTTTATTCTTAATGTCCTCTGCAGTGAAAAACAAAGGAAGTTACCTTCCTCCAGTGACACAGTTTGAAGGCCACTCTGAGGTGAGTTACTCCCCTATGTGGATCTTTTAAGTCATCACTTCCTTGCTACATTCACCCCTTTATTGGTGAAGGTGACCATGCTGTCCACATGTTTTAACAAGGAAACATTGCTTCCAGTGATCAATGACTATCAAATATATAACAAAGCCATTAACACTTTGTTTGTTGTAATTCGCTTTCATCTGTACAGTTAATCAACTCCTGTTTCATCTTTTGACAGACCTTATTCCACAGTTTGTGCCCCCTTGCTAACGCGCATATATATTACCACCATAGCAGCTGTGAATGGGACTTGTAACTGATATGAAAGTCTATTTGGTGGTCAGACCTCCCTTAAGGGATACCTTCTTGATGTTCCAGGTGACTGGGTCTAATGTGGAGTATTTTAGACAATTGGGAGGGTACCTCAGGCTGCTGTAATACTTGTTCAATATCTGTATGTAGTGAATAAGATGAGGTTGGGCTGAATCCCACTTGCTCATTGTGATTATTTGGGCACAGGTCACAGGCAGTGTTACTCTGCAGTGGTATAGCAGTATCTTCATCACATGCAGCAGCAGCTGTCATTTCCTGGGCACTTTGCTTGTTCTCTATTAGCACATCTGTACTCGACAAAGAAGACTGTATTCCAGAGTGTTCAGAACTATCAGATGTGGTTGACCAGTATAATCCCCACAATGGGTCATTACTGTTGAACTTCTAAATGCAAGTGCATCATCTGCTGACTCACTGTCAGATGCATCACTGTCTACCGCCATATTCAGAACATGCATTAAGATGATTATGGTGCACAGATTGTTCTAAAGGCCATCTTTAGTATATACAACATATACTGGGATACTGGACTGTTTCTTAATAACCAGAAAGATGGAGACTCACTTGTCAGCTAGCATTTGCCTTCCTTCAATGTGGGTTATTCCAACAAACACCCAGTCACCTGGTTGGAAAGGTATATATTCTGTCTTGCAGTCACTGCCCTTACTTCTGCTCCTTGGAATTCTTTGACATATGTTTTGCCTGCTCATATGCAAGTGATAAACACGCTCTGAAGCTTTGGGCATACTCTTTATATTCTACTGGATTTTCCTCAGCTGATAAACCAAATGCCAAGTCCCCCAAGTAGTCTAGGATGCCTCCAAAACATGAGATAGAAGGGTGTATATCCTGTGAAATCAGGACGGTGCAATTGTATGCATGTGTCATGGCATCAGCATTATCTTGCCAGTTAACTTTCGGGTTAGGAGCTAGAGTACCCAACATTTCCATAAGCATATGGTTAAACCTCTCTGTGCTCCTATTCCCTTGTGGATGATATAGAAACATAGAAACATAGACTTTGACGGCATATAAGGACCACTTGGCCCACCCAGTCTGCCAATTTCCCTTCCTATTGGATAAGCTGCAGATTCTAGTTAACCAACAGCCAACTTCCTGCCACCCCCCACTACAATTGCTTTATGTCTGTCCCATGCATGTTTGAATTCCCCCACTGTTTTAGACCCAACCACCTCCCCAGGAAGGCGGTTCCATGCATCCACCACTCTCTCCGTGAAAAAAAAATTTCCTCACATTACCCCTGAGCCTTCCCCCCTCTATCTTTATATTGTGCCCCCTTGTTCTTACACATCTCTTTTTCTGAAAGATGCTACCCTCCTGGACTTTGTGGATTCCCTTGAGGTATTTGAAAGTTTCTATCATGTTCCCCCTGTCCCTCCTTTCATCAAGGGTATACATATTAAGCTCTCTCACTCTTTCTTCATATGGTTTCTGATGCAGACCCTGCACCATTTTAGTTGTCCTCCTCTGGACTGCTTCCATCCTGTCTATGTCCTTGCAATGATGGGGTCTCCAAAATTGCACACAGTATTCCAGATGGGGTCTCACCAACTGTCTGTACAGAGGGATAACCACTTCCCTTTTCTACTTGTGATGCCCCTTCCTATGCATCCCAGTATCCTCCTGGCTCTCCTTACTGACTTCTCACATTGCTTACCCACCTTTAGGTCATCTGATATGACTACCCTCAAGTCCCTTTCCATTTTGTTGTTGATAGTACCTCCTGCTATTGTGTACTCTTCTCCTGGGTTTTTGTTTCCCAGGTGCATTACTTGCACTTCTTTGCATTGAATCTAAGTTGCCATATGTCTGACCATTCCTCCAACCTTGCCAAGTCCCTTCTCATCCTTTTCTAACCCTTGTATATCAACTCTGTTACAGATCCTGTGTCATCTGCAAAGAGGCATACCTTTCCCTCCAGCCCTTTGCAATGTCACCTATAAAGATGTTATAGAGGACTGGACCCAGTACTGAGCCCAAGGGTACTCCACTAGTATCCCCCCTTTCTTCAGAATGTGTTCCATTCACTATTACCTTCTGTGTCCTGTTGTGCAGCCAGTTTGCTACCCAGGCTACCACCCTGGAACCCACTCACAAACTGGCTAACTTGATTATTAGTCTTTTGTGCGGGACTGTGTCACATGCCTTGCTAAAGTCTAGGTAGGCCATATCCACAGCCCCTCCCTGGTCTATTACTTTGGTCACCCAGTAAAAGAAATCAATTAGATTCATCTGACATGACCTTCCTGCTGTAAATCAATGCTGCTTTGGGTCCTGTGCCCCGCTGGCCTCTAGGTACTCAACAATTCTTTCTTTCAGAAGTGACTCCATCATTTTCCCTACCACTGAGGTCAAACTTACAGGTCTGTAGTTTCCTGCTTCTGCCTTGCTCCCACTTTTGTGAAGGGGAATCATATCTGCCCTCCTCCCGTCCTCAGGTACCACCCCATTCTCCCATGATTTGTTAAAAAGTGTGTTCACTAGGTCCTCCCTTAGTTCTTTTAGGATTCTAGGGTGAATTCCATCAGGCCCCACTGCTTTGTCCACCTTGAATTTTAGGAGTTCTTTCAGGACTCTTTCTTCTGTAAATGGACTTGTCCAACCCTCTACCCAGAGTGCTTCTATTGTCTGGTTTAGGTAACTCCTCCCCATCTTCTTTTGTGAATACTGAGCAGAAGTATTCATTCAGTATTTCTGCCTTTTCACTGTCTCCCTCTGCCCACCTCCTCTCTCCTTTATTAATCTTCACTATTCCTCCCTTAACCTTTCTATGTTCCCTAATGTACCTATAAAAGGTTTTATCCCCCTTCTTAACTGAGTTGGCTATTTTTTCCTCAGTTTGGGCATTTGCTATTCTGACTGCCTTCCCCACTTCTTTCTGCTTTAACCGATACCATTCCCTGTCATGCTCCTTCTGTGATTCCTTACACTTTTTGAATGCAGCCTTTTTCTCCTTAACCTTCCTGCCACTCTTTTGAGAACCATAGTGGTTTTGACTCACTTTGTTTTCTTTATTTGTTTCACACAAAGGCTTGTTGCCTCTATGGTGGCAGTTTTATTTTTATCCATTGTTCTTCCACCCTCTCTTTTTGGACATTTGCTAGGGCATTCCTCAGGTTTTCACCCATTTTGCCAAAGTCAGCCTTTCTAAAGTCCAGTATCCTTATTTTTGTATGGCTTGCTCCATGGTTGTGTTATTGTGAAGCACACTGTGCAGTGGTCACTTGTTCCCAGATGTCTACTGACTTCTAAATATGTGATCCTCTCTCCATTTGAGAGTACCAGGTCAAGTATTGCTCCCTCCTAAGTGGGTTCCAACACTAGTTGTCTAAGGCCTGCCCTGCAGGGCATAGAGAATGACCCTGCTCTTGGATGTGGCTGTAGTACATGTCATCCAGTTAACATCTGGCATATTCAGGTCCCCATCAACAGTATCTCCCTTTTCACCCATTTAGAGAATGTCCTCTATCATTTTCTTGTCCATTTCCTCCCTTGAGATGGGGTTTGTATACAACCCCTGTGAGGATTGTGATCCATTCCCTGTCTCCAAGGTGACCCAGAGTACCTCTTGACCTCCCCTTTACTTTTTAGTTCTGTAGCTTTGATCCCTTCCCTTATGTATAGAGCTACTCCACCTCCTCTTTTACCCTCCCTGTCCTTTCTGTAGACTGTGTACCCTGGTATGTTGACATCCCAGTCATGGTTCTCCGTGTACCATGTTTCCGTAACTGCCACAATATCCAATTGTTCATCTTCCATCAGGGCTGCTAGCTCAGGAAGCTTGTTTCCCAGACTATGGGCATTGGTACTTATTGCCCTCCATTTAATGTTGGCTTTATCCTTTTTCCCCCATCCCTGCTCTTATTGCCCTTGTCTATTTTTCCATTTACCCCTGTCCTGCCCTCTGTTGAGCTCTATACCTCAGTGTTTACCTTACTACCTGCCATGTTTTGTGGGGGGAGGCTTGAAATTTCCTGCCTCTTATCAGCACCTCCCCCCTTGGTTAGTTTAAAAGCTTGCCAAGGAAGCATTTAAACCTGTCACTTAGGAGCTTGGTTCCTTTGTGGACAGATGCAGACCATTGTGCCAGTATAGACCTTCATCTCTCCAGGTGTACCCCAGTCCCCAATGAGCCAAAGCCCTGTGCTCTGCACCAGTTTTTTAACCATTCATTAAACTGCATGGTGTGCAGTACCCTGGCCTCACCCCTGCCATGGACTGGCAGCATCTCTGAGAAGGTAACCGTGCTTGCTACCTGTCTGAGGCCCCTACCCAACTCCACAAATTCATCCTGCACTTAACTGATTCCATGCCTAGCTAGGTCATTTGTCCCAAGGTGGACAATGATATCTAGTTCCCTCTCCTGTGATGCTGCTTCTGCAATCCTGAGGATTTGCTTCTTGTCCCTCCAAGTCATGGCACCAGGCAGGCACCTTACTTCCCTCTCCTCTCCCTTCACCAGTTCTACCCCCTAACAATTGAGTCCCCTATCAAAAGCTGTTTCCTTCCCCTGTGGTGTCCCTTGCCACCCTTTTGTGGGTCTCCCTTGTGGATGTCCTCAGCATTCTTCTTGGTCTCCACTGAGGGTGCCTTCATAGAGGAACCTTGCTCTGCCAGACTGGTGTATGATTTGTATAGAGGTATAACTAGGGGGCTTCACCTCTGTTCCACCACCCGCACCCTCCCAGAACCCACTGTGGTCCAACTGCTCTTCATACTTGGCAACCTCTGAGGCAGTGGTTGTGGCAGTGGTGCTCTTTGGGTGGGGGAGGCCTCCTTAGTCCTTGACAGTTCAGCCTGGAGGTGGGAAATCTCCTTCCTAAGAGCTGACAGTTGCCTGCAAATAGGACAGAAATGCAGTTTCCAGAATGTCTCCTGGAAAGCTGCTGCCCCACAGCCAGTAAATTGTACCACTCTCCACATGTCCCTCTCCCTTATAATATACAATATGTAATATATATATATTTTTTTTTTTGTGGTGTGTACTTACCCTTTATGCACTGTGCTGGGTTATTAAGAATATGACAGTTCTGCCCCAAGACCTGTTGAGGAAGTGATGTCAGAACTTTGGCTATAAAGGAAATGCCACGTCTGGGGGTGTGGGGTGTGGGGAAGGGGGGTGGGTAGTTCACAACCACAGGTGACTGTTAGAAACAATCAAATACACCACTGCTTCACCACCCTGGTGAGTACTGCCCTTTATAGTAATTCAACTAACCTCCAATAACTTATTTAAAAATAGTTTAACTATCACAAAATCCTACGCACCAGTAAATTATTCAAAAATAGTTTCTGTCCCAAAATCCTAGTAGTCAATCCAGCTACCCCAAGGGACAACCAAAATGCAGTATTCAAACCCTTGTGAAGTTACTTCCAAGATGAGCAGAGTTTGTAAGCTCCTTATTCAACTCCTCAGCCACCTGTAATTTGTTTAAAAATAGTTTAACTGTCAGAAAATCCTAGTAGACAATCTAGCTACCTCCAAAGGTCTACCCAAATGCAGTATATAAATCCTTCTGAAGCTACTCACAAGATAAACAGAGTTTGCAAGTCCCTTCTTGGTTAAACACTAAATAAATATGGAAATAAAAGCAATTACCAAGGGTAGTTAGTTTCACCTCCCACAGAATTGAGCAAAAGTGCACGTTGTTTCAGATATCAAGTGCAATATAGAATTTCCCACTCAGCTCACAGCTGAATAAAGAACCTCCTTCCAGGTCAAGAAGATGTGCTTTGTGTCTCTAAATATTGTAGCCACCAGTAGTCTACAGTAATCTGATCAAGTCTGGAAAGCTCCACCCAGGGCAATTGGTTGACAATGGTTATGATGCAACGTTCCTGTTCCAATGCAACACTTTGTGGTCTGAAAACAATAAAGGAAACAATTTCCTGCACCTGGGGCTGTCTGTGTTTCAATTCACACTGCTGGTTTGCTATGACAACTCCTTAACCACAGTAACTTATTTAAAAATAGTTTAACTATCACAAAATCCTATGCACCAGTAAATTATTTAAAATAGTTTCTGTCCCAAAATCCTAGTAGTCAATCCAGCTGCCCCAAGGGACAACCAAAATGCAGTATTCAAACCCTTGTGAGTTATTTCCAAGATAAGCAGAGTTTGCAAGCTCCTTATTCAACTCCTCAGCCACCTGTAATGTATTTAAAAATAGTTTAACTGTCAGAAAATCCTAGTAAACAATCTAGCTGCCTCAAGGGTCTACCCAAATACAGTATTTAAATCCTTCTGATGTTACTCACAAGATAAACAGAGTTTGCAAGCCCCTTCTTGGTTAAACACTAAATAAATACGAAATAAAAAGCAATTACCAAAGACAGATAGTTTCAGCTCCCACAGAATTGAGCAAAAGTGCACGTTGTTTCAGATATCAAGTGCAATATAGAATTTCCACACAGCTCACAGCTGAATAAAGATAGTCTCCTTCCAGGTCATATGGTGTGGTGTTGCATTTAGAGATCCCAGCAGCTATGCATAACTCCTTTAACAATGCACTTTCAAAACTGTGGCCTTGATCTGCATGAATCCTGCAAGGAAGTCCAAAGCAGCATAGAAAATAGTTCCAAAGCACCCTGGCCACTATATTGTCTTTCTGGTCTCATGTAGGGTAGCTTATACAAACTGAGTTAAATGATCTGTTACCACAAGTAGAATCTGCATTCCCCTTTGTCCCTTTTAGAGAAGGAAATCAAATATGAGTTCAAGAGGTGTGGTATGGATACTAACCAACGGTGCCCAAATACCAGGGTTAGGTGTCTTATGAAGGCAGCGTCTGTCATATTTATCACACCAATCCTTATGCCTCAATGCATTCTGGGCCAACAAAATATCTCTTGAATAAAGGCAAATGTCCTTTCTAGGCCAAAATAACCTGCATCATCATGACATTCTTGCTTACTACTCTACTTTTCTGGGAGAACCAACTGTTTAATTATCATTCCCTGATTGTCTCTAGTTCTACGATATAAGATTCCATTTTGTACCTGTAACTGTGACCACTCCTTTAGCAACAACAGAATATCCTCAGGCTCAGCAATTTGCTCTTCTCGCTTTGGTTTTTGTCGATGCATCATGTAGAATAATGAATATCCCACTGTCAGATTCTCTCTTTGTCCAGCCCTTATTTCATGCTTGGTCATTGTAGGCAGAACATCAGTTTCAACAGCTGTAAATGGTTCTTCAGTACCCATCTGGGTTTCTCCAATCACTCCACCAGGGCTGAAATTAGGAAATCCTAAGCGCTATGTTGCTAATGCTTGCTGAGGAGAAGAAAGGGGGGGTTGCCTGTTTGTAGAGACAAATGCTGGGAGAATGTCTGAAGGGCCTCTGCAACTTCCCTCCTCTGTATTCTCACTAGCCCTTCAGCACTGGCATTGCTATTTCACTTTCTCCATTGAATGTCAAAGTCCAGCATTGCCAGCTGGGATACTCAGTGCTACCCTGTAATCCAACTTGGCAGATGTCATCACATATTTAAGTAGCTTGTTTTCTGTTATGATTGTGAATTTATACCTACAGAGATGGTCATTGGCTGCACATTTAGGGTCAAGAACTCCAGCTTATGTGCGGGAAGCATGTCTCTGCTTGACTTAAGCTCTGGCTAACACATGCTATCACCTTTCCAATCCCATTCTGTACTTAGGCTAGCACCGCTCCAAGACCATTACTAGAGATGTCAGTCTGCAGTAAAAGGAAACTGTAGTTGGCATATCCTTACACTGGAGCACTGGTAAGTTTCTCTCTGAGGGTCTGAAATGCACTTTCACACTCATCTGTCCAAATGAAAGGGGCTGTGGTTATATTAGTTTTCTTAGACCCTCTTCTCTTTGTGCATGGGTTGCCTGACATCAGATGGTACAGAAGCACTTCAATCACAGCATATCCTTTGATAAATCTCCTGTAATACTCAGAGGATCCCAGAAACTGTAGAACTTATTTCTGATTGGCTGGTCAGTCCCAGAAACTATGGAACTTCTTTCTGGTTGGTTAGTCTTTTCCATTCTTTTACCTGACATTTTCAGGACCAGTCCCAATACCTTTAGTACAAATGATGTGACTGAGGTGTTGTTCTTTCTCCCTCAGAAGCTGGCACTTCTGAGGTTTAACTACACCATGTAGTTGCAGCCAATGAAATACAAGCTGAAGCTGCTACAAATATTCTACAAAGTTCTTTGAAAACACAACAATATCATCAAGATATAGGAGCAAGGTGTAAACATTCTGATCTCTAATGCAGCATGCCATAAGCTTTTGGAAGGTGGGAGGGGCCTTCTACAGTCCGAAGGGCATTCTGTTTGCTTCATACAAGCCCATGGGTGTGGTGAATGCAGCTTTGAATTTATCTTTCTCAGCTACCCCTACCTGCCAGTAGCCTGAGGTGAGGTAGAGTGTTGAAAAATGCTTAGCTTGACCCAGCACTTCCAGTGCCTCTTCAGTTCAGGGGGAGAGGAAAGGCATCTCTGGTACTGCAGGAATTAAGCTTTCTATAGACAATACAAATCCTCAGCAACCCATCCTTCTTGGTGACTACAGTACAACAATGGGAAATGCAAATGGGCCATTCCGGGACAAATGACTCCAGTTGCCTCCATGTCAGCAATCTGCTTTCTTACTTACTGGGTTTGGGAAGGGGATATTTTTCTGTAAGGCAAATTAAATGACTCTGAATCTACTAGTAGAATTTCAGGCTGAACTGTTGAGGTGCAACCATAGTCAATAGGGTGCTCAGAGAAAACATCAACATTTTTTAAATAAAACATCACACTGATCTAGTTGTTCCTCATTCACCACCAGACACTTGAATAAATCCACAATGCATATTTCAGCATCAGTGGTGTCAGATTGTATTACATTTTTACTCTGACAGACTTTAGGTAGCCTCTCTTCTGGATGAGGGTCCCTGATGATCAGCTCCCAAGTTCTCCCTTTTTTAAAACCCTCTGGGCTGCTTGGTTCACCCTCACCAGCAATTTCTTCAATGGCTGTTACTATAAAGAGTTCTGCAGTGTATGCATTTGGCTTGATAATTGCTGATCTTGCAAACAGGTTGCATACCCAAACTGCTACATGTCCATATGTAACATCCATCAAAATATGACCAGTGGTTAGGCCTCCAGGAAGACATGCTGGCTTCTGGCCTTCAACCAATATAGGATATCCACCAGATCTTCTTGTGACCTGCATTCAACATGTGCTTCTTGACAAGCAGGAATAACATGAGCACATCAACCTGTGTACTTTACCTGGCCCACCTTTCCTTCAGCTCCTCAAAACTCACTTTTCCCAATGTCCAGATAAGCTGTATACTATTATGAGGACTGCTGTTTCACTCTGGCTAGATATTCCTTCCCATAAGTACCCCACAAATATCTTTGACTTGCTCTAATAACATTTGTCCCTATAAGTAAAGGAGCATCCATTCTGTACTGCGTGGCAGGAACAACAAATCTGGGCACATTTTCAAGTGTCTGGCAAAGGAGATATAACATGAGCTGCAGTACACCATGGAAGTGGACCTCCTGTCCGCAGCACCTTTGATAGGGACATCTGAGGATGTCAGTTCTTGTTTGCTCACCCAGGGATGCTTCCTCCAAAATATGTCAGTAATTGTTACTTGGGAGCCAAATCTATCAGGCTCTGCAATTAGTCAATTTACCCTTACTAATCTTTCATTAATTGGGCCCCAATGGTATGCTGCCTGTTTTGGTACCTTTTTCTGCTTAAAGGCGTTGCTTTGGATTACCACTTCCATGCACAGTCTCTTTTGAGTAAGGACTTAATTGAAGGAAATGCCTATAGCTGCCCCAGTGAACACAGGTTCTAATAGTTGAAAGCTTGCCCTCCAGACAGTCTTTCCACTATAATAGCCCAAGCATCATCTTGTAGACTGGCTCAGCATACCCTGGCAAAGTGTCCTTGCTGATCACAGTGGTGGCAGAAATCCTCCTGATTAATTTGTGAATGCTGATACTGACCACCAGGCATGGGAGGTAGTGGTGTGGACTCTGTTTTGAAGCAGAGGCAAAAGTGGTAACCTGTGCTTGTAGTTGCAGCAGTCTGGTTGACTGCACCTCTCTCTGATGGTTAGCTATCTTACTAGCTGCATCAATTTAGAAAGTTCAAGTTTAATTATGCTGACTATTGGGTCTGCTTTCATCAGCATTTTTGTGTCCCTCCTCAGACCTCACAGTCTGGGAAATAAAATTCTGGATCTGGAGGCCATCATGGAGAAACCAGCTTGAATCTGGATGCCATAACAGAGTCATGATGCACTGACAGCCATGACTGGGGCATGGCCATACTGGGTAACTCTCTGTTCAGGAGAGACATGGAAAGGAGGAGGAGCAGGAGTGGCTGTCCTGTATGTAGGGAGGAGATCAAGGCCATAGAAGTGCTGGGGCACCCAGAGGAAACCAATGGCTGGGGGTGCTGTGGGGGTCATCCTGGAGACAGGTGCTGGGGCTGCTATCCATACAGGGGTTATATGACCTCCAGCACAAGGAGAAGAGCTGGATAAGGCACTTGGGGAAGCCATCATCAGGACTGCAAGTAAGAAGGAGGTGCTGCTACTTGGTGACTTCAATCTCCCAGATGTGGATTGAAGCCTTCCAACTGCAGCTTTGGCAAGGAGCATGGCCATCACTGACTCCTTACAAGGGGCTTTTGTCAGGCAGCTAGTCTGTGAAACCACTGTGGACAGTGGCAGTGCTGAACCTAGTGCTTACAAACCAGGGTTGACACTGCAGATGTCACAGTGGGCAGTCCCCTAGGCACTAGTGATCATCATACAGTGTCATTTAACATTAAGAAGGGAACAGAGGGAAACCACACAAGGGCAAGGGTCCTAGACTTTAGGATGGGGGATTTTAAAGAGATGGGACACTACCTCAGAAATTGCCTTTTGTGGGGTTGTCAGGAAGGGGTAGAGATACAGGGGGGAAATAAGGGAGGGTATAATTAAGGCAACCAGCCTCTGTGTGAAGGAAGTGAGTAAAAGCAGAAGGAAAAATATTTATTTATTTAAAGTCTTTGGTAACCGGGTCAGTACGCTGATCCTGGAGACCATTTTCAGTCATGACCCAGGCCACAGAAGGAGAAATGTATTATACATGAGTACAAGCTAGTGAAATATACAGACATCACTGGTGGACAAAGTACATAGAATAAAAGCAAATGAGGAGGGCTGAACTTATTAACTAAAACAAATCAGTTCATCAGGATAATCAAAACTAGCTGTACATTATTTACAGAAGGATAAGTGGCAAGTGTAAATAAGTGCATGACATAAGAACACACCAAGATGCTGTTGGTGGGAGTACACAGAACATGCATTGCGGGAGATTAGACAGGACCCATTGATAGTGGGAAAGAACGCTTGGGGGAGACCAAACAACCTAGGAGGGAAAGGCTGGTGTTGTCAGTGGGGGAAGGGAGGTTAACCAGGTGAGTAAAGGCACTTGGCTTCATCAAGCAGCCAGGATTTTAGACGTACCTTGAAGATGGCATGGGTGTCCATTGAGCAGATGGTCGTGAGAAGACTATTCCACAGAGTGGGAGCAGCTACAGACTGTTATGGTTCTCTAGGCAAGTTTCTGAGGTTGTTAAAGAAAAAAGATTGGCATTCAAGAGGTATAAGGAAATGCTGACAGAGGAAGAAAGGGAGGTGTACCAAGGTAGGTGTTTTGAGTAAAACAGAGGGAAGCAGGAAAGTTAATGAAGGGTGCTGTTAGGGTGCTTAGCCCTGGTCAAATTCTTGCCAATCATGGATAGGCAAAAGAGATGTGGACAAGTGGCATATTTGGTAATAAATCTGTTTATTACACAAAAAGATAACAGTTGCCCTAAGCAGTCTTGCCATTAGACACTGGGAGCCGAAAGTTTCTCAAATAACCCAAGGAGTGAAGATGGTCTCTGAGGAAATACTTAATGCAGTAAGTTATATACTTCTGATAGTTACTACAGTTACCAAAAGACTAGATACAAAAAAATAAGCCCTATTGGTTTAAAGTTAGGTGGCTCCACAGTGTTATCTACCGTTATACATTATTTGTAAAGTCAGCTAAAATACAGAACAAAGAACTCATACAAGGTACAGGATGTGGTGCAGTATTAACTAAATCTGCATAGTGGCAGTGTAGGCTGTATAATAACTTCTCAGAAGATAGACAAAGGCACAAGTGTATCTTAGCACAGTGTTTGCAGCATGTTTAGTAACAAAAGCAGCATATAGATTACAATTATACTCCTGGCTACTTACTCTTGTATGGTAAGTGCCAACATCTTATATTTTAGTACATTAGGTATCATCACATGTCTACGTATTGTCTAAGGTGCACAGTGGGTATCCAATTAGTGTGTGGGGACCTCACATAACAGTGCAAAGGCACAGACACAGGAAAGGATAGTCAAGATGGTGCTAAGGGTGATTTTCTTAAGATACTTAAAGAGCCACCAACACCTCCAGAAGAACTTTAAAAAACATAATATTTGGACACAAAGCAGCTTGTATATCTCATGAGCTCTGTATTTCTTCTTGCCATTATGTATTACTAAGGGTGTATGCATAAAAACAGGATCTTTTTTCCTTGAGGGTTCATAAGCTCCTATTGCTGATTCCCAACCTGATGTCATAATACTCTGCTTGTGACACCACAGTTATTCCCATGGCAACCAACTGTGATAGCATAACAAAACATTATGATTTCAGATAGGGAGTATGCTGAAGGGACAGATGAACTCTAAGGGATAAAGATCATGTTTTTGTGGGTACTTCCTCAGTAATAAATATGAGGGAGGAGAAATCTATAGAAGGTAAATGACATACAGTACATGCTTAATTGGTTCTAAGTATTATGATTTTCAAAGTTTTCCCAGAGTAGATCAGCAGCTCTTTAAGTGAGAAGAGGATGGCAAGGGAGGTACAGTGAGGGGTAAGGATAGCGGGGAGGACTGCACTGAAGAGGACCAAGAGAAAGCAGACATCCTGAACAAGTACGTCTGTTCAGTTTTCACAATGAAGGGGAGGGACAGACCACCAGGGAGCAGCAGGAATGAAAGGGGAGGGACACAAGTACATTTTCAGAGGAAAAGTATTAAAGGAACTTGCAGCTTGAAAAGTGGATAAGACTATGAGACTGGAAGTATACACCCAAAGGTACTACAGGAATTCAGAGAGGTGCTAGCTGCACTACCGATGGTCTTATTAAACAGTTCTTTGGAAACAGGTGTGGTTCTGGAGGACTAGAGCAGAGCAGACGTTATCCCTCTGCAAAAGAGCAGCAGGGAGGAGTCTAATAACTATAGGCTAGTCAGTCTCACCTCAGTGGTGGGGAAATTAATGGATACCCTTTTAAAGTAAAGGTTCGAAGAGTATCTCAATCCAGTGAGCTACAAGACTACAGACAACATGGATTCAGAGTGGGGAGGTCAGGTAAGACAAATCAGATTGAATTCTTTAATTGGGTAACCAGGGAAATAGATCAGGGGAAGGCAGTGGACATGGCCTATCTGGACTTTAGCAAGGCCTTCTACACTGTGCCATATGGGAGAATGATAAAGAATTGAGCATCCTAGGGTGGAATCCAAAGTGGTGAATTGGGTTAGAAACTTGTTAACAGGTAGGAGACAGATGGTGGTGATTAATGAACCTCCCTGAAATGATTATAGAGTGACCAGTGGGGTGGTACAGAGCTCAGCACTGAGACCTCTCCTCTTCAATGTCTTCATAAGTGACATTGCAGAAGAACTGGAATGGGAGGTATGCCTTTTTGCAGATGAAACCAAAATCTGCAATAGGGTGGACACTCAGGAGGGGTGGAGAAATGTGTAGGGATCTTTGGAAACTTGAAGAGTGTTCAAGAGAAAATCAGTTGGGGTTCAATGCCAAAAAGTGCAAAGTCATGTACTTAAGGCATACTGTAGGAACCCAGGAGCTGAGTATCGGATGGAAGGTATAGGTACTGACAGTCACTAAGCAGGAATGGGACATTAAGGTTATCACATGTGTCACCCTCAAAGTGGAATGGCAGCATGACAAAGCAGTGGGTAGGGCCAGTGGGATCCTGGGATGCATAGGGAGAGGTATCTCCAGCAGGAGGAGGGAGGTGATGTTGCACCTATATCTCTCGCTGGTGAGCCCCACCTGGAATATTATGTCAGTCCTGGAGGTCACACCTCAGAAAGAACATAGACAGGTGGGAGGCAGTCCAGGAGGGGAACTAAAATGGTGCAAGGTTTGCATCAAAAGCCTATGAGGAGAAACTGAGGGATCTCAACATTTACACCTGGGAAGACAGGAGAGCCAGAGGGACATGATAGAGACTTACAAATACCTCACAGAGGTAGACAGGATGCAGGAGGAGTCTCTTTCAAATAAGAAAGAGCTTCTGGACCAGAGAGCATGCAATGAAACTGGGGAGAGGTTAAGAGGGATGTGAGGAAGTACTACTTCACTAAAAGAGTTATAGATTGTAGATACTTGGAATGACTGCCACTGGAAGTGGTGGAGGTAAAAACTGTTGGGGGCTTCAAGCATGCAGGGGATAGATATAGGGGAATATTAGTAAATAGGCAGGGAGGAGGAAGGGTTGCCAGAGAGCAGTTAGGATCTGTGGAGATAGACTAGGCAGGGACCATATGGGCAGACTGGGTGGGCCAAGTGGTTCTTTTCTGCTGACAAATGATATATTTCTATGTTCTATGTCTGGAGTAGACTCTGAATTTTCTTAGCCCTGGACTGAAATGAAAACTTTTTAGTCTCCTTTGCTCAGTTCCTGACCACCCCTGTAGCTCCTGAAAACTCATCAACCTGGATTTCATAGGTGCCAGCCTCAGATAAACCTCCTCATCCTGCAAACCTCTCATAAACTGCTATGTTAATTTATAGCATCAGTCTGGGTAGGGGCAATTACCATTCTGCTGCTCTTCAATTGATATAATATAGCTTCAAGGGCAATCACATACAAACAAGCTGTTTCATAGAAATCTGCCATGGGGTACAGTAATGGCTGGAAGTCAATTGTACTCTGCTTTTAGCTCATTAAATGCCCAGTCTGGGGTTTGCTCATTCAGTAGCAAATTTAGAACAAGCTTTTGTGTCTCTCCACTGAGATGTCTCACTACTGAACTGAAGACTAGGTAGCATAGCTCCTGTATCTAGCAGGTACTGCCTCACCCTGATACAGTCCTCTAATCAAAGCTTGCACTTGATATGATGATGTAAGACTATATGGTGGAGCTGGTGTGTAAAAGAAGGCAGCATTCCTCCATTGGTCACTTGAGATAGGGAGTGTCACCTGAACCCTCATGAAAGGGTTTGTCCTTGAAAGTTGGGAGAAATGCTCTGATCCTAGTAGATCATGAGACAACTGATGATGAATTGGTAATGCCCCCTGAGCCATGTTAAACTGATCACTGAATCTTTTTAGCTATTTTTCACAAAGGATGAACCTAACAGGAGATAGGCATGTAGCTTTAGTTGAGAGCATTATGGTGACCTGCCTCTAAAGTGTTTACATTGTGTGGCAAACTGCTTTGGTTAGGAGTTGATGGCCAACTCTACTGAGTCACTGGTCACCTGGCACTAGCCATATTTTCCATTACCATCTCCTTCCCTTGTCACAGTGTTTACTCAGAGCACCTTGAGAGGGTTCTGACAAGCAGATGGGGACACTGGAGTTTATTTGGTTTACTTGGTGATGCTAGGCAAAAGGAGGCCATAAGGCCCATCTGGATTGCCTCCCACACTGTGTGGGTAAATTAGTATAGACCCTTATTTGTTGATATATAATCATTCAGACCCTGTTTAAAGCTAGTAAATGTAGGTTTATTTACCAATACTGCTGGAAGTTTATTCCATAGGGTGGTCGCTTGTATAGAATAAAAATGTTGTCTCATGTTTGTATTTATCCTCAGTACCGATAATTGTTTGTCATGAGACCTTAAGGTTGTAGTCCTGTCTTTAAACTTTAAACCATATTGGGTCATTAATTCCTGATTTTTTAGCGTGTTGTATAGGAGCAATAAATCTACTCTTTTGCATCTAGTTTCTAAATTAAATAAACCCAAGAAATCTAATCTCACTTCATAAGTCATGTGTTCCATGTCCTTTATCATTTTAGTTGATCTCCTCTGAGTCTTTTCCACTAGGTCAATATCTTTCCTCAGATGAGGACTCAAAAAGGGTGATCCAAAATCAAGATGTGGAACAACATAGGTTTTATATATAGGGAGCAAACAATGTTTGTTCCTTGACACAAATAAGCATTTAATTTGTCTTGAGAGAACATGCTGAATACACCACAAATCTTATCAAGGATATCACTCACCAGTCTGATAAAGGGGACATAGTGATTTTGGGTGACTTTAATTTACCAAATATAAACTGACACTCACATAATGGTACAAGTGAACAAGAGATTATTCTCTGCTTCCTTAATCAACAACAGTCTAGAACAGCTTGTGTTTACCAACAAGAGGAAATAACATTTTAGATCTCATTATCACAAACATTGAAAATATAATTACTAATATAAAAATTAAAGATCCTTTGGGTAACAGTGACCACTACTCTAATTTGTTCTACATTTCAATTTATATGCAAAAACAACAACCACAACTCTTATTAAAGGACTATGATAAAGCTGAATTTGAACAAATAAATGTAGCACTTAAAAAAAACATCAACTGGACCGAGATGTTTGCAAATCTATCAGTTAATAAAGTTTGGGAAAAATTAAAAGAAATAATACATAATTTAGAACCTAAATTTGTACCACTAAGAAAGAAATTTAATAACAAGGGTAAAATATCCACTGGTTAACTAATCCAATTAAAAAGCAAATCAAACTGAAGGAAAGATTGTCTAAAATTAAAAATAATTCAAGATACTTTACCAGGTACAAACAAACCTTACTGAATTAAAAATAAATGATTAGGAACTCTGAGTGGAAATTGGAACTCAGACTAGCTCATACTAGAGACAATCAAAAATCACTCTACTCATATCTAAATAATAAAAGGAAATCGTAGAACAATTGGTCCTTTAACTCAAAATGGCACCACTTTAACCTCTGAGTTAGCAAACTGTTTTAATACTTATTTCTGTTCTGTTTTTCAATAGATAATGAAAGCTATGTTATAACTAATTCTACCTATTTTCATACCTTTCAACATTCAGATGTTATCTCAGTCTTAAAACTCTAAAAAACCCCACCAGTCCAGGTGTGAGCAATATCAACCAAGGTTTCTTATTGAGTGTATGAACTCCTAGTGACTCCTTTGACGATCTTGTTTAATTAATCCCTTGTGGATGGCAAAATCCTGAAGACTAGTTAAAAGCATTAATAACACCGATATTTAAAAGGGCTGCAAATCCAATGTCCAAAACTATAGACCGATTAGCTTGACATCCATTATGGGAAAACTAATGGAGCGTCTCATTAAATCCTTATTTGAGAAGGAAATAAAACAATTCGGCCTTGAAATGATACCCAACATGACTTTCGGCTGATCTATATGTGTACCTCAAACCTAATATCCTTTTATAACTCTGTAAGTCAAAACCTCAATCGCAATATTCCATCTGACGTTATATTCTTGGATTTTAGCCGTGCCTTTGACAGGGTGTCTCATCTCAAATTATTAAACAAACTGAGGCACATGGGTTTTTCATCATGCCTGGTTAACTGGGTAGGAAACTGGCTCTCCAACAGAAGCCAACAAGTTAAAATCAGTGGAACCCTGTCCCATCCTGGTCTAGTTACTAGTGGCATCCCACAGAGATCTGTTCTTGGGCCAACATTAATATTTTCATGAGCGATTTAAATATTAAATCAAACAACATCCTCTCAAATTTCACAGATGATCCCAAACTAGGGGGCCTGTAAATAATCTAGCAAATTCAATCTCCTTAAAACTGACTTGGAGGACATCCAACAGTGGGTACAAACCAACAATATGAAATTCAGTGTTGAAAAATACTCAGTATTACACCTTGGTAAAAATAATCCAAATCAAGAATATTATCTCTATAATACCCTCCTCAAATCCTCAGTTAGAGAGCGTGATTTAGGTATTGAAAATAACAATAAATTAACAGTATCAGATCACTGTAATAAAGTAACCAGGGTAGCTCACGGTATAACCAAACAGATCAGAAGAACGTTCACCAATAAATCTGCCCAGTGTCTGATTCCACTTTATAGATCGTATGTTAGACCATACGTCGATTATGGATCTCCTTTTTGGAACCCTTATCTGAAAGGTGACATTCTGCAACTGGAGCAAATTCAAAGACGCATGACTAGGATGATACCCATACTATAAATTTTAGATTAGAAAACAGGCGGCAAAGGGGGTGATCTTTTATTTACTTACAAAATACTCAAATCACCAGAACTAATGAAATCATGTGGACTACAATACTTTAATATTCGAACTGTAGCCAGATACCACAACAAACAGTTATTGGTTAATCAAGACAAAACTAACAAAAGGGCAAACTATTTTTCTATTAGAGCACCAAGACAATGGAATTTACTACCACAAGACTTAGTAGATAAACCAACCTTCACCTCATTTAAGGCTGCTCTTGATAAGTGGTTTGATAATTCTTCTACTTTGAGTTAAATGTCCCACAGTGTGTGGGGGACGATCTAGATGGGCCTAGAGCCTTCTTTTGTCCTATTTTACTCAGTAAACTCAGTAAACCTGCATATGAGTCATGGCACGAGATGGAAGACTTCTTTCCCCAGTATGGGCTGGCCATAACCTCATACTCACTTTAGGATACAGTTTTGTTAAATAAATATTCTGTGTTAGGGTTTTATAATCTTAGCAGAATAATCAACTGTCCCGACTGTTGGATGTGGGTAATTAGCAACAGCTTTATTCTTGATTCCTTTGCAGTGAAAAACACAGGAAGTTACCCTCTTCCTATGAAAGAATTTAAATGCCACTCTGTGGTGCACTATTCCATATGGGTCTTTTGAGTCATTATTTCCCTACTACAAAGCACACTGAAATAGAAAATAGAGTTAGAATTTACATTTCAACATTAACTTTGCCTATTTTTCTCTTTATAGGTAATTCCGAAGAAACCCTCTGGTCAAAATGTAAATTCTAACATTATTTTCTATTTTCGGCAGGAATTGAATTTATGTTTTTGTTTTGAATAAAAAGCTTATTCCTGGATGCCTTACAAAATATCCCCTATTTATATCCTTTGAATGATTACGTTAATAATAGTACAGAATAAAACAAAATATGTGATACTGTTACTATATAAAGCATTGCTCACTGACTGCTGTGTACAGTACTGGTCCCCATACCCCAAGAAGGATATTATCACCCTGGAGTGGAGGCAGTATAGGGCAGCCTGCTCTATGTTTGAAAGGCATGGGCATTAGACTTATTCCACCTGGGAAAAAGGAGACTTTGGTGTGAGCTAATGGAAGACTATGAAGGAGTTAGATACTGTATCTGATCCATGCAAACTCTTTACTATGATAAATGATTCAAAGGGACATAATCTGGAAATACTGATGCCATTTCATTTATATATTCACTTAAAAAACATATGTATTATTCAGGAAAGCAATGTGAGATGCAAGTATATCATTTCCCCCCAAGCACCCTGGTAAAAGCAAGTAAGCAAGACTTTTCAATCAGAAGGTAATAAGCATGAGCAATTAAAAAGAATGCGTTTCTTTCAACAGAAAACTAGTAATATCTTCCGGCCTCTCGGACAATCATGTTTTCTATAGTTAAAGACATCATTCATTCATTCATTCATCAGATACTTTCTGAATGGAGAGGATGTCTGTCAGTAATAGCCGGGTCACCCTTGAAAATGGGCATCTAATGCTCTTAGGTTCTACCTAGGTCAACAAAGTTCAAATAAAGAAAAATGGGACAGTTCTTTATCACACGAGAAAAAGATTTTCTGGGAATTCTTGGGGGAGAAGGGTAGTAGTGGGGCCAGAAGGGGGTTAGAAGGTAGAATTTAGTTATTCATGGGGGTTGGGTCATTAAGGAGTGAAGTAGGGGGAAGTTCACTTTGATGTGCTGGTGAGGGAAGGATTATCATTATTATTACAAACAGCTGGTTGTTAGAGAAGTTCACCAGGAAAGGAAAGGAGGGAAGATCTTTTGCCCAGCATACGATGGTTTGGGCGTAGGGATCATTTAAAAGACCCTGTGTGGTGGAAGGGGGTGGGTACTTAGTAAACTCAGTGTGTGATGGTGGGACTTTTTAAAAAAAAAGTTTAAAACTTTGCATAAACAATTGGGAACTTTAGGAAGCTCAGTGAAATGCGAAGTTCCCAAATTTGCATCAACTTCAATTGCGGAGTTTAAATTTTCTGCATTCCACCCAGCCCAGTGGCACTGAGGGTTGAGGCGCAGAATGCCAAAACACCTCGCACCATGCCGCGACCCGTGTTTGGGAGTGAGCATGGGCTGCAGGGATCAGCAAGGGTGGAGAAGGATCAAGCATCCCAGGGACTGCTCTCCTTCTCCGGGGGGGGGGGAGGAGGAGGACATCAGTAGTCAACGAATGTCTGATACCTGGCAGAGGCTAGGGGCAGCATGCTGACACCGCAGATGGGGGGTGGGGAGGGAGCAGATGCCTAGAGGAGCATGCATGAAAGCATGTACACTATCTATGCCAGTGTCATTGCATGCTCAGGCCTCAAAGGGAGCAGAAAAATGGAAAAAGATGGCGCTTGGCCATGGCGGCTTGATGGCTGTACCTACATGATCACAAGACCCAGAGGATCGGCCCTAGAGCATAGATCCAGACCTGGTGGGGAGTTAGGGGCCCCATGGTACAGTGTATGCTGGCCCCTGGGAGTGTGTATAGCCTGTGGAGTCTGAGTGGGCGTGAGAGAACAACGGCTGGATGACCTGCAGACTGAGAAAGAAAGAAACACAGGAAATTTGCTGCACCCCTAGTGGAGGCACCACACAATTCACTTAAACATGGATATGAACCCCCCCCCCCCAATCAGGAGTTTTACAACCAGGCCCTCAGTCTTGTTTGAGCCCACAAACAGGGGTAGTAACCATAACATCTATGGGTACCCAGTTGCAGTAATTTAGTCTGAGACAACCAAACTGTAACTTTGTTTATTTTACCCTGAGAAAGCCTGGATCATTCACTGACTCATTCTCAGTCAGGCCTTGGCTGGGAACATGTATGACACATTTTAGGACCTAGTCTGCACTACCATGATGTTGGGAGCCAGAGAGCCTTGTGCATATTGGGGTCTATTCACTAATGGTTTTGACTGCCTATGCACCACATATCTGAGGAGTGTAGGCAATCCTACATCTGAATGCCATGCAGCGGGGTCTAGCAGAACTTCAGCGGGATTCACCACAAGTGCAATGAATCTCCAGGCTGGCCACAGAGTGCAGCACCAGGAGTGGGCTGGGGGCATACCGGGGGAGCTGCCCAACCTGTGTGCACGCACGGCATTGCATGCTGGGCTGTGGCAGAAAACTATATATGAGGGAGAACCAAGCCATAACTATATACCCACCATCCACACACACAGGTTACCAGCGGGGCACAGCAGCACTGGGATCCCACACTACACAGCTTCCCAGGCCCACTGTGCTGCCTGGGAGGGCAGGGGGTGATGGTTGGGCACACGCCCATTGTTTATTCTTGGAGGGCTGCATGCATTCCCAGGATCCCCTGCCTGTGCACAGAGGGGGATCCACTATGTGACCTGGGCCTGCCAGTGCATTCTGCCCCTGCACTGCAACATTCATCTGCTGCATAGCTGTGCACCGGGGCATGGTCTGGCAGCGGCATCAATACATGCCAGCATGCGACACCTGCATGCAGGTATGGAGCAGCTCAGATGGGATACACATTTCATGCTTATTTCCCACCCATTAGTGAATAGGGCCCATTGTTTAGGCAGTGCATGCAGTTTCCAGCAGAAGGGAGCCACAAATCCTAGGAGAGAGCTCCTTTAATTTGCACAGCATACTTAGTCATGCCTGTTTATGAAGTGGGGAAGGGGTGGACATGCTGAACCTACAGTCCCTTCTGACAGTCAAGGAGAATGTCCATATGCTTAGAACTGGGTCTTTCACTCTGTGTTGTTCTAATGTGAATCACAATAAATATTTATTTTTATATTAATTATTTCTCTTTTTTATGCACCAAACAAAGTTTTTAGACACCAAAAGCATTTTGTTAGGCATCAAACAAAGTCTGGGCATCAAATAAGTTGTCACTGGTGTGACAATTTTGTGTAATTTCTCTGAGTGAAGTTGGGGGCAGTAGAGAACACCCTCCATTTGTTTTTAATAAGTAATTAAGCTGTGTAATTTGACCAGGTTTGAGTTTTGACTTGATTGGTGGAATGATATGTCAGATGTTCTTTAAGGACCCCATATTCAAAAGTGGCAGGCTGCATCGCTCAAGTGAATGCGCCATGCGTCTCAACTGTGCGGGCACAAAACTATGGGAAATTCAGAAGATGCACTATAAAATGCGATTGCACATGTGCAGTGAAATATCCCGAACATGTGCAGTCGTGCAGTGGGAGATGCGTGGCAGTTGACCAGAGACCAGTACAGAGCATACAGAACTGCATGACGTGAAGCCACTTGCGCGGTACGCAGAGTTGCAATATTCAGCCTGGATATGCAAATGGCCTCATTGCACAGTCAGTGACCAAAGAGCACATTTGCATCTCATTACTGGAATGTATTCAGGTCATTTGCATACCATTGGCATGCACAGTTCCAGCATTGCAGGGCAGCACCACCACTCCACAAAGGTGATCAGGAGGTACTGCAGCCTAGCAGGCAGGTGAGAAGGCATGTTTGTGTGTGGGTGGACTGCACTGGCCTGAGTACAGTGCTACATACCTCCAACCTTTTATCACCCAAATGTGTGACAAGATATGTGACAATGGACAAAATGTGTTACACGTAATCAAATATGACATTGCAAACTCAGAATACTGTGGAAATAAGTGCACTAATGTTTATAATGTTTGCTTATAACCTAGCATCTTATAGTATTCTACAGTTCTGCATAAACGTCTCAGTGGTCAGTGTGGAATGTCACCCTCTCAATGTGGGATAGAGAATGCCTGAGAGATAACATGAGTGATGTACCCCGTAATGTGTGACAGTTGAGAGGTATGCAGTGCTATTCCTCATGGACATGTACGTGTCTGTGGTGGCCACATGCAAAACACTGAAAGGTCTAGTGTCTGTGAGGCATGCTTATGCCACCTCCAGGGCACAGGTGGTGCTACCCCAGCCCCACGCTGACAACAGTTGTGCAATGTCCACCACCAGAACACCATACTGACCCACTGCAGAGTCCTGTGGCATTATCACAATACATGGATGGCATTGGTGACATGTATGTGGCTCCTGGTGGTGTGAGATGGCATGGGCATGCTGTGTGCACCTATGGTGTACCACCGCGGTGTAGTGCTACTGCTCAGTCCCTGACCCATGCCATGCTGCCATCGTTACTAACATGTATCCTGAGCACCGATATCCAGATGTCTTCATGGGTGCATGCCACCACTGGGTGGCACTAGGATGGCCACATGAGTGCAGGCCATGGCCCCTGGTACATGTGTTGCATTGTGGCTGTCTGCTCCACTGGTGTGCAGGGGCACCCGACTGCACTAGCAAGTGGCAGCTGGATGTCTATGACCCAGGTGTGGTGAGGAGTGGCTGTCTGGCAGGTACCAGTGGTGTCACAGCAGCTGTGGCTTTGGGTATTACCATCCAGGCATGACTGATGTGTGTTGGTGCCTGGAGCACATCCTGGTGCATCTCCAAGGGCTGTCTTGGGAATGCCTGTCTGCAGTTCTGCAGCCTGCCTGTGGGTGGCTGGATGATTTAGGGCAGCCCTTTGCTTGCCTAACTTTGCGTGGCACAAATGTGGGATGCACCACTCATTTGGCTGAATATACACGTGGCATATTCTGGTGCCCAATCCCTTATTCTGTGCCACTATCTGCATGATCGCGCATTCGGTGCACAACACATTTCTCCCTTTCGAATATCAGGCTTCTGCACATTTTCCAGGATGCACCATGCATCTCCATTTTATGCCATGCATCTCCTTTGAATATGTGGGCCTAAGTGTTTAAAGCTGAAGCTTGCAGTTTTTTCTTTTTGTTCCTGAAATAACAGTAGTCTACCCTGCTCACAATGGTGAGGATCATATCTGCAGCCAGGTGCAGGCAAGGGTGGGGATCCTGGGTATTGGGACCCCCGGGAAATTGTTCCGCCACTTGTATATTTTTTACTATCCCTGGTGGTCTAGTGGACCCTCACCTGATCCCCATCATTATGATGAGATAATAGTGTTACTATCCATGGTAGTCTAGTGATTCCCCCTCTCTGATGCTGGTATGCAATTCCCACCAAAGAGCAAATGCACACCCACCTCTCCCCTCTGCAGCCAGCTACCATCTCCCACATTCAAGTATTGTAACACTATAGCACCCTCTATAGCAATGCAGTACTTGTGGAACTTCTAAAATACTTTACAAAACTAAATAAGACAAAAAGCAAACTGCAAGCGCACATACTTTTCAGCTAAATTGTTCTTTAATTTATACCTCTTTTTATTTTTAAAGTTGGGTTTTTTTCACCGAATGTGGGTGATGGCCTAGTTACCACCTCATCCCCCACCCCCCACTAAAGACCACATCTAAGGTTACTTGTTGATCCCACCCAAAAACAACAGTTGTCATGTTGCTCTCGAAAACACATTTTGGGGGAATTTATAAGCAACCACTAATGTGGTTCTAGGGGAGTAACTAGCACAACAAAAATCACAACAATTTAAAACAGAAACTCAAGTGTGCTGATAAATATTAAATATAAAGTACAAATGATAGCAATTTACTTTATATGAAAAAATCTAATCTTCAATTTAGATTTAAATAGAATACTAAATAGAATTTTTCAGACATATTTCAGATTTTTTTACTTAATTTGAAATTTTGAGCGCTGGGCATTTTGGTTTATCTAAGGTATTTGGCCATTTGCACTGACCACCTAGAATAGACTTTTTTGTTTCTTGTATTGCGACTTATGCCCAAAGCTAAACTGGGCAAGAACCCACATGAACCCAGATCCTTCATTTCTTATAAAATTGTTTGAGAATGTCTTCACCTTCCTCATCGTTCTCCATAGAATAGTATATGAAATCTCCAATATGATGACATTTCCCCTACCTACAAATAATGATTTGTGCGTTCCCTCAGCTAACCATTTTCAGTATAAGCAATGGGTTTATGTACCACATTATACAATACTAGTATTCTGTTCTGAATATCCAGCACGTCATCACGGTGTTATGTCGCATGTTATTGTCAGGACTTTCAGTTCTCGTGACACTTCAATCCCCATTTCTGTAGCATAGCTCCTACATTTCTAAAGCAGCATTTGTTCATTCCTGTGGCATGAATGATTTGTTTCTGAGACAGAATATAGTTCTTCCATTGGCTAAAATATAACAGGATGTCTTCAACATCACATGCTAAGCATGAGGGAGGGGCTTCAGGAATGGAGGGCAGTCAGGCACTATGGGAAGAATGTATATTTAAATAAAACTCCAAAAGCAATGCATACTGTGGCACTATGTATATTATGCCTCACTTTAAGGTTTTTGGAAAATACACTGCCGTTATGGAACTGTAGAGTTCCTGAGGCCTTAGCTATAGTGCTGCTGATAATAAACAGTGAAATGTAGCTCCCAAGAAGACTGGAAGTCATGTAGCCCAGTGGCAGGAGACAGTGCACTGAACAGTAAGTCAGGAAATCCCTTAGTGCAAGTCCTTACCACTCATTATGTGTCCTGGGTAAGTAACATTTCCTCCTGGGCTTCAATTAGTCTTGGTGGAAGCAGCACGCCACTGTAAATGAGATGTTGTGTCTTGTTGGAGCTATCCTGCTTAAACAAATTCTTTAAAAAATAAGTTGGCACATAATTGCATTCTATTAGAAAAACATTTTACTTCTAACTGAAGATAGAGATTAGTGTCCAAAAGGTGGATAAGCAGAAAAGGGGCAAAATTCAGCAGAAGGGCAGACAGCAAGGAGAACCAGGGATAAATGACAACCAAGGAAGGGGCTGGAGTAGAACAGTGAAGCAGACTAGAGAGGTCAAATCATGGAAAGCCATGTGTGCAAATGCCAGGAGCCTTAGCAACAAGATGGAAGATCTGGAGGCTGTCATGGTACAGTCAGACCTGGACATTGTGGCCATCACTGAAACCTGGTGTAATGATAACCATGACTGGAGATGGCCATACCTGGCTACAACATATTCAGAAGAGACAGAGCAGGCAGGAAGGGGAGGAGTGGCACTGTATGTGAAAATGACATAAGGGCCACAGAGATCCAGGAGGAACAAAATGGGGAGAGATACTGTGGGTTGCTAGAAAGGAAAATGGGGTCAGCCATCCGCACAGGTGTGGTCTATAGACCACCAGCCCAGGAGGAAGAAACAGATAGAGAGTTGATGCTAGCCATCCAAAGGATGGCAGACAAGAGTGAAGTAGTACTGGTTGGAGACTTCAATATTCCAGATGTGGACTGGAGCATCCCAGCAACAGCATCAACTAGAGCAGATTTATCCTGGACTCCTTCAGGGTGCCTTCCTCAACAACTGGTCATGGAACCAACTCGGCAGAAGGCAATACTGGACCTTGTGCTCACAAACAGGGACAGTGTGATGGGGGTAACAGTGGGGAGCACCTGGGTAACAGTGACCACCAGTCATTGTGGTTTAAATCACAGAAAGAGCAGAACCAAACCACACAAAACACGTATCCTGGATTTTAGGGGGCAGACTTTGGGAAAATGGGAAATACTTGAAAGAGGCATTAAGGGAATGGACAGGAATCAGGGTTGAGGAACAGTGGGCAGTATTTAAAATGGGGATTATAAGAACAACAGAATTATGCATTAAGCAGGTTAGCAAGAGGAAAGGAAGAGGAGACCATTATGGTTTTCCAAAGAGGTAGCAAAGAAAGTGAAAGCCAAAAAGATAGCATTCAGGCAATACAAAAAGACACAGGCAGAAGGGATAGGGAGAAGTACCAGGAGAAAAAGGGAGGCAGGGAAGTCAGTAAGGGAAGCCAAAGCTCAGACAGAAGAACACATTGCAAAATCAGTGGTTAAAGGGGACAAAACCTTTTACAGGTACATAAGTGAAAAAAGAAAGACAAAGGGAGGGATAGTGAGACTGAAGGGGGAGGATGGAGTCGTGTGGAGGATGACAACAGTAAAGCTGACATATTGAACAGGTATTTCTGCTCAGTCTTTACTGAGGAAGAGGGGGTAATGGGTCTGAAGGGAGTACAAGGGGTGAGAATGGTGCAGAAATGGACACAAGTCCCTTTACACGAGAAAGGGTCCTGAAGGAACTGGAAGTAATAAGAGTTGACAAAGCAATGGGGCCAGATGGGGTGCACCCCAGGGTCCTTAAAGAACTAAGAGAGGTGGTGGCTGAACTCTGGCTATCCTGTTTAGCCAATCACTGGAAACAGGGAGGTACCCAAAGACTGGAGGACAGCAGATGTAGTCCCTTATACAAAGCGGGAACAAGAGGAAGCAGGAACTACAGACCAGTCAGCCTCACCTCGGTAGTGGGAAAGATCATGAGCACTTCTGAAGGAGAGATTGGTGGAACATCTGGTTGCCAATGGACTACAGGACCCAAGGCAGCATGGTTTCACCAGGGGAGGTCATGTCAGACCAATCTCATTGAATTTTTGACTGGGTGACTAGGAGGTGGATCAGGGAGGGCAGTGGACATGGCCTATCTGGACTTCAGCAAGGCCTTTGACACTGTGCCACATAGAAGACTATTACACAAACTGGGGAATATGGGTGTGGGCAGGACAGTAGTGTGGTGGGTAGGTAACTGGCTGGGTGGCAGGACACAGAGGGTGGTGGTAAATGGCTGTCACTCCACAGAGGGAAGAGTGACCAGTGGGGTACCACAGGGATCAGTGCTGGGACGGTCCTATTCAACATCTTCATCAGTGACATTCGCAGGATCTAGAAGGCAGAATTTCACTGTTTGCTGATGACACAAAGCTCTGTAACAGAGTAGACACACCAGAGGGTGTAGACAGAATGAGAAGGGACCTGCAGAAACTTGAATAATGGTCAAGGGTTTGGCAGTTGAAATTCAATGCAAAGAAGTGCAAGATAATGCATATGGGGCACAAAACCCTGGCACAATATATCAGTTGGGGGTGAGGATATAGCATGCACCAAGCAGGAAAGGGATCTTGGGGTTGTCATCTCTGATGATCTCAAGGTAGGAAACAGTGTGACAAGGCATCAGGTAAAGCAAATGGGATGCTGGGATGTATAGCAGGGGCATCACCAGCAGGAAAAGGAGGTCATAATTCCACTATACAAGACACTAGTGAGGCCCCACCTGGAGTACAGTGTACAGTTCTGGAGACCATACCTACGTAAGGACATAGACAGGGTAGAGAAGGTTCAGAGGAGGGCAACAAAGATGGTGCATGGATTGCATCACAAGTCCTATGAAGACAGGTTGAAGGAACTGAACATGTACTCCCTGGAGGAGGAGGAGAGAGGGGTATGATAGAGACATACAAGTATCTTACAGGAGAAACAGAGTGCAGGAAAACACTATTTTAAGCGAAAAGATGTTCCAGGACTAGAGGGCATGGGATGAAGTTGGAGGGAGGACGATTCAGAGGAAACATGAGAAAGAATTTCTTCACAGAACGGGTGGTGGACAAGTGGAACACCCTGCCAGAGGAAGTGGTGGGGCTGAAACAATCACGGATTTAAGAATGCATGGGATAGACATAAAGGAATTCTAGAGGTCAGGGGTAAGGGGAAACAGACTTCTAGGAAAACAAACTGAACTTATAAGCTCAAATGGGCAGACTGGGTGGGCCATAGGCCCTTATCTGCCGACACTGTCTATGTATCTATGTATCTATGAATGATACAGTTCAGTACTCATTAAAAGAGGCTTAAGCAGCAATCCATGCTCACCTGTTGTGTCATTTGAATACTGTATGAAGGGTGCTACATATAATCAGAATAATTCTGCTTTTGATTCCTGTCCAAGCACTTCATAAAAACATAAACGCAACTAAATCCTACTACTACACAGAGAATATTGGTAAGTGACACTCATGCTATGGGTTATGGCAACACAATGATTAATACAATGGAATTTCTCATGCAGAAAACTATTTATCAATATCTTAACAATAAAAAATGTGTTCAGTGGGAAACTAAGACAGCAATAAAAAAAACAATCACAAGTAATGGACTTCAAAACAGAGCAAACAAATGAAGCCTGACAGAATGTCAAAATGAATGCACTCAGAACTAATCGGTAAAGTGCAGTCAGAGGTAATGAGATTTCTTTGTTGAAAGGAACATCTGTGAATTACTAAGCATTTTTAAGCCAGCAGTGAATAATACAAAGAACTGACTCCTTGGATATTTCAAAAGTCATAATTGAAAGGCTGGCAGAAGACACTGCCTGGGGTTTGGTGGGACAGTGTACTAAACCTTCCCCTCCACCCCCACCCCACCCCAGTGGTACTAATATCACACATACACAATCTTCCTTCAAGCTTGTTTTCTTCTGGGATACTCATTTTCTCACTGCAGCTTAGTCATATAGCTGCCAGTTGCCTCTCTGCCCAGCCTCTTCCTTTTCTTTCTCTCACAGGCCTTGCAGCTTTGGCATCCCTTAGCATTCTTCCTTGATCTTGGGGCACTCTCTCCATGGGCATTTTTCCTTTTGCTGGGGACCAACTCTCCATTGGTCTCAGCCTTTTGCTGCTCTTTGGCTGCTCCTGCCATGTACAGTTTACTGCCCCAGATGCAGTCTTACTTCCTCTCTTCTGCTTTGCTGCTGTCACCATCCTGTACATGAACTGACTCACTGCAAGCTGCTTCTCTCTTTTGCCCTGCTTTCACCGATGGCCTGGTAGTCTGATTCTCGGTGGCTTGGTGGTCCAGCTAGCTACTTTGGTGCTCACATCCATTCTGGCAGTATAAGGACCTCAGCACTGCTCAGATCTTCTGCTTGCTGGCCCTTGCCCCTTCTCTGCTTGCTACCTCTGTCTGGGGTGAGGGGGCTGGAGGGCTGTTTCCTGTGTTACTGTGGCCATGATCTACTCAAGGTACCTTTCACATATGTTACCCCACACCTCCATTAATTACTGTATGCATGCATGTTACCACATTCTGCATGCAGTTGCCACGCACTTGCTCTAAATCCACATGCAAGGTCCAACACACTTGTAATTCTGCACACAATTTCTACACACTTGCATTTACTCTGCACACAAGTTATTAGTGCCACCCACTTGCATCAGTTCTGGATGCAAGTTCCTGCAGCCCTCTGCTGGGACTGCATTTATTGCAAGGACTACATTTTCTGGGCACAAACCACTTGTTACTTAGAATTCACCCTTTGTGCCATCAGACAGCCATTCCTCCTTCAGGCTCATGACCCAAGAACTACCAGGCAGGCTCTCCCCTAACCATTATCAAGTTCCACCCCAACAATCAATGGGTTCTCCCCTCCACTGGTACAACGTACAGCATATGCCTCTACATTTGTTGAGCACATGTCTCCTATACTGTACTTTGGACTTTAACCCCAAACTACAACCATGCTGAGTCAGCATGCCCCCCAAAGGCTTAACTCAAACAGTCCTCCTATAGACCTCATGGTGAATTTTGTACAGTAGGTATAGCAAACCTGCAGAAGGCACTGAACATGGTGTACAATCTATTCCATTGTGTGGTGGTTGTGGAACCATTACAACATCCCCATAGTCTATGGTAGGCAGTATTATATATTGGATACAATCTCATCAAGTAGCCATTGGGAGGCAGTTTTATTTCAGTACAGTGCCACTAGATTGGGATTCAGTTTAGTTACCAGATAATCAAGGTGAAGGAATTTATGGTTGGATCATGCCAGATACCCAAGTAATGGATGTTAGAGCCCCTTCTATGGAGGAACATACAGTGAAACAGTACTGAGATTAGCTGGGACTCTTTCTTGTGCCAGATAGCATGTTAACTCTTAAATACAACACTATGGTACCACAGCGGGGGGGGGGGGGCTAAGCGAGGTATAGACTATTAAAAATAGTCTTAGGTGGGGATGGCTGTCAAGATGCCAAACATTTAAAACTTGTGAAACTGTTCCAACCTGTCCCCACTCCTCTCACCCATCCTGGACACTTACTGCAAAACAATAAATATTCACCTGAAGGTATTTGCAGACCCCTACTGTAAAAGTTATTTGATTTGAAATGTTTAGGAGGGAGAACATAAAGTCTAATTTGCTGTACTTCTGATGCATTCCAGTCAAGTGGTGCACCATAAGTGCAACACCTTTCTGCTGCCACTGTAGCACTTTTCACTCTGTAGCGTCAGACATATCTACCAGCTGTGCTGCATGTTTTGGGATGCTTACAGAAAATTCTTCCCTGAAGTGGCAGTATAGAATGTATAATTTTATTTATTTAGAATTTCACATACCAGTGTATCCTCATTTAGAAAACACCTATTTTCCAAGAGGATCATGGAGGGGGCTGAGGGTGTTGGGGGGACAGAGTTGATAAAGTTCAAAAATAGTGGTTCCAGTCCCTATGCTGATGGAAGGGCAAACCCCATCGGTGAAATCCCCATAGCGACATTTTCACCTACAGTACTGCTCCCCCTTCACAATAACTCCGACTGGTGTTAATCCTTAATGGGAGGGGAGGCACAGCCCTCCACATGGGGGTTCAGGGGACACATCCCCCTGATAGAAACCAGACCGATGTCTGACAGGTGAAATTTCGCCTGTCAACATTGGGGATGTCTCTGTGCCACACATCAAAAACAATGTTGTCGCGTTGGCATAGGTGAACCAGTTGCAGTCTTACAAAAAACACATTCCAAAGTAACAAGTTCTGTCCAGTCACGCTCATTAGCTTTAAATAAATTTGATAGTGATTATATAATGTAGAGGGGCTGCTAGTTGGTGGTCATACATACTGTAGCTACACTTAGATCAGAATCCAGATACCACCCACCCCTACAAAATGCGGCCCAGAAAGGGCGTTCATATTCAAACTGTTTCTTCCTTTTCTATTTTTCTAGAATTCACTGCAGTTGAACTAATGGTTGACAGATTTCAGCTGAAACATACATAAGCTTGGCAGCATATTCAAGGTCACCCTCTTTGCCAAGTCCTACTCTGATTGTTCTCAAATGCTCCTAGTGAGCTGAAGTACTAGATTTTTTTCTGTTATTCATACAGTCCTCTGAGCTTTTTAGTTTAATTAATAGACAGTACCTTGGCAAAAAGTAATCACCTGTGCTACCAGCTGGGGGTCACGTTACTTGGAGAGCACCACCACTATCCTTTAGATCATTAGAACACATTATAAGCTAACAAGCCTTACCCAGGCTCACTACCTCATACCTCCTGGGCGCTCCACTCCTTCAAGCCCCACAAGATCCTGCTGCCCACCAAGCTCACCACTGGTTGCCACCACTGATCACACACTACCTGCAGAACCTCTGACTAACCCCTTGGCACCAGAGAACCCCTATCTCTGCCCCCCCCAACCAGTAGTAGGGGACCCAAAGGGGAGAGAAAGAATGGATTGACTTTTGGAGCTAGCAGGCTGTGGTGATCTGAGTGGTGTGCCATAAAGCTTGGCGGTGTGGGAAGGATCCAGTACACCCTCTGATTCCACATTTCATGTTTTAACCTTTTGCTGTCCCACTCACCTCCTGCATGGCTGTACTTGTCATAGCATCCTGGGGGGACGCACAGCAGGACATGGTCACCCATGCTACCATGCCTGGTTTTCCAACAGAAAAGTATCAGGAGCCTCTGTAGAAGGGGATCACAGCAGCCCCCCTCCCCAGGAGGAAAGTGTCAGCGTGGATGCTCTTTCACCCTCCCCCAGCCTTAATACCTGTAATCCTAAACTCAGTACATGAACTCTGGTTTCCTGCATGTCAAGCGGGTACTTCACCACTCAGTGCCATGGAACTAACCCAGATTTATTAATGTTTTTATTTCTCCAATTATAAAAGAGAGAAAGAATTTTACTGTGTTGGTGCCATGGATGTGTGCACCATCTGAGGATCTGTAGGTGTTAACCAGGAAGCTTAGTTGGTGAGAATTTTGTCTTTGAAAGCTTGATTCTGTACTCTGGATTGTAAATACTGCCAACTTATTTCTTCTGGATGGTAGTGAGCCTTTTTAGTTAGTTTAGGCAGTGCTCATGTTCACTGTTCACTTGGAATTGGAGGTTGGGCTTACCTTTTGTTATGTGTCATAATTCCTGGTTTTCATATGATTGTAATTTCCAAGCACAGTTTCGGCTTACAACAAGAGCAATTTTTTGGGGGGGGGGCGGAGTCCAATTTATAAATATGCAGCAATTTAAAAAAGTGTGATATCAGAAAAACAAGCACTAGCTACAGTGTAACCTCATTTATCCAAAGGTATTGGGGGACAGAAAAAAATTTGGGGAAAAAGGGGTTTCGGATAATCGGAGGCCCAATTGATAACACACCGCTACAACACTCATATAATCTCGTTAGGGTCAGAACAAAATATTATTATTCTCAAGTTTAAAATAAAGCAGACAGTATTAAAAGGTGAAAACTGCACTTGATTAGGCTGTAAACAGTCATTGATTCCTTTGTTTTTTATAGTTACTTTGCATTACTTCCTCACTTTGTAACTGCTGTAGTAATAGGATTTGTAGAAATCGGTTTCTGTCTGATGCTCTATCCAGTGTAAACACCACTCAAAACTCTCCACCGCTTCACTGTCAGTTAAGATGTATGGGGCACATTCTTCTTGTCCCTCAGAGTCACTTTCACTCCTGCTGTCATCTGATAGACTGGGGTTAACAGCATTGAGGATCTTGAAGTCTATGGGCTGCTCGTGGCCAGGATCATCAACTCATTGTCTCCCACTCTGCCACGTCGACCTGCAGCTCTGTGGCGATCATATCAAGTGTTGTCATGGCTTCCATCATCTGACTTGATTGCTCAGGTAGGGTTTCTTCTGGGTCCATTAACTGAGTGGGTTTATCCCAGCATTTTGTGATTGCTTCAACACAGATTTCACTCCAGCTTTCGGCCAGCATGTAGACAGCATCTTTGCTGGTAAGTGATTTTATGATGTTGCACAATGCAATCTCATTGTTTTCTTCATTCAGCACATTGTAAGCAGCTTGCTGCAATAAAGCCTCTTCAGGGGGGCCATTATGCCTTGATCCATAGGCTGGATCTTGGCAGTGGTGTTGGCTGGCAGGAACCCATGTCTGATGGAACCATCAGAGGTTCAGAGGGTCTCATTGCTGGGATAGGCACCAGAATTGTCAGAAGGACAGCCATTTGTAGAATGCCCCTAGCCCATACTTGGCTTTTTACTGAAGGGATGAACTGAGCAAAGAACCAGTTCCTGAAAATGTACCAATCCATCCAGGCACTGCGTTGTGCCCAACAAATCACTGGTAGACTGGTAAGGTTCACATGCTTAAAGCATCTTGGATTCTGTGATTTTAGCAGTCACCAATGGGAGAAATTTAAGTGTGCCACTAGCATTACTGCAGGCTTTACCTGTCAGCCTCTTAGTTTTTTTGTAAGTAGGGCCATGGGTCTCAGAGTCAGAAGCCAGCATTTTTCAGGGAGCAACTTCCAGTAGCTCCCTGTCCCATCAGCATTGTATAGTTGTTCCTCTGTTAGACCCTCTCTTGCCATGATTGCTAACAGCTTTTGATGGAATGGTACAATGCTCTCAGTGAATGAAGAAAGGCTCTCTCTTACAATAGAAAACTGCCTTATGCTGTGCCTATGTTTGAATCAGTCGAGCCATCATTCACTCACAGCAAACAGCATGTCACCTCTCAGCTGTTGACGAAACTGGCGAGCTTTCTCTTTTAGGATAGTGCCCGATATGGGGGTACCCTTCACTCTGGATCTGTATGAACTACATGTAGTCTGCCTTGCCCGATGCCTCATCTGTACATGAGTACACTGTTTTGTGATTTTCTGAAGAATCCAAAGAAGTGGCAAAATCTCTTATTTTACCTTTTGCCTTTCTAATGTTGCACACAGTTGAGTTACCTATCCCGAATCAGCGGGCCACATCCATCACTTTATCACCCAATTCCAGGCATCCCAAAATTCAAATTCCACATTATGTCCAGCACTGAATGTCTACACCTTGCCATCTTAAAACACACAGCAGCAGCAACAGCAATAACAGATAGCAGCATCCCCAACCCACTGAAAAGAGGCTTTTTATTCACAGGTTAATTACCTGTTAACTGGGGATAACTGAGTGTTTCAGATTACTGGGGTTCGGATAGACGGGTTATATCTGTATACCAGGATGACCAAAATAACACCAATGTCTTACTTTTATTTCATTACCCTTCCCTGTGGAGGACCAACTCCACCATTGAATGTTTTCTTTCATGTGTGCATTATTTGTTGTATTTACTATAAATTTTGATATGCTGGCATATTATTTACCTAATAACAAAAGCAGTTACTTGTATGCTTTAATTAGTTGGTTTTAGAACATTTAAGACTTCACTGCATGCTATAGTGTATTTGTTAAAATTCATTATAAAATGGGTTTCAGAATGCTAGAAACATCATTGGTCTAAGCACACAACCTGACTGTTGATTAATGTCTCTGTGTCAATCAACAGTTGGGTTATCGAACGTCAGTCTCTCAAACCTCATGACAAGTAACAATATGAGTGCACTACTACTTATGCTAGGAATCTGGCAGTACTCTTGATTGCCTACACCTGGCAGCTTCTGATTCTGATGACTGCTAGAAACTCACAACTTTGACAGAGCTGCAGATTTTACTGTAGTTGCAGGAGGGGTGGGGCTTAAGTACACTGAACTTTCACTACTAATTCGTGTTGCTGTACCAGTTCAACCTTCTTTCTCTGTCTGGGGGGGGGGGGCAGACACTATTTTGAACTTTCTCTACCAGTTCAACTGCAGTTTCTGTACCATTTCAAGTTTCTTTCTCTCTCTTAAGCTGATGGTACTCTTCTCTGCTACACTTGTAGTTCTGTTCCTCAATACAGTAGAAGCCACTTTAATGGGACGGCTTGGTTACAACCTGAACATCCTGTTTAATTGGTGTCTCTACAAACTGAAGCTGCCTTTTTGGGGGAGGGATGAGAACAACACCGAGTACCAAGGGGAGTGACTGTGACAGGGATTTTGGCAGGGTTTTTTTAAATGCTTGTGCTTTTCATACTGCACTGTATTTGTGTTTTAGTGTTTTTTGTTCAAACGTTAAAGAATGGTGTACACTTTTTCATCCTGGAATAGGTAAAACTCACCATCGTAGTCATCATCAAATAGATCATCTGATAGCAGCTCTATAGCGTGTGGCACACTGATCTATGATGTAGCTTGAAAGAATGTCGAGGAGGTTGACGGCTGCTCTGTATCACACACTACTGGCATCACTTCTTGCATAGTAATGATTTTGGGGTGCTTGACATCTCTTCTTGTTCCACTATAGGTGCACTGGAGGCAACCGGAGTAAAGAAGTCCATTATGCTCTTCTGTTTTTTTTCTTTCAGTGCATAAGCTTGTATGCTCCATTCTGAATCAAACAATGAATCCCACATAGCGTTTTGCCCACATTGCTAGCACCAAATTAAAGCAGTTCTAATCCCAGAGAGCACATCTGTGCTTGACACTTGCATCTCCTTCATTCCCCATCTCGTTTGCAAGATCAGATGCTTTTGCCTTAAGCATGGGTCTAGATCTGTGCTCACCCTTTTGCAGAGCCTGGGAGAACCACAGGAGGAGGGCCTCATCCACTTCATTGTCTTTACCCTCACTTTCCTTTTGTGACTGGGGTTTGCATTGATCTGCCACTCACTGAGGATCGCATTGCAGTTTTTACTGATACGCCCTGCCTGGCTATTAGAGATTTTGAACTCCGCAGCAACAGAAGACAGAGACATTGAAGAATGAGCTAGTGCTTCAAGCACTTTTACATGCTCAGCTAATGTGAGCTCATTCTGAGGAAGAGACATGTCACAGTAAGTACACAGCAAGCAAGCAAGCAGCAACAAAGAGAAGTGTCTGAGATCAACACCGGTCACGATGAGAGCGCTTTGTTCTGTGCTTATTAAACTCATACTGAAAGGTCAGAATACTTAGCCAAACTGGTAACATCTGCCTTAAAATTATTTTTGACTGTCCCGCTTAAACATTTCCTGAGCCCTGTTTTTCAAATTAATAAAATCGGTGCCTGGCGAGACGTTTTGCTTAAGCAGTCATCCTGCTTAAGCGCATCTCATTTAGATGGAGTATACTGTATATTTACTAAAGCAGTAGTGAATATTCTGATGAAAATTTTGATCTATACCATGTTATTCTGTTTTAGATTGCCCTTGTTCTCCAGTCTTGTAAAATGTGCTTTTCTTTTTTGATCCTATTTTAGTATTTTCCTTAAACATGAATTAATAAAAGAGTGCTAATTTTAATAAGGCTGTCTTGGGGTTTTATCATCATTGCCTGCTATTTCTGTGTACTCATTGTCCTATGAGGTCAGGGAGCAGTGTCTGTTGCATTGTAAATTCACCATAATCTCAAGAAAAGTGACGTTAAACAATGGATGTTAAAAAAACAACAGGGATTAGGAATAAAAACCTGGGAGGCAGCCATGTTAAAAAGATTGCTCCTTTTAATCATTTCCAACATCAAGAATGCTGAAGCAGACTCAACATTGGTAAAAGGGGGCCAGGGCATAGCTAGCTTCTTTGAGGTGGAAGGGCAAAGACTGATAAAAGTCCTGGTCGTCCTGAGACATACCAAAGTAACAGGTTGGGGGTCTGAGGGCTGCCTAGGCCCCCAGAAGCTATCAGGTTTCAGATGCTTTCTGTTGCATTTTGAGGGTCATTTTGAAACTTTCTGACTGCTTTTAATGCTTTCTTTGACTTGTTGCAAATAACAGATATCACTACCAAAATTATCTTTTCATTTTCCTTTTTGAAGGTGACAATACTCAGACAGTCTCTTGATTAAAATCAAGGAGCAACAACTGCATACTTCTTCCATCTAGAAAATTCAACTATAAATGCTTTAATTCAGCTATAAAAGCCATGTAGTCTTGAACCCCAGAATCAAACAACCAGGTACATCAATGATCTCTATAGAATGTGAGCAATCAAAACCTGTTGTTTAAACCTGGAAAACTTTGAGGCCTAAGGGGGTTGACAGTGTCCTTTAATTTCATTAGCATTTCATACAGTACTATTTTAGTATTTCATAACAAAGTGAAGATGCAGCAAATGCATTGCAAATACAGTGGATCAGAGCATGAAACTAGGCTGAAAATGGGCAGAAAAAAATGGACCTATTGGTATATTTCTGCCGGCACAATCTATTTTTCAGTGTTTTGGTTTTTACTATTTGTTCAGTTTCAACAGTTATGGCAAGTAACGCATCCCCAGAAGAAACAGGCATACCAAGGTGGCATTTTTTTTAAATCTAGTATTTGTATTAATGCAAAGTGCATCAAAATGCAAAAAGTGCTAGGTGGCTGTACTCAAGAGCTAAAGGTAACAGCCCACACTCACCTCAGCTTAGCTTTCCCTGCTTTACAATACCCCCCTGGTCCACCACTGCTCATTGGGAACATGCTATAGTATATACAACATTTTGCCTACTGCCTCTTAAGTCAAAGGCAGCTCTTCCACACAATTTAAAATAAAGTCTCCTGTTGACTGCATCTGCCAGGATCTATTCAGTGTGCAGTTAACTTCTGTGGGTGTCTTGTTGTATTACTCACATGGTAGTGGTAGGACTTGTGATTTGCAGTGAACTTATACACTGCACCCAACCATATACTGTCAGATTATAGGGGCTTATGTTCAGATGACTGATGCATGAAATACTTCAGGCCAAAATACTCAGCATTTTGAATCCAGCAGAAGCACTGCACAAAAAGTGATTAAATAAAACAAGCAACGGTCTACAGCATATATTTGATATGATCAGCCCTATGGAATAATTGGAGAAAAAATGGAAAGTTTGGTGCAGGTGGTGCCCTACTCTTACCTTGCAGATGGAGGCACCATAATCAAGCAATCAGTGGCGTAGATTATGGGGGGGACAAGGAGGGCAGACTGCCCCCTTCAGATGTTCAGAGTTCTCATAGCAGGACTTTTTTGAAGCTTTTTTTTCCCTGTAAGGTCATGGTCAGGATTCAGGACTCATGACATGAGTTCGGGGGGGGTCGGAAGAGACATCCCCACACGCCTGTGTGTCAGTGCTCATCAGCCAGTTGAGAAGTGGCAATGCATGGGTAATGCCTGTCAGTAAGTTACTAGGAAGCAGAATAAAACCAGTGCCAACCTAGCGAAACAAACATGGTTGATGCATGATGCAGTTCACCCTCACAGACAGAGTGTGTACTCGGAGCAAACAAAAGGAACGGCGTGCTTCAGGTGGCATGCGTGAGTTTGCGTTACCGCCCTGCCACTTCTCAACTGGCTGATGAGCACTGACACACAGGTGGGTGGGGATGTCTCCTCCACCATTACCCCCCAGAACTCATAACCGTGAGTCCCAAATCACGACCATGACCTTACAGGAAAACTCAGAGCTAAAGTCCCGCTCTGAGAGCTCTGGATGTCTGAGGGGCAGTCCCCATAATCTACGTAATTGAAGGGTGCATCTTACAAGACAGAAGAACAAAGGCACAGTACAATATAATAAAAAGGTATTGGTACACCATTTTCACCCTAACATGCACTGCTGCTTTAAATTTGTACATTCATGCCACAAACATTTTTTAAATGCAGGAGTTTCAGTCTGGGTTTTACATACAAAATTTATCAGTGTCACAGTTTGCTGTGCTTGATTCATTCTTCAGTTTGTGCAAAAAAATAGCTTCTGATCTCTGTCTAGTGTGTACGAAAAAATGTATTACAGTACTACACTTCATCTGGTTTTAAACATTCCTGGCTTATGTAAAAACAATATTTTACAATATGTATCCATGACAATGTTCTAGGCTTTCTTTTTGCACCACTTGTTCTGCTTTTGTATTTTAAAAATCACCACAGCCTCTGCTAAAAGTTCATGTGGTTTTGACAGCTGACTAGCTGGCAAATATTTTAACTGACATCCTGACTTCCTCCTTTTTAAAAGGAGTGATTCATTGTAACAGTGCCATCTTTTGTCAGATTTGCTCAAAGTTCTGCAGCAGACCAGTATTTATGGTCTTGTTGTTCTAAAAATGGCAGAGTTATAAATATGAAAAGCTTGTAAGCAAGTTTTAGAAATACAGAAACAGAGAAATTGTGGCAGAAAAGGACCACTTGGTCCACCCAATCTGCTCAGATCTCCCTGCCTATTCTGTCTTTGCAGACCCTGCCTGGTCTTCATCAACCCTCCACGCTCCTTGCCTATTTTCCAATATTACCTTATGCCTACCCCATGCATGTTTGAAGCCCCCCATGATATTTGCTCCCAGCACCTCTACTAGCAGACTCTTCCAAGTGTTCACCAGTCCTTCAGTGAAGTCTAACTTCTCCACATCTCCCTTAAACTTCCCCCTGCCCAGCTTCCTTGCATGTCCTCTTATACTAGTGCTCTTCTTCATTTCAAAATATACTCCCCACCTGTATCCTGTTCACCCCTGGGCCCTATAAGGTACTTGTAGGTGTCTATCATGTCCCCTCTCTCCCTCTTCTCTTCAAGGCAGTACATGTTGAGATCCCTCAGGCTCTCCTCGTAGGGTTTTTGGTGCAACCCCTGCACCATTTTAGTTGCCCTCCCCTGGACTGCCTCCACCCTGTCTATATGCTTTCTGAGATACAGCCTCCAGAACTGGACACAGCACTCCAGGTGGGGTCTCACCAGCAACCAATACTGTGGTAACACCACCTCCCTCCTCCTGGTGGTTACACCTCTCCCAATGCACTCCAGCATCTCATAGGCCCTGCCCACTGCTTTGTCATACTGCCACACCACTTTGGGTCATCAGCTATGATAACCCCAAGGTCTCTTTCCTGTTTAGTGACCTTGATAAATCCCTACCATTGTGTACTCAGCTCCTTGGTTTCTATGCCCTAGGTACATGATTTTGCACTTCTTGGCATTGAACCCCAGCTGCTATGCCCTCAACCACTCCTCATGTTTTCTATGATCCCTACTCATTCTCTTCCACCCTTCCTGGTATCCACCCTATTTCAGATTTTGGTGTCATCTGCAAAGGCAAAGCAAAATCTTAATGTCTTTCTATTGTGACTGCTGCTAAATAACTTCACTTGTGTGAGAAAATTGAATACAATGAGAAATTATTCTGGTACTCTGTTTGCCATAAGCAACTTAGGCAAGGCAATTTGGGAAGGGCTGTGCAAAAGGAGGGTGGCCCATGCACCTACAGATAATATCATTCAAAGGCACATTTTTAAATTAATGAGTTCATTTTATTGGTATAGCACAAATAACGCAAGCATCTCTAAGTGCTTGCAACAGTACAATACAGCCATAAAAACCACAGCAGAGTTTGTCACCAGCTCCTTTATCCCTCTCCTGAGATAAGTTTTGTTGCATTTTAGTGCTCAGTGGGGCAACCCATTTCCAAAGTTGTGACACTCAGCCATGAAGATATTGGTCATTACAGTGCAGATACTGCAGAAATATCAGGAAGTTTGTTTTATAAAAAATAAAAAGTGCCTTTATTTAATAACTGCACAATTGTGGAATGAAAAAAAATGTAGCAGTTGCAGTAGAAACACCAAAGAATAGCTTAGTGAACCTATACCAAAAGTAACAAACTCTGGCCAGGCGATATGGCTGCAGCCAAGCTGACAGAGGAACACGGCACTGTCCGTCATGTACAGGATGGCCACCGCAGTTTTCTGTGCATCTGCGATGACTCGCATGCACACTGAACTGGTGGCTCAACAACACAGTCTGTTGTGTCTAAGATGGCCGCTGGAGTTCAGTGCACATGCGAAGTCGTCACGCATGTGCAGAAAACTCCGCGGCCATCTTGAACACAGCAGACAGTGCCGTGCTTTTTACCGACCAGACTTTTAAATAGTGTGGAGAATGTGCAGTGATTGCCGTCACCTCCACTGGTCAGTATCCGGTAAGCTCCCTTCTCTAATGTGCAAGACAGCTGCAGGGCTACACCCTGCAGCCATAAAATGGTTTGACTGCTCCATAGCCTCAGAGTAAATCCTACAGAAGGGAGAAGAAGGAGCTGTAGGGTGGAATTGATGCATACTGGTCCCACCAGTGGTGAAGTGGGTAGTTGGCAGGTAGCAACAGAAGCAGCATTGCAGAACAAATCATTGCCACCAGTCTTGAACATTAGAGTCTTAAAAGTTATTGAGCAACCTATATGGAGGAGGGAAAGCATCTCGGTGGATCCTTAAAAGAATCATAGTGTACCGCTTAGAGTTCAATTTTGATAGGAACTCCTGGGATGTTTATGTGCTGGATATCTGGATTAGCTCTGGTTGCTTCTGCCAGCAGCTCTATTGTTAAAGAAAAGAGTGGAAGGGAACACCATGGTCTCATTCTCTGGCACATTGGGAAGGGATTAGACAGAGTGCTGTGCACTCTGACCTGGCTGTTGCTCTGTTGTGCAGATTAGACTCTTCATCCAATGAAAAATGATGAGCATAAGATTGAAGTGCTTGATGTTTGCTTGGAGATGCAGCCAATTCAGACAATTAAATGCCTTTTTAGCATCTGTGACAGTTGTGATGCATGGGGCTTCGTTCCCTTTTTTGCCCAAGATGATGTTGAGAAGTTTACAGATATTATTGTTGATATGCATGGTCTCAATTAATTCTGTTTGGTCTATGTCTACCAATTTTGCCATGTGTTGCCACAACCAGTTTGTTAGGACTTTCATAAATAGCTTGGCATTTTTTTTTCTTTTTCTTTTCTTTTTCATTCAAGTTTTTATCCTCTGGGCACACCTCTGGTGGCTGTGTTCATAGAAACATAGATACTGATGGCAGATAAGGACTGCCTGGCCCACCTAGTCTGCCCATTTTCTTTACCTACTGTAGCACCATACACCCTACTTGATCTCTGGCTATATCCGCCCCTTTCCCTACCTCTAAGGTGCCCTTATTCCTGTCCCATGCATTCTTGAAGCCCAGTAACATTTTTGCCCCCACCACTTCTGCTAGGAGGCTGTTCAGGCTTCCACCACTCTTTCTGTGAAGAAGTACTTCCTCACATTTGTCTTGAGCCTCCCCCCCTTCAACTTCATAGCATGGCCACTTGTTCTTGAGCATCTTTTCCTCTGAGAAATCCTACCCTCTTGAACCTTTATTATACCCATGAGGTATTTGAAAGTTTCTATCATACCTCCCCCCTTCTCCTTTCCTCCAGGGTGTACATATTGAGGGCCTTCAGTCTCTCCTCATAGGGCTTGTGATTCAGACCATGCACCATTTTGGTTGCCCTCCTCTGGACCGCCCCTACCCTGTCCATGTCCTTCCAGAGATGTGGTCTCCAGAACTGGACACAGTACTCTAGGTGAGACCTCACCAGTGATCTATACAGCAGTAACACCACCTTTCTCTTTCTGCTGTTGATACCCCTCCCCATGCAGTCTAGCATCTCACTAGCTCTCACTACTGCCTTGTCACACTGTCTGGCCACATTTTGGGTAATCAGATATGATTACCCCCAGTCCCTTTCCTGTTTGGTGATGGCTAGAATCATTCCCCATTTTGTACTCCACCCCTGGGTTTCTGTGCCCCAAGTGCATTATTTTGCACTTTTGCATTAAAATTTAGCTGCCACACCCTTGACCACTCCTATAGTTTTCTTAGATCTCTATTCATTTTATCCACCACAACCCTGGAGTGTGTATCCTGTTATAGATTTTAATGCCATCCGCAAAGTTGCATACCTTCCCTTCTAGCCCCTCTGCAATGTCACTAATAAAGACATTAAAGAGGACCAGTCCCAATGCTGATCCTGTGGCAACTCACTGGTCACCCTCCCTTCCTCTGAGTGAGCTCTGTTTACCACCACCCCTGTCTCCTGTCCCCAACCAATTTCTCACCCAGTTTACCACCTTTGGACCCATTCCCAGGCTTCCCAGCCTGTTTACAAGTCTTCTATGTGTAACAGTGTCAAAGGCCTTACTGAAATCTAGGTAGGCTACATCCACCGCTCCACCCTGATCTCATTTCCTGATCACCCAGTTGACATGATCTCCCCCCAGTGAATCCATGCTGCCTCAGATTCTGTAGGCCACTGGATTCAAGATATTCCACAATCCTCTCCTTTAGTAGTGATTTCATTAATTTCCCCACCACCGAAGTCAGGCTGACTGGCCTGTAATTTCCAGCCTCCTATTTGCTCCCACTTTTATGAAGTGGGATTACATCTGTCCTCCTCCAGTCCTCTGGAACCACTCCCATCTCCAGTGAGTGGTTGAGCAGGGCTGTCAAAGGTGAAGCCAGAACCTTCCTGAGCTCCCTCAGTATCCTAGGATGTACCTCATCTGGCCCCATTCCATTGTCCACTTTCAGATTTGCGAGTTCCTTCAGGACTCTCTTCTCAGTAAATGGACTGGTGTCAACCTCCCTTCCTTCAAGGCTCTTTGCCCTCATCTGTGGTCCTTCATCTTCCCCTTCCTCTGTGAACACTGAACAAAAGTATTTGTTCAAGATGTCTGCTTTTACCTGGTCCCCCTCCATGCACTCCACTCATTCACTCCTAAGCCTTACTATCCCTCCCGGTCTTTCTTTTTCACTTAAACACCTGAAAAATACCTTGTCCTCTTTCTGTACTGCCTGAGCTATTTTCTCCTCTGTTTGTGCCTTTGCCCTGCTAATAGCTTTCCCTGCCTCCTCTGTTTCTTCTGATACACCTCTCTATCTTCATAGCTCTGTGTCTCCTTATACCTCTAAATGCTAACTTTTGCGCTTACCGGCCACCTCTTTTGAGAACCATAGTGGTCTCTTTTTCTTCTGCTTTGCTTACTTGTCTAAAGGGTTTGTTACCTTCTATATCCCTCCTTTTAGATTCACCTACTGTTTCACCACTCACTCCACATCCCCCAGCCTACCCCTCATGAGTGGGCTCTTTTACTAGTTACCTGAGAATGCCCCTGCAGGAAGTCCAGAATGTCCTTGCTCCTAGCTGAAGCTGCATCTGGGATGCTCCAATCGACATCCGGCAGATTAAATTCCCCACCAGAAGCACCTCTCCTTGTTTGCCATCTTTTGGATGGCTTACACAGAACATATCAACCCCCACCCCCATGCTGGCAGCCTGTAGACTACACCAGTGTGAAGAGCAGCTCCTTTCGCTGTTTCTAGGGTGACCCACTATACCTCTGTCCCCCCATTTCTCTGTATCTCAGTAGCTGTTATGCTATTCCTCACATAAAGAGCCACTCCTCTCCCTTTCTTTCCCACCCTGCACTTTCTGAATAGAGTGTAGCCTGAGATGGCTATATCCCAGTCATGGTTCTCATTGCATCATGACTCAGTAATGGCAACAATGTCCAGGTCAGCCTCTGTCATGATGGCCTCTAGGTCTGGGATTTTGTTCCCAGACTTCAAGCATTTACACATGGCCTTCCAGAATCTGCTACCACTCTGTTTGTCAGCATCCTCTGTCCCCTTTTACCTTCTCTCCATACCCTCCTGCTTTCAATCCCATCTCTTTTCACTTCTCCCATGTTGCTTCTCTTGTTGTTGGGTACTGTTGGGGATTTCTATCCTTAGGATTCTCCCTACAGCCTACTTCAGTTTGGGGGCAGTGTGTGTCTTCCTGTTTCTTTCCAGCACCCTCCTCAGCTAGTTTAAATGCTCACCAATGTAGCAGTATAAACCATTCATTGAAGACTGTGGTTCCCCTCCCGGATGGTACAGGACATCTCCCCTGTATATGCCTTCCCTCCCACATGGTACCCTGTCCCCAATGTAGCCAATCCTCCTCACTGCACCATTCCTTCAACCATGTGTTGAAGCTCCTGGTGCAGAGTACCCATCCTTCCCCGTTGTAGACAGATAGCACCTCAGAAAAGGCCACTAAGCATGCTACCTGCCTAAGATGCCCTCCCAAACTCCTGAACTTGTCCTGCACTATCCTAGCCTTGTCCCTAGCCAGATAATTGGCCCCAAGGTGGACAATGACATCCAGCTCTCCTTCCCATCCGCCTCACTAGCTATCCTCATGATCTACTTCCTGTCCATCCAAGCAATGGCACCAGGTAGGGACCTAACCTCCTTCTCCCACTCCCTTCTTGTCCCCAAATCTATCCCTTAATAACTGGGTCCCCACCAAGAGTTGCTTCCTCCTTCTCTGGGGTCCTCTTCCTCCCTTCTTGGGGTCTCCACTACGAAGACCCCACATCCTCCCTGGTCACTACTGCAGGTGCCTCTGTGGGACAGTCCCACCCTGCAAGAGTGGCAAAGGGATTGTGTAGTGGTACCATGTTGAAGATGTGCCTCTGACCCACCACCTTACCTTACTGGGCCCCTATAGTCCAGCCGCTTCTCCTCCTTGGCATCCTTTGAGGCTGTGGCACTAAACTTGGCAGTCCCTGGGTGTGGGAGGTGGCACCCTGAATCCTAGCCAACTTGGCCTGGAATCTAGCAATTCCCCCCTCAGCCCAAAGAGGTGCATGCAAATGGTGCAGCACCACAGTCTCCAGAAAGTCTCCCTGAAGACTGCCACCCCACGGCTACTGCACTGCACCACTCCCAACATATCTATGTTCTACCCTGCCTGTTTTCCTTTTTTTTAAATTAAGTATATTTTATTCAAATTATACATATACACAGAAGACTTTACAGATTACAGAGGATAACACATGGTGACATTGTACATATACAATGCAGAGGATGTTAACAACTAAAACCAATCCCCACCCTCCCCTCCCCTTCCCACCAACACCTCCTAACAACCCCCACCCCATAATATCCACCCTGCCCTAAAGCCATTTCCATAGGGGTGTGTTAGCCATTAATAGGGAATTGCCAAACTAAAGTGTGATTCGGATGATATCGTAAAAGTCATGGGGTCTTTCACAAGCCTTAAGCAAGGAAAGGGGTCCTCGCCTTCTGAATTAGTGTGCAGGAGCAATGGACCATAAAGTGTGGACTTTCTCCCACTTTGTATACCCTGCCTGTTTTCCTGTTTTGCTTCCCTTTAGATCCTCTTTTTCCTCTTCCCTAGATGGTGTGTTTCACCTATACAGCCCTGTCCCTACCTCCCTCACCCGGCTACTGTCTTTCCAGTCTGCTGAGCCCCATTTCCCATGGATTTTCCCTTGTGGTGGGGCTGAGAAGGAGGGCCATCCTAAACCCCACCCAGTGTTCCTACATCCAGATTGGGGTTAGGTGAGCTGGCAACAGAGCGAGATGAGGGCAGGCAGGCAGGTTTCATGAAGCCAGAAACTGCATTTTTCTCCACCTTTTTCCCCATGCCACAGCAGCCATAATCATGTGTATGTGGGTGCTCACATGCTACATAACTATGGCCCAATAGCTGTGCTGCTCAGCTATGGTGCTGCCACCTGGACTCCTTGTGACAGGGAGATCCTGCCAGTCTTGACGATCAACATTTCTTAAATCTGTTGCAACAGCTCTTCTGTTTCTTAGCCTAATCTATCCTTTACAATTTCTTGTCCATATGGTTGGCCATCTATGGGCCCTTCCTCCCCTTTCTTGACTATGCTATAGTGTCCTCTTTAATTTTCCTTTACCCTCTCAGATCCTCATACAGGGAAGTTATTGTGGTGACCTCCGAGGTTATGTAAAACAACAGACTGTGTTTATCATTGTTGGATTTAGTATGTAATAGCACTATGTCATGAAATACCTTGATGTATATACCTTATGTTTATGATACCTGTTACTGTTGAAAATACTATGGCACTAGGTGTTTTTGATAAAGGTAAAAAGTATTAGGTGACTGTATTATAGAAATTAAGTTGGTTGTGTTGTTAAATGCTTGTAAATTGGTACCATGCATTCCTGCTGTAAACTGAGCCAATTTGAAATTTCATGGTGATTTGCATATATCCATGATGCTTTGCATTATGGACATATGTGTGATGTGTTTCTTTGAAACTTGACTTTTGTCAGTGCCCTTTGGGGTAACCCTTGTTTCAGTGCTTCTGCACTGAGGTTGTCTAGTAGATTGTTTGGGTTTTCTTTTTGAGACCCCATCACCCAAGCAAACAAGGCAATTATAGGGAAGAAGGGTTTTCACTGAAAAGTTTAGATCAGTAGATCAATGAGTCAGTAGGTGCTGACAAGTACAGAGGAAGGACATACATAGTCTGTTGCCACAAACTGGTGTATTGAAGAAGGACTATGCCATTTCTGAAGGTTATCTGCTGTATTTTGAATAAACATCATACATGGTTTGCATGTTGAAACTGAGGTTTGGTGTCTGGGCCATCTGTTATCCCACAACCCCTCCACACTCCTCCAGATGGCAGCCAAACAGTGAGACAGCAGATCCCTCCACCCCAGGAGAGGAGAGCAGTCAGTCGGATGCTCGATCCTCTCCCTCTCCCCCCGCCAACTCCCGGCAACCTGTGCTTGTACCCATTTTGTAAAGTCAATGTTGTGGAATGTCATTTACCCACAATAGGTACACTGGGCAAACACACTCCAAAACATGCACCACTTTGAAATTTCTCAGGTTAACATGGGAAAAGTGTAAATTTTTGTGTTTAGTAGGTGGTAGCTCTCACATGTTAAAATCCAACTATTCTTTGTAGTCTCAGCAAAGAAGCAAACAACTAAAACATTAACATAACTGAAACAATAACTTTGTTTAAAGCAGTTAAATAAGTATGAACTAAAATGGAAAACTGGTTTTGTTACACTGTAAACCAATGGTCACCCCAATGCTTGTAGACCTGCCTACCTTGCCCCAGGACCAGACTTGATATCTCCATCAATGCTTCTCAGCCAATCAGTCTGCTCAACAGTACTGCAGTGGCAAAAAAAGGCCAAGAAAGTGGTGCTCAGAGACAATGCTGCAGTAGGAAAAAACTGTACACTGGAAACCAGGAAACCTCACACTCACAGACACAAAAAATATAGCTGAACTCCACAGAAATGTAGTATAAAACTATTTTATTTACTTACATTTCAAAAAAGTGCAATAAGCTCTAGCTGCAACCCAACATAGCCTCCACAAAGGTCCCCAACAGATTTTGTACTTGCTCAGGTGCTTTCACAAGGGGAATAAAGATGATAACTTACTGTAGGTATGTTAGTTAAAGAGTATAGTGAACATGACATCACAAAATCATGTGACATATCAATTAATTTAAATTGATAATACAGAATATGAAAAAAATATTATAAAAGGTAGATATCACTAATCAATACTACCTTTACAAAGATTTCCTAACTACATAACCCTTAAAGAGGGACTGTGGCCAAAATTTTTGGCATCAATAAATTCAGAATTTGGATCAGCATATCCTCAATCAGCATCATGCCAAAAATCAAATCTATAAGTTACTTTGTTTACAAGTTACAAGTCATTTTGTAACCCTTAATTCACTGCCTGTTCAAAAAAGTCAGTTTCAGAGAAGAGCTGCTGATGATGTCATCTCCAGAACTCATGACCTAGTCCTCCCTGCAAGCTACCTTATATGATTTATTTCTCCTATGTTACTTAAAACCGCAGTTGTAGCAAACATCTGAAAAAGGAAAACTGCCTCTGGGTGGGTCAGCACATGCACTTCCATGATGTGTAGATGCAAGGTACATTACTTCAGAATGCGACGGGGGAGGTGGAATGTAGTGGCAAACATGGCTTTAGAATGACAACGTTTTGTGCAATTTTTAGAATACTGCAGGTATGGGATTTCAAAATGTCTCCAGGTTGCAACTGTGGAATGCAGCAATGACACAATCTTAGAAAGTAGCTAGAACACATAATTTCAGAATGCGGTGGTGATGCACAATTTCAGAATGCAGCGGTGACGCACAATTTCAGAATGTGGTGGTGACACGCAATTTCAGAATGAAGCAGTGAGGCACAATTTCGGAATGCAGCAGTGTCACACATGTTTGGATTGTGGCAGTGATGCACAGGTTCAGAATGAGGTGGTGACACACAGTTTTGGAATGTGGCAGTAATGCACAGTTTCAGAATGCTGTGGTGACGTGCAGTTTTGGAATGCGGTGGTGATGCACAATTTCAGAATGCAGTGGTGATGCACAGGTTTGGAATGTGGTGGTGATGCACAAGTTCAGAATGCGGCAGTGACATGCAATTTCAGAATAGAGTGATGCACAGGTTGAATGCAGCAGTGACATACAGAGTTCAGAAATGTGCTTGATGATACTGGGTTCATAATGGTGGTGACACACAATTTCAGAATGCATTGGTGACAAACATTTTTGGAATGTGGTGGTGACGTGCAATGTTGGAATGCAGTGGTGACATGCAATTTTGGTATGCAGCAGTGATGCATAATTTCAGAATGCAGTGGTGATGCAAAGGTTCAGAATGTGCTGGTGATCCACAGGTTTGGAATGCGTCAGTGACGCACAGTTTCAGAATGCATAGGTGACACAAAGAATCAGAATGCGGCAGTGATGCACAGATTCAAAATGCAGCAGTGATGCACAGTTTCGGAATGTGGCAGTGATGCATAGTTTTGGAAGGCCATGGTGATGCGCAATTTCAGAATGTGGTGATGACACACAATTTCAGAATGCAGTGGTGCCCACAGATTCGGAATGTGGCAGTGACGTGCAATTTTGGAATGCGGTGGTGATGCACAATTTCAGAATACAGCAATGATGCATAATTTCAGAATGTGGTGGTAAGGCACAAGTTCAGAATGTGGCAGTGATGCGCAGGTTCAGAATGCATTGGTGATGTATAGTTTCAGAATGCAGTGGTGACACACAGGTTCAGAATGCAGTGGTGATGCACAGGTTTAGAATGTGGTGGTGATGCACAGGTTCTGAATGTGGCACTGATGCATGATTTCAGAATGCTGTGGTGATGCACAGGTTCAGACTGCATAGGTGACACACAATTTCGTAATGTGGTGGTGACATACAGTACAGTTTTGTAATGTGGCGGTGATGCATAGTTTCAGAATGTGGCAGTGGCACTCAGTTTTGGAATGTGGTGGTGATGCTCAATTTCAGAATGTGGCAGTGATGCAACACTTGGGAATGTGGCACTGACAGTTTTGGAATATGGCATGGACTGCATCAGAAAACATACGAGGACAGATTAATGGAACTCACTATGTATACCCTGGAGCAAAAGAGGGAGAGAGGTGATATGACTGAAACATTCAAACACCTAAAGGACATTAACAAGGTGAAAGAGTCTAACATGTTCCAATATAAGAAAAATAGCGGACAAGAGGACACAGCATGAGATTAGAGGGAGGCCAATTAAGGGGTAATATGAGGACATTCTTTTTCACAGAAAGGGTGGTGGATGCATGGAACGGCCTACCTCAGGAAGTGTTGGATATGAATACAGTGCAGGGCTTCAAACAGGCATGGGATATGCATAAGGGAGCAATACAGATAAGTATGAATAGATAGGCCATTGACAGAGCAAATGCCAATGGCACATTCATAAGGTAGAAAAAGAAATGGGCAGACTGGATGGGCCTTGTGGTCCTTATCTGCTGTCAACTTTTATGTTTCTATGTGGCATTAAAACACAACTTGGCGGGGATGTGCAATTTTGGAATTTGGCAGGGATGCGCCATTTCAGAATATGGTGGGGATGCACCATTTCAGAATGTGGCAGGGATGTGCAATTTAGGAATGGAGGAGGGATGTGCAATTTTAGAATGTGGCAGGGATGCATAATTTTGGAATGTGTCTGGGATGCATAATGTTGGAATGCAGTGGGGATGTGATATACAATTTTGAAATATGGTGGATGTGTACAATTCTAGAATGTGGCAGGGACAAACAATTTCAGAATAATATGGTATGTCCTGCCACAGTCCAACAGCATGCATCCTCACTGTATTCTGAAATTGCCAGTCCTCACCAAATTCCTCGATGTGTGTCCCTGTCACATTCCGAGACTGATTGTCCCACCACATTTTGAGATGGCACATCCCTGCCACATTCCGAGATTGCATACCCCCCCCCAACATTTTAAAATTGTGAAGCACCTAGACATTCTATACCTTGGTTCTGTGTTGCATTCCAAAACCACCTCCTGACATGTTCTAAAGTACAGTGTCATACATCTGAACATTCTGGAAAGGCAAGCACTGCAGCCAACCCTATGTTAATTTTTTAAGGATTACTGTAGCTACAGTTTCTTAAACTTTGGAGAAGCAGGTTCTATTAGGTTGCTAACAGGGAGGACTGGACTGTGAGTTCAGGAGATGACATCATCAGTGGTTCTTCAATGAAACTGGCTTTTTTGAATAGGCAATGAAATCAGGGCTACAAAACAGCTCATAACTTTAAAATGAAGTAACATAGAAACCTAATTTTTGATATGAGATTTATTGGGGATATGAGTATTCTAATTCTTTAATATAGCACTTTTGGCAAGTGTCCCTCTTTAACCCTTGCAGGGACCCCAGACTGATATATCAGTCCAGAACTCCAATACGTTCTAATTCTGTCTGCAGCCTAAGGGTTAATATGAAAAATTTAGAAAATTGCCAAAAAATTGTTGTCAAACAGCAGCATGTCAGTGGGGCTTGGTTAACTTCCCACCACTCTGAGTCCAAACACAGTGTATCATGTATATTGTAGTTTACTTCAGTTCATAAAGAGCAAAATTCAAAAATATGTCTGTCAGAAGAATATATAACTTCAAGTCATCTGTGATGGGACTCTCTTCTTGACATATCATTGCTCAAAAATCATTGGCTTCCATGACAACTTTAAAGCCTATCTCCCATATATCAGATGTTTCATATCAAATATACTGGCATAAGGAACAAGGAGAAAAAGAGAGAGCTCAGTACCATGCAAAAAACAAATCCAAACTTCTTATCTCTGATTGAAACTTTTAGGATGAGAGAAATCTATACCAAAAAGTAAAACAATGAGAACAAAGGGAGAATAGATGGTGGGGAAGGGGGGAGGGAGATGGGAATGTAGAAAGGTGAAGAGGGGAATGGAGAGAGAGAGAGAGAGAGAGAGGGAAAGGATAAAGAATGATAAAGAGGGAAGGGGAAGAGAGAAATTAATATATAAACCACCTCTTGAGATACTGCTGTAATATATTAGGCAGCAAAATGTCAAACAAAATGTTTTTTCTCAACAAACACAGTTCCAGCAAATATATAGACCATAGCTAGAAAATCAAGTTAATGCAATAGTGAAAGATATTGCAGCAAAAAAAAAACTCTCAATAAATAGTCCCAGCTAGACTACATAGTAACCTAAATGTTTTTTTTTACTTAGAAGAGAAGCATTTTGGACATTTAAGTTAGGGGATATCAGATACCAGGCTTGTATGAAAGGTTTGAGATAACCTTGTTATTATAGTAAGCTCCATGGTAAACATCAAAGTGATTGGTATTTGTTCATGAAGGCTACATTTATACTTGAGGGCTAATTGACTGGGTATTCTATAAGAAAACAGCTGGAGTCTACAAATTATAGCACTGATGACCTAGGGTGATTTGTGTGCTTTTTATGAGTGGATAGAGTTTGCTGAAATGAGAAGCTTTAAAAGCAAAACATGCTGGCTAGACCTACACACATGTAGGAAACAATAATAATCAATTAGTTATTTAGTTGAGGCCAGAACATCAGGCTCCTATCTGCAGATTACTGCTGCAGTACTTTTCCTCACTGAAACGGTGGTCCTGGACGCTACACTGTCACATGAGACAGGAAGCATTGTAGGAAGAAGAAGAAGAGCAATAAACCATGCTAACATGGAGATCCATCGGACCCAAAAACTGGTAGACAAATTTAGAAAAAAACTCCTAACAGCAAACAAAGAGAAGGACACACCAGGACTACACACACAAATCAAAACACTGCACAACATATGTTTTTGCAAATTTTGACTGTAGTACTCCATTAATCAGCTTGGAGGGCTAACCTTGGGATAGCAGTCCTCCTCATTTCTTTTTCTGGCTTTGAAGTAGGTTACAAATATCCTCATAAAAAACTTGTCATTGACAGGTTGATGGAAAGTGTTAGTTTTTCCTTGTCATGTTGAGACATTTGTTATTAAGTTGCCAGTATTTTTTTTGTAGCAGTAAAAACATCAGTATGGAGAAGTTAAGGTCCATTTTTTCAAGTTTTTCAAGGGACTGCAGACAGCAGGTCCACATATACTTTGCTGCCCTGTGCAGTAATCAGCTTTAGTTTTACTTGGAATTCATTTCATGTCCTTTCCTCTATATTCATTATCTGTTTGACAACACCAAACAATTTTTTTAAGCTTCTACAGACTGCCTGGCAGGTAGTCATGGTCTAAATGGATTTTGCTGCTACCATAGGTCAGGTTTCTATTTTCCCATGCAGTCTCAAAATCTTTCATTTGGTTGTGCAGTCTTTACATTTTATAATAAAAGTAAGGAGAAGAGCCCTCTGTTGTCAATGGAGGACCCAGAGTGTGGTGTGCATGAATAATGTCCAGAGGCATGTCCATCAGGAGTAAAAGAAGCTCCATTACAAAGACTCTAATAAAAGCAATCACATCCACTGGTTTCCTCCACTTTGGAATTCCAAACAGTCAAATGTTTTCAACCAAATCCTCTCTCCATGTTGTTTGGTTTGTGTGTGTGCTTTCACTGCACGCGATAAAGAAGTACACGATCATGACACCCCACTGTCTCTTTCAGCTCTTCTGTACTTGTTTTAAGGGCTGTGGCATGCTTTTCTAACTTCATTAAGTCCACCTTCCTATCAACCATGTTAGTGTCCACCCTATTTAAGTTGTAGCCATCCTATGAACTATTGTCAGTAATTGAGGCATTGTAAGTTCCATACCCTCATCTCCAGCTCCACAGTGGAATGCATGGAGGAGGAAGAGATGCCAGATGGAGTTGGACTCAAGCTACTATCCTCATACTGGGTTGTCAGATTGCAAGACGAACTGCCAGAGTTGTAGAGTTTCTTGGTTGTCTCCATGTTACAGCAGGTTTTAAAGGATTCAGAAGTTGTTTTGCTGCACCATAGCATCATATTGCATTATTAGATTTGTATATCTGGACTGATGAGGAACTCCAGGTTCAGCAGCCTTGTTAGAGCATGACATCACTGAAAATCATATCCCCAGTTCTCAGAACAAGATTTTTGATTTTCACCCTAAATATGATAGAAAATAGGAGACTTCAGTCCTTCACCGGATTTCCTGGTCAGCACTCTAATTGAGATATCCATTTTACTAGCCCAAGGGATATCTCCTCTGGATCAAATGGACACTGCCTCCAAAAGGCTGTGCTCTGAGCCTCAGTTCAACTTTACTTGCCAGAAAGGCAGAGACTTATTGACAGAATGCTTGTCACACTGGCTCAGTTCACACAAGATTTTATCAGAGATTTTGGATACACATAAACTGTCCCTCATATCTCTATATAATGCTGATTATTGTGAATATAACTCTAGATATGTTGAAGGACTTTGTTCATGCCTCCATGACATAGGCCGCAGGCTTTAAGGGGTATCTGGATAAAAAAAGCTGCAAAGCATGTGTCTCAGCAAATAATCCTCTGCTAAATACCACGATTATAAGGATGCACACATGCAAGGTGTTTAAACGGCGGAAATATACTAGGATTACTTCCCCCCAGATTGGCAACCTCAAGGTTTTTGTGTGACCAACCCACTCTCAACAAAATGCAGAAATTTTTCAGTACTTTTGATCCTGGACAGAAGGGGATTCTATACCCATGTGGTTTCAAAATATTCTGAGAGATTCCTGTCAGTTTTCAGTCATCATCAATACATTTAAAAGGGGTTCCATGGTATTGATCAATATAGGAAAATCATCAGGTACCGGACACCTGTCAGCATCTCTCCATAAGGAGGACATGCCCAGTCGCCCTTATCTAGTTTACTTGTTAATTAGATAATCTTCTTGGGGGGGGGGACTCATTGGGTGATAAGTAGATCAGTTCAATGTTTACAGGATTATTGGCAGATAATAATCAGAAGAGTAACTTCATTCCAGCCATCCACTAGCTTTCCTTGCAATGAAGATCTCAATAGTCTTGGGGAAAGTTTGTTTGACCCCTGAGAGAGATAGACTGTCTTGTCATGGAATGTCAACTGCTGATCTTCATTCCAGTGGTCATAGCTGCACTATGCATTCCATTTCAGTTGCCACACTGGATCTTATCCCAGGTATTCTGTTTCAAATGTGAGATTGACAATTATTCCTCTCCCATTTTGGCATCAAAATCAGAACTATATGAAGCAATAGGAAGAAGTAGAGAGCACTGCTGTTGTAAAAGCATAGGTGTTCTTCCATCACTTTGTCATCATAACAGATACCATACAATTGTATTGAGGCAGCTGAGCAGAGAGTGCTAAGGGCCTACCAGTGGAGTTGAGACCAGGAAAGAAATAAGGCATGCTATGGTATGGTCAGGGGATTCAACTATATTTTGCAAATTATTTCTATTGATATTTTCAATACTGTGCAATTACATGTAAACATGAGCAATTGGTTAAAAACCCTGTAGTTAAACTACTGTACCATAGCACATTAAATGGTATCCAGTGATAAGGGCACTAACTATTGAGCGCACACCAAAAAGGGTGACTCAGTAGCAGCAGCTTATCAGATGGCTACTGGATGGGGTGGGCAACTGCAGGTACAGTGACATCCTATCACTGTATATACACGCGCGTGCGCTTGGGGGGGCAAGCACAGTGGAAGGGAAGGGGGGGTTTGTGTGGTGTTTTGTGGCGATGGGCTGCTGAGCTGCCCTGTGGCATGGTGGGTGGGTAGCAGGCTTCAGCTGGGAGGGTGGCGGGTTTGGGTCTGGGTGTGCATACATTTTGTTGCACCCGGCCCGAATTTTGTTTTTTATTGAATTTGCACCCCCCCCGACATGCACCCCCCTGGAGTTGAGAATCCTTTAGCAGGGAGGTGTGGGGGGCACAGCCCCCCCATAAACATAAAAAATGTAAGTCCCCGGTGCCCTTTTGCCATGCGCTGAGGTGTATATTGGCAAAATTGATTTTTGCCAATGTACATTTGCCATAATGGAGATCACCTTTGTGCAATCGCTGTTATCACATAGAACCACAAGAAACAATTCAATAAATTTGTAGTTGAGAATCAAGGTTGCTTTTTTGTTAAATTACCAAATTCTGCCCCATTCCTAGTCTCTTTCACTGGCACCTATTCCCTGGAGCACCCACTCTCCACCTCTGATACTTTACCAGTAACTCTGCCTGTGATTATATTTATAATAACTGGATGCTGTGTTCATGAGCCCATTGTAGTGTGACCTCACTGCTTGAGAAATCTGTAAAAAGGTAAAGGTATCCTTTGGTGTGCTTTTCAAGTCTCTTTGTAGTGTCTCAAAATTCATCTAGTCAAGTTGGATACTTCATCCAAACTCCTTTCTTGTCATCTTCTGTTGGTTATAGGTCTTTGAGCTATGGGGAAGTTCTTATTGCTCCATTGTAATCAGTCTGTGTGGTACTTCTGGGTTCCATAAAAATGTAAAAGCGCCTTCTGCTGTATTGCTTTGGCATGACTCAGGCATGTGCCTTTTAGAAAGGCAGAATCGTCCAACTATAAATATGATGTTAAGGACAGTCCCTTTTGTTTACAGATACCTTCTTCCATGGATGCCCATGGGGTTGGCATCATCTCTTAAGGTACTGTTTAGGTAATTCTAGCCAGTGACTGATTTTCTATATTCAAATGGCCTGTCCATAAGTTGAGAAGTTTGGTGCCTTTATATTGTTTAATTTTATGTAAGCATGCCAGTTTTTTATATGCACACCTTGCCTTTCTTGGGCCTGTATGAAATAATTGGATTTGTCTTATAGGGGGGACATAATCAGTGCCAGCCGGTTGCGTGCACAAAACAGATGCACCAGCTGGCACTGTTGCAATATTCAAACAGAATGCGAGATCGGTACAAATCGCAAGTCCTGTTTGAATATGGGATCCTGGATGCACAGCCCAAAGCAGGTGGCTGCCATGGTGGGTGCAGCGCAGTGCAGAAAGGGTCAGGGCTGAACACCACAGATTGGGGAATGTGTGGTGCACACCTGGATGTGCTGTTCCCCCATGAGTGATATTCAGCCACAAAATACTAATAAGCTCATTGGGCATGCATGGTACAAACGGGCCTCATGCATGCCCATTATGGGCACATTAGCATGGCTGCACCTGGCTGAATGCGCCAGGCCAGCCTCCACCCAGCCCTGATCAACAGTGACAGGACCAGTCCCCCTGTCAGCCCTGGCAGTCCATTTGTACCCCCCCTCACATCCCCAATCCCCAATCAATGTATCATGTATGTCAGAACCCATTTTCCATAGTGTAGTGGCCTCCCACTCAGCTCCGATCCATATCTGTATGTGAAAGAACCCACCACCCGGCCCCATCCCCATCCATATGTGAAGGAAACCCCCACCTGGCCATGATCCCCATCCATATGTGAAAGAAACCCCCACCTGGCCCCAATCCCCATCCATATGTGAAAGAAATCCCTTCCCAGCCCCGATCCTCCATGCTAAGGGATACAAACACCCATCTACGCCCCAACCCCGATGACTGAATTAAGAGACACCCCCCACATATTTCCATAGTGTAGTGGCCCCCACCTTAGGACCAGACCCATAAGACCCATTCCCCCCCACCCAACTGGAGATGGCAACTGTCCAGCTCTCTGCACACCACCACTGCCAGCACCAACTGAACTTGTCAATGACCGTGAACTGTCATAGTACATGCTCATTGGCAACCGATGGCGTGTACTATGTACAGTTCACAGTCATTCACAGTTCAGTCAGTGGCTGCCCGTGGTGTTGTGGGAGAGCTAAGCCAGTCGCTTCTAGTTGGGTGAAAAATAAATGGAGGTCATCGTCTGGCGAGGGGTGAGTCCACTACACTATGTAAATAGGGGATGTCAATTAATTCAGTCATCAGAGTCAGGCATGGATGGGTGTTTGTGTCCTTACCATCAGGGATCGGGCCGCAGTGGGGTTTCTTTCACATGTATGAGGATCAGGGCAGGTGCTGGTTTCTTTCTACATACAGATGGGGATCAGGGCCAGGTGGGGGTTTCTTTCACATACGGAAGGGGATTAGGGCCAGGTGGGGGGGCCACTACACTATGGAAAATGACCTTCCTTTTATTTCATGTGCGATCAGGGATCGGGGCAGGGGTGAGAGGTGCACTACACTATGGAACAGGGCTTTTACTCTATTTTAGGTGTTTTCAGGGATCGGGGCAGAGGTGGGAGTTCCACCACGCTATCACACTATGGAAAAGGCTTTTTCTATTGCTTTACTAGCAGTCAGGGATCAGGGCTGGGGAGGGTTCTCACATTCTCTCCCTATCCTACACACCATCTCCCCCTCTCCCAGTGCAGTCCTTGCACCTGACACTGGGTGGCCTGCTGATTTAGGTCTGCCTTCTGTGAACATAACTGTGTGCAATCACACACACATGTTGCGTGATGCACTGTTGGTGCAGTCAGGTTCAATATGCTGGTACACGGTGTATTCATGGACATGCCCCCAGTACCTGCATGGTATCTCATCATGGTGCTCTATGGCACATGCCATTCTGTGCGGCACACAATGGTCCACTGAATATCACTCTTTTGCACATTTTGACGGGTATGCGGTGCATCTGCCCTTTGCGCCGCACATCCGCTTTTAATATGGGGGCCTAATTCTGTAATCCATGAGACTGTTGAACTGCACTACAGCATGCACAATATGTAAGTGACCCTTGGTAAAGAGCTCATTTGGGGGCTGAGATCCAATACTCTGTTGACATAAAGTTTTTATTCCACCTCTAAAGGTCACTAGATATCTCCTGCTCTGACCCCCATATTTTTGGTCATGGTATCGTTCTAATTGTGATGCACTTTGATGCCTAAATACTTTATATGTAAATAGCCGTGGACCCCATTGCCATACCCATTGTCTGAAGCATAGATTGTTTATTGGCATTTACTCTGTTCACCACTATAGTCAGAAAGGGAGAGATAGAGGTAGCCATAGAAATCTGAAGATTATCCACACATGCTGTTACTTTACAGGCCTTTCCTCCCCAAATACCAACTAATTTGTAGGCATCCCTTGCAGCTATCAAGTTGACTGGAAACTGCTGATTACAGTACTCTAAACAATGCTTTTGCTTCCTACCCCTTTAAGAAAGGAAAGGAATTTGGTTTTATGTAGTCTTTTAATCAATCAATCAGTCAGTCAACGTTTATTTGTTTGACATCATTGTCATTACAATAAGACATAGGAAATTTACATTTAATTTAAAAATAGAATAAAACCTATTTCTCTGTATCAAATTAGTTTACCCATGACATAAAAATATAGTACATACTATAAATGCATAACAGAGATACATTATTCAAAGTAGGATAAGTGAAAGAAGAAACCTTAGAAAATTCTGTAAAGCAAAATGAAAAATGATTATAACAACCCAAGGGGTTTTAGGTCTAGATATTCACCTCCCACCCCAGAATTAGGGTCCCGTAATCTCAAAAGGTCCTATAGACCAAGAAGGGTATAATGATACCCAATAAAAGTCTGTAACTCCAAAATCCATTATACAGCAGCAGTAGAACAGTGCAATAGTATATTTCATGCACACTGTATCCCAAAATGCTTCACAATCCATAAACAGCTGTCAGAATAACACAGAGGTTAGACCAATGGGCTGTGAATGGGAGTGGTACAGCCAGCTTGATTCCCACAACCCCTTTTAGCATATTTTTGTGTGTCCCACAGTAAGTCACTTAACGTCCCTGTCCTCCCAGGATGCAGCTGGAAATGAGCTTCAGCTCAGTGTGCCTTTCCTGGTTACCAGAAGTTATAAAATAAAAAGTAAAGTTGACAGCAGCCATTAGGCATACACAGATACAGCAGAGCTAGCCAGGAGGCAATGCAGTACCTTGCAGTAAATAACTTTGCAAAATACTGCACAACAAATGTGCTTGATTGCCATGGAATTAAACTGTTCCCTTCAGCATACTGCAGTATTTTGCAATTATAATACATAGTGTTGCATTTGCTTCTAGCTGGTGTCACTGTAGGTAAATAATGGTCAGGGGGATAGGCACAGAGACAGAGAAAGGAATAAGCTACTGGATTTTAAATAGCTTGGCCTGGCTCACATGGTAAGTAAGTAAGTAATAGCTGTGGGATTAAAACCTGGGTCTCCAGGTCACAGGTCTGTGCTCTATCCAAAAGGCTATACCACCTTTAAAGATCCCCATGTACCATATATCCCATACAAACAGAAGAGAGAAAGCAGTAAGTGCCTCAGCTGGGACTTGAACCCAGGCCACCCAGAATACTGTTCCGTTTACACTACCAGACACGCCACCAAGGCAACTGGAACCAGGGTTATTCCTGAGGACATTACTTTTTCTCCAGTGCAGAACCTGGTGGTGCACAGATAATTACATTTCAATCACAGGAGTGTGGTGTGCATATTTATGGAACACATACAAACGGAAGAGAGAAAGAAGTAAGTGCCTCAGCTGGGACTTGAACCTAGGCCAGCCGGAATACCGTTCTGGTTGTGCCTGTGTTCAAGTCCAGTTAACATACTACTTTCGTTTTGTTTGTATGTGTTCCATAAATATACACCTCAATCCCATGATTGAAAATGTAATTATCTGTGCACCACCAGGTTGTTCGTTGGAGAAAGATTAATCTGCTTGGGGACAGCCCAGGTTCCAGATGCCTTGGTGGCTCAGCTGGTAGTGCAACCGGAATGGTATTCCAAGCGGCCTGGGTTCAAGTCCCAGCTGATGCACTTACTTCTTTCTCTCTTCTGTTTGTATGTGTTCCATACATATGCACACTGCACTCCTGTGATTCAAAATACCCTACATCCCAGGAAGACGTGTGATCCTCAGAGAATGCCCTTCAGCAGCTTTCCATTCCTGAATGAAATCGGCAGGCAATCAAGCTTTCTGTTGCAGTACCCCATCTTAGAACTTTCTTCCATATACTATTCCCTAAGTTCCATTCCTCAACTCTTTCCTAAAGCTGCTAAAAGCCAATTTTTATGGCTGTATGATGAGAGCTATGCTGATACATTGCTATGATGTGGTAGAAAAAGGGGGCTCTGAAATGTTTCCTAATGTAACACAGCCTGTCTGCTTCCACCAAGAGGAGTTGAATCATATCTCTGTGTCTTCTTCATTCAGTGCAGTGCAGTTGCTTCCTCTCTCCAACTCTTTCCACACCATACTATTTTCTTGCTCCTGACTCCACTGCCTGAATTTGTTTTCAGGTCTCTTTATCAATGTTTGGTACACAACAGAGACATTAAGGCTAAATAGGAGGATGTGGTTCTATAATGAAAACAAGTACTTTCAGCCCTAATAAATACGCTTGAAAAATGGAGCTGCTATCCTGTGTATACACATCAGCATTAGGTTTTGGCTTCATTTTCCAGACAAATTTATTAGTGTGGACAATACTTGTTTTCACTATAGAACCCCATCCTCTTAGTCAGCCTCATATTCTCTATCACATACAGATTCAGATTTAATTTTATTTGTTGAGTCCCAATGACAATTACAAAACATACAACATTTTCCCTACATTTCATACAAATATAAATACACATTACTATATAATACAGTGATCAATAAAAAACTTTAGCATATAATAATTACATAAAAGTCTTTGTATTCAAAGATCATACAATCTACTTAGTGATCAGCCCTTACTATCCTATATGGTATTTCTTTTGTTCTATAATATTACAAAATTTTGCCACCTTTTTTAAAACCTCTACATTATCAGTCTTGAATAAATAATTCAATTGATATCTAGGCTCCATGTTTAACTGAGAGAGTATGTTTCCTAATATTTGTTATCTATACTTTTCATACAGTGGACACAACATTATTAGGTGCAAATTATTATCTATACCAAGATCACACTTATAGTTTGCTTTAATCAATTTAAAGTATATTCCATTCAGGCATTGGGAATTGTGATATTCAAATCGTAGCCTAGTGTAGCTTTTCCTCTAAGCTACTTATTTTATTTTATTTAGATAAGGTTCAGTTCCAAATTCTCTTCTTTTATTTTCTGTTAACCCCAATTACTTATTTTACACACATTACTCACGTTAACAACCCTTTGAATATAAATATTTTTAATTCTGTTTTTAATTTCCCCGTTTATTTAATCCATAGGTTTTATATGCATGAATATCACATTATCCAACAGCGCAAATAGCTTTATCACATTCTCTAAAACTTCCATACTAGGACATAAAAAGCCATTATCTTTATATACTACAGCTTCTTCTAAACAGATTCTGGATAACCTCACTTCATTCATATTATAGAATTTAAGCCAATACAAGGCCATTTTCTGTGCAGTCTGACAACTAACAGTAGTTTGTCCCCATTCTTTTCTTACAAAAACTGAGGGTGCCCCCTTCAGTAAACCTAAAATGTTTTTATAAAATGTATTCAATGGGATTTCTAATTGTGCAACATCCACAGACTTCAGCTCCATATGTTATTCTACTCATAATTTTTGCATTTACAGCCCTCAAAATCCCTCTAATCGAATACCCTCCATATCTATGTGCAAATCTTTCTATAGCTGGGATAAATCTATTTATTTTTTTATTTAAATTTTTCTTATGTTCATTCCACTTTGTTATATGAAAAATCTATACCCAGATAAAATAAATGTTTAACAGTCTATATTTCATATTTACCCCCCATTTTAATATATTTCCCTCTTTTAATCAATGTCTTATTACACATCATATATTTAGTCGTTTCCATATTTATTTCCAATGCAGCTTCAGAGCAGCACACTAATTTTTTTCAAAAATTCTTTTAATACCATATAACTCGTTGCCATCAAAACAATATCATCAGCATATGCCAAGAATGGGCAAAACCTTTTGCCCATTCTTGGTATATGGAAGCCCTCTTCGTATAGTTTTTCCAAAATACTATTCAAATATATAATAAAAAAGATAGGTGAGAGGGTGCAATCCTGTCTTAATCCTAAATTGGAATCAAACTTATCTGTCAATCTCCCTTCTTTATTGTATCGTACACAACTCTTATTCTTACTATACATAAGTGATATCAGTTTTATGATAGCAAGATCTAATCCATAGTCATACAGAACTTTCCATAACTTATCTCTTTTAACTTTATCAAGTGCTGATTTAAGATCAACAAAGATACAATAATATTTTTGTTTCTCTATATTGATGTACTTGTGTATCAAATGGGAACAACACATAGCACTGGTCCACTGTGGAGTGTCCTGGTAGAAACCTGGCCTGGGCTTTAGCCATAATTTCTATATCATTGATCCAATCCATAATTCTATTTAGTAGAACTTTAGAAAACGTTTTAAGAGAAGTGTCCAAAAGGCTTATCGAGTGATAGTCTTTGGGATTCGTCCTATCCCCTTTTTTAAAAATTGGGATAATTATATTTTCCCTCCAAGTCTCAGGTATTTCTCCCATCTTTACTATACAACTGAATAATTAAAAAAAAAAAAAAGGTATCCAAAGTGCCAAGTCATTCAACAATATATCAATAGGTATCCCATCAGGGCCCGGTGCTTTGTGTCTTTTTTGTTGATCCCAAAGCTGTCCAGATTTCTGCCTCTGTAATTTCTTCTTTTAAATGTACCCAGTCAGTTATCAAAAAATCATTTCTTGGCCCTATATCTTGATCCAAAAACAACTGTCCATTGTACTTCTGCCAAATATCCGGTTCAATATAATTGTCTGCCTCCTCACTATATATATTTTCCCATTTCCTACAAGTTACTAACATACTAACATACTAAAATGCCAGCAGAATAGGCCTAATGGTCTTTCGCGTCTGCTCATTTGGTCAGCGCCCACCATGGGAGCTGACTTTGCTGCTCCCCTCTCCTTCTCTGGCTTCTCCCTTCCCAGTTCCGGATATTCTCGCTGCATTGGATTTTGCTTCCAGAACCCTTCCCCTGTACCTGTCCCACCCCCTCTTGAACCCTCCACTGTCTCTGCCTCCACCAGCCCCCTAGGCAATGCATTCCATGGCTCCACCACCCTCTCAGTGAAGTAGCACCTCCTCCTTTCTCCCCTGAATCTTCCCCTCCAGCTTCCACCCATTCCCTCTAGTGGCCCCCTCCTCCTTCCTGTGAAGCACCTTGACTGCTCCTCCCCTATTTACCCCCTTCATGTACCTGAAGACCTCTATCATGTCCCCCAGGTCACTTCTCTCTTCCAATGTGTACATATTTAGCTCTTTGAGCCTCTCCTCATAGGTCCTGTCCCCCAAGCCCCAAATCATTTTGGTTGCCCTCCTCTGGACCCTCTCCAGGAGTTTAATGTCCCTTTTTAAGTGTAGCCTCCAAAACTGCATGCAATACTCGAGGTGCGGCCTCACCAAGCAGTTATACAGAGGGAGTATCACTTCCCTCCTTCTGGAGGTGATCCCCCTAGCAATGCATCCCAGCATCCTGTTGGCCTTGGCTGCTGTCCTCCTACAAGTCTCTGAGTTGTTCATCTTGACATCCACCACCACCCTCAGGTCCCTCTCAGCCATCGAGACTTGTAGCATTCCCACCCCCCCCGGGGTGTACACTTGACCCGGGTTTCTGGCCCTCAGGTGCAGTACCTTGCATTTCCCTGCATTGAACCTCAGCTTCCACTTGGTCGCCAAAATCATTTATCATTCTTTGTTATAATTGCCTTCTCTAATTCTTTCCAGAGCCATAATCTATGCTCTTTCCTCTTCTTGTCTAGAATCTCTTTATATTTTTTCCTTATCTGAATCAAGTTGTCCTTATTTTCATTAGTTGGGTAATTCCTTGTTACCCTTGCTATTCAATTCAAATCTTTTTTGAGCTTTTTACATTCCAGGTCATACCATTGACTCCCTTTTTCACTTTTATTAAAAGATGTTTTTACTATAAATTATCTAATGTCTTTCATAATCTGTTCAAAATCTGTCATCTCCATATCCTCTTCTCTCCCCACCAAACCTTCTATTCTGTCCTTTATTCCACTCTCGCTTAATATTCTATTTGAAACATTATTATCTGTATTATCCCATCTAATTCCCACTTTTGTTCTTATTATCCTTATATTATTATTATTCCCCATATTAACATTCTCCCACAAGTTTATGTTAATTACTAACGGGAAATGTTCACTTTCTGTTCTCATTCCAACATTCAGATCTTCCACTAATTGTATCAAATTCAAATCAATCCAACATAAATCAATCACAGAGCCTCCTCTTTTTCCTACAAACGTGAATTCCCCATCCACATCTCCCTTCATTCTGCCATTTACCAAGACAAAATTCCAATCTCCTAATAGTTTACTTATTTCTCTTCCTCTTTTACATGATTTTTTATCTTTTGAATTCCTGTCTCTAGTTATATAGTCACAACCCTTTGCCATACAAAATTCCCTAATTTCTGATGGTAACCTTTGATAATGACCAAGCCTTGCATTAAAATCTCCTAATATCATAATTCCACACTCTTGATCTTGACCCATATTATCTTCTATTAGCTTTTTCAACTCCTTTATTAATCCAGCATCCTGATACTTTGAGGACACTGGGGGGATATATAAATTGAAGATTACCATCTGTCATTGTTTTCTCTTTATCCTAATTCCCTGTATATTATTAGATTTCATTCCAACTTCTTCTGTTATATATTTATTTGATATTTTAATCCATATAACTAAACCTCCCGATAGTCTCCCATATTTTCTTTTCCTAATTGCTTTCTTAAAATATGTTTTATAACCACTAATATTTTTTTCCTGGTCTGACCATGTTTCTTGTAGACAAATGCATTCAAATTCCTCTATATATTTTATAAAAGAGGAATCTGCTAATCTGTTTCCAATGCCAGCTATATTCCATGAAAGTATTTTATTTCTTTCTAATTTAACTGTTACATCCTCATCATCTAAATGTCATTCAGCTCTTTGGGTTTCCAAACTCTGGAACCTGTTTGCTGTTGTAACCAGGTATTTCCATTCACTGAAGTTAGATTTTATTTTCCAGAAGCTTCTTCTTTCCTTTCCCTCATTAAACTGATATCAAAAGAATCTAGCCATTCAGCTCGTGTAACTAGTTTATCATAGTTCTCCTGCATGTCCAACCATATTGTGATCTGACCATTACTTTTCCACCTTTTAGCAATTCTTATTTTTTTGAATAGATTGTCTATTTTCAGAAGATTCTGTAAAAACTCAGCTATTTTATTCCTCAAATTCCTATGTCTCCTTTATAAAATTATTCAAACCAAATATAGAAATGGGAAATTATTTTTCTTTCTCATTTCCTTATTTTCTAAATATTCTGGGAATAATAGTTTTACTGAAATTACTTTACCCATACTTATTCCCAATTGTCTAAATTGATCCTTCTTATTTTCCAATATTTTTAAAATATAATATTGGTATGAAACCAGAAAGACCATTTCTAAATCACTTACAGGTCTTATAACACTAAAACAGTTCAGCATTGAAGAAAAAAAAACCTTTGTCCTGCAAGATAGTATTAATTAACCTTTTTAGATGTTCCTCCAGTGTCCATTTAGTCTCATCAGGTAATTGTGTCACTTCATGGAGAGGGAGAATGTAATCATTTTTATACAGTCTTTTTAAAAGATATTCCATGGCACACCTCCCCAAGTTTTATGTTTTGCGTTTCATTAACAATCTGTTCCATTTTTTCCCTCTCCTTTTCACTTTTATTTTCATTTTATCTCTGTTCTTTTGCTCCTATTCTACTGTTTTTTTTCTTAGGAGTATCTTTTTTTTTTTTTTTGCTTTGTTTCTTTTTCCCCTTTCTTAGTCTTTTTAACACCTAGACCCTTCTTCCTAACTGCAAGGGCTGAATCTTCATTCTGATCCCTTCCTTTAATCTGGTCCTTATTCTTCTTTTTATTTTTACAGTTGATTATTTTCCAATATTTATTTGTTCTAAATGATCCCCTATTATATTGCAGGGTTGATTAACCACATGTAGGTCTTGATTTAGCATCCTTTTCTGTCTTTCTGCAGCAGGTTCTACCCTCTTTCTCTTATATCTTTGTTCCATTTTTTCCTTATGTTTAACTTCCTGTTCTAACCCTTTATTCCAAATCCCCTTGTTCCCTACTGCCATTTCTTTTACCACACTTTCATTTCTCCATTTTTTTATCTGGTAACATTATTAATTCAGACTCATTCAATGCACTTTCCCATGTACTACATATACTATTATTTAGCCTTTGTCCTTTCTGTTCTTGTTTTTTACTTTCCTCTGCAATATTAACCTTGGATGTTATTTCTGTTATACTATTTATATCTTCAACATCCATCTTACAATCCTAATTTATGTCCATATTTAAATCAACCCTATTCTTTCCATCCCCTAAGTCAATTTCCTTATTTCCTCTTCCTGATTATCCAATTATCTTGACTGTCCTGACTATTCTGTATATCAAACAAATAGTTCTTCTCTCTGTCTTTCTCCCTAGATGTCCAGTTACTTTGGATCAGTTTGGGAAATCTTCCTCTGTCATTTTATTTAATATGCTTTCTATTTTCTATACATGCTCCCTTCAGAAAGGACAAGTCCTGTTTAATGCCCAACAATTGTTCATAAATCATTACACTAGTGGTAATGGAATCTCTGAGTGCAATTGCCAAATCATGTGCTATGTTTTCTGTAAGGAATTCCCTGCTACTCACTGGGCTCATAAATTGGGTTGCTTTGCCCAAGGACCAACCATCCCCCAATCACCTGCAATTCTAATTCATATATCCTCAATATTCTGGTTCAAAGAACTCTGTTTACTGCTATCACAAGCTGGTATATGCATAATTGATTTTATTTCTCTTATTTCTTTTTCTATTCTAGTGTTTATCTGTATTGTTTCCTTAATTTCCTCCATTGTTTTATTAATTTTCTTATTATCCGAGTCCAGCATGTCAAGATTAAACAAATCTGACTTATTAATACTTTCTGGCACTCCCATTCCAATATTTTTTGGTGTTTCTATTTTATTTCCTCCTTCCCCATCTAATTTTACCTCTCCCCAAACTTTCATAGGTTGATTTTGCTCTTGTTTTTCCCACTTTAAAGCTTTCATTATTGATGGCTGGATCAACTTCTTACCCGTAGGTTTAACATCCAATAAAGGGGTTAAGGGAGTAGAAGTGTTTTGTTTATGTATATCAAAGCTTTCAACATCTTCAGTTTCATTCCTTACCTCTACCGATTCTGCCCTACATGTTCTATATATATATATATTTTTTCACTCCTTCGTAGGGAGGCTTATAATGCCCTTTAAATTTCCCCTTCTCATAATTTCCAATTTGGTCTTTCCCACTTCTAGTAATAACAGGCATAATTAGTATTTAATTTACCCCCAAAATTTATTTTACAGAATTTTACACAATTCTCACTTCTTAAAGATATGAATAACAGAATAGCACCAACATACAACAGGTAATAACCTGATATATAATTGGTTAAGTTTAAGCACGCTACCCAAATAATTCCTATTAGGGTTTAACCAACTTTAGTAAAATCAAGTCCAACTTAAGACCACAGTCCAATATCAAAATCACACTATACGTTCTCTAGGTCTTGTTCATCAATACAAAAATAAGAAAGAGAAAAGAATTACCAGTGGTTTCTTTAGGTCTCTCTTTTCCCTTTGTACTCTGCTGTAAAATCTGACCAGAGAAAATCCAATGCAGTCTGAGGATTAACAGTTCACCCAAAATAATACAGCCTCTTTGAGCTACTAAGAGCACTCCAGACACTCTCCTGGTAAAAGACAGATTTTCTACAGTCCTCCAATGTCTCCGGTTGCAGTTCCTGATTTGCCTCTCACCCCTCATTTAATTTTCCTAAGTTCCACTGTTAAGGAATAAAAAAACACACTAAAAATAACATGGACCAAGGCTTCTCACTTTTTCATAAAAATAGTGAATAATAAAACAATTATTTATTTAAGATTTTCTTTTTACTCTCTAAAAAATATGAGTACAAAAATTCCAGTACTACAATACATATTCTGAAGGCCTCACTCACTTCATATATCCTAGAATTCAGTTTTACTTACTTGCATATCAATATCAAACCAGTACTGTTGTTAATATACTGTGGAAGTTCAAAAGCTAGAGAAGCTGAAGCAGGTATGCTTGGTCTGCTCGGCTCTTCTTCTCGATCGATCATAAAAGCTTGTGCATAAGAAAGCTAAGATGCCAGTACTAATGGCAATAGTTCTGCAATCCTCAAAAGGTTGTTGTGCACACATGAAACCATAAAGAAATCTGAATCTCTTGTAGAGCACTCTCCTTGTGACTGTACTTTGCTAAGGCCACAGGAGAAATGAAGTCTAAAACACTCTGCTCTCACCTGAGCTTTATGCTCAGAGGTCACGTGAAGGAACCAACCAATAGTAGTTCAATCACCTATTCCTTAATTCCTGGTTTTCATGAAGGAAAAAAAGAAAAACTTTCAACAAATAAAATGAAAAATAGAAAAAAAAAATAGAAAATAGAACCAAGCAGGTACAAGCGGCACCCTGACACAAGGAAGCACACCGGACACCCTTCAACAACCGGCAGCAACCCTCTCTCGTCTCCCACAAGTAAGTACTGGGAGGGTAACAGTAGCTCCACCACTTTACTAACCTCTACTGTACTTAATATATTTATATTAGCCAAAGTAATTAAAATAACAATATATGAAATTAGGCCTCATTCAAGCCTCATTCCTTTACAACAACATTCTTATTTTATCTTATTCTGGTGAAATTTGCTGTAATTTGCTATAGTTTGCTGTGGTTTCCAATTTTATTCTTCACTGCAGGCCACTAAGCCCCTGTGAGCTCCATTGGTCCCACCACTCCTCAGTCAGGAGGCTCCTCACACCACTAGGACTCCAACCCAGCTGGGCAGGCCCCGAAAACACTGGTCCACTATTCCACCACCACAGCAAACAAAACAGAGGGCTCAAAGATGTACTGGAAAGGTCTGAGAACTATAAAATCAGTGTGACAATGGTGGCATACCTTTTTTAAAATATTTTAGAGTGTTTCACAGACTCCTGCTACAGAGGTTATTCTCCTCAGTGTCTTAGCGACTAGCTCCTCTGTCCACCAAATTGCATTCAATTCCTATACATCACATACAGTAGAAACTGCTTAATCAGGATGCCCTGGTGGCAAGCTTTTCATCTCAATTAAGCAGTTATCCTATTTAACAAGAAGCAAATCACCCTGCTTACTCTGCCAATGTTAATAATTTTTTTTACACTGCCAGCACTACTGAAAGCCTATCCAAAGCTAATCTGCTGGATTCTGATTTGTGCTACTGCATTTTTAGATTGATACTTAAGTTACATTGTCAATCACCAATCACTGGGAGATATTTCAGCTCCTAGGGAGTGCTGCGGCAACATAATTTATTTTCTGGTGCCTCTACACTTGCTGTTGTATAACCTTCCAGTGGGATGCTGTTCCCGACCCACCTTCTATCTGCAATGTATTCTTCTAGTACACTGATGCCAGCTTGGCATCTCACAGCAAACAGAAATTGGTGCTTATCTGGTCTCTCTCTCCTGTGTAAAATCCTGAAAGACGGAGCGTGTGGGGGACATTCAGGCTGAGGTAGAATGTGTCTTCCTCTGCATCTCTCCCCTCTCTTTTCCAGCATGGTGCACATTTATTTATTTTTCTGTATAGAACTAGTTTCCCTTTGGAGACAGAGCTCAGCATTGACAGGTGGGTACAAGATAGGAAAATGGGAGGGAGGGACATTCAGAGATAAAGCTCAGCACTAACAATTGATAGAGTGTGCAGGGGACATTTAGGTTAAGACAGAACATGTCTTCTTCTGCCAATTAACAGGTAGGTACAAGCTGGGAAAATGGGAGGGAGGGACATTCATAGACAGAGATCATCACTATCAATTGATGGAGTGTGCAGGGGACATTTGGTCTGAGATGGGATACATCTTCCTCTTGCTCTGCCACTCTGCTCAGTGTTAACAGGTGTGTTTAAGCAGGAAAAGTGGGAGGGGGGACAGTCAGACTAATTTGGTGCAGGGACAGAGTTCAGCACTAAATCATCAATGACATTATTTTGTAGTCGTATTGGCTCTGATCAGAGACTGTTTTCAACAAGCTTTAACTAAATTGAATTCCAGTCATGCCATTACCTACTCTACTTAATATATTCATCTCTGCAATCTGTAGTTGTATTTTTCCCTGTTCAGTTTAATGTAACAATATAATTGAACATGTGCTTTGTAAATTGTTAAAGCACTTCAAGCTTTTGGAAAAGTACTTTATAAATAAACTTGACATTTACAGTATGTTATCCTCTCCCTCACAGTCTACAACTCTTGCCATCTTTGAGTCAGGTCAGATTTTGTCATATAACTTCTGACATCTTTTTCAAAATAATTTGTAAAGATGAGGAACACGAACACTCCCTTAACTGATCCCAATGGTGTTCCACTAGTGAGGTTCCCTCTCATCAGAAAGGAATGCACACACATTGTGTGACTGTAAAAGGATGCGTTTTATCATAAATGGATATCTTGGATGGTATTTACTCAGCAAGGTAAGTAATTGTGTCTCTTCAAGAACAAATGGTAACACACAAGTCTAAGGAAACATCTAAAGCTTTAGGAGACAGTTATATAAAGTTTTTTTAAAATTAGACCTAGTGATCTGGACAAGGCAGAGTTTTTCTTTTAATTAGACTTAAAATTGGAAATTGATTTAGAACTGTAGTATACGAGTGTTGGTTGAATTTGATAAGACATGCCAAATGATATTTGTAGAAACAAAATTGTTTCTTGGGGCCAACCAACAAGTTATTTAAATGCCCAGTCTGGCAGCTTCAGCACAGTATATTGGTACATTTTCATTGGGAATCACAGTGCATCCCTTGCTCGTACTTGGCAAGCCTTAGCCATCTACTTGGGAGGAAATAGTATGCAAAAGCACTGGAGTATTTTTTCTCTCATATTTATGCCAGAATCTGGTAACAGCCCTAAACTGATTCCTAAATCTGAAATTATATATGTAAATAATGTTTGTCATGTGGCTTGATAATGAAAAGGAAGTGCTGAGATAGGAATGATGAACAACGTGAAGCAATGCTCAAAACGGCCAGAAGCAGAAAAATGAATAGGCTTAAAGGAAGTGGAGAGAGAGAGAGAGAGAGTGAGAGAGAGCAAGGGAGAGAGAGAGAGAGAGAGAGAAGATGTGTGTTCTGTTCTTATGTTTAATTCAGCTGTACTACTTCTTAACTGCTTCATTAGTAAAAGGAACTACCTATGTATTCAACCAGCAAAATGCCAAGGCAGTTTGATATGCAGTGAGCTGTTACAACTGATAATGTTTATGAGCTTGCAGGAGGGCAAACAGTTCATGCATTAAACTACATCTAATTTCATTTCTGTTTGAATTCTCATGTTATGTGGTGTAGAATTAAAAGGGTAATGTCAACCCTCTGTTACGCCTATTAGGACCTTTTCAACTGTAGCAGGGATCTGAGTCCCTGGTTTTATCTTCAATTATTTTACATATTTAACTGGCAAGAAAGTGTTCCCGCATTTTGTATACTGTATGAGCAGTGCTTCATCAGGTACTGCCATCCATAGGGATCAGCTTCCATAAGCGCATAAACCTGCAAGTATATGCATAATCACTCTGTTTATCCTCTGACCTTACCCAGATGCTGTCTAAGCAGTATATGCCTCCCCATGTGCATAATTTTATCTAACAAAAATAAATGCACTTATTTAAGTCTTTATTAACCTGGTAAGGCCCAGTGAGAACAAGCCTGTTCACATGAGTGACTCATAGCACTAAAACAAATGCTTAGATGAGTATTTAGATACTAACAGTTAAGTACAACAGTAAGTCAGCAATAATGTTTACATGTGAATTGCCCCATGAAGTAACACTTTAGCATGCTAGCAAATGTCCACAGTAACTCTGCATCTCGTATACAGTATGTAGAGGAAGGGAGTTCTAGGTCTTAGGGGCCACAAACTCAAACAAACACTGGCCCATACAGGTTTAGGAAAAAAAAGGTGGCTAGAATGTTAGCTGCCGAGGGACAGATATTCAAAGCTTTGCCCAGGGACGAGAGTAGCACTGTCTGGCATGCAAACATAGCCCGGAGCAAAAAGCAAGCTATATTCAAAAGGAATTGCACTATGCAAAGTCGCTGAATATAGCATGCAAAGGAAGCCGGGCAAACAGGGCCAGGAGTGCAGTGCAAAGAATAACCCGGGCAAAAGGCAGCACTGAATATAGCAAAGAAGACTGCACTGAATATAGTACCCAAAGGCAGGCCATGCAAACACACAATGGAACACAGTGTATAGCAGAGACAGCTGGACCCTGGGACATGCAAGGAAACACAGATGCGAATAAGGACCCAGGTGCAGAGCTCAGTGCACAACCCAGATGAAGACACACTCGGGAATGGCATGCCGCAACCTGGACCCATGTGGGGAAACAAGGAATAGCACAACCCAAGTGAAACCCAGCAAACAAGAATGACACAGGACACAGCAGGATGTGTAAATGATGCTAATGTAATAAAACACATATGAAAGCAAAATGGCACATGCAACACAACAGTGAGTAAACAACTGCAAACAGAAATGCAATACAGCCCCAAACAACATCTGCCAAACCACACCAACCCCATGACACAACAAAATGCAAACCCACAGGTACAAGCCACCCCCCAGCACACAACCCAAGCAACAGCAACACATGGAAGTGAACAGTAACAGGGAATAAACTAGGGAACACAAAGGAAAATTACAAGATATGTCAACTATGTACAGTGTTAAAAGGAAAAGGGGAAGGCTGAAAGGGTGAGGGGGCACACACAGAGACACAGAGATACAGGAACAGGGGCCAGGGGACACAGTCAATGGCAGGTGGTGGTGGAATGATACAGAGGATTGGTACAAGGGCTACATCAGCTGCCCATAGGTTCTGGGAGCCGGGCTTCGAGGACAGCCACCACTCTCCACGTTTCTGCAATTATTACGGCTTGCTGCTCAATGACAGTCCATTGTTGATGGACAAGGTGGCGCAGCAGGTCCTCCGCCCCTTCACTCTCCTCTGGCTGGGTTGCCCACAGTGATGACCAAAGTGGACCTACAAGAGGAAGGGGGAGACTGTGAGGATGGAACACCAGCCAGGAGCCAGACAGTGGCCACAGGTGGCCATACATACATGGACAGCGTGTCCCGACAGACAATCCTGAGTGGAGGTGAGGGCGGCACCAGTAGGCCCACCTGGAAGGGGCCCACACAGCAAGACTGTGCGACACAGGCAGCAACCCAAACCCCAACAGATAGGATGACAATGAGTACAACAGCACCAGGGCACAGGTGACACCGCCCACCCCAGCACAGGACACAGCAAGACTGGATGTACACACAGCCGTACCCCCAAAGAGCTGTGTGCAAGGGCCACTCCACAAAATGCACAAGGGCACCCACAAGTCGGGACATGCTGCCCAATGACAGATGTCAATGTACTGTAATGCATAGCACAGTAACAACAGCAAAAGGGTGAGCCGGAGCAGCACCATATCATGATAGTGGCATGCCAATGACCGACACAGGCCAGGAACAAACAGGCCAACAGGGTGCATACGTCGGCAGAGGTAGTCAAACGCATGTCACAAAACAAGACCCCTGGCAGCATACTGCACAACTGTACCACAGTACAAGGAACAGTCCCCAAGCAATGGTGCATCACCCTGTGAGGACATGTGCCAAAGCCAAGGATATGGTGAAAAGCAACATACCACAGCAAATGATGCATACAACATACAACAGAATATGAAAGGAATGACAGACCCTTGCAACAGACCTGCTACAAAGCACCAGCACAATGATCAAACCAGGTATGGAGGCCAATATGTGTATCACACATTGCCAACATGAATCACAGTATGACAGGCAATGGTCCACAGTGGACGCACAGTAGGGTGTACGTGGGGCATGGTTTCCTGCAAACCTGTACAGTGGTGCCCCAGGACATCAAGGTAATGGCAACTGTGCACATGTGGATGATCTGAGGGAGGTCCAGAGGGACAGAGCACACAGCTCCACACAGATGGACATGGAAACCGATAGTGCGTGTGCACAACCAAGTACCTGCCAACAGAGACCTGACCACCAGTGGACATCCTCACAGCAATGCAAGCCAACAGTGCCCCCCAGCCCCCCAGGTGTAGCAGCCACACAGCCAGCACCCAGCAGTGGTGTGCAACACAAGTGTGCAGCACAGCACAGTGCCACAACACCCCTGGCCCACTGGCCATCGCAGCCATGCCACAGGACCAGGCACAGTATGACACACAGCACTTAGTATAAAGGTGAGGTACTCACGCAACAGGCCCCTCACCTCAGGGCTGCTCTCCTGCGCACACTGATGCATGGGTGGCACCCTCGGGCTGGCTTCCTGACGGTGCTGGTGCTCCTCCTGGCCCACACCTCTGCCCATAGGCTGCTCAATATGCTCTACAGAAGACAGGGGAGACACAACTGTTAGCACAAGACACAGCATATATGACAAGCAACACAGCAAAAGGCAAATGCAACCCACACCACAACGCACACACAGAGACATCCAGTGTCAGTCGGTGATCATCGGGGACTCCCACACAGAGTATGCCATGGGCCATGGCACATGCGCCAGGCGTACAGGCCATGTAGGCATGGCAGCCAGTCGTAGGTGTCCTGCAGCAGTCCACACACCTGGGTGAGTGGTCTGTCTGAACAACAGTCACACAGCCCCTGCATCACGATGCCATCAGCCACAGGCTGGTGCTGCACCAGGCCCACCAACAACAATGTACCCACCTGCCTCCAACACCAGTGCCACCCCCTTGGGGGTAGAATGCACTGTGTGTGCCACCACACACCCGGTATGGAGAAGCCCCCACTCAGGACCCACCCGTTCCTCAGGAGCCCAAGCGCCATGCAGAGTCACACACCAATGCCCACATGAACTGGCAGGCATGCAGTCCAACAGGCAGAGGCTAACAGTGATCACCATGCAATGACACTTACCTGGCACTGGCACAGTGCCCTCATGCACCATGCACCTGTAGCACTCCAGCTGCTGTCACTGCTGCCTGCGAAGATCAGTGTAGCGATGCCTACACTTTTCAGCATCCCTGGGGATGCCCGTGCGTGCAGAAAGCTGCCTAGCCACCGATGCCCACACCTGTATGTGAGGCCAGTCACCCTCCCTGACCTCCCCAAACAGTCGTTGGTGCCTCTGCTGCACCAGCTCAATGAGGTTGGCGCTCTCCACCTCACCCCAATGCCTGTCTCTGTGCACCACTGCCCTCTGATGCCTAACACCAGACGTGCTGGTGTCCAAAAGCACTGCCTGCACCACACATGACTGTGTACAGCACTGTGCCCTAGCACCGCGCTATCACATGATGTAGCGGTGCTACTGAAGCTAACAAAATGCACATGTGTGACCTCAGCATGACCTGGGCTCCATCATCATGCATGCGTATAACGCTGTGATGTGCAGCCTAGCGTGGCACTACTCCGTGCTGACAGCATGGAGCAGAGGACACAGGTGAATGCATGGTCACCACGCTATGCTACATTGCGCAGCGCTACAGGTCTAGCATTGTGCTGGACCCCACGTAGCCCGGCAAAATCCTTTGCACAGCGCTAAGCGGTTAGCCCAGTGCTAGTAAGGCCCAAATTCAACAGCCATATGCAAATGAGGGTACTTGAGCATGCATAGGGCAAACCTTGTGATCAGCATATCATTATCTGTTGATTTGCATGCCTGATGGGATGGATTGCCTAGCCAGGCTATAAAAGGGCAAACAGTGCTCCAACACTGTTCTGGTGTGGTATTGCAGCACACCAAGAAAAGCCATGCAACAGGAGGCAGAGCAGAGTGAGGAAGGTATGCATAACAGATGGGATTCTGGTGGAAGTGGACCACTGCACAACAGGGCTGTGGTGCACACACAGCGTGCCTGCTGACCACTGCTGTACAGGCTGTGGACGTGGCCACTGGATGTATGCCTCAGGCCAGTTGGGTGATGCTGACGGGTGCACATGTCCAGTGGGCTGGCTGTCCACAGGCCATTCCAGACGCAGCCCATGGGGCCCTGCATCAGCCAGCACCATGTGTCCACCACCAGCCCAATGTGTAAGGGGGAGACAGCAAACACCATGCAAGTGTGTCCCCCACAATGGCACACTGACATGTGGTCTGTGGTCCCTCAGTGTCACCTTCGGTTGCGGGATAGGATGGTTTGCAGTTGCTCCTATGGCAGTACACAGCTGCAGTCCAGGGTTCATGACTGTGAGTCCCCCAATTTGGACAGCAACGTGTGCTGTGTGACTGGTAGTCTGTTACCATTTGTGCAGCATCCACAGTGTCCACGCCCTGTGGGCCATGCACATGTCCCCTAGGTACATAATGAGGGCACAGCGCACTGACGGGTGGTGTTCACGGCCAGGGACCCTGCCTGGGGTACACATGTCCGGCATGGGGGGGCACATGTGTGCACCGTGTGTGCATGACCATGCTATCATACGTGCAGTGTTAGTGTGCATACAGGGGTGTCTGTACATGCACATGCTGCCCAGTGCACATACCGTCTCACCTGTGTCACGCAGCCCAGGACCACCACAGGTGGTGCCGCATGTTCCTGTTCCTCTCTCCCATAGGTGCTGCAGCATGACTGGGGTGGATCCATGCCCATCGGTTCTCCTAAGATGAGCTGAAGACACTTGTGCATGGTGTGAAGGAGAGGGAGCAGGTGCTGCGCCAACACAAGGCTACAGATGCTGTGGTGCGCCAGGCATGGGAGGAGGTGACGCCAGGTGTGAATGCAGTAGGAGGCCGTGGCAGGAGTACAGATGCCATGTGGAAGTGGTTGAGTGACCTGCTGCGCCATGCAAAGAGGATGAGGCACAAAGGCTCCGGGACAGGATGCGCACCAGTGGTGGCCCATCACAGCAACGAGGGGATGACCCACATATGACCGTGGTGGTTCCAACGCTGCATCCAGTGGCCATTGCTGGTGTACTGGGGGGGTGAGATGCCTCTCACACCACCTAGGTCAGGTCAGTATCGACACATGTGCACCCTGCATGGTGTGCCACCACAGTGCTGTGTTTTGTACTTGGCATGGTGCCTGTGGTGCACTGTGGGTGATGTGTGCTGTGAGCACTGTGCACCTGGTGTTGGTATGCATGCGTGTGGTCACCAGGGAGATGCTGGGGCATGGGCAGTCTGGCATGCTTTTGTGCATGTGGGCACGGTCTCTGGCTGTGGGACTGGGGTGTGGAGTGTGCATGGCTGCTGTGGTGTGTGCTTCTACGGGTGGTGGTGTTGTGCACCGAGGACGTACCATACAGTGACCCTGTCCTGTTTTCTTCCACAGTGGTCTATGCAGGGCCTGCAGCATGCCAGAACTAGGCTGGGATGGCAGACCATGGACCGGGGGGCAGAGGCGGAGGATGAAGCCCTACCTTCAACATCAGGACATGTCACTGGACATGGGCTCTTGGACATGCACCATGTATGGCATGCACATGGACATGGGCTACAGCTTCAAAGAGGGGGGGACAGTGAGGATGGTGGGGACCTGGGAATCAGTGCTGGCATGGAGGAATACGGTGTTGAGCATGTGATATTGCTCACTGTCAACAGTGACATGGGTACTGATGTGTCAGAGGGGGAGTACGACCTGCCTGTGGAACAGCCTGTGGAGGGGGGGTACAAAGGTAGGGCAGAGTACAGTCCACATCACAGGTGCCGGGGGGGGTTGAATCCCATGCCAGCTTGCATGTTCCCACGCAGCCAGTGGGGGAAGGCTGTGTCCCAGTAGACATGCGTTGACCCCCCGCAGTGTGAGGTGCAGGTCCCACGGGGATTACAGCCCACTGCCACTGCCCTGCCGTGTCATGACAGGCCACCAGTGCAGGTCCATCACCACCCAGGTGTGCTGCAGGCACCAGCACAGGGTGACACTGGGGGTGCTGTGCCTGTGGAGCCGGAGGCCCCGGGTGCATGCCCTGTGCTCCAGGCTGCAGTCACGTCACAGCATGAGGCACAGCTAGACCTGCATGGCCTATGGTGGGACCTCAGGCATGAGCTGTCGCAGTTGTGGGAGTCAATGTCCCTGGGTTTTGCATGGGCGGAACAGCGGGCTGAGGACAGGCTTTGCTGTATGGTTGCTACACTGGACAGAGGCTTTGCTGGTCTCACAGCCACAGTGGTTGACCTGACTACAGTGCTGCACGGGTGGATGCCAGCAGGCAAGTGGTGCAGGGTAATCGGTATGCCCGTGGCACTGGTGCCCACAGGAGGTCCACTGGCAGCCGCAGGGGTGGCACTGTCACCAACAGCACTGTGTCTGGCACTTCATTTGGCACATGGTGACATTGTGGCCATCCGCCAACACTGTCCAGTTCCACTGGTTGCCGTGGGCGCAGGCAGTCTGCCCTGCCTGCCTCACCATGGTCTTTCCCTGTGTCCTCAGCTCCTAGCACACCTGCTTCTGTGTCCCACACATGTGGTGCATGGTGTGTGCGTGGTGATCATCACCACAGGTGAGTACTGCCACCAGGCACAGCTGCACAGCTGACATCCCTATGTGCACAGTGGCACATCGTCATACCTGCTCATGGTTGCACTCACACTGGGTCACTCTCACACACACACACACACACACACACACACACACACACACACACACACACATACACACAGACACACATGCACACACACACAGCATCACCTGCATGGTCACTCATGCACGGTCATGGTGTCCCTCCCCACAATGCACCCACACTTCCAGCATCACACACTTCTGTGTGTCATGGCTGTGTGTCCTCGTCACATGTGTGTAATGCACCATCCTCCCATTGCACAGCCTTCACACATGCATTGCATTCCACTGTGTTGTACATCTGTTGTGTTTCTTGTCAGCACTGTTCTTTGTGCATATACACAATAAACTGTTCACCATTGTACCTTCTCGTGTAGTCATGCAGTTTGTACTCACCCTCTGGCTTGGGACAGCATCTGGATGATGGCGGCCTTGTGCTCCAGGGTCCTGCGGGCCATGCGTGGATCCCACCTCTCGAGTTGTTCCACTATCCCCCTAACTGCTGGCTCTGGCTCATCCTCGGCCTGTCCCTCAGATTCAGGTGCCTATATCCCACAGTTCATTGCCATGTTGTGCAACATACAACAGGCTAGGAAGATACGGCATACCTTCTGAGGCATATACTGTAGGGCACCGCCTGACGTGTCTATGCTTCTGAAGTGCATCTTTAGAATGCCAAACACCTTCTCTATGATGTTCCTAGTCATGGCATGTGCCTCGTTATATTGCTCCTCTGCCACTGTGTCTGGCCAGGTGACCAGTGTCAGCAGCCAAGGTCGCAGGGGATAGGCGCTGTCCCCTGTCGAGAGATGGTCATCTGTTAGTGTTGTACTGCTGTCCATCCACCCATATCTTGCCTTCCCACTCCCCTTCCCTAGATTCCCATGTCTATCCCCACCCATGCTGTGCTATGTGTACATTGTTTGCCGGTACTAACCGACTAGGTGCCCACTGGGTATCCTGCCTTCCTCAAATGCCTGACACAGCTGTGACAGGTGCCAGTCGAAGGCACTGTGGGCACTGCCAGGGTACTGTTCAAAGACATTGCTGATGTGCCTGTCACATTGCACACCACCTGGCAATTGATGGAATGGAACCCCTTCCTGTTCCTTTATACCTCGCTACCATCGCCAGGTGGTGCATGGATGGGGACATGGGTGCAGTCAATGGCACCAAATATTGCTGGTAGGTGCACAACTCAATGGAATTGCTGCATGGTTTCTTTGCGCTCTGCTGCCAGGCTGGGGAATACAGTGAACTCCCCAGCATTTGGCAGGAAAGCATCTAGGAACTGGGTCAGAAGGTATGAGGTGGCAGACTGCGTTACTCCAATGGTGTCCGCCATTGGTCCCTGGAATGTCCCTGTGGCAAAGAAGCATATCACTGCTGTCACTTTCTCCTCTACTGTCATGGCATGGCTGCGTCTGGTGTTCGGCTGCAGCTGCTCATGCAGGACTTCATGTAGCTGCCTCAACACTCCCCTGTTCATCCTGTACCGGCCTGTGATGTGCTCATCTGGCAAGGTCTCAAAGGAGACCATGGGCTGGTACAACCTGTTTGCAGCATAGCATCTCCTTGACCTGCGCTGCGACCTATGTTGTGCCTGCTCCCTCTCCTCCTCCTCCTCCTCCACTATGGCTGCCATTAGTGGCAGCAACACTGCTACTGGTACAGCACACATCCTGCTTCCTGTTCTTGCTGTCACTTAGGTGGTTTGCCCTGGATTAAGACCAGCCTTTTATAGGTGGTAACTAGCACCGGGCTATGGGTCACGCTATGTGTCCTAGCACAGCGCTAGCTCTTCGAATATCTAGTAGCGTGTATATGCATACCATGCCTCCTTCTCTTTTTCCTTTGCATACATTATGGGTTTGCCCCACGCTATTGTGTTTTGCGTGCACTAATGGGTCCTTTGGATATAACTGCTCTGCACTACTCCTGCGCAATTACTGTGCCATTGGTTTGCGCGCTACACTATGTTTTGAATATCTGGCCCCAAGTATCTTAGGAACAAAGGTTTATTGCTTGGATTTAATAATTTCTTCAAGTTGTCCAGTGAGCTAGAAGCTCACTCAGATTTCGTAGACAAAGTTTCTCATCAAGTGTCTCATTCTTGCATCCAGAAGGAGTAATTGTGGATCTATTTAAGTAAACAGCAGTGTTTCATTCTCTCAGCAGAAAAAGTAAAAAATCCAGTTTGATTGTAGAATATCCCATGTCTAAATTCTTTTGGTAAATAGTATATTCCAGCACTGGTGAACTGTTTTGTGTTTTTTTTTTTTTACTTTCCTCTATCTCACTGCATGCCATCCGAATTGCAAGTACTCTGTGCAGAATGAAGGTGTGCTATAGGGAGTTAAAACATCAGCAAGTTTAATTGAACCTCATAAATGAATAGCATTAAACTGACTCTGCAGTACATTCAAGTCCTGGAATTCTAGATGGGTCAGCTGTGGGCTGAGTATCTCACAACAAAGATGAGGGGCCAGATTCTTAAAGCCCATGCAAATCCCATAGCTGTAGGAAAATCTCAGCGTAAGTGGGCTGTCACTTGTGGAACTGCAGTTTTTCCCACAGTTACAGTATTCTCAAAAGTGGAACTGGTTTATGACCATCTCCACGATTTACGGCAGCTTGCGAGTGTTTTTTCTCCGCAGTAGCGGATAAATGTTACAGCCGGTGGAACCAGGCATATCATCATCCACAGCTGCCGCAGATGAAAATACCGATTTCTGCAGCTGCAGAGATTTCAGTCCACAACTGGAGTTATTGTGTGGAACCTAACCCCAAATTGTTTTGAAAATCTGGCCCAAGGTGCCCAGATCCTGGTGGTGGACTGTGCAGGCCACCTTCACTGCTGTCTTACTCAGAGCAGGAGAAGAATGATAAGCCAGCCCTCTGTTCCAGCCCCATGTACCCAATTGGGAAATAAAGATAAAGATTCATAACAAACACTACATATACTAAGGGCTTCATTTAATTTATTTTTAGAAGTCTAAAACTTCCATGAGTCAAAATCTGGGAAGACATTCCAATTTTTTGGAAGTCAAAATACTTCCTGCATCCTACATTTTGGAAGTTAATATTCTAGAAAGGACCAATTTGTGGATGTTCATATACATACTAGTTGTAAAATACAATTTCTTCAGAGAAATCCATCATTTCTGAATCCCATACCTGCAACTTCGGAAGTAATACCATGCTATGTTGCATGTGACAGGAGGAAACAGAGGAGCCCACTTCATTGTGGAGCACCATTGTAGTGCAGGCTTTGTTTTTTGTAAACTCTTTTAATTAAGGTTTTCAATTAAAAAAAAAACTCACACATACTGTAAAGGAACAAGAAAAATGCCAAACATTACTTTGCACATATTTAGTGCAAACAAAACACCCATTATTTACACAACACAGCCTTGCACTTTCTAAAACCAAACCAATGGCCTTTTTTGTTTGCAAAGTTATCCCTAGTTTTTAAATGCAAGATAAGTTTTAAAATAGTTTAGGAAATTTAGTTGCCAAAAAGCTGATTTTTATAATCTACTGTAAATCAGTGTAGCTGCCATGTACTACTGTAAATAGCAGCTTACCAAGTATGGCTGTGTTTAGCTATGAATGACTTGTGTTTAAGTAACCAAATTGCTAATGTAGTTTCAAATGCTGCAGTTCCAAATATAATTGTTTTTTAAGCTTTGGCTAAGAGTTATGCCATTTGGCTAACAAGGTCTGTTAATAATTAGCCAAAAAAATTATAGATATTCAACTTATTTATTTTACCTTTTATTCATTTACCAGGCAGTAAACTGGGTTGAAAAAAACATTTTCATCCATGCCTCTCAATATGCAGTTAGAAACGTAGACAGATCATCATTAACAAGGCAGAAATATCATAAAGGTTTTCTGTGATATCATAAACCATGAAAATGAAGCTTAATTGTAAAAAGTTCAGTTTCTAGACCTTATGGTTCCAAAGTTAGGCCATTTAAAAAAATATCTTTAGAAAAGGCTAATTTTGAAAACATTACAGCTAAAAATGTATTTTTTACATGAATGCTTGGCGTCAGGTCAACATGGATACATTACATTGATACCCTTTCCATTCATTAATGTACTGGAAATGCACTTTTACTAAACTGAGTTACAAGTAAAGCATTTCCATTGAATTGACAGAAAGAAGTTGTTTCAATACATCAGTATAGTATAAATTTACTCATATTATATTGATATATAAGTACAGTGCTCCCTCGCCATAGCAAACCCTGCTATAGCAAAATCCTGTGTGTTGCAAATGCTGACTTTGGCCCCTGATATCAGCTGTTACATATCAGTCTGGTTAATAACCAGTACAGTAGTCATCTGATTATTCCTTGGAATTCAACCACCCACTCAGTCTGTTAACCTCCCAGCACACTTTTTCTGTTGTAAATGAAACAAAAATAAAGTACAGTACTACTTCATAAACTTAATCTTCTGAACAGCCAAGCACCTGGATGGGGGTGAGCAGGTGTTGCAGGGAGAATGAGAGCATGATAAAAACTGGGAAACACAGCTGAGTCAGAGCAACAACAAAAAGGTGCCCACACTGCTCCTTTTTTTTTTTTAATTTAAATAAACTAAAACGAAAGTACGGTACTGTGTGTCCATGAGTCATGTGGAGACAGGGGGCAGTAATTAATTTGAACAGCATGAGGGGCCGAAACTGAGCCGCTGTTGGGCACAGTGGGATGCCTGCTGTTCTGCTCCAATTGTAAAAGAGGTAAGCCAAGCAAAGACAAAGGTGTTGTTTCCATCTTTTTTTTTAAACAGTGCACTTGTAGTTCTGAACAGCCAAGCATGGGGTCGAAGGGGTGCAGATGTTGCAGGGAGTGTGAGAGCAAACATCTGAGAGCTGCCATCATGCAATTAGATACACCACCATCATACAGTACTGTAATCAATTTCACTTTTTTACTTAGAAAAAGTTAGTAACATAAGTGTAAGTGTAATAAAAGAAAGCAGCAAACAGTGGGTGTGATATTTGACATGGATAGGATGAGAGGCTCACTGGCAGACAGTGCAGATAGTGCTGTATCCTAGCGTCCCTCAATGTAATGAATAAGAAGCTATAATAAATGCAGGTTATGGTTCCCTTTCTGTTCACTATAGTGAGGGAGCACTGTAAAACATACACTATACCATCAGATAAAGCATTTAAAACAATAAAACAAATGTAATAAATATTAGTAATAATTACTGATAATGAATAGGAAGGGATTCAAATTCATTTTAAGAAAGAAATGTGTTTATATACAACCCATCAAAAGATACTTGTGGTATTCTGTCAAGGAGAACCACAACCTTCATTTTAATTGTGTCCTTGTTAATAGTTTTTAGGGCATTGGCCAGCATTGATATCAGGCTGATTGGCTTACAGTTGCCTGGGATTGATCTTGCTCCCTTCTTGAAGATGGGGAGCACCATGTCCATTTTATAGTTCTCCAGCAGCAGACCTGATCGGACAAACTCTGAAAGATGCTTCAATTGGCCCCATCAGTTGTTCCCTTAATGCTATGCTACAGACCAGGAGTGTGTCATGTCTGCCCCCGTGGCTTGATTTTGACAAGATAGCCATCTACCAGTGTGGGTGTTATGCCCACAGACTTCATTATTGCTACCCCAATGACTTGTCCTTCCCAATGAGCACCCTCCATTGCCATAGGCCATTTGGTGAATACTGAAGTGATATATTTCGACAGCATCTCAGTAATTTACCATGGTTTTCTCATAGGTCGCTCGGCTGTTCTTGTTTTTAGGGGCCCAATCCCCTTCTTCAGCTTCCTCTGCCCATTTACAGTACCTACTGGAAGAAGGCTTTGGAGTGGCCTGCAACTCCTCCTGCTATCATAGCTTACCATCCCTCCTTGGCTTTCTTATTTCTAGCTTTGCTGTCCCCCTATGCTGCTCTGTACTCCTCCTCTCCAGGAGACATTTGCTTTTTTCCAGCAGCCATAGTTTCTTTTGTTCAGGATCAATTGTCCTAGGTCCCTGTTTAGCCAGTGGTGGAACCTTTTTATCCTTTATTCCTTAGTACTTACATGAATGAAGACCTCTATTGCTGCTTTGAGCAACCTCTTCAATGAACATTGCATGTGCTCTACAATACCAGTACATGCAACTGCTATAGATCTTTGGGTGATGGGTCCTTCATTTTGGCAAAGTCTCCATTACTGAAGTTCTGGGTCCTGGTGGCAGCAGACAACAGGCTACCCAGCCGTGAGAACTGGCTCCTACTGGTTTCTTGATGTGCATAGTGGAGATAACACAAAGTGTGGCCACAAATCTAGTCCTCTGTTGGATGTGCTGTTCTAGGAAGCAATCCTTAAAGATGGAAAGAAAGTCAGTTTCAGTCCTGCTGTTAGCCTTCTTAAGACGCCAGTCTATAGGCAGAAAATGTAAGTACCCCCAGGATCACCACTGTATCCAGTGTTGCTGCTAGTATAATTTCCTGACCAAATGGGCATTATGTTGTGCTGAACCATTTGGGGTCCTATAGCATTCCCCCGGTTGGCTCATTTGCCCCCTTTTAAACTACCCACACCTGAGTCACTGCCTTCCCCTGATGTCCTCCTTGTCCTCCACAGTATTTAACACACTTACGAAGAAAGCTGTCTCAACCACTTCCTGCCAGGCCTAGCCCTTTGAAATAGTCCTACCATTCTATTCTGTTCTCCCATTGATTTTGATGGTGCCCAATGGCAATGGTGCTGCTGTATGACCATGCAGTGTCTGTTGCCTCTCATCTCTATATGAGTCACTCTCTCTTACGCCTTACCACTAGAGATCGCAGTCCTTGCCCCCCACCTCCATACCCTATTTGTCTATGCCAGCCTCCAGTCTCATGCCCATATCCTTAAATTCCTTTCCCCACCCTCAGCTACATTTTACTGCCCTGCATCTGCATATTGCCTTCAGCTGCCACACAACCCTGGCAATGTACTGTACCTGTTGTGAGGATCTGGTGCCCTGAATCCTACCCACTCCGTGCCCAAAGTTCTCCAACTGCCAGCCTTCTTCTCTGTGCCCCTGTGGCAGTACCAGTTGCTACTCTAAATTGCCAACATGCCACTTCACAGCAGTGACCTTCTTGAACTTTCTGTAAATGTAACCTCTGCCCTCTGAAGGCAGGATAGTGTACATCACCCAACCCTGGCTGATTGCTGTGTGTGCTTTCATTTATTTTTATTTATTTATTTGAAAGAGTTTCACCAGGAAAGACATATTGAGCTGAGATAGCTAATTTCCAGGTGTGTTCTGGGGAAAGAGGGAGAGGGAGTACAGTATGATTAAAATACAGAGTACAGTAAATAAGGAGAAACAAAAAAATATACAAGAATATACAGGTAATATACAGGTATTTACACATATGTACATAGAATGTAACCATAGAAATATAAAAGTGGCAACTTAGGTAATAAACAAGTATTTCACATGTGTACATTGAAATGGTATGCAGATTATGGAGAAGAATGCCTAGGGAGGAAATGTAGTTGTAAATGGACACAGTGTGACAGCTGAAGGCAGGGATGAGGAGGAAAGACTTAGATAGGAGGGGGTGTAGACTGGCAAGATAGCATGGAAGGGGAAACTGAGATGAAGATATGAATCCTAGAACAGATTGAAAATTAGAGTCATAGAGATGGGTAGGTAGGGGGATGGAGGGGTGAAGAGGTAGGAAAGGAGTGATAGGTGATGTGGAGAGAGGTGAAGAGGGCTACCACCCCTCATGGGTGAAAACTTACCATGGGTAGATGAGGCTCAAGGTACACCCCATGTACAACACAGTAAAAGGTCAAGAGGACTGGACAGGCAAGTGAGAAGTTCAAATCGGGCTTATGAATTGTGGGTCATCCAGGCTGAGTCAGTGTATGTAGAATGAATAGGGGGTGTCAGCAGCAGTTACAAGAGGGAGTCTGAGTTCAGACAGGAGGGGGACAAGAAAAGAGGAGAAAGATGTGGCTCGGATGTGCAGTGGGAGTCAGGTCCAGAGTTTAGGGAAGTGGTAGGAGAATGCAGCTTGACCAGCTGAGGTGGACCTGAACGGTAGAGCCAAAGAGCAGAAAAATAAGCTGCGAAGAGCATAGGAGGAGGGTGGGGTTGGGGAGATGATAGTGGAAAGGTAGGAAGGAAGAGAGCCCATCCAGTATTTGGCTGTGAAAGAGGTGCAATGGGTCCAGCATCTGTCATCAAGGGATAGGAAGGAGAGGGAGGTATATAGGGAGCAGTAGTGAGTTAGAGGCAGGGCGTCCGGCACAAAATGCCAGAAGGAGTGGAAGAGTTGGTCCAGTCTGGACAAGGTGGATTTAGGAGCAGCACTATAGGCAATGTTTACATTGTCAAATAGAGGCAGAATCATTTTCTGAACAATGACTCTGCGAGCCTGCAGAGGGATGCAGCCATGACTGCGGTAAAGCACTCTGAGTTTGGGATGGAGTTTTTTACAAATGGCATCCATATGTTCAGAAAAGTCGAGATGACTGTCAAGGCAGGCCCCAAAGTATGTGAATTATGGTACAGCATCAATGGTGATCCCATCCAGGGTATGGAAGGAGTGGAGGGCAGCAATCCTGGATAGTTTTTGCTTCAAGTCAAAGGCCATGGAGACCATTTTCTTGGTATTTAAGCCAGTTGATTTGCTTGGAACAAGCACTGAACATTATCAAAGTCCAGCTGAAGACTGGGCAGCAAATCAGAGGGAGTTCGGCCAGAGGCAAACAGGACTGTGTCATCAGTGTACATATGTATGGACGCTGAGGTGCAGGCAGCAGAGAGGTCATTTAAGAAAATTGAAAAGAGTATTGGACTAAGGACCGAGCCTTGGGGAACACTGGTACTGATTGCGGGGGGATTACCAATTCTGAGACCTGCCTACGAGGAAGTAATGGAACTAGTTAGTGGTGGGAAGGGAGAGCCCTGTTGCAGTAAGTTTGGTGAAGAGGAGGTGGTGAGTAACAATGTTGAAGGCTTTGGCCAGGTCAGCAAAGATGGCAAAGGTAATATGGCCCTGATCCATTCCAGAGAGAATGGAGTCAGTAAGCCAGAGAAGGGAGGTGGAGGTGGAATTGGATTTATGGAACCCAGACTGGTAGGGGGTGAAGAAAGAAGTGGAGTCAAGAAAGGAGGAGAATTGAGAAAGAACCAGGTGGTCTTGGAGCTTAGCCAGAGTGAGAAGGAGGGATATGGGATGATAATTGCCTGGGTAAGAGGAGTCACTACCTTTAGGGAGGGGTATAATGGTTGCATGTTTCCAGGCTGTAGGGACAGAGCCGAGGGAGAATAAGAGAGTAAGGAGGGAGGAGATGGGGGCAGTAATTGCTGGGGCAGAGAGGTGGAGGAGTTTAGGGTTGAGGCCATCAGGACTTTTACCCTTGTGGGGGATGAGGGATAGGAGAGCTTTGAAGGCAGCAGCAGGTGAGATAGGAGAGAAGGATAAAGGAGGGGATAGAGAAGGTGGGATCTGGGAGAGAGAGAGACAGAGGAGGTGCGGAAGGGAGGGATGGAGGGAGGGAGTGGGGGGAGAAGGGTTGAGGCACAGGAGGTGAAATGGATGTTAAACTCATTGGCCACTGCTAGAGGGTCAGAGATAGGGACATCATCTGCTTTGAGGATGGGGACCATGGATTGGGTTTTAAGGGAGAATAAGGCATGAACAACCTTCCAGAAATTGGAGGGGTGGTTAATGTTGTTCTGGAAGTTGGCAGAAAAGTGCTCTGCTTTGGCTAGTCTGACAGCTCTGGTGCAAGCATTTCACAGTGTTCAATATTTGAACCAGTCATGGGGAAAGCCTGAAGACTTGTGAGCCTTCCAAGCTGAGTCCCTAGTGCACATACAAGCAAGGAGTTCTGCTGAGGTCCAGGAGAGGTGTGATCCTCTAACTCTTGTTTTCCTTAAGGGGGCTTTCATCCTCCCTGGTAACCTACCTCAAACACAAACCAGGTGTAGGTTGTTCTACAGGTTAACTTATCCCCCTGGTCAGTAGTACAGAGGCTGATCTTTGGCTTTCTCACCTGGCGTTTTTGCTAATCTTGATCACTTGGCACACTGTCTCAAGTGGCTAACTTTCCACTCATAATAGTCTACCACTCGTGCAAGCTATATAAGTTCTGTACTTCTTGCCTGATATACATTAGGTTTCCCAGCACACAACCTCTTATAACTATTCAGAGGTCATTGTTAGTTGAGCAGTGGCCTTGTTCTGTCAGAATTTGAATTCTAAAGTATACTAAACTGCACTTTAAAAAATATTCCTAGCCGGCCCAGTGGCACTGAGGGCTGAGGTGCTGGTCACCATATCTCACACCACGCCAGGAACCGGTGTTCAGGAACAAGCATGGATCACCGGGGGTTGGAAGGGGAGGAGAGGGATTGAGCATCTGACGGACTGCTCTCCTCCTGGGAGGGGGGTCCACGACAGTCAGCATCTGATTGCCCCCTGGTGGAGACTGGGGGACAGGACGCTCTGCTGTGCTTAGGGGAGGAGCTGGGGCAGATGCCAGGAGGGAGCACGTGTGGATGAGTGTGCGCTCCCCTCCACCAGTGTCATTGCATGCCTGTAGCTCTGGGGAAGAGAAAAGAGGGAAAAAAAATGTCTCCTGATCGGGAGGCTTGATGGCCATCCTACGGTGAACCAGCTTGGGGGGAGTGTCACAGATCTGGATCCACACGGTGGTGGAGTTAGGGGGCTCCCCATCACCCCGCTGTGGGGTCAAGCTGCGGGGGATATAGACAATGGCCCTAGAGAGAGTGTGGGGCAGTCGGACAATGGCCAGAGTCCCAGAGGTTGCCTGGATGGGAGCAGACCAGGTAAGAGCAGAAAGGGATAGCTAAAAAAAAAGAATCCCTACTATACTCTATGGAGTGCACCCCCATGCTCTCCCTATAGTTTCATCATAAAACATGCTAGCACAGGAGGGTGTCTCCGAATAGGGAAGTGGAAGGGATCGGACTCGGCTCCACAGAGCCAAAATATGGTCCCTTCCCTCCCTAAGAACCAGTAGCAATAAATTAAAAATCATGGTGTACTAATTGTCAGGCCAGGTAAGGGTATTTGCTTATGTGTTTTCTGGGGAAGATTCTTAAAGAAGCAGGAAAGGTGCTGTTTAAGTTGAGGCCTTGGACAGAGTTCCCTGCCTGCTTAAGTAGGACAGTGGCATGCTTTTGCTTTTGGTATTAGGTAAAATGAAGCCTGTGGCTCCATATGAGGCCTGTGTTTGAATGTGTCTGAATGCCAGTGGAAAATGTGATGTTTTTCATGTTAACATTCAATGTTTCTGAGGGGAGAATAAGCATTTTATTAGAAGAATACTGCACAATATTGAATTCTTGTTCCATGGTAAACAATCAAATTCTACTGCATGTGTAGAAAGACAAGTGACTAACAAGCAGAAACCATCTTTGGAGGCATTTTCCAAGCAGTATTTTTCATAGTCATTGTATCCTTTTTTATCTTTTAGAGGTTATTGTTTTTTTTTTTTAATTTGTTCAGCCCTTTTTTAACCATAATAAGACCTTTTCAGAGTGTGGGGTATGGATGGATACCTGCACATCCAGGAGCTGTAAGGCTGCTGCCTGTGGTATCAGACCTTGTCATACCCTTGGGCATGCTAGTGTCTACCAATACCCCACACCCTGTCAGGTCTGTTGTTTACTTACTAATCCCATACTGTGCTTTATCCATTCTGCCCATATCTTGAGCTGTGAGTCAAGTTCCTCTCTTATAAATTATTCATTATTTTATCCACTATTGATGTTAAACTTACCAGCCTGTAGTTGAACCCTTCACTACTTTTTACAGTGGAACTACTATAACTTCCTTCCAGTCCCTGGGCATTACACCCTATTTTAGTAAATTCCCGACAATCTCTTTCAGTTGCTCTGCTACCTCCAGTGCTAGTTCCTTTCGAGCAGATTTGATAAACCATTAGGCCTTCCTCTACTGGCTATTTCATACATTCATATGTATGTATGTTTGTATAACCAGCTGATTCATTTATGTTTAAATTGCCTAGCTTGTCCCCTGAACCCCACCCAGGAATAAAGGGCGCTACGCTTAATTTCCTTTTGGTTGTTCGCTGGCAATATTTATTTTGGCACAAAGAGTATTTACATACATAAAGTTATCACTTCAAATTCCACATAATAGTTCATTTTCAATTTTCTTGTTTCCGGCCTCTTCCTTCTTCTGGTTCCTCCATCTTGCATTTTCCGGGCCCGGACACTGAATCCGTTCCCCTTCCTCCAGACCAGAACCAGGCCAGTTCCACCTACCCGGGCTATTGCCCTCCAGGCCCAGACACTTCTGAATCCGGCGCCTGACTCTATCCCCCTCCCTGCTTTAACCACGTCTGGGTTCCTTGTCCCCAGCCCATGTATCCTCCCCCTGCCCCTTTCCTTCCCTCTTGCTCCTCCTTTTCTTTCTTCCCCTTTTTCAGCCATTTTTTTGGGCATCGCTGCTCCCTCCCCAGGGGACTATGACCCAGTCCCATGGGACTAAAGCTGCCTCCCCACAGCAAACAACTTATCGGCCCCTACCTCGGGGCCCCTAGGGCACTCAACCTGCCCTCCTCCTATCCTTGTGCCAACCATGCCCTCTCCAGCACCTTCCTTAAAGGGTGGGAAAATCCCAGCAAAAGAGGTTGTGCTGCCTGTGTCCTGGCCTGATATACCTCTCTAGGACCCCTGCTCAGGACCCCTTGTGGCTCCACCCCCAGCCAATCCCTGGGGCTCTGGCATCACCTGTCATATTACACCTACCACCTGCTTGGTGATGTCACTAGCTCCACCCCTTTTTACCTGATCTTTCTCTCCCCCCTCCACCCACACCCCTCCCCCTTTTTGTTCATTTCTGGTAGGGGTCATCAGACAACCTGACCTGCCTTTAAGTGGCAAGCCCCATTGTCCCCTGAACCCCACCCAGGAATAAAGGACGCTATGCTTAATTTCCTTTTGGTTGCTCATTGGCAATATTTATTTTGGCAAAAAGAGTATTTACATACATAATGTTATCACTTCAAATTCCACATAATAGTTCATTTTACATTTTCTTGGTTCCGGCCTCTTACTTCTTCTGATTCCTCTATCTAGCATTTTCCGGGCCTGGACATTGTGAATCTGGCCCCCTTCCTCCAGACCAGAACCAGGCCAGTTCCACCTACCCGGGCTTTTGCCCTCCAGGCCTGGACACTTCTGAATCCGGTGTCTGGACCTATCCCCTCCCTTTTAACCATGTCTGGGTTCCTTGTCCCCCAGCCATGTATCCTCCCCTCACCCCTTTCCTTCCCCCACTCCCTTTTCTTTCTTCTGCTGCCTCTCCTCCAGCTTGCGATGGACATAGGGGCTCCCCCTTGCGGGCTAGTATCTTAGCCCTTTTTTTGCTATCTGGTCCACTAGTTCCCCTATTGGTCTCAGGAACAGGCACATGCCAAACTCTGACAAGTGCATCCTGTCAGACCTGTACACTGCAACATGATCGAAGGAAATGTCCTTGCACTGCAGGTGCACTCCCCCATTTCGATTACTGCCCTCACTACCCTTCTGTTCAGATGCTTCCTGATCTTCTCAATCAGCCTTACATCCCTGACCCCCCTCCAAACCTACTGAGAGGTGATGTCAGACCAGCCGATTGTCACCCTTGGCCACCACCCCTTAATAGTCTCCAAATCCCCCAGTATGTTCTGCCCCATCTAACCCCATGGCAGGCCCCCCCTAAATCACTGCCGCCCAGGTGTATGACAATGCAGTCTGGCATGCCCCAATGCAGCCTTAACCCACCTACTAATGGCAAGAATTGAGCCCATCTCATGCTCTAAATGCCCTTCCACAGTACCCTGGTATGCTCTGTGTTGTAACGTAATTCTTCTCCTCTGGAAGAGGCGACCGCAAACCTTTTCACCCAATAGATGAAAGAATGCCCCACTATCCAGATTTTCCTCTTGGAACCTGCCATGGAAACAAGATAAAACAGTGTGAGTCCTGTTACATACTTCTGACATATCTTTTGTAGCAATTGGACTTATAGCGCCCAACTTTCTTCACCTCATCCACTGCAGCCCCTTTTTCTGCTGCCTCTGTGGCTGCCCCGATTCAAAAGAAATGCAGGGCAAATTCACCTGGATCCTCCCCCAGAAAAGCCAGGGTCCTCTTGAGCACTGCTACCACCTGGAAACCGGTGACCGGGGAGCCATCCCTGTGCCAGAAGAAGGTCCCCCCCATCCTTCCCCCGTTTGCTCACATATGTTTCCAGTGCCCCCACTGCACAACTGACAGTCTGTGGTTGTCTGGCTAAGGACACCTTGACCCTCTTCCCCTTTTGATCAGTTTTGGACCTGGCCAGATTGATGACCACTCTGTCCTATCCCCACCATATGTCCCTGTGTTGCAACGCTTGTACAGCAGCCGTTTTTTTTGGGGCCACCACTTCCATGACTCGGAAGGCCCCTGCTGCCATAACTGCAAAAATGGCCCGGAACAGGGTCACCTCCTGGGTCGAGGTACACACCTGTTGTGTTGCCCCCAGCACCATTTCCAGTAGCTGCCCTCTTATGGGTCACCTCCCATCCACCCTGACAGCCTGCTCCCTCTGCCATCCTACCACCATCCACTTGACTGCCCTGCTGGCTGCTACGTCTGGCCAAACCCCTGTCCTGGCACACCCGGTGCCAGCCAGTTGTACTACCACTGTGGCATGGGCCAGCCCTTCCTCCCACTTCTCCACAATAAACCTCCTTACCAGCTCCTCCCGGGCAAGTACGTCCCTGCCCCACTCATGTCTCCTTCTGAATTCTTGAAATCTCTTCCACCCTGCCTCGTAGGCCCTCAGCATGTTGGCTGACCAGGAGCCCTGGTACAACTCCCTGGCTGTGTTCCACCATCCTCCCACAACCAGTCCAGGATCCTGGTCCTGTGCTCCACAGCCTGGGCCTCAGCTCCTGAAACCTTCCAAGCTGTAAACGGGAAAGACTGTCAGCCACCTCATTCTTCAGCCCCTCGATATGCTGTGCTTTAAAAGACAAATTCAGTTGCAACCCCAACAACACCATGCATCTGAGTAGCCTGCCCACCATCTCTGTCTGCCCCTTGCCTATTAATAACTTCCACCACCCCTTTGTTGTCGCACCAAAACAGGATGCGCTTTCCCCTCATACGAGTGCCCCACACCTCCATGGCTACCCATATCAGAAATATTTCCAAAAATGTGATATCCTTCAATAGCCCCAATTGCTTTGGACATCCATTCTCCCTGAAAGTATGCCCCCATCCCCAGGGCACCCGAGGCATCCGTGAACAATTCCATGTCTGTATTCCGCTCCCACTCATCCTGCCAGAATGTAACCCTATTATTGGTGTCAAGTAACTCTTCCCAGACTTGGAAGTCCTCCCGCACCCTCTTTTTACACGTCTACCCAGTGGTGCAGCAGCATAACCTTCCCTGTGGCCCTATCCAGCCTCCTCATGAACGCCCTGCCCGGGATAGTTGCCTTGCAGGTGAAATTAAGGTGCCCCAGCAGTTGCTGCATCTGTTCCAGTGGCACCCTCCTCCTCCCAGTTACCTGGGCCAGCAGCCCCTTAAGGCGCGCCATCTTTTCCCTGGGCAGCCTGAAATACCCCCCCTTCTGTGTCCACCTCTATGCTCAGGAATTCTAATTTTTCAGCAGGACCTTCCATTTTGCCTTGTGCCAGTGGTATCCTGATCCGCTGGCACATCCTCTTAAAATCCCATAACATCCTCCGTGCCTCCTCCTCCATCTACTCCCCGATGAGGAGGAAATCATCCAGGTAATGCACTATCCTCTGATGCCTGTATCTGCCCCTGAACGTCCACTGCACCCAGGTGCTGAAGGCTTCAAAGGTGGAACAAGCCACCGAACATCTCATTGGCATGGTCTTGTCAAAATATATGCACCCCGGAAATTGGAAACCTAAAAGGTCCCAATCTTCGGGCCTGATGGGCAGGAGGCAAAATGCCAACTCGATATCCGCCTTCACTAGCCACGCCCCCTCAGTTGCCCTGATGAGCGCTATGGCCTGCTCTAATGAGGCATACGACACTGCCATAAGGTGGTCTGGTATGCCCTCGTTCACCGACAAACCCTCTGGGTAAGATAAGTGGTGTATCAGGCGAGATTCCCCTTCCGCATTCTTGGGTACTATGCCCAAAGGGGACACCTGAAACTGCATGCATGGGAGGGCTGCAAGTGGCCCCTCTACCCACCCCACCCTGATCTCCTTGTCAATTTTAGCCCCTACTATCTCCTCCTTCCCCCTCACAGACCCCAAATTCTTCGCCCACATCTTTTCCCGGCGCCCTTGGAAACCCAGTGGGAAACCTGCCTGGAAACCTTCCCAGAGCAGCTCCATGGCTCCCCTGTTTGGGTAGTCCATGGTCCACTCCTCTACCACCGAGAGGGAAATGGGCATACGTGCCAGTGCATACCCCTAATGCCCTCCGCTTGGCGGTTCACTGCCGCCAGCTGCTGAAAGTGTATTGCTGGCCCCTGTGGCTGCCCCTTCACCCTCTGCCTTGTCTCCCCTGAGTGCCCCAAAAGGACTGCTCATAGAATTGCCCCCCATTTAATCCCCCTCTTTCCCCCACCTGTCAACAGTTGGAGGCCGGGTTAGACCCCCCACATTTTGAGCAGGTGTGCCCAAATTTACATCCATTCCAGGTGCAGGTTGCCTTGTTGAAACCCCAGCAGGTCTTGGCCCCTTGGGCCGGAGGGTTCTTCCTTGTGTGCTCCCACCCCACTCCCACTCCCCTCTCCCAAGAGGGTCCTCACTGACAGTTCTGAGTGGGTACAATCTCACCTCAGATCACCTTTTGCTGCCATTCGCTCCCGGAATACCTCATCATATTTGAGCCACCCATAGCCTGCCTTCACCTTGTATGCATCTCTTATGATGGACATGTACGTCAGTAAGGGGATGTCCAGCTCCGGCTGCTTCTCCAGGATCAAAACACTGTAGATGATGAAACCCCCTTACCAATTCTCAATGGTCTTCCCCTTGTACTTTGCCTCCTCAGGTTTGTGCCCTACCACCGCCAGCACCAGTGCCATCTCCAACTTGCCCACTGACTCCTTCTGCTCATACTTCTTGGCCGCATCCTAGTCCACAAGTCTGAAGATGTTGACATACTCCCCCTTCCAATTTTTTTCTTTGATTGAGGCTGGGACGTGGTCCCCCACCGAGCAGCCTGGGGGGCCTTCGTATAGCTTCTTGACCATCAGCTTGGCCCCCCCACCCATTCCTGCCCTGGCTCCTTTACCTTTTAAGGCCTGCATGGCCTTCTCCATCCTTTCAATCCCTGCATCCCCCATGCCACTCAACAGCTCCTCCAAATACTCCCACAAACTATTTTCATCAGTGAGATCTATGTCATCCTTACCACCATCTGGGCTCTCCTCATCTGGCTCCAGTGCGGGCATCAGCACAGGGATGGGTGTGGGGTGCAGCATCTCCCATCTGGGTCTCTTGCCCCCCCTTCCTCTGCCCGGCCGTTCCTCTCTCTTCTTACGCTTCCTCTGCACCTCCTCCTCTGCCTCTCTCTGCTTCGCTGCTGCCACCAGCTCCATCATCTGCCCCATCAACTTGGCCAGCTTCTGCATCATCCTTTCGCTGGACATCAGGGTTCACTTTGGTGCCATTATCATATTCATCACTGCATTAGATGGGCAAGAAATAAATGTTCAAACCTGTGTCCACATACTCCCCTCCCCATACCCGAGGTGGACGGGACCTCCTTACTGCCGGTCCCGCTTGCGAATTTATCCAGTTCCTTGGAAGGCCCCTTGCCCCTTTGCCACTCTGTTCCCACCCCCATACCGCAGTGCTGGCACAACACTCCTCCATTGTCTCCCTCTGGGGAAGGGGCTCTCCGTTCTGCCCCTGTCCCCTAGCCTCCAGTATCTGTGCAACCAAACCTATGCTAGCATCATTATGCTGGGGCGGATGCCCCTCCCGACCATGCTATGTCTCCCACTTGTGCCCACTCATCCCTGGAAGCCCCTGCTTGAGCCGTTAGGTATAGGTCCTTGCCCACCTCTTATCCTGCTGTCCTCTGGCCTGTTGCTGTGGTCTTGCCACCTAACCACCTCGGCCCCCATCTCCCATGAGGTCTCCTAAACGTGTCTCCTCCAACTGCCCCATGTGCAGGTACCCTCACCCCACATCCTGAGCCTCCAGCCTTGCACAGAAACACCCTCAATTTTGACTCATGTGGCTTTGATCACCAGGGCATGTGCAGGCCGCTGCATGCTGCTACTCCGTTCCACGGTCCATCCTCCTGGCCCGCTGAGCCATCCTCATCGTCCAGGTTAACCGAGCCCACCCCCACGCAACTCCTGCAAGTGCACCTCGGTCCCATTCTGGCCTTCTGATGCCAGCACGTCCTGGACAAATGCGAGCAGTGAACCTTCCTTGTCTGCTCCCCATGCGTTTCTCATTTATTTATTTCTTTATTTCTTTTTTTAAACAATAATCCCCCGAGTGGGAGCAATCGCCCCCCCCTTTGCCCCCAACACACAAGCACACTGTGCAGCTATGATGAGCCTCAACCCCCGAGCTGGCGGGCCGTGTGACAGTAAGGCCTTCGCATCCATAATCAGCCTGGTAAGGCTTCCCTTACGCCATGAGGTTCTCTGCTTCTTTTTTTTTTCAACGACCAGCCATAACCCCACTGGGCCCTCATCCTGATCTCCCCCCTGCCTGAAAACCACCAAATCCTCACCTTCAAGTGCCAGTCTTCTCCGCCATGTGCGAGCAAGAAGCAGACCCCCCCCAGGCATTCTGCCATGAGGAGAAAGCAAACCGAATCTACTACTAATTGCACCACCACCAGCAACGCTGGAATTCCTTTGTAGCCTACCTTCCCATTCTCCCAGCCCACAGAGGCCTAGCATGCTGCCCCCATCCCCAAGCCACATGGCACCTGGGCCTGGCCCCTTCCACTCGGGCCCCCCTGTCCTTGTATCCAGGTACTCACCATTTTTTGCTATGCCATCGCTCTTCATAGCTTTTCCAGCAGCTCAACCAAACCAAGCCACCACCAATGCACAACCTGGTCGGCTTTCTTATCTACACCGCTGAGTACCATTGTGCTACTGGTCCCCAAATAGCTCCCCCCCCCAGGCTCTCAGCCTCCTTCCACATTATACAGAGAGAGTTTTTCTTTTTTTTTGAACAAAATACCCCCACAGCTCTCTGCCATTACACGATGGACCTGCTCTTCGGATGGCCGTGCAGCATCTGCCTTCTCTCCCTTTTTGACTGCTGGTCACCCTTGCTTTTGTCCCATAACCTCAAAGCCATGCAAACCTACAAAAGCCCTCGCACCATGTTTTTTTGAGCCATCCAACCACTACCAGTGCACGCCCCACTGGTCAGCCACTCGCTCCTGCTCTGCCTCAGCCCACGCTAGCTCTAGACTCCCATGCCTTGCTCCAATTCAAAAACCACCATTGCACTTTCAGCCATCGTATGTTGAACCTGCCTTGCACAGTCTCTCTGTTCCATAAGGCACTAGGAAAGCTAGTACAGCAACAGCCCCACCTCTGCCTTCCAAAACTGCCTATTCAAAATTTAATGGACTATTCAGTGCACACAGTGAGAGAAGCAAAACAACCTAATTTCCTATCCTGTCTTTCATTTTTTTTTTTTTTTTATAGCAGCCATACTAGCCACAATACCCATAATGGCTTACAGGCCTGGAACCTCATGATACTCCCTAAATGACCAAGACAAACAGAAACAAAACCAAGGCCTGAACAAGATTTTACCCCTCATCTTCTTAATCACAACAAACCTTCTACCAGTTTACTACTAAATTACCAAACCTGCTGAATTCACTGAAGCAACAAATACAAGAAAGCCACAAGATTGAAAACACACTGGGCCGCATGGCCTGCAAGGCCTGTCTGCCTCTTTGTGCCTTACCTGCTGCTTGCCAACGATGTGCTGAGTTCTCAATCTGAAAAAATCCCAGCAAAAGAGGTTGTGCTACCTGTGTCCTGGCCTGATATACCCTGTAGGACCCCTGCTCAGGACCCCTTGTGGCTCCGCCCCTCCAGCCAATCCCTGGGGCTCTGGCATCGCCTGTCATATTACACCTACCACCTGCTTGATGATGTCACTAGCTCCACCCCTTTTTACCTGATCCTTCTCTCCCCAACCCCCTACCCTTCCCCCTTTTTGTTCATTCCTGGTAGGGGTCATCAGACAACCTGGCCTGCCTTTAAGTGGCAAGCCCCATTATCAACACCCTTTCTTTACTGAAAATCTGCATCCAGGATCCCATTGAATTTCTACTCCACCTAGTGATTCAATTGTTTCTCAGAGCCTCCCCACTGGGTTAACAATGACCAGAAATAGCTATTAAGTCATCCGCCACCAATAGAGGATCAATTGCCTTATTAGTCTTACATTTACCTTTTTCATATGTACAGTATAGAACTTGAGATTTCTTCTATTTTGCTCTGCTATCTGTGTTTCCATTTTTCTGTTTTCTTGCCTTCTCTATTTTTGCACTGTTTGACATTATGAGTACTAACAGTCAACGCTTATGCCAGTAGGTCATGCAGCCTTCTACATGCACTCGGGAAGATCAGATCTGTTATTTTCTTGCTTCATAATGCTGTTGAAAATGTGTATCAGTCTATGTACAAATCACATCTGGAACACATGCACTTCGTTGTATCACATGACTGTTTATAGGCAGTGCCACCTGCCAGGATGAAGTGCTCTTATCCCCGTTTCTGCCAGTGATATCATGAGATCACTGCAGGAATGCAATGTAATCCACTGGAAATTACTCCAATTTGTCACATAGGAAAGTATAACATCTTTATCACATCCTGGTGGACTGCACCGTAAATAAAAAACTTTCCCTGTCAATGTTATGTAACTTTAAATTGACATTGGCTATAATATAAAATCACTGTTGCTAATTAATTCTCAGCCTCCCCCCCCCCGACACTACTGCACATTTGGTGCTATAGTTAAATTAGATTATCCTGGTACAGAAACTGTTAATAAATAAATAGATAATGTTAATAAACTCCAGATTTTGCTACAGTATTTGTCAGTCTGAATTTAGCAACCAAGGCTTATGTCCCTACTCCCTACAGATAGTGAAGCTACTTCCTACAACACATCGTACAACACATACTATCATAGTAAGTTAAGGTCAGAAGGGACTCTAGGTCCATCAAGCCCCCACCCCCACTTCATAAGCAGGGGTTAGTAAGTATGCTGGACAAGCATACTGAGTTATGGGGATTCCTTGCCCACCTCCTCTGCTCTTTCCTTTCAGATGGGACATTTAACTGGTGCTTAAACATCTGGGGCAATATGGCCAGGGAATTCCCATGGGAAATGAGGGCAGTAAGGCCTCCAAAATTATTTCCATCTCTCTGTTGATCTCCAAGAATCATCTGTGTAATCATGCAGTTCAGGATTCATGGGAACAAAGAAATGCAGTGGGATCTGCTGGTGGCATGGCTTCATGTGTTGGTTTAAAGTCGCATAGATCCCAAAGATGTTTTTCATCTCACCACTGGTTTCCTATTTTCATCAACCAGAAGATGTGAGCTGGAGCCACACAGGCTCTAAGGATATCTTTCCAGCCTCCCAGAGATAAACACTATTGGGCCCCCCTCCTCAGAGCCATGAAAGGCACTGATTTACAGCAGCAGTTGATGTTAAAACATTTTATATGCTGTACTTCACTGTGTACTCCTTTGTGATCCCTGATGTTGATCCCTGCTGTAAATGTGTCCTTCCTAATCTATTTATATGGTGCCACAGTGCATGTTATATTCACTAGGTGATAACACACATTTTGTGGCCTGGAGTCAGCCCTAACATTTTTAGTGTCCCTTAAGGTCAGGGAGCGGTTGTGTTGCATGCTACAGTAGTTCATATTGGTCACAAGGAAAGTGATGTTATACTATGGATGTTTCAGTACAGTTGAAAATATTGATGAAAACTGCAACAGTCATATTTAAAGATATAAGATCACAGATTGCTTGTAAACTGAATTACCTGTACCTTGTAAATGCATTACACAATTACATAGGGATAAAATATTAAATATTTAATTATGTCTATACAATCTACAAGATATACAAATACTGTAGCATGTAGGAAAATATTTACCACACAAGAGAAATTTAAAAGAACAGATATTAAATGATAGAATTATGAGGACTGAAAAGACTAAATTCAAACTAATTGAGTGAAAGATCTGGGTGTGATCCTGGTCAATGACCTGTTATTTAATGGTAAGGTGTCAGCCGTGGTTAAAAGCAGGTTTTACCATCTAAGGAACATTGCCGGGATCTGAGCCCTGATCCCGCCTGAGGACCTGGTCACACTGGTGCACACTTTTGACACACCTAGGTTGGACTACTGCAATGCCCTGTACCTAGGGTTATCTGGAGACAACCTCCGCTGGCTGCAGTTGGTGCAGAACATGGTAACAAGATTGCTGACTGGTGCTAAAAGATGGGATCATATTACCCCGGTCCTCCAGGAACTGCTCTGGCTGCCAGTCAGGTGGAGGATTGTCTTCAAGATATGGCTGTTGACCTACAAGACCATGCACGAAAGGGGGCTGGAATATCTGCAAGATCTCATCATCTACCGGCTGTCCTGGGCATGCCGTTCTGCCGAGGGTTGCCTCTTTGGAGTTCCCAGGGTTAGGTTGTGGCATTTGGGAGATCGGGCATTTTCAGTGGCCACACCTACCCTGTGGAATTCACTACCTGGTTATTTAAAAGAGGGTCCCTCAGTAGAAGCCTGTAAGAGTGCTTCAAGACATCTGTTCCAACAGGCTTTTATTGAATAATGATTCTGTTATTGCTTAAATTAATGATAGATGGACTAATACTGCGTGACTTCCAGTTAACTTTATTGTGTTTTCTAATTTTAATAGTTGCTCTGTTTTAATTGCACAGTGCCCTGAGTCTTCGGAAAAGGGCGCTTTATAAATCAAGTTTCTATCCATCCATCCATCCATCCATCCATCTATCTATCTATCTATCTATCTATCTATCTATCTATCTATCTATCTATCTATCTATCTATCTATCTAGCTATCTACCTATCTATCTATCTATCTGTATGTCTGTCTATCTATCTATCTATCTATCTGTCTATCTGTCTATCTGTCTATCTGTCTATCTATCTGTCTATCTATCTAAATCCTAGATTGCCCTACCACTTTCTTGAAAAGAACTCTGCACACAGGTTTCCTAGATTTCACTCAGCGGTATCAAACGCACATAAAATCTTATATATGCAAAGGATAGTTGGGATATGAAATGCACTGCCAAATCAAGTAGTTGAATCTAACTCACAGGAAGTTTTTGAAAACAACCTAAATTCCTATATGAATTTGGGAACAACTGACAACTGTTACCACTGAGAAGTAGGGGCACAATGGGCATACTTGCCTCCTTCCATCTCTAAAGCAAGCATAGTACCAAATACAGTACTAGGAGACCGCCTCTTTTCTTCCATCCCAAAGATCACACAGCATTTAGAGGGTGGATTGCCTACAGCTCTGGTACTTCTATCTCTCTCTTTCTCTACACACAAAGCAAAGAGATGCCCAGATCCCTTTCTGCTCGGATATTACTTGGGTTACATAAGAACATACAAAAATGCCAGCAGAAACAGGCCTCATGGTCTATCGAGCCTGCTTGAGTGTGCAACTAGCACCTTATAATGCTTCTGCCACTCACTTCCCTTCCCCTCCATTCCTATTACCCCTTCCCCTATTCCAACCCCTCTTGAAGCTGTCTACCATCTTGCAGGCCACTACCTCACCCGGCAAGGAGTTCCACTTGTCCACGACTCTTTCCGTGAAAAAATGTCTCCTCGTCTCTCTCCTGAATCTACCCCCTCCAATCTCAGTTGGTGTCCTCTCGTGTCCTCCCTTTCTCCTCTGGAAATCCTCTCTCTATTAGTCTTGTTTATTCCTTCAGGTACTTAAAGGTCTCAGTCATATCTCCCCCTGTCCCTCCTCTTTTCCAGAGAGTACATATTCGGCTCCCCCAGCCTTTCCTCATATGGCTTGCCCTCCAATCCCTGGATCATCTTTGAAGCTCTATGCTGTACCCCTTCCAACAATCTGATGTTCTTCTTCAGGAACAGGCACCAGTATTGCACACAATACTCCAAGTGGGGCCTGACTAGCGACCTATACAGAGGCAGGATAACCTCTCTACTTCTGGAGGAGATCCCTCTGGCTGTACACCCCAGCATTTTGTTGCCTTTTGCCACCGCCCTTTTGCATTGAGCAAAGCTGTTCATGCTCCCTGTTATGATCACCCCTAGATCCTTCTCTTCTGTGGAGCTATAGCAAACTGTTGTCCTTAAAAGTGGGGGCTAAGTTGGCTCTGCGGCACTGAATGGTGGGGGATAGCTCTGGCAAGTTTGAGACCCACAACTGTTCCTTGAGGAGTGGAGGTTGGCAAGGAGAGCAATAGAGCATCTACTGCGATACTCTACTACGATGCAGGGTGGAATGATGTACCACTTGGAAAGTGGCACCTGGTGGATGTGTGGTGCACTGGCTGATTTGAGAGACCATGTGTCTGTCAGCATCCTCCCAGGATGCCAATGTGGTGCACTCCATTGTAGAAGGTGAATGGAAAGAGGGACCAGAACAGTGAGAAAATAGCTATCATGGTTCACTGGATGTTCTGAGTCCCCCTGCTATTGCCCCCCCCAAGTGCTTTGATGCAGTCACCCCAGCTGGTATCACCAACAGAGAGGAGCTTCCTCTTCCCTGGTGGAAGCGAAGGGGAAGCCCCTCGGGGAACAGTAATTTCAGTCCTAAGGTGCTGGAGGACCTGTGGACTGTCAGCTATGAACAGCAGTAACAGATGAGTCCGGCAGGCAATGGGGGCTGCAGAACAAAGGAGTGGAGGAGCTTGAGAAGTGCAAAGAAAGAGTGGGAGCTACCATTTAGTCATGTTGTCTCTGATTGAAGTTTCCCTCACAAAAAGATTTCAATGGGTTTATGCCACTTAATAAGCAGTTATGCTTGGCAACTTCATTGATAGTCTGAAGGTATTTGAATGAATATGTTTCTGACTGAAATAGGAATACTTTGGCTATCTGCACTCTCTGTTCCACAGGGAACTACCACCCTGTCAGGGTACCATGAAGGCAAAGAAACCCTCTTGAGGAGGGTTCCACCCCTAGGGGTGCTATGAGAATGAATTCCTTTAGGCTAAAAGTACCTTAGGAAGGAACCATGAGGAGAAAGAGGTGTGCCACTGGAGAAGGTGGGGAGGATGGTGTGGCAAAGCAACAATGCTTCTGAATGAAACTGGAGGGAGCTGACTTAAATGGCTCAGGCAGGGGGCATGGCTGGTTGCTCGGCACAGATTCATAATGTCGCAAGACATTATGCCACAGCAATATACTGCACTGCCAATACAGTGCAATATATTGCCAACAGCATATGTCTTTGTTTTGTGGGGGCTCTGCTTCCCGCATCTCCCATTACGGGGGGCTGTGCCCCCCAAACTACAACAACTAAAATAACTAACTCTGGGGGGGGTAACTTTTAAATTCACACAAAGTGTGAAAAATAAAAAAATCCATGCATCTGGGACCAGGAACTGAAACCCGGTCCCAAACGCACTGTCTGCCTCCCTAGCTGCCTGTGGCTCATCCCGTTGAGCCACGGCAGCTGTTTGCTGGCCCCCTATCCCAGCAGAGGTCTTATCCTCTGCCTGGAAAGAGTGAGAGGGTGCACTACTGTGCATACACCATTTCGTGGCTTTGCGCCATCTTACTCTTCCCTACCATGCTGTTCCTGTTGAGCAGTTTTGTCATGCGCGATGAAGTATTTGACATATTGACCAGTGGGTGGTTGCTCCACCCACTGAACTTCAGGCAAGAATTCAATGGGCTTACTCAACTTAGTGAGAAGTTATGCTTGTGCAACTCTGTTGATAGTCTGAAGATATTTGAATGAATATGTTGCTGATTGCATTAGGAATACTTTGGCCATTCGCACCCTCTGTTACACGAGAAACTACCACCCTATCAGGGTACTGTGAAGGCAAAGGAATCCTCATGAGGAGTGTTCCTCCCCTAGAGGTGCCACAGGAATGAATTCCTTTAGGCTAAATGGTACCTTAGGAAGGAACCCCAAAATAGTACAGAGCAGTAAGTAGAGACACAGAGCTTGTGAGAGGAAGGAGTGACAGAAATGAGTGATGACTGAAACAGACATATACTGAATTGAGCAATGACTGATAGATATTGGGACTGATAGCAGAAGAGGCATGACTTCTGTAAGGAGAGAGAGGGCCACCATCCAACCCCAACTCACAGCAGAAACCTACCTGATGTTAAGATTACCTAAGTTTTATGATCTTCGGCATGGAGTAGAGGAAAACCCTCTATGGGGTGAAACCGCTGGGGATCCAAGGCCTTGGTCGCCTTCTCTTCAGGTTTGCAATAAATTAGTGACAGCTCAGCTACTGTAATTTAAAGACCCAATTCAGGGGGAAAATGTTAGCGGAAGAGTTCTCTCTCTCTCTCTGCCCCTCTAACAGGAAAGCCTTTGGGGGTGCCATGAACGAACTCTGCAGCTAAAGGAGGTGCCCTGTGCTGAGGCTCACCCCAGCCCCTAAGACCAGAGGAGGAGAGCAACAGCCACTGAAAGGCACTCACCCAGTCCCCATGCAAGGAGGCCTAGAGAGGAGGGCAAACCTTTGAGGGGCAAGGCATATGAGGAGCCCTTGAGGGGCCAGAATTTGGAGACACTTGATCTTCGCCCTTGCAGGGCAGAGGAAGGGGAAGGAGATGGAGACCAGGTGAACCGTAGGCACCGTATGAGGAATAGCCTTTGAAGGTGCTGCCAACTCTGCCTGCACAGCTGAAGGAGTCCCTTTGGATGTAGAGGTCCCACCCTCCAGCAACTGAAGTCTTAAATGCTACATCAGGAGGTGCCACTGAGTCGATCTGCATGGCTAAAGCTTCTCCCTGAGTGTAGAACATTCTCGCTTGAAGGGCAGAAATAGAAGGACCCTGCCCATCGAAGAACCCACCCTCAAGATGCAAACTTCATGGGGGCAGAGCGAGACTGTCGGCTTACGGGCACAGCCATGGAGCCATAATATGGTTGTGGCTGGCATGCATCCAAAAGCAGGAGTAAAAGGAAGTCATGGTGAAGCTTGATGGCTGTTTGCAAGGAAGAAACAAAAGGTAAGTAAGGCTGAATGCTGCTTTTATCTGAATGCAGGAGTAATAATAATAATAATAATAAAATGTTATTTATATCGCGCCTTTCTCGAACTCAAAGCACCTTACAATAATTACAGATAAAACAAATAAAACATCAATCTAAGCTCATAATATCTCAATAATCAATCAGGATACATTTTACACCATAAATAGGTCTTTAGGGCCTTTTTAAATTCCTCCACAGATGCACATTGACGAAGTGGATGGGATAGAGACTTCCAGAGGGTAGGGGCAGCACACATAAAAGCACAAGCTCCTGAAGATTTTAAAGAAACCTCAGAATCTCTAGCAACCCCTCGTCCAGCAAGCGGAGAGATTGCTTAGGGCAGTAGGGGACCAGAAGCTCTTTCAAGTAGTCTGGGCCCTGTCCATGTAGGGCTTTGTAAGTCAAAAGACCACCTTTAAAGGTGATCTGCCACTGTATTGGCAGCCAGTACAGATCACACAGAACAGGAGAAATATGATAGGCACGAGATGTACCCATCAGTAACCGGGCCACAGCATTCTGCATCAGCTGCAAGCAGTGGATATCAACCCCAGGAAGCCCTAGATAAAGGGAGTTGCAATAATCAAGACGTGAGGTCACAAAAGCGTGGATCAAGGTAGGCAGATCACTGGGCAGAACAAGGTGCTTAATCCTGATGATGTTCCTAAGATGATAAAAGGATAATTTGACAACTGCTGACACCTGCAAGTGCAGTGTCAGTTCATTGTCAAAAATCACCCCCAGGTTCCGCACTTGTTCAGAGGTAGGGAGCTGGACACCCCCCAGAAATAAACCTGAGGGTATACCAGCTCCTGTCCCCTCTTCCCTGTGACCTGGCTCCACAACCATTACCTCAGTCTTCTCTGAGTTCAACTTCAGCCAGCTTGAATTCATCCAGCGCTGGATTTCAGTGATGCAGCTATTAAATACCGAGGGAGCTCTATCCTGGTCAGGTGCAAAAGATAGGTAGAGCTGGGTATCATCTGCATAGCAATGAAACCTCAGCCCATACCTTCTTACAATGTCTCCGAGGGGCAGCATATACACTGCGAACAACATGGGGGACAACACCGAGCCCTGGGGAACCTCACATGACAGAGAGACTGGGTGGGAAGAATTAATCCCCGACACCACCCTCTGAGTTCTGTCTGTGAGGAAAGATCTAAACCAACTGAGGTCTGTACCTGACAGGCCACAGATGAACTCCAGGTGCTCGAGAAGTACCCCATGGTCCACAGTGTCAAAGGCTGAAGAGAGATCGAGAAGAGCCAAGATGGAAAGGCTCTTCTGATCTCTAGCCATCAGGAGATCACTGAGCACCCGAACCAGTGCTGTCTCGGTACTATGCCTCTTTTGAAAACCAGACTGGAGTGGTTTATTGATGTCATGGATGGTTAAATGGTTCTCCAACTGTACGGCTACTACTTTCTCAATAACCTTCCCTACAAAGGGAAGGTTAGAGATCGGTCTGTAGTTGGCATGGCAGTCAGGGTCCAAGGAAGCTTTCTTCTGGAGGGGCGTCACCACTACCTCCTTCAGGGAGCTAGGAAACTCACCCATATCCAGGGAGCACCAGACTATCCGTGCTAGGACTGGGCCGATAATATCATGACAACCCTTTATCAGGGAAGTCGGGCCTGGGTCCAAACTACAGCATATAGAGTGCATACACTGGACAATCCTCATGACATCAATGAACTCAGGCTGGTCAAAGGAATTCCAGGAGAGACTAGAAGCTGCAGTCAAACGTTGATCTTCAGCTTCTCCCATAGAGGAAGCAGCTGGAGTACTGCCCTGATGTCAGCTACCTTAGCCACAAAGAAGCGAGCAAGCTCATCACACTGCACTGCTCAGTCTGTTGACAGTTCGAAAAAGCTGAGCTAGTTGGTTCTGAGCAGCCGCAACCTCCCTGGACAGGAATGCTGCCTTCTTACAGGAGATTGCGGAATGATAGAGTTGATAATGTTCCATCAATCTAAGATGGTCGGTATCAAGGGCAGATCTCCACCAACAATGCTCTAATCTTCGTCCTTGTCACCGCATCTCCCCTCAAGGTCCCTTCAAACCATGGAGACCGAGGGCAAAGGGGGAGAGGATGAACATGGACAGGAGCAATTAGATCCAGAGCCAAGGAAATGGCCCTGTTATAGGTCAACACCAAGGCATCAGGATCATTGCTCACTCCAGAAAACTCTGATAGGTGAAGTACCGCTGCCAGGCCTGCAGAGCTAACATCTCACAAAGAGCGGTACCTGACCATCTCCACATGGGTAGGCCTACAAGGCGGGGTGCAAAAACTGAATCCCACAGTGTAATGATCAGATCAACTGACAGGTTCCACCCCCAAATCGAAGGCTTCAATCCCCAGGAAGAAGACTAAGTCCAAAGAGTGACCACCCTTATGAGTGGCAGAAGTAACCACTTGTGTGAGGCCCAAAGATGTCATTAATTGGAGGAAGTGTTGTCCAAACTGCGGGAGTTCGTCATTGACCCAGGCATTAAAGTCACCCAGGACCATCAGCCTGGGCAACTCAAATGCCATGTCGATGACGAAGTCTCCTACTTCCTGCAGAAATTGCTTCTCATCACCTGGTGGATGAAAGATGAGAGCAATTCTGCAACCCACACCTGCCACTACAGCACACTCAAAGGACTCAGCCCCTTTCAACTGGTACCCTTGTGAGGCCCAGTTTCTGTCTTGAAACAGACCACAATCCCCCCCCCCCATGGTCCAGCCTCAGGCAGTGTAACACCGAGTACCCAGCTGGAACTACTGCTTCCAAAATTGGACCCACATTTTCATCCAGCCAGGTCTTGGTAATGCATGCCAGATCCACAGACCCAACAAGGTCTGCAATAACTGCAGTCTTGTTCCTTATGGATCTGGCATTGCACAACACCGCCCAGGTTGGACGGACCTCTGGAGCAGTACTGACCACTTGCCCATCATCATTGGTGGTGTCCTTAGGTATGGAAACCAGACAAAAATGACCTCATTCCAGAGTCCATTTCACCTCAGGGCATCTTCTGGTTTCCACTACCCCAATACGGTGTCCCAGCTCATTTGACCTCCACTGTTCACACCCCCCAAAACCCCTCCTGCCCCTTCGCACAATACCCAATGTTCTACAGCATTGGTATGTTGACAATTGTAATGGTAAGGGGGAGAAAGGGCGGAGGGCACGAAGAGTGGAAGATGAATAGCGTACGACCGTGGGGGCAGGTCTTCTACACATGTTAAAATTAATAACTTTAAAACCCCTATCGTTTCTCTGAGAATCCCCACACACTCACACCAGGGGAAACTCAGAGAAACAAAAATCTAAACCACCCCAAACTAAATCAATAATGTAATTAAATACAGAAAAAAAACACAGAAACAAAATTTGCAATCAAAAAAGAAAAATAATAACAAAATGTTCAAATAAAAATACAAAAATTCAGTAGGTATTTTGGGCAAATGAGGCTCTCGCCCTCTCTCAGTTCTAGAAAGCAAAATCAAATATTGCAAAATAAACCTCAGACACCCATCCCTATAATAAAATAAATAAATAACCCTCAGTTACCCTTCCCCTAACATAAAACTCTAAAATAAAGTAAAATATAAAAACTCAGAGTCTTGGACAAGGGTAGATCTGCTTAGGAATGATTCTGTTACAGGTAGATAATAAACTTGTGGTAAATTAAGTCCAAGGTGCAAAACAAATCAAACATGAATAATAAATATCTTCAGCTCCCCAGGGCCCTCTCACTGCCTCGGGAATCAACAAGACACAGGCACTCTCACTGTCTGTCCGAGCCAGAAGATAAAACCAGGAATATGGATGTTTTCAGTGCCCAGGCCCTTTCACTACCTGGGGGACCGACAGAAAAACACAGGTACTCTCATTGCCTGCCAAGTAGCAGTAAATAATTAAATGATAGAAATGAAAATCTGACTATGCGCAGGTAGAGGATCCTTAAAACAAACATCCTCACTCACTGTCCATATACCAGGAGGGCAGAGACCCCAATAATCCCATACAAGGGACAGCTGCCAGAAAATATCCACAACTGCTCCCTCAGTTCTCTGCCAGTGCCAACCCACCAGTTGACCCCGGGTAGTGGGAAGTCATGGCGAAGCCTCACGGTCATGAGCACATAAAAGAAACAGAGCATAAGTAAGAATTGTTAGCACTGAGGACATGAGATTGCATGAGTTGGAGTGCAGCTGTTAGCACTGAGTACTGCATGACTGCTGATAGTGATATTGAATAGTAATTAGAATATCACATGAGACTGAATATTATAAGCTTGGACTGAATGAGGAATGCATGCCAACCAATTCCATAAGAGAGGTTGGTGTTAATTGCTGATGAATTGCAAATCAGGAGGCTGAGGGAGTAAAAATAACAGATGAAACTGCTAGGGAAGCAGGAGGTATATGGGAACTGAAAACTAGGAAGCAGAGCTGCTGCAGTGAACAAAAAACCCAGAAGGGAGTGGCTGCCTGGCTGGGCCAGGTGTAAACAGTTAACGATTGTAGTTGAACTGAGACTTTGCTAAAGTTATTGAAAAAACAGCAAAATGGGAGCCTGAATAGTACAAGGCAAGCAAAGTGGACAGCAGTATGCTAAGAAAACTAGAAAGCCTCCCATAAAAGAAGCAAAACTGAAAGAATCACAAGCACAGGAGAACAGGAGTGCAGCAGACAAAAACAGAGAGAAGCACAAACTGCAGCCAAGGAGGAAGAAAGCAAAATGCTGACCAAGAAAAGTGGAGAAACACAAACTAAGCGGGGGGGGGGGGGCACAGCCCCAGTAAAGCCTCTGGCTGCAGCACAGAAACAGTGCTTCTGAGTGAGACTGGAGGGAGCTGACTTAAATAGCTCAGGCAGGGGGCATGGCTGGTTGCTCCACCCATTGAACTGCAGGCAAAGCCTTTGATAACAAAGAGGTAAATAAAATGCAAGATTAAAATAGAAACTAAATTTAGAATCAATGTTTTGACCATTAGATGTAAGGAAGGCCAAGTGGGATGATTTACAAAAGAAATAGTAGTTGCTAATCACTTGTTTTCTAAAATCCATCCTCTTTTTGACTTTTATATAGCCCAGCTTCTCCCCCTACCTAGTAATTAATAGGGCCATGTTGGGGATGACTAACATTTATGCATATAGAGTGCCTGAAGCACTCACCTTTGAGTTGCTGTTCTCACACGCCAAGAATCTGGGCAGACTGGGTGGGCCAAACAGTCCTTTTATGCTGACAAATTCTATGTTTCTATGAATGCATGTGGGACCACTAAGTACTACAAGAGTGCCGTTGGGGGACCTGTTGATATATAGAAGATCTTGAGGTGACTGAGAATTCAGAACAGACAAAGGGAGATTTTCCAAAAGAACATAGGCTGGGACTGTGATAGGAATAAAAACACGTTTAGACTCATCACTGGGTTAATCTCCACTCTTTTCTTTCTGCTACCCCCCCCCCCACAAGTCTGTTGCACAACAGCATTTCTTCTGTATATTTCTCTGTTGGTAGGACTGCAGTGGATTGGCCACCTGCTGCTATCTTACCTTTCCTGTTTTCCTTCAAAAACAAAACAAAACAAAATCTTTGCAGCATTAGTCCCAGTGGTCTGTTTTACCCCCCCCCCGTTCTTATTTATGCTGTAGCACTTTGTTTCTTAGGTCCACTTAACGTTAAGTAGTGAAAGGGAAAGCCATTTTTCTCTCGCTTTCCTTTGGAATAATGTACACTTATTTGTACTCCCTAGGAGTAGTACATGTGAATTTAGGTGACCAGATAAAAGAAAAATACTTGGGGATTCGAGGGAAATGAGTCCCAAAATGTATATGCTTTAATAGTAAAGAAAGCTGTTTGTTTTCCTCTTTTCTTAAACCGCTGCACACTTAAAGTGGCACTGTCAGCTTTCTGCCATTGAAAGAAAAAAAAAATCATACCATTTTTACTTGCCCAGCATGTGTACAATGAAATTCTATGTCCAGTCATGAATGAGGGTATGCAAGTTTCCACGTAAAAATGAGATAAAACAAAGTAAATTAATCCATCTTGTCCCGGTACGCCCTCCTCTAGTCCGGCCCCTTACTGTCGTGTGCGCGCTCATCACTCTATGCACACCTGTGGGGGAGGTGGTGCATTCCTGTAAAGGAACTTGTTTTTATTCCTTCCGTCATTAGTGTCCTTTTGTTTTCAAGCTGATGCTCAGAGGTTTCACATACTATTGTGTTGTGTGCCAGCACCATTCAGCTCCACATCGTTTCTCAACATCCTTGATTTTCTGTAGAGAGAGAGCAGCAGATATGCACCATGTCCAGTCCTCTGGTAACTTTGTTACTTTTTTGTTCTTGGTCTGTTGTTACAGTAAAATTACTCATTCTATGTACTGTTGTAAAAGTGTTGTGTGCTCTGCTCCATAGCGCAAGTCAGGGTGCAAATTTTGCTTTCTGTGGCATCTGTGGTCAGTCTCCGGCATTTGTCAGTGAAACAGTCACATTATTCTTTCTGTACATGTGGATGTTGTACGTGTTTGGTGTACTGGTTATATTTTTTTCATGCCTCGGTACTAGTGTACAACTTGTTGTTCAGTGCCCTCTTGTTGCCCGCAACTGACGCAAAGATGTAATGTAGCTCTCAGCGTGTTACCTTACTGCTCCCCAATCCCCGTATTTTAAAGTCACAAGTAGAAATGAGACAAGGAGTTTGACCAAAGGACATATTGTTACCCTAAACAACCTCAACTACTGTGTCCTGTTCACCTAAGATTCAGCTAACTACTGTTTTTTTGCACTTTATAGTACAGTGCATATGGCTCTCCAGCACTGAGTGAGTCACTGTTTCATATAATGCTTCAGCCTAAAAATATAATGAGAGGAAGACTCTCATATATGAACCCTCTTTTTCACATCATCCACTGACTATTCCATGTTAACACAACGTAATATGTTATACGAAGGACCAGATAGCTGTACTGCCCAGATCAGACATACAACCCTGTGCTGCCATTCCTTTTTCATCGTTCCATGCGCTGCTGTTGTCGGGCATTTGCTTCCCCAGTTTCTGTAAAGTGGGTATTTATAAGATTGTCCTTAATACTGGGTGCTTTTCCTAATATCACATTCTGTGGATTACTTTGCGACAGTCTTTCAAGCCTGGGTCTGTAGCTAAGACATACCAGTGTCTGATCCAAATGTTTTCAAGCTCTTTAGCCTGCATCAAGAACACAGTAACAAAATTGAATCCTGGTTCCCTTTTATTCTGTTCTTCCTTGTCCAGAAATAGACTTTTCCTCTCAGTATTTTTTGCTCTCTCTAGCCCTACTCAAATTTTCTTGTCTACAACCTCTCTTGTCAAGTTTGCATTCTACTGCACCCGCTCCTTTTTCAGATGTGCCCCATGCTCTTCAAACACCTGCTTCCATCACCATCTGTGCACCGCAGTGATACTGCTCTTAAAAATATTGAAAATCTTGGTGCAGTGCTGTGCTTTTTTTCCCTTCAGAGACATGTTGTAGCACCATCCTATAACTCTAGCATGTACATTTAACATATGTCCTCAGTAGAACAGAATTTTAAAAAATGCTAATGGCGGCCCCCTTTAATGACATGAGTTATTAATAACAAACTTAGCTTTAAAAAGCAGTTTTAACTATCAGTGAAAACTATACCTGCATTGAGCAAGGATCATTGGATGGCAGAAACACATTGGTGTGTGTATATGTATGTATGTGTATATATATATATATATATATATATATATATATATATATATATGTTCCCAGTATGAAATACTGATGATTCTAATATTTATAATAATTTTAAGAGAACAGAATCTGACATTTTGCTCTTGACATACCACACAATGTTGGGATGTATAAAGTGGGGACAGATGTACAATGAGAAAAAAAAATTTCTTATGATACCGTTATCCTGACGTCGGAAGAAAGCTAGATGCCTGTGTAATGCCCTCAGCCCTGCCTTTTTGCAAAACGACAGGTGGTATGCTGTTGAAGCTGACAGCAATACCTGGTGGGGACTGGGTTCGGGGAGGACTAGGTTACTCTGCACAGGGGGCCTAGGTTTAGCTACTCTGCACAGGGGTACTCAAGTAAATCCGAACACAGGAAGCAATAACTGTAATGTACAAAACCAAGAATGGGATTCTAAAGTGCGGCTTTTATTCACATCCAAACTGAACAAACAAAGCACAGATGGACCCCCACGGGGCTGCATTCCTGGTAATGCAGATTAGAGACACAGAACACTTCTTCACTATTCCAGCCCTCAGGCTCTGAACCCAACAGGCACACAGCCTGGACTTGCATGCAGCTTTGGATACACAGCCCAACTTGTACACTACTTGGGTTTTTCCCATGGCCCGGCTCCCCCTCCGGCCACTTGATCCACGGCCCGTATGGGAATGAACCAGTTTTCCTGTTGGTGGCTCCCCAACCACCTTAGAGCCTTCAACTCCTAAAGGAAAATTTCCTTCCATCCCACGTCTGGGTACTTCCCTCATCACTGGCCAAGTGCATGAGGCAAAGTAGAAATCCACAGAGCAAATCCGTAGAAGTGGACCTAGTTACTAAAGATGGGGGGTCTCTCACCTCCAGCTCCCACAATCCATACCCGGCCATTTCTCTGGACACTAAACAACTCTTTAAAAGCTTGGCAATGTAGATTACTGGGTAGACGTATGTCACATCTCCTCTATATGTCTTGACTTTCTCTTTGTGCCAGACTTGAACATACTTTTACTTTTGGCTAAGCCTATTACTCTAGGCCTCCCACTACTTCAGCAGTCCAGTCCCCACTTTAACACAGTTCAGGATGAAACTTGGGCCCTTTAGAAAGAGCAGAACTCACCCTTTGGTTGCAGGTGCCCCGCAGGCGAATCTTGAAAACTTCTTGTACCCCACACACTTGGGAAAAATAAGGCAGCTTCTTCTCTAGCAGTAGTCAGGGGGTTGCCCCTGGAAGAGCAAGCAAACCTTCCTGCCCCATCCCCTGAGGGATGGGGCACAGAGACCCATATCAGCGGTCTCCACCACTTCAAAGAACAGCTTGCTGTGTCCCTCTTTAGGCAGAAACACACACCTTTCCCTAAATGTAGCTCTATTTCAGAGCTGAGACTCCAAGAACCTGTGCACAGAACTGCTGTGCTCCTCTCACACCAACCTCCAACTGCAGACTACTGACACTGACTGTTCAAAACTCCCAACATTCTAATCTAACTCCCTTCTGCAGATTCCAATGTGGCTCATGCAGCTGCGATAGTTCTATGGTGATGTCATCCCTCAGTCTCAGCTGAGACTGAGAACAGAGTGAGACAGTGTGAAATCCATTTAATTGGAGTTTCACAAGCTGCCTTCCCTGCCTACCACTAGGTCTTACTGGGATTCTAGTAACCCCGGGTAACAAGGGGTTACACTCTACCCTTGACCAGGAAAATGACTGTCCATGGTCATTGTTTACCCAACAAGCCATCCACCCTATGTGCTACCTGTGGAGGGGGAGTCAGGCTCCCTCCTACCATGTCCGAGCACAGGCAGGCAACACTAAGGGCCTAAAAGCCTTTAGCTGACATATCAGCCTTTACTCTACCCACTTACTATGGGTACCTAGTGGATCTGGTAGAACTATTGAGGGCATAGCTCTAATAGATCAGCACTGCAACCCCTACTGCAGGTCAGGGCCATAGTCTGTCTACCCCTCCAGCCCTCTAGGGAAAACATATATGCCTCTAACTTAACACTCCAAAAACAAAAACAACCCGGGGACCTCTCCGACCTTGGGCACCCTGCAACCACACACCACAAAACTAATACCATATCATTACATTACATTACTGCCTCCCTACTCCCACAACCACACCTGTGGAAGGAAAGGGTTAATACAGTAACAACAACAATAACAACCAGAGTACTTTAAATTACTACACACTAAAGTACTAGTGAGGAACTCCGATGAGCCCCTCCTCCTCTTCTTGTCTTCTCTTCCATCTTCTTCAGGAACACCTGCAAGAAAAAATAAAGACAACACACACTCCTAATCTGCATACACAGTTTACCTAAACCCCTACCGTCAAAACACTGGAGAATCCCAAAAAGATTTTTTTTTTATAAAAGGTAGAAAAACAGTATATACACTAGAAAACAGTAGAAAAACAATGACATTATTTACAATACACATTTGGGGGATGGAGTGCCTTAAAAGTCCCATCTAATGACCACAGTGCCCGAAGGCTAGTCCATTAAAGAGTCTCTCCTGGGCCAGAGCCCGGTGAAGCACAGTTCTATCAGGCCAAAGTCCCGAAGGGGAGAGTCTTTGAGGACAGTTCACACATTCTGAAGTCTGCTAGTGTAGGGTGTGTACTGCAATGTCATAAGAATAGAAAAGTTTAGACTTACCAGCCCCTTGTGGAATAAACACTGGCACCGACCTGCTCCTCTGCCAAAGACTCTTCCTGGCAGCATTCTTCCAATACAGCTGGGCGGACATATTCCGGGAACTACAGGAGGGCACATCTGGGAACTGCTGGGTTGATGTCATCTCTGGAGATGGAACCTTAGAACAGGAACAAAAAGGAAAACAGCTGGTTTGACGTCATCCGATTACCAGGCGATGGATCAGGATACAGCTGGGCTGGTGTCCTCTCTGGATCTGAAGTCATCTGGTGGGCCAGTCGATGGATTCTGGAAAGGCCAGTACACTGTAGAACCAATTAATGTGGGGCACCTGAGTCCTGGATGTTGTGATCGCACATTCTCTCACTGTAAGTATTACCTGAGCAACCGCTCCCGTCGTCACAGGGCAAAAACCACACCACTGGGTTTTGTCTTAACGTCGCTTTATTTGATCAAATCTTTCACATGCATGCAGGAGTTCTGCAAAGGAGAAAGCTCCCTGATTACTGCTCACAGTAGCTTATATACATTTTACAGTTTACTTAGGCGTGGCTATAAGTGATTTCATTCTAAGCATGCTTACAACAGCTTTTTCTTATCTCTTACAAAACCTTACTATCAGCATTTTCCCTTATATGGAGTTGTTTTCTACCTTATTCAGTTCTTTCTTATCAGACAGCAACTGCCAGATCTAACTAGTTTTTATTCAGCTACACAGCTATATTTTTCACCTAAAGTAACCCTGCTTCAGCAAGCCTGGACATGCGCATTTATTTTAGCTAATTAGTTAAATCATGTGAGACTAAGCATTATTTCATATTCTTTTAAAAATAAAATCCCTCACACTCCCCCCTTTTGATACTCTGTATCAACTTGCTATCGATTTATATTTTTGTTACGTCTGGCTCATTATAGAACGGGAAAACAAATGGTGACAGAATAGTAAATTTATCACAAATAACTTTTGTTTTGGGAGCCAGAAAGCATATGAGAGAAGTGACTAGCTTGCTACAAATGTCAAAGTAACCTTGTACCAGCAACCAAATTAGGTATCTCATTATTTCTTTATCAGTTTTCTGTTTATATGATGAGAAACTTTTAACAGTCAAGGCTAAACACAGCTGTGTGCATATCTCGGCCACAGCCTCACCCTATGCTTTCAGCTATTTTTTTTTTCATTTTATAGAATCTTACAATTAACCCTTTTAAAGTCTCACACACACACATATTAAGTGACATGGTGGTATTTAGCCACTTGCAGCCTTTTGCTACTAGATATACCAATTTACATGTTGGCATCATTTAGTCATTTACTAACCATTTTACCTTTTACTAGCCCTTTAGCAATTTACACTAGCCATTTTACACCTTTCTATTTCCTTAACCTTTTGGTTAGCCAACTACATATTGTTGATAAAAGTTTGGTCACTGATTACTAAAACCTTGGCCACTGGCCACTTTTAATAATTTCCATCTTGAAGATAGGAGGCCCCTGAGGGACTCGAACATTCTCAAAAATTGAATATAAATGTAAAGATATTAGTTATTAACTGAAGGTTAAAAAAAACAACTAAATATACTATTTTACTCTTAAACTGTTAGACTAGGTGAATAGGTATATGATTTAAAACTGGTTGCCAGCATACAGATAGTCAAGGCATTCTGTTCTGGAGTTGATACAGAGGTAGTTACAGATGGAACACAAATGGTGAGTTTGTAAAACACAATACAGAACTGAGGGATGTCAATACCACAATTTAAATATGTGAAAAAATGCTAACATGTGATACCACATATAACACAATATAACATAACAATTTTGTTGATGAAAAAGAGTTCATGGAATCCACTTTGAGAGTGAATAAGGTAGATGCTACCTTGTGTTGAGGTGTGGCACACCCTTGGAACTTGATTGAAGAATCTGTTGATAATGTTCTCTTGACAGATAAGTCCTTATAAAACATAACAGTCCATAGAATTAACAGTCCGTAAAGTTCATATAAGTAACCACAGGTTGGTGTACTTACAGTACAGGTGAAATGTCATTTGCAGAATTGTGGTAACCCCACAAGGCACGTGGGGCAATGCAGACAGTAATTTAAAAACAAAACACCAGCATAGTAGAAAAGTCAGTGTTCATGTTGCTGGCTGCTGGATGGCTGATTGGCAGACACACTGGCCAGGGGTGGATTAGATTGTGTATTGAGTTCATTGAGTTCTTTTAATGGAGTAGTCACACATACACACACACACTTGCATGGCATTTGTGTTGTGATAGTTGATTACACTTCGGCACAAAGATTAACAGTCCATAAAAAGGTAACAATTGACAATAAACCATTAAGAACACAGTCCATGACAGAGAAATAGGGTTGTAGAAAGTACCAGCCATGTTTGGAACAAGCAGCAGCGAAGAAAATGGATGTATTGCTTGAAGGTCAATTGAAGAAGAATCTTCTTGCTGAAGTTAGGGAATTGCACCTAACCCAGACTTAACTTCATAGTAAGCAGAAACAATAAGCTTGATTGCAGAGTCTGAACTGACTGGACCTTCTTCAGTTGATTTAAAGTTCTACAAATAGGTGTAATTTTGCTGAAAACATTACACTTGCAGAGGTATTAATAACTGGATTCATGCAATAGTCCTTATAAGGAACCAGTCAGGCACAAAGATGGTGATAACATCAAAACTGTGGCAGTTGTTTTCCTTTTTTTTAAGGAAAAAGATGAAGGTAAAGTATTACTGCAGTTGAACGTGGAGATCTTATGTGTGCCATACCATGGAAACCTGCAAACTTGCAAAGTGTATTAGACACTGAGTTAAAAACACATAAATAACAATCTTTTAAACCATTGACTTTTTGTTTTGTAAAGAGTGGTGTGACAGAGCCTAAATTCTGGCAATTAGAAAGAGAACATAAAAATGGGACATCAACCGACACCTGGGGTGCAGGCCGAGTTCAATTATACCATTTGACCATCTGTAAATCATGACAATGTTATGCTTACACCCTGCTTTCAAATCACAGAAGCAGTTATGACAGTGATGAACATTATTTCCCTGTCTGTTGCAAGCAGGCCTGACTGAGACCTGAGTTATAAAATCTTGTAATGTTACAATAACACGCTTTAAACATATAGTTCATAGCAATCAATTAGTGGGACAAATGCATATGTTGTTGGCCTATGCCAATTTAATAACAGTGCCTATTGCACCTGTGAGTAATAAGACAAATGGAACATTAATTTGTTTGGGGTTTTGCTTTGGAACATATTGTAGGGGTGGATCAACAATGCTGGCCCCAGTATTTAGGTTTGGTTATGAGTATTAAAAACGTTATACATGTGGAGCACTTTTTTGAATACACACATGATACAGTGTAGCAAGATGTATATCAAAACATTATAACATAAACGTGAAACATTAGTGTTTGCAATAGAACAATTTCAGTATTGAGCATAATGCACTATACATTTTAAACAACAAATATAGACTGTAAACTTAGTTCAGAGTCCAGGAATGTTAGAGTATTGTGAATTTACTGGTTGGAAAAAAAACGCATTCATTGCTATAAGGCTATGACAAAAGTTGTTTTACATTTGTTTTGACAGTATAAGAAAGCTGAAAAGACAGTCAAAAGAATGAATATGTGTGGACATGCATACACAACTTTACCCTCCAGCGTAACTGATTACTTGCTGAGGGCATAAGCCCTTAATACTAATAATAGGTGTGAGATTTAACTGTTTGCACTAGAAAAGCAGAAGGGCTTGGGCTGGGTTATGCTTTAAAATACTTTGGGTCTTTTAAAACCTGTAAATAAGAAACAATTATTGGCAAATACACATTTTCTTTATTTACCCATTTGGGGGACAGTGATGTACCTTAAGCCTTTGTAGGTCTTTACACTGGAAGGGAGGAAGGGTAACACCCCCTCCCCGAGCTCCTACTGGTAGAAAGAGACAGCTCGAATACTGTAGCAATAAAAGGTTAGCTGGGGTGGTGACATGAATATTAACCCAGAAATGGTCTGGCAATATTAGTAGCTAGTCGCGAAGTACCTTAAAAAAATGTGCACTGGATAAATGGTAATGGGGTGGCCCCATTGCAGTCCCCACCTACTACACTTTAAATTATAACAAGATAATATTACACTTAGTTTAGTAAGTTTCATACCTTACTATAAAGATGGGGAACTTCTTTTTCTCTAGAAGAAAGGGAAGAAACACAAACAAACAACAAAAACAGACACGCACAAGTTTAAAAATAAAACAAGATTATTTTCATAGGATAAAAGAAGTCAAGCGTCCCTGGGTTCCCTTATCCTAAGCATGACAAAATGTCAGCTGAGTTTATAAGATCCGGATTGATGGTAATACTGTACGTACATATTTTTAGAATGCATTTCAAAAAGAAAAAAAAAATGATTACACCATGGTCACACATAAAAACAAAAGCCATTGTTGTTTAACTGTAGATTGTAAACTCTCAAAAACAGCTGTAATAGTCCTATTTCAAAAGTGTACTGCATAAATATAAAGAAGGTGTATAATAAAAAATATGGGGAGGTAATGAATAATTCTCCCCTTCCAGCTGGAGTATTGCCTGTGTTGGCTGCAAGTCAGAAGAAATGAGAGAGAAAAAAGTTTGTTCCTCTATACTTAGAATACTAGTTTTGCAATAAAAGTCAAATTACATGGTTCCTCTTGGTGTGCTTTCATGAAAACATACATTTTGTGTGAAAAGTTGTGCTTTAGGTATGGAATACATCAAGTTTGAACTGGTAGTAACATAGAATGTTGAAACACAAGAAGGTCAAATAACGTGCAAAAGGTCTACAGCGTGCATGCAAGGTCGTTCAAACCATTATTTTTGTAGTGTCCTTGAACACTACTGATATTAAAATATCTTTAAATAATAATAGAGCATACAATAAAACTGCTGGCCAAGACAGTACACATACACAAAAAGAAATACTTAACAGAAAATAAGACTGACATTATTTTACACCAATTTGCTGAGGCAATGCCCATAGTTTCATTAGAAAACTGTACATGTTTTAGATATATGTGCTGCCTCCCACCTGTCTTGTAACACTAACAATTTTTTTTTTAAACCAACAAATCTATACATATCTCCATGCCAAATCTTTACAGAACCAAACTCTTTTTTAAACACCTCCAACTCCTTTAAAATACAGCACAACATACCATCTGTAAGTAAACACATCTAGTATAACATGGTTACACCTTTTGGCGCATAGCCAAAATATGGCACTCTGCCATTTTGCAAAAAGTTTCTGGTTTTAACTAGAAGTATGATAAAGCCATTCATAGCTATTAACACATTACATTTCACCTAGCAGTGGCTTGCACATTGCCTGCAAACTACAAATCTTTCTGCACATTGCAATCTATGACGTCATAACTCTTCACACATCAACACTACCTGCTCCAACCAACAACTACATACAAAAGTTCTTCACTGACCCTATTTAGGCAGCACAAATGTTCCATTAAAAATAAAACCAATTAAAACAGTCGGCTATGAGGCAAAGAAGCTTCTTCTCTTTTTTTTTACTGTAACATGTCGTGCACCAAAGGCAGTCAATGCTATTTTGCAATTTGGACAACAGAACATAATTACAGAACACAGATATCGCTAGAAAATATGCACGAGAGAGACGGAGCATTACCTTGTTTAGTATATGTATCACAGAAATAAAACAGACAGACATAAAACAACTTTAAATAAAAAATTCAGACTTACCCGGTGCAAAGTATTTCCTTCTTCTTTTCTGATACACTGGTCTGAGTGAGAAAACTGACTGCGTGACCTTCATGATAATTTCCAAACACTGCAGTTATTAACCCTTTCGAAGGTTTTCTTTTGGCCATTTTAGTAACCTGCCAAACCAAGTATTTTTCCAGAGTTCTGGTTTGCAGTTTAAAAACAAAACAACACACACAAAAAAATCTGTAACAGTACTAGGTACTAGGTTGAGATCTATCTGGTGGAGGTCCCCAGTACCTGGGTTTGGGATCAAATGTTTCAGCCTCTATAAGAGGCAAGGGACTTAAATTGATACAGAAAACTTGAAACTACACAGATAGGCAACATGGGGGAGATTTTCAAATCATCCCGTCTGTAGTCACCTACTGTGCGTACATCCACAGTAGTTTATTTTTCTTTCTCTAAATGTTGCTTATCTAACGTTACTTAATCAGCCGCTGCTTTTCTCCTAAAAGCAGCCTGAACTGTGAAAGCCATCATTGGCTCTAACAGTATATACTTGCAGCAAGCACAAATTACAAGAGCAATGTCCATACTGGCGGATCAATAAAGGCACTACAATGGCTGGTGTGGCAGTATTGACTACCACTGCTCGGCTTTCCATCTGGCAGGCACGGGCACATTTGCCGGGAGGTCCTTGCATTGAGGCCAGTAGTACCGGGGGTCGGGATCTTGAATTATTACCCATCTGGGCGCACACAACTCACACGGTGGAAGGTTTCATGTCCCTCTCCATCCACTATTCGCACTCTGTCCATAAACAGTGTCCTGCCTCTCTTCCACTGGGTATATTTATCATGAAACAGTCTGTTTCTAACATGCCTGTTTGCACCAGGATGCACACATTTCATTGCTTCGGCCCAGATCCAGGATTTCCTGCTGTTCTCAATCGCCTCCCAGACTCTCCAAGGAAAGGTAGGAAAGGTCATCACATAGATCTCATTCACCTTCCTATGAACCAGTCTCTCCTCTTTACTAGCTTTGGTCAACCTGAGACAGCTGGCCTGGCTTGGGGGTGGCCAGTCCTGGTTCTGCCAGCAGCTACGCATCCTCAACGAGATTAAAAACGGATCCCTGACTTCTTCTTCTTGCATAGCCAGGGCAGTGGCATCACCAGTCTCTTCCATGCATTCTTCTGAGGCAAGAGCTTGAGGCTGTGTACCAACTCCTTTTTTCACAAGGCCACATAGGTTCCCCCCCATCTTCTTCCTCACTGAGGATCTGAGCCCAGGAGTGAGCAGTCGTCCTCACTCCTGAGACTATCCACTCATCACTAGGCATGGAGGTCGACACCTCCCATTCAAAGGCCTCCCTCATCTCATCTTCTCCTATGAGACTTGGGCTAGGCCCCCCCCCAGGGGCCTACTGATGCTTTATCTGAACTTTCCTTTTGAGATCCAGCATCCAAAACATCAACATTTGGTTCTGTCTCTAAATCTGTACCCTCTAGCTTTGTGCCACACTCCCCCGTGGGGGCCTTCTTCAGCAGGCTCCGCCTGATGCTGTGTCCTGCCAACTACAGATTCCTGAACCTCTGTCCATGTGGGAGCCAAATGAATCTGGGGCACTTTATACAAGCCATATTTCTCTAGGCACCCAGAACAGTGAGGTATCATGAAGACGTCCCTTCCAGCATTTAAGCATATTTGACACACTTGCACTGGATATCCAGGAATCGCCACATAAGAAGGCAGTTGTCCTCCATAATAACACCTTTCAATGTCCCTTAACCTATTTACTGCTGCTGTTACTGCAGCCCGGGCATGATCCAGGTAGCGAGCTGGTCCTGAGGCCATAACTGCAGGGAAAACAAACAAATGCTCACTGTTACTGAAAGTCCCACTTTACTGAACACTTTCTTCACTTTTAAAATGGCTCCTCTGCTGCTGTGTTTACTTTACTACCCCACCCTGTAATGGCGGCAGCAGCACTCCTGCACATCAACATTCAGAAATTGGGTCAAGCCATTGCACATCCGATTTACACACACTACTGATAACTTTTGCTTAAACTGCACAAACTTGCACTGTTCTTTTTTCTAACACTTTTACATGTTTTGCCATGGACTTTTCACTTGCTGAAAACATTTCTTTAGTTACAGTCCCTTACAGCCTCAGTATTTCAAGCACAGGATTGCCTGTAAGTTAGTGCTGCACATTTGGCTACAATTCACAGTCTCTCTCTGGCTTTAAAATGTTAAACTGATGCTGAATTCATAACTATGCTCACAGTCAGTGGCTTAACAGACTTGCACTTGCTGGTAAAACTTGACACAGTCGTTATTTGCAAAGTGACTACACTGCTGCACACATATTCAGCTGGCTTTTGGCAGAAAATCACTGTTTGAGCAACTTTTACTGTTGGTACTCACTGTTATCAGTAGCTGTTTGCTGCGATGGAAAAACCGGCCTGCAGCCAGTCTTGGAGGCCTCAGAAAGAAAACGGCTGGGCAGTCCTGTCGATCATCTCCCCGATCACCACACTTGCAATTCAGTCGATCGAAATGCGGGTTGAGCCCAATTTTAAACAGAAAAGGCTATTTTTAACAGTTTTACAGTGCTTTTTAATCACCCCGATGCTCCTCCACTAAGCCAGTACACGCACTCCACTCACATTCCCTCTCGAATGCTGGGCAGTCACTGTAGAGCTGGCTGAGGGCCGGGACTGATTGCAGCCTCACCAATCACACGATACCATGCAAATGAGCCTCTTCTTCCTCGCGAGTGCTCTTCTCTTCACAGCGATCGTCGAGCAGGCAAATTTAAACTGCAGAAACCACTTTTTTTTTCTTCAACTGACTGCATGGCGAGAACCCATTTCAGCCATTTAGCATGGCCATTCACACAGCAAGTTTCTCAGTTCACTCAAAAGCATTTCCAACGTCCAGGGCACAATTTTCCTGTTGCTACCTTAGTCTTCCACACTTTTTTTATCACACACAGTTCTTTTTCTAAAAAACTGGCAAAAACGCTGTAAACATTTGATGCAGGACAAGGGCACACTCTTTTAGCTTTACTGCTCCTTGGTAAACAGTTGGCATTTCAACAGCAGCATAAGATCCACAGCACACTGCGACACACTAGTTAACTTGCTTCAGCTTTTTGGGCTACCCACTGCCAGATAGCCAAAACGCTAGCCCCTTGCCCGAGCACCTTCCTCCCAAAATAAAATCCAAAGCGGTGCCTCCATTTTGTAATGCCCTCACCCCTGCCTTTTTGCAAAATGACAGGTGGTATGCTGTTGAAGCTGACAGCAGTACCTGGTAGGGACTGGGTTTGGGGAGGACTAGGTTACTCGGTACAGAGGGCCTAGGTTTAGCTACTCTGCACAGGGGCACCCAAGTAAATCCGAACACAGGAAGTAATAACTGTAATGAACAAAATCAAGAATGGGATTCTAAAGTGTGGATTTTATTCACATCCAAACTGAACAAACAAAGCATAGATGGACCCCAACGGGGCTACATTCCTGGTAATGCAGATTAGAGACACAGAACACTTCTTCACTATTCCAGCCCTCAGGCTCTGAACCCAACAAGCACACAGCCTGGACTTGCACGCAGCTTTGGATACACAGCCCGACTTGTAGACTACTTGGGTTTTTCCCATGGCCCGGCTCCCCTGCCGGCCACTTGATCAGTGGTCCATATGGGAATGCATCCGTTTTCCTGTTGGTGGCTCCCCAAACCACCTTAGAGCCTTCGACTCCTAAAGAGAAATTTCCTTCCATCCCACATCTGGGTACTTCCCTCATCACTGGCCAAGTGCATGAGGCAAAGCAGAAATCCACAGAGCAAATCCGTAGAAGTGGACCTGGTTACTAAAGATGGGGGGGTCTCCCACCTCCAGCTCCCACAATCCATACCGCCATTTCTCTGGACACTAAACAACTGTTTGAAAGCTTGGCAATGTAGATTACTGGCTAGACGTATGTCACATCTCCTCTACATGTCTTGACTTTCCCTTTGTGCTGGACTTGAACATTCTTTTACTTTTGGCTAAGCCTATTACTCTAGGCCTCCCACTACTTCAGCAGTCCAATCCACACTTTAACACAGTTCAAGATGAAACATGGGCCCTTTAGAAAGAGCAGAACTCACCCTTTGGTTCCAGGTGCCCCACAGGCAAATCTTGAAATCTTCTTGTACCCCACACACTTGGGAAACATAAGGCAGCTTCTTCTCTAGCAGTAGCCAGGGGGTTGCCCCTGGAAGAGGAGGCAAACCTTCCTGCCCCATCCCCTGAGGGATGGGGCACAGAGACCCATATCAGCGGTCTCCACCACTTTAAACAACAGCTTACTGTGTCCCTCTTTAGGTGGAAACACACACCTTTCCCTAAATGTAGCTCTATTTCAGAGCTGAGGCTCCAGGAGCCAGTGCACAGAACTGCTGTGCTCCTCTCACACCAGTCTCCAACTGCAGACTACTAACACTGACTGTTCAAAACTCCCAACATTCTAATCTAACACCCTTCTGCAGATTCCAATGTGGCTCATGCAGCTGCGATAGTTCTATGGTGATGTCATCCCTCAGTCTCAGCAGAGACTGAGAACAGAGTGAGACAGTGTGAAATCCATTTAACTGGAGTTTCTCAAGCTGCCTTCCCTGCCTACCACCAGGTCTTACTGGGATTCTAGTAACCCCGGGTAACAAGAGGGTTACACCTGCAATAAATATAAAATTTCATCTCAAATCATGTTTTCTTTCTCCGGATTAGCATTTTTACAATTAGTGCATATTTGCAAAGATCCCTGACCTGTAACTCTGTCTGTGTGGACCAAATGTGTTTAGTATGTGTGTATCTGCACAACATTCTCTCTGTGTATAGGAAACATGTCTCACTGTAAAGCACTCATGATCACTTTTTGCATTCAATCATTCAATTACTGGAATGAAAGGTACTATATCATTGTGTACAATCTGAGCATCAAAATCTAGTACTCTTCACCAAAGAGCGTACAGGAGTAAACTCCGACAGTAAAGAATCCAGTTTTTATCACACACAGTGAATGCATCACATAAAATAGTGGGAGTCTATGCTTTTCCTTACTGCTTTCCCCTGATCCTGTCAAGTGTTGTATATAAAATGTGTTCTTGTCAGTTTTGTTTGACCGAGGTTCCACTCAACATGTACAGTGGTTACAGTTCCCTGATGTTGCTGCTGATGCATTATCACCAGAGGGGAACTTACCACCACCACCACACCCCATACACCATAAAGTAAGGGGCTGGCACAACCACCACCCAATTCCACATTCTGGTGCAGTAGAGAACCTCTCCACAGCTAGGATTTATTTCACTTGTGGGAGTTATCAATGCAAATGTCGGTGATCACAAGTTACTTTATGCTGGCAGCCACTGCGTTAATCGAGGAAGAGAAATATGTTGTTCTGTGCAAGCATGTGCATGATAGATTATGGAATTTTTCCACTGGTTCCTGCAGCCCAAACACCTTCAGACTGTTGGATGATTGTAGTAATCGATAGCTAGATATAACTAAAGTAAGAGTGTTAATGCAAGGGTATCACAGAAATCAGAGATGTATTGAGAAAGACTATTGCTTGTGTCCTATGTTACTGTGCCTAGCATCTATCTGCAATTAACTGGGGTACGAATGAGGGTGGCAACACTGGTTAGGACCCACAGACACACATAGTTAACAAGGAAAGCTTTCCATGTTCATGTCGACACGAGGTCCTGCTGGTACTCATGTCCCTTGACATGATCGGGAAGACTCACAGAAGGCAGATGATCAAAAATATAATGCACAAGGTTTACATGGAAGTGTGCAAGGAAATCCTTCGGTCAGCGGCCATCATCATCATTGGAATCCCAATAGATGAATCACCCGGGGCAGCATTTCACTGTCTGCGCCAAGCACAGGACACGATTAGGAGACTCTCAGTGGTTACAAGCAGTACCCCAGGACACAGAACAGACTATGGACACTATTAGTCCCTTCCAGCACATTGGGACCCAGACATCAGCGAATCAATGCTATTATAATTAATTAAATGACCTCCATAGGCTATCTGCAGGTCTGTGATGTCCCCCAGCCCCCACCCCTCCCAATCCAGCCACTACATCGGGTTTGGTGATAAAATAAAGACATATATTTTGCGGAAGATGAGGGTTCACCAGGAGGAGAATGACCAATTCCCCAGAGCAGGGGAATGATCCTGGACCGTGCAGCCTTTCCCCTCTAAAAGAAAAGGAAATTAAGGTGTCAAATCAGGAAATATCAATGAGTTAACATTTTGCAGGAGACGTTGATCGAGCTTGTGAGTGGCCCTCTTGGGCTGCAGTTTCTTCTGCCAGGTAATTTGTAAAATATTGTATTGGAGGGGGTGTTTTGCAGGAGGATCAATGCAGAGTTTAGCAGGGTATATAATTGCAAAAGTACAGCTTACTGAATACCTTTTAGATTTAATGTCACTGAACTTTGACCTTTTCAATTGGAGTTACCTGCTGTAGTCCTGAAATATCTGCATCCGATCATTTTCTATGATGATGGAACCTTGAACTTTAGCCACATGAAGCATGGTTTTCCAATCTACATAGCAAAGGTATTTTATCAAGCAGTGATCTGGGTGATCTCCCAGTTTTTTGGGGGGCCCCATGCAGCGTACCCTTTTGATTTCAAGGTTGAGGGCTGATGTCTGTACCTTTAGGTGTGATACTAGGCATTACTGCAGGTTCTTTTCAGGGTTTGTCCCCGCCGCACCTTCAGGGAGACCTGAAATTGGGCAGTTCGATATTTGTGACTTATTTTCTTTGACAGTCTACCCTTGATTGTAGCTCTTCTAGGCCCTCCATAAACAGGTTACATACCCAAGGGACAGACATCACCATGTCCTCCAGGCTCACGTAGCTGCTTCTCTAATTTGTCCATGCGGGTTGTGTGAGACGCTTAGGTCTCCAAAAGTCCCATAACCACAGTTTGGATGTGAGTGACTTGTGCAGCCAAATTATTATATCATGCTTTCATGCCAGCTTGCATTGTGGCCAGGGGTGCCAGGACTCCAGCCAGGGATTTTTCAAATTCAGACATCACGACTTCTTTGTCAGAGGCAGCTGGGTCCTGCAACCCGGTCCTTGCCTCATGGAGCGTAAGCTGATCATTCCACATGGACAATTGCCATGGACATACAGAAGATAAAGACGTCAGTATGGGCCAACTAAGTAGACCAGGCACTGCTTCGCTGCCATTGCATTTGAGTATTTATTGATCGCTTGGAGAATGCACAGTATCTGAGAGAAGAAAATTGAGAAGTAGGGATGCAAAGTATTTAGACAGTTGCTTTAGCAACATTAACAATGGCATGTAAATGATTTGTTTTCAGGGTACAGCCAGACAGAGATGATTTAAAGCATCGCCCGAATAGAAGTCATCCAGAGATGAAGCCTTCTGATGCTATTACTAGAAGCACATTGATAAATCGTGGATTTACATCGGTATAGTACAACGCATACTGCGCTAGGCTAGTACCATGGAAAATTATGTGGTTTTTGGCTTGTGACACAAAATGTATAGATATATCTGTTGTCACAGTAAATAAATGCATTGCTGGAATCTGCAGCAGCACAAAATTAGAGGAAGTCCAGGAGAAAGTAATGGTCACTCAGTCACCGCGTTCTGCATATGAGTTGATGGCTAACACTCTAAAACTACAGATTGGGATAACCACTGGAACCGGCAATTGAGAAAGAGAAAAAAAGATACCTGCTTGACCATAATTCGATCATTTTGCGATTTTATGTGGATTTCGTTTTTGTATTGAAGCGCGTATCATTACCAATTGCACAACATTTTAAAAAAATTATAAAGGCGGGGTGTGGAAACATAGTGCACGCACATAGTCACAAGTAATTTAAATAAGGTAGTATAATAGAAGAAGCGACCTTTCATCACATGATGTCCGTTTTCTAAAAATAGGTACAACATCCACTTACTATACTACTTTATTACATTACTTGGGACTGTGACCAGAACAGATACTATTTACAAATCCGAAAATAATAAAATATATATTAGTGGAATGATCTTCTGTTTGATGCGACCATCTGAGGCATGGACGACAAGGTTGCTGCTCACCCTCACCCCCACGCACCCACCACATTATTCATAGGTGCACCAACCAGTGGTTTGAACAATGAATGTACCTTAGTAAACCTTGTTCATTGAAAATGGGATAGACAAACATGCAGTATATAGCGAGTTGAACAAGCGCGATGGCATTATGCACTCCATGGATGACAATGGGCTGAGCAAGGGATCTGTAACGCTGCATCTTTAACTGCATATGCCTTTTAAATATAAAACATATTTGGGATGCAAAGGCAGAAAATGTAAAAGTCAAATTAAATTGAAAGCCACAGATTCACCGATAGAAGATAACTTATTAATGAAATTAAGACTTACCCACACAACAACCGTCAGCACAGGAACAGATAGTGATTTGCGGACAGTTTGAAAGCAGAAACTAAATAGTGCTAGACCACTGATGGTTCGGCAACTAAAGAAGGCAGGAAAGTGCCGTCCATCACAAAAGAATGTGCGGGTGCATGCCCTGTAGGTAATTATGAGAGATCAAAGCGTGGTGGGCAGGCTGCAATCGGAGTGAATTTCAGTCGTCCAGAATGAAAAGACAAACAAACTGGAAACTTTGGAAGTGTAAATAATTAGAAATAAACAAACGTGGATGACAAAACAGGACACATTCTTGCATTATGTCGAGCCAAACAAAAATTACTGCTGATTCTGTACAACAAGCTGACAGTGCACCTTTAAAGCATGTGCAAGTAAATGTAAATGTTTTAGAAGCATTTGTGAGGATGGGTCAGAAGTGTAGCCTGAGACCCTTTGCCTTTTAATAATTAAATATAGGAGAGAGATTTTTTTTTTCGTTTCTCTCTAGCACGCCCTCTCGCATGCTCATGGGGGCTTACTATGTCCCTCCTCTTGTTGAGAAAGAGACATTGTCCCTCTTTGCGTCTGGTATTAGACATTGTCCCCTTTTTACCATTTTTCCCCCTTTTCTCCATCTAAGAAGGGCTAGTGTGGTAAACCCTTCTATTCTGTTGAATATCGGGTTATCTTGTAGAAGCGCTCCCTCTTGAATGCTCATGAGGGACTAGCGATAAGGACAGCCTGCAGAGTAAAGCAGCCGGTATGCATCAAATTCCCCCTTTAAACAATAATTTTCCCTTGTGTTGCCGACTCAGGTTGTGGTTGCGAGTCTGTTGTGCTTATTGTGCAAGCCAGGGGATGGACATGTTTTCTAGCTGGTAGCAGAAATGATATTGAAAAACTTGCATTCTGGCTAAAATAAAAAGGAATATTTTTAAATATACAGCAGGTAGCTTGCATTATGTTTTTTTAGTATATGTGTAAAAAGGTAGAGTACAGGAATAAAGCAATTAAGGAGCTTTAGTTTTACCTGTATTATTTTTAGAGAAGGTGGTTGCTAGAGGAGTTCTGTCCCAATCAGAGGAGACCTTCTAGCGGCACCCTCTCTGCTCTATTTATGGGATACTAGGTGTCAGTGACCCAAAAATGGGGTGGAGCTTAGGTTCATTAAAACCCCTTTTTGGTTTAAAACAGATCTTGTATATGTTGAAAGGAATTTCTTGTTATTTACTGTTAACCAGAATTGATTATTCCTCAACGTTAAACTGTATAGTTAGGAATGATATGTCTAGCTAGACTGACAAATGTAATTATTGTAATAAAAATGATTAGAGGTGGGCCTTGCTCTTTAGGGGAGGAGTCTGGGTACTTTAAAATCCAGGATCCAGCACCTTTAGATCATATGTAGCCTGGACTTGGAACCGCATACATCTTCAGAATAGGGTTCTCCAGAGGGAGACCCGGCACAGACTTAATTAGGGTGCTAGCAACCTGTAGACCCTGAGCTATGCTTTTTGTCTATTTCTTTTCCTTTTCTGTTATTATTAGAACCAGTTATTATTTTGTATCCTATTGCATTATTTATTTTTATTCTTAATAAAAATAATCACTTCTATTCAGATGTGGTGTACCTTATGCATCTGTGTTTTGCCTGATCCTTGATACCCATCACAAGGACATTTCATTTGTATTGAAAATTCCATTTGACTTTAAAGATAGCCTTTAAAAACTTCCAAAGGGAAGGCAAGATTCTAAATATAATTATTGGTAACAGCAACATGAATGTACAGTGGAGTCCGTCAAGACACAGTGCAGTGTTACAGATTCCTGCTTGACAAAGAGATGAGCTGCAATTGAAATTGCCTTGTTTCCTGCAGTTACTCTGCTGCAGAATTCTGTAGAATGGTGTTTCATCTTGGTGGGCTCCACTCTATGCATACAATGAAACAGTAATGCCAGTTTTTGTTTGAAAACTATTGAATGGTTGATTAGACCGCCTGAATGCATTAAGTTCTGGTCACCAGACAAACAAAATTTCCACTTGGCATCTGCAGATCTCAAACATTCGGTATTCCCCAAAATTATAAATTTCAAGCCATTGAATTACTTATTACTTAAAGGGGCATGGTCAGCTCCCTTAGGCCTCAAAGTGTCCCTAGTTTAAAAATCATGTTATGATTGCTCACATTCTGAAGAGACTGAGACTGTAGCTTGTAGTTTGATTTTGATTACTTTTTCCTTTTAAAAAGTGAAAAACAGACTGCCCACCATACTGGTGTTACTACACAAAAACATGTTTATTTACATTCCTTGCTCAACTCCCACTGTGTCTGCCCTGGACTAGGGGAAAACTCCAAACACAGTCTAGCCAAGTATTATGCAAGGGAGCAGAGGAGACTATTGTATCATGAGTGATTGCAACGTCCGAGGTGCTCCTAATGTTCAGGAAATATGCAGTAAGAATAGCTTAAGGATTTGAAGCAAAACAAGGTTGGGTATAACTGTACATTACCATGCATTTCAGTTCTACTAAACGAGGAGGCAGATAAAACAACCAGCAACATCAATGATTTTTAAAGAAGGTAAGCAATCATAAAATTTGGGTTTTTCACTAGAAATAATATTATGCAGAATAGGTTGACAGTGTCCCTTTAACCGATCCTTTGTCTCTTGGAGTTCCTCTTCTCTTGATATGATTATAACCCAGCTGAGGGAGTAACTCCCTGATCGTGACATCACAATTGGTTGCTATGGAAATGTTTGTGGTGCTGCAAGTTGAAGAGGATGACTTTAGCTAGGGAATAATCACCAGATGGAGATGAACTCTAAGGTACAATAACCCTGTTTTTATCTAAATCCCTTACTAATAAAGAATGGAATGGCTGAAAAATTCTAATTGTTTTAATGTGCTGGTTTAGTTCTACTAAGGCAGCTGTGAATTTTGTCTGATTCTACGGGGACCACTAATAAAGCCTTCTTGCATCACTCTGCTATGCACAGCTCATTCACATTTTATCAAGGAAATTATGTATATAGACTATGTGCATAATATATGGGTAGACAGAATTAGACATGAGTTTGATGTTCTGTGCATTTAAAATAACTGATGTATTACAAAGAGACAGCCCTTTCAACTAAAAATCAACTTTATTCACTTTGTTCTAAATTGGGAAGTATGTGAGAGCCCATTATCACTTGAGGTAGAGCATGAGTCTACCATTGTACTCTACTTCTCAAGAATACAGTCCTTGCTAACCCAGTGGTGTGGAAGAAGCCTGCTACACTGCTGTGCTGGAGAGCTAGGTTTACACCTTGAATCTAGGACTTGCACCACGGTTGGGAAGAGGACATGTGTCATCACAAAATTAAGGCAATCAGCCTTTGGTGCCAGAACACAGGACCACTCTATATTTGAGCATTGACTTCTGGTCATTTGGATGGCTTGAGCATGCAGTGCTGCTTGTAGCATAACCATTGATTGATTGATTCTTTTACTCATTTGTTTAATTGGTCCCTTTCCTCTGTTTTTAACCCCCAAGCTTTGAAGCTGGCCAGGGTTGTCCCAAATTTTAAGGGGGCCAGCCCAGGCCAGCTGACTATTTATCATTCTATTTCCCTACCTTCCTTTGTCTCCAAGTCATTGGAAAGGCTGTTGGCCAAACAATTAATAGTCCATCTACAGAATAACTGCTTGTTTGATAGTTTTCAGTCGGGATTCTGTAGGCATCATGATACTGTGGTCTCCATCTTGAGTGTCTTGGATGTCGTCAACAAAGCAATAAACTCCAAGCAATTTACAAGGTCCATCTTTGTTGACCTCTCCATGACTTTTAACATGGTTGACCACCAAATCTTATTATACTGGTCAGTTGAAGTGGGACTAAATACGGAAGCATTAAACTGGTTTTGTTTATATCTAAACCAGAGATGCCAACCAACTGCGATAAATGGGGTTGAGTTTTCCAGACTGGTTATTTCAAGAGGGGTACTCCAGGGCTCAGTCCTGGGGCTGCTCCTTTTTTGACTTATCTGAGAGACTTGGAGACTAGTGTGAATGACGCATTATACAGTGTCAGTGGCTCAGCAGATTGCACACTCGCCTCTCAGGCTGGAAGATTAGAAGGCTGTGAGTTCTATCCCCACGCCAGGCATTTGGTTTAAATCCCAATACTGACACTGTGGTGCAGCATGGGGGGGTGCTGCACTCCTGAGGTGCTGTCTTTTGGATGAGACATTAAACTAAGGTCCCATCTGCCTGTTCTGGTGGTAGTTCAGGTGGATGTTAAAGATCCCATGGCACTTTTCAAAAAGAGCAGGGGAATTATCCTGGTGTCCTGGCCAAATTTTCCCCATTCACTAAAAATACCACCAACAGCTTAATCTGGTTCAATGTCAGTTGGCATCCATCTGTATCCCTCTCCCCTGGGATGAGGCTGAAAATAGGCAGAATTGTCTAGTCCTCCTTTCCCAGTCCAAAAAACTAAATAAATAAGCAAATATACCATCTATATGGAGATGACACAGTAGTCTATACATCAAGCTGTTCAAATTTGGAGGTTCACGATAAATTGCAACAAACTTTCAGTGGGTTACAGGCCTTTTTTAATCACTCTAAGTTAAAACTGAACTCTTCTAAGACCAAGCTTAGACTTTTTGGTTCAGTTTCTAAACTCAAAGATTGTACAAAAAACAGTGGTAAGGGGTGTACAGTACATGGGACCCTGCTGGAATGTGTAGATACTTACAAATACTTGGCATTCTGGCAAGATCTGACAGGGTCAGGAAATACACACATGGATAATCTGACTGTGCAGGTGGGCAAGAGGGTTGGACTATTGTGCAGGAACCAAAATTGTCTGGACTCTGAAACAATTAAAGAAATAGTACAGGTGCAGGTCTTCCCATTGTTCTACTATATGGATGTTTTGTATGATTATGCCAGAAATGACAGGCTACAAAAACTTGAGGACTTGTACAACCACCTTGCAAGATGGATTCTTAAGTGCCCTAGAGACACCCATCATTGGGACCTTCATTATAGGCTAGGGTAGGATTCCTTGGCTAATAGATGGAAGTTACATAAGGTTTTGTTAGTATACAAGAGTGTCCTGGACCAAGTGCCAGAATACCTGAGGAACAGACTCTGTCATAAGAGAACTGGTCCTTATTTGAGGAATTTGAGTATCTGAGAAATGGTGGTTTCAAGAACATAAACTCAAAGGTCTTTGTACTTTTTTAGTCAGTATGTACCCATCTTGTCGAATGAACTCCTGGCTAAATTTCATTCACTAGACTTAAAACCTCCATCAGTTACAGTCCTAAAACATTGGTTTTTGAATTCAGTTTCAGTACAGGGAGTTTGCTGTAATGCACCCAGTCTTTAGATAATTGTCTAGTTAAATTGTGTACTTGTATACTATTTGTAACTATTTATGTATGTTTATTGCAATATTTATTTATTTGAGATATCGGAATTACAAACCTTGTTTGTTACTGTATATGCTTCCTACGGGTTACAATTGTAAATGAGTTATGGTCAATGGTTATAACCCTAAATAAATGAATAAAGAAACCAAATTGATTTATAAGTTGGTGACTTGGGAAAGGCAAACTGAGCCAAGGCTGATTTCCAGGTGCAACCTATGGGAAGGAGGATTAAAGAGAGGGAGTACAACAAAAACTGCAAGCATCAAATAATAAATTCAGTACACACTGGAGCTGGTCTACACAACATACATAGAGCAGGGCAGCAACAATACGGCATCACTTTATGTTTCAGGGCACAGTTTACATGCCAGAATATCAGAACCAGTGGGCATGAGAAAAAGCTAACAGGCAAAACAGAAGGGCTATACATTAATGAAACATTTTTTTTCACCCAGATAAGGGTTATGGAACAGATTAGCAGATGTGATACTGTAGGTACAGGCTGTGTTCTGAGTTTCAGTACTAAACCGTATAGATACCTAACAGAAAAGACATTTCAGGTAATTGCTGTTAGGATAACAGGAAGGGAAAATTAATGAGCTACACAATCTTAGCATGCTCACTCCATCTATGTGTAGTGCTGCGGCTCATGAAAAACATCCCTCTCTGTGCTGCATGCCTACAACAGAATGCCTTTGAGCATCTTCTGTTGCACATAATACATAGGCTAATGTCATTGCTGATATATTTTTCACTTGGGGGCTCTTTTTATTGAAAACTGTTTCCATGTCTCATTCTTCCTTCCTTGACCTCCTTTTTAGTCTTTCCTGTTATTATTTGAGACTGGTACAGTGTGTTTTTTGTAGAGGTCACTTGCCCTATACTGTGTCTCAGGTTGCTCCACCTCTTCTTTTGTCTGTGTCACCTGCCTGCTTACAGTATTATGTTTATTTACTGTGTCCTGGGAGTTGTTTCCTAGCAACTGTCACCTTCCTGTATTTAAATTCTGAGCTTGTACGTTAGTTATAAATCACTGTGGAAGGTCTCTTAGGACTGAAATGTTGGGCCTCTTTATTGTGTCCTTAGGCTCTGGTCTCATGAGGTGTATGTATGTCAGAGTTTCTTCATGATATAATGAAGATACATGTGAAAATACTGCCATATTTTCCTGAATACCTCTTTACCTATAGTCAGCTCTTATAAATCAGTTCATCTTATGAGTTCTGAAATAATACGAGTGCTGGATCACAGTTTCTTCTGTAATCCTAGACCTTGTGTTGCAGGATTCAAAATTCAGCTGATTATACAGTCACCTTTTTTGCAGGCAATAATTAACAGCTGAACATGCAATATAGAAATAATAGACAGCAGTAATAAACATTAACATTTTAAACTTGTAAATTACTGTAGTTTCATCTTTGTTGTGGATAAGAGTAGAGCACTGGTTATAGGAACCCTAGACTAGATGCAAATAGTCATTTCTCTGGGCCCTTAGTGATGTGCCAAGGAGTCAATTACACAAAACCATAAATAAGTCAGAACAGGGGTAACTCTGTAATTAAAGTTTTTGTATATTGTTTTTAAGTAGATAATAAAATAAAACAACAATTATTTATCTACCACATGAGATAAAAAAGGCATGATTACAGGTCCCTATCCTGGTAAACACATATTGCCAGTGAAGTCTTCCCTGGCATACTGTAGTACCATTATAGGGGTGTGAAAATCACTTTCTGTCTCCAGTTTCTTGACACATTAAGTGTCACTGAACAAAGCCAATAATGCTGAAAATTTTCAATCAGCTTCACACTTTAATGCTGCTAAAAAGAAAATGGAAGCATCCATGCCTGACTTTTGTGATACAGTTATAAGTGATTAGAAACAGAGAAACAGAGAATTTGATGGCATGTAAGGACCGCTTGGCCTACCCAGTCTGCCCATTTCCCTACCTAATGGATAAGCTGCAGATCCTAGTTAACCAACAGCCTACTTTTTCCTACCCCCACCCACTAGAATTGCCTTATGACTGTCCCATGCATTTTTGAAATCCACCACTGTTTTTGACTTCACAACCTCCTCAGGAAGGCTGTTCCATGCATCCACAACCCTCTCCATGAAAAAATACTTCCTCACATTCCCTTTGAGCCATCCCCCCTCAATCTTCACATAGTGCCCGCTTGTTCTTGCAAACCTCGTTTTCTGAACGATGTTACCCTCTTGGACCTTGCTGAGTCCCTTGAGGTACTTGAAAGTTTCTATAATGTCTCCCCTCTCCCTCCTTTCCTCCAGGCTATACATATTAAGCTCCTTAAGTCTCTCTTCATATGTCTTCTGGTGCAGACCTGCACCATTTTAGTTGCCCTCCTCTGGACTGCCTCCATCCTGTCTATATCTTTGCGGAGATGGGGTCTCCAGAACTGCATGCAGTACTCCAGATGGGGTCTCACCTGCTGTCTGTACTGAGGGATAACAACTTCTTGTTTTCTGCTGGTGATGCCTCTCCCTATGCATCCCAGTATCCCCCAGCCCTCCTTACTGCCCTCTCACATTGCTTGCTCACTTTTAGGTCATCTGATATGACTACCCCCAGGTCCCTTTCTATTTTTGTTGTTGTTAGTATCTCACCCCCCTTTGTGTACTCTTCCCCTGGGTTTTTATTTCCCAGGTGCATTACTTTGCACTTCTTAGCATTGAATCTAAGCTGCCATACATTTGGCCACTCCTCCAGCCTTGTCAAGTCCCTTCTCATCCTTTCCACCCCACATTGTGTATCAACTCTGTTGCAGATCTTTGTGTCATCTGCAAAGAGACATACTTTTCCTTGCAATCCCTCTGCAATGTCGCTTATAAAGATATTAAAGAGGACCGGTCCTAGTACTGAACCCTGCGGTACCCCACAAGTAACCCCCCTTTCTTTCAGAGTGACTGGCTACTATTGCCCTCTGGTGTCCTATTCTTCAGCCACCCTTTCCCCAGGCTACCATCTTGGGACCCACTCCCAGGCTGGCCAGCTTGTATGTTAATCTTTTGTGTAGGACTGTGTCAAATGCCTTGCTAAAGTCTAGGTAGGCCATGTCCACAGCCCCTCCTTGATCTATTACTTTGGTCACCCAGTCAAAGAAATCTATTAGATTTATCTGACATGACCTTCCCGCTGTGAATCCATGCTGTCTTGGGTCCTGTGCCCCTCTATAAAGGTGCCTTTCCATGAGTTGTAATGCTTGACTCAGTTTTGCCAGATACACCAATCATGTAATGTTTTCATGTTTCTTCCATTTTGTATTACATCCATTACGTAATCATGGAAACTGTATAGTTCCCTTTAACACTATCAGTGTTGAGAACAACCCAAACTCTATGAAAATACTAACATTAATACTGTATACAGATGCCTGGAGGAACAGACTGACAGATCAACAATCTATAGTAAGTGCTTTATTTTTCTCTGTACAGTGACTGAGGATACAGTCATGAATATGACTAATTGAGCAATTTAAACCACAGCAGGCACACAAAGTCCTTCTCCTCCCTCACACCAGCCAAACACATAGGGGTTCACTTTAGAGAACACCCTGTTGTCCCCCATTTGCTGGCCAAGGAATTCAAATTCATGATGAGGGGGAAGATCACATCACACACAGACACTTTTCTACCCAGTTAGTTATGGGGCTGGACATATGCAAGAACATCCCTCCAGCCCCAGTGGCTAGGGCCCCCAAACATATCTTACTGCAGGGCTAACAGGCTACAAAAGCACCACATTTAGTCTCTTTAGCCCATCGTCTATATCCTGAGCTTGTAGTTCACAGTTCAGCATATCCTCCAGTTTAATAAACAAATTTGCTTTCCAGCTCTCAATCCCCACAGTCTCAACTATCTGAACAGGGCTTGACAGGTACTACTAGTACTACATATTGATGCCATATTGTGGGACACTTTGACAGTGTGTTACAGGTGGAGTTGGTGGCATATGGAACCCAACATTGTAAGGGTGAGGAAGGTTAAATATTATCAGCTCCAAGAGACCCTAAACACATTACAGATGTTTCACATGCAGGGAGATCTCTCAATTCTATCTCAGATATATACAGTCAAAAGGGAGATTCAGGAGCTCCCAAATCTCAGAGTGGAAAAGGCGATGTTTTATTTATGACAAATACTGTGAAGGGGTTGGGGGGGCTTGTACCTTGGCCCATCATCTATGGGCACAGGAGGTGCAGGTCTATGTTGCTGAACTGAGAGATCCAATCTCTTGTAAATCGGCTTCATTACTTTCAGAATATTCAGACAGTTATACACAGATACTACCAGCAGTTGTATGCCACTGGGTCCTCTTCACCTCAAGACAGAGTCACTAATTCTCTGTCTTTCCTGTCATTCCCCACTTTATCACTAGAGCAGGTGGGTTCTTTGCTTCACCTATTGTAATGGAGGAGACTGAGGAGGTACTCCAAAATTCCAGAACAGGAAAGTGTCATGGCTCTGTTGGGTACCCTGCAGAATTTTTTAAGAAGTTCTAAACCATTTCCTCTCTCCCCTCTTTTGAACTGGTGCAGCAGAGGGATACCCCACCTCTCTCATGGAGGTACACCACCATTTCCAGACTGCTAAACCTGGGAAGGATCTGAGCCTCCCTCAATCGTACATACCTATTTTAATTTTAAACTATGATTACAAAGTCTTCTATTGTTGCTGGACAGGGACCAGGCAGGATTTGTTAGGCATCAGCAAGTGCATGATATTGTACATTACACACTCCTTCTCTTACAATATGCTAGATCAAGATCGATCCCATGGTCCTCGCCAGATTTGAGCTGAGAAGGCTTTCGATAGGGTCTCCTGGTCTTTCTTGTGGCACTTTGGTTTCCCAGAGGAGGTGGCAGCTACTCTGAATGGGTTATATCACTCTCCTCAGGCCTACATCCATGTCAACGGCTCTTTGACAGGTCCCATTACTCTGGGGAGGGGCACCTGGCAGGGTTGTCCCCTCTTCACTTTGTTGTTTTCCCATTACATTGAACCTCTAGCTGCAGCTATCAGAGGAGTGGTAACTGTCGAGGGCTACCAATCAGGGGAAGGAGTGTAAAATAGTGCTGTTTACCGATGACCTATTGCTCACACTTCTTACTCCAGAGATATCTCTATCTAAGGTGTGGGAAAGTTTGTCGTCATTCGAAACTGTTGTGAGATTTTGATTAAACACTTCAAAATTTTAAACCATCATGTGGCAGAGTTAGTCTACACCCTCGGCTGTGACCGATGGACCACTTTTCTATCTCCTTATTTCCTAGCTACCAAAACGTCTGTGCGCAACAGTTAACGCTTTTCTCTTTGCTTTTCTTCTTTTGCTCCCCTACCCTAGGTTGGCCACCTAGCATAGCTCTTTACTGTCCCTACTAAACTTCCTACTAGTTCTCTTCTTTCATTCTTTTTCCATTTCCATCCATCCAGTCCCTGGAATGGTGCCAAACACCCAGAGAGGTGTTATGTAAAGTGCATAAGTGCATTTTGTGTACAAAAAAGCATGAAGGCTATTTGAGCTAGCAGGAATGAATACAATTAATAAAACCATTTTAAAGAATATAAAACAATAATAATGTCATGATTAATACAGTTACAAGAAATCCTTAAGGTATTTTCACAAATTCACACTAAAAACCTGTTACTGTATAAGGTTCTATGTATAAAAGAGCTTAGTCACTGTGGATCAGACATATAGAAAGTCGATGTAACCCACTTACAAATGGGGGTTCCCGAAAGTCTTCCTTGCGTGTGCCTAAATGCCCTCTGCCAGGCTGGTATCCTGTGTCTTAGCGTTTTGAAAGTGTTTATAAAAATGCCTTATTGCCTCTGAGCTCTGTCTCTTAAAGAGCTGCCTATCACGTGGTGCTTATTTAATCTGGGAGAGGGCTGAGTGTTTCTATGCTCGAGTCCCATCTGGGCTGCCAGATAATCGCTCTGTTCTGCCATCGCTATCTGCACAGTGGGAGCTCTGTTAGAAGCTGTACTTATTTGCTGATTATCTATTAGCATAGCAATGATATTGTAGTTCATCTAACCTGCCTTCTTTGCAGCATGGACAGTTCTGTTTATCACCACCATCTTGGTCCTGGACTGCCAGAATGGGCCAATCAGTACCTTTGGGGACTCTAAAATGGAGTCTGTCCCTTGGGGTCTTGTGGGAGGAATTTCTGTAGGAATTGTAGTTTTGAGACTTTGGCACCTAAATGCACCTGGAGGGGGAGCCCTTGCTTTGACAGGCTGATGGATCAGCCAACTAGAGCTTTTTGGACTGAAGGGAAATTCCCAAGCTGCCTGCTGCAGTCAGTCAGTCTGGAGTTAGAGTTTGAAGAGTAAACAGCTCGAGTGATTTGTGGAAAGGCTGAGTCTGGCCTGTCTGCCTGCAGTCCCTTGAGTGGGAATCCTTTAAAAGGCTTAGCAATCAGACTGTATCCGGAATTGGAGTGTGACAAAGCCACTGAAGAGTGATCAGATTTGAACCTGAAGAAGACCGAAGATTTGCTGTACGTGATCGGCCTGTCAGGACATCCATTTAGCACAGAATTCCCGGTTTTGCTCAGAGACACTGATATTGCAGCTGGACTGCCTTCTGCATTGTGGTATGGTGATTGCTTTACTATAAATGTTCAGTGTGCTGTCAGTGGGTTGCGATTTGGTTCCCCACTGTGTAAATGTGCCACGCTTGCTGGAAGCTGCATCCAGCACTACCGGCCTCAAAATCCGAACTGTTCCACCCAGCCTGGGCCTTGCCACCTGGCCCAGCCAGCTACTTCAGGCACAGAAACCATCATCGACGAGAGACTCACCCGGGGAGCAGCCCCCTGCTCAACCATCTTGAACAAGAATGACACCTCGGTGATTCGTGTGAGCCCTGCTTCTCCTGGCAAACCAGTCATCAACCTGCAGTCTCCATTTCGTCTAGCCTGTGTCTCGTATTGGGTAATGTGAGTAACAATCAGGGTAGCTCCCTACAAAAACAGCTAAATTTCAAGTGTTGTCATCTGATTGCATTGTTGTTTTTTCCTTTCATGAACTGAGCTTTCAGGCACTGGATTACAAATTGTGTGTGGTTGTGCATGCATTTTCTTTTCATCACAGGGCTCCAACCAGCTGCGATACTGGCCTACCCCAGGCAATGTTCCAGGCTAGCCCACCTTACTTCCAACTGGGTACCCAGAGCATGTGACTGTGCAGGGACTAAAAGTGCATGCATAACTGCCACACAAGATTAGTTTTAGAATCAATCAACCCGATTACACCCCTCCCTTGTTTAATTCCCCTGAATAAATCAGATCTAACTCTTTTTGCATTTAATCTTTCTGTGGTTCTAATTTGTACCAAAAGCACTGTACTCTTGTTATTTTCTGTGCCTAACCTTGTTTTACAGGGGGTCTCCAGGGTCGAACTGGTGGAATCAGCCCTGGTGGTAAGTGCAAACAGTGTGGGGAATTGTATGCTGAATAGGGGTTACTGTGAAAGTGTTTGTTGCATATTGTTTAGGCCACTAGAAGGGAAAGAGGGAGGGTTATGGTGTCCTGGAAGGCTGTACCCAGGTTAGCCTTGTTACTAACCACCCTGTCCTCTGGGTGGAGGCACCCATTTCAGTACCCATGCTCCTTAACCAGCAACTAGCCACGCAGGCAGGGGTAGTAGCCCTTGGGATAGCACCACCTAGGGGTTACATCTTGGAGGTACCAATGCTGGGATTTGTGCCTTCTAGTGGTCAGAATTGGGTACAACAACCCCATGCTTAAAAATTGTGGTAAAATGGAGGCACTCACTATGCACAAGTTTAAACTTGCTCCCCACAAGCTACTAGTGCACCTTATGATGGCGTGGAGTGAGACAGAGGGGGTGGACCCCCAGCAAGCTCTGCTATTAATGGATGTCCCCTTGGGAACCAATAATGCCACTATTGTGGAAGTGGTTGAACAAATTAAGTGTTTGGGGAAGGTTGAAATAAGGGGAAAGGATTCTGACCTGTTTGATCAAACTATGGTGGCGCTACTCTCCTGCAGCCTGCCCACTGAACCAGAGAAGGCACCCCCTGTCATTTTGCCTGAAGGGTCCCAAAAGGGGTGGAGGGTCATTCACTTACATAGCGACCCGGCTGCTTCTGGAGGGTCCCCCCATATATAGAGGGGTTAAAAGACAAGCTGTTTAAACTGTTAGCCTCTGAGGAGCACTCTGCTACAGAGCTAGTGAAAATGTTAGAGCTTTCTAAGGATGTCACTCCCGTGCAGTCCCCCATAGCCTCTCCCACCACCCCTACAGTTGCTTCCCCCATAGTGATACCTACTGTACATTTGGACTCATACCACAGACTTAGGCTCTTTTTGGGCACGGGAACGATGCCCGTGGGGGAGGACGATCTGGAAACGTGGATGGATTATGCCACCCCATTGGTCCAGGAGTGGCAGTGTACTGAGGGGGAAAAGAGGAAGAGACTCATGGAAAGCTTGAGGGACCCTGCACTGGAGGCCATTCACTTCCTGCGATCCACCAGCCCAGAGGCCACAGCCACCGAGTTCCTCTCTGCCCTGGAGGGGGTATTTGGTAGCACCAAGTCAGGAGATGACCTGATGTGGAAGTTTAAATCCACAAAACAGTGGAAGAATGAAAAATTGCCAGTGCTTATTACTCGAATTGAGTGAGCTTTGCAGCAAGCCCACAGGAAAGGAGGGGTACCCGCCACTGATTTGAATAGGGTCAGGCTAGATCACATCTTAAAGTCAGCAAGGTACTCTAGCATGATGTTGTTGAAGCTTAAACTGCAAGACAGAAGAGGCAATCCCCCCAATACTGTGACCTAATGAAAGAGATCCGTGAGACTGAGAATGACGAAGGGGGATGGGAGCCCTATGCTGGGGCTGCCCACGCCTGCCAGGCCCCTGAGAGAGGCGAGGAGGCCAAACTGCAACAGATGAGAGAACTGATCAAGGAGTTAATGGAGTTGAGAGTCAGTCAGCAAGCTGCTGAGGCAGCCAAAGATGCTAATTCCTGTCCAGCCCCCCCATGAGATAAAGAGGTAAGTCCTACCGGGAGGGTTGGGGGTACACATTATTTCTTCTGAAACCTGGCCTGAAGACAGCCTGTGGGAAGAGGTACAAGAACTGAGAGCTGGGGTGGAAGACCTACTCTGACTCTGATCTACCCAAAATGCTGACCCTTGGAGAAGCTCAGAAAGCCAAGAGAGCAAACCTCCGACTAGAGAGAGACCCCGATACTCCCCCACTATGTTCAAGCAGGGGAACAGCTCCTCTTCCCCTAGAGACTCTAAAGAACCTGTTTTCTGTTACCACTGCGGAGACGATGGGCACACCTGGCTCACCTGCGGCTCGCCTGAGAATCTGAGAAAAGTTAGCATTAGGCTGCTGGCATTGATTCAACGGAGCAACATATGGCTGCAAGGTGGGACTGCCCAGAACAGCTATTCATCCAAGGCATCTGTAAAGTCGACGTTCAAGTTCAAGTCACCTGAGTGGTCTGAGGTGGTGGGCCCTTCAATGGAAACTACAGTGAGGGTGAATGGTGTGTCTGCCCGGGCCGTGCTTGACAGTAGATCTCAAGTAACCATAGTATTTCAAGATTGATACCAGAAGCATCTGCCTGACGTGCCCCTACAACCCTTGGAAGGTTTACACATGTGGGGGTTGAGTGAGAAGTCCTATTCGTACTCGGGGTACATCCGGATCTGGCTGTCATTCCCTATCGCCGTGTCTGGGGTAGATGAACAAGATGAGACTCTTGCCTAGTGTGTCCCCCCCCCACCAGACTGTATGATGGAGTTCCCCTGTTAATTGGAACAAACGCCCACATGTTTGGGAGATTAGCACAACTCTGCCATGAGAAACAAGGGCAATGGTCTGGATGGGCCCTAAGAATTCCAGCATTAATCAAAAGGGCTTATGACTTGCAATAGAAACCCGATGAAGTGGACCAAGATGAGCCAGTGGAGATAGTGTGGAAAAAAGATCCTGACTCTCTGGTGTTGGCCCCCAGTGCCTAGTGTACGATCCATGGAGAAGTCCGCCTAAAGAGAGATGTAAAGAGAAAAATATTGATGATAGATGCCCCTGGTGAAGGGAAGCTGCCAGAGGGTTTGATGGTTAAGCTCAGTATACTACGTGCACGTCCCCATGCCTATGCCCGCCGAGTGATGGCGCAAGTGAGAAACATGTCGGACAGGGAAGTTCGTGTGAACCGGGGATGTACGCTGGTTACAGTACACTGCGCAGACACTGCAGTATTGCCCAGTTACAAGTACTCTGGTGAAAGGGTGAAAGTGACCCCAGACTTATTTGACTTTGGTGATTTCCTCCTTCTCTGCCAAATGGAAGACCCAAATTAGCAGAAAACTTGCTCAGAGAGACCAAGTATTCTCACTAAAAGAATGGGACGTGGGATGTGCCCATGGGACCGAGCATAACATACACCTGCATGATGACCGACCGTTTCTAGAGAGGTCCTGACGCCTTGCCCTAGCGGACATAGATAATGTTAGGAGGCACCTACAGGAAATGCTCGCTGCTGGTATTATTCAAGAATCAAGAAGCCCATATGCACCCCCCATCGTAGTGGTGCAGAAAAAGAATGGATCCGTGAGAACGTGTGTGGACTATCGGACCCTAAACCGATGGACTATCCCAGATCAATACACCATGCCACGCATACAGGATGCCCTGGATTGCCTGAACGGGGGTCAGTGGTTCTCAGTACTGGATCTCCACAGCGGATATTATCAGATTCCGATGGCCCCAGAGGACTGGACTGTGAAAAAACAGCCTTCATCTGCCTTTTGGGGTTCTACAAATTCCTGAGGATGCCACAGGGGATTTCGGGTGCCTCTGCCACCTTCCAGAGATTGTGGAATGTGCGGTGGGAGACATGAACTTGCTGGAATGTTTAGTATACTTGGATGATGTCATTGTTTTCAGATGCACACTGGAGGAACATGAGACCAGACAGTTCAAAGTCCTCGATCATTTGGAAGAATTCTGCTTCAAGTTATCCATAGATAAGTGCCAGTTTTTTCAAACATCTGTGAAATATGTGGGGCACATAGTGTCTGCTGAAGGGATACAGACAGATCCCAGTAAAGTTGAATCTTTGACCACTTGGCCCCAGCCCAATAATCTAAAAGAGCAACAGCATTTCCTGGGGTTCTGCAGCTACTACCGCAGGTTCATCAAAGACTATTCAAAGGTGATTCGACCGCTCCTTAATCTTACCAAAGGCTACCCCTTAACAACCGCAAATACAAAAAGGGGGCTATCAAAGACCAAGAGAAAGTGTATTTTTGAACAGATGAGACTTTTGGGACTCGTTGGACACCCGAGTGTGAAGCAGCGTTCTTTGACGTCATATACCAGCTCACCCACGCCCCAGTCCTTGCCTATGCTGATCCTACCAAGCCCTATGTTCTGCATACAGACGCTAGTTTGCAGGGCCTTGGGGCTGTGCTATATCACGACTATGAAGATGGCTTGAAACCTGTAGCTTTCGCCAGCAGGAGCCTGACCCCCGTCAGAATGGAACTATCCAGTCCACAAGTTGGAATTCCTTGCCCTAAAATGGGCCATAGTTGACCAGTTTCATGAGTACCTCTATGGGACAAAGATATTAGTGAAGACTGACAATAACCCACTGACCTACGTGCAGACTTCAGCTAAATTGGACGCCACTGGGCACCATTGGCTCTCTGCCTTATCGACTTATGATTATGCTGTTGAATACAGACCAGGACTAAACCACATTGATGCTGACGCCCTGTCACGAAGGCCAGCTTTAAGAACAATTGGGTCAGATTGTCTGAGCCTGACATCAAAGCATTATGACAAAAGTTGGATAAAGATGAACAAATGTCTGCAAACACAGTGGGCTGCCTAGTAGATTGCTTGGGCCCTCCTGATACCTGCATACCGGCTGCCTATTGCCATTTCTCTGCTCTAGATATTAGTTCACTACCTCAGTTCGATAATGACAGTATTCAGTGGGCTCAATCCCAAGATCCCAGGATTCAACCAGCACCTGACGCCCTGTGTACGGGGAAAGATGTGTCCAAGTTGCATTCCCCTGACTTGCGAACTGCTCTGTTTTTCAAGGAAGGACCCAGGTTAAAGTTACATGATCAGTTGTTATATAGAGTGACAGTGGATCATCGTGGTCAAGTAGACAAACAATAGCTGGTTCTACCCACAGCCTTTAAACAGCTGGTACTGAGGGTCCCTCCACAATCACATGGGGCACCTCAGTATTGACAGAACTCTCGACTTGGTACAATCCCGATTCTACTGGCCAAAGATGGGGCAGATGTCAAGCCCCATGTAAAGACCTGCAGTCATTGCCTTCAAAGAAAAGCTCTGCCTCAGAAGGCTGACCCTCTTGTCAATATCACTACCAGCACCCCTCTAGAATTGCTCTGCATAGACTTCTTGTGCTTAAAACCCGACCAAAAGAACATTGGCAATGTGTTGGTAGTTACTGATCATTGTACACAGTATGCACCAGCCTTCCCAACTAAAGATCAAAATGCCTCTACCGTGGCCAAGGTGCCGGTGGAAAAATTCTTTGTCCACTATGGTGTCCCCCAGCTGATCCATTCTGACCAAGGCAGAGACTTTGAAAGTAGGTTTATCAAAGAAATGCTCTCTCTGTGGGGGGTGCGGAAGTCAAGAACCACTCCCTATCACCCTCAGGGGGACCCTCAACCAGAACGCTTCAACCGCACCCTTCTGGACATACTGGGCATCCTCCATCCAAAAGACAAGCATAAGTGGAACCAGCAGACTAGCACCTTGATACACGCGTATAATTGCACTAAAAGTGACGCTACTGGGTTCTCCCCCCACCGTATCATGTTCAGGATGGAGGCCCGACTGCCCATTGATGTCTGCTTTGGGGTCTCTCCAGATGGGGTCCGAGCCAAAAACAACTTGCAGTACATACAGAAATTGAAAGATCAGTGGAATCATGCCTATCAACTAGCTCAAACTATGGCTGCTAAGTGAAATCTCACCAACAAAGAAAGACATGATCGACGAGTAAAAGACCAGGAGTTGTTGCCCAGAGATAGGGTGCTACTACGTAATTTGGGACTGCATGGAAAACACAAAATTGCTGATAGATGGCACCATCTTCCCCACATGGTAGTTGGTAAATTGGATAATCTGCCGGTGCACAAGGTGCACCCAGAAAATAATTCCAAAGCTGCTAAGACTATGAATCGTAATCACTTACTGCCCATCAGCCAAGTTATTATCGATGCTGAACCAACCCCTGACACGTCTCCTGGGCCAGTGACTCATGCTGCTGCAAAGAGGAAACAGAGCCAACCTGTCCATGTTGTTCCAGAACTAAGGCCATCCTCTCAGCAGGCCCAGCCTGAAAGTGATGAGTGTTCGTCTGTCTCTGATGAGAGTGACTGTGATGATGCCTATTATTCCTCATATGAACTGAGTCAGTTGTTTCAAGGCAATCCTCTGCAGAATTGTGGGGATGAAGCAGGGCCTTCAGAACTGCCTAACCCCCCCAGCATCTTCCCTGGACCGAATGCCCCCTGAAAGTGAGGTGCAAAGTATCACATCTGAGGTTGCGAACTTTCTGTGTCTTGTAGAACTGTTTGACTTGCCTGAAGAAGGGACTGATGGTCTGAGTCTACCTGGTGACATACCAGAACTTGAAGAACAATATGAAAGTGTTGGCAGCACCCCTTCAGTGCCGCAAAGCCTAACTGTGCAGAGTCTTCTCAGAATGAGCAACCTGGGCCCTGTTCAGAAGATGATAATGAGCAAAGTATTGTGGAAACAGAGTCTGCAGAGCCAGGAGCTGGTAGTGTTCCCAATCTGGACATTTCAGCCAATACAGAGGCATCCCTCACTACAGGAGAAGAAACCAGTGCCAGTGTTGACCACCCAGAGCTTGTGTCTGTTCCCCCCAGAAAATCTGGGCTACCTGTTAAGCCGGTGCTACATTTTAGTTATGATTCCCCTGGGAGGCCTGTGGACTTGCCTGTCAATGTGGTCCATAAAGGTGTTTACGTTTCTAAGAGCTCACTGCCCAAACTGAGCTTGACTGCCACCTCCTGATTAATTGTTCTTTCTTCAGAACATGGTGTCCTTGTCCCATTCAGCCCCAAGTTAGCTGATAGGGAAGGACCCCCTTCTGCATTGTTTACTGTACAAGAAGTTATAAAGTGAAGTCCTAGGTAACTGTTTATAGTATGTTAATCATAATAGAATCAGTATAGAGTGTATGAAACAGTATAACTATTGTCAATAAAGATATGGCATAGTGAAATGTATAGTAATGTGATAAGTTTACATTAATTGATGCATCAGATATTATTGCCATAGTATACTAATGTCATGCATGTCTTGTATATATTGCTTCTTCAGTATTGTGATGGTGTAGACTTGACACAGATGCCAAGTTTTTCCAGGCAGAGAAGGGTGTAACCCCACCTACAAATGGGGGTTCCCCAAAGTCTTCCTTGGGTGTGCCTAAATGCCCTCTGCCAGGCTGGTATCCTGTGTCTTAGCATTTTAAAAGTGTTTATAAGAATGTGTTAATGCCTCTGTGCTCTGTCTCTTTAAGAGCTGCCTATAACATGGTGCTTATTTAATCTAGGAGAGGGCTGAGTGTTTCTATGCTCGAGTCCCGCCCGGGCTACCAGATAATCACTCCATTTTGCCATCACTATTTGCGCAGAGGGAGCTCTGTTAGAAGCTGTACTTATTTGCTGATTATCTATTAGCATAGTAATGATATTGCAGTTTGTCTAACCTGCCTTCTTTGCAGCATGGACAGTTCTGTTTATCACCACCATCTTGGTCCTGGACTGCCAGAATGGGCCAATCAGTACCTTTGGGGACCCTAAAATGGAGTCTGTCCCTAGGGGTCTTGTGGGGGGAATTTCCATAGGAATTGTAGTTTTGAGACTTTGGCACCTAAATGCACCTGGAGGGGAGCCCTTGCTTTGACAGACTGATGGATCAGCCAACAAGAGCATTTGTGATCGAAGGGAAATTCCCAAGCTGCCTGCTGCAGTCAGTCAGTCTGGAGTTAGAGTTTGAAGAGTAAACAGCTCGAGTGATTCGAGCAGCAGCTCCTGCATAGTTCGCGTGGGATATTGGTGGAAAGACTGAGTCTAGCCTGTCTGCCTGCATTCCCTCGAGAGGGAATCCTTTAAAAGGCTTAGCAATCAGACTGTATCTGAATTGGAGTGTGACAAAGCCACTGAAAAGTGACCAGATTTGAACCTGAAGAAGACTGAAGATTTGCTGTACACGATCGGCCTATCAGGACATCCATTTAGCACAGAATTCCCGGTTTTGCTCAGAGACACTGATATTGCAGCTGGACTGCCTTCCGCATTGTGGTATGGTGATTGCTTTACTATAAATTTGCAGTGAGCTGTTAGTGGGTCGCGATTTGGTTCCCCACTGTGTAAATGTGCCACGCTTGCTGGAAGCTGCATCCAGCACTACTGGGCTCAAAATCCGAACTGTTCCACCCAGCCTGGGCCTTGCTACCTGGCCCAGCCAGCTACTTCAGGCACAGAAACCAACATCGACAAGAGACTCACCCGGAGATCAGCCCCCTGCTCAACCATCTCGAACAGGAATGACACCTCGGTGATTCGTGTGTGCCCTGCTTCTCCTGTCAAACTAGTCATCAACCTGCAGTTTCCATTTCATCTAGCCTGTGTCTTGTATTGGGTAGCATGAGTAACAATCAGGGTAGCTCCCTGCAACAACAGCTAAATCTCAAGTGTTGTCATCTGATTGCATTGTTGTTTTTCCTTTCATGAACTGAGCCCAGTAGTGCTGGATGCAGCTTCCAGCAAGCGTGGCACATTTACACAGTGGGGAACCAAATCGCGACCCACTAACAGCTCACTGCAAATTTATAGTAAACCGAGCAAATTTATAGTAAACCGAGCTGGTTGAGCAAGGAGGTCATGGAAAAGGTAAGGAAGAAAAGAGCTGCCTTTAGGAAATACAAGAAAACAGGGAGGGGGGAGGACAGAGAGGAGTACTTGACAGAATCGAAGGAGGTGACAAGGGCAGTAAGGGGAGCCAAAGCATCTACGGAACTCAGGCTGGCACAAGGCATTAAGAAGGGGGAGAAGGACTTCTTTAAGTACATCAGGGAGAAAAGGAGCTGTAAGGACCACATAGTAAGGATTAGGAAGGAGGGGGGTTGGGTGGAAGCAGGGTATGATAAGGCTGAAGCACTAAATGAGTACTTCTGCTCAGTATTTACTAAAGAGAAGAGGGGTGACACCCAAGATGGGTGAAATGGCAGACGGGGGAAGTGGTGACAGATGGGGAAACATGGAGGACAGAGTTCGAGAGGGTTTGAAGGCACTGAGGGTGGACAAGGCACCAGGTCCAGATGGCATCCACCCCAGGGTACTGAAGGAGCTGGCAGAGGTCCTTGCAGGACCTTTGGCAGACCTATTTAATGCCTCACTACATTGGGTGTGTACCTCAGGACTGGAGGATGGCTCATGTGGTGCCCTCCACAAGAGTGGCCCCAAGGATGAACCGGAAACCACAGACCAGTGAGCCTCACATCCATCATGGGTAAGCTAATGGAGACTATCCTGAAGGAGAGGCTGGTGGCCTCTTAGAGGCCAAAGGACTACAGGACAGCAGACAGCATGGCTTCACACGTGGCCGATCCTGCCAAACCAACCTGGTCGGGTTCTATGACTGGGCAACTAGGCAACTGGACGGGGACATGCAGTGGATGTCCTGTATCTGGACTTCAGTAAGGCATCGACCCAGTGCCACATGGAAGGCTGGGAAGGAAGTAGTAGGCACAGGGGCAGGTGCAATGCTGGTGAGATGGGTAGGAAACTGGCTGCAGGGAAGGCAACAGAGGGTGGTGGTGGTGGGGAGCTCACACCCAAGGGCAGTGATGAGTGGTGTCCCACAGGCTCGGTGTTGGGACCAGTGTTGTTTGGGATATTCATTGCAGACATATCATGGGACATCAAGAGCAAGATCAGTCTGTTTGCTGATGATACCAAGGTTGGCGCGGTGGTGGATGACCTAGGGGAGTGGGGGGTTGCAGGATGATCTGGCAAAGCTTGAAACCTGGTCAGACACCTGGCAACTGGCTTAATGCCAAAAGTGCAAGGTGATGCATTTTGGGATGAAGAACCCAAGGAGGACTTACCAGCTAGGGGAGTGCAGCTAGCCCAGACAGAGGAGGAGAAGGATCTGGGTGTGCTCATCACAGGGTCAATGAACAACTCGGCACAGTGTAGGAAGGCAGCTGCAAAGGCCAACAAAATGCTGGGTTGTATTGCAAGGGGTATATCCTCAAGGAGGGAGGAGGTGATTCTGCCACTGTATAGGTCATTAGTTAGACCACACCTGGAGTACTGCGTGCAGTTCTGGCGTCCGTATCTGAAAAGGGACATTAAGTTACTGGAGGGAGTGCAGCGCAGGGCGACAAAGATGATCAAGGGTCTGGGGGACTTATCATATGAGAGGAGGTTGAAGGAGTTGAACATGTACTCACTGGAGGAGAGGAGAGACAGGGGGGACATGATTGAAACCTTTAAATACATGAAAGGAATAAACAAGACAGGTACAGAGGGGCTGTTCAAAGTAAGGGAGGGGAGGGCCACCAGGGGCCATGATATGAGACTGGAGCGAGGAAGGTTCAGGAGGGAGATGAGGAGACACTTTTTTACAGAGAGGGTGGTGGCTGGGTGGAATGCGTTACCTGCAGAAGTGGTATGCAGTAGAACAGTGGACTGCTTCAAACGAGGATGGGACAGGACAAGGGGGAGGGTTAATGAAGGGGAAGGGTGGAAGGGAGGGGCCGCTGCAGAATAAGGGGTGCTAGCTGCACATTCGAGCAGACTTGATAGACCTCTAGGCCTTTATCTGCTGGCAAATTTCGTATGTTCGTATGAACTGAGCCTTCAGGCTCTGGATTACAAATTGTGTGTGGTTGTGCATGCATTTTCTTTTCATCACAGGGCCCCAACCAGCTTCAATGCGGGTCTACCCCTGGCAATGTTCCAAGCTAGCCCACCTTACTTCCAACTGGGTACCCAGAGAGTGTGGCTATGCAGGGACTAAAAGTGCATGCACAACTGCCTGACAAGATAAGTTTTAGAATCAATCAACCTGATTACATCCCTCCCTTGTTCAATTCCCCCTGAATAAATCAGATCTAACTCTTTTTGCATTTAATCTGACTGATGTTCCAGTTTGTACCAAAAGCACTGTACTCTTGTTATTTTCTGTGCCTAACCTTGTTTTACAGGGGGTCTCCAGGGTCGAACTGGTGGAATCAGCACTGGTGGTAAGTGCAAACAGTGTGGGGAATTGTATGCTGAATAGGGGTTACTGTGAAAGTGTTTGTTGCATATTGTCTAGGCCACTAGAAGGGAAAGAGGGGGGTTATAGTGTCCCAGAGGTCTGTACCCAGGTTAGCCTTGTTACTAACCACCCTGTCCTCTGGGTGGAGGCACCCGTTTCAGTACTCAGGCACCTTAACCTGCAACTAGCCATGCAGGCAGGGGTAGTAGCCCTTGGGATAGCACCACCTAGGGGTTACATCAGTATCTGTGGATATATATATATACACACTGTACCTTTAACTGAACCAGGAAGTCCCCTGAAATAACCCCTCCCCCCTTGGTTTTGAAACAGCATGTTCAGACATGAAACAATATGTCCAGACTTGTAACTAGAAGAAGGCTCAGTCAGGTGATCCCACCAAAAAGATATAAATACCTGTTCAGTGAGTTTACTTCAGTTCAGTCCAGAGGGGTTCAGCCCTAGGAGAGGGAGAAGAGAGGCAGACAAGCTGCTGAATGCAGATGAGAAGGGTCTTAGGAGCTCTAAGATCCAGGACTATATTCAGGGAGAAACTACTGATGTTAAGTAGTGATTTTCTTTGCAATTTTTTTGTTTTTATTTATTATTTTTCAAACTTTTAAAAAATAAATATCACACCACAGTGTGTTTGAAACCTGTTAATTTGCCTCGTCTGAAGTTTATTCCCACACGCTGTGACACATCACAATTGTTTAAAGCTAGACTTCCCTTCAGATGGATGCCGGGAGCAGTAAAATATTTGGAAATACAATCGACAAGAATCTACACCACCTGGAATTACTAAATTACGAGTCCATCACTATTAATATCCAGGAAGATCTACACAAATGGTCACAGTAATTTTTTTTTATTCTTCAATATGATAGAGATAGCTGGACAAAATATTCTTCCTAAAGTACTATATTTTTTCAAACCTCTGCCTATCATGGCTGATAAGATGTATTTTCAGCCCTGAAATGTCTGTTTTTTTTATTTTGTCTGTGAGGAAGAGTGCCCCAGAATCAAGTACTCTTGTATCATAATTATCATTATATGGGCCCTGATGAAGGCAAATACTGGATAGGTTGCAGAGCTATGCTGGCCAATCATACCCATGTATTTTGGGGACGACCCTTGTTACACCCTCACTGGCAAGCAGTACAACATGACCTAGAAGATATGTTGGGACTCCTGTAGTTAGTTAAACCTTCATTCGTGTTTCTTTCTATTCCCCCTCTGGAACATAAAATAAGAGCAAAGACATTCAAATTGTTACAGATTTTAATCATAGCAGCAAAAAGGTGATTACATGGCTATGGTTAACTTGCATTGTTCCTACAAAGGAGATGTGGCAGATACTGGTTACAGATATCTCTACGATGGAGCATTTAATAGTACACAGTTGGCACTCGAGGAACCTGGGCACTGTTGGGTGCTCCACTATATGGACTGGGAGTACTCCTTTGTGCCCTGAGGGGCAAAGACTGGTTCCTCCTCCCTGTCATGCATCCTATATTGGCCTAGGAAGTAACACACAATGACTGGCTTGAATAATGTTGGACTCTGCAACTTTGTCACTCATTAGCAGATACTGCGTATTATGATGTATATCTAGCATTACCTGTATCTGTTCTGTATACTGCTGTACTGTCCTGTGCCTTTATATAGGAAATCTAATAAACCTCAATTACAAAAAAAATGCTCATGTCTAACATAAAAAAAAACACACAAAAAAAACAATTAGCCTGTAGAGTTAGAGAACCTGATCTCAGTCTCTGTCATGGTGGCGACTCCGAGACAGGCTACTGTGTTCATTACCACTGAGCAAAAATGACTTGAGGAGTCAGTCCTCAATGACCCCAGGCAAATTAATGCTGCTTGTAACCACACACAGTAAGCAGCACATGTATGTCCTGGGGGAGCATTTGTTAGTGATAGGGACTACTCCAGTCAAGAACCTGTTGCAGACCCTCTGTGATTACAATTACAAAATACAGTAGGCACCATTTGGGGCAGATACTTGTTTACAGCTCATAAAGCAGAATCATCAGCAGCATGTTTCGAATCATTACAATCTCAGCTGGCAGATTCTTTATTGCAAATAAAATGTGAGTCACATTTTTATGGATGCTCAGATCATCTACAAGGCAATATCCTACATATTCCAATTTTATTCTGAATCAAATTACTGGATTGTAGGTTATCCTATCCATGCTAAACTGAAAGGCTTTCTCTGACTTGGCTACATATCATCTGATGAAAATTATCTGGCCATCCTGAAAAAAAAGACCCTGCCCCCTTCCATGAATGCCAAGCTCCATGCCCCATCACAAATTCCTTTCCAGGTACACTGTGTTGCTACTTGGAGAACAGAGTTCACATGCAAGCCCACACTGGAACTGGCAGGAGGCTGGGCATATCATGGATGTGAGGCGCCCACAGAGAGAGGGTTAAAACTGCCCAACATTCTTGCATTCCCAGCCAGCCAATCACAAAGCAGCATTGAATGGGCTGTGAAGGCAGCTGCCCACCTGCTGTTCTAGCCAGAGGAAGTGTGCAGTGAAGGCAACACTAAACATCAGGATTTGAAACAGTGAGAACCAGGGGAAACTCCCACCCTCCACCACCATCACACAAATTTAGCCCCCTCTAAGTTCCAAGTCCCACCACTCACCACAGAGCCCAGCACACTGGTGCTATTAACGTTAGACACCCCCCAAGCTCTCCATACTCCTACCCACAGCTGGAACCCACCCTCTTTAGTAGCTGAGTTGCACCCACATTGAGTGCAGGTAGGACTAGCTATTGCTAGGAACCAGCACTGAGAATTATTATTTTCAACCCTACTGGGCAGTTTATTCTCTCATTGCAGAATGATGACATAACTGCACCAAAAGGAATAATGTATGGTGAAATGTTGTTATGTGCCGAAATCTGTCTTTTACCATGGTTGCTATACCATTGATGTGACATCACTTTGTTGTTAACCCATCGATGGTATGTCACATCAATGGTATGACAAAGGGGATCGCTCTGCGTATGTGTGCTTCACAATGCTATAGCCTTCCTGAAGTGGCCAAGGTGGACAGAACTTGATGCACAACAGAGCGGCGGTGTCAGAAAAAAACTTAAAAGAAAGGTATCTGCTTCTTTTTTTCACTACCTATGGGACCACACACTATAAAATATAATGTATGGTTCATATATTGACAACCAGTTTGTTTAACCATCTCAAGGCTGCTATGGTGACTTAAACCTCTCAGGCTTCATTCTTGAGGTTTACATGGTCGCCATGGCAACCTTTCAGCGGTTAACAAACCATTTGCCAATATATGATCATACATTATTCTCTATATTAATGTTGACAGTTGTAATACTAATACTTGTGGTACAGCATGTCTATTAATGCTTAATTCAAATGGTTATGATTTACTCTGATTCACTCTTCTCAAAAACCTTTGGGACAAAACATTTTTTTCAAATATGTTTTATTAATATTTCTGTTTACATTACAATTCTTTCTTAGCAAGAATGAAGAAATTGTAATGATTTTCTTTAGAAATGCAATTGAACTGATAAGCCAATAAACTCAATATTTATTTACTATTTCACTTTTTTAAATTACTTAATGCCAAGAACCTGTTAAGACATCTTAAGAGTGTGTGTGTGTGTGTGTGTGTGTGTGTGTGTTTGTGTGGGGGGGCAGAGTTGCTGTACTTAAAAGTCATACATTTTGCTGTTTGGTGACTGGGAGTGTTGACGCCACAATTTCTGGCATCCTGAGCCAGGTGGCAAGCTGTAGTCTTGCTTTCTGGATTAATGTGTTTCCTGCAGGAGTAGCCCTGCTGGCCCAGGTCAAAATTCTAGGGCTCCCTGTCCTCTCAGCCAGGTGGCTAGTACTCCCAGAACTCAGCATGGCCAAGCAGGTTCTAGAATCAGTCCTACAGTTGCAATGGAAGATGATCTGCTGCAGCCCCTGACTCCCCCCTTACCATTCATTTTATACTTGCAAAAGCCTCCTTTCCATCTTGATGTCCCGCATTTTCTCTTTGACCATGCTGCTTCAGTAGGGTGTACATAGCTTCCTGGAGAGAGTCTGAAAAATAAGAAATGTATCAGTCCAGAAGGGAAATACTGACAGCACCATGGATAGGCTACCAGAGCAGCATTCAATGAGAGTGGGGTGGGAATGTCAGTTACAGATTGAGAAGGTGAAAGAGACAGTGGCAGAAGAAACTGGCCCTCCATCATCGGGATTAATAACTTACCCATGTTTTCCCTCCTTGCCATTTTTGCCCCTATTCCAGCCTGATGTCTCACCTAGTCTCTATGGCCATGCCGCTTCAGCCAGGTGTCCTTAACTTTCTGGAGAGTCTCTGCAAACTAAGATATTTATCAGTCTGGAGGATATGTGTCAATGGATATATAGAAGCCTGTAATGGAATGTTCACTTTAATGTACCTACAGGTAGGGTCTCCAATAACTGTTGGGGTGTGAGTCAAAAACTTCCATGGTCCAAATTTGGAAGTCACTCCAGTTTTCTGCAAGTCAAAATACTTCCAAGGTCCCAAATGGAGGTAGTCAGTATTCTTTTTTTCAAATTAAGTAAACTTTATCAAAGCCAAAAAGGAGATGTACACAACAACAAATAGTACCATACAATAGATATAAAGCCATATATCAAATTTTCCAAACTATTATTATCAAGACCCATCCCTTATTCCTTCCCCCATCCCCTCTCCCTCCCCACACCCCAACCCTCCCACCTGGAGAAGAAATATTGGCTACTCTAATTTAATGAGAGATTAATGCAGAAAGGTGAGCTAGAAAAAGGATTATACATCAGGGGGTTATATTAATCATAAGGATCAAGCCATTATAAAATATTCCTCAGTTCATATAACGTAAATCTTGTGAGTATTAAAACTGATCATCACCCAGTATGTATGGTCCTCTAATACTAATTGTTGAGCTATCATGCCTCCATGAGGGATAGTATTTAACAGAAGTTCTTGAGGGACTCATCTGGCAGTTGGTCAGAGAGTTAGCAGGACGTACAGTGATTCCCAAACTTTTTAATATCCATCTAGTCTATCTATTAGGCTATCAATAATCAGTTCTGCTTGCAAGCCAAAAAATATTTTTTTATGTCATTCTATATATTGGGGAATAACTTGGTCACACCAGTGCCTGGGAATTACCTTTTTGGTACAAGCCGATATCAAAACATGGATGTTTGTACTTACATTATTCCTGTTGCTTGCCCTTTCTCCATGCAAGTATGTACCTCTTCTGGTTAAATTGCCTCTGCTCTGTTGACTGCTCATACTGTCGTATTACTATGTGCCACTACTATGTGCCACTGTAACCAAACTGGCCTCTCTGTATATTTGTTTCATCACTTGTGCCTGTTATCAATGTAACCCATATCCTGGAACCAAAATGTGTGTATATGTATTTATCATGTTCTTTATCACATGTGTCTGCAAACTATGTAACCTACATCCTGGAACCATTAAAGCTTGTATTTGCATTTGTCCTCTTTGTGATGAGGTACCTTTGGAAATGAGCTCCCCTCTATCTTCAAATTGTGCCCCCTTGTTCTTGCACACCTCTTTTTTTGAAAGATGCTACCCTCTTGGACTTTGTTGATTCCCTTGAGGTACTTGAAAGTTTCTATCATGCCCCCCCCTCCCTCCTTTCCTTGAGGCTATACATATTAAGCTCCTTTAGTCTCTCTTCATATGTCTTCCGGTGCAGACCCTGCACCATTTTAGTACCCTCCTCTCTGGACAGCTTCTATCCTGTCTATGTCTTTGCGGAGTTGGGTCTCCAGAACTGCATGCAGTACTCCAGATGGGGTCTGACCAGCTGTCTGTACAGAGGATAATAACTTCCTGTTTTCTGCTGGTGATGCCTCTCCCTATGCATCCCAGTATCCCCAACCCTCCTTGCTGCCCTCTCACATTGCTTGCCCTTTTAGGTCATCTGATATGACTACCCCCAGGTCCTTTCCATTTTTTGTTGTTGAAGTATCTCACAAAAATGGAAGGGACTAAATAATCTACCTTCCATTTTGTTGTTGTTAGTATCTCACAAAATGGAAAGGGACCTGGGGTAGTCATATCAGATGACCTAAAGGTGGGCAAGCAATGTGAGAGGGCAGCAAGGAGGGTTGGGGGATACTGGGATGCATAGGGAGAGGCATCACCAGTAGAAAACAGGAAGTTATTATCCCTCTGTACAGACAGCTGGTCAGACCCCATCTGAGTACTGTGTGCAGTTCTGGAGACCCAATCTCCGCAAAGACATAGACAGGATGGAAGCTGTCCAGAGGAGGGCAACTAAAATGGTGCAGGGTCTGCACCAGAAGACATATGAAGAGAGACTAAAGGAGCTTAATATGTATAGCCTCGAGGAAAGGAGGGAGAGGGGACATGATAGAAACTTTCAAGTACCTCAAGGGAATCAACAAAGTCCAAGAGGGTAGCATTTTTCAAAAAAAGAGGTGTGCAAGAACAAGGGGCACAATTTGAAGATGGGGGGTGGCTCAGAGGTAATTTAAGGAAGTATTTTTTCACAGAGAGGGTTGTAGATGCATGCAATGGCCTTCGGAGGAGGTTGTGGAGTCAAAAACAGTGGTGGAATTCAAGCATGCATGGGACAGTCATAAGGCCATTCTAGTGGGTGGGGGTAGGAAGAAGTAGGCTGCTGGTTAACTAGGATCTGCAGCTTATCCAGTAGGTAGGGAAATGGGCAGACTGGGTGGGCCATGCGGTCTTTATCTGCCATCAAATTCTATGTTTCTATGAGCCTCTGGCTCAAAGGTTGTAAACTGATGTGCAAATAAATAAAATAAAAAAATAAATAAAAATAAAGTCATGTGAGGTCTGCCGATTAATTCCTCTGCAAAAAAAAAAAAAATAACAAACATATTTCTGGTAGAAATGCAGAGGTGAAGCCGAGCAGTGGGTCCAGACAATGCCGTATAGCATCCCAAAAGGGTATTACCCTCTTACAGGACCAGAAAATATGTAATAATATTACAGGAGCTTTATTACATCTGGAACAAACATCAGATGGGAGCTTGCCCATTTTATGCAGTTTAGCTGGGGTATAAAAAAGATGAAGAAGTTGAAACTGCATAAAATGGTGTCTGTCCCACTCAACATATCTGTAATAATTCTTCCATATATGAGGCTAATTACATGAGGTCATTTAAAGGGGGTGGCTTGATCCCAATAATAAAATTGCTCAGGTTCTCTATCAGAGAAAGCATCATGCAACTTGTTGTAATAGAAGGAGATTGTATGAGAAGTGGGTGCAGTTGAAGCCAAACTAAGAATCTGCGTTTCATATGGCTTGTGCCACAGACCAGTCCCAAAATGATGAACTAGCATGTGAGTCAACTGAAAGTATTTAAAGCATACTGAGGAGGACCACCCGTATTACATTTGGGCTTCCAAAAACGTGAGCATCTTGCCATTTTATAAAAGATGCTCTACAATACTTACCTCTTGGAACGGCCAAAAATGTTTAGTCAATACGTGACCCGCAGTTTTAAAGTTTGGGTTTCCCAATAGGGACTGAGTAACATCCATTTGGGGGTCTACCTTAAGCAGGGAACACAATTGCTTGTGGGCTCACAGTGACATTTCTATAGGAATGCCTACCAGGGAGCGAGGACGTTTCTTGTGGGGGATGTACAATAAAGCTTACATATCTAGACCCAACTGTGGACATTGATAACGTTCTATTTCTAACCAATGCGGGGTATAGCGGAGAGCCTGGTTACCTAGTTCCAGCCTATACCATTGAAAAAGTCTAAATCAATGTATCGCAAGGTAATATGAAAAGAAATTAGGAACTTTCAGCCCCCCCTATATTCTTAGATCACATCAATTTATTCAGGGCCCTTCAAGCAGGTTTACCCTGCATAGGAATTTAGAAATCATTCTGAGTACCTAGGTGAACCATGTTTGTGGCAGTACTTGAGCAAGCATTAAAAGGGGATAGAGGATACGTGGGAGCACTTTCATCTTTATTATACTTAAACAACCCCACATTGAGATAGGCAAGAGAGATCATCAATCCAGGTCCATTTCAATTTGATTAACCACTCTATCTATATTGTATTGTTGCAGTTAAGAAGGAGAAACACTTAAATAAACACCCAGATATTTAAGCTTGTCCTTGACCCAAACTAGCTGTAAGTGCTCCACACTCACCCTTGTAGCAGCCATGTTCAGGGGCATAATTTCAGTTTTGGACCAGTTTACTCTGTAATCAGAAAAATTACCGAACTGTGTAATTACATGCAAGGCAGCAGGCAGGGAGGTTTCAGGGAGTGTAACATGCAATAGAACATCATCTGCGTAGATTGAGAGTTTATAGTGGTAAGGGCCCAAGGGGATACCAAGAATTTGGGGGGTAACATTAATTTTCCTAATTAGAGGTTCTAAATACAAATTAAATAAAAGGGGAGAGAGCAGAGGTCTATGTCTGGTGCCTTTTTGAAAAGGGAAATCTTTTGAGAATACCCCCATTACAAAGTATTTGTGCTGAAGGACAAGCATAGAGCACTTTTATCCATTGGATAAAAGGTGAGGGGATGTGGTATTTGGGCAAAAGATGGAACAGGTAGTCCCATTAGACCCTATCAAAAGCTTTCTCCACATCCAAGGAGGCCAAAACTGCAGGGGGTAAGGGACTCCATGGATGCAGAGATAAGATGTGAGAGCTGTTGAGGGTGATTGGCTGAGAGCCTCCCTGACACAAATTCAACTTTTTCTTTACTAATAAGGTGTCCCCATACCTGGCTCAACCTATTGGACAATATTTTGGCAACTTTCTTAACATCAACATTAATTAATGATATTAGCCTATAATTAGAAACAAGCATGGGGTCCCTCCCAGGCTTTGGCAAAACCACCATCAAAGCTGTGTCGAGGGAGGGGTCCAAAAGTCCATGAGATGAGATATAGTTAAAAATGTCCAATAAAATGGGGGCTAACAGAGTTTTAAATTTTTTATTTAAGAGTGTGTCCATACAGTCTGGGGGATTTGTCAGGGGTCAAAGAATCAATGGCATAGCTCAATTCCATTAAAGTCAGTGGTGCTTGCAGGAGTTCTATTGTTCTGTGTTTAGATAAGGCAGATCAAGTCTCTGGAAAAAAGCTTTGAATTAGGTAGTACAAAAAGGGTTCGATGTTGGAGTATACAAATTCTGGTAATAAGACTGAAAGTGGGACACAATACCTCGGGGGGAAGTAAGTAACTAGTCTGATTCAGTATGTAGGGAGGGGACAATTTTATCCATGGTCTGAAATCGTAGACATAAGGCCATGCGTTTTCCCGTCTTTTCCTCTTGATCAAAGTATTTTGCCTTAGTTCTTAACAATAAATGTTACGCCTTGTCTCTCAATAATTTATTGTATTTTGCCCTTACAGATTCCAGATGTTCCCAATCTGAGTAAGGGGATCTAGAGGAGATTTATTTTTTCATGGTCCTGATCTGCTCTAAAAGAAGTGAGATTTCCTGCGAAGCAATCTTTTTGTATTTAGAGGCTAGCCGAATCAGTTTACCCCAGAGAGTGCATTTTAGCAACTCCCCATTGAATATCCAATATAGCCATAGAGAGGGAACTGAATTCTAAAAAAAAGGTAATAAACTTCTGAATATGCTTGACTAATGCAGGAGACTTTAACAGTTGATTATTTAGTCTGCAGGTCTTATCCCTTACCATGGAGGCAGAGAGACTCAATTGAATGAAGAGTGGGTGGTGATCTGAAACCACTTTAGCATTATAGTGAAATAATATTATACCTGAAAGGTGCTCATTTTCCAACAGAAAAAGTCTCTCCTTGAAAATGAACCATGAGGAATAAAGAGGAAAGTATATTCCTGTTGTTTCAGATTGAGGACTCTCAAGGAGTCAACCAACCCCAATGAGTCCATGAGCTCTTGTAAAGCTAGCTGACCTGAGATAAGAGCTTGATGGTGTCTGTTTGACTGATCTGCCTCATTGCTTAGAACAGTGTTCCAGTCCCCTGCCAAAAGTATAGGGAGGGAGACCCATGGTAATCGTAATGTTAGTAGATTAGAAAAGAAACTTGGGTCATTTTCAGTGGGGCCATATATTGTCCCCAGGACCACCTCCAAGTGTCTTGGTAGAGCCTGTAAAAAATAGATACCGCCCCTGGGAATCTGTTTCTTCTTGAAGGAGGTGAAAAGGAACTTTCCTTGCCACTAGAATGACCACACATCTTTTACGAGAGTCAGTGCCTGCTCCAAACACCTGCCCAACCCAGGAACATCTGAAATATGAAACCTGGGTTTATAAAAGATGAGTTTCCTGTAGGAAACCTATGTCAACTTGTAATCTATGAAGGTGTAACAGTACTTTAGCTCTTTTTTGTTGGGGATTGCGCAGCCTTGATATTCAAGAGCAAAAATGATAATTATGTGACATAGCCACACTCTGTGTGGTAACTAGATTTGTACAATTATCTGACACCACTATCTAGCCTGTTGGTCCCACATGTTGTTACTTCTTCTCTTGTGTGGGTAGTCAGTATTCTAATGGAGACCAGAGTTTGGAAGGTAATAATAAATATTACAGGTAAAATACCAGTTTTCCTAAAAATTTAACCATTTTAACTTCAGTGCCTGCAAACCTGGAAGACACCTGGTTTTCTTTGTTTCTTTTGGAAGTCAAATGCTTCTTCCCTGTGTGTTTGTTTTGTTTTGTTTGTGCCTTATTTTTGGAAGTCATATATTTCCACACTTAATCAAAGCCCTGCCTCTGAGTGTTTGTTGTTCAATAATATCCCTAAAGTCTCCAAATAGTCAAACATCTTAAAGCAGATAGTATGGTGGTCTGTGTGTAAATAGTAGAAAAATATGGCTAGTAAAATTAATGGTCATTTGGCCCTGAATTATTTTAATTTATTTATGTATATGTGTGTGTGTGTATATATATATATATATATACACATACATATATATCTTGGATTGCAATACCTTTGAACCAGAGCTCTTTTTACAAAGGTTCTACATCGGAAAAACAGATTAATACAACGACATATAAAAACAATAATTTTGACATACATAACACCAAGATAAGTACAATTGAGGCAGGGTAGAATACCATCTTGTTGGTACATTCAGAGGAATAGCCTAAGTGCACCAAAACATGGTAAAAAATAAGATAGACCGGGACGAGGAATGAACATGGAGGTATGGAGAAAAATTCATACATTCTGCAAAAGACATAACCAATAAAAAAATCAAGACAATAACAAGGTAATAGTAAGAAAATTATGCTGCTGGAGGTAGGCATTGTTAGAGGATGGGGGTGAGTTGTACAGTATGATGGGAGGGGGAAATGATGGACACTTATAAAAAGGGGGTGGGAAGTAGAAGGGAGAGTATATGCATGATAGGGGAGGGGGTGAGGTAAGTAGAATGAGACAATATTGAATATGTATCTCCTCTGGCAAAATTACCACTGCTCTGCCGACTGCTCAAACTGCAGTATTGCTATATGTTACTGTAACCTGGCTTAAATTGCTCTGTTGACTTCGTCTCCGGCAGTGTTACTATGTGCTGCTGTAACCTGGTTAATTTGCTACTGCTCCTGACTGCTCTTACCATTATATACTGCTGTAACCTGTTAAATTACCACTGCTCTACTGACTGCTCCATTTGCAGTCCCTATGGTGCCACAGTAACCAATCTAGCCTCTCTGTAATATCGGTCCAATCACCGATTGATTGATGTACCCATATCCTGTAACCATAAGTGAGTTTTTGTATTTTGTATTTACTGCTGTACCTATCATGTTCGTCACAAACGTGTATGTTAATTCCATGTAACCTACATGTAACATGAATGTCTGTACTGTATTTGTCCTCTTTGTGATGAGCTACCTTTGAAAATGAGCCCCTGGCTCAAAGGTTGTAAACCGATGTGCAAATAAATAAATATCATAGAGGATGGGGGTAGAGGAAGAGTCGAGAGGGCAGGATAGTGGTAGTGGGGGCAGTATCAAGCGTAGGTGGGTAGGAGGGAAGGGAGATAGTGAGAGGAGGGGGTTGAGGTATGGTGGCAAGATGCGGAGGTGGGGGAGTGAGTGAAACAGGAAGGGGGAAGGGTGTTAAGGAGGGTGGGAAGGAGAGAAAAGGTGCCACATGGAGAGAGGAGTGACTTATAGTTGGCGGTCATAGCTACTAAGTGCAGAGAGATGATTTCTAAGATTACACCTAAAAGGGTCAATCCTGGACTTTTCCCAAATACCAGTGGGGATGTTATTTAGCCAGCAGGACACCCTGTACGAAAAGCAATGCTGCACCTGGGAGGTGCTTCAAAAATTAACTTGATACGCCAGTTTAGACATGCCCCAAGTTTGGTGGGGGTTAGATGTGGGGATTAGGTACTTCTGAGTGACAGGCGTAGACTGGCCAAAACTGATTTTTTTTTTGCCAGAAGGCAGGTCTGATAGGTGATTCTGCCTTTCAGGTTTAACCTGTTGGTCTGTGTATGCAGAGCACAAGTATGCATTAGCCTGAGAGCTCCAGTAATCAAACTGCATGCCTTGTTGAGGGCTGTGCAGATCCTTTTGAGCATGCTGTCCATGGCTGCTCTGTAAGCAACTAAGCCATAGTCAATGATAGATAGAACTGAATTAGTTATGGCAGTCTGGAGTGCCTCTGGGGTCATGCAGTGCCTGTGCCTGTATAACAGTCCTATCCTGATATTAACTGCTCTTGCAACAAGGTCAGTTTGCATACAATAGGAGAGGGAGGCATCCAGTGTGATCCCAAGGTACTTGAAATTTGGGACTTGTTTAAGTGGTGAGCCTTCATTGTTCAGTATGGTTAGTTTGTGTGATTTGTACCTGTTGTGCAGGCTAGAGAAGGGCATGGTCTTGGTCTTCTTGTAATTCATTATCAGCTTATGTTTTTTAAACCAGGCCTCAATGTCAGAGAACTAAATTTCCAACAGTAAACAGTAATTTCCAACAGAAAGAAGGGTTAAAAAGTCAGGTTAGTTGATATCTTGGAGGTAGAAGACTTGGTTTGCTGGCCAAGGCACCTAGCTTCACCTGAGCTCTTTCCTTCTAAGACTGCTTGAAAGGCAGCGTAGAAGAACTTACCAGAGCAAGGGAAAAGGATTGAGACTTAGTTTGGCTAAGCAGATTTACTGTGTGGTGGTGTTTTTATTTTTTACTCACAGGGATTGCTACTGTTTGTTGCTAACATTTCATTGCTTTATTTTTCTCTGATTCAGATTGTTGTTGCTGGTATACCTTCTTCTGCATTATTACAAGGTGTGCTTACAGGTGTGTGCTAACAGATTACTCCTGTAATCTTCTGATTCAAATTGTCTTTGCAAGGTATATCTTCTGTTACTGCTTTATTTTTCTCTGGAGCAAAGTGTTTCTTACAGCGATATCTTCTCTGAAATTATTACAGGTGGTGCTTTACAGGTTTTACAGTTTTGTCTAACATTAGGATAAGCTTTCAGGGTTACTGCATTTGTTGTTGACTGATTGTTTCTGCTCTTACCTTCTTGTTCTTTCGTCCGTGGTTCTTCTTTTTAGGCAGGGAAGGGCCCAGCCACCTACCCCATCCCCAACCACCCCACGCTACACTCCTTTTATAGGGTACCACAGTTGTGACTTTTCCATGCAGAGCAGGAAGGCGTGATCAGTGGGGCCTCCACAAGGTGATCTCATTTACAGGGCACTAGTAATTTAACTTGTTATAACAAGTTAAACAAAACACAATTAAACCATTACTTGCATTTTTCTTCCTTTTTTCCCTTCTAATTACTCTGACTAGGTTACAAACCCAGCAACTTATTTGGAATGGATTTCATTAACTGCAGGTACTGTGGAACAATTTTCAGAAGGACAGTCTTACAGGATTTAGGACACTGCCCTACATGCTGGGCCTTTGGAGATCTTAGGGCTCAGCTCCGGGCAGCATGGGCAGAGATTGCACGCCTCAAATTTCATATTGAAGAGGAAATACATTATAAGAACCACCCGCCATTTCCCCAGCATCCAACAGAAAACCTCGACTGCAGAGGGTAGTTGGTCCAGGAGGTTGGCAGGTGGTTAGGAGGAGCAAATCAGGTGCCCCATCACCTCTGCTCTCCAACACATTACCTCCAAAACCATATAAACACTACAACAGGTATCTGCCTCTATCTCTGAAATCAAATAAAGAGGCAGAAGACAATGCAGAGCAGGACACTGCGACACAGGAACTAGCACAACAAAACTCACCCAAATCAGGAACCAAAACAAAACAAGCACAAAGGAAATCCAAAAAACCTCTGATCATAGGAGACTCCATGATTCGGGGAGTTGATACCCATCTCCAGCCAGGGGTGATGGTCAGATGTCTCCTAGGTACATCAGCATGGAGAGACACTGACCGCATTGCTAAAATTGTTCACAAAGCAGGAGAAACATTGATGTCCTAGTACACATAGGGACTACGATCTCGCCAGCCGGTTCAGTTGTGAGACCAAGAACACCTGACTAGGCTGGGTGACAAACTATCATCTATTTCATCCGCATCTCCTTCTCTGAGATCCTGCCAGTCTGGGAGAGGGGAGCAGATGGACGGAAGGTCAGAGAAGGGGAGATAGGGAGCTAAACATGTGGCTCAAGGACTGGTGCCAGAAAAAGGACACAGATTTGTAGGAACTGGCATCAGTTCTGGGAGCGAAAGTTCTTAAATTTGATGGACTGCATCTGACTAAAGAGGGAGTCAGTGCATTGGGGCAGAAGTTTGACGCTTTGCAGAATATTAAACTAGCAAATGGGGAGAGGGTGCAGCACCCCATACGCCGAATGGGAAGAACACCCCTCCCCTCAGCTAGTGGTCAAACAGGAATTCAGCATGTTTGCTGTTCATTTGCATCACCAGGTAAGAAAAAGGTTTGTCTCCCCATACGACGCATTGTGGTAATGCCAAACTTCACCCAACAACTAACACACCAAAATCTGGGCAATGGAAAATCATGTACTAAATGCTCACAGCCTGGGAAATAAGATCCCAGACCTGCAGGCATAATGTCAGAGGCTAAACTGGACATAGTAGCAATTAGTGAGACGTGGTTTACCAGTAACCACACTTGGGAGACTTCAGTACCTGGCTATGTATTGTTCAGAAGAGACCGAGGGAAAGGGTGAGGAGGGCCCTGTATGTTAATGAAAATATCAAAGCTACAGAAATTCAGAATACACATAAGGAGCCAGAAGAACTGTGGGTCACCCTGGAAACAGGAAATGGGACAGCCATAAGAACTGGGGTTGTCTACAGGCCCCAGACCAGAGGGAGGACATAGACACATTACTGTTAGAAGATATACAAAACATGACAGCTAAAGGGAGGTTCTGATAATGGGAGACTTCAACATGCCGGATACAGATTGGTCAATACCAGCAGGAACATCTGCCAGAACTAGACCTCAGTGGATTCCCTGCAGGGGAGGGCCTCAAACAACTGGTACAGCAACCCACAAGAGACAGGCTATCCTAGATCTAGTACTGACCAACAAAGAAGGATCACAGATCTCCAGGTAGAAGGTCACCTGGAGCCAGTGACCATCACATGGTATGGTTCAATTTGGCTACTACATCTAAATCATCCCATTCCAAGGCAAAAATATGGGACTTCAGAGGAGCTGACTTTGATAAGATGGCCAACAGAGTTAAGCTAGCTGGCAAAAAGAAACACAGGTGAGGGGGTAGAGGCAAAGTGGCAAGCATTAGGATGCAATACTTGAAGCAACATCCCATTGTGTTAGACAGAAAAGGAAGAGCAAAGAAGAAGAAACCACTTTGGTTCTCAAATACAGTAGCAGAAAAGGTCAGAGCCAAAAGGCTGGCCTTCAGGAAATATAAAGGAACACAGCGGATGAAGATAGGAAGCATACCAAACTGCCCTAAGGGAAGCAGGTAAGGCAGTAAGGCAGGCAAAGTCCCAAACTGAGGAAACACTAGCACATTAGTAAAAGAAGGTGACAAGACTTTCTATAGATACATTAGTGAAAGGAGAAAGTCCAGAGGGGTATTGCTAAGCATAATGGAGAAAAGGGAGCATGTGGAGGAGGACCCTGTAAAGGCATCTATCCTAAATAGATACTTTTGCTCAGTATTTACTGAAGAGAAGGTAGGGCAGGGCCCACAGCTCAGCATCATGGACACAGGGGAGGGAGGTGAGCACTACTCCTTCACCAAAGAAAGGGTCCTACAAGAGCTTGCTAAGCTCAGGGTGGATAAGGCAATGGGACCTGATGGCATACATCCCAGGGTACTTAAGGAGCTAAAGGAGGAACTAGCAGAGCCATTAGCAGAATTGTTTAGTGAGTCTCTGAGCACAGGAGAGGTCCCAGAAGACTGGAGAAGGGTTTATGTGATCCCGCCCCACAAGAGTGGTAGCAGGGAGGAGGCGGGAACTACAGACCGGTCAGTCTTACCTCAGTAGTGGGCAAGATTATGGAGGCACTCCTTAAGGAAAGGATAGTGCAACACCTGGAATCCATAGGGGCACAGGATCCAAGACAGCATGGGTTTACAAAGGAAGGTCCTGTCAAACTAATCTTATAGATTTCTTTGACTGGGTAACAGGAGTGGTGGACCAAGGGGAGCAGTTGATGTCGCCCACCTTGACTTCAGCAAAGCTTTGACACTGTTCCACATAGAAGATTGATAAATAAGGTGGGCAGGCCTGGGTGGGTCAGAAGGTCAACTGCGGCAAACTGGTTGACGGAAGAACACAGAGAGTGGTGGTAAATGGTATACAGTCAGAAGAGATGCAAGTCACAAGTGGGTACCTCAGGGATCAGTCCTGGGGCCAGTCCTCTTCAACATCTTCATTAGTGACCCGCAGATGGACTAGAGGGTAAGGCTTGTCTGTTTGCAGATGACACCAAGATCTGCAACAGAGTAGATGATCCAGATGGGGTGGGCAGAATGAGAAGAGATCTGGATAAACTAGCAGAATGGTCAGAAGAGTGGCAACTGGGATTTAATGCAAAGAAGTGCAAAATCATGCACATAGGGAAGAGAAACCTGAAGCCACCTATAGGCTGGGAGGGAGTTGCTAGCAGTCACAAAGGAAGAAAGAGACTTGGGCATCATCATCACTGATGACCTAAAATCATCAAAGCAGACCTCTAAAGCAGTAGAGTAAGGCTAGGGGTGTTAGGGTGTATTAGTAGGGGTATCTAAGTCGTAAGAGGAGGTAATAATCCCTCTGTACAAGACACTAGTTAGGCCCCATCTGAGTACTGCGTGCAGTATTGGAGGCCACACCTTCACAAGGACATTAACCAAATTGAGGCAGTCCAGAGAAGGGCAACCAAAATGGTGCAGGGACTGCATCAGAAGACATATGAGGACAGATTAACAGAGCTCAATATGTATACCCTTGAGCAAAAGGAGGAGAGAGGTGATATGATCGAGGCATTCAAACACCTTAAGGGCATAAACAAGGTGAAAGAGTCTAACATGTTTAAATATAAGAAAAATAGCAGGACAAGAGGACACAGCATGAGATTAGAGGAGGCCGATTAAGGGGAATGTGAGGACATTCTTTTCACAGAAAGGGTGGTGGATGCATGGAATGGCTTACCACAAGAAGTGGTGGCTATGAATACAGTGCAGGGCTTCAAACAGGCATGGGATAGGCATAAGGGAGCAATACAAATGACTATGAATAGATAGGCCACTGACAGAGAAAAGGCCGATGGCACATTTATAAGGTAGAAAAAGAAATGGGCAGACTGGATGGGCCTTGCGGTCCTTATCTGCAGTCAACTTCTATGTTTCTATGTAACTAACCTGGAGCTGTGTTTTAAGGGGGAGTGGGTCAGGTAGATGGATATAAATGATGGCATCATCTGCACATAGCAGCACATTATTGTAGCATGCCTTGGGGAGGCTGAGGAAGAGGTTAAAGAGTAATAGGCCCAAGATTGCGCCTTGAGGGACAATTAATGCATTGCTCCTGGAACCTAAAGTTTAAAACAGTACTATTTCTTATTCAGCAAAACATTTAATCATAAAGCTTTTCAGTTAATACATTTCTGGAAAACACATTAATACACCAATTTTTTTATTAAATTTTTTTTTTTTATTCCTGAGCTGTGATTTTAAAGATTTTAAAAGTTTCTGCTCTTTTGTTATGCACACTAGAACCAAATGAAAAACTTGTTGTGGTACTGTGTAGTTTACCATCAGAAATGTGTGGCACAATCCTTATACAACCACAGTATGAATCGAATGTGTACAGTCAAAAATAACTTTTAATGAAAAGGATTTTTTTGGTTTAAGTTGCTAGTGGTGGCTGGTGGCTATGAATTCCACAGGCACATTCTAAGGATTTCTAACAACAATTATTATAAGGGTCTCAGGAATGCTGAAATCTGCTTGGTTGTCAGCATTCTGAAACCCCTACATTAATCTCCTTATTAACAGACTTGTAGATCCCGATTATATGAGCATCGATTTTAAAAATGACAATCCTAGTTACCTTTCCAGTATTCTACATCTGGAACCTATGACTGTCATTAGAGCTAGACTAGTTTACATCCCATCATTCATTATTGCTTAATTCGGGTTCACAAAAGTCTGTCAGTTTGGGCTGTGACTGTAGAGGGAGTGAACAAGGAACAACACCTTCCTTCTAGTCACTGTTTCTTAGACAAAGCAATAAACAAATATCACATCTAAAAAATGTCATCCCATTTAGACATTGTATCTTCAAAGGGTCTCTCTGTGATTTATCATTACTGGAGTAAGATCAAGGGGCTCGGGTTTGTAATCAAAATAAATGCTTGACCTCAGCAGACACCATCTTCAGCTTTGGTGCACCCACAGTAAGACTTGGGAGCAGCCACCCTGCCGCAGAGTGCCTGAGTAGGAAAGGAACCACAATGTGTTGATTAAGAGATGGCCCTATGCTGCGAGACAGGGGTTGACTCAGGAGCGGGACTGGCAAGGCCTGCGATGTCATCGCCAAGGCATCGAATCTCCTAACCCAGATAATAGCTGCACTGCATTGGCAATCGGCTCCAAGTTCACGTTACTTGTGCAGTCCCCTGCAGCAGCAAGTAGTAAGGTGGTGCAGATTGTGTCCCTCCCAGCAGAGGCAATGGCTGCAGACTCTCAATCTTCATTCCCGACACCACTGACTCGGCAAGGTGAGTGCACAGTGCTTAATGTTAAATCTGGATTAAAAACAAAGAACATACAGTCAGTTACAGATCAGTCACTTGGATAGTCTTCCAGTTTGGCAGAACACTATTTCCTGTGTAACTTTAGTATTTTACTGTTTCAGAAGTGTTTTGGTTGAGTGTACAGCATACAACAGTATGGTCTAAAGATTCAGCTATATACAGTAGTGCTGTTATGAGATCAGGTGGGCAAGGAATCCATTAGATTGTTATGTCATGGCAATGTGCCAGTGCTCCCCCATTCATTTACAGACTGCACTCAGGAATGCTGTCAGGGTTTGGAGCATCATCGCAGTCATAGACCATGTTTTCGGCAGCAAAGAAATGCTGCAGGACTGAGTAATTGTGATCGCCTGCATGTCAGTTTCTGTCACACACCACCATTGCAGCCAAATAGAGTCTATGTGAAAGTTGGTGCCCCCCAACCTCATATTTCCTTTGCCAGATAATCAATTAATGTTTAGGACAACTAGTAATTAAGCTCTCTAAATGTTTTAATAAAATGAGCCATTAATCCAGCCTTCCCGATACAAACTGACATGTGACAGAAAGGTCACAGCTCCGGTTAGCAATCTGTGATCAGCCTTCATTCCGTAGGAGTTTGGCAGCTTGTGTGCTCATCCATCTCCTTGACTGTTCATGCCATTGCCACAGTGGGGAAAAAAGGACTTCGCATAAAATATACCTAATCTGTCACAGGCGATGTGCCAGTGCTCCCCATTCATTTGCAGATTGCACATATGAATGATGCTAGGGTTTGCAGCACTATTGCTGTGACAGGCTATATTCTTGGCAGCAGAGAAATGTTATGCAGCTGAGAAATCATGATTGTCTGCATGTCGGTTCTTGTAACACACCACCACTGCAACCAGGCAGGGTCTGAGTGAAAGTCTATACCCCACCACCCCCTATTTCCTTTACTGGCTAATCAGTTAACATCTATTACTATAACTGGGTTACAAGTTACTGTAGTTTGAACAATTTTGTGGTGTAATGTGAAGCTGGAATATATTAATGTTCTATCTTTAAAAAAAAATTGCAAATCATTTCCACGTTGGTAAATACATACTTGTGCTATATTCTATTTATACATCTGCAAGAGCATGTACATCAGTGTAGCCCACACTAATCCAGATCACAGCAAACAAGCCAAATCCTATGCAATTTAGCATGGCAGATAGATTATGTTAATTTTACTCACAAATAAGCAAAAACTGTTAAAGAAATTGTTCATACTACAGTAACTTGTAACCCAATTATAATAATAGCAATAATGTACTCCAGGGGTTACATTAATGTTCATGTTAATCACCCCCTGAGGGCAATAGCACCCCAGAGGGTGATTAACTAGAACATTAACATAACCCCTGTCATTCATTATTGCTTAATTATAAAAAGGGTCTGAGAAATACTGCAATCTTAGTGGTTGGCAGCATTCTGACAGCCCTACATTAATCTTCTTATTAACATACTTCTACAGCCTCATCACTTGAGTATTGATTTCACCCCACTAACATCCTACATATTTTAATAATAATGGGGGAGGTGGGGGTGGCAGTGGGATGACAAAGGGAGGGGGTGGGGCAGCTGCAAACTAGGGGTGCTAGCTGCACACTCGAGCAGACTTAGGTAGATCAGGTGGTCTGCTTCTGCTAGCACATTCGTATGTTCGGATGTTCATATTTATAGAATTCTGGGCTGCCATGATCCATACCGGTAAACCTGATCAAAGAAAAACTAATAGTCTGAGCAAAACCTGAACTTCCAGTAAAGTTTTAAAATGTGACCAGATTTTTCTTCCTTAAAAGCACTGTTTTTATCATGTGCTACATACACTCCAACCTTGAGGCTGAAATCTGTGACCCTTCTCTCCCCATTGAGTCCCCATGTGAATCATTAGGTCATTAATATTACTCTTGGCAAACGATTTATCTAAATCTGCTGTGTTTACAACCCATCCAAAGCAGGCCTGAAAGGTCTCAATGACCTCTCCCTTTTGGCAAACCAATTCCCCTTTTCTGAGCTGATTGTACTAGGTGACCTAAATTCACATTGGATTGGTGATGAAGCTCAGTATGAACCCACTCTAGACTCATGTCAGCTGCATTGAATCCTGCAAACCCCAACTGGACTTAACCATAAAAAAGGCAACCATACCTTGATCGACTGGATTCTTGTCAAAAAATCTGAAAGAATCACCACATCAGGTGTTCTCAGTGACTCAGTCAGTGAGCACATGGCAACATATTGCCAATGGCACAGTAATACCCCCAATAACTCCCCGCCCAGGATTATCTCCTTCAGAAATTGCACCAACCTGAACACCATATCCTTCTAACATGACCTATCACTTATCAACCCGGCTTTTTTAGACACAACCACTAATGTCAATGTGGCACTCGACCAATTTATAAAGGCCTTCACATCTATCCTCGACAAGCATGTCCCACCACTCACTTGCAGTGTCAAACCTAAGAAATCATATTGGCTAACTAGCAATATCTTTGCCCTGATGCATAGAAGAAACACATCCTGGAGTAAGTTCAAGAAATCCCACCTTACCACCAATTGGAAAGATTACAGGTTCCTAAGGAATGAATGTATGAGAGAAATCCTCAGGGCCAAGTCTGAGTATCTTAAAAAACAACAACTGAATAACCTGGACAGTCCCAAAAAGTTCTGGCAGTCAGTAAACTCTTTTGTTAAGAACTGCTCCCAATCCCCTCCACCCACCATTGACATCAATGGTGCTACCCATACTGACCCTTCAAATATTGCCACCCACTGGCTGCACAACAGGACACAGAAGGTAATAGTCAGTGGAACACATTCCGAAGAAAGGGGGGGTCACTAGTGGAGTACCTCAGGGCTCAGTACTGGGTCCAGTCCTCTTTAACATCTTTATAGGTGACATTGCAGAGGGTCTGGAGGGAAAGGTATGCCTCTTTGCAGATGATACAAAGATCTGTAACAGAGTTGAACCACAAGGGGGGTAGAAAGGATAAGAAGGGACTTGGCATGGTTGGAGGAATGGTCAGACATATGGCAACTTAAATTCAATGCAAAGAAGTGCAAAGTAATGCACCTGGGAAACAAAAACCCAGGAGAAGAGTACGCAATAGCAGGGGAGGCACTAACAACAACAGAAATGGAACAGGATTTGGGGGTAGTCATATGAGATGATCTAAAAGTTGGTAAGCAATGTGAGAAGTCAGTAAGGAGAGCCAGGGGTGCATAGGAAGGGGCATCACAAGTAGAAAAAGGGAAGTGGTTATCCCTCTGTACAGACAGTTGGTGAGACCCCATCTGGAGTACTGTGTGCAGTTTTGGAGACCTCATCTACGTAAGGACATAGACAGGATGGAAGCAGTCCAGAGGAGGGCAACTAAAATGGTGCATGGTCTGCATCAGAGATCATATGAAGAGAGACTGAGAGAGCTTAATATGTATACCCTTGATGAAAAGAGGGACAGGGGGACATGATAGAAATGTTCAAGTACCTCAAGGGAATCAACAAAGTCCAGGAGGGTAGCATCTTTCAGAAAAAGAGATGTGTAAGAACAAGGGGACACAATTTAAAGATAGAGGGGGGACGGCTCAGGGGTAATGTGAGGAAATCTTTTTTCACGGAGAGAGTGGTGGATGGAACTGCCTTCCTGGGGAGGTTGTTGGGGCTAAAACAGTGGGGGAATTCAAACATGCATGGGACAGACACAAGGCAATTGTAGTAGGGGGTGGCAGGAAATAGGCTGTTGGTTAACTAGAATCTGCAGCTTATCCAGTAGGTAGAGAAATGGGCAGACTGGGTTGGCCAAATGGTCCTTATCTGCCGTCAAAGTCTATGTTTCTATGTTTCTCTTTAACAACTTCTTCTGCAATCTGAATAAATACAGAACCAATGCCCCCCCGCAACCAGCCCCGCATTTTCTAATAGAGACCCGCACAGCCCCCACTTCTATTTAAAAAGGGTTACTTGCCATGACATCCACAAGCTGCTTTCTACACTAAAAGTGGACAAAGCCGCTGGCTCTGATGGTCTCTTACTCAAAGTCCTTAAACTTGCTGCAACTCGAATGGTTCTCCCCATCACTAAGCTCTTTAATTCGGCCTTCTCGACTGGCACCGTGCCTGACCTATGGAAATAATCCACAGTCATCCTGTTGCACAAGAAGGGTAACAAGACATCTCTTGAGAACTATCGTCCAATCTCACTTCTCTCTGCTCTTGCTAAGCTACAAGAAAAAATTGTCCACAGGCAATTAGTGGAGTGCATGCAGCAATACAGCCTCATATGCCCAGAGCAACGTGGTTTTCGTAAAGGACACAGCACCGACACAGCCATGATCAAATTCACCTATGCCATATGCCACTCTGTGGACAAGAGTCTTGTGACTGGATCTCTGTTTATGGACCTGACCAAGGCCTTTGACTTTGTTGACCATAAACTGCTAACAGACAGATTGTTGGACCTGGGCCTAGGACCATCTGCTCTCAACTGGTTCACAAGCTACCTGAACCATAGAAAGCAGGCTCTAAAATAGGAAACATTCTGTCCACAGTAAACAGCATCACCAGTGGTGTCCCTCAGAACTCCCTTCTAGGCCCTCTCCTTTTTACTATCTTCATAAATAACGTGCCCACAGTCTGCAAACCCATACAATCTCTCACGTATGCAGAAGATGCAGTTCTTCCACACACAGCAAAGATATTGACAGTATCAACCATTCAATCAGCTCCTGCTTTGCCAGGCTCCAGGAATGGTTCTCTTGTGAGAAAAAGGTCCTTAATCTCCCTAAAACCCAGTGCATGCTATTTGAGACTAGGCATAGCCTAAATAAACTATCCTCCAAGTTCTTCATCCTTACTGCAAATGGCTCCCCCTTACTAAAGGCCATGGGCATGATTCTCAAAGGGTTATGTCTGGTGTAACTTGATGTGTGCTAAAACAGTGGTGCAAGTAGCAAGTTACGCCAGCAGTTGCGACATTTGGTATTCTGCAAAGTGGCCTGCAACATGTCGCAGGCTGCTTGCGCCAAAGAGGACTTATGCCACCAGGTACGCCTAAACCCCCTGCGACATGGCGCTAGGGGGTTTACCGCTGCTGTTGCACCCTATTCTGGAAGGGCTGCAGCAAAGTCCCCAAATGTGCTATTCTAGAACAACCCCCCAGAGGACAAAAATCAAAGTACAGTTACACCAGCAAATAGCTGGTGTAAGTGCATTTTGCATCCACTGGGGATTGCGCCAATGTGCCGCCAGCTTGATTCTCCAGTATATGCAACCCCCCAGCTCCATCCCTGTGCCAGTAGACAAAGACCCACAGAGCTATAAGACCCCCAGCCCCCGATCCCCCAATACAGATTGTACATGCCCCACAGGGCTGTGTTCCCCCACCAGGTCCCGATCCTCCAATTATTAAATGCCCCGCAGGGCTGTGTCTCCCCCCCACCCAGGTTCCAATCTCCAATCATTAAATGCCTCTCAGGGCTGTTTCCCCCCCCAGGTCCCATTCCCTGATTCCCAAACTCAAGTCCATGCAGTGCCACTATTAGTATGTACGGTGAAGCCCGCTTAAGTGCACACCCTTGGGATATTGGGTTTTTGTGCACTTAATCAGGCTGTGCATTTAACCGAGTAATTGGAAAATGCATCCCAGATGCAAGACTTCTATCTACACTTAATTACATACTGGTGCCTAAACTTAAAATCATTAGGGTATAAATCATTTACATAAGAACTTAATCAGTACTCATTTACTTATTACTTACTGTTCCAGACTGGCAATGGCCGCTGAGATGGTTACTGGTTCCTCGTCCATGTGTTTCTCCTTATCATTGTTCGGTGCCAATGATCCCCTAATGTCCTCACAGATATCCTCCTCAGTAAGTGCGCCTTCAGTTTGTAAGCCCAAGTCAATTTCTGTGTACTGCATAAAATCCTGTAAAGTCATCCCCACGGGCAGCTCTGGAATCAGCTCGTTGACACTCTCGTCGTCTGCAGGGCCAGCAGCTTCTGACATAGCAGAAAATCCCACCTTCCGATAGCAGTTGGCTATCATATCTTGTCGTACCCCACCCCAAGCAGCATCAAGCATCTGAATGGCATCCAAAACTGAGATCTTTTTGCTGAGATCTGACACTGACACTGCTGATCCTGAATCAATGCTCAAAATAATCTTTTGGATGATCTGTGAAAACCCAAAAATAAAAGAGGTTAGCACAGCATTGGCTAAATGTAGCGCAGAGGGCGTTTAGAGAACTGAAGCCTTACCTTCTCTCAAGCATATCTGCAAGTTGTTGGGCTTTCTGTAGCAGGATCGGGCCACTAAATGGAGCATCAGCTGTACAGTTCGATGTGAACCAGCATAAGAGTGCTGTTTCCATGGTCTCACTCTTACCAGTCTGCTTTCTTTTGCACTCTAACTTCTTCTCACTCTCCCATTCAGATGGCAAACGATCTTTTTGAGAAAATATTCTAGAAATCGTGGAGACATCAATGCCAAATTCTTTTGTAAGATCAGATCGTTTTACATTTGGCTGCAACAGTCTCTGGATAACAGCTACCTTCTGCTTCAACGTTAGGATATTTTTCTTAACCTTAACCATGTCTCTCTCCACAAGTGCTGCAGCATGAATGAAGTGCTCATAGCTGTAACAGAAGTTAAAGCACTTCCAGTAAAGGTCACTTTAATTATGTAATTTTAATTGCTTAATTACTGTGTCATGTTAAGGTGGCTGCATGTGAATGAAAAGGCATCAGCAGTAAAGGTGGAACATATTTGTGCCTTAGACATTGATCAGATCACAATTGTACATTGAACAGAAAATGAAAATATGTGTACTTAACCGAAATGTGCACTTATCCACTGTGCATTTAGCCAGGCTATTTAACATTGAGAGAATAGGGAAAAAATTGAGATACAGTACTGGAAAACTGTGCTCTTAAGCGGGATGTGCACTTATCCAATATGCACTTAGGTGGGCTTCACTGTATTAAACATATCCACAATATTTCTGGTAATCTAGTGGCCCCCACTCCCCCCCACCCAGCAGTGCCAGACCACCCCACTAGGGTTACCACCTTTTAAGAAGCCCAAAATAGGATATTTCTTACTGAAGGAAGATTTTTTGCAGGACAGTACATAACCGCAACCAATGCAACAGACTTGTTTTCTCTATATAATCAGAATTAAAGCTAAGTATTGTAGTCTGTTAGTTGCTTCTATTGTTTCTTATCATTCTAAGGTATTTTATTTAAGGTATTGTAGTTTTCTGTAACATTTAGTGGAAAGTTAGAAAATATTTTTTCTACTATAAAATCAGGATATGTTTTTTTTTGCAGGACACATCTGCCCAAATCAGGACAGTCCTGCGAAAATCAGAACAGGTGGTAACCCTACACCCCACTCCCATCCCCACCCGTCCCCTGCCGGCGAATGGCACAGCCCATCTCTCACCACCATGGCCAGCCGCCGACTGTGGGCTCTGTATGAGCATGGACTACTGTAAATAGTACATGCTCAAGTTCATTCCCTGTCTCTAAAGGCACACTACTATAGCTTCTACTGTAAGCTAATAAACACACAGTCTCTAAGTAGGATACAGTATGTATAACACAGTGACCCACTATCTTTAAAGGTACAGTACTATAATTCCTCCTAGTCTAAGCAAGCCATAATACCCAACAGGGTGGGTAGTATTGGGCTATACCAGACCACCCCAGCGGCGTAATGAGGTCTGATACCGCAGGCAGAGGGCCTTATAGCCCCTGAAAGGTCTGGTATACCTAATGCCACCCACCACGGAGGGTATTATTGCACTTAAAAAATGGTATTTCATTTTTTTGTTAAATAACAATAATGACTTTAGAAGGAAGGAGAGGGTAAAATATTAATAAAAATCAATAGAAATAGCAGTTTCTGTAAAATAGTCCTTGTACTGGTTGAACTGTCACTAGAGGGTGATGTTGCTTATGAGACTTTTTTTTTAACACTGCAGTGTTACTCTTACCTTTGTAGTAATTATTTCAGCTCCTCCATGAGAGAGCGAGAGTGACGGGGGTGAAAGCTTTTGAATAGCACTAGCGCTACAGACTTTTTTTAAGAGAAAAAAAGATTTCTTGTTGAGACAGTGTGTGGAAAAAAGGTAACTGACAGCTGCAGCGAGAATGGTGCCATGTCCATTTCAGGTGTGATCTGATACCAAGACTACAGTTGGGTCAGAAATTGTCCAACAGAAAAGGAAAAAGGTTCTTCAATTTTACAGGAAAATACATCAGTCCATGGCAGTGAAGTTGTGGAGTTGATTCCTTTCTGGCCTACAGCCAGGGCTGAAGGTTGTGGACAGGAGCAGAGTTGGGGGGAGGCAGTTTGAAGGCAAATGTATGATGCAATGTCTAGAGCATGAGAATAAAAAAAAAAGCATGTGGTCTGACTGGGAAATAACATACAATTACAGCCAAGAATAACACATTTTAAACATGTGTAAGGCTGTTACTTTGATTTTTCAATGCTGAGAGGCGACTAAGGGGTTCTCTGCTTTAATCTTGCTAAGCAAGTAAACAAATGGGTAAACCAGGTTCTTTTGAACCTCAGTGGGTAAGCTGGATTCTTTTAAATGTGTGGCCATATGTGGAGGTCTGGGCACAGGATTCTTCTGATCTACTGTCCCCAACCCCCCGGCAGCAGGTGAATTCTTGCAGGAGGTAGCCAACTTCGTCATAGGTCAAACTTGAGTCCCCCAGATATTTAGTCCTGGGGGACTTCAGTGTTTGGGCTGATGACAAATCTTCTAGGCTAAGTTACAACCTCCTCCAGATGATGTAATCTCCGGGTCTGTCGCAAGAAGTTTCTTCTGTGACCCACCAGGGTGGCCACATGTTGGACCTGGTTTTCTCACTGGGGCTTGAGGTTAGTAGCCTCAAGACTGACTGGGTAATTTGGTCCGATCATTGCACAGTTGTGTTCTCGTTTGGGGCCCCCCCCCGAGAGCCCTCCCCCACAGAGATGATAAGCTACCGCCCTTTGAGGGGTTTGATCCTGGAGGGATTTCTGGCAGTGGCCAACCTATCTAGTGTGGATAGTGCATGCGTACGGGGTACAGGTGAGGCTGTCACCACCTATAAAAGGGCGATGTTAGCTGCACTCGACTCTCTCGCACCCAAATCCTCTCACTTGAGGTCCCCATGGTCTGATGAGGAACTCAAGGTGATGAAGATTTTCGGTCTGAGGCTAGAGCACTGCTGGTGAAAGTCCCGGCTGGAGGTGGACAGACTGCCCCCTGATACTCACCATAGTGGGAGCACAGGGCCAATCACCTGTAAGAAAGCAGAGTTCCTATCCAGGGAGATTGCTGCTGGGAAGAATTGACCAACCATTCTTTTTTGGACTGTGGACAGGCTATTAAACCCAACCTGTCTACAGCTGAAAAAAGTCTTTTCCGACACTTTATGCGAAGAGTTTGCTCGGTTCTTCTCTGACAGGGTGTCCACTATCTGGCAGGGTGTTCCACCAGTGAGTCACAATGTGGCTGACAGTGGTTGCCTTTGGTGTCCGGAGAGCATTCTGCCTAGTTGGGAGGAATTTAAACCAGTGAAGGTGGCCAAGGTCATTGAGGTTGACCTAAAGCTGAAGCACACGTATAGTGAACTGGACCTGGTGCCGACGCATTTCTTGATGGGATATGTTGACATCTTTGGCCTGTTGTTCACCTTGATTGTCCAGTGCTCCATCTCAGAGGGGGTCTTCCTGAGTGCCTTGAAGGAGGCACTGGTTAGACCTCTTCTGAAGAAACCATCATTGGACCCTGATGTCAAGTCAAATTACTGTCCAGTCTCCAACCTCCCATTCTTAGGTAACGTTGTTGAGAAGGTTGTGGTGCAGCAGCTTGAGGAGCACCTCATGGCCTTTGATCTTTATGAGCCCCTCCAGTCAGGGTTTTGTGTGATGTACAGCACGGAAACTGAACTAGTTCAGGTGCACAATGACCTCCTCAGGGCTAGAGATTGAGGAGAGGGTACAATTCTCATTCTCCTCAGTCTCTCTTCAGCTTTTGACATGGTAGACCATTGTGTGTTGCTCAACTGCCTGAGGGAATTTTGTGGACTCACTGGCACCGTCATCCGCTGGTTTGAATCCTACCTCACGAATAGGAGGCAACGGGTAGTGATGGGGAATTTTTCCTCCTTCCCTAGCCTCCTGTCGTGTGGAGTACATCAGGGTTTGGTCTTGTCACCAATGTTGTTTGCTGTGTACATGTTGCCCCTGGGAGAGATCATTAGGAAATACTGGTTGGGGTTTCATTGCTATATGGATGATACCCAACTGTATATTTCCTTTGCCCCGGGACTTCCAGTGCAGTGGAAGTGCTAAATAATTGCCTTGCCAAGATCAATGACTGGTAGGCCTCCAGCTGATTGTGACTGAACCCCAAAAAGACGGAGATACTGGTGGTGGAGTCAAACAGGGGGCGTGGCAGGTTGGCCTCTGGTGCCAAAACAGGCTAGTTCTTGGGGTCTGTGCCACTGAAGTCCTCTTCTAGGGTGCGTGATCTTGGTGTGACCTTTGACAACAGATTGACATTTGAAGCTTAGGTGTCATCCGTTGTCTGGCCCAGCTTTAACCATCTTAGGAATATCGGCAGGATCAGGCCCCTAGTTCCACCCATGGACCTCCCCACCTTGGTATATGCCGTCATAACGTCAAGGCTTGATTACTGTAATGCACTTTACCTTGAGGTCTCGAGAGGTACCCTCTGCCAGCTGCAGCTAGTGCAGAACGCGGCTGCCAGGTTGCTAACAGGGTAGCCAAAATACTGCCACATCACCCCAGGGCTGTGTGGACTGCACTGGCTGCCAGTCAGGTAGAAGATCCTTTTCAAGGTGGGCTTGCTCACCTTTAAGGCCCTACATGGACTGGGCCTGGATACTTGCCTGACCTTCTTACACCCGCTACCTCAATCCACTACTTCTGTTCTTCCTCTAGGGGCCTCCTTGTGATTCCCAGAACAAAGCTAAAAACTGCTGGAGACCGAGCGTTTAGTGTCGCCGGCCCCATCTGGGGAAATCACTTCCACCAACTGTAAGGGAGGCCCCTTCAGTTAAAGTATTAAAGGCCCGCCTCAAGACACTCTTGTTCAGTCAGACCTTCCCAGACACTGTCTATTAGATCTTATTCCTGGGATAACCCTGTTAGTGACTGTTTTTAGCTCAGATTTTGTTTATTCATATGGTCTGCTTAATTTATTAATGTTGTTATTTATGTATTTGTTTTTATTCTATGAATAGTTTGAATTTTATGTACGGCGCCCAGAGCCTCTGGGATTGGGCACCTTGAAAAATTAAAGTTGCCTTGCCTAGACAGAACTTAAAACTCAGTGGGTACATGGATATTTTTGCTGGAAGGGCAGGCTGGCACCAGGACTAGTTATTTCTAAGTTTTTGTCAGCACATATATGGGGTCTTATGCAATCAGAGGCCGTGAAATCTCCCTGCCCATTTTCTAAGGAAATGTTATAATTCAGCCACTACTGACTTAGTAGAATCTCTGTGATACAAAGGCCTACTGTATCTGAAGGTATACTATTAAATTATAATATCTTACCTACAGAAATTTAATGAAATAAAATAATTCAGTCACTACTGCTTAATAGGATCTACAGTATGTGACACATTGACTTGCTGTCTTCAAAGGTGCAGTACTGTAATTCCTCTTGGGCTAATGTAAAAAATAATTCGGTCACTACTGAGTTAGTAGGAACTTTGTGAAAGGGCAACTTATTGTCTCAGAAGGTACAGTACTCTACTACAATACCTTACCTATGGTAATGCAAGAAGTCACACTCACTAGTAGGATTTGTGTTACACAGCAACCCCCTCTCTCTGAAGGTTCACTACTATAATTCCTCCTACAGCAGTGTAATTAAATTATTCAGTCAGTACTGACTTAGAGCCCACACCATCCCCTCATGCAAATGCCCATAGCCCAATGTCTTGCCTCCCCTTTTCCTCTTTTCCTACACTCTACCTGTCCCCCAAGCTCCTACACCTCTCTGCACCTCCCATGTCCCACTTCTAACATACACCAACCTCTACATTCATCCTCTCCCCGTCACAACCCCTTCCTCTCCCCACCCCTAAAATCCTCCCTCCCTCCCTTCAACCTCTCCTCCCTATCTCCTCCTCTCACTTCCCTCCACTATTACCTCAACCCCATTGCCATTCTTCTTGCGTCCACTTCCCCCTACTCTGCTACCTGCTCCACTCTACTCCCCCTCCCCTTATCCTTTCTCCATCAGTTTGTCCCCCTCCATTCAACTATACTTGCTGTTCCCAACCCTAATCCATCTCCCCCTTCTCTTTTTTCCCTCCACCTGTCTACTCCCAGTGGCCCCCTCCTGTTTTAATTGACCTCTTCCTACCCTGTCCTGTTCCTGACATTACAGCCTGGGAGTGCCTGGTACCTCACACTCCTGATATAATCAATTTGTTTCATATTAATTATGCCAATACAATACTGTGTGTTACTGTACATTGCTGTGCCTTATTGCATTATCATATTACTGCACTTTTTACTTCTTATTAAGTAATTATCCCCATCTGGCTTTATGGCTCAGTATGTCTTTCCTGGTAAATCTCTTTTAAATAAATATATTTAAATAAATAAATTTACATAAATAAATAAATTAGTAGGCTTTGAAGCAACCGGCTTTCTCTGAAGGTGCACTACTAGAATCCCTTAACCAGGCTGGAGAAATACAATAATTCACAGTAACTACTAAGTGCTGTGAGATATAAAAATATGGAATTTTACAGGTAGACAAAGACCTGGAGTCTATTGAGTCTGCCTGGTCCTTTCCTTGATCCCGTCCCTGTAACAAAGCAGCCTACTGTTTCTTAAAGGGTGCTACTAGAATTGCTCCTTTGCTAATGAAATAAAATCGTTTACAGTCACTACGGACTATAGGCCTAATCCACACAGATGGTTGAGACACACTCACACTGAGTGTATCCTGGCCACAGCTCTGCATCCCTGATGCCCATCCCCATCAGACCACACCCTCAATCCCCTTCCTCCATGTTCCGCTGGTGTGGAGTCATGCATTGGGGGCAGGAGGCAGCAGAGATGGACAGACTGAGACCAGCACACAAGTGGATCCTTGTCAGTGCAGGGAGCAGGACATGTTAGGATGAAACAGTCATCCAGGACTGCAGTATCCTCACCATAGCAGGTATGATTGTAAAACACACACTGCCCCATGCAGGTGATGCCCACAGCCCACTGAGGAGTCTCCTAGAGCAATGGGCTGGAAGACAGAGGGCCAAGTAAGCCAAAAATCGGTCTGTAGAGTTGGGTGGAGGGAAGCACATACCCACTAGTACTGCCACAATCCAGGCATTGCAGCCCTGCCCCTCCCTGCCAGCCCTCTGCACCTTGTAGTTTATTATGGAGATCGGTTTCATACCATTCTACACCTCCTGGCACACCCCTCTCCATCCACCTGTGAAACATGGTGCATGAGCTGGGATCTAGTATGGAAGAGGCTCATGAACCCATTGTGGATGTCATGGAGTGCCCTGGCAGCGTGCATCTTGTGCATAGAGGACACTCTGGCTTTTCCTGTGCTCCCACATGTGGGGCAGCCCTTAGTACAGTAGGATATGTGTGATGCAGTGCCTCACTTTCTCTGAAGATGTCCTACTATAATACCTTACCTAGATTAATGAAATACAGCTACTCAGTCACTACCAACTTAGGATCTTTGTGGTGCTGCAACCTGCTGCTACAAAAGTGGCCCTAGTGAACTGTCCTATTCATCTTCTAGTCTATGAATATATGCCTCTGCAAAAGTAAGCAAGATATATAGTTTATAAATTTTTTTTTCTTAATTTATTTTCTTCATCTATTTTTTTAGACCAGTTCCAGCTAAATGCAGCAGGAGTGACCAGGCCAGCTGCAGTGCTTGCTTCTCAGACTTGCTAGCAGCAGCAGCTATGAGAAAAAAAACTAATAATTTTTCAAAATAAAAAAGGTGCAGGAAAGTAAATTTCACTTTCACTACAAAACTGGTACTAGTGCTACACCATGAGTCCGAAATGTAATTAGCAGTTTTGCAACTTTAATTGTCAAAGCAAATATCCACCCCTCTGCCAACAGACCACTTAAACACTTGTGCACTGTTGCAAAATGGCAAAAATCAGACCCAGAAACGGAAATATAAGTAACACAATCCTACCACCTCTTGCTGTGCAGTACTTCTGCAGCTGCTTAGATAAGCTTTGATTTATGTCCAGGTGTTTTTCTGCTAAGAATTCTGCTCAGAACCAAATCTTGCTGGAGTTCTGAAAAGAGCTGCTCACTCCCTGCTTTGCCAGCCCCGAATGGCAGTTTCTGCATTGAGGATGCGCGCACTGTATATCTGACCTGGAAACCCTTCAGAAAAGCTAAGTCCCACTTACCATTATAATGTCAACATACCCTGTATGCCCTGATGTACCTGCTCCAGAAATACAAATCTAGCTTACAACAGTGCAAAGCTCTCGATATCCACATTACATGCTGGATATCAGCAGTGCAAAACCCTCAGTATCCACAGTACCTGCTGGATATCAGCAGTGCAAAACCCTCAGTATCCACATTACCTGCTGGACATCAGCAGTGCAAAACCCTCGATATCTACATTGGTATGCCAATGCTACCTCAACATTTTAACATTGACCGACACTACAGCGACAACAGTGCCAGGTCGCTACAGTGTTGGCGCGGGACCCCGCCACTGCTTTCCGGGGATATTGCACCCCCTCCCCGAAACCACTCTGACTTGGAGTTGGTTATTTTAGTAGCGGGGGTAAGGAAGAAAGAGCCAACTGCATGGTGGGTTCAGGGGCAAAGCTCCCCAAAGAAAACACTCTGTCTTGCGACTCCCTTCATGCCAACCGCAAATGCAGTCAACATAAGTGAGTCGCTGTAACGTCGGTCGACAAATGATTTGTCGACCGACTGTCGTGGATCCTCCACATTACCTGCTGGATATCAACAGTGCAAAACCCTTGATATCCACATTACCTGCCAGATATCAACAGTGCAAAGCCCTCATTATCCACATTACCTGCAGGATATCTGAGGTTATCTAGAAGTGTTGACAGGGTATCTAAGCAACTCATTTAACCACCCAGCAGTGGACTATTTTTGCCACCAAGCCAGTACCCAGAACTCATGGTGAGCAGAAAGGTCTCTCTGAAGTTTAACCCCCCCAAAAAAAAAAATGTTTTACAGGGCAGAATCTGGATTGCTTACACAAAGGCTCCTCCTAGCTGAGTGCCCCCAAGCATGGCCTACAATGAATTTTAATTTTCAGTTTGCACCAGACCTCCCACCTCAGCTGAAGTACTTTATGAGGCAGAGATGATAATAACATTTAAAAAGAAACACACACACACAAGAAAAAAAATATTGCAAGTGTCACAAGTCCACAAACTGTTAACTCTAAGTTGAACCTGGAGATCAGTCTGCCATGGCCTAGGCCCAACACATGGGCAGGAAAGAGCTATAAAAAGAAGTACAAACAAGAATGCCATCAGTGCAGTCTTTTTTTTTTTTTTTACTTTCTATTTTTGCTCCTTTCACTGCCCCAGTCTTTCCTTTCTCTCAGAGCCCCCAGGCACCATTGCATTCCACTGGGAGGACCAAGGAATCTGCTCCCAGAGTGCACCATTCCATTTTTTTTTGTTTCCAGAGCCCCAGTTAATCCCCCAGATGGGACGAGGAAGGTTCCCTACTTACCTCTCTCGAACCTCAGGGGAGTGTGCACAGTGGAGTCTGCCCCTGGTTCCTCCATGGATGCGTGATGCAGGCAGCTCGTTACCAGGACCGGCTGAGTTTTTTTCCTTCTTTCAGTTCCCACCCCTCTACTGATGTCAGCATTTGGGGAGGGCCAATGAGGCAGAGGCACAGTGGGACATGCCTCTGCTCAGGTCCTCAGCTGACATCAGCCCCTCCCTTGCTCTCTGCTTCCCTGACTGCACTACCAATACCTGTGGTCGCCCAGGAGATGGCAGTATCATGGCAGAGCAAGCACCTGCCCCTCCACGGAGAAGGAGAGCAAGCTGTTAGGTGCTCAATCCTTCTCCCCCAGCTGACCCCCGGTGATCCAAATCTGTCACCTAACCTGGGTCACTGGCATGGTGTTCTCAGTACACAGTTTGTGCCAGAGGTGTTGATGAGGCAGTGCCAGTTTGGGGGGGTGGAGGGTCAGACAGGATGCTCTCCTCAGGGAGTGAGGGCAGCATTGTACATTGCAATACTACAACTTTAATGAGCAGCTGGTGGATGGCAGTGCTGACGGAACAACTTATGGGCAGGATGCAAAACTAGCTTTGGTATAGTGCATCTGAGCTATAACATCATGTGCAGTATGGCATCATGAAGCACATGCAGTCTGAATATTAGAGGCTAGAAGAGTGGAAAAAATGGAAGCATCCCTTAGAGTGGTAGGACGGCATTGATGCTGCCATATCCAGGTGGTGGTCTCCACCACACCAACATATGCTTTCTCCAAACTTCATGAGCTGCAGACCAGAGGGAAGCATGGCACACATCCCTGCCATGTTCTGCAGTGGAATCCACCATGGAGCAGAATGCCCTGTGTGTGGACCCCATGAGATCATGTAAGCGGTAAAAACCAGAGAAGGGGTAGACTGGGGTGCCGGGTCAGTGTGGTAGCCTAGCCTGAGTCAGAGGTAGGTCTGACAGGGTTGGATATGATCCTGTCCCAGTGGTTATGGAGAAAGAGTTTAAATGCAAGGATCTGTTCTGTTCTCTCCTTTTCTGTCTCTTTTCTGTCTAGTTGCGAAACCAAATTTTCTTGTGAGACCTAGGACTTGATCACTCGATGGTCTTGCAATCCTCTGCCTCTCACTATCTCTCTACCCTCACTTGCTGTTCTGTCTTTTCTCCCCCTTGCATATTTGCCAGTATAAAAATATATGTGAATCATTGTGTGGTAATGCAACTGATACTGGGATCCATTTGTTTAGAAATGTATATAGTTCTACTGTTGAAATGTACATAGTTATACTGTTGAAATGATTGCAAAAAGCTGTTTGGAACTCAAGGGGTTAACCTGTTTGCAAACTCTCTGAGAAGCTGTAAGCAAGTGGTTAGTTCTGGGTCACAATGTTCTTTTTGCTGCACTTGTTGAAACTTACAAGAACACTGTGTGAGAAGCATGCTGTTTTCTTAATGAGAGGGGGTTGCAAAGACCAGAGCTGCAATTTCTTGCAAGAGAAACACAGAGACTGAGATTGGAAATTGAAAAGAAACCCAGATGGACTTTCTCTGTTTATACTGCCATTGTAAATAGTTATTCTGAGCAATTTTTTTATTTTACTGTTATTAGTAATAAACCACTTCTTGCGAATTTTGCAACTGCTCCTGGTTTTCCTATGCTTCCTGACCTGCGCCTCGTCAACAGTGGGCAGCTCTACTGACTTGTGGTTCAAAAACAATATAACAACATCAAGTAGTGGTGATTAATGTGATGTTCCTTCTTGCCTAGTCCTGTCAATCAGCACCTTTGGACACAAAACTGGCAAGAATGGACAAAGCCATCAATGCTATTTGCTCAATTGATGTGTTTCCAATAATTATGTTTAGTTATCACTCAGGGCATTGTGACAATAATGTCACAAGATGACTGGACAAGAAGGAACGTGACACTGAGCACCACTGTACAGCTGCAGCCATAGATACCATTAGATATTTCCAGATATTTTGCAATATATCTGAGAGATTCTATGTGGTGGCCCACAGTGCTACTGCAGGAAGGCAGGGAATTTCTTTGGAGATATCACAGAAATTTCAGGAAATATCTGGCTAAGTCTTTGGCTACAATGGTACAGTGTGAATTCCATTGAAACCTCAACTTTTCTATAGAGAAGACCATTACAGCGACAAATTTGAGGTTGTCGCTGTAATTGTCCCACTGTACATGGCGCTGTTTTTGCAGGTGTTTTGTCCCCTTAATAATCAACTCTGACTCGGATTGGGAGGTGTGGGGGGCACAGCCCCCAGAAGAAATCATTGATAGTCTGACAGCAGAAACGTTGACAGTCAAAGTTATGCCCATCGCTATAGAAGGGTACAACAACTTTTTTGTCGAACTGACTTGGTGGAACCCTATACAGTGCACCTGTATTAATGCTTACCATCAGGGATGCTGTCTGATTCACAACACACAATGAGTTGACAGGATTCATCCAAAACGTGGTATACTGGAAAAAGGCTGGAACTTTGAAGGCTAGATCAACCTACATTCAGAGATGCTCTGGCAGTTATGCACCACGTCACACCAGAGGGCAGAGAAGGAAGGGTAGACAGACACACGTCTTCTTCAATACATCAAAAGTTAGACAAGTAACTTCTTTGTATAGCAGTGGCATGTCTTGGCAGACGCTGGAGGTGGCAAGTGGAAGTAGACAAGGTTGCCTGTGAAATATCTGCTTTGCTGACTGAGCTCCACAACAAGGCAAAAATAGGTTGGTGTGTTCATCACATAATGCATTTATAAATTAAATACTAAATAAATCGCATGACCCACAACCTGTAGGTCATGCAGCATGATCACTGCTTCATGGTTAATAAGTTCAATGGTAATGTCTTTGCAGTCTGCAATAAACTGAATTGGTAAGATAACATTCACAGATACAAATGTTGCAATAAAACAGTTACAGTATATAGATATGTTGACAATTCCATACACCATTTTTCTTTTTCAACGATTTATTGGTCTGACCTAGTGCTTCAATTCTGCATCTTGGACGTCAGATACAGTTGGGAATTCAGTAAAGTCAGTGGCTTATTGCTCTCCTTTACCTTTTGATGTGGGCTTCAGGTGTAGTAACTTATTTGGCGGTAGGCAGACAACGTTCATTTTTACAAATGTGAGCATCTGCCCATTTTTTATGTGGCAAAGTTGACTGTCAGTATGATGGCTCCTGCTGCACTGGACAGTCATTCAATACTAGCTGGTGGGCAACTCGAGACATTTCACAGCAACATGACTCAATGTAGGCCATTCCTCAAGCTTTGTAACCCAGTACATGCATGGATACATACATAGATATATAGACAATGATGGTGGTAAAAGGTCTATTGGCCCATCCAGTCTGCCACCCTACCTACCTACCTACTCTGCATTCTCCCTAGAGGCCATCCCTTCCCTTTGTTTCTGCCCCCACCCTTTTCTAATTAACCCCACATGCCAGTCCCAATACAATAGGGGCTCATCATTTATCGGAAGTTGTCTTTAAGTTTGAAAAGTATGCATCCACCTTCCACCATTTTCTCTGCTGACTCCCCTTTGAAGAATTCTTGTCCTCACCCTCCTTACATTCTGATACACCAACATTGGCCAATAAGTTCTGAAGTGGGTTGGCACTGCTAGTGCTGGTACTAGCCTTGTACTGTCCTTTGTTGGTTGATGGCTTGGAAGGACTGTTCTGATTCTGCGTCACTTGTTGCTTCAACAGCTGGGCATAAATCTAATCCATTAAGGCATACTTCATATATTTTCCTGCTTTAGTGCCCCCAGAGAACAGTAGTGACAAGTCATGTTTATACCTTGGGTCAACAATTGTGGTAGTTGCAGAATGTACGTGCTTGTTTTACGTAATGATTGTATGCATATATTGTTTCTGAAATATTTTAATCACGTGGTCCGTGAGTGCACAGGCAAATGAGTCATCACTGACATGTAGGTGCTTGTTGACATTTGACAATGCCTCCCTCAGCACACAAAGCAATGGGAGCAATGCACTAATGCAAGCAGTCTTTCCACTTACTGCCTTAGTGGCATGTTCAAATGGATGTAAAATCATTATTTTGCCATCCATCATATACCACTGCTCAGTAGTTCAAGCTAGGAACTCGGCGGACATATCTCGGCTACTATGCAGCAGCGTGTATTCTGATAGCACCTTGTATTGGTCATAAAGGCCTTCTAGCATATATTGTGTAGGTTGGAGTTCCATCTAGTGCTCACCATATTTTTTAAGTGGTGCTAAGGCAGACTGTTCTTCATCTGCAGCTCATGCAGATGGTTCGTTGCCTTGGTAGAGCAGGATTCTGCACAAGTTCAGTGACACATGCACATCAGTGTGTTAACATCTGTCTAATTCAGAAACTCTTGGAACTACAAGATTAAATACAGTGGGCCATACATGACACCCTTCAAAGACTGCCATCATGTCATGGCTTTTGCAACATTAGACCCACTGCTACTAGCTAGAAATCCAGCCTTAAGTCCTACAGGATACAGCCACTCATCAATTTTAGACAGTAGCTCAGCCAATATACTAGTGTCACTGTGGGCTTTCAGCAACATACTGGTCAGGTAACTATGACAAGTACCACCAAGGTGTGAGTAACTACTGTGGCAATTAGTGTTACTGTATGACTTTCGCTATCGTAGAAGACCCACCAGGCAGATGTGATAATGTGCTGTGATGCACATATAAGACAGTTTAGCCACAGGTCTGCAAGTCCACATACAGTATCCATGGTCAAATGTATTTATTTTTATTTTATTTATTAAGGCTTGGATTACATAAACATAGAAACAGGACTGCCAGGCCCACCCAGTCTGCCCAGTATGCCTATCTAGCTGCTAGGACTTTGCTATTTCCTACCCGTTCCCCCTCCCCAGATCTAAAAGACCCTTGTGTCTATCCCATGCTTCCTTGAACCCCCTGCAGTTCTTGCCCCCACCACCTCTCTGGGAGTCTGTTCCAGTTGTTCACCACCTTCTCCGTGAAGTAGATTTTTCTAATGTTTCCTCTGAGCCTCCCCCCTACTACCTGCATATCATGCCCCTTGTTTGCTCCTTTAGCTGGAAGATGTCCTCTGCTGGCGCCCTGTTAATACTCTTGATATATTTGAAGGTCTCAGTCAAGTCTGTTTGTTGTTGCTAAGTAGCAGATATTTTTGCATTGTGCTCTGATTCTGTGATAGAATCTGTATTAGTAGAAGGTAGATTATTGTGATTGTAGTTACCTTTTGATTGTAAGGATAAAGAGGTGAGATAGAAGTGTATGTATTTTCAAATATTATAGAGGAACAGTGGCAGGATTTTTAGGACAGTAAATTAATAAAAAGGGAACTAGGAGAGCTTCAGTAGCAGACAAGTAGTGGAATAGCAGTATAACTGCAGTATAATGTGGGGAGTGGTGCAATGCAGTGGCTGTGGGGCAGCCATATTCAGGCAGATCTTCTGGACACTGAGGTGCTGCCCTATCTGCATGCATCTTTCTGGACTGCGGGATGAGGTAGCCAGACTCAGAGCGGAAGTAAACTGGGTCAGGAGTACCATCGCCCCTATCCAGAGACCACTCAGTCCAATGCAGCTGCCTCAAAGGATGCAGAGAACAAGGAGTACTTGGATGACAGTGGGCTCAGGGAGGGTTAGACCAGTCAGGCAGAGGCACATCCCAGATCCTATTCCACTCAAGAACTCATATGCCACACTGCCAAACAGGGACAACCAAATAGAGGTACCCAGAGAAATGGAAGGAAAGGATGTGGAGGTTAGCCAAGTGCAAAAGATGGAGATTAGCGCCCAGGAGGTGGATAGGCAGAATAGGGGCAAAATTCAGCAGAAAGGCAGACAGCAAGGTGAACCAGGGATAAAGGACAACCAAGGAAGGGCTGGAGTAGAACAGTGAAACAGTCTAGGAGGTCAAATCATGGAAAGTCATGTGTGCAAATGCCAGGAGCCGTAGCAACAAGATGGAAGATCTGGAGGCTGTCATGGTGCAGTCAGACCTGGACATTGTGGCCATCACTGAAACCTGGTGTAATGATAACCATGACTGGGAGTTGGCCATACCTGGCTACAACATATTCAGAAGAGACAGGGCAGGCAGGAAGGTAGGAGGAGTGGCACTGTATGTGAAAAATGACATAAGGGCCACAGAGATCCAGGAGTAACAAAATGGGGGAGAGATACTGTGGGTTAAGCTGGAAAGGAAAATGGGGCCAGCCATCTGCACAGGTGTGGTCTATAGACCACCAGCCCAGGAGGAAGAAACAGATAGGGAGCTAATGCTAGCCATCCAGAGGATGGCAGACAAGGGTGAGGTAGTACTGGTTGGAGACTTCAATATTCCAGACGTGGACTGGAGCATTCCAGCAGCAGCATCAACTAGGAGCAGATTTATCCTGGACTCCCTTCAGGGTGCCTTCCTCAAGCAACTGGTCATGGAACCAACTCGGCAGAAGGCAATACTAGACCCTGTGCTCACAAACAGGGACAGTGTGATGGGGGTAACAGTGGGGGAGCACCTGGGGAACAGTGACCACCAGTCACTGTGGTTTGAAATCACAGAAAGAGCAGCACCAAACCACACAAAAACACGTATCCTGGATTTTAGGGGGGCAAACTTTGGGAAAATGGGGAGATACTTGAAAGAGGCATTAAGGGGAATGGGGCAGGAATCAGGGATTGAGGAACAGTGGGAAGTATTTAAAATGGGATTACAAGAGCAACAAAATTATGTATTAAGCAGGTTAGCAAGAGGAAAAGGAAGAGGAGACCATTATGGTTTTCCAAAGAGGTAGCAAAGAAAGTGAAAGCCAAAAAGATTGCATTCAGGCAATACAAAAAGACACAGGCAGAAGGGGATAGGGAGAAGTACCAGGAGAAGCAAAGGGAGGCAGGGAGGTCAGTAAGGGAAGCCAAAGCTCAGACAGAAGAACACATTGCAAAATCAGTGGGTAGAGGGGACAAACCTTTACAGGTACATAAGTGAAAAAGAAAGGCAAAGGAGGGATAGTGAGACTGAAGGGGAGGATGGGGGCTGTGTGGAGGATGACAACAGTAAAGCTGACATATTGAACAGGTATTTCTGCTCAGTCTTTACTGAGGAAGAGGAGGGTAATGGGTCTGAATGGAGTACAAGGGTGAGAATGTTGCAGAAATGGACACAAGTCCCTTTACACGAGAAAGGGTCCTGAAGGAACTGGAAGTAATAAGAGTTGATAAAGCAATGGGGCCAGATGGGTGCACCTTGGGTCCTTAAAGAACTAAGAGAGGTGGTGGCTGAACCTCTTGCTATCCTGTTTAGCCGATCACTAGAAACAGGGGAGGTACCCAAAGACTGGAGGATAGCAGATGTAGTCCCTTATACAAAAGTGGGAACAAAGAGGAGAGGGAACTACAGACCAGTCAGCCTCACCTCGGTAGTGGGAAGATCATGGAAGCACTACTGGCTGAGAGATTGGTGGAACATCTGGTTGTCAATGGACTACAGGACCCAAGGCAGCATGGTTTCACCAGCGGAAGGTCATGTCAGACCAACCTCATTGAATTTTTGACTGGGTGACTAGGAGGTGGATCAGGGAGGGCAGTGGACATGGCCTATCTGGACTTCAGCAAGGCCTTTGACACTGTGCCACATAGAAGACTATTGCACAAACTGGGAATATGGGTGTGGGCAGGACAGTAGTGCGGTGGGTAGGTAACTGGCTGGGCAGCAGGACACAGAGGGTGGTGGTAAATGGCTGTCACTCCACAGAGGGAAGAGGACCAGTGGGGTACCACAGGGATCAGTGCTGGGACCGGTACTATTCAATATCTTCATCAGTGACATTGCACAGGACCTAGAAGGCAGAATTTCACTGTTCGCTGATGACACGAAGCTCAGTAACAGAGCAGACATATACCAGAGGATGTAGACAGAATGAGAAGGGACCTGCAGAAACTTGAAGAATGGTCAGGGTTTGGCAGTTGAAATTCAATGCAAGGAAGTGCAAGATAATGCATATGGGCACAAAACCCTGGCACAATATATCAGTTGGGGATGAGGATATAGCATGCACCAAGCAGGAAAGGGATCTTGGAGTTATCATCTCTGATGACCCCAAGGCAGGGAAACAGTGTGACAAGGCAGCAGGTAAAGCAAATAGGATGCTGGGATGCATAGGCAGGGGCATCACCAGCAGGAAAAGGAGGTCATAATTCCACTATACAAAACACTAGTGAGGCCGCACCTGGAGTACACTGTGCAGTTCTGGAGACCTTACCACGTAAGGACATAGACAGGGTAGAGAAGGTTCAGAGGAGGGCAACAAAGATGGTGCATGGATTGCATCACAAGTCCTATGAGGACAGGTTGAAGGCACTGAACATGTACTCCCTGGAGAAGAGGAGGGAGAGAGGACATATGATAGAGACATACAAGTATCTTACAGGGAGGAACAGGGTGCAGGAATGCACTATTTTTAAGCGAAAAAGATGTTCCAGGACTAGAGGGCATGGGATGAAGTTGGAGGGAGGACGATTCAGAGGAAACGTGAGGAAGAATTTCTTCACAGAACGGGTGGTGGACAAGTGGAACACCCTGCCAGAGGAAGTGGTGGGGGCTGAAACAATCACGGGATTTAAGAATGCATGGGATAGACATAAAGGAATTCTGGAGGTCAGGGGTAAGGGGCAACAGACTTCCTGGAAAACATAAACTGAACTTACAAACTTAAATGGGCAGACTGGGTGGGCCATAGGCCCTTATCTGCTGACACTGTCTATGTATCTATGTATCTATGTCCCTCTTCTCCCTTCTTTGTTCGAGGGAGTACATGTTTAGGTCCCTCAGCTGTTCCTCATATGACAATTGACTGAGGCCCTTCACAATTTTTGTCGCCCTCCTCTGGACATGTTCCACTCTATCCAGATCCTTCTTGAGGTATGGCCTCCAGAACTGGACCCATACTCCAGATATGGTCTGACAAGCTGCCTATACAAGGGCATTATGACCTCCCTCTTCCTGCTAGTTATTCCTCTACCGATACACCCTAGCATCTTATTGACCCTTGCCACTACCTTCTCGCATTGCCTTGCCACCTTCAGGTCCCATGCAATGAATATACCAAGGTCCCTTTCCAGCTCAGTAACCTCTAGGGCATGCCCCCCATCTAGTATTCTACACCCTGGTTTTTCTTGCCTAAGTGCATGATTTTGCATGTTTTTGCATTGAAGGACAATAACCACTCCCTGGACCATTTCTCCAGTTTCTCCAAATCCTTGAGCATACTCTCAACCCCCTCAGGTGTATCCACTCTATTGCAGGCCTTTATGTTATCCGTGAATAGACATACTCTTCCCTCTAGCCCATCCGCTATGTCCCCTATAAATATATTAAAAAAGAGTGGCCTCAGCACCGACCCCTGAGGCACCCCATTGGTGACCATTCACTCCTTTGAAGGTACCCTATTAACAATTACCCTCAGCCTTCTGCCCTCCCAGCCAATTCTGCACCCACCAAACCACTACCAGCCCCAGCCCAAGACATCTAATTTTGTGCAGTAGTCTTCTGTGTGGCACAGAATCAAATGCCTTCTTGAAGTCGAGGTACACAATGTCCACAGACCCCTCCTGGTCCAGTACCCTGGTGACCCAGTCAAAGAACGCAATGAAGTTTGTCTGAACTGACCTTCCCTCAGTGAATCTGTGCTGCCACCAGTTCTGTAGGCCATTGACTTCTAGGTAGCTAGTGATTCTCTTCTTTAACAGTTTCTTCATGAACTTGCCCACCACCGATGTTAAGCTCACCAGTCTATAACTGCCTGCCTCCTCCTTGTCTCCCCCTTATGGAGGGGGACCACATCCGCCCTTTTCCAGTCATCAGGGACCTCCCCTGATTCCAGGGATTTATTGAAGAGGCTGGTCAGAGGTACTGCTAGTACTTTACTAAGCTCCCTCAGTACCCTGGGGTGCACCCCATCCAGCCCCATCACCTTATTCACCTTCAACCCCTCTAGCTCCCTCAGGACCTTCTCCTCCTGGAACACACTGGAATCAACCCCCCCCACCACCACCCCCTCGTTTTTCCTGATATTCCTACTCTCCCCATCCTTCTCTACCATAAGCGCTGAGCTGAAATAGCTGTTGAGTATTTCCACCTTCCCACGGTCATCTTCCGCCAGTCCCCCTTCTTCATTTTTCAGCCTGACTATCCCTTCCTTTGACTTTCTTCTCTCGCTCACATACCGGAAGGTTTTATCCCCCTCCTTTACTGTGTTGGCTATTCTCTCTTTTGTTCTTGCCTTCGCTCTCCTGACCTCCAAACCTGCTTCCTTCTGCTTCTCTTAGAATATAGCTCTATCCTCCTCCCTCTGTATCATTTTATACCTCCTAAACACTTTTCTCTTTGCCCTGACCTTCTCCACCACTTCTGTTTTTCCTATTTTTATTTACCTTCCTGGCGCAGAGGCCAGTGTCCTCCAATATAACCCCTTTTATTGTACCTCACATTTCCTTCACTCCTCTAAGTCCCACCACCCCCTGCCAATGCCTACTGAACACATTCCCCCATTTTCTGAAAGTCTGCATGCCTGAAATTTAGCACGTTCACTCTGGGCTGATGAACAACAGCAGTAATTTTTACCATGAATCAAATGATGTTGTGGTCACTCGTGCCAAGGTTCTCCCATATGGATGCCTCCCCCACCTACTCCCCATTTATAAGAATGAGTCTCAGGATCGCCCTTCCCTGGTCGATTCCCTTACCAGCTGTTTACAACAGCTCCCCAGAGCCCACCTCCTGCGGGGATGCCACTGATGGGGTTCCCCACTCCACATCTGGCAAGTTGCAGTCTCCCATCAGCAGCACCTCCCCTTTGTTTGCCTTTGATCTCCTCCATCATTGCCTTATCCACCTCATCCTGTTACACTGGTGGCCTATATACCCAGGCTTTGTTTGAAGACCTCTGGAGCCCATTCATTTGCTTTTGCAGCTCCTAGGCTGTGGAATTCTCTATCTCCTCAGATAAGGGGGTGCCTGACTGTGGAAAGCTTTAAATCTGCACTGAAAATGTATTTATTCTCTCTTGCCTATTCTGACTATTAATTTATGGATTCTGTCGTTTTAAGTGGTTTTAAAATGTTATGGTTTTAGTGGTTTTGTAAAAGCGCTTTGATATTCTTTGAATTGCGCTTCATATAAATAAAGTTATTATTATTACTATTATAATGCCACCCTGGTACATTTGACTTCTCCCTTCCCAGTGTCCAATGATACATAAAGCCTCAGTCCCCCCACCTACCCTGCAGTTCCATGGCCTTAATGTGTTCCTTCACATATAGGCAACCTGCCCCCCGTCCTTCCCCCTCTGTCTTTCTTATAAAGTACATACCCTGGTACTGCCATATTCCAATCCTGGCCATCATGACCCCATGTCTCCGTGATTCCCATGATGTCCAGGTCTGCCTCAGCCATGACCGCTGTTAAATCTGGGATCTTGTTTCCTAGACTCCAGATGTTGGTGCACATGGCTCTCCATTTGCTGGACTTCTTTCTTTTGTCCCCTGATGCATGTTTCCTTCCCCTCTCCTGTACCCTGTTTTTTTTTTTTTTCTCCGGGGGCTGGTAGCCCCCCATGTCTCCTGTCCCGTGGTGTGGAATTGTTCCCAACCCCCCGATCTAGTTTAGAAGAAATAGGCTGTTGATTAACTAGGATCTGCAGCTTATCCAGTATGTAGGGAAATGGGCAGACTAGGTGGGCCAAGTGGTCCTTATCTGCCGTTAAAGTCAAAGTCTAAATTATAGTTTTGTTCTGTGAACTCTCCTAACTTGCTCCTTAGCACTGCCATACCCTTCTTATGGTTCCATGTGATAACAGTGATAGCAGAAAGGTGATTGCCATTAACGCGAGTGTACATCACCAAAAATCAATTTCAGATGTACACTCGGCGCCTGTAAAGGTGCTGGGGACTTTTTTTTTTTATGAGGGCTGTGCCCTCACAACTTCATTAAAGGATTCTCAACTCCAGGGGGTGCACGTCGGTGGGTAAAGCAGAAAAATCACGGTCAGGTGCAACAAACAAACACGTACCTAGAACTGAACCCGGCACCCTCACAACCCTAGCCTGCCACCCACTCACCATGCCACAGGGCCAGCTCAGCAGCCCAACACTTCACTACACCTCACAAACCCTTCCTCCCCTTCCACCCGTCGCACAGCGTAGTCACCCCCCCCACCGCATGCGTGTACATATCACTATATTCACAGACCCCCCCCCCGAATTCGGTCACCCTCCCTGCCCAGTAGCCCTGTGAACAGGTGCTGTAATTGAGTCACCCTTTCATTCCCCAGTCCCCTACTAACGTATACCCCATCTGTTCACACCATCCCATCAGCCATTTTTTGAATTCTTCAGTCCTCAGTCTCCTCTCTGTGCTTGCCCTTGGTATGGGCAGCACCTCTGAAAATGCCATAGATTTGAACCCCTGGCTGCTTAGCAAGTGCTTTAATTCTTGCCTGCACTTCCAACAAGCTATTCCCCACCAGGTCTTTTGTTCCTAGGTGGAACATCAGGTATATTTTCCCATCCTGCTGTTTCCCCCTGGAGGGGATATAGTGAATGACCTCTGCCGCCATCATACCTGGCAGGCACTCAACCCATACCATACTGCTTTTGTCCCCCTCCCGCCCCCCATCAAATTCCTTTTATTATTGAGTCCATGACAAGCAAAACCCTTCACTTACATTACCTTCTGCTTGTATTTCTCTTCTGTTGTTTTCCCAGTCCCTTGCATTCCATTAATAACTCAATTCTCACTTCCCTCTTTACCCCTTTAATCTCCCCGAGTTCTGATTTCCCCCTTCTCTCTACATGCTCCCAGCCCCCTTCAGGTAGTTTCTGCCAAACCACCCTACCTTGCACCACTATCCATGAGCTCTGTCTTCCCCCTTGCCCTGCCCTTTCCCATGCCCTGACTGAAATTCCCAGTGCTTGGGTTGCTTCCCCATGTCCGTCCTGTTCTAGCCGCCATAAACGAGCACTTGCTGTCTCCCCTCTCTTGAGGGTTTGCCTTTTCTGGAGTGAACTTGCCCCTGCACACTTGTCTTTATTTTTGCCATCCTCTTTGTTCACTCACGAAGGGACCTCCCTCTGTCTACTGAGCCTTCCCTTGTATGTGTTTCTCCTGTACCCCCTATTTGTCTCTCATTCAGCTCCAAATTCCTTATTTTCACCCCTATTTTGTGGCACTAGTGTTGCAAATCTGTTTTTGTGCTGTATGTCCACTGCCTGTTTCCCTCCAAATGGGGCTCCTCCCCATCCCTTCCCTTTCATGCAGGCTTCGGACCTTTGTACCTTATCTACTGCCATTCCCCTTGGTCCTTCTCACATCCTGTACTGCCTCTGCCTGAGCCCCCAAAAGCCCCCCTTGTGCCCCCCCACTCCTCCTTCCCTGCTTGCGTACTCCTTTGTGCTCTTCCAAGCCGCCTCCTGACCACGCTGGTCTCTTTCTGCATTTGCTCCTAGAACTCCATCATTTCTCACTTTTCTGCCCCATCCCCTCTTATTCTCTCAGCTGATCCCCTCCTGTCCATTCCACTACTCCTCACCTGTCCATCCTAGTGTCCATCTCAACCACCTAACCTCCTCTTTTAATTGTGCCAGCTAGCCACATACCGTGCAGCCCTCCCTCCCTTCCTCCATGCCATATCCAGTACTATAGCTAACCCACAACCAGTGCACCCTACCACACTTCCAAAGATGCCCCCTGCACTTGCAGTCTGGGGACCATGCCCCTGCCCTGTCCCCATTCCGCTCCATTTGCCCCTCCAAATCAGTTGTCCCACCATTTTTCCTAACTCTACTATAGTCCCAGATGTTTCAGCACAGAAACAGTTATACGTAATTTTACCCTCCAATGCCTGTTGCTTAATACCCTTAAAGAACACCTTGGGAAGCCTTTTACCTAATGCCTAAAATTACTAGCTCCCTGACTAGAAACTCCCCCGGTGCATGAAAGAATTAGTGAGCAAATCAAGTCAAAACAGTGCAATATGGACAACTAGAAACAGCATAGTAATACAAGGGTTCTGACTATTGCCTAGAGATTCTCTCGCTGCCATTCCTTTTGGATCCTTTCGTGCAGATCTCCTCTGTACCTCCACCAACACCTCCCCTCCACAATAAGTTCAGAAAAATCCAACACAAGACTTGTGCCACAATGAGGTAAGAACAGACACCCTAAATTTCCCACTCCTTACCAGTACCTAGACTGACAAAAAAAAATACTTCTGTAGCATAGAGCCATTCCAGAACAAGCGAAGAAAAGAAATCTGCAGTTTCAATAACAGGCAACCATTGATTACCCCCCCTCATTTCTTACAATGCGACATTTTCTGTAGTGTACCCTGCCCAAGTTTCTCTCATAAGTGACCCGCTCTTCTCAGTCAAGTTGCAGTGCTCTTTCTCTATTGCCCAATCAATGAGGACTTGATGTGGCTCCTCCCCCTTCTATGGGCATTTAATAGAGGTCAGGATGGTTGAGTGGGAGAAAATCCTCCTCCTTCTTCTACTGCCAATGTGGCCAACAGGACGTACTGATCTCCGCTCTGGCCACCGATACGGCCACACAGCAACCACAGTTAGTCTGGGGACAAAGAGTTTCTTGTGACTGGGCCCTCTTCCTTATCTGTTCAGTCACACAGTTCAAACCACGCGCCTTTCTCCCTGATTGGTTCCTTTGGCATGGGCACTCCTTCAGTCAGCCACCAATGCGACCATGCACAGCCCCTCAAGGTTTGCCGCTGATCCGGCCAAGCACAGTCCTCCTCGGTCTGCCGCCAAAGCGGCTGAACTCTGTCCTCTTCCCACTGCTGCTGATGCATCTGAAAAACCTCTTCCTTCTTCTTCTGCCGATGCAGCCAACAGGATGCACTAATCTCCACTCCGGATGCCGATGTGACCACACAGCAACTACAGCTCCTCTGGGGACAAACAGTTTCTTGCGACTGGGCCCTCTTCTTTATATGCCCACTTGCACAGTTCAAAACATGCATCTTTCTCCCTGATAGGCTCCAGCCAGCCGCTGATGCAGCCAAACACAGCACCTCAAGGTTTGCCGCCACTGTGGCCAAGCACAGTCCCCCTTGGTCTGCCGTCAAAGTGGCTGAACTCTGTCCTCTTCCCACTGCCACCAATGCGGCTGAAAAAATCTCCTCCTTCTTCTGCCACTGATGTGGCCAACAGACATGCTGATCTCTGCTCCGGTCATCGATGCAGCCACACAGCAACTACAGCTCCTCTGTGGACAAACACCATTGAGCTAAGTGCTCTTTTAAAAAGGTTCTGCATCATACAGGAACAATACATACATAAAAAAAAAAAAAAAAGATTAATTTATTTATTTATTTAAAATTGATAACTGGGAGAAGCACACTAAGCCGGGGCTTGATTCCAGGTGCGACCCAGGGGAAGGGGTAAGAGGAGTACAATATATACATAAAATGAGAAGCAGATGGGTTAACAATAGTAATTACAGGCAGGTTACAGTAGGCCTGAAATATACAGACACAATATTACAGCGAGGCAAGCAGCTTGCAATGTGCCCAAGAATTAAAAGCCAATCTAAATGACGAGTTGCATAAGTACAAACTTGTAAATAAACTGAGCCAAAATTTAACAAAGTAAATAAGTAAAGCAAAAATGGCAGTGGCCAGCAATACGAAAAACTTAAAATAATCAATATAACAATAACATAATTATAGTCTAAACAGGAGGAAATACTGGGGGGTACACTTGGTAGACACAGGTGAGGAAAAAGTGTAAGGAAGATTAAGAGTAAAGGCAGAGTAGAGAAATTAAACAATCAAGCAGACGAAACAGTTAGTCATGAATTTACAGGACCAAGGATTAGTCTGGAGGATAGCAGGAGCAGGGGGGAATGGGGGTGCAATTGAGCTAATGTTTGATGAGGTTTAGTGAGGGAAGGGAGCGGAGAGAGGTGGGAAGGGAATTCCACAGGTGTGGGAAAAAGTAGGAGAAAGAGGCCATACCAGAGTTAGAGTGGGGGACGAAAGAGTGAGGATCACGTGAACGGAGGGAGTAGGCTGTGAGTGGGAAGGGGGATAAGAGGGAGGTGAGGTAGGGGGAAAAAGGCCAAACTAGAATTTAGCAGCAATTATAGAAGTGTGGTGGCTATGGCAGGAGGATAAGGAAGGGAGAGACAGTGAGGAGTAGAGGGCACAATGGTGAGTCCTGAAAGGAATGTTCAAGGTGAAGCAACAGAAGACGTTGAAAAGAACATCCAATCTAGAGAGAGTGTATGCAGAAGCAGATCCATAAACAACATCTGCATAATCAAATAGAGGTAGGATAGTTCTTGTAAGAAGTATCCGGAGAACAGGGAGTGAGAGGGCATTTGTTTCTATAGCATGCACCAAGTTTGGGGTGGAGTTTTGAATGCATGTAGTTGACATGAGTTGAGAAATCAAGGTGGTTGTCAAGCAAGGCACCTAAGTACTTGTAAGAGGGAACAGTTTCCAGTGGGGTACCATCAAGGTTTAGGAAGGCAGAAGGAGTGGAGAGCTTGGCTAGTTTTTGGTAGGTACCAAAAAACAGTGAAACTCTTTTGGCGGTATTAACCTTGGGCTGGTTGGCATGGAACCAGTTTAGGACATGAGTAAAATCTAATTGTAACTGGGCAGACACCAAAGGAGTGGAGGGACCAGATAAAAAGAGTATAGTATCGTAGGCATGTAGATGGATTTGGGATGCGGAGCATAAAGTAGGGAGATCATTCGGAAAGACAGAGAACAGTATAGGCCCAAGAATGGAGGCTTGAGGCATGCCAGCTAGGATAGGGAGAGGAGGGGAGATTACGCCTCCTGCTTGGATGCATTGGGAGCAACCTGAAAGATAAAAATTGAACAATTTGACAGATGGGAGGGGGGGGAGACCATCGAGTTCAAGTTTAGTGAGAAGAAGTAAGTGGGAGACAGAGTCGAAAGCTTTGGCGAGGTCTGTAAATATAGCTGCAGTGAGGTGGCCTAGATCTATGCCTGTAAGAATGGCATCAGTGACCCAGAGAAGTGAAGAGACAATGGAGTGGCTTTTACGAAAACCAGCCTGGAAAGGTGAGAGGAAATCTGAGGAAGAGGAAAGGTGATGAATGCACCAATGAGATGTGAAAATAAATACACTGAGTGACAGGTTAGAAATGGAACATGATTACATAACCATTCACCTATAGTGAGCAAGGTCTTACAATCATAGGCCATAAGTTAAATTGCAATATTATTATAAGATAAACAAGACAGAGGGAATCAGCCCAATGGGCCTTGTCCAAAGGCAAATACCACAAGAGAAGAGGAGTGTTATGTGGAAGGGGCAGGAGAAGGCACAAAGGGGTACTAGGATGAGGAAAAGTTAGGGAGTTTGGGGGAGGGAATGGAGGGTAAGAAGGGGTGAGACCTAACCAGAGGCAAGACCACAGCGAGGGGAGGGTATCGAGGAGGGATTCGAGGAGGGGGCAGGAGAGGGCTGAGAGGGATAAGAGGGGGGAAGGTAAGATAAGGGAGTAGGGGGAGGAGGGATGGTGAGAAAGGGTGGTAAAGAAGGTGGGTTTAACAGAAGGAGCAGAGGGGCAGGCAGGCTAGCTGCTAAGTGTTGAGGTGGACATAAAATCAGGTGCGACTTTCAGATTTTCGGGCAGAACCATCATGCACCAGTTAGATGGGGCAGTCACAGCCGCAGAGCACTAAGAGGTGTTCACGTAACTTGCATTTGAAGGGTCCAGTCTTACACAAGTAGTTAATAGTTAAATACTGCCAGCATGCAACAACATATGTTCAACCAAACTCTGCAACTCTGGAACAGCTTTTGTTGAAAGGTAGGCAGTAGCAGTGTAGCTCTTGCCATTTAGGGCAGGTCTTTGACATCAGCTTCCAAAAGCCTGTCTTTTCCACAAAAGAATATAGCATCAAATTCACTGCCAGCATTTCTACTGCTGCAGCATTCAATTGTCTACTACAGCATGACTGTAAGGGTATTTTGTGTATTGAATAAGTGTGGCCTTTAATGTTAGTTGGACTGATTTTGCATGCTGGCGTTCGGATTGCCTACTGGCAGTGGTACCTGGCACAGTGCCTCCTCCTCCTCCTCCTGAAGGAACAACTGGAGGAAACAAAGAAATGTTGGTGTTTTTCATGTGGCAAAGTTTAAGCTTGGCTCCTACCCCTTTTCCCATCTGCTCCATCAGCACCCTCCTTCAAACCCACCGCAGGTGGCACCTTGTGTAATATAATTTTATCCCTAGACATTTGTGCTTCCAGTTCTTTAGAACCTCCAGAGCCAGACCTAGCTTTTTGCATATGTGTCTTCCATACTATAAGATGCTTACTGCCCACCATTTCCAAGATATTTGTCCTTCTTTCCAAAGCCCAGCCATGGCTGGCATAATTGACAAACTATTACACTGCTATCCAACACAGTCGTCACACAAAAATACCAGTTACTTAGAAGGTCTGCGAAAAAACACATTCTGCAGGGGTCTGTGTAATATACAATAGGTGACAGTGTATCCAGCCCTGGCTGATTTGTTTTGTGGTTTCTCAGTTGGACTACTATGTTTGCTATTTTAATAGCTTCATGATAAGGCTCGGTAGGTTCTACTTCACTTTTTTTTTAAATCAGGGCCCACATATACAAAGGAGATGTGCAGTGCATCCCTAGATGTGCCTGCGCATCTCTGAACTTGAAAGGGCCATCGGGGGCATGGCAATATCCGGAAGCACCCAATGTGCCACGCAAACCCCACTGTGCCATGATGCAGAATATTGCGATGCTGGCATATAAATGAGGGGTCCCTCATGAATATTCCCCACATCGCAGTATTCAAAATTCCCCGGTGAAGACACCACTGGATGTGCCGGTGCAAAGATAAGTTCACCAGACTCTACCCTAACTTTGTGTGGGGTTGAGTGGTGCCCCGTGCATAGTCCAGAGCTAGTCACATGACCCCCCAGCCCCAATCCATGGCTGAAGTAAATGGTACAGCCATCCATACCCTGGTAGTATAGCAGTCCCCCCACCCTGGCCCTGAGCATCGTACCATAAAGAAAATCCTCAAGCCCCATTTCCATAGTGTAGGGTCCCCCCTCCCCACCCCAATCACAGAGTGACATAAACATTAGTAAAATATTCCCATTTCCATAATGTAGGGTCCCCCCCGATCACAAAATGACATAAATATTAGTAAAATATCCCCGTTTTCATTGTGTAGGGTCCCCCTTCCCCGCTCCGATCACAAAGTGACATAAACATTTGAAAAATATCCCTGTTTCCACAGTGTATGGTCCCCTCTCCCCAGTCCCAATCCCTGATTAAAGTATAACAAACCAAGTTCCCTGTTTCCATCATGTAGTGGCCCCCCAACCTAGTAGGCAGTGATCCCCCTCCCCGTTCCCCCAACCCAACCTGTGCCAGTGACTGGCATAGCCCTCCTCACCCTGCCATGGGGGGACACTCATTGGACTTGGTATTTCTCCTGGGGATGGAGATCACTGATATGGTGGTGGATCCAGTCGGGTGGTCTGACCATCATGCCCTGAGGTTTAGTTTTGCATCTCCCCTTAATAGGCCTGCCCCAAAGGAAACGATACAATACTGCCCTTTAAGAGGAGTTACCTCAGAGGGCCTAATGGTAGTGTTGGACCTTTTGGGAATTCTGATGGATAGCAATGACCTGTCCCCCTGTTCTTGCCTATAATAAGGCAGTAAAGAGGGCCCTGGATATCACTGGTCCAGTTTGTGTTCATCCCCTGACCTCTCACCCCAGTGCCCCATGGTATGATGGGACACTGTGGGAGTTGATGAGGCAGGGGTGAAGGTTGGAGAGGCGCTGGTGGAAAACTCACCTGGAGGAGGACAGGATTAGATTGTTAGAACATTATAAAGTCTACTAATCAGCAATTTCCAATATGAATACAGTGTTTCTGTCCAAGGAAATTGCTGCAGTGAGGAACAGGCCTGTTCAGCTCTTCCGCACTGTGGACAGGCTGTGCAATCCAGCCTGTCTGCAGTCTGGTCGAGCACTGTCACAAGAGAAGTGTGAGGAGTTTGTGCAGTTCTCCTCTGATAAGATTGCTTCCGTCAGAGAAGAGATCATCCAATGCCTCCCCATTGGTCCTTGCACTGTTCAACCAACTGGTACAATTACCCAGGTGACCTGGTCCAGCTTCGGCCTGCCAGCAGTCACTGATATTGTGAGGATCATCCAGACTCTGTGACCAACTTGCTGTAGTTTGGATCCAGGCCCAACTCGCCTTCTTGTAGGGTGTGTTGAGGTTATCATCCAAGTCCTGGCGGGGATAGTAAGGTGTTGTCTGGAGAGGGGGATCTTTCCAGACCCTTTAAAAGAGGCGGTTGTGCAACCCCTCTTGAAAAAGCCCTCCTTAGACCCTGACTGCCCAGCTAACTACAGACCAGTCTCTAACTTGCCTTTTACAGGCAAAGTTATCGAGAAGGGTGGTCGCTCTGCAGCTGGAGGATCATTTGAGCAGCCACGATATCTATGACCCTCTCCAGTCAGGTTTCAGGAAAAGACACAGCACTGAGACAGCCCTGGTTCAGGTTCTAAATGATCTCCTGATGGCCAGAGATCAGAGACCCATACCATCTTGGTTCTTCTTGATCTCTCGACAGCATTTGATATTGTGGACCATGGGGTGCTGCTCGAGCTCCTGCGGTTCTTCTGTGGACTTGGGGGGGGCAGTCCTTGGTTGGTTTCATTAATTTCTCTAGGGTAGATCTCAGAGGATGATGTCGGGGAATTATTCTTCGCCCCCATGAGCTACCCTGTGGGGTGCTGCAGGGCTCGGTGTTGTCCCCCATGTTTGCAGTGTATGTGCTGCCATTAGGAGACATTATAAAATGGTATAGCTTAAGTTTTCACTGCTATGCAGATGATTCTCAGCTATAACTGTCTTTTGTGCCTGGCCAGGAGAACAATACGATCTCAGTGTTTAACAGCTGTCTGTCTGAGATTCAGGGCTGGATGAGTATCTGCTGGCTGAGGCTGAACCCAGGGAAAACAAAGGTATTGTTTGCAGACCCAGATCGTAGGTCGGCTGGGACATTAGTGGGACAGCCCTCTGGATTAAAGCTGGGAGGAACTCCATTGATTGTCTCAAACCAGATATGGAACCTAGGCATGATTTTTGATGAAAGCCTAACCTTGAAGGCTCAAGTGTCGGCTGTAGTCAAATCATCATATTACCATCTAAGGAATATAGCCAGGGTGAAACACTTGGTTCAGACCAAAGATCTTCCAACTCTGGTCCACACCTTTGTCACCACCTGTCTTGATTAACACCCTCTACCTAGGGCTACTGGGGGCTGATATCTGCCAATTGCAGCTGGTGCAGAAAGCGACAGCCAGGTTGTTAACTGGAACCCCTAGATCTAGGCATATAACACCTGTGCTGCGTGAACTGCACTGGCTTCCAGTACAGTGGCGAATTCTCTTCAAGTTCACATTGCTGACCTACAGTATAAAGCCCTATACTATCAGGGACTGATGCAGTACTGGAAGACCTTCTGTTTCCTTACTGCCCCTCCTGCCAACTCCGATCCTCAGATGAGGGATTGCTAGAGACTTCCAGGGTCCGTTTGAAAACCTCAGTAAGTAGAGCATTTGCCTATATGGCTCTGACCCTGTGGAATTCCCTACCTCATTGGATACATGATAGCCTGACTGTGAGGGATTTAAAACTTCCCTCAAAATGTATTTTTTCAATCAGGCCTTTTCTGGCACTTAAGTTTAAGAATATTGCTGCTGTGAAAGGAGGGAATATATAACTCTGTTTTAAGATATGTTTTATTATAGAATGATATGTAATATGTGCAATATTGTGGGTTTAATTCAGATTTATATGTATTTTATTATTGTAAGGGTGCCCTGAGCAATGGAAGGGCACTTTTTAAAAATAAAGGTGATGATAACGATGATACACTATGGAAATGGATATTTTTCTAATGTTTATGTCACTCTGTGATCGGGGTGGGGAGGGGGAACCCTACACCATGGAAATGGGGATAGTTTTGTACTGTTTATGTCACTCTATGATCAGGGAGGGGGGACCCTACACTAAGGAAACAAGGTTTGCGGATTTTCTTTACGTTATGTGCTCAGAGCCAGGGTGGGGGGACCACTAGACTACCAGGGTACAGATGGCTGTACCATTTACTTCAGCCATGGATCGGGGCTTGGGGAGTGCTGGCCCGGTGCATATAGCCTGATGCAGCCATGCTAATGAGTCCATAATGGGCTTGCATGAGGCCCTTCTGCACCATGCATGCCCAATGAGCTCATTAGCATATTTTAGCTGAATATCGCCCTTGGTGGAACCGGTGCATCCAGGTATGCGCCATGCATTCCCCATTGGCAGTCTTCAGCCCTGAACCCTGGATGAGCTGTGCCAAACATGACAGCTGCCCACTATGTGCCAAGCATCCAAGGCCAGATATTCAATCAGAATTTGTGATCAGTTCCAATCGCGCATTCTGTCTGAATATCATATCAGAGCTGGACGGCCCAGTTTTTTTGTGCAGCGCATCATTGTGCCTGCGCATCCAGGCAACTCTTAATATGGAGCCCCAGATTTCTTTTGTTTTTACTTTTTTCAGGTTTCCATTCAGACTAATAATCATCTCCATCTGAACAGCCTGACTCACTATCCTTCTCCTCCACTGCATCAGTCTCATCCTCAACTGCTTTATTTCCAGCAATGTGAGGAGATGATGCCTACCACACAACCTCTGATGCTGCTTATGTGTCTGGCAAGTTATCCTTTCCCAGCAGCAGAGACCTGTGACCACGCACACACTGTGCTAAATCAGTGGATTTTGCACGGACCTTTAGTAAAGGCACTGCAGTATCAGCTAATGATGTATGAAGTTCTGTTTATCTGACTACAATACCTTTCCCTTTCTCAGCTACAACACATGCAGTAGCAGTAACTGGTGTCATATGACTGCTACTGGTACTGCGTGGCACTGGTGCATTCATTAGCTGTGCTGCAACTCACCAGTCCTACCAACATGGCTCACACACTGCCTGGTCATTCCTTCATTTCCCTGGCTCTAGACTGAACCACCTTGGCTTTCTCCATCACTGCCTTTCATTTTAATTTTTTTATCAAAGGCTATGACTGCAGTTCAATGTGAGGGAGCCACTAGCCATGCCCCCTGCCTGAGCTACTTAAGTCAGCTTCCTGAAGTCTCACTTAGATGCATTGTACCTTTGATGCAGCTGGAGGCTCCTCTGGAGCCCCCCTCATGTGTTTATCTCCTGCTTTCTTCATGCTTTCGGGGATTTCTGCTGCCTTGTGTCTCCACCTTTCTAGGTCTGTATTTTGCTTTTGCTTCCTGGCTGCTGTTTTGCCTTTTTTAGTTCCCTATTGTTGGTGAGCTTTCCTTCTCAGTTCCTGTGTTTGTCTCTGCTTTTGTTTCTTTTGGGTGTTCCTAGTTGTCAGCATCTTGCCTTTGTCATTTTATTTTGCCTTGTGCTTATCCAGACTCTAGAGTTACTGTTTTTTCTGTACCAGTTGCAACCTCCCTGCTTATCTATGCTGTTTTTTGTACCATTTGCCATCTCCTGTTCATCTAAACTCCTTAATTGCTTACACCAGGCAACTACTCCCTTTTGGTTTCAGTGGTTTCAGTACTCGCTCCAGCAGCACACTGCTTCCTGGTTTGATTCCTCCATGCTATTGCATTCCATATGACATTGCATTTCCTAACAGTATTTATTAATTCTCTGCTGCTTCAGCATCCTGTCTCTTACCAGACTCAGTGCTAACAGTTGTTCCCCACCTCATGCTGTATCAATGTCCTCAGTGCTAACAGCTGCCCTCCACTCGTGTAGTCTTTTAACTTACTCTGTGCTAACAGTTGCACTCCCATTTATGCGTTCACTCATTGAACTCAGTGCTAACAGTTGCACTCCCACTCTTGCTGTCTATTGCTGTTCTCAATACTACCAGTTGCACTCCCAATCCTGCACTCTCAGTCACACCTCATCCTCTTTTTACCTAGCACAGCTCTACCCCCTTGAAGTCTGCATCTTGAGGATGGATCCTTCACCAGGGGTGGGGTCCTTCTCTTTCTACCCTCCACGTGAGAAGGTCCTCTGCTCTGGGGGAAGTCTTTGGCCATGTGGACAATGTTGGTGGCACCTCTTGATGTAGCATTTAAGACTTTGGCTACCAGAGGGTGGGGTCTCCAAGTCTGGGGGTCTCCTTAACTGTGCTGACAGCATCGGTAGCACCTTTGAAATCTATTCTCCCTGCAGTCACCTAAGGTTCACCTGGTCTCCATTTTCCACCCTACCTTGTTCATCCTGCCCCTCAAGGGTGAACAAAGCCAAAATTAGCTGCTTAATCCATGCAGTATCACACGCATTTAATTACTTTTCTCACTGGGATGCTAACGGTTATGGCACACATGATCAAAACAAAACAAAAGATCCAGTGCACACCCTCCCCCCTCTCAAAAATGTGCAAATCATTAAATGTGCTTTCTGCCTCAAATAGCTGCTCCCAAATGGGGAGTGGGGGTCTCTTAGTCATACAAATCAGAGCTATGCTGTGAAATTAAACTCAGTCACCAGTCAGCAAGGTGGACCTCCCATCGGCTGAGGCCCTATTCTAAAATGCTAACTGCCAGAAATGGCTGCATTTAAAATATGGGGCACTGCATAATTGGTTCACTTTAAATAAGGTGCATAACCCAGCCATTATACTGGTGGTCAGTGGACAGTCAGCTAATGGAAACTACAATAAATCTAAACATAAACAAAACCAAAATTAACTGCTCAGCCCATACACAGTCAAAACAAAACAAATTGCCCCCATTGGCAAATCATTAAATGTGCTTTCTGCCTCACATGGTTATTCACTTATTTCATCCCAAATGGTGAGTATGCCATAACTGGTAATACCCCAGTGAGACAATCAATTAAAGGTGGATGATACTGCATGGGTTGAGCAGCTAAGTGTGAGTGTAGTCCAACAACTCTTCCACACAAAAATCCTTCTTCACACAGAGTCCCAGATCCAATCATCGGATCACACCACAAACCTTCTGTGCAAGTGCAAGTTTATGTCTTTCTTGGTGAGCACATACATTGGTTGATTCCCGGTGCTGTTGCTAACACGGTTGAGTCTGCTCCAGCAGTGAAAACCTTTGATGAATTAGGAATGAGTAACTTTTAAAGACATATTAACCCACAGAGCAGAGGGTTACAAAAATGCTGCCAGGTAGGTGTGACTCTCTCTCTGGTATACAGCCTGCTGTTCCTGCCTCTATCACCAGTTAATCACCAGTTAGTTACTTACCTTAGCAGGAAAATTACAACCAGCAGCAAACCACCAGAAGATGGAAAACAGAGCTATGCTACCTTTTAACCTTATTACTTCTTGTCCCAAAGCAAGCTTTATATCTCCTCTAATTGTATGTTCAAATACCTACTGTGTTGAGTGACCCCCTTATCACATGGGGGGATAGAATGGAGGAACATAAAAGGCTCCAGAAATCAAATTTGCAGTCATGAAATTTTCCATTCCCCATTATCGCCATAGTTTTTCATACTGAAGCTGTTGCCACATGGACATTTCAAGCAGCAAACCAACATCTTCCAAAAAGAGGTTGAATCCTTTGGAGTCACTGTTTCAGGTCCTTCAGACAGGAACCATGGCCTGCAGTACTTGCCTTCTGATTGCTGCACGAACAGAAGCTTGCACACATAGGTGACAGTGCTTAGAGAAAGTATGGATGGATGCCCAGGTCACTGCCCTACAGATGTCAAAGGGATATGCTAAGGCCTTCTCTACCCATAAGGGTGTCAGGGCACTGATCAAACAACATCTAATTTATTTATTTTATTTGAAACTTCCAGCACCAGGAGAGCCTCATTTAGCTATATCACCTTGTTTTCAAGAGGGTCATAGTGCAGCATTTAAAACAGCAGCAGTAGCAAATTTAGATTATAAAAAGTGCAAAGAAAAGAAGCAATCTGATTGGCTCCTAAACATTCTAAATCCCTAGATTAACTGCTGGTCCACCTGAGGTTAGAGCCTCATCACAAAAAGGCATGGCAGATCCATACTCTAGAATGGGAAAAACAAGATCAGTCTGAAATTCTGAGCATTGTAAAGAAAAATGTCAGTCAGACATTTAAATTACAGATTTGTTATCTGATGCAGGCTGTGGACACAGACTGTTCTATCTACAATCAAGATTTATTTGTTTTAAAGGTGATCATTAAAATTTGTTTTTCATTTAAACACAGTACTGACACATAAGCCCAGTAGTAAAGCAAGTCAACAAATGTTAGGACAGTCAGTAATCTCCAAGTTCATCATGTGCTCCCCCCCCAAAAAAAAGTGTCCCAGTCTCTTTTGTGATTAAGTAGCCTAATTACCCACCCGTCACCACCACCACCTTCGTGATACTGAAAGGAAAATGTAGTCACCTGAGCTCCCCCCCACAAACCCAGGTCACCGACCTGCATGACAGTACAATTCACTGCCTCTAGGTCATCAGATTTGTTACTATGTTTCATACAAATAAAGGTTGCAGCTATATATTTCCTTTTCTTTTCCAGTGCTGTGAAGGTAGTAGGCAGGATCTAGCCACTTTAGTATCTCAGGAGACTTGAACAGTCTTAATGTGGTGATATTTGATTTTAGCAAAGCATCTGATTTAGTCCCACATTGGGCTATTAGTGAAAAACTCCAAAAATATGAAATCAATATGAACATTATCAAATGGGTAGAAATTTGGTTACAAGATAGAAAACAAGTAGTATCAGTACATGGACATCTTTCTACCGAAGGCCAAATAACAAGTGGTATTCCTTGGGGTTGGTTTTGGACCCATTATATTTCACGTATTTATAGCCGATTTAGATGCAAATATCAACAATGAAATAATCAAACATGCAGATGACACTAAATTGTGTGGACCTTGCAATTCATCTAACTCAAGAGATTTGTCACAAAAAGATATAAACTCCTGGCTGTGTGGACAAAAACGTGGGGAATGAAATTAAACACTGATAAATGCTATGTCATTCAAATGGGCAAACAGAAAAAACAATATGGTTACTTATTAAATGGAGAAGCATTACCCAAAAAAATATTCAGAAAGGGACTTAGGCATTATTCTGGATAATAAAAATAGAATAATGGATAGGTCACTGGGCATTACCGGTGAATAATACCATTGAAAGGTTCCTGTGTCCAGAACCTCGAGATGGTATGTCACCGGGTAATGTCCGGTGACCTATCCGTTATTTTTTTTAGTATGTGGATATGATTTTTTTATTTTGTTACAAGCTGCTAAAGGACTGTTTGTGTCCTGGCCAACCACTGCACTGTGTCACGCTGTTTGTTTCAGAACCCCTCGCTCTGTACATCCTGCTCGCACCACAGAGTAGAAAAAATGTTAGGCAGTCCTACCTTTTGATGTTTTGGGGAACAGGGAACGCAGGATCAGCAAGAGTATTGTGTTTTTGGCCAGAGTTTAAAAAAAAAAAAGGGAAATGCTGAGCACCCAATTTACTCACGCTAAGCGAGAGACAGTCGCCATGTTTTCAACTGTTGTTTTGCCCGCCCAGTAAGGAAAAAGCGGCCACTCGGGAGGCACGCTTTGAAAGACGTCGAGTGGCAGATTTGCAGTTGCGCTGTACAGGTTTAGTGATAATACTATCGTTCTGTTGTGGAACGATAGTATTAACACTGATTGACAGTAGTATTAACACTGGAGCTGTGAGGGTATTACCAAATGTTTTTTGTATGCTTTGTGAGTATATTAAATGAAGAATCCATATATTAAATTATTATTTAAGGAGCAATGCATTTCTATAATATGTAAAGTAAATAGAACCATAATGTCAATAAAAAAGAAATATCAAAAGCAGAAACTCAGAAGTCTTATTACCTTTATACTTATCATACGTTAGACCCTTACTGGACTATTGTAGTCAAATATGGTCCCCTTATACCAACACTGAAGTAAACAAACTAGAGAAGGTCCAACAACACTATATAAAAATAATGTCAGCCATAAAACAAAATACTTATCCTGAAAGATGAAATAACCTATAATTACACAGCTTGGAAACAAGGAGGCAAGGAGGGGACATATTGCTTTATTATGATATCATAAACGACTCATTATTAATGACTGACTTAAATATTGATACAAGTCAGAATTACAAGATTTAAAGCAAACAAATGAAAACACTTTTACACAATGCGCATAGCTAACCTATGGAACAGACTACCTCTACAAGTAATACTAAGTTCTAACAAAGAAAAATTCAAAAGCAATTTAGATAAATACATACTTGCAGGTGGAAACATGCATTACTACTACCTTAAGGAGCCAGTTGTGGGCTTCTGACTTTTTTTGCTCCTACAAACTAAGTGAAACAATTCCCAAATCACAGTGACACTGTTCATGAGCAAAGGTCTTAAAATGGCTATGTTGAAAATTTGGTGAAAAAATTCCTAAAAATGACTGTTTTACAAGTGTCTGTTGAGCAGTTCCTACACACGCTCGTAAGTTTGCGAATTTTCAATATTTTCACTCCAGATTTTCAACATTGCCATTTTACCACACCTCCTTATGAGCAGTGCAGCTGTCATTTTTCACATCTTGCCCAAAACGTGTTTCTGCCCATGTAGCGCACAATGGCACAGTTGATGTGCGAACTCAATGTATGGGACGCATTAACAAAATCACAGTGACACTGTTCATGAGCAGAGGTCTTAAAATGGCTATGTTGAAAATTTGGTGAAAAAATTCCTAAAAATGACTGTTTTACGAGCGTGCATTGCGCAGTTCCTACGCACACTCGTAAGTTCGCGAATTTTCAATATTTGCACTCCAATGACTTCCAAATACCTAAACAGCACATAGAAGCAAGCAACATTCAGCATTGACAAATGCTTGTTATACAGAACTAAACTGATATCCAACCATGTAACAGTATATACAATCTTTTGCTTTCAGGGAAGATGGTTTCCTTTTATGCGCACATACTTTACACACCTAAAGGGGTCTTTATTATTGACTTTTTCATCATCTAGGTGTTTCTCACTAAGGCTTCCAAAATTGAAATGCCTCCCCCTCACTGAAAAACTCATTGTAAGGGAGCCAGATCTTTCTGCAAATGCAGTAGCACTGTTATTCTTTCCATTCCTTTAATGCAAGCACAACAGGCAAACCACTGGAGTTTGTCTGGGGTTAGCTCTGATAGCCAGTGCTGGGTGAGGGCCTTAGTGGCTGCTGCAATCAGATTATTAAATAGGTACCTCCCCTAGCACTATGAATCCCCTCTGGGAGTCTCCCCAGTAGTAGAGTCTCACAAGTGTAGGGAATTTGGGTGTCTAAGATTTTGATCATTGTCGGGTGTACAACTATCCAGAAGCCCTGCAGTTTGGGGTAACTCCAGAAAATGGGTTTGGGGTTCCACACTTGTTTGCAATCTCTCCAATATTTGTTGGATGGGTGGCTGCTATAGTAATGTGTTATCACAGGGATTTGAAAAAAAAAACTTCTGGTTAAGCACCTAGAGAAATGTCTGGACCAATTTGAGCACGACACCCGGGACTCTGTGACACCTGACATAGAATGAAGTGCTATCAAATGCTTTATTAGGAGGGAATTAATCAAATTAGCCTCCACTAGGAAGAAAGAGAGAAAAATGGGCTGAGTCCCATCTCTCTAAAATTATAGAAGCAGAGTCTCACCTCTCGAAGGCCACAAGTGACCAGGCACGCCAACCTTTAGTTAAAATCAGAGCGCAATACAGAGAGCTCCTGCGAGAAGAGGCAGAACTGGTTATCTTAAAGACCAGGGCCACCTATGCAGAGCAGGGGGGGGGGAGGCTGGCCGATTGCTGGCTCTTCTGTTATGCCAGCAGGAGGAATCTAGAATCGTCATTGTTTTTTTATTTTTTTATTTATTTTTTACTAGGATTACAAATACCTTTGAACCAAGGGTTCTTTTACAAAGGTTCCACGTCAGCAGTGGGTGTAAGCAAAACAGTGGTAATATACAGTACACAGTCGGGAGGTTAACATAAAAGTAAGCAGAGGTAAGATATAATACAGGTCATGAGGTTAACTTAGTAGCAAAAGACAGTACATGTGTGTAGACTAGCACAGTAGCAAACAGTCAGTGGTAAATAACAATGCACAATTAACAAAAACGGGTGTATATATAACAAGGCATAAATACAAATGAAAACCATCCTGGGGGTGACATAAGTGGAGCAAGGGGTGGGGGATAAGAGGGGGAGGGGTGGGGAAAAGGGGGTTAGGCAGTCAAGGATTTGACACTGTCATAAGAGCAAGAACAGAACGATAAGTGCTAGGTAGTCTGGCGGTGGAGCAACAAGAGATATGGTGATAGGGAGGGGGAGACAGGAGGAGAGGAGCAAGAGAGGGGTGGAATGGTAAGTGGGAGGAGAGAGGGGATAGAATGGTAGGTGAGGGTGGGAAAGAGATGGAGAGAAGCAGGGGATGGAGGGGCAGAGAGAAGTGAGGAGGGTAGCAAGGTAGGAGGAGGGAGAGGTCATGGCAATTCGTTCTCCCACAACTGAAGTCCTTAAGATGGAATCCCGGGATATTGCCCAGGAATTTGAGGTTCACTGTCATAGCTTATACAGCCCAGTGTCAGATAGACCCTCTCAACAATCGGTTGATGATTACCTGTTACCTACACTCACTGATGTGCAGTGCGCTAAGCTAATGGCATCCTTTACGGAGGTTGAAGTATTGGGGAACCATCTGTTCTCTTTCCCCTGACAAGGCACCAGGCCCTGATGGGTTTTCCCCTAACTTCTACGGGATGTTTGTGACTAAGTTAGTGCCATGGCTCCACAGACTGTTCCAGCATATTCTCACCTCAGAGAGCTCCTACTATCATCTCTTTGAAGCCCTTATTATAGTGCTTCACAAAGCAGGGAAGGATCCATGTTCCATCACAGGTTATAGGCCAATCTCTTTGCTTAACTGTGACATTAAAATATCGGCCAAACTCTTGGCAGACCAGATAGCTAAAGTTATTCCATCCCTTATTATTGGAACCAAACAGGTGGGTTTCATGAAAGGCAGATCATCTGTAGATCACCTCCGGAAGTTGGCACATGTGTTCTCTGCACCCAGGGATGCACCATCGGTGTTGGTCTCCCTGGACACAGAAAAGCCTTCAACTGGGTAGATTAGCAGTTCCTGTTCTGAACCCTGTACAGCAGTTCATGTTCTGAACCCTGTACGTTTTGGCTTCCCACCCAGGTTTATAACTTGGCTTCAAGCCCTATATTCCTGCCCCAATGCTCATATATACTGTAGCAGAGTATTCTCTCCCAACTTTCCTCTCTACTCAGGCATGAGACAGGGATGCCCCCTACCCCCTCTCTTGTTCAATTTATATCTCAAGCCCCTTTTACTTAAACTCAAAATGTCCCCGGAGGTTCAAGGGATATGGCTAGGTCTTCACGAAGTCAAACTTTCCGATTACGCGGATGACATCCCTTTATACCTGGCTCATCCTTCAACCTCTATTCCAGCAGCACTTAGGGTCATCCAGGAGTATAGCTTGCTATCAAATTACAAACTTAACACAGAGAAGACAGCAGTCTTTCCCTTAAATTCCAGGGCACTCAAAAGTGACATACAGGCACTAGGACTCCAATTGGCCACCAAATCCCTCAAATACCTGGGTTTTCACCCAGTGAGGAGTACCTCCCAACTCAAAAACTTACACCTAGATTCCATTCTCAATAGAGTCTGCCAAGATTTCACCAGATGGAAATCTTTGCCTTTTACCCTCTGAGGATGTATAAGTCTAGTCAAGATGAATATCCTTCCTCGAATGTTTCACCCAATCAATTTATTGAATCTCTGGCTTCTGCTAGGTTGGTTTAGGAAATTACACTCCTTGATATCTGATTTCATTTGGCTGGGTAAACAACCCAGGAGGGCATACCACAGGCTAGCTGCTCCTAAGAATTGGGGAGGCCTTCGCCTCCCACATTTCAGCCTCTATTATTGGGCCAGTCAGGCCAGAAAATACCTCAGTTGGCTTGCTCAGGAAGTAGAACTCGATTTCCTTCCCTATGTTCCCCTGTGGCTCACTATAGAACAGACCCAAATAGAATCTGCAGGACTTTCTCCCTTAGTCCTAATACACTTGAGACCCAAGAAACTTCCCCCAGTTCTCCGTAACTCAGTCTTAGAAACCTTGATCTGTATTCACTTTTAACTCTGCCCCCAATGGGATATAAACAATATCAGAACCCTTGGCAGCCTCTAATCAATAATCCACACTTTAAAATAAGAGGGTAGTTGATTTCTCCTCTTTGGCTACCCAACTAACAGGAGCAGAAATTGATCAACTATGCACGGAAGAGGGCCTATGGCTTACCTCTCCACAAATTATAGGCAAATACTCTCTAGACAATAGGGCGATTTTTAAAGTCTACCAACTCAGGCACATGTTAAACCAGTCGTGTACTGCCTTTTTGTCAAGTCCCTCTGAACTTGAGTTTTTCAAATCACTCCACTGCTTGGCCTCTGCCCCAAATGCGGTTTCCAACATTTATGCTCAGATATTTACCAAAGAGTTCCCTAAAATGGATGGGATCCCCCCATACTGGTTATCCCTTTACCCTAGAACAGCTACGCAATGGCAGTCAGTATGGATTGATTCCCATAAATACATTACTCAGGACAGATTACACCTTTTGCAACTACATTTCCTGAATGATATGTATTTGACCCCAGTGAGACTCTTCAAAATGGGGCCTCTGGTTTGCCTCAGTATGTCAGATGTAAGACTGGATAGGGCTCCATGAAACACATTTTTGGGACTGTAACCGGTTCGAACCCCTTTGGAAGCTCATACAACAAAGGTCTGACCCCCTGTTAGGTCTTGATAACTTATTTACCCCTGAAATTTGTTTGGTGGGGGACTAGAGCAGTATTCCTGCCAAGGAATGGAAATACTATATGGCTCCCATGGCCCTTTCGGTTAAAAAACTGGTTCTTCATCACTAAAGGGACAAGGAACCTCTCTCACACACAGAATTGTTGCAGCAGCTGCTCTTCAATCTCAACACTGAGAATGGTTTCCAGTTTATTTCACCATACTATGAGCCACAGAGCTATATGGGACAAATTGTACACCCTATACACGGTGTGACCCTATGTTTTTTCCTGAAGAATATATTCACTATGGTACTGAATCTGTATTGTTGCCAGGATGGTGGCACAGGGAGGGAGGTATTGATGATAGTGGGGGATGGGGGTTGGGTGGAAGGAGGGTGGGGGTATGTGGGTTGGTTGGTGTATTCCTGTTTATCATATCACTGATGTATCCTGTCTGTTCAAATTTGAAATTCAATAAACTTTAAATTAAAAAAAAAAAAACAACTTGTGATCACCTGCCACCTGAATTCCTGCCAAGTTGGTAAGGCTGTAGTTGTATTCCCCTGTTCCCATATTTGCTCCCATAGGTTTTTTCAGAGATAGTGTGCCCCAGCTCCATTTCCCATGTATGTTGGATGTTTATTCCGGATTGACGATTACATTCCTTTAATTACAGCTTTAGGGAGTGTTTCTGTAGGGTCCTGTAAATATAAAAGGGTATCATCCATATACAATGAGGTACAGCTCCCCTCTTCCCCCAACTCAGGTGCCCTTAATGTCTAAACTTGATCTGAAGACTTCAGCAATAGCGGGGAAAGTAGGCATCCCTGCTGAGTGCCTCATTGAATCCGAAAAGGAGTCTGATATGGTGCCATTAAGCCTGACTTGTGCCATCAGTTTTGTGAACAAGGAATTTAATCTAGTGCAAGGTAGAGTCTAGGAAGGCCCAGTTGAGGTGATCAAATTCCTTTTCTGCGTCTAGTACCACCACCACTCTCTGGCCACCCAGTGTGGGTTGTTATGGACATGCACCATTGTTGTTAGCAACCGCCTGATACTGTCATGGAGGTGTCTGCCTGGGATGAAACCTGCCTGGTCCAGATCACCCATTGGAGGCACTTAGCAATTACTATCACAAAGATCTTATGGTCTTAATTTAATAGTGAAATTGCCCTAAACCCACCACATCTGGTTGTGTCCTTCTCAGGTTTGGGGATCACCGTGAGTAGTGCACCATTCCAGCTGCCTGGGGTTTCACCTAGGGTATGTCATGTGTTGCACAGTTTAACTAATAGGGGAGTGAATTCCTCCTTGAACACCTTGTAGAATTCAGGCTGGCCCGGTGGTACAGAGGGTTGAGATGCTGGATGCCACACCTCATGCCATGCCAGCAACTCTGGTTTGGGAATGAGCCCAGGTCAGGGGGGGTAACCTGGGGGGGTGTAAGGACATTGATTAACTGCTGGCTGGCAGCTTTCCTCCTCAGAAAGGTTCAGGAGGGCTTCCTCGGTGCTTGGCTGCCCCCGGTGGAGGCTGGGTGGCAGTGTCACATCTGAAGAGCCCTGGCACTAAGCCAGGGAGGGCAGAAGAGGCTGTCTACTGGAGCTGCAGTGTGCATGCATGCTTCCACATACATGTATTGCCACTTCCGGGGCTCCGGATAACTAAGGGGGCAAAACAGGGGGAAAATCAGGGGTCACTACAGGATGACACCTCCGGCTCAGCTCTGGAGTTCCACCGGGATGCACATAGTGCAAAGAAGTTCCTGAACGACTCCGAGTTAAGGTAAGCTTGGCAGATAGGAGTAGTGGCCTGCAGCGAAAGAAACAAAAACAGTACCAAAAAAAAACCCCACCTTATAGAATTTGGCTATACAGCCGTCTGGCCCAGGTGACTTGCTGTTATTCAAATCCTGAAACACAGCCTTTACCGCTGCCTATGAGAAAGGTTTTTCCATCTCTTGAGCTTGCTCTGTTGTTAGTTCCGGAAGAGTTAATTCTCTGTCTCTTATGAAGGAAAGAGACAAATACTGGGTCTCCTTCAAAACATCCAACACCCAGAATGATTGGGCTGCTTACAGAGCCCTAAGAAATAAATGCAAGCAAGCCATTCATCAGAGCAAAAGTAGCTACTACAAAACACGACTGGCCTTCTCACACAACAATCCTCACCAATTTTGAGCCCTTGGATACTCCAACCTTACTATCATGCCAAACTTTGACATTCATGGAGTAAATTGCAACAGTCCTCTTACCATCTCTAACACCTTCAATAAACTATTCACTGATCTCTCCCCAACCCTTGAGATGCTAAACAGATACACAGGTGGTCCGTCCCCACCATCATCACCTCAGGCATAACCCCCCTTCCTATCTAAACAGGTCTCCACTAAGGAGGTCCTTAAACTACTTAGACTGATCCTGGAATCCAAATCAGCAGGTCCAGATAGACTGGGCCCCAAATTAATCAAACTTGCAGCCCTCAAACTGGTCATCCTGCTAACCAGAATTTTCAATCTCTCCCTCTCTACCTCCTCTGTCCCCACTGCCTGGAAATAAGCAAATATAGTCCTTGTTTTCAAAAAGGAAACAACAAAATCATATCCAATTACAGATCCAGTGCCATTCTACTGGTCCTAAGCAAAATACTAGAAAAATTTGTTGCCACCCACTTACTGCATACCTAGATTGATACAACCTACTCCGCCACACTCAGCATGGCTCTCAAAAACACCACAGCATGTCTACTGCATTACTCACTTTAACAAACACCATTTACACCCCCCTTGACAAAGGAGAATGTGCCAGGGCAGCATTCATAAACTTGACTAAGGCCTTTGATATGGTTAACCACCAGATACTACTTAGCAAATTAAGCTCCCTAGGGATCCCAGAACATGCCTTATCCTGGTCTGCCAGTTACCTTGCTAATAGAACACAAAGGGTTAAAATACACTCCACCTACTCCAACTATCTTCCTACTGCCCTAGGCATCCCCAAGGTTCAATCCTTGGACCACTGCTGTTCTCCCTGTACATAAACTCTATATATCATTGCTTCAGGTATAGTATTCCTCTCCTTTATGCTAACAACTTAATGTTTATCAGTCATGCCCCAGATATAATCAACATCAACAATGCTCTATCCTCAGATTTCCAGGTAGTCCAATCCTGGCTCAGTGATAATAAACTACTAATGAACCTCTCCAAATCCCAGGCGATGCTCTTTGGGACACCTCCTCAGTTGCGAAATATAAATACTCTAATCTTGGTGTCCTGTGCAAATGGTTCTCCTTGTGACACAGTCATATCCTTCAGATACTTAGGATTCACCCTGGACCCCTCCTTGGACTTTGCCCTATACATCTCCTCCACATGTAAGGTTGCAAACTCTAGTCTTGGCATTGCCTACTGTGCCTATAAACATCTCTCCCCTACTGCTAGGAACACTATTGCACACATTCTACTGCTCCCTAAACTTACATATGGCCTTCCCATCTTTGCCAATGCTTTTAACACCCTCATACACAAATGGACAGTGGGTTACAACAATATACAGTATGCCACTTCGCTCTTGAATGTAGTCGCCATGCTCATCACTGTCTCCTGTACAGCAAACTAGGCTGTCCCTCCCCTTCAGCCCTAATGGACCTTACTCTAGGGAAAATTGTCTATAGTGTATTAAATAACAGCAAGTCTCTATCCCTCACCTCCTACCTTTCACCCTCCGCTAGTCACTACTCCCTTAAATTTTCAGATACTGACCAGCAGAAGATCCCCAGGTCAGGTACCAGGTTTGGTGAGATATCCTTCTCCTCCACTGCCCTTAAGCTATGGAATAGCATACCTCCATCTGTGCAGCAGGAGCAAACAGCTGGCACCTTTAGTCAACATCTCCATGATTATCTGCTTTAACATTCCCAATGTGCCTGTCCTAACCCTTAACACTGTGCTATTACTTGGCAAAACCTACAATGACTAATTTGCTTGCTCCTCAGCAAACTTTCTGTGAAAGCATAATGTACCTCTCTTACACAATGTTATTTGTATGTATCTTGTGCCCTTCCTTATAACTCAGCGATTACCACTACTCTGTATGACTTCATGTGTAAACCTGCCTTGTCTTTTGTCAGTCTTGTATTATCAATGCTGTTGTAACCTCCCGGGTCATGCCTGAAAATAGGCAAGTGTCTGCCTAGTGCACCCTACCCAGTTACCAAAAACTAACTAAATAAATAATTTATCCAAAAAGCTATGAATTGTGTGGTCCACCTCCTGGATACCCTGCCATTTGTACAAGTTTGCACTAAAATTTTTATAGATTTCAGCAATCTTTCCAGGTTGTGTTTCTACCTTCTGTTCTCCTGAATCAACCTGAATTACTGTATGTATCTTTCTTCAGTTTGTTTATAGAGCTGAAAGACAAGGACCCTACCTGTCTATTATCTGATTCATAATATTTCTTCAACATCTTTTGGTCCCGACCTGGTGGCAGAGGTTGGTGGATTGGGAACTGGGAGCTGGTGGTTACATGGGAAGAAGGAAGGGTAACAAGTGTTTAAAATCCACCTGAAACTGTTTCCAGTTTAGACGCTTCACTTCAGCACTTTACCTGTCCTGAATGCAGCATAAGACACTTATTCCAGCACTCCATCTGCATTGGCTGCACTTGGTGAAATCCTAACTCCTGCCCCCAGTGACTGTCGGCAGAAACATCTTTCAGTCCTGACCTGGTGGCAGTGGTCAGTGGACCAGGAACCTGGAGCTGGTGGTGACATGGGAAGGAGGAGTGGCAACAAACGTTTAAAACTTCATTAGAACTAGTAGCTATCTGTGGAGTGGCTCTTCACGTGAGTAGCTCTTGCTGGAGTGGTGAGAGTCACCAACAAGAGTCTACAGTGAGAGGCTTCATTATAAAAATGTTAGCTTTGGATTTATTTAGTGAAGGTTTAAACTGTAACTGAGTCTAGGTGAAGTGATACAAATAAATACCCGTGAAATTGTTCTTGGGGATTTTTAACACTGAGTGATTTTTTTTAGACAATCTGATCTGCATTAGGAAATTGTACTGTTCAAAAGTGCAGAGTAATCTAGTATGTTAGATACATTATATTAAATTACATTTAATATGAAGATAATAATATTGATATAGGGCTTTGGCATTATGGGCTTCATACTGGGCCAGCAACATGAGTTGACAGAGAGCCCTACATGAATTAGCAACAGCAAAAGTCTGTTGTCACTAGCTATGACAGTCTAAAGGCTCAAACCCTTATATGTAAACAGAAGAAATAATTTTTCTAATGTATGGAAACTATACACAGGACAAGTACACATGGTAAAAATGATGTTAAATGGGGATGGTAGAAAAATGAGCAGGACATCCTTGGCTCTTTTACTGGTGTTGGGTGGGGGCATAGAGCCAAATCCAGGGCCTTGTAAGGCCACAAGTTTAACCCTTGCATGGCCACGGACTGATATACAGTATCAGTCCAAAATTCCTATACATTCTAATTCTGTCAGCAGCCTAAGGGTTAAAAATTGTTCAGGAAAATGCACGTAGTGTTTTTCCTAAAATAGATGAACTAAGAGTTTGGATTCAGAAAGAGAAGCCAGATATAATGGGTGTAATTGAAACGTGTCTACATGAGGGAGTGGAAAATAAGGAAGTTCAAATTGAAAATTACAAAAGTCAAAGGTTAGATAGAGAAAGTAGAGGAGGAGGAGTGATGATGTATATTGAGTAACATCTGGAAAGCTTTAAAACTATTTTGTCTGAAAGTATTGAAGGAATGGACTGATTTTTAATTGAAATAGTATCACTTAGATTACTAATTTTGACAATCTATGCTCCACCTAAAAACTAAATTGGGGGGATTTGAAGTACTACAAAATAGATTATACAATGGCAAGAAAAAATCCTGGACTTTGATTGGTCAGTCTTGGGCTGGACCCGTGATGTTATCCCAGCACAACATCACGGGTCTACTCTCAATATGGCCACTATTGCTGATCCCTTTTTTTGCATCTCCTCTTAAGAAACAAAAATATTTTTCCACACTAATAAAAGCATTCTTTAAAATTATTTTTTTTATTTTATATATAACAACAAGCCATTGTATAATAGCAATAATGCCCTCCAGGGTGTGTGTCATTTGGGATAACGTCACACCTCAGTTGGACGCACTCGGTCTGTGGCCTCGTGCCCAACCACCTGAGGCATGACATTATCCCAGCATGGCACACACCCTGTTGAGCATTATTGCCTAATTAGCTGATATAGTGAAAGATTTGAAATTGGTACTCACAGGGGATTTCAATGCAGGATGGGGACAGAATAAGGGCCAGAATTTGAAAGATTCTTTTGGCCCTCTAGGTTTAAAACAAGTAATTCAGGAACCCACTAGATTCTCTCAACTGTTGATTCAGGGATCAATCCTGGGCTTAATGAGGGTATTGATATTCATGAGTCAAAAGTAATGCCCCGAAAGTTAAGAGACCACTGTCCAGTAATGTGCCTGATAAGATGGGAAAGGCAAAGTAGAATTGAACCAACATTTAAATGGACGAGCCAGTTAAAGCAATTTAATATAAACAGTTTTAGAGAAAGTTTATGCTCAATTAGATGGGATATAATAAATCTTATTCCAGATATTAATTAAGCACTGCAATATTTGATGAACACTTTAACATAGATAATAGAAAATCTAAGATACAAAGGAGAATACATGGCAAGAATCTTCCCTGGATAATGGACAAACTTAAAATGCAGTTAAGGATAAAAAATAAGTTATGGAAGAAAGCAAGAAGAACTAAGAGTATAGATGATTGTGCATTTATTTCGCCATGTTTTGTGTGTATTCCAGAGAAAATTAGGTTGGCAAAAAAGAGGTACCACAAGACAGATTTTGAATGGTCAAGTAATCCAAAACATTTTTGGAAATGTGTTAAAAAAGTGCAACAACCATTGGTTGAGTCCAATCAGATTAATTTAATAAATAATGGTAAACTGATCCAGGAACAGAAAGAGGTAGGGGAAGTGCTAAATGGCAAACTGATCCAGGAACAGAAAGAGGTAGGGGAAGTGCTAAATGATTATTTCATAAATCTTCCAGATTTAAAAATAACTGCTCCTAAGAAAGATGCTGAAGACATAGTAGTATCAAAATTAGTAAAAATGCTTGAACAGAAAGATGTAGAAACCTTAGGACAAGACAAAACCTCTCTTCCGCCGCTTTAGGTTTAGAAGATTGGCAGTAAAGGAGGTTGAGAAGGAGTTAAGGAATTTAAAATGTAATAAAGCGGGCGGTATTGATGGAATACAGACCAATTTTCTTAAGATACATGTGGATATATTGGTGACCCCTTTGACTTATTTGTTCAACTGGAGTTTGTGTAGTGGGATTTTTCCAGATATTGGAAGATAGGTCAGGTGGTCCCAATATATAAAGGAGGTGAGGCAACCAAACCCTCTAATTATAGACCCATTGTCCTGTTATCCACCATGTTTAAAGCACTAGAGAGGATGGTTTATAGGCAATTCTATCAATACCTGGAGGATTATGAGTTATTCTCTGCTGCTCAACATGGGTTTAGGGCTGGGAGGTCCACAGGTAGCACCCTCATAGAGTTTAACAACCTAATCACTGCCTCCATGAATCAGGGGAGTGAAACGGGGGCAGTATTCATGGACTTCAGTAAAGCCTTCAACCTTGTTGACCACCAGACAATGTTGGAGAGATTGCTTGAAATAGGTGTTTATCAGGAACCATTGTATTGGCTTGAATCATACCTATCTAATAGGAGACAATGTGTTATTAATGGTATCTGTGTCACACAAATGAAGCGGGTAATATGGAGGGGTGACACAGGGATCCATCCTGGGCCCATTGCTCTTTAATGTCTATGTAAATGCCCTGGAAAGAAACATCAAAAATAGCAGGGTGCACCTGTACACGGACGGCACCATATTGGTGGCATCCATGTGTAGTGACCCCTTGCAACACCATGTTAATGGCATCTGTGTGCAGTTGCCCCCCACTGGCACAAAAACTTCAAGAAGATTTGAGTAGTATGGAGATCTGGTTTGAAACATCTGGCCGATTGGTAAATAAGAAAAAAAAACAATGCCTACATATTTTTTTCTTTATTTGTTTTCCAGGAGAGACACACTAAGCTGAAAGCTTGTTTACAGGTGTGACCTGGGAGCACAAGGAAGTTAAGTGACTTGCTCAGGATCACATAGTATGCAAGTAGGGTCTGTGGGATTCAAACCCAGGTCTCCAGGTTTGCAGCTCAGAGTCTTAAACCACTGCACTATACTGCCTCCTTTCCAATCTGATAATAAAATCTTGGGGGTGGGACATTGGATGTGAGGTTTAGCAATGGGTTCAGGATGGAAACTGTAACTAGCTATAAATATTTTGGGGTAGTGGTGGATAATAAATTAAATTTCAAACAACACATAAAATAAACTATTAAAAATACTAATCGAAAACTGGGAGCCCTCATGTGAGTGGTCAGTTGCTTAACAAGTGAGACCAGAAAGAAAACTGTGAATCATATGTTAATTCCTGTGATGGAATATGGTTTGATTGTGCATAGAAATGCCAACAAAACTGAATTAAATAAGTTGAATCAACTTTACTATAAATTGGCAAAACTAAGAGTAAACACAGGATACATCATTGTACATTGTTTGAGAACATAGGTTGGTTGCATCCAGAAGAAAAAAGAAGTTATATCTGGTTAAATTGGTGTCATAAATCAATTTATTAAAAGAAAAATATGCAACAAGGGGATATTGTAAACCTTATTCACAAGGTGGGTAAGGGATATATATAACTTGAGAAATAATAACTTAAATATTCCAACTGTCAGATCACATAATAGATTTTGGGATGCCATGTTTCAGACTACTGTGTCCAGATCCTGGAACAAATTGCCAAATGACCTAACAGGAAAGGATCACAGATCTCCAGGTAGAAGGTCACCTGGGGGCCAATGACCATCACAAGGTATGGTTCAATTTGGCCACTAGAACTAAATCACCCCATTCCAAGGCAAAGATATGGGACTTCAAAGAAACTGACTTTGATAACATGGCCAACAGAGCTAAGCTAGCCCTGGCAAAAAAAAATATAGGTGAGGGGGTACAGGCAAAGTGGGCAAGCATTAAGGATGCAATACTCGAAGCAACATCCCATTGTGTTAGAGAGAAAAGGAAGTGCAAAAGAAGAAGGAAACCACTTTGGTTCTCAAAAACAGTAGCAGAAAAAGTCAGAGCCAAAAGGCTGGCCTTCAGGAAATATTAGGGAATGCAGCAGGATGAAGATAGGGAGGCATACCAAACTTCCCTAAGGGAAGCAGGGAAGGCAGTAAGGTAGACAAAGGCCCAAACCGAGAAAATACTAGCACAAACAGTAAAAGAAGGTGACAATACTTTCTTTTTTTTTAATTCAAAATTTTTATTGCTTTAACAGTACATACAAACAGTTCAGGTAACTTATAAGAGAATGTATATTCAATGGACAACACATACAATGCATACTAACCCCCCTACCCTGTCTCCCCTTTCCCCCTTTTCCACTCCCCCTCTCCCACCCCCTTCCCTGGAGTGTGCCAGTTATATAAAAAAGGGGGTTAAATTACAATACAGCAAGGTATCGATGACCTTAGAGAATTGAAGACTTTAACATTGATTGACTATAGTGCAAATATAGAGCATATAGTTTGCCCCACTTTTTATTAAAAGATTTCAAGTTGTTACAAGAGCTAGCCATCATACATTCAGTTCTAAAACATGTCAATAAATCATTCAACCATTCAGAGTACGATATAACTAGTTGATTCATCCAGTGCTTTAATACCAGTTTTTTAACTACTATTGATATTATTGCCATGTGGAATTTACATTCCTGGACCCCAATATTGGAGAACATACCCAAAATGCAGACTTCAGCAGTGAAAAGCTCAGCCAGCCCTAGCAATGGGTCCAATTTAGATTGAATTATTTGTCATAAGGGGGCCACCTTTTCACAATGCCAGAAAATATGTATCAAATTCCCTTCTGCTTTACCACATCTAGTACAAGTAGAGTCCAGGAGTCTACCCATTTTGGCAAGTAGGACCGGCATGTAGTACATATTATTTAAGATGTGATACTGGATGAGTCTGAGTCTGTCTTGAGCGTGGTATTTATATAGTTCATTCCAGAGTTGGCCCCATATAGGGGTTATGTCAGGCAGCAGAGTGACCAAGACCTTGGAACCTGAAAGAGGATTTGGGAAGTTACATGCTAAAAGCTATGAATATAACGCAGAGACACAGTGGGGTCTAATTGCAAATTCTTGCAATTGGTTCAAAATGGGCCTAACCTGTGATGCTCTAGGAACAGATCCAAACAGAGAGCCAAGTAAATGCCTTAACTGGAAGATTTTAAAAATATATTTCTAAGGTATCATGAATTTGGTGAGTATTTCAGGGGAAGACAGGAGGGAGTCCTGGGAGAAGAAGTTTTCTACCAGGGTTCCTTGCAATTGAGGGAGCTAGTTGGGTGAAAGGTAAGAGTCCCCTATTTTAATGTTAGGGTTAAAGAATAAAGATTGAGTAAGATCTTGCTTAAGGAAAATCTTGAAGTAGGCCCAACATTGAGATAAGACTCTGACAGAGGCACCAATGACCAAATTTTGTAATGGGGACAGCAGTGTTGATTTTGATAAGAAGAAAATGGTAGAAGAATTCAGATTGTGTGATCTCAATAGCCCACGTTCTATCTGAAGCCAAATAGGGAAGTGTTCATTATCCATGACCGAGAACCATCTATTGAGTTTAGATAGATGACTGGCCCAGTAATACAGGAGGAAATTAGGGAGACGTAGACCCCCTGAATCTCTGGGAAGGCTAAGTTTAAGGAAGGAGCACCTGGGGTGTTTGCCAAGCCAGATAAAATTGGAGATAATAGAGTGAATATGTTGGAAAAAAGACAGTGGGAGCCAGATGTTTAGCAAGCTTAGGGGGTAAAAGATCCGGGGTAGGATATTCATTTTAATAATGCTTAGACTGCCCCATAAAGAAAGAGGTAGGGCTACCCATTGGTGAAGGTCTTGTTGAATTTTAACCAGCAAGTCATCAAGATTTAAGTTCTTGAAAGTTAGTGAATCCTTAGTTAGAAGTATTCCTGGGTATTTGATTGAGTGTGGAGACCATTTCATCCCAAGGTGATTAAATTCAGCTTCATGAGTGAGGCCATTTAGAGGAAAAATCTCTGTTTTCGAAAGATTTAATTTATAATTAGATAGACGTCCATATAGGGCTATAATATCCAAGCCATGTGTAAGAGATGTAGCCGGATTTTCCAGATGAAGAAGAATGTCATCTGCATATACTGAAAAAGTTAAGGTTTGTTGGGGTGCTGAAATTCCTTGTATGTGGGGAGAGCCATTAATGTAGTAGAGGAGAGGTTCCAGATATAAATTGAAAAGAAAAGGAGAGCAAGGATAGCCCTGTCTGGTGCCTGTATATAGAGAAAACTGAAAGAAGAAAACCCCATTACAGTAGATTTTGGCTGAGGGAGATGTATATACCATCTGTATCCACTGGATAAAAGAGATGGGGTATTATGGGGAATCCCATTTTCCATAATGTAGCCCAAAGAAACTCCCAGTTAACCCTGTCAAAGGCTTTTTCGGCATCTATCAAGATTAATGCCATGGGAATTGAAGAGGTTTGGGCTGTCTGAAGAATATGTGTGAGTGTTCTAAGGTGATCTGCCGAAGAACAGCCTTGAACAAAACCCACTTGTTCTGTACTCAATAAGTAGGACCAAATCTTTTTTTTTTTTTTTTGAAATTCAAGTTTATTAGTTTCAAAGGTAATACAACCAAAAAACCATAATGATCAAAGAACAGACCAGTAAATCCAAATCAGACCAAAAAAAAAAAAAACCCCAACCCCCCTCCCCCCTAACCAATATAATAAAAAACAAGGCACATTCAAGAATAAAACAACATAAAATATCTGTCTGTCAATCCATGTGCCAAAAGTATGTACCCTTCACCCCTCCTCCCCAAAGGTGCACCTGCTAAATCATAAATTAACAGTTTCTGAAATCTGGATATCACTCCTATTAAACAACCTGCCTAATATTCAGACCAACCGTCCAAGTTATAATAAGGGAACATATCTTAACACCACAATAGAGGCGGTATACTAAGGTAACTACTGCTATGCTATATAGTATGAGGGTCCAGGGATCAGGTCGTCAAACTTATCCTTAAGGTAAGCAAAGAGACTGGAGCTTACCCCATCTTTTATAAAATAAGTCCATACGGTTCTTATAACTGGCAATCAAATTTTCGGACTGGAGATATGACATCAATTCCTTTAACCAGTCCGCGAAGGATAGGACCAACTGGTCCTTCCAATGCCTTAAAACCAACTTTTTAACTGCCATAGACATCAGGGCCATATGGTACCTACACTCCACACTATCAATCAGAGAGAAATCACCCAGTATGCAAATTTCTGGAGAGAAAAATCTGCTCAGACCCAGAAGGGGATCCAGGGTCTCCCGAATCAAAGACCACAATGGGGCAACCTTAATACACTCCCAAAAAACATGAATCAGGGTGCCCTCGTCTTGCGAGCACCTGAAGCACACTGGAGCAGGAGTCAGCTTACGCTGAAAAAGCTTGACCGGAGTGAAGTATAGGTTATTAACAATGTTATATTGAAGTAGTAGGACCAAATCTTTTTAACTCGAAGAGAGAGAATTTTGGTTAATATTTTAATATCACAATTTAAAAGAGAAATTGGTCTGTAACTAGCTGGGTCCATGCTGGGTTTATCAAGTTTAAGGAATAGAATTATCATGGCTTCTAATAAGGTAGGATCTAAAATATCAGCCGTAAAGTGATAGGAGATGCCAAGGAGACTTGGTGGTGAGGTTGTAAACAGGGAAGCTGAAGAGCTTCTAAGTAAGCTTCTATTATTGGAGGTGATGTCAGGGAAGACCTTTTTGCCATATAGTGTACTGTAAAAGGTTTCAAAAACCTGGGCAATGTCTCGAAGGGAAGTTTTGTTAGTGCCATCTGGGGCTCGTATAGAGGGGATTAACCTGGAACTTTCTATTTTATGAAGTTGAAGGGTTAACATTCTACCTGATTTCTCCCCTTGATCTATGTATGTGGATCTTGATTTTAAAATGGCGTATTCTGCCTTTTCTCTTAGTAGTTTAGCGTATTCATTCCTTAGTGTTAGTAGGGTTTCCAAACAGATTGACGGGGAAGTTGGAGATAGAGAGTTTTCAGCCTCACGTATTTGTGTTAACAGGGAACTTGCTCTTGCTTCTCTTTTTCTGTTCCTCCTGGAAGCTAACTTAATGAATTCACTTTGAAGGAAACATTTAACAGTGCACCATAGCAGGTCTTCTCTTGGTGTGGATCCTTTGTGAATCTCCATGAAAGTGGAGATAAGATACTTTATGTGGGAGACTGTGGGTGTTTCTTTAAGGAGTTGTGTGTTCAATCTCCAAGCCATGTCTCTTTGTATGTCCGGATCAGGGGAAATCATTAGCCACGCTACTGAGTGGTCAGAGAGGACGGTGGGTTTGATTCCAGCCTAACAGAAACTGGGCAGGAGAGGAAGACTACTTAGTATGTAATCTAGTCGAGACCATGACTAGTGTACATTGGAATACAAAGAGAAGAGATGATGAGAAGGATTAAGGAGACACCAAGGATCGCAAAGACCAAGAAGGTCCATAAACTCAGCCAGGGCCTTCTGAGAGGGGGATAGAGGCTTTAACGGTAAGTAGGATCTATCCAGATCTTGGGACAGTGGCATGTTCCAGTCTCCACCCAAGATCAGGGGGAGGGCAAGAGGGTAGTGATTTTATTAACCAGGTCCATGAAACATGTTGGTTCTCCTCCAACGGGCCATATATGGAGCCTAGAATTACTTTGTTGTTGTTAAGAAATCCTTTAACTAACACAAATCTGCCATCTGGGTCTATAATATTCCCTTCCACCTGGAAGGACAAATGTCCTTTTATTAAAATAGCCACGCCCTGGCTCAGTGAGGACTCACCTGCAGCAAAGATTTGGGAAAATCCTTGCCGTCGCAACCAGATTGCTTCACTGGTTAGAAGATGGGTTTCTTGAAGCAAAATGATGTCCACGTTAATTAAGGCACAATGTTTAAGCACTTGATATCTTTTCGTTAGGTCTCTAATTCCTCTAACATTCCACATGGCAATTTTAAGTGGTTTGTTAGCCATTATCGTTGTATAGAAATGAGGACCAAGTGTAAGTAGCGAGAAAATAGCCATACCCTAAGAGGCACACTCCAATCCCACCCATCCCCCGTCCCTTCCCCACAATAGGTGTTCTGATATCACGAAAAGGCTTGTCCCTGGAAATACCTACAACCCTTAATAATGCCAGTATTTTGTTTGACATCATCCTTTTGCACTTAGCAATTATGAACTCTATTAATATCAGAGACAATGTGCCTGTAGGGGATCCACCCTGCCTCCCCCCCCCAACTCCCCAGCAACTATGTACAGCAGGCCTCCTCTTAAATACTATATATAACAGTACCCAAATTTTAGAAACATTAGGAGACCAGTCTCTGTTGGCCATATTCCCCAGTGGCTAGTACCAAGATATGCGAGTTCTATCATTGTTTGAAGCCCAGTATCCAGAGTCTGATATGTATCTTACTTGACAACTTATTCCCACATAAATAAAATAGATCCACAGAAATACACCATCCTCCCTGAACTGGAATGCTGTGCAGCTCGACCTTTAGCCTGCGCCATCTAGGAGCTCATCTCCCCCCCCATGCCAGCCCCCCAAACCAACAACATTGTGTTCAGTTCTTATATCGATATACCCCGTGGCATATATGTAAGAACCCCCCCCTCGATGCAGAATGGGAACTACCCAAGGGGTTAAAGAATGTACAAAGTCAGGGTCTCCATTAGTCCCATGGAACCCTTAGGGAGTTGGCTAGTCAGAGACAAAGATATGCTGTGTCTCGAGTATTAATATAAAAGAAAAAAAAAAAAACAAAAACAAAAAACAGCTAGGGTTACACATGTGGCCACAAAATAATACTATTTGGGACTCACCTCCCTGTAGCCCTGGTGATCAGGGTTGGAACATCACTAGCTATCCGCTTCCCGAAGACCTTGATAAGTCGGTCCGGTCAGATAAATTAGTGCCACAACTTAGAAACTGCATTAAACAGTCTAAACCGCGCCAGCTAAGCTCTACTGCGTGCTAAGGGAAGAACCAGGGGCGGTATTAATGAAGGGACCATAAGCTGTCTGTTCCCAAAGGTGTTACACAGAAACTGACAATGGAACTATGGTTCCTACCTAAACTAACAGTGAGCACCTGACACTTCTGCGATGGGGAGTTTGGCCTACCAGGTGCTTGTGGCCTATTTCGTTCCACTCAGCCTGGATTACCCTCAACCTAACGAGGAAGGAGAACTGACTACACTGGATACAGGTGGATAACACTTAAATGTTACAACAGCAAACTTTTAGGAGTAAGGGTCTCCTATTACCAACTTTAGTCACAAAGTGTCCACCAAATGTTCACCCGATTTTGAAAAGTTTGGGAAGCTTAGCAGGTAGATCTGTTGTTGCTTGCTCTGGCATTTCATCAGAAATCCAGGACCATTCTGTAGAAACTTGCAGTTTTGCTGGGCACATCATCTTGAAGCGAATGCCAGTCGCTATTAATTTGCTGACATTCGGGTGGAATGCTGACCGTTTTTGGTGAGTTTCGAAGGGTAGATCTTGCATAATTCGAACAGTAGAGCTTCCCCAGGTGATTGATTGTAGCTCTTTAGCCTTCTATAAAATATGTTGTTTTTCCACAAAACTAAGAAGTTTAACAATGATCGGTCTGGGGGGAGTTCCCAATGGAGGCCTCGGCCTGAGAGAGTGGTGGGCTCTTTTGATGTGGTATTGTGAATCAAGTGCAGATGGGCCCACAATTTTCTGCAGGAATTTTTTCAAAAAGGCACTGATTTTAATGCCTTCCCCGGTCTCTGGTAGCCCAATTATTAAAATATTGTTTCCCCCAACTTCTCCCCTCTAGATCCTCAGTTATGAGTTGCAGTTTGTGCAGTTGTTGGCATAGCTGTACGATCTCAGGCTCTACTTTCTCTCTCCATTTTTCAAGAGATGTTGAGTGAGCCTCTGAGTCACCAACTCTCCTCATGAGGTCCATGAGGTCTCCTCTGATTGATTTAAGCTCGGTGAAGATATCTTCTAAGGTTTCTTGGAAAGGTAGGAGTTCCTGAAGAAAGCAATCCTCAGAGGAATCGCTGGAGGATTAGCGGAACCTGATTTGGTGATTGCTGTTTATCCTTGATCTCTGTTTTTTTTTTTAGGTGTTTTCTCTGGGGTGGAAGACGGCATGTGTTTTATTGTAGCCTGCCTCATCTCAGCATCCATCGTGGCTACAAGGCTAAATGCGATGCAAGATTTAAAAAAAAGTTTGATCTCTGGAGGCAGAAGAACAATTGTACACAAAGTCTGATACGCAGCTCTCCCAATATAATGATTTAAAGAGTTAGCAAAGGGTGGTAGGTAGGAGCTCCAGACTAGTGCTGCTTCTAGACGCTCTGCATCACGTGATCTCCGTGACATGATTTTCTATAGATACATTAGTGAAAGGAGAAAGCCCAGAGGGGGTTTTGCTAAGATCAAAGGGGATAAAGGGGTGTGTGATGAGTAGGACCATGTAAAAGCATTTATCCTAAATAGATACTTCTGCTCAGTATTTACTGAAGAGAAGGCAGGGCAGGGACCACAGCTCAGCACCATGGACACAGGCGGGAGGGAGGTGTGCACTAGTCCTTTCACAAAAGAAAAGGTCCTACAAGAGCTTGATAAGCTCAGGATGGACAAGGCAGTGGGAGCTGATGGCATACATCCCAGGATACTAAAGGAGCTAAAGGTGGAACTAGCAAAGCCATTATCAGAACTGTTTAGTGAGTCTCTGAGCACAGCAGAGGTCCCAGAAGATTGGGGAAGGGCTCGTGTGATCCCACTCCACAAGAGTGGTAGCATGGAGGAGGCTGGGAACTACAGACCAGTCAGTCTTAGCTCAGTAGTGGGCAAGATTATGGAGGCACTCCTTAAGGAAAGGATAGTGCGACACCTGGAATCCATTGGAGCACAGGATCCAAGACAGCATGGGTTTGCAAAAGGAAGATCCTGTCAAACTAATATCATAGATTTCTTTGACTGGGTAACCAGAGTGGTGGACCAAGGGGGAGCAGTTGATGTTGACTACTTTGACTTCAGCAAAGCTTTCAATACTGTTCCACATAGAAGATTGATTAATAAGCTGGGTAGGCTCAGGGTGGGTCAGAAATTGGTCAACTGGGTGGCAAACTGGTTGGCGGGCAGAAAACAGAGAGTGGTGGTAAACAGTACACAGTCAGAAGAGATGCAAGTGACAAGTGGGGTACCTCAGGGATCAGTCCTGGGGCCAAGCCTCTTCAATATCTTCATCAGTGACATTGCAGATGGACTGGAGGGTAAGGTTTGTCTGTTTGCAGATGACACCAAGTTCTGCAACAGAGTAGATGATCCAGATGGGGTGGGCAGAATGAGAAGAGATCTGGATAAACTAGCAAAATGTTTGGAAGAGTGGCAACTGGGGTTTAATGCAAAGAAGTGCAAGATCATGCACATAGGGAAGAGAAACCCTGAGGCCACCTATAGGCTGGGAGGGGAGTTGCTGGCAGTCACAAGGGAAGAAAGAGACTTGTGCATCATCATCACAGATGACCTGAAATCATCCAAACAGACCACTAAAGCAGTATGTAAGACTAGGGCGATGTTGGGGTGTATTAGTAGGGGTATCACAAGTCAAAAGAGGGAGGTAATAATCCTTCTTTACAAGACACTGGTTAGGCCCCATCTGGAGTACTGCATGCAGTACTGGAGGCCACACCTTCACAAGGACAGTAACCAAATTGAGGCAGTCCAGAGAAGGGCAACCAAAATGGTGCAGGGACTGCATCAGAAAACATATGAAGACAGATTACCGGAGCTCAATATGTATACCCTAGAGCAAAGGAGGGAGAGAGGTGACATGATCGAAACATTCAAACACCTGAAGGGCATTAACAAGGTGAAAGAGTCTAACATATTTCAATATAAGAAAAATAGCAGGACAAGAGGACACAGCATGAGATTAGAGGGAGGCTGATTAAGGGGTAATGTGAGGAAGTTCTTTTTCACACAAAGGGTGGTGGATGCATTGAACGGCCTACTTCAGGAAGTGGTGGATATGAATACAGTGCAGGGCTTCAAACAGGCATGGGATAGGCATAAGGGAGCAATACAGATGAGCATGAGTAGATAGGCCATTGATAGAGCAAAGGCCAATGGCACATTCATAAGGTAGAAAAAGAAATGGGCAGACTGGATGGGCCTTGCAGTCCTTATCTGCTGTCAACTTCTATGTTTCTATGTATTTCTTCATACTGCATGTTCAAAAATGCCTTGAAAAAATACTTGCACCATACCTGTGTTTGTTTTAAAAAGTAATCTTTTTTGTGGTAATTAGATGTATGTGATAGAAATTATAAGTTAAATGTTTGTATGTTTGTATTTTTAATATATGTTTTGTACAGGAGATTGTTTTAAATAGGGTAATACTCTAATCATTTTATTACCTATATAACAATAAATTGTATTCATTCATTTAACATAAATCATAGTTCATATTCTGTTTTCTGACTTATGAGCTCTCCTAATTCTGTCTTACACTTTTTCAGGCTCTTCAAATGTACAAGATTGCTATCCATTTTATGTTTGCCGTCTAACTCTTAAATGTTTTCCTTTAGATTTCTTTGGGCCATCCATGCTTGCTTTTTGTTACAGCTAGCATATGAGAGATGACCTCACCTTGGAGGATCACCTTCAGATCATCCCAGAAAAAGCTTTTGTTTGGTCACTTTTCCAGTGTTTTCAATAATATAGTTTTTAAGGGACTCTTTTATCTTGTAACATAAATTTCATCATGTAAAAGTCCAGTGTTTAGTCTCCACAGCAACTTCTTGTTAGATGACCCCATATGCAGTGTAATACTGATCTTAGCATGGTCTGAAAGGTACATTAGATAAATCTCCACTGCTTTTACTGTATACCCACAGTCTTTCTGGGTATATAGATGGTCTGCCTGGGAATAACTATCTTGTAAATGGGAGTAGAATGTATAATTTCTTCCCTTTGGCTTTTGCTCCATCCAAATATCAACAACACTGACCTCTACCCTCGGGATTCTCTGAGTTTTCGCTCCTCCTTGTGGCCCACCTGTGCACCCCGAGATTTGTCATGGACCAGATCCTCAGCGCAGTTCTAGTCCCCTGCAAGTATGATCTGCCCATCTGGTACATCAGCTACCCAACCGAAAACCTATTTAAAAACTCAGGGGTTGAAGGGGTTGGGTATACATATTTACAAAATGTAAAACTCTTCCTTTCATTGTCCCTGAGAGAATGGCTAATCTGCTTTCTGTGTCTCTGTATAAGTGAAAGTTTTATTGAAAAGAATGCCCTTTCTCACCAAAATGGCTACTACTGCATTTTTCACCAATTGGTGTGAAGAAGCCACCACTTCCCCCGCACAATTTCTACATAGCTCACAGTTCTGAACCTGTGAAAGGTTGGTTTCTTGAACAAACCCTATGTCACGGATCCCTGTGAGATCACACAAAATGTTGGCTCTCATAACAACTGAATTAATCCCCCTAACATTATTTTTTCTAACGACTGTGAATGATGCTGTAAATGTAAACAAAATTACATGTAACAATTTTGTTTACATTTACGACATCATTCACAGTTGTTAGAAAAAATAATGGATCCTCGGGCAGTTCACTTAAATCAGAGAGAATACTGAGGACCCATGCACTACAGGGTTTACGATACCAGGGACAATTAAACATCACATACAACCAACTGGTAGAAAAACAGTCATTATTCAGTATAAAAATAAGCACATACATGCAACCATGACTTGCTTGAATGATACCTGAGCTCAGAGGTACTCTTCCCTCCATCCTGGAGGTTGTGCACTGTATTTCAATGCCTTTCACACCCACCCAATTAGCAGGGGTCACCAATTCACTACTATCTGTGGTGTGCACCCTAGGACACAAACAAGGTAGTTTGGGAGTCAGTTGCTACATCCTCAGGTTTACCTTCGGTGTCCCAATATTGTACCTATATATAATAAAAGAACATGTCAGTTTTATCATAGTTAAATACTCCTGCCCTCCCCAGAAATCCTTTGTCACACCCCCCACCACCATTTTACAGTAAATGCTGTCTGTGTTTGCTGGGGTTTCCAGTTGCACTCTTTCCAAGCACCCTTTAGTAAGGGCTTAACTGTCCCCACCTTCTGTATGGCTATAGCCAACAATATACCAAATATCACCTTCCCTGGATACATTGACCTGGGATGGTAAAATACTCCTAATACATTAGAAAGGATGCCCTACCCTAAAATACACCTGTATCTTCTCAGGGCACTGACCCTTCATGTAAGATTTAAATCAGTGTCGAGAAAGTAAATAACCCTCCCCCCCTTTCTCCCACACACTCGAGCATATTAGTGCTGCATACATCCACCAGGCATGAGCGGAAGAGTAAAGTCCCATTAACCAAAGAACAACACTCCCCTAATACACCAAGTCTCTGTTAAGGCATCCAGTATGATTAATAGCTTCCTGACTGGAAACACGCACTTGCCTTCAGTCCCTTCTGAGCAGCCCAGCCTGTGGCACTGTATGCTTCAGTGACTGTAGGCAGCAAAGGTACACATCTCTGAGCCACATGAGAAGTGGACCCTACATTCATTGGACCCCCAGTAAACTTCTGCCTAAATTTAACTTTATCTGGTTTCCACATTGCCTCCAGTGCCAGATGCCCACAAAAAACACAGCTTTTCAGCCAAAAAAAGTAGATCTTAGGTAACAGCAGAGTTGGTATAGTGGGAAGTGGCTAAATGGAAGGGGAAGGCTTAAAGCGGCTAATCTCTCTCTCTCTCTCTCTCTCTCTGTCTCTCTCTCTTTCCAGCAACTTCTGTGCTGTGAGTTCATGAAGTGAGTACGTTGCTGCCTTGGTGTCAAATGTAGTATTAAGGCCAGGTTTATTTAGGCATCTCTGTTTGTGAAGTCCTGGATCCCTTTGTACTATGGACTGCCGAGGACAAGCTTAAATGGAAATTAAAGTATCCCATGAGGCTTCAACGAATGGTGGGCATACTATGAAAGAGGGGCGTTAGATGGGCAGGGAGAGCAAAACAGAATACAGTACTTGCCATGTGGTGTATCTAAAGGGCCCTTTACACAGTCATCTCTGCACCACTTCAAGCAGTTCAGAGAAACTACAATGTTACCTCGACTGGCATGTGAAAGAGATGCTTACCACATCAGAAGGGAGCATTCGCTGTCCTGGCATTTCCAGCTTTTCTTGGTTCACAGCTGAGTTTTGTCATTTTGCGCCACTCCATGTGGCTGTCTAATCAAATTAAAGCATGCACATCAATACTGGAAAGAGAGTCTCGTGAGACCCTCCTGGATCCCCTGTCACTTACTTGTGCTGCACTTCCCTATACTCGGTCCCAAGGCTTATGCATGGAATATTCTTCCCAAGTTCAACTAAATATATCTTCAGATACTAGAAAGACAGTTGAACTTTGGAAGCTAGTGACTTTTCAGAAATGGAGGCTAAAATGTACTCTAAATGTGCTCCAAAAGTGGAGCCGTGATGCTGTGCGTACGTTATGCATATTCATATCCCATATGCATAAGCACATGCCCAGTATCATGACTCCACTTTCAGAGCTCTTTTTAGCCCCCATTTATGAAAAGTAACTTGTTTCCTGAGTTCAGCGTTCTTCCTAGTATCTGAAGATATAGTTAGCCGAACTCAGGTAGAATATGTAAGCACAGAAACATAAGCACTCCATGTCCCTCCCCCTCCCAACTTGACAAGGAAGTCTTGGACTCTTGACAGACCGGAAATGTGGCTGAAATGGCGGAACAGCTGAGGAGACCAGTGTAAGGGTTGTACATGTAGAAGTAAAAGCAGCAGTGTAGATGGAATGGGAGTGAGCGCTGTGAAACTGCTGCGATGTAAGTAGGGCACCATGTAAAAGTGCCTTAAGAGTGCTGTTTTCCCTTTAGTCCTTTGCACAGTTTCAATAAATCCTTGTTGGGGGGGTCTCTCTTATGTTACCTCTCTGCCCTTTCCCTTTTCCTCTGGCTCTGCTGACTGGATCCCACACCATTTGCAAGGTTGATCTTTCAGAGGACTCCTGTTGCAATTCAGAGAGGGTAGTGGCAAACTTCTGAAGTGGCTTAGCTGTTTGGAGGAGGGAGTTGTATGGTTTCACTCCCTCTGCCCACTGAACTAACAATTTTGCTGGGTATCTGAGCTGCACTGATATTTTTCTTCTTGAGCTGTTTAATAACTGCAAGAACTTGCTCCTGTTTCTGCATGGGGGCATTAAGATAATCTTCATTGGCAAACACCCTTTTCCCATTTAGATTAAGGTCCTTTTTGGCCCATGCTTTTGTCAGCACCATTTCTTTGACTGGATACTGGGTAAATTTATCCAGCAACGATCTCAGAGAGGCATCATCTTTGGGCTTGAGCCCCAAAGCCCGATGCACTTGATCAATGTCTAACAGTACTTCTTCTGGTATGTTCATTTCCTCATGAAGCCAACTCTGTAGAAATCCCACCAGCTCACTCTGATTACACCCTTCACGGAAGCAAAATAAATGAATGGTGTTCTGCCGCCCTCTGGCTTCAATATTCTCGGCTCTCCTAGTGAGCTCCATCTTGTGCTGCACCAGGTAAAGTACCAAACGGCCCAGGCTCTGCGAGTTTTCTCACATCTTGTTCAGCCCCGCCTCAGTTTCAGATGTTTGGCACTCCAATTGCTTTAGTTTTTGCTTGATGTCTGCTACATTGAAATCTATATGCTGATCTGATGCAGTTTTATAATATTGGAGGAGTTGGAGGAGGTAGCCCGACTCCCAACTGAGCTTCTTTGTAATGCCCTGCCATTCTCCTGTCCTGCTGAAGCTATGGTGCAGTCATGCATTAAGAGTGAGTTGCTCACACTATGGTTTCTCCAATTTCCACCTTTCAAGATGAATTTCAGGTCACCCTTTTGGCTGGATTTTCATGCCTGGCTCATTGTTATAAATGTTTGTGGAGGAAAATTGTATGTAATCTGCTGTAACCGATGGATGTAAAAGGGTTTTGACACTGTTAAGACCAGAGCTCCAACTCAGGCATCCACCACAGTCAGTGACATCACCATAAGTCATCAAGTAGCATTTTATTATTAGTAACAATAAAATAAAGATTAAAATTGTATAGGATAGTGCTTCATACAGGCAGTTCAAAACAAAGGCCTACATCTTAGTCATCTTTAAAATCTCCATCTCTCTGTCTAACACCAAACAAAAACATTGATCTCTTTATTATAATATGTCTTTTCCTGACAGTTTAAATTCTGCATCCTGTTGGTGTAAATCAATCTCCCGTTCCTCACAAAATATCTCAGAACTTTTTGTCAATTTGTTTCCTGAGGCCAGCTTGCAGGTGCAACAAAAGAGAATATTGTGTCCCAGGGCTGGTTTCCTGTTGACAATTTTGTAAAGAAGCTTGTGTTCCAGACTATCTTTTCTAATAACCCCAAACAGCTTTAGGCAATCATTTCAACAATATCATTATATACATTTGCAAACCGTGGGATTCCATTTTCACATAAAGATTCACATATATTTCTTAACCACACAGAAGCAAGGAGAGAAAGAAAGAATAGAAACAGCTAGAAACTGCAAGTGAAGAAAGGTAGATAACGGGGTTATTGTGGGACCATTGAAGTGGCCATTTCCTAGGTGCCACAAGAAAATGTGATTGCACAATCTGACAGGCAAGAGACAGGCCAGGCCACCAGCCTACCAGCACAGTAGTAGCACTGCTGCTCATGATGTCTTGAGCATCCCAGTGGATGCCCTCCTCCTCCAGGGGGAGAGGGTGCCGAGTCCTACTGCTTTGCCACCACCTGGGTGCACACAGGTGGAGGTGCAGGGAATCTGAGGCTTGAGGAGCACGGGTTCAGATAGGCTTTGTAAGGGTCCTCTGGCAGCCTATCCCCATGCATGCTCCCAGCCATGGGATGGGATGACCAAAAATATGAAACTGGAAGTGCAAGATCAAAGGATGAAACCTCTGCCAGCCCACCACCTGCACCATTGGATCCATTCCACCAGTGACCAGGAGGGTGTACCACCAGTTTTCACCTCCACCGTGGGTGGCCAGATGTCTGAGGTGGGGGAGATAGCAACCCTAGCCCCCCCCAGGGGCAGTACCGGAGGGTCTATGAGCAAGGCAGTAGGTGGAAGGTGGTTCTGACCTGGCCCATAGCAGAGGAAAATAAAATATGCTAAAAAAAGAGACAAGCAACAGACAGACAAGTGGCAGAAATCGGAGAGGACAAAATTGATTCTTGTTTTAACATTCTTTGCATAAAATTGTGACAGAGTTTTATCCAACACTGTCACAACCAACCAAAGGGTCTGACTCTAAAAAAAGGAAAAATGTAACAACAAACATTTTTTCCATAAAGTAGTACAGCATAGTTGGTAAATAATAAAACAACTCTTTAAAACATATATCAAAATCTGGCCCAGTGGCGCTGAGGGTTGAGACACTGGATACCTTACTTCACGTCACGCCAGCGACCCTGGTTTGGGAACAACCTCAAGTCATTAGGGAGCTGGCACAGGAGAGGGGAGTAGGATCAAGCAACCTAACGGCAGTTCTCCTCTCCTGGGGAGATTTTCACCCCCCCCCATAGTTCCGCCAACACCAGGTGGAGGTCCGGTGATTGTGTAGGAGAGAGGGGGCAACATGAAGGGAGGGCCTCTCGTAGCGTGACATGCGCGTGCCTCCACACACATGCATTTGTGCCAAGACAGGGTTGGATGAAAAATGGGGGTACAAAAAACAATGAAATGATACCTAAAATGTACAGAAACGTGTCTCTGTTCATTTTTGTGTTGCTTGTATGCATGTGCAAGAAACACATTGCTTTCAGCAGTTAGGGAGAATGATTAAATGTGTGTCAGGAAATTTGGGCCACGTCACCATGTAATCAGCTGTTTTGGTGCACTCCAAGCTACCAAAACAGCTGATTGGGTGGTTTCCCCATGGCGATGGCTTCTCCGTCAGCCTCTCACAGTGCCCAGGAAGCTGACAGAAAGCCATCGCTCACCATTCAGTGTGCCTTCCCGGTGAAACATTTCAATAAATAAACAGAAAGCTGACCGGGGGTGCCCAATCCCCCTGTCGGCATATACCCTACCCGGTTTGCTGATGGGGTAGCCCAGTCCCATTGGCTTGATATCCCTCCCATTTGTTGTGTGCCGAGTGGGTGCCCAATTCCCCATGGCTAATGCACACCCTCCCCCCAAAGCACAAGCACAGTGTATGGCCGACGGGGTGCCCAATCCCCATCAGCTCCAGCACCCCCTCCAAAAAAAGAAGCACCCAGATGTGCCGGCACACTGGGAGCCCACCTCAGCAAGCAAAAAAGCATCCCACGTTGTCTATTTATTTGTAAAACCTATAAAAACAGAAAACATTCCCTCGCAGTCTTTCGTGCCCCCCCACCCTCATCCACTCACTGTGCACCCACTTCCCCCCACATCCCATACTTACCTCCAGAGCCCAGTGGGACGATCTTCAGTGGACCAGGAACACGTCTGCACTCTTCAAAGCTGACCGCCAACTGAAGAAATGCCAGTAAGCTGTATAATGGCATAAATGTGTTTTTTTTTCAACTTTGGTGCATATCTCGGCAATTTTGGGGAATTTTTTCACCAAATATTCAACATGGGGTTCTTGGGACCCCACCTCATGAACTCAGTCACTGTCATTTTGTTATTTGGTCCTGAAAGGTGATTTTGCTGTCACTGCGCAGAAACCACCTTTTCAGGACTGAGTAACTAAAATGACAGTGTCACAGTACAGCTGTCATTTTTCACATCTCGCCTGAAATGTGTTTTCGCACATGTAGCGCACAATGGCGCCCATAGTGACACTGTTCATGAGGTAGGCCCCCAAAACCCTATGTTGAATATTTGGTGAAAAAGTTCCCCAAAATGACTGTTTTATGAGCATGTATTGCGCAGTTCCTATGCACGCTTGTAACTTCAAACATTTTTAATATTTTTACTTCAGATTTTCAGCATTGCCATTTTACCACACCCCCTTATGAACAGTATAACTGCAATTTTTCACATCTCACCAGAAATGTGTTTTCGCACATGTAGCACACAGTGATGTGGTTGGTGTGCAAAATCAATGTTCAGGACAGATTAAGAAAATCACAGCAACACTGTTCATGATCAGAGGTCTTAAACTGGCTTTGGTGACAAAAGTCCATAAAATGACTGTGGATTGGGCGTGCATTGTGTAATTTCCATGCACCCACATAAGTTCACAAATTTGTAATCTTTTCAGTCCAGATTTTCAACATTGGCATTTTCCCACACCTCCTTATGAACAGTACAGCTGTCATTTTTCACACCCTGGTCGAAATGTGTTTTCACACTTCTGGAGCAGAATAGCACAATCGTTGTGGGAAATCAGTGTTCGGGATAGATTAAGAAAATCACTGTGACACTGTTCATGAGCGGAGGTCCCAAAATGCCTATGTTGAAAATCTGCTGTAAAAAAGCCCAAAACTACTTACTTCACGGGTGTACGTTGCGCAGTTTCTACGCACACTCGTGACTTCAAATTTTTTTTTTATATTTTCATTCCAGATTTCCAACCTTGCCATTTTTTACACATCCTCATGAACAATACAGCTATCATTTTTCACATTCTGTTTGAAATGTGTTTTCACACCTGTGGCGCCAAATAGCGCAATCGCTGTGCAAAATCACCTTTCGGCTAACAAACTGATAGTGTCACTTTTCATGCGTTGGGATCACAAAAAGCCCATTTTGAAAACTTGGAGTAAAAATACCAAGAAATGCCCAGGGTGTTAGGGTTTAACCATAACGCCCTACCCTGTAAGGACTGACAGGCATCAGGGGTGTGACTTGGGACTGTCGACAGTAATGCTCATGCCATTCCACCCCCACCCTTCAGCCAGTGGTAGGCATTGAGGTGCACCTTGGACCCTTTGGCCCCAGAGTTCACCCCATTCTCCTATACTGCAACCATTTCAGAGTATTTCCTTATGGAATGAGGTGAGAGTAAAGCCCAAACACTTTAAAGCACACCTCAACACTTGTAAGTGTCTGCAGGGTAGGGTGAGGTGAAATATCATGACCATTATGGGCGATGACCCAAAGGCACACCCCAATGCCTGTCCATCTCTGCAGGGTGGGGGTGGAGTTCAATACTTCACTGCCATTCCTATACTGCATCTGTCTAACTCCTGCACTTCCACTGCTAATGACAGCAAGCAACACTTGGCATTGGCAAATGCTTGTTATAATTGCATTTAGGTACTCCTGGGAGTTGGTTTACCTGTAGTTAATCAAAACCCCAGGTGCATAAGGCCCTCTGCTATGCCTCAGGGCCTCATCGTTCACCTAAGGTTTGGATTAACCAACCCCATTCATACCTTAATGCTTAATAAATTATTTAGCTTACATATTTTCTGTTGGTTACATGGTGCAACAGTTACGGTTCCAGTAATAGGAAGCTATAATATATACATTACTTATAGAGCTACACAATTACATCTTGTGTACACAGCTACACAGCATTTGTTGAAAAAAAATTATCTTGCCAATAGAAAACATTGGGATGAGAGCAAGATAGGAGGTATATAGTGTTAGGTAATAGGGCATAACAACTCAGTGGCGGCTATTTGCTAAAGATTCAGTGAATCACCTTTTATGCCTTGCTGCATTTGTATGGTTTGTTTAGATACTTAAACATACAGTAGCTGATTTGAACTGGGCAATGTTGCAAACATACTTCACATGGTGATGTGATCCATCTACATAAGAGGGGCAGCAGGAAGAAAACTAGCAGCTGTAGGCCATTCAGTCTTACTTCACTGGTGGGGAAATTAATGGGAATCCTTCTGAAAGAAAGGCTGGTTGAACTTCTAGAATTCAGTGGTCTTCCAGACCACAGGCAGCACAGATTCATGGCGGGGAAAGGTCATGCCAAATGAATCTGATAGATCTTTTTGACTGGGTGACCAGGGAAATAGATCAAGGGAAGCCAGCGGACATGGCTTATCTGGACTTTAACAAGGCCTTTGATAATATGCCACACAGGGATCTGATTAACCAGCCTACAAGTGGACTGTAAGGTGGTAAACTGGGTAAGAAACTGGCTAACAGATAGGAGATAGAGGGTGGTGGTTAACCGCAGTCACTCTAAGGGTGAGACAGTGATCAGCGAGGTACCACAGGGCTCAGTACTGGGATAAGTCCTCTTCATAGGTGAGATTTCGGAAGAACTGGAAGGGAAGGTATGCCTTTTTGCGGGTGACACCAAAATCAGTAATATGGTGGACACACAGTAGGAATGGAGAAAATACACAGGGATCTTGGGGAAACTTGAAGAGTGGTCAAAGACCTAGCAGCTGAGGTACAGTGCTGGCAGTATAGCCTTGAGGTTAGAGCAATAAGCTGTGAATGAGCTTGATACATCCAGCAGACCTGGGTTTGATTCCCACAGCTTCCACTTGCATACTGTGTGACCCTGAGCAAGTCACTTAACCTCCCAAGTTCTCCCAGAATGCCCTTGTAAATGAGCCTTGTGCCCAGTGAGCCATACCCCATTACCATAGAATAAAAACAAAAAGCAAAAAATGCAAAATCATACACCTGGGGCATAGGAACCTTAGTGCTGAGTATATGATTGGGGGAGGTACTGACAGTCACTAAAGAGAAAAGGGACCAGAGGACCGAAAAGTGACAAAGCAGTGTGACAAGGAAGTGGGCAGAGCTACTGGGATGCTGGGGTGCATAGGAAGGGATATCTCTAGCAGGAGGAGGAAGGACATGTTGCTACCTTTATTAATTGCTGGTACGACCTCACCTGGAGTACTGAATCCAGTTTTAGAGATTACACCTCAGAAAGGACATAGGTAAAGTAGAGGAGGTTCAGAGGAGGGTAACTAAAATGGCGTAGGGTTTGCACAGGAAGCCCTGAGGAGAGATTGAGGAATCTCAACATGTATACCCTGGAAGACGGGGGGGGGGGGAGGGAGAGAGAGAGAGAGAGGGACAGACAGACAGAGAGATGGACTGCCAACAGAAGTGATCTTTGGGGAGGTGGAGATGTGTATGTAATAAAGCACAACAGGGTGTGTGATTATGGGTCAATAATCACATGCCTCTTGAGGGTGTCGTTAGGTGTGAGGCATTTATGTCAAGTACCTTTAAACACCCAAGAAAGAAGTGTCATTACTGGCCATAACCACACATCCCTGGAGTGTTTTATTGCACTTACAGCATAGCATGTTTAGGAAAAATCCCACCTACTAATTTTTCTTACACATGTTATAAAGTAAAAGGTCATGCAGATGATGAGCCATGAGTTAAAGTAAAAAACAAGTTTCTGTCCCAGATCACGTGGCTCCCTGGCTAGCACAGCTCCCTCAATGTCCCCAACACTTCCTGATCCTACAGCTGGAGTGGAAGCTTTAATTTTTTTATAAAACTTCAGAAGGATCAACTGTGATGGTCGTGCAGTCTCTGTAAGGGACCCTTGTGGAGGCAAAGAGAGCAGGAGGTTAGCATTTCCTTTCCAGTAAGAGATAGCTCCTGCACTGTCTTGCACACTGTAGTGAAATGATAAGTTAGGTGCAAAGGCTGTCGGCTTCAAAGAAATGCAGGCTTGTAATTAATAGAAAATAATTACACGGCTGTACTGGTGTTCTGACCAATCAGAAAACTTGATTTTTCTTACACTTTATAAGGAGGCTTTAGTGGATGATGGTGAGTTCCTCTGGGGGTTCTTAAGGCTCTCTGTGGGGGAGTTATTGCTTGCTCCCCAGGGGCCTCTATTCTTTGATCACATCCTTTTAGTTTAGCCCTGAATTTGGTGTCTTGGCCTGTGTCTCTGAGTGTTTTCGTTGAGGAGGTATTAGATAAGAAGGAAGGCAGAATTGGTCCGTTCGTTTGAAGGAATTATTTGGTATCTGGATGGGGGGAGGGTGAGAGCCCCTCCCGTTTTAAGAAATACCTTATTTGAACTCCCAGGATACTCTTTGTATTTGAACGTTGACTTATTGTTACCATCGTGGGACTTGCAATATTTGACTTTGCTTTCTAGAATTGAGGGAGAGTGAGAGCCTCTCTTGCCCAAAATACTTACTGAACTTTTGGACAGTATATATTTGGATATTTTGTTATTATTCTTTTGTTTTGATTTAAAATTCTGTTTGGTGATTTCTAGTATTTTATTTTAATATAGATTTAGTTTGGGGTGGTTTATATTTCTATTTTGTTGAGTCCCCCCTGGTGTGAGTGTGTGGGGATTCTAAGGGAAATTATAAGGGTTTTAAGGTGATTAATTTTAACATGTGTATAAGGCCTGTCCCCACGGTCATACGCTATTCGTCCTCCACTCTTCATGCCCTCCACCCTTTCTCCCCCTTACTATTACAGTTGTCAACATACCGGCAATGTAGAGGGCTGAGTATTGTGCGAAGGGGGAGGAGGGTTTTTGGGGGGCGCGAACAGTGGTGGTTGAATGAGCGGGGATACCTAGAGATTCTGACGGTTTCTTTAAAATCTTCAGGAGCTCGTGCTTTTATGTATGCTGCACCTAACCTCTGGAATTCTCTACCCCATCCGCTTCATCAGTGTGCGTCTGTGGAGGAATTTAAAAAGGCCTTGAAGACCTATTTATGGTCTAAGATCTATTTTAATTGACTAATGTGATGTTATGAGCTCAGATTGATGTCAGACTGATGTTTTATTTGTAATTACTGTAAGGCGCCTTGAATTTGAGAAAAGCGTGGTATAAAGTTTTAGTATTATTATTATTAATATCATATAATATGAAATTCGGTGAAGTTAGTTGGATATGCAGTTTTAAGGAACGGTATTGACAACTACCTTTTTTTTTTGTTAACTTTCTTTACTCCGGTCACTGGTCGCTAAGGCCCCCTCAGGCGAGACACACTCGACAGACACTACTGTCTTGCCTGAAGGCATTGGCAATGGTGTGGGGGTTATTGCAATGCATGTCACTAATTAGCATGTCATTGAAAGTCTGCAACTTCGTATTCCCCAGGAATTGACAAGGAAGGGTTCAGTAACTCCTAGGGCTGGAGGCACAGGATTTAAGAAGACTACAATAGTAGTTACCTTTGGCAGTGCGAACCTCTTTCTTACAGGTGTTGCACAAGAAGCGATATTCATCAAAGTCAGCTTGTAGAGAGGAGGATTTAATTGTCCACATTGTCCAGTTCTTGCTTTGTGAACTCCAGCACATAGAATGTTATCACTTAATAATAACTGGTGAGCCTGTATACCAACCAGAATTTGTTAGCCATCAAACACTGTAGTAACTGGTTGTGATGTCACACCCATTTATTACAGCGTTTCAACTGGGAGTTTAATAGCTGATGCAGAGTCTTATAAAAACAGTTGACATCTCATGGCATGAGCTGCAGTATGCACTGTCATTCTTGAGTGCCAAGCAGGAAATTTCACCTCAAAGGCAGTCTGTGAAGAGAAGGTTGTCATATAAAGAAACACTGAAAACACAATACACCAGAGAACTTGTTTGTTTTTGTTTTTTGCTTAGTTGAAGTATTCTCAGTGGTATTTCAGCAGTCCAAACCTGAGCATCACTGCTAGCTGTCAGCATAAATCTGTTTAGTGTGCAAGTATTTAGACAGCAGCTTGCTCGTTTCCAAGAATAGGAGCTGCAGTATGACACATTTTAATGTCATTTACGTGTTACTGTAAGGTATTTAGAAAAGAAAATACTTAAGAGGTTTTGTATTTAAACCCAGTTGTTTTCTTGGTTTACATAAAAAGAATGATTTCATCAAACAACAGCACATGATTATTTTAAACCTAAAATGGAGCCAGTTATTATAAAATATAACCCACAGTGTGTGTGTGTGTGTGTGTGTGTGTGTGTGTGTGTGTGTGTGTGTGTCCCATGTCCACTGGACCACCAGGGATATGGGAGGGTTTATATTAATATACTCCTGCCCGCGATCAGGCTGCAAGCAGTCCACTGGACCACCAAGGATATGGGAGGGTTCATATTAATGTACTCCTACCTGCGATCGGGCTGCGAGCAGTCCACTGAACCACCAGGGATATAGGACATTCATTTACAATCCCTATGCCTGCAATCGGGCAGTGGGGCACTTTGCTGCTTGTGCAGAGGGCGTCGGTCCCCAACGGCTGTAGCCTGGCAGGGCGCCAGGCGCAAATCGCAAGGGATCGGCGCATCTGTATGCAAATTGGGCAATAATTACATGTAAATGGCCCCATTTGCACCTTGCATGCATTATGACCCCATTTGCATGTGCACTTTTGAATATCGCAGTTGATGCACCTAGCACAACGGTACTTGCACTAGCACATCCCCCTGCTCTACTCTGGCCACTTGCGCTTTGGCGCAGTGCCAGTGGTGCTACGCGCACCGCGGTGGCTGGCGAATGATATTCAATGATGCTGTGCCATGGTGCAGCTCCATTGAATATCACCCTGTCAACGCCCAGGCACATCCCAGTTGCGCTGCGCCCAGGCTTGCGCCACAGCCTGGTGCAGTCTGAATATCCCACCCAGAGCATAATTTCAAAAAAATAAAACAGTAAATTAACTGCCCTTAACACTAATCCATTTTAGCCTTTAGCTAATACTTCATCCTCTCAGAAATCAGATTGTTGTTCCATATGGAGAACCATTTATCAAAGTATGACTTATGTCATACAGTGTTTCATTAGAAGTGATTTCTGTTGAATTGGTGAGGCTCTCTGCAGGGTTGCTGTTGTGTTGGTTTATTCAGTTAGTTCCTTAATACAATTTTCAAGTATTTTCGGTAATAACATGATTAAAGATATATCATTTAAGACTGAATTCCTCATTCAGTGTAAGCAGCAAGAAAAAAACACCACCAGACACTACTGCAATATGCTGAATAAAAAACTTTAGTTAAACAATGTCAACAAAAAATGCAAAGATACAAATACTGACCCGAAGACAGGGATTGAATTACCATATTCAGTCCCTGTGGATTAAAGGTATCATAGGATACAAATCAAAGAGGACTCCCATTTGAAGACATAGATTATCTGTGTCACCGCCTCATCTTGATAGAGGCATACAGCAGATACTGTACATAGATGGTTTAGGACAAAAAAAAGACAATGATTCAATTGAGTCTACCCTGATATTCCTACACTGCTTTATTCAGTCCTTACTTTGCTCTCGTATCTCACCCCTTCCTCATGTTTTTCCTAATATCCTACTTGAAGACATCTTCTTGAGGTTTGAATGCTGAGATAGACTCAGTCTTAATCATATTAATGGGTAAAAGTTTCCACCTATCCACCACTCACTTTGTGAAGTACTCTGATATTCATTTTGGTAACGCTTTATTTTTTAAGTGCCCTTAACTACACTGTAATTACTGTATAACTATGCTGTAACTTCACAGTAACTACACTGTAAATACTGTGTTGTTAACTAGTTTCACAGTTGCATGTTAAGCAATTACACACAATTTGCATGAAGTAATTACACTGTAACACTGTAACTACTGTGTAGTTACATGGAACTACTATGTAGTTGTTAACTAGTTTCACATGTAGGTATGGGGAAGTTACACAATTTGCATACATGTGTAGCTGCTACTGTCTCCCTTTTGGCACAAATCATTTCACTCTGAAAAGTGTAACTACACATGTAACAGCTGTTGCAAAGTGTAACAGAAATTCTATTGTGCAACTACCACTCTATTTCTTCTTCCATTGTGTTATTTGTTCGTACAAGGGCAACTACACATATAATAGCTTTTGCAAATTGTAACAGCAAATCTGTTGTGTAACTACTATGTTACTACTTCTGGCATTATTAAATTTATTCTTAAAACTACATATAAATGCATGTCATGTGCACTGTTTCAACTGTCTGTGTCTATCTGATGTTTATATAAAAGGTAATCACACAGAAAAAATGTTAAAGTGTAATCAGAATGGTTACTAAAATATGAATACAATGCAACTTCAGTCTGCTACAGTGCTACTGTAGCAACTCTTTAGATGATGTTCCATGTCTGTATTCCAGTTTTTTATGAACTTACAGGTTAGTAAACATGTAGTCTAATATTGTGAATTGATATATAATAGTACACAAATATATTTCATTTGCATAATTACTAATTGGCACTATAATAATATTGTGGCTAAGAAATAATGGTATTGTTTTCACAGTTAATGCCTAGGTAACATGTATTTGCAGTTGCACACACTTACATTTACCATATGTCAGTACTGTAGCTGTGATGTAAGTTCTCATTCAGAAATCAGTCCCTCATGAATTTACTGCTTATTAAACATGCACACTGATATTAGACCCTATTCACGTAGGTGGCAGGGAATGTGCCAAATGTGCATTCCCAGGCCTGGTGATAAATAGCAGCCATCCAATCAGATGGACTGATCAGGAGCAGATGGGATCCTGCACTCTGTGTGGATAAAGGAATTGTGGGTTATGGGTGGTCTTCCCATTACTGCTGTTTTCCAGTGTTTGTCGATGTTTATTGCCTTGCCTCCAGCCCTCATGGTATAATCAGAGGGCTGAACTAGCTTGATGTGAAGGATGATGCTATGACAGCCACACTGTTCAGCCAGCGGGAAGGGCATGTAATGGCTAAAGAAGGTTTCCTGCCTGTGTATTTAGTGCCATCTATCATCACCCCACACAGCAGATCAGTGATAAAGCATGGTATGTATTTATTTATTTACTGAATTTTGGTAACCGGATAAGTCTACCGAGACAATTACAGTCTCTTTTTCAGGGGTGACCAGGGGAGAACATCAAAGAGCAAAGTACAGTGTGAGTTACACAGTTAGCAATGACTAGAAACCATAATACAGAGACATACATATGTGATACAGAGCATCAGGCACTAAATACAGGCATAATCACATCATAAACATAGTAATAAACAGGCTAGCATATTTACAGATTGATTATTCAATATATGTTAAAGGGGACACAGCAAGGTCCATATAGTAGAGGATCTGGGGGGGGGGGGAGTTGCATTCATCACTGTAATTAGGAACAGCTTGCAGAGGCAGATGAGTGGAATGCAGGTTAGCTTGCAAAGTAGGAAGGGAGGGACAGAACAAGACAGAAGGAGTGAGGGAGTTCCAATCAGACTCTGCTACAAAAGAGAAGGCCTTCTGGGCAACAGCCTGATGGAGCTTAGACTTTATGAGGAGGGGGAGGAAGGCTGACCTAAGGGCCCAGGGAGCTTGTCTTAACTGGATGATATCACTGAGGCATGGAGGGGTATACTTATGGACCAGCTTGTGCATGAAACTCAGCGTGGAGTACTGAAGTTTAGTTTCATATGGTAACCAGCTTAGGGAAGAAAGAACATCACAATGGTGGTGACGGGCATTGATCCCCAAGGCGAAACTACCCACCATATGGTAGGCTTGTGTAAGGCAAGATAGGGTGGTAGCATTTGTAGAGAGTAGATTAGGACTGGGAGAAGGGAAAAGGAGGCAATCTTAAGGCATGAGACAGAAGTGAGGAAGGGACGGATGCGGTAGAGAAGACCCAACTTTTGATTCAGGGTCTTGTCAGGTGGGATGCATGGTCATTAAAGAAAAGAAAAGCACTCAGAGTAATGTCCAGATATTTAAAGGTGTGGACAGCTTCAAGAGCATCACCATTGGTGGAGGTAATATAGAGCAGAGGTGATGTGCCAGTAGCAGATGGAAGTCTAGAGAAAAGCATACATTTCATTTTGGGGGGTTAAGAACAAGCTGATTACATTTAAACCAGCCTTCAAGGGCAGCAAAGTCAGCAGTTAGGTCACTATTTATCTGGTTAACATCAGGAGATGAGTAATAGGTGATTGCATCATCTGCATAGGGGTGTACAGATGCTCCATCGCAGTTGCTAGGTAAGTTATTAATGAATAGTGAGAACAAGATAGGTGTATAGTCTCCACCTTATCTATGTCCTTGTGCAGGTGTGGCCTCCAGAACTGTATGCAGTACTCCAGGTGAGGCCTTACCAATGTTTTATACAATGATATCACCACCTTCTGCCCTACAGCTAATGATACTCCTGCCTATGCACCCCAGAATACCACTGGCCCCTCCTGCCACCTTTGTACACTGCTTTGATACCTTAAGGTCATCAGAGATGATAACCCCTAGGTCCCTTTCCTCTTTGGTGACAGTCAGCTCCTCCCCCCCCCAACCTGCAGCTCTCACCAGGGTTCCCTTTACCCACGTGCATTATTTTACAATTCTATGCATTGAACCTCAGTTGCCACATCTCTGGAAATCTTTCAAGCTTCTCCAGGTCCCTCTTCATTTTCTGCACCCCTTCTGGAGTATCCACCCTATGGCAGATCTTGGTGTCATCTGCAAACAGGCAGACCTTTCCTTCCAGCCCTTCTGCAATGTCACTAATGAAGACATTGAACAAGACTGGTCCTAGTACTGATCCCTATGGTACCCCACTGGTTACCTCCTTCTCCCCAGATTGTACTCCATTTACCACCACCCTCTGTCTCCGGTCTGTTAACCAGTTCCTAACCCAGTTCACCACCTTGTCTCCCATGCCCAGCCTATCCATCTTGTTAATCAGTCTTCTATGTGGGACAGTGTTGAAGGCTTTGCTGAAATCTAGGTAAGAGGCATCTACCACCCCTCCCTAATTTAGTTCCCTACTCATCCAAGCAAAAAAGTCTATTAGATTCATTTGACATGACCTTCCTTCTGTGACTCTGTCTTGTCTCAGATCCTGAGCACTGCTGGATTCCATATGTGCCACTATCCTTTCTTTTAGCAGTGTCTCCATAATCTTCCCCAACACTGAGGAGAGGCTGACTGGCCTGTAGTTCCCCACCTTCTCCCTTCTGCCGCTTTTGTGCAGAAGGACTACATGTGCCTTCCTCCAGTCCTCTGGAACAAAACCCGTCTTGAGTGACTCTGTGAACAGGGCCACCAGAGGCGCTGCTAGTTCTCTTCACAGCTCCTTTAATATCCTCAGGTGGATGCCGTCTGGCCCCATGGCCTTATCCACCTTCAGCTTTGTGAATTCTTCCAGAACTCTCTCCACTGTGAATGGACTGGTGTCCACCTCTTCCCCCCCCCATTGTCTCTGCAACCCAATTATGGTCTTTGACCCTCCCCCTCCTTAATGAATACTGAGGAGAAGTATTTGTTCAGCATTTCTGCTTTGTCCAGATCCCCCTCCTTACACTCTCCCTTCTCCCCTTTGAGCCTCACAACCCCCCCATTTTTTCTTCTTTCCCTGATGCACCTATGAAATGCTTATTCCTTTTGTTTACAGACTGAGCTAAGCCCTCTTCTTTCTGTGCCTTAGCCCTCCTAATAGCCTTCCCTGCTTCCCTTAGACATTCAAGATACACCTCCCTGTCCTCCTCTCTTTTGCTCCCCCTTATATTTCCTGAAACTCAGCTTTTTAGCCCTGACTTTGTCCCTCACCTCTTTGGAGAACCATAGTGGTTTTCCTCTTCTTTTCCCTTTGGCCACTATCCTAACACATTGGTTTGTTTTATCCACTATGGCTCCTTTCAGTTTCTCCCATTGTTCTTCCACCTGCTCTATTACCTACTCCCTTCCCCAGGACTGCTTGTATATATCTACCTATTCCAGTGAAATCTGCCCTCTTGAAATCTAACACTCTTGCCTCGTAGCTTAATTGAGTCCATGTCTCCATGGTGAACCACACCATGTGGTGGTCATTGAACCCCAGCTGCCCTTCAACCTGTATTTCTTTGACTCTGTTCCCACTGGTCCATACCAGGTTCAGAATTGACTTGTCCCTGGTTGGCTCATGCACCTGCTGCTTGAGTCCAACCCCCTGCAGGGATTCGAGGATGGCTGTGCTTCTGGCAGAAACAGCCATCTGGGTGGCCCAATCCACATCCGGTATATTGAAATCCCCCTAGTAGCAGGAGTTCACCTTTAGCTGTCATGTCGTGTATGTTCTATACTAGTTCCAGCACATTCCCTGCCACCTATGTGAATAGAATCTAATATTAGATTGCTGTTTAACGAGCAGTAAATTCATGAAGGAATGATTTCTGAATGAGAACTTACATCACAGCTACAGTACTGACATATGGTAAATGTAAGTGTGTGCGGCTACAAATACGTGTTACCTAGGCATTAACTGTGAAAACAATACCATTATTTCTTAGCCACAATTTTGTTATTTTGCCAATTAGTAAATATGCAAATGAAATATTTTTATGTACAGTTTCATATCAATTCAAAATATTAGACTGCATGTTTACTAACCTGTAAGTTCATGAAAAACTGGAATACAAACATGTAACATCATCTAAAGCCAGACTGAAGTTGCATTGTATTCATATTTTAGTTACCATTCTGATTACACTGTAACATTTTTTCTGTGTGATTACCTTTTAAATAACTGTTAGAGAGACACAGACAGTTGAAACAGTGTAGTAACATAGTAGTTACACAACAGATTTGCTGTTACAATTTGCAATAATTATTACATGTGTAGTTGCCCTTATACAAACAAATAACACAATGCCAAAAGAGATAGAGTGGCAGTTGCACAGCAGATTTTCTGTTACACTTTGCAAAAGCTGTTACATGTATAGTTACACTTGTCAGAATTAAACGATTTGTGCCGAAAGGGAGACTGTAGTAGTTGTACATGTATGCAAGTTGCATAAATACACCATACCCACATGTGAAACTACTGTAGTTAGCAACTACAAAGTAGTTACATGAACTATTCAGTAGTTACAGTGTTACAGTGTAGTCACTTCATGCAGATTGTGTGTAACTACTTAACACACAATTTTTAAATTAACTACTTAGTAGTTACATGTAATTACACAGTAGTTACAGTGACATGACAGCATAGTTACACAGTAATTACAGTGTAGTTAAGGACACTTAAAATAAAGTGTTACCTTCATTTTTAATTTAATCACTGCCAGTTTAGGGTTGTCCCACCCTATGCTTGTGCTCTTTCTTAACTTAATAACTCTGTGGAATCCACCATGTAATATCCCTGCTTGTATTTTTACATTTCTGGCATATCCACCTTCCCTCCTGTCCTCCAGTGAGTACAGTAGGACTGTTCAACCTGTTCTCGGGGGTCTTACACTGCTTCCCCAGCATCATTTTCATAGCCCTTTTCTGGAGAGTCTCCATCCGCTCCTTATCTTTCTACAGATGTGGGTTCCAAAATTACTTGCAATACACCCAGCGTGTTTTAACCAATGACCAGTACAGCAGCAAAAGTACCTTTTTGCTGTGACTAGTGAAATCCCACCTGATGAATCCCAGCAGCATGTTAGCTTTTGCATACTGTATGCTGCATTGGTAAAAGCTTTTAAATTATTGTTAATTATCACACCCAGTTCCCTTACCTCCCTGAATGCTCTACCATGATTCCATTGACACAATATTTCGTATGCAGATTTTGTTTCTAATGTGCAGCACTTTACATTTTTTGGCAATGAATTTCAATTAGCAAATAATCCAGACTGTAACATCCTCAAACTAGGGTGCACACAGGTAGCTGCATTCCCAGGAGCAGTGCTGAAATCCATTTCCCAGAATAAGAAAATCCTAGGTCCTTCACTTACAGCTTCACCTTAAACATATGTGTACTAGCAAGTTCTCCTAGGTTAAGGTGATTTTCTTATTTTGGGAAATTGATTGCAGCACTGCTCCCAGTAGCCTGTGTGCCTGTATCTGCTTCTTTCCTTTACAGCACCCGCTTCCTCGTTAGCATGTGGAAACCTGTGTTCATTGCTCAAACTTTCTACATCCTTTTTCATGCTGTTAATCCCTCATCACTATCCATGCTGTTTTGCAGAGTTATGCATCATCTCCAAACAGACTTGCTTTACTGGCATGGGGTCATAATGTTACTGCCAAAAACAGCATGGCAATCAATGCCACAAGGAAAACAGCGTCCACTCAAACAATGTGGGTCAAAACACCAACATCATCAGAAACAGTGCACACCACTTAAAATAATGGAACTTTCTTTTTTTTTGTGGGTGGCTCCACACCCAGCACCCCCTCCAATGTGGGGGGCTTCACACCCCACACCCCTGGACTCAAACTAATATACTCCAAGGGAGTGTGGACTTTGGGATAGGGAGAAACTCAGGAAGGGCAAAATTCATTTTCTAAAAAAAAAAAAAAAACAGCAGTACACAAAAAAGTTGCAATACTCAGAGACCTAGGGGAACAAACAATGGTCCCAGGTCTCCAACCCTGCCGTGTGCTGGTGCATTAGCTACACCACCAAGGGAGCAGCTGGACCAAGCAAACACACATGGCAACTTGATCCTTTCCATTTAACAGCACAGAGCGACAGTGGAAGTGATAATTCTCTACCGCTATTATACCACTGTCGCTCTAAATTCTTTTACACTTTATTATTGTAGCACTATATCGACCCAGTACCCACTTTACCATGTTACCTCACTCCAGTGTCACATATTCACATGTTAAAAAATACTGTCTCCAGGACAGATCCCTTTGGCACTCCACTTATGATCCCCCCGACATCAGAGAATTTGCCTTTCACTAGCTCTCTCTGAGTTGCATCTGTCAACCAGTTCTCCATTCAACTAGTTAGCCTTTCCCCTACATCCAAGTCCCCTACCTTCTGTAGAAGCCTCTTTTGGGCCCCAAACTAAAGGCCTTACTGTTGTTCAGGTACAAAATGTCAATTTCCTATCCCCTCCGCACTGTCTGTATCACAAAATTGAAAAAAAATCAATGAAGTTTGTTTGACATGACCTACCTCTCATGAAATCATGTCAGTCTCTGTCTCTAAGGCTGTTTTCTGCTAGGAAGTCAACTATCTGTTCCTTTATAATTGACTCAGGCAGCTTGCCCAATACTAACATCGGGCTCACTGGTAATTTCCTGGGTATTCCCTATCCCCCATCCTTGTGCAGGGGGACAACGTTCACCACCCTCCAGTCCACTAGCATGTCCTCCAGTTGCCAGTGACTCATTAACCAGGATTACCAAGGGGGCTACTGGAGCCTATCTCACTTTCCTCAGTACCCTTGGGTGCAGCTCATCTGGCCCTGGAGACTTGTTTATGTTCTGGTCCTGCAGACTCCTCAGAACTCTCTCCTTAGGGTTATGCACTACCTCTAATCTGTTGCTATTGGTATTATTGAATCAGTTCTTGCTGTCAGGAATTTGGCTTGCAGCCTCCACTGAAGTACTCATTTAATTTTTTTGCCTTTCCTTCACTTCCTTCACACTCATTGCATCTTTCCTTATTCTGTCGATGCTACCATTTGCCTGATGTTTCTCCCTTATGTACCTAAAGAATGCTTTCTCGTTGTTTTGATCCCCTCCGCTGTCATTGTTTTTGTGTCTGCTTTTGCACTCCTTATGATGTTTCTATAGCACATCTGTATATACACTCTGGGTTTTCCTCATTCTGTTCCCCCTTGTATACCCTTTTCTCCCAAATACCTCCCTCTCGTGCCTGTCTAGACAAAATTATTTTTGTTTTTTTTTGGTCTTTTTAATAAGTTATATACAATTCAGGATGGCCCCATTATTGCACTGATATTTGCTACGCACTTATTCTCTGTCCCCTCTAGTTTATGTATGTCCTTCAGCTGATCCTTACTTATTAATACCATTTTGTCAAAGTCAGATTTCCAAATGTCAGGGACTACAGTGCTGGATTTCATTTGCTGAGATTCCAGCACAATCTATAGAAACATAGACAATGACAGCAGAAGAAGACTGATGGTCCATCCAGTTATTACCCTATGCATTCCCCAGGATCTACTGTCTCTGTGGGACCTTTGCTTGCACTATTCTCCTTTTGTTATTAGTGTTTCCACCCCCACTTCCTCCTGAGTTGCTAATATCACCTGGACTCTACCGCGGCTGTGTTTGAAGTCATTCATGGTTTTGGCACTCACCTCCACTGCCGGCAGACCATTCCGTAGCTCAGCCACGCTTTCTGTAAAATAATACTTCCTTGCATCTGTTAACACCCCCCATTAACCTCCAGTTGTGACCTCTTGTCCTATCTTCTCTGTTACTGGTAAATAGTTTCTCATTGTGCACCTTGTTAATTCCTTTCAGGAACTTGAAGGTCTTTATCATATCCTTCCTTTCTCTTTTGGTTTCAAGTGAATACATGCTGAGTGTCTTTAGCTGATCCTCATACAGTTCAATGGTGAATTTATTTATTTGAATTTTGGTAGCTGGGTGAGCCCACTGAGACAATACAGTCCCTTTTTCAGGGGCAACCCGGGGACAAAAATACATATACAAGGTTTGTACATCCTGGATAATGCAGTGCTTTACAAGTAGGCTAAGAGCAGGATTTACCAGGAGATCATTAACAAATGCAAAGAACACTAATGCAACAGTCAGTACAACAGTAATTCAATATTACATTACAGTTAGGCAGGGTGTCAAGCGTATAGTCCAAAACAGCAGTATAAATACAACAGAGCAGTGAATGCTATTGTGGTCACTCTGTCTGATCAAGTCCCAAACTGAGATATCACTAATACTGTCCTGGTTGGTCATTGCCTGTTCCAGAATTTTTAGTGTGAGAAAGCAATCCTCTCTTACCCTCTATAAACATCTGACATTTTTGGCTTGCTGCCATCAGAATGTCCCAGTCTATGTCCTGGAGATGGAAGTCTCTGAAAAGTATAGTTCTCGCCTGACTAGCTGACTTCCTAATTACCCATTTCAGCTCCTGATCCTTGTCTTCCCCCTGGATTGGCAATCTATACTTTACTCATATCTAATATATATATTTCCCTGTTATCTGTTATTTGGAGCCATAGTGGTATAACACCAACACCTCCTAAGACAGATTTGTCCTCTAAAATTCTTACGGATTAATATACACTGCTACACCCACTCTTCCCTTGATGCCCTCCCTGTCCGTCCTAAACAGAGTATACCTAGGGACAGTTAGGTCTTGGCTGTGCTCTGCTTTACCCTTAATCTATGTTTCAGTTACTGCTACTATATCCATATCATGGACAGTCATTGCTCGCTGTTATCCATTTAATTCTCTAAGCTTCTTGCCTTTGTACTATACAGTGTTCCCCATTTGCCCTTAGTCTTGTCTTCATTCCTCTTAGCCTCACTGAATTTTGATTTGTTACTGTTTACTGTTGCAACAACATCCCTTGCCCACTTCCTCTAAGTTTGTATGTTCTCTGTGTGCCATGGAAGTGCCAGCTTTGTGTGTTCCTATCTTCTGACTGTTACAATGGCCCCCTTCCCTACACTGTTACATCCAGCGTCTGTCCTAATGCACTACTTCTCCGCCTGTTTAGATGCAGGCCATCCTTTGCAAACAGCCCACTGTCATCAAAAAAGAATGCTTAGTCCCTTGAAAAGTGGAACCCTCTCTGCCTTGCACTAACTCTTCAGCCATGTGTTAAACAGTGTTGGAATTGCAGGGAGCCTTACTATGGCTCAGCCCCCCCCCCCATAGTTCTGAAGTGAGTTGCAGTAGCTCACACATCACTGCCTTTGACTTATCATGGGAAGGGGGCTCAATTTAAAGATAGAAACTTCATGTGCCCTTATAGCCTCAAAACTCACAAAGTTTAATTCCAAGACTAGAGTTAAACCCTGATTTTATTCCTTCTGCTACTCTGTCTTACACGTTGCACCCATAGCACCTCTGAGAAGGCTGTCAGATCTTTTATTGACCTCAGCTTTCTGTCTAATTCACTGAAGCTGGCCTTTACCTCTTCTGTGCTGTGGCTTCCGGGTCATTGGTGCCCAAGTGTAGCACAACTAGGCACGTCTACACTGCTCTTAAATGTCACTGGAGAGGAATAGCGACTAAGACCCTTACAGTGTACAGCTATAAAATGATTATAAACAAGAGGGAATAACTAAATAATGGTTTCAACATAGCTCTTCAGGAATTATCTAGAAAGGAAAGTGTAAGCATTGTTATTGAAGAAGCAGGGAAAAGGCCGGGATGTATGTATGTATATACTGTATGTATGTATACGGGGAGGTCAAATCTGTGGCTTTAAGTTGGTTCAGTGGCATCGAGGGTAGAAGCATCCGTGCTTTACCTCCTGCCATGCTGGCAACCCATTTTCATGGTGTGAACAAGTCGTTAAGGGTCAACCTGGGAGGGAGAGGATCGAGCATTCAAAGGACTGCTCTTCCATCCCAGGGTGGGTAGTGTGCCACAACCACCGAACGACTGCCACCAGGTGGAGGTCTGGTGGCACTGGGGGTCAGGGAATGACCAGGAAGGGAGGGTGCTGCAGGGCTGCAGTGTGTGCATGCTGACATGTGTGTCAGCAAGGGGCAAGGGGGCCAAGAGGAAAAATGGAGCTAGCAGGCTCCATGAAAGCCGTGCTGCATGGCCCCAACTTGGTGATCCTAGGTGATTCTGGATTGTGGTCTGGGAGGTGAGGGCAGCACTCTCCTTCCTGGCTCCACCATGATGGGAAATCCATGGGGGAATCAGCCCGGGTGGAGACTGAGTTGGGGGGCAAGTTAGGAATGAAGGAGTCCTCTGAGAGAGGTACCAGTGCCCGCCCACTAGCTCCACAGTGTAGAAACAGTAGAAGAAAAAAAAGTCTGAGGCTTTATTTAAAAGCCCATGACAGCCATTGCTCACTGTGCAACCTTGAGCAACTCACTTGAACTCCCTGTGCTTGAGTCCCCCTCCCCCATTGTAAAATGGGCACACGCAGGACCATGGTGAAAGTGAGATGCTGCATCGCAGCTGGGATATCAAGGTGAAGCAATTGGGAGGCAGCATAGTTTAGTACTTAGAGTGCAGAGCTGTGAACCTGGACACCCAGGTTTGAATCCCACTGCAACTGCCATTTACTTACTATGTGACCCTGAGCAGGTCACTTCACCTCCCTGTGCTTACCCTCTCTAAAATCTCTTCCCTGTGTGACTAGTGGAAGCAGCAGTCTCTCCTCTCCTTCTCCTGTATTTTAAAGTACTTTAGGATATAGCATGTACACAAACTGCCATATAAAACCAAATTCCATCTTTTTCTTCCTTCCAACCTTCCTATCCAGAACAAATAAGGTCTAACTGGTCTACAAAATTCCAAAAATGGGCAAAGACAGAAAAAGTCTACCATTTAAAAGGGCTGCAAAAAACACTGAATTTAAGAAAACCAGTACAAAAGTGAACCAGCTGAGAGCTATATTTCTCTTTATGCTATAATTCAGTCTTTAAAGGTCTGTGTCTTCAGCATACAGTGGGGCATTTTATTTTTTTTTTTATTTGGATGTTTATGGTATTTTGTAGGTTTTCTCCTGCTTCCTGACCTGAGGCCCTAGCACACGGTCATGCTTGTGTGTGGAGGCACTCATACACACACACCGTGGTGCCAGCTCAGCCCCTTCTGCTCACCCATAACAGTGCCGAAGCCTCCCGCCTATGCTACCCACCAGACCTCCACCCGGTGGGAGCAAAACTATGGGGAGTGACAACCCACCCCCAGGAGAGGACAGCAGTCTGCCGGCTTGCTCAATCATGCTCCTCCCTCCCCCCCATGTGTTGGCACCCCGACAATCCAAGGTCATTCCCAAACCCAGGTCACCAGTGTAGCGCAAGGTAAGGCATCCAGCGTCTCAACCCTCAGTGCCACCAGGCCGGTTGCCTCAGTGGGGCAAGGTGCGTACTGCTAAGGGTACTGACCACCTCAGTGGGGCAATTTGTGTACTCCTAAGGGTACTGACAGCCTCAGAACAAGTATTCTTCAAAGACATGCAATTTAGAGTCTAGGCTAGAGGTATTTTCATTTATTTTTTAAATACTAGGAGTAACACCTTTGAGCTAAAAGCTCATTTACAAAGGTTTCTCGTCGATCACTAAATGGTTGCATGGGGACTTGCTCTCCCTCACGAAAGCCTGCAATAAGCACTGGGGTAAATTTAAAGCCTCTAAGGGATTGTCTGACTACCATGAATACCAGTGGCTCCACAACATCTGCAAAAAAGCCATACGTAACACCAAGAGTGAATACTGCAAGACTGCCCTCTTATCCTCTGCTAGGGACCTGCAATATTTATTTCTTTATTTAAACTTTGGTAACCGGGTGAGCCCACTGAGAACAGAGGTCTCTTTTTCAGGGGTGAACTGGGATTAGTTACATTAAAACATACTTTCACACATTGGACAACATACAGTGGTTGCAATTGTTACACACATTGGAATGACAGTAATCACAAATGACAGTATAAGTTACACCTTTGATACAGTACAATGGGGTAGCATTAGACACGGTAGACACTATCGTAAAAATGAGCATGGAGTACCATGGTCACGGGCAAGACCTGTGTAGGAGGGGATGATATGTGGGACGCTAGTGATTGCAGTCACAGAGGCTGAGTTCCAGGAAGTAAGCTTTGAGGCAATATGTCTGGCACACTATTAAAACTGTAGTCAGGGGTTATAGCCAGTGTGATACTATGGATATGATTGTTGATGGTAGAAATTGCAATAATGCTAATACCATCACCAGTGCCTTTAACAAGCAGTTCTCCGATCTCTTGGCATATACCTCACTGTTTACTACTGACAATTATGAGTCATTTTCCTCTAACCATTCCTGTCGTCCAGAATCTCTGTCTCGCCCACCTTTCTATCTTAAAACAGTCTCAGTGAGGGAAACCTACAAGATTCTCGCTGGCCTTTCTCCTCATATGAGTGCTGGTCATGATGACCTTGAACCAAAACTCCTACAGATTGGGGCCTCTTTGCTTGCGCTCTCAATATCCCATATTCTGAACCTCTCCCTCACCACCAGAATTGTTCCTGCAATCTGGAAAGTAGCAAAGGTTGTTCCTGTTTTCAAGCAGGGTGACTGGAAATGCCAGAAAAATACTGTCCTATAACCATCCTGTCTGCTGTTAGCAAGATACTGGAAAAGGTGATGGAAGTGCAGCTGACGGACTACCTGTCTAAACATACCTTACTGTCACCTGAACAGCATGGATTTCGTAAAGGTCATAGCACTGGTACAGCCCTTACTAAAGTTACATCTGATATAAGGATTACCATGGACAAGGGTATGCTGACTGAGACTATCTGCGTGGACCTCTCAAAGGCCTTTGTTCTAGTGAATCACTCCCTACTTTGTTCCAGGCTTCATTTCCTTGGTGTTGCTGGTCCAGCTCTAAACTGGTTTTCCAACTATCTCACTGACAGACTACAGTTTGTTAAGTACAATAGAGCTCTATCGGAACCTGTTCCTATCACTATTGGTATCCCTCAGGGATCTATTTTGGGCCCTATCCTATATTCTCTTTTCATCAATGACTTCCCAATAGTCCCTACCCATAGCACCACAACCCTATATGCTGATGACCAGGTCCTCCTAGCCAGCTCAGGTGATGTCTGTGCCATAAATCAACAACCTACAAGCTGACTTCAGTGAACTGCAACATTGGCTCCTGACAAAAAATTTTGTGCTGAACTTAAAGAAAACTCAACTCGTGCTCTTCGGCTTCTCTGCCAAACTCAAACAGTGTCCTGTCCCTCTCAATGTCTTAAGCCTTCATGGTGTCCCAGTTGGCACTACATGCTCCTTTAGATACCTGGGAGTTACTCTTGACCCCCAGTTAGACCTGTCTCTACACATTCAAAATGTCTTCAGGATCATATCACCGCTTTTCATCGACACCCCGATGGCAAAACAAGGAAATGGACCATTACGGCGACATTCGCAGTAATAGTCTATTTTCCTTGTTTTACCTTCCTCCAGTGTTCCGCCCCCTCCCCAGACCAACTCTGACCTGCAGTTGGAATCTTAGAGTCCGGGGGATGTGGGGGGCTGGGGTGTGGTGGGTGTTGCCCCCCCCCACAGAAAACAACGAGTCAAGAGGTGGCACAATGCCTGCGTTGGTATTGTGCCATCACTGTGGGGGAGGTTGGCATTTTTGTTGACGGGAAAACTTGGTGCCTTCCTGCAAGATAACAAATATCAAGCTTGGACTTGCATACCGGGCTCGTGGGTCCCTTACTGCTACTGTGCAGCTTGCCCTTGTTAAATGTTTATTCCTTCCCTCTCTTAACTATGGGCTAACAACCTTTACCCTCACCACAAAAACTAGCCTTGCTAAATGGGATGTGGCCAATAATAATATTTGCCACTTTGCCCTTTCCATCCCTTGACTTACTCATCGCTGTGATTTATACAATCAACTGCACTGGTTGTCCCCGGATAATTATCGCTCATTTGTCTTCGGCTGCTTCACAGACAAAATCATCCACAGTGCCACCCCACCCACCTTGTCCAAACTCCTTCAGCCAGCTCTACTATCATACTGGCTAAGGTCAGCTGACTTGCAACCCCTCCTTGCCCCAAAAACTCATACACTGTCAGGTGATTGTGCCTTTGCTGTTTGTGCCCCTAGATTCTGGAATACCCTACCTGCAACCATCAGATGTACCCCCACCCATCCCATCTTTAAGAGCTCCCTCTGGTTGCACCTGAAGTCTGCCTCAGTCTGTAACTGTTCCAGTGCTGCTTGATATCCTCTACCCCTGCTTGGACCCTGGTGTGCACCCTCCACTTCCCTGGTCCCCTATCCCTGCTGAGCTCTAGTAAGGGGAATGATCAACCCTGCATGCCCTTCACCTCAGCACTTACCATCCTCAAAATGGGACAAATTGCACTTGTATTATTTCCACAAAATGTAATTATTGTTTGCTTGTTCTTAACTTTGATGTATATGCTTATCTGATCATCCTGTATCTGTTTATTTGTATCACCCTGCTCATTGCTTGTATTTCATATTGTTGTAATTCCCTTGCACTGTTCTGTAAACCATGCTCTTGTGATCTCCTGGGTCATGCCTGAAAATAGGCATTCTTTGTCAAAGAAAGAGACTTATAAAACATAGATACAGTGCAAAAGTAATTAAAGGACTAATAATATACAGTACATTGCATGAGGTTTACAAAATTTGAGAGTAAAGTATAAAACTACATGAGGAACAGTGAACATATGCAACAATTTACAGTACCTGGTTGAGGCGAGATCAGAGGGGTGGTAAAATATTGAGTAAGAATTAGAGAAAGGAAGCAGAAGGATGGGGTGTGAGAAGTAGTAGGTTAAGAATTCAAAGTGCTGGGAGAGGCTGGGAGGGAGGCAGAAAAGTAGCTCTAACAAGCCTTGTCAATGAAATGGTTAGGGGAGAGTGAAGGGGAGTGGGAAGAAAATCAGCGGTAAAGCCGCATTGTCACTGAATAGATGGGAAAAGCTTTGGGCCAGCCTGTAAATTAAGAAATATTTAAAGAAGAACATGCTGGCACAGCAGAGCTTAAAATAGTTTCTTGTACTGTATGTGCAAGGAGACCCTTTTTCTCCATGCATGTGCAAATTTAATGGACTTCCTTTCTGAGAAGCCTTAATGTTACTACAGTAAATTAGCCCTTGGGAAAAATTCCACATAATTCACAGAAATGGTGATTAAAAGTACACAAGGAGAACTACATGCATGTGAGCTTAACTTCAACACCAGGGGAATGTTCTGGAATCAACAATTAAGGTAGAATAGCAGAGCCCCTAGAAAGGAACAAACTGATCCTATTAAGCAGGAAGTTGACGGCTGTTGCATGGACTACAGATAGAGACAAAGTCATGTGATCAAGACGTGCTGTGCATCAAAATGCTGAGACATTGTGGGAGGAGCCAGGTACTCCTGAACTCTGGATGGTGTCAAATTTGAAAGTGGTTGAGTTTTTCAAATCGGTGGTGTTTATCATTGTGAGTTTTGTTGGTTTTGCTACACACGTACAATAAAGCTGTTATGGATGAGGCACCTTTTCCTTGAGGACAGGCGCTGCCTCAGTTCCTTCATTCTAGCTGAGGCTACAGTGGTGAGTCCTTGCTCTGCTCTCCATAGTTTTGGAGCTCCATAAATCTGTCTTTTTTTTGTACAGGGACAGGCACTTTGTTTGGCAGCTAATCTACTCACTAACAGAAAGCAGAGGGTGTGCGTAAAACAGGAATGCTTGGGGTGGTGCCTGGTCACCAGTGAGGGAGGAATATAATGGAGAGATTGGAGCCGAGAGGGCCTTAAGAGGTCTGAGGGAAATAAGAGAGGACAAGGCTCCAGTCCTGGACCAGATGGAGTACACCCAAGGAGCCTGAGAGAGATGGTGAAGGTACTAGCAGTACTCCTCATGGACCTGTTTAACACCTCACTGGAAAAAGGGAGTGTACCATAGGAATGGAGAACAGCACATATTGTACCACTGCACAAGAGTGGTCCCAGGGACAGGCCAGTCAGCCTAACCTCGATAGTGAGCAAGTTGATAGAGACCATTCTTAAAGAAAGACTGGTGTCCTTCCTTAAGGTGAATGGTCTCCAGGATGACAGGCAGCATGGATTTGTCAGGGGAGATCCTGGCAAACAAACATGATAGACTTCTTTGACTGGGTTACAAGGTCACTGGACAGGGGGCAGGCGGTGGATGTGCTATACCTGGACTTCAGCAAGGTGTTCAATTCAGTTCCTCATAGCAGACTGATCAGTAAACTGAGGGACCTGGGTTTAGGAAACAAACTGCTAGGATGGGTCAAGAGCTGGCTGTGGGACAGGAACCACAGATTGGTGTTGGGGGTTGGGAAACTGCCGACACTGTCTATGTATCTATGTAACTATCCAAACATAGGGCTGTAACCAGCGGAGTCCCACAGGGCTCAGTACTCAGGCCTGTACTGTTTAACATCTTTAGTGGGGACATAGCAGAGGGCATTAAAAGTAAAATCTGGCTTTTTGCAGATGATACCAAGCTCTGTGGGAGGGTGGACACAATGGAGGGGAGACAAGAATTAAAGGAAGAGCTAGCTAGGCTGGAGAAATGTCCGGGCATCTGGCAGTTAGGATTCAACACCAAGAAGTGCAAGGTCATGCACCTGGGAATCAGGAACCCAGGGGCCAGCTACTGGCTGAGGGGGTTTCAGGTGATCATCTCAGAGGAGGAAAAGGACCTAGGAAGGTTGGTCATGGGTGACATGAAGCACTCTGTGCAATGCCATAAGGTAGCAGCCAAAGCTAATAAAATACTGGGCTGCATCACCAGAGGAATCACCCCTAGGAGGGAAGAAGTTATTCTGCCACTGTACAGGTCTCTGGTGAGACCCCACCTGGAGTACTGTGTACAGTTCTGGTGCCCTTAACTGAAGAAGGATGTCAGTCTACTGGAGGGGGTCCAGCGGAGGGCAACCAAGATGATCCAGGGCATGGGGAACAAAATATAAGGGGAGAGGCTGAGAGAGAGCTCAACATGTACTCCCTGGAGGAAAGGGGGGACATGATAGACACTTTCAAGTACCTCAAAGGCATAAACAGGGTTCAATAAGAGGGTAGATTCAATCTGAGAAAGAAGGGTACTACAAGAGGGCATAGCAAGAAGCTGGTGGGGGGTAGATTTAGGAAGGAAATCAGGAGACACTTTTTCATGGAAAGGGTGTTAAAGGGGTGGAACAAGTTGCTGGAGGAGGTGGTAGCAATGAATACAGTAGACAGCTTCAGGGGGGTGGGACAGGGTAAAAAAGAAAATCAGAATGGGAGGAATCAGTTCTGGGAAGTGGAGGAGAGAGAGTGTACAGGGGGTAGATGAATGACTCCAAGAGGAGTGGGGGGACTCCAGGGATCTAAACTGAGCTGCACACTCAAGCAGTCTAGACAGACCATTATGGCTTGTTTCCCATTGTGGCCTGTTTCTGCTTGCAGTTTTGTATGTTTATATTTTCATATCACAGATAGCAATTCTTGGATCAGGGCTGTTTAACATATTCATAAATGACCAGAGGTAGGAGTGGACAGCCATGAGGGAAATTTTGCAGATGACACCAAGTTAGCAGGTACTGCAAACACCAAGGAACAATTTCATAAGTGGCAGAATAACCTCAACAAATTAAGAGTATTCATTTAATTTGCATTACTACAACCAGGATAACCCCATGAGATGCAGCATCTTATTTGCATAGGGGTCCCAGGGAGGATAGCAGCAGCCGACAGGTTAATATAGCCAGCAGGTATAGTTACATACTATATAGGAAAAAACTGCAAAGAAAGTATATACAATCTATACTAAAAACAAGGTAACAATGTGGATTCACTGCAAGCAAAGCATGAGCATTGCTATGCAGCATAATCTTGGTCAGGGAGATAGGGATCCTGGACCAAAACAAATACAAGGAGTTCTAAGGTGACAGGAGAGACTGGACTTGAAAATCCGCAAGCTAGAAGCATTCCTCGGCTGCAGAAGGAGTTTGTTCCAGGTGTCTGATCCTGCAAATGTGTTAACCTGTCTACCAAATTTGACACTTCGTACTGAGAACAGAGAAGGTACAGTAAGTGCTGCTGCTGAACGGAGTGAGTAGGCACTGCTTGACTGTGTGAGCAGGGCTAGGAGTTACTCAGGGGCTTTTCCTTGTGCAGAGCCGTACAACAAAGAAAGCCAGTGGTACTTACCACAAAGTGATAGATGGAGTTCAATGTGTAAACAAGGGCAGCGAGAGGAATCAACATATCAAGAACAGTCTCAATGAGATGGCAACTGAAGAATTCAAACAGTAAATGGATCTGGTAATAATAGTCAAGCAATATCTAAAAGAATGGTGTGCATTGCACAGTGCCAGCCACAAGAAGCACCAAAATGCTGGGATACATACTTGGAAGAAAGGCAAGCAGGGACAACAAAGGGATCCTGCTGCTATAGAAAGGCCTGGTGAGGCTGCATCTGGAATACAGAATGTGCTTAACGCCACCACATTACTGGAGAGGCAGGGCTACACTGGAAAGTTTTAAAGAACAACATAAATTATAAAAGAAATGGAACAGATGACTTATGAGGGCAGGTTAGGGTAACTGAACCTGTTCTTACTGAAGGAGAGATGCCAGAGTGGAGATTGGGTATTGAGATTACCAGAGATAAGAGGCTCAGTGAGAATCAGGGCTTGTTTCTATTGCTAGAACACAGCAAAGCAAAGGGTATCAGTTGAGAATTGAGATTAAAAAGTGTTGCTTCACCTGGAGGCTGATTAAAATATGGCGCAATCTATCTCAGGGGGTGGTGGAGGCAGATAGCATGGAATCCTTCTAAAACAGACTGGAGAGGCAGTAGAGGAAAAAGACATTGGCAACAGCTAAGTAGTGTACATTCATTGAGCAGAAATACTACTGCTGCCTAGCTGATGGACTAAGTAAGCATGAGACACAACAAGGTGTCTATGGTTCAATAATCAAGCGCCTCAGGTATGTTGGTAGGCATGAGGCTCAGCTGAGTGCCTTTAAACATACCTGAGAAGTGTACATATTGGTCATATTTATACATCCCTGAAGTGTCTTATCAGGCTAAAATGGTTTCAAAGGAAAAAATACTGTACATTTAAAAGTACACTCGAGCAAATATAGTGAATAGTTACACAGTTACATGACTTGTTTCAACCAACCAGATGGCTTAATTTATCCATGCCATTTGAAAGGTCTCTCTCAGCATGGTCCTGTTTCCATGCTTTGGAAAGTGTTACTGGTGGAAGAACCAAGTTTAGTCGACAGTAAATCTGTCAACCACCCACACAGTGATGTCGCAATACCGACGAAGGTATTGTGCCGCCCAAGCCCCAGTGTTTTCTGTGGGGGGCTGAACCCCCCGCACCCTCCGGACTTTAGGATTCTCAACTCCAGGTCAGAGTTGGTCCGGGGAGGGGGCAGGACACTGGGGGAAGCGAAACATGGAAATGGACCATTACAGCGACTGTCACTGTAGTGGTCATTTTCCGTGTTTCGCCATCAGGGTGTCAGGCAAAAGGGAGCCACCCGTTACTGGCATGGTAAGAGACTCACAAATGCATACCTGTCCTTTTATCAGCGTTTTTGGGGGTTACTCTTTATTTTAAAATTTCAGTGTAACTAATCATTAATTACAATTACACATAACAGGGTAATTGCCCTGTAGTTACATGTTTGTTGCACACAACTACATTTCAGTTACAATGTAGTTACATCACTGTTACACTGTAATTGGTAACCAGAAATATTGACACACTGTAAAACCTAATGCCCTATGTTGTATTGTGTATCATATTTATGTGTGGATCTGAGACATTTTTAGAGCTAGCCCACTAGCTCTTTGAGTTCCATATTTGTACTGCAGCACTACCAGCAGTACTGGCTATTGAAAATAAGGATGACCAGGGCACTGGTAGGGTACAACAGCTTGTCTGAGCATGCAGGAGCTTTAAATCCACACTTTGTTGCCAGCTAGGTATCACTGCTAGTACACAGCTATGGCACAACAGATGTTTACCAGGACATGTGCCCTGTCTGACCCTGTCCTGGAGCCAACCATGACTAACAAGAGGTAGTACACGCCTTTTTATTACAGTCTTTCAAAGCTTCAAATTAGTGATCAATTTAAGAAAATGCAGAATATGTTCAATGAGCCGCCATGGAAAGGGTAATCCACCCATGATGTATGACAGCTGGCAGAGTTAAGTGTTGTACAAATGTTCTTATTAATAGACTCCACACTCACTAATTCATGTTTTGCTAAGCACCACTGATGTGAAAGTTGCCAGCTCTGGAAAAAAAAAGACTTCTGTTGGGTTAATGTACAGTATGTCATGCTACTGAATGTGTTGTCAGTCATTGCAGAGTTGTTCCCAGTGTAGCCAAAAAGGATTATGCAGGCTACCTGCTAATACAGTGGAGATCACTACAGCAGGGTGCAACAGAATACTGCAGAACTCTGCTGACTTACTGCAGAAAACAGTGCAATTTTAATGGGTGGTAGCCTCTTTGGTCATGCATGAATCTATGACACTGCACTGCATCCTGATGGGCTCCACTGAGTATATCATATGTTGGGTGGAGAAGTCATGTCTGAGTGTATAACGTGAATGACTCCAGCCTTGAAGGGGGTGGATGGCTTCTGCCCTTAAATGACCAAGTGGAAGGAGTCATGTGTGCAGTAATACATGATTTTGGATGGGGAGGTAGGGAGAATTGTCAATGGCATGTTCGCAGAAGATACGAAAATGGGCAACAGGGTAGATACTCCAGGATGAGTAGAACGGATGAAGGCTGACCTAAGGACTCTGGAACTATGGTCAAAAACATGGCAACTAAACTGGAATGCAAAAAAAAATGCAAGATCATGTACCTTGGAAGAGGAACTCCAGGAGAAGAATACTACCTAGGAGGAGTAAAACTGGAATCCACCAAGCAGGAAAGAGATCCAGGAATAGTTATAACGGATGACCTGAAAATGTCCAAGCAATGTGAAAAAGAAGCACTAAGGGCAAATGGCATGCAGGGCTGCATATGAAGGGGGTTTACCAGCAGAAAAAGAGAGGTCATCCTGCCACTCTGTAGATCACTGGTGAGGCCACACCTGGAGTACAGCATCCGGTTCTGGAGGCCGCACTTTAACAAGGCTATGGACAGACTGGAAACAGTGCAAAGAAGAGCAACAAAAATGATACAGGGAATGCACAGCAAATAATTTGATGAATGGCTATGGGATCTAAACATGTATTACATGGAGCAGTGAAGGGAGAGGGGAGACATGATAGTTCATAAATGGAATAAACAAGGTACAGATTCAGGACCTGTTTTGGATCAAGAATACACCAGAACCAGGGGGCATGATATGAGGCTGGAGGGGGGGCAAATTCAGGGGCAACACATGCAAAGTCTTCTTTACAGACAGAGTGGTACGTGCATGGAATGGCCTTCCACGGGGAAGCAAAAACAGTGAGAACTTTCAAAAATGCTTGAGATAGGTACAAGGGTACCATAACCCGGAACAGCAGTCAAGGGAGGGGGGTAGGAACAAGGGCAGACTAGATCGCCTGTATGGTCCCCTTCTGCAATCACATTCTATGTTTCTATGATAGAGGGTACTAACACAGGATATGCTGTTATCATAAGCCCAGTACCGTACCAGCAAGTGTGATGTGCTGGCCTGTTCCAAGCCAATTTCTGACCAGCCAGAAACTTTAGATGAAATTACAAATGCAGTTGTACCTACTTGAATAAGCTTTGGTTTAAGCCCTTCAGGGTCACAGATCTCCCTACTATTCACAGAATGTTAATGCAACATGTTTATTACTGTATTTTGGGAAAAAAGAAGCGTCTTCTTCATGTATTGTGAGCAAACTGAGAGTTGATGGATGCTTTAAGTGGATAACACTCCCTCATCCTTCCTTGAGTCCACTAAGAATAAGACATAGTTCATCAAATAGTTATTAAAGACATGGTATTTTCTGCTGCATGTCTGTCATCACAAGTTTTCTCTCTTGACCACGAGACTGGCTACAGTCGGGAAGGGGGAATATCAAATGATTTTTGTACTGTACCACCATTAAACATTTATCAAGATGGCTGTGTTCAGATTAAATTGACTCAGACAGTATCATGGTCTGACCAACTTTGTATGTTTAGAACAAAGATTACTAATTTGTAGTCAAAAAAGTATTTCAAATAAATGCCAGCCTTTTCTGCACTGCTTCCAGAACTAATTTCCTTTAAGATTCAGTTTAGTTAAAACTAGTGATATCCAAGGATGATGAGAGCCACTGGCCCACACCTTCTTTAAGGGAATAGGATCTTCAGATAAAACATACTGCTTGAAAATTACTGTAAAGAAATCAGAAGTGCAGGCGATGAAAGGAATCAACTCCAAGCTATGCCAGCCTCTGTTTGCCAAGTCCAGTTTAAAAATAGTTCTGAGTGACATGTCCTGAAGGGTCTTGCTGTGATTACCTTTGGCATAATTTTCTGCCTGCATATTTTCTAACTGGAGTAAATCAGTGTGTGTTCACCAAAGGCAGTGTAACATTGGACAATACAATCCATTTAGAAGTTTAGAAATTCTCCATACTGGGGTAACCTCATTTTGAAACAGCATGTCATTTCCAAGGGGGTTAGGAGCACAGCAATGTTAAGTATATGGTCACAGGTCTGACATACTATATTTATTCAGGTATTTATTTAGTTTCATTTTTGGTAACTGGGTACACCCACCTTGGACTAAGCCCATTTTCAGGAGCAACCCAAAGAAGGCAACATAGTTTGTTTACAGACATTTCAATCACAGAAACACATGTATAGCAACAGAGAAACATTCCACAGCAGAGCAGTTCACTCTTTCAGTGTGGTTACACAACTTATGTTTACCATGGTATGACATTTCCAACTAAATAACTATCAGTGTTTCAGGCAAAACTATTGTTAAAGTACCTGGAGTTTGATTCATCCTTAGTTGATGTGATGGGGAATTCCACAGTACCGGGGTTGTGTACCAAAAGGAATGTTGGTACATGTCAGTTCTTCATATGCCAGGTGTGAAAGGAGAGCTACATTCTTCTCCTTAGCTCATGTTTTATGCATTCGGGTGCTATGAGAGTAGACAGGGTTGTGGATTACCAGTACTGGAGACCCCGAATACTGCAGCTAAGTGAGTATTGTAGCCTAGCCTCTAACAGAAGCCAGGCCAGCTTTGTGAGCACTCTGCAGTGGTGCTCACATTTATGGTTGATGAGGGTGAAGCCCCCTATCCTGTTGTACAACACCCGCATCCGAGAAAGCTCCTGCTCACATAGGTGTGCTACTATAACTGACCCATGATCAAGTACATGTAGTAGTATATACAGAATAAGGCATATACTGGTGCATGTTCTGAGGACTTTTTACACACCCAAAGTGTGTGATAATCCATAAACCTTGAGAGTGTAACCCCTAGGTGGCGCTATCCAAAGGGCTACCACCCCTGCCTGCTTGGCTAGTAGCAGGTTAAAGGGCCTGAGTTCTGAAACGGGTGCCTCCACCCAGAGGTCAGGTTTGGTAGTGGTCAGGCTAACCTGGGCACAGCCCTCCGGGACACTGTAACCCCCCTCTTTCCCCTCTAGTGGCCTGAACAATACACAATAATCACTTTCACAATACCCCTAGTACACCTTACAAGTACCCACACTGTTTGCACTTACCACCAGGGCTGGTTCCTCTGGCTCAACCCTGGGGGAGCCCCTGTAAAATAAGGTTATGCACAGCAAATAGCAACAGTACAGTACTTTCAGCACAAACTGGAACCACAGTCAGATTATATGCAGAAAATGTTAGATCTGATTTATTCAGGGGACTTGAACAAGGAAGGGGTAAAATCAGGTTAATTAGGTTAAAGGTTATATCAATCAAGCAGTTATGCATGCGCTTTGAGTCCCCCCCACACAGTCACACCTCTGGGTACACAGGTGGAGAAGAGATTGGCTAGCCAGGACTGCTGCCCGGGGTTGTAGCTGGTTGGTGCCCTGTGATGGAAAACACAACATGCACAGTACACAATATTTGTAATCCGGAGCCAGAGGGCTCAGTTCATAAAGGAAAAGAAACAACAACGCAATCAGATGACACACACAGATTAAGCTGTTGTTGCAGGGAGCTACCCTGGTATTTACTCACGATATCCAAGACTGGACACAGGCTGGACGAAAATCGAGACTGCAGGTGGTTGATCTGGAATGCCAGGAGAAGCAGGGCCCACACAAGTCACAGAGGCGTTGTTCCTGTTCAAGCGTGGAGCAGGGGGCTGATCCCCAGGCAGGTCTCTCGTCGATGGCTTCTCTGTGCAGTAGGTAGTCTGGCTGGGCCAGTCTGGCAAGGCCCAGACCGCATGGAGACAAATGCGGATGCAGTCTGTTTTGGGCTGGATACAGCTTCCAGCAAGCAGAACACAGTTCACACAGTGGGGAACTAACTCACATACCCACTAGCAGCTCATAGCACATTTACATGTGTGGGAATTCTACTGTACCAGGCAAAGCGCTCCCCAGTCACTATCACAAAGTCTCTGCACACACCGGGAGCTTAGCGGTAGCTGGAACTCCAGACAGGCCGATCGCATTCAGCAAAATCTTCGATCTTCTTCAGGTTGAGCCTGGCCCACTTCAGTAGCTTACTTTAATCACACAAACTTGGATTTAGTCCAAAATAGTTCTCTTTTCTCCCTCTCAGGAGCAGCTGGCAGACATGCAAGCCAAAAACTCAGCCCTTTCACAGTTTTCTCATGCGAATCCACTCAGGATTGCTGCCCAAAATACACTTGAGCTCTTCTCATTTCACTTCCTAGCTCAGAATTAACTGAAAACTGCCAGCAGCCCAGGACTTTACCAAGATCCAAAAGATTCGGTTGGCTGATTTGACTGTCAGTCAAAGCAAGAGCTCCCCATTCAGTTGCAAAAAAAGGCGTAAAAAGTTCAAAACTACAGTTCCTACAGATTTTGACTTCAGACAGCTCCTGTAGTCTGGCTACATTTTAGGTCCCACCAGAAATGATTGGTCCAATTTGCAGTCCAGGATCAGGATAGTGGAGACAAACAAAACAGTCCTTGCTATAAAGAAGGCAGGTTAGGCAAACTACATTATCATTATCACTCTAAATGATTTTCAGCAAATAGTTACATCTTTCAACAGAGCTCTCTCTCAGATTACTTAGGCTGCAATCAGGCAGCTTTTAAAGAGACAGTACACAGAGGCTATACGGGCTCTGGTAATCACATTTAAACTGCTAAAATGCAGGACACCAGCCTGGCAGTGAGCATTTAGGCAAGCTCAAAGAAGACTTTTTGAGAACCCCCATTTGTAGAGAGGTTACAAGAGTAAAGCTGAAGAGGTTTATGAGGTTATCATACACTGGTGCAAGGTATTTTGAGAAAAACAAAAAAGTTTCAGTTAAGATTTGGCATTGTTTGATTCAGCTGAAGTTGTTTGTGATTCAGTTTGGTGTCTGGTGCAAATGCCCTTAGTCAAAAACAAACTTGTTTAAATTTAAACATTTAATTCATTGAAAGAAAACTAATTTTTAAAACATTTCATTTTGTTTTAAATGTCTCTACATTAATTTTCCTTCTGACGGTTTTAGGCGTGGCCACTCTGGTTGCCATGGGAATTTACTTTTGCCACTAAAAGAAAGGACATTGTGAGCCTGCAAATGCTGTGATAACTCAGTATGACATCATACTTGGTTATTACAGCACTTGAAAACTTGTTAAAACTAATTTCTATACTCTAAATAATTGGTTTTCAACAAAACATATTACTAAAAGTAAGACACCCATAATGTTACAGAAATTAGCTTCAAATGGTACAAGGCACAAGTACAGAATGAGCAGGAACAGGTAGTGGTTGATGGCAGTTACTGACTGCTACATCTGGATTACAAAACAAAATCCAGATAATTAATATGGGGTTATCTATCCTCATTTTTAAACAAGGGGAAATTATTTAACCAGGAAAGGCACTCTAAGCAGGAGCTTTTTTCCAGGTGCGACCTGGGAGCACAAGGAAGTTGAGTGACTTGCTCAGGGTCACACAGTATGCAAGTGGGGGCTGTGGAATTCAAACCCAGGGTCTACAGGTTTGCAACTCAGAGCCCTAAACCTCTGCGCCATACTGCCTCCTCTCTGTGCTGTACTACCTCCTAAACCTTCTAAACAAGCAGGTTCCATGATCAACTTAGAAAGATTAATAAGACTGATTGTTGGAAACTGTTGGAAATGTGGTGATTCTGGCTGTGGGAATTGGGGATTTGGGAGATGGGAACTGAGGATTCTGGCTGTGGGAATTGGGATTTGGGAGATGGAAATGTGGTGATTCTGGCTGTGGGAATTGGGGATTTGGGAGATGGGAACTGGGGATTCGGGCTGTGGGAATTGGGGATTTGAGAGATGGAAATGGGGATTCTGGCTTTAGGAATTGGGGATTTGGGAGATGGGAACTGGGAATTCTGGCTGTGGGAATTGGGGATTTGGGAGATGGGAATTGGGGATTCTGGCTGTGGGAATTTGGGATTTGGGAGATGGGAATTGGGGATTTTGGCTGTGGGAATTGGGGATTTGGGAGATGGGGGAAGGCTGCAAAGAGAAAGATCAGAGGGAGGGAGCAAGCCGGATCAATCGGCATCACAGGCCTGCATGCCAGACTATGTGGCTACAAGCACCCAAGAGGGGGTCTTGCAGTTTTGCAGCTTAAAACACCAGTGCTCCAGTAGTTTGTTCACTCACTGAGCAGAAAGGGACAGCCACTAAGCATCCAGTAGGCAAGTGAGCAAGAATGTCTAGGGCTAAGTGAAACTTTTTTTTTTCTAATTGTTGGAAACTGTTGGAAATGTGGTGATTTTGGCTGTGGGGATTGGGGATTTGGGAAGTGGGAGAAAGGCTGCAGAGGGACAGAGGGAGGGAGCCAGATCAGCCAGTGCCAGAAGCCTGCATGCCAGGCCATGTGGCTACAAGCACCTCGTAGGGTTCTTGCTACTCCTACATAAGACCCACGATCCCTAGCATCCCTTGCATGAGTGACTAAAAGCAGGCATGTGGCATTTGAGTAGTACCATGTGGGAGCATAAGTAGGGCATCCGAAGAAGGAGTGTGGCATTGACTCAGCCATATCTGGGAATGTCAGCAGACATCAGCAGGACTGCAGGGAGGACTACAGGCCACAGGCTAAGCTACTCAGAGAAGGGAAGGTGGGATAAAAAAAAGGTAAGAGAAGAGTAACTAGGGGTTCAATAAAGGTAACACGATGTTCCCTTTCTTGGGCCAGTCTCCAGAGTAGGCAGTCAGTGGTGGCAGTGGTATTGGGGATCTCAGATACTCCCTATATAGGGTCAGCCTACAAGGGGATTAGCAGTTGGGATAACAGTGATATCTGGGGATCTTAGCTACTCCCTATCTGCAGTCAACCCGCAGTGGAGTTAGCAAGCAGGAAATCTAGTAGGAAGGGATATAGTGTTTTCCTAAAATAGGCCTACAAATGTATGGGTTAAGGGGGTTATCTAAGTACACTATTGGGAGACCCTAGTAACTTAATATGTGGGGAGGTGGCATGGAGTGGGGGCAGGGCGGTAAGGGTTGTGGGGTATAGGGGATGTCGAGCGGTGGTGTTTCTGGGAGCACTCCCCAAGATGGGAGGATGCCTGGTTTACAAGAAATTTTGTCAGCTGTGGGTGGAGGTATGGTAGATGAAGCAGGAAATAGATGTGCTGGGGGGGGGATTCATAGTATTATGTGGAGAGGGGCAGAGGGAACTCAGGCCATGAAGGCTGGTAAGTGGAGGGGAACAGGAATGCATACAAGGGAGGAAGGAGGGCCAAAGGGGTAAAAAGGAAGAGGTACTTAGGCAGGTCCCAGGCCCCCTTCCCCACAGGAGACAGGGCTCAGGTAAGGGGGTGGATAATGCTAATGGGAAAAGGTAAGGAAAAAGGTAAGGTGGGGGGGGCAGTGGATGCATCTCCAGATTTGCAGGAGTGGAACAGATTCCTCCCACTCAACAGGGGGAGGAGAGGAAGCCTGGTGGGGGAGGTGTCAAGGAAAGTAGGGAGGGGAGGTGGGAGAAAGTGAGTTTAGGTGAGAGAGAGAGAGCAGTTGGAGAAGGGAAGGGGATGGTGAACAAGGCAGAATGAGAAGGCAGGTCGGGGGGAGCAAAAAGGTAAGATGGGGTGTGCTGGAGGGAGTAAGGCTTGGGGTGAAGGGATGGGGAAGGGGATAGCTGGGGTAGGAGCTCAGGGAGAAATTCAAGAGGTACAGGAGGGTGAAGGGGAGGCAGATGAGAGTGGGCAGCAGGACAGACAGAGAGGTGGGTGGGACCAGGATGGAGGGTGGTAATCTTGGAGGATTCAGTTGTGAAGGGGATGAGATACAGAGGGAAAGAGTCAAGAGCAAGCCGTAGGAAGGTAGAATGTATGCCATGGATGATGGCAGGAAGAGTATGATCTCTGATAGCACAGCCCATGGGTCAGGATGAGGGAAACCTCACACTATAGTAAGCATGGGGATAAGAGACCTTGCAGGATGTGAGGTGAGGGAGGTACAAGAGTGGTTCAAGGAGGTGGGGACAATTTGCAGTGAGACAGTGAGGATGGTAGCCTTCTTGAAGCTGCTTTCATTCCTGAAAGTAGTATGGCAAAGAAGGTGAAAACAGAGGAATTTAATGTATGGCTTGGGGGATGGTACAGTTTAATGTATGGCTTGGGGGATGGTGCTCAAAAGAGAGGAACTGAATGTATGGCTTAGGGGATGGTGCAAAAAAGGATAGGTATGGGATCATTGGTAGCTCTACATCGGTGACATTATGGAAGGGCTGGAGGAAAAGGTCTGCCTGTTTGCAAATGACACCAAGATCTGCAACAGGGTGGATACACCAGAAGGGGTAGAGAAAATGAAGAGGGACCTGAGGAATTCTGAAAAATGGTCTGAGGTGTGGCAGCTGGGGATTAATGCAAAGAAGTGCAAAATAATGCACCTGGGGAAGAGGGAACCCTGGGGAAACATACAGGATGTGGGGGGGGGGATTGACAATCACCAAGGAAGAAAGGGACCTGGGAGTCATCATTTCAGATGACCTAAAGGTGTCCAAGCAAAGCACAAATGTTGCAAGGAGGGCCAGTGGCATGCTGGGAAGCACAGGCAGAAGTATCACTAGTAGAAGGCGGTAGGAGGTAATGCCACTGTAGAAAAAACACTAGTGAGGTCTCACTTAGTGTACTGTGTGCAGTTCAGGAGGCCACACCTTCACAAAGACATCAATAGGGTGGAAGCAGTCCAGAGAAGGGCAACCAAGATGGTACATGGCTTGCACCACAAAACATATGAAGACAGATTAAAGGACCTCAATATGTACTCACTAGAGGAAAGGAGGGAACAGGGTGACATGATGGAAACATTCAAATATCTCAAGGGCATTAACACGGTACAGGGGTAGACATCTTCCAGTGCAGAAGGAGTGCAAGAACAAGGGGGCATGATATGAAATTGGAGAGGGGCAGGTTAAGAGGAAATGTGAGAAAGTTCTTCTTCACAGCGAGGGTGGTGGGCAAATGGAATAACCTGCCACAGGAGGTGGTGGGAGCAAGCACAGTGGAGGGTTTTAAACATTCCTGGGATAGGCACAAAGCAACCTTGAGGGGGGAAGGAGTGATGGGAAACCACTGGCCACTTGGAGTCAGAGGCAACAAACAAGTATAGGGCTTAAGAGAACACTAGATGGGCCTAGCGGTCCTTATCTGCTGACAATTTCTATGTTTCTATGGGAGGGACCTGGGATAACAAGGATCTAAATGCAGCAGATAGGATGTATCTGAATAGGAAGGGTACAAGGGCAAGCAGGAGGAATTCATGGGGAATAGTCTCAGTTTTAACTGATGGGGGGAGCAGCAGTGTGCACAGCACCCTTAGTAACCTGGATGAGGAGGAGGCCGATAACCTCCTCCTCCAATTAGGATAACAGGAAAGAACTAGATGAAAGGGTGGAGGTAGGTATGGGTGACCTAGAGGAAAAGGGTGGCATGGGATTGGTTAGAAGTGGGGGAGGTCCCGAGCTCTGGGGCAGGGTGATGTCTCTGAATGCCTGAAGCCTGGGAAACAAGATGGAAGATTTGCAGTCATTGATGGTAGAGGCAGAGGTAGATACAGTGACCATCACAGAGATTTGGGCCACACAAAACCATGACTGGGACCTCTATGTTTCTTGGTATAACTGTATAGAAAGGTTAATGGGATGGGAACGGGGGAAGAGGCCCTGTATGTGAAAGAGGGCACAACTTGTACCAGAGAGGAAGAGGCAGTGGGTAAGACTGAAGCATTGAAAGTACAGGTACAATCCAGTAGAGGGAGGAAACTAAGAATGGGATGGTCCAGAGGCCATCTTCCCAGGAGGAGGAGTTTAAAAGGGTACTAGGATCTCAAATCATGGAAATGGCCATTAAGGGGGAGGTAGTAGTAATAATGGGGAATTTCACTCTACCTGGGGTGAACTGGAAAATCCTGGCTACCACCTGCCCTAGGAAGGATGTATTGCTGTCATTTCAGTGAGATTTCCTGGCCCCGGGTGTCATGGAGCCCACTAGGGATAGGGCTGTACTGGACCTGGTACTGTCCAACTGTGAGCATGATCAAGATGTGAAAGTGGAAGTGCCACATGCAGGTAGTGACTACCCCACTCTGTGGTTCCACCTAGACAAGAGTAGGGGAGTGGTCAGGACGAGGACAAGAGTTTTAGACTTTAAGAGGGCTGACTCTGGTAGGATGGGAAGAATTCTAGTAGGACACCTTTCTGGGATCAGAAAGGAGATGGATGTGGAACAGAAATGGGCAATTATAAAGGAGGGACTGATGGAGTCCACTAGTGAATGCGCTAAAATCAAAAGCAAGAAAACTAAGGCCAACAGCCCAGCTGGTTCAGCAAGGAGGTGTCAAAAGCTGTAGGTAACAAGAGGGCAGACTTCTGGAAGTACAAACATACTGAGAAGAAGTGGATTACTCTGCTAGTGAGCACAGTGGTCAGGGTGGCAAATGCTAGAGGGAAATGCAGCTAGAACAGGGGGTAAAAACAGAGGAGAAGGACTTTTTCCAATACATAAGGGAGAAAAGGAACATAAAGGATGAGATAGTGAAAAAGGTTGTTTGGCAGAGGGTAGTGAAGAGAAAGCAGAGGAACTTAACTAGTATGTCTGTTCCATCTTCACTGGGGAGAAGGATGAACCAGTACCACAAGGGAACGGGGGTGGGGACCGAGGTAGAAATCATAGACTGTGCCATTCAAGCTGACATGGTACTTAAGGACCTAAGGGCTCTGAAGGTGGATAAATCTCCAGGGCCACATTGCATGCACCCAAAGGTCCTAAGGGAACTAGAGGAGGCTCTGGTGGATCTCCTGGCAGACCTGTTTAAATCCTCTCTGGAGTCAGGGATCATGCCCCAGGGTTGGAGAACTGCACATGCGGTGCCTCTCCATAAAAGTGGGGTGAAAGATAAACCAGGAAACAATAGGCCAGTTGGTCTGACCTCAGTAGTGGCCAAGCAAATGGAGACCATCCTGAAAGAGAAACTGGTGAGCTTTCCAGAGGATAATGGCTCCAGGACATGAGGCAACATGGCTTTGTGTTAGGGAGGCTCTGCCAGACTAGCAAAATTGGCTTCTTTGACTGAGTCACCGGGACAGTGGACAAGGGCCAACTGGTTGGTTGATGCCTATATCTGGACTTCAGCAAGGCTTTCAACTCTGCACCTCACAGAAAAGTAGTCGGGAATCTAGAAGACCTGGGGTAGGGCTAAGCTTGTTGGGTTGGTCAGAAATTGGCTGCAGGACATAAGCCAAAAGGTGGCAGTCTTGAGGGGGTTCTCAGAAGCTAGGCCTGTGACCAGTGGAATTCCACAGGGCACTCTGCTTGGTCTGGTGTTATTTAACTTATTCGTAAGTGACATAGCGGATGGGATCAAGGGTTTGATCTGCTTGTTCGTGAATGACACAAAGCTCTGTGGGAAAGTGGACATAGAGTAGGGGGTATAGGAACTCAGAGAAGACCTGGCTAAGCAAGAAAAGTGGTCTGGCATTTAGCAACTGGGGTTCAGTGCTAAAATGTGTAAAGTTATGCACTTGGGGTTGAAAAACCCAGGGACCAGGTCAGAGGAAGAAAAGGACCTGAGTGTAATTGTCACAAATGACCTGAAACACTCAGCACACTGCAGGAAAGCTGTGGTCATAACAGATCAGATGCTGGGCAGCATAGTCAGGGGAATTACTAGCAGGAAGGTGGAAGTAATTTTGCCGATGTGCACTCAGAATACAGTGTGCAATCTTGGTACTCATCTTAAGAAGGACATCAGTTTGCTGGAAATGGTTCAGAGAAGGACAACCAAGATGACCCAGGGCCAGCATGGCAACACCTATGTGGAGAGACTCAGTGGGCTCAACGTGTATTATATTTAGAACAGAAGTGAGGGGGGGCCCGATTGACAACTTCAAGTACTTTAAAAATATGAACAGGGTGAACACCATGGGCCTCTTCAACTTTAGTGAAAACAAGACCACTAGTGACAACAGCATGAAGCTGATGGAGGGAAGGTTCAGGAGGGAAAGGAGGAGGCACTTTTTCACCAAGAGGGTGATATTTAAGTGGAATGAGTTACTGGAGGAGGTGGTAGCCTTTAAAACAGTGGACGGCTTCAAGAGAGGTTGGGACAGGGTGAAGGAAAAAGTTGCAGGTAGAAGGGGGACAGAGGGGCGGAGGGGGTACTTGAGAGGGGTCAGGGGGGATATGGGAAGTGGGGCAGTCCCTCTGTAAATAAACACAGTGGGAACTGCACACTCAAGCAGACTAGGTAGACCATAAGGCCTTTATCTGCTGGCTCATTTGTATGTTCACATGTATGTTCATACTAAAAGAATTTAGGGTTTGTGTAAAATCCCTGGTAGATTTGTCTGGTCAGTTCAAATTAAAATCCCACCATAATCAGTACATCTCTTAGTTTACTAGTCATTGGATCATTATAAATCTTTACATAATTTCTAGCTCATCATGACTAATATAACCAAAAGAGGGTCTATCATGCAAATCATTCTAAACATGTAGGGCCCAATATTCAAAATCACACAAAGCGGAGCACCAAAATTTGCGTTCTGAATTGTGATAGCCTGGGTGCCCCAAAGATGTTATATTTAGTGGAACAGTGCACCAGTGCTATTCAGCTTAATATAGGGCCATGTCGGCCCAGCGCTAAGCCACTTAGTGCTGCCCTGACATGGCTCCTGAAGTATGCTGCCACAGTGAATTGTGCTAAAGTGCAATATGCCATATTCAAAGGGATCCATGCAAGTGAGACCATTGGGCATGCAAGGTGCTAAGGGCCATTTGTGTGGGTAGTCAGGCAGTTTAGCACAGTGCCACACACCCCAATTGCCCAGTACTATATGCGGAGCGATCCCTGGTGCTAGTGCTCCCCCTCTACCCAACCCATCACCCGGTACATGCACACAATTTCCCAGGTGTCTACTGGTCCCTCCTCCCACTCACACCCAAGCCCGATGTCCACACACAATGTCCCTGGCATCTAGCGGTCCCTCCCCCCCCAACTGCACCCATGCGTGATGTAAAAGAACACTTACCCTGGTGTCAAGTGGTTCCCCCCCATTTGATGCCCTGCTTGATTAATAAAAGAAGATTAACCCTGGTGTCCAGCAGTCCCTCCCCATCCAATCCACATCACTGTACTGCTGAAAGTCCACCCTGGTTTGACCCCCCCTCCAGTGATTGCCGGCTCACAACTAATGTGCAGGATGCCTGTGGCAAGTATTGCCCCTTCAACAACACAGCTCTGGCCCCATTCCCGAACAGTGATAATCCAACCCCCCCCCATCCAGCCCATGTCTTGTTGGAGTCCGGTAACAGAGAAACTGCCGCCATGTTTGTTGACTTGTTCAGCCTGCCCACACACAGAGTAAGAGCCAATCAGGTGGCATGCTACAGATGAGTAACACAAACCGCCATATTACGGCATTTAAAACTCAGCTCTAGGCCATGCATTAAAGGAGCTCACCAGTAATTATAATATGTTTACATGTATAGTTCCAGCATCTCTTATGGTTATATGAGTTTTTTCTCAAGTCCTTTGTGTCTTAGAAGTGTTCCATTTGGCTTCACGGTTCTTTCATCCAAAGAACTCGAGAATGCACCCTCATACCCATGAGATATGCCAGAACTGTACATACAGTATACACATATACAATGAAACTAAGCAGTATATCTCCATTGCATTGATTAGGAAAGTGATAAATCCCTGCATTGACAAAGGGCTTGGCATGAGGAAACACCCCTTTGCTGAAGCTGCATACTAGTTCAGAATTAATCAACCCAGAATACAAGAGCTAGTGTACCCAGCCTTTTTAGGCACTCCATGCTTAATGGAGTGCCTAATTACTCCCATTCTCAGGGCAAGTACATTTTATGTATGTGGCTGTGATAGTTTTTTCACAGTGGTCAAACCCAGATCTATCGCTGTTTTTGTCCAATGTCTGGAGAATACTGGTTGTCACTGTCATTGAGGCACAGGTCAGGAAGCAAAAGAAAACTAGGAGCAGTTGCAAAATTCACAATGAGCATTTTATAATTAATAACAGTAAAATGAAAAATAAAAGTTGTTCAGAATAACTATTTACAAAGGCAGTTCAAACAGAGAAAACAGTTTTACTCCCGAGTGTTTCTTCTCAGTTTCAAATCTCAGTCTGTCTCTCTCTCTCTCTCTCTCTCTCTTGCAAAACATTGCTGCTCTTTTTATAACAAGTCTTTGCAGGGAGCTGGTTAAGGAGACAGTGTTTTTTCACAGATTGTTCTTGACAGTCTTCAATGTTCTTGCAGGTGCAGCAAAAACAACATAGTGATCCAGAACTGCCCTCTTGTTTATATCCCCACACCAGGCACTTGGGTAATTTTCCCAATACTGACACTAGTGCATCATGAGGGGGTTGCTGCACTCCTGAGGTGCCGTCTTTCAGATGAGATGTTAAACTGAGGTCCCATCTGCCTGTTCTGGTGGTAGTTCAGGTGGGTGTTAAAGATCCCATGGCACTTCTCGAAAAGCGCAGGGGTATTTTTTTATTAAAGATACCAATACATATACAAAAAACAATAATGATACATTCTAAATGCAAAAAAAATGTGTATTACATCAAAACTGGGAAGAAAAAGCAAAACCCAGTTTGAAATCTAGTGAGAAAAGAACAAAACAATAACTATTTGTTCATACATCATACACTGCCGTCTGTAAAACTATGAAATATCCTTTAAGAATTATTTCCAATCCATGTCAAACTCAAAATCTAGAATGTCACTTAAATTTTATAAAAAGTGAAAGACCTTTCCATCGTGATTTCATAACTGGTAAGCCAAATTCTTTAATTTCTGTATCCCAAACACCCCGTAATACATTTTCACACAATACTCTAAAGACCATATAGGGCATTTGTTGTTGTCGTAGTACGCATTGCACTCAGGCATTCCAGAGATAGTACTTTAGAACTGCAGAAAACATGGACAAAGTACCAGTATTATACCTTAATAATCTATAACTATAATCCCCCAATATAAAGGTCTCATACGTGAGATTTTGTAGCCAAGGTAAATTCCACACCGTGGCTAAAAAAATCCAGAGGTTACTAGAATAAACACAGTGTAACACAAAATGTTCCATTGTTTCTTCCAGGGCACCACACTTCATATATGGACATGAGCACTTGTCCACCAGCTTGTGTTTGTTATTGCCTCTGACATCAAGTCTCCTATAGGCACAAAGCCAGATTATACAAAGGTATGTGAAAATCCTATAACCTCATTGGTCAAAACATGTCACATGACCATGGGTAAATTATGCATTACCCACGACTGAGGAACTGCATTTATAAAAAATATAATTAAACACATTTTACATTTAATTTACACATGGGTCCATTGTATAATCGCAATAAGGCACTCCAGAATGAGAGTTATTGGGGATTTACGCACTTCTTGTGTGGTTCACTCAGCTGCACCTTGTGACACACCACACATGGCGTGGGTAAACCCCCAATAACCCACACCCTGTTGTGCCTTATTGCTTAAGTACTTCCCACATTTGTTCCGAAATTGGTTTTACATTAAGCAGTTTTATTACTTTATCATGGTTTTGCAGCCTACAGTTTTTAAACTCTGGGGTAGAAGGTCCCACCCTATTCAGAACATATTGATATAGTTGCACTTTGGAAGCCCCCAAAAGCAAACGTTTAGAAATATTCCATTTATACAGTTTCTGAATTGCAGATTTCATTGAGGTGGGTATGGATAATAATACAGAAGATTTTGAGGGGTGATCCACCCATTTTGAGAAAAAAACAGTCCAATTATTCAGGAACCATTTATGAACTAGAGTATCCAGCATAGTCCATGGTGTTTTATAGAATAAACCCAGAACAATGAGTGGAAGAATATGATTGGGTCTATCATTCCCAGGCCTCCTGTTCCCTGTGGTAGATAAGAATAGCCATATTTCACCGGGTTAAGGTGACTACCCCATAACATGGTGAAAAATATGCTGTATAGTCGAGTTTCCATAGACAGTGGTAAAGGGAAGATGGTTCCAATATATGTTAAACTAGGAATTAGAATTTTTAATAATATTTATTCTTTTCAATTTGGACAATTTCCAACCTTTCCAGGTGGCCAGCTTTACCTCACAAGTTCGTAAGGCATTTGTCCAATTTAAAGCACCCAAATCTTGGGGTCCAAACGTGATCCCCAAAAGTTTAATGGGATCTGTCATAACAGGGAAATTTCCTACCAAATTGGGGTCCCCTGTGGTTCCCAACCATACTGCCCTACATTTAGTAAGGTTTAACCGTTTCCCTTGTGGAGGAGTTATGGGATAACAGATGGACCAGACACCAAACGTCAAGTTCAACACACAATCTCTGTGTGATGTTGATTCAAAATATTAGAAAATAACCTTAAGCAATGGCACATCCCTTCTTCAGTACATCAATTTGCAGTAACACACTATGTATGTCCTTTCTCTGCTCTTAGCCAGCACCTACTGACAATGATCTCTGATCTAACTTAGCAGTTGAGATTCAGCCTCCACCCCTATGCGGGCTCTGTTTGCTTGGGTAGTGGGGGCTCAAATAAGAAAAAAACAAAACAAGCTGAAAACAAAGAATCTCAGTGCAGAAACACTGAAAAAAGGGTTACCCCAAAAGGCATTGGCAACAAGTCAGGTTTCAAAGGAATGCAACATCACATATACTTCCATAATGCAAAGCATCATGGGATATATGCAAATCACCATGACATTTCAGACATGTTCAGTTTACAGGTTTTATAAGCATAAGTTATATACAATACATCAAGGTATTTTATGACATTGTAGTGCTATTACATACTAAATCCAACAACAATAAACACAATCTGTTGCTTTACATATGCTCAGAAGTCACCACAATAACCTCCCTGTACGAAGACCTGAGAGGGAAAAGGAAAATTAAAGAGGACACTGTAGCATAGTCAAGAAAGGGAAGGGGTGCCCATAGGTGGCCTACCTTATGGACTAGAAATAGTAATGGATAGATTAGGCTAAGCAATAGAAGAACTGTTGCAACAGATTTAAGAAAAGGTCGGTCCTCGAGAGTGGTAGGAATGCCCTGTCACTTATCCCCCACCTTAAAGGAGAAGTCCACCCAGAATGTGCAAAAACATATGTTATGTAGAGTGTTTTGATGTGTATGTTAAATCCTAGTGTGTCCTTCCCTCTGTCTGCTATTAGGAGTTTTTCCTAAATTAGCCTGCTAGCTGTATGGTAGTTTTAAGATCCCTGGGGATCTCCATCACAAATAGGTTTATTGGCTTTCTTTCTCCTATGATGCACCTTGGCTCATGTGACAGTGATGTAGCTATGCCCTTAGATTTAGCAGGGTCTGTCACTGCTCAGCCACAAAGATAATACTTCCTTCAGAGAAGTTACACTGCTAGATTTTGGGTGAGTGTAATCATTATTTTTTGACATTAGTACCTTGTCCTGCTATGTTACAACCTATAAGGTGATGTTCAATTTTTACTACTTAGTACTGGTGCAAAAACTGAAAGTGACTGAGAGGAACAGAGTAAACAGTGACATGATTCAAACACACACACACACACACACACACACACACACAGCAGAACATAGCAGGACAAGGTACTGATATCAAAAAATAATAATGATTACACTCACCCAAAATCTAGTAGTGTGTCTTCTCTGGAAGAAGTATTTTCTCTGTGGCTGAGCTGTGACAAAGCCTGTAACAAGACACTGGCTTCCTGCAGGGGCAATTAGACATCACACCAAAGGGCACTCTGGGAAGACTAGAGACCATAAAGAAACCAGAACGGCAACCTCCAAGGGCAATAAAACAGGGAAAGTTAGAAAAAACATCACTCACAGCAAGAGGAAAATAAAACACTGGAAACTGGTTAGAACACAGAAAAAAAGACTACTACATATCTTTTTCTGATTTTAACATGGAGTTTTCCTTTAAGAGGGAAGCAGTTATAGCAGACTGCTTACCACCTTCCTGTCCCAGGAAGGGATGGAGCTTCCACCCATCCATCTTCAGAAGCTCTGTGTCAGAGTCCCTACTAACGATAAATATTCTATCATAAACGTAGTGGATATCATGATTCTTTACCCTGAGGCATTAACACATTTCTCAACAGAGGCTAACGGTACTTTCCCATCTCCTTTCAGGGAAAGTCCATCATATTTTACTGACCAAACATCTGGACAACTGTAAAGTCCAGTACCATAGAAAGACTTTCTTTGGGATGAGTAATTTACCTGCTCCAACCCCACCAGACATGTCAGTTTTAAGCAGGGGGCCCAGTCCTCGGTTCAACCCTTCTATATAAACCCACTATGTCTCTTGATTCATTAATTTCACTTGCTACTAATACAGACATCTGAGGGTAGACACTCTTTTGGTGTTACCCCAACACAGGTTCCAATCCATTTTCCACCCACCTCCTCTTTTGTAGGTTTTTCATCAAAAATAAATAAAACATATGTGCCACCTCCTTGATCTTAACATATTGTAACATTTTGGCAATATTATCATCTTTAGCCTGCAGTATACCCCAGTCAATACTGTTAATTGATTTAGCTGCATCAGTACAAGAAAAAAGTCCCTTCAGCCTCGTAGGCGTCTTCTTGCTTGTTTGGAGTCTTCAACCCCAGCACAATATCATCAGGCACAGTTTTACCCAGGGTCTCGCATTCAAGTTCCATACTTGCATCTCCAGCCTCCAACAGGTAACATCCTGGGAACACAGGAAACAAAGGAATATCCTGCTCAGTCAGGGGGTCCTCCTCAAACTGAGCACATGAAAAATCCTCCTCTGACTCTTTAACCAAAATCTCCGGCAGGAACCTCTCAAGCACCTGGCACCGGTGTTCCGCCTCTCTGCATAGTCAGTCTGCCTCCAGCCATTGCCCACTCATCCAGCGGATCATCCTCATCAGGGTCTCCACCTCCAGGTGTTGTCTTACACCTCCAGTTTGCCTTGACCTGCATCTCTTCATCATCTTCAGGCTTGGCCTTCCTCCGAGCTCCCAGGTCCAGTCCAGGCAGTAGCTTCTCTCCATCTTTCAGCCATGGTTCTGGTCAGAACTCCATGGACTTTCTTCTTCAGCAACTCCTGATGCATCGGTCCACCTGGGATATCTGGGCAATATCCACCAGAAAACGTCCCTCTTTGGCCAGTCCAGATGCTTCCAGCAAGTTATCCCACTTCTAACACCAAGTCTGTGGAGGGGTTGTGGGATAACAGCTGGACCAGACACCAAATTTCAAGTTCAACACACAATCTCTGTGTGATGTTTATTCAAAATACAGGTAAAAAAAACCTTAAGCAATGGCATATCCCTTTTTCAGTACATCAGTTTGCAGCAACACTATGTATGTCCTTTCTCTGCACCTAGCCAGCACCTACTGACACTGATCTCTGATCTAACTTAGCAGTTGAGATTCAACCTTCAACCCTATGTGGACCTAGTTTGCTTGGGTAGTGGAGGCTCAAATAAGGAAAAAACAAAACAAGCTAAAAACTAAGAACCTCAGTGCAGAAGCACTGAAAAAAGGTTACCCCAAAGGGCATTGGCAACAAGTCAAGTTTCAAAGAAATACAACATCACACATACTTCCATAATGCAATGCATCATGGGATATATGCAAATCACCATGGCATTTCAGACTAGTTCAATTTACAGGTTTCATAAACATAAGTTATATACAATACATCAAGGTATTTTATGACATACAAGTGCTATTACATACTAAATCCAACAACGATAAACACAACCTGTTGCTTTACATACTCTCAGAGGTCACCACAATAACCTCCCTGTACAAGGACCTGAGAGGGAAAAGGAAAATTAAAGAGGACACTATAGCATAGTCAAGAAAGGGAAGGGGGTGCCCATAGGTGGCCAACCTTATGGACTAGAAATAGTACAGGATAGATTAGGCTAAGAAATAGAAGACCTGTTGCAACAGATTTATGAAAAGGTTGGTCCTCAAGAGTGGCAGGAGCACCCTGTCACACCCCTGATACACTAGAAAAGAACTATATTTCTTTACTGGCCTCCAGCACACTGTCGGTGTCCTGAAGGAGCAGACACGTATCATCTGCATAAGCCAGAATCTTGACCTCATCCCCTGGAGTAATTCCTGTCAAGCCGCGTACCCCCGGGTCATTCACAATATGCTGTATCAATGGATTTAAAGAAAATATGCATAGCAAGGGGCTCAGGGGACATCCCTGATGTACCTTTTTTTGCACCAGACACTCCCGGCTGATGATCCCTTTTATATATGGGCTCCAGCTAGCATTGTGATACAACATTCTAATTTTATCAACAAAAGAAAGGGGGATGCCATAGGTTTCTAGTGCATAAAATAAAAAATCATGGTCCACCCAATCAAAGGCCTTCTTCTGGTCCAAGAAAATAATCCAGCCACTAAGGTGTCGGTTCTGATAAAATTCCCAAATTTCTTTCAAAATAATCGGGGGTGATGGATGGATCTACTGGGTAAGCTACAAAATTGGAGAGGATGTATTATGTGTGCTGCCAAAGCCCTCAATCGAAGGTGTAGAATTTGGGAAAGGATTTTAAAATCCCCATGCAGCAAGCTAATTGACCTCCAATTCTGGAGCAAAGACTTTCTCCTGATTTAAATAAAAATATGGTTAAACTCTTTGAAAAAGGAGCCAGAACTGAGTTCTGTGAGAAGACAAAGTTAAAGACATGTTCTAGACAACAGGGTAGCTCTGGGGCAAAGGTTTTATAAAATTCAAATGGTAGGCCATCTATGCCTGGGGCTGCCCCCAATTTCCAGGTTCAAATAACGTCCGCAGTTTCCTGGGAAGAGATGGCTTGTGTAAGGGAATCTGTTTCTTGAGAAGAAAGTGGATGCCTTACTAGGTTAGAGAGATAAGGTGTCATCCCCTGGGAAGGGGTACTTCCCCCATTACCTATGCCAGTGACTACCTGGAAGAGTTCCTGAACCAAGAAAACCAAGGTACCATCAGTCCGTCATAGATTAGATAGTATAGATGCCTGTCATTGTGTTTTACAGGTGGTGCAGGGATCTAATACCAGGGATTTCTGAGTCCCATGGGACAGGTGTGCCCTGATGGTACTGGCCGTATTGTAGACTGCATTTCAAGTCTTACATCATTAATCTGTGAAGTGAGGTTGTGATGTCCTGTGGGGTGAAAAGATAAAAGGTGCTGAAATCTTTTCTATAGTGTCAGATATTTAAAATAGTGAGCTCTAGATTTATTTTTTTCCATGTCGTTGGAGGGCGAGGGAAATATTGTTTTTTGTTTGTAGCCACCACTCCCCCAAGTCATCATAGAGGTCAATAACTGAAGTTCAAGTAGCCAGCAGTCATATGACAGTAAGCTGAATGTTAGGAATCTGAAGCATTTGAACATTCAGTTTCCATCGTGTTTTAATGATGGTATGCTGTGAGTCAGAACTTAGAGAAGAAAGAATCATTAGGTGATCTGAAAACTCAATGGAACATAAGGTAGTGGAATTCACTGACAATTGTTTTGAAACAAAAAACTAATCTAAGACAGTGGTATACTGTGTCCGTTTATAAGTAAAATAATTAGGAGTCATGATATGATCATTGCAGTTTAGGAGATCCACTGATGCTATACATTGTTTAAAAGCTAAAGAATCACAGTATATTTTGGAAGGAGGATTAACTTTCCTAGGGACAGACAGGCTACAGTTAAAGTCCCCTCCAAACAAAACCAGTTTTGCTGTACATAGATAGGGTTGAATTAGGGACAACATATTAGTTCTCTCTGCTTTTAATTGGGGGGCCTATACATTAATCAGTCTACAGGATTCTCCCTCCCAGTAACCATTCAAGATAAGAACTCTCCAAGGGATAAGGTCCAAGATCCGAAATAAAGAAAAGCAGCTTCCCATAAAGAGAAAACCCACTCCATCCACCCAGTCCAAGATCCAAAATAAAGAAAAGCCACTTCCCGTAAACAGAAAACCCACTCCATCCACCTGATCCATCCCAAAAGACCAGCAGGATGGACCCCAAGACCACTCAGACTTAAAAGCCTGGAGGTGAGATAATGATGCCATTCATGTTTCCTGAAGGAAAACAATATCTACATTAAGATCCAAAATCAATTGAAAGATGGCCTGTCTCTTTTTTTGCATTCATGAGATTGTGGCAATTAAGAGTTGCCACTGCAGTTCTACCAATGTTCATCAATTATAAACGCCAGTTAGCTTTTTTCTCCTTTTTTCTTTTTCTTCCCAGTATAGAATTTCTCTCGGGGTGGTGGGTGGGTATTGGCCACCTCAATCTTCTCCTTGGAATCATCCTCCTGTTCTGAGTCTCCCCATTCAGAAGTACTGAGTACCTTGTAAGAGTTTTTGGATTTGATCACTGGAGGAGGGTCTGCCTTAGTCAGCCTTCTAGAGGACCTCCTCTGGGAGAGTGGGATGAGTCTGAGGAGGAGAGTAATGCCTCTATCTGTTCCATCTCAGATGTCTGTTCCAGGGGGTCCATATAGCAAACAGGTTGTAATTGGGGTACAGTTTCAGTATTATTCCTCGGTATAGAAGAAGATCTGCGACCTGGAGGCTATATCTTGGTCTTCATGTGAATCGGTGGAAGCACCTTGTCAGAAGAAAAATTCTTATCCTGTAAATCAGATCTTGCCAGGGGGGGATCTGAATCACCATCATCTTGAGCTTTATTAATCAAATCTTCTGGATCCAGAGACTGGGAGGTATTCGCAACTGCCCATGGGCAATCCTTATAGAAATGGCCCTTTTCTTTACACAGATTACAACGGGAAGAATTTGTACAGTGGGAATTGTGGCCAACCTCATTACACAGACTGCAGAACAGTTTTCTCATATGCTGTATAGGTGAGTCCGAGATCCACAATGGTAGCAAGCCCTGGGTAATAACAGACCCCGTGATCATGACCCAAAAAAAAAACAGTTGAGGATGTGAAGAATCTCTTCATTGGTCTGAAGCAAATTCACTTGAAATTTACACCCTCTCATACAGAATTGTTCCTTATCCAATATGGCTTCTGGCGTGCTTAGTACTTGGCATTTTTGTTGAAGCCAGTGGTAAATGTCCCCCACTGGGACACTGTCATTACGAAACATGATTGTGACTGATTTTGTTAATGGTTTCATCAGTGGGATTGCCATAAAGAGGGTCCATAAGAGGTAGGTCTTTAACTGATTGTACCGTGTCCAGAAGGAGTCCAAGAAAATAGCTGAATGAAAGCTAATGTCAAAGATATCCTCCCCTGAGATGTAAATAAAGGCGAACACGTCAGCTGGATAAAACTGCAATGAATCTTTAATCATCATTTTATCCACGTAGTGACGATCAGGGTGTATGCCCAAGCCTCCTTTGTACGTAAGGCATACTGCACGTTTTCTAGGAAGTGGTTCAAACTTAGTTTAAAGAGTTCTGAAAGGAGTGGCTTCTGGGGCTGATCTGCTGGAGGGTCACCTGTTGGTGAAGGTGGTAAATTGGACTCCAGATCCTCTATGACAACCTGACTTGCCAGCAGAGGTTTAGAAGATGGTGCCACTATTTGACCCACACTGATTGCCTGCTGTGGGTGCAAGGACTGCTGAGGTAGAATACGCTGTGTCTGAGTTCAGGCTGGTCTATTGCAATAGGCGGCTCCACTGAAGGTATTAGAGCCCCAGGGTCCTGGATGAGAGGAGAAACAGAGCAAATCCCATTTTGATGCTGATCCCAGTGCAACCCAGTACCCACCTTTGGAGGTGACCATTCCAGTATCGTGGAAGATTGAGAAAATGTGGATGCATCCCAGTAAGGGTCTGGAACCCAATGACCATCTCATTTTGTGTCCAACCGGCCCCTTTAAGAGCAGAATCTGTCCAAGGTTTCTCCCTTCCAGTATGTCCCTCTAGTCCAAAAGCCCATTTAATTGATATAACAATAGAGAGTGGGGGGAGAAAAGTCAAATGAGGTAGTATCCAACAGAATGTTCACAGAACCAGGCACTCTGATATTCCTGTGATGTAACACCACTGTCTCTCATTTTTCCTTTTTTTATTCATCTAACTTCCATTTTTGCCTGGCCTCTTCAGCCACTGCGATTTCATGCAAGGCAGTGCTTTTTTTCCAGTGGGTCCTGCATAAAGGTCCTAGAATTAGTCAGCTATATTCAAGGGAGAAGAAACATCACTGGAAATAACAGGTTTGTTAGTGACCTCGCAGGTAAGTCCTAGGCCAGGGAAAGAGGTCTCTACAAATGCCATTCCCGACTTTTGTCCTGCTTGTGCATCGCATGTTTATTCAGATCTCAGGGTTTTTGCATGCCATCATGCATGTTCAGTGCATCAATCAAGGGAGCATTCACAGATGCCTGTTTTGGGCCTGAAAAAATTGAATCTGACACCTCACATGTCTGCCCTGAAATGCCCAACAAAGGAGAAGAAGTATTAAATTCAGGGTGCTGACCCTTTCCCACTGCCCACAATATATTGGTGAATGACACCCCAGGTAAAGTAATGAGCGAGCGCTCCTGCTCTGCGGCTGCTTTAGCTTTTTGCCGCATACTAGAAAATGAAAAGACTGTGGCATTTTCCTGCTGCCCTGTTACAGTTTGATAAGATATAAAAGTAGGGTGTACCTGTACAGGGTCTGTGGGAACTGGAATTTGAGCCGTCTCGCCATGTTGAGGATCAGTCTTCAACGGGCTTGTAGATGGGTGTGATAACTGAACTTCTTCCTTAGAATTTGTCCAAGTGAACTATAACTGTTGTAGTCTCTCTTGATATAATAATTCCTCTTCTTGAATTAAACATCGGATTTCCAAACCTGATTTCTCCTGAAGGATATCACTAGAATGTATATACTGTTGTTTAGTCACTGGTTTTGTCACGCTTGGTGAATATTCCATATGCAGCAGATTTAAATCCAATGGGTCTGTAGCATCAACAAATACTTTGGTCTCTTGCAGAATAGGGGCAAGGGGGAGATACTGCACCCCCAGACTCCTCAACGTCCATCTCCTTCAGCTCCATGGCCCGAATGGCCCTCAGCACAGGTGAAGCACAGCAGCTCCCCCTACAGCTCAGTAGGGGAATTTCCCCAGTGCCCTGGCCAGATTTTCCCCCCATTCACTAGAGATACCACCAACAGTTTACTCTGGTTCAAGATCAACTGGCATTCATCTATATCCCCCTCACCCCAAGTCGTGCCTGAAAATAGGCAAGAATTTGTCTAGTGGACTTACCCGGTCAACAAAAACTAACTAAATAAATAAAACTCTGCAAGATGCTTAAAAACTGCATTTCAGATTAGCCCCTTGAGTTCCAAATAGCCTTTTGCAACCATTTCAACTATAAAACTACATACATCTCAAACAAAGGGGATCCCCATATCACTTACAGTTTCACTCAAAGATTCACAAATATTTTTCATAACTGTAGTATGCAAGAGGAACGAAAAGACAGAAATAGCAAGGAAAGGCAGAGAGATAGCGAGAGACGGAGAAAAACGAAACCATTGGAGTGTTCAGTTCCTAGGTCTCACAAGAAAATTTTGTTGCGCAACCAGACAGACGAGACAGAAAAGGAGAGGATAGAACAAACCCTTGCATTTAAACTCTTTCTGCATAACAAATGGGGCAGGGCCTTATTCAACCCTATCACATACCCCCCTCTTTAAGAAGGAACCTGTTTTACAAAATCAGGTTTCCAAAACGTTCTATTATATTCCTGTCTAACATTAGCTTATAACCTTTACAGTTCAGTGCATATGCAGCATAGCAAACAGAGAAGTTTCAACTCACATTCTTTCAACCTTTGGAATTCTCAATTCCTGATCCATATCTTGACAGAAAATCAGCATTGACATTCTCTTTCCCAAATTTGTGCATCACTGTAAATTTAAATGGCTGTAGTGCAAGGTACCACCGTGTGATTCTAGAATTTGTATCCTTCATTTGGTTAAACCAGCAGAGAGGACTGTGATCTGTTACAAGTACAAACTCAGCTCCTAGTAAGTAAAACTTAAGGGACTCCATGGCCCACTTTGCCGCAAGGCATTCCTTTTCAATGGTGGAGTACTTTTTCTCTTTGTTGTGCAATTTCCTGCTGATGCATAGAATAGGATGTTCTTTCCCATCTATATTTTGACTCAAGACTGCACCTAGGCCTACCTCTGATGCATCAGTCTGTAACAGAAATTGTTTCTCAAAATCTGAGCTTCTTGAAACAGGGGCTGAACATAGTGCAGCCTTAATGGATTGAAAAGCCTTGTCACACTCTGGGATCCAATTCACAGTATTTTGGCACTGTTTCTTTGTGAGTTCAGTGAGGGGAGTAGCTAACTTGGCAAAGCTGGGAACAAATCTCTGATAATAACCAGCCAGCCCTAAAAATGACCTGACATGTTTCTTGGTTTTGGGGACAGGGCTGTTAGCTACAGCTTCTGTCTTGGAAACCTCTGGATTGACTTCTCCATTCCCCAAAGCATAGCCCAAATATCTGGTTTCCTGCATGCCCAATGCACACTTGGTAGGATTAATTGTCAGACCAGCTATTTTGATCGATTGGATAACTGCTCATAGGTGTTCCAGGTGGCTTCTCCAGTCTAGACTGTACACCATGACATCATCCAGGTATGCAACACAATAACTAGTGTGAGGAGATAAAATGATATCCATGTACCACTGGAATACAGCGGGTGCACCATGTAAACCAAACGGCATGGTGGGGAACTGATAGAATCCTATAGGAGTGGCAAATGCATTTTTGTCTCTGGATTCTTTAGCTAGGGGGTTTGCCAGTAACCCTTGGTGAGATTGAGGGTACTGATATACTTGGCACTCCCCAGCCTGTCCACCAAATCATCTGTTCTGGACATAGGATAACTGTCAAATTATGACTCTTCATTAAGTTTCCTAAAATCAAAGCAGATTCTAATACCCTTTTCTCTTTTATTTACAATCACCATAGATGATGACCAAGCACTTCTCGACTCTTCTATGATACCCAATTCTTTCATTTTTTGTATTTTCTTAACCACATCAGCTCTTACCCGCTCTGGTATTCTGTATGTATTTTGTCTAATAGGGTGAGCATTCCTTGTCACTATTACATGCTCAACCCCTTATGCTCGGCCTGGTACTGTGGTAAAAGTACTGTTAAATCTCTATAGCTAGTTACAAATTTCTGCAGTTTGTTCGGAGAGTAAGAAAATAGTCACCTTTACAGCATCAGCAGTTACAGTTTGTTCCAGTCAGTTGTAAGCTACATCAATATCTTCTTTATCAGTTTCTGGTAAAACTAGCAAAACAGCTTTTGATGTTTTTTCAACCCATTTCTTGAGAAGGTTAGCATGGTATATCTTAGTAGGATTTTTTCTATTAGGGGTCTCAGTCTCATAGTTAAGCACTTTATAAGGCCCTTGCCACTTCATTAACAGTTTATTTTCTGTAGTGAGTAACAGTAACAAGACCTTTTCACCTGGCTCAAAAACATTTTCTTTTAAGCCATGGTCATAACTCACCTTCTGCTTGTTTTCTGCCTCTTCCTGATTACAATGGGCAATTTCAATATATTTTGCCAGCTTCTTTCTCAGGGCACACATATAAGATGCAATAGATTTCTGGTGGGGGTTATCTTCCCATGTTTCTTTTATTACATCTAGTGGCCCTCTTGGATTCCTACCATACAGCATTCCAAATGGTGAAAACCTGTTGAAGTCTGTGGCACTTCTCTGTAAGCAAAAGCAGGTAATAAAATATTGGTCCCAATCTTTCCCTTCCCCTTTTACAAACTTTTTAACATGCGTTTTAGGGTTTGATTAAAATGCTCAACAAGACCATCTGTTTGAGGTATTCTGAGATACTAAAGTAACAGAGTCCTTAAGTGTTAAAGAATAATAGGTGCTATTCACTAATGGGGTGGAAGGTATGTGTCAAAGGCACATACCCCACCTGTGTAACTCCACGGCCTCAGACAGGAGAAGGGTGCACAGTACTCATGACCACATACACCCACAGGGCATCTGTCTGTGGCCCTGCCCCCATACACAGGTTCATGGGGGTGGCCCGGTGCAGAGGGGTGGACACAGGCAGCATCCAATCAGATGCCCAAACCGGGTCCCAGAGTGGATCCCTTGTGCCCTTGGGGCAGTGGAGAATGGGACATTCGGAATCACATTAAAAAATGAAAAAGTAAAATGTCTGTGCAGTCACTCAAATGGATGGTCATTTCCTGGTCCCACTGCAACCCTTGGGTGATGACCATGGGGATTGGGGACGTGCATTGGGTTACAGTAGGGTTCAGGCTGCCATAATCTGCACCCCCCTATGCCTGGCACTATGTGCCTCAGTGAATGCCCCACAGTGCAGGCACACCCCCGACACTTCCCCTGACCACACAAGATGCATTTCTGCCTATGCTGCAGGGGGGATCCACCACACACTTGGCTGGCGTACTCTCTGTGAATTCAGCAGAAGGGGCATGGCAGCCTGCTGTGTGGCCTTATCACCTAGGTTTGCCTATGCACCGCAGATATGCAGTGTGTAGGCAATCTTTTTTTTGTTGTTGTTCATAGGGTCCAATATCAGCACCATCTAGTGTAGAGAAGCTGATACTAAAGTAAAAGTTGGGAACAACAAAGGTACCATGTGCTTGTTCCAAACCCACACCAGCTGCCAACAAAACAAAGGCAAGAGTGGAAAACACAGAAAAAAGAAGCACACCATGTATGCCGACAAATGCATTGATGGCTGAAAATATAAAGTGTAGAAAAGGTTCACGGTGGCCAAACGAGATGGTAGCCTCATCACCCCAGCACTTTGCATCCTAGAATGTGACACTTCATCAGAGGTTCACCTGATGAAGCATTACACTCTAGGACATGAAGCACCAGGGTAGTTAGGCTACCATCTCGTTTGGCAACTGTTAGCCTTGTCTACACTTAATAACATTTTTTCAGCCATCAATGTGTTAGCCTGCACACCTGAAATACATCTTTTTTTTGTGTTTTCCCATAAAGTAAAAGTTAGGAGCATAATACAACCTACCATAATTGAAAATTACTTTAGTTGAATGGTTAGAGCTGCTGACTCAGGACCTGGTTAGGAGCTCAGTTTGATTTCTAGCTGGCTCTTAACACTGTAAGTCTGTTTAGGAGGGTGATACAGAGATACTGAGCTAGAAAGTCAGGTCTTAAATTATTATTTTTTTTGGGGGAGTGCTTCCTCTAGGCTATTCACAGGCATTATATCAAGATCATGTGGTAAAAAACAGCGTGGTCAATAACCACGCCACGTGGTCAGTACAAAACCACATGGTCCAAAACAATGTTAGATTAGCTACAGTATACAAACTCTGAAATTGTGCACCACTATTATGACCGCACAGACCACATGTATTTGCTGTTGCAGTTTTGACCGAACACCCAACTCACGTAAACACAGACTCTGTAGACTAGTAAACAATTCATTCTAGACTGAACAGTAGAATTTGTTAGCTCACTTCTTCAGGTGGTGGACAGTTTGAGTCCCAAGGTATAATGTGTATATATAAGGGTGGTACGGGGTAGGGACCCTACATTATTGGGGGATTGGTGACCATGTTGGAGAGACATGAGATTGTTTAGCAGGGATGGCCTCAGCCTCAATGATGGTGGAGCCAGAGTTTTCGGGAAGAAAATACACTGCTCCCTCTTTTATCTCACAGCCTCCATACAGTACATCCTAAATGTTAGTGGATAAAAGAGGATGGCGGATAACAGAGGGTGGCAGTTAAAGGAGGAGATAACATTTCTGGAAAATGAAATGGGTTCACACTGGTGGCAAGTGAGGGTGGTGGATAAAAGGGGGGGTAGATAAAGGAGGGAGCATTGTAGCAGAATTAATAGATAGGAATTAAAACTAGATATGGGGAAGGGCGGTAGTAATGGTTGGGGGGGTTTAGGAACTCAGCTGCACAAACGGAGGATCCTAATTTGCTCTCCCCTAACCGAAAAACAATAACAAAATATGCACATGGAGTGGGACACATAGCATTAATGAGAATGCGAACGAGGAGAACTGAATGGTAAAGGTAAGCAGAACGAAGTGTGGACAGCTGCTATAGCAAAACATGGAGGAAACAAATGGGTCAGAGAGACGTAGTAGTGGGGAAAATGTGAAAATGGAAAGTCTTTGACGTTAATGCTAGGATTACAAGGAACAAGATTACTAAACTGCAGGCTGTAATAGACTCAGAGAGTTTTGATATTCTAGTCCTTACTAAGATCTGGGCTGACAGAACCATGACTGAGACTTATCTGTACCAGGATATGCACTACCTAGGAAGGGCAAGGAGGGAGCTGGTGAGAGGGAGTCACTGTATACATAAGGGAGCCAATAAAGGTGGTTGAGGATAGGGCAATAGGAGATCAAAGGGGGGGTCGAAACACTGGCAGTTCAGCTATTTGATGACAGGTGAAGAAGCCTAAGGATAGGGGTGGTCTACAAACTCCCGGGCCATATAGTTGAAAATGATAAGGCGGTCTGTGTGGAAATAAGGAAAACATAAGGCTCAGGTAATGTTGTCATCTCAGGAGATTTCAACTTCCCAGATGTAAATTGAGATATCCAAGTAGAAGGCAGTGCTATATGCCAAGTTTTTATAGAGGCCATCTTGGATGGATTCCTGAGCCAGTGGATTAGGGAGGGGACTAGGCAAGGAGCTGTCCTTGATCTTATACTATCCAGGATCCGCTGGAGTCAAGTGTTTGTTTGTGTGTTTGTTTGTTTGACTGATTACCAAGTAAAACCCAGGAGCACAAATGCCCATTTTTATGGGATGAGCCAGAGTAAAGCATATGATACAATACAACAAACAAACATAATATAAAAATATAAACACAGCACGCTTCAGATTAAGGAAAAGTTAGGAAATTACAAATAATCAAGTACAGCTACCAACAGAGCTGGACAATAAATGGGATTGCAGATTGCATTTAAATAAACCCGAGCTACTACTACCAATAACCTTTGGAGGGCAAGAATTCCAAAGCTTGACAGTGCAAAAGCTAAATATTCTCGGTCCTAAGGTGGAGTAACATTTGTAATGAATCAACCTCCCTTGGGAACTACAGTGAGTACTGTGGTTACCATGAAAAGTTTGAAATTGCACTCCCTCAAAGCTGACCCATCACATTTGTTTAGGGTTTTGTGCAAAGCATATTGAGAGACAAAAATTGAGCATGTGTCTCTAAGGGTAATGAAACAAGGCGAGCATGGGGATTGCAATGATGGATTGTTTCAACATTATAAACAAAGTGGCCAGCAGCATTAAATAAGACACTTGCTCTATTTATCTTAGTCTCACTGGTTGAGCAATAAATAAAGTGATCACTATATGATGGCATTTAGTATCTCCCTTAGAGAGCAGAAGCCCGATTCTTAGGCACAGGTCTCTGACTTCAGAAGGCCAAAGTGCAATGAGTTGAGAGAGACACTCAAGAATAAGCTGAAGGGGACAGAGAAAGTGTCTGGGGTGGAAAGCATATGGGAGGCTATAAAAAAATGAGACTTTAAGGGCTGCAAGGGAAAGAATTAGGTACTGCATATAAGAAAGAGTAAAAAACATAAGAGGACAATCTGGTTCAATGGTCAGCCTAGACAGACAGGCTGTCAGGTCAAGGACTGCAGCATTCAGGAAATACAAAAGGGGAGCAGACAGAGGGGAGCCAGGAGGAATATGTGAATCGAATTAAAACAACCAAACAACTGATCAGGAAGGCCAAAGCAGACACTAAGCTAAGGATAGCACAGGGGTCAAGGTCAATGATAAAACCTTATGTCATTACATAAGGTTGAAAAGGAAGTCCAAATTGGGTATACAGAAGACGAACAGAGAGGAAAGGCATCACAGCAGAGGATGACACTTAGAAAGCAAGCACACTGAATAAATATTTCAGCTCAAGGGTGGATAATGTGGAGGGTGCTAGGATATGGGTCAGGCATGTAAAGAGGCTAGAGAAATGGTCAGCATACAGCAACTATGGTGTAATGCCATAAAAGTAAGATCATGCACATAGGAAGGAAGAATCCCCAGAGTACTCAATAGATGCGATAAGGGTGACTCAGATATCAGAGGAGAGAGAGAGACTTATGGGTAATCATAAGCACATGTCTAAAACCAAATGCTCATGCAATAAAGAATATGGGAGAGGGTCAGCGGAATGCTGGGCTGCATAGGGAGGGGCATCTCTAACCAAAGGAGGGAGGTGATCTTGCCTCTATAGTGTCAGTGGCTCAGTAGGTAGCACACTCGCCTCTGAGGCCGGGAGATCAGAGGGCTGTGGGTTCAGTTCCCACATCTGGCACTTGGGTTAATATCCCAGTACTGACACTGTAGTGCAGCATGAGAGGGGTGCTGCACTTCTGAGGTGCCGTCATTCAGATGAGACGTTAAACCGAGATCCCATCTGCCTGGATTGGTGGTAGTTCAGGTGGATGTTAAAGATCCCATGGCACTTATCGAAAAGAGTAAGGGAAATTTTTATTAGATAACAAAAAACAAAAAGAAAGAGACATACATTGGCAACATTGTACAGAAAAACAACAAAACCAAATCTTTATATACAATACTTTTTCACATGTAGAAAAATAGAAAAAAATTAGTATTTCATCCTACCTATCCAATATTATGCCATAAGAAAGCACCTACTTCATCTCCTAGAGTGCGGAATTCATATGCATAAAGAGTGTCCAATTCTTCCTGTATATGAAAAAAAAATCTTGCAACTGTATTACTTTATTCTGAAGCACTCTCAAACACTTGGCCTGCCAAATATGCCATTTAAAACAGGCTAGTAAAACTATAACTGTGCTTTTGTTCCTTTTATTCCATTCTTTTGGAATCTGTCCTAATGCCAAAAAATCATAAGATATTAAACCAATTAGTGGCTCTCCCCACCAGTGTGCCAATGCAGTCCCAAAATTTCGGGTAAGGGAACATTTAAAAAACAAATGTTGCATGGTCTCAAACTGCCCCTGGCATGATTGTTCCTGACAAACCCTATCACCAAGTTGCTTATGCTTGTGATTGGCCCTTACATTGAGCTTTTGATGAGCACACAGCCAAAGCACATCCTGCATTTTTTTCCGGATTCTAGGATCTATTATGCTTGTCAACAGTGAAGCAGTATTTATACCAGTAGGTACATTAAAAAGGGGTTCCTCAAAATAACAGGAAGATACAACATAACTGTAAAAAGATTTCCATTCATGGGAAATGAACCAACTGAGCTCCACTTTCCACATCCTAATGTACTTTAATGTATGTTGAACATAAATAGGAAGCTGTTTTTCTGTGGAATGCCATTTACCCCATCCCCAAGCAGTTAAAAAGAGGCAGCCCACAGTGACATACATATCCGACCCATGTCATCATTTTCTAGCAACATAGGCCTAATTGAGCTATAGAAAAAATTCCCAGATAGACAATGGGATGTATCATACCAAGTCCACCCGTTTTCCACGGTCTGTAGGTGTGCGCCCTCTTCACAGGGTTCAAACAACTGCCCCACAGCAGCTTAAAAAAAGACCCAAATGTTTTTATGCATGCAAAACGGTAATGTAAATATACATGAAATTAACAAAAAAGGAGGAGCAATGTATGATTTTAGAAGAAACAACCGTTTCTTACATGTCATTTTCCTGGATTGCCATTTTTTAACCTTATGGTGTGCTTTATCATAAACCACATCCCAATTACTTTGTACAGCCTCTTGAGAACCAAAATATATGCCAAGGAGTTTCAATTTATCTTTAACAACCGGAATGATGAAAGTACCTATACTAGGGGCCGTACCCAAGGACATCAAAGTACTTTTAGTAGTATTAATTCTAATACTAGTACAGGCTTGTAAAGAATCCAAAAGGGCAAGAACATTTTTTCCAGAATCCAAATCAGCTACAGAACATACACAGTCATCTGCATAGGCCAGAACTTTATGAAAAGAATAACCGTCTGAGGAAATGACAGCCAAAATATTAGCATCTGCTTCAATTAAACGTAATAAAGGATCCAAGCCAAAAACAAACAACAGAGGGCTCAAAGGACATCCCTGACGAACCCCAACCTGATAAGGAACAGGGAAACCCAAGTACCCATTAACCAAAGGTGTAACCTTTGCTGAATTATATAATGTTTTAATCAACTCCAAAAACCGAACAGGAATACCATAGTGGTTCATAACAACCCATATATAATCATGACATATGGCATCAAAGGCCTTCTCTTGTTCTAACGCTAAAAGATAGCCAGATAGTTTATTACTATGACCTTGTTCTATTAACTCCCTAAGATACACAAGGTTCTGAGAGATGTTTCTGACAGGAACAGCACAAGTTTGCGTAGAGATTAACAGTTTATTGGCAAGCTTGGAAAGACGATGAGTTAAAATATTAGCCAGAATTTTATAATCTGATGTTAGTTAACTCAATGGCCTCCAGTTTTGTAACAATGCGGGATTCCTTTTTTTATATAAAAAAATCAAATGCCATTATACATACTAGACATAAGTCTGTTTTCTGCCTAAACAGCATGGTACACTAAGTGTAACCATGGTGATAGAATATCTACATATGTTTTGTAAAATTCATTTGGTAGTCCATCTATCCCTGGTTTAGTGTGTGCAGATAAACGACCAATAACTTGGGCAATCTCGTCTATGGAAATAGGGGACTCAAGTGCTTCAGTTTCTGAGGGTAACAGTGGCAGAATATCAATATGTTGAAAAAAAGGATGAAAGGAATCAGATATGGGTTTTTTAAATGTTTGGAAAACATAAGACTGAACTATAGTCCGTAATCCTCTAGTGTCTTGTATACATGACCCATCAGGGGCCTGTAAAGCAGATATACATAATCTAGGCAGTTCCTGCTCAGAAAGATCAAGTGGGTTTACTTGTTCTCAAGTACCAGTTGTGACATACTTTTGTTGGTATCTATACCTTTGTTCCCGGGATTTAAGGAAATCAATCATCTTATTTTTAACAACTAGAAACTGTTGATGCACAGTACCCGGTGAGGAGCATGCCTGTGATAAAAGTTTTAAATATTGGGCCCTATAACTCAGATAAGTTAAATAAGAATTTCTGGCTTTAGTCTGAGAGACTTGGATAAAAAGTTTCTTCAGATCACATTTAGTGTCTTCTCACCAATCAAGTGAACTATCATACAAAAAACCAACAGCTGAACGTATCAAAAAAAAGGAATGAATTTGCGAATGAAGATCGTCATCTTGTAGCAAGGATGTATTCAATCTCCAATAAGCACATCCCATCAGAAGTTTTTGATATGAACCAATAGATCATTTGAGAACTAAATGATCAGTAGTCTCTAATGGCAAAGTTGTAATGGTAAAACATGCAAGTCTGTCTGATAAAAAACAGAAATCTATCCTAGAAGAAATGGTACCTTTAAAAAAGGTATGCACAGGTGACAACTGTAATTTATCATAAGCATCCAGTAAATGATTACACTTTAAGACTTGTAATAAGGCATTAGTGTCACAAAGTAATTTCTGAGATTTATGACCCCAGTCTCTAGTAGCGAGACCCCAATTAAAGTCACTGCCCCACAGAACCAGCTTTGAGGTATGCAAATATGGATAAATGCGATGAAACAAAGCTGACCTGTCAGCTTTTGACTGAGGTGCATAAACATTGATAAGGCGGTATACACAATGGGAAACAATTATATCCATAAGCATAGCCCTACCAGGCAAACTATCCAGGACCTGCAAAACTTGGACTTCTATATTGGAGAATAATGTTCCCAAACCATCACAGACATCCACTCCTAAGGACCAGAAGGAAACACCCCACCGCCAATCCCTTTCTGCATCTGTCAAATCTTTCAATGAGCTCAATCTGGTATCCTGTAAGAGGATGATGGAACCAGAATTTTCACCTAAGCTGGCAAAAGTAATACGTCTCCTTGTTTGTGATTTAATACTGTTCACGTTAACAGTTATAAAGGAAATGTTTTTTGCCATAAAATTAAGGTGGGATAGGGTCAACGACTAAGGTAATGAATAAATCACTTCCTTTTTTTCCTCTATTTAGGTTTAGGTTTATCTTTAACCTCTGTATCAGGGAAAGGCTCCGGGAGTGAGGAGTGAGGAAGCAACCAAGGAGAAATCAGAATCTACCCCATCATCATCTCCCTCATGGTCAAGTAAAGGGGCAAAAGGATTTGAAGCTACAACAGGATCAGGCTCAGTAGAGAAAGAAAGGGCTTCAGAACTGGGTTTCAGTGACTTAGAACAAGTACTCTCTGAAAGGAAATTTCACACTGCACTCCCGGTGGGGCATACTATTAGACTCCTGTCCCTCCACAGGCACACTAGTCTGGGGCATATCTAATGGAGAGAGAGTTCTGTGTCTACCAAGGGAAGAACTACCTGCTCAGAGCTAGTAGGGAGAGTTGGGAAAACAGGAAAAATATCAGCACCCACTTCAACAGTAGTAGGAGAAAGAGGGACTGGGGCAGAAGTGTCCATTTGTTCTAGGGCCTGAGCCTGGTCTTTCCCTTCTTCAGCAGGGACTGGAGAAGAGGTGGATGGCATGTGAGGGAAAGTAGTGGGCAAATCAGATTGCAGAAGTAAATCCTGTATTTTCTGTTTCTCCTTTTGAGCATTGGCAACATACACATCTCGCTCAGCACGTAGGGCAGGATTAGACTGATTATGGAAGGCCCAGGAACAAGAGCGAAAAGTATGCCCCTGCTCATCACAGAGGTTACATTTCATCAGACGTCTGCAATGAGCCCCTATATGGCCTAAATCTCCACAAAGCCCACACTTCTGTTGGTCACACACATTACTGAAATGCCCCAATGCCCCACATTTATAACAAGCCCTCGGTTGACCTGGATAAAAAAGAACACCCCTGTCCCATCCCAAAATGAAACAGGCAAGTGTCTGGTTAAACCGTTCTCTAAACACAGATCAATCAAATAATGTCAGCTCCCTGTCCAGAGATGTTCATCATCAAGAATTGGCTCAGAGGGGCTTTTAACAGTACAGTGTTGTTGTAACCAATAGGTTATATCAGCAACGTTGACTCCTTCGTTGTGAAATAATACAGTAATATTTTTAGAAACAGGTTTGGATAAGGGGATAGCCAAAAAAGGCTTCCATAAAGGAGTGTTTCCAAAAACAGTCCAACCCATCAGGATGCTTGAAACTAATGTCAAATATAGAATCCCCAGGCATATGGATTAATGCATAGATCTCATACGCATAAAACCTCAAACTTTTTTTCAGCAGGTCCCGCCCTACAAAAAGTCTATTAAGAATGTCATCCACTGATCCCCTAAATTTTAACCTCACTGCATTTCATCTGGCAGCAGGCTTATTTAACAAACCAAACATAGCAGGAAACAGTTTTTCATTCACCTTAGCATGCCATATGGATGAAGTAGTATTTTGTTTGGGTACAGTCAGTGAAGGTACTGCAGGACTGGGCTGTTGATGTACATGACCTTCATTCAAGGTCTCGGTGGGGGGGTCAGTGGGAGGTGGCAGGCCATCTCCTTCCAGCCGCCTAATGTCATCCATCAAATCATGACTAAGAGTAGGTGAGACAAGATCAGACCTTTCAGCAGGCAACTGACCTGGCATTATCAGTGAGGCTGTAACTGGGGAAGAAGGAGCTTTGTCCCCTCCTGCAGGAAAATTAGCATCCTAAGATTTTCCATCAGGGGATTTTACCCACCCCGCAGCTTCTAAGGTTGCAGTTACCCAGGTAGCAGGGGCTTTAGGTTCCCCATCTAACGGCTGCACAGATTTTGAAGAAAAGGAAGCAGTCACAGGTAAAGAAGGGGATCTATGCCCCTTAGCAGTTTGACTTACTGCACCTCCATGCTGAGTTTGTTTTTCCTTCGGGGAGAGGCCTATAGAAAAAAGCCCCACATTCAGTCCTTTAAAGGATGCAGTCGAAACAGAGGCAGATTCAAACCCCACGGAACCAGCAGTCGGATGTAATGTTGCAGCAGTAGATAAGACAGTAGATTCACCCATTCCAGCCCGAACTTCATCGGAGGAGCAAGAGTGTCATACAGGGGGCAGCTCTGAGAGCTCCATAGTTGGTGTTTCAGCAACAAGGTCTGGTGCAGCAGCGATATGTGGTCCTTCCTGTTCCGGGACACAAGGGACATCCTCTTGGCACTGCTGCAATTCCTGCAACAAAAGGTTCCATTGACAATCAAGCTTAGACAGCCGTAAATGAATTCTGACTGCATCACGGATTGGTAATGCTGCTCCTGCCTCCAAAGGGACATTGCAAGAGCAATCCACATCAGGTAACTGCAAAAGACCAGTAGAAGCTGTCAGATCCAAAACCGGGTCTGATTCCATTTCGCTCACGCTGTCCATCTGGAGCTGAGGAGGTGATTGGCTCCTCAGCCTCCCACACGTCTGCTCACACCAACGAACTCCCACACGCTGAGGAGTATTCACAAGGATGCAGCACCCTCTGTCACACAGAGTAGGGGAATTTTTTTTGCAAAATACATAACATCACAATCAAAACAAAAGGAGAACAGATGAAATGCAAAAGAAAATCATAGACAGAATCTTTAGAGTCACATAAAAAGGAAAACATACAAAACAAATCAAGGAATCACTACAACCCAAAAACATGTTTCCAGAATAAATGAAACCTCCCTCTGTCAAATATCCTTGACTCCTTCATTTTAAGTTGTTTCAATGCTTCCGTAATTTGATTAATCAAAACTACATTAGGAGTATTCACATGCTGTAAATAGAATTGACAACGTGCCTGCCAAAGATAATATTTAATATAAGCAAAACGGCATTTAATGTACTGGATGATACCCAGAATAAATACTGGAATAATCCCCTACTATCAAACATTCATATTGAATATGCTGTGGGGAGACAAATGCCAGCTAGAGGATAAATCAATCCAAAACTGTTTAATATACGGACATAGAATAAAAACATGTTCCTGTGATTCTTCTATGCCAATATAGGAAAATCTCAAGCACAGCCTGTCAGTTACTGGTTTATGCTTCCAATTACCTTTAACCCCCAATTTTCCATGACAGCACAGCCACTGAACATCCCAGATATGATCAGGGATCTTACCATTTTTAAGAATATTCAATGCCAACTGAAGTTTAGTAGGGAGGCATCAAGGAAAATTAACCCACAGAGCATGATGTCTATCCATCACATGACCATAAATAGATTTTTTCTGCATGGAAGTAATTTCAAGTTTACTAAGGTTCCACCTTTTCACTCTCTTTAACATAGGAAGAGCAAAATCAGGAACCCGTAAAGATACACTGAACCGTGGAAATGTTACCTCCCATTTTTGGAAAAAAATTGAAACAAACACAAAGTCCACTCTGCCCAATGTGTAGGAAGTCCCACTGTCCTATGAAAAGAAGAAAAAATACAAAAGAACTGAAAAAAAACATCACAGGATTTAACATACCCAATCCACCCATTGAAACTTTAAGATATGTAAAATCCCTTTTCACTGGGTTCAACTTAGTAACCCCAGACAGTCTGAAAAAAACAGCTAAACAGTCTAGTCTCGAGGTCAGTAGGTAAAGGAAAAATGTGAGCAATATACAAAATACTGGGATGAGAAATTGCTTAATAATACAAACTCATTTCGTCTTCCCCATCCCCCAGGACTTCAAGTGTGAAACCTTTGCCTCTCCAACTTTCAGCCTATCTTCCCAATTTACCCGTGCCATATCCTGTTCTCCAAACTTTAGACCCAGAATCTTAAAAACATGTGGAGAGACCTGGACAGTACTTATTGAGCATACTGGGTCCCCGTCCCCAAGCTGCAAGGCCATGCTTTTTTGGTGGTTAAAGCCTGCCCCAGTAATCAACGAAAAGGAATCCAATACCCTTAAGGCAGACACTCCAACCTGAACAGAAGCAATCAACAGACAAATATCATCTGCATATGCCATAATTTTTTGAGGAAAAACCTCAGGACTGGGGTATAATCCAACAATAAAGGGATCATTCAGGATAACTCTAATCATAGGATCCAAACAAAATGTATACAAAAGGGAACTTAGGGAACAACCCTGCCTGACCCCCTTCTTTATGGAAACTGAAGAGCCCATCAGATCACCCACCATAGAAATGGCCACCGCATTTTGATATAAAATGTGAATCCACGTAATCATAGATGAAGGAATACCATAAACGTGTAAAAGTTTAAATAAAAAGGAATGTGACACATTATCAAAGGCTTTTTCTGATCTAAGTGATCAGGAACCCCGCTGATCTGCCTTTTGCCTCCCTAACTCAAAACATCCTCAATAATTTGAGGTTCTGTTGAATGTTTCTCCCAGGAATGGAGCATGTTTGAACAAGGTGAATAAAAACCGATGCAGCATTCTGCAATCTATGGCACAAAATCTGTGAAGAGATTTTATAATCAGAATTCAAGAGGCTAATCGGCTTCCAGTTCCCCAAATCCAGTCTATCACCATTTTTATAAATATAAACCACCATAGTTGAGGAAAAACAATGTGGAACATCCACAGCTGTCAAAAATTCATTAACAACTTCCACTAAAAGCAGAGCCACCAATCCCTTAAAGGTTTTAAAGAACTCATTTGTCAGCCCATCTTCTCCTGGGACACCCCTGAGCGTAACTTAGAAATAACCTTCAATACCTCAGACAAAGTAACTGGTCCAGCAATATTAGCCACAATGTCAGGAGACAATATAGGCAATGAGCAATTTATTAATGAATCCCAGGCAATATGAGGGACAAAGTCCTGTCCCAGGGAATTCTGAATATACTCAGCCATAACATCCAGCATCTCGGCATGGGACGTACGCAAACGACCCGAGCTATCATAGAGACCAGTCATTTTTTTGTTTGCCAATTTTGTTTTACATGCCTCAAATGGATCAGAAAAAGGAGATTTAGTAGTACCAAATTTAAAAATAGCATATACAAAAGCAGCATGCTGATAGTGATAATCTCTCATTTTACGCTTCACAATATCAAGCTGTGCTTTAATTCTACAATCTGCTATAGTAGGTAGGAATATGAGTTTATAAAATAGATCTCTTAAAACCAAGTACCCCAAATAGTCTTTATTTCCTTTAGTTTCCCCAAAATCAAGGAACACATTTTTAACTTCCATTTTTGTATCCCCCCACCAGGAGTACCAGGAGTCATAAAGGACAGCCACAGAGCCCCGAAACTCAAACAATTCTTCTTTGGTTTTAACTTCAGGATCATCTAACACAACAGAATTAAGCTTCCACCACCTTGGCATCCCCAGGAAAGAGGGAGGTACATGTGAAAATTGAATATCACATTGTAAAATACAATGATCAGAAAATTCACAAAACTTTAAACAAAAACCATGAATCTTTAACCTACTAGAAATAAAAAAATAATCAATCCGGGTACTATACGCACTACGCTGATATGTAAATCCCCCATCCTTATGCAAAGCCCTATATGCATCCACCAAATCTGACGTGCGAATAGTATTATGTAATGCATGGGAATCACAATACACCTTCTGCTGTACACTATCCCGTATTTTCACATCCAAGCTACAGTTCATGCCACTTCCCCAAAATAACATTCTAGAAGAAAATAAAAAAGGTTTAATAAGGGTAAACAATTCTATTCTAGCCTTCTTACTTTGAGGGGCATAGGTATTTATGATACGGATAGAAAAACCTGCATGAACATGATCTAACAGCAAAGCTCTTCCTGGCAGAATGTCTACTGCCTTCTGAACCTGAATGTGGGGTGATTTAAAAAGAATCCCAAGACCATCCGCTACATCCTCCCCAAAGGACCAAAAGGAGGGCCCCCAAGTCCAATGTTTTTTAACTTGGGCAATGTCCCATAAAGAAGCAAATCTGGTCTCTTGAACAAGTAAAGCATCAAACGGGTAGTGTCGAAAAAACTCCAAGAAAGTCATTTGCTTTCGAAAAGTCTTAATACTACATACATTCAGGGAAACCAGATGAAAAAAGCCATGTATGAGGTTATAAGAAAAATTTAACAAAAGAAAAACCTTCAAACCTCCTCCTTATCTTTTTTTCCTCTTCCTCCCTACTTTTTTCTTAGAATTGGGAACACTACGAGGAGTATCCTCGTCACATTCCATTTCTCAAACCACACCAGATAAGGAGGAAACATCAGACTCAAAACCCCCTTTCTGATCTTGAAGCACCTGAAAGGGATTTTGTGTGGGAATAGGGCCAACCAAAACCTTGGGTTTCAGGGAAGATCTAGTCAATCTTTTTTGTGGAAGAAAATCAGCTTCCACCTGGGGGGGAGCATCTGCCCCCACATCACCCTCTGAAACAGAAACTAAAACAGTGGTAGTATTAGAAACAGGGGAAACAGTGGGTGTAGTAGAAGTAGCAGCCTGGGTAGGGCCGGAAAGGTAGACCTAGAGGCCTTCACCGGGACATCAGTTCCAGGTTCTGATCTGGCAGGCCTATTTCTCTCTTGGGCCTCAGAGACCAAATTCTCCTGGTTAAGTCTACCAGTTCGATTTTGGCCTGCCCAAGGGCACTAATGATAAGCATGGCCAATCTCATTACAAAGATTACATTTAAATACATTTCTACAAACAGAGCTGGGATGATCATATTCTCCACACAAAGCACAAATGACCCTGACACAAGTGCTACTAAGATGTCTGGAACTACCACATTTGTAACAAGCCTTCAGTTGTCCCGGGTAAAAAAACACCCCTCTATCCATCCCCCTCAAAAAAGCTATTGGGAATGTGCTGCACATCATTTCCAATTAAATGCAATTTGACCTTAAACCTCCAATTACCATTCCAAATACCTTCACTGTCAATGATTGCTTCAGGAGGCCCCATAATCTGACATTTCTCTCCTATCCAGTAATAAATATCCCAGCATTCACCCCCTCATTTCAAAACATCACAACCACCAATTTATACAGAGGTTTAGTAAAGGGGAGAGCCCAAAAAGGAGACCATAAGGGCAATGTTTTATACATATATTTCTTCCAAAACAAATCGAGCCCTGCAAAGGTCCTAAAACTTATATCAAAGGTGTCTTCTCTCCTGATATTAATTAGAGCAAAAATATCATCAACTTGAAATCCCATAGAACCTTTTAACAGAGTTTTAGCCACATACATCCTGTCAGGGTGCTCCTGCAGACCCCCTCTGTACTGAAGACATAGAGCATTACGCCTAGGGGCTTGCTCAATGTGGTTATTTTTGAATAAAACTGAATATCTGGGCCCAGTCCTATTGCTTTCTCGATATAGGGAAGGGGGTGGGCTAGGAGAATGTTCCCGGTGCTCTGTAAAGTCAGATTGATCCGACACAGTAATAGGGGTACCCAACACAGAAGGTTCAGCCACCGACCTCCAACCCAGCGATGGATGAAAGTACAGGCTTCTCCTCCCCATTTCCAAGATGTACAGTACCTTGAACGGGAGGACTCTTGTTGAAAAGACTCCCAAGCCGAATCAGGCACCCAGGCCCCATGTGGGGTTTGAATCCAGCCGTGATTTCCAGGAGACACTTCTTTCTCGACTACATGTCGAAAACAGGCACCGCAGTCGGCTCTGCAATGGCAAAGGACTTCCGCATTCTCACCGACATCGTCATTGATTCCATCATAGGCTGTTGAATCACCGAAATTCTCTTGACAGCAGATGTCAAGACGGGCTCCACGGAAAGAGGCAGGGACTGCACCGCTGTCTCTCCATTTGCAACAGAAGTCACATCCGTAGTACACACAGCCATACCAGTCGGCACAGTATGCACAGAGGAAACACTCAGACCAGCTGTTTCCCGACAAGGTAATTCCACCAAATCCTCCATAGCTCTCAGTACATGCACAACCTCTGTCTGCACCTTAGCAGACATCTCCTCCAGACATAGCACCAAATCATTCTCGGCACAAGTAACATCATCCCTTGGCAAAGAAGCAGCTGAGGCCAGGGATAGAACCTCAGACTGCACCAGATGTCCATTCTCCTCACCCTCCTTCCTGCAACTGACCACCACTCTACAACAGAGCAGCAGTCCCTTTGCAGGCAGAGTAGGGGAATTTCCCTGGTGTCCTGGCCAAATTTACCTCATTCACTAAAAATACGACCAACAGCTTAATCTGATTCAAGGTCAGTTGGCATTCATCCATATCCCCCTCCCCCAAGTCATGCCTGAAAATAGGCAGGATTTGTCTAGTGCACTTACCTGGTCAACAAAAACTAAATAATATAGAGTTTTGGTTAAACCGCACCTGGAGTACTACTGTATGTCCAGTTCTGTTCCCTGTATCTTACAAAATACAGGTTGGAAACTAGTCCAGAGGTGGGCAACAAGGATGATCAACGGTCTTTAGAAAAAAACATATGAGAATAGGCTCAAGATCTTGAACATCCATTTATGGGAAACCAGAAGAAAGAGGTGGCACATGATAGAAACATACCATACATACCATACCAGAGGGACAGGGAACTGAACTAGCAAATATTTGAAGCCACGGGGAAAGGAGAGGTGATAACTGTGGGGGACTTCAACCTGCCCATGGTGGACTGGAGTGTAACATCAACAACATTTGCTAGCAGTCAGGTGATCTTGGAAGGACTGCAAAGTAGGATCCTGACTCAGGGCACCATAGAACCAACAACATCAGAGGCAATTATTGATCTGGTGCTCACAAATGGGGAGCATGTATAGAAAATAATGGTCAGGAAGCCCCTGGGTGGGAGTGACCATTGCACAGTGCGGTTTCAGTTGGATATGGGCAAGGAAAGCATCCCGACTAAGGCCAAAATCTTGGATTTTAGGAGTGTGGACTTCAGAAAGATGGATGTAGTTCTAAGAAGCCACCTGGCGGGCATCTGAGCAGACATGGGGGTAGACAAAAGGTGGTTCATCATTAAGGAAGGAAGGAATACTGGTTGCCACAGGAGAGTGTGTTAGGCTCAGGGGGAAGAACACAAGGGCCAAAACACCCAGCTGGTTCAATTCTGGGGTTGCCCAAGCAATAACAAAAAAATATGTTAGCCTATAGAAAATTCAGGAAATCCAAGAGAGAGGTAGACAGAGAAGATTACCTAAGGTTGGCTAGTGAGGAAAGTAAGGAAGTCCAGTGTGTTAAAGCACAGAAGGAGCTGCAGACAGCTTAAGGAATTAAGAAGGGGGAGAAGGCCTTCTTTCACTATATAAGTGAGAAAATGGACAAGAAGGACAGAATTGTTATGCTTAAGAAAGGGGAGGAGTGGTGGAGGATAACAGAGAAAAGCAGAGATGCTAAATTAATACTTCTGTTCTGTCTTCACTAAGGAGAAGGATGGACCAGTGCTTTCAGGAGGGAGAAGAGGAGCGGGGGGGAGGGGAACACAGATGTAGTGCTACAGGAGGATACCATGAGGGCGGGAGCACCTACTAGCATTGAAGGTGGACATATCACCAGGCACATCATCACACAGAGTGCATCCAACAGTAAGGCAAGGAAAATTATATTTCTATGGCACCCAATCCCTGAGGCTCTGGGTGCCTCACATTAAAAACAGGTTAGGTGAATACAATATAAAACTCTACAAAAACATATAAATATACAAGTTAAAACAATAACTAAATTGCTGAATGATTAAAACCTCAGGTAGTTAGTGCAGATCAGTAGTGTTCGCCAGGGAAGGCCAGAGAAAACAAGTGTGCCTTTAGCCCATTTTTAAAAGACTCGACTATCGTAGGCCCCCCTGACAGCAGCTGGAAAGGTGTTCCAGAGGGTCGGCCCAGTGACATTAAAGGCATAGTCACTAGATGTTTTAAGCCTGACCCTGGGAAACATCAAGGAGGCCCCTAGTCGAAGAACTTAGGGAATGGACTGAAGTGGCAGGTGTGTGGAGATCAGCCAGATAGCCAGGGTCCAGCTTATACAGGGCCTTGTAGGTGAGCAAGCCCACCTTGAAGATGACCTTCCACCTGACCGGCAGCCAGTGCAGAGCCTGCAGGACTGGGTTACATGACTGGACCTAGCCATGCCCATCAGCAACCAAGCCGCTACATTCTGTACCAGCTGCAGCTGGCAGAGGGTCCATCCAGTGACCCCAAAGTATACAGCGTTACAATAATCGAGCCTCAAAGTAACAAAGGCATGCACCAGTGATGGCAGGTCTTCGGACAGAACTAGGGGCTTAATCCTGGTGATATTTCTCAAGAGGTAGAAACCAATTTTTGACCACAGACGAAACCTGAGCTTCAAGTGTCAGGATGACACCAAGATCCTGCACCCTAGGGGAAGCCATCAATGGAGTGGATCCCAGAAACAATCATGTACCCACTGCAGAAGCACTCCCATCATGCCCACAATCTGGCTCAATCACCAGTACCTCCGTCTTGTCCGGGTTCAGTCACAACCAGCTGGAAGACATCCAGTTATTGATCTCAGCCAGGTGGTTGTTAAGCACTTCTACAGCATCATGTGTTCTGGGGGCAAAAGAAAAACACAGTTGGGTGTCATCTGTATATCAGTGAAAACCCACACTGTACTGTCAAATGAGCTCTCCCAGGGGCAGCATGTATACCACGAATAACACTGGTGACAAGATCAAGCCCTGAGGAACTCCACAAGACAGGGGCCTCAGAGAGGAGGAGAACTTCCCCATCACCACCAGTTGCACTCTGCCAGAGAGATAGGACTCAAACCAGTTGATGATGATACCGGATAGTCCACAATACTCTCAAAGGCAATCAAGAAGCACATTGTGATCCATGGTATTGAAAGCTGATGAAAGGTCGAGGAGAACAAGAATTGGCCTGTTCTCTCTATCTCTAACCCTGAAGAGGTCATTATGCACCTTAACTAATGCTGTTTCATTGCTGCTCCCGGCCCTGAAACCTGGCTGGAATGGATCATAGATATCAAAGGACATGAGGTGTTCTTCGAGCTGTTGCACCACTAACTTCTCAACAACCTTGCGCAAAAATGTCAGGTTGGAAAGTGGACAATAATTCACCAGGATGTTAGGGTCCAGAGATGGCCTCTTCAGGAGAAGTCTCACCAGAGCCTCTTTCAAGGCATCTGGAAAGACTCGCTCTGACATCGAACACAGGACAATCCTAGTGACGGTTCCTACACATCTCATCAAGAAACAAGTCAGGCGGGGTCCAGTTCACAATAAGTTTGCTTTATCTTCGAGATCACCTCAATGACCTTGGCTACCTCCACTGGTTTAAACTCATCCCAGACAGATGGAGCACCTCTGCTCATCCCAGGCTGATCACTGTGATGCAAAATGTGCCTCACCGATAGGATCCCCAACTGGATGGAGGACACCATGTCAGAGAAAAACAGAGCAAACTCCTCACACAAAGTGATGGAAAAAGCTTTTTTCGGCTGTAGACGGACTGGATGTAAAAGTCTATTCACAGTCCAAAATAGCTGAAATGTTCTGTTTTTCCCTGCAGCAATCTCTCTGGGCAGGAATTCTGCTTTCTTATGGTTGATTGCCCCTTGGTACTCATGGTAATGAGCATGCAAGGCTAGTTTGTTCTCTTCCGACTGCGTCATCTGCCATCAATGCTCCAACTTCCAACCCCTGATCTTCATCACCTTGAGATCCCCATCAAACCAAAGGGATCTCAAGTGAGAAGATCTGGGTTGAATACGGACTGGTATAATGATGTTGAACACTTTGGAAACCACCCTATTATAGGCAGCCACCACAGGGCTTGGTGCTGGTCCTGCAGGGCTTGGTGCTGGGGCTGGTGTTGTTTAACGTCTTCATCAATGACATTAGGAATACCATTAAGGGCAAAATGGGCCTATTCGTGGATGACACCAAGCTCTGCAGGGGAACTGGCTGAGAAGCTGGCAGGCCTATTTAATAGTTCACTGAAGTCAGGCATGGTACTGAAAGACTGGAGAACAACACATGTGGTGCCCCTCCACAAAAGCAGTCCCAAGAATGACCCAGGAAATTACAGATGAGTCAGGCTGCCCTTGATCGTGTGCAAGCTCATACTTAAGGAAAGGTTGGTAGAATATCTAGAGGAGCATGGTCTCCAGGATGCGAGGCAACACATGTTCATGGTGGGAGATTATGTCAAATGAGATTTACTTCTTTGATTGGGTCACTAAGAAAGTAGACAAGGGGCCAAGTGGTAGACATCCTCTATCTGGATTTCAGCAAAGCCTTTGACTCTGTGCCCCACAAAAGGTTGATCAGAAAGTTAACATATCTTAGGGTTGGGGATAAGATGACCAGATGGATGGAAAACTGGCTGAGGGACAGAACCCAGAGGGTGGTTATGGATATAGGGTTATCTGACACCAGAGAGGTCACCAGTGGGGTCCTGCAGGGCTTGGTGCTGGGGCCAGTGTTGTTCAGTGTCTTCATCAATGACATTAGTGATGCCATTAAGGGCAAAATGTGCCTATTCGAGGGTGACATCAAGCTCTGTGGGAGAGTGAACACAGCTGAAGGGATACAGGACCTACAAGAAGATCTGGAAAAGCTGGGGAGGTGGTCTGGGATCTTGCAGCTTGGCTTCAATGCCAAGAAATGCAAAGTCATGCGCATTGGAGCCAAGAATCCCAGGACTGTGTACTACCTGAGTGGAGTCCAGGTATCTGCATCAGAGGAGGAGAAAGACATGGAAGTGATGATCACTAGTGACCTGAAGCACTCCACGCAGTGCAAGAAAACAGCAGCAAGGGTAAACAAAATGCTGAGATGCATAGCTAGGGGGATCAGTAGTAGGAGAGAGGAGATTTTACTGCCCTTGTACAGAACTTGGGTAAGGCCACATCTAGAGTATGGAATTCAGTACTGGTGCCCACACCTCAGAAAGGACATTAACCTATTGGAGAAGGTCCAGAGGATGACTACAAAGATGACAGTGAGTCTGCAAAGTAAGGCACATATAGAGAGATTGAGGGCACTGAACATGTACTTCCTGGAGAACAGGAGAGAGAAAGGGAAGGGATATGATTGGGACATTCAAGTACTTGAAAGCGATAAATAAGGTTGATAAGGAGAGTTTATTTAAGCTGATTGGCAACCATAACACGAAGGGGCACAGTCATAAGCTGGAGAGGTGGAGGTTTAGGAGGGAGGCCAGGAAGCACTTCTTTATGAAGAAAGTGGTGGACACTTGGAATGCTTTGCCGAAAGAGGTGGTCTTATTGAAGACAGTGGGCAGCTTAAAGAGAGGCTGGGCTAGGTATAGGAGGAAGGTAAGGATCATGGGTAGGGAGGATGGGAGTAGTGGAGAGAGAGGGAGGGGCGGGGACAGTAGCTCAAGCTGTGGACCCTGCAATACGAACAGGCTAGATAGACCAAATGGCCTTATTCTGCTGGCTTTGTATGTTGGTATGTTTCAATGTGAGGTATCAGGCTAGACACAAAAGAACTGTACAGTAAATGGACCATATCCACATGAGGGCAGAACTATAAGCTGGCAGAGGGTGAATTTAAATAGGACACTAGCAAATTTCCTCACAGAGAGAGAGGCAGAGGTCTCTAAGAGCTTGCCTATCAAGGTGGTAAATGCTGGCAGCGTGGTAAGGTAAGGTATTTTATATAGTGCCATGTCTAAATGGCTCCAAGTGTTTCACAAAACAGTACTGATCACCAAAAAGACATACAAAAAATAGTAACAACATTAATATACTGTAATAGTAGTAGTACTTCTTAAAACAGCAGGCATGTTATATTTCTAAATATCTACATTATATGATAACTTAAATAAATGAGTTTTGAAGCCCATTTTAAAACTCTTCATCAAGGCTGAACTCCTCAGTTGGTATGGAAGTGAATTCCATAGACAAGGGGCCACCACTCCATGTGGTAGAGTTCAAGGCAGGGTGCGATACATTCAAGGGGCTATTGGTGTTGGGTAGAACAAGGAGACCTGAACTGAAGTAGCCAGAAGGAGTTGTGGGTCATTTGGTATGGATAAGACAGACTGGAGGGGTCTTGAGCTTTTTTTTCCTCAGCAGTCTCTGTTTCTGTGTAAATAGATTTACAGGCTGCTTTTTGCTGTTTAATGCACTATTTTCATGCTTCTTAATCTCAGTTTTTGAAATTCCTTAACGTACTTAAAAAAGAGTAATCTTACAGTCCATATTTTAAAAGAAGACTTCCTATATTTTACAGAAATAAGCTGTAATGAAAGTCTGAGTGTAACCTTCCATAACCTCCCTGTGTATGGCATCTTTTGGATTCTCTTAATCTCGCTGTGCCCGATGCTCAGACCAACCATAATATCAGCGCAACTTGGCAAGCTGCACCAAACAGTAGCTTGCACCAATGGCCAGTGTGCCAATAACCCTGTGCCTAATTCTTGTATGAGAGGGTTCCCAGTGCCAAACAGCTACAGATTGCAACAGCTGCTCCAGTGTGACACACAATCAGCACGTAGGAGGAGTTTGGTGGAGGGGGTGGCAGGTAGACATGGACCGCTGACCCTGCTGCACAGCACAGGGAAAATCAGGATTCCTGGGGAGCCTACACAGGCCACATTGCTGGTGGGGGAAGCGGCAGATGGGCGGGATTCAGTGCCGTGCCCAGGACACCAGCAGTGCTACCAACAGGTGTGCCTGCTGCAGGTTCAGTAGGCAGGTAGTGCACATGTCAAGGGACTGGGTGCCAATGTCACTGGTGTGGTCTGCATCCTGCTGCATGTCTGTAGCCCTCTTCTGTGCATGTCCTATGGCTACTCACTTGTCCAGGCACCAGGCCAGCCCTTGCTCCTGCCCAGCATTGTGTGCAGGGCTGGCACAAGGTCTGTTAGAATACCTGTTAAGTGGTTTAAGGCCTGGCAGGTCCAGCCAGCCTGTCAGAATCCTGTTTAAGGTATTGCACAGTCGGCATCCGTCGCACGTCCCTTAGCATCCTTGTGCACTCTGGAGTACCCCTCACCTTGGCACAGACCTGGTGCATGATCAGTCTGGTGCACGGGGTCCACGGTTTATGCAGCTGGCCTTTCAGAATTAGAAACTTTGCAATTTTTGATGCAAGGTGCCCCTTGCATCAATTCTGTTTGACACAGGCACTTTACATCAAATTTGAGGTTCTGAGAATTGGGCCCATCATGTATAACTTTTCATTTCATTTTTCATTTTTTATTTTTAACCAGAAGGTGAACTGGGCACAGCCCTTTTTCAGCCATACCTGACACTGAGCAACATACAAGAATTATAGCCAACTATGTAAAAATACAAATGCATACAATACAATAACTTCACACACAGTTGCACACAATTCCATTACTTAAGGATACAAATAACCCTTTCCTAAAGTGCATTAAGTTATGTGCTCCCTTTGTCAGAATCTCAGTTGAATTCCATTAATTTCCCTGTGTATAACCTCTACTGGATTCCCTTAAACTCCGTTTTGTATAACCTCCCTTGGATTTCCTTTACTTCCATGTGTATTACCTCACTTAGATTCCTATAACTTCCCTAACACCTTCCCCTCCCAAACCAGGCAGAAGAGCAGGTGTGAGGTGTGCATTTGGCTTCTCAAGCCTAACACTCACCCCATTCCATCTGTAAATAAGGTCAGATGTGTAGACTTTATGAGAATGGAGTGAGCATTAGGCTTGAGAAGCCTAAGGCAACACCTTCTCTCCTGCCTGGCTTGGAAAGGTGGGGCGTTTGGGAAACCCTAATGTCTCATTTCCCAACTTTTGTCACTTTGACCCTAACTGGAGCACTAATTAAGTTTTTTGCAACTTATTTTCTTACTTTCTGAGATAGTATAATAGTATTCTTATTTTACTGTGGGAGAGCAGAGTCCTTTGGACCCTGCGCTCCCATCCCTCTGTAGATGCGTATATGTATGTAGCTGTGGAAGCCCTGCGCTTCCATTTACAGGACAACAGTGACAAAATTGTCAGCATAGCCATCTTATTACCCCACCTCATGTACCCAGTACAGGACATTTTTGAATCCCTGCCAAAATATAATTCTGCACAACTGCGACGCACTTCCGAGCCACAGGTGCAAAAACACATTTTGGCCAGGATTTGAAAAATGACAGCTGTGACATACAGTACATGAGGTGGGATAATAAGAAAGCAATGTTGAAAATATGGAGTCAAAATATTTAAAGCTCCCTGAAGGAGACGGTGGTGACACCCCTTCTGAAGAAAGCTTCATTGGACCCAGATATTTTTGCTAACTAGAGAATGATCTTGAACCTTCCCTTTATTGGTAAGGTTTTAGAGAAGGTAGTGGCAAACCAGCTAGAAAACCATTTGACCATCCATAGTATCTACGAACCTCTCCAGTCTGGTTTTCGTAAGAGGCACAGTACTGAGACTGCTCTGGTTTGGGTGCTCAATGATCTGATGGCGAGAGATCAGAGAAATCGTTCTATTCTGGTACTCCTTGATCTCTCTTCAGCCTTCGACACTGTAGACCATGGGGTTTTGCTCGAGTGCCTGAGATCCATCTGTGGCTTGTCTAGTACGGTGCTCAGATGGTTTACATCTTTCCTATTTGGGAGAATGCAGAGAGTTGTGTCAGGGATTTTTTCTTCCAACTCTTTCTGTCTGCCTTGTGGGGTTCCCCAGGGCTCGGTGCTGTCCCCCATGTTGTTTGCAGTGTATATGCTACCCCTTGGAGATATTGTAAGGCAGTATGGGCTGAAGTTTCACTGCTATGCTGATGATACCCAGCTCTACCTATCTTTTGCTCCCAACCAGGTTAGTGCTCTCTCAGTATTTAATAACTGCCTCACTGAAATCCATGACTGAATGAATTCGAGCTGGTTAAAGTTGAACGCAGGAAAGACTGAGGTTATGGTAGTGGACCTGGGTCGCATGATAGAGGGGTTGAGGACTGATCAACCCTCTGGTTTATTCCTAGGGAGCGATCAGATCCTTACCTCAGAACAGGTGCGTAACCGGGGAGTGGTACTTGACGACGGGCTGACCCTTCGTCACCTGGTGTTGGCAGTAGTCAAGTCAGCCAAATACCATCTTAGGAATACTGCCAGGGTGAAACACCTTGTTCTGTCCAGTGATTTACCTGTATTGATCCATGCCTTTGTGACCACTTGCCTTGACTACTGCAACTCCCTTTACTTAGGGCTTTCTGGGATTGATATCCACCACTTGCAGCTAGTGCAGAATGCTGTGGCTCAATTGTTGACGGGGTGTCAAGAAGGTTACACATTACACCTGTGTTGTGCGATCTGCACTGGCTGCCGATTCAGTGGAAGATCACCTTTAAAGTAGGTTTATTGACCTACAAAGTCCTACACAGACTTGGTCCTGAATACTTGAAAGAGCTTCTGATTCCTTACATCCTTGTGTGACAGCTCCGTTTGGCTGATGAGGGGTTGCTGGAGGTTCAGAGGGTTACTTTAAAATCGTCTGGGGCCTGTGCTTTTATGTATATGGCCCCAACCATCTGGAATTCTCTGCCCCATCAGCTTTGGGAATGTATGACTGTAGGGAGCTTCAAGCTTTAGAGGGCCTCTCCCCCAATTTCACTCTACTATATATAGCATGCTTGCACCCCATCCCCTACAGCACTCCATCAAAGTACTATTTTTAGGGGCAGGACTCCTTAAAGATTCATACAACATTCATATGCATAATATCCCTTAGATTCCAGTAACCTGGTGGGTCACGTGATGGCGGTCTGAGAGGAAACAGTGTGCCTCCACAGCTCTGTTCCTTCCCCGCCAACAATCGCATCAAAATTACTACCCTGGGCTGATTTCTCAATTCAGAGAAGACAGTTACCTGTGGGAGATACTCCAGGCTCTGATCAGCAAAGACGATATGAAAGTCTTCATGAAAAAGCTCCTCTGCAGCATTTGCCGCCTCCTATGCCTGAGAAAGACAAGGCCCCTAAACGTTCGAAACAGCAGGCCTCCAGCTCACCCAGGTCTTCCACCACTTAAGCAGTTCTCTCTGAGGAGAGATTTTTGGAGATAATGCAGCCGATGCATGCTGCGATCTCCACCATTTTAGAAGACTTGCAGCAAATCAAATCTACAGTTGTAACTTTAAATATAAGAACTGGGGACTCTGAAGCACAAATTGTATCTCTGGAAAAGAAGCAAGGGAAAATCGAGCAAGAGACTGTAAATGCAAACCGACGACTCAAAAAACTGGAAGAGAAGTTAGAGGACCTAGAAGGGAGCAGTAGGCGCAATAATTTGTTAATAATTAGTATACCTGAGAAGGAAGAAGGCACTTTCCCAATCCAGTTTTTGCAAAGATTTTGTGAGAAAATCGCAGGGCCTTCACCAAATGGAGCGGTCTATGTTATTGAGAGAGCTCACCGTGCCCTGCGCCCTATGCCATCGCTAGGCTTCCCCCCCCACGTCCTCTTATATTTAAACTATTGAACTTCCAGGATAAGCAGCATATTTTAGATAAAGTCAGGGAGCTCCAAGAGGTTCAATGGGAAGGTCGGAAGATTCGTATTATGCAGGATTTACCGCATTCTGTGCAAGTTAAGAAACAAGAGCTGCACCTGAATTTTTCCAAACTAATTGCAGTTGGCAAGCCTTTCTGAGTTAAGTATCCAGCAATTTTGCAAATGAAACACTGTGACCAGTGGTTAACCTTCGTGACTCCTGAGCAGGTTACTCTAGAATTGAAAACCCTGCTCCTCAACTTATATAAGTGAGCTGTGGGACTTTATTTCAGTTTATGCAGTTGTGTTCAAGCTATAGGAGGTGGAGGCAGATCAATCCTGTGATAAACTTAATCACCTACATGTCTGTCTAATACTTGTCACTGTTACCAGAGTGGTTTGGTGTATGTCCCTTAACTGGTACTGAACCCTGAATTTTGATTAGTCGCACTCTAAGAGAGACTGAGACTTGTACCTTTCCAACCATCCCTGTAACAACATGGGCGGATGGTGCAAGGTGATGGTGCTTTATTATTTCTCCTTTGTGATTTATGAGAGCTGGGCCAGTGGAGAAACTGAAGGTGGCCCTGATGGATACACTTCATTTTTTCGACAGTTGGTAGCTGTGTAACTGTGTGCCTGAAATCGAACAGGTTCTATATCGAATTAGAACTGGGGCCGCGTTACTTCCTTGTTAATAGGACTAAACACTTAACCGAGGAGCTCGGGGTAGCATTTGGTTTCAGGTTCTGTGTGTTTCTTTGACAAAAGGAGTATTTTTTAATTCCTATGAAGGGTCTTGATCTGAATATTGATCGTGAAGTCTGGATGCTATGGTGGATATACTGAAGCACGCGGTTAACACTTATCACCCATCAAGCTAAATTTTATTTTGTCCCTGCGGCCTCTTGTACTCAGAACTCCCTCAAATAGATGTCTTAGGGACCTAATTGTTGTATATGGTCCTGCGATTTCCATTTTTTTGTGTTAATGTTACCTCCCGTGTAGTTTAATTTGCCTTTAAGACAAGGGACTGCATACTGAGGTGGTTATTAAGAGGGTTTTGAGGTAACAATATCGATGCTTCAATGATGATGGATTAATAAGCTTAAGTTGTCATTGTTTCAATTCTAAATACACTGGTTTTGATTACATTTGTTTGTTGGGGCGTAGGGAGGTAATGGGGAGGTTGATTGCTTTTATCAGACTTGCACTACAACATCAGCTGTCAGTGTTAGAATATTAGTGCAGTTGCTTAGAACTGGGGGTGGTTGTTGGGGATGGGGGTTCATGTTTAGTATGTTATTAAGTTATAGAGAGTTGGGGGGGTTGGGGCGCATATTACACAATATGGTGCCTATGTTGATTTACTTGTACCTGGGGGGGTTATTACCAAGCATTGTCATGTCGCTTTCTTAGTTGAAGGTAAGGACACTTCATAGATGATAGATATTCCCACATATTCTGTTTTCTTTGCCATATGGGTGGTCCGTTTGTTTTTGTGAGTTGGAATGTCAAGGGGGTTCAGGACAGATGTAAAAGGCAGGTGATACTGAAATATCTTTCCAATCTTAGAGCTGGGATTGCTTGTATACAAGAAGCACATCTTCGGAGGAAGGATATCCCTCTCTTACAAAAAAATTGGGTAGGACGGGCCTTCGGTGCAGGGGTATCCACAAGTCATGGAGGGGTTGCAATTTTGGTAGTAAAAATAGTCCCATTCAGATTAATTCAAGAAATATAGGACCCTAATGGATGTTATATTTTGCTTCATGGGATGTTGGACTCCCACCCAGTTCTGCTGGATGCCATATATGGTCCGAATATGGACTCTCCCCAATTCTTCATGCACCTACTAAATTTAATTACTACCAACCCCCCCCCAAGTTAACAATATTAGGTGGAGACTGGAATATCACCCCCCCAATTGGACCTAGACAGATTGGATAAAAGAAAGTGTGGCCTATTCCCAGCCCAAAGAGCCCTGACAGATCTTATCAGTGGAGCCAGTCTTTTAGATGTTTGGAAAATCTAAATCCTACGGAAAAACAGCATACCTTTTATTCCCATCCCCATCGTTCTTACTCCCGTATAGACTACTTTTTAATTAGTTCCTTTGCCCTTCCCAGTTTCTTAGACTCGATCATACATGCCAGAGTTTTGTCTGACCATTCTCCCATTAGTATTACTTATTTGTCATGGCCAGGGATTAAGCAGGACTCTTTGTGGCACTTAAATAATCAACTGCTTCAAAGACCTGACTCCCTTAATCATATTAAGGAATTCATTTCCCATTTCCTTGATGTCAATAAGGGGTCAGTAGATAAGGTAGATTTAGTGTGGGCAGCCTTGAAATGTACACTAAGGGGTGAGTGTATCTGGATGGCAATGACTGTCATGTCAATGTAAGGCACAGGTGGTGGCTCTGCTAAGCTTAATTCGAGCTCTGGAATGGACCCTTACTCGGCACTCTGTGGATAGTGAGTGGGCCAGATTGCAACAACTCCAGGCTCAGTATGCAGGCCTGATGGCTCAAACAGCTCAGTTGTCCCTCCACCATACCAGACTTAAATACCTAGACTCAGGAGAAGAGCAGGTAAGCTGCTTGCACTCAGGCTTAGGCAAGCCGAAGCCTCCTGATTTATTTCTGGTCTCTGTATTACAAAAGAAGGCCCGGTATGTACTGACCCTAAAGAAATAGCCAAGGCCTTTGGAGAATATTTCCAGAAACTCTATGAGGTTGACCCCTTTTTGCAGCCATCTGAGGAAGCTATATCTCAATATCTTGATTCAATTGTACTTCCAAAAGTGCCCCCCTGATGAGGCAGCTTCCTTAGGTGCCCATATCACCATGAAGGAAATACAACAGGCCATAGAACAACTGCCTTCAGACAAATCCCTTGGCCACAATGGTCTATCTAACAATTTATACTGTATAAGGTCTGTCAACCTATCTTAGCTCCAGTACTTGAGGAGGTTTTCAATTATTGGTATCTAAATGGGTTTTCTGACCCTGGCTTCCAAGAAGCACTCATAACTTTAATACTGAAACCAGAGAAAGACCCCTTATATCCAGAAAATTATCGTCCCATTTCTTTGCTTAACTCGGATCTTAAAATTCTAGCTACGATCTTGGCCAATAGGCTTGTTCCCATTATGAGTGACCTTATTGGTAATGAACAGGTGGGATTTATGGTGGGGAGGTCCTCTGGGGATCTTATGCCCAAACTGCTACATTTGCTCTCGGTGTCCAGGGAACCAGACATGCCGGCTGTGCTCATTTCCCTGGACACCGAGAAAGTGTTTGACCGTGTTTCCTGGGACTTCCCTTTTGTCACCCTGGCCTGTTTTGGACTGCCTGATGAGTTTATTAAAGGGGTATGATTATTATATACCTCCCCATCTGCCCGTGTCTGGTGTAATGGTATGCTCTCTAGTTCAATCTGACTATGTTGTGGCACCAGACAAGGGTGCCCATTGTCCCCATTACTCTTTCATTTTTATTTGGAACTGCTTATTTGTAAGTTATTGTCTTTTCAGGAAATAATAGGTATTAAAGTTGTGAATAAGAGATACACACTTTCTGCTTATGCAGACTATTTACTTTTACACGTAGAAAATCCTCAGACTTCTATCCCGGCCTTACTTTTAGAAATTTAAGCCTTTTCCAAGCTGTCTTATTATAGATTAAATCGATCTAAGACTAAAGTTTACCCTTCAAATAGCAGAGTTACCCAGGCTGAGCTAGTAATCCACCATCTCTCATGGGAAGCAAAATCTCTTACATATTTGGGTATTAAGGTATCATGGTATAGGCCAACAATGGTTAAGGAGAATTGGTCCAAAATATTAAAGATGCTAAAATCAGATATGGATAGATGGGGGGTTCTCCCACTTTCTTTTTGGGGCAGGCTTAGTACAGTCAAGATGAACATACTTCCTTGTATTCACTACCCCATGGGTATGTTGGGATGTTCTCTTCCCAAGGTCTGGTTTGCCAGGCTCCAGAAGTTGCTTAATGCCTTTATTTGGAAAGGGAAGGGAGTTTGAAGAGCCTACTTTAAACTCACAGCCCCTAAAAATCACAGTGGCCTGGCAGCCCCTTCCTTTTTTATGTATTATAGTGTTTACTACATTAGTAAACTAGCTTTCTGGGTCAAAGGTACAGACCCCTCCACAAAACCGGGCTATTCCCCCCGTGGTTGGAATTGGAGAGGTATTTAGCATCACAGAACTCCTGTTCATTGTCTTTCCTTTTGTTTGTCACTCCCTCCAGTTTACCGAAGCCACTCAGGAATACTCTGATTGGGTGGTCCCTTAAAGCCCAGCATCAAACCCAGAACCATCTCTCGTTGAATTGGCGCAAATCATTAGAACAACCCATCACTTGTAATCCCCATTTTAAAATAGAAAACAAGCCAATATTGCCCTCCGTTTGGCCCTTGCTCAATAATTTCAAGCTTTCTGATTACCTCAAAAATGGGAAAATTATATCTTTTTATGATTTCCATCTAGGTTCCAGACACTTACAAATTCAAGTTTATGCAGGTGAGAGAAGCCATTTATTCATTTATGGGGAATATGCCCTGGTCATCTTCTCCCACCATAGATTTATCGGCTGTCTTGCAAACAGCAAACCTGCCACATTCTGTCTCCTTCGTATATAAGAAACTACAGGAGCTGGACTCTACTTTGCCGATGGGTGTCTGTTATTACTGGACCCAGGAATTAGGCTTGTCTGCAGACACTGACATGTGGAGAAGGCTTTGGCAGAATAACTATAAGCTAGTTAAGCAGGATAGACTCCATCTGGTCCAATTTAACATTGTGCACAATTTATATCTCACTCCGGTGAAACTTAATAGAATTGGAAGAATCCCATCTTCTGATTGTGCAACGTGTTAAAGGGCCACTGGAACCTTGTACCATATGTTATGGAGCTGCTCTAAGGTTCAGGCCTTTTGGCAATCTGTCAGGAACATGTTGGATCCCTTACTGGATTTAGACACATTGTTTACCCCTGAAGCCAGCTTATTATATATTTTCCCCCTCAAATGCCCAGAATCAGGAAGGCACACCTTGCTTTGATAGCTGCCACTGCTAAACTGATAATTATGAAGCACTGGAAGGAGGAATTTCTTCCCTCAGTAGTTGAATGGTACAGAGAAGTGTTATTGGTTCTGCAACTGGTAAAACATATTGCATCCATGGGAGATAGGATAGAGGCTTACCAGAGTAACTGGGGCCCTCTTGAGACCCTGCTTTCCATACGGAACCCTAGTCTCCCCGTTAACCCCTCTAATAGTGCCCTTATATCATATTATATTTTACTAACCTACTAATTGCCAGCAGATTAGGCCTTACGGTCTATTGAGTCTGCTCAAACCTCAGATCCCTAGTTGGGTGCCGAGGCCCGCCCCCCTTGTGTTCCAGAAACCCCTATCATCCATCCCCACCCCCCTGGGCCAGGCCATCATCTGATACATCCACTTTCTGTGTCTGTCCCACCCTCTCTTGAAGCCCTCCACTGTGGATCTCTGAACCAGCTCACCAGGCAGTGCATTCCACGGGTCCACCACCCTCTCAGTGAAAAACCTCCTCCTCTTTCCCCCTCACCCTTCCACCTTCTAACTTCAAACCATGCCCTCTGGTGATACCTCCCTGCTTTAGTCTAAAGATCCCCTCCATGTTTACCCTATTTATTCCCTTGAGGTACTTGAAGACCTCAATCATGTCCCCCCCGTCTCTCCTCTCCTCCAATGAAAACAGGCAGAGCTCCTCAAGTCTGTCCCTATACATCAAATCCCCTAGTCCTCGTGCCATCTTAGTTGCCCTCCTCTGTACCCTCTCCAGGAGCTGTATGTCCCTCTTCAAGTGTGGTCTCCAGTACTGTACACAGTACTCAAGGTGTGGTCTAACTAGTCCATTGTACAGCAGCAGAATCACTTCCCTGCTCCTAGAGGTGATCCCCCTTATGATGCATCCCAACATCTTGTTTGCCTTGCTAGCCACTCTCCTGCACTGCTCAGAGTTATTCATACATGCATCCACCATGACCCCTAGGTCTTTTTCCCCTGTTGAGGCCTCCAGTGCCTCCCCTCCCAGGGTGTATCTGTGTTTAGGGTTTCCCTGCCCAAGATGTAACACCTTGCACTTGGTGATATTGAAATTTAATTTCCATGTGTGAGCTCAGCTTTCCAGGGTGTACAGGTCCCTTGCAGTGCCAATCTCCCTCTTCCCCTCAACTACTGCTCCCATCTTGAGTCATCAGCGAAGAGACTCATTTCACACCCTATACCCTCCCTGATGTCAGATATGTATGCATTAAACAGGATCAGGCCAGGACCGAGCCTGTGGTACCCTACCGACCTCTCTGGGTTGAGAGCTCCCCACCGACCACTACTCTCTGGGTGCATCCAGCTAGCCAGTTTTCAATCCATCTGACCATCAAGGGCCTACTCCCAACCCTGTCAGTTTCTCCACCAGACCATTGTGAGGGACAGAGTCAAACGGCTTGCTGAAGTTCAAGAATAATACATCCACAGGCTTTCCCCTGTCCAGTTCTGATGTTACCCATTCGTAGAACTCCACAAGTTTGGTTTGACATGATCTACCTTGCACAAACCCGTGTTGCTGACTATCCAGACTTCCCGCCTCCTCCAAGTACACCCCCAATCATTCCTTTAGTATACTCTCCATTAATTTTCCCACCACCGAGGTCAAACTGATGGGTCTATAGTTACCTGGTACTTCCCTCGACCCCCCTTTATGGATTGGCACCACATGTGCCTCTCGTCAATCCCTAGGTACCCCTCCCCCTGTCTCAAGCAACCTGTTGAAGAGCTCTGCCAGGGGTGCAGCCAGTATGTCCGCCAATTCCCATAGTACTCTCAGATGAATGCCATCCGGCCAAGGAGATTTATCTTTCTTTAGGGCTTTGATGGCTAACCACACCCTTTCAGTGGAGATAGCATCATCCGTCCCCTCCACCTTACTGGCCTTTTTATCCTTATCCTGATGTGACACCCCTTGGGTACCTCTCCCTCCCTCGTGCTCCATTTCTGTTGCTCCCCTGATCCCACTCACTACTGCTTCTATCCCCATTGTGCCTTGCTTTGTAGATATCACATCCTCTTCCCTAGTGAACACAGAGCCAAAGTACTCATTTAATACCTCTGCCTGGTCCCTCGCCTCTTCCACGCACCATCCTTCTGATCTGATTTATTATATTACATTATATATTATCTATATTATTTATATTATTGTGAGATGTAATGCTTGATTTCGGATGGGGATGGGGGGGTGAAGGTTGTATGTGTTGTCGTAGTTGTAGTTGTATGTTTTTGTTCTTTTTTTCCCCTTAAGTTTTTTTCTTGCATTGTTATTGTATTATGCAGTCCCACTGGCATGTACCATGTTTCTAATCTGTATGGCTGACTGTTTAGAAAATAAAGTATATTTAATGAAAAAAAGATTCCAGTAATCTCCATGTGTAAAACCTCCTTTAGATTCCTATAACCTCCCTGCGTATAACCTCCTTTAGATTCCAGTAACCTCCCTGTGTATAACCTTCCTTAGATTTCAGTAACCTCCCTGTGTATAACCTCCCTTAGATTCCAGTAACCTCCCTGTGTATAACCTCCCTTAGATTCCAGTAACCTCCCTGTGTATAACCTCCCTTAGATTCCAGTAACCTCCCTGTGTATAACCTCCCTTAGATTCCTGTAACCTCCCTGTGTAAAACGTCCCTTAGATTCCAGTAACCTCCCTGTGCATAACCTCCCTTAGATTCAAGTAACCTCCCTCTATATAACTTCCCTTAGATTCCTGTAACCTCCCTTAGATTCCAGTAACCTCCATGTGTATAATCTCCCTTAGATTCCAGTAACCTCTGTGTGTAAAACCTTCCTGCCACTTAGATTCCAGTAACCTCCCTGTGTATAACCTCCCTTAGATTCTAGTAACCTCCCTGTGTAAAACCTCCCCTAGATTCCAGTAACCTCCCTGTGTATAACCTCCTTTACATTTCTGTAACCTCCCTGTGTACAACCTGCATTAGATTCCTGTAATCTCCCTGTGTACAACCTGCATTAGATTCCTGTAATCTCCCTGTGTACAACCTGCATTAGATTCCTGTAATCTCCCTGTGTACAACCTGCATTAGATCCCTGTAATCTCCCTGTGTACTGTACAACCTGCATTAGATTCCTATAAACTTCATGTGTACAACCTACATTAGATTCCTGTAATCTTCCTGCATATAACCTCCCTTGGATTCCTTGTATCTCCCTATGTATAACTTCCCTTGGATTCCCGTAACCTGCCTGTGTTTCACCTCCCTTGGATGCTGTTAACCTCACTGTGTATGCCACAATATGCACCATGGACCTGACCAAACCCACTTATCCATCCCAGGGTTATCTGTGCAAGATTAAGAGAGGTGTGCAAGAGTGCAGTGCCTGTGAGCATCTCATGAGTGGCTGACTGCAAAAACTCACTGAGCAACCGAACATCATGAGAAGTGCCAAGGCAATCACATCTTACATTCCGAGATTATGTAAATTGACAAGGGCAGGATACGGGAGTATAACAGGAGTATAATATCACTGTCACCACAGTGAGTCACTGGAATATGGAGCTGGTGCCACAACCTCTTGGAGTTCACCCCAAATGCACAAACAAACCAACCCACAATTAATGACTCCATAGAATCATTCTTATCAATTTTAGCAACAGTCACAGCACTGTAAAACTGAAATTTAAACTTGGAATTTTATCCCCCCCCCAAAGTGTAAATGCAGTTGTGTCTTGTCTTAGCAGAAGGAAATAACATGCATATAAAATGCAGACAGGTTTAGAAGCAAAATAAAATAGCAAAAAGGCTCCCCTGACAAAGTAACATTGCTGGACGCAGCACTGCGTGACCACTTACCTAGATTAGTGGTTCTTAGGCTATGTTATGCAAAGGCAGCTCTGATATTTTGTTTTGTTTATAAGCCAACCTGTATGTCTCCACTTTATCTGCACCCTTTGGCATTCACAAGTAACTGTGAATTTGCACTTTTGGGGAGCAATAAAGTGTCCAGTATAAACTGTAGTTTCTGAGTACTGACTTACTATTATTGCCCCCCCACCTTGTGGCTCATGACACTGATTACAGTGTAAAGTGTATTTATTTATTTAATTTTGTTGACCTGGTAGCCCACTAAGACTGGAAGTCCCCTTTTCAGGGGCGACCAGGGGTGGATACAGATGGTAACCAATTGAAATTGAACCAGATTAAGCTGTCGGTGGTATTTTTAACAAATGGGGGAAATTTGGCCAGGACACCGGGGAAATTCCCCTACTCTGCGGAGGCAGAGGGCGCTGTAGCGCTGTGAGAGACTGTGGAGGAGCACAGTATGTCCCAGACCATGGATGAGGATGGTCAGGTTTTTGGAGCTCCAGAGGTGGTCTGCATTCAGCTTGCAGAAGGCATTAATTTAGCACAGAATTCGCTTCCTGAAGTAATACCGGAGACATGCATGGAGCAACCTGTTCTGGTGGAGGCTGTTGGTGATTTGTATACTGAAGAAATCAGATTACAAAAAGAATTGGAGGCAAAGAAGTTCCAATTACTAGCTCTTATTTCCACTGCAGAACAGGAATATAATCAAAGCAGAACCAGGTTGGAGGAAGAAAGGAAAAGAGGAAAAGGTCAGTAGCTAGTCCCTTACTTAGTACTAGCAAACGTTTATCTACCAGTATGGATTCCTGCTTTGACGGGAATATAACTGACAAAAGTGTGGTTTTGTGAATGAGACAGAACTGGCAGCAGCTAATTTGGACTGGTCTCCAGGCGATGCTTTATTAAAGGCAGGATGGCTGTATACGAAATCGGTGGACTCCTGATCCTGCAATTCCGATTCAGGTTCTCCGAATAGCTCTGGGGAAGTTTAGGTAATAGAGGTGGTCAAAAGACTCTACCTATGCAAAGTTCTACTGCAGCTCATGATTAATCTGGAGGCTGCGAGTTTAGATGCTGCGACAGACGGAAACAGCTTTGTTGAACAGTCGTGCTTCAGCCATTTTCAAAAGTGATTCCTTACCACAGGACATTCAGGAAACCCTTTTAACTGCTGTTACAGAAAAGGTAAGGAGTGAGGGAGATGACATGTTGATACAAACGGACCGGAGACCGAGCTTAGATAACACGGAGAAAGTACTGCCGCCTATGCAAAACCAGGGTGCTTCTAAAACTTATACTGGGCTTTTTCACAAACCTGAAATAGCAGCTAAACGGAGGTTCTTAGTCCGTCTGCGTTATGTTGGGGAAGCTCCTATTGTTCCTGATAGGGTATGGGTGGGGAAAACCCTAATTAAAGACCGGATGGGTTTTACCCCTATGGAAGTCTATGCATTTATCCATGCACCAGGAGATAGGAACTATGATATCAGCTTTTGTTCGATGGTGCTACTTGACAAGTTTTGGAAGCTATATTATGAACAAAAGGACATGGAAGATTGGACTGATTTTTTGGCCATTCCTATAACTAAACCCACTAGTAAAACTATTACAGTGTTATTTAGGAATGAGGGGGTTGATGTTTCTAATATTAAATTTTGGTTAGAAAAAAAATGTTCTATAGTTGAACATCCTAAACCTATAATAGATGTGAATGGGTTTTGGAATGGTGGTTGGACCTTTAGGGTTCAATTACAACAAACCGATAAAGGGATTCAACACCTACCTAGCTCCTTTTTTTTGGGCCGAGACAGGGGTATATTGTCCTATGCAGGACAACCAAAAAGTTGCTATAAATGTGGTGATTTAACTCATTTAAATAATGATTGTGATGCAATTAAATGTTTTCTTTGTGGGGTACTGGGTCACTCTGCAGCTCAATGCACTGCTCTCCCCATCTGTAACCTGTGTGGGGATGAAACACATAGTTTTCAGGAATGTCCGTGGGCTGCCCATAATTTAGAGTCTGTTTCTGACCATGAGTTAATTGTTTTACAAGCTCGAAGACCTCAGAGGAATGAGGCAGACTTGTTATTGGTACACCCTCCTCCGCTTCGGCGTAGAGGACGAGGTGGAAGCAGTGGTTACTCCTCTAGAGGTAAGAAGGGGGAGCTTAGATATGGGTAGACAAGGTATGATGATTCCCCCTTTACCCCCGAGTAACATTGAGGGACCAGAGCCTTTTTGACACAGAGGTAGTAGAAACTCCTTTTGCTACCCCTCAAGGTTCTCCCAAGCGGGTTTTGGCTCAGTTATCTATTCCCCTTCAAGACAATAGGGAGGTAGTTATTCAGCAGGAAGGAAGTCTACAGAACAACTTCACTACCTTACAAAGGGTGGAAGACCTAAACCCTAGGCAGGTACAGATACCTTTGTCACCTCTACCTCTTTCTAATCGATTTTCAGCTTTTTCCTCGTGGGGAGAGCAGGTAGATAAAGAAGATCCTATAGAGGAGGTTTCACAAGTTTCAAGTCAAGTTCTCACAGAATCGGTTTTTCAATCCTCACAAGATAGGGTGGTGCAGAAACGGGTTACTAGGTCAAGCAAGAAAATCATAAATAAACCTCCTTGATTCATTAAATTTAAGAGTGGCATGTTTAAATGTCAACAGTATTAAGTCTGATTATAAACGTAAGATAACTTTCGGTATCTTAAGTGAATTGGATTTTGATGTATTCATGTTACAAGACACTAGACTTCATACTTTAGCGGAAACAGCTCAAGCATCTAAGGATTGGTGGTGAGTACTCCGTTGGTCCGATAGGATTAGAAACTTGTTGCGGGGTGGGGTTTTGTTTTTGCTCCACTACAGTTCAGGTTTTACGCTTAGTGTATATTGATCCAGGTAGAGCCTTATTGTTGGATGTGGTTATAAACACTCTAAATTGTAGATTGCTTACCATATATGGTCCACAATCAGAAAGCATTAAGAATTGATTTATTAACTAAAATTCAGCCATTTTATTTACTAGCAGACAGATTTTTGGGGGTGACTTTAATATAAATTTTCAAATTCAGGAAATAGGGTAAACAATATTGTGATAAGAACTTTTTGAAAACTTTGATTTTTCAGGCAGGTTTGAAAGATTTTCAATGTAACAAATCAGTTCCCGCGAAAGCAACCTTTTTTAAAGGGAAGCTTTCTTCCAGGATAGATTTCTTATTTTTGAAGCAAACAATAGAGATTTCAGAAACCTTTGTATTTCCCATGGAATCTTCAGATCACATGTTGATTGGGATAAGTATTGCAATTCCCCCGGCTAGAGAACCAGGTTTAGGGTTTTGGAGATTGAATGTCTCCTTATTGGAAGATGCAGCAATTTCGTCAGGCCTTAAGATATTAATACAGGATAAGGGCTCTACGCTTTTTCTCTATGAGGATATAGGGTTATGGTGGGAAGATTTAAAAGTCCTTATTATTGAATTTTTTAAGTTTCAGGGGAAGTTTCAGGCTAGATCTAAGTATAAAGAATACTTAATATTTAGAAATACACTGGGTGAGTTATTATCTAGACAAAGTGAGGAAGGGGGGCGGATCTTAGTGAAGAGATTACTTTAATAAAACAAAAGATGAAATTATATCAGTATGATCGGTTATGTTCCCTTCAAAAGGAACAAACTTTTGGCACTCAAGGGAAAGCTGAAAGTGTTAATCCTTATGTTAGTTGTCAAAAAGCACGGGAGGAAACTAATAACAGGCCTAAAAACACCTCATGGCACTTTGGCCACTGATAATGTTTCTATTATGGATATTATTGTGCAACATGTAAAAGAAATGTTTGGTTCACCAGTTGAATGTTCGCAATATACCTCTCAATTGCTACGGTCGGTAGCTTTACCTAAACTTGCCGCTGAATTCTGTGATATTTTGATTGCTCCTTTTTCTAATCTAGAATTGGATAGGGTGATTAAGGGTTTTCGTAAAGGGATTTCACCAGGTTCTGATGGCTTACCTGCCGAATTATATCAGTTATTATGGGAAATTATTCCAGTAGAAATGTTAGACGTTTATAGATTTTTTCAGGAAGAATGTTATTTGCCTAACAAAATGTATGAAGGATTATTGTTTTTTTTATTTAAATCAGGTGATTCAACAGATTTGTCCAATTGGCGGCCACTTACTTTGTTAAATATTGATTTTAAAATATTTGCTAAATTGTTAGGAAATAGACTAGCATTGGTTATGGATGATCTAATTAATCCATCTCAATTTTGTTCCATTCCTGGACGTAGTATTACAGATGCCCTGCTACTTCTTCGGGAAGTAGTGGAAGGGGATGTAAGGAATATTATTGGGAATGATTCAGGGTTTCTAGTAAGCTTAGACCAAGCAAAAGCATTTGATAGGGTGTCTCATTCCTTTTTATGGGAATGCTTATTGGCCTATGGGTTTCCGGTAGTGTTTGTGGATTGGTTGAAAGTTTGTTATGGGCTTGCTTATGTAATCCCTTTTGATAACGGTATTATGGGTCCAAAAATACAGATATTGAGAGGGGTGCATCAAGGCTGCCCTTTGAGCCCTCTCCTTTATGTAATTTTTATTGATCCCCTTATGAGATTATTATTAACAACCCCTAAAATTTTGGGATTATCGGGGTTCACAGTAGGTAAAGTACTTGCATATGCTGATGATATGTGTTTACTTATTCAAGATACTCAGTCTTTACTTATTGCTTTGAATTTAATTCAGGTAGTGGGGAAAATATCAGGGGCTGCTTTGAACATGGGAAAACTAAATGTATAGAATTATCAGGTTTTCGGAAGATTCTAGGGTAATTGAGGGTGGAGATGGCTACAAGTCCTTGTAAAATTTTAGGAGTTTATTTTGGTGGTACAGCAATGGCAGAGTATAATTGGTCTAGATTATTATCAGTGGGGAATGAAATGGTAAGTAGATGGAATAGATGGAAAGTCGGAAAAAAAAAAGAGTTTTTTTGATTAGATCCTTTTTGGGCCCGATATTTATATACATTAGCGCTATTTTTTTGTTGCCAAGGAAATTCGAAGCTTCCTTATCTAGATTGTTTTTCACTTGTTTTTGGGGGAGCCGTTTGAACCCGATTAAAAGGACTGTACTCTACAAACAGGTCAAAGACGGCGGGGTAAATATGCTGAACCCTATATTATTTTATTTTACGATATTTTTATATGCAAATTTAGTTCCAGTAATAAAAGGTACTACTAAGCAATGGAATAAACGGGTCCTTCCGATAATTAAAGGGATTTTGTTAGAATGGGAAAAGGGATTTTTTATTCACAAAAATAAAAGACGTCCCCATTTAGTAAAGAGATGGGAGGAGGTTTTTGATTGGGTAATTAAATGGGATATCAGTTATACTATGGTACAGACCTTTTCTAGGAAGCGTTTATATGAAGAATTATTGACAGTTCAGTTTCAGGTAAACCCGTTTTCTAATTTTCTAGCGTCAGCAAAAGTCAATATCAGTGTATGTACGGACCCACGAATCCCTGAACAGATGTGGGACACGGTGTGGTTGGAGTACACCAGAAAATTAATGTTAAAGGAAATCAAAACATAAAACAGTTTATGACAGATTTTGTCCAAGAGAAGGTTGCATAGAGGTTATAGAAACAATGGATCATTTATACTATTCATGTCCATATATTATTCAATTTTGGGACATTGTTAAAAACAGATGGAAGAGCAAGCTATCAATACCTCCTGCTTCTACATTGCTGTTTTTTGGGATTCCAGATTCTCATTTTACTCAGGAGCATATAAGTATGATTAGGATTTTGTTTGCTTTTTTTGTGTATTGGATATGGATTTGTAGATGTCGTTTAGTTTTGCAACAACAAGATATACCTGCTTTAGATTTATACTTTATTATAATACGAGAAATTAAGAAATGGAAGGGTATTGAATTAGCAAATGAAAACTGGAATGATTTGGTAATGCAGTGGTCTTATTTTGATTTTTTATAATGTTTAGGAAAAAAAGGAAAAAATGGAAAGTGGAACAGGGGTAAGGAGAAGAAGAAAAAAAAATGTTTTATATCTCTCCCTTCTCCATGAGTAGGGTTGATTAGTTTTGTGTTTGTATACATTAATATAAAGTCAAGTCCTTGTTGCTTTGATTATTTCCTTTGTGAATTACAGATTGATTTATTATAAATGTGTATGTTATGTTTAAGATTTCAATAAAAATTCCCCTACTCTTTTAGTGTGGGGGGGTTCAGCTTTTCCGTTTTGGGATTTTATAAATGAAAGTTTGTATTGTATGCTTGATGACATGCTTATTTTTTGTTTATTTTAAGTTTGTCTTATGATTTTGTGTGCAGTAACACTATTAAGTATGTATTTTATTTCCTTTATTTTGGTTGATAAAAATTTCCCCTACTTTTTTGTGGGGGGGGGTCCCTTTTGTCATGGGATTAGATTTGAGTTTCACTTCTGTATTAGACAAACCCTTTCGATATGTATGATTGTAATACTTATTTGCTTTTGTTATGATTTGTACTTTTCTTTTATGTAAGACAACACTGTTTTTTATTGATTTGTTTTGTTATTTAAATAAAAATTCCCCTACTATCTAGTAGGGGGAGACTCTGTCCATCTTGGTAGGGAACCAAGATGGCAGACAAGGAAGCTACAAGGAAGGAGGTGAAAATGGAGGTCATGGTGATTGAAGCCCCTATGCTGATTTTAGAAGAAACTATCATTGAGATGGAGACAGTGGAAATTGACTCCGATATGCCTAGTCAGGAACAAGTTGCTGGTCTGGTAATAAATGTGCCTTTAACTGAGAGGGAATTACCTGAAGCAAGTGAGAATCAAACTCCTGATGTGAGTGATGAGGAGGTGGAAAATATTATTTCAGAAGACACTCTGCAGGACTCTGACTCTGAAAGGGATAAGCACTCTGAGAAAGAGAAACAAAGTCTTTTATTTCAAAGAGCGCAGCTGGAGAAGAAACTGCTGGACTTGCGGTCTGACAGGTGGGGAAAACCTGTCAAACAGGCACTGATGCAAGGCAGTGATGCATCAACTTCAAAGACAAGGCCGATCAACTGGTTGACTGAGGTGGAAAAAGCAGAGAGAGAGAGGTGAGCACACTAACCAGTAGCACTGCAAAGAGAATGGAAAAGTGATCCGAAAAAATGTCAGGAATGGCTCAAACAGGTACAGGACAACCTGGCCTAAGACACGAGGAGGGCACATCTCAGAAAGATGAACAGGCATGGTCGGCGGACAAAGCATTACAGGCGGCTGGCTGGGAAAGAAGTAAAAGTACAGGTCAGTGGGTATCTGGGGCTACACTCATTCAAACTAGAAGCTCTGTGAATGAAACAAATGTATCAGCCATGGAAGATTGAAATGTTAATGAGGATAAATTTTAGAACTGTCAGAAGAGTTACAGTTAACCCAAAATCTGAATCTAAGTTTTAAAACCATGCTGCAAGGACCTGTAGAATCAGTAGCTAAAGAGGGGGTGGAGGAACGTCCCAAGACCCCTCTAAATTCAAACCTAGGACCTTTAAACATACCTAATAAGACAATACCTAAATCATACTCATCACTGTTTAAGAATGATGCCAATCTATCCAGCCAAGAGACATAACACAGTGAGGCTCTCATATGTGGGGGGAATGCCTGAGCCCCCGGACAGAATTTTCATGGCCAGGACTTTACTTAAGGACTCAATGACATTTTTTGCTAATGGAATTTATGCCTTGATACACATCTCAGGTGAAACTATGTTTGATGTCAGTTTTAAAATATCTCTGGGGTTAGAAAGATTCAGGATTAAGTACAATACCTTGAAGAAATCTACATTGTGGTCACCATTTATTGCCATCCCTCTGACTCGACCAGTGCAAAAAACTATAATGGTACTATTCAGAAACAAGGGTGTAAGTGTAAATGATCTAACCTTCTGGCTTAAGCCAAAATGTACTGTTATTGAGGATCTGGAGGCAATACTGGACACGGAGAATATACTGTACGGATGGGAGGTTGGAAGGTGAAGGTGATGCTGGGATCAACAGACACTGGAGTTGTGCATTTACCAAACTCTTTTTTTCTGGGGTGGGATAGAGGGATTCCATTTTATCCTGGTCAGCCCAAAATGTGCTACAAATGTGGGTCAGTGGAGCATCTGAGTAGCATATGCGACAAGCAAAGGTGTACAGTATGTGGAGAGTTAGGGCATGTGGGCTCACAGTGCTTAAATGAATGTAAGTGCAATCTGTACAATGAAATGGGGCACACCTTCCAGAACTGCAAGTTAGCAGCACACAGTATTGGAGAGCAAGCTGATGGGGATGAACAAAGATTACTGATTACCCTAACGCAGAAGAATAGGCAAGTTAAGCAAAGGCCCACAGTTGCCAAGGAGTCAGATCCTGAGAGTATGCATCTGCACTTAGGCCCTCAGTCCCCCCCACAAAGGCTCCCACCATGGTGATACAAGTAGATCTCAGGAGGAGTTCTAATGTGGGAGAAGGTTCCTCAAAGCTATCTAATGAAGGTCAGACAGAGAAGAGACTTGGGGAAACAGTGAAGACAGTCTTGCCTGGTGAGAAATGTGTGCAAGTATAAGGCCCTCCACCCTATCCAAACACCTTCCCTCCTCACCCCCCATCCCGCTATGCAAGAGCAGGAAAAACACCGGTTTGAGACTTCCAAAAGAAGATATTTTCCACGAGGTCTGCCACAAAACAGAAAGCAGTTAATTTAGAAAATAAATATGAAACACTGCAATCAGGGGACTCTGAGGAGACTCTGATGATTCCTCAGTGGCTTCTTCAATTCCTGAGGGCACAATGGACACTGGAAAACAGGGAAGGCTGAAAGGTCCATTGAAAAGGAAGGCCAAAATGAAAACAAAGCACAAAGAGATTAGCAGAAGGAAGGGGAAATACAAGTAAAACACTCAGCTTAGAATGTATGAGCCATTCTTGATTCACTCTGTCAATGTGAACAGCATTAAGAGAGCAGGGAAGAGAAAAGTGGTATTTTCTTGCTTGGCCTATCTGCAATTCGGTATAATTTTTTTACAAGACACAAATCTGCACATGATTAAAGAAACTGAAGGAGCAGGGAGAGAATGATATCTGGGACCATCCTTTTGGTCACTGGGTCAAGAGCAGTGTACTGGTTTAGGAATTCTTTTTAAAATGCCAGAATTGAGGGTATTAAAGCTATATGATGTAGCACCAGGGAGAATTCTAATTATGGACGTAATTGTGCATACTGTATAGTATACATTTATAACTTATTATTCCCCACAAACTAAAGCTGCTGGGTGTGATTTGCTCAAACAAATACAGCCATATTTATACACTGCACAACATATAATCATGGCAGGTGATTTTAATTGTCCTTTAGTAGCTAAATCTTCAAAGCAATATTGTGATTCTAACTTTTTATCTGAAATCATTAGGAAAGCAAAATTACAGGATGCATATTTTACATATGTTAAAAAGGATACACCTACTTTTCATAAAGGACACCTTGCCTCAAGAATTGATTATATATTTGCATCAGAAAACATTCCAATAATGTCTGCACAAGTAATTCCCTCTGAGTTTTCTGATCATAACATGGCAAAAATTAAAACTGGGTCCTCCGTGGTGATTAGAAAGGGACCAGGATTTTGGATATGGAACATCTCCCTGGTGGCAGATCTATACATTCTAAGTACTATAATAGCTTTTATTCAAGCCAGGAAATCTGTTTTTATTATGTTTGACTCGGCTATTAGATGGTGGGAGGACACCAAGCAAGGTGTGCAGAAAAGAAACTGTGTAAACAGCTAAGTAGAAACAAGAGTGAAAAACAGTACTTGGCATACCTGCAAAATAGAAAGCTCCTGCAAAGATTATTATCCATGTCGTATGAGACTGGGCAAAATCTCACAGCACAAATTAACAATGTGAAACAACAAATGAGATCATATCATGACAGAAAAGTGAAGGCGGTATATATCGCCAACAACAGTTTGGAGTTGTAGGGAAAACAGAGGTAGTATGTCCTTTCAAAAACTGTATTAGGAAGGCAAAAACCAAGGAAATGTCAGTGCTTAAGGATGACTCAGGAAAGGTCCGCAGAACACAGTCAGATTTGGCACATATGGTAATAAAGTAAACAACTGATATATATGCTCCCTTAGAAACCTTTAGGGAAGGGTTAAATAGTTTCTTGGAAGGGGTAGAGATTCCAGTGATTGAAGCATCAGTAGGCGCAAAACTAACTGCACCTATTGAAGAGTGGGAGCTACTGGAAGCACTCTCAACACTGGCAAAAAATAAAACACCAGGCCCTGATGGCCCGCCGAATGAGCTGCTAAAAATTATTGGGGTGATGACCTTATCCTTGAATTAAAAGAAACTTTCAATCAGATGCTATTCGCTGAAGAGATACCACTATATATGAATATGGGGGTCCTAACATATGTATATAAAAAGGGCGATAGGAGAGATTTAAACAACTGGAGGCTGATTAGCCTGTTGAATTCTGATTTTAAACTATTAACCAAAATTTTGGCAAAAAGGTTGATGTCTGTGGCTGATACAGTAATTTCTCCTGCACAGTCATATGCAATACCTGGTAGGCATATACAAAATCATATCTTGTTAATAAGAGAATTAGTAGAACTTGAGAAATTGGGAGAGGTGGATGGATATCTGATATCACTAGATCAGAAAAAAGTCTTTGTATTGGTGTGTCACTTTTTTTGTGGGAAGTTTTAAATCACTATCATATCCTAGAAACTATGATGGGGTGGTTTAGAGCTATCTATAACATGGCTACGGTGGTGTCAAAATGGGTGGAAAGGGCACATGATAAAACTGCAAAGGGGGGGAGGTTAAGGCAGGGTTGTCAGCTAAGCCCTGAAGTCCTGACTTATATGATTTCTTCATTGACCCACTACTGAGGAAAATAAATAATGATGTAGCATCACATCCATAATTGTCAAAGGGAAGCAACTTCCATATAGGGTCATAGCATCTGCTGACAATATGAATGTTATGGTAGGTAACAAGCTGACAGTGGCAGATGTACTGAAAACCTGTAGAAGCTTTGGGAGGTGTTCAGGATCTGAACTGAATCTGAATAAATGTGTTGGGCAGAGAATTAATTATCTTTTAAAAGATAAAGACATGGTGGAGCAAATTAAGATATTGCCCGACCCTCTAAATATCCTGGGGGTAACTTTTGGGATGGGTAACCTGGATGAAATAAACTCTGAGTAGAAGCTAGAAATATGGAAATTGAGAGTTGTTGAATGGAACAGATGGAGATTAAGCAAACAGAAAAGGATTTACTTGATTAAAACATACTCAATCCCTATCTTTTTATACATTAGTTATATTCCCCCCACCCCCCACCCCCAAAAAAATAAAGAGGCAACTTTACTTAGTATTTTTTTCTAAGCCTGCTGGGTAGCAGACTTAACCCAATAAAAAGAAACATATTCTACATGCCCATAAGGCAAGGAGGCCTTAATGTGACAAACCCAATATTTTTCTTTAATGCATTTTTCTTTTATTGTAATTTAAAGCCCACACTATCACAACAAGATAGTGCATAGGAATGGATGATGCAGGAGAAATGGATCAGGCAATGGGAGACTCAAAATCTAAAAGTCTTTAAAAAATCAGTAATGATACCGGAATATGTAAAATGTATCTTTTTAAGGCTAAAACAGTGGAGAATCTCAATGCTGCAGAACACTAGTACACATAGGAAGCAGTTATATCACACCTTAGTGTCCTCCCTTTGTGTGGAGACGGAAGTCTTTGAAAAATGTCAGTATTATTAAGAGAAAATTTAAAGAAGCTACTTAATAATAAGAGTCCTGGACCATATGTGGGATTTGCACTGGCTGGCATGCCATGAACATATTAATGTTAAAGCTAATCAGAAGCATAGAAAATCACAAGAGAGAATCTGTAGTAGGTTGCAGTGTACCCAGCAAGAAGAAACCATACAACACCTGTTTTTTAATTACTCGTTTATCAAAGGATTTTGGAATTTTCTGGCATAACAATGGAACAAGAGTATATTCAGTACAGTAACATACGAGAACTTAATGTACAGGGTGTTTGATGAGAATTGAGTTAGATGGAAGATCAGTACATTACATGTATTAATGGTTATCTTTAAGTGGGATATCTGTATGATGAGATGTGAATACACACTACAGCAAAAAGAAGGTATGCATGTGGAATTATGCAACAAAAGTGTACAGGACCTATAGTTGCTATACAAAAGTGAGAAAATAAAGCTGGGTAGAGATGAATTATTAGAGCTATGGAAGGGTTTACCCTGGATTATTGACAGTGATGTTCCAGTTACCTAGAGAGATAATGTGGGGTGGAAAGAGGGCTGAACAGTGCAGAGCTTCAAACAGGCATGGGGTAGGCATAAGGGAGCAATACAAATGAGTATGAATAGATAAGCCATTGACAGAGCAAAGGCCAATGGTACATTCATAAGGTAGAAAAAGAAATGGGCAGACTGGATGGGCCTTGCAGTCCTTATCTGCCGTCAACTTCTATGTTTCTATGTAACTGTTTGGTTTGGATTGGGTGTATATTTAAAGATGTTGTTTTGAATTTTCAGTGCTGGGATTAATTGATCTGACTTTTATGCTTAATTTTTTTGTGGTTGGGTTTTTAAGATTGTTTGGGATTGAGGAAGGGTATATATATTCGGTGTGTTATCTTACTGTCGTCTTTTTTTTCTTTTTCTTTTAAGTGTGATGTAACACTGTTTGATTTGTATTTATTTTCTGTTTAATAAAAATTTCCCCTACTCTTTTTGAGCAGTACCATGGGCTCTTTAATGTCCACCTGAACAACCACCAGAACAGGCAGATGGGACCTCAGTTTAATGTCTCATCTAAAAGATGGCACCTCAGGAGTGCAACACCCCCCCCCCATGCTGCACTACAGTGTCAGTATTAGGACTGACCCAAGTGCCTGATGTGGGGATAGAACCTACAGCTTTCTGATCATCTGGCCTCAGAGGGAAGTGTGCAACCTGCTGAGCCACTGACCCTGCTAAAATTGAAAAACAAAAGGTTGCAGGGTGTGGCTAGTGCACAAGCAAGATGGCTGCTTGATTCCTGTTCTCCTCTCCTCCCGACTACAATCAGCAGGCATCTGTCACCCTCTTTGTCTCCTTTTTCCTAACTTTTCAGTGGGAATGTATTGCCTTAATACCTGCTTTCCTCTGAGCCTGTTATCTTTGCTGCAGAGCCAATTTTTGCTGCATTACCCCAGCTGCTACATTTCATATCCTCTTTGCACAGCTCGCTTACAGGTTGGTACTCATCATGGCGACAGTGCCGGCTAACCCTATGGAGATGATCAAAGGGATATTTGCTCAACTGCTTGCCGAGATCCAGGACATTAAGCACAGCTCTTCTAAACATGCCAAGCAAATAGAGCTTCTCTCTGTCAGGGCAATGGCAACTGAGCAACAGCTAGTCCAGACATTAGACTCATGCCACAAGCTGTACAATATCCTCCAAGAGCATGAACACATGATCCAGACCTTACAGGCGAAGTTAGACAACCTTGAAAATTGAGGTCACAGAAACAAGCTTAGATTTCTGGGTTTTCTGAGCAACTTTAATTTAAGGACACTATTACTTTCCTCAGCCATGTCCTCCCCTCCATTCTCAAACTTCCTGGGAACACAAAGTTTAAGATCGAACAGGCCCACCACTCCCTGGCTCCCCCACCCAAGTCCAGTGAGAACCCAAGACCTATAATCATCAAATTCTTAAGATTTCAAGTTAAAGAAAGCATTCTACACAGATCCTGAAAGCTGGGTGCCCTAGAATGTCAGGGTCACCGTGTGATGATTTTCCTGGATTATTCCAAAGAGTTCATTGCCAACATCATGCTTTCACAGAGGTTCAGCAGGCTCTGCATAGAGCTGGGGTATCCTTTTCACTCCGTTACCTAGCAGTGCTGGGTATCCTGTATAATGGTGCACCGATGACATTCCAGACCCCAGAAACCACTAAGGAGCACAGTATTTCCATGTTCTCTGGCCCAGGGCTTTACTCCCCTCCAATCCTCGAGCCTGAGAGCAGAAGGAAGATGACCCTACTACTACTAGTGCTGACCCTCACTTGACTCCTGCTTTGGATCACCCCCAGTTAAGACCATGAAGACCACACTAGGGGATTTGTGAATGATGCCTCTGAAACAAAAAAAGTACAACCGAAACAGAGATAGCTTCCGGAGTACCCCTACCCACCGCCAGGACATATCCAGGAGTTGCAGTCGCAGTGAGCATTCCAATTAAATTGACGGAAAGAGATATGCCCCCCTGTTGCAGGAGTCATCGATGGAGATTTTTCTGGTGCAGGCTGTTGCTACCAGTAAGTCACAGGCTCTGACATCAACGGACCCCACTAGGCCTACTTCTGTCCCAATTAGTTCTGTCCTCGGTCCTGCCTCAGAGCCTACTCCCTCCCAGCCCTTGTTGGCAGCCCCCAACCTTTACACCAAGCAAAAGAAGCATTGGGAGGCTCCAGTTTCTGCATCTACTTCCCAATGACTCACTACCGTAAGTTTACCATGTTACTACTTTGCCGGTAAGACTGTGGCTTGTTGGGTGACCTTGCCTTCTGGGCCGCCTGCTGTGATCATGGTTTCTGAGTAGTCACACCCAGCTACCCATCAGACTGATACCTAATTTTGGATCTGCCAGACTCTGCAGACTGTTTGGGGGTCATTTTTCTGTCTCCCTGCAGGCTCCCCGACATGTCAGTGTTATGGACTGGATTAACTGTTATCTGTTTTTCTTGTCAGGATACGGGTTGGGGGGGAGTTACTTTGCAATATAATCATTTGTTCTTTTGCTTCTGACATGGAGGATTCATCTGCAGTGCTACCTTATAGGCTGGTGAACACTTTATTGCTTGCCAGAGTTTGTGTCTACCTAAGCGCTATCTGATTATTATTGATTCCTCTATTATGTAAAGACAGACACACCCTGGGGCACTATGTATTAATGCCCATTTACTCTGCCCTACCTCTCGAGGGTCACTGCTTAGCTGTAATGCTGGTTGGGCTGTTTTCAGGTTCCCAACACTGGCCTCTTGCCTGTTGCTATCATCTTCAATGTGGTTTTGAGGGCTGTAAGAACCCTTTTAAAATGTACCTTGCACCTCGCTGTGCTTTCTGTGCTGTTGACTATGACTGTCTGTGTCCTCCTGCCAGCCTCCCTGAGACAAACCATTTGTGCTCCTTTTATCTGTGGCATTATTTGTTGGGGCTGTTTCTGGTGGGTGGGGGTGGGATGGCATAGCATGTATGTTGTACTAAAACTTGCTTATGTTTACAGTTTATTGTGGGCTGCTGGTGATTAGCTTCTATTTGCTATTGAACACGTTTCACCCTCATGATCTGTTTTCTTTTTGTTACCAGTTGTCCTGCTAGACTCATCCCATCTCCCCCAACCCCCATGCTTTTTATACCTTGCCCTCACCCTGTCTTATCCTTCGTCTTCACCAATTTAACCCTCCCTCAGTTCATACAGGAGCTGATTTTCTCCTTGTCCTTCAGCTATCATAATACCTCTGCTTTTTCCCCAGTCTACTCTCATGCTGCGTCTTTTTTAGTTTGCCCTGTGCTCCATTTTACAGTTCCCTGTGTTTATACCATTCTGCAGTGTCCATTTGGGAGCTTCCTGTACTGTCTGCTTTTCGCACTTCAGTCCTGGAATGTTTTTACCCTCACCTGTTCCCTACTCCCTTTCCTTGATCTATTCTCCTCTGGCTTTTCATCTGTTCCCTTCCTCTGCTCCTATGCCTTTTCTTATCTCCTCATTTCCCCTCCCCATCATTCATTTCCCTTCCCTACTCTCTCGGTGCTAGGTGACTTTATTCCCTCAGGTCCTTGTTTTTGGACATACACCTTTGGATCTCTTGCCCCAGCCAGGCCCCTTTTGCTCTTCCTGTTACTGCCCACTTGTGTTTTTGTCTGACTTTGGTTCTTCCCCCTCCCCCCCCAGCTATGTGCTGTGTCTTCAACGCATGCTTCAGATGCCTCCTTTCAGGTCTACCTGGGTATGTCCCTTGTGCATTCTCACCGCTGTCCATACGACTACTCCATTTCATGTTTCCAGAGCTGATTGTCATGGTTTTAAACCCGTATTGGATCAGCTGTAATTCTGCACTAGCAGCCTGGTCACACTATGTCCTGTCCTGCCTCCACTTGTTTTCCCCTTCTGCCCCCCCCACCCTTTTTGTATTTCAGCTCTTTGTTTCGTCCTTCATCGCCTCTCCCTCCCATCCATCCTTTGCCTGATTTCGACACCACAGTAATTATATGATTGTAATGTTGTTTCTTATTTTTGGCACTTCAGGGCATTTGGCCTTTGTGTAACCCCCCCCCCACCAAAATGGGGGCTTACCTGTAGTCCAAGTGCTCCTGTTTCTGCTCTCCTGCCAGGCACTGCCAGAAATGCCTGCATTTTCTTTTTCAGTCCCCGGTCCTGGTCCAAGTCCTTCTGTGCCCCTATACACCCCAGAACAGCCCCAAGTGATCCTCAGTCATGCAGGGCTCCAAATCTTGAATTGCGATTCCTCGTTGCTTGTTTTCAGCACTATGCCAGAGGGGGTCGCACAGGCATGAACAACACCTTTGATCTCCCGACTGTGGTCTTTGCGGTCCATTAGTGGATTGTCCAGCGGTCATGGTGTCCCTGTCACCTAAGTGGGACTGGTGACCAGAAGGAGAGCCCTGAAAGCCCACTTGGGCAAATAATTAAAGAAATTAACGGAGCTTTTGGATCAGGGCTAATGAATTGAGCATAAAGCCCTGATCCATATGAATATTAATGATGGTGTTTCTGCCCTCGGGGAAGCTTATTCTTGGCTGTGGCTGAAAAGGAAAATAAATGTATTTTTTTTAAATAAATATTGTAACTGCTGCAATGTATGTTTGGGGGAAAATTCTTAAAGGGGGACACTTGTTAAATAAATAAATGAATAACCAGACCTGGGCTCAGAGGTATAGCCTGTCGGCTGATGCAAGGCATCATTAAATAATGGCAGCAGTGACAGGTTTGGGACTGAAACAAAGAGTTTACTCTGGTCAATGACAGCAAGTATACAACCAGGGCTAATGGACTGTGGGGCATTGGGGCAAATATTGAATTATTTCTGGCTGCACTAGGACTTTGATTTAAGACTGTCGCTGATCAGCTTAAGGGACTGTGAGTAAGGCAGCCATTTCAAACAGCTACAGCAAATCAGAAAGCCAGGCTATCAAAGCCAGGAATTGTGGGACATTAGCCAATAGAAACATAGAAACATAGACTTTGACGGCAGATAAGGACCACTAGGCCCGTCTAGTCTGCACATTTCCCTACCTACAGGATAGGCCGCAGATCCTAGTTAACAAACAGCCTATTTCTTCCTAACCCCCACAAGAATTGCCTTATGTCTGTCCCATGCATTCTTGAATTCTCCCACAGTTTTAGACCTCACAACCTCCTCAGGAAGGCTGTTCCATGCATCCACTACCTCTCTGTGAAATAATGCTTCCTCACATTGCCCTAGAACCGCCTCCTTCTATCTTTAAATTGTGTCCCTTGTTCTTGCAAGTCTCTTTTTCTGAAAGGCGCTACCCTCTTGGACTTTGTTGATTCCACTGGAGGTATTTAAAGTTTCTATCATGTCTCCCCCTCCCTTCTTTCCTCAAGGGTATAGCATATTAAGCTCCTTTAGTCTCTCCTCATACGGCTTCTCTTGCAGACCCTGCACCATTTAGTTGCCCTCCTCTGGACTGCCTCTATCCTGTCTATGTCCTTGCAGAGATGGGGTCTCCAGAACTGGACACAGTACTCCAGATGGGGTCTCACCAACTGTCTGTACAGAGGATAACAACTTCCTGTTTTCTGCTGATGATGCCTCTCCCTTACATCCCAGTGTACCCCCAGCCCTCCTACTGCCTTCTCACATTGCTTGCTAACCTTAAGGTCATCTGATATGATTACCCCCAGGTCCCTTTCCTTTTTGTTGTTACTACCTCCCCACCCATTGTGTATTCTTCTCCTGGGTTCTTGTTTCCCAGGTGCATTATTTGCACTTCTTTGCATTGAATCCTAGCTGCCATACTTCTGACCATTTCTCCAACCTTGCCAAGTCCCTTTTCATCCTTCCACGCCTCCTTGTGTATCAACCCTGTTGCAGATCTTTGTGTCATCTGCAAAAGACATACTTTTCCTTCCAGTCCCTCTGCAATGTCACTGATGAAGACATTAAAAGGACTGGACCCAAACCCCAACCCTGCGGTACCCACTAGTAACCCCTTTCTTCAAGTGGACTCCATTTACAATTACCTTCTGTGTCCTGTTGTCCAGCCAATGTTTTACTTCCAGGCTACCACCCTGGGTCCCACTCCCAGCTGGTTAATTTGACTATTAATCTTTTGTGGGACTGTGTCAAATGCCTTGCTAAAGTCTAGGTAGCCATGTCCACAGCCCCTCCCTGGTCTACTACTTTGGTCACCCAGTCAAAGAAATCTATAGATTAGTCTGACGCATGACCTTCCCGCTGTGAACCCATGCTGCCTTGGGTCCTGTGCTCCACTGGCCTCTGGGTACTCAACTATTCTTTCCTTCAGAAGTGACTCCATCACTTTCCCTACCACAGAGGTCAGACTGACAGGTCTGTAGTTTCCTGCCTCTGTCTTGGTCCCACTTTTGTGAAGGGGAATCACATCCTTCCTCCAGTCCTCAGGTACCACACCATCCTCCCATGATTTATTAAAAGAGTAGCCAGTGGTTTCACTAGTTTCCCTTAATTCTTTTAGAATTCTGGGTGAATTCCATCAGGACCCATTGCTTTGTCCACCTTCAGTTTTAGGAGTTCTTGCAGAACCCTTTCTTCTGTGAAAAGACTGGGATCGACCCCCCTATCAAAGAGTGCTTCTGTTAATTGGATTAGGCACTTCCCTTCCTCTTTTTGAATACTGAACAGGAATATTTGTTCCAGTATTCCTGCTTTACTGTCCCCTGCCCACCCACCGCTCATTCTATTCAGCCTCACTATCCCTCCTTTGTCTTTTCACGCTGATGTACCTATAAAAGGTTTATCCCTTCTTAACTGAGTTGGCTATCTTATCCTCAGTTTGGGCCTTTGCTATTCTGACTTCCCTCCCTGCTTCCTTCTGCCTTAACTGGTACAGCTCTCTGTTCTGCTCCTTCTGTGTTTCCTTATACTCCGAATGCTATCTTTTTCTTCCTGACTTTCGCAGCCACCTCTTTGAGAACCATAGTGGCTTTTCTTTTAGTTTTGATTTGTTTATTTGCTTCACACAAAGGCTTGTTGCCTCTGTGATGGCAGTTTTGATAATTCCCCATTGTTGCTCCACCTCCTTCTAGCCTGTTTGCTGAGTGCTTTTCTGAGGCACTGTCCCATCTTCAAAGTCAGCCCTCCTAAAGTCCAGTACCTCACTTTTGTATGCTTGACTCTGTAGCTGAGTTTAACTTGAACCACACTGTTTGATGGTCACTTGTTCCAGATGGCAACCCACTTCTAGATCTAAGATCCTCTCACTGCCCCATTTGAGAGTATGAGGTCTAAGATTGCTCCCTCATGAGTGGGTTCCAAAACTAGCTGTCTAATGCCTGCCACCTGTAGGGCATCAAGAATGGCCCTGTCTTTGGATGTGGCTGCAACAAATGTGCTCAGTTAACATCTGGCATATTCAGGTCTCCCATCAATAGTATCTCCCCTTTCTCTGCCATTCTAAGAATGCCTTCTATCATATCCTTGTCCATTCCTTCCCCCTGACATGGGGGTCTGTACACAACCCCTGTGCTGATTGTGGTGCCCTTTCCAGTCTCCAAGGTGACCCACAGTGCCTCCTCTCCTCCCTGTTTACTCTTTTGTTCAGTTGCCTTTTTCCCTTTCTTTACATAGAGAGCTAGTCCTCCCCCTCTTCTCCCCTGCCTGTCTCTCCTGTAGGTTATGTACCCTGGTATGTTAACATCCCAGTCATGGTTCTCTGTGTACCATGTTTCTGTGACTGCTACGATATCCAGGCATCCCTCTTCCATTAAGGCCATCAGCTCAGGGAGCTTGTTGCCCAGACTACGGGCATTGGTACTCATTACCCTCCATTTCGGATGGCCTTACTCCCTTTGCCCCATCCCTGTCCTTCTTGCCTTTGTCACTTTCTCCATTTACCCTGCCTTCTCCCTATCGACACCTCTATGTTGGTGTTTGCCGCACTTACTAACGTGATTATTTGGAGGGGGCTAGGATTTTCTTGCTCCTTTCCAGTGCCTCTCCCCCTTGGCTAGTTTAAAAGCTTGCCAATGAAGCATTTAAACCTATCGCCTAGGATCCTGGTTCTCCTCCCGGACAGATGCAGCCCAATGCTCATGGGAAACTTTCAAGTGTTCATGGGGAACTGCAGGGATCTAATTTCAGGTGCCAAAACAGCAAACCAACTGTTAATCGAGTGAGGTTCATACATATTTCATTTTCTTGATTGATAGGCCCTCCAGCCAATCAGAGACCATTCACCCAAAAGCTTCAGCCAATCAGGAGCCTCAGAAGAGCCCTATAAGAGACTGTGTTTTTCAGCCTTTTTCCAGATTCAAGCAGGAACCCCCACAGGGTGGAGGCTCTGGCCCCCAGCCATGCAGCCAAGCCTGGAAATCTAGCTAATCCTCTCCCTCCAGGGAGGGGGTGTTTAACTCTTAGCAGTGAAAGTTAAAAGTTATTTAGTTATGTAGTGACTGCTAGCCTGGGGGCTACCAGCAAAATGTCCCCCAGGGCTAGTGCCAGCCTTTCCACATTTGGGAAAACGTGGGCCAATGACCCAATCACAAGTCAGCTGTGAGAGAGCTGAATCTGCCTCTGCAGTGAGAGTGCTGATAAATCCTGAGCCCACTCAAGAGAAAACCAACTCTGCTAAGCAATCTGAGTGATTAACCAGTGTCTGATAAGTGTAACTGTATTCAAGCTTTAATGAGCCACCCAGCCCGAGCTAAAACTTGTGACTGTGCAACTTAAAGATATCTGCAAGGGGGCAGCGAAGCCCAAAATGTGCTAAATTATGACTGTGTACTTAAAAGTATTTCCAAGGGGCAGTGAATGCCCGAAGTATCTGGATTGTGATGGTGTGGTGTTTGCATCCTGCATCTGATCAACGCCTGGATCTGGTGGGCATTTGCTGGTAACCGGACAAGAGTTTAAAGTAGAAACGTATAAATGTGTCTGAGTTGAGCTATGCCACAGGACTGAATGGAAGTTCCCTACCATGTGGAATGTTCCGGACAGTGCCTGGTGGGAGCTGCAAGTGCCAGGAAAGAGCCAGAAGGGTCTGCATGTTGTGCTTTGAGCTTAGAAAGCTACAGAGATCAGTACTGCCAAGTGCTATAGTAAAGCGTGAGTACCAAAGTATTGTTGAGCCCAGGGAGCTAAAGTTAATAGAGATACAGCCAAGTATCAATGTTTGTGCTGAAAGAGTTTGCTACATCCATTTTGCCAACAAGCAAAGTTTCTTAACACAGGTTCAACCTGAAAGAAAGTGTTGCAAGTGGCAGTGAGGCAATTTAAACTCAGTCTAGGACAATGTGGGGTCCAGTGTGAGAAACCAAGTCTTTAGCATGGTCTGGACTGTAAGAAATGTAGTCCTAGCTCCGCATGGGCCAAATGCATTGTCTGACAAGTAAATGTACTGAATGCAACTTCCAGATTAAAATGACTGTGAGAGACAGCCTGGTAGCGTGCCACCAGCCAAGGCACTGCCATATGCGCTTCCCTCGAGGGGCACAGCCTAGATGTGGGGTTGAAACTTGCTGGCCTGCTCCCTTCTGTTCATCCAGTAAAGTGTTCCAGTCTTAAAGAGACACTGGCTTTCAAGTTTGAAATGCAAGTTTTCATCTCAAAAGCTGTAAGCCCCTTTGCAGTCAGATTCTGGCTCCTGGCTGTTAGCGTTGTCCTGTGTCTTGATCTTTGAAGTCAGAGTTCTGGACTGCTAGAGCACTTAATCTTGACTTGTTGAATCCAATAAGGACATTCAGTGCAAGTAATGCAGATCAACCCCTACATCACTGATCCTGACTTGTACATAGTTCAAGAGTGTGATTCTTGCTAACTGCAGTTAATTTATTTGATCCCCTTAAGGGCCCTGACCATACCGGCCTACATCCAGCTGCACCATCCATCAGGCCTGTACCATGTCTAAGAACTTTACAGTTACTGGGTACCTGGGTTGTGTGGGATTGCAGGGTCTTGCACAGAGTGGGATACTGGTACCAGTGTGGGTATTGCTAAACATGATCTGTCTTATGCAGCTAGTAGATAGCCTGGGCTCTGGTTTATCTCTAAGGTTGGTATTGCACATTATGTACCAGCAGGGAAAGAAACCAGTTTAAAGTAAGTTTGGGAACCCAGGCCCCTCAGCCTACATCCTAAGTAGTAGGCAGGGGTGTAACTCTAGGAGTAGCACCACCTAGGGGTTACACTAGTTAAACCTGTTTTATTCTCATGGCCAGGATACCATGCATATCTCCTGTACACGGGCTCCCCTCCTTTACCTTCAGGCCTACGATCTTCACTCTGTTTCATCAGTCTCCTCTCAGGCCCGCAAACATAATAATGGTACCCCCTGAGTGGTCCCATTCCTATATCTGGTGCCCCTTTCCTACCATCATAGTGTGAGGGGTGCCCTGGTTACTGCACCAGCATCGGATTGCTGGCCACACTGTGTTAGGCACCCGCTCACAGTATGTTCTGCCAGCTCTTTCCCCTTACAGAGGCTGCACATATTGAGCTTTCCCTCCTCACCCCCTCTTCACTTTTTTGGCTTTACACTGAAGTTTCTTTGCCTAGGGGGGCCATGTTCAGATTCCCTCTGATTCACCTATTTGTCCTTTGTCTATCTCTTCCCCTCCCATCTCTCCCTCCCCCTTTCCCTTTCCCTCTCTAAGATATTTCTGATATCTCTTTTCTTGTATCCATGGACAGATGCTGCTGACCAACCCCTTTGTGTCATCCTTCTCATGGAGCTCAGGGATTTGTGGCCTCACTCCCCCTGTTGTTACCCCTTAATAGTTGTGTTTCCCTTGCTTCTCACCTAGTTTTCTTCCCCTTGCGAGAGTACTGTCTGAATATGTGTTTTGTTAGTTAGGAGGAGGGGTCTGGAAACATCGACCCCCTCTTCTCTGTCCTCTCTGCAGTCCAGCTGTCCTCCATCACTGGACTGTTGTAGATTTTTGCTCCTCATGTTTGCAGCCAGACAGTTGTCATGAACTGGTTGCTTCCCCCAGGTGGGCCTGAGGAGAATCTGGAGTCTGATGTTTCCCAGTTCTTATTTTTGGTTCCACTACTTTGGTTCCCTTTATCCACTAGTAGATGTGTCTTTATTCCAGTTGCTGTTCTTGTTTAACTTGTTGGGGGGTTGTGCTGTGTTGTGTTTCCTATGTTTTTGAGTGCTATATACTTCTGCTTTTCTACAGTGCTACCACTTATGTCCAGGTGGTGCAAGGAAGCATTGTAACTGGCCAGAATCTAGATGTTGCTAGCTTCCCACAGCATTTATGTTTGCCAATATCTCAATGCCTGCTTGCCCAACTCCAGACCTGCTCCCCAAGTTTCTCTCCTCTCTGTGTCAGGATCATGGCGGAGCTTCGTTATCATAGTTGGAATGTTCAGGGACTCGATTCCCCCATAAAATGCAAGCAGGTTCTGATGCATCTTCGCAAACCTAAGTAACAGGTGATCCTTTTACAAGATACTAAACTTACTGACTCCAAAGCCTGGAAGCTTCAGAGGGGCTGGGTTGATTTGAAGGTCAATAGCATGGGCCGCTACAAAAAGAGAGGTGTCTTCATACCTGTTCACAAAGATTTACCCTGGTCACTTGTTAAATCCCACACTGACAGCGATGGGCATTGGTACCTAGCACAATTTGACATCTCATGGGGCCCTCTGGTTATCCTGAACTTGTACGCCCCCGAATCAAGACTCCCCCCTGTTTTTTCATGATTTAGCTACCGAATTGTCTACTTTTGCTGATCCCCAGGTCCTCATCCTTATTGGCGGTGATTTTAATTTGACTTTGGATTCTAAAGTGGATCAGAGTCTTGGTAGGCCTGAACCTCATGCTCTCGCTGCACATGCTGTCCTGCAGTGGATCCAAGATCAGGCTGTTATTGATGTTTGGAGGTGGCATAATCTGAGGACCATAGACTACATGTACTATTCTTTGGTCCATGGTACACATAGCCATCTGGACCTGTGGCTCATTTCCCTTAATCTCACCCCTCTGGCTACAGCAGTGACTATTAATCCACTAGTTATCTTACATCATGCTTCCATCCAAATTGATCTGCTCCTCGGCAGTACTCCACAACACTCCCCTTGTTGTCAGATTGACCTACTTCTTTTGCAGGACCCTCACTTTAAATCCTGGCTTCAAAAAGCAGTAGCTGAGTATTTTGTTGACAATGACAATGGCTTTACTTTGGTTGCCACCCTATGTGAGGCCTTTAAGGCTACCCTTAGAGGTTGCATTATCAGCTGTGCCACTCATTGTTGTAAACAGAGTGAAAGTCAACTGGCCACAATGAAAGCCCAGTTACTAAGGAAACCATTCTTAAATCGAATCCCCCCTCACCAGGTCCTCCCTATTATGGAAAGAGGTCATTGTGCTCTGTCAAGAAATCAATTCCTTAACGATGTGGAAGGCTGAACTTGCTCTCATGCACCTCAGACATAATTACAGACAAGGTGGACAGAAAAGCAATACATTTTTGGCTTATCACTCAAAAAAAACAGCAGGCAGAGCGATTCATCCCCTCCCTATGTAATCAGTCCAGTCAACTTTGTACTAAACCACAGGACATCAATAATATTAGGTCTACTTTTTACCAGCAACGCTAGTCCTTTGTCTCCTCCTCCACTTCATCTCAGAAATCCTCCTTCCTCCATACTTTGCAGCTCCCTAAACTTGACCCCATCCAAACTTTTTCTTTGGACCTTTCCTTTTCCCTTCAAGAGATCAAGGCTGTGATTAAGGATCTCAAACCCAGGAAAGCCCGGGTGGGGGGGTGATGGTCTCTCCATAGGTTTTTATCAGTTTGTCTCTCCTCAATTATGTCCTATCCTACACCGCCTCTATGCAGAAAGTGATCCCCCCTTCTATGTCCATAGCCGCCATTACTGTGCTTCCCAAACCCAGAAATAATCACTCTCTTCCCTCCAATTACCACCCTATATCCCTCATCATGGCAGATAGTACAGTTTACACCAGAATCCACTCTGCCCATCTAGAACCCCTTCTCTCTAGTCTGATACACCCCTTGCAAGTCAGTTTTGTCTGAGGTCAGCTTAGCTCAGACCACATGTGAACTGTACTCAATCTCATGTACTTTGCCCATTCCTTTCCCACCCCTGCCACTGCAGTGGCTATTGACTTTGAAAAAGCTTTTGATTTTGTTGAGTGGAATTATTTGTATACAGTATTGGCCCACATGGGGCTTGGAGTAAACTTTATCTCATTTATTTGGGCTATGTACTCTTCCCAGGTGGCACAGGTCCTAACCAATTCCACCTTTTCCCCCTCCCTTCCTTTAGCCCATGGCACCTGGCAGGGCTGCCTTCTTTCACCATTACTTTTTGTTTTGGCAATCAAACCATTAGCTGTGGCTATCCACTAACATTCTCAAATATCCAGTATTGCCACTGATGATAAGGTCTATAAGACCCTAATGTATGCAGATGATCTTTTGGTGTTGTTGGGGGATGCGCAATACTTTATTTCCCCACTGATGGATCTCCTCCTCAGATTTACTTCTCTTTCCATTTTAAAAATGAACCACAACAAAACAGAAGTCCTCCCTTTAACAACACATGTACATCACTGCCTTTCACCGCATGGCAGCTTAGATGGGCACCAGATCAACTGACGTAATTGAGCATTAAGATCCCCACTCATCTGCATACATTTTTTATTTGAATTTCTCCGTCTTGCTCCCCAAACTTAAAACTGAGATGGACCACTGGAAATTGCTGCAATTATCTATGGCAGGTAAAATCGAGGTGCTTAAAATGATAACTGCCCTAAAATATTCCCCCTCCTGTCTCATTTACATGTTTTGATCCCCCAAAAGTGATTCTTTCAAATCCATAACTTAATTGGTCAATCCCTATGGGACAGGCATATGCCCTGATATAGCCAGCTAAACAACACACACACACTTGCGAGGAGGTGGGTGGAACCTGCCCTAGTTTTAGGGCTATAACTGGGTCTTCAAGATGGCCCAGACTATTAAATGGTTCAAAGTTACATGCCTCACCTCTCCGTTATGGAGCTCCATAAAATCTAGTCTGTTAAAGGCCTCCTCCACCTTTGTATCTCTCTATCCATGCTACAAGCCTCCTAAACCCCTTCCCCCAACTATTCCCTCATCTCTCCAAATCTGGAAGTGGGTGAGCAAATGGTTGGGAATCTCACTGGCTCACCCAGCTCTCAATCCCATATGGGACAATCCTAAAATCCAAATGGAGGGTGCTCCTCTTCATTGGATAGACTGGCAGAGACAGAGCATCTTGACCCTCTTGGATCTGTTTTCCCCTCATTCAGTAGCTTTAGACTCCTTCCAAGGTCTTCAGGTCTGATACAATCTTCCCAGAGCCAATTTTTGGAAGCACTTGCAACTTCACAGTGTTCTAGCTCCCCTTCTCACTAAGCTTCACTCCTTTCCCACTCCATACCCCCTGCATCCAGTATCTAAATGGCTTGCTGTCAAATCTGGCAAGGCTGGCATAATATGTTCCCACATCAGAGAGTGCCTCCCTGACCTAACCTTTACCACCCAGGCCTACTGGTCGATAGCCTTGGGTCATACTATTACTAAGGAAGATTGGCTTCACTGCTGGAAAACAGTGCAACACCCTCTTAAGGATCCCAGAAGCAGGCTCCTTCAAAATAATATCATTCATTGTTAGTACCATACCCCTGCTGTCTTGAAAGCTGCTCATCTTCTCCCTACAGACCACTGTTGGTGATGCCACCCAGGGGGGATTTTTTTCACCCCTTGTGGAGCTACCCTGCACTTGCAAATTACTGGCCTGATATTGTTTGTTTGTTTGTTTATTTAAGGTTAAGACCATAGAGCATAAGTTCATTTACAATGGCGACCTTCTCATCAGACATAACTAAATTACAACAGGTATAAAATTACAAAGTTGCAAGATTACACTTAAATATCACACATATTACATACAACTATAAATACAAAATAGTCAACATCAAAACATACACAAAATATTTCAAAAACAGGTACAGGGCCTAGGGAGAGAGAAGATATTTTTTCATGGCATAAACTGAAGGGGCTTTATTATATATTTTTCTAAATTCATCTGGAAGATTATTCCAGCACCTCAAAATAAATTGGCTAAAGAAATAATCTGATCATTTTGTTTTAGTATAAGGTACTAACATCTCCCTAGGATGACTTTTCCTTAGGGATGAATCAATATTCCTAAATTTAAATTTATCACTGAAGTATCTTGGAACCATACCCAGACCACATTTGTAGGAGAAGATATTTTTATGAAGTTCTCTCCTCCTTGGTAAGGATAATCATCCTAACTGCTGATACATTTCACAATGATGGACTAATCTAGGAAATTTTAATATCAGCCTAACCAATCAGTTATACAGAATCTCTAACCTATGTAGTCTATCAGAGGTAGCATTACTATATAAGATATCCCCATAGTCTATAAGGGGTAGAATTTGCATCTGAGCAATTTGCTTTAGGGTTTCTGCTTCCATACAGTGCTTATTCTGATATAAAAATCCCACCCTTTTGCTGACTTGAGTTATTAATTTATCTAAATGCTTATTGCCAGACTCTGCTTGGTCCAGCCAGAAACCCAGGTATCTTTAGGTGTCCACATTCTCATGGACATCCCCAGCATCATCTAAGATAACTAACTGGTCATCACTATTGTCCTTAGAGACAGCTGCAAAGATCATACACTTTGTTTTAGTAGTGTTCAATTTTAGTTTGGTTTTAGTTAAAAAAGATTGAAGACTTCTGAAGCTGTCCTGGAGAACATTTTGAACACCGCAGATAGAGGGTTTAGAAGAATAAATTATTGTGTCATCAGCATAGAGGTGGGGAAGCATCCCCCATGTTTTTTCCCAGTTCTCTCAAATATATTAGAAAGAGCAGTGGCCACAGGACAGAGCTCTGGGGTACTCCCCTCTCTACCGACAGTGAGGCAGACACCATTCCATTAATAGCTGTGATCTGGCATCTGTCTGATAAATAGGAACAAAAGCAATACAAGGATAATCTACAGTACCAATACCCACCTCATAGAGTTGGGACAGAAGGAAAATGTTATCCTGTATATTTCATGCCCCTGTCCCCAGATCACCTGAATGGTTCCTCACTGGGCTTCCTAGTTGGGCTTCATACCTTAAAAAATCGCAGACTGGCTTTGTGATTCATGAAAGAGTAGTGACTAAACAGCTCCTCTTGCATGACTGGCTCTCCAGTAAGATTCTGTCCATGTCTGAATTTCTAGCTGAACTCTCTCAGCTGGTTTTGTTCAAGCGGATGTTGCACATGACTAATCTTACCCTGCATCTGCACTTTGTCTGGGGTACCTTTTATTCCTATCTCCACTCCTTTACTGCAAGCCCCTCCACAAGCCCCCCTCCCAAGCTGTCATATCCTTGGCAAGATATTGGATGATCTACTTCCTGGCCTCAAACCACCTGAGATTTTGAAGTATCTAGAGGCCTTTCCCACATGGCAGCCTTGTGCCCCTTTATTAGACTAATCCCCCCCCCCCATTAGACTAAACCCTCTTGGCTATTATGGATTTTCTTTCATATTATATAGCAATCCAGTTTGTGTGTACATAGTTTATTGTTTTGGTATTTTCTATCCTTTATTCTATGAATCTCCCAGGAGCATTACATCCTAGTGCATATGGCTTTGTAACCTAGTTGTAACCATCAGTGCCCTAATGCATTGCAGCTAGATTTTTGTATGCTGTTTTATACACAGTCAGTGTATCCTACCTAGGCGTTACACTTCTGTGTGTATCTTTATGTTTTATGCATGCACTTTTTTCCACCCTGATTGTTATATCTTAGCTATGGTCTTGAGTTTATGTGCATATCAACTCTGTGGCTTATGGTTGTATTACTTAAAATGTACTTGAATAAAAATTTTAACCTGAGAAAAACAAAAGGTTTAATTTTCTTCTGTCAGTTGAAGTCATAAATTTCCAACTGGTTGAAAAAGTCAGTCGGGACATTGTGCAAGTCATTTACAATTTTTAATTCGACTGACTCAGGAGTTTATTTTTAGGGGTGGGACTGCAGCACTCAGTGGCCACTCAGCTTATACTCTGAAGTTATGAGCCAGGCATACAAATATAAGTTTTACTTTCATTACTGCACCCAAAAATTCTAATGTCCACTAAATTATTTCCTCACCCAAGCAGCTCTTTAGTATGAGTTGCCTGCCTGAAACACAGCAGTTGCTCTTTATCCTTCCTTTGTATAATCTCCCTTATATTCCAGTAACCCTTCTGTATAAAACTTCCCTTCGATTCCCTTAACCTCCTTGTGTATAACCTCCATTGGGTTTCTTATCATCCTTATGTATAACCTCCTTTGGATTTTCTTAACCTCCTTGTGTATACCCTCCCTTAAATTCCCGTAACCTCTCTGTCTATAATCTTCCTTAGATTTTCTTAACCTACCTTGTATAACTCCTTATAATTTCTTTAACCTCCTGTGTATAACCTCCTTGTGTTCCCTTAACGTCAATCTGTATAACCTCCTTTGTATTCCTTTAACCTCCCTGTGTATAGTCTCCCTTGTATTCCCTTAACCTCCCTGTGTATAACCTCCATTGGATTCTCCTATCCCTCTTGTGGATAACCGCCTTTGTATTCCATTATCCTTCCTGTGTATAACCTCCCTTGTATTCCTTTAACCTACCTGTGTATAACCTCCCTTGTATTCCCTTAACCTCCCTGTGTATAACCTCCTTGTATTCCCTTCACCTCCCTTTGCATAACCTCCCTTGTATTCCCTTAGCCTTCCTGTGTATAACCTCACTTGTATTCCCTTAACTTCCCTGTGTATAACCTCCCTTGTATTCCCTTAACCTCCCAGTGTATAACCTCCATTGGATTCTCCTATCCCTCTTGTGGATAACCGCCTTTGTATTCTATTATCCTTTTTCTGTATAACCTCCCTTGGATTCCCATAACCTCCCTATATATAACCTCCATTGGATTTCCTTAACCTCTCTTTGTATAATCTCCCTTGTAGTCCCTTAACCTGCCTGTGTATGACCTCCATTGGATTCTCCCATTCCTCATCTGGATAACCACCTTTCTATTCTATTATCCTTCCTGTGTATAACCTCCCTTGTATTCCTTTAACCTCCCTGTGTATAACCTCCCTTGTATTCCCTTAACCTCCCTGTGTATAACCTCCCTTGTATTCCCTTAATCTTCCTGTGTATAACCTCCCTTGTATTCCCTTAACCTCCCTGTGCATAACCTCCATTGGATTCTCCCATTCCTCTTCTGGATAACCACCTTTTTATTCTCTTATCCTCCCTGTGTATAACCTCCATTGTATTCCCTTAGCCTCCCTGTGTATAATCTCCCTTGTATTCCCTTAACCTCCCTGTGTATAACCTCCCTTATTTTCCCTTAACCTCCCTGTGTATAACCTCCCTTGTATTCCCTTAACCTCCCTGTGTATAACCTCCCTTGTATTCCCTTAACCTCCCCGTGTATAACCTCCATTGGATTCTCCTATCCCTCTTGTGGATAACCGCCTTTGTATTCTATTATTCTTCCTCTGTATAACCTCCTTTGGATTCCCATAACCTCCCTGTGTATAACCTCCATTGGATTCCCTTAACCACTCTTTGTATAACCTCCCCTGTATTCCCTTAACCTCCCTGTGTATAACCTCCATTGGATTCTCCTATTCCTCTTGTGGATAACCACCTTTGTATTCTATTATGCTTCCTGTGTATACCCTCCCTTGTATTCCCTTAATCTTCCTCTGTATAACCACCTTTGGAGTCTTCTATCCCTCTTGTGGATAACCGCCTTTGTATTCTACTATCCTTCCTGTGTATAACCTCCCTTGTATTCCCTTAACCTCCCTATGTATAACCTCCCTTGTATTCCCTTAACCTCACTGTGCATAACCTCCCTTGTGTTTCCTTAACCTCCCTGTATATAACCTCCCTTGTATTCCCTTAACCTCCCTGTGTATAACCTCCTTTGGATTCTCTTATCTCTCTTGTGGATAATCGCCTTTGTATTCTGTTGTCCTTCCTGTGTATAACTTCCCTTGTATTCCCTTAACCTCCCTGTGTATAACCTCCCTTGTATTCCGTGAACCTCCCTATGTATAACCTCCATTGGATTCTCCTATCCCTCTTGTGGATAACCGCCTTTGTATTCTATTATCCTTCTTCTGTATAACCTCCCTTGGATTCCCATAACCTCCCTATATATAATCTCCATTGGATTTCCTTAACTTCTCTTTGTATAACCTCCCTTGTAGTCCCTTAACCTGCCTGTGTATGACCTCCATTGGATTCTCCCATTCCTCATCTGGATAACCACCTTTCTATTCTATTATCCTTCCTGTGTATAACCTCCATTGTATTCCCTTAACCTCCCTGTGTATAACCTCCCTTATATTCCCTTAACCTCCCTATGTATAACCTTCCTTGTATTCCCTTAACCTCCCTGTGTATAACCTCCATTGGATTCTCCTATCCCTCTTGTGGATAACCGCCTTTGTATTCCATTATCCTTCCTGTGTATAACCTCCCTTGTATTCCTTTAACCTACCTGTGTATAACCTCCCTTGTATTCCCTTAACCTCCCTGTGTATAACCTCCTTGTATTCCCTTCACCTCCCTGTGTATAACCTCCCTTGTATTCCCTTAGCCTTCCTGTGTATAACCTCACTTGTATTCCCTTAACTTCCCTGTGTATAACCTCCCTTGTATTCCCTTAACCTCCCAGTGTATAACCTCCATTGGATTCTCCTATCCCTCTTGTGGATAACCGCCTTTGTATTCTATTATCCTTCTTCTGTATAACCTCCCTTGGATTCCCATAACCTCCCTATATATAACATCCATTGGATTTCCATAACCTCTCTTTGTATAACCTCCCTTGTAGTCCCTTAACCTGCCTGTGTATGACCTCCATTGGATTCTCCCATTCCTCATCTGGATAACCACCTTTCTATTCTATTATCCTTCCTGTGTATAACCTCCCTTGTATTCCTTTAACCTCCCTGTGTATAACCTCCCTTGTATTCCCTTAACCTCCCTGTGTATAACCTCCCTTGTATTCCCTTAATCTTCTGTGTATAACCTCCTTGTATTCCCTTAACCTCCTGTGCATAACCTCCATTGGATTCTCCCATTCCTCTTCTGGATAACCACCTTTTATTCTCTTATCCTCCCTGTGTATAACCTCCATTGTATTCCCTTAGCCTCCTGTGTATAATCTCCTTGTATTCCCTTAACCTCCTGTGTATAACCTCCTTATTTTCCTTAACCTCCTGTGTATAACCTCCCTTGTATTCCTTAACCTCCTGTGTATAACCTCCTTGTATTCCCTTAACCTCCCGATGTATAACCTCCATTGGATTCTCCTATCCCTCTTGTGGATAACCGCCTTTGTATTCTATTATTCTTCCTCTGTATAACCTCCTTGGATTCCCATAACCTCCTGTGTATAACCTCCATTGATTCCCTTAACCACTCTTTGTATAACCTCCTGTATTCCTTAACCTCCCTGTGTATAACCTCCATTGATTCTCCTATTCTCTTGTGGATAACCACCTTTGTATTCTATTATGCTTCCTGTGTATACCCTCCCTTGTATTCCCTTAATCTTCCTCTGTATAACCACCTTTGAGTCTTCTATCCCTCTTGTGGATAACCGCCTTTGTATTCTACTATCCTTCCTGTGTATAACCTCCCTTGTATTCCCTTAACCTCCCTATGTATAACCTCCCTTGTATTCCCTTAACCTCACTGTGCATAACCTCCCTTGTGTTTCCTTAACCTCCCTGTATATAACCTCCCTTGTATTCCCTTAACCTCCCTGTGTATAACCTCCTTTGGATTCTCTTATCTCTCTTGTGGATAATCGCCTTTGTATTCTGTTGTCCTTCCTGTGTATAACTTCCCTTGTATTCCCTTAACCTCCCTGTGTATAACCTCCCTTCTATTCCGTGAACCTCCCTATGTATAACCTCCATTGGATTCTCCTATCCCTCTTGTGGATAACCGCCTTTGTATTCTATTATCCTTCTTCTGTATAACCTCCTTGGATTCCCATAACCTCCTATATATAATCTCCATTGGTTCCTTAACCTCTCTTTGTATAACCTCCCTTGTAGTCCCTTAACTGCCTGTGTATGACTTCCATTGGATTCTCCCATTCCTCATCTGGATAACCACCTTCTATTCTATTATCCTTCCTGTGTATAACCTCCCTTGTATTCCTTAACCTCCTGTGTATAACCTCCTTGTATTCCTTAACCTCCTGTATAACCTCCCTTGTATTCCTTAATCTTCCTGTGTATAACCTCCTTGTATTCCTTAACCTCCTGTGCATAACCTCCATTGGATTCTCCCATTCCTCTTCTGGATAACCACCTTTCTATTCTATTATCCTCCCTGTGTATAACCTCCATTGTATTCCCTTAACCTCCCTGTGTATAATCTCCCTTGTATTCCCTTAACCTCCCTGTGTATAACCTCCCTTATTTTCCCTTAACCTCCCTGTGTATAACCTCCCTTGTATTCCCTTAACCTCCCTGTGTATAACCTCCCTTGTATTCCCTTAACCTCCCTGTGTATAACCTCCATTGGATTCTCCTATTCCTCTTGTGGATAACCACCTTTGTATTCTATTATGCTTCCTGTGTATAACATCCCTTGTATTCCCTTAACCTTCCTGTGTATAACCACCATTGTATTCTCCTATCCCTCTTGTGGATAACCACCTTTGTATTCTAATATCCTTCCTCTGTATAACCTCCCTTGGATTCCCATAACCTCCCTGTGTATAACCTCCATTGGATTCTCCTATTCCTCTTGTGGATAACCACCTTTGTATTCTACTATTCTTCCTGTGTATAACCTCCCTTGTATTCCCTTAACCTCCCTGTGTATAACCTCCCTTGTATTCTCTTAACCTCCCTGTGTATAACCTCTCTTGTATTTCCTTAACCTCCCTGTGTATAACCTCCCTTGTATTCCCTTAACCTCCTTGTGTATAACCTCCCTTGGATTCTCCTATCCCTCTTGTGGATAACCGCCTTTGTATTCTGTTATCCTTCCTGTGTATAACCTCCCTTGTATTCCCTTAACCTCCCTGTGTATAACCTCCCTTGTACTCCCTTAACCTCCCTGTGTATAACCTCCATTGGATTCTTCTATCCCTCTTGTGGATAACCGCCTTTGTATTCTATTATCTTTCCTCTGTATAACCTCCCTTGCATTCCCATAACCTCCCTGTGTATAACCTCAATTGGATTCTCCTATTCCTCTTGTGGATAACCGCCTTTGTATTCTATTATCCTTCCTGTGTATAACCTCCCCTGTATTCCCTTAACCTCCCTTTGTATAACCTCCCTTGTATTCCCTTAACCTCCCTGTGTATAACCTCCCTTGTATTCCCTTAACCTCCCTTTGTATAACCTCCCTTGTATTCCCTTAACCTCCCTCTGTCTAACCTCCCTTGTACTCCCTTAACCTCCCTGTGTATAACCTCCCTTGGATTTCTTATCATCCTTATATATAACCTCTGGATTTCCTTAACCTCCTTGTGTATACCTTCCCTTAGATTCCCATAACCTCCCTGTGTATAACCTCAACAAATTTCATTTACCTCCCTGTGTATAACCTCCCTTGGATTCCTTTAACCGCCCTGTGTATGACCACCCTTGTATTCCCTTAACCTCCCTGTGTATAACCTCCATTGGATTCTCCTATCCCTGTTGTGGGTAACCGCCTTTGCATTCTATTATCCTTCCTGTGTATAACCTCCATTGGATTCCCATAACCTCCTTTGGATTCCCATAACCTCCCTGTGTATAACCTCCATTGGATTCTCCTATTCCTCTTGTGGATAACCGCCTTTGTATTCTATTATCCTTCCTGTGTATAACCTCCCTTGTATTTCCTTAACCTCCCCGTGTATAACCCCCATTGTATTCCCTTAACCTTCCTGTGTATAACCTCCCTTGTATTCCCTTAACCTCCCCGTGTATAACCTCCCTTGTATTCCCTTAACCTTCTCGTGTATACCCTCCATTGGATTCTCCTATTCCTCTTGTGGATAACCGCCTTTGTATTCTACTATCTTCCTGTGTATAACCTCCCTTGTATTCCCTTAACCTCCCTGTGTATAACCTCCCTTGTATTCTCTTAACCTCCCTGTGTATAACCTCCCTTGTATTCCCTTAACCTCCCTGTTTATAACCTCCCTTGTATTCCCTTAACCTCCTTGTGTATAACCTCCTTTGGATTCTCCTATTCCTCTTGTGACTAACCGCCTTTGTATTCTATTATCTTTCCTCTGTATAACCTCCATTGCATTCCCATAACCTTCCTGTGTATAACCTCCATTGGATTCTCCTATTCCTCTTGTGGATAACCACCTTTGTATTCTATTATCCTTCCTGTGTATAACCTCTTTTGAATTCCATTAACCTCCCTGTTTATAACCTCCCTTGTATTCCCTTAACCTCCCCGTGTATAACCTCCATTGTTTTCCCTTAACCTCCCTGTGTATAACCTCCCTTGTATTCCCTTAACCTCCCTGTTTATAACCTCCCTTGTATTCCCTTAACCTCCCTGTGTATAACCTCCCTTTTATTCCCTTAACCTCCCTCTGTATAACCTCCCTTGTATTCCCTTAACCTCCCTGTGTATAACCTCCCTTGGATTTCTTCTCATCCTTATATATAATTTCCTTTGGATTTCCTTAACCTCCTTGTGTATACCCTCCCTTAGATTCCCATAATTTCCCTGTGTATAGCCTCAACAAATTTCATTTGCCTCCCTGTGTATAACCTCCCTTGGATTCCTTTAACCTCCCTGTGTATGACCTCCCTGTGTATAACCTCCATTGGATTCTTCTATCCCTCTTGTGGATAACCACCTTGTATTTTATTATTGTTCCTCTGTATACCCTCCCTTGGATTCCCATAACCTCTCTGTGTATAAGCTCCATTGGATTCCCTTAACCTCCCTGTGTGTAACCTCCATTGGATTCTCCTATCCCTCTTGTGGGTAACCGCCTTTGCATTCTATTATCCTTCCTGTGTATAACCTCCATTGGATTCCCATAACCTCCCTTGGATTCCCATAACCTCCCTGTGTATAACCTTCCTTGGATTCCCATAACCTCTCTGTGCATAACCTTCCTTGGATTCCCATATCATCCCTGTGTAAACTCTTATAAATTCACTTACCTTCTCTGTGTACAGTCTCTGCTGGATTCCCTTGAACTCCTTGGGTATAACTTCCCTTGGATTCCTGTAATCCCCCCTGTGTATAACCTCCCTAGGGTTCCCGTAACCTTTCTGTGCATAACCTCCCAGGGTATAAATTCCCTTGGACTCTCGTAACCTCTTTGTGTATAATCTCCTTTGGATTCCCATAACATACCTCTGTATAACCTTTCTTGGATTACCAAAACCTAAGTGTATAACCTCCCTTGTGTTCTTTTATCCTACCTGTGTATAACCTCCCTTGGATTCTCTTCACCACCCTATGCATAACTTCCATTGCTTTCTCTTAACATGCCTGTTTATAACCTCCCTTGGATTCCTGTAAACTCTCTGGCCTGATTTTCAAAGGATAATGCAGGGCTTGCACTAAACCCTGCATCAAACCCTGTTTTTGGTGCACCTGCACCAAACACCTTTGCCACTACTGTACCTGATTTTTTTTTTTCAATTGTTTAACCAGGTGAGACACACTAAGCTGGAAGCTTGTTTACAGGCGCAACCTGGGAACACAGTGAAGTTAAGTGACTTGCTCAGGGTCACACAGTTTTCAAGTGGAGGCTATGGGAGTCAAACCCAGGTCTCCAGATTTGCAGCTCAGACCCTTCAACCACTGCACTATACTGTCTCCCCAATTTTGGTACATTGGGCGCAGTTCCAACACTTTACCTGATTGATGGCAGCTTGCGCCACATATTTGGTGCAAGACCCATAAAAAAGGTACCCAAGATTGCCACAAATTAGACCAGAAAAACTTGGTCTAACTTGCAGCAGTCAGCACATGGGATGGAAAATCTCAATCGTCAGTCGAGAGAATGCCACAAGCCCCATGTGCCATATGTTTGGTGCACCTGGGACTTGCAGCATTCTCTGTCCTTTGAAAACTGGGCCTCTGTGTATACTTTCAATTGGATTCCACTAACCTCCCTGTGTATAACCTTCTTTGAATTCTCTTAACCTCCCTGTGTAAAAACTTAATTGGATTTCATTAAAAGAGTACTACACCCTCATCTCTTGTAAATATTATTTGTTTCCTTGTCAACCGACAACTCTTTTCATGTAGCTTTTAGGGATATGTGTGATTGCTTTAGTTTATTTTCACTGTTCATTACTATTCCCTGTAACTAGCCTGGGGGTCTCCATTTTCTGATTGTTGAAATCTCATTGTCCCTGACAGCTACGTTAGCATAGAAAAACATGATGAGTCTGCACCTTTTAGACTCCATAGTATGCCTGTCTCTTTACATAGAATTCAACAAAACAAGTTGCATCAAGGTATGAAATACCACATTTACCTTTGGTTAGCTTTGTAAACTGCTTTTAGATATAATGCAGATTTTTTCCCCTTTAAACTGCATTCAGTCTATGTGTTTCCAGAGAGCTTTTTTCAGGTTATGTGTACTTTCAGAGTAGAGGTACATGGTGTAATGGGGTGCCGAAGCATCATGTTCTCATTTGCTCATGCAGCTTTCTAGGACAATGAGAATTCAACAACCAGAAAATGGAGATCACAGGCTAGTAACAGGGACTAGTAGGAACAGTGAAAACAAACTAAAACAAACACATATATCCCCACCAGCTACATGGAAAGAGTTGTCTGTTGACATGGAAACAACATTTACAAAATATGGGGGTGTTGTACTCCTTTAAGCTCCCTGTGTAAAACCTCCATTGGATTCTCCTATATTTATTATGAATAAACTGCCTTGGATTCCTTTAAAGTCCTTGAGTATAACCTCCCCGGACTGGCTTACTGACCCTGTAACAATGCACTGTATAACACGGCAAATGCATTTGTGATAAATGATTTGCAACAACTTCACTTGGTGTCTCCATGGAGTGTTTGGCCTCTTTTTTCCTCTTCTCTTCTTGCAATCACTGAGTGATATTGATGACTGGATCTGTGGTATGTGAACCGGTATCAAAGCCAAATCTATCCAGTCCTCCAAATGTCTAATCAGGCACTAGACACAGCTGATGGGTACTTCTTATTTCTTACCTATCTCAAAAGCATATGCTGTATCACACAGCCATACAGTTTATAAGTGGACGGCACAACAGAATGCATCACTGCTCCCTATATGCTGCCCTAAACTGGCCCTCCTCGGCCACCAGGAGGTTAAAGGACATACCTCTGGATCTTTAAAGCCATAAAAGGTGATCTGCCCCTATACCTTGCAAATATATTTAGAAACGTGAGCTCTTCATATACTCTTAGAAACACTGCTCTCCTGTTTTTTTTAAACTGTAAGATACTGCACCCAGTTTGGAAAAATGAGATTTGGTTGTAATGCACATATACATTGGAATAAAATTAAAAATACATTGAAGGGGGAACTGATATAAGTTATGATGTTTCAAAGCCCTGACTGAGATGCATTGTATGGAGAATTGTAACTGTTAGCTATAAACAGCATCTCTTAGGCTGTAATTTCCTCAGTGTGTGTCACTGTTTGTCTACAACACATGATAGTTTCAATATTATTTGCTTCTAGGTGGTTTCTGTGCATGTCCGTTTCTGCTAAACAATTTTGTCAACTTTGCTGTGACTGGCTGAACACAGGACCTCCTTGAAAATGAGCCATGCTCAATGGAGTTTATCCTGGCAAGAGAAATACACTCTGCACAAATACAATTACAAATACAAATACCAAGACCAGTGTTGCTGCTTGCCTTAAAGAGCACCTATCATGGTAATTTCCCTAAAATCCCCCAAATCCAACACAGGAGCCTTACTTCCCCTTTCCCAGGAGTCATCTGGTACATAAAACTGAATCTTCATATGTAGGGATTTAGGAAGGGAAGGAATCATATTTGGGCTCCATGGAGCTTAGAGCCCAATCCCTTCTACTTCCTGATTTTGAGATGTTTCGTCATGCTCCCACATTTCGTGATGTAATAATCTGGAGAGTGCGAGGGCGCACTCCGTAAATAGTAATGGGGCTGTTTCTTTCAAACACTTTTTTCATATGTTAGATGTCAGATTTGAAAAAAAATCAAAGCCACTGCCCATCTGACAAGGCAACTAACAAGATCTTTGATTTTTCTCAAATCTGCCATCTATAATATGAAAAAGTGTTTAAAAAATCAGCCCCATTACTGTCTATGCAGCATGCCCCTGCTCTCGCCAAAATATTACATCATGAAACATGGGAGCGCAGGGCCATGTCTCAGAATCAGGAAGTGGAACAGAGCAAGCTCTCCGCTCCACAAAGCCTAAATATGATACCTTCACCTCCAAAATCCCTGCATAGGACGATTCTATTTTATGCTCCACGACTCCTAGGGAGGTAAGACTCCCTTACAGATTTGGCACCAAGCCTTGCAAAGGAGCTCTTTAACCCTCTGGAATCCACCTGCTGTGTCAGGTGATGTGGCAGCCTTGTGGATCATATTTTACTGTTTGATTCCAGTGGATCAGTTTGGACTGTTTTGAGGAACATCGTGTCAGAGGACTGGTGGATTAGGTCTGGTAGTTTGATTCAAGTTGTTTGGGTCACACTGAGCAGCATTTCAATGGATAGCACACTGCCATTCAACTGCAGCCTCAGGAGGATTGTATGAGAGCTACAGAATGTGCAGGTGATAGGGCCTACAAACAACCATCTTTTCCCTGTGACGTTACTCTAGCCAGACCTGCCAATTATGTGAACCAACATGTTTGCAATCTGTAATTTCCCTCCCTGGTAAATTGTCACAAGCACTGTCTGCCTTGTTATATTGGTGGCTACATCCTTTGATACACCAGACCAGTAATTTGGTAACATTCTGTTTGAAAAGGCAAGCTTCACATAACCTGTGGTCATGATTAGAGACCTGTCAGGCTGCTTGATATCACTAAATAGGGAATGGATAAGTGAAGAATTACATATTGTCACGTTTGGAGCCTGTAATAATAGAGATTTGCTACTGGGGCTCCTCAGATCCTAGCGATCTAATGCTACATTGCAAATGCTCTCATTCCTCTTATTTATTCCATTCTAACAGTATGTGAAATAAGGTGTTTGATGTATTGGAGGTATTGTAATGGAAGCAGAGTACACAGTGGAGAAAACTGCTTAGTATAATTCTTTGCAAAAAAACTCATTCCATCTTTTGTCACTTTAACCCTAACTGATGCATTAACAGAGTTTTTTGTAAAGAATTTCCTTACTTTTTGAGATAGTATAATCGTATCCTCATTTGGCCGTGGGAGCGCAGTGCCCTCCAGGCCCTGCACTCCCATCCCTCCATGGATGAGTACATGTATGTTGCTGTGGAAGCATTTCAGCCAAAATAGCAACCAAACTGTCAGCATAGCCTTGTTATTACCCCCACCTCATGAACAGTGGGCTGCGAATTTTCAAATCCCCGCCGATACGTCATTCAGCACCAGAGGTGAGAAAACACATTTTGGCCAAGATTTGAAAAATAACAGCTGTCACATTCATGAGGTGATGTAAAAAATTGCTAAGTTGAAAATTTTGGGTGAAAATATTTAAAATTATTGAAGTTACCAGCGAGCATAGTTAAATTTAAACACATGTGCATAACGTCACAATTTTTACATATTTTGACCCAACATTTTTAACGTAGCTTTCTTATGACTCCACCTCATGAACAAAGGCAGTGGAACCTATCAAATCATGTCCAAAAGGTGATTTTGCCAGCCGATCATGAAATTGCCTTCCAGGACAGATTTGTGAAATTCCAGTGACAGTGTCCATGAGATGGGATCCCCAAAAGGCCATGTTGAAAATTTGATATTAAAATATTCAAAAATGGCAAAGGTACACATCAAAGTTGAAAACCCCATTGAAATACATTGAACCACATTTACCTTAGTTTCTCATATTGCAGTCGCCAGTTCCAGCAGCAAGACATGTCTTTGATCAGAGAGTGGATCTTCGCCCTGATAGCTGTTCAGGTGGGTGAGGGTGTGTGCGAGGTGTGGGGTGGTGGGTGTTGAGTAGGAGATCAGGGTGGGGAGAGCTGGATCAGTGAGGGACCTTTTTTTTTAGGGTTTAAAAAAACATCAAGGGATTGTTTGCTTTATTTCAGGAGAATCTGAATACAGGACAGGGATCAAGGTGGGTGGGCACCGGACACCAGGAAGCTATTGGACTATAACGGGGACAGTGATTGGATATTGTAGGGTGTGACTAGACACCAGGAAAGTATATTTCTACTAGGAGACAGTGATTGCAGGTGGGGGATGCCACTAGACACCAGGGAAATAGATGAAATTAACAGGATGGGGTTTGGAGGGTGGGGGTGCCACTAGACACCAGAGGAACATAACTAAATACTGGCACAAGGATCAGAGGGTGGGCGGTGCTACTAGACACCAGGAGAAATACTTAACAATAACGGGAATGGCAATGGGAGGGTGGGGGGTGCCACTAGACATCAGAGATACATAACTAAATATAGGCACAGCAATTAGAGTGTGGGGAAAGCCGCTAGATACCAAGGAAATAGATGAAATTAATGGGATGGGAATCATAAGGTGGGCAGTGCCACTAGACACAAGGGATACATAACTAAATAAAGGCACAGTGATCAGAGGGTGGAGGGTGCCACTAGACACCAGGGAAATACCTAAAAGTAATGGGAACAACAATCCGAGGGTGGGGACTGCCACTAGACACCTGAGATATATAATTATTACAAAGTAGGGTGGGCAAAAATGTGTGCATTTTAAATCTCTGTGGTTTTTTTTTTAGAAATGTGTGAAAAATTAATGCTTTTTTCACAAATTTGTGAAACAGCATCCTGTTTTGTGTTGTTTTTTTGCAATTTGTGGCAAAAGATTCCCAACCATGAAAAAAGACATGGAAGAGAATTTCAGAATGCTTCAAAAACACACTTCCAACTAATTTGTCTAAAAACTAACACCAGATTCAGGAAATGGCCCCCTATTACCAGAACACGTGTTGGTTTCAAGAAAGACATAATTTTTTTGAGCTATTGAATTTTGTTTCCTTCACTGAAAAACAAAATGGCAGTAGCACCAAAAAAGATTTCCCATTTGTGACACAGGATGACCCATTTGTGAAAAACGATTGCCCATTTGCAACAAAGGATTGGTTTTTGAGCAGGACATCTAACTGGGGAGTGAAATTCCTATTGAAAATATTGGGAACTTTAAAATGTAATAACTTTATAACAAATTAATATTTTTTCACCAAACCTTCAAACAGCATATCTGTGAGTCAAGAACTTTCTACCCTAAAAATTTCAGACCAAACTTCCAAACTGTTTTTGTGCTGCAGCATGACAAAGAAAGATGACTTTCACATTTTTTATACTCCGTTTCTCTGCACCCACACATCCGACTGGACCAAAACTTGCCACAAGAGATCTTTGGTCCCTGATGGTGCATGGAAAATTTTGTTCAAATTGCTTGAACAGTTGTGAAGTTATTAAAGTGCAAAATTTCGAGTTTAACATAGAAGTGACCATTCAACCCTAACTATAGGGGCACGACCGCACCCCTATAATACTATATTTTTGTGTTCTGTTACCATTGCAAATGCCTTTGCTATTGTCCACTTCCTTTATTATGTCTCCTTGTGTGTGCACAAGAAAACATTTTGTTACATAGAATAGCATTTCAGAGATGTGTCAGTGACTAGCACAATGTAGGGCAAGATACATTGGGCTCGTCCCTGACAGACCAATGACCACCCAAGCTGAGTATGACAGTGGTCACAGTTTCATGGGCGTAAACTTCGTGCACTTGAAAGGACTGAAGCACTCCAATGAAAGAGCATTTCAGTACTTTCATTTGCATAAAGCCAGCTGGCAAGCAGCTGAGCGGCTTTATGACTTTGTGGAGGCTGACACAGATGGGGAAAAACTGTTAGCAGTTAGCTTCCCCTGACCTGCTGACCTGCTAGAAGTTTTCAAAGCCAAGGACTCATCCTTGTTCTTCTTCTCACTCGATTTCCTTCCCTCTCTGTCTCTTCTTCATCCCCCATCCGCTAAGCACACAACCAGACCATCGCTGTTGGGGTACATGCTGCCACTGCTGTTGCCACCCCATCCATTTCACATGAGCATCCCATTCCCAGGCAGATAAGGCTGTCAAAATGGTAAATGGGCCACAGACTTTAGTTTAAAAAGTAGAAAAACAGGTGGACAGCAAGCTGCCGAAAGTCTCTCACCACCACACAGCGACTGCATGCTCCATACGAGCCGGCAGTTTCCACGTAGACTCCAAGGCTAAAGTGCAGCACTGACCTGCCTACAATCTGACTGGACTTACAGCGGCCGAGCCGTGACCTTTTACCCAGCCCTCACCTGCCATGATTGGTGTTTCACTTAAAGGGTTGCAGGGGCATGCAGCATGGCAGGAATCTTAGAACTATTCGGACTAGTAATTCTATGATTCCTGCCATGCTGCATGGCCTCTAGGCAGCTCGCTCTCTGCAAGTGATTTTTTTGGGGGGGTGGGGGCTTGGCTCCTTTCAAGTAAGCACATTTTCCACCCCATAAACAGATAACTCCTTCACAATATGCAGCGTACAACTCATTTTTTTTTTCCCTTCTGTACTTCACTGAATGGGTGGGGGCTCCACCACTGAGTCTGAATCCCCCCGCTGCTTTCAAAGTTCAAATATGCATTCACATCCACAGAGAGGGTACTATGTTCACATCTCCCTGACATCATAGGCATATGTTCTGGAAACAACAACACTTTTATTGCCATGTCACCACTCCTGCACACCACATTTGTTTTAAGTTTTGCTTAGTTGGTGGCTGTGGTGGCATGCTTATAGTAGCCCGAGCCATGTAACAAACTGAACAGCTGGATGAGACAGAGCAGGAAGGCCAGTCAGGGGGCAATGGGACTCGGAAGTCAGAGGGGAAAGTGAGCGAGCTGGTCCAGTGCCAACTGAAGAGCTGCTGCCTCAAATCAGGAGTGGAACTCGGAGAGGAAAGGTGAGCGAGCTAGTCCAGTGCTGAGAGAAGAGATGTTGTGCCTGCTTGTAAGTTCTGAATCTGTAATGGACTAACGAGTCAGGGTGTGTGCTGCAAATAATCTAAGGGACATTTGCATGGCTCAGATTGATTTTTTTAAACGCAGTAACATTGCAGTAACAACAGCCATCAATGAGTGCAGCACTTCAGGTACTGTTGTAAGTATCTGCAGTCCCTTCCTGTCTCACCCTGAGACAGCACTGTGTTCAAACATCTGTGGCTGTCTGTCACTCACTTGAGACTTGAGCTCTTCTGCTCTTCCACTTTGAGCACACTTACAATTTTTCTTTGTTTCTGACCTTTTGCTTCTCAAGTAGTCCAGCCAGAGGTTTTTTTTGTAAACTGCCACAGCACAGGCACGTCTAGAGCAGTTAGGCCAAAATGCAACAAGCATTGTTTTTTTTCCATGAGCCTGTAGTCTTCTCCAAAGAAAAAGAGGACACGTGTGTGTCAACTGCTAAGTGTGATCCATCCCCAGTTAAGTATCTGCCAGCTGAGTGGACAATGTTTAAATAAAAACACCTACTCTCTCCCTGGGCTGGCTCTGCATGCTAGTACCCCTCCACCTTTCCAGACAGTCTATTAAACTGCAGTGTGGGCTCTCCTGTTTGAAAAACCTCCTGTTCCCTCCCTCCACTACTCCCCCTCTTCCATTTCCTGGCCCCAGTTAACTGGCCATAGTCTAGGCCCACGTGGCTTTATCTGCTGTGAGTGTACACTGGCCCTCAGAGCCTGTGAGACTCCAAGAGTAACAGGCTGGGCTAAGAGACAAGACAGAGCAAGTCACCTGCAGCCCACCGCTTCTCAGCTTCAGAGTGGGGGGTCAGAGGACTCGAAGAGAGCTGCAGCTTGAGTGAAGGGAGCACACCATGAGGAGGGGGCATTCTGCAAGGTGACAAGCACAGCGACAGCTTACTTATCCAATTTCCAGACAGCAGGTAAACAAGCTTTTCTTTCCCTTTATTGCCTTTTTTTGTAAAGCACCACCCACTCGGCAGGCAGACACTTGATCTGCTGAGGACCGGGGGCTACAGGAGCCTGAGAAGGTGATCTTTCTGCCTGTGGGTAGGTGGTGGTGGGAACCACCAGGCACAGAGGAGCACATCAGAGCACCAACAGGGTGGGAGGGCAAGGAAGAGATCAGAATTCAGGACCCGCAGTTACTGGGAAAGGTACCCTGGGGTGATGTACTTTTTTTCACAAAAGAGTAACTGCACTTCAGCATGTTCGGCTGTTACAGTTTACCACATAATACATTTGTATTCATTTTCATTTTCTCCTTCCAGGGTTTATATCACATCTTGCCAGACTATTTAAAAAGTATGCAAAAAAGAATTATACTGTCCCCAACTGCCTTCTCAGTGCCTTTGCTTATGACATGCTATAGTGCTTATTCACCTTAACAACAGACTGTGATATCATAATCAGTGCCTTGACACAGGCACTAGTTCCAAAAGTCCCAAGACCCAGCTGAACCAGGCGGATGGTTTGCGTGTCAGAGGGGTGGGACCGGGGAATGAAAAATTGTGACCCAAGATATTATTAAAAAGTGAAAAAAAAAAAATCTGTGGATGTTCTGGTCCTTCAGCTTGAGAAAGACCAAAAAAATATGACAAGAGAAAAATAACTGCAAAACCAGTTACTGAAAACATTAATACACCATATTAATGTTTTTATTTAATATTGACAAACTATATGAGTTCCTGGCTGCAAATCCCTGTCCTTGAGGCTGTGCCCACCTGACTGCACCTGCCATGAGGGGAGGAGTCTTGCTATCTCTTATTTGGGGGGTGTGTAAATTGCTAGCTGGCCGCACTGTAGCTTGGCCAAATTGGCAAAATGTTCATTTAAAACAAGATGTGCACACTTTCAGTGGCAAGGGGTTGCTAAAACCCCCTGCTCCCTCCCTCTGTGTGCTGTCCCACCCCAGATCCTCTGTTCCCTGTCCTGTGTTTTTTTTTAATTACTGTTCTCCCCCACTTGATCCTCCCTCTTAGCACCCACTCACCCCCATAAACATAACAGTAACACTGGGGGTGCCCAATCCCCCCAGTGTCATCACCTGCAATATAGAAAACTGTCCATCATCATTTTGTCATTTTTTTTAATCCTGTAAAACAGAAAAACGTCCATCGTTGTCTGTTGCACCATTAGTCCCCTCACCCAACACTCCCACTCAGCATCCCCCCCAAATCCCTTACTTACCCAGCGGAGGTCCGACACTGTGATCTTTCTCACACCGCAGAGAAGTTTTCACTCTTCAATGCTGGACCACGAACTAAGGAAACTGGGTATGCAGCTCAGTGTATTTCAATAAATTTGAACTTAATAGCATAACTTGGCCATTCTTCAATATTTTTGCTCCAAATTTTCAGCATGGCTTTTTTGGGGCACTACTTCATAAGCAATGCAAGTGACATTAGGTAAATCTGCCCCAAAAGGTGATTTCACTGTCACTGCTCGAAATCACCTTTTGGGCAGTAGTTGAAAATGTCCTCCACCTTTGTTCATGAGGAGGGGTCATAAGAAAGCTGTGTTGAATATCTGATGCAAAAATATTAAAAAACAACAAAGTTATGAGACTACATTGTAGTTGGTGAACATAGGCTCATAACTTTGGTAATTTTCAGTATTTTGACCCCAAATTTTCAACAGCCATTTCTTCACAGCACCTCATGCAAACTACAGCTGTCATTTTTCAAATCCTTGCCAAAATGTGTTCTCTCATTCCAAAAGGTGATTTCGCAGTTACTGCATAAAATCACCGTTCGGGCAGGAGTTGAACATTTTCTCCACCATTGTTCATGAGGTGGGGTCATAAGAAGGATATGTTGAAAATTTGGCTTACAAATATTAAAAAACAACAAAGTTATGAGGCTACATTCAAGTTTGTGAATGCAGACTCCTAACTTTAATACACCCTGCCACATCCACCATGAAAAGAAACATTCAGCATTGACAAATGCTTGTTTAATGTGTTCTTATGTGGGCTTTTGGTTTGTAGTTGTTTCCAGCCAGGCTGTTCTAGTGTTGATCTCTTCATTCCAAAAGTGCCTCAGGTTACTTCTCACATCTTTTCCCTTCCTTTGAAATCACATGTAATGGAGGACACAAGCCTGCAGCAATGAAGTGGGCGTGTGTGTGTGTGTGTGTGTGTGTGTGTGTGTGTGTGTGTGTGTGTAACGAGAGACTTGTGAATGCAAGCATTCTCCAGGTACATCTCAGCTGTCACACAGAAACAGGAGCTGTAGCACAGTATCAATATGCAGAAGAACTGAGGGCAACATGCCCACTGAAACCATGGGAAGTGGAGTATTTCCATTTGTATGCTTCAAGCTAGTTGTACATTTGTTCTCATTGACAAACTTTCTGTACACAGTATATTGAAATGTAAACTAATAAATACATTATGATTGTGCACAGTATATATGGAAAAACAAAATGACTGCTCTGGGCTCAGTGGTGCTCACAACAAACTAGCCAGTAAGTCTTCAGCAATAAAGCTGGGAACTACTCTTCTCCTGTGAATAAAAGACTTACATTGACAAGTTGCATTGTGTCTGAAGTTTTGTTCAATGCAGCAGCAAAATAAGTGCAAAAACACATGGGCAACAAGCAGCCCAACTTTTCGCACAGTAAACGTGCCCCTTATAAGGTGGCACCTTGACAAAGTGCACATATACCACACCAAACATTGGGCTGTTTGTTTTAATGGAGAGGAGTAGTGCCCAGCTTTATTGCTGAATACTGTACAGTATGTCGCACCACCATGTGTCGGTTTGCAATAAGCTGTATAAATATGTTTCTTTTTTTTTTCTAGTCTGGTTTGGTCGTTAGTTTTCACTTTGAAAGATACTGTAGTTCTCAAAGCCACTGATGTAGAAAAAGTAACCAAGTTAAAAAATATCTAGTTGCTCAGGTTTTCTCTTTCAGAAAAGAAAGGGTATTTTGAATTGATATGCACCACTGCCCTCTGCACGCCACTAAATAACTGGATAAAGACAGTTCTGGAAATAGGCGGCCACAGCCATATGTTTATTAAACACTCCATCTTATGACATGCCATTCAGAACAAGCAAAGTGGTAACAAAATCTGGAAGGCCGTGTGTGCTATTGCAAGAAGTCTGGGAACTAAGATCCCAGATCTAGAGTCCATCATGGCAGAAGCCAGCCTGAACATTCTGGACATTACTGAGTCATGGTGCACTGAAAACCATGACTGGGACATGGCCATACCAGGCTACACTCTGTTCAGAAAGGACGGAGTCGGAAGGAAAGTTGGGGGTGTGGTGCTTTATGTCAAATAATACATAAAAGCGATGGAGATACAAGGAATACGTGGGGGAGGGCAGAGGTACTGTGAGTCACCTTTGAGTCAAGAAATGGAGCCACTATTTGCACAGGCATGATCTACAGACCTCTAGCACAAGGGGAGGAGTTAGGTAAGGAACTGTTGGAAACAACAGGCAAAATGGCTGAAAAGGGCGAGGTGCTGCTAGTGGGGGAACTTCAGTCTGCCGGATGTAGATTGCAGCCTCCTAACTGCAGCATCAACAAGAAGCAGAGATATCCTAGACTCCCTGCAGGGATCATTCCTCAGGAAATTAGTCAATGAACCTACACAAGATTGGGCAATACTGGACCTGGTTATCACTAACAGGGGCAGTGCTGCAGACATCAAGGTGGGAAGCCATTTGGGGACCAGCGATCACTGTACAGTGTGATTCAGCATAAGGACAGATTCAGAAACCAGCCACTTAAGGGCGAGGGTCCTGGACTTCAGGAGGGCAGATTTTATAAAGGTGTGTGAATGCCTCAGAGCTGACCTGGCAGGGGGGCATGGCCTCGAGGGGATAGAGGAACTGTGGGCCAAACTGAAAGACAGCGCAGTGACGGCAACAAACCTCTATGTCAAGCAAGTGAGCAAAAGCACAAGGAAAAGTAGACCTCTATGGTTCTCAAAAGAAGTGGCAGAAAAGGTAAAGACCAAAAGTATAGCATTCAGAACGCACCAGGAGATGCAGAGGTAGGAGGATAGGGAGTTGTATCAGGGGAAAAAGAGGGAAGCAGGTAGAGCAGTAAGGAGTGCAAAGGGCAAATTAAAGAAAGAATAGCTCAGGCAGTATCAAAAGGTAATTTTTTAGGCATGTGAGTGAGACATCAAAGATATCAAGACATTTTTTAGGTATGTAAGCGAGAGAAAATAATACAAAGGGAGGGACTGTAAGGTTGAAATGGGGGGGACTGTACAGAGAGGGACCAGGAAAATGCAGACATCTTAAACAAATACTTCTGCTAAGTGTTTATAGTGGAAGAGGAAGGGGAGGGACTGCAAAAAAGCAAAAGAAGCTTGGATGTGAGGGAAGTGGACACTAGCCCTTTTTTGGAAAAGAGAATCCTGGAAGCACACAATAACCTGAAAGTGGACAAAGCAATGGGGCCTGAAATTACACCAAGGGGTGTTGAGGGAGTGCAGGGAGGAACTGGCTGTACCTCTGATAGTCCTATTTAACAGACCACTGGAGACCGGAGAGGTTCCAGAGGACTGGAAGAGGGCAGGTGTAATCACATTACACAAAAGTGGTAGCAGGGAAGAGGCTGGCAATTATAGACTTGTCAGCCTCACATAGGTTGTGGGAAAAGTAATGGAATCACTACTGAAAGAAAGGATAGTGAAGTATCTTGAAACCAGTAGGTTAAAAGATCCAAGATAGCATGATTTCATGGGGGGAGATCATGTCAAACATATCTGATAGGTTTCTTTGACAAGGTGACCAAGGAGATAGATCAGGGAGGAGCGATGAATGTGGCCTACCAAGATTTCGGTAAGGTTTTCAACACCATTACACACAGGAGACTACTTAACAAACTGAATAGCTTGGCGATGGGCAACAAGGTAGTAACCTGGGTAAGAAATTGGTTAGTGGATAGGAGACAGAAAGTAGTGGTAAATGGAGTTCATTCAGAGTAAGGGAGGGTGACCAGTTGGGTACCTCTGGACTCAGTGCTGGGACCGTTCCTCTTTAATGTCTTTATAAGTGACATAGCAGAGGGGCTAGAATGGAAGGTCTACCTCTTTCCAGATGACACCAACATCTGCAACAGGGTGGACACTCTGGGGGGTGTTGAATGGATGATCAGAGACCTGAGGAAACTGGAGTAGTGGTCATGAGTATGGAAGCTGGGATTTAATGCAAAAAAAGTGTAAACATAATGCACTGGGGGTACAAAAAGCCAGGGGCAGAGAACAAAATGTATGGAGTGGCATTGACAACCAACAAGCAGGAAATAGACCAAGGGTGTTCATATCAGATGACCTAAAGGTGACCAGACAGTGTGACAAGGCAGTCGGTAGGGCTAGTGGGGTGCTATGGCGCATAAGGAGGGGTATCACCGGTAGAATGTAGGAGCAGGTGTTGCTCCTGTATAGGTAACAGGTTAGACCACACCTTGAGTACTGTATCCAGTCCTGGAGACCACACCTCAGAAAAGGACATAGACAGGGTGGAAGTGGTCCACAGGAGGGGAACTAAAATGGTGCAGCATATGCATCAACAGCTCTACAAGGAGAGGCTAAAGGAGCTCAATATGTATACACTGCAAAACAGGAAGGAGAGGGGGAATATGATAGAGACCTTTAAATACCTCATGGAGTAAGTAAGATACAGAAGGGGAGTATTTCCAGGAAAAAGGTACTCTAGAACAAAGGGACATGCTATGAAGCTGGAAGGGGTAGATTCAGGAGAGATGTGAGAAAGTATTTCTTCACTGAAAGATTAGTGAATTCCTGGAACAGCCTACCAGCAGAGGTGACAGGGAGGAAAACAGTGGTGGGGTTCAAATATGCCTGGGATAGGCACAAGGGAATCCTGGAGGTAAAGAAGGAGGGAGGGTGGAGGAAGAGCTGGAAATCAAGTAGGGGCTGTGGCCAAGAATGAAGGTAATAAAAATGGGCAGACTGGGTAGTTCAAAAGGCCCTTATCTGCCATCAGATTCTGTTTTTATGTTTCTAGAATTTTGTGCTTAGTTGGGAGTCTCACCCTTGACCCCAATGCTTTCTCCCACGCAGGGGTGGTCCCTTCAGATCTGAGGAGGATTCATTCTCCAACTCAGACTAGTCCCCTTTTGCCAAGGGGTACTAACTATGAGGACCCTCCCTCCAACAGCAAGGGGGGAATCATTGGGTTGACAGCAGAGCCTCTTGCCCCCATCTGGCAGAACTCTCCATCTCTAAGGGGGGGGGAAGCTGATGGGGATGGCCAAGACCCATCCAAACTGGTCATGATTCTTCTGCCTCCCCTCCTCCCCATGCTGACTTGAGGGTAGAATGTCTGGAAAGGCCACAGGTACCCCTTTCCCTCTGTTACCTTGTATAATAACAACCTCCCCCAACTGGGAGCAAGGTTTATACTAGCAGTCCCATCAGAGCTCTGGGTGCCTTAGAATCAAATATCTGTTCTTAGCTGAGGGGAGGAGACTAGGGAAGGGAGATAAATAAGAGGGTTGGGTGGGATGTTCCTCATTGTAGGCAGCCATTTGAGGATATGTGTGAGAAGTGTGCACTTGTGATGGAGCAATGGGAGGTGGGCCTATGAGGTCTGATATGGTGGCAGGGTGCCAGACTGGGGTGGCATTGATGCCCCCAGCCCTGTGTCCCTAGTGGGATTCAGGGTACCTAAGAGGCTGCAGAGAGTAAAGTGGGTTATCCAGGTGGGCACCCCCTCAAGGACTGTGTATCAATGGCTTTCTGGTCTGGAGGGATTCCCTGAAGATTTGGATGGAGTTAGTAGGGACCCTGGATGGCTAGACTTGGAATCACCCTTATGCTGCTCATCTAAGGTAAAAAGCAGCATGCTAATGTGCACTGTTCCTGAAGCTAAAGATCAGTTCTTTGGGCTGTTTATCTGAGTGAGAGGTCTCGGAGAGGGTTGGTGGGGTCAGTGCCCAAAGTGCCAGCAACTTTGGACTGAGGCCCCCTGCAGAGATGGTTAGGGGGGCTCAGGATCCCTAATAGGCCCCCAGTGGGGTACTGCTACACTGAGTAAGGTGGCAGCTCTGTTGATGTATTCTGTGAAGTAATAGCAGCTCTGGCCATACAGTATCCAAAAGTAGTAATCAGTTGAGAGATAGGGGGAATCCTCAAGTCATATGGCTAGCAAGCCAGGTCCATAGGCATAAAAGGGATGGGGCAATCCATGTACATTAATATTAGTTTCTGTTGACTAGGCGTGTGTACTAGGCAATCAAATGCCTATTGTCAGATATGATCTGGGAGATTACATACAAGAAATTTTGCAAATAAGATGTTTCAATAGCAGGAATACTTAAAAGTCCCACTGTAATAATACAGTACGATATATAACACAATTATAAAAAAAAGATATCCATGTCTGTTTGGCACTATAGGTATTAAGCTTTATGCTAACCATCGTGATGCTTTAGAGCATGACATTTTCTGTTATACCATTTCTACCGATACTGTATCAGTAGAAATGATATAACAGAAAATGTCATTACATTACAAGGCATCACGATGGTTAGCATAAAGCTTGGGCTTACTCATGCTGCCAAACAGACATGGAGATTACCTTTTTTTTTATAATGCCAATGATCTTACAATGCAGGGGTAGGTATGTGGACATAAGCATATAGTTAAGAATTCTTAACAGAGTGTGACAGGGTTGGGTAAGACCCTGCCCTATTTGTTATGCAAAGAGAGGGTTAAAAGCAAGGATCTAAATTGTCCTTTCATATTCTGACTTTTGTCTGTTTCTTATCTGTCTGATTATACAATAAAATTTTCTCTTGGCACCTAGGAATTAGTTACTCTAATGGTCCCACACTTTCCCCCATTATCTCTTTGCCTTCACTTGCTATTTCTATTCTTTCTTTATCCCCTTGCTTCTCTATGGGTAAAACAAAAAAATATGTGAATCTTTATGTAAAATGGGGATCCCTTGATTTACCAATGTATATAATTATATTGTTGAAATGATTGCAGAAAACTGTTTGGGTTTATTAGAAAAGTACCAGTCTTAAACACAGGGATGCATTTTAACCTCTACAAGGTTGTTTACAGAATGTCCTATTTTGTTGCACCTGTTAAGACTAGATGTACTCTTCAGGCTAGTAACAGGAAAGAAACTGACAAAGTTCTGAGACATTTTGTGAGAAACAGAAGATTAATTACACCAATAGGATGCAGAGTTTAAACTGCCAGGAAACGATAGCTTATATAAAAAGAGAACAATGTTTTGTTTAGCAAGAGATTGAGCTTTTAATGAGGCACTGTCAGCTTTGCCTCTTTGTTTTTTGCCAAATGTGAAAAGTGTGCCTCTTGGCACACATCTATCACACATTTACTGCAGAATGCCCCTATATGTAAGAAATATAAGCTTTTTTAACGGTTTTGGTCTCATCACTCAGTGCTCACCAATGTATCACCTCCACAAACCATACAAAAACTACAAACAGGTATCTGCCTCTATCTCCAAAATCAAACAAAGGGGGTGAGGACACTGCAGAGCAGGACACTGCAGCACAGGAGCTAGCGCTACAAAACTCGCCTAAAACAGGGACCAAAACAAACAAAAACCAAAAAGGAAATTCAAAACACTTCTGATCATAGGAATTGATATCTATCTCCAGCTAGAGGTAATGGTCAGATGTCTCCAAGGTACATCAGTGTGGAGAGACACTGATCAGATTGCTAACATCATGCAGGAAGCAGGAGAAAACATCAACATCCTGGTACACATTGGGACTAATGATCTTGCCAGCTAGTCAGTTGTGGAGACCAAGGAACACCTGACCATACTGGGAGACAAACTGTCATCTATTTCATCCAGCATCTCCTTCTCTGAGATCGTGCCAGTCTAGGAGAGGGGGCAGATGGACGGAAGTTCAGAGAAGGAGAGATAGGGGAGCTAAACATGTGGCTCAAGGGCTGGTGCCATGGAAAAAGGACACACATTTGTAGGTAACTGGCAACAGTTTTGGGAGCCAAAGTTCTTTAAATTCAATGGACTGCATCTGACTAATGAGGGAGTCAGTGCATTGGGACAGAAGTTTAATGTCTTTGCAGAATATTTAAACTAGCAATGGGGAGAGGGGTGCAGCATCCAATACATCGAACAGGAAGAACACCCTTTCCCCTCAGCTAGTGATTAAACAGGAGTTCAGCATGTTTGCAGTTCATTTGCATCACTAGGTAAGGAAAAAGGTCCAGCTCCCCATATGAAGTGCAGGGTAAAAGCCGGACTTCGCCCCACAACTAACACACCGAAATCTGTCCAATAGAAAATCATGTACACAAATGCCCGCAGTCTGGGAAACAAGATCCCAGACCTGCAGCAACAATGACAGAGGCTAAACTGGACATAGTAGCCATTAGCAAGACATGGTTCACCAGTAACCACACTTGGGAGACTTCAGTACCTGGCTATGTACTGTTCGGAAGAGACTGACATGCAAAAGGGGGGGGGGGGGCCCTTTATGTCAATGAAAATATGAGAGCTACAGAAACTCAGAATACACATAAGGAGCCAGAAGAACTGTGGGCCACCCTAGAAACAGGAAATGGGACAGCCATAGAAACTGGGGTTGTCTACAGGCCTCCAAACCAGGGGGAGGTCATAGACACATTGCTGTTAGAAGATATACAAGACATGACAGCTAAAGGGAGGTTCTGGTAATGGGGGACTTCAATATGCCAGATACAGATTGGTCAATACCAGCAGGAACATCTGCCAGAGCTAGACACATCGTGGATTCCCTGCAGGGGGAGGACCTCAAACAATTGATACAACAACCCACAAGAGACAGTGTTATCCTGGATCTAGTACTGACTAACGGAGAAAGGATAACAGATCTCCAGGTAGAAGGTCACCAGGGGAGCCAGTGACCATCATATGGTATGGTACAGTTTGGCCACTAGAACTAAATCATCCCATTCCAAGGCTAAATATGGGACTTCAGAGTAGGTGATTTTGTTAAGATGACCCTGGCAAGAAGAAATACAATGAGTGGGTACAGGTAAAGTGGGCAAGCATTAAGGGTGCAATACTTGAAGCAGCGTCCCATTGTGTTAGGGAGAGAGGCAAGAGCAAAAGAAAGAGGAAACTGCTTTGGTTCTCAAAAACAGTAGCAGAAAAGATCAGAGCCAAAAGGCTGGCCTTCAGGAAATATAAGAAAACACAGCAGGATGAAGATAGGGAGGCATACCAAACTTCTCTAAGAGAGGCAGGGAAGGCAGTAAGGCAGGCAAAGATCAAAACCAAGGAAACACTAGCATGAACAGTAGAAGAAGGGGACATGACGCTCTATAGATGCATTAGCGAAAGGAGAAAGTCCAGAAGGGGTATTACTAAGATCAAAGGGGATAAGGGGGAGTGTGTGGAGGAGGACCAATGAAAAGCATCTATCCTAAATAGATACTTTTGCTCAGTATTTACTGAGGAGAAGGTAGGGCAGGGCCCACAGCTCAGCACAATGGACACAGAGGGGGAGGGAGGTGAGCACAAGTCCCTTCACAAAAGAAAGGGTCCTACAAGAGCTCACTAAGCTCCGGGAGGACAAGACAATGGGACCTGGTGGCATACATCCCAGGGTACTAAAGGAACTAAGGGTGGAACTAGCAGAGCCATTAGCAGAACTGTTTAGTGAGTCTCTGAGCACAGGAGAGGTCCCAGAAGACTGGAGAAGGGCTCATGTGATCCCGCTCCACAAGAGTGTCAGCAGGGAGGAGGCAGGGAACTACAGACCAGTCAGTCTTACCTCAGTAGTGGGCAAGATTATGGAGGCACTCCTTAAGGAAAGGATAGTGCAACACCTGGAATCCATAGGAGCACAGGATCCAAGACAGCATGGGTTTACAACAGAAAGGTCCTGTCAAACTAATCTCATAGATTTCTTTGACTGGGACCAGAGTGGTGAACCAAGGGGATGCAGTTGATGTCGCCTACCTTGACTTCAGCAAAGCTTTCGATACTGTTCCACATAGAAGATTGATTAATAAGCTGGTTTGGCTCGGGGTGGGTCAGAAGTTGGTCAGCTGGGTGGCAAACTGGTTGGCAAGTCACAAGTGCGGTACCTCAGGGATCAGTTCTTGGGCTAGTCCTCTTCAATATCTTCATCAGTGACATTGCAGATAGACTGGAGGGTAAAGTTTGCCTGTTTGCAGATGACACCAAGATCTGCAACAGAGTAGATGATCTAGATGGGGTGGGCAGAATGAGAAGAGATCTGGAAAAACTGGCAAAATGGCCTGAAGAGTGACAACTGGGCTTTAACGCAATGAAGTGCAAGATCATGCACATAGGGAAGAGAAACCCTGAAGCTACCTAAAGGTTGGGAGAGGAGTCGCTGGCAATCACAAGGGAAGAAAAAGACTTGGGCATCATCATCACAGATGACCTGAAATCATCCAAGCAGACCACTAAAGCAGTAGGTAAGGCTAGAAGGATGCTGGGGTGTATTAGTAAGGGTATCACAAGTCGTATGAGGGAGGTAATAATCTCTATTTACAAGACACTGGTTAAGCCCCATCTGGAGTACTGCATGCAGTACTGGAGGCTGCACCTGCACAAGGACATTAACAAAATGGAGGCAGTCCAGAGAAGGGCAACCAAAATTGTGCAGGGACTGCATCAGAAAATGTATGAGGACAGATTAACAGAGCTCAATGTGTATATCCTAGAGCAAAGGAGGGAGAGAGGTGATATGATCGAAACATTCAAACATCTTAAGGGCATTAACAAGGTGAAAGAGTCTAACATGTTTCAACATAAGAAAAATAGCAGGACAAGAGGACACAGCATGAGATTAGAGGGAGGCTGATTGAGGGGTAATGCGAGGAAGTTCTTTTTCACAGAAAGGGTGGTAGATGCATGGAATGGCCTACCTCAGGAAGTGGTGGATATGAATACAGTGCAGGGCTTCAAACAAGCATGGGATAGGCATAGGAAGCAATACAGATGAGCTCAACCTCAGTAATAGAATGCAATATCAGGTCTGCCTGCTAGCTAAAAATCCATCGTTGAACTACCCCCGGCATTACAGAACCTACTAAGACTGCATGACTCCTCCAGATTCACCAGGGGCATTAACCCTAGCTCCCTAAAAGTCCCCTACCATCTCACCTCTCAAGGGCAACAGTCCTATAAATACCGGGCACCTTCCTGATTAAACACACTAGGAGAAAATATCCTGAAAGAAACTTAGCTTGGTCTGTTCAAATCCAAACTCCTTGCACATCTTGCAATGGCTAGCCACTATGCACATGGGACTTAAACAACATAGCCCCCCCCCCCTTCAATCTGTTAGCCCCCAGCCCAATTCAAACCCCAGTTGGCACTTAGTTTCACTCAGCTACTTTACTAAAAAAAAATTCAAAACCTCTCCTGGCACTTGACAAAAAAGCTGCTCGAAAGCAGTTCTGGCTCTTCCTCACACCTTCTCTCTCCCTCCCTCCTCTCTACCTCTCCCTCTAACTAGCTCTACCCCTTCCTTCCCCAAATACCCTATAGTTTTGTTGTAACGAGTCTACAAGATGTGTACCTGTACTTTTTAAACTCTATGATCCTTATCTGATGTTATTCCTTTGTATAATTGTCTTTGACATGGAACCTCTGTAAACGAGCCCCTGGCTCAAAGGTATTTCTGAATGAACTTAAATAAATATCAATCAATCAATCACTTTATTTAACCAGGCATAAACACCATTGAGCAAGCTCATTTTCAAGGTGGTCCTGGGCATTAATACAATACAGTACATTTCATAAGATTACAATTACGGTGGACAGCTGTGCAAAAAAAAAAAAAAACATTGTGAAGGTGCCAGTTAATATGGGTCTATATATACCAGTGACATAATTAACATGCAAAGGTACATAATGATAAGCTTTACTGGAATGAGAAGAGACAATAATCCCATATAGTATCAGCTAAGTAAGAGCTCATACCTAAATGATAAAAAATAAGGAGGTATTAAGGAATAGGGTAGAAATTGGGGTGAAAGAGTAGGCAGCCATAAGGGAGGCCAGAATAGGTAAAAGGTAGAGAACAGGCAGGGTCATCTTGGATTAAGGGAACTAGTCTTGTAGGTCCTAGGTTTCTGTTGTTAGGAATGTGGGGTGGATGAGATACTTAGGCGTAGGATTTGAGAGTGGCACCCGGGGTTTAGGGGTCATCGGCATCTGAAACAGTTGCATGATTCCTTCAGATAATCTGTTAATAGAGCTTTGAATGTGAAAATGCTTGGAAGTGAGGATAATTTTAATGAGTCTTGCATAGTGTTCCAAAGTGATGGAAGTGAGAACTTGATTGCTGCTGAGCCAAGGGTAGTTTTCACTCTAGGAATCTGGCAGCAGATTATGGAGAGTGTCTCAGGCCATAGGGACCTTTAGCCCGTTTGAAGAGGTTTGAGATGTATGCAGGGAGGTTATCAGATAATGCTCTACAAAACCAGAGGAGAGCATTCTTTTTTCTCCTAGTTGAGAGTGAGGTCCATCCCGAAACCTGGTATAGACAACAGTGATGTGTACCATGGGGTAGATTTAGGATAAATCTTAAAGCCTGGTGGTAAAGGGTGTCCAGTTTGTTTAGCATAATTGATGGGCAATGACTGTAAAGGAAGTCAGCGTAGTCCAGTATAGGTAAGAATGTAGTTTGTACTAGTCTCATTCTGGCTTCTAACGTAAGTAGGTGTTTAATGCGATAGGATAATCCTAATCGCTGTCTTAGTTTCTTCAAGGTTTCATTTAAGTGGCACAGAAAGTTGAGCTTGTTATCCAGCCAGAACCATAGGTATTTAAAGGTATCAACTACTTCAAGGGGTTCATCTAAGAGTGTTCGGATCTGTGTGATATGTGGACATCCGGAAGTAGACTTTGGTGACAGAATCCTTGCTTTAGTCTTTTTGGCGTTGAGGAGGAGCTTATGAGTGAGAAGGTTGTATTGGAGGGTGACGAAGTCTTTCTGTAAGTACTCATGGGCCAAATCCAAGGATGTATTTGTGGTATAGAGTACAGTATCATCTGCGAATAAGTGCACATTGGCTGTGCCCAGCTGTGAGTCCAGATTATTGATGTATATTGCAAAGAGGATAGGGCCCAGGATGGAGCCTTGCGGGACTTCTCGTAACAAGGATTTTTGTGTGGACAGATTTCCTATGGCTTTGACTTGTTGTAACCTATTGGTTAGGTAGTTGGTGAACCATTTAATGGCAGAACTATCAAGTCCAATGTTACTCAGAGCAGTAAGCATGATGGTATGATCCACAGTGTCGAAGGCCTTACTTAGATCAAGGAAGAGGGCAAATACATGCTTCTTAGAGTCCAAAGCCATTTGCCAGTCTGTAGTTACTTTGGCAAGAGCCGATACTGTACTGTGTTTGGCTATGAAGCCGGACTGAGCAAGGTTTATCAACTTTTGTGAATCCAAATGTTCTCTAAGTTGGATTTTGACAATTTTTTCAAGTAATTTAGAGAGGACGGATAGTATAGAAATAGGCCGGTAATTGTTCAGATTACTCGGATCCCCAGTCTTGAATAATGGTAGGATGGGGTCAGTTTTCCACGAGACAGGTAACTCACCTTGAATCAGAGAGGTGTTTAATAAGTGTGTAATGGGAGCGGTCAGATAGGTATGGCCAAGTTTTAGGAAGTAAGGTTCAATATTATCTGCACCCACACTCTTTTTTGTATCCAGAGAAAGAAGGCGGTCCTCCACTTGCTTGAACGTAATTGAGAGGAAGCTGAAAGGGGTGGGATGTGGTTGGTTATGGTTGTGGTTATCAGTGAAGCCAACAGTGTAGTCTCTTGCCGGGCTAAGTTTGCTGATAGGTGAGGTGTCAAAGGCAAGCCCTGCAGTAGCAAAGTGATCATTAAACTTCTCTAGTATATCAGCTTTGTCTGTATAAGTGGTACCATCAGACACAATTTTGTTTGGAAGGGGTGTTGCAGTGGACTGACCTTCGACTTCTTTGAGGATGTTCCAAAATTTGGCAGAGTTGTTTTTATTGTCTTCTAGTTCTTTTTGGAAGTACCTAGCTTTTTATGACCTAATTAGCTTGGTACAAGCATTCCTAGTGTTACGGTAATTTGAATAAAAAGGCCATTGACAGAATAAAGGCCTATGGCACATTCGTAAGGTAGAAAAAATGAGCAGACTGGATGGACCTTGCAGTCCTTATCTGCCGTCAACTTCTGTGTTTCTATGTTTCTGTGTATACTGCCTGTATAAAGAACTACCCTGTTCAATTTTTTTGTTACTGCTATTACTTGCCAATATTATAACTTTTTCCGGTTTGCTTATCATTCCTGACCCATGCCCTTACAACACAGAGCAGTACATTTCAAGGGCAGGAACATCTGGACTCTGAGGAGATAGTCATGGTACCTACTACAGAATGCAGCTGCTAAAGGACAAAGATGAATCTCAGAGGCAATGGAGTTCATAGCCTTGGAGCAAAATAGGCAAAAGAAGATTCCCTGGCTCTAGTTTTAAGTATGGGAACATTCAGGCATTTTCACCAGATCTCAAAGGGTAGGCACTGTGCACAGGTTTGATGTGCATTACAAGGGATTTGACAGACAATTATGGAAGATACTAAAAATTACACCCCCAAGGGTGTGACTATGGAGCAGAGACAGTGGGAGCCATCCTAGCCTGTCATAGAGGGAGCAGTCATGGGGGAGTCGATGGAATGATAATGAGAAGCATCAAATATTATAGGCTCCATCCCATCATGAGAGAATGGTTTTTGATGCTGTAGTGAATACAGGAGCTCCATAAAGGAATCTAGGCAGGAGCACTCCATGGGCAATAACAAGACAAGCTTGGGAGGTCAGATTGCAGCCAATTTTAAGAGACATCAAGCATGGAATTGACAGATTTGCAGATACCTATCACATGCAACGAGTAATCGGGGGGGGTCAATGGTGGACTTCCGGTGACATCAGGAACGGCTATGGCAGCTTGATTACCCTGCTCTGCATCCCACCGATTAAAATCCAGTTAAATCGCCACTGGAAAAATGGCATCCCCAGCCAAATCTAAACGAAATAGAACCAGAAAACTCTACCTAACACCCTCCCAAAAGCTGAAGGCATTACTACAAGAGGAAGAAGGAGAAAGTTCATCTTTGCTGGAGACCACGGGGAAGGCGAGTCAATCAGAAAATCATGGCGGCCTCATGGGAGACGACCTCGCCGAAACAATTAAGCAAACAGCACGCACGGTTTCCAAAATTGATCGCACTCTCTCTGATCTGAGGATCGATTTGAACAGAATGGAACATAAAACTGATCAAATGGAGCTGTGCCTCATGGAGGTCTCGGAGCAGACTGATAGACAAAACAGTCTCCTCCTGTACCTTCTTGCAAGGGATTGTGAGTTAACACATAAATTAAGCGACCTCGAAGGCAGGAGTCGGAGACAGAACTTGAGAATTTACGGAGTGCCCGAGGGGATGGAAGCCGAAGCTGATAATAATATAAAATTCATTCAAGAACTGCTTAAAAATGTGCTGGACCTCCCCGAAGACCTCGATATCAGCCTGGATCGAGCACATAGATCGCTAGTTTCAAAATTGAGCAACCCAGAAGCCAAACCTCGGTCTTTTGTAATTCGCTTTACTAAATACAGTAGCAAAGAAGAGGTCCTCCAAAAAGCCTGGTCCCAAAGCCCCCTGGAGTATAGGAACCATAAGATTTACCTGGATAATGACTACTCAATGGAGGTTCAAGAGGCCCGGAGAGCAATGTGGCCCATCGTGCGGCAGCTGAGAGCTAAAAATGTGAAATCCCAAATCCTGTTCCCGGCAAGGCTGAAAATTATAACAGATCAGGGGTCAAAAACTTTCAAGGATTTACTCTCCACTTCCACTTACTTAGAAGATCTCGGAATTTCGACTCCAACCCTGGCAAAAGAAAGGCTAGAAAGAGACTTGCTGGCCTCCACGTGGTCTATTGCAAGGAGAGGAGCGGTTGCGAGGGGCTCTGCGATGAGACAGGCTCAGACCACTCTAAAAGCCGATATTGGAGCAATTTTAAGGAAGATCGGTGACCCCACACTAATAAACAAAAACGCCCCACATCTGACATCAATGCCCTCATCAAACGATGCAGGAACCTCTGTCTCCCAGATCTTCCCGGACATCTGAAGAAGATGAGTAGAGAAAAGCTGGAAGATCAGTCGTAGTTCCCCCTTTCCCTTATGGGAAATTTGGACTCCCTTTCCCAAAGCTGAAGATTTAAAGAGCCCCAGTAACAGCTCGATGACTGTCTGTTCCCCTCCCCGCAGGACCTTCCTTCCATAGGCCCTAGGCTTTCCTAGTGCAGACATCGGATCCGCAGTGAGTAGTTTTCTCTTTCTGGTGAACTGGACCAGCTGCTTGTACCACTCGAAACAGTTTCGCTTAGTGACTGAGCGCGGAGCCTCTGTGGCACGGGACCTTAAAGAACTTTAGAGAAGCAAACTACCTGAGTCAGGAATGTTGGTCCTTGCGGGAATGGGGGCATATGTATATTCTTTTGGTACATAAATGTCTAAGGATCCAGTGCTTTGGGATTAAGATCCGACCGGGATCAGTTTTATCTAAAAACAAGCTCATGTGCTGTATTGCTAATGACGGGGAATGGGGGGGGGGACTCATGGCCCGGGAAGGGAAGGGATGGGAGGAAAGCAACGGTATCCGATAAATAAAGGAGCTTAGAATGGGAATACGGATATGCCCGAATCTGGGGCGTCCTCAGGATCCCGGAGAGGCCTAGTCTCCCCATCGGAGAACAAAATACCGGGAGGTGGAGACCCTCCAGAATTACTAACATAGATTTTCTGTTGTTTAAAGGGAGCATCAGGGTCGAGACTGTGCTGTCTCTTCATTGTTCAGCAAGTCAGTTCTACGGGCCTCTTCATGAATAGCTGATTGGAGGGTGGGGGATTTCCGTTTGGCGGGAGCTTTTCCTGCAGCGGTCGCCTTGCCCTGCCCTCCTCGGGCCAATTTAGTTCGGCCCTGGGGATTGATTTGAGGTATCACTCCCAGGCGAGCGGGGAGTCGCTCCCCCAACTGGTCAGAATCCCACCAGGCCGGTCTGTTTTATTTTTATCTGGGTCATGGCAAATGGGGGCCTGGTGGACTCCCCATCCAAACTGAGGAAACAGGGGCCTCTAGTGGAACTGGGCCGGACTGTTGGGAGTTTCACAAGAGGAGGGTTTGTGTTGCTAGGGGTAGGGGGGAGGTGGGATTATCAAATTACAACTTGGCTGGGGATATTAATATTAGTTTTTCTCAAGCAGTATTTCGATCCAGGACAGAGTACAAATTATATCAGAGGGGAATTTCTTTGTAACCCCTCATGAGAATCTGGCAGTGCAAAATTGGGAGGGAGAACAGCAGGCGCATAAAGGAATGCAAAGTGCCTATAGAGGGTTGCGCCGACCACCTTTGACAGAAGGGGAAAGGGTCATACTCCCGGGTTTTCCGGGCAACCTAGGAAGTACTCTCATTGCACTTATGAGTGCTCCATTTGGGTCCAACATTCTTGGACACCCCTTCGCTGGCAAACTTAGGCCAGCATCTCCTTGGAAGTCACATCACCAAAATACAGGTCACCCTGATGAAAGGAGTTTTGTCAGAGGAGGCCCATCAGGTAACTCAGCTCAAGGCTCACAAACAACTGAAGCCGGAGCAATCTGTAAATGGGTTTCAAACAGTTTTATGTTTAATTTGTTGTGTTAGAAGTTACTATGTTATAAAAAAAGATATGCAGTTTTGTTATGTTTGCAAAAGGATACTGCAAATAGAATGAGTCACAGGGAAAAAATGTTTTATTCATATGGTTAGACCATGGCTAGTCACTCATCAAAATTTGTGACTTTGAATGTAAATGGGGTGTCTAGCCCAGTGAAAAGGAAGAGGATTCAAGGCTTTGTGGCATCTCAGGCTTGTGGAGGTGTTATTTTTACAAGAGACTCACCTTTCCCCCCAAGAAGCCCAGAAGCTTAAGTTTAAACAATTTCTGGTGCTATTTGCCTCCTCCTTGCGGGAAGGCAGAAAAAGGGGGGTGGCGATCTTATTGTCAGCCAAATTACAATTCCAACAACAGGAAGTGATCGAGAACCCAGAGGCTAGGTACATCATTGTGGTAGGGCACATTCAAGATACACCCATAACTTTAGTTAACCTATATATCCCCCCTGGTTCCCCACTCAGGGTATATTCAAATGTTGTAAAGCTGGTCGTGGAAAAAGCAAGATGAGTATTAATAATGGGAGGAGACTGGAATATAACCTTTAACAGGTCTCTAGACTCAACGTCCCAGATACCAAAACTAGATGCCGCTAAGGCCCGCTGTCTTAAAACCCAACTGCAGCAGATGGGACTATGTGATATTTGGAGGGAGAAGTACCCTAAAGCGTGGGATTACACATACTTCTTCCCCAGATTCAAGACCTTTTCCTGGCTGGATATGTTTTTTACCTTTAGGGGAGATCTGAATAGATTCCCATTCGTTTGAGTAGGTGCCTCTGTTCTCTTGGACCACAGCCCCGTGTTTTTTGGAGATTGAGCTGGGGCTACCTAAACGAAACACCCACTGGAGACTAAATGGGTCCATACTGCAGGACAAAACTGTCCTGAGGGAATTAAGGGACTTCCTAAAAATAACCCTGGAGGAAAATACAAGACAGGAGGTCTCACCTCAGATCCTTTGGGACACCATTAAAGCTTCCCTCAGGGGTAAAATAATATCAATAACATCTAGGAAAAAACAGGAATGTAGTGAAAATCAATAGAGATTAATAACCCGCATCAAGGAACTAGAGGATGCCCAAAAGAATAAATGGGAGGAATCCAGGGGGAGGGAGCTACAGAAGTGTAGAGATTCTTCACAGAAACTCCAAAAGGCAGAGGTTGAAAAAGCCTTGTTTTTCTTAAAACAAAGGTTTTATGAGGGTGGAACCCGTGGTACCAAGTTACTAGCCCACAGGCTGAGGCAGTCTGTAGCCAAAGCAACAGTGACTAAGATAGTATCACCCCATTCAGGAAATCTAGTCAGACAAGCCACTCAAATAGCCAATTCCTTCATAGAGTTTTATTTAGATTTATATAGGAGGTCGGAGACTACCTCCAAACAAGATAAATGGGAATACTTAAACTCTATCCCCCTGTCCTCCCTTCCACAGAACCTAGCCTAATCCCTGATCAGACCCATCACCCAAGAGGAGATTACCTTCACAGTCAAAAAATTAAAACTAGCCAAATGTCCGGGACCTGACGGGTTTGGTCCTGAATTTTACAAGTCTCTGATGACAGATCTAGTGCCCCTCCTTCATAAGGCCTTTTCGGCTATTTGGTCTGGGGTTGGCCCCCCTTCCCCTTCATGGCAGTACGCAACCATCAAAATCCTACATAAAGAAGGAAAGGACCCCTCGAAGTGTGAGTCTTACCGCCCAATATTTCTTTTGAACCAGGACTATAAGATTTTCAATTCAATATTAGCCGAAAGACTCAATCCCATACTTCCAGAATTGATACACCCAGACCAATCAGGCTTTGTGATGGGCCATCAGGCATCTGATGGTGTGCGTTTGGCCCTTGACTTAATAGACAAGATCCAGCGATCCCGGACCCCCACTTGCTTACTGAGCTTGGATGCTGAAAAGGCCTTTGATAAGGTCTCCTGGGAATTTTTATTCCTAGTGTTGGAGCATAGGGGGTTTCCCGCACTGTTTATTGATACTATAAGATCCCTTTATACGAGGCCCCAGGCATACATAAGGGTCAACGGGGGATTGTCCGAGAGGTTTCAGTTGGGTAGGGGCACCAGACAGGGCTGTCCCCTTTCACCCCTACTCTTCGCCCTATACATTGAGCCCCTGGCCAAGGCTATTAGGAGATCAGAAGAGGTAACAGGAGTGGAGGTGGGAGGATCCCAGAGGAAAATACAGCTGTATGCAGATGACATTTTGTTGTCTCTAACACAGCCCCATAATTCAATAAAACAGGTCTGGTCATTACTGGAGACCTTTGGAAAACACTCAGGTTATTCCCTGAATAAATTAAAAACGGATCTTCTGGGTTTCTTCTTTAACCCCTCTGAAGAGCTCCGTCGGCTTCTTCCAGTGAACTGGGACTCTGAAGAGATGAAGTACCTGGGGATTCACATAACCAAACAATTTTCGAAATTATTTAAGGCAAATTATACCCCCCTAACCACTTCCCTGAAGAGGGATATTGAAAAATGGTCACTGATTAATCTTCCGATGTACGCCAGAATCCAAGCCATATCCATGAACGTATTACCTAAATTTTTGTACATATTACAGTGTATTCCCTTTCATATCCACAAATCTCTGTTCCAGGACTGGAATAGGTTGATCTCCAGGTTCATCTGGTCAAATAAGAGACCAAGAGTCAGGTTTAAAACCCTGCAGGCACGGCGTGGAGAGGGGGGTAGATCCCTCCCAGACTTAGAAGCCTACTTCCTAGTGGTACAATTAAAACAAGCCCTTTTGTGGTCCAGACCAGCCTCCCTATCGAGCTGGAGAGAAATAAAAAGAGGAGAAGAGGAAGGTCCAGAGAGACTTCCATTAGAGGCGTGGGTGGTCACCCCCTATTTGTCCCGGTATCTACCCATCCCCAGGTTAAACTCAGTAGCCGAAACCCTCCATGCTGTTCATAGATTGTGGCAGAAATATAAACTACTACCCTCCCTGTGGCCACTTAAAAAACCATCTTGGACGGAAGACTTCCTCCCAAACCAGACTGACCCTACTTTTAGGCACTGGTCCAGGATGGGCCTGACCTACTTGGGACTGTTCTCCCAGGAAGCCCTGATCTTAGACTTTGATTCCCTGAAAAATAGGCACACCCTGAGGAACTCAGACCACTTTAGGTTCCTTCAGGTGCAGGCCTATATAAACTCGGCCCAGAAGAAAGCAGGGGACTCAGAGAGGGTGGCACCACTTCTGGAGGCAATCCAACAAATAAAGACTTCATTAACCCAGAAAGGCCAGATCTCAGCCCTTAACAGGGCCCTGGGGAACATAAAAGCTGATCCTCTTAAAAAAATTAAAAGTAAGTGGCAAGCAGAGGCTGGTCCAAGTTCTACTCCCCTTGATTGGAAACTGATTTTTGGTACGGCCAAATCTGTGACTAGCTCACCGCACTGGCAGGAGTTCGCCTGGAAGGTGAGGCTCCGCTATTTTTACACGCCTGAGATGCTAAGAAGAAGAGACCCCTCCCTATCAGTGGGGTGTTGGAGGTACTGTGGAGAAGATAGGGCAGACTACCTTCATATCCTTTGGTCTTGCCCCAGACTTTCTGGGTTCTGGGCTGACATCACTCTTGCAATAAAAGAAATTTTAACTATTAACCAACAACTGAATTGGCCAGAAATGATTCTGGGGGTTCCCCTTCAAGACCTCAGGGGCCGAAACTCACGATACCTCTGGACAATACTGACAACAGCTGCCCTTAAGGCGATAACCAGAAATTGGCTTAGTACAACAGTCCCACAAAAACAGGATTGGGTGTTGATCATTGGGGGCATTGCAGAATTAGAAGAGCTAACCTTTAAATTAAACCAGAGGTACCCACTTTTTGCTCAGAGGTGGTCAAGATGGGTAATCTGGCAACAAAACAATGAAATAGCACAGACGGATTCTTGAAAGATAGGTAGGGAGATGTCTCTTCACCCTGAGTTTGAATGCCTCATGCTGGTTCATCTGCCCCTCAAGTGCTACTTCAAGAGGGGATGCTCCTAGTTATAGGTTGGACGTCTAGGGGCTTTTGGTTAAAGTGAACCAAAGGATTAAGGACGGGGAGTGACACCTGAGAATTAAGGTGGAGGCCTACTAAAGGCCTTTGCAATGTACACACTCTGGAAAACTCCATAAGATAACCTTGACTGCCATGAATGTATGTATTGAATGTACTAAAATGAAACTGTACATGTGATCTTGTTAATAATATGTGACTCAATGCAGATCTGAAATAAAAAAATTAAAGTTTAAAAAAAAAAAGGGAGGGTCAATGGTTATTCCAAGGTAAATAAAGCAAGTGACTAAGAGGGAACTAGAGTACTGTCATGATTTCTAGCGAGTCATGGCAGAACCTCCATCTGGAGAGTGTTTCAAACAGCACTGATTGTGCTTTGGTAATGCTTAGACACAATCTGTTATGAGAAAACCAACTAGGCATAGACTGGAGGTCAGAGGTTAGATGCTGGTTGTAGTGTAAAGGACCAGGCCATCTGCCTAAAGGATGGCAGAGCAGTGGGACAGACATAGGTTAATGGAGCTTATTTGTGCAGGGCAAATAGGAGGGGGCTTAAGACAAATCCTTAGAGGACCCCAATACTGTCAGGGCAGGCTTTGACAGGGAAGATCCATTTTTAGCTCTTTGAGATCCACTGGCTAGGTAATTTCTGAGCCAAAGTAGTGCAGAGGATGGGATACCCAGACGTGCAAGTCTGCCACTTAGTAGAAAGTGATCAACAAGGTTGAAAACCTTTGTTAAGTTAGTAAAGACTGCACCTGTAACATGGCCCATTTTCATTTTTGAGGCAATATGATTGGTGAGAGTGAGTGGCACAATGGCAGTACCATGCCCCTTGTGAAACCATTCTATTGGTGAGCTGGGAGGAGACAATTTTCTCTAGGATTTTGTTTAACACAGGGAGTATGGCAATAGGCCTATAGCTGTTAACAAGTTTATGGTCTCCTTTTTACATTGGCTGTGCTTCCACACCCAAGGTTTTGTGGCAAGGATAGTGGATTTGGGGGGGGGGGGCACTGTCAAGCCTATTGCACTTCACAAAAGCAGGGGTTCAGCAGTCTACACCAATGACTGTGCACTGTGATCCTGACATCAGTCTGCTAGGTGGGCTGAAACTTTGAGTACTTCAAAGGACCAAAGCCACTCCAATCAGAGAGGGCTTCAGTACTGTGATTTGTACGAAGCTAGTCAGTAAACAGCTGAGTGGCTTTCAACATCAGCAGTCTGTCAGTCTGTAAAAAAGAAAACTGTCCATTCATGTCTGTTGCTGGCCCCCTGTAACTACCCCCCCACCCGGCCGTCATTCTCAGCACCCACCACCCCCACAAACATAACACTGACATTGGGAGTTCCCAGTTCCCCAGTGTCATCACCTGAAATATTGAAAACCGTTCCTCATCATTTTGTTTTGTTTTTAACCCTATAAAACAGAATAACGTCAATAGCTATCTGTTGTACCATTGTTCCCCCACCTAACCCTCCCACTCAGCACCCACCACCCCACACACCCCGCAAACCCTTACTTACCCACCAAGGGTCCAACAGCGTAATCCTCTCTGGACCGCAGAGACATCTTTGCTCTTCAAAGCCGGTCCCCGAACTCAGAAAATCAGGTATGCAGTTCAACATATTTCAATGGGGTTTTGAACTTAGTGACATAACTTGGCCATTCTTAAATATTTTTGCCCCAAATTTTCAACATATCTTTTTTGGGACCCCACCTCATGAACAGTTACAATGACATTAGGCAAATCTGTCCCAAGAGGTGATTTTGTGGTCACTATGCAAAATCATATTTCGGACAGGAGTTGAAAATTTTCTCTGCCATTTTTCATGAGGTGTGGTCATTAGAAGCCTAGGCTATGTTGAAATTCTATTATAAAAATATTAAAAAAACAACAAAGTTATGAGCCGATGTTGAAATTTGCAAATGCAGGCTCATAACTCTGGTAATTTTCAATATTTTGACCTCAAATTCTCAACATAGCTATTTCTTTACAGCACCTCATTAATGTGATAGCTGTCATTTTTCAAATCATGGCCAAAATGTGTTTTTATAACCTTTCAGGCAGGAGTTGAACATTTTCTCTGTACTTCTTCATGAGGTGGGGTCATAGGACGGCTATGTTGAAAATTTGGGGCAATAATAGTAAAAAACAACAGAGATATGAGCCTATGTTAAAATTTAGCAACACAGCCTTGTAACTTTGGTAGTTTTCAATATTTTGACCCCAAATTTTCAACATAGCCATTTCTTCATAGCACCTCATGTATGCGACAGCTGTCATTTTTCAAATTCTGGCCAAAATGTGCTTTTGTACCTGTGCCACGGATTGACATTTTGCTAGGGATTTAAACATTTTCTCCTACCGCATTCATTAGATGTGGTAATAAGAAGACTATGCTGAGAATTTGGTGTACAAATACGGTAAAATGCCCAGGTTATGACTGATCATTATGCTATTTCAACATTCACTCATAACTAATTTTCAATATTTTGACTCCAACCTTTCAACACTCTTCTTCTTCCAATGGGGGTGAATTCATTTTGCAAGCCAATAAATGCAGAAGTAAAAATGGCTACTGCAGAGCTGATATCCTGGACAATATGTGTTTTCGTGCCTCTTGTGGGAAATGACATTTTAGTTAATATACTATATAAATGGCACATGTCATGTCTATAAGGTGAATCCTAAAACAGGTATGGGGTCAGAATTGCAAAAAACAAATTGTTTAACAAGCAGCCAGTGTTTAGCATTGACAAATGCTTGTTTAAAATGTGTGCTACATTGGAGGTTTTTCAAAGATCAGGCACCACAGTAGATGACAGGAACAGATTATTTATTCTAGAGACAGGGAGGGGACTAGCTCATAGACTGCAAGCTTAAATAATTTAGGTTCAAGCCCATCAGAGCCTTGCAGATTTTGAGTCAGGAACCTAAGTAAGGAGTTTATGCACCTCAGACATGCAAACCCTCTTAAAACAGAAAGGGTAATGGAAAAATGGAGAGGAGGTCTGAAGAGAGGAGACACTGCTGGATGATGGTGCGGACATGACAGGGATGGCTTTGGCGTATTAGGAAAGGTCATAGAAAATAAATTATTGAAATATTAGCTACGGTGAAGCTGCTGATGCAGTTGACATAATTTAAAGTCATGTCCGATATGAAGTGAACCCTGTTTTGACCCAGCATATGCTTGGTACTTTTCCAGAATAATTTTGGATTATGGGCAGTAGCATTAAAATGCTGTTTATAGTGGGAGCTTGTGTTGTGCCTGATAGCTTTTTTTGCAGTCATTATGATATGCCCTATAGGCCATCAGTCTGATGAGGATGAGAAAGCCTTAAAATCAGACCATTTTCTATCCCTTTTAATTTATTTATTTAGTTTTTGTTGACCGGGTAAGTGAACTAGACAAATCCTGCCTATTTTCAGGCATGACCCGGGGGAGGGGGATACAGATGAATGCCAACTGACCTTGAACCAGATTAAGCTGTTGGTGGTATTTGTAGTGAATGAGGGAAATTTGGCCAGGACACCAGGGAAATTCCCCTTCTCTTTTCGATAAGTGTCATGGGATCTTTAACATTCACCTGAACTACCACCAATCCAGGCAGATGGGACCTCGGTTTAACGTCTCATCTGAAAGAGGGCACCTCAGAAGTGCAGCACCCCTCTCATGCTGCACTACAGTGTCAGCACTGGGATATTAACCCAAGTGCCAGATGTGGGAACTGAACCCACAGCCCTCTGATCTCCCGGCCTCAGAGGCGAGTGTGCGACCTACTGAGCCACTGACACTTTAGATAATATTTTTTAATAAGCTTTATGAGGAGGGGGTGGTCCAACTATTAATGACAGGACCTCTCACTCTTCTGCTAATAGAGGTGAATTCATTTTGCAGGCCAATAAATGCAGAAGTAAAAATGACTACTGCAGATTTGATATTTGATGTCTCAAAAAGAGGGGAGCAGTCAGTCAGAGTCACAGCTATCCTGAAAAGTTCAGGGTCCAGGTTACTGAATTTACAAATCTGGATGATTCTGGGAGGCGATTTTAGTACCCTTGCATGACAAGCACAATACACAGGTGAAAGGTCATGTAACCCGGGCGCCGTGTGCCAGTGGGCTACTACCCCTGCCTGATGACCACAACACAGATTGAGGGGCCTGGGCTCTGTTTCGATAGTGACTGGAGGCTCTTTCCCAAATAGAAATAAGTAATAGAGCAGTGCCTCCACCCAGACTAAATATAGTGGGCCAGATGTTTGTAGGATACAATCCCCTGGGATGCTGTACTTCTGCACCACCCCTACCAGTCACCCCATACATGGATTACCAACTTAAACAGATTATTACTAATAATATGCTCACAAACAGTTTTAACCAGTAACAATGAACTATTTATTAGAAGGGGAAATAGGGAATAGGATGCAATGTTAAACCTCTCGGTGTCCCCCACTATCCCCTCATCTCCTCATATTGCCCTATAGAAGATGAATTGTAACCTCCACTACAAACTCCTTTCCCCCATATGGATCACTGAACATAGGCTCCACAGTACTATGAACCAAGGGAGAACAGGATAAGTCCATTCCATTGAGACTTTCTTTAACCCTAGGTAGAATGCATTCTGTAGATAGCCTCAGTCAACTCTGTTTATTTTACTTACTGTATATGCTCTACTCATTTCAAGTTCAAGTTCAAGTTTATTGCAGGAAAACTCCATTGAGCAAGCTCATTCACAAGGAGGTCCTGTGACATAAACACTTAAAATACAAACATAGGTAATAACAGTATATACATGAAATGCACGTTTCATGATACAGGCTGGATCTACATACAAGGGTACCACATAGGGTGACCAAGGTGGTAGACATTAATATGACACAGGGAAGCGACTTACAGGTTGCATACTGATTAATGAAACATGATCACTGGTGTGTGCAATACATATATTTTGGCAGCTAGAACAAACAACAGACTACTAATGATATGGGGGGGGGATGATTTGATAGAGTAGCAGTGGAGCGTAAGCATAGATAAAGCCAGGAGTAGAAGGGGAAGGGAAAGCAGTTAATACGACAAAGCAATTATACCTTACCAGTGGATAAATATGGCACATATGGGGAAGGAAGAGACTTAATGACAGTTACAGGTGTCTTTCATTTTGGCTAAACTTAGCAATTTGTAGAAGTTTATTGAAACTGTGCTAGTTAGTTTCAGTACGGTTTGTAATTGGTGCCAAATGGAGGGAAGGGCATATGCAATAGTACGTTTACCAAAGGAGGTCCGCGTCCTTGGTATGTCAAGCATAATAAAGTCAGATTTTCTTAACGAGTATGCACTGTGTGAGATACTAATAAGGGAAGAGAGATAGCTTAGCAATTTCTGCAGGAGCAGTTTAAGAATCCATAGCCCAGCATGGAGCAGGCGTCTAGTAGTAAGGGATGTCCAACCAACAGCTGCATATAAGTCACAGTGATGCGAACAGTAAGGGGAGTTGGTAATGAACTGTAACGCACGGCGATAAAGGATATCCAGTTTACTTAGATTTGCAAGAGTGGTGGAGGAATAGATTACATCGCCATAGTCGAGTAGGGGGAGAAAAGTGGCCTGTACAAGCTTGTTTCTAGTTTCAAGGGGGAAAAGGGGCCTATTTCTGTAGAAGAAACCTTGCCTTGCTTTTAACCTTCTAGAGACATCTTCGATGTGGTCATTAAAAGATAATTTATTGTCGATCCAGATACCCAGATATTTAAATTTGGTTACAACTTCCAGAGGCTCGTTTAGCGTGGTGACAATGAAGTCTTGGGCAAGGGTATTGGGGGGGCCTGTGACAGCACTGCGGGAGAATATCATCGCTTTAGTCTTCTTAGCATTGAGTAGAAGCTTTGCCTTTATTAGATTATGCTCAAGTTGTGTGAAGTCCACTTGAAGCACTCCCTTGACTTCAGATAACGATGAGTCAGAAGTATACAACACAGTATCATCTGCAAAAAAGTGCAGATTGGATGTAGATATGTTAGCATCAAAGTCATCAATGTACAAAGAAAACAAGATAGGGCCTAAGATGGATCCTTGGGGGACTCCTCTTGCAACTGGCAAGGCAGCAGAAAAAAAGCCTTCCGTCTTTACTATTTGGGATCTTCCAGTTAGGTAGCTAGAGAACCACTGGGTGGTATGGTATGTGGCACCCAACTTTGCAAGGCAATTGACTAATAGTTTATGATCAACAGTATCAAAAGCTTTGCTGAGATCCAACAAGACTGCGCCAGTTACCTTCTTAGCATCTATAGCAGAGATCCAATCATTGGTTACTTTTGCTAGTGCAATGATTGTGCTATGATTAGCCCGGAAGTTGGATTGAGCTGGGTTAATGAGAGAGAAGGTTTCCAAGTGAGATTTTAACTGAATATGGATCAGTTTTTCGAGAACTTCAGAAAGGATAGGCAATATGGAGATAGGCCTATAGTTGTTTACATCGCATGGGTCACCAGATTTAAATAGAGGGAGGATACGTGCTGATTTCCAGCAGGTCGGCACAGTAGCAGATGTAATGGAAAGATTGAAGATCTGGAGAATTGGGGCAGTGAGATGGTCGAGCCTGACCTTAGGAAAAAGGGTTCCAAGCCATCGTCCCTACGCTTTTGGTGTCTAAGTTAGAAGAGAATCTTCTACTTCTTTATAAGTTATCTCGCGCAATTGGAAGGGGTTGGGTGCAGGACTAGATGTAGGGGGAAGGGTATGCTGGCTCACCGCAGTACCAGCATAAGGTGACGAGTCAAAAGCTAATCCAGCTGTGGCAAAGTGGGAGTTAAGTTCCTCCAGGATTAGGGAGTTGTTTTCCACAATCTTACCACTTGCAACTATCTTTATTGGGACAGAGGGGGCCATGGGCCGTCCTTCTATAGCTTTGATAGTCTTCCATATTTTATGAGGGTTACCTTTAGCTTGTTCGAGTGTAGAAATATAATAGTTAGCTTTAGCAGAGCAAAGTTTTTCACACAGTTATTCCTGGCTGTTCTAAGGCCTGCCAATCGAAGATTCTTTGGAATGTCTAGCTTTAGCCCAGAGCTTATCTCGAGCTATAAGGGCTGCCTTGAGATCCGAGGTGAACCAGGGGTTGGAATTGTTCCGTACCCTTACTTTGATGAAAGGGGCATGCTTATTTATTATTGTAGTGAGTTTGTCATTAAGGATGTAAGCTGCCTTGTTGACATCTTTGGCTAGGTAGAGATCTTGCCATCTGATTATGCTCAGGTCAGATAGGAAGTTTACTGCACTGAATTTGCGAAAGGATCTTTTTGTTATAAAGATGGGCTGCAGCCGGGCCTTAATTTGAGATCTTATGCAAGCAACAATTCCATGATCGCTCATGTCATTGTGAAATACTGCCGAATGAGATATTTTGTGTGGATGGGTGGTTAGTACCACATCTAGAGTGGAACTGTTGGCAGTATTTAGAGTGTTGTTCCTAGTGGGTTCACTGACTAATTGCCCAAGACCTAGCTCGTCACAAAGGGATTTGAGGCCATGTGATTTAGGTGATAGCCAGTCCATATTTAGATCTCCTAGAAATATTGTTTCAGTTTTTGCATCTACAAACATGGATTTCGAAAGATTAAGGACTTCATCACCACCAGACGGGGGTCTATAGCCACCTAGGATAGTGATACATTCCGAGGAGGGGAGATGAAGGCTCAGAGAAACTAACTCATTTTCCTTGGCTAGAGATTTGTAACTAATATTGGTGACCGAGTACTTAGATTTGGCGTAGATAACCACACCCCCGCCTCTAGACTCTCTATCTGCTCTAAATAAATTGTAGCCCTGCAGTGATATTTGTTGATCAGTGTTCGTCTTTTTTAACCACGACTCAGTAATTATGATAAGGTTGGGGTTAACGTGTGCAGCCCAGGCTTGCAGCTGTACAAGTTATTTAGGCAGGCTTAAAATGTTGACCATCATCAATTTGAGACCTGTGGCCTCAGCAAAATCGATAGGCGAGGTAAGTTGTAGGGGGGGCCAGGGTTGAGCTCCACATTTCCTGAGCAGAGAAGAAGCAGAAGTATAACTTTCTTTAAGGAGCTTATAAGAATGGAGACTGCTTTTTTATTTCTTCACAGTAACCCATATTGTGCTGCACAAGAGGTGGCACCACTGTCATGACGGTTTATCGCGATCAATGTAAGTGCTTGAATAGACATAGGTGAGGACAGTAGCAAGGGGGTGTAGGCTAACTGGGGGAAATAGGCTAAAGGGAGAGGAGAATGACATATAGTGTCTGCAGTGAGCCGTTATAACATTAGGTATTGATAAGGTACATTGGAGAACTGAATTGCATTGAGTACTTGATTGCACTGTATTGCTGAGAACTCTGCACCTAAGGAGCAATAAAAACACAATAAAGAGAGCCATGGTCCCAGATTGAGTGGTATCGTGATTTGTATTAGTGCAATATTTTCTAGGCAAGTAATTTGCCCACCTAGGTACTCACTTAAAACCTAGATGAGAAAATACAACAGAAAGGGGAACAAGGAGAGCAGGAGCAGCTTAGTTAGTGGCGAGGCTCAAGAGATATTCACACAGGGCAGTCTTATTGGCCACACTCAGATACCAATCATAGGTTGGCAGCAGTGAAACTAGGCCAATGAAGCAGTAATATGATATAGGAGGTGGATCATGAGTGTATTTAAGGAGGCCTGGGAGAGGGGGTGGGGTGGGAGAAAATTTCAGGTCAGAGCGAGAGCTGAGAAGTCAGAATTAAGAAGGGAACACTGTAACAGGCTATAGAGCAGGTGCCCCAATCAGAGCAAAGCAGGCAAGCGGGCGTACCAATCACAATCCCCCTAAGGCAGTGCCGCATCAATCAAGGGTGCCCAGGTGTGCTGGCTCTCTGCAGAGGATTCTATCGGTATCTATCGGTATGACAGCGTAGCGTAGGTAATAATAGGGTGCTCAGCGTCTATCTGACTTGAGTCTAAAGGATGGATGGCAGACACTGAGGGCTTCCTGTTTTCAGCTGCAGAGCTGTCGCACAGGCAGTTTTAAGGAAGTTGTCAGCCTGTTGAGTGAAGCTTAGGGGAACCTCAACTACAACCACCCCTTGTAGCAGCACAGGGAAAGAAGTAGAATGATAATGCAGACCATATTGACCACAAATGAGTACAGTGATTTATGTAGAAGGCCAAGAATCCCTCTAGTGGCAGGTCTGTATAACCTGCTAATGGAAAACTAGCCAAAAAAAAAAACAAACTTCTATTACTACTCTAGAGGTGGGTTAGATCTGAGCAGTTTAGTAAGACAAAAGGTAGGTAGACTTATCGGCCAAGGCAGAGTGCTTGGATGGGGGCGCTGCAGGAACAGCAGTCAGAAGAAGAAGTGTAAGCACTTTAAAACAGTAGTAGAAATTACAATCCAGCTAATACAGTTGAAAAACTTATATTACACAGTTGAAATGTGCTTAGTTCTATCGAAAATCTAACAAAGTGCCAGGTGTCTATAGCAGGGGAAAAGTCCTGGCCAATCAGAGTGAGTTTGCTGGAAGCACCCGTGTTCCGATTGGCTGCGCTGTCCCGTACCTTCCAAGGAGCTGCAGGCGGGTGTCCTGGTCTTGGTCGGTGGCTGGCTGGGTGCCGGCCGACCATGTGGGAGCTGAAGCAGCCCTGTTCAAGGGCAGGCAGCTGGAGAGAAGAAAAAAGAGCAGGTCTTAAATAGCATAGAGGTTAAAGTGGGTTAGGTCTGAGCAGTTTAGTAAGACAAAAGGTAGTTAGACTTATCGGCGCCATGGCAGAGTGCTTGGATGGGGGGGGTGCTGCAGGAAGAGCAGTCAGACAGAAGAGGTGTAAGCACTTTAAAACAGTAGTAGAAATTACAATCCAGTTAATACTGTTGAAAAACTTATATTACACAGTTGAAATGTGCTTAGTTCTGTCGAAAATCTAACAAAGTGCCAGGTGTCTATAGCAGGGGAAAAGTCCTGGCCAATCAGAGTGGGTTTGCTGGAAGCACCCGTGTTCCGATTGGCTGCGCTGTCCCGTACCTTCCAAGGAGCTGCAGGCGGGTGTCCTGGTCTTGGTCGGTGGCTGGCTGGGTGCCGGCCGACCATGTGGGAGCTGAAGCAGCCCTGTTCAAGGGCAGGCAGCTGGAGAGAAGAAAAAAGAGCAGGTCTTAAATAGCATAGAGGTTAAAGTGGGTTAGGTCTGAGCAGTTTAGTAAGACAAAAGGTAGTTAGACTTATCGGAGCCATGGCAGAGTGCTTGGATGGGGGGGGTGCTGCAGGAAGAGCAGTCAGACAGAAGAGGTGTAAGCACTTTAAAACAGTAGTAGAAATTACAATCCAGTTAATACTGTTGAAAAACTTATATTACACAGTTGAAATGTGCTTAGTTCTGTCGAAAATCTAACAAAGTGCCAGGTGTCTATAGCAGGGGAAAAGTCCTGGCCAATCAGAGTGGGTTTGCTGGAAGCACCATGTTCCAATTGGCTGCACTGTCCCGTACCTTCAAGGAGACTGCAGGCGGGTGTCCCGGCCTTGGTCGGGCTGGCTGGGTGTCGGCCGACCGCGGGGGAGCCGGGCAGCCTGTTCAAGGGGCAGGCAGCTCCGGAGGAGCTGCAGGCGGGTGTTCTGTCTTGGTCGGGTGGCTGGCTGGGTGCCGCCAACCGTGGGGAGCTGAAGCAGCCCTGTTCAAGGCAGGCAGCTTCAAGAGCTACAGGTGGGTGTCCTGGTCTTGGTCGGTGGCTGGCTCGGTGCCGGCCGACTGTGGGGGAGCTGAAGCAGCCCTGTTCAAGGGCAGGCAGCTTCCAAGAAGCTGCAGGCGGGTGTCCTGCTCTTGGTCGGTGGCTGGCTGGGTGCCGGCCGACCGTGGGGGAGCTGAAGCAGCCCTGTTCATTGTTGACATTACTGCTGTACTAAGTGGATATATGGTGGTGATGTTCTAAACCACTCAGTTATATGTGTAAAAAGTTCCAGTGTTGTAATAATTATGAAATCACTCAATAAAAAGATTAACAGCAAAAAAATAACAAGCAACTGGCAGCAAAGGCATTAAACAATAACATACACAGTGCTCACCTCACACTGGTACCAGTGCTCCTTAGAGTCTATCTGGGTACCCAGGTAGTACAACACAGTCCTGGTGCAGGCCTGACTGAAGAGTTCCAGGGATTCTGCGGTGGTGCACTTAATGGAAAATTCAGCAAGCTTGCAACTTAACCCCCCCCCCCAACAGGCCTTAGTGTGTTGGACAAATTTAATAACAAATGAAGTTCCAACCAACTTGCTTGTATCATTTCGAACAAAAACTGGAACTCCAACTGTAATCCATACAGGAGGACAGAAAATTCAGCCAGCAATGCCAGTAGCTCACGTGACCCTTGGATGTAGCAGATTAGAAGCAGACTGGCAATTCAGAAGGAGCAAGGAGCAACACAAAGAAGCAGGAAAGCAGCCCAGAGACCTTGGAGTCCTTTCAGCAGATGACAATGGTTCGGCTCTTCTAGTCTCACACCTCTGTGAATGCAGCTCATCTGGCACCCCTTCCCTGGTCACAGCTCTTCTGAATCACACCCAGGATAAAGAAGCACTGCGCAGCTGCTTCTCAGTTCCCAAAGAGCCCAGACCTCTGGAGCGACCCCATGGCCTGGCTCCCCCAAACGAGTCAAGAGTCAAACGTACCCCAGTACTCAAGCATGTGCCCATGGCTTCTTGTTCCCTGATCCACCCCACTTGATAAGTGCTAGCTGACCCCTTACCTAGTTCTGAAACATAGAAACATAGACGTTGATGACAGATAAGGACTACAAGGCCCATCCAGTCTGCCCATTTCTTTTTCTACCTTATGAATGTGCCATAGGCCTTTGCTATGGCCTATCTATTCATACTCATCTGTATTGCTCCCTTATGCCTATCCCATGCCTGTTTGAAGCCATGCACTGTATTCATATCCACCATTTCTTGAGGTAGGCCGTTCCATGCATCCACCACCCTTTCTGTGAAAAAGAACTTCCTCACATTACCCTTTAATTGGCCTCCCTCTAATCTTATGCTGTGTCCTCTTGTCCTGCTGTTTTTCTTATATTGAAACATATTAGACTTTTTCACCTTGTTAATGCCCTTAAGGTGTTTGAATGTTAATCATATCGCCTCTCTTCCTCCTTTGCTCTAGGGTATACATATTGAGCTCAGTTAATCTGTCCTCATATGTTTTCTGATGCAGTCCTTGCACCATTTTGGTTGCCCTTCTCTGGACTGCCTCAATTTGGGTTAATGTCCTTGTGAAGGTGTGGCCTCCAGTACTGCATGCAGTACTCCAGATAGGGCCTCACCAGTGTCTTGTAAAGAGGGATTGTTACCTCCCTCTTCTGACTTGTGATACCCCTACTAATACACCCCAACATCCCTCTAGCCTTACCTACTGCTTTAGAGGTCTGCTTGGATGATTTCAGGTCATCAGTGATGATGACGCCCAAGTCTCTTTCTTCCCTTGTGACTGCCAGCAACTCCCCCTCCCAGTCAATAGGTGGTCTCAGGGTTTCTCTTCCCTATGTGCATGATCTTGCACTTCTTTGTTTTAAACCCCAGTTGCCACTCTTCTGACCATTTTGCTAGTTTATCCAGATCTCTTCTCATTCTGCCTACCCCATCTGGATCATCTACTCTGTTGCAGATTTTGGTGTCATCTGCAAACAGACAGACCTTACCCTCCAGTCCATCTGCAATGTCACTGATGAAGATATTAAAGAGGACTGGCCCCAGGACTGATCCGTGAGGTACCCCGCTTGTGACTTGCATCTCTTCTGACTGTATACCTTTTACCACCACTCTCTGTTTTCTACCCGTCAACCAGTTTGCCACCCAGTTGACCAACACCTGACCCACCCCGAGCCTACCCAGCTTATTAATCAATCTTCTATGTGGAACAGTATTGAAAGCTTTGCTGAAGTCAAGGTAGGCAACATCAACTGCTCCACCTTGGTCCACCACTCTGGATACGCAGTCAAAGAATTCTATGAGATTAGTTTGGCAGGACCTTCCTTTTGTAAACCCATGCTGTCTTGGATCCTGTGCTCCTGTGGATTACAGATGTTGCACTATCCTCTCCTTAAGGAGTGTCTCCATAATCTTGCCTACTACTGAGGTACGACTGACTGGCCTGTAGTTCCTTGCCTCATCCCTGCTACCACTCTTGTGGAGTGAGATCACATGAGCCCTTCTCCAGTCTTCTAGGACCTCTCCTGTACTTAGAGACTCACTAAACAGTTCTGCTAATGGCTCTGCTAGTTCCACCCTTACCTCCTTTAGTACCCTGGGATGTATGCCATCAGGTCCCATTGCCTTGTCCACCCTGAGCTTATCGAGGCTCTTCTAGGACCCTTTCTTTTGTGAGAGGACTTGTGCACACCTCCCTCCCCCCTGTGTCCATGGTGCAGAGCTGTGGGCCCTGCCCTAACTTCTCCTCAGTAAATACTGAACAGAAATATCTATTTAGGATAGATGCTTTTACATGGTCCTCCTCCTCACATGCCTCCCCTTATCTCCTTTGATCTTAGCAATACCGCCTCTGGACTTTCTCCTTTCACTAATGTATCTATAGAAAGTCTTGTCACCTCCTCTTACTGTTTGTGCTAGTGTTTTCTCGGTTTGGGCTTTTGCCTGCCTTACTGCCTTACCTGCTTCTCTTAGGGAAGTTTGACATGCCTCCCTATCTTCATCCTGCTACGTTTCCTTATATTTCCTGAAGGCCAGCTTTTTGGGGCTGACCTTTTTTGCTACTGTGTTTGAGAATCAAAGTGGTTTCCTTCTTCTTTTGCACTTCCTTTTCTCACTAACACAATGGGATGTTGCTTCAAGTATTGCATCTTTAATGCTTGCCCACTTTGCCTGTACCCCCTTACCTGTATTTCTTTTTTGCCAGGGCTAGCTTAACTCTGTTGGCCATCTTATGAAAGTCAGCTCCTCTGAAGTCCCATGTTTTTGCCTTGGAATGGGATGATTTTGTTCTAGAGGCCAAATTGAACCATAGCATGTGATGGTCACTGGCACCCAGATGACCTTCTACCTGGAGATCTGTGATCCTTTCCCTGTTAGTCAGTACTAGATCTAGGATAGTCCTGTCTCTTGTCGACTGTTGTACCAGTTGTTTGAGGCCCTCCCCCTGCAGGGAATCCACCATGTGTCTAGTTCTGGCAGATGTCCCTGTTGGTATTGACCAATCTGTATCTGGCATGTTGAAGTCTCCCATTATCACAACCTCCCCCTTTAGCTGTCATGGTTTGTATATCTTCTAACAGTAACGTGTCTATGTCCTCCCCTGGTCTGGAGGCCTGTACACAACATAGAAACATAGACTTTGACAGCAGATAAGGACCACTTGGCCCACCCAGTCTGCCCATTTCCCTACCTACTGGATAAGCTGCAGATTCTAGTTAACCAACAGCCTACTTCCTGCAACCCCCCACTATAATTGCCTTATGTCTGTCCCATGCATGTTTGAGTTCCCCCACTGTTTTAGACCCAACGACCTCCTCAGAAAGGCGGTTCCATGTATCCACCACTCTCTCTGTGAAAAAAAAATTCCTCACATTATCCCTGAGCCGTCACCCCTCTATCTTTAAATTGTGCCCCCCTTGTTCTTACACATCTCTTTTTCTGAAAGATGCTACCCTTGTGGATTTGGTTGTTTTCCTTGAGGTACTTGAAAGTTTCTATCATGTCCCCCCTGCCCCTCCTTTCATCAAGAGTATACGTATTAAGCTCTCTCAGTCTCTCTTCATATGGTTTCTGCTGCAGACCCTGCACCATTTTAGTTGCCCTCCTCTGGACTGCTTCCATCCTGTCTATGTCCTTGTGTAGATGAGGTCTCCAAAACTGCACACAGTACTCCAGATGGGGTCTCATCAACTGTCTGTATAGAGGGATAACCACTTCCCTTTTTCTACTTGTGATGCCCCTTCCTATGCATCCCAGTATCTCCCTGGCTCTCCTTACCGACTTTTCACATTGCTTACCCACCTTTAGGTCATCTGATATGACTACCCCCAGGTCCCTTTTCATTTTTGTTGTTGTCAGTACTGCCCCTGCTATTGTGTGCTCTTCTCCTGGGTTTTTGTTTCCCAGGTACATTACTTTGCACTTCTTTGCATTGAATCTAAGTTGCCATATGTCTGACCATTCTTCCAACCTTGCCAAGTCCCTTCTCATCTTTTCTACCCCCTCTTGTGTATCAACTCTGTTACAGATCTTTGTGTCATCTGCAAAGAGGCATACCTTTCCCTCCAGACCCTCTGCAATGTCACCTATAAAGATGTTAAAGAGGACTGACCCAGTACTGAGCCCTGAGGTACTCCCCTAGTAACCCTCCTTTCTTCGGAATGTGTTCCATTCACTATTACCTTCTGTGTCCTGTTGTGCAGCCAGTTTGCCACCCAGGCTACCACCCTGGGACCCACTCCCAGGCTGGCTAACTTGATTATTAATCTTTTGTGCCAGACTGTGTCAAATGCCTTGCTAAAGTTTAGGTAGGCCATATCCACAGCCCCTCCCTGGTCTATTACTTTGGTCACCCAGTCAAAGAAATCAATTAGATTCGTCTGACATGACCTTCCTGCTGTAAATCCATGCTGCTTTGGGTCCTGTGCCCCGCTGGCCTCTAGGTACTCAACAATTTTTTCTTTCAGAAGTGATTCCATCATTTTCCCTACCACTGAGGTCAAACTTACAGGTCTGTAGTTTCCTGCTTCTGCCTTGCTCCCACTTTTGTGAAGGGGAATCACATCTGCCCTCCTCCAGTCCTCAGGTACCACCCCATCCTACCATGATTTGTTAAAAAGCGTGGTCAGTGGTGTCACTAGGTCCTCCCTTAGTTCTTTTAGGATTCCGGGGTGAATCCCATCAGGCCCCATTGCTTTGTCTACCTTGAGTTTTAGGAGTTCTTTCAGGACTCTTTCTTCTGTGAATGGATTGGTGTCAACCTCCCTACCCAGAGTGCTTCTATTGTCTGGTTTAGGTAACTCCTCCTCATCTTCTTTTGTGAATACTGAGCAAAAGTATGGCTGTCCCATTTCCTGTTTCCAGGGTGACCCACAGTTATTCTGGCTCCTTATGTGTATTCTGAATTTTTGTAGCTTTGATATTTTCATTGACATAAAGGACCACTCCATACACCCCTTTTTGCACCTCCAAGGCAGCCTGGACAGGATGCAGTCTCTGCCTCCACCTGGATCAGCCCAAGATCAGCTCAGGACGTCTTGGATGCAGCAGTGGCTTCTATAATTCACACCTTTTCTGCAGGGTGCTCTGAACACAGTCTCTGGCAACGGGTGAACCCAGCTTTCAGGCTGCAGGCCTTTGTGGCTTCTCAGGCTCCCAAAGGCAGCAGGAGCTCAACAGACTTTTCTTGCTCTGATGCAGGTCACATGTGTAAGCCCCTCAACTTTGTTGAGCTTACCATTGTGGCTCCCATTTCTCCCTGGTACCACAGTCTGGATCCTCGCTCTTTTGTGGGGCCACATTCCATGCATTCGTGGGTCACACAAGTGTTTTTTTTGCTGCTGCTGCAGCAATCTGGGTGTCTCACCACTGCTCCCAGTCCCTGTATTCTTCAAAAAGGGGTCTGGACACCTAGAAGAGGCAGAAGAAAAGCCCCAAAAGTGTTTAGTTTAGGAGCACCAATAGTGCTCGTATTAGGGGGCATGAATAATTCATGAAGAGCTCATGAAAAATAATGAGCCTATCTCTGACATGGGGGGGGGCATTGTTTTGGCAGCAATGACAGGCTGCTAAGTGGGTGAAAATCTAAAATTCTGCATGTGGGCAAGTGGGCAGGGGGACTGCTATATACTTGTGGGGGAAATAAATGTTAACAATGTTTATGGTGGCTGCAATGTATATTTGAAGCTGGGACCTTGCTGGGATTAAAACTGTAGCAGCCATAATGTTCACCTTCAACCCCTGTTTCAGCCAATCAGAAGACAGTGTCATGCCAGAGGGCTCTTGGGACTGCCAAAAAGACTTGAGGGAGTAAAAGGAAGGCTGTTTTTAGGCATCCTTTAATAGTACCAACAGGGCATCGAAGGAGAGTGATGAATATTCATTTTTCAGAATGACAAGTGTTTCAACTAATCAGGAGTGACAGAGAGCTCCCAAAACTGATAGGCATTTAGTACTTGGGGTCAATTCATTGGGACCCCCTGCAGAGGGGGGTGGCTCTAGCCCCTATGAAAGAGCGAGAGAGATGTGGCTTCCAGAGGAGAAGGGCCTTCCTGGGGGTTGCTAGTTACCTGTTCCCCAGGGCCCAAGAAATCTTGTGAACCCTTCAGCTGTGAGAGCGCTGTGGAGCCCACTATCATCCAGCTGTGAAAGAGCTGCAAGTGACTGCAACCACAGTGGTGAGAGCGCTGTGGGGGACTGTGACCTTAAAGGTTTAAGGTTTCTGAAGTGGAAGAATCCTGTCAATCTCAAGGAACAGAGGTTCTAAGGACTACCAAAAGAGAATGTTTTCTGCCAAAAGAGTTCTTTGGTTGGTGGTGATAGCCCAGGCAGGATTCAGGGGAGAGAGAGAGAGAGTACTTAGGGCTCACTAGCCCTGAAGGTCTGGGGGTTTGCTCCTCAGTCTTGTCGGCCACACCATAGGACAAGTGACTCAGAGCCATTGTGAGATTGTTGCAAAGCCGATAGGAGCTGCTGCTCAGAATGGGATCATTCGACTGTGAGAAAAGGAAGTTTGCTCTAGTGAGAGAGCATCAGTGAGACTTGAACCTGTGGCCAAAGAATGTTGCTGCATTGAGGAATTTGCTCCAGAGAGGGAGCCAGCACCTGTGAGAGGCTGAGTGGAAATTGGACCGTGTGGTGACAGCGACAATATCACCAAGGATGACTGTGTGGTGACAGTGACAATATCACCAAGGCTGATAAGTGAGATTTCTGACATTCTCCAAAATAAAGTGGACTGCTCCGCAGTGCAGAATGTGATGTGAAAGAGATACAGTTGGATGTCACAGGCTCTATAGGTTGCTACCTAACATCTGCAGTGCTTTGCTGACTTTGAAAATGTGAGTTTCAGGGTGTTGCTCCTTGTTGGAGACCGAGAAAGTGTACCCGGACCAGGAGAGAATTCTTCAAGAGAAAAAGCTGATAGGGCCTGCCAGGTGAACACCTCATAGAAAGGCCCCCTCAAGAGTTAAGATGGGTAAGGTTTGGCAGGTGAAGACCGAATTTTATCATTGTTTTAGCCAGTGACTGTGTTTTAACAACAGCTCCTATTACCAGCACGGTATTGTGACTTCAAATACCTTCAAAACCCCTTGAGATTCAGCAGAACTGTAAGTACCACAGACTGCGACTTTGGGAAAGTCTTCATCAGTTTCCTAGCTAGTCAAGATATGGGGGGTTAAGCCCTGGGCAGGACTATGCCAAGATCAAAGTGTGCTCAGACAACAGTTTAGAAGTATTGCATTATTTTAAAGTTATATGGGTCCCAATGAAAGATCCCCTGCGTCTTCTACATCTGTGATATGGTACCCACCTAAGAGACTGTAGAGACATTCTGGGCAGCTGCCAGAGGGAAACCAGGCACACCCATAGGTGGGAGGGGGCATTGAGTAGGGTAAATATATTGCCACAATTGCTAAAGTTGTTATGCCATTTTTTTCTTCTTCTTCCCCCCTTCCCACTTAAAACTGTTAATTGTTAATGTTATATTCTGGTAGAGTGAGTTATTACAAAAGGTGGGAATTGTTGTTGTGTTAGGAAGGTGCTGTGGGGGCAGCTACTGTATTTTCCTGGGGATGTCAACCTGCAATTCATTTTCAAGTATTCCCAATCACTACCACAGGTGGAGGCACAGGGTGCACTTATTGTTTCAGTACCAAGGTACTCCAAGAACATAGGCCGGCCCCCTCAAGGTGTTTCCAGGAAGGAGAGCCCCAGAAACAGTCATGGCGAGTCCCAAAACCTCAACTGTTACACAGGCAACTATTTTGGTCTCTGGTAGAATTCAGTAATAAACACCCTTGTAACTCTGGAGGGGCTCTTTCACAAACACCTCAGGGACTGACTTGCAGACAGTCCTCAACACTTGGCTGATTACAAAGATGAATCTCTGATTCTCTAGGAGGAACAGAAGTTGCAGGCCATGAAAACCTTGACTCCCACTTTCCACGTGATACCTTTCCTACGAGAGTCTCAACCAGGACTGCCCCGAGCTGTAACTGTCTCTGGGGTCTGAAGAAGAAACAGCAGCTCCTCATTGGTCTATACAGCTGTCCATCTTTACAATTAATAAACATTAAGTTATTTTGACACTTGATTGGTTGGCTATTTGGGCATCAAGAGCATTGTCCTCTCACCCTTCCCAGGAGCCATAGCTGCAGGTCCTTGGGATCCTCATATCCTGATTGACTGGTTTGGAGTCAAAAGCGACAAATATGGCTGCTGAAGTCCAGTCTGTTCAAAGTCCCAAACTTTAACATTATATTGCAGTCCAACAACGATGTTTTACTTTTAACTTGCCCCCAATATTTGATAGTTGCCCCTCAGCCCTGGTGTCCAGTGGCAGATAGGGGCTTCTCCTTTCAGTTGCTTTGCATCATACCACTATCCCACCAGGCAGCCAGCAGTATTCCCATTCATTTAGCAGCCTCAGCTGCTCTTAAAGTAACATGCCCACTTTAGATGCATAGCACTTAAAAATGTTCCTGCTTAACAGTTAATTTCATTCCCCCCAAGTGCCTCCAGACTCTCTTAACTAGTTTTATACCTACAGGGGGCCAGGTCACACACTGACAGGGCTAGCAGAGCCACCGGAGTGGCTTTCACGTATGGAGTGCCTCAGCACTCACACAGGATGAATGTAGAACTGCCAGCTCGTATAGTTGTACAGTAAGCTGTGCAGCAGCTTTCACTTGTACTGCCAAACAGGTGGATTTAAATTATCCATGGCTCCTCAGGTTCGCCAATGCAGGATTAACACCCTGGGGCCGGCAGGAGTAACAGGGAGGTACACAGGACCAGGACTGGTGCCAGTGAGGGGACTGGAGACAAATTATGGTAAACCCCACCTGTGGGGGGGGGGGGTTACAGTCACTTATGGTGTCAGAGAGTAGATTGTCATTTTGGGAAGTCGGGCTTGGGATATCGAACGTCGGGATTTTGCATCTCGGTGTTTCATAGCTAATCCATAGAATTAAATGTATGGGGAGGCACAGTAAGAGTAATAGGTCCTGGATTAAATTCGACATCACCAGATTAAAGTAGGTGGGTACAAGCTAGGTACTGTAGATTAAGGGGCAAAATCTTAGATATACACGCATACTTGCCGACCCACCAGTGCAGTAGTAGTGCTACCACTTGCGACACTGAAGACCCAGGTTTGGAAGCGAGCCCAGGGTTTCGGAATGCTGGCCGGTGGGTGGAGGATCGAGTGCTCTCCTCCTCTGTGGGGGTGGGGTGGGCAGAGCCTGGTGCTGGCTTGGCCCCTGATGGTATCTTACATTAGTTCTAAATTCCAGGTGCTGAATCATAAACAGAGGTAACCCAGATATGGATAAGCAAGAATTTCTGTTAAATGGCAGTGTAACAAGTTAACACTGATTAGATAAATTTAGCTGTTGGGTACACCATTAACATCACACTGGAAAGGGCAAAGCAGATTAAATAAGGCAAAGTGGACTATGTGACCAAACAGAATACAGGTACAAGGATACACACTAGACACATGAGTAGTTACATAATAAACAGAGCACTCTGAAGCACGATGCAAATTGAGTGTAAGGCTAGAGTCCAAAGATTGTCTATACAGTAATGTTAGGGCAATTACAATGAGAGTGAGGAATCAGAAATAGATGAGCAGCGTGAACAGTTACTGGCTGCCTCCTGCAGCTGACTCGCTGTAATAGACTCCCTAGAGGTCCTTAGTACTCTGGACTGCAGCACGGAGGATCACTTGGCAGTGTGTCTGATTAAGGGTGTAGTGGCTCCTCCCCCTAACAGCCCAATTGGCTGTTTGCAAGCTGTTACAGTCCTGAATGTGTCAGGGGATGGCCAGTTGATTCTTGGAGGCATTTATAGGGAGGGGGTTCTCTGTTTTGTGCCTCTGCCCCTCTCAACCCCGGAGGAGTTTTGCTGGCCTGGCTGAGGATGAGCGCTGATTGTGCTAGCTGGTGCAGGGCTTCATGATTTGAAAGTTGGTGCCATTTTCTTGATTGGGTAGCACATGCAGTGGTCCCTTCTCCTAACACCTGATTGGCTGTTTGCAGGCTGCTGCAGTTCTGAATGTGGCAGGGGATAGCCAGTCGATTCTTGGAGGTGTTTGGTGGGGGGAGAGGTCTCCATGTGCACTTCTGCCCCTCCCAACCCCAGTGGAATTTTGCTGGCCCAACTGAAGATGAGCACTGATTGTGCTAGCTGGAGCAGGGCTTCATGATTTGAAAGTTGGCACCTTTTTGTTGCTTGGTCAGAGCATGTGGTCCCCCAACAGCCCAATTAGTTGTTTGCATTAGGAATGTGGCAAAGGATGGCTGGTTGATTCTTGGAGGCATTCGCTGTGAGGGGGGACCTCAATGTATGTCCCTGCCCCTCTCAACCCCAGTGGAGTTTTGCTGGCCCAACTGAGGATGAGCAGCAATTGACCTAGCTAGAGCAAGGCTAGAGGATTTGAAAGTTGGCACTTTTTTCTTGACTAGTTAGTATGTGCAATGACCCATCTTCCAAACAGCTCGATTGGCTGTTTGCAGACTGCTACAGACCTGAATGTTGCAAAGGATAGCTAGTCAATTCTTGGAGACATTCAGTGGGGTGGAAGGGGCCTCCATGTGCACCTCTGCCCCACTTATGCCAGGGGGATTTTGCTGGTCCAACTGAGGATGACTGTCAACTGTACTAGCTGGAGCAGGGCTTCACAATTTGAAAGTTGGCACCTTTTTTCTTGATTGGTCAGCACGTGCAGTGGCCCCTCCTCCTAACAGCCTGACTGACTGTTTTCAGACTGTTCCAGTTCCAAATGTAGCAGGGAACAGCCAGTTGATTTATGAAGGTATTCAGTGGGAAGAAGGGGATCTCCATGTGTTCTTCTGTGCCTTTTGACCTCAGCGAAGTTTTACTGGCATGACTGAGGATGACCACATATATATGTGGGTCAGGTGGCCCAAAAGTAGCTTGCATGATCCCAGAGGATGACTGCATGTATGTGTAGGTCAGCTGGCCTAAAGGTAACTTACACGATCCCAGAGTGGTTATTGGATATTAGTGATGAGCTACTCAGAGCACGTGCTCCCACTTTCTAGTAATGAATTGAAACTGCTCCAAATGAACTTGCATGAAGAAACCACATATGAACTGCCACTCCTTGTATTGTGTGATCTTTTGCACCCTCAGTTCCAATTACTGTTCCTGGGATGAGCGAAAAGTATGGCAGCTGTGCAACATTTGATTGTAAGGGAGTAAGAACTCAAAAGGCAGCACTCAAAAAAATCAGATTAGCAAATTCAGTACTCACTGAGTGTGAAGTATAAAGCCAACCAAAATCTGTTTGTGCACCATGACGGACCAGCACTATGCCCCAGTGCTTATTATTGGTTCATCCCCTCACTCTTCATTTAAGGTCTCCTTGGTTTAATGGAACCTTGAAGGAGTTGAGGAGAGTGGGACAAAGGTTAAAGAAGCGATGGTGGAAAACAGGTCTGGTTGATGACAAACTAAGATTAGACATAGAAACATAGACTTTGATGGCAGAAAAGGACTGCGTGGCCCACCTAGTCTGCCCATTTCCCTACCTACAGGATAAGCTGCGGATCCTATTTAAACAACAGCCTATTTCTTCCTACCTCCCTCAAAAATTTCCTTATGTATGTCCCATGCATTCTTGAATTCTCTCACAGTTTTAGACCCCACAACCTCCTCAGGAAGGCTGTTCCATGCATCCACCACCCTCTCTGTGAAAAGATACTTCCTCACATTGTCCCTGAGCCGTCCCCCCTCTATCTTCAAATTGTGTCCCCTTGTTCTTGCACATCTCTTTTTCTGAAAGATGCTACCCTTTTGGACTTTGTTGATTCCACTGAGGTACTTAAACGTTTCTATTATGTCCTCCCTCTCCCTCCTTTCCTCAAGGGTATACATATTAAGCTCCTTTAGTCTCTCCTCATTTTGTTTCTCTTGCAGACCCTGCACCATTTTAGTTGCCCACCTCTGAACTGCCTCCATCCTGGATCATTGTAAAGACTATCAATCTGAAGTCTCCCATAAGAAGGCAGAGTTCCTGTCCAGGGAGATTGCCGCTGTGCGAAATCGACTGGCTCAGCTCTTTTGGACTGTCGACAGATTGTGCAATCCAATCTGTCTTCAGTATGGAGGAGCATTTTCACAACTTAAGTGTGATGAGTTGTGTGATGAGTTCGCTCGCTTTTTCACAGATAAGGTTGCCACTATCAGATCTGGGATCTGTCCAGCCCCCTCTTTTGGGTGTTGTGGAAGTTGGCAGGAGATTGCAAGCAACCGGTTTGCCTGGTCTGACTTCAGCCAGCCGGTGATCACTGACATTGTGAGGATTACCCAGACTCTGCGACCAATCCACTGTAGTTTGGACCTGGGCCCAATGCGCCTCCTTGTGGAGAGTGTTGAGATAATTGGTCTGGTCCTTGCAGAGATAGACTGGAGGTCATTGGAGACTGGGGTGTTTCCTAACCCCCCTAAAGTAGGCGGTTGTAAGAACTCTCCTTAAAAAAAACCTCCCTTGACCCAGACCGTCTGGCTAACTGCAGACCCGTCTCTAACCTGCCCTTTGTGAGTAAGGTTATTGAGAAGGTGGTTGCATTGCACCTGGATGATCATTTGACCACCTGTGATGTCTATGATCCTCTTCAGTCTGCATTTAGAAAGAGGCATAGTACCAAGACAGCACTTGTTTGGGTACTTAATGATCTCCTAAAAGCGAGAGATTGGAGGAGTTGTTCAATCTTGGTACTTCTTGATCTCTCTGGGGCATTTGACACTGTGGACCATGGTGTATCGTTGGAGCATCTGATCAGTGGACTGTCCTTAACTGGTTTTGATCTTTCCTCGTGGGTAGGTCTCAGAGAGTGGTGTCAGGGATTTATTCCTTGGTCCCTCTCCCCTATCCTGTGGGGTGTCGCAGGGCTCCATCTTGTCACCCATGTTGTTCACAGTGTTTATGCTGCCATTGGGAGACATTATTAGGTGGTATGGTCTAAGTTTTCACTGCTATGCAGATGATACTCAGCTATTCATGTCCTTTGTGCCCGAACAAGGTGGAGCTGTCTCGGTCTTTAACAACTGCCTCTCCGAGATCCAGAACTGGATGAGTGTCAACTGGCTGCGGTTGAACGCAGATAAAACTGAGGTATTGGTGGTAGACCCAGGTCACCAGTGTATGGGATCACTGGCAGGACAGCCCTCTGGGTTCTGGCTCAGGGGCACCCTACTGGCAACCTCTGACTGGGTGCTGAATCTGGACGTTATGATGGATGATGGCCTGACACTTAAATCACAGGTGTCAGCTGTTGTCAAGACCTCTTTTTACCATCTGAGGAATATCTCCCGAATAAAACAGCTAGTCCTGCTCAACGATCTTCCAACTCTGGTCCACGCCTTCGTGACCTCCCACCTTGACTACTGCAGTGCCCTTTACCAAGGGCTTCCAGGGGTTGATATTCACCACTTGCAGCTGATGCAGAATGCGGCAGCCAGGTTGTTGATGGGCTCCTCAAGGTCTTGTTATATCACGCCTGTGCTTCATGGACTGCACTGGCTGCCAGTACAGTGGCAGATCAAATTCAAGGTCAGGTTACTGACCTGTAAAGCCCTACATGGGCAGGAACCTTGGTATTTGCAAGATCTCCTTTGTCCCTACCACCCGCTCTGCCTGCTCCGCTCCTCCAGTGAGGGATTGCTAGGGGTTCCCAGGGTCAGACTTAAGACCTCAGGGGCTTGTTCTTTTGCCTTTGCGACTCCTACTCTGTGGAACTTTTTACCTCATCCAGTGGAGAGTGCCTGACCATCCAGAGCATTAAGACTGCTCTTAAAACATATTTATTCAGTTTGGCCTTCCCTGATTATTTCTAAGTTTTCTGAGATGTTTCTAAATAACCGTGATCGCTGTATGTATGATGACTACTAAAGGTTTTTTGAAAAACCTTTTAGATTTGATGATACTGGTTTTAAATGGTATAGTTTTAATTTTACTTGTCTGTGTTTTTATAGCTAAATTGTACAAGTGCTTTAAACAATTTCTGTATTGCGCTTTTTATAAATAAAGTTTGATTGTGATGCTTCGTCAGGGCACCTGAGCTAATCTGATTTTTTGAGTGCTGTCTTTTGTGTTCTTACTAGATTACTGTATCCAAGCTCAGCACCTGTTCGTATGGTGAGTGTGTGTCCATTTGTGTTCTGTTTAACTGCAAGGGGACTCTCGTGAACCAACTCAGGAGTTACCCTGGGCCATGGCCACCCCCATCAAGGCATGACTGTTACTTGCCTGACAGACCGAAGGAGGAGGAGTTACACTTGCCTTTGGGAGACTCCCAAGCTACCATGCTTACAATGTCTGTTGCAATTAATGTTGGCATGTTTATGACCTATTTGAACCCATCCCTTCAGAGGAGGTGAAAAACCTGTAAAAAAAAGCACTCTTATGGGGAAACACAGGAAAATTCCTTCTGGTCCCTATGGCAACCCCCCACAATGTTCTGAAGGGTTCCCTATTCTCGCATGCCCTGCTTCTGCTTTCACAAGGGTGGGTCAGTGGGATCAGATGATATCCCAGAAGGAATGCTTGCTCTCCTGTGTTCTCTTAAGGTTTCCAGTTTTTAAAGCAGTTCATAAACAAGCATTTGTCAATGCCGAATGTTGTCTTGCTGACATTGGCATCGGCAGTGCAGGAGTTGAACAGATGCATAATAGGAATGGCAGTGAAGTATGAAAGTGACGTCAACACCACATCATCCTACAGAGACTGACAGGCACTGAGGTGTGCCTTTGGGCATCGGCCATAACGTTCATGGCATTTCAGCTCACCCTACCCTGCAGTGCAACAAATATCACGTTGTGCCTTGGGGTCCTCAGGCCTTATGCTACGTCCATTCAGCCATAACACTCATGGCATTTTACCTCACCCTATCCTGCAGACACCGACAAGTGCTGAGGTGTGCCTTGGGGTGTTCAGCTTTACAGTCACACCATTTCATAAGGACATATGCTGAATTGGGTGCAGCATAGGAGAATGGGGTGAACTGTGGGGCCAAAGATTTCAAGGCACACCTCGATGCCTGTCAGTGGCTTGAAAGTGGGGGGGGGGATGGTGTGGCGTGAGCATGATAGCCGCAATGCAAAGGCACACCCCTGATGCCTGTCAGTCTGTACAGGGTGGAACATTATGGTTAGAAACCCTAACGCCCCAGCTATTTGTTGGTATTTGCACTACAAATTTGCAACATAGTATTTTTGTGACCCCCCACCTCATGAAAGTGTTTGGGACCTCTGCTCATGAATAGTGGCATCGTGATTTTGTTAATCTGTCCCGAACGTTGATTTCTCACAGCGACCGTGCCATTCTGTGCCAGATGTGAGAAAACACCATTCGGGGCAGGATGTGAAAAATGACAGCTGTACCATTCATAGGTAGGTGAGAAGAGATGGCAGTGTTGAAAATCTTGAGTGAAAATATTAAAAATGCTCAAATTTACGAGCATACATAGAAACTGCACAATGCACACTCGTAACACAGTCATTTAGTAGAATTATTTCACCAAATTTTCAACATAGGCATTTTGGGACCTCTGCTCATGAACACTGTCACTATGATTTTCTTCATCTGTCCTGATTGTTGATTTCCCACAGCAACTGCGCCATTGTGCACCAGTTGTGCGAAAACACACTTTGGGCAGGATATTAAAAATGACAGCTGTACTGTTCGTAAGGAGGTGTGCAAAACTGACGTTGAAAACTTTGAGCAAAAATATTACAAAATCTCGAAGTTACAAGTGCACATGGAAACTGCGCAACGCACGTTTGTAACATACTCATTTTGTGGACTTTTTGTCACCAAATTTTCAACATAGGCATTTTAGGACTTCTACTTACGAACACTGTTAGTGTGAATTTTTTAGTCTGTCCCAAACACTGATTTCCCACATCAACTGCGCTATTCTGGCGCCTGGTAGCGAAACACATTTTGGACAGGATGTGAAAATGACAGCTGTACTGTTCATAAGGAGGTGTGGAAAATGCCAGTGTTGAAAATCTGGAGGAAATATTGCACCCATGGGTTATGAACGCGCATGGAAGTTGTGCAACGCGACGTCAGAAGCAGTCATTTTTGATTTTTCACCAGATTTGCAACATAGGCTTTTGAGAACCTACCTCATGAACAGTGGCACTGTTGTTTTGTTAATGTTTCCCACAAGGTGATTTCATGCAGTGACCGCAAAATCACCTTTCGGGACCGAATAATGCCATGACAGTGACTGAATTCATGAGGAGGGGTCCCAATAACCCCATGTTGAAAATGTGGTGCCAAAATTCCCCAAAATACCCGAGATATGCACCAAAGTTGAAAAACCCTATTTATATGGGATTATACAACGGAGAACTGTCCAGATAAATGATTTATCTACACAGAATTGCTGTTTGACCTCGGGTAACCTCATGAGTGGCGTATGCCATGAGTGAGGTGTCCGAGGTCAAACAGCACAAGTGTAAATAAATCATTTATCTGACAGCTCACCATTATATATTTCATTTATGCAACAGGGATGCTTTCTGTCAATGCAGGGACATTTGCTTTTGATTGCTTATCTTGTTTTTGCATATGTTTGTCAAAAAAGTGAACAAAAAATTGCATTTTCTTCTCTTTCTTGCTAATTATAAAAAAATCTATAAGGTATCTATAAATGAAACACCACTCATTTTGTAGATAATTTTGTGTTGAACAACTTTTATGCTCGCAATACCATGCTATCTTTTTTCGTTTTAAAGTTATTCACATTTGAATATGGGTAGTACTGCCACTAAGGCCGAACATTCTAAATGAGTTCTGGAGTGATTGTGACATAGCTACTATATGGATAAATTTTATTTATTCAACGGTTGTGAAGATAAATAGATTTATTCAATGGCTTCTGAGTCCACGCCTATTGCATAAATGCCATTATACAGTTTATCAGCATTTCTTCAGTTTGCGGTTGGCTTTGAAGAATGCAGACATGTTCCCGGTGACCCGGTCCACCGAAGATCATCATGCCAGGCTCTGGAGGTAAGTATGGGGTGGCTGGTGTGGGGAGGTGGGGTACACAGTGGGTGGGTACAGGTTGGGAGAGGTGGCTGCAGACAGAGAGGGACCATTTTCTACTTTACAGGGTTGAAAAAAAGTAATGAACATCATGGGAAGGTTTTTTCTTTTAACAGGCGCTTTTGGCATGCTGGGGTGGGCTCCCAGTCTGCCACCTGTGTGTTTTGGGGTGGCAGGACTGGAGCCGATGGGGATTGGGCACCCCCATCGGCACATACATAGTGGGGGGGTTGCATGAGTCAAGGGGGATTGGGTACCCCCTCAGCACACAAGAAATGGGGATATTATGCCAACAGGAACTGGGCACCCTGTTGGCAAATTAACTTATCAGGGGCATGCAGACAGGGGATTGGGCACCCCATCGGCTTTCTGAGGGACTGTGAGGCGCGGCTGTCCCTCAGCTTCCATCAGGACTGTAAGAAGCTGACGGGGAAGTCACTGCCATGTAGCTTGAGAGGGGACACCAGACAAGGCAAGCAGTAATTGGCTGCTGCAATCAGGGACCGCCCTGTGGCGCTCCCTGATTGCAGCGGCTAATTTCTTTCAAGGTGGTGGCATGCTTCTCAACTGCTGCCATAGACAGCATGCTATGATATTGGTGTCACAGAGCCTGGCCACAAAAAGCAGTGGCACCACTGGCTGCAGCAGGACCGCACCTCCGAAACCTGCTTTTCCACTGAAGCAACCACAATATGTTGTCTGCGCTGCAAGTACAAGACAACATAAAAATCCACCAGTACGGCCCATTGGCATGCATGATCACTCTGCAGTGTTCAGACTAATGATATAGTACCTTTCAGTATCTTGGATTTCCTTTGTTGGGCCCCTTGTTGATGCTGCCATTTACCTGGCTAATATTCCTTTCTCAAGTAGTAATCAGTTCAGAACCTGCCTGTCATCAGTTGAATGGGTGCCCTTATCAGACATTCACTCTTGGCTTCCAGTCAGCTTATGCTATCATGTTCTGGAACTGAAATGATTGGTATGTATGGAACAGGCAAAAAATGGACAAAAACTAGATTGCTTCAAAATGAACACAGTAAACATTCCACGGGCAGCCCATACAGATGACCACAAGCTGCATTTGAATTCCCAAATACATTAAAAAGGCAGTTCATGTTATAGTGAAAACAATGTTCCTATAACTTCCTTTTTTGATTTTGATCACCCCTGTTCTCCTGATTTGTGCTGTACTGCAAGTAGCCCTTTTCCCCATTTGAGTTAGTTTTAGACATTATTAGATTTGATACAAGTAGTGGGAGTGCCTTTCAATATGACTGCCTCCAGGCTTTCATCAACATACTGTACCTAGCTGTTTTTAAGCACTGTTGAATTTCACTTTATTTGTAACTAAGGCACATTAGTATGCAACAGAAAATGCTTCCTGATTTATGAGGATATTGGAGATATCAACAGTAACCACAGGCTGCCAAACGTTACCTCTAACATGATGAACATAAAAAGAAATGTAGCACCTCCCTGTAAATGGATTTGAAAACAAAATTGAACAGCAGAGCTCTGCATCCGGGGGCTCAGAAAGAGTGCATCAAAGTATATAAAAATGTTAACGCAAACTGTTGCATTAAGCATGTCAAAAAGATATAGGCTGGGATATTCAAAGGGGTTACACCTGGCGCAACCGGGCTGAGCCATGCGGAACCCCCAATGTGCTCCAGCGTGATATTCAAAGGGGCATGTTGCGCAGTACAACCCTTGATGTGCCGTGGTGCATTGGTAATGTATGCGGCACAGGGGCGTGCCCATGCATATGCGGCACATCCTGATATTCAGCCTGGGATGTGTGGCGCATATGCTGGCGCAACCCCAACATGCGCCTCACACTGGTGCTCAAAGTTGAGCCAAAAAAACAGGCTCAAATGCTGGCCATCCACAGGCAGGTGGCTGTATTGCTAGGCGCAACACAACAGCCACCAGCCGTGGGTGGCCACCCACTCAGCAGGACCACCGTCCACAAGCATCCGGTCCCCCCTGGTAGTCCAGTGACCCCCCCTCCCATATGCCCAATCTTGGGCAGTAGTGAAAATAAGCATATGCCAATGCCCGATCGTGGACAGTAGTACATAGAAGCACATTCTTACGCCCAATTGTGAGCAGTAGTAAAACTAGACATGACCCTATGCCCGAGTGCAGGTGGTAGTATGTATGAACAAATGCCTGGTGGTGTAGTGGACCCTCCTCCCTCCCCATATGCCCGATCATGGGCAGTAGTACAATGACAGGTAAGTCAATGCCCGATCGTGGGCTGTAGCACTATGTGAGTGCAACCTGGTGGTCCAGTGGTCCGCCCCTCCCCACCCATGGAGGCCCCCGGCCACCCAACACCCCCGTCGTCATCGGTGGGCGGCAGCACCATGCCCGCATACCACCCGCCCTCCTGACGAATGACAGCATACAGTATGATCTGTACGCCTATTGAGCCACAGTGTGGACCAATGGGCTTGCAGACCATACTGTACTACAGGACCAGATATGTGAATGGTTCATTCACATATCTGGTCCTGTGTAGTACAGTATGTCTGCAAGCCCATTGGTCCACACTGTGACCAATAGGCATACAGATCATACCATACACTGTCATTCAGCGAGTGGCCGAGCGGTACGCGGGCAGGATGCTGCCGCCCACCGATGATGGGGGGGTGCTGGGTTGCTGGGGGCCTCCGTGGGTGGGTGGGGAGGAGAGTACCACTGGACTTCCAGGATGCACTCACGTAGTACTACAGCCTGTGATCAGGCATAGAATTACCTGTCATTGTGCTTCTGCCCACGATCGAGCATAAGGGGAGGGAGGGGGGTCCACTACACCACCAGGTATTTGTTCATACATACTACTGCCCACGCCCGGACAAAGGGTCATGTCTAGTTCTACTACTGCCCTCGATCAGGCATACGAATGTGCTTCTATGTACTACTGCCCGTGATCGGGCATTGGCATATGCTTATTTTCACTACTGCCCGCAATCAGGCATATGGGGGGGGGGCTGCAATAGCTCACCAGGGAGCCATCACCCACTGACAGCAGCCTGGCAGGGTGCCAGGCACATTTTGCCGGGACGCTCAGCGCATCGCATGCAAATGGGGCCATAATGACATGCAAATAGCCCCACCTGAGCCTTGCATAGATTATGGCCTCATCTGCATGCCCCCGGCTGAATATCGTGGGTGATGCGCCTAGCGCAACTGCATTTGGACTGGCGCATCCCCGTGCTCCCTCTCTGTAGCTTGTGCTGGCACAGTGCCACTGTGCAATGCGCAGTCTGTGTGCTGACCATGCCATATTCAACGGTGCTGAGTCATGGTACATCACCACTGAATATCGCCTGGTCCTGGACCTGGCGCAGCCCAGTTGCACTGCGCCCAGGCTTGTCCACTGCCAGGTGCAGTCTGAATATCCGGCCCTTTGAACTTATTGTGAACAATTTAGTAAATACTTTTCAGTGTAAGAGCTTGGGATGGCTGTTGTGCATCAGATGAAGATCCATACCCATTATGAATTTTGCTTATTTTAAAAACAAGGATAATGATAACCTTCTCTTATAGGATAAAAAGTATATGTCTTGAATTTTTCAAAGCCTCAGTCCCAGTGTCAGTTGTCATGGGTTGTCATACACAAATCCATGTATAGGGGAGGCCACCAAGGCTTCACCAGAAACAAGGAAATCTGAAAACAGTAGTTTGCCACTCTCAGTCTAAACAAAGATAAATGTAAAAGTATGCTTTTGATGCAACCTTTGTGCTGCTCAAGCCTTGCCAGCCTGTTCTACCAAAGGGTTTGCATATTGCTACCCATGATGCTTTGTGCTGGGTTTGATACTTTACAGTGTATGTGTGTGGTTTGTAGAGAGACTCAGAAACCAAACAAGTTGGACATTAGTTCTCTCCTTTTATCCTTTTATTAATCCAACACACTGTTCTTGTACACTGCCTCACCTGTATGCTACCCACAAGTGTATGCAATGCTTCTTTAACTTTTTTGCTTTAACAAATTGACTTAATATGGCATTCTGTTACAAATGGCTAAACATTTCCTATCATTCTTTTAGAATTGAAAAGGTGACTGCAACAAAAGCAGCAAAATGAATGATGGTGACACTTTTGTTTCCTATACAGGGAGTGTTGCAGATTTTTTGGGGACAGTGGCTTGACTATAAAGGTCTTCTTCATTAAGGCTGCTCCATTTGGTGTTCTGTGGACATTGACAAACTACCTGTACCTACATGCAATAAAGAAAATAAACACGACTGATGTCTCAGTGCTCTTCTGCTGCAACAAGGCCTTTGTATTCTTGCTCTCATGGATTGTTCTAAGGGACAGATTTATGGGAATTAGGGTAAGTTATAGTTGTTTAATATTACTTGTAACTATTCATTATAACCAGTTGGTTGTATCATACCATTACACAAAGCTGGCTCATGGTTTAACTGCAATGTTTAACAGGTGGGCAGCATCTAAAGAATGAATTTAGATGGATTGTCAGCAGAGGTATAAAATAACATTGTGCATGCGGTTGGGCCTACATGACATATTATGTTGAGCACAAAGCAACTGCCAGTTTCCATGCTAATCGTGCATGCATGTGTAAAAATGGCTTTACACTGTTTTAGAGGAAGACTGTATGTTTAGTGGACCCTAACTCTTTCAACAGTGCACTACATGGATGGCCTAGTAGTGTTGCGGACGCACTAGTGGTCACTACACCACCGACCTGGGTTCACAAATGGACTCAGGTCATTTGAGGGCTGGGCCAGGGAGGGAGGGAGGGAGGATTAAGCATCCAAGGGACAGCTCTTTCCCTCGTGGTGGGGAGATGCTGCATCCTGCTCCTTGACTGTCACCTAGTGAAGACTATGTGGTAGTGCAGCAGAAGCACATTGTAGGAACTGCTGCCAGACATCAATACCAGTGTGCACCACTGTGTAAATGATGTGCGAGTGTCACTGCACAATGGCACCCTCGGTGAGAAACATGGGAAAAAAGACCCCCTCATCCACCAGAATCAAAGCCAGCAACCACTATGGGCCCATTCATGACCGATGTAGCAGGCCACCCACTGCCACAGTGGTCTTGGGTAACTGGCAGTTAACATATAAGTCCACACTTTGGTTGCTGATGGGGCTTGGGGGGTGATTTCTGAAGGAGGGCGAACTGGGGACTGAGGAGTGGAATGTGGTAAAAAATGAACTACTTCAGGAACTACGTTTCCAAAGACTTCAAGTCTTTAGCAAGTCTTCTGTGCTGCCTGCCAGACACTAGGTTTGTGCACACAGAAATTGTCCTTCATTTGGTTTACCTGAGGAGCAATTAACTACAAGGGAACCAGCGCTCCTCTGCATCACCAGCAAAGCTACACCCAGAAATTAAAACACAGCCCTAATGTACTTTAAGGGGCCAAGAGAGAGGGCTTATACTAGTCCATTGCTAGCAGTTAATTACCAGCTTAAATAGGGAAAGCCTTCTGTTTCATCTCAGAGGGCCTTTAAATAACAGAACAGCTCTTAACTGCCGACAACTAAATGATTTCTTGGGAGTTCTTCACACAGCACAGTGGTTATGTGAAATTTTCATGTAAAGGGTAATTTATGAGTGAGTGCTCTGAAAAAATCAGACTCTTGATGCAGATAATGCTTCAAAGCTGGAACTCACAAGACACTGGCATATGTTTTCGAGGATGTACTGTTCAGTCTTTGTGTAATTAATTGTCCTGCATACAGGCACTGCTCTGTTAAAGCACAACTCCTTGCTCTCATAAAGTGCTGTGAGATTGCTCAAGTGAAAAATGGTATAATGTAGAATACTGTTCTAATCAGGACTCCCTATAATTGATCTGTCTTCTTTATATTATCGACCCCACATAATGATCATTACAGGGCGCTCCTTTGTTGGTCAGGTTTGGTAAGGGCTTCTTTATGTTTTGTGGGATCACCGGTATGAGACAAAGTGAAGGGGCACCATGAAACTTTATTATACTGAAAAGAATTCCTCTAGGCCAATCGGAACACAGAGATACTGTCTCCCTATTCTATGAAGTCTGGATAGTAGGCTTTATAATGGGACTATATGCTAATCCTCCTGTGCTAATAGACTGAGACGAGCACTATGGTGCATCTGTGAGAAACTGCTGAACTGTTTTGTTTTTCTCATAGACACCCTGTGTCACTAGTAAGAAAGCAGTTTTGCTACTCTATTTTAAATCCTTTTTATGTTTGCTTGCACGCATGTGCAAAAAACATAGTGCCATCACATGAATTTTCCAGAGGTGTGTCAGCCTCTTCCAATTCAGTCAGTGTATTTGCAGGCGCGGTCACAGAGCATCAATCACTGCTGCAGCTGTCTATGACTGCTGTAAAATGCAGTGGCATACAGTTGAAAGGGAGAGCTCCGCTTGAGTGACCAGAGCTCTCCCCCCCATACACACACAGGTGTGCGCACGCACGCACACTGCGTGCTCATGTGCCTTCCCTCCACCCTGTAAGGCTGATGGGGTGCCCAATCCCCATCGGCTCCACTGTCTCTCCCACCCCCATGCTGTCCGCGGGGGTGCCCAATCCCCATCGGCTTCACTGTGTCCCCCGAGTACAGAGGTGCCATGCTGGAGCCCACCCCAGCATGGCAACAGATGCCATGGCTGACCTGGGGTGCCCAATCCTGGCCGGGCTCCACGCCCCCAGCCATCCTTCTGCCACGTTGAAGCCCACCTCAGCGTGGCAACGCCCCGCGTCTTTTTTTTTGAAAAACCTATAAAGAAAAAACTGTCCTCGTAGTCTCCTGCCCCCCACAACCCGCACCCACCCACTCGCGCACCCTGCCTCCCACACCCTCACCCCTATACTACTCCGGAACCGTGCAACGATCTTTCGGGTGGGATCAAACACGCTCTGCACTCTTCAAAGCCGACCGCGAACTGAGGAAATGCCGATAAGCTGTATAATGGGATAGATAGGGTTTTTCAACTTTGTTGCATATCTCAGGCATTTTTGAAATTTTGCACCAAATTTTCAACATGGGGTTTTTGGGACCACTCCTCAATTTGCACTGTCACAGCGTTACTCGGTTCGAAGGTGATTTCGCAGCCACTGTGTGAAATCACCTTTCCAGAATGACTAATGAAACAACACTGCCAGTGTTCATAAGGTGGGCTCTCAAGCCTATTTTGAAAATTTGGTGAAAAATTCCCTAAAAGTACTGTTTACTGAGCATGCGTTAACATGGTTCCTGCGATCGTAAGTTCTTCGAATTTTCAATATTTTCCTCCAGATTTGCAACATTGAAATTTTACCACACCTTCTTATGAGCAGTATATGTCATTTTCACATCTCACTCAATGTGTTTCCGCCAGGAGGTAATCACAAAATGTCAGTGCGAAATCAATGTATCAATATTAAGAAAATCACAGTGACACTGTTCATGAGCAGAGATTGTAAAATGGCTATGTTGAAAATTTGGTGAAACAATTCCCATAAGTGACTGTTTTACGAGCGTGCATTGCAGAGTTCCTATGCACGCTCATAAGTTCGCAAATTTTTAATATTTTCACTCCAGATTTTCAAAATTGCCATTTTACCACACCTCTTATGAGCAGTACAGTTGTCATTTTCACATCTCACCCACAACGTGTTTCTGCCCATGTAGCGCACAATGGCGCAGTCGGTGTGCGAAATCAATGTATGGGACACGTTAAGAAAATCACAGTGACACTGGTCATGAGCAGAGGTGTTAAAATGGCTATGTTGAAAATTTGGCAAAAAAAATCCCCAAAATGACTGTTTTAGGAGAGCACGTTGCGCAGTTCCTACGCACGCTGGCGAGTTTGCGAATTTGTAATATTTGCACACCAGATTTTCAACAATTCCATTTTACCGCACTTCCTTATGAGCAGTGCAGCTACCATTTTCACATCTCGCCCAAAATGTGTTTCCGCACATGTAGCGCACAATGGTACAGTCGGTTTGCGAAAACAATGTTTGGGACAGATTAAGAAAATCACAGTGACACTGGTCATGAGCAGAAGTCTTAAAATGGCTATGTTGAAAATTTGGTGACAAAACTCCATAAAATGACTGTGTTATGAGTGAGCATTGCGCAGTTTCCACGCACCCTCATAAGTTCATGAATTTGTAATATTTTCAGTCCAGATTTTCACCAGTGGCATTTTTCCACACCTCCTTATGAATAGTACAGCTGTCATTTTCCATAACATGGCCGAAATGTGTTTTCACACTTTCAGTGCAGAGATGCGTGGTCACTGTGGGAAATCATTGTTCGGGACAGATAAAGAAAATCACACTGACACAGTTCACGATCGGAGGTCCCAAAATGTCTGTGTTAACAATCTACTGTAAAAAAATCCCCAAACTAGTTACATTACGGGTGTGCGTTGCACAGTTTTTACGCACGCTCGTGACTTCACCATTTTTTTTAAGATTTTCATAGCAGATTTTCAACATTGCCATTTTTTACACCTCCCCATGAACAGTACTGTTGTCATTTTTCACATTCTGTTCGGAATGTGTTTTTGCACCTGTGGTGCCAAATGCCATAGTCGCTGTGCAAAAGCAGTTTTCGGCTAACAAACTGATATTGCCACTGTTCATGAGGTGGGGGTCACAAAAAAACCATGTTGAAAATTTGGGAGGAAAATACCAACGAATGCCTGAGGCGTTAGGGTTTCCGACCATAATGCCCCACCCTGTAGAGTATGACAGGCATCAGGGTGTGACTTGGGATTCTTGCCTGTCATGCTCTTACCATTCCACCTCATCCACACCCTGCAGCCAGTGAGAAGCATTATGCGCTCGGACTCTTCTGGCCCAAAACTTCACCCCATTCTCCTATACCGCACCTATCTCACTGTATTTCCTGATGGAATGGGTGCGATATGGGCCAAAGACCCCAAGGCACACCTTGACACTTGTCAGTGTCTGCAGGGTAGGGTGTGGTGAAATGGCGTGGTCGTTATGCCTGATGACCCAAAGGCACACCCCAATGCCTGCCACTCTCTGCAGGGTGGTGGTGGGGTTGGCTTCAGTTCAATACTTAGCTGCCATTCCTATTACGCAGCTCTGTAACTTCTACACTACCAATGCCAGTGCAAGCAAGCAAACATTCGGCATTGACAAATGCTTGTTTTATAAGGCTATAATAGAGTGTGTTTTACAAGGTAATAGCTGGGCCAGAATGTTGATAAACACCTCAGCCTATGGCCTCAGTATATATTCACCTTGGTCCACTTATTGCCTCATAAAACCTTGCCACTGACCCATCATTGCTGTTACAACAAAGAACAGTGACTTCATTTTTTTTTGTTTGTTTATTTTTTTTTAAAACTGGTAACAGAGAGAGACACACTGAGCCAAGTCTCATTTCCAGGTGTGACCCGGGGGAAAGAGAAGGGGAGAACAGTTACAAAGAAATACAAACCAGGCTGATAATGAAGCTACTAGAACAGCGGCACAAAGTGCATAAATCTAGTGCAGTACAGACTGTAATTCCTAACATTGCAAGCAGGTACCATACAAATAGTGTACAAAAACAAAAACAGTTGTGCAGATAAGGTAGACACAAAGGTGCAGGGCGCCAGGGTAATGAGGTGCTGACTGCAAGAGGTGGGGTTGGGAAAGGTAAAGAAGTCTTAGTTGCCATCTGAGGGAGAGAGGGACAGAGACAGATGGAGGATGGTAGTTGATTCCAGAGGGAGGAAAGGAGGTATAAAAAAGCAGATTTTCCAGCCGAGGAGTGAGGGTGGGGGAGGGAGAAAGTGCATGGGTCCATCAAGTGCAAGGAGTAGGAGGAGGAGGGGATAGGAGTAGTAGATGGGATAGGTAGGAGAGGAGGGACCCAAACCAGTATTTAGAGACGAAGGAAGCACAGAGGAGCTGGCGACAAGTGGGGAGCGGGAGAATGGATAGGGAGGCATACAGGGAGCAGGTGGTAGGTGCAAAAGGGTGAGTTTGTAGTAAAGTGGCAGAAGGCATTGCAGAGGGTGAGCATTCTGACAGGGGCAGTGGACATGGTAGTGCCACGAACCACATCCATGAAGTCGAAGACCAGGAGAACCATTTTGGTGACTAACTCCCGGCAGACCAACCATGAGAGGCCATCCTTATTGCACTGCAGGGCACTGGGTTTGATATGGAGTTTGGCATGGATGGCATCAATGTGAGTCAAGAAGTCAAGTCTGCTATGTAACCGTACACTGAGGTACTTGATGGTTTGGAAAGTGGCAAACAGAGAGCAATCTAGTGTGGAAAAAATGGGAAGGGAGGTGAGCCAGGACAATTACTGGCTGGTACCAAAAGTCATAGTCAAAGTTTGTTTGTTGACTCATAGCTGGTTGGACTGAAACCAGTGCAGAACATTGTTAAAGTCATTCTGGAGCGAGACTTCTGCAGAAACAGTCAAGGGATCTGAGGTGTAGAGGACTCTGTCATCTGCATATGTGAGTTGGTACAGGCAGAGGGGTGGTCATTAAGGAAGCTCAAGAATAGGATTGGACCCAGGATGGAGACCCCAGCCTGGACAGGGTGATATGGGGAAAAGGTGCCTCTTGTTTATAAGGCCTGTCGACAGCCTGTGATACAGGATGGAAACCAATTAACAGTGGAGCCTGAGAGGCCAGCAGAGCTCAGTTAGTAGGACATCGAATCAAAACCTTTGGCCAGATGGATGAAAATGGCTGCATTAATGTGCCCCGATCATCCATTTGCAGTTAATCTTTTTATTGTAGTTACTGTGACAAACTTTCTTGGAAGTCCTTTGACAACAAGAACAGTCTCTGTCAGTGGAGCTCAGTACACTTGTATGACCCCTTCCCCACTAACATTTCACCCACACACAGTCTTTCCCACATACACACACCCACACACATACACATATCCATACCCACATACATACACATACCCACATACCCATATATATATCCATATGCATACCCATTCACATACACATACACATACCCACATACCCAAACGCATACCCACATACGCATATCCACATACCCATACACATACCCATACGTATACCCATATCCACATACACATACACATATCCACATACCCATACCCACTTAAACATATCCACATACCCATACTTATACAAATACCCACATACATATATCCCCATGCCCATACACATACCCATACCCACTTACACATATACACATACCCATACATATACCCATACCCACATACACATATCCACATACCCATACACATACCCATACCCACCTACACATATCCACATACCCATACACATGAACATACCCCAACACATACCTATACGCATACCCAGCATACTGTTATAGGGTGACGTCTCGTGGTTGCTAGCATTTGAGCACCATCATGAGAGCGCCTGTAATGTGAGTTACTGGGTTGGTGGAACGCTGGATTGTAGGGTCACCTGTGGTAGTTCAGAGTGTTTCTTTAACAGCTGGAGTCACTTGTAGATAGGCAAGTCAGCATGTTTTTTCACACTTGACAGATGGTGTTAATTGGCCATGAGGATATGTGTATTCAGAGTGTCTGTGTGTGTATCAGGAAGGTAGTGTGCGCCATACTCTAAACTGTGCTGCAGATATGTCAGTGGAGTATGTGGAGAGCATGAGAGGCAACATTTGCTGGCCTTTCAAGGCTTTGTCTATTGGAAGGAGCGCTCAAGAAGGGAGAAGATGTATTGCAAATGCATCGAGTATCAGCCCACCATGTGTGGGGCAAGTTCACACAGACACCACGGGAGCTATTGGGCATTGGCATGAAAGCTGGAAAGGAAAATGGGGACAGCCATCTGCACAGGTGTGGTCTATAGACCACCAGCCCAGGAGGAAGAAACAGATAGGGAGCTGATGCTAGCCATCCAAAGGATGGCAGACAAGGGTGAGGTAGTACTGGTTGGAGACTTCAATATTCCAGACGTGGAATGGAGCATCCCAGCAGCAGCATCAACTAGGAGCAGATTTATCCTGGACTCCCTTCAGGGTGCCTTTCTCAAGCAACTGGTCATGGAACCAGTTCGACAGACGGCAATACTGGACCTTGTGCTCACAAACAGGGACAGTGTGATGGGGGTAACAGTGGGGGAGCACCTGGGGAAAAGTGACCACCAGTCATTGTGGTTTGAAATCACAGAAAGAACAGAACCAAACCACACAAAAACACGTATCCTGGATTTTAGGAGGGCAGACTTTGGGAAAATGGGGAGATACTTGAAAGAGGCATTAAGGGAATGGACAGGAATCAGGGGTTGAGGAACAGTGGGCAATATTTAAAATGGGATTACAAGAACAACAGAATTATGCATTACAGGTTAGGAAGAGGAAAAGGAAGAGGAGACCATTATGGTTTTCCAAAGAAGTAGCAAAGAAAGTGAAAGCCAAAAAGATTGCATTCAGGCAATACAAAAAGACACAGGCAGAAGGGGATAGGGAGAAGTACCAGGAGAAGCAAAGGGAGGCAGAGAGGTCAGTAAGGGAAGCCAAAGCTCAGACAGAAGAACACATTGCAAAATCAGTGGGTAGAGGGGATAAAACCTTTTACAGGTACACAAGTGAAAAAAGAAAGACAAAGGGAGGGATAGTGAGACTGAAGGGGGAGGATGGGTGCCACGTGGAGGATGACAACAGTAAAGCTGACATATTGAACAGGTATTTCTGCTCAGTCTTTACTGAGGAAAAGGAGGGTAATGGGTCTGAAGGAGTACAAGGTGAAAATGGTGCAGAAATGGACACAAGTCCCTTTACACAAGAAAGGGTCCTGAAGGAACTGGAAGTAATAAGAGTTGATAAAGCAATTGGGGCCAGATGGGAAAAATCCGTAGGTCCTTAAAGAACTAAGAGAGGTGGTGGCTGAACCTCTGGCTATTCTGTTTAGCCGATCACTGAAAACAGGGAGGTACCCAAAGACTGGAGGACAGCAGATGTAGTCCCTTTTACAATAGTGGGAAACAAAGAGGAAGAGGGAACTACAGACTAGTCAGCCTCCACCTCAGTAGTGGGAAGATCATGGAAGCACTACTGAAGGAGAGATTGGTGGAACATCTGATTGTCAATGGACTACAGGACCCAAGGCAGCAGGGTTTCACCAGGGGAGGTCATGTCAGACCAACCTCTGCTGAATTTTTGACTGGATGACTAGGAGGTGGATCGGGAGGGCAGTGGACATGGTCTATCTGGACTTCAGCAAGGCCTTTGACACTGTGCCACATAGAAGACTATTACACAAACTGGGGAATATGGGTGTGGACAGGACAGTAGTGTGGTGGGTAGGTAACTGGCTGGGTGGCAGGACACAGAGGGTGGTGTAAATGGCTGTCACTCCACAGAGGGAAGAGTGATCAGGTAGGGTACCCAGGGATCAGTGCTGGGACCGGTCCTATTCAACATCTTCATCAGTGACATTGCGCAAGACCTAGAAGGCAGAATTTCACTGTTCCTGATGACACAAAGCTCTGTAATAGAGTAGACACACCAGAGGGTGTAGACAGAATGAGAAGGGACCTGCAGAAACTTGAAGAATGGTCAGGGGTTTGGCAGTTGAAGTTCAATGCAAGGAAGTGCAAGATAATGCATATGGGGCACAACAACCCTGGCACAATATATCAGTTGGGGGGGTGAGGATATAGCATGCCCCAAGCAGGAGAGGGATCTTGGGGTTATCATCTCTGATGACCTCAAGGCAGGGAACCAGTGTGACAAGGCAGCAGGTAAAGCAAATAGGATGCTGGGATGTATAGGCAGGGGCATCACCAGCAGGAAAAGGGAGGCCATAATCCGCTATACAAGACACTAGTGACGCCCCACCTGGAGCACAGTGTACAGTTCTGGAGACCATACCTACGTAAGGACATAGACAGGGTAGAGAAGGTTCAGAGGAGGGCAACAAAGATGGTGCATGGATTGCATCACAAGTCCTATAGAAGACAGGTTGAAGGAACTGAACATGTACTCCTGGAGGAGAGGAGGAGAGAGGGATGATAGAGACATACAAGTATCTTACAGGAGGAACAGGGTGCAGGAATACACTATTTTAAGCTAAAAAGATGTTCCAGGACTAGAGGGCATGGGATGAAGTTGGAGGAGGACGATTCAGAGGAAACATGAGGAAGAATTTCTTCACTGAACGGGTGGTGGACAAGTGGAACACCCTGCCAGAGGAAGTGGTGGGGGCTGAAACAATCACGGGATTTAAGAATGCCTGGGATAGACATAAAGGAATTCTGGAGGTCAGGGGTAAGGGGCCATAGACTTCTAGGAAAACATAAACTGAGCTTACAAGCTCAAATGGGCAGACTGGGTGGGCCAAAGACCCTTATCTGCTGACACTGTCTATGTATCTATGTATCTATGAACTTTCAGCTGCAGGTGAGACGGTGTCAACTACAGATTGCCTGAGTGCAGACAGATAAGGACATTGTGCCTCAAAAGTAAGTGAACTACAATCCTAAGACACATAGTAACACATGTGGTGGTGTTTTCTTTTGGGATACAGGGTGCACACAATAAACACACAGCATGCAGCTTGAACACCTGTTGTCCCTTTCTTGCCCTTGTTCCCTGTGGATGTGCACCTCTGAGTTTGTTTTAATTCTAACCAGGGTGCTGCCTCGAATCGGGGGACAGGGACAAGCCTCGCAAAACATGCAGATCATGTGAATATTTGTTTTATATTGCAGGTTTGCACTAACAGCTCCAACATTGCCACGTACTGGCCAAATCATAAAATAGCACAAGATTTTTGTTTCTAATTGTACATCACATGATGTAACTGTGTGTGGGGGCATCCTTGCTGATTGCCACAGGATGAAATTTCGCTGCAGTTATGGTCAACGTCTTTGTATGGCACTCTCTATACCTGCGGTATTTTTGTGGCACTCTAATTACCATCACTGTGATTCCTGGCATGACAGTGTGGGTGAACTCATGTACACATACCCATACACATTCCTATACTCCTACCCACATACCCATACACATACCATACACATACCCACATAACCATACCCTTACACATACCCATACACACACCATACACATACCCACATACCCTTACACATACCCATACACATACCATACACATACACTTACACATACCCATACACATACCATACACATACCCACATACCCTTACACATACCCATACACATTCCTATACTCCTACCCACATACCCATACACATACCATACACATACCCACATAACCATACCTTTACATATACCTACACATACCTATACATATTCTCATACATCATTACCACATACCATACATACATATACCCTTACACATATACCTACACATGTATTTCATACACATACCCACATAACTATACCCTTTACATACATATGCCTATAATATACCTATATATACCTTTACACATACCTATACATATTTTATGCATATACCTATTATACCCTTCATATTATACCTATATATATACCATATATAATATACCTACATATTCTTTACACATACCCATACATTCCTATACTCCTACCTCACATACTCCATACATATAATTATAATAATATATCTATATTATAACTATACTAACATACCCATACACATTCCTATACTCCTACCCACACCCATACACACATACCCATACACATACCCACATAACCATACCCTTACACATACCCATACACATACCATACACATACCCACATACCCTTACACATACCCATACACATACCATACACATACCCACATACCCTTACACATACCCATACACATACCATACACATACCCACATACCCTTACACATACCATACACATACCCATATGCATACACATTCACTCTCCCCACCCACATCCACCCGCCTTCCCCACTCCTAAACATTGTTTTTGTTTTTTGTAATTACTTTTATCCTCTTTCGGTGACTAGGGGCAGTACCTCTACCCCAGTAACTCCAGCCCCAGCCCAAGCGTCACCACTCCCCCAATACCTCCCATGGATTACCCCCCATGGTGGGGCCAGGAAGTGAGTTCCACCCCTCCCAGAGCACAATCCAGATCCTGGGTGGGCAGTGCAGAGGACCAGCGGCACAGAGCCAGACGTCATGGAGCACTTCTGTCACCATTTTCAGTTTTTCCTTGTGTTCCCCTCTGGCATCAACATGAGTGTGTGCATGTGGGGTGCCCACATGCCAAGCCCACTGGCTATATGCCAGTCCCAGCCTGCATCACCTCCCAGTCCTCACCAGAGGACGATAGGCAGGTAGGATGACAAACCCTCCCTCCCTGAGAGAGAAGAGCAGTCCTCTGGATGCTCAATCCTCTCACCCCTGCTGACCCCTGGCAGCCCTGGCTCATTCCCGAACCCAGGTTGCTGACATGGTGAGAGGTAAGGTGTCCAGCGCGTCAACCCTCAGTGTCACCAGGCCGGACCATTCCTATACATTGTGTGGACTCGAGCTGCATGGAGACTCCGGGGTCACACCTGAAAACAATCCTTGGCTGTGTGCCTTTCCAAGTTACCAATTTTCAAATAAATAAATAAATATTGTTTTTGTGATGTATCTCTTTCATAGGATAGCTCCAGTAACCAGGGAGATAACAGATATTATGTAATGCATGTAAAGAATGTACAAAATTGATTGGCTGCCAGTATTCTCACCCCTGATTACATTCCACCATAGAATCATGGATAGAATGTAGCTCCTATCAACAGTTTGTTTTTTTACCTCATTAGGATCCATATGCTACCAGTTCCTCTTAACTTGCCCAGACTAGAGACAATTTCCCTGACATCACTGATGCAACAACCACTCCAACAGCATCCCTTCCTGTTTAAGCAAAGAGACGCTCCAGCAGCTCCCATGTCCTGTGTACTCTCCTAGCAGGATTCAGCTGCTCTAGTGGCATGCCTTAAACTGTGTACCCAGGCCTGCTCATAAATGACATGATTCCACCCCACTCTGCCAGCATTGGTAGACTTGTGCTGGATAGCAGATGGACTTTATTTTTGCAGCTGCTCTGATGGCATCAATAGACCCATGCCCACTCACAGTGGGGCTTCATTTACACAGCCTCTATAACAGCCTGTGTAGACCAGCATCAGCTACCAGTGAGACTTTATCCCACTCACTCACTTCCCGTGGAACTTTATTTTACCTGCTGCTCCTGTGACATCGCTTGGTCCTTGACAGCTGACTAGAGTCAGAAGCTGGGGTGGGTGTGAGAAGGGAGGGCATAGATGTGGGCAGTTGGGCACGCAGCTGCTATTGCTACAATACAGCTCCAACAGTGCCACCTACTGGCCAAATCATAAAATAGCAAAACTCTTTTGTTTCTAAATGCACACCACATGATGTAACTGATTACTAAAACTTTTATTTTTTGTAAATTTATTCTCTTACTAAAAATAGGAATCCATATCATAATCACAATGATACCCTTCAGAATATGTTTTATTGTAGACACACCCTGGACTGGCCGCGTTATCCAGTGTGAAAGGGACACTTGTCCCTTCCTTGCATGGGCGCAGAGGTCCGTGGGATCCCCTGCGTGCGGCATTGTCACTTAGGATTTCCTATACACCCTGGATTTGTGGCACATAGGCAATCCACATGATGATGCATGGGTCGCAATGTGCAGAGCACATCATAGCCAGTGTCTCTCTCATCTGAAGCCATTTGAACTGCACTGCTACCCGTGGTCCCCCAGGTGGCAGTAAAGCAGTGGAGTTGGCTACCCGCCTTCCCTGGAAGAGGAGGAGGAGAAGAGCATCTCCTGGGACTTTCATCTTCCTCTCCCCAGCCAGCCTCTAATTTAACAAGCATTTGTCAATGCCGAACGGTCGCTTACAGGTATTTGCAGTGGTGTTTGACATGTATGGTGCTTTACCCTAATGCCCTGTGCGATTGCTGGTATTTGCACAACAAATTTTCAGCATGACCTTTTTGTTACCCCCACTGTGCGCTACATAGGCAGAAACACACTTTGGGCAGGATGTGAAAAATGACAGCTGTACTGCTCATAAGGAAGTGTGGTAAAATGGCAATGTTGAAAATCTGGAGTGGAAATATTGAAAAATTGCAAACCCACGAATGTGCGTGGGAACTGTGCAACGCACGCTCGTAAAACAGTCATTTTTAGGAATTTTGTCACCAAATTTTCAACACAGCCATTTTAAGACCTCTGCTCATGAACAGTGTCACTGTGATTTTCTTAATGTGTCCCATACATTGAGTTCGACAATCGACGCGCCATTGTGCGACATCTGCAGAAACACATTTTGGGCAGGATGTGAAAATGACAGCTGTACTGCTCATGAGGAGGTGTGGTAAAATGGCAATGTTGAAAATCTGGAGTATAAATATTAAAATTGCAACTCCTGAACGCTGGAACTGTGCAACACACGCTCATAAAACAGTAATTTTAGGAATTTTTTCACCAAATTTTCAACACAGCCATTTTAAGACCTCTGCTCATGAACAGTGTCACTGTGATTTCTTAATGTGTCCCTTACATTAAGTTCGCACACTGACTGCGCCATTGTGCGCTACATGGGCAGAAATTGATTTCGCACACCGACTGCGCCACTGTGCACTACATGGGCGGAAACACGTTTTGGGCAGGATGTGAAAAATGACAGCTGTACTGCTCATAAGGAGGTGTGGTAAAATGGCAATGTTGAAAATCTGAAGTGAAAATATTGAAAATTCTCAAACTTACGAAGGCATAGGAGCTGCGAATAAACACTTGTTAAACAGTCATTTTAGGAATTTTTCACCAAATTTTCAACATAGCCATTTTAAGATCTCTGCTCAATGAACAGTGACACTGTGATTTTCTTAATGTGTCCCATACACTGAGTTCGCACACCGACTGTGCCATTGTGCGCTACATGGGCTGAAACATGTTTTGGGCAAGATGTGAAAAATGAGAGCTGCACCTGCTCATAGGAGGTGGTAAAATGGCAATGTTGAAAATCTGGAATGAAAATATTGAAAATTCGCAAACGTACGAGCGTGCATAGGAGCTGCGCAATGAACACTCGTAAAACAGTCATTTTTAGGAATTTTTTCACCAAATTGTCAACACAGCCATTTTAAGACCTCTGCTTATGAGCAGTGTCACTGTGATTTTCCTAATGTGTCCCATACATTGAGTTTGCTCACCGACTGCGCCATTGTGCGCTACATGGGCGGAAACATGTTTTGGGCAGGATGTGAAAAATGACAGCTGTACTGCTCATGAGGAGGTGTGGTAAAATGGTAATTTTGAAAATCTGGAGTACAAATATTGAAAATCAGTGAAAACCCACGAGCGAACTGTGCAACGATGCTCGTAAAACAGTCATTTTAGGAATTTTTCCACCAAATTTTCAACATAGCTATTTTAAGACCTCTGCTCATGAACAGTGTCACTGTGATTTTCTTAATGTGTCCCATACATTGATTTTGCACACCAACTGCGCCTAATAACGCGCTACATGGGCGGAAACACATTTTGGGTAAGATGTGAAAATGACAGCTGTACTACTCATAAGAAGGTGTGGCAATGGCAATGTTGAAAATCTGGAGTGGAAATATTGAAAATTCGCAAACCTACAAGCGTGCATAGGAACTGCGCAACGCACGCTCATAAAACAGTCATTTATAGGAATTTTTTCACCAAATTTTCAACATAGCCATTTTAAGATCTCTGCTAATGAACAGTGTCACCGTGATTTTCTTAATGCATCCCATATATTGATTTCACACACCGACTGCGCCATTGTGCGCTACATGGGCGGAAACACGCTTTGGGTGAGATGTGAAAAATTACAGCTGTACTACTCATAAGAAGGTGTGGTAAAATGGCAATGTTGAAAAATCTGAGTGCAACATTGTACTCAGAAACTTACGAGCGTAAGTGAGGGAACTGCACAACGACGCCTGTAAACAGTCATTTTTAGGAATTTTTTCACCAAATTTTCAACATAGCCATTTTAAGATCTCTGCTAATGAACAGTGTCACTGCAATTTCCTTAATGCGTCCCATACATTGATTTCGCACACCCGACTGCACCATTATGCTTCATATAGGCAAACACGTTTTTGGGCAGGATGTGAAAAATGACAGCTGTACTGCTCATAAGGAGGTGTGGTAAAATGGCAATGTTGAAAATCTGGAGTGAAAATATTGAAAATTCGCGAACTTACAAGCCTGCGTAGGAACTGCACAACGCACGCTCGTAAAACAGTCATTTTTAGGAATTTTTTGCACCAAATTTTCAACATGGGGTTTTTGGGACCCCTTCTCATGAATGATGTCACTGTCATGGCATTATTCGGGCCCAAAGGGTGATTTCACGTACTGAATGCGCACTGACTGCGAAATCACCCTTCGGGCCCGAATAACGCTATGACAGTGACATCACTCATGAGAAGGGGTCCCATAAACCCCATGTTGAAAATTTGGTGCCAAAATACCAAAAAATGCCTGAGATATGCAATAAAGTTGTAAACCCCCTATCTAGCCCATCATACAGTTTACCGGCATTTCCTCAGTTCGCGGTCGGCTTTGAAGAGTGCAGACGTGTTCTCAGTCCACCAAGATCGTCGCCGAGCTCCAGAGGTAAGTATGGGGTGAGGGGGTGGAGAGGCAGGGTGCGCAGTGGTGGTGCGGGTTGTGGGAGGGGCGGAGACCGTGGGACCGTTTTACTTTACAGTTTTTTTACTATAGACGGACGCGGACGTTTGCCACACTGGGTGGGCTCTCAGCATGGCAGAACATGGCTGGGGGAACTGGAGCCGACGGGGATTGGGCACCCCTGGCCGGATGACAACGCTGATTCTTTGCCACGCTTGGGTGGGCTCCAGCATGGCAGAAGATGGCTGGAGGGGCTGAGGAGCCGACGGGATTGGGCACCCCCATCAGCAAACAACCCAGAACGTTTGCCATGCTGGGGTGGGCTCCCAGCGTGGCACCAAGGTTTGGGGGGGCGGCATGATGTGGGGGAGGGGGGCATCGTGACGCGATGCTCTGTATCACAGCAGTGGTTTTCTTTGAAGTGAAGACCACCACTGTCATACACAGCTCCCGCACCCATTGGTGCAGGACCGCCACGCCTGCTCAGCTGAGCAGTGGATTGCAAGGAGAGGACACCTCCAAAGTGTGCTTACCTCTGTATCCTCTTTATGCATGCGCTATAGTTTAAAGGTAAAAAATGCTCTTGCATAATCATAATAATACATTTAGTGTACGAGATATGGCGGGTTATTACCACTTCTCATGTATGTAGTGAGGCATGAAGCCCCTCCCTTCCTTTCTTAGAATTTGATAACAGATAAGGACTGCTTGGCCCTCCTAGTCTGCTTATTTTTCCCTACCTACAGTACCACCACAGATCCTACTTGATCTCTGGTCCATCCGCCCATCCCCCTTTCATTTTCCTTAAGATTCCCCTATGCCTATCCCATTCATTCTTGAACCACACCACTGTTTTCATCCCCACAACCTCTGCTGGTATGCTGTTTCAGAAATCCAACACCCTTTCTGTGAAGAAGTACTTCCTCACATCTCTTCTGAATTTTCCTCCCCTCCAGCTTCATATCATGCCCCCTTGTCCTTGAGCAGCTTTTTTCTGAAAAATACTTCCTTCCAGTACCTTATTTACCCCCATGAGGTGTTTGAAGGTCTCTATCCTATCCCTCCTCTCCTTCCTCCCTTGCAGAGTACGCATATTTAGGCCCTTAAGTCTCTCCCCATAAGGCTCCTGATGGACCCTGCACCATTTTAACATAGAAACATAGACTTTGACGGCAGATAAGGACCGCTAGGCCCATCTAGTCTGCCCATTTCCCTACCTACAGGATAGGCCGCAGATCCTAGTTAACCAACAGCCTTTATCTTCCTGCCCCCCACAAGAATTGCCTTATGTCTGTCCCATGCATTCTTGAATTCTCCCACAGTTTTAGACCCCACAACTTCCTCAGGAAGGCTGTTCCATGCATCCACTACCCTCTCTGTGAAATAATACTTCCTCACATTGCCCCTGAACCGCCCTCCTTCTATCTTTAAATTGTGTCCCTTGTTCTTGCAAGTCTCTTTTTCTGAAAGATGCTACCCTCTTGGACTTTGTTGATTCCCTTGAGGTACTTGAAAGTTTCTATCATGTCCCCCCTCTCCCTTCTTTCCTCAAAGGTATACATATTAAGCTCCTTTAGTCTCTCCTCATACGGCTTCTCTTGCAGACCCTGCACCATTTTAGTTGCCCTCCTCTGGACTGCCTCTATCCTGTCTATGTCCTTATGGAGATGGGGTCTCCAGAACTGGACACAGTATTCCAGATGGGGTCTCACCAACTTTCTGTACAGAGGATAAGAACTTCCTGTTTTCTGCTGCTGATGCCTCTCCTATACATCCCAGTATACCCCGGCCCTCCCTACTGCCTCTCACATTGCTTGCTAACCTTAAGGTCATCTGATATGATTACCCCAGGTCCCTTTCCTGTTTTGTTGTTGTTACTACCTCCCCACCCATTGTGTATTCTTCCCTGGGTTCTTGTTTCCCAGGTGCATTATTTGCACTTTTTGCATTGAATCTCAGCTGCCATACGTCTGACCATTCCTCCAACCTTGCCAAGTCCCTTTTCATCCTTTCCACGCCTCTTGTGTATCAACCCTGTTGCAGATCTTTGTGTCATCTGCAAAAGGCATACTTTTCCTTCCAGTCCCTCTGCAATGTCACTGATGAAGACATTAAAAAGGACTGGACCCATCATTGGAACTCCCTGCGGTACCCCACTAGTAACCGCCCTTTCTTCAGAGTGGACTCCATTTACAATTACCTTCTGTGTCCTGTTGTCCAGCCAATGTTTTACCCAGGCTACCACCTTGGGACCCACTCCCAGGCTGGTTAATCTGACTATCAATCTTTTGTGTGGGACTGTGGCAAATGCCTTGCTAAAGTCTAGGTAGGCCATGTCCACAGCCCCTCCCTGGTCTACTACTTTGGTCACCCAGTCAAAGAAATCTATTAGATTCGTTTGACATGACCTTCCTGCTGTGAACCCATGCTGCCTTGGATCCTGTGCTCCACTGACCTCTAGGTACTCAACTATTCTTTCCTTCAGAAGTGACTCCATCACTTTCCCCACAGAGGTCAGACTGACAGGTCTGTAGTTTCCTGCCTCTGTCTTGGTCCCACTTTTGTGAAGGGAATCACATCCACCTTCCTCCAGTCCTCGGGTACCACACCATCCTCCCATGATTTATTAAAAGAGTAGCCAGTGGTTTCACTAGTTCCTTCCTTAATCTTTTAGAATTCTGGGGTGAATTCCATCAGGACCCATTGCTTTGTCCACCTTCAGTTTTAGGAGTTCTTGCAGAATCCTTTCTTCTGTGAAAGGACTGGGATCGACCCCCTTATCAAGAGTGCTTCTGTTAATTGGATTAGGCACTTCCTCCTCTTTTGAATACTGAGCAGAAATATTTGTTCAGTATTTCTGCTTTTCACACTGTCCCCCCTCTGCCCACCCACAGTTCATTCTATTCAGCCTCACTATCCCTCCCTTTGTCTTTCTAAGCTAGCTGATGTACCTATAAAAGGTTTTATCCCTTCTTAACTGAGTTGGCTATCTTTTCCTCAGTTTGGGCCTTCTTTCTGACTCTCCTGCTTCTTTCTGCCTTAATTGGTACAGCTCTCTGTCCTGCTTCTTCTGTGTTTCCTTATACTCCGAATGCTATCTTTTTCTTCCTGACTTTCACAGCCACCTCTTTGAGAACCATAGTGGCTTTTTCTTTCGTTTTGATTTGTTTATTTGCTTCACGCAAGGCTTGTTGCATCTGTGATGGCAGTTTTGATAATTCCCATTGTTGCTCCACACCTCCTTCTAGCCTGTTTGCTAGTGCTTTTCTGAGGCACTCTCCCATCTTGCCAAAGTCAGCCCTCCTAAAGTCCAGTACCCTCACTTTTGTATGGCTTGACTCTGTAGCTGAGTTTAATGTGAACCACACTGTTTGATGGTCACTTGTCCCCAGATGGCAACCTACTTCTAGATCTGAGATCCTCTCACTGCCCCCGTTTGAGAGTACGAGGTCTAAGATTGCTCCCTCACGAGTGGGTTCCGAAACTAGCTGTCTAATGCCTGCCACCTGTAGGGCGTCAAGAATGGCCCTGCTCTTGGATGTGGCTGCAGCAAATGTGCTCCAGTTAACATCTGGCATATTCAGGTCTCCCATCAACAGTATCTTTTAGTTTCCTCATCTAGACCACCTCCACTCTATGTCCTTCTGGAGGTGTGGTCTCCAGAACTGGACGCAATACTGTAGGTGGGGTCTTACCAGTGATCTAAACTGAGGCAATACCACCTCCCTCTTTCTGCTGGTCATACCCATTGCTATGCACCCCCCAGCATCCCACTAGCCCTCCCAACTGCCTTCTCACACTGCATGGCCACCTTTAGGTCATCTGATATAATTACCCCCCAGGTCCCTTTCATGCTTGCTGGTGATCAGTACCACTGCTCCCCTTTTATACTCTGCCCCTGGATTTCTGTGCCCCAAGTGCATTACTTTGCACTTTTTTGCATTATAACCCAGCTGCCACATCCTTGATCACTCCTTGAGCTTTTTTTCAGGTCTCTGCTTATCTTTTTAAGCCCTCCCCACACACACATGGAGCATCTGCCCTATTACAGGTCTTGGTGTCATCCGCAAAGAGGCAGGCCTTCCATTCCAGCTCCTCTGCAATGTCACCTATAAAGACATTAAAGAGAACTGGTACCAGCACTGATCCCTGAGGCACCCCGCTGGTCACCCTCTCTTCCTCCATTTGCATCTTCCCTCTGCTGTCTATCCCCTAACCAATTTCTTACTCAGTTTACCACTTTTGGACCCATCCCAAGCTACCCAGCTTGCTTACTATTTATTTATTAGATCATCGGTTTACAAACCTTTGAGTCATAGACTCATTTACAAAGGCACCTCAGCAAGAGAGCAATACATCACAGCAAACAAAACAGTACAGTACATAACACTTAGATTAAAAAAGCAACCAGTGTTACAGGCATTCACTGGTGGTACACACTTGGTAATAGATCACAGTAGTCATAATATAGGTACACGAGTACCACGTCAGGTAGCAACCAGAGATGTATTATTACAATAGTCAGCAGATGTTGCCTGAGACCCCAAGTATATACAGCAAAAGTAGACAGGGCAGACCCAGCCTTGGGGTGAAGGTAAGGGGCAGGTGGGGGATTATGTGCAGTTGCAGCAGCGAGTGCTTGTCAAATGGCTTCTGAGGGAGACCTTGAAAGGACCAAGCTTAATGGAGTCAGCTATGTTGGCTGGGAGGGAATTGAACCAGGAGGGAGCCCGATAGCAAAAGGATCTCTGGGCCATAGAGGTCCTTACCCTGGGCACAATAAGGGAGGTTTTGACAGTGCTGTGGGTGGAGACTGAGGGGGAGGCACGCTGCAAGGAGGCGGCGACCCCAGGAGGGGGAGAGCCCTAGCAGGGTCTTTTTTACAAGAAGGCAGGTTTGGAAGTGGAATCTTTCTTCAAGGTTGAGCAAATTGGTGGAGGAGTACAGCAGGCACGTATGGGTGCACCTAGGGGCTCCCAGCATTAGCCTGCAGGCCTTGTTTATAGAGAGCTGGATTCTTGCAAGCGCAGTGTTGTTGGCAGCAGCATAGATGGGCAGCCTATAGTCAATTAGTGACAGAACAGAGGAGGTGATTGACAATCTAAGGGCCTCTTGTGGTAGGCAGTCCCTATGGCGGTATAACAGTCCAATCCTGACATTGGTGGCAGCAGAAAGGGCATTGATATGGGAATGGAAGGAGAGTGCCGTATCAAAGGTAATGCCCAGGTACTTGTAGGTAGAAACCTGCTCAATGGGGTTTAGTGTGCTAGGCAGTATCACGAGAGGGGCACCACTGGCTTTGCTTTGGTGATGTGAGAAGAGCATAACTTTGGTCTTTTTTAGGTTCAGGACTAGCCTTCATGATGTGAACCAATGCTCAGCTCCATCAAAAGCTTGTCGAAGGGTGGCCTGGATTGAGTTGAGGTTGGGGTTAGCAGCGAAGAGCACAGCGTCATCTACGTAGAGGAGGATCTTACTTGGGCAGGCCAAGGGGAAGGAATTGAAGTAGAGACTGAAGAGGAGAGGGCCTAAAATGGAGCCCTGGGGAACCCTAGAGCTGACAGGTCATGTGTCAGATAGGGTGCTATTGATTTTTACACACTGAGTTCTGGCAGGGAGGTAGCTTGTGAACCACACAAGGGGGCCAGGGGAGAAACCAAGGCATCTGAGGGAGTCAAGCAGGGGAAGATGGCAAACCATGTCAAAGGCCTTGAAGAGGTCAACGAACACGGCATCAGCAGGACTTCCAGCATCAAGAGAAGAGTGCAGGAAGTTGGACAATTCAATTAGCGCAGTTGTGGTGCTGTGACCTGCATGAAAGACATGCTGTTTAGGGCACAGGATATTGTGCATGGCCAGGTATTCGGCAAGCTGGTTGGCAACTACTTTTTCAAGGGCCTTAGAGAGTGGGGGAGGATGGAGATAGGTCGATAGTTACCTGGGGACGCGTGATCTCCGCTCTTTAGGATGGGAGTGGTGATGGCAGTTTTCCATGTGCTCAAGAACTGCCCCAGGCACAGGGAGTGGTTGAGCAGCTCGGTAAGTGGGACCAGGATAGCATCCAATGTCAGACGAAGTAGCCTAGTGTCCAGTAGGTCAGTGCCAGGGTTGTTACTACTAATGGCTTTTTGCAGAAGGGGTCTAGCCTCCAATGGGGAGATGGTAGGTAGGTAGAAAGGAGGTCTCTGAAGAGTGGGCAGGGGTGCAACTGGGATGGGGTCAAAAAAGCTACTAGGCAGGACTGAACTCAGGTCTGAGAAAGTGTGGTTTAGGCAGTCTGCAATGCCAAGGGGGTCAGAGCAGACAGTGCCATTAAAGGAGAGTTGAGAGGGGGTGGAAAGTGGGATTTCCCATTCAGCTCCTTTACATTATCCCAAAAGTTTCTAGCCAACCCCCAGGAGGGGACAAGAGTGGATTGGTAGTACTGGGCTTTGGCCTGTCGAATGGCCCAAGTACACTTATTGCGCTCAGCGTTGTACGCTTGCCTATCAGCTGGCTTGCCAAATTCCACGGCAATGTGCCATAGGTTGTCTCTCATTTTAAGTTTGTGAAGGAGGGAGGGGGTAACCCAGGGCATGTTTTGCTTTTTGGTGCGATTTCTAGTGAAGGGGGCATAGAGGTCACGGGCAGTGTTAAAAGTGCCAGTGAAAAAATCCAATGCCTCATCTATGGACGGTGCAAGCCTGATTGGGGACCAATCTAGTTGTGAGAGGTACAGTTTAAGGTGATGCAGGCCACCTGGGAGTAGGTGACGTCACTGGATGGTTTGTGGTGCAGGTTTTCTGTTGGCAGCGGACCAAGAGAATATGACCAGGGAGTGGTCACTAAGTGAGTTGGGAAGTACACTGATATTGAGCACCCTCTGGGGGCGGTTGGTAATGGTGATATCCAGGAGGGTGCTGGAGCCAGTAGAGGGGTTGAATATAGTTGGGGTGGTGACAAGCTGAGACATGTCAAGGGCGGCAAAGATATCTCTGGTTTAGGAGGCCTCCTACGTGGAATGGCATCAGAGACCTTACTGAAATCTAGGTAGGATACGTCCAACACTCCAAACTAATATATAATTCCTTGGTCACCCAGTCAAAGAAATCTATCATTTGACATGATCTGCCCCCATGAATCCGTACTATCTTGGGTCTTGTAACCCACCGGATTCAAGATATTCGACTATCCTATCCTTCAGCAGTGATTCCATTAACTTTCTCACAACCAGTGTCAGGGTGACAATAATTGCTAGTCTCTTCAATGCTACCACTTTCGTGAAATGGGACTACATATGCCCATCTCCAGTCCTCCAGAACCACTCCTATTTCCAATGAGCTCTTAAATAGGACAGTCAGAGGTGTCACCAGTACCTCCCTGCGCTCCTTCAGTACCCCTGGATGCACCCTGTCCGGCCCTATTGTTTTGTCCACTTTCAGATTAGTGAGTCCCTTCAGGACTATCCCCTCTGAAAATGGACTAGTGTCCATCTTCCTCCCTCCAATGCTCCTGTTGTTTTTTTATGGCCCCTCCCCTTCTGCTTCCACTGTGAACACTGAACAAAAGTATTTGTTTAGAATGTCTGCTTTTTCCTGGTCTCCCTCTGCACAGTCCCCCTTCCCTTTTTAATCTTGCAATCTCACTCCTGGTCCTTCTCCTTTGACTTACACACCTAAAAAATGTCTCTCCCCCCCCCCCCCATCACCACCTGGGCAATTCCTTCTTCAGTTTCTGCCTTCAAACTCCTTACAGCTCTCCCTGCTTCTTTCTGTTTCCCCGATACACCTCCCTAGCCTCCTCCCTTTGTACCTCCTTATACCTTCGGAAAGCTACCCTTTTAACCTTTGCCTTTTCTGCCACCTCTTTCAAGTACCATGTAGTTTCTTCCTCTTGCTTTTGCTAACTTTCTTGACACAAAGGTCTGTTGCTTAACTATGGCCCTTTTTAGGTTTGTCCACTATTCCTCTACCCCACTCAGGTCATCCCTCCCTCCTAGGTCATCCCTGAGGCATTCACCCATCTTTTTAAAATCTTCCCTACTGAAGTTCAGGACCCTCACCCTTGTGTGGTTCAGTTCCGCAGCCATCCTTATCTTGAACCGCACCATATGGTTAATTGCTGTTCCCAGCTGGCCTCACACATTGACTTCAGCAACACCTTTCCCTGTTAATGACTACCAGGTGCAGCATTGCCCCATCATGAGTGGGTTCACTGACTAGTTGCCTGAGTAATGCCCCCTGCAGAGAGTCCAGGATAGATAGAGGGATTTTATTTATAAAAGCACCCATTTCCAGGGACTCTGAGTGCTGTACAGTAAAACAACAACAATATATGTACAGTAATTCAGGTTGGGCGGATTTAAAATTCATCTCTCTATCCCTTTAAAATAATAGTTAATCAATCAATAAAAACTTGTTGGAACAAAAATGTTTTTAAGCCCTTTTTAAAGGCTTCTACCAAAGGGATCCTCCTTTAAATAAACAGGAAAGGAGTTCCAGAGGGTAGGCGCACCATTGAGAATGCCTTGTCCCCAGAGTGCCGCAGTCTAACCCTGGGAACTTCAAGGAGGCCTCCCCCGGCAGAACAGAGTGCCCTGGGTGGATGGTAGGGGATAAGGAGCTCTTGCAGATAGACAGGTCCCCTTTCATGCAGGGTCTTGTAGGTCAGGAGCCCTACCTTGAAGACAATCCTCCATCTGACTGGCAGCCAGTGTAGTCTGCGGAGGACCGGGGTGATATGCGCACACCATTTTGCCCCAGTCAACAGTCTTGCCACCACAATCTGCACCAGCGGTAATCTGTGGAGGTTGCCTCCAGATAACCCTAGGTACAGGGCATTACAGTAGTCCAGCCTGGAAATGACGAAAGCATGAACCAGAATGGTCAGGTCCTCAAGCAGGATCAGGGCTCGGATTAGGGTGATATTCCGGAGACGGTAAAATCCATTAATGATGACAGCCAGCACCTAAGCATCAAGTGTCAGACCATCGTCCAGGATCACACCCAAATCCTTCACCTGTCTAGATGGGGCAAGGGGAAAACCCCTTAACACCATGCCAGGGGGTAACCCCTCACCCCCCCCACCCCGACGACCTAGATCCACCACCAGTACCTCTTTCTTGTCTGGGTTAAGTTTAAGCCAGTTTTGAGTCATCCATGACTGGATCTCATCGAGGCAGCTGTTAAATACAGAGGCTGATACCTGAGTGTCAGGTGCACAGGACAAGTACAGCTGGGTATCATCTGCATAGCAGTGAAAACCCAGCCCATACCACCCGATAATGTCCCCCAATGGCAGCATGTGCACCGTGAACAACAAGGGCGACAAGACTGGACCCTGCTGGAACCCCTCACAGCACAGAGGCTTTGGGTTAGATGAGGCTAACCCCATCATCACCCATTGCACTCCGGCTGTCAAGTTTGACCTGAACCAGTTGATGACATTACTGGACAGGCCACACCAGAACCGCAGGTGGTCAAGTAGCACCTCATGGTCCATGGTGTCAAATGCCACAGAGAGGTCCAGGAGGACCAAGATGATACGGTCTCTCCTGTTCCTCGCCATCAAGAGATCATTAAGCACTCTCACCAGCACAGTCTCTGTACAATGCCCCATGCAAAACACAGACTGGAAAGGCTCATAAGTGGAGGAAGAGGCAAGATGTCTCTCGAGCTGTATGGCCACCACCTTCTCAATAACCTTTCCTAAAAATTGGAGGTTTGAGACCGGTCTGTAGTTGCTGAGGCAGTCCAGGTCCAGAGAGGGTTTCTTCAAAATGGGTCTAACCAAGGCCTCTTTCAAGGCCAATGGGAAAACCCCACCCCTCAAAGAACTCCAGACAACCTCAGCAGCCACAGGTCCAGTCAGTTCCAACCAAAAGTCGGGTCCGATCTGGGTCCAAATCACATTGGGTTGGTCACAGCCTCAAGATTATTTCTGCCAGCTCCTCCACCCCAAATAGCTCAAACTCATCCCAGGCAGGGGGAGTGTTTTGACATTTTAGGCCGGACCCTGCATCCTCTTCAAGAAGAGATTGAAGAGATCTCATTCCTGATAGAGGACACCTTGTCAACAAAGAACACAGGCAGCTCCTCGCACCTAGTGCTAGAACCTGCTCCCCCAACACAGAGACAGGCAGGATATAAGAGCCTGTCTACCATGTGGAACAGCTGAGCCAATCTGCTCCTCATCAAAGCAGTCTCCCTAGACAAATATTCCGCCTTCTTATGGGAGATTGCCCCTGATAGTCGACATAATGCGACTTCAGGGCCAGTTTGTCCTCTAGCAGGCCAGATCTCCTCCAGCACCTCTCTAACCTCCACCCCTTCATCTTTAAACCCCAGAGATCCTCATCATACCAAGGAGGTCTCTGGCAAGTAGATGAGGGATGGACAAGAATGGGTGCGATGGGATCGAAAGCTGCAGCAACAGCCCCATTATAGGCTGCCACTACTTCCTCCACTCCAACCACACAAGCTGCCCCAACACTTGATAGGTCCAGCACCGCCAATAGTCCCATAGAGGACACTCATCTTAACAGGCAGTACCGGACCATCTCCACTGAGGCGGGACCTTGTGGGGGGGGGTGCCCCTGAGCATGAACCTCATGGTGCTATGATCTGCCCAAAATACAGGATCAACACTGAGGCCCCTTACATCTAACCCTAAAGAAAAGACCCAATCCAGTGTGTGGCCACCCAAGTGCATAGCTGCTTTTACATTCTGTGACAGGCCCAGGGCCCCCATGCTCCCCAGGAGATCATTGCCAAAACTCATGAGCCCGCCGTCAACTCAGGCATTGAAGTCCCCCAGAATCAACCACCTGGGAGACTTCAACACCAGGCCAGCGACAAGCTACTCAATCTCCCGTAAAAAAACCCTATCCACATCAGGGAGGGCGACAGAGCACAAGCAACCTGAAACCCACCCCCCCACCACCTTGGGTGGCCACACGCTTGAAAGATCGCATATGACCCACAGGTAGCACCATGAGGTTCAGGACAGATTTAAAACAAATGGCCACCCCTCTCCCACCCTTGCGATCCTCCCTCAGGTTGTGTATCACGGAGTACCCAGCCAGCATCGCCGCCTCCAAAATGGGGGCTGCATTTTCATCCAGCCAGGTCTCCATGATACAAGCCAGGTCGACCGAGGATATCAAGCCTGCCATTATGGCAGTCTTGTTCCTCGTCAACCTGGCATTGCATAACACAATCCAAGCAAGATGAGGTGGGGCAGCCAGACCAACCAGCTGCCCACAGTCCATCGTGGAGCCCTTGGGTATGGGAACTAAGCATAGCAACCCCCTCTTAAGTTCCCATTTCACCCAAGGGCATCTTCTTGGCCTCACCAGCTGAATCCCAGACACCCTGGCAGCCAATCGGGTGCCACCACCATTGGACCCCCCCCAAGCTATTCCCAAGGCTCTATACCTCCAGTAGGCCTCAGCTGTGAGTGTTGGGAGCTCAGAGGGATGGATGCCATGGAGTTAGTCTCCCAAATAGCTGCTCCTTATGGGTCTCTGTCCCAAACACATTTTCACTACTAAAACCACTACACAAAATTAAAAATAACCCCAAAATTCCAATCACCCAACCAATATAATTCTAATTCCCAAATTAATACAAACCTCAAATATCAAACTTCAACTCCCACCCCGCCACAAAACAATTTTAACTCACTCAGTCACACACCTTTCACAGTTCCACAAACACACCTCACTCATCCACTCAACTACATTTGCAAATGATTACAATACCACAAAAAATATAAAATAAATAAATAAGTAAATAATCCTCAGAACAGGACAGAGAACAATTCGCAAAACTAAAATTTATCCTGCACAGTCCAGGTTCAGTCAATATGGAACATCAAACTTGACCATTGTTTGTCCAAGTTCAATTTAGTGAAGCCCGTGCTTTTTCTGTCCAACTTAAAACCAATACTGAGGAGCTCTCACCTCCACAGCCAAGAAACAACAGGTATTAAGAGGCTCTAACCCTCTCTCACCCTTGATGTTATTTAAATATCACTGTACTGAAAAAATAAATGTAAATCCAAAACGTCTCCAGTTCCTTAGGTCCAAGCACCGAGACTTTACCCAGAGGAATCAGCATCGGTAGCTCAAAACACAAAACAAACAAATCCACAATAGTTCTCATATAGTCCGGGAAAACAGTCCACTGCACCCACAGATCTTCAATCTACGCTCCTTCACTTCTCGCCCAGTTCCGACTTGCCCAGACTCCCACTGTAGTCCAGGGACTCCCCCCGTGAAGGCCACCACCCTCTAGCAGCTGCCCCATCAGTTCCCTCCATTCATTGTGGTGTCCACCTCTACGGATACCCTCCGGACACCCGCAGAAATCAGGCACAGGCCCCACCGGACAATCCTTCAGCTCTTCTTCTTGAGAGATAAGACCTGAAATTGCAGACCTCCGATTTTCTCCTTCCTAGGTCACCCCAGTCCCTCTATGCAGTGCTTCCTCCAGTCCCCAGACCACCTGTTCTGCTCGTTCCTTGTTCCTTCTTCCACCGTGCCACTGCTCCACCAGTACCACTGACCAGTTCTCTCCTCCCAGTAGCAGCAGTCCTGAGGCCAAAATCATGTATCACTGTAGACACTACCCACACAAGTTGCAGTCTCTGGGCACTCAAGAAACAGATAATCTATTTTCAATTGCCGATGAAATTTCAGCCTGGAGCTTGTTCAAAACATTGCTCCATGCGTAATTCACTTCAATTTATCCAAACTCAAAATCAGACTGGCTCTTTTATATTCTCCATCCCTCCTAGGGTCCTTTACACAAAAAGAACTAAAATATAAAATTTATGCTAAAAAGTTCAATATTTGCACTCAAAAACCAAAGATTTTTAAAAACAGTCCGCTCCCCGAACTCACAGCTGGCCCAGCGTGGCCACCGTGATGTGCCATCAAGATCAACGATTTAAAGTATGAAAAGCATAAAAGAAAAGCATGAGCAAAGATGTCCCTGCTTCTAGCTGAAGCCACTGCTTGGAGGTTCCAAACGACATCCAGCAGATTAACGTTCCCCACTAGCAGCACCTCCCGCTTTTCTGCCATCTTTCCAATGGCTTCCCCAGTACCTTATCTAACTCCTTTCCCAGTGCTGAAGGTCAGTGGATCATGCCGGAGTGAATACAGGCTCCATTCGTAGTTTTCTAGGGTGACCCACAGTACCTCTACTCCTCAGAACTAGTGCTCAGGACTGTGAAGTCAGAGCATGGATTTCTTTTTTATATTGAATTTGTTTCTTACTCCCCGCAGCTCAGTCTGCCTGTCATTTGGCCGCTGTCCTCTCTCATCCATTCAACCCGACAGCTCACTCACATCTGGTTAGTACATACAGTACACGCAGAAGGGTCCCCACTCCCTCCACCGGGCCCAGATTTAATACTGGAGTATGATCCCTGCTGTATCTCCTGGGTGGAGAGGCACAGCCATCAAGCCGCCATGACCAACCATCATTTTCCCCCAAGCTTTTTACTCCCTGAAGTGCAGACATGCAATGATGTACAGTCACTATGTGTTGACATCCACCATACTTCGTCCCCTTAATGCACCATGCCTACAATGTCCCAGACTTCCATCAGGGTCTGCCACAGAGTGGTGTAAGCCCCAAACCCACCCCAGGGAAAGGAGAGCAGTCCATCAGATACTCAATCCTTTACCTCCCCAGCCAACCCCTGCAAGCCGGGCAAGTTCCCGAACCTGGGTCACCAGCGTAGCGTGAGGTGTGGCATCCAGTGCCTCAACTATCAGCACCACTGGGCTGGCAGAGCTTGGATTTCTGGTTTGAACAACAACAGAGCAGAATTCTACAGGGCTCAGGACTGTAAACTGTAAACTCCATTCAGCTAAGGATGCACTGATTCAGTCCCTGCAGCTTGGAGTGTTCTTTTCTATTTTCTGGCCCACTCCCCCTTCCCCTCCTCCGCTCATACTTAAATGCTCAGTTGAACTGGGAGGAGCCATCTAGTACCGCAAATAGGTGGTCCGCAAATAGGTGGTCCTTGTATTGATTTTAGGAATATATTATAGCAGAAGGGAAACTGTTCTGGGATTCAGATTTTGAATGTTACATTTTTTCATTGCAAATGTGTTTTGGATGTACATTACAGTAATGTGGTAAAAGTTTAAAGTTTGAATGAAATTGTGCAAGGGGAAAAGTATAGGAATTTTAGTTTAAGGGGGGGTATTTTTGTGCAGGTCATTATTATTAGTATTATAAATATACTAAGATGAACATGGTAAATAGATAACTGGTACAGTTCAATACAAGTGAAATTGTTTATACACCCTCAATTATGCTCTTTTAAGTGTGTTTAGTCAGGGTTGTAAGGAAATTTAAAGGATTAATTGCACTTAAAGGGGTGTATAGAGGCATGTACATGCTTAAATGATTTTCTTTCTATGTGTGATGAAAGAGGTGTGTGATTTTTAAGGGTATTAAGTACAGTTACTTCTTAGTAAAACAGTATAAGTAGCTTTAAGGTAGCCTTAAAGGAATAAAGTAGTCTAGGAATTATAAAACATAGGGTTATTAAAATAAAACATAGTGTTTAAGTAGGTGCATAAAATATTACATACATATTTAAATTCTTAGCAGAATATAAAAGGAAAGTTATCAAGGTCTTAGAATGATACAGGAAGGGGATTATTTTTGTAGAAAAGGATATTTGGAAGGGGAGATATACAGTAATAGAGGATGGGGGGATTGGAACGGTAGTAGGAAGGAGCAGGGGGAAGAGGAGTGGGCGGTGGATCAGGACGGTTAATAGGGTGTAATGGCTGCAGGGCTGTAGTGTTTATGTCTATGCTGTGGGAGTTGGGTTTTTGTCCAATATGTAGAAGGTTAACTAATCTGGAAAGTGAGATTGCACATCTGAAAAAAGACTTTGAATCATATCGCAGGAGAGGAAGTTTATATGAGTGTAATCAATATGGGAATGCATATAAGTGGGGGGGGGGTAAATGGGAGAAAGATAGGGAAATGGTGAAGTCATATAAAGGGAATCATATACTCCAGGGTGCTGGAGGGATTGGGCATGGAATGATAGTGGAAGAAATATGTGGAGATGGAATGAGAAGGCAATTAACAGGTGTACAATGGAGGGGAATGGGCGATTTAGTTGTGAGGACGGAGGATGGAACATAGTAGGAATAAAAGGGTGGAACAGTAATGTCAAGCAAGGAGAAGCAGTAAGGAATATGACAAAGCAGGGGGAAGGGCAAGGTAGGGGTATTAGTAAAAACCGAAATGGGCATAGATGTGAAAAAAGAAGAAAAGGAGAGAAAAATAGGTGTAAGCATGAGGAAACAATACATGGGAATGAGAGCAAGAAATTGGGAGGGGATCAGAATATTAAGAAAAGCATGAGCATGGAAAATAATGGTGGAGAGCTAGTCAATGAGGGAGGGGTTATCTTGAGAAATAGGTATTCGCCATTGTTAAATTTAATGGACTCAGATGAAAAGTGGGTAAGGGGTACGAAAAAGAGCAGAACAGTGTAGGGAAGTGGGAGGAGGAGCTGGGGGAGAGTAGTGGGAGAACAAATGGAATAATTAGTCTAGATATAGCTACTGAGTTAGATAAGAGGGGGGTGGGTGAGCATGAAAACTGAGATACTGAACAGAGCAAAGGTGGAGAAGGGATGATATCTGAGGAGGCAGGTATACAAGGAGGGTATAGAAGAAAAGTGGAAATGGAATGCTCAGAGAAAGGGGATAGTAAAAAGAAAACAAGAGTGAAAGAAGGAAGTTTAAAGGAAGAGGATATTATTGAGGGATCAAAAGGAGCAGAACTGGGCAAAGTACAACCAGCTGGGGTGTAAGAGGGCTGCAAGGAGTATGAAGAGGGTGGAATCCTTATACTGAGTGATTCTATAATTAGAGGAATTCAATGGGGGAAGTTGGGTGACGGGAACAGAAATATTAGGATTGAGTGCATGTCTAGGATGGCAGCACTAAAAGCCTTGTGTCTTGTATACACCCTATCCAGAAAACATAAGGGGATCACACACATTGTGTTGTATCTGGGCACAAATGACCTGGCAGATAGCAGTCTCAAGGAAATACAAGCCAGATTCATGGAATTGGCAAGAGTCTGGAAGCTGGATAATAAATATGTCTCTTTTTCAGAAGTACTTTCAGTACCAAAGGCCAACATGGATAGAAAAATTAGAACTGATGAGTTTAATGTATGATTAAGGTGGAAGTGTAGTGAACAAGGGTTTGGATTGGTGGGGGGGGATGGGGTAGGACATGGAATAACACAGAATTATATGCCTTGGATGGCTTACACTTAAGTAGATTTGGCACAATGGTCCTAAGTGAAAAATTATATTACTTTGTGTGGGACGAGCTAAATTTAAACTGCTTAGTGGGGGATCAACAAGGGATAGCCCAGTTATTAATCCCCCATGTAATATTGTAGGTAAGTTAATAGGCTATAGTAAGAAAGTAGGATTGCCAGGGTGGAGAGGGCTGTATCTGAATACCAGAAGTCTGGGAAAAAAAATGGTGGACCTAGAGACAATGATGGTGGATGAATGCCTCGATACTATAGCTATAACAGAGACCTGGTGGTTGGAGCATCACTCCTGGGAAGTTAGTGTTCCGGGATACAGGCTGTTCAGAAAGGACAGGGTGGGTAGAAAGGGGTGAGGGGTGACATTACTGTATGTCAAGGAGACCATTAAAGCAACTGAAGGACAGGATGAGTACAGTGAGACAGAATTCCTGTGTGTCACATTAGAAAAAAACCTGGATCCACAGTTAGACTAGAAGTGATATAAAGGCCTCCAAATCAGGGGGAGGAGTTAGGCAAACGATGCAGGTGATTCAAAGGGTGTCAAACAAAGGGGAGTGTGTACTACTGGGGGACCTTAATATGCCAGATGTAGAGTGGGGACTCCCAAAGGCAACATCATCCAGGAGCACTGAGATACTTGAAGCACTGCAAGCATCATTTCTACATCAGCTGGTTAAGGAACCTATGGGGGGGGGGAGATTTTGGATGTGGTACTCACAAATGGGGATAGTGTTGAAGAAGTTATTGTGGGAGATTGTCTGGGTACAAGTGATCACAACACAGTAAGTTTCAAGATGCAAATAGGAAAGATAACAAATAAGACCAGTATGAAGGTTCTGGACTTCAGGAGGGTGAATTTTAATAGAATGACGGAGATTTTCAGGGAGTAAATGAAATGCGGTGACCGGATAGAGGATGTAGAGGAATTGTGGAACTATATTAAGGAGGCGTTATTAAAAGTAATTGAACTATGCATAAAGAGGGTAGGAAAAAAACAAGAAAAGAAGGTGGCCTCTTTGGCTTCATAGGGAGATTGTAAGGGCAATAAGAGACAGAAGGATAGCTTTCAGAAGATAGAAGAAAACTCAAAGTGTGATAAACAGAGTAAAGTATAAGGAGAAACAGACAGTCAGGGAAATTGATTAGGAGAATAACAGCAGAAACAGAAGAGAGAATTGCTAAACACATCAAATGAGGAGATAACACTTTTTTAGATATGTGGGAGAAAAGAGGAGGAGGACAAGACAGTAGATTGTGAGTTTGAGGGGGGAGGAGGGAATTAAGGTTGAGGGGGACTTTGAGAAAGCTGAGGCTTTAAATAGTTATTTTTGCTCTGCATTCAAAGTAGAAGGGGATGGAAAGGGACCTGAGTTAAAGAAGAAGGGAGGAGCTGAATGCGGGGTGGATCAAAGCCCATTAAGTGAGGAAAGAGTTAAGGAAGAACTTGGAAAATTAAAGGTAGACAAAGCAATGGGGCTGGATGGTTTGCATCCAAGGGTTCTTAGGGAGTTGAGGAATGAGTTGGCAACACATTTAGCAAAGTTATTTAACTTGTCCCTGGATACAGGGTGTGTTCAGAGTGACTGGAGGATGGCAGATGTAGTACCACTGCACAAGGGAGGCTGCAAGGAGGAAGCGGGGAATTACAGACCTGTCAGCCTCACATCAGTGGTAGGCAAGGTGATGGAGGTGCTAATAAAGGAAGAAGTGGTAAAATACTTAATGGACAACAAACTATTAGATGAAAAGCAGCACGGATTCACTAGTGGGAGATCTTGCCAAACAAATCTGCTAACATTTTTTGATGGGGTAATGAATGTGGTTGATCAAGGAGGGGCAGTTGATGTTGCCTACCTGGACTTCAGTAAGGCATTTGACTCTGTCCCTCCCCGCAGGCTGATAAATAAGACAGAGAGCCTGGGGGTGGGACAGAAAATAACTAGATGAGTGGAAACCTGGCTGAAGGATAGAAGTCAGAGGGTGATGGTACTGTAAATGGTGTACATTCTGAGGTAAGGAACGTTACGAGCGGAGTTCCTCAAGGGTCTATACTAGGACCAATCCTTTTTATTTTTGCTTGCATGCATGCATGTGAGTTTTTGTAGGTGTGCCACCTCACTTCCAATGCCCTGCTCCTTCTTGCAGGCGTGGCCTCACTGCACCAATACATGTCTGAGCTGACTATGACAGCAGTTCAGATGCAGTGGTGTACAGTTCACAGCAAAACACCGCTACAATCAGCGGTGGTAATGTGTAGGCAATTTATATACTGCTGTCGGCAGTATGCAAAGTGCCTACACATCTGTACTGCATCTGAAAAGCTGTCATAGACAGCTCCATTTTCCCCCCACCCAACAAACACCCAAGTAGCACACTGGGAACCCACTCCAGCGTGCTCATGCACCCCCCCCACATACACACTGTATGGCTGACGGGAGTGCCCAATCCCCCATTGGCTCCCCTGCCCCCCCAAACAGACTTCCAGGTGCCATGCTGGGAGCCCACCCCAGCATGGCAATGGTCCGTATGTCCAACGGGGGTGCCGAATCCTCCATCGGCTCCACTGGCCTCCCCCAAACAACCTTACAGCTGCCATGCTGAGGGCCCACCCCAGTGTGGCAAAAGTCCCGCGACATCTTCCTAAAAAAAAAAAAAAGCCTGTAAGAAAAATGGTCCCTTGTTGACTGTCTCGCCCCCCCAATCCATGCCCACCCTCTGCACACCCACATCCCCACACACCCCCACCCCATACTTACCTCCAGAGGCCGGTGCGATGATCTTCGGTGGACCGGGAACATGTCTGCACTCTTCAAAGCTGACCACAAACTGAAGAAATGCCGGTAAGCTATATAATGGCATAAATGATTTTTTTTCAACTTTGGTGCATGTCTCAGCCATTTTTGGGAATTTTTTCACCAAATTTTCAACATGGGGTTCTTGGGACCCCACCTCATGAACTCAGCCACTATCAAGTCACGGTCACTGCGCAGAACCACCTTTTGGGACCAATTTATGAAATGACAGTGTCAATGTTCATGAGGTAGGCCCCCAAAACCCTATGTAGAAAATTTGGTGAAAAAATTCCCCAAAATGACTGTTTTACAAGCATGCATTGCGCAGTTCCTACACACGCTCGTAACTTTGAGAATTTTTCATATTTTCACTCCAGATTTTCAACATTGCCATTTTACCACACCTCCTTATGAACAGTACAGCTGTCTGTCATTTTTCACATCTTGCTCAAAATGAGTTTTCGGACATGTAGCGCACATTGACACAGTCGGTTTGCAAATTCAATGTTTGGGACACATTAAGAAAATCACAGTGACACTGTTCATGAGCAGAGGTCTTAAAATGGCTATGTTTAAAATATGGTGACAAAAGTCCATAAAATGACTGTGTTACGTGCGTGCATTGTGCAATTTCCACGCACCCTCGTAAGTTCACAAATTTGTATCATTTTCAATCCAGATTTTCAACATTGACATTTTTCCACACCTCCTTATGAACAGTACAGTTGTCATTTTTCACACCCTGGCCAAAATGTGTTTTTGCACTTCCAGTGCAGAATAGCGCTGTTGCTGTGGGAGATTAGTGTTCGGGACAGATAAAAAAAATCACAGTGGTACTGTTCATGAGCAGAGGTTCCAAAATGCCTATGTTAAAAATCTGCTGTGAAAAAATCCTCAAACGAATTACATTATGGGTGTACATTGCGCAGTTTCTTCGCACCATCATGACTTCACCAGTTTTTTTATATTTTCACTCCAGATTTTCAACAGTGCCATTTTTTACACCTCCTTATGAACAGTACACTTGTCACTTTTCACATCCTGTTTGAAATGTGTTTTCACACCTGTGGCACCAAATGGCACAGTTGCTGTGCAAAATCACCTTTTGCCTTACAAACTGATAGTGTCTCTGTTCTTGCGGTGGGGTCACAAAAAGCCCATGTGAAAAACTTGGAGTAAAATTACCAAGAAACTCCCAGGGCATTAGGGTTTTTGACCATAAATCCCTACCCTGTAGGGACTGACAGATGTCAGGGGTGTGACTTGGGATTATCAACTTGTCATGAGTAATGCTTATGCCATTCCATCCCCACCCCCACCCTCCAGCCAGTGACAGACATCGAGGTGCACCTTGGACCCTTTGCCCCCAGAGTTCACCCTATTCTCCTATACTGTGCCCATTTCAGTGTATTTATTTTTATTTATTTATTTTATTTTAGTCTTTGGTAACCGGGTAAGGCCCACTAGGCACAAGTGCTTCTTTTCAGGGGCGACCTGGGAGCACTGGGCAGTTAAGTGACTTGCTCAGAGTCACATGGTATGCAAGTGGAGGTTGTGAGAATCAAACTTAGGTCTGATCTGCTGGATGTGTCAAGCTTGTTTACCCTTGTTCCTCTAACCTCTAGGCTATACTGCCTAATGAAATGAGGTGAATGTAAAGCCCAAACACCCTAAGGCACACCTCGACACTTGTCAGTGTCTGAAGAGTAGGGTAAGGTGAAATGTTGTGACTGTCATGAGCGACGACCCAAAGGTACACCCCAAAGCCTGTCCATCTCTGCAGGTTGAGGGTGGAGTTGGCATCAGTTCAATACTTCAATGCCATTCCTATACTGCATCTGTCTAACTCCTGCACTTCACTACTAATGCCAGCAAGCAAACATTTTGCATTGACAAATGCTTGTTAACATATATATTAGTGATATATCAGAGGAAATTGAAGGGAAAATATGTTTGTTTGCAGAAGATGCAAAGTTATGGAACAGAATGACATTGAAGGAGGGATTGAGGCCATGAGGAGGGATTTGAGTATACTAGAGAAATGGTCATAAACATGGCAGCTGAAGTTCAATACAAAGAAGTGTATGGTGCTACATATAGGGTGTAAAAATTGACTGGCCTAGTACTTACTAGGGGGAGAGAAGATAAAGCAAACAGAACAGGAAAAGGATCTGGGGATTATATTATCAAACAACCTGAGGGTACATGACCAATGTAGTATTGCGACTGGCAAAGCTAATAGAATGATGGCGACATGGAAAGGGGCATAACTAGTAGGGAGAGGGAGGTGTTGATGCCATCATATAAAACCATGGTTAGACCGCACCTAGAGTACAGGGTACAGTTCTGGAGGCCTCATTTAAGAAAGGACATAGATGAATTAGAAAAGGTTCAGAGAAGGGCAACAAAGATGGTACAGGGTATGCAATGGAAACCATATGAGACAAGATTGAGAGAATTAAATCTGTATCTGCTGGAGTTTCGAAGACAGAGGATACGTGATAGAGACATTCAGGTACATGAAGGAGATAAATAAAGTGAGGGAAGGAAGTCTATTTAAAAGGAAAGTCAGAGTTAAAACAAGAGGTCATAGATCATACTTTAAGATTGGAAGGAGTAAGATTTAAAGGTAATGTAAGGGCTGTTATTTCACTGAGAGGGTGGTTGAACCCTAGCACAGATTAATTGAGGAGGTGATAGGTGTCAAAATGGTGGAGGGATTCAAGAGTGCGTGAGATAGATGTATGGGGTTGGTTAGAGGACATAGGACAGGCTCCTTGTGTACCAGTGACAGGTAGCGGAGGGGGGGATGGGTAGAGTGGATGGACCAGAATGGTCCTTATCTGCTGACACATTACTACAAGACTATGATAGACATCTAGCATTCACACATTTGACCTTCCAGATGCTGTTTCCACTCTGTTTGGTACCCCTCTTCTTTCCTTTTTGCCCTCTCTCCCTCCCTCTCTTTTTAATGCTTCTATTCCCATCCCCCTTCATTTCTACCACCCTGCTTCCTTTATTAATTTCCAACCTGGGGGATTGTATTCCCCTTTGGTTCTCCCTTTATGTTTCAGCCTGGGGGGGGGCAGTTACTGCCTCCCCTATTTCTTTCATCCCCCCCCCCGGCTACTTTAAATGTTTATCAAAGCTACATTTAAACTGTCCACTGAGGACTGCAGTTCCCATTTCAGATGGATGAAGGCCATCAGCCCTGTGAAGAACCTTATCCCTCCAGGTGGATCCCCAGTCCCCAATGTAGCTGGATACCTCCTATCTGTACCATTCCTTCAACCATGAGTTGAAAGTCTTGGTGTGGAGATCCCTTTCCTCCCCCTGTCGTAGACAGGCAACACCTCAGTGAAAGCCACTGAGTGCACTACCTAACACCCCTCAACAGCAAGCAAGCAAGCAAAACTTTATTTATGAAATGGTGCTATTCACAAGAAGACCATAGCGCTAGTACAATAGATCATAAAACCACAGTTATAAAATCCTTAAATAATTAAAAAATATCAGCATCAACAAATTATTCAGAGTCAGGAAAAGTAAGATTAAACAAATATGATTTCAATGCAGATTTAAAACTCTCCACAATCAGGCACACTCTTATCCAACAAGGTAGAGAATTCTACATGGTGGGGGCTGCAAACCCAAATGCCCGGGCCCCAGAGGTCTTCAAATGAACCCTGGGAATCTCTAGCAATCCCTCGTTGGTGAAGTGAAGTGGGCAGTAGGGGCGAAGAAGCTCTTGCAGATAGCACGATCCCAGTCTGTGTAGGGCTTTTTAGGTCAGTAAGCTGATCTTGAAGGTGATCCATCACTGAATAGGCAGCCAGTGTAGGCCACGCAGCACCAGCATGACATGACATGACAAGCTCGCGGGAGCTCAGTCAACAGCCTGACTGCTGCATTCTGCACCAGCTGTAAGTGGCAGATATCAACCCCCAGTAGCCCTAGGTACAGGGAGTTGCCGTAGTCATGGCGGGAGGTCACAAAGGCATGGACCAAAGTTGAAAGGTCATTGGGCAGAACTAGGTGCTTAATCCAGGCAATGTTCCTCAGATGGTAAAAGAAAATCTTGACAATGGATACCTGAGATTTAAACATCAGACCCTCGTCAAGAATAACACCCATGATTTCGCACCCATTCAGAGGTCATCAACTGGCAGCTTCCAAGCTGAAGCCCAGATGGCCATCCAGCCAACAGTCCCTCTACCTGATGACCTGGGTCCACTACCAGAACTTCGGTTTTGTCAAGGTTCAACCTCAACCAGTTAGCACTCATCCAGTCTTGAATTGCAGAGAAGCAGTTGTTAAAGCTCGAGACAGCTCCCACCTGTTCGGGCACAAAGGGCATGTATAGCTGAGTATCAGTTGCATATCAGTGAAAGCTCAGCCCATACCTCCTAACAATGTCTCCCAACAGCAGCATATACATTGCAAACAGCATGGGTGATAGCACAGAGCCCTGCGGCACCCCATACAACAGGGAGAACTTGTCAGAGTAATATATTCCCAATACAGCTCTCTGAAACCTGCTGGTGAGGAAAGGTTGAAACCATCTGAGGACCGTACCAGACAGTCCACAGATCAGCCACAGGTGCTCCAGCAACACACCATGGTCCACGATATCAAATGCCACAGAGAGATCAAGAAGAATGGCTCTTCCGATCTCTCACTATCAGGAGATCACTGAGGACCCGAACAAGGGCTGTCTTGGTGCTACGCCTCTTCCAAAATCCAGACTGGAGAGGATCGTAAATGTTATGGATGGTATGGTGATCCTCCAGCTGCAGCACGACCACCTACTCAAGAACCTTACCCGCAAAGGGAAGGTTAGAGATGGGTCTGTAGTTAGCAAGACAGTCTGGGTCAAGAGAGGATTTCTTAAGGAGAGATGTCACCACCGCTTCCTTCAGGGTGTCCAGGGACACACCTGACTCTAATGAGCACCAGACTATCTCAGCTAGGACTGGGCTGATAACTTCAACACACCCCACAAGAGGAGAATTGGGCCTGGGTCTAAACCACAGCAGGTCAGCTGCATACTCTGGATAATCCTCACAACATCCCGATCACCAGCTGGTCGAAGTCAGACCAGATAAACCGAGTAACTGCAATCAACCACCGCTGCCCCATTTGGAGTGAGCTACACAGATCTCGGACCTGATGTCAGCAACCTTATCTGCAAAGAATCGAGCAAACTCATTACATTTGTCTTGTGACAGTGCTCTCTGAGGTTGCAGACAGGCTGGATTGCACAACCTGTTCACAGTAAGAAAGAGCTGGGCTGGTCGGTTCTGTGCAGTGGCAATCTCCCTGGACAGGAACTCTGTCTTCTTACGGAGATGGCCAATTGATAGTCCTTATAGTGGCCCATCAATCTAAGTCTGTCAGCATCAAGGACCGATTTCCACCAGCACTACTCCATCCTTCATCCCTCTCTCCTCAGCTCCCTCAAAGTCCCATTAAACCAAGAGGACCGAGGGCGCTAGGTGAGGGGGCGAACCCGGATAAGAGCGATGGAATCCAGAGCCTCGGTCACAGCCCTGTTATAGGCCTGTACCAGATTATCTGGATCCCTGCTTGCACTCAATAGACCCAATAAGTCCAATACTGCAGCCAGGCCATCTGAAGTCAAACCTCTTAAAGGGTGTTACTGGACCATCTCCATTGGGGCAGGCCTATAGGTGGGAACCTGAAAATTGAACTTTATAGTGTGATGGTCAGATCATCCAACCAGCTCCACCACCAGGTTGGAGGTCTCCATACCCAGTAGGAAGACCAGGTCCAACAAATGACCGTGATTATGGGTCACAAAGGTAATAACCTGTGTGAAGCCCAATCAGTTCATAAGCTGGAGAAACTCCCGACCAAACTGTGAGAGTTTGTCATCGACCCAGGCATTGAAGTCCCCAGAACCATCCATCTGGGGGACTCCAACACCATGTCGATGACAAAGTCCATGACTTCCTGCAGGAATTGCTTCTCACCACAGGTGGACAGTAGATGAGAAGAATCCTGCACCCCATACCTGCACCCATAATACATTCGAAGAACCAGGTCTCCCAAACTGGGACATCTACAAGGTTCAGCCCTTTTAACTCCCTCTAAAGTATTCCAACCCTGTCCCTAGCCAGATGATTAGTCCCCAGGTGGACAATAACATCCAGCTCTGCCTCCCACCCTGCTGCCCTAGGTAATTTCTGGGTCTGCTTCCCATCCCTCCTGGCCATGGTGCCTTGTAGGCATCTAGCCTCCCTCTTCCCCCTCTCCTATTCCCAAATCTCTACCCCTCACAATCGAATCCCACATCAGAAGTTGCTTCCTCCTCCTCTTCCCCCCTATTCAGCATCTCCACTCCAGAAAAGGCAAGGGGGGGAATTGTTTAAACAGAAAAGGCACACTAAGCCAGAGATTGTTTCCAGGTGCAACTTGGGAGCACAAGGAAGTTAAGTGACTTGCTCAGGGTCACACAGTATGCAAGTGGGAGCTGATGGGATTCAAACCTAGGTCTCCAGGTTTGCAGCTCAGTGCTCTTAACCACTATGCTATACTGCCTCCTCTGGAGGACTTCCACATCCTTCCTAGCCACTACCATTGGTGCCTCCTCCTGGCAGTCCCACCTAACCAGAGTGGCATAGGAATTGCATTGTGGTATCAGTTGAGGAATGTGCCTCGGGCCCACCACACCCACCCTTCCAGAGCCCACCATAGTTCAGCCATTCCTCCTCCCTGGCTCCCTCTGGGGTTACAGTGGCAGACTTGGTGGCCCCTGAGTGGGAGAAGAGGTCCCCTGAATCCTAGCCAACTCAACCTGGAGTCTAGTGACCTCCTCCCTCTACCCAGAGAGGTGCATGCAGATGGGATAGTACTGCAGTCTTCAGAAGGTCTCTGAAAACTACCACATCACAGCCACTGTACTGCACCATTTCCAGCATTCCCAGCTTCTATACTCCCTATGATACCTGGAAATACTTATGTACCCTTACCCATGATATGGTGTTCCTAGCTTTCCCTTTTTTTGTTTGTTGCTATTTGTGTTCCCCCGTACCTGGTGTGAATCCCCTTATAATGTTATCTTAGATAAGGTGTTGCTCCTATTTCCAGTTTTATGTCCACCTTTTACATTATGTCCATCCCAGCAGTGAATGCAACAACAACAGTGAACAGGTATCTTACCTTAGTTACCAGCAGATTCCCCTGCTCCCTACGTCTTTCTGCTGACACCAGCAAATGTCTAAAACATCAGTCTTACCCCTGCTCCACTCCTTCACTGTTCCACTCACTCTCTGGAACACAAACCTCTGTGAGACACATTAGGAGTGCTGGAATTTGTTCTCAGAGCAGCTGCTTAGTGATTGGCTGCCACTCATGAAGTTCCACCTTAAGATGGCTGACTTCCTGGAACTGCTGGGAAGCACAATACGAGATAGCCCCCTAAAAAAAAAAAGCAGCAAAATGTCCCTAAACCTGGAGACCTAGTCAAGAAATTCTACTCAGGATGTAAAAAAGACTTTAAAAGTGGAAAGAAGACTGGCTTGGTAGTGCAGCAGTGAAAGTGTTACCATTCGCAACACCGGTGACCTGGGTTTGGGAAAGGGCACAAGTCATTCGGGGGCTGTCCGGGAAGGGAGGATTAAGCCTCCCAGGCACAGCTCTCCTCCCTAGGGGGGAAGAGGCACTGCATCCCACTACTGGACAGCACCTGGTGGAGTTCGGGTGGTGGCGCAGCAGGTGCACACTGCAAGGGTAGGGACTGCCACCAAATGCATACATGCATGGGTGCCACTGCATGCATGTGTCAGCATCATAGCATGCCCTGTGAAACAAACGTGGAAAAAGCCCCGACCCAGAAGAGGTGATGCCAGCACCCTGATAGGCCCATGCACAACTGAAACAGCAGGCCACACATCACCAGGGTGATCCTGAGTAAGTGGTGGTTAACCTGTACATCCGTGAGAACATCAGGGACAGAGTTAGGGGGTGCCATCAAGGAGGGTGGACCTGGAACCAAGGAGCAGAAAAAGCAAAATAAAAAAGCAAGAAAGAAAATTATCTTCCCATTCCTCTAGCTTGCCAGGGTTAGCATCCTACCCCTTTCTGTTCCTCAGTGTAATCAGTTGTATATCTGGCATCCTGTCAGCCCTTCCCATGCCCAATACCATCTTATGTAACACCCTAGTCCTCCAGGGACAAAATTAATTAATACAAAGTTGCACCCACCTTACCAATCCATGATGGTGGAGTGGCAGAATCCCAGCAGCCAAACTGGTCCCCCATCTCCTCCAGGCACAATCATTTTAAATATACCTCTCCCAATCCCAATCCTGATGGTCCTTGATGCATATTAGAAAACAGGCAGGGAGGAGTTAGGGTTGCCAGAGACCAGTCAGGGTCTACAGAGGCAGACTATGCTGAGAACATCTGGGCAGACTGGGAGGGCCAAGCGTCCCTTTTCTGCTGACAAATTCTGTTTCTGTTTTAATGGGCGCAGTTTATCTGATTCTTAGTTGTCATCCCCCTTCTGACATCCAATCCATGTTGGGGGGGGGTCAATAAATAAAATACTAGTTGCTCATCCGGTCTCCTCACCCTCAGTGCCAGCTGTTTATTGAGGCTTTTTTTTTTCACTTTCAGTATCGTAACCCCGATAACAAGAACATAGATACATAGACAGTGTCGGCAGATAAGGGCCTATGGCCCACCCAGTCTGCCCATTTGAGCTTGTAAGTTCAGTTTGTTTTCTTAGAAGTCTGTTGCACCTTACCCCTGACCTCCAGAATTCCTTTATGTCTATCCCAGGCATTCTTAAATCCCGTGATTGTTTCAGCCCTCACCACTTCCTCTGGCAGGGTGTTCCACTTGTCCACCACCCGTTCTGTGAAGAAATTCTTTCTCATGTTTCCTCTGAATCGTCCCTCCTCCAACTTCATCCCATGCCCTCTAGTCCTGGAACATCTTTTCGCTTAAAAATAGTGTTTTCCTGCACCCTGTTCCTCCCTGTAAGATACTTGTATGTCTCTATCATATGCCCTCTCTCCCTCCTCTCCTCCAGGGAGTACATGTTCAGTTCCTTCAACCTGTCTTCATAGGACTTGTGATGCAATCCTTGCACCACCTTTGTTGCCCTCCTCTGAACCTTCTCTACCCTGTCTATGTCCTTACGTAGGTATGGTCTCCAGAACTGTACACTGTACTCCAGGTGCGGCCTCACTAGTGTCTTGTATAGCGGAATTATGACCTCCCTTTTCCTACTGGTAATGCCCCTGCCTATACATCCCAGCATCCTATTTGCTTTACCTGCTGCCTTGTCACACTGTTGCCTACCTTGAGGTCATCAGAGATGATAACCCCAAGATCCTTTCCTGCTTGGTGCATGCTATATCCTCACCCCCAACTGATATATTGTGCCAGGGTTTTTGCCCTATATGCATTATCTTGCACTTCTTTGCATTGAATTTCAACTGCCAAACCCTGACCATTCTTCAAGTTTCTGCAGGTCGCTTCTCATTCTGTCTACACCCTCTGGTGTGTCTACTCTGTTACAGAGCTTTGTGTCATCAGCGAACAGTGAAATTCTGCCTTCTAGGTCCTGCGCCATGTCACTGATGAAGATGTTGAATAGGACCGGTCCCAGCACTGATCCCTGTGGTACCCACTGGTCACTCTTCCCTCTGTGGAGTGACAGCCATTTACCACCACCTCTGTGTCCTGCCACCCAGCCAGTTACCTACCCACCACACTACTGTCCTGCCCACACCCATATTCCCCAGTTTGTGTAATAGTCTTCTATGTGGCACAGTGTCAAAGGCCTTGCTGAAGTCCAGATAGGCCATGTCCCTGCCTCCCTGATCCACCTCCCTAGTCACCCAGTCAAAAAATTCAATGAGGTTGGTCTGACATGACCCCTGGTGAAACCATGCTGCCTTGGGTCCTGTAGTCCATTGACAACCAGATGTTCCACAATCTCTCCTTCAGTAGTGCTTCCATGATCTTCCCCACTACCGAGGTGAGGCTGACTGGTCTGTAGTTCCCTGCTTCCTCTTTGTTCCCACTTTTGTATAAGGGGACTACGTCTGCTGTCCTCCAGTCTTTGGGTACCTCCCCTGTTTCCAGTGATTGGCTAAACAGGATAGCCAGAGGTTCAGCCACCACCTCTCTTAGTTCTTTAAGGACCCTGGGGTGCACCCCATCTGGCCCCATTGCTTTATCAACTCTTATTACTTCCAGTTCCTTCAGGACCCTTTCTTGTGTAAAGGGACTTGTGTCCATTTCTGCACCATTCTCACCCCTTGTACTCCCTTCAGACCCATTACCCTCCTCTTCCTCAGTAAAGACTGAGCAGAAATACCTGTTCAGTATGTCAACTTTACTGTTGTCATCCTCCACGCAGCCCCCATCCTCCCCCTTCAGTCTCACTATCCCTCCCTTTGTCTTTCTTTTTTCACTTATGTACCTGTAAAAGGTTTTGTCCCCTCTACCCACTGATTTTGCAATGTGTTCTTCTGTCTGAGCTTTGGCTTCCCTTACTGACCTCCCTGCCTCCCTTTGTTTCTCCTGGTACTTCTCCCTATCCCCTTCTGCCTGTGTCTTTTTGTATTGCCTGAATGCAATCTTTTTGGCTTCCACTTTCTTTGCTACCTCTTTGGAAACCATAATGGTCTCCTCTTCCTTTTCCTCTTGCCAACCTGCTTAATACATAATTCTGTTGTTCTTGTAATCCCATTTTAAATACTGCCCACTGTTCCTCAACCCCTGATTCTGTCCCATTCCCTTAATGCCTCTTTCAAGTATCTCCCCATTTTCCCAAAGTCTGCCCCCCTAAAATCCAGGATACATGTTTTTGTGTGGTTTGGTTCTGCTCTTTCTGTGATTTCAAACCACAATGACTGGTGGTCACTGTTTCCCAGGTGCTCCCCCACTGTTACCCCCTTCACACTGTCCCTGTTTGTGAGCACAAGGTCCAGTATTGCCTTCTGCTGAGTTGGTTCCATGACCAGTTGCTTGAGGAAAGCACCCTGCAGGGAGTCCAGGATAAATCTGCTCTAGTTGATGCTGCTGCTGGGATGCTCCAGTCCACGTGTGGAATATTGAAGTCTCCAACCAGTACTACCTCACCCTTGTCTGCCATCCTTTGGATGGCTAGCATCAACTCCTATCTGTTTCTTCCTCCTGGGCTGGTGGTCTATAGACCACACCTGTGCGGATGGCTGTCCCCATTTTCCTTTCCAGCTTAACCCACAGTATCTCCCCCATTTTGTTCCTCCTGGATCTCTGTGGCCCTTATGTCATTTTTCACCTAGAGTGCCACTCCTCCTCCCTTCCTGCCTGCTCTGTCTCTTCTGAATATGTTGTAGCCAGGTATGGCCATCTCCCAGTCGTGGTTATCATTACACCAGGTTTCAGTGATGGCCACAATGTCCAGGTCTGACTGCACCATGACAGCCTCCAGATCTTCCATCTTGTTGCTAAGGCTCCTGGCATTTGCACACATGGCTTTCCTTGATTTGACCTACCTAGACCGTCTCACTGTTCTACTCCAGCCCCTTCCTTGGTTGTCATTTATCCCTGGTTCTCCTTGCTGTCTGCCCGTCTGCTGAATTTTGCCCCTTTTCTGCTTATCCACCTCTTGGACACTAATCTCCATCTTTTGCACACTGCTTTGCAGAGATAGCTTCCTCCTCTGGTTCACTGGTTCCACTGCTAGCTGTGGGGGTGAGCAATTAGGTGCCTCCTTGCTGGCCTGCCACCCCCTTTGCTAGTTTAAATGCTTGTCAATGTAGCATTTAAATTTATCATTGAGTGCTTGATTCCCTCCAGGATGGATGCAGGCCATCAGGCTTGAACAAACCTCCATCCCTCCAGGTGGGTCCCCAGTCACCAATGAATCCAAACCCTTCCTCACAGCACCAGTTCTTCAACCATGAGTTAAAGTTCCTGGTGCATGCACTCCTTGCTCTCCCTTGCCTCTCACTGGGTAGTACTTCTGAGAAAGTGACAGAAGTAGCTACTTGCATGAGACCCCTCCCAGTTTCCTAAACTCTTCCTGAACTTCCTTTGGCTCCCCATTTGCCAGGTCATTAGTACCTAGGTGGATAATGACATCCAGCTCACCCTCCGTCTTGCCTTCCCAGTGATCCCCAGGATCTTCCTTCCATCCCTCCATGCCGTGGCACCTGGTAGGCACCTCACCTCCCTGTCCTCCCCCTCCTGTGTTCCTAGCTGGATCCCTCTTATGATGGAGTCCCCCACCAGGATTCGCTTCCTTCTCCTCCTCTGGGGTCCACTGCTTTCCCCGCTGAGGTCACCTCCTTGGCTAACCTCCACATCCTTTTCTTCCACTTCTCTGGGTACCTGTATTTGGTTGTCCTCGTTTGCCAGTGTGGCATATGAGTTCTTGAGTGGAATAGGATCTGGGATGTGCCTCTGCCTGACTGCTCTAAGCCCTGAGCCCACTGTCATCCAAGTGCTCCTCGTTCTCGGCATCCTTTGAGGCAGTTGCATTGCACTGGGTTGTCCCTGGATAGGGGTGATGGTACTCCTGACCCAGTTTACTTCCACTCTGAGTCTGGCTACCTCATCCCGCAGTCCAGATAGATGCATGCAGATAGGGCAGCACCTCAGTGTCCAGAAGGTCTGCCTGAATACATGCCCCACAGCCACTGCATTGCACCACTCCTCACATTATACTGCAATTCCACTATTTGTCTACTACTGAAGCTCTCCTAGTTCCCTTTTTATTAATTTACTATCCTAAAATCCTGCCACTGTTCCCCTATAATATTTGAAAATATATACACTTCTATCTAAGCTCTTTATCCGTACAATCAAAAGGTAACTACCATCACAATAATCTACCTTCTACTAATACAGATTCTATCACAGAATCAGAGCACAATGCAAAAACATCTGCTACTTAGCAACAACAAACAGGTGACAACATACCAAGTTGATGTAGCTTTTTTTAAAATAGAAAAGAAAAATGTAATTGTTTACAACAGAACAGAGTAATGAACAACAATTTATGGTCCTGACTATGAATACACGCTAAATATTCAGATAGGACTTGGCCCTCAGTGGGATGAGAGAGGGTTCCCTAAAGCAAGGTTTCCCAGGTAGGGTTCTTAGCATAGTTCATGGGTCACTTACAAGAAGGACCTTGATACAGGTGAATGCATGGAATACTGAATTATCATTGCCTAATTTGTACTTTCACACTGCTTGCTGGGCCTTGGCATGTCTTATGTGATATGCAGGAAAAAAATAACACTTCCACACAGTCTTTGGCCTCCTCCTACTCTCTCTCTCTCTCTCTCTCTCTCTCTCTCTCTCTCTCTGCAAATCTAGTCAACATTTATTTACAGTACTAACAAACTCGTGCTGTTAGACTGAATTGATACTAGACAACAGGGATTATAATCACATACTTTAAATGCACAGCGCTGAGACCAGGCTCTGATCTCACAGTTAGACTCTTTCCCTCTTCTCCCTCTCTCAGGAGCTTTCATTATGGACTTGTTCAGTACCCTATTGAACTCCCCTGGGGTAAAACAGTTCAGTCCTCTTGTGAACTCTCTCTTCCTTAGGCAGCAGTCCCATGAACATAGCAGCAAACAGGCACATTCTGCTTGCAAATTTCTCCCACCTCAGGTTGCAAGTACATGAGACACGACTGACATTTATAAAATAGGGGCCTCCTACCCATATGAGGTGTTCCTTCTTACCCTTGCTTGTCATTGCTGTATAAGAGCATAGAACATTCTTCACATCTTCCCTCCTAGATGGGACCTGAGCCCTTACATCTCAGAAGCACAGCTTGTCTCATTACAGGAGTTCAAGAAGTGTGGTGGCAGCCCTCTGACATAATGGGGGTTTACCCGATGAGCAACACTGATCCCCTGAATCCTCCTCACTAGCCTGCTGTGCAACTCCTGTTTTGGATTGCCCTGGATTCAGGCTCAGCCTGCACGGCAGCTCTGGATTGATTTTACTCTCCATCTTGTCCCAGACTCCAGACGGGAACCTTTCATACTGTGAGCAACCCTTGATCCCATAGCTGGGCACACTTCCGGTAACCTGCAAGGACAATTCAGCAGGAGACCAGATTACCCATGTGGACTAAGGGTCCTTTGCTTCCCTAGAGTAGTGAGTCTCTTTGACTACCCTCCCCCCCCCCGGCAGTTCTCCTCCTCAACTCTGCATCCTGCTACCCCTTAGATTTTTCCAGACCCCACCTTTATACACAAGAGCTGTAACATATACTGGGCAGCAGCACATTAGGGGGCAACCTAGACTGCACTGGTAATCTCCATAAACTGGGAGGAGCAGGGTTATATCCTTATGAAGGTACCTGCACAACCCTAGTTGTGATATACTCAATTCATTTTCTTTGGCTAGGAGAAATTCACAAAATTAAAACAAATAACAAAAAAAATGTATAAGCAGTGTTACTTCTGTGAACAAGTCTTTTTGTTTTATTTCAAACAAGCCAAACAGCAGTGGTGGACTAAAAGTCTGTGCGGTGCTCTTACCAATTACCATCTAATCAGCCAGAAAACACGAGGCACACAACCAACCTCAATGGGGGATATAACCGCAGTTAGATATGCCAATCTCAGCCCAAGTTACAAATATAAAAACTTCTATTATGGACTTTTAAGAACAAACATTGCCAAAAGACTCACATGAACTGCACAGGGTCATCCTTGTTTATGTGCTGACTGAGAGCAGTTACTAATTACACTAAAATGGCCTGCCGAACTGGCCTGTTTGGTGTCTGTGTTACAGAGCTGCATGTTTGATTCTATCAAAGATTCAAACTGGTCAAACTTTGGCTCTTTGAGCACTTTCAGACCAAAATGAATTTTAGGGCAAAACTGGGGGAAAACAATTGACTTACAGTAGTTGGATCAAGGAAAACCAGTCAAATCAGACCAAAGATTATGTCTGTGTTTTGATTTGTTTGGTTTGAACAAACAAAAACAGCTCCACAGCTCAAAAAGATAGATAACCGTCATCGCTGACTCTTCACCCCCAATCCTTGTACCTTTAATAAATATTGTGAGGGCTCCTCCTGACCCTGAATCCAGCTGACTGCCCCACCCTGGCCCAGTCCGTCAGTGTCCTGCTACTTTCTAATCTGACTGGGATCCTTATGGTAACATTGTGGGGGGGGCCTTCTTATGCTCCCCCCCCCGCTGCTACCCCAACATGTTGCTGCCTTCCTGGCTGACTAGGGCCACAATGGCCACTGTTACCTTCCACCTGCCATTGCTATTCCATTGCCTTCTTACTGGTCCCCAGCCCCAGTACTGGTCATCCCCTGCTAGTGCATGCAGTGGTAGGGGTAACATCAGCATGGGAGATGCCTTCTGACTTGTCTCCCAGCACTGCCCTGCCACATTTGGCAGTCCCAGTCCTCTTATCAGTGCCACTCACTGACTCTGTTCATTCCACCTATAACTGTTTCCATAGCAACAGCATTCTTCCTTTTACAGGGCACTGTCATAGCTGCCAAGTCAAAAGCCTAGACAGCAGCACACTCAAAATCCCTGCTGGGCAGAGCACCATTGGATCAGGAAGGTGACATGCCATCCCATTCCCACCGTTAGGACACATAGTGATAGACTTTGTTAATCTAAAATATATGCAATCCAATATAAGGTTACCCTCTTGACTTTTTTTTGTCTTGTAACAGATTGTAGCGGCTATTCTTGCTATCGCAGGGATAGTGATGATGACCTATGCTGATGGGTTTCACAGTCATTCCGTTATTGGAATAGCACTGGTAGTGGCATCTGCATCAACCTCTGCTCTTTACAAGGTAAGTGCAGGGAACCATTAGAGGTTTCCTTTAATATGTACTAGTACAGGGCAGGAAGTTCAAAAGGAATTGCACAGTGAACATTATTTCCAAATACTGCCCCTATCTTTTAAAGTATACTTCTAAATCTCATAAGGTGTAAGCATGGCTCAGTTGGCAGCACATCCACCTCTGGGCTAGAAGGTCATAGGTTCTAGTCCCACACAAGGATTGGGCATATAGCATAAACACTCTCACCTGAGTGCAGTACTAGGGGGACGCTATACTGTCGGAGTGTGCCATCCTTCAAATGAGATGTTAAACCGAGGTCCCTTCTGCAGATCTCTGGTGCTGTCGTGGTGGGTGTCTAGGTAGAAGTAAAAGAACCCACAGCACATTTCACAAGAAAAGGGGAATTTTATTAAGAATACATATACAATAACAAAGAAAATACATCTGTCATCAAAAATGAATTGAAATAACCAAAGAAACAATAAAAATGGGAGAGAAAAATGTTACTTCCCTCTGAATCACATGAATGATTTCCTATAGTATTTCTGACATGACTATTACAGTGCTACAGTACCATACCTGTTATGTGTGCACCCCATTCTGGTGATTTATAAGAAATGTTAACAGAAATTACTTCCTTAAAAAAAACGTGAACCTTTTCCACTATTTTTTTACTTCTTGTTGTGAATGATATAGTAAATCTCTATAATGAACCTCTCTGAAAAATGCTTCACATAATTTCCATATAGAAATATATGCCATCCTTTCTTGTTTTAGCACTAGTCTACATCTAGCCTACCACAAATAAAATTTAAGGCAGGAAAAGAACACTGATAATGTGCTGTTATTATACTTCTTGAACCACATGGAAAGTCATCTAGAATGAGACACTCATAAGTGAGTCTTTCCAACCAAGGAAGATGCCATCTAGTGGCTAAACATAGAGAATAGTGGATGGGCAACTATGCACAACCAGTGTGTTGTGCCACCGAGGGGTTCAGAATCCCAGTGACATCGACAGCAAAGCTCCAGAGGTCTGTGGGAATCAGAACTCTGAGGTGGCACAACACACTGGTTGGGCATAGAGTTGCCCATCCACTATCTTTTATAGTGTATGGTGCCCGTAAACATTTTATAGAACAGAAAAGTATTTTTTTCTGCCATGTTTGATTCTGTTTTTCTTTGTTGGTTGCTAGGGTCAGTGATGTGGTTGCTAGGGTCCAGATGTCCCTACATATATACCATGGGCTGCTACTGGTTGAAAGTTTCATGTGGGTGGGATTTTCAAAAAAAAAACATGGTGATGGTATCTGTCACTAGGCGACAGGACTGAGTCGGGGGAATCACTTTCCATCATGTGAGTTATTTTAAAATATCTGGTCAATCCTGCAGGTGTATTTTTTTATTATAGCTTAAATATCTGGTTGATCCAGCATTTTTAATTATCTGGTTGATCCTGTTGAAGTCATGTGCTCATCCATGCTGCTGCCACCCCGACTATCTGGCTGATCCTGCCATTTCTGTTGCTGCAGCTGTTCCACTGAACTGCGTGGCTCGTGCCCTTTCAAAATGAGCTGAAATGTTGTTGTACCACAGTGTGGTATAACCATGTTCCATGATCTCTGAACTGTGGTACAACAATGTTTCAGCAAGGATGGATATCCATCCTGAATAAGCCCTTACCATACACCATATTGCCATAGATTCACAGCAAAGTTACATTCTAGAAGTAAATGCTCTGTTGTTTCTATTACTCCACTACATTCCAGGTTTGGACACATTCTTTCTTCCATCGTCTTGTGCTTGTTATTACCCCTAAGATTCAGGTTTCTATATGTACTTAGCCATCCTATATCCCATGTCCTTGGAATCCTATTATTAGTTAACTAATCGATAGCTAAAAAAGATCTCTCTGGTCTACAATACAGGGGTACTTCAATTCTGGTTCTTGTGGACGTACTGTTTTCAAGAACAAGTCATACAACTGTTTTCATGTTGAAGTGAGAATACGCCACTTCTGGACTTCCCACTTGAACAGTTTCTGTAATGTTGGGATTAAAAACCCTGGAGCTTACAACCTTTGCGTAACTTTCAGGTGTTTATCTTTCCATGCTGATAAGAACACATTTTTAAGTCCCACAAATCCATTTTTATGCTATGGAGTGTTCTGGCTGTATCGCTAACTTAAGTGTACCTGGTTCAAAAGAAGTATGCACAAAGACAAGTGGGTTTAATATGTGTACTCCCCCCTTTTTTCCTAGGGAGATGGGCAATTTCTGTTTGAATAGAATGAAACCTACTTCCCCAAAACATTTGAAAGAAAATACTGAATAACCTTGTTTCAAAGTGCAGTGGCGGTGGAAACACAAAACTAATATGTAATAAACTAGGGGCCGCAATTTTTTTCAGAATCTGCACCTTCTTTTATCTGGACAACCTCCATTGTTTCCATCTAGTTACTTTTTGGTCACAAATGTTTAATGCACCTTCCCAGTTACTTTTTGCCACCTCTCCCAGTCCAAACGTTCTCCCTGATATTTTTTTTATTATTTCAATACTGTATTGTATACCTGCTGCCTGTTGTGGGTTATTCAGTTGACTCCATTGAGTAATGAACATGTCTGTGCTGGATTAATCAACTACTCTGCTGACTTCCTTAACTGGTTATGTAATATTTTTGTTGTAATGTTAAAATCTGTGTTTAATAGGCAAATAGATCTCCAATTTTGAAGTAACATTATGTCCCCATATTTAAACAAAACAAATTATTAGACATTTTGTAAAAGTAGGTGGTGTTTGATATTGACACAAGAAATAAATACCATTGTAAAAAGTTCAACTATCTCTTCCCTGAAAACTTCATAAAACTCATGTTGTATCCAATCCCATCCAGGTGATAATTTTAAGATTTTATTATATTATCCACTTCTTGTGCCTTAATGCAATATATCAATTTTCCTGTATCTGTCTCAGTTACTTGGCACTCGGCTTCCCCCAAAAGCGTTTGTATGTCTTCTTCTTCTTTTTTTCCCCTGTGACACTATCCTTCAGTAACTGATACTCTACCAATGTCATAATCTTGTCTCTTTCTGTTGTTAGATTCCCTGCATGATCCTGTAGACTTGAAGCATACAGCACATCCTACAAGCTATACAAGGATCTCCATAGAGTGTGTCTAATTTGGTCTGTATATGCCTTCCCTGTTTGGCATGCTGTTTCAGCTGGTTTCTCAATTCTAGGGACTAGCAGTGTCAGTGGCTCAGTAGGTAGCACATTCGCCTCTGAGGCCGGGAGATCAGAGTGCTGTGGGTTCAGTTCCCACATCTGGCACTTGAGTTAATATACCAGTACTGACACTGTAATGCAGCATGAGAGGGGTGCTGCATTTCTGAGGTGCCGTCTTTCGGATGAGATGTTAAACCGAGGTCCCATCTGCCTGGATTGGTGGTAGTTCAGGTGGATGTTAAAGATCCCATGGCACTTATTGAAAAGAGTAGGGAATTTCCCCGGTGTCCTGGCCAAATTTCTCATTCACTAAAATACCACCAACAACAGCTTAATCTGGTTCAAGGTCAGTTGGCATTCATCTGTATCCCCCTCCCCTTGGTCGTGCCTGAAAATAGGCAGGATTTGTCTAGTGCACTTACCTGGTCAACAAAAGCTAAATAAATAAATAGATTCACAAAACTCGCACAGCACAAAAGCTTGCATTGCGCTTTGTGATTGCTCAGTCATCAAATGCTGATATTCAAAGTCAGACTGTGCACCACCCGATCTGACTGAGAATAGGGCCAGGTTGATATGGCGCTAACCCCAATACCACAGTGCTAACCCCATTAACGCTGCCCTGACATGCAGCCAGGAGTAAGGCCCTGCAATGAATAGTGCAGGGGTGTTATTTCTGATTCACAAAAGCAGCCATGTAAATGAGTCCATTGAGCATGCAAGGCAGTATGTGGCCATCTGCATGCCCATTATTGGCCTATTAACATGGGCTGCAACAGGGTTTAGTGCACTTCCCAGCCCCTGCCCCAGAGGCAGTCCTTTTTCCATGTTGTCTTGTGGTCCCCTCCACCTGCGATCGCCAGACCAATAACAAAAAAAACAGTTTCTCTGGTGGTAGGGCTTTCCCCCCAGCAGATCGCCGATCACTAGCCAAATAGAAAATATAAGTTTTCCTGGTGCTATTGTTCCCCCCCTTCCCCCACCTGTGATCACCGGTCTCGGTAGACAGAAAAATTTTCCCTGGTGTCCCGTAGTCCATCCCCCCACCCACACCCATGCCTGATCTATACACAATATTTCTCTGGTGCTAGTGTCCCTCCTCCCACTCCACAATTGCTGGCCTGAGTATAAAAACTAAGTTTCCCTGGTGTTCAGTAGTTCTTCCCCCCACCCGATCCCATCACAATATTGACAGCATATTCCTTGCTGTCCAGAGTAACCCTCCCCTCATCCCAAACCCCTGTGTAGTACATTTAAACATTTCCCTAGTGGTCTAGTGGACCCCCTTCCATATCCCCAATAACCTGTATAGTGAAATTATATATTTCCCTGGTGTCTAGCAGACCCCCACCTCCCACACCTTGGCAGGTAGTGTCCCACATCCCCACTCCCTGCCTTTTCTGACCCTAAGTAGGTGATCAGCACAGCCCTACACCCCCCAACAGCCGACCCCCTGACTGAGATGTCATTGAGTGCACACTGTATACAGTACATGCTCATTGACTGACAGCTCACTCACTGAGCTGTCAATCGATGAGCATGTACTGTATATAGTGTGCACTCAATGACAGTTCAGTCGACAGCCATCCATTGTGGAGAGCAGAGGGTGGTTCTGGTTGCCAGCTTAGGATTGGGATGGGGGAGTGGGATGGTGGGATACTACCTGCTGGTAGGGAGTAGGTGTCCACTAAACACCAGGGAAAGGTTTAATTTCACGAAACAGGGGATTGGGGATAGGGAGGGAGGTCCACTAAACCACCAGGGAAATGTATACTATATGGGGGATCAGGATGGGGGGGCCACTGGACACCAGGGAGTATGCTATTGATGTTGGGCAGGAGAGCGGGTGGGGGGATTGACCACTGGACACCAGGGAAACTTGTTCTGTATGTTCAGGCCAGCGATCATGTGGTGGGGGGGCACTAGCACTAGGTAAATTTTTTTTTTTTTCTATCAGGGCAAACAATTGACGATCAGAGGGGAACCACTACTGCCAGGGAAACTTATATTTTTGTTATTGGGCCAGTGATCAGAGATTGGGGGAGCCACCACAGTAGCTCCGCTAATCACTAGGGTTGACAGGATTGAAGGAAGGTCTTGGTTCGTGTATTAGCTCGGTGCCAGGGGATGCCACAAAAGGCCCTTGCATGGAGCAAATGCTTTGTAAATCGTACAGTGCCAATAGTTACATCCCCTTCCCCTCATTTGCATTGCAGCCCCCTCCACACTTTGCCCCAGTACAAACCCAGTTTCAATGCGCAAACCGGGCTTTTGTGAATACTGACTCAGTGCAAAACCCAGTTTGCTCGTGCAAAACCATGTTTGCTCTGGGGCAAAGTTTTGTGAATCTAGCTCCAGCTATTTAAAAAATGTACTTCTTTGTTTTTTCCCCTACTAAAATTCTGAATCAAGGCTTTAATTTCTGTTTTGGTTTCCTCCCGCCATATCCCTACATCATCATAAAAGCACTTGACAGATTGTCTTGCTGCCAGCAATTGTCTAATGCATTTTTGCACTACTACATCTCTTAAAAAGTCTACATTCATCCTCCATCTTTCATTATTCTTATACTGTCATTCTCAGGCCCAGAAATTCAAAGCTTTGCGCAGTGTGCAAACCGTTCACGTGGGTTTAGCGTGGGATTAGCACAGGTCTGCTATATTCAAAAGGCCAAATAGTGCACGCAAATTGCATTAGCACTGGGCAAACCATAATTATATGCAAGGGGCACACTGAACATGAATACAGGCGCTATGGAATATTCATCGGCTAGCACCACGCTAAGGTTTTTGACGCAACTTAGTGCAACCCTTAGAGCAGTACAAATTACCGCCCAGAAAAGGCTGATCTTAACTCTGGGCAAACAGCTTGCATGACATTGGTGCTTTGCGTGGTGTTTGCACAGGATTAACGCAACTTGTGTGACCCTAACATATGAGTATGGCACTTAGAAAATGCTAGACATGGAGGACAGATACTGCTCACTGATGGCACCACCATGATGCCAACAGCTGCCACCAGTCCCAGCCATGCCAGGCAGTAAGGGGCGATCTGGCCCACAGGGGACATCATGGTAGTGTGGCCATACAGCACACACCTGCAGACCATATGTCTGTGGTGACCAACAGATGCCAGCATACACATGCAGCACTGTGGGCATGGTGGCCATTGAGGAAAGAGTGTACAGGTAGCCAGACCTCACCACAGACCAAGTGTGGCCACAAGGCTGGGACACATCATGCAGTGCACATGGGCCAGTGCTGGGAATATCCCACCACCTGTGTGCCTGTCGGATCCTACGTGCCCCTCCATCCACATACCGCACAACTGTACAGACATCACAGCACACGCAGCCGGCCATGTATATGTCACTGTGAGCATCCCATGCCACAGGTGCAGCATCTGTGGATCACACAACAGTGTAACAATACTGTCCACTGTCAGGAATCACCTGCAAGCTGGGCCTGTTACTGTGTACGGTGCAGTGGTCATCACTGCCTTACATACCATAGGCATTGCCGTGTCCCTCACACTACCGGCCCCCTTACTACTGTACTGTCTGCTGTGCACTGTAGCATGACCTACAGTGTGATGGTTGCATGCAGCACCACCACCACCTGTGCCTATGCTGTGTTGTCCCGTGGGGTACGATATGCTATGCTATGCTATGCTGTACTGTTCACATGTAGCCTGCAGCTTTCATCATGCACTGCCTGACTGACCTACAGGTGCAGCTACGGTCAGACCTGGCCAGCCCCTGTACTTCCAGACTGACCTACAGGTGGAGCTGTGGGACCCTGCAGTAACGCTGGGCAAACTGCATGCAAATCAGGGCATAATGAGATGCTAATACGGCTGTTTGCCCAGAGACTACCTAAGTAGGCCCATTTGCATGTCACTTTTGAATATGGCAAAGTTTATCGCCGGGTAAGCATGTTTGCACCGGGCAAACAGCTTAGCTTCGTGCTAATACCATGTAAACGCGTTAGTTCTGTGCAAATGGTTTGGGGAATATTATACTGTTTTGCACACTGTTCTGTCCCATAGGCTGCTCCCTGCAGCTGTACTGGGTCCACACATTTGCTGGAACACACGCTGGCCACATAGGTCACTTCTACCTACTGTCACATCACTGTGCACTGTGTTGCTGTTGTGGTCTGCACTTCCTGGTTGCTATATTTAGAGCTGTCATATTACAGCGCTACGTTTGCCCTGCACTCCCAGCCCAGTTTGCCCAGCCTCATTCTCATGCTATATTCAGAGGCTGTTTGCCCTGGGCTATTCCTTTTGAATATAGCTTGCTTTGTGCTCTGGGCTAACTTTACCCACCAGGCAGTGCTAATTTAGCCCCGGAGCAAAGTTTTGAATATCTGGCCCTCAGTGTCTAACACCACCTCTAACATCAAGTGGTCTGAAAACTCTATAGGAACTGTTTTCTCAATATTGCATGTAGATTCTTAGAAATAAATACATAATCTATTCTTGTAGATAACTGACCTCTTATATGATCCCTATCCCTGTACCTTTAGCTTTGTAACAGTCTATTAATCCAGCTGTTGAAATGTGGCTCGGCAGTGCAACTAATGTCGACAGGCGAAAGTTCGCCTATCAACATTGAGTGTATTTTTATACAGGGGCTTTGTCCCCCACCCCACCCCTTCTTAAAGATAAACTCCAGATCAGAGTTTATTCAAAGGGGGGACTGCACTGAAATCTGGTGAAATTTTGCCATCGCATCCAGCACAATGATAACCTCGAGGTTGTTGCTGTACTGGAATTTTATGTCGAAATTTCAACATCATAATGTGATACGAATCCAGTTATATCCACACGTATTTTCAGTGCCACAGAATCACAGTATACTTTTCTTACCACAAGCATATCTTGTATCAAAGTTTTAAGGTGCAGTTAAACTCTGCACCTAAAAATATTTGTTTTGCTGTTGCTAAAAAAAGGCTATATTTTCTCAATGAATGCTACCCATTCAGATTTTATCTCTGGTGTATAAACATTTGTAAACACACTTGGCTGCCTTTTCCAAACCCCATTTAGAATCAATACCCTGCCAGCTATTACATTTATTAAGTTGTTTAAGGTGAATTCTGCTTCATATCCTCCAAAAGACCAAAAGGATGACCCCCATTCCCAAGATCTTGTAGCTTGTGCTAGGGAAAGTGCTAAAGACATCCATGTCTCATGTAAAAAAAATTACATCTAGGTTGTGTTCTTATAATAATGAAAATACTGCCTGCCTCTTTGGGTATTTCTAAGGCTACAAATATTTAGGGTAGCAAGTTTATAGTGCACTACAGAAATAAGTGTAAAGAAATCAAAAATTCCATCAGGTCAAAAAAAAAATATTCCTATTAAGTCACTACCTCAACTTGTGTCTTTTCTTGTTTCTTCTTCTTTCTTTTTCCTTTTGTCTGCATAGTCCCTGGTAAGGACTGTGGGGAGTGAGTGAAGGAAGCATCCGAATCGTGTTCTCCTATGTCACAATCTCCACAGTTCTTATTCTCCGAAAGGATATCATATTTATTTCCTATAGGAACAACTTGTTTGTCTTGTGCCACTTCTGTTCTTCAACATCACCCATCCCTGAGGAGGTAGCATATCTGAGGGACCCTCCAATCCTTCCTCAATCTGATCTCACAAAGCAGTGGTACTAGAAGTAGGTACTCTATTCTCGATGGCCTTAACTGGGTTCGAAACTGCCTGTCCATCCTCTTGTAGCCCGACCATGTTTACTTCATGCTGGTGTTTAGTAACATTCTGTGCTGTAGCCTGAGAGCTCTCCTCCATGTCAACCTGATGTGCATGCTCTGTGTCAGCTGGGGGCCACGGTTCGACTCCGATGTAAATGGTATCAGACTCTTCTAGGTGGTGTTTGCAATCTCTTGTTGTATTCTCTCTCTATATAACCAGTTGTTCCTTTTCTTTGTGCAGTTCTAATTAAATCCTCTTGATCTACACCATCAGATCTGTTATGGGTTTCCTTCTGACAATTTTGAAAAACATGTCCATTTCCCGCACATAAGTTACATTAAAAATCATTTTTGTAATGTATGCTGGCACGGCCAAATTCTCCACAAAGGCCACAACAGAGTTTATCACAAGCGTTTGCAAACTGGGTCCTCCTTGCCCCACATTTGTAGCAGGTCTTTGGCTGACTAGAGTAATGAGATGTTAAATTGAGGTCCCATCTGCCTGTTCTGGTGATAGTTCAGGTGGATGTTAAAAATCCCATGGCACTTCTTTAAAAGAGTAGGGGAAACTTTTTATTGAAGTAAGTCTAATGAAAATCACAAACATAAACACAGTACATATAATATATACAATATATACAAGTACACTTCTCAGATCACGTCATGAAAGAATTACAGAAAATAATACGTTTGTTTAAGTAACAAGAAAATCAGAGTCCGCTATCCAAGGTAGTCCTTTCCATTTTTCATACAAACATATGAATGTGCAAGCAGAAACAGACCACCCGGTCTATCTACATCTGCTCGAGTGTGCAACTAGTACCCCTAGTTTGCAGCTGCCCTAGCCCTCATCCCCTTTGTCATCCCACTGCCACCTCCCCTACCCTCACTCCCCTGTTCCCTATCCCATGCCCTTTTAAAGCTGTTCACAGATTTACATGATACCACCCATTCTGGTAGTGTGTTCCATTTTGCTACCACCCTCTCCATGAAATAGTGTCTCCTCATTTCCCTCATAAATCTTCGCCCCTCTATTCTTAGCCCATGCCCCTGGTGTCCCTCCCCTCCTTAGCTTAAAGACACCATCTGTCCCATCCTTACTGATTCCCCTCAGATACTTAAATGTCTCTATTATGTCCCTGTCCCTTCTTTTTTTTTTTCAATTTAATATGCTTTATTGAAAGCAATAACAAATAGTACATCACAGTAGATCAGTACATGATGTACTTCAACAGCATCAACAACTTCTCCCCATGTATACTGAGAACAGTCTTAACTAAACACCCTGGGAGAGTCAAACCTGTAAAGCAGTAAGGCCAGGGGATTGTCGATTCAAGAACCACTACAGTTCAGGCCTTATCTAGACTTCACATTCATATCCTGAAGTTTAATCACCCCTCTCCCCACCCATACTGCCCCCCACCCCTCCCCCCATGGAGCCATTGTTATAAAAACTTGTTGTTAGAAACAAACCTGGGTGACCCGTGAGTGTTTTCCAGGCCGGCGAAGACCAGAGCAACCAATGCAGTTATAATACAGATGGGAGTAACTAAAACAAAGGGGAGGGTCCCCTGTCCCCGTACATGTTAGGAGTGGTAAAGGAGTCATGCATAATCGTTAGAAGAGCCATAAGAGGGCTCCGTCTTTGGGTTGAATGCTTCCAGACAGTTCTGCTGGAAAGAAAGGTGCTTCTCTAGTTTCAGAGCTAATAGAATTTCCGAGTGCCATTCCTTTAGGGAAGGTCTGGATTGGTCCAGCAAATGCCTAGTTATAACCAATTTAGCCACCATTGCAATTAAAGACATAAAGGCCTTGCAGCAATCAATCATGTCGCTTGGAAAATGGCCTGCCAAACAGACTTGCTGAGTGAAGTAAGAATCCAGGCCCAGCATAGGATCCATAGCACTCCTAATTGAATGCCAGAGGGGGGCCACCAAAGCACAGTCCCAAAGAATGTGCTTTAAGGTGCCTTTGGAAAGCCCACATCTCGTACACAAAGGAGAGACTGATCTATCCATTGTGTAAAGCCTAGAAGGAGAAAAGTACAAGTTATGAAGGATGCGAAATTGTAAAAATCACAGCTGATCTTAACATATTTATATAAGTTTTTCCAGACTAGTTGCCATTCCTTATCATTGATTTTGAGCTCCTGCTTCCAGTAAAAACAGACCCCCCTTTGGCCTGTTGGGATCATGATATTGTAAGACGTTATAATATCTGAAAATCGCATGAGGTTGGGTAGCTGCATCTACAAGTTCCTGCAGAAGGGGGCTGGAAAAGACTTGCCAAGGAGAGGAGCCCAGAAAAGAAGAGACCGTACTCCGCGGCTGCAAATGTTTGAAAAGGTGGTAAATGGGAATACCGAACCTCTCCTGAAATGAGTTTGCTGAGCAAAATCTGCCCTCTGAAACTAGAGCCTCCATTCCACATATCATCTTCATTGCCCTCCTCTACATCCCCTCCAGTAGCCTGATAGCATGCTTCAGGTATGGCCTCAAAAACTGCGCACAATACTCCAAATGCGGTCTTACCAGTGACCTGCATAGTCCTTGGTAAGGACTGTGAGGAGTGAGTGAAGGAAGCATCCGAATCTTGTTCTCCTATGTCACAGTCTCTGAAGTTCTTACTCTCTGAAAGGATATCATATTTATTTCCTATAGGAAGAACTTGTTTGTCTTGTGCCACTTCGCAATCAATCAGTCAATCAATCAATATCTTTATTTATCCAGGCGGGCACCATTGAGCAAGCTCATTTGCAAGGTGTACCTGCCGGTCCTACAGTAATAATACAGAAAGGCAAGTTACAATAGCACAAACAGTAAAAATAGCTGCTATTATAATAAAAATACACATTTACAGGTAATATACATTGAACATAGAACTGCAAGGAGTCGTAGATGATATTATGACCAATTCAGTCCTTGAGCTATGCTCCACTCCTATATATGATGACCTGTATATATCTGTCAGTTGAACTAGCTAGTCTAGAGTGTATAATCTGAAATGTGCTTACTACTATATGTTTCCCCTTGCGTCAAATGATGTATTTCCCACATGTTTGTTTACTGTGACAAAAAACTGTACTCTTTTTGCCATGTCTCCTTGACTGTTGTTCCTCATGTTGTACTCTCCCGGGTCGTTCCTGAAAATAGGCATAATACCTGTCTATTGCACTTACCCGGTAAACAAAAGCTAAATAAATAAATAGATAATGAACTTGTGCTGGATCCAAGCCCCAAAACTGTGCATTTTGTAGTGGGAAATGTTAGGGAGAGGGCAGGCATACCAGATAGAAAGCAAAAGCAAGAGTATTGGACTTTAGGAGGGCTGACTTTGGAAAAATGAGAGAGTGCCTCAGAAAAGCACTAGCAGACAGGCAAGAAGGAGGGGTGGAGGAACAATGGAGAGTAATCAAAACAGCCATCACAGAGGCAACAAGCCTTTGTGTAAAGCAAATCAACAAAACACAACAAAGGAAAACAACGCTATGGTTCTCAAAAGAGGTGGCAGGGAAGGTTAAGGAGAAAAGGATAGCATTCAGAAAATATAAGGAAACACAGAAGGAGAAGGACAGAGAACTCTATCAGTTAAAACAGAAAGAGGCTGGGAAGGCAGTCAGAATAGCAAAGGCCCAAACCGAGGAAAGGATAGCCAACTCTGTTAAGAAGGGGGATAAGATCTTGTATAGGTATATTAGGGAGCGAAGAAAGACCAAAGGAGGGATACTGAGGCTTAATAAAGGGGAGGGAATGTGGGTAGAGGGTGACAATGAAAAAGCAGGGATACTGAACGAATATTTCTGCTCAGTATTCACAAAGGAAGAGGAGGGGGAGGTAACTAAACCAAATGAGAGAAACACTCTGAAGACGAGGGTTGATACCAGTCCATTTACAGAAGAAAGGGTTCTGAAAGAACTAATAAAATTGAAGGTGGACAAAGCAATGGGGCCTGATGGGATTCACCCAAGAATTCTAAAAGAACTAAGGGTAGAACTAATGACACCGCTGACTACTCTCTTTAACAAATCATGGGAGGATGGGGTGGTACCTGAGGACTGGAGGAGGGTGGATGTGATTCCTCTTCACAAAAGTGGGAGCAGGACAGAGGCAGGAAACTCCAGACCAGTTAGTTTGACCTCAGTGGTAGGTAAAATGATGGAATCACTTCTGAAGGAAAGAATTGTTGAGTACCTAGAGGCCAGTGAGGCACAGAACCCAAGGCAGCATGGATTCACGATGGGAAGATCGTGTCAGACAAATCTAATAGATTTCTTTGACTGGTTGACCAAAGTAGTAGACCAGGGAGGGGCTGTGGACATGGCTTACCTAGATTTTAGAAAGGCATTTGATATAGTCCCGCACAAAACGATTAATACACAAGTTAGCCAGCCTTGGAGTGGGTCCCAAGGTGGTAGCCTGGATAAAAAATAGGCTAGACAACAGGACGCAAAGGGTAGTAGTAAATGGAGTCTACAGTGAAGAAAGGAGGGTTATTAGCGGGGTACCGCAGGGTTCAGTACTGGGACCGGTCCTTTTTAATGTCTTTATAAGTGACATTGCAGAGGAACTGGAAGGAAAAGTATGTCTCTTTGCAGATGACACAAAGATCTGCAATAGGGTTGCTACACCAGATGGAGTGGAAAGGATGAGAAGGGACTTGGCAAGGTTGGAGGAATGGTCAAATGTATTTCAGAAAAAGAGATGTGCCAGAACAAGAGGGCACAATTTGAAGATAGAGGGGGGACGGCTCAGAGGTAATGTGAGGAAGTATTTTTTCACAGAGAGCGTTGTGGATGCATGGAACAGCCTCCCTGAGGAGGTCGTGGAGTCAAGAACAGTGGAGGAATTCAAGAATGCATGGGACAGACATAAGGCAGTCCTAGTGGGGGGTAGGAGGAAGTAAGCTGTTGGTTAATTAGGATCTGCAGATTATCTGTTAGGTAGGAAAATGGGCAGACTAGGTGGGCCAAGCGGTCCTTATCTGCCATCAAATTCTATGTTTCCATGTTTCTATGTTTCTATAGAAGATATCAAGTGCATAATGTAGGGAGAGGTGGGGAATAGGGGCACTAGCGAAGAGGACCCAATTGTTAGAGTAGAGTGAGAGATTGAGAGGGCGGAGGACCGTACAAAAGGCGACAAAGCGATTTTTGTCCCAAAACGACGCGACATGGAGGAGAAAAAGCGTTGTACTAAGTGCAAGAGGAGGAATATAGTAGCAGTGGCATAACTGGGAGGGTCCTGGAGGTTGGGGCAGAGGGAGGTGTTGGATGGACGAGGGACCGAATATTTTTGAGGGCGAAAGATGATAATTATCCCCAAGTGTGGTAGCATGTGCTAGAATCAGGCTGCAGCTGTTCAGAGCATCAAAGAATAAGATATGGGAGTTCGGCAATAAATCCTGTGGATCTGTTGGTGGGCATGCTAGAGACAGAGGCACACATTTTAGCTGTGGGGGCCACCGTTTGCAGGCTGCCATTTGAGGGAGAGAGGTTAGTTAGTGTCTAGTAAAGTAGTTGCAAATTTCCGTAATGCCATCACGGTAAAGCCTTTTGAACAAAAGAGTACTTACTGGGGTTTTCAGCTTAAGTATTTTTTGGGTTTTATTCCATATTGATGGGAGTGAGAATCCAAAGGTGGCTCTCCCGACTCGCGTGAGTGCCCTGGGTATATTTAGCAGGAGTTGTGAGCAGCTTCTAAGGGAATAATTCCTGGGCGCAATCAGAGACAGACAGTCGACGATGTATTGAGGGAGTTTGCCACTGAGGGCTCTAAGTGTCCAGAGTGCTGCATTAAAGTTGAGCCAATAGGGAAGTGAGGTCCAGCCCATGGTGGCATATAGTGCACAATGATGGGTAGAGAAGGGGAGGTCAGTGATGAAGCGTATAGCTCTGTGGTAGAGTGTATCCAAGTTTCCAAGATAGGAAGCCGCACAGCTACTGTATATGAAGTCTGCGTAGTCAATTAAGGACAGGAACGTGGCTTGGACTAGTCGTTTCTTTGCGTCTGCTGTAAGAAGTCTTCTTATCCTGTAAAAAAAGGTCAAGTCTTTGCCTTAATTTTTTCAGCAAGTTTTCCAGGTGGACAGTGAAGGAGAGTTTACAGTCGATCCAGACTCAAAGATATCTGAATTTCAGAACGTACTCTAAGCACTATCCCAGCATCGTTGTTATTGGGGGGAGGAAGTCAGTAGCGCTTGTGTAGTTTGCAGGGGAAAATAACATGGCTTTAGTTTTCTTAGCATTTAACAGCAGTTTTTTATTGATTAGTTGGAGTTGCAGGAGGTTGAAATCTTTTTTGTAGGTCAGTACAAGCTTCTCTTGGTATGGAACAATGCAGGTACAGCACTGTATCATCCGCGAATAAGTGAATCCTTGATTCCCTCATCATTGTTGTTGATACACACTGTGAAGAGGAGGGGACCTAATATGGATCCCTGAGGGACACCTCCTTGTAAGAGTTTTAGGGCAGATAGTTTGGCATCCACTTTTACCTGCTGGTTTCTGTCTGTCAGATATTCAGAGAACCAGTTTAGAGAAGTAGCATCCAGTCCTAGTGTTTTTAGCAAGTCGAGGAGCAGGTCGTGGTCAACTGTGTCGAATGCTTTGCTGAGGTCAAGAAACACAGCACATACTGATGTTTTATGCTCCAACTCCAGTTGCCAGTCATTGGTTACTTTAGCTAATGCCGAGACTGTACTGTGGTTGGCTCTGAATCCAGATCGAAGGGGGTTTAGTAATTTTTCTCTGTCGATGAACGATCTTAGTTAGCCATTTACTAGTTTTTCCAGTAGCTTCAAGTTTGTGGGTAGGAGAGAAATTGGCCTATAGTTATTAAGGTCGCAAGGGTCTCCAGATTTAAACAGCGGGATAACATGTGCGATCTTCCATATTTGAGGGAGGGTACCTTGTGTTAGGGACAGCTTAAATAAATGAGTAATAGGCACTGCCAATACGTGGCTTGCTATCTTTAGGAAGTATGGTTCAAGTGCATCTCTGCCGGTACTTTTCTTAGTATCCAGGTGGAGAATCAAGTCTTCCACCCCTTGAAGGAAACCAATGAGAATGAGAAATGTTGACTAACGGAGCAACATTTGGTGGGGCCAAGCTGGGTTGGGGTGCGTGAGGCTACATGCAGGCGAAGTTATCTAAGGCTAGCTTCCTGCTGTATGAAGTGTGTGTTGAATGCCCGCAGTATCTCTTTTGTCATTGATTACTGTATTGTCAGAGGTAATTTTGTAGGAGCATATTTTGTGATGTGGCTCCCACCAGTTCTTTGATTGTGGCCCAGAATTTGGAGGGACAATTGGCTGCAGTATCTAGTTCTGCTTGGTAATAGCAGGCTTTAGCTTCCCTAATCAGTTTGGTGCAGCGATTTCTGGCTGTTCTAAAGAGGTGCCAATCTTCCTCTTTTTGGGATTTGCAGGCAGTTTTCCAGAGTTTATCCCTGGACAGTAGTGCAGCCTTGAGATCTTGAGTGAATCAATGGTATTTCGTAGCCTTTATGCATATTTTTGACAGCTCTGTTCTTCGACATCATCCATCCCTGAGGAGGTGGCATATCTGAGTTAGTCTGATCTCACAAAGCAGTGGTACTAGACGCAGGTACTCTATTAACTGGGTTCAAAACTGCCTGTCCATCCTCTTGTAGCCCGTAATGTAGATCTTTGCGTGGTCTTGGATTCCAAAAAGTAAACATGTTTTATATCATGCTCAATTTTCCCCAACAATTCTTGATGCGAAATGTGTAACTGTTGCAATGTAAATAGACACCTTGCTGTCCGGATGTGCCACTTCCATACTGTAAATACAATATTTAATGTTTCTTTATTCCATTGTTTCCATTTCTTACAAAACACTCCATACATTATATTTATATACATTATTGTAGAAAAAAATTGGTTCTTCCCATTTCTCAGCTACTAGATTCCAGAATCCTTGTGTAAAGAAACATGTGAAAAACAGATGTTCTGTTGTTTCTGGCTGTTGGATGCATTTCAATTTACTACATTATCTTTCTGATAACTGTTTATGCTTCTGGTTGTTTTTCACATTTAACCTTTCATGGCAACTAAGCCAATGTACATCCCACATGTGAGGGGGGTATTCTAGAATTCTGAAATAATTGTAGTAATTCACTTCTATAGTTTGTTGGACATTTTTGAAATACCATACTATGGGTACCTTACATATCTGTTCTAACAGGTTTTTATAAAGTGTTTTCCAATGTAGTGTTAAGATCATATCACTATTGATATACCATTGTCGTAGTCTACTAAAAGTGTCCCTAATATATACTGGACATGACGGGACTTGTTTTATTAATTTTAGAGTATTTAACTCCCATTATCTAAACCAAGATGTACATGTCTCATAAAGAAACAGGATTCCCCACCCTTTGCCCATATTTAATAGTAATGGTTCATACTGGCCATAATGAATATGCTATTAAAAAAGAATAAGGGGTGTACCACATTGAGGCCGCCTTTTGAGAGTGGTTAATATGTGATGTCTCGTTTAATTGTGTTAAGGCGGCTCCCCCACAAGGCTTGAAAGAATATGCAAAAAATTCTGGTTTCCATATTTCTAGGGGGAGGGAAGATATAACTTATATAAAGAAAAATTGGAATCATGAAGGTTTTTATTATTTATTTTTATTTATTGAAGGTCTAGGAATTACAACCCTTTGAGTCAGAGACTCATTTGCAAAGGCTCCACGTCATACATAAATGAGGACAGGTACAGTACATAGTATAACACAATACAGAATACCAGCTACTGTAAAAATGCCCTTGTCTTTTTCCCTAATTTCCATTTATTCCATTTTGTTACTGTGTTTTGTCCTTGTTCAAGTTTTGGGTATCTAGTTGCCCTTCACCAAACTGTATTCCTAGTACTGTAATGGGTTCTGTGCTAATATTAATACCACCAATGTTGTTCGTTTGCATTACCTGGTCATGCCCTAGTTTTTTTCCTGTACATTTTAGTAAATTTAAAGTTGTTCCTGATTTGTCTCCGAATTCCTGACACGTTCGGATGCCTTCCTTCACTGAACTGTCATTCGCTACTAATAGACTCGTATCATCTGCATATGCCAATATTTTTTGTTGTATGATGTTCATGTTGCTGCTTATCGGGTGTATATTCTCTGATGCATTTATTTTTCTTAATAATGGATCTAAAAAAAGGAGATATAAGATGGTGCTCAGCGGACGCCCTTGCCTTACTTCTCTTTTTATGCTAATTAATGGTTCTTTCCACCTGTTTGTAATTGAGACTACTGTGGCTGTTTGATACGTTCCCTTAATCCAGTTTATGACCTTGTTTGGAATATGATATTTGGCTAGGGTTAACCATACAAAATTCATGATTCATAGAGCCATAGGCTTGCTTCTGATCTAATGATATCAGGAAACCTGATAGTTGGTCACTATTCCCCCTTTGCACTATTTCCCAGAGCAAAATTAGATTATCTGAAATATTGCGTCCTGCAATACAGCAGTATTGTGCTCCTGAGATCACTATTTTTGCTATATGGGTTACCCTTTTTGCAATAATTCTGGCAAGGATCTTAAAATCTGTATTTAGGAAACTGATCCATCTCCAATTCTGTAGTTTTGCTTTGTCTCCTTTCTTGTGTATGTAATTTAGCCCTCCCATGTTCTTATCTAGTGGTATAGATGAATAAGTTAACATATGATTATATATTAGTGTTAACTCTTGTCCTAATGTAGGCCCTAGGATTTTATAGAGTTCATTTGATAATCTATCAAGGCCTGGGGACATCCTGGATTTCAAGGCAGCTATTGCTTCCCATACTTCCTCTTGCTGTATGCTTTGCTGCACCCTATCTTCTATATTTGTTATTTTTTCAATTGTTTAACCAGGAATAGCTCACTAAGCTGAAAGCTTGTTTATAGGTGCGACCTGGGAGCACGGGAAGTTAAGTGACTTGCTCAGGGTCACACAGTATGCAAGTAGGGGCTGTGGGATTCAACCCCAGGTCTCCAGACTTGCAGCTCAGAGCCTTAAACCACTGCACTATACTGCCTATATGTTTAGAGATTTCTGGTACCTCTACTTGTACCAAGTATAAAGGAGTAGAAGTAATATTTGTTTGTAACATTTGTTTGTATACATTTGTTTTGTATAATTGGCTACACATTTCTGTAGTCCTATATTTGTTGTTTGTAAATTTTGTTCTTCATTATACAGTGCATCCGTTTCTTTCCTTATACATTTCTGGCAGCTTTCATATGGGCATATTGTGTCAAAATTACCCTTTATTCCAAACTTCCGTTGTTGTTGTAGCATCATGGCTTTTTTGTGAGTGGTAGTCTGTTAGTTCCTTTTAAAGTATACTAATTTGTTTAGAGTAGTCTTGTCCTGTGTTATATGTTAACATTCCTAATTTCTGTAACTGCTGTCGTTTTTCTAAATATTGAATATATTGTCCATTACTGCATGTTTTGCTAAGTTGTTTCAATAACTTTTGTAGGTCAGTTTTTGTATCAATCCACCATGTCTGGGGGTTATCATATAAAATAAATTCTGATTTCCTAGCTTCTATAAATTGCTAGATTTTTTGAAAGTAATTTCTTTCTGTAATATTGATGCATTAATTTTCCATGTTCCTGGTTCTTTCACTAAGAGGTTATCTTGTGCTACTGTAATAGACAGTACATTATGGTCAGAGAATTCTGCTACCGTTACTTTAGCTGCAGTAATCTGCAAGTGTTGAGAAGTAAAGAAAAAATCAATTCTGGTTGTTAGGGAGCCTTTTTGGAAAGTGAGGGTATGCAGTTTTGTAGTATCTAAGTATGTGTCCTTTAATCTGGCTATTTTTAGTAATGCCATCAAGAAATTTGAGTCACAGAACATGTTTGTGGTTTTAGACTGTTTCGATCTATCTTTTACTGAGAGGCTACAATTAAAGTCACCCGCAAGAACAACATACTGTGATGTATGCAGAAATGGCTGTATTTTCTTTAATACCTCTATCCTATGAGCTTTTGTTTGGGGTGAATAAATGCTGATTAACCTATATCCAATGTTATATAGTCTAACATCTAGAATCATAACTCTGCCTGGGACTAGATCAAATAGCTTTATCACATCAACGTGTGGTAATTTAAATAAAATTCCTACTCCTGAGCAGGCCACTTGGCCAAATGACCAAAATGAGGGTCCCAAGTGCCATGCTTTTTTCGCTTGGGAAACTTTATTTAAAGTGTGGAATCTGACATTTTGCAGAAATATAATACCCATAACAGTATAAGATGAAAAAGAAAACACAATGTCCATTTTTACCTGCCTCTTAACACTGTTAGTATTCACAGTATGAAAGATAAAATTAGGATGCATTCTTATAAGAAAACAATGTTGTCACATACAATCTTTTTCTTTACTTCACCTTGGTCTGCCTCTCCGTGGAGCAGGCTCTCTATGTTTCAACTTGGTTTTAGCTTTCCTCTTTTGTGGCCCTGTTATCACTTGTGTAACTTCAGTATCCATGGTTTGTTCAGGGTGAGAGGAGAGAATTGAGGAGGTGTCTGAGTCATCTGTCTCATCAGAATTTTCCAGGAGAAGTTCATATTTGTTCTCCAGTGTGACTGCTTTCATCTTAGATGTTTGTGTGACTGGGGAGTTAGTAGTGCTTCTATGTCTAGTAGCCCTTTGTGCTTTTGGGACATTGAGTGGGGGGGGGGGTCTATGTCTGAATCTGTCTGGGATTCTGACACAGTACTATTATCTGTCTGGTTGCTGTCCTGCATCCCTGATGGGGTAACCTACATCTCTTGTTGTGGGGGGGGGTCCACCACTTGCTGTTGTGCAGGTTGTGTCTTATCAGTTTGTACATCAGAGTGTTCCGTGGTAGTCTCATCCCATGTTCTGTCAGAGTCACCCATATTTGTTTGAGCTTGTTCTGTTTGAGGGGGGTGGGGTTCCATATCCTCTGCAGCCTTCTTTAGGGCTGCAATTTTTTATCTTTGGGCTAAAGTAATTAGGAGCCTTTGCTACACTCCATCTGCTAGATCTGAGGTGCTATGGGCTGCCCATGGACATTGCTGAAATCTGTGCCCTGTCTCTTCACATAATGAACACCTTGGCTCCTCTACACACCGTTCTCCAGAGTGACCCACAATCCCACATACTGAGCCTTTTATGGTATCACACACACTGCTCAAGTGAGTGATAGAACCGCATTTGTAACAGGCCTTTGGCTGGCCTGGATAAAATAATACCTCTCTGTCCCTGCCTAACCAAAAACTATTCAGGAGGTGTTGCACTCTGATATCTGTTGATTTTAGCAGTACTTTTAGCCTCCATCCCCCCGTCCATATGTTTTCAGAGTCAAAAAAGGCCTCTAGATCATTTAACACTGTTCACCTTTGTTTTAACTGTACCATCAAGTCATTCATGCTAACCCCTTAATTTCTAAAAAGCACTTTAACTCTTTTTGTGCTGGCTTAGTAAGTGGTATTGCTGTAAAGGGGACCATAAAAGATACTTTTTCAACTTATTATATCATACCCAGAATCTTTCTAAACCATTTAAAGCTTTAAAACTGACATCAAATATAATTTAATTCGACACATGAATGAGAGCATATATCTTGTTTGCAAAACATGTCATTGAGTCTTTTAAAAGTGTTCTGGCAATGAAATATCTATCTGGGGCTTCCTCCATACCGCCTAAATACTTAATGCGAACTGCATTGTGATGTTTTGCTTGTTGTACTGGAACAGAAAAACAGGAAGCATATGATCGTCCTCTGGATGTGTCATTTCGATTTTGTGAGTTTTGCTGTTGTGAGTTTGTACCAGGGCCCTGGGTATTTCCATTCAGTTATTGTTCAGTTTGTGGGAGCAGTTCCTCAGTTCTTGTAATTTGGTCCAAAATATTTAATGTAGGGTTTTGAGTTAATAATAGTTCAATAGGTAGAGAAAGTTCCTGTGGTTCCAGGTTTACTGTAGTACTATCCTGTAAGTGTTCTTCCTCAAGTGACTGTGGGATACGAATCTAGGAAGGGCCAGAGCGCCAAACTCCCACATTCATATCTTTTTCCCATTCAGCAGCTGCAAGTGCTTTCTCCACCGACCAAGTGGCAGTATCAGGGTATGGAGGTACTGTGGGGTGTCTTAGGCCATTCAAAGGAGCGCCTGTATTTGCCATTCCTGACTTTCCCACAGTCTTTCTTTTTAAGGCATCACACCATAGTTTATCAGCGTCAACAAACTTTCCATGAGTCAGTGGTTGTTTTTCTGCTGTCTGACAAGTAGGTGCAGCAGATGTCAAGATCAAAGAGGCTGCTTTGCTGACAGTCAGCAGAGCTGAATCATGACTAGGCCTTGTCTGTACTTTTCACATAGCAGTTAGTTTATTTTTTCTTTTTAAATACTTCTCCTCTTCTAAAGCCAACATTTCTTGCAGTTCATCATTACAGACAGTTTTATAGGTAGTTTTAACTGTACCTTGGAGTTTGTAGATTTTTCTGTTATAGTGTCTGCTCCTGGTGTTCTGTAGAAACCATGGCTTCAGTTTGATTTTCTTCTGGTCCATATGTATCAAGCAACATTTCCTGGATATCGCTTTCAGTGTAAATCACTCCGTTTTCAGTTGTGGCCTCTAGCAAGACCATCTCCCCTACCTCCCAACCTCCATCCTCTCTCTGGCCAACCCTGGAGCAGCCATCTTGGCAGAGTGCCAGGATGTAAAGATTACCTACTGGTCAGTAGGGGAATTACCATGGCGCCCTGGCCAAATTTCCCTCATTCACTAAAAATACCACCAACAGCTTAATTTGGTTCAAGGTCAGTTTGGCATTCATCTGTATCCCCCTACCCCCAGGTCATGTCTGAAAATAGGCAGAATTTGTTTAGTGCACTTACCCAGCCAACAAAAACTAAATAAATGAAAAAACATACTCCTCTGTCACTCCCAAGAAAAATAATACTATTTGGTAAACGTAGGATACCTGACTCATTTTGTCTTACTGCCAACCTCCAGTCCAAAAAGACTCTGAATCAATGATTGCTTCTGGTGGGTTCAAAACTCCACATCTTTACTGTAGCCAGTGATGATGTATGGCCCTCTCACTGACTACCTCATTACAAAACGTAATTGTTACTTATTTGTTTCATTTTTGTTGACCGGGTAAGTGCACTAGACAAATCCTGCCTATTTTCAGGCACGATCCGGTGGAGGGGGATGCAGATGAATGCCAACTGACTTTGAACCAGATTAAGCTTGTTGGTGGTATTTTTAGTGAATGGGAGGAAATCTGGCTTTTCGAGAAGTGCCATGGGATCTTTAACATTCACCTGAGCTACCACCAGAACAGGCAGATGGAACCTTGGTTTAACATCTCATCCAAAAGACAGCACCTCAGGAGTGCATCACCCCCTCATGCTGCACTACAGTGTCAGTATTGGGATATTAACCCAAATGCCTGGTGTGGGGATAGAACCCACAGCCTTCTGATCTCCTGGCCTCAGAGGTGAGTGTGCTACCTGCTGAGCCACTAACTACCAGTTTAGTTAGTAATATCACAATGAAAGGTACCCAAAATGCAGAAAATTTCACTTGATTATGTTTGCTTGCACGCATGTGCAAGAAACATAGTGCCATCATCCGAGTTTTCGGAAGTGTGGCAGCCCTCTTCCAATTCAGTCAGTGTGTTTGCAGGCACGGTCGCAGTTCTCCAATGCCTGCTGAGCTGTCTATGACAGCTCCAAAATGCAGTGGCATACAGTTGGAAAGGGGGAGCTACGCTTCAGTGAGCAGCAATCAGATATCGCCTGCTCATGCGTGCTCCCCCTACACACACACACACACACACACACACACACGCACACACACGCACGCTGCATGCTCAGCCCCCCAATGCACACACTGTATAGTCGATGGGGGTGCCCAATCCCCCGTCAGCTGTGCTGCACTCCCCAAAAGCTTCCAAATGCCACGCTGGGTGTCCACCCCAGCAAGGCTACATGTGTATAGCCTGATGGGGGTGCCCAATCCCCCGTCGGCTCCACTGTCTCTCCCCCCCATGCCGTCACCAATGAGGGTGCCCAATCCCCTGTCGGCTTCATTGTCTCCCCCAAAGCATCCAGGTGCCACGCTGGGAGCCCACCCCAGCGTGGCAAAATGTGTTCTAGCCGATGGGGGTGCCCAATCCCCTGTCAGCTCCAGTCCCCCCAAACACTCTTTCCAGCTGCCACACTGGGAGTCCACCCCAGCATGGCAAATGTCCAGTGTAGTCTAAAAGCCCTGTAAAGAAGAAAACGCTCCTCGCAGTCTCCCCACCCTCCCCACAACCCGCACCCACCCACTGCGCACCCTGCCTCCCCACACCCCTCACTCCCATACTTACTCTACGGAGCTGCCTGCAATTTTTAAAGCGATCGCGAACTGAGGAAATGCCAGTAAGCTGTATAATGGGATAGATAGGGTTTTTCCAACTTTGCTGCATATCTCAGGCATTTTTTGGAATTTTTGCACCAAATTTTCAACATGGGGTTTTTGGGACCCCTTCTCATGAATGCTGTCACTGTCATGGCGTTATTCGGGCCCAAAGGGTGATTTCGCAGTCAATGCAAAAAATCACCTTTCGGGACCAATTAATGAAATGACACTGCCAGTGTTCATAACGTGGGCTCTCAAGAAGCTTATTTTGAAAATTTGGTGGAAAAATTCCAAAAAATAACTGTTTTACGAGCGTGCGTTGCGCAGTTCCTACGCAAGCTCGTAAGTTCGCAAATTTTCAATATTTTCACTCCAGATTTTCAACATTGCCATTTTACCACACCTTCTTATGAGTAGTACAGCTGTCATTTTTCACATCTCACCTAAAACATGTTTCGCCCATGTAGCGCAAAATGGCGAGTCGATTGTCTAATCAATGTACAGGACAAATTAAGAAAATCACAGTGACACTGTTCATGAGCAGAGGTCTTAAAATGGCTATGTTGAAAATTTGGTGAAAAATTCTAAAATGACTGTTTTACGATTGTGCTTTGCGCAGTTCCTACGCACGCTCGTAAGTTCTCAAATTTTCAATATTTTCACTCCAGATTTTCAACATTGCCATTTTACCACACCTACTTATGAGCAGTATAGCTGTCATTTTTCAAATCTTGCCCAAAATGTGTTTTCACCCATGTAGCGCACGATAGCGCAGTCGGTGTGTGAAATCAATGTATGGGATACATTAAGAAAAACACAGTGACACTGTTGATGAGCAGAGGTCTTAAAATGGCTATGTTGAAAATTTGGTGAAAAAATCCCTAAAAGTGACTGTTTTATGAGCGTGCGTTGCGCAGTTCCTATGCACGCTCGTAAGTTTGCAAATTTTCAATATTTTCATTCTAGATTTTCAACATTGCCATTTTATTACACTTCCTTATGAACAGTACAGCTGCCATTTTTACATGTCGCCCAAATGTTGTTTTAGACATGCGCATAATGGTGCAGTCAGTGTGCGAAAGCAATGTTTGGGACAGATTAAGAAAATCACAGTTACACTGTTCATGAGCAGAGGTCTTAAAATGGCTATGTTGAAAATATGGTGACAAAAGTCCATAAAATGACTGTGTTACAAGTGAGCAATGCGCAGTTTCCACGCACCCTCGTAAGTTCATGATTTCGTAATATTTTCAGTCCAGATTTTCACCAGTGGCATTTTTCCACACTTCCTTATGAACAGTACAGCTGTCATTTTTCACAACATGGCCGAAACGTGTTTTCACACTTTCAGCACAGAGATGCGTGGTCACTGTGGGAAATCATTGCTCGGGACAGATAAAGAAAATCACAGTGACACTATTCATTATTGGAGGTCCCAAAATGCCTGTGTTGACAATCTGCTGTAAAAAATTCCCAAACTAATTACATTACGGGTGTGCGTTGCACAGTTTCTATGCACACTCATGACTTCACCAGTTCTTTTAATATTTTTATTGCAGATTTGCAACATTGCCATTTTTTACACCTCCCCATGAACAGTACAGCTGTCATTTTTTACATCCTGTTCGGAATGTTTTTGCACCTGTGGTGCTAATGCCGTAGTCGCTGTGCATAAGCAGCTTTCGGCTAACAAACTGATATTGCCACTGTTCATGAGGTGGGGTCACAAAAAAACCATGTTGAAAATTTGGAGTGAAAATACCAATGAATGCCTGAGGTATTAGGGTTTCCAACCATAACGTCCAACCCTGTAGACAATGACAGGCATCAGGGGTGTGACTTGGGATTCTTGCCTGTAATGCTCATACCATTCCACACCCTGCAGCCAGTGAGAGGCATGGAGGTATGCCTTGGACTCTTCGGCCCCAAAGTTCACCCCATTCTCCTATACCATACCCATCTCACCGTATTTCCTGATGGAATGGGGTGCACATAAGGGCCAAAGACCCCAAGGCACACCGTGACACTTGTCAGTGTCTGCAGGGTGGGGTGTGGTGAAATGGCGTGGCCGTTATGCCTGACGACCCAAAGGCACACCCCAATGCCTGTCACTCTCTGCAGGGTGGTGGTGGGGTTGGATTCAGTTCAATACTTCACTGCCATTCCTATCACGCAGCTCTGTAACTTCTACACTACCACTGCCAATGCCATCAAGCAAACATTCGGCATTGACAAATGCTTGTTTTATTTTAACCAGAAGCGTTTCAGGCCTTGTGGGGTTTCGAAGCTTACATAAAAATTATCCTCACCGGATACATGAATTAAAGTTTATATTTCTGATTCCATAAACTTGAAGGATTCTTTCAATAATTTACTTCCCACAAAGATTCTATCTGACTGGGGTCCATACCCCTTTATATCTAATATGCACTGTGTTTTTCCTTGGGGCAGGTTCTGCCCTGTTTGTGAAAAGATCTATGAATTTCCAGCCCTGTCGTGGGGCTTCGGGGGTGATTAGAGGAGTCTTATGAAACTTCACCTTTTTCTTCTGTAGATAATTCTGATGCTGTCTAATTATTTATCTGGTTACCTCCTGTTTGGCTATTTTCTTTACATTGCTAGGCCTTTCATTTTCCTGCTGTTCTCTGTGATGCAAATATTCATCAGCATTTTATTCTCCTTTTTTTTTGTTTCTGTGCAATATTTACATTACTTTGCATTACTGTCTTTTTCCTACTACTGGGATTTATCTTTGCTTCATTTTCTGTTTAACTACTGTTATTTCTATTAGAATCTTGTACAGCACTTGTGTCATTAGAAATTAAATTAACCCCTTCCCGACCAGGTATTTTCATTCTTTTTCCTTTTCCACCAGTAGAGAAATTTCCTTTATTTGTAGTTACCTGGCCATCCTGTGACACTGTTCACCTACCTCAAGTGCTTTGCATAGTGCTCAGTCCTGTTTCTCCCACCGAAATGGCCATTTTAGCAGTACCTCGTTGTTGCTCTGTTTGCAAGTTGAGAGAGAAAGCCACATCCCAGTCTAGATCAGGAATCCATTTATTCTGTACTCTTCTGTTTGTTTCCATCCTGCTTCTTTCAATGCCTGCTCAGGTGACCAGGGCTCTTGTCAAATGCTGCTTCTGAAAGCTGTAGTAATTCTCATCCTGGCTAACATCAGCATTCATTGATCTTTCTTTGTCAGCTGTGTCAAACTTTGCCTGGCTTGCTGAAGCACTCTTCAGAGTGTCTCGGTCTCTGACAGTTTCTGTAGCTGTCTGTTCTGAAGGTAAAGCAGTATTACTGTTAGTATGAGCTTGACTGGTAACATCCTTCACAAAAAAATCATTGTTTAAGTGCTACTGTCCATTTATTGTAACATTCCTCATCCTCTGCCAGCATTGCTACTAGCATCCTCCTTCTCTTGGACATCTCTTTTTGCAGTTGTGTCTCAACAGCAGCAATGTTACCCATAGTCGTGCTCTGAAAATCTTCATTTTCATTTTCCAACTCCATATCTTCTACAGGTGTAGTTTTCTCTGTTACAATCCTGATCTCTACCAGAGTCTGTGACTGCAAACCTGTGTCCTTCTGGTATTCGCAAGCTGGGAGGAAGGGCATCTCCACAGCCTGCTGCTGCTCACCCTTCTCTGCAGCCTCTGGACTTGCTATCTTGGAAACAAGTCAACAGCTCCCCTTTCCAAGAGTAGGGGAATTTTTTATTATAATAACATCAAAAACAAATAATTACAAACAGTGTTGAATCACACAAAACAATATACTAACCAGAAAGTAAAAGAAATCCAAATAGATACAGAACAGTGTTAAGTCACACAAAAAATATACAAACCAGAAAATAATTCAAATGGGTAATACAGTCATACATTTGTTTTTTTAACTAACCTCCTAATAAATCGTTAGACCCAAATATGAATACATCACATGAAGGAAAAATACAAATTCATACATTAATCAAAACTGCTTTCACACTAACGATTTAATATGACATAGCTGAATCAAAGGAAAGATAATCAGTGTTAACTCACACTTAATATCCGTTTTACCTTATCACTTTTCTCTTTTTTTTCCTAATATTCCCTTCCCTTTCCTGTATCTAATACACTGAAGCTACATATAAATCCTTTCCTGTTCCTCTTAACTTATTTATATTTAATAAAATAAGTCATTCCTTGCCATCAATTTTGTACCTGCTTGGTAGATGCGAATCCTATATCTGTAAGATATACTCTTTCTAAGGCACCTTTTTACTAAAATACTCACAATCTCATAAGGCATTTGTTTCGATACAAACCCCGTTGACATCGAGCCTGCCATAGATAATATATTAATGCACAACATAGTATATGTAAAGTACCAATATAATACTTTGTCCCTAACCGAGCAAATTTCCCCTAAACCAAAATATCATAATCTAAATTGCCTAACCACTGCATTTTCCACTTTGCTACTAAGAATTTCCAAAGAGATGTGGCATAAGTACAATCAAAGAAAAAATGTTCCACTGTTTCCTCTTTATCAGTACAAAGCAAATAAGGACAATTTCTTTCGGATCTAGCCTTATATTTTGCATTGCCTCTCACCCCCATTCTGCCATATACTGACAGCCATATAAGTTCCCACATATATATTGGTAATCTTGAATTATTTAACCTCTGCAGCACCAATTTGATATCTCCTGCTGGACAATTCTTGAAAGCAAGTTCAGTTGGGTACAGATGCAACATTACTTTATTAAATAAGAATTTCCCTGTGCTTTCTCTCACTGTTTGCACTGATAACTTCCATCTAAATAATCTTTTAGCTATAGGTAAAAGCAAACTAGGGATGAATAAAGTGGGAAGAGGTTTTGGGGGATCACATAACCAAGCCGAAAAATACCTGGATAACATGTTTTGTAGTAATAGTCCTTCATTCGGGGGTAACAGATCCCATCCACCCTTCAAATTTGATGAAATGAATAATGTTGAGAAAAAAAATCACTGGATCTATCATCCCTAAACCCAAATTTTTTTCCGTTAAATACGTGTGTTGATGCTTAATGGGATTAAGTCTATTTCCCCACACCATCTGGAAAAACAAACTATATAATCTGGTTTCTAATGTTGTAGGAATCAGAAAGATATGAGCAATGTATAGTAAGATTGGTATGATAAATTGTTTAAGGACTTTAACCCTCTTAATTTTAGTTAACTTCCAATGTTTCCAAATATTAATTTTACTTTCAATAGTATTTAATCCTTTCTCCCAATTCAGACTAGATAAATTCTTGGCTCCATACCATAAACCTAAGATCTTAATTGGGTCAGAAGAGATATTCAGGCCTTGTACAGTTAACGGTTCCAGAATATGTACCCCAATAAATAATCCCTGGCTTTTAAAACTATTAAGTTGTGAATTGGGAAATTCTAGAATAAACATCCATAAAGTCTAAAAATAGTGGTACTTGATGATAATGAGTAAAAAATAAACATAAATCATCAGCATATGCCTGTACCCATACTTCTTGTAACAAGGGGGGCCGTAATCCCTTCCCATAATGGTGTTTGTGACAAATACTGAATTAACACATCAATAGTATAAACATATAGTAATGGGCTGAGTGGGCATCCCTGACGTACCCCCGTCGGAACATGAAATCCTTCTCCTATCATTGTTTGAATAATGGGATGAGTGATATTTTTGTCATATATCACTTTAATACAATTTATGAACCTTTTCAGTACCCCATAATGATGCCATACCAGAAGTAAAAATGGATGGTATACTCTATCAAATGTTTATTTTTGGTCTACCGACACAATACAGCCAGATAATTTTTGCCTATCAATATATTCAATCCAATCTCTAATAATCCTATGTGCCTGAAATATATTTTTCCCTTGTATTCCACAAAATTGATTGGGAGATAGAACCATCATTGCCATTTTTTTAACCTGGTGTTCAAAATACCTGTCAACAATTTGTAGTCAGAATTCAATAATGTGATTGGTCTCCAATTGTCTAATGAAAATCTATCTCCAGATTTAAACAAAAAAATTTGTAAACCTTCAGTAAACCACAGTGGGAATTCCGCCAATTCTAGAAAAAAATTTAAAACTTGTACTAAACATGTTGCAAATTCTTCTGGAAATGCCTTATATAATTCCATTGTTAATCCATCTACCCCAGGTGAGGTTACAGATTTCAGTTGTTTAATAGTTGTAATAATTTCTGTTTTTGAAATAGGTGAGACAAAAGTCCCAACATTTCCATGTTGTCCAGGTATCTTTAATTGTGCCAAAAACTGCTGCGTAACAGAAACGCTAGGTGGATTCTCAGGGTCATGAGAAGTCAAAAACTGTTTAATCAGTTTTTGCAAATTATTGGTGTCTGTGAAAATCTTTCCTTCCTCATCTTTTAGTGCCGTTATTGTAGTATTATTTTTATATTGTTTAAAAGCTTCATTAGGGTCTCCAGCTGGACATTTTTTATCTCCATACTTAAACAATGCTTGAAGAGTATCTGCTCTAATTTATTGCCACTCCTTAAGTTGTTGTTTGATTTGTGCTATATGAATCGAATTGTCTCCTTTGGAAGTATTTGCAATTTAAATTAAATCATACAGGCGCTGTCGTAATTTAAGATATTTGAGAAATTTCTCATTACCCTTTGTTCTTCCCATATTTTTAAAAAATTTACAAAATTCTTGTTTTGAATCTAACCACCATTCCCCCAAATCATCATATAAAAAGGCCACAGACAATCTTACATTAATAAAACTTTAAATTTAGCTACCACCTCAGAACAGTATAACAATAATGCATTCAATTTCCACCTAGCTGTCTTCTGTGATGGTATTTGATCAGTTCCTATCACACACTGTAATAGCAGATGGTCTGAAAATGAAACTAGGAAGGGAGAAAATGTAAATGACAAAGAATCGGATAGAAACATATAATCTATGGTGGAAGTGTATTTTTTTTTATAAGTAAACTTTATCCCTCCTTGTTGCCGACTGCTACCATTTATGAGGCTCGATGATTTGATCAGCTGTTCCAACGCATTGGAATCACAATAAACTTTTTTATTTTTCCCAGTCACATCTTTCCTAAGTCTATTTTTAATTTCACAATTAAAGTCTCCACATAAAATTTTTTTATGTGAAGTAAATAAATAAGGTCTTATTAATTGAAAAAGCGCCACCCGTTCTGCTTTAATTTGAGAACAACAGTTATTAATAAATCTACATGTCAGTGTTTTCCAAACCCCATCGAGAATCATCAATCTGCCTGGAATGATGTCCATTAATTTAATTAAAGAAAAATTAAATGAATTAAACAGAAAGCCAATCCCGTCAGCCGTTTGCTGGCCAAACGACCAATAGGAAGGCCCCCAGCACCATTCTCTTTGGAAAAGCCTAGTTTGGTTTAAAGAATACAGCCAGGTTTCCTGTAATAAACAAATATCCAAAGCTTGAAAGTGAATATAATCATATATCATCATTCTTCTCCTAAAGTTCAAAAGACTGTGAACATTTACAGAACCTAGTTTCAATACCATTTATTTAAAACCAAAAGCAATCATCCATCTTTTTTTCTCCTTTTTATCTTTTTTCCTTTGTAGCCCTCATGTACCCGCAAGGGAGAGGGAGGGCTATCTTGTACGGGTTGTGAGTCTAAATCCTGACCATCCATTTCAGACTCACCCCATGAAGTAGCTAAAACTGCAAAAGGGTTATTTGATTCTATCTCAATCTGGCTAGACCCCATGCTAGATTTTGTATTCCAGGAAGACCTTCTTACTGGGATCATGATCAGGGGTCTTGTAACCTCAGAGCCACCTGCGTCTTCCTGAGTAATTACTCCTCCTTGTGCATCCTCAGAACCCTTCTGGGGTAATTCCTCTAGTGCCTTGTCATGACCATGTCTTTAACGAAGTGTCTATCTAGATTTTCCTGTCTCAGTGCGGTCTCACTCTCAGGTGCCTCTAAGTTTGTGACTTTGTCTTGTGCTTCCTGGATTAATAATTCAGGACTACCAGTGGAAGCCTTATTCTTTGCTGCCCACTCACAGTCAGAAAAAACATGCTCAATCCCTTCACATAAATCACACTTCGTGAAATTAGCACACTGAAACACACCATGGCCTACCTCCCCACAATTATTGCAATGGGGCTTATCACAAGAGCTCGACAAATGTGTCCGAACCCCACATCAGTAGCAAGCTCTAGGCTGGCCTGCATAGAAACACACCCCTCTATCTCTCCCCAAAAGAAAGGAGTTAGGGATGTGCTCAATCCCTTTGTCTGTTTGCCATAGTTTAACTTTGAATTTCCAACCCCCGGTCCAAAACTGCTCCGAATCAAGAATAGCCTCTGGAGGGCTCAGAACTTCACATTTTTGGGCTAACCAGTATGAGATGTCGTCCACGTGGACACCTTCATTCTGAAACATAACAGTGACAAACTTAATCAAGGGTTCTGCCAAAGAAATAACAAAAAAAGGTGTCCAAATGGGTGAAAATTTCACCTGGCTATATCTTTCCCAGAATAAATCAAGTGCATATGCAGAACGAAAGCTGACATCAAAATTATCCTCGCCTGATATGTTGATGAACGCAAACACTTCTCTTGGTGAGACATGTAAGGAATCCTTTAATAAATGTTTACCTACATATACTCTATCTGGTCTAACTTCCATGCCTCCTTTATACTGTATGCGAACAGCATTTCTACAAGGAGCTGCCTCTTTCTTAGATGTAGTAAATAAATCAGACATGAGAGGCCTTTCCGCAGTGTGAATTTTCTCCTTGCTTACCCCAAGCTGTTCCTCACCTACTAAAGGGTTAGGAGTGGGACTGGTTTCTTGAATGACTGATTCCTGCTGATTAGCTACAATATCCAGCCTTCCCCTTCCCTCATCTCCTTCGGATATATCAACAGCTGAAGGTACATTAGGTCTCCACCCAGGTTCATTTTGCAAAAAGTTAAGTTTTGGATCCCAGTATGGTGTAGGGTGCCATGACCCTTTGTTTAGCGTCCAACCAGCCTCTTGCAAAGCTTTCTCTGGAGACCAGTTTTCTATCCTTGGGGTCTGCAATAAAGAATTCGGTTCCATAGTCATTTTAGTTTGTTTTATCTGTGTTGGCTCATGCACTCGATTTCCAACAGGTACCTCCAAATTCTGTTTTGCAAAGACCACAACCGCTCGTTTTTCTTTCCCATCTTCTCCTATTTTCTCTTGACCAGATGCCAGACATTTAGCAAACGTAAATTCCGAAACACCTTCTTGTCGATGCAGATCCGTTTGATAAATACACAGTATGTTCTCTGAAACAAGGTGTTCTGTGCCATGAAAAACAAACCCCACTGCTTTTGATAGTGCCACAGGGATCCCCAAGGACTCAGCACTTCCCAATTCCATGCGATTCACATCTGGGTTACCCTCAGCTACCTTGGTAACCGGTGTGACGTTGTCAGCCTCCATGGTGCTCTCTAGTCGCAAAACACACTGCTCTTTCGATTGTAGCAGATCCTCTCCCTTCCGTTTCTCCTCGCTATGCGATGTATCCATTATTTCCTGACCCCCAATGGTCATCGATAAAACACATTCATCACTACCATTGGTGCTGGATGTAAGACTCTCCGGTGTCTCCGAAACACATGCAACGCCACTGTAAGGAACTTCCATTTCCTTTGTTTCAAGTGCTGAAATCTCCTCTAGGACTCTTTTCTGTTCAGCTTGCAAAGCAGTAAGTTTCTCTTTCAAAGACAATTTAAGCAGGGAAAACTCAGCTTTATTTCCTGATTGTAGAAGCTCCTGTTCAGTATTCATTTTCTCCAAAGATGAGAAAACCTCCGTATTTGATAGTACCGTGAACAGTGCAGACTGCACCCGTTCTTCCGTTTCCCTCCATTCTTCCATCGGGAGAGCTTTCCGTCCATCCTCCACTGCAGCAGCCATCCTCTCCCAAGTCAGACCTCAAATGATCCAACTTGCCATGTTCACTAGCCCCCTACTGCCAGCAATGCAGTAGGGGATTTTCCTAGGTGTCCTGGCCAATATTCCCCTTCCCATAAAACCACTTCATGCAACTGTCCATGGCTATGTGTTGGTGTTAACGTGTGAAATGGCTGTTACTGCACATTTACAGTCACTTCTTAGGCAGTCTCTCGTTGCTTGTAAAGCACTTTGGATGCATTGTGTATGAAAAACTTTATACAAATGCAGATTCCACTAAATGTCTTCCTCTAGTTCAAGAGAAAATCAGAAACAATCCTTACTCCATTGCTGCTGGGTGGTAACACTTTTGACTGTGTTGCAGTGGTGGGGGGGGTAAATAACACAAGGACCCCACCTTTGATTTAAAGAAGAAAATCAATGTGGTATGGCTAGGAAAATATTTCCTCATGTGATGTTTTATCTTTAAGCATCAGTTTAGAAGCATGTTCTATCCTGCAGCAGTTCTCTCATAATTTTTCTGTAACTCAGACTAGGAGTACTTAAATTGAGTTTGTGTAGGTGTGCTTAAATTGAGTTCCTGTTGGTTCTTCTTGCCTGTTGTTACAAGCTCTTACAAGGCTCCATAATTACTGTACTGAAGTCACTCAACAGCGCAAGGCTGCCTATTTCCAAAATCAGTTCTGCGTTAGTGGCTTGAATACTTCTAAATTTTGGAAAGCAATTCACTGCCTCCTAAATGACTTCTATTCCTCTTCAAACTCCCAGACCAATACCCGTATCTCTGTATCTGCTGATGAGCTGCACCATTTTTTCATTGATGATCCCAGGATGCTCATCTCTCCTTCATTTGTCCCAGTCTGCCTTTATCTTCCCCGGCTCCTGGGAGATTCAGTCTTTCCCCATCTCTGAGTCTGAGGTTCTCCAAGAACTATCTTCTCTTAATGTTTTTTCCAGTGGTGTTTCTGATGGCCTATTGCCCAGAATCCTTTCCCTCTGGGCTCCTGCCTTGACCACCCCCCGCTACTCACATCCTGGCTACCGACTCCTTTTCTTACAGTTTTAAACAATGCTTGAGTTGTCTGACTCCATAAAGATGGCATCACTGATTCTCCAACAAACTACCACCCCATATCTCTACTTCCCCCCCTCTCCAAATTGCTCAAGAGAAAGGCCAGTAAGCATCTCATCAACTTTTATGACAAATCAGGTTTTATTATTCCCTTCCGGTTGGGCTTCTGTCCTGTACACTCTACCACAAGCTTCCCAGCTCAGAATCACAGACCATTTCTATTCACATATGGACACTGGTCAGGGGACCTGTGCAATTCTCATTGACTTGCAAAACATTCAGTACAGTAAATCACTCAGTGCTCCTAGCCAAATTAGCATCCTCTGGTGCCACTGCCTCCTCCATATATTGGTTCAAATCAGTCCTATTGGACATGTGCCAATTGAGTTAAACTAGGATCATCCATCTCCCCTCAGCTTTGTGTCTCATTAGGGGCCCCTTAGGGCCAGTCATTGACCCCCTCTTCCTCTCTGGGTTCATTATCTCACTAACTCCTTAACTGTTTGTAATTCCCCACAAGTGTGCTGATGATATATTCATCTTTTCCACTAGCTCCTTACTCCATTCTATTGAGCAGTCACTCCAGTCCAGCTTCGGTAATGTACAAAAAATTAGTTCCTCACCTATCAGCTTAGTATAAGTTAAAATAAGGTGGTTTCCATGCTTTTTGGCATTACTTACTAGCTGAGATCAACCCCTTCTACTTAGAAGCTACATTCCTTATCAGGCAACCCATTGACTCCATAACCTACTACAAATACCTTGACATGACATTAGACCAACATCTCGCCAAACTTGAGGCCCTCTATAGGCTAAAAAACTGTCTCCTTCTTAGTACTTGGAAAGCTGTAGTAGAATGCTTGCTCTTCACCCTGCTTGATTGTGGGGATGAGTTGTTCTCTGGCATCTCAAATGCTGCTTTACCTAAGCTCTCCCACCTTTTCAATGCCCTTTGTAGATTTGTTCTGGCCTGCCCCCATCAAACCCACCACTACATTATGTTCCCTTGAGGCATTCACTCCATACTACCCTGCTAGGCACCAAATATTGATCAGGTGACTGCTAAGTAGCACTCCATGGGAGCTATGTTCAAGTCCCGGAACATTTATTGTATCTTTATATATTTACTTCCTTGCCTTCACTGGAATGACTGCACTGTATCTCCTCGTTGTTCCCCACCCCCACACCCCAGGTCACAGCTGGAAATGAGCCAATCCAGACTCTGCTTCCTTACATAGTAAACTATGTTACAAATAAACAAATAAGTACTGTAATAGTGCTTTGAGATTTTGGTAAACTGTTTGAAAATAGAGTGCTTAAGTGCAAGTTCTTTTTTAAAATCCAAATCTAGGCACTTGGATAGAAAACACTTTTAAGGCTTTTAAAATCAGCCCATAGCAGTAATTATTCATCACCCACACCATCACCACCACCAAAAATCTAAAGCATGAGGTCACCAAGTATGAATAGCCTTAAACTCTTCAGAACCTGCTAAATGTGGTTGTACAGCACATTCTGTAAAACTGGTTAAGAGCAAGTTAGCTACTAAAATAAAATGTTACAATCTATGAAAATGTACAACAATTATGTGTTTACCTCCAGTGTTTTCTGCTTTTTTCTTTGTTGTTTTACTTTCTCCTGTTATTGACCTACTAAATATTTCAGATAATATACACTTTTCTTGCTGCATCTTTCAAAATGACTCTGACTGTCTACAACTGATCTCATAATTTTATTTTTTTATTTTTATTTATTTATAATTCGGAAAACACCTTTGCGCACAAGTGCTCTTTTGCAAAGATTCCACATCTGACAAGTACAAGGAATGAGAAACACAACATACATTCACCAGCTCAGGAAGAGCCTGTCAGGTACAAGCAACAATAAATTAGCAGTAAAGATAATATACAGTACACACTCTAGCACATAACTGTCCCAGGGGAACATGTTTACAAGTGCCAATAATGTATAAGCACAAGAAAAACATGGTATACTGGACAGAGGTCAATTAAAAGCAGCAGCAGGTTGATTTCATAGTGAATTCCTCTGTTAAGGATTTCCTAAAGCATGCAATTTTGGAAAGTTCTACTAGGGATTCCGGGAGCTCATTAAGCTATTGCAAGCACAGACTGCAAAAAAGCACCTACCCAGGCTTGTTTTTTTGGAAGGGGGTTTCAATGACTTGTCTAGACATACTTGTGGTAGAATATTGGTTTGTGACTGGGCAGAGGAGATCTTTAATTGCAGTGGGGCTAAAGCCCAACAGAGCTTTTTTTGGCCACCAGACAGGACGTATTTTAGCTTGTCCTGAATTGGTAGCCATTTGTTACCAGCATACAATGAGCAGTCATGTGTAAGCCAGTCTGCCCCACTGGCAAAACATCAGGTTTTGTTGAGTACCATCCTTCCTCTGGAGAGGGTAGTGTCACAAGCTGCCCCATATAGTAGGAGACCATAGTTGATGAGAGGTAGGCTCGTACTGGAGACTACCAAGTGTCTAGCCTTCTGGTGAAGTTAAGGCTCCTAACATTTTATTGGCCAGATTTGTGGTGTTGTTAACATGTGTAGAGAATGAAAGGGTGTCATCCAGGGTGACACCCAGATACTTAAAGGAATCAACCTGGTTCTGCATAGTTCCATGTGCATTATGGATAGTGAGGGGAAGGGCCTATTTCTTCAGATGTAGACCAGCAAACAACATGGTCTTTGTCTTCTTATTGTTCAGGATCAGTTTATTGACTCCAGACCAATCCTCCAGAGACTGGAAGCTACTTTGTAGATCTCTGGAGAGTTTGTTATGACATGGACTGCTTTTCAAGACCACCGCATCATTAGCATGTAAATGCACCTTTGAGAGAGTCTGTTTATAAACAGGCTAAAGAGGAGAGGGCCAAATATTGACCCTTGAGGGATACCATCTGAGACTCCATTAGTACTCGAGAGAACTCCATCAATCTTTACCCTCTGAGTACATTCTGTGAGGTAGCAACAGAACCAGACTGAGGTTTCAGAGGAGAGGCCCAGGGAGGAGAATTTATCAAGCAATAGTGAGTGGTTCATGAGGTTGAAAGCTTTGGTCAGATCTATGTAGGTGGCTCCAACCAGATGGCCTTTGTCAACAGCCTCATACAGGTGCATGGTGTATTCTATTAGTGCAGTACCAGTGATGTTTAGCTTACTGAAGTCATGCTGCTGTTTGCACATTAATTCATATTTTCAGTACTTATGTAGAAAACAAGTTGACCTGAGACTATTCTTTCCAAAGCCTTAGAGAGAGGAGAGAGGATTGAAATAGGCTGATAGTGGGCTATGTTGGTGCGGTGCCCACTTTTGTGTACAGGGGTTATTATTATTGCTTTCCAGAGGTCTGGGAATTGGAAGTATTGCGCGAGAGGTTGAATATCTTACTCAATGGAAATACAAGTTCTTCAAACACTAGGGCCAGCAACTTGATATTCATTGACTCACTCCCCACTAGTGATGGGCAAAGTGGCTGAAATTCACTCTGCAAAGTGATTCACGGAGTAACGCAGAATCTATGAAGTACTCTGCAAAGCAAAGTGGAATAATTTGCATCATGATGAGGAATGCAAAGTCCATTGAAACCAATGACTTTGCGTTATTCAGCCTTCCCCAAACCACTTCACCAACAATTTTAAGGTGAAGTACATTGAAATCAATGTACTTTGCATCACTTCACCTTGTTATTGAGCTCCAAGGTGAATTTTGCAGTGCTTCATGGGACTGCAAGTCACATGGGCTCTAGATTGTTCTGTACAGCCTCAGTTCTGCGTAGTGTGTGTGTAGTGGAAGATGGAGACAGTTTTCTCTCAGAGCTCTGCTATTCAAATCTTCTAAAAGCTATTAAAAAAGCCTTTTTGAGCCATTTTGTTGCTCAAAATTTAGTACATCGATTGTAGGAAACCTTCCTGTGCTCATATCATTGAGTGTTTATTGTTTGTGTGTGGATTTTGAATGTCAATTTAGAACAGTGAGTCTGTGTAATGTGAAGTATGCTTTGGGGATGGGCGTATCTGTGGTGTAGGTAGATTAACTGGGAAAAAAAGGCCGTCTTTCTGTTTTGGTTATATTTTTCCTGTATAACTGTGTAAATGTACACACAGTAATATTTTCAATAATTCTTGACATTTTTTTGCTGATTGTTGTGGAGTAGCAGTGTATAATTTCAGTGTGTTTAAAACAGTTGGTTATATTACTAAAGGTTTTCAATTTGCTATGCATTACTTGTAGTGTGTTTGTGTGTGTGTGTGTGTGTGCTGCATGCCATTAAATCAGACACCTTTTATTGTGCCACAGAGTAATTGCAGCAGAGTGAACCTGCTATCCACCGCACCTTCATGAATTATTTATACTGCTTTGTGGTATCTTTACTAGCAGTGGACTGTTACTGCCATGCATCCCCCCCCCCCCCCCCCCCCAACCAGCAAAAGGTATTCTTTTCCAGATGTGGATTTTTGACTTGTGAGCACTGGTTAGGTATTGTGCATTTGCGTCTGCATCTCTTGAGTGTGCTTTTGCTGTACACCATAAATTCAGGGGGAGACTTTGCATTTCTTGTTACACTCTCATTTCACTTTGTCAGCACTAGAGAATTTTCTGGACACAAGACAGTAGCATTTTGGGGATGCACATTAATTCTGGTGACTGTGTGTGACCACTGCATGCATGACAGAGTGCACCATTAATTCTGGGAGACTGCATTTATTTGTTACCCTCTCATTTCACTTTGTCAGCACTGGGGAACTTTCTGGGCAAAAGACAGTAACATTTTGAGGATGCAAATTAATTCTGGTGACTGTGTGTGACTACTGCACACATGACTGAGTGCACCATAAATTCTGGGAGACTTTGCATTTCTTGTTACCCTCTCATTTCACTTTGTCAGCACTGGTGAATTTTCTGGACACAATACTGTAGCATTTTGGGGATGCAAATTAATTCTGGTGACTGTGTGTGACCAATGCATGCATGACTGAGTGCGCCATTAATTCTGGGAGACTTAGCATTTTTTATTGTTGTGCTCTCATTTCACTTTGTCAGCACTGGGGAGTTTTCTGGTCACAAGACAGTAGCATTTTGGGGATGCACATTAATTCAGGTGGCTGTGTGTGACCACTGCACACATGACTGAGTGCACCACTAATTCTGGGAGACTTTGCATTTCTTGTTGTGCTCTCATTTCACTTTGTCAGCACTGGGGAGTTTTCTGGACACTAGACAGCAGCATTTTGGGGATGCACACTAATTGTGGTGACTGTGTGTGACCACTGTGTGCATGACAGAATACACCATTTATTCTGGGAGACTTTGAAGTTTTTGTTACCCTCTCATTTCACTTCATCAGCACTGGGAAGTTTTCTGGACACAAGACAATAGCATTTTGGGGATGCATATTAATTCTGGTGACTGTGTGTATGAGGGGCCACCAATATTGTTGTCACTTTGCCTTACTTCACGTTAAGGTGGAATGACGATGCAAAGTAATAATTACAAGGTAAAGTGAGCATTTTGTATTGGCCACTCCACATACGGGAGTGACAATGTGAAGTGACCACTTTGTGGGCACTTTCCCTTTGAAATATAAATTTGCTGCATCTCTATTCCCCACCCTCATTTTTCCCATTACCCTTTTTACATATTTGAGAGTTTCCTTGATGGTGGCATGTTTAAAGTAGAATCTGGGGAGGTCAGTGTTGGAACCAGGTGGGTTACATCAACCTGGGCATTCACCAGCACAGCCCACAGGTGCAGTGTCAAGAAGGAGGACCAACCTCAGATCCAAGAAGACTGTGTTGAAAGCATTTGCAATTTCAGCTGGATCAGTGGTGACACTCACACTGGTGTTGAGCACTGTCAGAGAAGATTTGTCATTGTTTCCAAGGAGGTATTTTAGGTTATCCCAGAATTTCTTTTCATTGTTCCAGTAGTTCTTTTGTTGGTCTTTGTAAAATGCCACATTAGCCTGTCTTATCTTGCTGGTGCACTTGTTATGAGCTTCTTTATGTTTCTGCAGGTCACCTGGTGAACCAGTGTCCCTTGCACACCACCTGAGGTTATCCCTCAATTGCATGAGTGCAAGGAGTGCTGAGGTGATCCATCTGCCTGAGGTACCTTATATCGTGTGTTTCTTTGGGTGGGGCAAATGTGTTGCAGGCATCTGTGAATTGGGTTACAAGGTACTCAAGGCCCTTGTTAATATCTGGCTTGGTCTGCAGATAACTGCAGTCAGCCTCTGCCAAGTGAGCCTTGAAGGCACCTATTGCACCTTTCTGCAATACCCCATTTATAGAGGTTTTTGGAGGAGGCTTAGGGTGCTCAGCTGTCCATGCGCATTGGACTAGTGAGTGGTCATTGATGGCATCTGGTTGGATTGAGACCTCGATTAATCTCTCTTGTTGTGTGGCTATGATCCATTTGTTTAGGGTTTTGGTCCCCATTTTATAGCTGATCCGGGTGCAGTCTATCACTACTTGTGTTAGGAAAAAGCTGGTTTCCAGGTGTTTGTATTTGTGGCAGCAAATAGGTAAACAATATAGGGTGAAACATAGAAACATAGAATTTGATGGCAGATAAGGACCGCTTAGCCCACCCAGTCTGCCCATTTCCCTACCTAATGGATAAGATGCAGATCCTAGTTAACCAGCAGCCTACTTCTTTCTACCCCCACCCACTAGAATTGCCTTATGACTGTCCCTTGCATGCTTCACTTCAACAACTGTTTTTGACTCCACAACCTCCTCTGGAAGGCCGTTCTATGCATCGACAACCCTCTCTATGAAAAAATACTTCCTTACATTACCTCTGAGCTGCCCCCATCTTCAAATTGTGCCCCTTTGTTCTTGCACACCTCATTTTTTGAAAGATGCTACCCTCTTGGACTTTGTTGATTCCTTGAGGTACTTGAATGTTTCTATCATGTCCCCCTCTCTCTCCTTTCTCGAGGTTATACATATTAAGCTCCTTTAGCCTCTCTTCATATGTCTTCTGGTGCAGACCCTGCACCATTTTAGTGCCCTCCTCTAGACAGCTTCCATCTTGTCTATGTCCTTGTGGAGATTGGGTCTCCAGAACTGCACATAGTACTCAGATGGGGTCTCACCAGCTGACTGTACAGGATAACAACTTCTTGTTTCTACTGGTGATGCCTCTCCCTATGCATCCCAGTATCCCCCCAGCCCTCCTTACTGCCCTCTCACATTGCTTACCCACCTTTAAGTCATCTGATATGACTACCCCTAGGTCCCTTTCCATTTTTGTTGTTGTTAGTATCTCACCCCCATTGTGTACTCTTCCCCTGGGTTTTTGTTTCCCAGGTGCATTACCTTGCACTTCTTAGCATTGAATCTAAACTGCCATACATTTTACCATTCCTCTAACCTTCCCAAGTCCCTTCTCATCCTTTCCACCCAACCTTGTGCATCAACTCTGTTGCAGACCTTTGTGTCATCTGCAAAGAGACATACTTTTCCTTCCAGTCCCTCTGTAATGTCGCTTATAAAGATATTGAAGAGGACCACTCCTAATACTGAACCCTGCGGTACCCTACTAGTAACCCCCCCCTTTCTTCAGAGTGGACTCCATTTACTATTACCCTCTGTGTCCTATTTTCCAGCCAATTCTTTACCCAGGCTATCATCTTGGGACCCACTCCCAGGCTGGCTAACTTGTATATTAATATTTTGTGTGGGACTGAGTCAAATGCCTTGCTAAAGTCTAAGTAGACCATGTCCACAGCCCCTCCCTGATCTACTACTTTGGTCACCCAGTCAAAGAAATCTATTAGATTCATCTGGCATGATGTTCCCACTGTGAATCCCTGCTGTCTTGGGTCCTGTGCCCCCTGGCCTCCAGGTACTTGACAATTCTTTTCTTCAGAAGTGATTCCATCATTTTCCCTATCACTGAGGTTAAACTAACAGGTCTGTAGTTTCCTGCTTCTGCCCTGCTCCCACTTTGTGAAGGGGAATCACATCTGCCCTCCTCCAGTCCTCAGATACCACCCCATCCTCCTATGATTTGTTAAAGAGGGTAGTCAGTGGTGTCACTAGTTCTGCCACCTAACTGTCATTTTAATTTCTTCCCTTGATTATTATTTCTTAACACATCTGTAGAAAGGGCAACATTTTGTAGCCAATCCACTACTTCTTCTGGCTCATGCTGTGTTATTTATTTTACACTGTCAGTTTAATCCAGTACAGATCTGTTCCCTTCATTTGGAACTCTTTATTTGGTTTAAAGCCTTATGTGTCACTGTCATATATAAATGAGTAGAAAGTGGAGTCTAGTGTTTAGAGCACTGGTTTGAGAACTTGAAGACTGTCAGTTTAAACCTCTGTAGAGCTACATTATTTACTGTGAGACCTCAAGCAAGTCACTTAACCTGGCAGCGCTCCAGTCAGTCCAATAGAAGAAAACCTTAGTTATAAAATATTTTATTATAGTTTTATTATTTTACATTATTTTAATTACTATTTTATATTTTTTATAAATGCTTAATTATTAATTAAGGTAATTGGGGTATAATACAGAGACAATTGGTTTATATTCCTGTCTACATAAGCTCTCTATGCAAGAAGGAAAATTGATTACAAAAAGGAAAAAAAATAAACTCTTCAAAGCACAAACTGCCTAGATGAGACTTTGGAAAAAAAACTGGTTTTGCAGTTTGAAATATCACCTTTGACCCAGTGAAGAGATGTGCCAAGTCCCCCACCCTATCTGGGGCCTCTTTACACTATGATAGTACCTGCACTCTAGAATCTCAGCTTGCAAGAGCTTTTAAAAACTTAAGTTTAGATTTGGCTCTGGCCAAAAGAGATAGTTACCATAGAAACTTGACAGCTGACAAATTGCAGCTGGTCTTCTGCATCAGCTTGAAGCTGGTACCACCAAGATTTTGAAGTTAAACTGCTCTATGTTTCAATATGAAAGAAAAACTTTAGTCTCTTGCAAAAACTATCTTTAATGCCACCAGCTTGAACCTTACACAGTTGTTAAAGGATATTTTAGCCTGTTGACTGTCTCAATTTGAAACATATAACTTGAAGAGAAGGTGGGTTATTTGATTATCAATTTTGTATCAAAAGCCTAAAAGAGAAAATATCAAAGTTTGATCTTGAATGGAAGATGGTATCATGACAAGTTCAAAGATATACTTTTTGTGTGTGCAACTTGCTGCTGGTAAAAAATAAACCATCTTAAGGAAGTTTGAAATAAACAAGTTGACAGTTTGACAAATGTGTTTCCTTGAAAGAACAAAGAAACATTTGCCTACAATGGAATTCTGTGCTTTTAAGGACTTTCTTAAACTTGGACATGAGAGAGACTTGCTTAATTTTGGAGCTTGGGACATAAAAAATCAAAAGTGTTACTTTGTTTTTTTAAAGATGTTGCTAAGAATTAAAGTTATAGTCATTATTAAGTTATCTCAAGAAATACTTGTCCTATAAATGTGAGAGATGTTTTAAAAGATTGCCTTTAATGAGCTGAATTCTGAAATGTTTATATGAAAACTGCATTATGTTGCCTTGAAAAGTTAGATGGAAAGTCATTTTAAGTTGCAAAACTAAACTCTGAACAGAAGGGTAGCCCTTGGAAAGGGTGAAGACTCACTTTTTACATCATTTGTAGGATCCAATGAAGTTGGTAAAATTTGTATCCAGCCCAGTTCTTGCCTATACTGCATGTTAGAAGAATCTGTGCCTGTGGACCTGCCAATATGGTTGTTTGTTTTATTGTTTTGAGATTCCTGCCAATGCCTAAAGTCAAGAACCAAGCCTCCCTGGTAGTATCTGGACCAGCAAGGAACCTAACCTTGATTGCTGTGTTTATACCAGAGGTGCTGAGGTCAAGAGCCTGAGGTTCAAGCTTGGAAGAAAACAGAAACTGCAGCAAAGCCAGCCACAAAGAAAAATAACTTTTCACAGCAGAATTTTCCAAATCCTGGTGCAGTAAAGACTTCTGTTTGTGCAATGGACATCCTTTAAATATCTGAGTATTGCCCCGGACTTCCATCTTACCTGCTATGATCATATCCATCTTCTAACCAAGTCCATTAACTCAAGAATTGGCCTGCTGCACAGACACAAACACTGTATGCCTCCTGCAGCCCTCTGCCTGGCTGTGTCATCCTCAGTCCTTTTGCTGGTTGTGTATGGGATTACTTTCTATGGTGCAGCTGATAACACTGCTCTCAGTCATAGCAAGGTAGTGCTGAACAGAGCCTACCAGTTAATCTCTGGGTGTGATAGGTGGACCCACACTTGTGATTTCTACAAGCTAACAAACTGGCTAAACTTTGAGACTCAACTAAAATACCAAACCTGCCTTATAGCCAAGAAAATCTCAGCTGGTCTCTTCCCTATAGGGCTCTGTGATCTAATCCAACATGCCCCTCAAGCTAGATCCACCAGAAACTCTACAAAAGATCCGCTCCTAGTCCCTCACTGCAGGACATCCTTGGGGCAACTTGCATTCTACTATAGAGTACCCCCTCTGAATGAATGACCTACCTGTAGATATCTCCTTGGAATTGAAACTAGACCTCTTCAAATCCAAACTTAGAGAGATACTCCTCTCCTCCTGTGTTTGCGATTGCTTATAATCTTCCTCCCCTCCCCCTGCTCTCCTTATACCCTCTACTTTTTCCCCTACTAGCTTTTGTGAACAAAGTCTTTTCTGACAGCAACCTCCACCACCTCCTCCCTTCCTCCTCCATACCTTCTCCCCACCTCTAAAATGCTGTGTCTGTATCCGTTTCCTAAGTAGTCCCCCTCATCTCTAAAATGATAGGCTTGTACCTGCTCCTGAGTGTTCTCAAATATATTGCTGTTCTATGTTACTTATTGTACTATTCTAATGCAATATATGGTTTGTTGCTTATCTGCTTGTCGTGATTCAGGGCATAATTGTCTACCCTCTGTATGTCTTGTACCCAGCTCTGTACCTCAAGTATCCACGTGTTCTTTTAATTTGTCTTGTACAGTTAACTTGTATTTTGACATGGAGCCTTTGCAAAGGAGTCTCTGACTCAAAGGTTTATAATTCCCGATATGGTCAATAAATAAATAAATTATTAGTAATTAGTTAAATTGCACAGGGACAAATAAAATCTATTTGTTCTACATATTACATGTGGGTGTGACAGAAACATTTTTCCAGTTATCTAGAACTACATGCAATAGGCTGCAAAGTAAGATTTGAGCCAGTCTTATATTGTTTATGTGATTTATGCAAATTTTGTGACATGGGGCTAATGGCTTAGCTAAGTGCCCATAATAAGAAACTGGTATTTAGACCTATTGTTCAAACAGTACCACCTGTGAAAAAGAGTAGAATAAGGATCCCACAGGAAATTAGAAAGTGCATCTCAGCTGGGCGCTCTTAGGTAAACACAGTACATTGTAAAATACAAAAAAAAACCAGATGTATCTCTGTGTCTGTCTACTCTATATGGAGGGTGCCATAGTTCATCACAGTTCATCAACTTTAGTACAGTAAGTCACTCAATAAAAATATTTTTTTTATTTAGTTGATACAGCAGAATAACTGAGACAGTCATTGTTATGCTATTATTTTTTTACAGTGTTTTTACCCAGAATAGCCTAGATGAGATGTTACATATCCTTTCCAGGGGGTCCTGCTTCTACCCATTTTCACAGCTTGGTAGACTGGAGCACTGGGAAGTTAAGCAAGTTGCCCAAGGTCTCACAGTGAATATTTTGGCTCTTGCAGGTCTAGAACCAGTGATCATTTGGTTCCCAAACCAGAGCTCTAATCACTAGACAAGACTGCCGTCCTCATTTTCCTGTTTTTTTTTGTCATACTCCATGCCCCCAGAAGTCTTATTCTTTAAGGGCCCACATTGTGCTGCTTCTCTGCTTGCCGAGCTCACTCTTGATGGCACTGGCCACCATCAGATCAGAGTTTATCCCTTTTGGTGCCCATGTCACCTATCCCTCCTCAGGGTCCTCCTCCTCCTCCCATATTGGGGATGGAGTAGAGAGAGAAGTGAATTGCCAAAATCATTAATGGGCACCAATAGCTGGGTAGGAAGCAAGCCACCAAAGAAGGTTGGGTGGCATGGGAGACCATTACTCAAGGCTCCCTAGGCCAGCATTTTTGCTTATTCTTCCTGCTTATCTCTACCTCCCCACCTGGATTGAGCACCACGTTGGCACACTGGAGGCGAGGCATGCCAGTGCTTAGTCACCCATGCCAGCAATGGTGCCATGCAGCCACCAGGAGGAGCTTTCTGCATAGTGTACCTCTCCCTCTTACCAGGAAGAGATCTTCCTTGTGGACACATTTTCACCCACCATATAGGTCTCTGCTCCTGACATCCCAGGCTTGGGGTGTGACCCAAGGTCACCAGCATGCCAGAGTAGTCCCTTACATCTCAGCTTGTGTTTGTTTTTAATTAGCATTCAATTAACATTGTTTAGAAGGTGGAAAGAACCCTCAATCTGTACTTACTATAATTTGTGTTTGGTTTATTCTAATTTTCTTGCCATGGCCAGAGAGAGAATGATTGAGGTTATTTTTGCCTTATATCTCTGTACTTGGTGTTTTTTTTTCCCAAGGGTACTACAGGAACTCAGAGAGGTGTTAGCTGCCCCACTGATGGCTTTATTTAACAGCTCTCTGGAAACAGACATGGTTCCTGTGAACTGGTGGAGATCAGACATGGTCCCTCTACATAGGAAGGGCAACAGGGATAAGGACAGCAACTGCTGTATAAGCTGGTCAGTCTCACCTCAGTGGTGGGGAAATTAATGGTAACCCTACTAAAGACAAATCTAGTAATGTATCTTGAATCCAGTGGGCTGCAAGACCACAGGCAGCATGGATTCATGGTGAGGAGGTCGTGTCAGATGAATCTGGTTGATTTCTTCAACTAGGTGACCAGAGAAATAGAGCAGGGGAGGGCTGTACATGTGGTCTATCTGGACTTTAGCAAAACGTTCAATGCTGTGCAGCATGGGAGATTGATAGAGGAATTGTGCAGCATAGTGGTGGGATCCAAAGTGGTGAACTGGGTTAGAAACTAGGTAATGGATAAGACACAGAGGATGGTAGCTAATGACACTCACTCTAATGATGGAAGAGTGACCAGTGAGGTGCCACAGGGCTCAGTATTGGGACTGGTCCTCTTTAATGTCTTCATAAGTGACATTATAGAAGAACTAGAAGGGAAAGTGTGCCTTTTTTCAAATGACACCAAAATCTGTAATAGGGTAGACACTCAGCAGGGTGTAGAGAAAAAGTGCTGGGATCTTGGGAAACTCAAGGACAGGAGTGATCAAAAGCATAGCAGCTGGACCTCAATGCCAAATAGTGTAAAATCATGTACCTAGGGCATAGGAATCCAGGATGTGAGTATAGGAACGGTGGAGAGGTACCGATAGTCACTAAGCAGGAAAGGGGCCTTGCTGCTATCATATCTGATTACCTCAAAGTGGCAGGACTGTGAGACAAAGTAGTAGGTGGGGCCAGTGGGATGCTGGAATACATAGGTATCTCCAGCAGGAGGACAGGGGTGGTGTTGCCACTATATTGCTCGCTGGTTTGACGCCACCTGGAGTATAGTGACCAGTTCTGGCAGCTACACCTCTGAAAGGACATAGACAGTGTGGAGGCAGTCCAGGGGAAGGCAACTGAAATGGTGCAGGGATTGGACCAAAAGGCCTATAAGGAGAGACTGAGGATCTCAACATGTACACCATGGAATACAGGGCAGCGAGAAGGGACATGACAGAGATCTACAAGTATCTCACAGGGGTAAGCAGTGTGCAGGAGGGGAGCTTCTTTCAAATGAGAAAGAGTACCAGGGTGAGTGGGCATGTGATGAAGCTGGGGGGGGAGTTTAAGAGGGATATGAGGAAGTACTACTTCAATGAAAGAGCTGTAGACACCTGAACAGACCACTAGCGGAAGTGGTGTAGGCAAAAATAGTAGAGTGCTTTAAATATGCATGGGATAGACATAGGGGAATATAAGTAAATAGTCTGGGAGGAAGGAGGATCACCAGACACCAATTAGGGTTTACAGATACAGGGACCATCTGGGCAGATGGGGTGGGCCAAGCAGTCCTTTGAAAACAAATTCTGTGTTTCTCTGTTTCTATGACTTAGTAATGGGTTCCCCTTCACCCACTGCACCCTTTGCTCCCTCCTGGATGCCTACCTCACATGCAACTGGCATCCTAGATTGCCATGAAGTACATTTCTGCCACCTCTGCCTGCCCAGACCTGTACTTCAGCAGACTGGGCGAGGATACAACAACCATCCATGGGCATGTGGCAGGTTGCAGATGACAGCGACTTGTCCTTTCACTGTCCAGCTGTGTTTATCATATCAAAGTCACTTACTCCGTCAGCGCTCACATGCTCTCTTTTTCTGCTGGCTCTCTCCTCGTCCCATTCACTGGCATAAACTGCTGACTGCAGCATGTCATCCTGTATGTGCCCAGTGCCCACCACTGTTTCTGTGGCCTAAAAGAATGGGTGAGGAAAGGCAGGCCCTTGCTTTAAGGCTGGTCGCTGAATTTAAATGTGGGGATAATGTATGAGGGACGATGTATGCTTTATGAACATGAATTTGCAGCACGTGGCAGCAAATTTTCCATGAGGGACAGGATGTAGATGTAGGCCAGAACAATTCTGAGTGGGTGGAAATTAAAATCATAAGGGAACTGCTCCCTTGCAGTAAAAAGCCCTGTGGATGCCAACATGACGAAGGCTAAAATGCTCAGTTGCTATACTTTATTTAAAAAGAGTGAAAACAAACTGACTACAAAAATGCCAGAGAGTAGGGATGAAAATCAGACTGCCAGACTCAGATTGGTAATATTTGGAATAATAAGTCCAGCCAGGCAGTCCACAATTTGCATGAATATTGAGGGTCTGACACTCTGGCTGGACATGCCAGTGTGGCTTTTACGTAGCTGGTCTGGTCCCAGTGGTACAGTTTTCATCCATGCCCAAGACTGAGTGAAAGCAGAACTAGCAAGACTGGACCTGACAGGTAAAAGTCCAGAATTTACTGGTCTGGCTTCAGCAGTCTGATTTTCACCAAGTCTGGGATGTATAGTGTAGAGTGGGATAACAAGTGGGGTATGAGATATAACAGAGGAAAATGTATTGCGATACACGTGGAGAAAAACAACCTCAACAAAGATTATTATTTAAATGGAAATAAACATGCTACTGTTAGATCAGAAAAAGATCTAGGTGTATAGATTTCAGTTGATTTTAGGCCAAGGGAACATATAAATGAATTACTCAACAAAGTAAACTACCTTATCAGTAATAACTGGGAGACATTTCAGTCACACATCCAATGAGGTATTCCTATCTACAAAGCTTGCATCAGGCCACTTAAGATTATTGCTCTCAGTTTTTTTTTTGAAGGGGGGGTGCTCAACGGAGAGCCAAAGTGGAAAGAATGCAACATAAATCAACCAAATCAATGAAAGACTTAGAAAATACAGTATGCACTATGAGGACAGGTTAAAGCATTTATTATTAAACATGTAACCCCCTTGTCACCCGGGGTTACTAGAATCCCACTTAGAACTAGTGGCAGGCAGGGAAAGGCAGCCTGTGAGACACCAGTTAAATTGGTTTCACACTGTCTCACTCTGTCCTCAGTCTCAGCTGAGCTGGAAGGATGACATCACCATTGAATTCTCGCAGCAGCATAAGCCACACTGGAATGCTGCAGCAGGGGGTTAGCTGTAGAATGTTGGGGAATTCAAGTCAGTCTTCAGCCGGACTCCAGAGAAGGAGGAGGTGTGCTGCAGTTGGCAGCCCCTCAGAGCCTACCTCTGTTATAGAGCTACACCAGAAAGTGGGTAGTGTGTTCTCACCCTAGAGAAGAACACAGAAGAGACTGAAAGAAGTGGCAGAGACTGCTCCCCGAGTTGTTCCAGTGCCCCATCCCCGGAGGGATGGGGGGAAATTCCAGCATTTCAGGGGCAACCCCCTGGCCCTGCTTGGAAAGGGAAAAACTGCCTGACAGAAGAGTTTGTACTGAGGTACCAGAGAATCTGTGTTTGTGGGAAGAAGCCCTCATACCACGGTGAGTCTGTTATGAAATAGAGCCTATGTTTCACCAAGACAGAGTTGTGTAAAAGTAACTGCCTACTTTGGGGTCAGGAGAAGACTAGCCAAATACAGTACTTTTAATTTTGTGTATGGCTTGGAAACATCTAAAACAGTGAGGGTCTAAGGAGATGGACACAGCCACTTACAGAACTTTTCAAGTCAGGACACCAGATAAATACAGAGTAGAATGCTAAATGTGATATACATTTCAAGGTAGCATCTATAACCAGAGCATTCGAAGAAAGGTGCTGTTCCAAATGAATGGCCGGGTATGGATTTGGGAGCAAGAGGTGGGAGACCCCCATCTGAAGTACCCAGGCTTACCTCTATGGATTCACTTTGGGCACCTATAGCTTTCTCCTAGGCATTTGGCCAGTGTCTACAGAAAGTACCCAGACGTGGGATTAAGGATGTTTTCCCTTTAGAGCTAGAAAGTGCTCAAGGGTGGTTGAGGGAGCCACCACCAAACTCCATGCCATATGGAAAAGTGTCCTAGTGCTGGCTGGGGTGCCATGCCAGGGAATCCAAAAGTAAGAGTACCAGTTCAGGCTAATGAGCCTAGATGTGTTCAGAACCTGAGGGTTTACGTGTAGTGAAGAAGATGTGCTCTCTCCTCTGCAAATCTGCAATGCCAGTGAGTGTAGCCCTGTGGGGGGCCATCTTTGCTTTGTTATTCCCGTGTTGATGTAAATAAAAGCCACACTCTGGAATCCCATTCCTGGTTTGGACATTTTCAGTTATTGCTTCCTGTGTCCAGAGTTATTTGGGCACCACTGACCAGAAGTACAAACCTAGCCATGATGCTGAGCAAATGTTTTCTCCCCGAACCTAGGCTAGCCCAAGTAGTTGGCTACAAAATTGGAAGCACCGAGATTAGGGCTTACAAACAGTTTACACAGAATGAGTATCAGAGGGAATCTCTTACTATTAAACAAACTACAACAGGATGAGGAAATAATAAAGCCTTTCATACTACATCTAGTGATGAGACAAACAGTACAACAGGCCACAATAGACAAATTCTTAATACAAACTTTAGAACAAACACTTATACCCAGAGAATTATACATAATTGGACTGCATTACCAGAAGAAATAATAAGCAGTAATGATACTGAACAGTACAAACATAAGCTGGATGCATTTATGGACAGGGGTAATGTAAAGGACTATTATAACTAATTATGAGAGGCTGGTCCATCAGCGCAGTACTAGGGTTTCTGCTTGCGATGCCAGTGACCCAAATTCAATGATGGGCTTGGATTGCCAGAGGGCCGGCAGGGTGGAGGAGTGCTGAGCATCCCACAGATTGCTCTCCTCCTTCTCCAGGGGAAGGGTGGGGATGCTGCTGGAGTTTGAATGAACCCTGGTGGAGGCCAAAGATCCGACGGCCAGAGTTAGTCAGTTTTGGGAGGTGTGCCAAACGTGTAACATATGCGCTATCAAGTCATTGCACACCATGCCTCCCTGGGGTACCACATTGAGAAAAACAATCTGACTGCACACATTAATGTCTGTTCCGCACTGCAGGCCCCATGCCACCAACCGTAAAATACTCACTTTCTTTAATGACTGAGTCTCCGTCAGTGGTAGACCCGCTGGTGACCCACCCTGAGGAGCAAGCCAGGGTGCTCAGGAGTTGAGGTAGGTTGGGGGTAGGGGGAAATGGTCACAGAGAACAGGACCAGTGCATGGCCAGTCAGACAGAGCCCCCCAAAAAAGATTGCAAAATAAAAAAAATAATAATAACAACTAATTATGAGGTCATGATATATAGACATGTTTATCTGCTACTTCCTTGTATAATATAATGGCATGAAATTCAAAGATTTGCACCCACGCTAACCTGTTAAGCACAGGTTAGCGCTGGTACTTATCGCAGTTTGGGTGAGCACTCGGTTGAGCGATATTCATGGGCCCTGATAGCACACCATAAACCCTGCAGCACCAAGGTGCTAAAATACCTTTGTGCCTATGCAAATAAAGGGGTCTCCTCATGCATACTGGTAGATCTGCAGTGGGATAGTCAGCAGTTCACTGTGGCAGTAAACGGCCCACCAAGTGGTACTGTTTACCACTGCCAAAAAACACCTGTTAACATGGTGCTAAGCCCCCACCACTAACCCCCTAAAAGCAAGGCAGCTGTACTGCAGCTGCCATCCCCTTTTTCTCATTTGAGCACTATATACAATTCTCTGGTGATCTGGTGGTTGCCCCACACCCTAATCAACTTTCACTCCTTTTACAAGAATACCCGGTGATCCAGTGTGTTTCCCCCATGCTTGTTCACTTTTACAAGAATACCTGGTGGTCCAATCTGTACCCCCACCTCCCTGAATACTGATTCCCTATAGTTTAGTGTTTCTCTCGTGGTCCAGTGGTTCTCTCCACCCCCTGATCACCAGTTTACTCTTTTGAAAGGATTCACTGGTGGTCCAGTGGAAACCCCACCCCCCAATCCCCAAGTATACATACAAATAGCACGTCCTGGTGGTCCACTGCCCCCACACCAACAGCACCCCCACCCAATCCGCCCGCTGACATCCCACCTCTCCACACCCCCTCACCCTGGTGAGTGGTACTCCTCCCAGCTAGATACGGCAACCACCACAGCCCTCCTTTCACTTTTGCAGCCGGATGCTGTATGAGCTGTCAGTGAGTGTGTGTACTGTAGAAACAGCTGTTTCTACAGTATGCACATTCAATAGCTCATACAGTGGCTGGCTGTGGAGGTGGGGGACTGTGCCGGTTGCCATATCTAGCTAGGAGGTGCACTGGCCAGTGGGATGAGGGGGTGCAGAGAGGTGGGATGTCAGCAAGTGAGTCTGGTGGGGTGGGGGCACTGGACCACAAGGATATGCTGTATGTACAGTATGTATACTGGGGAAGTGGGGGGAGTGAATCACTAGACCACCAGAGAATCTTTTAAAAAAAGTGAACGGGTAATCGGTAGGTGGGGGCACCATAGGACCACCAGAGAAACATTGAAACATGGGGGACCAGTGATCAGGGAGAGAGGTACACACTGGACCAATGGGTATTCTTGTAACAGGAATGAATGGACAATCTGGGGGTTGGGGAGGACCACTATGCCATCAAGGCTTACTTTTTACACTGCAAGGGGTGCTAAGGTGTTGCCGTGCCCCTTGCAAATGAGGCCATAATATGCATGCAAATGACACGTTAGCACCTTGCATGCCCAGTGGGCCTATTTGCATGCTGTTGCTGAATATAGCCCACAAGGTCATGGCGCTATCCTGTTTCAGGCAACGCTATTCTCTGTGGGCTATATACAGCCCAGATTTATTTTGGGGCACCACTGTTTCACTTAGCACTGTGCTAGTATGTCCCAATATTCAATCAGATAGTGCCGCTCACTATCCGTCTGCATTTTGCAGCAGCCGGTGGATGTGCAGGGACAAGCACAGCATAAACATTTGCAATACAGTTACCCCATTTTCTGAGTATCAGGCCCCAAGTATTAACTCCAAGTGTTATAGGAAGGAGCATTAAAACTGGGATATAGCAGTGATTATTCCTCTGTATAGTGCATTGGTGGGAACACATTTGGAATACTGTGGGCAGTTCCAGGCCCCTCAGCTAATGGGTGGTATTAGGCAACTGGATCATGTTCAGAGGCAAATGACTACAGTAATTTCAGGCACGAGAGGAAAAATATAGGAAGAAAGGAGAATAGAATAGAAGAAAAAATTACTCATCTTAGTAATGTTGTTTCTTCTAATGGAGTCTTGCTGTATTCTGACTATTGCAGTTAGGTCCTGCCTTTCAACTGCCCCGGAGAACAAAGAGTTAACTTTCCATGGCGAGCATGGAACATTCAGTGCGAGCTCGGTTGAAGTCCTTGTTTGCTGTTGTTTAAACTCCAACCATCAGATCTTTACGAGCAATACTCACTAGAAGTTCTGTGTGGAAATTGTAAAACACTAGCCAACTGGCAACTAAATTTATTAAAAAAGGGTTTTTTGGTTTCAAAGCAAAGACTCAAGCCAGGAAAGCCAAAAAACAAAACACAACACACACCCAAAATAAAGGAGGGTGAAAAAGGGTCACCTCTAGGGTGCCAACACTGCTCCTGCCCACCCACATCCCAAAAACAGGTTCTGAGAGGGGAGGCGGGGGTGGGGGTCAGAATACAGCAAGACTCCATTAGAAGAAACATTACTAAGGTGAGTAATTTTTTCTTCAAACATACGAACATACGAAATTTGTCAGCAGATAAAGGCCTAGAGGTCTATCAAGTCTGCTCGAATGTGCAGCTAGCACCCCTTATTCTGCAACTGCCCCTCCCTTCCACCCTTCCCCTTCATTAACACTCCCCCTTGTCCTGTCCCATCCTCATTTGAAGCAGTCCACTGTTCTACTGCATACCACTTCTGCAAGTAACGCATTTCACCCAGCCACCACCCTCTCTGTAAAAAAGTGTCTCAACATCTCCCTCCTGAACATTCCTCGCTCCAGTCTCATATCATGGCCCCTGGTGGCCCTCCCCTCCCTTACTTTGAACAGCCCCTCTGTATTCATCTTGTTTATTCCTTTCATGTATTTAAAGGTTTCAATCACGTCACCCCTGTCTCTCCTCTCCTCTCCTCCAGTGAGTACATGTTCAACTCCTTCAACCTCCTCTTGTATGATAAGTCCCCCAGCCCCTTGATCATCTTTGTTGCCCTGCGCTGCACCCCTTCCAGTAACTTAATGTCCCTCTTCAGATACAGACGCCAGTACTGCACACAGTACTCCAGGTGTGGTCTAACTAATGGACCTATACAGTGGCAGAATCACCTCCTCCCTCCTCGAGGATATACCCCTTGCAATACAACCCAGCATTTTGTTAGCCTTTGCAGCTGCCTTCCTACATTGTGCCGAGTTGTTCATTGACCCTGTATTGAGCACACCCAGATCCTTCTCCTCCTCTGTCTGGGCTAACTGCACTCCCCCTAGCTGGTAACTCCTCCTTGGGTTCTTCATCCTAAAATGTAGCACCTTGCACTTTTTGGCATTAAACCCCAGTTGCCAGGTGTCTGACCAGGTTTCAAGCTTTGCCAGATCATCCTGCAACCCCTGCCATCCCCCTAGGTCATCTACCACTGCGCCAACCTTGGTATCATCAGCAAACAGACTGATCTTGCTCTTGATGTCCATGATATGTCTGCAATGAATATCCCAAACAACACTGGTCCCAACACCGAGCCCTGTGGGACACCGCTCGTCACTGCCTTAGGGTGTGAGAGCTCCTCCACCACCACCACCCTCTGTTGCCTTCCCTGCAGCCAGTCTCCTACCCATCTCACCAGCTTTGCACCCGCCCCTGTGCCTACTAACTTCCTTCCCAGCCTTCCATGTGGCACCGAGTCGAATGCCTTACTGAAGTCCAGATACAGGACATCCACTGCATGGCCCCTGTCCAGCTGCCTAGTTACCCAGTCAAAGAACTCAACCAGGTTGGTTTGGCAGGATCTGCCACATATGAAGCCATGCTGTCTGCTGTCCTGTAGTCCTTTGGCCTCTAGGAGGACCACCAGCTCTCCTTCAGGATAGTCTCCATTAGCTTACCCACGATGGATGTGAAGCTCACTGGTCTGTAGTTTCCCGGTTCATCCTTGGGGCCACTCTTGTGGAGGGGCACCACATGAGCCATCCTCCAGTCCTGAGGTACACACCCGGAATGTAGTGAGGCATTAAATAGGTCTGCCAAAGGTCCTGCAAGGACTTCTGCCAGCTCCTTCAGTACCCTGGGGTGGATGCCATCTGGGCCTGGCACCTTGTCCACCTTCAGTGCCTTCAAACCCTCCGAACTCTGCCCTCCATGATTTCCCCATCTGTCACCATTCCCCCTGCTTCTGCCATTTCTCCCACCTTGGGTGTCCCCACCCTCTTCTCTTTAGTAAATACTGAGCAGAAGTACTCATTTAGTGCTTCCTCCTTATCGTACCCTGCTTCCACCCAACCCCCCTCCTTTCTAATCCTTACTATGTGGTCCTTACAGCTCTTTTTCTCACTAATGTACTTAAAGAAGTCCTTCTCCCCCTTCTTAATGCCTTGTGCCAGCCTGAATTCCGTAGATGCTTTGGCTCCCCTTACTGCCCTTGTCACTTCCTTCGATTCTGTCAAGTACTCCTCTCTGTCCTCCCCCCTCCCTGTTTTCTAGTACTTCCTAAAGGCAGCTCTTTTCCTCCTTACCTTTTCCATGACCTCCTTGCTCAACCAGCTCGGTTTCTTAGCCCTAGCCTTCTTGCTCTGGGCTTTGCAGCAGGTTTTGGTTGCCTCCACTATCCGAAGCTTTACGAGCTCCCACCTCTGGTTAGTATCCATACTAGATTGAATTCTGGCCAGGTACCCTTTTATTACTTCCCCCATCCTCCAAAAGTCGGCCCTCCTGAAGTCCAGCACTCTAGTGCCAGATTCCACTCCTTCCTTGCCCATATCCAATGTGAGCCATACTGAGTGGTGATCACTCCCTGACAGTGGTTCCTCCACTGTAAGTTCTCTCACAAATTCCCCAATTGCCAGCACAAGGTCAAGGGTATTCCCTAACGTGGTTGGTTCACTGACCATTTGCAGCAGGAAGCTGTCCTGGAAGGCATCCAGCAGTACCTGCTCCTTTCTGTTCCTGGTTGTTGGGGTGCTCCAGTTCACTCCTAGCATGTTGAAGTCCCCCACAATCACCACACTACCCTTCTCGCAGGTCCTCCTGATCTGTCCCGCTAGTTCCCTGTCTAACTCCTCCGTCTGAGATGGTGGCCTGTAACCACTCCCATTCTAGAATCCTATTCTTGGAATCCTGGATTTGCACCCAAAGTGACCAGTACTACCCTCCTCCCCTTCCTCCCTTACACACTTCAGTCCTTCCTTCACATATAGTGCCACCCCTTTCCCAATCACCCTGTCCCTATGAAATAACCTGTACCCTGGTACAGACAGGTCCCAGTCATTATATTGGGTGGCCCATGTTTCTGTGATGGCTGCAATGTCCACCTCTCTCTGCCATGAGACCTGTAACTCTGCAGTTTTTCCTCCCAAGGCTCCTAGCATTAAGGGTAACCACCTTCCACCCTTTCCCCTCCTATCCTGCCCTCCTTTCCTAGCATCACCAATAGTACTTGCATTTGTCCTTTGTCACTGTTATGGGGGTAAGCTCATATGATTTCCCAACCTGTGGTCTCTGCATATCTCTTCTCCAACTGCCACCCCCACTCCTAGTTTAAATTCCCAACTTCCTCTATATACTCTTCCATCCTCTGTTTCAACACTTTCTTTCCCTCCTCACTCAACTGTAGTCTGTCCTTGGCATAGAGACTACTGTCCTCCCAGGTCCCTCCCCACCCCCCAACAGCCCATACCCTTTAGCACAACACCAGGTTCTTAGCCATCCGTTAAATTCCTCTATTCTCAGCTTTCTTGTTGTGCTTGCCATTGGCGCCAGAAGCATCTCAGAAAAAGTTACTGATCTTCCTGCCCCCTCACATAATTGTGCTAGTTCCTCAAACCTCCTCTGGACTATATGTACTGTCTTGTCAGCCAGGTTGTTTGCCCCAAGATGTATAATTAAATGAGGCTTGTCCCTACCCCTTCTAGCATATTTCAGAACAGACTGTCCCACCCTTTCCGCTGTCATTCCTGGCATGGCCTCCACCCAAATGCAACTATATCTCTCCCCCTTGCTACCCCACCTAACTCCTCTTAGTATTGAGTCCCCCAGCACTAAGATTCCACCCCTCTTACTCCCTGCTTGCTTCCATTCATCTCCCTCTCTCATTTCCAGCTCCTCTCTTCCTCCTGCACATTTTCCCCTTTACCCATGTTGAATTCTCCCAGCAGAACTTCCCCCTGCTCCAGTTTGGTCCAGGCATTTATCAATTACTCCTCTAATTTCATCATTTCCCTCCTCCACTTTCTTCCTCTCTAGCAGTGCACAGCTGTTTTCTGAAGACCCTTCACAAATGCCCGCTCCCTCTCTCTTCATAGTAACCTGTTCTCTCCTTTCTACTCCATGACTTTTGACACTTCTTTGCCTCCCCTCACAAGTCCCTATCTCCTCCTTCCATTTGTCTTTTGTCTCCTGACCTGATTTCCCCAGCAATTGTTCTTCCTGGCCTGGGCCCCTTTGTCTCTGCTTCCCTTCTTCTGACCCTCTCCTCACCACTGTTGGCTTAAATCGCCCTCCCTCATCTCCCCTTCTTCCTCCCTCCAGTATTGGGCTAAATCCACCCCCAATCTGCCTTGCCTGTCTTAGTTCCTCCTGCAGACCCTCAATCTCCTTTCTAAGTTTTTCTATGTGGTTGCACACTAAACATCCTCCTACACTCCAGGCAATGTTTAGAAAGATTGGTGCACCGCAGTTGTTGCAGCCTACCACCCTAACCATTGCTGTCGTTGCCCACCAGTGACCCCCCACCCTTCCAGATGCAGGATGCCAAACACTCCCCCAAGTCTCCCCTCTCCCCCCTCTATCAGTGCAAAACATTTTCTTTATTTCCCTTACCTCCTTTGTTGCACACGTTTAGATATATTGAGCAACTGCTTTTTATATTCCTATCCTTCCTATCCACACTCAAAAAGAGACTTTAAGTAGCAATTGCACAACCTTCTTCAAACTCCTACTCCTCCTTTTCCCAATGCAATATCAATGCAAAGAAGTAATAATGAAAGCTCCTAGATTTGCATTTACTTCCCTTCCACTGAGAGAGCAGTCACCTCTTCACTTGCTGCTGTTCCTTTCCTGGATGTCTGCTTCTGCTATGACAGGTGCATATCCTTTGCCTGCTTGAGAAAGTGATGTCAGAACCCCTGGTATAAAGGAAATAATGGACCAGGGGTGGGTGGGACCAGCCCAAGTCTTCCAGAAACAATCAGGTAGCTGAGGCCTCTGGTCAGACCATTAGCACCCTTCCCCGACTGTGCACTCAAACTTTGCAGCTAGTGAAGCCAGCAACAATGAATCACAATTCTACTCAAAAGCCCCCAAAATAGGTTTGCTACCCAAAGAACAGGACTCCAATTCAAACAGCTTCACCAACAACACAGCAAAATAGGCTTGGAATTAGAAGATATAGGTCTCCAATTCAAAAGAAGCAGATTCAGTAAATTACACCAATTATGTTTTAAAACAGAAGAAATGAGGCTTACTGCAGCCTGCCACACAGTGAACCAACAAATGAGCCCACTTATAGCTACCAAAACAGGTTTCAAATTCCAACAGCCCCAAACAATACCATGCTAGCCCCTTAGTAGTAAGAAAGAAAAGAAATAACATTCTACCAAGTAGAATCCACGAAAAACAATGTAAAACAAGAAGCTACTGTACTGTAGATCTGATCCTGTCCCCCTTCTAGTTCCTTCTGAGAAGCCAAAGCACTGACTCCACACCTGATTCAGCTCTGCCTACCTACTGAGTGAGACCTGGTCAGACCATTAGCACCCTTCCCCCACTGTGCACTCAAACTTTGCAGCTAGTGAAGCCAGCAACAATGAATCACAATTCTACTCAAAGCCCCCAGAATAGGTTTGCTACCCAAAGAAACAGGACTCCAATTCAAACAGCTTCACCAACAACACAGCAAAATGGGCTTGGAATTAGAAGATATATGTCTCCAATTCAAAGAAGCAAACCCAGTTAAATTACACCAATTATGTTTTAAAACAGAAGAAATAAGCCTCTACAAATGCAGCCTGCCACACAGTGAACCAAACAAATGAGCCCACTTATAGCTACCAAAACAGGTTTCAACATTCCAACAGCCCCAAACAATACACTGCTAGCCCCTTAGTAGTAAGAAAGAAAAGAAATAACATTCTACCAAGTAGAATCCCAGAAAAACAATGTAAAACAAGAAGCTACTGTACTGTAGATCTGATCCAGTCCCCCTTCTAGTTCCTTCTCATGAAGTCTTGCTGTATTCTGACTATTGCAGACTACCAAGCAGTGCCTCCATGGAGGAGGGACAGAACCTACTTTTGGAATAGGCTCTGTAGTACTGCTGTGCCAAACCGAGCATCACTCCTAGCCTGGATATCCAGAGAGTAATGCTTGGTGAATGTATGGACTGTTTTCCAGGTGGCTGCTTGACAAATTTCTAAGATAGGAATATCCCTGGCAGCAGCCAGGGAAGCAGCTGTACCTCTAGTAGAGTGAGCCCTCAGGTCTGAGGGTGGGGTTCTACCCAGCTTTTCATAGCAGAATTGTATACAAGAGACAGTCCACCCGGCAATAGATCTTTTAGTGGCAGGTTTGCCCTTACCGACCTCTCCATACATGAGGAACAACTGGAGGGACTCAAACCTGTGACCCTTGGTGTGCTCTATGTAGTAGCTGAGGGCCCTCTTAACATCCAAGCTGTGCAACCTCCTCTCTCCAGAGGAGGAATGGTCAGTGAAAAAAACAGGGAGAGACATAGACTGATTAAGGTGGAAATCTGAAACCACCTTAGGCAAAAACTTCCTGTTAGTTCTTAGGACTACTTTATCTCTATGGAAAGAGATGAAATGCGGCTCCACTGACAGGGCTTGCAATTCACTGATACGCCTGGCAGAGGTAATGGCTACCAAAAATACAGTTTTCCAAGTCAAGTACTTAAGCTCTGCAGAGGACAAAGGCTCAAAGTGTGGTTTCATAAGCTGAGCAATGCAAACATTAAGGTCCCAAGCAGGAGCAGAGTCCCTAAAGGGGGGATTGGTGTGCAGCAACCCCTTGAAGAACTTACAAAACACAGGATGGGCTGACAGAGGAGAGGGCTTGTCTACTGACAAGAAGGCAGAAACAGCTGCCAGATGCACTTTAAGTGTAGCCAGCCTAAGTCCTAAGCCATTAAGATGAACCATATAGTCCAGGACTATGGCAACCCAGCAGATTCTGGAGAAATATGCTTATTAGAGCACCAAATAGTGAACTTTTCCATTTGGAGTTGTAAGTCTTTTCTGGTGGAAGGCTTTGAAGCCTTAGGATATCCAGAACCCCTTGAGAGAGGTGCAGATCAGCAACTCTAACTCCTTCAAGAGCCAGGCCTTGAGATTGAGAGATTTGAGTTTCAGATACCAACTCCTCCCTGAGAGGATGTCAACAGGTTGTAATTCCTGGGAAGAGACAGGGGAAGGTGGACTGCTATGACAGTAACAGTGGTACCAGGGCTGTCTGGCCCAGTCTGGAGCAATCAGAATCACTTTGCATAGTTGAGACCTGATCTTGACTAACACTCTTAACAGGAGAGGGAAGGGGTGAAAAGCATACAGAAATCTCCCTTTCCAATTCAGAATCAGAGCATCCAGGGGGACTGAGCCCAAGACTGGGGGTCTGCAACAAAAGAGAGGAAGTTGGTGATTGTCTGGGGCTGCAAAAATATCAATCTGTGGAGTGCCCCATCTCAAGAAAATCACTTTCAAAACTAGGGGATCTAGGGTCCATTTGTGATGGCCCTGGGATATCCTGCTGAGAGCATCTGCTAGGACATTGTCCTTCCCTGGGAGATGAACTGCTATCAGAGAGGTTTGCAGGGAATAGGCCAGGGACCACAACTTCATTGCTTCTGTGCACAAGGCCATAGACCAAGTGCCTCCTTGCTTGTTGATGTATCACATTGTGGTGGTATTGTCTGTTCTGATCTGAACCACCTTGTTCTGTGACAGATTTGGAAAAAGACTTGTAGTGCCAGAAACACTGCTCTGAGTTCCAAGAGATTGATGTGAAGCAGAGATTCTTGAGGTGACCACAGCCCTTGGGTGGTAAGATCCCCCAGGTGGGCTCCCCAGCCCAGCAGCGAGGCATCTGTGGTGAGTATCACTGAATGAGACTGAGTGACAAAAGTAACTCCTTGTCTCAAATTGTCCTGATCCTGCCACCATTGCAAAGCCTGGATCAGGGTTCGAGTCACTGGGACTAGATTGGTAAAGGAATCCTTTCTTTGGGACCAGAAGGCTCTTAAGTGGAACTGAATGTCCCTCATCAGAAATCTTGTTCCCTGGACCACTGATGTAGAGGCTGCCATGTGGCCCAGGAGCTGCAGGAAGTGCCCTGCTGGTCAAGACACCTGAAGGGTGAATGAAGAGGCCAGTTCCATAAGGGTCCTTGCCCTGTCCAGGGGAAGGAAGGCTCTTGTCCTTAGTGCATCCAGCTCCACCCCTATGAAGGTGAGGAGCTGTACTGGCTCGAGAACTGACTTTGGAAGGTTGGGGAGGAACTTAAGGAAGTGAGCTCTTGCGAGTTATTTGCAGATGTGACTTGATTTGGTCTGAGACTGACCCATGAGCCAGTCATTCAAGTATGGAAAAGATGGAAATCTTTTTCTCCTTTAGAAAGCAACCACTACTGCCAGGCACTTTGTGAACACCCTGGGGTTGGCGTTAGCCAAAGGCATTGTTTGAATTGATAGTGGCCTGAGGGCAACTCAACCTGGAGGTACTGTGGGAGCACCTGTTGGGAATGTGAAAATAGGCATCTTTGAGGTGTCCAGGAGCTAGCCATCCTCTGGCCTTAGAGAGGGCAGAATTATTCCAGAGTCACCATTTTGAACTTTGGTTTTAAAAGGTGCTTGTTCAGATATCTTAGATCCAGGATGGGCCGCCATTCTCCTGTTTTTTGGGGGGTTAGGAAGTACCTGGAGTACAATCCTTTGCCCTTTTGCAGGGTTAGAACCCTTTCTATGGCTCTGAGAGCCAGGAGGGAAGAAACCTCTGCCTCCAGGGCAAGGGTATCTGATGGATTTGCAGGTGGAAAGGATCTGGTTCTCATCTTGGGGAATTTTTTGAAGCCGAGAACCAGTCCCTGGCTTACTACTTCCAGGACCCACTTGTCTGATGTCAGAGACTTCCAGTCCTGGACAAAGTAAGCCAGCATGCCCCCTACAGGTAGAGGAGAATCGGCCCAGGCAGACCCATCAGGGTGTCTGCTTGGCAGGGGCTTTAGGCTGAGGGGTGGAAGCAGGCCTGTTCATTCCCCATCTGCCTCCCCCTCTGAAGAACCCCCTCTGAGCATAAACAGAAGAGGAGGCCTGGGCTTGGTAAAAAGGCCTTTGAAAGGGCCTGCCCCTGCCCCTGGAGTGCTGTCTCTGAGGAGTGGCTTGCCTTTCTTTGGCCTGAGCACTCCTGTAACTGGTCCTGTACTCATCCATCTTTTTCATGTAATTCTCTGTCTGCTCCCCAAACAGAGAATTACCAATGACAGAGAAATCCATGGGCTTAGCCTGGGTATCCTGTGATAGGCTAGTACATCTGAGCCAAGCCATCCCCCGAAGGGCCACAGATGTAGTCATGACTCTAGATGAAACATCATTGGAGTCTGCAGCAGCAAGAAATTGCACCTTGGATGCCTCAGTCCCATCCACAGCCACCTGCTCCAGCTCCTTGGCAAGCTGGTCAGGGGCCTGTTTAGCCAGAGCCAGCACAGTGTCCCACCTGGACTTCTGGTATCTAGCTGTGTAGGCCATATAGTTAGCCTGCCTGAGTCCCAAAGATGCTGCCATGTACTTGTTTCTTTGCCATGGCATCAATCTTCCTGGAGTCCTTATCTGGGTGGTGTGATGCCAAGGGAATATTTGCCTTATCACAGGCAGCAGCCTGCACTACCCCAACATGGCTGCATTGCTGAGAAAGGAACTCCATGTCCGAGCCTGAAAGGGTATACCTCTTGTCCATTCATCTGTCCACAGGAGGTATGGAGTTAGGAGTCTTTAGAATTTTAAATGTCCGTTTCCCAAAATATTTATGGAGGGGAATAGACAGTCTCCTGGACTCTGGAATGTCCATCATTTCGACAAAATTAGGCTCCTCCTGATCCTCTACTGCTTCTTCCACTGGAAGCTGGAGGGTTTCAGCCACTTTCTTGTAAAACATAAAGTAGGAAGGGGACTCAGAAAGCCTAAGAGGAGAAACACCTGAAGGTCTGTCTGGGGAGATGTCCAGGTCAATAGGTACATCCAGACTTTCGTAATCACCATCATCATCATTATCGTCATATTCTCCCTCCTCCTCCTCCTCCTCCTCCTCCTCCTCCGGTTCATAAAATTATTCTAAAATATAATCCAGAACTGGGGGAACCGACCGAACCAAGCCCCTGCCAGATGGTGCCAGTTTGGCCGGAACCAAAGTTAGCGATTGAACTATCCTTATCGCTTTGGCTATTTCATCAACGGTCGGAGAAAGAATTTGTGGATCCAAACCGGATGATTTTTCTCTTCTCTTTCTTTTAACTGGAACTGACTCCTCAGAATCGGTTCTCCTTTTTGCCCGAAGAAGTTTCACCCTGGTCAGAGGGCACTCCTTCTGGTTCGGTCGGAACCGAACCGGGCTGTCCATCCAGGTCAGCGGACTTCTCGGCCTCCCTTTCCCTCAGTCTACCTACTCTCTTATCCAGGGTAGCTCTGGGAAAACTTTTACAAATTTGGCAGTCTGAATCGAGGTGGTCAAACCCCAGACAATAAACACAGGTGGTGTGGAGATCAGCCTTAGCAAAGGCTTCCCTACATGCACTGCAATGTTGAAACCCAGTCGGCCCATTTTTTTTCTTGGGTTTCTCAGACATGGCCAATCCTATCCAAGACTTACCCTTTTTTCGGCAATCCACCAGGCAAGACACCCCTATCGGTTCCTGACCATGTTACGGGTCTTGGAAAAAAAAAGTAATTAAATCCGTTTTTTTTAGAACCGATACAGACCGGTTACCTCACTCTAATAAATTCAAAACTTTTTTAAGACCAATCTGATCAGTTCAAACCGAACCGATCCCAAATTTACAAGTTCCACACAGAAACTAAATGTAAAACCTATCTAGTACTCACGGTACCACAGACAGAGACTTAAACCGACAGATTCGGTAACAGAAATTCGTTGGAAACCGAGCGAAAAAACTACACTTTAACCGACTTTTTTGAACCGAGCAAAGGAGAAATTTCCGGAGCTACTGTTCAGTGAGGCGGAGTAAAGAATCTGACGGTTGGAGTTTAAACAACAGCAGACAGGGGCTTCAACCAAGCTCGTGCTGAACGTTCCATGCTGGCCTTGGAAAGTTAACTCTTTGTTCTCCAGGGCAGTTGAAAAGCAGGACCTAACTGCAATAGTCAGAATACAGCAAGACTTCATGTTGTTTGAGTAGAATAGAATAGAATAGAACTGAATGTGTATACCCTGGAACAAAGGAGATTGAGGGGTGACATATGTCTTGTTTATAAAGCCTTTGAAGAAAAGGGTATATGGAACTGTCTAGGCCTTACAGTTAAGGAGAGTATATACAGTATCACAACAGGAAACATAGTACACAGTCCAAAGTAATATTGTATAGGACAAGCAGGAGAGGGTTCTGGATCACACAAAGAGTTGTAGCAATGTGGAATTGCTTGCCTGATTCAGTGGTGGGCTGTAAAATGCTGGGTTACTTTAAAAATTAAATTGGATGAATACTTCAAGTATAATGAAATCACTGGATACAACCACTGAGAAACAGCAAGCACCATTAATTGATCATAGTCTAACATTGCTCATACTCCTTATGAAACCTATGAAGTCCCCGTGCATGACTAACATTTCCCACCAAAACATCACAGCACTTCACCAGAGCTCTGATTTCGGTGCAAATGCTACTGCTGTTAGTCTGGCAAGGTGGTGGAAACAGGACCCCCTCAGAGAATTTTTGTAAATATTACCCTTCTTATCTGTTCATTCTGATGCTTGTTTGTAGGGGTGCATCACAATTACCATTGGGGTAGAGACAAGGGATGGGGCAAACAGCGCTGTTGTGCCTCTGAAGACTTCACATTTTCTAGTATGGGGGAGAAGGACTGGGTTTTACTATAGAGGAAGGCGGGTATATTCTTGATGTTGTACTGTGTGGCTTGAACCAGGTACAATCTTATTCTATCAGGTAGAGCCAGTTAGCATTGGGTAGAACTTTTGTATGTTATATTACATGGCCTGAGCCAGGAAGAATGTGGTTCAACCAGTTCTACCTGGTAGAACCAGATAGAACCTGGTAGAACTTTTTCAGACCTAACCAATAAAGCTTGCAAGGTAGAACTTTAAGAGGTTCACATAGTCATATTCAATCTAGTCCTGGGCAGTGAGCAGAACAAGTCCAGTACAGTGGTTCTTGACAACAGAAACATAGATGATAATTAAATGAATGAATAGCATAATAGGTAACAAACTGGAGAACATGCATACAGTAGTGGGGCAGAGAATAAGTGAGTAAAATAAAATATGCAGTAATTGAGGCCACCCAATCATGTATGAGATTTTTGAAACAAAAGAAACCATTTTGGTTTTGCAAATAAGTGAAACAGTAAGTGACAAAACAAAGGCATTCCAGGTATACACAAGGAAATAAAACGGGATAAACAGAACCGCATAGAATCATGTCATAGAATCGTAGAAATCCGATGGCAGAGAAGACCCCAAAGGCCCACTGAGTCTGCCCATTCCTCCCACCTACTCATCTCCTTTTCCACGGGCCCTTCCCTTCACCCCACTTACCAACCCCATATGGCTGTCCCATGCCCTCTTGAATCCTTCCACCATTTCAGCCCCCACCACCTCCTCTGGTAGTTTGTTCCAGCCCTCCACCACCCTCGCCATGAAGAATCACCCTCTCACATTGCCTCTATATCTTCCTCCCACCAATCTTAGGCTATGCCCTCTAGTTTTTTAACCCCTCCTTACTTTTAAATAAGTTCCCCTCCTTAACCTTATTGACCCCCTCCACGTACTTAAAAGTTTCAATCATGTCCCCCCCTCCCTTCTGGCCTCCAGTGGGTACAGATCCAATTCCCTATGCCTCTGCTCATATGGCTTCCCCTGCATACCGTGCATTACCTTGGTTGGCCTTCTCTGAACTCTCTTTATCCCATCTATGTCCTTGTCTAGGTGCGGTCTCCAGAACCAGATCCCCTACTCCAAGTGTGGCCTTACCACGGCTTTGTAAAGAGGCATCAATACCTCCCTCCTTCTGCTAGTTATGCTTCTCCCAATGCATGCCAACATTCCATCTGCCTTCTCCACAGCTTTGCTGCATTGGCCACGGTATCCAGGGATAATAGCAACTACAAATGAGCAACTCTCAAAAGAGCAACTCATTTGCAGCGCTGCACATGTGAGCTACCCTGTAAAGATAGTAATGGAATGGGACAGCGAGGGTGGCTATGAGTGAGGGAGGGTTATGATGGTGACCGGAAGGGGAGGTATAGAGAAGAGGGTTTGCGTAGGGTACTGTAGCATGTTGTCACTGAGCTAGTCATGTGGTGTTGTGGTGAGGGTGGCTAGCTTCGGGGTGGCAGGTTCTGGGTTTGAGGTTGGGGACCAGAATAATTTTTATTGCTCTGGACAAAAATTTTTTTTGCGGACTGTCTCCCCCTCCCTGACATGCACCCCCCTGGAGTTAGTAATCTAAAATCAGGGGTGGTGAAGGGGATGAAGCCTCTTGTGTGGGGGGGCACAACCCCCCACATAGAACCTTTTTTCAGTTGCCATATGTGGTGTCGTGGACAAGTGTACATTGCCGTTGTGCTTTTTGACAATGTACACTCACCGTAATAGTGATCGCTGTTTTGCAATCACTATTATGACATGGAACCTTGGCTACCTACCTTAAGGTTGCTTGATATAATAATCCCCAGGTCCCTCTCCTGCTCTGTTTCTTTGATTCCCCCCCCAAAAAAAAGTAAGCTGATCACGGTATTTTATATCCCAAGTGCATCACAGCACACTTTTTGGCATTGAATTTCAGTTGCCAAGTTCCCGACCATCCTTCCAGAATCTTCAGGTCCTGCCTCATGGCCTGTACCCCCCAAGGGGGTCCACCCTATTACAGATTTTCATATCCTCTGCAAATAGGCACACCCTTCCCTCCAGCCCATCTGCTATATCACTGATGTAGATATTAAAAAGGAGGGGGTCCAGTACTGACCCCTGGGGCACCCCACTCATCACCCCCTCACCCTGGACTACACCTCATTTATCACCACTCTCTGGCTTCTACCCGCTGACCAGTTTTCCACCCACTTAGTTATTTTGCATCCCACCCCTAAGCTTTTCATTTTATATACTAGCCTTCTGTGAGAGACAGTGTTGAAGGCCTTATTAAGTCCAGAAAGGCTACGTCCACCGCTCTTCCCAGGGTCAATTACCTGCATCACCCGATTGAAGAACTCTATCAGGTTCATTTGACATGACCTTCCATTTGTGAAGTCATGCTGCCTATTGTCCTGCAGGCCACTATCCACCAGGTAGTTCACCACCCTTTCCTTTATTAGTGCCTGTCATTGAGGCACAGATCAGGAAGCATAGGAAAACCAGAAGCAGTTGTAAAATTCACAAGTGATTTATTATTAATAACAGTAAAATAAAAATAAAACAATTGTTCAATATAACTATTTACAAAGGCAGTATAAACAAAGAAAGTCCATCTGGTTTTCTTCTCAATTTCCAATCTCAGTCTCTCTCAGTCTCTGTGTCTGTCTCTTTTACAGAACATTGCAGCTCCTTTTTGTAAGTCTGTGCAGGAGGCCATTAACAAAATAGCATGTTTCTCACACAGTGTTCCTGTAAGTTTCCAATGGTCTTGTCAGTTTCAGCAGATGCAGCAAAAACAACATTGTGACCCAGAACTGATCTCTTGCTCACAGCTCTGCAAAGGGAATTTTGCATCCAGCATTCTTATGTTAACCCCTTAAGTTCCAAATAGCTTTGCAATAGTTTCAACAGTATAACTATATACAATTTTAGCTTTGCAATAATTTCAACAGTATAACTATATACAGTTTTAAACAAAGGTATCCCAGTATCAATTACATTTCCACAAAATGAGTCACATATGCACACATGATCACATAACATAATGTATGTGGTTGCATTATTTTAGCGCATTCTTATTACCAGCGAATATAGCAACATTTTTTAGCAGCAAATATTTTGTATTCTACAGTATATTTTTATACCAGTAGCTATACAAGGAGGAAGAAAAGACAGAACATCAAATGAGGATAGAGAGCTAGCAAGAGGCAGAGAACTGTAAGACCATCGGGGTGATCAAGTCCTAGGTCTCACAAGAAAATCTGGTTGTGAAACCAGACAAAGAAGAGGCTGAAAAGGAGAGAATAGAACAGATCCTTACATTTAAACTCTTTCTCAAACAACTGGGACAGGGCCGTATTGAACCCTGTCACAGTGTCTACATCCCCTTACCCACCACTGAGGTGCGGCTAAAAGGACTGAATTAAGAAGATATTAGGAGGCACAGAGGGAGGAGGATAGGGAGGTTTATCAGGGGAAACAAAGGGAAGAAGGGAAAGCAGTAAAGAGCACAAAGGCACAAACTGAAGAGAGAATAGCCCAGGAGGTAACAAAAGGGGCACAGCATTTTTTAAGTATGCAAGTGAAAAGAAGAATTCCAGGGGTAGGATTGCAAGGTTAAAAAGGGAAGGAGGGACTGTGCACAGGGGGACCAGGAAAAAGCAGACATCCTGAACTTTTGTTCAGTGTTCACAGTGGAAGGAGAAGGGGAGGGGCTACAAAATGTAACAGAAGCTTTGGCGAGAGGAAGGTAGACACTAGTCAATTTTTTGAGGAGAAAGTCTGGAAGACACTTGCTAATCTAAAGGTGGACAGATCAGTGGGGTCAGATGGAGTGCATTCAAGGGCAATGAGGGAGCTCAAGGAGACACTGGCTGCACCTCTGACAATCCTATTTAACAGCTCACTGGAAACAGGAGTGGTTCCAAGGAATGGTGAAGGGCGGATGTAATCCCTCTACGCAAAAGTGGTAGCAGGTGGGAGGCTGGCAATTATAAGCCAGTCAGCTTAATATTGGTGGTGGAAAAGTTAATGGAGTCATTGCTGAAGAAAAGGATTGTGGAATTTCTTCAATCCAGTGGGTTGCAAAACCCGAGGCAGCATGGGTTCATGGGGGGGGAGTCATATCAAATGAATCTGATAGATTTCTTTGACTGGGTGACAAAGGATTTAGATCAGAATAAAGCAGTGGATATGGCCTACCTAGATTTCTGTAAGACTTCTGATACCACACAGGAGACTAGTAAGCAAGCTGGGTAGGTTAGGAGTGGGTTCAAAGGTAGTAAACTGAATAAGAAATTGGTTAGGGGATAGGCAACAGATGGTGGTGGTTAATGGAGTTCACTCCAAGGAAGGGAGGGTGACCAGAGGGGTGCCTCAGGGCTTAGTGCTGGGACTGGTCCTCTTTAGTAATTTTATAAGTGACATTGCAGAAGAGCTAGAAGTGAAGGTTTGCTGATTTGTGGATGACACCAAAATCTGTAATAGGGTGGACATTTTGGAAGGGGTGGACTTCTCTCCACCTGGACATTAGCCCAAATAACCCACCCCCCTCTTCTAACTCCATCCCCTCCTATACCACCATCCCCTTCCACCTCCCAACCCCCCACCCTCTCCTGCCCCTAATATTCCCATCCCAATTCCTCTTCTGCACAACCCCCCTCTATTACTACACCACCTACCTCCCTTGCTGTTTATATCCCAACCTCCTTTAACACCTCTCCTCCACTCCAGTATCCCTCCCCTTAGTTTTCTCCCCACACCTGTTCTCTCCCCCTCACTTGCCTCCTACTGAGGTTCAGCTTGCACCCCTCTCACACTGCTGGCATCACTGCAGCAACTCCCCCCGCATCACTCACCCTCCCACAAAACAACAATGCTGTCCTTAGGCTGCTCCCCCACCCACTCCTCCTCTGTATAGCTAGTCCCCATCTGTATGGCCAGTACTCCCAGGGGCCTGATGACCCTAAATTGACAGACTAAAGCACTTTCTTTGAAACTGTTTCCTTTGCTTGAGCTGTATCCTGAATGTTCCCTCACTGAAATGCTTTGTATCCTTGAAACCATGTTCCTCCTATATTATTTGTAACTTAACTGAAACAAACTGTTCCTTCAATGTATTCTAACTTGTATCGTTCAAATGTATACAACCAATATGCTTTGTCCAACTTTTTTTGTAATCTCTGTAACCTGTATGTTTGACTAATTGTTTTGTGTATAACCTGGAACCTTTGTAAACGAGTCCCAGGACTCAAAGGTATTAATCCTAAACTGCAATAAATAAAATAAATAAATAAGCAAGCAGAGACCTGACAAAGCTAGATGAGTGGTCAAGGGTATGTCAGCTAGGTTTCAATTTGAAAAAGTGCAAAATAATGCAATGAGAGGACAGAAACCCAGGGATGCAGTACAAAATGAGCAGAGTGGTACTGCTGACTATCAAACAGTAACGATACCTGGGGCAGTCATATTGGATGACCTAAAGCTGGACAGGCAGTGTGACAAGACATTCAGGAAGGCTGGGATACGCTGGAGTGCATAGGGAAGGGTATCACCATCAGAAAGAGGGAGGTTATGCCAGCCCAGTGGTTCTCAGGGATGAGGCACTGGACGCCACACCTCATGCCATGCTGGCAACCCAGGTTCAGGAACGAGCCTGGGATATCAGGGGTCGGGAGGGGATGGAGAGGATTAAGCATCCAGAGGACAGCTCTCCTCTCCTGGGAGGGAGGAGGCACAGACTTGGTGCCTGGCTGGAGGCTCAGGAAGTACAGAGCAAGCAGAGAGAGGGTTGGGGAGTGGTGGATGTCGGCATGATGCCTTGATGTCAGGTGCATGCCACTCCCCCAGAACAGGGAAAAATCAGTGCCAGAGCACCAGGAAGATGGAGTGCCAAAGTGGAGACCCTAATGGCTTGCATCTACCTGATCCTCCAGAGGTCCGGCGAAACAGTGAAGTGTCTCAGGATGTTGGGGTCCAACTTCATACCTGCCTGGGGGGTATAGCCACAGCTCCATGGGTGCCTGCTGGAGGTCAGGTAGGTTGCATAGTGGGGGTGCTACATGTGTGCATCTCCCGATGATGGGGGGCTCTGATGCAGGGGGGAGAATAAATAGTAATTTAAAAAAAAAAGAAAGGGATGTTATGTTGCTTTCTGTATAGATTGCTGGTAAGACCCTACCTAGAGTACTCCAGTTAAAATCATTAAATCACATCTCCAGGAGGACATAGACAGAGTGGAGGCAGTCCAGAGAAGGGCAACTAAAATCATGTAGGGTCTACATTAAAAGCCCTATCAGAGACTAAAGGACCTCAGTATGTACACCCTGGGAGAGAGGAGGAAGAGAGGGATATGATAGAGACCTTTAAATATCTCACGGGGGTAAATAAGGTACAGGAAGGAAGAATGTTTCAGAAGAAAAGGTTTTCAAGAACAAGAAGGCATGCTATGAAGCTGGAGGGGGTAGATTCAGGAGAGATGTGAGAAAGTACTTCTTGGCAGAAAGACTAGTGGATTCCTGGAATAGCCTTCCACTGGAAGTGGTGGGCATGAAAACAGTGATGGGGTTCAAGAATGCATGGGACAGGCACAAGGTAATCATAGTGGAATGGAAGGAGAAGAGGGAGAAAGAGCTGTAAATCAAGTATGATCTGCAGTAATAACATAGGTAGGAAAAAATGGGCAGGCTGGGTGGGTCAAGTGGTCCTTATCCGGCATCAAATTCTGTTTCTGTTTCTAAACTGAGGCTTTAAACCAGAAATCCATCTTAATCAAGTTTGCATCAACAAACGTTATTACCACGATGGGCAGGATTTTCAAAGAGGTGGAGGGCATGTGCAACTGCATTCTGTACCCGAGTCTGCATTCAGCCAAATGCACCTGCATCTGCCCACCCTATTTTAGTAAATTGCATCCAGTTTCACATCCAAAACAGAAGAGGTCACAGATTCCAGCTCCAAATTAAATAATTCCAGAAAGCTAGGGGAAAGCATTTTTCTACACAAAATGTGTGGAACACTCAGCCACAAGGCATACTGGAGGCTAATGCTGTAAAAAAATTTCAAAATCAGCCAGATACTTTCATGAGGGAGGGTAATCTGCAGTGTTATTACCACTGAAAGGTGGAAGGATGGGCACAACCAGCCTAATTCTATCTTTTGCTACCTCAGTATGTAACCTTAGTAGTTTGCAGTATTGTAATTTGCGTAAAAAATCAGATGCAAATTTGAGTTTCTAGCTTTACCAGTGGACACTGATGCATGTCTATATCTGAAAATAACGAACACATATGCCTTAGAAATTCTAGCTGAATGCATTTATTCCTGCAGTGTTCTGAGTTTCTTTCTCCATAATATGATAGTTTATTGATAGGGCTTGTTCTGCATGAAAATCCATGCTTGCTGAAATGCACCACAGTTCAAAGGTAATGGAATGTCACTGTACCCTTCTGTGGTACGACAACATTTCTAGCTGATCTAGAATCCTTGTGCTACCTGATTTTTTGTTTTTGTTTTTACTTCATAGCACTGTCTTACACATAACAATCGGGTCTATTTCTGAACTAAAAGTTTGGCTGTGGCATTTTTGTTTCCAAAGAAGCTCAGACCAAACAGATCCCCACTGAGCATGAGAACATTAAAACACACAGTGCAACACATGATAAGTGAGCTGATACTTTTCCTAACTTTGAATTTCACCCATAGTATGTTGTGCACACATACATGGCTGTCACTGTTGTCAACTGCTGCCAACTGATGGCCTTTTTGCTGCTGCTGCAGTTACCAACTGCTGCTTACCGATGTCACTGTTGCTTTCAACTAACCCCCAAAACTACCTGAAAAGCTATACATGATATTAAATAATGACTGGGCACCACAGGCACAACAAGCCTGTGTTACCTCCTTGATCATATCAGACCTGTCATGCTTCACTCCCATCTCAAAATCCACGAGAATCAGAACTCCTCCGTGCCAACACAGGCTTTTTGTGCATGGCTGTTTATTCACTATTCTCTATACAGTGTTCTAGCATCTGTCCAATTTTCCCATAGTGTCCCGCATTTGGGTGCTTAAAGGATGGGAGTTACACCAATAATTTTCAGGCAAAGCCTTGAATTAACATTTGGATTGTACTGCACCGCAGAGTTTTGCAGAGTCCATGAACAAGGAAGGTTAATAACACAATGGATAGAATTGTCTGTACTGGAGGATCTGGGGGTATGCTCCTCCAGGAAACTTTTTTAACAAGGCATTGTAAATGGTGCATTTACATGCATTTTAAGGCTTCAGTAATGTTGCCAGCCTTTCCTTTCAAAAAGCTCATTTTTCAGTTTAAACTTTCAATAAAGCCAATTCACTTCTTTTGATGTTCCGTCTTTTTAAAAAAAATATAAACTATTTATCCTGCTCACACCAAAAGAACTGCCACAAAGAGCAAAAGCATCAGTCCACACAGCTCTGCATCCATCACAGAAAAGGCAATGCTCACAGAAAACTGGGTGTTTGGCAAATTAAGCAATAATGCATGACAGGGTGTGGGTTGTGCTGGGATAACCTCACACATGGGTGGTTGGGCACAAGGCCGCAGGCTGAGTGCATCCAATGTCCCAGAAGTGAGGTTATCCCAGCACAACCCACACCCTGGAGTACATTATTGCTATTATACAATGGCTAGTTGTTATACAAAATAAGAAAACAAAAATAAAAATACGTTTTTAGCAGATTTTATGGCATCCAACTCATCATCCAAATGCTCATTATGCTCACCATCCAAGGCATCCAAAGCAATACAGTGAGGTTGTGCTGGGATAACCTCACTGTGCCAGGGACACACTGACCAATCAGAGACCAGGACATTTTCTTGCCATTGTATAATAGTCAATAATGCACAGAAAAGGCAGACCAGCACTCCCGATTTCAGTAGTAAAACTTTTATTAAGAATAAATGTACTTGCGCAAATTGTGACTGGCAGAGGGAAATAAGCAACCTAACCAGGCAAACCATCCAACCCCTGATATCGAGAGTGCTGGTCTTCCTTTTCTGTGCACAGCTCTGCACCCCTGTCACACTGCCAGAAAACTAACCACTGCAGCTTGTCAAGTGCAGCTATGGGAGGTACTTATTGGGTAGAGATGCTGCTCTTTAGAAAGTAAATCCAGGATTGGCTGCCACTGCTCCCCACATGCCAGCCAAGTCTGCCTTGTCTGATCCCATCAATACAGTCTTGTGCAAAATTATTTTTTTGTTTTACTAGAAAAGGTGAAATGGGCCTCAAAGTTCCAATTTCAGCCATGCCGGCAGTGTCTATGTTGTAACACATATCTTATGGTTGTGAATGTCTACAAATAGTACCAAAACACACTGTAGGAACACTGCCATTGCCACTCCCATCTACACCCAGAAGTGAGCCACTGTTACCTTCTAAATGCAGCCACTGACAATGTAGTGAGTGCAACCACCTGCCTCTGTGTATTAGTGAATTGGGAACAGAGGGCATCAGGTGTTGAAAGGAGAGCCGTGACCTGAGTTGCCCCCCAACCACCATCATGCACTCCTATGACTTCAACTGCAAGTCTCTGGTGTACAAGCTGTCAGTATTTTCACCCACCTGTAAAGAGCATTCCACGTTTGCCCCTTAACCTCTTTTCTGCACTGGCTATGTTGTTTAGCTTGACTGATGTACACTTGATTTACCTTATTTCTTCTCTGTTGGGTCTCAATTGATTTACACTGTTTTCTTTAAAGCACCATCTGCTGTGGCTTGTTTTGCAATATTAGACTTCCCAGGGGGTGGCTGCTCTGTCATTATATATCTTCATTACCACTTAGGTGTAGGGAATTGAGTAAAAATGATCTGGCTTTTTTTCTGTTATTTTGACAGTATATCCCAACCTATTAGTTTTTCTATGCCTTTATATACCCTTATGTTTACTTCATTTTAATCTAAGGTAGCACATCAAAAGGTTTTGGTCTGAGCAAATACTGCACTAGATCCAGGAGAGACCCATAGGATACAGTGATGTTTTCTATCTTCTGGCAATCAGTAATAGCTTAATTTACCATGTGAGCTTTTCGGTTTAGTTCCATGTCTGTTTTCTTTCCTGATGGGTGTCAGATACAGTGTTGGTGATGAAACAGCTGTTTAGAAACCATGCATACCCGTTTATAGCTGTTGATTCCTCAGTAAACCAGCTCTATAAAAAACTGAATATTTCAAACAAACCCTGTTCTATTTATGTTTGTTTATTAACTACCTATTATGAGCAACACACGTTATCATGCTTCCATCAAAAGAACAGAACACATATAATTTGATATATGCAAAACTCTCAGCAATTAAATAAAACTCAATACAGGTCGCTGTACATCTACAATCTATTATTAACAGAAAGCAACTATACTATTTAAAAACATTAACGTGAACCAGTCATTTTTCTTTCTATTGCAAATCCTTCAGTGAGGTAAATATTTTCACGTTTTCCTACAAGTGGGAAGGCATACAGCACCTGAGTGAACCTCCACGTGTGTGCCACCCAATCCACTCCAAGCCACAGATGGCTTGGTCTGATTATCTTTCACATCTGGGCTCATCCTAAGAGACACCTCCACAGCCATGAATTGTACCTGTTTCCCCCATCTTGTCCATTGAGATGGATTCATGAGTCAGCACATACACACTTCAGGGAGTGAGTATTGCACTTTATTATAAAACTCGCTCTGATTGGTTAATACCCTCAACATGCTACAGTGATGCAGTACACACTGAGAACTATAGGGTGGCACTGCAACTACAGCATTAATATAGAATATACCACATGCACGCACAATATAGTATAATAATACTTTCTGTCACAGCTGTCTTCTTTTGCTGCTCCCTTTACTCAACCTAAATTTGAGGCCCTGATAAACACTTAAAACATGGCCTGACACTAGCTAATTTGTATAGATAGGGCATTATGCCTACACATTCACAATCTGTCCAAATATATTGTCAAGACTTAAACAAGGGGTTAAAACAGTTATTTTCAATTTTGTTTACTTTCTTGGCAAACTGCATTTGCAAATTGAACTAAGGGCTTCTTAAAACTTAAAAGTCACATAACTGCAACATTCTTGTTAAAAAAGAAAAACTGCTGTACAGGTAATGGTCAAATCCATCAATGTCTGATTACCTAATACAGCTTTCAATCTAGCATGCAGTGTTCCTGTGTCTCCATCTTTAAATTAGTACAAAGGCTCAAACAGGTTGCTTGGAATCCCTTTCTGTCTGCCTTCTGTTGCTGCAATGGTAATTACCTGAAAATGCATAAGTGCCTTTCCTGGCTTGGTGCCCTTTACTTCAGTAAAAGATTATGAGTTTTGCTCACGGATTTCTTTACAGCTGCGACACAAAGAATGCATTTTACTTTTCTTACCCTTGCCATATGGTGTTATGCCAAGTTGAGCATTTATTTTTTACACTATTATAAAACTTGGCCCTGGATTAATTCTTGATTATCTAATCCCAGCTCAGTTAGACAATTATAGACTTGTTCAGTGTATCCTTTCACTTTGATATTGGTCATTGATTCATCCTAGCATAGTCTGGCCAGAACCTTCAGCTATTATTGTTGATGCCTACACAAAAAGATTGTTACCCTTTCAGTCTTCTTTTGATAAATGAACCAGCATTTTTTTATCGCACCTTCCTCCAAACATCACCGCCTTAAGTGCAGTAGTGTTTGTTGACAGTTCTCAAAATCTGTCACTTGAAGATGAAAGATATCGAGGACTATATGAAGCCGTATGGCTGATTGGAAGAGAATTAGTAGATTCTGCATAAAGTAGGTTACCAAATGGTCAGGATCCTATCCTTGGAGGATGGAATACAGAATTTCCTGGCATTGTTCAGAGGTCATACATATAAAGAATAAGGCTGAAGTGCACCCTTGATGTACCCTGTGATAGGTTCTAAAGGTGTCCGTGACTCCATTATAGAACTCTCCCCTCTAGTTTAGGAAGATTTAATGGAACAAGTTCAAGTCTTGCACCAGCACGTGGGCTTACACCTATCAAGAACACTGCAGTGCTGTACTAGTATGTACTGCGCTGCTGCAGGGGGTGTCCTTCAGGCAAAATGTTAAGTCAAGGTCCCTTCTGCCTAGTTGCTGTTCAAGTAATTGTTAACAATCCAAGGGCACTTTTGTGTCCTGGCCAACATTCCTTCTTTCAATAACACAGGTTTTAATGCAATACAGCTGTGTATGTGTGTAATTAGCCCACTTAATGGTTTCTACACATACTGTAGTGTATACAGCATCTAACACATAGCTTTGTGAAGAACTTTGGGATACAGTGTGCATAAAAGGTGCCAGATAAAATGATATTTTATTTCATCCCCCCCTTCCCCCACACACACAAAGATGTTTATGCTCCTTTGGTCCAGAGGTGGCTAATCCAAAGTAGTAGATCAGGGAGGGGCTGTGGACATGGCCTACCTAGACTTTAGCAAGGCATTTGACACAGTCCCACACAAAAGATTAATATACAAGTTAGCCAGCCTGGGAGTGGGTCCCAAGATGACAGCCTGGGTAAAGAATTGGCTGGAGAATAGGACACAAAGAGTAATAGTAAATGGAGTCCACTCAGAAGAAAGGAGGGTTACTAGTGGGGTACCGCAGGGTTCAGTATTATGACCGGTCCTCTTCAATGTCTTTATAAGCGGCATTGCAGAAGGACTGGAAGGAAAAGTATGTCTCTTTGCAGATGACACTAAGATCTGCAACAGAGTTGATGCACAGGGTGGGGTGGAAAGGATGAGAAGGGACTTGGCAAGGTTAGAGGAATGGTCAAATGTATGGCAGCTTAGATTCAATGCTAAGAAGTGCAAGGTAATGCACCTGGGAAACAAAAACCCAGGGGAAGAGTACACAATGGGGGGTGAGATACTAACAACGACAAAATGGAAAGGGACCTGGGGTAGTCATATCAGATGACCTAAGATGGGCAAGCAATGTGAGAGGGCAGCAAGGAGGGCTGGGGGATACTGGGATGTATAGGGAGAGGCATCACCAGTAGAAAACAGGAAGTTATTATCCTCTGTACAGACAGCTGGTGAGACCCATCTGGAGTACTGTGTGCAGTTCTGGAGACCCAATCTCCACAAAGACATAGACAGGATGGAAGCTGTCAGAGGAGGCAACTAAAATGGTGGGGTCTGCACCAGAAGACATATGAAGAGAGACTTAAGGAGCTTAATATGTATAGCCTCGAGGAAAGGAGGAGAGAGGACATAGAAAACTTTCAAGTACCTCAAGGGAATCAACAAAGTCCAAGAGGGTAGCATCTTTCAAAAAGAGGTATGTAAGAACAAGAGGCACAATTTGAAGATAGAGGGGGGCGTCCAGAGGTAATTTAATGAAGTATTTTTTCACAGAGAGGCTGTGGATGCATGGAGCGGCCTTCCGGAGGAGGTTGTGGAGTCAAAATCAGTGGCGGAATTCAAGCATGCATGGGATAGTCATAAGGCAATTCTGGGGGGTTGGGGTAGGAAGAAGTAGGCTGCTGGTTAACTAGGATCTGCAGCTTATCCAGTAGGTAGGGAAATGGGCAGACTGGGTGGGCCAAGCGGTCCTTATCTGCCGTCAAGTTCTATGTTTCTATGTTTCTAATCAGCCCTGTCCCCACTGCTCCGAGCCAGCCAACACCTTTCCCTAGACCTACCTTAGACAATATCTCTATTTAGAGAATGAAATGCTGCTTTCAGGTTAATAAAGGTGACAAACAGCAGTTGAGTTTTAATTTTGGTGTACTTACATAAAAACATATAATTTGTTGGCAGAAAAAGACCACTTGGTCTACCCAGTCTACACAGATGGCCCCAGCCTAGTCTGTCTCTGCAGACCCTAAATGGTCTCTGGTGACCCTCTCTCCTAACTGCCTATTTACTAATATTCTCCCATATGTCTAGCCAACACATGCTTGAAGCCCCCTACTCTTTTCACCTCTACAACTTCTGTTGGCAGTCTGTTTCAGGAATCCACCACTTTTCAGTGAAGTAGTACTTCCTCACATTCCTTTTAAATTCCCCCTACCTCCAGCTTCATTGCATGCCCTCTGGGCCTGGTACTCTTTCTCATTTGAAAGAGACTCCCTTCATGCATGCCATTCACCCTCATGAGGTAATTGCAGGTGTCTATTATGTTCCCCCTTGCTCCTCTGTCTTCCATGGTAAGGCTTTTGCTGCAACCCCTGCACCATTTTAGTTACTCTTTTCTGGACTGCCTTCACCCTGTGTATGTCTTTTCTGAGGTGTGACCTCCAGAACTGGACACAGTACTCCAAGTGAGGTCTCACAAGCAAGCGATACAGTTACACCACCTCCCTTCTTCTGGAGATACCTCTTCCTGTGCATGCTAGCATCCCAGTGGCCCTACCCTCTGCTTTGTAACACTGCCCTGCCACTTTGAGGTCACCAGATATGATAACCCCAATGTTCCTTTCCTACTTAGTGACTAGTAGCACCTCCCCCCATCCTATACTCAATTCCTAGGTTCCTGTACCTTAGGTGTATGATTTTGCTCTTTTTGGCACTGAACTGCAACTGCTCTTGACCACTCTTCCAGTTTGCCAAGGTCCCTATATATTTTCTCCATCCTTCCTGAGTGTCCACCATATTACAGGTTTTGGTGTCATCTTCAAAAAGGCATAACTTCCCTTTTAATTCTTCTGCAATGTCACTTATAAAGATATTGAAGAAAACCAGCCCCAGTACTGAGCCCTGCGGCACCCCACTTGTCTCTCTTCCCTCATTAAATTGAGTTCTGTTAACCACCACCCTCTGTTGCCTATCCATTAACCAGTTCCTTACCCAATTCATCACTTTAGATCCCACCCCTAGGCTGCTCAATTTCTTTATCAGTCTCCTGTGGAGCACAATGTTGAAGGCCTTGTTAAAGTTCAGATAGGCTATGTCCACTGCCCTCCAATGAGCTATTTTCCTGGTTACCAAGTCAAGGCAGTCAAAGAAATCAATCAGATTTGTTTGGCGTGACCTTGCCCCCTGTGAATCTATGCCACCTTTGGTCTTGTAGCCCACTTGACTCAAGATACTCTACCAACCTTTCTTTTAACAGAGATTTCATATATTTCCCCTCCACTGATGTGAGACTGACTGCCTTATAATTGTTAGCCTCCTGCTCTTTGCCAAATCTGCATCTGGAAAGCTTCAATCCACATCTGGCAGATTGAAGTCTCCAACTAGCAGCACCTCTCTCTTACTTGACATCTTGTAACCAAGTGCCTTATTCAACTCCTCTCCCTGTTCTGGAGGTCTGTTTTCCACACCTGTATGGATAGTGGCCCCAGTACCTGTCTCCAGATTTATCCACATCACATCCAGCCCTTCGTTTTCCTCAAGGTGCCCCTGAACTTCTGTGGCCTTGATGCCCTCCCTCACATGTAGTGCAACCCTTCATCCTCTTCTCCCTTCCCTGTCTCTCCTGAACAGAGAGTAGCATGACCTGGTCATGGCTGTCAGTGCACCACAACTCTGTTATGGCCACAAATCTAGGCTAGCCTCCACCATGATAGCCTCCAGGTCCATGATTTTTTTTCCAAGACTCCTTGCATTGGCAGACATGGCTCTCCATACCTTAATCCTTCCTTGCCTACTTCCCTGCTTCCCCACCTCCTGCCTGTGGTGTTTCCTAAAGTTCCTACTGACCACCTCCCCTTGTTACCATCTCCTTTATCTATCTCCCTTACTTCATTTTTCTTGTTTTCCTGATTTATACCCTCTCCCTTGTCCTCTGTCTTGCACCCACCCCTGTCTTCTTGCACCCCTGCCATGGGGGAGCTTACTCCCCTTGACCTCTCCCTCCCTCCCTGTTGCATCATCATCTGGGGGGGTGGCAATTGTTGCCTTTCTTGGTTTTACAGCCTCTCCACTGGCTAAGTTAAAAACCCATGCAAGTAGCATTTAAATCTCCCACTAAGGACTATGGTCCCCTCCTGGAAAAATGCAGGCCATTTCTCCCTCAGAGGCCCTTATCATCCCAGATTGGCCCTCAGTCCCCAGTGCAGCAGAAGCTTCCCTCCATGCACCATGTATTCAACCAATTGTTAAACTGGTATTTATATACCATGCAGTTTTGCACCAAAACAGGATTGGTGAAAGACTGCCTGCTGTAAATACTGACAACTTGAATCAGAAGTTGAACTTTTTTAAAAAAAAGAAACAGGTGAAATTTGTCTCTAATATTAATAGTAGAGTTAACTTACATATCTTTCTCAACAAAGCAGTGGTCCTTTGCAATGGTTTTATTATTTTTTTTGATCAATTGATTGATTTTTATTTGGGAATTTATTGTTTTCCAGAGGAAAGATCATTGCAGTTTCTCCCTGCATAGAAGAAGGTAGCAGCTCTCTCAGAACAAAGTTACATAGAAACATAGAAACGTGGAAGTTGATGGCAGATAAGGACCATAAGGCCCATCTAGTCTGCCCATTTTTTCTACCTTATGAATGTGCCATAGGCCTTCACTCTGTCAATGGTCTATCTATTTATACTCATCTGTATTGCTCCCTTATGGCTGTCCCATGCCTGTTTGAAGCCCTGCACTGTACTCATATCCACCACTTCCTGAGGTAAGCTGTTCCATGCAACCACCTCCCTTTCTGTGAAAAAGAACTTCCTCACATTACCCCTCAATCGGCCTCCCTCTAATCGCATGCTGTGCCCTCTTGTCCTACCATTTTTCTTATAATGAAATGTTAGCTTCTTTCACCTTGTTAATGCCCTTAAGGTGTTTGTATGTTTCAATCATAACTCTTCTCTCCCTCCTTTGCTCTAGGGTATATATATTGAGCTCCGTTAATCTGTCCTCATATGTTTTCTGATGCAGTCCTTGCACCAGTTTGGTTGCCCTTCTCTGGACAGCCTCCATTTTGTTAATGTCCTTGTGAAGGTGCAGCCTCCAGTACTGCACGCAGTACTCCAGGTGGGACCTTACCAGTGTCTTGTGAAGAAGGATTATTACCTCCCTCTTCCGACTTGTGATACCCCCACTAATACACCCCAGCATCTCTTTAGCCTTACCTACTGCTTTAGAGGTCTGCTTGGATGATTTCAGGTCATCTGTGATGATGATGATGCCCAAGTCACTTTCTTCCCCTTGTGATTGCCAGCAACTCCTCTTCCAACCCCTTGGTGGCGTTAGGGTTTCTCTTCCCTATGTACATGATCTTGCACTTCTTTGCGTTAAAACCCAGTTGCCACTCTTCTAACCATTTTGCCAGTTTATCCAGATCTCTTCTCATTCTGCCCGCCCCATCTGGATCATCTGCTCTGTTCCAGATCTTGGTGTCATCTGCAAACAGACAAACCTTACCCTCCAGTACATGTGCGATGTCACTGATAAGATACTGAAGAGGACTGGCCCCAGGACTGATCCCTGAAGTACCCCACTTTTGACTTGCATCTATTCTGACTGTATACCGTTTACCACCACTCTCGGTTTTCTGCCCGCCAACCAGTTTGCCACCCAGTTGACCGACTTCTGACCCATTCCAAGCCTACCCAACTCATTAATCATGTGGAACAGTATCAAAAGCTTTGCTGAAGTCAAGGTAGGCGACATCAGCTGCACCCCTCTTGGTCCACCACTCTGGTTACCCAGTCAAAGAAATCTATGAGATTAGTCTGACAGTACCTTCCTTTTGTAAACCCATGCTGTCTTGGATCCTGTGCTTCTATGAATTCCAGGTGTTGCACTATCCTTTCCTTAAGGAGTACCTCCATAATCTTGCCCTCTACTGAGGTAAGACTGACTGGTCTGTAGTTCCCTGCCTCCTCTCTGCTACCACTCTTGTGGAGCGGGATCACATGAGCCCTTCTCCAGTCTTCTGGGACTTCTCCTGTGCTCAGAGACTCACTAAACAATTCTGATAATGGCTTTGCTAGTTCCACCTTTAGCTCCTTTAGTACCCTGGGAAGTATGCCATCAGATCTCATTGTCTTGTGCATCCTGAGCTTAGCGAGCTCTTGTGGGACCCTTTCTTTTGTGAAGGGACTTGTGCACACCTCCCTCTCCCTTGTCCATGGGGCTGAGCTGTGGGCTCTGCCCTACCTTCTCCTCGGTAAATACTGAGCAGAAGTATCTAGTTACAATAGATGCTTTTCTTTGGTCCTCCTTCACACACTCCCCCTTATCCCCTTTGATCTTAGCAATACTCCCGCTGGACTTTCTCCTTTCACTAATGTATCTATAGAAAGCCTTGTCCCCTTGTTTTACTGTTCGTGCTAGTGTTTCCTCAGTTTGGACCTTTGCCTGCCTTACTGCCTTCCCTGCTTCCCTTAGAGAAGTTTGGTATGCCTCCCTATCTTCGTCCCGCTGCATTCCCTTATATTTCCTGAAGGCCAGTCTTTTGGCTCCGACCTTTTCTGCTACTGTTTTTGAGAACCAAAGTGATTTCCTCCTTCTTTTTCTCTTGCTTTTCTTTCCAACACAATGGGATGTTCCTTCAAGTATTGCAACCTTAATACTTGACCACTTTGCCTGTACCCCCTCATCTATATTTCTTCTTGCCAGGGCTAGCTTAACTCTGTTGGCCATCTTATCAAAGTCTGCTCCTCTGAAGTCCCATATTTTTGCCTTGGAATGGGATGATTTAGTTCTAGTGGCCAAATTGAACCATACCATGTGATGGTCTCTGGCCCCCAGGTGACCTTCTACCTGGAGTTCTGTGCTCCTTTCCCCGTTAATCAGTACTAGATCTAGGATAGCTCTGTCTCTTGTGCGTTGTTGTACCAGTTGTTTGAAGCCCTCCCCCAGCAGGGAATCTGCTATGTGTCTAGTTCTGGTAGATGTTCCTGCTTGTATTGACCAGTCTGTATCTGACATGTTGAAGTCTCCCATTATCAGAACCTCCCCTTTAGCTGTCATGTTTTGTATATCTTCTAACAGTAATGTGTCTATGTTCTCTCCCTGATCTGGAGGCCTGCAGACAACCTCAGTTCGTATGGCTGTTCCATTTCCTGTTTCTAGGGTGACCCACAGTTCTTCTGGCTCCCTAAGTGTATTCTGAATTTCTGTAGCTTTGATATTTTCATTGACATAAAGGGCTAGGCCCCCCCACTTTTTGCATCTCGGTCTCTCAGTACATAGCCGGGTACTGAAGTCTCCCAAGTGTGGTTAATGGTGAATCATGTCTCACTAATGGCTACTATGGCCAATTTGGCCTCTGTTATTATTGCATGCAGGTCTGGGATCTTATTTCCCAGACTGCGGGCATTTGTGTATATGATTTTCCATTGGCCAGATTTCAGTGCATTAGTTGCTGGGCGAGGTCTGGCATTTTCCCTGCGTGTCATAAGGGGAACTAGACCTTTTTCCTTACCTGGTGATGCAAATGAACTACAAACATGCTAAATTCTTGTTTGATCACTAGCAGAGGGGGGAAGGGTGTTCTTCCCATTCAATGCATCAGGTGCTGCACCCTTCTCCCCATTGGCTATTTTAAATATTCTGCAAAGACATCAAACTTTTGCCCCAATGCACTGACTCCCTCCTTAGTCAGATGCAGTCCATCAAATTTAAAGAACTTTCGCTCCCCAAACTGTTGCCAGTTACCTACATATTTGTGTCCTTTTTCCTGGCACCAACCCTTGATCCACATGTTTAGCTCCCCTATCTCTCCTTCTCTGACCTTCTGTCCATCTGCCAGACCAGCAGGATCTCAGAGAAGGAGATGCCAGATGAAATGGATGACAGTTTGTCACCTAGCCTGGTCAGGTGTTCCTTGGTCTCCATTACTGACCGGCTGAAGAGATCATTAGTCCCTATGTGTACCAGGACATTGATATACAAAATCATACATGCCTCCACAATGCAAAGCATCATGGGCTGCATATGCAAATCACCACAGAATATTATGCTGGTTCAACTTTAAGCAGAAATGCATGGTGCCAAAATACCTCTCACACAGTTTGGAAAGGGTGCCAACAGAAGACATAGACATGCATTTCATCCTACCAGGACTCATCAGTATGCCTCATCTGTTTTACACCCCAGTGGAATAAACCAGCTACCCTACGATGGTCTATCTGGGTTATGTTGTGGTGAACCTAATTAAAACAAAAAACTATTTAAAAGACAAAGAACCTCTGTGTGCAAGCACTGAGGCAATGGTTACCCCCAAAGAGCATTTGGCCGGGAAGCCAAGTTTCAAAGAAATACAAAATCACACATGCCCCCACAATGCAAAGCATCATGGGCTGCATATGCAAATCACCACAGAATATTATGCTGGTTCAGCTTTAAGCAGAAATGCATGGTGCCGAAAGGCCTCTCACACAGTTTGCAAAGTGTGCCAACAGAAGACATAGACACGCGTTTCATCCTACCAGGACTCATCAGTATGCCTCGTCTGCTTTACACGCCAGTGGATGTTTTCTCCCCACAAGCTTTTTGTTTTTCATTTTAATCTTACTTTCTCTCACACTTAAAGGGAAATGTTCACGTCCTGTCGGGCCCCATGTCCACATGAAGTGGGGCCCGATTAGCAGATGTATCAGTAGTAATAAAATCTTACCTTACTGTTTGTTGATTTATTTAAAATAGTATCTGGATGATCCTATGCCCTCCTCACCGGCATTTTAAGTGTAAGGTCCCTCCCTGGTGCACCCACAAGCACCTGCAGCTGTCCCAGTGATGACATGTCCTGCAGGGAGCAGCCAGGGTCACCCATAGGCTTAATATATGGCTCTATTTTAAAATGGCTCTGGTTTGGAGCCTGAGTATCCCCGTGCAATCCTGATACCAGGTATGGGCTGACAGGTGCCCTGCCAGTCGGTAGCTGGTCTCAGTGTAGCACACACAGACTCCAAACCAGAGCTATTTGAAGATATGGCAATAAAAATTATTATATTGCCAAATCTTCAAATAGCCACAGTTTGGAGTCTGCACTTCCGTGGCTCACTTTGCACGAGTTTCTATTTAATTTGAGGGTCAAGAGGTTAAAAGGCTCAGCCTGGATTTGAACAATACTGCACTTCTCAAGCTTCCCACTTCAGGATGGAGATCCCTCATTTTACCGCCCATAAATCCTCTATCCATCTTTAAGGAGATGCAGCAACTGATTCCACACTGAGATTTCAGAAGCAGATATTGAATGTAGGGTTTGACTCCCAGTTATCTGCAAACTTTGAACACACAGTCTCCATAGTTCAGAGTTTGAGTCCATGCAATTTGTGGAAGTGCCCCAAGCCCTTATCTTTTTCTTTCCCCAAAGGCAGAGGGGTGGTGTCCCAGCTTTGGATATTGAACGACTGAGAGTACAATCTGAATGAAAGAAATCTTCAGTTCCATTGCTGGCACCATCACAAATTGATTGCAATTTGGAAAGTCCTGAATAGCAAACAGAACTGCTGTCACTGCAGGATGATCACTAGTAATTGCATTGCAAAGTTGGCAAGTTCATTTAATAAGTAGGGCACAGTATCCTTTCAACACATTTGTCAAATATGCTGTTTGGAGTAGCACAAATTAGAAATTATGTTAAACATCGTTCCAAAGAAACAAACTGTATGCCAAGAATTTGGAAAGTTCAGTTTTCACTGTTAGTTATGTTGCGCATATGTTTAAAAATTGCACTAAAAACAGTATACAAGGGCTTAATTAAATACAAAGAAATCAAGTTGACATACATAAGAAATACTATATTCTACCATGCTTCTGTTATAAGTTTATATCATATGTTATTTTTTAATTTCCACAGAGATGAATAAAGGGCTGCTTATAAAACCTACACTTTTAGAAAGTAGCTTTTATAAAACAATTGCATCCTTGCAATAATAAAAAAAAAAGAAACAGAATGTTCTCCACATGTGGGATGGAAATAAAATATGATTCATTCTTATTGCATTCTGAAAATAAAAAAAGAAAGTTAGAATTGATGTGTTAATCATTATGTAGTTATCAAAAATGATCTATAATGGAAAAATAAGCATGCTTATTAAACAGGTGCTGTGAAAGTGGCTCAGATCCTGATTTGATAAATGAACCTGCTCCAGGTCATGGTTTACCAATGACTGGCCATAGTTTACCCATGACAGCCCATGTCATGTTTACCCATGGCTGACCGTGGTTTACAAATAAGTTTATGTTGTTCTGATTGGTTGGGTGCCTTTACTGAAAAGGTAACAAGGACTGATTTGACACAAACACTGTTTTGGAATTTTTCATATGACATTCAACAAATAGAAGTATCTGACAGGTAAGCAGCTCTGGAGACTATATGCTGTGATATCCTATTGAACTGCCTATTGTGTCAGTAAAATGGTGCTTGAATAGCACACTTCATTGTATGACATTCCCAGTACTGAAAACCAATTGTGGGAGTTGAAATAAGCTCAGTGAGAGCATGCTACACTAAATGTTTGGGTTTTATGTTGTATGACCATGGTTTATACAAGACTGCCAGCCATAGCCACCTACTATTAGCCATCATTTCTCCACAACTGACTATTTTTTCGAGAACTCACCATAGTTTGCTCAAGACTGGCCCTGTGGCCCAGTGGCGCTGAGGGTTGAGGTGCTGGATGCCACACCTCGCTCCACGCCAGCGACCTGGGTTCGGGAGTGGGTCAGGTCACTGGTGGGTCGAACGGGGGGAGATAGGCTTGAGCATCCCACAACAGCTCACCTACTCTGGGGAAGGTTGAGGCCATAGCCCGTGCTCTTGTATGACTCTGAGTGGAGGCACAGAGTATTACAAGCCCCTAACAATAGGGGATGGGCGGCTGCCATACAGCGCAATGTCAGTACTTAATGCCTTGACATCTGGGTCTCATGCTGTAGGGGTGGGAGAAAGAAAGGAAAAGAGTCTGCCATCGCCAGGAAGATGGAGCCCAGGAGATGTGCCCTCAATGTGCCTTCACCCGCCTGACGGCTACCAGACTGACGAAAGATGATTGATGGGGCATAAGGGCTCTGCCCCATCCCCGCTGAGGGGGTAAGCCAAAGTTCCTTGGGGATCCGGAGGTCAGTCAGGTAGGGTGGAAGGTAGAGGGATGTATGCCTTGGGGCTCCTGAAGCAGGGCCGGCTTTAGGGTTTTGGGGGTCCCCAGCAGAATTAGTGAAGTCATGGGGCCTCTCTACTTGGCCCACCTTTAGCCCATGTGTTTTACTGTGGCCACGGTGCAAGATTTTATTTGTGGTGATACTATAGGCAGGAAAATGGGCAGATTAGGAGGCCAAGCAGTAGTTATCTGCCGCAAATTTTGTATTTCTTTGTTTCTATGTATAGCTTTAGTATAACCAGTAGTATTTTAAAAATTTAGGAGGACACAGCAGTGTCATTTCTTGGGGCTGGTCTTCCCACCCCATCCATTGTTGCCTGTCCACCTCATATTGACTGGATCATAGCTTGTTGAGGTATTTCATGACATAACCAGAAGGATCTGCATAGTCCTTCACTGATGTTTTAAAAATATATTAAGATAAAAAAAATGTTTAAAAATGAATAAGGTAAACTTTGCTTGGGGACCCCCACGAGCAGGGGCTCCCAGCAACCGCAGGGTTCGCTGGTGCCTAAAACCGGGCTATGTCCTGAAGGGTTGGGGATGGCAGGCTGGGAAGCGGACAAACAGAGATTTAAAAAAAAAAAGACTGGCCCTGTTTTTCCTATGTCTGGCCATGGACTGTCCATGGTTGGCCTTGGTTTACCCCACACTGGCCATAGTCCATCCACAATTGGCCATGGTTTGCCCACAACTGGCTATGGTTATCCTAGATTGGTCAAGGTTAACACACAACTGGACACAGTTTGTCCAAGACTGGCCATGGCTTGCTTACAACTAGCCATGGTTTATCCTAGACTTATCATTGTTTACTCAAAATTAACCATGAGTTACCTGTGACTGGCTGTAGTTTGTCTAAGACTGGCCATGGTTTATCCATCACTGATAAAGGGTTATTGAAGACAGCCCATGGTTTGACCATGATCATATCTGCAAGAAACCAGTACTAGGATGTAAAAAACTGAAAGCTATTGTTAAGCAAATTAGATGAAAAATACAAAACAAATAAAAACCCATCATGCCACTTAATTCTTGCCCAAAACATGGTTTATTTAAGGGATAACCCCACAATAGTATTGGGTGTATGAGGGAATATGTATATTCAACATTCAGAAATTACCAGCCACACAAGAAAATATTCTTTTATTTTGCTCAACGAGTTATTTTCACAGATGATCCCCTGGCTGCGCCCAACATTTCACCCTATGTGGGCTTCTTCTACACTGTATACTGTTAGTTAACATAGTGTGAGCCGAGTAAGGCATTTACCAACAATTCTGGAATCCCTTGCTCTGCAATGAATTTAACTAAAGGGAATTTTTAGTTCCAGATTTCACTTCTTATGAATCAAAAAATTGCACCATTAACAATGTGTTAATTATTTGATCCTAACCTCTGAAGAAGCCCACGTAGGGTGGAACATAGAGTGTGGCCAGGGGAGCGTCTGTGAAAATAACTTGTTGAGCAAAATAAAAGAAGTTTAACTGAATTTTTCTTGTGTGGCTGGTGATTTCTGAATATTGAACTTTTGGACCTTTCTGTGATACCAGCCCCCTGCATACTTTTTTTGGAGTATCTTTTGAAGGGAACCCACCCACTCTCTTTTTCCTGTGTGTGAGCATGTGGGATAATAACTGACACACTAGGCAGAGATCAGGTGCATAAAAGATGCAGGACTGCACCTATCATTTTATTTAAAAGCACATCAAACATATAATAATAAGAATGTTAGTCCAGCATAACAGCACAAAAGAAATTTTAAGGAGCTTAATAATGTATAGCCTCGAGGAGAGGAGGGAGAGGAAGGACATGATAGAAACGTTCAATTACCTCAAGGGAATCAACAAAGTCTAAGAGGGTAGCATCTTTCAGAAAAAGAGGTGTACAAGAACAAGGGGGTGCAATTTGAAGCTAGAGGGGGGATGGATCAGAGGTAATGTGAGGAAGTATTTTTTCATGGAGAGGGTTGTGGATGCATGGAACAGCCTTCCTGAGAAGGCTGTGGAGTCAAAAACAGTGCTGGAATTCAATAATGCATGGGACAGGCATAAGGCAATTCTAGGGGGTGGAGGTAGGAAGAAGTAGGCTGTTGGTTAGTTAGGATCTGCAGCTTATCCATTAGGTAGGGAAATGGGCAGACTGGGTGGACCAAGCAGTCCTTATCTGCCATCAAATTCTATGTTTCTATCTTCAGGACTCTATTTTCCTCGCAGAGCCTGTGGCTTAGCTTCAGCCAGTATACCTGAGTGTTGTGTAACACACCTCTTACATGCTCCAACTCTGAATTCTTGTGTGAATTTAACAGCACACAGTAGCAGGTCCTTCTCCTTCACTGTCAGTACACCAACTTACTTGACTGATCCAAACTCCCCTAGTGGTGAGTTATTTTTATAGCTCCTTGTGATTACATCACATAATTGGGGAGTTCCCATTGGCAGTGACCTCACAGGCTCCAAAGCCTATAAATAGGGTAATTTCTAGGCCGGCTAACCGTATAGCAAGAGTCTGGTGCAGAGGGACTGACAGGTATTTATTTATTTTACCTGCTTTTATCACATTGCTATTACATGTGTGTACAGGTATCTCTGACTTGACAAGGGGAAGGGGAGATTTAGGGCAAGCTCTTAATCTCTTTTCTCCTCTCAAGTCATGAAACCTAAAATGTCCAAGGGTTTTTTTAGAACAACACAACAAAAGAACCCTTTTTATTTTTGTCATAATAACCCTATATGGGTTACTATTCTGCAGCTCTTTATTGCTGTACCTGGTATTAATATGCAGGGGCTCTTCACTCAGCTCCCTATACAAGCCCCTGCCACAACCAAAATTTCATTTTTATTGACCTAATGACTAAAATGTCAGTCCATTGGGTAATATTTAATTTGGGCCTTTATTTAGCCCCATTGGCCACATTTAAACTTTCTTATTCAATTTTATTCTATGCAGCCCCAGGTACAACATCTCTGGGGCTGCTAAATTCCTATAGGATACCCTCTATTTAAAGTATGGGACACTACGGGGCTTTTCTATGCCTCTGCCCATAGTGTCCCGCCAGCCGGCAAAGCCTTTTATCTTTGCCACACTTGCGACATCTTCTGATACCTTGTAGCATGCTTTTGCTCCAGAGTATTCTTGCCATTTACACTCCACACAAGGTGTGCTTTCCTAACCACAAGATGTGGTAGAAACCCACACCAGAGCATCCTGCTCCAAAAAACAACATCCTAGGTCACAGACTGTGACCGGAGCTGCACTTTAGATTTAGGCTGCACATTGCAGCAGTGGGTCTTGCGCTCAGACGCGCTTTGTAGTGGGATCATAAACAATCAGGGGCACCAGTATTTGAATCATGCACATGCACTAGAATATTTCCTCCTGCTCAGAAGCTTCTAAATTAGCACTACTCGCACTTGTTATCACCATCTCCCATTAGGGCATTTAAACAAAAGCACAACTTGCACTTACAGGAGACAGCTTAAGGCAAACAGGGACACCAAAGAGGTTGTGGAGGGATCTGTCAGGTTGGCCACCCTGACAGAGAAACATAGAAAAGCCACAAAAGAAATAGAGCAGAAAGAGTGAGAAAAAGAAGAAAAGAGTTTTCAAACATTTTAATCTTTATTCTTGGGGCACTCTATACTTATGACAGGTGGCACCCTGTTATGCTGTGGAATATGTACATTCCCAAATTCACCTGCAGCTACTGTGCAGGTTATTGCTTTCAAATTACTAGTTCATTTTTAGACGTTAATTTATTTTTGAACAGTTTGAGTATTGGTCTTGTGTCACCCAACCAGAATGCAGCATGTTGTCTGTCACACAGTGAATAGACCTATAGTGTGGTTACAGCATGAGAAAATGATCAACTTTAGTAGCTCTATTCTGATGGAGTGTAAAGGTCCTCAGCTTGTTTACTATGGATTGTATCACTGTTTTGCTTTTTCTTCTATCATGCTTATAATTAAAAGAAATGCATAGAATGAAATATTCTAAAACTAACAGCAATGTGATTTTCAATTAGAACTGACATGAATAACATGCAATGTCTTTCAGGTTCTGTTCAGGCTGCTTCTGGGCAGTGCAAAGTTTGGAGAAGCTGCCCTCTTTCTGACACTTCTGGGGGTGTTTAATGTACTGTTTATCACCTGCATTCCGCTAATACTGTATTTTACCAAAGTGGAATACTGGAACTCCTTTGAAGATATTCCCTGGGGGAGCCTTTGTGGAGTTGCTATCCTTTTATTGAGTGAGTAATGGCTATATTCATTTCGCAGTGCACTATCTGATTATGTTTGTGAAGTACTTCTGAAGGTGAAATACACTTCTTAATGGAGCTTCCTTAGTTTCTTCTAGCCTTACATCAAGCACTACCCATGCTCAGTAACTTTTAGGTCAGTGAATATAACACCATTCATACAACCAGCCATTCAGATTTTGCCTGTTACTGCAGCAGGTATGGTAACGTGTGCTGCAGTAAGAGGCAAAATTTGCATAGACAGTTTATTGGTAGTTGCCAGACATTGCAGTGGTTTACCATGTGGTAAACCACAGTACTGTAGTAGTAAAACATAAAATGGTTGCAGCACTGAACACACAGTACAGCATGACTGACACAAAAAGTCCTACTGATGAAGGTTTCAGTGCTGCCATATTATTTCATACGAAACCGTCAGGAGATCAGGCATTTGCAGTTGCAGCCCTGATGTTATAGAACTTCCTGCCCCAAGCTCTGAGAGACACCCCCCTCCCATGAAGGTTTTCAGCAGTGTTGTAAAATCTCTTTTTTTTTTCTGGTTGGCTTACCCAGAAGACTATTTATAATCCATCTCTTGCCTGAGCAATGACTTGTATACTTTTGTTTGATATGTCATGCTACTTAATCTTTTTGAGTACCAGAACTGTGTTAACTGCCCTGATTTTAATTTATAGATTTGCTCATATTTGAATGTATTTACTTTTTAATGTAAGGCACCATTGTCCCAAGGAATAAGGCACTGGATAAATAAAATCTACAACTACTATATGAAGGGCAGCAGAACTGTTTGGTGGAGTCAGTTCAGACAGTCAGCCACTGGGCCAGATGGCAAAGTAGCTGAGCCCTGGGGAGATAAATGGAAAGTAAAATATGTAACCTAATAATCTGGAAAGTTTCCTTTTTATGGCTGTGGGAGGAGCCTACAGACATCCTGCTCTCCTTTGAAAAAGGTGTTTCTGTGGAACACATCTTTTAGGAGTTTTCAGTGTATCCTTTCATTCTGCAAATCACCATGACATTTAAATAATCCCTTCTTTCTGTTTCTAGTGTTGTAGACAGAACTCGCAGCTGCTTATCAAATGGCCATTAGGAAACTGAAACAGCTTCTTAAATATTGGTTACCTGTTAAACTGAAGATTTCTTTACCCCCTTAGAAATTCAACAACTTGCACATTTCAGTACTTAGCATTTAAGCATTTTCTTGCTACTTGCTTATGTTGGACAGGTATTATCTTTCAAGAAAGATGTATGCCTCATAAATGTCACCCATTCTCAGCAAGGAATGTCCAACATTTACACTATGTTTTAACCTCTTAAGATACTATCTGGTAAGTACTGTCTCAGACATAGTTTTTTATATACAGCACACACACACACACACACACACACACACACACACACGCGCACACACACACACACCATCCTTGTGGCCACAACATTCAAAATAAATACTGCAATCTAATATGTCATTAAACAATCAAGAAACTGTATATGTCAGCTTTGGTTATGTGGAACACAGTGAAGTTAAGTTTTCAGTCAATTTCCTTTAAATACTGTATTTCTTATCCTGTACTTTGTATCCTAAATAATGCAGGGGAGATGCTACATCTTATTCTCATAGGGATCTTCATTTTACACATTTTTGCACTGTATTTACTCAGGATATCCCAGACTAGATGCAATATCTTGTTTTCAGTGGGGTCATGATTTTACCATTTTTATAATGTATTTATTCAGGGTAGTCTAGTCCAGATGTAAAATATTATTTTCAGCATGTTCTGACTTTATGCAATGCACCATAATATTGTGTAGATGTGGAGCCCCACTGAAAATAAGATAACACATCTTCTGTGAACTATCCAGGCTAAATACAGTATATAGCAAACAGCAAGAATATTCTTGAAAAACACATTGTAAAAATGTGTAAAAGGAAGACTGCATTGAAACTGCCTCTCAGCAGATCTGCATTGTGCAAATTCATTAGAAATAATGGGTAAAGCATGACTACACTATAAGTGACACTTTACAGGATTTGCCAGTTGAGATTTGATGCTTTTTTAAACTCTTAAGACACTATCTGATAAGCACTGTCTCAGACATAGTTTATTATATACAGCAAGCACACACACACACACACACACACTGTACACACCATCCTTATGGCCACATCATTCAAAATAATACTGCAATCTAGTATGTTATAAAACAATAAAGAAATGGTTTGTTTATGTCAGCCTTGGTTATGTGGAACACAGTGAAGTTCAGCTTACAGTAGATTTCCTTTAATTACTGTATTTCTTATCCTATACTTTGTATCCTGGATAGTACAGGGGAGATGCTACATCTCATTCTCATAGGGATCTTCATTTTACACATTTTTTGCATTGTATTTACTCAGGATGTCCCAGATTAGATGCAATGTGATTTCCTTTAAATGCTGTATTTCTTATCCTATGCTTTGTATCCTGGATAACACAGGGGATGCTTTTTTTAACCTCTTAAGAAGCTATCTGATAAGCATTGTCTCAGACATAGTTTATTATATGCAGCAAACACACACACATGCACACACACACACACACACACACACACACACACACACACACACACACTGTACACACCATCCTCAAGGCCACAACATTCAAAATGAATACTGCAATCTAATATGTTATAAAACAATAAAGAACCTGTTTGTTTATAGCAGTCTTGGTTATGTGGAACACAGTGAAGTTCAGTTTCCAGTACATTTTCTTTAAATCTTTCTTATCCTATATTTTGTATCCTGGATAGCACAGGGGAAATGCTACATCTCATTCTCATAGGGATCTTCATTTTACACATTTTTGCATTGTATTTACTAGGATGTTCCAGATTAGATCCAATATCTTGTTTTCAGTGTGGTCATGATTTTACCATTTTTATAATGCATGTATTGAGGGTAGCCTAGTCCAGATGTGAAATATTGCTTTCAGCTTGTTCCAATTTTACACAATGCAGCATAATATTGTGTAGATGTAGAGGCCCACTGAAAATAAGATGCCACGTCTTCTGTGAACTATCCAGGCTAAATACAGTATATAGCAATCAGCAGGCATATTCTAGGAAAACACATTGTATAACTGTAAAAGGAAGACAGCGTTGCAACTGCCTCTCAGCAGATCTGCATTGTGCAAATTCATTAGAAAAAAAAGGGTAAAAACATGACCCTTCTGTAAGTGATATTTTACAGTATATGCCAGTTGAGATTCGATATTGCATATTTTGAATCTCAGCTGGCATATTTTGTAAAAATTCAACATTTAAAATGGTTTAAATGCTTTACCCAAGTTAAATAAATATTTTAAATATTGACTTGGCTCCTCATAGGTCATATCCCATATGCCCTGTGCCATTGTAGTTGCCCTCCACTATACCAACTCCACCTTGTCTATGTTTTTTACTCAGATAGGACCTTCAGAACTGGATGCAGTATTCCAGGTGCGATCTCATGAGTGTCTTATACAGACATCAGTCGCATCCCCACCTTCTCTTGCTGTAGCTGCTTCAGCTGTACTATATCCTTCAGTAGGTGTGGGGCTGACTCCAGTGCAGTGAGAGCACCACCTATTCTTTTTTCAGCACTCTTACCACTCCTTAAAGCTTTCCACAGCCATATCGGCTCTGACCAGAGTTTGTTTCTTCTGAAGTGGGTATGTAGGAAACGCAAACTGATTTAACACCTATTTATAATTATTAATTTTGTATCTGATGAGACATGCCAATAAAGAACATTAGTGTAAAAACTGACTTACAGTATTGTTAACAACATCCCATTTTGATTAACAATGGGGCAAAATCAGAACACTGTTGCTCCATTTCAAAACAAAGTGTATTCAAATTGCAGGTGATATTGACTTTTTTCCACCAAAAATAGAGGCAGAATATGATTTCGCATGAAATGAACCTTGGTAAAAGTTACATTGCTATAACTGGATCTTCTTTACTGAATTGTAATCCAGACTATTTTAAAACTCAGCTAGTGTCTGAAATGTTTGTGAATGCAATACGTCAATTAGGGTTGTCAGAACTTGTTCGAGAAAGATTCGAACCCTTCTCGAACCCTGGTGTTCGAGTTCTAATTTAGAACTCGAACACTAGAAGGTTCATAAAAGGGTTCGACTTTCTTTTATAACTTAAACGGCATTGCAGTGCCACTGCCTGCTGTTTCCTGGGGCGGTGAGGTCGACTCTGGACACTGACAGTCTGACACTGAGAAGGATGATGCAGGGGTATAATTATGGGGGGATGAGGTGGCAAAGGTGAGCACATTTGTTCTGCACGGGAGCGCGACATTATGCTCCCGTCATTTCACTCCCTACTTCTTGCTCCTGTTCCAATTCACTCCTGATCATTACGTTCCTTCAGCAAAATTCATTGATGCAAAAAGAGGTGAGGCTGAAGTGCTTGCAGAATGTCGAAGGTAACGTTTAAGATCACGCTGACATCAGACCCAAAGCTTCCTTATAAAGTATTGGGTGTTCCTGAAAACACGCCTTTTACAGCAGTTCTACAGTTTGCAGCGGAAGAGTTCAAAGTCCTGCAGCAACAAGTGCCATTATAACAAACGATGGCATAGGAATAAACCCTGCACAAACAGCAGGAAATGTTTTTCTGAAACATGGCTCAGAGCTACAAATTATTCAAGGGACCGTGTTGGCAGTTCTTAACAACCACTGAAATGTCTCACCACGGAGGAGATCATTTTAATACAGAAAACAATATTCATTTTGGAACTCTTTTTATTAATTTGCCCATATCATAGTACTTAACCAAAATGAATCTCACGTGTTATGTCAGTGAACATCTTAGTGCCAGCTGCTAAATTAAGGAGCATTTAACATATGCAGATTGCACATAGCTTCAAAAGGTTTCAGTCTTTCACAGCCTCAACAAGATGTACGGTTGGCAGTTCAGAACAGCTTCATAGGTAATTGATTTTGACCTTAGATTTTCTTGCATTTTGTGTGGCTGTGTCCAAACAGAATGAATGATCCTATTGAACATCTCTGGTGGAGAAAAGACTTAACCTGTCTTATACCTGCAGTTCGGTTTTAGATGTATTTCTGTTTAAACCAGCAACATATTTTATGTTACAGTCCTATGCATTGAATATGTGTTATTCATAGGAGTATTTGTTATTTAAGCTGCATCTTTCAGATTTTTGAGAAACCGAGATTCACTTGTGTCCACAACATAATGATATTCCTGAAGCCTGTTTCACCTAATAAAGATAAAACAAGAGTCATTGAATTCCATTTGTAAAAGTAAATATTCATATTCAAATATTGTTTGATGGACTGCCCACTGTCTTGTACATAAAATTACAGTATCATGCCTTTCTCGTGAAAGTAAAACACACTCTGCCATTTAATCTTAATAGTATCTTATTTTGTTTTCGTATCTAGTTTCTTTGTCCAATTTGTTATGGTTAAATCAACCTGCACTATCTTAATGTAAACCAGGTATCTCAATTTTGTAAGGACATAATTTTTTTTTTTAAGTTTTGACATTGCATGTGTTATAACAGTTTTTAATTTTGTTTGTGTTTAGACCTTTGCCATTGCTCACACAAAGGTTTAGTTATTAACATGTAATGCAGTGTAGACATGAAACATTTTGCAGCTTGGCCCTCATAATAAAATAGCAAAGATCGCCAAAAAAAAGAAAAAAATGCAAAAAGACAGGAGTGAAATGTCTGCTCAGATTCCAGTCTGCAACTGTCCACCCTACTCCCTCTCTCTTTGACCCAGAACAACCCCCATTCACCAGCAGCTCCTGTATCTGCACAATTAGGTATGACAAAATAAAAAAATGAAAAACGAACCTGCCGCTTCAGTAGTAATATTAGTCCTGATGGGAGACTTGATTTCTTTGCATCACTTTCCTGAACCATTTTATTTACGGATGCATACAGTATTTTTCCACCAGGAGTGAAATGTCTGCTCAGATTCCAATCTGCAATTGTCCGCCCTACTCCCTCTCTCTTTGACCAAGAAGCCCCCCCCCCCATTCACCAGCAACTCCTGTCTCTGCACCATTAGGCACGACAAATAAAAAATAAAAAGCGAACCTGCCGTTTCAGCCTGACAGTGCTCTGAGGAGTGCACTATTATTTGTCCTGATGGGAGATTTGATTTCTTTGCATCACTTTCCTGAACCATTTTATTTACGGATGCATACAGTATTTTTCCACCATCTGACACTGACACCCGACAAATTGTTTAGTCAGTGACGGAATGCCAAGGCAGACCTTGGACATACATTTTTAAATTCTCCCATAAGCACGAATTTAATTTAGTCAAACACTTAGCAAGTACAGTCAATTCCGCTTGTATGCCTCAGCTGCGGACCGCCGTTAATTTGGGCATACAAGCGGAATGGCATACAAGCAGTTGTCACCACAACTCCGAGTCTTCATAAGTAACTGTCCCACTGACATAAGAGTTTCAACAAAAACTTTAATATGGAGTGTATCTTTATTAAGCACTGTGGGCTATTTAAAATGGTTAAAAAAAGTAAAAATGATTTAAAAGAAGCAGCAATAATGCGACTTAAACAGCGAGTTAAAAAGTAGTCAGCCCATTCTGATCACAGCTCACTCTCAATGCTGTTTGCCTTATCCTTTTCTGCTTTCTCCCCATGTATTCATTTGTTGCCAATATCCATCATGAGAGCTAGCCAGCAGTAGGTTCAAACTGCACACCAAGTGAGTGGTAGAGGGAACAGGCTTTTTCCTTGAGGTCCCGAGAGGCTGTAAGCCAGTGTAGCAAAGCTTCTTTGACCCATGGGTCCTTGCTGTCTCTGTTTCACTGTTTTTATTCACATCTCTGCCACAGAACACCCCATAAAATTAAAAGAATGCAGATCTGCTGCTAAATGAAGCCACACCTTTTTATATCATTAAAGCGCTTAAGCGCTAGAGGAGACTTCACACCTAATTAGCGGATCAGGCAGCCATCCAGATACCACTTGACACACACAGGATGATTCAAAAATATGGGCATGCAAACAGAATTACACAGGCATACAACTGGACAGTTTAACATTGAGTTGATAGACAAAAAAACGGAACCAGACTAAAAGTGGCATGCATCCGGAAAAGGCATACATCCGAAAGGCAGACAAGTGGAACAGACTGTAGTTGGCATATTGTTTTAGACTTTTGTGATATACAAAGACCACCAACTTGGGCACCAGCAAAGTCTTTATTAAGCAGATAAACTGAATTGGCATTCTGCTTACTGTTACTCAGTACCCATAAAGATCTCACTGGTTGGAGAGCAGAGAGGGAGGGGGATTGGCACAAGGATGGGGGAAGGGGAACAATAGTAGGTAAGCAGGTGAAATGCCTGTGAGTGAATCTGCATGGAACGAAATTATGTGGGAGTGAAATGATGAGACTGAAAGTGTCGGGAGCTTAGATGACTTGGAAGTGGGGAATGTCGTAGAGACCAATATGCCCAATACTCAGCCTCTATTGCTGCTGCTACCTGCTGGTGCACTAGGAGAGCCTGCCATTCCAGGGGTGCTGGGTTTCACTAGGAATACAGATTGCTGGTGGCTCGAGGTGGAGGCTGCTGCTGCAAGCAACAACTAACCGGGAGGTAGGACTGACTGGTGGTGCTGCAGTTCGGTGGGTGGGGGTGAGCAGTAATTGGGGGAATAGCCAGCAACATCGTCATGCTGCAGGGGGACTATATGCTTACTATGCTGTATGGACAAAAACAAGACAAAGTAATCAAGCAGAAGAGGTGGTGGAAGCAAGGGGATTACAGTTTGCACAAGGCAGTTCTAAGCTGGCAGGTGCTACACACTATTGACCATTTGATTTGGTGCCAGTCAGGGTCAGGGAGCACCCAGGAAAAGAAGCCTGCTGCAATCTAAGAGGCATTCTCTCTCCCTGTTGTGTCCAGAGTGGGTCAGTGGCTCTACCAGTGACCGTGACCAGCACAGCAATCAGCAAAGCAGCACGAAACTGCTCAACCTGAGCTAACATAGCTCTAGTCTGCAGGAAGGCAAGGGTAGGTGGTGTTTAATTATGTTTATTGGCAGTCTGCTCTGCTCTGCTGTGTTGATCATGTCTATTGTACTGTCTACAGTCAGTATCTGATTTAAAATGCTGTGCTGTCTAGTGTCTGTCCTGTATACCACCTGAGCTTGACTATGTCTGCTTTGGTAGGGGCTGCTGAGGGAGGGAGGGGTTATATGGTTAGCCTAGCATGCAACTCCAGTGTTTTCCTCTGTGTTACCAAAATTAAAGTAGTTAAAAAAAGAAAAAAAAACCCTTACCCTGAAGGTGGGTGGAATGGCACAAGGGACTCAAGGGAGTCATTGTGGAAAGGAAGGGAAGAGGGAGAGAGAGCTATAGATTAAGTAGGTAGCACAATTTAAAAAATAGGGTTCGAGTTCTAAAAAGTTCTAAAAAAGATTAGAACCCTAGAACTTTTGCAAAAGTTCTAGACTAGAACTAGAACCCAGAACTTCAGAGGGTTCTGACAACCCTAACGTCAATGTATCCAGTTTTTATGTGTTACACTTTTGTAATATATGAATCACTAAAATAACACCAACCTAAAGCATACAAAAAAATCCCTGTAACACACTGCAGCCAAAGTGATAATAGTATCACTGCCAAGTGATAATACTATTGTTCAGAACTCGTAATACTATCGTTCAAGCTCTGAACTATGGTATTATCACCAAACCTGAAGAGCACAATCTCAAAACCCTCCAGTACCATAGACTTTTTCCAGACAACTCCACAGCAACTTCTTAGCGATGCATAGTGATGTACTGAAAACTGCACCTCCTGATTGGACACGGTTTCTTTGTGGGCGGGAAAAACAGTTACAAAAAATGGCATCTGTCTCTTGCTTAGTGAGAGAAAATCATCCTTTCGCTGTACTCACGATTCTTTGCCGCAGAATTAACTGACTGATCCTGCATACACTGATGCAAGAAATCAATGAAAGGTAGGACTGCCTAACAAATAAAACTTGCTCAAGAGACACACAGAGTGAGCAAGTGGGTGTGGCAGAATGAGGCAGGGGTGGACACAGAGAGAGATTCAGTGTCTGAGTCCTCACTGCAAAAGGAGCCTGCTCTCGAGTCATAGCACCACACAAACAAACTCCAAACAAAAGTTGCATCCATATATTACAAAAAATGAAAAAATAGGTGAGTGTCTATCACTCAGGAGTAATACCATCGCTCTCAAGGTTCTCTTGTCCCCAGACCTCTTGATGGTGTTACTCCCTTGTAATAGACACTCACCCATTATTCTATTTTTAATACTACACATATTAATGTCTCCATGCTACCAGGCATGGCTGAAAAAAGGGGACTTGAGACCCAGTTATTTCCTTGACTTATGAAATTTATTTGAAAACTGGTAACCAGGAAAGGCACACTGAGCCGAGTCTCATTTCCAGGTGCAATTCCGGAGGAGGGGGAGAGGAGATAAAATACAAGGCAACAAATGAACACAATGGTACAATGCAAAATGCAGATGGGTAAGAGTACAGGAGACAGCACTCAAATAACCAATGCCAGATATAAAGTGTAGACAATAAGAACTGCAGCATTACAGTTTGTGTAAAAAACATAAATATGTGAAAGCAGGGGCAACCATATTCAAAGATCTAATAGATCAGTGGGCAGGACAGGGAAAAAGCAAAAGTTACCCTGGAGGCAGAACGGGAGCAGGACAGGATGGAGAGAAGTCTGAGCTAGCGTTTACATGTGGAAAGAATGGAAGAAAGGTGAAGAGTGGAGGAAAGATTATTCCAGATAGAGGGCGAGACAGCTGTGAAAGTGGATTGCCCAGTAGAAGAGTGAGGGTAAGGAAGGGAGAAGGTGTGTAAATCTCTGGAGTGCAGCACATAGGAGGTGGGGGGAATGTGGAGAGAAAGTAGAAGAGGTAGAGTGGAATTGACCCAAACCAGAATTTTGAGATATGGAAGCACAGTGAGACAGCTGACGCGAGGGGAAAGGAGGAATAGAAAGAGAGAGAGAGAGAGAGAGAGAGAGGTATAAAGGGAGCTGTGATGGATAAGAAATGGGACATTAGCTGCAAAGCACAAAATGCATTACAGAAGGTGTCCAGTCTGGTGAGGGAGGAGGAGGGGTTGATGCCATGGGCCACATCTGCATAGTCAAACACTGGGTGCACCATTTTGGTGACCAGCTCACGGTGGACCTGAGGAGAGAAGCAGTCTTTGCTGCAGTACAAGGCACCAAGTTTAGGGTGGAGCTTGGAGTTGATGGCATCAATGTGGGTAAAGAAGTTAACCCTATTGTCCAACCATACACTGAGGTATGTGAACAGGGAGCTGCTTCAAGTGGACAGCCATCCAGGGTGGTGCAGACCGGGGAGGCTGGCCAGATTCTGGCTGGTACCGAAAGTCATGGATACTGTTTTCTTAGTGTGGACCTGGAGCTGGTTGGATTGGAACCACTATAGGACATTGCTGAAGTCACACTGAAGCAATTTTTCTAAAACGAGACTGATGCACCTGAGGCAAAGATAACAGAGTCATCTGCATACATGTGAATATGCAAACTGACAAAGACAGAGGGCAAGTCATTTAAAAAGATCAAAAATAGGATGAGACTCAAAATGGAGCCTTGGGGGACCCTGAACTGGACTGGAAGGGGGACAGAGCATTGCCAATTTGTACTAACTTGAGACAGCTGGAGCGAGAGGACCTGAAGCAATCAATAGCAGAAATGGAGAGGCCTGCAGAATTCATCTTCTCCAGGAGGAGCGGGTGGGCTTCCGAATCAAAGGCATTAGCAAGTTCGAGGAAGACAGTGGGTGTGATAAGACCCTATCCATCCTAGTAAGCATGCAGTCAGGGACACACAGCAGGGAGGAGACTGTAGAATGATGTTTACAAAAGGCAAACTGGAAGGCAGAGAGGGCATTGGAGGAAAAGAGGAAATCAGCAAGCCGGGAGTAGACTCGTTTCTCCTGGAACTTATCAAGAGTAGGAAGCAGGGAGATGGGTCAGACATTACCGGGGAGAGGTGTGGTCATCCCTACTGTGGAGGGGAAGAAATTTAGTGAACTTTCAAGAGTGAGGGACAACACAGGGGGAGAAAGAGAGGTTGAGGAGGTGAGTGAGGGGAAGAGCAATGGCAGGGGCTGAGAGAGGATAAGAAAGGAGAGAGCCTGTAGAGTCTCCTGGAGAGTGATAGAGGTAAAGTGAAAGTCAGTAGATGGATGAGGCAAGAAGGATAACTTGACAACGGGACAGGGATGCAGTGGGATGGAGGGGCACAGGTGCTGAAGAATTCATTTAAGTGAGCAGCAACTTAGTAGGGAACAGAGACAGGTGAACCATTCACTAGCAGGACTGAGCAGAGGGACTGGGGGTGGTCAAAAAGGGAATAAATAATCTTCCAGAACATTGCAGGGGATTTACGGTTGTTCTGGAGGTTAGAATTAAAATAGTTCAGTTTCACAGCATAAATGGCCTTGGTGCAGGAATTTCTAAGTTTCATATAGGTAGGGATATCCAGAGTAAAGCGGGACAGTTTGGAATGGGACCAGGCATTGTCATGGGACTTACAAAGGTCTATGAGGACCGATGTAATCCAGAGGTGTTGGGTGCTTTTAACATGAGACTTTCTAAGGGGGGCATGTTTGTTCCACATGAGTAGGAGTTTGGAGTGGAACAAAGAGAGTGCCACTTCAATATTGGTAGCAGAAAGAATAGACCTATAAGTGTCTGTGAGGCCTCTGGGGAGTCAATATTCAGTGAGCGGAGTGACCTAGACCAAATATATTTAGGAGTGTCAGAAGGGAGGTGGACTTTTCTGAGACAGTATGTCATACAGTGGTCATTAAAGGCACCTTACATTATACCAGCTGTGGCTCTGCAGTGTGGATGTGAAGAGAGAACTCAGTCCACTAAACTGTGGTTGAAGGAGTAAGGATTGAGTAGTGTGGGCTCAATGATGGGCTGTGAAAGGTTAAGTGACTCAGTCTTTTGAGACATCAACCTGGAGGCAGGGGAGAGCCAACTGATGTTAAAGTCATGCAGTAGAATGAGTTTACCAGAGGAAGAGTGAGTGGAAAGAGAGGAGAGCGTGTCAGCCAGTATAGAAGAGATATTAGGTGAAGCATAGACAGCACCAAGAAAGATAGCTAAAGAGGAGGGAATTGAGAGCTTGATGAAAAGAAGCTAATAGGAGGAGGGTACAGTTTAATAGAGGGAGGTAGAGTAGCTAAGACTTTGACAAATTTAGAGAGCAATACTGCCCCCAAGTTTACCATGGTTCAGCTGAATAGACAGTAGTTAGAAATTGCCAAGCTATTTCTACCCCTATGTTTCGCTCTCTACAGGAGCTTGATCACAGGGATTTGTTTATTGTTTATTATTGTTTATTGTATTCTAGGAATTAATACCTTTGAGCCAAGGCTCTTTTACAAAGGTTCCGCGTCAAATTAGGTACAAACAATGGGGTTACAATGAGTTGCACATTTAGGTTACATTGTGGAAATAAACATAGACATGAAACAGTTAAACATCAAAGACATTTATGAACGAACAGATAATTACCAATTAAACATTTTCATCATTTAGAAAACATATGGAAAGGGAAAGATAGGTAAGGGAAGTGTGATAAGTAGTGTAAGAGAGAGAAGGGGGGGGAGAGTGGAAGTGTAGATCAAGATTTTTCAGGTCTCCGGCTAGTCTGACCAAATATCTTCCGATTGAATTTGGGGTCTGCTGGAGGGGGTGTGGTTCTGAGATGGCTGACTTGGCACACATAATGTGGCAGTGTCCAAGTCTAATGCCTTTTGGATATGTATACAAAAAGATTTAATATCAGTTAAATAAAGTACATGCATATTTGATTCAGGTCATAAGTCTTTCATAATTTCAAATAAATATTTTTGTGTATATATGTTAATAAGTATTGCTGATAGTTTACCGCTTGAACTGAAGAATTTTTAAATACTGGGTCACTTTCGACCTTGCAATCTTTTAACTTGCTGGCTGTGAACATACATAAAACACTTTTCAGTTGTTCTGCAGCTCCCAGGTCGCCCCTGAAAACAGGCACTTGTGCCTAGTGGGCCTTAACCGGTTACCAAAGACTAAAATAAGAATACATTTTACAGTTATATTTAGATCACCTTACACCATGAACATATTTGAGACAGTAAATTGTGACTTTAGTTATTATAACCTGACTCCCCTTGCCAACAAACACATACCTTGCGCTTTGCTTCTTTATCAGAATTTAGTTAACTTTGTGCTGGTTCCCTGTATTTTCCTTTTAAATGTGGTTAATGGCATCCAAACGCTGTAGCTTGCAAGAGTGCCAAACAGGCTCAATAGGAATTTATTTATTTATTTAGCTTTTGTTTACCAGGTAAGCACACTAGACAGTCATGTACCTATTTTCAGGTGCGACCCAGGAGAGTTACAGAGATACAAGCAATAACAGTACAGAGGCTAGCATCAAGTTACACAAAGGTACAGTCAGAATACAAGCAAGAAGGACCAGCCGAAACAAAGTACAAAGGCTTGGGTCCAACTGTCAGGCAAGGCACAGACAGGTATAAGCAATCAACTACAGTCAGGTAACAGGCTGAGAACAATTTTAGTGCAGTTCAGTATGAGGCAGAACAACCCAGGGAGGGCAGCCAGGAGAAATTAGAGCCAGTGTCAGCAGCAACAATATTTGTGAATATTGCTTATTTGTTATTTATTTTTGGAATAAGTGCACACCCGCAACTAGGATTTTTTTATTTTATTTCAGGCACTTCACGGAGGGAGGTGCTACAGGGGACAGAGGCAGCTTGAGGCTTGTTTTAGGTAATCCCAAAGGGAGGACCTGAAGCAACTGTGGGTGGGGGCAGTTCTTACGTGAGGAGGTAGGAGGTTCCAGGTTCTTGGGGCAAGAGCTGCAAATGCTCGATCTCCCGCAAGGGAGTGAGTCTTCGGAACCATCAGTGCCTGGGATTCAGTGGACCACAACTGATAGCCAGAAGCGACAAGCTAGAGGAGGTCAGCAAGTGCTGGAGGAGTAGATGATCGGATGATGTTATCCGTAAAGTTGCCCATAATGAATGAGTGATGGTTGCTTGGGGAAAGTCAACCCAGTCTAGAGTAAAGCAGACACTGATGGGTGAGATGAGGGGCTGATAGGGCAAACCGACATATGTTGTTATACAAGGTGTCCCATTTGGAGAGCCAGGCTTTTGGGGCATTCGTGAAGGAGGTAAGCCCATAACAAAGCAAGGGGAGGAAGACCCCTTTTGCCAGGGCAAGTCTGGCAGCTGGGGTGAGGCAACTTTTTGCTCTATACGCAAGTCCTAGTTTGCAGTTGGTTGCCTTACAGGAGTTAAGTATGTGCAGGGTGAGATCCATTTGTGGGTCAAGAGTCACCCCCAAGTACTCGAATGATTCCACCACCTTCACAGGGGTGATGTCAGTGCCATAGACTCTGAGCATGGCCGGGCATGCTCTCACCTTGGGAAAGATGCCGAATAACATTGCCTGCGTCTTCTGAAGGTTGATGACCAGCTTACTTGCCTTGAGCCAGGACTGGATGCGACCGAAATCCAAGCTGAGTCCATAGTTAATGTCATCAATACTTTGTGAACTGGCAAGGAGCACCATTTCATTGGCATATAGGGTAACGTGTCCAAAGGTTGGGATTGAGGGCAACTGGTTTATAAAGAGGGAAAACAGGAGGGGACCAAGGACTGACCCCTGAGGTACCCCACAGGCTACTGCTGATAGGACGGATATGGCATTTTTGAACCTCGTGTACTGTTTCCTACCCGGAAGATAATTAGAGAACCAGGCAAGGGCAGGAGGGGAGAGACCAAAAGACTGGAGAGCAGAGCCCAGGAGGCTGTGATAGACCAAGTCGAAGGCCTTGGACAGGTCTATGAAGACAGCCCCCGTGAGTTTGCCTCGATCAGTCATGGTTCTAATGTTGGAGGTGACCTGTGCTAGGGCAGTGGAGGTGCTATGTCCTTTTCGGAACCCATGCTGCTCAGGGGAGAGAAGGCCATAGGTTTGGAGGAAGAGGGCAATCTGGGAGGCCACTACTTTCTCGAGCAGTTTGTTGACTGCAGATAGAATTGCTATGGGTCAATAGTTCTTAAGTAATTTGGGATTGCCATGCTTGAGGACAGGGGTCACACGGGCTACATTCCAAATGGGAGGGACAGACCCAATCGTGAGCAAGGAGTTTAGAATATGAGAGATTGGGCAGGCCAAGAAGAGGGCCCCAAGGTTTAGCAGTTTGGGCACAAGGTTGTCGTGCCTAGCACTGGAGTAAGGAGAGAGACCTACTAGAAGCTTCTGGGTTTCTTTGAAGGAGACAGACTTAAAGTAGAAGGGAGGGAGGGGAGGATGGGGTGGAGCACCAGGAGCAGGACCCATATCCTTAGAAATTGAAGGTATAGAGGTATAATCAGATAGGTCTGAGAACAGGTCATTGAATGCATTAGCTATCGTTTGGGGCTTATTGCAACTGATTCCATTTATTTGCAGGTCAGAGACCTGCTGGCAGGCTGGACCATTTACCATGTGCTTTATAGTGCGCCAGAAACTCTTCGGGTTCTTGGCGGACACTTCGAGGGATGATTTGCAGAAACCACTCTTTGCCAAGCGGATTGCCTGTTTGAATGAATTTCTAAGCTCCCTGTAAACCTCAAAGTCTGATCTATTCCCAGAGGCTTTGTATGTTAGCCAACTTTTGTCCCTGAGCTTCATCAGGGCAAACAGTTCCCCTTGTAACCATTTAATGACTGTGCCCCTCACTCTTCTTTTAATGAGTGGGGCATGTCTGTCTTGTAGTGAGGTGAATATGGTCAGGAAGCTGTCTACAGCAACCAAGGGGTCCAGGTCTGCATATACCAGGGACCAGTCTGTCAGGCTGAGGTCGGTATGGAAGTTGTTTAGGTCAAAGTTTGAATAATCTCTCATCTGTAAGACTTTTGGTGGAACCCTGGAATTTTGAACCTTCCAGATGCAGTATGTAGGGCAATGGTCCGAGATCGAATCGGGGAGGAGGCCTGAGGTGGTAATTCGGTCAGGCCTATTACACAGCATCCAGTCAAGCAGAGAGCCATTTTCCCTGGAAGAGGAGGGTCTGGTGGGTTGGGTGATAGGTTGGCTGAGGGCAAGGCCAGATAGAAGGGGTTCGTAGATTTTTGCATTCCCACTCAGCCAGTTACGGTTGAAGTCCCCAAACATTAGGGGTTCACTAGTCTTCACCTTGGGGCTAAGGCAGTCAAGTAGGTAGGAGAGCCCATGAACACCACCTTTTGGGGGGGTTGTATACACAGGTGGGGTGAAGCTTCTTAGTGTTACCTAACAAAGGAGGGCATGTATAAACTCACAGGAGGGAGGGGTGAGTATGTCAGTCACTTTTTGATGAAGTTGTAATAGAGCACCAACCCACCACCACGCTTTTTGTCTGCCCTGTCCTGTCTAATTGCAACGTAGCCAGGGAGAGCACAGACAGAGTCGGGGTGCGCAGGTTTGAGCCAGGTTTCAGAGACCCCAAGGATGTCAGGTTTGTAGTAGGTGACCCATGCCATTAGATCTGAGTGATTGGCAAGAATGCTCCGTATATTGAGGTGGGTAATCTTTAGACCCTTTACCTCTTCCCACTGTGGGGGCAGCATGATGAGTTATGTATATGAGGGGGTTGGAAGTTGGTTTCGGGCTGTAACCTCATCACCAGTCAGCTAGGTTAGGAAGCAAGTGTGCTAAGTGAGAATCACCCAGAAAATTTAGCTGTAGTTGATTTGGTCGGATAATGTACTGGGAGACTACAGGCAGGGCTCAGGTTAAGAATGGGGCTAAGTATATTCAATATTGTTTGGCCACCTCTGGGAGTTCAGAGAAGAGTGGAGCAGGCTGAGCACAGTATGATTTAGGTTCAGAGCAGTTTGTTGCCACGAGTCCCCAATCCAGACAGGTCAGGGCCGCAGCGAGCTATGCTTGTTTTGCAAGTTGTTTTGCAGGCTTTTCCTTCCGCCTGCTCTGGCGCGACAGAAACTGCAGCCAGAAATGTGAAGGGACAAAATGTCCTGCCTATTTAGCCAGCTGATGTGGGTTAGAGCGAGCAAGAGATGTGAGATACGCCCACTAGTGGAGGAAGCTGAGAACCTGAAAATGGTAAAGTGAGCTGATAGGTTCTGCAGCTCACGTGATCTCAGCTATATAAGTAGATGCTCACCAAGGGTGGTCGTGGTGGGGGTGGTGGGGAGGTGGCACGCTGTGCCAGTGGGGCCTCCACTGGCAGCAGTCCACCAAAGTAGGTAGGCGCGGCTGAGCTCCTTGTGTGCGTACCTGTTCCTTTTTTCCCTGCGGGGAGATGAGTTGGCAGGGGTCCGGCTAGGGGAGAGGGTGAAGCAACCGAGGGCCCTCACGACCACCACAGCTGTTCCTTTTTTTTAGCAGCACCCTTGCAAGCTAGAGTGTTTGGATGCCATTAACCGCATTTGAAAGGCAAACATGGGGAACCAGCAAGCCAAACATGCATCATGTTAAGGTAAAAAGCCTTGATTATCATTTTAGCTTCAAAGTACAGAATCTAATAAATAATTAAGCTGCAGTGGTACAGGCAATACGAAAAAACTTTCTCTATGCATAATGCAGGTTTAAAGCAGAACACCAGCAATTTACTGGTATCCCCAGCACAAAGTTAACTAAATTCTGATTAAGAAGCAAAGCGCAAGGTACGTGTTTGCTAGCAAGATGAGTCAGGTTATATTAACTGAAGCCACAATTTACTGTCTCAAATATGCACATGGTGTGGGGTGATCTAAACATAACAGTAAAATGTATTAAGCTGCAGAACAACTGAAAAGTGTTTTATATATGTTCACAGTCAGCAAGTTAAAAGATTGTAAGGTCAAAAGTGACCCAGTATTAAAAAATCATTCAGTTCAAGCAGTAAACTATCAGCAATACTTACTAACCTATATACACAAAATATTTATTTGAAATTATGAAAGACTTATAACCTGAACCAAATATATATGTGCTTTATTTAACAGATATTAAATCCCCATGATCAAGCTCCTGTAGAGGGCGAAATGTAGGCGAAGAAAATAAATGGAAATTTGAACTGATTTCCTGGAGATTGAATCCTTTATATGTAATTACAAGCTCCCAACACACTTATTCTTCATTATTTCAAGCTACCTTAGGGAGACTTACAAGATGAAGGAATTAAAGTTCACCATCACCCAGATGTTTTCTTTGTTTGATACTGAAGAATAGCAGGATTCAGAGATACAGAGTAGATAAGGGAAGTACTGATCAAACCAGGATTTCAGGAGGTCAATGTCTGGATGGAGGCTTCTAGTATTGAGGTAAAAGACAGTGAGATCTTTGGGGAGAGAAGCAGAGGAGGAAACAAGGGAGGAAGGGCCAAAGTTAGATTCAGTATTGGCAGCTAGGAGGAGAAGCAAGACAAAGAGAAAAAGGATAGCATGAGACTTACATCTGCGGCAGGACAGAGTGAAGGAAGAGGGGGAAAAGAAAGGAAATAAAAGCTCTGTGGAGAAATTCAGAGTTTAAGGAGGGAGAGGGTAGAGGTCCAGGGTGAATAGAAGGGAGACATAAAGAAAGGGGAGTTATGGGAGGAGTTGGGAGGGTGTGATAGGGAAAAGGACCAGCTGGAGAAGAAAGAGAAGGAGACAGAGGGCCTAGGTGCAAAGAATTTGTGCTGCCTGTGACTGAAGGTGATGGCATTTGGCAGTGCACTGTGTCTTTGCTTTTATTATTTTAATTAAGTTCCATGCTGCAGGGGAAGGCAGCAGTGTGTTACAGACGTGAGCGTATTGTCGGGCACCTTTGCCGATACTCTGACTCCCATTTCTATGAGAGTCTCAGTAGCCGGACTGTCAGCTGTATCTTGCAGCTGTTGGAGAAGCCTCTGTTTTAGGGATGCCACTGGGGTTTTACTTGAACTTTTCAGGGCAGGTTACCCCCATAGACCACCAGATTGCACAGCGCTCATTAAAGTGTTGCCATAGTACCTGGCAACATCATTATCAGGGGCCATATGTGCTTGAGTAACCCATATGTCCATTTTTGTAACATGGATATACATATGGTATCTACGGGTTCGGGGAAGGATGAGGTTACCTGGCACAAGAGACCTAGGTTTGGCTACTCTGCACAGGGGCACCCAAGTAAATCCAACTACAGGAAGCAAAAACTGTAATGTCCAGAACCAGAATTGGGAATTTTCAGTGTGGCTTTATTTATTAACTCATTGAACATAAACAAAGCACTGCATGGTCCCCCAAAGAGCTACATAACTGTAATGCAGATTAGAGATTAAACACAGTGGTCCATTTGAGGAATGAACACAATACAACAGTTGTCTGGCTTTGGACCCACCAGGCACTCAGCCCGGACTTTGCATGTGCATTGGATACACAGCCCGACTGGCCCGGCTCCCCTGCCGGCCACTCGACTGACTGTCCACTTGGTGAATAAACCCAAACTCTACTTGGAAAGACATCCCATCAAACAAGGAGGCTCCCAAACTGTGGCTCCCACACACCACTTGAAGTCTGCGACTCCTAGAGATTTGTTTCGTCTTCCAATGAAATTCCCATCAAACAAGGAGGCTCCCTTCCAACAAGGAGTAATTTTCCCATCCTGTGGCTCCCCACACCACTTAGAGTCTGCGACTCCTAGAGAGATTTTCAAGTTGCGACCCACGTCTGGGTACCCACCCCATCACTGGTCAAGCGCATGAGGCAAGTAGCAAAAACACAGAAGAAATCCGTAGAGGTGGACCTGGTTACTAAAGATGGGGGGTTTTCCCACCTCCAGCTCTCACAGCCCATACCCGGCCATTTCTCTGGACACACAGAACTTTAGACTTTAAAATGTAGATTGACGGTGGATGACCTGAAGCACCCCCTCTACAGTGAACTTTAAATCCATTAACACTTTAAACAGATGACTGCTCTATTTGTTTGTCCTAGTTGACATAGTCCTCCCAAATAGCAGACCACATTTACTTGAAATCCAACTGAAGAAAAGAAGATGTTTGCCCCTTCCGATGGAGCCAAACACTCGCCCATACATTGCAGGTGCCCCACAGGTGAAGAACTGTAACCTTTGCTGTTATACATGAACAGACTGAACTTAAATTAAAACAGGCAGCTTTCTTCCCAGGGTGGGAGAAGGGGATTGCCCCTGGAACCCACAAAGAACTTTTCCTCCCCCCCAGAGGGAAGGGGGTAAACAGACAACTACTGGTGTCCTTCTTGTTTGCTTAAGGACAAACTGAAAACTGACTTTGAATTTCCCAATGTTCTAAACTTCACTCTGAGCTGAAGATTCCAAATGTGGCTCATGCAGCTGCAACAGTTCTATTATGATGTCATCTCTCAAGTCTCAGCTGTGACCGAGGACAGAGTGAGACAGTGTGAAACCCATTTAACTGGAGTTTCATAAGCTGCCTTCCCTGCCTACCACTAGGTCTTACTGGGATTCTAGTAACCCCAGGTAACAAAGGGGTTACACTTGCCTCTAGCGAGTGGGAGGAAAGAATTTGTGCTGCCTGTGACTGAGGGTGACGGCAGTTGGCAGTATGCTGTGTCTTTGCTTTTATAATTTTAATTAAGTTCCATGCTGCAGGGGAAGACAGCAGTGTGTTACAGAAGTGAGTGCATTGCTGGGCACTTTTGACGCTACTCTGAATCCCATTTCTATGAGGGTTTCAGTAGCTGGATTGACAGCTGTATCTTGCAGCTATTGGAGAAGCCTCTGTTTTAGGACTTCCAGTGGGGTTTAACTTGATCTTTTCAGGGCAGGTTACTGCCATAGTCCACCAGATTGCACAGCACTCATTGAAGCATTGCCATAATACCTGGCAATGTCATTAGCAGGGGCCATACAGTGCTCATCTCTAGCGACCGCAGAGTGGAGGTGATGCAGGCAGAGGCCAGAGGCATCTGTTGGCATAAGTTGGAGGAGTTGGACCAGAAAGTTTTGTAAGTGTCTAAACTCGGAGATATGGAACCAACTTTTGTTACACTGTTAGGAGGAGAATTGGGTATTAGATGTAGCACTTGTGGGAAATTTAGTATTGAGGAAGTACAAGACTTCAACCAGTACATATGTCAGCAGTGTACTGAAATTAAAAATCTTAAAATTATACTTGTAGGACTAGAACTGGAACTGAAATGTCATAAGAGTTTATCTACTTGTACCACTTGTACAAATAAAGCAGTAACATATCAAATGGAAGGTAGTTCTAAAAGGCAGCGATATACGGAGGATGTGTCTGAATTAGTGGATTCTAGTGAAGAGAATAACCACAAAAAAGGCCAAAGAGCAAAGGAATTTACTATTCCAGTACATAATAAGTACCAGCCATTAGAACAGCTTATGGACAATACTGAAAGAGAGACTGATGAAGTATTATTAGCGGCAGCTGAGGTCAGTGCAGGAATTGAGATGCAACCTGCAAAGATATCTGACAGTACTGATATGTCTCCCAATTGAGAATTAAGTACTATACCTGATACAGAAGATCTAGCAAGGGATGACCCTCAAGGGAATGCTGAGGTTTTGAGTACACAACCAGGTGTAGAGGGTATAAATTGCCCAATATATATTATTGGGGATTCTATTATTCATTATACAGATCATTATACCACAGTCCTAAATAAGGAATTAGTTAGCAGTAGTTTTTTTTTTTTTCCAGGAGCAAGAGTAGAGGATCTTTTGCAAATTATACCAACAATGATAAAATCAGAATCAAATGTTCGACCCCTTGTTCTACTTCATATCGGAACAAATAGTATCAAAAGAGACAGCATTGGGGATAGTTTTAATGTGATAAAAGAGTTGCATGCAAAGCCTGAAGACATGAACTGTGAGGTTATTATTTCTGAAGTATTACCAGTCCCTAGAGCGAACTATAACATCAATAAAAAAATAAGTAGGCTCAATAATTGGATTAGACTATGGTGTCTAGTAAAAAGCATGCGGTGTATTAAGTCTTGGGAAGTATTTGTGAATAATAGGAAACTGTACAGTAGGGATGGGTTACATTTAAACAGAATGGGAAGTAAGTTGTTAGGAACATCATTTCTGGCAGCAATTATGGAATCTTTAAACTAGGGTCCTGAGGGTGTAGGGAACCCATTGTCCTACTAATCAACAGAGAAAATAATCTAAGCAATAAACTAAATTGTATGTTAATAAATACCCGTAGCCTCAAGAATAAGACAGATGAACTGAAGGTCATACTTGAATCAGATGACATATCTATTTGTGTGGTAACTGAAACATGATTCAGGGAAGGGGACTGGGGTGTAGAAATACTAGAGTTTAATCTAGTTCATAAGGAATGTATCAGTAAAACAGGAGGTGGAGTGGCATTATATGTCAACAATAGCTTGACTGTCACAGAAATTATGCATGGCAGAACTGGAAATGAAATAATTTGGGCAAACATTCAGTTAAACAATGAGAAATTAGCAATTGCAGTTTGCTACAGGCCACCTGAATTAACTCCTGGGGAACACTCTACATTCTTAGAAGAACTTGATAAATTTGAACTCCGAAGTAACTGTCTGATAATGGGTGACTTTAATTATCCAGATATTGACTGTGATAGTTTGCAGGGATCTTCATATTATGAAACTGCATTTATAGAGCCCATCCTCAGTAAAAATATGACACACATTGTAAATGGTAGTACCCGAGGACAAAACAAATTGGACTTGTTGTTTTGTAACTTTCCTGAAAATCTAGTGACTGTTAATATACAACAACCTTTGGGTAATTCAGATCATAACATTGTCCTAAGTACCTTTGATCTAACTTGGCATAAGATAAAAGGTACCACAAAATATAAATGCTTTCACAAAGCAAATTACAGTGATATGACTAAATATTTAAATGAATGGGACAGTAAGTTAGATTTACAAAATAAGAATATGGATGCTCAATGGAAGATTTTTAAAAACAAAATAGAACATTGTGTCAACAATTTTGTGCATGTGTTTAAAAAATATAACAAAACTGGAAGAGTACTAATATGGTTAATTAAGAATATTAAAAGGGTGATTAATCAAAAAAGAAGACACATTGTAAATACTAGAAATACCAAACTGACACATACTTATCTAGATATAAAAGTTTGAATAATAAATGTAAGAGACTTATAAGGAGAGCCAAAATTAATATGGAGCATTGACTAGTTATATGGGTAAGGATAACAAAAAATAATTCTTTAATTGTATTGGCTCATTAAAAGGTAATCAAAATTCCATTGGGCCTAGAAAAGTTAATGATAAGTTGACAGAAGAAGGAAGTGAGATGGCTAATCAACTTAACAATTTTGTTCTGTCCAAATTTCAAGCAAAAGAAGAATACAGGTACACGTTAGAACACTCTGAAAATTAGTTCTCTGATATTGAAGTAACTGAAATTGAAGTCCTGGAAAGGTTAAAGAAAATAAATATAACTAAATCAAAGGGACTGGATTCAATACATCCAAAATTACTTAAAAACTTGGCTAATGTTTTGGCAGGACCCACGACAAGTTTATTTAATAGTTCATTAGGGCAGGGGAAGGCTATGCCTGAGTGGAAAGATGCAATTGTATCGCCCATGTTCAAAGGTGGTAATAAACAAAAACTAACAAATTATAGACCTAATAGTCTTACCTCTGTGTTGGTGAAAATGCTAGATAGCATACATCCAGAAGCAAATGATTTGATACCTTTTAATGGACCAACATAGATGTAACAACAAGAACAAAGTGCTCTAGCTTTCGGACCAACCAGTCCTTCTTCAGAAGCTCATGGCAGTTGTTTAGAAAATACAATACTTATAACAGCTAGATAATGCAGAGAAAGACAGAAAAAAATTCCCATTGGTTTAAAATACTCATTTAAAAAAAAAAAAAACAGAAGATGATGTCAGAGAAGTTAAACAGTACAATACTGCCCTCAGTCCGAATGAACCTTGGGTTAAGATGTGCTTGGTGCAACAAACATAAAGAATCCTACTACACATAAATTTAATTGACATAAGATAACACTGCTGAAGCAGATAACTCCCAAATCAAGCCATGAGTGTCACAGTCAGTATAAGGATGTGATTACTGAAAGGCAACCCCCACCCAGCTTAAAGAAAAACTAAGATAGTTATAGGGCTCATGAAATTACAATGTATGCACATCTTAACCCAAGGTTCATTCGGACTGAGGGCAGTATTGTACTGTTTAACTTCTCTGACATCATCTTCTGTTTTTTTTTTTGTTTTTTTTTTAAATGAGTATTTTAAACCAATGGGGATTTTTTTCTGTTTTTCTCTGCATTATCTAGCTGTTATAAGTATTGTATTTTCTAAACAACTGCCATGAGCTTCTGAAGAAGGACTGGTTGGTCCGAAAGCTAGAGCACTTTGTTCTTGTTGTTACATCTATGTTGGTCCATTAAAAGGTATCAAATCATTTGCTTCTGGATCTATTCTTGCAAGGACCAATGCGGCAACTACTAAATCAAGATAGCATACAGTAATTCAAGGGCACATTATTTCTCATATGGAGTGTAACGGGTTACTTGACCATACACAGCATAGTTTTAGCAAGGGGAAATCTTGTTTATCCAACTTACTAACCTTCGAGCCAGTAAGCTTGGCACTGGATAATAACATAGGTGTTGATGTCTTTTAGTTTGATTTTTCACGTGCCTTTGACATTGTCCCCCATAAGGAGTTAGTGGAAAGATTAATTAACATCAAACTACATCCAAATCTAATTTCATATCTATTCATGGTTAGAAAACAGAAGACAAATGGTGAGTGTCAGGGGACACATGTTAGATTGGGGTACAGTTAGCAGTGGGGTCCCTTGGGGATCTGTGTTGGGACCAACACTTTTTAATGTATTCATATTGGACATGCAGGTAACCAGTAGTGCTTGGATATGTAAGTACACTGACAATAGCAAGCTGGGTGCTACTGTTAATAATCAACAAGATGGACAAAAATTACAAGAAGTCCTGGATAGTCTATCACAGTGGGTTAAAAAGTATAAATTACATTTTAACAGTGGAAAGTGTAAGGTTATGCACATTAGGCATGGCAATCCACTTTTCCAATATAATTTGGAGGGTTTAACAATACCTGAAACCAATTAGGAAAAAGATCTGGGAGTAATTGTTAACAGTGACATCATTTAATACATATTCTACAAATACTGTATGAAAATGTTACAGAATAAGTGGGTGCATATTGAGTAATATAAAGAGTCGAGAGCCAGACGTTTTGATGCCACTATATTCTGCCTTGGTGAGACCACACTTAGACTACTGTTTCTTATTTTGCTCCCCCCATTTAGTACAAGGTAAGATAACCTTAGAGAGAGCACAAAGGAGAATAACCAAGAAAGTGAGGGGAATGTGGGGATAAATCCTATGGTGATAGGTTGGTGGCATTGGGTTTGCACTTGGCTGAGTACAGCAGCATTAGAGGGGATGTGTGTTATATATCCAGTACTTATGAAAATCAAATTATACAGGCAGCAGTAGGAATGGAAATATGCAAAAAATCTGTAAATATCACACTAAGCAGCTAAAAGGCACCAATTACAGAACAAACAAGAGCGGTAGTTGGTTTAGCCAAAGAGTGGTATCGCTTTAGAATAGTTTACCAAATGAAGTGGTATACAGCGACTCAATGGAAATCTTTAAAAACAGATTAGACAACTATATGGGAGAAAGGTGTAGACTTGTCCACTGATATTGTGATAAGTCTTAATAGGTCTTTGACCGCTACACTAGTACTTAAACTATGAAACTATATTAGGTGGAACAATGGTATGCAGAACTGCAAAGAACTCAATAAGAAATAACTTAATACAGCACAAGATAATGTAACAGTAATGTAACTGCTTAATAGGAGTAACAAACTATGCAAGTACAGCACATAGGAGACATGCCAAGTAGTTGCCTAGGATGGCAGCACATACAAATATAATGCTGGGTAGGCTCGGTAAATAGGCCAGGTGCGCATGTTGTCCCAGATGGGGGGAGGGCTAGGGGATCACGAGTTGTTAAATAAAACTAGCAAGTAAGGTTCTCCCAGATAGGGTGGCAGGGTAGGATGAGCAGTCAAACCAGATGTACACATTACCCAAATAGGTGGAATGCTGAAGGGTCACTAGTTTTTTAAATTAAAACTTGCAAGTAAAGGAGACCCAGTTACGGTGTCAGGGTAGGTAGAATAGATAGGTCAGATGTACATGTCGTTTATGTAGAGGGAGGGCTGAGGGCTTACTACTTATTTAAATAAGACTTACAGGTAAGGTCAACCTAGAGAGGGCATCAGGGTGGACAGTGAAGGGTGTCAGGGTAGGCAGCAAAGGTGTCAGGTTAGGCAGTGTAGTTAGGCCAGTAGTACACATCACCTGACTGGGGGAAAGCTGATGGTTCATAGTTGTTAAATAAAACTTGCAAACGGGGTCCACCCAGATGGTTCCACCACATCCTGTCAACAGAAAATCTGTCGAAGTCCACTACAGCAATGGCACAATGCCAACACTCGGCAGTGTACCATCAGAAGACCCCCAACTCTGGCAGAAGAAATTGACAAACTTTAGTCTTTGGTGGTGGATGTGGTTTCTTCTTAGCCTACCCACCTTCTAACACTGTTTCAAATGTGGCTCACATAGATTCTGCCTGTACTGCCAACAGGGCCAGTTTTAGGATTTTGGTGGCCCCCAGTGAAATTAATGAAGGAGCCCCTCACCCAGTTATCTTTCTACATGTGGTCCTTGTTTTACTCAAATCTTATGGAATTGAAATACCAATGCACACGTTTCATAGCATCATAGAAGGGTACAAGTTCAAAGGCCATAGACCTATTTTGAACTCGCCACCATTTCAGTTAATGATGGAATACTGTCTTCTTGTTCCCATATGTTCATCTAGCCTTTTTTTTAAAGACATCTATATTATCACTTTGCACAACTTTGGCTGATGGAGTATTCCAAATTATTGTTACTCGCAAAGAGAACCAGTGACATCTTTTTGCCGTCTTATTTATGTTGTTATTTAATTTATAGTTGTGTGTTCTTGTAGTCTTATTGCCATTATACTTTACTAGCCCTATGATTTCTAAGTTTGCCAGATGCTTTGTGGCTTTAAAGGCTAGACATAAGTCCCCAATAGTCCTCTAATATTCTAAGGAGTTAATCTCTCACTATAACTAAGAGCATGCATATATTTTTTTCTTTTTTTTTGTCATCTTCCTTTGAACTTTCCCAGTCATTATTTTACCTGCTTTTGTAATTGGAGGAGAAAAAACAGCACAGTATTTGAGGTGTGGTCTTACCAAGCTGGAGTACAAGGGGATAATAACCTCAGATTCTCTACTTTTGATATGTCTGAAAATACAACCTAAAATTTTATTACATTTTTTTACAGTATTTATGTTACTGTATGTATATTGAAATTCAAGGAGTCACTGATTATTACCCTTATATCTTTTTCATTGGTAGTTGTTTGTAGCATTATATCATTATGGGTGTATTGTGTTTAGGGATTTTTTTGACCCAAGTGCATTACTTTACATTTGTCAATGTTAAAGGCATTTTATTTTCTTCAACCCATGTTGTCAAAATATTTAAACTTTTTTGGAAAAGTTCAGCAGATTCTTTATTATAGATGATGTCCCCCATCTTACAGTCATCCATTTATTTTGATAACCATGTACTGGATGGAATCTGCATAGTGGACACCAGGATATTGAGTAGGGCTGAGCAGAGAACTGAGCCCTGCGGCACTCCACTAGTAACCACCTCTCAAGAGGACACATGTCCTCAGATAGACACACATTGTTGTCTAAGGTCCAGCCAACATGTAAACCATTTTATAATGTTTGGATGCATATTTAGTTTTATTAATGTACTTATTAATATTTTATGTGAGACTGTATCAAATGCCTTTGAATAATCTACAAAGATGACATCCACCAGTAATGCTTTGTCTAAGGCATCACTTACAGGCTCAGAAAAATTTAGTAAATTTGTTAGACAAGACCTGCCTTAAATAAATCCATGTTGTGTTATATCAGTATAACCATTTTCTTGTATGTGCTTGATAATGCGTTGTTTTATTAACTGTTCAAGTAATTTACCAAAGACCGAGGTCAAGCTAATCGGCCTGCAGTTGCCCACCTCCTGCCTAGTACCACCTTTATGTATTGGTATCACTATTGCAGTATTCCATTCTGGAATGTTTTTGTCTTCTGTTAAAGTTAAATAACCAGGTAAGTGGACCAATCAATTTGAGGGTCAACTCTTTAATAAACTTTGAGGCGATCCCATCTGCACCTGCAGAACTGTTTGTTTTGCTTTGGTTTATAGTGGATAATACATCTTGCTCTGAAAAGGGAGGAAAGTATTCCAGTTGTAGATCATTGGCTAGGTTTGTTCTTTTCTTTGGGGTATATATGCTAACAAAATAGTTATTTCACTCCTGGGCCATTTTGGCTTTGTCATCTATGAGGCCTTTACTAGTTAGCAAAGGTCCAAGCCCCCAAAGTATTACCTTTCATTGAGCCGATATAATTATAGATTCTTTTTTTGTTGTCCTGAGATGTCTTGGCAAGTTTTACTTAAAGGTTCTTTTTAGCTTTCCTAGTCATACCCTTTGTTTTATCAACAATTGTTTTGGATTTTAATCTGTTAGCTTCTATTTGATATTATTTGTACTTAGCATATGCCTTCTTTTTTTTTACAAAAGCTGCTTTTGATATCCCTGTTCCACTATAAGGGGACTATATGATTTTTATTGTATTTTTGTCTTTCGGGGACCCAGTTTTGATGCATAAGCTAATCTTATGATTAAGTTTTTCCCATATTTCATCCAAACCTAAATTATTTGGATCAGTTTCCCAGTTCTAGTCAGATAGGTACTGGTGCTCAATCTCATTTTTATGGCAGTGGGCAGAGCCTACAACCATCTTGCATTTCCTTGAAAAAAGGTGTTTCCATGGAACACATCTTTTAGGAGTTTTCAGTATATCCTTCCATTCTGCAGATCTCTATGGCACTTAATGAAATACTGCCTTCTTTCTGCTTAGCTTCAGGGTCACACAGTATACAAGTGGAGACAGATGGGATTCAAACCCAATTCTACAGGTTTGCAGTTCAGTGCTCTTAAACACATATAGAATGGTGGATGGGAGACCATCCACAACAAGACTGTATTTCCATCGAGGGGTTGATGACATCATAGAGACCTCGAGAGCGAAGCTCGAGAGGTCTTTGATGCCATCAACTCCCGAGATGGAAATACAGCCTTTGTTGTGGATGGTCTCCCATCCACTGTTTTATATAGTATATGGTATTTTACTTCTTTGAGATCCTTTACCTTGCTGTTTGCTACTGCTCCCACTCCCACTCGCTAACATGCTGCTTCCACTCCCTGTGGTGCCGCTCACACACTCTCCAGCCTCGCTCATCTGTGGCCGCAATGTTTATTTTTAAATTTTGGGAAAAAATGGATTGCTACATGGAGACATGTGTGGCAATTGAAGTCCCAACTTCCGAAAAAAAATAGGTGGTGCCGCTGCTGCTCGCTCGCTTGCTCGCTCCAGAGAGTTCATTGGTAGGCTCTCGTTAAATCCAATCGCCATGTTTGTGCTGCTTTTCTGGGACATCCCACTGTGTCAGCCAATCTGGTGGCAGGTAAAGGCTAAAAAGCTGCTGTACTATCGATGTGACGTCAGAACAATAGTACAACAGCTTTTTTGACCTTTGAACTGCCCTACAACAACTTTCTGAGAGCCTCTGATTTCTGTGCACAATAAGAGGCAACCGTATACTATAACACTATATTGCCTACTTGTTTAGACAATATACATTTTCTGTTTTGGTTCAGACATGTATCCACCACATGCAGCATTTCCTTCAAGCAGCCTGCTTTCTTAAAAAATTACTACGCTGAGATCAATATATGGTTTATATCTTGTCATGCCTAATTTAACAGCAGATCCTGAGTTATACCTCTAAAGTTAGCTAGCTGAGAGTTTTATGACTGTAATTAATCAGTCAGTTGCTAGTTCTTCTTAATAATTGCATTCAAAGCAGTCCAGCACATTGTCAACAGGTGACTTTCATTTTCATTTGCTTTCTCAGCTGTTAACATGTGTTTCTTTTTAAATAAAGATTTTCCCTGCAGCAATATGTTTTTCTAAAGCTGAATGAATCAAAACTCAACAAATGCAACTATGAATGGTGCATTAATAAATAAATACACTTATTGAAAGGGTCTTTTTCTGACACCTCCACCATGATTTTTGCTGTATTAAAAAGCCATATGGTTGGCACTGAAAATGTGATCCAGTGATGGTTTAATTTTGATATAGATGCAAAAAATGCTTTTGTGAAACAGGGAAATCATCGCCTTTATAAGACCTTGTAATCACTTTAATATTTTTTTTTAGCATGAATGACAAACAACTGTATTTGCAGCACTTAATGTTATACACAATACCAACTTCCTGATATAACCCCAACAGATTTATGGAAAGGAAAAGAGGGAATTGTTTAACTAGGAAAGGCACACTAAGCCAGACCTTGTTTCCAGGTATGACCTGGGAGCACAAGGAAGTTAAGTGACTTGCTTAGGGTCACACAGTATGCAAGTGGAGGCTGATGGGATTTAAACCCAACTCTCCAGGTTTGCAGCTCAGTGCTCTTAACCACAACACTATATTGTCTACTTGTGTAGACAATATTCATTTTCTGTTTTGGTTCAGACATGTATCCACTACATGCAGCATTTCTCTTGCAAAACGTTTTTTTCTTCAATATACTATCACACTACATTATGTCCTGAATATCCAAACAAGAGCTCTTACATATAGCCAAACTTCATTTAGCAAGCCAATGTACAGTAAAGGGGTGGGGGGAACGGGAACTTGTTTAACCAGGAAAGGTACACTAATCCAGAGCTTGTTTCTAGGTGCAACCTGGGAGCACAAAGAAGTTGCGTGACTTGCTCAGGGTCACACAGTATGTAAGTGGAAGCTGATGGAGTTCAAACCCAGGTCTCTAGCTTTGTAGATCAGTGCTCTTAACCACTACGCTATACTGCCTCCTAGTAAGAAAAATACAGTCTTGCTGTCCGAATCTAAAAGAAGTCACATTTCTTATAACAAAAGTAGTACAATGATGTAAACATGCCCCTCCATCAATGTCATGTTGTGCGATTGCTGGTAAGATTAGGATAGCCTACTGTATTAATTTTCATTAAGTCTTTATGTGTTACTGGACTAGGGGCACCATGACCATTTCACACCTCAGAGTAAAAGTTCAAAGCATAGCTCATATTTGCTAAACACGTGTGTGTGTGTGTGTGTGTGTACAGACAGATAGCTAGATTGTCCAACTGTGATGCACCGTCCTGTTTTCAGTGGGATAATGCTTCTTATGTTATAAAGTCTGAATAACACATGAATGGTAATAATTTCACACTTTTAAAATCTGGTACTTCCCATTTCTGCATATTTTTTTCGTGAAATTATGTTAGGAGTTTGTTCACTTAAAGCAGCAGTATTTGTTAATCAACATCCATTTTACTTTTTAGCAAAAGATGTACTGCATTCATAATCAATCTATTTCTAACTATCTCTCATACTTAGAAGCAGATTTTGTAACTATACAGTATTTGCAATTAATGGCTCAAGACATTAGAATGGTTGCCACTGGCAATACTTAATCTCTGTGGTTGACAGTATCTTATACTGTTGTATTATGGTGTATATCGAAAAATGGTTTGTAAAAAATGCCCTTTATACCCTAACAAATGCTCTTCCAATTTTCAGCACCCCCATCTATTTCAATCTTCCGGCGCCCGTGTCTGCGATCATTGCCATCTGTCAGAGATGCTCTTCCAACTTAGAATTCCCCTGGTCAGCAAGGGGTAGACTGGATTACATTCTAATATACAGCACAGAGCAAAATGAATTATATTAAAATGTTTAGGGACTGTAGTGCACAATCAGCAATTATGTATTCATCTCAGTTAGACTACTGGAAGCCGTGCAAAGATAACAAAAAAACAAACATGTGTCAATGCTGAAGGTTTCCTTGCATGGTGTATGTGGGATGGCATTCAACGGCGCACATGGCTGTCATTACTTGGAGCTTCTTCAAGGTCCCCACAGCCCTATCAGCTCTGACTAGAACTTATTAAGCCTAGAAACAAATTCTTTAATAAATGAAATACTGTAGTTTACATCAGGTTGTGTTAAAGAGTTTATGAGGTACTTCACACAAACACACACACACACACACACACACACACTGTATCCAAACCCCCACTACACTGCATTTGTTGAGCCTGTCCAGATCTTTGCATTTTCCTTTACTTTAAACTTGTCAAGCAATTTTAGAATGCTTCTGGCCAATTCAAATAACTCTTATTTCTTTGGAACAACGTATACCAATTTACTGAAATAATTTTGAATACTGACAATTTTAACACTGTATATGGTACAGTTGTTTCATTAAAAATAAACTAAGTAATTTTATACTGTGGCAGCAACATACTCCCCTTTTAATGCATAACTTCATATGCCCATGCAGAATAAATAAGATCCACATCTGTACTGTACTGTATACTCCAAAGAGTTAACCCAAGCACCCACCAACATCATGTCATAGATTCTTTCTAATCTGTATGAACCCCAACCCCTAAAACCCAGGAGTGGTCGGGGAGGGGTGGCTGGGTAGTTGAGGGTCATTCTGGGGTGCAGGGGGCTTACCTACAAAGTAGATACAGGGGTCTACATGGAAAATCAGTAGGAGAAGCCCCAGGGTGAAGCACTCATGGCACTATTTAATTTCAATAGGACACAGTAGCTCTGTGTTTGCATTTCACATTTACTTGCACTACCTAAATACCCCATTTAATTAGAAAATAAATGATAAACTCAAAGAATGTAAGAGTTTAAACAGCAGACAGGTACTCAACAGTAGGTGGCCCACCTAGAAATGTCCAGGTATCCTGATGGGCCACTCTGGCTCTGCGGAGGGGCCTGGAGCCTCACTGCTAGCAGATATGATTCACCCTTAGCCAACACTGACTCCAGCTTTGACCCTGCCTGGTCCTCTATGCTGCTGCCCCAGTGAATTGGAAATGGGGAGACCTTAAGCAAGTAACTTAAGGACAAGGAAGACTTTTCCCCAAAATAACTGTCACCTTCTTCACCTCCTGTCCAATGGCTCAGCTTCCCCATTCTTGTTTATTTGCTCGAACTAAAAATGCAGGTGAGGAAAATAATATACATTAGGAACTCTGACATCACAGTGCTGGAAAAGGCAGAAAATAATACAAATTCCTTATTTCCTTCAACTTGCTACCGTGTCTCAACTTAGGACTGCAGGCCCTGTAGCTGCTCCATGATCCCGGTGCTCCTTTGCTGCGATACCTGGGGCTTGCAGAGTTTACATGGCAGCAATGGCATGCCTGCAGCCCCAGCCCCGAACCTCCCTCAACCAGGCAAGCAGCCAGCAACACCCCCCTTAAATATCGACGGCCCTTCTAATTTTTTTTTCAATTTTTTTACTTCCCTTATGGAGGCTGATTGGAAGGAGGACTGTTGTGCAAGGGCCCTGGTTTCAAGATCATTCACTTTGTCTTTGAGAGGGAGACTCTCCCTCAGCCTCTCTCTCTCTTTCACAGCAGCCACTTAAAAAAGCTCAACCTTCTTGGAGTAACTGACGAGTTGGATAATTACCACCATGGCCACCGGTGAAAGTTTAAACTCCTCAGTTGCAACAGCAGAGCCCCGGTCTCCTCCTCAGTCTGTGTCTATCCTCCTCATGCACAAAGTGGAGATGGTGCAGGAAAATGCACGCTTTGTTGAGCAGCATATTGGTGTCACTGTGGAACTGGGGAGCTGAGCTGATGAGCTCCTTGGAGACAGGCAGACTGACAGCACAAACAGGAGAAGTGACTGGTGGAAACTATATCGAATGTCATCACAGACCACCAATCACTTCTTAAACCCCAGCCAGCTCGAATATATATGTTTTTTTTGAAGTCACAGTTGAGTAAGCAGACCCTATCCCCCAACCCCACCACCAACAACTTAAAAAAAAAAAAAGCATATATTGTAATGGACCTTGGGATTGTGGAAAATAAAATAAAAAAAATTATATGTTTTTTACTGTTTGTTCAATGATATTGGGGGGGCACATGCCTCCTCGGGCTCTATGGGCATGAGGTTACGGGATGTACTGCAAGACCATTACAGCGAACTGCCAATTTTGTTGCTGTAATGGTCTTTCATGGTTTTAGTGTCACTGTTATTTGGGTCCCTGTACCCAGATAGGGTGTAACAATGAGTTGGGGGAAAAAAATAATTGGAAGTGACACAATCCAACTGAGAATAGCAATAAGAAAAAATGTCTGACTGACAGACAACCTAAAAGAACAATATAAGGGGGAACCCAGATAGTTTGCTGAAGCAGGATGCAAACAGAAGTTGGGTAACAGCAGTAAACTAAGTGGCTGCCACAAAGGAAGAGCGCAGGCAATAACAATGGTCCATAAAAATAGGGATCAAACTAATATTAAAGCAGCAGTTCAGACTTAGGCAGGTGTGCATAGTCAGCAAAGGAGATGTTACAGCAGAGAAACTAAGGAAGGGCAGTACGGCCGGCCACCAGCTGCCTCCACAGATCAGTCCTATGGTGGACTCCTGTCACCCTTTGCACTTTGGCCGCCCTTTACTGAATGGTAAGTTAAAAGAGGCAGGGAGCAGAGGTGCCAGCTAGGCAGAACGGGAAGTCTGAGCTGGAATTCTGGCTGTCCCCTTGGGGCAGTGCTGGGTGGGAGGAAAGGGGGGCTATCCTGAAGTCCCTCATGACCCCCTGAGTGAGGGCAATCTGGTGGCAGGTGGATTGGGAAATGGCACTGAATGCTAACTTACAGTGCTGTTTTGAACTTGCCACTATGCAAATATTTCACCTACAGTCCTGTAGTGGCCACTCAAATGGTGGCTTAGGAAAGCCAGGGAGCAGAGGCGCCAACAAGCAGAATGGAAAGTTCAAGCTGAAGCACTGAATGTCCTCTTGATGCAGCATCCAGTTGGAGAGAGGGGGGCTGTCCTGAAGTCCCTCATGACCCCCTGAGTGATGGTGATCCAGTGGCAGGTGGAGCAGGAAGTGGCACAAAATTATTATTTTCTACACTGTGTTGAACTTGGCACTATACAGAAGCTTCACCCACTCTCCTGCAGTGGCCACCCAATTGGTAGCTTAGGAGAGGCAGGGAGCAGAGGCACTAACTAGGCATAATGGGAAGTCTGAGCTGGAGTTCTGGATGTCCCCTTGAGATGGTGTCCAGTGGGATGGAGGGTGGCTGTCCTGAAGTCCCTTATGATCCTCTGAGTGATGGGGATCTGGCAGCAGCTGGAGCAGGAAATGGCACCAGTTACTTGAAACGTTGTTTTGAACCTGGTACTCTGCAGATGCTTTGCCCACTCTTATGCAGTGGCTGCCAGACTGGTGGATTAGGAGAGACAGGGAACATAGGCACTGTCCAGGCAGAATGGAAAGTTTGAGCTGGAGATCTACATGACCCCTTGAGATGGCGTCCAGTGGGAGGGAGGGGGCCTGTCTTGAAATCCCTCATGACCCCATATATAATGGTGAGCCAGTGACATGTGGAGCAGGAAATGGCCATAAATCAATCAATAAAGTAAGTAAGCAAGGTAATCAATTTATTGGAAATGTTCCCCCACTAAAATAAAGCCTCTTGAGATGTACAGTAGCATTGCTCTTACAAGGGGCTCGTGGGGATGGCAGCAGATTGATATAGATTGCACAGTGCAGTTGATAGATAATACAATATAATACAAACTAGTAAGGAATTGAAACAGTACCGCTACAGCATGAAGTGTTTTTAGGTGCAGTGTTCAGGTACAAGGTTATGAGCAGTATGTAGTGAAGCCTGAGGAATGTGATATACTGACTATACAATGAAATACAGCTCAACACAACATAACATAATACAGTTTTATTTTGGCTTCTTTAATACAAACAGGTTCCACCACTGCGGTATAACAGTAAACTTGTCGACTACCTTTACAGTGATGGCACAATGCCGATAGTTGGCATTGTCCATCAGAAAACTAGTTTTTGCAGGAGCTGTGCCCCAGGATTTTTAAATAATCAACTACAGGTGGAGTTGATTCAGGGACAGGGCACAGGTCCTGGATATGCGTGTCAGTGTACCATAAGACCATCACAGTGAACTTACGATTTTGTAACTGTAAAGGTCTTTGCAGTGTTAGTTTCACCGTAACATTGGCATACCTACAAACATATCTCAAAAAGTTTTACACTGGTTAAAGTTATATTAACATCAGAAACAAAATGTGCAGGACTCTAATATAAACAAATAACAGGAAAACAGAGAATACGAATTTGAAGAAGACAAATAAGAATAAGTATTTTAAATACACAACTCCACCCAGAACAGTCATTGAAGTGCAATGATCTTTAAATAGCAAGTCTGTACTAAAATGACATTTTTAAAACTATTATATTTACAATTATCTTTTACTTTAGTGTTTCCTAGTTTTTTTTGTAACTTTTTCTGTTGTAAGTCTATTAAATACTTTATGTAATGCAGTACCCACTACACTGTGTCTTTCAAAAAGACTCTGACTCCCCCCATCTACCTCACAATTGTGGTTTGTGACATCACAGGCTGTTGTCATAGTGAGCACGATGATGTCATAAACAAAGGCAATATGAGATCAGTAGAGGGCCATCCAATAATTTTTAGACAGGCAACCAAGGTGTGGTATAAACCCTGACAAGGAAAACTTACAAATACTGTAAAAACATACTCCCTGGTGAGCTGCAAGGGCTGAAACATTGCACTATGTTTGTGAAGGGGCATGCTGAAATGCAGAGCTGCTCTTTAAGGAGGAATTCAGCACTCGTTTTGCCCCAGCATACTACACAAACATTTCCATTCTGTGTGCCCAGTTGTGGAACGGTTGATGAAAGCTCAGAATGTTTTCAGCCATAATAGTTCACTGTTGGTGGGTTACTGAATGAGGAAATTTGGTCAGGATACCAGGAGAAATCCCACTGGCGTTTTAAGAAGTGCCATGGGTGTGGGGTATTTTCTATTTGGGAGAGGGGGCAGAGGTTTTGGCTCCATCACAGCACTGATGTGAGCCCAAAGATGTGAACTATCCCATGGCACTCCTTGAAAAGTATGGTTGATCTATCAAGTGTGGCATTACCTAGGTTGAAGGTCTGTAACAAAGTCAAGTGTTTAGCCCTAAATGTTAACAAAAGGGTACGCCACAGTTAGCTCTAGTCTGACTCAAACTGGCTGACTATAGAAACTAGATTATGGTATTTTTTTAGTGACCACAATCTATAAAGTTCTGGCTACAACCCCCTCCCTAGCTATCTGAATTACTAATCCCACAATGCATACAGAGGGAAATATGGTCTACTACTAGCAATCTGATCTGTATCCCAACCCTTCAATGGGCATCTTGCAAGCAATGTATCCCTGTATAGAGCTGTATGGCAATGCGATTACTTGTGTGAGGCACACAACGGCCAGTCGCTCCGGAAAGTTGTAGGTTCTACGCAGGACATTATCACTGGAACAGGGCTGATTAGTGTTTAGTGTGTGGGGGGGGGAGGGTCCACTAGATTACCAGGGAAGGATTACTGAAAAAAATGCAGCACCAAAGAAGATTTGGTGAGGGTAGGGGTACCCAGCAATGGTTTTGTGTTTTAAACAAACAGGGCACCACTAATGTCTAGGTGGGAGAGACTGTCCTCCCTCCCTGCAATCTGTGGAGCAAACACTATGGCCTCACAACTTAATGAGGCTATAATGGGATGCAAATGACCCCTCAGTACCCTGCATACACAGACAGGTAATTTGCATGGGAACTTTCGAATATAGCAAGTCAGTGCAAGAGCACTAACAGGTTTGGGTGCCCTTACTAGATTTGCTACTTGAAAGCCCTATCTCAAGTATGGGCACATACCTCCCTGTGGACAGCGGGGTGGGGGAGGTTGTTTTGTGCCAAGAGAATACCAGTTAGGGCCTTCATTAGGACTGCACTGTTGCAAGCTATATTTGAACAAGTTTAGTGCACTCACACTGTGCTAGGAACTTGTTCAAATGTAGCAAATTTAGAGAACTGTGTTAATTTACATTCTGGTTGGAATATATAGGTATAGAAAAGAATGACGTGCAATCTGGGCCATGTGAGGGGGACATTACAGAGGCAGAATGCTAAATGCACAAAAAACAAAAAAACCAAGAGGCCAAGAGAGCACGGGAAACACAAGGGCCATAGTCAGGAGAATAGCAAAGTGGATTCAGGGGTCAGGTGGAAGGGAATATGCCTTAATATCAGGATCCTGGGTAATAAAATCAGTAACCTACAGGCGCTGATGGCAGACTCTGAGGGGGAATGTGTAGCTATCATGGAAATGTGGGTGACATAGAATAATGACTGGGGCCTGAGGGTTCCTGGGTACTCACTGTTCAGGTGAGATAGAGGAAAAGGTACAGGGGGAAGAGTAGCCCTGTATGTCAAGGATGGTACTGAGGTGGTGGAGAATGAGTACATCAGGGCTAATAATAGTGAGTCAGAGTCCCTGTGGGTACAACTCATGGCAACTACACTTCAGGGTGGTCTGTAGCCCTCCAAGGCAAGGGGAAGAGAGGGATAGACAGCTCACAAAAGAACTTGAAAGGGGACATCAAAGGGGGACATAGTAGTTGTAGGTGATCTGAACCTGCTGGACGTTGATTGGGATATTCTGGTGGCCAAGAACACCAGAAGTCCGGTCTTGTGAGATGCACTCAAGGACTGTTTCCAAATACAGCTTCTTAAGGATCCCACCAGGCAGACTGTCATTCTCAATGTGGTGCTCACCAAATCAGAGGTGGTAGGAGCCATGAGAGTAGGGAAGCCACTAGGGAACAGAGACCATAACTCATATTTGGTTCGAACTGGCCCTAGGGACTGGAAAGCACCAATCAAGAACTAAAGTCCTTGATTTTAGGAGGATGGATTTCAGCAGGCTGAGGGAACTGGGCAAGGAAATGATAGTCAGGGTAGGTAATTTGGATGGGGTGAAAAAGAGTTGGGGAGTAATAAAGGGAGCCATTCTCAAGACATCTAAGTTATGCATGAGAACAGTAACCAAAAGGACAGGTCAAAAGACCGTTATGGCTCTCTGCAAAAGTCAGGGAAATGGTGGTGGCTAAGAAAAGGACCATCTACAAGTACAAAGACAAGCAGGGGGAAGAAGAGTGGAGAGAATATTCACTGAAAAGTAAGGGGGCAAAAGGGGCAGTTCAGGAGGCAAAAGCAGACACAGAGCTATGTACTGCTGAAGGGGTCAAAGGCAGAGAAAAACATTTCTTCCATTTCTTCTTATGGGAAAAAAGAAAGAAAGGAGGAGGAATCATTAGGCTCTTGGATGGAGGTAAGGCGATAGAAGAGGATGGGCAAAAAGTCACCATCCTTAACAATTACTGTTGCTAGGTTTTCGCCAGAGAGGAAGGCTGTCCATTGCCTGAGTGTGGCATCAAAGAAGCCAATAGGGGTGTCTCAGAGATGAGACAGACAATATTTACAAGTGGCAGGGTCCATAAAGGGCTGGCATCCCAAAAGTTGGTTAAGGCCCTATGACCAGATGGGCTGCATATGAGGATTTTCAGGGCACTGGCTGAACCCCTGGTAGGACTATTCAACTAATCACTACACACAGGAGTAATTCTGAAGGACTGGAGGGTGGCAGACACCATTCCACTCCATGGGGGCAAGGAACAAGCTGGAAACTACAGGTCCATCAATCTGGCCTCCATTGTATGAAGGCTGATGGATTTACTAATTAAGGAGCCCTCATGGACTACATGGAGAGCAAAGGTCACCAGCATAGTAAACAGTATGGGTTCATGGCAGAGAGGTCCTCTCAGATGAACCTGATAGTTTTGTTTGATGGGTGATGAGGTACTGGAGAGGAGCAATGCTGTGGATTTTTTCCATATCACATTGTAACAGTGACGGGAATACCATGAAGACCATTACAGTGACAAAATCAGCAGTTCACTGTAATGGTCTGTGGTATTCCCGCCACTGCTGTCTCCGGGGATATCGCCCCCTCTCTGAATCAACTCTGACTCGGAGTTGATTGTCTATAATGTGGGGGGTGCGGGGAGGGTAAAGCCCACTGCAAAAAATACTTGTATCCCCAGATGGCACAATGCCGACTGCCGGCATTGTGCCATCGCTGTAATGCCGATCGACACAATTTGTGTTGATGCGGCTTGGTGGAACTGATTTTTTCTATTTTGACTTCAGCAAGGCTTTCAACTTGATGTCCCAGAGATGCTTGCTGAAGAAGATGGAGGATCAGGGTGCAGCAAAAGACATAGTGAACTGAGTAGAAAACTGCCTAAGGGGTAAGCAGCAGGGAGTTGTGGTCAACAGGGTCAAATCAGAAGAGAGGGAGGTCACGAGTGAAGTGCCACAGGGTTCTGTCCAGGGCCCAGTCCTTGAGGATATCCATGGCAGGCTATGTCTTCACAAATGACACTAAGCTCTGTTGGAGGGTTGAGAACGATGAAGGAATCAGGGAAATGCAGAGTGACTTACAAAAGCTAGACGGGTGGTCTAAGGTTTGGCAATTGAAATTCAACACCATGAAGTGCGAACTAATGTACCTACAGAATAACAACTCCAGGACAAAGTACTGGATGTGTGGGGCGAGACTTAGCATTATGGCTGAGGAATGTGACCTAGTAGTTATCACCAGTGACACCCTCAAGCAATTAAGCCTGTGCAACAAGTCTTATGGTAAGGCAAGTAGGATGCTGGAGTGTATAGGGAGAAGCATTGATGGCAAGAGGAAAGAGGTCAGAAGCATGGCTTACAGAGCTAAAGGCTGTCTCACCCTGGCCGCACGTCTTGCCATTGCTAGAGGGATCCTCCTACCCACTCTGGGTTATGGCTTGGTATCCTTTGCCCACATTCCAAAATCCAGTCTCTCCAAATGGGACACAGCGTACAACAATGTATGCCATTTTGCCCTCGCTGCTCCTTGTCTCACACACTGTTGTGAGCTATACTCCCGACTGGAATGGCTTCCGGCGGAATACCACCACACCTTTGTCCTTGGCAACTTCATTGACAATATTGTCAGAAATGCCACTCCCCCCACACTCGCCTCTTTCCTCAAACCTGCTAGCTCCACCTACCAACTAAGATCTAGCAACTCCCCGGTCCTCCTGGTCCCTAAAACTCACACCCAAATAGGGGATCGGGCATTTGTGGCCTATGCGCCCAAACTGTGGAACTCCCTTCCTGCTAATACTCGCTCCACTACCTCCCACCTCTGTTTCAAAGCCTCCTTATGGGGCTTCCTAAAATTGGCCTCTTCCTGCCTCTGTGCCTGAGTCACCAAACTGGTCCCAACAGTCTGGGCATGATGACCCCGGCCTCTACTAGCACTTCTTCCACCAGGCAAGCTCGAGGCCTACTGACCCACCTGTTGAATACGGCGCTGGCATACCGATGCCTCCGTCCCACCTTCTGTACATGGTATACCCCCAGCCCTAGATGACCCTGACTTGTGCCTACAACCAGAATCCCCACCCCACCCACAACCTGTTGCCCATCCTCTGTAGCTTGCCTCTCAATTACCTGGCTCTGCAGAGTGGTTCTTGTGACTTGTCCTGTATGCATTTGCTGCCCAGGCCGGTACCACACTCATCTACCTCTTGATGAAATGCATGAGCCTGAAAGCTCTTCCTTGTACCAAGCTAGCTTGATGTTTGGTGTTATATATCTTTGTTTTTTACTTACATGCCTGTACCTATTGCAATTCTACCCCTTGCCCCAATGTCACTATGTCTCTCGCTTCTGTATGAACCCTGTCTGCCCGATGATCACAATGTACCTCTTAATGTAACCATTGTTGCAATGCTTTATGTGCACCCTGTCTACCTGTTTACTCTGATTTGTACACTTGTAATCCTCCCGGGTCACACCTGAAAATAGGCACGTGCTGTCTAGTGTGCTTACCTGGTTAACAAAAGCAAATAAAAAATAAATACTACCCCTCTATAGATCTTCATTGAGGCTGTGCCTGGACTACTGTGCCCAGTTCTGGAGCCCTCACCCTAGGAAGGATATGAACAATCTGGAGACACTGCAGCACAGGATGACAAAAACGATTCAGGGCCAACAGGGCAGGTCTTACAAGGAGTGCCTCAAAGCACTGAACATGTACTCACTGGAGGCCAGAAGAGAAAGGGGGAGATATGATAGATACCATCAAGTTCCTAAAGGGGATAAACAAGGTAAACTACAAGGAACTTTTCATCTTGAATGCTAGTTCAAGGTTATGGGGCCATAAATAGAAACTGAGGAAGGAGGATCAGTCAGGACATGAGAAAGAGTAATTTTAAAGACAGGGTGGTGGAGCCGTGGAATAGACTACCAGCCAAGGTTGTGGGCGCTAAAACAGTTGCTGGTTTCAAGCATGGCTGGGACAGAGTTAAAGGCATAGTGGTCACTTGGGGTGACAGAATCAGGAAAGAGAATGGGGTTGAGAAGGAGGACTAGAACCCTGGATGGACAATAGGTCCCAGGGTTAGATATGGAATTCAGGCAGACTGGATGGGCCATTGGTCTTTTTCTGCCATCGTTGTCCATGTTTCTATGTTGGGGCTTTTACAGGGCACAAATCCATACTTTTGAATAGAATGAATAGACAATGACATCCTCACCTATAATAACACCTGACTGACAAGCAGACAATCAGGTAGCGCTGGTGAGGACATCATCATTCATTCATTCATTCTACAGCAGGACACTGAGTGAAGAGGGCATCTTGATCAATCACTGGACAGTTTTCCTTTGTGCAGGTCACATGGTATCCTTATGAATTTGGGGCTGGGGAAAGGAGACTGGGTGCTCGAGGGTGGCAGGGTAAGGGGTTCACTACAATGTGATTGACTTGGGGGCAGGCACTATGTGAGGGAGGTGGGTGGTGTGTTTTAATTGATGGCATGGGGAAGGGATATCTTTTATCCTATTAAACTTCACTGGGACTGTGGAGGGGAAGGAGGTGGGTGCTAGTGTGTGACTGGGTGGGGTACTTCCTTGAAAGATACATGTGTGGTGGTGGTGGGAAGAGTTTGTTACAGTGGGTGGGATAGGTTACAGATAAGAAAAGACTTTGCTGCATGAAGTTGGAGTGAAGTTGTGAAACTGTGGCCCAACTATTCATAGCACAAAGTTCCCAACATCACACCAACTTCACCCATGCAATACCAGACCATGCATGAATGTACGTGGAACAGTTCCATGCACATGCATAAGTGGGATAGTCCATCAAAGGTATATGTCCTCAACTGCATCAGTCCATACCTTCAGCTGCTTGTAGGCCAATCAGAAATTTGTGCAGAAGTCCAACAGCCTGCTACCACCAGTATTAATAGGCGGCAGTCTGGGGCTATCCCAAAAGTGCTGAATGGGGCATTGCAAACCCCCTTCCCCCCAGTATGTGGGGGCTTACATTTGACTCCTTGGAGCCCAGCCCAGTCACTGCTGCTAGTATCCATGTTCACCCATGTCCATGAGAACTTGGACTATGTTTGGAGCCTGGAGAAGAATGAAGAGGAGGAGTGCCACAATCTCCAGCTCCTTCTGCATTGTTAGAGCGATGGCGCCCTACTGCATGTCAAAGGGTACTCTATTACCACATGTCTAATGTCAATGAGAGGCACATCAGTGCTCACAATAAAAGTGGGAATTTCCCAATGATTTCCCTTCCACGACCTAACCAGACATCAAAGCACACCTGTGGTAACACATCTGGGGACACAGAATAAATTGTTTGAAGGCATGAGCCCTACTTAAAAAAGACATTGGAGCCAGTGATTATGGAGTACAAAATGACCAGCGATTATGTCTACCTTATGACCCTTTTCACTATGGCAGTGGGGTCAGAGGCCAGCATAACAGCCAGTCAGGCTCAAATGCCTGATCCAGCACCACAGGAGGCCTCTAGGGACACAGGAGGACTCACTAATTCACCTGTAAGTCGGTGATATGTCAGATATTAAGTGACAGTCAGACAGGCCCTCCCGGGAGACTGACAGGATATCTTGGCCAGCTGGGAAGCTAGCTGTCTGGGTTTTCACTGTGGAATCTTCTACAACCTCCAGAATCTGCTGTGTAGTGGCATGGAGTGGAGAACAGACATCCCGTCTGCCAGTTTAAGACAGGAACTGTGCAGGTCTGATGGAGGGAGAAGTGTTCTTATAGAGCCACCAAGAAGGAGACTGATGCTTGCAGCACTGAAAGAGTCTGACACTGCAGCTAGGGATTTCAGTCTGTAAGAGTAAGCCACCTTGCAGCTGAGCCTCAGTATACAGCTTGAGAGACAATTTTCTCTGAGCAGATTGGAGGGCTCTGTCATTGCATCACAAATAGTACGGCCTAAGGCCACTAAGCTGAGTTCCATTGCCTGGGAACAACCTGCTGAGGGAGTTGCTTTGAAGGGTGCATAGGTGAGCTGTAGGGGCCAGGGATCCTCAAAACACCCCAAGAGGATGACAGACTAAGAGCCTTGCTGAACCTGTGTGAGGTGCCTGATAGAGCAATCAGCAGAGGAGAGCTGAGGGAGTCTTCGGAGGTCATATCAGGGTGCAGCATGGAGCAGGTACCTCAGGCCAGGACTGCAGCTGGAGACAAAGGACTGCCAGCCTTAGGGTAACCATAAGTAATCAAAAAAGGCGCATGGGTCCTGTGTCACAAATCCTGTATATAGCTCTGTAAGCCCCAGATTAACTTTAAGTTTGTTGGACTAAATGGCAGGCCCACCATCACAGAGGTAGCACTACCACTTGCGGTATCAATGATCTGGGTTGAAGAATGAGCCAGAAACATCAGAAGGTCAGTTGTGTGGAGGAGGATTGAGCATCCATTGGACGGCTCTCATCCTCGGGACGGGTGTGACGCAGAGTCTGGTGTTAGCCTGCCCCCTGGCAGTGGCTGGGGGTGAGGGATCTTGGGACTGCCAGATTTGGGAGTGGAGGAGCAGTGGATGTTGACATGCTGTGTATGTGAGTGTGCATAGCAATGTCCAATGTGTCATTGCACACCCCTCCTCCCAATGCTCCAAATAAGGAAACTGACATTGATCAGGAGGATGAAGCCCTGCCTCCCCCCCACACACACACTGAATACACTGTCGGGTATCTCTCCCTGAGCCAAGCGACGCTCTGGACTTCACCTCTGCTGGGGACAAACTGGATGGTATGGGGAGGAGACCAAGTAGCTGTAGGAAACCCCACCCCAGGAGCAAACTGGGAGAGGGGCTGGTCTCATGGTGCATCATGGGTGGTCCACCAGATCCAGAATCCAGGTAAAAGGGCCTTGACAGGATGGGAAAGTAGCATTGGAAGATAGCAGATGGAGGCCATGATTGGTGGGGCCAAGAGGCATAAAGAAATTGAAAAACAAAGTCTGTTACACTGGGCCATCCATCCAGGATTACACATTTGGTGGTTTGCTGCCAGTTCTCTGCTGTTTAATTTAAGTGCATCAGTAGTGGCTAACAACATGCAACTGCAATGAGCCATCACCATTTCAAAACGTTGGTACCCAGGTTTTCCTAGATGCACCCTAGGACTAGGGTTTAATTACTGGTACCAGAAGGTATTGTCCAAACAGTACAGTCAGGAGGGCATTGTGTTGATTGTGTGCATGGGGGGGGGGGGCTACACTATATTGCTTGACTCTGCCAAAAAGGGCACTGGAAGTGCAGCCAGTGAGTAACCACTGCCGCCTACAGAAATAAGTGTATTTACATTTAACCCTTTGCTCCCCTAGGACTTCATTCCTAACCCCAGTAAATACCACTCAACTAAATAGACCAGTAGTCTTTTTCTACTGTCATTTTCTGTTTCTATGTACTGTAAATACCACTTCTATCTGTTTGAATTGCTAACTCTCTAGCTTTCTATTTATGTACTGTTGAGTCAAATGGTTAATTGTACATTGTGAGAGCTGGGTGAGCTGTATCAGTGGAGACCTTAGTGGGTTGTCATTGTCTCCCTGGGGCAGTAATAGCAGATCACCTAGCCCACTTAATATTTCCCTGGATGGAGGCACCACAAAATTTACATCTGAACTTTAACACACCATCACTGGGTAACCAATCCCCACAGGATTTGAAGAAATTAAAGTCAACGCTCACCTAACAAGACCCTTATTATTTGAGTGGTGACTATGATTTCTTCAAATCTCTCATCTAAAATGCATTAAAAAGTATTTTAACACTTGGCCCCTTAGAAGTATATGGAGCATACCCCATGCTCTCTGGACCATTACATCATGAAACGTGTGAACGTGGGGGCAGGGCTTACAATTGGAAAGTGGAAGGGATTGGGCTCTCAGCTCCACAGAGACCAAATATGATCCCTCCTTCCAAAAAACTCTGGAATTTAACATTGTTATTTTGGTATCCTTGAACTCCAGAGAAGGTGAGGGTCCTTTGTGTGCTGGAGCGGGTATTTTTTAACAGGACAATGTGTTCTTTAAAGTCTAAGCTTTTGTTACAGTTGTAAGCTTGGATGCAGCTGGGAAGTTCTCAGGCATCCTATGAGTTCTAACCTTTTCAACAAACTCTGGCCAGAGCCGATAGGACTGCAGCTGAGGAATTTGGGGTAAAAATAATGTAAATTACCAAAGTTACAAGCGTGCATTTGCAAAATGTAACATAGGCTCATAAATGTGCTGGTTTGTAATATTTTTACACCAAATTTTCAACATAACTTAGTTATTACCCTGCCTCATGAAGACAGGCAGACAACATGTTTAACTCCTGGCTTAAAGATGTTTTTGTGCAGGGACTTCAAAATCAACTTTTGGGACGCAAAAACACATTTTGGGCAGGAGTTGAAAAATGCCAGCTGTCACATTCATGAGGTGCTGTAAGGACATGGCTATGTTGAAACTTTGTGGTAAAAATATTGAATATTACCGAACTTATGAGTCTGCATTCACAAAAATCAATGTAGGCTCATAACTGTTTTGTTTTTTAATGTTTTTGCACCAAATTTCCAACACAGCCTTCTTATGACCCCACCTCATTAACAATGGCAGAGAACATTTTTAACTCCTCGTTGAAAGGTGATTTTGTGAAGGGATCGCAAAATCACCTTTTGGGATTTAAAAAAAATACTGGCCAGAATTTGAAAAATGACAGCTGTCACATTCATGAAGTGCTGTAAAGATATGGCTATGTTGTCAATTTTGGGTAAAAATATTGACAATTAGCAAAGTTACAAGCCTGTGTTTGCAAACTTCTATGTGGGCTAATAACTTGGTTGTTTTTTTAATATGTTTGCACCAAATTTTCAACATAGCCTTCTTATGAACCTGACTCATGAACAAGGGCAGAGAACATTTTCAACTGGTGCCCAAAAGGTGATCTGGCGCAAGGAGTATGAATCATCTTTTGGGATATAAAAAAACATTTTGGACAGGATTTGAAAAATGAAAGTCATCACACTCATGAGCTGCTGTAAAGATATGGCTATGTTGTAAATTTGGGGTACAAATATTGAAAAGTACAAAAGTTATGAACCTGTGTATGCAACATTTAGTGTAGGCTCATATCTTTGTTGTTTTTTCAATATTTTTACACCAAATTTTCGACATAGCCTTCTTATGACCCCACCTCATGAACAAGTCAGAGAACATTTTCAACTCCTGCCTGAAAGGTGATTTCGTGCAGGGACTGTGAAATCACCTTTCGGGACAGATCTGCCTAACGATAGTGACACTGTTCATGAGGTGGGGTCCCAGAGAAGAAGGCATGTTGAAAATTTGGGCCAAAAAAATATGTAAAAATACCCAAGTTAAAGCACTAACTTCAAAACTCCATTGAAATACATTTAACTGCATACCTGTGTCTTCAGTTCACAGTCTGACTTTGAAGAGTGAAGACGTGTCTGTGGTCCAGAGAGGATTACGGCTTTGGACACCTGATGGGTAACCAAGGGTTTGGGGGGTGGTGGTGGTGGATGATCAGTGTGAGGGTCTGGAAGGGGGTAAGGAATGACTGCAAAAGACATTGATGGACTGTTTTAAAAAAAAAATAAAGAGACCGACAATCCCCAATCGTGACACTGGGGGATTGTGAACCCCCAGTGTCAATTATGTGGGGGAAGACATCAATAGACCATTTTTTTTTATAGGTGAAGAAAAAAAAGACCAACAATCCCGATCGTGAATCTGGGGGGGGGGGTCTGGCACCCCCAGTGTCAGGAAAAAGATAGACGATCCCCAATTGTGACACTGAGGGATTGGGCATGCCCAGTGTCATTTCTGTTTCTGGGAGGATGTGGAGTGGTAAAAAGGAACCGAGGATCCCCAGTCATAACACTGTGGGATTGGGCACCCCCAGTGTCACAGTTAATTTTCTGCGGCCGATCGCAACAGTGGGGGATTGTGCACTCCCAGTGTCATTTCTACATTTCTGGGGGGTGCCAAGAGGGAGGGAGGGTCAAGCGGGGGGAATTTCTATAATATAAAGAAATATATGCAAATAATTATGTGCCGGTGGTCACGGTGGAACATGGCCCGCTCCACCGTGACCAAGATGGTGACCGCGAGCTACTGTGCATGCTCAACTGCTAGCACATGCACTGTACAGTATGGTGGCCATCCTGAACATGGTATAGTGTGCCATGTTCTGCTGTGATTGCCGGCACTGTGAAATAGTGCAGTACTGCAATCGGAAGGCATAGCATGGGTGGACTGCTTCACAGATGCAGAGGCGACTGTGATGCAATCCAACATGTTCATTCAGAAGAAATGCAGAGTCTTTTTTCTGAGTGATTGTAAAAGGTCTGCAGGGCTCCACCTACTGCAGCCATAATAAAGGAGAGTGTGACATTCTACGTGGGCAGACTGATCACAGGTCTCTTTCCTTTCTTATGCTCACTCATCACATGTATGAAATCATGGTAAAGAAGGCAATGAAGAGGAAACAGAAGAAAACTAATGCATACGTGAACAGTCATGGAACTCTTATTGCAGCTTAATCCTAGTATTGAATTATATAAGAGTAATGAGCTAAACTACAAAGGGTTGGCAGTCATACTGTAAGATACAAACTTCTCAGGGCTGGCTCAATGGCACTGAGTGATGCGGGATTGCTCGGCATGCTGGCGACCCGTGTTCATGCCCGAGCCTGGAATGGCAGGAGCGGAGTCCAGCAAGTAGGGCTAACAGCATCTGTTGGACGTGACAGATACTCTCCTCCCTGGGAAGGGTGCAAGCCTGCATCAATCTGGAGCAGCTCCTGGTGGCTCATAGTGGTGATGCACTTTGCGGCGTGGGTGACCATGTGCTACAGTGTGCTCGGGCAGGCCGCCGCATGCATGCTTTATGGGCGGAGAATGAACCTTGCAAAAAAATGGCTACTTGGTTGACTAGATAATGGTCACTGGGTCCCCTCCACCATGAAGCCCAGCAGCTGCTTCTCTGGCAGTCCCTGTGCCTGGGCCAAGGTTGTACCCCAGTCTCTCCCCTTCCCTAAGGGGCACAGGGAGAGGAGGGAGGGGGTTCCCCCAACAAAGGGATATATCAGGCACACTTGGGACATGGGAACTGGGGGATTAACAGCCAGGATGACAGGAGGGGACAACTTGGCTGGTCAGGGGCCCTAGGCAGGCCCAAAGGAGTGGATGGCAGAGTGGTGGGGGGATAATAAGACAAAAAAAAAGATACAAACTTCACAGTATCTGTATTTATTACATTCAGTAAAACAGAAGTAAAAGAGATGAAGGATCTACTACCCATTGTAGAAAAGGAGATATGGGGGACATAAGAAAGTTGAGAGTTGGAGTGATGGACAATATAAAAGGGGAATGCACAACTATGATATCCAAGAGACTGTAAAACAGACTGCAAAGGATTTTGAAAATAATCAGTTGGGTTTGCAATTGGCTATGGATCCAGTTAAGATACAGCATCATGATGGGGTGATATGGTTCAGTTTGGGGGAGGGGAGGATAAGTACAGTCACAGCAATAAATACTGTCAGATATTTCCAAACATTTTTCAATATCTCTAAAGAGATTCTATTTGATGGTCCTATAGTGGCCCTGCAGGCAGGCAAGGAATTTCTTTAGAGACATCACAGAAATTTCAGAAACTATCTGACAGTCTCAATAGCTGAAACAATACTGTAGGTTAGCAGTAGCATTCTGAACTGGTGGGATTTGTGAAGATGATAGAGGAGGGAGTTACAGTAGTCAAGGTGGGAAGAGATGATGGCAGGAATATGGGTTCCAACAGACGAGGGGTCAGTTTAGCGACCGATTGTGGACAGCATTATGGAGATGAACATATATAGATTTCAGAGCATAAAGATGTGGTTAGCAGAATGTGCAAAGGTGTGAATTATTTCCCTTATTTAATACTGTATAATTTGTGCTGTTCACTTGATCACTTGAAACATGTCATTGTCCTGTAGCTGTTCTCTTTCTATACTCTCCCTGTTAGACATCTACACAGGTTGCAGATAGAACTGAGATTAAGTAATTTATCTTTGCATGCCTGCCTGGATTAAATACATTTTAATAAATAAATAAAGATGGGCCCCAGGTTTACATGGGCTTAAAATGTCTGGCAGAGGGACAAAAGAGAGTAAGGAGTCAAAATGTGATAAATGAGGTTGAAGTATGAAAAAGGGATATTGTTGTTGAGGAGTATCTTGGTCTTAGAAAATATGAGATAAAAGTAATACATGGTGCCCTGGTGTTATTTTGTCTTGATAGAAGGAGAGGAACAGATCAGAGAAGAAGTTTAAAGATGTACAGTTGGGCATCATTAGTGTAGATAGGCTACCAGAATCTGAACTGAGAGAGACATGATGCTGCCATTGTGGAGAAGGAGATAGCAGATAGAAAGGAGGAAAGGGCCAAAAACAGAGCCATGAGGAGCAAAATAGAGAAGAAGATGGGCTAGATGTGGAGGCGCACATGTGCGAAACCAGTTGGGCCTTCTGAACTGTGTAGCACCTATGTGGCATTTGGCTATGGTTTTTGTATTTTGCCCTTGCTTTTCGGCAATAAAACACAGTTTGCTTAATTTTAACAGTGGATGGTGCCCTTATTTCGTGTGTTGACTAGATATAGAATTACCCACAGAGACAAAGAAAGGAATGGATGAAAAGAGCAAAAGAGTACCACAAAGTGACCCCCAGCAATGCACTTGTGGCTTGTTGACTATATCAAAACAAGGCTCAAATTAAGGATATGGAGAGAGAAAAAGAGCTCTCATCAGAAGAAACAAGAAGAAGAATGTAAGCAAGACAAAGAAGAGTTCCTGTAATATGACAGGAGGGATAAACCGACCAGAAAGGGCCCAGGGAATTGTTGAGAGGGACTTGGGGAGGTGATTAGAAAAATTGGAGAAGACCTGTTTTTCAAGAAATTTACTGCCAAAGGTTGGAGATAAGACAGTAGTTGGAGGATTTATGAGTGTAGAGGAAGGGGTAAGGGGGTGGCAGAGGTCTTTATGACACAGTCAGTCAATGTCAGAAGAGACAAATTAGTATATGGTTTCAGCCACATTCCCCCTCAGTGTTTCAGTGGGTAGCTTTAATAAATTCTTTTTATCATTTAGAAAAATTAATTTAGTAATTTTTAAATCATCTGCCTATTTTTTGAGGAAATTTGGAGATGCTGGGTTTTTCATAAACTGCAAACAGAGCCGGTGTTTTTACCTGTAACACCCCCCCCCCTTAGCCCCACACTTTTGTCTAGGAGTCCTGATGGTAACCTGGGGGGGCGGCTACAAATCAAAAACCTTCCAGGGGAGGGTAAGGCCAGCAGATCACAAGAAAACAAGGCCTTACCTCAGTTGCAGTTCTAGTATCATAGTGCAGATTGTGACACTTCTACAGGCTTCAGCTTACTACCCACTGCATCTTCAGGCCAGGCCAGGGAGGACAAAACTGGAACGGCTTCTTTAGAGGAAGGAATCAGTTGGTTCATTCATACATGAAATGAAAAACAAAGAAAAAAATTTAATTCTGTTTCTTATTTTCAAAAATTAAGAAATAAATAAATTGAGTACGCAGCTCCATGGAGCCGGGAGACAGAACAGGCACAGAGGACATAAGATAGAAGGTACTAAACAGTACCAGGCTGATACAAGTGCTTCAAAACAGGCCTTAAAGATTAGACCAGCCTCAGACTGCACGCAGATACCCAGAGTCAAAATAAAGCTCAGGACCTTAGGGAGAACGAAAACATGTTTGAAACCAACACCTGGGGAGTGCTTTACTCCCCCACCCCAAAGTAATTGATACCGGGGATGCGGCCTTAAACCCATATGCAGCCACCCTAAAAACCGTGCCTAAAAACCAACCAGTTCGTAACCCTCTTCCCCATGAGACAGGGTACCAGCTTGAACTACAGCATGAATGACACAGCTCCATCGGTTTTGTTGCTCTCTCTGTGCATTCCTTTAATGGGTCTACTGCGGGATCTGCCCCAGACATGGGCATGGCAGGCCTGATAAAATGAGATCCAAGAATGCACCCTTCCACTTGCCTATGGCAGCATACCACAACAGGAAACTGACCTCCTCAGAACTGCCACCTCCAAGGGGCCATGCCGTGGCTCTGCCACCACCACAACAGCCCCACTGCCATACCTTTCTTTTTGGAGCACTAGGCCTCCTGAACCCAGCCATGATGGGCTTACCTCCAGCTGCTGTCCCTTCCAGTCGCTGAGTTCCCAAGACCCCAGTTCCCAATGGTCACCATACTCCTATCACCCTCCCCATAGAAAAATAAAAGGAAAACCAATGTAGCCATTGATGCTAGCACAGCCGGTACCTCCCAGGCCGAGGGGGTTGAAACTCCAGCCCAACTTGCCCTACATGCAGCCCGCTGGCTCCCCCCTTTCAGGGAACCCTCCCCCTTTTTAACCCGGCCACAGAGCAATGCTTCCCTGGAGGCAGAACACAGGATACCCAAAACAGGAACCTAGCTAATGGGGCAAAATATTGTATAGCAAGCCAGCCCCAAGAGGGGTTGCTTACACTCTCTCCCCTAAAATTCCATTTCTTCCTGGAAATGGGACAACTAACCATCCCACGAAGGTGCCCACCAAAACAGGTATGTGCACTCCCCGCCCAGAACGCCCTTCCCAGTGCATGTCAGCAAATCCAATTCCTCATCCCCTCCCAGCCTACTTCCCTATGACCACTTCATGGAGCTGCTCCTGCTCAGGATGATAATAATTATAACTGAGGTTAAAATGATAAAACAACAATGCCTGGCTGTCCTTAACAAAGCTATCTAAACATGATATCTGATTAAATAAAACAGTTCAAACAGGCTGTACCTTTTTGGGAAAGGAAACCCACTTTCTCCACACACATTCACCACAATCACTCAGGCTCCATACACACTCTCACTCAGCCTTCTTACAGCATGAGGTAGACATTTGGTTAACATTATTGTTCATTTTCTTCTGGTTCAAACAGGGAACAAAAAATCTTTTTTTCCAACCGCAAAATCAAACAATCACAGTGAAGGGTAATTAGAACAGTCCCAGTCCTTAATTTCTGAGAAACAGTCCTACAGGACCATCCACTCCTGGGCACAGTCTATTTTAAATATTAATTATATGCCTTCAACTAGGAACAGCTGAACAAACTTGTGGAACAGTCCTGGCATATCACAGGCACTGGGTGTCTTCCTCTAAATGGTGGGCCCTCCACTGCGGGAAAAATAGTAGGCAGGGTTTGGCTTGGTAGTTTCATTCGCAAACAAGTCAGTGGATATTATATAGTGCTTCATGCAACAACCAGCAACAGCATACTGAACAAGAGCATAGTGCTTGAATAAAGTTAATCCTGCCCAGGGGGATGAACAACACAAAGTTCTGGCCTTCTGGATGATCTCCTGAGTCAGTGGGCCAGACGACTCATACCGCTGTTGGTGCTTTTGCACAATTCCCCAAAACACCTAATCAGGTCGCTTTTCCTCTATAATATCCCATAGCCTTTCCGGGATGTAAGGGTATGTACCATTTGAATACTCAACATGTATTCTGCGCCTCACCCACCTCTCTGCTTGTGAGCACTGAGGCAGATCTCAAACACTGGTCTGCCGGGTGGTACCTGGCTCCAACCACACCTGAGTCCTATATGGCATGTCCACTGGGTCACTATTCAAAAGTTCATCCATCCTGACATGGGTGGCCTTGCACACCACTGGGAGGTGTGGGGTGTTATCTGACAGCTTCAAAGTAGGGTGCTCATAAGGGTAACGGATAGCTCGGTACCCCTCTTGGTCAGCAAACTGATAGACCTGCGGAGCTTGTCCAGGGGGCAGCGCAGTTGGTATCTCCCACACAACTCTACTCTCATGTTCCTCCACTTTCACCTTAACCGGATTATTTAAATAGGAAAACCTCTCTGCCTGGGGCATCCAAAGAGTCACCATCGTGAGACAGAAGACTTATATCTGACCCCCTGGACCCTGGGGGGGTCACCAGATTTAAGTCCCCATCCCCTGCCTCTCCCTCTGCCAATAGGATTGTTAATGGTGGTGGGTACCATGGGGCTGGGCAGACAGCTGTGCCCCATGCCCCACAGCACCCTCACAAGTGTCCTCTTCCATGGCCTCCATGACTATATCAGGAGCCCCCTCACTTGCTTCCACCGGAGGAACAGGTGGCTTTACATACTCAGATGATTAAAATGGCCTGCTCTTCAAATATGTCCAGGCTCCCCTGAGATACCAGTGATGCAGCATCCACTGATGCTAGAGCGGGGTAGGGCCAGGCATAGCTGAAAGTGGTACCCTTGAATAGTCCTGAGGAAGGCCCCCTGGAACAATAAGGGCACAAGGGCAGCCAAACTATTCCCTGTCCTCGGAATCCACAAAGCACACATTTCTCCTCTGCCAATCCTCTTCCTGCTGGCTTCCACAGCCTTGACAATAGGGAGGCTTGGACACTGGCCTGGGGCTCATCAGATGTGACCTTCTCAGCCATAACTGCTTTTATTTTCCTTCCACAAATTGCATCTTGCTATCAAGACCTTGAAGAGAAAATGGTGTCTTCTTTGCACATTCCTCACACAGACAACGCCTGAGCCAATCAGCGGCATCATTTCAGCCCAGCTGACCTCTCCCTCTTACTGCCAGGCACCTTCTCTTGCTAGGAGATGGAAGAGAATGCCAAAACACCCCACAATGGGGTCCCTAATGATGCACTACCAAATACAGTATGCAGACCTACAGGTTGCAGGGACCCTAGCCTCATGTAGTCCACTCCCAAGCACTTGGTCCTTTTTTTTTTTCCTCAATTGTTTAACCAGGTGAGACACACTACGCCGAAAGCTTTTTTTACAGGTGCAACCTGGGAGCACTGGGGAGTTAAGTGACTTGCTCAGGGTCACACAGTATATGTAAGTGGGGGCTGTGGAATTCAAACCCAGGTCTCCAGATTTGCAGCTCAGAGCCTTAAACCACTGCGCTATACTGCCTCCCTCCTGATTCCAAACATCCTGGACAAGCCCCTACATTTGTAACAACCCCCCCCAGCTCCCCACTTTTGTCTAGGGTTTCTGATGGTAATCTGGGGGAAGGGGCAAATCAAAAACCTTCCAGGGGAGGGTAAGGCCAGCAGATCACAAGAAAAACAAGGCCTTACCTCGACTGCAATTCTAGCAGCATAGTGAAGATTGTGACAGTTCCACAAGCTTCAGCTTACTACCTGCTGCATCTTCAGGCCAGGCCAGGGAGGACAAAACTGGTGTGGCTTCTTTAGAGGAAGGAATAAATTAGTTCATTCAATAATCCCAGCACACATAAAGTGAACAAACTCTGGTCAGAGCCGATATGGCTGTGGAGAGCTTTTGGGATGCTTTTACCCATTATTTCTAATGAATTTGCACAATGTAGATCTACTGAGAGGCAGTTTCAATGTGGTCTTCCTTTTACACATTTTTACAATGTATTTTCCTAGAATATGCCTGCTGATTGCTATATATTTAGCCTGGATAGTTCACAGAAGAAATGGCATCTTATTTTTGGGTGGCGGAGCAATGGCAGTAGGATGCTGGAATGTGTCATACATAGGCACGAGTTGTGTGCAGGTGATAACGCCCAGTGGCCATACACCTCAGGCGCTTGCATGTGGATCGATCATCCCAGTGCCATTGCACTGCTGTATCTACTCACACAGGTCCCAGAACAGGCATGTTACAGCTGACCTCCCATTCATTTGCACAATCGGGGAACCGAGGATGAACTATCCATAGCCTGGAGCGTACACTGCAAACAGCATTGCAGGATACTGCACCCCATGGCACCCAGGATACCTCAGCAGTCCACAGGGAGGCATGTTACACAGGGGAAAGGTGGAGAATGTGGGTCTGCAGTGGTGTATAACAGCAGGAAGATACAGCATCAACAAGGCATGCGTTTTGGTATGTCAGTTCCTGCTTATGGTTTGCCAGGGAAATACACACAGCTGCATACACTGGTGGGTCTGCAGCCTGCCTAGTGCCCTGATGCATGGTACAACCACTTGAGTCATTCCAGAGTGCAGGTCCCCAGCCCTGGGTCCAGTGCAGTCGGCAGCTGGCCGTGGCAGGGTGTGGAGGGCAGTGCCAGTCTCCGCAACAGGTCGGGTATGGGGGGGGAGCAGGGGTTTCTACGTACCAAGGTGGTGGGTTGGGGTCCTCAATGCTATGGATATGGATTGTGGTTTCCTCTGTTGCGATTGGGTCCAGGGGGACCCTACACTATGGAGCTCTTCGGGGATGGAGATGGATCAATCGGGGATGGGAGGCGGTACCTCTAGTCCACCAGGGCTGCCAGGCTACTGTGCATCTGGGTGCACTTCTACAGCCCACCTGTGGGTGGCTGGCCAGGTTAGGCCAGCTACTTATGGCCTAACTGTGGGCCGCACTGCTCTGGACTGCAAGGAGCGTATTCCTACTGAGTATGCCACAGTGCAGCATATGCATGGGAACGCACCCTTGACTTGCATGGCATACTATTTGTGTGCATCCTAGCCCATTCCCTTCCGGCTGGTGTATCCCGCACATTTGAATATCATGCTGCAGCGCATTGTTGGAGTTGAGCGGCACATCTCCCTTTTCCACCGGGATGCGCTGCACATCATCTCTGAATATGGGGGCCCTGGACTAGGCTACCCTGAAGAATTACAGTCTCAAAATGATAAAATCATGACCCCACTGAAAACAAGATATTGTATCTAATCTGGAACAGCCTTAGTAAATACAGTGCAGAAATGTGTAAATGAATATCCCTATGACAGGGAGATGCAGCATCTCCCCTGCACTATCCAGGATACAAAATATCTGATAAATATTTAAAGGAAATCTACTCTAAACTTAACTTCACTGTGTTCACTGACATAAACAAAGTTTCTTTAAGCAATAATGCACAAGAAGGTGTGGGTCATGCTGGGATAACCTCACACCTGGGTGGTTGGGTATGAGGCCACAGGCCGAGTGTGTCCAGTGTCCCTGAAGTGAGGTTATCCCAGAACGACCCACACCCTGGAGTGCATTATTGCTATTATACAATGGCTCGTTGTTATACAAAATACAAAAAAAAATACTTAAAAAACATTTTTTGGTAGATTTTTAGTGCTGCAATATAGCTTTGTTTCTTAAGAGAAGATGCAAACAATGCAGCAACAAATCAATACAGTGAGGTTGTGCTCAGATAACCTCACTGTTGCCAAGGGCAGACAGCCAATCAGGTTCCCAGGATTTTTTATTGCCATTGTATAAATCATTGTTTTCTAACATATTTTAATGCAGTATTTATTTTGAATGTTGTGGCCATGAGGATGGTGTGTACAGAGAGTGTGTGTGTGTGTGTGTGTGTGTATCCAGGATGCAAAATATAGGATAAGAAATATTTAAAAGAAATCTACTCTAAACTGAACTTCACTGTGTTCTCTGACATAAACAAACAGTTTCTTTATTGTTTATAACATATTAGAATGCAGTATTTATTTTGAATGTTGTGGCCATGAGGATGGTGTGTGGATGTATATGTGTGTGTGTGTGTGTGTGTGTGTGTGTGTGTGTGTGTGTGTGTGTGTGTGTGTTTGCTGTAGCTCAATATATTTTTTTCCCGAAAAGCATAGTAGAAAATGCCTGCTGAGTGCTACATATTGTATTTAGTCTGGATAGTTCACTGAAGACCTGGCATATGACTGAGACAGTACTTATTAGACAGTGTCTTTAGAGGTTAAAATACACAGTGCAAATTATAGATTTGCTGGGAAATGGGTGACATTTATGAGGTATGAACCTTTCTTGAAAGACAATACATTCCCAAGTAACACTAGTAGCAAGAAGCTGTTTAAATGCTTAGTATTTAAATGTGCAAGTTGTTGCATTCTGAAAGGGGTAAACAAATCCCCAGTTTAATAGGCAACCAATATTTAACAAATATTTAACAAGCTGTTTCAGTTTTCCAGTGGCATCTGATAAGTAGCTTGGAGTTATGTCTCCAACATTCTTAACAGAAAGAAGGGAATATTTTATTTCAGTTGGCATGGAAGGACATATTGAAAAGTCCAAAACATGTGTTCCACGATACTACATTTTCCAGCTACAGATAGCAAGATGTGCTGTAGGTTCCGTCCACAGCCATAAAAACAGACAGAAATGTTGTTCTGTTTTTCATTTTTAAAAATGAATAAATAAATAAATGGAGTGCACAGTTTCATGGAGCCAGGAGACAGAACAGGCATAGGGCATAAGATAGAGGGTACTAAACAGTACCAGGCTGATACAAGTGCTTCAAAACAGGCCTAAAAGATTAGACCAGTCGCAGACTCCATGGAGATACCCAGAGCCGAAGTAAAGCTCAGGACCTTAGATGGTACGAAAATATATCTGAAATCAACACCTACGGAGTGCCTTACTCCCCCAGAGTAACTGCTACTGAGGATAAGACCTTAAACCCATATCTCAGCTGCCTTGAAAACCTTGCCTGAAAATCAACCAGTTCGTAATCATCTTCCCTATGAGACAGGGTACTAGCTTGAACTACAGCAAGAACATGGCTGTATCATTTCTTTTGCTCTCTCTATGCATTCCTTTAATGGGCCTAACACAGGACCTGCCGTAGACTCAGATATGGCAGGCCCGATAAAACAAGATCCAGAAAGCACCCACCCACTTGCCTACAGCAGCGTGACATACCAGGAAACCGACCTCCTCAGAGCTGCCACCTTCAAAGGGCCCTGCCGTGGCCCTGCCACCACCATGACAGCCCCCCCGCCATACCTTTCTTTTTGGAGCACTAGGTCTCCCAAACCAAGCCATGTTGGGCTTACCTCCAACTGCTATCCTTCCAGTCACTGAGCTCCCAGGACCCAGGTCCTCAACGGTCGCCATATTCCTGCCACCGTCCCCATCAAAAAATAAAAGGAAAACCCACATAGCCATCAACGCTAGCATAGCCGGTAGCTTCTGGGTCAGGGGTTTAAAGTCCCAGCCCGACTTGCCCTACATGCAGCCTGCTGGCTCCCTCCTTGCAGGGAACCCTTCTCTTTTTAAGACCAGGCATGGAGCAATGCCCCCCTCCCGGGTGTGAAACATAGAATGCTCAAAACAGGATCCTAGCCAACAGGGGAGAATACAATATAGTAAGCCAGCCCCAAGAGGTGTGGCTTACATACTGTAATCATTTCAGGATTTTGGGTTTGGGTAGCCTTATGAAACATATTAAAGCAGCAGTGCATGAATGTTGCAACTATTTTGACCTATACTTTTTTATTCTATTTTAGATTGCTCCTTATCTACTGACTTGTATGATACCTTTCTTTCCACAATTTTTGTTTGCTTTAGTACTTTTTTTCACATTTGAAATAATAAAAGGAGTTCTGCTTTTAATATGGCTCAGATCAGGTTTTCATTAGTATTTGGAGCAGGTTTTTTTAAACTCATCTTTATTCAGGAACTAAAACAATGCCAGAGCACATTTCCTGGTGTTCAGATCCGTCATACATCAGGTCCATTAGCACAATCTATAACTCTAGTTAAAACTCCAAAACCAAAATGCACACTGAAATGCACCAACTATCCCCATATGTTGTTATAAAAAAACTCATGTAACATAAAACTAGAAACCAAAGAAGCTAATAAGAAAATATTTGTGCACCTCGAAAGTAAATAAAAGTACTTGAACTCATGTGTGGAGGGCCCATGTCACTTCACTCACCATGTGACAAGTCATCTATTCTGCCTAAAGGGTGGGAGTGTCAAAATAAAGGAAACATTCTAAGCGTGGAAGAAAGCAAGAGGGGTTTCTAGAGTCATAAAGAAATTGCCCATTAAAGTAAATTACCAGTAAGGAGACCAGTTTCCTCCTGTTCCTCTACCCATTGTAATCACAGACACCACCTATCTAAATGTTTGTCTGCCCAGAGTCGAAGTTTAGCATTGTGGATTCCATGTCATAGACATGTTGTACTCTGTTATGCCATTACCATACTGTGGGCAGATCCTGCTGAAGCCAATGGCCCATGATACACTTCGGTGCCACTGCCAGCAATATTAATGCCAAATGTCATCTATCTGGGGGCATTTTCACTACCATAGGGAAACCCAGCACCAAGTACATGAAGGTATCTGGAATAACCAATTGTAAAATCCTCTGAACACTGTCTTTGATGTCTGACCAGAAAGTGCTCGCCTTGGGGCAAGCCCGAAAAATGTGCCAGTGGAAGCCTATATCCCCACATCCTCTCCAACAATCTGCTGTATTAGTAGCACCAAAATGTTTGGTCACAGTTGGTGTCCTAAAGTATCTAGCAAGGATCCTTCAATAAAATTCTCACCAAGTAGGCGAGGATGTCACCTGCCAACCCAGTCGGAGGCATATCATCCATTCATCTTTAGGCATGGAACAGGACGCCTCGTCCTCTCATGCCATCCTAATTCCCTGGAGGGGTTCTGCTTCAGAGTCCTCCAACTGCCTATACATATCCAAAATACATCTCAGTTTGACCTGTAAGGTCACCACCCAATATTTGAAGTCTTCCCAAGGAGTTAAAGATCTAACTGGTTGGGTCTTATTATCACTATTAATGAAATGGTGTACCTGCAGATACCTGTGGAAATCTTGTGATTTTCTTTGACAGAATCTCTTGCAGCAGGTCATACTCTTGGGTATCCACCAGGGGGTGCTCTTGACACGGTAGCTTTCCCTAGCAGCGCTGAATGGGGGCCGCTCATGGTGATGTCACACCATGCATATGCATGAATACATGAGCGGTCCCTAGCAGCCTCAGTCCTTTTCCCACCATCTCCCATCTCGCTACACGCGCAGCTTTCACAGCCAGTGCATCAAAGCTCTCATCAACGAGGAAAACAATGACCGGTTTGTTATTTTCTTACCAAAAACCTATATGTCTAATTAAGAATTGCTGTTCCATAAGTGCCATTGTGGTCGGAAGATTTTCCGTTACAACAGCCATTCACTTTGCGTCCATTGTCTGGGGGCTTTTCACAATGCCGCTCCTGTGCCCACTACCAGGAATTTAATCATTCGTCTTGTCATCGACAACTCAAAGAATTGGAATTTTTCCTTATAGAGCAGATGGTGGCTCTTCTAGAGAAGTATGTGAAGTCCCACTCCTCCTCCTCTCATCTGCCATCGATGAACTCCCAGACTTCCGACTCAAAACACTCCTCCAAGCATAAGCACCACGACAAGGACAAGCCATCATCGAGTCACGGTAAGCAGAGGTGTGTGCAGAGTCAGTGAACAAGGGGGGGCCACAATACCCACAAAGCTAGAGGGAGGGTCTGGGGGCATATATAATTATATTATAATTTAGTTGGAGGATGATTTTTAATGGTGGGGCGGGGCCAGGGTAGCCCCCTCCCCCGCACATGCCTCGGCATTAAGGAACCCTGCCCATCAACAGCCTCCGCCTCTGGACACTCATCGACGGATCAGACCTCTCCAACACCAACTGAAAAAACATAGATGGTGCTCATGGCTTTGGCCCAAAGTATGGAGGCCTCCTGTGCCGAGCAGCACCCGCCTGTGTAGACGATGGCCTTGCCTGTTCTGTCATCATCGATGCTCACTCAGGCCTTGTCAGTCTTGATCACAACAGTGACTCCTCCATCAACATCTGGTCACACCCCGTCAATGGCCTGGTCCTCTGGCATGGACCAGAGCTCCTCGTTGACAAATACTACTTTCAAACATTCTAAGCCTTGCCATTTCAGGCCCCATCAAAAACATCCGCCAGCATGAACCCAGAGTTTACCCTGACAAGTTTACAAACTCTGCCACCAGCTTCCCAGTCCATCTCCTACAGGGCCTCGGTGGTCCTGCCACCAGATGTGACCTTGCCTGGTTTGGGTTCTTGGTTATACCCATAGCCTCACCCAAAGGCTTCAATCTTGCCCCTCCCCAGTAAGGAAACCATGGAGGCATCTGCTCCTGCTTCTCCAGCCCCATTGATGACTACTACCATTGATGTTGTTTCAGCTATTCAGGCTGTATTAGAGGTAATGAAGGCCATGCAACAGCCTCAACCTCAACCTTCCTCCTCTCCCTTACCCCCTCCTCACAAGAGGCTGTGCAGGGACCCTTCTCCTCCTCCCCCTTCCTTCCAGTCTTTGGAAGGGGAGGACCCAGATGATTATGAGGAAGATGATGAGGAGGATTTGGCCGAAGGTGATGGGATTCACACCCCATCCAGTACTTCCACTGTGTCCTCTGTAGACGAGGACCCTGGACCGTACACCCCTTGCTCACCTCCTGATGATCCTACTTTTCTGGACACCATGGCCCTAATGCAGCAAGTTATGGGATTTACCACCGCAGAACAGGACAGGCACTGCCAAAACCTGGTGGATTACCTGGATCTTCTGGAGGACCCTGCCATTGTCATCCCTCCGCTTATACAGGCAAACCAGGATGTGGTACTCTCAACTTGTCACCACCCTTCTACTGTCCCCTCCAGTTCCAAAGAAAGTGAATTGCCTCTACCAGGCTCCCACTGACCACCCATTTTTCACTGCTATGCCACAAGCAGATTCCGTGGTCATTAATGCTGCCCATGATCAGACTAAATGTCCAAAGCACCTCAGCTTTCTTCTGCCAGACAGGGAATCGAGGAAGTTGGTCTTGATGGGCAAGACGGTTTATCAAGCTTCCACCCTCAATATTCATATCCTGAACTATATGGGGCATATGCTGAAATATTAAAAAACCCTATGGACTGCTGCATCAGAGGTGGCTGCCAAGCTCCCACAATCTGCTGAAACTGATCAGCAACTTGCCACACTTAAGATGGGTACAAGCCTTTCTCGTCATCTACTATGCATAGGTTATGACACAGTGGATACCTCAGCCCGCACCTCGGTGATGGATATTACCCTTTGCCGTCATGCCTGGCTGCAGGTCTCTGGATTTACTCCAGATGCACAACAGACTATCCTGAATGACCCTTTTAATGGGCACAAACTATTTGGATCAGAAACATAAACCATTTTGAATAACTTACAAGCCCCTTTCCACACTCTTTGGACTGTCCATGGCATGTATCATACTCTGCAACCCATGTCTCAGTGGAGACCATACCAGTCTTTTCAATTTCAATGAACCTCTCACCAGTGTGGTCCAGCCTGTCAGCCCGCTAGAGGCTGCCAACAGAACCAGCCTTCGGGACGTGCCACTGCCTCTGCCTACAAGGCTGCCCAGGCCACCCCTTCTGCGGCAGCCACCACCCCTCAGTTGTTTTGACTCTTTTCCATCTTTCCCCAGTGCCCCTCCACTGGCCTTGGAGGCTTTGGGAGGTCGATTTTCACTACATTTGGAGGCCTAGCAAAGGATAACTACAGATGAGTGGGTCCTGCAAATCATATGCATGGGCCACACTTTAGAATTGACCTCCAACCCACCATCCTATCCACCATGACTTCTGACATACCCTCTGAAGCATGTTCCAGTCCTCCTAGAAGAATTGCTCTCATTAATTCAAAAACACACTGTTCAACTGGTGCCTCCTGAAGAGCAGGGCACAGGATTCTACTCCCATTTCCTTCTGGTGCCCAAACGCATGGGCAATCTTCACCCTGTGCTGGATCTATGGGACCTAAACTGGTACATCCAATACAAAAGTTTCCAGATGGTAACCTTGGCCACTGTCCTACCACTTCTAAATCAAGGGGACTGGCTCTGCACCCTTGACATGAAGGACGCTTACCTTCACATTCAAGTCCATCCTGCCCATCATCAGTACCTTTAGTTCCAACTCCTGGGCCTTCATTATCAGTTCCATGCCTTACCCTTTGGACTATCTTCGGCACCAAGGGTCTTCACCAAGTGCCTGGTGATCGTGACTGCCACCCTGCACCACCAGGGCCGCGATGTGTTCCCATTTCTGGATGACTGGCTCATCAAGGCATCCACCTGAGAGGGATTACTTCATTCCCTTGCAAGCATGCTCCAGCTTTTTGAGGAGGTTGGAATCACAGTCAGTATCTCCAAGTCCCACATAGAGCCATCCCTATGCCTCCAGTATATCGAGGCCATCCGCAATACAAAGACTGGTTGCACCTTTCTGCCGAGGACAGGTGCCAAAATCTCGTCTCCCTGGCGAGACAATGTCAAGCAGCTTAGTACATCACAGCACAACAGTACACATAACACCTGGGTCACATGGCCGTGACCATTTCAACAGTACCTCATGCACGCTTACACAAATGCACCCAATCCAATGGGCCCTAAGATGTCAATGGCACCAGAAAACAAGGGATTTTGAGGATTCCATCACAGTGACTCCTGCTCTCAGACAGGCTTTAACTAGGTGGATGGACCTGACACATTTGCTGACAGGGGTACACTTCCGCTCCCATTCCCCATCCCAAATGCTGATGACAGATGCCTCCGACCTCGACTAGGGTGCCAACCTCGGCCCTCATCAGAGCCAAAGTCTTTGGGGCCCCCACGCCTCATCTCTCCACATCAATCTTTTGGAGATGCACGCCGGCCACCTCACTCTGCAAGCCTTAAGGTCATTCCTGCTCCCAGAACCCCTCGTGGTTCAAACAGACAACACATGCATGGTGTATTATTTCAACAAATAGGGGGGGACAAAGTCAGAGACACTGTACCAAGAAGCCATCCGGGTTTGGAAACAAGCTCTGGCTCAACAACTCCATCTAGTGACAGTCTACATTCTGGGAGCCCAGAACATCCTAGCCGATCACCTCAGCCGACATACTCAGGGCCACAAGTGGTCCTTACACATGGAGGTGTTTAAGGATATCTTTCTTCTCTGGGGCACTCCGGAGGTAGACTTGTTTGCTTCCCCAGACAATCACAGGCTTCCACGCTATTGCTCAATTATTCCAGATGAACAGGGCCACTCTCTGGATGCCCTGTCCCACTCTTGGCAAGGGCAATTTTTATATGCTTTCCCACCTGTCCTCCTCCTCCAGCGGGTTCTCCTCAAACTACAGCTGGAACATGCATCTATGATACGTATTGCCCCATTTTGGCCCCAATAAATCTGTTTTCCTCTACTCCAGTAATTCTCTTTGACAGATCCCCTCCCACTCCCTCTTCAACCCGACCTGGTCACACAGAACCGCAGGCCTCTTTTTCACCCCAACCTCCATTCCCTTCATTTTCATGCTTGGCTTCTGAGGACGTCTTCATAAATCGACAACATGTCTCTCCCTCAGTGGCCATCATTCTGTTGGCCTCAAGAAAGGCTTCAACCAGAAAAACGTATCAGGCAAAATGGAAACATTTTATCTGGACACCCAACAGGGGCCTCAACCCCTTTTCATGCCCTGTTCCAACTATCCTGGAGTACCTTTCCACCCTTTCCTCACAGGGTATAGGCTGCTCTTCTATAAAAATCCATTTATTGGCAATTTCAGCTTTTCATGAGCCCATTGGAGACTATCATGTAACCCAGCTAGACCTTGCTAAGATGTTCCTTAAGGGTATACTCCATCTTACCCCCCCATTTAGAAACCGGTTCTGCTGAGGGATCTTAATTTCATCCTAGAGAAATTAACTCTGGAACCATTTGAACCAGCTGCCACATGTGACATGCACTTCCTAGCATGGAAAACACTGTTCCACATGGCGATTACCTCTGCTCGGTGCATTTCGGAGCTCCAAGCACTCATAGAAACATAGACTTTGATGGCAGATAAGGACCGCTTGGCCCACCTAGTCTGCCCATTTCCCTACCAAGAGGATAAGCTGCAGATCCTATTTAACCAACAGCCTATTTCTTCCTACCCCCCCCAACAAAAATTGCCTTATGTCTGCCCCATGCATTCTTGAATTCTCCCACAGTTTTAGACCCCACAACCTCCTCAGGAAGGCTGTTCCATCGTCCACCACCTCTCTGTGAAAAATACTTCGTCACATTGCCCTGAGCTGTCCCCTCCATCTTCAAATTGTGTCCCTTGTTCTTGCACATCTCTTTTTCTAAAAGATGCTACCCTCTTGGACTTTTTTGATTCCACTGAGGTACTTAAACGTTTCTATCATGTCCCCCTCTCCCTCCTTTCCTCAAGGGTATACATATTAAGCTCCTTTAGCCTCTCCTTGTATGGTTTCTCTTGCAGACCCTGCACCATTTTAGTTGCCCTCCTCTGAACTGCCTCCATCCTGTTTTTGTCCTTGCGGAGATGGGGTCTCCAGAACTGGATGCAATACTCCAGATGGGATCCCACCAACTTTCTGTACAGGGGGATAACAACTTTCTGTTTTCTGCTGGTGATGCCTCTCCCTATACATCCCAGTATCCCCCCAGCCCTCCCTACCGCCATCTCACATTGCTTGCCAACCTTAAGGTCATCTGATATGATTACCCCCAGGTCCCTTTTCATTGTTGTTGTTGTTACTACCTCCCCCCCATTGTGTCATCTTCCCCTGGGTTTTTGTTTCCCAGGTGCATTACTTTGCACTTCTTTGCATTGAATCCAAGCTGCCATACTTCTGACCATTCCTCCAACATTGCCAAGTGCCTTCTCATCCTTTCCACGCCTCCTTGTGTATCAACCCTGTTGCAGATCTTTGTGTCATCTGCAAAGAGGCATACTTTTCCTTCCAGTCCCTCTGCAATGTCACTTATAAAGACATTAAAAAGGACTGGACCCAGTACTGAACCCTGCAGTACCTCACTAGTAACCCTTCTTTCTTCAGAGTGGACTCCATTTACAATTACCTTCCGTGTCCTGTTGTTCAGCCAGTGTTTTACCCAGGCTACCACCCTGGGACTCACTCCAAGGCTGGTTAATTTGACTACTAATCTTTTGTGTGGGACTGTGTCAAATGCATTGCTAAATTCTAGGTAGGCCATGTCCACAGCCCCTCCCTGGTCTACTACTTTGGTCACCCAGTCAAAGAAATCAATTAGATTCATCTGACATGACCTTCCCGCTGTGAACCCATGCTGCCTTGGGTCCTGTGCCCCACTGGCCTCTAGGCACTCAACAGTTCTTTCCTTCAGAAGTGATTCCATCACTTTCCCTACCACAGAGGTCAAACTGACAGGTCTGTAGTTTCCTGTCTCTGTCTTGCTCCCACTTTTGTGAAGGGGAATCACATCAGCCTTCTTCCAGTCCTCAGGTACCACACCATCCTCCCAGGATTTGTTATAAAGGGTAGTCAGTGGTGTCACTAGTTATCTGCTTAATTCTTTTAGAATTCTGGAGTGAATTCCATCTGGCCCCATTGCTTTGTCCACCTTCAGTTTTAGGAGTTCTTTCAGAACCCTTTCTTCTGTGAAAGGATTCGGATCGACCCCCCTCTCCAGAGTGCTTCTGTTAATTGGATTAGGCACCTCTCCCACTTCCTCTTTTGTGAATACTGAACAGAAGTATTTATTCATTAGCCCTGCTTTTTTACTGTCACTTTCTGCCCACCTACCATCCATTCTATTCAGCCTCGCTATCCCTCCCTTTGTCTTTCTACGCTCCCTGATATACCTATAAAAGGTTTTATCCCCCTTCTTAACTGAGTTGGCTATCTTTTCCTCAGTTTGTGCCTTTGCTATTCTGACTACCCTCCCTGCTTCCTTCTTCCTTAACTGGTACAGTTCTCTGTCCTGCTACTTCTGTGTTTCCTTATACTTCCTAAATGCTATCTTTTTCTCCCTAACTTTCACCGCCACTATGCTCTGAGCCTTACCTGGTCTTCCACAAAGACAGGGTTTCACTTCATACCAAGCCAACATTCCTTCCCAAAGTAGTTTCAGAGTTTACACTGAACCAATCTATTCATTTGCCTGTCCTCTACCCGGCTCATTCAAATCTGGTGGGATCTTTCCTCCATACTCTGGATGTCCACCACATCCTGCATTATTGTCTTGCATGCACCAAATCCTCTTGTAAATCCAAACAACTCTTTGCCACCTTCACCCCTGACAAAGAAGGCCTCCCTGTCACTAAGCAAACCTTATCCACTTGGCTGGCCCATTGCATAACATACTGTATTACTACACTAAATTCAAGAAACCTCTTCCTGGAACTATGTGCGCCCATTCCACAAGGGCTCTTTCTACCTCGGCTGCCTGCTTCCCCAGCGTCTCCATAATGGACATCTGTGACACCACCACTTCATCAACTGTGCATTCCTTCATGAAGCACTACAGTCTTGACATAGCCTCCAGGCACCGCACCGTGTTTGGATGTGCCATCCTGCAAGGCCTTTTATCTTGACTGCCCTATCATATTATATAACACTTGACTTGGGGGCCAGAAACCCAGGTCAAGTGTACACCCTGGGGGGGGAAATGCTACAAGTCTCGATGGCTGAGAGGGACCTGGGGGTGGTGGTGGATGTCAAGATGAACAACTCTGAGACTTGTAGGAGGGCAGCAGCCAAGGCCAACAGGATGCTGGGATGCATCGCTAGGGGGATCACCTCCAGAAGGAGGGAAGTGATACTCCTCTGCATAACTGCTTGGTGAGGCGCACCTGGAGTACTGCGTGCAGTTTTGGAGGCCACATTAAAGGGGACATTAACCTCCTGGAGAGGGTCCAGAAGAGGCAACCAAAATGATTTGGGGCTTGGGGACAGGACCTATGAGGAGAGGCTCAGAGCTAAATATGTAACATTGAAGAGAGAAGGACGGGGGACATGATAGAGGTCTTTAGGTACATGAAGAGGGTAAATAGGGGAGGAACAGTCGGGGTGCTTCGAAGGAAGGAGGAAGGGGCCACTAGAGGGCATGGCTGGAAGCTGGAGGGGGGAAGATTCAGGGGAGAAAGGAGGAGGTGCTACTTCACTGAGAGGGTGGTGGAGCCATGGAATGCACTGCCTAGGGGGCTGGTGGAGGCAGAGACAGTGGAGGGGTTCAAGAAGGGGTGGGACAGGTACAGGGGAAGGGTTCTGGAAGCAAAATCCAATGCAGCAAGAATATCCGGAACTGGGAAGGGAGAAGCCAGAGAAGGCGAGGGGGACAGCAAGGTCAGCACCCAGGTTGGGGACTGACCAAACGAGCAGACACAAAAGACCATTAGGCCTATTCTGCTGGCATTTTAGTATGTTAGTATATTCAACTGCTCTCAAGAGTAAGACCTACTGCAAGAGATACCCTCAAAGAAGATAGTACAGTTTCATACTTACTTTAACAGCAGATCTTTGAGAGAATCTCTTGCAGCAGGCCACGTTCCTGCCCTCCTTCCCCCTCCTTCTTTCAGAAAGTTACCTTCTACTGAATTGCTCAACACCCTCAAGAGTGATGCCTAGGGCCTCCTCGGTTCCCCTCGGTGTCCTGTTCCTTGAGCTGGTCGCCAGCCAGGAACTTAGGCCGCTAAGGACCACTCAGATATTTATGCACATGCATGACATGACATCACCATAGTGGCCCCATTCAGCACTGCTAGTGAACGTTACCATGTCAAGAGTGCCCTCTGGTGGATACCCAAGAGTATGACCTTCTGCAAGACATCCTCCCAAAGATCTACCATTACAGTAAATACAAAACTGTACTTTTTCAGGTGGAATTTGTCCTATAATGTCTGAAGTGACAAACATGAATCGTGTAATTAACTGGGAGAACTGTGTTAAGCCCTGCCACTCCCAGTAAACATAACCCTGGTCTAACCATGGGGCAAAAAATCTAGATGGTAACGTATAAGGGAGAGGGGGCCTAGTAGTGTATCCAGAGCTAATTTATGCTGGACTTGTCTCAATATCCTCAGAGTATGTTTGACCCATGGATTTTAGATACTTTTAAAATAGTTCTGTGATATGGGGGATAAGATCAACGTAAATAAGGGCTGCCCCCTTCACTCAGAGTCCTCTTTGTCTTACCAGCCAGAGGAGCGTCTCTGCTTCACCCATGTACAAACTGGAGTCACTTGTCCAGCTAAATAATAATGTTTAAAATTGGAAAATGAGAGGTGGCCCAGTGGCGTAGAGGCCTGAGATATCTGTGCCTTACTTCCTGCTACGCTGGCGACCCGTGTTCATGGTGCAAGCAGACCGCCAGGGGGCATCGTGGGAGGGATAGGATCATGCGTCCATAGGACAGCTCTCCTCTTCCAGAGAGGGGGAAGTACAGGATTGGCACTTCCCTGATACCTAGCAGAGGCTGGGTGCCAGCGTGGAGCCAGTCACAAGCAAGCGGGGTAGAGCAGTCAATTGGCGTGCTGTGGGCTGATGTGCGCACAGTTCGGTCATTGCTGACATTGCACACTTCACCCGGGGGAACAACCGGAAACCAGGAAAATATGTCCCAGGTTGAGCAGGATGAGCAGCCACCCTCCACAGACCCCGACTCAGAATGGCACTTCCCTGGAGTCTGGATCCGATTTGAGGTGAGTCGAGTTGGGAACACCTCACTGCCCTGCCATGGAGGGGAAACCGTGGGGGAAGACGGGGATAGCCACCCGATCTTGAGTGCGGGGCTGGGTGGATGGCTGAGATAGGTATGCCAACTGGTGGGGACCTGGAGATAATCAGATAAACTTAAAAAAAAAAAAAAGACTGGGAAATAAGAGCATTCCCCCCCCCCCCCTGTATGAGCGTCAAAAATGTGTAATTTATCCGGCCTTACATCCCCAAAAATAAATTTAAGTGTAACCCCTAGATGGCGCTATCCCAGGGGCTACTACCCCTGCCTGATTTGCCACTAACAGGTTGAGGGGCCTGGATCCAATGGCGGGTGCCTCCACCCAGAGGTCAGGGTTTGCAATAGTTAAACTTACTTGGTCACAGCCCTCTGGGACACTGCAACCCCTTTCTTCCCACTAGTGGCCCACACAATATATCAGAATTACCTTCACAGTATACACTTACCCCAGGGCTGGTTCAAGCACTGGGACCTCCTGTAAAATAAGATACAGTGCAACAATCACAGTACAATACTTTAACATAGACAAATACCTCAGGCAGTATAACTTTGCTGAAACAAGCAGCCTCGGATTTATTTAGGGGAATATAACAAGGACAGGGGAATCAGGTTAATTAGCTTATCACTTTACTCATCTACCTATGGCTCTGTGCATAGGCCTATCCCTACCAGTTACTGTCCCTGGGTACCCAAGCCCTAGTGGCTAGTCCAAACTGTGGCAGCTGGTAGGGGCCCTTTCCCACAGAGAAAGAGAAAATTAGTTTAAACAGTCAGCAGTACAGTGATTCCATTTGGATTCAATGTGGCAATTCAACAGGAGTGACCCTGAATTAGTACTCACGACCTCCAAACAAGATAGGGTCCTTCAATGTCAGCAGGGCTACTCTTGAGCTCCACGAGACTCCTCACACATTTATATGGCAAACTGCAACAGGCAAAAGTCCTTTAATGGCAGTAGGATTCACTTGAGCTAACCAAGCCTCCTCACACATTTATATGGTAAAACAGAAAGTACTATACCAGGCAGGCTGCTTCTCTATCCCGATCGCAATTACTGCACAATACCCGGGAGAACACACAGCAGATTCAGTTCCTGACAGACCGAGTGCAATTCAGCAATTTCTCCAGTCTTCTACAGGGTGAGCCTGGTTTCTACTCTTCAGATATCCTTTGATTCTCTTCACAGGACGGATTCAGTCCTAACAAGCAGTTACACAAGCTGCAGACCGGAACTCTGGGCCTTACACACGTTTCCCGACTAAAATTGCACACTGAAAAAGCACAGGGCTCCTTCCTTCTTCACTGCCAGAGCTCAATTGAAACTCCAACAGACAAAACCGGGCACTTCCTTTGAGTTCCTCCCAGTTCTTGACTGGATTGGCTGTCACTCACAATAGACTGCTCCTGTTGGTCCAAAAAGGCGCCGAAGTCTAAACTACATCTCCCAGAGTCACTGCCCATACAATCCTCTTGTGGCTGGCTCAGATTATGAGTCCAAGTTCTGATTCGTCCAAGGCACCATTTTTGAGCTAGCTTACCCCACACTGATTGGTCCAGTTCAGCAGTTCAAAACCAGAATGGGGAACTAGGCAGACACAGTTCTGACTGCAAAGAAAGCAGGTTAGACAAACTGTAATTTCATTATTACTCTAAATGGTTTCTGGCAAACAGTTACATCTTTCAGATAGGTTCCCCTTTGCACTCCTAGTGACTGCAAAAATGGAGTGAATTGGCAGCAGCTCGAGTGGTACTCAATCAAAGAAACACACAGTCCCCCATACAAACTAATTATGTCTGCAAGCAGACAGCTCTTAAAGAGACAGTACCAGAGGTTCTAAAAAACACTCACTGATAAATGGCTTAAACGCCAAACACCATTCAGGCTTGGAGCATTCAAGCAAGCTCCTGGAAGTCTTTTGGGAACCCCCATTTGCAGGGGGGTTACACCCTTCCTGGCCTGGGAAAGCTTGACGTCCGGCGTCAACAAGTACCCCATAAGTTTCAACTGCAACCATATACATTTGCATTAGGCTGCATAGTAATCATCAGTCAATATATCATTTTACCAAGAACACATTTCTGAAACATTGCAGTACGTCACTCTTTACACAGTATTACATACACATTGTACCATAACTCAAGTTATTACCTCTTGTACATGAAACCTGAAGAGAGGGGGCCCTTCCCTATCAGTTACCTTGGGGCTGGATGGGGCAAGGGCACCATACTTGGAGGGCAACACAAGTAACTTGGAGTTAGCACTGACGCTCAGTTTGGGCAATGAGCTCGGGGACACATACACTCCTTTATGGACAACATTGAGAGGCAGATCCACTGGCCGGCCCAGGGAATCATAACTGAGGTGCACCACAGGCTTTACAGCTCGACCAGTCTTTCTAGGGGGAACTGTTACAGTCTCTGCACTCTGAGCCTCATTTTCAGCATTGTCCTCACTTGTCAGGGGAGTCTCCATGGGGGTAGAGAGGCTAGAACTTGGGGCACTTTCAGCTCCAGGAGTTACAGTTTCTGAGTCCACAACATTTGGCTCTCATGGAGAGCTTTCGGACACTGGCAGTGGACTGTCAGGGCACTCAAAATACTCTTCTTGTTCTGGTGTATCACCAGTCTGACCCAATCCATCATTTTCCTATCCTGAAAGCTCAAACAGTTCAACCATGCACAATGATTCCATTTCATCTGATCTGATGCTTTGCACTTCACTTTCTGGGAGCATTGGCTCCAGGGACGAAGTGGGGGCTTGGACAGTCCAGAAGGCCCAGCTTCATCTCCAGTATTGACTAGGGGTTGCCCGAAACAATTGACTCAGTTCGTAAGAAGGATAGTATTCAAAGTCACTCTCACTTTCTTCCGATATGGACTGACAGTCATGCTCAACTGGGACTTGTGGAGGGAACACTTTAACTTTGCTTCTGTAGGTGCAGACTTTCTTGATCTTTTCTTAGCAGCAGCTCTAGTCACTGGTCCAGAGGGGCATCTTCTAGGGCTCAGACTCAATTAAGATTTGTCCAATGGGCAGTAAATAATTTCTATGCATTGTTTTACATCTTTTGAATTATTCTCAGGCCTTACTTTGTACACTGGCAGATCATCTAGTTTGCCCACTACAATGTGAGGAGATGGTGCCATCTGTCAGCAATCTTGTGCTTGCATGCAGTCCCAGATTTCTTAGCAATACCCGATCTCCCTCCTGGAGTTCCTGTGCTTTCACCTTTTTATCATACCTTTCTTTGTTGGCCAGATTTCTTTTGGCAGCCATGGTTTGAGCCAGTTGGTACGCATGAGTTAGCTGGGCCTTTAACTTGTGCACATACTGTAAATAGTTGTCAGCTTGAACCCCATCAGGAGAGACCCCAAAACACACATCTACCGGTAGTCGAACTTCTCTTCCAAACATCAGGCGGTAGGGGGAGAACCCAGTGGCATCACTTTTGGTGCAGTTATAAGCATGTACCAGGGTGCTAATTTGTTGGCTCCATCTAGGCTTGTCCTTTGGGTGCAGGGTGCCTAGCATATCTAGCAAAGTACGGTTGAAACGTTCAGGCTGAGGTCCCCCTGGGGGTGGTAAGGAGTGGTTCTGGACTTTCGCACTCCCCACAGAGAAAGCATCTCTTTGATCAGACGACTCTCAAAGTCTCTCTCTTGATCAGAATGGATTCTTTGTGGAGCCCCATAGTGAACAAAAAAGTTTTCTACAAGTACTTTGGCCACAGTGGATGCTTTCTGGTCTTTGGTGGGGAAAGCTTGGGCATATCTCGTGAAATGGTCAGTGACCACCAGCACATTACTGATATTTCTTTGATCTGACTCCAAACTCAGAAAATCAATACAGACCAGCTCCATGGGTGCACTGGTGGCGATATTAACAAGGGGCAGCCCTCTGGGGCAAAGCTTTCCTCTGTAAGCAGCGACTACAAGTTCAAATGTGTTGCTCCACATCAGCCCCCATCTTAGGCCAATAGAATCTGGATCTCACCAAGTCAAGTGTTCTGTCTATACCAAGGTGCCCCATGTGGTTGTGCAAGGACATCAGTACTGAGTCTCGAAGGCATGGGCAGCACTAGTTGTTGTTTGTCTACTTGTCCCCTCTGTCTACTGTTTCTCTGTATAACAGTTTATTGATCAGTTTCAACTTAGGACCTTCTTTGTATAATAGTGCAGTTCTCAAATCCGTGGAGCATAATTTGGACACATCTTTTCCTGCATAGAGGGCTTCTAAAGCTGCTTTGATCATGGGATCGCGGATTGAGCCCTTGAATACTGTCATTGTCCAGCTGAGGCAGTGCACCAATGTCTATTGCAGAAAAGTGGCAATAAGCAGCAGGTATGCATTCTCAGAGGGTCCCAAGCAATCCACCATGCAGTCCACTGTGTCCGTGGACATTTGTTCCTCCCTGTCAAACTTCGGCAGAGTGCCCGAATGTCAGGTTCTGCCAATCGGACCCAATCATTCTGAGGAACAGGCCTCTGGGAGAGAGCATCAGCATCTATGTGGTTCAGACCTGCTTGGTATTCGAGAGCATAGTCATATGTAGATAATGCAGAAAGCCACCTATGGCCAGTGGCATCCAACAGCTGAGGTCTGCACATAGGTCAAAGGATTATTGTCAGTTTTACTAGTATTTTAGCCCCATACAAGTACTCATGGAATTGGTCAACAATAGCCCACTTCAAAGCTAGGAACACTAACTTATGTACAGGATAGTTCTTTTCGGATGGGGTCAGGCTTCTACTGGCAAAGGCCACTGGTCTCAGGCCATTCTCGTGCTCTTGGTACAACACAGCCCCCAACCCTTGCAAGCTAGCATCAGTGTGCAGGACGTAAGGTTTTCTTGGCTCGGCATAGGCCAGCACTGGAGCATGGGTAAGTTGATATATGATCTCATGAAAAGCAGTCTCACAATCAGGAGTCCAGCGGGCCCCAAATACTTCACTCGGATGAAAATACACTCTTTCAGTCTTGAGGGACGTGACTTTTGGTATTTTTGTGGGTTGGGGATACCCTTGAGTAAGGTTAAGTAAAGGGCGGATCACTCTTGAATAGTCCTTGATGAAGCATGATAATAACCACAGAATCCCAGGAATCTTTGCAGTTCTTTTAGATTTTGGGCTGTGGCCAGGTGGTCAAGGCCTCAACTTTACTTGGGTCGGTCTCTATTCCCTCGGTGGATACTATGTGTCCCACATACTTTACTGATGTTTGAAAGAATTGACACTTATCAATGGACAGTTTAAGGCCAAAGTCCTCCAGTCAGTCCAATACCTTAAATAATCTGCTCTCATGTTCCTCCAGTGAGCTGCCAAACACAATAACATCATCTAGGTATACCAGGCACTCTAGTAAGTTCATGTCCCCCACTGCACGCTCCATCAATCGTTTAAAAGTGGCTGGGGCACCTGAAATCCCTTGAGGCATCCTCATGAATTCATAGAAGCCAAGCGGACAGATAAAGGCTGTCTTCTCACGGTCCTCTGGGGCCATCGGGATCTGGTAGTACCCACTGCGGAGATCCAGCACAGAGAACCACTTGCTCCCGTTTAGGCAGTCCAAAGCATCCTGAATGGGGCATTGTGTACTGATCAGGATAGTCCGCCGGTTTAAGGTGCAATAATCCACACACATCCTTACTGTTCCATTCTTTTTCCTCACTACCACAATGGGGGAAGCATAAGGGCTTCTGGATTCTTGTATTACACCAGCAGCTAACATCTCTTGCAGATGCCATCTCACATCATCTATGTCAGCAGGTGCCAGGCGTCGAGACCTCTCACGAAATGGTCTTTCGTCATGCAGCCGGATATTGTACTCAGCTCCTTGCATGCATCCTACATCCCATTCCTTTAAAGAAAACACCTGGTCTCTCTGGGCAAGCTTCTCACTGATCCTCACTTTCCATTCAGCTGGCAGCGGGGAGTCGCCGAAATCAAACAAGTCAGGCGTTACTCTGTCATTCTTCCTTGAACTCTTGCTGCTGGGTAGCACTGCAGTGTCTGCACAATGCACATTAGCCAGGATGCAACCTCTATTTACTCGAATGTCTCTTTCAGACACATTATGAACTTGGACCATTACCCTTCTGGCATAAGCATGGGCTCTAGCGGGCAAATACTGGGCTTGACCAGCAGTCCCTCTGGCAATTTTCCATCGCCTGGTGCATCCAACATTAATATTTTATTCTTAACATCCTTTCTGATACGGACCTCTCCCTGTAAGGTACACTGGGCATTTGGCGCCAGGATCAGAGACTCAGGATCCTTCTTCCATACAATTCGACCGGTTCCTCTGGTTCTATTTTTCAGCATCTCTCTGTGCCTCATAGGTCTTCTTAATTAAAGCTGGAACTCTTAAAGCTCTACTAGTCTTTGACCCTGTTTTCATAACACAACTGTGCCAGCCTTCCGAACATATGAGCATTTGTTCCAATCAACAAAGGGACACCATCATACAGTCCAGTGGGGGACACATTAAGGCTAGGTCTCTACTTGTTCGGCCACTCCAGCCACGGAGGTGGGGAAAGACAGCCAAATTCAGATATACCCGGAATAGGGGTAGGCCTTCTCACTTAACCCCCATACATGCAGTCCTTCTAATGGTTTAGGGGTACGCCTGACAAATGCTTCTGATACCAATCCTGGAACATAATTGTCACTTGGGAGCCACTGTCTAATACAGCTGTTGTAGACACTCCATTCACCTTTACAGTGGTCTCCATGGAGGACCACTATTCTGGACCAGTCTGAGAGGCGGTGGTGGGGACCTGGGCAACTGACCTTGCCACAAAGGACGTGGTTAGCATTTTGGAGCCCTCACTGGGATCATTTGTTGCACCTCTTAACCACTGATTTGATCTCAGCTCTCCTTGTAGCCTATATGCAACTTTGTCAGTGTCTTTTGGGGACCGGCATTCCCTTTCGTGCCCATCTTTCCCACAATTATAGCAAAACATACTTTCTGGAATTTGAGCTGGCCGAGGCGCCACACTGGGAGCCAGGGCGGGGGTATTACTAACTGGAAACCTTGGTGCCATCTCTGTCTGCGGGGTGATAAGCATTTGGAGACATCTCGTCAGTTTCTCCACTTCCATGGTCAAGGAATCGAGTTCGGAGCTGTTATAAGCAGGAGATACATGGGTGGGTACCCCCAACCCCATAGTAGATGCAGTCGGATATAGATCAGGGCCCGTACTTGCAGGCGTGGCCTTCATAAAGGGACTGTTTTTGAATTCCCGGATCTCTCTCAACAGTTCGCCCCATTGTGGCATATCTTTTCCTTGTCAGAGCACTCATTTACTGCCAACCTCTGCCCTGAACTTCACTTGATGGGTCACCCTCAGTCACTGGTCGTGAGTCAGCAGCTGTTGGTGCAGGTCCCTCCCGAGGTCGCCTTTTTTCAACTCCTTGAATTTCTCTCATTAACTCATCATAGGAGGGTGGGGATTCCAGTCGATTTGCCAGGCGTAACTGAAGCAACAGCAGTTCTGAGAAGGGGCAGACTTAAGGATCCTGTCCAGCCTGGTTCGGTCCAGTTCAATCGCTGGCAAACTACCCTTTCTGAGGCATTCTTGCAACAATTTTTCCAGCCGAGATACATATACAGACAACAACTCCCCTTGATACTGTTGTGCATCTCTTACTCTCCACCATAGGTCTTCATCAAAATCTGGGCTCCCATACACATTCTCCAGGGCCTCAAGATAGGCCTGTGCAGTCACTTCAGGGTTACTGGCCCGTTTAGCATGGATGGTAGCCAGGGCAGGACCTCGGGGCTCTCACTAACCCTCTTTCGGCTTTCTCGAGCTTGCGAGCATTGCCATTCTAGCACTTGGGGGCAACATAGTCTATCCAGGTCTCCCAGTCATCCTCCCCTGGGGGTGGGAGGGTGCCAGAGAAGATCCTCAACCTTCGTAAGAGTCGTGACTAATGGCAGGTGCAGAAATAGGAGTCTGCATTGGTTCAGCCACCATTACGGGTACTGGAGCGGAGAGGGTGTTGGGGAGGAACACCCCAGGTGGCAAGAATAGTTTCTTCAAGTCCTCCACAGTTTTCCTTCCCCAGCAACCATTTAGCAAATTTCTCCTCAAAAGTTTCAGATAGTGGTGGGGGCTCATTCCCCCCCGGGTCTTTACTGTCCTTAGTTATCACTCTCCAAGCAGTGAGGGCTCCCTCTGGGGTAATGGTCTGTGGCACTTTGGAGCTATCTATGGATCCTTAAACTCTACTAGGGCCAGGAAAGTGTGGATGAGCAGATTAGCATGCCGACCCACCACCACAGGGTTTTGTAAACCTTCCACCTTGGAAAGTACTCCCTGCACAGTGTCCGTATTGATACCCAGGGGGATGTCCAGGATAAGCATAGCATTTTGGGGGTCGATCTCCTCCCCAGTACACCACTCCACCAGCCGGTGCACAGCCACTTCTGTCAGGGTACCCATTTATTTTTATTTATTTTTTTCCTTAACAGTGGTTTGTAAATATGGCCACTAGAGGACACACAATCCCAGCGGTGAGCCTCCAAGATGTAACCCCTAGATGGCGCTATCCCAGGGGCTACTACCCCTGCCTGATTTGCCACTAACAGGTTGAGGGGCCTGGATCCAATGGCGGGTGCCTCCACCCAGAGGTCAGGGTTTGCAATAATTAAACTTACTTGGTCACAGCCCTCTGGGACACTGCAACCCCCCTTTCTTCCCACTAGTGGCCCACACAATATATCAGAATTACCTTCACAGTATACACTTACCCCCAGGGCTGGTTCAGGCACTGGGACCTCCTGTAAAATAAGATACAGTGCAACAATCACAGTACAATACTTTAACATAGACAAATACCTCAGGCAGTATAACTTTGCTGAAACAAGCAGCTCGGATTTATTTAGGGGGAATATAACAAGGACAGGGGGAAATCAGGTTAATTAGCTTATCACTTTACTCATCTACCTATGGCTCTGTGCACAGGCCTATCCCTACCAGTTACTGTCCCTGGGTACCCAAGCCCTAGTGGCTAGTCCAAACCGTGGCAGCTGGTAGGGGCCCTTTCCCACAGAGAAAAGAAAAATTAGTTTAAACAGTCAGCAGTACAGTGATTCCATTTGGATTCAATGTGGCAATTCAACAGGGAGTGACCCTGAATTAGTACTCACGACCTCCAAGCAAGATAGGGTCCTTCAATGTCAGCAGGGCTACTCTTGAGCTCCACGAGACTCCTCACACATTTATATGGCAAACTGCAACAGGCAAAAGTCCTTTAATGGCAGCAGGATTCACTTGAGCTAACCAGCCTCCTCACACATTTATATGGTAAAACAGAAAGTACTATACCAGGCAGGCTGCTTCTCTATCCCGATCGCATTACTGCACAATACCGGGAGAACACACAGCAGATTCAGTTCCTGACAGACCGAGTGCAATTCAGAATTTCTCCAGTCTTCTACAGGGTGAGCCTGGTTTCTACTCTTCAGATATCCTTTGATTCTCTTCACAGGACGGATTCAGTCCTAACAAGCAGTTACACAAGCTGCAGACCGGAACTCTGGGCCTTACACACGCTTCCGACTAAACTGCACACTGAAAAAGCACAGGGCTCCTTCCTTCTTCACTGCCAGAGCTCAACTGAAACTCCAACAGACAAAACGGGCACTTCCTTTGAGTTCCTCCCAGTTCTTGACTGGATTGGCTGTCACTCACAATAGACTGCTCCTGTTGGTCCAAAAGGCGCTAGTCTAAACTACACCTCCCAGAGTCACTGCCCATACAATCCTCTTGTGGCTGGCTCAGATTATGAGTCCAAGTTCTGATTCGTCCAAGGCACCATTTTAGAGCTAGCTTACCCACACTGATTGGTCCAGTTCAGCAGTTCAAAACCAGAATGGGGAACTAGGCAGACACAGTTCTGACTGCAAAGAAAGCAGGTTAGACAAACTGTAATTTCATTATTACTCTAAATGGTTTCTGGCAAACAGTTACATCTTTCAGATAGGTTCCCTTTGCACTCCTAGTGACTGCAAAAATGGAGTGAATTGGCAGCAGCTCGAGTGGTACTCAATCAAAGAAACACACAGTCCCCCATACAAACTAATTATGTCTGCAAGCAGACAGCTCTTAAAGAGACAGTACCAGAGGTTCTAAAAACACTCACTGATAAATGGCTTAAACGCCAAACACCATTCAGGCTTGGAGCATTTAAGCAAGCTCCTGGAAGTCTTTTGGGAACCCCCATTTGCAGGGGGGTTACATAAGGAGGCCTTTTTGGAAAGGGGTCCAGTATAAAATTGGAATGGGAAGGGGGAGTGTACTAAACTGAAAAAGAAAAAGGGGCAGAATGTTCATTTTTATCATTTCAGTGCAGCCGGCTACTGATAATGGAAGGAGGGCCCGCCTAGCTAAATCACACTGTATCTCTCCCCAGGCAGCCATTCAAAACCACTAAGCAATATGAGCACGGTAAAAACCATGCAGAGGAAAGAGCATACATGAATACAGCTACAGGGAAAGTACAGAGATGGACATAACAGCTTTGTGCTTGTAGCTGTGTTCAGTCTCACCAACTACTCTAAGTCCACGGCTGTTGAGTGGTGAGCCACACTGCCCTAATGGTTCAGCAGTTAGAGTCACAGGTGCTGAGAGGTAGTGCACTGTGAAGGTGACAGGGGTTCTAGTCCGGGGCCTGCAGTTTGTGTGTGTGTGTATTGCTGCATTGTTGTACAGTATGGGCCTGATATTCAGAATTGCGCCTGGCAATGGTGCAAGTGGTTGCTCCATGCAACTGAGTTGTACTGGAGCAACAAAGGGATATATTCAAAAGAGATGGGCAATGGTGCAACTCTTCTGAATATATCACATAATACACTCGGTACAAATACAATGCACTAGCGCATCCCTCAGACAAGCCTGCATACCTGGACTGGGAATGCACCAGCACAACTGGAGATGCACCAGGTGCAATTTCCAGATATTCACACCCAGATATGCAAATGGGGCCATAATGCATGCAAAGTGCAAATGGGGCCATTTGCAAGTCATTATGGCCCCATTTGCATGGGTTGTGCAGGGCTGGCCAGTGAAATGCACCTGGCGCCCTGCACAGCATGCGGTGCTGTCAGTGGAGGACCACTGGTTCACCCCTCCGCACCCATACCTCTGAGTGCCTGTAAAGTTAAAAGATGGGTGGAGGGAGCTGGGTGGGCTGGGGGTCCTGTGTGGGTGGCTTGGGGGGTACCACTGGGTCACCAGGTAATGGACGGTTACATTTCAATGGAGATTAGGGTTACCGGTGGGGAGGAGGGGTGCCACTAGACTACCAGGGAAATATTTTGTTAACTTTATGGATAATCGGAGGTACCGGAGGGGAGGGTGGGTACCACTAGACTACCAGGGAAATATGTGGATGCTTGTGAATGGTGTTCTGGGGTGGTAGCCACCGATGGCTGGCAGCTGCTGTGTTCCACATTGCAATAAGGCAGCAGGCCTGTGGGTGGCTAGCAGTTGAGCAATATTTTATGGGCTCAACTTTGTGCCCAGGTATGCAGCACTTCTCTAGGATGTCCTGGGCTGAATATCGGGATGTGCCACATATGTATGAGTATGCCCCCTGGAGATGTGCCGCATACATTATCTTTGCACCCCGGCACATTGGGAATTGAGCTATGCAATTCCCCCTTTTCAGTATGGCCCTTGGGCACATTTCTGGGGTTGTGTTGGTGCAACTCAGTTGTGCCAGGCGCAACCCCTTTGAATTGCTAGGCCCATATCTGCATTTTTTTTGTTGTTGTTTTTTTGTCTTGAAATGGTTTCCATGTTGCTCCCATCCCTTGCTTGTCCCCCACCAACTTTCATGCAAAACAGAAAATCTGCCCCATCCCAACATTCTTCCCCCTCCCAGGAATTTGCCCTCCATCAACTTTTGTGCGAAAAGGAAAATCCGCCCCAATCCCAACATTCTCCCCCGAGTATGCCCCCAAGTCGATTACATATATTGGAGGCATATCCCTGAATAGATCGTGACATAGGTAATATTGTGGGACGTGGCTCAGTTTTCCTTTGCTTATATTTCCTGATGCTGTTTTGCCTGCTCTGTTGAACCACATTGTTATAGTTTAGTGTTTTTTGCCTAGAACCCTCTCCTCAGAGCTTCCCATAATTAAGTTCAAATAGTTTAGATGTGTCCACCGACATCTGTATCCCAAGACAGTGTATCTGGTTATGTTTTGCTCTTGCAATAGGGAATGTAGCTGTAAATCTGGCCAGGCAGGTTCCACTGAGAATCAGTATCACAGATATATTTCAATTGATTTTATAACCTGAAAGCTGTCCAAACTGATCCAGCACACCTATTGTTCCATAAAGTCAGGGAGCACTTCCTGCTACGTAATAGCTCATTTTAGTCACAACAGAAGTGATTTTAAACACTTGATGTACACAAACAGCTGAGAATACTGATGAAAACCTGGTTCAAGCCATATTAAAACGAGAGCTCATTTTATTATTTCAGATGTGAAAAAAGTACTAAAGCAGACTCAAATTGTGGAAGGAAGGGCATCATACAAGTCAGTAGATAAGGAGCAGTCTAAACTGGAATAAAAACGTACAGGTCAAAATGTTCACCACATCCATGCACTGCTGCTTTAATATGCTAGGAAATATCTACTAAGTTTGTTTACAGTTCTAAATACCCATGCCTTGCTTTAGCAGCTTACTATTATCACTTTTCTTATTATTCCTTGATATTTTATACTCTTAAATTGTTTGAAAAATTATCTATGGCTTGCATATTTGAAAGAAGTTCAGATGATCAAGGGGGGTTGGGGGCTTATCATACGACAGGAGGCTGAGGGAGTTCAACATGTACTCGCTGGAGGAGAGGAGGGACAAGGGGGACATGACTGAAACCTTTAAGTACATGAAAGGAATAAACAAGACAGATACAGAGGGGCTGTTCAAAGTAAGGGAGGGGAGGGACACCAGGGGCCATGATATGAGACTGGAGGGAGGAAGGTTCAGGAGGGAGATGAGGAGACACTTTTTTACAGAGAGGGTGGTAGCTGGGTGGAATGCGTTACCTGCAGAAGTGTATCCAGTAGAACAGTGGACTGCTTCAGAAGGGGATGGGACAGGACAAGGGAGAGGGTCAATGGTGGGCAGGGGCGTAGCTACAAGGGTTCAGGGGGTGCAGTCGCACCTGGGCCCATGAGGTTTGAGGGGCCCAAATAATAATTTTAATGTTTATTCAAAACTGGGGGGCCCTATAACATACCATTGCATCCAGGCCCTCTGAGAATTTGCTACGCTACTGATGGAGGGGAAGGGTAGAAGGGAAGGGCAGCTGCAGAATAGGGGGTGCTAGCTGCACATTCAATCAGACTTGATAGACCTCTTAAGTCTTTATCTGCTGGCAAATTTCGTATGTTCGTAAGTTTGGTTATTTGGTGAAAGGTGTTCACCCTTTGTCAGCATTTTTTATACTCTTATCTGTCAGTGTTGTTCTTTATCTTTGTATGATTGCAGTTTGTTCCTTCCCCTTCTTTTTAATAAAATGTTTTATTATAAAACAAGAAGAGACAAAGTAATGAAGACTGGGGATATAGGAATCCTGATCACAGAAGCAGGTAAAAATTGGGTTGAAGAATGAATGACCCTGCTTCATACCAATCATTCCAGAGAGCTCCAGAAGGGATGTGATGGAAGGAAGAGGGCAAGGGAAAGGGGCTGGTAGAAGAGTGGGAGGTGCTGTGAAAATAGGTCAGGAGGTGGAGGTGAATGAGTGTTTAAGTAAGGTGAATGCAGGTGGAAGGATAACCTGTTAACTCCTGCATAGTGCTGCCAGAAATAACATTGAAGCATGAGTCTGGCTCCTAGCTGGAATGGAAGTTCAGAAATATAGATGTAGAAAGGTTTTATCACTAAATTGCCCTACTGATGGGCCCCTGCTGATCTCAATGAGGCAGATATAGACGGTTATCTGACTACGAATGGCATGGGATGAAGTTGGAGGGAGGACGATTCAGAAGGAACATGAGGAAGAATTTCTTCACAGAACGGGTGGTGGACAAGTGGAACACCCTGCCAGAGGAAGTGGTGGGGGCTAAAACAATCACGGGATTTAAGAATGCATGGGATAGACATAAAGGAATTCTGGAGGTCAGGGGTAAGGGGCAACAGACTTCTAGGAAAACATAAACTGAACTTACAAGCTCAAATGGGCAGACTGGATGGGCCATAGGCCCTTATCTGCTGACACTGTCTATGTATCTATGTACGAAGATGCAGTTCAAATCATTGTGTATAATGAAACCCGTAGCTCTGTAATGCACAGTATTTGTAAATGCAACCATTTCAGCAAATGTCGATTAGGAAAAAAGGTGCCAAGTCTTGTTATTTTTTACAGACATTACTTTACAACTATATTATAGAATTAAACACTTTTATGTATTTCTGAAAAGATAAACTTGCATTGTTTATTTCAGCATTCAACATCCTAGTCAATTTTGGAATTGCTGTCACATACCCCACTTTGATATCAATTGGAATTGTTTTGAGTGTCCCTGTAAATGCCGGTAAGAAGACAAAATATTTTGTTTCATTAGCATCTTTTCAAGCATTACCTTTACAAAACTCATGCATACTCCCATTTGATACTGAACATACATCAGTTTAATGACTAATAGTTTTAATAAATGTGTAGTCCTATGTTCGGAAACCAAAGAATGTCAGAATCACAGAATTACAGTTTATCTCTTCTTACGTGTAGGTTCAGTAAAAACATTAGTACAAGGTAATTTGCTTCCCATTCAGTTGGTGATCATTGAGAGACTATTCTGTATACAAAGACATATCATTTGATCAGTGCTGAGACAGCGATAAGACTCTATGGAAAGCATCATAGGCCCACATAGTACTTCTTTCCAGTGTATGCTGGTACTGTATGGTAACAGTGCACTGGAGACCACTCTTACAGTTGGAAGAGTGGTCTCACATACAGTTCTATGGTACAACAACCACAAACTGCAGGTGAATGGTTCTGAAACCCATCCCTAAAAATGTAAGTGAGACCACTCTTATGACCGTAAGAGTTGTTTCAGTGGCTTATTAAGACATATAGAATAAATGATAGGCAATTGTAAATTACATGGTAATTTCTCCATTGAGGGTTTCTGGTGACATTGTAAACCATGAGAGTGAAGCCCTAGAGGTTTGTTAATGTCACCAGAACATCAAGCTGGAACTGCAAAGCTTGTAATTTACAATTGGCCTATTTTGTATATTGTGTGGTACAAACACATTGTTAATAGAGTTTAAAACTTTCACATACTGTGTGAATTAAGTTGTTTACTTGTTAGAAGAATGTGAATCAACATGACATTGTTTACATCAGAATGCTCTACAGTAAGTGGAATTTACAGTAAGTGGAACTTCCCAGACAGTTTGAGTGACACATACATTCTTAAAGGATACCTAAGCCACTGGAAACCTAGAATTTGTTGGCAAAAAAGTACCAGTGGGCCAATCTAGTCTGCCCTAGTTTTCCTTGACTATTCTACGCCGTGGACCCTATTTGGTCACCTGTGTCCCTCCTCCTCCCTTTCCTCTAATAATTATGTCCATGTGTCTATCCCATGCATGTTTGAAGCACCCATTGGTCCCACCACCTCTTCCAGCAGTCTGTTCAAGGCATCTACCATCCCTTCTGTGAAGAAATATTTCTTCACATCGCTCTTAAATTGCCCCCCATGCTTCACTGTGCTCCTCATCCTGTGAAAGAGACTCCCCCCACACTTTGTTAACCCCTGCGAGGTACGTATAGTCTCAGTCATGTCCCCTTTCACTCTCCTCTCCTATAGGGAGTACATGTTGAATTCCCGCAACCTGTCCTCATATGATTTCTTGTGCAACACCAGTACCATTTTGATAACCCTCCTGTAGACTGCTTCCAACCTGTAAATGTCCTTGCAGAAGTGTGGTCTTTGAATTGGACACAGTATTCCAGATGGGGTCTCACCAATAAGTGATACAATGGCAGCACCCTCCCTTCTTAGAAACATAGAAACATAGACTTTGATGGCAGATAAGGATCACTTGGCCCACCTAGTCTGCCCATTTCCCTACCTACAGGATAAGCTGCAGATCCTAGTTAACCAACAGCCTATTTCTTCCTACCCCCCAACAAGAATTGCTTTATGTCTGTCCCATGCATTCTTGAATTCTCCCACAGTTTTAGACCCCATAACCTTCTCAGGAAGGCTGTTCCATGCATCCGCCACCCTCTCTGTGAAAAAAATACTTCCTCACATTGCCCCTGAGCCATCCCCCCTCTATCTTCAAATTGTGTCCCCTTGTTCATGCACATCTCTTTTTCTGAAAGCTGCTAGCCTCTTGGACTTTGTTGATTCCACTGAGGTACTTAAAAGTTTCTATCATGTCCCCCCTCTCCCTCCTTTCCTCAAGGGTATACATATTAAGCTCCTTTAGCCGCTCCTCATGTGGCTTCTCTTGCAGACCCTGCACCATTTTAGTTGTCCTCCTCTGGACTGCCCCCATCCTGTCTCTGTTCTTGTGGAGATGGGTTTCTCCAGAACTGCACACAGTACTCCAGATGAGGTCTCACCAACTGTCTGTACAGAGGGATAACAACTTCCTGTTTTCTGCTGGTGATGCCTCTCCCTATACATCCCAGTATCCCCAGCCCTCCCTACTGCCTTCTCACATTGCTTGCTAACCTTAAGGTCATCTGATATGATTGCACTCAGATCCCTTTCAGTTTTTGTTGTTGTTACTACCTCCCCCCCCCCCATTATGTAATCTTCCTCTGGGTTTTTGTTTCCCAGATGCATTATTTTGCACTTCTTCGCATTGAATTCAAACTGCCATACTTCTGACCATTCCTCCAACCTTGCCAAGTCCCTTCTCATCCTTTCCATGCCTCCTTGTGTATCAACCCTGTTGCAGATCTTTGTGTCATCTGCAAAGAGGCATACTTTTCCTTCTAGTCCCTCTGCAATGTCACTTATAAAGACACTAAAAAGGACTGAACCTAGTACTGAACCCTGCAGTACCCCACTAGTAACCCCTCTCTCTTCAGAGTGGACTCCATTTACAATTACCTTCTGTGTCCTATTGTCCAGCCAATGTTTTACCCAGGCTACCACCATGGGACCACTCCCAGGCTGGTTAATTTGATTATTAATCTTTTGTGTGGGACTGTATCAAATGCCTTGCTAAAGTCTAGGTAGACCATGTCCATGTCCCCTCCCTGGTCTATTACTTTGGTCACCAAGTCAAAGAAATCAATTAGATTCATCTGACATGACCTTCCCGCTGTGAACCCATGCTGCCTTGGGTCCTCTGCCCCACTGGCCTCTAGGTACTCAAACATTTTTTCCTTCAGAAGTGATTCCATCACTTTCCCTACCACAGAGGTCAAGCTGTCAGGTCTGTAGTTTCCTGCCTCTGTCTTGTTCCCACTTCTGTGAAGGGGAATCACATCCACCTTCCTCCAGTCCTCAGGTACCATATCATCCTCCCATGATTTGTTAAAAAGGGTAGTCAGTGGTGTCACTAGTTCTCCCCTTAATTCTTTTAGAATTCTTGGGTGAATTCCATCAGACCCCATTGCTTTGTCCACCTTCAGTTTCAGGAGTTCTTCTTCAGAACCCTTTCTTCTATGAAAGGACTGGGATTGACCCCCCTATCCAGAGTGCTTCTGTTAATTGGATTAGGCACCTCCCCCTCCTCCTCTTTTGTGATTGCTGAGCAGAAGTATTCATTCAGTATCCCTGCTTTTTCACTGTCCCTGTCTGCCCACCCACTGTCCATTCTATTCAGCCTCACTATCTCTCCCTTTGTCTTTCTACGCTCCCTGATGTACTTATAAAAGGTTTTATCCCCCTTCTTAACAGAGTTGGCTACCTTTTCCTCAGTTTGGGCCTTTGCTATTCTGACTTCCCTCCCTGCTTCCTTCTTCCTTAACTGGTACAGTTCTCTGTCCTGCTCCTTCTGTGTTTCCTTATACTTCCTAAATGCTATCTTTTTCTCCCTAACCTTCCCTGTCACCTCTTTTGAGAACCATATTGGCTTTTTCTTTTGTTTTGATTTGTTTATTTGCTTCACACAAAGGCTTGTTGCCTCTGTGATGGCAGTTTTGATGTTTCCCCATTGTTGCTCCACCCCTCCTTCTAGCCTGTTTGCTAGTGCTTTTCTAAGGCACTCTCCCGTCTTGCCAAAATCAGCCCTCCTGAAGTCCAGTACCTTCACTTTTGTATGGCTTGACTTTGTAGCTGAGTTTATCATGAACCACACTGTTTGGTGGTCTCTTGTTCCCAGATGGCTACCGACTTCTAGATCTGAGATCCTCTCACTGTCCCCATTTGAGAGTACGAGGTCCAAGATTGCTCCCTCATGAGTGGGTTCCAAAACTAGCTGTCTGAGGCATGCCACCTGTAGGGCATCGAGAAAGGCCCTGCTCTTGGATGTGGCTGTGGCAAAGCTGCTCCAGTTAACATCTGGCATATTCAGGTCCCCCATCAACAGTATCTCCCCTTTCTCTGCCATCCTAAGGATGCCTTCTATCATATCCTTGTCCATTCCCTCCCCCTGAGATGGGGATCTGTATAAAACCACTGTGCGGATTGTGGTGCCATTTCCAGTCTCTAAGGTGACCCACAGTGCCCCCTCTCCTCCCTGTTTACTCTTTTCTTCCATTGCTTTTATCCCTTCCCTCACATAGAGAGCTACTCCTCCCCCTCTTCTCCCCTCCCTGTCTCTCCTGTAGGTTATGTACCCTGGTATGTTAACATCCCAGTCATGGTTTTCTGTGTACCATGTTACTGTGACTGTTATGATATCCAGGCATCCCTCTTCCATCAAGGCCTCCAGTTCAGAGAGCTTGTTGCCCAGTCTATGGGCATTGGTACTCACTACCCTCCATTTCTTGATGGCCTTACCCCTTTTTGCCCCATCCCTGTCCTTATTGCCTTTGTAATTTTATCCATTTACCCCTGCCCTTCTCCCTATCAACATCTTTATCTTGGTGTTTACCTCACTTACTACCCTGATTTTTTTGGGGGGGCTAGGATTTCCCTGCTCCTTTCCAGTGTCTCCCCCCGAGGCTAGTTTAAATGTTTGCCAATGAAGCATTTAAACCTATCATCTAGGATCCTGGCTCCCTCCTGGACAGATGCAGACCATCACACCAGTATAGGCCTGCATCACTCCAGGTGGACCCCTAGTCCCCAATGAGTCCAAATCCCTGAGCTCTGCACCAGTTTTTCAACCACTGATTGAATCACATGTTGTGGAGCATCCTAGCCTCACCCATGTCATTGACAGGCAGCACCTCTGAGGAGGTTACCGTGCATGTAACTTGTATAAGGACCCCTTCCCAACTCCACAGACTCTTACTGCACTGCTCTGATCCCTTTCTCAGCCAGATCATTTGTCCCTAGGTGGTCAATGACATCTAGCTGCCTCCCCTGTGCAGCTGCTCTGGCGAGCCTGAGGATTCACTCCCTGTCCCTCCAAGCCATGGTGCCAAGCAGGCACCTTACCTCGCTCTCCCGTTCCTCCCCCAATTCTACCCCCTAACGATGGAGTCCCCCACCAGGAGCTGTTTCCTTCCCCTGTGGGGTCCCATGCCACCCTTCTGTGGGTCTCCTTTATGGAGTTTCTCAGCATCCTCCACTGCGGGTGCCTCCATAGAGGAACGACACTTTGCCAGAATAGCATATGAATTGTGGAGAGGTACAGCTGGAGGGATGCACCTCTGTTCCAACACCCTCACCCTCTCTGAGCCCACTGTGGTCCAACCGCTCCTCTTTCTTGGCAACCTCTGAGGCAACAGCAGTGGTCCTGGTGGTCCCTGGGTGGGAGAAGAGGTCCCCCACATCCTGGCCAACTCAGCCTGGAGATGAGCAACCTCCTCCCTCAGCCCAGAGAGGTGCCTGCAGATGGGACAACACCTCATCCTCCAGAACATCTCCCGGAAGACAGCTACTCCACAGCCACTGCACTGCACCACTCCCATCATGTCTTATTTCTGGCCCCTTAAATGTTGTTTGGAATATTTACTCTTTCCACTGTTTATTTTTTTTTTCTCTCTACTTACTGCCTCTGTGCCCTTTAAGCTCCTGATCTTCCTGTTCTGAGACAAGAAGTTCCTACATTTCTCAGTAGTCTCCTTACTTGCTCAGAGTCAGATCTCCAGCAGCTGGGGGGGAGGCTACTCTTTTCCTTCTAGGGTGGTGAGTCTTTTGTGGCTCTGTGATCACCCACTTCCTGCTCCCAAACAGGAAGCTCCTGTTGTCAGTCAAATCCTGTGCCCATAAAAGTAAAACTGGCTAAGGGTGGGGGGAGGTGGAGGGGAGGGAAGGAGGGCAATATAGTCCCAGTAGAGAAGTATAGTTATAACAGCAGCTCCTTCCTTTTGGTGTTCTCTGCATGTTCTCTGGCAGAAGCTATCTAGGGCAATTTTTAAATCTGGCTTTAACCTGGCTTCCTTCTAGCTAAGCCACTCCTCTTACTTTACAGCTGTTTCTACACTTAGTTAATTGCACAGATAACAATTCCCTTCAGCCACCTGAGACAAACGCCTAGATAACTGCACCAATAACAATTCACTTCAGCCAACTCAGACAAACACACTAACTTTTGTTTTGTTTTGTTTTTACCCTAAATTGAAGGTCCCAGTAGTAGAGTTCTAGTTCTTTAGTCCCAGTAGAGAAGTATAGTTATAACAGCAGATCCTTCCTCTTGGTGTTCTCTGCCTGTTCTTCTGCTAGAAATTCCCCTCCCTATGAGCCCCAGCATCCCACTACCCTTACCTACTGACTTGTCACTCTGCTCTGCCACCTTGAGATTATCTGATATGTTCACCCTTCTTGGTGACTCTAAGTGCCTCCCCCTTTTTATACACAGCCCCAGGGTTTCCTCATCCCAGGTGCATGACTTTGCACTTTTTGGCATTGAAGCCCAGCTGCCACACCCTAGACCACTCCTCTAGTTCCCCCAGATCCCTTTGCATCCTCTCCACCCATTTCTGGGTGTCCACCCTGTTGTAGATTTTTGCATCATCTACAGAGAGACACACATTCCCCTCCAGTTCCACAGTAATGTCACTTATGAAGACATTGAAGGAGACAGGTCAGAATACTGATCCCTGTGGCACTCCACTGGTCACTCTTTCATCCCCCGAGTGACTGCTGTTTACTACCACTCTCTGCCTCCTATTTTTCAACCCATTTGATACCCAGCTTACCACCTTTTCCCCCAACCCCCAGGTTGCTAAATTTCTTGATTGGCCTCTTGTGTGGCACAGTGTGAAAGGCCGTACTGAAGTCCAGAGTGCCCATATCCGATATCCTCCCCTCATCCCCCTCCCTATTCAGTCAAAGAAATTTATAAAATGTGTTTGACATAACTCCCGCCTTCTAGTGAAACCATACTGCTTGTAGTCCTGCAGCCCATCAGCTTCCAGGTACTCCATCAGTCTCTCCTTCAGCAGAGTCTCTATTAATGTCCCCACCACTGATTTGAGACTGATTGGTCTGTAATTGCTAGCCTCCTCCCTGCTACTGCTCTCATGCAGTGGGATCACATTGTCCCTCCTCCAGCCCTCTGGGACCACTCCCATCTCCAGTGAGGTGCTGAGTAGTGTTTCCAGAGGGGCGGATAGCACCTTGCCCAGTTCATTTAGAACACTTGGGTGAATCAAGTCAGGCCCCATCTCCTTGTCTTCTTTTAGGGCTTCCAATCCCTTTTGGACTCCCTCCTCTGAAAAAGGACTTCTGTTCACTCCTCCTCCCCCTTCTGTTTGGGATATATGTTGGTCTGTGCCCCTCCCCTACTGTGAAAAACAACCAGAAGTACTCATTTAAAATTTCTGCTTTTTCTTGATCTTCCTCTACACAGTCCCCCCCCCACCACTCACCTGATCTTCACTATCCCACCCCTTGCCTTCCTATTTTCATATACCTGAAGAAAGTCTTAGCCCCTTTGTTAACCTCCTTGGTGATCCTCTCCTCTGTTTGTGCCTTAGCTACTGTTACCCTCCGTCTTGACTCCTTTTGTTTATCTTGATATACCTCCCTGTCCCTCTCAATCTGGGTCTCCTTGTACTTCCATAAAGCCATTTTTTTCTCCCTTACCACCTTGGCCACCTCCCTTAAGAATCATGGTGACCTCTCCCCCCTCCTATCCTCACTTACTTCCTTCAAACAGTTAGTCTTTGCCTTGGCTGTCCCTACCGTAATCTTTTTCCATTGGGTCTACACTCCCCCCCCCCGCCATCCCCCCCTTCCAGATAATTACTGAGGCAGTCTCCCATTTCTTTCATATGCCAAACCACATTGTAAGGTGATTGATTGTACCCAGGAGACTACCCACTGTCATGTCTGCAATGCTGTCCCTATTTGTAAATACCAGGTCCAGCACTGTCCCAACTCTAGTGGGTGCCATAACCAGCTGCCTAAGAAATGCTCCCCTTCTGGGAATTGAGAATGGCCATGCTTCTTGCTGTAGCGATTGGCCATAGTGCTACAGTCTACATCTGGCAGATTAAAGTCACCATGATCAAGCCCTCCCCTTCACTTGCCATTCTGCCAATGGCCTCCCACAAAACCTTGTCTAATTCCTCCCCTCATGCTGTGGTCTGTACACCACACCCACACATATAAAGTTCCTGGACCCTGTCTCTAAGCTGACCCAAAGAACCTCAAGGCCTTCCTTATCCCCTGGTGTCCCTATATCTTTATGGTCTTTACACCTTCTCTCACATATAAAAACACCCCCCTTTTCTCCCAGTCTTGTCCTTCCTGAACTTGGTGTAACCTGGAATGGCTACATCCCAGCTATGGTTGTCGGTGCACCATGATTCTGTTATGCCCACAAGATCCAGGTCTGCCTCCGCAATGATTGCCTCAAGGTCAGAGATTTTATTTCCTAGGCTCCTTGCATTGCCACACATGGCTCTCCACTCCTTTTGTCCCTCCCTCCCCCAACTGTGATCTCCCTTCCTGATTCCACGCCTCTCCCTTCCTGTGTCCCTGGTACTGTCCTCCCCCTTTTCATTCTCCCTCTGCCTACTCTTCTTAACTCTTCTATCAGCCTTAGATCTACCTCCCAATGGTTTCATGTCATAACAGCGATTATACATCCCTGAAAAACAAAACGGTGATGTATACTCCCCAGTAAACCTGACAAGAGTGACGATAAAACAATATATCTATGTGGGGGACTTTGCCCCTCACACCCCCTAAATTAGGATTCTCAACTCCGGGAGGGTGCATGTTGGGGAGGGGGAGAAACTCGGAAACCATAAAAAAATGAAGTCCCACACATGAAAAAATAAAATATCATTCCTACCCAGCCATGAACCCTGGACCTCCCTCACTACAGCCTGCCACCCTCACCAGCACATGAGAATGCCAGCTTGGCAGCACACTGCCAAATTACAGCTCACATACCTTCTCCTTCCTGAACCCTCCTCTTCCATTCCTTTGCCCTCCTACTACCTCACCATTTTTTCCCCTAACTTGGTGCTATAACCATGCTTCGCTACCATTTCAGGGTATTTCATATCACAGGCACTCAAACCGTGTCACTCAAACTGAGTCACCATTATAACATGCTACCCCTAAATTAGGATTCTCAACTCCAGGAGGGTGCATGTTGGGGAGGGGGAGAAACTCAGAAACCATAAAAAAATGAAGTCCCACACATGAAAAAATAAAATATCATTCCTACCCAGCCATGAACCCTGGACCTCCCTCACTGCAGCCTGCTACCCTCACCAGCACATGAGAATGCCAGCTTGGCAGCACACTGCCAAATTACAGCTCACATACCTTCTCCTTCCTGAACCCTCCTCTTCCATTCCTTCGCCCTCCTACTACCTCACCATTTTTTCCCCTAACTTGGTGCTATAACCATACTTCGCTACCATTTCAGGGTATTTCACATCACAGGCACTCAAACCGTGTCACTCAAAACTGAGTCACTCAAACTGAGTCACCATTATAACGTGCTACCCCTCCCAATCCTCCCTTTCTTCCCTCTCCCTTGTATCTAAGCCCCTGTAACCCTGGGGAATGTATTTCCTCTGGGCTTTTGCTCTCTGATGTGCCATTTTCTGGGGAAGGGCAATATCTGCCTCCCACATTATTTCTGCCTCCTCCCTTGGCTAGTTTAAATGCCCATTGAAGTAGCATGTAAACCTTCCATCCAGGACTGCTGTCCCCTACCCAGATGGAGGACATCTCCTTTGTACAGGCCTCTATCCCCCTAGGTAGAACCTGAGTCCAGAACCCTCCTCCCTACACCACTCCTTCAATCACTCATTTGAGGCCCTGGTGCAGTCTGTCCCAGCTTCCCTCTGGCCGTATACAGATAGAACCTCAGTGAATGCCACCATGTGAGCTACCTGCTTCTGGTCCCTCCCCAACTCCCTATATCTTTCTTGAACTTCAGTACTGGGACCAGTCCTCTTTAATGTCTTTATAAGTGACATTGCGGAGGGACTGGAAGAAAATGTATGTCTCTTTTACAGATGACACAAAGATCTGCAACAGGGTTGATACACAAGGTGGGGGTGGAAGGGATGAGGAGGGACTTGGCAAGGTTGGAGGAATGGTCAAATGTATGGCAGCTTAGATTCAACACAAAGAAGTGCAAAGTAGAGCACCTGGGAAACAAAAACCCAGGGGAAGAGTACACAATGTGGGGTGAGATAATAACAACAACAGAAATGCAAAGGGACCTGGGAGTAGTCATAGCAGATTACCTAAAGGTGGGCAAGCAATGTGAGAAGGCAGTAAAGAAGGCTGGGGAGATACTGGGATGCATAGGGAGAGGCATCACCAGTAGAAAAAAGGAAGTTGTTATCCCTCTGTACAGACAGTTAGTGAGACTCCATCTGGAGTATTGTGTGCAGTTCTGGAGACCACATCTCTGCAAGGACATAGACAGGATGGAGGCAGTCCAGAGGTGGGCAACTAAAATGTTGAATGGTCTGCACCAGAAGCCATATGAAGAGTGACTAAAGGAGCTTAATATGTATACCCTCAAGGAAAGGAGGGAGAGAGGGGACATGATAGAAACTTTCAAGTACCTCAAGGGAATCAACAAAGTCTAAGAGGGTAGCTTTTTTCAGAAAAAGAGCTGTGCAAGAACAAAGGGGCATAATTTGAAGATGGGGGGGGCTCAGAGGTAATGTGAGGAAGTATTTTTTCACGGAGAGGATTGTGGATGCATGGAACAGCCTTCCTGAGGAGGTCATAGAGTCAATAACAGTGGGGGAATTCAAGAAAACATGGGATAGATATAAGGCAGTTCTAGTGGGGGGGGTAGGAGGAAGTAGGCTGTTGGTTAACTAGGATCTGCAGCTTATCCATTAGGTAGGGAAATGGGCAGACTAGGTGGGCCAAGCGGTCCTTATCTGCTTTTAGAGTCTATGTTTCTATGTTCTATGTTTCTATGCACCACCCATGCTGCATCCCTTGCCAGGTCATTAGTCCTCAGATGGACATTGACTTCCAACTCCCCCTCCTGCCCCGCCACCCTAGTGATCCTAAGGATCCATTCTCCTTTCCTCTGTGCAGAGGCATCAGGTAGGCACCTCACCTCCCATTCTTCTCCCCCAAACTACCCCGAGGTGGGTCCCCACCAGAAGTTGCTTCCTGTTCTGCAGAGGACCTCTGCCTCCCCTGTGAAGGACCCTCATATCCTCCTTGGCCACTACCATGGGTGCCTCTTGGCAGTCCAGTCCCACCAGAGCAGTGAAAGAGTGGTATAGTAGCACCGACTGAGGAATGTGCTCCCAACCCATCACCCCCACCCTTCCTGGGTGTAACGACGGAAGACAGAAACCCCAACCGTGAAATCCCTCACAGCGACAATTTCACCAAATTTCTAAATTGTTGCTATGGGGACCTGCAGCTGAAATTTTGCCATTTCGCTGACTTTTGCCCCCTGTTCGAGTTAACTGTGACTTGGAGTTAACAATCCTTAAGAAGGTGGGGGGTTTGGGGGTGCACCCCCCCCAAAAGAAACAACCCGATGTCTGACAGGTGAAATTTCGCTTGTCAACATCAGAGATCTCACTATGCCGAACCTCAACAACAGTGTTGTCGAGCTGGCATAGGAAAACCCCTCTAGAGCCCCCCACAGTCCCACCAGCAATTCTCCTTGGCACCCTTGGAGGCAATGGTGGTAGACTTGGTGGCCCCAATGGTGGGAAGAAGATCCTCCAAATCCTCAACAATGTAGCCCAAAGTCTAGTGACCTTCTCCCTCAGCCCAGAGAGGTGCACACAGAATAGGCATCACCTCAGTTTCCAAAAGGTCTCCTGAAGACTGCTGCTCCACAGCCACTGCATTGCACCACTCCCAACAATCCTAATACTGCATTCCCTAAGATCCTGGAAAATAACTTGTGCCCTTTACCTCTGATAGGATGTTTCTAAATGTCCCTATTTGTTACATATACACCTCGTTCCTTGACCCTAGATAGTGTTTTTGAAGTTCTGAAGTTTTCCCCTTTTGCTTCTATTTCTCTGCCTGTTTACCTCTACCCTAGATAGAGTGTTTTATCTACACCCAGTTTACCAGGTACTTACAGTTGCTCTACTCTTTAACATCAGTGGCAACAAGTATATTTGTAGTCTGCCTTACCTTACTGGACCGAAAGAGTTCACTGTGTGCCTACTGTTGCTTGCAAATACCTGCCAATGCCTGAGACGCAATCTCATCAGCTGTACCACTCATGTACTGATCGACTCACGTTCTGGGACATGAATGTGAATTAGACATGTTAGGAGTGGTTCCTTTTATAGTTCACTTCAGCATCCTGGTGTCTTCCGATTGCTCCATCACCAAAGCAGGAGCTGCTCACTTCCTGCTTCTGCTCCTCAGACCACAAGAAACAAAAATGACAGCACAAAAGCATCTTAAAATGCCCAAACTTTTCCCAGTTGCAGCACTTGTTGGTGCTAGACTGCTCTTTTAGAAGCATGCCATATTTGCTTGCTTCTAGCTTTTTAAAAAACCCTCTCTGTGCCTTCTGATTGGACTGTCTGGGGCAGGACCTGGGACAACAGCAACCTATACACAGGGGACAGGTTACATTTGAGCAAGGAGGGGAACAGCGTACTCAAACAGGGAATGGAGGAGTATATTTCAACAAGGGTGGATTTAAACTAGAAAGCGGGGAAGGTTGTTAGAAACAATGTCTGGAAAGGGGAGCATATGGTGCTCACCCCCCTAGTTAGAGGTGAAGGCACTGAGGAGGGGGCACAGAGAGGACCAAAGGGGGGGAAGAGGAATGGTAAGGTTGGGGAGGCAATAGACTGGAAGGTGGTCTCACTAAATGCAAGACACCTAAGATACAGAACTGCAGAGTTACAGGCGCTCTTGGGGTGGAATTGGTGGACATAGCAGCCATCACAGAAACATGGGCAACCCAGTACCAGGACTGGGATATGATAATCCCAAGGTACAGGCTATTCAGAAAAGATAGGGCCAAGGGGAATTGGGGGGGTGGGGATCTATGTGAGGGAGGGGATTAAGTGTGTAAGGGAGGAAGGGGAGGACAGAAGCTCTGTGGATGCAGTTCCAGGATGTGAGAAATAGGACACTGTAGATGGGGGTAGTGCACAGGCCACCATCACAGGGTTGTGATCTGGACCAGGAACTGGCGGATCAAATTTGAAGGGTAAGCAGGAAGGAAAGCACGGTGGTGGTGGGGGGATTTCAACCTACTGGGGATGGATTGGAGCACACCTGCCACCATGAGTGCAAGAGAGGGGGTCTTATTGGAAGCTTTTCAGCACAGCTTCTTGACACAGCTGGTACAGGGGCCGACATGGCTGGAATGGACTTTGGACCTTGTACTGGATAATGGGGAAGTTGTAAGGAACCTAGAAGTGGGGGAACCACTTGCTGGGAGTGACCACTACTCGGTGTGGGTCACACTAAACATGGGGAGGGACACAGGGGGCACGAGTAAAAGGGTTGTTAAGTTTAGGGGGCAGACTTCAGTATGATGGGGGAAATTCTGAGCAAGCACCTGGCAGACATCCCACAACACATGGATGCAGATCAGAAGTGGAATATAATAAGGGGAGGGCCAGCGGAGGCAACAGAGACCTGTACTAGGAAAACACCCAAGAAGGGCAGGGCAAAGAAACCCAGCTGGCTGTCACCGGAGGTCAGGGGAGGAGTGAGAGCCAAGAGGGTGGCATTTCAGAAGTATATGAAAACAGGGAGGGGAGAAGATAAAGATGAATACAAGGAAAAGCTTGGGAGGTCACCAGACTGGTCGGGGGGGGGGGCAAAGTGTCTAGAGAGCTGAAACTGGAGCAGGGGATCAAAAGAGGAGAAAAAGACTTCTGTTACATAGGCGAGAAAAGAAGAAGCAAAGACCACTTTGTGAAGATCAAGAAAGATGGGAGGTGGGTGGAGAAGGGGGTGGAGCAGGCAGAGGCACTGATCAAGTGCTCTGCTCTGTGTTCATGCAGGAGAAGGGGGCAAATACTTCATGCAAGTTGGGGGGTAGGTAAGGTGGGTGAGAGGATGACAGATGTAGGGATTACAGAGAGCAGAGTACTGGAGGGATTGAGGACATTAAGAGTAGACAAAGCACCTGGGCTGGATAGCATTCACCCTAGAGTACTGAATGTGCTGGCAGAGGTCCTTGCGGGGCCATTGGCAGACCTGTTTAATACCTCCTTGGACACTGGATGTGTGCCACAGGACTGGAGAATTGTCCACGTGGCGTCCATCCATAAAAGTGGGACAAAGGATGAACCACAGAACTACAAGCCAGTGAGCCTCACCTTGATCGTGGGCAAACTCACGGAGACCATTCTAAAGGAAAGGCTCGTGAGCTTCTTGGAAGCAAACAGTATTCAGGATGACCAGCAACACGGGTTTGTCGCAGGCAGATCATGCCAGATAAACCTGGTAGAGTTCTATGACTGGGTGACATGGGAACTGGTTAAGGGCCATTCTGTGGATGTCCTGTACTTAGACTTCAGTAAGGCCTTTGATTCAGTGCCCCATGGGAGATTGGGGGTAAGCTGGAGTATGTGGGGGCAGGACCAAAAATGGTGACCTAGATCAGGAACTGGCTGAGGAGGAGACAACAAGCGGTGGTGGTAAAGTGGGAACTCTCATCACCGAGAGCGGTGATTAGCAGGGTACCACAGGAGTCCGTGCTGGGACCAGTACTGTTTGGGATTTTCATTGCAGATATCTCAAATGGGATCCAGAGCAATATCAGTCTGCTCACGGATGATACCAAGATGGGAGCTGTGGTAGACGACACAGAGGGAGGGAAGGTGTTGCAGGAGGACCTGAATAAGCTGCAGGAGTGGGAGGATAAATGGCAGCTGGAGTTCAACGCCAAGAAGTGCAAGGTTCTGCACTTCGGAGCTCAGAACCAGGGGAAGGATTATCACTTAAATGGGGTTCAGTTGTTTTGCTCCACAGAAGAGAAAGACCTGGGGTGATCATAACAGGGGGCATGAACAACTCTGTTCAATGCAGAAGGGCAGCAGCAAAAGCTAACAAAATGCTGGAGTGTATAGCTAGAGGGATCTCCTCCAGAAGTAGGGAGGTTATCCTGTCACTGTATACGTCACTGGTCAGACCCCGCTTGGAGTACTGCATGCAGTACTGGCACCCGTTCCTGAAAAAGGACATCAAATTGTTGGAGGGGGAACAGCGTAGAGCTACAAAGATGATCCAGGGATTGGAGGGCAAGCCATGTGAGGAAAGGCTGTGGGAGTTAAACATGTACTCTCTGAAAGAGAGGAGGTACAGAGAAGATATGATTGAGACCTTTAAGTACCTGAAGGGAATAAACAAGGCTAATACAGAGAGGATTTTCCAGAGGAGAAAGAGGAGGGACATGAGAGGACACCAACTGAGATTGGAGGGGATAGATTCAAGAGAGAGAGATGAGGAGATATTTTTTCACAGAAAGAGTGGTGGACAAGTGGAACTCCCTGCCAGGTGAGGTAGTGGCCTGCAAAATGGTAGACAGCTTCAAAAGGGGTTGGGATAGGGGAAGGGGCAATAGGATGGGGGCAAGGGAGGGGCAGCAGCATTATAAGGTGCTAGCTGCGCACTTGAGCAGGCTCAATAGACCATGAGGCCTGTTTCTGCTGGCATTTTCGTATGTTCATATGTCACTCAGGAAAGGGCTGTTTACTTCCTGTTTCTGCTCCCCAAACAAAAAGAAACAACAAAGTACAGTACAACAGTATCATAAAATACCCAAACCTCTCCCAGTAGCAGTACTTTCTGGCACTAGGTTGCTGTTTCTGAACTGGGCTGAGTTTGTTTGCTTCCCTCTTTCTTAAAGCCCCCTTTGTGACTTCCAATTGGTCTGTCACTCAAGCAGGTGTCACGTGTTTATGTGATAATGGTGAACGCTTAAAGGCACTGCGCCATTATCGAGGTCAAGAATGCCTAAAAATTTTAGGCACTTGACAATTCTCGGCGCACAGCAAAACGGCATCGGAGATCATTTTTTAATAGCTTATGTAGCTGTGCCCCTGCACCACTTCTCTACTTAAGGATTCTCAACCCAGGGGGTGCATGTCAGGTGGTGAAAACATTTAAAAAAAGTTTTTGGCTGGGCGTAACAAAAATGCACCAGTGCCTGAACCCAAACTCAGTACCCTGCCGAACAGCACCGCCAACCCACTCAACACGCCACGGGGTCAGCTCGGCAAACCACAATGGCACCACCCCTCACATTCCCTCCCACTCCTCACTATGTGTGCTCGCTCCCCCCCCCGCACACGTACATATAGCAACATCCTGTCGCTATATTTGCCAACCCCGCCATCCAGCCATCTACAATGACACTGTAGTGTAGTACAAGGGGTGTGCTGCACTATTGAGGTGTAATGCTTCAAATGAGATGTTAAACTGAGTTCCCTATTTCTCATCTCTGGTCACTATCCAGTTGTAAGTTAAAGATCATGGCACTTACTGAAGAAGAGTAGAGTTATTTACCTGGTATCATAGCCAGCATTCCCAATGACAAGAAAATGGGAGAAGAGAAAGGAAGGAAGGAAGGAAGGAAGGAAGGAAGGAAGGAAGGAAGGAAGGAAGGAAGGAAGGAAGGAAGGAAGGAAGGAAGGAAGGAAGGAAGGAAGGAAGGAGCCATTGTTTCCAATCCCCCAGCTGTAAAAATTGGGCAAAGCATGACTCAGGTGTGCCCCCTAAGGCCTATACAGTGACAGAATCACCTCCTTCCTGTGGCTGGTAAAACCATCTCTGATACACTCCAGCATTAAACTGGCTTTCCCATATGTGTTTTTGCATTGGGAAGTAGCCTTCATATTGTCACTATTGATTACCCCTAAATTCCTTCTCTCTCTTGATTGTTCTCCTCTCACACATTAATGATCCAATATTCTATTTTTGGATTCCTGTTACTAAAGTGCATGACCTTGCATTTCTTGACATTAAATTTCAGTCGTCATATGCCTGACCATTTTCCCATCCTCTCTACATCCACTTCATATTTTTTTTACACCCTCTGCACTGCCTACTCTCCCACAGAGTCTGACATAATGTGCAAAGTGGCACACTGTGCCCAGTAATTTATTGTTTAGAGCCATGCTCTGAGTTCTACCCTCCAACCAGTTCCTGTACTTAGTCCTTGGACAGACCAAACACCCTGAGTCCAAAGGCTGTGAGTGAGCCACCCCTCAACCAACTCTGGACATGAACAATTACTTTATGAAGGAACCAGGGCAAAAGGTATACCCACCAAAAGACGATGGGACCCAGTGTGGCCTCACATATGAGATTAAAAAAAAAACACAGTGAGGACTGGATTGCGAGTCCCAACCTTCCTCCTGAATAATTACTCATTTGTTGGAGTACGGTTGCCACAGCCACATGTTTATTGCTACCACATTTCATGACATGCTGTTCAGTGTGACGTGCGCAGATAGAAGTCTCCTCCTCCTCCTTGGGCCCCACAACCCCTTCTCCTAGGACTGGCCCCCTCTTCATGGGATTTCAGGTAATCACTGCCCTTCCTCTGACAGTAAGGGAAAGGCCTTTACCCTTGGCAACAGATAGACAAGAGGTCTGCTTGCCCTCATTTGGCAGAGTTCTCCTCATTGTGGGCAATCCTGATGGGGGGGTGATGAGACACATCCAGACCAGGCATGTTAGTCTAGGAGCTGCACCCCCATGCCAAGCAAGAGGAGCCAGTCCTGATCATATTCTGTTACAGTTTATTTTTCCCAGAGACTTCAAAGTCACAATAACCGTGATGTTTAGCTCAAGCCTATGACATTTAATCCTACTGTATTTAAAAAAAAAAAAAAGATCCCCTCATGCAGAGGAAGTAAAAATTAGGAAATGTCCTTCCCAACCACAACCCAGTTACTCCTTAGTGGGATGAGGGGTTAACTACCCTGGCCTGGCTCTGCCCAATGCCTTGCTTCTACAAGTGTGGATGGGTGGCATTCTCAGAGGAATCCAGGAGGAAAAAGAGGACGCTCCTGGCTGTGTTGGCCTTTTTAATCCTTCCTTCTGGATTGGCAAGTCCCCCTGCCCAGTGGGTGGCCTTCTTGTCCCTCCTGTGTCCCTCTCACCCATCAGCCTGTTGCACCTGCTCTCCTCCCCAAGGGTAAAGGCCTTCCAGTTAGGTGGGGTCTGGGGAAGGGAGCTACCTCTCTCTGCAGAGTATGGTGCAGGAGGGGCCATCCTTCAATACCTCTTCTGCTGCAATTCTTGGCAGAATGGCAAGTCTACGCTACATACTTAGAGAATCCACTAAAAGGATGGAGTAATAGACTCATCACGTTTTTAATCATTTTTAGCTTAGAATGAAGGCAGATAGATATGTTATGTGGAATAAGACATTTCATCACAACATTAACTCCTTGGGGCACCACTTGAGCTTGTAACTTCTATTATTCTATTCAAATGAATGTTCTTGACTCTTAGGCAATCCTGTCACACAGAGCTAGATATCATGGCACTGTCAAACTAAAGAACATGTGCTAGCTACAGTATTGAGCCATTTATGAATGAAAGTGTTGAAACCCAGGAATTAATAACATACTAGGATTAGTGAAGACAGGATTGCCTAAGTCCAATAGATTTATTAGAACAAAACTAAGGAAGTTACACAATCACGTGGTAGCCTACGAAACTGATTTTGTCATGAAAGAATGACTCATTCAATGTATCTTATGCACTTCTTAATAAAATGGCTAACATAGTCGGCCCGGTGGCACTGAGGGTTGAGGCGCTGGACACCACACCTCGCTCCACGCCGGCGACCTGGGTTCGGGAGCGGACTCGGGTCGCTGGTGGGTCGGCCGGGAGTTAGGCTTGAGCGTCCTACGCACAGCTCAGCCACCGTGAGGGTTAAGGCATCAGTCCCAACATTTCGCCTGACTGATGAGGCCTGAGTACTGCAAGCCCCCAATGTTAGGGGATGGGCTGCTTAGATACAGCGTGGCGTCGGCGCCTTGCGCCTTGGCGTCCAGGGTCCCTCGCTGTAAGGGTGGGAGAGAAAAGTGGAAAAAATGCCTGCCGTCGCGGGAAAGTGGAGCCTCCGGAGGCGTGCCCTCGATCTGCCTTCACCCGCCCGATGGCCCTGGACCGGCCTTAAGTTGAATTGATGGGGTAGGGCTCTGCCCCATCCCACTGGGGCAAAACCGTAGCTACATGGGTTCCAGAGGGTCATATGGGCAGGGTGAAAGGCAGAGGGATGTCTGCCTTAGGCTCCTGAAGGGTCGGGGATGGCAGGCAGGGAGGTGGATAAACAGAAGTAAAAAAAAAAAAAAAATGGTTAACATTATTAAAGTTTTGGTGAGCAGGCGTAATACTCCATCTGTTTAGCCGAAGTTATACTTATCATAAGGTTATCTGGTTACTCCTAGAAAATGTAGACATTCAGGGCTACCCACAGATCATTAAAATTGATTAGCAAATTTTTAAAATATATTTTTGTGGCAGCACCACCACCAAGCATTGCCTATAGGATGGTCCCAACATTAAGCCAGTACTCAACCTATGATCATTTTGGGTATGAGGGGTATGTACTTGCATGTGCCTGCAAGCGGCCCTGAATTTCTCTGTCTTTCAGATGAGATGTTAAACCGAGGTCCCATCTGCCTGGATTGGTGGTGGTTCAGGTGGATGTTAAAGATCCCATGGCACTTATCGAAAAGAGTAGGGGAATTTCCCTGGTGTCCAGGCAAATTTCCCTCATTCACTAAAAAATACCAACAACAGCTTAATCTGGTTCAAGGTCAGTTGCCATTCATCTGTATCCCTCTCCCCCGGGTCGTGCCTGAAAATAGGCAGGATTTGTCTAGTGTACTTACCTGGTCAACAAAAACTAAATAAAATAAAAAAATAAAAATAAAAATTTATAAGAAATACGATTTCAGCTTGGTGAATGAGAAGGGGTATAGCTTGCTTCACCCCGATTTGATATCTAATGACTCCTGTCACATCAGAAAACATAATGGTGCTCTGCGACCCAGACTGGATGTGAGAGGTTCTGGGAAGCTTAGTTTAAACTGGGTCTGTAGAGTCATCGATAACCAGATGGCCATGGGAATTATGCATATTTATTTATTTCAAAAGTGTTACCAGGAAAGACACATTGAGTTAATAACAACTCATTTCCAGGTGTGTCTGAGGGAGGGGTATGGAAGATAGTACAAGAGGAGAAAGAATAAACAGTAATTAATGGCATTACAAAAATAATAGTCATATACACTCGTACAATACATCAAATACATCAAAAGGAGCATAATCATAAACACTGCAAAGCATAACAGTAAACTAGGTACATGTAGTAGACAATATTGAGTTGGATGGCCAGGGCAATATTAGTAGGGAAGGAGATCAAAGAGGTAAGGGTCATGAACAGTTGCAGGTGGTAGGAGCAGAAAAGTCATGAAGAAGATACTTAAAGGGGAACTGTCAGTATTCCAGGAGCAGAAACACATAACCTATGGGTCCTGATTTGCTAAAACCCACTAGTTTAAAATGTTTTTAATAACTTACACAGCTGAACTCTGTAAGTTTATCTAGTTGATCCTGCAACCCCGGGACATTATTTTCCCAGAAGTCCCCACGGCTAGCCCCTCTGATGATGCGACTGAAAGGTGAAGCCATGGGGGACTGTTATGTGCCAGTATAGTTGTCAGAAAATATTACCAGATATAAAGTGCATGTTTGTTCTTCTGACTCCAGTACTGATTGACCAAGGAAAGTGCTTACCTTGATCGATCAGTACCGGCGTTAGAAGCACAACCATGTACTGTGTATCTGTTAATATTTTCTGACAAGTATACTGGCACATAGGAGTCCCCCACAGCTTAGCCTGTCAGTCTCATCATCACAGGGGTGGTTGTGGAGGACTCTGGAAAAATAATGGCCGGCGGGGGTCACAGAATCAACCGGATAAACATACAGGTTTCAGCAGTGTAAGTTATTTTAAAAATTTAAAAGTAGTATGTGTTAGCTAATTGGGACATATAGGTCCCATGCTTTTGCTTGTGGAATGCTGACAGTTCCCCTGCATGGGAGGGGAGGCAGAGTGGACTGACAGGGGCAGGGGGATTAGAGTTTAGGAAAGCGACATTGAGAAGGCAGCTTGGCCAACAGTAGATTTCCTACATGGGATAGAAAGGGAATGGGAAACATTCCTGCAGAGAGGATAGGAAGAAGGAGGGGAGAGAGAGAGAGAGAGAGAGAGAGAGAGAGAGAGAGAAAAGGGAGAGAGAGAGAGAGAGAGAGAAAAGGGAGAGAGAGAGAGAGAGAAAGGGAGAGAGAGAGAGAGAAAGAGAGAGAGAGTCAGGATAAGAGGAAGGTAAGATGGGGGAAGAGAACCTAACCAGAATTTGAATATAAAGGAGGCACAATGTGAAAGGCACCTGCCAACAAGAGCGGGGAAGGAGAGGGCAAAGTAGAGTGAACAGTGATGAGCACGAGGGTGGCAGTCTAGTATACTGAGACATTTATGAGAATCGGCTTTCTAATTAAGGTCCTCACAGTCACTCAAGTCTGTGCCTTAAAGCACTAGGGCAGTTTGGGCATCTGTGAGTTCCACAACTAAATATACACTTTACTTGCATTGTGGCTGACTAGTTTACTTTTTTTTGTGCTCCATAACTTGTACTTCTTAGGTATGCTGGTTACTGCACGAGTGCCATCTGTGGGAGGTCATGACAGAACCATCATTTTTATGTTTGATTGCAGAGTGCAAATCAAACATATTGGTATTGTTTTAGTGAAGGAAAGCAGGTTCTGGAGTTGTGTCAGGATGTGAGCCAATGGGGTGGCAGGAAATCAGGCTGCAGCCAAAGGTTGTTGATCTGGCCAGTGATGCAGGTTTTTCACAGGCAAGAACACTTTTCAAAGGAGTTTCACAGTTCCAATGAGTGTGCTGGGTTTTTTCATTTTGATAATGCCATGCAACTAATGTCCTCTGTCTGACTCTCTCTCCCACTCCACTATGCCACTTTTTTTCCCATTACTACAGTACTATATGCCCATCCTCGCAGAGCAAGCTGAGTTTAATGCCACCAACAGCAGCTCCTCAATTGACAGCCAAGCAGGCTGACCTTCATGCTGCCAGCGGCTGCTCCTTGATTGCCCACTGAGCAGGCTGAGTGCACCCCCACCCTCTACCACCCCCTCTGCCTCCCACCACCTCCCACTACCATGATTGCAGTAACTCCCATCACACACAAAAATACACTGTTGTCCATTCGACATCCACCTCCCTCTAAACTGTCTATAAAAAGTAACCTCTCACTCTTTCGCACCCTCTGTGACCCTTTCATCCACCTCTGCCCCATGTTATGTTTCCTATGTCCCTCCATGCCAAATTCTCAAGGTGCCTCAATGTGCTGCTCCTCCTCCTACGGCTGACCCCATTGAAATGAATAGGTGCCATTCATTTTAATGGGCCATACATTTAAATTTTTTTCTCTTCCCCTTTAATTCTAACTTTTGAGATTTTTTATTTACCTAGTTTTTTGTCAAAGTCCTGTTTAGCACCCCACCCCCATGAACTTCCAACTTGCTCTGAAAATGGATGTTTGTGGTGTTCGCCAGCATCCACAGCATACACCTATTTTAGGGTGGATTTGAAAACTGACACCCATAGGATTTGTTAGGGTGGAGCTAAAAAAGACCTTGACAGAAACGTGTAAGCATACTTCTAAAAAAAAGTTATAAATTAAAGAAAAAAAAGATGAAATGCATGGCTCATTGAAATGAATAGAAGCTATTCATTTCAATGCAGCTGGCTGTTGGAGGAGCAGTGTTTCGAGGGCATTGAGGAGTGGCCACCAAGGCGAAGGGAGTCATTAAGAAAAAGACACAGAAGTGGTGCCATTGAGGAGAGGTGGGTGTTAGTACAGAGGGTGGAAAGGGTGTTTTTGTAAAGCAATTTTTTTTGAGGGGGTGAGAGGACACTGGTAATCCTGTGTGTGGTGGGGGGGAAGGGTTGCAGTAATCATGGAGCTAAGTAGAGTGGCAGAATGTTGAGAAGGTTGTAAGTGGTGGGAGTACACTCATCCTGTTTAGTCAACAATCAAGGAGTGGCCACTGGCTGTATTATACTCAACCCACTAGGTAGGCAATCAAGGAGCGGCAGCTGGCTGTATTATACTCAACCCACTAGGTAGGCAATTAAGGAGCTGCTGCTGGCTGTATTATACTCAACCTACTAGGTAGGCAATCAAGGAGTGGCCGCTGGCTGTATTATACTCAACCCACTAGGTAGGCAATTAAGGAGCTGCTGCTGGCTGTATTATACTCAACCTACTAGGTAGGCAATCAAGGAGTGGCCTCTGGCAGTATTATACTCAACCCACTAGGTAGGCAATTAAGGAGCTGCTGCTGGCTGTATTATACTCAACCTACTAGGTAGGCAATCAAGGAGTGGACTCTGGCAGTGTTATACTCAACCCACTAGGTAGGCAATTAAGGAGCTGCTGCTGGCAGTATTAAACTTAGCCTGCTATGTGGCAAATCAAGGGGCCACTGCTGGTGGCATTGTAGTCAGCCCTCTTGGGGGCATTCAAGGAACTGCAAAGCTCAGACTGCTCCATGGCATGCAATAGTGCTATAGTGTTGGGAAAGGACACGGCAGGAGAAGAGAATCAGACAGGGCTTTGGCATACAGTACCACCAAAATGGCAAAACCCAGCATACTCACTGGAGTGGTTAAACTCCTTTGAAAGTGCACTTGCTAGTGGAAAACCTGCAACATCAGCCTGACCAACCACCATTAGATGTAGTCTGAGTTCCAGCCATCTCATTGGCCAATATCAATATGTTTGATTTGCACCGATGAGGGACAGAGATAGATGCCAGTGCCCAACCAGCTGCCAGCCACAGAGACAAGCAATGCTGATTTCCCCGCAGAAGGGGAAGGGACCCGGCCAGCTGCCTGCTGCTCAGGTGCATGGAGCCAATGAGTAGGGAGAGACAGCGTGGAATCTTGCTAGTGTTAACTGGGGTTAGTAGCAGTGGGAAGGGAAATAAAAATGTAGGAGTTCAGATTAGGCTAGGGGAAAAGACCAAGAAGGGAGTGCTCACACAGCCACAAACAACAAGAAAAACAAGAAATTAAGGATGCTACATAAAATAAGGGAGAAGAACCAGTAAAAAAGCAAGAGGGGAGTGGAAGCAAGATGGAGAGTGGTGTGCCTTAACACCAGGAGCCTGGGGAATAAAATCAGTGAGCTCCAGGCAGTGATTGTAAACACTGAGATGGACCTCATGGCCATTACAGAAACTTGGGCCACAGAGAATAATGACTAGGACCTGGCAGTCCCAGGCTACACCATGTTTAGGTGGGATAGATGGAAAGGGGAAGGAGCAGCCCTCTGTGTCAGGGAAGGCACTGAAGCAGTGAAGGATGATCCATCGGGGAGGAAATGAGGAAATAAAATTGCTGTGGCTTCAGCTCATGGTGGCCTCTGATAAGAAATTACAAATGGGGGTGTTCTATAGACCACCAGGACAGATGAAGAGAGACAAAGACCTTAACCTGCCAGATGTTGACTGGGACATTCCAGCAGGTAGGAACACCAAAAGTCAGGCCCTGCTAAATATATTGTAGAACTGAATCTAGTTAAGGAACCCACGAGGCAAGCTGCCATTCTTGATGTGGTACTCACCGACTCAGAATTGGTAAGAGGAATGTGGGCTGGGGAGCCACTAGGGTTCAGCAACCATAACACCATATGGTTTGTGCTGGCCTTTGGGACCAGTAAGCCCTAATCAAGGACTGAAGTTCTGGATTTCTGAAGAGCAGACTTCAACTGCGTGAGGGAATTTTATTTATTTACCTGTAATTTGTGACCAGAAAACGCACACTAAGCTCAATTGCTTGTTTTCAGGAGTATCCTGGGGGTTGGGTTGCATGGACCTGTTCTGTTGACTGGAGGGAGCTGGTTGTGACAGCACAGAAACTTCACAGATCTTTGATAAGTGTCATGGTATCTTTTACTTCCAACTGGACAGTGACCAGAGATGGGCAGAAGGGACCTCGGTTTAATGTCTCATATGAAGGATGACGCCTCACCAGTGCAGCACTCTACTTCTACTACACTATAGTGTCAATTGGGGGTATTATCTCAAGTACCAGGTGTAAGGCTAGAACCTGCAGCCTTCTGATCTTCCAGCCCCAGAGACAAGTCCAGGAGAAGTTAGGTGGAGTGGGCAGCATTGAGGAAGTGGAGGAAAGATGGTGGCCAATAACAAAGGCCATTCTGGAGGCAACACAGTCATGCATGAGAACAGTAACCAACAGAAACAGGTGCAAGAGACCAATACGGTTCTCTAAAAAGGTCAGGGACATAGTAAAGGTCAAAAGGAAGGAAGGTCCTTACCAGGTACAAGGAGAAACAGGGCAAGGAAGAATAGCGGCATACCAAGGGAGAATTAGGGAAGCGAAGAGAGTGGTCAGGGACACAAAAGCAGACACAGAGTTACTTATTGAGGAGGTGGTGAAGGGTAGGAAAAAGTATTCTTCAGCTATATTATGGATAAAAGAAAGATGGGAGGGAGAATTGTTGGACTAATAGAGGGAGACAGAGCAATAGTTAAGGACGAGCAAAATGCAGTCATTCTTCTTAACTACTTCTGCTCTGTAGTCACACAGGACAGAGGGCCTCTGCCAGAGAATGCCACAAAGACAGCTGTAAGGGGGATCCCGGAGATGAGGCCACAGGTAAAGTGAAGGGGTCTAAAAAGGGCTAGCAGCCCTAAAAATAGATAAGGCCCCTGGTCCAGGTGCATCTAACGGAATTCAAGTAGTCTGCATTGGAAGTAAGTGAACCCTTGGTTGAGCTATTCAGTAGCTCAGTTCAGACAGGGGTAGTTCCGAAAGAGTGGAGAGTAGCAGATGTAGTTCTGATCCATAAGGGGGGGGCCAAAGGACAGTGAGTAACTACAGATCGGTCATGCTTATGTAACCCCTAGGTGGCACTGTCCCAAGGACTACTACCCCTGCCTGCTTGGCTAGTAGCAGGTTAAGGGGCCAGGGTATTGAAACAGGTGCCTCCACCCGGAGGTCAGGGTTGTTAGTGGTCAAGCTAATCTGAGCACAGCCCTCCGGGACACTGCAACCCCCCTCTTTCCCTTCTAGTGGCCTGAGCAATATACAATAATCACTGTCACAATGACCCTTATTCATCCAGCAATTACCCACACTGTTTGCACTTACCACCAGGGCTGGTTCCCCTAGCTCGACCCTTGAGACCCCCGTAAAACAAGGTTAAACACAGCAAACAGCAGCAGTACAGTACTTTTGGCACAAACTGGAACCACAGTCAGGTTAAATGCAAAAAGAGTTAGATATGATTTATTTAGGAGACTTGAACAAGGGAGGGGTGTAATCAGGTTGATTTGCTTAAAGGCTATAACAATCAGAGAGTTATGTATTCACTTCAGAGTCCCTACACAGTCACACACTCTGGGTACCCAGATGGGGAAGAGGTGGGCTAGCCATGATCGTTGCCTGGGGTAGGCCGGCGTTGCAGCCAGTTGGGACCCTGTGATAGAAGAAAGCAACATGCACAACACACACTATTTGTAATCCAGAGCAGGAGGGCTCAGTTCGTGAAAGAAAATACAACAAGGCAATCAGATGACAACACTTTAGATATTGCTGTTGTTGCAGGGAGCTACCCTGATGTTTACTCACAATACCCAATACAGGACACAGGCAGGACGAAATTGAGACTGCAGGTTGTTCAACTGAAGGGCCAAGAGAAGCAGGGCCCACACGAATCACTGAGGCATCATTCCTGTTCAAGGTGTTGAGCAGGGGGCTGATCCCTAGGCAGGTCTCTTGTTGATGGCTTTCTCTGTGTAACAGGTATTCCGGCTGTGCCAGTGTGGCAAGGCACAGGTCCAATGGAGATGCAAAACGGATTTAGTCCGTTGGAGCTGGATGCCACCTCAAGCAAGCAGAACACAGTTCAGTACACAGTGGGGAACCAAATCACGACCCACTAACTGCACACAGCACATTTACATGTAAGAAATTCCACTAGACCAGGCAGATTGCTATCCAGTTGCAATTACAGAGTCTCTGCACAAACCGGGAGTTTAGAGGTGGCTGAAAATCCTGACAGGCTGATCACATTCAGCAAAATCTTCGGTCTTCTTCAGGTAAGAGCCTGGTCACAATTCAGTGACTTAATTCGATTTCACTACTCGGATTCAGTCCGAATTATCTCTCTTCTCCCTCTCAGGGGCAACAGGCAGGCATGCAGGCCAAACTCGGGCCTTTCCACAGTTCTCCCGCTCGAGGCTATGCAGGTCTGCTGCTCGACTATCTCGAGCTGTTACTTCTTCACTTCCCAATTCAAGACTGACCCAAACTACAAGCAGTCTGGGAATTTCCCCAGAATCCAAAAGGTTCGATTAGCTGATCTGTCTGTCAGTCAAAGTAAGGGCTCCCTCTTCAGGTCTGTCTTGGCACCAAAATGCAAAAACTACAATTCCTACAGAATTTTGCTCCCACAAGACCCCAAGGGACAGGCTCCAATTTAGACTCCCCAAAGGTACTGATTGACCCATTTTCAGAAGTCCAGGACCAAGATGGTGGAGATAAACAGAAATGTCTATGCTGCAAAGAAGGCAGGTTAATCAAGCTGCGGTATTATTACTACTCTAATAAATGATCAGTAAACAGTTACATCATCCAACAGAGCTTCCTCTGCGCAAATAGCGATGGCAGAACGGAGTGATTATCTGGCAGCCCGGGCAGGACTCAAGCATAGAAACACCTGGCCACTACCCAGAACAATTACACACTGCAAAATAGGCAGCTCTTAAAGAGACAGTACGCAGACACTATACAGGCACTCTCTGGCAATACGTTTAAACTGCTAAAACGCGGGACACCAGCCTGGCAGTGAGCATTTAGGTAAGCTCAAGGAAGACTTTTCAGGAACCCCAATTTGTAGGGGGGTTACACCCTTCCCTGCCTGGAGAAAACTTGGCGTCCGTGTCAAGTCTGTACCATCTCACTATTGAAAATGCAATATAAACTAGACATATATATCATTAGCTTGTTACATTACTATACATTTCAGTATAGCTCACTATACCATATCCATAATTACATTACTTATGCATTGTTTCATTCATATGATACTGATTTCACTATGATTAACATACTTTGAACATCACTATACTGATTCATGTAATAACTTCTTGCACAGTAAACAATGTAGGAGGGGACCCTTCCCTATCAGTTAGCTTGGGGCTGGATGGGGCAGGGGCACCATACTGGGAAGGAAAAACAATCAACCTAGAATTGGCCCTTAAGCTCAGTTTGGGTAGTGAGCTCTGAGAAACATATACACCTTTGTGAACCACATTGAGAGACAAATCCACAGGCCTCCTGGGAGAATCATAACTGAAGTGCAGTACTGGCTTGACAGCATGGCCATTGTTTCTGGGGGGAACAGCCACAATGTCTGTGCTTTCAGCACTAGTTTTGGAGCTTTCATCACTCATGAGGGGTGCCTCTGCATGGATAGGAATGTTCAAACTGGGAGCACTGTCAGGTACTTGCTCTGTAGGCTCTTTTTCCACAACACTCTGCTCATTATTACCATCTGATGAAGGCCCAGGTTGCTCATTTTGAAGATGCTCTGACACAATTAGGCTTTGCGGCACTGAAGGGGGGCTGTCAACACTCCCACATTGTTCTTCAAGTTCTGGTGCATCACCGGGGAGACTCAGATAATCAGCCCCTTCTTCGGGCAAGTCACACAGTTCCACGAAACACAGGGAGTCCACAGCCTGTGACGTAATACTTTGCACTTCACTCTCAGGAAGCATTTGCTCCAAGGATGAAGCTGGGGGGTTAGGCAGTCCAGAAGGCCCAGATTCATCCCCACAATTAGTCATAAGGTTACCTTGAAACAGCTGACTCAATTCATAAGAGGAATAATAGACATTGTCACACTCGCTATCATCAGAGGTGGACTGGCAGTCACTATCATTTTGGACCTGCTACGGGGGAAACCTTAAATCTGTGACCACTGGGGTAGGTTGACTCTGTCTCTTTCTTGTAGCAGCATGAGTCACTGGCCCAGGGGAATCAATTTCTGATGGTTCAGCCTCAATTATGACTTATCCTATAGGTAGCAAGTGGTTACAGTGCATGGTCTTGACAGCTTTGGAGTTATTCTCTGGGTGCACCTTGTACACGGGTAAATCATCCAACTTTCCAACTACTACATGGGGGAGATGGTGCCACCGATCATCAATTTTGTGTTTGTCATGCAGTCCCAAATTGAGTAACAACACACGGTCTCCAGGTTGAAGCTCTTGAGCCTTTACTTTTTTATCATGCCTCTCCTTGTTGACTAGATTTCTCTTGGCGGCCATTGTCTGGGCCAGTTGATAGGCATGGTTCAATTGAGCTTTCAGCTTCTGTACATATTGCAGGTAGTTTTTGGCTCAGACCCCATCTGGAGAGACCCCAAAAACAGACATCAACTGGCAGTCGGGTCTCCCTCCTGAACATGAGGTGGTGGGGGGAGAATCCAGTAGCATCATTTTTTGTGCAATTTTATACGTGTACCAAGGTGCTAATCTGCTGGCTCCATTTGTGCTTGTCTTTTGGATAGAGGGTGCCCAGTATGTCTAGAAGGGTGCAATTAAAACATTCTGGCTGAGATTCCCCCCACGGGTGATAGGGGGTGGTTCTTGACTTTTGCACCCCCCCATAGAGAGAGCATTTCTTTGATTAGTTGACTCTCAAAGTCTCTGCCCTGGTCAGAGTGGATCCACTGGGGGGGGCATCATAGTGGACGAAGAAACTGTCCACTAGCACCTTGGCCACAGTAGAGGTCTTTTGATCTTTGGTGGGAAAAGCTTGTGCATACCGTGTAAAATGATCCATAACCACTAATACATTGCCAATATTCCGCTGATCAGGTTCTAAACACAAAAAGTCTATGCAGACTAGTTCCATGGGGGTGCTGGTAGTAATATTAACAAGGGGGACAGCCTTCTGAGGCAGGGCTTTTCTTTGCAGGCAGCAACTACAAGTCTTTACATGGTGCTCAACATCGGCCCCCATCTTGGGCCAGTAGAAGTGAGATCATACCAGGTTAAGGGTCCTGTCAATACCGAGGTACCCCATGTGATTGTGGCGGGACCTCAGTACCAAATCTTTAAAGGCCATGGGCGGACCAATTGTTGCTTGTCTACTTGGCCATTACGATCTACTGTTTCTCTATATAACAACTGATTGAGTAACTTCAACCTGGAGCCTTCCTTAAACAATAGAGCAGTTCGCAAGTCAGGGGAACGCAACTTGGTTACATCTTTCCCAGCACGCACAGCATCAAGTGCTGGCTGAATCATAGGATCTTGGGATTGAGCCCACTGAATGCTATCATTGTCAAATTGAGGTAGTACACTAATATCTAGAGCAGAGAAGTGGCAATAAGCAACCTGTATGCAGGTATCAGAAGGGCCCAAGCAATCTACTAAACAGTCCACTGTGTCCACAGACATCTGTTCATCTCGGTCAAACTTTTGGCACAAGGCTTGGATGTCAGGCTCAGACAGCCTGACCCAATCACTCTTGGAAACTGGCCTTCGTGACAACACATCAGCATCAATATGGTTCAGTCCTAGCCTGTATTCAACAGCATAATCATAGGTTGATAAGTCGGAAAGCCACCGGTGCCCAGTGGCATCTAACTTAGCTGAGTCTGTACATAGGTCAATGGGTTATTGTCAGTCTTCACCCGATATCTTTGCTCCATAGAGGTATTCATGAAACTGGTCAATGATGGCCTATTTTAGCACAAGGAACTCCAATTTATGCATAGGGTAGTTTTGCTTTGGTGGGGTCAAGCTCCTACTGGCGAAGGCCACTGGTCTCAAACCATCTTCATGGTCTTGATACAGCACAGCTCCTAGGCCCTGCAGACTAGTGTCCATATGCAGCACATAGGGCTTGGTAGGGTCAGCATAGGCAAGGATGGGGGCATGGGTGAGCTGGTATATCACTTCGTGGAAGGCTGCTTCACATTCAGGTGTCCAGCAGGGCCCAAAAGATTCACCTGCACGGAAGTACACTTTCTCTGGTTCTTTGACAGCCCCTTTCCTGTATTTACAGTTGGTAGGGGGGGGTAACCCTAGGTAAGATTCAGTAGCTGGCGAATCACCTTTAAATAGTCTTTTATGATTCGACAGTAGTAGCCACAGAATCCCAGAAAACGTTGTAGTTCTTTCAAGTTATGGGGCTGGGGCCAAGTAGTCAGTGACTCAACCTTACTGGGATCAGTCTCTATCCCTTTCGCTGATACTATGTGCCCCACATACTTCACGGAGGTTTGAAAAAACTGCCACTTGTCGATGGACAACTTGAGGCCAAAGTCTTCCAATCGGTCCAGCACTTTAAACAGTCAGGCCTCATGCTCCTCTAATGTGCGTCCAAACACAATGACATCATCTAGGTACACTAGACATTCCAGCAAATTCATATCTCCCACCACACGTTCCATCAGTCACTGAAAGGTGGCCAGGGTGCCCGAAATCCCCTGTGGCATTCTCAGGAATTCATAGAACCCCAAAGAACAGATGAAGGCTGTTTTCTCATGGTCCTCCAGGGCCATCAGAATCTGGTTATATCCGCTGCGAAGATCTAGTACCAAGAACCATTTGCTCCCATTCAAGCAATCTAGGGCATCTTGTATACAAGGTATGGTATATTGATATGGGACGGTCTGCCGGTTCAAGGTTCGATAATCAACACACATCCTCACAGACCCATTCTTCTTATGCACAGTCACAATGGGAGAGGCAAAGAGGCTCCTCGATTCTTGTATCACACCAGCAGCTGACATTTCCTGCAAGTGTCTTCTCACATCATCTATGTCCGCTGGGGTGAGGCGTTGGGATCTCTCTCGAAATGGCCGGTCGTTGTGCAGGTATATGTGATGCTTTGCACCCTGGACACACCCCATGTCCCATTCTTTTAATGAAAACACCTGGTCTGTCTTGGCGAGTTTCTTGCTAATTTTAGCCTTCCGTTCAGCTGGCAATGGGGAATCACCAAAGTCAATCAAGTCCGGAGCCACTCTCTCCTTCTCACCAGAGCACTTGTTGCTGGGCAGTACGGCAGCATCTGTGCAGTGTACTGTAGCTAGGGTGCATCCTCTGTTCACCTGGGTCTCCCGATCTGACACATTTTGAATCTGGACCATCACTCGTCATGCATAGGTGTGGGCACGAGCAGGCAAAATGCTGGGTTTAACCAGTAATCCCTCTGGCAACTTTCCATCACCTGGTGCATCCAACATCGGTATTTTGTTTTCGACATCTTTCTGGAGGTGGACCTACCCATGAATGGTACACTGGGCATTTGGTGCCAGTACCAGAGAGTCAGGATCTTTCTTCCACACTATCCCCACAGGTTCATCCTGGTCTACTTCCTCATGTTTCTGTTGGAAATCATAGGCCCTCTTGATAAAAGCCAGAACTCTTAGGGCCCGCCCAGCCCATCGCCCTTGTTTCTCATGACAGAGTTGCACCAGTCTCCCAAACATATGGGCGTTTGTCCCAATTAACAGGGGAACCCCATCATACAGTCCAGTGGGGGGACACACTAAGGCCAGTGTCTCGACTTGTTCATCTACTCCAGCCACAAAAGTAGGGGAAAGACAGGCAGATTCGAATATACCCTGAATATGGATAAGACTTCTCGCTCAGTCCCCACACATGCAAGCCTTCCAAGGGTTGTAGGGGCACATCAGGCAGGTGCTTTCAATACTAGTCTTGGAACACTATAGTCACTTGAGACAAACTATCAAGCACGGCCCGGGTGGACACACCGTTCACCTTTACTGTAGTTTCCATTGAAGGGCCCACCACCTTGGACCATTCAGGTGATGCAGACTTGGATGTCGACTTGGCAGTGGCCTTGGATGAATAACTCTTCCAAGCAGCTCCATCTTGCAACCGGTTATTGCTCCATCACAGCTAGGCTAGTATTCTAATAGTAACCTTTCTCAAGTTCTCCAGTGAATGACAGGCAAACCGGGTGTGTCCGTCCTCTCCGCAGTGGTAGCAAAATTTGGGTTCTCTAGAGTCTCTGAGTAGTTGCAGGTCATCTCCCTGCCTGGGTACATCAGGGGCACCTCAGGACCCTTCTTTGACTTGTGACTTGCGCTCTTGATCCTCTGGACTTCTACCAAGTTTGGGGGTTTGTGTGGCTCGTAGTAGGTCCCCCACCAGGACTCTCAATTCTCATACTCCTTCCAGTAGGTTACCCTCAGTTTGGGTTTCTGAGGAGACAACATGCACCCCAACCCACTAGGTGGGGACTCACTTTTTAACTTAGGGGGCGCCTGATAGAGGTGAAGATCTCTGGCCGCCTTGGTGGCTTGTTGGCTGACCCTCAACTCAGTCAATACTTTAATCAACTCTCTCATCTGCTGTGCCTCATCTTCATCACTTCTCTCAGGGGACTGGCAGGTATGGACAACCCCAGCATAGGGCTCCCAGCCCTCTTCATCATTCCCTGCATCATGAATCTCTTTCATGAGGTGACAATACTCGGAAGGATTAGCCTTCCTGTTTTGCAATTTAAGTTTTGGCATCATCACACTAGAGTACCTGGTTGACTTGAGAATATGGTCCAATCTGACCTGATTCAGTTCCCTAGCAGGCACCCATCCTTTTCTGTGAGCCCTCTCAATTCTGGTAACAGACATAGACAACTTCTCATTCCTCCATTGCTTGGTAGATTTGAATTTCCACAGTAAATCGTCCCCCGACTCAGTGCTTCCTAAAACTCCCTCCAATGCAGAGAGGTATTCAGCCGCAGTAGCCTCCAGCCTAGTGGTTTGTAGGAAACGAATGGCTTCCAGTGCAGGGCCCCTCAAACTTTCCATGAGTCTCTTTCTTTTCTCCCCCTCGGAGCTCTGCCACTCCTGAACCCGGAGGGTTGCATAGTCCATCCATGTTTCCAGATCATCCTCCCCTACAGGCACTGGGACTGTGCCCGAGAAAAGTCTAAGTCTATGGTAGGAGTTCAGGTGCACAGATGGAATTACTATGGGGGAGATGACCATGGGAGAACCCTTAGGGGAGGCAGGAGATGCTATCAGGGACTGCAATGGCATGGGTTCTTCAGAAAGGTCTAGCACCTTCACTAACTCTTGGGTGGTTCTCCCCGAAGAAGCTAACAGCTTAAGCAGCTTGTTCTTGAACCGCTCTATACTGAGGAACCCACCCGGGGTAGCTGGATCACTGTGCAAGTGGATGATCCTCCACCCCTTCTGGGCCCCTTCTGACAGAATAACAGGGGGTACCTGCTCTGGATCTATGGGAAAGCTGCAGGAGAGTAAAACTACAATGGTCTGGTCAAACAGGTCTGAATCCTCCCCCTTCACTTCGACTTTCCCCAAACACTTAACATGCTCCACAGCATCTACAATAACAGCATTATTGGTCCCTAATGGGACATCCATTAACAGGAGGGCCTGTCAGGGTCTATCCCCTCAGCCTCACTCCACTCCATCATTTAGTGCACTAACAGCTTGTGGGGGGCAATCTTGAATTTAGTCATAGCAAGCTCCTCCATTTTGTCAGCAGTTCTAAACATACTGGGATAATTCCCACATCTTGCCACTTGAGGACATAAAATCCTAGCAGTGAACCTCCAAGATGTAACCTCTAAGTGGCGCTATCCCAAGGGCTACTACCCCTGCCTGGCAGTGAGCGTTTAAGCAAGCTCAAGGAAGACTTTTCGGAAACCCCCATTTGTAGGAGGTTTACACTTACCTCCATTGTGAGTCAACTGATGGAGTCACTAGTCAAAGATGACCCACTGGACTACCTGGAGAGAAACGGACTCCAGGATAGTAAACAGCATGAGTTCATGGCAGGGAGGTCTTGTCAAATCAACCCAATAATATTCTTTGACTTGATAATGAGGGTAGTGGATAAGGGTCACACTGTGGATTTACTCTACTTTGATTTCAGCAAGGCTTTAGACATGGTACTTCACATAAGGTTGCTGAAGAAGCTAGAAGATCTGGGTACAGCAAAGAACACAGTTAGGTGGGAAATTGGTTGGAAGGAAGGCAGCAGAGGGTTATGGTAAATGGAGTCAAATCTGAGGCGAGAGATGTCACCAGTGAGTTACCACAGGGATTGGTCCTGGTCCAGTCCTTTTCAATATGTTCATTAATGACACAGGAGAAGGAAGTAATTCAGGGCTAGATGTGCTTCTTCACAGATGACCCTAAGCTCTGTGTGTAGAGCAGACAGTGAGGTGGAGATTAGAAAGATGCAGAGGACCTACACAGGCTAGAGAGGTGGTTCAAGGTTTGACAGTTGAAATGCAACACTAAATAGTGTAAGGTGATGTATATAGGTGTGACAGGGTCCCCTGTCACAATAGGGAACAATAACCCTAGGACAGAGTACTGTATGGGAGACATTAAACTGGGCAGCACTGATGTGGAAATGGAAAGAGACCTAGGAATCATCATAAGTGACTCCCTTTAACAATCTAGCCAATGTAACAAAGCCTACAGTAAGGCAAACAGGGTGCTGGGGACAATCGGGGAGTGGTATTGTCAGCAAAAGAAAGGAGGTATTACTACCTCTCTATAAATCATTGGTGAGGCCATAACTGCAGTACTGTGCCCAATTCTGGAGCCCTCACCTGAGGAAAAATAAGGACAGAATGGAGACAGTGTAATGTAGGGTAACCAAAATGATTCAGGGCAAACAAGGCAGATCTTATGAAAATCAGGTTAAAGGACTCATAAACAGGGGTATTCGAACCTACCCAATAAAAACACAGCACTGTAGGCTAGGGGCTTACCTACATAATGCTGTGCTCCATTTGCCTCAAAATGTGTGTTAAGCCATGGTCGCTATGCTTTAAATCCTTCTGTGACATGTAAACAAACTCCTGCTTCCTATTCAAACAGTGCTTCAGTAGCTGCATAAAATGGCTGCTACGTGCTTACGTGATGACATCAGTGGAGCAACAATGCTCTGGAGCAATAATAGTCTGCACAGGGTCTTTAGCAATATACTATTCAGTGTTCCCCTTTCATTATTTTAGTGTGGTGAGCCATCACCCTATATTTGTTACTACCACCCTACATTTTTTTATCACCACTCTATATTTTTTACCGCCACCCTATATTTGTAGCCAGCAACCTAATCCATTTTTTATAAAATCCTCCAAAATTGCCTTTTGCCACCATCCTTTATTGTAGTACTGCCCTTGTTTTGATACCAGTACTCTAAATCTTACTTAAAACCACTTATGTACATGTACAGTGTATTTAGGAGGCCCAAGAAATAATACACCTTCAGCGCCAATCACCACAACCACCACCCTATATCTGCAGGCTATGAGAGACACACTACTGAAATAACAATTATTCTCTCCTTCAATCCTTTACTGTGCAGTTATGAAAAGGTTGCCACACTGCACAGTAAAGGATTTGGAGGAGAAGCACTTTGTTAATGTTATTTCAATAGTTTATTACTAAAGTCAGCAAACAGATTGTATTATCGCTCAGCAGCACTGTCACTCCAATGACGTCATCGCATAAGCACCAGCGTAAGCAGCCATTTTAGGAATAGGAATAGGAAGCAGGAGTTTGTTCACAAGTCACAGAAACATTTAAAGCATAGCAACCATGGATTAATACACATTTCAAGGCAAACAGAGCACAGCATTATGCCAGTGCTGTGATTTTGTTGGGCAGATTCAGAACCCCCTGTTTATGAGTCCTTTAAGGCACTGAACATATACTCACTGGAGGCCAGATGGATGAGTGGAGATATGACAGCGACTCTCAGATCCTGGACAGGAATGAACAGGGTGAACTGGGAGAAACTATCCAGGAGGAATAGCAGATCATGAACACAGAGACATGAACGGGAACTGGATGGAGGGCGTCAGGTGGGATGTGAGAAAGTTTTATTTTACAGACAGTATGATTGAGCCATGAAACAGGCTGCCAGCTGATGTGATGGCACCAAAACCATTAATGATTTCAAGCACAACTGGGACAGAGGTAAGGGCTGCATAGTAACTCAGGGAGGAAACAAAACGTGGAGCATGGGGTGGATAATGTGGGCTAAAACCCTGTATAGACAAAAGGTCTCAGGGTAGCATAGGCTGTTATGGGCAGAGTGGAGGGACCAATGGTCCTTTTCTGTCATCATTGTCTATTTTTCTATGTTTCTGTGTTCATCTCACAAGAACAACGATAAAAGCCATGCTTGGCAGTGATCCAGATCACCCCCTTGAGAGGGGACATCCTTAAGAGCCAAACTTGGCAGCGATCCAACCCACCCCCCGACTACCACCAGAGTGAGAGGAGGATATCCATACAGGAGCCGTGCTCTGTAGTGATCTAGCCTGCTCACCTCAAGAGAGGGGGCATTTGTATAGGAGCCATACTCAGTGATCTATCCTGCCCCCTCATGACAGGGGAGCATTCTTATAAGAACCTTGTTCTGCAGCGATCCCACAGCTCTCTCCTTCTCTTACTTACCTGAATAACTCAACAAACAACCAGACCACCAATACAGCAACTCCCACAACATAATGAACCATTCACCCCCCCTCCATATTTCATCTATCTCATCTATTTCTTTCTCCACACATTTGCATCATAAAACAAGCACTCGGACATCATTGCTATTGACAAATGCTTGTTTGTTTTAAGGTTTTGTCTACCATTTTCACACCCTTTGTCAGTCAACAATTGTGGAGTGGCAATTGACTAGGCTGTAACTGTGGCCACTCACCTGTTCTTCTGGCTGAAAGAAATGGTTTAATTGACGGAATCTTGATGAGTAGGGTAGGTGACAAAGCAAAGACAGGGAAAAGCAGTGTGACCCATAAAAAAAGAACCGTATTACTGTCAATATGTTTGGACCAAGAATATTTTTCTTTTATAAATAAGTTTGTTTGACATACAACAGTTTTAGTTTATCACAGAATCACAGAAGGTGACAGCAGAAAAGGACCCCAAGGCCCATCTAGTCTGTCCCTTACCCCACTAGTCCACCCTACCACACCTTGAGACCCCCCCTTCCCCGTAGCTCCATGTGTCTGTCACAAGTGGACTTAAATCCCTCTATGGTCTCCAGACTCATCACCTCCTCCAGAAGCCTATTCCTGTTCTCCACCGTCCTCTCTGTGAAAAATTGACCTCTCACATTGCTCATGAAGTGCCCTCCCCCCTGAGTCTCAGCCTGTGCCCCCTTGTTATGTTCTTTTCCTTCATGTGGAACAACTTCCCTGGACCTCCCTTGTTCAGCCCTTTGATATATTTAAAAGTCTCAATCATGTCCCCCCTCTCCCTCCTGGCCTCCAACATATATAGCCCCAACTCCTTGCACCTCTGTTCATATGGCTTGCCCTCCATCCCCTGCACCATCTTGGTCACCCTCCACTGGACCCTTTCAATCAAGTCTGTATCTTTGCACAGGTAAGGCCTCCAGAACTGGACTCTGTACTCGAGGTGTGGCCTTACCAGGGCCTGATACAGGGGTACCAGGACCTCCCTACACCTGCTGGTGAGCCCTCTGCCAATACTTGCCAGCATCCCATATGCCGTCCCCACCGTCCTTGAGCATTGCTTCCCTACCTTGAGGTTGCTGGAGACTATTACTCCCAGATCCCTCTTCCTCTGACACCCGAACTCTCCTCCCACCCAGCATATACTCAACCCTTTGGTTCCAGTGCCCCAGGTGCATAACAGCACACTTCTTTATGTTGAATGTTAGCTGTCCGGTCTCCGCCCACTCCTCCAGTGATCCCAGGTCCCTTCTCATGTCTTCCGCCCCCTCAGGGGAGTCAACTCTATTACAGATCTTCACGTCATCTGCAAAGAGAGCCACCCTCCCTGACAATCTGTCCGCAATGTCCAGTACATAGATATTGAGCAGAAGGGGTCCCAGCACTGAACCCTGGGGAACTCCACTCCTCACCTGTCCAATCCCTGAGTACACCCCATTCAACACCACCCTCTGACTCCTATCCACCAACCAGTTTTCAACCCATCTTATTTTGAGCCCTACCCCTATGCTATCCAATTTGTTGACCAGCCTGCTGTGGGGTATGGTGTTGAAGGCCTTTTTGAAATCCAGATAAGCCACATCGACTGCACTACCTGCTTCACCCAGTCATGAAATTAGATCAAATTAGACTGGCAAGACCTGCCCCTAGTGAACTCGTGCTGTCTGTCATCCAGCAGTCCATTCACCTCCAGGTGTTTCGTTACCCTTTCACCAATGAGTGCCTCCATGACCTTCAACACCACAGTGGTTACACTGACGGGACGGTAGTTTTCCCTTAGCTCCCTGCTTCCCCCTTGTGTATCAGCACCACTGTCATGTTTTTCCAGTCCTCCAGCACTCTACCAGTGTGCAGCGACAGGTTGAACAGCCTCGCAAGTGGGGTAGCCAGCTCCTCACTTAGTTCCCAGATCACCCTTGGGTGCAGGCCATCTGCACCCATGGTCTTGTCCACTTTCACCCTGGTTAAATCCCCCCTAACTCTATCCATGGTGAAAGGATCCGATACATTCCCCGTATCCCCCCCTTCCCAACTCCAGCCCTCTACCACCCTTTTCCTCCGTAAATACAGAGCAGAAATACCTGTTCAGGTTTTCTTGCCTTCTTCCCATCCTCTTCCAAGAGCTTGCCTCCTTCTCCACTCAGCCTTTCAATCCCCAGGCCAACCTTCCTCCTCTCCCCCATGTATCTAAAGAATGCCTTTTTCCCTCTCCTGGCCTGTTTTGCTAACCTGACTTCCATGTCCGCCATGGCCCTCCTGATGACCTTTCCCGCTAGTCTCCTTGCCTCCCTGTAAGCCTCTCTATCCCCCTCCCCTTGAGTACTCTTGTATCTCCTGAATGCCCTCCACCTTCCAACTACCACCCTTGCTACCACCCTGCTGAACCAAAGCAACTTCCTGCTTCTTTCCCCCTTCCTAACACTTTTGAATGATGCCTGTGTGGCTTTCCAGATTTGGTCCCTGATAGCTACCCATAGTTCGTTTGTGTCACTTATATCCCTTAAACCTTCCATTGCCTTCCTCACTAGCCTTCTTAATTTGTTGAAGTCTGCCTGCCAAAAGTCCAGCACCGTTATGCTGTAACAGGTCCCCATCCTCCCAGCCCTAATTTTGAACCTGACAGTCCTGCGGTCACTTCTCCCTAGTTTTTCTTCTACTAACACCTCCTCCACAATTTCCCCATTTTTCAACACCACATTCAGCAGGTTGCTCCCCCTGGTAGGCTCCCTGACCAACTGATCAGGAACACCCCACTTGATGTGTCCACTAACTCCCTACTTCTTGCTGAAGCTGCTTCAGGGATGGTCCATTCCACATCTGGTAAGTTTAGGTCACCGACCAGTAATGTATCCCCCTTAAGAGCCATCCTCTCAATATTCTGCAGCATCTTCCTGTTCTGATCTTCTCCCTACAAGGGTGGTCGATATATGACTCCTACTGTCAAGTATTCCCCTGTCCACCTGCATAGCCTCACCCTTAGAAGTTCTGTGGCTCCGTCGCCCTCCAGTCCCTCTGATGCCCGTATGTCCTCTTTGATGTAAATGGCTACCACCCTTTTCCCGTCCCTCCTGTCCTTCCTAAACAGCCTGAAGCCTGTTATAGCTGTCTTCTACATGTGGAGGTCCATCCACCAAGTCTCAGTTATCGCTATGATGTCTAGCTTGTCATGTGTAATGATGGCCGTCAGTTCCTCCATCTTATATGCCAGGCTCTAGCGTTAGCCACCAACCTCTTCCACCAGCATTCTCCCTCCTTTGTTCCCCCTGCCTGCAAGCCCTCATCTATCAATCTTTTCCTGGGAGGACCTAGGGTCCTCAACTCATTCATGGTAAAGTGTGGGTATATGTCCAGCCCCCGCTCTAGTTTATATTTAAATTAAACTCTTTTGAAGAACTCCCCATCCAACACTTCAGTATGGCCGCCCCTCCTGTTGAGGTGTAACCTGTCCACTGAAAAGAGGCTTTCATTCTCCCAAATTGCCCCCCCAGTCCCCTATCATCCCATACTCCATCTGCGCACACCATTCCACTAGCCAGCTGTTAAGCTCCCGTATTCTTTGCTTCCTCTCAGTGCTGGCTCTTGGTATGTGCAATACCTGTGAGAAGGTTATAGATTTGAAGTTCAGCCTCCCACAGAATCTAGCTAGGGCCCCAAATCATGCTTGAACCTCCATGAGTCTACTACCTGCCAGGTCGTTAGTCCCCAAGCGGAACTCTAGATGTGAATTCCTGTCTTGATCTCCACCCCACGAGGAAATATGGTGCACAACCTACAATACAGTCATCCTAGGCAAGCACTCAACCCATATCCCTCTTTTTCTGCCACCCCACTTGACCCCCTTTAAGACAGAGTCACCAACCAGTATCCCCTTGACCCACTCATCATTCAAGTTTGCTTGTGATATTGCCCTCCTTCCCCTTGTCATCCATGCATTATCTACCCTCCCAGTCATAGCAGTCCACCCAACCCCCTGTCCTTACTGCATGCCCCCTCAACCACTTTGTCCATAACTTCACTGACCCCTTGCCCTCCTACCCTGTCCTGCCCTGGGTCCCCCCTGATTCCACCTCAGCCACTGTGTCCCCAGTGCCTTCTCCTTTGCTTTCCCTGTTCACTCCCCCCCCTTACCCCTGACTCATCTGCCCCCAGCCCATCTGCTGTCCTACCTCCAGCGTGTGACTCCCTCTCCACCCTTGAGGCATTGGTATCCCCCTTCCTTCTCTGATTATTATGTTTCTCTCCCCAGTGGTTTCCCTGTGTCACCTCCATACCTGGATGGACTCTCCTTCCTTTCTTCCCTTTTCCAGTATTTCTCCCCCCCCCCCCATTTCCCTTGGCTTCTCCCCCTTCTTCCTCCTTGGCTCCAGAGCATTCTCTCTGGCTCTGATTCCTCACACCTGCCTGACAGGGCCCCCTCTGGCCATGGTCCACTCACCACAGTCCAGCTCCCTGTCCCCTACAACTTCTTCCTTCTGCCCCGTCACCTTTGTGAAGACCCAATACCTATTTGAGCCTAATGTGTATCTCTCCCACCTCCCATTTGCACTATTATCCACTGTACCCCTGCCTCCTATCCTGGTACGCTCTCCCCGGCCCCCAGCATGGCCTGCTCTCTCCCCTCACTTGTCCGACTGACCTCATGCCTCTTGTCTTCCTAAACACCTCCACTAGCTTTCTTTACCATATCCCTCCATGTCCAGAAAACTTCCCTTCTAAGCCTTGCCATCACTGCCTCCAGCCTCCTCAGTCTCTGACAGACTGGGCAATTCCCCAGCTGCCACAAGGGTCTCATAAACACCACTTCTCCACAGTTAATACACCCCACAATCTTCCCCCACTGCTTCCCCTTCTTACCCATTCTCCACCCCCATTATTCTGCCACTGGCCCCTCCACTGTTGTAGTGCCCTCCCACTGACCATGCCACCTTTTGCCACTGTATTACCTTCTGACCAGGTCCCCAACCCCCATCCCCTGTGCCCCATGTACACCATGTTTCCCCGATATGTAGCCTCACAACTCCCTGGCTGAACCTCAAGGTCTGCTTAACCTTAACATTTTTTAAAAAGCCACTTGCAGTTCACAGTTGTTAACCTTGATAAAGTTACAACATCAGTCTTCAGTAAATCTCAATGAACCCCTTGCAGTTCACAGTCTTTAACCCTGAGAAAGGTACAACATGAGTTTTCAGTAAATTTCTTAGAGCTTGCAGTCTATAACCTTGCTGCAGAAATGCTTTACCCCTATACCTGTATTACCTCCTTTCGGACATTGGATTGCATCATTATTACAGGGTACATTCAAAACACCAGCATTGTTTACCCTTTACCCAAGTGCACTCCTGGTCCCCTCACCAGTGCTCCTCTTCTTAACCCCCTTTTCCCAAACTCGAACAGTGCCTTTGTGTGCCCCCCTCACTTAACCCCCACTTCAGTCATGCACTTGACCAGCACCTCTTTCTGTTCCTCCTCTGGTAGTGCCCCTCCCCCATTTGTTCCTGATTGGCTATTCCACCCTGGGAGTGGTCAGCCAGAGCATTTAACTTGGGAGGTGGCACCAGGTGGGTGGGAGAAAATTCAAACCACCAGTAGGAGACAATTGAAAGCAGTAGTCCAGTACCACATGATCCAGCAGGACAAAAACTGAAGGCAGCAGTCCAGTCCCACACTCTCAGGTGAGCCAGCCCTTTTCCATGCTAGTTTGGAGTGTGTTCTCTCTCGGTGCTCTCCTCCACCTGTGATGAATGGCTATGTCCACTTGACTTCTCCTGCACGGCTGCCGAGTGTGACCAGATTCCTCCCTCAGGCCACCGATTGTGGTCCTGCTCCTCTGCTTTGGCTGCATGAAGTAACCTCTTCTGCTCCCTGAGTCAAGTAATCTGAGTAGCAGCTGGTGTGCTTTTAAGGCCTGGCCTCTCACGTAGACCTGGCACTGTCTTCTCCCACAGGCTCCCCCAGGAGCCTGCATCAGTGCTGGAAACTTCGTTGATTGGTGCTGGGTCCTTAAACTTGATTGGAGCCTCCAGGACCCAGCTCGCATAAAGCATCAGGCAGAAAGGTTCTATCCAAAAATTCAAACCACCAGCAGGAGACAATTCAAGGCAGCAGTCCAGTCCTATGCTTTCAGGTGAGCCAGCCCTTTTCCACGCTAGTTCGGAAAATGTTCCCTCTCGGCACTCTCCCCACCTGTGATGAATAGCTACAACCACTCGACTCCTCCCACACAGCCACTAAGTGCGACCAGATTCCTCCCTCAGGACACTGATTGTGGCCCCACTCCTCTGCTTGTGCAGCTTCAGCCATACGCCATCACCTCTTCTGCTTCCCGAGTCAAGTATTCTAAAAAATATAAGCTACATGTTGAATAACTTTGCATTGTTAGCCATTTGTGTTTACTGCTGCTGAAAATGTAATTACAAATAGAATAATAGATAGGTTCTGGTATATTACAAGGTAGTAATTCCATCGAGAGGTTCTGGGGACACAGAGAACCTCGAGAGCGAAGCTCGAGAGGTTTCATGTGTCCCCAGAACCTCGATATGGAATTATTACCTTGTTATGCCATAACCTATTTGTTATTTTTTTTAATATATGGATAGGAGGTGAATTGACTCACCTCCATTTAAACAGTGGAGTCAGTGGGTCCATGTGAGTGCTGGCAGGGTTCCCCAGTGCTGTGTGGATGACCGGTGCTGTGAGCTTCATTTACCGCTGCTTTTTTTTAACTGTTTGTCGGCAGTGGTATCGGGCGAGGAGAGGAGCTAAAAAAATTTTTTCAAAAGTGAAGAAAAACAGTTGTAGCGGCTGTTGACCGTTCACTCGCTAAGCGAGCGAGCAAGCCGCCATGTTTTCCTACTCGTTGTGCCTGCCCACGAGCAAAAGCGGCCAATCAGAGGACACGCTTTGTAAAACGTCAGGGCTACACTTGCACATGTGTTCTTCAGCTTTCTTGATAATACTATCAATCGGGTGCCGAACGATACTATTACGGCACCTGAACGATACTATTATCACTTACGAATAGTAGTATTATCGCTCCAGGAGCAATGGTATTACAAGTATTTTTTTTGTATGCTTTCAACCATGTTATTTTCACATTCCATATATTAAAATATTTTTTAATAACATGCATTCTATCTCGCCTACAGTTGTTGACCACTACACCAGTGAAATCACCTTCAACGGCGTTCGTGTAATTGCTATTCTGATCATCTCAGTGGGATTTCTTCTGCTGCTTTTACCAGAAGAGTGGGATACCTGGATAATAAAACTACTGACACACCTCAAAGTTCGGAAGAAGGAGGAAGTTACTGAAGGACAGGGAGAGGGAGGACAAGGGTTTCAAAACAAAGGAAGAAGAGGCAGAACTTCAGAGTCCTCCTTTATGCATTAATGCCCTTTTTAAGTCAATATTATGGCCTTCTAGCAAAAATTGTAGACAGGTTTTTTTTTTAATTCTCCTCATTACAGGCCTCTGCCCTTCATCCAGACTGACCCTCTTAGCCTCATCACCCAATATTTTGTGGACTTACCAACATCTGCCCCCATGACTCCCCCCCCCAAATGGCGGGGCAGCAGGACCCCCAATTGCCACACTATAGATCTGGTTCTGGGGGATAGCCACATTGTCAGTGTGGGAGCCTTTGGAGTTTTGGTCATTCTTGCTGCCACCAGCCTGCACTTTTTTATCCTTTTCTGCCATCCCACTGGGACACCGACCTGTGGATGTGATGCAAGCATGCAGGTCATCCGCTGGCTTCTTCCCTCCTACTTGAGCCACTCCAGAGTGCACTGCCACCTGTGGTCACGCAAGTAGCAGTACCCCTCCAGAGCAGGCTGCCCCCCCCCACCAGAGGAGACAGCATCATCTGGGATGCACTGTCCTCCCCTCCGTGGTAAGCCCCTGATTACTTGAGCTCATGTCCAAAGCCGGGTCACCAGCGTCACAAGTGGTAGAGCTACCACTGCATCGGTGGACCGGCTTCTACAGAAGCACATGCATTAAACAAGATGTGTATATTTATACAGTTTTATAACTTATAAATTGTAAAGTGTACAACTGTGCATGGTCTCTAATTGCCCGCACTTTTTCACAACAACTTTCACTCTGAAGTGAAGGACCGACATTCATGTCTTTTTAACTGAATGTAATGTATATTACAACTAATTTCATAGTTGTTTTAAAAAAAGCAATTTTCACGGAGATTGTACTGCAAGCTTTGCAGACTGGAAACTCCTGCAGAAATGTGCTTTATACACTGTGATTTATTTTTTATTAATAATGCTATGCTCTGCTACTTTACAGTTTTTTCAGCTGTAACCTGGCTTTAATTATGCTTTTCTTTCTTACAGCAGCAGAAAAAAGAACATGAAACTATGTGAGATGCTATATATATTTAACAGGAAGTAAGATGGGGAATATGTATGGGGAACATGTTGTGCCCTACATGAAGAGCTCTGATGTTACAGAATCTATAAACAATTCATTAGCATCACGTTTAGGATGTAGTCCAAAGCACTTTCTGCCCCAGTGGGTTACTACTCTTTGAAAATATTACTGTGAGGTCATTCATAGGGGAAAACAGTGCCTTATACAGAACTTTACCCTTTAGTCCCATTTTGGACTCGTCTACGATGCAAGCCACCCATATATTCTTAAAGAACGTAAAAGATAAGCGTTTCTATGAAGTTACGTCATTTGTGTTACCTTTAAGAGGAGCACAGCTGATGTAGGATGAGATAATTAAAGAGCTGGTCTCTTCTGAAAGAAAAAGTTTAAAACCATTTTGTTTGTTTTTTTAATCACGTTTCTCCTTATCATATACCACACCATTTTCAACTGTATCATTTATAAATTAGCTGATTTTTAAGACTTAACACTTTATTTAGATTTTATCCCTTAAGTAAATGGCAGCACACAGCCATTGTGATACAACATAGTAATTTAAGGTTGGAAGGGACTTCAGGTCCATCAAGTCCCACCCCCCTGCTTCATAAGCTGGACCAACAGGTATGCTGTGCAAACATGTACTTATTTATAGAGATTTCATACCCACACCACTACATAGAAACATAGACTATGACGGCAGACAAGGACCACTTGGCCCACCCAGTCTGCCCATTTCCCTACCTATTGGATAAGCTGCAGATTCTAGTTAACCAATAGCCTGTTTCCTGCAACCCCCCACTATAATTGCATTATGTCTGTCCCATGCATGTTTCAGTCCCCCCACTGTTTTAGACCCCACAGGAAGGCGGTTCCATGCGTCCACCACTCTCTCCATGAAAAATAATTTCCTCACATTACCCCTAAGCCATCCCCCCTCTAACTTTAAATTGTGACCCCTTGTTCTTACACATCTCTTTTTCTGAAAGATGCTACCCTCCTGGACTTTGTTGATTCCCTTGAGGTACTTTAAAGTTTCTATCATGTCCCCCCTGTCCCTCTTTTCATCAGGAGTATACATATTAAGCTCTCTCAGTCTCTCTTCATATGGTTTCTGATGTAGACCCTGCACCATTTTAGTTGCCCTCCTCTGGACTGCTTCCATCCTGTCTATGTCCTTGCGTAGATGAGGTCTCCAAAACTGCACGCAGTACTCCAGATGGGGTCTCACCAACTGTCTGTATAGAGGGATAACCACTTCCTTTTTTCTACTTGTGATGCCCCTCCTTATGCGTCCCAGTATCCCCCCGCTCTCCTTACTGACTTCTCACATTGCTTACCCACCTTTAGGTCATCTGATATGACTACACCCAGATCCCTTTACATTACTGTTGTCATTAGCACCTCCCCTGCTATTGTGTACTCTTTTCCTGGATTTTTATTTCCCAGGTGCATTACTTTGCACTTCTTTGCATTGAATCTAAGTTGCCATATGTCTGACCATTCCTCCAACCTTGCCAAGTCCCTTCTCATCCTTTCTACCCCCCTTGTGTATCAATTCTGTTACAGATCTTTGTGTCATCTGCAAAGAGGCATACCTTTCCTTCCAGACCCTCTGCAATGTCAGCTATAAAGACGTTAAAGAGGAATGGACCAAGTACTGAGCCCTGAGGTACTCCACTAGTAACCCCCCTTTCTTCAGAATGTGTTCCATTCACTATTACCTTCTGTGTCCTGTTGTGCAGCCAGTTTGCTACCCAGGCTACCACCCTAGGATCCACTCCCAGGCTGGCTAACTTGATTATTAATCTTTTGTGAGGGACTGTGTCAAACGCCTTGCTAAAGTCTAGGTAGGCCATATGCACAACCCCTCCCTGGTCTATTACTTTGGTCACCCAGTCAAAGAAATCGATTAGATTCATCTGACATGACCTTCCTGCTGTGAATCCATGCTGCTTTGGGTCCTGTGTCCCGCTGGCCTCTAGGTACTCAACAATTCTTTCTTTCAGAAGTGATTCCATCATTTTCCCCACTACTGAGGTCAAACAAACAGGTCTGTAGTTTCTTGCTTCTGCCTTGCTCTCACTTTTGTGAAGGGGAATCACATCTGCCTTCCTCCAGTCCTCAGGTACCACCCCATCTTCCCATAATTTGTTAAAAAGTGTGGTCAGTGGTGTCACTAGGTCCTCCCTTAGCTCTTTTAGAATTCTAGGGTGAATTCCGTCAGGCCCCATTGCTTTGTCCACCTTGAGTTTTAGGAGTTCTTTCAGTACTCTTTCTTCTGTAAATGGACTGGCATCAACCCCACTATCCAGAGTGCTTCTACTGTTTGGTTTAAGTAACTCCTCTTCTTCTTTTGTGAATACTGAGCAAAAGTATTCATTCAGTATCTCTGCCTTTTCACTGTCTCCCTCTGCCCACTTCCCCTCTCCTTTATTAATCTTCACTACCCCTCCCTTAACCTTTCTATGCTCCCTAATGTACCTATAAAAGGTTTTATCCCCCTTCTTAACTGAGTTGGCTATCTTTTCCTTGGTTTGGGCCTTTGCTTTTCTGACTGCCTTCCCCACTTCTTTCTGCTTTAACTAATACAGTTCCCTGTCGTGCTCCATCTGTGTTTCCTTATACTTTTTGAATGCAGCCTTTTTTTCCTTAACCTTCCCTGACACCTCTTTAGAGAACCATAGTGTTTTTTTATTCCGCTTTGTTTTCTTTATTTGTTTCACACAAAGGCTTGTTGCCTCCATGATGGCAGTTTTGATTTTCTCCATTGTTCTTCCACCCCTCCTTTCTGGCCATTTGCTAATGCATTCCTCAGGTATTCACCCATTATGCCAAAGTCAGCCCTTCTAAAGTCCAGTATCCTTGTCTTTGTATGGCTTGTCTCCATGGTTGTGTTTATTGTAAGCACACTGTGCAGTGGTTGCTTGTTCCCAGATGTCTACTGACTTCTAAATTTGTGATCCTCTCTCCATTTGAGAGTACCAGGTCTAATATTGCTCCCTCCCGAGTGGGTTTCACCACTAACTGTCTAAGGCATGCCCCCTGTAGGGCATCAAGAATGACCCTGCTCTTGGATGTAGCTGCAGTCCATGTCGCCCAGTTAACATCTGGCATATTCAGGTCCCCCATCAACAGTATCTCCCATTTTCAGCCATTTTGAGAATGCCCTCTATCATTTTCTTGTCCATTTCCTCCTCTTGAGATGGGGGTCTGTATACAACCCTTGTGCGGATTGTGATGCCATTCCCTGTCTCCAAGGTGACCCAGAGTTCCTCTTGTCCTCCCCCTTTACTTTTTAGTTCTGTAGCTTTGATCCCTTCCCTTATGTGGAGAGCTACTCCACCTACTCTTTTACCCTCCCTGTCCCTTCTGTAGATTGTGTACCCTGGTATGTTGACATCCCAGTCATGGTTCTCCGTGTACCATGTTTCTGTGACTGCCACAATATCCAAGTGTTCCTCTTCCATCAGGGCTACTAGCTTTGGAAGCTTGTTTCCAAGACTACGGGCATTGGTACTCATTGCCCTCCATTTAATGTTGGCTTTATCCTTTTTTACCCCATCCCTGCTCTTATTGTTCTTGTCCATTGTTCCATTTACCCCTGTCCTGCTCTCTGTCAAGCTCTGTACTTCATTGTTTACCCTACTACCTGCCATGTTTTGTGGGGGGAGGCTTGAACTTTCCTGTTTCCTATCAACACCTCCCCCTTTGGCTAGTTTAAAAGCTTGCCAAGGAAGCCTTTAAACCTGTCACCTAGGAGCATGTTTCCCTTCCTGGACAGATGCAGACCATCATGCCAGTATAGACCTTCATCTCTCCAGGTGGACCCCAGTCCCCAATGAAGCCAAAGCCCTGTGCTCTGCACCAGTTTTGCAACCATTCATTAAACTGCATGGTGTGCAGTACCCTAGCCTCACCCCTGCCATAGACTGGCAGCACCTCTGAGAAGGTTACCATGCTTGCTACCTGTCTGAGACCCTCCCCAACTCCACAAATTCATCCTGCACTGCACTGATCTCATGACTAGCTAGGTCATTTGTCCCGAGGTGGACAATGATATCTAGTTTCCTCTCCTGTGATGCTGCTTCTGCAATCCTGAGGATTTGCTTCCTCTCCCTCCAAGCCATGGCACCAGGCAGGCACCTTACTTCCCTCTCCTCTCCCTTCCCCAGGTCTACACCCCTAACAATTGAGTCCCCTATCAGAAGAGGTTTCTTTCCCCTGTGGTGTCCGTTGCCACTCTTTTGTGGGTCTCCCTTGTGGATGTCCCCAGCATTCTTCTTGGTCTCCAATGAGGGTGTCATCATAGAGAAACCTTGATTTGCCAGACTGACATATGATTTGTGAAGAGGTGCAACTTGGGGGCTACGTCTCTGTTCCACCACCCCCATCCTGAGATTCCTATGCAAGCAGGCATTTTTCCAGGCTTTGTGTGTAGGCCCACACTGTCTTCATGTCTGCTGTCTCTGCTGATAGGCTATTCCATAGGGTTACCACCATCTAAGATAAAAAAGGCTTTCATAATGTTACCACTAAATGGACCACTTTTGAGCTTTATGGCATTTTCATACATCCTGTTGGAGCCACCCAGATCAAACATTGCATTCCATTGGACCTTCTGAATGCAATTATTATATGCAGAGGCCTGGCACCATGTCCCCTTTCTCAGCCTTCTTTTCTCCTGGATGAATATGTTAAGGGCCTCATCTCTGTCCTCCTAGCTTTTTCATCCATACCACTGATTGTTTTGGTGACCCTGTGTTGCACACTCTCTCTACTGCCACAATTTCATTTCTGTTGTGGAGAGCCCATAACTGCACACAGTACTCCAGTTGGGGCTTGACTAGGGCCTTATAAAGCAGTAGGATTACTTCCTCTGCTTTGCTGAGCACCCCATTTTTAATGAACTCCAGCATTTATCCAGCCTTCAGGACAGCAGCCGTGCACTGCTGGTCATGCTTTAGCCCCTTCTCAACTCTAATCCCCAGGTCCTTTTCCTACTCCTCTACGGCAAGAGGAACCCCAAACAGATCCAGATAGATGTAGATCCTACCTTTGTTTCCCCACCCCACATGCAGCACCTTGTGTTTTGCTATATAGAATCTGAGACTCCAGCAGTCCAAGTGGTTGCCTGGCTTGTCCAGGTCCGCCTGAACTTTGTCCCATCCTCAAGGGAGTTGACCACCCCAGCCAGCTTAGTGTCATCAGCAAATGTAAGCAGTCTCCTGGAGACACCAGCATCCAGACTATTAATGACATAGTCAAAAAGCAGTGGCACCAGCACTGGGGCCTGAGGGATGCCGCTGAGTACCCCCTCTGCTCAAAGGTGTAGTGCCCATCAATCTCAGCCCTCCGCTTCCTGCCAACAAACCAGCTAGGAATCCACCTTGTATGAATCGCATATGCAGCGCTGGTGTACTTTGACCAGAAGCTTATTATGTGCCACAGTGTGAAAAGCCATGCTGCAGTCCAGATAGACAATGTCTACGGCCCTGCCCCTGTCCACATCCCTGGTCACTACATTGAATAATGTGATCAGGATGGTTTGGCATAAACTCATCAAGCACTGATAAAATTGTTCTCAAATTGGTTAAGTGCAGTACTATGACATGTGCAACACATCATGCCTTTGGTGACTACATCTTCAAAAATTTCCATTGTAACATACACAACATTCAAAATGACATGTTGCCTTCAGTGCTGTATATGTTATTAACTAACAGTTAACCATTTATCAATTGCTATTTATCCACACAGGTGTAGTATAACCCCTAAAATTCAGATAATTTATAATTTAGTAAACTGTAGTACCTAAAAAATTATTTTTGCAAACATTCATTCTAAAGTAGGATATCAGCTCTTAAACATTGAGATTAATTTTGAAGGCAGGATTGTAAAACAATGAAATCATGTGAATGATTACATTATAGGATGACTTCAAGGAACACAGCACTACTTGATCAACCATTCTGTAAAATATTGTACATTTACAGCCTGTAAAGTTTACAATGCTAAATGCGAAATGGCATTCTTTTGTAATTTTGTCATAATGCAAGAATAAATCCACATGTATGATTATTTATACGAGTCTGTCATCAGATTATTTCAGTCAAGCTGCTACAAAGGGAAAACAGGACTGCACACTCACTGAATCAATGTTTATGAAATATTTATTGAAATGTTTGCAACAAAGCAACTGTTGTGACATTTCATGACCACCTTTAGTCACTTCTTCAGAGAGAGTGGACCTATTAGGAACTCTATATGTACAAATAGAACAGTGCATAACAATCTATCTGTTATAGTACTGTAATATATGGATAAGCCTCAATAATACTGTATAATGCCTTATTTTAGCTGTCAATTAATATTCTCTTTATGCACGGATATATGTTTACAGCAAGAAATTGTTGACCGAGGATAAATCGCGTACGTATGTGCAAAACAAATTATGTTACAGTGCGGGTGCTCAGATCATACATTCATTTGAGCTTTGTGATGTTGGGGAACTAATATTAATTCATTGGTGTTGGGGAACTAATCATTCAGTGGTGTTGGGGAACTAATATTCATTCAGTGGTGTTGGGGAACTAATATTCATTCATGGCACTTTCACCATTTAAAATAGAATGCTCATATTCAATGGGATACTGTTACATGAACTCAATGCGCTCGTACTGGGGATACTGTAGGACTTCTGCTTCTGCTCATATTCATTCATTTGGGTTTCGTGCTTTGTGAACTTCTGCTTTGTGTTACAGTATGTTCTAGTAAAACTTAACTTTTATTAATTTATTTGTAAAAGAAGGCATCGGAGTGCTGAAGGGGGAGTGCTTCTTTTGTTTAGTAATTGAGACACTTAGCATGAGCTTCTGTTATCCCTGCCTTCTGGAACCCCTTGACTATATCCTCTTCTCTCTCACCAAGTGTGCTTATGCTGTCTACCAACCACTGAGCATTTTTAAATTTCAGCGATTGCATGCGGAGGTCGACGCTGATGTCACCACAAGCACGACCGTTCCGTAGTTGCTCTGACACAGTGTTGGCATACCAGGTAGTGAAATGTTGCTTCAGTTGATCTTTAAAAATCTTATTTACAGTTAAATCCAGTGGCTGCAGTAAATCAGTACATGAGGCAGGAATGAAAATGGGAATTATGGCATTATGTTCCAGAGCCTGTAGAACATCTTCAGTCATGTGCCCCCTGAATAGATCCATAACTAGCAAGGATCTTTGTTCATCTGGAAGGTCCATCTGTTTCTTGATTTTCTGTACATAAGGGACCAAAACCTCTGAAATAAACTACAGCATAGTAGCGTTACAAGCCCAGTGGTTCTCAGAGTGACTAATTAACCATCCCTGGGGGAATGTAAATGCAGGATGGCAGTTATTGGTTTTTCCCTTGTAGATGATCTGGGGGGGGGGAGTTCACCAATCATGGAAACAACTAGGACGACAGATACCTGCCTCTTGTCCCCTAATCCTGAGACCTCCACCTGCTTTGCAAAAATGTGGACTTCAGTTGTGGGAAGTCAAGTGGTGTTTTACGAGCTGCTTTTGTGGCCTTACGTTTAGAAAACCCCATCCTGCTCAGTAATTTCCAACATCATTGTCTGCTAAAGGTTAGCTGCCCACCATTCTCTGCCAGAAGGTCAGGATTGTGTGCCTTTACCACACCAGAGGCAATTGCAGAAACAACTCTGGCATTATCAACAGCACCCTCCAACCGCAAACTCTTGATAATGTTACGCAGCTCAAGTTCAACATCATCAAGGAGCAGGGTAGGACATCCGCGAGGGTTAGTAGGCAACTGAGGAGTAAGTTGGGTAGGGTCGGGGAATTTTGTCAGCTGTGCAAGGTAATCTTTCTTAAAACCACGAACAGTGCTCTCATTAATGCTTACTGTGTATTTTTGGCTGTAAAACCGCACAGCATTCATAACCCCATTCTCTACTGCATATTTCACAACCTCAAACCGTGCCTCAGCAGTGTACTTAACGTACTTGGTTCTACGCTTTTTCACCAGAGGCTCTGAGAGTTCTGCCACTACAGTCTCAGCAACAGTCAAAGGGACTGATGCAGTTTGACTTAAATTGATAGCACAAAGCGGCTCCCTGGACAAGCCCCTCTTCACAGCCGGCTTCTTGTTAAGCCATGACAGTAGTGACATCGTAAAGCTAGTATGTGCGGTATCTTCAGTAGTTCAGTAGGCTCCAATAATACTCAGTTAAGTCAGAAACAAAAACAGCAATGAGCACCGGCATCTCTACTTCTTCATTTTCTGCTTCTACGATTTTGGATTTTTGACAGGTGACTTCTGGGTTGCAAAATGACCGAAGGAGTGCTAATATAAGGTAACGCCAATTACTGTGGAATTGTACACCATGCGGTAATTTGTTTGTGCTGATATTTTGCGTTATGCAGTAGTATACAAAGTCATACAAAAATTTCCTGGTAATACACTACTGCTGCCTCAATAATACTATCCTGAAATGTGATAATACTATTGTTTTTGTTGATAATACTACAGTTCAAAGGTCATCTCCAACTGTGATATTATCAATGAACTTCAGCAGCACGAGAGCAGCTACCAGCACGTCCTGAGCGAGAGCCGGCTTTTCACTCAAACTGTTTTCTGAGAGAAAGCCAGCTCACCGCTCGCAGGTACTCCACAAAACCCAGAAAATGGATTCTGTTATGGAAAACGAAACTACCATACAAAGAAAGAGCCACAATAAAAAAGCCGCAGGAAAAGACAGTTTTTTTACATTTTATTTACCTGTTTCTTAGCCACAGTCATTGGGTGTTACAAAACTTAAATTCTGGGTTCCAATTTTAAGTTCCAGTTTGTAATTTACTTCCTACTTTCAGTTTACTGTTTACTTAGTGCAGTTCCTCTTCCTGCAGCAAACATCCCAGATGCACCCAGCAGTATAAAGTAAGAAACAAAACTGCCTTGGATCCATATATTAAAAAAAATAACAAATACATAAGTGTGTTAGACTGCAGTAATATCATCTCGAGGCTTTGGGGTTTTGGAAACCTTTCAAGCTTTGCTCTCAAGGTTCCAAATTCCCCAAAACCTCTTGATGGTGTTGCTGCCTTGTAATACACACTTATCTATCTATTATTCTATTTGTAACACCATAGAGGGATCTCATGACATCATACACCTCGAGAGCAAAGCTCGGAATGCGTTTGAAGACATGGAACCCCGAGATGGTGCTACAGGCACCGTAAAATATGGATTGACATACATTATTTTTTGTAATACAGTACATAATTTCAGTCTCATCGAAATGAAATTGCGATTTGTATTTCTGAGCAAGTGCAGTTTTCGTAAATTACATTGACTGCCACTGCTTCTACTAGTAGCGTTTTGTGCAATGACACACACCGCCACCCACCGCAGCTTCAGTCAGTCTTCACCAGTTTCACTCTCTCGCTGTTTGACTATAGCTGCACATACTGCAGTTTGTAAGATACTAAGGGCCAGATATTCAAAGCCTTGTGCCTGGTGCAAAGCTGTAGCACTGGAATAGCACTGGATTTGTACCAGGCTGCAATATTTAGAAGCCCTAATAGCACCGACATTGTGTGATAGTGCCAATGCTAAAAGGAAATGTATGCAAGGGCGGGAGTTGGGGGAGTGGCCAGGAATACCAGCAGCGTGGCATATTCAAACAGACAGCACCGCGCTACAGGCATTAGCACGACCTGTAGCGCGATGCCAAATACCACTGGCAAAAAGCTGGCGGTAATGCTGCAGTATCACCCTCACCCCTCCCCATCATGATCCCGACCCCTGGTAGCCCCAAAACACATAAATCCATGGTGGTTTAATGGTCCTCCACCCCCCATCATGATCCCCAACCCCCAGTAGCCTCAAAATAGCACATAACTCTAAGGTGGGTTAGCGGTCCCACCACCCCATCATGATCCCCCGACCCCCAGTAGCCAAGTATAACACATAACTCCATGGTGGTTTAGTGGCCCCCACCACCCATCATGATCCCTGACCCCCATGTCAGCCCTGAATAGCACAAACTCCATGGTGGTTTAGTGGTTCCTCCACCCCCATCACGATCCTTGACCCCTGGTAGCCCCGAATAGCACATAGCTCCATGATGGTTTAGTGGTCCCCCACATCACAATCCCCGACCCCCTGGTAGCCCCAAAAATCACTTCAATACCTCATGGTCTAGTGATCTCACCTCAGCACAATCCCGACTCCTCGGTAGCTCTAAAAAATCACTTCAATACCTGTGTCTTAGCGGTCCCCCACCGGAAGTGTGGACACCCATTAGCCCATAATGTGCACATGGAGTCGAGACTAGCTCAGCCCTCCTCTCACCACCACTTCTGGAGTCGACTGCAGGCGCATGAGCGCCACTAGGTACCAGTGCTCATGCATACTGCAGTCAGCGGCCGGCCAGCCATGGTGGTGAGAGGAGGGCTGAGCCAGTCACCGGCTCCATACATATGCACGTTACGGGCTAACGGGCATTGCGCTTCCGGATGGGAGGACCACCAGGTATTGAAATGATATTCGGGGCAGCCATGGGTCAGGGATCGTGCTGGGGGGCATAACTCTCAACCTCCTGTCTTGGTAATCAGGGACAGGGCTAATAAAAATCAGTGAAAGATGGCAAAAATCAGGGACAAATCTTAACAAATGTGAATATAAGCTAAAGAAGCTTGCTACTTTGTGTAGCTTAATATAAAAAGCATTTACTTAAGGAGAAATATGATGTTACACTAATGAGTATCATAATTTTATGCTTCAAATCCCTACTGTGCAGGGACAGAAGCCATAATTTTAGGAGGGAGAGAGGTAGTTTTTGAGGTGGAATCAGGGACATCCCTGAAAATTAGGGACAGTTGAGAAGTATGCTGGGAGGGAACCACTAGACCACCGGGTATTGAAGTGATTTTTGGGGCCACCGGGGGGCCGGGATCGCGATGGGGGTTGGGGAACCACTAAACCACCATGGAGTTATGTGCTATTCTGGATACCGGGAGTCAGGGATCATGCTGGGGGTGGGGACCATTACACCACGGCTGTTTGTGATGTTTGGGGCTACCGGGGGTCGGGGATCGCGATGGGGGGGACTCATACCTCCCAGTCATTTGTCACTGAAATGTGGGACATGGACCTTTGTGGACACTCAAACTGAGGAACAACGAGGGACACAGACCTTCAGCATGAGGGACATATCCTCAAACATGGGGATACAAGCCCAGACCACTGTGCAAACCATAGTGTTTACCCTGTACAGAATATATTTCGGAGTTTGTATTTTACACATCAGTTTTTCTGCTGTAAGGTCTGATGTACAGCACATTCACTGTGTGGGTGACACCTTTTCCATGAGGCATGGCTGAGGGACAGAGCAGTTTTCAGAGGCCAAATGAGGGCTGTCCCTCATAATGAGAGACACTGGAGGGGTATGGGGGCTGTCCTCCAGGGTGTGTTTGGACTCAGGCAGTGTAGCTATATATCTATAGATGTATACCTATATATATATATATATATATATATATATATATATATGTAATGAATATACCACTCTGAGTGTCTTGGTCGGCGCTCTGATATCCTTGCGCCTTAGTGCGTTGTACACATGAGGCCGCAAGGCTGTGCATCAACCGCCCAAGGCGCATGGATATCAGAGCGCCACTCAAACACCTCAGAGTGGTTTATCTATCTTATAAAATGTCAAAATTGTTTTGGAGGGGGTTAAAAGTGCAGGTGTGCGGTCGTGCTCTGATATACACACGATCATGTGATGCTCAAGATCCAATAGAGCAACAACAATATGCCGATCCATTTTATAAATATATATATACACACACACATATATATACGTATATATGTGTGCGTGTGTGTGTATGTACCTGTATATATATATATATATATATATATATATGGCTATGTTGCTCTGTAGTCCATTTCGACCAACAGGGGATGCTGTGGGCATGTCTACGCCTGCAGCATCCAGCCTGTACTTCTATTCCAACCAAAAAGTGGAACTGTGTGCACCCTGCAGTAGCACTGGGCTAACTGCATGGTAATGTTTGCTAAGCAGCAGTTAATGAGATGCAATTGTACCTGTTTGCCTACAGATTACCTAAGTAGGCTCATTTGCATAGGAGCATTAAATATAGCTCCCGTTTGCCCCGGGCTAACCAGTTTGCACTGGGCTAATGTGTTAGCACTGTGCAATCAGGTTAGCCCCGGGCCAACCTCACTTCAGCATAGCACAGTTCTGCAGTGTGTGGCTTCCACCATTGTTTGTAGCAGATGTGAGACATCCCTATGCAATCTCACACAATGTTCTCCACCTGCAGCACTGGCTTGCTACAGAGTCTAATGAGCTGCAGTTCCAATTTACACTTCCCTGTTGCTATATTCAGTGCTGTCTTATTCTCAGGCTATTTTTGCTCAGCAATCTCAGATCAGTTTGCCCGGCTTCCTTAGCATGCTATATTCAGCAGGATTAGCACTGGGCAATTCCTTTTAAATATAGCTTGCTTTTTGCTCCAGGCTAAGTTTGCCTGCTGGGCAGTGTTAATTTAGCCCCAGGGCAAAGTTTTGAATATCTGGCCCTAAGCCTCTGATTGATGTTATTGCTGTTTAGAACCTTTCACAAAATATTTTTATGAGTATTCAGCCAATGCAATTCCAATAGGGATGAAACTGAGACCATGTCTTAAATTTAAATAAATATTTAGTGAGCAGTAAATAAGATAAGGTATTATGTACTGTAGGTCTGCTGGCAGTTTGACCACTACTGCAACTGTTGTCCCAAGCTCCCTCCAGCAGATCAAAATTTGAAAATAGTTTCTCCGCTGGAGCCTAGGATGATGGTTACAGCACTGGTCAAACTCCCAGCAGGTCTAGAGTTTTCATTTTTGAAACAGAATTTAATTTGAACAGCCTTTTTTCAATAAGGCAACTTAGGTCTCAACTTTATGGTGACGCTTTGTTTGGGCGCTGAGTTGAACCACTTGATTAACTTTAAACTCCATGTCCAGCTATAGAGTATACTGAGCGATCTAGCTGAGTTTAATCTTATTCAGCTTGAACCCATGGGTCAAAAACACCTGAAATGACTCAGCAATCTACTTTTGTTGGTAAGCGTGACCCAGGTCTCACCTTGTGGACTGGATCCTGAATGTGATGGTGAGCCAGTGGAGAATACAGATAACAGAAGTAAGTAAGTAAGTAAACTTAATTTATCCAGCGCCCAATCCTGAATCTGGGTGCTTTACATAGAGGTGCAGCATTCAGAAAAACATAAACAATTTCAACAATTTAAGTCAGAGTCAGTTAAAAAGCAAATATATAATAAATAATAAATACAACTGTAAATACCCCATTTAAAATACTAATTACAAATTAAAGGCTTGCTTAAACAGATGCACTTTAAGTCCTCTTTTAAAGCTCTCCACAGAAGATGATTCCCTTAAGAATTGACGGACTCAGCGACTTCAAAATCTCGGCTGCCAGAGGTCTTAAGCCGAGCCCCCAGAACTGTAAGGAAACCTTCCATGGAAATGCGAAGTGAGCTCACCATGAAAGCAGGTGTCAGAAGGTCAGACAGATAACCAGGATCCACTCCGTATAGGACCTTATAAGTGAACAAGCCCACCTTGAAGGCAATCCTCCACCTGACCAGCAGCCAGTGCAGTTCACACAAAACTAGAGTTTTGTGTATGGACCTAGGAAGGCCCTTTAACATCCTAGCTGCAGCGTTCTGCACCAGCTGAAGCCAGCAGAGGTTACCCCTGCTGACCCTAAAGTAAAGACCATTACAGTAGTCAAGTCTGGAAGTTACAAAGCCATGTACCAGTGAGGGCTTGTCATCAGGTGGGATTAAGGGCTTAATCTGGGTGACATTCCTCAATTGGTAAAAACCATTTCAGATGACAGAGGACACTGGAGCCTCAAGTGTCTAACTGTCATCAAGGATGATGCCCAGATTTTGCACCTTATTGGCTTCCACCAGTGAGGCGGTACCCAGGAACAACCCTGTTCCTGCTCCAGTGGCAACCATATCCTGCTGATGACCTGGCTCAGTCACCAGCACCTCTGCCTTGTCCATGGTAAGCCTCAGCCAGTTAGAGAACATCCAGTCCTGGGTCTCGGATAAGCATTTATTTAGCTCATTCACAGCGTTCAGTGTTCTGAGGGAAAAGGACATATACAGCTGGGTATCATCCACATAGCAGTGAAAACCCAGACTGTAATGCCTAATGATATCACCCAGGGACAGCAGGTACACCGCAAACAACATGGGCGACAAGATCGAACCCTAAGAGACTACACAGGCCAAGAGTTTCGGGCTGGAGGAGAAATTCCCCATCACAACCCATTGCTTCCTGCCTGTCCTATAGGACTCAAATCAGCTAATGACTTTGTTGGTGAATCCACAAAGCCCTCTAAGGCAATTGAGAAGCATCATGTGGTCTACAGTGTCAAAAGCTGATGAGAGATCCAGGAGAATGAGAATTGACCATTTTCCTCTGGCTCTGGCCTTGAGGAGATCATTCTGCATCCTAACTAATGCTGTTTCAGTGCTATGCTTTCTCCTAAATCCAGACTGGAATGGTGCATAGATGTCGAAGGTCATCAGGTGGGCTTCGAGCTGCGTAGCCACTACTTTCTCCACAACTTTCCCCAAGAATGGAAGATTGGAGACAGGTCAGTAATTCGCTTAGATGTCAGGGCTGAGAGATGGTTTCTTTGGAAGGGGCCTCATCAATGCCTCTTTCATGCTTTTATATCTAGCCTGTTGTGATCATATTCCAGTGAGTAACTATGGGACAACCAAAAAGGCTGAGTGATGGTACTGCTCCAAAAACAAAGACTCTGGTATTGCTAAGGAAGGTCTCTAGTCGGTAGGAATGGCAGAAGACCTTGATAGTTACATGGAATCAAGTTTGGTTATCACTGAGCTTCTAGATTGAACATCTGTGTAAGATGGTCACTTAGACTGCCAAAAGGTTTAACTCCTCCATTGAACATCTGAATATTTTTAAAGTAAAAGTGGAGTCCATACAAACAACTGCTGGTTGGGGATGATTCTATGGCAGCAACCAGATTTGTCAGGCAGGCCTCTGCCCATTAGCAAAGAAGAATGGAATTTTGAGGTCTAGACTGGAGGTCCTAGAAAACCAGGCTATGAATATGAATGTGTGGGTTGTGGAACTACCAGTAAGTGTGGAGGAGGAGGAATTCCTTTAACAGTTATGGAGGCGTTAGGTGCTGACCTGGGGGAGGACTTGGGGGGGCAGAAAAAGCCTACCAGATTACCCCACAATGGTCTGCTGTGGAGATACTGGTACCACACATAGCCCTGGTCATAATGTCTGGGATCCTGGTATGGGACAGAGTGTTGCAGCTGGAATGACAGAAGGACGTTTTGTGTGTAGTGTCTGGATTCCACCACTCCCTGATGAGTTAACACCACTTAATAGACCATCAGGCACCTCTGTTGCCACTGTTCCTATGATGCTGAGGGGAGTGGACAATAGTCTCAGAGGTGACTCTTGTGTTGAAGGGTATTAATGGTACAGTCTTGCTGAGAGCCACACCCTGAGAACTGTGTAGATCCTAGGCTAGACACTAAAACCCCACCCCATTAGGTGGAGCCTGAAGACTGCATCTATAGTGTCCCTGCAGAATAGCACTGCATTTCTCAGTCATCCAGACTGTACTCCTGGGACAAGGAGGGGACTTGCTTACCTGTTTTTCATTGCTGCTGCCCTCATGCTTGACTTCAGAGGAGAAGCCCTGGTTGCCGGTTACCTTGCATGCCAGTGCGACCTGAGCACCATGTGTATGGTGTCTTTCCATGTCTTCTCTCCAAGTGGCTAAGTGGTCATCAAGGATAAAGTAACTCCCACTCTTCTTCTTTGCAATTATCATTTATCCCCCCTTTGGCCTTGGGGGCAAAACAAGTCAACCTTTATTGGCCAATAAATAGATTAAACTTGTACCACACTTTACACAGTTAGTCACTGTGGCAAACCCACATTAATACCCATGTACATGACCTTATCTGCACCATTGGGAGTGATGCAAATGTGTTGCACAGATGCAGATTAGGTCATGTAAATAACTGATGCAGCATGGTACATTGCTCCACTGCAGCGAACTGCAGTCCTTGTTTAGGTGGAATCATGTACTGGTGCGGGTCTTTTTTGCAAGCATTTAAACACGCTGCTCCACCTGCACTTGTGCAGCCCCCTGAAACCTATCATCACTGGCCATAATGATTTCAAAATTAGATTGACAACTGAGCTGCTAACTTGAATTACAAGTGCCAGGAAAGTGTCCCACTGAAGCCATTCCCAGCATGAGACCAACAGTCATAATCCTCTACCTGAAAGGTCTAGGAATCAGGCAAGGAGTCAGATCAGGAAGTCACTGCCCCCTCCCCCCCCCAAGATGTTCAGCCAAAATGAAAGAAGGTGAGTCCCACTAATGTAGGGGTTGCTGTGTGAATGGAAGCCACATCACTGCGGCATGAATGGAGTGGCCTGCACCACAATGCAACTGCAAATGGGGTAGGTCATGTGAACACACCCTTCTGTAACAGTGAAATACAAAGTCAAACCTACCTCAACAACACAAAGCATCATGGGATATCTGCCACCTTGAAACTTTACATTGGTTCTGCTTTAACCAAATGTGCATGGTGCCAAATGGCCTATTACACAATTTACAAAGGTTGAGAAAAGAAGACATAGACTCATGTTTCATCCAGACTGTACTCCTGGGACAAGGAGGGGACTGCTTCCCTGTTTTTCATTGCTGCTGCCCTCATGCTGGACTTCAGAGGAGAAGCCCTGGTTGCCGGTTACCTTGCATGCCAATGCAACCTGAGCACCATGTGTATGGTGTCTTTCCATGTCTTCTCCAAGTGGCTAAGTGGTCGCCAAGGATAAAGTAACTCTCTTCTTCATTGCAGTTGTCATTTATCCCCACTTTGGCCTTGGGAGCAAAACAAGTCAACCTTTATTGGCCAATAAATAGATTTAACTTGTACCACACTTTACACAGTTAGTCACTTGGGCAAACCCACATTAATACCCATGTACATGACCTTATCTGCACCATTGGGAGTGATGCAAATGAGTTGCACAGGTGCAGATTAGGTCAAGTATAACTGACGAGCATGGTACATTGCTTCACTGCAGCGAACTGCAGTCCTTGTTTTGGTGGAATCATGTACTGGTGCAGGTCTTTTTTGCAAGCATTTAAACACGCTGCTCCACCTGCACTGGTGCAGCCCCCTGAAACCTATCATCACTGGCCATAATGATTTCAAAATTATACTGACAACTGAGCTGCTAACTTGAATTACAAGTGCCAGGAAAGTGTCCCACTGAAGCCATTCCCAGCATGAGACCAACAGTCATAATCCTCTACCTGAAAGGTCTAGGAATCAGGCAAGGAGTCAGATCAGGAAGTCACTGCCCCCCTCCCCAAGATGTTCAGCCAAAATGAAAGAAGGTGAGTCCCACTAACGTAGGGGTTGCTGTGTGAATGGAAGCCACATCACTGCGGCATGAATGGAGTGGCCTGCACCACAATGCAACTGCAAATGGGGTAGGTCATGTGAACACACCCTTCTGTAACAGTGAAATACAAAGTCAAACCTACCTCAACAACACAAAGCATCATGGGATATCTGCCACCTTGAAACTTTACATTGGTTCTGCTTTAACCAAATGTGCATGGTGCCAAATGGCCTATTACACAATTTACAAAGGTTGAGAAAAGAAGACATAGACTCATGTTTCATCCAGACTGTACTCCTGGGACAAGGAGGGGACTGCTTCCCTGTTTTTCATTGCTGCTGCCCTCATGCTGGACTTCAGAGGAGAAGCCCTGGTTGCCGGTTACCTTGCATGCCAATGCAACCTGAGCACCATGTGTATGGTGTCTTTCCATGTCTTCTCTCCAAGTGGCTAAGTGGTCGTCAAGGATAAAGTAACTCCCGCTCTTCTTCATTGCAGTTGTCATTTATCCCCACTTTGGCCTTGGGAGCAAAACAAGTCAACCTTTATTGGCCAATAAATAGATTTAACTTGTACCACACTTTACACAGTTAGTCACTTGGGCAAACCCACATTAATACCCATGTACATGACCTTATCTGCACCATTGGGAGTGATGCAAATGAGTTGCACAGGTGCAGATTAGGTCAAGTAAATAACTGACGCAGCATGGTACATTGCTTCACTGCAGCGAACTGCAGTCCTTGTTTTGGTGGAATCATGTACTGGTGCAGGTCTTTTTTGCAAGCATTTAAACACGCTGCTCCACCTGCACTGGTGCAGCCCCCTGAAACCTATCATCACTGGCCATAATGATTTCAAAATTATACTGACAACTGAGCTGCTAACTTGAATTACAAGTGCCAGGAAAGTGTCCCACTGAAGCCATTCCCAGCATGAGACCAGCAGTCATAATCCTGTACCTGAAAGGTCTAGGAATCAGGCAAGGAGTCAGATCAGGAAGTCACCGCCCCTCCCCAAGATGTTCAGCCAAAATGAAAGAAGGTGAGTCCCACTAACGTAGGGAGTTGCTGTGTGAATGGAAGCCACATCACTGCTGCATGAATGGAGTGGCCTGCACCACAATGCAACTGCAAATGGGGTAGGTCATGTGAACACACCCTTCTGTAACAGTGAAAGACAAAGTCAAACCTACCTCAACAACACAAAGCATCATGGGATATATGCCACCTTGAAAATTTACATTGGTTCTGCTTTAACCAAATGTGCATGGTGCCAAATGGCCTCTTACACAATTTACAAAGGCAGAGAAAAGAAGACATAGACTCATGTTTCTTCAATCTCAGAACTCATTGGTGGGCCTCAACTGTATTTCAACGCAGGGGGGAAACAAACAGTCCTTATGTGGTCTTATGGATTTGAGTCATTGTTGGCCTAAAAAAAAAAAAAAAAAAACCTAAAAAGATAAAGAACCTAAGCACAGAAGCAAAGGTTACCCAAAAAGTGCATTGGCAACAAAGACAGGTTTCAAAGAAATACAAAATCATATACAGACCAATCATGCAAAGTATGATGGGATGTATGTGGAAATCACCATGATACTTTAGACTGGTTCTCCTTTAAGCAGGAGTACATGGTACCAAATGGCCTCTCTCACACAATCTGCAATGGCAGAAAAAAGAAGACACAGACACATGTATCATCTTTCTCAGGACTCATCAGTGTGTCTCATCTGTTTTACAAATTGGGAGGGAGGGTAGGGAGAGACAAACCAGTAACTTATGTCATCTTTTGGGTGAGTCATGGTGGGCCCAAAATAAGAAAGCAAGCTACGAAGACAAAGAACCTAAGCACAAAAGCAACAGTTCACAGAAAAGGGCAGTGGCAACAAAGTCAGGTTTCAAAGAAATACAAAAATCGTACAAACTTCAATAATGCAAAGCAACATGGAATGTATTTGCAAATCACCAAGAAACTTTAGATTGGTTCTACTTTAAGCAGGTGTGCCTGGTGCCAAATGGCCCCTCACACAATCTACAAAGACTAAGAACAGAAGACACAGATACATGTTTCATCTTTCTCAGGACTCATCAGTATGCCTCATCTTTTTCTCAGCCCAGGGGAAACAAATCAGACCTTAAGTGATCTTATGGGTTTTGGTCATGGTGAGCCCAAATATATTCATGGTGCTTTGCATATACATCCCATGATGCCTTGCATCATTGAAGCATGGGTGATTTTGTATTTTATTACTAGTGCTGATTACTATCAAAAATAAAATTAAAAACACATTTGAGTTGCCAATGATTAGCCGGCCTAGTGGTGCTGAGGGATCCACCTTACCTTGCTCCATGCCAGCAACCCAGGTTTAGGAATGAGCCCAGAGAGCTGGAGGTCTGTCAGAGAGGAGAGGATTGAGCATCTGATGGACTGCTCTCTTCTCCTGGGAAGGAGTGGTGGTCCATGTCCCATGAAGCTAGTGGCACCCCATGGAGACTGGGTGCACTATAGTCAGGGACCTTGCAGGGAAATGATGCCAAACGACCATCCTGAGGACATGGGTAGGAGCACGCACGTCATGCACTGGATGGCATTGCATGTCCTGTGTCTGGGGGGCAACAAAAAAGTGGAAAATCCTGGGTGCCAGGGAGGTAACAGTGGACTCCCAGTGGCCGAGCCAACATGCCCAGTGCCGGCCCCAACTTCAACTTGACTCTCTGTGGTCCCCGCTTCCTTCCATAAGGGACAGCAGGAGAGAGGGGGACCAAGCACATAATTCCTTGGTCTGGGGAGGGGTTCACGTGGGCAGTGGAGGCAAGATTGAGCGGGTCTACCCGAGGGATGCCTTGGTATCAGTGAAAGGAAGGACAAAGAAAGTTAAAAAAAAAGTTGCCAATGATCATTGGGAACAGTTTCAAAAGGTCCGCTGAAACATAAACCATGAAACAAAACATAATGATTGCATACTGTTACAAGTCTCAGGAGACAGCCAACCAGAGTTCATTAAGGTAGATAAACCGGTGGGACAGCAGGCATGAGGTCTGAAGGACACTCACAACTGCACTGTCATTGATTCGATAATATGAATGCCTACACTGTACTACTGTCAAGCAATTAGGCAGATTTATGCAATAGCTGTCAAGGTAAAAAGTGTCACATAAACCCATTCATCTAAGTCACTGTGCGGATAACTTAAGTTATTACCATAGTGATTACATCACCTATAGTTATCCACACAGTGATTATATTATACTCCATGACCACCAGACTACTTTCCCAACACCTGTAAACCAGCATACACAATGTCATCCCCTAAATTAAACACCTGTCCCTTACCAGGGCGAGGGCACTAACAGCACAAAAAAAAACTACCGAACACTCGTGCTGCCTGAGATGCCAGTTACCCTCATGGCACAGCGCATCTCCCTCATCGGGCACACAAAAGAAAAGGAAATGACAGCATTTGCCAGTACAACTACTTCAAATCCTTAAAAAAATGGCAATGGAACAGAACAACACCAGTTTCCACCTAGAGATGGAACAGATAATGACTCAACTGGAAAACAACATTGAGCCACTGACAGACCCCACAGAAAGCCAAGAAAGTGGCATGAATATCTCAAGAGCAAGAATGGCCACTGAACCAGAAAGCAATCCGAGACCATGCACAAACGCTTCATGTCTATCAGAAACAATCGCCAAGATAACAGCAATAGACAACGAAGCGATAGAAATGTACATAGAGAGAGCAAGACTCCTTAATACTACAAAAGAAAAAAAAAACAAATAGCAATATGTTTAGAAACCACCAGAAGCAGCAAATTGGCGAATAATGCCACCTCCAGGGCATCGAACCACAGGACCTCAACAACTATTTCTGTCACTGTTTCGTGGACTGCACCAAGAAAGATGGCTCAGAATATGAGTCACTCACATTAAGAGCTACTTCTCAGAGCACAGAATGGTATTAAAAACAAAATCTTATGCCAAATCCCTCTCCAGTTTTCAAAAATGCACACCAGGTCCTGTTTTCTAAAAAAAAAAATTTAAAAATGCAAGGCAAAAGATCCCAACCACGAGCAGCGGATGAGCTAATCAATACTATCATTGCCAAGCTGTACAAAGAACGTCTACTGGGGTCCTAGTGTCCTGAATCACTTCTAAATACAATGTGGTTGGTAGTATGTATTTTGGAGTTCATGGAAATACGGAGATGCAGAACCTCAAGTGGAGAGATGTAGTGCTAAAAAAAAAAAAGGAAACCAACAAGCCTACATTCATCTAGACCAGGAGAGGCAAACTAAAACTCACACAAGCACCAACCCCATGGACTGCCAAAAAGTCAGACCAAAGGCCTACGAGCTACCAAGCAACCCTGCAAAATGCCAGTCCAGAACTATTTGCTATACCAACACAAAAGACCACTGCAAAGCTTCACACTGGAGTCACCATTTTTTTAAGCCATACTCTACCATGCAAAAGAAGGACCACCTAATGCATGGTTCAAGAACCAACCCATGGGCATCCACAAACTGGCCTCAGTTGTGAAAACAATGGTGTCAAAGTCCAGCACAACAACTGAAAAAAGGCTTACAAATCACTCTGTGTGAAAGCATTAACACAAAAGCTTACTGACAGTGGAATCCCTAAGACAGATATAGTACAAATCTCAGGACACAAACAGCTACAGAATCTTAATGACTGTTCTAAACTAAACGAAGAAAAGCAGAAACAAATGTCCAACATCCTGAGCAGCAACCCAAGCAGCCTTAAAAAAAAACAAGCACTTCAAGCAACACAATTATCCACCATCACTGAAAATTACTCTGATCTGCTGGGTACCTGTTTTTACAGATCATCCATCCAAGCAAGAACCATAAACTTCACCATAGTGCGAGGTAAGCCATAACATATCAACCACCTACCCTATTACAGTATCCTCACCCCCCAAAAACAAATTATCGCAAAACCTCTCTCTGTTTTGAATAGGAAATAAATACGACTCCTACAATAGAAAACAACCCATGGTACTGGACTCAGTCACTGAGTCAGGCTAGCTCAACTGTGTTAAAACATCTATGAAAAAACATACACAACAGTGTTACTGGGTAGCAAAATACTGACAGATTCGTCGATTCATAGATTCTGTCAGCAGATAAGGATCACCAGGCCTATCAGTCTGCCCTTTTACGCTAGACAGAATACAACATGGTCAAGACTGATTCTGCAATATAAAGCTGGGAAGACTGAGTCTACAAAGAACTGTTAAACAGCAAAGACTGATTCTAAAAATCTAATCTAATGGTTCAGACTAGCTCTTAATAACATAAGACAATTATAGTGGGGAGTAGGAGGAAGTAGGCTATTGGTTAACTAGGATCTGCAGTCTATCCAGTAGGTAGGGAAATGGGCAAACTGGGTGGGTGAAGCAGTCCTTATCTGCTGTCAAAAGCTATGTTTCTCTGTTTCTATAATACATTTCTGAATGCATAATTCTAAGTGAAAAACAAATATTAGAAAAGTACAATAGAAATATCTACAACTTCTTTCCTACTCTACATTCACCTCTCTCCCTAAAATTTCCTGTAAATAAAAGCAAGCTTTTTTCCGCCTATCAACTCCTTTCACACACTTTCTCTATCCTTGCACTTCTCTTCTAGCAATAAAACTACAAATCTATATTTCCAAACTATAGCTGTCATAGTTCATAGTTGCAGTACAGTTCACAGTTGTTATGTTAGCCTGCTTTGTTCAAAATAAAAGTTGCAAAGTTATTTACCTGTGTTTTCTGTCGTCTCCAATAAAGAAATCCAATCCAAAGTAGCCCCAAAAAGTTGTGATTCCTCATGGCATAATCCAATACAGCAAACAAGTGGACTCTTGAAGTTCTGATCCAAAAAGTAAAAGAAGAAAATGCACCCCAGAAAAATAAAAAAGCAGTACAAAAATCCAAATAAACATACAGCCACTGCTTTACAAAATGCTCCGAAATAGGGCTCTTTCTGCCCTAATCCACAAGTAGAAACAGCCACCCAAAGGTATCACTGATAGAACTCTTCTAGTCCTATTCCACAGACTGTGCAAAAAAAAAGTAAACAACTCATAAAATACATATTTCCAAAAAAAAATAAAGAAAAGAAATTCAGCATCATCCATGATCATGCGATGCTTCCTCTCTGAAGACAAAAAATTCACCAGGCTGCACTCCACAAAAGCACAGAAGAGAAGATATCCAGCACCAGAAGACTCCACATCTAGGCCGCGAAATCTTCAGTACTCCAACGACTCCTCAATGGCAATCCACCGACTATCACCACCTAGAACTCCAGCCAAGACCTGCGAAGCTCCACCAAACCGCTGCAGAGGATCCTCAATGCTGCCACCAACTGAAGTACACCACAACCCAATGCCATCCTCTCTTTAATAAAAAAGCATCGGCCCAGCACAGCCATACCCCCAACCAATCACAGCCCAGATACTCTTGCCACTCAAACTCCACATTCGCCACACCTACCTCCTATATGCAACCAATCAGAACACACACACCACATCCACTCCACCAATCACAACTCACTCATACCTCCCATTCACAAACAAACACCCAATCAAAACCCACACCAACACCCCATTCACAAACACTGGCAATCCATGGCACACCAACACCACAACACAATGAAGTTCTCCATAAAACCACTAAAAAACCCAACAGTAAACACCAACAAACACTGCTAAAAATCCAACCAAAAATTCAAGATGCCTATTACATAAATCCAATATGCAGAGGGTGCCTGTGGGATAATATCTCATGGCTTCGTCACTAGTGAGGTTACTTGAGGTCACAGGCAACTGTAGAAATAACTTTGTTATCCCACAGGTGTGCCCCGCATATCCCTTATTTATTCAGACATCACACTTCATTCCCCTCAGAATACATCAGTGAGTGTAGTCAGCTTCAAACAGACTGAATTAGATGAAATATTAATTTGTATCTTCCACTCACTCATACCATTACAGCAGGATGAATCAGTTCAGGAACAAGGTAGGCACGAGACACTGACAATATAGTATGCAACTGGATGTTTGCAGTATATGCGCACCACAGCCAAGGTAGGGCATTTGGACTATTATACTTTAAAGCAGTAATTGGGCTCCTTAGGTTTAAAGGAAACATAGAAACATAGAAACATAGAATTTGACAGCAGATAAGGACCACTTGGCCCACCCAGTCTTCCCATTTCCCTACCTAATGGATAAGCTGCAGATCCTAGTTAACCAGCAGCTTTCTTCCTACCCCCAACCCCCAGAATTGCCTTATGACTATCCATGCATGCTTGAATTCCACCACTGATTTTGACTCCACAACCTCCTCCGGAAGGCCATTCCATGCATCCACAACCTCTCTGTGAAAAATACTTCCTTAAATTACCTCTGAGCTGCCCCCATCTTCAAATTATGCCCTCTTGTTCTTGCACACCTCTTTTTTTGAAAGATGCTACCCTCTTGGACTTTTGATTCCCTTGAGGTACTTGAAAGTTTCTATCATGTCCTCCCTCTCCCTCCTTTCCTCGAGGCTATGCATATTAAGCTCCTTAAGTCTCTCTTCATATGTCTTCTGGTGCAGACCCTGCACCATTTTAGTTGCCCTCCTCTGGACAGCTTCCATCCTGTCTATGTCTTTGTGGAGATTGGGTCTCCAGAACTGCACACAGTACTCCAGATGGGGTCTCACCAGCTGTCTGTACAGAGGGATAATAACTTCCTGTTTTCTACTAGTGATGCCTCTCCCTATGAATCCCAGTATCCCCCCAGCCCTCCTTGCTGCCCTCTCACATTGCTTGCCCATCTTTAGGTCATCTGATATGACTACCCCCAGGTCCCTTTCCATTCTTGTTGTTGTGAGTATCTCACCCCCCATTGTGTACTCTTCCCCTGGGTTTTTGTTTCCCAGGTGCATTACCTTGCACTTCTTAGCATTGAATCTAAGCTGCCATACATTTGACCATTCCTCTAACCTTGCCAAGTCCCTTCTCATCCTTTCCACCCCACCCTGTGCATCAACTCTGTTGCAGATCTTAGTGTCACCTGGAGACAGGAAATTTGTGTTAATTGGCAGCAATTAGTAATGTTCCTGCAGCAAATGAAATTCATACCTTCAAATGATCCATATTTAACTGTACCTCAATAAACACTGATATGAAAAACTATATGAAAAACATGCTGCACAATTCTTTTCATGGAACCAGCAGTCTGGAGTTTTTACCATGTCATGATTTGTGTATAGAATGCTATTTATGAGTTGTTGACCTGTCAGAACCATGCTCAGAGTTCTATGCACAAATTATGACATACTGTAGCTAAAACTCCAGATCAAAGATTCCATGAAGAGAACTGTAACATTTCAATTACCCAGCAAATACTCCTTTTTCATGTTCCAAATCAGACACATGCTAATAAAATGGTATGGTTCTGGCACCTGGGATGTCCATCCAGCAACTCCTTTTCGGGAGCTTCTCACCTGTATCAAACAGCCTCATGCTGTATCTCACCCTGTTTTGGCCCTACTCGGGATTCTTAACCCAGAAGATTTGGGTTACCCTCGATATTGGGCCCTCACTTTCCCCAATGATAACATTTCCTGGAAAGAGGTCTGGAGGGGAATTTATTTATATACCGCTAATGATCACCTAAGGCTGACACAATTCCACATTTTACACAATATTTATTACACCCCTGTGAAACTTTGAGATGGTCAGACTCCTGACTCAGGACTGCTTCAGATGCAACCAGGAGCCCGGATCATTACTTCACATATTCTGGGAATGCTCCAAAATTGCCCCCCTCTGGCATCTCATCCAGGCAAAGGCTGACCCACTACTGGGTATACAAGACCTATTCACACCTCAAATTTGTATAGTGGGTGACTACAGCAAAATATCAGTAAAGGAAAGGTGATACCATATGAATATTATATCCATATCAGTCAAAAAACTTGTTCTCCAACATTGGAAAGATCAATATGAAATTTCTTATTCTGAGTGGGTGAATGAGTTTTTCCACAGCCTAAGGATTGAAAAAGCAATTGCCAGCCTCCATGGCAAAACGTCTCTGTATCGCTCTAGATGGGAGAGGCTGCATACCCTTTGGTCCCTAACCCCTCCCTAGGGGAAGGTAGAATCCACATGTTGCCTGTCCACTCTGGGAACCGGCCAATGGCTTTGCCAAAGACTGCGGGCCCCTGCACTGATAGTGCTATGAAGTGTGAGTTTAGCTACTTGTGACCTGCAGATACACCTAAGTTCAACCCCCGCATAAGGTATATGTTTGCGCTCTCCATTATCCAATTAGGGATAAGTGTAACTACCTGAGAAATATGAAGGGTACAATTATTAGGTTATATGTGGCTCTGGGTGGGGGATGGGGGAGTTTAAAGTGTATGACTGTACAATTGTTTGTGGGTATTTTCACTGTAATCTTAACCCCTGCAACTGTCCTGCTGTATAAGATGTTTAGTTCTTAAAGTTATTTGTCTGTTGCAGGTTCTGTACTACCTGTTTGTATTATTGAGTAAAAAATAAATAAAGTATATTAAATTAAAAAAAAGAGAACTGTAACAGAATGCTACCTATAAAAACAAAACAATGCAAAATACAGGTTTTCATATCTCTTTTTATTCAGGTACTATTAAATACGTATAGTTTACAGTAATGAATGTCACGTCAGAAAATAAGAACTTTATAAACAGCTACCAGTTAAAAATGATTTCCTGTCCTCATTAAGCTAGTACTACAGCTGATACGAAGCTTGTTACAACAAATAGATACTACTGCAAAACGGGGAACATCACTCTCAAAAGCAATCAAATGTGAACATCCTTGTCAGGTAAAGTCAGGCAGCTATCTAATTGCAAATTGGAATCCCACTGAGTCATACATGGGCAGCACCTCTTCGATGAGCCTAGGATTACAACCTGAAGTTACTTTCTGTATCATGACCTTATAGTTCATACCTGAACCTAACGGCTTCATTGCAAACTACAGTGGCAGCCATCCTAGTCTTCCATTGTACCTTGGGACAGTTTACCACATTAGGGTACAGCATTACAGCTCTTCCCCTTACTGCAGTATCATTGAAAGTCCCACAGCAGCTGAGATGTTACCCTGTTGTGCTGACTGACTTGAAAACTGCTTTACTTTCAGCAGCAAACAAATACAAAGAGGTTCCTACACCTGTGTCACCTTTCTCCATTGAATAATATAAGAGAGTTTCACCACCTAGAGGTGACAGCTTCCCCATCTATAAATCTAGGTGTAAACCCCCTGTGGGGCTTTCCTTATTTTGCTCTGTATCTCCCATTGCCTCTCGTGACTATCCTGATGTTCTCCGATCCTCCAGTGCTTGCACTGCTGATTTGGCCCAAGTCCTGATGTGCCTCATGGGCCTCTGGATAGCCCCCATGTTTGTTTTGCCTGCAGCAGGCTTGTGGAGCTGTCAACTTCTTCCCAATGCACTTTACAGCTGGCCATCAACTCGCACATGTGCAAAAACATGCTCCAGGTCTCGACCGCAAATTTGGTCAACCCACTGGCTTCCCAACAGTCTTGGCCCCTGAAAAAGTTACAGTGGGAACCGGTGACCAAAACAGGGCCAAGGAGAAGCCCCTGTGTTCTGTAAATATAGAGCGCCGAGAAGCGCTGTGCCAGGGTTCATTAATAATGAGAGCCCTAATAAATATTAATGAGCTGCCTGTCAGCTGCCAGGGGTCTGCATATTTCAGCATCAACAACAAGCTCAGGACTGAAAATAAAATTAACTAATGTAAGTATTTGAAAGGACATTAAATGGGCTATTGGAATGTGGGGCACTAACGTAAATAAAGTAAACCTCCTGGCTGTACCAGAACTTTAATGTTGTGAAAATGTGTGGACTGCAGGGGGACTGTAACAAAAGCAGTCATGTTTGTAGCCCTTTACCCAATCAGAAGCCAGGATGTTACTGCCAGGACTCTTGGGACTTTGCCAAAGACTTATGGGACTGTGCCAAAGACTTGTGTGGAAAAGGCAGGGACTAAATTTAGGCGTTCAAACAGGGAGCCTTTCAGGCATTGAGGAGACCTAATTAATATTCATTTTTGGGACAGACAAGTGGATTTAGCCAATCAGGAGCATCAAAGAGTTCCCAAAACCCAGAGACTGTTCTGGCTGAGTTAAATTTGGAGTGAGCTCCTCCACAAGAAGGGGGGCTCTGGTGCTCTGCTAAAGACAATGGGCCTAGTGTGTTCAGCTGGAGCCCCTCCACAGGTGAGGGGGACTCTGTCTCCTGAGAGAAAGTGACTGCCAGAAAGTGGAGTCGCTGGTCTGGGGGTTGCTAGTCATTGTACCCCCAGGGATAGCATTTGCCTTTACATGTTTTGGGGAAAATGCGGGAAAAACCTGAATTTGTCTTCAGCTGTGAGAGAGCTGCATAAATGTTCTGCTTCAGCAGTGAGAGTGCTGATGAACCTGTAACTTCAGGAAATGAAAAGCTTTATGGATAATTCTGAATGAGTAAACTCCTACTTATAAGTGCAAGATATTTGGAGACCTGCTTGGGCTGAGAAGCCCAGAAAGCCAAGAGGTGCTTATGTTCTGGGCGCACCCTGAAATTGATCAGCACCTGAGATAGGGTGGACATCCAGTGCAAGAATGACCACTGTGGAGGACCATTACCTCTCAGGCCCTTGACGGTTACAAGCTAACAGAAAAGACAACAGACAAATGGCATCAGTGAGTAATAAACAAGTTTATTACACAAAACCAGACCAATGCCCCACACAGAATCTCACCTAGATACTGGGAGCCAGAGTTTTCCCAATACCCTGGGATATGAAGATGGACTCGGGGAGAAAATGTCTGACAACAGTTCTAGTGGAGATAATTACCATAATAACTTATTCTTCTTACACACATTAGCTGTACAAAACAAGCCTACTGGCTAAAAGTTAGGAGGCTCCTCAGTATTTCTGATATAAAATTATTGCAAGGTCAGCTAAAATTGTGAATACAAAGGATTCTCACAAATCATAGAAAACAAGTTTGGTATTACATAAATCTGCATGATGGCAGTGTAAGCATACATAAGACTTCTCAGAAGATCAGAACATGTCAGAACACAGAACTACATTACTGGTGCATTGCATATAGATATATGTATGTATATCTATATATATATGTGTGTGTGTGTGTAAAAGTAACAATAATCTTGCAGTTTGTGTCTGATACCTTACTCTTATATGGTATCTACCTGTGCCCTATAGGTTAGTAATAATTGGGGCTCATATTGGAGCCATGATTAGGTAATACTGCAAATGCTTTCAGGGGTGTACCGTGGGTTTTCAATATAGGCCAGGGAGGACCAGGTGTAACAATCCCCTCCTTGTTGCCTTACTGAAAAGGCAACAACTAATGGTCAAGTTGTGGGTAATAGCATCAATACAGATCAGCAGCTTGAGCCTTGTAGAGAAACTGTAGTTGTTCATAGTGTTGTTTCAGAGTATGCCTGAGACAGCAGAGAGTTAGTATCATGAAAAGAATCAAAAATATTTGTATAACCACAAAACCTTTGAAAGTTAATTCTAACCAGATATTGGAAAGTGCAATGCTAAGGTCACCAGCATGGATGAAGGTGTTAAGAGTATCTCCAGCCTTGGGGATGTTATTGCTGATGTATATGAGATAGGTATCCTTTCTATCTAAAAGTGTCTTGAGTGCTATGTTAAGGGGATCAATGTGAAGTTTGAAAATGGATAAATATTGAGTCAGAGCAAGCAAATATTCTGGGTCACTGTTAATTATATCTGGTTCTGAGATGGGAACAGGGGTTTTGACAGTATGACCAATAACTGTAGTCTGATGAGGAATAAAGCAAGAGTTAGGTGCTAGAATTTCACACTGTTTATCACCATAAGCAAAATATTTATGATTAGTGACGACACAATATTGTCCATCAGAATTATATGACACTCTCACGTGTGGGATCCAACATTTATGAAGTTGAATAGGACATGTGAAAGATGAATTCATCATCCTGGTGGTGAAGCATGGAATGTCCTCAATGTAGTCCTTGTAGAGATGCCCAGTCTGGCCATCTGGTGATGAAGTAAAGTTGGTTGTTCTACGGTTAAGAGTTCCATTTGAAGAAAGGACCAATCAATGCTGTCTGGTGAATATCCACAGACAGGCTTGATGACATTGATTATGTCACATCTGCAGAGATAGTGATAATCTTTTTTGGCGAAACAGTCTGTGAGGAGCATCCCAAGCATCTGGAGTAGCATGGAAAACCAGCAGAGGTCGATTCTCTCCTTGAATATGTTGTCATCGAATAGATGGTAGACAGCTTGTCAAAGATGGCAATTTGCAGATCAAAACATGGAAGGGAGACAGTGAAAGCAATGAACATAGTGTCATAAATGCTGCATTGTTTAGTTGTATAGCAGGAGCCCTGATTGGGGTGTCATGTTACATAGCCTAGAATTCTAGCAGTTGACAAAGGTATAGAAATAGACCTAGACATGCATAATGAGATGCAAGAAACAGATCTACAATGTGGACAATACTATTTGGATAGTCGCCTGTCATGGATGATGTCTAGAATGCGACCTGATTCCAAGTCCCGGAAGAGATTATTCATGGTAGTAATTGTGACACTTGGACAGCTGGTCTGATCACTGTATCATTTTTTGTAGTATAAAAATGGGTTATGGACTGTCTCTCATGAGAAATGCTGAAACAGCATGTGAGTATGACACACACACATACACACACAGGCTTTAGATACAAGGTGTTACCTGGAAGGCTAGAAGCTCATTACAGAGTAGAACAGGCCTTGCTCAAGGATCTCTTATTTATCTAAAGTTAATTATAGCTGTAGTTGCTAGAGGGAAATCATAAGCGTTTATGACGTCCAGAGGAAACACAGTTACATTTTCGCATGGTGATACAAAGCATGCTGCACCTCTGTGAGATCTGGCAGAAAGACATAAATGCTTTGATGTCTATGTGAGAGAGGATACTGCTTAAAGATCAAAGAAATGTCATTTGAAAAAGAAAATGAGTTGTGCTGAGATCACAGAATATTAATTTACCTTCTGGAAAAGACAACCTGTTTTTGTATAGATATATTTTTTTATATATTCTGACAGGGAGGGGCAAGGTGACCTCATGCAAAGAGGTGGGCAAAGCCAGCTTTCAAACAATATTCGGTTTTCCTTCAGAGGACACACTTTTATCTAGACTCTAACAAAGAGACATCTTTGAGCACTTTAAGCAGGTATTTAGAGAGAGAGACAAATCTAAGTACTTTAGTAGGAATTGTACTGTTAAAACCGTGTTCTTTTAATAGATTTGTATGTCTTGTGCTATAATAGTTCTGTATTTTATGTTTTACATATTTTTTATCTATTTTAGTAAAACTCTATTTTTAGAGCCTACTTGGTGTGTCTTTGATTTCTTTTATTTTACAAGTGGAGTATATATGGTTAAAGCAGACACTGTACATAAGCTTGAATGGTGATACCAAACTGGAAAAAAGTAAGGGTTTTAAATCTAAGGTCTTTTATTACAGTTTTTAAGGGTTCATTTCTGTACACCTGGTTAGGTGCCGTAGGAAAAGATATCTGGCCCCCCGAAGACAGAATTATCTGAGCTTATACATTGGATAAGCTAACAAGAGGTTCACAGTTTGAATCCCTCCAAGACTTGAGACCAAAGGTTGATTTGAACCCCCAAAACAGGCAAGAGGGTTACCCTGTTTCTGTTGACTATCCACAAGACTGTGCTCGGAGGTTGGCACTTTGGGAGAAGAGGGCTGACCTGCTGAGTGGGTTTGTGACAGATTGGTTAGCAGCAGTGGCATAATTTTGGTATCACAAGCTTTTATTGTTCTCTATCAGCTTGAGACCGTTAGCTCACTTGCAAAGAAATAAAAAGGCAGAGTTTTATTTTAAAAGGAAATATAAATATATCACTTTGCTTACAGTCAAGTTCCTACCTGTTTTATTTTTTTTCCTAAAGTGCAAGTCAGAGTAGCAGTAGCGAGGGAAGATGGCTTCCAACTACAGCAGGCACACTGTAGACTACTTAAGGCAGTTGTGCGGGGACAGAGGAGTCCCATTTGAGGTGAAAGCCAGAAAGCAGAACCTCATAGATGCCCTGATGGTAGCAGATACCCAGAGCAGCGAGTCATGGACCGTGACTGAAAAGGACCAGACCTTGAGTGTGGCAGGGCTAGTGGCCAGTGCAGTGTCCAGATTCGATGAGGAGGGCAACAGGGCCACTGTCAGTGAAGGGCCATAGCAGCAGGGGAAGGTCACCAGTATCCTGGATCCAGAAGTACTCAGGCTGCAAATTGAGTTGTGCAGGATGGAGCTGGAGTTCCAGGAGAAGGGAGAATGAGAGAGACAAGAGGCAGACCATGAGAAGCATGAGCGCCAGTGAGCTGCAGAAGAGAAGAGAGAACGAGAGAGATGAGAGGCAGACTGTGAGGAGCGTGAGTGCCAGTGAGCTGCAGAGGAGAAGAGAGAGCGAGAACACCGAGAGGCAGAGCGAGAACAGAGAGATGCTGACCATGTGAAGCAGGAGCACCAGAGGCAACACAAACTGGAGAAGCTATGACTCCGACCAGCGGCACCAGAGCAGGTAAGTAGCTTGGGTTTAACTGAGACTATAGAACTGTGTTAACAATTGAATTCCAAATTAATAGCCAAATTTAAAGAGGGGGAGGATATGGATGCCTTTTTAAATTCTTTTGAAACAGTTTGTATTCAGGCTAAAATTTCTAGAGAGTCCTGGAGCTTCCAGCTATCCCCGCTACTTACCAGGAAAGTTCGGGATGCGTTGGGTCAAATGGACAATGAGGACAGTGATGATTACAGCAAGCTTAAAGCGGTACTGTTAAAAAAATTTGAATTAACTGCTGAATCATACAGAGCTAAATTCCGTAAGCTCAGGAGAAGCCCTGACATGAGCTACGAGGAGCTAGCCATGAAACAACGTCAGTTTTTAAAACATTGGTGGGAAAGAATTGAGGCAAACTCTGTTGATAAAATTGAAAATGTGATTTTATTAGAACAGTTTTATTGGGCATGCCCAGCCGAGCTTAAAACTTGGCTAGAGGACCGAGATCCCAAAACAGTGCAAGAGGCTGATGAACTCTCTGACCACTATGCCAAGAACAGACCTGCTTTGACAGTGAATGGGGCGGGCGTGGCAGCATAGAAAGGGAAAAGCGTGCCTTCAGGGCAGCTAAAATACTCACTGCTTCCACCAAAACCAGTTAGTCTCAGGTTTCAGAGAACAGATTTCTCTGAGAGAAGAAATGAATGTTGGTTGTGTAAAGAAACTGGGCATGTTGCCAGACAGTGTCCCAAAAAGGCAAGCAATACACAACAGGGTGCTAGAAAGGAAATAGGTTGTTTGTGTGTCCCTGGAAGCATGCCAGTGAACATGGGGGAACACATGCACCCAGTCATGGTGAATGGTGTACAGACACAAGGGTTAAGGGACACAGGGGCATCCGTGACCTTGGTAAAGAGGGGTCTGGTACAGCCTGGTCAGCTTATACACAATAAATACGTCACTGTACAGGACTTTGCGGGTGGGGAGAAAACATTGCCCCTCGCTAGTGTTCTTCTAGACTGGGATGAACAGGGGGAACTGTGCAATAGGCGGCTATAGCTAAAATTTTTAGCAGTGGATGTGATCCTGGGCAACAATCTCAAACAAGGGATGGTATGTGCAGTTACCCGTAGCCAAGTGGCAAGGGAAAATTGTAGTTCTCTGAACCCCACAGAAGCCATTGTGGAAACCACTGAGAGGCTGGTTCCCCAGCCTGTTTCTCCAGATGGGGAGACTAATGAAAAGGGGGTATAAATTTCCCCAGTAGCAAGTAACCACACAGCTACAGAGGGTTACTCCGAAGATGGAGGGGTGACCCATTGATAGGGGGTGGGGATTGACAGTGATCCTGAGTGCCCTGATGCTAGTGCTAGGGACCCTAGTTTAGCAACTAAAGGGGACCTGTCCCATGCCTTGGGAATGTGTGAGTGGTTTGCAGCTGCTCAGAGAAGTGACCCTAGCTTAGAGAAGCTGAGGGCTTGGGCAGACTTGGACAGTGCACAGGGAGGTGACGGCAGACATAAGGTTTATTGGGAAAATGGACTAATGTATACTCAGGCAGGACAGACAGAGGGAGGGGTGCTAGGCAGGCAGCTTGTTGTTCCCCAGGGGTATCGTGAGCAGTTGCTCAAGATTGCACATGATATTCCTTGTCTGGTCATCTGGGAATCGCACACAATGCAGCAGTTGACCAGAATTTCTACTGGCCTAACTTCACCCAGCAGGTGAAGAGTATTGACAGGTCTTGTCACGGTGCCAAGAAATAGGGAAAGGCAAGAAAACCCAAGCCACCCTTAATCCATTGCCCATAGTGGAGGAGCCATTCCAGAGGGTGGGAATGGATATTGTGGGGCCTTTAAATACCCCCAGCTCCTCAGGGAAGAGATTCATCCTGACTATGGTGGATTATGCCACCCGGTACCCAGAGGCAGTCGCCCTGTCCCCACTGAGGACAGACAAAGTGGCAGATGCCTTACTTGGGATTTTCTCCCTTGTTGGGTTTCCGCAGGAGGTTATCACCGATCAAGGGGGTTCTTTCACGTTGGACCTGATGAAATGTTTATGGGAGAAGTGTGGGGTGGTGCAGAGATGCACAGCACTGTATCACCCACAAGCCAATGGGCTTGTGGAAAGATTCAATGGTACCCTTAAGTCAATGCTCCGGGTGTTTGCTGAATAGCATGGCAGGGACTGAGAGAAATACCTTCCCCACCTGTTGTTCGCATACAGGGAGGTGCCCCTCGAGTCAACAGGATTTTCCCCCTACAAACTCTTATATGGATGCCTGGTACGTGGGCCCCAAGACTTGGTCCAGGAGGACTGGGAAGGCAAGCATGCCACCCAGGGAACTCCCATTGTGGATTACGTCCTTAGGTTTAGGAAAAGGCTGAAGCAGCTTATGGGGACAGCCCAGAGCAACCTGGCAGCTGCCCAACAGAAACAAAAAGTGTGGTACAACCACAGAGCCAGAGCTCACTCATACATGGAGGGTCAGGAAGTCATGGTCCTTATTCCAGTCTGGAAAGACAAGCTGCAGGCTGAGTGGGCAGAACTGTACAAAGTGGTTAGGAAGGTAAATGACGTGAACTACATTGTGGAGTTACCTGACCGAAGACAGACCAAAAGGATGTACCATGTCAACATGATGAAGCCATATGCAAATAAGGCTGACATAGTGCTTGCAGTGTGTAGTTCTGGGGAGGGGACGGATGAAGGAGACACCCTTCTGGATTTGCTGGAAGAAAGTAAGTGAAAGTCCTCTGTGGAGGCAGTAAAATTGTCTCCCCAGCTGGCCCCAGACCAGATCCAAAAAGTAAGGGAGGTTTTAGCAGACTTTGCCCCATTGTTTAGCGCTAAGCCTGGACTAACCCTCTTAACGACACTTGATGTGGAGACAGGGACACAGACGCCCATATGGCGAACAGCATATCGGGTGTCAGAGGCTGTCCAAAAGGATATTAGAAGGGAAGTGGAGGAGATGCTGTATTTAGGGGTAATCCAGAGATCCCACAGCCCCTGGGCCTCACCCGTAGTCCTTGTGCCTAAGCCAGATGGCTCTACTCATTTCTGTGCGAACTATCATGGACTGAATGCAGTCACAAAGTCAGACACCCACCCGATGCCCCAGACAGATGAATTCCTGGACAAGTTGGGAGGGGCGACTTACCTTATGACCATTGACCTGACAAAGGGGTATTGGCAGGTAGAGCTGACAGACAGAGCTAGGGAGAGGTCGGCCTTCATCACTCTGATATGCTTATTTGAGTTTAAAGTAATGCCTTTTGGAATGAAGAACTCCCCGGCCACTTTCCAAAGGTTGGTGAACCAGGTGTTAAATGGTGCTGAGTATGCCGTGGCATACCTGGATGATATTGCCATCTTTAGTACCAGCTAAGAGGATCACCTATCCCATCTTAGGGAAGTGCTGGGCAGGATACAGAGGGCCAGGCTCACTGTCAAAGCTGAGAAGTGCCAGGTGGCCATGGGAGAGGTGGCATATCTCGGGCATGTGGTAGGCCAGGGACAGCTCTGTCCTAACTAAATAAAGATAGAGGTAATCCAGGCATGGCCCAGACCAGAAACACAGAAGCAGGTCAGGAGTTTTCTAGGTACAGCAGAGTACTACAGAAAATTTGTACCCAATTACAGTGCCCTAGCTGCTCCCCTATCTGACCTGACAAATAAAAGGATGCTCAAGAAAATTACCTAGGACGCAGCCTGTGAGAAAGCCTTTATCAGATTAAAGGAGGCACTGTGCAGTGCTGCTGTTTTGACAAGTCCTGACTATAGCAAAACCTTTATAGTTCATACTGACACCTCAGACGTGGCTATTGGGGTGGACTGAGTCAGACATCCAGCCAAGGGACAGATCACCCAGTAGTGTACCTGAGTAGGAAGTTACTTCCCAGGGAGGAAGCATACTCCACTGTGGAAAAAGAATGTCTTGCCATAGTGTGGTCCCTAAAGAAGTTGGAGCCATACTTGTATGGGCAGCATTTTGTGGTGCAGACTGACCACAACCCCCTGGTTTGGCTGACGCAGATGGGAAAGAACAATGGTAGATTGCTAAGATGGAGTCTTGCTTTGCAAGGGTATGATATGACAATATTACATAGGGCTGGAGCCAAAAATCAGAACTCAGATGGGCTGTCTAGGGTCTATGAGGAGTGAACTGATTTGGGAAGCTCATCCCACGCAGGGGATAGAGCCCCCAAATTCAGTCTAAGTGGGGAGGAACTGTGACACTTGGACAGCTGGCTCTGATCACTGTATCATTTTTTGTAAAATAAAAATGGGTTATGGACTGCCTCTCATGAGAAATGCTGAAACAGCAAGTGAGTATGACACACACACACACACACACACACACAGGTTTTAGATACAAGGTGTTACCTGGAAGGCCAGAAGCTAATTACAGAGTAGAACATGCCTTGATCAAGGATCTCCTATTTATCTAAAGTCAATTATAGCTGTAGTTGCTAGAGGGAAATCATAAACATTTATGACGTCCAGAGGAAACACAGTTACATTTACACATGGTGATACAAAGCATGTTGCGCCTCCGTAAGATCTGGCAGAAAGACATAAATGCTTTGATGTCTGTGTGAGAGAGGATACTGCATAAAGATCAAAGAAATGTCATTTGAAAAAGGAAATGAGCTGTGCTGAGATCATAGGATATTAATTTACCTTCTGGAAAAGACAACCTGTTTTTGTATAGATATATATTTTTTTATATTCTGACAGGAAGGAGCTAGGTAACCTCATGCAAAGAGGTGGGCAAAGCCAGCTTTTAAACAATATTCTGTTTTCCTTCAGAGGACACACTTTATCTAGACTCTGACAAAGAGACAACCTTGAGCACTTTAAGCAGGTATTTAGAGAGAGAGAGACAAATCTAAGTACTGTAGTAGGAACTGTACTGTTAAAACCTTGTTCTTTTAATAGATTTGTATGTCTTGTGATGTAATAGTTCTGTATTTTATGTTTTACATATTTTTATCTATTTTAGTAAAACTCTATTTTTAGAGCCTACTTGGTGTGTCTTTGATTTCTTTTATTTTACAAGTGGAATGTATATGGTTAAAGCAGACACTGTACATAAGCTTGAATGGTGATACCAAACTGGAAAAAGGTAAGTGTTTTAAATGTAAGGTCTTTTATTACAATTTTTAAGGGTTCATTTCTGTACACCTGGTTAGGTGCCCGTATGTAAAGATATCTGGCCCCCTGAAGACAGAATTATCTGAGCCTGTACATTGGGTATGCTAACAAGAGGTTCACAGTTTGAATTCCTCCAAGACTTGAGACCAAAGGCTGATTCGAACCCCCAGAACTGACAAGAAGGTTACCCTGTTTCTGTTAACAAGACTGCCCTCGGAGGCTGGCACTTTGGGAGTAGAGAGCTGACCTGCTGAGTGGATTTGTGACAGTAATTACATAAAAGCCATAAGCAGAACATAAAAGTTTCCTGGCAATATATTGCATGTCTGCTTCCTTGTTATTCTGGAATGCAAGTTCATTGATTTTGTTTCTAGTGTTGTTAAAACCTTTGGCTATATCGTGCATGTTATACACAGTATATCTCTCTTCCTGACTAAGCCCATCTACACCATGCAATAATGGGGGAAAAACATCATTTTTCATGCCAGTCTGGAATTTAACAGTTTGGCTTTTGATGGCAGCTATGTCTGCTCGGTTCCAGATGGACAAGCTGGATCCGAAGAGTCTGGAAACAGTGCCAGTGGCACCCTGATATCTGCAGTAGCACGTTTGCTGCCCTTCTTGATGTTGGGGTTTTGTCTTTTACAAAACACACCTAGGTATTCAGTAGTATGCGGTCCTGCTACTGGGTTTTGTGTACTTGTCTGGTACGCTGCAAGAATGTCTAGTAACATAGTACATGAAACCTGGAAGTGTTTGTTCTGGAGCACATGCCGAATTCAGCCATGTTCCATTGTGAAAGGTTAAAAATCAGAGATGTGCATGAATTGCACAATTGTTTACAAGTGATGAAAAGTCATTGACCATATAGGGTCATTGGCCACATACAATGTATGGGGCCTACAGGCAGACTGGATGGGCCTGGCAGTCCTTATCTGCCAACAATTTCTATATTTCTATGTTTCTGTTATGTGTACCTGAGAGTGATGTAGCAGATAGGCCACTAGCTGGTCCTAGCTCCCTGATGGGGCATTCAGTGAGTTCCGCTTCAGTAGGAGGGACTACTGATAAAAACATGGCAGCTGCAGTAATGTAATGTCATGTACAAAAGTCTCTGGCAGAGTCTTCTGGAAATTTATCACAAAAGGTTGGATTAATCAGAGCAGTGAGGTTATGTAAACCTGTGTGTATGTAGTTAGCCTGACGGATAGACAGAGTATCATTGGGTGCAATTTTGGTATTGGGCCAACCTTGGAAAATGCCTTTGGAGAGGCGGGCAACTGTAATTTGTTGTCCATTGCTATCAGTTTGTCATTCAACTTGGAGTGATGATTTGTCAGGTGTTATAACCATGGCATTCAGGTAGGCGTCTTTGCCCTCTTGAACAGTAATCAATTTGCTGGGAACGTCTATGCTGACTCCTTCAGGGATGGTGTTGGGTACATTACCTGAAAGTAGGTAGCAGTCTTCTGCTGGCTGGAGAAGTGGAAGGAGCTGCCTTAGACATGTGTTGGCATTGGAAATATGGGTCATATCCTTGGAATGGATAATGGAAAGTAATCCTGTAATGAGAAACAGTAGCAAGACAGCCATCTCGTGGGTATGCCTCTAAGGAAGAAAGAAAATGGTCAGTAGGTACTATTCTTCCAAATGGGGTTAGGAAAGTAATTATGCTCCTTTATACAGTTTCATTTGGTTGGCATGTAGCCACTTATCAGTGGTTTTCTTCAAGTGAGTGATTCTAACTTGATAGACTGATGGGCTCAGTCTGTTGATAATGGGGTAGGGTCCTTCCCATTTGTTGCCGAAAGAGTGTGTAGGATGTGCAAATTTGAGTACCATTACCTGGTCTCCAACTTGCCAGTCCACTTCTTTTGCCTGTTTGTCAAAATGAACTTTAAAGCATTGCTGGGCTTTACCTATGTGATGAGCTGCATACAGATGGGTCTATATAATATCCTTCCTAAGTTTTGCAACATAGGTGTCTACAGACACTCTGTCTGCAGTGGATGTGTGTAAGTCAATCAGCAGATCTTCAAGTAGTTTCATGGTTCTACCAGTCATAACCTCAAAGGGGGTACACTGGGTAGTGGCTGCAGGAGTACCCCTAATTGCCATAAGGTGTAAAGGCAATAAGGAATCCCAATCCTTGGGATTGTACTCAATGAGTCTGGATAACATGTTTTTATCTGTCTGTTGGCTCTTTCTACCTGGCCTGAAGATTGAGGGTGGTAAGGAATGTGAAACTTCTGGTGGACATCGAGAAGTCTGAGTGTTTCTTGCATCAACTCACCTGTAAAGCTGGTTCCTTGATCAGAGTCTACCTTGAGAGGTAGACACCACCTGGAGAACAATTGTTCTACTAGGATTTGGGTGGTTAATTTTGCTGTACATGCATGGGTGGGAAAGGCCTCAACCAATTTTGAAAACAAATCAGTGATTACGAGAGCATACTTGTTGTTTCTGCTTGTATTTGTCAATGGTCCAATGAAATCAATTTGGATTGCATGCCAAGGGCCAGACTGTCTCTGGGGGAGTAATTTAGCATTCCTTTTGGTTGGAATTGGATTGTTTTGTGCACAGATTAGAACATTTTTCATATAATGTTGGACATTGACTGTGTTTTCCACCCCCAAGGTGTCCACCAGTTGGGGTGTCATGTACCTGATGGATAAACTCAGATTGCAGCGGTGTTGGAACCACCCACAATCTGCAGCTTAGCTTCTCAGACTGGTATCATACCAGTTTGTTGTCTTGTGACAAATGTAGTTTTGTAGCATGTCTCTTGTAGGGGTTGTTGGTCGACAACACTTGCTCAGTTCCTTTGTCTAGGAACCTGAACACCTGTTTTAACTGTGGATCAGATTTTAGTGCAATCGATAGATCCAATAGGACAAAATTCTTTGTCTTTTTTGGTGGCTGCAATGTGTATTGCTGCCCTAGCAATGGGATGAGATACCATCCAAATGTCCCCTTCCCCCCTAAGCACCATCTTTGGCAAGGGTGTTTGCTTGCTCATGGAACTCATGATAGAGTTCTGACTTGGAGTGGGCTTTAACTTTGTGAATCTACAGGTTGTGTTTGAATTGTTGAACCAGAGTGTCAATGTATACAGAAAGGCTTCAGTACTTGACAGGTATGCCATCAGAAGAGGTGAAGGAATTTCTTTGCCAGAGAGGTAGAAATTCTGTCAAAGAACAACAGACCCAATTAGAGTCTATGAAAATATTGTTATCTGCAGTACCACGGTGTACAAGTTTAAGAGCACAGGCCACAGCCACATATTCTGCATACTAGGAAGATGTAACACTGCATTTGGAGGCTTGCACAGTATTACCATTGAGATATTGGATCAGCACTCCTAATCTAGCCACTTGTGCTTTCTCAATGTATGATGTAGAACCATCAGTAAAAATGTGACACAGGGGGCGTCAGCAAAATGTTGTGGTGTGGCTGGAAGAAAGGGGCCTAGATCAGGCAAGTCAGGAGGCTGGAGTCTGCAATCATGTGGTTCTCCTGTGTAAAGGAGACCATGAGCCAGAATCAAGGCATATTGGTGGTGTCCATCTTCATATCCCGGGGTATAGGGAAAACTCTGTCTCCCAGTATCTAGGTAAGATTATGTGTAGGGCATTAGTCTGGTTTTGTGTAATAAAGTTGTTTATTACTCACTAATACCATTTGTCTGTTGTCTCTTCTGTTAGCCTCTGACCACCAAGAGCGTGAGAGATAGTCCAGTTTTCTGAAATGCCTAATGTGACTGTTTAAGTGTGCCTAAAGGAATGAAGTAGAAAGTATCCTGAGGTCGGAGCTTTGCCTGGAGTTGCCTGAGAGGACTCTGCAAATGTCCAATTGGAGCTGCAAGTGCCAGCATAGCCAAGAGGGACTTCTGATATTCTGATCTGCGCTTTGAGAAGTATCTGAGATGCGAATGACTGACAAGTAAAGTGCTGTCCTGGTTAGGAGTCACGCCTTGGGCTCTTGTTCTGTTTTTGAGAGAGCAAGAGATTTTGCCTGGATGAGACTGTGTGAGTTTTGGGTCCTTCCTAGCCCTAGGGGAAAGTGCCCATGTTTAAAGACTGTGTCTTGAAAGCTAAAAGAACCATGCCTGCCACACTGGCAGCATGGCTGAAGGGACTGTGACCATTTAAAGCAACCAGAATGTGCTGAATGTAAAATGTGCTGAATGCAAGAGACTGTTTTCCAGATCTGCCTGGGTGTCAGCCTGGTAGTGTGCCAGCTATGCACAGCCATATGCGCTTCTCCTGAGGGGCATAGCCTAAACGTGGGGGTCTGAAGCGTGCTGGTCCTAGTCTCAGCCTGGTCTGTTCCTGAATGTGACTGCAAGCCCAGAGAAAAGGGGCAGCCATTCAAACCTGAGAGAGTTCCAGTCTGCAAGCTGCATGAGCCTGGTGAAAAGGGAGCCAGTCAAAGCTCCTGCCTGCACCTCAGTTACAGCTTCTCTACACCAATATAACTTCAAAACTGTGAGTAGGCAGAGCCATCCTTTGCCACCCTGTGAGAAACTGTAAATTGTTAGCCTGGTTCTGGTATGTACAGATGTCAGGTCAGACTGTTCAAGTTTAAAATATGCGTTTTCAAGATCAGCCAGGATTATTAAGGTAATCCAAAGAAAGAATGCTAACTCGATCTTCTTTTAAGGGCCCCAACCAACTGCAACACCGGCCAACTCAGCTGCAACTATAACAGGCCTACAACTTCATGACTTAGTACTGGATACCCAGGTTACAGTGTAGGATTGTGGGGTCGTTACCTGGACTGGGGACTAATACCATTGTGGGCATTGGGTATACGTGTGTGTGTTACAGTTCTAGTGCAGCTAGCTACAGAGATAGAGAGAATAACATCCTGAATATATCAGAGGTTGGTGGGTGGCCACTGTGATTAATGTCTGACTTTAAAATACAAAAAAAGATTATTTTGATTGTACTGCAAGAATGCCAATCCAAACTGCAAATCAATGCCTGATGTAAATATTTAAACTCTGCTTCCAATTCATCCATTCCTAGCGGGATTTGAAATGCATATGAAGTGCAATGGAGATGGAAGAAGCCCCAGGCCTGCTCAACTAAAAAGGAGTAGACAGTGAATGGGTCCGCATTAAGCCAAGAAGTACATTTCACAGCAACTAGGCAGGTGGATGGCAAGCGTTTTGTATTTAGGCAATTGAGCCACGAAGACAGCGTGTGGGTAAAGTGAAACTGATTAGGTAAGTGTAATACATAGATGTCCAAAGACTGTTATTTATTTGCACAGAACCTTCTTTGCCTTTGCACATGTTGGGTTTGCACATTTTTCTACTATGAAGAAAGTAGCTACTTAAGAACTTACCATAACACATCTTCAAGAGAGGCTCTTGCAGATGGTACTAACAGATTGGACTAAGCAGCCGGGTGCTAGGACCACACAGAAAACTTTAGCTAGCAGTGTCTGGTGGGGGACCGCCCACCCGACATCACGTGACCAACATCAGTGTGGCATTATATAGCGAGTGGTCCACACGCCCGGCCTCCAGTTCTCCCAACGGAGACCTAGAAAGGTGCGACAGGAGGTAGGAGTGAGTTCCCGGAGCTATAAAGCTATGAAAGGATAAGTAGTAGAAGAAACCCAGGGGGAAGGTGGGAGGGTAAGCAGCAACTACTGCAAGAGTCTCTCTCGAAGATCTACTGTTATGGTAAGTTCTTACGTAACTGCACAACTTTATTGGAGAGGGCTCTTGCAGTAGGTACTAACAGATAGGACTGCAACCCAAGCAGTCAAATTCAGACAAGTCTGAGACATGTGAGGTAGGAACAAGTCTGCAGGAAACAGGGCTGTTAGGACAAGAGTCCCTGAAAAACAGCAAGGCCAAAGCCTGCTCTGCACCTAGAAGCAATGTCCAAACTGCAAGGCTTAGTAAAGATATGGACAGAACTCCAAGTGGCAGCCACACTGATATCTGCGGCAGAGAAGTTCCTGAAACAAGCAGTAGAGACAGCCATGTCCCTGGCTGAGTGACCTTTGACTTCTCCCAGAAGTGATCTGTTATACTTCTGATAACAAAAGGTAATACAGTTTGCCAACTATTTGGACAAATACTATTTTAAAACCACAGCGCCCTCCCTTTTGGGTTCAAAGGAAATAAATAACTGATCAGTTTTATGGACTGGCTTCATCCTGTTAGTGTAGTAACGAAGAATTCTGTGTACACCAAGAGTATGTAGAATTGCTTAACCCCGGATGGAATGCTCAGGGTAGTACACTGGCAAATGAATGGTCTGATTTAAGGTGGACCACCTTAGGTAAGAATCTAAGGATTTGTACGCAGAGCCACCCAGTCTCTGTGAAAAATCAAATAAGGCTCCTTACACATCAGGGCCTGAAGCTCAGAAATCCTTTGAGCTGAAGTAATGGCAACTAAAAAGAGTGCTTTCCATGAAAGGTAACACATGTCATAACTCACAGCTGGTTCAAATAGAGACAGCATGAGTTTTTCCAGAATGAAGTTAAGGTCCCAGGGAGGAACAGGGCTCCTGACTGGGGGTTTCAAATGAAGAATTCCGTTTGGGAATGTCTTGGATACTTTCAACCGAGCCAAGGTTTTGCCATCCCCTTGAACGTGATAGGTAGAAATGGCAGATAAGTGGACCTTCAGGGTAAAGTAACTAAGTCTGAGGTCAGAGAGGTGCAGCAGATACTCTAAGGTCTGCAGAATGGGGCAGGAGAAGGGGTCCCACTCCTTGGACGTGGCCCATATGGAAAATCTCTTCCATTTCATTGCATAAATGGATCTAGTGGATGGCTTTCCGGCCTCCACTAGTAACTGTGCCACCCTAGAGGATACTCCAAAGCAAGCGGTGGTAATGTCAGTAGGTGCCACACATGCAGGTGAAGGGACTGAAGGCCTGGATGGACCAGGGTGCCCCTTTCCTGAGTCAGAAGGACTTGACAAATGGGCAGGGGAACTGGGGGTTCCACTGACAGTTGTTGAAGCAGAGAGGATCAAATCTGCTGTGGCCAGTAGGGAGCAATCAGGATCATATGTGCTCCCTCTGCCTGTAGTTTCAATAATACCCTCTGTAGTAATGGAAAGGGAGGGAAGGCATACATGAATCTCCCTGTCCAGCATAGAGACAGCGCATCTCGCCAGAAAACACCATGCCCTGGAGCGAGCGAGCAGGAAGTTGGTAGTTTTGCATTAGATGAGGATGCGAACAGTTTGAGATCTGGTCAACCCCAACTGGTAAATATTTTGTCTACCACAGACTGTCTCAGGTCCCACTCATGGGTCCCGAGCCATCGGGTTGGAGACCAGGATCATGTGATCCAGTTTGTTTGATCCCTGATCCCACTGTACTCTGACAGTCCATTGCGTGACTCACATGTGAAGCCTGGCCAGATATATGGTCGGAATGGCAGTTGCCATGAGACCCAGCAGGCGAAGGATTGACCTTGTGGAGGTCCACCTCTGGGAAGCTACCAGATGTGCTTGTCAATGGAGAGTCTGCACGCTGTCTTGTGGGAGGAAGGCTCTCCTCTGGACTGTATCCAACACTATCCCAATAAATTGTAGGTATTGTGCTGGGATATGGTGGGATTTGTGATAACTGACCGAGATGCCTACCTGCTTGAAAAGGTCCGGGGTATTGGACAGGGATCCAATTAGGCTGTCTCTCGACAGAGCTGAAAGGAGCCAGTCATCGAGGTATGGAAACACATGAATACCCGGTCTGCGTAAAGCCGCCACAACCACCACTAGGCACTTCATGAACACTCGGGGTGCTACCAACAGGCCAAAGGGGAAAGCTTTGTACTGGAAATGTTCTCCCTGAAAAATAGATCTGAGAAAGTGGTGGTAAGATGGGAAAATGAGGATATGCAGGTAAGCATCCTGCATATCCAAAGCACAGAGTCAATGTCCCTGATGTAGTAAGGGAAGAAGACCCATCAGGGATAGCATGCAGAACCTCTTGTACTCTACAAAGAGGTTTAGATTGCTAAGGTCCAGTATTGGTCTGAGGTTAACCATCTTCTAGGGGACTAGAAAGAAGTGAGAATAATAACCCCTGCCCATCTGACTCACGGGAATGGGTTCTATAGCTGCTTTTAGCAGCAGAGACTCAATTTCCTCTCTGGCAATTGGATGTGACCCAGAGAGTAATAAGAGTGATCTGGAGGATGCTCTGGTGGTCTCTCTAAGAACTCGATTGTGTGCCCTTTGGCTATGACCTGAAGTACCCACGAGTCATCTGTGATAGCCTCCCAACCCAGTAGGTGGTTTGCATACCTGCCTCCTACCGGTTCCCCTTGATCTAGGTCTGGGAGTGGGAGGGGTCAGAGCGAGTCAGTAGCCAGTGGGAAGGGTCAAAGGTGCAGTTCCTGAGGCTCTATGGGATTTAGCCAGGGGAGCCATGCCCATCGAGGGTGCCCGACATTTGTTCTGATGTCAGTTCTGCTGTTGCCTTTGCTGTCATCGCTTCTGATGATGAAAGGGCTGCTTAGACTTCTGAGGGGGTTTGTACATGAACTGAACAGAGCACAAGGCTTTGCACTTATCCCGCAGGTCCGTGATAATATCTTTGACATCCCCTCTAAAAAGGACCAGGCCCCGGAAAGGAGCATCCTGGATGGCTGATTGGACCTCGAGTGCCAGGCCAGAGATCCTCAGCCTTGATGGCTGCCACTGTGCCTCTTGTGGAGGTATCCACCATGTCGTAAGTGGCCCTAAGCATGTGTCAGCTAGCGGATCTAACCGACCTCACCATACCTGCCATGTCTTTCTTAATCACAGAGTCAGGAAGTTTCTCCAGCTTGGATTCTAGTTGGCCCAGAATGGATTTCTCGTAGCCTACCATATGAGCAATATAATTCAGTGTCCTAATGGCTATGGTGGATGAAGAATAAAATATTTTCCCAAACTGATCCAGTACCTTCGACTACTTGTCCAGAGGAAAAGTACTGAGGTGTTTCGATTTGGACGAACTGTCTCGGGCAGCACTAATAACCACTGAATCAGCCTTAGGATGGGCACTAAGGTGGTCCTTCCCTTCTGGCATCTGGTACATCCTATCTGCCTTCTTTGCCACTGGTGCCAGGGAAGCAGGTTGTTTCCATATCGTGGTGGCCAAATCCTCGTGAGGGTCTGTCCACAGCAGAATGAGAGTCGGAGATTGATCCAATAACTCCAGATGCTCCATGAGCCTCTGTCTGGCATTGGGGATCTTGTTCCTCTGTGCACCAGTCACAGGCTGCCTGGATCTTCCTGAGGAGTCCTGTAAAGGAAGGGTCCGGGGGGGGGGGATTTTGGTGAGTCCCTTGGTTTTGGCTCATCCAGGGAAGAGAATTCATAATCCAATCCTGAATGGGCCGATTCAGGTTCAGATTTCAACATCGGGCTGTCATCGGGAGTGCTGAGTCTGGGTAGAGGGATGTCCACAGGTCTCGAGAGATCCATGGGTCTTGAGATTTCTGTGGGCTGCTCTGGTTGAGGTAAAGGCTCAGCAGATCTACCTGATGTTGAACACCTAGAGTCCATCGACAGAGAATGTCTATGTGTCAGTTCTCTGGTGACCGGTGTCAGGGTAACAGGAGGCTGCCATTGCTCAGGCTCTGACATGAGCTGAGATTTTGCTTTGTCCCACCATGAACGAAGCATCACCTGCAGGTCCACCTGAGGCTGGAGTGGAGATGGAGATGGTGGAGGCTGATGTTCACGCCCTGGTGTCTGATAGCCCAGCACCTGATAATAAGATGATGGGAATCCTGTCAGGGAAAGCCCGGTGATGGGTACTGAGGAAACCCCGCGGCGTCAGGTAAGCCAGCATTGGATACCACAAAGAGTAGTGTTGCGCCAGGTAACCAGGCATTGGATAGCTCGGAGAAGCACCCATGGGACCCAACAAAGGCCCTGATGGAGGGTCCGATGGGCCTGGCAGAGAACCTGATGGCAGAGCCGAGGGACCCTGTGGTGGGCCCGTGGTGGCTCCAGAGGGCCTGAAGGGGGGCCCAACGGCCTGTCTGACAGCAACCCAGAGGGACCCGGAGGATCCTGAGGGACCGGTATCACTTTTGTCAAGCACGGCGGTGAGCTAGGCATAGGGCGATCCAGCGTCAGCAGGTGGATGGTGCCTGATGGAGGTTGCTCTCCCTCCTCTGGATCACAAGGTACTGGAGAAACTGGAGGGACCACCTCAAGAGGAGGTGGGGGAGAATCCCAAGGGGAGAGATCCTCTGGGATCAGCTGCTGCTCAGATGGCAGCTGGCCCGGATCCTCAACGTCAGGCCTGTTGTCAGGGCCTGCCGGAGGATCCGGGGCTTGGCGCATGTTGGAGGTGCCGTGATCGTGCGATCGTTGGAGGAGCCGATGATCGACTTACCGACTGTACTACTCACTGTAGACCCTGTGGTCTTGAAGGGCCTAAAGGAAGTAGGTGTCTCCTTTACCTGGAGACTCCTATTAGAACCGAAATCAGTCCCGGCAGGGAGGCCAACGGCTGCTCCTCAGTGGCAGAGGCTGTCTTGGCTGGAGGGACACCCCGCCAGGGGGAGGCCCCTCCATGCCCACGACTCCAGGAGGGGGCTGTGGACAAGATGGAGCTAGTTCCTGGCCCTGATGTCTCTCCTTGTCCCGCTTCATCTTGCGATGGCTGTCTGGGGAAAAGAATGAGCTCCTGAGTTTCTTCAGCTCCTTCTCCATGGATGCCATTTTTAATTTTAATAAGTGGACTTCCAAGGTCTGCTGAAGGCACTTCCGTGTGACCTGGTTAAATTTCTGGCAGGCCTCACAGTTCTTGATCTTGTGCTCTGGGTCCAGGCAGAAGAGGCAGAAGGAATGGCCGTCTTTGTGAGGGAGCTGAGTTCCATAGGAGTCACACTTGTTTTTATGCGAATCAGGAGGCATCAGAGACTACATGCACAATGCGAAATAACACTAATACTTTATGAGAAACAGAAATAATGTAGAATAAATGAGTAGAAATATTCATGTAGAGGAACAGAGCCGCACATAGTGGTATAGGGTGCTCTGTAACAGTAGCAAACTAGGGCAAAATCAACCAAGGCACTCACCTTAGCACAGCACAAATATAAAAAATTTTGAAAAAATCCTCTTGTAGGTGTGTGTTCATCTACTGGTTATTGAAATAAAAAACAACTATTCTTCATGACTGCAAGGTCTGCTGCTTTGTTTTTATATTTGTGCTATGCTGAGGTGAGTGCCATGACTGTTTTTGCCCAAGTAGAAATACTCATCCAAAATGACATCAACAGAAGCAACGTTCTCCACGAGGTCCAATGTGCGCAGGTCGACGGTGGGAAAGAACTGGAGGGTGGACATGGGGACCACTCACTATACAGCACCACGCTGATGTCGGTCATGCGACGTCGGGTGGGTGGTCCCCCACCAGATACTGTTAGCTAAAGTTTTCCATGTAGTCCTAGCACCTGGCGGCCTAGTCCTATCTGTTAGTACCTCCTGCAAGAGCCCTCTCAAATTAGTGAACTGCTGCGCTATTTAAATAAAATAAATAAAAATGGTTTCCATTGAATAAATCAGGCTATATCCCAATGATTTCCTACCATTTCAGCACCTTTTTACCTCATTGTTCCAAACAAAGGAAAATGTTGAGCTTAACAAAAAACAGTTGTCTTATCACCTATTCCTAACCCTCACCCCTTGAAAATAAATTGTTGGGTTAACCATTTTTATAAATCTTGTGTGTGAGCATATTATTAGAGTGAGCCATTAATTCAAAATGTTGAAATGTGGGATTTGGTTGTTGGGTCATGTGTGGGGGGACATTCTGATATTGTGGGTGAGTACAGCATCCCAGGGGGTTGTACCAGGTTTTATCTAGTCCACTGAAAAGCATACTCTAGGTGGAGACACTGCACAATAATATTATCTATTGGGAAAGAACCCATTTTAAATTGAAAAAGGAACCCAGGCCCCTCAACCTTGGTCTGGCCAGCAAGGCAGGTGTAAGTAGTCCATTGGAAGTGGTGCTCTGGTTACATAGGGGTGAGAGTTCCCCCACCTAAACATTTCCAATTTAACAGCTGTCTAATCTAGGCTTAAAAATACCTAAACTTTCATTATTGACTACGTAGTATGGTTGTGAATCATGTAATTGAGCAGGCCAACCAACCAGGATTTATAAATATCTCAGCTGAGGTTTCAGAGCATCTAGGTTTGGGTATTGATTTCTGCAGAGCACTGCTAATCTTTCCATTGAAGTGCACCTCTGCTGGTCAACCAGGCGCAACATCATCCAGCCTGTACCCTTTCCACAGCTGGGAACTCAGGGAAACATAGGCTGCATCAGAACTAAGGACACTGAACTGACAACAGCGGGGAGAGGACAGTGCTCCAAGTGCTGGACAGCTGTTTATCTGTGTGGCTTTGAGGGGGCCTGCTGGAAAGGCATTAAGCACAGCTTGGGAAACACTATAATTTTCTGCACCTGGAAGGACCACAAGTGCAGTCCTGTACTGAAACAGTCTGGGCCTAGAAGGACACAGAGGAATCAGCTGAACTATGCAAACTACCTCCTTGCTGCTAGCCCCCTGCCCCCTTTGTTCCCCATTTAGGGCCTAGAGCAGTCCTTAAACAAAAATCCTGTTCTTCTGCTGTATTCCCTTGCCTACATGCTATTAGTTTTAGAGTACATCTCCATGCTCTGTGGGGACTGTCACTGCATTGATCTGATTCAAGGATGGGGTGACTGTGTGGGGAGGTACTGCATCCCAAGGGGTTCGACCATAATTACACCGGGCCCACTTTAACCTCTCTCTGGGTGGAGGCACTGTGCTAATTATTGTCTTTAAACTTTGGATACAACCCCTCCCCAACCAGAAAATTGAAGGATTGAGTCTCCTCAACTTTTTGAGCCCACAAGGTAGGGGTAGCTACACACATGGAGATCCATTGGTATAGTAAACATGGAGTGCTTCAGATGTCTGAGACACCCTCAGAAGCAGGTCTTACACTGGATTTGTCAATCATGTAGAGAAAGTTGTTCACTAATTTATTAGTCTCATCATACTACATCAAAGCCAGCACTGGACAGTACTACTTATTTATTTATCCTTGATTTTTCCAAGAAAATCACTTTTTATGTTCCTCGTGCACGCTAGCGCAGATGAACATGTTGATATAAGAGTTGCTAGAGAGGGGTGTGATGGGTGTGAGTCCGATGGAGAGCGGTGCTGTAGGGGCCGGCCTGTGGCAGGTGAATCAGCAGGCAGTGTTCTGATGACACTGATTTTCTGAGGGGGCTAGTCTGGGCAAGTTTTTCAAAGGACAGTGCCAACACAGCAGCAGCATGGCTCAGTCCTTTGAAGCTCAGGCCCTTCCACTGCCTCCCACAGTGTGCTGTCCTCCCCGCTCCCTCCCAGCACCCAATCAGCAAATACAACCCTCCCACTGTGTGCTGTCCTCTCTGCTCCCTCCCAGCACCCACTCAGCAAATACAACCCTCCCACAGCATGCTGTCCTCTCCGCTCCCTCCCAGCACCCACTCAGCAAATATAACCCTCCCACTGCATGCTGTCCTCCCTGCTCCTGTCTCAGCCCCCTGCAGCCCCTGGTAACAAATTAAACCCTCCCCATCCCTCCCACTGTGAGCTGTCCACCCTGCACCCTCTGGTACTCTGCCATGCCGACATTGGGATGCCTAATCCCCACATCGTCATGTCCCCCACCCCACTATTGTGTCTCACTGGGAGCCCACCCCAGTGTGCCAAGTTATTTTTACTTTTTTATTGTTTAAGCTTTCTGACACCGGGATGCCCACTCCCAGTGTCAGAGGCCCATCCATGCCACTTTCACTGCTGATATTGGGGTGCCCAATCCCAGTGCCGGCCTTGTACCCCCAACTCATGTGGTATATTGAGAGCCCACCTCAGTGTGCCCAAAATATATTTTTTTTGTTTACACCTGTAAAGAAAGAAAAATGTCCCCTTTTCGTCTTTTTTTTTACCCTGCAAAACAGAAAATGGCCCCTCGTGGTCTCCCATCCCCACCCTCCCACTGAACACCCACCTCCACACCCCCTTACCCCATACATAACTCCGGGTCGGGCGCTGTCATCTTCTCTGGATCAGGACATGTCTGCACTCTTCAAAGCCGACCGGCAAACTGAAGAATGAAGGTAAGAGCTGTATAATGGAAGTAGATGGGGGTTTCAACTTATATTGATATCTCAGCCATTTTTAGGAATTTTGGCCCCACATTTTCAACATGGGGTTGTTGGGACCCCACCTCATCAACATGTCACTGACATTTCGTTACTCGGTCCCAAAAGATGATTTTGCGGTTACTGCATGGAATCATCTTTTGGGACAGTGTAATAAAATGACAGTGCTACTGTTCATGAGGCAGGGTTCCAAAAAACCCATGTTGCAAATTTGGTGAAAAAATTTCAAAAAATGACTGCGTTACCAGAGTGTGTTGTGCAGTTTCTATGCACATTTGTAATTTTGCCAATTTTTAATATTTTCATTGCAGATTTTCATCATTGCCATTTTTTCACATCCCCTTATGAACAGTATAGCTGTCATTTTTCACATCCAGCCCAAAACATGGTTTTGCACCAGTGGCGCAGAATGGCATGGTCAGTGTGTGAAATCCACTTTCGGGATGGACTAACAAAATCAAAGTGCCACTGTTCATGAGGGGAAGTCCCAAAAAGGCCATGATGAAAATTTGATTAAAAAATGTCAGAAAATGCCTGTATTACAAGCGTGCATTGCGCAGTTTCCATGCACCCTCGTACCTTTGCCAATTTTTAATATTTTCACTCCAGATTTTCAACATTGCCATTTTTTCACACCTCCTTATGATCAGTTCAGCTGTCATTTTTCACATCCTGCCCAAAACATGTGTCCACAACTGTGGCGCAGAATGGCATGGTCACTCTGCAAAATCACCTTTCGGAATGAGCAACAAAATGACAGTGGCACTGTTTATGAGGTGGGGTCCCAAAAAGGCCATGTTGGAAATTTGGTGAAACAACTCCAAAAAATAGCAGAGTTACACCTGGTCGTTCAAAATTTTCTACGCATGTGTGTAACTTTGGTCAGTTTCAATATTTTCACTCCAAATTTTTAATGTAGCCTTTTTATCACACCTGCTCATGAACAGTACGGTTGTTGTTTTTTACGTCCTATCCATAATGTGTTTTTGCACCTGTGGCGTGAAATGCCATTTTCCCACACATTTGAAACTTTTCACCTACAGGATTCATGAGATGGGGTGATAAGAAGAGTGTTCAATATTTGGGGTCAAAATATGGAAAAATTACAAAGTTATGGCCAGTTTTTACAACTTCAGTACACATGCTAGTAACTGCAGAACTCTTAAATATTTGCGATTTTTATTTCGAAATATTTGTACTCTTGCTCCACGACCCTCTCTATCTGGAGGGAGCCCCAGCCCCGTCCCTTAACGTCCACCAGCCGATGCTGACCAGCTAACCCAAAGACCAGATCCAGTAAAGGGGTCGGTGCCATAACTGTTTGGGGGTGGGACCTGCGAGCTCCCTCCATTATCCGCCATGGTCTTTTTTTCTTCTGCTTTCTCCCCTTCAGGGCCGGAGTGTGCACGGATGCTGACAATGGTGCAGTGCATGCTACCATGTGTGCATCCCATCAGGCATTTGCCCTGCCTCTAACCCAATGTCTGTAGTGTCAGTGTGCCAGCCCCCAGCTGATGCTACGGGCCAGGCACACACCGATAACTGGTCACTCCTCTCTCGGAGAAGGAGAGCAGTCCCTGGGACACTCAATCCTTCTCCTCCTCCCCTGGTGACCCCAGTGGCCCGTGCTCCTTTCTGAACATGGGTCGCCAGCGTGGCGCAAGGTGTGTCATCCAACGCCTCAACCCTCAGCATCACCGGAGCCGGTGATGCACCCCACATTTTCAACTTAGCTTTCTTGTTACCTGAGCTACTCTATTCAAATGCTGTCCAAAATATGACAGCTAGTCAAAATATAATTCAGCCAGGGTTTTAGCATCATTGTATTTTAGTGGGGTTTTCCACATCACCTCTCCCAAATGACTCCAGTGCACACGACAAACATTTGTCATTGACAAATGCTTGTTTTCTTTAGCGACGAGGACCTGGCCAAGAAATACAGTATCAGATTACATTACACAGACAATTTACGTGACATTAGTGTGTAGTACTGTATTACACAATGGACATACAGTATACAATCCTGTAACCTTATTGGTCAGCTAAGGTCTTAACCTGTGGGTAAATCTTGCAATAACCCATGGCTGAGGAGGGGCATTTAAAAAAAAAAACATATTATTAAACATATTTTTTTATTTAATTTTACACACGGATACATTGTATAATCACAATAAGGCACTCCAGGATGTAGAGGAACTGGAGGACTACCCACTTATCATGTGGTTAAGTCACTCGGCTACAACTCATGACATACCACGAGGCATAGGTAAATCCCCCCAACCCACACCCTGTCATGTCTTATTGCTTAATCAAATCATTTACAAAAATGCTATCAGTTATTTAAGTCTAATGATGGACTCAAGACATGGCAAGACATCTCTAGCTAGCTACTGCACTTAGATTGTGAATGAGACTTTCCTGGCTGGCAAAATACACCTAAAATCCACCAACGACATCCCTGTGCTGCCAAACCCAGTGCTGAGCCTTGTTCATAATGCAGGTTCCTAATATAGAATATAATAAGAGAATTTGCCAATTTCTGGGGCAGACTTGATCCCTCCTTCCAAGCCCTCCCTCTAGGTGTCTCTCTCTCTCTCGCTAGGTCTCTCTCTCTCTCTCTCTCTCTCTCTCTCTCTCTCTCCCTCTCCCTCCCCCTCCCTCCTTACTGGACATCCGAATGACACTCTCTGGGTCACTCTTGGGCAACTCCACTGGCTCCTGCCCCTGCTCTTATCTCCCATTCCTGTCCCAGTCTTCTCAGGGTTCTTGCTCACCCAGATCACCCCTGGAGTACTCTTCTAGTCAGTCCACTGTAGGGATACCAGCTCAGGATGTGGAACGGGATGCAAGCCTGGACTTTGACAACTTTGCCCCCACACTTTGCTTATTAACTTGGCGTCACGTGAACCCTCCCACCTGGGCAGTTACCCCACAGACCACCTGTACAGCATGTGCTTCATAGCCTGGTTTTGGGCCAGGCCAGAGTCCTACTCCTGGGTCTTGATTAGAGCATTTTTAGCTATGTTGGGGCCTGCACTTGGGAAATGTCTGGGGCAGAATAAACCATTAAGCAGGCAACCAAGATGGGTCTCTGAGAAACTGTGAAAGCTGAGCCTGGGTCAAGGTTGGTTCCTGAACATATTGCATACTCCAGTTTTACCCTTTGTCGTACTCCCAGGCAGCTTTGGTGCACAAGGGGGAAGTGCTGCCAGACTAACCTTTTTGACTTCTTCAACTGGGTGACAAAGGACAGGCAACTGATATAAGATACTTAAGAGTTCAGTAAGGCTTTTAGCCTTTGACTTAATCTCCCACAGGAGACTGGTTGAGAACCTAAGGGACTTTGGGTGGAAAAAAGTTGGTAGAAAACTGGATAATGGGAAGGACAAAAAAGGTAGCAGCAAATGGGGAGTTCTCAGAGGTAAGAGAGGTTACAAGCAAAGTACCGCAGGGTTTAGTGCTTTGCCCTGTCCTTTTCAAAGGGTTCATATGTGACTTGGGGAAGGCATAATAGGCAGGGTCTACCTATTCACAGATGGCACTAAGATCTTAGCAAGGGTTGACACAGAGGAGGGGACAAGAGAACATAGTTAGGATCTGGGCAATCTCAAGAACAGATGAAAGATCTGGCAGGTATACTTCAATGCAAAAATAAAAAGCAAAGCATTGCACATTAGGAAAAGGAACCGCAAGAGTGCAGTGCAAAATGGGGGGTTGGGTGTCGCACTAGGCTGAATGCACAATGGAGGAAAAAGACCTAGGAGTCTTTACATCAGAAAACCCAAAATCCACAGCACACTGAAAAAGGGCTGTGGGAAAGGGGATTAGAATGTCAAGATGCATAGAGAGGGGGATCAACAGTAAAAGTTGAAAGGTAATCCTCCCACTGAACAAGTTATTGGTGAGACCCCATCCAGAGTACTACGAAAAGTATGGGAGTCCACACTTAAGGGAAGACTGCAATAACATGGAATAAGTAAAGCTTAGTACAACCAAGATGTTCAGAGTATGGGAGACACGACCTACAGCATGGGGAGAGACTGAAGGACATGAACATTTATTTATTTAAAAGTTTCACCAAGAAGACATACTGAGCAAGTTGTTCATTTCCAAATGTGTCCTGAGAGAAGGAAAATGGGCTTGGTATAGAAGAGAACTCAGAGTATAATAGGCAAGAATACAATGTCACAGGATACAGGATAACAATGGTAATGGCATACATAATACATTGCATAGAATGCAGTGAACATACCAGTGCAGACAAATAAGCAGAGATACATTAAATGAAAGGCCAAAGAATACATAAAACATTTACAGAATTCACAAGGAAAAATAACTACTCAAGGGATGCAACTATCCATGCCGACATACAAGCAGTGACACAGTGAATGCAATGGCTTCAGAATATGTCGTTGTTAACAGCAGATTGTATATATAAGTGCTGAGCAAGACGTACATAAGGCTTGCAGGTCAACTCATGGTATACATTATCAACAGAGGATTGAACAGGTTAAGTGCCAGAGTAGGACACACAAGGTACCCTGGGCAAGGAAGGAAAAAGGAAGGGGGTAACCGCATAGGGCTAAGCAGGGCATGGGAACAGGGTTGAAGAGTAATTGAAGTGGAGGGATAGTAAGAGAGAGGGCCAGGTTATTAGGTACAGTTGCAGGTGGGGCAGATGAAAGTACATATGTACACATGTACACCATCGAGAAGTGAAAGGAAAGGCGTGACTTGATAGAAATGTACAAGTACTATACTTACACAAGATAAACAGGATTGGCTTCATGGACATATTTTCCTTAAGTACAAATACAGGGATGAGGAAAACTCGCTCAAAGTAGCTGGAAGGAAACTTAAGAAAGATGTCTGTAAATACTTGTTCACTGACACAGGGGTGGACAAAGGGAACAAGCTACTGGAAGAGGTGGTAAGGGCCAAATCAGTGAGCAGTTTCAAGAGGGTGATAGGAAAGGCACACGGGCTTTGTCAGAGGAGAGGGGCCAGAATCTATTAGCCTAGATGGCCACTAGGGTCAGCGCAGAGTAGTCAGGTAAGATGGGCAGCCTTTATATGTCCACAATGTCTATGTATCTATGGTATGTGTATCTTCATATTTATAGCTTCTCGAGCTGGTCTTGATCGAGGTCGCCCTCCCCCCAGATCTACATGATCTTGGCCATCATGTGGTCCAGTGTTGGATAAGTTACTTTTTCTATTACTTTCTATTTCTTTTAGAAACTTGATCCAGGAAGCTCTGTGCAGTCACTAGGAAGGATGGAGAAGTACTAGAAAAAGTAATACACCTTACAGTTACAATTACTTATGTCTTTTTATACAAAAATAATATGTAACTGCAACTAATTACATTTATTTGAAAATAACTAGTAACTAACCTATTACCTTCAAATAAATGTCATCTGTTATAGTTATTTATTATTTTTGTATTGCTTTTGTATAAAGAGACATAAGTAACTGTAACTGTCAGGTGTATTACTTTTTCTAGTACTTCTCCATCCTTGCTAGTGACTGCACAGAGCTTCCTGGATCAAGTTTCTAAAAGAAATAGGAAGTAACAGAAAAAGTAACTTACCCAACACTGATGTGGTCTTAGTGCCCCATCTTAATGATGGCATTAGGAGGCAGTATAGTAGAGCGTAGTGGTTAAGAGCACTGTGCTGCAAACCTGGAGACCTGAGTTTGAATCCCATCAGCCCCCACCTGCATATTGTGAGAACCTGAGCAAGTCACTTAACTTCCTTGTGCTCCCAGGTCATACCTGGAAAGAAGCTCCAGCTTGGTGTGCCTTTCCTGGTTAAACAGTTTCCCCTTTCCCTAATGCATCTTGTCAGGATCAGCACAGGGTATGCACCAATTCTCTAGGCCCACAGCTCAGATGGGGGCTTGGACCACATTTTTAGACAAAAATAGTTAAAAACAATAGAAAAAGAAGTCTGGCAAGTGGAGATAGACAGACAGCCAATGGTTTGACAGACATCCAGGACCACCCATCCCCCATTCACAGAATTGAGGTTCATAGCACACAATCCAAAATGTAACCCTAAAAGACAAGCACCTGAGGCACACAGCCATAATCCACATTGTAGAAAACATTCCTTTTTCCTTGATTTTCCAGACATGGATGCATATCTCAATGTCCTTAGAGTGCCTCTACAGGGGTGGAACTCCTCAGTAAAGCAGCACGTGTACTATATATCCCCACAAGTGTGATACTGTGATTTTTGAACATGCCCCAGGCCCTGCTTCAGGGGTTATTGTCTGGTTTTCCATCCTGGTGCAAATACAAATTTCAAGTGTGAAGCCCCCCTCCCCCCCCTTCAACAAGCCAGGTGTGTCCACTCAGGTCACTACTAGGCAGCTGGGCGCAGGAGTTGCATATTAATATTTACAATTGCAGCATCTCTTATGGTTGTAAGGGACTTCTCAAGTCCTTAGTGTGCCAGAACTGTTCAGCTTCACTTCGCAGTTTTCTCACCAAAGGAACTCAAGAAGGCATTAATTTCCATAAGAGATGCTAGAACAGTATATACCGAAATGGCCCTGTGAGGCTACCATAAGGTGGGGGCTGGCATCCAGTCAATGGTTGGGGCAGATGGCGTGATGGTCACTGACCCTTCCCTTATCTACTGTATGCCTTCTCAAGTTCTCTTCCTTGGTGGCCTAAGACCATCCCATTCCTAAACCCGGAAATGCTTGACTGGAGGATGGGAGAACTGGTCTTTTCTGGTTGCTGCAGCCCTCTCCCTTCCCTACCCAATACTAGCTGGAGAGACAGGAACTGGGATGGGGGCAGGGGGAAGCAGACTAGCCTACTTACTGATCTCAAGGGGCTGTCAGATCAGCAAGCTGCAGGCCAAATTTGACATTACCTGCAAGCAGATTGGGGCCAATGACTCTTTTAGACCAAATTCAGCAGCATTTCAGAACTTTACCAATAATTCAATACCTCTTTACCCCTCTTAACTCAATTCTTATAAAAATGCAAACTTTATAAAAAATACATCAATTTGCCTTAACACTTAACCTTACATCTGAACAGTACACAAAATTATTGTGGGCCCACACTGCTAACACAGAATAACAGAATCAGCAAATCTGCTGCTTACACATCCTGTTTTCTAACTATTCGCAGCCATTTCCCTCATTCAGCATCTGCTAACAACTCAGATGCACTGCATTATACATATGTATTGCAATTGTCAACTAAGTGTTGTTTTGGTACGGTTTGCGTGAAATCAGCAAGAAGTGACACAGACAAGATTAGAAAAGAGAATGTTTCAGCAAAGGCCATCAGTAGTTCACCAGCTTTCATAACCAATCAGCACAAGCGTAACCGTCTACAAATCTCTGCACTATGTGGCATTGCTAGCTTCTGACACGTCCACTAGGTGTCACTGCAGTACATCTTGTAACATACAGAATTATAGGAAAAGCATTTGATGAGCTACAGTACTACTTTCACCATTCAAGTGAGTAGATATAGAATGAGGAATGCCAAAACAGACAATATAGTAAAAGGTATTTCAATTAACTGCATCCTCCTTTCATTTTGTAAAGTACATTTCTGATCTGTACTGAGGTAGCCCACATACTGGAACTTATAGTCCCTATATGCAGCATGTCCAATTCTGCAGTTTGTAGCATGTTGCTTTCCAAATGCCATGCCACTTGAGCTCTGAATTCCGTTTGATGCCAGATCAACAGCCTTCTCACCACTATTTGTTTTCAGTCCTTCCATTTGTGCATTGTTTTTCACTCATGCCCTGGCAGGTGGCAGTTTGTAATTGTTTAACTGTGCATGTGTTGGTACTGTTACCTGTACCCACTGTACCTTTACGCAAATGGAAATGTGGTTTTGTGTAGCTTGTCAAGCATCTGACAACCGCCACTTGACAGGCTAACTTTCATCTTTGCTGAAACATCATACTTTCTTTAACAAAAGTTTAATAAAAGTTTCAAAACACATATCATAAAATAGCCACATAACAGTTTAAATGACTGTTTACTCTATTAAATAGACATTTGGCTATTTTTTTTAATGTTTTAGTAAAAGATGTTCTACTTTTACTGCAGTTGTAAGCTTCCCCTTACAGTTTCAAATTCTTAGTAAAAAGAATTTGATAGAATTCTGGTATTGTAATGTCAAGAAACCCCAGCTACTGAAAAGCCCACTGCATTTCAACAAGAAACTGAAGATCTATTTCTGCCTTTTTCAAAAATAATAGTCTCTTCTGTCAGTGATAAATTACACTTTTTATATGTTTGTAGTGTTATCCATCTCGGATTTTACAGTTCATAGAAGATAGTACTAATCTTCTATCTTCTTCTTCCCATATACAATCTGGTTATGAAGCAATTGCACCTGCTAAATCATAACAATATCTCACTGCTGATCAAAAAACATATTTCTATAATATTTATAATACTTTAAACACACAGTAACATGCTGTAAGAATTTCCCAGGATCCCACCGTTCTGTATTATTGCAGGGGTATGCGTACAGTACAGCACACTACATTTTGCACTTCGTATTTTTACACATTATCTAGTCAGTTGTATGCTTTTGTACAGCTTGTTGTAGCTTGTACCATTGTATGCTTTGAGGATTTTATGTTTTACATCATATGCAGTACAATCCTGGCTGATTTTGTTCCTTGAATAGAGTTCACATTTTCAGTTTCACTCCAGGAACTGAGTTCTACTATATACCCCCTTCCACTATATTATTTATTAACAATGTCCCCAGCTCCTTTCTTGTAACACTGTATGTGATTCTCCAGGCAATATTCCATAATTATGCATTATCAAAAAATTGTTTTAATGTGTTGAAAAAACACCCAAAAAACATAGAGGTGCACATCACAACCCCCCAGGGATGCTGTCTGTAACCAGGGACACTTAAGACAAAACAAATAAGCATTTGTCAATACCAAATGTTTGCTTGCTGGTACTCTATTGGCATTGGTACTGCATGAGTTAGAGAGATGCATAATAGGAATGGCAGTGAAGTATTAAACTAACACCAACTCCAACCCTGCAGAGACTGACAGGCGTTGGAGTGTGCCTTTGGGTTGTCAGCCACAACACTCATGCCATTCCACCTCACCCTACCCAGCAGACACTGACAGGTGTCACAGTGTGCCTTGGGGTCTTCAACTCTTATGCTCACCCCATTCCATAAGGAAATAAGCTGAGATGGGTGCAGCACAGAAGAATGGATTGAACGTTAGGGCCGAAGACCCCAAGGCACATCTCGATGCCTGTCAGTGGTTGCAGGGTGGAGGTGGGGGTGGAATGGCATGAGCATTATGGCCAACAATCCCAAGTCACACCCCCAATGCCTGTTAGTCTGTACAGGGTGGGGCATTTTGGTTGAAAACCCTAATACCCCAGGCATTTGTTGGTATTTTCACTCTAAATTTTCAATGTGGGCTTTCATGGACCCCACCTCATGAACAGCGGTACTATCATTTCATTACGCAATCCTGAAAGATAATTTCACACAGCAAAATTGCCATTCAGAGCAACAGGTGCAAAAAGACATTTTGGGCGGGATGTGAAAAATTATATCTGTACTCTTCATGAGGAGGTGTGAAAAAATGGCAATGTTGAAAATCTGGAGTGAAAATATGAAAAAGTGGTGAAGTTACGAGTGTGCGTAGAAACTGAGTAAGACACGCTCGTAACGCAGTCATTTTCTGGAATTTGTTCAAATTTTTAACATGGCCTTTTTGGGACCTCCCCTCATGAACAGTAGCACTGTGACTTCATTAATCTGTCCCAAAAGTTTATTTCACACAGCGACTGCGCCATTCTGCGCCACATGTGTGAAAATACATTTCGGGCAGGGTGCAAAAAATTACAGCTGTACTGTTCATAAGGAGGTGTGAAAAAAAGTCAGTGTTGGAAATTTGGAGTAAAAATATTAAAAACTGGCGAAGTTACGAGCATGCATACAAACTGCACAATGGACACTCATAACACAGTCATTTTTTGGAGTTTGTTCACCAAACTTGCAACATAGGCTTTTTGGGACCCTACCTCAAGAACAGTGGCACTGTCATTTTGTTAATCTGTCCCAAAAGGTAATTCCGCGTAGCAACCATAAAATCACCTTTTGGGAATGAGAAACAAAATGACAGTGCCAGTGTTCATGAGGCGGGGTGCCAAGAACCCCAAGTTGAAAATCTGGGACCAAAATTCCAAAAATTGGCTGAGAAATCAACTTAAATTGAACTCCCCCGCCATTCACTGCCATTATAGGGCTTACATCATTTCTTCAGTTCCTGGTTGGTCTTTGAACAGTGCAGATGTGTTCCTGGTCCACAGAAGATCACTGCCCCCAACCTCTGGAGGTAACTATGGGTGGGGGTGTGGGGGGAGGTGGAGTGCACAGAGGGAGGGTGTGAATTGGGGACAGGGGAACAATGAGAGACCATTTTCTTTTTTTTTCAGGTTTCAAAAAATAATGCTGTGGGAATCTTTTCTTTTTTATAGGTGAAAACTAAATGGATTTCAGCACACTGGGGTTGGCTCCCAGTTTGCCAGACTAGTGGGAGGGGATCAATGCTGACCCGGGAACTGGGCACACCGAGGTCAGCTGACAAAAAGGGGGTGTGGGGGCATGTCCAACACTGGGAGTAGGCATCCGGTATCGGAAAAATAAAATTACTTTGGCACACTGGGTGGCTTCCCAGTGTGCCACAACAATGGGGGGTCATGCTGACATGGAGATTGGGCACTCTGTTGTTGGCAAAATATATGTTCAGGTTTGGGGGGGTGGGCATGCCAACACGAGGTTTGGGCACCCCGATGTTGGCTTTGGGAGTAGTCTGTGGTGGACAGCCAGAGCTGCCAATTATGCATGGCGGGGCTCATTTATTTATTTCACCAGGAAAGACACATTGAGCAAACGAGTTGCTCGTAAGTCCAGCCATGCACATTACTGTGCACTGTAATGCACATGGCTGGAATTTGCCCTGTTGCCAGTGGGTGGGGGGAGAGATCTGCCACTGCAATGACGAAACTGTCTGTGATTGGAGTGGGAGATTTCTTTTAAGTCCAGCGCTTGCTCTGAAACTGCCATCATCGGCAGCTTCCCTGTTGATTGGTAGCCAAGGGAGGAGACCCTAAAAGTGTTGGCTGGATTGGACAAATACTGCCACACCTCTGCAATACTCTGCACTCCTCAAATTTTTTATTGGTGCTGCGCACGCAAGTAAACATAGCAAGTATTTGTCAAGGCCGAAAGTTTGCTTGCTGGCATTGGTAGTGTAGGAGTTACAGAGCTGCATAATAGGAATGGCAGTGAAGTACTGAACTGAATCCAACCCCACCACCACCCTGCAGATACTGACAGGCATTGGAGTGTGCCTTTGGGTGGTCAGGCATAATGGCCATGCCATTTCACCACACCCTACCCTGTAGACACCGACAAGCATCACAGTGTGCCTTGGGGTCTTTGGCCCTTATGTTCACCCCATTCCATCAGGAAATACAGTGAGATGGGTGCTGTATAGGAGAATGGGGTGAACTTTGTGGCCAAAGAGTCCAAGGCATACCTCAATGCCTCTCACTGGCTGCAGGGTGGGGGTTGGGGTGGAATGGTATGATCATTACAGGCGACAATCCCAAGTCACACCCCTGATGCCTGTCAGTCTCTACATGGTGGGGCGTTATGGTCGGAAAACCCAATGCCTCAGGCGTTCATTGGTATTTTCACTCCAAATTTTCAACATGTTTTTTTTTGTGACCCCCACCTCATGAACAGTGGCAATATCAGTTTGTTAGCCGAAAGCAGATTTTGCACAGTGACTACGCCATTTGGCACCACAGGTGAGAAAACATATTTGGAACAGGATGTGAAAAATGACAGCTGTACTGTTCATGGGGAGGTGTAAAAAATGGCAATGTTGAAAATCTGTAGTGAAAATATTAAAAAAACTGGTGAAGTCACGAGGGTGCATAGAAACTGTGGAACGCACACCTGTTATGTAATCAGTTTGGGGATTTTTTACAGCAGATTGTCAACACAGGCATTTTGGGACCTCCGCTCATAAACAGTGTCACTGTGAAATTCTGAATCTGTCCCGAACAGTGATTTCCCATAGCGACCACACATTTCTGTGCTGGAAGTGCGAAAACACATTTAGGCCATGGTGTGAAAAATGACAGCTGTACTGTTCATAAGGAAGTGTGGAAAAATGCCAGTGGTGAAAATCTGGACTGAAAGTATTACAAATTCATGAACTTACGAGGGTGCGTGGAAACTGCGCAATGCTCACTTGTAACACAGTCATTTTATGGACTTTTGTCACCAAATTTTTAACATAGCCATTTTAAGACCTCTGCTCATGAACAGTGTCACTGTAATTTTTTTACTCTGTCCCGAATGTTGATTTCGCACACTGACTGTGCCATTGTACGCTACATGTGCGGAAACACATTTTGGGTGAGATGTGAAAAATGACAACTGTACTGCTCATAAGGAGGTGTGTTAAAATGGCAATGTTGAAAATCTGGAGTGAAAAAATTAAAAATTCACGAACTTACAAGCGTGCGTAGGAACTGCGCAATGCACGCTCGTAAATCAGTCATTCTTGGGAATTTTTTTACCAAATTTTCAACACAGGGTTTTTGGGGCCTACCTCATAAACTGTGACACTGTTTTTTCATAAATCGGTCCTGAAAGGTGGTTCCATGCAGTGACCACAAAATCACCTTTCAGGGCCAATTAACGCCATGACAGTGCCAGAATTCATGAGGAGGGGTCCCAAAAACCCCATGTTGAAAATGTGGTGCCAAAATTCCCAAAAAATGCCTGAGATATGCATCAAATTTGAAAAAAACTATTTATTCCATTATAAAGCTTACCAGCATTTCTTCAGTTCGCGGTCAGCTTTGAAGAGTGCAGATGCATTCCCGGTCCACCAAAGATTGCCAGCCTCCAGAGGGAAGTATGGGGTGAGGTGGGGGTGTGGGAAGGTGGCTGCGCAGAGGGTGGAGGGCAAGACAATCAATGAGAGACTGTTTTTTTCTTTTCAGGTGTTTGTTTTCTTTTTAGGAAGACGACACAGGACTTGTGCCATGCTGGGATGGGCTCCCAGTGTGGCAGCTGGAAGATTTTTTTTTGGGGGGGGTCAGTGGAACTGACAGGGGATTGGGCACCCTCCTTGGCCATACAGACATGTACCATGCTGGGGTGGGCTCCCAGCGTGGCAACTGGAAGTCCGTTTCTTTTGGGAGGGTTTAATTGAGCCAATAGGGGATTGGAACCCCGTCACCATTCTCACTTATGCCATGCTGTGGTGGGCTCCCAGCTTGGCACCTAGAACTCTGGGGGGGAGCGTGGAGCTGACGGGGGATTGGGCACCCCCCGTCAGCCATACTGTGTGCGGCGGGCGGGGAGGGGGAGCTATTCAGAGACAATCAGAGGGTTGGAGAATATTATTACAATACTGATCAGGTGTGCCAACAGACGAAAACTGCGTCTACTTTTTCAGTCTTTTTTTTTTCACTTTATCTTTTTATTGAAATTCGAGTATATAAGAAAGCACACATCTTATACAATAGAAGACTATCCTCCATGTAAGGTATAAAATATCACTTAACAAAACACAGTATTTAGGGTAAACATATTGGAGAAGCCTTATATACATGTATTGATAATAAAACACAAACCTAGACAGGATGTAAGTGGAGAGCTGAAGGGTTACAATCAATAGGGTATTATAGGATCAGAAATAGCAACCATGTACAAACTATATGCTAGGGCAGGCTATGGAAAGGCATTCAGTAAATTGCAAAAAGTGATAAATGTGGTAATATGAACAATGTTCAGTAATGGAGAGGTGAAGATAAGAGAAAAGTGTGCAAGGAAAGAAAGAAAAAAGAAAAAAGCAAGGAAGAAGGGAAGGAGAGAGGGAGAAAACAGAAGAAAGGACATTTTTCAGTCTCTTTGGGGTTCTGTTTTCCTGCTTTTGTCAATGCCGCTCCTACCCTGAACTCTGACTCAACATTCCAAGGATGGCAATTAGATCTTTTTTTTGGAAACATTCCAAGGATGTCATTTTAGTCACTTGCCTCCTCCCGGAAAGATAGTCCTAGGACAAGTTCACTTCAAAATGAATTTGTGTTCCAGAAAGAGAAAGCAGAGACGTATACAAGCAGGATTGCCAGCAATATGCTAATCAACACTATCTTATCACTGCTCACTGAAGCGATCGCTCCCTTTCAACTGTACGCCACTGCATTTTCAACTGCTGTCATAGACAGCTGCAGCATTCATTGGTGAACTGTGGCCGTGCCTGCAAACACACAGGTTGAATTGGAAGACAGTGTGCCACACCTACCAAAACTCGGAAGATGGCACCATGTTTGTTGCACATGCGTGCAAGCAAACATAACAAACTTAAAAATGGGGCACTCATCAAAGGGAGAGATTCAAAGCAGAATTACTAAGGAACCTGAAGTCAGATACCCCTACAGTATACATTGCCTCTTCAAAATGGACACTTCAACAGGAGCAGAACTGGCTTGTGAAACATTTCATTAAATGCAGCCCTCAGTTAAAATAAGTAATTGACCCCATGTTCAAATCAGTGAATAAATACTGAAATAATGCAAACTTCACATGAAAAGAGCAAAGTGACAAGTGCTACAAAATAAGTATTAAAAGTACACACACACACACACACACACACACATATACACACACACACCACATTTGATCTGATTGATCACTGGCATAATATATTAGATCCTGAGCCTCAAAGTATGGGATGCTGTTAGGGACATAATTCATACTATATACAGTAAATCTTATAGTAAAATGCATACACTATACAGTGAGATGCATACACTATATGCTGAATGATATAAATCATATAAACACATACACCATGTAGTAAAACACATACACTATATAGTGAAATACATACACTATATACTGAAATGAGTATATCATATAGTGAGCATACATACATTGAGGCACCTTCAATTGACAGTTTCAGATATAGACAAATTTCTACTGGATAATAACATGATTAGACAATAGACCCACTATGAGTGGGAGACAATTAAATGAGCATTAGCCTACTTTGTCTAACAACAGTTAAACCTTATATATTAAAATGTGTACATTATGCAGTGAAATGCATATCCTATCTATTAAAATACATATACTGAGTACCGAGTATCCAAATACACTGCATACTGACACAAATACACTATGTATTGGAACACATACACTATCTATTGAGATTTATACACTATATTTTGAAAAATCCACACACTATATACTGAAAAAAATACACTATACAGTGAAACATATACACTATCTATTAAGACACATATTGTGTACAATAGAGTGAAAATCTGTATACACCATATACTGAAACAAATGTTAGGTGAGCTCCACCATCTTGTTCTCCTACACCACCACCCCCTCAACTCCCAAGCAGTAACCAGCTCCATCCACAGCCTTTCCTTAGCTACCACTGGAACCCCCTTGCCGTGCCTCCACCAATCAGGTGGCTAATGGATGTGTTCACACCACCCCTTCTTGGACTGCAGCTCTCAAGTGGTCCTTCTGCACTGCAGCCCTCGCATTAAGGATTGAGTGGTAAGGACACTGAAACATCTGTTGAGGAGTCTGCCTGGAGTCAGATGTGAGTCAGCCGTTCCTTTATTTCCAAATACCGTTTTGGGTCCCATCCCTCTTACCTCTCATCCCTCCTCTGCCTTATCTCCTCTGCTTCCTGTGGCCTCCGTTCCAGAGATCCTTACACCTTCTCCACTCCTCATTGCCGTTCCTCAGCTAGGCAATCAGCCTTCTCCTACCACTTCTCTTTATTTTGGAACCAGCTTCCATCTTCCATCCAGTTCTCTGCCTCTCCTAGTTCCCTGAGGCATCAGCTACAACTCCTTTTCTTTCCCCTTTGCTCCTGTGCATCACCTCCTTGACAATCTCTGACTATAGAAACTGTAATACCATGGTGCATAAGTTGTTATAAAAAAATCATCTGCTGCAAATGCCTTGAGTGCTTATTTGCAGTTACTTTTTCAATAACTCCATTTTTTGACATGCCTCCATATGCACTTTATTGTAACTACAAAACAGTTTCTGTGCTATTTATGTTGTATCCACCATTCCCTTTCCCTGGATAATACCTGGAAATGAATCTCAGCTCAGTGTGCCTTTCCTGGTCAACCATTTTCAAATAAATAAACTAAAATACACTGTATAGTGAAACACATGCATTGTGTGTTGGAACAATTGGGGTAGTGAGGTCGAGGAGGTGCCTGGTTTGAAATGGGTCCAGGAAAGGGGTTCTCCCTGCCTGGTACCCACACCCAAGGGCTCCACTGATAGTGGGCAAGTCACCCATTCTTCCAAGGCCTCTCATCCAACTCGGGTGGTGTTATGCAATGCCAGGTCAATAAAGAACAAGACAGCAATTATTTCTGATCTTATTGAGACATCTGACCTGACTTGCGTCACCAAGACCTGGCTGGACAAGAATGCTGGCCCAGTATTGGAGTCAGCTGTTCCGCCGGTTACTCAGTGATACACTGCCCGAGATTGGATCATAAAGCAGGGGTGTAACCATCTGTTTTAAGATGGAACTGGGCCTTGTAGAGGTTACAGTGGGGACCACTAGGTCTTTTGAGTGTATCATGGGTGCAGGTGTGGGCAGCAGGATTCTCCTCATCTACCGTCCACATGGAGATGACAGTGGTTTCCTGCAGGAAGTTGCAGACTTCATGGCCAACATGGTGTTGGAATCCTCGAGGTGGTTGGTCCTGGGGGATTTCAATGCCTAGGTTGACGATTTTGGTCAAAACTTCCTCCAACTGATGATCTTGTTGGGCTTTTCACAGGTAGTTACCGCTGCAACCCATATTCAGAGTTACTCCCTGGACCTGGTGTTTCTCCTGGGGATGGAGGCCGCTAACTTGGTGGTGAAACCAGTTGGATGGTTGGACCATCACTCTATAAGGTTCATTTTCACGGCTCCCCCTGTGAGACCTGCCCCTGTGGAGATGGTTCACTACCACCCTTTGAGAAGTGTCACCCCAGAGGGTCTGATGGCAGTGCTGGACCTATCGAGTAGGCCATTGGAATGCTCAGATCTGGGGGGCCTAGTGATGCACTATAATAGTGTGGTGCTGGGGCCCTGGATTCCATAGCTCCTGTCCAAGTTCATCCTCTCCCTCTCTGCCTTCAGTCTCCTTGGTTTGATGGGACCTTGAGGAAGTTGAGGAGTGTTGGGCGAAGGTAGGAACATTGTTGGCAGAAATCCAGCCTGGAGGAGGACAGACTTAAGTTGATAGCCCATTATGGAGACTATCAATCAGAAATCTCCCGTAGGAAGGCAAAATTCCTGTCCAGGGAGATAGCTGCTGCAAGGAATCAACTGGCTCAGCTCTTTTGGACCGTGGGCAGGCTGTGCAATCCAGCCTGCCTTTGGGGCCAAAGAGCCTTTTCACAATCTAAGTGTGATAAGTTCACTCGATTCTTTGCAGATAAGGTGTCCTCCATCAGGCTGGAGATCTGCTTGACAAGTGCAAATGAGTACGACGGTGATCGATGTGAGGGCACAGGCACTCGGTCTGTCTGGACAGATTTCGACCAGGCAGCGATCATGGATATCGTGAAGATCATTCAGGGCTTGCGACTGACTTACTGTTGTTTGGACCCTGGTCCAACTCGCCTCCTTATGGCTTGTGTGGATGTTGTCGGACCAATTCTTGGTGAGATAGTCTGGTGTTCGCTGGATCAGGGGGTGTTTTCAGACTCCTTGAAGGAGGCTGTGGTGACACCCCTTCTAAAGTAACCTTCCTGTGACCCAGATTGTCTCACAAATTACAGACCCATCTCTAACCTGCTCTTTTGGGCAACATTATTGAGAAGGTAGATGTGTTGCAGCTCGAGGACTTTCTTATCACCCATGAAGTCTGTGATCCTCTCCAGTCCAGTTTCAGGAAGAGGCACAGTACCGAAACAGCCTTGGTTCGAGTATTTAATGATCTCCTGATAGCGAGGGATCGGAGGAATCGTTTGATCTTGGTCCTCCTTGATCTCTCTGCAGCATTTGACACTGTGGACCATGGGGTGTTGCTGGAACACCTGCGGCTACTCTGTGGACTGTCAGGATCAAGTCCTCAGGTGGTTTCATTCTTTCCTCACAGGCAGGGCTCAGAGGGTGGTGTCTGGGTTTTTTTCCTCTGCCCCCTTCTCCCTGCCTTGTGGGGGTGCTGCAGGGTTCCATGTTGTCTCCCATGTTGTTCACTGTGTATATGTTGCCATTAGGAGACATTATAAGGTGGTATGGGCTGGGTTTTCACTGCTATGCAGATGATACCTAAAGCTTTATGTCCTTTGTACCCGAACAGAACAGTGCAGTCTTGGATTTTAACAGCTGCCTCGCTGAGATTCAGGACTGGATGAGTTCTAACTGGTTGAGATTAAATCCGGACAAGACCGAGGTGTTGGTGGGGAGCCCAGGTCAGCGGGTAGAGAAGTTAACTCCTGGGCAACTGTCCGACCTTGTGCTTGGGGGTAACCAGTTGAGATCTTCTGAACGGGTGCAGAACCTGGGCGTTGTGCTTGATAACGAACTGATGCAAAAAGCTCAGGTGTCAGCAGTTGTCAAGTCCTCATTTTACCATCTGAGGAACATCACCCAGATAAAGCATCTTGTTCCGCCCGATGGCATTCCTACCTTGGTTCATGCCTTTGTGTCCTCCCATCTTGATTACTGCAATGCTCTACACCTAGGGTTACTGGGAGTGGATCTCCATCGCCTGCAGCTGGTGTAGAATGCTGCGGTCAAGTTGTTGACCGGGCTGTCAAGAACTAGCCATGTCACTATTGTGCTGCGTGAACTGCACTGGTTGTCGGTGCGATGGAGAATCACCTTCAAGGTCGCGTTGCTGACCTATAAGACCGTACGTGGACAGGGACTGGGTTACTTGCAAGACCTCCTTTGGACCTACTGCCCCCTCCACCCTCTCTGCTCCACTGATGAGGGATTGCTAGAGGTTCCCAGGGTATGTCTTCGAACATCAGGTGCTAGGGCTTTTTCTTACGCAACCCTGACCCTGTGGAACTCTCTACTTCATCAAATTAGAGAGTGTCTGTCCCCCAAGACTTTCAAGTCCTCATTAAAACATATCTGTTTGGCCTGGCATTTGGGGACAATATTTAATTTATTTTTGTTGCCTGTTATTTAAATGTTTTTATTGTATATTTGTTTTCATTCTGTATTTGCGCTTTGGCTGTGGAAAAGCTCATTATAAATTAATTAGATTTGATATTATATGTTAAAACAAATACCTTATATACTGAAATGCATTCACTACATTGCACAGAATTTCAAATATGCTATATACTAAAATTAGCTTGGCCTACCCTTGTACTCATTTCCTGCTGCACTCAGGAAAAGGCTGGCCTGCTGAGAGGATGTCTAAAGGTGCAGAGCACAAGGTAAACAAAACAGAACATCTACAGTACTTCTCCATCTTGTTTTGCTTGCGCAACTTTACTCAAATTTCAGAACAGTATGATGTGACAAATAACTTTAGAACTAACTGAAATATATGTTTGGTATATGTATATATAAATATATATATATATATATATATATATATAGATATATACATATATATATATATATATTTGGCTACCATCCGGCTAGCCATCAGTCCTTCTGCCGCCCATCCTTGGAACTTACCTCTACCACCAGAGTGTATCCTGACTTGCCTCCCAGGGTGGGGCAACCAGAGAGGGTCTCCCTGCTCCCCAGAGAAGGCCTGACCCTGATGGGGGGGGGGGGTTCGAGTGCCTCAGACTGCTGCATGGGGCTCAGCAAAGTGGACATCCTCCATTGCATGGTCTGGTAAGTTTTTCAGCTGTGTTATTCCCCAGGAGCCATGGCATGCAATGACATGGTGGCACATGGCCAAACATCTGCCACATCCCCACCATGAATACAATCTCTGGCTGTCTTACCCATAGCCTCTGCTAGGAGCCACTAGAGCACCAGGTGCTTCCCTACCCTTCCCCACAGAGGAGGAGAGCCTACCGTAGGATGCTCAGTACTCCTCCCAATGGCTGTCCTTCTGACTCCCGGGCTCACTTCCAAACCTGGGTTATTGGCATCAGGAGTGGTGGGCCAGCTACAGTAGTTTATCCATTTAACTAAGTGTTGCCTTCATTTACTGTTAAAGACACATTTGTTTGTGAAGCTAATATATAGGATGTACAAAACATATCACTGTAGGGAACTGCATGCATATTTCTGTTACAGGTTGAAGTTTTTATCAGGTTTATGTGTAATTAATTTCTGAGTTCGTCCAGCAACTTATCTGGACTGAATGCTTAGAAAAACTTGCAAGAATTATGATAGTGTAAAGAACTAGCTTTCCTAGTTTGTAGTCTACAGAGTGTGTTATGATTGTTTTTTTAATATTTTGTTTAATAAAGGTTCTTAGTTAAGAAATAAATACATATTTTTACAGCAAGCACTTACAGCTCATTTCTCATCAGGAACTCAACTAGCATATACATGATTTGCACATTTCTGTTCTGAATAACTCTGATGCCTTGCTAATGGCATTCACAGTCCTGTGACACCCTATAACATATCTGTAGAGTACCGCAAGGTGGGCAGAGCTTTGCCAGGCACTGGGTCTCCACTAGGAACTGAGGGAGAGGTAGTACGTCCCAAAGCACCAGAGCTTGCTGTTTTGCACGTTAAGCCTAATAAATGCCACCACCATAGGTATCTGTGCCATATTTCTTGTTTTCTTGTGATGTTCTATTGACTGCATATGGCAGCACTACTGCTTCTGTTAGCATGAAGTTTTGTTTGGTTACTGGGTCTCCACTAGTAAGTCTCACCTGGTCAAGCCACATAGTGAATCCCCTGCTTATGTGGTATGACTATGTTATGTGATAAGTATCCTAAGTTTGAGCTTCCCAAACTGTTTTTTTTCCTTCCTTTTTCCATGGAAGTTTTTTGCCTCCTTGGTGAACTAGCAGTCCTCCTGCCCACTGACTTGTCCAGTCCAGTCACCTGCTCAAGATCCTCCATGGATTCCCCCCTGTAGCAGGGCCAGGAAAGGGAGGGCAATCCACCCCCAGCCCTGTGGAGACACATATCCAGATGGCAGCAGAGCCTGGTCAGTGGTGACCTGGTCAGAGGCGAGCAGGAGGTTGGTGGATCATCCTGCCACTTGGTTTTTCAAACTTCAATTTCATCCCCTGGGCAGCCATGCATGCAACAATGCCAGTGTGTGTGGAAGCACAAACTCATTTTCTTGCATGCCTGAGTCCAACCCCTTATGCCATTCTGCCATCACCCATCCTCCACTAGGTGGTAGTTGAAGAGCTGAGAGGTTGAACCCCCTTCCTGGGAGAGAAGAGAAGTCTCTGAGACACTCAATCCTCTTCTCCCTGGCTGACTCCTCTACAACCCAGATCCGCTTCTTAAGGCCAACATTTTCCTGAGTGCAGCAAGAAATGAAGGTAGGGGGATGGAATTCAGAGGTGGAGCTAATTTCAGTGTATGTAAACAATAAGACAAGACAGATGTGCATTAGAACTGTCTACTGCACACCCAGAGAGCCCTATTGTGCTTATAAAATGGGTGTGTGTTTTACATGTACTTAAACATTCAAATTTATGTTTTTTTATGTTACAAAAGCTAAATCTGTAATGTATTTTTATGTAAAATTGTTCCACCACCTTAACATAATTTGTTTTTACCCTTAACTGTTTTGAGCCATGGTGGCTACCGTAGCTGTGCCTGTAGCAAGTTGTCATGCCCCTTCCCCCACACGCACACACTGAAGCTGCTAAACTTTAATAAAAATACTTCTCTGTTGACTTAAAAAAAGGTTAGCAGTTTATGAGAGGTCCATTCACACAAGGGAACGAAAACCAATGACCGGCCATAGGGATGAGAGAGAGATTAAAATGAGTGCTTACTAGTTTATCAGTGCTTTACCTTTGATTGCAGATGTTATGCTATGGTGGTAAGAGAGTCTGGGTAAAAAAATTCGTGACAGCATTTACTGTACTTTTGCCCCGTTTCACCCAGATGAGCCTCTGTGTTTTTCCCCCATTAGTGCAGGTGAGATAGGATTGAAGTGGGTGACCGTAAGTGGAGCGGGTGGCCTTGCGGCTGGTTATAAGATACACAGACATCTCCAATAAGTGTGTTTCTCAATTTTTTATAGCAGACTGTGTCGGCAGTGTTCTTTTTTGTTTGTTTATCTGCTGCTGTGAGTTTTGAGAAGAGATTCAGTGATGGAGGGAGCCGTTGGCTGGTAAAGCAGCAGGTTGGTGCTGTGGCTGCGATAATAATGGCAGTAGGATTTCGAGCATGTAATTTGCCCTGTTTGGCAGAACTAGTTTTAGCCATGCATTAGACACATCTAACACATGGCTGTCAACTAATCAGGTTGCTTAAAATACTTTTCCCATTTTATAAAGTGTATTTGAAACTCTGTGCTATGTAGAGTATGTGTTTCACCATACAGTGTATGTTGAACATTTCAATATATAGTGTATGTGTCTCACAGTATAGCGTATTTGTTTCAGTATATAGTGTCACAGACTGATTCTCTCCAAGAACTCAGTCTTGACTGTTACCAGTTTTCACAACCATTCAGAAGCCTGAAAGGGTTGCGCTGGTATGCTGCCACCACTCAGCTGCAACCTTACTCAGGGTATCTCTAGGTCTGAATCCTACCACAGCCACTGCTCACACAGTACAATGCTCCTTACCAATGGGCAAATGGCGCACCCTTGCTGTTACAGCAGAGAACACTTTGTCTTAGATACGGTATCTATAGCCTGTCTCTTTTGAAACAGACCACAGACTTGCCAATTTACACCTGTTTACCTATGTGTGAAATGACTCTGTCACAGAAAGCATGAAGTATATAAAAATAACAATTAATACTCCACAATATTTACCTATGTTACAGGATAATACACACTAAAGACAATGAGGAATACAGTATTTCTAGAGACAAAAATAAAGACTTTCGAAAAAAATAGTGAGCACACAGGAAAAATCTAACTCAAAGCTATCTAGAGTCTCAGTAGAGTAGAAGAAGTTTACTTCACTAGTGAGTTATGGCAGACTCGAACTTCTGATGTTGCCAGTTCACAATTCCAAAACATAACTGAAGCTCTAAGAGCAAACACACACCAGACATGTCTTCGACTGACCAGCCCACTACACCTGCATCGTCATACATGCCTTTCTGGCATCAGTGGTTATTATTATTATTATTATGATTTAACTTTTACTGACCAGGTAAGTACACTAGACAAATATGTGCTTATTTTCAGGTATGACCTGTGAGGTTACAAAAGATATACAGGAAAGGCAAACTTTAACAGTGAAGACAGCAGCATATACAGTAACCCCACGCTATAATGAATGTGTTGGGAGCCACTGCAGCCATTCGTTTTAGCTCCTTGTTCATTATAACGAGGGACGCCAGTATGCTGAGGCAGCAGGTGACAGGGCTGCTCCAGTATGCATGCTAGCTGCTACAGTATTTGTATTAATGCAAACTATTACTATTTTTAGTGGTCTTCATGCTCTGTGGGTTACACTGTAGCCTTATGGACATGATAAGGGGGAAACACCGTAGACTTAAGGACATCGGGATCGGGATGTACTGCGGTACATTGCTGCATGTAATATTACAGTAACTGGTGTGTTTTGTGAAACAGTACAGTACTGGGGTGGTGTTTAAATGATAGTGCTTAGTGAAACTTGGTGAATCATTGTTTTTGCTCTGCTAAGTACTCGTGTGCTTTATTTTGCATTAACCATTTGAACAACATTTACTGTTGCTGATTACTCATTACTGCTGAAAAAATCTGTCATCTTCAGTTGCTTGGATCGTTTACCAGCAGTGACTTCCTTGGTGAAGGAGACCAACTGTCTCAATTGAATTATCTTTATGGGGTCAAGCCTCGACTTGACAGCCATTCAAGCCCTGTCTCTAAACCCCTAATAGCCTCCACGTGTGTTGGTGGTGATGGCAGCACCTCATAATCATCATAGTCCTCCTCCTCTCCTTCCTCCTCCTCCTCTGGAGTCTTCTGGTCAAGAACAACAAAAATGATGGCGTAGTCTGAGCAGTTCTCATGAGTTTCAGCACTATCACCTGCTGTTAGCCACTCATCGATCGCAGCCTCTGAGTCAGTGACATCAATCAGCTGCACGTCAGTAGCCATTTGTGCAATGGCATCCGTATCATAAGTATCCAATTCGTCATCCGGGGTAATGTTGTCACCAAAGCAGGGACTGAGTGTTGCAGCCCAACAGTGTGCAATTGTGCTTTCCAAAACATTTAACCACGCTTCTCCAGCCAAATCGGCCATGGATTTCAAAGTCAGTGATTTGATAAAGTCAGTCACTTGGGTGCCTGTATCAGTGGCAATGAAGTCACCCAGGAGGTGCTTCCAGTAGTGTTTCTTGAACGTGGCTATTATACCACTGTTCAGAGGCTGAATGCGAGATGCTGTGTTTTTGGGCAAAAAGAGTGACCTGATTTTGCCATCGTGGGATCGTAATTCAGCCTCGGGGAAGGGGGGAGAGCTGGACATTGGTCCAGTAGCAGTAGCGCTTTCAGCTGCATTTTTTCTAAGGATGGAGCATACAGAGAGTATGAATGTCTCGAAAAAATAGCCACAGAAAATCTCAGAAGTCATCTAGGCATTTTTGCTGTTACTGTATTGCAGGGGTAATGAATTATAATTTACATGGTGGAAACAGCATGGATTTTTTGGGGGCTTAATCATATGTGTACCTGTTGCATTGCAGCAGAAAAGAAATGTAACACGATCTTTTGAAACTTTAAAACCTTAACTGGTGTTTGTCTCTGCCCTGCTGGCTAGTGTAACATCAGGAAGGCAATGCCAGAATAACCCTGTCTCATCTGCATTAAAAATCTGCTGTGGGCTGTAACCCCCATCCTCCACAATTTTTTCAACTTTGGTAGAAACTCCAGGGCAGTGTCATCATCACAGGACTTTTGCTCTCCTGTGACACAAACTCTTCTGATGCCATGCCATCTTTGGAAGCACCAAAGCCATCCTGTTGAATACTTAAAGGTCAAAGTTTCCCCATAAACCTCCCAGGAAAACTGATGTGCTTTTCATGGACTATGCTGCCAGAAACTGGTATGCCAGAAGCCCTCTGCTGAGAAAACCACAGTTGAGTGGCTTTGTCGGTTTCCAGCTCATCAGCTTTTTTTAGCTTTTACTCTTCAGTGCATCAGATTCGGCAGCATCCTGAACAAAATCTCGTAATACACCCTCCTGCTTGCACCAGGTGCAGATGGTGCTTTTGCTGTAGCCTGTTTCTAAGGCTACTTTACCTAGACTTTGCCCAGCACTGAGACTATTGAGAATGCCAAGCTTTGTTTCCACAGAGCATCCTGAGCACTTCATGGTAGTTGCCAGGTCACATCTAGAGAGGCAAAAAATGACAGGTTTTAATAGTGTCAACTTGAGAAGTTCATGGGAGCCAAACAAACCATTCACTATAGCCAACTGTAGGTAAAGTACCAATAGATTAAAGATCACAACAATTTAAACAATATAAACATAAGGCGCAGTTATACACACGCATGGCCCTGAACAAACACGCATGGCCCTGAACAGACCAGGCTAAGCAATGAAGTCCACCACTCATTGGAGGCAGGAGATACCAGGATTGTGTGCAATTACAGGCAGAGTTATATTTCAAATGATCCCATAAGGACCTTCTAAAAATGTAGTGGGATGTGGCACTATGAATAGACAGTGGAAGGGAGTTCCATAACCAAGGTGCACAGACAGCAAAAGCCCTGTTCCCCCATAGCCATGCAGGTTTTTGGAACAAAGAACAAAGGTGGCCCATTAGACCTGAGTGGGTAAGTGGAATTAACAGTCGTTTATTGCTCCATCAAGACAAGAAGGGTGGCTGTTCTGGCAACTTTATCAGTAAAGCAACTCAGAGCAAAGGTACGATAATTCCCTGGAGACTACCATCCTAATTTATTATAGAGTTCACAGTGATGTGTGAGACAAGTGGCAAAGAGGGCAAACCAACATATATTGTTACAGGCAACATCCCACTTAAGCAAAGTGGAATTAGCAGCATGAGTAAAAGTAAGCAGCCCATAACTTAGGGTGGGAAGGAGCATTTCGCTAGCCATAGCAAGATGCACTGCTGGTATGAGGATGCATTTGGATTTATAAGCCAGGCCCAATTTGCAATTTACTGCCTTAAATACGTTAGAGGTTCAGAACAAGTTCTGATTTTGACCTGAGAGCCAAAAAGCATAGCCTGTGTATTCCAAAGATTAAGGACTAATTTATTTAACAAAAGCCAAGACTGTATTTAGTGGAAATCAGCCACTGTGAGTTAATGATTTTGATGTCCTGGGAACTGGTTAGTACCACCAGGTCATCGGCATAAAGGGTGAGGCTACTGTTACACGAGGTCCCTGCACCCTTATTGATACCCTCAGAGGTACACCGTAGACAGCTAGTGCTTAGGTATATGTTGTACTAACATATAGGGCTAAGGGCATCTACCGTATAGGAGTAGATGTCAGGATATGTATGCATGTTATTGTAATACACTTTGCTTGCTAATACATATATATTCTTCTACGTATTTTCTGTGTATTTCTTACTTATAAGATGTCAGGACACCTGTGTCCTTGGAATAATTAATATATATTAGTCAGCACTGCCACCTTTCAGTGATTTGTACTACTACACTGAGTTATGTAAGACTCCGTATAAGAACTCTTTTTGTTTCACAAACTGATGACTACTACAAAATTGTATAATATTATCTTGGACCATGGACCCTCCTCTAATTTAGCCAATAGGGCTCATCTCTGTAACTAGAAATGTTTCTATCTTACAGTAACCTCAGTAATTATCATTGGTATATAATATGAGACACTAAGTCTTGTACCTTGGAGATCCCAAGAGACACTCCCTGGAGGAGAGGAGGGAGAGAGGGGATATGCGAGAGACATACAAGTATCTTACAGGGAGGAACAGGGTGCAGGAATACACTATTTTTAAGTGAAAAAGATGTTCCAGGACTAGAGGGCATGGGATGAAGTTGGAGAGAGGACGATTCAGAGGAAACATGAGGAAGAATTTCTTCACAGAGCGGGTGGTGGACAAGTGGAACACCCTGCCAGAGGAAGTGGTGGGGGCTGAAACGATCACGGGATTTAAGAATGCATGGGATAGACATAAATGAATTCTGGCGGTCAGGGGTAAGGGGCAACAGACTTCTAGGAAAACATAAACTGAACTTACAAGCTCAAATGGGCAGACTGGGTGGGCCATAGGCCCTTATCTGCCTACACTGTCTATGTATCTATGTATCTATGTACACAAAGAAACCTCGAGATATAGGAAACGCTTAGCACTGGCTCCTGGTTCGTATTGGTAAGAACTGCTTTGGGCAACTGTGAGTTTATCCTTTTTGGTAGTAATAAACAAGTTTATTACTCTAATGCAAAGTGTCTGTGATTGCTTGCATTCCCAATATTGCCAAGAACCTGATAGTGAGGTTTAGACCTCCTGACAATTGGTGACCACATGCAGGCAATATTTGATGTTTGTAGGCTTTCACTAGTTGCTACAACTTTCCCCATCCCAATAGGGACAGTAGGTATACATTTCCATATCACCGCTCTCGTTTTCAAACCAATTTGTAGTCACTTACAAAGTCTGGCTGTTTTTCTCGGGTGTGGTCGATGCCGACTCGACCCACTCCACAGCAGCTTTGAATTGTAAGCCTACAAATTCTGCAGTAGCCCGACTGTGTATAGCGTGCTCATGCTGTGGATCGATACATAGCACGGTGCCTTTTTCACAGTTTGATTGTTCGTTCTCTCCCATACAGTGGCCACCGTATCAAATATCTGCGCAGAACTGAGACTCAATGTCTCTAACTTCCTTGCCTCCCATGGAGGACGGGCTGACTTCGCGCGGGACGCAAGTCAATCCAAAAACCGTATACTGGGGATTTCAACCCAGTACATAGAGATGAGACAATCAACTAATAAGTGTCATGCAAAAGGGCTGATGGTCACGACTCTCTACGCTGCTTTGGAAGCCTCCAAAGCGAGGTTTTGAACCCTTGATCTGCATATTTTGTCTCTTAAGCAAGAGATGGGTTTGCAGGAAATAGAATGTATTAGACTGCAGCAGAATTTGGAGTCTGAACTTCAGACACTGTGAAATGAAAAGGATTCACTTTTGCATCATTCAGCTCAGGCTGGAGAACAGGAACTTTGTATGTTGAAGCAGGAGTGTGAAAAGTTTGAGACAGGATAAGGGACAGGCATTGCATATGAATGACTTGTTAAGTACAGTGAATGCACAGTTGAGTGAGGAGATGAGAGAGCTACAGGACGAGATAAACCAGGTATGTAATGACTTAGAAGTGGCAACTAGGGACAATCGCAAATTGAGCGCCGCGTATAGAGTGTTGCAAAAGCAAATGCAGGATGAGGTTGATATGGATCTTGCAACAGTGAGTCATGCTGAATGTAAAACCAAGATGGCAAAACTGCGCCATCAGTAGGAGGTTATGGCTGGACATGTTAAGGCGATGGGAGGCATTGCCCCTGCTTTGCACACGTCATCTGAGGGGGAGGTATCAGATGATGACATCTCTCAGTACAACGCCCAGTCACACCTCTACTATGGCCCAGAAGCCTCACCCTGCCATTCACAACATGGCGGGTCCCCACTCCACCACACCATGTCATACGTAATCGACTTTGTGATGCGCATTATGGGAGATGCCAAAATGGTGGCCCCCATGATGGGGGGGATCAGGCCCAGGCCTGGTCCAGATGCCACTTGGAAAAGGTGCGTTCTAAATGCGAGATGCTTAGCCTCACTGCAGAATATCAGGTCCAGATACTACGCTAGACCATCGATCACAGTTTGTGGGCCAAACTCCCCGATGCCATCCGCCAGGATGGCACCACCACCTTTGATGAGGTTGCAGCTGAGCTCATTTCTGCACACAGCCTAGGTGTAGTAGGAGTGATGCTTGCATACCCTGTAAAACAGAATGCAAAGGAAAGTCCAGCGACTTACCACCAGAGACTCTGGATGGCCTACCGAGCAGAAAAGCACCTTACACAAGAAGCTGCAGATGTAGATCTTATTGAGTATAAGACCCTGTTCCTTAGGAACATGATTCCTGCAGTACGAGAAAAGGTAGAGCCAACCACTTATCCCAACACAGACAGGTTTGCCGACATCCTTCGGAAAACCGAGAGAGTGTACCAACTCTACATCTGTGATCTGGGCTCCGGTTCCAAGAAAGTAGCCACCATGGAGCCTATTCAAGAGGCCGCAACGCACTACATGGTAGAAGGGCAGGCCCAACACAAACAGCCCCTCCCTGCAGACAACCAACACCCCCAACAGGCCCAACAATAACAGCAACAGCAGCAATGGGGTGGGAACCGGAACTATCATAAGAATAAGAAGCACAAGAATAAGGGCAGACAACAACAACAACAAAGAACAGGCCCTTCGTAAAGGGAGATAGCCGAAGAAAATCAGAAATTCCGAGAGCTCCTGGGGCAAGTGCGCTCTGTGGCAGATGCTGTTCTCGCTCAGTCCCTTGCAGCTGTACAACTGGTGACCCAAACCACGATGGGCCATGGTGACACTGGAAGTACGGGCCTTCAGGCCCATACTGGCTGAACCCAGAAGCACCTCCCTATATAGCATCAGTTCAGCATGGTGAAGTGGTTCAAAGGAGCCAGGCCCAACCTCTCCATGCTCCCAGCAGTACAGATTGACAACTACAGGCCCCAGTTCAGGTTGTAAACAAGCTGGTCTTGGATACAAATGGAAGGCCCTGCACTGAGGTCGAGGTTGGGGGCCGCCTACTTATAGTGTTGCTAGATACAGGTGCGACTGTGTCAATATTACATGATGACCACCTGGACACATCTCCTTGGTCCACCGGACGGAGGACCAACATGTCAGGAGTAGATGGTACTAGATTACCTGCATTATCTGTCTCTACCCTTGCAGGTAGAGTTAGGCCACTTAAAGGCCTCACACACCTTCCAACTGATGGTATTGCATGATCATCCTAGTATCATAGGAATTGATTTTCTTGCACCACATGGCTGTGTGGTGGATTTAGCTAACATGCTATTGATACAATTCAGGGACAATACCACACTATTTTGATCCCTGATTCACACATTGTGGCAACAATATCTGCTAACAACAAAGAGTATAAAGTCGTAGATTTGTTCAAAGACCATGAGCTTTTCCCAAAGCTTCTCCTCATTTTGCAACAGCATTTACAATCAACAAACATGACTGTGGCAGAATGCACACTATCATCGAAGTGCAGGCCCAGCACATGACAGGCAAAGGCAATATCTTTTTCCAGCTGAGGCCTTGCCTTCTCTCAGAGAAGCAATAAAGTCACTTCTCAAGCAAGGGGTAATCAGAACATGTGTTTCTACTGCTAACTCCCCAGTGTGGCCCATGAAAAAACCCACAGGCGCCTGGAGACTTACTATTGACTAGAGGAAATTGAACCAGGTCACCCCCAGTTGTACTCCAACTGTGGCATCCGCACCTGATGTGCTATGACTTTTGACCCCTGACCTAAAATGGTTCAGTACCCTGGATATCTCCAAAGGTTTTTGGTCACTACCATTGGCTCCCAAGAGTCAATATAAGTTCGCCTTCACCTTTGAAGAAAGACAACATACGTGGACTTGCTTACCACAGGGATTCCATAACAGTCCATCCCTGTTCCATCTGCATATGATGGACGCTCTTAAGGGTTTCTCTACTCCCCAATGTCTCTTGCAGTATGTGGACAACCTGTTGCTGGCAACCACCACACAGGAACAACACTTGGATCTCTTGGACAAACTACTGACTCTCATTCAGAAAGCAGGCCTAAAATGCAATTCAGCAAAAGCACAGCTATGTCAGAAAGCAGTACTCTTTCTTGGTCTAAAAATAACTAACCAAGGCTGAAGCCCTACCTGGAAGAAGATACAAGGATTGCAAGACTTGCCATTGCCTACCAGCATGGAAACTCTTTGATGGTTTCTAGGTATGGTGAACTATTCTAGAGATTTCATCTGTGATTTTGCTCAGAAAGCCACTCCTCTCTATGAGCTATTAAAAAAGGACATTCCATGGACTTGGGGCCCTATACATACCCAGGCTGTGACGTCACTGAAGCAGGCCTTGGCCTCTGCCCCAGCTCTGGTCAACCCTAATCCATCACTACCATTCCATCTGGAATGTGCCACCTCTGACACTGCCATGTCAGCAGTGCTGGCTCAGAAGGTTCATGGCACCCTGAGACCTATTGCATATGCATCACAGCTCTTGACCCCAGTGGAACAGAAGTACAGCCTTTGTGAAAGGAACCTTCTGGCCACCTACCGGGCTGTCAAGCACTTTCTGTATATCATTGGGTACTCTCTACTGATTATTAACACTAACCACACACCAACTACCTTTCTGCTCTCAGACAGGATGAAGGACGGGTCAGTCTCTAATACCAGGCTGACACACTGGTCACTTCTTCTCCAGGATAGAGACATACAGGTGCACCCAACAAAAACCATCTATGCTGGCTCATGGACTCCTTTTCCAAGGAGAACCCCATGACTGTACACTGCAGTCACCTGATATTCCAGATCCAGGTCCTTTTCTCCCTGCCACACCACAAATACTCGACAACACCTCTTTGTGTCATATCTTTACTGATGGTTCAGCATCCTACTATCAGGGAGAACAAATTGCAGGGATGGGCATTTTAAGGATTTACCCTTATGGTAACACTGTTAAAATCTCTAAGCACTGCAATGTAGCATCATCACAGTATGCAGAGATAGCAGCGGTGGCCTGTGCCCTCAAGTTCATCCAGCATGGGACCGAGGAAACCATCATTTTTACAGACTCTAATTGGGTTTGTTGTTCTCTTACAGAATTCCTTCCTTTCTGGCAGAAGAACTCCTTCCTCTCTTCTGACGGCAGCCCAGTGAAGTACAAGGAACTGGTAATATATATACATTCACTGGCACAAAAATTTGCACACAGATTCTATGTACACAAAGTTAATGCTCATTTCCTCCAAGATCCCTCCCATGCCTTCAATGATACAGCAGATACCCTTGCCAAGGAAGGGGCACGCGGGGGACACATGGATGATGGATCATCCAGAGGCCAATGTGGCCATACATATTGCAGCACTCAGGAAAAAACCTGACCCCTTTTCCCCCTTGGACCTCTCAGTAGCCCAACAAGTTGATACTGAACTCAAAGAAGTGTTCAGATTCCTTGACAAGAGTACCGAAGAGAAACTTCCCACACATAGCCCCTACCGGAGGCATGAAGGTAAGTTACACTTGTCACCAGATGACAAGCTCATCTGGTAGCAGCCAGATGATTCCACCACCAAGTTGTGGGTGGTTCCCAGACACCTTAGGTCTGCATTTTTGCACCAAGTGCACAATACACCCACTGGTGGGCACCAGGGAGTGGAAAACACCCTCCAGAGGCTTAAGACTACTGCCTAGTGGCCTGGAGTCACCAAAGATGTCAAACAGTACATAGATGACTGCCTTGTTTGTGCGCAAAATAACCCCATCCCCACCAAATGAAATGCCAAACTTTTACCACGATGACACTCTGGCCCTTGGAATGCCATACAGATTGATTTTATTGGTCCCTTAACCAATACCAGCAGCAATAACAAGTATGCTTTTGTGGTAACTGACCTCTTCTCTAAGTGGGTTGAAGCTTTCCCCATTAAAACATGCACCGCTAATACCACTGCCAAAATCCTGGTGGAACAAATTTTCTACAGGTGGGGCCTACCTCTTAAGGTGGACTCTGACAAAGGGACCAGTTTTACAGGTGAGTTAATGAAAGAATCTCTTGAACTCCTTGGAGTTCAACAAAAGTTCCACATACCCTACCACCCCCAATCTTCTGGTCAAGTAGAGAGAGCCAACAGACAGATTAAGCAAATGCTATCCAAATTCATTAAGGACAATCCCAAAACCTGGGATTCCCTATTGCCATTACTCCTTATAGCAATTAGGGGCACACCCTCAGCCACTACCTAGCTCACACCCTTTGAGGTGATGTCTGGAAGACAGATGAGATTACCTGAACACCTGTTGTTTGACCTGCACACTCCCACTGCAGACCATGTGTCTGTAGACCAATATGTGGAAAAACTCAGAAAATGCCTTATACACACACACACTTGTATGCTGCTAACTGCATGGGTAAGGCCCAGCAACAATCCAAAATACAGTTTGACAAGCACGCACAAGAAGTGCATTGGCAGGTTGGAGATCAGATAATGATCCTTCAATTTGCACATCCCACACATTCCTTCTCCAATAAATGGGAAGGTCCATATTCCATTGTCAACAAGATCAGTCCAGCAGTCTATCAAGTTAGACTCCTGCAAAATAATAAACTGACTGACAAATGGTTACATGCAAACCAACTGAAACTGTATAAAGGAGTTTAATTACTTTTCCTCACCCCATTGGGTGGAATAGTACTGACTTACTAATGTTTGATTTTGCTTTTCAGAAACACTGACAAGATGGCTATCTTGTTCCATTATCTCCTGATCTCAGGAGTTATCCCCTGCATACAAAGCATGGTACAGAACCTCCTACCGCACCTTGATCATCCAGCATCTCCTTCAGAGGGAGTATCCATCAAAATACCTGACAGTCTGATTACTGTCCAGGAAGGTTCCAATGCTTACCTCACTGCCTTGGTTGTCGCCCCTGATCAATCTACCCTACAAATTGAGTGGCAAACCACATCACAAGAACAAATTCTCCCTGTGGCCAAACTCTCCAAAGGAACTTTCCAGGTTTGGCCCAATGCTAAATTATCCCCAAATGGTTCTCTGTCCTTGCTGCAAACTGCTCTAATGCATTCTGGTTTATACAATATTACTGCCTTAATTGATCCTTCATATTGTATTCTCTGTCTAAGGATTCTGCTCGAAAATTTTGTGCTGTATACAACATGGCTTCTGCTGCCATGTACCTCTCTGTGTTACCACCCACTGATAAACAGCTTTTGGAATGTCCAAAGCACACCCCTGGTCCCCGCAGTGGTCTAACAGCTACTGCCCTCCCTGGTTCATTGATTAACAATTTACAATTTATGCACATACCTGTGTTGTTTAATCTTACTTACTGGAATATAAAAGAATTTGGTATGTGTCACAATACTAATATGTCAGCATTTCATAGTACATTATTGCTTGATAGTTTAGCTGCATTTCAGATTCGTACTCAAGACCCCATTGCCAGGGTCCATACTACTGAACATAGAGGCAACTTCAGGAGAAAACCCAATCCTGATTATCAAAGTTATAAACGTAATACACTTGAAGTTGACAGTTCTGATGTCACTGGTGCAACAGGTACTGTCACAGGTCTCTTTGGTATGGCCATGTCTATTTGGGATAAGGCAGACATTGCTGTTATCAAATCTCATTCTGCCAAATTTCAGACTGGTTTAGTAAATAATATCCTACCCCCATTATTGCATGGCGTGGATGGCCTTAGTCAAGAAAGATACACTGTATACAATATGCACGACATCACTAAGGCATTTACAGACTCTAAAAAGAAGATTAACGCACTCATTGCACAGAATAACAAAGAAGCAGATAAACGATACATTGCTAGAGAAATTCTCTGCTCTGCCCATGGCTCATACATTATCACTACCATTAACAATCTCTTCCGTGATCTAGAATCTGGAAGAATCCCTGATATCATACATGACAGACACATTTCCAAATGGTATTGTCCACAATGTAAAACCCCTGACTGTACTGCTATGTGTATGCAATGATCTCTAACTATTCCTCTCTCTACAGCTAGAAACGTGGGTTTTGTGACCAGGCACCCTAATACTGGTCCTTGTTTTACCTCTAAGAAATGTTCTATAAGAGATACTATGTTTGTTTCTTTTACTGTCTCTTTACCACGCTTTGATCCCACTACAGCTTTGTTTGACAAGCTGGCACTGGTACACTCCATTGGGCACCTTGATGAAGACATCTACAGAGAACGCCTGGATCTACCTCCTCTACTGTTTTTCCATCCTTTCCTGGATGCCTGGGTCGCTCCGCACACAGACTGCTGTGTGAAGAAACAATATGTTTACTTGTGTCGATGTGATGTATTTGATGTTATTCAACCTGTATGTGGTTATTCTCCAGATAGCATTGATTGGACTTTTTCCATGGATGATGACATCAGCACAAATGGCACAGATGTCTCAGACTCAACATTGGCTCTGGATAAACTCTACCGATCTTATCGTGAGGAGGTTCATCGCCTGTCAACACAGATTTCCAAGACGACCTACACCTGCCCGGTACAGTTGCAAAAGTGGAAACTCCCCACTGTTCGATCTCAGTATAATTCAGATGGAGAGTATTGCGTGGTTACTAATTTCAAAAGCTATACTTATGGGTCTGAAACATGTGTTATTGATAGCACCAATTTTTGTTTTGTCCCACACCAGAAAACTGTTATTGGACATACCGTTATAACCCCCGTCCCCCTTATCGATGCAGACATCATTGATGGTAACCCCGATTATCTGCTCACACTTTCTGAATATTTACCATATTTTAATGTGCACATAGATCCACTTACAGTTACATTAAAATCACTTTTAGACAGGAAAGATACTGTACACACCTCATCCACATCAGCAATAATATGACCAAGGCCAATGAAGCTATCCTTTCATTAATTAATGATGGTGATATGAATGATGCATTAACTAACACATGGTTAGAAATTATTTTTAAAGGTTTTGTTATTATACAAGCATTTTTGATATTTTTCTTGATTACTATGCTATGCTGCCTACAGCGCACACTGCGCCAACACTGTGAGCAGCTTGAGATTCCTTTACAAAGCTCGTGCATCAGGTTTGTAAATGACCACTGTTCCCTGACCTTTCCCTAGATTTGCCTGTGTTGCTCTTGGAGGCAACAAGGGGGAATGTTACACGAGATCCCTGTACCCTTATTGGTACCCTCAGAGGTACACTGTAGACAGCTAGTGCTTGGGTATATGTTGTACTAACATATAGGGCTAAGGGCATCTACCATATAAGAGTAGATGTCAGGATATGTACGCATGTTATTGTAATACACTTTGCTTGCTAATACATATATATTCTTCTATGTATTTTCTGTGTATTTTTTACTTATAAGATGTCAGGACACCTGTGTCCTTGGAATAATTGTGATATATAAGTCAGCACTGCCACCTTTTGGTGACTTCTACTATTACACTGATATATGTACAACTGTGCTTCCTTTGTCTTTACAAAGTGATGACTACTACAGAATTGTATAATGTTATCTTGGACCATGGAGCCTCCTCTAATTTAGCCAATAGGGCTCATCTCTGTAGCTAGAAATGTTTCTATCTTATAGTAACCATAGTAATTATCATAGGTATATAATATGAGACACTAAGTCTTGTACCTTGGAGATCCCAAGAGACACAAAGAAACCTCGAGGTTTAGGGAACACTTAGCACTGGCTCCCAGTTCGTATTGGTAAGAACTGCTTAGGGCAACTGTGATTTTATCCTTTTTGGTAGTAATAAACAAGTTTATTACTCTAATGCAACGTGTCTGTGATTACTTGCATTCCCAATATTGCCAAGAACCTGATAGTGAGGTTTAGACCTCCTGACACTACAATGGGTTGGCACCTGGGGTAAGTTGTTAATAAATAAGAAACATAAGATGGGTCCCAAGATGGACCCCTGTGGGACACCAACCTTGATAAGAGTAAGCTCAGAGAGTATCCTGTGATACCTGACTAACTGCTGCCTTCCCTGCAGGTAGTTTGCAAACCAGGCTACAGCAGGGGCTGACAATCCAAGAGAACGAAGCTTAGAGCAAAGGAGTTTATGGTCTACCAGATCAAAAGCCTTAGAGAGACCTACAAAGACAGCTCCAGTGAGCTTACTGTGATCCATAGTGACCCTAATCTCTAAGGTAACTTTAGCAAGGGTGGTAGAAGTACTATATCCCTTTTGGACACCATGTTGTGCCAGGAATAGCAAATCATACTTATGGATGTACTCCATTAATTGGGACACCACAACTTTCTCTAGTTGTTTGCTGATAGCAGACAGTACAGCTGTAGGACGATTGCATTCAAGACATTTCATTTCCCATTGCTTGAATACTAGTATAACTCTGGCAATCTTTCATATGTCAGTAATAGTTCTACTAGTTAGTGATGTGTTGAAAATGTGGGAGATTGGCACGCAAGGAATGAGGCACCCAAACGGGTAAGCTTAGGTTCCATATTATCATGACCTACACTAGTAAAGGAGGAGAGACTGGCCAAGAGTCTGCTAGTTTCACCTACTATTACAGCTTTAAGGTAAAGAGGGGGATGAGATGCAGGGGCAGATGTGGAGGCCTCAGATTCATCCTGTTGGTTAGGAGGAGCTAGGATCCCTAGCAGATGTCAGTAGGGTAGATATGCAAAACTCACTCTTAGTTGTACGTGTTGTTTTTTTTACAGACATTTTACAGTCATCTATAGTCATAAAAGTCAGAAAAAGTGTAGGTAGCCTTAAACCTTGTCCAGCATTTTTCCCTGGACTTCATGAGCAATAGCAGGTCACTATGGACCATTTCTTTGAACTCTGGGGACCACCCTTTTGGAGGCCGAGTCCAAACTGGATTTATTTGCCCTTTGTTATCCTGGCTGGCTACCCAGCAGGAAATCATCTCCACTGCCTTGGCCTTGTTTACACTCACAACATGTCTTTTTGTTATGAAAGTGATCCAGCCCTTTGAACTTTATCCCAAAACACAACCTTTTATAGGGCAGGAAATTAATTGCTTACACAAAGGCTCTTGTAGCCAAGCTACAATGGAATGTAATTTTCAATGTCCACCAACTCTCCATCCTTAGCTGAAACACTCTACAGAGGCAAGATGAAAATAAAAAATAAAACACACACACTCAAAGAAAAGAAATACACTGCAAGTTGTCACACTTGGGTGGCTCCTTCTGAACTATCGTTGACTGAAGTCTCTAACTCAGAAGAACTAATTTGTATATTTGTCGAGACAGTCTGTTTTACATCTGTTTTTCCTTTTGATTTAAAGGTGAGTCTTTTACATCATTTCAAGTGGGTCCTGGTTTTGGAGTGGCACTCCTGTCTGAGCCAATTAAAGAAATGTTTGTGCTGGTAGTCGTTATCATCCCATTCTAGACTGCTTTATTTTCATTCAGCCAAAGTTTTTTCATATTTATCCATCTTGATTTTTAGTATTTTGTCAAACTCTTTAAAACTGATGGAACATCTTGGTTTTATACAATTCATTCTTTACTGCCTATTTTCCTTCATTAGTTCTGTATATTTTAGGGCGTCTTCCTTGAGAATTAGCTATGTAAGTACATAAGAAAATTCCTTAGCAGTCTTTTCCCACTCAAACTTTCCAGTCCACAGGAGGGGATACTGACTACCTGTAGTCCTCTCAGCACCTGCTGTTTTTCTAAACAAGATTCTAGTGTAATTATAGGTTAAGTTCAGTAATTAGATGTCTCTCCAGCTTGATAAAAGACAGCTTTAGAAAATCAGGGTCACTCACGTTCTCGGTTTCTTTCATTTTGCTTTCAGTTAAGTCTGTCACTTTCTTTCTATGCATATCCAAAGACTCACACTTCCCTGAACAGAAATATGTTGATTTTGTGCCATTGTCTGCTTTGTTACCACTGGAAGACAGAATCTTAGGTGCAAACTACTAGCTGCATTCAATTTAATGTGCTAACTATGCCCCAAAGTCAATGTCCACTAAGTATATTTGTTTCCATGTAATGATACCTGCTTTAATATGACAGGTTGCCAAAAACTGATGGCATCACCACTGGCAGCCCCAAAGGTGGGTCCCAAAATAATGTGATCTACAAACCCTGTCTGTGCCTGATGCAGCCTAAACTCCAAATCACCACATATCACAAATCCCAAACAAAAGGAGGGTTGGCATATACAGTAACTGGGGTTGCTGCACTCCTCCAAGTCAGTGAATATAACACAGTTCCAAAAAAGAAGGTGTGCACTCCGAGGTTATAAAACTAGTAAATGCCAATTGTCTGTTTGCTACACTACAGTTCAAATATATATGTACATTGTCACCAACAAAAAGCCTCTCAATAAATATTTGTTTCAAAGGCTTAACATCATATTTAGAATACATAGATCAAAGGTGCTGTGCAACTTCACCTGGTTGGATAAGGGAACAAGTGCCATGAAGTGTAGTACATACAATACAGTTGAAAAAACCTCACACAACGGCTGCCATCCACCTATCCCCAGCACTTCACTCTGTGAAACTTCATCAGTGGGTGTGTAAAAGGCAGTCAGCTCCTCCCGTAAGTATGCTCCTCCCTTAAGCACACTCTTTACTGTGATTGTTATCATCTGTACTCGGCCTCAAAATCAACTGGCTTCCATGATGAATGACATAAAGACATGCTCCACCAAATACATCGAAAGTGTGACTTATTATAAGAGGATCTAGTTACAATTTACCACTTTTAGTGAATAAAAGTAATAGTGCAACCAACAACAGTGCCGTATAACTATAAAGTGTATGCAATATCTTAAATGTTATGTTTTTGAAAACAATAAAAATTTAAGTAAAAAAAAATAGATATTGTCAGCAGTTTTTTCAGGCTATTCAGTTTTGGAGAATATAACAATTGTCGGGCAACATCCCTCTGTGTCAATATTTTCCCAATATATCCCTCACCTCTGGTCAATATTTGTATACAGTTCTATTCAGTGCTAATAAATAAGTTGCAGTGCAGGAGAACAATATCCATGTGCATTGCATCAATATGGTACCCAGTAGTTTGAGCCCGAGGATCCCAGTTTTGTATCACTGCATAGTCACTGGCTCACTGTGAGATCTTGAGCAAGTCACTCGCCTTTCCTGTGCTCTAAGCTGTTTAACAAGGCAGAGGCAAAATCTCACTGAAAACCAAATCAGATGTTGAATTTCAGACTCTTACCTCCCATCTGTCTCCAATTTGTAGAGACAACATCCTTTATTTTAATGCTCAGAAGTCCTGTACCACATCAAGAAGGTTGTCCTACATTGTACAATAAGATTGCAAAGGAGAAATGCGTATATACATCTATGTTTCTCAATCAGCAGCATACTTAGATTAAAAAGCACACATTTTTGCAAACATATAAATTTTCTCTCCAAAATTTGAAGGGGGCTGGACATTTTGGCTTTCTTTTTTCCATTTACATGTATACCACATTTGGATGAAGAGAAACTGCCACTCATCTGAGACTGCCCCTCAGCCTATTTCAGTGCCAGCTGACACAGACTGCCTCCCTCAATCCAGTGCACCTCCCATGGCTGCACCAACTTAGATCACCCCTCTCCCATCTGTACTTACATGACTCTAACCAAACCTGCATCACCTGTACTGTCCAGATCTAGTCCACACTTCCCCATCTGTATTGACCTGATGGAGATCTCTTCCCCTGTCTATAGCAAACCAATTCACCATGGACTCAGATTCTACCAGTCTGGTCTTGGGCACCCTCCCCTAACTGTACCGATCTTTACCACCCCCATCTCTCCCTATCTGTATCAACCTGACTCTGACCACCCCTCCCCATCGGTACCATCTTGACCTAGATCACCCTGTTCTTGTCTGTACTGATCAGAGAAAGACCACCTTTCCCTATCCGTAGCAACCCAACTTAACTGGGACTTATCTTAAATGCTTATCTCATCCCACTACCAGCATCACTTATGCCATGCAAGGGACTTTCCTCCATGGCTACCTGGGGACCAAAGCTCAGTGTCAGCTATCCTGTAGCTTCCTGTCAGGAGACTGAGGGACTGCAGCTCAGCAAAGAATGCCTCATGCCTTATTAGCATCACAAGTATATATTCATTATGGATTGTTCATTATCTCCCTCCGTTGCACAGTTTGTCATGCCTTAACTCCCTACTGTGGTAGCAGTCTGAAAGAGGATGCAGAGTTTAAAACATAGAAGCATAATGCTGGAAGGTTACAAAAAATGACAAATGCATTACTTGGGTGCATAAAGACATATTTTTTAATTATTTTTACTCAGTGCATGACACATATTTGCCCACATCTGGAATGTTACCATCACTTTTGCGTACTCAACTGCAGAAGAGACTTTGACCAGGTAGGATCATAGGCCACATACAAGTGTAAGGCTTATGGGCACACTGAATGGGCCTAGTGGTCCTTATCTGCCAACAATTACTATGTTACTATAAAGGAAATGGGAAAGTCAAAATTAGACTAACAATAATATCATCAGTTGGAAAATTAAGTAACAGACAGAGACTAAAGAAGCTTGGGGTGTTCACAATAGAGAGCATAAGACTGATGGTTAACAGCTGCTATTGTCTGAAGGAGGAGGAGACAGAGGGATGTTGGCAATTACCACTGAGGTAAATGGACCAATACAAAACAGAATAAATGGTAACAGCACAGGGAACGGTTTTATACATACATGGAAGAATGTTTTCACATTGGATTGAGGCAAACAACATTAAAACCTCAAAAGTCAAGGCTGCTCTGGTGGGCCAGCAAACACGCATTGCACTGCCATGCTGGTGACCGAGCTCAGGAGCAAGCTCGGGATGCCGCATCGGTGATCGGGCCACCTCACTGCAGCAGCTGCTGTTCAGCAGTTGTTGTGGTCAGAAGGGTTAGTGCTGCACCTATGGTGCTGCAACAACACCTGTTGTGTGCCCTCCACAGTGACATCGTTGCCTGCAGCTGAGGCACATGTGGCTAAGTGCATGCCAGGGGGAGGCTGGAGAGAAAACCCAAGCACCACCTATAAGATGGCCTAGGTTTCTAGCGTCCCTGGGTTCTTGTGCCTGCATCAGTGGCTCCTGGCTTACAGTGAGCTGCCTTGTGGGTTGGGGCTATGAGGGAAATCAGTGGAGTGAGGACGTGGGGGACCAGGAACAATGAGACCAGAAAGGGGGTATATCCCTGGTACCATAATATAAGTACAAAAAAATCTTCGAAAATCAGGCTAAGTAAATAAGTAATGGAGGATGTTATCTATTTCTTTTTAACTGCCATCTGATGTATATTGCCTATACACTATATTAATGTGGACTGTCTATACCGTATGTAATAAATAAGCCACAACAGGGTGTGGGTTACTATTCCTGAACCACACACCTAGGTGAGTTGTGAGGCATGAGGCTCTTGCCAGGTCAGGATTAGTAACCCACACCCTGGAGTGGCTTATTGCACTTATGAAATAGGGCCATTGTAATAAAAATTAAGGAAAGTGCAAAGCAGTGTGTGGTTACCATTCCAGAACTGCACAGCTTTGAAACCTGCACTGATCAGGAAGCAGGATTTTCCGTACCCATGTTATAAGTTACTGATATTCCTCTTTCCTCATGCTGCTTCTCCCTGTTGTGTGTCCTTGCTTCTGTTGACTAGCAGTTAAAAAGGGAGCTCCAGTGTTGTAGATCTCTGTCCTCATGTCTTTCCAGTTATGTGTGTTAAGCCCAAAATACAACAGAAATAAAAAGGACCTATAGGTATATACCTACAAGGAAGTAGGGGGATGGTCACAATGGGCAAATACCCATCTTCTCTCTCAAACCCTTTGTTCCCAAATATGTGACCAGAGTCACCATGACTCCACCCATTCATGCACCCTTCTTCCCTTTACATGGTTAACAAGGCTTCTTGTTTCAAGGCTATATAACTTTTTTTGGGAAGCAAGTAACACAGTGATCCAGCTCACTCTGGCATAGTCTTTCTTGATTATACAGTGATTAATGCATGGGTAACCATGAAAAACTAGTCTCTGTTTCCATTAAGGAGCTCTAATGATATCATAGGGGCTTTGACAGCACATCTCAAAAGGTCCATGAGCTCATCAGAATCCTAAGATGGAAACAGTCAAGTTGTGCATAGAAACACAGAATGTGATAACAGATAAGGGCCATTGGGCATAACTAGTCTGCCCATTTTTGTTAACCTTAATTTTTTTTTTCTATATTTGCTGCCTCTGGTCACCGGACAACTGTCTGGTCATGGACCCCCGCATATCCACCTCCAATTATCTGCGCTGTCCCGGCACCCCTGACTTACCCCCCAAGGGGTGGGGTCATGGCACCTGGACTTAGTGCCGCAATCCTGGTAAATATCCAGGAAGTGCTGGCCAGGAAGCTAATCAAAGCAGGAGGCAGGCTTCATAGAGGTGCCCAGCTGTGTGATTTACTTGTTTTTCCCAGGGGCAGGGACATGTAATGACATCCTGCATCCCCCCCACACCTCGTACTTTTAGGCACCGATCCTCCGAAGTACTCCCAGCCTTTTCCAAGGGTTCCCCAGACATCGGTCACTTGCCCCATCCTCCCCCAGACAAGGAGAGCAGTCTGTAAGACGCCGGATCCTTCTCTCCTGGCCGGCCCTCCGGTTCCCCTGGTCTGTTCCCAAACCCAGGTCACTGGTGTCGCAAGCAGAAATCCAACCACTGTGCCAGTGGGCTAGCTTCTTAACCTTCATTTTTTGCTGCAGACTGTACTTGAGCTATGGCGCAATCTCTCCCTCTCCTTTCTTACCCCTTTGATCTCCTTGTGTCTGTCCCAGGCATTTCTGAAGTGCACCACTGTTTTTGCCCCCACCACCTCCACTGGAAGGGTATTCCAGGTATCTGCCACCCTTCTGTGGAAAAGTACTTCCTCACATCCCTCCCCTTCCCTCCAGCTTCATATCATGTCCCCTGTTCTAGAGCACCTTCTTCTCTGAAAAATACCCCAACTCCTGCACATTATTCACTCCCATGAGGTATTTAAAGATCTCTATCATACCCACCCCCCTCCAGGGTGTACATATTTAGCTCCTTTAGCCTCTACTCATAGGGCTTTTAATGTAGACCCTGAACCATTTTGGTAGCCCTTCTCTGGGCCACCTCCACTCTATCAATGTCCTTCTTGAGATATGATCTCCAGAATTGGACATAGTACTCAAGGTGGAGTCTTACCAGCGGTCTATATAGGGGCAGCACCAACTCCTGCTTGGCCATCGTTAGGTCATCCAATATAATTACCCCAAGATCTCTTTCCTGCTTGGTCTTTGTCAGTATCACACTACTCATTTTGTACTAGGTTCCCAGGTTTCTGTGGCCCAAGTGCATTATTTTGTACTTTTTTGCATTAAAACCCAGCTGCCATACCCTTGACCACACTTCTAGCCTTTTTAGATCCCTGTCCATCCTTTCCATACACACGTACACACACACATACACACACACACACACACACAGAGAGTGTCCACTCTGTTGCACATCTTAATGTCATCCGAAAAGAGGCAGACTCCCTTCCAATTCTTCCACTATGTCGCTTATAAAGACATTGAAGAGGACCGGCCCCAGCACTGATCCCTGAGGTACCCCACTATTCACCCTCCTTTCCTTGGAGCTAATTCTGTTTACCACTACCCTCTGTGTCCTATCTGCCAACCAGTTTCTTACCCAGGTTACCACCTTATTACCCACCCAAAAGTTACCCAACTTGCTCACCAGTCTTCGATGTGGGACAGTGTTGAAAGCCTTGCTGATGTCCAGGAAGACCATGTCCACTGCTCCTCCCTGATCCAAATCCTTTGTCACCCAGTCAAATAAATCTATCAGATTTGTCTGGCATGACCTTCCCTCTGTGAAATCATGCTGCTGTGGGTCCTGTAATCTGTTGGATACAAGATATTCCAAAACCCTTTCCTTTAGTAGTGCTTCCATTAACTTAGCCAGCAACAATGTCAGGCTGATAGACCTATAATTGCCTGCTTCTTCTTTGCTACTGCTTTTGTGGAGTGGGATTACAGCTGCTCTTCTCCAGTCCTCTGGCACCACATGGGACTCCAGTGATCTGTTAAGCAGGTCTGTTAGAGGTGCCTGAGCTGCCTTAGCACCCTTGGGTGTACTCTGTCTGGCTGCATAGCCTTGTCCACCTTCAGGTGAGAGAGTGCATTGTGAACTCTCTCCTTAGAAAAAGTTCTTGTGTCCATTTCCCTCCCAGCAAAGTTCCTGGTGCCCTTGCGTATTCTCTCCCTTCCCCTTCTACTGTGAACATTCAGCAGAAGTATTTAAGATGTTTGCTTTTTCTTGATCCCCCTCCATTCAGTCACCCCCTTCCTTTTTAATAATACATTCCCTCCCTTTGTTGTCCTTTTTTTTTTGCTAATATACCTAAACAATGCCTTGTTCCCTTCTGATACTTCCTGAGCTATACTTTCCTCAGGTTGCGCTTTTGTGCTTCTTGCTGCTTTGCTTGCCTCCCTGTTTCCCTGATACACTTCCCTATCCTCCTCTCTCTGGGTCTCCTTTTACCTTCTGAAGGCTACTGTCTCAGCCACCTCCTTTTCTGCTACCTCCTTTGAGAACCATAGTGGTTTCCTCTTTCTTTTACTTTTGCTTATCTGCTTAACACAGAGGTTTGTTGCTTTCACCATGTCCTCCTTTAGTTTGGCCCACTTTTATTTCATTTTATTTATTTATTGAATACAATCGGAATGAATACCTTTGAGTCAGAGACCCCTTTACAAAGGCTGCACATCATAGAAAACAATACAGAGCGTACAGTGTACAGACATCACAGTATAAATAGCAGTGTGGGAAATATTACACCTTACAAATGATACATGGTAAATTACAACAGGTGGATGTGGTACAGGATAATTTCAACAATCAAAGACAATGCAGTACAGTGGCAAAATACAGTAAATACAGTAACTACAGGGGCAATCCTACAGTACAGTAGTTGTTGTAGAGAAGTATTTAGGACCGAAATGTGCAAGCAGTGCAGTCCAGTGAGTGTCAGCTAGTCTGAGGCTCAGGTAAGACCGAAACCAGGGACAGGCGCTCTAGAAGCAGGACCTAATGGGTCCATTGTCATGGCAGTTATAGGTCACGGGTAGCTCAGGTACAGTCACAGGTGGAGTCACGCAATATACTGCTATGGAGAAGGGATTTGAACAGTCCTAGGGTAGGAACCAGGAGAACTGGTATGGGCAGTGAGTTCAGCCAATTGGGGATGTGATATCTGAAAGTTCTTTGCCCCAAGGAGGTTTTACAGCAGAGAACCTGGTAGGGCAATTTCTCAGTGTGATGTGTGTGTCTGGTGCTTTTATAGGGGGGAGCAGCATCACAAGAGTGGGGGCGTGAGGCCTGTCATGATTTTCTTGGCAAGGAGACAGGTCTGGTACTTTAGGCGATCATCAAAATTAAGCCAGTTTGTACTGGTATACAGCATACTGGTGTGTGTAAGCTGGTCACATGCTGTGGCCAGTCTACAGGCTTTATTCAGGGAAACCCTAATTTTGTTGAGGGAGGTATTGTTGGCAGCGCCATAGAAGATAATCCCATAATCAATGAGTGACAGGATGGAGGAGGAGATGGCTAGCTGTAGGGCTTCAGGGGGGAGACAGTGCTTGTAGCGGTGTAGCAGACCAATGTGCACATTTACAGCCATGTTAAGTCAGCAGATATGTTCATGGTAGGTTAGCTCTGAGTCTAGAGTAACGCCTAAGTATTTAAAGGTAGAAACTTGTTCCAGGGTCTCATTATGGGAATTATGGATGAGCAGGGGGTGGTTACTGAACTTGTTTTGGGCATGGGCAAACAGCATGGATTTTGTTTTTTCATAGTTTAGAACAAGCCTATGGTCAGTAAACCAGGATTTGACCTCATTAAATGACCCTTGGAGGGCCACTTGGAGGGTGGTAGGGTTGGTATGGGTGCTGAACTAAACCGCATTGTCTGCGTATAGAAGGAGACTCCCAGAACAGGCCATGGGCAGGGAGTTAAGGAATAGAGTGAAAAGTAGGGGGCCAAGAATTGACTCTTGGGGGACCCTAGATTTAACTGTGAGGGGGGATGATAAGGTATGCCCTAATCTGACTCTCTGGGTTCTGTCAGACAGGTAGTTTGAGAAACAAGTGGTGGTATCCTATGAGAAACCTATTTGGGTTAGCGAGGTTAGAAGAAGTGAATGGTGGATGATGTCAAATGCTTTGGAAAGATCTATGTAGACAGCACCAGCAATCTGGCCTGCATCCAGGGTTGCATATATAGTGTTGGTATATTCCAAAAGCGCGGTTGTGGTACTATGGTTTTTTCGGAAACCATGTTGTTCAGGGCAGAGGAGATTGTGTTGAGCAAGGTAGTCTGTGACTTGGATGGCGACTATCTTTTCAAGAACCTTGGAGAGAGGGGGGGTCGAATTGAGATGGGTTGATAATTACTAGGCAGGGTTCGGTCACCACTCTTCAGGAGAGGAGTGATGAGGGTAGTTTTCCACATGGAGGGGAACTGACCTAGGGCAAGGGAGTGGTTTAACAGAGCAGTGAGGGGGTAGAGTACTTCAGGGAAAGTGAGCCTTAGTATTTTAAGATTGAGATTGTCACTACTGAACCGGGATTTGCTAAGTGCCTTTAACAGAAGGGGGCAGCATCACGCTGGGAGGTGACCTTGAAGCAGAAAGGGGGTACTTGGGTGGGTGTCGATGTTATGGTGGCAGTGGGTGCACAAAAGTTGTCAGGGAGCGTGCCGCTGTGGTCTGAGAACAAGGAGTTCAGAGCATTTGCTATTGTGTCAGGGTCTGTGGAGATACCACCATTTACTAGTATCTGTGAGGGGGGGCATTGGAGATTCTGCCACTAAGATCTTTGAGGGAGTCCCAGAAATTGCACCCCTTTCCCCAGGAGGTAGTAAGGGTTGCTCTGTAGTATTCTGACTTTGCCTGTCGGAACCGGCCAGGTGCAGCGGTTCCTGACCTCACGGTAGTGTTGCCTATCAGCGGGCCTCCCAGTCTCCAAGGCTATGTGCCAGAGATTGTCTCAGTTGCCCATGAGGTCCAGAAGGGACTGGGACATCCACAGGGTGTCAGCTCCTTGAATGACTCATTTGCAGAAGGGTGCTAAAAGGTCACAGATGAAATTGAAGGAATTGACAGAGTACTCCAGGGCAGAGTCAATATCAGGCGAAGCGGCAATGGGAGTCCAGTCCCAGCTGATGATGTGGTATTTCAAGGACTGTAGCTTGCCTGGCCTGAGTTTTTGCTGAAATCTAACTTTAGGAGGGGCCTTTGTAGTAAAGTAAGACCAGCGCCCGAGTACTGGGAAGTGGTCACTCAGTGCGTCAGGTGGCATGGAGACCTGGGTGAATTTGTGAGGGCGATTAGTAAGAATTAAGCCAATGAGGGTTGAGGTGCCTGTTCTTGGTTTGTGTCGGGTGGTAGTGGGCACAACTTGAGATAGACTGAGGGCGGCTGCAGCATCCCTATGTGGAGCGGCAATGTCAGCTAACCAATTGATATTAAAATCACCCAGGGCAATAATTTTTGCCTTATCTGGGTGTTGCTGGAGGTGGGCGAGAACAGACTGGAATGCACTTCATTGAATCCTGGGCAGGATGTAAATACAGCAGATGAAGAGAGGTGCCCTGGAAGGAGCAACATTAACTTGGAGGAAGAGGACTTGGGCACCATGGTCGAGAGCTGGGAAAGATAGAGTGAGATCTAGGAGGGTGTCACAGAGGTAAATTGCACAACCTCCCGCTTTTTTGGCTAGTCTGTCAGCCCGAACTACTGTGTACCCTGACAGAGCTACTGCGGAGTCAGGAGTGCAGCCATTTAGCCAGGTTTCTACCACCAAGATAATGTCTGGCCACTGTTGAGAAACCCACCCTTGTAGATTACCAAATTTCTTTAACAAACTGCAGATGTTGATGGATGCTATGCAGAATTCCCCGGGTGCCATCTGACTAGTTGGCAGCAAGGGGGTAGGACCAGGGTTAGGGTGAATGTTTCCAGAGATCAGGAGGAGTAGCATTAGAACCTGTAGGGAGGTGAGCCTCCACCCCCGGCTGTTCCTGAAGCATTCACCTATCTTAGTAAAATCAGCCCTTCTGTTGTCCAGGACCCTCATCATTAGGTGGTTGGATTCTGCAAATGTTCTTATGTTGAACCACATTGTACGAAGATCACTGGTTCCCAGATGGTTTCCCACCTTGATGTCTGCAACTCTCTCCCTGTTAGTAAGCACCAGGTCCAGTATTGCTCCATCCCAAGTGGGAACACTGACTAGTTGCCTGAGAAATGCCCCCTGCAATAAGTCCAGAATGTCCCTGCTTCCAACTGGGAGGCTCCAATCTACATCCAGCAAACTGAAGTCCCCCACCAGCAGCACCTCCCTGGGCATGGTTGCCCATGTGTTATTTTGTATAGTATGTGGTTTGAAACAAAAAAAAAATCTTGCTTCTCTTCTTTCCACTACATTTTCAGTTTAATTTAATATGTTTATAAAAAAAGAAACTCATCCTAACCCAGGTGTTGAAAACCTACCCGGGTGAGGGATGGATTTCTTTTTTTTTTTTAAACTATGAAACAAAAGATATTGTGTTAGGGGAGGATCTAGGTTCTCTGCATGGGGTGGAGGGAGATAAAAGTAAAACAGCAGGTAGTATGAATTTTCATTCTAATTAAAAAGGTTGTTGTACCACAGAGGGTACAACAGCATTTTATGACCTTTTAAAGGAGAACTGCACTGAACTTGTAAGCTATTTTTCCCAGTAGAAGTTGTTTTTAGAGCTGCAGTGGTTGTAACCCTGAAGACCTTTTGGGATGAGTAAAGGGACTCCACATTCCTTCCTAAGTTTCCACCCACTATTCTGCCCACTGTGCCTGACTGCCTTGCTTGAATTGTGACTTTTTTCCCATTCATTTCAAGTAGAAAGTGGGGAAAAAAGAAAAAAAAAACACAGAATCAAGTCCTGTTTCTTTGAAGTAACTCCAACAAGTATACTGATCATAAAACAACTGCTGTGAATGCCTTTGGGATGTGTGTGTGGGAGGGTTGCATTATCAGCTACATCAGAACAGTAAGCAGCAGTGGGAGATTCAATAGCCCATAGTGCATAATAGAGCTCTTGTTTAATCTCCAGTTAGATCAGCCCTGTGTGACTGTACATGACTCAGAGAGGATAACAGGACCAGCAATATATCAGAACTTATACAAAGTCTAACATACAATGCAGGATACTGAATCTCTCACTGCAGCATACTGTTCTAAGGCCAGTTGCAGGAGATTCTGGGATTTGTAGTAACAGAAGATATAAAAAGTGTTAATGATCCCTTTTGTTCTGATAGTGATTGCTACAATTTACTATAGCTTGCAAATTACAGAGCCACGGCAAAACAGCTAATTCAGTGGAAGGGAACATTCACACCAACTATCGTACAGTACAGTGCAAGCAACAGAGGAACTCCAACAAGTATACTGATCATAAAACGACTGCTGTCAATGCCTTTGTGATATGTGTCTGTGTGTGGGGGGGGGTTACATTGCCAGCTACATCAGAACAGTAGGCAGCAGAGGGAGATTCAATAGCCCATAGTGCATCATCATCACTTTATTTTTCACTAGAGTGCCCTTCCAGAGCTCAGGGCGCTCTTACAATCAAAACATCATTAACATAAAGACAGACATAAATTTATAACTACATACACCATCACATACTAATAAATATAAACCCAATAAGGAAACAAATTAAAATACAGGAACAGTAGTGCTTAGTACTGGGGCAGAAATTACCCCCTTCCTATCAATAGCTAGCTAATAATAAAAGGCCTTTTCTCTTATAGACCAGAGAAGGCCTGATTAAAAAGGTGGGTTTTTAAAGATGTTCTAAAACCTTCTACGATTAGGCTATCTTGTATCCGATGGGGTAGAGAATTCCACAGGGTCGGAGCCATGAAAGCAAATGATCTTCCTCCAGATGTCTTCAAACAAACCCTGGGAATCTCTAGCAATCCCCCGTTGGAGGATTGGAGTGGGCGGGAGGGACAGTAAGGAGTCAGAAGGTCTTTCAGGTACTGCAGTCCCTGATTGAGTAGGGCTTCATAGGTCAACAATGAGACCTTGAAGGTTATCTGGTACTGTACTGGCAGCCAGTGCAGTTCACGCAGCACAGGTGTTATATGGCTGGATCTAGCGGCTCCAGTCAACAGCCTGGCTGTCGCGATCTGAACTGCATGATAGAGCTTTTGTTTAATCTCCAGTTAGATCATCCCTGTGTGACTGTACATGGCACAGGGAGGATGACAGGACCAGCAAACAAAATATCAGAACTTATATAAATTCTAACATACAATGCAGGCCACAGCAGGGTTGACATTTGATACTTCCCCTGCCAACACTCTTCGCACTCAGCTGTGTAGTTAGGATGTAGCTTGCCTATCCTCAGTGTCTACCACACACAATGCAGTTTTTTCATTCATTCCAGTGTCAGTAAAAACCGTGGAAGACTTACTCTTGGATCTGGATATAAGAAAAAGTGCAGGTGCTGACCAGATTGAGCCATACTACCTAAACCTAGGCTATACCGCCTTATCTACTCCCATTATGCACCTATTCAACCTGTCCTTGTCTCAGGGTGTCCTCCTCATGGTCTGGAAGGCAGTGCATGTCATACCATTGTTCAAGTCTGGAGACCAGAGCAATTTAAATAACTACCACCCTATTTCCCTGCTCTCTATTCTATCTAAGATGCTGGAGAAAGTTGTTAACACACAGCTCAGGTGCTTCCTCATGAGTAATAACCTTCTTAATTCAATACAGTCAGGGTTTAGACCTCAGCACAGTACAATTTCAGTACTTGCCAAAGTATCCAATAATTGGCTAAGGGCCTTGGATGAGAAACAACATGTTTGCATTTTGTTCCTAGACTTGAGCAAAGCTTTGACATAGTTGACCAAGCATTACTCATCACTACTTTCAGTAATCTTGGGTTAGACCAGTCGGCCGTGACTTGGTTCACAAGTTATCTAACAGATCACCACCAGAGTGCCAAGGCAGGTGGGGATCTTTCCCTTCTAAAGACCCTTTTAAGGGGGATCTCTCAAGGGTCCCTTTTAGGCTCACTATTGTTCACAATTTATGTAAACAATATTGATACCGGGGTCAATTTGACCAATATACATCTCTTCACCGATGACTCAGTACTGTACATAACGAGGCCCACCCCAGAGTCATCAGGTACAGACCTGCAAAATGAATTCAGCACCCTGCAGAAAAATCTCCTACACTTAAAGTTATTACTCAATGCCAAAAAAAAACAAGGCAATGTTGTTTTCACCTTTTGTTCTTGCACCAAAAGCACACAACTCTGCCATGGCCCTGCAGGTCATCACCCTACTATGCGAGCCCCTTGAATATGTGACTAAATTCAAGTACTTGGGCCTGTAGATTGACCACAAACTTTCATTTGTGGAACATGTGGAGGAGCTTGCAAAGAAACTGAAACAGAAGCTTGGTCTCATCTTCAGGATTAAGAATCTGCTTACACAAGAAGCAAGGGTTAGGCTAGTCCAAACTACATTTCTGCCACTTGTGGATTATGCAGATTTTATCTATGGGCAAGGCCTGAGTTCTGACTTATCTAAATTAGAAACACTATATCATTGGGCGATCAGATTTATCATGGATGTGCCATATCATAGCCATCACTGCACTGCTTATGCCATGGTTGGTTGGTCTTAACTTAGTTTCAGATGCCATAGGAATGCAGTCTTTTGGACCTATAGGGCTATAATCAACAAACTCCCACAATACATTTCCAACTATCTGCCCATCTCTCCCACTGGCTGCTATGCACTAAGAAGCCTTTCCCCGATTTCCCTGGTTATACCTTAGATCAGGACATGCTTTGGAGCAGCAACTATAAGCCATGTCCTTCCAGGGATATGGAACAACATGCAAAAGGTTCTACAGCTTGCAATACCAGTAAACTGAGCCTTCTTTAAGGCTCTGTTCCTTCATAAGTTCAGTAAATCCTGTGACTGCTTTAACTACCCAAGCCCTGTATCTTGAATCCTGTATACTACTTGTACATTGTCCTCCGCTAGTACATCTTCAACACATTGTACCCTGCTAGTCTTCCTTTGTCCACCCCATTGCCAACCCAGTGCCCTCCTCTTCTTAAACACCCACTGTCCTCCCTTTACTACCTCCCCCCTTGACTTCCCCTCATCTCTGACATCTTAACCCTCACCTTGTCCTACTCTTCACACCTCCCCCCTTGACTTCCCCTTACTTGACACCCAGCACCCCACCGTCTATCCCATTGTCTTGTTGCAACTGGGTAGGTATTGTTTATATTGTAAATACTGATTTGTATTATTCTGTAAATATTTTTTGTTCTTGCCCTATCAATATTGTATTTGAGTTTTTGAGGTCTATTGTACTGTTCACCACATGGTATGCACTGTTATTTATGCCTAGCTCATATTTGCTCTACATGGACTATTGTCTTATTGTATTATAGCAACATTTAGCTTATGTGTTTTTGTTATGACCCTACCCAGGTCCACCTTGCAAATGAGTCTGTCTCAATGGTGTTTCGCCTGGTAAAAAAAAGATGATTGATTGATTCTCTCACTGCAGCATACTGTTCTAAGGCCAGCTGCAGGAGATTCTGGGATTTGTTGTAACAGAGATGTAAAAAGTGCTAATAACCCCTTTTGTTCTGATGGTGATTGCTACGATTTACTACAGCTCGCAAATTACTGAGCCACATTAAAACAGCTAATTCTGTTGAAGGGAACATGCACACCAACTATTACATGGTGCAGTGCAAGCAACAGTGGAGGAATAGATAGGCAACTTATCTCATTCAGGATCGTGAACTTTCCCTAGGCAGAAGCCCGGATATACCTGTTACAGAACATATACCCTGGTAACACCCTTGCCTGCAATTTTTATAGATTTTATTTTACTAACCATCATTGGTTAGCCTTGTTTTCATATACAAACTGCAGTGTAACTTTCACACACACACCCACACTCCTATGAGGAGCACCTGACCCACCATTAGTGCACACCCCTTTAATTCTGGATCCACCTCCAGGTTGCCTTGATTGGTACTGGGCTTCTCCCACTTAAACTACATTTTCTTTATACCGAGGTTGGCTGGGCTGGACCCACTCCATGAACTTATATAAACTCTAACATACAATGCAGGCTACTGAACCTCTCACTGCTACTTACTGTTCTAAGGCTAGCTGCAGGAGATTCTGGAATTTGCAATGACAGAAGATGTAAGCATTTGTAACCCGTTTTGTTCTGATAGTGAGTGCTACAATTTACTACAGCTTGCAAATTACAGAGCCACATTAAAACAGAGCTAATTTAAAGGGAACATACACACCAAATATCACTAGTTTTTCTTGTTCTTGACAACAAAGGAACACAACGGTGATGATAGGAATATAGCACATGATTTACACCCCTTGCAATTACCTGCAGTCTGCCATTTGTACTGGTTCCTGAGCAGCTAGAATTCCAGCCTTTGGGTCTCTCTGACAAGGTCCTGCATGTTGTAGAGGCCTCTCAAAAGGAGTCACCTTGTCAGTGCTATGCTTTCAAATGGGAGTGCTTTTTCCATTTGGTGCCAGGGCAGGGAGCTTGACCCCCTCTCTTGCCCTGTGGCTAGCATCCTAGATTACTTCTGGTCCATCTCTCAATCAAGCCTAAGGTTGATGATCCTCAAGGTGCACCTAGTATGCTAGCCCAGTGGCATGGAGTGCTGAGGCACTGGGCACCTTCCTCCTGCCACACTGGTGACCCAGGATCAGGAATGGATTCAGGTTTCTCGGGGGCTGGCAAGATGAGGGAGGGTCGAAGATCCATGTACAAGAAGCTTGCAGGAAGTAGCTATCACCCACCAGCCTGTAGCCACCTCCAGCTGCCATCCAGTCAGATACCTCCAGCAGCCCAGAGTCTGATGCCAGCATTTAATCTTTTGTGGGAGATACCACCTCTAGTGGTTGAGGGGCTCATTCATACTCAGTGACCATTTAATGCTTTGGTGCTGTCAATGTGATCTCTTTCATAGACATTATATTCATAATAGAAATCAAGTACACATTTTAGACACTTACTAATCTGAGACAGATTCAAATCATAGCTCTGAAACCTAATGCCAAAGCTTGGTGCCTCCACACCTCCATTTTCTTTCATGGCTATGATCAAGACCCTTAATGGAGGAACAATGAAACTGCTCTTTTGTAACTTGAATTTGTTTCTTGCCCTGGAACAAATGGTTAATAGTCATCACGCTCACCTATGCAGAGGTAATGAACACTGGCTTTGGATTAATGAAAGGGGCAGGCTTTGAGAGGCCATCCAGTCCTCATCAATATCCAATTCTTTGTTTCTGTGAACATGCTAGATATTTATTGTTATTGACTCTTTAGGTTGCATGCTTGCCTCTGGGGCCAGAAGGCCAGAATGACATAGGCTGGTGCCCCACACCAGGAAATTGGGCTAATACCCAGTATTGATACTATAGTGTGGAACCTGGGTATGAGATGTACTACACTGATGTTGAGGTGCTAGCCTTTGTATAAGATGTTAACCCAAGGTCACTTCTGTCCATCTTTTCTGGTTGTCCAGGTGGAAGTTAAAGATCCCATGGAACTTAATAAAAAAGTCAAATAACTTTTTATTTTAAAATCAGATAGCAAATTATAATACAATACTCATAAATATATCATGTAATTATTCCCTAACCCTAGAACCCACCTCCTTATTATATGCACTTCTTCCACACAATTTCTGCTACACAGTATTTCTAGTGACATCATTACAGGGGTATCAAAGGGTTTTTTCCATTAGTTATGGAAAGCTTCAGTCTCCATCATTAGCAATTCCTCTTAATATAGCAACCTAATTAAGACTTAAAATTGTCCAACCATGATTTCAGGTGCCACCTCCTGGTTAGTATAAGAGATACTTGGCACTGTACTTGCCATAGAAAATATCTGAAGATGATGAACACCAACTGCTGCATTCCTGCCTCAAATTTCCCTTGTGGAAGGGAGTTTAGGCTGTAAGCAATCCATCCATCCTGAGGATCGCACAAAAGAGGCTCCCTTAAGACCCTTAAAACATAGCCCCAATGCTGTGAGTAAAGGAGTATTCTAAGAATAAGTTCTTCATTACTTTGCTTTGCTTTACAAAGGAGGTTCTTGGATATTACTGTTTAATCAGGTTTTTATGCATTAAGTTTGCTTTCAATTATAGTCTCACAAGCAGACTTAACCATATGATTGCATCTCACTTTTTTATCAGGATCCTTGCATTTTGCATATCGCAAGAGCCACACTTTAAACATAGAAATTTATGGCAGATAAGGACCACTAGGCCCACCTAGTCTGCCCATTTTCTATACCTGCTGCAGAAACCACAGACCCTACTTGATCTCTGGCTTTGTTCTCTTTCCTATCGCTTGGGTTTGGCAACTTGTTTGTTGTGGTGATTCACAGAAAGGACCACCATCCTACAATGGAACCAATCTGGCTCAAATTTCTCACCTGCAGCCAAATCAGCTCTGGCCAGTTTGTTTAGCTTTGGGTATATACCAGAATCCATGAGAGATGGACAACCACCTCTGTTTAGTTCCACAGTTCTGTTATTTGCCAGATATTAGTTAAGAAAGCTAGATTTCAGGTCAAGATTAATTGCAGTGACTGTGTAATTGGATGTTTATAATTGAGTATCAATGCCAGTTCTAACTATGCATTTTTCTTGAAGAATGAATAAACACTACACCAGACAGGCATTGTCATACAGCTGTTACAATACTGTAAGTTTCAGGCTCCATCACAGGAGCCTCCTTGCATGTCTTGTAATTCATTTACTATGAACTGTAACTGCTTCATAAATGCTGACTGGTTGTATGATCTTTGGACTTCAATAAACTTGAGTTTAAAAAAAAAAGAAGCTGTTTTAAAAAAAAAAAAGAAGCTGTTTTTTTTTAAATCCTAGCTCCAGTTCTGTTATCGTTCCATCTATACTGGCCTATCCGTAACCTAAGTGGGTGTTTCTGGTTTACACTCTGGTATAAAATACCATTTCATAACTCTATGATGTAGTTTATGTCCCTCTCAACCATAGAACTCTATTGTAGAACATGATGCATTGTTCCAAGAATAGCAGGGCTGGGCAAGGAACATAAACTACACCATGCAGTTCTAAAATGGTACTTGCCACAGGTGAGTGTAAATCAGAAACATCCCCTGGTATAACTAAACAGCCTGTAAATATGGAACAGTAACAGAACTGGAGCCAGTATTTAAAAACCAGCTTGTAAAAAGGAAAGTGACTTACAGGTTCAGTGCAGTTCTTCAACTGTAGCACAGTAGCTTTTCGGCTAGGATGGAAATCCATGCGCAACAAGTACTTTTCTATTGAAATATCTGTTCAAGGATTTCCTTCATTAAATATTAAAATAATGATTTTTTTAACACTAGAACATCAGACTGAGAAAATCTGCTCTGTTCAGAGAATTTAAAAAAGAGCCAGACTTGCAAAAAAAAAATGGGACTTAGCAGCAAATAATTCACATGATCAGTCATTTTTGTTCTTTTCTTACAGATGAATAGCACAACATAAACATTTTGTTCCCTCTGTAATCTGACTAGAATGTTAAGTAAAAACAAGGTAATCCAAAATGCCCATCCAATGATTGCTCAGCTCTAACACCTGACTACACGGGACTGATGATATAAATTATGCAAGGACTAAATCCATTTTGCTTTGTAGGACCAGGCCTGTTTTCTAATTTGAACTCACCCAGCACTGTGGTGGCAGAAATATGAGAGTCAGCAGGCACACTCAGTGTACTTTGTTGAGGACAATAAAATCTGGAAAATCCAGAGACAACATGAGCCTCAGGCCAGGGCAACAAACACAAACATTTTTCACCTCCTTGGATGCTTTAGTGTGAGTTTGTGAATAAACTTTGGAAGAGGTATGGGTGATAATCATAGAGGCAATGACTGTATGAGTGAACCAATCAAGTGTGTATGCATGAGGGCTGGTGTGAACGGACTCCTGTAAGGCTGGCTACCTTGATGTGGTACAGAGGCCTATCACAATGTGTTCTAAACATTGTAACTAAAAGGTGGTCAACTTCTGTCTGATTGGTAGTGTCTGTGTTAGATAAATCAAAATATTGTAAATCTATTAGAATCATTGACTTACTACATACTGTTGACTGAAATAAGGGTGGGGCAGTGTTTGTGAGGCAGGGCAGCACATCTTTTGGTTTGTGTTTACTGAATGAGGCAACATTTCCTTCAACTTTTAAGTACAAGTTTAAAATTCTTGGCTACACCTGTAGGCAGAAATGACCTCTCCGGTACACCCCTCCTGCTGCTGCTCATCAGTGACTATATCCCAGTTTGAGTACTGGTACACAGACTTACTGTAACTGCTGGAATGTTACCCATACTCATGCGATGTAACCCTTGATGCTTCTCTTCTTCAAGAATCTGCCTAGTCTTGCTTTGAAAGCATGAACAGTGCTAGTTTTCATTACCTCACTGTGTGGTATAGTCTACACGCCAATTGCCTTCAGTGTAAAGTAATGATTTTTTATGTTTTCCCTTAAAGGAGTAGTACACTCAGAATTTGCAAAAACATATGTTGTGCAGAGTGTTTTGATTTGTGTGTTTAGTCCTAGTGTGTCCTTCCCTTTATTTTCTAAATTAGCCTGATAGTTATATGATAATGTTATGACCCCTAGGGATCTCCATCTCATAATGATTTACTGCTCTTCTTGTTCATACAATGCCTCCTGTTTCATAAGATGCACAAAATAGGTGATTTAATACCTTTTACTGAACCAACAGAATTTTACTGAAAAAAAACTTTAAGCTTTCGAACTACACATAGTTCTTCAGAAAGAATATGGCAGGTTTCTTAACAGTTCTATTTTAAATATCCAGACCTTAAATATTTTACACATGAATGTGACTGATTAATGAAGTAATTAGATAAGAACACAACCAGGGATGAGAAAACATCCTTTAAAACTCTAGTTATGAATGGTCAGATGTCACAGATGTAATGTTATGTAGAAGAAGGCTATCAATTATTTGTTGTTTAATGTCTTATCAAAGTGAAACTGAAGAGAGAGAGAGAGTATGTGTGTGTGTGTGTGTGTGTGTGTGTGTAAGACCGTGATGGAATTAGAGACACATTACAATTACATTTTCAATACTGATACTGGGTAAACATGTTTCTGACTGTAACTAGGAGTTCATTTGTCAATATCATTAGTGTAACTTGCACTGTATAACTGTGTATCGTCTATAAACTTGTGTTCATTTGTCAGTATTGTTTGTGAACATTAAAGTTGTAACCTGAGACAAGACCACCTAGTAAATAGGACTCTGTAGTGTACCAACATACAGTATGCCAGTATAAAAACAAAAGTTTCTACTACTAAATAACAGATCTGCATGTGTAAATGTCATACCTATGAGATCCCCACCCACCAGTTAAAAGCAAAACTATACATACACAATCACATAGACTGGATAGAACCATTTTCTATAAAGGCATATTAGAACACGTGAAAACAAATATCTGTCCATGTATTGTACCAAAAAAAAGATTTTCAAACAATGTAATGTGTCATGAAGTTTGTGTCCTGATTCATTCCATCCTCTACCAAATTCAAAAGGAAAATGAGCCAAACCTCACATACTCACATATGTAGTATATTTTTGAAATGTCCTTTGAGACTCAGGACAGAGAGGTCAGAAATAGAATGATCAGACTGAGAGAAATGTTGTCCCACTGGTTTTTCAATCTTTTTTCATTTTAATATCATGTCTGTGTGAGTTCATGCACGTCCGAAGATGTTGTCCTGTCTCCCTACTTAACCTGTATGTGGACATTTCTTGCATTGGATGTAATAAATAACATTCTGAGAAGGACATGTGTAATTACCCTGTATCATGAATTGTCTGTTTTGGGATGTGTTCTGTCTCATGTGACACTGATGTAGCCAAGACCATGGATTAAGCAAACACTGCTTTAGGGTCAGTTTACAAAAGCAGAGCTGTGTAACATTCTTTATCCAGTGAGCACTAATGGCTACATTTACAGTTTAGCAAATACTTGAGGGCTAATTGAGTGGGTTATTCTGTAAAAAAACAGCTAGAGTCTTTTCTGATTCTAGCACTGATGATCTGATGCGATGTCTGTACTCTTTATGGCTGTGTGTAGTTTGATGAAATTAAAAGTTTTAAAAGGAAAAACACAAATTCCTGCTGGTTAGACCTGACAGACACATAGGAAACAAAAATACTGAATTAGAGCTATTTAGTTGAAGCTAGAACATCAAGCTGCTATCACTAGTACTTGCGGAATCAGTAGTCATCGACGCATCACTGTCACACTGGACAGAATGCATTGTAGGAAAAAGAAGAAGAGCTATAAACTTTGTTAAGATGGAGATCCCCAGGTGCTGTAAAAGTACCATAAAACTAACTGGCTAATTTAGAAAAATCTCCTAATAGCAAACCAAGGGAAAGACACAATAGGACTACACACACAAATCAAAACACTGCACAACATGGGCCCTATGTACGAATGTGCAGAGTAGCTATGTGCCCCATAACTTGGGCATGAAGTCAGCCTGCACCCATTGCATCCCCACGCAGGGTGCATAAATGGGGGTGCATGGAACCAACATACTCGATCCCCCACATCCATGGATTGAATCATGCCAGGAGGTATTCTGGGGGTGTGCCAGCACTATGCAGTATTCACTAACCCATGTAGTGCTGGTCCATAGGTGCAGAGGGTGGCGCTGGGAAAACCAGCCAGGACCAGGCGTAACTCGGTGCACACCTCCATAGATGCCTCCCACCAGGTGCAGTGGACAATAGCCATGACCCGCTGTTCTGCCATGACCCACTGGGATGTACTGGGGGTGGGGACTGCTGAAAGGGCAAGTGCCTGGCACCAACCAGCTGTTACGGGGGTGCCATTTGTGCTGGTGGGTTGACATTGCCTACAACTGGGGGTGCCGAGTAATGGCAGGGGGACATGGCCAAAAGTGGGTTGGGGCACAGCAGCAGTGTGGAGGTGCATTTGTTTATTTATTAAATTTTGATAACCGGGTAAGCCCGCTGGGCCCTAAAGGTCCCTCTTTCAGGGGCGACCTGGGGAATTACATGGAATAATACATGGGGTAGCATACAGCACAGGTACATTACACTAGACAGCGAGGAACATAATACATAGTAGTTTTTCAGCAGTTACATTTAAGAGGTAAGACATAGTAGCTTTTTAGCAGTTAACATTTCCTGGGATGGAGCAATGCCTACCACTGGGGTCTGTCTGTGCGCCAAAAGGGTGCTGAGTGCCATGAGCTGGGACAGGGACAGAGCTATGCTGCGTGAGTCTGGATGCCTGCTGAAGGCATGCACTATCCTGGACTCATGCCCTGCTATGCGAGGGATCCACTGTGAGTCTTGGGTGGGGCATCCCATTGGATGCCTGCCTGGGACCTTGACTCCTCCCCAGGCTGCCATGTGGAGTCCTGCGCACCGGGGGGGGGCCATGGACAGGTAGCTGGCATTAGTGAATGCTGGTATGAGCGCATCTGTCTGTGGGTGTGCAGCTACGTGGGCGGGGTACATGTTAATTTCATGTACCTGCGCCCACGTCGTGTGTAGGGCCCCATATGTTTTTGCAGATTCTGAGTATACTACTCCTTTAACCTTCCTCGCCCTTCTATTTGAGGTATTGCCCTATAGTTCTGCTTTCACTCCCCAGCAAAAACAGCTGTCTATACTCCACCCTGTCTACTTTGTATTTTGAACACCATGATCCTGTCCATTCTCAAAATTCTCTAGCCTTAGTGATTCCCTCATTGGCAGCCAGAGGCCTCACATGGCCCTAATTTCGGCCTGTGCAAAAAAGGTCATTCTTCGTCATTGACTGGATCAATGCTTACCCCAATTCTTTGAGTGGTACAGGGAGATTCTGTTTGCCTTGCAGGCTGAGTGCCTTATAGCTAGTATGTCAGATAAGATCAACAGGTATAGGAATATTTGGGAACCACCATATGTTTTGTTAACAGTATAATGACTGGCTCATACTTATTAATACCCTTTTGCTGACTGACCTAAATAAGACTGGGTTATTCTGACCCATGTTCCCCTTGATATATTTATCTTGCACCTCCGGTGGTGGGATGGGTGGATTTTGTTGGGGGAGGGGGGTTGTGGGGGGGTAGATGAGGGGTAGTTATTTTGATTACGCCATATTCCAGGACTTGATTATGGTTATCTTTTCCTTATATGTATTTCCAGGATCTGATTATTCCTGAATGTACAGTTATATATATTTTGTTTTTGTTTCTTTTCTTCTTATCTTAATAAAGTTTATTCAATTTGAAAAAAAAGTTTCTGTAGGCTAAAAACTTTGAGTATCTTCAGCCTTTCCTCATACCTTTTTAAGCTTTTACTATTGCACTTCTTGTGGCATTTATTATGGAACTGTGACCGCACTTTGTTCTCGGTACCAACTATTATTGTATTTATTTACTGTTGTACCAACTTATTTTACCAAATGTTGCTCAACTGACTTGTTAGTGTGTATTGTGCTGCTGTTCCTTCCACTGTTCCTTTGCCTTCTCTTGGGTCACACGTGGGAATCAGCCTTGGCTCAGTGTGCTTCTCCCAGTTACCAATTTTCAAATAAATAAACTTTTGCCTCCTTAGCCACTAATCAGATTGGTGATCATCTGCTGGGCCCTCACAATCTCTTCAATATCTTTTCTGGGAATTGGATGCAGTACTCCAAATTCAGTTCAATCAAGCCTTGCATAATAGGGAATCTCCTCCTTTGACCTGCTCTTTTACTCCACCAAAGATATTCCACCATTTTGTTTGCTCTGCTGCCTACAAGCAGAACATTTCCTGCCTGTCTTCAGCTTACTGTACACAGTTACCCACAACTGTAAGTCTAATTATTCATGAGGCCAACACATGCTGTGATTGGCTGCTGTACTGGGTGTTAATCCCTTAGAAAGAGCAGTGCAGCATGGGTGGGTGAGTGAATACTTTTTTTAAAATGCCATTTCCCCTTAATTAATGTGATTATACTTACTGTATAATCGCAATAATGCCATTACAATCCAGAATTTCCTTGGGATTATTTTATTTATTTATTTCATAATTCGGATTTACAACCTTTGAGTCAAAGATTCATTTACAAAGGACCTCATCGTACGGAGGGTAGACAACAATTGGTGGTGGAGTACAACAATGGAGAACATTACAGGTGAGATACAATAAAAGAACACACAAAGCAATTCCAGTAATACAAAGGTGTACAAATGCTTCAATAGTTACAATTAGTCTAGTATATAAATAATAAGGTACTGCTAGGGGTTCTAGGGAGCGATACTTGGGGGGGAAGGGGTGGTTGCTGGGGAAGAAAGCAGTCTGGAAGGACATCGTCTGTAAATTGGGCCAGGCGGAGCTCTAGGTATGGGTCAGTCAGGGGCATTTACAGCTCTGAGTGTCAGTGAGGTGGTTTTGGAGGGTGATTTTGAAGGGGACGATTTGGGGGATGTTTGTGATATGAGTGGGGAGGGAGTTGTACTAAGAGGGGGCTCTGTGGTGGAATGATATTTGGGTGAGAGAGGTCCTGGCTCTCGGGACCTGGAAGGTAACTTTGGTTGCGCTTCGGGTGGCAACCGAGTGGAAGGCCAATTTTAGGGATGCAGCAACCCCCGGGGAGGTAGAGCCCAAGTAGTGATTTTTTTGCCAGTATACAGGTGTGGTAGTGCAGGTGCTCATCAAAGGTGAGTAAGTTCAAGGAGGAGTAGAGCTGGCATGTGTGCGTTCTGCTGGGGGCACCAGTCAGCAAGCCTTGTTGATAGAGGTCTGGACTTTGGTGAGGGTGGTGGGGTCAGTAGCTGAATAGACAGGGAGCCCATAGTCGACCAATGACAGGATGGAGGAGGTGATAGCCAGCCGGAGGGCATTCTGAGGGAGGCGGTTATTGTGGCGGTAGAGGAGTCCAATCTGGGTGTTTACAGCAGTCAACAGGGAATTAAGATGAGAGTGGAAAGAGACAGCCTAGTCAAAGGTGATGCCCAGATATTTGTATGCAGACACCTGTTCAAGGGGGTGTAGGGTGCTGGGAAGGATAAGAAGGGGGGCATTTCTGGAGTTACTCTGGTGGTGGGCAAAAAGCATAGATTTTGTCTTCTTGAGATTCAAAACTAGACGATGGTCAAGGAATCATTTTTCAGCTTGGCTGAAGCTGAGTTGCAGAGAGTTCCGGAGGGTGATGGGGTCACGGTGGGAGGCGACGAGAACCGCATCATCAGCATACAGGAGCATAATGCCTGAACAGGAGCTAGGATGGGTGTTTAGAAACAGACTGAACAATGTGGGGCCCAGGATGGACCCTGGGGGACAACTGAGCGAACAGGTAGGGCAGCTGATAGGGTACCGTTTATCTTGACCCGTTGGGATCTGGCATGGAGGTAACTGGAGAACCAGGCAAGGGGGCCAGATGAGAAGCCTAGTTGATGGAGGGAGTCAAGCAATAGGGGGTGACACACAGTGTCAAAGGCCTTAGATACGTCAATGAACACTGCCCCAGCAATGTCTCCAGAGTCAAGTGCAGAGTGTATTTGCTGTGAGAACTCTAGGAGAGCTGTGGTGGTGGTGCTGTGTCCAGGGCAGAAGCCATGCTGATCTGGACATAGTATGCTGTATTTGGTTACATATTCCGTGAGTTGGGTGGGTACTATTTTTTCCAGGGCTTTAGAGATTGGGGGGAGGATGGAGAACAGTCTGTACTTATTTGGTAATGTGCGATCTCCATTCTTATGAATTGGGGTAATTTCAGCTGATTTCCAGGCACTTGGGAATTGATCAAGGCACAGAGACAGGTTTAACAGGTTGGTGAGAGGGGCTAGCATGACATCTAGAGTTAGACGGAGAATCCTGGAGTCAGTGGGGTCACAGTTGAGGTTGTGGCTGGAGAGGGCATTTAGTAGGAGTGGTTTGGCTTCATGGGGAGATACGGTGTGGAGGAGAAATGGGAGCAATTCAGGGTGGGGGGTTGAGGCAGGGATAGGGTCAAAAAAGTGGACAGGAAGGACTGTGCTTAGGTCAGAGAAATCTGTGTTGAGGCAGTCAGCAATATGTGGGGGGTCAGTGGTAATAGTGCCATTGACAGATATCTGAGATGGGGGGAGACTTCGCGTGTGGGTTTTTGCATGGGGGAGAACCAGAAACAGAGGATAGGGGAATGGCCACTGAGGGAGCTAGCTAGGACATTAACAGTCTTGATTTTGTGGGGGCGGTTGGAAACTATTATGTCAAGGAGGGAGCTGGTGCCACTTGACTGGTTAAATCTGGTAAGAAGAGTGACTAATTGAGCTAAGTCAATGGCAGTGAAGGAGTCCTTTATGTTTGCAGCAGTGGAGCCTAGCCAGTTGACACTGAGGTCACCTAGGATGAGATAATCAGCTTTGTGGGGCAGGGTAGAGAGATAGTCAGTAAGGGAGTGGATTGCTGGTCCTTGGGCCCATGGGGGTATGTATGTAGTGGTAAAACAGAGAGGATTAACACCTTTATCGGTGGTAATGGTCCATTAAACCCTCCTTGTCAGGCATTAATCCACAGGAAATGCCTGGCTGCTTGGGCATAATTGCTTAAATCATTTTCATCTGTTGTGCTGTCCACTGTTTCACCACCTAGTGTGTGTAATGTGGAACCTGTATTCTTCACCCCAGTGTGAAGCACCTTGCACTTTCCCACATTAAACCTAAGGCCCTATATTTCAGCCAATGTTGCCAATGTATGCAGGTCTCCCTTGAATGAATACCCCTAATCTGTTTAACATTTTCATAGCCAACATTGCAGTAGGGATTAAGAGCAAGATCAGACTCTTCGCAGATTACACAAAGATTTGTGCTGAGGTAGAGGGGAAGGAGGGAGCAAAAGTACTTCAGGAGGATTTGGCAAAACTGGAGGAATGGTCTCAAACTTGGCAGCTTGGTTTCAATGCCAAGAAGCACAAAATGATGCATTTAGGAGGCAAGAACCCATGACACAGTTACTGGCTGGAGGTTGTCCTGTTAATAAAATCCAAGGAGGAGAAGGATCTGGGAGTGCTGATAACCAAGGAGATGAACCACTCTGCTCAGTGCAGGAAGGCAGCAGCAAAGGCAAACAGGATGCTAGGGTGCATAGCAAGGGCGATTACTTCTAGGAGTGGGGAGGTCATCTTGCCCCTGTACAGGTCCTGGTGAGACCACACCTAGAGTATTGCATACAGTTCTGGCACCCCTACTAGAAAAGGGACATCAAACTACTGGAGGGGTTACAGTGCAAGGCAACAAAAATTATCCTGGGGTTGGGGACAGATCCTATGAGGAGAGGCTGAGAGAGCTCAATATGTATACCCTGGAGGAAAGAAGGGAGAGAGGGGATATGCTTGAGACCTTCAAGCACCTGAAAGGCTTAAACAGAGTAGACACCAGGTGTATATTCAGCCTGAAGGGCAGAAGTGAAACCAGGGGACACTCTATGAAGTTGGAAGGGGGCAGGTTCAAGAGGGAACTGAGAAGGCACTATTTCATAGAAAGGGCGGTGGAACACTCTGCCAGAGGAAGTCATATCACTGCAAAGTGTTGAGGACTTCAAGAGGGGATGGGACAGATTCAAGGGGAAGGTACAAACTGTGAGAGGGTGCAAGATAGGGGAGGGCATATGAAGGAGGGGGGCAGCTGCAGTCTAATGGACTGAAGTGCTACACACTCAAGCAGACTAGATAGACAGAATGTCCTGTATCTGCTGGCAATTTTGTATGTTTGTATGTTTGTACCTCTGCTGTACATACTGCTTTGATCAATTTAGTGTTATCAGCACACTGTAGTAGTCTACTGACTCCCTCCAACAGGTCACTGATGAGCAGTAGCCCAAGCACTGACTCCTGTGGTACTCCTTTCAGTACACCCTCCACTTTAAACGGTGGCCATCTACCACCACTTTTTGCATTCTACTGCTTCTTGTGCTACTTCCCCCACAAGCTTACCATCTCATACAGTGTTAAAGATCTTACATGGTGCTTACTAATGCACTCCTTTTACTTTAACAATCAGCTGTACTTTTCAGACACAAATGGTACTGTTGGTTGGGGACTTCTTCCTGGACACTTTTTCAAAGCAGGCAATTAGGATGGTTTGGCAAGATCTACCTTATGGGATTTTTGTTTTTCTATTATTTATTTTATCAGTTTTACTGTGTTTTTTTTATTTTTCAGACACAAATGGTCATCTACAAAACAAGCTATGTATCTGCAAGAGACGGTGATCCTCAGTGCCACCCTAGTACTCACAGCTCCACTGTGCCTTACCAGTCATAACTAGACATCTTTGATGGAAAAACTCTAATGTAAATAAATAGCATATTTAGTGAGCTTATGTGCAACTGCCTTGCTTTCATGGTGCTTACTAATGCACTCCTTTTGCTTTGACATTCAGCTGTATGCCACCACTGCCATGAATGCTGTGGTGCAAAGGAGAGGCCCTATACATGAGACATGACATTCTGGTAACTGGAATACTGGAGAGGACTAACCATGACAAAACAGAGGAGATTCTGGAGGAACTGGATAGCCTGGGGACAGACTGAGTTCTCAGTATGTGCATGCTGTATGCGAGAATGACAAAGAGGTGGAAATTACTTAACTGGCAACTTCTGTCGCTGGTAAGAAGATGGGAGACACCTTGTGACTCTTTGGCAGGTGGAGTTTTGCTCGAGAAACTCCATCACCAACCAAGTCCCCTATTTTTGACAAACAGTTAAAAGACTTATTGACCCAGGATAGGGCAAAAAAATAAGGATGATTTGGAAGACACATTCCAAAAACAACAGACACCAGATATTCCACTCAAAGATGCTGCTCAACCACTTTCTGAGTTTAACTGTTTTATTATTATTTGACAAAACATACAGGTGATTGAAAACAATTATTCATCCCGCTACACTTTTGCCCCAAGCTTCAGCTCTCGGCCTTCATCTGGGGTAATTTTGTAGGTTTGCCACACTTACTAGGGCACCCTGCTTTCATTCTAGGTGCACAGGCAATGAACTGTGTTGGACAGAATCTGATATGAAAGACATGCTGGCAGCCAATGGAGCCTCTGGGTCTTCCCCAAAGCCATTATTACTACAGTGAGAACACTGCTTGAAAAATCCAGGAAACTGCCCGCTGAAAACAGCCCTTAGTTGCTATAGACTACCCATGTTCTCCACAATCTGACCTACCCTTGCCAGGGAGGATAAATCTGACATCTGAATAGAACAAGCTGTCCAGATGGTACAAGAAGCTCCCTGTTGCTGACACTGAAAAACACTGGCACTTGAGTACTTTACTAGGGAGAGGCTGTATTACAGGAGTGTGCCATCCTTCAGATGATGCGTTAAACCGAGGTCACTTTTGCTGTTCTCTGCTACTGTCCTGTTGGGTGCCAGGTAGAAGTAAAAGAATCCAAGGCAGGAAATTTTCCTCAGTGTCCTGGCCAACATTCCTCTTCCCATAAAAGCAGTTCATGCAATTGTCCAAGGCTGTGTTTAGGCTGTGATGTGCGAAATGTCTGCCACTACATGTTGACAGTTCACTACCAATGTCTCTGATTGCTTATGTAGCAACTTTGGGATACACTGTGTATGAAAAGCACTGTACAAATCCTTGTTCTTCTTCTTTCTAAGTTCACTACGTCTTCTACCTGTTTCTATGTTCACTACTTCTCTTTCTATTTTCACTACTTCTTTGAAGACCTAGAAGGCATGGGGCAGAGAAGAGGGATTCATATTAATTGGGGACTGGGGGTTGACCTGGAAGGATGTGAGCCTATACAAAGGTGATGGAGAAAGAAGGAGACTACTGAAGACTACAGGAAGTTCCTGTCCCAGAACAGGAAGGGTGAGAGTTGTAGGGCACAGTAGGAAAGTAGGTGGAAAAATACATAGAGGGATGAGAGTAAGCCTACAAAGCAACAGGAGAGGGGACACAAAATAAGTCATGATGGGAGTGGTGCAGTGCAATGGCTGTGGGGCAGCAGTGTTCTGGGAGACATTCTGGAGGCTGCGATGCTGCCCTATTTGCAGGCACCTCTCTGGTCTGAGGGAGGAGGATGCCTGTCTTCAGGCTGACCTGGCTAGGATTTGTGAAACCTCTTCCCCCACCCGGGGACCACCAGGGCCACTGCCGCTACCTCAGAGGTTGCCAAGAAAGGGGAGAGGCTGGACCAGGGTGGGCTCAGGGAGGGAGAGGATGGTGGAACAGAGTTGCATCCCTCCAGCTGTACCTCTCCACAATTCTTTCACTCTTCTGGTGGACAGTGGTTTCTCTATGGAGGTACCTGCAGTGGAGACCAAGGAGGATGCTGGGAACCTTCACAAAGGAGACCCAGAGGAGGGTAGCATGGAACCCACAGGGGAAGGAAACAACTCCTGGTGGGGGACTCAATCATTAGGGGGGTAGAAATAGGGGAGGAAGGAGAGAGGGAGGTAAGGTGCCTGACTGGCACCACAGCTCTGAGGGACAGGAAGTGAATCCTCAGGATCATGGGATCAGCTGCACAAGGGAGCTGGATGTCATTGTCCACCTAGGGACAAATGATCTGGCTGGGAATGGGATCAGAGCAGTGCAAGAGGAGTTTGTAGAGTTGGGGAGGGGCCTTAGACAAGTAGCACATACGGTAACCTTCTCAGAGGTGCTGCTTGTGTATAGCAAGGATGATGCTAGGGTACTCCGCACAATGGGATTCAATGAATGGTTGAAAAACTGGTTTGGAGCTCAAGGTTTTGGCTTCATTAGGGACTGGGGAGCCACCTGGAGGGATGCAGGCCTATACTGGCGTGATGGTCTGCATCTGTCTGGGGGGGGACCAGGATCTTAGGTGATAGGTTTAAATGCTTCATTGGCAAGCATTTAAACTAGCCAAGGGGGGAGGCACTGAAAAGGAGCAGGGAAATCCAAGCCTCCCCCTACAAAACACAGTAGTTAGTGAGGTAAACACCAAGGTTGAGAAGTCATTCATGAGCAGTACAGGGGTAAATGCAAAAAAAGACAAAGGCAGTAAGGACAAGGATGGGGCTAAAAGGGGTAAGGCCATCAAAAAATGGAGGGTGATGAGTATCAATGCCCATAGTCTGTGTAACAAGCTCCCTGACCTAGTGGCCTTGATGGAAGAGGGATGCCTGGATATTGTGGTAGTCAATGAAACATGGTATACAGAGAACTATGACTGGGATGTCAACATACCAGGATACACAATCTACAGGAGGAACAGAGAGGATAAAAGAGGAGGAGGAGGAGTAGCCCTCTATGTAAGGGAAGGAATTAAAGCAACAGAACTAAAGAGTAAACATGAAGTAGGTGAGTCACTATGGGTCAGCCAGGAGACAGGAAATGGCACCACAATCCGCATGGGGGTTGTGTACAGATCCCCATCTCAGGGGGAGAGAATGGACAAGGAAATGATAGAAGGCATCCTTAAAATGGCAGAAAAAGTGGAGATACTGTTGATGGGGGACCTGAATATGCCAGATGTTAACTGGAGCACGTTTGCTACAGGTACATCCAGGAGCAGGGTCATTCTTGATGCCTTACAAGGGGCATGCCTCAGACAGCTAGTGTTGGAACCCACTCAGGAAGGAGCAATCTTAGACCTGGTACTCTCAAATGGGGACGGAGAAAGGATCTCAGATTTAAAAGTGGGTAGCCATCTGGGAACAAGCAACCACCAAACAGTGTGGTTCACAATAAACACAGCCATAGAGTCAAGCCATACAAAAGTAAGAGTATTGGACTTTAGGAGGGCTGACTTTGGGAAAATGAGAGAGTGCCTCAGAAAAGCTCTAGCAAATGGGCAAGAAGGAGGGGTGGAGGAACAATGGGGAGTAATTAAAACAGTCATCACAGAGGCAACAAGCCTTTGTATGAAGCGAATCAATAAAACAAAATGAAGGAAAAAGCCACTATGGTTCTCAAAAGAGGTGGCAGGGAAGGTTAAGTAGAAAAGGATAGCATTCAGGAAATATAAGGAAACACAGAAGGAGCAGGACAGAGAACTTTATCAGTTAAAGCAGAAGGAGGCAGAGAAGGCAGTCAGAATAGCAAAGGCCCAAACCGAGGAAAAGATAGCCAATTCTGTTATGAAGGGGGATAAAACCTTCCATAGGTACATTAGGGAGTGAAGAAAGATCAAGGGAGGGATGCAGAGATTTAATAAAGGGGAAGGAATGTGGGCAGAGGGTGAGAGTGAAAAAGCAGGGATACTGAACGAATATTTCTGCTCAGTATTCACAACGGAAGAGGAGGGGGAGGTACCTAAACCAAACAAGAGAAACACTCTGGATGGGGGGGTTAATACCAGTCCATTCACAGAAGAAAGGTTTATGAAAGAACTCTTGAAACTGAGGGTGGACAAAGCAATGGGACCTGATGGGATTCACCCCAGAATTCTAAAAGAACAAAGGGTAGAACTAGTGACACCACTGACTACTGTCTTTAACAAATCATGGGAGGATGGGGTGGTACCTGAGGACTGGAGAAGGGTGGATGTGATTCCACTTCACAAAAGTAGGAGCAGGGCACAGGCAGGAAACTACAGACCTGTTAGTTTGACCTCAGTGGTAGGGAAGATGATGGAATCACTTCTGAAGGAAAGAATTGTTGAGTACCTAGAGGCCAGTGGGGTACAGGACCCAAGGCAGCATGGATTCACAGTGTGAAGGTCATATCAGAAGAATCTAATAGATTTCTTTGACCGAGTGACCAAAGTACTAGACCAGGGAGGGGCTGTGGATATGGCCTACCTAGATTTTAGCAAGGCATCTGACAAAGTCCCACACAAAAGATTAATATACAAGTTAGCCAGCCTTGGAGTGGGTCCCAAGGTTGTAGTCTGGATAAAAAATTGTCTGGACAACAGGACGCAAAGGCTAATAGTAAACAGAGTCCACAGTGAAGAAAGGAGGGTAACTAGCGGGGTACCGAAGGGTTCAGTACTGGGACCAGTCCTCTCTATTGTCTTTATAAGTGACATTGGAGCGCACCTAGAAGGAAAAGCATGTCTCTTTGCAGATGACACAAAGATCTACAACAGGGTTGATACACAAGGTGGGGGTAGAAATGATGAAAAGGGACTTGGCAAGGTTGGAGGAATGGTCAAATGTAAGGCAGCTCAGATTCAATGCAAAGAAGTGCAAGGTAATGCACCTGGGAAACAAAAACCCAAGGGAAGAGTACACAATAGGGGGTGAGATACTAACAAAAACCAAAATCGAAAGAGACCTGGGAGTAATTATATTAGATGACCTAAAGGTGGGCAAGGAATGTGAGAAGGCAGTAAGGAGGGCTGGGGGGATACTGGGATGTATAGGGAGAGGCATCAACAGTAGAAAACAGGAAGTTGTTATCCCTCTGTACAGACAGTTGGTGAGGCCCCATCTGGAGTACTGTGTGCAGTTCTGGAGACCCCATCTCCACAAAGACATAGACAGAGTGGAGGCTGTTTAGAGGAGGGCAACCAAAATGGTGCAGGGTCTGCACCAGAAGACATATGAAGAGAGACTAAAGTAGCTTAACATGTATACCCTCAAGGTAAGGAGGGAGAGGGGGGACATGATAGAAACTATCAAGTACCTCAAGGGAATTAACAAAGTCCAAGAGGGTAGCATCTTTCAGAAAAGAGATGTGCAAGAACAAGGGGGCACAATTTGAAGATAGAGGGGGGACAGCGCAGAGGTAATGTTAGAAAGCATTTTTTCACGGAGAGGGTTGTGGATGCATGGAACAGCCTTCCTGAGGAGGTTGTGGAGTCAAGAACAGCAGGAGAATTCAAGAATGCATGGGACAGACATAAAGCAATTTTTGTGGTGGGTAGGAGGAAGTAAGCTGTTGGTTGACTAGAATCTGCAGCTTATCCATCAGGTAGGGAAATGGGCAGACTAGGTGGGCCAAGCGGTCCTTATCTGCTGTCAAATTCTATGTTTCTATGTTTCTACATCCTTCTATGAAGGGAACCTCAGTACTTAATGGAACGTCAAATGTAACATGGATGAGTATTTAAACTGATGATGTGAAGCTGTATTACAAAGGCAGGCATAAATTGCCCTCCCCACCGATTAAAGTAACAAGAAGAGAGTGCATATCCGGCCCGGTGGTACTGAGGATTGAGATGCTGGACGCCATGCCTCATGCCATGCCAGCGACCTGAGTTCGGAAACGAGCTCAGGCACCGGGGGTCGGCAGGGGAGGAATTGGATTGAGCACCCAATGGGCTGCTCTCTGATCCCGAAGGAGAGGGAATTGGGGTGCCCAGTGCTCTGGCAGCCCCTGGTGGAGATCAGGGGCACCACAGAAGCATGGGGCAGCACGTAACAGTGTTCCCGACACTGGCAGGGTTGCCATGTGCCAAGCGTCGGGTGGTACACACGCAGGAGGGGAGGGATTGGGCAGAACAAGGAAAAACCCGGCTCGTCGGGATAGGCAACAGCACCTATCCTCCATTCTCAGCGCTGGTTTCATCTGGGTCAGCCTCATCACTCCTCCACCCAGGCGCCGCCTGCACACCAGAGTCTGCCTTGTCAAGGACCCCAAGGTAAGGAGTTGGGCTACCCTCCCTGAGCAGGCTAAACTGGGGATGCTGACTGCGGTGGGGGGAGGGCACAGGCCGCAGCAATCCTCAGGCAGGGCAGGACAAGGATAAGGCTGCCTGAGAGAGAGTTCCCCTGATCCGTGACTGGAGAGAAAGATAGTTAAAAAAAAAAAAGGGAGTGCATGGAAAGAGAAAAAATTCCTACAGGGCAGGGACACAGGATGAAGGGAGGGTAGGAAGGTTGGAGATCAACAGAGGTAAGAACAAAAGATGTGGAGTGAGGAGGTAAAATGAATAAGAAACAGAAGGAGCAAGAAGAGAGGGGGAGTTGGAACAAGTCTCAGGAAGCATCACATGCAGAAAGGGGGAGGAAAGGGGAGGTTGCAGACAGGGAGGTAGCAAGGTTTGGAGAGCCATGTGGGCCAAGGCAAGAAGTCCAGGAAATAACATTTCTGATCTGAAGGCCATCATTGTGCAGGAGGACCTGGACATAGTGGACATAACTGAGTCATGGTGCACTGAAAATCACAACTGGGATACGGCCATACCAGGATACTCTCAGTTCAGAGGTGATAGGGTAGGGAGAAGGGGTTATTCTAGGGGAAGGGTATATAGGGGAAGGGTATCGGGCTATGGGCGTGCAAGGGAACCTAGAGGCAGATGAAGGGCTGGAGGTCCTGTGGGTCACACTGGAGATGGGAGCTGGAGCCACTGTTTGCACTAGGGTGGTATGCAGGCCTTCTGCACAGGGGGAGGATTTGGACAAGACATTAGAGGAAAACATCAGCAGGATGGCAAAATAGAGGGAGGTGCTCTTGGTTGGGGACTTCAATCTCCCAGATGTGGACAGGAGCCTTCCAGCTGCAGCTTCGAACAGAAGTAGGGCATTCTTAGACTCCTTACATGGAATGTTTCTCAGTCAGTGAGCCCAGCAGGAACAAGACAATACTGGACCTGGTGCTCACTAAGAGAGACTGCGTAGCAAACATCACAGTGGGCAGTCCCCTGGGTACCAGTGATCATTAAGGAGGAGGCTAATGACTATAGACTGGTCAGTCTCACATCAATTGTGGGACAATTAATGGAAACCCTGGTAAAAGAAATGATAGTAGAATATCTTGAATTCAGGGGGTTGCAAGACCAAATACAGCATGGATTCATAAGGGGGTGGTCATTTCAGACAAATCTGATTGATTTCTTTTACTGGGTGACCAGGGAAATAGATCAGGGAAGGGAAGGGAAGGGAACATGGCCTACTTGAACTTCAGCAAGGCCTTCGACACTGTACCAAATTGGAGACTACCAAAGAAATTAGACAGTTTCAATGTCTATACCTTGCAGGGTTGCTAGTGGTGTCCCCCAGGGGTCGGTTCTGGGTCCCACTTTGTTCAATTTATTTATTGGGGACCTATTCATAACTTCCAGCAACTTTTTAACTAAGTTTGCAGATGACACCAAACTGGGAGGAAGGGTGGATACAGCCTTAAATAGTGAAATTCTCCAGAAAGATTTGCAAACAATAGAAACATGGGCCAAAATAAATTCTATGGACTTTAACACCGATAAATGTGTGGTATTACACTTTGGAAAAAATAACCCAAAAAACGCTTATCGGTTAAACAACAAGCTAATTAAAAGTTCTGAATGTGAAAGAGACCTGGGGATCATGATCAACACTAAACTATCAGCCAATTTACATTGTAACAGAGTAGCAAATATAGCTAATACTATGCTGAGGCAGATAAATAAAACTTTTGTAAATAAATCTGAACAATGTTTGGTTACTTTGTATAGATCATATGTTAGACCCCATCTTGATTATGCTTCTCCATTTTGGAGCCCTTATCTTAAGAAGGATATCTTTAGAGTGGAACAGGTCCAAAGGAGATTGACTAGGATGATACCTAGATTAAAAAAAGGTTCTTACGATGTTGGATTAACTAAAACAGGACTCCACTCTCTGGAAAAAAGAAGATTGAGAGGTGACCTTTTACTTCTATTTAACATTTTAAAATGCCCAATTCAGATGAAGCTATGCGGACTGACATTTGCAAAGAAACGCATTGTGGGTAGACTACATAATAAACAACTGACCGTTGAAAGGGTAAATACTAATTTAAGAAACAATTTCTTCAGTGTTAGGGTACCGCAAATCTGGAACTCACTTCCTGAGTATTTGATTAATTCTAAAACCCCTGACATTTTTAAAAAACACTTAGATGTATGGTTGACAAACACATGAAGGTAATTGGCCCACTTTTGTAGGGGACAATCTCGATGGGCCGAGAAGGCCTTCTTGTGTCCAGTGTATCCAGTAAATCCAGTAGGTGTGGTAGCTAAAGTTGTAAACTTGGCAAAATACTGGTTAATGGATAGACAGCAGTGGGTGGTGGTAAATGGCCTTCACTCTAATAAGGGAAGAATGACCAGCAGGGTGCCACAGGGTTCAATACTGGGATGGTCCCATTTAACATTTTTATAAGTGACACTGCAGCAGAAGAACTTGAAGGGACAGTATGCCTTTCTGCAGATGACACCAAGATTTGTAAGAGGGTGGATACTCAGGAGGTGGTGGAGAAAATGAGTAGGGACCTTAGAAAACTTGAGGAGAGGTCAAGAGTATGGCAGCTAGGGTTCATTGCCAAAATGTGTAAAATCACGCACCTGAAGCATAGAAACCTATGAGCTGAGTATACAGTGGAGTCAGGTGGGAGGTACTGTTGGTCACTAAGAAGGAAAAGGACCTTGAGGTTATAATATCTGATAACCTTAAAGTCACAGAGCAGTATGACAAGCCAGTGGGAAGGGCCAGTGGGATGCTGGGGTGCACGGGGAGAGGTACCACAAGCGGAATGAGGGAGGTGATATTACCACTGTATAGATTATTGGTGAGATCACACGTGGAATACTGTGTACAATTCTGGAGGCCACATCTTAGAAAAGACATAGACAGGATAAAGGCAGTCCAGATGAAGGCAAATAAAATGGTACAGGGACTGCACAAGAAACTGTACAAGCAGAGACTGAGGGAATGCAACATGTACACCCTGAAGGAGAAGAGGGAAAGGGGGGACTTAATAGAGACTTAAAAGTACAGTACCTCACAGGGGAGAACTACAGGTGGGGAGCCCATTTCACACGAAGAGGTGAAACAGAATAGGAGGGCATGCAACAAAGCTAGAAGGGGGAAATGTAGGAGGGACGTGAGGAAACACCACGGCACTGAAAGAGTAGTGGACACCTGGAACACCCTGTCACCAGAAGTAGTAAGGGCAAAAACAGTTGGGGGTTTCAAACATGCACGAGATAGGCATAAGGGAATACAGGGACAAAAGGGTGGTTCGCAGAAGACCAGTTAGGGTCTGCTGAGATACAATTGGGAGGAAAAAAATGGGCAGACTGGGTGGTCTAAGTGGTCCTTTTCTGCCAACAAATTCTATGTTTCATCTTCTTCCTCTTCTGTAGGAAATTCTTTCTCTGTTTACTACCCAGCTATGATTCTGCAGGATCGGACAGATACGCAAGCTTAAGATCTCATCAGTGCTCTGACAGATCATACAGACAGGTGCATGATGACCTTCCCTCAAAGAACTGCCATGATTGTCACTAGGATGTTCATGACTCATCTCAGAGCTGAGATCAGCCTGAAAGAGTCTGACAGTGAAGGGCTGGTCATGAATCAAACCTCAGAAATGTATGAAGAGAGTGGTGGATTGAGATAACGCAGCTATGCATTACAGGCGACTGGATTCTCCGGAATCAATTCCATTTCAGTTTTTTTGGATTTCTGGAAATTTAGTTTCCAAATCCAATTCCAATCCCATTCCAGTTATGGCATAAGCAAGGAATCAGAATTTCCAGTTCAACATCTATACAACTTACATTCTGTGAAGTAGTTACCTCCCCCACCCCAATGCACAACAATCTAAGAAAAAAGCTTCTCGATTCTCGCCCTTCCCCCACTCACCAAGTCCTTCTAACTCAGTTTGTCTCTCTCCTACAGTGAGGTCAGTGTAGCTTCAGTTGAGGGCAGGCTCTTTCTTTTTATTTTTTCCATATTTTCTTCCCATTAGGGTTCAGGCAAGCAGGCTGTCAGCCTCATCCCTGCTCCTCCTGGCTGTTCCACACCTCTCCAGGCCACCAAGGCAAGCATCCCCCATGGATTACTCACCCTGTACACACTCCAGATGTGCCCTGGGGAATTCACCGGTGGCACAGGCCAAGAGAGAGTGTGCAGTGCTCCATGAAGCCTGCCTGACTCCCCTTTTCCTTTTTTTCTCCCCTGTGCCTCTACCAGATGTGCTGGTATGTATGTGGAGACACACCATGCTTAATGTCAGGATGGCCCCTCTATTCATGCTGCCCACAGCTGCACTGCACCAGGCCTCCATCTGGCAGTAGCCTAAAGAAACCTGACAACCCCCGGGAAAGGAGAACAATCCACCAGATGCTCAATCCTCTCTCATTCCAGCTGACCCCTGGCAACCCAAGCTCATTCCCAAACTTGGATTGCAAGAATGGCAGGAGGTAAGGCACGCAGCTTCTCAGTCCTCCACACCATGGGGCTGGCTGGCTCTTTCTCTTCTTGGCGATCCACTCTGACTAGGCTCTGGTTATACTGGCTCTTGACTCCAGCCCTCCCTGCTACAGCTGTCACTGCTGCCACTGACTCGTCATCTCACCAGATCCAATACCAACCCAACCAACTCCAATCCCGAACCCACATTATTATTCAACCATGCCAAAGGCTGTGTGCAACAGGATGACTCCCTCCCTCTAAGACTAATAGCTATCATTCAGCCATTTTGCCATGCCAGCCATCAGCAGAGCAGCAAGCCATACATGCAGTGCCAGTCTGGCCATAAATCCACCAGTGCCCAGCCTCCTCTAGTTCTTCTGATTGAACTTTCCACTGGGAAAGCTGTTGATCTGCCAGAACCCAGCCCAGGCCAACCAGCAGACAGTTCACTTTGCTTGCTCCCAGGATGACATGCACTAACCCAGGAGTTAGTGTTGGTAGGCCACCTCCTCATAAAACAGGATGGAGGGTGAGAGAGATGTGGCACTGTTACTGCCTTCTGTTGCAACATGGTCATAAGGGGGAGACTAGATGGGGGCTGAGGGGGCACCATGACATAAAGTCTGACCAGGACGATGGGGGGATTAAGAAGTCAATTTATGGATACATGGGCTACTGTACTACAGTAGTACCCTGCCAAGCACCCTAAACTGAATGGACTGAGTCAAGTGGAAACTCTGGTGAGTAGACTCAGAGACAGAGTGTGAGAGAGGACATTGGACCTGCTGGCAGTCTGTCACTGCATGACTTAGAAGACCAGCAAATAAAGCATTCACAGTAAGGAAGTGGGTGAAGGGCAAAAGGAGGGAATATGCAGGAGTTCAGGTGCACTGCAGCCAGAAGCAGAATCAAAATCTAAGTCTGCATCCTATCAGTTTTCAGAATTCAGAGTTTTGGTCTTTAATACCAAAAATCTGAATTCTGAAAAAAATGCCTGGAATCTGACAAGTCCAATTCCATTGAACAGATTCTGAGCAACCCTAGTATGCATCAGATAGATCCATGAAGATTAAGAAATCCCCAAGTCAAACAGCTCTAAGTCCTCCATCTTGACTCTGACTGGTTTGACAAAAGAACCTTCATCTGGATAAACCATGTCTCCAGTTTGAACTTCCACGATGTTTGTGAGAAAAAGGACCTATTGGTTCTTTTAAACTTTGAAACTGAAGAGGCTTCTTTATTACACTGACCTTCATATCTAGAATGGAGCAAAAATTGCTATGAGGTGGCCAACATGTCGGAACCAGTGTTCCTAGATATATTGTATGAAGGTTGCCGTTGCCTCTGTCAATGAAACCTTATTGCCTTTTATCTTCTTAAATATGTCAATGTCAAAACAAAAGACTGTATTTTCAAACTTAATACTGATTTTGATTACAATTTAAAACTCAAACTAAACACTTTAAATTTCTTTGGAAAAATTATTTTCCTTTACAGTCTATTGTTTAAAAGGTTACATAATTTTATAAATGAACACTGCCTGTGTCACCAAGTGGTACAAATAGATATTTTTATTTTAAGTTACAACAGTGAAAAACTACTAAAAAACAATTTCACATTAAATAATGGGCAGGCTTGCCTGAGGTTCAGTGCAGCAGCAGACGACTTCGGCACACACCCCACCAAGTGCTGCAATAGCATGCTTGTCCAAGCGTCCTTTGGATGCTCGTTTCATTACCCTGCCTGGGGTGTTTCTGATCTTCCTCCTGCTCTTTTGGGGGGTTGTTTCTGTTCCAGCTGCTTGAAACTTTGCTCTGTGCTGGCTGTTGGGCACCTCCCTGACAGCTTTTGTCTGCCGGTGATGGGAGCCGTTCTGCTTACAACTTAGCCCAGTGGCTGAGAGTGTGGTGCTCTTGCTGCTCTATTCCCCCATTCCTGATGTTCTTGTCCTTTGTTCTGCTTGGTACTGTGTGCTTTGCCCAGGGCTCCTGCCTTCTGTTGTTGCTCCTGCTAGCTGCTTTTGGTCCCTTCTTTCTGCCCACCCCACCTGCTCCTGACACTTGCTGGGGGAGTGATGCTGGCTCCCCCTTCCTGCTCTGCTGTTCCCATAGCTCCCCTCAGGGTATTCTGGGGGTCCATCCTTCCTACTGCCTGACTCCTTGGCAATTGCTGCTTTTCCTCCTGCCATCACGCCTGTTTGCTGGGTGCTCATGGTGGCTAGTGCTTTCTCCTTCTGGCTTGCTGTACTCCTCCTCCTCCTCCTGCCTGACTCTTCTCATCACTGAGGGGTTGTGTGCCAGTGCTGACTGTCCATCCTCATGCTGCCTGCCCTACTGTCTGCCTTCGAGCCTCTCCAGCTGTGGCTGTGGCCCTGCTTTGTAGTTTTTTTTGTGTCTTGCTCACTACCTGCCTGCCTTGGGCCTTAATCCAATGTCTCTACTCGGCTCCCAGTCCATGACTACTGGGCTTACGCCTCACCACCTATTGGGGTCACACACTAAGATCATCAGGCTGTCACTGTTACAACAACTGGGCTCATGCCTGCTACTACTGGGCTCATACCCCCTGCTACTGGGCTTGTGCCCCATCAACAATCGGGTTTCCAATGTCACTCTGGCTTTACCCCAGCAACAACCTCAGATTCAGTATGCATGGCACTGCAACTAACTCAGACCCTCCAGAACTTACTAAATTCACCCATATGACTCTGTACTGACTGACCCAAGTCTGACCTGTGTGTGTCTGTGCTCCTTCCTCCTAGCAATAACTCCACTCTTACTGGGGTTAGTTAGGACCCAGGTTGATTAGGATAGCTTCACAGACTGGTCTGATAGGGACAGGTGGCAGTCAATTTTTTTTTCTGTGCAGTAGTTCGTACAGTAGGTCTAGCCTGAGCTGTTCTCTAGGGGTAGGTGAATATATTATTTCAAATATTCAGCCTAATATTCATATTCAGGGCCCCACATATTCAGAAATGTGGTATTCGGCTTCATTATTTATGTACCTGTGGGGGAGTAAAAAAACAGCCCCCCACCCTTCTCCATAGCCCAATCACACTAAAAACAACCCCCTGTCCTCCCAACCCTGCAACCACAATTCCAAGAGATTAACAGGAAACTCACACGATGGGTGACTGGCACAACCCACTCGATTCCGCAGCTGGCCACCATCTCCTCTTGCCATTATTTGAGTTTCCTTTGGTAATAAGGTAAGGTCCACTAGGCCCAAGGCCTGTTTCCAGAGGTGACAGAGAAGCACTAGAGAGGTTAAGTGACTTGCTCAGGGTCACACGGTGTGCAAGTGGAGACTGTAGAATCAAAACCCAGTCTGCTGGATGTACCAAGTTCATTCACAGCTCATTACTCTAACCTCTAGGCTATACTGCCAGGTTAAAGGCTTCTTACAGGTGCGCAAGTTAGGCATTCCTCTACAGCACAGTTCAGCTACTTGCAGGTGGCTAAATTATGGGAGCAGAGCCTCCTCCCTCCAAGGGTGCAACTTTCTTTCTAGTTCCCTTTAGTCATACAATAATTAGCTCTGTGACACCTTGGAGTATGATCATACTGTTAGACAGATGGAGCAAGTTCCTACTTCCTCCAAGGTATGTCAGTCCCGTTCCTTTCTCCTTTCTTGATTACATAAAAGCTCAAGCCATTCGAGTTGCCCAATTTTCTTCTCCACAGTTGGGTTTCAGCATTTCCTATTATGCTTAGACTTAAAAATAATTACGTGGCCTGGAAGGATGGTGACCTAAAGCCTTAGATCCCCAGAGGTTTCTTCCACAGGGGGTTTTCCTCTCCTCTGTGCTGAAGGTTATAATTAGTAGATAGGCTGCTTGTATTTGTAGTTCTTCTGCCAGTCAAACTGGGATCTGGATGGTGGCTCCTTCACTCAGTACCACAGTGGCCTTTCATGTATTTATTTTTTTATTTGAAATTTGATTACCGGGAAGGTGCAATTGAAGCAAAAGTCCTTTTTCAGGCCATCCCTTGCTTCACAGCAGAATGATGTCCTGACATTTTTCTACGCCTTTGGCTCTGAGATTTTGGGCATCTTCCCTATGGTTCCTTCAGCCAAGGGACCTCACTCTTGTGGCATCTCTAGGGGTGGATCCCTCCTCAAGAGGGTTCCATGCCATCTTACCCTGAAAGGGTGGTAGTTCCTCCATAACAGAGAATGCAAAAGGCTACACACATCCAACCATAACCTCTTCCATAGTAGTGCAAGTGCTGCACAAGCATCCTACACACAGTCATCCGCTAGTGAACTCTGCATTAAACATATTTCTGAGTTAAAACAATAAATGTAAAAATACAGTGAAAAGAAAGAAATACAAATGCAAAATACATCAGCTTATTTTACATTTAAAAAGAGAGAAAAAAAATCAATTTAAATTATACAATAGCAAGAAAGAATGCTGGCCTGTGATTGGTCAGGCTGGGACTGGATCCATGATGTTATCCCAGTACAGCATCATGGGTCAAGTCCTGGCACACAGATGACTGTATCAACTGTCAACAGAATCGCTCCACGCAGCCCGCATAGATTCCTGCTCGGTAACTCAAGACAGCCCCACCTCCTGGGTCTGTGTGGGTGGCTGTTTGTGTTTGTCTGTGTCTATAGCTTAGTTTTGGGGATTTACAAGATTTTCTGCTTGGAGTAACTACACCATTCTTGCTCATTACATCTGTGAAGGTCTCCTGGACTGGATTTCTGCAAAACACCACCACCAGGTATTTGCATTTTCAGTTTAAAATCAACTTTTTGGAAGCTATCCCAAGCAAAATAGAAGTCAAGCAACAAAGTCTGACAAACTCAGTGACTCTGGGTCCTGCTCGAATCCACATTTTTGTCTGGCTTGCTCCTAAGGGATCTATTTGTGGGCTTTTAAACAACCTCTTTAAATAACAAAGGAAGCATAAGGACAAAAGAATTTCACATCCTGCACTTGTACTTGAGTAAATGTGCCCCAGGCTTTCAATGAAATGGGGTTGGGGAGTGTATGCCTGCAAGGTCTTGCATAGCCAAAGCCTCTTGTCAAATCCATGCCTAGCTGTGACAGAGGGTGACCTCTGTCATAAGTTGTACTAATAGCCCAGATGGCACAGAAAGAAATTGGACTGTGCCATTTCTGTGTTTGCTGTTCTATCCTCTCCCTTAATTGAACCTTACTTGACACTATGTTCATGCCTAACATTGCTGCCCCGCACCACATTCTTACCTTCTTCTTCTTCTTGATCAGTCACTCTGGAAACACTGTACCTAACTGGACTCAACACCGGATCCTTGTGGCTGGAATTAGCCTCCACTACACTATAGGCTGGACTTCTGGGGATTATTTTTCCATCTCAAATGGGCCCTGGTCTCCCCTAATTTTCCATCCTCAACATGATTGTTGGGTTTCTACTTACCCAAATACCTGCATCACAACCACCTCAGGACCTATTATCTTCCACTTCCTGGGCATGAAAGTGAATGTGAAATCATTGCATAGCTCCAGAATAGCTACTAAACAAGCATCCAAACTGATTAGAGAGTACCTCCTAAGGCTCGCCATTCTGCTACTTCTGGTATCAGGTAACATCCACCCCAACCCTGGACCAGCATGCCTTATTACAAAGGATAATCACCAAAAACAGGGAACTCTTCACCTGGCCTCTATTAACATTTGCAGCCTCCTGTGCAAAATCAACCTCTTTAAAACCTGGGTCTTGCTAAACAACCCCGACATATTCTGTCGTTGAAACTTGGCTATCTCCCAAAATACCAGATGCAGCAGTTGCCATACTTGGTTACACTACCTTCAGATTGGACAGACTGACTAAGCGTGGTGGTGGTTGTGCTATCTAAAAGACACTCTAAAAGGACTGGTCTTGCCTGTTGCTGATCTTGGGTGCCCCACCCAGGTACTAGTGATTGAAGTGTTACTGGGGGCTCACCACAAGACTCTCACAATCCTATCAGTTTACATACCTCCCACCGCCCCTACCACTGGTCTTCATAAAGTCCTGGACTACCTGAGAGACCAAAATCACATCACTGAGACAATATTACTTGGTGACTTCAACATAAACTGACTGTCTGCCTCCAGTGGCCCCGTAAAGGACGCACTGGCAGCTCTGCACCTTACTCAGCTGGTCAGCTCTCCCACTAGAATTAACTATAAGACTGGGACAAGTATCATTCTTGACTGGATAATCTCTAATCGCCCTGACCGTGTCACCAACGTAAGTGTGCACCCTGACTCATTCAGTGACCACTCCCCTGTTACATGCAATTGGACCAACAAATTCCTTGCCCCACCACTTCTAACTATCTACAAGAGTGCTAAGATGTGGCCACCTGGAACTCCTAAAACAACACTTGCGTTGTCAGGACTGGTCGCTACTTGACTCCACTATAGACATTAATGTATCACTCCAACATTTTATCACTATGTTCAATGCTGCCTGTGATGTTCACGCACCCCTCAAGAAAATGAAGGTGCGCAGCACTGTTCATCCCTGGATTATTCTTGGGCTGATAGACAGCATGAAGCGGAGGACACCACCTCTGGTACTATGCTAAATCTTCTGCAGAGCTACAGGACTGGCAAGCCTATAAAGCTGCAAGAAACTCCTGCACTCAGGAAATCCATAAAGCAAGAAGCAATCATCACAAGGAGCAACTTACCAATACCTGGGGTGACAGCAGGAAATTCTGGGCAAATATCAATGATGTTCTGGGGAAACACCCAAAAAAGGCTCCCGCGATGTTAAACCTTGATGGTACCCCCATACTTGACCCACTCACAATAGGGAATACCTTTAATGATGCCTTCACTGACCTAAGTAGTGTGCTACCACAAGACTTCTTTGACGATACCACCTTAATGGCAGCACACCTCGGCGCCCCCATAATAACCTCTGGAGTACCACAAGGATCTGTCCTTGGTCCACTCCTGTTCTCAGTCTTCCTGAATGACCTGTCCTCTGCCTGCCCACACTCCTCTATCCACATGTATGCAGATGATACAGTGCTGTATGCATCCAGCCCCTCGTCCATAGAGTTTGCGACCAGGCTGCAGCAAGATTTTCTCTCAGTCCAGCACTGGCTCCACTCAAATCACCTCCTCCTCAGTGCCAAAAAAACAGTCTCACTAATGGCACAAGGCAGAGAATTTCCAGGCTCCCCTTCCTGATCACATTCCACACCCTGGAAGGGTCCCCCCTGGAGGCCTGCACCTCCTTCAGATACCTCGGCGTCTGGCTTGACCAGCACCTCAATTTCTCCATGCACATCGACTCCATACTCAAAAAGCTGCACCCCAGTGTTGGTGCACTTTACCAGCATTGTGACAGCATCCCTCTATCTGCCAGGAAGGCAATACTGCGCCAGCCCCAGGTCCACACTAGCCAGACACGACCCGCTCTTCCATTCTTTCTGTCGTTTCGCCTTGAACTGTCCGTACACCACACACCACTGTGCCCTATATCAATCTATGCACCTCACCTCTCCTCTCTAGACATTCACAGACAGACCCACTGCACCATGATCCCAGCCAAGTTTGGGGCCCAGCGGCTCCCCTCCTACCTCACTGATGCCCTATCCAACCCCTGCACCCAAGCTTACTCTCTCAAAAACACCTACTCTCGGACTCTAGCTGTCCCACACTGGTCTACTACTGTCAGCCAGGCAGCTTTCAGCTACCGCCTTCCTTTATTGTGGAACTCCCTTCCAGCTTCTGTTCATCACTTTTCCTCCCTCTCGCAACTCAACTCCTTGCTCCAAGTTCATTTTGCCCCTACTTGTGCATGTGTCTAGATGTTTTCCAGTCTCTGTGTGGAATGTCTGAGTATATCTCCACTTAGTAACACATTAATCTGACCAACTTGTTAGAGGCGTACATTATGTACTTATTGTATCATGCTGTATCAACTGTGGCCACCTACTATCTCTCTCGACCCACTATTGTCTAACAAACAGAACTAATGTTAGTGTTACCCCTACTATGTATTATCAATTGTTTTTATACTGTCTTCAACTGTTATCCACGTTTCCCCCTTCCCCAGGACGCATCTGGAATCGAGCAGTAGTCTGTTTAGCATGCCTTCCTGGTAAAACGTTTAAATAAATACATAATAAATAACATCATCCTGAGACCAAGACAAATCATCACCCCCCCTTCTACTTTAAACGGGTCTCAGTGACCCAGGTCAGGAAACTACTAAACAATGTGCTGGGCAACTCCAGGCACAGTGGTGACTCTTTGGACCTCAAGCTAATTGCACTCACCACGGAGGAAGTACTTCCACCTATTACTAAATGACTTAACCTCTATCTAACCCTCTCACAATTCCCACAGGTATGGAAAATAGCCATTGTTAACCCAGTTCACAAATCTGGAGACCATGCACTATACAGCAACTATAGGCCTATATCAATCCTCCCACCTCTCTCTAAAATACTCGAACATATTGTTGCCAACCAACTTGTGGACTACCTCAATAGATACTCCCTACCGTGTGAACAACAGCATGGCTTTCAGAAAGGGCACAGCACCACCACCGCACTCTTAGAATTCATCAGCTACAGTGGCGTGAAAAAGTATTTGCCCCCTTCCTGATTTTCTCTATTATTGCATATTTGTCACACTGGATGTTTTCAGGTCTTTAGACAAAATGTAATATTAGATAAAGGGAACCTGAGTGAACAAATAACACTTTTTTTTTTTACTTATTTCATTTATTTAATGAAAAAAGTTAACCAACACCAACTGGCACTGTGTGAAAAAGTAATTGCCCCCTAGTTAAATCAACCCAATTAAAGGGATAATTCGAATCAGCTGATTGAACACAGCCAGGCTTGATTACAGCCAGCCCTATTCAATATAAACCTCACTTATTTTGATCCTTACCATCAGAGTCACGTTGCCAGCACAAAGATTCAAAAAGCACATTATGCCATGATCAAAGGAAGTTCCTGAAAAGATCAGAAAAAAATGTGTTGCCCTCTATCAGTCTGGAAAGGGTTACAAAGCTATTTCTAAGGCTCTGGGACTCCATCGAACCACAGTGAGAGCCATAATCTCAAATGGAGAACACTTGGAACAGTAGTGAATCTTCCCAGGAGTGGGCAGCCTGCCAAAATTACTCCAAGGGCGCAGCGTAAAATCATCCAGGAAGTCTCAAAGGATCCTAAAACAACATCCAAAGAACTGCAGGCTTCTCTTGCCTCAGCTAAGGTCAATGTTCATGACTCCACAATCAGAAAGAGACTGGGCAAAAATGGGCTTCATGGGAGAGTAGCAAGGCGGAAACCACTGCTAACCAAGAAGAACATAAATGCTCATCTCTCATTTGCAAAGAAGCACCTGGATGATCCACAGGCATTTTGGGAAAATGTTCTATGGACAGATGAGTCCAAAGTGGAACTTTTTGGACGACATGGATTCCATAATGTCTGGCGTAGCGAACACAGCATTCCAAAGTAAGAACACCATACCAACAGTCAAACATGGTGGTGGTAGTGTGATGGTGTGGGGATGCCTTGCTGCCTAAGGACCTGGACGACTTGCCATAATTAAAGGAACCATGAATTCTGCTCTGTACCAGAAAATTCTTAAGGAGAATGTCCGGTCATCCTTCCGTCAGCTGAAGCTGAAGCGTAGTTAGGTCATGCAGCAAGACAATGATCCAAAACACAAAAGCAAATCCACATCAGAATGGCTGAAAAGAAGTAAAATTAAAGTTTTGGAGTGGCCTAGTCAAAGTCAAGACTTAAACCCAATAGAGATGCTGTGGCAGGACCTGAAACGAGCAGTTCATGCTTGAAAACCTACCAAATGTTATTGAATTAAAGCAGTTCTGTGAGGAAGAGTGGGTTAAAATTCCTCCACAGTGATGTGAAAGACTGATATTGAATTATAGGAAGTGTTCGGTTGCAGTCATTGCAGCTAAAGGTGGCGTAACCAGTTATTAAGTGTAAGGGGGCAATTACTTTTTCACACAGTGCCAGTTGGTGTTGGTTAACTTTTTTTCATTAAATAAATGAAATAATAAAAAAAAAAAGTGTTATTTGTTCACGCAGGTTCCCTTTATCTAATATTACATTTTCTCTAAAGACCTGAAAACATCCAGTGTGACAAATATGCAATAATAGAGAAAATCAGGAAGGGGGCAAATACTTTTTTATGCCACTGTATGTCCAGCAATCTATTGACCAAGGCAGTCTTGTGGGGGCAGTCTTTATAGACTTAACCAAGGCCTTCGACATGGTTAATCACCGACTCCTCCTTAAACAACTCTCACAAACTGGTCGCTCCCCTGATACACTGCCCTGTTTTAGAAGCTATCTTGGGGACAGATCTCAACACATGAAGATTTCCAATGCTATCTCTGACCAGAAGCTTGTTCGGTCCGGGGTACCCCATGGCTCAATCCTGGGTCCACTCCTTTTCAGCATCTTCCTTAACAATCTACCGACTGCCTGCCACCAGCGAACACTGCTCTTTGCAGACAACGCCGTCATTTTTGCAAGCCACCCTGACCTTTACCTCCTTGAAAGTAACCTTCAAAAGGGCTTCATGGAAGTTGAGAACTGATTCCACAACCATAAACTAGTACTAAACTACAAGAAGACAAAAGTCCTGTTGTTCTCCTCAGCCCACAGTTGACATAAAGAGCATGCTCTTACCATCCAAAATTCCCAAGATGACCCCCTTGAACAAATACAGCACTTCAAGTACCTATGGGTTACCCTTGATTGACACCTCACCTATTCACTGCACATCGAAAATGTTGCCAGAGCCGTCAATACCAGGAGTGGGCTCCTCTATTGACTGAGAAAGTCTTTAACACCTGAAGCCCTAAATCTTGCTGTCCACAGCTCGGTGCTCTCCTTAATCGACTATGGCCTTGTCATTTATGGAACTGCTTCCACCACTGCACTTAAAAGGCTCACTGTGGCACTAAACAAGGCCTGTAGACTCCTAATTGGTGCACTATACCTCACCCACACCTGTGATGTCTATATGCAGGCTGGGTGGCTCAACTTGCATGGGAGAATTAAATACCACACCTGCTTACGTGCCAAAAAGATTCTCCTTGGACTCTTGCCTTTGGGATTAGGATGCTTACTCACAAATCCCCCAAGACCCAACATACGCGCACCTCGTCTTCCACACCCCTACTAGTCCCGATGTGCCAGACCACCCAATACCAACGCTCCTTTTGTATCAAAGCGCCATACTGGTTAAAAGGCCTCCAAAATGGTTTGGCTAACCTTACTAGTCTCGGTGAATTCAAACTCAAACTTCATCAGCACATCCTAACTGAAAACTCCTGTGATTGCACCACTTAACATCCTTGTCCCTCTTCCCGGGACCTCATCCCCCTTCCCCACAGTTCTTCCACTGTTCTCTCTACTTGTCTTGCCCTCTCACTCTCCTCTCCCTTCCTGCCCTCCCATCTCCCCCTCTTTTTCTCCCCCCCCCACTGTCTTCCTTGCTGTTCATCCCTTACTGTCCTCGCTGCTACTTGACAATGCCGCCTGGTTGGTCTCCCCTTCCTTGATCTGGCTCCCCTCCTAATTCCCTCCTCTTCTCACTCCCTGCCTTGAATCACGTGCTATACTAATGTGTATTTATATGCTGTTCTCTTATTCTGTATTTTGTAATACAAATTGCTTAATTGTTTGTGAAACCAGTCTGTTTTCCATTGTGGATCTGTACCCCCACCCCCACCCATTGACGTGGAACCTTTGTAAGTGAGCTGCTGGGCACTCAAATGTACTTGTAATTCTAGATTAAATAAAATATAAAAAATAAATAAATAAAAATAGCCCCGCTTCACAGTCAGCTCCCCCGTCAGCTCTGTGTTTCCCTGTCAGTTCGAGACTGTTTCCCCATAAAAGAAAATCACTGCACCCGTTCACGTGGAGCTATTGAGTACTAATGTGTGGAGCCCATCACTCCATACACCAAAATCGGGAGGAAAAAGAAATCGGTGAACCAGCCCTCTAGTTTCCTCTTCCTTCACATATAGAAAGTACATACCCACACAGGAATCTACTGCCTGCCTAGATAACGAAACTGCCGAAGACTAAAACTGCAAAGCTTCTTTTTCTCTTTGTTTCCCCTCACCATGCAGAGCCATTGTCCAATTCCTCAGCATACCAAACATTCATATTATTCTGCCTCACATTCATAGCTTCACTCACTGAAACATGCCATAACTCCCAGTCATTTCTCCCTTGCACAGTATTTAAAAAATGAAGCCGACCGGAAACCACACTGTCTTCACAACCCAGCACATCTCTTTTTCAAACACAGACCATGCACCACTTACCAGTGTCGGGTTTCCGTGATTGGCTTCAGTCTCCAAAGTCTTCACCTTTGGCATAATACAGAATGGGGGTGAGGGAGACCTACTTCTCAAATTTTTCAGTCCACATCACAGCATTATGAACAACAATCGGGGGGGGGGGCGCAGATAAGAGAATAAACAAACCAAGCACCACCTGCTAAAAAAGCCCTCAATGCCACCTGCTGGATAAGCAGAATAGGAACTATTTTACATTTAAATATTCTTCCACGATCAAAAATAAAATACAAAAATAGTATTTTTTTTATTTTGTTTTATTTTATTCAAAAATTAGTCATTGCATAATAGCAATAATGCACTCCACGGTGTGTGTTGTGCTGGTATAACATCACTTCTGGGGTATTGGACACACTTGGCCTTCAGCCTCGTACCCAGCCACCCCAGGCGTGATGCTATCCCAGCACAACACACACCCTGTCATGCATTATTGCTTAATTGATATAACATTTTCTATATTTAATAACCCTTTCTAAAGAAAGGAGTGTGTTGTTGAATGTCCATCAAAACCCTGGGTGCCAATGCACCAGTTGCTTTGTCCCTTAGGAGTAGGGCAGAGGCTAGGGTCCAAGGGAAATATAGTAGATTTTACCAGGATGAAGGGCATTTTCTGAGATGGAGGGAGGTCCTCATTGTTTTCAAGTGATCAGGGATACAAGATGGTATGAAGCAGCATCTGTACCAGCGCTACTGTGCAGGTTTGGGCCCCTGGACTGGGAGGGAGTCCACCAACCTTGGCTCAGTTGCAGGGTACCAAGGCTGGAGTGGCACAGGCTCTTTCTGGGGTTCCTGGGGCACTGTGAGGAGTTGGAGAGGGTCCTCTGGCCTTGACTCAGTCATAGAGTGCCAGGGTTGAAGTGGCTCAGAGTCCCTTGGTACCAATTGGGAAGGGGAAGGGCGGATAAGTCTGAGGCTATACCATTCTGAGGATTCTACTAGAAGACTTGAGAGGGATTCAGTGGCCATGGGGTTGCTGGTTTTGATTTGTTGGAAGCCCTTTGGAGAAGGGGTGAAAGACAGTGGTTACAAGCCACAGAGCCACCTTTGTCAGGCACAAAGTCATGGGTTCTCCACATGTCTAGGCCACCCTCTTGAGCCTATCTGGTGGAATTGTTTGGTAACTCCTTGCATTTGGAGGCCACTGAGCAGATGGGACATAGGCAGTAGTGTGCAGAGGTGTAAACAGCTGGGTGACAGCTGAGGATGGCAATAGTGGGTTACTAGGTGGGCATTCCCTGAAGGGTTGTGCATCAATGGATTTCAGACCTGGGGGGCTCACTGAGGATGTCAGCACAGGAGTACAGGAAAGAAATTGATCAATCCTGGAAGTAAGGGGCCATTGTTAATGGGGGTTCCAGAGAAGGTAACTGCCTAGGGTAGTTGCTAGACTAAAAGAGCATGTGTACTAGTTCTTAACAATGAGTGAGGCTTGTTCAGGACAAGACTATCCTTAATACGGTACTAGAACCAGAGCCAAGTATGATATCCAAACAAGTATCTAAATGGGTTAACAGTAGGGGAGTGTGGCTTGGTGGCCAAGGAGTATGCATGCCTAACTCTGTAGTATTTTAACCCCTGGTACCAAATCCGACAATCTGCCACCTATGCCTGATCATTCTAAATCCCTCAATAAGTACTGTAACAACACGACTTAAGCTTCTGAATGCACTAACCTACTCTTTGCATCCTGGTATCCTGATCTAGTCAAGTAAATCATTGCTGAAGAATAGGCCTCATAGCTACTTCTTCCGGAAGGCAAAATGGCGATGGAGAGAAATCCTTCAGAGGCAGACGACATATCCCGCATGGAGCAAATGTTTTTCCAGTTGCTCCAGAGGTTGGAGACTCTTCCTCAGGAGCCCTTAAAGACCCTAGATCTAGTGGCACTCCACCACAACACACCCAGTTAAAAGAGTCCGTTCTGCTAGCTCCCTGAGGATGATGATGCAGCCAGAACAGGCTCCCTCACAAGAAGGAGCCATCATTACTGCAGCTATAGTCAAGGAGCAGAAGCAGACCAGCACCACCTCCATCCTTCCACTGCCTTCTCCTTTACTTGCGGCTACCACAAATTTCTGTTGCTGATGACAAAATTACTTAACACAGTAATATTGTTTATTCCAAGGGACCCCTCATTGTGCTTAACTAATGCAGTACACCTGCCAGTTTCAGCTGCCCCAGAGCACGTGGAATTTATTTAAATGATGTAACATGGAACACTTTTCAAATTCATCCTTGCAGTGGCACTGAGCTCTGCTGCCAAACGACAGATCTATTTCGAAGGCCTAGAAGGCAACAGCTATGAACATACTAATCTAACCTATACTACATAGTTAAAAAGCATAAATACCAACAATCAACACAAAAAGATTGGCATTTTAGGCCATGTTATGGTAGGGGAAACTAAACTACAGTAAACTGATTGTGGATGAACAGCTAGGAAAGCTCAAGTAATACATAGGAATGAAAAAATACTGTAGAACCTTTTCCAGGTTCTGGAAGGGAGATAGGGTTGGAGATTTAAGCATAATAAGGGAGCCCTTGGAAGAAACGATATTACTATGGTAAGTAATTTTTCCTTCAGACCCCAGGAATCCCTCACTATGCTTAACTAATGCAGACTACAAAGCACCACCTTGGGAGGCTGGGTATAGAACCTATTTAGGAAAAAGACTGCAAGACTGCAGTGCCAACCCTGGCATCACTCCTGGACTGGACGTCCAGGCAGTAATGCTTTGTAAAGATGTGAGCAGTTTTCCAGGTAACTGCTTTACAAACTTCTTACAAGGAAATATCCCCTGCAGTTGTCATGGAGGAGACAGTGCCATGAATGGAGTGTGCCTTGAGTCGGCTTCTTGCCAGCTTTATAGCAGCAGCGATGGATGCAGGAGACTATCCAGCAGACAATGGTCCTCTATAAAACTAGCCCGCTCCTTATTCCTTCACCATATGTGAGGAACAGCTATGAGCAGGAAGATCTGAGACCCTTATTGCAATCCAGCTAGTACCCGAGTGCCCTGTTAACGTCCAAGCTGTGAAGCCTCTGCTCATCACTGCTGAGTTTTGCTGTGAAAAACACAGAGAGTGGTGGATTTGTTTAGATGGAAACTTGGACACCACCTTAGGATGGAATTTCTCTGCTAGTCCTGAGGACTACCTTATCCTTGTGGAAGATTATGCAGCTAGGGTCTGTGCAGGGAGTTCACCACTCGCACACCCTCTGGCAGAGGTACAGCCACTAGGGAGACTGACCTCTAAGCGACATACTAGGAAATTGTGGTAGCTATGGCTCAAAAAGAGGTCCATGCATTCAGCTATGCACAGGTTCAGGTCCCAAAAGGGGGACTTGTTCCCTAACAGAGGGATACAAGTACAGCAGGCCGTTAAAGAGTCTTTAAAATGGAGCATGAAGCTGCCTTTTCTCATTACCTGCTGAAGTATAAGCAGAAATAGCTGCTAGTTGTACCCCAAGGGTTAAAGGCCTGAAGGCCAAAGCCTGACAGTGAAGCAAATAGTCCAAAAGGAAGTGCAGGGCTGCCTGCAAAGGGTTGAGCTGCTTAATAACACCCCACAGAGAAAAATCTCTTCCATCTGAAAGCATATGTTTTCCTGGTAGCAGGCTTCCTGAAGACCCTGAGGACCAAGTCTGAAGACTGTAAATCAGAATACTCTAACTCTTCAAGAACCAGCTCTGAGGTGCAGTGACGTGAGGTTCAGGAGGGATACTCTATCCTGAGACACGATCAACAGACTGTATCACTGTGTGAGACAATGGTCTGTTTGGTAGAGAGGGCTAGGAGCAGGGAGTACCAAGGCTCTCTGGTCCAGTCTGGGGCCATTTAATACCATGGTTGGAGGCTAGCTCCTTACCTTTTGGATAACTCAGTGTAAGAGAAGGAATGGGGGGGGAATCATAAAGGGATCTTCCCGACCAGTCAAGGTTAAGGAAGTCCACAGGAACTGTGTTTATTACAAGGGGTCCGCAACCAGAAAAAGAGAGAGCTGAGAAGTCTCCCTGGAAGCGAATAGATCTATCTCTAGTGCACCCCATCCCCTGAAAAGTGCAGCCAGCACCAGCTTGTTTAGAGACCATACGTGATAGCTCTAGCTGAGGGAATCTATTAAGATAGTGTCTTTCCCTGGAAGAGAAAGTACTGATAGCTTCACTTCCATGGAATATGCTGGATTCTGGATCTTCAGGATGTGCTACCCGGACTCCCAATGGTGGGGCACACTCCACTCACTGCCAGATTGCCCAGGTGGACTCCCCAGCCTAGAAGGGAGGGAGGCATCTGTTGCCAGGATCACTCTGGGGGCATGTCTTCTTCGAGGTTGTCATGTCCCTTCCACCAGTCAAAAGCCTGTAACAGGGTCTTTGTCACTGGCACCTGTCTAGGGTGCCATTTCTGGGACAAATAGATCCTTAAATGGTATTGAATACTTCTCGCTTGAAATACAGCTCCTGGCTCCACGACTGTGGTGGAGGCCATATGACCCAGGCGCTGAAAGGAAATGCCCTGCTGTGTGGGATGGCCTAGGGCGAAGGTGTTTGCTAGGATGAGAAGGCTTCCCACACTGTCCTGGGGTAAGAATGCCTTGCCTTGGAGACATCCAGCTGCGGGTCTATGAACTCTAGCAAATGAACTGACTCTGTTGGGACTCCGGAGTGTTTATAAAAAAACCCTGTGTCTGCAAGGGACACTGGGTTAACTAGAAAAAAAATCTTGACTTGTTAGCTGAGATGTGCTGCCACTATGTCTAAGCACTTTGGCAACACCCTGGGAGCAGAAGAGGGGCTGAAGCGGAGGGCTGTGCACTGATAATGGAAAGACAACAGACTGGACCTAAAGTGCTCCCTGTGGCTGGACCTGATTTGAGTGTGGAAATACTCATGTTTTGGACCCTGGGATGCTGCCCAGACTTCCTGATGTAAGAATGGAATCACTAGGGACAGCGTGATCATAGAGAACTTGCCTTCTTGTCCAATGCTTGTTCAGGAACCCGAAGTCCAGAATTGGGCCACCAATATACCTTATTCTTGTGAGAGGAAGTACCTTGAGTAAGGGGTCTTCCCCACTGAAGAGGGGGGAGGAAACTCCCTCTGCTGCCTTTGCCCACCGCAACTTTTTGACCCCCAGCTCCAGCAGAATCCTTTTCACCGGAATGGAATAGTTGAAGATCCTGCAAACTTGCAACCTGAGGGGACCATAGGAATTGCAGAGTGAGCCCCTGACTCACTAGTTCCAGAAGCCACCTGTCTGTGGTGATGCTTTTCCCATTCCTAGGGGAGTCAGCCTTCATCTCACTGGCAATGGTTGGAAGATTTGTGCTGACTGGGCAGGGATTTGTTTGGGTTGGACCTTAGAGGCTGGGGTGTGGTTAACTTGTTAGGAACCTCTTCTACCCCTGCCCTCAATGCAACCTCTCATCTGAGAGTTATTATGAGGCATGGGCAAGGGTATAAAAATATGAGGGAAATAACCCCTTCCCAACCACAGGAGGTGGAGGCTTTCTCCTTCTCAGTGTTGCTCTAGTAGGTGGCTTTGTACTTATCCACCTTTGCCATGAATATGTTTTGTCACCAAAGAGTGAGCTGTTTCACAAGGAAAAAAAACACTATGTCCAGATGCCCATAGCAGACTCATACAAAATAAATTGTTGTACCATTGGTACAAGATCCCTGACATACTGTACAAAGTTAAGCATCTCGATAGTAATCTGTGCTGGAGGTGCCAAGTTCAAACTGGAGACCTGTCTCGTATCATCTGGCAATGTCCACTGCTAGCCCCTTTATGGCAGGCAGTCTGTCAGCTGGCAACCCAGACCCTAAACCAGGCATTCCAGATGGATCCTTTATCATGGATCCTCAGACTACCCCCTCATGGAAAATGGAGTTCACCTCAAGGCTTCACAACTCCGCTGGCTAGCCTTGTTTGGTATCTCAGTCAAGCGCCTTATCTTGTGCCGGTGGAGGACTACTGAAGTTTCCTCTATCTCCGAACTTCAGCATGCTCTCACACAGCTGACTTCACTTGACCACATGTCTCACATTACAATCAATACAATGGCAGCCTACATGGCTTGCTGGGCCCCCTTTCTTGCTTATTTAAAACCCAGAACAGGGATAGGCTGAGTATTATCTGTGGTCACTGTGATGGATTATCTCCCTTTGTATTCCCTGAGTGAAAGTCCTGAACATACACTCAGTTTAATCAACCAGCAGTATGAGTCTAGTCATACTTAGCAATCAGTCCCTTAAGGACATTGTGTTGTTCCATGCAAACACCCAGTCGTGTATTATTTTCATTAGTTTGGCATCACTACAAGCAGAGAATCTAAGGGGATGCCCCTATCCCTGTTTCCATTAGTCCTTTGCCTTTTTTTTTTCCTTCTCTCCTTATACATGTATGTTGTACACCAGGAAGCTCTGGACATACTAATGTAATGATCCTTCTCTGCCAATGTTGTTTCTTTTGTTTTTGTTGTATGTATGCATAACTAAAATCTAATAAAAATATTAACGGAAAAAAAAAACACTATGGCCCTCGCCTGGGTATCCCAGGACAGAGTAGAGATCCTTATCCTGTGCAAGGTCCCTCAAGAACTTCTCTCTCATGACCAGTGATGAGTTCAACAGAGAGAGTCCCCCCCCCCCCGTACTGGACAATGTAGGCCATGTATGCGGCCTGTCTTAACGGAAGAGATGGAGGTAAACACTTTCCACCCTCTGCTATCCAGGTTCCTTGAGTCTTTGTCAGGGCTGGGTGGAAAGGAATACTTTAGCTCTTACACAGGCAGGTAGAAGGGGGTAGATAGCAGAGTACCACAGAGTTCAGTGCTAGGTCCAATATTTTAATATTTTTATTAGTGACATATCTGAAGACCTGGAAGGTAAGGTGAGTTTGTTTGCAAACGATACAAAAATGGGCAACAGGGTAGATGCTCCAGGAGGGGTGGAAAAGATGAAGGCTGACCTAAGGACTCTGGAACTATGGTCCAAAACATGGCAACTAAACTTCAATGCAAAAAAATGCAACATATTGCATCTTGGAAGAGAAAACCCAGGAGAAGAATATTACCTAGGAGGAGTAAAACTGGAATCCACTAAGCAAGAAAGAGACCTAGGAATAATTATAACAGATGACCTGAAAATGTCCACGCAATGTGAAAAAGCAGCACTAAGGGCAAATGGCATGCTGGGCTGCACAGGAAGAGGGATTACCAGCAGAAAAAGAGGTCATCCTGCCACTCCATAGATCACTGGCGAGGCCACACCTGGAGTACAGCATCCAGTTCTGGAGGCCGCACCTTAAAAAGGATATGCACAGACTGGAAACAGTGCAAATGAGAGCTAAAAAATGATACAGGGAATGCACAAGAAAACATATGACGAAAGTCTGTGGAACCTAAACATGTATTCCCTGGAGCAGCGAAGGGAAAGGGGAGACATGATAGAGACCTTCAAGTTCCTAAATGGAATAAATAAGGTACAGGTTCAGGACTTGTTTCGGATGAAGAAACACACCAGAACCAGGGGGCATGATATGAGGCTGGAGGGGGAAAAATTCATGGGTGACACGTGCAAGTTCTTCTTTATACAGAGGGTGGTAGATGCATGGAACAGCCTTCCACAGGGAGTGGTGGAGGTGAAAATGGTGGGAACTTTCAAAAATGTTTGGGATAGGTACAAGGGCACCATAACACTGAATAACAGTTAAGGGAGGGGGTAGGAACAAGGGTAGACGAGATGGGCCGTATGGTCCCCTTCTGCCATCACTTCCTTTGTTTCTATATTACCTGGACCACTCTTTCATAATCTGGCTGCACATAGGGGTACTCAGTGCCACATCTGTCCAGCTGGTACCACTTCTCACTCTCCTGTCAACCCCCTTGGAAGGAAATAGGGACCAAAAAAACTTACAGGCTATTTGGTAGAGGATTTGTGGAAAGATAAAAGCAACCTCCAGGTAGGTATTGTGTCTAAACTTTTAGCCTCCTCCACATCCATCGCAATTTCCTGGGTGGAGAGGTTGAGGATAGTTACCATCTGGCTTCAAAGGCATGGTGGGAGGGAAAAAAAAGTGTCCATTCCCAGGAAGGGAAACCAAACTACTGATCAGGGAAACTGTGGAGTTACATAGGTTCCCCTTCCTCCTTCTAATAAAGCTCTGCTTCCTGCTCCTCAGTAACCAGGAGGGGAACAGGAACTGTAGGAGGAACCTGAATGTCCAAGACTTGAAAAACATGGAAGAACTGTTAATCCTCGATCATGCCTTCCACAGAAGGCATCTTGCTTTGTCCACTGACAGCTACTTTGCTTCTTCAGCAGGAGGGGCAGCAACATGCTCTTCTTTATATTATAAGGGTGCGGTCGCACCCTAATGGGGTTGAGTAGGCACTTTAATGTTAAACCTGACATTTTGCACTTTAATAACTTTGAAACCATTCAACAGATTTGCATGAAATTTGGTGTGTGCTGTCCCGTGGGGTAGGTCTCTTGAAGTACCAAGTTTTGTTTCAGTTAGATTGGAGGATTTTGTGCTGTGCATAGTGAAAAATTGCTAAAACTCATCTTTTTTGCCTGTCTTTTCCTCATCCCACTGTGGCCAATCTGTTTGAAATTCCTTTTTTGTGAGATATCCAAATCCTTTTTCATCACAATGAAAAAGGAATTCATATGGTGAAACAGGATTATTCCTGACATCTGACAAAAAAGGAATTCACTGACGAAAAGGGATTAGGGGAATCTGATGAAAAATTATTTCCTGACATCTGACAAAAAAGAAATTCACTGATGAAAAAGGATTAGGGAAATCTGACAAAAAAATTATGATTTTTTAAAATTCTTTTTCATGAGACGTCCTAATCCTTTTTTGTCATCAAATTCCTTTTTTGTCAGATGTCATAATCTTTTTTCATCATATGAATTCCTTTTTCATCATGACGGCAAAGGAGTATGACATCTCATGAAAGAGGGATTCATCTGATGAAAAAGGATTACTGGTAGGGCCATCTGGTTGAATAAGTCCTTAATCCTTTTTCATCAGACAAATTCCTTTTTTGTGAGGTATCCTAATCCTTTTACATCATGATGAAAAAGGAATTTGTATGACAAAAAAGGATTATAGGCAGGACCATCTGGTCACAAAGTCCCATACATGTGTGTATATATATATATATATATTAGAGGCAAAAAACTCCATTTAATGCATTAGTTAGGGTTGTTCCACAGCGACAAAAGTGAGGAAATTCGCTGTTAGGGTTGAAACCCCCTTGGACCCCCGCCCACCACCCACCAGCACTGGGAGCGATTGGGATCAGAGTCCCAACTCTCACCCCATGACATGTAAAGCAGCAGAAGTATAGGAGAATGGGTGAGAGTTAGACCCACGATCCCAATGCGCACTTCTAATGCCGGTTGGGGGGGTCCAAGGGGGGTTTTCAACCCTAACAGCTAATTTCCTTACTTTTGTCGCTGTGGAACAACCCTAACTAATGCATTAAACAGAGATTTTTGCCTCTAATTTCCCTTCTTTTTGAGAATGATAATGAGAAATAGTGAATGTAATGCATCGGCTCCCGCCACATGATGTGTTGTGGCATACTAACAGGCACAGCAACACAAACAGAAATGCTAACAGTGGCGCACATGGTAACACAAGCACGAATGAGAACAGAAAGGGTAACGCACATGGTGGCGTTGACGGGAATGGTCTGCCACGTGATGTGTTGTCACATAGTAACATGGTGCCTGCAAACAGAAATGTCAATGGGCATGGTGATGTAAAGTGAAACAGTAAGATAACAGTACTGTAGACAGAAATGGCAAAAATAACAGAAACGCAAGCGCAAATGAAAAGCGAAAGGATAAGCACATGGTGGCGCAGGCGTCAATGGTAAGTGAACGGCAGTGCGGATTCGCAAGCGGAAAGGGCAACAGTAACAGTAATGTAAGCGCACAGGCTGGTTTTCCCTAAAACCTCATTGAGAAAGACAGTGAGTACAAATAATGTATGCAAAATAATGAGTATCGGAAGCAGAAAATGAGATCTTGAATACTAAATACATTATATCTCAGGAACCGTATGACGTGAAAAAAATTTAAAAGTCATATTATTTACAACTGTCTGGTTAATTTAAATCTTAGCCCCAGTAAGGCTAAAGTTTTCCGACGAAAGTCCATATCTCGCACCATTTCCGATACGGGCCCTGAAAGGCGCGTAACGCCATAATGTTATCCATGAAAAGAAAAGTTCGAGCGCCATAACTTGCCTCCCTGTAATGTTTTTTCACCAAACTACTGAAAGGCACATCTGTGGGCTGTTGGCTGTCTTCCTCCAAATTTCAGGAAAAAGACCAAACCGTTATTTTGCAGCAGGGCTCCAAATGATTTCTGTTAAGTGTCGGGCGCCTTAATGTTATCCTATGGGAAAAACCATCAATTTTGGAGTGCCGTAACTTTGCCGCCATGTGACATTTTTTCACCAAACTACTGAAAGGCACATCTGTGTACTGTTGGCTGTCTTTCCTCCAAATTTCAGGAAAAAAGACCAAACCGTTATTTTGCAGCAGGGTGCCAAAGGATTCCTGTAATGGTTCGGGCGCCGTAATGTTATCCTATGGGAAAAACTGTCAACTTTGGAGTGCCATAACTTTGCCGCCATGTAATAGTTTTTCAATACAACACTGAAAGGCACATCTGTGAGATGTCGGCTGCGTTCCCTCCAAATTTCAGCCCAAAACTCCCAACGGTTACTTTGCAGTGCAGTGCCAAAGAATTGCTGTCATTTTCCCACAGACTAGACAATTACTGTCGCAATTTGCAAAAGCTTTCGCAAAAATTTGCAACACTTTCGTGAGCACGAAAGTAATTTGCGAAAGTACTTTTTCCAGAAATTTGAAAAACATATTTCTGGGGTGTTTTACCACAAAATAAAGACATGGCAAGCATCCTCAGGGCCCGACTAGGTGAATACAAAAAAATGAGGTTGCTAGAGGGTCCCAAATTTAAATGCCAACCATTTTTCTGATCACCAACTGAAAACAAAATGGCCGATTTGTGAAAGTAACAGGCCCATTTGCGAAAGTAAAAATGCATTTGCGAAAGTGTTGAACTTTTTGTTAACTTTTCCCATTGACTTATAATGGGAAACTGTTTTTTGAATAACTTTTGAACCGTTTAATATTTTTTCACGAAATCTTTGAAAGGCACATCGGGACCCTGGCTGCACGTTCCCTGAAGATTTCGGCCAGTCAATGCAAACCCGTGACACCTGTAGGCGCGACCACAGAATTCCAGAAAAGCGTAAACGGCATTACAGATCACACTTAATAACCCGCAGCCGTATATCTGACCAGTACGAAACTTGGCAGATCCCAAGGCCTATGGTTCTTGATCATAAATTCCAAATTTCAGGCAAATCCATCAAACAGTTGCAAAGTTATTAAGGTGCAAAGTTTTGGGGTTTAACATAGAAATGGCTCCTCAACCCTAACTATGGTAGCACTACCGTGCTACCATGAGTTCTCCATTGTGGCATTCTGCCACTTTGCCCTATATCCTTGGTGTGTCTAGTGGTACCCCCCTCAATCCCCATATATATATATAACAGTCCTAATTAGCATATTTGTAGCATTTAACTCTGCCAGCTATAGCATCTCCTCTTGATTGCTAGCCTGTTGCACTTCTTCTACCTATCCCCCGTACCCTTCTCACTCCCTTTTTGCTCTCCCTTTTTTTTCCTAACCGTTTACTCCCCAATCCTTCTCACTCACTTTTTTACCCTCCCTTTCTTCCCTCTTCCGTTTATCTCCTTCCTCTCCTTTTTCCATTCTGACTTGGCCTTCCGGGCTGATTCTCCCCTTCCCCCATTGTTCTATGTACTGTCTATGGGTGTCTGCCAGACTGATACGTACATTTTAGTTCCGTGGCATACATTGCACAATGACACCCAACTGTACTGTCTGCCAAATTTGCATATTCATTTTAGCTATGTGGTATACACTGTACATTGCCACCTTATCTTGTCTCATTCTAGTTCCTAAAGTAGCTGTGATTTGTCTAGTTGTAACCATATTCCTCTGTATCACTGTTGTTGTCCTTACTGCCTCTGGCAACCAATTGTTTGCTAAAATTCTCCTCTGACGTGGAACCAGTGTAAAGAACTCCCAGCTCACTGTGTTTTCCAAGAACTTCATAAATAAAAAATAACTATATATACATATACACACACACATACTTTTATTTTTGTGTTTTTTAATTATCCCCCCCCCCCCCATTGTGGCATTCTGCTACTATGCCCTTTATCCCTGGTGTCTAGTGGTACCCCACCCAGCACCCTCCAATTTTGTTCCAGGGTGCTCATTGTTGGTTAGTGGCATTCCTCCCATCCTCCAGTGTCAACCTGAAAAATCAGAAAATGGTCCCTCATTGTCTTTTTAATTTTTTATTTTTAAGCCTGTAAAAAAAAAATTAGTCCATCACCGATCACACCCGCATCCCCACCCGACCTCCCACTGTGGATCCTCCTCCCCACACCCTCCATGACATCCCCACAGGCCCTCACTCACCTCAGAAGGTCCCAGGCTCAAGACCCACTCCGCCAATGGAAGACATGCCTTGCTGCTGGAACTGGTGACTGCAATATGAGAAACTAAGGTAAATGCGCTTCTATGTATTTCAGTGGGGGAGGTTGAACTTTTAGCCACAACTCAGCCATTTGTTGGAATCTGGGCACAAAATTTTCAACATGGCTGTTTGGGGACCCCAACTCATGAGCAGTATGACTGTCATTAGGCAACTTCTGCCAGAAAGGTGATTTCACGGTCAGTTGGCAAAATCACCTTTTCAGTGGATTTTGTGTAATGACAGCCATATTGATGTGAGGTAAGAGATCTCAAAACTATGTGAAAATGTTGGATTAAAAATTTCAAAAAAAACAGCTGCATTATGGGCATTCATTGCAGTCTCACTACGCATGCTCGCAACTAAACATTTTCAATATTTTCACCCCATATTTTCAACATAGTCTTTGTATTAACCCGCCTCGTGTATGCCATAGCTGTCATTTTTCAAATCCTGACCAAAATGTGCTTTCACACCTGTGGTATAGAATGGCAATGTGGTTGCACAGAATTATGTTTTGTCAGGGATTTGAAATGTTCTGTACTGGGTACATGCGGTGAGGTCATAAGAAGGCTAGGTTGAAAATTTGGGGTCAAAATTATTTCAGATGGTACAGTTATGACTATTTGTTGCAATTTCACTATGCCTGCCGGTAACTTTGGTAATTTTAAATATTTTCAGCCCAAATTTTCAACATAGCCTTCTTATTGCACCACCCCATGTATGTCACAGTTGCCATTTTTGAAATCTTGTCCAAAATGTGTTTACTGCACCTACACTGCGGATTGGCATTGCGCTTGCAAGGAGTTACATTTTGGTGGGGATTGCAACATTTTTTGTACTGGGAACATGAGGTGGGTAATAACATGGCTATGGTGACAATTTGGTGACTGTTGTGCTATGTCTGGAAGCTGAGGGGCCAGAGGTCCCTGTGCTTCCACAGCTAGATAAATATATGCATCTATGGAGGGATGGGAGTGCAGGGTCCAAAGGACCCCGCGCTCACACAGTAAGATAAGGATATGATTATACTATCTCAGAAAGTAAGGAAATAAATTGCAAAAAACTTTGATAATGCATTAGTTAAGATTAAAGCAATGAAAGTAGGGAAATGCGGCATTAGGGTTTCCAACCTTAACACCCCATTCCCCACCCCGCACAGACCCACAGGCGGGACGAGGAGGCTGTCTTGGGTGCTATGAACCCTAACACTCACCCCATTCCATTCCAAAATTAGGTGACATGGCTACAGCATCGGTGAATGTTGTGAATGTTTGGGTTCACGGCCCCCAAGACAGCCCCCTCTCCCGCTTCTGGATCTGTGCAGGGTGGAGAATGGAGCATTTGGACTGGAAACCCTCATGCCACATTTCCCCCCTTTTGTCACTTCAACCCTAACTAATGCAGGAACAAAGTTTTCAATATATATATATATATATATATCTATACACACACACACATTGCAAAACACTTTGTTTAATGCATCACTTAGGGATAAAGTGAGAAAGTGGGAATGACGTTACAGTTGAGCCTCTCACCTCTACCCCCCCATCCTCCATAGATCAACAGATGTCAGGTGTGCCATGGCTCATGAGATCCAGCTCTCACCCAATTCCATGTGTAAACTGGTTGACATGCTATAGTAAAGGGGAATGGGGTGAGAGTTAGGCCTCACGACCCCATGGCACACCCTGGCATCTGTTGGTCTGTGGAGGATGGGGGGGTTGGGTGGTTGGAGGTTAGGGGCTCAACTCTAACATCTCATTTCCCTGCTTTTGTCGCTTTAACCCTAACTGATGCATTAAATGAATTTTTTTGCAATGAATTTCCTTACTTTCTGAAAAAGTGTAAAATAACTAGTAAATAGCGTGTTGGTGGGAGTGTGAGGTTCAAAACAAGCTACCTATTTCTGCATAATTTTTGTTTATTAATTCATTTAGTTAGTTTCTGTTGACTGGGTAAGTGTACTAGACAAATCCTGCCTATTTTCAGGCACGACCCGGGGAGGGGGATACAGATGAATGCCAACTGACCTTGGGAGCGCCGGCCCTCCGGGCCCTGCTCTCCCACTTACACATAACTACGGAGTCATACATTAGCCCTACAGGGCAAGGAACCCTTGTAACACTAATCTGCCAATATCTCAGGAACAGTAGCAGCTAGGGAAAAAAATCAAGTGTCATTGTAATCATGACAATGAAACATCCACACAAGATAATTCAAACAAATCAGCATCTTACATTGTTTACAAGATATTGGTGCTAAAAAGTGCTGGAAATGCACCCTTAGAACCTTTGTGACACTAAATTGCCAATACCTCAGTAACCGTACAATCTAGGGAACAAAATCCACTGCAGGTGTAATCTATGGTTTCCAAATTTGTTTCTTAGATCACCTAAACCATGCGTAGTGAAAAATCCTTATCTCGCTTTGTTTTCGAGATACAGGTGCTGAAAGTTGCTATGGGTGCCACAATGTTATCCTATGGTAAAAAATCAAAACTTTGTGATGGTATTTATGGAACCGATTAACTTTTCAACACCTAAATAGCATGATTCACATCTCTGGAGCATCCCCTTAATACCCTGCAAATTTCAAGTCAAAAGACCTAACTGTTAATTTATAATGCAGTGGGAAAGTTTTTAAAGGTTTAAAAATTCCTAGTTTGTGAGGTAGCAAAATCCCCAACCGTTTGATCAGTCCATGTTTGCGAGCTGTCAAAATCGCCATCCACAAGAAATCTTTGATCATCAGATTTTATTTATTTATTTGTTTGTTTAACCAGGTATAGCACACTAAGCTGAAAGCTTTTTTACAGGAGCGACCTGGGAGCACAAGGAGGTTAAGTGACTTGCTCAGGGTCACACAGTATGCAAGTGGAAGCTGTGGGATTCAAACCCAGGTCTGGTCTGCTGGATGTCACCAAATTTGCAGCTCAGAGCCTTAGACCACTGCGCTATACTGCCTCCTATTTTGGCCATCTGGCCCCTAAGTGAAAGTCAAGGATTTTGCTGCCTCGCAAAAGGGGATCGGGTGGCGGACTAGGATTTTGTCAGCTCGTGGATGGGGCTTTTGTCAGCTCATGAAAGGGGATTCAAAAAACCAATTCCCTGTTGCGAGCTGACAAAATCCCAGTCCACCAGCTGATCCCCTTTTGTGAGGCAGCAAAATCCTTGACCATCACTCAATCCTTGTCCGCAAGAAGGACCATCTGGTCACAAAGTGATGGTCAAGAATTTTGCTGCCTTGCGAAACGGGATCAGCTGGTGGACTGGGACTTTGTTAGCTCGTGGACTGGGATTTTGTCAGCTCACAAAAGGGGACTCAAAAAACCAATTCCTTTTCACGAGCTGACAAAATCCCAGTCTGCTAGCTGACACCCTTTCATGAGGCAGCAAAACCCTTGACCGTCAGTCAATCCTCATCCGCGAGAAGGGCCATCTGGTCACAAAGTGACAGTCAAGGATTTTGCTACCTCGTGACAGAGGATTGGCTCGTGGACTGGGATTTTGTCAGTTCGATAAATGGGATCAGAAGCTAGTCATGGACAAAGAATTTTTAAATTTGAAATTGCCATTTTTGGGCCAAAATGAAGCAAACCAAAGGTATAGGTTTGTAGAGGGCATCACCCTGAGCAAAACCCATGCCTTATTGGAACAAGAATTCACTCATGGAGGAAGCTGTGACATTTTGCTGGGGATGGATATCTCAGACATGGTGGGTTCAGCTTCACAGCCACCACTATTAAACCTGCTCCTATGGAGATGGTCCAGTACTGCCCATTATGGAGAGTAACTTCAGCTGGCCTGAGGGCGATTCTGGACCTATCAGGCAGTGCGAGTGTTAGCAGTGATCCACAGTCTACTATGGGCCTATAATAAGGCAGTGGAAGAGGCCCTTGATGTCATTGCTCCCCTCCGTACTCACCCGCTCACCCTGCGTCCTCGGTTCCCATGGTTCGATGGAACCTAGAGGGAGCTGAGGAAAGTGGAAAGAAGGTTGGATCATTGCTGGCAGAATTCAAGCCTGAATGAGGACAATCTTAGATTGATATCCCATTATAAGGTATATCAATCTGCAATCTCCCATAAGAAGGCAGAATTCCTGTCTGGGAAGATTGCAGCTGCGCGAAATCAACCAGCCCAGCTCTTCCATACTGTGGACAGATTGTGCAATCCAACCTGTCTTCAGAATTGGAGAGCCTTTTCACAAAAGAAGTGTGAGGAGTTTGCTAAATTTTTTGCAGATAAGATTGCAACCATCATGTCAGAGATTAGCACAGCTCACTCAAATGGGCAAAGCGGTGATTGGTGTGGGAGCACTAGCACTCGGTTTGTCTGGTCAGACTTTGCCTGCTTGCCGATCGATGATGTCGTGAAGTTGGTCCAGGGCTTGCGACCAACTTACTGTAGTTTGGATCTAGGTCCGATGCACCTCCTTGTGGAGTGTGTGGAGGCAACAGTACTGGTCCTCACTGAGATAGTCAGCTGTTCTTTAGAGACTGGGGTGTTTCCGGAAACCCTGAAGGAGGTGGTGGTTCACCCCCTCCTGAAAAAAATATTCTTTGGACCCTGACTGTCTCACAAACTATAGGCCAGTCTCTAACCTGCCTTCTGTAGGTAAGGTTATTGAGAAGGCAGTTGCAGTGCAGTTCGAGGATCATCTGACCACCCATGACATCTACAATCTTCTCCAGTCTGGTTTCAGGAGGAGACATAGTACTGAGATGGCATTGGTCCGGGTACTTAATGATCTCCTGATAGCGAGGTATTGGAGAAGCCACACCATCTTGGCCCTCCTTTATTTCTCTGCAGCATTTGATATCGTGGATCATGGGGTGTTGCTGGAGTGCCTGTGGCTTTTCTGCAACTGAATGGCACAGTCCTCAGATGGTTTCATTCATTCCTAACTGGCAGGACACAGAGAGTGGAGTCCAGGGTGTTTTCCTCAGCTCCTATCTCCCTGCCATGTGGGGTGACACAGGGCTCTGTGCTTTCCCTCATGCTGTTCACGGTATATGTGCTGCCATTGGGAGACATCATTGGGCAGTACGGGTTGAGTTATCAATGTTATGCAGATCATACTCAACTGTACTTGTCCTTTGTGCCCAGACAATATAATGCTGTTACAGCATTTAACAACTGTCTCACTGAGATCCAGGAGTAGATGAGTGCCAGCTGGCTCAGGCTGAATCTAGATAAGACGGAGGTATTGATTGTGGACCCAGGACATTGGGTGAAGGAATCTTCGGCAGGTCTGCCATCTGGGCTTTGGCTGGGGGGCAACTAACTGAGGACCTCTGACCAGGTGCGAAATCTGGGTGTCCTGCTTGATAGAGGACTGACACTTAAGATTCAGGTGTCAGGCCATTGTCAAGTCCCTGTCTTATCATCTGAGGAATGTCACCAGAATAAAGCACCTGGTACCACCTGATGACCTCCCGATGTTGGTCTACACCTTGTTGACCTCACGCCTCAGTTATTGCAATGCCCTATATCTAGGGTTACCAGGGGTGGACCTCCGTCGCCTACAGCTGGTGCAGAATGCCGCTGCTAGGTTGTTGACAGGTTTACATAGATCTGATTATGTCACTCCTGTACTCCATGCTCTGCACTGGCTGCCAGTGTAGTGGAGGATCACCTTCAAGGTCAGAGTATTGACCTATAAGGCTCTATATGGACAGGGACTGGGGGGACCTGCAAGAGCTCCTTTGTACCTACCGCCCGCTTTGCCCTCTCCGCTCTGCTGATGACCGATTGCTAGAGATTCTCAGGGTCTGTTGGACAACATCAGGAGCTAGGTCATTTTCCTTTATTGCTTTGACCCAGTGGAATTCTCTACCTCATCAGATAAGGGATTGCCCATCCGTTGAGGCCTTTAAATCTGCCCTGAAAACTCATTTATTTGAGTTAGCATATGCTGAGATTTAGACTCCTGTTTTGTTTTAAAAATGTTTCCTGTGTCTTTTAAAAGTGTTGATTATATTTTGTTTTTAAACTTTGTAAAATGCTATGATCTATGGTGGAATAGTGTTGAAAAAATAAAGTTTGGTTGGTTGGTTGGAAAAAATGAAAACAAGATGGTGGGTCACGTGATGTCTGCTTGCTGAGTGGCAGCAGGGGTTTGGAGCTTTCCCTTCCCGCCAACAAATTAGATTTATTTGGCGTTTTCCCGACTAGTTTAATAACTAATTGTACTACTACCGGCACGATCATACTCTGCCCGTCGGTTTTCGGGCGTTTTCGGGGGTGCATCTCAAAATTTGCAGGGACACTGGTTTACCGGGATTGAGAAAGGGCATATTCCGTTTTGCACCGGTGTCTGCTAAGCCAAAATCTGGTTTTACCGTTGTTTGGTTTTGTGTACTTTATTTAACAATTTGTAACTCTGCTAACATGCATTTTAGCAATTTTGACCTCCACTATTACACATCCTTCCATCCTTGTACCAATTGAAAGTTATTTTAGGTACAAGATGTGATGGCAGCAGCAACACTACAGCCCCCATCCCTAAGATGTGATGGCAGCAGCACTACGGCCCCATCCCTAAGGTGTGATGGCATCATCAACAACACAGCACTATGGCCCCCATCCCTCTGGTGTGATGGCAGCAGCAAAAGCACTATGACCTCCCTCCCTCAGGTGTGACAGAAGCAGTAACACTGTGGCCCCCATCCCTTAGGTTTGACGGCAGCAGTACTACGTTCACCATTCCTCAGATGTGATGGCAGTACCAGCACTATGGCCCTCATCCCTCAGGTTGGATGGCAGCAGTACTACATTCCCCATCCACCAGTGGTGATGGCAGAAGCACTACAGCCCCCACCCCTTCGGTGTGATGGCAGTAGCAACAATGCAGTCCACATCCTTCTGGGTGACGGCAGTAGTGACAGCACTATGATCCCCTTTCTTTAATACCCACATCCTACATGCACAAGTTACAAATGACTTGGTCTCTTTACTTGTTAGAATTCAGATGTGAATTAATCTGAACCATCACCGCTAAGGTGGACTACCTTTGTTTTTTCCTATCTAAAATTTAACTGCCTGAATTGGATTTCTGCCTGTGACACCGCTGACCAGGGTTAGGTAACAGACTTGGGTGTTGGAGGGCCAGCTGGTGGGTGAAGGCTTGAGTGTCCAATGACCACTCACCTTCTCCTATGAGGGAGGGTGGGTTCATTGCTCAGCAGTTGCTGGCCCCTGGTGGAGGCCAGAGGCACAACAACATGTCAGCCCTCGCTGCAGGAGGGAGCATGACGGACGTCGGCATGTGCCTTGACATCATGTGGCCTGTCACGCTCCCAAGAAAATGTGAAAACACCCGCTGACCAACCGAAGGACAGCTGTTGGTCCCTCCTTAAGCAGGAAGCCCCAGACATGTGTCCGTTCTGACCCCTGCCATGCCCAGGATACACAGGAAGCTCTTTAGGACAATTCTCCTCCCCTGGTAGCCTCCCACAGGGGTAGAGGCCCACTCAATGAAGGGTTACTTTGGGTTACCTAGTAACACAGCAGTAAGGGGCAGTGGATGGTGGTCGGGACTCAGCAGCAGTGGTAGGAGGCCTTGGCAGGCCTGAAGGAGTGAATTGCCAGGGAGTAGGAGGAGCAAAAAAAAAACTGCTTGAATTTGCTTCTTTGAAATAAAGTGTCTTCACCTAAAAAACTCACAAGTGATTAGTGGAGGATGTTCAAATGGATTTATGCATCTCCCAGACATGTGGATGCTTTTTTTTTTTCCCTACTCGGTGTCCATTAAAAGGGTGTCACCCAGTTTTCATGTCTTTGTTCAGATGTGAATTGAGCACCACTCTGCCCACCAGCATCATACAGCCCCTGGGGTCTTACCTTCTGTATGTCATTGACTGTGCTTTCAAAATCCACTGGCCAAACACAAGTGCTCTTAAATACTTAACATTTGCTTTTTGTTGAAACAGTTTATCAGAAAACTTTTTGTTGTCACAGAGACTGAAACAGCAGGTGGGAGAAAAGGTGCAAATTATCCAGTTCACCTAAATGGGGTGCTAACTGTGAAATGTTTTCATAAGTAGTAAGGCAATCTCTTCTTTGTGAGCATACTTTCATTCAGATTAGTTTTCATTCAAACAACTAAGGATTTTGGATGGCCCTACTGATTATAAACTTGAATAAGCTAGTTGGTAACAGTGATCCTGCGTTTAGCAATCTACAACCTAGATGCTTATATGCAAAGAATACAATAAAAACCTGACTAAAATCTAAAAATCAAGCTTATAAAACACATAAAATGTATCTGAACATTTATCTTTACCTATACAAAATCATTTCGGCCCAAGTAAAACCTAGGTAAATTACATGGTACCCTGACTACTATTCTATGATGTAGTAAACATATAATGGTATTTTTTTTTATATTCTTCGTGAAGCAGGTAAGGCCCACTAGGCAGAACTGTCTGTTTTCAGGAGTGACCTAGAAGGACTGGGGAGGTTAAGTGACATGCTTGGAGTCACGCAGTATGTAAGTGGAGGTTGTGGGAATCAACCCCAAGTCTGCTGGATGTACCCAGTTCATTCACTGTTTGTTACTCTAACCACTAGGCATGGGTGGTTAAACTGAATGGCTGATTACAACAAAGCAGTGCAGGTGATTTTCTTACTGACTCTATATGCAGCAGAGCAGAAAGAATACAAAGCACAGCAGCATTCATTTTAAGATGCTGAAATCTGGGTCAGCCCGCTGGTGCTACGGTAGCACTATTGCTTGCAATGCCAGCGACCCAGGGTCAGAAGTGAACTAGGGTTGCTGGAGGTCTGGCCAGGGGAGTAGGATCGAGCACTTGGGGGACTGCTCTCCTCCTCCTCCAGGGAGGGTGGGCTTCAGGTCCTGCTGCTTTACCACCACCTGTGTGACCACGGGTGGTGATGCAGTGGTGCTGCAGAGTGATCAGGAGGGGGGAGGATGCTAGCCAGGATCTGGAGCAGTGGCATGTCTCTATGTGACCTACCTCCTTGGATCTCCTCTAGTGCCAGTGCCCTCAGGGACAGAGACCAGAAAACCAGGAACAATCACCCCACATTGGCCACTGGCAGAAGGGATCCAGATGCCCTAGACTTCATAACCAGGCTCCTTGAGGGACCCACTGAGCTGCCCGACACATACTAAGGGAGTGTGGAGGGGTGACCTGGGGTCCCCTCCCTTCCCACCTGGGGGGGGCACAATTCAGGCAGGATAGGGGCAGGAGCACATGAGCGTTACCTGGGGGTGAAGCTAAGGGGTACCCAGTCTAGAGATCTCTGAAAAGTGGAGACTGATGTTGTAAGAAGGGGACATAGAAAGAGAAAATGAAAACAAATTAAAAAAAGATGCTGAAATCTTAGAGATTCTGTGCAGTGACATGCAATTTCCATGAGGCACCGGTACAAGAATTCAAAATCCGCAAACCAAGCAGGATTCCGTGATTGTTACCGGTGTTACCGGTAAAAATGGAAAACCAGGGTCCCTGAAAATTTGCAGAGAGATGGAGGCGGACAAAAAGCAGGCTGCAATTAGACATACGCTGCCTGCCACGCTGGAAAAGCTCCCTAAAAAACCACGGAATCAGCCCGGGCCCACTTCCGATAGATCGGGAGATAAGAATCAAGCAGCCAGCCCTCTTTCTGAGGAAAGATTCCTGCAAGAGATCGACACGTTAAAGGACGTGCTGCAATCCATCACAGCTGATCTAAAGTCCATTCGGGGGGATCTCTCAGCGCTCACTACGTGGGTATCTGATTCGGAGGCCAGAGTATACTCACTTGAGCAGTGGAAACTCACCGCGGAGGCCGAGATGGTCTCTTTAGCCCAGCAGGTCAGGAAATTACAAGCGAAAACAGTGGACTTGGAGGCCATAGCCGAAGAAATAACCTAGTGATCTTGGGCCTTCCGGAGCTCGAGGAGGGAGCTGACCTCATGGCGTTTCTCCAAAAGTTTTTGGTCAAGACAGTAGGCCCTTCGCCCCTCAACCCCCATTATCATCTGGAGCGGGCTCATCATGCTCTCAGGCCCAGGCCTCCACCTGGCTCTCCTCCACTACCCATCATCATGAAGTTCCTCAGTTATATTGAGCGACAACACGCCTTAATAAATCCTCGGAGCTGCAGGCTATCAACTGGGGTACATCTAAGCTACGTATCGCTTCAGGATCTACCAAAAGATTAGAATGAAAAGAGCTGCCTTTCATCCTGTTGTACAGAAGCTGGTTGCTGCTGGCATTCCTTCGCATGCTCTACCCGCCATCCTAAAGGTTACAGTCGATGGAAGTCCCATAGCTACGAATCCTCGGACTCAGCTTTAAAGGACTTGTCTGTCAAAATGCCTAACCTGTTTATTGTTAATGGCTGAATTGATGTCCTTGATTTAAGTTTCTTGGCGGTTCTCTCTGGTGGATTTGGGGTCTGCGATTTTATTTCCTTTTTTTCTTTTTTTCCCCCGGTAGTATGACTGATAGCTGCCTGGTTCAACCTTACCTGTTCGGCTGTTCCTGAGATCGCTGGTTGACTGGGGCTTGAGCGCTGGGCGGGACGCTGAATTAGGCCGCTGGTTTCCTCTACCTTCCCTTCCTCTCAAGAGTTGGATCACCCAGAACGCCCTTAGTGGTTGTTTCCTGGTGCACTGGTTTGTTGGTGGACCGGTTTGGTCCTAGCGTTATTTGGCTCCCCCGGGAAACAACCTGCCCTTACCGCGATGGTGCCACGTTATTGCTTTCCATTTTGTTTGCTTCCTTGCCCCTTTGCTCCTGCCCTCGCTGACGGTGAGTCAACCCTCCCTTTTGTTTTTGTATTCCCCATGCTGGCAGAGGCGCAGGGGCTAGTTCGGGAAACTAGCTGCTTCCTGAATCCAGACCAAGCAGTTGTTGGTGGGGGATACTCCTGAGCCTCTTGTGAATACTCACAGCTGCATTGCAAGCTGATGGACGGGGGGTCTGCAAATCCAATCCCTAGTTTGGGGTTTCTACCAATTTCTCTGGGGTGGAGGGGGGTCGTTCTCCTGATGTGGTTTACTGTACTCTGGTCACCTTCCAGTCTTCAGGACCCCTATAGCCTGATGGGATATGGGTTTGTGCTGGGGAATTGGCTGCCAGACTACCATTGTTCCTGCACATGTTTTGGGTCTGTTCATGTCTGGGGTCAACTTGTATATAGTTTGATGTGTTTTCTTGTGGGGGTTAAAAGGGAGTCGTTCCAGCCTATTTGGGTTCATGTCTGGTCTTTTCAAAGTCAGTTATGTTTCAATTGCCTGGGGTATCTCTCCTTTGGCAAACCTTTTGATAAGCTATGGATAGCTGGAACTAGGGGGGTTAAGTGTGTCTACTGTATTAGTTCATACTTGTTTGATTTAGTATTTGCCTTATATTTGAAATGGCTTTAAGTGTTCTCAAATTTGCATCGTGGAATGTGCGTGGGCTCAGAGGGAAAGTCAAGAGGGCTCAGGTTTTTAAACACTGCGACTTATATCAGGTTGATATCTTGTTTTTGCAAGAAACCCATCTAACCAATACAGAATCGAAATGGCTCATTCTGGTTTTTCGCAGGTATTCGTTGCAAGTGGATCCAACTCTAAGGGGGGTGTGGCGATACTAATCAAAAAATATGTCAACTTTTTGGTAAATAATACGATAGCGGACCCTGAGGGAAGATATGTACTGATTATGGGTTCTCTCAATGGGGACAATATGGTTCTAGGATCTGTGTATGGCCCAATAGGGGGTAGTCCCGTGTTTTTTTTATGTCCCTAGCGGATAAAATTAGTGCCATGCTTCCTTCCCAAATTGTGTTGGGTGGTGATTGGAACCTTCCACCCTCTCATTTGTTAGATAAGGATCCCAAATCAAATCTCCCACCTACTCCGGCTCAAAGATCGCTGCTGGATTTTACCCATATGCTAGGCCTTTGTGACCCCTGGCGTCTTTCTAATCCATCCCTCCGCTCCTTTTCATTCTTTTCTCAGCCCCATGGATCCTGGTCTAGGATAGATTATATTCTGGTTAGCAAAACAAATCTCCTCCTATCCGGCATCGAACCGATTATTCTTTCCGACCATGCAATTGTGTGGGCAAATATAACCCCAGGTCTTAGTTTTCAAAGGGACACTGCCTGGAAGTTTAATACCTAACTTCTAAAAGACACTCAAATCGTGACTCAGATCAAGACCCTTATTTCTTCTTTCCTGGAGAACAATCTCGGATCCACTTCTAGATTTGATTGCATTTGGTGTTCCCTAAAATGCTATCTTAGGGGCGAGCTGATTAAGATTGCCTCAGCAAGGAAAAGGGCTCTGATGGCTCGGGCATCCTCCCTATGGCTAAAATTAAAGAATTGGAGAGTTCTTGTCCCCTCTTCTCCCTTGTCATCCTATGAAGCTCATGGCAGTCAAAATGAGTATACCGACCTTCTGAAGGAAAGAGCTGAGTACTGTCTCGTAAGACTCAAGCCAAGTATATTGAGCATGGTGAGAAAGCTGGTAAGCTTTTGGATCTGAGACTTCAATCATTGGAAAGTTCCAGGTTGATCCGGCTATGCAATCCTTTTCTGGCTCCATTGTAACTTCTCCCAGGAAATAGCAAAGGTCTTTGAGAGGTATTATAAAACCTTTATAGTGCGCCTCCTCTCTTGCCTCCCTATCTGACATATCAGCATACTTAACGATATTGATATCCTGAAACTTTTGCCCTCGCACATAACTACTCTGACCGCCCTTATTTCACTTTCTGAAATGAGGCTGTCATTGCCTCTATGGCTCCGGACAAGGCTCCCAGTCCAGATGGTTTCCCCACAATTTTACAGGACTTTCTCCAAGGAACTTGCCCCAATACTCCTCAAGCTTTATCAGTATCTTTTCTCTGCTAACACGGTGGACCCTACACTTCTTGAAGCTACTATTATCCTAATTCTTAAACCGGACAAAACTCCTACTGATCCGGTGAGCTACTGCCTATATCCCTTCAGAATTGTGATATGAAAATTCTCGCCAAAGTTTTGGCTGAGCGGATTAAGAAAATATGGCTCCATCTTCTTAGTCCTGAGCAAGTTGGGTTTGTTCATTCTCGTTCTTCTTCGGACCACCTTAGAACCCTTTCTCATATCTCTCATCTAGCCCAAACATCCCATCTCCCTATGGCCCTGGTCTCACTAGACGCAGAGAAAGCTTTTGACCGCGTGGGCTGGTCCTTTCTCTGGGCCACTCTGACCAAGACGGGATTCCCAGTTTCTTTTCTTAAATGGATCCAGGTTCTGTGCAATTCCCCTTCGGCTAAGATATACTGTAACAGGGTTTTCTCTTCGAAGTTTCAACTGTTTACTGGAACCAGACAGGGATGTCCCCTATCACCTTTTCTTTTTAACTTATATCTCGAGCCTCTTCTTATTAAACTTAAATCTTCCCGCTATTAAAGGTTGCTGAGTGCGCCAGCAGGATTTAGTCCTTCGCATATGCGGATGACATACTTTTACATGTCACCCACCCTGTTGCTTCTCTAGAGCAAGCAATAATGCTCATTAATCAGTTCGGTAACTTCTCTCAGTACAAATTGAATATAACTAAGTCTGAAATCTTTCCCTTAAATGCCTATACATATAAACTCGACTTTGTTAAGTTTGGGATGCATTGGTCTCCAAAGTCGATTAAATATTTGGGTATTCATTTTTCCTCGGACTCGGCCCTACTTACAAAGCTTAACCTGGATACTATTAAAACTCAAATTCAGCAATATTTACTGAGATGGTCCAACATTCCTATCTCTCTCTCTCTGGGGTAGGATTAACATTGTTAAGATGAATGTTCTCCCCCGTATCTTCTATCCTCTTAATTTATTGGGTCTCTGGTTGCCGCTCTCATACTTGCAACAGTTTCACGTGGCTTTCTCGAAATTTCTCTGGCGCGGGAAAGGGGTCAGACATTCTTTTCTTAAACTATCTCTCCCTAGGGATAAAGGGGGTCTCCGGCTCCCCAACCTTCTACTATACTACTGGGCCACTCACTTATCCAAAATAGGGAGATGGATCACATCTTATCCTGATCCCTCTCCCCCGATTTGGCTTCAAATCGAGAAATTGATTCTCTCGGAGTCTAAGTTAGATCCTTACGCTATCTTTTATACTCCCATCTCCCTCCTCTCGCAGTGGATAACAGACCAAACAATCCTTACATCTCTTAAGTCCCTCTCTCAGTGTTTACAGTTTTTAAGGATCCCTCCCAAATTGGATCTAGGACAGCCTATTGTTCTTAATCCCAACATTAAGTTGGGCAACTCGATGATTGTTCCTGACTGGCTCCCTCATATTAAAAGTACTAGTCTGGATCAGTATTATGATCAGGGTTCCCTTCTCTCATCATCTGACATCCTTGCCAAATTTGGTATTCCCAATGGCAGTGTTTTTAAAATAAATCAGTTAAGGCACCTCATTGCTGAGAAGTTTGGTACTCAGTTTAGGGAATCCATGGTTCAACCCTTCCTGTCTCACATTTTACTCTTGCTTCTAAACCACACTCTATCTCGGCAATATACTCCTTTTACTGGACTATAAGTTTCCCAAGCTACATCAATGATCTAGTGTCTGGTCCTCTCACTTCCGATGTTACCTTGAATTGGTCCCAGGTTTGGAGGATCTGCATAGATACCATACTCAGGACAGGCTTAAACTTACCCAATATTATATTTTGAATAATATGTATTACACGCCTAGGAAACTTTTCCGGCTCAATAGATTAGCTCTTTCCCAGTGTACCAGATGTTCGCAGGAGGAAGGGAATCCCCTCCATATTTTCTGGTACTGTACTAAAGTAGCCCTGCTCTGGTCGGCCATCCAAGCCAATTTGGACCCCCTATTGGGCCTTACCACTTTTTTCACTCCTGAAATATGTATTTTACGGGACTATAGTGCTATAGACTGTGCTGAACGTCGATATCATATCGCCCTTGTGTCTGGTGCGGTTAAGAGATTAGTTCTTAGACACTGGACCGACCAACTGTCCCTGACCTACCTGGAATGGTTGACTGAGCTCTCGGCTTGTCTTAATGTTGAAAGGCTAGCTGCCAGTGTGCGGTACCGCATGGACTTATTTCAGAAAAGGTGGGGTAAATTATATGCTCTTTATTTACACCGATGACCTCTTGGCATTCCCTTTGGCGCCCAAGGAAGCTTCTTCCTTGTTCCCTTTTGTATCTGTATCCTTTGCTCTTTTAAGAGTGGTTCTCCCTGTGGAATATTTGTAACAATATTAGTATTTTTTCAGGTATGTAGTTATCTGGCACACTTGGGTTGGGGAGGGGTGGGGGTGGAGGGTGGTAGGAGGGATGGGGGTGGGAGGGGTTGCGGGTGGGCGGGTGTGGTGGTGGGTTTCTTTTTCTTTTTCTTTCTTCTTACTTTGTACCAGGTGTAGACAACTGGTTTATTTCACCCTATGTAAATGTTGTTTTCTCATTTTGAAAATTTAAGAAACTTGAATTTCAAAAAAAAAAAAAAAAACAAGATGGTGGCTCATGGATGAGGACTTTTTCTTCACAGACTAGGATTTTTTAAATCCCCTTTCGTGAGCTGACAAAATTCTTGACCGTGAGCCCGATCCTCTTTCGCAAAACATATATATAAATCACGGCTTGAACTAAGCATGCTCAGAACCCAAACAATAAAAATTAAATAACTTTGTAATGGATTACTATTTTTTAACCAAGCCATTGCTGGATTGTTCTTTGACCCAAACTCTTTGTATGCTCCAAATTTCAGACCACAACGCCAAACAGTATGGTCGCAGTACGATGGGAAAAATGTGACAAAAATTGCGAAAAACAAGGTTTTCAGTGCTTTGCTGCACAGAAACTGTACGTCTGACCAAAACGCAACTTGGCAGATCAAGAGATCTACCATACCAGACTACGCATTCCAAATTGCATGCAAATCCAATGAACGGCTGCAAAGATATTAACGTGCAAAATTGGGGCTTAACATTAAAGTGCCTACTCAAGCCTAACTGTAGAAACACAGAAACATAGAAGCTGACAGCAGATAAGGACCACAAGACACATCCAGTCTACTCATTTTTTTTCTACCTTATGAATGTGCCACAGGCCTTTACTCTGTCGATCGCCTATCTATTCATACTCATCTGTATTGCTCCCTTATGCCTATCCCATGCCTGTTTGAAACCCTGCACTGTATTCCTAGCCACCACTTCCTGAGGTAGGCTGTTGCATGCATCCACCACCCTTTCTGTGAAAAATAACTTCCTCGCATTACCCCTTAATTGGCCTCCCTCTAATCTCATGCTGTGTCCTCTTGTGCTGCAATTTTTGTTTACATTGAAACATGTTAGACTCTTTCACCTTGTTAATGCCCTTAAGGTGTTTGAATGTTTCCATCATATCACCTCTCTCCCTCCTTTGTTCTAGGGTATACATATTGAGCTCCGTTAATCTGTCCTCATATGTTTTCTGATGCAGTCCCTGCACCATTTTGGTTGCCCTTCTCTGGACTGCCTCCATTTTGTTAATGTCCTTGTGAAGGTGCGGCCTTCAGTACTGCACGCAGTACTCCAGATGGGGCCTAACCAGTGTCTTGTAAACAGGAATTATTACCTCTCTCTTATGACTTGTGATATATAGAAACATTGACTCTGAAGGCAGATAAGGACCGCTTGGCCCACCTAGTCTGCCCATTTCCCTACCTACTGGATAAACTGCAGATCCTAGTTAACCAACAGCCTATTTCTTCCTACCTCCCACAAGAATTGCTTTATGTCTGTCCCATGCATTCTTGAATTCTCCCCCAGTTTTAGACCCCACAACCTTCTGAGGAAGACTGTCCCATGCGCCCACCCTCTCTGTGAAAAAATCCTTCCTCACATTGCCCCTGAGCCGTCCCCCCTCTATCTTCAAATTGTGTCCCCTTGTTATTGCACATCTCTTTTTCTGAAAGATGCTACCCTTTTGGACTTTGTTGATTCCACTGAGGTACTTAAACATTTCTATCATGTCTCCCTTTCCCTCCTTTCCTCAAGGGTATACATATTAAGATCCCTTAGTCTCTCCTCGCTCCAGAACTGGATCATGCATCAGATGGGGTCTCACCAACTGTCTGTACAGAGGGATAACAACTTCCTATTTTCTGCTGGTGATGCCTCTCCTATACATCCCAGTATACCCCCAGCCTTCCTACTGCCTCTCTCACATTGCTTGCTAACCTTGAGGTCATCTGATATGATTACCCCAAGGTCCCTTTCCATTTTGTTATTGTTTACCTCCCTCATTGTGTAATCTTCCCCTGGGTTTTTGTTTCCCAGGTGCATTGTTTTGCACTTCTTGCACTGAATCCAAACTGACATACTTGACCATTCCTCCAACCTTGCCAAGTCCCTTTTCATCCTTTCCACCCTCCTTGTGTATCAACTCTGTTGCAGATCTTAGTGTCATCTGCAAAGAGACATACTTTTCCTTCCAGACCCTCTGCAATGTCACTTATAAAGACATTAAAAAGGACTGGGCCCAGTACTGAACCCTGTGGTACTCCACTAGTAACCCCTTTCTTCGGAGTGGACTCCGTTTACTATTACCTTCTGTGTCCTATTATCCAGCCAATGTTTTACCCAGGCTACCACCCTGGGACCCACTCCCATGCTAGCTAATTTATTAATCTTTTGTGTGGGACTTTGTCAAATGCCTTGCTGAAATCTAGGTAGGCCATGTCCACAGCCCTTCCCTGGTCTACTACTTTGGTCACCCAGTCAAAGAAATTGATTAGATTCATCTGAAATAACCTTCCTGCTGTGAATCTATGCTGCTTTGGGTCCTGTGCCCCACTAACCTCTATGTACTCAACCATTCTTTCCTTCAGAAGTGATTCAATCATTTTCCCTACCACAGAGGTCAAACTGACAGGTCTGTAGTTTCCTGTCTCTGTCTTGCTCCCACTTTTGAGAAAGGGAATCACATCCACCTTCCTCCAGTCCTAGGGTACCACACCATCCTCCCATGATTTGTTAAAAAGGATAGTCAGTGGTGCCACTAGTTCTCCCCTTAATTCTTTTAGGATTCTGGGATGAATCCTGTCAGGCCCCATTGCTTTGTCCACCTTCAGTTTTTGGAGTTCTTTCAGAACCCTTTCTTCCGTGAAAGGACTGGGATTGACCCCCTAACCCCATTCAGAGTGCTTCTATTAATTGGATTTGGTACCTCCCCCTCCTCCTCTTTTGTGAATACTGAGCAGAAGTATTCATTCAGTACCCCTGCTTTTTCACTGTCCCTCTCTGCCCACCCACCCACCGTCCATTCTATTCAGCCTCACTATTCCTCCCTTTTCTTTCTACACTCCCTAATGTACCCATAAAAGGTTTTATCCCCCTTCTGAACCAAGTTGGCTATGTTTTCCTCAGTTTGGGCCTTTGCTATTCTGACTGCCTTCCCTGCTTTCTTCTGCCTTAACTGGTGCAGTTCTCTGTCCTGCTCCATGTTTCCTTATACTTCTTAAATGCTATCTTTTTCTCCCTAACCTTCCCCGCCACCTATTTTAAGAACCATAGTGACTTTTTCTTTCATTTTGATTTGTTTATTTGCTTCACACAAAGGCATGTTGCCTCTGTGATGGCAGTTTTAATGTTTCCCCATTGTTGCTCCATCCCTTCTTCTTGCCTGTTTGCTAGTGCTTTTCTGAGGCACTCTCCCATTTTGACAAAGTCAGCTCTCCTGAATTCCATTTCCCTCACTTTTGTATGGTTTGACTCTGCAGTTGAATTTATCATGAACCACACTGTTTGGTGGCTACTTGTTCCCAGATGCCTACCCACTTCTAGATCTGAGATCCTCTCACTGTCTCCATTTGTGAATACAAGGTCTAAGATTGCTCCCTCCCGAGTGGGTTCCAACACTAGCTGTCTGAGGCATGCCCCCTGTAGGGCATCGAGAATGGTCCTGCTCTTGGACGTGGCTGCAGCAAAGGTGCTCCAGTTAACAGCTGGCATATTCAGGTCCCCATCAGCAACATCTCCCCTTTCTCTGCCATCCTAAGGATGCCTTCTATCATATCCTTGTCCATTCCCTTCCCCTGAGATGGGGGTCTGTATACAACCCCTGTGTGGATTGTGGTGCCATTTCCAGTCTCTAAGGTGACCCACAGTGCCTCCTCTCCTTCCTGTTTACTCTTTTGTTCCATTGCTTTTATCCCTTCCCTTACATAGAGATACTCCTCCCCCTCTTCTACCCACCCTGTCTCTCCTGTAGGTTGTGTACCCTGGTATGTTAACATCCCAGTCATGGTTCTCTGTGTACCATATTTCTGTGACTGCCACGATATCCAGGCATCCCTCTTCCACCAAGGCCACCAGTTCAGGGAACTTGTTGCCCAGACTATGGGCATTGGTACTCGTTATCCTCAATTTCTTGATGGCTTTACCCCTTTTTTCCCCATCCCTGTCCTTACTGCCTTTGTCGTTTTCTCCATTTACCCCTGCCATTCCCCCTATTGATGTCTCTATCTTGGTGTTTACCTCACTAACTACCCTGATATTTTGGAGGGTGGGGGCCAGGTTTCCCTGCTCATTTCCAGTGCCTTCCTCCTTGGCTAGTTTAAATACTTGCCAATGAAACATTTAAACCTGTCATCTAGGATCCTGGTTCCCCTCCTGGACAGATGCAGACCATCGTATCAGTATAGGCCTACATCACTCCAGGTGGACCCCCAGTCCCCAGTGAAGCCAAACCCCTGAGCTCTGCACCAGTTTTTCAACCACTGATTGAATCCCATGGTGTGGAGCACCCTAGTCTCACCCATGCCATAGACAGGCAGCACCTTCGAGAAGGTTACCGTGCATGCTACTTGTCTAAGGCCTCTTCCCAACTCCACAAACTCCTCCTGCACTGTTCTGATCCCTTTCTCAGCCAGGTCATTTGTCTGTAGGTGGACAATGACATCCAGCTCCCTCCCCCATGCAGCTGCTCCCATGATCCTGTGGATTCACTCCCTGTCCCTCCTAGCCAAGGCACCTTACCTCTCTCTCCCCTCCCTCCCCAGTTCTACCCTCCTTACAATGAAGTCCCCCACCAGAAGTTGTTTCCTTCCCCTATGGGGTCCCATGCCACCCCCCTGTTGGTCTCCTTTGTGGAGGTTCCCAACATCCTCCTTTGTCTCCACTGTGGGTGTCTCTATAGAGGAACCATACTCTGCCAGAGTGGCATAAGAATTTTGGAGAGGTACAACTGGAGAGATGCGTCCCTGTTCCACCACCCTCATCCTCCCTGAGCCCACTGTGGTCCAACGGCTCCTCTTTCTTGCAACCTCTGAGGCAGTGGTGCTGGCCCAGGTGGTCCTGGGTGGGAGAGGATGTCCCCCAAATCCTAGCCAGCTCAGCCTGGAGATGAGCAACATCCTCCCTCAACCCAGAGAGGTGCCTGTAGATGTGACAACACCGTATCCTCCAGAATGTCTCCCGGAAGACTGCTGCCCCACAGCCACTGCACTGTACCACTCCCATCATGTCTTATTTCAGCTCCCTTAACTGTTGTTTTGAATACTTACTCTTTCCTCTGTTAATATATATATATATATATATATATATATATATATATATATATATATATATATATTTCCCTACTTACCTACTGCCTCTATGCCCTTAAAGCTCCTGATCTTACTGTTCTGAGACAGGAAGTTCCTGTATTTCTCAGTAGTCTCCTTACTTGCTCAGAGTAAGACCTCCAGCAGCTGGGGGGGACAGAGAGTTACTCTTTTTCTTCTAGGATGATGAGTCTTTTGTGGCTCTGTGATCACTCCCTTCCTGCTCCCAAACAGGAAGTTCCTGTTGTCAGTCAAATCCTGTGCCTATAAAAGTAGAACTGGCTAAGGGTGGGGAGGTGGAGAAGAGGAAAGGAGGGCAATATAGTCCCAGTAGAGAAGTATAGTTCTAGCAGCACCTCCTTCCTCTTGCTGTTCTCTGCCTGTTCTCTGACAGAAGCTATCTAGGACAGTTTTTAAATACCCTACTAATACACCCCAACACCCCCCTAGCCTTACCTACTGCTTTAGTGGTCTGCTTGGATGATTTCAGGTCATCTGTGATAATGATGCCCAAGTCTTTTTCTTCTCTTGTGATTGCCAACAACTCCCCTCCCAACCTATAGGTGGCTTCAGGGTTTCTCTTCTCTATGTGCATGATCTTGTACTTCTTTGCGTTAAACCCCAGTTGCCACTCTTCCAACCATTTTGCCAGTTTATCCAGATCTCTTCTCATTCTGCCCACCCCATCTGGGTCATCTACTCTGTTGCAGATCTTGGTGTCATCTGCAAACAGACAAACCTTACCCTCCAGTCCATCTGCAATGTCACTGATGAAGATATTGAAGCGGACTGGCCCAAAGACTGATCCCTGAGGTACCACACCTGTGACTTGCATCACTTCTGACTGTATACCATTTACCACCACCCTCTGTTTTCTGCCAGCCAACCAGTTTGCCACCCATTTGACTGACTTCTAACCCACCCCAAGCCTACCCATCTTATTAATCAATCTTCTATGTGGAACAGTATCAAAAGCTTTGCTGAAGTCAAGGTAGGCAACATCAACTGCATCCCCCTGGTCTACCGCTCTGGTTACCCACATAAACATAGAAGCTGACATTAGAAAAGGACCACAAAGTCCATCCAGTCTGCCCATTTATTTTTCTACCTTATGAATGCGCCATCAGCCTTTGCTCTCTCAATGGCCTATCTATTCATACTCATCTGTATTGCTGTCTTATGCCTACCCATGCCTGTTTGAAGCCCTGCACTGTATTCATATCCACCACTTCCTGAGGTAGGCCATTCCATGCATCCACCACCCTTTCTGTGAAAAAGAACTTCCTCATATTACCCCTTAATGGGTCTCCCTCTAATCTCATGCTGCGTCCTCTTATCCTGCTCTTTTTCTGATACTGAAACATGTTAGACTCCTTTACCTTGTTAATGTCCTTAAGCTGTTTGAATATTTCAATCATATCACCTCTCTCTCCCTCCTTTGCTCTAGGGTATACATATTGAGCTCCGTTAATCTGTCCTAATATGTTTTCTGATGCAGTCCCTGCACCATTTTGGTTGCCCTTCTCTGGACTGCCTCAATTTGGTTAATGTCCTTGTGAAGTGTGGCCTCAGTACTGCATGCAGTACTCCAGATGGGGCCTAACCAGTGTCTTGTAAAGCAGGATTATTACCTCCTTTTCTGACTTGTGATACCCTACTAATACATCCCAACATCCCCTAGCCTTACCTACTGCTTTAGTGATCTGCTTGGATGATTTCAGGTCATCGGTGGTGATGATGATGCCCAAGTCTCTTTCTTCCTTTGTGACTGCCAGCAACTCCCCTCCCAGCCTATAGGTGGCTTCAGGGTTTCTCTTCCCTATGTGCATGATCTTGCACTTCTTTGTATTAAACCCCAGTTGCCACTCTTCTCACCATTTTGCTAGTTTATCCAGATCTCTTCTCATTCTGCCCACCCCATCTGGATCATCTACTCTGTTGCAGATCTTGGTGTCATCTGCAAACATACAAACCTTACCCTCAAGTCCATCTGCAATGTCACTGATGAAGATATTGAAGAGGACTGTCCCCAGGACTGATCCCTGAGGTACCCCAATTGTCACTTGCATCTTTTCTGACTGTATACCATTTACCACCACTCTCTGCTTTCTGCCCATCAACCAGTTTGCCACCCAGTTGACCAACTTCTGACCCCCCCGAGCCTACCCAGCTTATTAATCAATCAATCTTCTACGTGGAACAGTATTGAAAGCTTTGCTGAAGTCAAGGTAGGCAACATCAACTGCTCCCCCTTGGTCCACCACTCTGGCTACCCAGTCAAACAAATCTATGAGATTAGTTTGACAGGACCTTCCTTTTGTAAACCCATTCTGTCTTGGATCCTGTGCTCCTATGGATTCCAGTTGTTGCACTATCCTTTCCTTAAGGAGTGCCTCCATAATCTTGCCTACTACTGGGGTAAGACTGACTGGTCTGTAATTCCCCTGCCTCCTCCCTGCTACCACTCTTGTGGAGCGGGATCACATGAGCCCTTCTCTAGTCTTCTGGGACCTCTCCTGTGTTCAGAGACTCATTAAACAGTTCTGATAATGGCTCTGCTAGTTCCACCCTTAGCTTCTTTAGTACCCTGGGATGCATGCCATCAGGTCCCATTGCCTTGTCCACCCTGAGCTTATTGAGCTCTTGTAGGACCCTTTCTTTTGTGAAGGGACTAGTGCGTAACTCCCTACCCCATGTCCATGGTGCTGAGCTCTGGGCAATGCCATACCTTCTCTTCAGTAAATATTGAGCAGAAGTATCTATTTAGGATAGATTCTTTTACATGGTCCTCCTGCTCACATGCCCCTTTATCCCCTTTGATCTTAGCAATACCCCCTCTGGACTTTCTGCTTTCACTAATGTATCTATAGAAAGTCTTGTCATTTTCTTTTACTGTTTGTGCTAGTGTTTCCTCGGTTTGAGCCTTTGCCTGCCTTACTGCCTTCCCTGCTTCCCTTAATGCTTGCCCACTTTGCCTATACCCCCTCACCTGTATTTCTTTTTGTCAGGGCTAGCTTAACTCTGTTGGCCATCTTATCAAAGTCAGCTCCTCTGAAGTCCTTTATTTTTGCCTTGGAATGGGATGACTTAGTTCTAGTGGCCCAACTGAACCATACCACGTGATGGTCACTGGCCCCCAGGTGACCTTCTGCCTGGAGATCTGTGATCCTTTCCCTGTTATTCAGTACTAGATCTAGGATAGTCCTGTCTCTTGTGGGTTGTTGTACCAGTTGTTTGAGGCCCTTCCCCTGCAGGGAATCCTCCATGTGTCTAGTTCTGGCAGATGTTCCTGCTGGTACTGACCAATCTATATCTGGCATGTTGAAGTCTCCCATTATCAGAACCTCCCCTTTAGCTGTCATGTTTTGTATATCTTCTAACAGTAATGTGTCTATGTCCCCTTCCTGGTCTGGAGGCCTGTACACAACCCCAGTTCGTATGGCTGTCCCATTTCCTGTTTCTGTAGCTTTAATATTTTCATTGACATAAAGGGCCACTCCACCCCCCCTTTTGCACCTCATTCTCTTCTGAACAGTACATAACCAGGTATTGAAGCCTCCCAAGTGTCTCATTAATGGCTACTATGTCCATTTTAGCCTCTGTCATTATTGCTTGCAGGTCTGAGATCTTGTTTCCCAGACTGCGAGCATTTGTGTACATGATTTTCCATTGGCCAGATTTCAGTGTGTTAGTTGTTGGGTGATGTCTGGCATTTCCCCTGTGCATCGCATGGGGAGGAAGACCTTTTTCCTTACCTGGTGATGCAAATGAACTACAAACATGCTGAACTACTGTTTGACCACTAGCTGAGGGGGGAGGGGTGTTCTTCCCATTCAACATATGGGGTGCTGCACCCCTCTCCCCATTTTCTAGTTTAAATATTCTGCAAAGACGTCAAACTTCTGCCCCAATACACTGACTCCCTCCTTAGTCAGATGCAGTCCATCAAATTTAAAGAACATTCACTCCCAAAACTGTTGCCAGTTCCCTATAAATTTGTGTCCTTTTTCCTGGCACCAGTCTTTGAGCCACATGTTTAGCTCCCCTATCTCCCCTTATCTGACCTTCCATCCATCTTCCCCCCCTCTCCCAGACTGGCAGGATCTCAGAGAAGGAGATGCCAGATGAAATGGATGATAGTTTGTCACCCAACCTGGTCAGGTGTTCTTTGGTCTTCACAACTGACCGGCTGGTGAGATCATTAGTCCCTATGTGTACCAGGACATCAACATTTTCTCCTGTTTCCTGAACAATTTTAGCAATGTGGTCAGTGTCTCTCCATGCTGATGTACCTGGGAGACATCTGACCTTTAATCCTGGCTGGAGATAGATATCAACTCCCCGAATCACGGAGTCTCCTATGATCAGAAGTTTTTTGGATTTCCATTTTGCCTTTTTTGTTTTGGTTCCTGTTTTGGGCGAGTTTCATTGTGCTAGCTCCTGTGCTGCAGTGTCCTGCTCTGCAGTGTCCTCTGCCTCTTTGTTTGATTTCAGAGATAGAGGCAGATACCTGTTTGTAGTATTTATAAGGTTTGTGGAGGTGATATGTTGGAGAGCACCGAATGATGGGGCACCTGATTTGCCCCTCCTAACCACCTGCCAACCTCCCAGACCAACTACCCTCTGTGGTCAAGGTGCTTCTGCTGGATGTTGGGGAAATGGCAGGCAGTTCTTATAATATATTTCCTCCTGAATATGCAATTTGAGGTGTGCAATCTCTGCCCATGCTGCCTGGAGCTGAGCCCTTAGATCTCCAATGGTCCAGCATGTAGGACAGCATCCTAAATCCTGTATAACTTCCCTTTTGAAAAGTGTCCTGCAGTGCCTGCAGTTAATAATATCCATTCCACGTAAGTTGCCGAGTTTATAACCTGGTCTGAATAATTAGAAGGCGGAAAATGAAAGCAAACTAATATATATTAGATTATATATATATATATATATATATATATATATATATATATATATATATATATTATATTTAGTTAGTTAGTTTTGTTGACCAGGTAAGTGCACTCGACTAATTCTTGCCTATTTTCAGGCACGACTCAAAAGGAGGTGGATATAGATGAATGATGAACTGACCTTCAACCAGATTAAGCTGTTGGTGGTATTTTTAGTGCATGGGGGAAATTTTGCCAGGGCACCGGGGAAATTCTCCTACTCTTTTTGGTAGAGGGCACTGTGTTGAGGCCCCAGAGAATGGAGGAGCACAGTAGTGTGCTGGATGACAAAGAGAGCAGAGGTGGAATTGAAGGCGATGTTATGTACAAGCTGCCAGAAAAACAACCATCCATTGTCCAGGATATTAATATCACAGAGGAAAGCATGGCAACCCCAGGTGAGTCTGGGAAAGATGCGGTGATGGAGGTGGACAATGCAGATGCAGAGGTCATGCTGCAACAGGCACCAGAGGAAAAGAAAATATTATTGCTTCTTGAGATGTCAGAAGCTGAAGAGGATTATCGACAAGCTAAACTCAAGATGGTGGAAGAAAAATCCAGATTCCAGCACTCACCAGGCACATCCAAGGCAGCACCAGCTAAAATTTTTGTCATTGGAGACATTTCCAAGGACTCAGAGGAGAGAAGAATGCTGCCGGAATCGAATGACATACCCCAATAGATAGGCCAGTGGACTCCTGAAAATGCATTACAAGCTACAGGATGGAAGCAGAATGGAACAGGGACATGGATCCCCAATGACTTGGTACCCATCTCAGGCAAGGTCAACGATTTATCCTTAAGTACACATGGAGCAGGACTAAGGCAGGCCCAAAATGCTGGGATGGGGGAACAAGTTCATAATTATACCATACAACGTAATGAGGAGCCTGAAGGTACTCGGGAGGGGGGTTCAGGACTTATCTCTTACTCCCCTTGTGGGAGCCAGGTTGAAGTTTTCTCTGATGCAGGGGAGGCTGGGACTCAGGGAACTGAGGGGATTCTCCAGTCCACTGCATCTCAACACATGAACAGGGTGAAGGAAGGTGTGTTATCAGAGACTGATGAGGGGAATGCACACAAGGCCACATTTGCTAGCTTATTCCACAAGCCAGTGGAGCTAGTCAAACATCATAATGCAGTTCATTTACGCTACGTGGAGGGTATGGAAAGTCTCTCAGACCATTATTACGTGAGGAAAGAACTGATTAAAAACTCTTTGGGGTTCACACCAGGTGAAGTGTATGTATTCATCCATGCTCCCGGGGAGAGTACTTTTGATATCAGCTTTCGATCGCTGGATTTACTTGAACGTTTTTGGGAAAAGTATACAAATTTAAAAACAAATCTATTTTAGGTACCCTTCCAGGTTCCATCACTGACCAAGAATTCCACGAAGTTCGTAACTATACTTCTTCATAATGAGGGAGTTAACATTATAGACATATTGTACTGGGTGGAGAAAAAGTGCAAGGTAGAGGGAAACCCTAAACCTATTTTTGATGCTGAAGGTTTTTGGAATGGGGGTGGAGGTTGAAAGTCAGTCTGCATCAAACTGACACAGGATTGGTGCATTTGCTGAATTGTTTTTTTTTTGGTGGGGCAGATGCAAGGGGTTCATTTTTTATCCTGATCAATCCAGGCAATGTTATAAATGTGGGTTGTCTAGATATTTGAGTAACCAATGTGAGGTTCTCAAGTGGGCAGTGTGGGCAACATGGTCACACAGGTTTCTTTTGCAGGCAATATACCAAATGTAATTTGTGTGAGGATGAGAATCATTCCTTTACAGACTGTCCGTGGGCATCACACAACACAGAAAATCAGGATTTTGTTGTGCAGGATTTTTGTATCATAAATCTGCATTAGCTGCAAACAGGGTTCCCACATATCCCCCTGCAAGAGGAAGGAGTACCTCAACTCCCCCCCGGAGGCAGTATAATGCAGTGGTTTAAGGCTCTGAGCTGCAAATCTGGAGACCTGGGTTTGAATCCCACAGCCCCGACTTGCATACTGTGTGACCCTGAGCAAGTCACTTAACTTCCCTGTGCTCCGAGGTCACACCTGTAAAACAAGCTTTCAGCTTAGTGTGCTACTCCTGGTTAAACAATAGGGAAAAAAAAGAGTTGAGTTGATTCCAGGTCCCAGTTACCCAATAGAACAGATTGTGTGGACCCCCTGGCAAGTGACCATCAAGATACAGAGGAAATGCTTCCACCTAAGGTACAAGAGGTGGAGGTGTTCCAACTATTAAAAAAATGCTGCCATGGTTAAAAAGGTGACTGACCCTGTATGTGAGGTGGCAGAGTGGCCTTCAAAGGGTCCAAAGCTTTCTACAGAGGGTTTTTGCACCCAGAATAAGTACACTATTTTACAATGGAGAGGCACAGAAATGAGTGAGGAATCTGACTCTGCGTCAGTGACATCCTCATAAAGAGATATGGCAACAGAACCGGACAACCCACCTATAGAAAACAAGGGGGAAAAAAAGAAAGATGAACCTGTAAAACTCAGAATGGGCTTAAGGGCCTGCAGGAAAAAAACATTTGACTTCATCACTCATCTTAACTCGCTACAGGGACTGACCTTTGCCTCTTTAAACACCAACAGTATTTTACCTGAAAAAAAGAAGCTCATGACACATGTTACATTTTCTGAGTCTATGTATGATATTGTATTTCTTCAGGATACTAGGTTGCACAATACTTATGATATACAGCTTGCTAGTGAGGCCTGGACTTGGTGTCAGTCCTTCTGGTCTTTAGGGGAGGAAAACTGTAGTGGGGTGGGTATTTGTATTAATGTGGATACCTACAAAGTAATTCATATAGTGGAAATCTGGCCGAGGCGGGCTTTATTGGTTAATATTGATATTGATAATAGTGGGTTTCACTTGCTCAATGTATATACCCCCCAAACTAAGGCATCTTAAATAGAATTATTGCACAAAATTCAGCCATTTCTTTTTACAGCTAGAAATGTGTTACTAGAGGGAGATTTTAATATTAGTTGATACCCTGAAGATAGGGGTTCTACAACAGGGAAAATGTTTTGTGATGTGAAATGTTTGAATCAACTATTGTCACAAACGGCTTTAAAGAATGTTTTTTTTTCAACCAGGGAAAGGTGCACCACATTCCTTTTTAAAGGGAAACTATCCACCCAGATAAATTATTATTTTTTTGTCAGATTCCTCACCAGTCAGTAGTACAGACCCTCTCCCTGTAGCCTCTTCTGACCATGGTTGGTTACGGGTACAGGTTGCGGAAATTTCAGCAAGAACTAGAGGTAAAGGGTATAGTTAATTGAATTTAAGTTTACTAGAGGAGCTGGAGATTGCTAAGGGATTCAAGTATGTACTAGATGCCAGGCAGTCATTTTTTTATATGACTCCAAGAGGAAATGGTGGGAGAAGACTAAAGAGGACGTAAGTGTTTCTTTTTTTTTTTTTAAAGTGGGACGAATGAAAGGGAAGTTTAAGACAGACAGGTATCTAGAAATTAGGGCACAGTTTCATGATCTAGTGTCTATACAAATCGGGGAGGGACTATAGACCAAGAAGCCCTTCATAACTTAAGATATACCATGGGCAATATACAGTATGACAAGATGAAGTCCCTAGAATTGCAACAAAACTTTGGGGTACAGGAGTCACAAGCAAGCTTCAACCCCTTCGAGAACTGTGCCAAGAACAGGAAGACTAAAGTTATAGAGGAGTTAGAATCAGAGGAGGGAACAGTTAAAATCACACAAAAGGAGATTTTGGGAGAGGTGGAAAAGTATGTTGCTGGTCTCTTTAGGATGTCTGTCCCTTTAACTTCAGAAGTAATAGAAACATAGAATTTGACGGCAGATAAGGACCACCTGGCCCACCTAGTCTGCCCTTTTTCCTACCTAACAGATAAGCTGCAGATCCTAGTTAACCAGCAGCTTACTCCTCCCACCCCCACCCTCGAACTGCCTTATGTCTGTTCCATACATTCTTGAATTCCCCACTATTCTTGACTCCATGACCTCCTCAGGGAGGCTGTTCCATGCATCCACAACCTCTCTGTGAAAAAATACTTCCTCACATTACCTCTGAGCCGCTCTCCTCTATCTTCAAATTGTGCCCCTTGTACTTGCACATCTCTTTTCTGAAAGATGCTACCCTCTTGACTTTGTTGATTCCCTTGAGTTACTTGAAAGTTTCTATCATGTCCCTCTCTCCTTCTTTCCTCAAGGGTATATATTAATTTCCTTTAGTCTTTCTTCATATGTCTTCTGGTGCAGACCCTGCACCATTTTGTTTGCCTCCTCTGAGAGCCTCCATTCTGTCTATGTCTTTGCAAGATGGGTCTCCAGAACTGCACACAGTACTCTAGATGGGGTCTCACCAACTGTCTGTAAAGAGGGATAACAACTTCATGTTTTCTACTATTGGTGCCTCTCCCTGTGCATCCCAGTATTCCCCCAGCCTTCCTTACTGCCTTCTCACATTGCTTGCCCACTTTTAGGTCACCTGATATAATTACCCCCAGGTCCCTTTCCATTTTTACTGTTGTCAGTATCTCACCCCCCATTGTGTACTCTTCCCCTGGGTTTTTGTTTCCCAGGTGCAATACCTTGCACTTCTTTGCACTGAATCTGAGCTGCCATACATTTGACCATTCCTCCAACCTTGCCAAGTCCCTTCTCATTCCTTCCACTCCATCTTGTGTATCAACCCTGTTGCAGATCTTTGTGTCATCTGCAAAGAGACATATTTTCCTTCCAGTTCCTCTGCAATGTCACTTATAAAGACATTAAAAAGGACTGGTCCCAGTACTGAACCCTGTGGTACCCCGCTAGTAACCCTTCTTTCTTCACTGTGGACTCCATTTACTACTACCCTTTGCATCCTGTTGTCTAGCCAATTTTTTATCCAGGCTACCACATTGGGACCCACTCCAAGGCTGGCTAGCTTGTATAATAATCTTTTGTGTGGAACTGTATCAAATGCCTTGTTAAAATCTATGTAGGCTATGTCCACAGCCCCTCCCTGGTCTACTACTTTGGTCACCCAGTCAAAGAAATCTATTAGATTCATCTGACACGACCTTCCCATCGTGAATCCATGCTGCCTTGGGTCCTGTGATCCACTGGCCTCTAGGTACTCAACAATTCTTTCCTTCAGAAATGATTCCATTATTTTCCCTACCACTAAGGTCAAACTAACTGGTCTGTAGTTTCCTGCCTCTGTTCTGCTCCCACTTTTGTGAAGGAATCACATCCACCCTCCTCCAATCCTTAGGTACCACCCTATCCTCCCATGATTTGTTAAAGAGAGTAGTCAGTGGTGTCACTAGTTCTACCCTTAGTTCTTTTAGAATTCTTGGGTGAATCCCATCAGGCCCCATTGCTTTGTCCACCTTTAATTTTATTAGTTCTTTCAGAACCCTTTCTTCTGTAAATGGACTGGTATCGCACTGCCTTCAGAGTGTTTCTCTGTTTGGTTTAGGTACCTCCCTCCTCTTCCTTTGTGAACACTGAGCAGAAATATTCATTCAGTATCCCTGCTTTTTCACTGTCACCCTCTACCCACATTCCCTTCCCTTTATTAAGCCTCAGTATCCCTCCTTTGGTCTTTCTTCGCTCCCTAATGTACCTATAAAAGTCTTATCCCCCTTCTTAACAGAGCTGGCTATCCTTTCCTTGGTTTGGGCCTTTGCTATTCTGACTGCCTTCCCAGCCTCTTTCTGCTTTAACTGATAAAGTTCTCTGTCCTGCTCCTTCTGTGTTTCCTTATATTTCCTGAATGCTATCCTTTTCTCCTTAACCTTCCCTGCCACCTCATTTGAGAACCATAGCATTTTTTCCCTTCGTTGTGTTTTGTCGATTTGCTTTACACAAAGGCTTGTTGCCTCTGTGATCACTGTTTTGATTACTCCCCATTGTTCCTCCACCCCTCCTTCTTGCCTGTTTGCTAGTGCTTTTCTGAGGCACTCTCTCATTTTCCCAAAGTCAGCCCTCCTAAAGTCCAATACACTTGCTTTTGTATGGCTTGATTGTATGGCTGTGTTTATCATGAACCACACTGTTTGGTGGTCGCTTGTTCCCAGATGACTACCCACTTCTAAATCTGAGATTCTTTCTCCATCCCCATTTGAGAGTACCAGGTCTAAGATTGCTCCCTCCTGAGTGGGTTCCAATACTAGCTGTCTGAGGCATGCAACTTGTACGGCATCAAGAATGACCCTGCTCTTGGATGTGCCTGCAGCAAAGGTGCTCCAGTTAACATCTGGCATATTCAGGTCCCCCATCAACAATATCTCCCTTTTTCTGCCATTCTAAGGAAGCCTTCTATCATTTCCTTGTCCATTCCCTCCCCCTGAGATGGGGGTCTGTATACATCCCCCATGCAGATTGTGGTGCCATTTCCTGTCTCCAGGGTGACCCAGAGTGCCTCATCTGCTCCCTGTTTACTCTTTAGCTCTGTTGCTTTGATCCCTTCCTTTACATAGAGAGCTACTCCGCCTCTTCCTCTTTTACCCTCCATGTCCCTCCTGTAGATTGTGTATCCTGGTATGTTGACATCCCAGTCATGGTTCTATGTGTACCATGTTTCTGTGACTGCCACAATATCCAGGCATCCCTCTTCCATCAAGGTCACTAGTTCAGGGAGCTTGTTACACAGACTATTGGCATTGGTACTCATCACCCTCCACTTTTTGATGGCCTTACCCCTTTTAGCCCCATTCCTGTCCTTACTGCCTTTGCCTTTTTTTACATTTACCTTTGTCCTGCTCCCTAATAACTTCTCTACCATGGTGTTTACCACACCAATTACCGTGTTTTGTGGGGGGAGGCTGGGCTTTCCCTGCTCCTTTTCAGTGCCTCCCCCCTTGCCTAGTTTAAATGCTTGCCAATAAAGCATTTAAACCTCTCACCTAGGATCCTGGTTTCCCCCCGGACAGATGCTGACCATTGCACCAGTATAGGTCTGCATCCCTCCTGGTGGCTCCCCAGTCCCCAATGAAGGCAAAACCCTGAGCTCCACACCAGTTTTTCAACTATTCATTGAATTCCCTGGTGAGGAGTACCCTAGCATCACCCTTGCCATAGACAGGCAGCACCTCCGAGAAGGTTACCATATGCGCTACTTCTGTAAGGCCCCTCCCCAACTCTACAAACTCCTCTTGCACTGCTTTAATCCCATTCCTAGCCAGTCCATTTGTCCCTAGGTGGACAATGACATCCAGCTCCCTTCCTCATGTAGCTGCTCCCATGATTCTGAAGATTCGCTTCCTGTCCCTCCAAGCCGAGGTGCCAGGCAGGCATCTTACCTCCCTCTTCCCTTCCTCCCCCATTTCTACCACCCTAATGATTGAGTCCCCCACCAGGAGTTGTTTCCTTCCCCTGTGGGGTTCCATGCCACCCTCCTCTGGGTCTCCTTTGTGAAGGTTCCCAGCATCCTCCTTGGTCTCCACTGCAGGTGCCTCCATAGAGAAACCACTGTCCACCAGAAGAGCGAATGAATTGTGGACAGATACAGCTGGAGGGATGCAACTCTGTTCCACCACCATCTCCCTCCCTGAGCCCACCCTGGCCCAGCCTCTCCCCTTTCTTAGCAACCTCTGAGGTAGTGGCATTGGCCCTGGTGGTTCCTGGGTGGAGGAGGAGGAGGTTTCACGAATCCTAGCCAGGTCAGCCTGGAGACGGGCAACCTCCTCCCTCAGACCAGAGAGGTGCCTACACATAGGGCAGCATTGCAGCCTCCAGAATGTCTCCCGGAACACTGCCACCCCACAGCCATTGCACTGCACCACTCCTATCATGTCTTATTTTGTGTACCCTCTCCTGTTTCTCTGTATGCTTAATCTCTCCTCTCCTTACAGCTCTCACCCTTCCTGCTCTGGGACAGCAACTTCCTATATTCTTCAGTAACCTCCTTCCTCCTTGCTCAGTGTGAGACCACCAGCATCTGGGGGGGGGAGTGAGCTACTTTTTTCTTTAGGGTTGACAAAACTAATGTTTCTCTATGATCCTTCCCTTCCTACTGCCAAACAGGAAGTTCCTGTTGACAGTCAAATCCAGTGGCTATAAAAGTAGAACTGGCTTAGGGTGGGTGGGATGGAGGGCAATTAGTAAGAAAAAAGGCTAGCAACAGGAAGTTGTAATTTGAGTCACCTGCTTTTATAGTGTCTAAGCCACACCCCAATTAAGCTCTCTCTCCTCCTACTGGTTTAGCAAAGTAAGCTGATACAGTACCCTTCCCAGCACAGAACACACACTGATTTTCTTTCTTTTCTTTCTTTTTTTAACCCTAAATAAGACCCCTTTTACTTCTAATAAAGTATCTGTCTGCTTAATCTCAACAGACACTGACTTCTGCTGAGATATAAGTGTTAAATTAATAAGAAAATGTAGCTTCTTTTAGTTAGCTGCTTTCTGCTCTACAAGCAAGGCTAGCAACAGATGAGTGATTGGATAAATGTCAAGGCCAAAACCTACCTGGATATATTCAGGATGAATTAATTAGACCCATTACTGAACAGAAAGTGACTAATGTTATTTCCAACCTAAAGAAAGGGACGTCTCCTGGGAGTGATGGTCTTCCGTATGAGATCTATAATTCTATAGCAGCACAACTGAAAATGTGTATAACGACTGTTTGAATGAGGAAAATATTCCAGTTAGTATGTACCAAGGGTTGATGATTTTATTATTTAAAACAGGAAATAGAGGAGTGTTGAGAAACTGGAGACCTATTAAGCTGCTTAATGCAGATTTTAAAATTGTGACCAAAATCTTAAGTATTAGATTAGCACAGGCTATGGGAGAAATTATGCACCCTTCTCAGTCTTGTGCCCTTCCAGGCAGGAAAATAGGAGACTCACTGATTTTAATCAGAGAAATCCTGGAAAAGGGAGGAATGGAGAACTATCTGGTTTCTTGGTAAGCCTGGACCAGGCCAAAACATTTGACAGAGTGTCATACAAGTTCCTCTGGAAATGCCTGGCCAGTTATGGATTTCCTAGTGTTTTTATGTCCTGGATTGCAATATGTTACAAAAGTGCTAAGTGCATACCGTATGTGAACAGATGGCTTGGAAAGGAGTGTGGTACCTATAGAGGTATGCATCAGGGGTTCCTCCTGAGCCCCTATTATATATGTTATCCTTAGATCCATTGTTGCAGGCTTTACATGTGTCCGGTAGAGTGATTGGCCTCACAGTATCTAGTGAAGATTTAGAAATCAAAACCGTGGATTACGCAGACAATCTCTGTTTAATTTTGGCAGATAGGGAGTCAACGATGCATGCAGGGAATATTATTCAAGATTTCAGTAGAATAACAGGTGCAAAAATCAATTTTGCCTAAAGCAATTGTATTCCAATAGGAGATCTGTAGGTGGGAGACCAAGAAATGATGGGTGTTAAAGTGGTTCAGGGAGGGTGTAAAATTCTGGGAATTACGTTTGGGCTAGAAGATTCAGCATTTCTTAATTGGGAACAAGCACTAAAAATGGCTCAACAGAGAGTTCAAATTTGGAATAAATGGCATATGTCTAAATTAAAAAGAGTACACATGATTAAAACATTTTTAATAGCCACATTTCTTCATTTGGCAGTAGCATTTCCGCCTCCGAGGCAGTTTGAGGTAGCATTATAAAGTTGCTTTTTCTCCTGATTTTTGGGCAGTCATCTTAACCCAATAAAAAGAGGTATCTTGTATTTAGAGAAAAAAACAGGGGGGATTGCAATGATTAACCCAGCGCTCTTTTTCCACTCTGTGTTTAAATATTTCAACATTAAACCACTGTTGATAGGGACTATGACTATTTGGTCACCATGGGTGCTGGATAGTATAGGAGCATGGCTTGCAGATGGGCCTACACAGGGCACTATAGCCAGATAGAAACCAATAGAGGGGTTACCCCCCCTTTTCCAGGATTCTTGGGGTACATTGAAATTATGGAAGATTATGAATCAACAGGTGATATTCTTAAATAGAAAATCATAGTACAAATTGGTGTTGGAAGGCCATTTTGTGTAACTCCCCCAATACTCTGAGAGACTTGATACAAGAACAGCAGTATATAGGACAGATGCTGACAAATAAAATAATTCCAGACACAATGTGGGCTGTATTGTGGCTTAGTACGCACAGAACATTTAATGTCAAAAAATAATCTTAAACATAAAGGGATGGAAGACAGGATTTGTCCCAGACAATCCAGTATTGCTGCACTGGAAACTGTGGATCATCTGTACTTCCAGTGCCCATTCATAGTCTGTTTCTGGGAGGTTCTGTCTCATCATTGGAAACAGTTCCCAGTTCATACATTAACTCTGGAGGTATTCTTTTTAGGGTTACTACCACGTTCATGGCAAAGGGTGCATTGCCAGACAGTACAAGTGCTTTTTCTGTGTATTACATACCATATTTGGATCACTAGAGTAAAGCTGACATTACAACAGATACAGATTACTCCAGAACAATTGTTTTGTACCGTAAATGACTCAATTCTGGCAATAAAACGAAAATAACAAGCTAGGGTGACTACCAAGCAGTTGAGATTGGTGGGGTAAATGGCAGTGGTTATTTAGGCACAGACCTGTAGTATGATGCAGTGAATGGATCTAATGATAACAAACAACATACTGAGATTTGATGTGAGGAATTAATGGTATGGTTATTTATTATCTCCAGGAAAAAGAAAGCATCCTAAACCACTGAAAACTTAAGAGTAGGAAAGGAACTTCCTCAGGTAAAGTGTGGAGTGCAACCTGCAGGCACAATACACTGGATGGTAATGGTAACTGTAGTGCTATGAAGAATACTGACAGAAGGGCATGAGAATGTTTACTGAAAATGTATTGTGTGCTTCTCTCAGTTTGGCTGTCATACTTACATCTAGGGCCGTTCTTTCTAGGGAATAGGAGGGAGTTACATATCACTATTTATCGTATAATATAATTTTAGGGTGATGTTATAGTATTGGGAGTTTGTACAGTTAGGATTTTACTTTTACAAATGGTTTGAATGCAGGAAGCAATGCTTATTTATGTATGTTTTTCTTTCTTGGCATGTTTTGATGTAGTGTGCTGTAACACTGTGCTTTTCAGATTTGTTTTCCAGTTTTAATGAAAAATTCCCCAACTCTTTTAGTTGGGAGGGGGACTATTATTATTAGTTTATATTTTTTTTCCTGTGTTTTGGTTTGTAGGGTTATTTCAATACTGTATGACAGTAATACTTGTATTTGCTTTAATGTATATAATTTTTTTTGTCGTATTATTTGTGTGCATTAACACTATTTGTAAATATTTGATTTTGAAGGTATAATAAAAAATTCCCCTACTCTTTTCAAGAAGTGCCATGGGATCTTTAACATCCACCTGAACTACCACCAGAACAGGTAGACAGGACCTCGGTTTAACATCTCATCCGAAAGACGGCACCTCAGGAGTGCAGCACCCCCCTCATGCTGCACTGCAGTGTTAGTTTTAGTATATTAACCCATGTGCCTGGTGTGGGGATAGAACCCACAGACTTCTGATATATATATCTGTTACTGCCCCACCTTCTGTGCCTGTGCCAATGCTGGCCCCTATATCTGTACCCGCCATTAGTCACGACTCATATCGCCAGCTGAGGATGTTTTCAGGCACCCTCCCCACACCCTAGGGGGAGGACAACTGGAAGACTTGGATATACTATATTGCCCCTCAAATCTGAGAATGGCAATGCTCCAAACAAGAGAAGAGGAGAAGGGTGGTTGTACACCTTAGAGGCCCCGCCCAATTTACTATCCACGCTACAGAGGCTAGTAATCCAGAAGCAACTGCTCAAGATTTTTTGAATGCATTGGAAAATGTGTATGGGAGTCCTGATTCAGATGAGGACCTGTGAGGTAGGGTCAAAAACACTTAGCACTACCCAGGGGAGCCCTTATCTGTGTATGTGCCTCAACTCAAAGCGGTGCTACAGGAATGCCTAAAGAAAGGTGGCATGGCCCCAGCTAAGTTAGATCGGAACAGGTTGGGCCAACTCCTCAAGTTAGTCCCATTCTCTGAATTATTGCTGCTCCAACCATGCCTTGCAGCTTGGTTGGATGCACCTCCTACCTATGACAGACTAATGAAGGAAATTTGGAGGATTAAGAGTAGGCAGCCACATGGGGGGGCTCCTGTATCTGCTGTTGCTGCTGCCCAGATGACCAAGGATGCACATGTGAGTGATGCTCAGGGGCAAAATGAAATACAGTGCCAGCTGAACACTGGGAGGCTAGCAAGGACACTCCACCCTGGGGCAAGATACTGCAAGAGGTCTGAGAAATTAGGGCTACTGTTTCCCTACAAGCCCATTCCAGAGATACAATGGGCCCAAAACCCTCTCAGAGCATGTCAACTGTGTGGGTGGGGGTGCACTCCCAGGCATCCCCTGTTGACAGCAGCTCAAAGATTGATGAATTGACTATGGAAGTGAGGGAATTACTGAGGTGTCTCCCCATGCTCACCACACACACCAGACAGAGGTTGAATCACAATTTTCTGTTGGTGGTACCCCCACCTCAGCCCCCAATGTGATGCCTCGGCCACACCAGACTCTAGAAAACATACTCTGTCATAATTGTGGGAAGGAGGGGCATATGAAGAAAGAATGCCGATCCCCAAAAGACTTAGATAAGGTTGCATACAGACGTCAAGGGGAGCTCCGGAAAGTGAAACCATGGCTGAGGGGTGCTGGAAATGATCACAGTGAAGGCTCAGGAAATCACAACTCCAACTTCTTTGTGACTAAGTCATCTGTACCGACTCTGCTACTGTTGTGGCTGTGAATGGTATTCCTACTCGGGCTGTGCTCGACAGTGGGTCGCAAGTGACCACTGTGTTTCAGGACTGGTATGACAAACACTTATCAGATGTGCCCTTACAATCCCTGGAAGACCTACATGTGTGGGGGCTGAGCGACAAGTCTTATCCATATCTAGGATATGTCCGCCTCTGGTTGTCTTTTCCTGCAACTGTCACTGGCGTAGAGGAGCAAGTAGAGACACTGGACCTAGTGTGTCCACCCAACGGACTGTATGATGGGGTTCCTCTGTTAATTGGAACAAATCCCTACATGTTTGGGAGACTAGCACAACTCTGCTGTGAGAAACAAGGGCAGCTGACTGGATGAGCTCTAGGAATTCCAGCCTTAGTAAAAAGGGCTTATGACTGGCAACAGAGACTCGATGAAGTGGACCCAGATGAGCCAGTGGGGATAGTGTGGAAAAAGGAACCTGACTCCTTGGTATTGGCCCCCAACACCCAGTGCACAATCCATGGAGAAGTCCACCAAAAGAAAAACATAAAGAACAAAATATTAATGTTGGATGCACTAGGAGATGGAAAGTTGCCAGAGGGATTATTGGTCAAACCCAGCATCTTGCCTGCTCATGCCCACACCTATGCATGATGAGTGATGGTCCAGATTCAGAATGTGTCAGATCGGGAGATTCAGATGAACAGAGGGTACACCCTAGCTACAGTACACTGTGCCGACACTGCCATATTGCTCAGCAACAAATGCTCTGGCGAGAAGGAGAGAGTGACCCCGGACTTATTTGACTTTGGTGACTCCTCGTTGCCAGCTGAATGGAAGGTTAGAATTAGCAAGAAACTTGCTCAGAGGGACCAAGTGTTTTCATTAAAAGAATGGGACATGGGGTGTGTCCAGGATGCAGAGCATCATGTACGCCTGCATGATGACCGGCCATTTCAAGAGAGATCCCGACGTCTCACCCCAGCAGACAAAGATGAAGTGAAGAGACACCTGCAGGAAATGCTCGCTGCTGGTGTGATACAAGAATCAAGGAGCCCATACACCTCTCCCATTGTGGTTGTGCATAAGAAGAATGGGTCGGTTAGGACGTGTGTTGATTATCGAACCCTGAACTAGTGGACCATCCCCGATCAATACACCATGCCCCGTATACAAGATGCCTTGGATTGTCTGAATGGGAGCAAATGGTTTTCGGTATTGGATCTTTGCAGCGGATACTACCAGATCTCGATGGCCCCAGAGGACCATGAGAAAACAGCCTTCATCTGTCCTTTGGGGTTCTACGAATTCCTGAGAATGCCAAACTGAATTTCAAGTGCCCCGACCACCTTTCAGTGACTGATGGAACGTGAGGTGGGAGATATGAACTTGCTGGAATGTCTAGTGTACCTAGATGATGTCATTGTGTTTGGGCGCACATTAGAGAAGCATGAGACCTGACTGTTTAAAGTCCTAGACCGATTGGAAGACTTCGGCCTCAAGCTGTCTATTGACAAGTGCCAGTTTTTTCAAACCTCTGTGAAGTATATAGGGCACATAGTATCTGCAGAAGGGATAAAGACTGATCCCAGTAAGGTTGAATCACTGACTACTTGGCCCCAGCCCCATAATTTGAAAGAACTACAACATTTCCTAGGATTCTGTGGCTACTACTGCAGGTTCATAAAAGACTATTCAAAGGTGTTTCGACCACTCTTGAATCTTACCCAGGGTTACCCTCCTACCAACCACAAATATAAAAAAGGGCTGTCAAAGAACCAGAGAAAGCGTACTTCCACACAGGTGAACTTTTTGGGCCCTGCTGGACACCCAAATGTGAAGCAGCCTTTCACAAAGTCATATACCAATTCACCCATGCCCCCATCCTCACCTATGCTGACCCCACCAAGCCCTATGTGCTGCATATGGGTGCCAGTCTGCAGGGTATAGGAGCTGTGCTGTATCAAGCCCATGAGGTTGGTTTGAGACCAGTGGCCTTTGCCAGTAGGAGCTTGACCCCGTCAAAGTGAAACTACCCTGTGCACAAACTGGAGTTCCTTACGCTAAAATGGGCCATCGTCGACCAGTTTCATGAATACCTCTTTGGGGCAAAGATATTGGTGAAGACTGACAATAACCCATTAACCTATGTACAAACTTCAGCTAAGTTAGACGCCACTGGGCACTGGGCTTTCCGCCTTATCAACCTATGATTATGCTGTTGAATACAGGCCAGGACTGAACCAAACTGATGCTGACGCCTTGTCACGAAGGCCAGCTTCCAAGAGTGATTGGGTCAGGCTGTCTGAACCTGACATCCGAGCCTTGTGCCAAAAATTTGACCAAGATGAACAGATATCTGCAGACACAGTGGCCTGTTTAGTAGATTGCTTGGGCCCTCCTGATACCTGCATACGGGCTGCCTATTGCTACTTTTCTGCTCTAGATATTAGTGCACTACCTCAGTTTGACAATGACAGCATTCAGTGGGCTCAATCCCAAGATCCTATGATTCAACCCGCACTTCATGCCCTGCATGCGGGGAAAGATGTGTCCAAGCTGCGTTCTCCTAACTTGCGAACTGCTTTATCGTTTAAAGAAGGCCCCAGGTTGAAGCTACTCAATCAGTTGTTGTACAGAGAGACAGTGGATCATGGCGGTCAAGTAGATAGGCAACAATTGGTCCTGCCCACGGCCTTTAAAGATTTGGTACTGAGGTCCCTCCACAATCACATGGGGCGCCTTGGTATTGACAGAACTCTTGACTTAGTACAATCTCGATTCTACTGGCCCAAGATGGGGGCCGATGTTGAACACCATGTAAAGACCTGCAGTCATTTCCTCCAAGGGAAAGCCCTGCCTCAGAGATCAGCCCCCCTTGTCAATATTACTACCAGCACCCCCATGGAACTGGTCTGCATAGACTTTTTGTGTTTAGAACCTGATAAGCAGAATATTGGCAATGTGTTAGTGGTTATGGATCATTTCACACAGTATGCGCAAGATTTTCCAACTAAAGATCAAATCGCCTCTACCGTGGCCAAAGTTCTAGTGGAAAATTTCTTCATCCACTATGGTGCCCCTCAGCAGATCCACTCTGACTAAGGCAGAGATTTTGAAAGTCAGCTAACCAAAGAAATGCTCTCTCTATGGGGGGTGTGGAAGTCAAGAACCACCTCTTATCACCCACAGGGGGACCCTCAACCAGAACATTTTAACCGCACCCTTATAGACATGCTGGGCACCCTCCATCCCAAAGACAAGCCTAAGTGGAGCCAGCAGATTAGCACCTTGGTCCACGCATACAATTGCACAAAAAAATGACACTACTGGGTTCTCCCCCAACCTCCTCATATTTGGGAGGGAGGCCTGACTGCCCGGTGATGTCTGCTTTGGGGTCTCTCCAGATGGGATCCGAGCCAAAAATTACCTACAGTACGTACAGAAACTGAAAGCTCAATTGAACCATGCCTATCAACTGGCCCAGACAATGGTCGCCAAAAGAAATCTCGCCAACAAAGAGAGGCATGATAAAAAAGTAAAGGCACAAGAGCTTTGGCCTGGTGACCGTGTGTTGTTATGCAATTTGGAACTGCATGGCAAACACAAAATTGCTGATAGGTGGCACCATCTTACCCATGTAGTAGTTGGAAAGTTGAATGATTTACCAGTGTACAAGGTGTGCCCGCAGAATAACTCCAAAGCTGTCAAGACCATGCACCATAACCACTTGCTACCTATCAGCCAAGTCATAACTGAGGCTGAACCATCAGAGATTGATTCCCCTGGGCCAGTGACTCATGCTGCTGCAAAAAAGAGACAGAGTCAACCTACCCCAGCAGTTACAGATTTAAGGTTCCCCTGCAGCAGGCCCAGAATGATAGTGACTGTCAGTCCACCTCTGACGAAAGTGAGTGTGACAATGCCTATTACCCCTCCTATGAATTGAGTCAGCTGTTTCATGACTAATTGTGGGGATGAAGCTGGGCCTTCTGGACTGCCTAACTCCCCAGCTTCATCCTTGGAGCCAATGCTCCCTGAAAGTGAAGTGCAAAGTATTACGTCTGAGGTTGCGGACTCTCTGTTTTGTGGAACTGTGTGAATTGCCCAAAGAAGAGGCTGACGGTCTGAGTCTCTCTGGTGACACACCAAAACTTGAAGAATAATGTAAGAGTGTTGACAGCCCCCCTTCAGTGCCGCAAAGCCTAATTGTGCCAGAGCCTCCTCAAAATGAGCAACATGGGCCTCCATCAGAAGATAATGAGCAAAGTGTTGTTGAAACAGAGCCTACAGAGCAAGGAGCCTATAGTGCTCCAAGTTTGGACATTCCCATCCATGCAGAGGCACCCCTCACAAGTGACGAAAGCTCCAAAGTTAGTGCTGAAAGTACAGAGACTGTGGCCGCTCCACCCAGAAAGACTGACCGAGCTATCAAGCCAGTGCTACGCTTTAGTTATGATTCCCCTGGGATTTACCTCTCAGTGTGGTTCACAAAGGGGTTTATGTTTCGCCAAGCTCACTGCCCAGATTGAGCTTGACAGCCAACTCCAGGTTACTTGCTCTTCCCTCTCACCATGGTGCCCCTGACCCAGCCAGCCCCAAGTTAGCTGATAGGGAAGGGCCTCCTCTTACATTGTTTAATGTACAAGAATTTATTAAATGAATCAGTACTACTTGTATGAAACATGCATAAGTATTGTCAATATGGATGTAGTAATGTTAATGATATATATATATATATATATATATATATATATATGTATATATGTCTCGTTTATACTGCCTTTTTGATATTGTGATGGTACAGACTTGACGTGGATGCCAAGTTTTCTCCAGGCAGGGAAGGGTGTAACCCCACTACAAATGGGGGTTCCCGAAAAGACTTCCTTGAGCTTGTCTAAATGCTCACTGCCAGGCTGGTGTCCTGTGTTTTTGCAGTTTAAATGTGATTGCCAGAGAGTGCCTATATAGCCTCTGTGTACTGTCTCTTTAAAAGTTGCCTGGATTGCAGTTATAACTAATCTAAAAGAGAGCTCTGTTAGAAGATGTGCTTGTTTGCTTATCATTTGTTAGAGTAGTAATAATATTGCAGTTTGTTCTAACCTGCCTTCTTTGCAGCATGGACAGCTGTGTTTGCTTCCATCATCTTGGTCCTGGACTGCTGAAATGGGCCAATCAGTACATTTGGGACTCTAAAATGAAGCCTGCCTACAGGGGCTTGGTGGGGTCAAAACTAGTAGGAATTGTAGTTTTGGGTTTTTTGCACCTAAAATAACATGGAGGGGGAGCCCTTGTTGTGATTGACAGACAAATCAGCCAACCAAACCTTTGGGATCTTGGGGAAGTCCCAAACTGCTTGCAGTTTCAGTTAGAGCTAAGTTTGGAAGTGAAGAAGTAACAGCTCAAGGTAGTTCGAGCAGCAATCCATAGTGGATTTGCATGGGAGAACTGTGAAAAGGCCTGAGTTTTGGACTGCATGCCTGCCTGCTGTCTCTGAGAGGGAACTTGTGTCTTTTTCGGACTAACATACTAAAATGCCAGCAGAATAGGCCTAATGGTCTTTCGTGTCTGCTCGTTTGATCAGCACCAACCTGGGAGCTGACCTTACTGCCCCCCCCTCGCCCTCTCTGGTTTCTCGCTTCCCAGTCCTGGATATTCCTACTGCACAGGACTTTGCTTCCGGAACCCTTCCCCTGTACCTGCCCCACCCCCTCTTGAACCCCTCCACCGTCTCTGCCTCCACCAGCCCCCTGGGCAGTGCATTCCATGGATCCACCACCCTCTCAGTGAAGTAACACCTCCTCCTTTCTCCCCTGAATCTCTCCCCTCCAGCTTCCACTCATGCCCTCTAGTTGCCCCCCCTTCCTTCGGAGCACCCTAACTGCTCCTCCCCTATTTAACTCCTTCATGTACCTGAAGACCTCTATCATGTCCCCCCGGTCCGTTCTCTCTTCCAATGTGTACATATTTAGCTCTTCGAGCCTCTCCCCATAGGACCTGTCCCCCAGGCCCCAGATCATTTTGGTTGCCCTCCTCTGGACCCTCTCCAGGAGTTCAGTGTCCCTCTTTAAGTGTGGCCTCCAAAACTGCATGCACTACTCGAGGTGTGGCCTCACCAAGCAGTTATACAGAGGGAGTATCACTTCCCTCCTTCTGGAAGTGATCCCCCTAGCGATGCATCCCAGCATCCTGTTGGCTTTGGCCGCTGCCCTCCTACAAGTCTCAGACTTGTTCATCTTGACATCCACCACCACTCCCAGGTCCCTCTCAGCCATTGAGACTTGTAGCATCCCCCAGAACGAGTAAGCCACTGAATTGTGACCAGGCTCCTACCTGAAGAAGACCGAAGATTTGCTGAATGCGATCGGCCTGTCTGGACTTCCAGCCACCTCTGAACTCCCGGATTGTGCAGAGACTCTGTAATTGCGACCAGAGAGCCTTTTGCCTGGTACAATGGAATGTCCTTACATGTGAATGTGTTGTATGCTTATAGTGGGTTGTGATTTGGATCCCCACTGCGGTTTGAATTGTATTCTGCTTGCTGGAAGCTGCATTAGACTTTCCTTATGTGTAAATGTGCTGTGTGCTGCAAGTGGGTCTCGATTTGGTTCCCCACTGTGGTTTGAACTGTATTCTGCTTGCTGGAAGCCGCATCCAGCCCCACAGACTGAATCCAAAATCATCTCCATTGGGCCTGGGTCTTGCCACACTGGCCCAGCCCGACTACCCGCTGCAGAGAATGCCATCAACAAGAGACCTGCCTGGGGATCAGCCCCCTGCTCAACACTTAAACAGGAATGATGCCTCAGTGATTCGTGTGGGCCCCACTTCTCTGTGCACTCCAGCTCAACAACCTGCAGTCTCAATTTCATCCTGCCTGTGTTCAGTACCGGGTAGCATGAGTAAACATCAAGGTAGCTCCCTGCAACAACAGCTAAATCTAAAGTGTTGTCATCTGATTGTCTTGTTTTTTCTTCCACAAATTCAACCCCCCCCCACGGCTCCGTATTACAAGTAGTATGTAGCGTATAAGTTGCTTTCTTCCATCACAGGGCCCTAACCAGCTGCAAAGTTCCTGACTAGCCCACCATTTTCCTACCTGGGTACCCAGAGTGTGTGCCTGTGTGGGGATTTAAAGTACATGCATAACTGTTTGATTAACATAGCCTTTAAGCCAATCAACCTGATTATGCCCCTTCCTTGTTCAAGTCCCCTGAATAAATAAGATCTGACTTTTTTTGCTGCATTTTACCTGACTGTGGTTCCAGTTTGTGCCAAGAGTACTGTAGTGTTGCTATTTACTGTGCATAGCCTTGTCTTACAGGGGGTCACCAGGGTCGTCCCAGAGGAACCAGCCCTGGTGGTAAGTGCAAACAGTGTGGGTACTGGTATGGTGTACAAGGGGTACTGTGAAAGTGATTATTGTATATTGCTCAGGCCACTAGAAGGGAAAGAGGGGGGTTACAGTGTCCCCGGAGGGCTGTGCCCAGGTTAGTTTGACCACTACCAACCCTGACCTCCAGGTGGAGGCACCCATTTCAGAACTCAGGCCCCTTAACCTGCTACTAGCCACGCAGGCAGGGGTAGTAGCCCTTGGGATAGCGCCACCTAGGGGTTACATACCATATCTACAACCCCAACCTCTTGGTGAAATTAGAGTCCTGGATACCATAGTAAGTAAAGGAGAAATTCCTTCACACTTACTATAATTTTCTTTTCTATTAGCTCCAGTGTTATCAATGGAGAAGATAGTTAATAATGTGGATAATGTGCTCCCCCACTGGGGCAGTGATACAGCTCAATAGCTGTGACCTCCACAAAGAACCTTAGGAATGTGAGCACTCCAAATACAGCAGTTACTTCAGTTTACCAATGCCTACGCAGTATTCAAAATATATGCAATTACTACTCCAAATATACTAAACTATCAATAATAATAATAATAATCTTTATTTCTATAGCGCAATTCATAAATCAAAGCACTGTACAACATTTATAAATAAAAACACATTAAAACAAATAAATAAAACAGTCCAAATTTGAAATACATACCAATATACATAAGATAAAGTATCATATCATATTCCCAAAGGCAAGGTGGAAGAGATGTGTCTTTAAGGTCGTCTTGAAGCGCTCCACAGTCTGGCATTCATGAATCTGATGAGGTAGAGAGTTCCACAGGTGGGGGCTGCATACATAAAAGCTTGTGACCCAGAAGTTTTTAACTGTACTCTGGGAACCTCTAACAACCCGGCAGCTGAGCGGAGTGGACTGCTGGGGCAGTAAGGACTCAGGAGCTCTTACAGGTAGCCCGGACACTGTCCATGTACAGGCTTATAGGTCAAGAGACTGACCTTGAAGGTGATCCACCACTGTACAGGTAGCCAGTGCAGTTCACACAGTACAGGAGAGATGTGGCTCAAACGAGGAGCCCCTCGTCAACAACCGTGCCACTGTGTTCTGCACTAGCTGCAAGCGATGCACATCAACCCCTGGAAGCCCTAGGTAGAGAGAGTTGCAGTAGTCCAGGCATGAGGTCACAAAGACATGGATCAATGTTAGAAGGTCACTGGACAGAACAAGATGCTTGACCCGGGCGATGTTCCTCCGATGATAAAAAGAGGACCTGACTACTGCAGACACCTGCACACACAATGTCAGACCATTGTCAAGAATCACCCTCAGGTTTTGCACCCGTTCAGAGGAAGGCATCTGGCTATCCCCAAGCCAGAGCCCCGAAGGAGACCCTGCCACTGACCCCTGTGTCCGGTGACCTGGATCCACCACCAGCATCTCAGTCTTATCAGAATTCAACTTCAGCCAGCTGATCTTCATCCAGTCCTGGATTTCTGCGAGGCAGCTATTAAAGACTGAGATCACACTACCCTGGTTGGACACAAAAGAGAGGTAGAGCTGGGTGTCATCTGCATACAGTGAAACCTCAGTCCATACCATCTCACAATGGCTCCCAATGGTAGCATATATACCATGAACAACACTGGGGACAGCACGGAGCCCTGAGGGACCCCACAAGGCAGAGAGAATGAGTCAGAGGAATACATCCCGGACACCACCCTCTGAGATTTGCCAGTGAGGAAGAACTGAAACCATCTGAGGACCATCCCAGACAGGCCACAGATGACCCTCAGGCACTCAAGCAGCACCCCATGGTCCATGGTGTTGAAAGCTGAAGAGAGATTAAGAAGCACCAAGATGGAGCAATGCTTCTGATCTCTTGCTATCAGGAGGTCATTGAGCACCCAAACCAGAGCAGTCTCAGTACTATGCCTCTTCCGAAAACTAGACTGGAGAGGATTGTAGATATCATGGATGGTAAAATGGTTCTCCAGCTGTAGCATGCCTACTTTCTCAATCACCTTCCCTACAAAGGGAAGGTTAGAGCTAGGACTGTAGTTAGCAGGACAGTTTGGGTCAAGAGAAGCTTTCTTAAGAAGGGTGTCACCACCACCTCCTTCAGGGAGCTTGGGAACTCACCCGACTCTAAAGAGCAACAATCAATCTCTGCCAGGACGGGGCCGATGGATTTCACACACCCCATTATGAGGCGTGTTGGGCCCCGGTCCAAACTGCAGCAAGTCGGCCACATATTCTGGACAATCCACATGATATCCACGATCTCCAGCCAGTCAAAGGATGTCCAAGAAGACCGAGGAGAAGTAACCATACGAGGCAAGAGGTAAACCAGTCACAAAATAACAATACAACTTGAGTTCTGAAGCTCCACCATTCAGCTTAAATGGTCCAAAAATAATTCAACCCCAATACCACCTCTGACGCAGTGGGAGAGGAATCAACAATAACTCAAAAGTAGTGCAAAGCAGTGTGCTATTCACAGTATGTCAATATATAACAATCCAGCTTGAATTCTGGAAACCAGAGATCTCACATCTCTCAGGTTGAATGTCCCAAGAATAATTTAGCCCCAACACCACCTTTCACATAGCGGGGGGAAGAAAACAGCAATTTAAAAATAAATAAAATTCATGCACTAGGCACTCTCGCTGCCCATAAAACCAGATGGTACAAACAAGCAGAACGATGCAGTCAGCTTTCCAGGGAACGCAATTAGCAAGCCAAGCAGTCCACCAATCCTTCCACAGATAATCCAAACTAAAGAGGGAATAGGAATTAGGAATAATCCTCTACCATAGCCTTTGAGCTTCTCCTCACTTACAGCTTAGAAATAACATCGGCAGTTGTAAAAATCAGCAGTCCCAGGCTCCATTCTAAACCCTCCAGTCAAGTCGATATTGAACGTTAGTACACCCAACAAGCTTGACACCTCAGCCTATGGGGGAGAAATCAACAATAAGGGCTCAGAGAGTGTAATAGCTGGGAAGAAAAAAGAACTCCCTGGTTGCACTCCTAGGAGCTAGCCGCACCCCAGCCCACCCGCGACCCGTGGCTCTGAGCACCATGTGGTCGGTTTTCTCGCTGACCCCTGAGGCAACAGAGAAGCCCCAATCACCCGTCGGCTCCCTGGTGGCCAAACACAGCCACTCCTGCCCGGTCCCAGATAAAGCAATGGAGTGACTGCCCACAGAGAGAACAGGGGATCCCTCTCCCAGCACGACTCTCCAGCGCTCCACAGAACTCCTAGGGTTGCAGCATTGTCCTCACAGTTCTCCTCCTTCAATTCCTCTGACATAGCCCAGGTGCAGCGCATCCCAACTGCACCAGCAAACTTCCAGACCAGGTCCTCCATGAGGCAGCAGCCAACCGTGACAGCTCACTGTCAGTCCAACATCTGCCACAAAACCAACAGTGGTCTGGCTCCTCAGATCAACCAGAGTGGTACAGTTCAGTGCACACATCTCAGTCAAGTTCCTTATATGACCACACCATAAAATCAGATACAATTGGAAAAACATGGGCCTACCTTGTCTCAAAGAATGTGATCACCAGCTGGACCAGTGGTGCGGAGGGCAGAGGCACTCATGCCTCACCTACCATCATGCTGGTGACCCGGGTTCGGTGATAAGTCTGGGCCACTCAGGAGTCAGTTGGGGGGGAAGAGGATTGTGTGTCCCAATGGATGCTCTCCTCCTCTGGGAGGGAGGGTAGACTGCTTTGCTGTGACAGTACCACCTAGGTAACCATGGGTGGTGATGCAGGATGGAGCAGCAGTTCCAGGTGAGGGATGGTCTCTGACAAAGTACATCAAGCACATCCTCAATGTGCACATGTCCCACCATTGTTACATGGGGCGTCTATGGGTTGTGAACCAAGAAGAGTGGAAAACACCACCGGAGGTAGGATGCCACCCTGCAGAGCCTCACAGACCCCACACTGCCTACTGGACGCAAGGGCCCACCGGAGTAAGTGTGGCACTGAAGAGGGTTCAGAATCCCCCAATAGCCTTGTCACAGGGGGAAATCTGTGGAGGATTAGTGGGCCCCCTCCAGCTACATCCCAGAAACAGTGAATGATAGGCTTGGGGGAACCATGTAGGCTGAAGGGGGTACACCAGGCGGAGTAGGAACAAAAAAAAGAGAATGTGATTACCACTGAGGCATCTCATATTAAGCTGCTCAATGTTAAACACAATTTTTTTTTTGTTTTAGCACAGTCAAGTGGTGCAGAGGGCAGAGGCATTCATGCCCCACCTGCCACCTCATTGGCGACCTGAGTTCGGGGACAAACTTGGGTCACTCAGGTCCCCCTCTTCCTGGGAGGGACAGCAGACTGCTCCACCGCAACACCATCACCTAGGTGACATCGGGTGGTGGTGTGAGTTGGAGCAGCAGTTCCAGGTGGGGGAATGCTCCCTGACAGAAGACATCAGCACATCCTCAAACATGCACACATCTGGCTGTCGCCTCCATGAAGCGTCCGTGGGTCAGGAACCAGAACTCTGGAAAATGCTACCATCAGCAAGATGCCATCTTGTGGAGCCTGGTAGACCCCACACTGCCTACTGGGCAAAGGGATCACTAAACTAAGCGTGGAGTGGCACCGGTGGGAGTAGGGGGTTCCCCCAATGGCCCTGCTACAGGGGTCAGTCTATGGAGGACTCAGTGGTACCCAGGTAAGTCCCAGAGATGGTGGATAAGGGGGCTGCAGAAATCAGAAGCACAGAAGGAGGTATGCCAGGTGGAGTTTGAGGGGGAAAAAAGGCTAAACCCAGTTTTTACAACTTATAATTTTGGCAGTGTTTGCATGACAGACCGCAAATGCAAGATTTGGGGCTATTCTGTCAGAATGTGTAAAAAGTTCCAATCATGCCAGTACCTTGTGAGGTTTCTAAGATCTGGAACATGGATTTTTGGAAAAGTGAGGATTTTTTTCCCTTAACATAGATATTTTTTTGTCTCCCACACAGTGCATGATTTTTTTTTCACAAAATTTTCAGGGTAGAAGCGGCCTGTGCAATGCCTTTCGAAGGTATTGTGAAAAAATATTACACAGTTCCAGAGTTATAAGGGTTTTAAGTATTTTTCTGAGCTGTTCTGAGCATGCTCAGTAGGGTTTTTGAGTTAATCCTCAGATGCAAATCATGAAAAAAAATTGATTATGAGGGTTTATCATTCGTGATTTATCGATCATGAGAAAAAATATCAATCGTGAAGGACACCATTTTTTATACTTCAAAACACTGAAAATACATAAAAATGATGTATTTTCAAAAAACAAACACCTGAATCTAGGTAACGTAGAAACACAGAAACACAGAAGTTGACGGCAGATAAGGACCGCAAGGCAACAAGGTAAGCAAGGTAAACAAGTCCTGTATAGCTAGATTCTGTTTTTTTTTTTAAATACCAGAACTACCTTTCTGGGCACCCCCAAATCCAGGGTGCCAAGCTTAGAGACAGGAGCCTTCGCCCACATTCTCTGTATGAGAAAAGGATGACTTTTGTGACATCTGCAACTGCAGATGGAGTGCTGCTTCTGGCTTCAGTGGCAGCAGTGAGCCAGCATTCTTATCCATCCATCCATCCCTCCATCCATCTGTCTGTCTGTCTGTCTGTCTGTCTGTCTGTCTGTCTGTCTTATCTATCTATCTATCTATCTATCTATCTATCTATCTATCATCTATCTGTCAACTATTTCATATTTATGATTGTTTATTATGTTGTATTATTGCACTGTAATTGATGCCTGTGTTTTTATATTGTACAGCGCCCAGAGCCTCCGGGATTGGGCATCCTTTAAATAAATGTTGCCTTGCCTCAGACCCTCTGGGATTGGGCATCCTTTAAATAAATGTTGCCTTGCCTGTCTGCCTGTCTGTCTAGCATGGCAGGATTAACCTGTATGCCAATTACGCCATGGCGTAGGGCCCCGAGGTTCAGGAGGGCCCCCGCTGTTAACCTATTTACAGTTACTTTCTTTAATCCTGGCTGTACTGGGTGACTGCCGATGGGCCGAACTGTCCAAAAAGCACCCCCCCTTCTTGGAGTCAGTCAGCCTCCCCCCGCCCAACTGAGTCAGCCTGGTGAGTGGTGACCCCCTTCCTCCGCAGCTGCTCTGAGCAAGCGAGCCTCTCAGTCTCTCCGACGGGCAGCTCCGACTTCACCTCTGTTCCACCCTGGCCCCACAACACACAACCAATCATGTCCATCAGAGGTCCTCTGGAGGTGTGGCTACTGGGGAGCTGAAATCAGGGGGTTCGTGTGCGTGGTATCAGAGTGTGTGGCCGGGCAGTGATGAGGAGTAGAGTAGGAGAACGAGAGAGAGCTGGGGTGGTCAGTTGTTGGTGCCAGTGGCTGGTCTCATCTATCAAAGAAGAGTCTCTGCCTAAAGACACAGAAGTAGAGAGAGAGTCTGAGCAGGCTGCAGGTGGTCACCTAGAGTTGGATTCGGCTTCAGTACAGCGTCGCATGCTGCTGGTGTTTTCCGTGTAGCCACTAGCCAGGATTAGTTAGTGCTGCTGGTTGGGCCTTTGGTCCTGCTGTGATTTTGAGGAGTACTCCCATGCCGGGCTACATTGCAGAGCCGAGTCATGTCACTGCCACCTGCGTAATCTTGAGGAAACAATCAAGAGGCCAGACTGGACTCATTACATTCACATTCACATCAGTCAGGCCACACCAGGTATGTTGTGTTGACTAGTTGTCTGTGTTCTGCAGTGTCCAAGTCATTTGTGCTGCAGAAATAACTCATTTTATTGCATTGGAGAAACAAACTAAGTTGTGGTTGCCTCTGGTCATGGTCTGTCTGTGAGTGTTCAGTAACCTGAGTAGTGTACTGATGAGTCTTTAATACGATTTGAGTTTGGCACTGATTGGACCATGGGGTGATGATAAGTCACCTGAGGGGAACTAACTTGTGGGACTTGCTCTTGCTGGCACAGATTTATCTTGGTTTGATTTGAGTCATATACATTACTGGGAAGTTGCAGTAGGTTGCTCAAGGACACAATCTCTGAAGTGACTGCAGTCAACACCTGCAGGTCCTGCAGGGTTCTTAAGGCTCAGTCTTCTTGGCACAACTCTCTTTAGCTGCTTTGGCATCAATTACTTGGAGTGGGGACAAGGATGTGGCAACTCAACATTGACAGCAAAGCAGCTTTTAAGCTGACAACAAAACGATAAATGACAATGAAGATGGAAGAGAGGAGACAGTGGGAGAACAGACAGAATTGAGAACAAAGGTAGCTGCACAGAGGGTGATAGTGGCAGATGCATTGCGGAGGCAAGGAGCTTGAGCATGTCTCAGGTTTGGAGCTCGAAGGAGTCTTGACAGGAAATGATGTGAGGAGCTGTGAGCCCCATTAACTGCTTCAATACACGCTTCAGTTTTTGTTTTGGCAGACAGAAAAGGTATTTAAGGAGGCATGAGCAGGGAGATTGTGGCAGCTACAATCCCCATTTTTATTAAATTATTTATGTGGAATTTGAATTTGATATCTGGGAAGGCAGGGCACACTAATCGAAGTCTAATGTCCAGGTGTGTCTCGGAGGAGGGACGAAAACAGGAAGAAAAGAGGATCCATAATTAATAATTAATCCATAATTATTAATAACAATAGTTACAAGGTACATACAGTAGTGACAAGGGAAAAACAAGACAAGTTATAGGTAACTAAAAAGTGAAAATTTACAAAATGTTAATACTGTACCGATAAAATATTTCTTTATGCAGTAATTGGTCATTCTGAATTGTGTTGTTTATAATCAAGGGCATGTGACCTGTCAAGTCATGTGGCATAACACAGCATTATAAACCACATCCTGCTTGAGTACCCTGGTCATTGCTGCCTTGCCAGCCCGGCACCGTAGAAGAGTGGGATGTTGGCATTTAGGGGCCCCCAGGCCACAAAATATGACTTGGAGTAGGGCCCCCACTTCCATTAATCTGGCCATGCTGTCTATCTATCTATCTATCTATCTATCTATCTATCTATCTATCTAGCCTATCCTATCTTATCCTATCCTATGTTAAACAGGCTGCCCACCCCTGGTACCACTGTTCTCTACCCCTCTCCCCTTCAGGTCACCAGCACCGTCTTCGTCCTTTTAAATTTTAATCTAAATATAAAATATTTTAAATAATTGCAGATTGGGGTGCCCAACCCCGGTACTGCTTCTTGCAACCCTCCTCCCATCCATGTCCAGGTCACTCCCACCCAAAAAATAGGTGGTGGCACCAAGGTTCCCACCACCAGAGCTCCCAAAGATCATCCTGCCACTGGGGTGCCCAATCCCCAGTGTCGGCTGCAAATAAAGAAAACCATCCCTAACTGATCTTTTAAGCTAAACCTGTAAAAAACGAAATGGTCCCTCTCCAATCTGACTCCCCATACATCCACCCTCGTCCCCCCACTCAGCACCCATCACCCCACACACTCTCACTCACCTAAAAGTGTCCTATGGCATAGATCCACTTTCCAATGGAAAATATGTCTTGCTACTGGAACAGGCAACTGCAATATGAGAAAAAAAGGTAAGTCTGTTTAATGTATTTCAGTGTGGTTTGAACTTTTATTCTTAATTTTGTAATTTTTCAATATTTTTTCACCAAATTTTCAGCATGACATTTTTGGGACCTTACCGCATGAACAATGTAGGTGACAGTTTTCAAATCTGTCCTGAAAGGTGATTTTGTAGTTGTTCCACAAAATCACCTTTCGGGCAGGATTTGAACATTTTCACCTGCGGGATTCATGAGGTGGGTTCATAATACTATAGTATGCAGAAAATTTGATGGAAACATATGGTAAAATTACCAAGTCATGAGTGAACATGGAAATATATCAACGTTTATGCTTAACTTCACAAATTTTCAGCATTTTGACTCCAAACATTCAACGCAGCCATTTTTTACAAAAAGCTCATAAATGTGACAGGTGGCATTTTTCAAATCCTGGCCAGAACATATTTTCATACTTGATGTGTGAAATGACATTTCAACCAGTAATCTATAAATATCTCATGCCATGTTTATAAGTGGAAGAATAAAGTGACTATCTTGAAAATCTGGGGTCAAAATATAATATAAATAAATAAATAAGTAATTATGAAACGTGTGTAGTACCAGTCTTTACCCTAATGGGTAGTGCTTTATGATCATGTGCCGGTAAGCTGAGTTCAGGGGTGAGCTCAATGACCCAGCTGGATGGGTTGAGGCTGGGGGGGGGGAGTGTCACTATCATGCAATACCACCTGCCAGTCTGGGAAGGGTGGGTGCAATTCCACTGTCTCAAAAAGACAGGACATTATTGCAAAATTAATACACCAGTTAGGGTTCAACTTAATATAACAAAAGTAGGGAATTGTCCTGTTAGAGTCTTCAACCCTAAATCCCCACACCCACCCGCTAAGCAGCAAAAGGAAAAAAAATTGGGGTTTGGGGTCTCAGAGCCTTGGCAAATCAGTGGTGGTGTTTTCCTTGGGGTTGTCAATCCTTACGCTTACTCCCTCCCCTGAGCAAATAAAGTCAGACATGATTTCTTTTCTTTATGCAGGGCTCATAGGGCTGTGCATGAAGAAAGCTACAACAGAGTCTGTTGACAATATGTGGCGAGACATACTTCTCTACCTTTGAAGAGTGTATTGCTATGAGGCACTGGCTTGGAGCTGTACCTTGCCCTTTGGACAGGCTACAGGCTGGGGGGAACATTAGCGTTAAGGAAGACCCCACCACACCAAGACTCCAGGGACCCAAAACCCTAATGTTTTTTCCTTTTTGCTGCTTGGGGGTGAGTGTGGGGAGTAAGGATACCACATTTCCCTACTTCTGCCACTTTAAGCTGAACCATAACTGGTGCATTAATGCATTTTTTTTTGCAAAGAATATATATATATATAATTAATATGACAACATTGGAGCCAACAAAATAGGAAACTACAATTTGAGGAAATTTTTTCTTTCTGTACTGCTCCATGTTGTTAATGAGGAAGGTAAATAATACACATGGATTCTAAAAGCAGTACTCATTGAAGAAGGGCAGGGGAAAATATTGTTCCATATATGACCAATACAGGTAGCAACTGGAATCGTTGAACAACTACAGATTCTGTGCTTGACTGCTGAAACAGCAGACCTTTGGAGATCAGCTGCACAGAACCTTGAATACAAGAATGAAATGAACCGAGGCCTACACCCTCTCAATCCAGGGTTCTGAGAGCACACTGTGAGCAGGTGCTCCAATGAGATTGGACTCTCCTGTCTGTTACCTACAACTCTGAACATAGGAACTTATTCACCAGGCTAAGGTGACTGAAGATGTCTTCCATCCTTTTTATTGCTCTGGGAGTAAACACAAGACAGGGAACTTCGGGTCATCTATATTTCTCTGGTTACTTTGAACTCACACTACCTTGTCTCCATGTATTATAAGGCAATATTCCATATGCAAAAAGCCTGAAGTCCGCAATCTGTCTGTCCAATTAAATTGCCAACAGGAATATATACCTTTTAAGAGGACTATTTCATTGAACCAATGAACAGAATTCAATGAAACCCTGTACATCATAGCAACACCCAGAGCAAGTATCACATTGGAACAGGATGATGCTAAGCTGGGAAGATCCTACTGAGTACTCTGATGCCAGAAATATCAATGATGGCCCCCAAGGGGGTCCTCATGTATGCCTCAACACCACACAGAGTGCAATCACCTGATCTCGTAGGGTACTCAGTGCTAGAACTCATCTGCTCCCACCTGCAAAACAGGCCTATGATCTGTGATAACATAGCCTTCAAGGTCTAATATCCTGGGCAAACAAGAAACAGCCCGTGCACTCTGGTGCTAGGTAAGGTGCGAGTCAGGGGCGGCTAACCCAAGGTTTCAACAACAGGCAAGACAGTCAGACTCACACTCCAAAAGTCACTAAATGCAAAAAAAAAAGTTCAACATCAAAATGATTGCTTTGAAACCAATGACAGGTGCAGTTTACTTCTCACAACTGTGAAAAAACAAACACATCCTCTGACCACAATACAAGTGCTCCTGCACTCTGCCATGTAAGGCTTCAGCAGGGTGTTTGTACCCGATATTAAATCAGTCCTTTTTATCCTGGTTACAAACTGCATGGCATAGTGATGGCAATCAATTTTATATAGCTGTGAATGACATGTATTCCAAGTCGTGGGACCTGAGCAATGATCACAGTGCTGTAATACATTCAAACTTTGTGACGAGTAACACGTGTAATACAAAAAGAATTAAATATCCCTAAGCTTTGAGAAGAGGAGACATCAAAATTGTAGCATAGCCCAACACAGATTAACAGAATGAACTGCAAAATAATTTATGGCTCAGAATAGCTTAATAAAGATTCTGAAGTCATAACTAACCAGATGGAAATATATATAAGCATTTGTCAATGGCAATTGTTTGCTTGCTGGTATTGACATAGGTAGTGCAGGAGTTAGAGAGATGCATAATAGGAATGGCAGTGAAGTACTGAAGTAATGCCAACTTCCACCCCCACCCTGCAGAGACTGACACGCATTGGGGGTGTGCCTTTGGGTCGTGTTCCATAACACTCTTGCCATTCCACTTCACTCCACCCTGCAAACACCGACAGGTGTCGCAGTGTGCCTTGAGATCTTTGGCCCTTACACTCACCCCATTTCATAAGGAAATAAGTCAAGATGGGTGCAGCATAGGAGAATGGGGTGAACGCTAGGGCTGAAGACCCTAAGGCACACCTCAATTCCTGTCAGTGGCTGCAGTGTGGAGTGGGGGTGGAATGGGGTGAGCATTACAGCTGACGACCCCAAGACACACCCCCAGTGCCTGTCAGTCTGTACAGGGTGGGCGTTACGGTTGGAAACCCTAACGCTCCAGGTGTTTGTTGGTATTTTTGCTCCAGATTTTCAACATAGGCTTTTTGGGACCCCACCTCATGAACAGTGGCAGTATTATTTTGTTACTCCATCCCAAAAGGTGATTTTGCACAGCGAGTGTGCCATTTGGCGCCACAGGTGCGAAAACACATTTCGGGCAGAATGTGAAAAATGACAGCTGTACTGTTTATGAGGAGGTGTGAAGAAATAGCAATGTTGAAAATCTGGAGTGAAAATATGAAAAAGTGGTGAAGATACGAGTGTGCATAGAAACTATGCAATGCATGCTCGTAACACCGTCATTTTTTGGAATGTTTTCATCAAATTATCAACATGGCCTTTTTGGGACCTCCCTTCATGAACAGTGGCATTGGCATTTCATTAATCTGTCCCGAAAGGTGATTTCACACAACAACCATGCCATTCTGCACCGCAGGTGCAAAAACACATTTCAGGAAGGATGCGAAAAATGACAGCTGTGCTGTTCATAAGGGGGTGTGAAAAAAGGCCAATGTTGGAAATTTGGAGTGAAAATATTAAAAATTTATGAAGTTACGAGAGTGCGTAGAAACTGCACAATGGACACTCATAACACAGTAATTTTCTGGATTTTTTTCACCAAATTTGCAACATGGGCTTTTCAGGACCCCACCTCATGAACAGAGGCACCGTCATTTTAATTGGTCCCAAAAGGTGAGTCCCCACAGCAACCACAAAATCACCTTTCCGAACCAGAAAAAAACAAAATGACAGTGACAGTGTTCATGAGGTGGGGTCCCAAGAACCCTATGTTGAAAATTTGGGACCAAAACTCCAAAAATTGGCTGAGCTATCAACCTAAATTGAAAACCCCCCATTGACTGCCATTATAGAACTTACCAGCATTTCTTCAGTGCCTGGTTGGTCTTTGAAGAGTGCAGACATGTTCCCCACAGAAGATCTTTGCTTCCAACCTCCGGAGGTAAGTATGGGAGAAGTGGGGTGCACAGAGGGAGGGTGTGGGTTGGGGGAGGGGGGCTGGCATGAATGACGAGGGACCATTTTCTTTTTTTTTCAGTTTTAAAAAAAATACATTGTGGGACTGTCTTCTTTTTACAGGTGAAATATTACAAAATGGATTTTGGCACACTGGGGTAGGCTTCCAGTGTGCCACAGTACTTGGGGGTATCAATGCCGACCCGAGAATTGGGCACCCCAAGATCAGCTGAGAACATAGGGGCATAGGGGTGGCGCACAACCGACACTGGAAGTGGGCATCCCAGTGTCAAAAACATCAAAGAAGTATTTTATGGCACACTGGGGTGGTCTCCCAGTGTGCCACATTAATGGGGGGAGGGGGATACATGCTGGCACGGGACTGAGCACCCGGATGTTGGCAGGGGACAGAGAACGGAGGGTGTGGGCAGCAGCAGTGGGAGGGAGCTAATTTGTTTTCCTGCTGTGTGACTGGTTGGGGGGGGGACTGCCGCTACAATGACGGAACTGTCCGATTACAGCGGCAGATTTCACAGAGGGTGGGGTGGGCAGCAGCAGTGGGAGGGAGCTAATTTGTTGTTCTACTGTGTGACTGGTTTGGGGGGGACTGCTGCTGCAGTGACAAAACTGCCCCTGATTGCAGAGGCAGATTTCTTTCAAATGTGGCGCTCACTCTGAAACTGCTGTCATCAGCAGCTTCAGCATTAATTGGTGGCCAACGGATGCTCCCGTTAAAGCATTCGCTGGACTGGCCACAACACTGCCACACCTCTGCAATGCTCTACTACCTCAATATGTTTCTTGTGCACTGCGCACACAAACAAACATAAAAATGGAGTTGGAAGCTAAACCCAGAGCCAATTTGTGCCCCATACTGGGAATTCTAGGAAGTCTTGCGCTTTCCAAACCTCCTCCATTACAGGCAGAGAAAAGAGAGACAGAAAAAGCAGTACATTAGCTTTAAAGGAACTGTTTCATGCAAAAGATATAGATCTATAACCTAATATTAAACCAATATTTGTCTCCTTAGAATTGTATGTTTACCTAATACAGGAGTTATAAGTTGAAGTGGCAAGGAATGTTACCACTGGATGGAACTTGGCTGCCAAGACAGTTTCTCGCGCACACACCTCATAAAAAGGGACACTAAAAAGTGAATATTCACATAAAAAACATTTGATTTCTCCAAACAAGACCATCTCCTGCCTGACATGCTGCAGATACTAGGTCCTTTTTCAAAGGCTGAGAAAATAATGAACCACCAACATTTATACAGGTGTACAACACCACATGATACCATGACACTCCCACAATATGAATCGTATTGAATGATTGAAAAACATTATTAAAAAAACTTAAATCTTTAATCTATCAAATTGATAAAAAACATTATAAATAGACATTAAAATGAGTAAGGCAAACTTTGCAACCTCATGCACCATAAACATTATGTGTAAACCATCAATGACTATTACATCATAACACTAATAAGATTTAAAAACCAAAACAACATAATGACAATTTCATGAATGTTGGAATTATCATCATAATAATAATATTACAGACATACAAAATCGCCAGCAAAAAAAGACCCACAGGTCTACCAAGTCTGCCCAATTGTGCAGCTCTTAGTTTCATTTCACTACAGCTGCCCCACCACCACCCAAACCCCTCCCTTCCTCCTCTTTCCTGGTCCTTCCCCCTTTTGTGTTTTTGTCTGTACTAACCCTACCCTTGGCTCTATCCCAACCCCGTTTAAAGCTATCCACTGTCCTTTATGCAATTAACTCCTCCAGCAGTGCGTTCCAACCTGCCACCACTCTCTCTGTGAAGTAGTGCCTCCTCATCCTCCTCCTAAACCTTCCCCCTTCCAACTTCAGACTGTGCCCCCCTAGTGACCCTTCCCCCCTTTAAGTAGAACAATCCTCCTTCCCTGACTTTGTTTATGCCTTTCAAGTACTTAAAGGTCTCTATCATGTCCCCTCTTACCCTTCTGTCTTCCAGCGAGTACATGTTGAACTCCTTCAACTTTTCCTCGTATGGCGACTCCCCTAGTCCCATGATCATTTTTTTAGCCCTACGCTGCACTCCCTCCAGTAATCTCACATCCTTTTTGAGGTATGGGCACCAGTACTGCACACAGTACTCCAAGTGTGGCCTCACCAGTAATCTATACAATGGCAGGATAACCTCCCCCTTTCAAGAGGTGATCCCCTCTGGCAATGCACCCCAGCATCCTATTTGCCCTTGCTGATGCCCTCCTACACTGTGCTGATACCTTCATGCCCCCTGTGACTAATACCCCCCGGTCCCTTTCCTCCTCTGAAGCCATTACCTGCACTCCCCCCAGCCAGTAGGTTTCCTGGGATTTCTGGCTCCAAGGTGCATAACCTTGTACTTCTTAGCACTAAACCCCAACTGCTACTCCCTAGACCAGTGTTCGAGTTTAGCTAGATCCTCTCTGAGTGCCTGCCTCCCTTCCTCATTGTCCACTTTTGCACAAATCTTAGTGTCGTCTGTGAACAGGCAGATCTTACTCTTGACCCCCTCTGCAATGTCTGCAATGAAGACATCGAAAAAAACAGGGCCCAGCACTGAACCCTGCGGTACTCCACTCGTTACTGCCCGTGGCTTGGATGTCTTCCTCCTTACTACTACCCTCTGTTGCCTGCCCTGCAGCCAGCTCTCAACTCACCCCACCAGTTTTTCCCCCGGCCCCATGTCTCTCAGCTTGATCATCAACCTTCTGTGCGGCACAGAGTCAAAAGCCTTGCTGAAGTCCAGATACAGGACATCCACGGTGTGACCCTCGTCAGTCACCCTAGTGACCGAGCCGAAGAAGTCAATCAGGTTAGTTTGGCAAGATCTTCCCATTACAAACCCATGCTGTCTCTCATCCTGCAACTCACTGCTATCGAGAAAGATTATCAACCTCTTCTTCAGAATGGTCTCCACCAACTTCCCCACTATGGAGGTCAAGCTCACCAGTCTGTAGTTACCCGGTTGGTCCTTGGATCCACTCTTGTGAAGGGGCACCATGTGAGTCATCCTCCAGTCCCTGGGTACATTCCCCATCTCCAAGAAGGTGTTGAATAGGTCTGCCAGAGGGCCTGCCAACAACTCTGCCAGTTCTTTCAGGCCCTTGGGTGTACACTGTCCAGTACTGGTGCCTTGTCCACTCGCAAGGCTTTAAGGCGCTTCAGAACTCTATCCTCTTGGAAGACCTCATCTGTTATCTCTGCCCACCCTCCACCCTTGCCCCCTTTCCCCTGCGGTATTGAGCCATCCCTTTCTTTTGTGAACATCAAGCAGAAATACTCATTGAGTGCCTCTGACTGTTCTTCCCCTTGTTCCACCCATCCTCCCTCTCTCTTGATTCTAACAATATCATCCCTACAACTCCTCTTCTCCCTTATGTATTTAAAGAACCCCTTTTCCCCTTTTCTGATCCCGAGCCAGCTTCAGCTCCTTTGCTGCCTTGGCTTCACTGACTGACCTGGTCACCTCCCTAGATGCTTTTGAGAACACTTCTCTTTCCTCCTCATGCCAAGATGTTTTGAACTTAATGAAGGCCAATCTTTTTTCCCTCACTTTCCCCTCCACCTCCTTGCTGTGCCAGCTAAGTTTTTTTGACATGGACTGCTTACTCTGAGATTTGTCACACATGTTTGTGGCCTCATTTATCCCCTACCTAATGATTGCCCACCTCTGTTCAGCATCCACCCCGGGTTGATTTCAGCTAAATACCCCTCTAGGATGCTGCCCATTCTGGCAATATCTGCCATCCTGAAGTCCAACACTCTTGTCCTGATCTCAGTTGACTCCCTCTCTCCCTGTGTTGGGGAGGAACCACACTGAGTGGTGATCACTTCCCGCTGGGTCCTGTACTACCACATCCTGGACTTGGTCTCCATTTCTTAGCACCAGTATGTTCCCCTCCCTAGTAGGATTCATCACCCCTTGCACTAGGTAACTGTCTTGAATAGCTTCCAGCAGCACCTGCTCCCTGACGTGTACTGTAGTTACTGTCTGCCAGTCAACCCCAGGTAGGCTGAGGTCTCCCACTATAACTGTATTCCCTTTGCCACTGACCTTCCTGAGTTGCTCCCCCAGTTCCCTATCCACCTCCTCGCTTTGTGAGAGTGGCCTGTATTCCACCCCCATCCTGAGCTTCTTACCTTTAGGGCTTTGGAGCAATACACATATGGCTCTGGCCTACCTTTGTCCCCTTCCTCCCTGGTACACAATATCCCATCTCTGACATAAATAGCCACCCCTCCGGCCTTCCTGGTCCCTGTGGAACACCCTGTATCCCGGGATCGTGAGATCCCAGTTATGGTATTGGGTGGCCAAAGTTTCTGAGATGGCGGCAATATCTACCTCCCCCTCTGCCATCATTGCCTGGAACTCGGTCACCTTGTTTGTTAAGCTCTTTCCATTCAAGGATACTACAGTCCACTTTGTGCCTGATCCTTCTCTTCCCGTCTCTCTCCCCCCTTCCACTTTTGTCTTAGTAACTTCCTCTCATTCTCCTCCTCCCTCTCTGGGGGGCGAGGCCTACCGGTTTCCCCTGAAAGGTGCCTCCTCCCTGCTATCCATCTCAGCCCCTCCTCCTTTCTCAGTTTAAATCTATGTTGTTATTAATGTACTTCTCCAGCCCCTGTGTGAATGCCCTTGTACCCTCGATGTTGAGATGCAGCCTATCCTTGCCATAAAGCCCCTTATTGTTCCATGTCTCGCCCCACCGCCCTAGTACCTCACGCCCCATTTCTGCACACCAACCCTTCAGCCACCCATTAAGCTCCTGTATTCTTAGCTTTCTCGCTGTGCTTGCCCTAGGTACTGGGAGTACCTCGGAGAATGTCACTGAGCTTCAGACCCAATTGCAGATACCCCTCACTTCCCTGAACCTCTCCTGCACTTTATCCACTGTACTGCCCTCTAGGTCATTTGTTCCTAGGTGCACAATGATATGAGGCTTCCCTCCCACCTTCTCCACACATTTCTAAATGCACTGTCCTACTCTCCCCACTATCATACCTGGCATACACTCCACCCAGGTTTGGCTCTTCCTTGCTCCCTTAACTTCCTCTCATTTGTCCATTTCTTTAACCAGCGGCTGGCCTGAGATATCCTACTCTGCCTATAAGCATACGCTCAGGGAACAGGCAGGATTTCTGAAAATGCACTCTCAGAACCTTTACTTATTAATTTGTCAGCTAACTTGTTAGAATCTTCTTCGAAACCCAGTCTGTGATTTCTTTCTAAGATCATTGGTTCCCACAAGTATTATTGTTAATGGGTTTTCCCCCGCTCCCTTAAGAACATTATCCACCATAAATGTTAAATCCTGGGCTTTTGTTCCTGAAAAGAAACTGACCATTATATTAGCTTTTTCATCTCCACAAATATAACAGTCGGTAAATTTAATTATTGAATTTCCCATAACAATGACTTGTCTCTGCATATTATGAATGGCTTGGGGGACACTAACACCACCATCTGTTCCTGAGGCTTCCCCACTCTCAGAGAGAATGGCATATCTATTTGATACTGGAATTGGATGTGTGATGACCTCATTAGGCTCTAGAATCAGTAAGTCATGAGTTTGAACAGGGTTGTTACACACACCTGGGGTATTTGAAGTTGGTGGAACACAAACAGTGGTAGTACTATTCTGACTAGGAATAGTGTGATTAGTTTCCATAGTATCTGGGACTCTTTCTGTGGATATTCCTGTAAATGTTTTAGTGGACTCCTTCCCTTTTTCCTCCACCTCTATTTTCAATTTTCACCCTCGTTATGTTTTCTGTTTTTCCTTTTGATTTGTAGGTGACTCTTTTACATAATTTTGAATGGCTCCTACTTTTGCAGTGGCAGTCCTGTCTGGGCCAACTAAAGAACTATTCCTGCTGGGTAGTCGCTATCATCCCATTCTAATCTGTGTTGTTTTCATTAAACCACAGTATTTTTTTTTTAAATCATCAATCTAGATTTTTTGTTGTTTGTCAAACTCATTAAATGGTAGGACATCTTGGTTGCTATACAGTTCATTCTTAGTGCCTAATAATAGAAATAAAATTATTTTAGGAATTGCTCAAAAATGTGCACCCTTTCCAAAGGGAAATCTCTTTCTTATTCCTTTAACTCAAAAGTGTTTTTGTTTTTTTAAAGAATTAGACACAACTCCTGGGGAGGAACAAAACCTAATATGCGATCATCCAGGTGCGTATCAAAGACAAGAAAAACATTCTCCTTTTTCTCATTCCAGGAGATCAGCAGATATGGATAACTCTGCCAGGTTGAGCAGCTTAAAAATGAAATTAAAAAGTGGAATGGGACTACAGCCTGCAAACACTTCCTGGAAAAAAGTCCTATTAGAGACAGATTTCCTATAGATGTTTTAAATCTTTATTTCTCCTGACATTTTGTATTCTTCCTTCTCCCCCTTGTCCCCCTTCCCACATTGTTCCCCTTTCCCCCACAACATCCCCATCCTACACCCTCATTCCCCCCAAAATCCCCACCACCACTTACAATGTATATTTGTATGAGCGCTGAATTCATTTTTTTTGTTGTTTTTTTTTTTATTTTTTTATATTACATTACATTGTGAAACACTGGTGGTGTATAATGCTGAGCGTTGTACTTGTGAAAAACGTATGCGTAATGCGTATAACCTAAAGTTGGGGACTTTATGATGTGACATCACAAGCTGAGCCAGCATATAAGGGTGGAATGCACTTAGAGGCCCCGCCCCCTGAGGAAGACCTTATTGGACGAAGTGCTAGGGTGTCTCTCGGTGGTGTTTGTAAGCCTGCTAATAAAATATTTGCAGTACAGTATTCATTTAGAACTGTCTGTTTTTAGCCATGCATGTAGTTGCAGCAATCCAGCAGATTTTATTGAGATACACTCTAAGAGCTTATTTTAAACCAAAGCTAAAAACTACAGGTGTAGCTATTCCTGTTTCCTGTTTGGAGTGCGCTGATCCGGGACTTTAGAATTAATCTCAGGGGTTAGCGAGCCCCTCCAGTGGCACCTGAGTCTGTACTACACAGCACAGCTCTCCCTCTAACCCTGTAAAATTTCATTGAGCAGTGCTCATTTGTAAGGAGGTCCTGGATAGGACAGTCTACAATACATAATCAGCAGTGCTACACAGTAAATGATACAAAGTAGTACATGAAATTCATATGAAATTTTACAAGTAGCAGAAAAGTTGGCATACGGCAGTGAAAGAAGAAAACACAGTCTGAAGTACAATAAGTACATAGATACATAGATAGTGTCAGCAGATAAGGGCCTATGACCCACCCAATCTGCCCATTTGAGCTTGTAAGTTCAGTTTGTTTTCCTAGAAGTCTGTTGCCCCTTACCCCTGACCTCCAGAATTCCTTTATGTCTATCCCATGCATTCTTAAATCCCGTGATTGTTTCAGCCCCCACCACTTCCTCTGGCAGGGTGTTCCACTTGTCCACCACCCGTTCTGTGAAGAAATTCTTTCTCATGTTTCCTCTGAATCGTCCCTCCTCCAACTTCATCCCATGCCTCTAGTCCTGGAACATCTTTTCGCTTAAAAATAGTGTTTTCCTGCACCCTGTTCCTCCCTGTAAGATACTTGTATGTCTCTATCATATCCCTCTCCTCCTCTCCTCCAGGGAGTACATGTTCAGTTCCTTCAACCTGTCTTCATAGGACTTGTGATGCAATCCATGCACCATCTTTGTTGCCCTCCTCTGAACCTTCTCTACCCTGTCTATGTCCTTACGTGGGTATGGTCTCCAGAACTGTACACTGTACTCCAGGTGGGGCCTCACTAGTGTCTTGTACAGCGGAATTATGACCTCCCTTTCCTGCTGGTGATGCCCCTGCCTATACATCCCAGCATCCTATTTGCTTTACCTTGCTGCCTTGTCACACTGTTTTCACTTGAGGCCGTCATCAGAGATGACAACCCCAAGATCCCTTTCCTGCTTGGTGCATGCTATATCCTCACCCCCCAAATGATATATTGTGCCAGGGTTTTTGTGCCCCATATGCATTATCTTGCACTTCTTTGCATTGAATTTCAACTGCCAAACCCCTGACCATTCTTCAAGTTTCTGCAGATCGCTTCTCATTCTGTCTACACCCTCTGGTGTGTCTACTCTGTTACAGAGCTTTGTGTCATCAGCGAACAGTGAAATTCTGCCTTCTAGGTCCTGCGCAATGTCACTGATGAAGATGTTGAATAGGACCGGTCCCAGCACTGATCCCTGTGGTACCCCACTGGTCACTCTTCCCTCTGTGGAGTGACAGCCATTTACCACCATGCTCTGTGTCCTGCCACCCAGCCAGTTACCTACCCACCACACTACTGTCCTGCCCACACCCATATTCCCCAGTTTGTGTAATAGTCTTCTATGTGGCACAGCGTCAAAGGCCTTGCTGAAGTCCAGATAGGCCATGTCCACTGCCCTCCCCTGATCCACCTCCCTAGTCACCCAGTCAAAAAATTCAACGAGGTTGGTCTGACATGACCTCCCCCTGGTGAAACCATGCTGCCTTGGGTCCTGTTGTCCATTGACAACCAGATGTTCCACCAATCTCTCCTTCAGTAGTGCTTCCATGATCTTCCCCACTACCGAGGTGAGGCTGACTAGTCTGTAGTTCCCTGCTTCCTCTTTGTTCCCACTTTTGTATAAGGGGACTACATCTGCTGTCCTCCAGTCTTTGGGTACCTCCCCTGTTTCCAGTGATCGGCTAAACAGGATAGCCAGAGGTTCAGCCACCACCTCTCTTAGTTGTTTAAGGACCCTGGGTTGCACCCCATCTAGTAAGCAATAAGATACAACGAGTTGTGAATTATGGCCTGATAAGATCATGCCCAGGTGTGTTATGCGTGCAGAGCGCCTTTAGGACCTCAAAAGTGCTCTTATCAGGTCATAACCCATGCCTTGGAGTGTCTTATTGCAGTTATAAAATGGGTAGAAATTTTTCAAAATTGGTTCTAAAGACTTTAGTGCAGTTTTAAAAGTAAAATGTAATTTCTTTTTCCTTTTTCTTTTACTTTTTTGGAGTTCTGAAGAAAATAGTTCCTTTCACTGTACAACTACAGTAAGTGTTTCACATTTTAGGAAGGTGATATGTGTGTGTCTCTGTCTCTGTCTCCTCCTCCCCCCCACTCAAAATGTTGAATTTTTTTTTTTTTTGCGTTTATTTTTTTCCCATTTATTTCAGGGTGTTTTTGGTATTGATCAACAGAGTGCCACTTTTGTGTGTCTTGCTGTTTCTTCAGCCATCCACCCCCCCCAATACCTCTTCCCTGAATCCAGTTTTACAGTGAGTGGCCAATGGACTGGGAGCACATGTGTCCCTCTGCAGCCTCTGTAGTGATCACTTTGTACTCCACGCTTTAAACTATGGCGCTGCTGTATGAGTGATTGGGTTCCCGATGCTTATGCTATACTATTTTACCACACCTGCTCTAAATTATGAAGTCCAGCACTGTGGCATAATAGCTAATGGGGAGGGGGGTAAAACCTCAGATCATAGGGAATGAAGACCACAGAAACCGTAGTAGTGAAAAGGACAACTGGAGAAAAGCATAACTGGGACCAGTTGGCATGTTATGACTGGATAAGAGCGCAGGTAAATTAGCTTCTTATCCAGTCATAATGCTGGAAATTTTCTACCCATTTTATAAATGAGGATACAGCAGTTGAAATACAAAATAACACCAGAAACTTAGCACCAAGTGCATTTAACATTGCAGTGAGTGTTTAGGGCATACTGATTCGTGTCCGGAATTACACTGTTTAAATTTCTACAAACATCATAGTCCAGTAAATTATTCTAAAATCCTCTTTAAGAGGCTATATTGCAGGCAAGCATAGCATTTGTACTTTTTAAAGTAAATTTCAAAGATTTTGTTATGGGCTTTATACCCATTTTCTTTGGCTGTGGTAGTAATTTCCAGCATAAAATGTAATTTTTGCTATAGTCCATTTAGGGAAGGAAGGGATCATAACCATTGTCAAACCAATGGCTACACAGTCTGTTCCACTTCTGTCCACCAGCCCTGCCCCCACACTCAGACGTTTTATGACGTCTAATCAGGGAGAGTGTGGGGACGCATCCCAATCTAGTTTATGGGGGGCATTTTCAAACATTTTCTTATATGTTAAAGCAATGTTTTATATTAGTTGAGCAGTGGCTTTCTTTATATAAAACATGGCTTTAATATATAAGAAAATGTTTTGAAAATGCCCCCCATAGGCTAGAATGGGACATGTCCCCACTATCTCCCAGGTTAGACGTCATAAAACATCAGATCACAATGGCGGGGCCAGCTGACAGGGAAGTGGAAGGGACTGGGTGGCAGTTGCTTCGGCAACAGTTACAATCCTTTCCCTACCTAAATGGACTACAAGCAAAAATTCGATTTCATGCTGGAAATTACTACTGCAACCATAAGTCAACAGGCTATAAAGTCCATTACCAAAACAAATAAGTTGGACATTTCCTTTGAATAACAGAAAAAGAACAGGTCACTCAAAGATCTCCTCATTGTTTAAGATACAAAACTATTGCAGCTTTGGTCTTTGAAGGCAAATGGAAGGCAACATTTTTGACCTTAAGCTCGGTATTATCAACAAAGTGATACCGAAAAACAAGCTAGCAAATGGTTTTTAACATCAGATGTTTGTAGTCTGTAACCTGGAAAATAGAACAGCTCCTTTCTGTTAAACAACTGTCCTTTCAAAACACAGTTCCTCTCTGTATCAGTATAATTTGAAGAAAATCACTGAAAGGAGAGCTACACCCAAAAGCACACTTCTATGCCCCTCTAAGGACTGTAACTTTCAATTAAAATCATCACACTGCCTGTGTGGTCCATCACAGACAAAACAGACTTTTGCTTCTGTATCGTCCTTTTGAGATGGTCAAGCTGCTTGCTGTAGATTGCCATGTTCAACTAGTTACTGACCATCCTTAATCTTGTGACAGTAGGATCATGCATGATAATGTCATCTGCAGGACCATAACCAGCACTCCTGTTCCCACAATGCATCAGTGGGCTAGTTCAGTGTGGTATCCTTGTCAGTGCTGAAAAGCTGAGGAGGTGGTTATCAACAGTATCTGGTCAACTTGGCATGGGATGATTGTGCTGCAAAAATCGAGCCACAAAAATAGCCCAGGAAAAACAGTGAACGGGACAAAAGAACATCGGGATGTTATCACGCCCCCCCCAACTGTCACCCTTTCCGGGTTAGTACCACTAAATCCCCCTTCCCCCATTGTCATGCTCACCCGACTGTCACCATCCCAGGCTTAGTAACAGTAAACCCTCCCTTTGCCCCCCAGTTGCATCCCTCCAGAGTTTGGAATAGTAAACCCCCATCGACTTTCTCCTCCCCACCCCAAGTTGTATCCCCCAGAGTTTATAACAGTAAATCCTCCCCCAATAACTTCCTCTCCTCCCCGAGTTCCACCCCATCCCCATCCCAGTGTCAGGGATCGCACTATATTGCAGATGCACATTTTTCCTGTCGGCATTTTATCTGCACAACAACTGACCACTTGGTTTTTCTGGCACAGTGTTGACCTGGACCCACTATAGAGTGCACCGATTGGCTGTGCTCAAGTCATAAGCTGGCTGGCTCACTATATCAGCTTCTGATTGGTAACCACAAGGATGGACACAAAGGCACTGGTGAAGGTGTAAAATCTAATCAGTGCTTGCAGTCAGAAAATGGCCATGTTCTGTGTTGTGTTACTTCTGGGTCTGTTCTTAAAGCCACTAGTAATAGCATTATAGTAGCAGTGGAGCATTTTTCTCCCATAGGGAAACCTGGTTATAATTCATCATTGTAATAACAAATACATACCAGGCTTCCCTCGCTCCATACATACGCCCACTGCATTCTTGCCTTCCTCACACACACACTTCATCAGCTCCTTCCAACCCAACTGCAGCTACTGGCATGGAGGTTGATTTCTATTTATATAATTGATTTGGTGAAAACATGCTCCACAGCAATTATATAAAACAAACAATGGGGTAGTGTGTAAAACTCAAATTTTACCCACACCCTCAGTGTTTTTATTTTTTTGTTAGTACTTTTTTCCCCCGGCCCAGTCTGCCTACCTTGACGTCCTGGCATCCCTTCAGTCCTCAGGCCGCTGTCCAGAAAATCCCTCCAGCTCCCATTCAGGTCTCGCAGCTGCTACCCCCATGGCTTGCCACCCATGGCAAGGTGGTGGAGAGCCCCCCTCATGTCCTTCCACCGAGATCAGAATCCAATATGTGCCATGCACCTTCGGAGCCAAACGGTCCCGAGATGGCCATCAAGCTGCCATGACTGGAGCCATTTTTTCCACTTTTTCTGTCCCTAGCATGAGCATGGAGTGTGCAAAGATGACAATGGAGGGGCATGCATGCATCCGCAAGTGCTCCCTCCCAGCATCGTGCCTCAAGCCCACCCCCTTTTCTGTACAGTGCCAACATACCAATCCGCAGCCTCTGCCAGAGGGCGATAATGTGCCAACAGCTGATGTCCCCCCTCCCCAGAGAGGAAAAGCAGTCTACGGACACTCAATCCATCTCCGCTCCTGCTGACCCCTGGCAGCCCGAGTCTGTTCCTGATCCTGGGTTGCCAGCGTGGAGTGTGGTGTGGCGTCCAGCACCTCAACTCTCAGCACCTCTGGGCCGGCTCACACCCTCAGTGTTTAATGCTTATATAAACTCCTCAAGCTTCGTTCTCAGTGTTTATGTAGCCTCCAACACCTCAGGTGTGTGTAAAATTCCCATTATACACACACCACCCCATGTATTACTGTATATTTTAAATTGTGCTTTATAATCCAGTCCCAGCCAAGAGCAGCAGCCATGGAAACTGGAACCTGCAGCATGCAACCAGAGCATCATCAGCCAAAAACATTCAGAGAGGTGACTGAAATTAGGGTCACACCTAATGCATGCTCAATGCAATATTTTATACTCTATGAATGCTATATATATATATTGCACTGATACCACACAATGGCCTAAGTTCATAATAAATGAAACCAATAAAGATGGGAGGGTGCACAGATATCATTGAAACATTATCACTGGAACATTTAGTAAACTGAAGATTTTACTGGCAAAAATTGGTTTCTTTGATGGAACAACATACTTTGTGAAGCACTGAGATTTAGAATGGAAAAACCTGCATAATGATCAAGTAGTTGGTTGGTCCTTCACAGATGAAGCCTCTGCTTTCCCTCCTGTCATGCATACTCTAATGTTCTTTCCCTCAGACCATATGAACATACAAAGAAGTCAGCAGAAGAAGGCCATCTGGTCTATCAAGTCTGCTCGTACTGCAGGGTGCACAACATGGGCTAATGTCCCTGCCCATACCAGAGGTCTAGACAGTGGTTGCAGCTGGATGGGGGGGGAGGGGGTCCTAGGAATCTGTGCATAGAACTGAGGGACTCATTCAGCAAGGAAAGGTTAAGAAATAGCAATGTTCCACAAATTCTACACTGCAGGTAGTTTTCTAAGAGATGTTGTCATGATGTACTGTATATGCTTGAGACAAGCATTTTTTTCAGTACCAGCTTGAAGCCTTACTGACATGCCATACGTAGATCCCAGCAAAATCTATCATAAAACTATCTGCAGTAAAGGAGTTTTGGAGCATTACAGTTGCTAAACATTTCCCAGCTGATCAAGTCCTTAAGTTATATATTGAGATTCCCAGGGCTCCCCATCACCTGAGTTGCAACCCACATACTGTATCCTGTGGAACTGCTTACATTTTTCTCTTGTCAGTGGGACACTAAATAGGCACAGCTGCCAGCACTGACTGACAGTCCGGATCAGCCTGATTATGGAATTAGTCACCTCTATAGTGCAGGGAAAAAATGAAATGATATGTTGAGACTTCATATCCTGATCTAGGAAGGGTATATAGCTTCAGCATTTATGGTCAAGGTTTTTTACTGACCGGGGTGTGCTGATCACTGTAGGCTCAGTGTTGGAGTTCAAACACACAAAGGCTGCAGTTCGGTGTGCATTCAGCATTAGGAAAAATCAATGAACAGATGCTATCCAAAGATGTTGCTCCCCTTTGAATGTCCAGAGCAGTCTGATTTGTAAGTGGACAGTTCCTGAGTCAGTCCTATTGCACATGCTGCAAAAAAATAAAATAAAATATGAAAAAATTTAATTAAATAAAACAGTACATTGAAACTACTTTCCTTTCAAGTTCACTTGCAGTTCTTTCCCTCAGAACCATGGGATTTACCATGGTTGCAGCCAGGGGCTTCCCGTGAATCTGAGTCCAGCTTTGAAAGTTTAAGACATTGTAATGTCACAAAACTTCTGTACAATAAGTTTTATTAGAGATGTTGTAGTGACTTCTATACACAGGCATTCCCATGCACACCAATCTAAGGAAAAGAAGTCAGTTTCGATTGTAACATCACCAGTGGTCCTCTGTCTTAAAGGACTGTTTATATTTTTCTCATGTCGGCTCTTGTCGGATGCACAATAAATGGCCAGTCCTATGGCTTGGTGCACACTAAGCATCAGAGAAGATCAGTGAGGAGATATCATCCACAGATGCAATCCCCAACTGAATGTCCAAATCATCAGTTTCCATTTTACATGCTGGGAAAAAAAAATAGAATTGTACTGTAAACTGAAACTGCATATCCTGATCCAGGAAGGATATGCAGTTACAAAGTTTACCTCACGTTTTTTCATTGACCAGCAGCTGTCTAGTTGATGTGCAAACACAGTATTTTGGCTCAGCTGCTGTCCACATTTGACTGGGTATACCGTTAGAACAACAGTGAAAGGGGCAATTTTGATTTTAGATCGCTCCTCACTGATAACGCCCTATGCACCCACACTGTTACTACCCCCTCCAGGGCATGCCCTCCCCAAGGGAGGTTATACATAGTTGGGAGTGCAGGGGCAAAGCCCCCCTCAAAAGATAACTGTTTCCCTGGAGGGTACTTTGGCACTGTAACTCCTGAGAAACAAAATACCTAGTGCTCTAATGCCAGGCGGCATGTTGCGTGCACTGTAATCGGTGTCTGCAACATGTTTGCTGCTCTAATGTGGGTGAATCACCTGTCTGCCACTGCATTACAGTCTCCGCTGCTAGGAAGTTTACTCGCCTAAAAAAAAAAAAAAAGGTGACTCTTCATTTCCTAATTTGGGATATGAAGTCTAGAACTTTACTAGTGAATGTTTCACAGCGATGAGTGTGCCCATAGCACTCCTTGGCACACAATCGCATTAGCTGAGTAGGCAGCGAGAAAACAAAATAGGGAATGGTTAGTGAAGACATGGAAAACCACACATACACACACACACACACACACACACACACACACACACACACAGATTTTAGTGAAATAAGATTTTAAAAGGTCATAACACTTATTAGGTTATTTGTTAGCATGAAAGAAGGGTACTTACTGGCATAGCGATTGGATGGTTACTTTGGCTATTGCAGAAAAAAGACAATATACTAAAGAATGATCATCTAGACATCACTCCCGCTGGCATTTTGGAACAATACCATGACAAGAAGGGCAATAAAAGAAGTCTGCATGGTTACCCCCAGAGACCATAAAACAGCCAGAGAAAACTGAAGGGGGAAAAAAGCTTTAGACGGAAGCGGGAAACAGAACACTAACAACAATCTAGCATGAGAACAGTACTATGAATAAAGATGCTTATTTGTTACATTTTGGGTGAGCTGCTCCTTTAATTTCTTTTGTATACATCCAAAAGCATTCTTTTGTCTTCTGCCACCAGAGAATACAGTATCATTCTCCTGAAATACAAAAACAACACGCTAAAATAAAAAAAAGTTACCCATATCAAAATATGATAAAATACAATGTTTCAAACTATAATAATCTGCTGTGACATTGGTTAACTTATGATCAAAAAACACACCACCTGCTAAAGGACACAGAATGTTACCCTTCGGAGTGAGATCTGCTAACCAGTGCTGACACCATTCGACCAGCAGGGCCAAAAGAAAGTCTGTTGAACTTGCAGAAAGTTGTACAGGTGTACTAGGCAGCCCCTAGAAGGAAGCAGTTACTTGCACTAATGAAGCTAGATTCTTTGCCGGTGAATCCTCAGAAACGTCATCTGCTAATAATGTGCTGCCCCATTCACACACAGACTGAAATTTCTTGAGAACAGGTCCTGAATGGATAACAGCCGCTGCGTTTTTTTGTGCTTGGAAATTGCTTTTTTATCTTGATATATTCTTTCAGATGATTTTTGTAAAGTGCTCAAACTCAGTAAAGCATTTCAAAGCATTTCCTGATGTGATCTGTATTGGGTTCACCTGCAATACAACAGCAGACTGGACCCAAATCACAAAACATTGGGAACAATGCGAGGTGCTTTCATCCAAGAAATAATGATGCAAAGGGCTTGCTGTGCCACACCTTGCATCATAACTGATTCAACAACCCAGCCTGCACCAGTTGGTGGACTGCCCCGCCAGGCAGGCTTGCACTGTCCTTGTGACAGATAGCAGATGGGGGCATGTGCCCATGTGGCATAGCAATATCCCCATAATCAAAATTCAGGAAGCCCATCCACAGGGTGCAAGGTCCACTATATTTACAGCAGCCCAGACCTGGTCTAACAGGTCATGCGCCACCCACAGCCGTCACCTGCTGCATTCTGTGCCCACCCTGGATAGAGTGGCCAGCAGAATCCCACCATGGTGGGTGGGTGGGTGTCGGCAGCCCCCCCCCATGGTGCCAGGCTTTGCACAGTATTTTCTGTGATGCCAGTGTCCATAGGACCTTTTCTGTCTGCTCATTTCTGTACTGCTTCTTTTTTGCTGCAGACAATATCTGTGACTGGTCTCCACATTGTCAGTAGTGCCTTTATAGTGTCCAGTACAGAAAACCATCTGGGCTGAGTCCCAGCTAGTATTATTGTTTGTTGTACACCTTGGCACTACTGCCACCGGACCACCCTATGACTTACAGCAAATCTCTCCTGTGCACCTTGATTCTGATTCATGGCACTAGTTGCTGCAGGAGTTTGGAGCTGGGGTCCCTCATGATAGTGAATTGGGTGCAGGGTCCCTGGCACATTGGAGAGTGACATGATCTTCGGGGGGGGGGGGCTTTGTAAATCTGGTCCTGGGACTCTAATAGCCAAAAAAATCCTATAACCTTTACATTGACTGAATACAGGGATAGTACCAAGGACATCTGTGGTTCCTCTGACCATTCTCTTGCTTCCACCTTTTACTCAGTACCCTGGAGAGCTGCACGTTTATGAGGTTCAGCACCATTATCTTTGTCTTTGGAGCATGCCAGATTATCTGGCTGAAAAGACACTTCTATCCTGGACACAGCTGGGTTTATAACTACTTTTTTCAGAATGCTACTAGCGGAATAGTCCATTTCAAGTGTGCATCAATGTTACAATAACTTCACTTCCTGGGAGGATGAAAGCCCTCAGCTACTCCTTATGCCTCACAACCCACCCAGGGTGTTTGGTAATTGCAGTGTTGCTGTACACCCCATTGTAGATTATTCCTTGCAGACTACATATCAGGAAAAGCATATTTCTCACCCAAGTTAATTCAGTGCTGCCCCAGTGTACCGACAGGTGCCTGTGTCAACCCCCCAGAAGCAGGAGTCGCTTTTGATACAGGTGTTTCAGCTAGTTGAGTCTTCAGAGTCCCAGACCACTTTCTCACCCTTCTCTCAGTAGAAAATCTTGTTGAGATATCTTAAGGTGCATCTCTTACTAGCATTGCAAATAAAACCAAATGTACCTTCTCCCAGGACACCAGCTTGCTGAGCACCTGGAGTCAAGAAACTAGAACTGGTCGGTTTGAGTAGCCCACTGTATTTCTTATAAAAGGAGAAATAGCCTGTGGAGAGCCATGGTGTCAAATAACTGTTAGATTAGAAGATTATTTGAAGTTACTATAGTTAGCTTGTGTCTGGCTACTGCACCAGTTTTGCAAAAAAAAAAAAAACACATAGGCCCGAATATTCAGACTGCGCCAGGCAGTTGGGCAAGCCTGGGTGCAGCACAACTGGGATGTGCCGGGGCCAGGGCCAGGGCCAGGTGATATTCAACGGTGATGCGCCATGGTGCAGCACTGTTGAATATGGCACAGGCAGCGCACTCATTGCACATGATGCAGTGGCACTGCGCCAGCACAAGCCACAGATAGGGAGCACGGAGATGTGCCAGTGCAACCGCAGTTGCGCTGGGCGCATCACCCATGATATCCAGCAGAGGACATGCAAATGAGGCCATAATATATGCAAGGTGCAAATGGGGCCATTTGCATGTCATTATGTCCCCATTTGCATGCCTTGTACAGGGCAGCCCGTCGAATTGCACCTGGTGCCCTGCACAGAATGATGTGTGCACAGTGGGGGTCCCAGGGCATCCCCCGCCCCACAGCCGTGATCACGGGAAAACGTCATAAGACAATTCCCTGGTAGTCTAATGGTACCCCCTCCCTCCTGTGTCCCTGATCTCCTGTAAATGACTGTAGTTAAATCAGTGGTAGTCTAGTGGCACCCCCCATTGCTGCGATCGCCAGCTACTACTATACAGAATCCCTGGTAGCTAAGTGGTACCCCACCGCCCCTAGCCCTGATTGCAATACAGCACTGTATGTATATTCCCTGGTAGTCTGGTGGTCCCCCCCTCACCCATTGCCGCAATCATAGTAAATCTCCATAGAATAATTCCCTGGTGATCAATGGCACCTCCACCCCTCCACCCCAGAGACCCCTTGCCCACCCCATCCCCCATCATTGGCAGGCAGCTGCAACCGCCCGCATGCCAGCCAGCCACCACCTCCATGACAGGTACAGTATGGGCTGTAAGCCCATTGGTCCCACAGTGTAGACCTATTTGCTTGCAGGGCATACTGTACTAGACAGTTCCAAATGTCTGAATGACTTCATTCACATATTTGGGACTGTCTGACCAGATATGCCCTGCAAGCCTACTGTAGCTGTCATTCGGCAGCGGCCAGGCAATGTGGGCAGGTTGCAGCCAGTCGATGATGGGGGAGGGAGTGTGCAAGGGTCTCTGTGGGTGGAGGGTGGGGGTGCCAGTGGATCACTAGGGAATTATTTTATGGAGATTTACTGTGATCACGGTAATGGGTGGGGGTGACCACTGGACTACCAGGGAATATACATACAGCTGTACCACCGATCGGGCTAGGGGCGGGGGGGGATACCACTGGACTGCCAGGGATTTTATACCATAGTAACCAGCGATCTTGGCAACAGGAGGGAGGAGAGTGCCACTACACTACCATGGATTTAACTACAGTCATTTACAGGCGATCAGGGACACAGGAAGGAGGGGGTACAACTAGACTACCAGGTGGGTATGTGTGCTTGTGGATGGTGTTCTGGGTGGGCGGGTGGCCACCGACTGCTGGCGGCTGCTGTGTTGCACCCTGCAATACAGCAGCCCACCTGTGGGTGGCTGGGATTTGTTCCCACTCTTCCGCGGCTCAACTTTGAGCCCCCCATGCAGAGCAATGCAGGGTTGCACACGGCACATCCCGGGCTGAATATCAGGATGTGCCACATATGCATGGGCATGCCCCCTGCATCTGCGCTGCATATGATTACATTGCACCCTGGCGCACCGAGATTTGCGCTGCGCCTGGCAGCCTTTTCAATATCCCACCAGGGAACAATGCAGGGCTGCGCCAGTGCAACTCTGTTGCGCCATGCGCAACCCCTTTGAATATCTGGGCCATAGTGTGTAATAATTACCCCAGAATGGGAATTATTTGCTTCCCTGTAGTTAGCTTGCATCTAGATTTTTTTTTTTTTTTTTTTTTTTACACACTCCCTGTCTTGCATCAATTTTTAAGCATTTTGTGTTTTGTGGCAAACCACGTCCACACTTGTTTCAATGTTTTTACACTTGTGGCAACAGTTTCCACAGTTTTGTCCAGTTTTCCTCACATGTGAGACCTAGAAATGACACAAACTGAGTTTGTAGTAGAAACTGATGCAAAACATCATCAGTTAGTGAGAGCATCATCAACAGCTACTGTAGGTGTGAAGAGTTTGCTCAGTTTTTCTCAGAGTGTCCTCTATTCAGGCTGTGATCTCTCCAGACAGGCTGCTGTGGCCCAGCAGAGTTGGGCACGGTTCTTGCGAATGCACTCACTGGTCCTGGGTGGAGTTTGGGTCAGTCTTGAAAGATGAGGTTCAAGAGACAATGTCGGAGCTGCGGTCCACTTTTTGTGAACTTAAACCTGGCCCCACGTGTCTACTAATGAGCTGCATTGGGACTCTGGAGTCCGTGTTCACTGAAATAATTCAATGCTTCTTGTCAGGGGGAGTCTTTCCAGTGGCGTTGAAAGATGCACTTGTTCGACTCCTCTTGAAGAAGCCAGCTTTGGAGCCAGATGTTCTAGTAAATTAACACCCAGTCTCTAATTGGCCTTTTTTAGGGTATACCATTGCCGCAGTGACTCCGGCACAGCGAAGACCACCACAGTGACAGGAATTGGGGAAAATCTGCCCATCACTGTGGTGGTCTGTGTCCGATGGGACTGCCTGGTGGGTGTTGCCCCCGGTCCAACCGACTCGGAGTTAGAATCCTAGAGACCAGGGTGTGTGGGGCTAGCCCCCACAGGGGTTAGGGGTGCACCCTCCCGATTGTGCACCCGACATCCCGTGGCTACAATGCCAACAGTCGGCAGTGCAGACGTCGCTGTAGGGGATGTCGGTGCTAGTGCTGTCAAAGCGCTATGGGTAAACCCTTTTTTAGGTAAGGTTATCAAGAAGGTTGCGAAGAGGCAGCTTGAGGCACACCTCTCAGCCCTTGACATCTATAAGCCCCTCCAATCTGGTTTCAGATCTGGGCATAGCACTAAGACAGCATCAGTCAGAGTGCATAATGACCTTCTCAGGGCAAGATACAAGGGTGAGTGATCAATTCTTGGTCTCCTTGATCTCTCTTCAGCATCTGACAACGTGGACCATGGGTTATTGCTGGATTATCTGAGGAAGAACATAAGGCTCACTGGCACGGTAATCCACTTGTTTGAGTCCTGTCTCAGGGTGGGATGCAAAGACTGGTGATGGGTACTTTTTCATCATCCCTGATGCCCCTGCCTTGTGGTGTGCTCTAAGGTCAGGTTATCTTACCCATGCTGTTTTTAATGTACATGTTGGCCCTGGGAGGGATCATATGACAAGTAAGCAATAACCCACGACAGGGTGTGAGGGCATTGGGGATTAATCAATACCCCGAGTGCATTGTGAGGCACAAGGGTGAAGCCCAAGTGTCCTCACAGCACCCGGGGTGTTGATTAATCCCCATACCTGTATGCCCTGGAATGGGTTATTTAGCTTATAACTTGGGGTTTCTCACCAAACAAAAATAATGAAGACTAAACTGTTATAAAACAGTTTAATAGAAGAAATGTGCATGTATCCTGCTGATGTGTCAAATAGTCCCCAAGAAGGATTGCATATTTCAGTGATGCTAACTCACACCATACGCACAGAGAACAGTGCACCAACTGGAAATGCAGAGGCAGGCTGTGTCTCCCCCCCAAAAAAAAATTCCACACCTGCACTGTCTCCCAAATGTCAACTATGGAACTCGACACAGGGAGACAGAGAAAACTCACACAGAACAGTGCAGCCAGTGGGAATGAAGTAAACAGTATGTGGCTCTGTCACTCTGCTTCTCTCGCTCTCTTCAGTCATTGCTGTAGCTCAAACAGATTAAGGAAGACCCCACACAGATCACTCCTCTCACTGCTCTAATGACATCTCTCTCTCTCTCTGTAGAAGAGGTGATGGATAGGCTGTTACCAGAGTTGGGGGGAGATACACAGGAATGTGGTGTTCAGAAACTGGACACAGAGAGCCACACACACGGGACATTGCTGTAGCTTGCTGTTCTATGTGCTGGTCCTACTGTGTGTCTCTGTCTTGCACACCCACTCTGCTAAATGACTTGTACTGTGCGCACACCTCCACTCCCGATCGCCGAACAGACATCTATGCACAATCCACTGTGCCGGTCGCAACACTCTGGATGTCACTCTCTCTCTCTCTCTTTATGTGCTGTGCTCTGGCTCTGTCTCTCTGACACCAACCTCTAATCCAAGAACTATAGAGAGAGGGACACAAGGATACCGCTGACAGACTGTCTCTAACTCTTGGTGTGGGAAGATCATTGTGGGGCAAGAGGAGATACAGTTTTACTGCCTCTGTGTCTCTCTGTCTTCTCTGGTCTTGGACAGGGGGAACCAGCTTTGCAAACTGAAGACAGAGGCAGTGAGTAGAGCAGAGACCTTTCCCGCAACTTGCGGTGTGTCTGTCTCTGGCTCCCAGTGAGCAGAGATAGTTGTGGCGGGGGGGTGACAGATTGGTGCAACTGTTAAGTGGCTGCCTTTCAGAGGCTTATCAGTCCGTGGCATCACAATGCATGCTTTGGGGGGAGGGGGTTGACTGCCACAGACACTGTCATAGCACTTGGGGGAGAAAAAGGCTACTTTTTACATTTACCCTGTCAGAGCAATAGAAGCAGACCCGCCTTAGCCAAGTGATCTCTCCTGGCACCTGCTCACATCAACTGTAACTACACTACTGGACAAAAGTTTTAGAACACCCCCATTTTTCCAGTTTTTATTGAAATTTACACAGTTTAATGTCTCAATGCACTCTGAAATTAAAGCATAGAACAAATAAACAATTGGAGATAAAAAATAAATCATAGAATAATTTTGTTTAACAAAATTTAATCTAAATTTTTGACTCATCAAAGTAGCCACCTTTTGCAGATATAACTGCCGAACACACTCGTGGCATTCTTCCTACAATGGACATCAAATATTGTTCGGGAAGTTCTTCCCAACACTGTTGCAGAAGTTCCCACAAATGTGTTGCACTTGTAGGTTGCTTTGCTTTCACCCTTCTGTCCAGTTCATCCCAAACCAGCTCGATGGGGTTTAAGTCTGGAGACTGTGCTGGCCATTCCATGATTTGAAGCCTACCGTCTTGTTCTTTTCCTCAAAGGTAGTTCTGACATAGCCTGGAGGTATGTTTTGAGTCATTATCTTGCTGTAGGATGAACCCCTGACCAACTAGGCGTAGACCAGAGGGTATTGCATGGTGCTGCAAAATGCTGTGGTAGCCCTTTTGGTTCAGGGTGCCAGTCATTCTGTGCAAGTCGCCGACTCTGGATCCAGCAAAAGAGCCCCAGACCATCACGCTTCCTCCTCCATGTTTGACAGTTGGTGTCACACACTGAGGAACCATCCTTCGCCTACTTGACGGTATAAAACCCTCGTGATGAACCGAAGATTCAATTTGATTCACCGGTCCAGTCTTCAGTAGTCCACACTGGTGCTTCATAGCCAGGCAAGCTCTTTTTCTTATTTTGCCATCTTAGCAATGGTTTTCTTACTGCCACTCGACCTGTCAAACCTGCAGCTTGAAGTCTTCTCTTCACAGTTGAAACTGAGACTTGCTTACTTCGACCAGTGTTAAGCTGTGCTTGAAGCTGTTGTCCTGGGAACCGCCTATCACGCAAGCTGTTGACTCTCAGAAACTTGTCTTCTGATTCTGTTGTGGCTTTGGGTCTGCCAGACCTCTTCCTGTCAGAGTTTCCTCCAGTTTCCAAGTGCCTTTTGATGGTGTAGGAAACTGTACTCACTGACACCTTGGCTTTCTTTGCAATTTCTGTAAAGGAAAGACCTACACTTTTAAGGGTTATAATGGTCTGTCTGTCTTCCTTTGTTAATTGCCTTTTCTCGCCATTATGATAGCAATATACTACTTCCTGCAGTGCAATATTGTCCAACTAATGCTTCAGAGGGTGTAATAACAGTCTGTTCAGCACTGCTTTTATACATACAGGGGTTTGTAATCAAGTAATCAACAAAGTTGGGACACCTGTAGGAAATGTTTGCATCAACTTTCAAGGCTTAATTTACTTCCATTGCTGCAGAACAGCTGTAAGTTATTAACCCATTACTTGTTCCCTGAAGAAGGCCTTTTTTTATAACTCTGAAATTTACATTATTTTTCCGTTTTTGCTAACCTAAACTTTATTTTTTAACCTCTAGCAGTTTACCGCTTACCTTTGTACCATTTCAGGTTATTCACTGGACTTGAATTGCTTAAATTTCAATAAAAACTGGAAAAATTTTGTCCGGTAGTGTATATCGTGCATTAATGTACGGTCAGGTGCCAGGAGACCACCAATCACATCACTACTTCACCTCTCCCCATGTTATAATGCAATTTGATTTTTTACTGCTATGCAGGTGATACCTAGTTGTATTTCTCCTTTGTGCCAGGATACCGGACACTGTCAAAGTGCTAAATTTATGCATGGCTGAAATCCAGGAATAGATGGAATCCAGTTGGCTGAGGCATTACCAGGATAAGACTAAGGTGCTGGTGACTGAGCCAGGTCAGAAGGGTGGAGCAAAGGTAGTCATGGAAGAGACACAGCTTTGGCTCAGACCATCCAGGCTGTTGACCTCTGCCAAGGTGAAAAATCTGGGGGTCATTTTTGAAAAACAGCTTGCACTGGAGGTGTAGTTAAGAGTGGTTTTAACATCTGAGGACAATCAACTGGATTAAATCCTGTATCCCTCCTGAAGACCTGCCAACTCTAGTGCATGTGTTCGTAATGTCTAGGCTCAATTATTACAATGCGCTCTACCTCAAGGTTAGTGAAGGTACCCTACGATGTTTGCAGCTGGTGTAAAACACAGCTGCCAGGTTGCTGACTGGCCCTTCAAGGTCAAGCCATGTGATCCCAGTGCTTGCTGCATGATCTGCACTGGCTGCCTGTGAAGTAGTGAGTTACCTTCAAGTTTGGTCTTCTAACCTATAAAGTCCTACATTGGTTGGGTCCTGACTATCTGTTGGAGCTTCTGCATCCTGTCCTGTCTTTACATGCCCTCCACTCCTCCTCTGAGGGCCTCATTTTGGTCTTGGCTAAAGTTCTCCAGAGACCATACTTTTGAAGTGGCCGGCCCTCTGTTATGGAAAGCACTGCCTATGGGACTGAGGGTAGTCCCCTTTGTGGAGGTCTTTAAACGCAGATTGAAAACCTTCCTGTTTAACCAGGCCTTTGGGGAGTAATGACACATTATTTTATTGTTTTGCTACTGTATATATATTTTAGCGTATTACTTGAGTTTTTCATGATTGTTTTTATCTGTCTGTCACTCTATGCATCCTGAGCCTTCGGGGAAGGGCACCTTATAAATAAAACTACTACAAAACCAAGACTTTGCTCAGATGCATAATATCTGGAGCCGATAACAGACAGAAATGTGACTCTGCATAAAAGAAATTATGCAGAAGCATTTGTTTCAGTGACAATGACAGGAAAACAAAATTTAAAAAATCCTTCTTTAACCTCTAAAACTGAACACACTTCCCCCCCATGTACATAAACTTATGTGAGCTCCACATAAAAACAACCTAATATAGGAAACAATCAAACACAGGATACTAAAGTAGGGAAACTACCCTGAGGAAGAAAACACCCCAAACTCACCTTGGACACCAAGCTAAAAGGTTATCACTTGTAGCAAAGGTTTTATACTTATCTAAGACACCCTTCATTTTATTTAGGCACTCAAAATGTCAGAGCACCCAGACCTATACAGGAGTCATGCTTAATGTAACGTGGTTTTTCTCCCTTGATGGTTATGGCAGGGCCTTCCCAGCACTAGACAGGAGGCTGGACCAGGTTTAGATGTTGTCACAACCTGTCCACACTGAAGACACAGTCTGCAACAGGTGGCAATTTTGTCAGCCCTCGACACCTGTAAGGGCACTTCATAAACTGCCACCACTCAGAAGTGATTCTCAGACTTTCTCAGTCCGAATCCCACCACAGCCACTGCTTACACAGTACCATGTTCTTTTAGCTACAGGCATGGCCACTCCAGTCACTCATTTCTGAGACAACACTTCACTTCTTAGACTATGGTAACTGCAGCCATCTGTTCTCTCTTCAGAGATGTATCGTAGATTTGTCCAATACCAACCGTTAACTATTCCTCCAAAAGATTCAGTCACAGAGGTATGAAGTATATAAAAATAGTATTTACTACTTCACAACATTTATACAATCTACAGGATATCACAATATACAAAGACTATGGGAATAACAGGGTTACAACAGAAATTAAAAAGAAAATAGTTTGCACACAACAGGAGAAACAAATTTCTATAGCTTCTTAAAAACTAACAGAGTAGAAAGATTTCTTACCACACAGAATCTTAGTGAGTCAAGCAGACTCAAACCTTAGATGGTAACTGCTCAAGGCACCAAACCTAACTACCTTTGCTAAGGTCTAGCAAGTCCTCAAAAATCTCCAACTGCCAGCCTCCCATGATGCATCATAGAACATGTCACTCTGGCATCACAGATTTGACACTTCCTTTGTGTCCTGGGAAACTCTGTATCTTGAAAACTGGTCCAAACTCGATCTGTACTTTAGACCCTGGTTTTGTGGACACCAATGTCCTTCCTTTTGTCTTCCCAACTGGTAAAGTCCATGGGGTTTCTGTCTCCCTTGCCCATGATCATGAAAACAGTTCACCTCTTTGAAGTGTAAGTACCCTTCAGTTGACAGGAACTCTATTGTTTGCCCAAATGACCCCCCCATCTGACTGCCTCAGGCCTGGGCTCCAATGAAATGCCCCTTCACACAGTTTTGTCGCAGCTGAAATACTTACATCTAGCTGATAAAAAAATTAAACATAAAAACACAAAAAAATACACAAAAGCTGCTAACCCCCCCCCCCCCCAGAGAAATGAACAACAAATCCTTTGGCACCACTAAATAATGTTTGTTTTTCATGTGAGCTTGCTGGCTCCACCTACTATACCCTTGGTTCTCATGCTGTGTGAAACCATTAGTTTCTCATAGAACTTCTACTACTTAAAAAGGGGTACTAACTATTTTCTGGACAACTTGTCCACATTACTATGCTGTGACCCACTGTGGTGTGTAATGACCACGTTATAGGACTGCAGCATCAAGCTCCCTCTTAGCAATTTTGGGTTCTGTCCACTGGTGCTATGCAACCATGTAAGGAGGTTGTTGTCAGTGACCAGGGTGAACTCTTTCCCACACAAACAAGAATGCAGCTTCTGCAAAGACCAGACAATACCAAAATACTCCTTCTTGATTGTGGCATAGGTCTCCTCTCTGGGCAGCAGCTTCTTGGTCAGGTGCATAACTGGGTGTTCCTCTTCCAAGTGTGTAACCTGACTCAGAACCACACCTAGCCCATGATCAGATGCACCTACATGAACAATAAACTTTATAGAATAGTCCAGACTGACGAGCACAGGTGCCCAACACAATGTCTCCTTCAACTGGTAGAATGCAACACTACACGTTTCTGTCCACTGAACCTTGTCAAGTATTTTCTTCCTGCTGAGATCAGACAGAAGTTTGGCCAAGCTGCTGAAATTTGGCACAAACATACAGTAGCACCCTGCTGTTCCTAGGAAGGCTCAAACCTTTCCTTTAGTCATGGGTGTGACCAATCCCTGGATGGCCTCATAGCTGAGGACAGATGTACCCTCTCCCCACCCTGTGCCCAGGGTATGACACCTCTGTCATTCCTGTCTGGCACTTCTCCACCTTGACTGCCAGCACAGTGGCCTGCAGATGGCAGAACATCTTGGTCACATTCCTGATGTGATCCTCCCAAATCTAGCTATAGTTGGTGATGCCATCCACATATACCACAGCAAAGTCTCTTGCTCCATTCAGAATGTGGTCCACAAGTCATTGAAAGATAGCTGGCACAGTTTTTATCATTAATGGCATTATTCTGAACTTGCCCTCTCTCTGGCTTCAATGGTCAAGGGTACCTGCCAACAACTTTTGCCAGGTCTATGGTGGACAGGTACAGAGCTACCCCTAACCTCTCTAGGACCTCGTCTGTCCTGGGCATGGGGTATGTGTCTGATTCCGTACAGCTGTTGAGCTTACAGAAGTCAACACAGAACCTTATGGTTCCATCCTTTTTGTGGATCAGTATCACTGGAAAGGCTCAAGGACTACTGTACTCCTGGATCACCTGGAAAGCCAGCATCTCCTTGATCTCCTCCTCTATAGCATGTCTTACTCCTTCTGGGACTCTGCAGGGTAGCTGTCTCTGCAGTGCTTGGGACACTGTATCTGCATGGTGCTCTGCCAGTTCTCTGCCTGGGCTTCCCCTTGAACATTTCACCAAACATATGCAGCACCCCATGTGTTTCTGCTGCTTCAGCCAGCGTCAGCCACTCTGAGAGGATGACAGCATCCACTGCAGATTCTCCCTTACTCTCAACCAGGAGATCCACCAATGGGTCTGTTTCTGCCTCTTCCACCAGATATCTGAACACAGCCAGGACCATCTCATCCTAATCATGGTAGGGCTTTATCATGCTAACGTGGTAGACTTGCTGTGTGCACCTCATGTCTGGTAGATCCACAACATAATTAACATCATTCACCTTCCTAACCACTAAGTAAGGACCCTTCAAAATTGCCTGTAATCTATTCTGTCAAATGGGCGATGAGTATCATTATCTGTTGTCCAACTTCATACTCTCAGGCTCTGGCCCCACAGTCATACCACGTCTTCTACCTCTGTTGTGCAGTGGCTAGGTGCTCCTGGGCAAACCCAATGAGCTCCCTCAGCTATGAGCTGAAATTCAGGACATACTCCACAACAAATTCCCCTTGGAAAGCAAGCTCACCCTCCCATTCATCCCTTACCAAATCAAGAGGACCCCTACCCTATGACCAAACAGGAGCTTGAAGGGTGAGAACCCAGTGGACTCCTGGGGGACTTCCCTACATACAAATATGAGATGGGGTACATATTTGTCTCACTCTTTCACATGTGGGTTGGCAAATGCCCTTAATATGATAAGAGACCCACTGAATTGTTCAACCAAACCATCAGTCTGGGGGTGGTATAGTAAGGCCTTGAGCTGCCTTAGTCCACACTTCTTCCAAAGACTTGCCATCAGATCAGATGTGAAGTTGGTGCCCTGGTCTAATCCAACAGAAACTCCTGTGGAAAACCCACTTGGGTAAATATCCCCAGCAGTTCATCAGCCACCTAAATCAGCCTCAATGGGGGACAAGGGCACTGCCTCTGGGTACCTTGTAGAGTATTCTATGATAACCAAAATGTACCACTTGCTGGTGTGACTTGGGGTGCTAAGTAGCACCACAATGTCCATGGCAATGCGTCAAATGACTCTTTGATAATAGGTAGAGGAATCAAAGCCACCTCAGCATTGTCCCCAATCTTTCTCACCCTTGCACTGCAGACTTGTCTGGCAGTAGTTTGCCATGTCTATAAAAATACTGGGCCAGTAAAAACTGTTAGTCACCTTTTGGTACGGCTGACCCCTAAGAGTCCGGAAAAGGGTGTGTTGTGGGCTAAGGCCTAATGCTGCTTCCTATATTCTGCAGGAACCACGATCTGCCAGAGTACTCCTTCCTGTGATCCTGCCCTAGAAACTCACACACAGTACAGGAGCCCATCCTCCCAGTAACCTCCCTTTGTAAAGAACTCAGAGAGTCACTTTCCACACTGGTGGCTAATTCCCTTACTTTCTGCAGGGATGAGTCAGCTTGCTGAGCTCTCCCTAGCTCTGCTCTGCTGACCTTCCCCAACACACTTCTCCTGTGGGAGAGTTACCCACGGCTGGACTCTCCTCTCTCTGTAGCTGTGGCTCAGAACTGCTGTCACTAGCTCATTCTTCAGCTACAACTTCTCCTGCTATTGGGGGGAAGGGTGCTGTGGAGCCCAAGCAAGATAGCTACAAAGTTAGAGCTCTAAGACTTGATCTGACAATTAAAATATTTTAGTGTATTAAAACTTAACATAGAACTTAATTTTGGTACAAGAACATCTGCCAACAGAGATGGAAAATCCCCATAAAAATAAAGTGTCAGGAGAAGGAGCCAGATCAAAAACTACTCTGGGAGCTCCAACCATGTGGGCGGCTCAGGCCCACGATTCTGAACATGATGAGGGGGACTTCAGAACATACTTTGCAAATGCTAGGAGTTAAGCTCAACAAACTAATTGCATCAGTGACCAGACTATCAAATAAATTTGATGCCCTAACCAATAGAATTATAACTGTTAAAGCAACTGTGGAATCATTCACCCTTGCATCTGTGGAAGCCACCAAGAAGGCAGATGCAGCCATGGGAGCAGTCACAACAGTCATAACAGAAAACACTCACCTCTGTTCGCATCTCAAAACCTTGGAAAATCAAGTCAGAGCTCGTAATTTAAGACTTTTGGGATTGGAGGAAGAGTGTGAATATGACCACCTCATGATGTTCTAGCAGAAATGGCTTGTGCAGCAGCTGGAGGAAGATGTATCTCCTGTGGTGCAACATTTTCAAAAGGCATATAGGACTACTTCCAGGGGCCGAGTCGATAACCCAGAAGCTCCGTGGACAGTGGTAATAGTTACGGATAGTGTGGGCTCTCACGACCGTTTGCTGTCACAGGCATGGCAAAAGAAATCCCACCTTTATGGTGGGCAAGAGATAAAGATGTTCTCAGACATCAGATGTGCCATCAGACAAAAACAGAAAAAATCTGATGGGGCAAGAGCGTTCCTTTGTGAAGTGGGAATTTCCCATGGCCTCATCTTCCCTGCATGTTTAAGGATCATGGACCAGGGCCAAATCTACATTTATTCCAGTCCAGCGGACACCATGAAGTGGTGCCAGAAGAATGCATCGACTCGACCCAGAGCACCTACTACAGATGATTTCTCTTCAGATGAAGAACTCACTTGAAAATTTGCATTTATTTGCTATAACTGTACTGTTTTGCAAGGTGTCAGGGGGAGATCAGGTGAAAGCCCTAGGTAAGAACTGGTACTTTTTCTCTTTTGAATTATATAGGTGGACTGCCTACGCAGGGACTGAACTTGGTTTGAAACTTCTCGCCTCATATAAAGGGCTTTGTTTAAAGGTTGACAAAGAGTTCTTGTTAATGTTTCTATGAAGAATTTCAGTATTATGTTAAAGCCCCTTGTTACTGTAGCTTGACTTGCACTGGTATGTAAAATACGTATTAAGAGAGTTCTGTACTATGTATTGAAATAGACAGCACAGTCACTATGAATAGTTACAGTATAGTCAGTCTTGGAGCTCTTTGCCCTGTGTTGTTAGCATTTCTAAGAATAAGCATGGCGGATGCCTCTGTCCCTCTGGAGGGGGTCAGTTACGTGTGACTTTCGGTCTAGTATTTTAACTATATTATCACCATAAAGCTAATAGACTCATTCAACAACCTCTAGTAAATAGACTTTGGTTATTTGGATTATTTGTTATTACCCCTATAGGGCATATCTTATAACATTTAATGGTGTAGTTATGTATATTAAGAATAATGGTACACTCCTGGTGATTTCATATGTACACCTGTTATATTGAATGCTAGCAATTGTAACTATATGTTTGTTCCTCAAATAATAAATATAATGTTAAAAAACAACTTCTCCTGCTACTGAGGTAGGGGCTGTGTCATTGTGCACAGCCCCCTCCTCTGTGTCCTCAGCAGACAGTTCTCTCACTTTACTATGGGTAGTGACACACAACATTGGTCCTACTGTCAAAGTCATTACCCATTATTACATCCACAGGCAAGTCTGGTACAGCACCCACCATCAGTATGCCCTGGTCATCTTCCCAGCCTAGAAAGGTCTGGGCCACTGGCAGTGAGAACACAGGACCTGTCACTCCTCTAATCATAGAAAACTGGCCAGGTAAGATCTGTTCCTCCTGAATCAAATGCTGTTTGACCACAGAAATCCCTGGGTAATCATCAGGGACACCGGTTATCCATTTTCACCAAGAAACGGATTTAAAAACAGAATCCTGATTGGCTTGCAGTATTTTGGTGCCAAAACGGAAGTAGCATTTGGTCACAGAATGTCTATGAACTGCAGACTAGACAGCACAGCATGCTTTTGTTTCCTACTTACTGCTCGCTGCTGTTCTGGTCCCCGCGATTCTGTTTGCTGCCATATAACCAAAGAGAAAGAAAGATCAATCAGCGTCATCCGTCCTCGCATTCCTGTAAGTTTCAGAACTCAAATGGTGTATTTTGTACATGTATAAAATTGAATTTAATTCAGGGATTCCGGGTCAGCTGTGGAGCTCTTCATACAGAATTTAACAGTGACATGGCCAAAGAGGATCTCTATGAACTGTTCTCCCATTGTCCACAGCCGGAATTGATTCTGTAGTTAGGAAAAAGGTAATTATGAAAAAATAGATGTTCACAGACTGAATGTTGTGCTGATTAATTTGTTGAGACCCTTTATTTGACAGCTGGGGCCAGGGAGGAGGTGGGCTGGGCACACCGACTACAAACCTTGTGTTGATGTTCTGTTTAATTTTTGGCAGAAGTGTAAGCCCCTTGTAAATGCAGGGCTTACATTTCCACTGTTAGGCATCCCTTTCCCCCTCCTACCCTCCTCCCCCGAGCTAGCAAATGGGTTTGGTGCTCTGGGGGATATTGCTCTGGATGCCTCCTGGTGGCAGCTGAGAGTAGTGAAAGGGTATATAAAGGGACTGACAGGAAGTATCAGAGCCTTTCCAGCCCAGGCATTAGGCCTAGGGCTGGAGGGGGGAGGCTGGAAGAGTAGAGTTAGGAGCAGATAAGGTGGGCACATGAGGGAGCTCAGAGGTCTAGTTGGGAAACCTCCCAATAGAGTGCAGTCAGGATGTTTTTTCCATGTGCCGTGGTCGATGAAGAGTGGGGGTATGGAGCTCTGTGGGGACACAGGTAGCTAGGTTCTGCATCATTGGGAGCTAGGGCAGTAAGAGGCTTTTGCAAGCCCAGAGAGAGAGTAGAAGTCCTTAGGAAGCCCGTTGTGTGTGATATCCCAGGTCGCCAGGGCTGGAAGGGCAGTGCCAGGGCCCTCCCAGGAAAGGAACTGGTGGCAGTGGTTCCCCTCATACCCAGTGTGGCCGGGCAGCCTGGGGGGGTGGTCGAAGGAATTGGAAAGCCTTTCACCTAAAACAGGGGGCCTGTTTGGAGGGACAGGTCCTGGGGCAATGGTACATTGAGGTCTGGGCAGGTCACAGGTTGAAAATGGCAGACCTTGGAGGATAGCCCCCATGCTGTAGCTTAATTCAAGCCCAGGTGGTGAAGCAGGGATGTGGGCCTGGCAGGGGCCCCCAAGGAAGTAAGACCAGTGGAACCCCAGGAGTGAGTTGGGGCCATGGTGTGGTAAGGCAGATAATGAGGCAGAACCAAGTGACAGTGGTAGGAGTTGCCTTAGCTCTGGGAATAGTGCCAGTCACTGAAAGAGGATCGGAGCCTGGGTTGTCAGGAAAACTCCTGGATGCCTCTGTGGCTTGGGGGGAAGGACAATCACTTTCCTGCACTAAAGAAAAAGGGGGAATGATCAGTGCCAGTTTGGAAGTGACCTGAGGAAAGAAAAGTGAAGGCTGGCTTACCAGATCCAGTAGAAGCCAGGAGATTGCAGGGATCTGTATTCAAGTAAGTCTCAAATAGAGCACCTGAGAGAGATAGTAGGCAGAGGAGAATCCTTGCATGTGTCTGCCTGAATCCATCAGTTTCTGCTACCTTATTTTATCCAGCCAGAAATACTAACATACTAACATACTAAAATGCCAGCAGAATAGGCCTAACGGTCTTTCGTGTCTGCTCGTTTGGTCAGCCCCCATCCTGGGTGCTGACCTTGCTGTCCCCCTCGCCTTCTCTAGCTTCTCCCTTCCCAGTTCCGGATATTCTTGCTGCATTGGATTTTGCTTCCAGAACCCTTCCCCTGTACCTGTCCCACCCCCTCTTGAACCCCTCCACTGTCTCTTCCTCCACCAGCCCCCTAGGCAGTGCATTCCATGGCTCCACCACCCTCTCAGTGAAGTAGCACCTCCTCCTTTCTCCCCTGAATCTTCCCCCCTCCAGCTTTCACCCATGCCCTCTAGTGGCCCCTCCTCCTTCCTTCGAAGCACCCTGACTGTTCCTCCCCTATTTACCCTCTTCATGTACCTGAAGACCTCTATCATGTCCCCCCGGTCCCTTCTCTCTTCCAATGTGTACATATTTAGCTCTTTGAGCCTCTCCTCATAGGTCCTGTCCCCCAAGCCCCAAATCATTTTGGTTGCCCTCCTCTGGACCCTCTCCAGGAGGTTAATGTCCCTCTTTAAGTGTGGCCTCCAAACTGCACGCAGTACTCAAGGTGCAGCCTCACCAAGCAGTTATACAGAGGAGTATCACTCCCTCTTCGGAGTAATCCCTAGTGATGCATTCCAGCATCCTGTTGGCCTTGGCTGCTACCCTCCTACAAGTCTCAGAGTTGTTCATCTTGACATCCACCACCACCCCAGGTCCCTCTCAGCCATCGAGACTTGTAGCATTCCCCCAGGGTGTACACTTGGCCTGGGTTTCTGCCCCCAGGTGGAGTACCTTGCATTTCCTGCATTGAACCTCAGCTTCCACTTTCTAGACCATCTTTCCAGAGTCTCCAGGTCCCCTGTAAGGCCACCCTCCCCTCCTCCCCATCCACCACCGCCCTGGTTCGAGTCATCTGCAAAGAGACTCATCTCACTCCTGATTCCTGTCCTCATGTCAGATACGTAGGCGTTGAACAGAAGGGGCCCAAGGACATCCCTGTGGGACCCCACTAATGACCCTCCTTGGGGATGAGACTATCACACCAACTACGACCCTCTGAGTCCGGTCCTGGAGCCAATTGCCTATCTATCTGATCATCTGGTTCCCCACACCCATTTCTCCCAGCTTATCCAACAGGCCCACGTGAGGAACAGAGTCAAATGCCTTGCTGAAGTCTAGAAAGAGGACGTCTACTGGTCTACCCAAGTCCAAGGCACTTGTCACCCAGTCATAGAACTCCACCAGATTTGTCTGACACGATTTCCCCGGAATGAATCCATGCTGTCTGTCATCCAGGCACCCTGACTTATTCAGGTCCCCCCCTAGCCTCTCCTTGACAATGGCATCCATCACCTTGCCCACCACCAATGTCAGGCTGACAGGCCTGTAGTTCCCTGCCACCTCCCTTGATCCCCTCTTGTGGATAGGCACTATATGCGCCACCTTCCAGTCTTGGAGCACCCACCCTGTCCTCAGAGAGATGGTGAAAAGCTCCACCAGGGGTTTTGCCAGGACATCCACAAGTTCCTTCAGCACTCTGGGATGTAATTTATCCGGCCCCGGTGCTTTCTCCGTCTTAAGGGAGCTGAGGGCTTCCCCCACTCTCTCTGCTGTGATTTCCACTTCTGGTACCTCTTCTCCCTGCTTAGCCCTCCCCCCACCTGCCAGTGATGCCTCCCCCTCTCCCCAGACCCGCTGATCGGTAAGGGTCCCCCCTCCTCAGTACCTCTGTCTCCTCCCATGTATAAGGCAGCACCCCCATTTTCCTTGGCGAAAACGGAGGTGAAGTACTCATTTAGTACCTCAGCCTGCTCCCCCGGGTCTTGTGCCCATCTCTCCCCTGATTTAATCCTGCTAATCTGCCCGTTCACCCTTCGTTTTTTCCCCAATGTATCTAAAGAACCCCTTGTTCCCTCTCCTAATTTCCCTGGCCAGGTTCTGCTCCTTCCTTGCCTTAGCCACCCTCACCACTCTAGTGGCCCTTCTAGCCATACTCCCCTTGATCCCTTTCACTCCTTGAGCACTTGAATTGCTTATAGGCTGCTTTCTTTCCCCGCACCACCTCCTGGACCTCCCTGGTCCACCAGCAGGGATTTTGGGCCCTACCGCATTTTCGTCTTACTCTTGCACAGGTGCTGGTAGCATCCTGCACCCCTCTCCTGATGATTTCCCACCTACTATCAGCGTCCATGTCTGACCCAATCCCATCCAAATGCTCCTTAAGGATCCTTCCCATTTCCTTAAAATCCGCCCCCCTGAAGTCGGTTACTTCCGTCTTTGTGCAGCCTTCTACCCCTCCTAGGTCCAAGCAGAACCAGACTGTGGCATGGTCACTCCCCGCCAATGGGTCCCTTACTTCCAGGCCCCCAATCTGGTCACTGTCTGCCATGTAAATGTAAAAAGTTAATAGCCCCATGCAGCTGCTTTATTTATTTTTAATTAAGTATGTGACCCCTGTATCGCTGGAATCATTTGCAGTACAGGTGCAAAATAAAAGCCAGTTTGTGGGTGGAGTGGGGAGTGGGTCCCAGGGTGATAGCCTGGGTAAAACATTGGCTGGACAACAGGACACAGAAGGTAATTGTAAATGGAGTCCACTCTGAAGAAAGAGGGGTTAAAGGTGGGGTACCATGAGGGTTCAGTATTGGGTCCAGTCCTTTTAATGTCTTCATAACGACATTGCAGAGGACTGAAGGAAAGTATGCCTCTTTGCAGATTACACAAAGATCTGCAACAGGGTTGATACACAAGGAGGCATGGAAAGGATGAGAAGGGACTTGGCAAGGTTGGAGGAATGGTCAGAAGTATGGCAGCTAGGATTCAATGCAAAGAAGTGTAAAATAATACACCTGGGAAACACGAACCCAGGGGAAGAATACACAAAGGGGGGGAGGTAGTAACAACAACAAAAAAGGAAAGGGACTTGGGGGTATTCATATCAGATGACCTTAAGGTTAGCAAGCAATGTGAGAAGGTAGTAGGGAGGGCTGGGGGTATACTGGGATGCATAGGGAGAGGCATCAGCAGCAGAAAACAGGAAGTTGTTATCATTCTGTACAGACAGTTGGTGAGACCCCATCTAGAGTACTGAGTCCAGTTCTGGAGACCCCATCTCTGCAAGGACATAGACAGGATAGAGGCAGTCCAGAGGAGGGCAACTAAAATGGTGCAGGGTCTGGAAGTAGCCGATGAAGAGAGACTAAAGGAGCTTAATATGTATACCGTTGAGGAAAGAAGGAGAGGGGACATGATAGAAACTTTTAAGTACCTCAGTGGAATCAACAAAGTCCAAGAGGTAGCATCTTTCAGAAAAGAGGCAGCAAGAACAAGGAACACAATTTAAAGATGGGGGGCAGTTCGGGGCAATGTAAGGAAGTATTATTACAGAGAGGGTAGTGGATGCATGGAACAGTCTTCCTGAGAAGGTTGTGGGGTCTAAAACTGTGGGAGAATTCAAGAATGCATGGGACAGACATAAGGCAATTCTTGTGGGGGGTAGGAAAAAAATAGGCTGTTGGTTAACTAGTATCTGCGGCCTATCCTGTAGGTAGGGAAATGGGCAGACTAGATGGGCCAAGCAGCCCTTATCTGCCGTCAAAGTCTATGTTTCTGTATTTCTATGCTTGGGGAGGAAGTAGTGGTTTGTGTATTATTTGACTGTAGGGAGTAGGCAAAATTAAACAAAATGCTTTCTCCCCCTGTATTTGCAGTCACATCTTGCTTTTATTACTTAAGATCATTGTTTTCTGATTTTACTCATATTTTTGTTTTTATTGTTAATTTTTAATATTGTTGTGATTCTGATTTTATATTTGTTTTCTTGTTTTATTGTTCATTTGTACAGCGCCTCGGTGCTTGAAAGGCGCTTAATAAATAAAGATTATTATTATTAATTAATTTTTCCATGAGTTGCATTCCAGTGACAAATATTTGACCCAGCCTTGCTGTAAATTTCCTTATATTTCTGAGATGCTGATCCACTGAGGGTGCTGCTACCGAGGGAGGATTAGAGCTCTCTGCGATTGACCTGTTCTTATCCCTCTGTGACCTGTTCTCCCTGCTGTTTCATAGGTGAAGTTGTGGTTATTTTTTCCCCCTCATCTGTGTTGCCTGATTTAAACTGAAGAATTTGTGTAAGGCTTGTCCTGTGATGCTGTTCTTTAGTTCGGGGGGGGGGCGCAGGCAGGAGCGACTCCTTCCCGAACCTGTGTACCTGTCTGTATGTATGGTAGATGTTGCAGAGTTGCCTAGAGATCCACTCTGCAATTCTTAGTTGTGGGGAGAAAAAAAATAAAAAATAAAACAGAGCAATTCCTTGCTGTCCCTGTTTCTGTTGTGGCTTCCTGAGTGAGCAAGACACAGTCCCTTGCCTTTACAGATGGCACTGCTATAGAATTACTTGGCTTGCTTACTTGGTTTTGTTACATTCACCCAAATACAATCACTGCATACTGTACTGACTATAAAAATACTGTTGCTGGTCATGTGTCTTTGGGGAGGGAGGAGGGTGCTGGCCATGTGTCAGGCGGGTGGAAGGTTTGCTGTATGTCTGGGGGGTAGCTTCTGGCTGTATCTCTTGGGGGGGATTTGCTGGTTGTGAAAGAGGCTGTCCATGTTGGTGAAGGGGGCCTGTTTGTTTGGTATGGTGAGGACACTGGCCATGTTGTTGGTGTGGGGACACTGGCCGTGCTGATGCGTTGGGGTGTGTTGGGCAAACTGGGACAGTCTGTGTTTGGTGGGGCTGGAGGGATGGTCTGTGTTTTGTAGGGCTCAGGGGATGGTCTGTGTTTTGGGGCTGGGAAGAAGGCCAGTGTTTGGTACTAGGGCGAGAGTCTGTGTTTGGTGGGGCTGGAGAGGTGGTCATTGTTTGGAGCTGAGGAAATGGTCAGTATCTGGGGCTCAGAGGGCAGTAGATGTTTGGTGGGGCTGGGGGGATGGTCTGTGTTTGGTGGGGCTGGTGGAATGGTCTTTGTTTTCTGGGGTGGGGACACTGGTCATGGTGGTGGGGTGGAGATACTAGCCATTGTTAGGTGGTTTTGGTGTGGTTTGCTGGATATTTGTCTGGGGGGACTGTCGGCATTAGTGGAGTGAGGGGACATTTTATGCTTGCTGGCCAGGTGTCTGGGAGGGACTGTCCATGTTGGTGGGGAGGGGACTGTCGTGTTTGCTGGCGGGTGTCTGGGGGACTGTGTTTGCTGACCAGGTGTCTTGGGGGACTTCCGTGTTCATGGAGGGGAGCATTCCATGCTTGCTGACCAGGTGTCTGGGGGACTGTCTGTGCTGGTGGGGGGACTGTCTGTGTTTGCTGGCCGGGTGTCTGATGGGGAGGGGCTGTCCGTATTTGGTGGCCGGGTGTTGGAGGCTGTCTGTGTTGACTTAGCGGGGACTGTCTGTGATTGCTGACTGGGTGTCCGGGGGATGATCCATGTTGGTGAGGAGGGGAACTGTCCATGTTTGCTAGACAGCTGTCTGGAGGACTGTCCATGTTGGTGGAGCAGGAGACTTTCCATGCTTGCTGACTGGGTGTCCGGGAGAACTGTCCATATTGGTGGGGTGGGGGACGCTGCGTGTTTGCTGGCCAGATGTGGGAGGGGCTGTCCGTGTTTGCTGGATGGGTGACTGGGGAGGACTGTCCATGTTGGCTTAGCGGGGAGGACTGTCTGTGATTGCTGACTGGGTGTCTGGGGGGACTAGCCATGATGGTGGGGAGGGGGACTGTCCATGCTTGCTAGTTGAGTGTCTGGAGGGACTGTCCATGTTGGTGGGGCAGGGAGACATTGTGTTTCCTGGCTGGGTGTCGGGGGGACTGTCCTTGTTGGTGGTAGGGGGTACTGTCTGTGTTTGCTGGCTGGGTGTCTAGTGGGATTGTCTGTGTTGGTGGGTGAGGGGGACTGTCTGTGTTGGTGGGGAGGGGACTGTCCATGTTTGCTGGCTGGGTATCCAGTGGGACTGCCCATGTTGATGGGGAGGGGGATTGTCTGTGTTGGTGCAGAGGGTGGACATGCCGTGCTTGCTGGCCGGGTGTCGGGGGGGACTGTCTGTGTTGTGGGTCAGGGGGACTATCTGTGTTTGCTGGCTTGGTGTCTGTGGGGGAGATTGCCTGTGTTAGTGGGGAGAACTGTCTGTATTTGCTGGCAGGGTGTGTGGTGGGGAGGCGGGGACTGTCAGTATTTGTTGGCTGGGTGCCTGGGGGGGACTGTCCATGTTGGTGGAGCATGGGGAGATTCCATGCTTGCTGGCAGGGTGTTGGGGACTGTCCATGTTGGTGGGGTGAGGGGACTGTCCGTGTTTGCTGTCCGAGTGTCTAGGCAGGGACTGTCCATGTTTGCTGGCTGGGTGTCTGGTGAGGGGGGACTGTCCATGTTTGCTGGCCAGATGGCTGATGGGGAGGGGGGACTGTCCATGTTCGCTGGCTGAGTGTCTGGGGACTGTCCATGTTTGCTGGCCAGATGTCTTGAGGAGGAACTGTCTCTGTTTGCTGGATGGGAGTCTGGTGAGGAGGGGGACTGCCTGTGTTTGCTGGCCAGGTGTCTGGGGGACTGTCCATGATTGCTGACTGGGTGTCTAGGAGGGACTATCAATGTTGGTGGGGGGGACATTCCATGTTTGCTGGCTGGGTGTCAGGGGACTGTCCTTGGTGGGGTGTTGGGGGGACTGTCCATGTTTGCACACTGGGTGTCTCTTAGGACTGTCCATGTTGGTGGGAGAGGGGACTGCCTGTGTTGGTGGGGTGGGGGGACATTCCATTCTCACAGGCCAGGTGTCTGGGGGACTTCCATGTTGGTGGAGTGGCGGGACTGTCTGTGTTTGCTGGCTGGGTGTCTTTTGGGGGGACTGCCTCTGTTAGTGGGGCAGGGGGCTGTCCATATTTGCTGGTAGGGTGTCTGGGGGACTGTCTGTGTTGGTGGGGAGGGGAACTGTCTGTGTTTGTTGGCCTGGTGTCTTGGGGACTGTCTGTGTTTCCTGGCTGGGTGTCTGGTGGGGAAGGGGCTGTCCATGTTTGCTGGATGGGTGTCTGGGGGACTGTTCATGTTTGCTTAGCGGGAGGACTGTCCATGATTGCTGACTGGGTGTCTAGGGGACTATCCATGTTCGTGGGAGGGGAACTGTACATGTTGCTAGCCAGGTGTCTGGGGGACTGTTCATGTTGGTGGGGTTGGGGGATATTCCGTGTTTGCTGGCTGGGTGTTGGGGTACTGTTCTTGGTGGGCATGGGGACTGTCCATGTTTGCTGGCTTGGTGTCTGTGGGACTGTTGGTGTTGGTGGGGGGGAGGACTGTTGGCATTGGTGGGTCAGGCAGGGGACACAGGCCGTGGTTGTGGTGTGTACTGCATGCTACCCAATGTGTCTGTCTCAGCCAAATAGAAGTTTTTTTTTATTTTTAATTACATTTTTTTTTTGCTGCAGAGATATCTGTGGCTATTTAGTGATGGTGTAGAGGCTGGTCATGTTGGTGTGATGGGGACACTAGTTGTGTTGGTGTGGGGTGGGACACTGGTCGTGTTGGTGGGGTGGGGCACTGGTCACGTTGGTGGGGTTGGGGACACTGGACATGTATGTGGATGGGGTGGGGACACTGAGATTGTGCTGGTGGGGTGGGGATATTGGCATTGTGTTGGTTGGGTGGGGGCCTTGGCATTGTGTTGGTGGGGTGAGGACACTGGCTGTGTGTGTTGGAGTGGGGAGATTGGCTGTGTTGGTGGGATGGGGACACTGGTTGTGTGTGTGTCGGTGGGGTGGGGACACTGGCTGTGCTGGTGGGGTGGAAGCTACTGGCTGTGTGTGTGTGTGTGTGTGTGTGTCAATGGGGTGGGTACACTGGCCATGTGTGTTGATGGGGTAGGAAGAGTGGCAGTGATGGTGCAGGCAAACTGAGCTTCTGACCGGAAGCTCAGCATCTCTCTCTCTCTCTCTCTCTCCAGTCCTCAATGTTTGTATTTTCCAGACAATTAAATAAATCAATAAAATATAGTATCAAATGTGTTTTTATTTATTTATGTGCGCCTGTGATGGGGGGGCACAGACCTGAATGCCTAGAGTCAGATACCAGATAAATGGAGTTGGAAATGGTGTTGGTTGGGTGGGGTGGGGTGTTGAGAGTGGCTGTGCTGGTGGGGTGGGGTGAGGACACTGGCAATGTGTTGGTGGGATGGGGACACTGGTATTATGCTGTTGGGATGGGGACACTGGCATTGTGTCAGTGAGGTGGGGACACTGGTATTGTGTCGGTGGGGTGGGGAGAGTGGCCATGCTGGCGGGGCAGGGATGTAGTTGCATAGCAAGCAAACTGAGCTTCTCACCGGTAGCTCAACATCTCTCTCTCTCTCTCTCGACCTCAATGTTTGTACTTTCCAGACCAAGCAAGAAATAAACAAAATACAGTATAAAATGTGGTTTTATTTTTTGTGCCTGTGATGGGGAGAGGCACATACCTGGATGCATAGAGCTGGATACCAGATAAATGGAGCTGGAAATGGTGTTGGTTGGGTGGGGAGAGTGGCCATACTGGTGGGGTGGGGAGAGCGGCTGTGGTGGTGGAGTAGGGACACTGGCCATTGTTTGTTGGTCTTCGTATAATTTGCTGGCCATTTGTCTGGGGGGGACTGCCTGTGTTGGGGCGGGGAGACTGTCTGTGTGTTTGGGGTGTACTATCTGTGTTGGTGGGGTCATGAGACTGTTCATGCTTGCTGGCTGGGTGTCTGGGGGAGACTGGCTGTGTTGGTGGTGCAGCAGGGCTGCCTATGTTGGTGGTCTGGGGTGACTGTCCATGTTGGTGGGGTGGGGGGACTGTCTGTGTTTAGGGCTGGAGGGGAATGGTCCATGTTTGGTGGGTCTGGAGGGGATGGTCTGTGTTTGGTGGGGCTAGGGGGGACAGTCCATGTTTGGTGTGGCTGGTGGAGGAAGGTCCATGTTTGGTGAGGCTGGGGGACTGTACGCTGTTTTGGGCTGGGTGTCTGTGGGGGGGATTTTCTGGCTGGGTGTCTTGGGGGGGTGCTGTCAGTGTTTTGGGTGAGGTGTCGTTGGGAAACTGGTTGTGTTGGTGGGGTGGGGACACTAGCCATTGTGGCGGACTAACAAGATGGTCTTTTTCTGTCATAAACTTCTATGTTTCTGTCTTTGGTATTTTATTTCCATCTTTATTTTCAGAGTGTTCAATTTTTGGGCATCTTATGTTTCACTTGTCATTAAATAATCCACCTGCCATGTGTAGCGAATCTTGGTGCAATGATGTTCAGGAATAGTTCTTTAGACACACATTGGATCTTAAAGAGATCTTTCTTGGTTCTGAAAAGCAGAGACATGGGAAGCTCCCTTGCAGTACCACAATGGTGGCTCCTCCATGATTTTTAAACATTGTTTCCATTACCCCCAAAAGAAAGGAAGGGATCAAATTCCCCCCCACCGAGGGGCTTGCTGCAAAATCCCTTTCCACTTCTAGACTTACCGCTATGCCTATGCCCTTAGGTTCAAATGTTATTATGTGACATCTTTATAGAGAGAGCACAGGAATGTGCTCCAATCATTTGAATGGAGCATCTCTTTGAAACTGTATTTCCCTATTTTAAATTTAGTTTTGGTACTGATTGACAATGATCAACTAACAAGGCTATTGTTAGTGGAGCCCTGGCATCAGTCAGTCAGTACCATAAACAGATTTAAAATAGGGAAACTCAGTTGTGAAAATGATGCATGATGCTCCTTTCAAGTGAATGGAGCTTGTATCCATGGTCTCTCTATAAAAATGTCACATAACATCAGAGCATCAGCATGGATGGACACGTCTGGAAGTCAAAAGAGATCACTGTCATCAAGACACAGGTCAGGAAGCATAGGAAAAAACAGGAGCAGTTGTAAAATTCACAAGAGTTTCATTATGAATAACAATAAAATAAAAAAAAATGCAGAATAACTATTTACAAAGGCAGAATAAACAGAGAAGATCCATCTGAGCTTCCCTTCAGTCTCTGTGTGTCCCTTCCAAGAAATTGCAGATCTCTTTCATAAGTCCTTGCAATCACCCTCCTCAACAAGCATCCTGTTTTTTTCTAAAATGTTCCTGTAAATGTCCAGTGTTCTTGTCAGTGTCAGGCAGGTGCAGCAAGAACACAATATCCCATAATGGGGGCCCTTTCTCCATAGCTTCTGCAAAAGCCTTAAAAAGTGCATTTCAGGTTAACGTCTTGAGTTCCCAATAGCTTTTTGCAATCACCTCAAACCATAATTATATACATTTCGACAGTAACACTATATAATTTCTAAACAAAGGGATCCCAATATCAGTTACATTTCCACATAATGATTTGCATATATTTTTATACCAGCAGATATGCAAGGGAGGAAATAAGACAGAACAGCAAGTGAAGGTAGAGAGATAGCAAGAAGCAAAGAATTGCAAGACTGTCGGGGTGATCAAATCCTAGGTGTCACAGGAAAATTTGGTTGCACAACCAGACAGACAAGAGACAGGAAAGGAAAGGACAGAACAGATCCCTGTATTCAAACTCTCCATAAGAACTGGGACAGGGTCCTATTCAACCCTGTCACGTACATCCCCCTCCTTAAGAGGGAACCTGTTTCATCAAACAGGTTTCCAAAACTTTCTATTAATTCTCTAACATTAGCTTTTAACTTTTAGAAATTAAGCACATGTGCAGTATCCTTTTTTCTATAACAGCACAGCAAACAGTAAAGTTTAAACTCATTCATTTGTTTTTCAACCTTCAGAACCCTCAATTCCTGATCCATATCTTGACAGAAAATCAGCATTGCTATTCTCTTTACCAGATTTGTGTATCACCTTGAATTTAAATGGCTGTAGTGCTAGGTACCACGCTGTGAGTCTGGAATTATCTTTCATTTGGATAGGTCAACAGAGAGGATTGTGATCTGTTATAAGTACAAAGTCAGTTCCTAGTAAATAAAACTTAAGGGACTCCATGGCCCACGTTGCTGCTAAACATTTCTTTTCAATGGTGGAGTACCTTTTCCCTCTGTAATGCAACTTCCTACTGATGTGTAGAATAGGGTGTTCTGTCCCATCTATATTTTGACTCGGCATTGTACCTAGGCCTATCTCTGATGCATCTGCTTGTAACAAAAATGATTTCTCAAAATCTGGGCTTCTTAAAACAGGGGCTGAGCATAACGCAGCCTTCATGGCTTGAAAAGCCTCATCACACTCTGGGGTCCATTTCACATTATTTGGGTACCATTTTTTCACGAGTTCAGTGAGGGGAGTAGCTAACTTAGCAAAGCTGGGAACAAATCTCCAAAAATAACCAGCCAGCCCTAAAAATTACCCAACATGTTTCTTTTTTTTTTTTAGGGACAAGACTGTTAGCTATGGCTTCCATTTTAGAAATTTCTGGCTTAACTTCTCCATGTCCCAACACATAACCCAAATATTTGGTTTCCTGCATGCCCAATGTACGTTTGATAGGAATGATAATCAGACCTGCATTTCTGATAACTTGGATAACTGCTCATAGGTGTTCCAGGTGGCTTTTTCAGTCTGGACTGTACACCATGACATCATCCAGGTACACAGCACAATAACCAGTGTGAGGTGCTAAAACTGCATCCATGTACCGCTGGAATGTAGCTGGTGCACCATATAAACCAAATGGCATGGTGGTGAACTGATAGAATCCAACAGAAGTGGCAAATGCAGTTTTGTCTCTGGATTCTTTAGCTAAAGGGAATTGCCAGTAACCCTTGGTGAGAACAAGGGTACTGCTATACTTTGCACTCCCCAGTCTGTCCACCAAATCATCTATTTTGGGCATGGGATAACTGTTAAATTCTGACACTTGATTAAGTTTCTTAAAATCAAGGCAGATTCTAACATCCCCTTCTTTTTTGTTTACAATTACCATTGGAGATGACCAAGCACTCCTTGACTCTTCTATGATACCCAATTCTTTTATTTTTTGTATTTCCTTAACCACGTCAGCTCTTAAGTGCTCTGGTAACCTGTATGTCTTTTGCCTAATAGGGCAAGCATTCCTTGCCACTATTACGTGCTCAGTCCCTTTTTCTCGGCCTGGTACTGTGGTAAAAATACTGTTAAATATCTTTAGCACATTACAAATTTCTGCAGTTTGTTCTGAGATTACGGAAACATTCACTTTTACAGCATCAGCAGTTATAGCTTCTCCAGTCTGTCATAAGCTACAGCAATAGCTCATCAGTTTCTGGTAAAACTAGCAAAGCAGCTTTTGGCATTTTTTCAACCCATTTCTTGAGGAGGTTAGCATGGTATATCTTAGTAGGATTTTTCCTGTCAGGGGTCTCAGTCTCATAGTTTACGGTGCCAGTACATCTAACCACTCTATAATGCCCTTGCCACTTCATTAACAGTTTATTTTCTGTTGTGGGTAACAGTAGTAAAACCTTTTCACCTGGCTCAAATTTTTTTTTCTTTTACCCCATGATCATAATATACCTTATGCTGGTTTTGGGCCTCTTCCTGATTACTATGGGCAATTTCAACATATTTTGCAGCTTCTTTCTTAGGGCATATATAAGACATTATAGATTGTTTCTGAGTGGGGTTATCTTCCCATGTTTCTTTTATCAAATCCAGTGGCCCTCTTGGCTGCCTACGATACAGCATTTCAAATGGTGAAAACCCTGTTGATGCCTGTGGCACTTCTGTGTAAGCAAAAAGTAGGTAAGGCAAGTATTGGTCCTAATCTTTCCCTTCCCCTTTTACAAAACATTTTAACATGCGTTTTAGGGTTTGGTTAAAACACTCAACAAGACCATCTGTCTGAGGGTGATAAGGGGAGGTCCTTATGGCAGGGATACTTAGTAGTCTGTACAGCTCCTTAAGTAATGCAGCACCAAAATTACTACCCTGATCAGTAATAATTTTTTTAGGTATGCCCACTCTGCTTAAAATCTTTACAAGGTCTGTTGCCACTTTTGAAACTGTGACAGTACGCATTGGAACAGCTTTTGGGCATCGAGTAGCATAGTTGCATACTACCAGGATAAATCTATTACCCATTTTACTTTTGTCTAAAGGACCAACCACGACCATTGCAATTCTCTCAAAAGGCACATCTATCAAGGGTAGGGGCACCAGGGGCACTTTGCCTCTTCTAGTGACGGGGCCACTGTCTGACACTCAGCGCAGGAATTACAATACGTAGCAACATCTTCATGAATTCCAGGCCAGTAAAATCTGTACAGCAATCTGGCAAGAGTGTGATCCCTCCCTGAGTGACCAGCCATAGGACTATCATATGCTATCTGTAACAGCTCTGTTCTATACTTCTGTGCTATAACCAGTTATTCTATTTGGTGCTATGCCTGAGGTTTATCCCATATTCTATACAGTAACCCATTGCATTTTTTAAACATAGGTTCACCCTGTTTTAGTTTTACCACCAGCTGCTTAAAATAACTCTGGAGAGAAACATCATTAGCTTGCTCTGAAAGAAAATTACAATCAGTTATCGGGTTAGTTTCAGCATTTTAATATGTTAACCTCTTATGTCCATCAGTTATTTATTGCCACAGTTTCTTCAGGCATCATCTTTCTTTCTTGGATTTCCAGATCTTGGAGCTGTGCTCAAACAAGTCTGAATCAAAATCCCCACCATCTGAGATTTTCTTTGCCTGAGCTCTTGTCACCACAGCTGCTGAAACATCAGGATTTACTCCCTCTTTGATTAACTCAGTAAATCCTGGAAAGTAATTTCCAATAATCACAGGTACAGGTAACTTACAGGTAGGTACTATCCCAGCTTTCATTTGGTGCAACACTCCATTAATAGTCAGAGTCACCTGGCTGGTGGGATAGTATCGAATGTCCCCATGGATGCAGATGACACCAGTACCTGGTCCTTTTTGACATTGTTTTCCTAGCACTTCAATATGTACTTGGGTCTGTCTGCTTCCCAAATCTATAAGTCCCTTCATAGTCTTATCTCCCACCTTCACATCTGTTAAGTGCTGTTTTTGTACTCACATGGGTTGTTACTGTTTGTTGTTAACATTTTATTGCTTTATTTTTCTCTGATTCAAATTGTTGTTGCTGAGTATACCTTCTGCTGCATTATTACAGGGTGTGCTAACAGATTACTGCTGTAATCTTCTGATTCAAATTGTCTTTTGCAAGGTATATTTTCTATTACTGCTTTATTTTTCTCTGTAGCAAAGTGTTTCTTACAGGGGTATATCTTCTGTGAAATTATTACAGGTGGTGCTTTACAGATTTCACAGTTTTATTTGTCATTAAGATAAGCTTTCAGGACTACTGCATTTGTTGGTGGCCGATTGTTTCTGCTCTTACCTCCTTGTTTCTTTTGTCCGTGGTTGTTCTTTTTCAGCAGGGAAAGGGCCCAGCCACCCACCCCCAACCACCCCACACTCCACTCCTTTTATAGGGTAGCACAGTCATGACATTTCCTGTAGCAAAGCAGGAAGGGGCAGATCAGAGGGGTATCCACACAGTGACCTCATTCACAGGGGCACTAGTAATTTAACTTGTCATAACAAGTTATACAAAAACAAACAAAACACAAAATCAAACTTTTGCTTTCATTTTTCCTTCTGATTACTCTGACCAGGTTATAAACCCAACAACTTATCTGGAATGGATATCATTAACTGCAGGTACCGCACAACACTTTCAGAAGGGCAGTTTTACTGGATTTAGGACACTGTCCTACATGCTGAGGCCAGGGGAGATCTAAGGGCTCAGCTCCAGGCAGTATGGGCAGAGATTGCGTGCCTCAAATTGCATATTCAAGAGAAAATATATTATAAGAACCAATCCCCATTTCCCTAACTTCCAACAGAAGCACCTCAGCCACAGAGGGCAGTTGGTCTGGGAGGTTGGCAAGTGGTTAGGAAGGGGAAATCTAGTGCCCCATCACTCGGTACTCTCCAACATATTACCTCCACAAACCATATAAAAACTACAAACAGGTATCTGCCACGATCTCCGAAATCAAACAAGGGGGCAGAGGACACTGCAGAGCGGGACACTGCAGCACAGGAGCTAGCACAACAAAACTCGCCCAAAACAGGAACCAAAACCAAAAAGACAAAAACAAAATCCAAAAAACTTCTGATCATCGGAGGCTCCATGATTCGGGGAGTTGATACCCATCTCCAGTCAGGGGTAATGGTCAGATGTCTCCCAGATACATCAGCATGGAGAGACAGTGAACACATTGCTAAAACTGTTCAGGAAGCAGGAGAAAAAATTGACATCCTGGTACACATAGGGACTAACGATCTCTCCAGCCGGTCAGTTGTGGAGACCAAGGAACACCTGACCAGGCTAGGTGACAAACTATCATCCATTTCATCCTGCATCTCCTTCTCTGAGATCCTGCCAGTTTGGGAGAGGGGGGCAAATGGATGGAAGGTCAGAGAAGGGGAGATAGGGGCGCTAAACATGTGGCTCAAGGGCTGGTGCCAGGAAAAAAGACAATTTGTAGGGAACTGGCAACAGTTTTGGGAGTGAAAGTTCTTTAAATTTGATGGACTGCATCTGACTAACGAGGGAGTCAGTGCATTGGGGCAGAGGTTTGACGTCTTTGCAGAATATTTAAACTAGCAAATGGGGAGAGGGGTGCAGCACCCCATATGTCGAATGGGAAGAACACCCCTCCCCCCTCAGCTAGTGGTCAAACAGGAGTTCAGCATGCTTGTAGTTCATTTGCATCACCAAGTAAGGAAAAAGGTCCGGCTCCCCATACGACACATAAGTGGAAACTTCAGACCTCGCCCAACAACTTACACACTGAAATCTGACCAGTGGAAAATCATGTACACAAATGCTCACAGTCTGGGAAACAAGATTCCAGACCTGCAGGCAATAATGACAGAGGCTAAACTGGACATAGTAGCAATTAGCTAGATGTGGTTTACCAGTAATCACATTTGGAAGACTTCAGTACCTGACAATGTACTATTCAGAAGAGACAGAGGGGTAAACAGGGGGGGTGGAGTAGCCCTGTATGTCAATGAAACTATCAAAGCTACAGAAATTCAGACTGCACATAAGAAGCCAGAAGAACCGTGGGTCACCTGGAAACAGGAAATGGGACAACCATATGAAATAGGGTTGTCTACGGGCCTCCAGACCAGGGGGAGGACATAGACACAGTACTGTTAGAAGATATACCAAACATGACAGCTAAAGGGGAAGTTCTGATAATGGGAGACTTCAACATGCCAGATACAGGTTGGTCAATACCAGCAGGAACATCTGCCAGAACTAGACACATGGTGGATTCCCTGCAGGGGGAGGGTCTCAAACATCTGGCACAACAACCCACAAGAGACAGGGCTATCCTAGATCTAGTACTGACTAACAGGGAAGGGATCACAGATCTCCAGGTAGAAGGTCACCTGGGGGCCAGTGACCATCACATGGTATGGTTCTATTTGGCCACTAGAACTAAATCATCCCAAATCCAAGGCAAAAATGTTGCACTTCAGAGGAGCTGACTTTGATAAGCAGGCCAACAGAGTTAAGCTAGCCCTGGCAAAAAGAAATACAGGTGAGGGGGTACAGGCAAAGTGAGCAAGCATTAAGGATGCAGTGCTTGAAGTAACATCCCACTGTGTTAGAGAAAAAAGGAAGTGCAAAAGAAGAAGAAGGAAACCACTTTGGTTCTCAAAAGCAGTAGCGGAAAAGGTCAAAGCCAAATGGCTGACCTTCATGAAATATAAGGGAATGCAGCAGGAAGATAGGGAGGCATACAAAACTGCCCTAAGGGAAGCAGGGAAGGCAGTAAGGCAGGCAAAGTCCCAAACTGAGGAAACACTACCACGAACAGTAAAAGAAGGTGACAAGACTTTCTATAGATACATTAGTGAAAGGAGAAAGTCCAGAGGGGGTTTTGCTAAGCTTAATGGAGAAAAGGGAACATGTGAGGAGGAGGATCATGTAAAAGCATCTATCCTAAATATATATTTTTGCTCAGTATTTACTGAAGAGAAGGTAGGGCAGGGCCCACAGCTCAGCACCATGGACACGGGAGAGGGAGGAGTGCACTAGTCCCTTCACAAAAGAAAGGGTCCTACAAGAGCTCGATAAGCTCAGGGTGGACAAGGCAATGGGGCCAGATGGCATACTTCCCATGGTACTAAAGGAGCTAAGGGTGGAACTAGCAGAGCCATTATCAGAACTGTTTAGTGAGTCTCTGAGCACAGGAGAGGTCCCAGAAGACTGCAGAAGGGCTCATGCAATCCCACTCCACAAGAGTGGTAGCAGGGAGGAGGTAGGGAACTATAGACCAGTCAGTCTTACCTCAGTAGTGGGCAAGATTATGGAGGCACTCCTTAAGGAAAGGATAATGCAACACCTGGAATCCATAGGAGCACAGGATCCAAGACAGCAAGGGTTAACAAAAGGAAGGTCCAGTCAAACTAAATCTCATAGATTTCTTTGACTGGGTAACCAGAGAGGTGGACCAAGGGGGAGCAGTTGATGTCACCTACCTTGACTTCAGCAAGGCTTTTGATACTGTTCCACATAGAAGATTGATTAATAAGCTGGATAGGCTCGGGTGGGTCTGAAGTTGGTTAACTGGGTGGAAAACTGGCTGATGAGCAGAAAGAAAAACTTACTTACCTTAGTAATGTTGTTTCTTCTAATGGAGTCTTGCTGTATTCTGACTATTGCAGTTAGGTCCTGCCTTTCAACTGCCCTGGAGAACAAAGAGTTAACTTTCCATGGCCAGCATGGAACGTTCAGCGCAAACTCAGTTGAAGCCCCTGTCTGCTGTTGTTTAAACTCCGACCATCAGATCTTTATGAGCAATACTCACTAGAAGTTCTATGTGGAAACTGTAAAACTCACACTAGCCAACTGGCAACTAAATTTATTAAAAAAGATTTTTTTGGTTTCAAAGCAAAGAGTCAAGTCAGGAAACCCAAAAAACAAAACACAACACACACCCAAAGTAAAGGAGGACGAAAAAGGGGGTACCCCTAGGGTGCCGACGCTGCTCCTTCCCACCCACATCCCAAAACCAGGTTCTGAGAGGAGGCGGGGGAGGTCAGAATACAGCAAGACTCCATTAGAAGAAACAACATTACTAAGGTGAGTAACTTTTCTTCAAACAACATGAAGTCTTGCTGTATTCTGACTATTGCAGACTACCAAGCAGTACCTCCATGGAGGAGGGACAGAACCTACTTTGGGAATAGGCTCTGAAGTACTGCTGTGCTAAACTGAGCATCACTCCTAGCCTGGATATCCAGAGTAATGCTTGGTGAATGTATGGACTGTTTTCCAGGTGGCTGCTTGACAAATTTCTAAGACAGGAATATGCCTGGCAGCAGCCAGGGAAGCAGCTGTACCTCTAGTAGAGTGAGCCTCCAGGCCTGAGGGTGGGGTGCTACCCAGTTTTTCATAGCAGAATTGTATACAAGAGAGAATCCACCTGACAATAGATCTCTTAGTGGCAGGTTTGCCCTTACCAACCTCTCCATAAGTGAGGAACAACTGGAGGGACTCAAACCTGTGACCCTTGGTGTGCTCTGTGTAGTAGCTGAGGGCCCTTTTAACATCCAAGCTGTGCAGCCTCCTCTCTCCAGAGGAGGAATGGTCAGTGAAGAAAACAGGGAGAGACATAGACTGATTAAGGTGGAAATCTGAAACCACCTTAGGCAAAAACTTCCTGTTAGTTCTTAGGATCACTTTATCTCTATGGAAAGAGATGAAATCAGGCTCCACTGACAGGGCTCGCAATTCACTGATACGCCTGGCAGAGGTAATGGCTACCAAAAACACAGTTTTCCAAGTCTAGTACTTAAGCTCTGTAGAGGACAAAGGCTCAAAGGGTGGTTGCATAAGCTGAGCAATGCAAACATTAATGTCCCAAGCAGGAGCAGGGTCCCTAAACAGGGGATTGGTGTGCAGCAATCCCTTGAAGAACTTACAAAACACAGGATGGGCTGACAGAGGAGAGGGCTTGCCTACTAACAAGAAGGCAGAAACAGCTGCCAAATGTACTTTAAGTGTAGCTGGCCTAAGTCCTAAGCCATTAAGATGGGCCATATAGTCCATAACTGTAGGCAACCCATAGATTTTGGAGAAATATGCTTATTAGAGCACCAAATAGTGAATCTTTTCCATTTGGAGTTGTAAGTCTTTCTGGTGGAAGGCTTTCGAGAAGCCTTAAGAATATCCAGAACCCCTTGAGAAAACTCTAACTCTTCAAGAGCCATGCCTTGAGATTTAGAGACTTGAGGTTCGGATACCAAATCCTCCCCTGAGAGGATGTCAACAGGTTGTAATTCCTGGGAAGAGACAGGGGAAGGTGGACTGCTAAGGACAGCAATAGGGTGTACCGAGGCGAGCAATCAGGATCACTTTGCATGGTTGTAACCTGATCTTGACTAACACTTTGAATAGGAGAGGGAAGGGGGAAAAGCATACAGAAATTTCCCTTCCCAATTCAGAATCGGAGAATCCGAGGGACTGAGCCCAAGACTGGGGGTCTGCAAGAAAAGAGAGGAAGTTGGCGATTGTCTGGGACTGCAAAAAGAACTACCTGTGGAATGCCCCATCTCGAAAAAATCACTTTCAAAACTAGGGGATCTAGGGTCCATCCGTGATAGCCTTGGGATATCCAGCTGAGAGCATCTGCTAGGACATTGTCCTTCCCTGGGAGGTGAACTGCTATCAGAGAGGTTTGCAGGGAGTAGGCCAGGGACCACAACTTCATTGCTTCTGTGCACAAGGCCGTAGACTGAGTGCCTCCTTGCTTGTTGATGTGCCACACTGTGGTGGTATTGTCTGTTCTGATCTGGACCACCTTGTTCTGTACAGATTTGGAAAAGGCTTGCAGTGCTAGAAACACTGCTCTGAGTTCCAAGAGACTGATGTGAAGCACAGATTCTTGAGGTGACCACAGCCCTTGGGTGATAAGATTTCCCCAGGTGGGCTCCCCAGCCCAGCAGGGAGGCATCTGTGGTGAGTATCACTGAATGAGACTGAGTGACAAAAGGAACTCCTTGTCTCAAATTGTCCTGATCCTGCCACCACTGCAAAGCCTGGATCAGGGTTCGAGTCACTGGGACTAGTTTGGTAAAGGAATCCTTTCTTTGGGACCAGAAGGCTCTTAAGTGGAACTGAATGTCCCTCATGTGAAATATTGCTCCCTGAACCACTGCTGTAGAGGCTGCCATGTGGCCCAGAAGCTGCAGGAAATGCCTTGCTGGTTGAGACACCTGAAGGGTGAATGAAGAGGCCAGTTCCATAAGGGTCCTTACCCTGTCCAGGAGAAGGAAGGCTCTTGCCCTTATTTTATCCAGCTGTGCCTCTATGAAGGTGAGGAGCTGTACTGGCTCAAGAACTGACTTTGGAAGGTTGAGGAGGAATCCTAAGGAAGTGAGCACTTGCTGAGCTATTTGCAGATGTGACTTGACTTGGTCTGGAGACTGACCCACTATGAGCCAGTCATCCAAGTATGGGAAAATGGAGATCTTTTTTCTCCTTAGAAAAGCAACCACTACTGCCAGGCACTTTGTGAACACCATTGGGGCTGATGTTAGGCCAAAGGGCATTGCTCTGAACTGATAGTGGCCTGAGGGCAACTCGAACCTGAGGTACTTTCTGTGGGAGCACCTGATGGGAATGTGAAAATAGGCATCTTTGAGGTCCAGGGAGGCTAGCTAGTCCTCTGTCCTTAGAGAGGGCAGAATTATTCCGAGTCACCATTTTGAACTTTGGTTTTAAAAGGTGCTTGTTCAGATATCTTAGATCCAGGATGGGCCGCCATTCTTCTGTTTTTTGGGGGGTTAGGAAGTACCTGGAGTATAATCCTTTGCCCTTGTGTAGGGTATAAACCCTCTCTATGGCTCTGAGAGCCAGAAGGGAAGAAACCTCTGCCTCTAAGGCAAGGGTCTCTGATGGATTTGCAGGTGGAAAGGATCTGATTCTCATCTTGGGAAATTGTTTGAAGCTGAGAACCAGTCCCTGGCTTACTACTTCCAGGATACACTTGTCTGATGTCAGAGACTTCCAGTCCTGGACAAAGTAAGCCAGCCTGCCCCCTACAGGTACTGGAGAATTGGCCCAAGCAGACCCATCAGGGTGTCTGCTTGGCAGGGGCTTTAGGCTGAGTGGTAGAAGCAGGCCTGTTCATTCCCTGTCTACCTCTCCCTCTGAAGAACCCTCTCTGAGCATAGGAAGAAAAGGAGGCCTGGGCTTGGTAAAAAGGCATTTGAAAAGGCCTGCCTCTACCCCTGGATTGCTGCCTTTGAGGAGTGGCTTGCCTTTCTTTGGCCTGAGCACTCCTGTAGGTGGTCCTGTACTCATCCATCTTTTTCATGTAGTTCTCTGTCTGCTCCCCAAACAGAGAATTACCAATGACAGGGAAATCCATGGCCTTAGCCTGGGTATCCTGTGATAGGCTAGTACATCTGAGCCAAGCCATTCTCCGAAGGGCCACAGATGTAGCCATGACTCTAGATGAAACATCATTGGAGTCCACAGCAGCATGAAATTGCACCTTGGATGCCTCAATCCCATTTGCAGCCACCTGCTCCAGCTCCTTGGCAAGTTGGTCGGGGGCCTGTTTAGCCAGAGCCAGCACAGTGTCCTATCTGGACTTCTGGTATCTAGCTGTGTAGGCCACATAGTTAGCCTGCCTGAGTCCCAAAGATGCTGCCATGTACTGCTTCTTTGCCACGGCATCAATCCTCCTGTAGTCCTTATCTGGGGGTGTGATGCAAAGGGAATATTTGCCTTGTCACAGGCAGCAGCCTGCACTACCCCAACATGGCTGCATTGCTGAGAAAGGAACTCCGTGTCCGAGCCTGAAAGGGTATACCTCTTGTCCATTCATCTGTCCACAGGAGGTATGGAGTTAGGAGTCTTTAGAATTTTAATTGTCTGTTTCCCAAAAGATTTATGGAGGGGAATAGACAGTCTCCTGGACTCTGGGATGTCCATCATTTCAACAAAATTAGGCTCCTGCTGATCCTCTACTGCTTCTTCCATTGGAAGCTGGAGGGTTTCAGCCACTTTTTTGTAAAACATAAAGTGGGAAGGGGACTGAGAAAGCCTAGGAGGAGAAACACCTAAAGGTCTGTCTGGGGAGATGTCCGGGTCAATAGGTACATCCAGACTTTCAGAATCACCATCATCATCCTCATACTCTTCCTCCTCCAGTTCATAAAATTCCTCTGAAGTGTAATCTGGAACCGGAAGAACTGACAGAACTGAGCCCCTGCCAGATGGTGCCAGTTCGGCTGGAACCGAAGTTAGCGATTGCACTATTCTTATCGCTTTGGCTATCTCATCAGCGGTCGGAGTATGAATTTCTAGATCCAAACTGGATGATTTATCTCTTCTCTTCCTCTTAACTGGAACTGACTCCTCAGAATCGGCTCTCCTTTCGCCCGAAGAAGTTTCGCCCTGGTCAGACGGCACTCCTTCTGGTTTGGTCAGAACCAAACCGGGCTGGCCATCTGGGTCAGCGGACTTCTCGGCCTCCCTTTCCCTCGGTCTACCTACTCTCTTATCCAGGGTAGCTTTGGGAAAATTCTTACAAATTTGGTAGTCTGAATCGAGGTGGTAAACCCCAGACAATAAACACAGGTGGTGTGGGGATCAGCCTTAGCAAAGGCTTCCCCACATACACTGCAGTGTTGAAACCCAGTGCGCCCAGTTTTTTTCTTGGGTTTCTCAGACATGGCCAATCCTATCCAAAACTTACCTTTTTTTCGGCAATCCACCAGGCAAGACTCCCCTATCAGTTCCTGACCGTGTTACGGGTCTTGGAAAAAACCATAATAAAATCTGTTTTTTTTAGAACCGATACGGACCGGTTTCCATACTCTAAGTAAATTCACAAACTTTTTTAAACTAAATTGATCGGTTCAGCCGAACCGATCCTAAATTTACAAATTCTTCACAGAAACTAAATGTAAAACCTATCTATTACTCACGGTACCACAGACAGAGACTTAAACCAACAGATTCGGTAGCAGAAATTTGGTAGAAACCGAGTGAAAAATGACACTTTAACTGACTTTTTTGAACCGAGCAAAGGAGAAATCTCTGAAGTGACTGTTCAGTGAGGCGGAGTAAAGAATCTGACAGTTGGAGTTCAAACAACAGCAGACAGGGGCTTCAACCGAGCTCGCGCTAAGCATTCCATGCTGGCCATAGAAAGTTAACTCTTTGTTCTCCGGGGCAGTTGAAAGGCAGGACCTAACTGCAATAGTCAGAATACAGCAAGACTTCATGTTGTTTGAAACAGAGAGTGGTGGTAAACGGTATACAGTCAGAAAGGATGCAAGTCACAAGTGAGATACCTCTGGAATCAGTCCTGGGGCCAGTTCTCTTCAAAATCTTCATCAGTGACATAGCAGAGGGACTGGAGGGTAAAGTTTGTCTGTTTGCAGATGACACCAAGATCTGCAACAGAGTAGATGATCCAGATGGGGTGGGCAGAATGAGAAGAGATCTGGATAAACTAGCACAATGGTCAAAAGAGTGGCAACTGGGGTTTAATGCAAAGAAGTGCAAGATCATGCACATAGGGAAGAGAAACCCTGAAGCCACCTATAGGCTGGGAGGGGAGTTGCTGGCAATCACAAGGGAAGAAAGAGACTTGGGCATCATCATCACCGATGACCTGAAATCATCCAAGCAGACCACTAAAGCAGTAGGTAAGGCTAGGGGGATGTTGGGGTGTATTAGTAGGGGTATCACAAGTCAGAAGAGGGAGGTAATACTCCCTCTTTACAAGACACCTTTGCCCCATCTGGAGTACTGCGTGCAGTACTGGAGGCCACACCTTCACAAGGACATTAACCAAATTGAGGCAGTCCAGAGAAGGGCAACCAAAATGGTGCAGGGACTGCATCAGAAAACATATGAGGACAGATTAATGGAGCTCAATATGTATACCCTAGAGCAAAGGAGGAAGAGAGGTGATATGATTGAAACATTCAAACACCTCAAGGGCATTAACAAGGTGAAAAAGTCTAACATGTTTCAATATAAGAAAAATAGCAGGACAAGAGGACACAGCATGAGATTAGAGGGAGGCTGATTAAGGTGTAATGTGAGGAAGTTCTTTTTCACAGAAAGGGTGGTGGATGCATGGAACGGCCTACCTCAGGAGGTGGTGGATATAAATACAGTGCAGGGCTTCAAACAGACATGGGATAAGCATAAGGGAGCAATACAGATGAGTATGAATAGATAGGCCATTGACAGAGCAAAGGTCGATGATACATTTATGAGGTAGAAAAAGAAATGGGCAGACTGGATGGGCCTAGCGGTCCTTATCTGCCGTCAACTTCAATATTTCTATGTTAAGTACTTGCCCTAATTTGCTAAGGACAAATCTGCTCCAGTATCACTCTTCTTATGGCAATTTCTTGCAATATGACCTGGCTTATTACAGTTATAGCAAATAATGTCTTTGGGCACAAATTTGTTACCCCCACCAACGTTCTTATCAGGCTTGGAGCTTATATGGGAAAAAGAGCATCTTACTGGTGCTTCGCTGCAATCTCGCTGCTGTGGCATCTGTCTGGCCATTTAGTAGTCCTTGGCCAAAGAAACAGCCTTTTCCCCACTTTCTGGTCAGTGTTCCTTCACCCATAGCTGCACATCTGTATGTGGGATGTTGATGAATTGCTCCATTGCAAATGTGTAGATGACCTGTGGGACTGTTTTGCCCTCTGGTTGGAGCCATTTTATCAGGAGTTCTCTGAGTTGGGTGAAGGCTTCTCGAGGACTGTCCACTGAGTTGTACTTCAGAGATCAAAATCTCTGCATGTAGGTCTCTCCTGAGATGTCATACCATTTTAGGATTTCACTTTTCACCAGGTCATAGTTTTCTGACTGTGCAGTGTCCATACTGCTGTAGGCAAGTTGGGCTTTCCCTGTCAGGTAGGGTACCAATCTGATTGTCCATTGTTGCTTTGGCCATTGGCAGGCTGTGGCAACTCTTTCAAAAGTTATCAGGTGTGCCTCGATATCATCCGAGGGACACAACTTTGCAAGTTTAATGGCTTTTAAGTTGCTTGTGTTTTGCTGCTCATCTGGATCTGTGCCAGATCCTCTGCCTTTGATAGCTTGCAAGGCATCCATCCATCGCTGCATCTCTTCTTTCCTCTGCTGCATCTCTTCTCTCCTCTGCTGCTCCTGTCGCTGCATCTCCTCTCCTCTCCTCTCTGCTTCTAAACCTTGAATAACTTTTTCTCTCTGCTTCTTCATCTCTTTTTGTTGTATAGCCCACCATTTGAAAAGGTCCATCAGGCTTTCAGGTTCTGTCACTGCCTGTTCTTTTTCCATAACTTGTGCTGGCTGTACAATCTCAGCTTGGACTTCTGTCTCTGCTAGTTTGGCTGCCATTATCCTGGTAACCACTCCTGGACTTGCTGCTGCAGAATCCATACCTTTCTTTATGCTTCCCTGGTACTTGGTCCAGTACCCACGCACAAAACTACTGGCTTAGAGTATGCACTGTGTAAATCCCACTTCTAAAACCATATGTCACCAAGGCACAGGTCAGAAAGCACAGGAAGAACCAGGAGCAGTTGTAAAATTCACAACAAGAGTATTATTATGAATAACAATAAAATAAAAATAAAATTGTTCAGAATGACTATTTACAAAGGCAGAATAAACAGAGAAGCTCCATCTGAGTTTTCCTTCAGTCTCTGTGTGTCCCTTCCATAAAATTGCAGCTCTGTTGTATAAGTCCTTGAACCCCCCCCCTTAACAAGCAACCTGTTTTTTTCTAAAATATTCTTGTAAATTTCCAGTGTTCTTGTAAGTGTCAGGCAGGTGCAGCAAGAACACAATGTTCCAGAACTGAGGCCCCTTCTCCACAGCTTCTGCAAAAGGCTTAAAATTGCATTTCAGGTTAATCCCTTGAGTTCCCAATAGCTTTTTGCAATTGCCTCAAACTATAATTATATACATTTCAACAGTAACACTATATACTTTCTGAACAAAGGGATCCCAATATCAATTACATTTCCACACTATGAATTGCATATATTTTTATACCAGCAGATATGCAAGGGAGGAAAAAAGAACAGAACAGCAAGTGAAGGTAGAGAGACAGCAAGAGGCAAAGAATTGCAAGACTGTTGGGGTGATCAAATCCTAGGTCTCACGGGAAAATCTGGTCGTGCAACCAGACAAACAAGAAGGAAAATAAAGGACAGAACAGAACCCTGCATACAAACTCTCCATAAGAACTGGGACAGGGTCCTATTCAACCCTGTCACAATCACGCAGCAAGCTCCTCAATGGCTAATTATGATCCCTTCATTCCTTTGGGAGCTAACAGAACAAACATTATACAGCTGCTTCCATTGAGGAGAGGGAGCTCTCTGTTTCTGCTTTTTAGCACAAATAAAACGTACAAAAAGTCTCTTTAAAGAAACTATGTTTTAGCAAACATTTTTATCATATAATGTCTGCAGTAAACAAACAATAAAAAATACTTGAAGCCATACTTGGGACAGAGGGCTACAAACAGGACATGGGATAAAAGCAATAATAATGACAGTTAAATATAGCAGAAGAAGGGTTTAGGTAACAAAGCCAGAGGTGACATAGAGCAGAAGAGGAGGGTGCAAGGAGTGGTGCAGTGCAATGTGTGTAGGACAGCAGTCTTGAGGAGGATGCTCTGGATGCTGCCTTGCTGCCCCATATGAAGGCACCTCTCTGGGTTGAGGGTAGAGGTGGCCAGTCTCTGGACTGAGCTAACAGGAGTACTGGGGACCTTCACCCCCACCCAGAGACCACTCTATCCCGAGCCAATGTTGCAATGGTTGCCTAGAAAGAGGACTGGATGGACTACAGTGGACTCAGGGAGGTTGAGGGAGGTGGGTCAGAGAGACATCCCCCCAGGGACAAATGACCCAGCCAGGGATGAGGCAAACATACAGCAGGTGCAGGAGGACTTCAGGGAGTTGGTAGGGTGCCTTTGGGATGTAGCAAGCTCTGTGACATTCTCAGAGGTGCTGCTGTGCCACTACAGTGGGGGAGGCTAGGAATCTCTGCATCAGAAGCTTTAACACCACTGTGGTTCACAAAAAAGGTAGCAGAGAAGGTAAAGGCCAAACAATTGTGTTTCAGAAAACATAAGGAGACACAGAAGGAAGAGGATTGGGTGGTGCACCTAAATTGTCTGAGGAAGCAGGGAAAGCAGTTAGGAGCACAATGGTGCAAACAGAGGAAAGATTAACAGAGACTGTCAAGAAAGGGGACAAGACATTCTATAGGTACATGTGTGAGAGAAGAGAGCCCAGGGGTGGGATTGTAAGGCTCAGAGGGGAGGAAGGGGAGTGTGTGGAGGGAGACCTGGAAAAGGCAGAAATACTGAATAAATATTTCTGTTCAATATTCACTGAAGGTGAGGGACAGGGACCACAGCTGGGCAACAGGTACAAAGGGGGGAGAAAGAGCTGAACCATTTTACAGTAGAGAGTTTTAAAGGAGTGCTCCAAACTGAAGGTGGACAAGGCAGTGGTACCAGATGGCATACACCCCAGGATTTTAAAGGAACAATGAAAGGAGCTAGCATAGAAACCTAGATTTTGATGGCAGATAAGGCCCACCCGGTCTGCCCATTTCTCTAGCTACATAAACTCCAGATCCTAAGTGATCCACAGCGTACCCTCTTTTTCATACTACTAAGGTTGCCTTCTGTCTGTCCCATGCATTCTTGAACTCACCAATTGTCTTGGCATCTACAACCTCTGCTGGGAGGCTGTTCCATGCATCCACCACCCTTTCTGTGAGAAAATACATCCTCACATTACCCCCGAGTCTCCCCCCAGCCTCATATTATGACCCCTTGTTCTTGCACAGCTCTTCTTTTGAAAGATGCTCCTGGACCTTGTTGATTCCCCTGAGGTACTTGAATGTCTCTATCATATCCCCCCTCTGCCTCCTTTCCTCAAGGGTATACATATCGAGGTCCTTCAGTCTTTCCTCATATGTTCTCTGGTGCATTCCTTTCACCATTCTTGTTGCCCTTCTCTGGACTGCCTCTAATCAGTCAATGTCCCTCTGGAGATGGGGTCTCCAGAACTGAACACAGTATTCCAGATGTGAACAAAAAGAAAGGCTTCACCGCGCTTAAATGTACCAGTAGTTCCTGCAATACAAAACCAAGGAGGCAAACCTCTGGAATGATAAATCCAAAAAGCAGTATTGCGCAAGGAACCACAGTGCACTTGTTATTTGCTGATACAAACTAGTAAAACTATTTTGTATCAGCAAATAACAAGTACACTGTGTGGTTCCTTGCGCAATACTACTTTTTGGATTTAGTATTCCAGATGTGGCCTGTCCAATTGTCTGTATAGCGGCATCACCGCCTCCTGTTTTCTACTGCTGATGCCCATCTCTATGCACCCCAGCATCCCTCTGACCCTCCTCTCTGCCTTCTCACATTATTTGGTCATCTGTTATGTTTACCCGCAGGTCCCTTTCTAGTTTTGTTGTTGGAATCCCTCCCCCCTTTTGCATTCCTCTCTAAGATTCCTGTGCCCCAAGTGCATGACTTAACACTTTTTTGTAATGAATTTAAGGTGCCGCTCTCTTGACCATTCCTCCAATTTACCTAGGTCTCTTCTCATTTTTTTCACCCCGTCTGGAGTGTCTACCCTATTGCAGATCTTTGAGTCATCCACAAAGAACCTTAGCTTCCCTTCCAGCCCCTTCACAATGTCACTAATGAAGACACTGAAGAGGACTGGCCCCAGAACCGAGCCCTGTGGCACCCTATTGGTCACCTCCTCTCCTGGGATTGAACTACCTTCACTGGGAAGAGTGGTCATGCTGGTACAACAGGGTGGGGAGAGTGGCTGTGCAAGTCCATCAGGGTGCAGAGAGTGGCTGAGCTGGCCAGTCTTGGTGGAGACAGTGGCCATGCAGGTCCGTCGGGGTGGGCAGGGTGGGCTGTAGCTTTTTGCATGAGCATTTAAAGTCACTGTTGCTTGGTGTGCCTCCTGCTGCCCTGCCAGCTTTGTGCTGCTATGCTGACCTAACCTGCCTTGCCATCTGCTGCCACAGGACAACTGCTTTTCTAAGTGCCTGTCATAGTCTTATAAGTTTTTTTTTAATTTTGGATAGTCCTGCTGCTGTTTGAATGGGAAAGCAAGGGAGGGAAGACGGGGGGATGCATGAGCAGGCTTGTTGATAGTCGGCACAGGGTCAAACTTAGCGGACTGGTACATGTGCTGAAAAAAATTGTTCTGAGATGGAGGGGCGGATGGGCAGATTCGCACAGAACAATTTTTTTCAACATGCATCCCAATCTGCTGTGTCCATGCCATGCTCCTGTAGCTTGTCACTGATGGTCGGTGGAGGGACTTCAATCAAGCCGGTAGACCTCATTTAATTGTAAAATGCATTATTTCATTTACTATATGTTGTACTGGCTGGACCCTGAGTACTGTACTGGGAGGACCTGCTTCGCTCGGTCTTTATCCACAATGTAAGCATGTGTCAAAAAAAAATTTCCTTTTTTGTTTCAGCAAGGTATGTATGTGATTTTTATGCACAGTAGTGTGTGTGTGTGTGTGTAAAAAGATAACTTTATTAAACCACATCAAACTGAATCAACCATGTTTCATCTGTCCCCTTCAGATTTGTTCTTTCATGATTTTCGTTTTCTTTTTTTTTTTATTAAGTTTTTCATCCTGGGCACAGACAGCCTGCCCCATGCCCACCCACCTGCTAGTTCAACTACCCCCCCGACTGACCCTGAGACTCCCCATGGCTTAGCCCCATGTGGCAAGACCGTGAAGGAAGCCTCCCCCTCCTGGAACACAATTCAAATCCGGGGAGGCAGAGTGTTGGCGGGATGAGGGCAAGGCTTCATAGAGCCAAGGGCCACTATTTTTCATTTTCTGGGGAAGCTGCCCTCCCTCCTGATGTGCAGTATGACTGTGCACATGTAGGGCAACGCACACACTGGCTGCCTGCCTCCCAGCCTGTCATCACCCAGCCTCCATTAGGGAACGAAAACAGTATGACAATCCCCCCCTTCCTGAGAGAGGAGATCAGTCCTCCAGATGCTCAATCTTTTCTTGCCCCTGCCAACCCCCAATGGCCTGGGGTCCTTCCCGAACCCGGGTCAATGACATGGTGCAAAGTGTAGCCTCCAGCACCTCAACCTCCAGCCCCACCAGGCCAGCCTGATTTTTTTAATTTTCACATGTAGAATGTAGAAATGGTATGCATGAAATTGTGTTCTCATATTAGTAACGTGACTATTCACATAGTAGGATGAATCAGTTATTTTGAAGTAGTTGGTGGGGGTGGTGAATGTTGGCGACAACCTAGGCTGCCATGACCAGGCCCTCCACCCACTGTCACAGGGTATATAATAAACACAAAGCAAGTACTCACCTTTCAGGGTGGGTCCTGCGTGGCTGTGTGTAGGTGTCTGGAGGAGTCAGTCACACAAACTTCCTGTAGTGTCTGTTCTCCTGGTTGGTGTGGTGGGACTCCCTTGTTGATGCCAGGTCAATCTGCGTTTGCTTGGGTGGGGCTGGAAAACTTCAGAGATGAGTTCTTCATGTGTTTGAGCTCCGACATGAAAACTAAGAGGCTCCCTTTTCATGGAGACCAAGTAAAAAAAGTGGCCAATTTACTGTGACTAGTATTCTGGATTGGTTTATTCTTTGGGAAATTTCTGTATCTCTTCATAAGTATCCACGCTAATTAACTTGGATTTTTTTGTGGGATGCACTTTGTTTACAAATAAACCAATTCAGGCAGTTAAATGTTAGGACTGAACCATGGGAGCCCGCCTTGGCATCTGGTGGTTTGGCTTAATTCAGGTCTGAGCTCTGCCAGACAAGCTTTGGTGCATGACATTAGGTGGGTGCCATTGTGAAGCCACTGTTGTCGTCACACTTTAGGGGTTGGGGCTTCAGTGCTGCACCTGCTGCCATCACATTTGAGGGGTGGGGGCTGCAGTGCTGCACCTGCTGCTGTAACACCTGAGGGATAGGGAACGTAGTACTACTGCTGTCACACCTGAGGGATGGGAGTGATAGTGCTGATACTGCCACCACACCTGAGGGATGAGGGCCGCAGTGCTGCTGCTGCTTCTTCTGTTGCACCTGAGGGAGGGGGACTGTAGTGCTGTTGCTGCTGCCTTCATACCTGCAGGATGGGGGCATTAGTGCTGCTTCCATCACATCTTAGGGATGGGAACCGTAGTGCTGCTGCAGCCATCACATCTTGTACCTAAAATAACTTTTAATTGGTACAAGCATGGATGGATCTACAACAGTGGGGGTCAAAATTGCTAAAATGCATGTTAGCAGAGTTAAAAATTGCTAAATAAAGTACACAAAAACAAACACCAGTAAAATGGATTTTGGCTTAGTAGACACCGGTGACAATACCGGTTTTTACAATGTGCAAAAAGGAATTTGCTCTCTCAATCCCAGTAAACCAGTGTTCCTGGAAATCATTCCTTTTATAAACACAGGGTGCATGTGTGCAATGGAGTTGAAAGCAGCAGTACTGGATAATCAGGAAGTGATTATCAAAATTCTGCTTTAGGCTGGAAGCATGCAGCCACAGATCTGGTTTCCATATTTGTAAATATTTTTTCTAGTGATCTTTAGTTTTGTAGATATTTAAAATGTATTTCCATTGTTGTAGATCCACAGTAAATGTGGCTGCTGCCTAATTTGCAGCTGAGCTCCCCCTCACATCATGTCTTTTGTTTACTTCCGTGGAACCCTGTACTACACATTCCTGCTGTCCATACATTGTACTGCAAGTTATGCACATGTGTGGTTGCAGCAGAGGGTTCCAATTCAACATGGCAGGTGGGAGAAAATATAAACAAAAACCCAAAAAAACAGAGCAAATTATAGGGTGATAGTACAGTGAAACCAAGAAAGATTACCAGGTAAGTGCTCAACAGAGCACAGGAAACAAACTGTTGCAAAAGAAGCGATTTTTTATCTAGTACTGCTGCTTGAAGGACACTGCACTCTATAAGCAAGCCACTAAGTGCTGGCAGCTTCCTGAGCTACCCCCTCCAGCTGTGTTGGCACCTGTGGTCATATTTTTTGTGCAATTATCTGACAAATGCACCAATTTCTGGCAGACATAGCACATGCATCACCTGCATACCTCTCAACTGTCCCTGATTTTCAGGGATGTCCCTGATTTTACCTCAGAATTTTACACTGTCCCTCCTGAAAATTGTGTTTCTGTGACCAAATAGTAGGGGTTGTAAGCATAAAATAATGTCAGACATTAAAGTTACAGTTTTTTTCTTCCTTAGAAAATGCATTTTACACTAAGCCCCTTATTCTACCAGGTTCCTGAGTAGATATCACCAATTTTGAAGATGTGTCCTTGATTTTGGTTATTTGTCCCTAATTTTTTTAAGCCTTGTCCCTGATTTTTGAGGCAGGGGGTTGAGAGGTATGATCATCTGTCTCCTTGCTTTTGAAACCTGGTGGCTCAATTATGTTCAGCTACAGGCTGGCTTCCTTGAGGATGCCTCCCCAGTGAGGTTCTCTTAAAACCACCTGATGTCCCTCTCCAATTACCTTTGTGATGAGAGGATGGTCAGCTGGATATGGACTGATCAGCCCCCATAGCTGCTTCCCTCATGGAGCTCGGAATTCTATCCAACAACCATATTCTCAGTTCCTCAGGTACAGTTTTTAGGAAATGTTTCAGAAAAAAATTAATCTTTCATTTCCTCTACAGAGCAAGCTTCTGCACCCCCTACCCAGTGTTCTAAGTGCGTTCTAACTATTTAGCTGTGCCCATAATTCAGCATAGCTATCTCATGATGCCTTTCTTAACCCTCTAAATTTCTGCCTATAAGCCTCAAGAGTTTACGTAAAACACTTTAGCAAGACGTGGCTAAGCACCACTCCTTACATTTCACCCCCACCTCTCGGGGGCTTTGTCAGAGGATAGTTACCTAAGACCCATTGTACCCAGGATCAGAAGTTACCTAAGGGACACTAACCAAGTATTGGAATTTTTTATTTATTTATCTGAGAAATTAAACATTCAATTGCATTTGTAACAAGACACACAGTTAAAAATATACTAAATCATACAGTTGCATTTGTGACATGACATACAATTAAGTGATTGCAGGCATCTCCCTTCCACATACATACACTCATATAATCGAATTTCATGGTCTTCTCCCCTCTTCCTCACTTACGGATGCTTTCCTCAGTGACACCCCTGCATTCAATGGCTAGTTCTCCTTTTGTATTACTTGTTTTTGTGCACCTTGCTCTGTTGATATGATATGTCACCTGATAATCTGTTGTCCAAGGTCTTTTCTACTCATTGCAAAGTTAGGCACCTATGAACTTACGAATGGTCTACTCTGCATGTTCTGATATATTGTATCCTCTTAACTCATTGTATGTAAAGCACTTATAAATTGTTATCCTGTAAATTTCTGCATGTCTGTACTCTCCTGGGTCGTGTCTGAAAATAGTCATTTTATGGCTAGTGCACTTACCTGGTTAACAAAGGCTAAATAAATAAATATATCATACCTGTGGAATATGCATTTAATTACAAGTGGCATATCTGAGGAACATATTACAGAAATTTAATGTAGCCTTAGAGCCAACTCTTTGCAGGAATGGATCATAGTTAAGAGGCAGATTATTTAGCAATTATTGAATGAATGAGGTCCAGTGGGGGGGGGGCAACAAGGAGGGTAGAGGGGTTGACAGGGGAAACAAGCTGGGGGAAGGAGAGGACAAAGATGGGGGGAACATTACCGGAGAAAAGTGAGCAAAAAAAAATCAGCTGTGAAGGGCAAATTAACACAGGGCTAGTGCAGTCTGGGAGCACCTCAGATAGAACAAAAAGTGCAAATTATTAGCTCAAGTGAACTAATTCCTTTGATTAAGTGCAGGGAAGTAGAGAGGGGGCAGGAGAGAGGTGGGGGTAAGGGTTAGGGAAGGACGAGTCATAACTGGAACTGGCCCCTTAAGAGTGCGGAGATCACTGCCAGTGGCAGAATGAGGTGAGGACTTAGAATAAGGGGCAGGAGTAGGCAAATTGTGAGTGACATACATTGTGAACAGGACTAGCTATTGATAACGATGGACGTGGAATCATTATACACCAAAATTCCACGGGGGGCTCCAGGCTACTGAGCAGCATTTATTGCAACACACGAACCTCTCAAAACAAAAAATTAATATGCTCACAAGTCTAACAGAAATTGTACTCAAAAATAACATCTTTCTTTTTTAAGACAAAATCTCTAGACAGACAAAGATTACAGCAATGAAGGCCACTCTAGCTCCTAGTTTTGGCCAACATATATTTGGGTGTGAGGGAGGATACTTTTGTGTTCGACCAATCTATAAACAAGTTCTATGATAATAGTGATCTGTACAAATGTTACATAGATGATTTGCTCATTATTTAGAAAGGCTCAAAATGTGAACTATCTGAATTTGCAAAGTACTTAGAAAGTACTAACCAGCATCTAAAATTCAATGTTTTTTGATAACAAACAGTCTGTTAACTTTCTGAATCTAACCATCTCTAAGTTGGAAGATGGCTCACTTTGTACTGATTTATACAAAAAAAGAGTCGGACAGAAATACACTTCTACATGACAAAAGTTGCCATCCAGGACTTGTAATTAGGAATTTACCAAAGGGTCAATTCATGTGGGTGAAGAGAAACTGTGGTAACCAAGACTTTTATAAAACAAGAGTTGAGGAACTGACTAAAATCTTGTTGGAAAGGGTGCTGTTCATTTAGAACAAGTTGAACAAGAGGTGAATCTCATGGATAGGGAAAGAATGTTTCACCCAAAAAGCAGAAAAGTAAAAACAGATTCAGCCATAATGTTCATCACTACCTATGGTGGGGGAACAAAAGAGGTTACTGAGATCGTTAAACGTAAGCTACATGTAATGAGGGGTGTTCAACAGCTGCAACCTTTCCTCACAAGACCCCTACAGGTTTCTTTTAGAAGGGGGCAAAAACTTAAAAGAATGTTTAGACAGTAGCTATAAAAGTAAATCTAAAGATACAGTCCCCAGAAAGAAACCTGGCACAAGTAGACATGGTATGTGCAATGTTTGTTCTACTATCAAACCATGTATAGAATTTCTTAATCATTAGACAGGTAAAATGGAGAAAATACACTCTGCTATTAATTGTAATACTGAAGCAGTAATGTATCTATTGACCTGCTCATGTGGTACTTTCTATGTGGGCCACACTAAATGCAAATTCAGATTTAGGATCAAGGAACATTTACAAGCTATCAGTAACGTTAACCTTGAATATGCAACGGCAGTCCATATATTTATTTATTTTTTTATTTAAGGTCTAGGAATTACAACCCTTTGAGTCAGGGACTCATTTGCAAAGGCTCCACGTCATACAAAAAATGGATTAGAACAAAGTACAATATGGGATTTACAATTTAGACATCAGCTTTTTGAACAAAGAAAGACAGTAACATACAGAGATGAACGAAAAAATATAATGGACAGTCATGGAACAACAGCAGTTTGTGAAGTACTAGTGCAATGGAGATTTATTGAGACTCATCTGCAGTCACAGTGGGAGTTAGACATAATGTGGCTACGTAACTCAGGCTTGAAGGGACCAAGCTTGGGGATTGATAAAATGCAGTCAGGGATTGTGTTCATCCAGAGTGGGGCCCTGAAACAAAAAGACCTTTGGCCAGCAGTGGTCTTTGCGAAAGGGGACACGGAATGTGGCAGTGTCAGAGTGTCTAGTGGAGTGAGCAGGAAGGTTCTTTTGGAGGAGCTGAAGACAGCCGGGGGGGCTAGGCCCAACTGGATTTTTTTTGCCAGCAGACAGGTCTGATAAACTAGCCGCCCCTGAAAATTGAGCCAGGATGAGCGCAGATAGAGGTCACAGGTGTGCGTCAGACTATCACCACCAATGGCCAATCTGCAAGCTTTGTTTAGGGCACGTTTAATACTGGACAGTGCTGTGTCAGAGGTGGCTCCGTAGATGATTATGCTGTAGTCTACCAGTGAAAGGATGGAGATGGAGATAGCTAAGCGAAAAGCCTCCGGAGGTAGACATGTCCTAAGTCTGCAGAGGAGACCAATTCTTTTGTTAATTTCTGTACTAGTTGATGCAATGTGCTCACGATAGGTAAGGGCAGAGTCTAGGGTAACCCCAAGATATTTGAAATTGGAGACCGGTTCAAGCGTGGTGCCTGTCACATTAAGTATGGATAATTTTGTAGTGCTGTGCTTATGCTGTGGATGGGTGAATAACATGACTTTCGTCTTTTTTGTGTTGAGTACGAGCTTCTGAGACGAGAACCAGGCTTCGATTTGAGAGAAAGAGCCCTGCAAGGATTTTTGAAGCATCATGGGGTCAGGGTGATGACTGAAAATCACAGCATCATCTGCGTAGAGAAGACGCCCAAAGGAGGCCAGAGGTAACGAGTTCAGGAAAAGTGAGAAGAGGAACGGACCGAGGATAGATCTTTGTGGGACACCCGATCGGACTGGAAGGTTTACAGAGAGGGTGTTTCTTATCATCACCTGTTGCGTGAGGCCAGAGAGATAACTAGAGAACCAGCTAGCAGTTTCATAGGAGACGCCAACAGAGAGGAGGGAGTTAATGAGCATGGCGTGATTGACGGTATCGAATGCCTTGGAGAGAGCTATGAAGACTGAGCCAGCCAGGTCACCCTGGTCCAGAGCATCATGTACAAAGGAGGTGAGTTCTAGTAGGGCAGTGGTGGTACTGTGACCTTTCCTAAAACCATGTTTTTGTTGGCAGATTAGGTGTCGAGCGTCCAGATAGTTGGAAAGGCGATCAGCCACAATTTTTTCCAAAGCTTTAGAGAGTGGGAGGAGTATGGAGATGGGCCTGAAATTACTAGTGGAAGTACGTGCACCACTTTTATGTACTGGTGTGATCCTTGCCTTTTTCCACAGAGCTGGGAATTGTCCCAGGCAGAGGGACATGTTGAAGATTTTAGTGAGCGGTACTAGAACAGCATCGAGGGTTAAGGATAGTAGTTTAGCATCTAGTGAGTCACCACTATGTCTGGACTTACCAAGGAACCTGGCAATGTAAGCACGGGCATCACCAGTGGAGATAGTTTTTAAACAAAAGGGAGGCACAGTGGGGGGTGGAGGAAAATATCCCACTGCAGCACTGAAAAAATCGGGAGGGAGAATCGAGCTTAGATCTGAGAATGATATATTGAAGGCATCAGCTATTTTTTTAGGTTCTTGGGTGGGGGTACCATCCAGGATAAGAATGGTAGGAGGAGGGGAGAGACTTTCCACTGAGTTCCTTTATATTTTCCCAGAACCTCTTTCCATCTCCCCAGGTGACAGTGAGTTTTGTTTGGTAGTAAGCAGCCTTTGCTAGCCGAATGGCCCAGGTGCAGGCATTTCTGGTGGCACGATAGCGTTGTCGGTCAGTGGGTTGATCTGACTGAAGAGCTTGCACCACAGGTCATCACAGGCCTTCATTTGATCAAGCAAAGTCCGAGTTACCCAGGGGGATGATTTAGACTTCTCAAACCGTTTGACATGGGGGGCGAAAATGTCACAGGTGGATTGGAAGGAACTAATGAAGAAGGACAGGGCGGCATCAACTGACGTCAGGTGATCAAGACGGGACCAGTCAGTATTCCGAAGTAGGTTTCTGAAATGTTTTAGAGCCCCCCTTCTTGAGCTGGTGACATATGGTGATCCTAGGTGGGGGTGGTTTGCAGCAATTTGACCAGGGACATGTTACCGGGGAGTGATCACTGATGGAGTCTGATTGCACCTGAACATCCAGTATGTGCTCAGGGTGGTTTATGAATATGAGGTCAAGGAGGGAGCTGCGGTTCATATTTTTGTTCACTCTAGTTGGGGTGAGGACCATCTGGGACAAATTTTGGGCTGCAGCTGCATCCCTGAGGGGGGGATGTCTGGGGGGCAAGCCTGTTTGAGTTAAAATTTCCAAGGGCTATGACTTCAGAATTTTTTGGGAGTTGGCTGATTATGTTTAGGACAGTTGCGAAGGCATTCCTTTGATGACGAGGGGGTATGTACACAGACATTATGTAAAGTGATTTTTTGGAGTTCCCAAGTTCAACCCTGACAGTGAGAGACTGTGCACCTTCCGAGGGGCTTATGGTTGTAGTGTATATTCCATGCAGGTGATCTCGAAGATATAGAGCACATCCCCCAACCCGTCTTCTTTGCCTATCCAACCTGTATAATGTGTAGCCAGGTATGCTTACAGCCAAGTCAGGGATATGCTGGGACAGCCACGTTTCAGTGACAGCTATGACATCAGGGAGGTGGAGGCGGACCCAGGCTTGGAATGAGGCAAATTCTTTTTGAAGACTACAAATATTAATGGTGGCCAGTCGCAGCCCCCTTTGCCTAGCTGGTTGCTGTGGGGTGTGGAGAGAGAGGGACCAGGATTTGGGTGAATGTTGCCCACTAATAGCAGGAGGATGATTACTGTCCTGGTTAGGATAGTTTTGTGGATCTTTTTGGGGGTGCATTGAGATGAGACCATATGATGAAGGGGTTTATTGGAAATATGGATGCACAGAAATCGTAGCATTTCCTGTCCATAAAGTAATGGGGCAAACATGGTGCCAGAGATGGGGTGACATGGGAAGAGAGGAGGGAAAGGGATATAGAACATAGTAATTGATGAGTGAGTTATGATTGGGGCAGGGGGGATTAGGACTAGTATGAAGAGGGCAGGAGGGTAGTGGCTTGTAGGGGAGGGTTAGAACGAGGAGGGTAATCTAGGATGCATAATGTGGACCGAGAAGGATGATATAGTGATTATTTTAGACATACTTGGGGGGAGGTTAAATATAACTTAATGGTGTTTTCCAAGCTGGTTGTAATAATACAGAAATTACATACATATATATATATATTTTTTATATAGAATGGGCTCACATGGAAAGGACTTACAGTGGTAAAGAGAGCTGAGAGTGAGTTGGTAAGGAGAGCTGAGCGTGAGAGATCAGCTGTATAAATGGTCCAGTGTGAAGAAAGCTCCACGGAGGATGTCAGTGGCAGCCCCTAGTGGCAGGTCCCGATAACCTGCTAATGTAGAAGCTGCCTGATAGGTTATTATGCCTCGCCAATCAAAAGAGTTCTCCGACAGTATATAAGGAGAGCACGACCAAGGGTGGTGGTGGAGGCGGCAGGGCAGCTGACGTACAGTGTCAGCGGGGATAGTACTACAGCAGAGTGCGGCTTTGCAGAGTTCCCCACTGTACCTGCTGCTCAGTTCCAAGGCAAACGCGGGTACCAAGGCTTTCAAAACGGCAGCCCTTTCTGTATTTTTCGGCTCCAGGGAGGGAGTTCGATTCCCTCACGACCACCAGCACCCACGAGGGGAGCCTCGCAATGTGATTCTGCCAAGAAAGAGGAGAAAAAACACGGTTAATATAGGTGAGTTACATGTGGGGGAAGGGATTGAGATAGGTGATTCAGGCAGTGCGACTAATGATTAGGTATCAGCGTGGGGCACAGAGAAATAGCATCACGCTAGATTCACAATTTTTTAGCAAGCATAGTATACTTGCTACACGGAGAGAGCCTCTGCAGTTATGGGGCTGGCTTTTGGCTCAGGAGACAAACTCCGGTACAGATATAGTGACCTAGCTCTGGGAGTATAAGGTTAAAACAGCCCAGTAATATTTGTCAGCACTGTTAACAGCAGATGTGCGGCTTTGCAGATTTCAAAATGGCTATGGGGCTCAGGAGGCAAATCACAGGTGCAGAAGGAGTGACCAAGCTCGGAGAAATTTTGATTAAAATACAGCCCAGACTTCTTGTCAGTAGTGCTAACTGTAAGTTGTTTCAAAATGGCTGTGGGGCCAGGGGGCAATCTCAGGTAACAGGCACAGTGACCTAGTACAGAAAATGTAGGGTTTCAATACAGCTTTTTGCAGCACAGTACATTAGTAACATAGATCTACATTGGTAGATATATAGATAACCACATAATACCACACATACAGTTTACGCTACGGGGTAGAGGCAGTCCCCCATAGTATTAGAGGAGGGGACTTGGAAAATTTGCTTAACAAAAAGGAACACAAATGGATTTTTCAGTTGGGAGTCCCGAAAAAAAACAGGCCTCAACAATAGATTTGACGTTAAAACATTATTAAAAAGGACATGAATGCTGTGAACTGCCTGATATAATGGTGATTAACCCCCCACCCATGTTTTTCTAGTGAGAGATTCACAGACACACTGCATGTGATAACAGCGATATTAGCTATATACTACAATAACTGGTTTTGCTTACTCCCTTAGGGAAATTCGTGGCATTAGTTGCCGTTATAAAGGAGTGTTTATAATGGCAAACACGCACTGGGTTTCCCTCACTGTGCATGTGCGCAAACTACAGTTCTTCTGGGTTTTCACCGCTCGCCACCCAATTGCTTCCTCGGCCGGAATAGCACCACCACTATGTTTAGGTGGTAAGTTACTCTTAAAAAATACAGAAAAAAAAAACTCTTCACAAAACCACATACTAGATTAAAGAAAAAAAAAAACAAGAAAAACTTAACTGCTGCAAAGCAACTGTGGACGGGGCTAAAAGTCATCCAGACCGCGGCCACACCAGACCATTTATTTTATATAATTGTTGTGGTGAGAAAGTAAAACCCAGCAATCATATAAAATAAAATATGGGTTGGTGTGTAAACTCGAATTTTACACACACGCCTGGGGATGGATGCCTAGATAAACCCCTTGAGCTTCGCTCTTGGGGTTTATGTGGCATCTGACCCCTCAGGTGTGTGTAAAATTCTCATTACACACACTACCCCATACTTTATTCTATATATAACACCCTGTTGTGGTGATAACCCTCCACCATGGTTTTACCTACTGATAAGTATTTTAACAATAATGATTGTAAATATGGAATAAGAAGTAATAGCATTGTTATAATGGACAACAGTATGAATTATATAGATTCAAATATTCTTTTGTGCTTTCTCCCTAAGACATTTACCTCCAAATTTACTGGAAGGTTATAGACCAAGTTAAAAGTGCACTTCAACTTTTTTTGTAAGAAGCCAATCCATTTGGGACTTTAAAGGTTCTTCACTGCCACGTGTTATTTTGAGGCATAGTCTGGTAATTAATGATGTGCGGATGTTGTAAATACATCACTGGCTAATAACAGTTTAAATTAATGGCCTCTATCACAATGACTCATCCTCTGACGAAGCCCCCGAGAAGTGGGGGTGAAACGTAAGAAGTGGTTAGCCACCACTTGGCTCTTGTGAATTCTAATTTTTGATGTGGTAATTATGCTCAAAATAAAAAGGAATCTTCCTTAAGAAAACAAGTGACTTTGATCTCCCTGTTGGAGCATGGGTGCAGCCATAAGTACTTTCAGAAAGTTACAAGTTGGCCGAGCAGCACCACATACCCTGGTGCTTACCAAGGATTTACTGCACTTTAGCAAGACATTTTTTACTTTATCATTATCCATGTAGTCCTCATTGACCATTCTGGCAAAAGCTTCTAATGCCTTGCCTGTAAGCAGTGGCAATAGGTGAGTCGCCCAAGAAGCCCTGCCCAATTCAATTTGTCCACAGATTCTCTTGAAATTTCTTAGAAACAAATCAAAATCATCCCCTTCCTGCTATCTGGGAAACATTTTAGAATTAACTTTGGCTTCCTGGGTCAAACCCATCATGCCATTGCTCACAGTTTGTGGTGTGCTCTGGCGCAGAATCTCCATCTTCCTCTCTCTTGCATGCTCATGCGCTTTCATCTGGATCTTGTGCTGGCACTCTTCTCTTGCTCCTCAGTCTTTCACTTTTCTGCATCTGCCTTTAGCTTCTCCTCCTTCTATCACCCCTCTGTAGGGGTTGAAATTAGCACTGGCCCACAAGCTTCAACTTCAACCTCTGTACCTGCAAAGCTGCACCAGTTCCTGGCTCTGGCTCACTTTCATGCTCTCTAGCCTCTGTCTCATGACTTCAGCTAACAGTGACCATATTTACAGTGCACCCCTGGTCACTCTCCTTGAGGATGTTTATGAGTTCTGCTCTTGATTGGCTTTCCTCATAATCCACCCTTCTCCTTTTGCATAACTCTTTCAAGTTTAGCAAAGTGCACTTTACATACAGTGCAGACACAATGTCTTCTCTCTCTAACTACTCTTGCTAAAAACAAAAATGACAGTAGTAGTGTACACTGTGTTCCCTTATGTAATATTCTGTTCTATGACTTGTTAGTTAACTAAGTTATTGACGGTCCTTTTCAAATCCACACCACTGGCACAAGTTTTTTCACAACCTGCACACATTTAGAATGCAGTCTGCAACAGGTTGCCAAGTTTCTCAGCCCTCCACACCTGTAAGAGTATTTCAGTAGCTGCCACCACTCAGAAGTGAATCTCTTACTTGGGGACTTTCTCAGTCTAAATCTCACCAGAGCCGCTGCTCACACAGTACAGTGCTCCTTTAGCAACAGGCATGGCCTACACCGGTCACTCACTCCTGAAACAACATTCCCTTTCTAAGATTATGGTAACTGCAGCTGTGTACTCCTCATTAGAGATGGATCACACATCTGTCAACAGTTAACTATCCCCCAAAAGATTCTGTTACAAAGGCATAGGCTACATAAAAATTGTATTTACAATGTCACAATATTTACACAATTTACAGAATATCACAAAACACAAAGACTATGGGACTATAGGATTACAGTATAACCCCGATTATCCGAATGTACTGGGGGACATCAAAATAATTTGGATAATCAGGTGTTCAGTAAATCGGGAGAACTGTTCACGGTCACAGAAAAAACAGTGCAGTAGCAAGCTAAGAGAGCTATTAAAGCAGCATAGACTACAAGTCTTTACAAAATCAATGTATAAATTTAGACAAACAACAGTAACAAACTTTGTAATTGCAGCCTGCTTTTTGGTATGATTTAGTTTTTCTAAAGCCTGCAGTCTTAACTTTCATAACAGTAATGTGTGCAGATAGCCCATACTATCTTGGCATTCAAGCCACTGCAAACACTTATTGAAAGCCTCTACAGCTTCAGATGGGGGTCGATACCTGCATAGCAGTGGCTTTTCCATCCTTCTCCTCATTCTCTGTTGCCTCCATCACCTCCGGTATGTTTTGCACCCACTGTTGGTGGAAGTGTCCCCATACCCTCTCTTTCCCTCCCCACTTCTTTAATCCCCTTGAGAGCCAAAACACTAGGGAACAAGGTAACCGAAACTGATATGCCTTCCTCCTGACTTGTGTGTAGGAGCTCATTAAAGAGGGAGCCCACAATCAAATGGCAATCTCAGTGCAGGGCCTCCCCTGCTGATCAGCTGTGCGACTGTTCAAGATGACAAATTAAAATGGCGGAGCCTCACTGAGACAGTCACTCCCTCATGTAAGACACCAACTTTCTCACAGCAATCAGCAGGAGTATTGCTTGTCTTAGACATGCTGCCGTGAATTACAGGGCTCAGCCTTATTAGCAACTTTAAAACGGGGGACAAAGGGCGATTTCGGATAATACGAAGGTTCGGATAATCGGGTTTCAGATAATCGGGGTTATACTGTACTACAGAATTAAAAAAGAAAATAGTTTGCACAGGGCAGGAAAAACAAATAGAAAACTCTCTCTACAGCATCTTAAAAACTAACAGAGTAGAAATATTTCTTACTGCATAGGATCTTTGTGAATCAGGACAGACTCAAATCTTAGATGGTAACTGCAAAAGGTCCAAAACCTAACTGCCCTTGCTAGGGTCTAGCAAGTCCTCAAAACCCATCAGCTACCAGCCCCCCCAAGATGTATCATCAAACATGTGACTCTGACATCATAGATCCAGCACTTCCTTTGTGTCCTAGGAAACCCCCCATCTTGAAAATGGGTCCAAGCCAGATTTGTACACCAGACCCTGGTTTCGTGGATTGCAATGTCCTTCCTTTTGTCTTTCTGCCTGGTAAAGTCCATGGGGTTTCTGTCTCCATTGCTCTGACTTTCTTCACATTCAAAATAGAGTCCGTGATTATGAAAGCAATTCACCTTACCTCAGCCATGACTTTGAAGTGTAAGTACCTTTTAGTTGATGGGAACTCTATTGTTTGCTCAATCCCCTATCTGACTGCCTTTGGCCTGGGCTCCAGGGGCATGCAACGTTTGATTTACCACACCATTTTATCTCAGTTGAAATACTCAGAATAGGTCTACCCAATAAAAATCAAACCCCAAAAAACACCAAAAAATACTCAAAAGTTGTTAAAGATGTCAATTAATTTAATTGTTTTAATTGTAGTCACCAAGACCCTCTAGGTGGAGAAGTTCTAAATCATGGTTATGCAAATTCAAAATACCCCAAATGTTTTAACTTTACAATCATCAACTTATAGGATCAAAGCCAAGCATGACACATTTTATTTCAATGTCTAGTGGTTTTGCTGATGAATTCATTTTTCAGCATATTGTTTCCTTCTAGTTAACACTTGGCTGTGTAACAGTTATTTTGAGGATCTTGACTAAGGGTCACCAGCAGTACCCATAGTTACAGCATAACCCCTACCCTTTTTCTCTGAAATTGTGTGTTTTGTAAAAGGAAAGCAAACGGGTCCCCATCTGTGGGACCCCACTTAAATTTCTGCAAATCCTCCTCTTCTTCTTATACCATGCTCCAAAAAATAATGCATAGCATATTGGGATGCCCTGTGCATATTTTTACTTCACCAAATACCACAGCTTCCTAGATGTTCCCCAGCACAGTCTCTCCAGTTGCAGTAAAAGATTTTAGCCTTGAACCACTTTTACCTCGGGGAAAGAATCTTCCTTTAACCCAGATAGGCCACTCTCTTTCAAGGCCACTACCACTTCTACTGGCCTCTGGAAAACACAAGCTCTCCACAGGGAAATCATGCCCCAACCAGGCTCGTGACAACAGCTAAAAAATAGGTACTATCAGTTGTAGTAAACTGGGGGGGGGGGGTAGAACAGACAGAAGGAAACTCAGGAGCATTTGCTTGTGGCCATCTTTATTCTCAGAGCTCGAACACTACACAAGTGCCCCACACGGCAACACAGGAACTAAGTACTACAATGCTGCAATCATGGACTACAGCCAACATGGCTACCCCAGTACTTTCTTAGGGCTCAGTACATCTATTTATAATACATCATCCTTCCACTGACACTCCTCAAAACTGCTTAAGTATAGGGTTCTAAACTGTTTTCACCTTCTTTGCCAGCCACGGGTTTCCCTGATTATATGCCAAGGGCACCCAGTAGCAGGACTTAATCCTGTGCATACCAGGTGACATGTGCCACACTATAAACTAATTCTAGTAACCACTTTTGGTTACATGGGTTACACATAAAACAGCAGAAATCCAGTTAAGGTAAACTCCTGCAAGCCCACAAACTGCAGCCTGAGTAGGGCTTTTATAATTAAACCAATGTTTTTTGTTTTTTTTACTGACTTGCTGGGTTGGGATTTTACTTTGAAAGATCTGTGCTGTCCATGACATCTCCAGGGCTCCCAGCAGCCATATCATGCACCCAGGTGGCTCCCACTGCATGGACTGTGTTACTGAGGGCTACCAATCAATGGCAGAGTTGGTAGCCATTATTAGCAGCCCAGGTACATGAGGTGGTCATAGGTGGCTCTGGAGATATTTTGGATGGCGTGGATCTTTCAAAGTAAAATTCCAACCTAGCAGTTAAATAAAAACATTGGTTTAATGCTAAAAGCCCTAATCAGGCATTTCTACAGCAGCTTCTGCACTTTGTGGGTTTGCAAGTGTTTTCCTTTAACTGTCAAACAGCAGACACACTTTGTTCTCAGCACATAGTATTTTTAAATTCAAACAGAATTTCCTTTTACGTGAGTTGCTAAACTGAAGAAAAGTAAAAGCTGTGAAGCACAGATAAAGTATAGAGCCTCAAAGGTTTGCTCCTTCTCCTTTTTCACAACAGCTGACTGGTAAATGTCAGTGGAATGTTGTCGTAGGCATGGTTCCATATGATGCCACAGCTTTGTGACTTTGTCAGTGTCTATGCCAGGGGAGGATCTAACAATGTTTCATGGAGGAAGCAATTCTGTCAAGGAAGTAGCATCCCCCCCCCCCAAAAAAAAAAATTTAAAATGTTACCTTTTAAAGATGGGATTAGGTTTAAACAGCTATTTGTTTGCTGGCCTAAGGGGTAGCAGGTGCTATTTCACTACACAGCTGGATCTGCTAGTGTTGTCCCCAGGTAGGATGATATAATTACCCAGCAGTTGTGAATAACCCAGTCACAATGTGGAATGACCTATAAAGGAAAAACTCTCTTGGTCCAGTATTAATCACATAACAAGGGTTTTCAACAGCTGACCCAGGACAAACCACTTTGAACCTAACTTACTTTTAATGAGCTTTGTCTAGTTCAACAGCCCATGTTCACAAGACTGAACTTTGGAAAGTTCACACACCACTACCTCTGAACATCACTGATGCCAAAGGTTCCTGAAATTGCAGAAGGAGAGGCAGGCAGTACAGTGGCATGTCTCAGTTCCCTGACATTATAGCTAGAATGCCTGTAAAGTAAATTCTAGGTGTGTGCTGTTGTCACTACAGAATCAGGTATTTACAGTAAAATATAGTCCAAGGCAAAGGACAAGTATCTCAAAATTGGGAAAATCCCATACATTTTTGAATGGGCAGCAACTATACAACCCCCTCAAGTGATTCAGACCCAACACCTCTCTCCCCACTAAATGTCAAGGGGCTAGGCTGTAGCTACCTTTAAAAGTTGAGTAACTCTGCCTTGAAGGATTCAAAAATCTTCTAAATGCCCAACACTTGCAAAAAAAAACCAAAAACTAAACACTGGGGTCCTGAGACTGCCACATGCTAAAAGGATTCTTTTAGTAGTTTCCATATCTAAACTGTTTGAAGGCTGTTTCATTAACATATAAAGTAGCTCCAGCAGCATTACTGTAGCTTTATGGTACTGCGTTGCTATTTACAACCTGCTGCCTTGTCCGGGTATGCAAGCATAACACATGACACAGTGTGCAGTTGTACAGAATAAACACATACCTCGAGCAGCTGTTTGGCATGAGGTGCAGCTGAATGACATTAAACCACTCGAGATGTACATTTATTCTGCAATGATCGCACACACTGGAGTTTATCACGCTTATAAAATGGCATTTATAACTTTTTTAAAGGATTCAAAATATGCAATCAGATTGTAGTTTTATTTATTTCGTTTTGACAGGGAGTGGGGAGCTAGGTAATTCTTCCTATTTGTGGCCTCACCCCGGGGGGGGGGGTGGAGATACAGATGCAAAGTATCTGACTCAGGTTAAGCTACTGGTAGCATTTTTAGTTCACAATAGTGCAGTCGTGGAAAATAAAAACATGGGTCTTGGAATGTTCGTAACCAATCAGATTGCTTGATTTTCCATAGCCATTTCATAAATTAATGATAAAAAGCAGCTAATTACAGTTTTGTATCATTCACGTACCAGAAAACGGTAACACACTATAAACATACACAAGCTAATTATAGCTATTTATTATTAACATACCTGAACTGGGCAGCAGGTTATTTTGCTATAAGGGAACGGAAATTCATCTTGAGTATTCTCACTCCATTGAAGTCATTGTGTTCTGTCATGGGTGCCATTTCTGGCAATATCAGGAATGCTGGATTCAGATTTTCATGACAGAACAGTTTCAAACATGTTGGATTTGGAAACAACTTTTAGGAATATGTTATTGTTTGCATTCTTGGAACTACGTTTTTAAAATCCAGCCATTTATACAAAAACATGGACAATGACAGCAACAAAAGACAACTAGTCCATCCAGTCCAGTCCATTTATGAGGCCATTTGAGGTGTTTAGGCATCTCTGGGCTCATTGGGTCATCATTAACCAGTTCTCAGAATCCACTCCCCAGTAAGTAACCCCCAGTGCTGCACCAAACTGTATTAGCTGTCAGTAAAGCCCAACTTTAACACCTCTGTCCACATGTACTGACACCCAGTAGCATAGACACAAACCCTTACCCAGCTGTCAGCAACCCTACAATTTCAAAAGCTGTAATAAGGGGTAAAGAAGTCTGCCCCTATATTGCGGCCTAACCTTATTTTGGTCTGAAAACATTATGTATATGGCAAATGCTGGTTCATGGAGCTAAAAAGCTTATAAACCCTTATAAGGAGCTAAGCTACAGTTGCAATACTAATGTGCTTCTTTTTAGCATTATAATTTAGCAGAAGTAAGTAATATCTGGCCTACGTGACTGCAGGCACAGACACAGACTAGTGTCCAAAATCCCCCTTATGATTAGCTTTACTGACTGCCCTTATATGCCCTTATATGGACAGTCTAAGGTTTTAGCTGAAAACTTATCTCTTTCCTCTGAACTATTGGGGACTGGTGGTAACAACACATGTCGCCCACCATATATGGTAAATAGCACGTATTCTGCTTATATTTTTGTACTGACTAGAGGTGAGATCATACTCATACCAGGAAAAATATGTTATAACCTTATAAGTTGATGTGTGTGCTGTTTTTTGACCAATCATAAGTAGTTCTAAAAATAGATGTGTTGCTTTTACTATATAAGTAAGCTTGTACAGCCTGTTATTTGAAGAATGTACTACCTACAACTTCTCGCTGTGATTATTGTTATAATCATTAAATTCTTCCGCCATCAGTCTCATCTCCGTTCGTCTCCTTTCTAAGTACCTGTAACTAGTAATTTACCAACTATAGTTTTTTCACAACGCTTACAAAAGCCATAAGCTATCAGCAACCCCATTTCCATCTTGCAAACAAAGACTGGCAGTTTCAGCCTATCATCCATAAATTCAGACCGCTGTGCCCCATAGGTCTCAACCTTTTGTCACTAAAATGAGGGACACTGGCACTCCAAAGGAGGGACAATGGGGGGCACTGACCCTCACAATGAGGGTATATCACCAAATGTGGATGTTCAAGCTCCAAACACTGTGGAAGCCATTGTCTTTACTTGTACAAAGTTTCTTTTTACGTTCGCTTGCGCGCATGCGCAAGGAACATTTTGGGAGAGTAGCACACTTGGAGGTGTGCCTCTCCCATCCAATGCACTGCTCCCTTGAGCAGGCGTGGCGGTCCTGCACCAATGGGTGCAGGAGCTCAGTATGACAGGTGTTCCTCTGCTTCAAGGAAAACACGCTGCCATACTAGCGCTGCTACCGTCCTCCATCACGCGCTTCCCCCGCTGCATGTCACGCCACCCCCAAAGCTTTCTGCCACGCTGGGAGCCCACCCAGTGTGGCAACGCGTTGCTTGTTTCGGCCGACGGGATGCCCAATCCCCTGTCGGCTCCATACTCCCGCCAAGCCATCCTGCTGCCACGCTGGAGCTCACCCCAGCACAAGCAAACCGTTCGTTGTTTTGCCGGCAGGTGCCCAATCCCCGTCGGCTCCTCAGCCCCCGTGTAGTTTGCGATGGGGGTGCCCAATCCCGTCGGCTCCTCCCCCACACACATCTTCTGCCATGCAGGAGCCCACCCCAGCATGGCGCATCATCCACGTCGTCTTTTTCCCCTGAAAATAGCGGTCCCAGCAGCGTCTCCACCACCCCACAACCCGCACCCACCCTCGCACCCAGCCTCCCCACCCATCCCACACTTACCTCCGGACTCCGGCGCGATGATCTTTGGTGGACCGGGAACATGTCTGCACTCTTCAAAGGTGACCGCGAACTGAGGAAATGCCGGTAAGCTGTATAATGGGCTACATAGGGGGGTTTCAACTTTATTGCATATCTCAGTCATTCTTTGGAATTTTTGCACCAAATTTTCAACATGGGGTTTTTGGGACCCCTTCTCATGAATGATGTCACTGTCATGGCGTTATTCGGGCCCGAAGGGTGATTTCGCAGGCACTGCACAGTCACTGCGCGAAATCACCGCCGGCTGATAATGCCATGACAATGTTTATCCTGTGAAGGGGTTCCGTACATTAATGTTGGTTCAAAATTCAAAAATTACTATTTTCTGGCGTCGTTGCACAGTTCCTCAGAGCTCGTAAGTTGGAATTTTCAATATTTTCCTCCAGATTTTCAACACTGCCATTTATTACACCTTCTTATGAGCTGTATAGCTGTCATTTCCACATCTCACCCAAAATGTGTTTCCACCTATGTAGCGCACAATGGCGCAGTCGGTGTCTTGAAATCAATGTATGGGACACATTAAGAAAATCACAGTGACACTGATCATGAGCAGAGGTCTTAAATGGCTGTTCAGGGTAATTGAAAAAATTCCTACAAATGACTGTTTTATGAGTCTGATTACGCAGTTCCGCATAGTCAAGTAAGTTTGCGAATTTTCAATATTTTCGGTCCAGATTTTCAACATTGCCATTTACCACACCTCCTTATGAGCATTGCAGCTGTCATTTTTCATCTTGCCCAAAGCGTGTTTCCGCCCATGTAGCGCACAATGGCACAGTCGGTGTGCGAACTCAGTGTATGGGACACATTAAGAAAATCACAGTGTCACTGTTCATGAGCAGAGATCTTAAAATGGTTATGTTGAAAATTTGGTGAACAAATGCCTACAAATAACTGATTTACGAGCGTGCGTTGTGCAGTTCCTACGCACGCTTGTAAGTTTGCGAATTTCCAATATTTTTACTCCAGATTTTCAACATTGCCATTTTACCACACCTCCTTATGAGCAGTACAGCTGTCATTTTCACATCCTGCTAAAGCGTCTTTCCCCCATGTACTGCACAATGGGCGCGGTCGTGTTTGAAATCAATGTATGGGACACAGTAAGAAAATCACAGTGGCACTGTTCATTAGAAGGTTTTAAAATGACAATGTTGAAAATTTGGTGAAAAAATTCCAAAATGACTGTTTTACAGTTCCCATGCGCTTGTAGGTTTCGCAATTTTGAATATTTCACTCCACATTTTCAACATTGGCATTTTACCACACTTCCTTATGAGCAGTACAGCTGTCATTTTTCACATCCTGTCCAAAACGTGTTTCCGCCTATGTAGCGCACAATGGAGGTAACAAAAAGATCATGCTGACAATTTATTGTGCAAATACCAGCAATCGCACAGGGCATTAGGGTAAAGCACCATACATGCCAAACACCACTGCAAATACCTGCAAGTGAACGTTCGGCATTGACAAATGCTTGTTTGACTTAACACGTGTTCAAATATTAGGATTTTCTGACTGATTTTCTGCTTCAAAGACTGACAGCACCTTCTTTGTGTGAACCTCACCTTTTTTTATGGGGGAAGTGAGGGACAATGCAATTACGAGGGGTAAAGTGAGGGATGGCCCTCAAAATCAGAGACAATTGAGAGGCATGCCGTGCCCCAAAGGTAACACTCCTGCTCTTCCCTGGAATCCCGCTTGCACAGAAATACACATCTTCATCCATCTCAAAAAATCACATCAGTCTTCTTCATGCAAACGATGCCTCAATCTCTATGCCCACCCCTATTTCAACTACCCAGCCCCAACATCATAGCCTCCTGACCCTCCCCCATGCCTTCAAATATGTGTAGCCTTGAGGAAAGAAGGGAGAGGAGGACATGATAGAATCTTTCAAGTACCTCAAGGGAATCAACAGAGTCCAAGAGGGTAGCATCTTTCAGAAAAAGAGGTGTGCAAGAACAAGGAGGCACAATTTGAAGATGGGTGGGGGTGGCTCAGAGGTAATGTAAAGAAGTATTTTTCTCAGAGAGGGTTGTGGATGCATGGAGCGGCCTGCGGAGGAGGTTGTGGAGTCAAAAATAGTGGGGGAATTCAAGAATGCATGAGACAGTCATAAGGCAATTCTAGGGGGTGGGGTTAGGAGGAAGTAGGCAGTTGGTTAACTAGGATCTTCAGCTTATCCATTTGGTAGGGAAATGGGCGGACTGGGTGGGCCAAGCAGTCCTTATCTGCTGTCAAATTCTATGTTTCTGTGTTTCAAAGAGAGTTCTGAAGCCTTGCTGAATAATTTGAGTAATGTTGCTGGAGCTTTGCTGATTTTGCTGGAGGAAGTAGTTCTGTAAATGCCAGGGGTCTGTGGCTAGGCACCCAGACGCTCTGGGGTGCATTTTGGAGCTTATTTTGAACATACAACACACTCCTTTGTAAAATATGCATTTTGGTGACTGAACAGCGGGGATTGTAAGCAAAAATAATGTCTGCTGGGGTAAAGGTTCTCAAATAAGGAGGCAGCCAAGAAAAAAAACTTTGTTTAGTTTTTTTTTTCTGCCCTGCACTACTGACTTGCCGAGGGAAAGTGGGGCTGGTGGGACATTTCCAACTACGAGGGGGGGGGACCACTGGCTTTGTCACCCTATAGCCTGGGACCCCTTTCACCACCCACCCAAGACAGCCGGGGGGGGGGTTAATCCTTTTGTGGCACCACTGTAGGGCACCAACTTTGAGGCACTACACTATGTAACAACTCAGCTGCTGTTGGGTCCTCCAGGACCCGTTTAAAAAGTAGAAGATGCACCAAAAAGAGGAAAACCTGATCTGCAAAAACCTTAAATAAATGCATCATAAAGATTACAGAGCAGTAAATGAGAAAATAAATACAGCTGAACTTCAGAACTGGTAATGTTCTATACTACTTTAAATGTAAAGAAGTTATACATCATTTGTCACAGTTTAGCGACTACGGACAGTAAGAACTGTATTTTCAAATGGGTAATGAGAGAAGTTCAATAGTGAGAGTGACTTACAGTTGGTCGGCCCGGTGGGGCTGAGGGTTGAGGCGCTGGATGCCCCACCTCGCACTACACCGGCGACCCGGGTTTGCGAACGGACTCCGGCCACACTGGGAGTTGGCAGGGGAGAGGGTGGATCAAGCACCACAGGGCTGCTCTCCTCCCTCTGGGGTGGGTCTACAGGGTTGCGCTGTGCTTGGGCGGCCCCTGGTGATGACCGGGGGCAGCACAAGTCACAGCAGCAGCAAGGGGTGGAGCACAGTAAAGACACCTTGCGTACACGGTGGGCGTCATTGTACTGCTGGCTCCAGGGGTACTAATTGGAGGAAAAATGGCTGGGCGCGACTGTGCAGCCTGATGGCTGTGCCCCCACCGGCCTAGGAGGCCCGTTCATGGAATTATGTCATGGGGGTCCGGGCCAGCCCATGATGGAAAGGTAAGGGGAGACCCTCTGGTGGATTGGAACGGCCGTACCGGGCCCCTTGTATTGACTGAGCCTGCAGTCCGCTGGGATCGGGGGGGGGGCAGTGGCTAGATGCCCTTGCTGGTGTGCTGCAGTAGGGCACAAAAATAGAAAGAATATAAAAAAAAAAGAGAGAGAGAGTGACTTATAGTCCTTAATTTTGCCACCTATCAGATTGGGCAATGTTGTGGAAAATCCCTTGAAAATGTAATGCTAACACCCAACAAACTGCATTCTAAAGTCAAACGTATATCTGCAATATATAATCTCAATCTACAACACACATATAGATGTTGTAAAGTGTAATCCATTCAAACTGACAGGCATGTCGTGCACTATAAAAATTAGAATCGTTTTATCATTTATTTTATGAAAGTGTGCAGAGAGTGGTATTACATGACAGCCTTAGAAATAAAGCTTGAAGGCCAAAGGTATCTTTAGGTCAAAACTGATCAAGCACAAGCTATTATAAGACTGTCAGAAATAATTCATTACTAATGTAATGTTAAATTATTTATCTGAAGAAGAAATAGTTGGAGTTTCTGAAAGACAATCTTGCTGCAGATACACAAATACCCTAAAAACACATTTAATACAACATCATAGCAGACTTATTTCAGGAAGTCAGAAGTAAACGACAGGATCGCTAAGTACCTAAATGTGACACAAACATATCTTTATCACTGAAAGTTGCACCAAGCTGTTTGACTGGGGATTATGTCATTTGGGATAGGGCATCAAAAAGCCACATGCCATTCTTTCTAAAAATGCACTGACACATGCTTTCACGTAATAGATGGGACCCTGGTTCAGAACATCCAGTGCGATTCCACTACAGAATACTGAAAACATCCAGCAGCCACTGTTTACCTATCAACAAAGGAGGCACTCCCTGCATGAAGTAAGCAATAAGGCATGATGGAGTGTGCATTAGACAGTTCCAATGCATGGCTCGGGGGTGTAGTGAGGGCACAAGGCTGCAGGCTGGTGCGTCCAGCCCCAGCCATCTTGGTTAAGCTGTCTAATGTACACCAGTGGCGTATTATGTTTATAAAATGGGCTACTGTATTTTAAATGTTTAAAAAAACTTAAATTTATGGGTTTAGATACTAAAATAATAAGGTCTTTAGTGTATTTTGATGTCAAATAGTTCCTTCACCTGTGTAATTTTTTTGTTTTTGTCCTCTGTAGTTTTGTCCTAATGGGACCATTGTAACTTATGTGACTGTCATAGTTCCCTCAACCTCCCCCCCCCACACACACACACACAAAGCCATACTGAGTAAATGAGTGAGCAAGTGGTAGAAGGCAAAGCCTGTCTAACATAGACAACTTGCCTAACTTTAGTGAAATACACTGGTGGTAAAAATGATGGCTAGCTGGCAGATGCTTGTGGGAAGTCTGTCAGTGCTAGGCGTGAACAGGAGTACCACATTCAGTAGTATACTGCATTTTGTCTGATACTCGTAAATTTATTTTGCCTTATTATTAATTTAAATAAAACAGCCCTGTGTTGAGTGCTCCAAGTGTCCTGAGAAGCAGGTGAGAGGAAAGATGCAATTGGCCTGTCAGTGTCACCACACTGTCAGTGTCGACAAGAGTACAGTTAACATTCAGTAAGCTTTTAACAGTAAAGTGCAAAAATTATGCAAATAGATTAATAAAAAAAATCATCAACAGCAGCATTGTCACTGAGTGTAATTTGTTTGTGCTTACCTGCTGTATGCTGCTGTGTGAGCGTTTTTCACCATGAACATCTCTCTCTCTCTCTCTGTAGTGTTGGGGCTGGATATTCAAACTGTGCCGGGCAGGAGTGCAAGCCCAGGCACAGTGCAACTGGGCTACGCCAGGGCATGGATCAGGTGATATTCAATGGTACTGTGCCATGGCACAACACCGTTGAATATGGCACTGAAGACGCATGCACTGCGCACGGCGCAGTATCACTGTGCCAGCGCAAGTGGCAGAACGGGAGCACGGGGATGCGCCAGCACAGGTGCAGTTGTGCTAGGTGCATCAACCGCGATATTCAGCACTGGGCATGCAAATGAGGCTATTATGCATGCAATGTGCAAATGATGACATTTGCATGTCATTATGGCCCCATTTGCATGCGGTGCGCCGATCCCCGGCGAATTGCGCCTGGCTCCCTGCCAGGCTGCAGCCATTGGGGACCGACGCCCTGCAGTCCCATGGCAGTGCCCCCACTCCCATATGCCTGATTGTGGGCAGAAGTATTGATAAAACCGTGGTGGTCCAGTGGAAACTCTCCCATTGCCCGATCGTGGGCATAAATAGATGTAAAACCCTGGTGGTCCAGTGGAAGCTTCCCCATCACCCGATAGCGGGCATAAATAGATGTAAAACCCTGGTGGTCCAGTGGAAGCTCCCCCATCGCCCGATCGTGGGCATAAATAGATGTAAAACCCTGGTGGTCCAGTGGAAGCTCCCCCATCGCTGATCGAGGGCAGAAATAAATGTGACACCCTGGTGGTCCAGTGGAATCTCCCCCAGTGCCCAATCACGGGCATAAGTATATTTAACATCCCTGGTGGTCCAGTGGAATCCCCCCCCCCAGCGCCTGATCGCGGGCTTAAGTATATTTAACATCCCTGGTGGTCAGTGAATCCCCCCGCACCAGTCAGCGGGCTTAAGTATATTTAACATCCTGGTGGTCCAGTGGAATCCCCCATCGCCCGATCGTGGGCAATGGCAAAGAAGCCCTGGTGGTCCAGCAGTACCCCCTCCCACCTGCCCACTGGGGACCCTGCCACCCAGCACCCCCAGTCAGCGGTGGGCTGCGCACCCTGCCCGCATGCCACCTACTGCTGTCTGGGGGGTGCTGGTGTAGGGTCCTCAGTGGGGTGGGAAAGAGACCGCTGGACCACCAGGGCATCTTTGCATTGCTACCAGCGATCGGGCAATGGGGGTTCCACTGGACCAACAGGGATGTTAAATATACTTATGCCCGCGATCGGGCATGGGGGGGATTCCACTGGACCACCAGGGTTTTACATTTGTTCATGCCCGCGATTGGGCAATGGGGGAGTTCCCACTGGACCACCAGGGATTATGCATACTTATGCCCGCAGTTGGGTGACAGGGCAGGGGGGCGCGGCGCTCCCAGGGCAGGGAGCTTGTAGACAGTGTCCTGGGTGGGCGGGTGGCCTCCCACAGTTGCGGCTGCCGTGTTGTGCCCTGCAATACGGCAGCTTGCCTCTGGGTGGCCAGGACTTGTTCCTGGTTTTACCAGGCACATCTTTGCACCCCCCCGAGTGGCGCAAGGTGGGTTTGTGCCAGCATATATGCCACACATCCAAGGCTGAATATCGGGATGTGCCTCCTATGTCATGGGCACGCCCCCGCACTGCGCCTTACATATTACCGATGTGCGGAGTTCGCACGCAACTTGTCCCTTTGAATATCACACTGGGGCGCACTGATGGGCTGCGCCATGCACAACCCATTTGAATATCCAGGCCTTGGTATTTTCGATGTGGTGGGGAGGGGTGGACCAGCAGCTAAACTAAAACAATGACACTTATGTATACTACATTAGAGCAGCAGATATTCGGAGCAAACACTGGTTTGGGGTAAAATTTGCCATGGTTTCCATGTGACAGTGTTTTTGATGACTACTGGAGCGGTCATGGACACGCAGATGTTGAGCAGTAGCGCAATCAGCAGCTCAGACTGCGGGAACCACTGGAGACTAGAGAGACTTTCAGCAGCAGTACAGCATGAAATGACTTTTTATTTTACATCGCATGTATCTGTCAGACTTAAATTTACTTCTGAAAATGGTTAAATTGATGAGTATGCTTACTGGTGGGCATTTGTACTTAACAAGTCAACTTCATATGAAGATTTCCTCACTATGACAGAAACAAAAGGGCAGCATTTAAAAAAAATGAATACTCTAAAGGAACATTGATTTAAGTTGCACTGCATCCAGCAGGGAGCAGATGGGGGACAGGGAACAACTGTCCTGGGCCCCAGTGGCTCAGGGGGCGATAGGGGACCTGTAAAGGGATGTGAGGCTAAGGGGCTCAGTCCTAAAGGAGTGTTCTGGACCCAGGAATTTCTATTGGCAACCTTGGCGTCCAGGTTGCCAGTACCTGTTGTTAGCCATCTGTTAGACACTTATAATGCATGGCTAACAACCAATCAAGATGCAGGATTTCCCTGCCTATTTTTATAACAAACACATAACACACACCTCATCCTTTGACATGGAACCTTTGTAAACGAGCAGTTTCTGCTCAAAGGTATTTGTAATCTGAGAATTTAATAAATAAATAAATAAATAAAACACACAGGGCACACCCAGAATTGTCCAGACACAAGTAACAACCACCACCCCGCTTGTGTAGTAATGATCATACCAGCTTCCTTTCCAACTGATATCTAACATTTAGATAACTGCAGCCCCTAAAATGTACATTCTATCACTGAGGAGTCTGCAGCTGTCATTTTTATGTTGCTTGCATGCATGTGCAAGAAACACAGTGCCACCATCCGAGTTTTCAGAGGTGTGGCACCCGTCTTCCAATTCAGTCAGTGTGTTTGCAGGCGTGGCCCCAGTCCCCCAATCACTGCTGCAGCTGTCTATGACAGCAGCTGAAAATGCAGTGGCATACAATTGTAAGGCAGAGTTCCGCTTCAGTGAGCAGAGCTCTCTCCCCCCCACACACACACGCAAGCATGCATATTGCATGCTGATGCGCTCCCCCCCCCCACGCACACACTGTATGGCCGACGGGGCTGCTCAATCCCCTTGGCTCCCATCCCCCACAAAAGCTGTCCAGGTGCCTGACGCTGAGGCCCACCCAAGCGTGGCAAAACTGTCATAGCCGACAGGGTGCCCAATCCCAGTCGGCTCCACGGCTGCACACACCCCAAAGCTTTCCAGGTGCCACGCTGGGAGCCCACCCCAGCGTGGCAAAGCTTGTTATGGCCAATGTGGGGTGCCCAATCCCCCCGTCAGCTCCACACACCCCCAAAGCATCCAGGTGCCATGCTGGGAGCCCACCCCAGTGTGGCAAAATGTGTTAGAGCCGACGGGGGTGCCCAATCCCCCGTCGGCTCCAGACCCCCCCAAACAACCTTTCAGCAGCCACACTGGGAGCCCACCCCAGAGTGGCAAATGTCCCTCGTCGTCTTAATAAAAAAATAAACCTGCAAATAAAAAACTGTCCCTCAGCGCTTCTCCCTGTCCCCTTCCCACAACCCGCACCCACCCGCTGTGCACCCTGCCTCCCCACCCCCCACCCATACTTACCTTCGGACCTCGGCATGCGATCTTTGGTGGACCGGGAACACATCTGCACTCTTCAAAGCCGACCGCGAAGTGAGGAAATGCCAGTAAGCTGTATAATGGGATGGATAGATAGGGATTTTTCAACTTTGCTGCATATCTCAGGCATTTTTTGGAATTTTGGCACCAAATTTTCCACATGGGGTTTTTGGGACCCCTCCTCATGAATTCTGTCACTGTCATGGTGTTAATTGGGCCAGAAGGGTGATTTCGTGGTCACTGTGCGAAATCACCTTTCGGGACCGATTAACTGAGTAGCAGTGCCAGTGTTCATGAGGTGGGCTCTCAAAAAGCCTATATGCTAAATCTGGTGAAAAATTCCTGAAAATGACACTATTTCTCGAGCGTCGTTAGCAGTTCCTACGCATGCTTGTAAGTTCGCAAATTTTTAATATTTGCACTCTGGATTTTCAACATTGCCATTTTACCACACCTCCTTATGAGCAGTACAGCTGTCATTTTTCACATCACGCCCAAAATGTGTTTCCGTGCATGTAGCGCACAATGGCACAGTCGGTGTGCGAAATCAATGTATGGGACACATTAAGAAAATCACAGTGACACTGTTCATGAGCAGAGGTCTTAAAATGGCTATGTTGAAAATTTGGTGAAAACATTCCTAAAAATGACTGTTTTATGAGCGTGCGTTGCACAGTTCCTACGCACGCTCGTAAGTTCACAAATTTTTAATATTTTCACTCCAGATTTTCAACACTGCCATTTTACCACACCTCCTTATGAGCAGTACAGCTGTCATTTTTCACATGTCACCCAAAATGTCTTTCCATGCGTGTAGCACACAATGGCACAGTCGGTGTGCGCAATCAATGTTTGGGACAGATTAAAAATCACAGTGACACTGTTCATGAGCAGAGGTCTTAAAATGGCTATGTTGAAAAGTTAGTGAAAAATTCCCAAAATTACTGTTTTATGAGCATTTGTTGCGCTTGATCTCATGCGCTCATAAGTTAATAGAATTTCAATATTTTCCTCCAGATTTTCAACATTGCCATTTTATCACACCTCCTTATGAGCAGTACTGCTGTCATTTTTCACATCGCACCCAAAATGTGTTTCCGCGCATGTAGCACACAATGGCGCATTTGGTGTGCGCAATCAATGTTTGGGACAGATTAAGAAAATCACAGTGACACTGTTCATGAGCAGAGGTCTTAAAGTGGCTATGTTGAAAATTTGGTGAAAAAATTCCCTTCAGACGTTCTGCAATGTTACTAATAAAGATATTGAACAGGACTGGACCCAGGACCGATCGCTGTAGCACCCCACTGGTCACCCCCTCTCCCTAGACTGCACCCCATTTACCACCACTCTCTGCCTCCTGTCTGTTAGCCGGTTTCTAACCCAGTTTACCACCCTTTCCCCCATGCCCAGCCTACCCAGCTAGTTTATCAGCCTCCTATACGGGATAGTGTCAAAGGCTTTGCTGAAATCAAAGGTAAGCGTTGTCCACTGCCCCACCCTGATTCACTTCCTTTGTCACCCAGTCAAAGAAATCAATCAGATTTGTCCGACAAGATGTCCCCGCTGTGAATCCATGTTGTCTATGGTCCTGGGCTCCGATGGTTTCTAGATGCCCCACTATCCTTTCTTTAAGCAATGTCTCCATGATCTTCCCCACTACTGAGGTGAGGCTGAACGGCCTATTGTTCCCTGTCTCCTCCCTGCTGCTGGACTTGTGTAGAGGGATCACATGTGCCCTCCTCCAATGACTCAGTGAACATGGCTGCCAGAGGTACTGCTATCTCCCTTCGCAGTTCTCTTAATATCCTTGGGTGTATGCCATCTGGTTCCATCGCTTTGTCCAGCTTCAATTTAGTGAGCTCGTGCAGGACTCTCTTGCCTTTGAATGGACTATTGTCCACCTCTTCACCCCCTTGGCAACTGCTGTGGCCCTTGCCCCTCCCACTCTTCTGTGAATACTGAACGGAAAGACACAGTATGTGTCTTGGGAGGAAGGCATGGAACTATCACTTCCAAATACCTAAACAGCACACACAAGCAAGCAACATTCGGCATTGACAACTGCTTGTTGGAACAGTGAGCATGAGCTCAGCATCAGACTATGGCTGTAAAACATTGGCAAGACAGTAGCTTGATTCTATACAAGGTGTCAATTTTACCTCTGCTAGCTGATTCCTCCTCAATACCAAAGACTGCAAAACTTCTCAGATAAGTGAAAACTGTGCTACAGTCACAAAACTAGAAGAGAAAGACTAGAATGTCAATGTGGCGTCGGGGAGTACGTAAAGAGCGGTGCTATACTGTGGATGTCAAAATGCGGAAGCTGGCTCATTTACATCCATGTGTGTGTGGCGGTGCACTAAGTTTAAATTTCTTTTTTTAACACACAGAAATAAAAGCAGGATTACTTTGGGCATTTTTTCCATAGATCAGACTCCTCTCTGATCATCAATGGTGGTTTCAGTGAGCTGATGTACAGTCTACTGGTAATTAGGAGGCAGTATAGCACAGTGGTCTAAGGCTCTGAGCTACAAATCTAGTGACATCCAGCAGACTAGACCTGGGTTTGAATCCCACAGCTTTCACTTGCATACTGTGTGACCCTAAGCAAGTCATTTAACTTCCTTGTACTCCCAGGTTACTCCTGTAAAAAAGCTTTCAGCTTAGTATGCTATTCCTGGTTAAACAACTAAAAAAAAAAACTATACTTTTAACCAGCCCAGACATAAGCTGTACAGGGGAAACTGGTTGCAGGGGAAGAAGGCTATTGTGCATGGCATTTGCAGTGGGGTTACTTGCCACAGGAATGCTAACTGGAAGCAACTGGCTGTACTGGGGGTTTCTGTGCTGCAGAGCTATTTACTAGGAGGAGAGGCTGCTGGTTGGGACTGCTGAGGCTGATGCATATTAACATAGTGCCCCTAGACTGACTGGGCATTTGATTTTCCCTATAACTCCATGGCTTTATGTTTTCCTTAATTACAAGCCTCACTGCACTGTGTGGCTCCTACACACAGTCTTCCTTCCCACCTAGCCCTCCACTAACTAAATGTGCCCTAAGGTGGTCCCTTAACACCCTAACATGCCCTGCCTGGGGTCTCTGGCAAGCCTTTTTCCCGTAGGGAATGAGACATTGCTACGTGGGTGCACTACAAACTATGTCCCATCCTGACCCGAATCAGCAACCCCCCCTCCCCACAAAGACAAGCTATCCCCTGTGGCTGTCAACCCCTTCCCTGCATACCCACCATACAACACTCTACATCTCCAGTCACAGAGCCGCAGCTGCTTCACATCATGAGTCCACCACCTATCACTGATTTCTAGTTCCCAAGCCCCCCCACCACCACTAGCTGCTGGCTCCTGAGACCCACATTGCCTTAGTAGCATGCTCCCTGACCCCCCCCCCCCCACCACGGTGGCAGGCTGAATCAGGGTTTAAGGAGTTCCAGCAGCAGGGAGAGTGATAAGCTGGGGACAGCGGGCTGATCTGGGTGCTGGAAGTGTGGTCCAACTGCATGTAGGGTGGTCAACTGGGAGGAAGGCTGGTCCAGGTGCAGTGCGGGTGGTCGACTGGCAAAAAAAAGCTGGTCTTGGGACTGAAAAGGTTGCCCTGGTGCAGGAAGGATGGTCAACTGGCACGGAGATGCTGGTTTAAGGGCTGAAAGGGGTGGTCTGGTGGCATGGAGAGTGGTCAGCTGGGATGATGGAAACTGATCCAGGAGAAGGTGGGTGGTCTGCTGGGAAGTAGAGGCTGATCCAGTGTCTGAAAGGGTTTCTGGGTGCCAGTAGGGTGGTTGACTGGTGCCAGAAACTCTTCCAGGTGCAGTGAGGTCAGTTCTGGGGAAGGCTGGTCCAGGGGCTGGGTATGTGGTCCAGCAACAGGAAGAGTGGTAAGATGAGAAAGACTGCCTATGGGCTAGAAGAGTGATCCAGCTATAGGGCAGACGGTCAGCTGAGGTTTGAGTGTTGTCAGATGTTGGTTGGAGGCAGGTCTGGGTGATGGAGGTATGTTCCAGGTGCAGGGAGGGTGTTCAGCTGGTCTGGGGCCTGGAGGAGTGGTCCACCAGGGTATAGGGTGGTTGACTGGGGGTGGGGGAGCTAATCCATGTGAAGTGGCAGTGGCTGGCTGGAGAGAAGAGGTTAGTCCAAGGGCTTGAAGGGTGGTCCAATTGCAAGGAGCGTGGAAGAAGGAGGAGGAAAGGCTGGTCAGAGGATGTATGGGTTGTCTGCTAGCGGAGAGAGAGGCTAGTCTGAGGGCTGGAAGGCTGTTTTTGGTGTAGGGAGGGTGGTTGAAGGGGAGGAGATGCTGGTCCAGGTGCTGGAAGGGTGGTCCATTGGCAATGAGGGTGGTTGGCCCTATGTTAATCCCAGAGTAACACACATGCAGAGCCTTATCTTATGACTCAGGAGGTGAAGCTGGAGCAGCCCCATGAGCGGGGGCATAGAGTGGTGTATGGTGGTTGTCCATGTAGCTTGGAGGGAGGTGTCCAGGGGGCCTGAGGGGTGTCCAGGGGCCGGGAAGGAAGATGTCTGTGTGGGCCTGGAAGGGAGGGTCATGAAGAGGTTGCGAAGATGGGATTCCGGTTGGAGGCGTTTCAGATGAGAACTGGGATTTAAAATGCACTGCCCCCATCCGTCCCACATGGAGAAAGTCCTGCCAGATAAAATTATTATTGTAAATTCAGACTTTAAAGCTGAAATGTATACTACTCTAAGATTCCAAATCAAAAATAAACTTTTTACAAATATGTAGTGCCCCAAGTAGCAGCCTTCATCTGCCCTACAAAAAAAGAGGCTTGCCAGGGAACCCAGGCTGGACATGACAGGGTACTTGGGGACCCCCATTAGGGCCTATTTAGTTAGCCTGGGGATAGAAATGTGTATAGGGGCCCCAGAGTGCAGTCTGAAGTATCATTAGGGAGAATATATGTTTTTTAAGGCATCCTGCCTACACCACTTCCCAGTATGCCTCAGCAGCCCCTACCAGCAATTCCTGTGCCCCCCAAATACCCACTGTCGAGGAATTTAAAGGAGCCTGGTCCACAGAAACATTCCCCAAGTGATTATGTTATTACTCAGAAGTTTTTGAAAATGAAACTTAAACTAAGTGCGACACCAAAGATGTGTGGATGTCAATGAGCCCACTTCCAGGTTTTGACTTTCACAGTATGATGGATCGCTTTATGTACTTGTGCTCGACAGCCCTGATTGGCACTGCCATTCTAGTCTCCCCCCCCCCAACCCGAGTTCTGTGGACACCAACTGCACGCCTGCTGCTGCCCTGGAAGTACAGCCTGGTACAACTCCAGGGCCACAGAAAAAAAAAGAAGACTAGAATGGCAATGTATCATTGCGGATCACATACAACAGGTAGCCATATTGTGAAAGTCAACTTAGCAGATTCTCGCTATTCAGAGCAGTTTCTGACAGCTGCAGTTCCCTTATGCCTATCCCATACTTTCTTGAACCCTGTCACAGATTTTGCCCCACCACCTCCACTGGGAGTCTGTCCCAGGCATCCACCATCCTCTACGTGAAGAAGTACTTCCTCACATCTCCCCTAAGTCTACCCGCCTCCAGCTTCATAGCATGACCCTTTGTTCTTGAGCATCTTTTTTTCTGAAGGATGCTTCCCTCTTGAACCTTTTTTATACCTGTGAGGTATTTGAAAGTTTCTCTCATATCTCCCCGTTCCTCCAGTGTATACATACTAAGGTTGTTCAGTCTTTCCTCATAGGGACTTTGATGCAGACCCTGCACCATTTTGGTTGCTTTCCTCTAGACCGCCTCTACTGTATGTCCTTTCAGAGATGAGGTCTCCAGAACTGGACACAGTACTCCAGGTGAGGTCTCGAGGTAACACCATCTCCCACTTTCTAATGGTGATCCCCCTTCCTATGCACCCCAGCATCCCGCTAGCTCTCCTGACATACCCTGGCATGGTGTCTCCACATACATCTGACCACCCATGTACCTGTCCTGTCAGGCCTACCCCAATACCACTCATGTACCCCCATCTACCACCCATGTGTACACATTGCTTCTACAGTCCTGTGTTTCTAAGCACATACCTCACGGGGCTATGCACTATGCAATTCTGACACTGTGCTGTGCCATTTGTACTGACACCACACTGTGCCATGTATTATGCCAACACCACACTGTGTAATGTGCACTCTGATGCTGTGCTAGGCCACGTACACTGCTGACACCACACCATGCCAAGTGCTATGCTGACACCCCACTGTGCCATGTGCACTATGACGCTGCGCTGGGCCATGTGTACTGTACTGCTGACACCATGCTGTGCCACATACACTACCGACACTGTGCTATGTCAAGTGTGATGTTGACACCATACTGTGCCATGTGCACAGGCACAGTTCAGTGTAGGCAGTGCATGTGGCACGATGCAGTATCAGCATTGCACATGGCACAGTGCAGTGTCATCAATAAACATGACTCAGTGCAGTGCTGGTACTGCATGTGACAGTGCAGTGTCAGCAGTGCACATGGAACAGTATAGTGGTGCATTTTAGGTGGAGCAGTGTTTGTGTGTCACTGTTCACTGTTGGCATTGCACATGGCACAGTGCAGTGTTGACATCCCATGTGGCTCTTCACACAAGGGTCTGCAACCTCCTAATCCTCCCCACTAATGGGACTGCTCCTCACTTCCCACGCAGGAGCCTGCAAACCCACCTCCCTACTCATGGGCCTGTACCCTTCCTGATGCAGGGCCTGCACCTCTTTATGCAGGGCTTGTGCCAACCTTCTTGGCATCACTGATGGCAAAGCATGTGGCACAATGCAGTCCCAATGGACCCACTCTGGGAGGTAAGCCAGAGTGCACTCTGGTGGTAAGTAGTGGGATGGTGACTGATGTAGGCCTCCTCACTCCTCCATGACCGGCCTCTGTCTGATGAATGAGGGCACAGCTGATGTCCCGTGCTTGGAAGTGAGCCAGTGATGTCAGAGGGCAGGCCGGGGGATAAGGATCGATTACTGCTCTCCTCCAGTGGGTGGGGAAGCATGGGGAAGCTTCCGGCGTTTGACCAACCCCTGATGGAGACCAGGGGTCTAACAGTCAGTGACCAAGCTCTTTGGGAGGCATGCCAGATGTCCAGCGCTCTGTGCACCACTACATCTTTGCATGCTACATCTCCCTGGGGGACAGAAGAACAATCATCTGCCTATGCAGGAGAATGTCCGCCCTCCACCAGCCCCCACACAGCCAACCGAGGCACTCCCCCTAGATAACGAACCAGTCTCCATTTGTGGAGCGTCCCCTTCCCAACGACTCACCCCAGGAGGTAAGCCAGGGTGCATTCCGGTAGGGTGGGCAAGTCCCGGGAGATGGGGGATGGGTGATGAGGTTGGACAGATGGTTGCCAGCTGACAGCATCCCCAAAAAATTAAGAAAAAAATCACACTTTGCAGCTCATTACGTTCTGAATTATTTTTTTTTGCCATACTGGTTTATCTCTTCAGTGGGATAATTTAGCCCTGTCCCTCTTCCTATGGACCAGCACCTGCCTCCTGGGGGCCTAACTCATGGAGAGGCACCACTATGGATTACCCCCACGGCAGGGTCAAAAGGAGAAAGGCCGTCCCCACCCCAACCTGAGACACAAACTAATTCAGACGATGGTGGTCAGGGTGGAAGCGTGGGTCCGCAGACAAATGCGCCATCTCTGGGGTTCCAGTCCCCTGTATTATGTCTCCCCAAGTAAAACCTCTTCACTTTGGCACAATTTTATCATGCACAGTAAAGACATAAACTTTTATAATGATCCTACTATTTTATTTCCTCCTCGAGACATGTTTACCCACAATGCCCACACCACCCAAAGTTCTGTTCTCCCGGTGACGTGAGGAGGTGACTAGGGGAATACAGCTCCATGGTGTGTGCGTGTGCGTGTGTGCGAAATGGAGCCTCTTTTGTGTGTGTAGGAAATACAAAACCCCATGTGCTTTTGTAAGGTGTCTTTCTCTTTTTTTTTTTTTGTTTTGGTTAAGTATCTCTATTCGCCCAAACAACTGCCATAGCAAGCAGCAGGCACTACTGCTCAAGCTTATAGCTCTGGATATGCAAAGTAGTGGGCACTGTGAGAGAAACAGTGAAGCACCCAAAATACAAATGTCTCTCTCAGTGTCCCTGTGTATTTCTAAAGTATCATTCTTCAGTAGTATGCGTAAGAAGGTCGTCCTCTGTGCAGGCAGTAAGACAAAAAACTGTGACAGTACTTAATTCATGCATCACTTGCCTCCAAAGCTGAACTCTTCAGCATGAGGGCGTGCTTCACATGCAGGAGACCTATACGAACATGAACAGACACACAGCATAATGGCGCTGACCTGAAGAAATGCTAATGGACGAAGAGTTCAACTTTGGAGGCAAGTAATGCAGAAAGTAAGTACTGCCAGTTTTTTTTCATTTTAGCAACTGCACAGAGGACAAAAGTATAATATATGGGGACGCTGTGAGAGATGTTTGTATTTCGGGTGATTTACTGTTTCTCTCACAGCATCCCACTAGTTTACACATGCTGAGTTATGGACCTCACTAAGGACACAGTGTGTGGGTACCATGGTAATGTTAGACTTCACGCAGAAGAAGCCAGAAAGGGAAGGAAGGAAACATATTCAATTCAGTGCTTTAGAGTAACTGGTAATTGCTATTTTTCTTTTAAACTTAGATTGTGGGCTTTTAGTGACACTATACTTTCTTTGTTGTCTTTACTTATAATTGTTTTTGGGCTGTTGAAAATTTAAAACATAGTGGTGGTATAATTCTGTGCTGTCTTTAATTGCTGCAAATTTTATCTTGGCTTGTCTGACTGCCCTGTAGTTGGGTGAAGGGTGTTAATAGTCTGGCCTCTGACCTCAGCTACGTGATAACTGGAGGTGGGGCTTAGTCAGAGTTAAAGTAGCAAGCAGAGTTTTATTTTCTCAGAAGAAGCCAGAAGGGAAGAAGGAAACATATTCAATTCAGTGCTTTAGAGTAACTGGTAATTGCTATTTTTCTTTTAAACTTAGATTGTGGGCTTTTAGTGACACTATACTTTCTTTGTTGTCTTTACTTATAATTGTTTTTGGGCTGTTGAAAATTTAAAACATAGTGGTGGTGTAATTCTGTGCTGTCTTTAATTGCTGCAAATTTTAGTAAGGGGTGTGAAGTAGGAGGGGCATAAGGGGGAAGAAGCCCACCCTCAGCACGACAAGTGTTTTGACTCATTTATTTATTTATTGGTTTCTTTTTCTTTAAAAAAAAAAAATCTGAGGATCAGTGGCAGGATTTTTAGTACAGTAAATTAATAAAAAGGGAACTAGGAGAGCTTCAGTAGCAGACAAGTAGTGGAATTGTAGTACAATGTGGGGAGTGGTGCAATGCAGTGGCTGTGGGGCAGCCATATTCAGGCAGACCTTCTGGACACTGAGATGCTGCCCTATCTGCATGCATCTCTCTGGACTGCGGGATGAGGTAGCCAGACTCAGAGCGGAAGTAAACTGGGTCAGGAGTACCATTACCCCTATCCAGAGACCACCCAGTCCAATGCAACCGCCTCAAAGGATGCCGAGAACGAGGAGCACTTGGATAACAGTGGGCTCAGGGAGGGTTAGAGCAGTCAGGCAGAGGCACATACCAGATCCTATTCCACTCAAGAACTCATATGCCACACTGGCAAATGAGGACAACCAAATAGAGGCACCCAGAGAAGTGGAAGGAAAGGATGTGGAGGTTAGCCAAGGAGGTGACCTCAGCGGGGAAAGCAGTGGACCCCAGAGGAGGAGGAAGTGAATCCTGGTGGGGGACTCCATCATAAGAGGGATCCAGCTAGGAACACAGGAGGGGGAGGACAGGGAGGTGAGGTGCTACCAGGTGCCACAGCATGGAGGGATGGAAGGAAGATCCTGGGGATCACTGGGAAGGCAAGACGGGAGGGTGAGCTGGATGTCATTATCCACCTAGGTACTAATGACCTGGCAAATGGGGAGCCAAAGGAAGTTCAGGAAGAGTTTAGGAAACTGGGGAGGGGTCTCAAGCAAGTAGCTACTTCTGTCACTTTCTCAGAAGTACTACCTGTGAGTGGCAAGGGAGAGCATAGGAGTGCATGCACCAGGAACTTTAACTCATGGTTGAAGAACTGGTGCTGTGAGGAAGGGTTTGGATTCATTGGTGACTGGGGACCCACCTGGAGGATGGAGGTTTGTTCAAGCCTGACGCTGCCATCATCCTGGAGGAATCCAAGCACTCAATGATAAGTTTAAATGCTACATTGACAAGCATTTAAACTAGCAAAGGGTGGCAGGCCAGCAAGGAGGTACCTACTTGCTCACCCCCACAGCTAGCAGTGGAACCAGTGAACCAGAGGGTGGCTATCTCTGCAAAGCAGTGTGCAAAAGATGGAGATTAGTGCCCAAGAGGTGGATAAGCAGAAAGGGGCAAAATTCAGCAGAAGGGCAGACAGCAAGGAGAACCAGGGATAAATGACAACCAAGGAAGGGCTGGAGTAGAACAGTGAAACAGGCTAGGAGGTCAAATCATGGAAAGCCATGTGCAAATGCCAGGAGCCTTAGCAACAAGATGGAAGATCTGGAGGCTGTCATGGTACAGTCAGACCTGGACATTGTGGCCATCACTGAAACCTGGTGTAATGATAACCACGACTGGGAGATGGCCATACCTGGCCAACATATTCAGAAGAGACAGAGCAGGCAGAAAAGGAGGAGGGAGGGCACTGTATGTGAAAAATGACATAAGGGCCACAGAGATCCAGGAGGAACAAAATGGGGGAGAGATACTGTGGGTTAAGCTGTAAAGGAAAATGGGGACAGCCATCCGCACAGGTGTGGTCTATAGACCACCAGCCCAGGAGGAAGAAACAGATAGGGGGCTAATGCTAGCCATCCAAAGGATGGCAGACAAGGGTGAGGTAGTACTGGTTGGAGACTTCAATATTCCAGACGTGGACTGGAGCATCCCAGCAGCAGCATCAACTAGGAGCAGATTTATCCTGGACTCCCTTCAGGGTGCCTTCCTCAAGCAACTGGTCATGGAACCAACTCGGCAGAAGGCAATACTGGACCTTGTGCTCACAAACAGGGACAATGTGATGGGGGTAACAGTGGGGGAGCACCTGGGAAACAGTGACCACCAGTCATTGTGGTTTGAAATCACAGAAAGAGCAGAACCAAACCACACAAAAACACGTATCCTGGATTTTAGAGAGGCAGACTTTGGGAAGATGGGGAGATACTTGAAAGAGGCATTAAGGGGAATGGGACAGGAATCAGGGGTTGAGGAACAGTGGGCAGTATTTAAAATGGGGATTACAAGAACAACAGAGTTATGCATTAAACAGGTTAGCAAGAGGAAAAGGAAGAAACAGATAGGGAGACCATTATGGTTTTCCAAAGAGGTAGCAAAGAAAGTGAAAGCCAAAAGATTGCATTCAGGCAATACAAAAGGCACAGGCAGAAGGGGATAGGAGAAGTACCAGGAGAAGCAAAGGGAGGCAGGGAGGTCAGTAAGGGCCAAAGCTCAGACAGAAGAACACATTGCAAAATCAGTGGGTAGAGGGACAAAACCTCTTACAGGTACATAAGTGAAAAAAGAAAGACAAAGGGAGGGGATAGTGAGACTGAAGGGGAGGATGGGGGCAGCGTGGAGGATGACAACAGTAAAGCTGACATATTGAACAGGTATTTCTGCTCAGTCTTTACTGAGGAAGAGGAGGTAATGGGTCTGAAGGGTACAAGGGTGAGAATGGTGCAGAAATGGACACAAGTCCCTTTACACGAGAAGGGTCCTAAAGGAACTGGAAGTAATAAGAGTTGATAAAGCAATGGGGCCAGATGGGGTGCACCCCAGGGTCCTTAAAGAACTAAGAGAGGTGGTGGCTGAACCTCTGGCTATCCTGTTTAGCCGATCACTGGAAACAGGGGAGCTACCCAAAGACTGGAGGACAGCAGATGTAGTCCCCTTATACAAAAGTGGGAACAAAGAGGAAGCAGGGAACTACAGACCAGTCAGCCTCACCTCGGCAGTGGGGAAGATCATGGAAGCACTACTGAAGGAGAGATTGGTGGAACATCTGGTTGTCAATGGACTACAGGACCCAAGGCAGCATGGTTTCACCAGGGGGAGGTCATGTCAGACCAACCTCGTTGAATTTTTTGACTGGGTGACTAGGGAGGTGGATCAGGGGAGGGCAGTGGACATGGCCTATCTGGACTTCAGCAAGGCCTTTGACACTGTGCCACACAGAAGACTATTACACAAACTGGGAATATGGGTGTGGGCAGGACAGTAGTGGTGGGTAGGTAACTGGCTGGGTGGCAGGACACAGAGGGTGGTGGTAAATGGCTGTCACTCCACAGAGGGAAGAGTGACCAGTGGGGTACCACAGGGATCAGTGCTGGGACCGGTCCTATTCAACATCTTCATCAGTGACATTGCGCAGGACCTAGAAGGCAGAATTTCACTGTTCGCTGATGACACAAAGCTCCGTAACAGAGTAGACACACCAGAGGGTGTAGACAGAATGAGAAGCGACCTGCAGAAACTTGAAGAATGGTCAGGGGTTTGGCAGTTGAAATTCAATGCAAAGAAGTGCAAGATAATGCATATGGGGCACAAAAACCCTGGCACAATATATCAGTTGGGGGTGAGGATATAGCATGCACCAAGCAGGAAAAGGGATCTTGGGGTTATCATCTCTGATGACCTCAAGGTAGGGAAACAGTGTGACAAGGCAGCAGGTAAAGCAAATAGGATGCTGGGATGTATAGGCAGGGGCATCACCAACAGGAAAAGGGAGGTCATAATTCGCTATACAAGACACTAGTGAGACCCCACCTGGAGTACAGTGTACAGTTCTGGAGACCATACCTACGTAGGACATAGACAGGGTAGAGAAGGTTCAGAGGAGGGCAACAAAGATGGTGCATGGATTGCATCACAAGTCCTATGAAGACAGGTTGAAGAAACTGAACATGCACTCCCTGGAGGAGAGGAGGAGAGAGGGATATGATAGAGACATACAAGTATCTTACAGGGTGGAACAGGGTGCAGGAAAACACTATTTTAGCGAAAAAGATGTTCCAGGACTAGAGGAATGGGATGAAGTTGGAGGGAGGATGATTCAGAGGAAACATGAGAAAGAATTTCTTCACAGAGCGGGTGGTGGACAAGTGGAACACCCTGCCAGAGGAAGTGGTGGGGGCTGAAACAATCACGGGATTTAAGAATGCATGGGATAGACATAAAGGAACTCTGGAAGTCAGGGGTAAGGGGCAACAGACTTCTAGGAAAACAAACTGAACTTACAAGCTCAAATGGGCAGACTGGGTGGGCCATAGGCCCTTATCTGCCGACACTGTCTATGTATCTATGATTGGTGCAGCATAAGACTTTGTCTTCACCACAAACACAAAAGGGCTCCCAGTTTGCGTACTCTCACACAGAGATGTATTCCCATGTTCACCTTCTCATGTCACCTGGAGAACAGAACTCTAGGTGGCGTGGACACAGTAGGTAAACATGGCACCAGGAGGAGGAGGAAAAACAACAACAATAGGATTGTTACAAAAGTTTATGTCTGTACTGAACATGGTAAAATTATGCCGAAATGAAGAGGCTTTAATTGGGAAGACACAGCCTTGCCATGCTACAGCAGTAGCAGCAGCACAAAGTTAAAAGCCCCTTTAATGGCTTGGGGGGGGCGAATCCTGTAAGTGAAGCTGACAGGCAGAGCAAAATCATAACAAGCATTTGCCAAGGCCGAACAATGCCGATGCTTACTGAACAATTTGTTTTTTTTATGTTGACCCCAGCTTTTGAAGATACATGTTTTAGGATTCAACTCATAGGCATGATTTGTACCATTTATAGCATACTGGCTGAAATGTCGCTTCTCATCAGAGGTGCAAAAACACATCACGTCCAGGACTATGAAAATGACACGTCACGTTTATGAGCTGGTGTGGAAAAATGGCTATGTTGAAAGTTTGGAGTCAATATATTGAAAATTAGCGAAGTTATGAATGAACGCTAAAATAGTGTAACATTCCGTCACAACTTGGGCATTTTACTGTATATGTACACCAAATTTTCAGCATAGCCTCCTTATTACCCCAATTAATGGACCTGGCAGGGGAACATTTTCAAATCCAAGCCAAAATGTCATACCGCACCACTGAAACGTCATTCCGCGCCACAGGTATGAAAACATATTTTGGCCAAGATTTGAAAAATGACAGCTGTCACATTCATGAGATTCTGTGAAGAAGTGGCTATTTTTAAAATGTGGGGCCAAAATACTGAAACTTTCAAAGTTATGAGCCTGCGTTCATAAATTTCACAGTAGGCTTATAACTTTGTTGTTTTTAATATTCTTGCTCCAGATTTTCAACATAGCCTTCTTATGACCCCACCTCATGAACAACAGCAGAGATAATCTTCAACTCCTGCCTGAAAGGTGATTTCATGCAGCAACTGTGAAATCACCTTTCGGGACACACTGTCTAATTTCACTGTAATTGTTCACATGGTAGGGTCCAAAAAAAAAGCATGTTGAAAATTTGGGGCAAAAATATTAAAAAATGGTCAAGTTACGCCACTAAGTTCAAACTCCCACTGAAATACACTGAACCACATACCTATTTCCTATGCATTATATTGAACTGTTATGTAATTTTTTTTTTCAGTTGGCAGTTGAAAGTTGAGTTTTTTTTTGAAAAGTGGAGCTTTTCATTTTAAAGTTACTTACCAATAATTATGAGTGGCAGTTTAGTGTCTGGGAATAAGAGAAGATGGTCAGCAGCAACAATCTGAAAGTAAAAGCTGCGGTGGGCACATGCGCAGAGCAAGGGAAATGGTGCATGTGTTTGCCGCAATAAACACTCCTTTATTATGGCAAATTATGCCATGGTTTCCCTATGGTAAAAAGGGAAAGCCAGAAATTATATATAGAAACAATACATGGGGTGGTGTGTTTAATGAGATTTTACCCCGCTTCAAGGTGTTGGATGCTACATAAACCCCAAGAAAAGCGAGCTTGGGTGGTTTATTTAAGCAACCAACACCGGGGTTATAATCAAAGTTAAACACATCACCCCATGTTTTATTTTATATAACGGTGGGGAGCATTTTTCGACACAGCAATTATGTAAAACAGCCACGGTGATCAGAATGAAGCATTGTCTGCAATCTGCATCGCCAAGCTGTTGTTTTTTCTTTTTTTTAAGTTTAACTATGTATATTACATCTCACTACAATGTGTGATTATCAACAAACTCAACAGATGAGAGGGATTTTTAATCCACATGACTTACCATCGAGTGATAGAGCGAGGTGCCCAGCTTTCCAGCACTGTGTACGGGGACAGCAGTGGCAGGGGCATGTGCTGAGTGAGGGGAAACCCAGCTCATGTTCGCCATTACAACCCCTGGGTTATAGTGGCAAATTATAACTGGGTTTCCCTATGGAAGAAAAGGCTCCCCAGTTTTATTCTCATTATGTACTCCTTCTCATGCATTATTCTATATATGCCTTCCATGTGTTTTACATACTGGCTCTGGGAAGCCCTGATGGGCACTGCCACTGTAGTCTTTTTCTTCGAGTTCTGTATTCATGCTATTCTGCATAGCTGCTGACAGCTGCAGTCATGCTAACCAGTGCTACTGTAATTAACATAATCCTCCTTTTAACACCTTTGCTACAATAATTGGTGATTTAATATTATTTATAGGTAATGGCCAACTGTTCCAGGGCTGTATTTATTCGTAACTTTTACAAGTTTCATTCATGATTATGATAAGTTTGAGTACTACATTTTCACAATCGAAGTTGAAGCAGTGTCAAATCTTTTTTTTTTTGCATCAGTGTAGTCTGAATATTGCTGAGTGATGTCTGTGATTGTGTAGTTCATCTTGCATTGTTCTGTATCCAAGCAGAGTAAACCGTGTCTGGCATCGGAACTGTGTAAGTTAGAGACCTTTTTAGGATTGTCACTTGTTTTTAACAAATAATTCATTTTGTGGATCTGAATTCATACTAGGATTGTAACTACTGACTGACATCTTGCTGCCTGCATGACCCATACACACAAGATGTTCCACTTAATGGGGCCACCCTCACACTACACAAACAGGTCTTTTACAAAGTCAAACTCTTATGATGCAGCGAATGTTTGTCTACCAGCCCTGGCATTGCAAAACTGTTAAGTAGAGGCAATCGAGATAGGGTTGCCTGGTATAACAGGTTAGGAATGTCAGGCATGATTGAGGTAGTGTTCATCAGGGCATCACTGGTGTGATCTGGGTCTGCAAATGGAGAGTTTGTACTCAGTACATAAACTTTACATTCCTTTTTTGATTTTGCATCAAGCAAACAATCATTGCGACGCTATCTAGGATTTCAACACTTCACAGAAACAGTTGGTGTATTAATAGGGATGTGGGCTACCTCCATGGTACTTTCTATGGGGTATAGGTAAAACCAGTCCACCCATAACTGCTGGATCAGAAGGTCAGCAGACCCCACCCACTGCTCAGGTCTCACTCACCCCCAGTTGTTAGTGCCTTTCAATATCAGTTGAGACAGTGCAGCATAGCCCTCTGCTTATCTCAGCTGGCCACAATCTGACAGGCATTCATGACTGTGGCTAGGGCATTAGTGACTAGGCGGGGTACAAGGTGGTGGAACCTGGGTGGCTGCCAACCACCGGGGTACCAGACTCCAGGGCAGCTTTATATAGCTATGGGGATATGAAAAAATTACTCACCATAGTAATGTTGTTTCTTCTAATGGAGTCTTGCTGTATTCAGACATAATGCAGTTAGCCCCAGCACTTGAACTGCCCCAGAGAGGAAAGAGTTAACTCTATGCAGAGGCATAGAACGTTGAGCTCGAGCTCAATTTTCAAACCTCTGTCTGTGGTACTTCTCAGTGTAACCGTCAGATTCTTTCGAGCACACTAACTAACATACTATAGTATGGAAATTGTTCAACATATAGCCAAAGGGCAAAAAATTATTTTTGGGCCCAAAAGACTCAAGTCAAGAACCCAAGAAGGAAAGGTAGTGACAAGATTTAATTATACAATGGGTACTTAAACACAAGTAAAATCCTCCATCCTGATTGTCTCACTGGCACCCCTCTCCCATTGTAAATCCTAGCATCACCCCACGGGAAGAGGTGCCAGTTGCCAGTCAGCCGAATCAGTAACCCCAACCGAAATCACTCCGAGCAACAGAAATCCACAACTGCTAAACCCGTGAATCACTGCTAAACATCTATCTCTCATGACTGCTGCTCTGCTTCCATTCCCACACGCAAACTGCCCTTCAAACCACAACACTCTTTTTTTTTTTTTAAACAATCTTTTGCCTGAGACACTTCCCAGATAGGACCCCTTTTTCAGAAACCTTTTCCGGGCTAAAACGGCTGTCCTCTCAGATCCGTCTCCTAAAATCTTCACCCTCCATTACAGCACTGCCCCAGAGACTTAATACTGACGATGTCGTCTCCACAGTTGAAATTCCACATTACCCTTTGACCTTACCTGCTCCAGCAGTCCAAGACTCAAAACAAACCACATCTAAAATCGGAAAAAAATACACTACTAGCTTTCTCCATTCCCGATATTCTCCAACATAAATTAAAGCCTACCTGACCCTCTCTCTGTCTTTACCAAAGTCGTCCCACGTGAATGCCAACCCGGAATGCCGACTGCTTTCCAAACTCTTCTAAAAGTTCGTACCAAACATTTTTTTTATTTTGACCATGTTTTACTACACACGGAACTTCGAGCCCCATCATCGGAGGACACAGACCTACACTTAAGAACTGGAACCTGACACCGGAAACTCTATCTCTGATTCCCTAATGCTCGTGGGGTGATGCTAGGATTTACAACGGGAGAGGGGTGCCAGTGAGTGAGGGTCTATTAGCCGCCAACTAAATTCCTCGACATGACGCTCCGTCTGAAACAAAACCGCAAGTTTCAATACCAAAAACAAAGCACAGGAAAACATGTATGGCTCCTTTGAATTAACTAAGAAAACGGAGCTACAACAAATGCTCAGCACACTCGAAAACAGCACTCAGGAACTCCACAACAAAAGTCAGCATGTCTTCCACTCTCTGTGCCGTTCTCACCATGGGACCAGACTCATCCTGCTCAAAGTGACACCGCACTATCCCATCATACAAGCAGCAATGCAATGCACTATTTTCTGTGGTGTACTAACACTTTCATTATTCTATTTAAAATAAAAGAAGTAAAAAATAAAAATCACTAAACCCCCCCCCCAAAAAAAATTACTAAACATACAATTCCAACATTGTATAATAGCAATATTCCACTCGAGGGTGTTGGTGATGCCAGGATTTACCCACCCCTAGGGTGTTGTTAGTCACTCGGCTATGCCTCGTGACCGAACAACACCCCAGGGCATGGGTAAATCCTGGCATCACCAACACCCACGAGTGGTATATTGCTTAAGTAGAAAACACCAGAAAAATAATAACAACATCCACCCCACCTAAGAGGGAGGGTACAAGGTACACCCCTGAGGTGCAACACTGTACCTGCCAGCCCACTTCCCAAAAACCCAGGTTCTGAGAGAGGAGGCGGGGGAGAGGTCTGAATACAGCAAAACTCCATTAGAAGAAACAACATTACTATGGTGAGTCATTTTTTCTTCAAACAATATGAAGTCTTGCTGTATTCAGACATAATGCAAACTACCAAGCAGTTCCCTATGGAGGATGGAATGCAGAACCTACTTTGGGAAGAGGCTCTGCAGTACTGCTGTGCTAAACCTAGCATCACTCCTAGCCTGGATGTCCAGGGAGTAATGCTTGGTAAAAGTATGTACTGTTTTCCAGGTGGCTGCTTTACAGATCTCTAACAAAGGTATATCTCTGGCCACAGCTAGAGAAGCAGCTGTACCCCTAGTCGAATGAGCCCTCAGGCCTGAAGGGGGCGTTCTACTCAACTTGTCATAACAGAATTGTATACAAGAAACAATCCACCTAGCAACAGTTCTTTTAGTGGCAGGCTTACCTTTCCCCATTTCACCATAAGTGAGAAACAATTGAAGACAGTTATTTCTATGTTCCTTAGTATGTTCAATGTAGTAACTAAGGGCCCTCTTAACATCCAGACTGTGTAACCGTCTTTCACCTGAAGAAGAATGATCAGTGAAAAACACAGGAAGAGATATAGACTGGTTCAGATGAAAATCGGATACCACTTTGGGCAAGAACCTCCTATTGGTTCTTAGGACCACTTTGTCCCTAAGGAAGGAGATGAAGTCAGGTTCAACTGACACAGCCTGTAACTCACTAATCCACCTAGCAGAAGTAATAGCTACCAGGAACACAGTTTTCCAGGTCAAGTACTTCAATTCGGCCGAAGCCCGAGGTTCAAAGGGTGGCTGCATAAGCTGAGCTATGCAGACATTAAGATCCCAAGGCAGAGTGGGCTCCCTAAAGGGAGGGTTAATGTGAACCAGTCCTTTGAAAAACTTTCTGAAAACAGGATGAGATGCCAGGGAAGAGCCCTTCCCTGCTGAGAGGAATGCAGAGACAGCTGCTAGATGAACCTTCAGAGTGACAGGCCTAAGGCCTAGACCATTCAGATGAACTAGATAGTCTAAGGTTGTGGAAATGTCTGCAGAATCAGGCAAGATGCCTTTCTGAGATCACCAAATACTGAACCTTTTCCATTTGGAGTTGTAAGTTTTTCTAGTGGAAGGTTTCCTTGAGACCTTCAGAATATCCAGAACCCCCTGAGAAAGATGTAGTGCTGCATATTCTAACTCTTCAAGAGCCAGGCATTGAGATTGAAAGATTGGAGACTGGGGTACCAGATACGCCCCTGGGAGGAGGACAGGAGATTGTATGTCCCGGACAGAGGCAGGTGACACGACACTGACAAGGACAGCAGTAGAGGATACCACGGCTGTCTGGCCCAATCTGGAGCCACCAGTATCACTGTGCAGGGCTGAGTCCTGATTTTGATCAGAACTCTGAACAGCAGAGGGAAGGGAGGGGAAGGCATAGAGAAACCTGCCCTTCCAATCCAAAATGAGAGCATCCTGGGGAACTGTCCCCAGGACTGGAGGTCTGCAACAAAACAGAGGAAGCTGGTGATTGTCCAGTGCTACAAAGAGATCTATCTCTGGAGTGCCCCACCTAGGGAAGATGACCTTCAGTATGTGAGGATCCAGGGACCATTCGTGGTGTCCTTGTGATTTTCTGCTCAGAGCATCTGCTAGTATGTTGTCCTTCCCAGGAAGGTGAACTGCTACCAGAGAAGTTTGAAGAGAATAGGCCAGAGACCACAGCTTCATGGCTTCTGTGCACAAGGCCAAGGACCGAGTGACTCCCCTGCTTGTTGATGTACCACATTGTGGTGTTGTTGTCCATTCTGACTTGGACCACCTTGCCCTTGACTGAATCAGAGATGCTCTGCAGGGCTAGGAAAACTGCCCTGAGTTCTAGGAGATTGATATGAAGGAGGGACTCTTGTGGGGACCAGACTCCTTGAGCTATCAGGGCTCCCAGGTGGGCTCCCTGCCCTAGGAGAGAAGCATCTGTAGTTAGAACTACTGATGGAACTTGAGGGAGAAATGGAACCCCTTGTCCAAGGTTGTCCTGGTCCAGCCACCACTGAAGAGCTTGGACCAGAGTCTGAGTCACTGGGATCAGTTTGGTAAGTGAATCCTTCTTTTGAGACCAAAAAGACCTTAGATGAAACTGAATGTCCCTCATCTGGAACCTTGCTCCCTGCACCACTACCATGGAAGCTGCCATGTGGCCCAGGAGCTGGAGGAACTGTCTTGCTGGGCGGGAGACCTGAGGTCAAAAGAAGGAAGCGAGATCCACTAGGGCCTTCACCCTTGCCAGGGGAAGGAAGGCTTTTGCTTGTACAGTGTCCAACTCTATGCCTATAAAGGTGAGAAGTTGAACTGGTTCGAGCACAGACTCTGGAAGATTGAGAAGAAACCCCAAGGAGCTGAGTAGGTCCTGGGTAGCTAGAAGAGCTGACTTGACCTGTAAAGGTGACTGACCCACTAAGAGCCAGTCGACCAGATACGGGAAGATGGTGATACCTTGTCTTCTGAGGTAAGCCACCACTACTGCAAGGCACTTTGTGAACACCCTTGGAGCTGATGTTAGGCCAACTGGCATAACTCTGAATTGGTAATGGCCTGAAGGCAACTCAAACCTGAGGTATTTTTTGTGGGAGCATCTGATAGGAATATGGAAGTAGGCATCCTTGAGGTCCAGAGATGATAGCCAATCCCCTGGCCTTAGAGAGGGAAGGATTATTCCCAGAGTTACCATTTTGAATTTGGGCTTTGAAATGTGTTTGTTCAAATACCTTAGGTCTAGGATGGATCGCCACTCCCCTGTTTTCTTTGGGGTAAGGAAGTGCCAGGAGTACAGTCATTTTCCCCTGTGCTGAGTAGGAACCTTCTCTATAGCTCTGAGAACTAGATGAGAGGAAACCTCTGCCTCTAGGGCAATGGTTTCTGAGACTGATGCAGGTGGAAAAGACTTGGCCCTCTTTTTTGGAAATTATTTGAAGCTAAGGGCCAGTCCCTGGCTTACTATTTCCAGGACCCACTTGTCTGAGGTCACAGACTTCCAGGCCTAGAAGTAGTAAGCCAGCCTGCCTCCTACTGGAAATGGGGAGTCGACCCGGGATGACACATCAGGGTGTCTGCTTGGCAGGAGCCTTAGACTGAGAGGAGGAGGGAGCAGCTCTGCTCATCCCCCTCCTACCCTCCCTCTGAAGAACCCCCTCTGTGGGAAGGAAGAGGAGGCCTGAGCTTGGTAAAAAGGCCTTGAAAGGGCCTGCCCCTGCCCCTAGACTGCTGCTTGTGCAGAATGGCTTGCCTTTCTTTGGCCTGTGCACCCCTGTACGTGGTCCTGTATTCATCCATTTTCTTCATGTAAGCCTCTGTCTGCTCCCCAAACAGAGAGTTACCTACTACAGGAAAATCCATAGCCTTAGTCTGGGTATCTTGTGAAAGGCTAGTACATCTGAGCCAAGCAAGTCTTCTGAGAGACACAAGATGTAGCCATGACTCTAGATGCCACATCACTGGAGTCCACAGCAGCGTGAAATTGTACTTTGGATGCCTCAGTTCCATCAGAAGCCACCTACTCCAGCTCCTTGGCTAGCTGGGGAGAGGCCTGTTTAGCCAGTTCCAGAACCACATCCCATCTGGATTTCTGGTACCTGGCTGTGTAGGCCATATAAGTAGCCTGCCTGAGTCCCAAAGAGGATGCCAAATACTGATTTTTGGCCATGGCATCCACTTTCCTGGAGTCCTTATCCGGGTGGTGTGAAGCCAAAGGAATGTTAGCCCTGTCACAGGCTGCAGCCTGCACTACCCCAACATGGCTGCAATGACTATAAAGGAACTCCGAAGCTGAGCCTGATAACAAATACCTTCTGTCCATTCTCTTATCCACAGGAGGTATTGAATTAGGGATTTGTAAAATTTTGTGTGTCTGTTTCCCCAAGGATTTATGAAGAGGGATAGACAGTCTTTTGGACTCTGGGATATCCATCATTTCCACAAAATCAGGCTCTTCATCCTCCTCTGCAGCTTCAACCAAGGGAAGCTGCAGGGCTTCTGCCACCTTTTTGTAGAACAAAAAATGTGAAGGGGATTCAGAGAGCCTGGGAGGAGACACACCTGAGGGCCTGTCTAGGGAGATGTCCGGTTCAATGGGCTGTTCCAGACCCACCCTGGTCATCGTCGTCATCATCATCCTCAGGATAGTCTTCGTCTCCCTCCCACTGCTCATAAAAAGCATCTGGATCATAATCCGGAGGAGGCAGTTCTGACCGAACTGACCGACTAACCGGCGGTACTGATTCGGATGGAACCAGTCTAAGCGACTGAACAATGCTAATCACTTTGGCTATTTCGTCCGCGGTTGGAGAGTGAGATACCGGATCCGAACAGGCAGACTTGCGCTTCTTTTTTGATGGAACTGACCCCTCGGGATCGGCTCTCCTTGCCTGAGGAGGTATCGCCTATGTCAGTAGGCACCTACTTAGGTTCAGCCGCAACCGAACCGGGCTAGCCATCCGGATCTACGGACTACTTGGCCTCCCTTTCCTTCAGCCTACTCAGTCTTTTATCTAGAGTGGCTTTAGGAAAGTTTTTACAGATTTGGCAGTCTGACTTGAGGTGGTCAAACCCCAGACAATAAACACAGATGAGGTGGGGGTCAGCCTTAGCAAAGGCCTCCCCACACTCACTACAGTGTTGAAACCCAGTGGGACCGGTTTTCTTCTTGGGTTTCTCAGACATGGCCAACCTAACAAATTACCCTATTGCAGCTTTCAAACCAGGTAATACAATAACCGATCGGTTACAAACCGTGTCACGGTCTTTTTAAAGAACCGGCAAAAAACCTTGGTTCTTTTGAAATTGATCGGTACCGGCACACTACTCTAATCCCAAAAATAAATTTAAACAGAATGGGTCGATTCCAAACCGGACCGACCAGAAAGAAACCGAAGAAAAGAACTACTTCCAACTTTTTCACAGAATGAAACATAGTTTCTACCTATCTACACACTACCTGTACCGTAGACAGAGGCTGGAAATCTGAAAATAACAAAAAATTATATGGTTTAAACCAAACGCTCTACTTTTACCAAACCGAGCAGAGGAAATCTCCAGAGCAACTTCACTGTTAGGCGGAGTAAAGAATCTGACGGTTACACTGAGAAGTACCACAGACAGAGGTTTGAAAACCGAGCTCGAGCTCAACATTCTATGCTTCTGCATAGAGTTAACTCTTTCCTCTCTGGGGCAGTTCAAGTGCTGGGGCTAACTGCATTATGTCTGAATACAGCAAGACTTCATGTTGTTTGAAGGGAGGACTGCCATTGTATTGTCAACTGATGGAGATAGGATATATGCACTGTTTACTGTTCTGAGGTGCTATTTTATTTGTGTGCATGTGTGAGATTGTATAGATATACATTTTGTAACTCTTCTATGTCCAATGTCTATGATGTCAGCTGATCGGGGTATGCACCGTTTGTAATAGGCCCAGGTGGCTGGCTGACACTTTGCAATGCATGTGCACTGCTAACACCGCAAGGCGCCACATGCACTGCCGGTAACACATTGTGCCACATGCACTGCCGCAAGTCATTGTGCCACATACTGAGCAGACATAGCATTGTGCCACATGACACACAGACACTGCGCTATGCTACCTGCATTGCCAACACCACACACCGCACTGTGCAATGGCATCAGTGAGCTGTGCCACATACAATGCCAACACAACACTGCCATGTGCCAAGCTGACACTGTGCTGTGACATGTGATACCAACACCACATGCAATGCAGACACTGCACTGTGTCACGTGCAATGCCGACATTGTGCTGTGCCATGCAGGGCTCCAGATAAGATTTTTTTCAGAGTTAGTACAGTACGTCTCAGTTTTGAACAGAGGTGAGTAAAATCAAAATTTTGATGCATGCAAACAACAAAATATGGTGAGTAAGGAATACAAATTAAAATGTTACAAAAAATTAATTTGTGTCATTTGTCTTAATTAATTTTGTTTTTGTCACATATTGCCAGGTGAAGTTAATGAAGAGCACAGTCGAGCACTTCACAATTTAACTTTGGTGGCCTGCTGACACAGTAGCAGTACTTCTTGTTGCATCACCGACATCCCGGATTTAGAAACAAGCTAGGGATGTCAGAGGACCAGCCTGGGTGGGGGGCCTGTAGGATCAAGCGTCCCAAGGACTGCTTTCCTCCGGGGGGGTGCATGGGGAAGCTTCAGGCATTCGCCTGACCCATGGTGGAGACCAGGGGTCTGACAGCCAGTGATCAAGATCTTCGGGAGGTGTGCCAGAAATCCGGCGCTCTGCACACCACTATGCCTTTGTATCTCCCGATCATGAACCAGTCTCCGCTCATGGAGATTCCCCTCCCTGACAGACCCGCCCTGGTTGGGTCTTAAGCCACCATGACCGGCCTCTGTCTGATGAATGAGGGCACAGCAGCTACTCTGTCACTGACAGTCACTATTTGCAAAAGCATGCTCTTTCATCAGCGGCTAGCTGTGGGGGAGAGGAGGGCTGTGTCAAGCCATCTGCCTGTCCACCCTCCACCATACCCCACACAGCCAACCGAGGCACTACCCCCAGATTACAAACCAGTCTCCATTTGTGGAGCGGCCTCTCCCCAATGACTTGCCCTGGGGTGTAAGCCAGGGTGCAGTTCGGTGGGGTGGGTAAGTCTTGGGAGATGGGGGATGGGTGGTGGGGTTGGACAAATGGTGGCTAGCCAACGCCACACAAACTGCTAAAAAAATTAATAAAAATTGCACTTTGCAGCTCATTAGGTTCTGCATGATTTTTTTTTTTTTCATATTAATCTCCTCAGCGGGATAATTGGAGGGGGCTTCTCAGCCCTGGCCCTCTCCTTATGGGCTGGTGCCTGCCTACGCTGGGGCCTAACTCATGGAGAGGCGCCAAAACGTATTCTCCCCATAGCGGGGTCTGGGGAGGAAAGGCCATCCTTCCACCCTCCCACCTGAGACACAGTCTAGTTTAGACAGTGGTGGTCAGGGTGGAAGCATGGGTCCGCAGACAAATGCGCCATCTCTGGGGTTCCAGTCCCCTGTATTATGTTTCCCAAGTGAAACCTCTTCCTTTCAGCATAATGTTACAATGCACAGTAAAGACACAAACTTTTATAATGATCCCACAATTTCTTTCCTCCTCCTCATGCCATGTTTACCCACAATGCCCACGCCACCCAGAGTTCTGTTCTCCCGATGACATGAGGAGGTGAATAGAGGAATAGATCTCCATGGGGAGTGTGTGAAGTGGGAGCCTTTTGTTTGTGTAGGAAATACAGAACCCCATGTGCCGTTGTACAGTGTCTTTTTCTCGTTTTTTTTTTTTTTGTTAAGTATCTCTATTCGCCTGAACAACTGGTATCTATTCACCTTAACAGCTGCCATAGCAATTTGCAGGCAGGACTGCTCATGCTCATAGCTCTTGCCATGCAAATTAGGTGGATGCTGTGAGACAAACAGTGAAGCACCCGAAATACAAACGTCTCTCGTAGCATCCCCATGTTTTTCTGATTTATCATTGTTTGGTAGTATGCTTGACAAGGTCATCCTCTGTGCAGTCACTAAGACGAAAAACTGTGGCAGTACTTAATTCACACATCACTTGCCTCCAAAGTTGAACTCTCCAACATGAGGGCGAGCTTCACATGTGTAGGAGATCTAAATAACCTTAAACAGACACACAGTGTAATGGCGCTAACCGTAAGAAATGCTACTGGATGGAAAGTTCAACTTTGGAGGCAAGTGATGAAGAAAGTACTGCCACAGTTTTTTAGCAACTGCACAGAGGAAGAACTTGTCAAGCACATTACCAAACAATGATACTTCAGCAGGGGCTAAAACAAGGATTTGGCAGGCAAGAGCCATGAGCAGCTCTTGGATAGCGGCAGTTTCCAGCAGACCAGGATCTACTCTGGCAAAGCCAGGAGTTGACATCAACTCAGATAAAAATGCATTGGGATGTCACAGAAGGGGAATAAAATGAAAGGACATCAGTAAGAAAAAATGCAATTCTCTATAAGAATCTTGTATAAATATTAAATATCTGTAAATCTGCCAGTTGTATATCACTTTACTAACACAATTAACAATTACATTAAGACATTCTCACGGTAAAGCTGCTCATTGGAAAAGGTGCAGTTGGTCTAAACAGAGACATGCAGAAGGAGGCACTTTGCCAGTTGTCTTATACATTTGACAGTTAATTCAAAGGAGGAGAGGATCTGTTAATTAAAAACTACACTAACAGATTCTCTCCTCTTTTTTAAATAATTGACAAAGGTACAAGACAAATGGCAAAGTGCCTCCTCATGTATGTCTCAATTTAGACCAACTGCACCTTTTCCAATGAGCAGTTTTACTTCTACATAGGTGGAGTGTGTAAATTGTTCTCTAGCTTTTCTTTTCTTTTCTCCATTTGATTTGCTTCAACTGATGCTGTTTTTGTTAATCTCTGAGTTTACAACTCTAGAAAATATTTTAAAAGACTAAAATAAGTTTACTCAAAAGACAGAAAGGTATGGTGATTCATAGGGCCAATCTTTTATTTCAGGGCTTGTCTGCTGCAGCTTCATAAGACAGTATGTAAGACTTTTCCCACCTACCTGCCCATTTGGTATCTCACTACATTAGTGCGAAAGTGATACTGCATTTTGCAACTAGACAACTGCAGCTGCAAGCCCCCCCCCATCTCCAGTTGACATGCGGAGCATCTCCAGTTGATGTTCTGAGAAGGGTTACTGGTACGTTGCTAAGATGCTCTCCCTGCCCTCACTGTCTAAGCAGCTCCAAGACACCACTCCATCTCCAGTACATGATGCATGCGCGCCACAATTCATCTGCAAAGCTGCCCTGAAAGTGTTGACGTTAGCACCACTGATCCTCTTTTATTGAGAGCACCAGGTACTGCTATGGAATTTGCAGGTGCTAATTAGCACCCAGCCCCCCCCCCATTTCAAACCCTGCTTCAGCAATACAGGGGGATACTGTGAGAGCCATTTGTATTTAGGGTGCTTCACTGTTTCTCGCACAGCGTCCCACTACTGTAGTTTGCACATGCTGAGTTAGGGACATCACTAAGGAGGCAGTGTGTGGATGCTGCAGTAATGGCAGACATCGCTCCTGATTGGTCAAGCATAAGACTGTCAGGAAACTGTCATAATCTGAGGATCTCCACCCACCCAATGTCTTCCCCCCGATTAGGCTTTTTGCAGGGAGGACACTGATTTGACACATTTTTATTTTTTTTTATTTGCTGCAAAATCCAGGATTCTGGAAGATGGCAGACACTGCGTGGTTACATGTCACGTGAAAGTATGGCGCACCACTTGTTTATTCTTACCTGTGCCCATAAAACCTCCCTACTAAAATGGGACATAACTTATAACAATATATGCCAATTTGCCTCTTCGTCGCCTCGACTCAAACATCCTGCCTTCTTTATAAGGATCTGAATTGGCTCTCTCCCTCTGCCAGTAGACAATACTACCTTGGATCACTAATGGACTTGATCATCTGGGAAAAAAAACCATCCCAGCAGGCAGCATTGCTGGTCCCTCAACCATCCTCCCATGGCCTGTGATCAGCTGACAAATCCTTGCTCTATGTACCGAGATGTCGGATGACTAAAGGCACAGGGGCCTTCCAATTCTCTGCTCCCAGGCTATGGAATGCTCTTCCACTCAACCTCTGGCTGTCTCAGTTTCACTTTGGATTTAAAACTGAATACCGTCATTATCTGTCCTTAGCTGATGCTTGTACATGCTTTGACCCAACCTGAAGCTCCTGAGACTTACCAGTAATGTCACCCCTGCTCTAATCCAGCTCCAAGACAGTCTCCTCTTCCCCTCCCCATATTTTTCCTTCTCTTTGTAAGTAACTTCTTGACTACTAGCTCTTTTCCTTCTCGCACCTTGTTGCTGACCAGTCACTGTTGCTTTGCCAGTTACCACCCCGACCTTCCTTCTGTCAGTCTTTCTTGTTGTGTTTGAACATTCCTCACATTTCTTTCTATATAACCTTACTATCTTATTAACCCTTTCACTCCACAGGTCGGGTCCGTGGTTTCTGCACTTATTATATATCTTACTGCCATTATCTGTATAATGCTTGCCATTATTTTTTGTCGATTCTACCTATTGCATTTTTGTAGCACTGCTAAACTGTTCCTCTATTTGTATTATTGTACCCATGTTGCTGTTGTTCAACTGTTCTCTTTTTGTTGTACTCTCCCAGGTCATGCCTGAAAATAGTCATTTTATGGCTAGTGCACCTACCCGGTTAACAAAAACTAAATAGAAACATAGAAACATAGACTTTGACAGCAGATAAGGACTGCTTGGCCCATCTAGTCTGCCCATTTCCCTACCTACAAGGTAAGCTGCAGATCCTAGTTAACCAACAGCCTATTTCTTCTACCCGCACAAAATTGCCTTATGTCTGTCCCATGCATTCTTGAATTCTCCCACAGTTTTAGACCCCACAACCTCCTCAGGAAGGTTGTTCCATGCATCCACTACCTCTCTGTGAAATAGTCACTCACATTGCCCCTGAACCGCCCCCATCTTTAAATTGTGTCCTTGTTCTTGCATGTCTCTTTTTCTGAAAGATGCTACCCTCTTGGACTTTGTTGATTCCCACTGAGGTACTTAAAAGTTTCTATCATGTCCCCCCTCTCTCTTCTTTCCTCAAGGGTATACATATTAAGCTCCTCTAGTCTCTCCTCATACGGCTTCTCTTGCAGACCCTGCACCATTTTAGTTGCCCTCCTCTGGACTGCCTCTATCCTATATATATATATATATATATATCCTATTCTATATATCTATCTATATATATATATATATATATATATAAATATACAAGTTCACTAATAGTTCTGTGGCTACAGCAAATTTTGGCGGAATGCACCAAACTACAAGAGAAACACTACTATGGCAGTGCTTATCAGAGTTGCCGAGCACCAGTACATGAAGCAGTATGCCATCTTGTGGATGTCAAAATACGGAAGTGTGTTCATTGACCTCCACAAAATTCTCATGCAGTGGTTTGTTTACATTGAATTATTTTAACATACAAAGTCACAATCATGTTTATGTGGGTATTTCTTGTGCAGATCGGACTCTGTGGTACAGAAGAATGCTGACAGTGTGCACTGTCATTAATTTACCATGGCCATATATTTGTTTTATCTGCATCAACTGTACTCAGTGGTTTACTTCTGTCTCTATGCAAATAAATGTGGGTATAACAATACATGGATATATTCCTTATATTTAATGGGGAAGTAAATTAGGCAGTGCTCTGGCTAAGAAGATATGTTTCAAAAATGAATGTTTTGTAAACTTGGGCAGGTGGTGTTACCCATGCATACAAAAAGCTTGCAATTGGACCTCAGGGCACATTACTGAAAATCTAGCCCCGCCCCTCCGACCCTGGCCCATTGACTCTATGGATGCACTGGTGTCCAGTGGTATTCCGCACACTCTGATTGGGTATTGCCATAATCACTCAGATTTCCCTGTTGTCCAGTGTCACCCTCTGCCACCCTTGACTGTCCTGCGCCACCATTTCAGTGATTTCTCTGGTATCCAGTGTCTTCCCCAACCCTCCAATCACATGATGCCATATTAATATGGATTGCTGTTGTGTCTAGAGGCATCACCCGCACTCTGATGCCCCCGCAAGACATGCTGTGACCATTCTCCCAATAGACACCGGTCCCGGTGCCAGTCTGCCTCCCCAATGGCTAGCAGCCCCCTTCAGGCACTGAGCACATCATCCCCCCCCCCCCCTTACAGACACCAGAAACTAATTAAAGGAAGTTTCTGGTATAAGGTATTGGGCTTCATAGCCCAATACCTTATGCCAGAGTGAGCTGATTTTTGGTAAAAGTAATTTGTTTACTCACGCTGTTAAGTTAGTGAAGGGATTGTAGCTGGCTCCGGAGCCACCACCAGCCGATCTCTTCCAGCTTCCTAGGTCGTCAGCTCTACCCCCATGCTCGGTGTTTTTGTGACATGTGAGCAGGGAGAGGCCAATACAAGTCTGTGGGGTGCTTTTTAAAAGGCGTTTTATGGAGCTGTAAGCAAACTGAGAGGGAAATGAAAGCACTACTCTAATAAAAGGGACTCTATCAGATTGCTGACAGCGTCATAAAATGGCTTTTAAAAAACACCACACAGACTTATATAGGGCTCGCTCCCTCGTCACCCTCTGCTGCCCTCAACTGTCTTGTGCCACCAAGTGAGCGATTTCACTGGTGTCTACTGTCATCCAACACCCTCCTATCACATGATGCCATATTAATAATGATTGTTGTGGTGTCTAGTGGCACCTCCCACCCTCGGATTCCAGGGCCCTGACACTGACGTCAGGCTGTGGCATCAGAGGGCAGGTGGTACCAGTAGACGCCACAGCAATTAGTGTTAAAATGTTGTTATGCGATAGGAGTGTGGGGGATGACAGTAGACACCATTGAAATCGCTTACATGGTGGCACAGGACAGTCGAGGGTGGCAGAGGGTGACAGTGGACAACAGGGAAATCTAAGTGATTATGGCAATGTCAGATCAGAGTGTGTGGACGACAAGACATCCATTGAGTAAATGGACCAGGGTGGGGCTGGACGGATCCCTGCACTACATTTTGAGTAACTTTTTGCATGCATGGCTAACATCACATGCCCATGTTCACAAAATGCAGGTTACTCACCTGTAACAGGAGTTCTAGGAATGGTATATGTTGTTCATCCACACTTATTGGCAGGCTCCTTGCTGCTTTAAATCTTGCCGGAAGGTCTTCAAGCTGGCTCCTCCCACCCACCCAGGTGGTAAAACTCTCGGCTCCGCCCCATGACGCCAGATCTGGCCCGCTGGAAGCTCAGGTTATGGCCGCGTCAAGCCGGGAGGCGAACAGATGAACAATATACCATTCCTAGAACTCCTGTTGCAGGTGAGTAACCTGTATTTAGGGACATGGATATGTTGTTCATCCACACTTATTGGCAGACTCCTAGCAGTTCTCCGGGAGGAGGGAGGCTACACACCCCTAATACTACTTGGGAAATAAGGACTGGAGAACCGAGGCCCCAAAACCAGCATCCCGGCGTGACTCAAGGTCGATGTGGTAATGGGTAATAAAGGTGTGTGCTGACTTCCAGGTAGCAGCCCTGCAGATTTCCTGGATAGGGACGTCCCTGGAAGCAGCCACCGATGCAGCAGTATGACGGGTAGAATGAGCTCTTATCCCTCTGGGAGGCTCCATGCCCGCCAACTCATAGCAGCGATCTATGCAGGAGGTGACCCACCTGCCTATCGTCCGCTTGGCTGCAGGTCTGCCAGATGCGGCTTCAGCGTAGGTGACAAACAGCTGGCGAACCTCTCCCCGAATTTCAGCCGTGCGCTCCTTATAATAAGCGAGCGCCCTTCTAGGGTCCAGAGTATGGAGCCTATATTCGGCCTCCGAGGTGTGATTGGGGTAGAACACCGGCAGAGTCAGCACCTGGTTAAGGTGAAACTCCGACACCACCTTCGGAAGGAATTTCGGGTGGGGGCGCAGGACATCCTTGTCCCTGTGGAAGACCAGGTAAGGAGACTCGATGGAAAGCGCCTGGAGCTCTCCCATCCTGGCTGACGTGATAGCCACCAAGAAGGCGGTCTTCCACGACAGGTGAGAGAGTTCACACCTGTGCATTGGTTCGAATGGCTTGCCCATGAGCTTTGCCAGTACCAGCGGTAGATCCCACGGAGGTGGAGGTTCTTGCACCGAGGGGAAATGTGATCAAGGCCTTTGAAAAAGCGCCCGACCACCTTTTCCTGTGCCACCGACTGCTCCCCGGCCCGCGCCCGGTAAGCAGAGATGGCTGCCAGGTGCACCTTTAGGGTCGTCGACCTAAGCCCTTGACTAGAAAGGGACCATAAATAGTCCAAAATGCTTGCCACAGAACAGGAGGAAGGGTCCAAGCCCTTGCCCTGACACCAAATGGAGAATCTCTTCCATTTGAAGGCGTAGCATTTTCTGGTCGACTCCTTACGGGACGCCTTAACTACATTGAGGACCTCGTCGGAAAGACCCAAGGCCTGGAACTCTAGCCGCTCAGGAACCAGGCCGTCAGGTGCAGGGATTGAAGGTCCGGATGGAACACCTTCCCCTGATTGACTGAGAGCAGGTCCGGGCGAGCTGGAAGCTGCCTCGGGAGCCTGGAGCTGAGGCTGAGGAGATCTGGGTACCAGAACTGGCGGGGCCAGTCTGGGGCTATCAGAATCACCTGCGCCTTGTCCCTCCTTGCTTAGAGAAGCACCTTGTGAATCAAGGGAAATGGGGGAAAGGCGTAGAAGAGGCCCGGGGTCCACAGCCTCGAGAAGGCATCCCCCTGCAGCGAGCCCTGCTGAGGGGGGTGGGCATGAAACAGCCTCAGCTTCGCGTTCTCCCTGGAGGCAAACAGGTCCACCTGAGGTGTGCCCCAGTGGGAGAACAGATCTTGTACTACCTCCGGCAGGAGAGACCACTCGTGAGATGCAGCCCCTATCCGGCTCAGGGCATCGGCCAGGGTGTTGGAGGCCCGCCACATGAATGGCTAGGAGATCCGCCCAGGCTGCGCACGAGTGACCAAATGCGGAGAGCTTCCTTGCATAGAAGCATGGAGCGCCCCGCCCTGGCGGTTCAGGTAGTACATGGTCGGGTATTGTCCGCCTGGACTCGGACCACTTGACCCCGGAGAAACGGAGCAAAGGCGGTGAGAGCTAGGCGGACCACCGAGCTCCAGCAGGTTGATGTGGCATCGGGACTCCCGCGGGGACCAGAGGCCGTGCACTCGGTGTTCCCCCAGATGGGCACCCCAACCCATCAGAGAGGCATCGGTCGATAGAGAGACCATCAGCTCGAGGCGGACAAATGGGATGCCCTCCTGCAGATGAGACGGAACAGTCCACCACTGGAGAGCGTTCCACATCTCCTGGGTCACTATCACTAGCTGGTCCAATGGATCGCAGCGTTGTGACCACTGGCTGGCCAGTCCCCACTGAAGGGGGCGCATGTGCCAGCATGCCCAACGGACCATGCTGGTACAGGCCGCCATGAGACCCAGGAGGCGCAGGAAGTCCCGGGCAGGGCGCGATTGCCCAACCAGAAATGATTGGGCAAAGGAGGTAAGAACCTCGGCCCTGTCCGCCGGGAGCCGTGCTCTGGCTCGAAGAGAGTCGAGCTCTGCCCCGATGAACAGGATCACCTGCTTCGGCTCGAGTTCCGACTTGGCCTCATTGATGAGAAGGCCGACTAGAGAGCAAACCTGGAGGGCCAGATCTCTGGACCGCTCCACCTCCTGTCTGGAGGGGGCTGCTATCAGCCAATCGTCCAGGTAAGGGTACACCCGGACCCCTCGGCGCCGCAGGAATGCTGTCACCACTGCCATGCATTTGGTGAAGACCCTGGGAGCTGGAGATAAGCCGAAGGGCATGGCTTGGAACTCGAATAGGGATCCCTCCACTCGAAAGCGAAGGAATATCCGATGTGACGGACGGATAGGGACGTGAAAGAACGCGTCCTGTAGGTCCAGAGAGCAGAACCACATGCCGTGTTCCAGAGATGGTATTATCTGTGCCAGAGTGACCATTCTGAAGGTTCGAGACCTTAGGAACTTGTTCAGGTCGTGCAGGTCGAGAATGGGGTGCCAGCCCCCCGTCCGTTTCGGAACCAGGAAATACCTGGACATGAACCCCAGGTCTGAGGGGGGGTCCTCTACCTCCCTTATCACCTCCTTTTGGAGGAGGACGACGATGTTGGCTCGATGAGCCGCCAGTGAGGCTGCGGACCCCGAGGCCCCCCGAGGTGCGACGGCTCTGAAGGGCGGGGCCTGCTCGAATTCTAGAGGCAGGCCTTTTCCCACCACCTCCAGTACCCACCTGTCCGTGGTAACAGCGGACCAGGCGGAAAGGAAGTGTCGGAGCCGTCCCCCCACGGGGGGAACCAGGGGTAAGGTGACGGGGATGGGGGCGACACCCCTCAGCCCGTCACTGGGCAGGCTTGGAGGAGGGACCGGCCGAGGGACCTCCTGGGCCTTTTCCTCCCTGCTTCCTGTTGGAGGAAGCCGACGGCTTGGGTTTGGGATGCCAAGGTCGAGCCTGCTGGCCTCGATGTTGCTGGGCCGGGCGCGCCGCGGGCGCAGAAGGACAAAAGAGCTTAGGCTGTGGCTTGCGGCCTTTGTCCTTCTGAGCGGAAGAGACCGAGTCCACGGTAGCATTGGACTCCTCGATCCTCTGCAGGTGACCTTCCACCCCAGGGCCGAAGAGGTCAGTCCCCAAAAAGGGAACATCCGCCAACTTGTGCTGTATCCGAGGTAAAGGTGGATATCCTCAGCCAAGCTCGAAGACGATGGCCACTGCGGCCGCCAACGACCTGGCACATGAGTCCCTCGATGTCTAAAGCAGTCTGGAGCTGCTGTTTGGCCACTGCCCTGCCCTGGTCCCGCACCTGCCTGACCGTAGTCTGCAGATCTGCGGGAAGATGAGGGACGACCTCATCCAGGGAGCCCAACAGGGCACGAGAAAAATGTGCCATGAGGACGGCCGAACTGGCCTGACGAAGGCCGAGAGAGGATGCAGCATAGACTTTTCGCCCGGCATAATCCAATTTCTTGGATTCCTTGTCGCGAGGTTTGTCTACATCCCTGGCGTTCCCGGCACGCCGGAAAACGCTGTCAGTAACCAACCCCTCCGCAGAGGGGTGTTCCGAAAAACCGGACAGGGAACCGGTAGGGACCGCATACTTCCTGGCCATTCTGGCCGAAGGCGCAGGGCAGGAAGCAGGGCGCTGCCAAAGCTCCAAGGCCGGACCCACTATGGCCTCGGCCACCGGAAAAGCCTCTGTAGGAGAATCCCCTCGGTCCAGAATCTCCGTGAGGGGATACCTAGTCCGTTTAGAAACGGGTTCGAGCTTCATCCCGGTGGACTCCGAGATGAGCCGAAGCAATCCTAAAAAGGACGAAGGGCTATCGTCCACTGACTGTCCTCCCAAGGACTCCAAGTCCATGCGCTTGGAGAAAAGGGAGGAATCATCCTCGGACCCTGAAGAGTCCTCAAAGAGCTGCCTCGAGCCTGAGCCACCCTCCACCTGCCGAGGTTTATCGGGAGTGAGGGTGACAGACAGCCTATGGGGCAAACCCAAAGCCGACCGAGAATTTTGGTCGGAGCCCCAACTAACGGCTGTGGAGGCGGAGGTTCCACCAGAATTGGTGGGGCAGCTGGAATTGGCCGAACAACCTGCCTGGGAACAGGCTCCTCGGCTACAACGAGGGGTTGTTTCGGCCGCTCCGGTGACAGCCACTTAATGGCCGGGGAAGACGACTGGGTCGGCTTATTCCCAGTCAAAAGGAGCTGTTGCCACATGAGCTCCTCATACCTCCGACGCAACTTGTGCTGAAGCCTCCCCTCGTCTGAGGAGGAGGAAGAGGAAGAGCGGCGGCGCCGCTTGCCGCGGTGCCGAGACCGAGACCGCCTATAACGGCGGGATCGACTGGACCGCGAGGATGTCCGAGACCGAGACCGAGAGTCTCCACTAGGCCGAGGAAGGCGAGGAGAAGTGTCGGAAATCGGCACTCCCCTCGGCTCGGACGATCCCACCTAAGGCTCCGGAACCGGAGGCACAGTCGAGCCGACGGGATCCTCAACTCCCACCGGGGGAACCGGGGAGAGGGGATTCTCAGCTTCTCCAGCCGACAACCCGTCTAACGGATCGAGAAAAATCTCGACCGCGTCGACGGGAGTCTCGGCCAACTGGCCTGACGGGGACACCGTGAAGCCAGTGGCCGAAGCTGACGGGTCGACCGAAGTCGACTGTCGACAAGAAGGGGAGGGGATCTTTCCCGCTCCCAACAGCGTCGACGGTGAGACTTACTCTTGCTCTTTTTGGACCTGAAAAAGGGTCCAGAAGAAGTTGGACCCTCACCTTTTGTTGAGAGGGTCAGACAAAGCTCCTTGAAAGAAGCCGAGTACGAGGCACCGAGAGAGAGCGGGACAAATGCCGCAGCCGAGGTAGAAGCGGCCCGCGCCGCCTCCTCTTCGAGGGTGATCATCTGCTCGAGCTGATCCGCCGAGCCCGCCGCCGCAGACACCGCCAACCGGGCCTCTTTAGATTTCACTGGTGGAATTCTCTTCTCGGGGCGCCCCAGTTGTAGTCGGGCAGCACGGTCTTCAAGGACGTAGGCCGGAAAGGACGAGCACAAGTCGCAGGCCTGCGGGTCGTGCTCAAGGCCCAAGCAGTAGACGCACGGAGTGCGGATCCGTCCTAGACATCTTCTGCCCGCAAGGGCACCTCCGAAACCGGAGTCGATTGTCCATCGCAGTCAGCGAGGAAAGAAGACCAAGTCTTTTAGCAAAAAACTTCTTTGATTTAACTTTCAAGAATTAGGAACTAGTCTTATACGCAGAGCGTTAAGGAGGGAACCTGAGCTTCCAAGCGGTAAGGAAGATCTGGCATCATGGGGCGGAGCCGAGAGTTTTACCACTCGGGTGGGTGGGAGGAGCCAGCTTGAAGACCTTCCGGCAAGATTTAAAGCGGCAAGGAGCCTGCCAATAAGTGTGGATGAACAACATATCCATGTCCCTAGAAACCTCTGTTTTTTTAAACATATCTTCTTACCCAGAACAATGCACAATTGACTTGTCAGTGAAATATAATATTAAATGTCATATGAAAACTATAAACTACCTTCAATTAACTCAAGGAATGTTTATATCCACGTTCATGTCCCTAGGTCGATAAAGTTAATCCATTGAAAACGGTAGCTGCAGTTCTGTTCAACAATATATACATATATCCACGATGAGTAATGACAGTGCAGACTGTCAAATCATTCCGTGTAATAGTGTCCAGGTTACACAATAAACATCACATAAATAGAATATGATGTAAAAAGATTTAAAAATTACATGAAGCCCTCTTACAAATTGCTACGGATGTCAATGCTATTGCTGTATGAATGCTATTAGCATAGTAGCTGTTGCATTTAAAACATCTATGCTGCCACAAGAACGTGATGACAGTGCAGAATTTCAAGTTTAGTGTTTGCAACATAGTTTGCTCTTAACAGCATAACCTGTAACAATCACAGTTATGGCTTCTGCAAGTGAAAAATGAAACTTAAAGTGATTGTGTGAGCTTTTGCAGATGCCTTTTTCTTATCACTACACTATTTACTCTATTTACTCACCTACCGGGTTGCCCTCTTCAGCCTGCCTGACCCCCCCCCCAGCTCCAACACCTGGAATTACAGGGCTTACCTTATGCCCGGTCCAGGAGCAGTGCCTGCGGGGTAGGCGCCATCCTGCTGCCGGAATGTTTTTCTCCTCCGTTTTACCCTGGGTCCAAGGAGTAGTCGTGATGTGCACCATAACCCCAGTAATGACCCTTCCACCCACCCATCAGCCTAGCGCCGATGCACCCTCTAGCCTGTAAGGTCTCCTGGCCTTCACCATGAGGCAGGCAATAGCCAAGGGATGCCACCTTGCCTTCCTGGAAAAGAGGGCTGCCTTTCCAGCAGCTCCATCCAGCTCAGCCCTCCCCCCCTCGCTGACCTCCAATGGCCTGTGTTCATTTCTGAACCCAGGTAGTTGGTGTGGCACGAGGTAAGGCATCCGGTGCCTTAGCCCTCAGTGCCACTGGGCTGGCGCAGATGCCTTTTTCACATAGTATGCCACTGCCACCCATGCTTCACATGCTGTAGCTGCAGTTTGTTTTGTAAAAAAATCTGTCATAGTCATTTTTATTGTGTTCGCCATGCGCGCAAGCACAAGCAAATGCGTTGGTATGAGAGTGCCCTTTGAGGGGTGTGACACTGTCCACCCAATGCAGAGCAATGTTGCAGGGGCACGACAGTAGCAGACCAATCAGTACCCAGGCTGACTGTGACAGAGTTTTGGCTTGCTTGGGGGGGTCATCAATTTAAAATAAAGTTGCTGTCCCTTTGATCCGTGCTGCCCAGCAAGTCAGGCTGATCTGTCATGATCAGCCTGGAATGTGTGCCTGAAAGAAAACCGTTGACTCGAGTGAATGGCTGACTGATGGGGTCACATGATGGCTGCCTGACCGACTGTTGACTTTGTTCTCCCCTGACCCTCTGACCATTAACCTTCCTTTTTTTTCTAGTTAAACCTTCTTTTGCCAGTTCACTCTTACCTGGACTGTGTGGAAGAGTCCCTGGTAATGGATTCTTCAATCATTGAGCCACACGCTGGATGCCGACTTGAAAAATCTGCCACCCAAGCACACTCCTCTGGCAACCCCCAACAAAGCTTCTAAGCAGCCTAAGTCGCAGGCCGCATCTAAACCTGCTGCTTACTCCAGTGCACTGACAGAGGAGTGCTTTCTAGAAGAACTGGAACCCCTAAAAACGGTGCTGCTCACCATCACTGAGTCTATCCAACAACTATGAGGGTCAGTGGACTCAATAACTCGTTGGGTGGGTGATGCAGAAACCTGCATGTCTTCATTGGAAGACTGGCGTGTGAGGGCTGACCCAGAATTTACCCAGCTAAGGCACCGATACAAAAAGTTGGAGGGCCACCTGGAAGATTTGGAGGCGCACAGCAGGCGCAACAACTTGGTAATATTGGGGCTGCTTGAATGGGCTGGGGGCCCTAATACCATACTATTTATTCAAAAGTTCTATGAGAAGAACACAGGGCCCTCACCTAATGGCCCAGCATACATTATTGAGAGAACCCATCATTCCCTTAGACCTATGCCGCCAGATGGAGCTGCCCCCAGCCCGTACTCTTTACGTGCCTGAACTATTTAGACAAACAGCATTTCCTACCAAGGCCCAGAACACTAAAGAAATAACATGGAAAGGCACCCGGTCTGCGAATTACCCAAGATCTTCCCACATCAGTGTGGCAGAGGAGACAGGATTTCCACCCAGTAGTCTCTAAAATAATTGCATCTGGGATTTGTTTCCGCATGAGATACCCAGCACTCCTGCAAATTTATCATAAGGGGGGATGGCAGAGCTTTGAAAGCTCTATTCATGCCACCAAGGAGCTGACTTCCATGTTCCTGGACCTTTTCAAACTTGCCTGATGTCAACACTTCAGGGACTGATAGACTGTGTTTGCCTGCGCTGATATGATATGGCTTCATCTTTGACTATCTTTAAGTACAACGACTGTATGATATTTACTGGTTAGGGTCAATAAACCACCGTGGGCAGACCCTCGTAAACTCCATGATTCACACTTGTGAATTATGGAGTTCCATATACCACGGTTCTATGTTGCACAAAGCCACGCAAAGTCACTTTGCGCAGCGCTTACCACCAGTAAATATAAAAAATAAAACATGGCAAAGTGTGCTGGGAACTTGGATTTTATGCACACCCTCAGCGTGTGATGCCCAGATAAACCCCATGCTTTATTCTATATGTTATTCCTGGCTGATTAAAGTGCTCCTGTCATGTCATATCTTTCTCAGCCAATTCAGCCTGTGTTTTTCTCTATGTGCTTGTAATTTCTCGGTATCCTGCAACTGGTGGAACCCTGGTGGCATTTGGCTTCACTCCTGTGTTTACAGCATGTGGTTACTGCTTTAAGCTGTTACATCTGGCGGAGGAAAGGGGGTGCCAGGCTACCCTGGAAGTTTGCCTATAGATACTTCCAGCTTTACCGGAGAGCCCTGTAACTTTGACCTGCTGGCTCCACTGAATGCTTGGATTTTAAGCAATTTTTCATTCACGCAGTGCTGTTCCGATCTACAGTTCCCTCCCCCTCAGTGGCATGAAGGTTGGCCCACTGCTATATTGCCTGTTGGGCAAACAGCTCCCTTTTAAACAGTGTTAGTGGCTCAGTAGGTAGCACACTCGCCTCTGAGGCCGGGAGATCAGAGGGCTGTGGGTTCAGTTCCCACATCTGGCACTTGGGTTAATATCCCAGTACTGACACTGTAGTGCAGCATGAGGGGGGTGCTGCACTTCTGAGGTGCCGTCTTTCAGATGAGACATTAAACCGAGGTCCCATCTGCCTGGATTGGTGGTAGTTCAGGTGGATGTTAAAGATCCCATGGCACTTATCGAAAAGAGCAGGGGAATTTTCCCAGTGTCCTGGCCAAATTTCCCTCATTCACTAAAAATACCACCAACAGCTTAATCTGGTTCAAGGTCAGTTGGCATTCATCTGTATCCCCCTCCCCCGGGTCGTGTCTGAAAATAGGCAGGATTTGTCTAGTGCACTTACCCGGTCAACAAAAACTAAAAAAAAATAAAATAATGCAGCTTTGATTTCTCCAGTAAATCTGAGGGTGTCTGAGAACTTGGATCCGTACTGGCTAATGTTTGCTGTTCAAGACTCCTTCTGTCTTCCCCTCTAGTAATAGACCTTATATTAACTTTGGCCTCCCATAGGCACAAGACACTAGCAAAGACTGCTGTTTGCCTTGGGCTCTCTCTCAAGGCATCCATGTGCTTTTTTTCTTTTGCTGTTTGCTTCACCTCTGGAACGTTATGCATCTGCTAGCCCCCTGATCCTGGTGCTCTTGAGTCCTCCATTGGATTGCTCGGTGACTGGTTTCTTTGTCTGTTCGGGAGACTTCTTTGTGATTCAACTACCATTTTGGAACATTTAACTTGAGATATAAATTCTTGCTGAATAAGCTTTTTGTGTTCAATGGGGGCACATGGTGGATTTTATAATTTCCTCATTGTTTGTATGTTTTCCCTTAGAATTACTAGCTTTAACTGAACAGTTTTTACTTTACAGTGTTGTGCACGCTGTTATGATGTTAGTTGGGGGTCTATACTGTGTTAGCTGTTCTGGGGTGACTGACATTTATGCTTCGCTTTGTGGTATATATAATGCTAATTAGTTTCTTCTTCACTGGTGGTGGGAGGATGGAGTGACTGGGAGGGTAGCTTTTGTTATATCATGGGCGGGAAGAAGCTTGGAGAATGGTCTTTGGGACCAGGGGATAGGTCTGTATATAGTTAAGGGGGGAGGAGTTCCTGACCTGTATACCCTCATGAGGGTTTCTTCTGTTTTAGGTAGGGTGGTATGTGTCAGGCGGTTGAGGGGTGGGCTTTCCCAGAGCACATGTCGGGGATACAGTTGGAAGGGCCTGTCTGCAAGCATTTTTCTCCACTAATCAATGAGTAAGGTTACTTATAAGTTTATCTCATGGAATGTTAGAGGGGCGCAGAATAAGCAGAAAGGACGCATGATCCTGAGCCATCTGCACAAATCACAGGTTAGTGTTGCTCTCTTGCAGGAATCACATATGCGTAGGGAGGATGCTCATCTTTTTAGAAGGAGCTGGGTTGGTTGGTCTTTTGGGGCTGGTTCCAGTATGAAGCGGGAGGGGGTAATGATTTTGCTTGCTAGAGGCCTCCCATTTCAGGTAATTCAGGAATTATGGGACCCTGAAGGCAGGTTTATATTCCTTCATGTCTGACTGGGAATTTTGGAGCTAATTCTGGGCTCTGTATATGGCCCAAATGCAGACACGCCGAGTTTTTCCACATCACTGGGAGAGCAACTTGATTCTATGACAGCACTCCTGACTTTGATAGGTGAGGACTGGAACCTTGTGTTTCAGACTGACCAAGATAGGTCAGGGGTAAGTTGTAAGGGCCTCTCCCCTGCTCAGAGGGCTCTGAGACACTTTATGGATTCTCATGGGGTGTTAGACCCATAGTGTCTCCTGAATGCCATGGCTCGTGAATGCACTTTCCACTCCCCTATGCATGACACATCCTCTTGTATTAACTCTTTCCTTTTAAGTAAATCTTCACTTTCTGGGCTTATGCCTTGTGATATACTGCCCCTGGTATTGTCCGACCATGCTCCTGTTTCCTTGACATGCCTCTTAAATGCATCTGAGGAGCAGGATGGGATTTGGAGATTTAATGTTCAACTTCCATGAACTTACTCCTCTAAACAGAAATTGCAAGATTATTTAGTCAATCTTCTGGAAGAGAACGAGGGATCCATAGCCCGCCTGGACCTCCTCTGGGGCACAGTGAAGTGTGGTGTCAGAGGGGAGAGCATCCGCTTAGCCACTACCAAGAAGCTGCAAGCCAAGGAGGAGGACCAACTTCTATGTGAGATTCAGTCTTATGAGAATCATCTATCCCCTTCTACCTCTCCGGACTTCCAGAAAAAAAGTTGACCTCCCACTGGACACGTTACTATGAACTGCTAGCAGAGAAAGCAATCTAGCTCTTTTCCGTACCAAAATTAAGCATCTTAAGTCTGGCGAGAGGGAAGGGAGACGTCTGGTATGGTGCATTCACTGATTAGAAGCCCTTAGAGCCATCCCCTGATTACAACCGGACCCAAATGCTAACCCCCCTACTAATCCCAGGGACACTGTGGAAGCATTCAGAGATTAATAATGCACTCTTTATAGAGATGAGCCATCTACTCCAGAACCCTTATCCCACATCTCGGACTACTTGGCCGTTCTTTCACTTCCTAGTCTTGGCCTGGAGCAACAGACCCTCCTACATGAACCAATTCAGCTCCAGAAGGTGAGTGATGTAATCGATCAACTGCCACTAAATAAGTCCCTGGGTCCGGATGGGCACTGTAACAAATTTTAAAAGACCTTTAAGGCAGAGCTCTCCCCTCTACTTATGAGGTTGTACAACTTTCTATTCACAGAGGGGCTAGCTGATTCTTCCTTTAACAGAGCCTGGATCTCCCTGATCTACAAAAAGGGGAAGAGTGAACTCCTTCCTTCCAACTATCAACCAATCTCCCTACTTAACTTGGACATGAAACTTCTGGCCAAAATACTGGTCACCCATCTCAAGTCTGTATGGGAGATCGTGATATCCCCATCCCAAGTTGGCTTTATGGCAAACCGACTGTCCAGTGACCACCTGTGGAAGCTTCTTTATTTGATCTCTGTGTCCAGGGACGGCAGGACCTGTGCGGCTTTGGTCTCTCCGGACACAGAGAAAGCTTTTGATCGTGTGTCCTGGGTTTACCTGTTTGAAGTACTACTTAAATTCGGCCTCCCCTCTAATTTTTGCAAATGGATCCAGGTACGATATGATGCCCCTTTGACTCAAGTGCATTGTAATGGACTCTCCTTGACTCCCCTTTGGCTCCTAAGAGGTACCAGAGAGAGCTGCCCTCTCTCCCCTTACCTTTTCAATTTATATCTGGAACCCCTTCTATAACGTTTGAATATCAACTAGTCTGTGATAGGGATTTCATTGGGTAGGGGGAGATATAAAATTTCTGCTTATGGAGATGACTTGTTGTTCCATGTGGAACACCCCTCAACTTCCTTCCCAGTGGCACTGGCTGAAATCTAGTTCTCCCAAATCGTGGGGTACAAGCTGAGCATAGAGAAATCACAGGTCCTACCTCTAAATAATTTAGTGACTAGGCAAGAGATAAAGCATTTCAGCCTGTCATGGGTCCCCAAGGAGCTGGTCTATCTCAGGGTTAGGATACCCCGTTCCCTCTCTAACCTCTGCATGGCAAACCTAACACCTCTTCTCCAAACCATTAAGCAGGATCTCCAACAATGGGTTGCTCTTCCGCTATCCTTATGGGGATGGGCCAACATATTCAAAATTAATATTTTGCCTCAACTGCTGTACCCTTTGGGTATGAATGATATTTACCTTCCTAAATTCTGGTTTCTGCAATTACAAAGAACTCTGAACCAGTTCTTGTGGAAAGGAGGCTCGGTCTGCTGTGCTTATTCAAAGTTAGCACAACAGAGAGAGAGAGGGGTGGGATCCGTCTTCCAAATGTTTTCCTTTACTACCTCACACTACATGGGTCTAAAAGGCTCCAATGAGGTAGTCCCATGACTGACCTTGCTGCTGATGGGTACTGTCCTATCTGGTTACAAACAAAGGAAGACCTTCACAGGAAGGTGGTATTGCACCAACAGCCAGCTATATCTTACCCCAGCATGCCTCCCTTCAGGTTTATGAAACCCTCCCCATGTCTGGTCTCTGAACGCCCATGTGCAGCTCTGTCAATATCTGAAGGTACACTGGTCCAAAGAAATTTCTCAGCCAGTCACGGGCAATCCCCAATTTTCTTTTACAGCTCGTTCTATAGTGATGGCTTTTTGCCCCCAATTATGGGGCATTCAGGTGCAACATCTCCTGAGAGAGAGTCATTTGCTTCCACCTAGGATTATTATGGAGACTTTTTCAATCCCACATTTACATAAGTTTAAGTACCTACAACTGCTGAAGGCCCTAGAGGCATTCTATGGCCTAGGACCCTGGCTATACCTAGTAGCGGAGCCACTAGCTAATCTTTTATTTACTGCCTCTAAGCCTCACACGACTGCTGGATTATATTCCTATATCCAATTGACCAACCTCAACTCATTGGCTGGGACTGGTTTCTATTGGCAACATAACTTGAATTTGGGCTATACCCCTCCACAAGGGCACTCCATCTGGCACAACCTTTATAGATTTCTCAGGTGAGACTGGCACAGATGGACCCAGTTCAGAATCCTGCATGATCTTTATTTCACCCTACACAACCTATTTCAAATGGGTAGATCTTCCACCCCACATTGTCCTCAATGCTGCCTTTCTGTGGGTGATTTGTACCATATACTATGGGCTTTTCCTAAGAACCAGCTCTTGTGACAGAGAATTCGGTTAGCTATGGACCCACTGTTAGGGCTGGAGCATGCTTTCACCCCCGAAATTTGTTTATTAGGGGACTACTTCTCACTGTCCACAAAACGCTGTAAGGCTCAGATGGCCCTTATTTCTATCTCTGTGAAGATAGTCCTCTTCAGACATTGGCTTGAGGAGAGCCCCCTTCATATGAAGAATGGTATACTGAGCTCTTACAAGCCCTAGCAGTTGAAAAGCATATCGTAGGGAACCACCAGAGGGGTAGCTCCTATAGTCGTAGTTTAGAAACATAGAACACATTCATGTTGGTCTCACATCAGTCTCAAGCAAGCCCCAAATCATGATTTGTTAGGGCCCCATAGTTTTATTTACCGTGCAGTGTACAGGATGGGCCGCTTGTGTGGCGGGACCGTAGATAACCCCTCATTACACCTTGAATTGTGGGCCTCACTGGTCACCCCGATAGTATCCCTTTAACTTCTCAAGGGCCAGTGCTCTGCGAAAGAGAGGGTGGAGGATTTGGGGAGGGGGGTCTGAGCTGGGGATGTAGTTATTGTAAGTTGTATTGTTTTGTCTTATGTGTACTGTGTACTGTTTTATGCATTTGTTTGTTGCCTTTTGAAAATTTAATAAAGCATATTAATTAAAAAAAAAGAAAAATGTCCATTGATCTCTGTTACTGATGGCCCTAATTGTCTCCAACCCGACCCTCCCTATACGCTGTGCATGCATATGGGGCAACAAGCACTTTCCGACTTTTTTTTCTCTCTCTCTCTCTCTCTCTCTATCTCCTCATACATGCACAAACAACAGACAGTTCAGCAGACAATAGCAGTGAATACATAAGGGCAGGGCAGGCCACAGGTTTATGTATTTATTTAAAAGTGCAGTTAGTGTCCATTACAGTTGGGCCCCTTTATCTTTGTACTTGTCTATGGTTGTTGACTGGGTAACCTGACATGGATGGGCAGAATACTTTATGCGTCGCTGCAGCAGGAAAGAAGAACAAAAGAGTCTCTGAATGTGTGAATTGTCAACAAAATTTGCCAATGTTGAATGGAGCAGGGCTGCAGCATTGGGAAGGAGCCTGAGCAGCAGTAGTCTCAGCTACAGGAGAGAGAGAGTGGCTTGCGTGAGAGAGACACAAACATAGAGGCTATGGTACTTGACACTACTATTGGTTGTGGCAGTGGTATGTTCTCAACATCAGTCACTGTGACGTGCCAGGCCGTGAGCACTTTAAAACTGGCCCAAGTACTAGTCTCTCTTCCTTACACTCTTGGAGCCCAGCAGACCATGAGCTGCTGCTGAGACTGATTGACTGAAAGAGGCCTATGGAGATGGTCAGAATTCTGGAAATCACCTCTGTGCAGATTTCATCCCTCCAGGTATGCTCAGCCCCCTCAACTCCAAGACAGTTGTGGTGTGGTGGTGAGTTTGTTAAATTCAAAATGAAATTGGAAATGGTCAGGGGAAATAGGAGAAATGGGCGGGCAGTCTCGGTGGTGCCGGACCGGTGGCATGGGCCCATGGTGTGTGAGTCGGCGGCATGACAGCCTCTCGTTCATGGTGGTGATGAGTTAAATAAATTTTGGATTAGGTAAATAGTCCTGGAATTAGGAATGGTCGATCGGGGAAATCATTAGGAGAGATGGGAGAGTGGTTTAGGTGGCACTGGTGGCATGGTGTGGCTTGGGCCCGTGGCAGGTGTGAGTCTGCATCTGGCATCATGACCAGCTGTAGCTCTTTTTATTTTTATTTACCCCTGGTGTTTTTTACTCAGATTTGTGACTTGTGAGCTGAGCACAAAGGGGGTGATCAGTGATGAGATTAGAGCAGCTGTGGCATCCGCCTAAATAATATTGATGTTCTACATTTCTTCCCACTAAGCTTAGGCATTGATAGTGGTATGTATGTTGGACGGTAATAATACAATGCTGTATTTGGTTGTTGCTGGTAAATCAGAATTTAAATTGCTGATGATCGGAGAGGCTGCAGCAAGCATTGAGGGGTGTATAGCTAGGAAAATACAATTTGTGTTGCAGTACATCCATATTAATTCATGCATGACCCTAGATTCGGACCTTTGAAAACAGAGTACTGCCTGAATGATTTTTGACTAATAAAAATTTGAAAAGGAATGCATTTGTGGTATCTTGTTAGGGTGATAAAGTCCATAACACTGTTTTCTTTTTAGGAAAGTACCATAGGCTAACTGGAGATTCATTATGCATGTTCAGAATCTACCACCGCATTGGGATACACAATGTTGCAAGGGCAACAAACAGGTTGTGAGCAAACTGGTTAAACCAGCTCACAAGTAAGTATTAATGCACGACAGAGGACAGCTCTACTAGGGAATTAATGCCCAGTTGGGGGGGGGGGTTGGAGTATAAGACCAAAATGAATTCTTACTTAGAACCCTTTGCACAGTGTCCAGTTCATTTCTGTAACCTGTAAACAGCAGAGTGCTCTGTTCTGCCCATTAATCCTAGCACGGCATATAAGTATTAAGAGCAGACCACTATACATGTGTGCTATCAGCTACTCATACTGTTCCTGTAGTATTAATAGGACTCCACCAAGGATGGAATGATTATAACCCCACACTTAATATTGTAAATTAACTAGAATATGTTTATTTTGCTGCTTTTGGGGCTATAATACGCCTGGGCCAGTAACTTTTGGGCTACAGTTGGTACACTGGGGCATACTGTGGTCGGTACCAGGGCCCCCATGGCCCTATTTCCAGCTGGGCCCTTTACTACCCAGTCCGACCCTGCCTGCAACAAAGAAAAATGTCCATCTATCTCTGTTGCTGGTGGCCCTAATTGTCCCCCAACCTGACCCTCCCTGTCAGGACCCTCTCCCCCCACAAACACACAGTAGTGAAACTGGGTGTGCTCAATCCCACAGTGTCTAAAACTGGCCCTTGTCATTTTTTTCCCCCTGAAAAAAGGAAAACTATCCATTGACATCTGTTGCAACCCCCAAACATAAGTCAGTGAAACTGAGGGTGCCCAATCCCCCAGTGTCCACAACAATTGCAATACTGACTCCTGTTGACACTGGGGGTGGTCAATCCCCCAGTGTCTTGTCCCTGAAATAAAGAAAACTGTTCCTTGTTTTTTTTTCCTGAAAAAAAGGAAGCCATCCATCATTGTCTGCTGCACCATTACCCACCCTCCACCCGACCCTCCCTCGGAACCACCATCCCCCCACCCACACACACTGGAGGTCCGTCCCCATAATGTTCCTTGGACCACAGACATGTCTTTGCTCTTCAAAGCCCAACCGCAAACTGAGGTAAACGCTTCAATGTATTTCAGTGGGGTTTTCGGCTTCAATGTATTTCAATGGGGTTTTCAACCTAGTGGCATAACTTGCCCATTTTTTAATATTTTTAACCCACATTTTCAACATACCTTTTTTGGGACCCCACCTCATGAACAATGTAAGTGATGTTAGGTAAATCTGTCCCGGAAGGTGATTTCACGGTTGCTGCACGAAGTCACCTTTCAGGCAGGAACTGAAAATTTTCTCCACCACTGTTCATGAGCTGGGGTCATACGAAGGCTATGTTGAAATTCTGATGTAAAAGTATTCAGTAACAATGAAGTTATGAGCCTATGTTAAAATTTGCAAACGCAGGCTCATAACTTTGGCAATTTTAAATATTTTGACCCTAAATTTTCAATATAGCCATTTCTTCACAGCACCTCATGAATGTGACAGCTGTCATTTTTCAGATCCTGGCCAAAATGTTTTGTTTTTCTTTTACATCCCAAAAGGTGATTTTGCAGTCACTGCAATCTGTAGTGGCTTCAACAATGAAAGTTCTCTTATGTTTATTTTCCAAACAAGGCACTGTGCATATAGTATCTAGCTGACAAGATTTCTATACTGACAGATGTAGTCTCCTATGTTGGTAGTGTAGATGTCTGCAATACCAGGACTGACCAACAGAGGTCTCTGTTTCAAAACAGTGCTTGTAAACTTTGTTTCCCTTGCATGATGTCACACTTAGTGGTTGCTACACTGAGAAAAAAAAGGGGGGCAGGTTATGCAAATGAGGCAGAGCACAGAAATAAAAGCATTAATTTCATGGAAAAAAACACTTTTTGGCAGTTTGAATGGTAGGAGATTGAATCATAACTCCTACACAGCTCGCTAAATCACTTTAAACGTAGCAATCCCAGAAAATCTTGTGGATGTCAATGAACACCACAGAACTAGAGAGAGAAAGACTAGAATGGCAACACCTACCAGAGCTGTCAATTGCCAGTACGTAAAACGTGTCACCATCTTGTGGATGTCAAATCACAGAATCCACTCATTGACATCCATAGGATTTTAGCACAGCGCTTCGTTTAAGTTTCATTTCTAATGTTACAAAGCCATAACAGTGTTTTTTGTGTGTTTTCTTTTGAAGAGCAGACCACGTGCGAAAGACATGCTTAAATCATGCACTGTCATTACATTATCGTGGCCACATATATATATTTGAAAGGTAGCAGCAACCATGCTCATTGCATTCAGATAGCAATGGCTTTGACAACCACAGCCATTTCTAAGAGGACTTCATATAATGTTTACTTCTTTTACATCATATTGTATTTATATTATGTTTATTTTGTAGCCTGTACTCTGTGGCACAGAATGATACTGCTAGTCTGCACTGTCATGGAGATATATATATATATATATATATATATATATCTCACCACAACATAACCCAGATTGACCATCTCAGGGTAGCTGGTTCATTCCACTGGGGTGTCAAACAGACGAGGCATACTGATGAGTCCTGGTAGGATAAAACACATGTCTATGTCTTCTGTTGGCACCTTTGCAAACCGTGTGAGAGGCTTTTTGGCACCATGCATTTCTGCTTAAAACTGTACCAGCATAATATTCTGTGGTGATTTGCATATGCAGCCCAAGATGTTTTGTATTGTGGGGGCATGTGTGATTTTGTATTTCTTTGAAACTTGGCTTCCCGGTCAAATGCCCTTTGGGGTAACCATTGCCTCAGTGCTTGCATACAGAGGTTCTTTGTCTTTTAGATTGTTTTAATTGGGTTCATCACAACATAACCCAGACTGACTATCTTAGGGTAGCTGGTTCATTCCGCTGGGGTGTCAAACAGATGAGGCATATTGATGAGTCCTGGTAGGATGAAATATGTGTTTATGTTTTCTGCTAGCACTCTTTGCAAACTGTGAGAGGCCTTTTGGCACGATGTATTTCTGCTTAAACTTGAACCAGCATAATATTCTGTGGTGATTTGCATATGTAGCCCATGATGTTTTGCATTGTGTGGGCATGTGTGATTTTGTATTTCTTTGAAACTTGGCTTTCTGGCCAAATACCCTTTCGGGTAACCATTGCCTTAGTGCTTGTGCACAGACTTTCTTTGTCTTATACATATATATATATTTTATAGTGGCACGGACATGCCACTATAGTTAGGGTTGAGCGGCCAGTTACATATTAAAGTCAAAAGTTTGGACATTAAACAACTTTGGACCCATTCAGTGGATTTGCATGAAATTTGGTACATGCATTGGGGCATACAAGATCTCTTGAATTGCCAAATTGCGTTTCTGTCAGAGTGCTGGTCTTCGTGTACAAAAGCGCTGAAAAATGCAAAATTATCCATTTTGGAAGCACCTTTTGGCATTCTTAATGTGGTCCTGCACGGCCGTCGTGTGGTGTGCTGCTCTGCAAGATGGCTTGTTTAAAAGAGCTTTGGTGGCCGAACATGCCGCTTTTTGTTTGGTGAAGACATATTAAGGCATTCAAAAGCTATGACACTTTTAAGTTTCCATTATAAGTCAATGGGAAAATTTATATGTATATCTTGCAATCAAAGAATGGGGGTTCTGGCCATCTGGTCTCACCTGGTGATCAAAGAATTTGTAGCCTCACAGTGCAAGAATCTTTGTTCCTGAGGAATTTTCAAAATTCTTTGACTGCGAGGTCCGCCATCTTGTTTTCAGTTTTCCAATCACACAAACACAAATATCTCAGCCCAGGGGTCACTTCTAAAGTAAAACTTCGATGGGTTTTACTTAGGGGACCCTGATCTATCAAGCCATGGCTTTGGTTCCATCCAAATCAGCCAAAAAATAGAGTTATAAGCTTTTAAAATCTTAATTTGCGGCTCGCTAACGATCTTTGATTGCGAGCCTGCAAATTCTTTGATTGTGAGATTCTTTGATCGCGATCTTGCATCGTTACCTAAAACACTAATATCTCGGCTTAGGGGTGGGTTAGAGACACAAATGAGGGCTTGTTTTGCTCAGGAGGGTCCGTTCTGTCGAACCATGCCGTTGGTTTGGTTCAAATTGGTGAATAAATCGCGTTTCACCCTTTTTTTATTCTTTGATCGTGAGCCTGCAAATTCTTTGATCATGAGGATGCAAATTCTTTGATCATGAGATTCTTTGATCGCGATCTTGTATCGTGAGCAAGGGACGAGATGGCCGAAATTAAAAATCATTTTTCTCAGCCCATGGGTGCCCTAGGAAGTCAAATGAGGGTGGGTTTTTACTCAGGGGGCTTCGTTCTGTCAAACCATGTTGGTGGTTTACTGCAATTCCTCCAATTTTTTGATTTATTACATTTTTTATTCTTTGTTCGTAGGCCTGCAAATTCTCTGATTGTGAGGCTGCAAATTCTTTGATCGTGAGATTCTTTGATCATGATCTTGCATCGCGAGCGAGGGACAAGATGGTCCAATTTAAAATTCAATTTTCTTAGCCCAGGGGTGTCCTAGGAAGTCAAATGAGGGTGGGTTTTACTCAGGGGGCTTCATTCTGTTGAACCATGGCAGTGGTTTACTGCAATTGCTTCTACTTTTTGATTTATTGACATTTTTTATTCTTTGTTTGTGAGCCTGCAAATTCTTTGATCGTGAGATTCTTTGATCGTGATCTTTGATCGCAAAATAGGGACAAGATGGCCAGATTTTTTATAATGGAACAGACAGGGAAATTTTGCCAATCTTTGACACTGAATATCTCAGAAATGGTTTGGTCTTTTTACTTGAAATATGGAGAGAAAAAGGCAACATCAGCAATACAAATTATGTGTAGTTTTGTATGCCTTTTCTTTTCATCACAGGGCCCCAACCAGCCGTGACGCCAGACTACCCTGAGCAACGTTCCAGGCTAGCCCACGTTATTTCCAACTGGGTACCCAGAGCGTGTGACTGCAGGGACTAAAACTGCATGCATAATTGCCTGACCAGATCAGTTTTAGAATCAATCAACCTGATTACGCCCCTCCCTTGTTCAATTCCCGTGAATAAATCAGATCTAAGTCTTTCTGCACTTAATATGACTGAGGTTCCACTTTGTACCAAAAGGACTGTACTGTTGTTATTTTTTGTGCAGTGTCCCAGAGGGCTGTACCCAGGTTAGCTTTGTTATTAACAACCCTGTCCTCCAAGTGGAGGCACCTGTTTCAGTACCCAGGCCCCTTAACCTGCAACTAGCCACGCAGACTGGTTTAGTAGCCCTGGAGATAGCGCCGCCTAAAAGTTACAATAGCATCTGGCTTGTATCCCCCCTTTTCTGCAGGCTCTCAGACCCATCCCCTAGCCCATGCCTGGACTCCACGCACTGCCCACTACACCTGGATGTCAGTGTGATCACTTCTGGCTCTAAGAGTTACAAGACAGCCCACTTCTGGGTTTAGTCATCCACAATATGGCTGCATACTTTACATACTTGTGCTTGGCAGCCCTGCTAGGCAATACAATTCTAGTTTTTCCTTCCATTTTTTAAAAAAATCTATATCCTTTGTGTTGACTGGCTCCCATCCACTGGTCCCACCCTCCCTGTCACCGCGGTGTCCTCTGAATTTATTTTTCCTTTGGTAACTGGGTAAGACCCATTAGGCACACATGTCTGCCTTCCGGGGATGAACCAGGAACACTAGGGAGGCTGAGTGACTTGCTCAGAGTCACACAGTATACAAGTGGAGGTTGTGGGAGTCAAACCCAGGTCTGTCTGCTGGATGTACCAAGCTCATCTACAGCTCGTTACTCTAACCTCTAGGCTATACTGCCAGCCCCTCCATCTCTTCTACCAGGTATGCCCCACTGGTGGGGTCGGCTGGGATCCCTCAAGTCCCACTGGGAACAGGATCCAGTTCACTTTGACACTGCCTAGATTGCCAGGTGTGGGGCATGTGGGAGACCAGTGTCAGCCTACCACACATTCCCAGATGCAGCATACCAGGCATCTGACATGCTTCCTGCCACCTCTACAGTCTCAGCTTACTGACTCCCAGCTACTGCTAGGGGCCAGGCTGATGCTGAGAACTGGTCCCACCCCTCTCCAGAGAACAGCAGTTCCTGAGATGCTTGAGCCTCCTCCACCTCCCCCCCGACCTTCTGACTCTCAAGCTCACTTTTGAACTTGGGTTAACGACGACCCAAGCAGCAGCCATACCACTTTGCCTTGGGCCGAGCCTAACTCTTCCTTCCAGTTCTAGAATGGCAATGCATCAACACGGAGCACGTGAAGCTCACCATCATATTGTGGATGTCAAGCCTCAGAAGTGGCCCAGTGACATCAACATGTTTAAGGTGGTGCACTCAGCAGCGTTTTAAAAGTAAACAAATAAAAAAGCCTAAAAATAAACTAAAAACTTGCCATGTTCATGTCTATCAAGCAAAGTAACCCACCCAACCATTCTTCCCTTCAACTAGACTAGCCACAACATTCCACGCCACTTGATTACCTTTCAAGGCCATGACTAGCATCTGCCCCCGAGCACCCTACATATGGCCTAAATATCCCCAGAGCACCACACTTCCCACCATAGCCAGCTACTTTCTCTGCAGCTGGATCAGCTTCCTTGCCACCCTCTCTGAAGCTAAACTACCACCCTAGACCAGCCTCCACCAAACAATCACTGCAACTGGACCAGCCCCAAGTCCAGCATCCCCCTAGCCAACTACTCCCTCTGTAGCTTGGGCCTCCCAAAGAATAGTTTGACTGTATCCCATCACCATTCCACAGCAAGATCCCTCTCCCTAGACAAACCACCCCTTGCAGCTGCCTCCAACCCATCCCCCTCACCTTTCAGGATGGCGCCAGGGAGCGGAAGAGTCACTACAGAGAACTGTTACTATGGTGCTGCCAAGGGTCATGCAGTATAACGTCTGGCAGGCAAAGTGCACCTCCTCTCACCCCATCTCTCCTTCCACAAGTCACAGACTTGTGTGCTCCCTTGGTAGTTACAGACATGGCAGTTTTTTTTTTTTATTTAAAAGCTCCATGGAAACTGGCAAATGTAAAGACCAAGAAATGGCACACTGTCACCCACATTGTGTGCAGCACACTTAGTCTCCACAGCATTTTAAATTATTAATAAAAGTGGAATGTTCATGGATGCCAACCACAGCTAGTTAGTGGTGGAGAGGAGGGAAGGAGAGGTGTGCTTTTCTTATCTGCCAGAAGAAATACTGTGGAAACCTGTGCAGCACTGCTCTGCTGTTGATCTTCCACTCTCTGTCCCTCTCCTGATGGAGGGGGTTGTTATCTGCAGGGGATGACTTATCTATAGGGGGGACCCTGATGTGGGTGGGGATGGAATACATTATGTAGTGCCCCCAAGTAGCAACATCCAGCCCCTACAGAAAAAAGGCTTGCCAGAGACCCCAAGCAGCGCATGATAGGGTGCTTGGGGACCCCACCCCCGGGCCCATTTAGTTAGCCAGGGGGTGTATGTAGGAGCCAAATGGTGAACTGAGAAGTGTCAGTAGGGAAAACATATTTATTTCAGGAATTCTGCCCACAACACTCATCAGCAGGGCTCCCAGATCTACAGTATTTTACAGGGATTTGTAGCCATATACTGAGAATTTCTTTCCATAGACTTGCATTGATTAGACAGTAAAATAGAGCAATTCAGTCTTCCAGGGGAAATAATCCAGAAAATAATGCAATCTACAGGAAACAAAGGGAAATCACCATGGAGTTACACTGCCCAGTCAGTCTGGGAGCAGTATGACAGTATGCCTCAGCCATTCCTACCAGCAGTCCCTGTGCCCAGTAAATACCCCTGAATGCAGCACAGAAATCCTCAGTTTAGCCAGTTGTTCCTGTTAGTACCCCTGCAGCCAGTAAACCCACGGCGAATGCCCTGCAGAACTGATTCCCTCCCCTGCAACCAGTTCTCCTGCACAGTCCATACCTGGGCTGATTTCAAATATCGTTTATTACCTCCAGCCTGTACATCAGCTCACTGAAACAATGGTCCAGAATTACAAACAGAGTCTGCTCCATCAGAAAAAATGCCCAAATTAAGAATTTTTCTATTTTACAGCGATTAAAAAGAACTTTAAACTAAGCACGCCGTCAAACACGCGTAGATGTCAATGAGTCAGTTTCCGGGGGTTGACATCTACAATATGGCGGCACGCTTTATGTGCTTCCGAAAGTGGCATTGCCATTCTAGTCTCTCTCTTTCTAGTTCAATTTTTATTTATTTATTGAAAAAGTTTCACCAGGAAGGGCACACTGAACAACAGGTTGCTCATCTCATGGTGTGTCCTGGGGGGAGAGGGAAGAGAAAGATTTAGCATATACACAAACAATCAAAGACTGTACAGAATATAACAAGGATACATGTGAAACACCATATACATGTTTAGACAGCATGAACAACAGTGACGGTAATGTACAACATAAGTGCAGTTATAAAATTTAGTTAATTAATTTCTAATGCTTTAAGCTAAAAGCGCAAACAAGAGCAGGCAATGGGCCCGGAACAGGCAGTAGGAGGAGGAGAACAGAGCTAGGAAGGTGTGGGGTATTAGACGCAGGTACAGTTGACCGATAGGAAATTTTGAAGGGCTAGGCTAATGGAGTGAGGGAAGGAGGAGTGACAAATCTGGGGGTGGGGGGGCATTCCACAATTTGGGAAAGCAATGAGAGAAGGCCGTCTGGCCTATGGCAGTAATCCAACGAGGGATTTCCAGGAGGCGAGTGCCACAAGATCTCAGGGAAAGAGCAGGGGGAGGAAGGGAGGATCAAATGATACATCATGTAGTGCCCCCCAAGTAGCAACATCCGGCCCCTACAGATAAAAGGTAGCTGGCTAAGGTGGGGGAGTGTTCTATGATGAGCACATCCCATGATATGACATCCACAAGATGGCGGCGTGTTTTACGTAGGAGCCCTCAGCAGCTCTTACAGGCACTGCCATAGAATTACAAGAACTAGAATGGAAGCCCGCCTTCCAGATGATGCCTCACATTAGTGTCATGATGAGCCTCAAAAATGTGGGCAGATGAACTTCAGTTTTCTCCCACTCTGGGTGTTTTGGAGCGCATTTGTGCTCATTAGAATGTAACTGGACTGGTGGGGAGAAACACAAAACAATCGGGAGTGCATGCATAGCAATGTGAGTGTAATATTTGGTTATATGAGTTTGTTGGCGGGTATGTACGGCACTGGGGCCGGGCTGTAGGTAGGTCCCTGTACTGCAGTTTGAAGGGGAGATGAAGGTAGAGGATTTGTAGGAGGAAAAAAAAAACTTGCAGAAAGAAAACATTTACTCACCATAGTAATCTTGTTTCTTCAAAGGGATCACTCATTATGGTTAAACTTAATGCAGTCAGTCTCCTGTTTTGAACTGCCCAGAGAGATGGAATTTTATGCAAATTATGGAACCTTCAGTTGGCTCATGCCACTTTCAAACTGCTGCCCTAGCAACTGCTGCACTCTGAGTGCTTCAGATTCTTACAGAGCCTAACTGGGTAAAAGACCCACTAGCTAAAAATTAACAAACCTTAAAAATATTTTTTTTTTGCCCTTTCAGGTCAAAACATCCTTAACCAACAAACTTAAGAAAACTGAGACCACATGAACACCAACTGGCTAAACAAAGTGAGTCTCTGTCTTAACCTATATAGAAGAAAGAAAAAACCCCAATGCAGGGATGCAGAGCAACTTCTATAGGTTCTAGTAGGGGAGGTAGGGAGGGTCTTTAATCATAATGAGTGGTCCCTTTGAAGAAACAAGATTACTATGGTGAGTATTTTTTTCTTCTAACCACAGGAATCACTCATTATGATTAAACTTATTGCAGACTACCAAGCAGTACCTTTGGAGGTTGGGCAGAGAATCTATTTTGGAAACAAGCTCTGCAGTACTGCTGTACCAAACCTAGCATCACCTCTGGATTGCAAATCCAGGCTGTAATGCTTTGTGAAGGTGTGTACTGTTTTCCATGTAGCTGCTTTACAGATTTCCAATAACGGAATTTCTCTTGAAGCTGCCAGTGAAACAGCTGTGCCCCTGGTGGAGTGTGCTCTCAGGCCCAGAGGTACCTGTTTACCCATCTTACTATGACAAAACTGTATACATGCCACTATCCAGCGAGCAACTGTACGTTTTGTTGCAGTTCTTCCCTTACCAGCTTCACCATATGTGAGAAAGAGCTGTGATTGACTTGTCCTGCAAGATATGGTTCCGTCAATGTAGTGGCTGAGAGCTCTTTTGACATCAAGGAAGTAAAGTCTCCTTTATGGAGAACTGGCGTTGTCTGTGTAACTCCCTTGTTACCCGGGGTTACTAGAATCCCAGTAAGACCTAGTAGTAGGCAGGGAAGGCAGCTTGTGAAACTTCAGTTAAATGGGTTTCACACTGTCTCACTCTGTTCTCAGTCTCCGCTGAGACTGAGGGATGACAACACCAATAGAACTTTCGCAGCTGCATGAGCCACATTGGAATCTGCAGCAAAGGGAGTTAGATAGAACCTTGGGAGTTTTGAAGTGAGTGTCTTCAGTTCTGTCTTCAGTGAGTGGAGTGAAAAGTAGGGAGCTTGCTGTTAAAGCAGCTCAGTGAAGGCTCTAGGAGCCTCAGCCCTGACGGAGGGCTACTTTTAAGTAGAAGGTCCACCTTAAAGAGAGACACAGAAGATTACTGAAGTAGTGGAGACCACTGTTTTTGGGTCTCAGTGCCCCCTCCCTCCGGGGGGGTGGTGGAAAGGTTTCCCTGCAGATTCCTGGGGCAACCCCCTAGTTCTGCTTGTGGAGGAAAAGCTGACTGTTTGTTCCAGTATTTATTTGGAAGAAAAGAAGATTTGTGAGTCGCCTGTGGGGCACCTGCAATGTGAGGGTAAGTGTCTGCTGGCTAAAAGGGCCTCTGTTTTTTCACCCTGGGACTTGTGTGACAATGTGGGGATTGAACTACTAAATATTGAGAAGCCTAGAGTAATGGGCTAAGCAAAGTAAAAGTAGGTTCAAGTTCCAGAGTTTGTTGGGATGCAAATAATATGTAGAGGTGATGTGACAGACATCTACCCATAATCTACATTTGAAAGTTCAGTACAGGAATTGTTCAGTTTCCAGAGAAATGGCCGGGTATGGGCTGTGGGAGCTGGAGGTGGGTGGCCCCCCATCTTTAGTGACCAGGTCCACCTCTACAGATTTCTTCTGTGGATTTCTACTTTGCCTCAGGCACTTGGCCAGTGATGGGGGAAGTACCCAGATGTGGGATTGTAAGGAAAATTCTCTCTAGGAGTCGCAGACTCTAGTGTGGTTTGGGGAGCCACAACAGGATAATTGCTTCATTCTTCCAATGGACCGTGAGTGGGATAATTGGTTCATTCTTCCAATGGACTGTGAACAGGATAATTGGTTCATTCTTCCAATGGACCGCGGATCAAGTGGCCGGGGGGGCCGGGCCAGTGGGGAAAACCCAAGTGTGTACAAGTCGGGCTGTGTACCCAAAGCTGCATGCAAGTCTGGGCTGTGTGCCTGGTGGGTTTAGAGCCTGAGGGCTGGAAATAGTGATAAAGTGTTCTGTTGTCTCTAATCTGCATTACCAGGAAATGTAGCCCCATGGGGGTCCGTCTATGCTTTGTTTGTTCAGCTTAGAAGTGAATAAAAGCCACACTGAAGAATTCCATTCCTGGTTCTCTACATTACAGTTATTGCTTCCTGTGTTCGGATTTACTTGGGTGCCCCTGTGCAGAGTAGCCAAACCTAGGTCCCCCTGTGCCGAGTAACCTCATCCTCCCCGAACCCATGTCCCCACTAGGTACTGCTGTCAGCTTCAACAGCATGCCACCTGTCATTTTGCTAAAAAGGCAGGGGTGAGGGGTTACAAAAATGGAGGCACTGCTTTGGAGTTTGTTCTGGGAGGAAGGCGCTTGGGCAAGGGGGTTAGTGTTTTTGCTATCTGGCAATGGGTAGCCCAAAAAGCTGAAGCAATTTCTCTAGTGTGTTGCTGGGTGCTGTGGATCTTGTGCTGCTGTTTAAAATTGCCAACTGTTTACCAAGGAGCAGTAAAGCCAAAGAGTGTGCCCTTGTCCTGCATCAAATTGTTTACAGCGTTTTTGCCTGCTTTTAAAATAAACTGTTGTAAAGAAAAGTGTGGAAGACTAGGGGTAGCAACAGGAAAATTGTGCCCTGGACGTTTGAAATGCTTTTAAAATGAACTGTGGTAAAGAAAAGTGTGGAAGACTAGGGGTAGCAACAGGAAAATTGTGCCCTGGACGTTTGAAATGCATTTAAAATGAACTGTGGTAAAGAAAAGTGTGGAAGACTAGGGGTAGCAACAGGAAAATTGCGCCCTGGACGTTGGAAATGCTTTTTGAATTGACTGAGAGACTGCAGTGTAAATGGCTATGTTAAATGGCTGAAATGGACTCCCGATGTGAAGTCAGTTGGTGAAGAAAAAAAGTTGCATTCTGCAGTTTAAATTTGCCAGCTCGATGATCGCCGTGAGGAGAAGAGTCCTCGCGAGGAAGAAGAGGCTCATTTGCATGGCGTTGTGTGATTGGTCAGGCTGCAATCAGTCCCACCTCTCAGCCAGCTCTACAGTGACTGCCCCAGCATTCGAGAGGGAATGTGAGTGGAGTTCGTGTACTGACAGTGGAGGAGCGTCGCGGAGTGTTAAAATCGCTGTAAACTTTCAAAAATTTGACTATCTAGTTTAAAATCGGGCTCAACCCGCTAATCAATCGTCGGAATTGCAAGTTTGGTGGTCGAGAAGACAATCGGCAGGACTGCCCGCCCGTTTCTGTTATGAGGCCTCCAAGAACTGGCTGCAGGCCATTTTTCCCCATCGCAGAAAACTGCTACTGATAACAGTAAGTAACAACCTAGAAACTGCTCAAACAGTGATTTTCTGCCCTATGCCATGTAAATGTCTGTGCAGCAGTGTAGTCGCTTTGCAAGTTACGACTGTGTTAAGTCCTGCCAGCAAGTGCAAGTCTGTTAAGCCATTGACTGTGTGCATAGTAATGAATTTAGCCTCAGTTTAAAGTTTGAAGCCAGAGAGAGACTCTGGGTTGTAGCCAAAGTGCAGCACTAGTAATACAGACAATCCTGTGCTAAAAACCCAAAGCTGTAAGGGACTGCAAATCAAATAAATGTTACCAGCATGTAAAAAGTCCATGGAAAATCAAGTGAATGTGTTTAAAGCAAGAACAGAGCAAGTTGTGCAGTTCGAGCAAAAGTTATCAGTAGTTTGTGTAAATCGGGTGCGCAGTGGCTTGACCCAGATTCTAAATGTTGATGCACAGGAGTGCTGCCTCCGCCAATACAGGGTGGGGTAGTAAAGTAAACACAGCAGCAGAGGAGCCATTTTACAACTAAAGAGTGTGTTCAGTGAAGTTGGGACTTTCAGTTACAGTGAACTTTTGTTTGTTTTTCTGCAGTTATGGCCTCAGGACCAGCTCGTTACCCGGATCATGCCCGGGTTGCAGTAACAGCAGCAGTAAATAGACTGAGGAATACTGAAAAGTGGTGCTATGGAGGACAGCTGCCTCCTCATGTGGCGGTTCCTGAATATCCAGTGCATGTATGTCAAATATGCTTGAGAGCTGGAAGGGACGTCTTCATGATTCCTCACTGTGCTGGATGCCTAGAAAAATATGGCTTGTATAAAGCGCCTCAAAGTCATTTGGCTCCCACATGGACAAAGGTTCAGGAATCTGCAGTTGGCAGCACACAGCACCAGGCAGAGCCTGTGGAGGAAGGCCCCTCGGGGGAGTGTGGCACAAAGCTAGAGGGTGCAGAGTTAGAGACAGAACCTGAAGATGAAGTTTTGGATGCTGGATCCCAGAAAGAAAGTTCGGATAAATCATCAATAGACCCCTGGAGGGGGAGGCCTAGCCCAAGTCTCTTAGACGAAGATGAGATGCGGGAGGCCTTTGAGTGGGAGGTGTCGACCTCTGCACCTAATGATGAGTGGATAGTCTCAGGAGTGAGAACACCTGTTCACTCCTGGGCTCAGATCCTCAGTGAAGAGGAAGATGAGGGGGAACCTATGTGGCCTTCTGAAAAAGGAACGGGTACACAGCCTCAAGATCTTGCCTCAGAGTGTATGGAAGAGATTGGTGATGCCACTGCCCTGGCTTCACAAGAGGAAGAAGTCAGGGATCCATTTCTAATTTCTTTAAGGATGCGTAGCTGGCAGAACCAGGACTGGCCACCCCCAAGCCAGGCCAGCGGTCTCAGATTGACCAACGCAAGTAAAGAGGAGAGACTGGTTCGTAGAAAGGCAAATGAGATCTATAGTATGACCTTTCCTACCTTTCCTTGAAAAGTCTGGGAGGAGATTGAGAACTGCAGGAAATCCTGGATCTGGGATGAAGCAATGAAAAGTGTGCATCCTGGGGCCAACAAGCATGTAAAGAATAGACTGTTCCACGAAAAGTATACCCATTGGAAGTGAGGCAAGACACTGTTTATAGACAGAGTGAGAATAGTAGATGGAAAGGGACGTGAAATCTCCCACTGTGTGAATTATGTGCGCTCAGACGGGGTAATAATTCAAGCTCCTGACCCCTGGTACTATTGGCCTCAGTGCAAGGACCTCTCAGCAAATGTGCCGTGCCTACAAAATGGAAAGCCGAGCAGTGGTAGTCAATACTGCCACACCAGACTGTGAAGTGCCTTTATTGATCCGCCAATATGGACATCCAGGACTCAGGTGCCCCACATTCATCAGTCTACAGTGTACTGGCCTTTCCAGAAACCATCGACTGACCCACCAGATAACTTCAGATCCAGAGAGGACACCAGCCCAGCTGTATCCTGTTCATCGCCTGGTAATCGGATGACGTCGGACCAGCTGTTTTCTTTTTGTTCCTGTTCTAAGGTTCCATCTCCAGAGATGACATCAGCCCAGCTGTTCCCAGATGTTCCCTCCTGTGGTTCCCGGAAGATGTCCGCCCAGCTGTATCGGAAGAAATGCTGCCAGGGAGAGTCTTCGTCAGAAGTGCAGGTTGGTCCCAAAATTTCCATTCTACAAGTGGCTGGTAAGTCCAAACTTTTCTATCTTTATGACACTGCAGTACACACCCTACACTAGCAGACTTCAAAAATGTGTGAACTGTCCTCTAAGACTCTCCCCTTTGGGACTTTGGCCTGTTGCAACTGTGCTTCACCGGGCTCCAGCCCAGGAGAGACTCTTTATTGGACTAGCCTTCGGGCACTGTGGTCACTAGTTGGGACTTTTAGGGCACTCCATCCCCACAAATGTGTATTGTAAATAATGTCATTGTTTTCTAATGTAAATACTGCTTTTCTACCTTTTTCTAAAAAAAATCTTTTTGGGATTTTTCAGTGTTTTGATGGTAGGGGTTTAGGTAAATTGTGTATGCAGATTAAGAGAGTGTGTGTTGTCTTTCTTTTTCTTACAGGTGTTCCTGGGAAGACAGAAGAGAAGACAAGAAGAGAAGGAGGGGCTCATCGGAGTTCCTCATCAGTGCTTTAGTGTGTTTAGAAATTTAAAGTACTGTGGTGTTATTGTTATTACTGTATTAACCCTTTCCTTCCACAGGTGTGGTTGTGAGGGTAGGGATGAGGCAGTAATGCGGTATTTCAATGGTGTGTGGTTGCAGGTTGCCCAAGGTCGGGGAGGTCCCCGGGTTGTTTTTGGTTTTGGGGGTATTAGGTTAAAAGGCAGATAGGTTTTCCCTAGAAGGTTGGGGGAGATAGGCTGTGGTCCTGAGTGGCCATTAGGACCGCAGTGCTGATCTATCAGGGCTATGCTCTGGATAGTTCTACCAGAGCCCCTGGGTGTCCATAGTAAGTGGATAGTGTAGAGGCTGATATGCCAGCTAAAGGCCTCTAGGCCCTTAGTGTTGCCTGCCTGTGCTTGCACATGGTAGGAGAGGGCCTGATCACCCCCCTTCGCAGGTAGCACATAGGGTGGGATGGCCTAAGGCCAGGTAAACAATGACTACAGACAGTCATTTTCCTGGTCAAGGGTGAGTGTATTCCCCTCGTTACCCGGGGTTGCTAGAATCCCAGTAAGACCTAGTGGTAGGCAGGGAAGGCAGCTTGTGAAACTCCAGTTAAATGGGTTTCACACTGTCTCACTCTGTTCTCAGTCTCCGCTGAGACTAAGGGATGACATCACCAATAGGACTTTCGCAGCTGTATGAGCCACATTGGAATCTGCAGCAAAGGGAGTTAGATAGAACATTGGGAGTTTTAAAGTGAATGTCTTCAGTTCAGTCTTCAGTGAGTGGAGTGAGAAGTAGGGAGTTTGCTGTTAAAGCAGCTCAGTGAAGACTCTAGGAGTCTCAGCCCTGACAGAGGGCTACTTTTAAGTAGAAGGTCCACCTTAAAGAGAGACACAGAAGATTACTGAAGTGGTGGAGACCGTTGTTTTCGGGTCTCAGTGCCCCCTCCCTCCGGGGGGGAGGATGGAAAGGTTTCCCTGCAGATTCCTGGGGCAACCCCCAGTTCTGCTTGTGGAGGAAAAGCTGACTGTTTGTTCCAGTATTTATCTGGAAGAAAAGAAGATTTGTGAGTCGCCTGTGGGGCACCTGCAACGTGAGGGTGAGTGTCTGCTCTGGCTAAAACAGCCTATGTTTTTTTCACCCTGGGACTTGTGTGACAATGTGGGGATTGAACTACTAAATATTGGGAAGCCTAGAGTAATGGGCTAAGCAAAGTAAAAGTAGGTTCAAGTTCCAGAGTTTGTTGGGATGCAAATGATATGTAGAGGAGATGTGACAGCGTCTACCCAGAATCTACATTTGAAAGTTTTCAGTAAAGGAATTGTTCAGCTTCCAGAGAAATGGCCGGGTATGGGCTGTGGGAGCTGGAGATGGGTGCCCCCCCCCATCTTTAGTGACCAGGTCCACCTCTACAGATTTCTTCTGTGGATTTCTACTTTGCCTCAGGCACTTGGCCAGTGATGGGGAAAGTACCCAGACGTGGGATTGTAAGGAAAATTCTCTCTAGGAGTTGCAGACTCTAGTGTGTGGTTTGGGGAGCCACGACAGGATAGTTGCTTCATTCTTCCAATGGACCGTGAAAAGGATAATTGGTTCATTCTTCCAATGGACCGTGAACAGGATAATTGGTTCATTCTTCCAATGGACCGCGGATCAAGTGGCTGGCGGGGGAGCCGGGCCAGTGGGGAAAACCCAAGTGTGTACAAGTCGGGCTGTGTACCCAAAGCTGCATGCACGTCCAGGCTGTGTGCCTGGTGGGTTTAGAGCCTGAGGGCTGGAAATAGTGATAAAGTGTTCTGTTGTCTCTAATCTGCATTACCAGGAAATGTAGCCCCATGGGGGTCTGTCTATGCTTTGTTTGTTCAGCAGGAAGTGAATAAAGCCACACTGAAGAATCCCATTCCTGGTTCTGGACATTACAGTTATTGCTTCCTGTGTTCGGATTTACTTGGGTGCCCCTGTGCAGAGTAGCCAAACCTAGGTCCCCCTGTGCCGAGTAACCTCATCCTCCCCGAACTCAGGTCTCCACCAGGTACTGCTGTCAGCTTCAACAGCATGCCACCTGTCGTTTTGCTAAAAAGGCAGGGGTGAGGGGTTACATCTGTAAAGAAGACAGGTAGAGTGATAGACTGATTTAAGTGAAAATCAGATACCACCTTGGGAAGGAATTTTCTATTAGTCCTAAGGACCACCTTGTCCCTGTGGAATGAGATGCAGTCCACATCTGTGCACAGGGCTTGTAATTCACTGATCCTTCTGGCTGAAGCAATGGCAACCAGGAAAACAGTTTTCCAAGTGACACACTTCAAGTCTGCCGTTGCCATAGGTTGAAATGGTGCATCCATGAGTTTAGCAATGCAAATATTTAGATTCCAGGCCGGAACCGGTTCCCTTAGGGAAGGGTGCAGAAGATTAAGGCCTTTAAAATATTTTCTAAATACTGGATGAGAAGCCATAGACCTCTCCTTACCAATTGACAGGTAAGCAGAGACTCAAGCTAAGTGAACCTTGTGGGTGGAAGGCCTCAGGCCTAAGGAATGTAAATGTGTAAGGTAATCTAGAAGAATAGCCAAATCAGCCCCGAAAGGGCTTAAGCCTTTACCTGTACACCATATTGTAAATCTTTTCCACTTAGAGGCATATGTCTTCTTAGTAGAAGGCTTCCTGGAACCCCTAAGCACTGTCAGCACCTGTTCTGATAAATTAAGGTTAGCAAACTCTAAGTCCTCAAGAGCCACGCCTTGAGCCTCAGTGATTTGAGATTGGGGTACAGGATCCTGCCCTGAGAGGAGGTTAACAGGTTGTGCCTCCTGGGCAGATGGATTGGAGAAGCCACTGACAGAGACAGCAGAAGAGACTACCAGTGCTGTCTCGCCCAATCCGGAGCCACCAGTATCATTTTTGCTGGTTGGGACCTCAATTTCAGTAGGGTCCTGAATATCATAGGGAAAGGAGGGAATGCATACAGAAATGTCCCTGTCCAATCCAGGGCCAAGGCATCCAGGGGGACTGTGCCCCTTAGAGGAGGCCTGCAACAGTACATTGGAAGCTGGTGGTTTTCTGGGGAGGTGAAGAGATCCACCTCTAGAGTGCCCCATTTTCTGAAAATTGTACTGAGTACCTGAGCATTCAGGCACCACTTGTGGTGGTCCTGACTTATCCTGCTTAAACAGTCTGCCAGCACACTGTCCTTCCCTGGAAGGTGTATGGCTGACAGGGATACTCCCATAGAGTATACCAGGGATCACAGTCTCATTGCTTCTGTGCACAGTAGATGTGACCAGGTACCTCCTTGCTTGTTGATGTAATACATGACTGTGGTGTTGTCTGTTCTGACTTGCACCACCTTGTTTTGCAGGTAAAGAGCAAATGTTTTTAAAGCCAGGTAAACAGCCCTGAGCTCCAAGAGATTTATGTGCAACAGAGACTCTTGGGGGGACCATGTGCCACTTGCTGTGTGCTCTAACATGTGTGCGCCCCAGCCTAGAAGAGAGGCATCTGTTGTGAGGATTACTGAAGGTTGTTCCCTTATAAAAGGCACACCCACCCTGAGGTTGTGCTTGTCCAGCCACCATTGTAAGGCCTGGACTAAACTTTCTGTGACTGGAACCAGTTTGGACATAGGATCCGTCCTTTGAGACCAATACTGTCTGAGATGGAACTGAATACCTCTCATTTGAAATCTGGAGCCTATTACCACTGCCATGGCAGATGCCATGTGGCCTAGTAACCTGAGAAATTCTCTGGCTGTTCTGGGTCTCCCAGAGACAAAGGATTTTGCAATCTGCAGAATGCCCGTTGCCCTGTCCTGTGGCAGGAGGGCTCTGCCCTGTCTGGTATTTAGTTCTACTCCAATAAACTCCAGTACCTGGAGTGGTACCTGTTGAGATTTTTCTTCGTTTATCAGAAATCCCAGGGACTCTAGTGTGGATTTTGTGAGCACCAGTGACTGTACTGCATGCTACAGAGTCTGTCCTACTATTAACCAGTCGTCCAGGTAGGGGAAGACTGTTATACCTTGTTTTCTCAAAAACTCTACCACCGATAGGCACTTTGTAAAAACCCTTGGTGCCGAAGTTAGCCCAAAGGGGAGAGTTGTAAACTGATAATGGCCGGAAGCCAGTCTGAATCTCAAGAATTTTCTGTGAGAAGGTCTGATGGGAATATGGAAATAAGCATCCCTTAGATCTAGGGAGGCTAGCCAGTCTCCCTTTTGCAAGGAAGGAATGATTATGGCAAGAGTGACCATTTTGAACTTTGGTTTCAAAATGTGCTTGTTCAGAAGTCTTAGATCCAAAATAGGCCGCCGATCCCAGTTTTTCTTCGTTATGAGGAAGTATCTGGAATAAAAATCTTTTCCCCTGCTTATTAGAGGCACTACCTCTACTGCTTTGATTGCTAGCAGATGTTTTACCTCTGCTTCAAACAAAATCCTGTGTGCAGCTGTTGCCAGAGCAAAGGTTCTTGTTCTCAGCTTTGTGAATGATTTGAAACTGAGTGCCAAGCCCTGGCTCACTACCTCCAGCACCCACTTGTCTGTGGTGATGGACTGCCAAGCATGAAGGTAATGAGCCAGTCTGCCACCTACTGGTGGATCTGTAATAGGGGATGCGACCTGCACTAGCCCATCAGGGATTCTGTGCAGGCTGTGCCTGAACCTGTGGTGCAGGAGCTGCTCTTCTCATGGCTCTCCTACCCCTTCCTCTAAAATAACCTCTAGTCTGCTGCTGAGGCTGGGAGGATTGTGCCTGAAAGAAAGGTCTGGGATAAAAAAAAACTGCCCCTACCTCCCCTACTCTGGGATCTATAAGAGGTGAAGGGCCTATCCTTGGAATTGCTCCAACAAGTGGATTTATATTCCTCCACCTTTTTCATGTATGCCTCAGTTTTATCTCCAAACAAGGAGTTGTTCTCCAGGGGGAAATCCATTGCTTTGGCCTGGGTGTCTAAGGTTAGGTTGGTGGCTCTAAGCCATGCGAGTGAAACTGACAAAGCCATTAACCTGGATGCAGTATCACTGACATCCACTGCCATATGAAACTGGTACCTGGTAGCATCAAGCACAGCCCTTGCTGTATCTTGTAAGTCTACAGCCACTTCATCTGGGACCCTATCAGCCAAAGCTAGAACAGTGTTCTATAGAGCTTTTTGGTACTGCACTGAATATGCCATGTAACTAGCCTGCCGAACCAATAAAGAGGCAGCCATGTACCCTTTCTTTCCCATAGCATCCATTTTTCTTGAATCTTTGTCTGGTGGATGGGTAGCCAATGGGATCCTGGCCTTGTCACAGGCAGCAGCTTGGACTACTCCCTCAGGATCAGGATGTGTAAACAGAAAATCAGCTGTAGTTCTGTCCAGCTGGTATTTCTTGTCAGCTTTCTTATCCACACCAGGGATAGAGGTTGGGAGTTTTAAAAATCTGCACCGCAGCCTTCTTTAAAGATTTATGCATGGGCAGAAGTAAACGTTTCATGGGGGTTAACCCCATAATTTCTAGAAAGTCTGCCTCCTCCATATCCTCTTGTTTCCTGAAGAGGAAGGCTCAGGGTTTCTACCATGTTCTTAACAAAAGCATAGTGGGAGGAGTATTCCTCAGGACCCCTGGGAGGAGATTCAAACTCTTGATCAGGAGAAACCTCTGGATCTATAGGTTCCCCTTCGAAGTCATCCTCCTCCTCCTCCTCCCCAAACACTTCCAGCACTTCTTGCGTTGCTGGGGCCGTAGGAGGGAACTGGGGCAGTCAGTGTAGGAACCGGGATTGCACCCTGTAGGGCTTGTAATACTTGTAATGCCTTAGCAATGTCCTCAGCCGAGGGCATAATATGCTTGTCTGCTGGGAGCTCCTTAGCCTTCTCCGCCAGAGGCTCAGCGACATGTTTTTCTTTATACTTTTTCTTTAATGGAACAGGTTCAGTGTCTGTTTCCACAACCCTTTTTGTTTTACCTTGTTCAGATTTATCTGAACTCCTGTCAGGATCCTTGGCTTTACCTCCATCCTTTTTGTGGGAGGAGGAAGAAGCAGAATTATCCCCAGAAGCAGAAGCCATCTCTTCCAAAATTTTAGATATTTTCTTTAATGTTTTTGGGCAAAAAGTCTTACAAATATCACAATTGGCAAATATGTGACTTATACCCAAACAAGAAATACAGAGAGAATGTCTGTCTGCTTTTGCTATAAGTTGCCCACAAGAGTCACAGCATTTAAAACCTGTGGGTCCTGTGCATTTTTTAGGTTTGTCCAAATGGACCTCTGACATTTAAGCTAGGCAAAAAAGATTACTTCAAAACACCGTTATTTAAAGTAACTCGGAACCAGAGATTACTTTAAAATAACTACTGCTAGCGGTTCCTGGAACCGAGCGCTATTTGGTTCCTGAAGAAAAACGAACCGAGAAAAGTGGACAAATTTGGACAAAACTAAAGCGGTTCAGGGAACCGATCGCTAAATCACTCTAAATAATAATTTGAGATAAGAAACCTTTAAAATCAGTATTTAACTCATTGCCTCCACAGGCTCACTCTGAGGTTACACCACTTGCCTCCTGAATCTCCTGTATACTTTTAACAGTGAATCCTGGGCCTTTCTAAGCAAAATCAAGCCATAGTCAGCACGTCGCAAACAAATGCTAACAGCTCAATAACTGTACATGCTAGACACAAAGTATGAGTGGCAGAGTTATTCAGCACAAAATTGCCGTTCCAGTGGTGGCGTGCATGTAATAATAAGTCATTTTGGGTTTTTTTCTATGCTGGTCGAAAGAGCAAACTAAATATTTGTTTCACTAAAAAAGGGCAACATAAGCCATTTTTTGTTGGAAAATATGTAAAATATCAACACCAAATTAAGCATACAGATATTAGATGGTGTTTTAATATTATGTTTGTTAAAAAATATCTTTTTCTATAAAACATAATTTTTCCCATTTTAGTCAAGGTGCTTTGGTGAGATTTGAGGGATGAATCTCAACCACACACACCATATCATAAACAAATGCGTATAACTCCAAAAGTATACATGATACACACAAAGTATCAGCATGAAAGTTGATAAGCACAAAAATGCCTTTCCAATGGTGCTATGCAACCAGTTGTAATCAATATGGTTTTTATTTTATACCTGCTGAAGTGCCAAAAAAGTGAATTTTATTCAAGCTGCTTAGGTGAATCTTGATGGAAAACATGTCAGCCATACACACCATACCATAAACAAATGTGAATAACTCCTAAAGTATACATGATATACACAAAATATCAGTGGCAAAGTTGTTCAACATAAAATTACCTTCCAAATGGTGGTATGCAAATAATAATATGTAATTTTTTTTAAGCTGGTTGAAACAGCAAAAAAATATATTTTTTTACTAAAACAGGCAACATACGCCATACACACCATACCATAAACAAATGCAAATAACTCCTAAAGTATACATGATATGCACAAAATATCAGTGACAAAGTTGTTCAGCATAAAATTACCTTTCCAACGGTGCTATGCAGTCAAATATATATCATATTCTGTTACACTATATATTAAAATATATAAGTGACTTCTCCAGACGTTGCAAGGGCACACTGGGAATCAGCAGCTGACTTCTGCAGACGTCCTCAGGACACACCAGTGTATTTTACTGACGACTACGGGCGTCTGCTAGGAGACAATGAGTTAATTGTCAGTGGCCCAGTAGGTAGCACACTCACCTCTGAGGCCGGGAGATCAGAGGGCTGTGGGTTCAGTTCCCACATCTGGCACTCGGGTTAATATCCCAGTACTGACACTGCAGTGCAGCATGAGAGGGGTGCTGCACTTCTGAGGTGCCGTCTTTCGGAAGAGACGTTAAACCGAGGTCCCATCTGCCTGGATTGGTGGTATTTCAGGTGGATGTTAAAGATCCCATGGCACTTATCAAAAAGAGTAGGGGAATTTCCCCAGTGTCCTGGCCAAATTTCCCTCCTTCACTAAAAAAATACCAGCAATAGCTTAATCTGGTTCAAAGTCAGTTGGCATTCATCTGTAGCCCCCTTCCCCGGGTTGTGCCTGAAAATAGGCAGGATTTGTCTAGTGCACTTATCCGGTCAACAAAAACGAAATAAATAAATAAAATAGACGCGGAAACCTCGGTTCCAAGGAACCGTGAGGGAACCGCGAATATAAATAAAAAAACTACTAAAACACTAATTTACTATACTAAATGTTTCTAAAGCAGCAATTTAAAATTTAAATAAAAATGAGTACTTATCTACAGATAAACTTTAGTCAGAGACAGTTCAAGAAGAGCTCTTCGGGACGTCCTTACTAGGCAGGTGGAGTAAAGAATTTGAAGCACTCAAACTGCAGCAGTTGCTAGGGCAGCAGTTTGAAAGTGGCATGAGCCAACTGAGAGTTCCATAATTTACATAACATTCCATCTCTCCAGGCAGTTCAACACAGGAGGCTGACTGCATTAAGTTTAATCATAATGAGTGATTCCTAGGGTTAGAAGGACACTAATGAAGGCTGCTTATGCCTAACGCCTACTCCACCGCTGCTTCTGTAATACTGCCTCTAGTAGGCTGCTTCACCAACCATCCAGCCAAGAAAGGAATACACATGATCAACAAGTTATTTTTGTCTCCCCAAAATGAAAGGAGAAGCTTGCATCTTGAAAGAGGATGCTGTTAACAACAGGTTTCGGATAGTGGGGGTTTCAGGCAACAAGTAAAACTATTTAAGTTATTAGAAGACTGCAGATGTATATATATGTCCATAATACATTCAAAATCAAACATATTCAGTTCTCAGGTGTTAAGATGGGTCATTCTTCTACCAGAAACCTCATTCAGAAAGCAATGAGAATGCATGGAGGACTAGAGCTAGGAGTGGGGTGAATGATTTGCATAAGGCACCATGTTATCTTAGCTACAGTTGTAAATGCCTGATCGCATATGTGAGTGCCTATAGTGCTCAGAGCAAATTAACAAATGGATGCTGAGACTTTCACATGACAGCTCCAGTGTACCATAGATTATGCAACATAGATGGGGCATACCTACCTCTGGGATGCTCAGAATTGATCAATTCCTATCTAGTTTTCGAATTTAGGAACTTTCTAATCTGATTCAGATTAAAAGCCCAAATGTAACTCAAAATTGTATTCAGATTTGAAATCCTAAAGTCCTATGTAAAAATAAGTTTTAGGATTAAGTTTAGGAGTTTGGATTTTTGGACTGCATTTCCGAAAATACTAAGTCCGAAAAGCTGGTCAGATTCTGATGAATCCAGTTCCGAGCAACACTAGATCATACAAAAATACGAAATGTGACACAGCAGGTAAATACTTCTGACATATTCTTCTGAGGTCTCATTGTTTGGAAAGAAACTCACACTTTGAGAACAGAATCAAGTCTCTTTTTGAATTTACATTTTCTCCCTTCAAACAACAGGAATCCATCAATTAAGGAATAATGCTCGACAGGGTATGTCATGCTAGGATAACTTCATGCTTCTGGTGGTTGTACATGAGGATGCATGCTAAGTGCGTCCAAGGCCTCAGAAGTGACATTATACCAGTACGACACTCACCCTGGAGTGCATTATTGCGATTTATAAAATGGCTCATTTGTATAAAAAAAAAAAGAATTAAAAGTTTATTAGTTTTTTTGTCATTTTTTTAATTGTTAGGTATACTTAAAAAATAGTTCTGATTATTTGGTTTGTCCAGTAGGTGGAGCTTTATTCATGTTACTGTGGCTCTGCCCCCACAACCATCCTTCCTTCTTGCACACATGTTCTCTGCTTCTCTTGTCAGTATTTCTGTTGTACTGTATGTTTCTGTCTTTTAATCTCCCCGACTCTCTCTTTGTTTTTGATTTCCATGAAGCTAAAGCAAGGCAACCGCCCGTTCCTCCTGCTCATTGTTGAGATCATGCTAACAATCTGCCTGTGGTTCCCCCAGTACAGTTGCCGTGTGTTTTGTATCGGGAGAAGAAAAAGATAATATAAAAAAAAAATGGTTAGTAACTGAAGTGCAGTGTGCTTTTGAACACACACACACACACAATCTGTCTGTTTGGGTTGAGTGTGGAAAGTTGATGCCGACTGTAATGGGGAGTGCTGAAGCCGATCATAGTGGCGGCTTCATGGTAGCGTTCACTGTACTTAAAAAAAAAAAAAATGAAGCAATGTGAATAGGATTGTGCTCTTGTGACACATTAGACAGGTTATATTTATTTATGAAATACTTTTGTGACAGTGACAGCCATGGAGTTACGTTTTCAACAGTGAAGTACTGGCAGAAGCCACAGCAGCAGTGCCAAGGGTGGGCAACTTGGATATGGCCTGTGGAACGATTTATTTTCTACGATATAATTCGATTACATGTGTGCTGGGACTAGCTCCATGATGTGCTTGGATAACATGACGAGTCTAGCTCCAGAATGACCAATCAGAGCCCATGGATTTTTCTTGCTATCTGACAATGATTCGGCTGCCTTACAAATAGCATCAGTCCGCAGGTGTGTGCTGACCCAGAGATTTATTTTTTTGGTTTCTCCAGTTCCCAATTGGTTCACAGGAATCAGAGAAGGCTGCTGTGTAGTGTGGTTCTCATCTCAGAGAACTGACCATATTTTGTGTTAGTCATAAACTGTTTACATTTTTACTAATTTTGAAAGCGGTTCTGTATATATTTCTAAATACAAATGATTTCCGTTTTACCACTTTTGTGACTGGGAACAGAATACTTATTTGTATCAGTGTTCGGTATGATTGATCTAAAAAGAAGATAGTACCCATAGATTTATAAAAATTGTTTAAAGTGTTTTCTGCTCCTCACAAAAGCAGACTGCCATGAGCTTTGCTTGAAGTGCCTGGGTCAGGACACAATTTTATCAGTTGTGAGCTTTGCATAAAGTTTTGCCCTAAAACTCAAAAGAAGAGGGCTGTGCTGGCTCTGAGTAACAAATTGAATGGTGATGTGGCACAGGACGTGGTACCCCATTCCTAGTGAGTGGCTTGCACCCTTCCCCCATGCACACAGGTCTCTGCAACTGCAATCTCCACCATACAGGGCCCTACACCCCACCTCCCCTCAGAATGACCTGCACTCCCCCTTCCCCAACAGGCAGGGGGCCTGCATACCCATCTACATCATACAGGGGCCTGCACCACACCTTCCTATAAAGTGGCCTGCACCCTCATCCTCAAGCAAGAGCCTGTAAAATTAAATAAGATTTGGTTAAGAAGCAGACAAAAAGGAAGAGGTCAGACGGATGGGGTCAGCAGACAAATCTGATGCCAGTGGGAGGGGTTTGTATTGCTGGTGACAAGGGTTTATATGACTGTTGAGTAATGGAAAACCTCATTTGTAATTACTAACCAGGATGCTAACAGGGACAGCACCCAGTTTGAACCACTGATATCTGGCAGTCTTGCTTACAATGCAACTTAGTTGTGGGGTAAGTGGAGGCACTCCTCCCTTCCTTATGCGACAAGAAGAATTGGTGCATAGCTATATGTAGCCATCTAGCTCTCGATCCATCTATGTTACTTGTGTCCTGCTTTTCAAACAGATTGTATTCCAAATCACTTTTCAAACAATGAGAGAGTAGTATACAGTACAGTACAGTAACTGTAAACATATATTTACAGCCATTCACACATTAGTTCCCAAACACAACTATGGGCAATTATCTGAACCTGTTTTATGAGAAGGGGCATGTTCGTCAGTACACAAGTGAAAAATCCTCTACTCTTGAGAAAAGTTCATTGTGCTTCTACTTCCACCTAGACACTCACCAGGATAGAAGCAGAGATTGTACCTAACTTTAATTTTGCATACGAAGGACAGCTCAACCCAACAGTACAGCCTACCCCCTTCCCCCATCAGAGGACTGCACAAGAGTGCCAGCGTTTGTGGTAATAGCCGAGACCCAGCTGTGGGACCAGTATCCACAACCTTCTAGCCAAGTGCCAGATGCAACTATGCCATGCTGACACCTTTCAATGCAGGCTCCAGCTCCCCCCAACCCCAGCCCAGTGACAGACTCAAGTTCCCCAGCAGTGGCTACTACATTGTCACATGCAGTGCCAACACATTACTGTGCTACATGCACTGCCAATGATACTGTGCCACACTCAGTGCTGAACACAATGAGCCACATACTTTTCTGTCACTGTGCTGTGTCATGTACACTGTGCACTGCCGACACTGCAGTGTGTTACCATTACTGCAGTCACATGTGATGCAGACACAGATGTCACCATACGTTCCTTGTACTACCAGTATTTAAACAGCAGGCATCTGTTGCAGTAGATAAAAAAAATCTGTGTACTAAAGAATATTTCCGCTTCTGTGGAGGCTGCAGAAAGCTGTTTTGGCATGCTTTCTGCTCCAATCCGCCCTGCTTCTAGCTTCCAGTCTCACTCCCCAGCCCCAGTAGATGGCTTTATTGGGTCCCCCTCCCCAGCATATGTAAGACAGCCCATGAACATCTCCAGGGTGGGCCGTCTGCTTGGAGAGAAATGGTGTTGGGGGGGGGGGATCCACCCCCAGAGGCCGTACTCAATTTTAGGGAATCTTGTGTTTGTCCAGCAGGGGCACAGTGTAGTTCCTGTGTGCAGATACAGGCACCTCATGTGCATGACTGCCATCTCCAGTGGCACCCACCTCTGAGTTGTCTTACTTGCACTCTCCACGGAGGAGTCTGCATCACCTTATCAATGAAGAGGTCTATTTAAGCTGAGTGGCAACCATAACACAAGGGGTCTCAGTCTTAAGTGGAGGTCAGGAAGCACTTCTTTATAGAGTACATGTGGAATTTGCTGCTGCAAGAGGTAGTCTCGCGGAAGACAAGGCAGCTTCAAGAGAGGCAGGGGTAGGCATAGGGGAAGGTAAGGAACATGGGTAGGAAGGATGGGAGGAGTTGGGGGGCAGGGACAGTAGCTCAAGCTCAAGCTGTGAACTCTGCAATACGAGCAGACTAGACAGACCAAGTGTCTGCTCTGGGGGAGGGATCTGCTGCAGTGGGTGGCCGGTTTGTATGAGGGGCATTGTGGTATGGGAATGAACACAGCCAGTCTGGGGGGGGTTTAATTAGAAGGGGCTTCTTGCTGTGAGTGGGTGTGTGGCTTGTCCACTGCCCCACTAGTCCTTGGCATCCACTCCCTCTACAGGCTGCCAAACCCACATGGCAGAAAGGGGCGATTCTCGATCAGGAGTGGCGGCACACAGCCAGTATGTTCTTTGGGAGTGGGTGTCCAGCTGCAGGAGGAAGGCTGATCTGTGGGGGTTCCATCTGTGTGGAAGCATGGCTGGTCCACTGCTCCCCTACCACTTGAAGTGGGGGGGGGTTAAAATCAGGAGGGATATGATAAAGTACCTTTTCATAGATAGCATGGGGGATACCTGGACTAGCCCTCCAGTGGAGGTAAGCGGAACTACGGGGGGGGGCAAGGACAGCTGCCATTTTGGCTGCTCAGTCCTGCTCCATCCCTTCCCCCCACCACCGATCCCCTGACAACCCATTCCTATTTCCGAACCCCAGATCACCGGTGTAGCGCAAGGTGTGGCGTCCAGCACCTCAACCCTCCATACCACCAGGCCATAAGATATTTGATAGAGTGAGTATTTCTCACTTTGGAACAGAGGTGAGCAAAACAAAATTAGGATGCATACATATTGTGACATGATAACCCTCTTCGTGTTATTATTTGTATAACATTTGTAATATAAATATATGATTTTGTGAATTTCTGCTGGGAAAATATGGCAGCAGCCCAGGCCATCATTGGGATATTGAATTTTCTTTTTTAAGGGAAAAAATGTGCTGGCCTGGTTGTTACCTCTGGCTTGTAAAAGCTGACTTCCTGCCACTTGCTAGTGTTCCCCTGGACAGGGGTGAGACAGGAGAGACTGTGCAAAAAGTTGCAGTGGCAGAAAATCTTGCCCTGGATGTGATTATCGGGAACAATCTCCAAAAGGGAACGATATATGTAGTTACCTGCAGTCAAGCAGCAAAGGTAAATCGTAGTTCCCTGAATCCTAAAGAAGCCCCTGTGGAAGACACTGGGAGGCTGATTCCCCAGCCTGTGTCTCCTGATATAAAAAATAGTGAAGGGGGTGTAGAAATTCCCCAGGTAGCAGTTAACAGAACAGCTACAGAAGGTTACTCTGAGGAAGGCAGGGTAGCCAGTAGTCAGAGGGTTAGGGATGGCAGTGACCCTGAATGCCGCAACGCTAGAGCTAGGGACCCTAATTTAGAAACTGGAGGGGACCTGTCCCATGCTTTAGGAATGTGTAAAGATTTTGCAGCTGCTCAGAAAAATGACCCCAGTTTGGAGAGGCTGAGGGCTTGGGCAGAATGACAGAGCACTGGGAGGTGACAATAAACACAGAGTTTACTGGGAGAATGGACTGATGTATATGCAGGATGTAAGGACAGAGGGAGAGGTTATGGGCAGGCAGCTTGTCATTCCCCAGGGATACCGTGAGTGGTTGCTCAAGATTGCTCACGATATTCCCATGTCTGGATATCTGGGAATCGCACACACTACACAGGAACTGGCCCAGAATTTCTATTAGCCAAACTTCACCCAGCAGGGTGCCAAGAAATAGGAAAGGCGGGTAGGCAAACCCAAGCTGCCCTAATTCCCTTGCCCGTAGTGAAGGAGCCATTCCAGAGGGTAGGAATGGATATTGTGGGGCCTTTGAATATCCCCAGCTCCTCCAGGAAGAGGTTTATCCTAACAGTGTTGGATTATGCCACCCGGTACCCAGAGGCAGACGCTCTATCCAAATTGAGGACAGACAAATTGGCAGATGCCTTGCTATGGATTTTCTCCCGTGTTGGGTTCCTGCAGGAGGTTATCACCAATCGAGGGGGTTCCTTCATGTCGGACCTGATGAAATATTTGTGGGAGAAGTGTGGGGTGGTACAGAGACGTACGACACCTTATCACCCGCAAGCCAATGGGCTTGTGAAAAGATTTAATTGTGCCCTTAAATCGATGCGCCAAACATTTGCTGAACAGCATGGGAGGGACTGGGAGAAATATCTTCCCCACCTGTTCTTCGCATAAAGAGAGGTGCCCCAAGAGTCAACAGGGTTTTCCCCCTTCGAGCTCTTATATGGACACAGGGTACGTGGGCCCCTAGACTCGATCCGGGAGGACTGGGAAGGCAAGCACGCCACCCAGGGAACTCCCATAGTGGATTATGTCCTTAAGCTTAGGGGAAAGCTGAAGGAGCTGATGGGAACAGCCCAGAGCAACCTGGCAGCTGCCCAGCAAAAGCAAACTGTATGGTATGATCGCAGAGACAGAACTCACTCATACACTGTGGGTTAGAAGGTCATGGTCCTAATCCTGGTCCAGAAAGATAAGCTGAAGGCCAAGTGGGCAGGACCATACAAAGCAGTCAGACAGGTGAATAACGTAAATTACATTATAGAACTGCCTGACAGGAGACATACCCAAAGAATGTACCATGTCAACATGATGAAGCTATATGCAAATAGGGCTGACATGGTCTTTGCAGTGTATAGTCCCCGGGAGGAGATGGACGAAGAAGACCCCCTTCTGGACTTACTGGAAGAAAGCAAATGGGAGTCCTCTGTGGAGGAAATTAAAATGTCACCCCAATTGACTCCGGACCAGATCCAGGAAGTAAGGGAGGTTTTAGCAGACTTTGCCCCATTGTTTAGTGCCAAGCCTGGACTAACCCCCTTAGCAATGCATGATGTAGAGACAGGGATGCAAGCGCCCACATGGCGGAAAGCATATCGGGTATTAGAGGCCGTCCAAAAGGACATTAGGAGGGAGGTGGAGGAAATGCTGGATTTAGGGGTAATCCAGAAATCCCACAGCCCCATGGCCTCACCCATAGTCCTTGTTCCCAAACCGGATGGCTCTACTCATTTTTGCATGGACTATCGTGGACTCAATGCAGTCACAAATTCAGACACCCACCCAATGCCACGGACGGATGAACTACTGGACAAGTTGGGAGGGGCAACATTTCTTACCACTACTGACCTGACGAAAAAGTATTGGCAGGTAGAGTTAACTGCCAGAGCTAGGGAGAGGTCGGCCTTCATCACTCTGATAGGGTTATTTGAGTTCAAAGTAATGCCTTTCAGAATGAAGAACGGCCCAGCCACCATCCAAAGGTTGGTGAACCAGATGTTAAATGGTGCTGAAAAGAATGCTGTGGTGTACCTGGATGACACTGCCATCTTCAATGCCAGCTGGAAGGAACACTTGTCCCACCTTAGGGAAGTGCTGGGCAAGATACAGAGGGCCAGGCTCACTGTAAAAGCTGAAAAGTGTCAGGTGGCCATGGCTGAGGTGGCATACCTCGGGCATGTTGTAGGCCGGGGACAGCTCCGTCCTAACCAAGTAAAAACTGAGGCAATTGAGGCATGGCCCAGACCTGAAACACAGAAGCAGATTCTGAGTTTTCTAGGGACCACAGGGTACTATAGGAAATCTCTATCAAACTACAGTGCCCTGGCAGCTCCCCTATCTGGCCTGTTAAAGAATGCCTAAGAAGGTTAACTGGGAACCAGCCTGTGAACAAGCCTTTACACAACTAAAGGAAGCACTGTGCAGTGCTCCTGTATTAGCCAGTCCAGACTATAGTAAACCCTTTGTAGTCCAGACTAATGCCTCTAATGTGGGTATTGGGGCAGTACTTAGTCAAACTTCTAACCAAGGGAAAGATCACCCAATAGTGTACCTCAGTAAGAAGTTACTTCCTAGGGAGCAGGCTTATTCTACAGTGGAGAAAGAATGCCTTACAATGGTGTGGGGACTAAAGAAGTTAGAGCCATACCTATACAGGCGGCATTTCGAGGTACAAACAGATCACAACCTCCTGGTTTGGCTGGCACAAATGGGTAAAACAAATGGTAGGCTTTTAAGATGGAGCCTTGTCTTGCAGGGGTACAACATAACTGTTACTCACAGGGCAGGGGCAGCAAACACAAATGCAGACAGGTTATCGTGTCAGTTGGAGCAGTAAACTGAATGTGACATGATGATCCTCTACGTGTTATTATTTGTATAACACTTGTGATATAAATATATGATCTGTGAATTTCTGCTGGGAAAATATGGCAGCAGCCCAGGCCACCATAGGAAATTGGATTTTTATTTTTTTTAAAGGAACAAAATGTGCTGGCCTGGTTGTTACCTCTGGCTTGTAAAAGCTGACTTCCTGGGACTATAATGAGACCAGGTTGTAACAGTTGTAAAACACCCATTTACTTTGAAATCCAGGAAACCAGGCTGCATTTTATGACCTATTAGGAAGAAGCAACTTCTAACTGATACATGTTATATTTCACAAACAGGTGACATAGCTCATCAGGAAGTTGCCTGAAAACATCAAAGGGGTAACTCTGACCTGTCATAAGGTGTCACTAATTAGGAAGACTGTATTTTTTTTATTGGAATGTTTAGCAGAGTGCTGGGGCATGTGACTGATCAATTAATTCAGTATCCAGGTTTGAGTGACTTCACAGCCAGCATCACTGTGAGCTGTGACATCACATGGAGGTTGGGGGATGCAACTATTACCAGATGGCTGGAAGAAAAGAGGCTTTTGCTTTTGATTCTGGACTCCTAACAAGATACACTCTCAAGGGCACGTTTACTGAAGTAGGTAATCAACCACCAATATTTACTACTGGAAACGTAGAGTAGGAGAAAATATTCAGTATTAAGGCGGTTTTGAATAAATTGTCCATTTAATTTAAATGACAGTAATTCAATTTTATATGTTCTATGTTTTGTAGTTTCTTTACTATTTTTAATTCTAGTAAACTTTGTTTTCCTTGAAATTCTGCCCGAGTCCTTTCCTCATTTTGAATGTGAATGCTAGGACAGTGTTGACAAGTCTGACAGAACTGTTAAGTGCTTACAGTGTGTTACCATTTTGCACCAAGGTAAGAAAAGTACCTAGGTCTCAACTGAGTCAAAAGGAGGATTGTGAATCAGGTTGGGTGCCCACTGGGTTAAGTACAGCACTGCATTTCCCAGAACAGGTTGTGATATTTGATCCTGTTAACTGGGCATGCTAGTGAAAAAAGGGTTCATATTTGACTTCAGGACTCAAGACTGGTAGTTGTTTTGGACCCAAAACAGACAGGAGGGTTACCCTGTTTGTCTCCTGTTCACATATTGCACTTTGAGGTTTGGCACTGTGAGAGCAGAGGGCCTGACCTGCGGAGTGCGTTTGTGACACATGTAACAAAATATGGTGAGTAAGGAGCGTAAATTAAAATGCTACAAAAATTCATTTGTGTCATTTTTCTTGATTGTTTTGTTTTTGTCATATATTCCTGGGATAAATTAATGAAAAGCACAGCCAAGTACTTCAGCGGTAGATCTTTCATTTGTGACGCAGATAACCCTGGTTCGGAAGTGAGCCGTGGATTTCAGAGGTCCGGCCGGGGGGGGGGGGAAGAGGATTGAGCGTCCCAAGAACTACTCTCTACTAGAGGGGGCACCCGGTATTTGACTGACCCCTGGCGGAGATCAGGGGTGTGACAGATGGTCATCAAGATCTTCAGGAGGCATGTTAGACAGTCGGCGGTTTTCGTGCCACTACGTCATTCCACAACACATCTCCATGGGAGGAACAAAAATAATCTGCCAAGCAGGACATTGTCTGCCCTTCACTAGACCCCTGGCAGCCAACCAAGGCACTCCTCCTGGTCACGAACCAGTCTCCATTCGGAGAGAGGCCCCTCAGTGAAGGACTCACCCCGAAGGGTACTCCCGGGTGCACTCCGGGTGTAGTGGGTAAATCCTGGGAGATGGGACTGGGTGGTGAGGTCAGACAGATGGTGGCCTGCCAATGGCAATTAAAATACAATTCTTACAATATTTCTTATAGCTAAGAGGACCTCTTATTTATCCATTTTATGTTGACAACTACAGAGGGAATAGATGTTCTGATTTCAGAAAGTATAAGGAGACATAAAAGGAAGATAATAGGGACATATATCAGCGAAAATGGAGGGAAGTAGAGATAGGATTAAGGAGCATAAAGGGAGAAACTGAAAAGATACTAGCCCAGGAAGTATAATGGAGGGAGACAAGACATTCTTTTAGTCGTAAATGAAAAGAGGAAGACCAGGGTGTGAGATTATAAGGTTAGAAAGGGAATGGATCAACTGTACAGAGGAGGACCAGACATCCTAAATAAATACTTTTGTTCAGTGTTCACATATGGAGGAGAAAGGGGGGCCACACAAAAGTAACAAAAGCTTTGGGGGGATGGAGGTGGACACTAGTCCACTTTCGGAGGAAAGAGTCCTTAAGTGACTCACTAATCTGAAAGTGGACAAAGCAATGGAGACAGATGGTGTGCAGCCAAGGATATTGAGGGAGCTCAGGGAAATACTAGCTGCACCACTGAATATGTGACAGCTCAATGGAAACAGGAGTCATTCCGGAGGACTGGAGGAGAGTGGATGCAGTCCCACTACACAAAAGTTGGAGAGAGAGAAGGCTGGCAAAAGTCACAATTATAAGTCGCCCAACTTGGCAGCATTGGTGGGAAAGTTAATGGAATCACTGCTGAAAAAAAGGACTGTACAGTTTTGCAGTGTGTTACAAGAACCAATGCAGCATGGTTTCACAGGGGTGATAATGTCAGATGCATCTCATACACTTTTTTGACCGAGTGATAAATGATTTGCATCTGGGAAGAGCAGTGAACATGGCCTACCTAGATTTCAGTAAGGCTGTCAACACCATTCTACATAGGAGCCTAGTAAGAAAGCTGGGTAGTTTAGGAGAGGGTCCAAAGCACAGCACAGTAACAGCGGTTACATGGCACAGTGCAGTGATGGCCATACTCTTCATACAGGGTATGCAACCTCCTAATCCTCCCCACTCATGGGCCCCATGCTGCAGCCTGCAACCTCCCTATGCAGAGACATGCCCCCAGGGCCTGCACTCCCTATGCAGTGCTTGCTGCCAACCTTCTTCAATGGCAAATGATGCAGGCAGGCGCAAATGGGGCTGCCGAAGATGCTGGTGCACCACCTGTGCAGTCTGAATACCCTGGAATGGGGATCGCCCAGTGCATCTTAGGGATGCGCCGGGCACAAATTCAGATATTCAGACCGACATATGCAAATGGAGCCATTATGCACACAGAGCGCAAATGGGACCATTTGCAAGTCATCGTGGCCCCATTGCATGCCTCGGGCAGGGATGAGCCCAGCAGAACGCACCAAATGCCCTGCAAGCAAGCCCCGAACATGTCCACTGTATATGCATATACTGATTCCCTGGCAGTCTAGTGGCCCCCCTTCCTTCCCCGTGTGTAATATGCTTGACAAGTTCATCCTCTGTGCAGTCATTAAAATAAAAAATAAAAAACTGTGGCAGTACTTACTTTCTTCACTGCTTGCCTCCCTAATTGAACTCTCCATCCAGTAGCATTTCTTCTGGTCAGCACCATTATGTTGTATGTCTGTTTATGTTTAATTAGATATCCTGCATGTGTGAAGCTTGCCCTCATGTTGGAAAGTTCAACTTTGTAGGAAAGTGATGCACAAACTAAGTACTGCCACAGTTATTAATCTTAGTGACAGCACAGAGGATGACCTTGTCAAGCATACTAACAAACAATAATACTGCAGAAATACACAGGGACACTGCGATAGACATTTGTATTTTGGATGCCTCACTGTTTCTCTAACAGCGTCCCACTAATTTGCACAGCCACAGCTATGAACATAGTCCTGCCTGCAACACGCTATGGCAGCTGCTCAGGTGAATAGAGATACTTAACCAAAAAAAAAAAAACCACACACCATACAAAGGCACAAGGGGTTTTGCATTTCTACACACAAAAAAGGCTCCTATTTCACACACTATCCACAGAGATCTATTCCCCTATTCGCCTCCTCACATCATTGGGAGAACAGAACTGTGGGTGGTGTGGGCATTGTGGGTAGACATGGCACAATGAGGAGGAAAAAAAATGGTAGGATCATTATATAGAGGATAATAGGTGGGCATCGGTTTAGAATCGCACCATCTTCACTTCGAGAGGTTGCCAGGGCAGCACTGTAAACCTCCTGAGTGAAACTAGAGAGGTTTACTCCTACCATGGCAACTGAAGAAGTGAATTCAGTGTGGTTATTAACTGATTCCCATCCATTAGCTTTTATAGTGTATGGATACCAGTAAGACTAAACGAGTCCTTATTTTTTGTTATTTATTTTGCACTACTCTCCTTTCATGCAGCTATCCCCGCCACAGCAATTTATCTGAATGGGGAAGTCAGGGAGGCATGCATGCACAGAGATGTCCTGTTTTGTTATACTATCGCTGTGATGTATTCAAGAGGATATAGCAACCTCTTGACATCATAACGATAGTATAACGATGCAAATTAATTTAATTCTATGATTAATAGCCCTCTACCATACATTATAAAAGTTGATGTCTTTATTGAACATGGTAAAATTATGCTGGAATGAAGAGGTTTTACTCAGGGAGACATAATACCGGGCCACTGGAACCATCAGATAGGGCACACTTGTCTGCCGAGCCATGCTGCCACCACTGTCTGAACTAGACTGTGTCTCTGGTGGGGGAGAGGATGGCCTTCCTCCCCTGACTGCCCCCACCGTGGGGAATCCGCAGTGGTGCCCCTCCATGAGTTAGGCCCCAAAGAAGGCAGGCGCCGGTCCATAGGGAGAGGACCAGGACTAAGAAGCCCCCCCCCAATGAATATATAAACCAATATGAAAAAAAATCATGCAGAACCGAATGAGCTGCAAAGTGAATTTTTGTAAAATTTTTTATTCGTTATACCTTCTCACCACATCAGCCACTCATCTTCGGGGAGTCCTAGGCTGTGCAACCCCCAAGCTCAGCCCCAGGTAACTCCACTGGGACACAGATGCACCTTGCTCCCATCCTGCCTTGGTTTAAACCTGCTCGGTCAGGGAGGGAAGGAGGGAGGAGAATGTGGGTCACTCCCCCACCCGTCCCCACAATCCCTAAGTATGTATTGGGCAGTCCATCTGCCCAAAAGGAGCCCAGTTAAGGAGTCTAGGGCATCCGGGTCCCATCCACCAGTGGCTGATGCAGGATGTTTCCTACTTTCCTGGTCCCTGCCCACAGACGTCGGCACTCGAGGGAATCCATAGGGTGGGGCACGTTGAGACGTGCCATTGCTCCAGATACCAGCCAACTTCCTTCCCTCCCGAGCTGTCTGCAGTCCCGCTGCACTTCCACTCGTGGGCACCCAGGTGGTGATAAAGTGGCAGGACTCGCAGACCACCCTACTCGTAGGACAGCAGCCTGTCAGGTGCTTGATTCTTCTTCCCCCCGCTGGCCCTCCAGCAACCCAAGGTCGCTCCCAACTGCCAGCCGCTGGCATCGCAAGCAGTAGTGCTACTTCTGTGCCAGCCAAAGTGCAAATATTTTTTTTTTTTTTTTTTTTTTTTTTTTGTCAGCTGTCCGCCATCTGTACAACCCTGCCACTCATCCCACATCTCCCGGGTCACCCACCCCACCAGAGGCTGAACACCACCTGTCCAACCCCGCCACTCATCCCCATCTCCCGGGACTTACCAACCCACTGGAGGCTAGCCACCATCTGTCCAACCTCACCACACATCCCCATCTCTTGGGACTTACCCACCCCACCAGAGGCTGGCCACAATCTGTCCAACCCACCACTCATCCATCCCCTGGGAATTACTCACCCCATTGGAGGCTGGCCACCATCTCTTCAACCTCACCACACATCCCCCATTTCTTGGGATTTACCCACCCCACTGGAGGCTGACCACCATCTGTCCAACCCGCCACTCATTCCCCATCTCCCGGGACTTACCACATCACTGGAGGCTAGCCACGGTATACCCCCCCCCCCGACAGCGACACCAATACAGTGACCTATGTCGCTGCCAACAAAATCGACAGTTTGTCGACAGGTCACTGTATTGGTGCACCAGAGACAGGGGCACACTGTCTCCCGGTCCTGCACCCCCTCCCTGAATCAGCTCAGACTCAAAGTTGATTATAATTAGAACAGGGGGTTCGGGGGGTGAAGCACCCAACAAAAAAACAGATCGGGAGTCCATTGGGTTTTATGTCGACTGTCGCTGGGATGCCAGTCGATGAAATTGTTGTCGAACCAGCATCGTAGAGCCACTAACCACCATCTGTCCAACCTCGCCATTCATCCCCATCTCCCGGGACTTACCACCCCACTGGAGTGCACCCTGGCAGAAGCTCTAATGCTATGCCGGTGGCCCGGCAAAGTTCAATTCTGAAATGCTTTGCTGTGCTCATTAATTTCACCTGGTATTATGTGGTACAAACAAAATAATAAATGAAGACAAATGACACAAATGAATTTTTGGTAGCATTTTAATTTGAACTCCTTACTATCAAAATTAGGTTTTATTCACCTCTGTTCAAAAGTGAGAAGTACAGTACTCACTCTAAAAGAAATCTTATCTGAAGACCTGTGTGGCACAGCACGATGTCGACGTCACATGCGACAGTGCCAACACTGCACTGTGCCATGTGCAATGCCAACTGTGCGCAGTGATACACAAACACTGCTCCACATGAAATGCACCATTATACTGTTCCACGTGCACTGCATACACTGCACTGTGCTACGTGCAATGCCAACAGTGCACAGTGACAAAGACTGCTTCATGTCAAATGTACCACTATACTGTTCCACTTGCACTGCTGATGCTGCACCGCAACTCAGGGTATCACCCACGCTAATGAGGCTACCTTATATTTTCATTTAAACCATGTTAGCGCAGGTGCTTACTTTTGAATATTGGTTATAGGTAGTTTTAGTTGTTGATCATTAAATTTTCTCACAAGTTATATAAAGCATTTAAGTTTGAGCATTTGACATTGTGCATGTCACTGCTAACATGGATGTTGCTGTTGTTGGAAGTGTTAATGATGCATTGAGCATGCGATAACACATGGTGGGGTGCATGCAGTATTGCCATGGTAGTCTAGAAGCCCCCATCGCCCTTCCTTAATGTTACCTACATTTCTCTGGTAGTCTAGTTGCCCACCACACTCCTGATCACCAATCCTTTATATTACCCATATATCTCTAGTAGTCTAGTGGCCCCTGTCCCCTATCCTGTCACCAACTACCCAGAAAGCCACATGCTGAGGGCCACAGGCACGCACCGCCCCTTGCCCCAACTGCCACTTACAATTATGGTGGGGGCAGAGTGGCAGCTGGCATAGTTCTCCACTCACCTCCGGTGCCAGATGCAGTCTGACAGTAACAGAGCATGATCTCGCTATCGGATGTGCTCTGTGACCTCTGTGCTGGCCAGTGTTCCATTGTTAGCGATTAAGTAGTGCTTGGGTCAAGTGATGGATGAGGTGGGGGTCCTTGGCCAGGTCTGGAGGTGGTGATCGGACGGAGTGTAGGATGACCACTGCACCACTAGGGGTAATACAGGTTATATGAAGGACTGATGATCAGGGGGTTGGGGAACCAGTAGACTAACATGGAAATATGGGTAACATTAAGGATGGGTGATGGGGGCTGCTAGACTACTGTGGCAATACTGCACACAGACTGCCACGTGCTGTCTCAAGCGAAGGAAGGGTGATGTGGGAGTGGGAGGATGCTTGCCTACCATGACTGTGTAACCGCCTACGCCATGCACTGTCGCTAGGGGGTGAACAGACAATATTGTACATACGTCTGGTCCTGAATAGAAGGGATGTTCTAATTGAGAGTGTTAATGCTTCCAACAACAGCAACATCCATATTAGCAGTGAAATGCACAACTGCAAAAGCTTAAACTTACATATAGTATCATAAAACCCATCACACAATAACATCTAACTTGTGAAACTATGGTTCTCCCAAACATAAGTCTGCTTTAAGTAGACTTAAGTGAGTGGCCACCCACAGGCAGCAGATACGGCAGGCCTCCCACCCTGGCAATCCAGTGTACACCCCCCCGTCCTGTCGGATACACCCAACAACACACCTGGCTGCCCAACTGATGCCCCCTCCCTGCCTGACACTCCTGCCGTAAGCTTCACACTGCTGTGGTGTGTTACAACCACCAGCACCCCCTCCCTGCCCGGTGTGCCCCGAGGGCAGCAGTGGTAATGGGATGTGGGGAACTACCCCGCCCTGCCTGACACCAAGCATGCCGCATACAGTGGCAGCACAGAGGCCCCAACATGTCCCCCCCCCCGGTCTGAGCGCTACATGGTCCCATTGTCCAACACTGTCCTGGTGGTCCACCAGACCCCCCACCCATTCAGGCACCCCACTCCTGCCCTCGTCCGACCAATGGCCTTGCAGTGTGTAATGCACAGTGTCATTCACAACTTTATGACTGACAAGAGTACAGTAAACACTGCAAGCCCATTGGTTGACAGGGTCCACTAATGGGCTTACAGCTGTACAATAGCTGTCATTCACAGACAACTCGTCGGTGGGCAGCTGTGGCGGTATCCAGGTGGGCTGAGCTGCCTGTCGGCAATCCCTACATGGGACGGGGAGGGGTGCCTGAATGGGTGGGGGCACTGGGCCACCACAGACTCATTGGGACTACCGGAGATGTTGCATTCAGGCGAGGTGGGGGGGTTCTACCATACTGACAGGACTTTCAGTCGCACAGCTTAGCAGTTGACTGGGGATGTGGGGGTTCTACATTACAGTAGGTACTTAGATCGGGCCTATGGACCACCAGGGCACCCATGTGGGCTTCCACCTGGATGGTAGTCAGGCCGGGGGGATGGTGGGGGGGTCTTCAGTGCTCTATATGCATGGCCAACATCCATTGCAGGGCGCAATCTGCCAGGTGCAGCCCTGCACGGTGCATGCAAATGAGGCGATAATTACATGCAAATGGCCCCATTGCGCTTTGCATGCCTAATGGCCCCATTTGCATGTCTGTGGCTGTGAATGGCAGCTTTCGGCGCAGTGCATCGGGAGATGCACTGCCCCACTGTGTACCAAGCCCGACCAGGGGGTTGCGTTGGTGCATCCTGGGTTGGGCGTTAACTGAGGTATTCACAGAGGGGCTGCGTCAGGGGCATCCCCTGGCGCATCTTCTATGAATACCACAATTTGCGGTCGGCGCATCTCATTTGAGCTGGGGCATCCGAGATGCGCCGAGCGCAATTCCTTTGTGAATCCTACCCATAGGATATAATTTATTAACATATTGGTCAAAATCAAGGACAATCGTTAAAATTAATCCATAACATAAAATGTAATGAGCATATCAATACTCAAAAAATACAAAGCTGCTGCAGACTTTGACCTGTTCTTAGTATATCATTACCAATTACTAGTGAGATGGTGTCTACTATTGATTTCATCATTTTGTATCTCTGGGATGACCTTCTTCCTTCTCCATAATGTGCAAGATTCAGTTCTGTGCTAGGCTCATCATCACTAAAAAATGACAAAGTGCAACATTGCAAGGCTTGGAGTATGGAAAACTACATCACATCTGTAACTGAAAAGTGCAGTTGCTAAATACTGACTTGCTGCAGTTAGTGGACTGAGAGCAAGATCGACGAATACAAGTAATTCTAGGTAGCACTAATATAAAAGTATTTCCAAAAAGGACACTAATTGACAACTCGTGAGGCAGCAGGAATTTTGGAAGCCCAGTGGTACTGCTGTTCAGAACATTCATTGCAAATCGGGTAAATCAGGCAGGAAAAAGCTGGTTCTTAAAGGGGACTGAGTGGCTTCATAATCGCCGAGTTGGAGGCTCTAAGCACAGCCTTGCAATGCTAAGCAGGTTAAGAAAATTACTGTAAAGTTAGCACCTCTGAGCCTTGTCTCACTAAGCTAAGACTGAAGGGACAATCATTTGATTAGCCAAATGTTGCACTAAATTTAAAAGACCTAGCTGCATGTAATTTTTACCACCACCAGGGCAAGTAATAACCCCACAATATTTAACTAACTATTGCAATAGTCAGCTACGCATCCCGCATTTTGGTGTACCATTCTCAAAAACAACTGAAAATAAAAGTACCAACCTTACTGACAGAGACTTCGAATAAACGTATTTTACAGAAAGTTGTAAAAATACGATTAATTCACAATGTCAATTCTAATTCTGGAACGAATAAGTAAGAACTCGGGGAAAGCAATCAATTGTTTTATTTGCTGTGCAACTGCTTGTGCAACATTAGTGATTGAGCTTGCTAGATCAGAAATCTCAGCAATGAGATTTTTATCCCACTAGCATTCAGCAGATCGGAATCCTCGGCCAAACCATAAACGATCAGGGAAGTCGAGCTAGACAGGAGGAGATTATACAGGAAGTACAGTAAAAGGAAGTTAGCACACCTATATAGTCGTGCCTTTCTATGAGAATTATGTTGCGTGATCAGACTTCCATTCTAGTGTTTATAATTCTATGGGTGCTGCCATTCTAGTCTTTTGAACACAGAGGTTCCTATCTACGCGTCCGTTCTGTCCCCTTTGTAAAAACACCACACCACATCAGTTTTCTCTGGGAGACAAGGCTGCAGCACAACTTTATTGATAGTTAAAAAAATACAATCCTTTGCATTCCATTCATCAGAGGTTGAGTAAATACAATTTGCAATTGACATCGCACTTTACATTAATTCACATCATTTATTTATATATATATATATATATATACACATATACATAAATACATACACACACACACATATACATATACATACACACAAACACACAAAGTCTACATATCATATTGTCCAAACCATAACTTTTTCCCACGAGGGGCCTCGGATCCCGACCTCCTGGAGGGGCCCCTCCACCTCACCTGCATGAGAAGAGATGGGTGAGCTTCCTCCAATCTCTCCCCTCCACATACCTCTCAACCTCCCTCATCACAAATCAGGGACAAGGCTTAAAATGATCAGGGACACATAACCAAAATCAGGGACACATCTAAAAAAATGGTAATATTAGTTCCAGAAGCTGTGTGCAACATGCTTCTTAGTGTGAATAGCATTTTCTCAATGAGAACTAGGCTGTAATACCAATGGCTGGCATTATTTTGTGATCCAAATCCCTACTCTTTAGTGACAAAAATGCTAAATTTAGGAGGGACAAAAGAAATTTCTGAGGCAAAATCAAAGACATCCCTGAAAATCAGGGACAGTTGAGAGTATGCCCCCATCCCTGCCCACCCGACAGGGTGGGGACTCCCCACTTTTCCCTGCTTCTCTGACCCTCCACCACACAGCTTCGGGCCAGCAAGGAATGGGGGTACAACACTCAACAGGCCTCTCGAGGCACCTCCAAACAGCCTGTAATCATTGTGCGTGACATGCCATAACCTGGCTAACTCACAGCCGGTCCTTCTGCTAGCCGCTGCCTTGTGCCACCCAGGGAAGGGAGTGAGGGTGGGAAAATTATCAACAGGCGTGCCTGGCAGAGAAAAAGCAAAGAGACCAGGGCTGCACCAAGTAGGAACTTTTAAACCCCCCGGTGCTCCTCCCTGTCTCCGCCTCTCTTCCTACTCCCCACCCTGGGCCGCCACAAGCCCACGAATCCAGCTGTGAGGAACCACCCCGTGCGCTGGCTGGCCACTAGACGCTCGACATGGTTGCCAGCTTGGCGCTGGAAAGGGGTCCAGGGCCACGGAGACCCCATGTCAATACCACCTCCCCCTTAGGTGGGAGGCTTCCTTTGAACACGGAAGTTCCTATCCCCGCCCCCATTCTGTCCTCTTTGTAAAAAACACCACACCAGCTTTCTCTGGGAGACAAGGCCACAACACAACTTTACTGATAGTTAAAAAAAACACAGTCCTTTACATTCCATTCATCAGAAGTTGAGTAAATACAATTTAGAATTGACACTGCACTTTATATTAATTCACATCAATTATATACTATATGTATATATACACACACACACACACACACACACACACATATAAAGTATACACATCATATTGCACAAACCATAACTTTTTCCCCATTAGGGACTTCCGGTCCCGACCTCCTGGAGGGGCCCCCTCCACCTCAGCCACACGAGAAGTGGGGCTGAGCTTCCTCCAATCTCTCCCCCCCACCCCGACAGGGCAGGAACTCCCCAATTTTCCCTGCCTCTCTGACCCTCCACCGTACAGCTTCGGGCCAGCAAGGAATGGGGGTACAACACTCACCAGGCTTCCTCAAGGCACCCCCAAACTGCCATGGAGATGACATGGCAAAACCTTGCCTGTGCCCCCCCACCCCCACCAGCCAATTACGGCCTTATTTCTTGTTAATTATGACCTCCAGTATGTTGTGTACCTCTACATTAAATATGTCCCACATATCCCCCACATCTGAAAAGTGCACTGGAAATGGCACCATAATCCGCACAGGGGCTGTATACAGACCCCCGTCTCAGGGGGAGAAAATGGACAAGGAAATGATAGAAGGCATCCTTGGGATGGCAGAGAAAGGGGAGATATTGCTGATGGGGGACCTGAATATGCCAGATGTTAACAGGAGCACCTTTGCTGCAGCCACATCCAAGAGCAGGGCCATTCTCGATGCCCTACAGGGGGCATGCCTCAGACAGCTAGTTTTGGAACCCACTCGGGAGGAAGCAATCTTAGACCTGGCACTCCCAAATAGGGATGGAGAGAGGATCTCTGATCTTGAAGTGGGTCGCCATCTGGGAACAAGTGACCACCAAACTGTGGTTCACGATAAACTTGGCTGTAGAATCAAGCCATACAAAAGTGAAGGTAATGGACTTCAGGAGGGCTGATTTTGTCAAAATGGGAGAGTGCCTCAGAAAAGCACTAGCAAACAGGCAAGAAGGTGGGGTGGAGCAACAATGGGGAAACATCAAAACCACCACCACAGAGGCAACAAGCCTTTGTGTGAAGCAAATAAACAAATCAAAAACGAAAGAAAAAAACACTATGGTTCTCAAAAGAAGTGGAGAGGAAGGTAAGGGAGAAAAAGATAGCATTCAGGAAGTATAAGGAAACACAGAAGCAGCAGGACAGAGAACTGTGCCAGTTAAAGCAGAAGGAAGCGGGGAAGGCAGTCAGAATAGCAAAGGCCCAAACTGAGGAAAAGATAGCCAACTTGGTTAAGAAGGGGGATAAAACATTTTATAGATACATTAGGGAGCAAAGAAAGACTAAGGCAGGGATACTGAGGCTGAATAAAGAGGAAGGTGGCTGGGCAGAGAGAGACAGTGAAAAAGCAGGGATACTGAACGAATACTTCTGCTTAGTATTCACAATGGAAAAGCAGGGGGAGGAACTTAATCCAGTCAATAGAAGCACTCTGGATAGGGGGGTTGATATTAGTCCTTTCACAGAAGAAAGGGTTCTAAAAGAACTCTTAAAACTGAAGGTGGATAAAGCAATGGGGCCTGGTTGGAGTCACCCCAGAATTCTAAAAGAACTAAGGGAAGAACTAGTTACACCACTGACTACCCTTTTTAATAAATCATCGGAGGACGGTGTGGTACCGGAGAACTGGAGGAGGGCGGATGTGATTCCCTTCACAAAAGTGGGAGCAAGACAGAGGCAGGAAACTGCAGACCTGTCAGTTTGACCTCAGTGGTAGGGAAAATGATGGAATAACTTCTGAAGGAAAGAACTGTCGAGTACGTACAGGCCAGTGGGGCACAGGATGCAAGGCAGCATGGATTCACAGCAGGAAGGTAATGTTAGACAAATCTAATTGATTTCTTTGTCTGGGTGACCAAAGTATTAGGCCAGGAAGGGGCTGTGGACATGGCCTACCTAGGCTTTAGCAAGGCATTTGACACAATCGCGCACAAAACATTAATAAACAAGTTAGCCAGCCTGGGAGTGGGTTCTAGGGTGGTAGCCTGGGTAGAACACTGGCTGGACAACAGGACACAGCGGGTAATAGTAAATGGAGTCCACAGTGAAGAAAGGGGGGATACTAGTGGGGTACCGCAGGGTTCAGCACTGGGGCTGGTTCTTTTTAATATCTTTATAAATGATATTGCAGAGGGACTGGAAAGGAAAGTATGTCTCTTTGCAGATGACACAAAAGTATGCAACAGGGTTGATACACAAGGTGGGGTGGAAAGGATGAAAAGGGACTTGGCAAGGTTGGAGGAATGGTCAAATGTATGGCAGCTTAGATTCAACACAAAAAAAGTGCAAAGTAATGCACCTGGGAAACAAAAACCCAGGGAAAGAGTACACAATGGGGCGTGAGATATTGACAACAACAAAAATGGAAAGGGACCTGGGAATAGTCATATCAGATGACCTAAAGGTGGGCCAGCGATGCGAGAAGGCAGTAAGGAGGGCTGGGGGGATACTGGGATGCACAGGGAGAGGCATCACCAGTAGAAAACAGAAAGTTGTTGGCCCTCTGTACAGACAGTTGGTAAGACCACATCTGGAGTACTGTGTACAGTTCTGGAGACCCCATCTCCGCAAAGACATAGACAGGGTGGAGGCTGTCTGGAGGAAGGCAACCAAAATGGTGCAGAGTCTGCATCAGAAGACATATGAAGAAAGACTAAAGGAGCTTAAGATGTATAGCCTTGAGGAAAGGAGGGAGAGGGGGGACAAGATAGAAACTTTCAAATACCTCAAGGGAATCAACAAAGTCCAAGAGGGTAGCATCTTTCAGAAAAAGAGATGTGCAAGAACAAGGGGGCACAATTTGAAGATAGAGGGGGGACGGCTCAGAGGTAATGTGAGGAAGTATTTCTTCACAGAGAGGTTGTAGATGCATGGAACGACCTTCCTGAGGTCGTTGAGCCAAAAACAGTGGGGGAATTCAAGAACGCATGGGACAGACATAAGGCAATTCTAGTGGGGGGTAGGAGGAAGTAGGCTGTTGGTTAACTAGGATCTGCAGCTTATCTATTAGGTAGGGAACTGGGCAGACTAGGTGGGCCAAGCGGTCCTTATCCACCATCAAATTCTATGTTATGTTTCTATGTGCACCCCATCCATCTGATATAACCCCACAACAGAATCGTCTGTCTCCTCCTGGGCAATGGTGCAGCTGCTCAGCCGGCCCATGAACTTGCCAATTTCTTTATTTAGTTTAACCCTCACCTGATCAATGGTCTTTGGCTCATGGGCATGGTGCCATAGCTGTCGTGGCAGCATATCTGACCACACGAGCTGGCATCCGGGTAGCAGGTTCCGAAGCGTAGCCCAATCAGATTTCATCCACAGGGCTAGTTCCACCATGGCCTGCTTCCCGAGGTTGTTACTCCCAAGGTGAATTATCAAAATATCCGGTGTGCCAAATTTCTGTCTGTGTTGCTAGAAGCAGGGCATCAGTTGTTCCCATCTCATGCCTCACACCCCAAAACACTGGATAATGGCATCCTCCCTACGTATGCTCAGATTTGCTCCATAGACCCTGGCTTCTGCCCTCTTCCAGGCCCAGAATACATCAGATGATTCCATTATCCAGACACGCTTTGGATTTCTTGGTCCTAATAGACAATAGGGAAGGAAGAACACAGAGATTAGTTTTGCATCTGCACTGGCCAAATATAACTCCTAAATCTCCTGGAGCTCCATCTCCCAATCCATATGATCTCCTTTCTTGCCAGACCCACACACACAGCAGAGCTGGCCGCACCGATTCTGAACGAGTGGGTGCCAAATTAGCTCAGATCACACCCACACGCTTACAAATTTTGAACACTCAGCCAAATTGACATCTCAACAGCATGGCCCCATCAGCATGAATGAGCATCTGCCCCCACCCGCCTGCCGTGCATCAAGGAATTCTGTCACCGCATGCACTGGGCAAATGTAAGGGAGCGCAGCTATGTGCAAGGTGACCTGCGTCCCCTTGTCTAGCTGATCGGTCTTTGACTGGCAGAGCCAAATATTTCATGTTGAACCCTGGAGCTCCACTCTCTTTTTCTGAAGGCCTCCTCCGTGGGGGGTGAGGAGATCTCCGAGGCCAAGGAATCCGAACTGGAGGTCATAAATTTATCTAATGTACAGCTAATCCCCATTCAAATACAGGTGTTAGCTAAGGGTTTAAGTTTTGTTCCCACCACTAAAGTTAACTCTTTTCAAATTGAGTTGGATTTATTCAGATTTTTCAGAAAAATACATCTTAAAGATTTTTTCAACTCAACTGAGGCTCTGCCCCCACCCCTGGATGGAACAAGAGAAGAAACTCCCTTCAAAAAGCCCTCTTCCTTTAATCCCCCCTGTTCGAATCATACTATCAATACGTTCTGTAATTTGGTTTCTAATGATGTGCATAAATTGATTGCAAGTGACAAGAAAAAATACCGTGCACAGAATGTTACTTTGGCTGAGAGACAAGCTATACAGGAATTAAAGAACTTGGGTTCAATATTGATTAAGCAGGCTGATAAGGGTGGTGCAGTGGTAGTGTGGGGAATTGACGCCTACAATAAAGAAGCTACGAGGCAATTAAGCAATCAAGAATTTTACAAGAAGATCAACAGAGATCCGGGTGAGCTCATTAAAAAGAAGGCTGATTCACTGATTAATTTTGGTCTTGCATCAGAAGAAATTACTAAGAGAGAGGCTGATTTCCTCAAAGTATCTAGCCCTAAGAAGCCTGTACTTTATTTTCTACCCAAGGTACACAAAGCTGTGTTTCCTGTAACAGGCCGACCGATTGTTTCAGCAAATGAGTCTGTTACTGAAAATATGTCCAAGTTTGTGGATTTTTTTTGCACAAAAGTTTGTTTCCAACCTTCAGTCATATGTCAAAGATACAAAGGATGCTTTATTGATGCGTCGCAATGTTCCTGTATCTGAGTCCGATATACTGGTCACTACAGATGTAGAAAGTTTATACTCGAATATACCTCATAAGGGTGGTTTACAGTCTCTATCTAAACATCTAAGTTTAAGGGAGAAAAGGAAACCAAGCTCTGACTTTGTGTTGGAACTTGCAAGATTTGTACTTGAACAGAACTATTTTTGGTATAATGGTTCCTTTTATATCCAAACAAAGGGGACTGCAATGGGCACCACTTTTGCTCCCAGTCTAGCGAATCTATATATGGGGGAATGGGAGGAGATGAATATTTACAATCCCTCCAACAATGTTTTTTTGAAATATATCAAGCTGTGGAAGCGATATATAGATGACTGTCTAATGATTTGGACTGGTTCTGATGTTGAGCTGGAATATTTTATTGAATATATAAAATCACACTAGCACACACCTAAAATTTACATATGCCAGAAGTAGAGAGAGTATTCCCTTTCTTGATGTATTGATAGAGAAGATGGACAACACCCTTTCAACTAAATTGTATAGAAAACCTATGTCCAGAAATACCCTGCTACACTTTGACAGTTGCCATCCTCGATCTGCGATCAATAATATTCCAAAGGGACAGTATATCAGAGCTAAATGCATTTGCTCTGACAATAAGTCTTATTTGGAAGCCAAAAAGGAAATTACAGATAGATTCACAACAAGAGGCTATGAACCAGGAGTTTTGTTGATCAGCATACACCTTGTGAACAACATAGAGAGATAAGAATTGTTAAATTCTAATGTACAAAATACAAATGAAGTGGATAAATTAATTTTCATCACTGAATTCAACTATTTGGCTCCCAAAATAGGTAAAGTTATTCATAAACACTGGAATATCATCAATTCTGATTTGAGATTGAAACAAATAGGCCAGAATAGCCCTTTGGCTTCTTATACTAAGGGACAGAATTTAAGGGATTTGTTGGTCAATTCATATATTCCATGTAAAAATGAAAATATACAATGAGACTGGCTACCTTCGCCTCCTAAAGGAAACTATCGTTGCGGGAGATGTGTACATTGTTCCAGCACATCTGATGTCAAAATTTTTCACCATCCAAGATCAGGGAAAAGTTATGAGATCAAAACCTTCATCAACTGCAACACCCAGGGGGTCATTTATATGCTGACTTGTCCTTGTGGATTATGTTATGTGGGCCAAACTAAAAGAAATTTGAAACTGAGAATTGGTGAACATAAAGGAGCTATTAGGAATGCAAATATGGATTATGCGATGGCACGTCACTACCATGAAGTAAAACATGGGTCACCAGCTACATTGAGGATTCATCGGTTTGGAGAAAGTGGAAGTTGGATTTCGGGGTGGAGATCTGAATTCGAAAATTCTACAAAGAGAAGCCTTCTGGATCTTTGAATTAAATATGATGGTTCCCTATGGTTTAAATGATGAACTCCCTCTATATAGCTATTTATAGTTAACTGTAGTATTTGTGGACATGACCTGTGTCGTGCTCTGTCCACAATAGGGGATATGACTTTTCCGGCTCTGTTCCCTTTTGGTGTTTTTGTTTTAATATGTTATTTAATTCCTTTTTGGTTTTTATTTATATTATTTTTCGTTATGTCACTTTATTGTCCTGGGTATATGGTGGCACTTTTGTAGCTTTCATGGCTATGACTTTTCGTGCTCTAGCCCTGATTAGTGGGGATTATGGCTTGTCCGGTTCTTTTCCCCTTTTTAAACTATGCAGCAGTTATGGAACTTGGTAACTTATTCTATGTATGTTTAGTTTTATTAGTTGTAGGAATATTGAGGTATGTGTTACATGGTGTTGGTTTTTTTGGTCTGTCCCTTTAACAGTTTTTCTGTATTTAAGAGGACACAGTGTATCAATCACGCACTGAGGAAGACATTCTAATCGTCGTAAAGCGTGGCCGTCGGTTCTGGTAACCGTTGTCTCTTCGAATTATCGGTTTGGTGAATTATTGGTGAGCAGAGCTTTTACTTATGGAGCACCATATATCTGCGATTGACCAGTCCTTCTAGCCCTTGAGTGGTACGTTTGCTTTGTTTGCACTTTTTGAAAGCTTTTTTTGGCGATATGCACTTGCGGTTTTGCTGTCGGTTTTAGGCGTTCTTTGAGCTCCAAAAGCACTGCATATTTTAAAGTTTTTTGACTGGTCAGTGATACACATAATATTGGCACTGGTGTTCTCTCTGCTCCCCTTCCCCATTTTTTATTTTTTTTTGCTTTGTGCAATATTTGCTATTTTTGCGATACCCTTTTGTGTTCTCTTATTGTTTCATGTTGGCATGTGAGAGAACTCGATCAGTTTTTAGCATATTTTTGCAATAAAGCTAATAGTGATTATAGCCTTTAAGCTGCTGACCCCTTTGTCTGTTTTTCTGAGTATTTCATGTTGAACCCTGGAGCTCTACTTCCTTTTTCTGAAGGCCTCCCCCTTGGTCAGCTTTGCTGGCCGCCACCAGTTCGCCGACTCGGAAAGGCCCAAAAGAAAGACGGACAGAATGCCGCCCGGAAAAGCCGGCGCTCATACTTGCTGCTAGTGCAGTTCTGTAATGAGTGCACCAGGACCCTCAACCTATTTATCAAAACGGGCTTCCTGCTGTCCATGCAAGGTGGGGCTTGCTGCGCCCAACCCTCCATGAACTTCTGCACGGTGAACTGCTGCATCACATCACCGTGCCCTAGCAGTTTGCCGAAAAATGACACCCCAGCTAGCATTGACCCAGCTGATGAACAAGATACCCCATCTCCCATGAGTTCCGACAGAAACCCGAGTATGGCACCCATGACCCAGATAATGGGTCATGTGTCCCCTTGGCCCTGCAGAAGTCCAAATACTTGGATACCCCCACCCCCAGCTGTAGGCGCTCCAGGTTCCTGGAGCTACCGACTTCGATATTACCTGCCAGATCCCGCCCAGTTATCATTCCAAAACCAAGCAGACAGGGCCAGCAGGTCTTCCTTGGCCTCAGGAGCCAGCGTCTGAAACCTGCGCCACTGGAAACAAAAAAGTGCATCAGCGATTTTGTTGTCAACACCTGGTACGTGCTTGGCTTTAAATGTGACGTTCAGTCTCAAACATGATAACACAAATTTTCATAGCAAATTGTACACTTTCCTGCAGTTCACAGACTGCCTCTTAATGACCTGCACCACCCCTAAATTGTCGGACCAGAAAACCACAAGCCTGTTGGACAGTTTTTTCCCCAAACCTCCAAGGTGACCACAATGGGGAAGAATTCCAAGAACATTACATTTTTTGTCAGTCCAATGACATGCCATGCTTGCAGAAATGCTGCTGCACACCATTCACTTTAACAATAGATTCTGAAACCCATCCCACAGGAAGCATCCATAAAAAACTTCAGCTCCCTATTGGTAGTGGCTGGTACCTGCCATAGTGTCACTCCATTAAATGATTGCAAGAAAGCCAACCATGTTCCCAAGTCAGCTTTTATGCCTTTTTGCTCCCAGATAAAATGGTCTGGTGCACATACCCCGGCCATGGCCCTTGCCAGATGTGTGCAGAAAGGGCACCCCTTGCATGCAGAGTTTAGGTGTCTGTGCAGTTCCTGCAACTGTTGCAAGGTGAATTTGTTGGCCCCCATTACCCTACCAGGCCAGTCAGTTTTTGTACCTTCTCTTGCGGCAGCCTGGAAACTCCAGCCACAGAATCAAGCTCAATGCCCAAGAACATGGGGCCCTCTGTTTTGTCCGCAGCCAGTGGGTCACCAAATGTTTGAGCGATGCCCTGGAAGCTGGCTAGCGCACTGCTGCACATGTCCAGCTCTCTAGGACCAATGAAAAGGAAGTCGTCCAAGTAGTGGATGATGGACTCCACCCCCGTGGTCGTATGGACCACCCAGTTCAGGAAGGTGTTGAACTTCTCGAAAACGGCACATGAGATTGAGAATCCCATCGGCATGCACTGATCAACAAAATACTGCCCCCGCACCTCCATGCCCAGAAGGCAAAAACTGACCCCAGGTGAACCGGGATGAGGTGAAATGCAGATTCAATATCAGCTTTGGCCATTAAAGCCCCAGCGCCACACTTCTGTACCCAAGGTACCGCCACATCAAAAGCATGTATGATACAGAGGTGAGTTCGGGGTCTATCTGATCATTGATGGAATCCCCCTTTGGGAAAGAAAGAAAGGTGGTGGATGAGGCAGAACTCCCCAGGGGCTTTTTTCGGTACTAATCCCAGGGGTGAAACATGTAGGTTAGCCGGGGGGGGGCCTGGTCAACAGACCCACTATCCGACCCAGTCCCACCTCTTTATTTTCTCATCCAACATTTCTGGCCGGTTCACGGCTGATCTCAGGTTGCCCGCTTTGTTAGCAACTCGAGGGCCCAGATAGGGCATACTGAAACCATTCTTGAAGCCATTCATCAATTCCATAGCTGTTGCCCTGACTGGGTACCGTCTTAACCAAAGGAGAAGGGACGCATTATCGATTGGTGAGGGAGCCTTTTTCAGTGTTGCTCACACTGGAGCCGCCATCGGGCTACTGCTCTTCTCACATTTAAACCCAGGGTGAGCCCCCGCATCCCTGACATTTATGTTTGTATTTGCAGCTGCTTTGGTATGGGCATGATCCTTTGTTGTACCTCCAACAAATCCCTTCCCCTTTTGCGCTCCCTCCTTCTTTGTGTTCCTCCCCGCTTTGAACCCCATGACAGTAAACCCACTTTTGGTGCGTTGCGCAAGGAAGGGCCACCGGGAACACATCTGTTCTAAGTAAAGGAAGGTTTGCATTCTGCCCCACATAACCGATGGGTCAGAAGCCATCTTTCTCCTACATTTCTCATCATATTCCCACCAAGCTTCACCCCCGAAGGAATAGACTTTCAGGAAGTGATCCTGATACTTGATCAATCCCATCGCCTCCTCTGGTTCCTTCTTTAGAATGATTGTTGACATTACATTAAATGAGGCTATCCAGGTTAATATCTCTTTCTTTACTCTCTTTCTTCTCCTTTTTGTCCCCTTTACCATCCTTGTCTTTCTCTGCCTCCTTCATCTCTTCCTCTCCATAAGCAAGGAGAAAATGTAAATATATTCCTTTTTCCATACCTTCTCCTTCAAGGACATTGGCATGTGCCCCGCTAGGGGCCCCGGGTCGCAGAACACATTGTTCCTGCTTTAGGCTCTTGGATTTCAGCCCTCAGGAGCTGGAGCATAGCAGCCAAATCCAGGCCTGACCTGTCAGCTGCAGCTGCAGTCACAGGAGGAGGGGGGAACCATTAATACCCCAGCCTACGTTGCCACCAGAGCGCTGCCTAGCCTGTTTGCTTCTCCCTCCAGGCCAGCCGCCTGTGGCATGACACCCGGTGGTAGGTGTTCGGGAATGGCAGAAGGGGGTCAATATCCCTGCCAGGGGCCTTCCCCCCCCCAGCAGTTTTCCGTCTCTCCCCCACCCACACATCCGCTCCCAGGGATCCACTGCATGGGTTTCTTGTGCATAATGTGGCCAGAAACTCCAGCATTTCAGCAAACATGCCCTGGATAGTAGCCATGTTTTCAGAAACTTTATACACCCGCCCTGCTAACCTCTTACCCCAAGTCGGGGGGGGATCCTGAGGCAAACAGTCTTCCTGCACTCCTACCTCTACATCCCCCAACCCACTCGATCCCTCGCCTGCTATACTCACCCTAGACGCCTCTAAATTCGCCACTGACTGGTGCCTAACCTCTTCCTCACAGTCATACAACCATTCTGCTAGAGAATAAATAGAGTACTCACCCAGATGATTCATCGTGTCTGGCCCCTTGGAGAGTTTCCTGGGGTTTCCCATCTGATCCTCTGTGTTCCTCTTCATTCTTTCACCCACCGGAAGGGCAAGCGCTGAAGGACGAGATGGGGAGTGGGTGAGCTGCAATCCCCGGGTGGGAGGAAGGCTAGGAGGGAAGTAGGCCAGGAGGGCTGGGCCCGCAAGGCAAGAAGGCCCGGCAGGGGGAACAGCAGCAGCGGAGGAGATGGGGGTGGCCGGGGGCAGGCCTCTGTTCTGCTCCACAGCTTCAGCTCTATCAGGCAACTTAGCAACAGCATATGCGTGGTCTGCCAGGCCAGAGGGAAGAAGAAGGACAGTCGTCCCTGCTTGCTCCTGCCCCTTTACCCCCTGGCCTCTTGCCACCATTCTTTTTAACCCTAGAGGCCCCACCAGTAACCCCCTGGCCGGCCATCCCTCCACCAGACCCCTCACACAGAATCTATGCAGCCAAGCAGAGCCATTTGATGCACAAGCCTCTGACTTGGCTCAGCAAGTCAGTAATGTTATCGGCTCCAGGGATCACCATGATGCTATACGAGGAAGACCAGGGCCGCAGGCCTGCGTGGACGCAGACGCTGGAAGCAAAGGAGAACGCCGCTGGACACGTGGCATTGGGCCAGAGAAATACTGCAGCTCCGAATTCAGCCAAAAAAGAGGGGGGCAGGTCACAGCAGAAACCAGCAGGAATAATGCACAACCATGAGAAAGCTGCCATAATGGAGGCACCTGCTTTGGAAGAGGGGAAAAAATGGAAGAGTCAAGCGATGCTGGCAGGCCACACTATGAAGGCTGGGATGCAAGCGTGCCACGCAGTGTAGGCCACTACAGAGACTCATGGCCACAACAGGAAAATTATTTGCAGGCGTGCCCAGCGGAGAAGCAACGAGACCGGGGTTGCGCCAAGTGGGAACATTAAAACCTCCGCCCTGTCTCCACCTCTCTTCCTAGTCCCTGCTCTGGGCCACCTGAAGCCCATGAATCCAGTTGTGAGGACCCCCCCACCGCACCAGCCATGTCACTAGATGTCTCAACATGGCTGTCTTGCGCTGGGAGAAGGAGGGAATGCAGGGGCCGAGGTGGTGGGGGAGACCCTGTGTCAATATTGCCTCCCCTTAGGTAGAGAGGCTTCCTTGGTAGCCCTATCTAGAACTTTGGTAATGCTCTTGCTACTTATGGCTGGGGATATTAAACTCAACCCCAGGCCTGCCCTCCCCACTGAACTCCCATGGGCCTAAAGTTAGCTCACCTAAACATCAGGAGCTTTCTCCCCAAAATCTCGCTACTCCAACCAATTCCCTTATCCCTCAAGCCTGATACCCTGATAACAACATAAACATGGCTAAAGCCTCGCATCCATGATGCTTCTATCTCCATAACAGGCTACACTACCACATGAAAGGACTGTCCTGGTAATAAAAAAGGTGGTGGTATCGTCATGTACATTTCCTCATCCCTCCAATTCTCCCTGGTTCCTCTATCTCCTCAGCAGTCCACTGAATCCTTGTTGGTTCAAATCTCCCTCCCCCACTCATTCCCATTTATATAGCTGGCACCTATTGTTGCCCAGGCTCCCCCATGTCCTCCATCACCAACCTCCTGGCTACCTTACAATCGCACGCATCTGCTGGAAAGCTCCATTTACTAGGTGGTTTCAACGTGAACTGGCTCTCCACCTCCCACATTAAAATTCGTAACGACATTGCTGCTCTCAATCTATCTCGGCTGACTTGCAAACCCACCTGCATAAACACCAAAACACAAAACCATACCCTATTAGACTGGGCTCTTACCTCTCATACTCACCGGATAATTGCTGCAAGTCTCCTTCCTGACTCCTTAAGCAACCATCACCTAATTTATGTAGTCCGGAAAATATGTAGGCCCAAAGCCCCTCCACCTAAAACTCTGCTGGTTAGATCCTTCAAATCATTGGAGCTCACCCCTCCTACTAAATGGCTTGGCCAACACCGACTGGTCCTTCATCCCTCAAACCACCTCTATCGACTCTACACTGGACTATTTCAAGCCCAAGTTTCTCTCATTCTGGGATACCCATGCCCCACTCAGGAGGATCCAAGTGTGAGGCTCCCACCTGCCCTGGATAACCACTGATATCATGGACTGTCTTCAGGCCAGGGACCAAGCTTGGAAGACCCACAAAGCCACCAGCTCCTCCTCAGCTTATTCCTCAGCAAACTGGGTGCCCCGTATCGCAATCTTTGTTAAAAACGTATTAATTTGCACAAGCCTTACCAAACTGAATGATTTTTAATATGTATATTGCTCCATTTTAAATAAGTTGTTAAAATTTGTTCAGCTCCTTGATACTGAAAGGCGCTATATAAATAAAGAATAATTTGATCTGAATTATCACACTGTTCGTAATGCCTGTACTAGAGCAACCTGGAGAGCAAAGGCAGACTATTTTAACTCCTCCTTCCTTACCAATATAAATCACCCATCCAAATTCTGGAAGGTGGTGCAGTCCCTTTTCCACCCCCATCCCAACCCCCACCCTACTATTAAAACTGGCAGTAACACCTTAACTGACCTGCTGCAGTGGCAGCCAAGTTTAACTCCTTCACTTCTTGCATTTCAGCACTCCTGTCCTCTCTACCCCAGCCTCCCATGGCCAAGCCCCCAGCCACTCCCCATCCCAGCCAGGCCCCCTACCCCCTTCCCCAACCTTACCCCAGCTGATGTTTTAATGTCCTCCTTGCTCTAAACCCCTCAAAGGTAAATGCCCCTCCGGGTTCGACTCCAAAATGCTCCTACTGGCAGCCCCTGCCATTGCCTCTCCCCTTGCCTCACTCGTTAACCTCTCTTTCCCACTCAGTTCTATCCCATCTGAATGGAAGCACGCCACTGTCATCCCCCTCCCAAAAGGTGGCGACCCCACCTCCCCTGGTAACTATCATCCTGTCTCCCTCCTCCCCATTCTGGTAAAACTCCAGGAACACCTCGTCTTCACCCAGCTCTCCTCCTTCCTCGACTCTATCTCCTTCTTCACTCCTTACCAGTCTGGGTTTAGGAAGTCCCACTCAACCACAGTCTCCCTGCTGAGGCTCACTTATTCCATTCTTATTGGCATGAACCAGGGTCTCGTCACCTCTATCATTTTCATCTACCTTGCGAAGGCCTTCTATACCGTTTCACATCCACTCCTCCTATCCAAGCTATCACTAGCAAGGCTCTCTTGTGAGGCCATCAGCTCGTTCCACTCCTACCTTGTAGGTAGGACTCAGTCTGTCAGGATCAGAAACTCTCTCTCCAACTCCCTCTCCACTACCACTGGTGTTCCTCAAGGTTCCATCATCGGCCCCCCTGCTGTTCTCCATCTTCCTCAATGACCTGCCCTCTGCCTGCCCACACACATCAGTAAACATGTATGTGGATGACATAGTCCTGTATACATCTGGCCCCTCTACCACTGACACGGAATCCAGACTACTGTGTGACTTCGAGGAAGTTCATCTTTGGTTTCGCTCAAATCAGCTCTTCCTGAATGCCAAGAAATCAGTCTCCATGACCTTTGGCACAAGGCAGAGACTCTCTCTGCTCCCTTCCCTGCCCAATTTCCACACCCTGAATGGGACGTTACTAGACGACTGCACCCTCTTTAGATACCTTGGCATCTGGCTCGACCAGCACCTCGACTTTTCTGTACAAATTGAGGCCATCCACAAGAAACTGCACCTCAAACTGGGTACCCTGTATTGCAACTGTGGGTGCATCCTGCTGCCAACTTGCCTTTCTCTAGTACAGAAAATTATTCTCCACATTTTTGACTACGGTGATGTAGTCTACAGTGCCGCTCCCAAAACTTCCCTAACCAGACAAGATACCCTCTTCCATTCCTTCTGTCATTTCACACTAGACTGCCCTTCTAGTATTCACCACTGTACCCTAAACCAAGCTCTCTCTCTCTCTCCCGTCCCTTCAGGACAGGAGGCAGGCCCACTGCGCTACTCTTACAGCAAAAATTCTGGTCCCAGTCCCCGCCCTCTTATCTCACATCTACACTCTCCCCTTCCCTCAGACATATGACTACCGCACCTTGTCTGTCCCACGCATGTCCACTTTTGCTGGACAGCCAGCCTTCTCCTACCGCTCATCTAAATTATGGAATTCCCTCCCCTCTACCATCTGCCATACCCTTTCCCCTCACTATCTCAACACCCTCCTGAAATCCCACTTCTGCTCTACCTGTTCCTTATTTTTTTAAATCAAAAACAATGTTATTGAAATTTTGCAGCCATAGCACCCATAATCCACATGACAGTGCACACATAAAACCAGTATTCTGAAACAGAGAAAAAATAAACCCTCCTCTCCCTCCCTCCTAGTCCACCTCCCCCAGCCGCACCCTCTCCCACCCCAGGCAAGGTGCAATAATAGGGAAACCTATGAAACCAACGCACATCTTAGGCATCGTCTGTTAGGTACTCGTGGAGGTGCCCGAGATGGTCAGACAAGAGGGGGATTAAGAAAAGTAGAGAGCATAGTTTTCCCCATTTTTTGGTAACTGAGGATTGTCGATGGCGATCACTAGCAATTAACTGTTCTGCTCTGAGAGCAAAGGACATTTCATGTAGCCACTCTGCAAAGGTGATGGGTGCCTGGTCCATCCAGTGCTTAAGGACAAGCTTTTTAACTGCCAGTGAGATGAGAGCCATATGATACTTTCTTTCTTTTACTTAAATCTTTGAAAAATCCCCATTGACACAAACAGCCCTGGAAACCTAGTAATGGGTCTAACCAAAGTTCTAGTTGTGACCACAGTGGAGATACCTTCTCGCAAAACCAGAAGATGTGCATGGGGAAGCCTTCCTCTTTACCGCATCTGGAGCATAATACTGAGGGGAGTCACCCCATTTTGGCTAGCTTATCCGGAGTATAATACATATTATTTAATATCCAATATTGGGTTAGCCTGAGTCTATCCTGGAATATGTATGTGTACAAGTCTTTCCAGAGTTGGGCCCAATTGATCTCCAAGTCAGGGAGAAGAGTATTCCATACCTTAGAGCCCACAGGTGAGGGTGGGTGGGGACTAACAAGCAGATGTTTATATAGTGTGGAGACACTGTAAGGGGAACAGGCTGGGTCCGATATTTGCTGTAGCAAGTCCCCAAAAATAGAGGATTGTGGCTGTGACCCAAACAGATTAACCAGCAGGTGGCGGAGTTGGTAGACCTTAAAAATAGATGTTACCGGCAGCCCGAGTTTAGTTAAGATGTCTTGATAAGTTAAGATAGAGGTTTGAGAGTAAAAATCTGAGATTCTTAAATCTTGGGGTATCTGGATCCAAGAAGGAGGAATGGGCTGTCCCCCAATTTTAACATTTAGACTGACAAGAATAGGTTGAGAGAAATCTCTGATAGGGGACATTTTAAGGTATCCACAAATGCTCTACCTGTTCCTGATCCTAACCGCTTTAACAGTGCTCTTCCTGGCATTGCTTTCTCGGCACTTGCCAGTGTATGATCTGCCTTGGCTCTTAAATCCCTGTGCAGCCTGGGATGCCTCCACACTGTTCATCCTGAGTCGGACTGGGACGCAAAGGGCCCACCTGGAAATGGGTCATGGGGGGCCTCGGTACCGGGCCCTTGGGGGCCCTGCTGCAAAGGCATAAGGGGCCCCTGGTACCAATCACAGGGGTAACATCTGAATTAGATGGACTAAAAAATGCAGAGCAAAACCAGCCCAGTGGTGCAGAGGGTTGAGGCGCTGGACACCATACCTCATGCTACGTTGGTGACCTGGGTTTGGGAATGACCTCGGGTCATTGGGGGGGCATGGAGCAGAACTGAGCATGCTGGCTGGCAGGTCTACTCTCCTGAGGGTGGCGACGGTGGTTTGGCGCCTCCTCGTAGTTCCACTCACACTGGGTGGAGGCCCAGTGGGTAGCATAAGGGTGTGAAGCGTGCCACCACATGTTCACACGACCGTGTTTCAGGCCGGGGGGGGCAGGGAGAAAACCTGAAAAATATACAAATGTGTCCCCTTCGCCAGCTGGCAGAAGGAAGTGATGGGGACAAAAAAAAGCTCAATAAAAAAGTGCAGAGCAGTATTAGGCCAAAAAGTGACTGACTGAGGGTAAAGTGACATTGATGAATGAATGGAATACAGCTGAAAAGCACTGTGCAGCAAGTAAAAGGGTATAGGTTCTCCGTACAGTCAGTCAGTTTGACCCTGTCCACATTGCACTTTTTAAAACCAACCAGTTTAACAGTGCTAATGTATTGCTTTACTGTTCCAAACTGTGTTCAGCCCCCCCTTCCACCTCAGAGCCCAATCAAATGCCTTGAGGCCTGGATAAGCACTATGCAGTAATTATTAACTATATAACAGACATTTCTAATGAAAGGAATCCAACGATAAAAACAAAAAGTGAATCGTCTCCACCCAGGAATGGTTATTGCTGCCTCGAGCAGACAAGCTCTTTATGTGTGGTGGTGGTGGTGGTGGTGAGGAGTTCAGGAGGAGAGACAGCAGAAAATTTAGGGTCATGCTAGAGGTGGTAGAGGTGCCCCCTACCAGCACAAAGAAAACCCAACAAATAGTGTAAAAAGATCAATTTTAACATGACACTACACAAATGCTGCATACAATTCGGCAAGATTGTGGAGGACATTAGGCTGGTGGCGCTTATCAGGTTACGTACAATAACGACCCCTTCCCCGACACAAAAAGCGATGTCCAATAGATAATAGTTGCCTGCTGCTTTTTGTGTGAGGTTGCTGTCTGCCGTTACCCGAAGTTAGAGTTCTTATGTTTTGTAATATTCGGTGATATTATTCTTTCTGTGGGAGCTCAACCCTCCAACCCCTCCAACCCCCAAAAAAAAAAAAAAAAACACCAGGTTTAAAAACAAAAGAACAAAAAAAAAAAAAAAAACACAACTTTATCAGTGCACCTCCGCAGAAAGAATATCACCGGCTTATTACAAAAACTAGTAACGGAGACCATAAAAACTGAAAGCATCGTTTTAAATGTACTTTTACTTGCGGCACCAATGACTGCCCAATACAGAGATACTGACGAGACTACAATATTAAAAACAAACATTAATTTAGAAGCACAACCCACCTGGCACCACTACTTTATTCTCTTATTGTCACAGCAGTCACAGAAAGGCATTTAGCAATAACAAGTTCAGTGTTTCATTATTAGTGTCTCTGTTTTAGGCAGTCATTGGTGCTGCAAATAAAAGTACATTCAAAGCAGCTGAAAGCAACATGAACGCACCCACTGCATGATCATATCTCCATCGTAATGTGTGGGGTTTCCTAAAAAGCGCCCGACCAGTCCAACGTCTCCCACAAATGCCCAATGCAGCATACATCAGTTGTAACCAGGGAGAAGAACTACAACATTCAGACTTCAGTTCAAGTTCTACCACAAGAAAAAATGAATTCCCCTTTTAGTAGTCTGCAACTTTCCAGACATGCGAGAACTATAACCCACAGAGGTCTCCACTACAAAAAAAAAAAAAAAAAGTCTACACTCCACTACAGCACAAAAAATCCTGATGTTTAATTTGAAATAGTCCTTGTGTAGTAGTGGCATTCTCTAATGCATTTTAAAAATCTGCTGTAAGGTAGGTGCATGACTGCATTCCACACAAGACTATTAGAAAACTACACTAAATACAAGTAGTATTTAATTAAACTTGAGGCCCTCCCCCCTGTAAGATTTCGAACATGTCTGCTTGGAGGGCGCCACGTTTAGAGTTATGGCTGTAAGTAAATGTTTATTAAAGAACGGTCTTGTGTGATATGAACTTCTTGTCACAGTTTTAAGTTTCCAGTCGTAACATCTCACATGCTGCAATGCAGTGCCAATTTCTAGAAAGTATTTGAGAATGCCTCTACTGCACAAGGACAGTGACCACTTCAAATACAGAAAATGCAGATATACTCCTTGTACTCAAGTGTGCTGTAGTGTAGCCTTTTTTTTGTGAATGGAGACCTCTGTTGGTTAGACAATTCATGCATGGAAGAGCATTTAAAATCCAAAGTAAACATTTCTAGAATCTACACAAGCCCACTAGGTGGGCTGTATGATCCTTATCTGCTAACAGATTCTATTTTTTATGTAAGTCCATTCTAAAAGGGGATTTGCTCATGTATTTCCCTTTTAGAACTTGGTTGGAACTCCTTTTCAAATCAAAAATGTTGCAGTTGTTCCGGACCGAGCTCCCTATTTCCCCTTCTACAGTGATACATAATGCAACCAAAACCAGCTGCTGCTACTGTTATTAAACTATTTTTATTCATTTTATATCCTAAACCAAGTGAAACCAAACCTTTGGAAATAAATGAAAATAATCATAACAGGAGGATCTCTAGACGTTCATGCATGCTGCTGCTGGTAGTGGAGTGCTCCTTGGTCGCCAGGTGACTGGAACAAGGACTGTTTGCATGCCATAGCCACGCGATCTATTACAGGACACAGCCCCCCCCCCCCTCCATTTTTAAGTGTCCAAGATCCATCCACGACACACGACCAATCCTCTGTAGTCCAGGGCAAGCAAGCTCACTAGCAGTGCTGGCATTTCTCTCCCCCCCTTCAATTTTCTCATTTGAAATAGCTACCATTACCAACCATTACCACTACCAGCATAGACTGTTTGGGCCCAGCCACCGACCCCCTCTCTCACCCCCCCATCCTTCCCTCAAGCAGCATAATAAATGAATTAATTCCTCCTTCAATTTGAAATTACTTTTGTTTTATACTTTTCTCTTACCACTTCTAGTCTTCTGTTCTGTCTGTGTGGGTTATGAGAAGATGAGATCTGCCAGCGCCGCAGCCGCTGCAATCAGACCCGCCTTGTAAAATTACCTTCAGTTGCCACCCATATGCCATATCCTTTTTATACTCACTCTCTAGGTGTGGTGAATGGGTCTTCAGATCGCCCGGTCCCAGTACAGCAGGAAGAAACATAGCAGCTGTGCGATGTCACACAAGAACGACGGTGCTCTTATGATCCAAGAATGACCTATGGTAGCCTGCCTCCAGTGAGCCCCCCCCTTTCAACCTACTGCAGTGCCGGCCGATTCCAGACATTCGACGAGGAGGATTGACAATTTCATTTTCTCACTCATAGAAACATAGAATTTGACAGCAGATAAGGACTGCTCGGCCCACCTAGTCTGCCCATTTCCCTACCTAATGCATAGGCTGCAGATCCTAGTTAACCAACAGCCTATTTCCCCCTACCCCCTGTGACATAGACAGCCAGTTCTGAGTGCTGTATCATTTTTTTGTAAATATAAAAATGAGTTATGGACTGTCTGTCATGAGAGGTGCTGAAACAGCATGTGAAACTGACACTTCAAACCCTCCCCCCCCCGGGATAAGTTCGAATGACAGGACATAGCTAAACTGCAGATATCTGGGGTGTAGTTATCTTGTCAATTTGCTTTGATCCCAGGAAATAAAATTAGCTATTCATGACGTCCTCAGGGAAATCCTTCGATCTGCACTAGATGACCTGAGAAAAGGGACACTGGCCAGTGTTATGAATAACCTTCCAGGAAGCCAGTTCACTTCATCAGAGACCTTTGATGTGTAGATACCAAGGCCCAGACAGAATTAAGGAGTCAAATAAACTTTTGCTTTGAATATACAGCGACTTATATCAAAGAGACTTTTGATGTCTAGGGGAAAGCAGATCACAGACTGGTTTTGACTGGTTACATAAAGAGAAGATTTATGACATTTTTATTTTTAAATAACTTAGTAGGCCATCGTGTGTTATAAAACATAGATTTTATTATACCAAGGCGGAGTTTGGTGACCTCATAGAGAAGGCCGGCTCAGGACTGTTTTTTTTTTTTTAAAACCTGATGAGCAAACCTTGAGATTCACACTTTCACATTTCTGACTGAGAGAAGAGGAACATCAGAGCACTGAAAGATTTAAGAAGTAAGGACCCTTAGACAAGATTAGTCTGAGTGTTATTATTTGTAGGAATCTGTACTTTTAACCTGTTTGTTTTAAGGTTGTATGTGTTGGGATATTGTTGTTCTGTATTTTACTGTTTTCATATTTTACCTATTTTAAAGTAAAGATATACATTTTAAAAAGGAAATTGACTGGTGTGCCTTCACATTTCTTTTTTTTTTTTTTTTTTTAAGTGAAGCTTTTTAAAGGTTATAGTTGACACTGTGTATGAGCTTATTGTTATAACAAACTGGGAAACGGATACAGTTCTCTAAGGTCTTGCATAGAGTTCTAAGGGTTCATTTTGTAGACCTGGTTAGGTGCCCGTAGGCAAAGATATCTGGCCCCCCGAAGACAGAATTATCTGAGCCTGATAATTGGGTACGCTAGCAAGAGGTTATCAGTTTGAATCCCTCCAGAACTTGAGATTAAGGTGACTTGAACCCACAAAACAGACAAGAGGGTTACCTTGAGCTGTTAACTGTCCTCAAATCACATGCTCAGAGGTTGGCACTTTAGGAGTAGAGGATTAACCGGCTGAGCGAATTTGTGACACCCCCCACTAGAATTGCCTTATGTCTATCCCATGCATTCTTGAATTCCCCCACTGTTTTTGACTCTACTACCTCTAAAGTAAGGCTGTTCCATGTATCCACAACCCTCTCCATGAAAAAATACTTCCTCACATTACCTTTGAGCAGTTCCCCCCTCTATCTTCAAATTGTGCCTCCTTGTTCTTGCACATCTCTTTTTCTGAAAAATGGTACCATCTTGGACTCTGTTGATTTCCTTGTTGTACTTGAAAGTTTCTATCATGTCCCCCCACTCCTCGAGTGTATAAATATTAAGCTTCTTTGATCTTTCTTCATATATCTTCTGGTGCAGACCCTGCACCATTTTAGATGCCCTCCTCTGGACAGCCTCCATCCTGTGTCCTTGTGGAGACGGGGTCTCCGAAATTGGACGCAAAACTCCAGATGCGGTGTCACCAACTGTCGGTACAGAGTGATAACAACTTCCTGTTTTCTACTGGTGATGCCTCTCCCTATGCATCCCAGTATCCCACCTGCCCTCCTTGCTGCCTTCTCACATTGCTTGCTCACCTTAAGATCATCTGATAGGACTACCCCCAGGTCCCTTTCCATTTCTGTTGTTATTATCTCACCCCCCACTGTATACTCTTCCCCTGGATTTTTGTTTCCCAGGTGCATTACTTTGCACTTCTTTGCACTGAATCTAAGCTGCCATATATTTGAGCATTCCGCCAACCTTGCCAAGTCCCTTTGCATCCTCTCCACCCCACCTTCTATATCAACCCTGTTGCAAATCTTTGTGTCTGCAAAGAGACATACTTTTCCTTCTAGTCCCTCTGCAATGTCACTTATAAAGACATTAAAAAGAGGTCAGCGCAGAGTACTGAACCCTGCGGTACCCCACTAGTAACCCCCCTTTCTTAAGAGTAAACTCAGTTTACTATTACCTACCCTCTGTATCCTGTTGTCCAACCAATTTTTAACCCAGGCTACCACCTTGGGACCCACTCCAAGGCTGGCTAACTTGTATATTAATCTTTTGTGTGGGACTGTGTCAAATGCCGTGCTAAAGTCTAGGTAGGCCATGTCCACTGCCCCTCCCTGGTTCACCACATTGGTCACCCAGTCAAAGAAATCTATTAGATTTGTCTGACATGACCTTCCTGCTGTGAATCCATGTTGCCTTGGGTCCTGAGCCCCCACTGGCCTCTAGCAACTCAACAATTCTTTCCTTTAGAAGTGATTCTATCATTTTCCCCTACCATTGAGGTCAAACTAACAGGTCTGCAGTTTCCTGCCGCTGTCTTGCTCCCACTCAGTGTCCTCTCCAGCTTATACTAACCCCCCCACCCCCCGCCGCTACTCCACAGCAGAGCAGGAGCGCCCAATGTTGTACTCATAACAAACGGGCCCAACCCCCACGGCAGACACTGCACCGTGCTGATGACTGAGCACTAGGTGGTCTGTCTTGCTGGCGACAGGTCCCCAGGAGTGGGGAGGTTGGATCTTTGTGCGCCGCGTGGCACAAGGAGGCAAGCAAGAGTAGATTTAAACTTTTTGATCCTACCTCACGTTGTGGGTTACCCACCCATCATCATGTACAGCAGCAGTACACTTGTGATGGGCCAGTCCGATGTATTCCTTCTCTCATCCACTCGGACGCATCTAAGAAACGAGTCTGCTCAGAATGCTTTCCTGGCGAAACTTTTAAATAAATAGTTCTAGGCTGCAGTTAACTGATGGCTCTTCCAAGTAGTTAAACTGCCGCCGTGACACCACACGCCCAATCAATAACTGCAGTACTGTAAATGGACTGATCTTGGCAGCTCTCTGACCCAATCGGTCAGCTCCATTAACGTTGCAGGAGCTAGAGCCATGATTCTTTTTTCTGTTAATAATGAACTTTATTTAGCATCTAATGTCGGTGACATAAAGAGTTTAGCAAGCGCCGCAACTTGTGAAATTTGACTTCCCGATGAGAACAAGTAAATGTTGTTGGAGTTGTCCTGACCTCCAGCTCGGCATGCTGCAGTCATTTTCTTTTTGATTCTCGACAGCATTCTGGGTATTGTAGTGTTACACTCTCACAGGCCTTGGCTCTCCGTTGATAACAAGAACATGCTTTGCTCTTTGAGTTAGAAACTGCATTTCCCAGAGGCGACGGGGTGGGCGGTGCGTTCAGGGTCCGGGTTGTCTTCCGGGTCTCGTCTGTGCACGGGGTTAAACGGGGTAAGTGTGCAGGGGTATTTTTGGAGTGGGGTTTTAAATAAGCCAGTTAATCTTTTTTTCTTTATACTGATAAAAATGTGTTTCCCTTTTTTGGCACACTAGCCGGTTAATGAGCCTAATGCACTGTCAATTTGATAATGTATTCTTTTATTTTTGCGTATTTTGATTTACAATTGTTGGTCGCGGGAAAGGCACACGAGATTCCAAGTGTGGTTTAGGGACTTGATCAGGGTCACACTTACAGTGTGCAAGTGGTTGTCAAGGATCTGTGTAGGCAGGTATACTCACTGTACACATTTTTATGCAGTTTTGGTGAATGCCTGTCATAAACCATATGCCTTTCTGTTAACATGAAACATGAAAGTTGTCGGCAGATGGGGACCGTACCATCCATCAGGGTTGCCCTTGGCTTCCTACCCCCCACACACACACACACACACACACTTAGCTGCCTGTTTGTGTATCGCAGTGTCTGCCTCATGACCGCTTGAATTCACCCACGGCTGTTCCATGGTTCCACAAGGTGCTGTGTGAAGAATTTCCTCCTATTGCTTCTGAAGTTTCCTCCCTTAAGTCGAAAGTTGTGCCCTCTAGTCCTGCTGTAGTCCTTTACCTGTAAGGGGTTCTGCACATGCACCCTGTTGTTACCTTTAAGGTATTTGAATGTTTCTATCATGTCCCCATGATTCCTGCGTTGTTCTAGGGAGTATAATTTGAGGTCATCCAGTCTTACCTTGTACGGTTTCTGATGCAAGCCCTACACCATTTTTGTTGCTCTTTTCTGTACTGTCTTCAGCCTATCTGTGTCCTTCCTGAGGTATGGCCTCCAGAATTGGACACAGTACTCCAGGTGAGGCTTGACCAGGGACTAATATAGGGGCATGATTACTTCATGCCTTATGCTCGTGATGCCCCTCCGTGTGCATCCCAGGATACCACTAGCCTTTAGTACTGCTTTTTCACGTTGTCTACTGACCTTGAGGTCATCTGTTAAGATCACCACTAGGTCTTGCTCCTACCTGGTAGCCACCAGCTGCTCCACTCCCATTGAGTACAATTTGCCTGGGTTACACTTTCCCAGGTGCATGACATTGCATTTTTTGGCATTGAATTTCAATTGCCAGGGCTTGGGCCACTCCTCCAGTTTTCGGAGATCAGCTTCCATGCTTTGCTGTCCCTCTGTTGTGTCTACCCTTTTGTCGATGTCGGTGTCATCTGCAAAAAGGCACATCTTTCCCTCCAGTTCATCCGCAGTGTCGCTGATGAATATGTACAAGAGGATTGACACCAGAACTGAGCCCTGCGGGCAGGGCTCCAGATAAGGGGAGTACCGACCCGTTTTACTCCCCACATTTTAGGAAATACTCTTCAGAAAATTATTTTAACGAGTACCGCTACTCACCCAACATTTGTAAATACCACACACTCCAAAGAATAGTGCTTCATAACACAATTGGTGATTCAAAAGGAGCATTTTTTTTCCAGATTAACAGCACTCATGTACATCCCAATGTTGTTTTACTCTTTATATTTTAAAACTAGTGAGTAAATTACTCCTACCTTACAACAATGCCTAGAGCATTGTTGGCACTTGATCAATTTTTATCTAGAAAACCTACATGGTTTTAAAAAATGTACTCCTCACTCCACTCTGTCCAGACATTTGTACGCATCTGAATTTAGTTTTACTCACCTCGCTTTCAAATGAGGAGTATAGTACTCGTCCCCAAAAATCTTATTTGGAGCCTTGCCTGCGGGACCCCGTTAGTCACTCTCCCCTCCACAGACAGAGTGCCATTTATTAATACTCTCTGAGTTCTCCCATGTAACCAGTTTCTGACCCAGTTTGTAACCTCGGGGCCCATTCCCCATGTTCTTCTGTTTTTTGACTAGTCCCCTGTGCGGAACAGAGTCAAAAGCTTTGCTGAAATCCAGGTAAACCACATCCACTGCCCCACCCTGATGCACTGTTTCGGTGACCCAACTGAAAAAATCAACCAGGTTTGTCTGGCAGGACCTCCCTGCCGTGAAACCGTGTTGATTTTTGTTGAGCTGACCAGTTTGCTCCAAAAAAGTTATGATTCTTTCCTTCAGTAGGGACTCCCATCAATTTTCCCATGACTGACATTAAACTGACCTAGTTACCTAGCTGTTCCTTGCTTCCACTCGAGTGGTACTACTGTTCCACTCTTCCAGTCATCCGGCACCTCCCTGCTCCTTAATGATTTGTTGGAAGAGCACTGCTAAGGGGGCTGCCAGTTCCTTCCCTAGTTCTTTCAGTATTCTTGGGTGTATCCCATCAGGCCCCATCGCTTTATCTACCATTAACTCGTGTGGTTCCTCCAGGACCCTTTCCTCTGTGAAGGGACCCATGTCTGTTTTTTCAGTCGGACACTAGTTTGTGCCCATTTCTGGTCCGTTACTGTCTGCTTCCTGTGAGAAGACTGAGCAGAACTACTCATTGAGTGCCTCTGCCTTCTCCCCGTCTTGCTCTGTGGTTTGGCCGTCTTTTTTTGCGATTTTAACAATGCCTCCTTTGCTCATCCTTTTTTCACGTATGTACCTGTAGAAGGTTTTGTTACCCTTTTTTTACTTCCTGAGCTATCCTAATCTCTGTTTGAGTCTTTGCATTTCTTATCACGTTCCCTGTGTCTTTTAGTTTCTGTTTATATTCTGTTTTGTCTGCCTCGTTCCCCGACTTCTTGTACTTTCTGAAGGCTGTGTGATTTTCTCTCACCATGGTTGCCACCTCCTTGGAAAACCATAGTGGGTTTTTCCTCCTTTTGTTCTTACTAACCTGACAGGTACACAGTGATGTGACCGTGGTTATTGCATCCTTCAGCCTTGTCCAGTATTCCTCAATGCACCCTTCTGTCGAGTTACTAAGGTTATCTCTTAGGCAGGCCTTCACGTCAGTGAAGTCTGCCCTCCTGAAGTCAAGGACCTTCAGTCTGAAGTGTGTGGAGTCTACAGTCCTTTTTACTCTGAACCATACTGTGTTATGATCACTGTTGCCCAGGTGGTTCCCTACTTCGTCACCCAGAACCCTATTGCTATTTGTGAATATCAGATCTAGAACCACATTACCCCTTGTGAGTGGTGTCACTAGTTGACTTAGGCCTGCATCCTGTAGTGCCACTAGGAATTCCCTGCGCTTCTGTGATGCTGCTATGTAGGTATTCCAGTCTATGTCCGGCAGATTGAAATCCCCCATCAGCACCATGTCCCCTTTGCCTGACATCTGGAGGATGGTTTCCAGGATTTCCCTATCCCTGGCTTCCTCCTGATTTGGGGGTCTGCAGATTATTCCTCCCCGAATGGGTTTCCAGCTTCTGGCCCCTATTGTGATCCATATATCCTTTGTTTCCCCTAGTGCCTGCTGCATTTCTGTAGTATTGATATCCTTAATATAAATAGCTACTCCTCCTCCTCCCTTTTTCCCAGTCCTATCTCTCCTAAACAAGTTGTTCCCTGGGATAGTCACCTCCCAACCGTGATTATTTGTGAACCATGTTTCAGTCACGGCCACCCAGTCTAGTCCTGCCTCGGCTATTGTGTCAATGAGGTCAGTCATCTTGTTAGCCAGACTGCGTGCATTGAGGCATAGTGCTGACCACTCTTGCTGTGTCACTTTGTTTGTCATACTTCCCTTGATCTTATTGTCCATCCCTTTGTAGTTTTCCCTGTTTACGGTTCCTCCCTTTCCATTGTGTTGGTCAATGCCAGAGCCAGAAAGGGTTTTATGTTCCCAGCTATCTGCTTTTGCTGTCCTGGAGTGTGTAGATTTGGTATTAGCTGGAGGGGGAGAGACAGCAGGCTTTATGTGTGTCTGTTTAAACTTCTGTTGTTTAGGAGACAGATAAATGTTTAGCCTCTTTAGAGATTAGGGGAATCATCTGACAGCAGTCTGATTTGTTTGGAAGGGGGCAGCATTTGGAGAGGATGTATACATTTTTTTTAATGGGGGGGTAGCTGTTGTGTATAAAATGGAAATTTCTGTCTACACCCCTTGCGCGTGTGCGATTCAAACCCAAGTCTGCTGCTCCCAGGTTCACAGCGTCTAGCTCTAACCTCTCAGGCGGAGTCAGTTGTTGCCTAACTTTCTGCATCATCAATTGCGAATATTATTCAGGCCCAGATAAAGAAATAAAAAGAGCTGTTTAGTTCCATTTTATAACAAGGGTTGCTTCAAACGTGCAGCCCCATTGGTGGAGTCCCTCTATGTGGCTAGATATTAGATTCCCTTTTTAATGCACAGGTCCGCGAGAGGACTTGGGGCAAGGGCTGTCAGCACTCGTTCCTGAGTGGAGAAGGGCAAAACGCAATGGCAGCCATTAACCCATATGGGGAAACGAGAGAGCCCCAGTGGGCAATGGCCCTGGTGTACTGTTGTCAGCTGTGCCAGGTTGTTGTCTTTTTGTTCATCGAGCCATATTCCCAGTGCGACTCCCAGACACACAGAGAAAAAGACAGTAAGAGAGAGAGAGATGTACCAACAGTGGGCGAGTCATGTAATGACCAATTACTGCACTTTGTCTCTCTCTCTCTCTCTCTGTCCGTTTGTCAGTACATCGAGCACCTTCCCCTCCACCCAGTGCCACTGTGACCGCAGTGTCAGTAGAGGGAGTGACATGAGCACGCTGACCACCTTGGAAAGCAACAGGAGTCAGAGCTGTGTGTCCCTTTACAGTACTGTTTTCCAGTGGAACTAAGTGGTTAGTATGTCGCTAGGCACGATCTACACAGTGCCTTTGTTGTGCCAGCAAAGTGGTGCTATTCCCCGGTATGTTTTCGTTCCCCAATGATGAGCAAACCTGAGGGTCTTGAGTGTCCCTTCAGCTCCCGAAGCAGTGGCCCTCCAATATATTGTGGCAGCCAAGTGATGCTATTCTCCAGTCCGGTGTCAGTCCCCCTGCCTCTGAACAAGGAGCAAGGCTGAGGGCCTTGGTCATCCCGTCACCTCCCAAAACAGTAGCCCCCACCCAAAAAAAAAACTGTATATGCAGCTTGTGTCCTGGTGCGAGGGAGCCAGCAGGAGACGGACACGCTGGAGCAAGGAGTAGAGAGCCACTGTGTGCAATCAGTGGCTTCCTGTCTACTAACTGACAGAGGGAGGTGGACCACAGATTGTGGTTTGGCTACCAGTTTGTGTGTGTGTGTCTGTCTCCCCATGCTCCGCAGCATAGCACTGCTGCCATTATCTGTCAGAGAGCCACTTCAAAGGGTGAGAGACCGCGGTGGGAGGACTAGGACAGGAGGTGAGGTGCAGATGGGGTGCTGTAGCATAGCAGTGTCGCTGTTATGCGTGTGAAGTGGGAGTAAGAGTGACATGCAGGGAAAGCTGGGGTTGGGATCGGTGGTGTTTGTGAGACAGGGAACAGTGGGCAGTCATTGGGGCAGTAGGTACCGCCAAGGGATAGTGGCTGCGATAGTCCTTGGTTGTGTATGTGTGGGTGCCTCGCCAGGGACAGATGATACAGAAGCAGTTGTGGGCTCCCAGTGTGTTGCTTGGTTGTAGTTACTGCAAGGGAATGAAGGGTTCTTGCTGGTTGGCAGGTGGTTCACTTCTCCTGAGCTTCTTGCCACTATCTGTATTTCTATGTGCACAGTACTGTGCATATGGTTGGGGGGGGGGGGTCGACACTAATGGTGTTAAGCAATGTACCACACAGTAGTATGCACAAGAAATGTCACTGATCATCTGAGTAGTGTATCTGTGACATTTGTATCTGCATAAGAATGCAGTATGCATTATTTGTTAGCGACTATTTTGCAAGGTGGCAGGATACAGTATCTGGTATTTAAACAGCAAAAATACATCTTTCTGCATATTTTTTGTTGTGTAAACATAATCCATGTTGTAAGTGTAATAACCTTGCAGCCTTGTGTCTTACAGCACACCCCAGGCGTGCATTAAATGCCTATTAACCCACATCCTGTCATTGGTTATTGCTTGCTTGCATGTCCCCCCCCTACATTGCTAACATATTTTATGATTACCCAGTGCAGCAAGCAACTTAAGTAGAAGGGTAAGTGTAATGTGTTCTAACATAGATTGTTATGGCATAATGATAGTTGATAGGTACTATTGGCAGTCATAGGTCTGTTAATAGATTACAAGAAATGTAAGTTGGGACGAACTTCAGTGCTTGGGTAAGACAGTATGGCGGATGGGAATACTGTGGCACAGGGGAACACTGTCAGTGCTCACTTCAGAAACGGAAACCCTGATGGAACAGTGATGCTGTTTTTAAAAAAACAAAAAACAAACAAAAAAAACAACATAAAACAGACCATCTTATAGTCTGCACACCACTTCCGGTAATTAATTTCTTTGGGGGGCTTTGCCACTCCCTAGTTCATCTGCTCCACCCCCGTGCTCCCTTATTTTGTAACATGTAACCAGGGAGAGCGTGGGGACGCGCCCCGTACAAGTCTGTGGGGCTCATTTTCAGAAAGGTTTTACAGAACTTTAAGCTACCATTTGATAACAAAGCAATCGCGATAAAATCTGGGAAATCCAGGGGCAACATGAGCCTTCAGTCAGGGCAACAAACATATTTTTTACCTCCTTGTATGCTTTAGTGTGAGTTTGTGAATGAAGGTATGTTCTTTGAGTAGTTCCTTTTTATGTTTGCTTGTGCATGCGCAAGAAACATGTTGTGACAGCTTAGGAGACAAGCGGGTTGTGGAGGTGCGGCATTGTGGCAGCCAACGCAGGCACTGTATTTGTGGGCTTGGCACTGTTCACCCAGTGCAGGCCTAGTGTCATGATGACACTGGTTCTGCATAAGTGCCAGCAAGTTGAAACGATTTGGCTGTTGCAGTGAGGGGCCACCTCGTCATTGCAGCGTCAGCCAACCTGCTACAATGAGGGAGCGACCTGTCATTGCAAGGCAGTACGTGGCCTGGTGTAACATGTCCGTAAACATGGCGGCAGAAGGAAAACCGACTGACTGGGGTGCCCAGTCCTGTCGGCATTCCCCTCTAGTTAATTGTCGACAGGGAGCCCACTCCCGTTGCCATAATGCCCCACCTCGTTTGTTGTGTGCGAGGGGTGCCCAATCCCCCTCGGCATCATGCCTCCCCAAACAGTCGTTCTTTGCCAACAGGGGTCCAATCCCTGTCGGCTTAAGTCCCCCACCCTGAAAAGGTAGGTGGCAGACTGGGAGCCCACCCCAGTGTGCCAAAAAGAAGCCTGCAAAAAAAAAAAATCTTCCCACGATGTATTTTTTCTGTTCCTGAAAGAAAGGAAACAGTCCCACGCTGTTCGGACCCCTCCCCTAATCCGCATCCACCTACTGTGCACCCTACCTCCCCATACCCCTCCTCACCACATACTTACCTCTGGAGCCCGGCACGACAATCTTCAGTGGACCGGGAACACGTCTGCACTCTTCGAAGCCGACCGCAAACTGAAGACATGCCGGTAAGCTGTAGGCATAAATAAGGTTTTTTTCAACTTTGGTGCATATCTCGGGCATTTTTGGGAATATTAGCACCAAATTTTCAACATGTGATTATTGGGACGCCTCCTTATGAATTCAGTCACTGTCATGGCGTTATTTGGTCCGGAAAGGTGATTTTGCGGTCACCGCACAGAATTACCTTTTGGGACTGATTAACGAAACAACAGTGCCAGTGTTCATGAGATGGCTCTCAAAAAGCCTATATTGCAAATTTGGTGAAAAAATCCAAAAAATTGCTGTTTTATGAGCGTGTGTTGTGCAGTTTCCATGGATGCTCGTAACTTCGCGAATTTGCAGTATTTTCACTCCAGATTTTCAACATTGGCATTTTTTTACACTTCCTTATGAACAGTACAGCTGTTTTCACATCCTGGCTGGAATGTGTTTTCGCACTTGCGGCGCAGAATAGCACAGTTGCTGTGGGAAATCAGTGTTCGGGACACATTAAGAAAACCACAGTGACACTGTTCATGAGCAGAGGTCTTAAAATGCCTATGTTGAAAATTTGGTGACAAATGTCTATAAAATGTCTGTGTTACGAGCCTGCATTGTGCAGTTTCCATGCACCCTCATAACTTCGCAAATTTGTAATATTTTCACTCCAGTTGTTCAACATTTGCATTTTTTCAGCCCTCCTTATGAACAGTGCAGCTGTCATTTTTCACATCCTGGCCGAAATGTGTTTTTGGACTTCCTGCACACAATAGTGCAGTCGCTGCGGTAAGTCAGTGTTTGGGACTGATTAAAAAAAATCACAGTGACACTGTTCATGAGCAGAGGTAATAAAATGCCCATGTTGAATATTTAGTGACAAAAGTCCATGAAATGACTGTTACAAGCGTACGTTGCGCAATTTCCACGCACCCTCGTAATTTAACACATTTGTAAAATTTTCACTCCAGATTTTCAACATTGGCATTTTTTCACACCTCCTTATGAACAGTACAGCTGTCATTTTTTGTATCCTGCCCGAAAAATGCGTTTACACATCTGGCGCAGAATAGCACAGTCGCTGTGGGAGATCAATGTTCGGGACAGATTAAGAAAATCATTGTGACAGTGTTCATGAGCAGAGGTCACAAAATGCCTATGTTGGAAATTTTGGTGAAATAATTCCACTAAATGACTGTGTTACGCACATGCGTTGCACAGTTTCCATGTATGCTCGGAACTGCAAGCATTTTTAAGATTTCCACTACATATTTTCAACATTGCCATCCTTTCACACCTCCCTGTGGATGGTACTGCTGTCATTCTTCACATCCTGCCCGATCTGTGTTTTCATACATCTGGCGCAGAATGGCACGGTCGCTGTGGGAACTCAAAGTTCGGGACACATAAACAAAATCACACTGCCACGCTTCATGAGAAGAGGTCCCAAATGCTTTCATGAGGTTGGGTCACAAAAAGGCCATATTGAACATTTGTAGTGCAAATACCAACAAACGCCAGGGGCATTAGGGTTTCTAACCATAATATTCCACCCTGCGCAGACTGACAGGCATCAGGGGTGTGCCTTTCAATTGCCGACTGTAATGCTCATGCCATCCCACCCCCACCCAGTGACAGGCATCGAGGTGTGCCTTGGACTCTTCAGCCCCAGAGTTCACCCCATTCTCCTATACTGCACCCATTTCAGCGTATGTCTTTATGGAATGCGGTGACTGTAAAGCTGAACACCCCAAGGCACACCTCAGTACGTGTCGGTGTCTGCAGTATAGGGTGAGGTGACATGGCATGAACATCATGGGCAATGACCCAAACGTATACCCCAATGCCTGACTGTCTCTGCAGGGGTGAGGTGGGGTTGACGTGAAGTTCTGTACTTCACTGCCATTCCTATTCTGTATCTGTCTAACTCCTGCATTTCCAATGTTAATACCAGTAAGCAAACATTTGGCATTGACAAATGCTTGTTTGTTGATACCCTCATTACGACAGGCCCAGTTTTAGCTTTGCAGATAACCAGCAGAGACAATAACAGCGTTGCAGTTCTTAGCAAAATATGCACACACATTAGCCACTTGATGGACCTGCATCTTGCCAGGTAAATTCTCACTTCCAGTGCTTTTATTCACTTGCTGAAGATGAGTGTGTATATGTTGGGGGGTGAGGCTTGCCAGCATTCTTCTCGATGGTCCCATGCAACAGTAGATGTTTTGAGCTGGTGGGAGTCGCATCGTAATTTTGAGGCATGGTAGATGACAGAGGGTACTGCATGTTGTTTCCCTCCCACAGTCCCATAGTTTTGTGTTTATTGCAGACAAACCTGTTGCTTGCAGATGATGTGAAAGCATCCTTAGATGGGGAAGGATACTATGATGATGACGGTTTGTACCTAAATGCTGAAAGGTGTCGTGCATGCTGGGGAGCACAGGGGTGGGAAAGAAAGTAGTGAAGTGGGTGGAGAATTGGCTGGATAATAGGACCCAGCGGGTGGTGGTGGTGGTAAACAGCATTCACTCTGCAGAGGGTAAAGTGCCCAGTGGGTCCAGTCCTCGTCATTATCAGTGATACTGCAGAAACTCTGGAAGGGAACATTTGCCTGTTCGCTGATGATGCTAAGTTCTGCAACACAGTGAACACACCAGGGTGTGTGGATAGAATGAGGGGAGATCTAAGGAAGCTGGAGGATTGATCAAGGGATTGGCAGCTAGGATTCAACGCAAAAAAAGTGCAAGATAATGCATATACTGTAGGGCACAAAACCCAGGAGCTACATATCAACTGGGGATGGCATGCTCCAAGCAAGAAAGAGACCTGGGGTGATCTTCTCCGATGACCTCAAGGTAGGTAGGCAGTGTGACAAGGTGGCAGGAAAGGCAAACGGGATGATGGAATGCATAGGCAGGGGAATCACCAGCAGAAAAAGGGAGATAATTCCACTATACAGGAAATTAGTGATGCCGCACCTCAAATACTGTTGTTTTTGCCAAAGTCCGCAAAATGGAATTAGAACTTTTTCCTAGTTCATTAGAACTAATACCTTAAATTAGCAATAATGATATATAGCAAGAGTCTCATCACAGTGCAGTTTAACAGAAGTTTCAAAGTTACACAGTTGTAAGAATAAAACAGTTCAAGTATAGCACAGTGTGAGAATTAAGACAGTATATAAGCACATTTTTTTTTTTGTTTTTTTTTTGTTAGTAAATTGGTTTATGTTCCTCTTGAGCAGGCCCCATTATCCTGGTCTGTCCACCCCCACCCCATCGGTCAGCATCCCAGTGACTTAGCTTGACCTCCATTCCCCCCTTCCCCCACCATGGCAAGGTCGGCAGTCTTCCTCTTACGTGGTGGAGAATGGATCCAGTTTGTGGAGAGAGGGGTCTGTCATCGATGCAGGACCTTTGAAGGGTCGAACCTCTCATCCTTGCTCTGTGCAGGATTTTCCCTTTCGATTTTCTTCCCTGGGATGCTGTCTTCAGGGTGGCATGCAAACATGGAGCATGTCACCACCATCGTCCTGCCACCCAGTAAGTCCCTCTGAGTGCACTACCACCTGTGATCACCAAGGCGACAGTATTGTGCCAGAGCATGACTGCCCTTCCTCCCTCAGAGGAGGAGGAGAATATCCTCGGGGGTGTGCAGTTCTTTGCTCTGGGTAGCCCCACATTATGACCCAGGCTTAGTCTCAAATTATGGTCACTGGTGTGGGGGTAGATGTGGCGATCCAGTGCTTCAACCCTCCTTGCCACTGGGATGATAAAATGTTTTTACAAATCTCTCTTAAATTGCAGTGTTTCCACCCATCAGTTTCATAACAAGATCACTAGAGGGGATTTATGTCTAAGGAACTTTCATCAACTAGAATTGATAACACATAGATGACGCACTTGTTTTCGTATTCTGCAGCTAGACACAAATGGCTGGGATCTATTCTGGCCTCATTGTTCCATTGTCCAAATGAAATTATTTTAAGGATTTTGCTTGCTTCTGAAGATGAACAGATTATAAAAAAGACAGCTCTCTATGTAATATACAAAAAATACGGAAAAGGTTGGTATGCACTATACAAGTTTAAACATTGAAAAATGTATCAATCTTGGCATAATTTGCCCAAATTATGTCACCCCTCTTTTTAATGTATGTTGAATGTAATTTCTGTCCTAGTTATGTTTGTAAAAATCTTTTCTACGATTTAACAAATAAAAGATATATTGATTGATTGGCATTATTCGGTGTCTCTTATCTATCACCCTGCTCTAACATGGGATTGAGACCTTGGATAATATTGCAGCACAAACTACATGAAATGACAGTCTTGCTTAGTAAAAGTAGAACAAAGCTGAAAAATCTTATCCTAAAAAAATTGTGATCCTATATGGCCCAGGTGGTGTAGTGATGCCTATTTAAGAAGTTAGGTAGTGCTTTGGGTGATTTCTTTGTCAGGAGATAGATTTTATTATTATAAGTTTAGGATCTGCCTAGTCAGTTTGGTTCAGCTTGTGGTGCCATTCAAATTTATGTCCTACCTTTGAACTTGTACTTTTGCTTGTTGTGCCTGCTTTGGCCTGTCTGTGGGGTGTGCATTTTCTGCTTTGAGGCGTTCCTGTCCTTTTGACCTGTCTGGATCCTCCATCAACACCCGTTGTAGCTGGAAACTCCACTCAACTTTAGGATCATTTGGTGGAACAGTGGCTCTGAAACATCATTTAGTCTTTGTGGCATTGGTAGTTTTTACTGTGGCTGCAGCCCCTGACTTTCCTCCTTATTTCATGGTGGTGTGAGCTCACAGGAGAAAAGAATTTTCATCAACTGGTGGCTGTGATGTTCTTTTTGGACTCCACTTTCATTTAGATTTCTGCCAGCTTTTAGGCAGGTCACTGTGGCAGCATGACCTGCCTCTGGAGCTCTGAAGTGTGATTTTTGCTCACTGCAGTTCTCCCGGTCCGGGTAGGAGCTGTTCTAGAGTTATAAGGATTTAAAATGTCAGTTCTGAGCATGCTGAATACAGTCCATTGGATGGGTGGCTGTTTCATACAAAAAAGAATTTGGCCCATACAAAAAAAGATTCTGTTTCATTTGGGGGTAATTTTTTTGCAACAAAAAATGTTTTCTTCGTGTGGCCGCCATCTTGTTTTTTTTTTTTTTCCTCAAGTCTTTTTAAAACCCATAAAAATTATATTCTTCAGAGTCACCAACACATGTATCTTGCTAATCGGACCCCCGCTAAGTGGATTCTGTAGTTAGATTTTGGAAAAAGCTCCCAGAAATGTGTGTTTTAACACATTTTAAAAAAATTTTCATTACCAGAATTTCTTTTTTTCATATGGCCATACAAAAAAAAAAAAAAAAAAAAGAATAGGGCCATACAAAAAAAGATTCCCTTCATACGAAAAAAGAATTTGGACATAGGTTTTTTTTCAGATTCTTTTTTCTTATGAACGACACAATCTTAGAAAGAAGATCCGTTCATATGAAAAAATAATTTCTAATTAGTTCCCCCCCCACATTTTAAATTTAGCAAGCCATAACTCAGTCAGTACTTGAGTTAAAAAACAATTTATATATAAAAATAAAAGGTCTTAATGAGTACTACAATACTAATACATAACTCCCCACAAAAAATTTAGCAGCCATATAAAAAAAAAAATTAAAAGCACAGTACATCAAAAAATTACAATTGCCATGGGATAACATTGCCACTTTAACAAGCTGTAACTTTATCAATCTTTGGAGTTAACAATGTATATATCGATACAAAGGTCTTAATGACTACTACAGCACTAAGCCCATAAGAAATAAGAACTGAAAATGATCAATTTCTACAAAAAAAATTATGAGGAAGCACATAAATTGCTTTTCTGGTGGAACGGAAGCGCAGGGCCCAGCCCACATACACGTGGATATGGAGGCACGGAAGTGCTGGGTCCAGGCAGCCCTGCACTTCCGTGAACACATGGATCTGTTCACGCAGGTCCCGAAGTGACCTTTGCGAACTATGATACGGTTTTATTATCTCAAAAAGTAAGGAAATTCATTGCAGAATACTTCATTAATGTGCCAGTTAGGGTTAAACTGACAAAACTAGGGAAATGTGGTATTAGGGTTTCCAACCTTAGCACCCCACCCCTACCCTGCAAGCAACAAAAGGAAAAAAAATATTACAGTTTTGGCTGTCCTGAGTCTTTACTAATCAGGCCTCGGTCTTCCTTGAGGTTGTCAACCCTGATGCTCACCCCATTCTCATATAATCTGCACATCTAAGCTTATTTGGCGAAGGAATGGGAGGAGCGTTAGGATAGATAACCCCAAGGGAGACCCCAGGCCTGATTTGCCAAGACTCGGAACGGCCAAAAACATAATATTTTTCCTTCCTTTTGCTGCTTGCAGGGTGGGGATAGGTTGTTATGGTCAGAAACCCTAACACCGTATTTCCCAAGTTTTGTCAGTTTAACCCAACTGGTGCATTAACGAAGTTTTTTGCAGTGATATATTATAGTGGCACTGTAGCATCACTGTAGATAGGATTGAGCAGGAGTTTCTATGTTAAACCTCAAACGTTGCACTTTAAAACAGCTTCATAACCGTTCAACAGATTTGCACAAAATTCTACATACGTGGTCTTGGGGGGTAAGATCTCTTGATGTGCCAAGTTTTGTTCTCATCAGATGCATGGCTTCCAAGATGCGGATAGCAAAAAAAGTTTAAACATCGCTGTTTTTTGCTGTTGTCATAGCCTAGCACCCAGATGGTTTTGAAGTTTGCTCTGAAATTTTCAGGGTAGAAAGGGCTTGCCGCACAGATATGCCTTTCGTTGGTTAGGCACAAAAATGTTAATCTGTTCCAAAGTTATTACATTTTTAAATTTTGGTTCTAAGCATGCTTAGTACCATCTTTTTGGATAGCTGCTTGGAACGAAAAAAAGAATTTGATCCATAAGAAAAAAGATCATTTTTCATATGGGACTCAAGGCCCATCTTTTTCGTATGCCTACCATCTTGTTTCCATTTTTTTTTTTTTTTTTTTTAACATTTTTCAAAACCCACAAAATTTACATCCTAGATAGACACCAAAGCATGTATCTTGGTCATTGGGACCCCCATTACGTGAATTCTGCGCTTGACTATTGGAAAATGACCCCCAAATTATTTTTTTAATTTTAATTTTTTTTTTTTTTTTTATAATTTCTCTTTATACTCCCCCTGCGCACGGTCTCCACTTCTTCGGAGACACAATGTGGTGTCCCCGCACACCCGACCTACCTGATCTCCAGGTCGGTCCCCATGGAGCCTTGGCTGCACCCCCCCAGGCAGGTACGGGGCATGGCAGAACACCCCAAGTACTTCTTTGTTTCTTTTGGACCTTCTCCGGGCAGTCAGGCAGGCGTGAAGGCAATCAGGGTCTCTGCTGCAGTGCTCTGTCATCCAGGAGACCGTGCGCCGATTTCAGGTGAGTGGCTCATAGCTAACATCATGGCCTCACCACTGATGTAGCCGCTCCCCATCCCCCTGCAACTAGCTCTACACTTGCTGAGCTACGGACTTCCGCCAGATGCCAGTCAAGTGCCGGGCGCCAGCCCCCCTCTCACCCGAGAGAAGAGAGCTGTCCATTGGACACTCAATTGTCTCCCTCCCATGCCAACCCCCGATGGCCCAGGCTTGTTGCCGAACTCGTGTCACCGGCGTGGTGCGATGTGTGGCATCCAGCACCTCAACCCTCAGCACCACCGGGCCGGCATTAAAATCCCTTTTCTTGAGCAGATTTTCTTTTTCTGTATGACCATATGAAAAAAGAATTCGGCTATACAAAAAAGGATCCCTTCATATGAGAAAAGAATCTGGAAAGGGACCAAGTCCAGGGTTCGAAATAACTGGCTGTCTGCCTGTCTTGGCCAGCCAGTTTTCAGCTTGGACAGCTGTTTTGCTTTGACTGCCTGTCCCTTGGACAGGCAGTTTTGGTAAACTTACTTTTCTATCAGATAGGCACTAGGACCCAGATGCTACCAACCTAAGGAGAGGCAACAGATGATTGTGATGTCTGGACATCATGATGTTCTGCCACTCGCCCTGCCCCCGCCACTTTTACTTACTGCATGTTATCCTCCTTTTTCTTGCATTGTCACTTGACTGGCTGTCTATGGCTAGCATGGATCGGACACTCAATCGCACATGTGCTGCTCATTATTGCATATGCGCGGTTGATGTGTCCTTGCTCTCCTCATTGTGTTTCTGATTGTTATTCAGACAGGATGCAGCAAGTGGACAGCACATTGTGCAGAGTGGAGCAGCTTCAAGAAATATCTTGATTCTTCTCGAGCAAATACAAGGACAGAAGGAATCCTATTTTAAAAAGATACAACCAGGCCCAATAATAAAAAGGGATAAAGGGGGGAAATAAGGCAGTCACTGTCTGGGCTGGAGTGTCCCAGCAAGGGGGAGGAGGAGAAAGCCAGTCAGGCAAAGACATGAAATTGCTACAAGAGAGAAAGGAGAAAGAAGCATACAGCAGACTGTGAGGTAATTCTGGAGCCGTTTTCAGGGCTGGGTCTGGGCGAGACAAGGAAGAATGTTGAAATTGCTAGACTGGGCAGAGAAGAGGCATTTTGGTAGATTTTTAGTGCATGTTTTAAAAAAGAAGAGGGATGATTAAAGAAATTCCATTTTAACTGTTGTCAGTTTTTTGAAGGATACTTCAAAGTGTATATAAAAATAGTGCGGACAGGCAAAAGTTTTGTGGGACAGGCGGAATTTATATCTCGCCTGTCCCTCAGACGGGCATCTCAGAAAATGTATTTCTAGCCCTAAGTCCAAATTCTTTTTTCATTTAAGGGCATCCTTTTTCATATGAATGAAAAAAGCTCATAAAATAGGATGCCCTCATATGAAAAAAGGATTTGGACTTAGTTTTTTTTTTCTTTTTTTTTTTTTTTTACTAATTCTTTTTTCATATCAGGGAATCCTTTTTCGTGAGCTTTTCTCATTTGTACGAACAAGCATGCCGTCATACAAATAAAGGAATTTGGACTTTTTTTTCCCCCCAGATTCTTTTTTCATATTTAGGACTTCTTATTTGTGAACTGTTTTCATTCATACAAAAAATGATTCTTTCATACGAAAAAAGATTTTGGACTTAGTTTTTTTTCCCCCACATTTCAAATTCAGCCAGTCATAACTCCCTCAATATTTGGACTTAAGGGACAGTCTATATATCAAAATAAAGGTCTCAATGGGTACTGCAAGAATAACACATGCACTCTCTCCCCCCCCCCAAACAAAAGTGGGGGCCCACATAAAAAATTTATAAAATGTAAAAAATAACAATTCTCATAGAATAACATTTGAATGTCAACAAGCCATAACTCCCTCAATATGTGGACTTAAGGGACACTCTATATATCAAAACAAATGTTAATAAATACTGTAAGAATAACACATATTCCCCCCCACCAAAAAAACAAAAGTAGGATAACATTGGCATTTCAGCAAGCTTTAACTCCCTCAATATTCATACTTAAGGAATGATGTATGTATGTATGTATCAAAACAAATGTATTAATGAGTAGTACATGAATGACAGTATATTGCCCCTAAATGTTTGGGGAATTTAACAAAAATAAGAACGAAATTTACCATAGGATAATATTAGAACTTCAGTGAGCCATAACCCCCTCAGTAGTTGGACTTAAGGGACAATCTGTGCATCAAAACAAAGGTCTGTATGAGTACTGCAGGAATAACATATATTTCCCCCTAAACATCTAGAGGCAGTATTTAAAAAAAAAAAAAAAAAAAAAAAATTCCAACAGGATAACATTGGAACTTCAACAAGCCATAACTACCTCAATATTTGGACTTAAGGGAAAATCTATATATCAAAACAAAGGCAAGGAAAAGTTTATTTCTAAGGCGCCCAATCCCAGAGGCTCTAAGCACCATATATAAAACATACAATGTGCAGGGTACCTGGTAAAATGTCATACATAAAATAAATAAAGCAGCACTACCAGAGGTCTTAATGGGTATTACAAGAATAACACATACTTCCCCCTTAAACATTTAGAGCAATATAAAAAATATATACAAAAAATACAGATTCCCAGAAGATAGCTTTGGAACTTCTCTGTTCCCCCTAGTATTCTGAAAATGTTAGCCATTTTGGCTAAAGTCACCCCAGACTGTTTAGCCACTATGTGAAAGCATGAGCCACACCATGATATATGCTGCCAAATTAGTTATTTTAAACCATGTACTGTAGCTAAAAACGGCATGAACGAGGGCATGGCTTGGATGCCAAGGAAGATGGACGCCTGAACAGAGAGCTCCATCCCCGGCTAGGCGAATCCGTATCTTAATGCTGGCATCCAGGGTCCTACTCATCCCCTAAAGCATGGGTCCTCGTTCTTAGCCACTGCTCAGTCGACTGGTGTGGGTATTATTGCATCGGGAATTCGGCATATTGTCGTCTGGCGCCGGTCCCTGCGTGATCAGACCGTGAACCGGTTAGGCCTCCATCCCTGGACTGCATCGTGATTTGGCTCGTCAACTGTAAAGCGGTTAGCGGATCGCCTCTTTGTGCCTCCGGCAACATTCACTAATCGGGCAGACATCGAATCTCGGACCTTTGTGCCTGGAATACAGGGCAGACCCACCCTAACGTCTCCCATGGCATCTTTCAGACGGGTCCACAGAAGGATTGACTAATGTAGCTCCAAATCCACATGCTAGCCCACCGGATGTGGGCAGCTCCTTACAGCATATAACAATGCTTTTAGAAACATTGCTATCCAGAGTAGACTCTGTCTCCTCAACCCTAGCGGGCACAGTTGCCGAGGTGAGAGTCCTCAACAACAAAATGAACGTGGTCAAGCAGAAAGCAGATGAACTGGAGCACCATCAGGCCAGAATCCTACAGCACCTGCAGGAACATGACCACAAACTCACCACGCTCTGGCAATGGGTTGAGGATCAAGAAAACCGAAGTAGGCATAACAATATCAGAATGCTAGGTATTCCCAAGGGTTTGGAAGGGTCTAACACTGAGCGGTTCCTCAACGAAGAAATAGCTAAAATGTTGGGAGTGAGACGGCACGGGCCGATTGAAGCAGAGAGGGCACATAGAATCCCTGGTGGTCCCCGATCTAGAAACACAGCTCCATGTCCCATAATCGCTTATTTGCTCAAATATTCTACAAAAGAGATGGTACTAAGAGCTGTTTGGGATGTAGGTGACATCAAATGGCAAGGGGGATAAAATATCTTTCTTCAGAGACTTCTCTGCGGAGGTAGCAGCCCATGGGAAGGTCTTTATCCCTATTAACAAAATACTGGCACAACATGGGTTCAAATATGGGTTTCTTCAGGTGTCCTACCTGTTTGTCTCCAAGGAAGGGAAAGAAATAACGGCTGAGACGCCTTCTGAGGTGGAAATGTGGATCTCCCAACATTGACCTAGGCTCCCTCTGAAAACTTCAACTCCCAGAAGGCTTTGGAATCCAGGCCACTCAAATCAAGACAGGGGGAACCAGCTTGCTGGTATTAGCTGTGAGAAGGAACACTTTAATACCCGGATGGTCCTGCGAACAACTATGTCCCCCAGGCCCTCTCGCTCCGCAAACTGGTCTGACAACATTCTCAAAGGTCAGCAAGACCCAAAATCTAGCTCTCCTCCTCCTCCCAGACCGCAGCGGGCCCAGGTCAGATAACCAGGATATGGCATTGGTCACAGGGCGACCCTGACTTCGTCTGCGAGGGCCCAGAAGCATCCCCGCCTGCTAAATATACCAAGGACGAACTCTCTTACCCAACCAAGCAGAAAGTGCCGACATCTCGGATGACCTCATAATGGAAGCGGTAGCTGTAGACTCCTGGGCTGAATTTCCCTATGGAACAGATGAACATCCAGATCTTGCTGGGCTCCCAGTCAAGCCGGGACTCTTATCATTTGCAGAGGCACTCTCTAAGGATTTGCATGTGGCTGCCACTGACCCGGTTCAGAGGAAAGAAGCCACCCCACCTGATTGAATGCTGTAAGTGTCTTCTTTGATTACTTTGTCAAAATTGTCTAGCTAGTAAATATTGATATTCAGGGAAATATAGGTGGGAAACAGGGGATGAAGTACCATGGTGTGACCCTTATGGGTCAACAGGAAAAATGTAGCTCATGATCTGGAGGGATTGGAAGGCCTGGCACATTGGGCTGTAGTCGCATCACGTATAGATGTAGATTCCCCAACTGAACTGGCATACCTACTACAAGGAGACTGGGCACAGCTGGTGACCTACCTCTTGGTAAGGCCCTTGACTCAGCCCTCCTCCCCCCTTCCCGGCTTACACACCTTTTGGGGCCAAACAGGGTGCCACCTCACTGCCTACCCCACCAGTACACGTTGCATATTACCTAACTACAGCACTAAAGCATGCGATGTACCTGATGCATTCTCTCTCTTAAGCTGGTCTCCGGGCTTCCTTACTCCTGGGCTGTACCTCCTGATGCTGATCCACAGGCAGGAAACAGGCCTCTGCAGCAGGGGACATCCAGCCCTCCACTTCCTGTTCTCCTCAGTTTACCTCCTGCCTTCAGTCTGGCAGGTAGTCTGCAAGCAGAGCTCTGCCATGTGGCAGAGTTGAAGACAGCAGACTGTAAGTTAAGCAATTTTGTTTCAGTGAGGATCAGAAATCACTGCTGTATGTTGGAATCCCAGGGTGGGTGCCAGTCTCAGCCTTGCAAGCTGCACAGTCTGGCCCCATTTTCACTGGGTTGTTTTTTCACTGCACATCCTGCACTAGGCCTGAAATGCAGTCTCAGCCTTGCAAGCTGCACAGTCTGGCCCCATTTTCACTGGGTTGTTTTTTCCCTGCACATCCTGCACTAGGCCTGAAATGCTACTTAGTGCAGTGGAAAATGTTTCTCAGGGAATCAAAACGGGCACCGGAGTGATTTGATTTTCAGGGAATCGGAACGGGCCCGGAGTGCTCAGTAACCCGCAACATCTCTTTTAGGGGGTCAGAACAGGATGGGCCCTATCTCTTCGTGAGGCTGTTTTCTCCACGCTTTCTAGGGTGTAAACGGTATGAGGAGTTAGGGAGAAGACATCTCCCCTCAGCTTTTGGGCAGAAACTGCGTGTGTGTTTGTTTTCCTGTGCTTACTACCTGCAGAGGATCGCGCAAGGGAATAAACGGCACAGGACTTAGGGAGACAACATCTCCCCTCAGCTGGCAGCCCCGTATCTTTTCCCCGTATTTTTTCTTGTTATCCCATCGACGGCATTCTAATTGAGCCACTCGTCAGTGGTGGGTCGGCAGCTTGTCAGCAGCAAGTTGTTGACAAATCACTGCTCAACAAAGCACTGCAGGGATGAGGAACTCCAACAAGCACGCAAAGGGGCTTAAATTATCATATATGAGGCAACCGTCGTCAGCGGGCAATCGGATTACCTCAGCCACTCGTTGACGGCGGACCTGCAGCACGGCTTAGCAACTCCATTGACGAGCACTACAGCGCAGGAGGAGCGCTATTATGGAGCCTCCATTGACGAGCACTACAGCGCAGGAGGAGCGCTATTATGGAGCCTTTTGTTCACCGTGCTGCGCCACCCCACCCCACCCCCAAAAACTGTCAAGAAGTGAGCCAGCTGCCTTGGTTTTTTCAGATCCCTGCATATTCTAGGGGGAGTAAAATAAAAAAAACCTTAGAAAAAGGACTACAGCACAAGGGCAGCTCTGATGGCCTTTACAGGACTGGCACAATTCTTAAAGGGCCAGCACACTTTCTACCTGCTTCAGCAGCAGGACATCAGGAAGGGGGGAGTAAGCTGAATTAAGGGAAGTAGGGTCTTTTGTGGTATTATGGCCTCGCACAAGCCTTTCTGGGGCAGAAAGGGCCAGTGTGGCTAGTCGCCCGCTGCTAATGACCTTGGCTGGGTAGCTTCTCCTATAATGTCCAGAGGGCAACGTCTGCGAATGGGGAAGACGTTACGTTGGAAGATCCTCCTCGGCTCAGTATCATAGCCCACGGATCATATTAACTGACGGCTTCCAGAGGGACTCAGCAATCCGCAGCCTCCTGTGGCACCACACCTCATAAAACAGTTAAATACAACCCAACAGTTAAATAAGACCAGATATGAGACCTCTCTAGAAGATACAAGAAAATGGACCATCTATATTCTCACCCCGAGAGGCAGTTGACCTGGGAGGATCAACATTCCACCTCCTAGGAGAAAGATAAGGTATAGAGGGTAACCTAAAGCGTTGCAGGGGGCATTTCTGGCACTCATAGGACCCCAGGTTATCATTTTCTGGAGGGGGGGCTAATGGCCAAATTTCTATCTAAATAGAGGTCACTATCAAGATTTCCCTTGGTTCTCCCCCGGTGGCTCCCAGCCAACAAAAACAGGTTTTTCTCGCTTGTCATCTGCTGTCAAACTGGCCACAGCTTTTCCTACTCTTCCTGCCAACAGGGAAATGGCCAAAGGAGGAGTGGCAACTCTCTAAGCTTCCTCCCCTATCCAGTGCCCCAGCAGATTTTAAGCTTTTCAGGCGTGGAACGCAGCAACGGGAAAAATGGCTAAAACTTCATGTAGAAGTTACCCTCTGATTTCAAACTAAACAGTGAGTCACTGGACAGGACCGTAGATGTCTTGCTTATGCAGCAAACCAGTCAGAAGAGGCTGCATGGGGCGATACTCAATCCCTGGCTCGCCACAACCCCTGGCTTTGGCCCTAGCAGGCAGGGTCCTCTCCCAGGAGGTGTTTGGTAATCCACGTCATTGTCTAGGGCAAGGGCAATTCAGGGTCCAGAGACCCCAGACGCAGAATTCATGGGCAAGCTTATAACTAGGATCAAACTCAATTTCTCGAGGAAAAGTGAGTACGGGTCTCCTTACCTAAACAATGTAACCTCAGAAGGGACGGATCTAGTGGAGAGGGTGACAGCGATCAACAACAAGTAGTCACAAGCTGTCTGGGCCCATTCTCGAGTAGGGGGCAGACCTTCATATTTCTTGAGCAAGGGGTCCAAACCAAGTCGGTCAGGTGGGTCCTATGCATCACCAGCAAGCCCCCGCTCCGTATCGTGCCCTCTCCTCTCTATGGTGGCTCATCCAAAAACGCAAACCCTCTATAGTCAGAGGATATTGTACAAAGTGCCGCCTTGAACAAAGTGCAGTCACAGAGATTAACTAAGGGGCTGCTCCCTATTCTTCTTGGCGCAAAAATATATTGGGGGTTCAGGCCCCTCCTACATCTCAAAGGATTGAACAAGCAAGAGACTCATTGGCAGATTCCTATTCAGGAACTACACAAGCGCCAGTTCAAATTCAAGGCGGGGGAGCTTTTCTTCTATTCAGAATTCTGACATCTTGAGTATTCCCAAGACTCACGGGCATTATTAACGATGCCATCAGTGGAAACAGTCCACCTAAAGGCCCCACAGCGTGACAAAACAGCACATGCAGGGGATTGTCTGGCACCCATAATTCTGCAAGATGCCTATTTGCTTATTCCCATGCAGTAATGCAGGGTTTTAAATAATTGATTAGCAGTTTTTTTTCTTGGGACTATACTAACTGTACAGAAAGTATTTATATAGATTTTCTAGAAGTGTTGTGTTTGTTAAACACAGTGAGGCAAGAGCTATGCGTTTTCACAAAGATTTAGCACTTTTATGAGCAAAACGCTAATCAATTTTTAGAGTTAAATAAATCCCTGTAATGGTGCATGCGCTATCCCAGATTCAGAGTGGGAGGAGCAGTACTTCCAAATCAAACTCTTCCATTGCAGTCTTTTCAGACCCATGGGCAGTATTTAAGGTGCTAGTAGTGGTTATAGTCCAGTTAATGGCCCCACAGCTCAACCAAGCATTACAGGCAGTGGCAGAGGTAGTCAGGTCCCCTATGGCACATGGTTTTCCCATCAACTGGAGAAAGAGCTCCCTATTTCCAAACCAGACCTTGATCCTTCTGGGGGGCTTACATCATGACACAAGGTATCTCCACCCGAAAACTAGATTTTGGGATCTGTAATTGCTCGTCAAGGAGTTTTGTAAGCTCCTCAGCTGCCTGCTTATTTTTTCACACAGCTCATTAAGACGGATTAAGCCCTTCCTCCAGGGACGGTCCCAGAGGTCAGAGGTCATGAAGGGCCACAAGTTAGGCCATCCACACTAAGTCAGAATCGCGACCAATGCAAGCCTCAGGAGCTGGGAAGGACTCAGGTGCATCAGCTGTTGGCACTGGCAGGGGATTGCTGTTGGACACATGGTACAGTATAAGCGTTTCTGAGGGGGGGACAGTAGGCCATGCCCCATGATACACTGAACAGCAATTCCTCAATCAGGCTGGCCTGATTCCAACTGACAATCTGGCAACGCTGACATACACCGACCATCAGGGCGAAACGAGAAGCTCAAAGATGCTAAAGGAATCCCTTCTCTTTCAGTGGGTTGAGCACCACTGAGCGATGTTTGTATCAGGACAGAAAAATGTCATAGCAGAATGTCACAGTCGCAAGGTGGGTCGACCAAGGGATCGCAGCTGAAGAACAGTGCCTCCCACATTCAGACAGAATAGTGGGGCAATACTCAAACAGATCTTTTCACCTGCCGGCAGAACTCCAAGGTAAAGCAATTCCGTTCCCTGGCCAAGGACGAACCAGCAGTGGCTCAGGACACCTTTTCCCCATAAACTGGGATCTGTTCGGTCTCCTGTATGCCTTCTTCCAATACCGCCTCTATCAAGAGTCCTCCACAAAGTGGCCTTGGACAGGACAGTCATGATTCTAATCTGTCCCTTATGTTTTTTCCACACTTAGTTGTTTCTCATTCATTGGTCAGGGCTACAGCTTCGAACATACAGGTTTAGCTTGGGCATTCTCCATCAAGGTCCAGTTCTGCAGCCATTTAACAACTGGTCTCTCTCAGACCTGGAAAGTGAGTGAAAACTTTCAAGGAGCTATGCATAGCTCCCTGCTATTGACATGATGGGGAACTCGCGGTGTCTCTTCTTCCTCCAAAGTGCATTATAGAATCCAGAGGGAAATTTTGGTTCTGCTTCATTCCAGACACACATACAGAATGACACAGTATAATCGCCACTACTGCAGTTCCTTTAAGACAGATGGACAAAGGACTGCAACCAACCACCTTACAAAGTAGAGTTTCTGCACTGGGGGCACTCTTGACGGACCCTGGGGAATTGTTGGGCTCATATCCCCATGTCTGGTAGTTCTTCGGGCAGCAGCATTAAAACATCTTCAATCCACCAAAGCTATCACCTTGGAGTCTTAATATGGTTCTGTAGGCCCACTTTAGAGCCTCTCAAGCCATCCATCATGCATCTCAAAATAAAGGTCCCCCTTCTTTCTCAAAGTTATTATTCCAGCCAGGAGTTTCAGCAAACTAAAAGCATTGCTTACCCAAGAGCTGTGCACTCGTTCATCAGGCTGGAACAGTTCCAGTTTTTGTTTGCCAAAGTTATGTCTCCCATCTATTATAATCAAGGGTTCATTCTTCCTTCCTTCTGCCCACTCTCTAAAAGCAACAAGGATGGAAAATTTCATACACTAGACCTGGGAAGAGGAAGAAAAATGTACCATTAAGAGAGAGGACGCTATTCACACAACTTCAACTATGTTCTTGCCAGCTAAAGGGAAAAAATTTGGGGCAGCAAGGATTCAATAGGCTCTATAGTCAAACGGATTCTATCTGTCACCGCTACGGCTTATGATCAGGCCAGAGTAACTTGCCTAGCCCAGTGAGAGTCCATGGCCCCCTTTGTGGGCGTAATTCATAGAAGCATTGACAGCACACTCACTCTAAGTGGCCTTTTTGATCATCCATTCACACACTGTAGCGCAAAAAAAAAAAATTCTCACTGGGGGTGATGTCCTCGGCAGAGGCATCCTTTGGCCGCAGAGTATTTCAAGCGGCGGTGAACCCTTATGGACTCTTGACATTCTTCCCACCCGGGACATCTGGGAATATACTACTTTTGTATATCCCAGGAGTAAGGAAGCCCGGAGACCAGCTTAGGAGAGAAAAATCGAAATTTAAATACCTGTAAATTTTCTTTCTCCGACGGCTGGTCGGATTCTCCCAGAATGTATATAGTTGGCCGGCCTCACGGCCATATATGCCTTAAAATTCTTCTTTTTTGTTCCCAAGTTCTTGTAGTATTACCACATTGGACTGCTTTAGGAAGAACTGAGGAGAACAGGAAGTGGAGGGCTGGATGTCCCCTGCTGCAGAGGTCTGTTTCCTGCCTGTGGATCAGCATCAGGAGGTACAGCCCAGGAGTAAGGAAGCCTGGAGACCAGCCGTTGGAGAAGGAAAATTTACAAGCATTTAAATTTCGATTTTTTTTTTTTTTTTTTTTTTTTTTTTGTTCCCTTCCCACCCTACTTCCTTCCTCCCCCACTGTCCTCCACCCTGGGCGCACCACCTACTAATTACTTTAGGTGGGGCAGTCAGGTTATAAATACTCTGCCATAGCTGGGGATGCAGCCCTGTAGCGCTCATTGGACGAGCTCCTAGACCCTCCCTCTTAGGCATTTGGCTAGCACGGCTGTGTGATCCTCCCTTTAGGCAAATGGAAGATCAACATTTTTGTGCTTAAACCTAAATACCTTTAGCTTGTTTCTTATATAAATCTGTTTTGACTTTTAGTTTAAGGTTACTGAATTGATGAATATCTTGTTTCCACCTTGTTAGTGGACATTCTGGTTGAACCTTTTAAATAATTTCATATATAACAGTTTTGCTTAAACTGTTTGCTGGTGCATTGTATTCACCTGATTTTTTTTCTATTGTCAGGATTACTGTGCTGAGGCTCTCTTGGACGAACTCTCTCTTATCTTCTCTGTCACCTGATTTCTTCTGCTACCTCTCAGTTAACTTCTCGCCTTGCATTCACCCTTGATGGGGCACTCGATTGAGTACCTATATATTCTTGGAAGCCCAACTATAGAAATGCAGCACCCCAGGGCAGGAATCAAACTAATCTCATGGAATGTTAAAGGGTCGAACCACCCAACTAAACGATCAGTGGTTCTCAGGCACTTACACTCCTTGCAGGCGGACATAGCGCTCATTCGAGAGACGCACCTCACTGCAAGAACTGTATTGTGGCTTAAGAAATCATGGGTAGGGAAAGTAATAGCTAGCCCCGCTGCAAGTAAATCCAAAGGAGTGGCCATTTGAAAATGTGCCCATGGATAGAAGACAGGGTTATATCTGATGGCCATGGCCGCTGGGTTGCGGTTAGATTCTCAATGCCTGAGGGTCAGGTGATACTGGCCAGTGTTTATGGCCCGAACACAGACTCGCCTGAACTCTTCCTGGATCTTAACCAAGCTGTAGAATCTCTCTCCACAGAGTAGTCTAATGACCCCATTATGATAGGGGGAGATTTCAACCTAGTGCCAGATATTTTTCTGGATAAATCAAAACCCACCCCGCAAACCCATCCCAGAGCGGCACTCATACTGCAAGGGACCATGGAGGAATGGGGAATGACCGATACATGGCGGAGGGATCACCCTACAGGGAGGGACTACTACTTTTTCTCGCCAGTGCACGCTACTTATAGCCGTATAGATTTCTGGGTAGCAAACCCGGCTGCAGCACAGGATATTACTTCCTCTGACATAGATAATATCCTTATCTCTGACCACGCCCCAGTCGTGTGTGTGTGTGTGTGTGTGTGTATGTATATATATATATATATATATATATATATACCCCTATGGGACAAAGTGGTTCAGGCACTAGGTGGCGATGCAATCCTGTGCTGATCAAAGATCCCTCGTTCCAGGCCATGGCTAAAAGCGCGGCCTAAGACTACTTTGAAAACAATAAAGCAGTGGACACCTCTGCTGCTATGGTCTGGGAAGCCTTTAAGGCTGTCCTGAGAGGACGCATTATTGCGTTTGTGGCTCACAGAAACAAGACAAGACGAGCCGACCTTCACCACCTGCAGTCTGAATTGTCAGTATTAGAGACTAAATGCAAGATCTCCCCAGCGGCACATATAGATGCAGCAAATCTTCAGGAGATAGTAGGCCTAAAGTATCTCATCAATACTCTGCTTTACCAACGAGCAGAATGGCTCATGGCACGGGCCAAACATGCCTATTGGGAATCTGGAGGCAAGGGAGGGAAGCTCCTTGCCTTCCAGTTAAAAAAAAAAAAAAAACAGGCCGCATCTTGAATACATGCCCTTCGGAACCACAGGGTGGAAGTGGTCACTAACCCTAAACAGATTAACGACTGCATAAAGCACTTTTACCAGCAGTTATATCAATCCTGGATCTCCTTAGACCCAAACCAGCTAAGGGATTGTTTGAGGGACTTCTACTCCTCAGCTGACATCCCTCAACTCACTGAACCAATGAAAGCTGCATTAGACAAACCATTCACGGAACCAGAGCTTCAACTGGCATTATCCCAACTTGCCAAAGGGAAGTCCCCAGGGCCGGAAGGTATGACCACCGAGCTATATCAACTCTTGAAATCTGAGATCAGTACTCCACTGCTGTCTGCTCTGCAAGAGGCCCACACGACAGGTATCCTACCCCCAACAATGCAGGAGGCTCTTATTACTCTTATTCCCAAAAAATCTGATGACCAATTGAACTTTGCAAACTTCCACCCCATAACTCTTATCTCCGTAGATAATAAGATAGCAGCAAAGATTCTAGTTAGTCGACTAATGGACGTTATACCATCCATAATACACCCCTCACAAACCGGGTTTACCAAAGGTAGAGCTACTGCGGACAACATACATCTGGTCCTTAACCTCAAATGGCTCGCACTTCACTCATCCATCCCTATGGTGGCAATGGCAGTGGACTTCTCCAAAGCCTTTGACTCAGTCAAATGGCCCTATCTGCATGAGGTCCTCAGTCTCTACGGGTTTGGCCCTTACTTTCGGCAGTGGTTCCGTGTGCTGTATAATGAGCCCATGGTTAGAATCCTCACTAATAAAAATGTCTCCTCACCCTTTTCACTGCAGCGTGGTACAAGACAAGGCTGCCCACTTTTGCCCCTGCTATTTTTGGTTGCCCTGGATTTCCTCATCCAGAAACTACAGGCCACTAAGAATATCCAGGGCATTCAAGTGGGTAAACAGTCGTACCTGATGGCCTGCTATGCGGATGACCTGCTTATTACACTGGCCCATCCTCGTGAAGCCCTATGTCCGGTTCTGGAGATCCTACAGGCATTTGCCCGAGTCTCTGGTCTTCAAATTAATGAAAAGAAGACCAGTGTAACTCCCCTGAATGTAGCATGCACAAAAGATTGTCTACAGGGTCTGGGGCTATCCTGAACGCCTAACAATCTCTCCTACCTGGGTATCCATATCCCTTTTGACTGAAAGCAGATTGAGTCCAGGAAATTTTCTCCTCTCCTAGCTCATCTGACAACCGAAGTGTCTCAGTGGCGTTGACTCGATCTCTCCCTTCCAGGGAAAGTTGCTGCGATGCGTATGCTCCTGCTACCCAAGGTGGCATATTTACTCAACAATTTACCAATAGCCCTGTCAGAAAAAGGTTTTTCGCCCTCTGGACAGACTAATCTCGTACTTTTTATGGGAAAGTAAAAAACTGCGCTGGAGTATTCACAAACTGAGAGCTCACTGGTCCAGAGGTGGTCTTGGGCTCCTATGGCTGCAAGGATATCACTGGTCTTCCTTTGCTGCCCAGGCCATCAAATGGTTTATCCCTACAACTTGCCCCCACCCACCACGGGTACAGTTAGAGGCCCAACTCTTACAAGAGTTCCCCCATGGCCTTCTTTTGACTAAGGTTCCCATACCCCTGAGCAGGCTTACGCCAGTCATGGCCGATACCAGGAAGGTATGGTTCCAACTCATGACGGCAGCCAAAACTGAGAACAGAGTGTGCTCATTCCCATTCCAGTACCTTAGTCTATGGTATAATCGGCTTCTGACAATGGACAGCAAACCCTTTAACTGGACATCGTGGGATAGGAAGGGGATACACACTGTTCAGGATCTCTACTTGCCCAGCTCCACTACACTTATGTCATTTGAACAGCTTCAATCCCGCTACTCCCTCCAATCCCAGGATTTCTGGAAATTCCTGCAGCTCCACAGTGCGGTGAAGTCCTGTAATTGGTCTCACACGACTGACCCAAAATGGCACTGGCTATCTACCCTACATCTAAAACCCTCCTCTTCTGGGCTGGCTGGGATGTTCTATACCAGATGGCGTGATGCACAACCGGACCACACAGACACCTGTCGGAAAGCATGGGCTACCGATACAGGTTGCCCCATTATGCCGGAGACTTGGTCACGCTGTCTGCAACTGGCCCATTCTGTTTACAAGGACACGAAGAGCCAATTGATGCAGCTTAAAATCCTTCTTTACTGGTACCGTACGCCCGCGGCCCTTCACAAGTGGGGCATTCTACCGCATGTAGAATGCTGGAGATGCAAGCACTCCCCAGCCAATATCCTGCACTACTGTGGCAGTGCTCGGCCTTGGTATCCTTTTGGTCCACAATCGCAATGGACTGCTCTGGGGTGTTGGGTCAGCCTGTAGATCTCTCCAGTCCTATGCTACTGTTAGGGGATAGCTCTCTCCTACAACAATTTGGCTTGCAGCAGTGAAACTGGATCCTATCAGCTATCTTGGAAGCTAAGCGGCTTCTGCTCATGACTTGGCGGCAACCCTCTCCCCCTGCTGTCTCCCTGTGGCACTGTGCTATGGCTAGACTGGCTACCTTTGAAAGGCTTACCTATGCCAACAGAGGGCAATTACCATGGCATTACAGCAGATGAGAAGCTTATCTCAACTCAGCACTATGCCACGCAGACCCCCCCCCCCCCAAAACCATGTAATCCTCCTAGTTAAATAACATACAAGATTTTAGCCTCCCAACTGGTTAGGCTGCTGGATGGAATCCTGCCTTACCCCACTATATATCTATAGTGGGAACTTATATCCTTCTGTATCAACTCTTATCTCTACTTTTCTATTTTCCCTTCCTTTTCTTTTATATCTTTCGAGAATGCTATGCAGTGTAGGGCCCTTGAGAGCAAATGAGAGACTTGATAGCTTTAAGAAGTTTGATTTTATAATATTCATGTTGATGTAGATGTATAAAGTGATAAATTAGTGTATCACTGAATTAAGGTATACCATATTAGATATGTATATTGCTTTAGGATGATTTTTCCTGATACCTTTATATCCCAATGCACCAGACAAGATAATAGTCTGCTGGATACAGAAAAGTATTGTGCAAGTTATGTTGATGCCTATTATGCATCTTAATATGTATATTTCAATGCTTGATGTCTGTATTTAATAGGAAACAATAAAAACTGTTCTCTGATTAAAAAAAAAAAGCATGAACAGAAGGTTTTAGCCTCCATGGCGAGGGTTACTTTAAAAATCGTTAGAAATCTTAGCCACATGCTAAAAACATTCGCCGGTGGTGAGTGGCAAGCGGGAACATAGGAACTTCAACAAGGCACAACTCTCTCAGTATTTGGACTTAAGAGAGAATCTGTATTTCAAAACAAAGGTCTTAATGAGCCGTGCTAGAATAATAGATATCCCCCCTAAGCATTTATGGGAAATATAAAAAAGCATAAGAAATAAAAAACCAAAAATGCAAATTCCCATAGGATAGCATTGGAACTTTAACAAGTCATACAGCGAAAGAAGGAAATTGCTGTTTCGGCAGAAATGGAAGCTCAGGGCCTGGACAGCAACATACATACATATATGTATCTATGGAGGGATAGAAGGATACGATTATACTGTCTCAAAAAGTAGGGAAATTCATTGCAGAAAACTTTGTTAATGCACTAGTTAAGGTTAAACCGACAAACATAGGGGCATGTGATGTTAGGGTTGCAAAGCCGAACACCCTTCACCCTCACCCTACAGGCAGCAACAGGAAAACCATTACGGTTTGACCTCTCCTATGTCTTCTCTCACCCTATTGTCATATACTGTACACATCTCAGCTTATTTACTCATGGAAAGGGTGAATGTTAGGGTTGCCAACCCCAAGGCACATGCCACTCCTGATTTGTGAAGATACACTGCACCCTTGTGATTGAAAATAAAATTGTCTGTGCAGTACATCCAAACAGTATTCAAAGCAAGCTAACAAAGTGGACTTGCAGCAGATAAAGAGCACAAGCATTGGTATGCAGCTTGATCATGGAAAGGCAGAGGAAGATACTGGACCAAAACAGATACAGGTTTCTAGGTGTCAGGAAAGACTGGACTTGAACACATGCAGTCTTAAGATTAAAGCATGCTTCCACAGGAGGATGAGTTTGTTCTAGGTCTCTAATGTTGAAAATGCAATGGCCTTTGTACCAAATTCATTCATCATCCAAGAAATTAATAAGGTACATGCTGCTATTGAATGGAGTCAGTAGGCACAGCTCAACTGCACAGTTGTACAACAAAGAAAATCAGTGGTAGTCACACGTGCTTGAGGGACTCTGCCAGTTAACTGGTCATACAGCAGACCACGATGGGTAGACCATCCGCACAAGAGGATGAACCTTCACAACTTGTTAAAATGATCTAGGAGCAGCAGAGTGGTTTTGTTTGCACAGTAGTACGTGACATCTCCTAAGTCAGTGGAAGGGAGTAGGAAGTGGTAGACCATCTGCTGCCTGCTATGAACACTGAGACAGCGTTCAGACCTGTAGAGAAAGTTGAGCTTGGGCCTCATCATGGTTAAGATGTGATCACTGTGCCTACTGTATGCAAGTGATACTACATCAAGCATGATTCCTAGATATTTGAATACACTGACTCGCTCCATAACATTGCCATCTGATTGTACGATTACAAGTGGAACAGCTAAACAAGATAGCAAGTTCTGGGATTCAAACACCATAGACTTAAAGCAGCAGTGCAATGAAATTGGGCAAAAAATTTGACTGTTAACGTTTTTCACTATTTATGAGTCCAGGCATCTTCCAGTTTTATCTAATGGTAAAATGTTCTAGTTCCACCAAAATGTGAGTATTTTGTAAGTGTTTTAATTTTGGTTTTTCTCAAGAAAAAAAAGGTGACCAACATGGAGGAGCTTGGGCTGGCAGTATAGCCTAGAGAAGCGTAATGAGCTGTGAATGAGCCTGGTACATCCAGCAGACCTGGGATTGCTTCGCACAACCTCCACTTGCATACTGTGCGACTCTGAGCAAGTCACTTAACCTCCCAGTGCTCCTAGGTCACCCTTGAAAATGGGCACTTGTGCCAAGTGGGCATTACTGGTTACTAAAAACTAAAATAAAATAAAAAAATAAGCATTTGGCTTAGAAATACTGTTGTAAACTTGCTAAGAGTTTGGATTGAGAAAATAAAAACAACTTATGAAGCACAGCATGAACGGTGCCAGCACAGTAGATTGGACAGGTATGCTAATGTTTTTATTAATTGTAGCTGAAAGGAGCTGGCCTGGTGGTGCTGAGGGTTGAGGCGCTGGATGCCTTACCTCGCGCTGCGCTGGCGACCGGGGCTCAGGATCGACCTCAGGTCATCGGAGTGCTGGCATGGGGAGGTGGGAGGAGCGGGATCGGGCGTGCTGTAAGGCTGCTCTCCTCTCCCGGGGGTGGTGGGTTGTTGCCCCGCCCGTCCAGTAGTCCCATCCCCACTGGGTGGAGGTCCAGTAGGTTATGTAGGTGGCAGGGGGGCGGCATGTAAGGAGGGAGGAAGGGGCTGAGCTGGCTTCCGTGGTGCATGTGCGCCTCCACGTGCACATACCGCCGTGTGCTGGGGCCCAGGGGGATGGGAGAAAACCTAGAAAACCCATAAAATGTAAATTTAATAATTGTAGCTGAAACCAACTGTTTAGGAAAACATTTTTCATTGCACTACTGCTTTGAGGCATGTATACACTGCCTGATCTGCACCACTGCGAGAGGTGCAGATGAGCTGCACCGCTGCAGGTTAGACAGTGTAAACAGCAAGTGTGCATTGCAGACTGTTCCAGTGTGGTGCAGGATGATCCCTGTATTGGTGGGTTTGTGTACTATTGCAGGCGTTCTTTCTGGCTGGCATATAAACACATTGTTCCTTCTGCTGTGATGCAGCCCTGTAACACACTGCACCATCCCCCCACCCACAGCTGACAGCATGGTACGGTACCTAATTTCTGATTGTATAACTGACCTATTCAGTTTGCTTCCCTGTTCTTAACCATGTGTGAGCTTGAAGGAAAACGAAAAATAAAAAAATTAAAAAAAAGGGTAACAGTCACTTAACACTCATGGGCTGTTTATAAAGGCTACTGCATGACGAAAAGCCACAGTCTGCGCTGACTCAAAATAGCCTTCTGTCCTCTCGCCCCAATAGAAATATGTCTGAAACTCAGGAAATCGAAATACTGACACTGCACACCCGGTGCACTATGACCGTATTGTAAATGCAGGTTGGAAGTGGTGCCAGTTGAGTGGCGGCTAAGCGGCGGAGACCACATCACTGCACATGAAATAGTGTAATCATGCCTTTAGTTTTGGTTGCATTAAGGATCAGGTGGTTGTTCATGAATCGGGAGAGTGTACTGAAATCAGATTGGTGTACTGAATTAACCTCAGATATTGTCAATGCTGTGTAGCATAGTATGGTGCAGTCTGAATACATACGTAGATGACAACTCCCACTGTGCTGCCTAGTCGGTGAACCCACTGTATAACCAACAATAACATTTAGTTAGTGCAGCACTGATCCAAGGAACCAATCTTTTTTTTTTCTTCTGCCAGGGCGCTATTGAAATAAGTCATGCTTAATCTAATTGGGGTTGGAAACAGCACCCACCAACCTCAGCTCTCACTGGTGGTTCAGTCAGGGCAAGGAACTGCTGACCACACAAGCTGTTTTTTAGGCACACTGACCGCCTGAACTGTCCCATGGCCAGAGCTACTTGTGAGGTACCAAAAGAAAAAAAAAATGTTCCACTACTATAGTCCTGTTGAATACGTTAAAGGATATTGGCCTCGGCCAGGTGGCCCTGAACTGGTTTAAGGAATATTTGATTGGTTGGACCCAGCAAGTTACGTTAGGAAAGTTTACATCTCAGTTTGCACTGGTTAAATCTGGGGTCCCTCAGGGATCAGTGCTGGGTCCGTTCTTGTTTGACCTGTATGCGAATGGTGCTGGTGCCCTCCTAAGAGAGGCGGGGCACCACTCATATGCAGATGATGTGATTTTGTATGCGGAAGGCGCTTCACCTCGGGAAATTCAGAAAGTGCTTCAAAGGGACTTTGATATTTTATAGGAGTACTATAAGTCGCGAAACTTAATATTAAACAACAAAAAAATCACAAGTTATGCTTTTCAGAAATAAGCAGATAGTTACAATAAACACACTTTTAATCGAAACATTTACTAAACAAATACTAACACAGGTGAACTCGTAGTGGGAGTATGGCTGGATAGCCATCTGAAATGGGACATACACGTGGACAACTTGATAAAAAGATTACATAGTAGACTAGGAGCATTGTACAGACTGAAAAGATGTATACCAAATAAAGCCAGGGAACATAGCAACTCTGCAATAATTCCATTGTTTGACTACGGGGACATAGTGTATGCCAGTCGTCAAAAACCATACTAGAGAGGTTGGATATAGCCTTGAATAGATTTGCAAGGTTTGCATTAGATGCTCTTCGTTTGATGCATCAGTGCACTATGTACAGTGTTCTAAACTGGAGTAGTCTTACAGAACGTAGAAATTTGCATATATTGTACCTAATTCATCAATGCTTAAAGAAAAAGTCCCCACCTTACTTGGACGATTTGTTTAAAATACATACATCTAAAGTACATGTGTGATTAGCACAAAATCTGGAATTGAAAATCCCAAAAACTAGAACAGCAAAAGAGGACTCTGCACTAAAAGTTAGTGGGCCCAAGCTTTGGAATGGGCTACCAGACTACTTGAGAACAAAAATAATTTTACCATGGAATAAGATCAAAAAGTGGCTACGTCAAAGTCCTATTCAACCAATTGCGACTATAACTAAAAGTTTGCACATTTTATGGTCACTGTTCGTTACTTTTGATTATTATTATTATTATTGACGTCTCTCTAGTCATTCTGTACAAGAAGTATGGTTAACACTAGGACCTCATATTTAAAAAAAAAAAAAAAAAAATGAATGAAAGTCTTGTTATGTGTGTTATGGCTTATTAATATATTAGTTACATGTGTGTTTGACATTGTTTTATTCTGTATGACAAGGATTTTATAGAGCTATATATGTTTGTGAATGTGTTTTGGATGTTATGGACCCCATTGTGAATGAGTCTGACCACTCAACGGGATATCCGTTTCCTTGTACTTGTAAGGAATAAACTTTTACAAACAAACAATAATGCAGTGCCATAGATCCCGAATGATTTATAGTATTGCATTACAGCTGTGCTACAGTCAGCACCCCATGGTGTTTTTCCCTCAGAGTGGTCAAAACAGCGCAGTTCACCTTTTCTGGTTTTGGTCATGCCCAGTAGACCATTAACAGGAAGTCTGCTGTTAGCTTCACTAAGCAACTTTAAAAAAAGCTTTATGGTTCATCAAAGCTATGTACAAGTTGTCTGCTGTCTAAGCCACACAGTGAATAGAGATGCAGGCTGGGGCAGATTATAGACTGAGGTATGAAAATGAACTCAAACAAATTCAGGTGGGAGGGTACCTAAACCCAGCTTCTTTGCCAGGGCTGATGTTCCTCCAAGTGTGCCACATCCTCCCCTCTTTTGCATTCCTGTGTAAAAGTGGCAACATTGTTTAATTGCAGTGGTCTGCTTGCTGATTGGAGCTTTGTGTATATTGTGTTGTTGCTACACCAGAAACTACATGGGGGAAGCATTAGCAGTACCAGAAACGACAGCCCCTTTTGGTATAGTATGGTGCAGATACTCTGGGAACTCACTGCCTATATAAATTCACTCATAGGGCCATATACCTCTCGGTGAATGACTTCTGACTACAACATTTCCGAGATTTATCAGGCAGGCCTATGTCTGTGAGTTTTTTAATGCCACAGGGCACCAGAATTTCATCAGGCATGTCCCTGATGTTTGACACCCAACTGTTCTTGGCCCCCCCCCTTGACATTGATGCCTCTTGTCACTAGAGTCACGATTTTGAGGCTTAAAATGCTTCTGACTGTTGACGTAACAGTTTACAGTTTCATATCCAAAAACATGCATTTTTAAAATAATTATATCAGTTAATCTAAATTTCCCATGTTAATAATAAAATGTTGGGCAGGTGTGTGTGTGTGTGTGTGTGTGTGTGTGTGTGTGTGTGTGTGTGTGTGTGTGTGTGTGTCAGCTGGCAGGCCACCGGCAGTTGTATTTGCAGACAGCACTGCAGGAAGAACACATGCACAGCCTGGCAGTCAGACCAAATGGCTTTAGTATACTGCTCTAACACTTCAATATGAGACCCTATTATCTGAGTTTGAATATTTTTTATAAGTACTTTTAGGTCACCCTCTGACATTTTCTAACAACTACATGGATGAAGCACTGTCCACTGTCAGATCCGAAGAGCCGTGTCCTAGCTTCAAGTCCTGCCGCACAAACTGTATAAGATAATAAAGAATGCAGTTTAATAAATGGAGGGGGGGATAATTCAGGGACCCTGGTTTTCCATTTTTAACGGTAACACCGGTAACAATCACGGAATCCTGCTTGGTTTGCGGATTTTGCATTCTTGTACCGGTGCTTCACGGAAATTGCATGTCACTGCACAGAATCTCTAAGATTTCAGTATCTTTTTACACTTTTTTTATTTTCTCTTTCTGTGTTCCCTTCTTACAGCATCAGTATCCCCTAGCTTCACCCCCAGGTAATGCTCAGGAACTTCTGTGAACCTGCCCCTATCCTGCCTGGGGTGTACCCCCCCAGGTGGGAAGGGAGGGACCATAGGTCACCCTCCACATTCCCTTAGTGTGTGTCAGGCAGCTCAGTGGGTCCCTCATGGAGCCTGATTATGAGGTCTGGGGCACCTGGGTCCCTTTGCCAGTGGCTGATACAGGGGTGATTGTTCCTGGTTCTCTGGTCTCTGTCCCTGAGGGCACCGGCACTAAAGATCCAAGGAGGTAGGTCACATAGAGACATGTCACTGCTCCAGATCCTGGCTAGTGTCCTCCCTCAGATCACTCTGCAGCACCATTGCACCACCACCCATGGTACACCAGTGGTGGTAAAGAAGCAGGACCTGCAGCCCACCCTCCCGGGAGGAGGAGGCAGTCCCAGGTGCTCGATCCTACTCCCGGCCAGACCTCCAGCAACCAGAGTTTGCTTCTAACCCTGGGTCACTGGCATTGCAAGCAGTAGTGCCACTGCAGTGCTAGCGGGCCGACCTAGATTTCGGCATCTTAAAATGAATGCTGCTGTTTTTTGCATTCTTTCTGCTTTGCTGCATATAGAAACAGTAAGAAAATCCCCCGAACTGCTTTGCTGTAATCAGCCATTCAGTTTAACCACCCATGCCTAGTGGTTAGAGTAACAAATGGTGATTGAACTGGGTACCTCCAGCAGACTTGGGTTTGAGTCCCATAACCTCCACTTGCATCCAAGCAAGTCACTTAACCTCCCAAGTGCTTCTAGGTCACTCCTTAAAACAGACAGCTCTGCCTAGTGGGCCTTACCTGCTTTACAAAGAATATAAAAAAAAATACCAATATATGTTGCTACTCATAGAACAGTAGTCAGGTACCATATAATTTACTTGAGTTTTACTTGGGCTGCAATGATTTTGTATAGGTAAAGGTAAATATTCAGATATGTTTTGTAAGCTTGTTTTTAGACTTTAGTCAGGTTTGTATTGTATTCTTTGCATATAAGCATCTAAGCTGTAGATTGATAAATGCAGGATCACTGTTACCAACTAACTTATTCAAGCTTATAATCAGTAGGGCCATCCAAAATCCTCAGTTGTTTGAATGAAAACTAGTCTGAATGAAAGTATGTTCTTTAAGAAGAAACTGCCTTACTACTTATGAAAAGACTTCACAGTTAGCACCCCATTTAGGTGAATTGGGTCATTTGCACCTTTTCTCCTACCTTGTGGTTCTGTCTCTGTGACAGCAAAATTTTTTCTGATAGACTGCTTCAACAAAAAGCAAATGTTAAGTATTTAAGAGTACTTAACAAGGTAAGACCCCAGGGGCTGTATGATGCTGGTGGGCAGAGTAGTGCTTAATTCACATCTGAACAAAGACATGAAAACTGGGAGACATCCTTTCATGGACACCACAGAAAAAAAGCATCCACATGCCTGAGAGATGCATGAATCCATCTGAAGGTCCTCCTCTAATCACTTGTGGATTTTTAGGTGAAAACACTTTATTTCAAAAAGCAAATTCAAGCAGTTTTTTGCTTCTCCTACCCCCTAGCCAGCCACTCCTTCAGGCCTTCCAAGGCCCTACCACCACTGCTGAGTCCCGACCACTATCCACTGACCCTAACTGCTGTGCTACCAGGTAACCCAAAGTAACCCTTCATTGAGAGGGTCCCTACCCCAGTGGGAGGCTACCAGGGGAGAAGAGTTGCCCCAAAGAGCATTCTGTGTATCCTGGGCATGTCAGGGACAGAACAGACACATGTCTGGGGCTTCTGGTGTATGGCAGGACCAGCAGCCATCCTTGAGTTGGCCAGTGGGTGTTTTCCCATTTTCTTGGGAGGCGTGACTGGCTACATGTTGTCAATGCACAAGCCTACATCCGTCACACTCCTCCTGCAGTGAGGACTGGCGTGTTGTTGTGCTTCTGGCCTCCACCATGGACCAGCAAATCCTGAGCCATGAACCCACCCTCCCTCTCAGGAGAAGGGGTGGTTGTTGGACACTCAAGCCTTCACCCACCAGCTGGCCCTCCAGCACCCAAGTCTGTTCCTAACCCTGGTCAGCAGTGTCACAGGCAGATATACAATTCAGGCAGTTAAATTATAGATAGGAAAAAACAAAGGTAGTCCACCTTAGCAGTGATGGTTCAGATTAATTCACATCTGAGTTCTAACAAGCAAAGAGGCAAAGTCATTTTGTAACTTGTGCATGTGGGTGTAAGTGTTGAGCGGATCATAGTGCAGTCACTACTGCCATCACCCCAGAGGGATGTGTACTGCATTGTTGCTACTGCCATCACACAGAAGGGGTGGAGGCTGTAGTGCGTCTGCATCACCACTGGTGGATAGGGAATGTAGGCCTGCTGCTGTTCCACCTGAGGGATGGGGCCATAGTGCTGATACTGCCATCTCACATGAGGAATGATGACCGTAGTACTGCTGCCATCACACCTAAGGGATGGGGGCCATAGTGCTGCTGCTTCTGTCACACCAGAGGGATGGGGGCCGTAGCGCTGCTTCCATCACACCTTAGGGACGGGGGCTGTAGTGTTGCTGCTGCCATCACATCTTGTACCTAAAATAACTTTAAATTGGTACAAGGATGGAAGTAATTGTAATAGTGGAGGTCAAAATTGCTAAAATGCATGTTAGCAGAGTTAAAAATTGTTAAATAAAGTACACAAAACCAAACACCGGTAAAACCGGATTTTGGCTTAGCAGACAACGGTGACAATACCGTTTTTTTTTAATGTGCAAAATGGAATATGCCCTTTCTCAATCCCGGTAAACCAGTGTCCCTGAAATGATGTTCTGACCTTTTTCCTACTTCCATGAACTGTACAAAACTCGTAGGAAGCCCGTAGATACCAAATGCATACAATTTTCCAACATTTAACAAAAGTTCTGCATCTTGATGGCCACTTCCCAGATTACAGCAATTTTTCTGTCCCTAACCCAACAGTCCTTTCAAAACTTTAGTAAAGTTGTTTTAAGATGTAGAATTAATAGAGTATTTCTGAGCACCCTCTTCTTCCATAGCTCCAATGTATCTCCCATATACCTTCATTGATTCCTGATTGGTACACTTTCCCCAAGTTTAAGCTCTTTTTGTATCTTTGTACTTGATGCTAACATCAGAAAAGCAGTCTTTGTCTGAAGGTTTGTCTGTTTATGTTTCTAAACCTTGAGATGCCTTTTTGTAGCATTACATATTGGTATGGCAATGTAGGATCCTTGATTGCATATATCGGGAGAGCACATAACCACTGTGGCACACCTTCCAACACTAGGTGTAATTTAATCAGCTAGGATCTTATTTGGCCTTGCAGATGCACACAATCTGATATGTCTTATCATCTGCTGTAATGTGTAGAAAAATTGAAGTGATTTGATTGGCTGACAGTAGCACAGATCCATATAATTATTGACCCATAATTACATGCCAGAACTACTTACAGCCATTCAACCCATATAACATAAGCATACCAATATCACTGCCGTCACTCGTGTAGCATACACTCTGACAGGAGCTGCCTTTTTATAGCAAGTCACTAAGTGAAACAAAAGTAGATTCTCAAGCAGACATCATGATCTCTATGGTCTATCTGCCTCCCAAAAACACTTTACCAGGGGCTTTTCTTTGGAAAAATGACTCGAACAATGTAGAAGGACCAGATCCTGATGACATGCCTTGCAGAAATCAAATGAGCCCTTTTGATTGTTCTGGAAATCGCACCACAGAAAAATACTTCAACGTACTTGAAAACCAACCAGAAAATAACAGCAGTGAGGTAGGTATGGAAGCAACTGCATGTGCTGCTGAGCAACTGCCAGAAACCACAAATATAAAAACATGGGAGTAGCCACATTAAAATAAAAAAGGACTAGATGAGCTTGATATGGGGAAAAAATGGGAAAAAAAAAAAACAGCCCGGGCAGTGTCTGTTTTCAAGAACTGGATAACTGAAAAAATCAAAAGTAATAAAAACTATCCCCTACACTGGACTGAATGAACTGATGAAGGGTTTGATGCAACCGTTCAAAACTCCCATGACAAGCAGCATGGTATCAGCAGTTACAGCTGCTTGACAGCAACAATGAATAGATATTTAAACACTCCAGAACTTAATAGTGATATCAGTATAATTACTGGTGACCCCCTTTTACACATGGTTGCAGCGCTAGTTTCAAACGCTGTAATAACCGGGCTTCCCAGTTATTATGGTGTTCTGAGAGGGATCTCACAGTTCTCTCCTCACCGTAAGCAAACACTGTCTCGAGACCACCCTTTCAGGCCACTTACCATTGGCGGCTTGCACAACTGTGGAAGCGCTCACTGTCCGTTGGCTAGTCTCAGTCAGAAACAGCAGTTTTCTGTGAAGTCCCTGCACCAGCAATTATAAAAAAATAATGTCTATATAACATTGATGTTATGTATTTTTTTTACTCCCCCTCGGTGTGGGATTCCTTCATAAACCTTTCGAGCTTCACTCTCGAGGTTTTGTGGCATCACACACCTCGGGGCTGTAAAAATAATACATAACACACAGTTGCATAACCATTATTCCCTATATAATTTTGGACAGACTTCAACCTTGCCAGTAATGTGTTTGTGGCAGTTGCAAAACAGTACTGAAAAGAAAGGCAAGACAACAGCAAGTATCACCCATGAATTTCAGATTACCTGGAAAAACAGAAACATTCAACTGCCCTGTCTCCAAACACTGCCCCAGGCCTCCTACGCAAGGTCTGATTTGGCTTACAACTACAGCTTGCCCACTGTGTACAAGAGGGATAGAGGGACTGAATGCAAACAACTTCAAAATTAAAACTAATGACAAAGAACTGTGCTACATAACACTAGCATTTAATGAACAGAGTAAAAATCACAAGGACTTACATGAATCAAACAAATAAAAGCTTAGAGGATTCATTTATGAAAGACCAAATGATCCTCTTTGCCCAGTCCGTAGTTTACATAAAAACTATATATAAAAAAACATTTCTAAAGATGCAGAGAGCTTCTTCCTCACCCCAAACAAGTAGATGAAAGTAAGCTGGACCCACAAGAAATTTGGTATAGCCACAAGCTCATGAGGATAAATTATTTATCCACCATACTGCTTCGACTCCTGACGGAAGTAAATTTAAGCCACCGCTACACTAACCATTTCTTGCACAGCACAGCCAATGATGCTGGTCGTGAAGCATGCCAGATCATGGCGGTATCTGGCCATAAAACCGAGACTGGCTTCCAGACTTACTGGTCACCATCTATCTTCGACCGACATTGCAGGAGCAGGGTTCTTGGCGGGAGCACCTCCTCACCACAGCATCACTCAACCTTGGTGGCAGTGACGGCAGCATGATGAGCCTTTTGAAAACGCCAACCAGCAATCATGCTCAATCTCTGACACTGGACCTCAGGAACACAATGACACAAACAGCAAGAGCATGGACCCAAAAGTCCCTAACATTTCCAAAAAACAGCACAATACCACAAAACTGCACCTTTCATTAGTGGAAATAACTAATTCAACACTGCCTAATTAACTTCTACAGTACCAGACTGCGTAATTCATTACTGTTGTCTGCACTCGTTTTAAAACCATCATAAAAGTACAAACAAAATATTTTAAATTCAAAAAAGAAAGACGTTATGAACAAGTTAAAATGGGTTAAGTGAGTTACATTTATTCCTGGTTTTTAAGCTGAATTTCTTGGGAACTACTTTATCTCCCACAGTGTTTTAAATAGTAAAATCTGACTTACTAACCAAATTAAAGCAGTATTTATTTTTTCATTTTGAAATTTTCTACACATAAGTGCAATAAAACAGTCCAGGATGTGTGACTATGGATGATAATTTCGCTTCTGTCACGAATGTTGTAAAGGCATGTGGTGCAAGTGCCTAAAGTCGAACACCCTCGAGAGGCGTGTGATCATTGACCCATAATCACATAGCATAGACTGCATTATTGCTTACAAATTGTAGCATGCCCAAGACAAATGCCAGCTGAAACCAGCTAGGATCCTGTCTACCTTGGACACTATGAATGTTACAGCCCAGTTTTAGTTAACCAAACCCAAACTTGGAAGCCAGATGTGTGGGAGCAAGCTGATTTATTTTATACTAGTCCAAGAGCAAATCTATATCCCCGTGCAGTGGACCTCCCATATATCCCACAATGTCATGAGTTTCACAGGACAAGCAGTTAAGAAGAAACCCATACTAAGCTATTCAATAGGTTTTATTTTAAGCAATACAGACTTAAAGGAAAGATGCTAAATAAGCAAGTTGCAAGTAATTAAGCAACAGTCTCTTTCAAACACATTAGTAGCAGTGCACTCTTTTAGAAGAACATTACATTGCTAACCGTCTTTTGCTTGCCCCTGGAAAGTGAGAGGTGCTAGAAAGGTATGTTCTTTGAACAGTTCCATTTTAGCTGATACCCTTGGTACAACAGTCCCAGTTTCAGCTAGCTTGGCACATAACATGTCCAAATGATAACAGTTTATTCAGTTCTGAGGAAAACACATTAGACACTTGATAAAATCGCAGCCTCCCAGATAAAATCTCACTCCAAGGCATTTTATTCTCTTGCCAAAGATGAGATGTTAATTAGGGAGTTTTGTTAGGCAAGACTTTGCAGTCTTTTACAAACATTTGTTTTTACCTGGTCCATGGAGGGAGGTGTTGCTTGCTTGCATTCTTTCCCTTAATGGTCTGATCCAGTGTAGATGTTTGGAGCTGGTGGGAGTCTTGCTACTGAACAACTTGTTGCATCATGATTTTGAGGCATGGTAGATGGTATAGGATTCTATGTGTTATCTGTTTCCTGTGGTCCCATAACTTTAAGTTGCTGCAGATAGACTTGTTGCTGTAGATGACGCAACAACAGTAAGTACTAATATGTTAAAATGTAGAAGGCACACCTTCATGATGGTATCAGAAATTGAAAATACCATCTTGATGATATTGAATGTTAAAAATACCATAGTTGTCACATGATGCAGCCACACGAGTAGCAGTTCCAACAGAGCACTCCCGCTAACCCTGACTTAATATATACAAAATTATACTCTTCATTTGTTTTTCTGCGGCTGTTTGTACAAGAGACAGTATACTCCATTGGGAAATTCACCTGAACTTGGAAATTGGAGCATGGAGGCAGAAATGCACGTGGCAATGCCCAAACACACACCGCCACCGACACCCGAGAAGGCCAGCAAAAAACAAAGCCTCAGTCTACTAGCACCAGCTGCCCCACAGCAGCTTCGGCAGAGCAGAATCTCCTCACTGTCGATCGCTTTCTGGCGGAGTTCCAACCCTTCAGAGAGGAGCTGCGTTCACTAACCTTAGAGTTTATGTTCACGGCGGGGGCCCTTCAAGACTTATGGAGGAGAACCAGAGACGGTGAAGCACAAATCCAGTCTCTGGAAAGGAAGGTTGATCGGATGGATCCTGAGTTAGTGGCAACCAAGCAACGTATGGCTCGACTCAAAGCTAACGTGGAGGACCTGGAGGGACAGAGCCGGAGGAACAATGCAGTGGTAATTGGACTACCTGAAAAAGAAGAGGGCTCCAGCCATATACTGTTCACCCAAAAACTGATTGGCAAATTAGCAGGCCCGTCTCCATTCGGGCCCGCATGTGCCATTGAACGTTCTCACCGAGCCCTGCACCCCATGCCTCTTGCCGGAGCCTCACCTCGCCCACTAATTTTCAGTTTCTTAAACTATCAGAAACTGCGCTATTTCTTAACCAAAATTAAAGATTTACAAGAAATTAAGTGGGAAAGAGTCAAGTTACTGGTGGCACAAGATCTTCCAGTATCAGTGAGGCAGAGAAGGGCCTCATTTCATCCCATCCCCATTGTAACCAAATTACTAGTGGCAGGCATTAAATTTAGAATGGGTTATCCTGTGAGAGTCCATGTTCTACTAGCAGGTAACTGGGTCAGCTTTGAGGATCCAAAAGCAGCAGAAACTGCCTTAAGAGAGGCATTACCCGATTTTATTCAACTATCGTTGAAGAAAAGGAATCGCCAGGACATATTAATGGACCAAGATGTAAAGGGTCCATTTTTCTTTTAGTTGATCATGGTCACGGACTTCAGCAGAGCCCTGCTGATGAGGTGTAGAGACCTCAAACACAAGCATGGACCTTATCCCATCCCCCCTCCCTTTTCGGAATAGCATTGTGACGCTAAACTTGCTACCACCATGTGCACAGGAGTGATGGACACTGTCTATTTCAAGCAGCTGTAAATGCTAATAGATTTCTGAAGGATGAAATAGTGAGTGTTTCTTTTTTTGAATTGTTCACCGTAGTGGGAAGGATAGGTTTACCAACCACGGCAGGACCTCATGTTGGAGGGGATCGGTCAATAAGCCCATTTGGGATGGTGATTATAGACATTCTGGACTTTATGAGCATGAGTTCGCTCTGAATTTGCAGGCACAGTTTCCCTTGGAGCAAAGGATGTCTTGAGAGGTATCAAGGACCCTTGTATTTCTTTTGTACTGAACACAACAGTATCTGGGGACTATTGATAATATTGATGGCGAGTGCCTATCTTGGCAAGGTTAAGGCAAAGGACAAGCAACCACGACAAGGAAGAATAAACAGGTTTTGTGGGTTTGACCACGCCGGAAGAAGAACTCATGGCTAAATACTGTGTTCCTAGGGGCTAGAAAACCTGTGCCCAGTTAATGTATGTATGATAGTTTCTGTACTTGTTAACTTACAGTTAATTGTCTGCCATAGTAGTTTGGGTGACACCGCAAGAATAATATTGTTTCATTATGGAATAGCTTGTAACCAATTCTAGTGATTTTATGGATGGTGGTGGGGTTAGTAGTATGCAGAGTATAGAGTTTGGAAACAGCAGGGGAAGCTCCCCCTTTAAAAGTTTTCATTTATGAGCAGTTCTGCTCCTATTAAGGGTCAGCTCATCCCATATCATTGTCAGTAAATTCTCCGACGGGGAAGGCGGGAGAAGCTGAACATCATGGACCGAGTAAGCTATGATTTGGAGAGGGGGTGGATTTTTCTGTATAATGGGTAACATTTGTTTTTTTATATGCTTACTTAAAGGGTCAGGGGAAAAGAATGTTGGTTTATCTTGGGAACACATACTACTTATATGATTGTTATGTCTGAGGGGATCTAGGGAGGGGAATCTTTTGGTTTGTTTTGGGGTTGCTCGGGGACGGGGAGAAAGGTCGAATAGCATCAGATTCATCACCGAATCCAGAGTGATGGAGATCAAGGACATCAGTTATACTTTCAAAATGCAATCTTCGGCAGAAGGGATGGCTAAAATTATGAAAATTATGACATGGAACGTCAAATGGGCCTGTAATAGAACTAAAAGATATCAAATACTTAAACACCTCATGCATCTTAAGGGGGATGTGTTATTCCTGCAAGAAACACACATATTAGATACTAAAATCAATCTATTCTGTAGGCAGTATATTGGTCAAGTGTTCACAGCAGGGAACAGTATACAAGCAGAGGGGTTGCTATTTTAATTCCTCCAAAATCTCCCTTGGTCTGTGAGCAATGCATTCGAGACCCTATCGGTTGCTATTTATTCCTAAAGGGCATGCTGGAGCGGGTAGTAGTCATCGTGGGCTGTATATGTGGCCCCAGTATAGACACCCCCTCCTTCTTCATGGAGTTAGCTTCGATTTTAGCCCCCTTCTCAACTCTCCCTATTTTTCGGGGGGGACTGGAACCTTCCGTTCACACCAGATTTAGATAAATCTGGAAGGAGGAGACAAAGGCTATCTCTGGCCCAGCATTCCCTTCAATATGTCCCTAATCAGCTCAGTTTGTGTGACCCCTGGCGGACGCTGAATCCAAACTCCAGAGAATAAATACTCCATTCCATGGTGCACGGGACATCATCAAGACTTGATTATTTCTTGATGAGTCACACATTATTGATGGGCATACTGGTATGTGGAATTGTCCCAGGAGTTATTTCAGACACTCCTCAGCTTGGTGCGAGTTGTCCTTTTCCCCCCTAGCATACCAAAAGAGACCATCTGGAAAATCAATAAATGTTAAGAGAAGACTGAGTAATTAGGCAGATCTCAAAATCAATAGACCACTACACATCAGCTAATTTACACTCAACAGACAAAGCAGATATGGAGTGGAGAGCACTAAAATGTGTTATCAGGGGAGAACTAATCCGCTTAGCATTAACCAGGAAACATACTAGGGAGAAAAAGGCCTCTGACCTCCTATCCCAGACACGTAACCTAGAGGCACACCTTTCACCCAACACCAGTGAAGAGGACAGACATAGACTTATAGGACTTAGAGACCAATACAGTGAGCTCCTACGAGAGAAAGACGAATTTGACATACTAAAAACTTGGGCAACTTATATAGACCAAGGGTGAAAAGCAGGTAGTTTATTGGCATTAAGGCTTAAGAAACAAGAGACAGCAAGAATAATAAAAGCAATCCGTTCATCACTGACATCACCCTTATACTTGCCCCAAAAGATTTTGCCACTGAATTGAATATTATTACTGTAGCCTTTACAGCCCAATGGCAGATCTCCAAGATAGGAGTAGGATCGACGTCTACCTGGCTGCTATCCCATTGCCAACCTTAAATGAAGGCCAGAAGGAAGGTTTATTAGCTCCCTTCGAGAAAGCTGACATCCTGATGGTTATCCAGTCTTTGCCACTGGACAAGGCCCCAGGCCCAGATGGGTTCTCTTCTAATTTTCACAAGGTTTTGCTGAGAAACTAACCCCCTGGCTGCATAAACTGTTCAAATGGGTACTGTCAGCAGATACTATAGATAAGCACCTCTTCGAAGTTTTAATAGTAGTTCTACATAATCCAGGTAAGGAAGAAGATAAAGTCACCAGCTACAGACCCAATTTCCCTACTAAATTACGATATTAAAATTCTAGCCAAACTACTGGCAGATGGGCTAAATAAAGTACTCCCCTCCTTAATAGGCCAAGAGCAGGTGGGATTTATGGCAGGGAGGGCCTCCTCTGACAATCTGCGTAAGTTGGCCCACATTTTCTCCACATCCAGGAACTCTGACCATCCAGCTATTCTGATGTCCCTGGATGCGGAGAAAGCCTTTGGCTGAGTGGACTGGCAATTCTTATTCAGAATCATGAACAGATTTGGATTCCCCTCACAGTTCATTCAATGGATTCGTGCCTTATACGGTAGCCTAACTGCCCAAATATATTGTAACTGAGTCTTTTCTCCCACCTTTCCATTATATTCAGGTACCAGGCAAGGCTGTCCATTATTGCCTGTGCTGTTCAATCTTTATCTTGAGCCCCTACTTACCAAACTCAAAAAGAACCCAGATGTAATAGGCATTAAAATGGGGACCCAAGAGTTTAAATAATCAGCATATGCGGATGATATAGTACTACACCTAACCCAGCTGCAAACTTCAATTCGGGCAGCATTAGAGACCATCACTGAATACAGTGCACTCTCCAACTACAAAATTAACCTGAGTAAAACCCTAGTTTTTCCCCTAAATAATAGAACACTCAAGAGTGTGGTAGAGGAAGGTGGAATACAATGGAATCACCGCAACCTTAAATACTTAGGCATTAATCTGGCTAGGAGTGACCTTAAGATGCGACAGCTTAATTTAGATGCAATACTCCAGGTAATCCAACAGGACCTAACTCGCTGGAAAGCCCTCTCTCCCTCTGGGGGTGCATTATCTTGGTAAAAATGAATGTGTTACCGAGAATTTTCTACCTGCTTAATATGTTAAATTTATGGCTACCTCTCAGATGGGTTAAGAAAGTACATGTTATCATCACGGAATTTATTTAACTAGGTAAACCCCCAAAAAGGGCATACCACAAAATGGCTGTCCCCCAAACCCAGGGGGACTTAGTTTGCCGCATTTTGGGCTATACTACTGGGCTAGCCAAACGAGTAAATACCTGCGCTGGCTTACTACGCTAGAGGAGTTGGATGCAATGCCATATGTGCCCATCTGGCTTAGAATTGAGAAAGAGTTAATCAGGTCAGAAGGATTATCCCCAAAAGCCCTCCTACACATTAAACCTAAGGATCTTCCCTCCGGATTACATAACTCCCCGATTGCAGTATCAGTGAAGATGCATATACAGTTTTGCTCCTTCCTGAAATGCAAACATAATATGGACTCAGATCAACCATTGATGGCCAATCCTAACTTTAGAATAGAGAGTGAGACAATCCAGCCACACTGGATCCCACAACTAGTAGAGACTAGTGCAAAGGACTTCTTCATTAAAGGAGTCTGCTGCACCTCAGAAGACATTATGAGGACACATAGGATGGATAGGGCCCAAATCTTCAAAATTTACCAAGTTCGTCATATGTTGATTAAAAAGAATGTGAGACCCACTGAGGAAGAAGGCACGGGGGGGGGGTGTTGCACTCCCTCTCATATAGCCAGGTTACCCCATGCAGTGTCCAAAGTATATGCTAACCTGTTTGACAGATCTTTCCCCTTCCTGAATGGGGCTAACAGGTATTCGATCTCACAATTCCCACATCTAGAATCTGACTGGAGTAAGATTTGGAAGAACTGTTACACATACGTTACAGAAGATCGTCTGAGGCTAATGCAGTTTCAGTCCCTCAATAACTTGTACTTGACCCTGGTTAAACTCAATTAAATGGGAAAAGTCCCATTCCCACAATACACAAGATGTCAGAAAGCAGAGGGCATCCACCTTCACATATTCTGGGAATGTCTCCAAATTGCTTCTTTATGGTCTACCATTAGACACAAGGCCAACCCCCTGCTGGGCTTAGATGAGCTCTTTGTGCCAGAAATTTGCCTGGTAAGTGACTATGCAGGTGTGGCTGTAAAACAACACAGATACTACATGGTAATTATATCCCTCCCACTTAAAAAGTTAATATTATGGCATTGGCTAGACACAGAGAGTATTTCATATACAGAATGGTTACAAGAACCTTTGTTCAATTTGCGAACCGAACAGATGATTGCCAACCTGCATAACCGCCTGCCAAGGTACAAGAAAACCTGAGAGAAACTGCATGCCCTTTACATGTTGCAAATTAACCCAATACCAAGATCTGGTTAGTTACTACATTTTTTTAACATCTGGTTACACCCTGATGCTTAAGAGAAGGGAGGGAGAAGGGATGGGGCAAAGAGGGAAGGGAGGAGGGGGGTGGTGGGGGACATGGAACTGTTATGTATATTGCAACTCTTTCAGTATGATGATGTATTGGTTTCATGTGGTATGTACAATTAAAACTAATAAAGCTGACTTCATTAAAAAAAAAAACATAGCTGATGGCATTAGATACTGAGTAATGCCACATCTCTTGATGCCATTAGATGTTAAGCAATACAATCTCTTGATGGTATTGTTGAGAAATATAACAATCTCTATCGAGAAATGGTTTTAGTTTTGTACAGTACATTTTACAGAGCAAACATTTTTCATCTCATGTCATCAAACATTAAGATGGCTAAACTGAATTTTGCTTACATTTCAGCTAGGGACATTTGATAAACATGTTTTTGCCTAAATAAACAAAACATAGTTTGAACCTTGTCCTAATTCATTACATTTTAACACACATTGGTTTGGTAACAAAAAAAACCTAGTGGGCATTAGTGTTTCATTTACCAAAATGGCTAACACAGGTGACATGCTTCTTGACGCATATTCAGTGCTGCTGTCTTGTTTGTTCCTAAACATGGTACAAGATGTCACTGTATCCTTACACTAGACAAAAACAAATTAAAAAAAAAAAAAAAAACAAGCATATCTGTACATATCTTTCAGTCATTTAGCAGAAGTAGGACAATAGTTGAGATAGTATTACTTTCATTATAAGTAAACCAGGCCTACAATGCAAGTTCAAACATGACCCAAAAATATATTACCTACAATCCACAATACAAGAAGCATGGAATCGGATGGGATCTCGACTATATCATCTGAAATGTTATATCAGCTATGCTATCTGCCTGGACTAAAACTATTTGGTCCCCTTTACAGACTGTGAGCTTGTCTACTTCTAGCCCAAAGTATCTAAAACTTGACATTGGCTGATATTTTCAGCCCAGGGAACCCACGCTTTTTGAAATTTAGTGTTGGCTATGATCTTATCAGCTGAGGGACCCACACTATATGACACTTGGTATAGGTTATGATCTTATTGCCCTGGACCCACATTATCTGAATCGTGGTATTGGCCGGGGGCCCACACTGTCTAATTCATGGTGTCAGTTGTGACCTTATCAGCCCTTACAAAAAAAAAAAAAAAAAGAAAGAAAATATTCACAAATTTCACATTATTTTGTGCTTAAAAATGCCGATTCCAGATCTTCACATCCACTTACTGTTATTCCTGCTCCCGTCCCCAGACAGTTTGCATTGGAGCGAGCGATGCAGCCAGTTCATACAACAGCTCACACTACTCGCTCTGGAATGCATCCCCAACTGTACTGCCACTCGTTGAGAGGACAAGGAATTGACTTAACGTGATCGGTAAGTGTCCAGACTGATGCATTTGTACCGCAGCAACCTGAGCGCTCAGGTTGCTACAGTGCAAATGTGGCAGTGTAAACAGGCCTCATATTTGTCACCATGCACTTTCCTAGAGAAGTGGTGTACAGCTTTGTTATATTATGCAAAGTGGTACCTGTTTTACATAGTGGTTAGTGTGGTAGAGACATGGAGCATCTTCTGCATTCTGAAATCCTAAGCTACTTGGTACTGATCTGTGTCCGACTCCATGGCACCTGCATTAGATAACAGTGGGGCTAAAGCAATACACGATGGTGGTATACCAAGGCCATCACACACAACCCTCTTCACGAGGCTGGTTCAGGGTTGTCATTCACTTTTTACGTTTAAAAGCAGGTGCCTGCTAAAGCTGATATAATGGTCTTGGGGTGTCACTGGGATCCAGCATACCATTAGCACCCGTTAGACGAATGCTGATCCACAGTGAAGGAAAAGCAGAAGCAAATGAAAGTGAGTGCTGTACACAGGCTTGAAGACAGAAAGCAACTACTCCGCAAACAATGGCTATGCAACAAATACAATCTTTGCTGTACATTAAAGGAATTTTCTAAGAGATATATATGGGCTTCATAGCCCATTATCTTACAGCAGCATTAGTCAGTCTGTGGCAAAAGTAGATCTTTCAAGGTTGCCATTTTCGGGAAGAAAGGGATTGTAACTGGAGCTAAACCCACGCCAGCCGATCCCTTCCACTTCCCAGTCCGCCAGCCCTACCCATACGTTCAGACGTTTTGCGACATCTAAGCAGGGAGAGTGCAGTGGCGTGCCCTATACAAGTCTATGGGGACATTTTTCAGTGCATATTTTTGCATGTTTAAGAACCTTGGTGAAAAACGAAAGCCACTGCTCAACTAATGGGGCACCTATTGGTTGGTGATAACTTCATTTTTCAAAGGTGTTTAAACATACATAAGTGTGCACTACAAAATGTCTCCATAGACTTGTATGGAAAGCACCCCCGTGCTCTCCCTGCTTAGACATCACAGAAAGAGCATGGGTGCAGGACTCGACGACCAGGAAGTGGAAAGGATTGGCTGGCCATGGGTTCAACTCCTGTTACGATCCCTTCCTTCCCAAAAACGGCACCATTAAAAATAAAAAAAATTTTAAAAAAATCAGCTTTTCCCACAGATTGACTAATGCTGCCACAAGGTAATGGGCTGTAAAGCTCAGCTAGATTAAAAAAAAACACTGCCATTATGTTAAGGTGCTCAAAGTGTGCAGACAGGTAAAGCTTGTAGCATGCTTTACATTTCACCACTAAAACTGGCTATCTCAAACATAGAAACATAGACTTTGACGGCAGATAAGGACCGCTTGGCCCACCTAGTCTGCCCATTTCCCCTACCTACAGGATAAGTTGCAGATCCTAGTTAACCAACAGCCTATTTCTTCCTACCCCCCACAAAAATTGCCTTATGTCTGTCCCATACATTCTTGAATTCTCCCACAGTTTTAGACCCCACAACCTCCTCAGGAAGGCTGTTCCATGCATCCACTACCCTCCCTATGAAATAATACTTCCTCACATTGCCCCTGAACCGCCCCCCTTCTATCTTTAAATTGTGTCTCCTTGTTCTTGCATGTCTCTTTTTCTGAAAGATGCTACCCTCTTAAGGTTTCTATCATGCCCCCCCCCCTCCTTTCCTCAGGGGTATACATATTAAGTTCCTTTAGTCTCTCCTCGTATGGCTTCTCTTGCAGACCCTGCACCATTTTAGTTGCCCTCCTCTGGACTGCCTCCATCCTGTCTATGTCCTTGCGGAGATGGGGTCTCCAGAACTGGAAGCAGTACTCCAGATGGGGTCTCACCAACTGTTTGTACAGAGGGATAACAACTTCTGTTTTCTGCTGGTGATGCCTCTATACATCCCAGTATCCCCCCAGCCCTCCCTACTGCCTTCCACATTGCTTGCTGACCTTAAGGTCATCTGATATGATTACCCCAGGTCCCTTTCCATTTTTGTTGTTACTACCTACCTCCCATTGCGTAATCTTCCCCTGGGTTTTTGTTTCCCAGGTGCATTATTTTGCACTTCTTTGCATTGAATCCAAGCTGCCATACCTCTGACCATTCCTCCAACCTTGCCAAGTCCCTTCTCATCTTTTCCATGCCCCCTTGTGTATCAGCCCTATTGCAGATCTTTGTGTCATCTGCAAAGAGGCATACTTTTCTTTCCAGTCCCTCTGCAATGTCACTTATAAAGACATTAAAAAGGACTGGGCCCAGTACTGAACCCTGCGGTACCCCACTGGTAACCCCTCTTTCTTCAGAGTGGACTCCATTTACAATTACCTTCTGTGTCCTGTTGTCCAGCCAATGTTTTACCCAAGAGTCGGGAAGGGAAAGGTAGGGAAAGAGATTTGGTTTTATATTGTGCCTTTCTTACACGCTGTATCCTAGAATATTTTATGAGCCAGACAGTTGAATGAGCTGCATCGGCAAAGGACCAAAAGTTAAAAAAATAAATGTCAGTACTTCTGTAATACAATGCTATACATCCCTGCACTTTCTGTAGCATTGCAGTACAGCTGTGCTGCGGTCAGCACTCTTCCATGTTTTCACCTCAGAACCTCAGAGTGGCCAAAACAGCAAAGTTTGCCTTTTCCAGTTTTCACCATGCTTAGCAGACCACTAAAAAGACATCTCAGGTCCCGATATTCATGCTAGGGTCACCCTCCCCTGCTGATTGCCAGCCCTATTATGACATCTACAGTCCCAAGGCTGGAGATCCCCTCCCTGCACTGATCCTGTGCCCGGCCAATCATGGTGACAGCCGCTAGACCGTGCCCCCCCCTTTCTGAGCTCTGACCCCGGTGCTCAGACAAAAGTCCTACTGTAGCATGCCCTGCTGTCCAAATCTGAGTCAGGTATGCTGTAGTGAACAGACCGTATCAAATGCCCTGACATCCCGAGGTACCCCCACCCCCAGATCACCGACCCTGTTCCACTGCATTACTCCCTGGTGTCTAGCGGGCCCCCCACGACCACCACAGAGCTGGCACCATCCCTCCAGCATGCTCAACTCCCCCCTCCCACCGCAAAGTGCCAGTGCCATGGACACATGTGGCAGCCAGCACAGCCTTCTTCACACCTTCTCGGCCAGCTGCTGTATATCAAGGCAGGGCTCACGCGTCCTGCGTAGAACATAGGTCATGCATCTGCTGTGTTGTATACTGTCGGCAGGTGTGCAAGCCCTGCTTGCCAAAGGTGGCGGCTGAAGAGGTGTGAGGGGGCTATGCTGGCCGCCGATTTGTCCAATGGAACTGGTGTATCCTGGGAGGGGTTAGTATGTTGGGAGGGGCGTTAGACACCAGGGACTATCGCAGTGGTACAGGATTGGTCATCAGTGGGGTTAGGGGGGTACCATGGGACGTCAGGGCATTTCGTACGGTCTGTCCACTACAGTATATCTGACTCAGATTTGAACAGTAAGGAATGCTACGGTCGACCTTTTTCTGTGTACCGGGGTCAGGGGGGTGGAACAACTGCATAAGGGGCCGCAGTCCAACAGCTGTCACTATGATTGGCTGGGCTGGGGATCGGTGCATGGAGAGGATTTCCAGCCACGGGACTGTGGATGTCATTCAGCGGGGGGAAGGTCTAGCCACCAGAGCACTATACAGAACTTATGGGGCTGGCAGTAAGTGGGTGGGTGGGGCCACTGGACACCAGGGCACAGTGTTTTATTACTGGACCGGGAATAGTGGGAGGGGGACACTAGGAACTAGGGTTTTATGACTGCACTTCAGAGGTCGGCAGTCGGAGGTGAGGGGACAGCTCTGTACCTGGGATTGCCGACTGGCGATCAGATGGTGGGAGGGACCACTGGGCACAAAGGATCAGTTAAGTCATTCATGAGCTGACAGTCGGAGGGTGGGAAGGACCACTAGGCACCAGGGATACGTTGCTAATTTACGAGACGGTTATCAGAGGGTAAGGGGACCAGTGGGCACCAGGGATTTCCACACATCTGTGGGACTGGGCAAGTAGGGGGTGGCACCACACTAACCTGCCACCGTTAGCCATGCAAATGAGCCCATAATGGGCATGCATATGGCCCCTTAGTGCCTTGTATACCCAGTGGTCTCATTTGCACGAGTCCCTCTGAAAATCACGAATAGTGCTCTGGCGCTGTCCACTCTGGCGAAGTTATTCCTACACAGCAGAGATCCACATCGGGGCAGCGCTACTTGACTTAATATAGGGCCATGTTGGTACAGTGCTGAGTAAGATAGCATGACTGAATATAGCATCCTTGGTCTCCCAAGCACTTGCAAAGCTCAGCGCAAGCCTTTGCATTCCGCTTTGTGTTTTGATTTTTAATATCGGGTCCCTACTATTAGAAGGGCTCTTGGCGACAGGACTTTGCATTCTTTATGTACATTTTGTGCTTCATGGCCCTTGGATTTTTTTTCATGAAGTCTACAAGATGCTCATTTACAAGGCCCCGGGAGTTCTTCTGTGTCCGTATACTGAGCCACACCCCCACACTTGCACGTTTCGTGATATAAGACTCTAGAGAGCACAGGGGCATGCTCTAATGGTTTCTATGGGGCCATTTTTTTAACTGGGATTTTTAATGCTTTAGAGGGCCAAATTAAATAAATTAAGCCCACTGCTCTACTAACAAAGATTGTGTAGTTAAAAAAAACAACCCCATAGAAACCAAATGCGATCGCCCTCAGCTCTACAGATTCTTATATCACAAAACATGCTAATGCGGGGGCATGGCTCGCATTAATTTCGGTGGGGACCCCCAGCAATTTCACAGGGACTCCCTACTTTTTAGCAGCGGACCCTTTTTTTTTTTTCTCCAGAAAGTCCCAGACCCCCAAATAAAATATCTTCCTGAGAGCCCTAATTAGCTTTGCTGCACAACCTTAAGAAACCTTGGATGTTTTTTAACAAAACTAGAACTATGCATTAAAGAGCAGCTGAAACATTTTTGGGATTCAGCAGGCGACTCATTCCAGGGAGTTGCCTGCCTGATAAGCTAAGTGAGCTGCATTTGAAAAAGTACTGTAAATATATTAATTTTAACTTAGTATACTCGGCTCATAACTCCATAAGCAGGCAAGCATTCGCGAGCACTGCCCCATCGAAAAACAGCACTTTGATGACATGAGGTCAGGAACAGGGCTGCAAGTGCTCTATGTAGTTCCCATGTAGTTACTAATAGGATTGGGGGAAGGGCTGGCCAGCTGTACTACGATTTTCTTTTCTGGCAGTTCTACATGTATGGGGTTATAATATATATGATATACAAGCCCCATACATGTAGAACTGCCAGCAAAGATAACTGTAGTACATTTAGACAGCCCACCCCCAAATTCTATTGGTAACTACAGGACTGCATAAAGCTCCTGCAACCCTGTTCCCATCTCTGACTTCATCAAGTGCTGTTTCTTGTGTGGAAGATTATGAGCCGAGCATACTAAGTTAAAGAAATGAATACATTTACAGTACTTGAAAAAAAAAAAAAAAAAAAAAATTTCAAATGCAGCTCATTTATTTTCATCAGGCGGGCAACTCCCTGGAATGAGTTGCCTGCCCAAATCATGTCAGCTGCTCTTTAACTAGAGTTTTGCTCCTCCTCCCTCTGTAATTTGTCCATACCCATACACAGATTGTAAAATTCAGATGCATTATTGATCTGCAAATGGAGAAAGACAGTTACAACTCTGTGCCTTTGGACAGTAGCTGGGTGAATGCTACGTGTTGCCACAGTAGCCAAAGGCTAATGAAAATCAAATGTGGCTAACAAAAAAAATACAATGCGGCTTTTGAAAACTGTGGTCATTTACTGTACTTTTTTGTCAAAAATACTGCAGTTTGCAGTATGTGACTAAACTTTTTTTTTTTCCTCTTAGCAGTAACCCAGAAGAGGGCCATCATACTTCAGTGGAGGTATTTCCTGCATTAGGGACACAGAAGTATAGGCAAATGTCCACTGGAAATGCAAACATAAACTATAACATCCTTAGAGGGCTCTATCCAGCAGTAAGAATGGTCTGCTCCAAGCCTTTGTAACAGTGCATCTGTCAAACTTTATTTGCATGTACTGTAAGTTCTGTTTCTGTTCTTGCACCATCCTGTGTAATTTTGTTTTGCCTTGCCGCCACCCCCTTCCCCAGGTTTCCATTGTAAACCAGAACCTGCCTTTCAAGAGGGTATTATCCTGGGAGAACCATGTAATATTTTACCTGTCTTGTTTCCTTAACATGTTGTTTGGGAAGGAACTGTGTGTGGTATTGCTGGCTAGATTCCAGGATGTTTTATATAAAAGGGTAAAGCCTTGTAAACAAAAACTGTGGCACAATGTCATTGGCTCACCAGTGTTCACTGAACAATGGTAATTCAAGCATAAATGATCTATTTGGCCAACCTTCTCCCCCTCCTTTCCCTAGAGAATGCTCTAGAGGGCACTGTTGCATCATGTTTTCATCATGCTCATAGCAGGCACTACTAAAAATTCAGAGGGACAGAAAAAGACTGTGTGTCCATCGAGTCTGCCTTGATGCCCTATGTTGAATTACTCTTATCATTCTAGAGTCCTCCCTCCCCTCTACCTCTCTGTTGTTTCCCATAACCCGTTTGAAACAGTGCACTGTTGTGGTTTGAATCCTGATCTTGTCCTGGCACTGATCACATTTCTGGCTAGACTGCTCCTTCTGTCCACCTCTCACTCTGTGGGGGAAAAAAAAGTTTATGATGTCTTTTTTGCCCCCTCCCCCATGGTTGCACTGTCCCCTCAGCTTGAACAACTCTGTGGAATCCACCCTATTGTATCCTCATATGTCATCGTATGTTTCTGTCATGCCCCCCCTCTTCCATCCTTTCCACCAGAGAGTACACATTGAGGCTGCCCAGTGTCTCCTCATAGGACCTGCCTGGCTATCCCTGGATTATTTTAGTAGCCCTCCGCTGGATAGTCTCTAACCTCTCCCTGTCTTTCTTTAGATGTGGGTTCCAAAATTGCACGCAGCATTCCAGGTGTGGTTTAACCAGTGACCTGTGCAGTAGCAGTATTACATTCTTCCTCGTGACTCCCCCACCCCACCCCACCCTTGCATCCTAGTTGCATGTTTGCCTTCCTGTATGTCATAGGGAAAAATATTTTAAACTGTTAATTATCAACCCCAGGTCCATTTCTTCCCTCAAGTGTTCCACCTTGTTTCCATGAAACCAGTGTTCCATCTGGGGATTTTTGTTACCAGTGAGCATCACTTTACACTTTTTGGCACTGAACTTACATCACCAAATTCTGGACAACTGCTGCAGTCTCTCTGCATTCCTTTTCCTGCTGTTAAATCCTTCCTCACTATTCACTTTCCTGCAGAATTTTGTGCAGTCTGCAAACAGATTTGCTTTCACCTGTAACCCCTTCCCGATGTCGCTTATAACAGTACTTGTTAAAAACCATTGGTCCCAGGACTGAAAGTTGTGCCACCCCACTAATAACCCTCTTGGCATCAGAGAGCTCTCAGTTTAGGGGTTCTTTCTGAGTCCTATCCACTAAGCAAAGCCCAATCCACCTACTTAGCTGGGCTCCTCCACTAGTCCTGAGTCTCCTATCTTTTTTTTTGTTTTGTTTACTAGCCTCCTAAGTGACATGGAGTCAAATGCTTGACTGACGTTCAGATAGAAGGTGTTGATTTCCTGGTGCCTAGCTGCCATTGGTGTCATAAAACTAAAAATATCAACCAAGTTCATTTGACATGACCTGCCTCTTGTAAATGTTTTCCTATCTGTAAGCCTGTTTTATTATTTCTATTATCAGTATTTTATGCTTGAGCTGCCCCCATCCAGACTGGTCCCCCCATTCCCATTGCCCAGCTGCTCTGGGACTTAACTTGTGCTCATTCTGTGCAGTATGGGGCCTGGAGGGCCAGGCTGTTATCCAGCCATGATTGTTTTGGTTTTTTGTCATTTTTTCTTCCTGGGTCCACAGTCCATGGAATGATGCATATGTATGTATACTCTGCTTCTGCGAAGCCCCCCCCCAGCATCATGCGGATGGGATCCCCTTCCATTGCATCCCACTGCACTGCCACTCAGATTCCTCTAAGTAACAGCCGCCTAGCAGGTTGGCTTTGCCCCCCTCCCCCACCCCCTTAGAGGCGAGCTGTCCTAAGGACACTCATTCCTCCCTTTCCTCAGCCAGCCCCGGAGAAACCTGCATCCATTCCAGGGTGGGACAAAATAGTTTGTGTGCTGGTGGTCGACTGGCCACTAGATTTCAAACTCTGATAGCCAAACCAAATTTGTAATGGCTGTCATTTTTGAAGATGATAGGAAATTATTTTTAAAAACAGTAGTTAACAGCCTTCCCATTTTCCTTCCCATGCCGGTTATGTGTTGTGATAATGCTGTGAATGGTTTTTGATAAATATATAATCTAGCTTCACAGAGTTCAACTATCCTCACCAGCTACTGCTGTTTCTTTTCATATTTCTAAGACGTTCCATGCTATTCATCCAAAAGGTCGGGAATGGTGTTACTGAAGTCACAGAACGTTCAGGCAGTGTGAAAAGAGAGAACAGAAACTGCTAAAGACAAGGAGAAAAGATTGAGTAGTTACAAAGGCAGCAAAAACGGACTATTAATTCAACAGATAAGGTAAAACAAATCTGAATATTGGATAGACACTACAGGGAAAACGTGAGAGCATCTAAAATTCTATTTGGCATTACTCCTGTGTGGGGAAAAATTACTTTGTTGACATGTGGCCATTTGGCCACTAACCTTCAAAGTCTGGTAGCCAAACCAATTTATTTAACAACCATTGGCCACATGGCTACCTGATTTGTCCTACCGGGACAAATCTGAGAAGTGCGGAAGTACTACTTCATGAAGAGTGGTAGACAGCCAGCCCAGTGGCGCAGAGGGTTGAGGCGCTGGACTACCACACCTGCCACCACACTGGCGACTCGAAGTCGATACTGAGCCTGGGTCACTGGGGGCAGGCCAAGGGGAGGAGGATTGAGTGTCCCAGAGGATGCCGTCCTCTGAGGATGAAGGGCAGTCATGCGCTGGCACAGTACTGCCACCTAGGTGACCACAGGTGGCAGTGAGCTCAGAGAGACGTACTGGGTGGAGAACGCCAGTGGTGATGCGCTGCATGCTTTCCTGTGAATTTGCGTCCCACAGAATAAAACCAGGAGGAACTTATGTGTCTAATTTGTGAATTCGACTGAAAGAAGGCCTTTTATATTTTTACACAGCACTTGATACATGTTGCTCAGCAAAATTAAAAATGTGTAAAATTGCTAATTTCAGTGTGTTCTTAAGATCCCCTTGTGTTGGCTTATAATGTTTATATAAAAAAAAAACTTATTAGGCAGGTTTTTTCTCAGCTGAATATGTTGCAGCTTCTTATTCAGCGAAACTAGCAGTCAGCAGTACAGCTAGGAAGGAAACTGAGCTGGCAGCATACATCACAGGCTCACTGAAATGGAGAGCTGCCCAACTACAGACTCATCTGATCGGTGCCAAGTCCCCCACCTACCACAAAAACACCAGCAGACATTGGTGGCAGTGGATGCATCCTCCAGTGCATCCAGCACACTGTTGTACGTTCTTCTCCCACCCCAGTCTTTCATCTCTGGCACTAAATGACATCATCTTGTTGCAGAATGTAATTCCTGACTTACTTATATACTTAACTGGTAACTGTTGTGCAGCTTTCTTCCGTGCTTATGTCCTGATTTAATTGGAGTATACCAGGACGTGCACCATATCCTGCCTGGCCTATGGTTTCCTGCACCTGCTCCCAACACCATCAGAACAATTTGGGACAGTCTATAAAATGATGTTCTACCTAGAAGAATGCTGCAAGGTTAAGAAGTAAAAGTGTGGCTTCAGAAGAAATGTGGTGCCAAATGCAGTGAGTCTCGCCATAATTGTTCACATGGCTGGCTGTTCAAAACCTTGCACTAACCTACGGTATTGTTGGTGTGATCCATGTGCCACTATTCCTTGGTACGTTCATCCTACTCTGACTGCATGTCATTCTCTTCACTATGGTGCGTGCAAACTGCAACATGTTCTTCACGTTCATAGAGCAGAAAAACTAAACATTTCGGGATGATGGGCAGTCACATATGTGCCATGCCTGATAGAAGAAAAAGGCACAGGACAACGCACATGCTGAAGTAAGGCAGACAGCTTCTGAAAGCGTGTCCATTTAGACACACAGTCTCGGTGGGAGTGCATCTAAATAGCAAATCGTGCATTTTTTCCTTTTTTGGGACACATTAGCATGGTCATTGGACTCACAGTCCTGTAATTTCATGGGTTCTCCTTATCGCCACTGCTGTGCTGGGGGAACCACATTTGCCAATCTCTAGTTCATCGACATTTCTTTTGTCGCCAGTGGCTTATTGAAAAGATTTCCATGGGGGGGGGCTACTAAGGCTTTTCTTGTCTCCTTCAGCACCCTTGGCAGCCTGTCTGGACCAGGGGACTTGTTTATGTTCAGTTCCCGCAGACCCATCAGAACTCTTTCCTTAGGTATATATCCTCTCTGTAATCTGTGGCTGTCTGTGCTGTTGAGTCTTCTCTTGCGGTCTGTGATTATTCCTGTAGCCTCCACTGTAAACACAAAAGTTAAGTAATCATTTAATATATTTGCCTTACTGTTATCCTCTGCCATGCTTTTTCATCTTTTCTCATCCTTTCTGGGCTATCCTTAGTTTTTCCCTTATGTACCGGAAGATGGTTTTGTCATTCTTCCTGGCCCTTTCTGCTATCCTTAGTTCTTTGTTTGCTTTCACCTTTCTGAGTTTCTAGCTTTTCCTTATACTCTGCCCTGTGGGCATCATTCTGCTTCTCGTATATACCTTAAAATATTTTATTTTGTCCCAGATTGCATCCCTCACTTGCCTGTATAGCCAGAGAGATTTATTTTTCTTCTTTGCCTCACTAACAAATTTTATGCACTCTGGGCAGCTTCTGTTACCACCTCTTTTATTTCTACCCCCATTTTTCTCACCTCCTCTGTTTCTTGTATGCATTTCAGCTGACCTTCAATTAATTCTATAATTTCTCTGAAACCAGGGACTACAGTGCTAGATTTCAGTTACTGAAAGTGAAGCACAATGTTGAATTTAATGGTGTTGTGGTTACTGTCTTCATCTGGGTCCTCAGTTCAGCCATCTTTGATAATGTCCTGCTTGGACATTACTAGGTCAGAGATTGCCACACACACATTGACTCTAACACCCATTGAGTGAGAAACCATGCTATAACCCTTGTTAAATTGTGTTGGAAATAATTTTGGCATGAATATTACGAGTGGGTAATGAGAGAACTGAATAAAGGCCATGCAGTGGATGTGCTGTATTTAGCCTTAAGCAAGGCCTTTGATTCAGTGCATCATGGGTGGCTGGGGGGTAAGTTGCAATATGTGGGGGCAGGGACAAAGTTGGTAAACTAGATTGTGAACTGGCTGAAGGGGAGACAGCAACAAGTGGTGGTTGGGGAGGAGGCACTCTCTTGCCTAAGGGCGGTGACAAGCAGGGTGCCGCAGGGCTCAGTCCTGGGTCCGGTGTTGTTTGAGTTATTCATATCGGATGTCTCACATAGCATTAGGAGCAAGATCAGTCTGTTTGCAGATGATACCAAGATAGGGGCAGTGGTGGACAACATAGAGGGGTGGCAGGGGCTACAGGAGGACCTGACCACACTGGAGGAGTGGTTGGAAAAGTGGCAATTGATCTTCAGTGCGAAAAAGTGCAAGGTTATGCACTTCAGAGCAAGGAACCCAGGGAGGAGCTATCAGTTGGGAAGGGGTCAGATGGAGGTCACAGAGGAGGAGAGGGACATAAGGGTGATCATAACACGCAACATGAATACCTCAGCTTAGTGCAGGAAGGTGGCAGCTAAGGCCAACAAGATGCTGGGGTGTATTGCGAGAGGAATCTCATCCAGAAACAGGGATGTGATCCTGCTGCTGTACAGGTCACTAGTCAGGCCACATTTGGAGTGCTGCGTGCAGTTCTGGCATCCCTTTCTGAAGAAGGATATCAGATTGCTGGAGGGGATGCAGCGTAGGGCAACCAAGGTGATCCAGGGGCTGGAGGGCAAAACCTATGAGGACAGGCTGACTTGAGTTGAATATATACACCCTGGAGGAGAGGAGGGATCGGGGGGATATGATTGAGACCTTCAGATATTTGAAGGGGAGTAACAGAAAGGGATATTTAAGCTGAGGAGAGGAAGGGACACCAGAGGACGTGGTCTCAGGTTGGAGGGTGGAAGATATCGGAGAGAGATGAGGAGGCATTTTTCCACAGAGAGGGTGGCAGAGAAATGGAACACACTACCCGAGGAAGTGGTATCCTATAGCACAGTGAGCAGTTTTAAAAGGGCATGGGACAGGGTGCAAGGGGGAGGTAAAGGTGACGGGGAGGGGGGGCAGCTGCAATATAAGGGTGCTAGCTGCACATTCAAGCAGCCTAACTTGATAGACCGTAAGGCCTATTTCTGCTGGCGGATTTGTATGTTACATAGAAACATAGAATTTGACGGTAGATAAGGACCGCTTGGCCCACCCAGTCTGCCCATTTCCCTACCTAATGGATAAGCTGCAGATCCTAGTTAACCAACAGCCTACTTCTTCCTACCCCCAACCCCTAGAATTGCCTTATGACTGTCCCATGCATTCTTGAATTCCACCACTGTTTTTGACTCCACAACCTCCTCCGGAAGGCCATTCCATGCATCCACAACCCTCTCTGTCAAAAAAATACTTCCTTACATTACCTCTGAGCCGCCCCCAATCTTCAAATTGTGCCCCCTTGTTCTTGCACACCTCTTTTTCTGAAAGATGCTACCCTCTTGGACTTTGTTGATTCCCTTGAGGTACTTGAAAGTTTCTATCGTGTTCCCCCATCCCTCCTTTTCTCGAGGCTATACATATGTTCGTTTGTATCTTGAAGCATCAATGAAGGCTTATGTTGGAACATCATAAATTATGAGTTTTCTACCTGCAGCCACTGCTGCAAAGTGGGTTGGAGAGAGACACAGCTCCAGCCTTACCTGCCACTCTTCCCCCCTTCCCTTCCAGTCGCTGACCTAGTGGCACATTGAACCACAAGACAATGGCTCCTGAACTGCAGCTGCACTGGAGGACTGTCCCGCCCACCCCCCTGCCAAGAGCCAGTTGGAGCATGGCCAAAAGTGGTGCACAAACTCCAAACCCCCAGACTCCACTGAAACAAAGGAGCCCTTTAAATTCAGCTGCAGCCGCCTGTTTTTACTGAGTTTTTAACTTTCAACCACTGTTACAAAGGAGGTCAGAGAGAGCCACAACTCCAGCCTTACCTGCAGCTCTCCCTCCTTCTGATCGCCGGCCTTATGGCACTTCACCAGACCATGGTACAACAGCTCCTGAACTGCGGTGGCACCAGACTGTCCCACCCACCCCCCTGTCGAGAGCCAATTGAAGCTGCTCCTTTACTGTAAAGGTGGACATTCCTAGCGTTCCTCCGTGGCGGTCCTCGCACAAAGGGTCGCAGTGCAAAGGGGTGTCTATTGTGGCATTGGCCGGAAACTGTGCCCAAAAATAAGTAGATGAAATCATTAGAACTGTCTGACACAACTTTTTTACACATAGAGATTTGATACTTATGTAACCCTTTGTTACCCGGGGTTACTAGAATCCCAGTAAGACCTAGTGGTAGGCAGGGAAGGCAGCTTGTGAAACTCCAGTTAAATGGGTTTCACACTGTCTCACTCTGTTCTCAGTCTCAGCTGAGACTGAGAGATGACATCATCAAATAGAACTGTCGCAGCTGCATAAGCCACATTGGAATCTGCAGCAGAGGGAGTTAGATAGAACGTTGGGAGTTTTCAAAGCGGTCAGTTCCTGTTTACCTTCTGTAAGAGAAGGATGTCAGTCCAGTTTTGTTTTCAGAGAGGAAGGAGCAGTTCCAGTTTTGCCTTCAAGTGGTGGAGACCGCTGTTCGGGTCTCAGTGCCCCTCCCTCGGGGGGGGGGGATTAAAGATCCCCATGTAGATTCCAGGGGCAATCTCCTAAATTCTGCAGAAGAAAGAAAGCTGCCTATTTCAGTTTCAGCCTATGTTTGGAAAGTGGGAAGAGTTGAAATTCGCCTGTGGGGCACCTGCAACAAAAGGGTGAGTGTTTGCTCTAATATGAGAGGGCAAAAAATGTGTTTCTTCAGCCTGGGATATGTGAAGAAATCTGGGATTTGAACTACTATTTGGGAGGCCTATAGGACTAGGACAAACAAATGGAGTAGTGTCAAAAGCTAGAGTGCTGTGTGAATTCAAGTAATATTGTAGAAGTGCGACAGTTCATCCACCATTTAATCTACATTCAGAAGTTTCCAGTTTTCTAGAGAAATGGCTGGGTATGGGCTGTGGGAGCTGGAGGTGGAACACCCCCATCTTTGTAACCAGGTCCACCTCTACGGTTTCTGCTGTGATTTGCTACTTGCCTCATGCGCTTGGCCAGTGATGAGGGAAGTACCCAGGCGTAAGTGAAATGGGAAAATCTCTAGGAGTCGCAGACTCTAAGTGTTGTGGGGAGCCACAACAAGTGTAAGGAAAATTCTCTTTGTGAGATGGGAGTCAGAAGAAGTAAGGAGGAAATCTCTCTAGGAGTCGCAGACTCTAAGTGGTGTGGGGAGCCACAACAAGAAAGTGGGTTCATTCTTCCAGTGGACCGCCATTCAAGTAGCCGGCAGGGGAGCGCATGCAAGTCCGGGCTGTGTGCCTGGTGGGTCCAGAGCCTGAAAACAGTAGAATTGGTTCATTCTTCCAGTGGACCGCCTTGTAGTCTCTAATCTGCATTACCAGTAAATGTAGCCCCATGGGGGTCCATCTATGCTTTGTTATGTTCAGCTAGTTGTGAATAAAAGCCACACTGTAAAATCCCATTCCTGGTTCTGGACATTACAGTTATTGCTTCCTGTGTTCGGATTTACTTGGGTGCCCCTGTGCAGAGTAGCCAAACCTAGGTCCCCTTGTGCCAGGTAACCTCATCCTCCTCGAACCCAGGTCCCCACCAGGTATTGCTGCCAGCGCCAACAGCATGCCACCTGTCGTTTGGTAAAAAGGCAGGGGTGAGGGGTTACATTTAAATAGTTTCTATGTTTGCCTTTGATACAATGAACAGGGTTTTGTCTACATAGTTGCTAGAACCATATGCAGTTTAAACTGTTGTACTGCAAGAGTGTGGGCCACAGCATTGTATGTATATTATCTGTATGGTTAAATGAGCAGGTAAATTTACATTTAATTATAGGACTACTTGCTCTTCAGTTTTGACTTAATCTCATATAAAGGGTTTTTTCGGATATACATTGTAAAATTGTACTTTATATATGGGTATCTCTTTATAAAACGTGTTACTGTTTGTCAGCGCTAAAATGATATCACCTATGTTCTGCCTTTGTCCTTCTGAATGCCGATATAAGGAGCAGCAGATACTGTATACTGGTGCAAAAGGTAGTCAAAGGCTATAACCAGTTGTCACTACTTACAGTATTATAATTACTGGTGACTCCCTTTATCAACCTGCTTTCAGGTTCTCCAAAACGCCTTAATAACTTGAAATCGAGTTATTACGGCATTTCTTAAAACGTCCTCTCACTAGCAGTGTCATTCCGTGTAGCGTGCCACATTATTGGCCCTTACTCCCTCTGTGGGTGGGCCGAAAATATAAAAAAAACATGGCAGCTAAAATTTCCCTTCGCGATGGGCAGACCAGTCCCTGAAGTAATCCTAGACCAGCTGCAGTAAGTAATTTGTAGCAATCACTGTTTCTTGTTAATCCTGCCTTTTGGGGAAAACAATTTAAAAAATGCTTCTGGTTGATCTCAGTCGCTAATGCTCGTCGAGGCTTCTCCTGACCAGCGAAATGATCCGTTGTTGCGCTCCGCTAGCTTTCTACCCAACCCTTAAGCACTGAAATGACACTGCTTCCTCGCAGTCAGCAGTATTATTTTTCTTAATAAAAAAACAATGTTTCCCTAGTACACTGTGTGTGTGTGTGTGTGTGTGTGTGTGTGTGTGTGACAGGCACATTGTGTGTGTGTGTGTGTCTGTAAATCGGGGACAGAGTGAGACACTGAGCAAACTCTGCACCAGTTATTATAAAAAATGAAAAAATAAGCAACTGTGTGTTTCTGGATTATTTTTACACACTCTCGGGGTGTGTAAAAAAATCCATAACACACAGTTGCCTATCTATTATTCTCTATTTAACTTCTCAAGTGTGCTCTGTCTGTGAGAACCTGTGTGCTTGTTTCTGTGTAAGGCTCCAGTTCAATCTAATTAATCACCTGTAACTCCTAATTCCTTATATACCCCGTCACAGCTGTAAATAATAAGGGCCTTTCTGAACATGTTTCTATGCAGCAAGTCTTTTTGCTGTCTCTGTAGGATGTTTCCTTTCTGTTGCTAATTATTCATTAGTAAAGCAATAATGCATGACAGGGTGTGTGTCATGCCAGGATAGCATGCCTCGGGTGGTTGAGTACAAGGCCACAGGCCGAGTGCGTCCAAAACCCGAGAAGTGACGTTATCCAACACGACACACACCCTGGAGTGCATTATTCCTGTTATACAATGGCTAATCTTTAAACTGCAGAAAAAAAAACGAAATATTTTTAAAACACTTTTTTACTTGATTTGTGTATGTTTAAGTATATTTATGTAAAAAGAAGTTCCTTTTTGTGTTGATCCTCTAGATGGAGCTGTGGGCAGTAAGTGGATTTTACATTTGTTTTGTATGTGTTTACCTGTCCCATGTGTGCTTTCGTTTCCTTTGGTCTGTGTGCCCCCCATCCTGGTTGCAGTTCTCCCAGTATAGTTTGCTGTTGTATTTAAACGTTGTACTGGGAGATTATCATAGTGGGATGTTATTTTTAAGGCAGTGACTACTGTCTGGACCTCTCACCTTGTCACCACTGCTGCTGGCCGCCCGCTGCCGACACAGTCAACATGTCTGGTAAAGAAGAGAAAGTAAGGTAGGGAGAATGTATTTGGACTGTGAAAGTGAGCTGAACGGCGAGCAAGCTTCATTACAAAAGTCACGTGCTGACTGTTGAAAGACATGCTTGCTTGCTCGCTTACTCGCTTGGTCCAGTTTTGAATGACAGGGATTGCAGTGTCGTTTTACGGTTTCTTTTTTTACACAGAAACTGGGAGCAGACAAACAATTTTGTGTGAAGTTGTACACAGTAGACATGTCTTATTGCTGCAAGTGAAGAGAGGCGCGCTGCCTTTTTGAAAAGTGTGCTGCTGACCATGGGTTAAGTGAAGCCGATTACACTGTGAAAACGTCTAGGTGGTGGCATCCAATGGACAGTGGGCAGTGATAGTTTTTTTTTTTTATCTAATTCGGTCATATGTGTGCTGGGACTAGATCAGTGATGTTATTCTGGGATAACATCACAGGTCCAGCACCAAACTGACCAATGAGAACCCAGCATTTTACTTGCCATTGTATAATGGTATTTATATAACATCAAGGAATCCTTTTTTTTTTTTTTTTTTTTCCAGCTACAAGCAAAATGTGGGTGCTACAGTGTTTTAACACTGTTCTCCTTAATGGGTCTACCTTCATTACCAGAAACTAAGATACCACCTACGCAGCTGGAGAGTTCAGTTAAACTAAATAGTATTGACACATTTCCCCTTCTTTTGGTCATCATATAATAGAGAATTAGCAAAACTACTGACAAAATTCTGCTACATGCATCTACAGTATATGCCCTTATGATTGGCCTGTGTCAGTTTGGTGCCAAACAGGCAGAGCTTGATTATTACTAAAGCCTCACAAGGCAAATACAATACTAGACCTAATAATCATGCCCTTAATAATGCTGTCTATTTAAGCAAACAAGTCCTTATCCTTCTGTTACTATGCTCTGGAAACAGAGAACTAAACCCTGGTACTACATCCCCATGCTTAACACCCTATGAGTTTGCAAATTCAAGTGGAATAAAACTAATGTGACAGTAATAAAGAAATCTTTAAATTAGGAGACAAACTATGACTGGCTAACTTCAAAGTCACAGAAGCTAAAAACACTATGTGATGGATATGGTGTCACACAACTTATTTCAGAGCCTACCAGACCTAATCCAAAAAATCCTGCTGGCTCATCGTTATGTGATGTAATCCTAAGCAACAGACCTCAGAAAATTATAGTTGCTACTATCTTTGATTAGGCTGTTAGTGATTGCAATGTAGTGGCCTGTGTTAGGGGAACTAAAAAAGACATATAGTAAGCCTTCCTTCTTTTATAAGTGCTCTCTCATTCATTTCACGGTAGAGAAATATCTCCAACATTTAGCAGCTATAAACTGGCAAGAGTTTTACCTTACACCGTCTGCATATATGGCACATGAAATCTTTACTAACCAAGCGTAAAAAGTCATAACCAGATTGCTCCTGTTACCAAACGTAGGATGAAAAAGAAAAGTTTTCCTTGGTTTTCCAGTTAATTAAAATTAGCACCGAGGGATCAAAATCGGCATTGGGCTAAAGCAAGGTCAACCAAAGCAGAGTACTTCTGCTCAAACTTCCATGCTAATATAAACTCTCCCTCAAAATTTTGGAAGGTAATACATGCACTGTTCTACCCCCTTCCCAACCACCTACCCCACTCCTCAAAATGAATGACTCACTGGTATCTGACCACCCTACCATTGCCGCTGAATTCAACTCCTGTTTCACCTCCTGCGCCTCTACTCTCCTATTCACCCAACCTCCTCCCCCCTACATTTCACCCTCTACTCCCAGTGAATACCCAATAGCTGAGTGCTTTTCTTTCTCCAAAGTCTCTCCAGCTGACACAGTGGATGTCCTACTGGCACTCAACCCCTCTAAAGGCAGCTCACCTGATGGTCTGGACCCTAAGTTACTATACCTATCTGCGTCTGCCTTCTCATTTCCGCTGTCTATGATTCTGAATCTCTCTTTCTCTTCTGCAGCGGTCTCAGCGGCCTGGAAACATGCTATCCTCCTACCCCTACCCAAGAGTGGTGATCCTTCCTCACCTGGAAATTACCACCCTATATCCCTTCTTCCCATCCTTGCCAAGCTCCAAGAACACTTGGTTCTCTCTCAGCTCTCCTCCTTTCCCTTGGACACCAACTTCTTCACACCTTTCTAATCTTCTTTCCAGAAGTATCACTCCACCACAACTTCCCTACTTAAGCTTACTGATTCTGTCTTCTCAGGGATGGACAGTGGCCTAATTACCGCAGCCATTTTTGTCGACCTCGCTAAGACATTTGACACAGTCTCCCACTCCCTCCTTCTGGATAACCTCGCTTCAGCGGGGTTGTCCGACTCCGCCACTAACTGGTTCAGGGCCTACCTTGTAGGACGGATGCGATCTGATAGAATAGCAGATTCCATATCCCCTCCTCTCCTTATTCCCTCTTCTCCCTATTAACACTGGTGTTCCACAGAGCTCAGTGTTAGGCCCTCTGCTGTTCTCCCTTTTCTTAAATGACCTCCCCTCAGTCTGCACTTCATCCTCCATCCACATGTATGCAGACAATACTGTCCTGTTCACCTGGGACAGTCCCCCTCTGATGTAGCAGCCAGACTCTAGCATGACTTTTGCTTGGTTCAGAAATGGCTTAGCGTTCATCAGTTCTTTCTAAATGCCAAGAAGACTATTTCCATGGCCTTCGGCACTAGGCAGAGACTCTCTAGGCTTCCCTCCATGCCCTCTTTCCACACCCTAGATGGGACCTTACTTGGATACATTATCCTTCAGAAATTTGGGGGTTTGGCTTGACCAACACCTCAACCTCTCTGGGCATGTTGACGCTATCCTAAAAAAACTGCACCCCAAGCTGGGCGCCTTATACAGGAACAGTAGCTGTCTACCACTAACAGCAAGGCATGAACTAGTTCGGAAGATGATCCTCCCCATTTTTGACTGCTGTGATGTAGTCTACTGTGCTGCACCCAAGACTTCCCTAACCAGGTTGGATACCCTCTTTAACTCCTCCTGCCGTTTTGCACTGGACACCCCCCCCCCCACACACACACACACTCATCACTGCAGACTTTACCACTCTCTTGCTTTCCCTTCACTTACTGACAGACGTCTCTCCCACAGTGCTAAATTCATCTCCAAGTTCTGGTTTGGGTCCCTCCCCTCCTATCTCTCGATTCTCCTCCCTCTTCCTCCAATCAAACGACACTCGCACTTTGGTATCTCCTAGCTGATCCACCTCAGCAGGACAGGCAGCGTTCTCGTACCGCTTCCCTAAACTTTGGAACTCACTACCGCAGCAAATAAGACGCTCCTCATCCTCTCACTCTATCTGCTCAGCCCTGCACAACTTCTTCACTACTAATTGTACCTGCTCTTAAATAATTTTGTTTTTCCCCTCAAAATTAATATTCCCCTACTACCTATCCCCTTTACGTGGCACAGGGACACCTATGTGCGCCTACATTCCTCTCTCCAAAAGGGTGATTACTCTCATATGTAGGGGCTTACCTCCTGGTTTTCTCTTTCTCGCATCTCTACTACCCTGATGTTGAAGTTAGCACCTATTGTGCTTTGTAAATCATTATCTCTGTAACCATTAATTGCCACGTAGTCATGATATAGCTACAGTTCACTAATGTATGCTACTCACTGTATGCACATCACCTTGTCGTAATGCACTTATATGACTTGCAGTTGTGTCTATGTACTATATCTGTGTTGACCTATCATTGTCATTATCTGTTGTATCTTGTCTGTGTAACTCCCTTACCCTCTCCCCCAGGATGCACCAGGAGACGAGCAACTCAATTGTTCAGTGTGCTTTTCCTGGTGAAACTCTTTAATAAATAAATAAGAAAGGCTAAAAAAAAAAAGTCTAAACAAGACTGGGAAATTTTTAGACAAACGAGAAACCACTGTACCAAATTGATTAGTTTAGCTAAAGCTAACTACTATCTAACACTGTTACATGAAAAGGAGTCTGATCCCTCTAAATTTTGGAAAATCATAAAGTGAATGGAAGGGGGGGCTGTGTCAGGGGTACCTAGGCAACTTAGTATTGATAAATTAATTACAGATTAGTAAATTATAATGGAGGAACTAAATACATACTTCACATCTTCTGGGATGGCTTTTGATAACTCCCCACTAGCCAGTATCGAGGTACCTGACAATATTTTAAACAGCTGTACAACTGTTAACCCTAACCTGTTTCACTTCAAGCCATTTCCTTTTATGCAGGTAGAGCAGCTACTCCAGGTGCAGCACCCACATGGCATATAGGTACCTTTTGTAAAAATAACACCCGGCATACAAAAGACAAGAGATTTTAATATCTCTGTACATATGGGCAATGGAGAGGAAGAAGCAAAACCGTGTCATTTTGTTGCGGTATTTGCCAGCGCGATCTCCCAGGAGGCTCCAGTCTGGTGCTCTATATGCCAACTGCACCCCTTGGGAGATCGAATTTAATGAGGGATGAGGTATTTTAATAAATAAATATATAGTGGGACTCTGGGGGGATCGGGGTGTTCGAGCCACGGTCTATGTACCAGTGGCTCGAGCACCCTTCCCGGTAGTACTCCTTTAAATACTCAGATATGTGACTAGATAGCATGCTATCCTTTAGCACACATATTAATAACTTCTGTAAAAAACTGCATCAGAGTCTTGGGTTTTATTATCAGAATAAAGTCTGTGTTAGCCCAGAGACAAGAAAAAGGCTTGTCCAGTTGACCTTCCTTCCACTGTTAGATTATGGTGACATCATATACAGGAGTGCCTCAATCTCCCATCAGTCTAAACTAGACGTACTGTGCCATAGAGCACACCATTTTATTTCTGGTGTGCAGGCTAGAACACATCACTGTGATCTCTACACAACTGTGGGCTGGACTTCACTTACTATTAGAAAACTAAGAAATCTAAATAGGTAGTCCTTAAAGGCAATGTGGAACTTGTTGCCGTCTTACTTGTCAAATCTACTTCAAATATGTACAGGATCATATGATTTAAGAAAGTGTAATATTATCTTGCTGGATGTCCCAAGACATTATTCAAAATTTTGGTAAGATGGCTTTTAGTTGGATGGCCCCTATGCTATGGAATGCTCTACAAGAGTCGCTTAAAATGTGCTCTCTTGCTAGCCCTTCTTATTTTAAGATTTTTCTTGGTCAATTCTGTGTCGATAAATGTGTATGCTGTTAAAAATGTATACTTGATTAATTCTTAATAAATGTTACAATTGTTCTGTATTGTGTACACATATTTTTTTTGTCATATCAAGTAACTGCCTATCTTTACCACTGTACCATATTTTTACCTGTCTTTTTTTTTTCTAAATCTCTAAATAATGACATTGCACTGTAATCATACTGTGTGTTACCTGCCCTACCCAAGACTTCCTTGTAAATGAGCAATGCTCAGTGGAGCTCTTTTCCTGGTAAAATAAATAAATAAGGAATATGTTATGGCCGGTGGTGGAATACACTGTTTATGTGAATGAGTGGAGAGTGACCTCAGATATCCTCACAAGTGGCAGAGCACAGCGGAGACACGAGCGATGGTAGCCAAGGTCACTCTCTACTCATTCACATAAATTGGATATTCCACCACCGGTCATAACGTATCCGATTTATACAATAGGACTGTGTTTTTTGCTGTTTTTTTGGGGGGGGGGGGTTGATGATGTCACCACAGTGGTATAAATGGATTTATGCCTCTGCAGTGAGAATACATGTTTTTATGCAGTGAGAGCAATACAGATTATAAAATGGCAAGAAACAATCTAGAAATCTCATTGGCTAAGAGAGATCAGCTGACCATACATTAAATCTCTATATACTGTATGCACAATGCACAGTCATCCTGGTCCTAAACCACATCACACAATGAGTAAATCAGTCCTCTTACAACCAGAACTATCTTCCATTGATCTCCCTACAACCAGAACTGATTTTCCTCCACAAATATGCTGCCACCTTTATACTATAGAAAATTTCAACTGGGCCCTACAAGTAAAACTACCTTAAATATAAAATAAAACAAATTAAATGTTGTTTACCAGATCATCACACTCTCCTTACACACACAAACAAATTAGAAACTCTAAGTATTGTTTATAGTTTTTATTACTACTGTTTCTTTGCTAACAATAACAAATCCCCCTTCTGTCTTTACCTGCTTATCAGGGAAATCTCTTCTGAGTGCCCTGACAGTTAGAAAATTCAGTCTCCGGCTCTAAAGCAGACCTTTGTTGTGTGTGTACGGTATGTTAGTAGAGGAACATTCTGCTAGTAGAACTGAGCAGAATTTTGAATCCCTGTATTCCATGGTAAACATTCCATTTCTTGAATGTGGGGAAACACGGGGGCGGGGGCGCAGAATGAAGAAAATAAGCAATACTATATAAACAAAAAGAAAAGGTGATTAATGACTCACCCTGCTGTTTATCTTTTAGGACAGAGTGAGCAGTTCATGATGCTGTCAGTGAGTGTGGCAGTTTTGAACCACGCTCATGCTTGCAGCATTTGGGCACTGAGAAGCCTCTATTATGGCTTTCTGTTAGTGTTGTCTACAGAATGAGGAGAATGAAATAAAGTAAGGGGGCTATGTGTCATACTTAGAATGAGGAAAACAGCATTTGTGAAGTGTCATGGCTGGCAGGAGAATAGGAAGTTTAAGTGGGCAGGGAGGCACACACTGTTTTACACTACTTTACTCTAGCACCAGTAGGCGGAAGGACTATTTTATGTTAAAAGCACAGATTCACTTACATTTTTACTTATTTAAAAATGTGTTTCAGACTAAAAAAACTGCTTCTAAAAGTAAAGGGCCATTTTATAAACGCAATAAGACACTCCAGGGTTGTGCATTATGCTGTGATAATCGCACTCCTAGAGACGACCGGCACTCGGCCTTCGGCCTCGTGCCTAACTACGCTCCTAGGAGTGCGGTTATCACACCATAATACACACTCTGTTGTGTCTTATTGCTCACATACAAATATGTCAGTGATACTGCTTAGTGCCAGAACTACAAATACTGTTGGCCAAACTACGGGAGAGTGAGATAGAAAAGGCTGGTTTAATGAAAGTGTCTGAGTGATCAGCAGCTTAAACATGCAGTATGTGGATGACAGACGTGAGTAATGCCATAGTCTGGCAGTTGCAGGTTGCAGCATACGGGATGTTTGACTGGGTGGGCCAAATGGTCCTTTCCTGCAGACAAATTCTGTGTTATAAGTGATGGAGACAGTATTTGCCTCACCTTCCACCTACATCCGTTACGTTCTCTCCCCTGCCCCCCACACACACACACACAACACGGCTGGGGATGTGGACATGAGTGGCACAGAGACAGGACAAGCATTCAAAGTTGTGCTGAAGATGCTGAACATTACAGCATACCCATAATTGCCATAAGTGATCTATGGTAAACTGCAATGGTTTTTGTTTATTATAAACTGCTGTAAGTGGAGAATGAAGGACAAGTAAGTAATCAACAGCTACAGTATGTAAGAAAATGTACTTCATTGTATCATTCTGCAATCTGACTGGGTTATTCAAAAACTACTGAATAATTATGCCATCCTACTAGGGACACACACACACACACACACACACTAGTAATGGGTTCATTTTTATATAGCACCTTTCCAAAGCCCAATGTACTTTCACAGACCATAAGTCACAGTATTTTTATGAATACAGACTCAGCTGAATTCTCAAGAAAACAGACAGCACAGTAAGTTATACACCACTAAAAAAATGCTTGATTAAAACTAAGCTGAAAAAAATATTTGTTCAAAGGCAAGTGACTGAGAATGGCAGACATCACATGGACGAGAGTTTCACTGAACGGGGGTGCTGCTGACCTCAGCCTAGACAGTGGCACCCTTATCAAACCCTGACCCATGGATCCCGAAATCCTGGCAAAGGCGTACAGGGTCAGGAGCTCACAGAGGTACTTGAGACCAGCTTGTTCAGGGCTTTATAAGCAAGGAAAGGCAAGACTTGCATTAACCCCATACTAAAGCCCCGTTATAGAGTTTTCGAGGATTTTGAAACACAAAAATGAAAGTAGTGATTCAGCACCAACCCTACATATTGAAAGATTTGCACCTGTATCATTATCAGAAATGTGTCAGGTAATATAATACAAAGACACTCCGGCAAATTTCTAACTCCCATATTTTTAGAATTGATCCCCAACATTTGAAGCAGAGCATCAAACTAATCTTTACTTTACAGTTGGTAATGTAAGCCCTGGAAACAAACTGTATAGTCTGTGTGCCATATACCCGGCAGCCAACTTAGTGCCCAGAGCAAGGGAGGGATATGATACAACCTCCAAGTGTAAGTCAGAAATCTTGCTGTCATGTTCTGAGTGAGGTGCAGACGACGCAGTTGATTACAGTAGAACTCTTTCTAAACAGCATTACAATATCAAGCGTAGAGAAGACTAAGGTCTGCACAAGGGTGCAGAGGTCACCGGCATCAAGAAAGGGAATGAGTCTGGCATTATTTTTAAGATTGTAAAAGCAGCCCCTGACTGCAGAAGACACCTGAGAAACAAATGTCAACTGCCCATCAAGGACCACTCCCCGCCTACAAACTTTCCTTTTTACCTTCAGTTTTACCCCATCAAAAGCAGGGCTGATAATAGTCAGTAATCACTGTCCACCAGGGGTAGTTTGTCTTTTTGAGATCAGAGTCTGGATGACCTCCAAACTGGTTGGCGCTCAAGCTAGGAAACTATCAGTTTTAACAGCAGCACTGACGATACCCTCTCCAGGGCAAGGGACAGACACAGCTGAGTATTATCAGCATAGCAATGAAACTACATGTTGTATCACCTTATGATCTCTACCAGTGAGGCAAGTACACCGCAAACAATATGGTTAACAGAAAAGAATCCTGGGGAACTCCACAGTTCAGAGCAAGCTAAGCTGTGATGTAACCACAGAACCCAGGCTTCCTCAGTATTCCAAGAGTCACTTGCTAGCTTGAGATACCTAGTTCTGTGTCAGTCAGTCAAGGAACAAGCAGTTAACTGGGTCTTCTGCTTGACTTGTGCTTTACAACTTTTACCATGTTTAGTTTGCATTCCTGTAAACTACCATTAGTGGGGAACAACAACAAGTTTTAATATTCCTAATTCACTTTAATTGGGCAAAGATTTCAAAGCCTTCTGGAGAGTTGTAAGGCATGTTTTTTTTTTTTATCTTGACTGTTGCTTTTATTTTTAGTGGGAGTTTTAGAGAGTTCCAGTGTCTACCCAAAACTGATGCATGATCTACATCAAATCTGCAGCTGCTTCTAACATTGAAGTGTAACAAATCATAATACAGCCCTGATCAAACAGTGCAATACTGAGAACATTTGTTTCATTAAAACTGCATTCCTAGGGGTGTGGATATGATGTTCTACCACACTTTCTGGCAGTTTCCTTTCCCTTTAAGATGTACCAGAAGGTCTTCAAGCTGGCTCCTCGCACCCACCCAGGTGGTAACTCCCTCAGCTCTGCCCCATGATGCCAGATCTTCCTTTCCGCTGGAAGAAGCAGGTTCCCTCCTTACCGTTTCAGCATTGAGTAGGCCCTAGTGCTTAGATTCTTCGGAATTACTTCCAAACCAACTTTTATGGGGTTTGTCTTCAACTCAATCTTCAGTTGCGACCGCGATGGATGATAAGTCCGCTCCCGGGTTCCGCCAGTGCCCTTGTGGACAAAAGATGTCCAGGACTGACCCGCACGCCACATGTGTCTACTGTCTGGGGCACAACCACGATCCCCAGGCCTGCTATTTTTGCCACTCATTTTATCCAGCTGTCTTGGAGGACCGTCTCACACGCCTGAAACTGGGTCACCCGGCGCAGCTGAACCCGCTGGTCAAATCCAAAGATGCCCGTTGGGTGGTCTCCGCAGCCGCGGGGTCCACCTTGCAGCTTGTGGCCTCCAAAGAGGAGGTGGCTGAGGTCGTGGCCCATTCCTCCTCAGCTTCTGCCTTTGTGCCACTTCAGCTGGGCTTGACTTTTACAGGCTACTTCAAGGAATTGTGCCAGTCTCTGCTGACCTTCGGTCAGGGACCCACCAGCAAATCTAAATCTAAAAAAAGAGTCTAAGAAAGAAAAGACTCCTCATCAATCATGGGATTGGGAGTGTTCTCAGTCGAGGGCCTCCGATTCCTGTGCTTCTGTGGATTTGACCTCGGTCAAATCCATGGCCTTGGCCGCTGGCTCTATGGTAACCCAGTTGGGCCTGTCAGCTGAGACGCTGGTTGAAGTTCCAGCCAAGATTTTTCTCGAGCCAACTGACCAGTTGTCGACTGAAGAGGCTGATACTTCCTTGTCTAGGACCTTGATCCTGACGCAGACCTTTGCAGGGATGATCAGTCCGCTGACTAGGAGCCTCAGCAATTGCCAGCTCCCTCCAAGCCCCGCCACCGCCCCCCCCCCGGTGGCCAAGGTTGAGGTCTTCTTCCCATGGGTCAAGCCGGTCCCGCCGTGATCTGCGCTCTTGCTCTCGGCACCACAGGAAGCAGCGTCACTGCTATTCTTCGTCATCGGCCTCCTCGGGTAAGGAGAGGCCTCGGCGCAAGTTACATCGACGCTACGAGGACTTGATGTGGCAACAGTTGGTGTTTACCGGTGCCAAACCAACCCTGGTTTCTAGGCCGGCCATCACCTGGCTATCACCCAAAAGGCCAACTCCGCCAGCGGAACCGATTAAGATGGTTCCGACTCGGCTGACTCTGGCTTCTCTGCTGATCATGGTGGAACTGTGGCTTAAACAGCCTATGGTCAGCTCTCTGACTAAGGAGTCTTGGCTGGCCAAGGGGCTTCCCCATTGGCTGTTGGGCACCATCGCCCTAGATCATTTGCGGAAGGTCAGTGGGGGCTCCAGCAGTCAACCGCTCTTTGACAAGTCCTCGGAGACTGAGGGTTCCTCCCTGCACTCCTGTCTGATCGACATGGAGACCATAGGGGATCTCTCAATGGATGAAGGTCCATCCTGTTTCATGGGCCTCCTCCGTTTAATCTCTGAGTCGATGGGTATGAAGATGGAGCGCATCCAGAAATGGGCTCGTTACCCATTGACCGAAATCCTCGACTGGGGAGACTCTCCAATGCAGGCTTTCCTGGTGGTAGAAGCCATTATTGGCCCTGCCCTGTAGCTCTGGCAGTGCCCTGCGTCCTGCCCTGCACCTTCTGCCCAGGCGGCCCGAAAGTATGCGGTGCCCACCGGATCCCTTTTGGGATTCATAGAGCACCCCTTGGCTGAGATGTTGGTGGCCAACTCTGTGCTCCGGCGCTCCAGCAACACCAGTGATATTGACAAGCCGCCTGGTAAGGAGTCCAAGAAGTTGGACCATGTGGCTAAGAAGGTCTGTGCTGCCTCCACGCTTGGCCTCCACCAGGCGAACTTGGCTCTTCTCATGGCCCATTTCTCCCATGCCCTGCTGTGCATCTTAGATGGGGTGTTTCCTCATCTGCTTGAGGAACTTCTGACCATGGTCAAACAGGCCTGAGACCAGAACCGGGCTTGGGCCAAGCAACAGCTCCAGACTGCCATGGACATTGGGGACTTCTGTGCCTGCTCCATGGTGGCTCTGTGGCTGTGTGCCGCAGGGCTTGGCTGAGGATCTCAATCTTCATAGCAGACACTTGGCACAAGCTGGCAGATGTCCCTTTCCTGGGCACCGACTTGTTCAGGCCCGGGGGCAAGGGTCACCTTACATCGATCGAGAAGTCTAATGCCACCTTGGACTCAGTGACATCTGCCCAGAAGGACCCCAAGGGGTTCCAGGCAGTATCAGAAATTAAAGCTCTTTCAATCCACTTCCACTCCTGCAGCCAAGCCAGCCTAGCAACTAGCCGGCCAGCAGGCTTAGGCTTGGTGACCTTGGCCTAAGTGAGTGGCCTCAGCTGTCCGTAAGCCAGGAGGGAGAGGCTCCAGCCTGGCCCTCCTCCTCCAAGCCTGCCCAGTGAAGGGATGAAGGGTGCCTCCCTCATGCCCATTACGCCTCCCCTGGGTCCTCCCATGGGGGGCCCGGATCTGTCACTTCCTTTCTGCCTGGTCTGCTGTCACCAGGTGGGTTCTAGAAGTTTTGGGTCAGGGTCTGCCTCTAGAGTTCGAGCAGTGCCCTCCTTGTCAAGCCCACGTCCCACGGGAGGACTTGGTTTCCGTAGACATGCTGTCAGCTCTGAGATAACATATCCCAGCCCCTCTGCAAGGAGATTGTGGTCCCTATTGCAGATCCTGTGGTACACCCAGGGTTTGTCTCCAGGTACTTCCTGGTGCCAAAGCGGATGGGGGGCTTGCTGCCCATTCTAGATCTGCACTACCTGAACAAGTTCCTCAGGTCGCGCACCTTCAGGATGGTAACTCTGTCTTAGATCATACCATCTCTGGAGCAAAACACGTGGTTTTGCTCCCTGGATCTTCAGAACACGTTCTTTCACATCCCGATCCATTCGTTTCATTGAAGGTTCCTCCACTTTCAAGCTGAGGGAACTTGCAGAGGGTTCCCTCAGCTTGAAAGTGGAGGAAACTTCACCCTTCAGGTGTCTTGACCAGCAAGGCACTTCTTGCAGCTTCTGGGCCACATGGCAGCCTCTACAGCAGTGGTCCAGGGTGCAAGATTTCAGATGAGGGACATTCAGTTCCATTTGAGAGCCTTCTGGTCCCAGAGAAAGGATTCCCTTACCAAACTAGTCCCAGTGACTTGAACCCTGATCCAGGCTTTGCAGTGGTGGCAGGATCAGGACAATTTAAGGCAGGGAGTTCCTTTTGTCACTCAGTCTCATTCGCTAATTCTCACCACAGATGCCTCCCTCTTGGGCTGGGGGAGCCCACATGGGGGATGTTACCACCCAAGGGCTGTGGTTACCTCAAGAATCTCTGCTTCACATCAATCTCTTGGAACTCAGAGCAGTGTTTCTGGCACTGCAAGCTTTTTCCAAGTCTGTTCAGAATAAGGTAGTCCAGATCAGAACAGACAATACCACCACAGTGTGGTACATCAACAAGCAAGGGGGCACTCGGTCTACGGCCTTGTGCACAGAAGCAATGACGTTGTGGTCTCTGGCCTATTCCCTGCAAACTTCTCTGACAGCAGTTCACCTCCCAGGGGAGGACAATGTCCTAGCAGATGCTCTCAGCAGGATATCTCAGGGCCACCACGAATGATCCCTAGATCCACTAATTTTGAAAGTGATTTTCTCTAGATGGGGCACTTCACAGATAGATCTTTTTTGCAGCCCCAGACAATCACCAACTTCCTCTCTTTTGCTGCAGACCCCCAGTCTTGGGCTCAGTCCCCCAGGATGCTCTGGTTCTCAATTGGGAAGGGAAGTTCCTGTATGCTTCCCCCCACTTCCCTCTCCTGTTCAAGGTGCTAGTGGTCCTAAGAACTAACAAGAAGTGCTAGTCAAGATCAGGTCTCAACCGTGCAAAGTGATTCTGATTGCTCCAGACTGGGCCAGACAGCCCTGGTATCCACTGTTGCTGTCCTTAGCAGTCCACCTTCCCCTGTCTCTTCCCAGGAATTACAACTTGTTGACATCCTCTCAGGGAAGGATTTGGTATCCGAATCTCAAATATCTCAATCACAAGGCCTGGCTCTTGAAGAGTTAGAGTTTGCTGATCTGCACCTTTCTCAAGGTGTTCTGGATATTCTTAGGGCTTCTCGAAAGCCTTCCACCAGAAAGACTTACAACTCCAAATGGAAAAGGTTCACTGTTTGGTGCTCTGGTAAGCATATTTCTCCAGAATCTGCTGGGTTGCCCACAGTGCTGGACTATATGGTTCATCTCAATGGCTTGGGACTCAGACCAGCTACACTCAGAGTACATTTGGCAGCTGTTTCTGCTTTTTTGTCAGTAGGCAAGCCCTCTCCTCTGTCAGCCCATCCTGTGTTTTGTAAGTTCTTCAAGGGATTGCTGCACACCAATCCTCCCTTTAGGGACCCTGCTCCTGCTTGGGACCTTAATGTTTGCATTGCTCAGCTTATGCAACCCCCCTTTGAGCCTTTGTTCTCTGCAGAGCTTAAGTACTTGACTTGGAAAACTGTGTTTTTGGTAGCCATTACCTCTGCCAGGCGCATCAGTGAATTGCAAGCCCTGTCAGTGGAGCCTGATTTCATCTCTTTCCATAGTGATAAAGTGGTCCTAAGAACTAACAGGAAGTTTTTGCCTAAGGTGGTTTCAGATTTCCACCTTAATCAGTCTGTGTCTCTCCCTGTTTTCTTCACTGACCATTCCTCCTCTGGGGAGAGGAGGATGCACAGCCTGGATGTAAAAAGAACCCTTAGCTACTACATAGAACGCACCAAGGGTCACAGGTTTGAGTCCCCCCAGTTGTTCCTCACTTATGGGGAGGTCGGTAAGGGCAAACCTGCCACTAAAAGATCTATTGCCAGGTGGATTGTCTCTTGTGTACAATTCTACTATGAGAAATTGGGTAGAACCCCACCCTCAGGCCTGAGGGCTCACTCTACTAGAGGTACATCTGTTTCCCTGGCTGCTGCCAGGGATATTCCTATCTTAGAAATCTGTCAAGCAGCCACCTGGAAAACAGTCCATACATTCACCAAGCATTACTCTCTGGATATCCAGGCTAGGAGTGATGCTCGGTTTGGCACAGCAGTACTTCAGAGCCTATTCCCAAAGTAAGTTCTGTCTCTCCTCCTTGGAGGTACTGCTTGGTAGTCTGCATATATCGGAATACAGCAAGACTTCATGTTGTTTGAAGAAAAATTACTCACCTTAGTAATGTTGTTTCTTCTAATGGAGTCTTGCTGTATTCTGACCTCCCCTCTCAGAACCTGTTTTTTGGGATGTGGGTGGGCAGGAACAGTGTTGGCACCTAGAGGTGCCCCTTTTTTCTCACCCTCCTTTGTTTTGGGTGTGTGTTGTGTTTTGTTTTTTGGGTTTCCTGACTTGAGTCTTTGCTTTGAAACCAAAAACCCTTTTTAACAAATTTAGTTGCCAGTTGGCTAGTGTGAGTTTACAGTTTCCACACAGAACGCCTAGTGAGTATAGCTCGTAAAGATCTGACGGTTGGAGTTTAAACAACAGCAGACAGAGGCTTCAACCGAGCTCGAGCTCAGCGTTCCATGCCCTGCATGGAAAGTTAACAATTTGTTCTCCGGGGCAGTTCAAAGGTTGGTGATCACTGCATGTGTCAGAATACAGCAAGACTCCATTAGAAGAAACAACATTACTAAGGTGAGTAATTTTTAATCCTTGTCTCATTAATACATGTCATTTCACCCTCAGCCTCTTCTAAGTAACTTGGAGAGCTGTTGGATTTTAGCCTGTTTATTTGCCTCTAATCTTAAATCATAGTCTCACTACCCTTATCATGTCCCTCTTTGCTTGGTTTTATTTGGGTCAGTTGGCTGATCTTTTAGAATCCTCTTATTTCTATGTTCATAACATAAATTTCCCATCTGGTCCATCTGTTAATGAATTGGGCCTTCCTGTGCTGAATTGCATATGTTAGCCTCTCCATCTCCTGTGCTGTTGTTACAATTTTAACCCATTCTTTTATTGTTGGGCTGCCCTTCTGCAACCAGTATTTGGTGAGTGTCTTTAATGCAGATGCACGCAGGACACGCCAGAGATACTTAGCTTCATTACCTCTTAGAGTTTTAGGTTCAACACCCAGTACCATATGTTTTTTTTAATTTTATTTATTTAGTTTTTGTTGACCAGGTAAGTGCACTTGACAAATCCTGCCTATTTTCAGGCACGACCCGGGGGAGGGGGATACAGATGAATGCCAACTGACCTTGAACCAGATTAAGCTGTTGGTGGTATTTTTAGTGAATGAGGGAAATTTGGCCAGGACACCGGGGAAATTCCCCTACTCTTTTTGATAAGTGTCATGGGATCTTTAACATCCACCTGAACTACCACCAATCCAGGCAGATGGGACCTCGGTTTAACGTATCATCCGAAAGACGGACGTCTCATCCGAAAGACGGACCAAGATCTCCCACCCCAACAAACATGGCTTTAAAGTGCCTAATAATTTCTTCCCAAAAGACATTTAGTTTGGGGCACTGCCATAAAATATGAAGGTGTCCTGCAGAGAGTTCACCACATCCCCTCCAACTAGCAGGGTCACAGCCCTCCTTAAATTTAGACAGGGTTTTGGGGACCAGAAAATAACGTATCCTGGCTTTCCAAACAAATGCTCTCCATGTTAGAGAGGAGGCAGTGCTCCAGAGAGGTTCCCAGCTTTTCTCCAATACTTCTTTCTCTATTATGTCCCCAATCTCTTCATCCCATCTTTTTTTAATAGTGAGCGTACTTTGGCCTTGGTTTACTATGTAGTTAGTATATAGTGCGTTATCGCTCCTCTCCCGGAGGGGGAAGACCAAATTTTTTCAAAAGGAGGAGATGGCAAATCCTGATTCCTCATTCCCTTTGGATCATTTAGGTTGGTATGGATTCAGTTACTAATTTGATAATATTTAAATCTGTCATTTGGTTTCAAGTTAAATAGGGTCATAGCTGCTTCAAAGGAAATAGGAGAGTTTCCATTTAAGATTTGCCATGGTGAATGGAACCCTTTATTTGCTTGGATTTTAAACCACGGGTCTAGAGACCCTGGCATAAAATGTTCCTCCCAAGCCCACCACTTATATTTCCACATATGGTGTGCTATCCCTCCTTTGGTAGTACCCCTTTTCCAACCCTCCAAGGCTGCCTGCACCCCTGTTAAGAGACATACCTCTGTTAACTGCTGCATGCAACGGCTGGAAGGTATAGCTTGCAAAGGTGGGCTTGATGTTGTTGTAACTCAGTAGTTTTCTAATAAGAGGTGTAATGGGGTGTTGCCATAGCAATGCAATTTTCATTTGTGCAGCCACCCAATATCCTGGGAGATATGGGACTGCCAATCCTCCTGAGTCTTTGGGCAGATATAATACCTTCCTTGCTACTCTAGGCCGACTCCCTCCCCACACAAAGGTCATCAGCTGTTTTTGCCAGTCGGAAAGTGCTTTTTTGAGGGACAGTACAGGGAACACTTTGAAACAGGTACAATAATCGAGGGAGTATGTTCATTTTGGTTGATTGTATTCTCGCGTGCATAGGGAGGGGTAAAAGAGTCCATCTTTTGTAGTCCTGTGTTATCTCATGCAGTAAACTTGGGTACTTATCCTGAAAAAGGGTTGTTGGGTTCACCCCCAAGTACACTCCAAGATATTTTAATTTATTTAGTCCCTACCTCATCGGGAATCTCTCTTGCATGTCCTGTGGGACCTGGTAGGAGCAGGTCAAAACCTCTGTCTTGGCTGTATTTAGGGAGTACCCAGATATTTCCGTAAATTGTTGTATCTGCTTAAAAACCTCTGGAAGGGAGGAATACGGATCACCCAAAAACAACAGGATATCATCTGCCTCAAGGCCTAATTTATGTTCAGTACCCCTTAGTTCTAATCCCCGTATGGCTGGATTCATGTGAATTGCCTGTGCCAACGGCTTCACAAATAATGCGAAAAGAAGGGGTGATGGGGTCAACCCTGTCTCATTCCCCTTTCTAAATTAAATGACTCTCTTATATGACCATTCACCCTTACACAGCCTCGGGGGGCAGCATAGAATCTGGTTATCAATTTGCAGAAAGTTTCTGGGAAGCCAAAGCCCACCAGGGACGCCTGAAGAAAAGGCCACAGCACTTTATCAAAAGCCTTTTCTGCATCTAGGCTCATGATCAGAGCTGCTTCCCCTGTCCCCTTTAAATGTTCAAGGATGTCCACAGCCCTGCGGATACCATCTTGGGCTTGCCGGCCAGGTACAGACCCTGTCTGGTCGAAATATATATATATTTTTTTTTATTTAGTTTTTGTTGACCGGGTAAGTGCACTAGACAAATCCTGCCTATTTTCAGGCACGACCCGGGGATATAAGGTGGGGAATAATATTCTGAAGTCGTCTAGTCATAATTCCCACCATTATTTTATAGTCAATATTTAGGATAGATATTGGCCTATACGAGGAGCATAGTATTGGGTCCCTGGCGGGCTTGGGCAACACCGCAGTAACCGTGTAGTTCCATGATGGGGGGACCACACCACCCTCTGTCATTAACGAGTTGTAAACTCTGTTTAGAACGGGGGTGATCTGATTTTTAAAGAGTTTATGAAATTCAGCTGGAGATCCATCATACCAAGACACTTCCCTGCTTTTATTCTGGTTATCTTAGCTGTAATTTCTGGGTCCCGTATCTGTGCTACTAAGGATGTGGCTTCCCCTTTCCCCAGCTGGTGTAGGTGCAGTGACTCAATGAATTGTGTTATTTTTATCTATTTCAGGGGCAGGCCCTGCCTTATATAACTGCTTATAGCAATCTGTGAATGTACCTCCTATATCTATTGTATTCACGAACTGCTTCCTATTAAGTGGATGCACAACCCTGCTGATAGTGGCTTTAGCTTTTCTTTGTCTTAATCTGCTAGCTAACAGCCACGTAGCTCTAGGACCCCCTTCATAATATTTCTGCTTCATGTATAGTATATTCTGCTCCACCCTGTAGTCCAGAATGGCGTTAAGGGTACGTCGATGCACCTGCACCTGTTGCTCTTTATTTGCATCGTATTGCTCTTTTAAAGAGTGTTCCAGTTCCCTAATCTGTGTCTGCAGTGCTGCCTTTTGGGCCTCCCTTTCCCTTTTATGCCGTGTGGCTTTTGCTATCAACTTTCCCTGTACCAGTGCCTTTATTGTGTCCCAAAGAATGGAAGGGGAACATCAGATGTGTCATTCGTGTCCAGTGCTTCTTTAAGCATTTCTTGGACTTGCTCCTGATCATCTTTCCCCTGAATAAGGGATAGGTTAAGACGCCACAGGGTCCTTTTCTGGCTTTGTCCCAACTGCAACTGCATCCACAAAAGGGTGTGGTCTGATAAGTTTCCCCTATTTCTATATTCTGTATTTGTGAGCTAATTTCCTTTGGGACAAAGAAATAATCTGTTCTGGTATATACCTTGTGCACTTGTGAAAAGAAGGTATAATCTCTTCTCTGGCCGTGAAATGTTCTCTATGCGTCTGCGTAGCCTACCTCTGTGAGTAATCTATTAACCTTTAGGGCCCCTCTCCTATCAGACCTCTTCACCTGAGATGTGGTATCAAGGTTGTCATTTAATGCCAGGTTCAGGTCACCTCCTGTGATCAATGACCCCTCCGCCCACTCAGTAAGTCTCATGTACATCTTCCGATGGAAATTATAATCTGAGCCGGGGGGGGGGGGGCCATAAATCGAGGCAACTGTAATTAATTGCCCATTATAAGTCCCTTGCAGAGCCACTAGGCAGCCTTCTGAATCTATCAGAGTATCCTTGGTTTCAAAGGCGACCTTTCCCATCACCAAAACCACCACTCCCCTATGGCGGCCCCTTTTGTACGAGGAAGCAACCACCTCTGTGAAGCCAAATTTATTTAACTTCTCATGTTCTGGTTGTGAGAGATGTGTCTCCTGAAGCATACAAAAGTCCGTTTTTTTTTCCCCCCTTAATATAGGAGATGATTTTGCCCCATTTAACAGGGTTCGTTAATCCGTTGACATTAAGGGATAGCAAGTTGGTACAAATTTTAGCCATACTCAAAATATAATTATTGTGCGTTTGTTTTTCCTATACTTTTCTTCTAGATATTTTAGTGAGAGTGGCCCTATAGGAGAGGAGGAGACAGCAGCATGACAAGCAGCAACCATTTGTAACATAGATATAAAACAATTAACTATATTAACATTAACTTCAGACTATAGTCAAACACAAGTTTAGAAATGGGTGGGGACTTCACCCACCTGTTTACTGTAACTTCCAAGGTAGAAGGCCTAGACAATGTAGACCTTTTTGGCCTTCCCTATAAAGTGAAGGGTGGAAGGGGGAGGCAGTTCCCCTCTCTAGAGGGGCCCCCTTCTCGAGTCCTCTAAATTATTGTAGGGCTCAATACAAATAAGGGTACCTACAGACCAGAGAGAGGCAAGGAGTAAATTGTGAGTTTTAAGTTACTTATCACCTTTTTGCTCTTCCTCCTTAGATCTGCTAATATTTTTCTCTGGACTCCCATACGGGTCCGAGACCACAGAAGGGTGAGAATTCTCCTCCATGGACGTTGCCCTTGGACTCACTACTCTTCCAGTCTGGCCATCACAGTTCATATCCACCACACCCACCCCCCCCCACCCACCCCTGAGACCCCAGGCACGGAACAAGAAAGCCAATTAGCAGTAAGCTCCCACGTTGTGATGCCCAGATTTCTTAGCCAGTGTTGTCTGATTTCCCATATCCTTACCGTTATTCATATGTCTCGTCCCTTTTATCTCCAGTACCCCCCTCCCTATACCTTTTCTCTTACATTTTTAAACTTTTATAACTCATAGAGAGGAGACTTAATCGGCTCCCTTCAACTCCCATGTCAAAGCATCCAATATTTGTGTTCAAAATCTTATTTACCACCGCTTATTACTATTTTAATGTTCAAGTCCATTCTTTTGTAGATAAAGCAACTGATCTCATGTTTGGATTAGGAGGAAAGTACCCTAATTATGGGGCAAGCTGTCAGATTGATACCGAATTGTGGGACTGACAGATGAATAAAGGCACTTTCCCCATATAAGTTGGACTTGTTCTGATTTGTTCCTAAGTAATTGCAAGGTAAGGGGTACCTCCAGCATTAGTAAGTGCGCAGGACTGTTGCGACCTAGAAAGATCCTCAGCCTGCTACTCACAGTTTATTCAGTCCTCTCCTAGGTCTGTAAGGTCGCTGTCCTCAATTCCTGGCAGCTTCTTCATGAGGTCCTGTAGCATTGTTGCAGAGAGCATTGCGCCCTGAAACGGGAGTCTCCTGGCCTTTCACGAAGCGGTTAGGTGCCACCCAGGAACCAGCTCATTCCTCTTCAGCTGTATCTGTGGTCGAAGCTCCAGCATGTTTAGGCCGCGTTGCATCATGGCTTCTCTTGCATCATGGGGTGAGTTGTAGGTTTCAGGGCCCTCTGCCCAATGGATCCTAAGTTGGGCGGGATATGGTGTCTGAATTTTTGCCTGTTGTTCTTTTAAGGCCTTTATCAGGGGGCTGTACATCAATCTCTGTCGCTGGATTACTGTTGGGTAGTCTTGATCAAAAAACAGTCTTGAATCTAGATATTTAATTTCCTTTTTCTGCCAGGCCCCGTGTAGAATGTCTTCTTTAGTGCGATAACTGTTGAATTTTATTATAACTGAGCGTGGACGGGCTGCTGTATCCTTCGGTTTTGGCATCAGAGCCCTGTGGGCTCTCTCAATCTGGAGCTCGTACAAAGCGGGTAGTGCTAGGACGTCTTTAAGGAGATCCACCATAAATTCTGTCATTGCACCGGTGTCAGCTCCCTCCTTTAGGCCGTATACCCTCAGATTACCACACCAAGCTCGACTTTCCAAGTCAATACATTTTTCTTCAAGATCTATAGTGTGACAACATAAGGCATGTACTGTTCTTCCCAGATGAAGCAGGCCATCCTCCGTTTGTGATATTCGATCCTCCGTTTCTTGCACTTGGCACTCCAACTGGTTTAATTTTTGATTAAATTTGTTAAACTCTGCCTTATTTTCTGATCTCATTTCTTTTAATTCTTTCAGGATCAGGTCAAATCTTCGTCTGGAAAGCCGATCTGTTTCTTCATCAGTATCATATGCTGCTGCTGCGGCTTCACTAGCTCAGCCCGGGGCCGCCATGCGGGTGGGGGAGATATTTCGATATCCCACTAGTTCTTTATGTCCTTTTGCCTGTTGCAAGCGAGATCTGGAATTTTTGTCTTTATGCAATCCTACTCCAGACATTTTACTTATTTTAAATGCTCAAGTTGATATATTTTGGAGGGGAATTACCGCAGGTCGTTGGGGGAGCTCACTCTCTAGCTTCTACCCTGATCCGTGGTGGAACCGGAAGTCCCCTCTACTTCCCTTGATTCACAAGGTGCTTCTCAAGGTCAGGAGTAACAAGGTACAGGTGATCCTGGTGGCTCCGGACTGGCCACGCCAGTTCTGGTACTTCAGTCTCCTCAACCTCAGCAGCAGGCTCCCAAGGCGTATTCCCCCACGCCCAGACCTGCTTTCCATCAGTTGGGGAAGGTACTCCACCTGGTCCTTTAATCCCTGCACCTGACACCCTGATTCCTGAGTGGCTAGAGTTCCAGGCCTTGGGTCTCTCCGAAGATGTCTTCACCGTTTTGCTGGCATCTCGGAAGGAGTCGACCAGGAAGTGTTACGCCTTCAAATGGAAGAGATTCTCCATTTGGTGTCAGGGCAAGGGGTTAGACCCTTTACCCTGTCCAGTGGCTAGAATCCTTGATTACCTTTGGTCCCTCTCTGTCAGGCCTTCGGTTGATGACCCTTAAGGTGCACCAGGGAGCCATCTTGCTTACGCAGGCTGATCAGCAGTCGGTGGTGCAGGAGAAGGTGGTCTGGTGTGTCTTCAAGGGCCTTGACCACATTTCCCCTCTGATGTGTGAACCATCACCACTGTGGGACTTGTTTCTGGTTTTGCAAAGCTCAAGCACAAGCCATTCGAACCGACGCAAAGGTGTGAGATGTCTCGCCTGTCGTGGAAGACCGCCTTCTTGGTGGCTATCACGTCAGCCAGAAGGATTGGGGAGCTCCAGGCGCTTTTGGTGGAGTCTCCTTACCTGGTCTTCCACAGGGACAAGATTGTCCTGTGCCCCATTCCTCCTGAAGGTTGTGTCAGAGTTTCACCTTAACCGGGTGATACATCTCCCGGTGTACTTCACTAGTCACACCTCGGAGGCTAAGCACAGGTTCCACACTCTGGACCTGAGGCAAGCGCTTGCTTATTACAAAGAGCACACGGTTGGAGTTCGGGGAGAGGTTCACCAGCTGTTTGTCACCTACGCTGAAGCCGCACCTGGCAGACTTGCAGCCAAGCGGACGATTGGCAGGTGGATCACATCCTGCATTGAGCTCTGAATAGGTTAGCAAGTAGGGAGCCTCCCAGAGGGCTAAGGGCTCATTCCACCCCCGCCTTACCACTGCGTCAGTGGCTGCTTCCAGGGACATCCCTTTCCAGGAAATCTGCAGGGCTGCGACCTAGAGGTCGGCACACACCTTCATTTCCCATTACCACGTTGATCTAGCGTCATGCCGGGATGCTGGATTTGGGGCCTCAGTTCTCCTATCACTGTTCCCGAAGTAGGGTGTGTGCGCCTTGCCTCCGTCCTCCTGGAGAACTGCTTGGATTCTGTCAGTGTGGATAAAACATCATATTCACATCCCTAGAAACAGAGGTTACTCACCTGTAATGAACCCACCCAACTTCTCCAGCTTTGGTACACAAACTCTGCTACCAGCGGGCAAGATCTGACGTCGTGGGGTAGAGCCATGGGAGTTACCACCCAGGTGGGTGGGAGGAGCCAGCTTGAAAATGTTTCCAGCAAATCTCAAAGGGAAAGGCAACTGCCAGACTGTGTGAATGAACATCATATACCCCTTCTAGAGCTACTGTTACAGGTGAGTAACCTGTGTTTTCGTCAACCGACGACCATGAACTCTGTGTTTGCTGTCTTGAGCCTGATCACAGTGCTCTTAGAAACAGAAATTTGCCTGCAGAAAAGGACCCCTTGGCCCATTTAATCTGCCCAGTACCCCCTCCCTGTCTGGCATATCTCACTCCCTTTACTCCCTGGCCTTGTTACTTCTGTTTAGCCCCATGTAATTGTCCCAAGCCCTCTTGAATTTGCTTACCATGTCTACCCCCACCACACATTCTGGTAGCCTATTCCAAGGACCCACCACTCTCTCAGTGAAGAACTGTCCCCTCATATTTCCCTTAAATCTGCCCCCTCTAGCTTGAGTGTGTGTCCCCTAGCTGATTTGTTTTCACGCTTCCTGAATATGCTTCCTTCCCTCACCTTGGTTATTCCTTTCAGATATTTGAATGTTTCCACCATATCCCCCCTTTCCCTCCTCATCTCCAGTGTGTACAAGTTTAGTTCCTCCAGTTGTTCTTCGTAAGATCTCCCGTGCAGTCCTTGAACCATCTTGGTTGCCCTTCTCTGGACCCTCTCCACCCTGTCCCCGTCACCCTGTAAGTGTGGCCTCCAGAACTGCACCCCATATTCCAGATATGGTCTGACCATAGTTTTGTGTAGTGGCATGATCACCTCCCTCCTCCTACTTGTAATGCCCCTTCCTATGCATGCGAGCATTCTAGTTGCCCTCCCCACCGCCTTATTGCATTGGTTACCCACCTTCAGGCTATCCGAAATGATGATCCCCACGTCCCTTTCTTGCTTTGTTTCCTCGAGATCCTCCCCTCCCAGCCAGTATTTTGCCCTTGGGTTCTTGTGTCCTATGTGCAAAATTTTGCTTCTTTTTTTTTTTTACGTTAAATTGCAGTTGCCACTTCCCTGACCACTCCTCCAGCCTGGACAGATCCTCCCTCATTTTTTTCACCCCTTCCGGTGTGTCCACCCTGCTACAGATCTTCGTATTGTCTGCAGATAAACACACCTTCCCATTCAGGTCCTCTGAAATGTCCCCACTATATATGTTAAGCAGTATGGGATCCAACACTGACCCCTGGGGAACCCCACTCATCACCCCCTTTCCTTGGAGTGCACTCCATTAACCACCACCCTCTGAGTTCTGTCTACCAGCCAGTTTTCCACCCAGTTTGTTAGTTTGCTCCCTACCCCTAAGCTGCCTAACTTGTTTATTAGTCTCCTGTGACAGCTGGTGTCGAAAGGGCTTTCTGAAATCCAGATAGGCCACGTCCACTGCCCTTCCCTGATCACATATTTCTGTTACCCCATCAGAACATTCAGTCAGCCGGCCCAGTGGCATAGAGAGTTGAGGCACTGGCGCCTTACCTGGACCCACGCCGGCGACCTGGGTTCTGGAACGGACTCGGGGAGCCAGGGGTCGGCAGGGGGCGAAGAGAATCTGAGCATCCAGAGGACTGCTCTCCTCTTCAGGGGTGGGAGACTGGGTTGCCTCGCTCGGCAGCGATTCCCAGTGGAGACTGGGAGACACTACACGGGCATCGCAGGGGCACACAAGAAAACTGGAAAACAGCTCTGGTGTCCGACGGATGACAGCTCCCCTGCTCCACGACATCACGGGACCTCCTCCACCTCAGGCGCTTTCAAAGGTCTACTGGATAATGCGCTGGAATGCCCCGGTGCCTTCCCCTTGGAAGGAGGGACCCACCGGTGAAGGGATACACCCAGGATACCTTGCAGGAGTCGGCTGCAGTGTGGGGATGGGAGGGAGGTCCGAGAAAAGGATAGCCAAGTCGTGGTAGCACACTGAGGAGCCTGAAGGAGGGCTCTAAAGCGAGGCGGGGATAAAGACGATAATACAAAACAAAATTCAGTCAGTTTGGTCTGACATGACCGTCCACCTGTAAACCCATGCTTGTGTTTGTCTGTGAATCCCCCAACATATTATACTAGCCTTTCCTTTATAAGTGCCTCCATCAGCTTACCCACCACAGAGGTAAGGCTGACCGGTCGATGGTTGCCCAGCTCTTCTTTCCCTTCCCCTTTGTGCAGTGGCACCACATCAGCCCATTTTCAATCCCCCAGGACTGTCCCCTTGTCTAGGGACAGATTAAATAACTTGATGAGTGGTGCCGCAAATTCCTCTCTTAACTCCCTGAGCACCCAGGGGTGGATTGCATTGGGCCCATTGCCTTGTCCATCTGCAATTTTCCCAATTCCTCTAATACCCTACCCTCTGAAAAGGGCTTGTGGCCATATCCCTGCCCTCCCTTCCCCTGCTTTTAAGTTCTGGCCCCTTTTCTTCTTCCTTAACCGTGAAGATTGAGGTAAAGTATTCGTTCAGTAGATTTGCCTTATCCTCATCCCCATCCCCCTCCATCAGAGCTCTCTCTCTCCCTCCCCACCTCCACTCTGAGTCTCATAATCCCCTGCCTGCGTTTCCTTCTCTCACTTATATAACAGAAACATTTCTTGTCCCACCTTTTGGCCTCCCTCGCTCTTTCCTCCTCTGTATCCACCTTAGCCCTCCGGATTATCCTCCCTGCATCTTTTAGCTTCTCCCTGTAAGCTTCCATTTCTGCTATCCCCTGTGAAGACTTGTAGGTTCTGAATGCTTTCTTTTTTTCCTTTCCCACCTCTTTTGTACACCAAAGTGGTTTGCTCCTTTGTTTGTGTTTGCCCACCCACCTGATGTATTGTTCTGTCACCAGCATAATTCCCCCTTTTATTGCCTTCCCAAATCTCTCCAACATCCTCAAGGTTCTTCTTCCCCTCTAGTTCCTTTTTGGAAATTTCTTTTGTTTTCCTAAAATCTGCTTTCTGAAAGTCCATTACCCTAGTGGCGGTCCTGTATATTTCTAGCCCCATCCGAAGATTAAACGTGACCATCCTGTGGTCGCTATCCCCCAGACTTTTCCCCGATCTCAACATCCTCAATACTGCCCCATGTGTCATCACCAGGTCCAGTATGGCCTCTCCCCTAGTTGGATCCCTGACCAGCTGTTGAAGAAACACCTGCTGCATGGACTCCCAATGGCACCCTACTCCTTCCCAATGTTGCTGTTAGAATCCCCCAGTCCACATCGGGGAGATTTAGGTCCCCTACCACCAGAACTTTCCCTTTGCCTGCCATCCTTTGTATTTCACTAGCCATTTCCCTATCCACCTTCTCCCCCTGACTTGGTGGTCTGTACACCACCCCTACTCGTACTGCCTCCTCTATCCTCTTTGTTATTATGACCCAGAGGAGCTCTGCTGAGCCCTGTCCTTCCCTACACACAGTTGCTCTTATCCCTTCCCTTATGTGTAGAGCTACTCCACCCTTTTTTTTTTCTCCCCTGTCCCTCCTATAGAGACTATACCCTTGTATTTCCACTTCCCAACTGTGGTTTTCTGTCCACCACGTCTCAGTTACCGCTGTCAGGTCTAGGTCATCCGTCCCCACCACTGCCTCCAGGTCCCCCATCTTATTCCCCAGGCTCCTAGCATTTGCCAGAAGACCCTTCCATCTGTACCCTCCTCTTCTGTTCTCCTTCCTCCTAGTGTCCCTCCCCCCATTTGTGGGGGAGTGCGAGTTAGTCAGGTCCCACTAGCTACCTTTTCTAGTCCTCCCCTAGCCTTGTACTCCTTCCCCCAGTTTAAATAATTCCCCAGGGTTTTGTCTATATACCCCTGCAGCGTCCCCCTTAGCAGTCTAGCTCCCCCATCATTTATATGCAGCCTGTCCCTTGCATACTGGTGTTCATCTACCCACATGTCCCCCCATTCCACTATGCATGTGTACCCCACTCCCTCTGCACCACTGCCTTAGCCAATGGTTAAAATCTTTGATTCTTAACTGCCTGGCCATACTTGCACAGTGTACCGGCAGGATGTCTGAAAATGCCAGAGAACTGACTATCCCCCTACATCCCTTGGCTAACTCCCTGAATTTCCTTTGTACCTCCTCTGCTGCCAGGACATTTGTTCTGAGATGCAGGACTAGATGTGGTTCACCCCCAAGTAACGTAATACTTTCTTTGATTCTTGGCAGTGCCCTGCTTGCCTCCATCCCTGGGTCACAAAAAAATTGTCTCTCCTCATATGCTACCCTCTTCCTCTACCAGTGGATCCCTTTTATGGATGAGTCCCCATAGACCATTACCAATTCTGTACTTCCTATCCCTGAGGATGCCTCAGTATCCCTACCCTGGTTATTTTTCCTTGTCGTCTTTGGGCCTTTATCCTGGTCCCCTGTTCTCCCCGCAGTCCTCACCCCTGATTTTCCCTGCCCTCTTCTTTGCCCTGTCCCCTCTCTCTCTCCTTCTCTCCTCACCGCTTCTACCATTTCCCCTTCCCACCTGCATTTCCCTTGCTTTCACTGTCCCCACTGCTGTTCCTCTTTTCCTGTCCCCCACCTCCTTCTGCCTCTTCCCTGCTCTCTTTCCCCTTCCCCTTCCTATCTGTGGCTGCCTCCCCCCATCCCTTTTTGTCTGCCCCCTCTACTGCTATGCCATCCTTGCCTCTCCTCTCCTGTTCTCTTACTGAGGTCATTTCTTTTATCTTTGGGTCTCTATGTTTTCTGTGCTCCAGCTCCCTGCTTTCATCTACTCCTCTCTGCTCTACCTCCCCCTGCTTCTGCAATCCGACTAAGGGCCAGTACCTGTTCGATCCCCTTGTTTATCTTTCAGCGTTTTCATTTTTCTTTGTGTACCCCTGTGTTCTGCCCCGTCTCCCTGGCCTGGCCCCTTCCTCCCTTTCCCCTAGTCTGGTTCCCTCCTTTCCATAGCCTTCCACTCTCCCATCCTTTCTGCTTTCTTGCCTTCTTCCTCCTACTTCTTGGCCTACTCCTATCCTCCTCTCCGTCTCCCTTTTTAGCCATACCAGTTCATCTTCCAGTCTCCCTAGTTTCTGACAAACTGTGCACACTCCCAACCTCCATAGTGTGCTCATAAAAATGGCCGCACCACATCTATTACAACCTACTATCCTTCCGCCTCTAGGTCCTCTGCTGTCCTTCTGCTTCCAGTGTAGCCCCCTCTCCCCTGCCACCGGTTTTCACCCTGATGTTCCCTTCCTCCCGACTGCCATCCCCTACCATAATACTCCCCCTTGCCCCATACTGGTCGTTCCCTTTTGCGCCACATTTGTGCTATCTTCCCCTAGTATGATACAGTGCTATAACTGTATAGACCATCTAATCCTGCAATATAATAATTCAATAACCAAATAACTGTATAGTATTGTCAATACTGTTAGGTCCCTTCATTAACTAAGCAGTGATGTCCCCCCCTCAATATCTTGTGCTCTAAGATTTATATTACTGTCACTACTGTGAGGTCATTCATTCAAAAGTCTACCCACAATTATGCAATAATGGTACGTGATAGCAATGCAGATATCTGTGCTCTAAAATTAATATTATCGTCAATACTGTGGGATCATTATAAAGCCTACCCTCAATTATGCAATAATGGTAGTAACTACTGCAATAATACACTGCGTTAAGAAATAATGGATGTATATTATTGTCAGTACATTCAGATCCCTTCACTATCTTCTGCAGTGATGTCCCTGCAGTACTTATGCAATAAAATTAATATTGCTACCAATACTGTGAGGTCAGTATAAAAGTCTTCCCTCAATTGTGCCCCCCTCAATACTTATGCAATAAAATTAATATTGCTACCAATACTGTGAGGTCAGTATAAAAGTATTCCCCGAGTTGTGCAGTAATGGGGACTAGATACCTTATGTAACAGTGCAGCAATTGAATAGCATTTGAGCCCCTTTCTGTAACCTAGGAGACCAAATAGTGAAACCTGTATCAATCAATGAGCAGCTTGCTCCCTTAAGTCACCTGTAAGCCTTCAGAAGTTAGTTCAACATATGGTCAAGTAGTTGTCATTCTTCCCTTTTGGCTTCCCCTGAATGGATGCTTCCCCTATGCTCCACATCTTACTTGCTCTGCCAGCCTGTTGCTTGTGGGGGCAGGGAACACGAGGGTAGACCAAAGTTCAGTCTGGGAGCCGCAACAGGTAGACTCTAGAAAAGAGAGCTGCTGTTTTTCGGGTCTGCGCTGCCGCTGCCTTTCGGCTCAGGATGTGAGCCGCCTCAGGTTAGCCTTCCTGGGCTGTCACTGATGCTGTCTTGCAGCTCCACAAAGGATCCACTGCTCGCGATGGGAGCCACGTTTGCTTAGCCTTCCTGGGCTGGGTTGTGCCGTCCGCAAGTCCTTCTGTGTGCCAGTGGCTGGGAACAGTAGTCCCCAAGCAATGGGAAGAAGTTGACCTCTCCCAGTTGTGCTCTTTTACTCCCCCAAGAAGAACTGTACTGAAGCCTTCTGTATCTCCCTGTTTTAATGGAGGCACCGCCAGCCCTGGTTGGTTAGTTCGGGGTCTCCGTGCTAGCTTCTGATTCGCACCCTTTCTCTCGCAGCTGATTGGTGCCACCTGGAACCTGGAAATGCAATCTGGGAGCCACTGCAGAGTTTGAGCTGGGAGCTGCCACAGGTAGACTCCAGAAGGGAGAGCTGCTGTTTTTTTGGATCTGCGCTGCCGCTGCTTTTCACCTCAGGATGTGAGCCACCTCTCTGGATGCGAGCCGCCTCGGGTTAGTCCTCCTGGGCTGCCGCTGATGCTGTCTTGCGGCTCGGGAAGGGAGCCACCGCTTGTGACAGGACCCGCCTTTGGTTAGCTTTCCTGGGCTGGGTTGCACTGTCTGCGGGTCCTTCTGTGTGCTGGTGGCTGGGAGAGGGAGTCCCCAAGCAAAGGGACCAAGTTGACCTCTCCCAGCTGTGCTCTTTTACTCCCCCAAGGAGAAATGTCTTGCCTGTGAGTTTTGCCTGAACTTCAACCTCAGCACCTGGTGCCGACACAAGAAAGCCCTGCAAAAGTTCCTCATGGAGCAACAGGCAGCCAGCGGAGAGCAGGGGCCTTCCGTGCCCCAAGTCGCTGGCATCCTCTTCTGGCTCTCAGGCCACCAAGGCCTGGGACAAGCCTTCTAGGAAACATTCTCACTGGGATAAGGACTGGCCTAAGGACCCCCCCCCCCCAAACAGCGATCCTGGTCCCTGTTGGATTCTTCCTCCTCTTCTCCTGGGATCACTCCATCGAACACTTCGGCATTGACACCTTGCTCCATGCAGCCCTCGCCCATTGTTGCCCACGCCGTCAGATGCTGCCTTGGCATATTGACGCCAGTTTAATCCATCCACCCCGCGCCCTCTAGAGAGTCATCAGCACTCCAGCCATCGGTCCCTGCTTCAGAAGAGGCCGACATTGAGGAGGAATACCACCCTGATCTCATCCTCCCTGAGGAAGAGGATAAAGAGGAAGATATTGAGGTTGACTCCTCTGACAGGTCTACTGTCTCTTCCAGGAGTGAGGACTCTGTCAAACACACACCTAGGCCCTCCCCCTGGAGGACCCCTCTTTCTTAAACTTTATGAAATGGCTCCCCTCAACTATGGAGTTCCAGACTGAGGAAGAGGATGTCACAAGGAGTAAATTTCTCTGACATCCCAGAATCTTCACCCAAGGTTATTCCTCCTGCTTCCAGCATTGAATGATGCTGACACTGCTGCATGGTACAGGCCTAGTCTGGTACCTGCCATGCCCAGAAAGGCTGATGAGTTTTACCAGGCACCTCAGGGCTGCCCTTTTATGCAGCTCAGCCAGAAACTGACTCAGTGGTAATTAAGGTCGGTCATGACAGAACTAAGGCACCCAAGCACCTAAGTTCCCTTCCCCAACCGAGAATTCAGGAGGCTTCACCTCTGGGGCATTAGGACTTTTGCCTCTGCTACTTTGGGCCTTAAAATTGCCAACTACTTGGCTCATTTAATTAAGTACCAGAACACCCTCTGAAGGAAGGGCAAGACTGCTACTCAGGGCCTTCCTGAGGGTTCAAAGAGACAAGAGTTTCTTAAAATTCTCCAGACTGCAGAAGATGTCAGTAAGCATCTCCTCAGCGCCACCTATGATATTGCTGATACAACAGCTAGGGCAGCAGCCTCTGGCAAAGGTGTTGAATGACCCTTTTTGGGTCACAAACTATTTGGTCCTGATGTGCAGGATACTATCAGTAATCTGCAGGGCTATTGGGTCTGTCCACTCCCTGTATCATACTCCACCCAGGAGCAGACCCAGGCCCTCCTTTCGTAAGGTCTCTCACAAGTCTGGTTCTGGAATCAAGCTCCAGGGCAAGCACAGGGTCAGCATTGTCTTGACTGCCCCCTCCTCCGCCACTGGTTCCTCTGTTAAGCACTCCAAAGGAGGAGGAGGAGTGGCCCCAGCCGCCAGCTCAGCCTCAACCTGACTCCTTGTCAGACCCCCTCCTCTTGTTCCAAGCCAGGAGCTGGTGGTTGGAGGTCTGTTCTCCCTCCATCTGTCCCAGTGGAGAGCCATTACTACAGACGCTTGGATCCTGCAGATAATCAAACAGTGCCATACTCTAGAACTACTGGAACACCCTCCAGATATTCTCCCAGTTCCCACCTCTAATCCTCCAGACCACACAGAGGTGCCCAGGGAAGAGATGTTCACCTTGCTGTGCAAAAGGGCAATAGAGCCCGTAACCAGGTGACAAAGGAGCAGAAGCTTCTACTTCCAGTTCTTCCTGGTTTCCCAAAGAACAAGGGACTTGAGGCCCATTCTAGACCTCAAGTAGCTGAATTTTGTTATTCAGTACAGAAAGTTCCAGATGGTAAGTCTGCATGTCCTTCTTCCTTTGTTCAAGCAGGGCAACTGGCTATGCTCCCTCAATATACAGGATGACTATCTGCATATCACGGTTTGCTCCCCCTCACAGGCGTGCCTAGTGGTTCCTGTTCCAGAGGGAACATTACCAGTTCAGGGTGTTGCCCATTGGCTTATCCTCTGCACCACAGGTATTTGCAAAGTGTTTAGCAGCTGTAGCAGCAGCCCTTCAGCACGAAGACCTCTGTGTGTTCCCTTATCTGGACAACTGGTTACTGAAAGCCCAGTCCAGGGAACTGCTGTTGCTGATCCTAGAATGCACCTTGCAATTGTTCCAGTCCTTGGGCATCACTGTCAATCAGCCCAAGTCTGTTCTGACACCGTTGCAGTACCTAGGGGTGGTTCTGGACTCCACTCAGGGCAAGGACTTACTGCCCCAAGACAAGGCAGACCACGTCAATGCCCAGGCCCAGGAGGTGGCTCAGAGCCGGTATGTCCCAGCCAGGACATTCCAGAGGCTCCTAGGGCTAATGGCTGAGGCCAGTGTTACAGTCCCTTTGGCCAGGCTGTATATGAGGATCCCGAAGGCATCTATGTGTTTCCTTATCTGGATGACTGGTCACTGAAAGCCCAGTCCCGGGAACTGCTGTTGCTGACCCTAAAATGCACCTTGCAGTTGTTCCAGTCCTTGTGTATCACTGTCAGTCAGCCCAAGTCTGTGCTGACCCCATCCCAGTGGTTGCAGTACATACAGGTGTTTCTGGACTCTACTCAGGGCAAGGAATTCCTGCTCCAAGACAGGGCAAACCATGTCTTCACCCAAGCTCAGGAGGTGGGTCGGAGCCAGTATGTCCCAGCCAGGACATTCCTGAGGCTCACAGGCCCAATGGCCATGGCCATTGTTACAGTCCCTTTGGCCAGGCTGCACATGAGGATCCCGCAGTGGACCCTCATGATCCATTGGAATCGGCACTCAGACGATCTAGATTAGCTGGTCCTTGTTTCTTTCCCAGTACGCAAAGTGCTTCACTTGTGGATGAACCTGGACAATCCCCTTTTTCATCCCCCACTCCCCATCAGATCCTAACCACGGATGCTTCGGGTCTGGGTTTGGAAGCCCATCTAGGTCCTTATCAGTCCCAGGGACTCTGGTCCAAGTGGGAGACTTTCCTCCACATAAACATCCTAGAAATAAAGGCAGTTCTGTATGCATTGCAGGCCTTCCAGAACTATCTCTCTCCGGACCCTCTGCTGGTTCAATCAGACAATCTCAGAGTGGTCTGTTTCCTCGACAAGCAAGGGAGGACCCATTCTTACTCCCTGTGCGGAGAAGCGATCAGAGTCTGGTACTGGGCTCTAGATCACGGTCTAGAACTATTAGCCATCCATGTGCCAGGCGCCCAAAATGCCTAGGTGGACAACTTAAGCAGGTCACAGTCCAAAATCCATGAGTGGGAACTGCAGACCTCAGTCGTAGAAGACCTGTTTGACAGGTGGGGTCATCCAGAGTTGGATCTTTTTTTGTCCCTGCTCAGTGTAAAAACTACTGCATTTCTGCTCGCTAGATCCAGGGCCTGGAGTTTTCTGGTTAGATGCGTTGTCCCTCTTTTGGAAAGGGAGGTTTCTTTACGCCCTCCCACACTTTTCTTTGATTCAGAGGGTGCTTCGTCATGTTACAGACGGAGGGTGCCACCCTAATTCTGGTGGCTCCATTCTGGCCTCATCAGATATGGTTTCCATTACTGCAACAATGTAGTGTAGAGCTTACAGTTCCCCTGCCAGGACCTGTTGACACAGACACAGGAGACCCTGGTCCATCAAGACCTTAAATCCCTCCATCTGCATGCATGGCTCCTGAGGACATAGACATTGATCGATTTGAGGTGTCTTAGAATGTGGCTGATGTCCTGGTGGCTACCAGAAAACCTTCCACCAGGGCCACTTACTCCATGAAGTGTAAGGCGCTTTGCTGTCTGAGCTGCTTCCTACAGCCTGGACCCTTTCACTTGTCCAGTGAACCAGGTCCTGGAGTATCTCGACATTGTTGGAAGCAGGCCCTCCAATACTCCTCTGTTAAGGTGCACCTGTCCACTATATCAGCCATCCATGTGCCCATTGAGGGCTGTACTGTGGCCCAGTTGGATGTGGCCCGTACTTTTCTGTGAGGCGGTCTCCACTTGAAGCCCCCTATCTGTAATCCGGTTCCAGCTTGGGGCCTGAATTTTATTCTAGAGAAGCCGACCCTGCCTCCTTTGAGCCAGCCGTGTCTTGCACGCTATGCTTTCTATAACGGAAAGTGTTACTTCTGCCAGGAGAATTTTAGAACTACAGGCTCACATGCGAGCAGGGCTTCAGATAAGGGGAGCACCGACCTGTTTTACTCGCCTCATTTTAGGAAATAATCTTCAGAAAATCTTTTTCATGAGTACCAGTACTCACCCAATATTTGTAAACACCCCCACACCTAAGAATAGTGTTTCATAACATAACTGGTGATTCAAAAGGAGTTTTTTTTTTTTTTTACAGATTTACAGCACTCGTATGTAGTATCCCAATTTTATTTTTCTCACTGTATTTTAAAACTGGTGAGTATATTACTCCTACCTGCCAACATTATCTGTCATTACTGGCACTTGATCAATTCTCATCTAGAAAAAACAACATTGTTTTTAAAATGTACTCCTCACTCCACTCTGTTCAGACATTTGTACGCATCTGAATTTGGTTTTACTCACCTCACTTTCAAAATGAGGAGTACAGTACTCATCACAACAAATCTTATCTGGAACCCTACATGCGAGAGCAGCCTTATTTTGATTTTTCACAAAGACAGGGTCTCTTTGCATACTAATCCTAAATGTCTTCCCAAGGCGATGTCTGAGTTTACTTTAAATCAATTTGTCCACCTGCCTTTTTATTATCCAGAGCATGCCAATCCAGGGGAAGCATTGCTCCATACTTTGGATGAACATATAATTCTCAGGTACTGTACACACTATACTAAAGACTGCAGAAAGTCCTCTCACTTGTTTCTTTCGCCCATGGCAGATAGGGCACTCCAGTGTCTAAACAGTGCTTGTCCAAATGGTTGTTACAGGAAGTACGGTAAGGAACTTCTAGGGGTAGTCAAGGCCAGTGACAGCGCGGGGGGGGGGAGTTTAAAACACGGGTCAGATTGGACCCACTGGTGTAAAAAAAATGTGGGTCTAAAGAGGAACCTACTGGGTCAAAACATAATCAGTGGCAGATTTTGAACAGTTTACGTTCCCTTCCTTTAAATATTATTATAGAGTAGGTGCATCAATTTGGACCTACTGGCAAAGGAAAGAGAGGTCAGTTTTGGGCAGGATGCAACTTTTGCCCTTTTGGTGCATTTTAGCGCTGTCCCCACTAGGGGCATGGCCACTTCTGTTTCCTCTTTAAGAGGTGTCTCAGCAGCCAAGATTTGTGTTGCTGCCACTTGGAGTACTGTCCACACTTTAACCAAGCACTACAGTCTGGACGTTGCATCCAGAAAAAGGGCTGGCTTTGGCCTCACTGTGCTTCAGGGCCTTCTTTCTTAGGTCTCTGGTCTCCTGCCACCCAGACTGTATTATGCTTAGCACTGCTTGGGACTCATTCCATAGCTGTGACCTGATAACAGAAATATCCCCAAAGAAGATAGAACAGTTATGTAAGCACTTACTATAACAGTAGATCTTCGAGGGAATCTCTGTTATTAGATCATGCTGTCCCTCCCTCCATCACCCTTTTTCTCTCTCTTACAGTTCGGCTTTCCTGTTGCTCCACCCTTTCTGCTAGCTGGGCACTTTTTTCTCTGTCCTCGGCTCCCTGGTGGGACTCCTGTCTCCAGTGGCCTCTGGCTAGGGAAAGAACTGAGGAGGGAGAGGGGCTGCCCACATTTCTGTAGGGTATGTGACATAGGAGCCTGACATCAGCATGGATAGGCCCTAATAGACTGCTGCAGAAAAAAGCTTCCGTGTGATCCTGGTGCCTGACAGCGAAGTTACATAGGCGTGACTTGATGACAGAGATTCCCTTGTAGATCTACTGTTACAGTAAATTATTTTCCCATTCTGTGTCGGGGACAAATGTCTTTTGAAAATGCAGCCCCCATGTCTTGTATATGTGGTTGTCTCTTGACACTGGTTGAAAGTCCTTCAATGTAGACCTTGTGAAAGTGCTGTCCTTCGGTTGCTACATTAATGTGAGGTCCTGTCTCCGGTGGTTGTCCGGGTGGAAGTGAAAACACAGGACATTTTTCCATGAGTAGATATATTCCACAAGTATAGGCTGTATTCCTGGTGTCGTCGCCAGCATTCCTTCTCCACAAATCTAGCTCAGTGCTGTTTAAAGCACTGTGAGATAGTTCAAGTTTGAAAGGCATCATGGAGATCAAGTTTTATTCCATGGTATTGAAATTTGACAAACCAAATAGTTATAGGCTGGCCCCGTGGCTTGGAGGGCAGAGGTGCTGTGCACCTTACCTCCTGCCATGCCGGTGACCCTTGTTCAGGAGTGGAAGCGAGTCAGCGGGAATCGGCTGGAGAGGGAGAGGATTGCACATCCAGAGGACTGCTCTCCTCTCCTGAGGGGGGTGGTTCATCGTCCCCGCCAAACGACTGCTACCAGGTGGAGGCCTGGTGGTAGTGCAGGACTGGGGCGACCATGAAGGGAGGGTGCTGCGGGACTCTGCAGCGTGCAGGCGCCTCAACGTGCATGCCCCAACAACGGAAAGGGATAAAACAGAAAAGGAGAGGTAGCAGGCTTCATATAGCCCTAGCCACGCTCCTGACTCTGGCATCACCCGGGCAGTCTGGATTATTCTCCGGGGTGGGGAGGTGGAATCCATGGGGGACCCTGCCTGAGTGTGGGGCTGGATCAGGAGGCATGCCAGGGGGTGAATTGAGCCCTCTGAGAGCCGGAGCCTGCCTGCTAGCCCCCAAGTTTTAAAAAGCTATATGCTGAAAAAAAATAGTTAACATTTTATAATCACAACTTCTCTTCTCACTTGAAATATTTGTGACCAATTTGCCTTTTATATGGTTCTGTCCAAGACTATATAACAGGCAAATTGGTCACAGATATTTCAAGTTATCCATTGAGGGAAATTAGAGGGAGTGGTTTCAACATTCCACACACCAAGACTAAATATGGTAAACAAAGATGTGAGTATTTAGCTGCTACAAACTGGAATGCACTGCCGCATACTATACGGAATAAGCCAGCTTATCAAACATTTAAATCTGCTGTTGAGCTTTTTTACTCTTATAAATGTACAGTATCTGTTATGGGTCAAATTCATGCTTGTGATTTTTATCAATTGTATTGTTTTAAAAATTGTATTTTATAAATGTTTGTTTTTTGTTTTATGGCTGTATAAACTTTTGTAATGCAGGACGACCCTGAAAATAGGCTTTGCCTCGTGTCTTATCCTGGTAAAACATAAAATAAAACTGAACTGAACTCAAGGCACTCCAAAGGGCAGGATACCATTGGATTCACGTCATGTCTTTTATTTACTCTAAGGGGGATGTATTCAGAGCCAGCCGGATGCACGTGCAGAACAGTGCATTACGTAAAAGTGATGCGCCAGCTGGCTGTATTGCGATATTGTAAAAGAATGCGTGATCTGAACGGACCCTGCATACTGTTTGAATATTAGACCCTGGACGTGCAGTACATAGCAGTCAGCCACCATGTATGGCACAACGCATCCAGGTTGCGGGGCTGAAGACACCCATAGGGACTGCGTGACGCATAACTGGATTCACTGAGTCCCCCATTGGCGATATTCAGCCCAGACATGCAAATGAGCTCATTGGGCATGCAAGGTGCAAATGGGCCATTTGTATGCCCATTATGGGCTCATTTGCATGTCTGCACCTGGCCAGTCACCCACATCCCAGGCCCAATGGAGAGAACAGGCACTACAGCCCTTGTGGTGCTGAGTACACCCCTCACCAACCCTGTGTGCCCGTAGACATACGGTACTCGTACTATGCAGCATCCCTGTCAGCCATGTCATACCCACCCCCCTCAATCCCCGAACACCGTTGGAATACAGGGGTATAACACAATGCCCTTTGTAGTCCCTGTACATGCCCCTAATCCCCAACTGCCATTAGAATACTACATTACATCACCCCCCAGTAGCCCTCGGTTGTCCCCTCCCAATCACCGACCACCAGTGACATGAAAGCAGAATACAGAGTCCCGGTAGCCGCAGTAGCCCCCCTCCTCGATTCCTGAGCACTGTGTGCCGCCACCCACGTATTCCCTGGTGGTATAGTGGTCCCCACCCCAGTCATGCGTGACATGCCACCCCGCAACCCCACCCCCATCCTGTCCCTAGCCTGGCGACTGTGAGTGCATACTGTCTGTTCTGTATGCGCTCCTGGACTGTTCAGTCGGCAGCTAGCCGCGGAAGGGTGAGATGGGCTGTACCAGTCGGTGGCTAGGGACGGGTTGTGGGGGTTGCGGGGTGGCATGTCGCTCACAGCCAGGGTGGGGATCTACTACACCACCAGGGAATACGTGTGGTGTGGCATTACAGTGCTCAGGAATCAGAGGGGGTTTACTGTGGGCTACCGGGGACTTGTGCATTTTGCTTTCATGTCACTGGCGGTCGGTAATTGTGGGGGGACTGAGGGCTACCGGGGGGGCGGTGGTGTAATGTAGTATTCTGATGGTGGTAGGGGGGCATGTCAATGGACAACCTGTGGCAGTGTGTGCCACCTTATCATTCTACCGGTGGATAGTAATTGGGGCGGGCATGTACAGGGACTGCCAAGGACACTGTGTTACACTCCGGTATTCTAACGGTGTTCGGGGATCATGGTGGTGGTATTACCAGGTTGCCGGGGGCAGTGTGTATCCTCCTGTTGATCAACCAGCGCTGGGTCATGGGTCTTTGGGGGACTGTGTGCTTGGGCAAGGCTGTGTGCAGAGCTCCAACCTGCACGTGCATAGATAAAGTAGGGTTTGGAAAGCATAAATATGTGCGCGCCTAGCCGGCCATATGGTTACGCTGGGGATTGATATTACGATGCGCTTCTTTATGCATGGGGTACCCTTATTAGCATTCGCGCATCGCAGTATTATCTGCACCAACACATTTGGAGTTGCGTGGCACATCAGGGGCATTTGAATATTGTCCCTCCCTTGACGGGCCGCGCAAGTCCAGGGATGCAGGACACATCTAGGGATGGGCCATGCATTCTTGTTGAAAATGAGGGCCTAAAGCTCTGATTGCTTCTTTATTTACACCACTTTTGAACTTTTTACAAATGTGAGCAGTGTGATAATCCACTCCAGGTGTGCATCAGCACTGCAGTGACCTTACTACCATGGTTGTTAAAGGCCCTCTTTGTGGCTCATGCCTCACAATGTACTCGGAGTGTTCAGTTATGGCAGTATTGCTGCTCACCCAACTGTGGATTATTGCTGACATAACCCATCTACTGTTATGCCTCATTGTTCAGGCTCTAAGTAGTTTTTAAACGTTGGGGGTTCAGGACTCCCTCCCAAATCCTGGTATCCTTATGGTGTAAAGCATTAAAAAAATGAGTAGATCTGGTGTGTGGCTGTTGTGCCAAGGTTCTCCAGCAGTGCATCTCAGGGAGGCATAGTGTGGTTAACTTAGCAGCTATCAATGTTAAAGAAAAAAAAAAAGAGACCTACCCACATCTTCAAGAACCCTGTTGCTTAGCTCATTCCATTTTATCAGATTCTTGCCAAACCTGATACACATGCTGGCCATTCTGCCCCTTTGTAATCCAGTTTGTTTCTTGTTTCAGTAATATAGTCGGGAAAAGATGACAGCACCAACAGCAGAAGAAAGGAAGGCATGTTGGGGAGCAAGGGATAAATACTGGCTGTGTCTAGATGAGAGTAATGATGATACCTCTGCATGTTTGAAACTCAGGAGTCATTTTGAAAACAGCTGTCCACATGTGTGGGTAAGTATTATTAATTCAGAGGAACACATGCTCTGCTTATATGAAACCTAGTAATTAAAAAGCGATCCTTGGGGTCATCCAGTATTTTAAAGTAGGGCTCCAATAGGTGGTTATTTTTTATCAGTTCATACCACTTTAAGCAGCAGTGCAACCAAATTGGGCAAAAATTTGACCCTAACTTTTTCTCACTATAAAAGATTCCAGGCATCTTCCAGTTTAATTTGGTGGTACAGTTTTCTAATTCCACCAAAGTCTGAGTATTTTATAAATGTTTTAATTGATTTTTTTTCTCAAGAAAAAAAGATGGGTGCCACATTTTCCATAGAAATAGCATTGTAGACCTGGCAAGGGTTATGATAGAAAAAATAAAGATTATTCATGGTGCACAGCATAGGATGTAGCTAGACAAGTATATTTGACTGGTATACTAATAGTTTTTCTTAATTGTAGCTGAAACTAGCCTTTTTGGAAAATCATTTTTCATTGCACTGCTGCTTTAAAATGCTTCAAACTATTAATTCATAATTGAGTTTTTGTAATCTCTGTATCATGGAGCCTTAATTTGATTTGTATATTGTTATCTTGAAAATGTTATATATAAACTTCATGCAAAAGATGACCTAGTCCACATGGCAACATAATTTCCCATAGAGGTTCGAGGAGCGGTGACAAGAAGCCTCTTCTATTGTAGTCTATGGATTCCTCTAAGCACATTCTTGGGAGGTGATATTCAGGCAAAAGAAACAATTTCAGTATGTATTTTAATCTATTTTCCAAAGTGAGTGTATTCAAGGAAAATTGCCCCAGCTCCATCCTTACAACCTACGCCGGAACTGATTGAGGGACTCTCAAGAATATATTTGTACATTTTATTTATAATAGTTTATAATTTGTCCACTTTATCATATGCCCAAACTTCTGTTATGTATATGTTTTGATTTTGATATTGATTCATTTTAATAATCCTATTATTGATCCCCCTCCTAACTTAGCATAGAATCTCTTAAAGGCGTTGAAGGCAGTTAATATCTTGGATCTAAGTTTTTCTAAGTGGTGCTTCCATGATAGATTGTCAGCATATCTTATTCCTAAATAATCATAGGTTTTAACTGTTTTAATAAGTTCTTTGTCTATAAACAACTTTGAAGTTTGTCTCATTTGTTTCCAAAAATTACCAGATTAGTCTTTTCTTTATTTATATTGAGTTTATTTTCTTTGCATTGTGAGCAAAAATCTTCAACCATATGCTGGAGTCCCAACAAATACGTTGAATAAAGAATAATGTTGTCTGCATAGGCTAAACATACAGTTTTGATATTTCCTATTGTGGGCAAGTGATAATCTGGTTGTGTTAAACTACACATAATAGAATCCATATATAAATTAAATAATGTAAGAGCCAGAATACAGCCCTGTCTGACTCCACGGTTAGTTTCAATGGGATCAGACAGGGTGCTGCCCTGGTCGTACTGTATCTTAAGCCATGTATGTTGATGTAATCTAATCGACACATCAAGCAAAACTGGATCAGTGTTGTATGTCAACAATTTTTGCCATACAATGGAACGACTAATCAGATCAAATGCTGATTTGAAGTTCACAAAACAGCAATAGAGTTTTGAATTTTTTGATTTTGACTTACTTCTATATTGAGTATGAGAGCACGGTGCAGTGTTGGATAGTAGAGCGACTCACTGTAAACCCATTCTGAGCTTCACTTAAAATATTATTCTGGATTATCCAGTCGTGGAGTCTGGTAAGCATTATCCTTGTAAAAAGCTTTTGAATATTATCTAATAAACGTATAGGCCTATACATAGTGGAATCACCTGGGTTATCTTTTTTAAAAATAAGACAGATAATACTACCTTGACATGAATCAGGTCACCTTTTACATAATGATTAAATAACTTATGTAGTAAAGGAAGCCACCAATCTGGAACATTTTTATAAACTTCTGTAATAATACCATTAGGGCCTGGTGCTTTATTTAAAGAGGGTAAACTTAAAGCCTTGAGTATTTCTTGATAGTCAATGTAACATGGTGGCAGACAAATTGTAGGGTCATATATATTAACAATTCCTTCATCAGTAGAGTAATATAGATCTCTGAAGTGTTTGATCCATAGCATTGGGGTAATTGCTGCCTCTACTTTCCTAGAGTGTTGATGATAACCATCATTTATCAGAGTCCAAAATTGCTTGACATTTTTGACGACAGATTTTCTAAGCTCATTCCACATTGCAATCTGAAATTTACTTATTTATTTTTCTAAAATAAGTTTATATTCCATTTTATTTAAAGTTCTTAAATTATCTCGAGAGGGGTATTGCCGGTAATATCTGATAGATTGATATACTGTAGTTTTTTTCAATTCTATGAGTTTTATTAAACCATGTTTTCTAAAGCAGAATTTTTATATGATTGTTTCATAAATGGCCTAATATAAGATTGTATATTATCCCATATTTGTGTAATATGGGTAAAGTTAGTTTCTATTAATAGATCATTTCTCAAAGAGCTTAGTCAGCATTCAGCATATCTGTGAACAGTTATTACATGCTGACTATTTTCTTATTCTGCGCATATTTATAATTTCTGAATTATTCCCCCTGATGATACTATAAGGAGCAGATGCTCTAGATGATTGCAATTGAAAAGTTGTCAAGACTGGAAAATGCATAGACTACGCTCTTTCTCTTACTTCTAAGTCTTCCAGAATACTGAGGGTTTCTGTGTTTACCCATACCATGTCTATTGTAGAGGAACCTCTAGGTCCAACAAAGGTGTGTTTACCCTCAAGTCATATTATTCTCTGACATTATCCTGAGAATCTTTGTACCATTCAAATGTGTTACTTTATCTTTAGAGAATCGATTGAATCAAATTTTTGGATTAATAATGCTTATAGCCTTAATTAAGTCATTTTTTTTGTAACATTTCTACTTCGGTAGACAGGTGTACATTAAAATCTCCTAAACATACAATTGGAATCGGCAAATAAACCTTAGTAAGGTAGTCTAAAAAATGGCATAGAGAATAACGTATGGGGTGGTGTGCATTAAATTTGAGTATACACATCATCCCATACTTACAGGTTACTCACCTGTAACAGGAGTTCTAGGAATGGTGTATGTTGTTCATCCACACTGTCTGGCAGGTTCCTTGCCGCTTTAAATCTTGCCGGAAGGTCTTCAAGCTGTCTCCTCCCACCCACCCGGGTGGTAAAACCCTCGGCTCAGCCCCATGACGCCAGATCTTCCTTACCGCTTGGGAGCTCAGGTTCCCTCCTTAACGCTCTCCGTGTAGACTGGATCCTAATTCTTCGGTTCGACTGAAACTTATTTTTAAATTTTCAAGACTTCGGTCAAGTTTCTCCCTCACAGCTGCGATGGACAAAGCTCTCGGCTCCACCCCATGACGCCAGATCTAGCCCGCTGGAAGCCAGGTTGTGCGTCGAAGCTGGGGAGGTCGGGTGGGTAGTGTGGATGAACAACATATACCATTCCTAGAATTCCTGTTACAGGTGAGTAACCTGTATTTCTAGGGACATGGATATGTTGTTCATCCACACTGTCTGGCAGACTTCTAGCAGTTCTCCGGGAGGAAGGAGGCCAGACACCCCTACTTGGGAAATAAAGACTGGAGAACCGAGGCCCCAAAACCAGCATCCCAGCATGACTCAAGGTCGATGTGGTAGTGGGTGATGAAGGTATGTGCTGACTTCCAGGTAGCAGCCCTGCAGATTTCCTGGATAGGGACATCCCTGGAAGCAGCCACCGATGCAGCGGTATGGTGGGTAGAATGAGCTCTTATCCCTATGGGAGGCTCCATGCCCGCCAACCTATAGCAGAGATCTATGCAGGAGGTGACCCACCTGCCTGTCGTCCGCTTGGCTGCAGGTCTGCCAGGTGCAGCTTCAGCGTAGGTGACAAACAGTTGGCGAACCTCTCCCCGAACTTCAGCCGTCTGCTCCTTGTAGTAAGCGAGCGCTCTTCTAGGGTCCAAAGTATGGAGCCTATATTCGGTCTCCGAGGTGTGATTGGGGTAGAACACCAGCAGAGTCAACACCTGGTTAAGGTGAAAGTCCGACACCACCTTCGGAAGGAACTTCGGGTGGGGGCGCAGGACAACCTTGTCCCTGTGGAAGACCAGATAAGGAGACTCGATGGAAAGTGCCTGGAGCTCTCCCATCCTTCTGGCCGACGTGATAGCCACCAAGAAGGTGGTCTTCCACGACAGGTGAGAGATGTCACACCTGTGCATCAGTTCGAATGGCTTGCCCATGAGCTTAGCTAATACCAGCAGTAGATCCCACGGAGGTGGAGGTTCTCGCACTGGAGGGGATATGTGATCAAGGCCTTTGAAAAAGCACCCGACCACCTTCTCCTCCGCCACAGACTGCTTCCCGGCCTGCGCCCAGTAAGCAGAGATGGCTTCCAGGTGCACCTTAAGGGTCGACAACCGAAGCCCTTGCTGAGAAAGGGACCACAGGTAGTCCAGAATGCTTGCCAAGGAACAGGAGGAAGGGTCCAGGCCCTTGCTCTGACACCAAATGGAGAATCTCTTCCATTTGAAGGCGTAGCATTATCTGGTCGACTCCTTACGGGACGCCTCAACGATGTTGAGGACCTCGTTGGAAAGACCCAAGGTCTGGAACTCTAGCCGCTCAGGAACCAGGCCATCAGATGCAGGGATTGAAGGTCTGGATGGAATACCTTCCCCTGATTGACTGAGATCGGGTCCGGGCGGGCTGGAAGCCGACTCAGGAGCCTGGAGCTGAGACTGAGGAGATCTGGATAGCAGAACCGGCAGGGCCAGTCTGGGGCTACCAGAATCACCTGCACCTTGTCCCTCCTCACCTTGAGAAGCACCTTGTGGATCAAGAGAAATGGGGAAAGGCTGAAGAGGCCGGGGTCCACAGCCTCAAGAAGGCATCCCCCAGCAGCGAGCCGTGCTGAGGGGGGCGGGCATGAAACAGTCTCAGCTTCGCATTCTCCCTGGAGGCAACAGGTCCACCTGAGGCGTGCCCCAGTGGGAGAAGAGATCTTGTACTACCTCCGGCAGGAGAGACCACTTGTGAGACGCAGCCCCTATCCGGCTTAGGGCATCGGCCAGGGTGTTGGGAGGCTCCTGCCACATGAATGGCAAGGAGATCCACCTCCAGGCTGTGCACGAGTGACCAAATGCGGAGAGCTTCCCTGCAAAGAGGCATGGAGCGCATCCCGCCCTGGCGGATTAGGTAGTACATGGTCATGGTATTGTCCATCTGGACCTGAACCACTTGACCCCGTAGAAACGGAGCGAAGGCGGTGAGGGCTAGATGAACCGCTCGAAGCTCCAGCAGGTTGATGTGGCATCGGGACTCCCGAGGGGACCAGAGGCCATGCGCTCTGTGCTCCCCCAGATGGGCACCCCAACCCATCAGAGAGGCATTGGTCGATAGAGAGACCGTCGGCTCAGGGCGGAGAAACGGGATGCCCTCTTGCAGATGTGCTGGAACGGTCCACCACTGGAGAGCGTTCCACATCCCCGGGTCACTGTCACTAGCTGATCCAGAGGATTGAAGTGCTGTGACCATTGGCTGGTCAGCCCTGATTGAAGGGGACGCATGTACCAGCGGGCCCAACAGACCACGCTGGTGCAGGCCACCATGAGGCCCAGGAGGCGCAGGAAGTCCCGGGCAGGGCGCGATTGCCCAACCTGAAATGATTGGGCAAAGGAGGAAAGAACCTCGGCCCTGTCCACGGGGCCGTGCTCTGGCTCGTGAGAGTCGAACTCTGCCCGATGGTGGATCACCTGCTGGCACGAGTTCCGACTTGGCCTCGCTGATGAGGAGGCGAACCTGAAAGCAAACCTGAGAGGCAGATCTCTGGACCGCTCCACCTCCGTTCTGGAGGGGGCTGCAATCAGCCAGTCGTCCAGGTAAGGGTACACCCGGACCCTTCGGTGCTGCAGAAATGCTGTCACCACTGCCATGCATTTGATGAAGACCCTGGAAGCTAGGGAAAGGCCGAAGGGCATGGCCCGGAACTCGTAGAGGGATCCCTCTGCCCTGAAGCGGAGGAATCTCTGGTGGGACGGACGGATTGGGATGTGAAAGAATGCATCCTGAAGGTCCAGAGAACAGAACCACATGCCTCGTTCCAAGGATGGGATAATCTGAGCCAGTGTGACCATCCTGAAGGTCCGAGACCTTAGGAACCTGTTCAGGTCGTGCAGGTCGAGAATGGGGCGCCAGCCCCCTGTCCATTTTGGGACCAGGAAGTACCTGGACACAAACCCTGGGTCTGGAGGAGGATCTGCCACCTTCCTGATCACCTCTTTTTCGGGGAGCAGGGCGCATCGGCTCAGTGAGCTGACAGGAGAGGCTGCGGACCCTGAGCCCCGAGGGACAACAGCCTCGGAAGGGCGGGCCTGCTCGAGCTCCAGGGGCAGGCCCTTTCCTACCACCTCCAATACCCAATGGTCCGTGGTGATAACGGACCAGGCAGAAAGGAAGTGGCGGAGCCGTCCCCCCACGGGGGGAACCCAGGGGAGTGACGAGGCTGGGGGCGACACCCCTCAACCCGTCACTGGGCAGACTTAGAGAAGGGACCAGCTGAGGGACCTCCTGGGCCTTTACCTCCCTGCTTCCTATTGGAGGAAGCCACAGGCTTGGGTTTGGGATGCCAAGCGCGAGCCTGCTGGCCCTAGTGCTGGTGCTGTTGGGCCGGACGTGCCGCAGGCGCAGAATAACGAAAGGACTTATGCCACTGTTGTCAGCAGCCCTTGTCCTTCTGGGCAGAGGTGACCGAGTCCAGAGTGGCATTGGACTTTTCGATCCGCTGGAGTTGACCTTCCACTTCCGGGCCGAAGAGGTCAGTCCCCAGGAAGGGGACATCCGCCAGTTTGTGCTGGATATCCGCCGTGAAGGTGGATATCCTCAGCCATGCTCTGCGGCGCATGGCCACCGCGGCCGCAACTGATCTGGCACAGGAGTCTCCAATGTCCAGAGCCGCTTGAGCTGTTGTTTAGCCACCGCTTTCCTGGTCCTGCACTGCCGGACCGTGGTCTGCAGGTCAGCCGGAGATGAGGGATAACTTCGTCAGGAGCCCATGAGGGCGTGGGAGAAGTGTGCCATCAGCATGGCCAAGCTGGCCTGGCGGAGGCCAAGGTAGGACGCAGCGTACACCTTGCGCCCGGCATAGTCCAGCTTTTTGGACTCCTTGTCGGGGGGCTTGTCTACATCCCTAGCATTCCCGGAACGCTGGAAGACGCTGTCGGTGACCAACCCCTCGGCGGAGGGGTGTTCCGAAAAACCGGGCAAAGAGCCGGTAGGGACAGCATACATCCTGGCCGAAGGCGCAGAACAGGAAGCAGGCCGCTGCTAGAGCTCCAAGGCTGGGCCAACAATGGCTTCAGCCACCGGAAAGGCCTCCGTGGGTGAATCCCCTCGGTCCAGTATCTCCGTCAGTGGATACTTGGCCCGCTTGGATACGGGCTCGAGCTGCATCCCAGTGGACTCCGAGAGGAGCCGGAGCAGACCCATGAAGGACGATGGGCTTTCGTCCATCGACTGGCCCCCGGAGGACTCCAGGTCAATGGGCCTGGAGAACAGGGAGGAGTCGTCGTGTGATTCCAAAGAGTCTGGCGAAGAGCTGCCTGAGTCTGAGCCACCCTCCACCTGCCGAGGACAGTCGGGAGTGAGGTGACCAACAACCTGTGGGCAGGCCCTGACCCGACCGAGTCTTTGGTCGGCGCCCGATTTCGTTGTGGGCGGAGGTTCCACCACAATCGGTGGGGCAGCTGGTTTCGGCGAACAACCGCCCAGGCTTGAGCACCTCGCAGCAGCGAAGGTTGTTTGCGCTGGCGACAGCCACTTGATGGTCGGGGAAGGCGACGGCGTCGGCTTGTTCCCGGACAGAAGTAACTGTTGCCACATCAGGTCCTCGTAGCGTCGACGCAATTTGCGCCGAAGCCTCTCCTCTTCCGAGGAAAAAGATGAGGACAAGTGGCGGCGCCATTTACTTCGGTACTGAAACCGCCGATGTCAGCGGGATCGGCTGGACCGAGAGGATGTCTGAGACAGAGATCGAGAACCTCTGTGTTTCCGAGGACGGGTCTGGGAAGGGGCGGGGGACACCTGCTCTTCCCTCGGCTCGGAAGCCTTGACCAGGGACTGCGGCACCGGAGGCACAGGCAGGTCCTCGGTCTCCACCAGGGGAACCGGTGAAGAAGGGTTGTCGGCTTCAGCAGTCGACAGCCCATCCGACAGGTCGAGAAAAATCTCGACCGCGTCGACGGGTGTCTCGGCTGGCTGACCTGACGGGGACACCGTGAAGCCAGCAGCCTTAGCCGCAACCTCGACTGAAGTCGAGTGTCGACTGTCTGGGAAGGGACCTCTCCCGCTCCCACGAACGCCGACGGTGGGACTTACCTTTGGAGTCCTTCTTTGGACCGAGAGGAATGTCCTGATGGCCCTCTCCCTTCGTGGAAAGGATTGGCAAAGCTCCTTGAAAGAAGCTGAATATGAGGTACCCAGAGAGAGCGGACAAATGCGCGACCAAGGAAGGATGATGTGGCCTGTGCCGCCTCCTCCTCAAGAGCGATCATCTGCTCGAGTTGCTCAGCCCGAGCCAGCGGCTGCGGTAACCACCCATGGGCCTCCTTCGACTTCACGGCGGGTAGCACTTCTGGCGCCAAGCTGTAAGCAGGCAGCGCGGTCTTCCAGGGCTGGGCAGACAGCAGACGGCATAACTTCGCGGGCCTGCGGGTCATGGTCTAGGCCGAGGCAGTAGACGCACGTGGAGTGCGGATCCGTCCTGGACATTTTCTGCCCACAAGGGCACCGCCAAAATCCGGGAGTCGATTTGTCCATTGCAGCCGTGAGGGAGAAACTTGACCGAAGTCTTGAAAATTTTGAAATAAGTTTTGGGCGAACCGAAGAATTAGGATCCAGTCTACACGCAGAGCGTTAAGGAGGGAACCTGAGCTTCTAAGCGGTAAGGAAGATCTGGTGTCATGGGGCTCAGCCGAGAGTTTTACCACCCAGGTGGGTGGGAGGAGCCAGCTTGAAGACCTTCCGGCAAGATTTAAAGCGGCAAGGAACCTGCCAGACAGTGTGGATGAACAACATATCCATGTCCCTAGAATTTATTTTTCGTAATTACTGGGGAGCAACTTTTTCCCACCAGTTAATGTGTTTATGGTGACTGTTAGATGCATAGGCAGAAAAAAGTGGAATTTGACATCGTAGATACATGACAGGAGTATGCAGTTTTAAACAGATGTATCAAATTACTTTATAGAAATTTATAGAGAATGATGCTGAATTAAGAAAACCATGACATAGGTGAAGAAGCTGCCGAAAAAGCCGAGGTTTTTTGGTGTGGGGGTGGGGATTTTAGCTTTGATATGTGTACTGCTTGTGGAGCACTGCTGTGAACATTTTGATTTTGCAAAAAAATTTAATAAAAATCAGTTAAGAATGAAGGAAATCTGTAAAGTTTCTAACAGGATCGTGTTCATTCTCACAGCTGCAGCAGCAGCAGCAGCAGGACGTGAATGTGACTGTAGCTGTGCGACTGTGAGAACGGAGTTTGCACTTTCAGACTCTGAGGCAGTGCGTGTTTGGCAAATATCAACTGGATGAGCCCATAGAAAAAATTGCTCACCAGTTATTATAAGATAATAAGAGGTGTCTTAGTTAGTAACAACAGCAACATATCAAAAGAAATATTGCTGTCACTGTTGGCACAATGGATATTTTTAAGGTTACTGTCATCGCAGTGGAATTCTGAACCAACCAGAGAGCAGCTTTCACAATGCTGGTGACATCACAATGCCCAGTGCAGCACTGAAGCCAGCAGTTCAAATCAAAGAAAAACAGCAACATCTTTAAACTGCAGATTTAAAAGCTGTATCTTGCAAACTGCTGTTGTATGTATCGAATATATAGTAGTGTGAGTCAAAATAGGCAATTAATCATCCCTTCTGAGTGGGCAAGACTTTATAACTCATTAGTGGCACTGCAACTTGTGTTGTCCTGCCCTCTCACTCTTGAAGATAAATTGCATATTCTGAGTCAGCCCATTGTATGTCCCCTATATACTGATGAAAAGATAATCTCTTCTGGAATAAGGGTCTTGTGAAACATCAAACTGCACAGACTGCTGAATCAGGCTTGTAGCACCCACAGCCACAATATAAGCAACACTTGCTTGCATTGGTCAGATGGTTGCTGCTAATACATGTGTGTCAATGCCCAGGCTTTAAAGGGCACTTGTTTTGACTTACTTATAAAACAGGCACGGATAGCCTTATTTCCACTTGAGCCTGCTTGTGCAGTACAGTATGTCACATATTTCACTCCAGCGCTGCCGGAAACAAGGGATCATTATTAGGCTGCACAAAGCCTACAGTCCGATCCCTTCCACTTCCTGACTCTGAAGCGACACCCTCATGTGTTGATATTTTGTGATGTCAGTTTGGAGAATGCTACATCTATCTCCATTGGAGCAATAAAGGCTATTTTTAATATGCCTTGTCATTTGTGTCTGGTCATATCCAACATTGGACTAACAAGAGCTTGGCTACTGCACTGACGCCTCCTGCGGGTAGTGAAGCAGCCTTGATGACTTGGGTGACCACACAGTGTTGCGTCACCACTTCCCACCAGTGCTGAAGGCAGACAGACGTGTGTGCATTACAGGTGGTGTAGAAGGAGAAACAAAACTCTTCCAAGCACAGATGATAACCAGTCCCTTGTTACCATGTCTGCAGCCCCGGTTTCACTGGCTGCTCCGCTAGCTCACTGCACATGACAGCTGTACCTTTGTGTGTCCGATCTCCACCATTGATCTGTGCCATGCCATGAGGGGGTAAGTTTGCACGGTCCCTTGCCTGATCTGGAAATAGGTGCTGCCCGAAAGAGGAGCGTGGGAGTCATGTCTGCCTGAGGGAGTAGACTACAGTGTGAATATGTAGTAGAAGTACTGCTTGGAGCAGTGTATTGGTAAACTGAGCCAAATCTATTTTGATCTGCCTTGAGTAATGGTGGATTCAGCACCATGTCTACCTGGGTGCACATAATAAGCATGCAGTGTGACCTGTTTTCTTCCGTCAGAGGGCTGTATTTGAAGAGGCCATCTTGGCCCATTACATAAATATTACAGTATATTCATACACTATATGAGGCAGTAACACTTGACAAGTTGTGTGTTTGGTGCCACAGGTCGCGTACTCATCAGCAGACACCAGAAGAGAGTCTATATCTCCCAATGATTATAGCACCCTGTATTGTATTATTGCACCTATGAAATGGCCCACTATTAAACATTTTGGTTTAAAACTGCTGAGTTGTTCATTAGTGAGTATATATATGCATGGCAGATGACCTGCTTAAGAGAGCAATATTTATGGTAGCTGTCTTGATCCATTTCATACATGCGTATGATATAATACAATATTTTTCTCATTCCTGCCAACAGGTTAAATATTTTGACAAAAGGAGAGAATTTTTAAAATACAAGGACAAACTCCAAACAGAAGGATTTCAGCCACTTGAAACCAAAGCAAAGTCCGGCTCTTAAGGAAAGAACACATTTATTCTTCTAAATAACGTCATCACACTTTGTGTACTTAGGTACTATATGACACTTCCTCGAACTAAGGGAATGCTAACAGAACTGTTGTGCACCAGTTGCTGTTCTGAAGAAATTCTGGTACATTCTGTCATGCAACGATGGTTGCGGAATTACTGTAAGATTACACCACAGAACAGCCTGTATGTATGACGAATGCGATGGCCCTACCTGAAATTATGAATTCCGTGGAATCTGAAAATAATACAAGAGCCGCATATGAAGAAACTGTCAATTAAAGTTTGCCATAACTCTTGAATATGTTTGGAAATGTTTTTAGCATCAAACTATGACAAGTAAATGTTCCTTTTGAAAATTTGGAATGGGAGATGGGGTTGAACAAATACTATTTATAACAAAGTTACAGAAGTGTACTTAGTCCTTATCTAGTCTCACAAGTCAGAGCTTTTCCATATGGTACTGATGGTGTGTCCTGCTGCATAGAGCCATGTGATCAGTTATGCAGAGCGGCACCAGTATTTAACTTCGTTAAATGAGCGTAGTGTGATTCCCTTGTAATACCATATTTTTGTTGAAAACTCCATTTGTTGTGCTGCCCTGTGCAGGGGACTTTTGTTTATTTGCACAAGTTTGGACACAGAAAAAGGGATTGGTGCCTGGATGCTTCTGCCCTAATACTGGGCTATCAGTATAGTAGTAGGACAAGTCTCTGTTAGCAGTGTATTAACGAACAGTAAAGGATAGAGACTGCTACTCTTGGTTACTGTATAGAAGGTTATTTTCACTATCCATTTATTTTCGTTACATTCGCTATTGCTGACAGTGAAAATAAACAGTGAAAAATAGTGGACAGCAGATTGTCAGTAGTACTGTATTAAAGAGTAAGCTGTTAGCGCTAATTCTGTTGGATGTGAATATGTATCAAAGATTGACTCCCGTCCCCCGCTAAATATAACAGGCGCTAATTGAACCTGCTATACTACTAAATAAGCCTCCTCCATCCTTCCTACAATCTTTGTTTCTCCCCTCCCCACACTTACCCTACCTGTGCTGCTGCAGGTCTGCTCTGGCCATGTCCTCCTCCACTAGTCAATTTGACCACTACAGCATTCAGGTCCACTTTGGTTGCCCAGTCACTTGCTACCAAAATAGGGAGGGATATCCGACCTTACGGCCCTCCATACTGCTGCTGCTGCTGAACCAGTAAGAAGGAGGTCTGCAATTCCCTTCAGGTCCCCTAATCAGCTTATTAGTCTGTGCCCAACTCCCATCTGAAATTAATCCCAGTAGTACCCTACCCATTCCCACCAATGTGTAAGGCCCATGAGCTGTAATAGTCAAACAGAAGAGAGACTTCTGAGGACTTCTTTCTCCACTGAACAAACATGATTGGCTGGGAAAATTGGAGTAGGTGGAAGTGGGACTACCAGCACCCAAACCCTGTTTGTTTGTTGTTTTGTTTATTGGCCTGCGCAGATGCTGGACTAGGAAGAAGAAGACGGTCTGCTGGGTTACCCAGGGTTTGTTACCAGTAGTCCACCCCCAATATGCCCAGCAGATACAGGGGGAGCTCATCAGGATCAATAGATTTCCTCAGTCAATATTGTGTTGGGCTAGTTAGCTGGCCTAGTGTTTTTATTAGTGTTGTGGATAGGATGTGGAGGGATAGTAGTGCTGTGCTGGTAGCTGCTGCTAGGGAGGTCCAGGGCCATCTGTTCAGGCTGGTTGTTGTCTACAAGATGAGGCAGACAGTGGCGAGGTGGCACTGGCAGGTTGGAGGGGAGGCTACTATGAAATGCAGGACCACCATCCAGAACAGCAAGCTACATGGTAGAAGGGGAAGGACCCCCCCAGCAATACTTAAATTTGGCCCTTTTTTTTTTTTTTTGCAAATGCTGGATGTGGTCTGTGGAATCGGAGATTCCATTTCTGGCTCCAATTCCATTTTTGTGTCTTAATCAGATTGGAATTTCTAAAATTCCATGAAACGAAAATGATCCAGAGAATCTGAGCACCCCTAGTTTAGACATTGATCTAGCCGCACACTGAGGTCCTTGAAGTGGCAGACAAATATAGGGCCATTAAAAGTCTTGAAGACGGGTTTTTAGGGCCTGACTAGACTCTGCTTAGTGCCAATGGTCTTTTTTGGCATTAAAAGAAAGCTGGTTTAATAGGAATCAGTATTGTATGTTTTTTGAAATCACACTGTAGCTACAATTCAGAACTACGTACGGAAGCTAAAAGTACAGTGTGCTCTGCATACATATGGATGTGCATGGATGCACAGACAGAAGGGGGTTCATTAAGAAAACTTGAGTAGAGAGGACACAGAATAGGGCCCTGTGGGTGTCCAGATTTGATGCACAAAACATATGAACAGTTGTTCTGTCGTTGGGACCTCTGGGTATTACTAATATGCCAATTACGATGCAGCCCCCTCCATGATAGAACTGTTAGCACACGGGGATGTTGCATCCTGTGTGTAAACATTTCCGACTTTAAAATTGCTGCATTCGCAATATAGATATTCAGTAAGTTTAAAAAAAAATGGGGAGAAAAATCAAAGAAAAGAGTGCAGTATGTGTCATTCTTATGTTGCTCAACTAATGCGTTCCCCCCCCCCACACACACACACACACACTCTCCAACCCTTTTAACATTTCCAGGAGGAAACAGAGGTGATGTTTTGTTTACTGTCTGTTTCAAGTTGGCTCTTTTTATGATGGTACACATGAAAAACAGAGAGAAAACTGCATTTAAGGTTGGTTTGCCAAATACAAATTTTGTGCTAGCCAGTTTTCCTTGTCTCAAATGAATTTGTATTGGTGAATTGTTAACCCTTCCGTATCTTGTTTCCTCATTTGGTCTCTTGTACCGCTTTTATGCACGTATAGCCTAGAAGGTTAAAACACCAAGCTGAGAACCTGAAGCCCCAGTAAACCTGGGTTTGAAACCAACAACCACCACTTGTCTACTATGTGAACTTGAAGAAGTCATTTAATCTTCTTGTTTTACCAAGATGCACCTAGAAACAAGCTTTCAGCCAGTGTGCCTTTCCCAGTCAAAAAGTCTAAACTAAAAATGTACATCTTAGCCCACTCCTTTTTGTAAAACACTAGATTGCCTTAGTGTTTACTCCCACATGGTTACGTGCATTTCTTGTGTGATCATAGTGAAAATGCTATGCTTTTTTTTCCCCTACAGCTATCCAGAATAAATCATGCATCGCTGTTACTGCTGAGGGCAAGCAGTTTTATTTCTGTGGTGCCCTTTCCCTGAGGCCCGGGGCACCGTGCATAGCAAAATTGCATAAAACATTGCAAACAACATAAATAGAATAAATAACTGTACCACAAAAATAACACATCCTCCCAACAGATGCAATACTGCAAATACCTACATTCTTCAAGAGCATTGTCACTGCTGACAGGTGAAGGCTAGCTCACCCCTCAGCTACCAGGTCTTGGGGTCTGTATAGACTTTCTGAATGTCTGAAATCTGCTAAGTGGCATACTACACTACCAGAAATCTTCACATCCAGTGATACTGGTTCGAATCATGTGGTGTACAGAGTCAAGCAGTGGAAAGCTTCACTTTGGATATCAAATACTTACTGTAGACTAGGAACATCAGTAGGAAATAATGCAATTAGCTGTGAAATGGTATACATGCCTGAATTAAGTGCAGGCCACTAGAACAGAATTGTCATTCTTTTCCATATAGCTATTTGTCCCATCCACCTAATTTGTCTTGATTTTGGGAATTCTCAGCCCAACAGTCAGGTTTGCTGGACCATTGCAAGTGGCACTTGGGCCTGGAAGTACCCACTGTCATTCAGATTGTTCCCTGGGCTTTTCCTTCAGTGGTTTTTCTCCCTGTCCCTCCCCTGTTCACCTTTCCAGTGGCACTGCACAGTGCCACTGTATTCTAGTGGGTATACAGCTTGCTCTGCAGTGGAGGTGGACAGCTCCATAGCCAGGCTGCATGGATCGCGGTGGTCGCAGAAGTGCAAGAAAATTCTTCCCCAGTTGTGCCCTGGCTGCCACCACAATCGGTCTGTGACCATGGCCACGGGATTGCAGATGGCTCTGACTCACCCCCAAACCTGAGTTACCTGATTAATAGCATGACACACTGCTGCTGGACCATTAGACATACCTGAGTGTTTTTACTTTAATAAGTTGCTGTACCTTCCTCCCAGAAGGCTGCTGTACTTCAACTCTCGAGGTAGTGAGTTGACAGTTTCTCAGACACCTTCTACGATTACCCAAGGGAAAAAAGTTATGTCATGTTTGTGGGCACATGCAGCAGGGTTTTCTAACTCCTGTTCCATTTTGAAGCACCTGTGACTGAAATTCTTGTTAAAATGATTTCTTAGCGGTGTCATGATTTAATTGTCCACGTGATTCTAGTGAAAAAAAATAAAATGAAACTTTTTTACAAGTATTCCAAATTGGTTTTTGGTATAAATTTCCAGCATTGTGTGCTACATTCATTACATTAAAAATAAAAGCCAGCTCAGGGGCACTGTCATTGAGCAGTAGAGGACTACACTGGAGGTCCATGTTCGCACCCGAGCCTGGGACATCAAAAGCAGAGGCCAGCGGTGAGGGTAAAAAAATGTCCTCAGGATGCTGTCCTCCCAGGTAGAGGGAGAAGATATGCACCCCTCAGAGAGCGGCACCTGGAGGTACAGCATCATGGGTGACTACACTTCAGGGGCTCCCACCTACAGGGGACTGACATGGGCACACTCCAAATGAGGAGGGATAGGCAGGGAGAACAAGGGAAAATGGCCAACAAGGCAGTCTAAGGTGATGGCCTCCACATGCTCTCTCCCCTGTGCCACATGGCCCACATTGGCAGCGTGTCTGCTACACAGCCCCTGGTACCTGGACATTGGTTTCAGTTGCATGCTTCTCTCTCTCCTCCAGCTAGCCCATGAGGGAGGAGGGGCACCCAGAGCTGGATAGATCCAACCCAGGCACCAAAGTACAATGCTGGGAGGCAGATAGTGGAGAATGTCTGTGAGAGTGAGTCCATCAGTCATGCCATGATGGGAGTGCCTGAAAGAGGGAGGCTTCTGGGGCATGGAAGGTGACAAACAGCAGATATTGCAGTGATTTTACTCTTAAGCATTAGCAAGCTACTTTAGGAAAATATGTAATGTTTGACAGATGTGAATTCTAGGATCGTGGATATGTTGATCTTACTTCGAGAGAGGCTCTTGCAGTAGGTAATTACATATAGGACTGACGCCGGCAGGCGGCAGGACCCCACGGAAAAATTTCTAGCTAGCAGTCCCTGGCGAGGGACCACCCCCCACATCAGGTGACTGGCGTCAGGAGATGTCGGTATAAAGGGGCGGTCCCGGACACCCGCCTTCCAGTTCTTTCCCGCCGTTAGCTCGTGCAGCCTCCATGAAAGTTTGTGCTTCCGTCAGCCTCCTTCATTGTTTTCACCGAAAAACATTATTTTTCTCGACTAACGCCAGTACTAAGCGTCCGGTGTCTGTCATCCCTACACCCTTCGAGCACAAGAATAGTGGCGATTCAAGTAGCCCAGCTACTGAGACAAGGACAGCTACTCTGTACCTGTTCTGCTTTAGGCCCCGATCACCCGGTCAGGAAGTGCCAGCACTGCCTCAGTTTTAACGCGGCTACCCAGAAAAGGCGGCAGCAATCCCTGGAAGCCCATATTCTAAAGAAGAAAATGAGTTCTATGGAGAAGGAGCTCAAAAAACTGAGGCAGGTGTCCACTTCCCCCGAAGGCCATCGGAAGAAGAAGGAGAAGGAGAGGCACCAGAACAAGGGCTCCTCCACCGTGTCTCCCTCGGGAGTCACTGGGATGCGGGTAACATCCTCTCCGGGGGATCGCTCCTCGACGGCCGCCTCGGAGGTTTCCAAGGGGGCGCCGGCCCGCCCATCTGGCTCGCGCTCGGGCCTTGCGGGCGCCTCCGGGCAGTTGGAGGCCTCCATCCCTGGTTCGGCTGCAGGCTCGCGGCCTACCACTGTGGACGACTCCAGTAAGCCGGGCGTCGGCTCCTCTGACGTCCACCTGGAGAGGGCCAGTAAGACGTCCGACCCTCCGGGGCGACACGTGGCCTCCTCTCCACCGGACCAGGCCGATCACTCTACTCGGCCTGCCTCCAATGGTGGCTCTCGTAAGTCGGACGTCGGCTCCTCCGGCGCCCGTCGAGAGCTCGCCACTAAGCCTCACGTCGGCTTGTCCGACATCCGTTCAGCGAAGGAACCGACGACGGACCCCCACGTCCGGCTTTGTGACTGCCCCTGCAGCCTTCATTGCCGTCTGGGGAACCAGAGTCTCCCCAACCTGACCCCGGGGACTTTTCCCCTCCGTCCCCGGGCGAAGCTGGGGATCTTTTACCTCAGTTAGTCCTTCCTCCACTTGGAGCGCCGGACCTGACGTCAGCTCCCTGGACGCCGGCCCCTCTGACGTCAGTACCTCCGTCACCAGGGCCTCCACCGTCGGCCCTGACGTCAGCCTCACCGACTCCGGGAGACATTCTGCTCCCATCGGGCCCTCCGCTATCCGGGCTCTCCACTATGGACCCGCCCGTGAGGCCTCCGGCCAGGCCGTCTACTCCAGCAGCCCCCCCGGCTCCCGGATATCCTCCATCTTATTCGACGCCGGTGTACCCGGGAATGCAGTATCTGGCACCGCAGTACTCAATGCCACAATACCCGATGCCGGGCTACCCGCAGCCGGGTTTTGGATACGCTCCATACGGTTATAACCCGTATCCTTATCCCCCGCCTCCTCCTCCTCCTCCTCCACTGCCCTCGCACCCACTGGTGGACCTGCAGGAGACTCTGGCCTCCTGGTGGGCTGAGGCCAAGGCTCAGCTCACCAAAGAGGTTGAGAGCCACCTTCCGGCGACGGTGCCGTCCTGGGTTCCTGTATGTCCGAGGCGGCACACTCCCTCACCACCTCCGGACTCCAGGGTTCTTCCGTCTGGGTCCAGAGAAGGGCAGGACACGACTTCCCCGGGGGCTTCCCAAGGGGCCCGTTCCTTCCCTGGGTCGGGAAAGGGAGTCTTTCTCTTCTTCATCCTCCTCTTCACCCTCAGACTCTTCCGACGGTTGCTTCGAGAGAGACGACGAGCCTCGCTCTCTGTTGAAACCCAGGCCAAGAACTCCTCCGAAGATTCCTCCGGAGGATCCTTCTTTCACGGAGTTGCTTAGGAAAATCCAGGAGGTTCATCAGTGGCACTCCCTGGAACCACATCCTCAGCGTCTGAAACTCACTGAACATCTGGATCTGCCCGTGCCACCCTGGATAGAGCCTCACGCCGACCTTGTTACCACAATATGGAAACAGCCGTCAGCCTTATCCCCACTTCCTAGGAAGTCGAACCGGCTATATCAGGCTCCAGAGGGTGTTGATTTCCTGGATTCTCACCCTCGTGCTGACTTGGTCGTGATTAGCACCGCTCACGGCCGTTCGGTGAACCCTAAACATCATAGCTCGTCACCTCCTGATAAGGAATCACGCCTTCTGGACTAGTATGGGAGAAAGATTTACGCTTCCTCCACACTGGGGATCGGGGCCCTGAACTATGTCGGCCATATGGGGGACTACCAGAAGGCCATCCTGACTCAGGCGGAAGCCAAACTGGACTCCTTGCCTGACTCCCAAGTCAAACAGGAGTTGGCGATCTCGTCCGCTCTGCTGGTCGGCGGTCGACACAGCCTCGTGTGACATACGATGCGAGTGGACACTGCTGATGAGCTCAGCTTTAGCTGTGAGCCCTCGTCATGCTTGGCTCAGCGTGTCAGGTTTGGTCCTGGAGGTGCAATCTGCTATCCAGGAAGCACCCTTCCGGGGTCGGTGCTTTTTGGGGGTAATGTCAAGGACATCATCACTGATTTGCAAGAGAAGGGGACGGCTCTGAAGTCAGTTGATTCCATGTACTGTCCCCATCAGCAGCAGCGCCGTCCCTTTCGCAGACGGAATTGGCCAAAGGCGAAACCCCAGGGAAGGCTGGCCACAAAACGCCGGGTCCCGCAGCTGCCAAGCCCCCCTGCCCAAAAAGCAGCGGGTGCTTCAGCTGCGGCGCTGTCCACACCACCTGACTCCTTTCCTCTCCCACTGCCTCTGGACTCCCCAGAGGAACCGGTAGGAGGGAGGTTTTCCCTTCACCTTCCGGGATGGGAGAGGATAACCACAGATTCTTGGGTGCTCCAGCTCATAGCAGAAGGACACTCCATAGAGTTTCTTCAGAAACCACCCGCCACCCCCATCTGAAGTCATCGTATTCACGGGAACATCTTCTCTTGGTCCAGGAGGAAATCTCGGCTCTTCTGCTGAAGCAAGCGATAGAGCCTGTCCCCCTTCATCTTCGAGGGATGGGTTACTATTTCCATTTCTTCCTGGTCCCAAAGAAGACAGGAGATCTCAGACCAATTTTGGATCTCAGTTCCCTGAATCTTTACGTAGAGTACAAAAGGTTCAGGATGCTCTCTTTGCAGAGTCTTCTGTCCCTCCTCTGGCCGGGTCAATGGCTTTGTGCTCTGGATATGCAGGATGCTTATCTGCACATTCCCATTCGCCCATCTCATCGCAGATACCTTCGCTTTTGCGTTCCAGGGGACCACTACCAGTTCAAGGCGCTCCTGTTTGGTCTATCCTCGGCCCCCCGAGTATTTACCAAATTCCTGGCAGTGGTGGCGGCCCACCTGCGTACCAAGGGAGTGCAGGTTTTCCTGTGCCTGGATGACTGGCTCCTGGCAGCCTCATCCAGGGAGGAACTCCTGTGTTTCCTCTCCCTTATCCAGCAGGGTTTTTGCCTGCCTGGGTATTACCATCAACCATTCCAAGTCTCATCTGGACCCATCCCAAAGGCTACAGTTTATTGGGGCGATCCTCGATACAACCATGGGCAAGGCCTTCCTACCTCTGGACAGGGCGGCCACCCTTCAGACCCAAATAAGTCTGTTGTCCGACTGCAGGATGGTCTCTGCGAGGTCAGTTCTTCACCTTCTCGGGCTCATGGCGGCTGTTATCCCAACGGTACCTCGCGCTCGACTCCACATGAGGATTTCTCAGTGGACTCCACGCTATCAGTGGGATCAGCTAGTGGACGACCTAGATCACTCAGTTCTGATCTCCTCGCTGATGAGCGAGACTTGCAGTGGTGGATGGTTCGAGAGAACCTTTTTCGAGGAGTTCCTTTCTTTCATCCCCCCCCCCAGACTCTAACCACAGACACCTCAGGCGAAGTTTGGGGAGCCCATCTAGGCCCTCATCGGACCCAGGGCTCCTGGTCCAAGCTAGAACAAGCTCTCCACATCAGTGTGCTCGAGCTTCGGGCTGTGTTGTATGCTCTCCAAGCCCTTCACCAATACATTCTTCCCAGCCACCTAGCCGTCCAGACGGACAACATGTGCATGGTGTGGTATATCAACAAGCAGGGGAGGGACTCTGTCCTACCCTCTATGCAGGGAGGCAATGAGGGTTTGGGATTGGGCAACACAACACGACCTTCACCTCACGGCAATTCACATTCCGGGAGTCGACAACACCCTGGCAGACAAGCTAAGTCACTCTTCTGCTCTGACTCACGAGTGGGAACTGGACCAAGGGGTCCTAGACAATATCTTCCAACTTTGGGGAACACCACAGGTCGACCTGTTCGCATCCCCCCTAAACGCAAAACTTCCCATCTTCTGCTCGCTCGTTCCAGAGCGAGGCGCTTTTTGGAGCGACACTCTGTCTCTAGACTGGAAGGACAGATTCGTCTATGCCTTCCCCAATCCACTTATCCCACGAGTCTTGCAGAAACTAGCTTCAGAAGGAGCGAGAATGATTCTGATCGCTCCTTTCTGGCCCAGGCAAATCTGGTTCTCTCTTCTACAGCAATATTCAGAGGATCCTCTTCTTCCTCTTCCTCTATCTCGAGGTTTGTTGACCCAGGATTAGGGGACCCTGGTCCATCCAGGCCTCAAATCCCTTCAACTGCATGCATGGCTCCTGCAGACCTAGCCCAGTCCCGTTTTGGAGTGTCTCCCAAAGTGGCGGTGATTTTAGTGGAGGCCAGAAAACCCTCCGCCAGGTCCACTTATGCCATGAAGTGGAAAAGATTCACTATTTGGGCCACTTCCAAGAACGTGGAAGCTTTCTCCTGTTCAGCGGGGCTTCTGCTGGAGTATCTACGTCATGTGTTTGACCTGGGTCTCAGCCATTCCTCTCTGAAGGTACACATGGCGGCCATTTCGGCCTATCATGTTCCCTTCGCAGACAAGGCTTTTGCTCAACTGGAGGTCTCCAAGACCTTTCTTAGAGGGGTCCTCCATTTGAGGACCCCATCCGTACTCCTGCTCCCCCTTGGGACTTGAACTTTGTTCTCGAGAAACTTACTCTTCCTCTCTTCAAACCTGCAGCTTCTGAGGATTTGAAGTTCCTTTCATGGAAGACGCTCTTCCTGGTGGCCATTACTTCGGCTCGAAGAATCTCCGCGCTCCAGGCCCTGATGTGTAAAATCCCCTACTTGATTTTTCACGAGGAACGAGTTGCTCTTCGCACGAATCCTAAGTTTCTACCTAAAGTAGTAGCAGAGTTCTACCTTAAATCAGTCCATAGAGTTACCTGCCTTTTTCATAGTACTCTAATCAAGGGGAGTATTTACTCATACTATGGATGTTCAACGGATTCTGAGATACTACACCAACAGGACGAAGGATCTTAGAAAGACTGATCAGTTGTTCATCTCTTTTGCTCACAAAAGGGAAGGCAATGCTGTTTCCAAACAATGCCTGTCTAAGTAGTTGGCTCATTGCATCACTTTCTGTTATGACAAATACAAGACCCTCCCGGGTCAAGTCAGAGGCCACTCCACAAGAGGAGTAGCTGCCTCTGCTGCTTGTTTCAAGAATGTGTCTGCGGCAGACATCTGCGCTGCCGCCACCTGGACTTCCGTCCATACCTTCACAAAACACTACAGTTTGGATGTTGCCTCTCGTCGTAGAGCATGCTTCAGGCTGGCTGTTCTGCAAGGCCTCCTATCTTGAGACTTGCACAACCAGAACTACCTTTTGGAGTAGTTTTCCTCCTCCCGGTGCCTCTCTTTGTTCCAGACTGCTTGGGATTCAGTCCTATATGTAATTACCTACTGCAAGAGCCCTCTTGAAGTAAGATAGTACGGTTACGTAAGAACTTACCGTAACAGTAGATCTTCGAGAGAGGCTCTTACAGTGGCAATACCTTCCCGCCTCCATCCCTCTAGGCTTTTTCAGCTCCTTTTCCATTGAGGGAAATATCCGCCTCTCTCGTCCAGCCTCTTTGGCCTGTGGTGGAAAGAACTGAAGGCGGGCGCCCGGGACCGCCTTTATACCGACGCCTCCTGACACCGGTCACCTGATCGGGGCGGTCCCTCGCCAGGGACTGCTAGCTAGAAATTTTTCGACGGTCCTGCGCTCGTCATGCCAGTCCTATATGTAATTACCTACTGTAAGAGCTCTCTCGAAGATCTACTGTTACGTGTAAGTTCTTACATAACTGTACTTTCTATCCACACTTCTTGGCAGGTACCTTGCCACTTTAAGATGTGCTGGAAAGTCTTCAAGCTGGCTCCTCCCACCCACTCAGGTGGTATAACCCTCTGCTCCGCCCCATGACACCTGATCTTCCTTTCCACTGGAAGGTTCAGGTTCCCTCCTTAGAAGCTCCCACGTGTGGTAGGCTCTGGCTCTAGAATCTTCGGATTCACTTCCAAAACTTATTTTAAAACTCTCTCGAGTTTCGTCTTTGTATTCTTCTCTCGCTACCATGGTGGAAGACAATTCAGTTACTGGGTTTCGCCAGTGCCCTTGTGGGCAAAAGATGTCTCACACCAATCCACATGACCACGATCCACAGGCTTGCGATCTCTGTCGGTCCTTTTCACCCTCAGTTCAGGAAGACTGCGCTGCCCGACTTCAACTTGGGCGACCGGAAAAGCGTTACCCACCAGTTAAATCCAAGAATGCTCATTGATGGTGGTCTCCGCGGCTGCGGGGTCTGCCGTGCAGCTGGAACAACTTAAGGCCTTTGAGGAGGAGGCGGTTCAGGCTATGGTGGGCTCCTTCTTGGCTTCGGCCTTCATTCCGCTACAACTGGGATCCTCCTATTCGGCTTCCTTCAAGGAGTTGTGCCAGTCTCTCTCTACCAAGAGAGAGGGCCATTCAGTGTTGCATGTTTCGTGCTCTCAGAAGAAGGAGTTGGAAAAGGACAAGTCGCAGCATCGACACTCTTGGGACCGGGAGCAGTCCCGCTAACAGGAATCCCCTGTTTTGACTTCAGTCGAAGTTGTGACCAAGGCTGATGGTTTCATGGTAACCCCGTTGTACCAGTCGGCTGAGACACCTGTCGACGCAGCCGAGAGTTCTCTCAAGCCGATCGGCGGGTTGTTGCCCAATCCGGCCGAAGACTCTTTATTTCGGACTCCGGAGCTTCCGCTGTCCTCAGACGGGTCGGCTCAGCCCGCTGGGCGGGACCAGCCCGCCAAGGAACCTGACCAGGAGGAGCCACAGGTTTCCCCGACTCCTTTTGAGGTCCCCTTTCGGCCCTGCCAATGGTCGAGGTCTCTGTCTCGTTCCTCGACTCCGACGTTGAACAAGACTCGCCCTCATTGGCAGTCTCGCTCCCGATGCCATGGTAAGTGGCGGTGCCGCTCCTTGTCTTCGTCCTCCTCGGGTGAGGAGAGGCTCCAGTGCAAGTTGCATCTGTGCTACGAAGACCTAATGTGGCAACAGTTGGTCCTGTCCAGGTCGAAACTGATTCCGGTTTCTACCCCGGCCATTAAGTGACTTTTGCCCAAGCAACCGACGTCGGCCATGGCCATCGTCATCAAGGTGCCGGTTAAGGCAACTCCATCGATACAGGCAGAACTGCTGCCCGAGCAAATAAAGTCCGGTGCTCTGACCAAGGAATATCGGTTGGCCCAAGGCCTGCCCCATCGGTTGTCGGTCACTCTTACTCCCGACCGCCCAAGGCGGGTTGAGAGTGACACGGGTGGTCGCCCACTTTACGAGGACTCCTCGGAGTCTGAAGATTCTTCCATGGTCTTCCATCCTGTCAATGCCGAGTCTCTTGGGGATCTCTCTGTCGACCCTACCTCACTGATGGGTATTTGTTGGCTCATCTCCAAGTCCACGGGAATGGAGCTCGAGCCTGTGCAGATATGGGCTAAGTATACCCTTACAGAGATTCTGGACATAGGGGATACTCCAATGGAGGCCTTTCTGGCAGCTGAGGCCATTGTGGGTCCAGCCTTGGGAGCTGTGGCAACATCCTGCATCTTGCCCTGCACCTACTGCCCAATGGCCCGAAAGTATGTGGGATTTTTGGAGCACCCCTCTGCGGTAGGGTTGGTGGCCGACTCCATCTTTCTGCATTCAGGCAACAAAGGGGATGTGGACAGACCCCCAGACAAGGAATCCAAATAACTGGACCATTCCAGGAAGAAGGTCTATGCAGCCTCCTCCCCTTGGCCTTTGTTAGGCCAGTTCGGCCGTTATCATGGCACTTTTCTCCCATGCCCTCTTGGGCTCCCTGGACAAGGTGATCCTTCATCTCCTGATGGACCTACAGACCACAGTCAAGCAGGCGCAGGACCAGGGTACGGCTGTGACGAAGCAACAACTCCAGACGGCTATGGACATTGGTGACTCCTGTGCCCATTCAGTAGCGGCCACAGTGGCCATACGTCGCAGGGCTTGGCTGCGCATCTCAACCTTTACGGCTGATATGCAACACACAGGCTGGCAGATGTCCCCTTCCTGGGCACCAACCTGTTCAGGCCCGGCGTGGGAGGGCCACCTTCAACATATAGAGAAGTCCAGTGCCACCTTGGGATTCCACCACATCTGCCCAGAAGGACAAGGGCCCCAAGCATCAGAACTGCAGGCCCTTTCGTTCGTCCACTCTTGGGCCAGACCAGCCCAGCAGCAGGGCCAGCAGGCTCAGTCTTGACATCCTCAGGCCAAGTCCGTGGCCTCCTCATTCAGGAAGCCCGGGGGGATGGTACCGGCGGCTCCTCCGTTGGACCCTCCTCCAAGCCTGCCCAGTGATGGGTTGGGGGGTGCCTCCCTCAATCCCATCACACCTCCCCTGAGATCTCCCGGGGGGGGCCAACTCAGCCACTTCTTTTCTGCCTGGTCCACTATCACCACGGACCAGTGGGTTCTGGAAGTGGTCGATCGAGGCCTGCCTCTGGAATTCGAGCAGGCCCCTCCATTTCGAGCTCGCACCCCACTGGGGAGGATCTGGTGTCTGCAGCCTCTCAGTCGGCTCGCCGAGACAACTTAGCTCAGCACCTCCTCAAGGAGGTGGTGTACAGAGTAGTGGACCCACCTTCAGACCCAGGATTAATTTCCATTTACTTTCTGGTACCGAAGCGGACGGAGGGCAGGCACCTCATTCTAGATCTGCACGACATGAACATGTTCCTCAGGTCCCGCACCTTTCGGATGGTAACTCTGGCTTAGATCATACCATCCTTGGAGCAAGGCATGTGGTTCTGCTCCCTAGATCTTCAGGACATGTTCTTTCATGTCCCGATGCGTCCGTCCCATCGTCAGTTCCTCTGCTTCCGAGCTGAGGGAACCCTTTACGAGTTCCAAGCCATGCCCTTCGGCCTGTCATCAGCCATCAGGGTCTTCACCAAATGCATGGCAGTGGTGGCGGCTTACCTGAGGCACCGATGAGTCTGGGTGTACCCTTACCTGGACAACTGGCTGACAGCAGGTCCCTCCAGGTGGGAGGTGTTGCGGTCCAGGGATCTGGCCCTCTGGACTTGCCTCAACCTTGGCCTCCTGATCAACGAGGCCAAGTCGGAACTCGTGCCTTCACAGGTGATTCAGTTCATCGTGGAAGAACCTGACTCCTGCCGAGTCAAAGCTCAGCTCCCGGCGGACAGGGCAGAGGTTCTTTCCTCCTTTGCCCAATCATTTCTGGTTGGGCAATTGCACCCTGCCCAGGACTTCCTGCATCTTCTGGGTTACATAGAGGCCTGCACCAGTGTGGTCCGATGGGCCTGCTGGCATATGCGTTTCCTCCAGTGGGAACTGGCCAGCCAGTGGTCTTTGTGCTCAGGTCATCTCGACCAGCTGGTCTCTGTGACCCAGATGATGTGGGATGGCCTGCAGTGGTGGTCCATCCCGTCCCACCTGCAGAAAGGGATACCATTTGTCTGCCCCAAGCCAACCGTCATCCTGATGACCGACGCCTCTCTGATGGGTTGGGGTGCCCATCTGGGGGAGCACAGAGCCCACGGGCTCTGGTACCTCCAGGAGTCCCAATACCACATCAACCTGCTGGAGATTTGAGCAATTTGGCTAGCCCTGATCGCATTCGCTCCGTTTGTTCAGGGTCAAGTGGTCCAGGTTCAGACGGACAACACCACAACCATGTACTACCTCAACAGGCAGGGTGGAATGCGCTTATTGCCCCTTTGCAAGGAAGCTCTCCGCATTTGGTCCCTCGTGCTCAGCCTGAAGGCAGATCTCCTAGCCATTTACATGGCAGGAGCCTCGAATCAGCTGGCCAATGCCCTCAGCTGGATGGGCTGGGTATCTCACGAGTGGTCTCTCCACCAGGAGGTAGTACAAGATTTGTTCTCCCACTGGGGCACCCCTCAGGTGGACCTGTTCGCCTCCAGGGAAAATGCAAAGCTGAGGCTGTATCATGCCCGCCCCCCTCAGCAGGGTTCGCTGCAGGGGGATGTCTTCTCAAGGCTGTGGACCCCAGGCCTCTTCTGCGCCTTCCCTTGAGTCACAAAGTGCTCATCAAGGTCAGGAGGGACAGGGTGCAGGTGATCCTGGTACTCCCGACTGGCCACGCCAGTTCTGGTATCCAGATCTCCCTAGCCTTAGCTCCAGGCTCCCGAGGCGGCTTTCAGCATGCCCGGACCTGCTTTCCATCAGTCAGGGGAAGGTACTCCACCCGGACCTTGAGTCCCTGCACCTGACAGCCTGGTTTCTGAGCGGTTACAGTTCCAGGCCTTGGGTCTGTCCGACGAGGTTCTCAACGTTGTTGAGGCTTTCTGTAAGGAATCGACCAGAAAATGCTATGCCTATAAGTGGAAGAGATTCTTCATCTGGTGTCAGGGCAAAGGGTTGGACCCATCGTCCTGTCCAGTGGCTAGCATTTTGGATTATCTTTGATCCCTCTCCCAGCAGGGACTTGATCGCAAGCACCCTAAAGGTGCACCCTGGCAACCATCTCTGCTTACGGGCACGGGCCGGTCAGCAGTCGGTAGCACAGGAGAAGGTGGTCTGGCACTTCTTCTAAGGCCTAGATCACATATTACCTCTGGTGCGTGAACCTCCACCTCTGTGGGATCTACTGCTAGTTTTGGCAAAGCTCATGGGCAGGCCATTGGAACCAATGCATAAATGTGACATCTCACATTTGTCGTGGAAGACCGCCTTCTTGGTGGCTATCATGTCAGCCAGAAGGACTGGGAAGTTACAGGTGCTCTCTATCAAGTCTCCTTACCTGGTCTTCCACAGGGACAAGGTTGTCCTGCGCCCCCCACTCGAAATTCCTTCCGAAGGTGGTGTCGGAGAGTCACCTTAACCAGGTGATTACTGTGCCGGTGTTCTACTCCAGTCACACCTCGGAGGCAGAGTACAGGCTCCATACTTTGGACCTGAGACGAACGATTGCCTAATACAAAGAGCGAACGGTGGAAGTTCGGGGAGAGGTTCGCCAGCTGTTTGTCACCTATGCTGAAGTTGCACCGGGCAGACCTGCAGCCAAGCGGACAGTAGCTCGATGGATTACATCTTGCATTGACTTCTGCTATAGGCTGGTAGGTAGGGAGCCTCCCATATGGCTTAACCCATTATACCCATTAGCACCATATGGCGACAGAACCATCCATTAATTAACCTGACCCAAAATGACGGCATCAGATAGAATGAGTTAAGGCTCATTCCACCTGCCATACCGCTGTGTCTGTAGCTACTTCTAGGGATGTCCCTATCCAGGAAATCTGCAGGGCTGCTACCTGGAAGTCAGCACACACCTTCATTTCCCATTACCACATCAACCTCGAGTCACGCCGGGATGTGCGTCTTACCTCTCTCCTCCCAGAGAACTGCTAGGAGTCTGCCAAGAAGTGTGGATAGAACATATCCACGATCCTAGAAAAACAGGTTACTCACCTGTAACAGTAGTTCTAGGAGTGGTATATGTTCATCCACACTGACCCACCTAACCTCCCTGGCTTCAATGCACAACCTGGCTTCCAGCAGGCCAAGATCTGGCGTCATGGGGTGGAATCGAGGGTTATACCACCCGGGTGGGTGGGAGGAGCCAGCTTGAAGACTTTCCGGAACATCTTAAAGCAACAAGGTACCTGCCAAGAAGTGTGGATGAACAACGTATACTACTCCTATAACTACTGTTACAGGTAAGTAACTTGTTTTTTCTCTCTCTCCTTTGTTAATCAGATACATGATGCACAATATGCTCCTCAGAAAGTGTCATCAGCATTTTTCATAAATCTGTAATTTAAAATTGTTTTAGCATTGCACCATATATATTTGTAATGACATACTTATTCACAGTTGCACACTGTAGCAGTATTGTTTGTGTTCCCAGGGAATTCTCAAGTTAAGCTTTCTGGCAGGGTTGCTTAAGTTGCATGGCTTTTCAGTCCCTACGCAACTGGACATCAGGATCTAGGCTCAGACACTGGGTGCTAACTACCAGTGGCCGACATCTTGTTCCAAGAGGTTAACTATCTCTTGAGGCCTGATTCCCGGAGCCCACATTAGCTGCTGTCCAAAAGGAACTGAAAAGTCGAGAGAGAATCCGGGCAAATAAACTAGTTAACAAAGACCTTCAGTCACAACCAAGCTCCCTGCAGAAATCCCTCAGTGAGGCAGGAGCTAATTGTGTTGTTCTAAATTCTGTTCAGAGGGCATATTTTTACAAGAGTAAATTAATGGAACATCGGTTGCTTTTTAGTGGTTTAAAGGCTTTTACAATACAGAAAAGTAATCCTAAAGATCTTCTTTGGGGATATCTCTTTCATCGGGTCACATCTCTGGAACTTAGCCATCAGGCGTAAGGATCCCACGGAAGGTTTTTCTGTAGCAGTCTACTAGGGGTTGTCTATGCCGACATCATGTGCAGCCATCACAACCCTATATAAGTATGGGCAGCCCTGCTCACCCCTCAGTTCTTTTCCCGCTGTCGACCATTTTGCATGAACTTCACAGAAGCTTCGTCGTTCAGTTGACCACCAAATATTTTACTTACTTTTCTTTTTCTGTTGTTTGGGATCACTTTTATACAAAGTGGTTCCTTTAGTCTGTTTACTTTGTCAAGATCTTACCAGGGAAATAATTCTCAAACGACTAGGGCCTCTGCATCTGCTGCCTCAGACCTAGTCTCTCCATTCTTGCCTGCGACTGTGGCCCGAAGTTCAATCTTCCTATCTGGTGACAACATAAGAAAGCCCTGCAAAACAGCCAGTATGGACCAGGGGCCTTTGGGCCCCCAGTCACTGGCTTCCTTTGGTGGTCTCTCAAGCCACTAAGGCCCGGGTCAAGACCACAAGGAAACACCATTGACAGGACAAGGTCCACCCAGGGAGTGCTCTTATTCCCTACTAACTTCTTTTTTCTTCTCCGGGAGTGTGGCGTCAGCAGCTCTGACTCTGTCACCTTTTACTGTCCAGGCCTTTGCTTCTATCAGGCTGTCATTACAACGCTGTCAGATGGCTTTTCTGTGGCTGTAGAAATGTTCGTCTGCCCCAGGATCATCAAACCCAGCCCTGCCACAACAGCCTACGGGGACTCTGGGCCCTCTGGCGCCTTGGGCTTGCCTTCTGGGAGCAGCTCATTATCAGAGCATGGTTTCCTTGCCTTCTCCATCGCCGTTTGCCATCCAGGCTTTCGCTTCTACCAGGCCCCTCATGACAGTGCTCTCCGCCGGCATTTCTGTGGCTGGCGAAGGTTTGTCAGGCCACGATCGTCGAACCCCACCATAACAGCCTACCATGTCTCAGGGCCTTATGGCACCAGGCACCTCTGGCTTGCCCTCTGGGGGTAGCCCATCATTGGAGCATGGCTTCCTGCCTTCCCAGTCTATCCCACTGTCGATGGTGCTCCTTCCAGGCCCCTCAAGGTAGCGCTCTCCACCAGCATTCCTATGGCTGGAGAAGATTCATCAGCCCCCGGGTCATCAAACCTCACCCTGCCATTATGGCCCGCGGAGTCACTGGGCCTTCCCGTGTCAGGGGGCCTCGGGCTTGCCCCCTGAGAGCAGCTCGTCGACATAGAGGCACAGGTCAGGAAGCATAGGATGACCAGGAGCAATTGTAAAATTCACAATGAGTGTTTTATTAGTAATAACAGCAAAATAAAAAATAAAAATGTGTTCAGTATAACTATTTACAAAGGTAGTACAAACAGAGAAAACAAAGTTCTTTTGAGTTTTCAAATCTCAGTCTCAGTCGCTGTCTAGTAAAAGCATTACTGCTCTTGTCTTTGTCTGGGAACTTGTTAAGAGAGCCTGTTTTTCACAGAATGTTCATGTAAGTTTACAGAATGTTCTTGTAAGTTTCATTCCTTGCAGGTGCAACAAAAAGAACATAATGACCCAGAACTGACACCTTGTTGGCAGCTCTATAAAGTTTGCACACCAGCATCTCAGTTTAATCCCTTGAGTTCCAAATATTTTTTTGCAATCATGTCAATAGTATAAGTATATACAGTTTTAAACAGAGGGATACAGTTTCAAACAAAGGGATCCCAGTATCACTTACAGTTTCACACAAAGATTCACATGTGTTTTTATAACTGCAGATATGCAAGGGGAAAGAGAAGGCAGAGAGATAGCGAGAGGTGGAGAATTGCAAAGCTGTTGGAGTGATCAGTTTCTAGGTCTTACAAGAAAATGTGGTTGCACGACCAGACAGAAAAGGAGAGGATAGAACACATCCTTGCAATTAACTCTCTCTGCATAACAAATAGAACAAGCATTTGTCAATGCCAAGTGTTTGCTTGCTGGCATTGGCATTGGTAGTGTAGGAGGTAGAGAGCTGCATAATAGAAATGGCAGTGAAGTATTGAACTGAAGTCAACCCCGCCACCACCCTGCAGAGACTGACAGGCATTGGGGTGTGCCTTTGGGTCATCAGGCATAACAGCCACACCATTTCACCACACCCTACCCTGCAGACACCAAGTGTCACGGTGTGGCTTGGGGTCTTTGGCCCTTATGCTCACCCCATTCCATCAGGAAATATGGTGAGATGGGTCCTGTATAGGAGAATGGGGTGAACTTTGGGGCCGAAGAGTCCAAGGCACACCTCAATGCCTCTCACTGGCTGCAGGATATGGAATGTTATGAGCATTACAGGCGAGAATCCCAAGTCACAACCCTGCTGCCTGTCAATCTCTACAGGGTGGGGCATTATGGTCAGGAACCCTAATGCCTCAGGCGTTCGTTGGCATTTTCACTCCAAATTTTCAACATGGGTTTTTTGTGACCCCCACCTTATGAACAGTGGCAATATCAGTTCGTTAGCTGAAAGCTGATTTTGCATAGCGACTGCGCCATTTGGCACCACAGGTGCGAAAACACATTTCGAACAGGATGTGAAAAATGACAGCTGTACTGTTTATGGGGAGGTGCAAAAAATGGCAATGTTGAAAATCTACAGTGAAAATATTAAAAAAAACTGGTGGTCACGAGCATGCGTAGAAACTGCGCAACGCACACCCGTAATGCAATTATTTGGGGGAATTTTTACAGCAGATTGTCAACACAGGCATTTTGGAACCTCCACTCATGAACAGCATCACTGTGATTTTCTTAGTCTGTCCCGAACAGTGATTTCCCACAGCAACCACGCATTTCTGCACTGGAAGTGTGAAAACACATTTCGGCCATGGTGTGAAAAATGACAGCTGTACTGTTCATAAGGAAGTGTGGAAAAATGCCAGTGGTGAAAATCTGGACTGAAAATATTAGAATTCCATGAACTTACGATGGTGCGTGGAAACTGCGCAATGGTCGCTCGTAACACAGTCATTTTATGGCCTTTTTTCACCAAATTTTTAACATAGCCATTGTAGCACCTCTGCTTATGAACAGTGTCACTGTGATTTTCTGAATCTGTCCCGAACATTGATTTCGCACACCGACTGCGCCATTGTGTGCTACATGCGCTGAAACACATTTTGGGCGAAATGTGAAAAATGACAGCTGTACTGCTCATAAGGAGGTGTGGTAAAATGGCAATGTTGAAAATCTGGAATGAAAATATTGAAAATTTGCAAACTTACGAGTGTGCGTAGGAACAGCTCAATGCATGCTCGTAAAAGTCATTTGTGGGAATTTTTTCAATTTTCAACATAGGGTTTGAGCCTACCTCATGAATTCAGACACTGTCATTTCGTAATCGGTCCTGAAAGGTGGTTCCGCGCAGTGACAGCGAAATCACCTTTCGGCTCGATTAACAAAAATGACAGTGATAGAATCATGAGGTGGGGTCCCAAAACCTCATGTTGAAAATTTGTGAAAAATTCTAAAATGCCTGAGATATGCATCAAAGTTGGAAAAAATGTTTATTACATTATACAGCTTACGGCATTTCCTCAGTTCGCGGTTGGCTTTGAAGAGTGCAGACGTGTTTCCAGTCCACCGAAGATCGTCACATCAGACGCTGGAGGTAAGTATGGGGTGAGATGGGGTGTGGGGAGGCAGGGTGCGAGAGGGTGGGTGGGTGGAGAGGTCAGGACAGTCAGCGAGGGAAGGTTTTTTCTTGTACTTTTTTTTTTCTTGGACGACGTGAGACTTGTGCCACGCTGGAGTGGGCTCCCAGCATGGCAGCTGGAAGGCTGTTTGGGGGGATTGGGCATCCCCATCGGTCATACAGACTTTTGCCATGCTGGGGTGGGCTCCCAGCGTGGCACCCAGTTGTCTGTTGGGGGGGGGCATTGGAGCCGACAGGGGATTGGGCACCCCCGTCGCCCATACGGACTGTTGCCATGCTGGGGTGGGCTCCCAGCATGGCACCCGATGGGATAGGGCACCCTGTTGGCCACACAGTGTGTGCATGGGGGGACGACAATATGCAGTGTGCGCAGGTGTTGGGGAGGCGATCAGATACAATATCTTCTTGCTGCTCACTGAAGTGGAGCTCTCCCTTTCAGCTATACAGCACTGCATTTTCAACTGCTGTCATAGACAGCTGCAGCATTCAATGGTGAACTATGGCCGCGCCTGCAAACAGATTTACTGCATTGGAAGACAGGGTGCCACACCTACGAAAACTCGGATGATGGCACTATGTTTCTTGCACATGCGTGCAAGCAAACATAAAAAGGGCCTTATTCAATCCTGTCACATACCCCCCCTCTTTAAGAAGGCACCTGGTTTACAAAAACAAGTTTACAAAACTTTCTTTTAATTATCTTCCAGCATTAGCTTATAACTTTTACTGTTCAGTGCATATGCAGTATAGCAAACAGTGACATTTAAACGCACACATTTATTTTTTTTAGCCTTCCGAATTCTCAATTCCTGTTCCATATCTTGACAGAAAATCAGCATTGACATTCTCTTTCCCATATTTGTGCAACACTGTAAATTTAAAGCTGTAGTGCCAAGTACCACTGTGTGATTCTAGAATGTGTATCCTTTCTTTGATTAAGCCAACAGAGAGGACTGTGATCTGTTACAAGTACAAAGTCAACTCCTAGTAGGTAAAACTTAAGGGAATCCATGGCCCACTTTGCTGCAAAGCATTCCTTTTCAATGGTGGAGTACCTTTTCTCTGTGTCGTGCAATTTCCTACCTATGTATAGAATAGGATGTTCTTTCCCATTTACTGTATATGCTGACTCAAGACTGCACCTAGGCCTACCTCTGAGAAACAGTTTCTGTTACAGACAGATGCATCAAAGTCTGGGCTTCGAAAAACAGGGGCTGAACGTAATGCAGCCTTAATGGCTCGAAAACACTCGTCACACTTGGGAGTCCATTTCACATTATTTTGGAACCGTTTCTTTGTGAGTTCAGTGAGGGGAGTAGCTAACTCAGCAAAGCTGGGAACAAATCTCCGATAATAACCAGCCAGCCCTAAAAATGACCTGACATGCATCTTGGTTTTGGGGGCAGGGCTGTTAGCTACAGCCTCTATCTTGGAAACCTCTGGCTTGACTTCTCCACTTCCCAAAACATAGCCTAAATATCTGGTTTCCTGCATGCCCAATGCACGCCTAGTAGAATTAATTGTCAAACCTGTCTTTTTGATCGATTAGATAACTGTTCATAGGTTTTTCAGGTGGCTTTTCAGTCTGGACTGTACACCACGACATCATCCAGGTACGCAGCACAGTAACCAGTGTGAGGGGATAAAATTACATTCATGTACCGCTTGAATGTAGCGGGTGCGCCATGTAAACCAAACGGCATGGTGGTGAACTGATAGACTCCTATAGGAGTGGCAAATGCACTTTTGTCTCTGGATTCTTTAGCTAAAGGGATTTGCCAGCAACCCTTGGTGAGATCGAGGGTACTGATATTTTTACTTGACTCTCCCCAGTCTGTCCACCAAATCATCTATTCTGGGCATAGGATAACTGTCAAATTCTGACACTTGATTATATTTCCTAAGATCAAGGCAGATTCTTACACTCCCTTCTTTTTTTTGTTTGCAGTCACCATTGGTGATGACCAAGCACTTCTCAACTCTTCTGTGATACCTGATTCTTTCATTTTTTGTATTTCCTTAACCACGTCAGCTCTTAACCGCTCTGGTAATCTGTATGTCTTTTGTCTAATAGGGCAAGCATTCCTTGTCACTATTACATGCTCGACCCCTTTTGCTCGGCCTCGTATTGTGGTAAAAGTACTGTTAAATGTCTTTAGCAAGTTACCCCCACCAGAGTTATCAGACTTGGAGTTTAAATGGGAAGAAGAGTGTCTTACCGGTGCTTGGCTGTTACCTCGCTGCTGTGGCATCTGTCTGGTCATTTGGTAGTCTTCAGCCAAAGAAACAGCCTATTCCCCACTTTCTGGTCGGTGTTCTTTTACCCAAAGCTGTACATCTGTAGGCAGGATGTTGAATTGCTCCATTGCAAATGTGTTGATCTGTGGGACCATACCTCTCAAGTGTCCCTGATTTTGCCTCAAAATTTTCCTCTGTCCCTCCTAAAATTTTGATTTTGTGGCTAAACAGTGGGGACTGTAAGCACAAAACAATGTCAGGCATTAAAGTTACAGACTTGTTCTTCTTTAGAAAATGCATTTTGCACTAAGCCCCATAGTCTGCCAGCTTTCTGGGTAGATATCTCAAATTTTGAAGATGTGTCCCTGATTTTGGTCCTTTGTCCCTGATTTTTTTAAGCCTTGTCCCTGATTTATGAGGCAGGAGGTTGAGAGGTATGTGTGGGACTTTTGCCCTCTGGTTAGGGCCATTTAGTAAGGAGTCCTCTGAGACAGGTAAAGGCTTCACAAGGATTGTCAACTGAGTTATACTTAAGGGACCGGAATCTTTGCTTGTATGTCTTTCCTGAGATGTCATACCTTTTCAGGATTTCGCTTTTCACCAGGTCATAGTTTTCTGACTGTGCAGTGTCCATATTGCTGTAAGCAGGTTGGGCTTTCCCTGTCAGGTAAGGTACCAGTTTGATTGCCATTGCTGCTTTGGCCACTGGCAGGCTGTGGCAACCATTTCAGAAGTTGTCAAGTATGCTTCGATATCATCCGAGGGACACAACTTAGTAAGTTTAATGTATTTTAAGTTGTTTGTGTCTTGTTCCTCTGATGGACCAGTGCCAGATCCTCCAGCTTTGAACACTGGCAAGGCATCCATCCATTGCTGCACCAGTCGCTGCATCTCTTCTTTTCTCTGCTGCTCCTGTCACAGCATCTCTTCTTTTCTCCACTGCTCCTCTTTTCTCTGCTGCTCCTGACGCTGCATCTCTTCTTTTCTCTGTTTTTTTCCATCTCTTGTTGTTGTAGTATAGCCCACTAATTGAAAAAGGTAGTCAGGCTTTCAGGTTCTGTCATTGCCTGCTTTTTTTTCCATGTCTGGTGCTGGCTGTACAGTCTCAGTTAGGACTTTTGTTTCTGCTTCTAGTTTGGCTGCCATTCTTCTGGTAATCACTTCTGGACTTGCTGCTACAGAATCCATACCTTTCTGCTATGCTTCCCTGGTACTAGGTCTAGTACCCACGCACAAAACTCCTGGCTTAGAGTATGCACGGCGTGAATCCCACTTCTAGGGACGTGGATATGTTCTATCCACACTATCTGGCAGTGTCCTTTCCCTTTAAGATGTGCTGGAAAGTCTTCAAGCTGACTCCTCCTACCCACCCGAGTGGTATATCCCTTGGCTGCGCCCCATGACTTCAGATCTTTCTGCTGAAAGAAGCAGGTTCCCTTCTTACAGCTCCTGCATTGAGTAGGCCATAGCACTAAAAACTTCAAACTGAAGGCAGAAACTCATAAGAGTTTAAGTTTTGGAAGTAAATCCGATCTTCAATCGCGACCACAATGGACAATAAGTCTGCGCACAGATTTTGCCGGTGCCCATGCGGGCGGAAGATGACGCGTACCGACCCTCATGTCACGTGCGTCTACTGCCTGTGCCACAATCATTATACCCAGGCCTGCGACATTTGCCAGTCATTTCACGCGACAGTCCTCCAGGACCGCCTCGCCCACCTTAAGTTGAACCGCCCAGAAAAACGATATCCACCGGTCAAATCTAAAGATGCCTGTTGGGTGGATTCCATGGCTGCGGGATCCGCTGAGCAGTTGGAACAGCTTACAGCTTTTGAGGAGGAGGCAACTCGGGCTGCCGCACAGTCCTCCTTGGCTTCTGCCTTCATTCCTTTCCAATTGGGCTCCTTCAAGGGGCTGTGCCAGTCCCTTCCTACTAAGAGGCAGGGCCCTTCTAGTTCACACAGCTCCCACTCTCGAAGGAAAAAAAAAGAAAAGACTCACCATCGACGTTCCTGGGACAGGGAATGTTCTCAGTCTCAGGACTCCCAGGTTTTGACTACAGTCGAAACCGCAGCCTTGGCCACTGGCTTTACGGAAACTTCATTTAGCCAGTTGGTTGAGACACCGGCCAATGATGCAGACGAGATTTCTCTCGACCCTGTTGACCGATTGTCATCCAAAGAGGCCGACAATACTCTTTTCAGGACTCCGGACCTGCCTGTGACCTCAGAAGGGGCTGCTCAGTCTGCTGAGAAGAACCCTTCGATCACTGACCTAGACCAGGAGGAGCTGCGACACTCACCTGGCTCCCTCCAAGATCCCCCGGCAACCAAGGTCGAGGTCGAGGTCCTGCTCCTCCAGTGGGTCGTGCAACTTCTTTTGTCATCGGTGTCCCCGCTCTTGACACCACGGGAAGCAGCACCACTGATATTCTTTGTCTTCATCCTCCACAGGTGAGGAGAGGCTTTGCTGCAAGTTGCATTGATGCTATGAAGACGTCATGTGGCAACACTTGGTGCTGGCTGGTCCGAAACCAACCCAAGCTCCCACACCAGCCATCACTTGGCTGTTGGACGACAGCGACTCACCCTCTGGGGTAGGTAGAAACCATCTCTCCCCCAGTGGAGCCAGTTAAGACTGTCTTGGTTCATCCAAAGCCGGCTTCTCCACCAATCGTGGTGGAGCCACCGGCCGGCACTACAACTAAGGAGTCTTGAACAGCCAATGGGCTTCCCTATCGGCTGTGTGCCACTCTCACACACCTGACCATCTGCGGATGGTTAAGGGTGTCTCAGGCAGTCATCCACTTTATGCAGTCTCCTATAAGTCAGAGGATTCCTCACTACACTCCCGTCCGGTCAACATGTAGTCCATGGGGGATCTCTCGATGGAGGAAGGACATATTTCCTTCATGGGCATCCTCTGCCTCATCTCCGATTCTATGGGGATGAAACTGGAGCCCGTCCAGAACGGGGCTCACTATCCCCTCAGAGATTCTGGACAAAGGGGACTCTTCAGCGGAGGCTTTCCCCATGGCCGAGCCACTGTTGGCCCAGCCCTGGAGCTTTGGCAGCGCCCCGCCTCCTGCCCTGCCTCCTCAGCCCGGATGGCCCACAGATATGCGGTGCCCACCAGTGCCCTCTCGTGTTTCACAGAGCACCCCTCAGCCGAGGGACAGGTGGCTGACTCCGTTTTTCGGCACTCGGGCAGTACCAGGGAGGTCGACAAGCCGCCAGAAAAAGAGTCCAAGAAATTGGACCATGCGGCTAAAAAAAAGTCTATGCTGCTTCTTCACTCGGCTTCCGCCAGTCAAGCTCAGCCGTCATGATGGCACTCTTCTCCCACGCCCTCTGGAGCTCTTTGGATGCGGCTCTGGATCTGGGGGATTCCTGTGCCCACTCGTTGGCTATGGGTGCCATGCACCGTAGGCCTTGACTGTGGATCTCTACTTTTATGGCAGACACTCAGCACAAGCTGGTGGATGTTCCATTCCTGGGCACTGACCTGTTTGGGCCTGGTGTGGAGGGTCACTTCCAGCATATCGAGAAGTCCAGTGCCACCTTGGACTCTGTAACATCCGTGCAGAAGGATCCTAAGGGCTCCAGGCCGCAGAAGCAAAAGCCCTTTCGGTCCTCCACTCCTGCAGCAAAACCCAGCTGGGCCAGCAGGCTTAGTCCTGGTGACCCAGGCCCAAGTCAGTGGCGTCGGTGGTCCGTAAGCCCGGAGGGAAGGGACCCTGTGGCTCCTCAGCTGGGTTCTCCTCCTCCAAGTCTGCTCAGTGACGGGATGGGAGGTGCCACCATCATACTCATCATGCCTTCCCTGGGTCCTCTTGTGGGGGGCCGCCTCCTCCACTTCCTTTCCGCCTGGTCCGCTGTCACCACGGACAGGTGGGCTCTGGAAGTGGTCGGTCAGGGTCTGCCTCTGGAATTCGAACATACCCTCCAAGCTAAGCCTGCGTCCCATGGGAAGACTTGGTGTCCGCAGACACTCTGATGGCTCTTCGTGATGACATAGCCCAGCTCCTTCACAAGGAGGTTGTGGTCAGAGTAGTGGATCCTCCGGAACACCCAGGGTTTGTCTCCAGGTACTTCCTGGTGCCAAAGTAGACTGGGGGCTGGCGCCCCATTCTAGATCTGCACGACCTGAACAAGTTCCTCAGGTCATGCATCTTCAGGATGGTAACTCTATCCCAGATGATACCATCTCTAGAGTAAGACATGTGGTTCTGCTCCCTGGATCTTCAGGACACGTTCTTTCAAGTCCCGATCCGTCCGTCCCACCAAAGATTACTCCGCTTTCGAACCGAGGGAACCCTCTATGAGTTCTGGGCCATGCCATTCAGCCTCTCCTCGGCTCCCAGGGTCTTCACCAAATGCATAGCAGTGGTTGCAGCTCACCTGAGGTGCCGAGGGGTCTGGGTGTACCCCTACCTGGACAACTGGCTGATTGCAGGTTCCTCCAGGCAGGAGGTGGAGCGGTCCAGGGACCTGGCCCTCCAGACCTGCACCTCCTGGTCAATGAGGCCAAGTCGGAACTCATGCCCTTGCAGGTGATCAGCTTCATCAGGGCAGAGCTCACTTCTTGCCGAGCCAGAGCCAGGCTCCTGGTGGACAAGGCAGATGTTCTCTCCTCCTTTGCCCGATCATTTTGTGTTGGGCAGTTGTGCCCTGCCCAGGACTTCCTACACCTTCTGGGTTACATGGTGGCCTGCACCAACATGATCCATTGGGCCCGTTGGACTGTGTACTTCCTGCAGTGGGAGCCGGCCAGCCAGTGGTCTCAGTGCAAAGGTCACTTCGACCAGCTGGTCACCGTGACCCAGAAGATGTGGGACACCCTCCAGTGGTGGCTAGTCCCAGAGCATCTGCAGAAAGAGATCCCATTTGTCCGCCCTAAGCTGATTGTCATCCTGACAACCGACGCCTCTGTCACAGGCTGGGGTGCCCATCTGGGGGAACACAGAGTCCATGGGCTCTGAACCCCCGAGGAGTCCTGATGGCACATCAACCTGCTGGAGCTCCGGGCAGTTCAGCTGGCGCTGACTGCATTCTCTCCATATGTTCGGGGTCAAGTGGTCCAAGTCCAGACGGACAACACCACAAACATGTACTGCCTCAACAAGCAGGGTAGGATGCACTCCCTGTCTGTGTGCAAGGAAGCTCTCTGTGTATGAACTCTCGTGTGCAGCCTGGAGGTGGATCTCCTCGCCATCTATGGGGCAGGAGCCTCCAGTCAGCTGGCGGATGCCCTCAGCCAGTTAGGCGAGGCGTCTCATGAGTGGTCTCTCCAACCGGAGGTAGTTCACTGTCTGTTCTCCCAGTGTGGCACCCCTTGGGTGGACCTGTTTGTCTCCAGCGAGAACACAAAGCTGTGGCTGTTCTGTGCCCGCCCCCTCAGCAGGGCTCGCCTCATGGGGATGCCTTCTCGAGGCCTTGGAACCCAGGCCTCTTCTGTGTCTTCCCTCCACTTCTCTTGATCCACAAGGTGCTGCTCAAGGTCAGGAGGGACAAGACATAGGTGATCCTGGTGACTCCAGACTGGCCACGCCAGTTTTGGTACCCCGATCTCCTCAGCAACAGGCTTCCAAGGCATCTTCCACTACACCCGGACCTGCTCTCCATCAATCAGGGGAAGGTACCCCATCCGAACCATCAATCTCTGCACCGGACAGCCTGGTTCCTGAGTGGCTGGAGTTCCAGGATTTGGATCTCTCTGAAGATGTCCTCACTGTGGTGGAGACACCTAGAAAGGAATCAACTAGAAAATGTTATGCCTTCAAATGGAAGAGATTCTCCATTTGGTGTCAGGGTAAGGGGCTGGACCCTTTGTCCTGTCCCGTGGCTGGCATTTTGGACTACCTGTGGTCCCTCTCCAAAGGGGGACTTCAGTCGATGACCCTTAAGGTGTACCTGACAGCCATCTCTGCTTACTGGGTACGGGCTGGTCAGCAGTCGGTGGCACAGGAGACAGTGGGCTGGTGCTTTTCAAAGGCTTAGATCACATTTCCCCTCTGGTGCATGAACCACCACCACCATGGGACTTGTTGCTGGTTCTGGCAAAGCTCAGGGGCAAGCCATTCTAACCGATGCACAGGTGTGACATCTCACCTGTCGTGGAAGACCACCTTCCTGATGGCTATCACGTCAGCTAGAAGGATCAGTGAGCTCCAGACACTTTCGGTGGAGTCTCCTTACCTAGTCTTCTATAGGGACAAGGTTGTCCTGTGCCACAACCTGAAGTTCCTCCCGACGGATATGTCGGCGTTTCACCTGAATCAGGTGATGACTATTCCGGTGTTCTTCTCGAATCACAACTCGGAGGGCGAACACAGGCTTCATACTCTGGACCTGAGGCGAACGCTCGATTACTATAAAGAGCGCATGGCTGGGGTTCGGGGAGAGGTTCGCGAGCTGTTTGTCACCTGCGCTGGAGCCGCACCTGGCAGACCTGCAGCCAAGCAGATTATTGGCATCCCCTCCGGTGTGTGAACCACCATCATCGTGGGACTTGTTGCTGGTTTTGCAAAGTTCATGGGCAAGCCATTCAAATGGATGCACAGGTGTGAGATATCTCACCTGTCACGGAAGACTGCCTTCTTGGTGGCTATCGCGTCAGCCAGAAGGATTGGGGAGCTCCAGGTGCTTTCAGTGGAGTCTCCTTACCTGGTCTTCCACAGGGACAAGGTTGTCCTGTGCCCTGTTCCTCCCAAAGGTTGTGTCAGAGTTTCACCTTAACGAGGTGATTAGTCTCCCAGTGTACTTCAGTCACACCTCAGAGGCCGAGCACAGGCTCCATACTCTGGACCTGAGGTGAGCGTTCACTTATTACGAAGAGCGCACGGCTGGAGTTCGAGGAGAGGTTCACCAGCTGTTTGTCACCAGCATTAAAGCTGCTCCTGGCAGATCTGCAGCCAAGTGGACGATTGGCAGGTGGGTCACATCCTGCACTGATCTCTGCTATAGGTTGGTGGATAGGAAGCCTTCCGGAGGGCTAAGGGCTCATTCCAGCCGCCATGCCGTTGTGTCAGTGACTGCTTCTAGGGATGTCCCTATCCAGGAAATCTGCAGGGCTGCTACCTGGATAAATCAGCACACACCTTCATTTCCCATTACCACATTGACCTCGAGTCATGCCAGGATGCTGGCTTTGGGGCCTCAGTTCTCCAGTCTCTGTTCCCTAAATAGGGGTGTGCACCTTGCCTTCTCCCAGAGAACGTCTAGGAGTCTGCCAGATAGTGTGGATAGAACAACATATCCACGTCCCTAGAAACACAGGTTACTCACTTGTAACAGTAGTTTTAGGAGTGATGTATGTTGTTCATCCAGACTGTCTGGCAGTGTCCTTTCCCTTTAAGATGTGCCAGAAAGTTTTCAAGATGGCTTCTCTCACCCACCCGAGTGGTATATCCCTTGGCTGCACCCCATGACACCAGATCTTGCCCGTTGGAAGCAGAGGTTGTGCGCCTGAGCCAGGGGAAGTCCGGTGGGTGGGTCTGTGTGGATGAACAACAAATACCACTCCTAGAACTATTGTTACAGATGACTAACCTGTGTTTATGACACCATCTGCGTTGAGGCATAGGTCAGGAAGCATAGGATGACCAGGACCAGTTGTAAAATTCACAGTGGGTGTTTTGTTAATAATAACAGCAAAATAAAAAAAAATGTGTTCAGTATAACTATTTACAAAGGCAGTACAAACAGAGAAGGTCCTTCTTCTGAGTTTTTCTTCTCAATTTCAAATCTCAGTCTCAATCTCTCTCTCCTTGTCTCTCTAGCAAAAGCATTACTGCTCTTTTTATAAGTCTTTGCCTGGGAACTTGTTAAGAGAGCTTGTCACTCACAGAATGTTCTTGTAAGTTTAATTCCGTGCAGGTGCAACATAATGTCACAGAACTGACCTCTTGTTGACAGCTCTGTAAAGTTCGCACACCAGCATCTCAGTTTAACCCCTTGAGTTCCAAATAGATTTTTGTAATAATTTCAACAGTATAACTACATAGTTTTAAACAAAGGGATCCCAGTATCACTTACAGTTTCACACAAAGATTCACATGTGTTTTTATAACTGCAGATATGCAAGGGAGAAGAAAAGACAGAAATAACGAGGAAATGCAGAGAGATAGCGAGAGGCAGGGAATTGTGAAACTATCGGAGTGATCAGTTCCTAGGTCTCACAAGAAAATGTGGTTGCGCAACCAGACAGACAAGATAGAAAAGGAGAGGATAGAACAGATCAATTAGCTCTTTCTGCATAACAAATGGGACAGGGCCTTATTCAACCCTGTCATACTCATCCAAGCATAGCTTCCTGCCTTCTCCGTCGATCCTGCTGTTGATGGTGCTCCCTTTCCTGCCTGTTGACCTCTATTCGGTGCTTACCTCAATTCCTCCAGCCTTGAGGCAGCAGCTTATGCCCAGGCCTGGGTCCTCTTCATCAACACCGCTCAGTCCTCCACGCCCTGCTCCTTCTCGGGAGTCGTCATTGGCCCCAGTCTCAGAACAGGCCAACGTTGAGAAGGACTACCACCCAGATCTGATCCTCTCTGCAGAGACAGTGAAGGGTACTGGGGCAGAGAACTCCTCAGAGGAATCCACGGTCTCTTCCAGGAGCGAGGACTCGGTGAAGCATACACTCAGGTGCCCTCCTCAGGACCCCATCTTTGATAATATTGTAAAACACTTGTCTGTTACCATGAGGTTCCAGACAGAGGAAGAGGACTTCACCAGGAGAAACATGGTGGACTTAATAGAGTTTCCAGAACCTCCTCCCAAGGTCTTTCCTGCATTACTTCCTTCGCTGCCACAGCAACCTGGCATAGGCCTAGCTTGGTCCCAGCTAGATGTATACCAAGGAAGGCACATAAGCTTTACCAAGTACCTCAAGAGCTGCCCTTTGATGCAGCCTAGCCTGAGACAGATTCTATTGTAATCAAGGCTGCCTCAGACACCTTAGTTCCCCTCCTTCCTGATAAGGAATCTAGGAGGACAGATCTTTGAGGCAAGAGGACCTTTGCTTCTACAACTTTAGGCCTCGGAATTTCCATCATTTTGTCTCACATGGTTAAATATCAGAGTACTCTCTGGAAGAAGGGCAAGGCAGCTGCACAGGCCCTTCCTGACAGTTCTCAGAAGCAAGAACTCCTTAAGACACTTCAGGCTGTGAAGGATAGCAGTAAGCACCTCCTCAGAGCCATCTATGACATGGCCGATTCTACTGTCAGGGCTTCTGCCACTGGTATCTGCCTTAGGTGCCATTCTTGGCTGAGGATTTGGGGCTTTGCTGCTGCTGTTCAGCAGCAGGTCTTGAATGTGCCCTTTGAGGGCTTCAAGCTTTTTGGACATTAATGACTTGTAGGCCCCTGGATGTGCCATTGGGTCTGTCCATTCCCTCTACCACACCCAGCCCAGGGGTAGGCCCAGGCCTTCATTTCATAAGGTCTCTCGCAAGTCAGGCTCAGGAACTAGGCCTAAGAGTAAATGCAGAGCAGGTTCCACCTTGCTTTTCACTTTCTCCACTGCCAGTGCCCCTTCGGAGAGCCCTGGGGGAGGTGGTGTGGTCCCAGCCATAGGTTCTGCCTTAGCATGACTCCTTGCCACCTCCCTCCAGGCCTGGAGGTGGTGGTCGGGGGTCGGTTCTCCCTCCACCTGGAGCAGTGAAGAACCATCACTTCAGACACTTGGGTACTGCAGTTAATCCAACAAGGTCACATTCTAGAATTTCTGGAACAGCCTCCAGAAATCCTGCCAGTTCCCTCTTCCTACCCCCAGACCACATTCCAGTGTTGCAGGAGGAAGTGTTCACCTTGCTGCAGAATCAGTATGTCACTGCCAGGGCCTTCCTGAGGCTGCTGGGTTTATTGATCATGGCCACTGTTACTGTTCCTCTGGCTGGACAACACATATGGGTCTCCTACTGGACATTGAGAGTTTCATGGGATCAGCATACAACTCATCTAGATCAGTAGGTCCTTGTCCCCTCACCTGTCCGGGAAGTGCTTCAAGGGTGAATGGACCCTTGCACCTTTTTGTAAGGGGTTTCTTTCCTCGTTCCTTCCCCTCACTACAGATGCCTCCGGCCTAGGTTGGGGGGTGTGCCTTGGTCCCTTCCAGACCCAAGGGACCTGGTCCTGCATGGGGCCCACCTCCATATAAACATTTTAGAGATGAGGGTGGTTCTATACACCTTGCAGACCTTACAGAACCCTCTGTCCCTGGGTCCTCTGCTGGTGCAGTCGGACATCCTTAGTGTGGTTTTATTACATCAACAAGCAAGGGGGAACTCGTGCTTACTCCATGTCTGCAGATGATGAGAGTCTGGTGCTGGGCTCTAGACTGCAGTCTCAAACTGTCAGATGTCTGTTCTGGGTGAGCCAAGCATCCTAGCTGACAGTTTCAGCCGGTCACAGTCCAAAAAGTTGTTGACCTCGGTCGTCGAAGTCCTCTTCGACAGATGGGGGTGTCCAGAGTTGGATATTTTTGTGCCTCCTCTCCACACACAACTGCCGCGTTTCTGCTCATTAGATCCAGGGCCCGGAGTTTTCTGCCAAGCTGCATTGTCTCTCTTAGCAGAGGAATTTTCTCTTCACCCTCCCTCGACTCCAAAGCTTGCTGGTCATGCTCCAGATAGCGGGTGCCACCCTGATTCTGGTGCCACCAGTCTGGCCTCATCGGATCAGTTTCCTTTACTGCAGCAGTCAGCTGCAGAGCCTCCAGTTCTCCTGGTCCATCCGGACCTCATGTCCCTTCATCTGCATGCCTGGCTCCTGAAGACGTAGCCATCGGCCGGTTTGGGGAGTCCCAGAGAGTGGCTTATGTCCTGGCGGCTGCTAGAAAGTCCTCCACCAGGGACACATATTCGAAGAAGTGGAAAAGTTTTGCTATCGGGGCCTCTTCCCGTCATCTGGACACTTTTACTTGTCTAGTGAGCCATATTCTAGAGTATCTCCTGTCCCTATCTGACGCGGGACTTCCATACTTCTCTATTAAGGTGCACCTGTCGGCTGTTTCCACATTCCATGTGCCTGTTGATGAGTGTACTGTGACTTACTTGGAGGTGGTCCATATTTTTGGGGGGAAGGCATTCTCCATTTGAAGCCTGCCATTCATAATCCGGTTCCAGCCTGGGACCTGATTTTCATTCTAGAGACACTGACCCTGCCTCCTGTTGAACCAGCCACATCTTGCGAACTACCCTTTCTGTCATGGACAGCATTCTTTATAGTTGCTATTCCTTCTGCTCGAAGGTTTTCAGAGCTACAGGCTCTCATGGGTCAGTAGCCTTATTTACTTTTCCTCAAGGACAGGGTCTCTTTGCACACCAGTCCTAAGTTTCATCCTCTGGTGGTGTCTGACATCACTTTAAATCAGTCCATCCACCTTCCTGACCATTTCCAGAAGCATTTCTCTATACTTTGACTGTGCACAGCCTTTTATGTTACTATACACACCATACCAAGGAATGCAGGAATTCCTCATAGCTGTTTGTTTCTTTTGCCCATGAGAAAGAGGGCGTAACAGTTTCTAAATGGTACCTTCCCCACTGGTTGATTGACTGTATTGCTTTTTGTTATAGGAAGTACAGTATGGAACTTACTGGAGTTGTGCGTGGCCATTCAACCAGAGGCTTGGCCACTTTTGTTACCTGTTTCACATATGTGTCAGCTGCGGAAATTTGTGCTGCTGCCACTTGGACTACTGTCCACACCTTCACCAAGCGCTACAGTCTGGATATTGCCTCTAGCAGGAGGGCAGGCCTTGGCCTAGCTATGCTCCACAGCCTTCTTTCTCAGGCATGTAGCGTCCAGCCTGTCCTGTTCTCTGTAACTGCTTGGGACTCGTTCCATAGGTGTGACCTGATGAAAGCGATATCTCCAAAGAAGATAGAACATTTTTGTAAGAACTTGCCGTAACAGTAGATCTTCGAGGGAATCTCTTTCATCAGGTCATGCCATCCCACCCTCCCTCTCCCTTGTGTTTCTGTTTCCTTTCTGTCTGTCTTGTTGCTCCAGCCTTTAATTTATAGCTGGGCATGTTCTCTCTCTCCTCGGTCCCCTAGTGGAGGCCTAGCTCACTTGGTCTGCAACAGGGGGAAGAGAACTGAGGAGGGAGCAGTGCTGCCCATGTTTGTATAGGGTTGTGACACTGGTGTATGATGTTGGCATGGGTGGCCCCTAGTAGACTGCTACAGAAAAAGCTTCCATGGGATCCTAGTGCTTGATGGTTAAGTTCCATAGTGTGACCTGATGAAAGAGATTCCCTCGAAGATCTACTGTTACAGTAAGTTGTTACATAGAAACATAGAATTTGCCAGCAGATAGGGACTGCTAGGCCCATCGAGTCTGCCCATTTGCCTACCTGTATCAGCAGCCAATGACAAAGCCTGGTCCTCAGCATAGCCTCTCTTTCCCCCTTTTAGGGTACCCTTATGCCTATCCCATGTATTCTTGAATCCCCCACCATGTTTGCTCCCACTACTTCCCCAGGTAGGCTATTCCATACATCCACCATCCTTTCTATGAAGAGAAAAACTTCCTCGCATTGCCTTAGCCTGCCCCCACTCATACTATTGTACATCTCAACTAAAGATGTCGCCCATCTGCACCTTGTTAATGCACTTAAGATACTTGAAGGTTTCTGTCATATCTCCCCATTCTCTCCTCTCTTCCAGCATATACATATTGAGATCCTTTAATCTCTTCTCATACGTCTTCTGGTGCAAGTCTTACACCATTTTAGTTGCTCTTCTCTGAACTACCTCCACCCTGCCTATGTCCCTATGGAGATGAGGCCTCCAGAACTGTACACAGTACTCCAGATGAGGTCTCACCAGTGTTTGTACAGTGGCATTACCACCTTCCTTCTTCTGCTAGTGATACCCCTTCCTGTGCACCCCAGCATGCCACTGGCCCCTCCCCACCACCTTAGCATGCTGCTTGGCAACCTTTAGGTCATCTGAAATGATTATTCCCAAATCTCTTTCTTCCTTGGTGACCGTCAGTAACTCACCCCCCCCCCCAGTCCTGTAACCCTCGCCTGGGTTTCTGTGCCCCAGGTGCATGATGTTGCACTTCTTCACGTTGAATCTTAGCAGCCACACTTCTGACCATTTTTCCAGTTTTTCAAGGTCCCTCCTCATTTTCTCCACCCCTGCTGCAGTATCTACCCTCTTACAGATCTTGGTGTCATCTGCAAAGAGGCAAACCTTCCCTTCCAGTTCTTTAGCAATGTCACCAATGAAGACATTGAAAAGGACTTGCCCCAGGACTGAACCTTGTGGTACCCCACTGGTCACCCCCTTTTCATTGGATTGAACCCCATTCACCACCACCCTTACGTAACTGTTCTTTATGTTAAAATGGATTCACTGCATTACCTATGCTACTGTAGTATTCTGTCTGTCCACCCCTCCCCTCACTACCACATACAAAGGTAGAAAAACCCTAGAAAACTGAGAAAAGAAAGAAGGGACTGAGGTTACAGGGGTCAATCCAGGTCACAACCTGCTGTTTTCTAGGGTCTTTCCACCTTTGTTTGTGGTGGGGGGGGGGATAGTACAATACCACAGGTAATGCAGTGAATCCTTTTTAGCGTAACTTTAGGATTACTTTTCTGTATTGTAAAAGCCTGTAAACCTCTGAAAATTAACCTCCAGCAAGTAACCGAAGTTCTGTTAATTTACTCCTGTAAAAATATGCTCTCTGAAGAGAACCTATAACAATATAATTTGCATCACTGCTCAGTTTTTTCATCTGTTTAATTCTGGGTGTTACAGAATGTATGCCATACTATTAAATGTACTTATAACCATGTTTTTCTGATAGATAGCTAAATGAAAACCATCTACATATCTGGGGATGAATACCGGCATAAATATGTCTGCCTGTGCTGCATATGTAAGGTAGATGTTGTACATATGGATCATTTTTTAATACTAAACTGTAAATGATGCCGGATTAAAAGAAGCTGTCCGTCTTACAAGAACTGTAAACCAAGAGCACGCTCACTACTAATCCAAGCACTCCCTTTCCCCATGCATGAACCACTCTTACTATGTAAAATGTGTCTGATACACAGATTACCTGGAAATGGGCACATTTGAGAGATGTTTTTAAAATTTGTAATATATTATTGATCGAACTTAATCATTAATGCAGTGGTAGTGATCCTGATCGTCTGCTTTAACATTTTAACATGTTCTGTGGTAAAGGGACACTGTCAACCCACTTTGCATCATACTATTTCAAGTTGAAAACCCACATTTTATGATTACTTGCCTTCTTTAAAATTCATTGGTGTTGCTGGGAGTTTAATCTGCCTCATTTCTTAGTAGAACTGAAATGGATGGTAATTATGTAATTATACTCAACCTTGTTTTGTTTCAAATCTATGATCTGCTCTTATTGCTCACTTCCTGAACATTAGGAACACCCCAAAGCAGTGTAGCCACTCATGACGCAGTAGTATCCTCTGCTCTCACTGCATCTTGAGTGGCTAGACAGTGTTGGGGGTGTTCCCAAGTCCAGGAAAGATGCAGTGGGAGTTGATTAAGGAATGTAAACAAACATATTTTGGTGTGGTAACATCCGTATGGTGGGCAGTGTGTTATATATATATATATATATATATATCATTTTTTTTTTAACTCTGTTTATTCTTCCTCACAAATGGCCTCTCTCCGGTGTGGTCTGTCAGTATGTCAACTCTACCCATCCGACCTGAAGCCCAGACATCCTTACTTTGGTGAGAAGCACCCTACCTCTAGTGTGGCTAGCCCTGTCCCCCCCCGGATCTGAGTCCCCCAGGGAAGGCTCGCCATACTCCTTTCTGGCATTCTATCTACAGTACTGGTGGGTTGCCGTAAGTAGGAGGAAGGCCCAAAGGGAACATCCTGGTGGCCAGCAATGGACGTGGGGCTGCAACCACTGGACCAGTCTTCGCGCCACCGGGAACAACATATAAAGAAAAAACCCCATGCCATTGGTAGGCGGATGTGCAGTGCCATCCAGCACGGCACGCTCCCGCACCCACCTGCAGGACGTCCATCGCAGCCGCCATACACCACAGAGATGTGCACTGTGCAGCTGTGCCCCCAATCTCCACAAGGGGCTGCCAAAGCTGCGCAGTGCACTCCCACCCTCCCCGGGAAAGGAGAGCTGCCTGCCAGCAGCTCGATCCAAGTCCTTGCATTCCCCCCGGCCCTGGCCGAGCCTCTGCAGCCCAAATCCACTTCCGAACCCAGGTCGCCGGCATGGCGCGAGGTGTGGTGTCCAGCACCTCAACCCTCAGCGCCACAGGGCCGGCCCCTGTTTTACACTTTTAAAAAGAAAAAAAGAATAAGAATCAAACTTCCAGCATATCAGCATATTCTACAGAATGCAAACAATCTTAAAAGACATTTTTTAAACTAGGGAGAGTTTGAGGCCTAAAGGGGTTGACAGTGTCCCTTTAAGGTTACTACAATACAGTACTTCCTTCTTGCATTATTATTATTCATGATGCTACATAAGCCAATGTGTTACCTTACTGTTCTTAGTCCATACGATATAGTAACACTTCAACTAATGTGGTCCTTTGAATAATACTGCTATATTGGAAAGTGCTGTATTGCAGTGCCTTAATGTGGTAACCTTTTCTGTGGTTACCACCTGGGGGACAAGGTTTCGGTCTTGAGCCCGGGATCCCAGTAAGGCCTGCAAAGGCTGAAAGAGGATGGATGCAGTGCTGTCAATGAGGGTTGGTGGAACCTGCTGTTGGAGGACTACTCTGTGATGACCTGGGGATTTGGGGAGCCTGCCTTCCTTCCTAGCTTTTAACCAATGTTTAGTAGTGCAGTGATGGAGGCTGGATTTGCAGTCCACATTTGACATAGAAGCTAGTCATGAACAGGCTCTACACACACCTACCTGCCCAGCAGAGCTGGCTGTGGTCAACCTTTCATGAGTCTTGCCACCTGAGAAGCTCAGCCATTGGAGGGGGGGGAATCTCTGGAGAGGGCTGACTGGAGCAGTAGCAAGAGAGGGATCTCAATGAAATGCCTGCTGCTAAGAAGTAGGGACTGATGAAGGGGGAATAAACATGATGGAGTGAGAGGTAAGGGTGATGTAACAGGAAGGAAAATACAGAAACAGATCAGAATTACATTAGAGAACGCATGGGACTATGGCAAGGCCAGCATCACAACAGTAGTATTACCACTAGCAGCGACGATCCATGTTCAGGAACAAGCCAAGGATGGTAAGGGTCAGCTGGGGAGAGGGCATTCTTCTTCAGGGTGGGAGGACAGCAATCTCCACTGCTGTACCACCACCTGGGTGTCCACAAGTGGTGCAGCTCAAGACTCTAACGAGAGGGAGAATGCAGGATGATGCCAAGCTCACAGTCATGCGCAGCAACACTGAACCTGACCGCCCAATATCCATTCATACTCCACAGTCCTGCAGATGATAAGAACCTGTCACCATCTTTCCAGTGGACTTTATCATGGTGAGCGATGCCTTCCTTTGAACCGCTTGGTGACTGGGTAAGTGGCAGAGAAGGAGACGGACGAGGCTGTGAAGTTGCAGTGCAGAAAGGGCAGCATCGGTGAACAGAGATTAATGTTTATTAAAAAAATGCATAGTTTACAAAATGTCCAATGTGAAATGGACTGATGCTTCATATTGTTGATCTCCAAGTCCAGTAAGCAAACCAAAAAAAAAAAACAGATCTTCATCGGGATTATCTCAGTCATCAGGTTACACCATAGGAACTAAGGGGAATCCACTCAGAAGATTTTCAGCAGTACAACTGGGGCCGCCCATATCGTTTACTTCCATCGACATCACCAACCGTATAAAGGCGTGAGCGGCCCCACTCCCTCCTCAGTTCTTTCTCACCATTGACTTGATCGCATAGATCTCCACGGAGGCTCCGACGCAGTATTCATGCCATTTTTTCACCTATGATTTTTCTTTAATATTTTTTCTTGAATCTCTTCTTTTTAGAAGAGATTCCTCCAACTTATGTTGAGAATTAATCCTTCTACCTCTCTCTTCCATCGCTGCCACTGCGGAAAGAAGATTGCCTTCACAGATGAACACTCTCTCTGTGTCTGCTGTCTTGGGCCTGATCGCAACATTTATGACTGTGTGCTCTGCCAGAAGTTTAATCAAACAACCCTCAGGCGACTTAAAAATTTTCTGATGGTTCAACAAGCAGCCAGCTCCGGGCAGGGGTCCTCCGGGGTCGCAGCCTCTCAGTCGCTGACCAGATTGTCGAGCTCTCAGACCTCCAAAGCCTGAGACAAATCCTCAGGGAAAAGTATTGAAAAAGACCTGAGATTGCAACTGCTTCCCCCGGCAACGATCTTATTCACTGATGGCCTCTTCTTCCTCTGTGGGATCCTCATCCACTGCAGCTGCACCAACGCAGAAAACTGCTGTCCAGGTGTCTGTGCCCACCAAACACATACAGAAAACTTCTCCGCCCAATTCTCGGGACTCCCAGCCATCGAACTACGGGTCATCGGCCCCTCTGTGAACTAAAGGCTCATCATCGATGGCCCTTCCATCGAGGCTCATCGGTTCCTCAGGATCCAGCAGGCGGGTCGTCAACTCCTGTGCCTTCGATTTCCCCCCCTGTCGATGACCACTTTCTACTTGAATGAAGACCTGCTTAAATTCACAGATGTGCTGGTACAGCAGCTGGGTGCTTATAGGCCCCCCTCACCAGTGCCGTTGATGGCAGCTTCGTCGTCGATACCTACTTGTCGGCCACAGGAAGCTCCCCATGAGCCATTGGTAATGCATCAGATGCCAGACCAAGATGATGAAGAGGTCGACTTTGAGGATGAGTACCACCCAGACCTCATTCTTCCTGATGATGAGGAGGAAGAGATCAGACTCTCTGACAGATCTACCACCTCCTCTGTCAGTGAGGACTCGGTGAAGCATACTCCCAGATCTCCTGAGGATCCCACATTTTTTAATGTGATGAAGCAGCCGTCCATGGGCTTCCACACTGAGGAAGAGGATTCCACCAGAAGGGAGCTGTTGGACTTCTTGGAGATCCCCGAATCTCCCCCAAAAATCATTCCTCCAGTCCTTTCTTCTCTGAGGAATGCAGCCACAGCAGCCTTGCACGGACAAGACTTGGTGCCAGCTATGCCCTGCAGGACTGATAAACTTTATCATGCACCCCAAGATCTTCCCTGCTATACTGCCCAGCCCGAGACAGACTCAGTGGTTATCCAGGCAGCTCGTGACAGGTCTAAGGCGCCTAAGCACATTAGCTCCCTTTCCCCAGATAATAAACCTTGCAGAATCGACCTCTGGGGAAAGAGGGTATATGCTTCCTCCACTCTGGATCTGAGGATTGCAAACTACCTGTCTTGCATGGTGAAGTAAGGGCAGGGCCATAGCACAGGCCCTTCCAGATGGCACACAAAAAGCTGTTTCAGCAACTCCAGGCCACTGAAGACGTTAGTAAACACCTCCTAAGGGTCCTATATGACATGGCTGATACCTTTGCCAGGGCTGCTGCCATGGGCATATGCCTAGAGAGGCACTCATGGTTGAGAGTATCTAGTTTTGCTACTGTTGTTCAGTAAAAGGTGCTTAATGCCCCCTTTAATGGCACAAAGCTTTTTGGCCCTGATGTCCAGGATATATTATTAATGACCTGCAAGCCTCAGGCAGGGCCCTTAAGTCTGTCCACTCCCTGTACAATACAAACCAACCAAGAGGCAGAGGATGCAGTCCCTTTCGTGGAGCGCCCAATAAGCCCAGTCCAGGCCTTTGGCCCCAAGGGAAGCGCAAGGCCCCAGCTGCCTTCCCCGCTCCAGCCAATATTAGAGCGGCAGCAAAGTGTCCCAGAAATGATGGACCAGCCCAAGCTCTTTGCCGGTCCCCCCCCCCCCGTTTGATCCCGAACCAGGAGGCAGTTGTCAGAGGCTGGTTCTCCCTTCACTTGAATCAAAGGGGAACCATAACTTTCAGATACATGGATTCTGCAAATCATAGAGCAGAGGCACACCTGGAGCTCATCGAGCAACCTCTAGAAACCCCTCCTCCACCCTCCACTTACCCCCAAGCTCATTTTCCTGTTCTCTGGGAGGAGCTACAGTCCCTTCTACACAAGCAGGCCATTGAACCAGTTCCCAGGTGCCAGAGAAATGGGATTCTGTTTCAGGTTTTTCCTGGTACCCAAAAAGACCATCAACTTGAGGTCCATTCTAGACCTCAATCTGTACATCCAGTACAAAAAGTTCTAGATGGTAACTTTTCCAGGCCTGATACCCCTCCTCAAAATGGGGGACTGGCTCTGCTCACTTGACATGCAGGATGCCTACCTGCACATCTTGGTCTTCCCTCCTCAAAGGAAGTTTCTCCGTTTTGCCTTTCAGGGCGAGCATTATCAGTTCAAGATGCTGCCCTTTGGCTTATCCTCTGCACCGCGATTCTTTACCAAGTGCTTAGCAGTGGTAGCAGCAGTTCTCAGAAAGGAGGATCTGTATGTTTTCCCTTATCTGGACAACTGGCTTCTAAAGGACCCATACAGGGAACAGCTTCTACTGACTCTGGAGCAGACTCTCTGGCTCTTCTACTCCCTGGGCATCACAGTCAGTCTGCCTAAGTCAGCTCTGGTACTATTCCAAAGGGGCGGTCCTGGACTCTGCTCGAGAGGAGGCCTTCCTGACCCAAAAAGGGCAGAGTGCTTTATAACCCAAGCTCAGGAAGTTGCCCAAAACTGCTATATTCCTGCCAGGGTGTACCTCAGATTACTGGGCCTTATGACTGCTGCCATACCCACTGTTCTGCTGGCACAACTTCATATGCACACTCTCCAGTGGACTCTGCGGGTGCAGTGGGACCAGCACATGGACAACTTAGATCACCCAGTCCTGGTCTCTTCCCCAGTCCGCGAGGTACTGCAGTGGTGGACGGACCCCGAAAACCTGCTTCAGGGTATTCCATTCCAGATCTCCTCCCTGCATCAGATCCTAACCATGGATGCCTCAGGTCTAGGTTGGGGAACACACCTGGGTCCATTCCAGACCCAGAGTTCTTGGTCCCAGCTGGAAACCTCCCTGCATATCAGTGTCCTGGAGATGAGATCGATGCTGTATGCCATTCAGGCCTTTCAGGACCACCTTGCTCTGGGTCAGCTGCTGGTGTAGTCAGACAATTTAAGTGTAGTTTACTACATCAACAAGCAAGGGGGGACTCATTCATACCCCCTATGCAGGGAGGCCATGAGATTCTGGTACTGGGCACTGGATCATAGTTTGACACTTTCCACATGTCAGGTATATTAAACACCCTGGCAGCCAGTCTTAGCAGGACTGTGTCCAGCATGCATGAATGGGAGCTTCTCTCATCCGTTGCAGATGACTTGTTCAACAGGTGGGGTCATCCAGAGTTGGACCTTTTTGTGTCCCCACTCAATGCAAAACTGCCAAATTTCTGCTTACTAGAGCCAGGGCCTGAAGTTTTCTGGTGAGACGCATTGTCCCTCTCTTGGAGCGGAAGGTTTTTTAATACATTCTTTCTGTTTTCCATGATCCTGAGGGTACTAATCAAGTTGCAGATGGAGGAGGGCCAGCGTGATCCTCAGGGCTCCATTTTGGCCTCGGCAGATATGGTTTCCTCTGCTACAGCAGCTCACGGAGTTAACCTCTGGTCCCTCTCCCCTATGCAGGAACCTACTGACCCAGGATCAGAGGACCCTGGTCCATCCCAACCTCTGGTTCCTCCATCTGCATGCTTGGCTCCTGAGGACATAGCCATACCCAGATTCAGTGTCTCTAACAGGGTGGTAGACATCCTTGTGGCTGCCTGGAAGCCTTCCACTTGAGCCACATGTGCCATAAACTGGAAGCGGTTTGCTGTCTGGGCTGCCAAGCATCGTTTGGACCCTTTCACCTGCCAGCTGAACCACATCCTGGACTACCTGATCTCCTTGTCTGACTTAGATCTCCAGTACTTCTCCCTCAAGTTGCACCTTTCGACCATTTTCATGAGCCCGTGGGTGACTGCACGATTGCTCAGCTGGATGTCTCCTGTACCTTTCTCAGGAACATCCTGCACCTGAAACCCCCAATCCATTCTTCTGTCCTGGGTTGGGATATGAATTTTATTTTGGAGAAGTTGACCCTGTCTCCTTTTGAGCCAATCGCAACTTGCGATCTGTGCTTTCTGTCTTGGAAAGTGTTATTTTTGGTTGCCATTGCTTCTGCTCAAAGAATTTCAGAGCTTCAGGCCCTCTGGTGTGAGGAGCCTTAATTGATTGTTCACAAAGACAGTGTGTCTTTGTGCATGAATCCTAAGTTTCTCCTCAGGGTGATCTGAGTTTACACTCGATCAGTCCATCCACCTTCCGGTTTATTTTCCTGAGCGTGCCAATCCAGGGGAAGCACTGCTCCATGCATTAGATATGCACAGAACTTTGAAATACTACTTGCTTTGGACTAAAGAAAATTGAAGCAGTTGTTTGTTTCTTTTGCCCCAGGTAGAGAGGGTGCTTCAGTTTCTAAGCAATGTTTGTCCAAATGGTTGAATAACTGCATTGTGTTTTGCTACAACAAGTATGGCAAAGAATTGCCTGGTGCTGTCAAAGTTCATGCCACCAGAGGTACAGCTAGCTCTGTGGCTTGTTTCCGAAGGGTCCCAGCTGCTGGCATCTGTGCGGCTGCCACCTGAAGTACCATCCATACTTTCACTAAGCACTACAGTCTGGACATTGCCTCAAGAGCCTGTGCAGGTTTTGGCAGGGCTGAGCTACAGGGCTTCTTGTCTTAAGCTTATGGTGAGCCCTCCTCCCAGACTGTCTGTCTGTACCTGTCACTGCTTGGGACTCGTTCCTACTGTGTAACCTGCTGACTGAGATAACTCCGATGAAGTTAAAGCAGTTACGTAAGAATTTGCTTTAACAGTAGATCTTCAAGGGGATCTCAGTCATCAGGTCTGCTTTCCCTCCCACCATCCCCCTTCTTGGGGCTCCTGTCTAGGAACTGGCTGTCTGGTGTATCCAGCCTTTCACATAGATCTGGGCACCTCTCTCTCTCTCTCTCTCTCTCTCTCTCTCTCCCTCCTCAGTCCCCCCATGGCAAGGGCTATGCTCCTTTTGTCTCCAAGGGAAAGAACTGAGGAGGCAGCAGGACCGCTCATGCCTTTATAGGGTTGGTGACATCGACGGAAGTTGACAGCGTGGGCGGCCCCATTTGTACTGCTGAAAATCTTTGGTGTGGATTCCCTTTCACTGACGGGGAAGTTCCTGTGGTGTAACCTCATGACTGAGATCCCCTTGAAGATCTACTGTTATAGTAAGTTCTTCTATAACTACTCTTTCTGGTGCCTCACCCTGTCATAGCAAATCATTCTAGCACATTAGAGAATCAGCCATTTTACTGAGAAATCTCATTGACAGAAAAGTGCTGTTGTGCAGGCATTAAGGACAATCACAGTTTGCCATCAGTTGTGATAAACCCAGCCATAGGACTCCAGGGTCAGCCTCCTTAAGGCTTTGTGCTAAATAAGGTGTCAGATAAGACAAGGGAACAGTTTCTTTAAACCAGTCTTGTTTACTAAAAATCATTAACCACATCTTGACCCAAAGCTTAAAAAAAACAGGATGATAAACCAATCTGATACATCTGCTCAGTTACATCTATACTTCGAAACTGGCATGGCCACCGGAGGAAGTGAGAATGAAAACAAAATTGGGCTCAAAATAAATCTGATCAAAAACAAAACGGCAACATTTTCCATATTATACATTCAAAATGGCTTGAATAACCTGTAAACAATGTTTAAACATATTTGGAAAATCTAACTGAAGGAAACGCTAGCCACATTAAGGGTACTGCACCAGATTATGAAGCAGCAGGGCTTTAGAAACAATGCTACTGTGAGAAAACAGTAAGAACTCTAAAATGGTATTAACATACAGGAAACGTATAAAAGCAGAGCCATTACCAAAACATACTTGGATAAAATAATAAAATAGTTTACAACTAATCATGTGAATAAGTACTGTAATATGAATGCCAATACTGATCTTATTGTGCTTCCCTTGTACAGTAAGGATTGTGTTTGAGTCAATAAAAAAGCAATTTTATCAATGGCATTAAGTTAACAATGTTCTCTAAACTATGGGGAGTGACATATTAAGGGCTATACTTGCCATTAGTGTGAAATACTAGTTAAATTTAGTGACTAAATACGAGTATGTATTTTGAAATATCACTGTTGAAATCTGATCTTTGTTGTACTCTTTAAGTACAGGTGATTACTACATTCCTTCTGTCTGTTTACTCTTTCCAGTGGAAAGTCGTCCTTTCTAAAGCAGGCATATCACATGATGTTTATAAGCATCTATGTTAACTGGTAGAATAATCCCAAGAGTGGGTGCAGTACTGCTAGATTCCCTTTATTTGGCCATCCACATAAACACATTGTTAAGACTGTTCACCCTGATGCTTGACTTCACTTGTGTTTAATCAAAGAATATTATGGTCAAGATGTTTTTGGCACATTCCTGATATACCATAATTGAAGGTTGTTTCCTAAACCGATTAAAATGTGAGATATCCTAAATATGTTTAATTGTCATAGTCCACTTTAATGATTATGTTACCACATACAAATATTGATTGTCTTTCGCCTAAGCTCGGAGATGGATGAAGAAAACTTCCACGTTCTAATGGAACAGGAGGGACCTGTAAATAATTTTTTGGAAGACCGTCCGGCTTTAGAAGTACACCATCTTGTGAATCACTGACTGTGCTTTCCTGCTGCTCTGATTCATGACTGTTTAAATGAGGCGGGCCAGAGAATTGTCCTGGCAAAAAAATCTCACTGAGGCTTCTGTGTCCTGAAGAACCAACATTAAACACGGATGGTTTAGCATGAGGTGGCTGGTCGGGATGACTGACGTGAGAAATTCTTGTGACATTTGAGCCTGTTCTGATATGTCTAAAAGGAGGATACGTAGGTATTTCAGAAGCTCTCCTTGGCTGCCTTTGTTGAACACTTGGTCTTGTCCAGAGTTTCTGGTACAGGCTTGCCAGTGCTTTCTGAAACCTTTTGCTGAGCAGTGCATAGACTAGAGGGTTGATGTCAGAATTCAAAAGAGCAAGCCAGTAAACCACTGTAATTACAGGAGCTGGGATGCTGCTGGACGGGTTTGAAGTCGCTGTTTCAATTGCTTGCATTAGGCCTACAATTATGTAGGGCATCCAGCAACAAAAGAAAGCAAATATTGCAAAAAACAAACGCAAGGCTCCGTGATGTTCTCGGCCTGGAAGACTCTGCCTAGAGAGTATATCTTGGTTGTTGTCCAGGTTTGTAATGGATGGAAGATTATGCATATTGCTGGAGATACTCTGGGAATCGTCTGAGTGCTGCTCTGAAATAATTTTCGAGTTCACACTATAAATTAATTTTGAGAAAGTGGGTTTCACAGATTCGGGTGAATTTGTCTCAGTTGAATTTCTTTGCAGCTGGTTTTCCAAATCATGAATCCTCCTGGCATGTCCTCGGGCCACATTTACAATCCTGATGTAGCAGAACACCATTATACAAGCAGGGAGCAAAAATGAGAAACCAGCAATGAATCCAGTGTAGCTGGGGCTGCTGGCCCACTCCACAGTGCAGCTGTACATAGCTGGCGCGTAAATCAAGTTCCCCCAGCCTAGTAAAGGAGGACAGCTGCTAAGAACAGCTTGTAGCCAGATCCAGATAACTGTGATAACTGTTCTTCGCACAGTCCTCTGGGAATTATACTGCAGACAGTCAATGATGGCATGATAGCGGTCTAAAGCTATTGCTGCCAAAGTTAGCACTGATGCTGTACAATAAACTGAAGATGTATACCCCACATAAAGGCAGAGTTTCTGTAAAGATAAAAAAAAACAATGCATCGTTAGCTTGCATTCTACATGCTGTTCTATTGTTTATAAAAATATTAACCCAACTGTTATGAGAGACCTCTTGTCATAAGTAGGCCATACAAATTGTGCACCTTCAGACAAAACGAGTATCTTAAAGAGCCTGTGACATCATGGAAAACATAGCATTTGGACAGAATTGAATTTGTAATTCAGGTATTCCTTGTATTTACCTACCTACTTTTCTGTATTACAAGGGACTTTTATATGAAATTAAGATTGTCTGTCACTTGGGCCTCATCAGTTTAGGCTGCTTGTCTACATGTGATATATTAATCCTGTTCCTGTGGCATCATCATTTCTAAAGCAACAGTTATGTCAGAAACAGAGTGCTGCAATTCTAGACTAGAAGCTAGAGTTTATAAAGTCCAAGTGACACACAATCCTGTGTTCAGTCAAATGTCTTAAAAGGAACATAAACCCCAGTGTTTACATTCTTTAATATAATTGTTAGTCTGGGCAAGTGTGAAGTCGGTTTAATAACCCTAATATATTGGTTTGTGTGTTTGTTTTTAATATGATACTAATTTTTACGTTTGCCATGCGTGTGTGTGTGCAGCAAATATTTTGTTATGAGAGTTGAGTTTTGAGAGGTGTGACACTGTCAGTCCAATGCCGACCAGTCTTCAAGGGGCATGTCAGTGGCACACCAATCATCAGCCAGGCTGATTATGATACAGTTGTGGCTTTCTGGGAGGAAATGTCTTGGACTTGAAAAGGAAAGGTCGACCCAATCATGGGTCAGCTCTCTCCTTTGATACACTTAGTTTGAGGCAGTATAGTGCAGTGGTTTAAGGCTCTGCGCTGCAAATCTGGAGACCTGGGTTTGAATCCCACAGCCCCCACTTGCATACTGTGTGACCCTGAGCAAGTCACTTAACTTCCCTGTGCTCCCAGGTTACACCTGTAAGCAAGCTTTCAGCTTAGTGTGTCTCACCTGGCTAAACAATTGGAAAAAAAAAAAACACTCAACCCAGCAAGCTGATCTCTCATGATCAGCCTGCTGAGGAACTTCAAACATCCTGAAAGAGCCCTGAGCTAGCCAGCTGCAATAAAGAAAACAGTCCATCGATGTCTGTTGCTGGCACCCCTGTAACTGTCTCCTCCGCCCTCCATTCCCTGTTCCCATATAAAAAAAAAAATCGGCTCCCTCCCTCTGTGTGCTGTCCCACCCCCACCTTCCATCCATGTCCCCATATAAAGTAAAACTCCTCACGCTCTCTCCTTCAGTGTGTTGTCCCACCCCCCAACCTCCATTCTGTGTCCCCATATAAAGTAAAACAAAACCCATCCTGCTCCCTCCTTGGTGTGCTGTTCCACCTCCACCTTCTGTTCCATATATATATATATATATATATATATATATATATATATATATATGAAGTAAACTCCCTCCCACTCCCTCTCTCTTTGTTCTGTCCCACCCCCACCCTGCATGTGGTGTCCCCTATAATGAAAAACAAAATCTCTCCCTCTGTGTACTGTCCCACCCTCCATTCCATGTCACTGACGGAACTAGTGGACTCGGGTTGGGACGTGTGTCTCCCCATTTTGAGGATCCACCAGAATGGGAGGGGTCTTCATGCGGGTGTGGATGTCTCTCCTTTCACTCTAGTTATGTTTCCTGATTTAGTCTCTGTCAAATTTACATCCCTTTGTCTCTCTCTCACACACACACACACACACACACAACACACGTTGCACCATGCTGTGAAAATGGCAGAGAGAGAGATGTTTGCCAATGCCATCCCTGGCTTTCTCTGTTTTTTTCCCCGTGATACCTACTGTCAAGTTAAATGCAAGACTGTGTTGTTCATTGTTCAGCCTGCACAGTGTGTTTACACTTATCTCCTTTACTGAGGAACTGAATATTTTAAAAAAAAAACTTTTTTCTTTGAGTTGCAAGCAGGAATTACTGCTATAATAAACAGGTTTTGCTCTTCAGAATTGCTTGTTATAGAAGTGCAGCTGTGCTCCCATAGTTAGGGTTTGCAAGTAACTATTTAAAAGCTGAATTATTGTTTACTTGTTTCTGAGCGCTTTCACAATGGATCGGGCTGAGATTTGTATTTTGTAGAGATGCTAAGATATACAAACTGGCAATTTGTGCATCAGCAATCCTTAGTCTGATTGAAATGCGAAGTTCATGTAAATTTTAAACTTGTTCAGATACGTTTGCCTTGTTCTTAGAGTGGTCTACAGCACAAAGTACAAAAAGTGAAATCATAAAAATTGTTTAGCTTAATGATTGTTACTTTTCTGTAGATGACTTTAGTTGTCCAGTTTAAAACAATGAGTGTTTTTTTTATTAATGTGAGTTTAAAAACAATTCCTTACCTCCTCACTATGTGAGTTGCAAAATTGGAAATGGCTCCATTGATGTCTGTTACTGCCACCCCTGTAACTCTTCCGCTCACCCTACCCTCCCTGTTAGCACCCACCATCCACCCACATAAACATAACACTGACAGTGAGGGTGCCCAATCCCCCAGTGTCACTTTCGCCATCTAAAATAAAGAACAACGTTCCTTGTCATTTTTCTATCCCTGTAAAAACCAAAAAAGGCCATCGATGTCTGTTGTGCCATTAGTCCCCCCAACCGACCTTCCCACTCACAACCCCCAAGCCTTTACTTACCCACTGGGGATCCAGTGCTGTAATCCTCTGTGGACCATAGACACATCTTCACTCTTCAAAGCCAGACCATGAACTGAGGAAATCAGGTATATGGTTCAATGTGTTTCAGTGGGATTTTGAACTTAATGGCATAACATGGGCATTTTTGCATATTTCCCCTCAAATTTTCAACATGCCTTTTTTAGGACCCCACGTAATGAACAATTGCAATGAAATGAGGCAGATCTGTCCTGAAAGGTGATTTCATGGTCGCTGCGCCAAATCACCTTGTGGGCAGGGGTTGAAAATTTCCCTGCCCTTGTTCATGAGGCAGGGTCATAAGAGGGCTATGTTGAAAATTTGGCATAAAAATATTTAAAAACAACAACGTTATGAGACTACATTGCATTTTGTGAATGCAGGCTCCTAACTTTGGCAAATTTCAATATTTTTACTCCAAAATTTCAACATAGCCATTTCTTCACAGCACTTCATGAATATGACAACTGTCAATTTTTAAATCCTGGCTTCTGCATCCCTAAAGGTGATTTTGCAGTCCCTGCATGAAATCGCCTTTCAGGCAGGAGTCAAATATTCTGTCAACACTTGTCATGAGGTGGGGTCATAACAAGACTATGTTGAAAATGTGGGGCCAAAATATTACAAAACAACAAAGTTATGAGTCTGCATTGAAATTCATGAATGCAGGCTCGTACTTTGCCACAAGGCATATAGTACCCCAGGACTTCTATACCAGCGACGAACATCCAGCATTTTTTATTTTTATTTTTTTAATTTATTTATTCTAGGATTACAAGTACCTTTGAGCCAAGGCTCTTTTACAAAGGTTCCACGTCAGAAATAACAAACAACAAGGAAGCAACAGTGAAATAACAGTAAACAATTCATGTACAACAGTGCTATTGAAAGGGGTCAATTATAGGAAGAGTAAGGTGTAGAGGAGGAGGAGAAGTGTAGGTAGTTAACAGAGGCAGCAATAGTAAAATGGTGAACACAGCTAGAACGCATGTGCCCACAAGGAATGGGTAGGATCAGGCACCAAGGTGGCAGAGAAACAGGGATGAGAGGAGAGGGGAGGAAGATGCAGCCGGAGGTATTTGTTTAAAAATAAATGGAAGAAGTGATAGAAGAAAAAAGGGGCAGGGTGGGGGGGGGATAAGTGCTATAATGGGGCAAGGAGAGACTAATGAGGTGGTATGAAGACCTGAGATTTGAAGTGGCGCCTCAGGAGCTGGGGGAGGGGGCCTAGGGTTAAGCAGTATATAAGTTAGGATTAAAGCTGTGTAGGTCATCATCTAGGAGAGGAAGTCACAGGAGCTAGAGGCAGTGAGATGGGCCTGGAGCCTGGTTTTGAACAGACCTAGTGCTGAGGCAGAGGACATGGTGTGGCTGAGACCATTCATCCATAGAGGAGCCCTATGGGTGAAGGAGCATTGGCTCTACGTAGTTCGACAGCGAGGAACTTGTAGAATCTGGGTTGTCGAGCTCCTGGTGTTTTGTTGGTTGGTGTTTTGATGTAACAAGGCAGTAACACTGGTGGAGTCAGGCCAAGGTTGATTTTTCCTACCATAGCACATGTGAGATCCTTTATGTGAGAGTTGGAGCCATCCGGATTGTTCATAAAGGGCACAGGTGTGGGTGAGGCGGTGGAAACCAGTTGTGAGTCGGCATGCTTTGTTAAGTGCAGTTGTTATACGTCAGAAGGCGGACGTCATGGCAGAGCCATAAATAATGAGGCCATAATCAAAAATTGACACCACAGAGCTCTGGACAGCAATCTTCAGGGCCTCTGGGATGAGGTGCTGCCTGTGCTTGTAGAGTAATCCAAGGCGTGTGCTGGCAACTTTAGCCATGCTGTCAGTGTGAGCCGTATAGGAGAGATTGGGGTCAAGCAGAATCCCTAGGTATTTGAAAGAGTAAACTTGTTCGAGGATAGTCCCCTGCTTGGTGGAGATGGCAAGGGGATGTTGCTTGTAACGGTTATGTGAACTGCAGAATAGCAATGACTTGGTTTTCTTGTGATTGAGGACTGTGTTGTAGTGGTGAAAGGTTCTTGTGCATAGAAAAGACAACAGCATCATCCGCATACAGGATGATTTGTTCTGAGCAGGATTGTGGTAGGGAGTTTAAAAAGAGGCTGAAAAGGAGAGGGCCCAGTATGGACCCCTGAGGTGCTCTGGAGCAGACAGACAAGGTGTCCGAGATAGCACTGGCAATTTTTACTCTTTGAGAGCGGTTGTCAAGGTAGTTTCTGAACCAGTGGGCTGAGTCTGGTGCGAGGCCAGCAAGGAGTAGTTGGTCATACAGAAGCTGATGATGGACCGTGTCAAATGCCTTTGAGAGGTCGATGAAGACAGCCCCAGTAAGTAGTCCTTTATCAAGGGAACTATGCACTGCACTGGAAATTCAAGCAGGGCAGTGGTGATACTATGCCCATTTCTAAAACCATGCTGTTGTGTGCAGAGAATATTGTATTTATCCAAATAATCAGTGACCTGGTCCACAACAATATGCTCTAGGACCTTGGATAGTGGTGGCAATGTGGAGATCGGGTGGTAGTTAGAGTGGCAGGTGTTATCCCCAGTTTTGTGGACCAGGGTCACAGTGGCAGTTTTCCATATTTCAGGAACTGTACTGGTGTGGAGAGAGAGGTTAAGAATTTTAGTTAGGGGACTGAGGACCTCGTCAAGTGTAAGTGATAGCAACTTAAGATCCAGGGTGTCACTGCTGATTCTGGAAGTGGAGATGGCTGAGGCAATGTGGCAGTGAGTTTCATTCATCTTAATCTCCCTGAAGTAAAAATGAGGGTGGTTTGACAGAGTGCAGGGTGTGTTAGAGGGGGTGTGACTGACTGAAGAAATCAGGTGGTAGAACAGTACTGAGGTCAGTAAAAGCCGTGTTAAAGGTATTTGCAATGACCATGGGATCAAGGGTAGTGGACCCTTCAACAATTAACATGGCCGGAGGAGACTTTGATTGTTTCCCAGTAATGTCCTTGATATTGTCCCAGACAGCATGACCATTTCCCCAGGTGTTGGTGAGGATGCCCTTGCTTGTTTATTTAAGGTACCTTGTTAATGCTTTTTATTTTTTTTATTATCCACCCAGTACTCATTGAGATAGTAAAGCATTGCAGAGGTGTGGCAGTGTTGTGGCCAGTGCAGCGGACGCTTTAATGGGCGTGTCCCTCGGCGACCAATTAATACTGAAGCTGCTGATAATGGCAGTTTCAGAGTGAGTGCCACACTTGAAAGAAATCTGCCGCTGCACTCGGGCAGTTTCGACAGTGCAACATCAGCTCCCCCCTCCCTCCCAACCAGGCACACAGTAGGACAACAAATTTAAATGTTAGCTCCCTCCCACTGCTGCTGCACCCTCCATTCCCCATCGTGCTGGCATATAAAGAAAACCCTCCCATTCCCTCCCACTGCTGCAGCCTCTGTTTCCCGCATGGGAATAAAACCCTCCCACTTCCCGCCCCATACCCTCCGTTCTACATCGCACCCGCATAAAACCCTCCCACTCCCTCCCACTGCTGCTGCCCACCCTGCACCCTTCATTCTCTGTCCCCTGCTGACATCAGGGTGCTCAATCCCGATGTCAGCATGCATCCCCCCTCCCCTCACTAATGTGGCACACTGGGAGCCCACCCCAGTGTGCCAAAAATACTTCTTTGATGTTTCCGACACCAGGATGCCCACTCCCGGTGTTGGATGCGCCACCCCCCAAGCCCCTATTTTCTCAGCCAGTCTCTGGTGCCCAGTCCTCGATCGGCATTGATTCCCCAGTATTTTGGCACACTGGGAGCCCACCCCAGTGTGCTGAAATCCATTTTGTTTATATTTTGCAGAATGGCACGTCGCTGTGTGAAATCAACTTTCAGGACAGATTAACAAAATCACAGTGCCACTGTTCATGAGGGGCGGTCCCAAAATGGCCATTTTGAAAATTTGATGAAAACATTCCAAAAAATGACTGCGTTACGAGCGTGCATTGCAATTTCTACGCACACTTGCACAAGGCAGCAATGGCGGCAGAGCTTTGCTGCAGCTTGCCAGGCTCTCCATGAGAGAGCATTATCCTCCTTTTCACTGTTTTACTGCCTCTTTTTAAGATAACTTTAGAGAGCGACTAGTGAATTTTGTGTGTGAGTTCTCAGATCGTCTTTATTTTGACTGAGAGAACCTAAACGACAAGAGTCAGCTTTTTAGTTAGGGTGTTAGTCAGGGTCTTTTTAGCATAGGCAAGGCAGGGGAGTGAGGTAGTTTAGGCATCAAGTTTATTTATTTTTAAGAATGGGTTGCAGCTCGCCCAGCTTTTTGAACTGCTTTCCAGGATTCCTGGTTACTGGTGTGTTGGTGTTCATTCCCAGGTTTCATCTTTACTCTTCTTGGACACTGTTGCAGGCTTAGCGCGGCACCTTATGGGAAGGTGCTCTCTTGAGGAACGGAGGGGCCGACTCCTGAGAAAATCCCCCCCCCCCATCTCTGTTGGTTTGGTGGACAGGACTCTTCACGGTTCACCATTTGTGCAGCTGCCAGCTTCTGTGGAACTGTGCACCTTGCTGGTGCTTCTTTTTTCATTGATGAGAGGGCCAGTGATGTTAATTTGATCCATCGTTTGGGCAGACTGCATTCCCGGGGTTTGCGGATGCTGAGGGTGCTTCCACATCATTGACCCCGGGGCAAAGGGTGCACTGTCAGATCTGCTGTTCGGCTGGCTCCGCGGAGCACTGCGGGGACTTCGGGTTGCCTGGCGGACCTGAGCGGTCGGCCTGTACAGAGTCAAGGAATTGCTTTCTGGGACTTGGGCCCCCATGGATCTGTCGACTAGGTGGCCAAAAGATCTTCAAACTTTGGTATTTTCCCTAGGGGTCCCAGTAGCTGGTGAGAGCAGTGCAGGGGCTTCCTTGGGAGCATATCTCTGGTTGCACTTTCAACTGTTTGTCGAAAACATCTAACTACAAAGTCACTGGGGCAGTGAGAGGGCCCTTCGCCTTAAAGTAGTTTTGGCTGTGGACTGACATCTTTCTTAGATTACTGTTTTATCTGCAATTTTGTGTGATCCTGAGCATTGGGATCCTATATGTGATCTGCAGTCTGCTCTCCTGAATTGTATTTAAACTTAATTCCGAGATTCCTGCTTTTGGGGGTTGTTTGGGTGGAGAGTGAGGGTTTGGTTTTTAATGTATGTGTGTGTGGAGTGTGTGATATTGAGCTTTTTGTAGAGTGTGTGTTTTTATTTTGGGGGGGGGGTTGGGATTACATAGTCAGGAGGGATGTGTCTGGGAAGGTATGAGGGCCTGGGGCGGGTCAGGATATTGTATGGGGCATCCTGGCTGCTTGATCTTCAGCCTTTTTTCAGCCTCCCAGTGTCTGTTACTACAGCAAGGCACTGTAGGGAGGTTGGAATAGGGAGGAATCATAGGATTCGATCAAGATGGGGTGCCCCGTGGACTGCATTTGGTGGTAGGATCAAGGTAGTAGGGTGCAAAAGGCGCCCTGGGATTAGATGGGTCTTAGGGAGAGGCCAGACATGTTTAGTTCCTGTCACCAGGGCTCCCACCAGACCAAGTGGGCAGGCAGCCAGAGGGGCTGCACTGTCCACCAGTCCCCTGAGGGCGGTGCTTTCCAATGCCAGATTGGTCAGAAACAAGACTGCAGTTATAGCGGACTTGGTTTCTTTGGCTGATCTGGCTTGCATCATAGAGACCTGGATTGGTGATAAATGCTGGTCCCGTTTTAGAGGCCGCCGTCCCACCTGGGTATACCGTAGTGCTCTGCCCCTGAGTGGAGCGCAGGGGCGGGGAAGGTAGCCATCTGTTTTAGATCTGAGCTGGGCTGCACCCAGTGAGAGCACCACATTTGAATGTGTGGCCATCCATGGGGCCCAGGTGCAGGTTGCTTGATTCTCATTTACTACCCTTCTGGGGCAGCAGGAGATTTCTTGCAGGAGGTGGCCGATTTTGTCATCAGTGAAACATTGGAGGCCCCCAGATGTTTAGTGCTGGAGGACTTCAATGTTTGGGTCGAGGATGAATCTTCTCGGCTTGGTTACAGCTTCCTCCAGATGATGTAATCGCTGGGCCTTGTGCAAGGAGTTTCCTCCGTGACCCATCAGGGTGGCCACACGTTGGATCTGGTGATCTCACTGGGGCTTGAGATAAATAGTCTCAGCATTGATCGGGTCATTTGGTCCGATCATTGCACGGTGAAGTTCCGGTTCAGGGCTCCCCTTGATAGCTTTCCCCCTGCAGAGATGGTCAGCTATTGCCCTCTGAGGGGGTTGACCCCTGAGGGTTTTTTGGTGGTGGCTGACCTATCTACTGTGGACAGTGCATGCATTGGGAGTGTGTGCGCGGCAGTGGATGCCTATAACAAGGCGCTGTCTGGTGCGCTTGACTCCCTCGCACCAGCCTGTGTATGACCCAGGTCTTCTCACTTTAGGTCCTCTTGGTATGATGGGGAGCTCAAGGTGATGAAGACTTAGGGTCGGAGATTAGAGCACTGCTGGCGGAAGTCCAGCCTGGAGGTAGACAAACTGGCCCTACGTGTGCACTACGGTGCATACCAGGGAGCAATCAACCGTAAGAAGGCACAGTTCCTCTCCAGGGAGATTGCTGCCGGGAGGAACTGACCAACTGTGCTCTTTCAGACTGTGGACAGGCTTCTTCATCCTTCCTGTCTACAGCCGAAGGTAGCCTTTTTGAATGCATTGTGTGAGGAGTTTGCTCAATTCTTCTCAGACAGGGTGTCTTCCATCAGGCAGAGGGTTCCGCCAGTGGACCAGAGTTTGGCCGACAGTGGTCTGATGTGTTGACTCCGCTGGCCCAATGTTTGCCTTGATTGTCCGGTGCTCCTTGTTGGAGGGGGTCTTCTCCGATGTCTTGAAGGAGGCATTGGTGAGACCCCTTCTGAAAAAAACATTGCTGAACCCTGACGTCAAGGCAAATTACCATCCTATCTCCAATCTCCTATGTTTGGGTAAGATAGTGGAGAAGGTGGTGGTGCTTCAGCTTGTGGAGCATCTTGTGGCCCATGATCTGTACGAGCCACTCCAGTCTGCGTTTCATGTGAGGCATAGTACAGAAACTGCACTAGTTCGAGTGCATAACGACCTCCTTAGGGCTAGAGATCGAGGGGAGGGGACAATTCTTGTTCTCCTTGATCTCTCTTCAGCATTTGACACGGTGGACCATCGAGTGTTACTTGACCGCCTAAGGGAATTCTGAGGACTCGCTGGCACTGTAATCTGCTGGTTTGAGTCTTTTCTATCTAACAGGAGGCAGAAGGTAATGATGGGGAATTTCTCCTCCTCCTCTGGCCACCTGTCATGAGGAGTTCCCAAGGGTTCGGTCTTGTCGCCAATCTTGTTTGCTGTGTATATGCTGCCCCTGGGAGAGCTCATTAGGAAGTACAGCCTGGGTTTTCACTGCTATGGTGATGATACCCAGTTGTATCTTTCCTTTGCCCCTGTAACATCTTGTGCAGTGGTAGTGCTTAACAGCTGCCTTGCTGAGATCAATGACTGGATGGCCTCCAGCTGGTTGCGACTGAACCCCAGTAAGACGGAGGTACTGGTGGTGGAGTCGAACAGAGGGTGTGATAGGTTGGCCTCTGGTGCAGAGACAGGGCTTTCTCTTGGCTCTGTACCATTGAAGGCCTCCTCTAGGGTGCATGATCTGGGCGTTATTCTTGACAGTGAATTGACACTTCGGTTTCAGGTGACGTCCGTTGTCTGTACCAGTTTTTATCATCTGAGAAGTATCGCCAGGATAAAGCCCCTAGTTCCACCACTGGACCTTTCCACTTTGTTACATGCTTTCATAACATCCAGGCTTGACTACCGTGATGCACTCTATCTCAGGGTCTCTGGGGGTACCCTGCGCCGACTGCAGCTGGTGCAGAATGCGGCACTGAGGCTGTTGACAGGACAGCCTAAGTATTGTTACATCACTCCGGTGCTGCGTCAACTGCACTGGCTGCCGGTTAGGTGGAGGGTCCTCTTTAAGGTGGGTTTGCTCACCTTTAAGGCCCTACACGGCCTGGGTCCTGGCTACCTGAAGGACCTTCTTGCACCTACTGTCTCAGTCCGTTCCCTCCGTTTCTCCTCTAGGGGCCTCCTTGCAATTCCCAGGATGAGGTTAAAAACTGCTGGTGACAGAGCATTTAGTGTCGCCGCCCCCGTCCTTTGGAATTAGTTTCCTTTAGCCGTCAGGGAGGCCCCTTCTGTGGAGGTATTTAAGGCCTGCCTCAAGGCCTTCTTGTATAATCAGGCCTTCCCGGACTGTGTTTTATAGTCCCTACCTGTCTTTTAGAAATCGATGTTTAATTTAGTTTTTAGCCATTCTGAATTTAGTTGCTGTTGAGGGTAGTAAATTTTGTTTTAATTGTTTGGCATATAGTATATAAATGCTTATTATTTATTCTGTATTTATTCTAATTGTTGTACGGCGCCCAGAGCCTCCGGGATGGGTGTCTCTTAAATAAAACTTGCCTTGCCACACTTGTAACTTCACCAGTTTTTTATATTTTCACTCCAGATTGTCAACATTGCCATTTTTTGACACCTCCTCATGAACAGGATAGCCATCAATTTTCACATCCTGCCTGAAATGTGTTTTTGCACCTGTGGCGCCAAATGGCACACTCGCTGTGCAAAATCACGTTTTGGGATTGAGTAACGAAATGGCACTGCCACTGTTCATGAGGTGGGATCCCAAAAAGCCTATATTGAAAATTTGGAGCGAAAATACCAACAAACACCTGGGGCATTAGGGTTTCCAACCATAACACCCACCCTGTACAGACTGACAGGCGTCGGGGTGGGTGTGTGACATGGGGTCGTCGCCCGTAATGCTCATGCCATTCCACCCCCACCCCCACCCTGCAGCCACTGACAGGCTTCGAGGTGTGCCTTAGGGTCTTCGGCCCTAACATTCACCCCATTCTCCTATACTACACCCATCTCAGCTTATTTCCTTATGGAATGGGGTGAGCATAAGGTCCAAAGACCTGAAGGCACACTGCTACACCTGTACACCTGCAGCTTTCAAAATCCCACCCTTATTTTTTTTTATTTAAACATGGAGTCAGCTAAGTTGCTATATTGTTATATGAGGTTGCTAAATTTTCTTTACTTCAATATATGAAAACATAAAGTGGTTCAAAATTGTTTTTAAGTTCTGTAATTTTTAACAAAATATTATGTTGACATGACTAGACATGTATCAACACATAAGAACTGTATTGGTATGATATACTCTGTTGATGAGACTCCAATCTGTCATTAAAAGAAAAACTTAAGTTTCTAAGCCTAACCGTTCAAAAGATACTGCTTTTGAAATATTTCAAGCATTATAAAATATGATAAAAAATTTTTTTTGGAAATGATCAGAAGATATTAGTCATTGTTCTGTTTAACACATTCTTTTGTAATTTGAAAATGGAATCCAAGCTGTCAATGACTAGTTGGTTACACAAGATCACCTTTTACGGTGGAGGATTTCTTTACTTGGAATTGTGGACGTCTGCAAAAATTGCTGGTAGCTCCTGTTTTCATTTTGCTGTCCATTAAATCCTACCAGGGGATGTTTCTCAGTAAATAGCATGCTAATGGGCTTGGGGGTGGGGGCCTGTACTGACGTCAGACTGGAAGTCAACCGCACTTACTGAGGTATAAGTAATGTATTGAAGAAAGCTGTCATACAGGCAGTCTCCTGATCTAACTGGTGCTGACCTAATGCCCCAACACGTCACCTTGCTCTGAGGCGTCATTAAAATGGAACTGAACAATACATATGTAACAGGGTTCAGGTAAGAAAAACCCACGAGTCGTCAGTGTTTTTGTGGAAGGAATGCCTCATGTGAAACCCTCTCTCCACCCCCCACACTAACTGCACCACCAAACAAAAACAAGTGATATTGTATTCTCAGGAGAAAAAAAGGGCCTCTGTTTCCAAGTTGTTTGTTTATGTGAGACTATAATTATGCACGCTACCGAACTAATGCATTTCACTGCAATGCAACATGGTGAAATCGCTTTTCAGATGATTCACTTCTGCACTGAAGATGCGTTTGAGCTGTACTGTACATTTTATGTGAATAAATTAGAGGCAAAATTATTGATACTGCTGATAAAAAGACCATAGACAAGAAAAGGAAAAAAAGTAAACAGAAAATTTGCTCAAAGATAATCCCATTCTGGAGCCCTCTGGGGTGTCCAGGTGGTGCTTAATGGAGGAGGGGTATTTGTCACACAGGGAGGAAGGGAGGGCACAAGGAGGTCACCATCCTGCAACACTGCGCCCCTTATCATTCATGTCAAATGTGACACTGTGTCAGCTATGAAGGGAGTGAACTCAGGAGCTGGGTCCGGTGGCTGTTGAGGATGGTTTCCACTGCTGTGGGGAAGCGCTCCTAGCCAGGGAGCGATGGCACTGTGGTTTATTTCTGCAGTCACCTCTGCAGTGGATCAGGGAACTTTCCTACTCTGCATGGCCATCACTGTATGTATGTGAGGCCTGAGAGGGCACCGCCTTGCACTGGGGAGGTGGGAGGGCTTAGGGGAACAGGAGAAAACCAGAAAATCCTGTGGCTCCAGGGCCAGTTGTGTGACAGCCAGTGGTACTTCTGGGGCCCGCTCCATGTGGATCCCCACTTTGACAGTGCGAAATAGGGTTGGGAGATCAGCTGCATTAGGGCCAGATGGAAAGAAGACGGTGATGACACAGGAGCATACAGCCCTATGGGGAAAAAAAACCTATTAGATTTAAAAGGAGTCCAACTAAATCACCAGATGTGCTCTGCTCTTTAATATTTACTTAGCTATTTCAGAAACAACAGTGGTACTTAAGGAACTTCATTTTTTGTGTGTCTTATTTTATTTTCCCCTTTGATGCGTACGTAAGAAGGAAAAGTCAGATGGTGAACATCCTGCTGTAAAGGCTTCTCTGGTAATGCAGCATCAGTTTCACTAGGCTTTCTAGTCCTCAGGCTAGTGAGAACTGATGAGTGTGTTACACAGGTAGCAGACCGTGGGCCCTCTGCACAAAAGTATTGGCCAAACACCAAGGGTACTCCACATGGAGCTGAAGCTGTATGCATATGGGTGTTCAGAGAACACCTGCACAAGCCACAGTCCCTCTCCATGCCATGTAATGGGGCAAAGCTCAGCTGCACCATATGACACATCACTAAAATTGTGGTGAAGACAAGTGGTAGGAGGGGGAATGTTGGGGCAAGCACCCTTGTCCACAGACTCAAAAGATCTCTCCTTATAACCCCTGTATGCCTATGGTTGATTGTACATCTGCTGACTTCTTCAATTGTAAAATATCGCTGTTTTTTTTTTCATTTCAACCTTGTACTGTACTGTCTACACTGTATATACTTTTTCTTCCTTGTATAGTATTGCTTTTGTATATCTGCTTCTGTACTTTGATGTATTCATGACCAGGTCCACCTTGCAAATGAGCCTTGCTCAATGGTGCCCGCCTAGATAAATAAAGATTTTGATTGATTGATTGATGCCAGAAGTCAGTGGCTTTGCTCCACACGAGGTGTTTGCCTACACAAAGTGGGTAGCAGCTGCTAGCATTCCACTCTCCTTGGCCAAGCATTTCATGAGGTGAAGGGGGACTCCAATGACATCATCAGCCTAGTGCCCAGTCCTCCTGTTTGCCAGGGAGGGTGCACAGGGGAAGGAGTTGGTGAATGTTCAGTTTAAAAACTTGACAACATAACTACTTTTCTAAGGGGAAGACACACTGAGCTTATAACAGCTCATTTCCAAATGCCTCCTGAGGGGAATGGGGGAAGGAGACCATGCAGTTCATGATGTGCAAGTGAAAATACATAGTGCAAGATGCAATAGTAATAAAAAGTGTTTTATTTATTTTTACCTAATTTTTGTTGATCTCAATTCGCTGCTTGGTGTTTAAGTGGCACCTTGAGAAGAATGGGTCAGAGGTCATGTTCACACTCTGGGTATATAAGCTGGGGTATGTAAGCAATAAGACACAAGGGTGTGTGCATTGCCATTGAACAGATTTTACTGCACGCCCAGGGGTGTAGTGAGGCATGGGGCCACAGGCCGAGTGCCTTCAGCCCCTGGAAGTTGGTAAAATCTGTTCAATGCACACACCTTTCGTGTCGTATTGCACTTAAAAAACTTATGTGAAAATAAAAGAACCCATTTTATTTGTTAAAAAAACATTTAGATATGAATAAACTGAAATAATTTAGTTTATTTATAGTAAAATAGTCCTTCCACATTTATGTATTATGATGGGCTGGCAGTTTAACCTAGAGGTTAGGGGAACTAGGTGTGAACGAGCTTGATACATCCAGCAGACCAGACCTGAGTTTGATTCTCACAACCTCCACTTGCATACTGTGTGACTCTGAGCAAGTCACTTAAGCACCCAGTGCTCCCAGGTCGCCCCTGAAAACAGGCACTTGTGCCTAGTGGGCCTTCCCCGGTTACCAAAAAACTAAAATAAAAAAAAAAATTGCTTGAGTACTTTGCCCTTCATTGGGATCTGTAGTTATGGTACCATGAGGTCAGAACCCTCCCCGGACTGTGCAGCCACAGCAAGTGGCAGTAGCTCCCACCATCCTCGCCTGCTTAGTAAAGGAATGGAGTTTATTTAAGTTTAATTAGAAGATTTGCAGTGAATGGGGGGGGGGGGGTTAGGATGGATTAGCTGCAGTTCAACAGCTCCTTCCCCCTTCACTGAGTGTCCTCTGTTATCCTGAATGGCATGTTAGGTCAAAAGGCATCCTGACATGGGTCAAATAGTGGGTCAGTGTGGCAGCAAAAGGCATCCTCCAGGTTACAGAGTTTGTCAGGGTGTCCGCTCCGATCGAACCTTAGCCCCTCTACTGATGTCAGTGGTAGGAGCAATGTTACCAATGCATGAATAGCTAACTTGTTGACTGCATTTTAAAAAGTAAGAAATGCTTTTTAACTTTTGTTAAGTGGAGACGGGAGTGCTGTCAGCTTCAGAGATGGCTGGAAGAGACGTGCTGTGGTACTGGTAAAACTAGCAGGTAGGGAGCACGACTGGCAGTGGAGACAGTGGGAGCAGGCATGCAAAACCTCAAGTGTTTCATTGGGAGAAGTCAGTGATTTTTTTTAAACTAACAGTTCCATGTGTTGTTTAAATGTATAGGGCTTCTGACAGAGTCAGCAAGCAGTACCAGCATTTCAGTGATCGGCTGCAAGTACCAGGATGGGCAGCATTAGGGAGGGAATAACGTGGTGGTGTTTTAAAAAAACAACATTCTAACAGCACACTGATTTCTGTTTTGTTCAATGCGGTCCTGCTTTTAAAAACATGTTATTACCTTTGCACAGAACAGATTTCATGCACTGGTAATAACCAATCAGAAAGCAGGATTTCCTCTTCCCATTTTATGAATTCGGAATAATGAGCATTCTGCATCTACATGGCACAGTATTCCACCAGTATTCAGAATACAGGTGGAATATCTCTGCAGAGTTATTCTGAATGCTAGTATACGGCATATTCAGGCCCTGATATTGAGAGCCTGGCACAAGTGCAGTGTTCAGCATGCTGCGAGTGATATTCAGATGGCTAGCACTCATCAATGGAGCAGCATTATCTTGCTGAATACTGAGCCATGTCGGTGTAGCACTATGTGGACCTGCACTGTGATAATACAGACAAGGGCTGCATATGGCCCACAGGAGATATCACTGCCTGAAATGGGATAGCACCAGGTCTCCTGTGGGCCATATTCAGTCTGGGCATGCAAATGAGCCCATTGGGCATACAAGGCACTAAGCAGTCATCTGCAGGTCCATTATGGGCTCATTCACTTGCTGTGCTGCAGCCCCTTAGTGCCCATTTCTGTGAAACAGAAAAAGCCCTGATGGTCTAGTAGTTACTGCCACACCCTGATCGCCCTGCACATCTTTGTCTAATATTTTCTGGTGGTCTTAATGATTCTCTCCCACCCCCCCTGTTCACACTGTACATCTCTGATATTTCCTGGTGGTCTAGTGGTTCCCCTACCCCCATCACCCTTTAAATCTCTAATATTTTCTGGTGGTCTTGTGGTTCCCCCACTCCACACTATCGCCCTGTATATCTGTGTCTAATATTTCCTGGTGGCATAGAAGTTCCCCCACTCCTGATCACCCTGTACATCATTTTATGATATTTCCTGGTTGGTGCAGTGGTTCCCCCAACCCCTGATCGCCTGATACGGTACATCTCTGTCTATTATTTCCTGGTGGTTTAGTGGTCCTCATGACCGTATGCTGACACACCACAGCTCACTCATCGAGGACCCTAGCCCCACACATCACCCCAAACAGCAGTTTCCATGACAGTGGCATCCAGCACAGCCTTCCTTTCACCTCCTCAGCTGGCCGTCCATCTGGCAGTCTTGGATCAAGTTGTGCCCTGCTGTAGTTGCTATCATCTAGACTTCATCAGTCTTATTACAAAGAAATACTTCTAGCTTTAATACTGTATATCTAATTCTACATTTTCCTTTGTTTTTCCTTCATTTGTGGTGCAGTTGTTCTGGTTTGCATTTTCCGTGTAGGGTAACTTAGGCCATTATGCACTTGTATACTCCCTACATGGTCTTCCACTGGGGAGGCATCACCCAGTTGACCGGACACTTCAGGGATTGACATGTCTTCCTTCAGCCTCAACTTGGTCCTGTATTCCCCCTCATCTAGTTTACATAGACGACACCTTACTGCAGAAGCACTGAAGATTGCCATCCAAAGCTCAGTTGTCTCCATCATTGATTATGGTCTTATAATATATGGCTCTGTCTCTGCCACTGCCCTGAGACGAATTTCAACATCACTTAACAAGGCCTGCAGGCTTATCTCTGGTGCTCATCGTCACACTCATACATGTGACCTGTATGCCCGATCTGGCTGGCTTCAACTTTAAATCACATAAAATACCAAACCTGCATTGTGGCAAAGAAAGTAACCATGAGCCTCGCTCCGCCGGGAGTCCAAGCACTGCTTAGTTCTAGACTAAAGCCACATAACACCAGAGGCTCTGAATACCAGCTCCTTCAGGTTCTCAGCCGTCTCACCTCTCAGGGCCAAAGATCCTTTGCCTTCAGAGTGCCTAGCTGGTTAAATGCACTCAATCCTGAGAACTCCACTACCACCCTTGGCTCATTCAAACATAAACTCCACCTCCTCCTTACTAACTCTAGCTCCTGTGAATGCTACCTATAATCTCCTCAGCCCTCTCGTTTTTGTTCCCTCCAACTATCAACCACCTCATCTCCACCCCTCCTTTTCCTCTGTTACTTTTTTATTTCTTCTTTCTTTTCACCACTCCTGACTCTCCCCCCTTCACCCCCCGCCTCTTCTGAGCCCTCCATGATCTTTCCCTTTTTGTTGACTAGTTTCAGCCTACTCTCAGTTGATGACCATGTCCTTTGGCTGCAGTTCCTGCCCTCTTCAACTTCGCTCCTCACGTTTATCTTCATCTTCCACCCTCCCTCCTACTTATCCCTCTGTTACTCTGTATTCCCATGTATACATTCTACTTATTCTAGCTATTGTATTGATCTACCATTGTAACCTAATATGCCGACTTATTTATTGTTTTGTTCCTATTTCTGTAACTTGTATTGTATTTGTTCTCTGAAGGTACTTGTAATCCTAGTTGTAATAAAATAAAACAAAAAATAAAAAAGGGTGACTTGCCATGACATCTTGCTTCTGCCCCAGTGCACTGGCACCCTGCTCCTCTCTACCATGCAACTTATACTTGGCAAAAAGGTTCTGATCCTACCAGAAGGTCCAACACCTTTCTGCACAGTCAAAGCTGTCCTTCTTACCAGGCGTCGAAGTCCTTTAATCTTTCCTACTTGACCTTACTTGCACATGACCTCAGTAGAACTTCAAAGAAGGCTGCCATGTCTGTCCTAGCACTTAACTGTATATTTAGTACAATGAACTATTCCTGCACATGCTGGCCCAGTGGTGCTGAGGGTTGAGGCGTTGGATGCCACACCTTAAGCCTTGCCGGTTACCTGGGTTTGGGAACAAGCCCGGCCACTGGGGGTCAGTGGGGGAGAGAAGGATCGAGCATCCAGAGGACTTTGCTCTCTCTCTCGGGGATGGGGGGAATCCAGGCCAGTCCGGAATCACAGCAGCCCCAGTGGAGACCAGAGGCACTGCAACGCCAAGGCATAGTAGTGGGACGAGAGCCGTGACAGACATCCCTGCATCATTACATGCTCAGACTCCTTAGGAGGGAGGGAGGGAGAAAGTGTAACCACACAAGTGAAAAAAACATCTGCCTCCTGACAGGCGAAGGGGGGTCCAGGGGTGTCAGCCAACCACGCCCAATGTTGGGCTCCTTCTCTTGTTTCCTCTGCTCTCCTCCATTCCCAGTCACCTATCGAGATGGAGCTCCAGGAGGAGTAATCTGGCGGTCTCACCTTAGGGGACTCAAAGCCGGGGGGCTGGGTCACCAGGCAATGGATGGAGAGTGGGGCCCAGGAGGAGCGAGAGAGAACTTCAGGCGGGCAGGATAATGGCATTCTCCAAGAAACCTCTCCAGAGAGAGTTCAGGAGGTAAGAGAGAGAAATAAAGTTGTAAAAAAAACAACTATTTCTTCACCTCATCTACACTATGGCTTGCCATGTTGTTGGTGCTTAAAGGCAAGCACAGCACCTGATATGTCTCCCTCCCCTCAGAGTGGCCCATGAAGCTGTGGCGTGACATATCTGCCATTACCCTGGAAGGCATTTAACTGATTAGCCCACCCAATCTAAGTGGCACGCTACTCTCCCATCCCTCTTACTACTGAGTCCCCTAGACAGTACTATTTTCTGTTTTCTCCTTTTCCCCTGCTCTCTCTCCAGTCCTTAGGTTCACCATTTCCAACCAACTTTTCCATTTCATGTGCTCCATTTGTTTCAGAAGAACTGCCACATACTTTATCAGATTCTGCCAGAGATGCAAATCTGTTCTGGTTACAGATCCATAGAATTACCTCCACAGTGAGTCTTTCTCTTTCCTTGCCCCTTACCTCTTACTGCAAACCATTCTTCTTTACAGCTTTCAGGACTGAGGGAGCAGACATTCCCTTGGAACCTTTTCACGTAGTACTCCTCAGGTTCTGTAGCTCCACCTTACGAACATACGAAATTTACCAGCAGATAAAGACCTAGAGGTCTATCAAGTCTGCTCAAATGTGCAGCTAGCACCCCTTATTCTGCAGCTGCCCCTCCCTTCCACCCTTCCCCTTCATTAACCCTCCCCCTTGTCCTGTCCCATCCTCGTTTGAAGCAGTCCACTGTTCTACTGCATACCACTTCAGCAGGTAACGCATTCCACCCAGCCACCACCCTCTCTGTAAAAAAGTGTCTCCTCATCTCCCTCCTGAACCTTCCTCGCTCCAGTCTCATATCATGGCCCCTGGTGGCCCTCCCCTCCCTTACTTTGAACAGCCCCTCTGTACCCGTCTTGTTTATTCCTTTCATGTATTTAAAGGTTTCGATCATGTCACCCCTGTCTCTCCTCTCCTCTCCTCCAGTGAGTACATGTTCAACACCTTGAGGGATACCAGGCATTGGGGTTCCTGAATCTTCTGCAGAATAGGTGGACTCCATCTATCCTGAATACCTTCCAGAAGTTTGAGGGCTCTGCCCTCTCAGCAGTTGACTAACTGGTCCCCACTGCCGCCCCGTCCTGAGAACATGTAAGCATCTGGGTGCCGAGTAATTACAAGTATAAAGGTGCAATGCAGTTGCACATCTTTTCTTGATATTGTAGCATACACATAGACTTGTAACATAAGTATGTGGCCTAACCGAGGAATAATTCTGAAATTTGTCAGGTGGTCAGAAGGGGTTGAAAGGTCACAAACAACTTGGAGTTGAAGGAATGTCAACGGGCAGGGCTTTGTTTATGGGGCTGTAGTCCATTCATGGCTATTACAAAGGATCTCTGTGATGAGTGGATAACTATCTGTGGGAGTATACCCAGAAGCATTTCACCTGAAAGTTCATCCTGATCATATCAAAAGGGCTGCCTTAATAAGAGCCCTGTTTCTAGGGAGCCTCCTGATGTTTTGATAACCTTTTCAAACAATAAAGGTAGCTGGTTTGTTATAGGTAAACTTCCAGTAAGCAACCTTGTCTGGAGGTATTTATGTTAGACTGGAAACTCGTTTTTGCCAATTTCTGGAGCAGTCTGACAAAAGAGGCTGATCCTTGTGATTTACAGGATGATGAGCTGTGGTGGAAACTTTACCTTCTCAATGGGTCTGCCCACCTATCGCAAGGCCCAGCAGATTCAGTTGGGGAGCAGAGCATAGTAAATGTCCAGTGCAAGAAAGGGAACGTGCTGTTTGATACCTAAGAGAGGATGCAACCCAGAGTTGGTGGCAAGATCTTTTAGACTGTAGTCTATAGACTGGAGACTAGTGAGGTTCTTCTTTCTGTAATCCTTCTGTTTGTTTTGCATTCTCTAGTGTGCCTTATCTCTTTTGTATTGTGCTGTATATTCTGTAATTTAGTAGCGTAAATTATAGGACCATGGTCATGCTCCTAAATTTAGGGTTGAGTAGCCTGCTTAATGTTAAACCTCATTTTTTGCACCTTAATAACTTTTGCGTTTTTTGACAAAATAGCCCAAAATTTGACATGCACTGTCAGGCTGCCAGAGTCTCAGGACATGGAACGTTTCATGATGCCATCTTGTACGGTTTCTGAGACATGGAGTGCCAAAAAACCCAGAAAAAGCACATTTGGGTTTCTTATACTTAACACTGGGTATTTTCTGCTCTCACCTACAGCACAGACCATGTGGAATTTTTTCATGAAATGTTCAGGGTTGAAGATGCCCATGCCAAGGGTTTGCCTTTGGAAGGTTTGGTGCAAAAATATTATATTGTTCTAGACATAACAATTTTTGGATTGATGTTTCAGCGTAGAGATGGGCCAAGCTGGCAAAATTTGCTCTGTAAATTTAGCCCAATGTGCATAATGCGGAGCATTCCGCGAAGTTTCACCCATGAAGTGCAGAACTTCACCTGTGTCAGGCCACATTGCAGGTGAAATTCTGCTCTTCACATTGAAAGACTTTGCAATTCGGGCATAGTCGAGGTTAGTGAGGGCAGGGAAAACTCTGTGAAACTCCATGAATGCGAATTTCAGCAACTTTGCGGCAACTTCGCCAGCAAATTAAAACTTCACCACATCTCTATTCCACTGTGACTGGGAAAAAACAAACTATTGCGAAATGTAAAAAAAACCTATTGCAAAAGGTCAAAAAACATATTGTGAGTGATTATTTGCACGATTTTCTTGTCATGGGGGGAAAGAGTTGAGATGGCCACCATTTTCTTTTTACTGTTTAAACTTATAAGCAGTGAAAGTACATGCAAATTATGTAATTTTAAAAATAAACAGAACCCGTTTAGCTAGATTCTGGTGCTTGTTTATTCTTTATAGTTGCCAGAAATACCTTTTCTGTGTACCCAAAATCCAGGGTGCCCAGCTTAATGGGAGGAGCCGTTCACCCGCATTCTTTGTATGAGAACAGTGGGAATTTTTTGACTTCTGTAGCCACAGCTGGAATGTGTGCTGTGGGCTGTAGTGAGAGCACTGAGCCACTATTTCCCTGTTGTCTAATGACGTCCCCCCATTGCCATACTTTTATGTGTGTAATGTTGCCCTGTGTCTAGTGGCTCCCCCCACCCTCCGATTGCCATCCTTTTATTTAATTTATTGTTTCCCTGATGTCTAGTGGCACCCTCACCCTCCAATTGCTGTCCCCATAATTTAATTGTCTTTCTCTGATGTCTAGTGGCACACCCACCCTCCAATTGCTGTCCTCATAATTTATTTGTCTTTCTCTGGTGTCTAGTGGAACCCCCAACCTCTGATTGCTGTCCCCATAATGTATTTGTCTTTCCCTGGTGTCTAGTGGCACCACCACCCTCCAATTGCCATCCCTATAATTTATTTTTCCCTGGTGTCCAGTGGCACTGTCCACCCTCTGATGACTGTTCCAATAATGCTTTTATCTTTCCCTGGTGTCTACTGGCACTTCCACCCTGCGATTGCCATCTCAGATATGTTTCTGTCTTTTCCTGGTGTCTAGTGGCATCCCCACCCTCTGATTGCCATCCCACGTATTTTTCTGGCTTTCCTTGGTATCTAGTGGCACCCTCACCCTCTGATCACTATTTCTGTTATCTGTTTATCTTTTCCTGGTGTCTAGTGGCACCCCCACCCTCCAGTTGCCAGTCCTGTTATGTTTTTGTGTTTCCCTGGTGTCTGGCACCCCTCACCCTCTGATCACCATCCCCTTTCTGTTTCTAGCTTTCACTGGTGTCTAGTGTCACCCCATCCTCCGATCACCGTTCCCATTATGTTTTTGTCTTTTCCTGCTATCTAGTGGCACCCCACCCTCCGATCGTCATTCCCATTATGTTTGTGTCTTTCCCTGGTGTCTAGTGTCACCCTTACCCTCCGATCACTGTTCTCATTATGTTTTTGTCTTTTCCTAGTATCTAATGGTGCCCCCACCCTCCGATCGCCATTCCTGTTATGTTTGTGTCTTTCCCTGGTGTCTAGTGGCACCCCCCCTTTGACTGTTATCCCCTTTCTGTTTATGTCTTTCCTTGGTGTCTAGTGGCACCCCCACCCTCTGATCACCATCCCCGTTATGTTTCTTTCTATCCCTAGACTCTAGTGGTACCCCCCCCCACCGTCTGATCATCATCCTGGTCTGTAATAAAGAAAACTATCCCTCGAAGTGTATTTTTTAACACTTATAAAAAGAAAACTCTGTGTCTGATACTGAGTGGGTGAGAAGTTCCTGAGAGTTACTCAAGATTTGGTACTGTTGTCAAACATGAGTACTTGCACTGGGTGAACAGTGGCCAGTGGTGGGACTAGAACCAGAATGAGATACTCTAGTAGTCAGCCAGGTGGTGGCAGCATTGAGACACAAGGTGACATCTGGGCAACCTATTGTTCATGTGTGTGAATTCATGACTGACCAGTGTCAACGGGGCAGAAGTTTGTCCCAAACTGTTGGCCTAGCAGTGGGATAATTGTTCACAAACTAGCAGCAATGCTCCATGAGCAGTGTGCTTTTCCTCAAGTACCAGGCAGCTGGTAGCAGGGAACCTGAAAGAGGGGTAAGCATCTTCCAAGCACATGGTGAAACAAAATTGCCTATGGACAGGTTACCTGTCCAGTCACAGAAAGAATATATAGAAGGATACTGGTACACTTCTTGTTTTGTTTATTTTTAGAAAGCTCAGTGCAGTTTGGAAGGCATTATGCCTACCTCAAGGCATGCACTCAGCCACAGCTGCAAGAACTGTGCCAAAAAGAGGGCCTACCTATCATGCAGGCCAGACAATGGCATATCTTAAGGAGGTCCTTGATAGAAGTATTCAGGAGAATACAGCAGGATAGGTCATGGATGCAACTGTCAAGATAAAGGGCAGTGAAAGTGAGCCAGAGCCTAAAACTGGGGCAGCTGTGCAACCAGACCAGATTGAGAGGACTGGGCTGGAGCTGGCCCTTGGCAAAGGCTGAGCTGCAGAAGGCAAAAAAACGAGGCTGAGCTACAGAAAGCAAAGCTGAAAGTTGTGGATTGGATGGCCAAACTCAAAGCAAAGGAGTGAGAGAAGAAGTGCAAAAGGCAGTGCCAACATGAGTTACAGATGAAAGAAGGAGCAAGAAAGGAGCACCAGCATTGAGTTCCAGATGAAGAAGAAGAGAGAAAAAGAATGTGAACATGAGAGAAAGACTGCTAGAAGGCACCACAATAGACTGTAAGTACCGGCATAAGAGATTTCACCCAATAAGTCAAAATTAAGGCTAAAATGTTTCCTCAGTATCAGGAGGGGGAGGGTTTTGATTTTTTCTAAAATCTTTAGAAATACTGTTTAACATTTAAATTGGTCAGGGCTTCTTGGGCAGTGCTCCTTACATCTCCACTTGCCGGTCATGCACCAGAGGCATTTGCCAGAATAGATGATGGACTATGATAAAGTGCAAAAGGCAGTGCCTTTGCATTTAACACAGAGAAGTGCAAGATCATGCACATAGGGAAGAGAAACCCTGAAGCTACATATAGGTTGGGAGGGGAGTTGCTGGCAATCACAAGGGAAGAAAGAGACTATGGCATCATCATCACAGATTACCTAAAATCATCCAAGCAGACCACTAAAGCAGTAGGTAAGGCTAGAGGGATGTTGGGGTGTATTAGTAGGGGTATCACAAGTCGTAAGATGAGTATGAATAGATAGGCCATTGACAGAGTAAAGACCTATGGCACATTCATAAGGTAGAAAAAATGGGCAGACTGGATGGGCCTTGCGGTCCTTATCTGCTGTCAACTTCTATGTTTCTAAAATACGTTTTGCTTAAATGTTATGAATTAACCCACAATGCCTACAGATAGCAATTTAGGAAGCTGAGGAAGTGTAGTAAGGGGACCTTCCCCAGGCCACACTGGACAGTAGGAAGGGAACCTCCCCCATCCAGGGAGCACCAGAGCCACCACCACTACCTCAGAGTTGCAAAGAAAGCAAAGCAGTTGGACCACAGTGTGCTCAGGGAGGGTGAGGATGGTGGAACAGAGGCACACCCAGTCAGTTGTTCCATACCACAATTCATACACCATTCTGGGGGAGCATAGCTCCCCTATGGATGCACCCGCAGAGGAGACTAAGGAGGATGAGGACAACTGTCACAAGGGAGGCCCACAGGAAGTAGGCAGAGGACACCACAAGGAAAGGAAGCAGCTCCTGGTGGGGGACTCAATTATTAGGGGGATAGAACTGGGGGGAGCAGGGAAAACTGAAGTAAGGTGCCTGCCTGGTGCCATGCTTGGAGAGACAGGAAGCGCATCCTCAGGATCACGAGAACAGCTGCACGGGAGTCTGAGCTGGACGTCATTGTCCACCTAGGGACAAATGACTTGGCTAATCATGAGATTAGAGCAGTGCAGAAGGACTTTGTAGAATTGAGGAGGGGTCTAAGACAAATAGCACACACAATATCCTTCTCTAAGGTGAGGCCTGTCAATGGCATGAGTGAGGCGAGGGTACTGTGCACCATGCAGTTTAATGAATGGTTGAAAAAATGGTGTGGAGCACAGGGGTTTGGCTTCATTGGGGACTGTGGTTCCACCTGGAGGGACACCAGCCTATACTGGCAGGATGGTCTGCATCTGTCCAGGAAGGGAACACGTCTTTTGAGCAATCGGTTTAAATGTTTCATTGGCAAGCTTTTAAACTAGTCAAGGGGGGAGGCACTGATAAGCAGCAGGAAATTCCCAGCCTCTCCCTACAAAACAGGGTACTAAATGAGAAAAAGACCGAGGTAGACAGGTCAGTGGGGGATGCTGCAAAAGAAGGTAAAGCCATCAGAAAATGGAGAGCAATGAGTACCAATGCCCCTAGTCTGAGTAACAAGCTTCCTGAATTAGTGGCCTTGATGGAGGAGGAACATCTGGATATCGTGGCAGTCACAGAAACATGGTACATACAAAACCATGACTGGGACATAAACATACCAGGATACACTATCTACAAGAGGGACAGGGAGGGTAAAAGAGGAGGAGGAGTAGCTCTTTACATAAGGGAAGGAATCAAAGCAACAGAACAAAAGGGAAAACAGGGAGGAGAAGAAGCACTGTGGGTAAATTTGGAGACTGGCAATGGCACCACAATCTGCACAGGGGTTGTATACAGACCCCCTTCTCAGGGGGAGGAAATGGACAAGGAAATGATAGAAAGAATACTTAGAATGGCAGAAAAAGAGGAGATATTGCTGATGGGTGATCTGAATATGCCAGATGTTAACTGGAGTGCAGTTGCAGCAGCCACTTCAAAGAGTGAGGTTATTCTAGATGCCCTACAGGGGGCATGCCTTAGACAACTAGTATTGGAGTCCACCCGAGAGGGAGCAATCTTAGACCTGGTTCTCTCAAATGGAGATGAAGAGAGGATCACAGATGTAGAAGTGGGTAGCCATCTGGGAACTAGCGACCGTCGAACAGTATGGTTCACAATGAACACAGCAATAGAGTCAAGCCATACAAAGGCAAAAGTACTGGACTTTAGGAGGGCTGACTTTGCCAAAATGGTGAGTGCCTAAGGAATGCACTAGCAAATGGGCAGGAAGGAGGGTGGAAAACAATGGGAATAATAAAACTGCCATCACAGAGGTAACAAGCCTTGTGTGAAGCAAATAAACAAATGAAACGATGTAAGAAACCACTATGGTTCTCAAAGGAAGTGGCAGTGAAGGTTCAAGAGAAAAAAAGCATTCAGGAAGTACAAGGAATCACAAAGGAGCAGGACAGAGAACTGTATGTTAAAGCCAAAGGAAGCTGGGAAGACAGTCAGAACAGCAAAGGCCCAAACCGAGGAAAAGATAGCCAACTCAGTTAAGAAGGGGGATAAAACCTTTTATAGGTACATCAGGGAGCGAAGGAAGACCAAGGGAGGGTTAGTGAGGCTTAATAAAGAGAAGGGAGGGTGGGCAGAGGGTGACTGTGAAAAGGCAGAGATACTAAACAAATATTTTTGCTCAGTATTTACAAAGGAAGTGGGGAGGTACCTAAAACAAACAGTAGAAACACTCTGGATACAGAAGTTGATACCAGCCCATTTACAGAAGAAAGGGTTCTGAAAGAACTCTTAAAACTGAAGGTGGACAAAGCAATGGGGCCTGATGGGATTCATCCCAGAATTCTAAAAGAACTAAGGATAGAACTAGTGACACCACTGACTACCCTCTTTAACAAATCATGGGAGGATGGGGTGGTACCCGAGGACTGGAGAAGGGCAGATGTGATTCCCCTTCACAAAAGTGGGAGCAAGGCAGAAGCAGAAAACTACAGACCTGTTAGTTTAACCTCAGTGGTAGGGAAAATGATGGAATCACTTCTGAAGGAAAGAATTGTTGAGTATCTAGAGGCCAGAGGGGCTCAGGACCCAAGGCAGCATGGATTCACAGCAAGAAGATCATGCCAGACAAATCTGATAGATTTCTTTGACTGGGTGACCAAAGTAGTAGATCAGGGAGGGGCTGTGGACATGGCCTACCTAGACTTTAGCAAGGCATTTGACACAGTCCCACACAAAAGATTAATATACAAGTTAGCCAGCCTGGGAGTGGGTCCCAAGATGACAGCCTGGGTAAAGAATTGGCTGGAGAATAGGACACAGAGGTAATAGTAAATGGAGTCCACTCTGAAGAAAGGGGGGTTACTAGTGGGGTACCGCAGGGTTCAGTATTAGGACCGGTCCCCTTCAATGTCTTTATAAGTGACATTGCAGAGGGACTGGAAGGAAAGTATGTCTCTTTGCAGATGACACAAAGATCTGCAACAGAGTTGATGCACAAGGTGGGATGGAAAGGATGAGAAGGACTTGGTAAGGTTAGAGGAATGGTCAAATGTATGGCAGCTTATATTCAATGCTAAGAAGTGCAAGGTAATGCACCTGGGAAACAAAAACCCAGGGGAAGAGTACACAATGGGGGGTGAGATACTAACAACAACAAAAATGGAAAGGGACCTGGGGGTAGTCATATCAGATGACCTAAAGGTGGGCAAGCAATGTGAGAGGGCAGCAAGGAGGGCTGGGGGATACAGGGATGCATAGGGAGAGGCATCACCAGTAGAAAACAGGAAGTTATTATCCCTCTGTACAGACAGTTGGTGAGACCCCATCTGGAGTACTGCGTGCAGTTCTGGAGACCCAGTCTCCGCAAAGACATAGACAGGATGGAGGCTGTCCAGAGGAGGGCAACTAAAATGGTGCAGGGTCTGCACCGGAAGACATATGAAGAGAGACTTAAGGAGCTGGATATGTATAGCCTCGAGGAAAGGAGGGAGAGGGGGGACATGATAGAAACTTTCAAGTACCTCAAGGGAATCAACAAAGTCCAAGAGGGTAGCATCTTTCAAAAAAAGAGGTGTGCAAGAACAAGGGGGCACAATTTGAAGATAGAAGGGGCGCTCAGAGGTAATTTAAGGAAGTATTTTTTCACAGAGAGGTTGTGGATGCATGGAACAGCCTTCTGGAGGAGGTTGTGGAGTCAAAAACAGTGGTGGAATTCAAGCATGCATGGGACAGTCATAAGGCAATTCTAGGGGGTGGGGGTAGGAAGAAGTAGGCTGCTGGTTAACTAGGATCTGCAGCTTATCCATTAGGTAGGGAAATGGGCAGACTGGGTGGGCCAAGCGGTCCTTATCTGCCGTCAAAATCTATGTTTCTATGTTTCCATGAGAAAGGGCCCAGAAGAAAGTTATTCAGAAATGCATGTGCAAATGTGTGATTTTAAATCACTGGGTTGAAGGGGCAAAAGCCAGATTTGTTGATCAAAGATTGATTTTTAATAGAACAGTTTCTGTGAATGGTTCCAGATGACCTATGTGTGTGGTTGCTGGACAGGGCATGTAGTTCCACGAAGGAGGCACCCAAAAGGACTAAGCTGTGTAGTCAGCAGCCTGCACACATTGCATAATAACAATGGCGGGGGAGGGTACTGTGGGTCTTTATAAGGGAACCCAGGGGGCAATCTAAAAGGAACCAGCCTATGTCCAAAGTAAAACCTACTGGTCCCTAAACTAAGAAGACAGGGGAACAGATTGGATCGACCTAAAGGTCCTTTTCTGCTGACAAAATCTATGTTTCTATGTTTCCATGTTACTGGGTTCTCGCTCACTGAGCTCCTGTTTGGCCTCAGGATGAAGGGGCTCCTAGATCTGGTCAGGGATGAATGGAAGGATGAGCTTGCTCACCAAGGATAATCTGTTGTGGAGTACATCCTGAACTTCAGGACATGGCTCCAGGAACTCTTGTGGCTCACCCAGGAGCACCATGCCACTGCACAGCAGAGACAAAAGACATGGTACAGCTGTGGAGCCAGTGCCTAGGAGTACATGGTTAGACAGCAAGTGATAGTACTCATCCCCATACTCTGTGGTCAGGAAGGTAGACAAGGTAAATTATGTGGTGGAGCTGCCCGATAAGAGATGCAGGCAAAAAGTGTACCACGTAAATATAATGAAGCCATACCATGTCAGAGAATAAATGGTCCTGACGTGTAGTCGCCCAGAGGAGGGAAGTGATGTGGATCCATTAATGGATTCCCTTGGAAAAGTCAAGGAAGACTTCCACAGGAATGCCAGAACCCTCTCAAAGCAGCTGACACCCACCAAAGTAACTGAAATGGGTGGGGTACTCCATACATCTGGAGGAATGTTGATGGGAAAACATGGGTGCACCATGCTGGCTGAGCACCACACATGGACACAGGGAACCAAGCCCCATTGAGGCAGCCACCCTATGGGTTCAAGAGGGAATTAAGCAAGCCATTGAGGGGGAGCATACTGAAATGCTGGCTCTTAGAGAGATGCAAGAGTCCAGTAGACCCTGGGCCTTTCGTGTGGCACTAATTCCCAAAAAGGATGGGACCACAAGGTTCTACGTTGACTAACACAAGCTTAACAGTTGCATGGAGTCACATGCCTACCCAATGCCAAGAACAGGTGATATCTTACAATGGCTACAGGGAGCGAAGTATCTGACTAACATAGACCTGGCAAAGAGCTACTGGCAGGTACATCTGATCCCTAAAGTCAGGGAAAGGTTGGCCTTAGTTATCCAGTTTGATTTGTTCAAATTCCGAGTAATGCCATTCTGGATGAAGAATGCACTAGCAACCTTTCAGAGGCTCATGGACTGCATTCCGTCCATAGCAGATAATTTTACACTGGTGTACATGGACAACATAGCCATTTACAGCAAGACATGGAAGGTTCACGTCAGGGAGGTGTTCCACAAACTATAGACCACAGGACTGATACAGTAGTTAAGGTGGCGAAATGACAGATAGGAATGGCAGAGGTGTCATACCTTGGTAACTGGGTAGGCAGCAGGCATATCCAGCCTGAGTCAGCACAAATTGAGGCCATTCAGGTATGGACAATGCCCACCACTGAAAAACAAGTGATCGCATTTCTGATGACTGCAGGGTACTACAAAGACATGTTCCAAACTTTAGCAGTATGGCAAACTTCTGACAGACCTCACTAAGAATAGAATGATCAAAAATTTTCTATGAACAGAATGCTGTAAAGCAGCACTCTACCAACTAAAAGAACATACAAAGAAGCCAGCAGAAGAAGGACATTTGGGCTATCTAGTCTGCTCGTACTGCAGGGTCCACAGCTTGAGCTACTGGCCTTGCCCCCCCCCCCCACTCCTCCCATCCTCCCTACCCATGACCCTTACCTTCCCCATGACTATCCCAGCCTCTCTTGAAGCTGCCCACTGCCTTCAGTGAGACCACCTTTTCCAGCAGTACAATCCAAGTATCCACAACGCTCTCCATGAAGAAATGCTTCCCGACCTCCTTCCTAAAATCCCCCCCCCCCATCCAGCTTAAGGCTGTGCCGCCTGGTGTTATGGTTGCCACTCAGCTTAAGAAGACCCTCCTTATCCACCTAATTTGTTTCTTTCAAGTACCTTAAGGTCCCAATCATGACCCCTCTCTCTCTCTCTCTCCTGTCCTCCAGGGAGTACATGTGCAGTACCCTCAACCTCTCCTCATATGCCTTACCCTGCTGACCTATCATCTTTGTAGCCCTCCTCTGGATCTTCTCCAGCAGGTTAATGCCCTTTTTGTGGTGTGGGCACTAGTACGGAACTCCATACTCTAGATGTGTTATGTCAGGAACCTGTGCTTGCTAGCCTGACTATTTCTTTAAGTTTGTCATTTGTGTGGATGGTTCTGGCCATGGGTTAGGGGCTGTTCAGAGCCAGGTCATGGCTACAGGGAAAGAACACCCAGTTGTGTACCTAATCCAGACACTGCCACCCAGGGAGGAGGCCTATGCCATGACTGAGAGCTCAGTCGGGCTGCTGGCCGTGGAGGTGAGTGGAGGGCTGTGCTGGTGGCCCGTGCGGGGTCGGGGTGGGGGAGTGGGGTGGTGAGGCACTCCCTGATGGGGTGAAGGATCCACTAGACACCAGGGATTTAATGAAAAAAAATATTTTTTTACATTGTGGCCGGCAATCGCCTGGTAGGGGGAGGGGAAGACCACTGCTCACTAGATAGTACACCAGGTATTTAATGTTACTTACATTGTGGCCGGTGATCGAAGTAAAGGGGGCCACTAGACACCAAGGATTTAATGAAAAGAACTGTTTAATTATTTGCATTGTGGCCAACGATCGGGGGAGGGTACTAGACACCAGGGATTTGGTGGATTCGCCATTATAACTTCTTCTTGCTTTGGAGTTTTTAAGTGCAGTTTGCACTTAAAAAAACCCAAACCAAGGTGAAGTTATAAATGGAGAATTCTCATTAAAGGAGGGCAACTTCAGGAAGTGATTCGCAGATGCGAATTTGGTGACTTCACCTAAAATTTGCATGCAAAGTAAAACTTCGCTGCATCTCTATACTTAGTCTTACTGTGGATTAACAATACCCCCAAGGCAAGGTTCAGGATTATGACTCTGTTTCTATATTGCTAACAATGGGCTGAATTTTGAGGTGGCCACGCTATTAAAATCTTTCCTTTTCTAAGCATCTTGAAGTTTCAGATATACCAACCAACAGTTCCTTTGTCCAGGAGAAGTGGCATATTTTGCAGTTCCACCTATTCTAATAGGGATTCTACATTATTTAATCATCCTACATTCAGACCCCTATTTTTGATATCTAGGATCTCAATATAGGCTATCTTAGGGAGTCTATTCTTATCCATCATCTGTAATTTCATAGAATCATAGAAATCTGATGGCAGAAAAGGACCTTTCAGCCCATTGAGTCTGTCTCTTGCCCCCCATCTCTACTCACCCTCTAAGTCCAGAACCCTTCCCTTCGGCCCTCTGTCCAACCCTTTGTATCTGTTCCATGCACACTTGAAACCTTCCACGATAATGACTCCCACCACCTCCTCCAGCAGGCTGTTCCAGGAGTCCAAAACCCTCTCTGTGAAGTAGCGCTGCCTCCCATTAGTCCTAAATCTTCCTCCCTCTAATCTCTGACCCCTTGTTTTGTCACATAATTTCCTTGTGAATAAGCTCCCCTTCCCCACCCTATTTATCCCTTCCACATACTTAAATGTCTCGATCATGTCCCCCCATTCTCTCCTAGTCTCCAGTGGGTACAGGTCCAGCTCCCTCAACCGTTCCTCATAGGGCTTCTGATGCATGTCATGCACCATCTTAATCACCCTTCTCTAAACCCTCTCCATTCCTTCTATATCCTTGCGCAGGTGAGGCCTCCAAAACTGGACCCCATACTCCAGGTGAGGTCTCACCATGAACTTATGCAGGAGTATTAGCACCTCCCACTTCAACTTGCTATCCCCCTCCCAATGCATACCGACGTTCTATTTGCCTTGTCAACTGCTTTCCTGCATGGATTCCCCACCTTAAGGTTATCCAAAATTATAATCCCCAGATCCCTCTCTTGCTCTGCTGTCTTTATTTCCTCCCCACCCAGTGTATAGCAGCTTGTAGGTTCTTATGCCCCATGTGCATTACCATACATTCTTTTGCACTAAACTTCAGCTGCCATGTGTTTGACCACCTCTCCAGGATATTTAGGTCCTCCCTCATAACCTCTAACCCTCCCGGGGTGTCCACCCTGTTGCAGTTCTTTGTATCATCTGCAAAGAGGCACACCTTCCCTTCCAGTCCCTCTGCTATATCGCTGATATAAATGTTAAATAGGATGGGCCCCAACACTGACCCCTGGGGCACCCCACTCGTCACCCTTTCTTCCCTGGAATGCACCCCATGTACCACCACCCTCTGGCTTCTGTCCCTTAACCAGTTTTCCACCTACCTTATTATTTTTGGCCCCACCTCTTAGCTTTCCAACTTACTTACCAGCCTTCTGTGCAGGACAGAGTTGAAGGTCTTCGTGAAGTCCAGATAGTATCTCAGTATCTCTAGGAGTCCCATAGTATTATATGTATATTAGTTTAGTTAGATTAGCTTAATTGAGGCCTGTACACCTCAATTGGAAATCTGTGTGCTTCACTGGAATTGCTTTGAATGTCCGTTTGCTTTACATTGTATGCTCTTTTTTGTATCTCACCTGTAATGTTCTCCATTGTTGTACTCCACCAAAATGTTGTCTACCCTCCCTGTGACGAGATGCCTTTGTAAATGAGTCTTTGACTCAAAGGTTGTAAATCTGAATCGTGAATAAATAAATAAATAGGCTACATAAGCCCCCTCCCGATCTACTTCTGGTCACCCAATCGGAAAATTCTGATGAGGTTCGCTCTGGTATGATCTCCCTTTGGTAAAGCCATGCTGCCTGTCATGCTGCAGTCCACTGTCTGCAAGGTATCTGACCACTCTTTCTTTCAAGAGCACCTCCATCACCTTTCCCACCACTGAGGTGAGGCTGACTGGACAGTAGTTTTCTGCCTTCTTCCTGCTGTCACTTTTGTGTAGCTTCACCACGTCTGCCCTCTTCCAATCCCTAGGCACCCACCCTGTATCCAGGAACAGGTTAAACAGTCTCGCCAAAGGTGCTGCTAGCTCCTTCCTTAATTTCCAGAGTACCCTTGGATGGATGGTGTCTGGACCCATAACCTTATCTGCCCTCAACCTTCCTAGTTCCTCCCTTACCCTGTCATCACTGAATGGGCTGGGATCTATCCTCTTGTCTTCCCTTCCTCCTTAACTCCTGTCCTTTTCCTTCCCCCGCTATCATGGAGACCGAGCTGAAATACTTATTTAGCACTTCTGCCTTCTCAAAATCTTTTTCCACCTGTATTCTCCCTTCCCCCTATAGTCTATCTATCCTGTGTTTGGCCTTCTTCCTCTCCCTAACATACCTAAAAAAAGTTTTATCTCCCCTTTTGGCTTTTTTAGCAATCCTTTCCTCAGTATCTGCTTTTGCCCTCCTAATCTTTTGCCTGGCCTCCCTCAGCTTCTCTTTGTAAATCTCCCTATCTTTTTCCCTCTGGGTCCTCTTGTATGTTTTGAATGCCCTTTTTTTCCTCTCACTTGCCCTCACCGCCTCCCTGGTGAACCACAGTGGCCTCTTTCATTTTTTGCTTTTTCCTAACCTTCTTGATGCAGATTTCCATGGCTTTTAGTAACTCTCCCTTAATTGATTCCCATAACTCTTCCACATCCCCAATTTGCTCCTTTCCATCCACTTCTTTCCTGAAGATCCCTGATTCTAGCAACTTCAGTCAATAAGAAAATAGCTTTGTTCTTGTGTGTACTTTAACAGGAGGATTACTTCATTCAGCTCTCACTTCTCATCTTGGAATGCCATTAGGTAAGTCAAACATCCTTCTCCAGAAAATTCCCATTTTTTATTAAATAGGTCAAGATCAGATGAGCCCCAGATTTCCATCCTTAACATTTATTTATTTTTAGTTATTCTGTTTCTCCCCGAGTACCGCGTGGCTCCCTTCGTGCCGGCCGCACAAGCCCGGTCACCCTGGCTTCCACAGGCCTTATCCCACCTGTGCTATCCTCAACAAGCCCGGTCACCCTGGCTTCCACAGGCCTTATCCCATCTGTGCTATCCTAAAGGAATTGTCCCTCCTGGCAAGGGCGGCTGGGTTCCCCAACCCCCCGCAGCCACACAGATCAGCTTTCATGGTGGTGCAATATGATTTTAATGTTATTATGAGGTGTCTTTGAAACCCAGTACTGTCTATTGAGTTTTCATCACTTGTATCATTCTGGAATTGTCACTTCTTGTAATTAATTTGTTTGAGAAGGTGTAAAATAATTGTGTATGGTTTAAAAGGAGTGAAACTGGTCAGAGTTCTTGGGGTCCCACCAGTTACCCCTCTTTTGGTAAGAGGTCTCTTCACTCATGTGAATAAAAAGCATTATATTCGAAGCAGATTTGCCTCCTTGGTGTCTTTTTGATGGTGGGTGGTGCATGAATTGCAGCTTGGTGACCTACTAGTTAGCCAGGTGGTGGCAGCATTGAAATACAAGGAGCTGTCCAGATGTCCAGTCACTCTTGTGTGTGAATTCATGACAGACCAGTGTCAGTGGTGTGCAGACGTCTGTTACGGATATTTATTATTCAACTACCCAATGTTCCATTTAAAGCTGGTTTAAGGATGTATGGTCTTGTTTTTCTCTTAAGGTTGTCTTCAGCATAGTACACATTTTACAATCAAATTTGGATTTCATTTACTAGTTTTATTCTGAAAAAAAACTGGCACTGAATACTTAAAGAGGGAGTCCTGCTTAAAGTATTACATTGCACAGTTAGTATCAGCATACTCCCAATAAATCTCATACCAAAAATTACCTTACTTCAGTTTAAGGTTATGAGCTGTTTTATAACCCTGATTTCACTCACTGTTCAAAAACAGCCAGTTTCAGTGAAGAGCCACTGATGATCTCATAACCAGAACTCACAGCCTAGTCCTCCCTGTCAGCAACATTATAGGATCTATTTCTCTGAAGTTTAAGAAACTGTAGCTGTAGCAGTCATTAAAAAAAAAAAAAACTGGCATAGAGTTTGCTGCAGTGTTTGCATTTCCACAATGTTCAGATGCATGGTACTGTATTTTAAAATGTGTCAGGAGGTGGTTTTGGAATGCAGCGCTGTACCGAGATATAGAATTTCAAGGTGATGCACAGTTCTAGAATGTTGTTGGGGGGTTGGGGATGCAATCTCAGAATGTGGCAGAGATGAACCATCTCAAAATGTGGTGGGACACTCAGTCTTGGAATGTGACAGAGAAACATATTGAGGAATTTGGTGGAGACTGGCAATTTCGGAATATAGTGGGGATGCACTATCAAAATGTGACAGGACACCATTTTTTTATTGTTGTTGACTTTGTTTCTTCACCTGTCTCGGCAGACTCTCTCCAGTGGGGATTCTTGGCTGGTGCTCTGCTGCCCGCTTGAAGACCCCGACACTCGCACTCTCCGGTTCGGGCCCCTCATCCCCCAACCTCATCTGGCCGCACGACCCCCCGGTTCTGAGCCCCCCGGGGTGGAGCCGCCAACTCCTCCAGTGCTCTATCTGTAATCCAGTGGAGTGACCGGAGAGGAAGAGTGTACCCAGGAGCGCAGTTCGGTAAGGCCCGGCACTGTGCATGGGGTCCACCACTGATCCCAACCATCGCCTACCGCTGAGGTAGGGTTTTTTCTTGGAATTTTCTCCCTTCAGGATGCGGCATGCAATGGCATCCTGCATGGCTAACACCGCTGGAGCCTACTGATGTCCCACCCCTTTCTGAGTCCCGACATCTGTGCCTGCCCCTGGTCTCCACCAGAGGCCGCAACTGCACCGGGAGCCCTCAACAACCCACCCTGGGAGGAGAGCAGTCCTTCAGATGCTCAATCCTTTCCCTCCTCTCTGACCCCCGATGGCCCAGGTCCGTTCCCAAACCTGGGTCACCAACATAGCGTGAAGTGTGGTGTCCAGCGCCTCAACCTTCAGTGCCACCAGGCCGGTAGGACACACCATTTTATACTGAAATCGCTTGCCCTTGCCACATTCCAGAATTGTACACTCACCACATTTCCAAATTGTGCATCACATTCTCACCACATTCCAACATTGTGCATCCTAGCCACATTCTAAAACTGCATATCTGTGCCACATTCTGAAGCTGTGTTTCAATGCCACATTCAGAAATTATGTCACCATCACATTTTGAAATTGTGCGTCACCTCCGCATTCTGAAATTGTGTGTCACCACCAAATTCCGAAATTGTGAGTCAACGCCACATTCCAAAACTGTGCAACACCACCACGTTCCTGAAATTGAGCGACACTGCCACATTCTGAAATTGTGCACAAATGCTACATTCCAAAACTGTGCATCATCGCCACATTCCAAATCTGTATGATGAAGGTATTGGGCCCTATGCATTACCCCAAAAGTTGCCTACGTGCCACTGACTGATGCTGGGAGTGCATTGCCTATTTTATAGGGCACGTTGCCCTACAGATAATCACTCCCAGCATCAGTTGGATGGTGAGCAGTCGAGGAAGAATGTGTGGTGGGAAGTGTTGTTTGCTGTCTGGCAACTGCAGCACCAACATACAGGTACGGGGGATGGGGGGGTGAGATGTCGGTGCCGTGGGAGGGAAGCAGGGATTGAGGGGGTCCAGTAAGCACCACTGAGTGGGCTAGGGGTTGACTACCTGCACTGGTCTACTGTGTGACTCTGACATGCCACTGAACCTCCTCAGTGCCACCAGGTTGCCCCTGACAATGGTCAACTGTGCCTACTGGGCCGTACCCAGTATCATACGATAGCAGCCCTGTCACATCACTTTGGTGACTTACGGGATGGGGGCTGCCAGACCAGGGCTTCAGTTTGGAAGGGGAGTATGTGCAGTACAGGACTGGGCTGAGGCTCTGGTTGGGGGGGGGTGCATGCAGTTGCCTGAATGGCTGAAACCACTTGTCTCCATCTGCCCAGTGGGCTGAGCAGCACTAAGGGGCGACTGTCAGTCCTGCTGCCGCCAGCAGCTGTCATCCATGGGGTACGCACAGCTTATGGAGCGGTCCCCCCCAGCCATAAACTGAGCCCTCCTGCACACCCCTGTGCACTGCACTATGTGCATTTGTGAATGGTGCATAGTATGGGCATGCCCCCGTTGAACCCCCCCTGGACTGCCCTGATGCATAGCTGCCTGGTCAGTCAGGGAATCCAGCATGCAATGGGCTGCATCCATATCGGGAATGCCACCTGTGTGGCTTAAGCCCCCGACAAGGGTGATCCATGAAGTGTACATTGGGGGGAATATGTTCTGCTGTTGCCTTCCCAGCTGGGATCTTATACTCATTAACAGTATTGGGGGGGTCTTCTGATGCCCCAACGGTGCTGTCCTAACCTGATGCTACCTACTCTAGTAGGCTATATCCCAGTACTGCTGCTGCTGATGCCACCAGATGCTGCAATCCTCATATCACTCATCCTGCATAGACAGGCCTGCCAAATGTTGGAAAAGCTGGCCTGCTAAAAATCTGCCAGACTGTCTCATTTTTGGGGGGCCTTGTCTGGAACAGGAGGCATTCTACATATCTAACATCATCAGCTAAGGAGCTATTGTTTTTTTCACTAAATACTGAATTTATTTCTTAACTTCTGACTTATTTCAGGTACATGCCAGTGAAAATTCTGAAAGTCAGTGTGTAGCAGAAGATTTTTTAATTATGGCTATTAGGCTGTTCTTAGAGGTGAGAGGAAACAATATTAAACAGCTGTGCATTGGGAAGAGTCTTTATTTCTTTTAGTCACATTCAGTCTGTTAGTATACTCATGCTAGCGGCCGCTGTGGGATCCCTACTCATAGGGGTCCTGGCTTGACCCAGTGCAGGACACCATTCTTTGAAATGTAGATGTTTTTCACTTTATTTCCTTCACTATGCCCTGTTAAAACTGCATACAAGGGGCATCACTGGGATGGTCGGAAATGTCCAATAAGGCATCATAATACCATGAAGATACTTGCTAAGGACTTTCAAGGACCCCACATCAATAACCCAGTGGAGGACCCCAAAAACAAAGTCATAGAAATGTGCTAGCAGAGAAAGGCCTTATGGTCTGTCTAGCCTACCCTGTGTGGCTGCACATGGTCTTAGAGGTTCATGTCCAACTATCCACCACCACCACCACCTGCCCCCCCCACAGTCCCTTGTATCTGTACCGCCCACTTTTTTTTTTTTTTTTATCATTTAACAGTTTGTCTCCCCTCTGTGGCGCACTCCGGTTTGGGGCATCCAGCTGCCGGCTCCGCCCGCCCGGAGAACTAGGTAGCTCAAACTGCAACTAGGAGGATCCGGGATGGTCGTCTTGCCACTGGAGGGCTCCCCTCAGCCTCAGCCAACCAGGATAGCCCTGGACCCTCCCCGACAGGACTCCACCTAAGTCCTCCAGGCGGCTCGAACGCGGCCATCAAACTGCATGGCCGCGCCCAGCCATTTTCTCTCCTGATTGGTCCCCGAAATGTGGACATGCAATAACATCCAGGCACAGTGTGCCGGCATCCACCACGTTCCCACTCCAATATCCCCCGCTCCAGTAGTGCCCCTGAGCATCCCCATGGGCCGCTACAGTGCGGCGAGAGTCCCCAACCCACCCCAGGACCAGGAAAGCAGTCTACGGACGATCAATCCCAGTCCTCCCCTGCCGACCCCCGACGACCTAGGCTCGTTCCTGAACCCGGGTCGCTGGCATGGCGCGAGGTGTGGCGTCCAGCACCTCAGCCCTCAGCACCACCGGGCCGGCTATCTGTACCACCCACTTTTAAAAGTCTCCACTGTCTCAGAACTGACAGGTGTCTCAGGAAGCTTGTTCCTACCCTCCACCAATCGTTATGTAAAAAATGTATTTCCTAGCTAGTGTTCTGGCAGGGCCATTAGCTGACATTTTAAATAGCTCATTGATCGAGGGTACAGCAGTTCAGGTGTGGAAAGAAGCTTTTATAATATGAATACACAACAAGCATTTGTCAATACCAAATGTTGGCTTGCTGACATTGGTATTGGTAGTGCAGGAGTTAGAAATGCAAAATAGAAAAGGCAGTGAAGTACTGAAGTGATGCCAACACCCCCTCCCCCACCGCAGAGACTGAAAGGTGTTGAGAGTGTGGCTTTGGGTCGGCCATAATGCTTACGCCATTCCACCTCACCCCACCGTGCAGAGAGCAACAGGTATCAGGGTGTGCATTGGGGTCTTCAGCCCTTATGCTCACCCCATTCCATAGGGAAATAAGCTGAGATGGGTGCAATATAGGAAAATGGGGTGAACATTAGGGTGATAGAACCCAAGGCACACCTCAGTGCCTGTCAGTGGCTGTAGGGTGGAGGTAGAATTCTGCGAATATTATGGCTGACAAACCTAAGTTACATCCCTGACGCCAGTCAGTCAGTACAGGGTGGGTGTATGGTTGGAAACCTTAATGCCCCGGGTGTTTGTTGGTATTTTCACTCCAAATTTTCAACAGTGGCTTTTTGGAACCCCACCTCATGAACAGTGGCGCTATCATTTCATTACTCAATCCTGAAAGGTGATTTCATACAGCAACTGCTTCACTGGGAGCCACAGGTGCGGAAATACATTTCGGGTAGGTTGTAAAAAATGACAGCTGTACTGTTCATGAGGAGGTGTAAAAAAAAGGCAATGTTGAAAATCTGGAGAGAAAATATGAAAAATGTGCAAGTTTACGAGCATGCATAGATACTGTGCAACACACACCCATAATGCGGTCATTTTTGGGATATTTTTTTTTACCATATTTTCAACATAGGTATTTTGGGACCTAGCCTCATGAACAGTGGCACTGTGACTTTGTTACTCTGTCCCAAAAGTTGATTTCGCACAGCGACCATGCCCATTGTGCGCCACAGGTGCAAAATGTTTTGGGCAGGATGTGAACAATGACAGCTGTATTATTCATAGGGAGGTGTGCAAAAATGGTAATGTTGAAAATCTGGAGTGAAAATATAAAAAATTGGCGTAGTTACGAGCATGCTTAGAAACTCCAGAATGTACGCTGGTAACACAGTAATGTTTTGGAATATTTTCACAAAATTTTCAACATTGGCTTTCTGGGACCTTTCCTTATGAACACTGTCACTGTGATTTTCTTAATCTGTCCTGAACGTTAATTTCCCCACAGCGACCGTGCCATTGTGCAAAAACACATTTTGGGCAGGATGTGAAAAATGACAGCTGTACTGTTCATAAGGAGATGTGTAAAAATGGCAATGTTGAAAATCTGGAGTGAAAATATTAAAAATTCTCAAAGTTATGAGCATGCATGGAAACTGCACAATACACGCTCGTAACACAGTCATTTTTTGGAATTTGTTCACCAAATTTGCAACATAGGCTTTTTGAGAACCACCTCATGAACAGTGATACAGTCATTTCATTATTCGGTCCCAAAAGTTGATTCCAAGCAGTGACCGCAAAATCACCTTTCAAGACCGAATAACAAAATGACAGTGACTGATTTCATGAGATGGGATCCCAAAAACCCCATGTTGAAAATTTGGAGCCAAAAGTCAAAAAAATGGCCGAGATATCCACCTAAGTTGAACCCCCCATTGATGCCACTATGCACCTTACCATGATTTTCTTCCGTTCGAGGTCAGCTTTTGAAGAGTTCAGATGTCTCCCACTCCACTGAAGATCACCATGCCAGACCTCCTGAGGTAAGTAGGGTTATGGGGGGATGCGGGGAGGTGAGGTGCAAAGAGGGTATGTGCGGGTTGCGGGAAGGGGGGTGTCGTGACCATGAGGGACTGTTTTCTGTTTTACAGGGCAAAAAAAAAAAACAGAACGTTGGGGGAATTTTTTTTTTTTTTACAGGTTTAACAAATACATTTGGGCACACTGTGGTGGGCTCCCAGTGTGCCACCTGTTTGTTTTTTATTTTTGGGGTACCTGAAGCCGACGGGATTGGGCAACTCATTGGCAAAGAAACGATTCGTGTTTGGGGGCATGATGCTGAAGGGATTGGGCACACCTGTCAGCAGACAAATGAAACTAGGGGGGCATTATGCCGACTGGGATTGGGCACCCCCGTCAACAAACAAATTGAACTGTGGAGGGGGCATGCTGACAGGGGAACTGGACACCCCTGAAGTCAGCTTTCTAGGGATTGCGAGAGGCAGACGACAGGAGCCATCGCCACGTTTACTGAAATGTTTCACCAGGAACGGCACGTAATGGAGGCGTGTCAGATCTGCCGCTGCAATGACGAGCCTGTCTCTCATTGCAGCGGTGGATTTCTTTCATGTTGGTGGCACTCTCTGAAGCTACTGTCATCGGCAGCATGCTCACTGGTTGGCGGCTGAGGGACACACCGACTAAAGCATCCCCTGGATTCACCACAACACTGACACACCTATGAAAGTGCTAGTACAGTGCTACTACCGCAAAATGTTGCTTGTGCATGGGTGCAAGCCAGCTTAAAAAGGGTTCAAAAACTGAATGTGGTAATTTTAGACCAATTAGTTTGACTTTCATTGTGAGCAAGATAATCGCAAGTATAATAAAAGATTTGATATGTACTCACATTACTAAAATGGTGCTGGTAGACATAAATCAGCATGGATTTCAAACAGGTCGTTCATGTTTGACAAATTTGGTACACTTTTCTGATCCCATCAGCGGTGCCTTAGATGTTGGTTTACCAGTTGATGTCCTGTATTTGGACATCTCTAAAGCTTCTGATACTTGCCACACAAGCAGCTAATTGAAAGATTAATAGAAATAAGATTATATATTAATATAGTCAAGTGGGTTAAATCTTGACTTAGGAGGCAATGGAGAGTTTGTTTGGCAGGTCCTCTATCTTCATGAGCAGAAATAACAAGTGGGGTCCCACAGGGGTCAGTACTGGGCCCTACTTTATTTAGTGTTTATATGTCCCCGTTGCAGACGTCAAGGCTGTGCTGGATGTCTAAGTTTGCAGATGATGTTAAATTAGGTACCATAGTGAATGATGAACAAGCTATTAATGTTCTGCAGTCTGAAATTAATAAAGTGGGGGATTGGGTAGTCAAAAAACAAACTAACCCTAAATTTAGATAAGTGTAAGATCATGCATGTGGGACGTAGGAATTCAACGGCTACATATTACCTGTATGGTAAACAGATTCCAGTATCTGAGATAGAAAAAGACTTGGGGGTACTGGTGACAAATAACCTCCGCCTCTCAACAATGTAAAGCTGCAGTCGGTAAGGCGAATAGGATGCTGTGTTGCATCCATAGGAACATCAAAAGCAGAGACAGTAATGTAGTGCTCCCATTGCATGCGTCCCTGGTGAGACCTCACTTGGAATATTGAGTTCAGTTTTGGGCCCCATCTAAAGTCAGTGATATCAAGATGATTGAAAGGGTCCAGAGAAGAGAAGAGAAGAGAAACCAAAAGTATTAGCCAGCTGAAAGACATGCAGAATGGGGACAAAATGAGACAGCTTGGATTGTTTAGTCTGGATTACAGAAGACTCAGAGGTGATATGTGCTTATTGTATAGAGCATTGAGAAATGGTGATCTCTGGGAATCCTTAGGCCTTACTATGAACACTGCCAGGAGTAGTAGGTTCCATCAATATCAGCTAAAAGGGAATTTCTATAAAACAAATACAAAGGGACAGTGGTTCAATCAAAGAGAGGTTACCGGATGGAGCAAACTACCTAGTAATGTAGTAACTAGTGCAATGATTGATAGCTTTAAAGCATCCTTGGGTGCTAATATGGGCGATAAGAAATACGCCTTCCTAAGGTAAAAGTAGTCTAGTCCCAATGGCCCTTCAGCTTTATGACTTGTACCTTCTATGATCCTTCCTGAATGTATTCCCTAGCAGTTTGCAACTATTACCCACGGTAGTCCTATTCTTACTGATAGTAAACAGCTTGTTTGAGTCAACCTTGTTAATATCCCTCCCCTCTTTCCATCCATCCGGGTCTCCAGAGAGCACATATTAAGCTTTCTTTAGCTTCTGCTCATATGTCTTTCCCTGTAGGACCTCTGTCATCTTGGTCACCCTTTTCTGCACTGACTCCAATTTATTTATGTCCCTTCTTAAAAGAAGGTTCTAAATATTGTACAAAGTACTCTAGATGTGGCCTCATTGACAGTGTAGCCTAGAGGTTAGAGATACAAGCTGTAAATGAGCTTGGTACATCCGGCAGACCTGGGTTTGATTCCTCCAACCTCCACTAGCATACTGTGTGACTCTCAGCAAGTCTCTTTTTTTATTTTATTTTATTTAGTAATTCAGAAATAACCTTTGAGCCAAGGCTCTTTTACAAAGGTTCCATGTCATATGACAGTCAAGTTACAGGGCAAGTACACTCTAGCAATACATAGTATGATACAGAGAGTCAGATCCTTACACAGTCCAGGCAAATTGCAACAGCAACAGGTAGCACGAGGCTAGTGGAGGGTTAGGTGCAGAGAGACGTCTGAACCCCTTGGAGTTACCAAGGAAACAGGATAGGGGCATGACAGGGAGTCTTAACCTCCCTGGTGCTCCTGTGTCGCCTTGAAAACCGGCACTTGTGCCAAGTGGGCCTTACCCGGTTACCAAAGAATTAAAAAAAGAAAAAAATTGGGGTTTGTACAAGAGCAAGATGACCTCTAAATCAGCACTGAATATACCCTGCTTGTTTTTCGTCCATTAGAAAATGGTATTTATTACTACGTACTCTGCAGTTTGACTTTACGGTGTTTACACTGTCTGCCTCTAGGTTTCCTGGGCATTCTATAATGTCAAGTTCTCATTGTTCTATTAAGTAAAAGAGCTGTTTTTGATACATCTTTTAACCTTGGGAAGGGAAGTTACACCAGAGGTGTTACATGTGTCAGTGTTAAAAGTTTAAAAGAAAATCATAAAGAAATTAATTAGATAAAAGTCACTGAAGGATCAGTTTGTATTTAGTAAGCTTTGGAACCTCAAGTGTAACTCGACCCCAAATCAGCATTTCAATTAGATTAAATGAGGGACAGGGCTACAGCATGTTCATTATAGAATGTTGTATAATGGGGGTAAGGGTTCTTTCTAAGAACTTAGCAGGTCACCTTTCATTTTTGGATAGCATCATGTTTAATATACCACAGGCCAAAATGAAAGGTGGCCTAAGATGAGTAAAGTGACATAAGCAGCCTACCCCCACTGACTCTACTACACTTTACATGAAACATCCTGTAGTCCTGTCCTCACTTAGCATCATCAAAATGTTGTTGAGCTGTAGTTTGAGATAGAAACATAGACACTGACATCAGATAAGGACCGCTTGGCCCACCCAGTTTGCCCATTTCCCTACCTTTTGGATAAGCTGCAGATTCTTGTTAACCAACAGTCTACTTCCTCCTACCCCCACTAGAATTTCCTTATGTCTGTCCCATGCATTCTTGAATTCCCCCCACTGTTTTTGACCCCACAACCTCCTCAGAAAGGCTGTTCCATGTGTCCACCACCCTCCCCATGAAAAAATACTTCCCTGTGTTGCCCCTGATCCATCCCCCCATCTTCAAGATTCCATAGCTTATAGAATGCAAAATGGCCCTGCAATGTTTTTTATCTAATTAAGTACTCTATGAAATATTTTTTAAACTGCTTATTTATGCCATGAGGCAGGTAGTCACTCAGACTAGATCCATACCTCTCAACCTCCTGCCTTAATCAGGGACAGAGATTTAAAAAATCAGAGGCAAATTACCAAAATTGGGGATGCATCTTAAAGAATATGGTATCATCAACTTCATTTATTTTATTTTTATTTACTGAGTACTAGGATTACAAAATACATTTGAACCAGAGGTTCTTTTACAAAGGTTCCACATCAGATACAATTAGTGAAACAAACAACAGAACAATAATCAAATGCAAAACAGGTAAACATAGCAGCTCATCAAACAGTAAGCATAAAAGGCTTAGTAAACTCTGGAGATTAAAAATCATTGGACAGATGCAATTGAAAACAATCTAGTAAAGTGGGGAGATGTGAGAGAATTACATAAAGCACACATACAGCATGAAGCAAAAGGTAATAGGAGCAACTTATAGAGTAGAGGGAGTGGGAATGGGGGTGTGAGGCAGTTATGGATGTGACCTAGTCATTAAAGTGCTGTTGGTTAGAGAAGTGCTGGGCAGGTTTGAGGAGAGGGTGGAGGAGGCAGGAGTAGGAAGTAAAGCAAGAAAGAGGGAGGGTTGAGGGAAGGGGAAAGGATGGGCGGGAGGAGGTGAAAACAGGGAGGGGAGGGTATAAAGGCAGGGCCAGAAGCAGAGAGGAGGAGGCAGGTGGGGGGGGTAAATGTAAGCTGAGGGGTGTAGAACCGGGGAGGACACAGAGTAAGTGAGGAAAGAGTGGAGTGGTAAGAGAGGGTAGGGCGAAGCAATGTAGGTTCAACAGGGTGTTAGGGGAGTGAGGGGGGAGAAGGCGTGGAGGAAAGAAGGGAGGGATAAGGTGGGAGGAAGAAAGGGTAGGGTGGACTTAAGGAGGGTGGAAGAAATAGGTGAGACATGGGGAGAGGTGCGGAGAAGGGAAGGAAAGGGGGGGCACGAGTGGGAAAGGGGTTGGGAATTAAGCAGTGGAGGAGGCCAAAAAGTGAAAAAGCAGTGTGAGAACCTAGTGTGTACAGTCACAATTGCTGATATTAGAGAGATGCTGTCGTAGTTTGCGTTTGCAAAGGCCTAACTTATTCTCAGTGAAGACCTCAGAAGGGAGCCCATTCACCAGGGAAGGAGCCCTGATATAGAAGGAGTGTTGGGCTTGAGAGGTTTGGCAGAAGGGAACCACATATGTGGAGTTATTAGCACCGTGAGTGCACTGCATGTTAGGGGTGGGCAGCATAACGTCATGTGTAGCTGGTGGGGTAAGCCTGAGGCAAATTTTCTTTGCTAGGAGGCAGGTCTGGTAGGCTAGCCTACCTTGAAGGTTGAGCCAGTTAGAGTGTTTGTAGAGGTCACAAGTATGAGTACATTTCCCCACTCCTGTTACAAGTCAATAGCACTTATTCAGAGCAGTCTTAACTCTTTTTAAGGTGGTATCTGTAGCAGATCCATAGAAAACTAGCCCATAATCAGTTATGGATAGGCCTGAGCTAGTTAAGGCTATGCGCATGGTCACAGTGGTAAGACAGTGGCGGTGGCGGTAGAGGATCCATATCCTTGAGTTTATAGCTTTGGCGATGAGACTTACATGTGAGTTGTAGGAAAGTGAGCAATCAAGCGTAATTCCAAGGTATTTGAACTCCTTCACTTGATCGAGTGGGAGGTGTTGTTTGCTTAGGATAGTTAAGCTGACAGCTCTAAATTTGCTGTGAGAGTTGGAAAACAGCATCGCCTTGTTTTTTTTGTAGTTCATCAGCAGTCTATGCTGATCAAACCACGTTTCAACAAGGCTGAAATTTGTCTGTAGGTCAAGAGATAGTGTGACTGGGTCAGTGTGAGTAGAAAAGAAGACAGTGTCATCTACATAAAGGATCATTTTATTGTTGACAGCTGTTGGGAGGTTGTTAATTAAGAGACTAAAGATTAGTGGCCCAAGGATGGATCCTTGGGGTACTTCAGAACGCACTAGGATGCTACCGGATAGAGTGTCACCGATCTTAACCTGTTGGTACCTACCCAGCAGGTAGCTTTCTAACCAGTTTGTAACCTCATTGGAGAGGCCAAGAGCATGGAGGGAACTCAGCAGAAGCTGGTGGTTAATGGTGTCAAAGGCCTTGGTAAGATCAATGTACACTGCGCCTCGTAGATGTCCGGTATCAAGGGCCTTGTGTATGTGATTATTAAATTCAAGCAGGGCGGTGTTTGTACTATGAGCTTTTCTAAAGCCATGTTGCAGCAGACTCTGGATGTTATACTTGTCAAGGTATTCAGACAGTTGGTCCGCAACAATGCGCTCAAGGGCTTTAGACAGCGGGGGTAGGACTGAGATAGGGTGGTAATTGGAGTGTTGAGACCTGTTACCACTTTTGTGCACAGGTGTGACAAAAGCAGATTTTCAGAGCTGGGGGAACTGTCTAAAGGAGAGCAAGAGGTTCAAGAGTTTGGTGAGAGGGAGTAAGACGGCCTCGAGTGAGAGGAGAAGTTTTTGATCCAGAATATCACTGCTATATCTGGATTTACCTAGCACCTTTTGGAGCTATTTTCTGGATTCGGCGAGGGACACTCCTAAAGTAGAAGGGGGGTAGTCGGGGAGGAAGCAGATTTTCCATTGGTACCAGGTAGGTTGGTTACGTTGAAAATGTCATGGGGGAGGACACTGCTAAGATCAGTAAAAGTGACATTCAAGGTGTCTGCAATTAATTTGTGGTCCTGAATGACAGTGCCATTAACCTCAAGCATGGAGAGGGAGGATTTATTTGGTTTCCCAGTGAGGCTTTTGATGTTCTCCCAGAAATGTTTGCTGTTTCCCTAGGAGTAGGTGAGCTTGTGTCTGTAATAATCTTGCTTGGCTTTACGTATTGCCTGTGTACACAGGTTTCTAGCTGCTTTGTAGCACTGCAAGTCAGTCTGGTGACCAGTGGCCATAGCACGGTGCCAGTGACTGTCTCTATCCTTCATCACAGAGATTAGGGCAGGGGTAATCCAGGAGTTAGAAGTGCCTATTAGCTTTCTTTCTTTACAGGGAACATATTTGTCACAAACTTCATTAAACCACCTAATGAAGTAGTGTAGAGCATGATCAGTGCTGTTCATAGAGTCTAGGGGGGACCAGTCAATCTGTGAAAGTGATGAAAGGAGGAGTAGGAGCTTTCTTCTTTTTAAAGGATGCTGGAAGGAGAATTTAGCCTGCAATTTGGGCTTCCTATTAGACCATTGACAGATTACTGGTGAGTGACCACTCAGTGAGTCTGGCAGGACTAGTGTGTTAGAGATTCTGCTAGGATGAGTGGTAAGAATCAGGTCTAGCAGAGAGCTGCAACCGGTCCTGTAGTTGATCCAAGTGGGGGTGGGTACTATTTGGGTGATGTTAATGGCTGCAAGGGCCTCTTTATATGGGTCTGCTTCAGGGGTATGCCAAAGTACATTAAACTCACCCATAACTACTGTCTCAGTTCGATGGGGGAGGTTACCAGGGAAGTCAGTGATCATTTGAAAGCCGGAGGCCTGGTCATGTGGGGGGATATAAACAGAGATTACAGTGAGACATTTACCTTGCTGGCCCAGGAGTATTTTGACTGCTAACATTTGGGAGTTGTTAACAGGGTGTGTCAGAGGGAGGACATGTCCCTTAAGTGTATCCTTTAGGTATATGGCGCAGCCTCCACCACATTTGCCGATTCAGTCTAGTCTGAAGAGGACATAGCCAGTAATGGATATCGCATTGTCAGGAACCTTAGGGGAGAGCCAGGTTTCATTCACGGCAAAGATATCGGGTTTATGCTGTGACATCCAAACTTGCAGGTCATCTAGTTTGGGTAGCAGGCAACAAATATTAATAGAAGCTAAAGTGAGGGACCTTTGCTTGCTGTGTTGATAGTTGGATCTTACTGGGGGAACGGGGTTAAGGTGAACATTACCAGAAAGGAGTAAGAGAAGCATGGCAATCTATAGAGATAGAGGGCAAGGAGCTTTGATGCTTTTTGTTTTCTCCATCTGGAGTTTTTTTTTAGATGGGCATTGCTAAAGGGGGCAAGTAGTTGAAGAAGATGATGGTACTCCAGTAGAGGGTGGTTGTAATTTAGGCTGTTAACCGAGAGGATGTGACTGACTTTCCAAGTATATGTAGTATTTAAGGGTAATGTGCTCATGGGAGTATCTATGAACAGAGAGCAGTAAGTGTGCAGCTGGGTGAATGTGGTGCTAGAGCAGGTGAAAGTTACAAGGAGGAGTAGAAGAGGAAGAGGGGTCTGGGTGAAATAATTAATCTTGACAGGCAAGGGGGAGGGGTGAAGGCAGTTGACGTATGTACAACAAGTGGGTGATTGAGTACATGCTTCTTGGGACAGTAAGAGTTTTAGATGTGGTGGTAGGGGAAGATGTCCAAGACTTAGACAAGTTCTGAGTGCACTGGAGAGTATTGAAGTATTGTGTGCCTACCTAAGAATTGGGTTTAGCACAGATATAGGGCGGGTCCTTGGATTCTACGTGAGCTGACTAATAGAACAAGAGTGAACAAGTGTTTGGCCCCAAAAGAGAGAGAGAGAGAGCAGTCAATTGAATAAGCTCAAATAAATTGTCTCAGTTCCTTTATGGGGAAAGTTGTGTCAGTCCCTTTAAGGGAAGAGCCAGAGAGACAGTCTCCAGTCATAGGAGAAGAGATAAGGAGGCAGAGTAAAGAGGGGGAGGAAGAGTATTTAATAGAGGCCGGGGTCGGAATGGGCGACCGGGACAAAATACAGTTACACAAATAGTAATACAAGACAGAAAAGTATAAGAAGCCAGTGTGGCCTAGTTTGAAAAATATTTTCTGAAGGCAAACTTGATTATAACTCTTATGCCTGCCATTATTTTATGACTCAAATGCCTACTCTTGAGTGACAAAAATGACAAATTTAAGAGGGAATAATGACATTTTTCAGACAAAATCAAGGGTGCAGATCTCTTAACTACCCAGTAATGGATGCAACTTCATTCCTTATGGCTTAACTTGTGATGCCATTGACTAATATAAAGTCCACAGTTGCTAATTTTCAATTTCTAGTTTTGCTGTGAACTGTGGAATATTTTGATTCTTAATTTAGAATGCGCATCCCATGAGGTTCTACTGTGACAGATTTAAAGATGAATTTATGTTCTTCTTGTTTCGTAGCAACTTATGTTCCATTGTTGTAATTATATGGTGTGTCAGTCACTGGAGGTAAGGTTGGCCCTCTGTTCTTCTCAAAGTCACGATTTTCAGAAACTCACATGGCATCTCAGAAATGGGAAGAGAGATATCTATCTGAATGTTGGTAAGCTCCCTAACTTTATCGAAACCTATGAGTAGTTGGTAAGGTCCTGTGTGGACACTTAAAGAACCCCTCACATCTCAGAGAAAACTGAAAAACATAACTTCTGAACATATTTCAACTTGTGCATAAAAGATGTGTTATATTTTCCATATTTAAATTTCCCTTTTTTGTGTACTTGCCAAAGGTATAGCAAACATGTCGACATCACAGTTTGGGGCTTTTGTAGGCTTTGCAGGGACCAAGCAATCACAGAAGAAATCACAGTACAGGAGGGTTGCTCAAAAACAGCAGTGCTCACAGCAGCCTAGAATAGTTACTATACTGAAATCAAAAAAGCAGAGCACATAAACTATTGTGCAAAAAAGGCAAATGCAATTACAGCTACCCCGAGAGATTTCCCAGTGCTTCATGACTCACTGCCACTTTCTCAGGGGACGTGTCAGCGAGCCATGAAGTGCTGGGGAATCTCTTTGTGTAGATGTGAATAAATTCACACTTTTTGCTCCTGCTTTCTTGGTTACTAGCCAGTCACAGGCCTTCAACCTCTGCCTAGTTTCTCTCCAATACTCAACTGACTCTATCAATTTTCACCAAGCATGCAACTGCACAATACAGACAGGTATTTCCTCTCATCTTGTGCAGGTCTCCTGCCCCCGTTGCCATTTTCCCTTTTGTGCCTGTTCTGTTCAAACAGCTGCAGGAGCCTAGTGTAGGCTGGGTGATAGCTTTATATTTTGTTTATTTTATTTTATTTTTAGAGGGAATGCTTGCCAAGTCCAACTCAGAATTTCCTACTTCTAGGTTTTGCCTTTAAAGCTTGGTACTTGGGTGGCGGCGTCGAGCTAGTTTGCGAGGAGAAAGTGCAAAAATTCTGTGTGGTTGAAATCCCTAATCCCCAAATATCCTGGGTGTGTGTGGCAAAGGGAGGCTCTTAAAAAATATAAAAACTACAAAAAATTACATGTTCTACTGCCAGGGACAGTGGTTGTGGAGTGTTACTACTGCAGCGGCCCTAAAGTTTGCTGGGAGACATAGTCACCACAAACTAAGGGAACTACAGTCCATTTCAAGGATGGGTGTTTCAACTTGTATTTATTATTTTAAACTACAAGCAGCAGCCTAGTATAGGCTAGCTGATAGCTTTGTATTTCATTTGTTTTTTAATTTTATTTTTAGAGAGAATGCTTGCCAGGTCCTGCCTAGAATTCCTTACTTCTGGGTTCTACCCTTAAAGCTCATCTCCTGGGTAGTGGCACCAAGCTAGTTTGCGAGGAGAAAGTGCAAAAACTCGGTATGGTTGAAATCCCTAATCCCCAAATATCCCGGTGGGGGTGTGTGGCAAAGGGAGGTGCTAAGAAAATATAAAAACTAAAATAAATCATGTGTTCTGCTGCCAGAGACAGTGGTTGTGGACTGTTACTATGGTAACAGCCCTAGAGGTTGCTGGGAGATGTAGTCCCCACAAACTAAGGGGACTACAGTCCATTCCAAGGGTGGGTGTTTCAACTTGTATTTATTATTTTAAACTACAAGCAGCCGACTAGTATAGGCTAGTTGATAGTTTTGTATTTTTTTTTTAATTTTATTTAAGAGGGAACGCTCGTTGGGTCCTACCACAATTCCCTACTTCCAGGTTCTGTTCTTAAAGCTTGGCTCCTAATGCGCAGCCAAAGTGTGAATGTGTCTGCCTACATCTGCTGATGGAGGCAGCCACTCCCTTTAATCCCTTGATATTGGGATAAACTAGTCATTTTCTGCATACTTTGAGGTGAGATTATATTGGGGTTTTTTTCCACATCCTTTACTGTTGGCTGAGTGGCCCCTTCCAACATGGAAGGTGAAGTGAACTTTTGTGTGTCCTGCAATATGTATACAAAAGGGGAGGTCACTGCAAATTCTGTATGTGACAAATGCATTCTCATTAAAAATATGCAGGATGAAACTGTCATGTTAAAGAAGCACCTAAAAGTACAGGACAAAATTTTTAGACTGGAAAAATTTATCGATAACACAGTTTTGAGGCTTCAGGATGATGGGGCGTCTGGACCAGATAGTGGAACAGCCTCAGAATGTGAAACTGGTTCAGGAATAGGGGACAAAAGGAAAAGGAGTATAAATGGGGCTTTTGAGAGTGATATTGAGATAAGGAAGGAGGAATGGAGCATAAGACAGGGCAGTAAAAAGTGAAGGAGACAGACAATTAGGGAAGTTCCTATTGATTTACAAAATAGATATGCTGTACTTGAAGAAACAAAGGAGATGGAGGTAGCCGAAAATATAAACCCTACAGATAATGATATGATAGGCCAGACAGTAGCAGAAGCAACAGAGGGTAGTAACAATAATTTAACTGGTGGTTTCAATTCAAGAACACCTGTTATTGAGGGTATTAGTGGGAAAGCATGGACAAAAAGAGATATAGTGGTGCTGGAAGATTCAATGTTGAAATTTATGTACTCTGTGATTTGAAAAGGAAGGAAGAAACATACCATGGTGGCCTCTCTTTCAGGGGCAAAACTCCTAGATATTAGGGATGACTTGGGTGGATTGTTGAAGGGTACAACTAACCCTGTTATGGTTTTGCATATTGGAACAAATGATATTGGCAGGAAAAGAGAACTGGACAACCAGAGGGATTTTGAGGAGGTTGGAAGTGCATTAAAGAATAAAGTACCTAGGGCAAGCAGGGTTAAGACAATGGGTTATTATTCAGTTAAATGGTTGGCTGCAGAGGTGGTGTACAAGGGAAGGATTCATGTTTTTGAGGAGTTGGGAGAGTTTCAGGCATTTAAGAGTGTATGGAAGGGATGGTTTACATTTAAACAGATATGCCTCACGGTCACTAGGAAACAGAATAAATAGTAGTATAGTGAGATATTTAAACTAAATGGTGAGGAGAAGGGGCAAGGACTCTGTTAACAAGGGAGGTGGAGTAATTGTTCACTACACCACATACAGGACCTAAAGGAGATAGCTGGAAATTCTTGCTTGTAAATGCCAGGAGTTTGATTAGAAAACAGGAAAAACGCAAACACATATTGATTAGGGATGACATCCAGATATGTGCAATTAGTGAGCCCTGGTGTCTTAATGAGGATACGTGGAGATGGAATATCCAGAGTTATAAACTTTTCAGTAAAGAAAGGACAAATAGAGGTGGGGTAGGAGTGGCAGTATATGTTTTGAATTTTATAACCACAGAGTTGATAGAGAGGGATGAGGATGATAACTTAGACCATATGTAGCTTAAGAACTACAAAGAACCCCAGAGCAAATGCCCTGAGGCATGGGTTAACCCAGAGGATATTGACTGTACAGCCAAATCTTAAAGAGAACACAATTGCACATACCCTAATAATGCAAAGCATATGCAAATCCCCATGAGAGAATTTGGACTGGCACAACTTTAAGCAGAATTGCATGGTGCCGGAAGGCCTCACAGTGCAATCAGCAAAGGCTAAGAACAGCAGACACATACACATGTTTCATTCTCACTTGGACTCACCAGTGTGCCATATGTGTGTCTTTGCCAAGGGAGAGGGAGCCAGCCACCCCTTAAGGGGGATGTTATTTGTTCTTAGCCTTTGCTGATTGCACTGTGAGGCCTTCTGGCACCATGCAATTCTGCTTAAAGTTGAGCCAGTCCAAATTCTCTCATGGGGATTTACATTTGTTTCACAATATGTGGCTTAAGATTATCCCCAAGTCTGTCACAAAAATCATCCTGAGCCTAGTTTACAGAGCACCATCACAGGAGATGGGACTAAATAAGCAAATATATGACTTTCTGGATAACTTAAATCCCAATAATAAAATTATTTTACTTGAAGACTTTAACATCCCTGGCATAAATTGGGAAATAAGGGAAGGAATGATGTATCCTGAAAGGAGCTTTCTGGATATCATGAATAAGCTTAGATCTTCTTTGGGGATATCTCTTTTATGAGGTTACACCTATGAAACTATAGCTGTCAGGTGCTAAGACTACACAGAAGCTTTTCTGTAGCAGTCTAGTAGGGGCCGCCCACACTGACGTCACCTATCGATGTCCCTGCCAGTATATAAACATGGTCAGCCCTGCTTCCTCCTCAGTGCTTTCCCACCATCTGCCTACTTGCACAGACTCTGCAGAAGCTTCATCATTAGTTGACCACCAAAACTTTACTTTTCTTTTTCCTTTGCTGTGTATCACTTAGCTTCAAAGTGATTTCTTTTATTTTTGTATATCGAGAACTACCGTCACATCTACTCTGTTCTGTTGCTGCAGTTTCGGAAAGAAGATTTCTTCGACTGATGAACCTATGGAAATTAAAAGTGTACCCAGGAGTCCACAGGGTTCTCACCCTTTGAGCCCCTGCTTGGCCATAGCATAAGGGATCCCTTTCATTTGGGCAGAGGTGAATGGAAGGGTAATCTAGCTCTCCGGGCGGAGTTTGTTGCTGAGTATGTCCAGAATTTCAGGGCATGACTCAAGGAACTCATGGGATTCTTCCAGGAACACCTAGCCACTGCAAAACAGAGACAAAAAACATGGTCTGACCCTGGAGCCAGAGCCTGATGGTACGAAGTCAGGCAATGGGTGATGGTACTCATTCCCGTCTGACAGAATAAATTACAGGCAGCTTGGGAGGTTCCTTACTCAGTGGTCAGGAGGGTGAATGATGTTAATTACATGGTGGAGCTACCCAGCAGGAGGCACATAGGCAACCTTTGTATATAAAGTCTCACTGTATCATGGCTTGTACTAATGCTTATTCCTCCATGTAATGAATATTTGCCTTTTATCGTGTTATTGCCTCTACCTTTGTGTTCATGCTTCTCAGATTACTGCCTGTACATCCCTTCTTTGTTACATTGTCATGTTGTTCTATATATTACCTTTGTAATCGCCCTGGTTGTACCTGAAAATAGGCATTTTTTTGCCTAGTGTGCTTACCCGGTAAACAAAAGCTAAATAAATAAATACACATGCAGTAAGTCTACCACGTAAACATGATGAAGCTGTATCGTGGCAGTTATGAGATGCTCCTGCCTGTGTGCAGCTATTCAGAGGAGGAGGCAGAAGCAGACCTACTGGTAGATTGCCTGGGAGAGGTTTATGGAGAATCCTTGTGGACACTGTCACCCTCCTGGAGTTGCTGACACAGACCTAAACTGCTGAAATGTGTGGGGTGCTGCATACATTTGGGAAAATGTTCGTGAGGAAACCAGGGTATACCACACTGGCAGAGCACCATGTGGATAGAGGGTCCCAGACCCTGCTGAGGCAGCCACCCTACAAAGTCCCCGAGCGAGTGAAACATGCCATTGAGGAGAGATCAAGGAAATGCTAGCCATTAGGGTAATCCAGGAGTCCAGTAGTCCCTGGGCCTCCCCAGTAGTAATGATCCCTAAGACGTATGGGACCATGAGGTTTTGTGTTGACTACCACAAGCTCAACAGCTGTACAGAGTCTGACGCATACCCCCAAGCCAAGGGTGGATAAGGTCCTAGAGAGGTTAGAGGAGCCATGTACCTGACTACCACAAACCTGACAAAGAGCTATTGGCAGGCACCCCTGACCACTGAAGCCAGAGAGAGGTTGGACTTCATCACTCCATTTGGCCTATTCAAGTTTCAAGTAATGCCATTTCCATGATAAATGTGCCAGCCACCTTTCAACAGCTCATGGACCACATTTTTTCTGGGGCAGGAGATTTTGCTTTGGCATACATGGAATACATCATTATCTACATCCAGACATAGAAGGATCACATCAGGCATGTAACCAAGAGGCCCCACTAACTAAAGGCTGCAGGACTAGTAGTCAAGGTGGAAAAGTGCCACAAAAAGGTTGGTAGAGGTGTCATACCTTGCACACAGGGTGGCGAGTGGGTACATCTGGCTGAAACAGTGAAAACTGAGGCCATACAGAAATGGTCCATGTGCACAACAAAGAGAAAAGTATGGGCCTTCTTAGGGATGGCAGGGTACTACTAAATGTCTGTGCCAAAGTTCATAGCATGGCCAAACCCCTATCCAATCTCATGAGAAGGAAAATGGTGCAAAAGTTCAGTGGCGGGATCACTGTGAAACAGCGTCCTGCCAGTTAAAGGAGGCACTGTGGTGGGCACCTGTGCTTGCGAGCCCTAACTGTTCTCTTAAAGTTCACTGTGCACATGGATGCATCCGATAATGGGCTGGGGCGGTTCTGAGTCAGGTCACGCTCCCAGGGGAGGAGCACCCAGTCATGTACCTGAGCAGGCTACTGCACAAAGAGGAGGCCAATGCTGCAATTTAGAAAGAGGGTCGGGATATCATCTGGGCTCTGCAAAAGCTGTAACCATGTCTGTATGGGAGGGTGTTCATCCTGGTCACCAACCACTACCCCCTCACATGGTTCCATAGAACCAGTGGGCAAAACCCCAAACTTTTTTTTTTTAATTTGTTTTTATTTATTGTCAACATACATTCACTTTTCTGGATGCAGTGCATGAGGAAAACTGCAAAAGCCACATGAGGGCGCCACCCCTCCTAATACATGCAATTAATAAAATTTGTACTGCACCAATGAGATATATCACCTGGGGTATCAGAGATTGTTAAAAACTAAATATTTAGACTATACTTGCTGTGAACTACCAGCCCATGAGCTGCATGCAACAATAAACAGTAATCCCCAAAATATAACCTTTAAACTGAACTCTTCTTCCTATCAAGGAAGATTGAGAAAAGGCATGCTTGACTCCTGTTAGTGTATCAAATGGGTATAAATCAGTTGGGATTTAACTCTACTTTATTTCCATCTACCTATATCATATCATTTTACAAAAACATAACTCATTACAATTATATCCCACCACTAACTTGACTAATTTCTAAACCATAATAATCGCCAATACGGCCAGAGATAGAGCAAGAAAAACTCTCAATTCCATCTGCTAGGCCGCATTGTGGAGCCTAGTGCTGCAGTCCTACAACATAGACATCAGGCATTCCAGTGGGTTACAGCATGGTAATGCAGGTGGTTTGTCTAGTAATAACATCACTGTATGAAGTCCAGGCACACACATGACCGCACGACAGAGCCTGAAATTATGCTCCTCTCTCCAAGTTACCGTTGCTCTGCTCAGCCACTGTAAAATACTTCAGCCGTAGCCTGCCACCGAAAGTCGCCACCCCAAAATGCACTTCCGCCAACTAGCTAAGCAACTGAAAGAACTCGCACAAAACCCAGGATTGCCTTATTCTTTTTTTTTTCTTTTGCTATCATTTTGTTTACCATTCCCGAAGTGAGCAGCTTCACTAAATCACAAAGACTGTAACTTCTGGTCGCTCGGTTTAGAAGTTGGTTATTTCAAACGCTCCTACCTGCCATCCCCTTCATGAGCAGTAGCCAAAAGATACAAAATGCTGACTACTGTAAAACATAAAATGAACTTTCTCTCCTGGAAAACACAGTCTGGGACAAGTTTCTCCAGCCGTTCACATTTCCGGCTCCCTGAGCGCGTGCTCGCTTCTCAGCGGTCGCTCGTTCCCCACGCATCAGGATTGAAAACTCAGCAAAAGTAAGCAGCAAAACCAACTCAAGTAAAATTATATGGACACAAGCAATGCTCTGTTATCTGTGTCTCTGTTGGGGTGGGGGTGGGGGACACACACAAAGTAAGATTCCAAACTAAGATATGAACAATAAGAAAAACATTGGGAAGGGGGACCATGAAGCACCAGCCCTACCTAGAGGACTACATTTTCTCATACTTCCAATATAAGCTTCCCACGAACACACACAAAGTCATATATTTTTTTTTTTTACTTTTTACTATTCTTTTCAAATTAGCCTTTGTATAATAGCAATAAGGCAATCCAGGGTGTGTGTTATTGTGTAATCACGTCATTCCTCGTGTGGTGGAAGCACTCAGCTTCACTTTGTGCTTCAATCCACCTGAGGAGTGACATTATTACACAATAACACATACCCTGTCATGCCTTATTGCTTAAATAACCAGTGGTCCACTAAAGAATGAGAGGTTAATTAAAGAATTGTTGAAAAAAAGTGAGAACTTGGGGCATAGCAGGTAGAGCAAATGTGTGTGTGTGTGGCTGTGTGTTTTGTTTATTTTTATTATCATCTATGCTTCTATCAAGTGTTTCAGCTGGGGGAAGGGGTCTAGTGGAAACTGAAAATTACACTCTACTGTACCCATGCCTGGGGGAACTCAGATAGGAGGAGCCTTTATGTAAGAAATCCAGTTCCTACCCTGTAAAAGGTATTTTGCTTTGGCTAAACTTCAAAGGAATGATTCCCTTTCTTAACAATAAGACATGTTTCAAGTGCAAGCAGGGCCAAGGCAGAGCAAGATGGCACCCCTCAGATATAGCCATCTGGGAGAACAAAAGGGCCAAGCTCTAAATAACAAGTCCAATTTGGACATGTTCTGGGAAAAGGTGGTCTACAGAGATCAAAGAAATGATCGAGGTTGTGATACCAGAGACACGTGTATAATGATGTGGGTGTAGTCAGCTAGACAGCTAATGTATCTCTGTATGTGTTTGCTCTTAGAGTCATTCACCCCAGGGTACTGAGAGAGCTGGCAGAAATCCTGGTGGGGCCCTTGGCAGACCGGTTCAATGATTGCCTGGTCTCAGGAAGTGTACCTCAGGACTGGAGGATGGCTCACATGGTACCCCTCCATAAGAGCGGTCCCAAAGACAAACCAGGAAACTACAGGCTGGTAAGCCTCACATCCATCGTAGGAAAACTGCTGGAGACAATCCTGAAGGAGAGGCTGGTGTCCCTTCTGGAGAACAATGGTCTGCAGGACATTAGGCAGCATGGGTTTGACATGGGCAGATCCTGTCAGACCAGCCTGATGGATTACTATGACTGAGTAACTAGACAGCTGGACAAGGGCCATGCAATGGATGTCCTGTTTCTTGGCTTCAGTAAGGCATTTGACTCGGTGCCGCATGGGAAGCTGGGTAGTAAGCTGGCAGGTACAGGTGCAGGGGTGAAAATGGTGGGATGGGTAGTAAACTGGTTACAGGGAAGGCAGCAGAGGGTGGTAGTGGGAGGGGAGCTCTCATCTCTGAGGGCAGTGACAAGTGGAGTACCGCAGGGCTCAGTGCTGGGACTGGTGCTGTTTGGGTTGTTCATATCAGACGTCTCAATGGGCATCAAGAGCAAGATCAGTTTGTTTGCAGATGACACCAAGATGGGAGCAGTAGTGGAAGACCTAGGAGAGTGGCATGGGTTGCAGGATGATCTGTCAAAATTGGAGACCTGGTCGTACACCTGGCAGTTGGGGTTCAATGCCAAAAATGCAAGGTGCTACATTTTGGAGCCAAAAATCCAAGAAGGATCTACCAGCTGGGGGTGGGGATCAGCTAGCCATGACAGAGGGACGAGAAGGATCTGGGGTGATTATAATGGGCTCAATGAACAACTCAGCACAATGCAGAAAGGCAGCTGCAAAAGCCAACAAAATTCTGGGTTGTATTGCCAGGGGTATACCTTCAAGGAGAGGGGAGGTGATCCTGCTGTTGTATAGGTCATTAGTTAGGCCACACCTGGAGTACTGCATGCAGTACTGGCACCCATACCTGAAGAGGGACATTAAGTTACTGGAGGGGGTGTAGTGCAGGGCAACAAAGATGATCCAGGGACTAGGGGACATGCCCTACGTGAGCAGGCTGAGGGAGTTGAACATGTACTCACTGGAGGAGAGGAGAGACAGAGGGGATATGATTGAAACCTTCAAGTACACAAAGGGAATAAACAAGACAGGCACGGAGGGACTATTCAAGTTAAGGGGGGGTAGGAACACTCAAGATCACAATCTCAGATTGGAGAGGGGAAGGTTCAGGAGGGAAATAAGAAGACACTTTTTTACAGAGAGAGTGGTGTTTGGGTGGAACGTGTTGCCTGCAGAAGTGGTATCCTGTAGAACCGTGGACTTCTTCAAAAGGGGATGGGATAGGGTATGAGGGAGGGGCAGCTGCAGTATAAGTGTTGCTAGCTGCACATTCGAGCAGACTTGATAGACCATAAGGCCTTTATCTGCTGGCAAATTCGTATGTTCGTATGTTTTGGGATTCTAAACCAGCGACATCACAGGTTCGAGTCTGCCATAACTCACCAAGTCCCCCAAGTTGGGGATAAACTTTTTCAACTCTACTTAGAATTCAGATAGTTTTGAGTTAGGGTCTTCTGTGTGTCCTCTATCTTTTCAAATGCATTTATTTTTATCTCTGTAGAAATATTGTTTTCCCTATTGTCTTTAGTGTGTATTATGTAAATATTATATCCAGGCATACTACCCTCAAGCATCCCTCCTCACTGCCCCAGCTCCTCCTCCTCTGCTACCCCCCATTACTGGGTATAGGATGAATCTGTCTCCTCTTCCTTTTTATCCCCCCCCATTCCTCCTCCCTTGCTATTTCCCATCTACCACATACCCAATGCAATGCCCTTCCTATTTCTCCCCTCCTCCCTCTTTCTCTCCTATACCACCCCCTCACCACAACTCTTCTTTATCTCTTCCCACGAACCCACTACTAACAAAGCTTCACCGAGCCACCTATAACTTGTACTGTATAATTAACTCGCAACACAATTCCTTGACAATGCCTTTGGCTGCTATTATTGAAACCTTACTTGTCTTTTGTTTTTTGTAAGTTCCATTGTAATGATCATATTATGTTTTGTACCTTATTGTCCTTATTGCCTTGACGTGGAACCTTTGTTAAAGAGCCCTCGGCTCAAAGGTGTCATCCGAAATACAAATAAATAAATAAATTATGGAGCATTAAAGCAGCACTGCAACAAAAAATGTTTTCCCAAAAAGGCTAGTTTTAGTTACAATTAATAAAAATATTAGGAGACCTGTCAGATATACTTATCTAGGTGCTTCCTGTGCTGCACACCCATATGTTTTTGGTTTCCTCAATCTTAACCCTTACCAGGTTTGCAAAGGTATTTCTAAGCCAAATATGGCAGCCATGGTTTTTTTCTTTTTTTTGAGAAAAAAAAAATTAAAACATTTATTAAAAGCTCAAATTATGGTGGAACTAGAAAATCTTACCACCAGATGAATCTGGAAGATGCCTGGAATCTCTTATAGTGAAGTAAAGGTAGGGTTATACGTTTTGCCCAATATCATTGCACTGCTGCTTTAAATGTTATTTTTATATACTTCACATTTTCTGTGGCCGAGTCATTTCAAGTATAAATAACCAGGGTAAACTAGCAGGTCTATGATCCGTTTCTGAAGAGACAGGCTACAAAGCTACCATATCTAAGGCAAAGTGTTTCAGCTATGTCAAAAGGGGTTGATCATTTGCCTTTTGGTATGGAGCACTGTACTGTGTGGGCAGTGGCTCTGGTAGGATTCAGACCTAGAAATACCCCGAGTGAGGTTGAGGCTGAGTGGTGCCAGCATGCCAAGATAATCCTTTCAGGCATCTGAAGGGTTATAAAAACTGATAGCAGTGCAGACTGAGTTCTGGGCGAGAACAAGTATGTGACAGACATGAATACTTGATCCTATCTTTATGGCTCGTGTCTGTTGTAAGGTTGTAAGATGTCAGAAAACTGCTGTACCTTGGCCGCTCGTTTTATTGAAATTGATTAATTTTATAACCACCCTCACAAAACCTCACTATAATGCCCACGTGTGTTGCTCTCAAAAACAACCTTACAGAGATTTTTTTTTTTTTATTAATTTGGTAAACCCTTCATAACAGATTGAAGTTGTATAGATATTGAAAAGTTAAGTATAAAAATAATACACACATGGTACAGATAGCACTAATAAAAGAGGATTAAAAAGAGTATACCAGAAAGTACTGTACATAGAGTAAAAAAAAAAACTCTGCCCCTGACAAGTAAGGCTGACTTGTACCCCTGCCACAAAAGTAAGAAAACCCAAATGTGAGGAACAGCAATTAAGCCAGGCCATTAATAAAATCACAGCCATAAACGAGAAAAGTAGTTGTTGACGAAGTGCACTGGAGTGATCTACATGTCTGTTGTACAGACAGGCACAGAATGATGATAGCCAACTTGACTTAAGATGCAGTTTTGGATATTTATATTTTTTTCAGAATTGGGTGCATCTGTATTATGGTGTTACAGGTGATCCAGAGTCGTGGTTCTTAACATTCTTTTTACATGCTCGACAAAGCTATAAAACAATATATTTTATAACATTCCAAAAAAGTCATAATTCATGATCATAACACCACATCTCATACCCACGAATCACAACATACCTGTGAATTATAACTTTTTTCTGCATAGTCTAGCAGTGAATTAAAAATAGAATAAAGTATGGGGTGGTGTGTGTAACTAGAAGTTTACACACACATGAGCGGTTAGATGCTACGTAAGCCCCGAGAGCGGAGCACTTTAACCTATTTGCTGTATGCGTGCTTGTTATTGGGAAGAGTGGTGATAGTGTAAACATGGTGTGTAGCTGGCTGGAATCTTCATAAATAGGCTGAAAAAATGCAGATTATGTGCACAAAATATTTTTTTCTGAACAGACGATAAATACTGAGTTCCTGAACAGTTTATGAGTTGTCAAGTGCAAACTGGAGAGTGATTCATGTTACTTTTGGTGGCTGCCAACATACTGCCCTGCCGGCATGCTGTCAGTGCTTGATTATGATCTCCAAATGTTTTGAAAAGAAAGTAAAGAATGTTGAAGTAATTCGAGAAACAAAATGGCAACCATATGGATCTCTATCTGTTATGGTTGCTTTAAGTCTATCTTGGGATTCCTGTGATGCCATAAACCTCTTGAGCTGCACTCTCAATGTTTATGAAGTCACAGGAATCCCATGATGGTAAATCCATCTCGGGATTCCTGTGATGTCATAAACCTCCCAAGCTGTGCTGTCGAGGTTAATGAAGTAACAGGAATCCCTCGATGGATTTAAAGCACAGTAACAGATGGATGCCCATCTGTTTTTTTTATTTGTCACTTATGTTGTGCACCCAATACTTGTGGCTGTGACTTTTTGCCAGTTTGTGAGTGCTGTTCTTTTTTTCTCTTTGTACCTTACTCTTTATCATGGCACCCCTGTAGTTCCAGAGTAGCTATTTCTGTTTGCAGTAAGTGGGACATCTGCAGAGTGCCCAGTGGCTCAGTCATTTGGTTGTGTTCCTCCCAGAAATCCATTCATGGCATTTTTCAGCTGACAGTATCAGAGACCTGGGGCCTGATTTTCAAAGGGCCTGAGATGGCCCAGCGACTAAGTCCTATAACACAACCCGCTGCTGCGGTAAAAATTCACCCCACCAGCAGACATACATTTTCCAGCCCATGATGTGCATGGGCAGCAGGTGCCACTGCAGAGGATGTTACACCGGGTAATACCACCAGACATATGATTTTGGTGCAGCTGTGCATGAAAATGTCCACAAGTTGCCATAAATGGTGGAGCTGGTTGTAAACCAGCTCTACATACAAAAATACCACACATGCGGCAAAGCCTACGTGTGCACAAGGAAAGCCCCCCCCCTTGCACACAGTTTTATTGGTATACCGTTGAAACAGCAAAATTTCGATGGTGAAACCCATTACAGTGACAGTTTTGACAGGATTCAAAATTGTCTTTATATGGTTCTTTACTGCTGCAAGAACTGTATTTCATGTTGTTTTTGAACAAAATGAATAAAGTATATTAAATTGAAAAAAAAAAGATTCAGAATTGTCATTGTAATGGTCCGCCGGTGAAATTTTGCCATTTCGCAAGTGTTTCCCCTGCTTTGAACAAACTCTAGCTCAGCGTTTGTTATCTTTAGATTCGGAGGGTGCATGGGCCAGAGCTCCCCTCATGGGGGGCACTTGGGAGCACAGCCCCCCGCAGAAAAACCTCTATGTCTGACAGGTGAAATTTGTCTGTCGATATTGGGGATTTCACCAAGCTGCATTTCGACAACTTCGTTGTCAATGCGGTTTGATGGAACCAGTTTTTACCACCCATACGCAGATTTCCATTTCTTTGAAAGTCCAGCCCTTGAACAGCAGAGCCTACCCAGGGCTTCAGTACTTGAGCAGAGGTTGCATTGCTTACATTCTGTTTCTGCAGAAGAGGTCAGCCACTTCTGTAAACAGATCCTGGGGCTAGGATTTGTCCCGGTAGTGGGTGCTGACATCATGACCCTGTGTGACTGCCTACCTTCAGATAGATGAAGGAGAGGCCCCCTGTGGAGTGAAAAACAAAATTGAGGGATTTGTATATTGGAAGCTTTTTTGCATGGCTCACATCTTTGCCACTGAAGGTGTGTTGCGTCCACCAGTCCAGTTCATACAGCATAAGTGAAGTGCTTAGGACCATCATAATGTTTAAGCGTACCACTATGTTACAGTACTATTCTCTACTTGCAGTTCTACTTATAGTGCTATTATGGCAACCAACAATCAAGAAAAAAAGCATGGACTGAGGCAGCTTTTTTAAACAAAAAAATCAGAAGTGTGGGAGCAGAGCCCCCTATACAAAATTTAAAGAAATCCAATCAACAAGTGTTTTTGTTTTTTTTTTTCAAAAGGAATCCGGGAGTATAGGGGGATGAAGCCTCCCTTTTTAATAGAACCAGCTGTTTTTCAGGTTATTTTTTTCAGATTTAAAGATTTAAGAGTGGATTTTTTTTTAAAAATGGACAACGGTTTCTTGAAATTTCATTCTGTGCTTGAGGTGACAGAATAGCGCAATAGGGAGTGTGACTGCATAGAATTCATGCGTTTACATAGCAGCGCTATGGTACTGTGGTATTCATGTAGGAATTTACATGAGGATCCTCAGTGTTGCACCAGCACCATTCAATCTCCACAGCCAGGATCCCTGAGGAGGACACTTCCTTGACAGCAACAGCTACCTGAGTCTAGTCATGCGTATGAACTCTGGGATCCCAGCCAGGCAACTGGGTTAGATAATTATGACCGTAGTCCCAGTATATAGGTTTTCTGGGCAATGGCTATACAAACTTTGTACAATATACTCCCAGTAGAACAGCTTCCAAGAGGTTAAGTTCTCAAATGACCAGCGAACAACTGTTGTTTGAGTTTGCAGTATTTCTGTGAACTCCAACTTCAACCAATCCACATTGTTTTGTTTTTTTCCTTATGATTTAAACTTTATTACATTTAAGGTAGAACAGTATAACAAATGACCAACAATAGGCTAAAAGAAAATAAATCTGGCAAGGGAAACCCCTTGGAAATGCAACTCTAAGCATGGTCAGGGCATTGTACGTACAGTATATGATCCATAGAAGCAAACTATTAATAGCTTGGAAGAGAACAAAGACATGGCTGTCCATGCAAGTACAACAATATATTGAGATCCTACAGTAAAGAACAGATTAAACAAATGAAGACTGACAGCAGAGCCGTATAGTCTTATGTTAAAGAGCACTCCACAAGAGGATGTTGGGAGCAGAGGACACAGGCAGACATCACAGGCAGTCGTGGGGACTCCAGACAGCTGGCTTACCGGATGATCCTATCAATGCCAGAACTACTGGTGTGTGTGTGTATGTTTGAGGGCATATAGCAACCATGTGGGATTGCACAGTAGGGAAGAGTTAAATATGGGTCCCAAACTTTATCATAGAGGTCTAGTTGTTGACTGGTAGTTTAAAGGACTGTCTCATAGCAAGCCACTTTGCCTAGCTCAAGTAGCCACTCCAGTAGTGCTTGGGAGGAGGAGTCTCCCTCCAGTGCCTAATTCTTTTTGCAGTAACCAAAGCTCCTTGGAGCCAACGCCCAATTGTGGCTGGGGTCTCTAGGCCGATCCCTGCATCATACGTGAGGCATAATATAAATAAGGAAGGGGTGAGGGTCAGACCCGCACCTACAGTGGTTCTGCAAGCCTGCTGAACTTCCAACCAAAACAGTTGTAACTTCAGACAGGACCATAAAATATGAGAGATATCTCCTCTTGAAGAGGAGCACCTCCAACAAGTGTCTTATGGTGCCAGACCCCATTTGTAGAGCTTTGGTGGAGTTCTATGCCACCTGTACAGGCTCTTGAACTTGGTGAAATGGCTTTGAGTGTCTCTTAAAGCAGTTTTTAAACCTTTCCAACAGGATTCCCAATCACGCTTGTGGAATTCAATACCCAGTTTTTCACACCACTTTACCCAGAGCTTTTCCAAACCAGATATGTCCATAGTGCATAACTTTTTATAAATATGGCTGACCTTGGGAAGGGTACCATCACCCAGAACAATAAGTTCCTCAAACACATTAATACTGCCAAACTGATACTTGGGCACTAGAAAAAAAGTTAGTGCAGATCGAAGCTGGAGATACTACCGGTGTCCATACTTTTCTAGCCCAAACTCCAGTTGATGCTGCCTAAAAGTTTTTAAATATCCTGTCTTAAGCCGGCCCGGTGGCACTGAGGGCTGAGGCACTGGACACCTTACTTCATGCTAGGTCAGTGACCTGGGTTCGGGAACAACCTCAGTCATCAGGGAGCCAGCATGGGGGGGGGAGGGAGCAGGATTGAGCAGCCGCAAGGCAGCTCTCCCCTCTTGGGGTGGATGGCCGCACCCTCCGTAGTTCCGCTTTCACCAGGTGGAGGTCCGGTGGGAAGCATAGGTTCAAGGGGGTGGCGGCGATAGCCAGGGGTGGGGTATAAGGGGCTGAGCTGGTACCTAGCATGCATGAGAGCCTCCACGCATGTGCATGTACGTGTCTGCCGGGGTCCCAGGTCGGGGAGAAAAAAGGAAAAAAAATCCATAAAGTATATATGAAAAAAAAAAAATATATATATATATATATATCTATCCTGTCTTAGCATCAGTTTGGTGGGATAGATGTTGAATGCCCCTAGAGGACCAGGCCAGCCAGTCCACATGGTTGCCACTAATTGTGAGGAAAGAGTTACTCCAGAGGGGAAGGCTGGGCAAGCGTCCAGGGTGCCATTCCGAGCCCTTGGCCACACTGGCCCAAACTTTCCTCACAAAACCAATTGTGGGATGGGTATGCAGGCCAGGTGGGATTACACCATACACCACTGTACTTTGGAGGTCTCTGCCCAATAGGTGAGCTTCACATTGGGCCCATTTAGGCAATGATATTGATGCCAGAGGAGATGAGGCCTGGGACAGTTGTAATAGGACATGCGCCAAATGCCTTAAATTGAAATCTGGGAGGCCCAGTCCCTCTTTCACTAAGGGTAGAGCTAGCTTCTTGTGGCTAATCCATCATGGATTCTTCCCTCTAAAGAAGCAAAGCATCTTCTGGTGGACGTGCTGTAGCTCCTCAGGCCTTATCCTTAAAGGAAGATAATTGAGAATATATTGAATTTTAGTGGCTGCCATCATCTTATAAACCTGGGCTCTATCCCAGTGTGAAAGGGGGAGGCAGTTCCATCTAGCGAGGTCCTTACCCAGGGAAGACAGTAAGGGGGTAGGTTAAGCCCACACAGAGCTCTGAGATCCCAGGAGAAGTTTATTCCAAGGTATTTCAGAGAGCTCTGTGCCTCCTGGAGTCCCCAGGGGAATGCCAGTTTGCATCTAGTCTCTGGTGACAGCGTTAAGATCAGCAATTTGTCCACATTTGCCTTGCAACCTGACAAAGAGCTGAATTTCTGAAGAATAATAAATAATAAAAAATAATAATAATATAATAAAATGTATTTAATTAAGTGCTTTCAAGATTCCAAGGCACTGTACAGTATTAGTACAGTTAAAAACATATACAAATACATGTAATATAAAATCACAATAAAACTGGAAATGCCTTTCCCCATAAAAGTCTTTACTGCCTGCTTAAAACTCCCCACCGTCCTGCACTCCCGGAGCTGACAGGGCAGAGAATTCCAGAGGGTAGGTGCCACAAATCCAAAGGCACGCGCGCCAGATGACTTCAGATTAACCCTCGGAATCTCCAGCAACCCCTCGTCAGCCGAGCGGAGCTGTCGCAAAGGAGTGTAAGGGACCAGAAGCTCTTTCAAGTAATCGGTACCCTGTCCATGTAGGGCTTTGTAAGTCAGTAGACCTACTTTTACTGTATTGGCAGCTAGTGCAGAGCATGCAGCACAGGGGTGATATGAGATCTCCTAGATGCCCCAGTCAACAAACGTGCTGCCGCGTTCTGCACTAGCTGCAAGTGGCGGATGTCAACCCCAAGAAGCCCTAGATAAAGGGAGTTGCAGTAATCAAGGCGCGATGTCACAAAAGTATGGACCAAGACAGGTAGGTCACTGGGTGGAACAAGGTGCCTAATTCTGGCAATGTTCCTAAGATGGAAAAAGGCTAGCTTGATGACTGCCGACACCTGATGTCGAAGAGTCCGACCATCATCAAGCTCCACTCCCAGGTTACGCACCCATTCAGAGGTGAGAATCTGTGCCTCCCCCAGAACTAAACCAGAAGGGAGTCCAGTCCTCAATCCCTCTACCCCTGACCCGGGTCCACAACCAAAACCTCAGTCTTTCCTGGGTTCAACTTTAGACCGCTGGAATTCATCCAGTCTTGGATTTCTGTGAGGCAGTTGTTCAGTACCGAGACAGCACCAACCTGGTTGGGTGCAAAAGACAGGTAGAGCTGGGTATCATCAGCATAGCATTGAAACCTCAGCTCATACCGTCTTACAATGTCTCTGAGGGGGTAGCATATATACTGCGAATAACATGGGGGACAGCACTGAACCCTGAGGTACCCCGCAAGACAGGGAGAAAGCCCCGGATGAAAACAAACGGTGTCAAAAGTAGGGAAATTACATCTTAGGGTTCCCAACCCTAAGACCCCCAACCCAACCTTAGTTTCCAATTCTAAGATCCCACCCCCTCCCTGCATGCAAGAACAGGCATGACAGGTGTGTGTTGCAGCTGCAAACCCTGATCCTTACCCCATTCTCTTATATTGTACCCATCTTAGTTTACTTACTCATGGAATGGAGTTCGCATTATGGTTCGCAACTGTAACGCACACCTGTCATGTCTGTTCCTGCATGCATGGAGGGGGTTGGGTCTTAGGGTTGGACACCGGGGTTGGGGTGGGGTCTAAGGGTTGGAAACCCTAAGATGTCATTTCCCTACTTTTGACACTGGAACCCTAATGGTCCATTAACAACTTTTTTTTGCAGAGAATTTCCTTACTTTTTGAGAAAGTATAATTATAAGGAACCTTAATGGTGCATTAACCAAGTTTTTTTTGCAGAGAATCAATATATATAGAAGGTTGCATGATTTCTGGTGAGAAATGGTCCTATCAGCTCAAGAAGCTGTGATTGCATTTGACTCAGTGAGAAAAGCATTTTCTGGAGGATAACTGGACTGTAACACTTGTGTCTGGCATTGTTTTATAATTCAGATTCTTTCTACTCACCAGTGACAGAAATGTCAAATTTAGGAAGGTTTGAGGAACTTTCTAATGTGGAATCAGGGACATCCCTGAAAATTAGGGGCACTTGAGAATGAGATACAGATGTGTTTGAGTACTGGTAAAATGCCCTTGCTTTCAGAAAATCAACCATTTCAATTTACATGCTTGCAAAACTGGATGTCATCTGATTTGGTTTATCCCCACCTTTCCAGAGTCAAATCCCTCCTCCCTTTTTATTTTAAAAGTGTTGAACTTATTTTTGTAAGTCAGGTATTTCCCTAATGATATAAACCAAAGCTCAGATCACAAAAAATTTTTTTATGCTTGATGTGCCTGTGCACCAAACATTTTGTGATGAGTGAAATGCGATTTAAGGGGGTGTCACTGCTGAGCCCATTGCAGTTCAGAATAGCAGGGGTGCGGCAGTCTACACCAGTGACCATGAATTGTGGTTGTGACACTACTCCCTGCTTGTGGGCAGAACCTTTGGGTACTTCAAAGGACAGAAGCCACTCCAATCAGAAAGGGCTTTGGGCCTTTGATTTGCAAGAAGCCATGTCAGCAAACAGCTGAGTGGTTTTCAATGTCAGGAGCCTGTCATGAGAGTACTCACTGCTAGTTGGATGGAAATGTCTCATACTTGAAAGTGACTCAGCTGCTCCTATCAGACAGTGGCTGTCTGGTTTCATTTACAAGAGACCACCAGCAACCATGTGAGTGTTTTGTATGAAGAAGAAAAACCCTCCTGCTCCCTCCCTTTGTGTGCTGTCCCACGCCCATCCCCACCCTCTATTCTGTGTTCCTGTATCAACAAACAAAAAAAACCCTCACGCTACATCCCTCTGTGTGCTGTCCCATCCCTACCCTCTGTTCTGTGTCCCTGTTTCAACAAACAAAAAAATCCTCCAGCTCCCTCCCTCTGTGGGCTGCCCCACCCCCACCCTCCATTCCGTGTCCCCATATCAACCAAAAAAAAAACGTCCTGTTCCCTCCCTCTATGTGCTGTCCCACCCTCACCCTCCGTTCTGCATCCCCATATCAACAAACAAAAAAAACTTCCAGCTCTCTCCCTCTGTTGATAGGGGACACAGAACAGAGGGTGGGGGTGGGACAGCAAACAAACTAACAAACAAAAACCCTCCTGCAACCTCCCTCTGTGTGCTGTCCCACCCCACCCTCCATTCTGTGTCCCCGTATCAACAAATAAAAAAAAAACTCCTGCTCCCTCCCTCTGTGTGCTGTCCCACCCCACCCTCCATTCTGTGTCCCCTTATTATCAACAATAAAAAAACACCCACTCCCTCCCTCTGTGTGCTGTTCCACCCCCACCCTCCATTCCATCTTTTTTATCAAATTTAAACACTGTTTCGGGGACGCCCTGTGGAAATTTTATACTTATTTTAAACATTTGTTTTTTTTTTACTGTACAAATCGAAAGTTTAAAAGGTTGCTGCTTTTTATCAGAGGGCTTTATTGTCTCCTCGGAGGTCTTGGAGTGTTTGACCTTCCTTCTAGTGTTCCTCATGCTAGCTTTTATGGGGTAGCTAGCCTTGGGACAGTGCACCTGGAACTGTAACACTATTCAGCTTCGGTTGCTATTTAGTGTTATTTCAAGGATTTGTTGTTTTCCTGTTGAGAAGACCATGAACCAGTTGTGCAGCGACCCTGACAGCATCTACGAGTTTGGAGACTTGGCTAGAGAGGACGCTGCATTATGAGGATGACTGGAGGTTTCACACCAGCTCCTCGAAGGGAGATTTTATAGAACAGTAGTGCTTAAAGGCATTTATTTATTATGAACAGGTATGCCAACATTGTCAAGGGTTGGGGATATATATACTGTATGTTATGTATATATATATATATATATATATATATATAGTACAATGGTGAGCTGTCAGATAAATGACTTATCTACATAAGTACTGTTTGACCTCAGGTAATCTCATGAGTGGCGTAAGCCATGAGTGAGGTGTCCAAGGTCAAATGGCACAAGTGTAGATAAATAATTTATCTGACAGTTCACCATTGTATATTTCATTTATGCAGTAGGGATGGTTTCTATCAGTGCAGGGACATTTGCTTTTGACTGTTTATCTTTTCTTTTTAAATTATCATTTCTGGGATTTTCAGTTAACTTTCCTAGTGTATGTCCACGTAGCCTAATGGTTGCTATTAAATGAAACACCACTCATTTTGTAGAAAACTTCTTGCTGAACAAATGTCATGCTCACAGTGCCATGCTACCATTTTCATTCTAAAGTTATTCACATTTGATTGTCGAAAAAGTGAAAAGAAAACTGAATTTTCTGCTGTTTTTTGCTAATTAAAAAAAAAACTAAAAGGTATCTATAAATGAAACACCACTCATTTTGTAGATATTTGTATGCTGAACAACTTCCATGCTCACAGTACCAGGCTATCATTTTTCATTTTAAATTTATTTGCATTTGTTTGTCATAAAAAGTGAACAAAAATTTAATTTTCTTCTGTTTTTTTCTAATTATAAAAAATCTAGACGGTATCTATACTGTAAATGAAACACTACTCATTTGTACATAATTTTGTGCTGAATAATCTTCATGCTCACAGTACCATGCTATTTTTTTCATTTTAAAGTTATTCAAATTTGAATATGGTAAGTGTGGATAAACAAGTAAGTGTGTGGATAAATGAGTGGATAAACGGGTAACTGTGTGGATAAATGAGTGAGTGTGTGGGTACATGAAATTTATTTACTCAGATAAACGGATTTATCACACTCCATTTATGTCCACCCTTATTGTATGTATATGTGTGTGTGTGTATATATATATATATATATGTATATATATATATATATATATATATATATATATATACATATATATATCTACAGACACACAGTGGTAGATTATGTAAAAGTTTCCTACCTGGGTATCACGAGGCAATTTGCATTGACTGTAATGTGATCCTGCCTCATTCTGCCTCGGTATACCTAGGTATACCTCAGTACTGCAAAACTTTTCTATGACTACCACTGTGTGTGTGTGTGTGTATATATATATATATATATATATATTTACGCAAAACAAATACTATGCTCAGTAGAGCGTTTGCTTTTTTTCCCTGACCCTCAAGACGTACCTGACTGATTTCAAGGAAGAAATATTGGATTTCAGAAGCTTGAACAAGAGGGAGTAACATTTTTTGGTGTCAGGAAGCCTAGGAAAGCCGGCCTGGTGGCACTGAGGGTTGAGGCGCTGGACGCCACATCTTGAGCCACGCTGACAGCCCGAGTTTGGGAACGAGTTCAGGTGCCGGGGGTCAGCAGGAAAGGGAGAGGATTGAGTGTCCGATGGACAGCTCTCCTCTCCCTGGGGAGGGATCCGCGGTTCTCTGGAGCAGTAGAGACCTCTGGCAATGACCAGAGGTACAGACTGCAATGGAGCCATAGAAGGGGAGGAACAAGGCAGATGTTGATGGCCCCTCCGTCCAGATGTCATTGCATGTCCAAGTTCCTGGGGAGATGTAAAAAGCAGAAAAAACCTCCATGCCTGATAGGCGATGGCTCCCCACAGTACCCACTGCCACACGTCCAATACTGGGCATCTGTTTCTGCCCCTTCTGCCTCTGTGCCGGCCAAGTCAACACTCTAGATTCTAGATAGAGTGCCAGTAAGTGGAGGCAGCCCTACCTCAGGGGACTCAGAGCTGGAGGGATTGTTGGTTCAGGACCAGTGGAGGACAGCTACCCTCTGAGGAGCAGGACCATGGTGGATGGTAGAGCAAGTTGGTGAGTTGGGGTAGCCCGAGAGAATTCAGGTTCGGGGGTGAGAAATAAAGTCTACAAAAAAAAAAAAAGAAGCCTGGGAAACCTTTACCAGATGCCTTTTTAGAGAATAAAAGTGAATATTAAACCCTTTACAATCTGAGACCCTATTCAGTATTTTTTTGGGGGGGCGGGGTTAATGCCAGTGCCTCAGGACTTTAAACTTGTTTTATCAGTAAGCAGCCACATGCTCCCAAATGGGAAAATGTGGTCCCCATTATGTTTTTTCTGGCATAAAATCAACACTTTTTATGGCTGCAGTGGGCAGAGCCCTGCACACTTGTTGCTATCACAGTAGAAAAAATGAGCTCCTCAGATTCCGAACTGACTTCACAAAATTAAGTTTGATTAGAATTACTCTGCTAGAGCAGTTTATAGCAGTTTGACTTTGGTGTGTCCCTGCTCTGCACTATTTTGGAGAGAGGAGAAACTGAAACTGTTTGATTCAATATATCTCTTCTACATGGAGCATACTCATGCCAGCTCAAATTACAGTCAGTGGATGCACTCAGTGTAACTGCACTACTTAGAAAAGAAAACAAAGCCCACTCCCTTCCTTTCTCTCTCTCTCTCCCCCCCTCACATGTGCCACTCTGTTAACCATTTCCCGGTACAGTAACCTTTTCCTAGTCAGCTTGCAAATGGCTGTAATGCTATATGTTAGCAGTGCACGGTTCAGAACATGAAGCAGTGCTGTGGGTCAGTGTGTGTGCATATGGCACTTTGTTCTAGTCCTGCTGGTTATCATAGATTCTGTACATAGAAGCTGATGGCAGATAAGGATCACTTGGCCTACCTACTCTGCCCTATTAATCCCTATCTAGTGTGAGGCCCCGTGCCCAAACTGAACTCTGGAGCCCCCTTGCCTGCAGGATACCTTTGTGTCTATCCCACTCCTTCTTAAATTCTGTGACCGTTTTAGCCCCTACCACCTCCTCTGGTAGGCTATTCTAGGTGTCCCCCACCCTCTCTCTGAAAAATATTTTCTCACATTTCCCCTGAGCCTTCCCCCCTCTAAATTCATTTTTGCCCCCTTGACTTCAAGCATCTCTTACTTTGGAAGATGCTTCCATTCTGTACTCTGTTTATGCCATTGATGTATTTGTATGCCTCAGCCATGTCCCCCCCCTCCTTTCCTCCAGGGAATACATATTTAACTCCTTTAGTCTTTCCTCATAGGTCTTATCCTGCAGGCCCTGCACCATTTTAGCTGCCCTCCACTGCACTGCCTCAACCCTGTCTTTGTTCTTTCTCAGATGGGGCCTCCAGAACTGGGCGCACTATTCCATGTGCAGTCTCATGAGTTATACAGGGGCAAGATGACCTCCCTCTTTCTACTCGTGATACCCTTCCCTGTGCATCCAAGCATCTGGCTAGCCTTTCCAGCCACCTTATCCCACTGCCTAGTTTCTCTTAGGTCCTCCGAGATGATAACTCCCAGGTCCCTTTCCTGCTTTGTGACTGTTAAAACCTCCCTACCTAGTTCATACTTTGCTCCTGGGTTCTTGTGCCCTATGTGCATGATCCTGCGCTTCTTGGCATTGAATCCCAGCTGCCATTCTTCAGACCATTTATCCCATTTTTTTTAAGGTCTTCCCTCATTCTTTCAACACCCCCTAGTGTGTCCACTCTATTGCATACCTTTGTATCATCAGCAAAGAGGCATACCTTCCCCTCCAGTCCCTCTGCAATGTTCCCAATAAAGACATTGAGGAGGACTGGCCTCAACACCAATCCCTGCGACACCCTGCTCATCACCTCTCCCTCTCCAGAGAATTCTCTGTTTACCACAACCCTCTGACTACTACTATTTAGCTTGTTCTCCACCCACAGAACTATTTTAGGATCCACCCCAGGCTGCACAGTTTGTTAATCAGCTGTCTATGGGAGATGGTGTTGAAGGCCTTTCTGAAGTCCAGATAGGTCGCATCCATTGCACCTCCCTGGTCCACTACCTTAGTTACCCAGTCATGCCATAGATTAGTACAATGAGATAATGCAAAACACAGTGCTTATCATAAATACAGTAAAAGTTAGGGTTAGATGTGTAAGTAAATAAATGCCATATAAGGCAGCGTATGGGTGTTAAGAGTGTGTGTGTGTGTGTGTGTGTGTGTGTGTGTGTGTGTGTGTGTGCATGCGGCAGTGCTCTGTGTGTGTGTAGACAGTGTACTGCTATCTTATACTGGAATATATATGCAGATTTGTGTATATGTATTAGTCAGTGTATGTGTATCATGGCAATTAGTGCAGTTAGGTGGCTCAGTGGTTAGTGTAAAAATTGCTAGTCTACATTCCCCCGCTATCTAGATCAGTTTCAGCCTTATGCATGTCATTGCTGATTTAAATGAGGTGTCTAGTGGCAACTCCCTCCTCACCCTCCGATGTCCCTCTGAGCCCGAAAAGAAGACAATGGTCCCTCTATGTCTTTTTTTTTAATCTGTAAAAATGTGTGTAGACAGTGCACTGCTATGTTATATTGGAATATACATGCATATACAGTGTGTGTATATGTATTAGTCAGTGTGTGTGTATCACACCAATTAGAAAGTGTAGTTAGGTGGCTCAGTAGTTAGTGCAAAAATTGCTAGTTTACACATTTCTCACTGCCCACAATACCATTATTTTGCAGCCATATTTGGCTCTTGCTAGAGTTTGTTTATATTATTTTTAAATTGTTTGGAAACTGAGGCAGTGTTTTTAGTCACCAGACTTCATTATTAGTAGAGCCCCATGCCTGCTTATGGTAAAAAAAATTAGTGCCCTAGATGACTGAGTTTTATCTGATTTTTTATTTCAGAATGGCATCCCCTCCCCCATTTACGTATGCCTGATTCCTTAAAAAAATATTGGCAGAGGGTAGTGCAGCCACAGGATGTGTCCAGGACAGACCTCAAAAAAATGTTTTATAAAGTGGGGAGAGGTAGAGAGAAAGAGAGAGAGCACCTGTTTACTGTGGATTAGTCTGAAACAACCATGACTTATTCAGGAAAAGCCACACTGGTCCAGAAGATTCATAGTATAAAACCCATTTCTAACTCTCTCCGTCACATATAAAATTTACAGTATGGATGCCAGATCCTTGCATCCTCCTGAACAGAGAAGGATAAAGATTCAGTGCCAGAGCTTATAGAGTTTTCCGATTTGTGATTTGTGATTTCTGCCACTTGTTTAGAGCCTAAAACAAAAATTTAACAGAGGGGTATTCGGGTTACCAGTGAAAGCTTGACAGGGGGGTGCTTAGCCTCACAATCTTTCCTTTGCATGATTTCATCGCTACACATCTTTATTTTATTTTTTTTATTTATTTATTTGTTGACTGGGTGAGTGCAATGGCATTGTTCACTTTTTCAATTATGACCCAGGTACTGAAAAATATATTACATACTATAGTAACATCTTAGTTACAGACAGGTGCTGTCATTTTTTAAAAAGTTCCATTCATGTCAGTTGCCCTGAAGATCATTTTGGGGGTCTGAAAAGAAGGCATTTGTGTTCTTGGAAAATGTTTCTTTAGTTGATTAGTACAACCTCTGATATAAACACTGCTTGTAGCAGTAGAAGCACTCTCCCTCTGTTAAGGAAAAAAAACACTATTATATTCTATTCTAATGTTTAATTATTCATGTACTATTGCCACCAACCTCTAAGCCCTCACAGGCACAATGCCTTCAAAACTAGAGCGCATAGTATAAGATTAGAAGGAAGAAGATTTAGAAGCAATGTGAGGGGGCATTACATCACAGAGAGCGTGGTAGAGGCCTGAAATAAATGGGCTGAAACAGTGGAGGGATTCAAGAGGGCATTGGACAGACATAAGTGATTGGCATGTGGTGGTAAGGGGAGGTCCCGTGACATAGGTGAAAGGTGTGGGGGGGGACAGACTAGATGGGCCAGAGGGGTCCTTTTCTGCCATCAGATTTCTATGATACTATGATTCTATGATTCTTAGTTCTGTTTCCTACTCACTACCTTCTCATTGCCTCAGTTAAAGTTAGTCATCTCTGAGAGTTGATTTTGCACCTATCCCACTTCCTAATTTCACAACATACACCACAAGCTCTTCCTTTTTAAGTAAGTTTCAGTAAATTATTCTACTTCTTTTATCAGTATTGTAAAACACATTGGGCTGGATATTCAAACTGCGCCATTCTGTGGCGCAAGCCCTTGCGCTGCTCAAAAAAGTTGCGCTGGGGTGTTGCCGGGGCGATATTCAACGGAGTTGCGCTATTGAGCAACCTTTGAATATCACCCCGCCAACCACTGTGCATGGCACAGTGGAACTATGCCACCGCAGTGGTCAGAGTGGAGCATTCAAGATGCGGTGGCATTGGTTCCATTGGCGCCCATGCGAATTTCCGATATTCAAAAGGTGACATGCAAATGGGGCCATAATTCATGCAAGGCGAGGGGGACCATTTGCATCTATTTATGGCTCCATTTGCATGCCATTAGCATGCAGGTGCGCGATCCCGACAACTGCGCCTGGCGCCCTGCCGAGCAGCAGCCGTCGGGACCGACGCCTGCAGCCCGATCGCGGGCAAAACAGTAGTAACCGACTGGCCCGATCGCAGGCAAAACAGTAGTAATCCCCCAACTGGCCTGATCGCAGGCAAAACAGTAGTAATCCCCGACTGGCCCGATGGGGCAAACAGTAGTAATCCCACCCCCACTAGCCTGATGCGTGGGCAGAACAGAGTTCAACCCCCAAAGACCAATATCCCTGGTGTCCAGTGGACCGCAAAGTCCGATCATGGGCATTAGAGTCACCCCTGCGTCCGGTTATTCAGTGGCCTCACTCACCACGAGTTCATCATTTTCGCCAGTTGCAGGTAGCATTTCACCCGCCAGCCTCGGGCCGCCGCCGACCGATCGATTAGAGCGATCGCTTGTTGGTTCAGAGCAAGCTAATGGCTGCAGTTCATAATAGAGCAGCAGTCCAGATATGTGAATGAATTTATTCACATATCTGGACTGCCTTAGACGGTATGGCTGCATGCCCATTGGCTCTTTCTCTGAACCAATGGCTGCAGCCCTACCGAGCAGTCAGTCGGTGGGCGGGCGCGGCAGGCAGGTGGGTGCTGCCGCCACCGCTGACGGAGGGGAGCGGTGGTGGGGCCCGGGTGGGTGGGGGCCACTAGATCACCAGGGTACTGGACCTGGGGTGACTTAATGCCCGCGATCGGGCTTCGAGTCCACTGGACCACCAGGGATATTGGTCTTTGGGGTTGAACTCTGTTCTGCCCACGATCGGGCTAGTGGGGGTGGGATTACTACAGTTTTGCCCACGACGGGCCAGTCGGGGGTTGTTCAGTTCTGTTCTGCCCGCGACATCGGGCTATGGGGTTACTATTATGCCCACGATCGGGCTGCAGGGGGCACAGGGAAGAAGTGAGGGCCACCCACAGGTGGCAGCTGCTGTGTTGTGCCCTGCAATGCGGCAGCTCACCTGTGGGTGGCCCTCGACTTACTCCTTTTTTTGCTCAAAGTCGGCAGGCGCAGGTTGGGGTTGCGCCTGCACAACTCTGCACAGCCCGGCTGAATATCGGGCTGTGCAGTTTATGCATGGTTCCTCCCCCTCCGGTTCAGCATACCTTCATTAGCATTGCGCTGTTGCTCAGCATGACTTGGGGGGGTGCAACTGCCTCCTGCTGAATATCGCAGAATGGCGTAATTTTGGACTTGCGCAGGCGCAACCCTATTGAATATCCAGCCAATTCTGTATTCAGAATTAATGGTTGTTCTGTCTCTAATGATAACAAAGGAAAGTCTTTATGCCAGTGACATTTCATTCTTACTGTGACTAGAACTGACCCTGTCTTGCTATGAGTTTATTGTACTTATATACATTTAGCATCAGCATTTCATAATTGGCAAACGATTTCATCATATAGTTTCATAGTAAAAAATGCATTTCTACCACCCTTAGACTCATCATTGGTGTATATTTAGTTTCCTTGGGCATCTTTAAAGCAGCTTTCATACTTATTTTGTAATTAATGACTCATGGCAATAAAGATGAAAGCCACTGTACATTTTAAAGTCTTGTCCCTTGAAGTTACTTTTTCACTCTGCAAACTAGTCATACCATGAGTGCATAAGGATGGTGCTATCACAGTTTTCAAATGGTAAACAGCACAGCATTACACTAAAATGTTTAATTTTTTCACAGTGGGCCTGTTAAGAGAGAGAAGGCACTTTTTAAACACTTCAAAGCTGCACCTCTCAGTTAAAGACAACATTTTTATGTTTGCTTGCATGCATGTGCAAGAAACAGTGCCATCATCTGAGTTTTTGTAGGTGTGGCACCCTGTCTTCCAGTTCAGTCAGTGTGTTTGCAGGCGCGGCCACAGTTCACCAATGAATGCTGCAGCTGTCTATGACAGCAGTTGAAAATGCAGTGGCGTACAGTTGAAAGGGAGAGATCGCTTCAGTGAGCAGCGATAAGATAGTGTTGATTAGCATATTGACGGCAATCCTGCTTGTATACATCTCTACTTTCTCTTCCTGAAACATAAATTCAGTTTGAAGTGAACTTTTCCTAGGACTATCTTTCTGGGAGGAGGCAAGTGACTAAAATGACATCCTTGGAATGTTTCCAAAAAAAGATCTAATTGCCATCCTTGGAATGTTGAGTCAGAGTTCAGGGTAGGAGCAGCATTGTCAAAAGCAGGAAAACAGAACCCCAAAGAGACTGAAAAGTAGATGCAGTTGTCGCTTTGTTGGCACACCTGATCAGTATTGTAATAATATTCCCCAACCTCTGAGTGTCTCTTGAATAGAACCCCCGCCCACTGCACACAGTATGGCTGACGGGGTGCCTAACTCTGCCGGCCCTGCCTCCCCCAGAGTTTTAGGTGCCATGCTGAGAGCCCACCCAGCATGGCATAAGTGAGAATGGCAATGGGGGTGCCCAATCCCCATTGGCTCAATTAAACCCCCAAAAGAAACAGACTTCCAGTTGCCACGCTGGGAGCCCAACCCAGTGTGGCAAACATCTGTATGGCCAAGGAGGGTGCCCAATCCCCCATCGGCTCCACTGACCCCCCCCAAAAAAAATCTTCCAGCTGCCACGCCGGGACCCTGTCCCAGCATGGCACAAGTCCCGTGTCATCTTCCTAAAAAGAAAAACACCTGAAAAGATAAAAGCAGTCCCTCGTTGATTGTCCTGCCCCCCAACCCGCTCCCACCATCTGCGCATCCACCTCCCTACACCCCCACCTCACCCCATACTTACCTCCGGAGACTGGCGAGATGATCTTCGGTGGACCGGGAATGCGCCTGCACTCCTCAAAGCCGACCGCGAACTGAAGAAATGCCGGTAAGCTGTATAATGGAATAAATAGGGGTTTTCAACTTTGATGCATATCTCAGGCATTTTTGAATTTTGGCACCACATTTTCAACATGGGGTTTTTGAGACCCCTCCTCATGAATTCTGGCACTGTCATGGCGTTAATCGGCCCCGAAAGGTGATTTCGTGGTCACTGCGTGGAACCACCTTTTGGGACCGATTTATGAAACGACAGTGTCACAGTTCATGAGGCAGGCCCCAAAAACCCTATGTTGAAAATTTGGTAACAAAATTCCCAAGAATGACTGATTTACGAGCGTGCATTGCGCTGTTTCTACGCATGCTCGTAAGTTTGTGAATTTTTAACATTTTCACTCCAGATTTTCAACATTGCCATTTTACCACACCTCCTTATGAGCAGTACAGCTGTCATATTTCACATCTTGCCCAAAATGTGTGTCTGCGCATGTAGTGCACAATGGCGCAGTCGATGCGCGAAATCAATGTTTGGGACAGATTAAGAAAATCACAGTGACACTGTTCATGAGCAGAGGTCTTAAAATGGCTATGTTAAAAATTTGGTGACAAAAGTCCATAAAATGACTGTGTTACGAGCGAATATTGCGCAGTTTCCACGCACCCTCGTAAGTTCATGAATTTGAAATATTTTCAGTCCAGATTTTCACCACTGGCATTTTTCCACAATTCCTTATGAACAGTACAGCTGTCATTTTTCACACCATGGCCGAAATGTGTTTTCACACTTCCAGCGCAGAAATGCGTGGTCGCTGTGGGAAATCACTGCTCGGGACAGATTAAGAAAATCACAGTGACACTGTTCATGAGCGGAGGTCCCAAAATGCCTGTGTTGACAATCTGCTGTAAAAAATCCCCAAACTAATTAGCTTGAGGGTGTGCACACAGTTTCTATGCATGCTGTGACTTCACCAGTTTTTTTAATATTTTCACTGCAGATTTTCAACATTGCCATTTTTACACCTCCCCATGAACAGTACAGCTGTCATTTTTTACATCCTGTTCGAAATGTGTTTTCGCACCTGTGGTGCCAAATGGCGTAGTCGCTGAGCAAAATCAGCTTTTGGCTAACAAACTGATATTGCCACTGTTCTTGTGGTGGGGATCACAAAAAAACCATGTTGAAAATTTGGAGTGAAAATACCAATGAACGCCTGAGGCGTCCGACCATAACACCCCACCCTGTAGAGACTGACAAGCATCAGGGGTGTGACTTGGGACTGTTGCCTGTAATGCTCATACCATTCCACCCTCACCCACACCCTGCAGCCAGTGAGAAGCATTGAGGTGTGCCTTGGACTCTTCAGCCCCAAAGTTCACCCCATTCTCCTATACAGCACCCATCTCACCGTATTTCCTGATGGAATGGGGTGAACATAAGGGCCAAAGACCCCAAGGCACACCGTGACACTTGTCGGTGTCTGCAGGGTAGGGTGTGGTGAAATGGCATGGCCGTCATGCCTGATGACCCAAAGGCACACCCCAATGCCTGTCAGTATCTGCAGGGTGGTGGTGGGGTTGGCTTCAGTTCAATACTTTACTGCCATTCCTATTATGCAACTCCTTAACTCCTACACTAAAAGTGCCAATGCCAGAAAGCAAACATTTGGCATTGACAAATGCTTGTTTTAACAGTGCTCATTACAGTTTGACAGTCTAAAAAAAGGTGTTTCAATGGGGGTATTAGGCTGTTCTGTAACCGGCAGCAGTTCAGAGATATTAGTAGTAGTAACAATGATTTTATTCATTTATAATGAACAAGGTAAAACAATCCCATTGAGTACACAAGTACACTCATTTTCAAGGGACACCTTCTAAAGTGCATAACCTGGTTACAGTATAAGGAAAACATTTTGCAAGACATACAAAAATACAAAAAATACAAATATATATATACTTAATGAATACATTTTCACTTATTAAATCACATCCCACTAAACACCAATTACCCGTCTATTAAACATTTATCCATTTTCCAATACCATGCAGAATTCATGGGGTTCCTCTCTTTGCTTATGGTACCACTGCCTAATCTTAGTCCAACTTACTTTAACACCGTAAGATCTTAGGTCAACAGGCAGATTATTCCAAGTTTTTGGACCCAAATAAAACAGTGTTGCACAACCACATTTTGTCCTATACTTTGGCACTTCAAACTCTATATACTGGACTGATCTCAAACCCTTAACTGGGTGTTTAATTTTTAGATCTTTGGTAACGTATTCAGGTAATTTATTTTCATTAGACATACACATAATTTTAGTTATATGTTGATTTCTCCTATTATACAAATGATTCCATCCTACATTCCTATACAACTCACAATGATGTGTAAATTTATGTGAGGTAGAAGACTTGGTTTGCTGGCCAAGGCACCTAGCTTCACCTGAGCTTTTTCCTTCTAAGACTGCTTGAAAGGCAGAGTAGAGAAACTTACCAGAGCAAGGGAGAAGGATTAAGATTTAGTTTGGCTAAGCAGATTTATTGTGTGGTGGTGTTTTTATTTTTTACTCACAGGGATTGCTACTGTTTGTTGCTAACATTTCATTGCTTTTATTTTTTCTGATTCAAATTGTTGTTGCTGGTATACCTTCTTCTGCATTATTACAAGGTGTGCCTACAGGTGTGTGCTAACAGATTACTCCTGTAATCTTCTGATTCAAATTGTCTTTTGCAAGGTATATCTTCTGTTACTGCTTTATTTTTTCTGGAGCAAAGTGTTTCTTACAGCGATATCTTCTGAAATTATTACAGGTGGTGCTTTTCAGGTTTTACAGTTTTATCTAACATTAGGATAAGCTTTCAGGGTTACTGCATTTGTTATTGACTGATTGTTTCTGCTCTTACCTCCTTGTTCTTTCGTCTGTGGTTCTTCTTTTTAGGCAGGGGAAGGGCCCAGCCACCCACCCCCATCCCCAACCACCCCACGCTACACTCCTTTTATAGGGTACCACAGTTGTGACATTTCCTGTGGCAGAGCAGGAAGGGGCGGATCAGTGGAGCCTCCACAAGGTGATCTCACTTACAGGGCACTAGTAATTTAACTTGTTATAACAAGTTAAACAAAGCACAATTAAACCATTACTTGCATTTTTTTTCCTTCTAATTACTCTGACTAGGTTACAAACCCAGCAACTTATTTGGAATGGATTTCATTAACTGCAGGTACTGTGGAACAATTTTCAGAAGGACAGTCTTACAGGATTTAGGACACTGTCCCACATGCTGGGCCTTTGAGATCTTAGGGCTCAGCTCCGGCAGCATGGGCAGAGATTGCACGCCTCAAATTTCATATTGAAGAGGAAATACATTATAAGAACCACCTGCCATTTCCCCAGCATCCAACAGAAAAACCTCGACCACAGAGGGTAGTTGGTCCAGGAGGTTACAGGTGGTTAGGAGGAGCAAATCAGGTGCCCCATCACCTCTGCTCTCCAACACATTACCTCCAAAACCATATAAACACTACAACAGGTATCTGCCTCTATCTCTGAAATCAAATAAAGAGGCAGAAGACACTGCAGAGCAGAACACTGCGCACAGGAGCTAGCACAACAAAACTCACCCAAATCAGGAACCAAAACTAAACAAGCACAAAGGAAATCCAAAAACTTCTGATCATAGGAGACTCCATGATTTGGGGAGTTGATACCATCTCCAGCTAGGGTGTTGGTCAGATGTCTCCCAGGTACATCAGCATGGAGAGACACTGACCGCATTGCTAAAATTGTTCACAAAGCAGGAAAACATTGATGTCCTAGTACACATAGGGACTATCGATCTCGCCAGCCGGTCAGTTGTGGAGACCAAGGAACACCTGACTAGGCTGGGTGACAAACTATCATCTATTTCGTCTGCATCTCTTCTCTGAGATCCTGCCAGTCTGGGAGAAGGGAGCAGATGGACAGAAGGTCAGAGAAGGGAGATAGGGAGCTAAACACGTGGCTCAAGGACTGGTGCCAGGAAAAGGACACAGATTTGTAGGAACTGGCAACAGTTCTGGGAGCGAAAGTTCTTTAAATTTGATGGCCTGCATCTGACTAAAGAGGAGTCAGTGCATTGGGGCAGAAGTTTGACATCTTTGCAGAATATTTAAACTAGCAAATGGGGAGAGGGTGCAGCACCCCATACGCCGAATGGGAAGAACACCCTCCCCTCAGCTAGTGGTCAAACAGGAATTCAGCATGTTTGCTGCTCATTTGCATCACCAGGTAAAAAAAAGGTTTGTCTCCCCATACGACACACAGGAGTAATGCCAAACTTCACCCAACAACTAACACACCAAAATCTGGCCAATGGAAAATCATGTACACAAATGCTCACAGCCTGGGAAATAAGATTCCAGACCTGCAGGCAATAATGTCAGAGGCTAAACTGGACATAGTAGCAATTAGTGAGACGTGGTTTACCAGTAACCACACTTGGGAGACTTCAGTACCTGGCTATGTATTGTTCAGAAGAGACCGAGGTAAAAAGGGGGAGGAGTGGCCTGTATGTTAATGAAAATATCAAAGCTACAGAAATTCAGAATACACATAAGGAGCCAGAAGAACTGTGGGTCACCCTGAAACAGGAAATGGGACAGTCATAAGAACTGGGGTTGTCTACAGGCCCCCAGACCAGAGGGAGGACATAGACACATTACTGTTAGAAGATATACAAAACATGACAGCTAAAGGGAGGTTCTGATAATGGAGACTTCAACATGCCAGATACAGATTGGTCAATACCAGCAGGAACATCTGCCAGAACTAGACTCATAGTGGATTCCTGCAGGGGAAGGCCTCAAACAACTGGTACAGCAACCCACAAGAGACAGGGCTATCCTAGATCTAGTACTGACTAACAAAGAAGGGATCACAGATCTCCAGGTAGAAGGTCACCTGGGGCCAGTGACCATCCACATGGTATGGTTCAATTTGGCTACTACATCTAAATCATCCCATTCCAAGGCAAAAATATGGGACTTCAGAGGAGCTGACTTTGATAAGATGGCCAACAGAGTTAAGCTAGCCCTGGCAAAAAGAAACACAGGTGAGGGGTACAGGCAAAGTGGGCAAGCATTAAGGATGCAATACTTGAAGCAACATCCCATTGTGTTAGACAGAAAAGGAAGTGCAAAAGAAGAAGGAAACCACTTTGGTTCTCAAATACAGTAGCAGAAAAGGTCAGAGCCAAAAGGCTGGCCTTCAGGAAATATAAGGGAACACAGCGGGATGAAGATAGGGAGGCATACCAAACTGCCCTAAGGGAAGCAGTAAGGCAGTAAGGCAGGCAAAGTCCCAAACTGAGGAAACACTAGCACGAACAGTAAAAGAAGGTGACAAGACTTTCTATAGATACATTAGTGAAAGGAGAAAGTCCAGAGGGGGTATTGCTAAGCTTAATGGAGAAAAGGGAGCATGTGAGGAGGAGGACCCTGTAAAGGCATCTATCCCAAATAGATACTTTTGCTCAGTATTTACTGAAGAGAAGGTAGGGCAGGGCCCACAGCTCAGCATCATGGACACAGGGGAGGAGGTGAGCACTACTCCTTCACAAAAGAAAGGGTCCTACAAGAGCTTGCTAAGCTCAGGGTGGATAAGGCAATGGGACCTGATGGCATACATCCCAGGGTACTTAAGGAGCTAAAGGAGGAACTAGCAGAGCCATTAGCAGAATTGTTTAGTGAGTCTCTGAGCACAGGAGAGGTCCCAGAAAACTGGAGAAGGGCTCATGTGATCCCGCTCCACAAGAGTGGTAGCAGGGAGGAGGCGGGGAACTACAGACCGGTCAGTCTTACCTCAGTAGTGGGCAAGATTATGGAGGCACTCCTTAAGGAAAGGATAGTGCAACACCTGAATCTATAGGGGCACAGGATCCAAGACAGCATGGGTTTACAAAGGAAGGTCCTGTCAAACTAATCTCATAGATTTCTTTGACTGGGTAACCAGAGTGGTGGACCAAGGGAGCAGTTGATGTCGCCTACCTTGACTTCAGCAAAGCTTTGACACTGTTCCACATAGAAGATTGATAAATAAGCTGGGTAGGCTCGGTGGTCAGAAGTTGGTCAACTGGGTGCAAACTGGTTGACGGGCAGGAAAACAGAGAGTGGTGGTAAATGGTATACAGTCAGAAGAGATGCAAGTCACAAGTGGGGTACCTCAGGGATCAGTCCTGGGGCCAGTCCTCTTCAACATCTTCATTAGTGACCTTGCAGATGGACTAGAGGGTAAGGCTTGTCTGTTTGCAGATGACACCAAGATCTGCAACAGAGTAGATGATCCAGATGGGGTGGGCAGAATGAGAAGAGATCTGGATAAACTAGCAGAATGGTCAGAAGAGTGGCAACTGGGATTTAATGCAAAGAAGTGCAAAATCATGCATATAGGGAAGAGAAACCCTGAAGCCACCTATAGGCTGGGAGGGAGTTGCTAGCAGTCACAAAGGAAGAAAGAGACTTGGGCATCATCATCACTGATGACCTAAAATCATCCAAGCAGACCTCCTAAGCAGTAGGTAAGGCTAGGGGTGTTAGGGTGTATTAGTAGGGGTATCACAAGTCGTAGAGGGAGGTAATAATCCTCTGTACAAGACACTGGTTAGGCCCCATCTGAGTACTGCGCAGTATTGGAGGCCACACCTTCACAAGGACATTAACCAAATTGAGGCAGTCCAGAGAAGGGCAACCAAAATGGCAGGGACTGCATCAGAAGACATATGAGGACAGATTAACGGAGCTCAATATGTATACCCTTGAGCAAAGGAGGGAGAGAGGTGATATGATCGAGGCATTCAAACACCTTAAGGGCATAAACAAGGTGAAAGAGTCTAACATGTTTAAATATAAGAAAATAGCAGGACAAGAGGACACAACATCAGATTAGAGGGAGGCCGATTAAGGGGAATGTGAGGAAATTCTTTTCACAGAAAGGGTGGTGGATGCATGGAATGGCTTACCACAAGAAGTGGTGGCTATGAATACAGTGCAGGGCTTCAAACAGGCATGGGATAGGCATAAGGGAGCAATACAAATGACTATGAATAGATAGGCCACTGACAGAGCAAAGGCTGATGGCACATTTATAAGGTAGAAAAAGAAATGGGCAGACTGGATGGGCCTTGCGGTCCTTATCTGCCGTCAACTTCTATGTTTCTATGACCCCGTAATATACCTGGCCATTTTATTGTATATACTGTCTACTTTTTTAAAATCAGTTTTATTTGCCCCACCTTACATTATATCCGCATAATCAATCACTGGCACTAACATTGTGTTAATCACATGTAGCCTGGTATTCCTTGAAAAATTATTTCTTATTCTTTACAACATCCCCAATTGTTGCCCTAACCTCCTGACCAAATTGTTTATATGAACGGACCACTTACAGTTTATGTCCATCCATAACCCTAGATATTTGTACTCATTTACTATCTGTAATATAGAACCATCTCTCACTATTATTTCCAAGTTTTTTTTTTATATATGGGTTTTTACTTTTTTGCCAAAATAATATTACCTTGGTTTTAGTAGTGTTCAATACTAATTTATTCTTAATATAATATTTCTGTATATCATCAAAAGCTAATTGTAATGTGTGTCGTATACTATAAGAATCCATACCTGGGACGTACATAATAACGTCATCAGTATACTGATGATATACTAATTCTTCTTGCTTGAATTCTAAATCATTTGTATATAGATTAAATAAAATCTATTGATATTAAGTCTACCCCATACTGATACTTGATACGATTTTTAGAACCATGTGATGTCACTGATGATGAAGCTGTGCTTGACTATTATGTGGTTAGCAACAGCTTGCTTGTCGGTGCCATCACAAGGTTCTAAAAATGGTGGCAATATAGTATTAGTACATATACCATTAGAATGGTGAAATTTTGACAGTGAAGTCCATTACAGTGACAACCTCAAGGATGTTGCTGTAATGGACCCATTGGCGTAATTTTGCCGATTTTGATTGTGTCCACACCCCCTAACAAACTCTGACTCAAAACACACGAGTGTCGAAAGGCGTAAATTTTGCCTGTCGATATTGTTTCCACCACTGTGCCGCATTTTGATAACTTTGTTGTCGATGCAATTTGGTGTCACCCTATTAGTATGGGGCAGACATAGTCAATGATATCTCTGAATTGCTATGAAGTACAGGCAAATCCCTACACCTAATTGAAAATAGCTTTTCATGGGTTTTCAAACTGTGATGGGCATTGTTCATAAATGTTCCCATTTAAGGATTGCTTTAAAGTGAAACCAGAGATGGCTGAAGTGATGTGTTTGTGAGAAATTTCATTATTATTAAAAAAAAAAACTATTAATGAAATTGGTAGCTGCTACCTAATACTGCTGTTCTAAGGATCATTCTTAAGGGTTACATATGAAATAAGACCACATCACATATATGAGTTGAGACTGGGCTGTCTGAACAATATGTGGACATTATGATGGCCTTTACTTTTAGATTTGTTGTTGTCTTTGGACATTGAAATTGTAAATTATAATGATTTAACAGTGGTGCTGTTATGGGGCTTGAAACACCATGATGTTTTGCTTTATTTTGTGTGTGTGTGTGCGTGTGTGTGTGTGCGTGCACTCAGAATAGCTGCCTGGGCTATGGCTACCGGAGTCAGTAATGGCAGAAGCATTTTAAGTCACTGAAGCCACTTCCTTTAACACCACTTGTTTATTGCTCTCTGTGTGTGTGTGTGTGTGTTTGTGTGTGTGTGTGTGTGTGTTGCTTGCCTTTTCTTTCTAGCTTTTGAAGCAAGCATTTGTCAATGTTGAACATTTGCTGCTTGTTAAATATCTTTTTTTTATTTTAACCCCAACTTTTCAAGATACGTTATGAGCAAATGCTGAAATAGTGTAACGTTCAGTCATAACCTAGGCATTTCACCGGATTTGTACACCGCATGTTCAGCATAGCCTTCTTATTACCCCACCTAATGAACCAGTAGGTGAAAATGTTCAAATCCCTGCCAAAACATCAAGCACCACCAAAACATCATTCTGTATCACAGGTACAAAAACACATTTGGCCAGGATTTGAAAACTGATAGCTGTCACATTCATGAGGTGCTGTGACGAAATGGCTATGTTGAAAATTCAGGGTCAAAATATTGAAAATTACCAACGTTACAAGTATGCATTCATAAATTTCAATGCAGGTTCTTAACTTTGTTGTTTTTTAATATTTGTGCCCCAAATTTTCAAGATAGTCTTCTTATGACCCCACCTTATGAACAAGGATGGAGAAAATGTTCAGCTCCTACCTGAAAGGTGATTTCATGCAGTGAATGTGAAATCTCCTTTCAAGACAGATTTGCCTAATTTCACTGCCACTGTTCATGAGGTGGGGACCCAAAAAAAACATGCTAAAAATTTGGGGCAAACATATTCAAAAATGACCAAGTTATGCCACTAAGTTCAAAACCCCATTAAAATATATTGAACCACATACCTGATCTCCTCATTTCACAGTCCGGCTTTGAAGACTGAAGACATGTCTGCCATCCAGAGAGTATTACAGCATTGGACCCCTGGTGGGTAAGTAAGGGCTTGAGGGAGTTGCTGAGTGGGAGGGTAGGGTGGGGAATTAACGGTGCAACAGACATCGATGGAAAGTTTTCTTTCTTACACTTTACTATTTCAGTGTTCAGTCATAACTTCACTAATTTTCAATATTTTTACTCTAAACTTTTATCATAGACATTTTTCCACGCCATCTCATAAATGTGACACGTGTCATTTTTAAAATCCTGCCCAAGATGTGTATTTGCACCTCTGGTTCGAAATGACATAGTAGCCAATATACTATAAATGGCACATGTCATGTCTATAAAGCGAATCCTAAAACAAGTATCTTCAAAACTTGGGGTCAAAATTACAAAAAAAAAATGTTTAACAAGCATCCAAAGTTCGGCATTGAAAAATGCTGGTTTCAACTCTGATGTATTATAGAGTTTCTCAGATGGTGAGACAGCCTCCCCGGGGAGGCCTCAACCAGTTCCAGAGGAGGCCCAGTCAAGCGTGATAACATACTGTACCAAAAGTATCAGTGAAATTTACAGTGACTATTTTGAACCTATAAGTTTTTATTCATTTTAGATCACCCCTTTTTTCACGTCTTGTAAAATGCTCTTTGTTTCATAGGTTGATTTTGTTTTAGCATTTGTTTTAAGATCTTAAATTAAAAAGGAGTGCTCCTTTTTAATGCAGCTAACCCCAGGTTTTTATTGGTATTTATGGCTATCTTTGAACAACCATTGTCCATTAAAGTTGAGGAACAGAGTCTATTGCATGCTAGTTTACTGTAGCCTCAATGAAAAATGTTAAATGATATCTGTTTGAAAAGCCTGAGAACAGTGCCGAAAACCTGGGAGTTCTCATTTTATTATTTGTATTCTCAAAAATTCTGAAGCTAACAAACAGAGTGTCTCTTACAAGACCGGAGAAAAGGGTGATCTAACATGGAATAAAAAGGAATAGGTTCAATATTTTTACAGTAATGTGCACTGCTGTTTTGCCTTTTGAGTAGTTGATGTTTGGTATGAAGAGACTGGGAAAACTGAATGTAAATAGTCCCAGGTGAATAAACTCGGTCATTTATTCAATGTCGTTTCACATTCTTTTTGATGTACAGGGCAAAGTATTGCATGGAATAGTTTCTACAGCGAGGCCTGATGATGTTCAATAAATCTGGGGAGGCCTGATATTTTCTCCATAATGTGGGGAGGCTCAAAATGACAGTGTTTGAGAACTAACATACTATACCAAATGCAGCTGTAGGTAACCTCCTACATAATGTAAGTGAGCAGTTTTACAAAGCAGCTATCATATTCCCCACTAGATGGCTCTAGAAAGCCATCTATAGTAGTACTATACATGGTACAGTTTGTGAATACCCCTAAGTTCTATCTTGACCTAGAGTCCTGACAAGGGGTTTACCTTTTGGTAATGTCGAGGTTCATGTCAAGTATACAGAAACAGTGATTTAACAGAAGGAAAAACTCTTTTTAAACATTCTTTTCTCCACAGCCAGCCATTCTCACCTTCTCTACTTTTTCTCACCTCTTTCAGTATGGCCCTCCACTCTAGTGTCCATATCTGGCACACCTACATGTACTGGAGCCTCCTAGCCAGATCCCCCGGACCTCCCAACCTTGCAGTTTTATCACCTGCAATGGTACCCCTGTTCTGCCAAGCACACGCTTACTCAGTTTTTTACCATTTCCTTCTGCCCATGTCCACTCTTTTTCAACTTCCCAATTCCCCTTGTTTTTCCTCCTTTCTGTAATATACTGAGAAAAGGCTGTATTGTCCCTCACCACTTCAGTACTTTTAAGCTCAACTTTCAGTTTGGCTCACCACACGTCCTTACTGACCTCATTCAATAGGCTGAGGTAGGGCTCCTACCTGGCCTCTGACTGATCGGCCTTCCATCCTCTGAAGGCTGACTTTTGGTATGTACTGCTTCCCCCACCTCCATAGAAAACCTTATAGGCCCCTTGTGTCTCCTCTCATTCCCTACCTGCCTGAGGCATGCATTGGATACATCAAGTTTTCCCTGCTGGATAGATTCCCGCTTACTCTCTGTTCCTTCTAGTTGGCAGTACCTCTTGACCCTCTCTCTTATCGACTCTGTCTTCCTGAAGGCCACCATCCTAAAGTCCAGGACCATCACCTGAGACTTGTACTTTTGATCTTCTACGGTTATGTCAGACCACACTGTGCTGTGGTTGCCTGAGTGGAGAGGATCCTCCTCTGTTTACCCCACACACACACACACACCCCAGTGCAGTCCAGGTTTGACAGGACAGGGTCGAATAAGGCCCTGTCTCTCGCTAGTTCTCAACATGCTGAATCAAGAAACAACCATGGAAGAACTCCACCAGCAACTAGTCCTATACCCAAGAACTACACCAGACTACATTTAGAGTATTGAAATCTGCTAGCAAAATGACCAGTTCCCCAGCTATTGCACCTCAGAACTCCTCAGCTACTAAACTGTCCAGTTTCTCCAACTGACTAGGGCTTATGCCCCCAGGGTTAGAGTAACAAAAATAACTCAAATATTATTAAACTAATCAGTTTTTATATTTTTTAAATGAATGTTTTTATAGATTAAATTCTAATGGTTTTACTGTACCTGAGGGTCTCTAGCCAGTAATGTAGCCATTTAGGGTGTTGTCAGGCAACCAGAATGTTCCAGTTCAAACCATTGTTTTATAATTCAGTAAAACATTTCAAAGGCTTTTTTTTCATTACAGCATACATATTAAATCTGCTTTTCTGTGTGATTCCTAGTTTGTTCATTATATATGTTTTTTTATCCTAATCCTTTGTCTGTTTTACAGCCATACATGTATTTCTAAGCTAAATGAAGTTTATTTTTTAATGAATTAATTTATTTCCATTTAACCAGGAAAGTGAACTGGATTGAAAAGATCCATTTTCAGCAATGCCTGGGGGATAGTTACAACAAAGGGAATATAAACATTACATATAAACACAAATTAATAGAATAAAAATACACAAAACAAGGAGCTATATGAACCAACTACATTGCTTACAGTTTAAACAACAATTGTACAATAATACAGTGGATGACCATAAACTCTTACTTAAACTTTGTTTAAACACTGACTTTTTTTACAGTCAAATAAGCGTCCTGCTGTACTAGTTAATTTAGTGACCATCCTTTTTTCTTGAGAAAAAATTAATTGAAACATTTATAAAATACCTAAATTATGGTAGAACTGGACAGTTTTACCAGCAAATGGAAGTGGAAGATATCTAAAATCATACGGTTTATAAAGGTAGGGTTACATTTTTCACCTGAGTTTGCTGCACTGCTGCTTTCAGTAATGACTATTTGGAGTGGTTTTAGGCATGATTGCATACACAAAGACTTCGTGATCATTCTGAAAGTAGTTAATTGGTATCATGGGAAATTTGGTGAATAATAAAAAGATATGTGCCTTAATGGGCTGAACAGATTTTTCTTGCTCATAGCATTTCTTATCTTCTAAGCTCATATTACAGAGGGGTTTTGTACAAAATCTTGCAGAAACATGTGACTCAATCCTGAAGCTCGTTTCATATGCCAGTGTGCCTGTACACACTGATTTCTTCCAATAAATAAATAGGCTGTTGCCACTGTGGCAGCATTGCCAACTGTGGTGCCAGCAACTCAGATCCAGGAACACCCTAGGACGCTGGGGGGATACTGGGGGAAGGAGGACAGAGTATCCCTGGGACACTCTCCTCCTTCAGGAAAGGAGTATCACTGCCTCCACTACAGTACTGCAAACTAGGTGACCACTGGTGGCAGTGCAGAGGAGGTACCGCAGGAAGGAGGACGTTAGCCAGGCTCTGTGCCAGCATACCCAGCATGAACATGCTTGAAGACCCTTCATGCTGATGTCCTGTGAGCTGGAAGAAAAATCATCAAGGAGAATCTCCAGCATGAGCAGGATGATGAAGCAGACCTACCACAACAACTGGCTAGTCCAGCAAGCAAGCAATCTCCCACGGCGAATACAACCCCCCTGAATGACTGGAGGGCCTCACTATGTGTGGGAGGGGTAAGCCATTGAGCAATAAGGAGTAAGCGCCCTAGAAATTGGGAAGGGGGCTAGGAGTTCAACTGATGGAACGGAGCAGCACTGGTGACCAAGGGGATAAATAGTAAAAATGTATAAATTTAAAAGCTAGGAAGGCTTGACTGTGCTGTAAGGTACACTCTGGTCTTTTATCTGTGGAAGTCCCATTCTAAGGTCGGCTCAAGTTCCAAGTGAAATGAGTTTGTTGACCTCAGCTAAGTGCCATGCTAGGCACAGTGGTCCCCAATTCCATCACCAGTACAGTTGCATGTTTAGTACCAGTCCTAAGCGTTATCTACCTTTTCCCTAGCAAATCAGGTTAAGCAGTGTAGTGTTACAACATGGGTGGGGGCAGGAGACCGCAGCTCAACTCCTACTGCAGCCATTGACTCACTGTGTGACCATGAGCAAATAATTTTGACCTCCTTGTGCATCAGTCTATCACTGCTATATAAGTGGGTAGAGGGACTACACTAAAAACAAGATGTCACTTGTCAATTGAGCTATTAGGGGTATCAACTCAGCAGGCAAACTCTTGGGTGCAGTCTGGGGCCCGGGGGGAGGGGGGGTGATAAAGGAAGCTATACTACCACAAGCTATGCTACCAGTCAGTGGCTCAGTAGGTAGTATGCTAGTCTCTGGGTCCAGAAAATCTGAATGTTGTGGGTTCTAGCCTCATAGCAGGTACTTGGAGTACTACAAATAACTGACACCGTAGTGTAGTATGTGGGGCGTTGATGTACTTATTGAGGTGCCATCCTTTGGATGAGACATTAAACCAAAGTCCCAACTACCAGTCTCTGGTCATTGTCCAGGTGAAAGTTAATGATCTCGTGGCACATATCAAAGAAGAGTTGAGGGTGTACCCTTTGTTCTGGCCATCATTCCCTCTGTCAGTAGAACATGTTCATGTAACCCAACCCTCAGGATAAACCTGGAAATGAGCTAGCACAGCTCAGTGTACCTTCTTCTGATCAAAAATTAAAAATAAATAAAATAAAAAAAAAGAAAAGCCTGACCCAGTCATTGTGTGAAAAAAAAAAAACAGAAAGAAGAGCTGACAGTCATGAAGGGTGTTGAATTACCCTCTCATACAGCATTCATAAGCAGGTGGGTTTGTCTGTTTATCTCTGTCCATCCTGGCATGTAACAGAAGATCAGTATTAGGAATGCTACTCACCAAGCATAACCTATGGGTATTTCAGTCCCAGCAACCATGAAAGGAATTAATTTCAAACCACATAGAAGACATGGCAAAATATATAGAAATATATTCACATTTTAAATTTTGGTAGCCCCTTTAAAAAGATGATGCGATCTTGCATCTGGTGATAGTTTACCACAACAGTGTAGCTACAGATTAAAACAATCTATGCCAGTTTTTAAATTATGGTTTCAATTTTATTCAAATAATTTTGGGGGCTAATTTGCAAAAGCCTGCATGCGGCACACGGCATCACTTCCCCATGCTATAGAATGCCCCCCTCATCCAAATCTCTTTCCATTTGTGGAGCTAATCAGTGGCATACTGGGGTGCAAAGGCAGGGGCATCACTAGCAGGAGGTGGTGATGCCACTGTATAACACATTGGTAAGGCCTCATTTGGGGTACTGCATGCAGTTCTGGAGTCCACACCTGCGCAAGGACATAAACAAGGTAGAGGCTGTCCAGAAAAGGGTGACAAATGTGCTGCAGGGCCTGCAACACAAAACATATAAGGAGAGACTTGGGGACCTCAATATGTACTCACTGGAAGAGAGGAGAGAATGGGGTTACATGATAGAAACATTCAAATACCTCAAGGGCATAAACAAGGTGCAGGTAGGGGAACTTTTCCAAGGGAGAAAAAGTACTAGAACAAGGGGGCATGATATGAAATTGCGGGGGTAGATTAAGGGGTAGTGAGGAAGTTTGTTTACACAGAGAGGGTAGCTGATGCTTGGAATAGCCTGCCACAAGAGGTAGTGGAGGCAAGCACAGTGAAAGGGTTTAAGCATGCCTGGGATAGGCACAGGGGAACCTTGAGAGGGGAGGGAGGGAGGGAGTGATGAAAAGCCATTGATCACATAGGGTCAGTGGTCACATACACTGTATAGGGCCTACGGGCAGACTGGATGGGCCAGCGGCCCTTATCTGCCAGCAATTTCTATGATTCTGTGTTTCTATATTTCAGGTGCACATGATGAATGGGGCAACAAGCCAGGGATAGGAGGCACTACAATGTGCAGCTTACCTAAAGCCATTTATATCAGGCTTCGGGATTCCAGGGAGGTGCATAGGTTATGCCCAGGGACCCATCTGTAAATCCTGTGACCCCTTCCCTTTACCCCATCTCAGGATAGGAGAGAGCTCTGACTGACTCAACAAAACTCCTGTCCCTAACTGTTGGCCTTGGTAAGAGGCAGGGAGTTACCTTTAGAAATGTTATTTTCTTGAAGGAGATACAGCAGTCCTTGATACAGACTGACATATCAGAGTTCATCTGGAGCAGGGGATCCAGTAGTGGCCTAACACAGTGTCCAGTCAGATATCCCCGTCATCCCTCTCCCCCTGCATGGAGCTCCACTGCCATGCAAGGGGGTGGCCACAGATTGTTCTGTGAGTGGTGAAGTCAAGAGTTGGCTTCTTTTACCAAGTGTCTATCTTTCCATTAGCCCTTATATTCTTTGGCCACTAGGAGTCACTGTTGCACCCTCAGTTCGTCCTGCCTTCCCTACCTTTACACTCTAGCATCCTTTACAATCTCACCTGCCTTCACCTCACCCCTGGTCATTTTCTTTGCCTCCATCAACTCCCTCCTCCTGTCTCCTGCTCTAGACTCAAACCCAGCACCTTCCACACTAAAGGCAGTGTCTCTACCACTTCGCTACAGCAGCCCCCTGTAGGTGTACTGCCTTCACTGCCCTTTGATAATTTCTCTCCACTGCCATTGCTACCACACCATTCACCATAGCCACCTGCTGCCCCCTCTCATTGGCCATGTACTTCTTGCTACTTCTCTCCCTAGTTCTTGGCCCCGTCTTGGCACCCTCTGCCCCTCGCCAACCCCAACTCCTCACCCCAGCCTTCCACCCTTCACCCACACTTTGTACTCCAGTGCCTCCCCACTCCCCCCTTCTCCACAACCCCACCTCCACCTCTCCTACTGCCCTCACTTTTCCTTGTTCCTAGCACCCCACATTCTTTCTCTCCCCATCCCTCTCATCGGCACTAAGCTCTCCTGCCATACCTCTCTAGGTCGCTACTCCCACAGGCAATTACAACTGTCACTGCTCAGGCCCCTGCTTCTTCTTCTTATGCTGATGTCAGGCAATGTTCATCCCAACCCGGGTCCCACCCTCACCTATACCTCTAACTGCTCTGCAACTGATGGTCTGAATCTAGCATCCATCAATATCTACAGCCTGCAGAAAAAATTTGACTCCCTTCAGGGTTAGATCACCCAACACCAGCTGGACATACTCTGCCTGGTTGAAACCTGGCTCTCCAAGAATACCCCGACACTACCATCTCCATTCCCGGGTACTCGGTCTTCCGGTCCGACAGATGTGGCAAACATGGAGGGGGATGTGCCATCTACCTGCGTAATTCATTGCAGTGCCATGCCCTCCTTCCAGCCCACCTAGACCATGGTGCATAAGCCCTCACCCTTAAAATTACTCCCAATAAAGCATCTGCCCCTCTCTTTGTCATCGCTGTATACATCCCACCGAGGAATCAAAAATCTACCTTCCTCTCTGTCCTAAACTACCTCTCTCTTCTGCCCCCCAAATCTGAATGCCTAGCACTTGGTGACTTCAGTGTCAACTGGCATTCTCATTCTGCTGCCCCCCTCAAAGATGCTATCACTGTGCTGGACTTCTCTCAAGTTGTCCCCACCCCCACAAGGCTCAACCCCAAAACTGGCACCGCTACCCTGCTTAACCTGGTACTAACTGCCCAGCCAGAATCACACGCATCTCAGTACTTCCCAACGCCTTGAATGATCACTCTCCAGTAACTTGCACCTGGTCCTGTAAGAGGTTGAAACAACCTCCAAAAATCATTTTTCAATGACGTCTGAAACCTGGGATGCTCCAACATCTAAAACACCACCTCAGTTCCCATGACTGGTCACCAGTCCATAAGGCTTCTGATATCAACACGGCCTTAGATTACTTTATCTCCGCTTTCTCCTCCACTTGTGACAGATATGCCTCTTACAAGAAATGCATAGTAAAGGGACCCTCCACTCCTTGAATTACTCATTCTATACTTGACCTGATGCACCAGTGAGACTCCCTCTGGCAAATTACCCTTGACACTGGCAAGCCTGTCGATCAGCAACAGTACCGTGCTATGAGAAACAAATGCACCTGGGAAATACGTAAAGCCAAAGCTGAGCATTACAAGTCCTCCCTCACCTCCACCTGGGGATCAGGCAGAAAATTCTGGAACAGTCTCAGAGCAATGAATGGAAATCCACCCCCATTATCTTCAGTAATGGCACTGCCACCACTGACCCCAAACACATAGCCGTATCCTGAATACATCCTTCTCTGACCTCAGTAGTATACTCCTTCCCCACTTTTTCAACCTCCCTACCTCGAATGTGGCCCCTACCCCCCTCTCCACCCCACCTTTTCGCTTCAAGATGGTCACCCTGGTGGAAGCCAAGCCCTACCTCCTAAAGGCCTTAGGGCATGCCCACTTCAGGACAGATACTCTTGACCTCAAGCTCTTGTGCCTTACCCTTGATGATATCCTCTCCCCCTCTCCTCTATCATCAACCGCTCCCTCTGTCTTGGGTCCTTCCCTTCCAAATGGAAAGCTGCTGTCATCACTCCCATCCACAAAGGCAGTGACCCTGCCGCCACTGGAAACTACCATCCCATCTCTATCCTTCCCTCCCCCCATCCAAGGCCCTGGAAAGAATTATATCTGACCAACTCACTGAGTATCTCACTAAGTACAATCTTCTATGCCAGCAACAGCATGATTTCCGACAAGGCCATAGCACCACCTCAGCCTTGTTAGAATTTACCTCCTCTCTGCACTCCACCCTTGAAAAAGGCCACCTTGCCAGGGCAGCCTTTGTGGACCTGTCAAAAGCATTCAACGCTGTTAGCCATTCCCTCCTTCTCACCACCCTTACCAACATAGGCCTCTCCCCTGATGCCACAAACTGGTTCTCTGACTACTTATTTGGAAGAATGCAGCAAGTCAGGATAGGTGCTGTCCTCTCCTTCTCTCTCCCAGTCAGATCAGGGGTCCCGCAGGGTTCCATACTCGGGCCCCTTCTTTTCAGCCTATTCCTAAACACTCTCCCGATGGCATGCTCTAGGCAGCTGATACTTTATGCAGATGATGTGGTGTTGTTCACCTCACACTCCAATCCCCTTTAACTCCAACTCTCACTGCAGAAAACATTCTCAGATGCTGAGGCCTGGTTTGCAGAGCACCACCTAGTTCTAAACTACAAAAAAACAAAAGTAATGCTGTTCACCAACCCGCAGAGCAGGCATAAGGACCATAGCCTCCATATCCTCAATGCCCAGATGCAGCCACTCGACCAGGTAACCTCCTTTGAGTACCTCGGTATCTCCATGGATCCTGCTCTTAACTTCCCAGTCACATACACCACCTCTGACTGAGGTCAACACCCAATCTGGTTTGCTGTACCGTGTCAAACTCTGCCTCACCCCGGATGCTCTCCATCTAGCTGTCGCCTCCTCTATCCTTGCCCTCATTGACTACAGTATCCTAGTCTTTGGTGCAGCCAACAACATGTCCCTCCAGAGTGTTTGAATAACCCTCAACAAGGCCTGCCACCTCATCCTTAGGTGCAACCCCACCACTCATACACATACCCTCTACCAGCAGTCCAACTGGCTCAACCTCAACAATAGGCTCAAATACCATACCTACCTCTTGGCTAAAAAGATTTCTGTTGGTCTGTCCTTCCCTGGGCTCACTGCCCTCCTGCAACTGGCTCCCCTAACCAAAACCACCTGCAGCGCCACTAAATCCCCTCTCCTTGTCCCCAGCTTCAGGACCTCACTTGGTCAGAGAACCTTTTCCTACAGAGCCCCTCTTTGGATGAACTCCATAACTTGCTCCATAACCTCCAAATGTAAGCTCGGCTGCTTTAAAACCCTTCTCAAGGATCACCTTCGGACCACTAATGTTTGTGACTGCCCATAGGCCCACACCTTCGTCTCAACAAAGGATCTCATCCTGCGCCCCCCTACCCCTTGCTCCTTCACTGTTGTAATTTGACTGTCGCCACTATTCCCATCCCTTTCCTAGTAGTACTTTGACTCAGCCTGGCATTAAGACTCGGTTAAGTGTCTGATAGCCCACTAAGTAACCCACTAAGGTCTGCTGTCCTGTAACTCTACTGTATACTCTATTTTTTGTTGTTCTCATTTGCTATGTAAATTATCATATGACGTGGAGCCTTTGTAAATGAATCTCTGACTCAAAGGTTTGTAATTCCGAAATGTTTCAATAAACAATAAACAAACAAAAGTCCTGCCCCCTCAGAAGTGGTGATAAATTGCATATCTGGAGTTAGACCAATGTGTATTTAATTCATACTACATCAGTTTAAATGATATACTGTACAGCCAGATATTAAATCAAGCAAATATTACAATTTTCCATGTGTTTGCTGACCCAGATTATGCACTGCAGGCCCATAACAATCTGAGTGTGATTACCTTGAAAGGTGAGGGGCTTTTGGAGCACCTTTCATCATAACATGGAGGTGCTATGCACCTGCTACTGAGTCAATTACATCATACTGCATGTCAGTGGCTGACTGAGACCATATGGTGTGTGTGTGTGTGTGTGTGTGTGTGTCTGTGTGATTTGCTTTCTTTCCTCTCGGGACTGGAATAGATTTTTGTTTTATCTTGCTAGAAGTAGCATGCCACCCATCAACTGCCAGGCCAAATAAGACAAGTCCACTTCTGACAGGTAGATACAATTGACATGTTGGGTTATGAAGATCAGTACAGTGGTTAAAAGGGGGCAGGATGCTGTTGTGAATTTGCAGCTGCTTGTCATGTTCTAGCTGCAAAAATGATATTCATATCCTCAGTGATTCATATTTATTTGTACCTGAATAAAAGCTGATGGAAATACTGTGTTGTGTACATTTTTCTTTTCATGGGCAACATTCTATACGTCTTTTTTTATAAACCAGGAATTAGGAGTTTTCACTATGCACAGCATGGACTCAGAAAGCTGACTGACCTGGAGCTGCAGACCTATCTATCAGAGCAGTGTTGACAGTTCTGAACCCATGCAGTGACATAGCCAAAACTCCAGATATCTGGTTCCATGAAGAGAAAAGAACTGTACAGGGTGTCACCCATAAAAAGAATATAAAAACAGTTTTTCTCCCCAGCTAGGGTCCCCAGCTTTTATTGAGGTACAAGTGAATATGGACCTTTGGGTAGTGTGAATATCATTTCTGAAAACAGATCTTTACAAATAGTTGAAATATCACACTAAGTTCCTGCTCACTTAAAAGGCAGCATGTCTATGTGCAATTATCAATATGTAACCATGGCTGTCACACCACAAGGCCTTGCCATCGTGGTTCTACATGATGAGGGTTGGTCCCATTTTTAGGGCTGCAGCCCTCTTGCATCAGCTCTAAAAATTAGCTCCCGGATTCAGACCATGGAACACTTCCATTGGAGTTTTCGAATGATCCTTCCACATCTTGCAGCCCTTCAGTTTAACCCTTGCAGTGCTGCTGACTGAACATCTGTCCAGAACTCGATCAAATAGATTCATTCTAGTTCTTTCTGCAGCCTAGGGATTAAGAAACAAATACTCTGGACAATCACCTCTCCTCCCCAACCTTGTAGTGCTTCAGTGAGTAGAAGAAACACATTTTCTTTTGAATCCAACTTGGTAAACGGCATTTTTAGAGCTAATGCAAGAGGGCTGCATACAGCCATCTTGCTATCTATAGCTGGAAAAATGGAGTACCATGGCACACATTTTTGGAGTTTTCAGTCTATCCTTCTCCAACTTGCCAGTTCAATAAAATACTCTCGTGTCTCTGTTGAGTAGACCAATTCCAACACTATTTTCTCAGCTTTTTTTTATTGCAATGTGACTTGCTGTCGTTGGAGACTAATAATTTACTGACATGACTTTCAACAGATAACATCTAACTGCAGAGTCTTTTCAAATTACATTCGTGGTCATCTCTTCGAATGTGTGTGTGTGTGTGTAGTAATGATTTACAGTATTTCCTCTGAAGAGTTAATTTATGTTAACCCTTTCTGGATCTAATTAGTGGCATTGGAACTGTCATGGTTTTATACATGTAGGAAGGGTAAATAAATGCTAGGCAGCTAATGTTTTAGGGGTTTTCAGAGGTTGCAAGTGGCATCCTAGGGAATTACAAAGGATGATAGCGGTGTCAGCTGCAGTGTTCCTGGACTGAACAAAGTATTTTCCTGTAGGGCACCCTCCTTTTCTCTGTATTTTCTATGTAAAACTGGGACAAAACTCCTCTACATTTTCCTGTATGCTCAAACCAATACATGTACGCAACTGACTTCATTATGCCTGTCAGTAAAATCACTATAACAAATGTTAAGGCTGTTTTTATTTATTCAAAATAGTAAAACTCCCCTGCAACTTATCACAGAGGCTCTGGAAAAATGTTGGAATCTCTCAAGATTTGCTCTCAATGTTCACATGTCTCCAGAACCTCTTGATGGTACTGTAGCATTGTTACAATGTACTGACACAGCCGGATAGCCTGGCCAAGATGCAGTTTGTCATATTCAGTGGGGTCATACTTTTATTCATAGTGGCAATGTACTGACACAGGAGAGCTTTGATGAGATGCAGGATCTCATTTTCAGAGGGGGTCCTAATTTTATCGACTTCTACAGTGTACTGATACAGATTAGCCTGGCTGAGATGCAGTATCTCATTTTCAGCGGGGTCTTACTTTTACCGGTACTGGCTAAAACTATGCATATGTGAGTATGGTGCATATGTAGTCATGTCAGTGCAGCCATGTTACGGCTGACTGTGGGGCAAATGCGCGAGTATCACACATGTGCAGTTCTGCAATTGCAGCAGTATCAGTTTCATCTGACTCTGGTGTGGCGAGAGCACTGCATATTCTTTTCAATGCTCTTGCCACTCCTAAAAGCTCTCTACAGCCGTATCGGCTCAGTGCTAGGAAAGCTAAGGGATGGGCAACACTGGGGACCACTCTACTGTCTTCATGTCCACAGTATCTATTGGCAGGTCATTTTAGATGGCCACCACCTTCTGGGACAAAATATGTTTCCTAATGTTACCCCTAAACTTGGCATCAGTGACCTTCAGAGCATGGCCCTGTGTCCTGCTGGATAACATATCCATATGTTCAGTCCTGTCAATACCCCTGAGAATGGGAAGACTGAGCTCATGTCCCATGTCAGCCTGCTGTTCCACAGGGACAAACAAAAGGATGAGGAGCTCCCACATATGCAGAAAGCACCAGGACCTCAAAAATATTACTCAAAGTCCTTTATTTAACTAAAGTGCATTGTGTACCCACACATAGTGAAAATAAAAAGTGGCTGCTGAGCCTTTCTGCAACTAACATTTCTCCTGATCCCTGCCAGGCATCATCACAGTGAATCACTCTGGTGATGCCTGGCAGGGGTCAGAAGAAATGTTAATTGCAGAAAGGCTCAGCCATCACTTTTTCATGCTCACTATGTGTGGGTGCACTATGCACTTTAGTTAAATAAAGGACTTTGAATAATATTTTTGTGGTCCTGGTGCTTTCTGCATATGTGGGTGCTCCTCATCCTTTTGCTTGTTTTAGTTTTTTCATTGCTGAGCACCATATTACTTGTTCCGCCACTCCAGATCCATTTTGCTTTGTTCCACAGGGAGAAGACGGTAACAATTACTAGTAAACATAAATGTGGATATTATCGGTTAGATCCTTCCTGGTATTCCTGTTTTGAAAATGTGGCTTCCCCTTAACAGTGGTATCTAAACAGAAAGCCCACCAGCAAATTTCTTTTTATTTTTAGTACTAAACACATTCTCTTTACTGCTACAGTAAATGTAAACACTGGAGGAAATATGAAGAAACTGATAGAGGCAAGCTTACAAAGGGTGTCAGTTGGCATTTTATGCGACTGTATAAATATGCAGAACTAAAAAATGCTACATAAATTCACTGCCACTAAACAAGTGGCAGACGGGGGGGGGATTTGTCAACACTACAAGAGAGCTTGATTTTCAGTCAGAGAGGAGTGAGAAGATCATTTTTCCTATGTGGGACAGAGACCCACAGGGTGTAAAAAGTTGGGGTTATTGAAAATATGATGGATCATAATGATCTACAGAGCCCATTTTCTTAAAGCAGCAGTTTTGTCATCGAAGAAGAAAAAAAGGTAGGTCGGAATTGACAACCTTCTGACATTTTTCACAATCCCGGCCTCAAGAATGAATATGGACACAATTTACCTTGCTGCACTATAAGACTGCACCAAAGAATTCAACATCTATGCCAAGCTGGCGTTTCTGTGCTTGATATGTTGAATTCTTTCGGCAGGATCTCTCTAGAGTATACTACCACAACACATTTTCTTTACCTTATCTTCACTTCCATCTGAATGCACCCTAACTCCTATCTGCCCTGATATCATGATATTTAGGGCTTGATTAAGTAAAGCTGTATCCAGATTTTCTTCCTGTAGACCAAGTTAAACCTTTTCAATGCCAAAAAACCAAAAAGACTAGCAATGCATTCTCTGACTTTGAATAAATGTAATATGGGGTGGTATTATACTTTGCACATTCTTGAGTTCTATGATTCTAGTATGTTCATCTATTAAGTTATGAGGCTATGTTGAATTTTGCAAATGCAAGCTCATAGCTTTGATAATATTCAGTATTTTTACCACAACATTTCAACATAGCCATTTTGGTACAGCAGCTCATTAATGTGACAGCTGTCATTTTTCAGCTCCTGCCCAAAATGTATGTTTGCAGCCCAAAAGTTGATTTTGTAGTCCCTGCACGACATCACCTTTAGGCCAGGAGCTGAACATTTTCTCTGCCCTTCTTTATGAGGCAGGTTCATCATAAGGCTGTGTTGAAAATTAGGTGTAAAAAATATTTTAAAGACATATGTAATTTTCAATATTTTTATTTATTTTTTTGTTTTTTGCATTCCCCCCGACTGTGGCATACATATGCGCGCATGCATGGGGAGGCACGCATGCATGCCAGGATCTGACGGCCCCTTCCACCCCATCCCAGACTTATGTTGCCGCTCCCTCTCGCCTATGCTCCCACCAGACCTCCACCTGGTAGGAGCGGGTTGCCACCCCAGGAGGTGAGAGCTACTTAGCAACTCAATCCTGCCCTGCCCCCCCAAGGCAGCTCCCCAGTGACCCAAGGTCATTCCCGAACCCGGGTCACTTGCATGGCATGAGGTAAGGCGTCCAGCGCCTCAGCCCTCAGCGCCACTGGGCCAGCACAATTTTCAATTTTTTTTTAATCCAGATTCCTCTCCTGCAGCCCTATCAGCTCTGGCCAGAGTTTGCTCCTCCTGGGACAGCTGATCACTGTAATATGTAAGCAACAACACACAACATGGTGTGCATTTAGCTGTACCATTGCATGCCCCAGGTCCTTTGTTAGGTACCAGGCCTCATGCCAGTTGCCTTTAGCCACCTGGGAAATATGGTGATTATAGCTGAATGTACACCCTGGAGTGTCTTACTGCAGTTATACAATGGGAAACTAAAATGTGTGACTGTGGGTAAGCATATTGCTGAATGGCCTTGTGATGGTTTTCAGACAATCATAGCTCTCTATTTTATGTACCCATTTTAAAATGGCAAAGTAAAATTCCAGGGCTCTGATTGCTCAGTGCTGACCTTCAACAGTGATATCGTCCAAGCTCAACAGCATGACTATTCAAAAAGCAACTAAAAGGGTATTTTAAAGAGGTAATTTTTCACTTTGTTTCTTGGTTTGTACAAGCAAGCCATTTTATAATTGCAATAAAGCACTCCAGGGCATGTGTCATTGGGATAACGCTATTTCTTAAGTGTTGGACACATTCAGCCTTCAGCCTCATACCCAACCACCCGAGATGTGACATTTTCCAAGCACAACACACACCCTGCCATGCACAGTTGTTTAAATAACTAAAGAAAGATAGATAGCTAGATAGCTAGATAGATAGATAGATAGATAGATGCATGGACAGATAGATTAAAGTTTCTTGATGAACAATGACCCCAGTCCTATGAAAAAAACAGCCCCCCAGCAAAAAAAAGTAATCAGAGGGGGGAGAAATCACAGACTGTCCCAAATATATCATGGCACAGTGGCCAATTGTCCTTTTTACTTGTTTCCATTACACGTCTCTGGAGCTCAAGAGACACATGAAGAGATACAGTGTACACAAGCTCTATAAATAGCCACCGCTGAAGGAAGAGTGCAGGCGCACAGGTACAGTATTTGGAAGCAACAGGCAAAAGCCTGATGTTTGTGGAAAAGGAAGAAGTCCTTTGAGAGGTCGGTTATAACACTGTACAGAATATCTGACCTATGGAATAGTTTTGCAGCATTTTATCAGGATGATTTTTTTTTTAATATGTACTTGCTCTCCTTCTTCAGCTAGGTTGCATTCTCATCCAGATAAACTCCAACCTCATAACCCTTTCAAGCCCCCCCATCCCTGCCAGACCACTTCTATGGCTTTAATTAACCCTTTCTCCCACAATGTGGTGGAGATGGGGACCGCAACTACTGGAGTCATGGCCACCAGTGAACAGCAGTGAGGGGAGGCATGGGTTTGAGGGCACTGTGGGTCCATCATGCTGCTCCACCTCTGAAGTTTTCCACCACTGTCACTCCCCTCCCACATGGATGCTGGCACTCAGACTCCACTGTGTGGGCGTGCAGAGCATTCCTGGGCAGAGTCGGCCAGCATCCTACTCTCCCTCTTGGCAGGCATTCAGCTGCATGCCCACCATTGGTACCCCAGGTAGCATTGGTGCAGCTGAAATCTGGCTACCTCCTCCAGAAAAGGAGGGGCCAGCGCCTACTGAGGATCATTACTGAAAAGCATGTGGTTGCCATTTTGATTGACACCTCTAAGTGGCGAGTTAGTAGGATACACTTGCCTAACATTTCAATAATCAATGGAATTCACACGTTTTGAAACTGTGAACATATTGCCGCCATTTCCTAATGTGCCCAGCCACCATCAATCATAAAATCATCACTAGTGTTTCCACCCGACACAGAAATCTGTCTTCAATTACGATGGAGGTATAAACACAAGGAGTCACATTTCCATAATTGACCCAGACAGACAAGGGTAGTACTATATCCAGTTCTGACACACTCATCCCACCTATTCCAATTTTAGATTGTTTAAATAGATTAATAAAAACAAAACTTACATTAAATTTGGCCCAGTCCTCATACAGCACAGAGAGAGCAACGAAAGGCATCACACCCAGTCCGACAAGGCAATCACTGACTGCAAGGTTGATGATGAATACTGAAGTCACTGAGTGAAAATGCTTGGTGGCAGCAACTATAAAAATCACCAAAACATTCCCTGTAGCAAAAAAAAAGAAAACAAATCAATCAATAAAAACCAAAAAAATGCATAATCAAATGCTTGTTCAAAATAATCAGTTCTTGTGATGACAAAAGCTGTGAACCCAGGTGATAAAACTATTAGGTCCTCTTCAGAACAATTATCTTCACAAACAAAAGAGTCTGTATCTCTGAATTCATAAGGGGCATCAACAGTACAGTTTTAGCCTGCCTACCTGCCAGCTGCAGGCAAGTGCCAGTGTGAGGCAAAAGTAAGGGGCAAGCATTTTGCATAATGGTCATAGTCACCATCATCATCATCATCTTCAACAAGCATCTCATTTTTTCAGACAAAAAATACTAACAGATGTAAAAGGACTGTCAGCATTTTAATTCTAGCTGCTTCGGAAATATTAACAGGAGGCATAACCCTGCCGTACATGTGGTTTTAATTTTATTCATTGCAGGCTGCCTGCATCTTAAGAGATTCCTAGAGCAACTTCACCCAGTTGTCAAGCCCTGCCACCTCTCTGTCATTGCTTTAACTGTCATGTAAACAAAATGGAAAGAAGAAAATTAAAAGTGAGACCTGTGATGGCCACAAGACACATGAGGATAATCAGAACTTCCAGAATGATTTTGGTGGTGAAGGTGGCGTCGAGTTCAGAGCGGGAGGAGTTGGTAGCCCTGTACGAGGAACACTCAGGCTGCTCGGTGAACCGGGACGCATTGCAGCAGGGTAGTGGCGAAGAAGACGGGGGCTCCATCTCAGCATAGTATCACTTCCTCGACCACCAGCACGTGTAGATCACGGCAGCTAAGAAAACATGGCCTGGCAGTCGGAGCCATCATACAGGGCACAGGACAGACTCAGAGCCGAGGGGTAGCATTTTAGCACCTTTCACCTCCAGCAGCAGCATATCAACTTTTGATTCATTGCATAAGGTTTTTTTTTTTTTTTAATGCCAGGCAAGAACCAAATTACAAGAAAGCCAGACAAGCAGTTCCAATCCAAGTAACACAATCCAGTTTTAACCCATGAGAAAGAGAAGCCCAAGTGGCCAGTGTAACTCTGTCAAATAGTAAGAGGTTAGTCCTGATGTGCAGACACCCAGTAACTCTTCAAAAAGTGGCAGGTCTGAAACAGGTCCTGAACACTGCTTCTGCATGTTCTGGGATACCAGGCTCTCTCATGATGAGCAGGTAGGAAGGGGAGAGACTGGAAAACACATTGTCTGTCTGCCACTGATTGGCTCCCACCTCCTGAGCTGTTCAGCCACACACCATTTAAGAGTCAACAACAGCTTTTATGAGACTGCCATGTGCTCGCAGAGATACTGTACCGTATTTCACTGTGACAAAGAGCACTGTTCATTTTACCAGTACAGTATTTAACCAGTAATAACTAGACTCATAAAATTGCCTTTCCTTATTGATCATTCTTGAAGAAAACCTAATGGTCAAAATATTGACTCTAACTTTGTTTTCTGTCATTAGCATGCCTTTCATTTAATCATGTGTGTTTTTATTTACAGGCACACACACACACACACACACACGCACGCACACACTGGCAGAACAGCTTGCTTTTGTTCTTACACTTGAGCACATTTTCCCCCTTTTTAGATTCTCAACACCCTTTCAAAGCGAGCTCTGCAGCACTTAAACCTTTGTTGTCAGTTCTAGAATTTTTGATGAAAGTACATTTGGGAGCAGTAAAGGGGGGTGCCTGCATCAGTATGTATTGGCTGCAAATAGTACAAGGCGAGGGCTGCTTTTATCATCTGACAGTGATGACTATTTTCAGGTTGGGCCCATCTTGTTCCTGCCAATCAATGGGTACTAGTGCAAGCCTTTGCTTCCTCAAGGTAAAACTACTTTAATGTACTCGTCTACAATGGCTTACTTGGTTTGTGCTCCTGTCCAGCATCTTGTTATTGCCTCTACCCTTAGGTCAGATTGTGTCACCCCCTCACTCTGCCATCTGCACTGGCTGCCAGTTAGGCAGCTGAATTACAACCATGTCCCTTTAACTAATAAATTCCTAAGCAGACTGAGCCCCTTTTACCAATGTGAACTCCTGTCCCCCTGCAGCTGTTATAGCCATGGAGTAGGTCTGCTGGCCTGGCAATGCCTTCATCGCATCAAAAGCCTGATGGAGACACAGCATTCACAGTGGCTACCCCCTGTTCTTTGAAATGCTCTGCAAGTCAGCAGTTCAACAGAAAGGAGGCCTGTCTACCTGTTAGTATCATCCTGGTTACAAGTATTATTATTTTTAATGCCAGACTTAAAAATATGTACTGTATTTATTTCATCTGGTTGTCCTGGGTTTTTCTTTGGATCTAAATTAATTAGCTCCCTCTGTTGGCCTCCATATTTCTGCACTCACACTGTCTTATATTTCATTGTGGTTGAGGACAGGCTGCACTTACGTTGCTTGTGTTCTACCTGTGTCCACTGTACCCAGCACTCTGAGTATTTGGAAGACCACTTACTAAATAAATTATGACTAGTATATCTGAAACTAGGAAATCAAGTTGGTATCCATGTTAGGACGTGGGAAGGGGAAAGAGCCAATACATTTTTTCTGCGAGGTGTTGGTTGGTGCCAAAACATACAGTATAACAGAATACAAAGATTATGAAATGATTTCTAAAATGAGACTCATTTTGTGGCTTCAGTTTGTCACTCTGGATACAAATCTAAGTTTGTTTTCAATACAGAACTGAGGTTTTAACCATGACATCTTCAGCAATTATACATAAAGAAAAGCAAAACCTTCTTCTTTATACATCATTTATTTAACAAGACCTCATGGTTAAAATAGCAATTTTAATTTGATGGGTTTTTTTCAGTGTTTAAAGCAACATTTTGAAACCATATCTAGGAAAGAGTGAGTGAGAGAGAGAGAGAGAGAGAGAGATAGATAGATAGAGAGATTTATGTGGTTTGTTTCATTAAATTGTATCCTAAATTACATTACAGTTCAGGAGAGGAAGGTGGGAGAACATTGCTAACACCAGGGCATTCAGACAGCACAGAAATAGATGAGAGTGGGAGATTATATAGAGGTTGTGTGACTTGCTCAAGTCACACAGTAGCCCCGTTTACACTGGCCAATGTTTGCATTGGTGTAGATGGTTTGGAGATCCACACCGGTGTGCATTTGCATGTGTGAACTGTGCAGGTATCAAACCGGCATGGCTCTTCTGTTGCTCTCCCAAACAGGGGAGCTGAACTGGTGTAGGTGGTTTCAAGTGCTGTGTCAGTGATGGACACGTTTCACCTCACTGCCTGAGGGTAATTTAGCATCAGTTCACAGGGACTTGTTTGCAGGATGGGTCCCAAAATGCAGTTCCCAAGACAGTGGTATGACACTGGTGTGGAAGCAGGTGTCCTTACCTGCTGCACACCTCTGGCTTCATAAATGACTAAGTACAGACTGACACTGGTGAGAGCATCATCTGTGTGTAACAGCTGGGTCAGTGTAAACGGGGCTAGCGAGTAAGGGAAAGTAGTGGGATTCAAACCTGGGTCTCTATTGGGCCCTAACAACTAGGTCAAACTGTCTTTGCTAGTAAACAGTAACAAAACACCTTGGGAAGGCAGTATAGCCTAGTGGTTAAATTAGCCCAGAACTATCAACCAACACTATCATCTCATGTTTCACTTCCACCACAACCACTACTGGCACACTGTGTGATCCAGTGCAGATCATGTGATCTCCCTGTCATCTCTCTGCCTAGGGTGGCATTCAAAAGAAGACTGATGTTTTGGTTCTGAACCTCCTGGTTATATGTATTTTTTGTTTAAATACTTCATTTACAGATTTTGCATTCTACAAAAAATACATGAGTGCATCAAAGAGGACAATTGATTATTACAAAAATCACATAAAAGCAATACTTGAACAGGTCACCTTTTGCAATACAGTAGGTTCTATGTAAGAGGGAATACCATTTAAAATCTACATGATAAGACTGTAACTGGCATTGCGAGCAAAACACCTGGAGAAATCATAAATTAAATAAAGGAACAAGCACACTTCCCTGCCCACCTGGCTATTTGTTCAGATATCTAATCTAACATTTATAAATCTCCTGAGCCCTGGCTTAATCCAGCTGATTGGAAAACTACATGAGACGTCCCCAATTGGTTTAACATAGAAGACATATAACTTGGTAGCACATGACAGAATGCAATCCACTGAACATATAAGGGTGAAAAGCAAAAGGAAGCTGGGAAGGCAGTCAGAACAGCAAAGGCCTGAACTGAGGAAAAGATAGCCGACTCAGTTAAGAAGGGGGATAAACCTTTTTTAGGTACATCAGGGAGCGAAGGAAGACTAAGGGAGGGATAGTGAGGCTTAATAAAGGGGAAGGGGAGGTGGGCAGTGTGACTGTGAAAAGGCAGAGATACTAAACAAATATTTTTGCTCAGTATTTACAAATAAAGAGGGGGAGGTACCTAAAACAAACAATAGAAACACTCTGGATATGGAAGTTGATACCAGCCCATTTACAGAAGAAAGGGTTCTGAAAGAACTCTTAAAACTGAAGGTGGACAAAGCAATGGGGCCTGATGGGATTCATCCCAGAATTCTAAAAGAACTAAGGGTAGAACTAGTGACACCACTGACTACCCTGTTTAACAAATCATGGGAGGATGGGGGGTACCTGAGGACTGGAGGAGGGCAGATGTGATTCCCCTTCACAAAAGTGGGAGCAGGGCAGAAGTGGGAAACTACAGACCAGTTAGTTTAACCTCAGTGATAGGGAAAATTATGGGATCACTTCTGAAGGAAAGAATTGTCAAGTACCTAGAGGCCAGAGGGGCACAGGACTCAAGGCAGCATGGATTCACAGCAGGAAGGTCCTGCCAGACGAATCTAATAGATTTCTTTGACTGGGTGACCAAAGTAGTTGATCAGGGAGGGGCTATGGACATGGCCTACCTAGATTTTAGCAAGGCATTTGACTCAGTCCCACACAAAAGATTAATATACAAGTTAGCCAGCCTGGGAGTGGGTCCCAAGATGATAGCCTGGGTAAAGAATTGGCTGGAGAATAGGACACAGAGGGTAATAGTAAATGGAGTGCACTCTGAAGAAAGGGGGGTTACTAGTGGGGTGCCGCAGGGTTCAGTATTAGGACCGGTCCTCTTCAATGTTCTTTGTAGCGACATTGCAGAGGGACTGGAAGGAAAAGTATGTCTCTTTGCAGATGACACAAAGATCTGCAACAGAGTTGATGCACAAGGTGGGGTGGAAAGGATGAGAAGGGACTTGGAAGGTTAGAGGAATGGTCAAATGTATGGCAGCTTAGATTTAATGCTAAGAAGTGCAAGGTAATGCACCTGGGAAACAAAAACCCAGGGGAAGAGTACACAATGGGGGTGAGATACTAACAACAACAAAAATGGAAAGGACCTGGGGGTAGTCATATCAGATGACTTAAAGGTGGGCAAGCAATGTGAGAGGGCAGTATGAGGGTTGGGGGATACTGGGATGCATAGGAGAGGCATCACCAGTAGAAAACAGGAAGTTGTTATCCCTCTGTACAGACAGCTGGTGAGACCCCATCTGGAGTACTGTGTGCAGTTCTGGAGACTCAGTCTCCGCAAGGACATAGACAAGATGGAAGCTGTCCAGAGGAGGGCAACTAAAATGGTGCAGGGTCTGCACCGGAAAACATATGAAGAGAGACTAAAGGAGCTTAATATGTATAGCCTCAAGGAAAGGAGGGAGAGGGGGGACATGATAGAAACGTTCAAGTACCTCAAGGGAATCAACAAAGTCCAAGAAGGTAGCATCTTTCAAAAAAAGAGGTGTGCAAGAACAAGGGTGCACAATTTGAAGATGGAGGGGTGGCTCAGAGGTAATTTAAGGAAGTATTTTTTCACAGAGAGGGTTGTGGATGCATGGAACAGCCTTCCGGAAGAGGTTGTGGAGTCAAAAACAGTGGTGGAATTCAAGCATGCCTGGGACAGTCATAAGGCAATTCTAGGGGGTTGGGGTAGAAAGAAGTAGGCTGCTGGTTAACTAGGATCTGCAGCTTATCCAGTAGGTAGGGAAATGGGCAGACTTGGTGGGCCAAGCGGTCCTTATCTGCCATCAAATTCTATGTCTCTATCTATGTTTCTATGAAAAGGAGATTAATTTCATACAAAATTCAGTTGGCCAACTGGATGGGTGGTATAAGGATGGGCCAGACCTAAGAGGAAAGAGACCTAGGGGTTATCAGTAGCCATAACTTCAAGTCTACCGCCCAAGGCTACAAAGCATACAGAAAGACCGGCAAGATGCTGGGGTACATAGACGGGGTTTTACCAGCAGAAGGAACAAGATAATCCTAACTCTCTATATAGGACCCTGTTAAGGCTGTATCTAGAGTACTGTGCACAGTGCTGAAGTCCTCACCTGAAAAAGTATTGGGATCATATAGTTAGTCCAAAGGAGGACAATTAAGATAATACAGGGTTGGTAGAAAAAACATATGAGGAACATCTGAGTAGCCTGAACATGAACTCGCTGAAATCTAGAAGGGGAAAGGTGGCATACGATAGATTTAAATTCCTAATGGGATCAACAGAGTGGGTTTTCCTGATTTGTTCAGACTGTGCCTGAACTAAACAATAAGAGGGCACAGTTCAAAAAAGTGGTGAGGAGGGATTAGAAGGGATGTGAGGAGTATGAGCAAGTACCTATTCACTGAGCGAGCAGAGGACAGCTGGAATAGCCTACCCAGGGAGGTAATTAATGTGGGACTGGGAATGGATTAACCAAGGGGGAGACAGATTTAAGGTGTCAGTAAGGACAAAGGCAGGAGAGGCAGGGGTAGAGCAGCGTTCTGTGATGTGCTGTAGAGAGGTTGAACTGAGCAATTCTGTGATATACTGTGGAAGGGTTGAGTTGGGCGCTTTCTATGCTGTCCTGTGGAAGGGATGAATTGAGTAAGTTCTGTGATGTGCTGTAGAGGTGTTGAGCTAGGTAAGTTCTGTGATGTGGTGCAGAGGGGTTGAGCTGGTTTGCTACCATCATGTGTTGCAGAGATGATGAGTTGGGTAGGTTCAGTGATGTGCCATAGCATGGTTGAACTGGATAAGTTCCATGATGTGGTGTACAGGGGTTGAGCAGGGTAAATTTTCATAATGTGGCATAGAGAGATTGAGATGGGTATGTTCCATGATATGGTGTAGAGGGGATGAACTGGGTAAATTTCGTAATGTGCCATAGAGAGGTTGAACTGGTTAAGTTCCACGGTGTTGTGTAGAGGGGTTGAGCTGGGTAAGTACCATCATGTGCAGCAGAGACAATGAGCTTGGTAGGTTCAGTGGTGTGATGTAGAGTGCTTGAACTGGGCAAATTCCATGATGTGGTGTGGAGGGGTTCAGCAGTGCAAATTGTATAATGTGCCATAGAACAGTTGAGCTGGGTAGGTTCCATGATGTGTTGTAGAGGGATTGAGGTGGGTAAGTTCCATGATGTGTTGCAGAGGGACTGAGCTGGGAAAGTTCTGTGATGAGCTGTAGAGGAGTTGAGGCTGGGTATTTTCCATGATGTGGTGTAGAGGATTTGATCTGGGTAAGTTCTGTGATGAGCTGTAGAAGGGAGGAGGTGGTTAAGTTCTGTATTGTGCTGTACAGGGGTTGAACTGGATAAGTTACATGTTGTGCTGTGGAGGGGTCATTCTGGGTGTGTTCCATGATGTGGTGTAGAGGAGTTAGCTGAGGGAGCTTCACGGTGTGCTGTACAGTGGTTGACCTGGGTAAGTTCTATGATGTGCTGTAGTGGGGTTCAGCTGGGTACTTTCCATAATATGTTGTAAAGGGATGGAGCTGGGCACATTCCATGATACGCTGTACAGGGTTTGAGCTGGATAAGTTCTGTGACATGCTGCAGAAGAGTTGAGCTGGGAAAGTTTCATGATGTGGTGTAGAGGGTTGAGCAGGGTTAGTTTTGTGATCCATTGTAGAGGCACTGAGCTGGGTAAGTTCTGTGATACATTGTAGAGGGGTTGAGTGAGGTAAGTTCTGTGATGATCTCTATAGGAGTTGAACTGGGTATTGTCCATTATGTGCTGTAGAGATATTGATCTGTTTAATTTTGCGATGAGCTGCAGAGGGGTTAAGCTGGGTATTTTCTATGATGTGCTGCAGAAGAGTTGAGCTGGGTGAGTTCTGTAATGTGCTGTAGAGGAGATCAAGTGCTGTGATGTGCTGTAGAGAGGTTGGGTTGGGTACATTATATAATGTTCTGTGGAGGGGTTGAGCAGGGTAAGTTGCATGATGTGCTGTTTAGGGCTGAGCTGGATAAGATCTGTGATGAGCTGTAAAGAGTTGAGCTTGATAAGTTCGGTGATGAGCTGTTGAAGGGATGAAACGTGTAAGCTCCACAAAGTGCTGCATGTAGGTGGAGTTGGGTAGGCTCCACGATATGCTGTAGAGAGGTTGAGCTGTGTACATTTCATAATGTGCTGTAGAGGTGTTGAATTGGGTAAGTTCTGTGATGAGTTATAGAGGGGTTAATATGAGTAATGTTCATGATGTGCTGTAGAGGGGTTGAGCTGGGTAAGTTTTATAATGTGTAGTAGAAGTGGTTGAGTTTGGTAAGTTCTGTGATGTGGCATAGGAGCTATCTAACTTACATGATGTAGGGTACAAAAGTTTGGTTGGGTAAGTTCCAGGATGTGCTACAGAGGGTTGAGCAGAGTAAGTTCCATGATGTGCTGCAGCGGTTGAGCAGGGTAAGTCCCATGATATGTTGTAAAGGGGTTGAGCTGGGTAAGTTTTGTAATGTGTTGTAAAGAGGTTGTGTTTGATGAGTTCTTTAATGTGCTCTAGAAGAGTTGAGCTGGGTAGGTCTCATGGTGTGCTGTGGATGGGGTTGTGCTAGGTACATTCCATGATTTGGTGAAGAGGAACTGAGCTGGGTAAGTTCCATGATGTGCTGCAGAGGGGTTGATCTGGGTAAGTTCTGTGATGTACTGTAGAGGGGAGGCAGGGAAAGTTCCATGACACACTGTAGAGGGATTTAGCTGGGTAAGTTCTGTGACGTACTGTAGAGGGGTTGAGTGGGTACATTTTGTGATGTGGTATAGAGAGATTTAGCTAAATAAGATTTGTTATGTGCTATAGTGAGATTGAGCTGGATAAGTTCCATGAGGTGCTGTAGAGGGGTTGAGCTGGGCACATTCTGTGATACATTGTAGAAGGGTTGAGCTGGATAAGTTCTGTGATGTGCTGCAGAGGGGTTGATCTAGGTAAGTTCTGTGATGTACTGTAGAGGGGTTTAGTGGGTACGTTTTGTGATGTGGTGTAGAGGGGTTGAGCTGGATAAGATCTGTGATGTGCTGTAGTGCAACTAAGCTGGATAAGTTTCAGGATGTGGTGTAGAGGGGTTGAACAGGGTTAGTTTTGTGATCCGGAGTGAAGGTGTTGAGTTGGGTAAGGTCAGTGATACATTGTAGAGGGGTTGAGTGAGGTAAGTCCTGTAATTGAGCACTATAGGAGTTCAACCAGGTATTGTCCATTTTGTGCTGTAGAGGTGTTGATCTGTTTAATTTTTTTGATGAGCTGCAGAGGGGTTAAGCTGGGTATTTTCCATGATATGCTGTAGAGGAGTTGACCTGGATAAGTTCTGTAATGTGCTGTAGAAGGGCTCAAGGGCTGTGATGTACGGTGCACCCCTTCTGGTCGACACCCCAATGGCGAAACATAATAAAAGACCATTATGGCGACAGTCACTGTAATGGTCCTTTTCCGTGTTTCGCTTTCCCACAGTGTTCTGCCCCCTCCCCAGACCAACTCTGACTTGGAGTTGATAATCCTAATGTCTGGGGGTGGGAGAGCCCCCACAGAAAACACTTGATAGGTGGCACAATACCCAAGGCCGGTATTGTGCCATCGCCAGCGCGGGAGGTTGGCATTTTCACTGTCGACCTCCCTTGGTGCTTCTGTGATGTGCTGTAGAGAGGTTGAGTTGGGTACGTTACATAACGTTCCGTAGAGGAGTGAGCTGGTTAAGTTCCATTATGTGCTGTAGAGGGGTTGAGCAAGGTAAGTTCCATGATGTGTTGTAAAGAGGTTGAGCTGGATAAGATCTGTGATGAGGTGCAGAGGGTTGAGCTTGATAACTTATGTGATGAGCTGTAGGAGGGATGAGCTGGGTAAGCTCTATGATGTGCTGTAGAGGAGTTGAGTTGGGTGAGTTCTGTGATGAGTTATAGAGGGGGTTAATATGAGTAAGGTTCATGATGTGCTGTAGAGCTGCTGAGTTGGGTGGGCTTTATAATGTGCAGTAGAGGTGATTGAGCTCGGTAAGTTCTGCAATGTGGCATAGGAGCTATCTAACTTACATGATGCAGGGTACAAAATTTTGGCTGGGTAAGTTCCAGGATGTGATATAGAGGGATTGACCTGAATAAGTTCCATGATGTACTGTAGAAAGGTTGAGCTGGGTAAGTTCCATGATGTGTTGTAAAGGGGTAGAGCTGGGTAAGTTTCATGATGTGTTGTAAAGAAGCTGTGTTTGGTAAGTTCTTTGATGTGCTCTAGGGAAGTTGGGCTGGGCAGGTCCCATGTTCTGCTGCGAAGGGGTTGTGCTAGGTACATTCCATGATTTGGTATAGAAGAACTGAGCCAGGTAAGTTCCTGGATGTGTTGCTGAGGGGTTAATCTGGGTAAGTTCTGTGATATGCTGTAGAGGGGTTGAGTGGGTAAGCTTTGTGACATGGCATAGAGGGGTTGAGCTGAGTAACTTCCAGAATATGCTATAGAGGGGGTTGAGTTTGGTATGCTCTGTGATGTGGTCTAGAGGGGTTGAGTTGGGTACGTTCCAAAATGTACTGTAGATGGGTTGAGCTGGGTAAGTTCCATAATGTGATATAGAGGAGTTGAGCTGGGTAAGTTCTGTGATATGCTGTAGAGAGGTTGAGCTGGGTAAATTCTGTGATGCGGTCTAGAGGGATTGAGCTGGGTATGTTCCATTATATGCTGTAGAGTGGTGAAAGTGCCATGATGGGCTGTAGAAGGAATGAGCTGGGCATTTTGCATGATGTGCTGCAGAGGGGTTGAGTTGGGTAAGTTCTGTTATAAGTTGAAGCAAGGCTGAGCTGAATAAGTTCCATGTTGTTCTGTAAAGGGGTCTTCAGTGTAAGTTCCATGATGTGGTACAGCAGGGATGAACTGTGTAAGTTCCATGGTATGCTGTACAGGGATTGAGCTGGTTAAACTCCATGTAGTGTTCTAGAAGAGCTGAGCTAGGTAATCTCCATTATGTGCTGTAGAGGTGCTGAGCTGAGTAATTTCTTTGATGACCTGTAGAAGGAGTAGAGCTGGGTATTTTCTTGGATGTGTCACAAAGGGGTTCAGCTGATCAAGTTCTATGATAAGCTGTAGAGGGGTTGAGCTGGGTATTTTCTATGATGTGATATAGAGGCATGGAGCTTGGTAAGCTTCATGATGTGCTGTAGATGGGATGAGCTGGATAAGTTCAGTGATGTCCTGTAGAAAAGTTGAACTGGATAAGTTCCATGATGTGGTGTAAAGGCACTGAGCTGGGCAAGTTCCACAATGTGTTGTAGAAGAGCCGAGCTGGATAAGTTCCTTGGTGTGATGTAGAGGGGTTGAGCTGGGTAAGTTCCATAGATAAGTTACATGTTGTCCTAAAAAGGAGCTGAGTTGGGTGAGTTGTATGATGTAGTGTAGAATGGTTCACCTGGCAACATTACATAATGTGTTGTAGAGGGGTTGAGCTGGGAACATTCAGTGATGTGCTCTAAAGTGGTTGTGCTGGGTAAATTTTGTTATATGGTGTAGAGGAGTTGAGCTAGGTATGTTCTGTGTTGTAGTGTCGAGGGGTTGAACTGGGTACATTCCATGATGTTTTGTAGATGGGTTGAGCTTGGTATGTTCCATGATGTGCTGTAGAAGGGTTGGGCTGGGAACATTCCATGATGAGCTGCAGAGCGGTTGATCTGGGTAAGTTCCACGATGTACTGTAGGGGGGTTGGGTTGGGTAAGTTCCATGATGTACTGTAGAGGAGTTGAACTGGGTAAGTTCCATGATGTGGTGTAGATGGGGTTGAGCTGGGTAAGTTCCACGATGTACTGTAGGGGGGTTGGGTTGGGTAAGTTCCATGATGTACTGTAGAGGAGTTGAACTGGGTAAGTTCCATGATGTGGTGTAGATGGGGTTGAGCTGGGTAAGTTCCGTGATGTGGTACAGAGGGGTTGAGCTGGGTAAGTTTCATAATGTACTGTAGGGGAGCTGAACTGAGTAAGTTCTATGATGTGGTGTCGAGGGGTTGAGCTGGGTAAGTTCTGTGATGCAGTAAAGAGGAGTTGAGCTGGGTAAGTTATGTGATGTGGTACAGAGGGGTTGCGCTGGGTAAGTACCATCATGTGCTGTAGAGATGATGAGCTGGGTAGGTTCAGTGATGTGCTGTAGCATGGTTGAACTGGGTCAATTCAATGATGTGGTGTAGAGGAATTGAGCAGGGTAAGTTTCATAATGTGCCATAGAGAGGTTGAGCTTGGTATGTTTCAAGGTGTGTTGTATAGGGCTTGAGGTGAGTAAGTTCCACAATCTGTTGCAGAAGGTTTGAGCTGAGTAAGCCACATGTTGTGCTGTGTGGGTGGGGGGTTGTTCTGGGTATGTTTCATGATGTCCTGTTGAGGAGTTGAGCTGAGAGAGTTTCATGATGTGCTGTAGAGTGGTTGAGCTGAGTAAGTTCTATGATGTGCTGTAATGGGATTGAGCTGGGTATGTTCCATGATGTACTGAAGAGGGGTTGAGCCGGGCACATTCCATGATATGCTGCAGAGGGGATGAGCTGGGTAAGTTCTGTGATGTGCTGCAGAATGGTTGAGCTGGATATGCTTCACGATGTAGTGTAGAAGGGCTGAGCTGGGTAAGGTCCATGATATGCTATAAAGGAGTTGAGCTGGGTAAGTTCTGTGATGTGCTGCAGAAGGGTTGAGCTGGGTAAGCTTCACGATGCGGTGTAGATGGGTTGAGTTGGGTAAGTTTCATGATGTGCTGTAGAAGGATTGAGCTGGGTAAGTTCCATGATGTGTTGTGGAAGCCTTGAGCTGGGTAAGTTCCATGATGTGCTGTAGAAGCCTTGAGCTGGGTAAGTTCCATGATGTGTTGTGGAAGCCTTGAGTTGGGTAAGTTCCATGATGTGTTGTGAAAGCCTTGAGCTGGGTAAGTTCCATGATGTGCTGCAGAAGAATTGAGCTGGGTAAGTGCCAAGATGTACTGTAGAGGGGTTATCTGGGTAAGTTCCATGATGTGCTGTAGAGGAGTTGAGCTGGGTAAGTTCTGTGATGTGGTGTAGAGGGGTTGAGCTGGATACGTTCTGTGATGTGCTCTAGAGGAGTTCAGCTGGGTAGGTTCTGTGATGTGGTGCAAAGGAATTGAGCTAGGTAAGTTCCATGATGTGCTGCAGAGATGATGAGCTGCGTAGGTTCAGTGATGTGCTGTAGCATGGTTGTACTGTGTAAGTTCCATGATGTGGTGAAGAGAGGTTGAGCTGGGTAAGTTTCATACTGTGCCATAGAGAGGTGGAGTTGGGTGTGTTCTATGATGTGTTGTATAGACTATGAGGTGAGTAAGTTCCAAACTGTGTTATAGAGGGACTCAGCTCAGTAAGTTCTGTGATGAGCAGTAGAGGAGCTGAGAGTGGTATTTTTCATGATGTGGTGTAGAGGGTTTGAGCCGGGTAAGTTCAGTGATGAACTGTAGAAGGGATGAGTTGGGTAAGTTCTGTAATGTGCTGTAGAGGGGTTGAGCTAGATATGTCACATGTGCTGTGGGAGAGCGGTTCTGGGTGTGTTCAGTTTTGTGCTGTTGAGGAGTTGAGCTGAGAGAGTTTTATGATGTGCTGTAATGGGACTGAGCTGATTAAGTTCCGTAATACGCTGTAAAAGGGTTGAGCTAGGTAAGTTCTGTGATATGCTGCAGAAGGGTTGAGCTGGAAAAGTTTCATGATGTGGTGTAGAGGGCTTGAGCAGGGTTAATTTTGTGATCTGGTATATAGGAGTTGAGCTGGGTAAGTTCTGTAATACATTTTAGAGGGGTACAGCTAGGTGCTGTAAGTTCTGTGATTGTCCATAATGTGCTTTATAGGTGTTGCGCTGTGTAATTCTGTGATGAGCTGTAGAGGGGCTGGGCTGGGTATTTTCCATGATGTACTGTAGAGGAGGTGAGGTGGGTAAGTTCAGTGCTGTGCTGTAGAGTTCAAGTGCTGTTATGTGCTGTAGAGAGGCTGAGTTGGGTATGTTTCATAATGTTCTGTGGAGGAGTTGAGCCAGGTAACTTATATGATTTATTGTAGAGTAGTAGAACTGGGTAATTTCCATGATATGTTGTAGAGGGGTTGAGCTGGGTAAGTTCCATGGTATACGAACATACGAAATTGCCAGCAGATACAGTCTATCTAGTCTGCTTGAGTGTGCAGCACTTCAGTCCATTAGACTGCAGCTGCCCCATCCCTCTTGTGCCCTCCCCCCATCTCGCTCCCTCCCAGTTTGTAGCCTCCCCTTGAATCTGTTCCCCCCCTTGAAGCCCCTTACACTCTGCAGTGATACAACTTCCTCTGGCAGAGCATTCCACCCTGCCATCACCCTTTCTGTGAAATAGTGCCTCCTCAGTTCCCTCTTGAACCTGGCACCTTCCAACTTTTTTTATCATAAAATAATTTTATTGATTTTAAAGTTACCATACACCACATACCATAGTGCATCCACAGTAGCCATGAGTACTGTGAAGAAAGCGAGTAACAGGCATTAAGCGTGTGAGTCTTGCCTCAGCTAAATAGAACAATAATGCAACAAAGCAAGGCAATGAAGTAGTTCACACTACTAGAAGTAAGAAGGGTAAAGCCAAAGGAAAGAAGTTACAAGAAACATCCATAAGGGAGGAGGTGCCACATTTTCAAGTAGGAGGATTACAGTAAGGGGGAGGTGTCTTACAGAGACGTGAGTGTAAATAAGCATCCCATTTGGCCATGTACGCATCCAGCCAACCCTGGTGAGCATATGAGAGGCGTTCAAGTAAGGCTAGATGAGCTAAGGCTGCATGCCAGGCTTTCCAGGAGGGCAAGGCCACTTGGTGCCAGTGCATTAAGAGAAGACATTTAGCCTCCAGGAGGGCAAGCATCATCCATTCCCGATGTGGGGCAGGGAGGATCCCGAGCTATGTGGTGTCACCCAGCAGGAGCTTCGGGTCTGCCAAAGAGACCACAGAGCCTATCACCTGAGAACAGTCTAAGGCCACACTGAAGACCAGAAGGGCCATAGTAGGGTGCAGGTTCACAGAACGAGCAGTAAATGCGCATCGGGTTGTTGGCAGCGCCAGCAGTTAGAGGGTCCCATTATGCCCCGGTTAAAAAGGACAGCCAGGGTACAGTACCAGTGAAGGAGGACCTTGAGTTGGAGAAACCGACTCTTGGTGTTCTTATAGCAACTGTGCTCATCCTGTAGATACCGTGACCAAGTGCTCTCCGAGATGTCACAGGTGAGGTCAGCCGCCCACATAAGCCTGTTAGTAGTGGATGGGTCCAGTTGAGCATCCCTCCAGGTCCTATAAAAGCGACCAATGAGACCTCGAAGACTGGGGGACTTATGGATGGTCGGCAGCCACCGCCATTTACTGTCAATACTGTACTGGGCTGATAGACCCTGTACTGCACTGCGCGATTGGATGAATCTCCAAAAATCCATGGGAGAGAGCTGATACCTGGCTTGCAGCTGTTCAAAAGAGAGCAAGATAACCGAGTCAGCCACACAAATATCCTGTACTCGGAGAATACCCCTCATTTCCCAGGAAAGCCAATTTAAAGACAGGTCACCAACCGCGAGGAGCTTGTTGCGCCAGGGCGGAACGAATCATGGGGGGGCCCAGGCCGCTCGAGGTGTGTTCGAGAGAGAAATGCATGATCGCCACACCTTCGGGTCACCAACATAGAGGGGGAAAGGGTGTGGGCACCTCTAGCCTCTGGGTTGAGCAGCACACCCAAGGGGTAGCCATTGGTCAAGCTGTCTTCTAGTTGCACCCATGGCAGCTCGTGGTGTACCCCCAGTACAAACCAGCGAGAGGCAGAGGCAGCCATACAAGCTAAGTGATATCCCTTAAATCAGGGGACAGTGTGCCTGCATCTTGTGCTTCCCCCACCTTAGAAGTTTGCCATTCCAGAGATAGCTGGACATAAGATGATCAAGTGAGGCAAACAGTTTAGGAGAGAGGTAGATTGGCAGGTTATTGAGGAGATACATGACCCTTGGTAGAAACAGCATGCGCACTGCAGCCACTCTACCAGGTAAAGACAATCGGAGTTTGCACCACCTCTCCACCTCAGAGGATAATTGGACCAGAAGGGGGGGAGAAGTTGGAAGATTCCAACTCTGACCACCGATTGGGAATATAGAGCCCTAAGTATGTGAAACCCTGGTCCGCCCAAGCCAACTCAGTGCCTCTAAGACATTTTCTGGAGCAGGCGGGATTTAGTGGAGCCAGAATAGTCTTTTTCTGATTGGCTCACAACCCAGAAAGGGAGGCAAAATCCTGGAGGATAGATAAGACTGACGGGAGAGATTGTTGGGGGTGAGAGAGGGTGAGCATGAGATCATCGGCATAGGCCGCTACCAGGTAGGAAATTCCACCCACTTCCACACCAGAGACTGATTTTGAGGCTATAATAGCACAGATGAGGGGGTCCAGGGCTATCAGAAAAAGGAGAGGGGAAAGAGGGCAGCCTTTGCTGAGTCCTTCTTTGCAGGGGAAAGGGGGCTGAGATGGTGATATTGGTAAGAATGCGGGCTACAGGAGAACTATATTGGGTGGTTACCCACTGGTGAAAGCATGAGCCAAAGCCGTACAGCTGGAGCACTTTGTGCAGGTAGTTCCACTCTATCGAATCAAAGGCTTTGGTGAAATTAACGGCAAGTGCTACCATCAGTATGGCTGACCGGGATGCCACTCATTTGAGGCTAAGCAGCAACCTAGTGTTGTCAACACCCGACTCGTCTTTCATGAAGCCTTCCTGCACTGGATGAATGATAGAGGGAAGAACATCCAGCAGTCTGGTAGCCAGGATTTTGGCTAATATTTTCATGTCAATCGACAAGAGAGATGGGGTGGAAATTTGTGCAGTTCAGGGGGTCATTGGATTTATTGGGGAGGAGAGTGATAAGGGCATCTCTCATAGTAGGCAGAAGGGACTTTACCCGTGTGCCTCCTGAAGGGCCAGAAGCAAAGGGCATGTTATATCTGCTCCCAGAGTATGGTATAGTTCCACCGTCATGTCATCTGGGCTGGGGGCTTTCCCCAAGGCCATTTGAGACAAGGCCTGCCTTATTTCCAATCTGGTAAGCGGAGCGTCCAGCTGTTTAACTTGAGCAGGGGTTAAGGTTGGCTGAACTGAGCCCTGACAGAACCTGTTCAGCCCCTGCTTTAGCTGCAAGGGTAACAAGGAGGAGTACGACTGATACAGGGAGACGTAAAAGGACCGCATAGTATTATTAACTTCCTGTGGCTCATGGACTACTCTTCCTGAGTTATCTCAGAGGGCATGGATTCGAGAAGAGGCTTGTTGCTTATGAAGCCTGAATGCCAAGAGTCTGTCACTGTTCTCACCCCGATCCCAGTAGGTATGTTTGTCCCACAAGAGGAGCCATTCAGCCTTCTGATTGAGTATAGTGTTGATTTGGTATTTTAGCCTAACTATAAGTCTGAGGAGGGAATTGTCCTTGACTGGAGGTCACAGAGACTGAAACCACTGCTCCAGTCCAGCAAGGTCGGCCTGTAAAGCAACCAGGGTTGCCTTACGGTCCTTATTCTTTGCAGCCGAGAATGCTATAATACGTCCCTGAAGGGCAGCCTTAAAGGCTTCCCAGACTCACTGGTCGAATTGATGGAGAAGTAGTCTCGAGCAGTCTGGGAGATCATTCGGCAGAACTCGGGGTCTTTAAGGTGTAGGGGTTACATCTCCACCTAGTACCAGATGGTTGCTGTCCTATTGGGGTGGTGGTAAGGACAGGAGCATGATCGGAGATGAGGATATTCCCAATTTTATTCTCACAGATTCCCTGGGCTGCTGCTATGTTGGCCAGCCAATAGTCAATACGGCTGTGTGTGGCATGGACATGGGAATAGAACATGTAGTCCCGTCCAGTGGAGTGGTCATGCCACCACATATCAGCCAGGCCCCATTCATCCTGCAGGTCCTGCAGAGCCACCCTAGCTTTGGGATGGGCTTGAGGGAGGGGTTTAGATTTATCTAAAAAGGTGTCCAGGACCAGGCTGAGCCGTCAGGGGACAGAGAAGATAAAGCCTGACTACGCTTGAGGGGAAAAAATCAGAGTGGTCTTCATTGGCAGCATATACATTGGCCAGAATAAGTTGCTCAGCCAGGAAGGATAACTTGACCACAACCCACCTTCCTTGGGAGTCCTTCCGTGAGTCATCCACCACCCATGATGAAGAACGTCACACCAGAATGGCAACCCCTTTGGATTTGGACAAGGCAGAGCTAGCATGCACCGCCCCCCCCCCCCAAGATTTCTTCGGCCAGGGCACCGCTCTACTCAACAGATGCATTTCTTGAAGTAGGGCAATGTCCGTGCGGAGAGATCCGAGGTATTGCAGAACCTTGGTACGCTTAATTGGGTAGTTCAGGCCCTTGACATTCCAGGAGACTAAAAGGGTGCCAGCAGGGGAGGGAGACACCAAGGGAGCCATAACTTGAAGAGAGAATGTAAATGGTACTTACTCAAACTGCTGGCTAGGTAGGGCACAAGAAAATGCGGAAGCCAGAAAGTAGGGTACCACCCCAGACAAGTGCACCAGAACTAACCTTTAGAACCTAGTAGCAGAAGGCACAACTAAGTAGAGGGAAGGCTGCAGTAACACTGACTCAGGAGGCAAGCTGGAGAAAAAAGGACAGGGAGAGAAATATCAACAACCAAAAGCACTATATATAAACAAGGGCAATAACACAATAACTATGCCCAGGTAATGTATAAATAGAACTGTGAACAAGCATAACTATGCTAGTGGATTTGAGGCTAAGTGCGAAAGAGAATACTGAAAAACAGGTACTCTCAGCTACACAGGCCTTTAGAACCCAACACAGGAGAAATGTTCAGAGCCAACTAGGTACAGGTCTCCCTATAAAGGTAACCATCCCAAGATCAGGCACCGGGACATCGAGGGAAAGCAAGGGAGATGTGACTCAGGGAGAAAGAAAAGGGGATCTGGGGGATGGGGGAAGGATCAACCGGAGGGGAAAATGGAGGTACTCCTCTACTGATTAAATCATAGGTACTAGCAAGCCATTACCACGAAAAGGGGTGGGGTGTAGCTAGTGACCATCCCTTGGGGAGACGCCATATGCTAGGTATGCCTGGGAGAAGTAGCCAATGCCAGTACCACAACCAGCCGGATCTTGCCCAGAACGAACATTAGCAAGGGTCAAAAGGGGAGGCACCACATGAGCATGCCAGCAGAGAAAGGCAAACAGGACCTAAAGTGCACATAGAGGCATGGTATCCCACCAAATGGCAAAGTATGCCACGGAGGAGGGGTTACCACGCGGGCCAAAGAGATTATAGCCAGCTCCGTAAGCCCCCAATCCATGTAAGGCAGAGGGCAAGCCCCAGTACACTAGCGGTGCAGAGAGAAAGGTAAACACAGTCAATAATTGCCAAACAAGATAAAAGTAAACAGTGAGCAATCCAGTCCACATTTTAAACACTGGGACCTTTGGCCTGCCCGGCAGGAGCGGGGGGAGTAGCAGAGGGATCCTGAGACCCTAATGATACAGCAACAGTGTAAGATAGGAGACCGGGTCACACAGGGGTTGAGGCATCCACCACTTCGACTAATGAGGAGTCAGGATAATCAGCCCAGTCCAAAGCAGTGTCAGTGTCCATATCTGGCAAGTCCTGGCATTCGGGTTGAACAGGAGAGGGATCCCGAGTGTGGTTTTCCCTGGAGATTTGAGCCAGGGGGGGACATTCATTTGTGGTTCTTCAGGCAGAGGAGTTCCACTTTGTACCCACTGCCTCTGCCGAGAAGTACAGCCAGATGAACGAGGTGGCAAGGAGAGGGCACTTGAGAGAGAGGGCTGAGGAGTAGCCATCAACGGAGGGAGCGCTCGAGCAGGGGAAACAGAGGAGACAGGGGGAACGAGTTGTGCTGCAGCACATCCAGCTGATAAACAGTCCTCCAGAAACTTCCTGTCCTCCAGACAGTTCCTTCTAGTGGTTACAGATTTGCCAGGTTCCCAGAGCCTTCTGGGAGTTGTAGTGGGAATCGGGAGAGTAGACAAAAATTTGCTGAGACACTTCAATGTCTGCAGGATGATTTGCCACCAGTTCTCTCCCATTCTTGGACACCAGCAGATTGGTAAGTCCACAAAATCTGAATTGAAAATTGTGCTGGTAGAGGAATTTCTTAAGTGGGCCAAATGATCTCCTTCTGGCTGCAGTTTCCTGGGCGAAGTCTTGGTAGAAGGAGGCAGGAGATCCTTGCCAACGAACCTCCCCCAAGTCCCTGGCTGCCCTCAGAATGTGCTATTTCATGCTGTAATGTAGGAAATAAGCCACGATGGGCTGGGGGGCCTGAGAGTTGTTGTCGCGCCTCCCCATTATGCGGTGCGCCCTCTCCACATCCATATGGCCTCTCCACCTGTCCCCCAGCATGACAGGAAGGTTCTCATTTAGATAGCGCTCCATGGATTGGCCTTCAGCCCCCCTCTGGGATTCCAATAATGCTCAAATTATGGTGCCTGGCCCTGTTTTCTGGTCCTCCACTCTGTCCCATAAAGTGGCTAGCCACTCCTCATGTTGCTGGATACGATGCAGAAGTTTAAGCTGCTGTTGTTCGCAGGTGTCCAGATGCTGTTCTGAGACGTTCATCCTATCCTGCAGTTGTCGTACATCTGCTACAGTGCTGATAAGAGACAGACTGATGTCATCCACATGGACTAAAAGAGTTTCCAGCATCCGTGTAATATACTGGAGCGAGTCCTCCATGGTGGCTGGTGGGGCCAGGGGCTGGGCGCCCTGGGGCTGCTGAGACGGCAAGCTTTAGTTGGACATGGTCGGATAGGGTATAGCCTAGCAGTAGGATTGAGTAGCACTGCAGGTTCTTAGTCCAGTACTCAGGAGGGCTGGGTGGGGCACAAACTGTGCAGGCCCACTAACCAAACACTGGCAGGTTAGGGCCTATGTGGCCTAATGCTCCAAGAAAACTTGCGGGTGCACGGCGCTGCAAGGAATGCGAATCGCGTCGGAATCCACTTAATGAAGTTGCCAGTCGGTAGGAGGTGAGTTACCCGATCATCAAAGAGAACTGGGGGGTCTCGATGTCCGAGGATTGCGGTCCCAGGGCACGGACAGTATCCAGGTTAGAGAGAGCTGATAGGATTAGGCAGCCATTGCTCTGGCGGCCAAGCCACGCCCCCTGCCCCCTTCCAACTTCATAGAGTGTCCCATGGTTTCCCTTCTGCCCTTCAGATTGAATATACGCTTGGTGTCTGCTCTGTTCAAACCCTTCAGGTACTTGAAGGTCTCAATCATATCCCCTCTCTCCCCCTTCTTTCCTCCAGGGTATACATATTTAGCTCTGTCAGTCTCTCCTCATGTGGTCTGTCCCCCAAACCCAGGATCATTTTTGTTGCCCTGCACTGTACTCCTTCCAGTAGTCTGATGTCCCTTTTCAAGTAGGTGTGCCAGTACTGCACGCAGTACTCTAGGTGCGGTCTCACTAGGGACCTGTACAGGGGCAAGATGACCTCCTCACTCCTAGAAGTAATCCCCGGTGCTATGCACCCTAGCATTCTGTTTGCCTTTGCTGCTGCCTTCCTGCACTGAGCAGAGTGGTTCATCTCCCGTTACTAGCACTTCCAGATCCTTCTTCTCCTTGGATTTTGTTAATGGGACACCCTTCAGCCAGTAATCGTGTCCTGGGTTCTTGCCTCCCAAATGCATCACTTTGCACTTCTTCGCAGTGAAACCAAGCTGCCAAGTGTGAGACCTTTCCTCCAGTTTTGCCAAATCCTCCTGAAGTACTTTTGCCCCCCATCTACCTCGGCAAAAATCTTTGTGTCGTCTGCGAAGAGACTGATCTTGCTCTTAATTCTTACTGCCATGTTGGCTATGAAAATGTTAAACAGAACTGGTCCCAGCACCAAGCCCTGTGGTACACCACTTGTTACTACCCTGGGATCAGATGCCTCCTCCCCCCACTACTACCTTCTGCTCTCTACCCTGCAACCAGTTCTCAACCTATCTGACCAGTTTCCTCCCTGCTCCCAGACTCTTCAACTTGCAGGTCAGCCTGCTGTGTGGCACTGAGTCAAAGGCCTTGCTGAAATCCAGACAGAACATCCACCACATGTCCATTGTCCAGTGCCCTCATAACTCAGTCGATAAAATCAACCAAGTTCATCTGACAGGATCTGCATGAGAAAAACCTGTGCTGCCTGCTGTTCTGGAGGTTGTTATCCTCAAGAAATTGCACTAGCTTTTCCTTGAGGATTGTCTCCATCAGTCTTACCACAATTGCAGTAAGGCTCACCGGTCTGTAGTTCCCCGGTTCGTCCTTGGACCCACTCTTATGGAAAGGTACCACATGTGCTTTCCTCCAGTCCCTGGGCATGCACCCCGAGTTCAGAGAGGTATTGAACAGGTCTGCAAATGGCCCTGCCAGGACCTCTGCCAACTTTCTCAGCACCCTGGTGGGGACTCCATCTGGGCCAGGTGCTTTGTCCACCTTCAGGGACTTAAGGCCCTCCCTCACCCTTTCCACCGTGATTTCCCCATCCGTGGTTGCTTCTCCCCCACCTTCTACCACCTCGCCCTTCCTCTCAGGTATGGGCCCATCCCTCTCCTTGGTGAAGACTGAACAGAACTATTCATTAAGCACTTCTGCCTGCTCAGCCCTCTTTTCTACCCACCCACTTCCCCTCCTGATCCTAACAATTTGATCCTTGTTCTTCTTCTTCTCTCTGATATATCTGAAGAAATCCTTTTCTCCTCCTTTGATCCCCTGTGCTAACCTCCATTCTCTAGCCGCCTTTGCTGTCCTTACCACTCTGCTCACATCTCTGGATTTCTTCATATATTCATCTTTGTCTTCTGCCCTGTTGGATTGTTTGTAGGTCCAAAATGCATTCCTCTTTTCCCTCACCTTCTCCACTACCTCGCTTCTCATCCAACTAGGTTTCTTGGTCCTGGCATTCTTGCTCTGGCTCTTGACACAAGTTTTAGTGGCTTCAGCCAGTCCTGTCTTGATGACTGCCCATTTTTGTTCTGTGTCCATTTCTGGGTGGATGTTTACCATATGACTTTCCAGTATGTTTCCCATCCTGCCAAAGTCTGACCTTTTGAAGTCTAGGACCCTAGTTTTTGTAGTGGCTACTTCCTTACCCAGGTTGATTGAGAACCACACTGTACGGTGGTCACTGCTTGCCAGAGGTTCCTCCACCCTTACATCCCTGATCTGTTCCCCATCTTCCGGTACCAGGTCTAGTATATTCCTCTCCCTCATTGGCTCCATTACCCTCTGGGTAAGAAAGCTATCCTGGAATGCTTCCAGGAGGATCTGCTCCCTGGCGTTATTGGTTGCTGGGATGCTCCAATCCACCCATGATAGATTAAAGTCCCCCACCACCACTGTGCTCCCTTTGCCATTATGCTTCCTCATCTGCTCCCCCAGTTCCCTGTCAATGTCCTCCTTCTGAGCCGGAGGTCTATAAACAACCCCCAGACAGATCTTGGTCCCTTTCTGGCTGTGTAGCTGCAGCCAGATTACTTCCGACCTGCCCTCCTCCCCTTCCTTCTTATTACATCTGATCCATTCCTTTACATAAATGGCAACCCCCCCCCCCCCAGTCTTCCCTTTATCTCTGTCCCTCCGGAATAGTTTGTACCCTGGGATAGTTAGGTCCCAGTCATGGTGCCTGGTTACCCATGTCTCAGTAATGGCAGCTATGTCCACCTCTCCCTCTGCCATCAATGCATGCAACTCTGCCAACTTGTTCCCCAGCTCCTAGCATTTAGTGCAACCATTCTCCACACTGCACCTATCCTTCCTGCTTCCTTAACCTTCACTCCAACCCCTATTTCACCTAAGGTCATATCTATCCCTGTGGTGGGGGGAGGTCCATGGGACCCCCCCTCTCCTGGTGATTTCCGGCTCCAGTGCCTCCCCCCCACCTAGTTTAAGGATACTTCTCGTTGATTAAATCCCCCAGGTTCTGCTTCAACATCTGTGAACCTGCCCTGCTGAGGTGTGACCTATCCCCTGCATAAAGATCTGTGTTATCCCATGTGCTACCCCAGTCCCCCACCAAACCATACCCCTTGGACCCACACCATTCCCTCAACCATGTGTTGAAATCACTGATTCTTCTCTTCCTGTTTGTACTAGCCCTTGGCACTGGCAGAACTTCTGAGAAGGCTACCATTGTTCCCTCTTTGCTGCATAGTTTTCCCACTTCCCTGAAGCTGTCTTGTACCTCCTCTATCTTTCTCCCTTCCAGATCATTCATTCCCAGGTGCACCACAATGTGTGGCTTCTCCACCACCTTCCCCACATATTTGCCCATATGCTGCCCCACTCTACTCTCTGTCATGCCTGGCATGCATTCTACCCAGATGTTACTTTCTCTGGCACCCTTCCCCACCTTATACCCTTAAGTACAGAATCCCTTTGAATTATGACTCTGACGCTTTTCCTGCTCACCCTCTTGTTGCCCTCCACTCCCCCGTCCCCCCAACTTGTGAGGCCCTCTCATCTCCCCTGTCTCGGCCCCCCCTTTGCCTCCTCTAACCTTTGCCCTGTCTTCTCCCCTCTTGCAACTATGACTGGGCTACTGACCTCCACCTCTGAACTATTTTCCTTCTGTGGAACCTCCCCTTTGCACTGACTTGTTGCTCCATCCACCACACTACCACCTCCTCTGCTATTACTTTCCCATGTCTTCCCTGAAATGTGGCCCTCCCCCATTTGGACTCCCCTCCTCTCAATATCCTTAGCCTTCCCCGGGCTGTCTGCTGCTTCCCTCTTCCTCCTGTCTCCTTTTTCCTTCCTTCCCTCTGGAGAGACTGCATCACCATCACCTCGCTGCCCCCCCCCTTTCCAGTGTGTCTTCTTGGTGTACTGCCTACTGCCTCCCCGCTGTATTCCTTTTCCTCTGTAGCATCCTCTCCCCACTTCTTCACTGTATCTTCCCTCCTCTCTGCTACCTGGTCCTCTGGACTAGCCAACTCTGAGAATCTGTTTGCAATGCTAATTTCCTTTCCTTGAATGAGTTCAGTCCCCCTTCCCACAGGCTGATATCTTTGCTCCAACCCAGTCTTAGTCATGCTCCTGTGCCTGACCCTCCTCCAGTCATAACTTCCTTCCCTTGGCTGCACCCGACTGTGTGGCCCTCTTGCTGTCCCACCTAGTTTCCCCTTATTTTTGCCTGTTTTGAACTCTTTTGGATGCCTCATTAGTTTCCCCTCCTGGCTGTGTTCCCCCCTATTCTGTCTCCTCCAGGCCTCCAGTTCCCTCCTCAACCACCCTATTTCCTGCCTGAGCTGGCCCACCTGCCAACACACCCTACAACCCCCTGCCCTCCAAGCCACTCCCAGGAATATGGCTGCTCCACATCCTTGGCAACATACAACCCTTCCCATCTTCCGCCCTATTTGACTGCCCCTGCACGTCCTCTCCTCTGTTATCCTGGTCCTACCCCACTCCATGGAATCCTTCCCCCACCTTGGACTCCCCATGTCTGTACAGGAAATATGCGGCCCTCCCAGTTAGGTTCTTTCCTGTCTACCAGCGAGGCCTGCTGCCTGCTGTCTTCCCTGCTGATGCCCTAAAGACGTTACTCAAGATGCTAGACTCCTGCTTTGTGGCACTTAAGCTTCGGGGTCGCTTGGTTCCCTTTTAAATATAAATGGATCCCAGCTCCGCTATTGGCTGGTCCGAGTCACGTGACCACCCCTCCTGTGTAGTTCCCAACCTCTCCCTCACTCAGGTAAATGTCCCCCTCCTCACAGCCAAGACAAAATCATTTGTTTTGTAGTTACATTGTTTAAATCACACAGCACACATTGCAATCTCATTAAATGCTACCTCAATCCTAAAAGAAAAGAATCAGCACAGAGAAAGTACTTATCTTCTAGCTACAGCTGCCTGACTCCCTCTGCAGAGTTTCAACTCCAAATGAAAGCAAACAAGGTAAATTGCTTTGCAACAATCACATGATCCCAGCCCCACTATTGGCTGCTCCAAGTCACGTGACCACCCCTCCCCCTCCTGTGTAGTTCCCAACCTCTCCTTCACTCAGTTAAATGCCCCCTCCTCCCAGCCAAGACAAAATCATTCATTTTGTAGTTACACTGTTTAAATCACACAGCACACATTGCAATCTCATTAAATGCTACCTCAATCCTAAAAGAAAAGAATCAGCACAGAGAAAGTACTTATCTTCTAGCTACAGCTGCCTGACTCCCTCTGCAGAGTTTCAACTCCAAATGAAAGCAAACAAGGTAAATTGCTTTGCAACAATCACATGATCCCAGCCCCACTATTGGCTGCTCCAAGTCACGTGACCACCCCTCCCCCTCCTGTGTAGTTCCCAACCTCTCCTTCACTCAGTTAAATGCCCCCTACTCCCAGCCAAGACAAAATCATTCATTTTGTAGTTACACTGTTTAAATCACACAGCACACATTGCAATCTCATTAAATGCTACCTCAATCCTAAAAGAAAAGAAACAGCACAGAGAAAGTACTTATCTTCTAGGTCCAGCTGCCTGCCTTCCTCTGCAGAGTTTCAATTCCCGTGTTGTAGAGAAGTTGAGCTGTGTAAGTTCCATGATGTATCGTTGAGGAGTTGTGCTGGACAAGTTCTGTAACAAGCTGTAGAGGGTTGAGAAGGTATGTGATGAGCTGTAGAAGGGATGACCTGGGTAAGTTCAGCAATGTTCTGTAAGGGGGAAGAGCTGGCTAAGTTCTATGATGTGCTGTAGAGGGCATGAGCTGAATAAGTTTCATAATGTGCTGTAGAGGAGCTGAGCTGAGTAAGTTCTGTGATGAACTATAGTGGGGTTAAGATGAGTAAGGTGATGCTGAGGGTTGAAGCGCTGGACACCACACTTCGGGCCACACCGGCGAGCTCGGGCACCGGGGGTTGGCAGGGGAGGGAATCAGATTGAGCACCCAATGGGCTGCTGTCCTGTCCCGGGGGAGGGTATTCGGATGCCCAGTGTATGGCGGCACCTGGTGGAGATCGGGGGCACCGCAGAAGCATGAGCGACACGTCTCTGTGTGCCTGATGCTGGCAGGGTTGCCATGCGCCAAAGCACCGGGGTTGCACACACAAGGAGGGTGGAGAAGGACAGAAAAAAGGAAATACTCAGTCCGAGGGATAGGTGACGGCACCTTCCCTCCACACCCAATGCCGCATCTGACTCGGCTGATGCATCATCACTCCTCCACCCAGGCCACACCCACTTGCCAGAGTCTGCCTTACAAGGAGCCCAAGTATGTGGTCGGGCTACGTTCCCCAGGTGGGTTAAACCGGGGGTGCTGGCAACGGGGGGGGGAGAGAAGGGCACAAGACTGTAGTGGATCTCAGGCAGGCAGGCACAAGGGGAGGATGCCTGAGAGAGTTCCCTGAGTCATGACTGGAGGAAAAAAAGAGTTAACAAAAAAAAAGATGAGTAAGGTTCATGATGTGCTGTAGAGGAGTTGATCTGGGTGAGTTTTTATAATGTGCTGTAGAGGAGGTTGAGCTGGGTAAGTTCTGTGATGTGCATAGAGAGGCTACAGTAAGGAACTTATATGATGCGGTAGACAGAAGTTTGGCTGGGTAAGTTCTGGGATGTGCTGTAGAGGGGTTGAACTGAGTAAGTTCTGTGATGTGCTGTAGAGGAGTGGAGCAGGGTAAGTTCCATGATGAGTTGTAAAGGCGTTAAGTTGTTTGCAATACATCATGAAATTTACCCAGCTCAAGTCTGGTAGGTACTTTGATTTGCTCTAGAGGAGCCAGGCTGGGTAGATCCCATGTTGCGCTGGGTAGGGTTGTGCTGGGTACATTCTATGATTTGGTGTAGAGGAATTGAGTTGGATAAGTTCCATGATGTGCTGTAGAAAGGTATGGCTGGGTAAGTTATGTGATGTGCTGTGGAGGAGTTGAGCTGGGCAGGTTCCATAACACAATGTAGAGGGGTTGAGCTGAGTAAGTTCAGTAATTTGCTATAGAAGGGCTAAGCAAGGTAAGTTCCATGCCGTCCTGTAGAGTGGTTGAACTGTATAAGTTTCATACTGCATTATAGAGGGTTTGGACTGGGAACGTTAAATGATGAGCTGTAGAGGGGTTGAGCTGGGTAAGTTCCATGATGTGCTGTAGAGGGGTTGAGCTGGGTAAGTTCTGTGATGTGGTGTATAGAAGTTGAGGTGAACTGGGGTTGACTCCATCTGGGCCAGGTGCTTTGTCCACCTTCAGGGACTTAAGGCCCTCCCTCACCCTTTCCACCGTGATTTCTCCATCAATTCTGTTCCATAAATTCTGTGAAGTTCACTGTTGTTTGAGGGGATTTGATTGTGTCTACCCATTGGTGAGCTAATAAATTTGTAAGTTTCACTTCAGTTTGTGTACGCTGGGTTCTGTTTTTGATTGGTAACATTTCTGCATTAGTTTACTGGCTACCTCACTCTGCTGTAGCATGCCGCTTTTGGGTTTGTGGTTAAGTTTCATAATGCACTGTTGAGGGGTTGAGCTGGGTAAATTCTGTGATGAACTGTAGTTGGGATGAGCTTTGTAAGTTTCTTGATGTGCTGTAAATGGGATAAGCTGGGTAAGTTCCATGATGTGCTGTAGAGGGCTTGAACTGGCATTGAGGTTGAGCTCAATAAGTTCACTGATGTGCTGTTGATGGGCTGAGCTGAATATGTTCTGTGATTTCCTGTAGAAGGGTTGAGCAAGGTAAGTTCCGTGCTGTCCTGTAGAGTGGTTGAGCTGTGTTAAGTTTAATAATGCATTATAGAGGGGTTGAGCTGGTTAAGTTCCATAATGTGCTTTAGAGGGGTTGAACTAGAAAAGTTCACTGATGTGCTGTAGATGGGGTGGGTTGAGCTGAGCTGAGTAAGTTCTGTGAATAAGTTCCATGCTGTCCTGTAGAGTGGTTGAGCTGTGTTAAGTTTCATAATGCTTTATAGAGGAGTTGAGTTGGGTAAGTTCCATGATGTGCTGTACAGAGGTTGAGCTGGGGAAGTTTATGATGTGGTGCAGAGGGGCTGAGCTGGGGAAGTTCTTTGATGAGCTGTAGAGGGATTGAGCTGGTAAGTTCCATGATGTGCCGTGGAGGAGTTGAGCCGGGGAAGTTCTGGGATGAGCTACAGAAGGGTTGAACTGGGTACATTTCATTATGTGCTGTAAAGGGATTGAGTTGGAAAATTCCATTATGTGATGTGGGTTGAATTGTGTACATTTCATAATGTGCTATATGAGAGTTGGACTGAATTAATTCTGTTCCAAAAAATCCATTAAGTTCATTGATGTGCTTGGAGGGGATGAGCTGAGTAAAACCCATGATGTGCTGTGGAGTGTGTGAGCTGGGTAAGTTTCATAAAGTGCGGTAGATGGAATGAGCTGGATAATTTCCATGATGGACTGTAGAGGGGTTGAGCTGGATCAGTGCCATGACGTGATGTCCAGGGTTTAGCTGGTTGGGATCCTTGATGTGGCATAGAGGGGATGAGCTGGGTTAGTTTCATGAAGTGGTATAGAGGGGATGAACTGGGTAAGTTCCATGATGTCCTGTAGAGGAACTGAGCTGGATAACTTTTATGGTGTGGTGTAAAGGGGCTGAGCTGGGTTAGTTCCATGATGTGATGTGAAGGGGTTTAGCTGGGTAAGTTTAATAATGTGCTGTAGATGGGTAAATTCTGACATACTGTAGAAGGGTTGTGCTGAGTAAGTTCTATGATGTGTTGTAGAGGGGTTGATATGGGTAAGTTTCATAATGTGCTGTAGGGGGGTTGAGCTAGGTAAGGTCCATGTTTTGGTGTAGGGGGTTGAGCTGGGTAAGTTCTTTGGTGTGCTGTAGGGGGGAGGAGCTGTTTAAGTTTCATAATGCATCATATAAGTTTTGTAATGCACCATAAAGAAGTTGAGTAAATTCCCTAACCTGCTATAGTGAGGATGAGTTCAATAAGTGTCATGATGGACCATAAATGGGATAAGCTGGGTAAACTCTGTGACGAGTTGTAAAGGGGATGAGCTGTGTAAGTTTCATAATGTGCTGTATAAGAGTTAAGCTGAGTAAATTCCCTGGCATGCTGTAGAGAGGATGAGCTCAGTTAGTTTCATTAGTGCTGTATATGGGATAAGCTGGGTAAGTTCCATAATGTGTTGTAGACGGGTTGAACTGGGGTGTGGGGTAGAGCTGGATACATTCACTGATGTGCTGTAGATGGGTTGAGCTGAGTAAGTTCTGTGATTTGCTGTAGATGGGTTGAGCTGAGTAAGTTCTGTGATTTGCTGTAGATGGGTTGAGCAAGGTACGTTCTGTGCTGTCCTGTGGAGTGGCTAAGCTGTATTAAGTTTTATAATGCATTATAGAGGGGCTGAGTTGGATAAGTTCTGTGATGAGCTGTAGAGGAGTTAAGCTGTGTACATTCCATAATGTGCCGAATAGGGGTTGAGCTGAATAAATTCGGCTCCATAAATTCCATTAAGTTCACTGATGTTCTTGGAGGGGTGAGCTGAGTAAGATCCATGATATGCTGTAGTGGGCGTGAGCTGGGTAAGTTTCAAAATGTGTTGTAGGTTTGATGAACTGGTTAATTCCCATAATGGACTGCAGAGGGCTTGAGCTGGATAAGTTTCATGATGTGATGTAGAGGGACTGAGCTGTGTATGTTTCATAATGTGCTGCATAAGAGTTGAGCGGAGACAATTCCATTCTGTAAATTCCGTTAAAGGAGTAGTACAGCAAATTTTGCAGAAACATATATTGTGCAGTGGTTTGATTTGTGTGTTTAGTCCTGGTGTGTCCTTTCCTTTGTTTGCTACAAGAGTTTTTCTAAATTAGGCTGCTAGTTATATGGTAGTTTTATGGCCCATGGGGATCTCCATCTCAGCAAGGTTTATAGCTCTTCTTTTTCCTACAATGCATTCTGTCCCACATGACAGTGATGTGCCCAGGACCACTGATTCAGCAAGTAATAGAGATAAGAACACAATGTTCTGGCCTCCACTAAAGAGCTCTATAATTCAGTATTTTTGTTTCCCATCTGGTGAGGGTACTTAATGACCTTCTGATGGCGAGAGATCAGAGAGCCATTCAATCTTGGTTCTCCTTGATCTCTCAGCAGCATTTGACACTGTGGATTATGGGGTACTGCTCGAGTGCCTGTGTTTTTTTCTGTGGACTGAGAGGGGCGGTCCACAGTTGGTTCAAGTCCTTCCTCGAGGATAGGTCCCAGAGCGTGGTGTCTGGAATTTATTCCTCGGCCCCTCATGGACTACCCTGTGGGGTTCCACAGGGCTCGGTGCTGTCCCCCATGTTATTCGTGGCGTATCTTTCTCCATTAGGGGACATTATAAGGTGGTATGGATTGAGTTTTCATTGCTATGCCGATGATTCTCAACTGTACATGTCTTTTGTAACCAATCAGGAATTAGACTCTGTTACAGTGTTTAATAACTACCTACTGGAGATTCAGAACTAGATGAGTGCCAGTTGGCTTTGGTTGAACTCGGGAAAAACTGAGGTATTGGTTATGACCCTGGTTTTAGAACGATAGGGGCATGGGCGGGAAAACTGTCAGGATTAAATCTTGGTGGGACCCAGCTTATTGCCTCTAGCCAGGTGCAAAACCTGCGCGTGGTATTTGATGAAGGCCTGACCCTGAGGGCACAGGTTTCAACTGTAGTCAAATCCTCTTATTACCATCTAAGGAACATAGTCCGGGTGAAGCACCTGGTCTCGCCCGAAGATCTTCCGACCTTGGTCCACGCCTTTGTCACCAGTCATTTTGATTACTGCAATGCCCTCTACCTAGGGCTACCGTGGTAGATATCTGCCACCTACAGCTAGTGCAGAATGCAACGGCCAGGTTGTTGACTGGAGCATCACGATCCAGTCATATTACACCTGTGCTGCATGAACTGCACTGGTTGCCAATACAGTGGCAAATTACCTTCAGGGTCACATTGCTGATCTGTAAGGCCTTACATGAGCAGGGACCCCACTACCTGAAAGAGCTCCTGTGTCCTTACTGTCCCTCCCGCTCACTCCGATCCTCTGGCGAGGGATTACTAGAGATTTCCAGGGTATCCCTTAAAACATCGGGGGGGGAGATCTTTTGCCTTTATGGCACCTACCCTGTGGAATTCTCTACCATGCCAGATACCAGAAAGCCAGACCACGGAAGATTTAAAAAAATTGCTAAAGACATATTTATTTAACCAGGCATTCTCAGGAATGTACTGAGTATTGAGTATATATGGATGTGTTTTAATGTGTTTTTAGCTGTTTTATTATAAACTGTGAGTTTTAATTTTATTATAAAGGCACCCTGAGTATTGGAAGGGTGCCTCATACAAAGGAGTAAGTGTTCTGCTTTTAAAACTTTTAATTTCATCAAACTACACACAGCCATAAAAAGCACAGAATTCCCTCCAATCAACAATGCTATAACTAGTAAAGACTATAGCTGTTTTCTTACAGAATAACCCACTCAATTATCCGCTGAACTGTAAATGTAACCATTAGTACTCTCCGGATAAGGAAAGTTACACAGCTCTGCATTTGTAAACTGACTCTAAATCAATGCTTGCTAAATCCATGGTCCTGGCTACATCACTGTCACATGAGACAGGGGGCATTGTAGGAACAAGAAGAGCAATAAATCATTCTCAGATGGAGATCCCCAGGGGCCATAAAACTACCATAAAACTAGCAGGCTAATTTAGAAAAATCTAATAGCAGACAAAGGGCAGGACACACTAGGACTACATACACAAATCAAGACGCTCTGCACAACATATGTTTTTGCAAATTCTGGGTGTATTACTCCTTTAAGTTCATTGATGTGCTGTGGAGGGGGTGAGATGAGTAAGTTTAGTGATGTGTTGTAGATTGAATGAGCTGTGTAGATTGCTGCAGAGCTGCAGAGGGGTTCTACAGGGTAAATTACATCTTGTGTGGTGGAGGGGTTGAGCTGGGTAAGTTCCATGATGTGCCGTTGAAGGGTTGAGCTGGGTAAGTTTTACAATGTGGTGTGGAAAAGATGAGCTGGGTAAGTTCCATCATGTGCTGTAGAAGGGTTGAGCTGGGTAGGTTCCATGTTGAGCTAGGTACATTCCATGATGTGCTGTAGAGGGACTGAGCTGGGAAAGTTCTATGATGTGTTGTAGAGGGGCTGAGCTGGGTAAATTCCATGATGTGTTGTAGATGGGATGGGATGGGCTTGGAAAATGCCATGATGTGCCATAGAGGGGTTGAGATGGGTTAGTTCTGTGACACATTGTAGAGGGGTTGAGCTGGGTAAAGTCTATGATGTTCAGTAAAGGGTTTGAGCTTGGTAAGTTCTGTGGTGTACTGTAGAGTGGTTGAGCTGGGTGTGTTCCATGAAGTGCTGTTGAGGGGATAAACTGGGTAACATTAGCCCCTCCATTTTGTTATTACTGTGAGCTGCCTTTATTTTAATAAATGGGTCAGTACAGATGAACTGAGCTTGCTATTGTCCTGCAAAAAAATCCATCTAGCTCCAAAACTAATGTTTTTGTTCCTCACACTCACAGTATCTGACCTTATAACAACTGCACTTGCTATGTACCAAACGTCAGTTAAGCAGCCACTTGATAGATGTCTCTATATCTATAGATGTAGGTACCAACCTAGAAGTGAACCTCAGATTAACACATTTTTTTATTTAGCCAATCAGTGAACTCCATAGTACTTTCAGCAGGACTGTTCCATAATGCACACAATGTCGTCAATAAAGTGATACCACACTATATGCACATGGTCTGCATATAAAAAGGCCTCTGCAAAATTGATTCTTGCTCCCACAAACTCATAAATAAATTTGCAAAATGACGGGGGCCATACAAGTGCCCATGGCTGTTCCTAATAATTGAGGACAGAATTCATCTGCAAATTCAAAGTAGTTATGTTTCAAGATAAAATCTATTGATTCAGCCAGAAACATTGCCAGTGCACTATCCACACTTAATCTCAGATAGTGTTTGCAGACGTTAATCCCCTTGTTATATTCAATAAAGGAATAAAGAGCCTCTACATCCACTGACACCCACATGTACTACTCTTGCCATATATAATCTGCCAGTTTCAGTGACAGGATGCCTGTGTCTCTGAGGTGGGATCTAAGTCTGGTGACTCCCTTTTGTAAAATTAATCTACAAACCTCAAGAGGTTATCTGTGAGGGATCCCTTCCCAGAAACAATCCGATGACTTGGAGGGTTTTCCAGATTTTTATGAATTTTAGGTAGAGCACAAAATACCGGCACATGTGGGTACGATGTCCAGTGGTACTTGAACTATGCCTCTCTGCAGTGATGCCTGCATTAGCTGTCTATTGCAGGAGTTCAAAGAACTCCATTTTAAAAATAGCCATTGGGTTTGTGGGGAGTTTACTGTACCAGACATTGTTATTTAACAAATTCTGCACCATGCTTTCATACTGTTCATTTCCCATTATCATAGTACTGCCACCTTCATCGGCTGGCTTAAAAACAGTCGACTTGGATTACAATCTCTTCTCCCATCTTGCTGCACTTCTAAAACAATTGACTGGTCTTCCATTCCTCCTCCTCCTGTCACTTCATCTTGTATGAAGTCATCAATCTCTGGATCACAAGAACTGTTCTCCTCCAATAATTCAGCCAAAAGGCCCATGTTTTGCTTGTCAAGATCACTAAAATCCTTGTTAGTGAAGCTCATATCATCTACTGCAGTATTACCACTTTTAGCAAAGAAGTACCTTAGTTGGACTTTTCTGACAAAAACTGAATAAATCAACATTTATATCAAACTCATTTACTCTGTGGGTAGGGGCAAATGATAAACCCTTTTCCAGCACTGAAATCTGCTGCTTTGTAGGAGTCAGAGAGGAAATATTAATAACTGTTGTTTCATTCACTTGTTCCTCTCTGTCCTCCTCCTCAATTGCCCTGTTTTTGTGGTATTTGCCCTGACATGCTCCTACACAAACGTCTATGTGGTATGGTCAATTAGACCATTAAAAAGGAGATATGTCAGGAGGATATTTTGCAAATGTACGTGACAAGAAGTTGAAAGATTTGACGTGCTCTGGCTTGGAATATCTGAAGCCAAATCCGAGGTGGGGGAGGGGTAGATTGCACCACCATCTGCAGAAGGAAGCAGTGTGGATATTCAGATAAAATTGCCTTAAACTATAGGTGTATAATGATGAATTTGACTTAAGGCAATTTTTGTAAAGTACTGTAGAATTATTAATGTTGGCTGCCAATAAATATTCGCTATTTTAGCGGTCAGCATTAAGCCCACAAAATAAAATAGTCAGCCAATTAAGTTTGTTAGTGATATAAAAAATACATCTTTTATTTTTCACATTGAAAGCTAAAGATAAAGCATGTTAAATGCTAAAGTGTCAGCAGTATAACAGTTTTATAATGAAAGGGAAATCTCAGTGCAGGCTATAGTACAAAGAGCATTACAGTGCAGTAAACATCTGAACTAAATGACAGTCCGAACTTGGTACAGGCTAAAGTGCTAGAGACAGTAAACAGCTCACTTATTTTTATGTGGCAGTGGTGTCCAAACAAGAGAAATGTGTCTCCTTAATCCCTGCCATTTTGAAGCCGCATACCACATCCTCGCGCCGCAAACAGAGCTTTTCAAACCCTGTTACCAGCCATTGTGCATGCTTTGTTTTAATTGAAGTCATGCGTAAGTCTACGCTCAGAGCAGATGGTGAGGTACCAAGGGCTAGCTGCACTGAGACTGCTCCTGAATACCACTCGGTGAACTCATTTTTTTGGAAGTCCTTCAGTAATTTGTTAACGCTGACGTCCAGTGGCTGGAGCAAATCAGTACATGAGGGAGGAACGAAAATCGGGATGATGTGGTGATCCTCAAGGTAAGGCAAAACTTGTTCTGTACTGTGTGCTCGAAAGAGATCCATCACTAGCAGAGATCTCTGCTCACGGGGGAGTTTGTGTTTTAATCGGATTTCATTAATGCAGGGAACAAGAACGGATTGTATGAAAAGTAGCATTGTTTCTGTGTTGGCCCAATGGTTCTCTGATTGTGTGACACACCATTTTTCGGGAAATTGGAAAGCTGGTAGGCTGTTTTTTGTCTTGCCCTGGTAAATGATTTGGGGGGGGCAACATTTCTCCAGACAAAGTACAGGCAAGGACAAGGGAGACCTGTCTCTTATCCCCTAACCCAGTCACCTCGACTTGCTTCGACCCGCTCTCTGCCATTGTCCATTGGGAGCAAGGGATAAGTTTGACACCAGTCTCATCTAAATTAATGATCAGTTCGATCGGCTCCTGTGCAGAAGCATTTGCAATGCGCTTTAGAAATGCAGAGCACAGATCCTCAAAATTCTCAGGGGTCTTTCTGTCAGCTTTGGTGCCCTTTCTTTTTGTGAACCCCATTCGGTGTAGAAAGAGCCAAGACCACTGCCTTGAAAATGTTAGGTTGCCACCAAACTCTGAGAGTGCCATGCAGTTGTGTGTTTTACAACCCCACGGGCTATGGCCATGACAACTCTGGCATTCACAACTGCACCTTCTCCTCTCAGACTGCGAATTATTTTTTAGATCATCTTCTACTTCAGAAAGAAGAAGGGTTGGTCTCCCACGGGGTTTTGTTGGTAAGCTGTGGGGGAAGCAGACTAGGGTCAGGGGTTCCTCTTAGTTTGTCTAGGTAGTCCCTTTTGAAATTTCTTACAGAGGACTTGTTGATTTCTCCAGCGTGCTTTAACTTGAATAGTCTGACTGCACTCATAACTCCACTCTCTGCTGCATGTTTCCCGATTTGATATCGCACATCAGGGCTGTATACGGCATACTCAGAGCGGCGTTTTTTTGCTGGAGGGGGTGATGCACAGTGAAGTTCAGTAACAACATTCTCGGCAACACGTAGTGGAATATCAGCACTTTCTGACAGCAGCATTGGATCATCTAGCTGAGAGCAATCCCGTTTTAACAATCTCTGCTTCAACCAGCTTACAAGAGACATTATGCGACCATAGCAGTGGCAGGAATGATAACCGTTTAACTACTCTATGACTTTAAAGAGGTGTCTAATTGGGTAATTAGTGGAAAATTAGTGTATTGCACGTACTATCACTGCATAAATCGTTTTAAGCTACCAGTTTCTAAACTGGGCAATTATTGGGTAATTGGTGTAATGAACGGAATATCACTGCATAGATCATTTTAAGCTACCTTTTCTAAGTTGGATTTGACTGCACAATGTGGGATCGCGAAGTTTAATTACCACTAACAGCTGGCACGGATCAGTAGCGCTAAATTAGGCAGACGTGATATAAAGTAATTCTACAGTATTCCCTGTGCAATGATGGAGCAATAAACAGCCATGTATTAACTGAAGCCTGGAATGTTGAATTTGTATGTACCTTGTAATTAGTTTGTATGTTCTTTGCATTTCCTGAGGTCGCTTGTTACATGGGAATTTGTGACCTGCTGATGGATATGCTAAACAGACTGGTTGGTGACTGGAGGGGTGAGCATGCTGTCAAGTTGGAAGCCGTGACATAGAATAATCCTGAAGTCTTGTCAATAAATATTTGGTATCAAGAAGTCCTGTTATGAAACACAGCCAACAAGAAGATTACTAGTTCCGCAATGGGAGATGGACTGAAGTTCTATATGCAGATTATATTAATGCAAAATCATGCACTTGGGGCATAGAAACCCAGGGTCAGAGTACAAAATGAGGGGAGTGGTACTGGCGTCCACCAAACAGGAAATAGACCTGGGTGTTATCATATCTGATGACCTAAAGGTGGCCAAACAGTGTGACAAGACAGTAGGGAGAGCCAGAGGGATACTAAGGTGCATATGGAGGGCTATCACCAGCAGAAAGAGGGAGGTGGTAATACATCTGTATTAATCTCTGGTGAGACCCCACCTAGACTACTGTGTCCAGTTCTGGAGTTCTCTTCTCTGAAAGGACATAGACAGGCAGTCCAGAGGAGGGCAACTAAATGGTGCGGGATCTGCATCAAAAGCCCAATGAGGAGAGATGGAAGGACCTCAATATGTACAGACTGGAGGAAATGAGGGGGGGGGATATGATAGAGATTTTCAAATACCTCAAGGGTATAAATAAGGTTCAAGAGGGAAGTCTTTTTCAGAGAAAAGGATGCACAAGAACAAAGGGTCATGCAATGAAGCTGGGGTGGTAAAATGAGGGTAAATGTAAGGAAACACTTCTTCACAGAAAGGGTGGCAGATACCGGGACCAGCCTCCCTGAGGAGGTGATGGGAACAAAAACAGTAATGAGATTTAAGAAGGCATGGGATAGGTATAAGGGAACCTTAGAAGCAAGGGGTGGGGGAATAAGGCCAGAGATCAAGTAGGGTCGACGGTGTGACAGTAGGTAGGGAACATGGGCAGACTGGGTGGGCCAAGCAGTCCTTATCTGCCGTTAAATTCTGTATTTCTTTGTTTCTATAGTATGGACTGTAATTTATCCATATATTATTGAGGACTGGTTATTATTTGGCTATATATTTTGATCTTTTGACATACCCACATACCAGATGCTAATATGTGTTCTGCAGTCCCTTTATGAGAATTGTAATCTGCTACCACTTTTTTAAGAGGTGCACTTTATAGGTATTCAGATTTATGGGTAATATCACTTTAATGGTGTGAAGGGATGCCTGGTTACCATAGTGATGCTCTGTGTACAAATAATGCTGGTGGGTAAGCAGTAAGTCACACACCCTGAGGAAGGATGAGAGGTCCGAAGCACCAGGGTGTCTGGATGCCAGACACTAGTGTCATTCCTGGCTATGGTAATTTATTTTTTGCACTGCTTGCACTTTGTATACATCAGCACTTTATATGCATCAGTACCTGTATTGAACTGTTACGCTATTTGCACCAGATACGTTCAGCATTTTTCGCACAGTTCTCAGATATATAGTACAGCTAAGGAGCCCCCGCTGTTATTGCAGCACTTTGGCAATGAAGATGTTTGTATTTTTAAACACAATATTTATGTGTGAATAAAAATCATTTGTTACTGCAAAGTATGAGAGATGTCTAGTACCTGGCTGCCTAACTGACTTTTGGTGCATAGCCAGTGCAATTGTTATAAGGTCAGGCACTGAGAGTGCAGGAAACAACACCTTGTTCTGGGGCTAGATGAGCTGGGTAAGGTTCATAATGTGCTGTGGATGGGATGGTCTGGGTAAGTTTCATGATGTGGTTTAGAGGGGCTTAGCTGGAAAAGCTTCATAATGTACTGCGGAGGGGTTGAACTGGTTAAGTCTAGGATGTGCCATTGATGGGTGAGTAGGATAAGTTCTGTGATGAGCTGTAGAGGGGGTGAGCTGGCTAAGTTCCATGATGTGGTTTAGAGGGGTTGAGCTGGGTAGGTTCTGGATGTATTGTATAAAGGGGTTGAGGTGAGTAGGTTCCTTGAAGTGGTCTAGAATGGGTTGAGCAGGGTAAGCTACAGTGTGTGCTGTAAAGGAATTAAAATGAGTAAATTTAATAATGTGCTGGGGAGGGATTTAGCTGGGTAAGTTATATGTGTTATGGAGGGGTTGATCTGGGTACATTCTGTGATGTGCTGGAGAAGAGACAAGCTTGGTATGTACAGTATTTGATGCAGGGACAGCAATTTGTACCAGCAATGAAAATGAATGGAGCAACAGATGGAGAGTTTACTAAGCAGAATCGCATGAGAAGAAGGCATGGATGAGCTGTGTATAGTCTTAAACTGAAGGTTTAGTGAGACATACATAGTAATAAAGCAATATAATTTGCAGTGATTCAAAGTTCATCGGGTCTGCCCCCATACTTCCTAAGCAGTCATTAATAAGTATACAGTACAAACATGTAGTGTAGGGATTTTCCATGTACGAGAGTACTCAGGGTACCATGTGGTTCCTTAGGTTATAGGAAATTCATAGTACATGGTTCAGTTTTGTTGTGTATGGAAATTATTAAAATTCCAGATGCTGTTATACCACAGCAGTGATGTATGTACCACAGAAGCTACAGGGCTTCACTACGGTGGTACAACACTACAGGATCCCGTATCTCTTGATTCCTACACTGAAAATTCCTCATGTAAGGAATAAGACAGAAAGGGGTGTGGGTTTCTTTTCCTGAACCACATGCACGGGTGCATTGTGAGGCATGAGGTGCTTGCACAGAGTGCCTTCAGCTACCTGGATGTGTGGTTCAGGAAAAGAAACCCACTCCCTTGAGAGTCTTATTGTGCTTATAAAATGTGTAACAAAAGAAAAGCAAGAATATTTTTCTATACAATTAGGATTCTAAGAAAGTTGTAAAACGAAAAAACACCTTAAAAGTAAACAAGATTTGGCTGGTGCTAACAAAGCTGGTCTTGCTTTTTTACAGCGGTGCCATAGGTGCTGGAACTAGGGGTGCTGGGGGTGCAGCAGCACCCCCTTGCTTGAAGTACAATTCCCTATGGCTTCCTATACAGTTTTGTTCCATGACTTTCAGCACCCCCACTATAGAAACTGTTCCAGTGCCACTGAGCAGCGCCAGCCAGGAGGCAATAATGCTGCAGTATGTTGCAGGAAGCAATGTAATTCAATGGCAAGTAAGTTCTTTTTTGTAGTGCAGTATTTTGGGGCCTGTCATTTACTGCCAGTTACTGCATTGCATCATGGCTGACTTTGCTGCATGTTGTTGTTTTTGTTTATTTTTGTAGCAGGCCGTACTGTTTCACCAGTCTCACTGTTATAATTGCAGTGTCAGTTTTACAGCTTTTCTGCATACAGTGCCCACAGGGAAGGGTTTTGTCACAGCAGCATTGTTTTTCAGTAATGCTCCTGTAACCCCCCCCGTTACCTGGGGTTACTAGAATCCCAGTAAGACCTAGTGGTAGGCAGGGAGGGCAGCTTGTGAAACTCCAGTTAAATGGATTTCACACTGTCTCACTCTGTTCTCAGTCTCAGCTGAGACTGAGGGATGACATCGCCATAGAACTCTCGCAGCTGCATGAGCTACACTGGAATGCTGCAGTTGGAAGTTAGGATAGAATGTTGGGGAATTTGAACAGAGTCTGTGTGCAGTATTGGGGAGAGACAGTAGTACAGCAGTCTGTGTGCAGTCTGTCAGAGCTTTAAGCTCTGTTTTAGAGCTACTGTTAAGAAGGTGTGTGTTTCCACCGTAAGAGGAACACAGAAACTGATTGTTGAAGTGGTGGAGACTGCTTTTACTGGTCCAAGTGCCCTATCCCTGAGGGGATGCGGGGAAAGGTTTGCCTGTCTTCCAGGGGCAACCCTCCTGGTTCCAGCTAAGGGAAGAAGCTGCCTATTTCAAGTTGTGCTGTGGCACCATAAGCTCTGAGAGAGAAATTCCTGTGGAGGAATCGCCTGTGGGGCACCTGCAACCAAAGGGTGAGTTCGCTCTGACAGAGGGCCAGTGTTTTTCACCTGAACTGTTGGAATGTGGGGATTGGACTACTTAATCTCTAGGAGGTCTAGTGTAATCGACATTGCCGGTTAACTCAAGTAGGTTCAAGTCCAGCACAAAGAGTGAAGTAAAGTGGGGATTGGATTGCTTAATCAGTGGGGGGCCTAGAGTAATGGGCTATGCCAATTAAAAGTATGTTCAAGTCCAGCACAAAGGGAAAGCAAGACAAGTAGAGGAAATGTGACATACATTTAGCCTTAATCTACATTGCCAAGCTTTACAGTATGAGGTGTTTACTGTCCAGAGAAATGGCCGGGTATGAATTGTGGAAGCGAGAAGTGGGAACCCCATCAGTAGTAACCAAATTCGCCTCTACGGATTTGCTTTGTGGTAATTTTACTTTCTCTCAGGTACTTGGCCAGTGCCTGAGGAAAGTACCCAGGTGTAGGATTAAAAGGAAGAATTCCCTGATAGAGCAGAGGTGCTCTTAGGTGGTTTAGGGAGCCACCAGTAAATGTTTCCATGACATACGGAAGGTGTCTGAGTGGCCGGCAAGGGAGCCGAGCCAGGGAAAACCCAGAACAGTGTACAAGTTCAGGCTGTGTACCCAAAGCAGCATGCAAGACCGGGTTGTGTGCCCGGTGGGTTCAGAGCCTGAGGGCTACAAGTGTTGAGGAAGTGTTCTTGATTCTCTTAATCTGCATTACCAGGAGTGTAGCCCCATGGGGGTCCATCTATGCTTTGTTTGTTCTGCTTGGATGTGAATAAAGCCACACTTTAGAATCCCATTTCTGGTATTGGACACTACAGTTATTGCTTCCTGTGTTTGGAGTTACTTGGGTGCCCCTGTGCAGTGTAGCCAAACCTAGCCTTTGTGCCGAGTGACCTATTCCTCCCGGAACCCAGTCCCCACCTGGTACTGCTGTCAGATTTAAACAGCATACCACCTGTCGTTGCAAAATGATGGGGGTTGGGGTTTACACTCCATACACTGATGGGCTGCAGATAACATCTGTTTGTAAGTAAGCATGGAGAAAAGATTAAAACTGTTTTTATTTTAGCTAAGTGTTGTTTTGCAGTTTGTCTCTCCCTGGTCCCCTCTTGCTCCAGCAGGCGAGCCCCTCCCCTTTGTTTTCTCTGTCCCTGGCCAGGCTACTCAGATTGATTGAGAACTCAACTGTTTTTTTTTTCATTATAATGAGAGGATGGGAGAAATACTTCCTGGTTCCTGGAAGCATCAAATGGAGCCACAGATCTGCTATTCTTTGTCCTTTTGCACTGCAACAATTTAGTAGCACGGAAACTCTGGGGAACCACGGACTACAGCAGTCATCATGAGAACAGAAGATCCTGTACAAGTAAGCCAGCAACAACAAGAACAGTTTAACTGAGCAATGCATTTACAATGCTTGCAACCTCTACCTAGCCAACAGTATAAGGTGGCTCTGAAGCTGAATAGTGAGGCAGCAGTGCAAGGCATGGTGCCCATCTGAACCAGAGACAGCAGTTGCTAGTAAAGTTGGAGAAAATGAGAACTCACTACCGGTATCCACAAGTGAGTTACATAACAATGAGTACGTACACAACATGTAAACAAATCAAATGCTAAGGTACCTCAAAATATTGACAAAAACAGATAAATACTGCAGACAAGACTAATGTGAACAGTACTGACAGTACAGTGCAAAATATTGATAATGAGATTCCTGCAGTACAGAACAATGTCTTAGACTCCTCTGGGATACAAGTGCACAAACTGCTCCATTGCCCAGTGGAGGTCCTGATACTCTGGCCCCTCAACTGGCAGATGCTGGTGTGGTCCTTCGTAGTGCACAAGAATCTGTGCAGGGCATTAACAAAATCGAAGGGGAAAATGAGCATTAGAGGCTTTGGAGAGAAGAGGCAATATCTTCATAGGAGGGAGAACTACTACATGGACGATTATACAGGGTGGATCTATTTGCAGCTCACGAAGAACCAGCACAGAGGAGGAATGCGTACAACGACAACAAAGTAGTCGAAATGTGGCTCGGCGATGGAAACAATGTCGACAGGTGAAATTTCACCTGTCCAACATTGAGTGTTTTCTTTGTGGGGGGCTTTGCCACCCACACACCCCCTTCCTTAATATAACAAACTCCAAGTCAGAGTTTGTTTGAATGGGGGGGGGGCACTTGAAATCAGCGAAAATTCACCATCGGGTCCAGTACAGCCACAGCCTCAAGGTTGTCGCTGTACTGGATTTCGATGTCGAGATTTCACCAAAGTAACATGATATGGCATTAGAGATATAAAGGTTGCCTACAAACTCAGCCAGATGGCATATGAAGTGCAAACACTCTTAAAAGCAGCAATGGGGTTTGTTACCAAAGATTTATGTGCCCAGATCCACGTCTCAGGTGAGACAATATTTGACTTACATTTCAAGACTGTGAGGGCATTCTGGACTAAATATAACTCTTTAAAAAGCACACCATTATGGACACCTTTTGTGGTAATACCACTAAGGAAACCCACCATAAAAAACATTTCAATTTTGTTTCGAAGTGAAGGTGTAAATATAGCAAATGTACAGTAATCGCTCAGACAGAGGTGTGAAGTATTGGATAGGCCTGTTCCAATATTAGACAGTGACCTCATCTGGACCAGAGGTGGAAAATACAGGTAAATCTGAGACATGCTAACAACGGCATTTGCCACTAACCTGGACGTTTTTACATGGAAAGGACTAGGGACTGTGTTTCTACCCAGGACAACCCCGTTCTTCCCACAACTGTGATGCAAAAATGCACTTATGTTCAGTATGTGATCTTCTGTGGCCTGGAATAATGGCAAGTTAAATTGCCTTGGAAGGGATTGGGGCAATGTAAGCTATGTGAGGAGGAATAACGCTCCTATAATCAGTGTCCATATGTGGCTCATAATAGAATTGACAGAGCATATCAGCATCAAGAGGAAATCATTGCCAATAGCCAGGCAATGGCAGATGGTGCTGCATCATCTGTAGTGGTGAACCCTGGGAATAATATAAATCAGGGGCACCTGATCCTACCACAGATACTAATCCTGACCAAGAAATTCAAGAAATAGTGCCCCTGACTCCTTAGCCATTGGTCCTCCCCTCCTTCCTACACCAGACTCCAAAAACGTTGATTCTGACAACATCCTTGATCCTAGTGCAAAGGAATCTGCTGCAGAGGTCATGGAACTCACACCTATAGCAGTATCCCCAACTACTGTCACTCAAAGGCCTATGACAGGTCCTAATATAGAATAACAGACTGATAGGGATATGCCTTCCCTACCTCAGTAAAAACTGATGGCAGTAAACCAGGAAAAAGAGACTTAGAATGAGGAGGCAAAACTAGAACCTTTATAGACAAATACTCCCATTTTGAGCAGAAATAGATACCAAACTTTAATGAAAAAGACAATTTGGAGAACAGAGGTGATTCAGAAGTATCCTTCATTACATCTTCACTTATGGATGCACACTCTGACCTTGAAGATTCACAGTCCGAAACTGTAAAGTGAAAACTCGTATCTGAACCAGGTCTTCTTCTTGTTTCGCTCTGCCTTTAATTTCTCATGTGTTTAGGACAAACACTGCAGTCTTTAACCATTAATGTGAATAGCATGAAAAGCTATAGGGAAAGAGTGTCCACATTTGCAGTATTACAGTCACTAACTAGTAATATTATATTCCGAGAAAAAACATAGAATAACAACTACTGTACATTCGAATTAGATCAAGTTACAAAGTCACAGATGCATGAGTGTTCTTACTGGTTTCAGGGGAATGATATGTGTGACTGAGCAGGGATATTATTTAAGGGAACAGAGTTTCAGGTAAAAAAGCAAGTTAGTACAGTAGATATACAACCAGAAAGGGCTCTCACATTAGATACTTCATGCCTTAACCATAAATATTGACTTACTATTATATAAGCACCGTAGACCATTGCCAATTGGGTGGAACCGTTTAGCAATTTAAGACCATAATTACACACTGATAGATGATTTATACTGGGGGGATTTTAACTGTGGATTATCTAATGTGGGCAGAGGACGTAACACCACTAAAATCTGTAGTGATTCAGATTTTTTTAAGAAACATGATACAAACAGTAGGTTGTTAGGATGGATATAAGATGGCACAGTACATGTGGAAGGAGGTAAAACAAATGCCAGAGGAACATTCCCTGCAAGGACTGATTTTTTCATTTCTCTCACAAGATATGAAAGTGTTAGATGCAAATATTATAGGCGATGAAACATCTGATCACCTAGCTGTAGCTGGTACATGTTTACCCAGCTCCAGCGCACAACATAGGATAGCAGGATTTTGAAGGTTGGCTACAAACCTTGTACAAGATGTAGTTATTATTCAGAGATGGCAGCAATTATATATAGGATTATTCATGTGCAGATGTGTATTATGAGTTTTTTTCACACACCTGAGGTGTGTGGTGCCACCGAAATCCTGAGACCAAAGCTTGAGGCATTTAAAATGCCATCACACACCATGGATGTGTGGAAAAAAACAAACACTTTACATCTGCACATGTTTATTTTATATAATTTGTTGGCTTGCAGTGTTTATAAGCACTGCTAAGTATCGTTTTACCCAAATTGCACATCCAGCAACAAGAAGTAAAAGTTTGCCTCTGTTTATGCCAGAGCTATAGATTTTGGCGCTGGATGGCTTTGTTATTAAAATCTTGAATTTTTTTTTGGGGGGGGGGGGTTGAAGAAGGAATGAACAGACTGACTCCCTGAATCATGCTGAAGGTCTGCAGAAAGAGAGCTGAGGGAAACTGCCACACTGTTTCGAATGTGAGGAAGGTATTAAATGCATCAGAGAGACAACTGTGGTTTAAAAAAACATGTTTTGATGCTGAAATATGAATTGGTTTGGTCAAAAATAATTACTCTAAGCATTGTTTAGTTCTTTAAATAGTTATTCTAAATCGTAGTCAGAGTGATATCAACCGGTTACCCAGTTATTACAGAGCTCAGTAGTAACCAGGTAACCAGCTGATATCACTTAAACTAGTTATTATGGGTTTTCAAACACAAGGTTAGCAGGCTGGTAAACACTGCAGCCAGTAATTATATATAGTAAGACAGTCTATACAGTGTGTCTATGAATCAGTTAGGGATTAGTAGGAGACATCCAAGTCAGAGTTCAACATTTTTTTTATTCATCAAGGCAAACAACAAAAGTTAAATGACTTAAACAGGACTTTGCTTCCATTTACAAAAATAAATGTCCCTTGTGCTCTTGAGGCATAGTAAGTTAGGAGACCAAATTAAGAATATTAAACTAAAAAAGGAACAATTTCAATATAACAGAGCACTGTCACTTAAACTGGAGCTGCAATTTGGAACTCAAGGTAAAGCACAAGGCTTTGACATGTTTAAAGACTGTGCAGAAATGGTGTCTAAACGAATGATGTATGGTCTAGTAAAACCATGCACTGCCAATGCCCATACTAAACCAGAAGATATACTAGATATAGTGTATAACCATGCAAAAATAAACTTTTGGTACCACTACAGAATCAATGTGGCATGCATTTTGTATCCAGTGTAGACATACCTGGTCTAATAGACAATGTACTGTAGAAACTGAGTTAATTACATCAATAATGCTAGATGAAGTTACAAATGTAATATCCAAAATGGGAAATAACACTACCCCAGGAACTGATGGTCTCTCACCTGAGTTTTATAAGACCTCTGTAAACCAGCTAGGAACAGATCTGGTTGTCTGGTTCATATATATATACATTTATGCAATAGGCGTGGACACAAAAGTCGATACATAAATGTTATTTGACCTACTGTGTACATAAATTTCATGTATGTACACAACAGATACATCATTAGTATTTATGCACACAGTAGCCATGTCATCTCGCCATTTATGTATATAGTAGCTATGTCACTGCCCCCCCCCACGCCACACCAGCCGGCACTACTTAAACAATTCAGTCTACTTAACATAGCATCTCTATCTATAGTAAGAAGATATCTTTTCTCCCCCTTGCCTGCCCACTCAGAATCTGTCTTCAGTAATCATTTTGCCAGATCTAGTTTTAGTTTACTGCAGTTGCTTCTACTTATTCATACAAAGTCTTCCCGCTCCCACCAGCAATCTCTGTACAGCACCTCTAGATCACACTTCACATTCTTGGAACACTCCCAGCTCCATGTCTCTCTTGCAGCACTAGAGAAGATTTCGTTTTCAGACCAGGTCAGAAAACATTAAAATAAATGAAAAAAACTAACAAACTTTTTTTTTTTTTAGACCCTTTCTCGGCTCCATCTTGCCAGATCTCTTCCTCTCCTCACAGCTCACACACTGCAAACTGAAACACCGACTGACCCACACCATAACTCCCAGAATGAGAAAAAAAAATAAAACAAACAAAAGACTGCTCAACTAATCACCAAGCAGACCTAAGCCACCACCCACAATTAAAATTAAAAACTATTTGTGCTCCACGCTGTGCCCTCGTTAAACGGTACTGCAATGTTGGACAGAAGTGTTTCTGTCTTGCCCCACATCAGCCAATCAACTGTGATGTAACATCAGTGCCGACATCATTGTGGGGCATCCATGACAACGCCCATAGCAACAGCACAGAAACAAAAGGGACAGACACTGCTTCACCAAAAAGTCCCACACAATTTACTTATTTATTTAATAAAAATAACAAAATAAGTAATAAAAAATAAGTATCTCACATGGTATTAGCCTATTGCATAAATGAAATACAGAGCAGGGACCTTGTGGAATATGTGATTTATTCACACTCAAGCTGTTTAACCTTGGGCACATCTCTGATGGTTTATACCACTTGTGAAGTTATCCAAGGTCTAACAGCTCTCGTGGAAATAAATCACGTATTCCACAGGTCCCTGTTGCATGTCGCTGAATACATAGTGTGACACAGACAGCCCGTTCTGAGTGCTGTATCATTTCTTTTTAATATAAAATGTATTACTGAATGTGCTGAAGAATCAAATGCTCTAGGAATGACCTCACTCAACCCCCCCTCCAGATTTCAGCTGACAGATGCAGGCCAAGAGAAATGCTGACAGCATGTATCACACACACTCAGTTTTTAGAGATGATGTGTTACATGGAAGACTTTAATCAAGGATCCTGTTTCTCTGAGTTAATTACAGAGTTGTTTAAGTTAACTTTGTTAAGAGGGAAATCATAAAAAAGGTTTATGACGTTGAAGAGAAAACACAGGTTATTACACAGAGGTGAGAGGTTGTAAATGCTCATATGAAGCCTGTGTGAGGAGGATGCAGCATGAATCAAAAGAGGTGTCATTGAAATTGCTAAAGTTGCAGAATTAATACTTTGAAATTACATCCTGTGGTTGTATAGAAATATATATTTTTTAGATATTTTGACAGGGAGGAGCTAGAGGACCTCATGCAAAAGAGGTGGGCAAAACCAGCTTTTAAAGATTATTCTGTTTCACTACAGACACACTTTTATCTGACACTGACCAAGAAAACATCTGAGCACTGAAAACAGGTATTTAGAAAGCTAGACAAACTCTAAATCTTGTTGTAGGAATTGCACTGTTTTAAACCTTGTTTTGTTTAAAGATATGTATGTCTTGTGATATAAGAGTTCTGTATTGTATGTTTGACATATTATTATATATTTTAGTAAAAACTCTAATTTTAGAGCATACCTGGTCTGTCTTTGAATTGCTTTCCTTTGCTAAGAAACATTTATGGTTATAGCAGACAGCAGACATAAGCTTGTATGGTGGTACTAAACTGGAAAGAGAAGCATTTTAAATCTGAGGTCTTTATTAAAGTTTTAAGGGTTCATCTCTGAATACCTGGTTAGGTACCTGTAGGCAAAGATATCTGGCCCCCTGAAGACAGATGTATCTGAGCCTGTGCATTGGGTATGCTAGCAAGAGGTTAACAGTTTGAATCTCTCCAGAACTTGAGACCGAAGGTTGATCCGAACTCACAAAAACAGACAAGAGGGTTACCTTGTCTGTTACACTGTTCACAAGACTTCGCTCAGAGGTGGGCACTTTGGGAGTAGAGGGCATGACCTGCTGAGTGGGTTTGTGACAGATTGGTTGGCAGTGGTGGCATTATTTTGGTATCACATGCTTTATTGTTCTGTGTCAGCTGAGACCATAGCTCTCTTGCAAAGAAAGAAAGAAAAAGGCAGAGTTTTATTTTAAAAAGGAAACAGAACTATATATCACTTGGCTTACAGTCGAGTTCCTACCCATTTTATTTTTTTTTTCTAAAGTGCAAGTCAGAGTAGCAGTAGTGAGGGAAGAAGAAGCTGTCTTCCGACTACAGCAAGCACACTGTAGATTACTTGAAGCAGTTGTGCAGGGACAGGGGAGTACCATTCAAGGTGACAGCCAAAAAGCAGAACCTCATAGAGGACCTGATGGTAGCACATACCCAGAGCAGTGAGTCACCGACCGTGACTGAAAAGGACAGCAGGGCCACTGTCAGTGAAGAGCCACAGCAGCAGGGAATGGCCACCAGTATCCTGAATCCAGAGGTACTCAAACTGCAAACTGAGTTGTGCAGGATGGAGTTGGAGTCCCAGGGGAGTAGAGAGCGAGAGAAGTGAGAGGCGGACCATGAGGCAGAGCAAGAACGCAGAGAGGCAGTGTGAGAACGCAGAGAGGCAGAGCGACAACAGAGGGAGGCAGACCGTGAGGAGGACGAGAGCCAGCAAGCTGCAGAGGAGAAGAGAGAGGAGCACCAGAGGCAACACGAGCTGAAGAAGATGTGACTCCAGCCAGCGGCACCAGAGCAGGTAAGTGGCTTGGGTTTAACTGGGACTGCAGGACTTGGTTACAAATTGAACTCCAAATTAATAGCTGAGTTCAAGGAAGGGGAGGACATGGACACCTTTTTAAATTCTTTTGAAAAAGTTTGTATTCAGGCTAAAATTCCTAGAGAGTCCTGGAGCTTCCAGCTATCCCCGCTACTTACCGGGAAAGCTCGAGATGCATTGGGTCAAATGGACAATGAAGACAGCAATGATTACAGCAAGCTAAAAGCTGCACTGTTAAAAAAGTTTGAATTAACTGCTGAATCATACAGAGCTAAATTCTGTAAGCTCAGGAGAAGCCCTGATATGAGCTATGAGGAGCTAGCCACGAAACAACGTCAGTTTTTAAAACGTTGGTGAAAAGGAATTGAGGCAAATTCTGTTGATAAAATTGAACATGTGATTTTATTAGAACAGTTTTATTAGGCATGCCCAGCAGAGCTAAAAACCTGGCTAGAGAACTGAGATCCAAAAACAGTACAAGAGGCTGCTGAACTCTTGGACTGATATGCCAAGAGCAGACCTGCTCTGAGAATGAATGGGGTGGGCATGGCAGCACAGAAAGGGAAAAGCGCGCCTTGAGGGCAGCTAAAACCCTCACTGCCTCCACCGAAACCAGTTAGCCCCAGGTTTCAAAGCAAAGATTTCTCTGAAGTAAGAAATGCCTGTTGGTTGCGTAAAGAAACTGGGCATATTGCCAGACAGTGCCCCCAAAAAGGCGAGCCATAATACACAACAGGGTGCTAGTAAAGAAGTAGGTTGTTTGTGTGTCCCTGGAAGCATGCCAGTGAACATAAGGAAACACATGCACCCAGTCATGGTTAAAGGGGTACAGACGCAGGGGTTAAGGGACACAGGGGCATCCCTGACATTGGTAAAGGGGGATCTGGTACAGCTTGGTCAGCTTATACCCAATAAATACGTAACTGTGCAAGGGTTTACTGGTAAAGAGAAAACATTGCCACTCACTAGTGTTCTCCTGGACTAGGGTGAAACAGGGGGAACTGTGCAACAGGTGGCTGTAGCCAACACATTAGCAGTGGATGTGATCCTGGGTAACAATCTCCAGCAGGGGGTGGTATGTGCTGTTACCCATAGCCAAGCAGCAAGGGAAAATAGTAGTTCCCTGAACCCCACAGAAACCAGTGTAGAAACCACTGAGAGGCTGGTTCCCCAGCCTGTGTCTCCAGATGGGGAGACTGATAAAAAGGGGGTAGAAATTTCCTCAGTAGCAAGTAACCACACAGCTACAGAGGGTTACTCTGAAGAGGGAGGGGGTGACCCCATGTCAGAGGGTTAGGATTGACAGCGATTCTGAGGGCCCTGACACTAGTGCTAGGGATCCTAGTTTAGCAACTGAAAGGGACCTGTCCCATGCCTTGGGAATGTGTGAGGGGTTTGCAGCTGCTCAGAGGAGTGACCCTAGTTTAGAGAAGCTGAGGGCTTGGGCAGACTCGGAGGGCACACAGGGAGGTGACAGCAGATATAAGGTTTATTGGGAAAATGGACTTATGTATACACAGGCAGTACAGACAGAGGGAGGGATGCTAGGCAGGCAGCTTGTCATTTCCCAGGGGTATCGTGAGCAGTTGCTCAAGATTGCACATGATATTCCCCTTGTTTGGTCATCTGGGAATTGCATGCACGATGCAGCGGTTGGCCCAGAATTTCTACTGGCCTAACTTTAACCAGCAGGTGAAGGAGTATTGTAGGTCTTGTCACCAGTGCCAAGAAATAGGGAAGGCGGGCAAGAAAACCCAAGCTGCCCTGTTCCCCTTGCCCATAGTGGAGGAGTCATTCCAGAGGGTGGGAATGGATATTGTGGGGCCTTTAAATACCCCCAGCTCCTCAGGGAAGAGATTCATCCTGACAGTGGTGGATTATGCCACCCAGTACCCAGAGGCAGTCGCCCTATCCTCTCTGAGGACAGACAAAGTGGCAGATGCCTTACTTGGGATTTTCTTCCGTGTTGGGTTTCCACAAGAGGTAATCACCGATCGAGGGGGTTCCTTCATGTCAGACCTGATGAAACATTTATGGGAGAAGTGTGGGGTGGTGCAGAGATGCACGACACCTTATCACCCACAGGCCAAAGGGCTTGTGAAATGATTCAATGGTACCCTATAGTCCATGCTCCAGGCGTTTGCTGAACAGCATGGGAGGGACTGGGAGAAATACCTTCCCCACCCATTGTTTGCATACAGCGAGGTGCCCCAAGAGTCGACAGGATTTTCCCCCTTCGAACTCTTATATGGACGCCGGGTACGTGGGCCCCTAGACTTGATCTGGGAGGACTGGGAAGGCAAGCACACCACCCAGGGAACTCCCATTGTGGATTATGTCCTTAGGTTTATGGAAAGGCTGAAGGAGCTTATGGGGACAGCCCAGAGCAACCTGGCAGCTGCCCAACAGAAACAAAAGGTGTGGTACAACCGCAGAGCCAGAGCTCGCTCGTACATGGTGGGTCAGGAAGTCATGGTCCTTATTCCGGTACGGAAAGACAAGCTGCAAGCTGAGTGGGCAGGACTGTACAAAGTGGTTAGGAAGGTAAATGACGTAAACTACATTGTGGAGTTACCTGACAGAATACAGACTGAAAGGATGTACCATGTCAACATGATGAAGCCATATGCAAATAGGGCTGACATGGTATTTGCAGTTTGTAGTCATGGGGAAGGGACGGACAAAGGAGACCCCCTTCTGGATCTGCTGGAAGAAAGTAAGTGGGAGTCCTCTGTGGAGGCAGTAAAATTGTCTCCCCAGCTGACCCCGGACCAGGTCCAGAAAGTAAGGGAGGTTTTAGCAGACTTTTCCCCCTTGTTTAGTGCCAAGCCTGGACTAACCCCCTTAGCAACACATGATGTGGAGACAGGGACACAGATGCCCATATGGCGGACAGCATATCGGGTGTCAGAGGCTGTCCAAAAGGACATTAGGAGGGAAGTGGAGGAGATGCTGGATTTAGGGGTAATCTAGAGATCCCACAGCCCCTGGGCCTCACCCGTAGTCCTTGTGCCCAAGCCAGATGGGTCAACTCATTTCTGTGCGGACTATCGTTGACTGAATGCAGTCACAAAGTCTGATGCCTACCCGATGCCCCAGATGGGCGAACTCCAGGACAAGTTGGGAGGGGCGACCTACCTTACAACTATTGACCTGACCAAGGGGTATTGGCAGGTAGAATTGACAGACAGAGCTAGGGAGAGGTTGGCCTTCATCACTCCGATAGGCTTATTTGAGTTTAAAGTAATGCCTTTTGGAATGAAGAACGCCCCGGCCACTTTCCAAAGGTTGGTGAACCAGGTGTTAAATGGTGCTGAGGAGTATGCCGTGGCATACCTGGATGACATTGCTATCTTTAGTACCAGCTGAGAGGAACACCTTTCCCACCTTAGGGAAGTGCTGGGCAGGATACAGAGGACTGGGCTCACTGTCAAAGCCAAGAAGTGCCAGATGGCCATGGAAGAAGTGGCATACCTCGGGCATGTGGTAGGCCGGGAACAGCTCCGTCCTAACCAAATAAAGATAGAGGTGATCCAGGCGTGGACCAGACCAGAAACCCAGAAGCAGGTCAGGAGCTTTCTAGGGACAGCATGGTACTACAGGAAATTTGTACCCAATTACAGTGCCCTGGCTGCTCCCCTGTCTGATCTGACAAAGAAAAAGATGCCAAAGAAAATTACCTGGGGCCCAGCCTGTGAGGAAGCCTTTACCAGACTGAAGGAGGCACTGTGCCGTGCTCCTGTTTTGACAAGTCCGGACTATAGCAAAACCGTTATAGTTCAGACGGACTCCTCAGACGTGGGTATTGGGGCAGTACTGAGCCAGACGTCTAGCCAAGGGACAGATCATCTGGTAGTATACCTGAGCCGAAAGCTGCTTCCCAGGGAGCAAGCATACTCCACGGTGGAAAAGGAATGCCTTGCCATAGTGTGGGCCCTGAAGAAATTAGAGCCATACTTGTATGGGCAGCATTTTGTGGTGCAGACTGACCACAACCCCCTGGTTTGGCTGACACAGATGGGAAAGAACAATGGCAGACTACTAAGATGGAGTCTTGCTTTACAAGCGTATGATCTAAAAATCGTACATAGGGCTGGAGCGAAGAACAAGAACTCAGATGGGCTGTCTAGGGTCTATGAGGAGTGAACTGATTTGGGAAGCTCAACCCATGTAGGGGATAGATCCCCCAAATTCAGTCTAGGTGGGGAGGAGTGTGACATAGACAGCCAGTTCTGAGTGCTGTATAATTTCTTTTTAATATAAAATGTATTACTGAATGTCTGTGCTGAAAAATCAAATGCTCTAGGAATGACCTCACTCATTCCCCTTCCCAGATTTCAGCTGACAGATGCAGGCCAAGAGAAATGCTGACAGCATGTATCACACACATTCAGTTTTTAGAGACAATGTGTTAGATGGAAGACTTTAATCAAGGATCCTGTTTCTCTGAGTTAATTACAGAGTCGTTTAAGTTAACTTTGTTAAGAGGGAAATCATAAAAAAGGTTTATGACGTTGAAGAGAAAACACAGGTTATTACACAGAGGTGAGAGGTTGTAAATGCTCATATGAAGCCTGTGTGAGGAGGATGCAGCATGAATCAAAAGAGGTGTCATTGAAATTGCTAAGGTTGCTGAACTAATACTTTGAAATGACATCCTGTGGCTGTATAGAAATATATATTTTTTAGATATTTTGACAGGGAGGAGCTAGATGACCTCATGCAAAAGAGGTGGGCAAAACCAGCTTTTAAAGATTATTCTGTTTCACTACAGACACTCTTTTATCTGACACTGACCAAGAAAACATCTGAGCACTGAAAACAGGTATTTAGAAAGCTAGACAAACTCTAAATCTTGTTGTAGGAATTGCACTGTTTTAAACTTTGTTTTGTTTAAAGATATGTATGTCTTGTGATATAAGAGTTCTGTATTGTATGTTTGACATATTATATATTTTAGTAAAACTCTAATTTTAGAGCATACCTGGTCTGTCTTTGAATTGCTTTCTTTTGCTAAGAAATATTTATGGTTATAGCAGACAGCAGACATAAGCTTGTATGGTGGTACCAAATTGGAAAGAGAAGCGTTTTAAATCTGAGGTCTGTATTAAAGTTTTAAGGGTTCATCTCTGAATACCTGGTTAGGTGCCCGTAGGCAAAGATATCTGGCCCCCTGAAGACAGATATATCTGAGCCTGTGCATTGGGTATGCTAGCAAGAGGTTAACAGTTTGAATCTCTCCAGAACTTGAGACCAAAGGTAGATCCAAACTCATAAAAACAGACAAGCGGGTTACCTTGTCTGTTACACTGTTCACAAGACTGCGCTCAGAGGTGGGCACTTTGGGAGTAGAGGGCTTGACCTGCTGAGTGGGTTTGTGACACATATATTATAGGGGCGCAGTTGCGCCCCTTTATTTAGGGTTGAGTAAGCACTTTAATGTTAAACCTCAAATTTTGCACGTTAATAACTTTGCAGCTGTTCAACGGATTTGTACAAAATTTGGATTGCACTGTCTGGTATGGTAGATCTCTTGCTTTACCAAGTTGCATTTCAGTCGGAATTACTTTTTTGCGCCGCGAAGCACCAAAAAATGCAATTTTCGCCACTTTTGTGTGTTTTTTGCCAGTGATGTTGCATGGACACTGTGTGGTCTATTGGTCCAAAACTTGGGATATAGGAAGAACTTGGGCCAATGAACATGCCAGCATTGATTTAGTGAAAAAATATTATCCGTTCAAAAGTTATTAAACTTTTAATTTCCCATTATATCCTATGGGAAAATTTATAAGTATATTTTGTGAAAGAAGAATGGCAATCTGGCTATCTGGTTGTCCCCTCATGGCCAAAGATTTTGCATGCTCATGGTGGGAAATCTTCCATTACAAGAAATTTTTCGTTCGTAAGAGCTGCCATCTTGTTTTCATTTTTCTAACTGAAAAAATGTAAGTTTCTCCACGGGCAGCTTTTGGGGCAAATGAGGCATGGGTTTTGCTCAGGGGGAACCCCTCTATCGAGCCATGCCTTTGTTTTGCTTTGGTTTTGTCAGAAAATAGAGTTTTAAAATGTAAAATTCTTCGCTCGGGAGTCACTAATGCTCTTCCACCGCAAGCTTGCAAATTCTTCAGTCATGAGACGATTTTCAGCCTTGAGGTTCCTCTGCAAGGGGATGACCAGACAGCCAGATTTTCACAACCAGATGTCCATGGGGAAGACCAGATGACCCTCGGGATGACCAGATGGCCCAAACTGGGATGACCAGATGTCCGCTCATGGGCGAAGAATTTTTCGCGGCCGAAAAATTTGCTATCTCATGGCCGAAAAAGTTTAAAGGTTTAAGAACTTTAAAATTGCATATCTCAGTAATGGTTTGGTCTTTTTACTTGAAATGTGCATGGTGTTGAGGGGATTTTCTAGAGATGTGAATTATGCTGTTTAAGTGTTGGGGAATTTATTGGTTACAGAGATATTCAATGATGTAATTGATATTTTTCCCATAGGATTACATTGCAGTCTGTGTCACGACTTTCGGCACTGTTATCTCGGAAACGAAGCGAGATACAGACTTTTCGACATTGGTAGCTTAGGTCACCTTTAAGTGACCTGTGTTGCTGGAACAAGATTTTAAACCACACAGTAAGCCTGCAGTGGAAAATTTTTTGTAGGTTGCACGGTTCATGACATATTGTCAAATTACTGTGACAAGGGTTCACAGAGTGCCTGTGCAGTGCATTTCAGCGTCCATAACTTGGAAACAATGCAAGATACGGGTTCGGTGGTTATTGTTGCATGGACTACTCACTGTCATTGTTACAATGGCACTTGAATTTTTTTTCTAGCTGTTACGGTTCCAAAGACATGGACAAATTACTGTTACAAGCGTTCGGTGACCTATAGGGCTGCTGTATGGCTCTGTAGCTATGCATAAGTGGGCCGTGCCCCACAGATGCATATTGTTATGCAGAAATGGACAAGTTGGTGGGAGTCAGGGCCCTCCCACCAATACATCATGTTTCAGTAGTTATGTTACACTTTTCAAAAAGTAAAAGAATTCATGGCAAAAACTGCATTATAGATCATTTAGGGTTAAAGTGAAAAAAGTTCAGGAAATGAAATATTAGGTTGAGACCCTAACCCCCCACACACCTCTTATCTCCATCCTCCACAGACATGACAGATGGGGTGTGCCATTAGAGTCATAAGACCTAACTCTCACCCTGCCTCCCCTTACTGTAGCATGTCAACCTGCTTACACATGGAATAGGGTGAGTTGGGCCACATGATCTCAATGGCACAACCCTAGCGCCTGTCAGTCTGTGAAGGATGGGGTGCGGGTGTGTGTGGTGGGGTTAGGGCTCAACCCTAATGTTTCATTTCCTGACTTTTTGCTTTAACCCTAAATGATGCATTAAACATATGTTTTGCCATATATATATATATACTGTATATGTGTATATATATATATATATATATATAATATATATATATACACTGTGTGTGTATATATATATATTTATACAATGTATTAAATGTCAGGATAAAATGTAGTATCTCAGCCAGTCGTGAAGATGTCATTGATATCTCCATATTCCTATATGTCATCACACTGAAAGTGAAACTTTTCACTTTCTATCACCTGGCTTTTCTCATACGAGCAGGCCCCCGTGGCTTGGATCCCCATGCATCCCTCAAATCTGCTCATATTTTTACACAAATAACTATTTAAAAACATATCTGGTTGATCCTGTGACCTCTGTTTATCTACTCCTTCCTGGAATTTAGCATGACCGAGCAGCTATCCCCAGAAGTGTAGCATGACCGAGCGCTATAAATATCAAAATGTGAAGCACTGTCTGATTTTAGAATGAGGAAGTCATCACTGCCACATTTAGAAAAGTTTTTTTTTTTTATTTAATGCCATTTTTTCAAAAGAAACTGCCGACAGTACTGAGATTGAGCGAGTCAGCAGTTTCAGACCACCAGACGAAAGTGCGAGCATGTGTTGCTGTGGCAACATACGCTCGCACTTTCATCTGGTATTCTGTAGCTGATGACTCACTTGTTCTCCACTCAGTACTGTCGGCAGCTTCTTTTGAGAAAATACTAAAATAAAAACATTAACATTTTTTGTAAATGTAGCAATGATGGCTCCCTCATTCTAAAAATCAGACAGTGCCTCACATTTTGATATTTACAGCGCTCGGCCATGCTACACTTTTGAGGATAGCTGCTCAGTCACCCTGCATTCCAGGAAGAAGTATGTAAACAGAAGTTGCAGGATCAATCAGATATGTGTTTTTTTAATAAGCATTTCTTTAAAGATACAGGCAGGATCAACCAGTTGTGGTTTATTAAATACCTTTATAGTGCCAAGATCAGACATTTTTTTTTAACATTTAATATATGTAATCTGTTGGATTGGCGGGGGGGGGGTATGAAGAGTTGTGTTGGGGTAGCCACGGTGAGGTTACCCACAATCCAGAACACACTGTTTTGTTTTGTTTTATTTTAAAGTGGCAAGATCAACCACTCACATTTTTTTTTTAAATAACATATGTCATCTGTTGTGTTACAACACATATGCACAGTTGAGATGGAATAGCCATTACTTCTGTGTGAGGGATTGTATCAAGGGGCCATTTGGGGGCTATGTTGAGTGGGGCCCAAATCATACATTGCATAAACAGAACATGACATGACTTGACTGGAGATATCATATTTATCTTCACTCGAGGCCAATAACATCAAGATATCTCACTCGTGGCTTCGCCAATCGTGAGATATCATGATATCATTGGCTTCTCTTGAAGATAAATATGATATCTTTAGTCGGGCCATGTCATAACCCCTATTTATAAATACTGGCACGGTCGTGCCAGTATCGTTAGAGTGAAACTGGCACTTCTATGTTAAAGTCCAAACTTTAAACCTTAATAACTTTGGAACCATTCCATGGATTTGCATGCAATTTGGCATGTATAATCTGTAGGGGTAGGTCTCTTGACCAGCCAAATTCTGTGGGAATGTGCTGAGTAGTGTCTGAGATATAAAGTGTTGAAAAAACAGAAACATCTGGTTTTTTTTTAACATTTCTTTGTCATCCTGGATCTCAAAATGGCTTTAGATTTTGATCTGAAATTTCCAGGGGAGAAAATCTTTGGGTCACAGATGTGCCTTGTGAAGGTTAGGTGAAAAAAATTAATCCGTTCAAAAGTTATGACATTTTAAAGTTTCCCATTATTTCCTATGGGAAAATGTATATGTCAGGCATGAAAAATATATATTTTCACACAAAATACTAGCTTGTTTTTGCAAAGAAGGCTGGTACTGTGCATACAGTTCACAGAGGTTTGATGTACTGAACTGTGTTGGATCCACCATCTTGTTTACTGTTTGGCGAGGATGCTGAAGTACAGAACATTTTAAAATAAAAAAAACATCAGGACACAGCTAAAGAGAACCTCTTCAGGTATATTCTGATGATTTTTTTTTGTTTTCAGCTGGACTCAGACAAGTTTTTTTGTCAGATGCCAGGTTCTACAGAGAATGGCTTGCAGGCCGTTCTCTGTATGAGAAGAGCAGTATTTTCTTGACTTCTGCAGCTGCAGCTGGAACTCATGCTGCCAGCTGTAGAGTCAAGGAAGACCCACTTTGTTCACACTGACACGGGGTGCCCAATCCCCAGCACACACACACATTTGGCACGCTGGGAGCCCACCTCAGTGTGCCCTACATTATTTAAAAGCCAGTGAAAAAAAAGAAAACCACCCCACAACGTCTTTTCTTTGATGCAGAATCCTGCATCGAAATTTGCGATCATTTCGATGCAGAATCCTGCATTGAACTAGTCTGCCCCCTTCCCAAATTCCTATGTTTCACACCAACATCGGGGTGCCCAATCCCCATATCAGTGTGTACCCCCACCCAGTATTGTGGCACACTGGGAGCCCACCCCAGTGTGCCGAGGTTTCATTTAAAAAAAAAACTTTCTGACACCAGGATGCCCATTTCCAGTGTCAGATGCCCCCCCTGCCCACTGTTGGCATCATGGTCCCCCAACTTATGTGGCACACTGGGAGCCCACCCCAGTGTGCCCATATTCATTTTTTTTATTTTAACCTGTAAATAAAGAAAACTGTCCCTGATGTTTTTGTTTTTTTTTACAAACCTGTAATAAAGAAAATGGTCCCTCATCATTTCCCAGTCCCCTCCCCCATCCCCACGTCCCTCTGTACATCCACCTCCACACCCTCCCACCCTATACTTACCTCCAGAGGTTGTCGCCTCCTCTTCTTTGGACCAAGAAAACGTCTGCACTCTTCAAAGCCCAACCACAAACTGAAGAATCAAAGGTAAGCTGTATAATGGGAGTCAGTTGGGGGTTAACTTATGTTGATATCTTGGCCAATTTGGAATTTGTTCACCCAATTTTCAGCAGGGGTTCTTGGGACCCCACCTCATGAGCATTGGCATTGTAATTTTGTTGCTCAGTCCCGAAAGGTGATTTCACGGTCACTGCACAAAATCACCTTTCGGGGCCGATTTACAAAATGACAGTGCCACTGTTCATGAAGTGGGGTCCCAAAAAGCCCATGTTGCAAATTTGGTGAACACATTCCCAAACATGATGACATTATGAGCATGCAGTGTGCGGTTTCTACACACACACTTGTAACTTTGCCAATTTTTAATATTTTCACTTCTGATTTTCAGCATTGCCATTTTTTCACACCTCTTTATGAACAGTATAGTTGTCACTTTGCACATCCTGCCCAGAATGTGTTTTTGCACCTGTGACGCAGAATGGCATAGTCGCTGTGCAAAATCAACTTTTGGGACTGATTAACAAAATCACAGTTGCACTGTTCATGAAAGGAGGTCCCAAAAAGCTGATGTAGAAAATTTGGTGAAAAAATTCCAAAAAATGACCACGTTGCGAGGATGCATTTTGCAGTTTCTACGAGCACTTCTAACTTTGCCAAATTTTCATATTTTCACTCCAGATTTTTTACATTGCCATTTTTACACACCACGTCATGAATAGTATAGCTGTCATTTTTCAAATCCTGTCAAAAATGTGTTTGCACATCTGTGTTGTAAAAATGGCATTACAGTTGTGCAGAATTACATTTTGACAGGGATTTAAAAGTTTTCTGTACTGGGCACATGTGGTGAGGTGATAAGAAGGTTATGTAGAACAGTTGGGGTGACAATTATTTAACATGGCAGAGTTATGACTATTTGTTGCAATTTTTCTATGCCTGCTCATAACTTAATGTGTGGAAGTGCAGGGCCCAAAGACCCCAGTATTTCCACAGCTACATACATATGTGCATCTGTGGAGGGATGGGCGCTCCCACTGTGACATATGGATACTGTTGTACTATCTCGATGGAGGCATGGAAGCACAGGGTCCAAAGGACCCTGCGCTCCCACCATGACATATGGACACTGTTGTGCAATCTGGATGGAAGGATGGGAGCGTAGGGTCCAAAGGACCCTGCACTCCAACAGTAAAATGAGGATGCAATTATACTATCTGAAAAAAAAGGGAAATTCTTTGCAAAAAACTTTGTTAATGCATCAGTTAGGGTGAATACCACAATGACAAAAGCAGGGCAATGAGGTGTTAGGGTTTCCAACCCTAATGCCCCACCCCAGGGTTCCCACCCCTGCCACCCCACTCCCTTCCCCCCCCCCTCCACACACCAACAGGCATTGGGGTGTGCCATGGGGTCATCGGGCCTAACTCTCACCCCATTCCATGTGTAAACAAGCCTAACTCTCACCCCATTCCATATGTAAACAAGCCTAACTCTCACCCCATTCCATGTGTAAACAAGCTTACATGCCATAATATAGGACAATGGGGTGAAAGTTAGGCCAGTATATTTAGGGTGAAATGGCACTTCTATGTTAAAGTCCGAACTTGAACCTTAATAACTCTGAAACTGTTCAATGGATTTGCAGGACATTTGGCATGCATAATCTCTACGGGTAGGTCTCTTGACCTGCCAAATTTTGTGGGAATCTATTGAGTGATTTCTGAGATATAAAGTGTTGAAAAAACAGAAAACCCTTTTTTTTTTTTACATTTCTTTGCTCATCTGTATCTCAGGAATGCCTTTATGTTGTGATCTGAAATTTTCAGGATTGAAAGCCTTTGGATCAAAGATGTGCCTTTTGAAGGTTTGTTGAAAAAATATTAAACCACTCAAAGGTTATAACATTTCTAATTTTCCCATTGTTTCCTATGGGAAAATTTATGTCAGACACGAAAAATACCAGCCTATTTTTAGAACAATAGGAGTACTGTATGAAAAATACCAGCTTCTTTTCACAAACAATGCTCGTATTTTTCGCACAGTTCACAGTCTGTCTGATGGATTAAGCTGGGTTGCGTCCACCATCTTGTTTTTGCCGCTTAGTGAGGATGTTAAAGTTCCGAAAGGAACCTTTTTAAAACACAAAAATACACCAGAACACAGCTAAAGAGGACCTCTTCAGGTGTATTCTGCTGTTTTTTTTCCTTTTCAGCTGGCCCCAAAGAAGTTCTTATGTCGTGTGCTAAATTCTCAACAGAATGGCTTGAAGGCCGTTCTCTGTATGAGAAGAGCAGTATTTCCTTGACTTCTGCAGACGCAGCTTTAACTCATGCTGCCGACTTTAGAGTCAATTAACACCCACTTTGTTCCGCACTGACACGAGGTGCCCAATCCTGTGGCGGAATGTATGCCCCCCCCCACACACACACACACAGTTATTTGGCACACTGGGAGCCCAACCCAGTGTGCCCTACTGTTACATTCATTAAACTCCCTGTAAAAAAAAAAAACACCACAACGCTTTTTATTCAATGCAGAATTCTGCATTGAAACTTGCAATAATTTTGATGCAGGATCCTACATCAAAGTATTCTGCCCCCTAATTCCTATTTTTCACATCGACATCGGTGTGCCCAATCCCCGTGTTGATGTCTAACCCCCCAGTATTGTGGCACACTGGGAGCCCACCCCAGTGTGCCCAGATAAATGGTATTTCTTGTGAAAAGAACTCCGACACCGGGATGCCACTCCCAGTGTTGGATGCCTCCCCAGTCCACTTCTGTTGCCAGCAGGGGTGCCCAATCCCCCTGCTGGCATCATGACCCCCCCCCAACATTTGTGGCACACTGCGGACCCACCCCAGTGTGCCCAATTATTTTTTTCTATTTTAACCTGTGAAAAAAGAAAACCATCCCTCATTGTCTTCAATGCAGAATCCTGCCTCTAAATTTGCAAACATTTCGATGCAGGATCCTGTATCAAAGTATTCTGCCCCACATTCCGATTTTCTCAATTCCCGTGTCAGTGTGTAACACCCCCTCCCCCCAGTATTGCAGCACACTGGGAGCCTACCCCAGTGTGCCCAGATTAATGTTTTTTTTGTGAAAAAAACAAAAAACAAAACTTTCCAACACTGGAATGCCCACTCCCAGTGTTGGATGCCTCCCTAGCCCACCACATTAATTGCAGACAGGGGTGCCCAGTCCCTTTGTTGGCATCATGTTCCCCCCAACTTTTGTGGCACACTGGGAGCCCACCCCAGTGTGCCCAATTATTTATTTATTGTTATTATTATTTATCTCCTCTCTGGCTGCCCCCTTCAGCCTGACTGGCTCCTCCAGCCCCGACATCCTGGAATTACCGGGGTCTACCTTATGCCCAGCCTGAGAAGGAAGCCTACAGAGGGTCGGGCATCATTCTGTGGCCAGATCCATTTTTCCATTTTCTGTTGTCCTCCCCATTTACCCCGGGGTCTGAGGAGTAGAGAAGCATGCACATGGAGGCATGCATGCATACTACAGCCACGGTGATGACCCCTTCTGCCCACCCATTGGCCTAGTGCCTGGCACTCCCTTTGGCTTGTGCTGCCCCCTGGCCTCCACCATGGGGTAGTCAAGAGCCGAGGGATACCACCTTCCCTTCCCAGAGAGCAGAGCGGCCACTCGGCAGCTCCATCCAGCTCCGTGCCCTCCCCCCCGCCGACCTCATTCTCAAACATGGGTCATCGGCATAGCATGAGGTAAGACGTCCAGCGACTTAGCCCTCAGCTTCACCGGGCTGGGCTATTTTTTTATTTTAACCTGTAAAAGAGAAAAACACCCGTTTTTCAACTCTGCAAAAAAGGAAAACATCCCTTGTCATCTCTGCACTCCCCCTCCCCATCCCCACCCTCCCTCTGCGCACCCAAAGGACCATGCGCTCCCACAGCAAAACGAAGATACAATTATACTATCTGAAAAGAAGGAAATTCTTTGCAAAAAACTTTGTTATGCATCAGTTAGGGTGAATACCACAGCAACAAAAGCAGGGAAATGGGGTATTTGGGTTTCCAACCCAAATGCTCCCACCCAGGGTTCCCACCCCTACCACCCCACCCTCCACACACCAACAAGCATCAGGGTGTGCCATGGGGTCATCAGGCCTAACTCTTATCCCATTGTCCTGCATACTGTACCATGTAAGGTTGTTTACACATGGAATGGGGTGAGAGTTAGCCTGATTTTGAATTCCTCATGGCACACCTCGACGCTGGTGTGTGGAGGGTGGGGGGTGGGAGTAGGGTGGTAGGGGTGGGAACCCTGAGGTTGGGGCATTAGGGTTGGAAACCCTAATGTCTCATTTCCTGCTTTTGTCGCTGTGGTATTCACCCTAACTGATGCATTAACAACGTGTTTTGCAAAAGAATATTATACACACACACACACACATATATATATATATATATATATATATATATATATACACACACACACACACACACACACACACACATATATTCTATGCAAAAGAGACTTTGTTTCTGACCCATTAGAGTTCCAGCGTCAAAAGTTGGGAAATGAAATCTTAGGGTCCCAACCCTAAGACCCCACCCCCCCTCGGCATCCAACCCTAAGACCCCACTCCCCATGCATGCAGGAACAGGTGTGAGGAGTGTGCCTTGGGGGTGTGAATCCTAGTGCTCACCCCATTCCAAGAGTAAGTAAGCTAAGATGGGTAAAGAATAAGGGAACAGGGTGAGCATTAGGGTTTACAACCCCAAGGCACACTCCTCACACCCATTCCTGCATGCAGGATGGGGGTATGGTCTTAGGGTTGGAAGCCGAGGGTCAGGGAATAGTCTTAGGGTTGGGAATCCTAAGATCTCATTTCCCAACTTTTGATGCTGGAACCCTAATGGTGCCTACTTTTTGAGAAAATATACTCATAAGGAACCCTAACGGTGCATTAATGAGTTTTTCTGCATAGAATTTCCTTACTTTTTGTGAAAGAATAACCACAGCCTTAGTGTGCTCCCATCTATCCATAAGTGTAAAGAGATTGTAATTAAACCTCATTTCCATGTGGGAGCATAGAGCCCTTCTGACCCTTCCCTGCCATCAGTCCATAATATTATATGTCCATGTGGGAGCACAGGGCCCTCTGGGCCCTTCGTTGCCATACATGCATATTATAAGTGTCCCTCATTTACATGCAGGCAAAGCACTACAGATGTCACATTGTGAATGCATGGCTCAGTATCACAGTCACGTTAGACCCATTTATAAAAATTTTCCCTGCAGCCGTAAACAAGGCCTGGAAACATGCAAAACAGTTTAGTACACACACCTAAAGGTGTACTAAGCTATGAGTCACAGCGAGACCATATTTCAAAGTGTTTTTAAGATAGAGTTGCCAAAACAGACCCCAACCATTACAATGTTATCCTATGGGAATTGCCTAAACTTCAAGGGCCCGACTCTCAAAGCTCCTGGCAGGGTACAAGGGGATTGCACCACAAAGGATGGTGCAAAGTGCCCCCCTGTGCCTAAAGATGCACCGGGAGCAATTCTCAAAGGCAACCTGCTTCAACCGCAGGCTACCTATCCCAAACGGGACATGCGCCACCCATGCGCCCAAGTATGGACTGCGACCTACGGCTAGGTGGCATGTGGCAGATGCAAGCTGCCACATCCCCTAATGTGGCAGTCTCAGAACTCTCCCAGTGGGACCAGTGCTGGTCTAATGGTACTTAGAAACTTCTCCTCTGGGAGAGTAGCCTGATTGAGGCATCGCTGATCCCCACTGTCCCCATTATTAAATTAAAGAGTTAAGCCCATTTCATTGGTGATCCAGTGTTCCCCTCTCCCTGAACCCTGATGTCCCCATTATTAAATCAAAAAAGTTAAGCCTCTTTCATTGGTGATCTAGTGTTCCCCCCAACCCAAACCCCAATGTTCCTGTTATTAAATCAATAAACTCAAGCCCTGGGGGACATGGCTAGGCTCAGACCAAGATGGCCGCTTAAGTTCGAGATGGCAATCCGCTCTGGGCTTAATATTCAAAAAAATTATACTTCTTGCTAGTGCACAGAACTGTAACAAATAGAATTCAGGACCGGAAGGGTTCCGGTTCAGAAATATCCGATCGCTTATGATTTCTGGAATTACCCTGCACTTCAGGACCTGAGGGTGACAAGAGCAGCCGACCACATGGCATAACTAAAGGGAACAAGCATGGAACCCTCCATTAAGGACATGTTTACCACTATCCTTCAACAGATGGATGAATTTAGTATAGCCACAAACAACAACGCTCTTGCCTTGCAGCACCTGGACGGACATTAAATTAATTAACAGAACAAAAAACAGCAGCCCAGGACACCACATTTGATGGTCACTGTGTGACCATGTGTGAACAGGCCCAACAGAATCAGGCCCTGCAGGAAAAGATCAATGATCTTGAGAACAGGAGCCGTAGGAACAATCTACGGCTTCTCGGCTTCTCGGAAGGATGCAAGCAGGGGTATACAACCTACTTCCTGAAGATGGCACTACTGGAGATGCTACAGCTGCTACCGACCACCAGAATAATGATCAAGTGATCTTACCACTCTCTCCAGCCATGGCCACGAGATGGGGAAAAGCCATGGCCCATAATAATGAGAATCCTCAAGTCTGCCGAAAAGGAAGCCATCCAGGCTAGGGCGAGGGAGCTGGGTGCCCTAAGCTGGCAAATTCATGAAATTCTCATGTTCTAAGACTACTCTCGGGAGTTAGCTAAGAAGAAGAAGTAGTTTACCAATGCACGCAGGAGACTTCATGAACTGGGCATCCCATTTTCCCCTCAGATACCCTGCTTTTCTCCGTAGTATCACGCATAATGGGAGCCCACTCCAGTTTAACACCCTGATGCAATCATGGACTTCCTTAACCGCTCAAGGCCTCAGGGTAACTGACCCCCGTCCACACTGAACTTAGAAGGGAGGAGCCACTCAACTAAGAAGAAGGATTTCTACTCCACTGAAGCCAGACATGCTGACTATCTCAGCGCACCACAGCCACTTCAACAGTATGGAAAATCTGAAGATCCTTGGGCCTTCCCTACCTCCCACAGAAAACAGCCCCAGTGCGAGAGACACCCCAGGAGGGAACACCCGCTAGAAAGGGAGAAGGCTGAAGCCACTGCAGCATGCCTCACTACTGAATGGCTGAACTGGGACACTGAGACTGTCAGCTCTTATTTCTCCCAGAGTTGCTTTGTTGTACTGCAACAGCCCTTATCACCTCACAGGCAGCCAGAAGACCTGGGAATGAGCTGGGCCAGTGACACTGAGGGTTGAGGTGCTGGATGCCACACTTCGCACCACGCTGGTGACCCAGGTTCGGGAATGGACCCAGGCCGCGGGGGGCTGGCAGGGGAGAGGAAGGATTGAACATCCTACGACTGCTCTCCTTTCTCTGGGGTGGGTATGAGTCCTGCACCACGATGCAGTTGTGACTGGCGGAGGCCAGCTGCACTACAGTTGTGAGCAGAGCTACAGTGGGGGAGCACGGAGGGCATCAGCACGGACATGCCTGTATGCCATTGTACGTCCGGCTCCCCAGGGGGGACAAATAGAACAGCGGAAAATATGGCAGGGTGATCTCACAGCTGATGGCCATGCCCTGCTCCCCCGAGCATGAGAGGTGCCTTATCTGGGGGGGGGGCGGATGACTGCTGTGGCATGGGGCAATTATCCACGTGCCAGACCTGACTCGGGGGCACGGGTGCCGGTGGCTGGAGGTCGTGGGCCCGCTCCGCAGGGGGGAGAAAAGTATTCAATGTTAAAAAAGAAGACCTGGGAATGGACTTTCATCCCCCACCACCTACAGACCTGATTCGAAGCCCACAGCAACACTCATGGGTGGCTTCAGTTGAGGCTGCACAAACACTTGAAACTGCAGGCCGCTTGGAGGGAACAGGCCACACTCAAAACCAGGCAGATCAACTTTTTCGCAATGGGTCTGAAGCACCGGAGAGGCCGGAACACTTCCCCACTTGAACTGCGCCAGGATAATGTGGTCAGATAAATATGATTTTCCTTATGTGGGGTTATAAGTTTTTGAGGGGTACAGTGTTTGGAGGGGGGGAGAGATGTGGAGAGGTAGGATCCACTTTCCCAGTTAACCTTAGACCGCTGTGGCTGCTGACCCCCTCCCGCAGTTAGCTAACAGGGACCACTGTACCCAGGAACGGGCCTGTCAATTGGCCCATCCTCTTCCCTCAAACAGCACCCATACTGGAGAAAAACTACTTTTCTGTAGAGTCACATAAGAAATATTGCTTAAAACATGAGGGTAAGGGGGTTAGTAATAAGGTAATAAGATAACGTTGGTCAAGTAATGCAGCATGAATACAAATGAGGTTGAATGCATTAGATGTCTTCCCCTTGTCTTACCATGTATAAGGCACTTGATCCAGGGGCCTATCCCTGGGACTTCCTTTATCCACTGCGTGGGGGGGGACAGGCCTGAAGTCCATCCACAGCTTCACCATATTCCTGCATCCCCCTGCACAATACCACGCGGGGACGGGTGGGAATCTCCATCCTCCCTGTGCACTGAACTCCCCCGACCCACCCTCAGGACCCCCCGCAAGGGGATCCATTGAAGGACATGCACGAATGTGGAAGGGGAGGGACACCAGGAGACTAGGCAGGGTCTAGAGCATGGCAGGGCTCCATGCACCTCTCACATCTCTCCTTTACCTGCCCCTAACCTGCCTGAACTCCATCCCAACCACTGAATATGCTCCCCCCATGAAAAAGGGTGCTCATCTTCCTCTGCTAAGCCCCCTAAACCCACTAACCTTCCTGAACACCATAACACCCATTATCCTGTGTATTTTATGCAACAAACAGCCCAGATCGGTTGCCATCAGTTGCTACCCCAAGCTACCAGGTTTGATTTGAGACAATCAACCAATGTACACATTGCTGTGTGCAGTCCCACACTAAGCCCCCCCCCCACAATGGAACCCCAAGGACAGATGCAAGGAGAACACACAGAAGGAGGAAGCAAATCCTGGTTCGAGACTCCATTGTCTGGGGGATTGAGCTGGGGTCAGGTAGCAGTGGTGAGATGGAGGTAATATGCCGACCTGGAGGCACAGTTCAGAAGGAGGGCAAGCAAATCCTTAGGATTGCAAGGAGGTGGGAGCTGGATGTCATTATTCACTTGGGGATTAATGACCTGGCTAGAAAGGGGAGAGATGTAGGAAGAGTACAGCAAGAATTCAGGGCGCTGGGGAGGAGTCTTGGGCAAGTAGCACACTCTGTCACTTTCTCAGAGGTGCTACCTGTCCCCAGCAAGGGGGAAGCGAGGAACATCTGCATCATAGAATTCAACAAATGGCTGAAGAAATGGTGCGGGGAAGTGGGGTATGGCTTCATTGGGGACTGAAACCTCACCTGGAGGGATGAAGGACTATATTCTCCGGATGGTCTGCATCTATCCAGGGGAGACAAAGGTATTGTCTCTGAGAAGTTTAAGTGCATCCTTAGTGATCATTTAAACTTGCCAAGGGGGGAGGCATAGACATTCAAGAGGATTATCATATCCCCCCCCGCAGGACATAACTGAAAGCAGTGAGGACCCAATAACTAGCACAATATCTAACCGTAAAACTACCATGGTTACAATGGGGGAGAGAACAGAAGGTACATCACTAATGCAGCACAGGGCAAATAAACAAGGAACATTAAGGGGGTACAGAGAGTGGAAGGTCAATGTGCAAATGCTCACAGCCTAGGAAACAAAATCCCAGACCTAATGGCACTGATGGCAGACACACACCTGGACATTGTGGCTATTATGGAGACATGGTATGCAGGGAACCATGACTGAGATGCAGCCATACCAGGGTATACACTTTTTAGAAAGGATAGGGAGGGGAAAAGGGGAGGAGGGGGTGCTATGTATGTAAAGAAAGGGATTAAAGCTACAGAGGCTCAAGGATCCAGGAAAGAAGCAGAGGCATTGTGGGTCACTCTGGAGTCAGGGAACAAAACAACCATCCATGCTGGAGTAGTCTACAGGCCTCCCGCACAGGGGGAGGATACAGATCTAGTATTAGTGGAAGCTATCCATAATATGGCAGCCAAGGGGAAGTACTACTAATGGGTGACTTCAACTTGCCGGATGCAGATTGAAATACCCAGACTGCAAGTCCATCAAGGAGCATGGACCTCATGTCTGCCATGTATGGGGCAAACCTAAGGCAGCTGGTGGTTGAGCCCACCAGGGAGGGGGCTGTACTGGACTTAGTGCTGACAAATGGGGACAGAATCATGGATGTTGAGGTGGGCTGTCCCCTTGGTACCAGTGACCACAGAACTGTCCAGTTTAGAGTCAACACGTTGGCAGAAGAAAGCCATTCAAAGATTAAGATCCTAGATTTCCAGAAGGCCAACTTCATGGAGATGGGGGAACAGCTCAAAGTTGCCCTAGCAGTAGAAGATATGGGGGTAGGGGTAGAAGAACAGTGGCTTAGGATCAAGAGATCCATAGCAGGAGTGACAAGTCAATGTGTCAGATTGCTTAGCAAAAGAAAGAAGCAGCCACTGTGGTTCTCAAAATCAGTAGCCGAGAAAGTGCGAGAAAAAAGTACGGCATTCAGGAAATACAAAGAAACACAGAAAGAAAAAGACAGATTGAAATATCTGGAGAAGTAGAGAAAAGCTGGGAAAGCTGTCAGAGGGGCTAAGGCAAGAACAGAGGAAGGAATAGCACAGGCTATTAAGAAGGGGAACAAGATCTTCTTCCATTACATTAGCAAGAGGAAGAAGACCAGAAATGGTATTGTTAGGCTAAAGAAGGGAGAAGGTGGGTGGGTGGAAGATGATCTTGAAAAATTTGAGGTACAGAACAAATATTTTTGCTCAGTATTTACCAAGGAAGGGGGGGGGAAGGGCCAAGATTCACGAAGAAAGATGTACAGGGGGAGAGATGGACACCAGCCCATTTACGGTGGATAGAGTCTTGAAGAAACTAGGAAAAGTAAAGACAGACAAGGCAATGGGGCCAGACGGGATTCACCCTAGAGTGTTGAAGGAACTCAGGGAAGTCCTAGCAGGTCCGCTGACAACCCTAGTCAACCAATCACCAGAGATGGGGGAGGTACCTGGGGACTGGAGGAGGGCAGAGGTGGTCCCCTGCACAACAGTGGAAGTAGGGAGGAGACAGGCAATCACAGACCTGAAAGCCTGACCTCAGTGCTAGGGAAGCTGATGGAGTGCGTGCTTAAGGAGAGTGAAGTTCCTGGAGTCAAGCGGTGCAAAAGACCCAAGGCAGCATGGATTCACTGAGGGTAGGTCCTGTCAGACTAATCTTATCGATTTCTTTGTCTGGGTGACCAGGGTGGTGGATCAGGGAGGGGCGTTGGATGTGGCCTACCTGGATTTCAGTAAGGCTTTCAACACTGTTCCTCATGAAAGGTTGCTTAACAAATTGGGGAATCTGGGTATGGGCTCTAAAGTGGTAAAATGGGTTGGTAACTGGCTAAAAAGCAGGACCCAGAGGGTGGTAGTAAATGGCATAAAATTAGAAGAGGGAGAGATGACCAGATCCCTGGGGTTCCACATGGATCAGTGCTGGGTCCAGTTCTATTCAATGTCTTCATAAGCAACATTACAGAGGGACTGAAGGGGAAAATATGCTTGTTCACACATGACACCAAGATCTGTAACAGAGTCGACACACAGGAGGGGATAGATAAAATGAGAAATGACCTAAGACTACTTGAGGAATGGTCAAGGGTTTGGCAGTTGGGTTTCAACACTAAGAAGTGCAAGATAATGCACCTAGGACACAGAAACCCAAGAGAGGAATACAGGATGTGGGGGCAGGTTCTATCCACCACAGGTCAGGAGAGAGACCTGGGGGTTATCATATCTGATGACCTGAAGTCAGCCAACAATGCGAAAAAGCAGTGGGGAAGGCAAACAGAATTCTTGGGTGCATAGGAAGGGGGATAACCAGTAGGAGGAGTGAAGTGGTGATGCCACTGTATAGATCACTGATGAAGCCTCATCTGGAATACTGTGTCCAATTCTGGAGATCGCATCTCAGGAAGGACATAGGCAGAATGGAAGCAGTCCAGAGAAGAGTAACAAAAATGATACACAGACTGCACCACAAATCTTATGGGGAAGGACTCAAAGAACTAAACAGCTGCTCACTGGAGGAGAGAAGGGAGAGAGGGGCTATGATAGAGACTTTCAAATATCTTAGAGGAATAAACAGGAGGGGAGCTTATTTCAGAGACGAAAGTGCACAAGGACAAGGGGACATAACATGAGGCTGGAGGGAGGGAGGGAGGCTTGGGGGAATGCTAGGAAGTATTTTTTTCACAGAGAGGGTGGTGGATCCGTGGAACAGCCTACCAGTGGAGGTGGTAGAAGCGAAAACAGTACAGGGATTCAAAAGCGCATGGGATAAGCATCAAGGCACCCTGCTATACAGTGGAGCAGGGGAAAGGCAGTCTAGATAAGAGTAGGGATTGCCAAACCAAGTAGGAAAATGGGCAGACTAGGTGGGCTGTATGGTCCTTATCTGCTGACAGATTCTATGTTCTATGTTTCTATGTAACCCACGACCCCCCTCCACCCAGCACACAAGCCTTTCTGGATAAACTAACTCTCACCAAACTCACCCTAAAAGAGGCCCAGAACCTAGATGCCCCAATTGCTGAAGATAAGGTTGGGGGGGGCCATAATGACCCTCCAAACAGGAAACTTATTGGGAGGAAATGGTTTTACCGTCAAGTTCTATCAGGCCCTAGCCAACCAGGTGGCTCCCCTCCTGACGGTGATGTACAGGGAGCCTGTGTCAACTGGAAGCTTCCCATCCACCATGAGAGAGGCAATTATTATGGTCATCCCCAAAAAGGGGAAAAAACCTAGCCACGGGCAGTTACAGACCTGTATCTCTGATAAATGTGACAGCAAGATTGATGCAAAAGTTCTGGCTAACCATCTCAGCCCCCTCCTCACCAAACTGATACACCCCTCCCAGGTTGGGTTCATCCCAGGAAGACATAGCACTGACCACATAAGAGCCCTACTTAACCTCATGTACTCTGCGACTAGCCTTCAAACTCAGGCAGCGGCTGTCGCAGTTGACTTTGAAAAAGCCTTCGATTCCCTCGCATGGGATTACCTACAAATAGTGCTAACCCACCTGGGAATGGGACAGCAGTTCAGAGGCTATGTCCAAACAATTTACACCAACCTCTTGACCAGGGTCACTACTAACAGACTCCTCTTGAACCCTTTCCCACTGGAAAGGGGGACCCATCAACGTTGCCCCCCTTCCCCTTACTGTATGTCTTGGCAGTAGACCCTCTGGCAGCAGCAATCCGTCAGCACCCTGATATTAAAGGGATACAGCTGGGTCAAGTAAACTGCTCTACACTGATGTACGCAGATAACCCCCTCATTCCCCTCGAAGATGCCCCACTCTCCCTCCCACCTCTCCTCAGGCTGCTAGATACCTTCACAACCCTCTCTGGACTTCGGCTTAACCAGTCCAAAACTGAGGTGATGCCGCTTAACCTAGTGTGCAAAAAGGACGCGGCAGTAGACCTAGGACTTCTTTGGGCCCCTGGTGGCCTTACATATCTGGGGATTAGAATTACCCCCAAGATCAAGGACTTGTGGAAGGCCAGTCTCCAACCCCTACTCCAGAACACCAAAACGGAGTTCGAGAGATGGAAACTACTGCGCCTTACCCTGGCGGGAAAATTGTAGCCATTAAAATGATGACGGCTCAGAAATGTATTTATTTATTATTTATTTATTTAGTTAGTTTTTGTTGACTGGGTAAGTGCACTAGACAAATTCTATTTTCAGGCACGACCTGGGGGAAGGGGGTACAAATGAATGCCAACTGACTTTGAACCAGATTAAGCTGTTGGTGGTATTTTAGTGAACGAAATTCTTTTATCTCCTCTCCCACATCCCTACAGAACTACCTAAGAAATGGTTCATAACCATCGACCAGCTCGTGGGGGACTTCCTGTGGGAAGGAGCAAAACCCAGTTTCAGCAGAAATAAACTGAGGGCGCACTGGTCTGTCTAGGGATGGGTCTTCTCTGGATGGAAGGCTAAAAATGGGCCTTCCAGGCAGCACAGACCACCTACTGGTTAAGACCAGACACTGCCCTGTCACCCCAGTGGGTGAACATGGAGACAGCATATGCCCATGTGGCTCAAGCTTCCTCCCTCCTACATCGCTCCAAGTCCCACTCCTTTCCCTGGCCCCCTTTTCATCCCATCATAGACCCAACATCCAGAAACTGGCACCGTATTCACAAACACCTAGGACTAATTGTGCTCTCAGCATCCATAAACCCCATCTGACATAGCCCCAATATTACAATAGATGGGAAACCCATATATTGGCCACACTGGGCATTTCAAATGTGGAAGATATTCTTGAACCCTCTCTCATCAGGATGGCCACCTTTAGCACACTTAAAGAGCAGTGGGGACTGCAAAGAAGGGACATTTCTCCAGCTAAGGGACGCAATCTGTCCCATGTTGAAAAGTTACTTCACCCCACAGTTGCCCTGCGATACCACCAGCTGGCTGTCCCACCCTAAGGGCCTGGCAGACCCAATATATGCCAGACTGAGAGACAACCTCCCACATCAGTCAGAGGGGATCAAGAGTTAAATGGGAAAAAATGTTGTGATGTACCATCTCTGAAAATCAATGGACCAAGGCCTGGGAAGACACACATAGCTGGTACAGGGACGCACACAGTCGGTTGATCCAGAATGAGATTTGTCATGCATGGTATAGAACCCCAGCTGTGCTTCACAGGGTGCAGATACTAGATAATGATAAGTGCTGGAGGTGCTTTGCTCCAGGCAGGGATCTGTACCATATACTATGGAACTGTCCTCTGCTCCACGGACTATGGAAACAGATCAGGCAACTAGGGACATGGGTCCTTATGAAACAGATCCCTTCATCTGCCCTATTTTTCCTATTGGGTATCAAGCCACCCAAGTCCAACTCATGCCACCGGAATACAGATGGCTGGCCCTTCTTGCTTTGAAAACCAAAAGAGCCATCGTATGTAGATGGAGGACAACCCAAGTCCCTACATCCACTGAGATTCTGGCCTCACTCACTTCTCTGGCTGGGCCAGATGGGTTATCCCACACACAACACAACTCACTACCTAAGTTCTTGGAATGCTGGGCCCCATGCATGGCATACATGAGCCCCTCTCCAGGGATAGGCTGATCTGACCATCGATGAGGGACTGACTCAAAAGTTTGCTATAACTCTCTTCCCCCAGTAGGCTGACTCAAAAGGTTAAAACATACCCTGCATTACAGTTTCAGGTGTACGGCAGGGCAGGTAGGCAGGTATGTGCCATAATATGTGATGTATACCATTGTACTGTAATACAGAGAAAGAACAATCAACTTATGTGGCAGAACAAAGGTTTCTTTGTGTTATTTTGGTATCTTTCAGAGGGCCCCCAAGTCTTGAGAAGGAGAGCATTCCCCTTCCTGAAGGATCCTACAGGACGCCCTGAAGTGTACACTCAGGATCCTGGTGGGATGTTCCTCCAGAGACATACTCTACTGCTAAGTAAGAATATCCACTTTTCTCTAAAATATAGCTCAGCCGCAGAGCATTAGGATGCCCTACCATACCCTAATACTTACTTAGAACAGAAGGCCCTCTTAGCAGTCTTAGTAGTAGTAGTAGTCTTAGTAGTGATAGTTGTAGAAGTAGTAGTAGGTAAGACAAGTGTTGATCAATCTGCCCTAAAATACACTCTATGTTGCACTGTATCGGATTCAATACTCCATCTGGTTTTCATATAAATCTGCACCTTGTAACCACCGCAGATGACAGATGTATGTGTGCAGGATTGTAAACTTTTGAAATTAAATAAAAAGTTGAAACAAAAAATAAAAAAATAAATTCAAGCCCCATTCATTTGGTGGATGAGTGGCCCCCCCACCCCAGCAGGTAGTGCACACCACCCCACCCCACTCCCCCCATCCCGAAACAGAGCCGGCACCAGCACAGCCCTCCTCTCACCTCTGCAGCCAGCACCGACTGAATTGTCATTGAGTGCTGTACTGTATAGTGTACGTGCATCACATTGTTATTGTTTGGATGATATCCTGTGCCTTCTTGCTGTTATTCCTTAGTTAACTGCCCATTCCAGACATTTGTTTCAAGGTTCCCCACCTCTCAGTCCATTGCCCATGCCAAGTATGTGCTGCTGTACGTGCCCCTTCATATATCTTAACCCCTCGAAGTCAACATTTTTGAAGACCAGAACCAACTATGCCTTAAGCCAATCATAACATATATCAACCTTTGACCTGCACTTGAAACTATGTACCTAGGACTCTTCTGGTTCATAAACATTACAATTATTGCCAAACACAAAGGGCTGTTATAACCTTGGTTATACGAACTATAGTAGAGTCTTTTACCATCCATATGCACTGTGGGGGCAGTCCCCTTGTATAGCCGGCACCCTCCTTCTCCTAGTGCCAATGATTAGGGGAGTCCCCTGGGAGGAGGTTACATGTTATCTTGTTTCTACCCACTGTGCAGTATAGTGCTGCTCAAGGGGGTAAACAAAATTAGAGATTTAAATTAGTAGACAGATAAGGCTTGGGGGACCTATGATTCCTTTTATCATCAGAAGTCGATGGAGCAGGTTGCAGGTGGGCTGGAGATGGAGCAGCCTGCATCCACAATAGCTGTCCAGTGCTGAGGAAGAGAGAAGGGAGCCACAAGGTGGTGGAGACCTAGGCTGATTGTTTCTAGAATCAGTCAGGGATTACAAACCACCCACCCACCCCTCAACCGCCCACCTCAGGGCTCGTCCTCCTTTTATAGGAAGTGGACCCATAGGGTAATACACCTTCCTACACCAAACAGGAAGTACCTAGTCCGAGGGAGGGGAGGAGCACAGAGATAACTCTATAGGGTGTACCCAAAGTCTATTACAGGAAAGATCACCACAGACATGATAGGAGTGGTTCAGTGTAGTGGCTGTGGAGCAGCAGTCTTCAGGGAGACATTCTGGAGGCTGCAATGTTGCCTTATCTGCAGGCACCTCTCTGGGTTGAGGGAGGAGATCACCTGTCTCTGAGTCAAATCAGCCAAGTTGCAGAGGATATTCGCCCCCCCAGGGACCACCATGTCCACAGCCTGAGCCTCAAAGGACACCCAGAAGATGGACTGGTTGGACCACAGTGGGTTCAGGGAGGATGAGGGAGGGGGGATCTGAAGCACATCCTCATCCAATCTGGTTAAGCAACTCCTACACTGTGTAGGAGGACTGGGAAAGCCCTACAAGGGTGCCTGCAGCTGAGACCAGGGAGGATGGGCAGGTCATCCATGATGGAGCCCCAGGGAAGGGGGAAAGAGAACCCCAGAGGAGGAGGAAGCGTCTCCTAGTGGGGGACTCAGTTGTCTGGGGAGTGAAGTTAGGGGACCCTAGCAGGAAGGACAAGGAGGTTAAGTGCCTTCCAGGAAGCACTGCATGGAGGGATGGGAAGCAGATCAATAAGATCATAAGGGCAATAGCAAGGAGGGAGGAACTGAATGTCATCATCCACCTGGGGATAAATGATGTGGTGGGGGACAAGGTGGAGTTAGAATGCAAGAGGACTTCAGGGAGGGTCAGAAGTCATAACATGTATGGGGTTTACGAGCAGACTATATGGGCCTAGCAGTCCTTATCTGCCGACTGTTTCTGTTTCTTACTAAGGAGCATGAGGCACATGCTGACTCCTGACTTTTGTCTGTTGGGGTAGACTGCAGAGTGTATCTTAGTAGAGATGTTATAGCTGTGACCCCATTTGGATCTGCCAGGGGTTATCCGTTCAACCCCATATACCCACAGGAGGGGAGGAGTTGGTGCGAGGGGGGAATGAAGGTATCTCCTGCCCCTTTTAACCTTCCCCTACTTTTAAATACTCATCTCACCCTTATCCCTTATATATGAAATTTTGCATGTGCTGTCAGGGACCAAAGATCTCATAACATGGCGAGTTTCGTTCTGGTCAGATGTGCGGCTACTGAGATACGGAGTCAAAAGCATGTAAATTACTTTTTGTCAAATATTTTTGTCACCGTGTTATGCAAAAACTGTGTGGAATTTTGGTCTGAACTTTTTAGGGTATGTAAGTCTTGGGTCACTGTGGTGCCTTTTGAAGGTTTGGTGACAAAATATTAAACCGTTCTAAAGTTATTACATTTTCCCATTATTTCCTGTGGGAAATGTTAGATGTCAATCTCTAACTAGGATTCTTGATCACAAATGTGGAATCCTAGTTTGCAAATGCGGAATCTTATTACACAAATGTGGAATCCTCGTTCGTGCTGCTGCCATTTTGTTTTTGCTTAGCAGGGCAAACAAAGTTACATTTTAAAAATAATAGAGGCATTTGGTAAACACCAAAAGTTGTGCTTACCTAATCAGGACCTGTGGAATTGGATTCTTGGGTCAGTTTAAAAAAAAAAAAGTCCAGAAATGTGTTTATTTTATCTGTGGAAAATCTATTACTGCAAATCCCAGAAATCTTTTACCACAAAACAGGATCCTTTTTCACAATTTGTGAAAAGGACTTTTCGTTTACTGCAAATTGCGGAAAAAGAAACTCGGCAAAGGATTCTTTTTCACAATTTGCAAAAAAGGATTTTTTATATAGTTGTTTCTTTGTCACCTCATAGCAAAGAAACTGTATGTATCCTGAGAATTTCAGCCCAAATTTCAAAGGGTTTGCCCCACAGATGTATCTTTTGGTGGTTTGGTGGAAATATATTACTTGGTTGTGGAGTTCTGCAGGGTTACATTTTGCTTAATTTTCTGTAGGATAACATTGTAATGTGAGGTTTACCCAGTCGTTTCTTTGTCTCTGCGCTGTGAAGAAATGGTTTGGAACTTTGTTCTGAAATATTCGGGGTGCGAAGGACTTTGACCACTGATGTGCCTTTTGCTGGTTTTGTTAAATATATTAATTTTGTGTTGAGTAGCTCTCAGATTTCCCTGTATTTTCTATCACATAACATGTAAATATTGCTTGTTTCTTTGACTGTGCATACTACAGGATGGGAGTGCAGGGCCCTCGGCAAACTTCTTCAGCACTACATTGTCTCAAAAATTATGCATGGATGGGAGTGCAGGGTCACAGGACAATAAAGATACAATTACAATCTCTGAAAAATCATGGGTGCTTGAGCCAGGCCTTGCACTCCCAGAAGGCAATAAGCCTACGATTATACTTTCTCAAAAAGTAGGAACATTCTCTGCAAAAAATATATTAATGCACCATTAGGAGATTAGTAGATACCTCTCCAAAGCCCTTGCCAAGTCTCACATTAGTGGTGACTCCATTGACCTGAAGCTCCTCCATCTAGCCCTCGAGTAGGTCCTACAACCCCTCACCAAACTACTGAATCTATCCCTCAGCCTAGGACAATTCCCCGCCCTCTGGAAATGAGCTATCATCACCCCTATTTTCAAAAGTGGTGAGCGCCTGTCCCCCAATAACTATCATCCCAACTCCCTTCTTCCTCCCCTCTCCAAGGCCCTTGAAAAAATAGTGGCTGATCAGCTGATGGACCATCTGTCAAAACATAACCTACTATGCGGTAAACAGCATGGTTTCCGCCAGGGCCATAGCACCATCACTGCCCTCCTAGAATATTCCTCCTGCATCCATGGTGCCCTCACACTTGGTCACCTTGTGGTGTTGGTGTAATTCGACCTCACAAAGGCATTCAATACCATTAATCATGCTATGCTTCTAGCCTCCTTGTCCTCCCTGGGGCTGTGAGTCAAAACAATAACTTGGTTCAAAGGTTACCTCTCAGACAGATCCCAGCAGGTGAAAATCAACTCCACTGTATCAAACAGCCTCTAGGTCCATTCAGAAGTACCCCAAGGCTCCATCTTGGGACTCCTCATCTTCAGCCTCTTCCTAAACTCCTCCCCAGCTTGTGCCCTGGAAAAATTCTGCTCTACGAGGACAATGCAGTAATCTTATGGAGCCACCCTAGCCCTGATTCTCTCCAGTGTTCCCTGCAGGATTTTTTCACTGAAGCTGAGACATGGTTCAGTTCCCACCGCTTAGTTCTAAACTATAAGAAAACAAAATCAATGATCTTTGCCCACTGTCAGAGTCCTCATCGTGACTTCCCACTGACCATCTTCAGCTCACTAGGATCCCCACTTGAGCTGGTTGAGTCATTCAAATATCTAGGTGTCACCATTGAAATGTCCCTCACCTACCATGCACAAATCCAATAACTGTCCTCCATTTTCAACTCCAGACTCGGGCTTCTGTACTGTAACAAACACTGCCTTCCCCTATGGCTATCCTTCTGGCCGCTACCTCTTCTGTCCTCTCCCTGGTAGATTATGGCATAGTCATCTACAGCACTGCTGACCCCACTGCATTGCAATGCATCAAAGTCACCCTCAAAAAAGCATGCAGACTGGTCATGGGTTGCGACAGATGGACACATTCCTGTGATCTCTACAAGTCTGCCAAATGGTTGCCATTTGACACCTGTCTTAGGTACCATACTTGCTTCCTGGCTAAGAAAATCCACTTTGGTCAAGCCCCACCTGGTCTGCAAATCCTCATCCAACCCACCCCGTTGGTCAGAACTTCCTGTAGTTCTACTGGGACCTCCCTACTAGTCCCCAACTGTCAAACTTCACTTGGTCTTAGAGCTTTTTTATACAGAGTCCCCCGTTGACTCAACAGCCTCCCCCCTTCTGTCTCCCTGGCGCCCAAGATCGGTCCCTTCATGACTAGTCTCAAAGCTCTTCTGCTAGAATCTTCAGCCTGTGACTGTCCTTAACCCCCTCTTCTCCCCCTCTTGTCAGGGCTCTGTAGTATAACTCTACCTCATAAATGATATGCTATATATGGAAAAAAATGTGTATTCCGTAGATATTATGGATAACACTGGGTACTCCTTTCCCAAAGACTATTGTTCGGTATTTCCCCATCTGTGTGGTTTTTGTGTATTGTCTTTCTTCCCTTATCACTGTATTTATAATATTGTATACATTATTTCATTCCTTGCTTTTTCTCTTGTTTCTCTTACCTGGACACTGTACTGCTTAATACTATTTGTAAGTGCTTATTGTTGTTTGACGTGGAGCCTTTGTAAAGGAGTCTATGACTCAAAGGGTTGTAATTCTGAATGTTATTAAATAAATAAATTAGGGTTAAAGAATCAAAAGTAGGGAAATGTGACCTTAGGGTTCCCAAGCCTAAGACCCCGCCCCCACTCAGTATGCAGAAACTGGTCTGAGTGGTGTGCCTTGGGGTTGTAAACCCTAATGCTCACCCCATTCTCCTATACTGTACCTGTTTTACCTTACTTACTGATGGAATGGGGTGAGCATTAGGGTTCACAATCCCAAGGCACACCCCTCGGGCCACTTCCTACATACAGGGTGGGGATGGAGTCTTAGGCTTGAGAACGCTAAAGTTGCATTTCCCTTCTTTTGATGCTTTAAGCTTAATGGTGCATTAACAAAGTTTTTTAAATATTATTGGGGCACTGTCACACTCCTATAGTCAGGGTTCAACATTCACTTCTATGTTAAACTGAAATTGTGCACTTTAATAACTTTGCAACCATTCAACTGATTTATGTGAAATTCCGCATGCACCGTCAGGGACTGAAGATCTCTTGATATGCCTAGTTTCATTCAGGTTGGATCTGTGGGTGTGGAGATATGGAGCATAAAAAAGTGAAAATTACCATTTTTTGCAAACTTTTTTGTCACACTGATGCACGAAAATGGCTTGGGATTTTGATCTGAAATTGTTAGGGTAGAAAGGCTTTGGGTCAAAGATGTACTTTTTGAAGATTTGGTGAAAAAATATTGATTCGTTCAAAAGTTATTACATTATAAATTTTCCCATTATTTTTAATGGGAAAAGTTAGATGTGAGACTCGAAACAGGATTCTGTGTCATAAATGGGTGATCCTGGTCACAAATGAGTAATCCTTTGTTGCAAATTGGTAATCTATTTTCATGCTTTTTATACTTTAATAACTTTGCAACCGTGTAACCGATTTGCATGAAATTTTGCAAGCATCATCAGAGACCGAAGATTTCTTGATATGCTAAATTTCATACTGGTCAGATGTGTGGGGCGTAGATACGGAGTGTTATTATAGGGGCATGGTCAAACCTCTATAGTTAGAGTTCAACCTTCACTTTTATGTTAAATTCAAAATTGTGCACTTTAATACCTTCACAATCGGTTAACCGATTTGCATGAAATTTTGCATGCCCCATCAAGGACCAACAATCTCTTGATGAACCAAGTTTCATTCTGGTCAGATGTGGGGGTGCAGAGATATGGAGTGTCCAAAAATGTGAAAATTACCATTTTTAAAAAAAAATTCTGTTTATGGTCCACCCACATGGCACCCCCGTCCAGCCACTTCTTCAGAGTGCCAAGGTTCCTGGCACCCACCTGACCCCTACTGCCATCCACCAACCTCTACTGCAGCTTACCGGGTAGCCCCATGTATCCCTTTGTCAGGAGGGACCTTCTCTTCCGTTGGGAGGACCTTACCAGTGAACTACGCATCTCAGAGCTGCAGGGCTGGTTCGGGCTTTCCCTGGGGCTTCGTGGTGGCAGAAGCCGGCCCTCATCATCCAGTCGGGCGGGGGGCTCCTTTTTCATTTTTGACCCTGCCTGCAACAATTCTTGACCTTGTGTGAACACAGGCGACCTTGGGTGAGGATGTGCAGGGGGTGTGTCGAGGCATCACGTCCCCCAATCCGCCCAGAGGTGCCAAGGCTTGTCCCCTTCCCCAGAGAGGGAAGCATACAATGGATGCTTTGAATCCTCCTCCCTGCCAGTCTCTGCTCCTGGTACCCAGGCTTGGGGTGTGAACTGGGGTCGACAGCATGCCGCGCAAACCCCTTCGCTCAGAACCCGTAACTGGCTTACCATTTTTTGTAAATCTTTTTGTCACACCACTACACAAAAACAGCATGTGATTTTGGTCTGCTATTTTTAGGGTAGAAAGGTCTTGGTCACAGATGTGCCTTTTGAAAATTTGGTGAAAAACTATTGATCCATTCAAAGGTTATTTAAATTTAAAAATGTCTCATTATTTTCAAGGAGAAAAGTTAGACATGAGCCTCGCAACAGGATTCAGTGTCGCAAATGGGCAATCCTGTGTTGCAAACGAGTTATCCTTTGTCACCAATGGGGATTCTTTTTTGTGCTGTCGCCATCTTGTTTTTTCTTAACGATGCAAAGTTAAACAGAAAAAAAATATGTTTTTTAAGCAATTAACACATGTGTTCTGCTAATTGGGACCTGTTTATTGGATTCTGGTGTTAGTTTTTCATAAATCACCTGGAAATGTGATTTTTTTAACATGCTGAAATCTTTTTCCCAAATTGCTGAAAAAGAATCATGAAACAGGATCCTGTTTTGCAATTTATGAAAAAGGATTTTTCTTTTTTCGCAAATTGCAAAAAAAGAACGTGAAACAGGATTCTGTTTCACAAAATGCAAAAAAGGATTTTTCTTTTTTGCAGATTGTGAAAAAGAAAGCTTGAAACAGGCTCCTGTTTTTCAATTTGCGAAAAAAATAATTTTTATTCAGTTGTTTTTTTTTGTCACTTCACACTGAAGAAACAGTTTGGAATTTTGGTCTGAAATTTTCAGGGTGCAAAGGGCTTGTTCCACGGATGTGCCTTTTGCTGTTTTGGTGAAAGCAGATTACTTTGCTCTGGAGTTCTGGAGGGTTACATTTTCCTTTGTTTCCCATAGGATAACATTATAATGTGAGGTGTAAACAGTCGTTTCTTTGTCACTCCACTGTGAAGACATGGCTTCCAATTTTTGTATGAAAGTTTCAGGGTACAAAGGGCTTGGCCTACAGCTGTATCTTTTGCTGGTTTGGTGAACAGATATTCATTTGGTGTGGAGTTATTCAGGTTTAAAATTTTCCTGTGATTCCCATAGGATAACATTGCAATGTGAGGTATTTCTTTGGTGCTGCGCAGCACGGGATGGAAGATGACTACATTATCTTTAAAATTATAGATGGCTAGGATTGCAGAGCCCTGAGGGCTTTGTGCTCCCACAGGCAAATATCAGTATTATTGTGGACTGATCAGAGCACAGGGCCCACTGGGAAATAAGGATACAATTACAATATCTCAAAAATTATGGATGGATATTAGAACAGGGCTCAGAGGGTCCTGTGCTCCCACACTCAAATACGGATACCATTATGAACTGATGTGAGTGCAGGGCCCAGATGGCTCTGTTCTCCCACAGGGGAAAAAAGGATACAATTACAGTATCTCAAAAATTATGCATGGATGGGAGCGCAGGGATCAAAGGGCCCTGTGCTCCAAAAGGCAAATAAGGATATGATTATACTGTCTCAAAAAGTAAGGAAATTCTTTGCAAAAAAAACTTAATTAATGCACTAGTTAGGGTTCCAGCATCAAAAGTAGGGAAATGTTATGTTAGGGTTTCAAACTCTAACACCCCACCCCCACCCTGCAGGCAGCAATAGACGTGGGTGTGCCTTTTGGGTTGTCAACCCTAATGCTCCCCCATTCTCATATGGTGTACCCATCTCAGCTTATTTACTCATGGAATGGGGTGAGCATTAGGGTTGACAACTCCAAGGCACTAAGGCAAGGTCTTCTGCTGTGTACAAACCATTTATTTTTAATTTCTGTAGTAACCCTGTAATTCCCACAGTCTTGTGTATTGTAATACCCTGTAGATTGTGCAAATATTGTGAAGAAGCAAATATTATTGTTATATACTTCATTCCTTTGTTACTGAATCTTTTGGGGGAATAGTTAACAGTTGGTATTGACAAAGCCATGATCCATCTCCAAAGAGGGAGAAAACAGCTACATTTGCCATACTTCAGAATTAAAGTGTTTCTTTTTTTTTTATTTAGGTGTTTATGCTCTTCCTGAGCCCTGGCAGGGGAGGGACACTCTCTCGGGTTCCACCGCACCGCACTTGCTGACCCTGAAGATTCCCCCACAGCTTGCTCCTCATGGTGGGGCTGGGGAGGTGGCACCCCCTTCCCGGAGATCCAAACCAGAAGCTAGGGTTGGCCCTCAGCATGGCAAGCCATCATGGAGCCCTGCCAGGCTCTTTTTCCTGTTTTTCTCCCATCCTCCCTCCCTACCAATGTAGTAATGTCAGAACGCACCTCCCAACCCATATTGCCCTCCAGTCACCACTAGAGGGCAGTCAGTGAGCTAGACAATGTAGGACCCTCTCCCCGAGAGAGGAGAGCAGCTCTCCAGATGCTTGATCCTCTCTCCCTCCCCCTGCCGACTGCCAGTGTCCCACGCTCATTCCCGAACCTGAGTTGCCGGGGTGGAGCGAGGTGTGGCATCCAGCGCCTCAACCCTCAGCACAAACAGGCTGGCATGAAGTACAATGTGTTTCTCAGGAGTGAGTAACATGGGAAGACCATTTGCCCTTCACCAAAGGAGCATTGTACTGTGTGAGCTGTGGCTGTAGTGGGATTTGGACCAAGAAAAAACCCAAATAAGAGATTCAGTTCTGAGTGGTGACCACTACAGAGTTACCCATACAGGTGTGGAGGGCTGAGAAATGTGGCAACCTGTTGCAGACTGAGTGCTGGGTGTGACAGGTTGTGACACCTAGCAAGAGGGATTTTACATACCAGGAATATGCTAAAAGAGGAGCTGCCATGATTAATCCTTTGGTGTTATATCATACTGTATATTTATATAGTAACCTAAGACCTACTGTATTTTTTTGTATAATATCTTTTAGTGATTTTAGTAAATTAATAAAGCAAAACAATACAATACAAAAGAAGAGTACAAACAGATACATAACTGATCCATTCCATTAAAAACTTACTATACATGATTTCAAAGTGAACACCTCACAGAAATGTACAAATATATATACCACGTGCAGGACATTATGATACCAGTTACATGCATAATACTATAAATAGTCCATCCCTATTCCACCCCCACCCTCTTAATTCTTAGCATATGCCTTCTTTCAAAATTTGTGTTTCCACTGGGGACAGGGAATTCAAGAAAGGGCCCCAGCTTTCAATAAATCTTTCTTCCTCTCTCCTCAAGAGATAAGACAAATGCTCCAGGGCTAAAGTTTGGATAGTCAGTGTTTTCCATTGTAACTGCATGGGTGTAACGCATGAAACCCACGTATTGAGAATACACTGTCTCACCAAGGTTAAAAGAACCCTGATCCACCGTGAGTACAGCTTTAATGCCTCTTGTCCCCAGTCCCTCATGCCAAACAGCATGAAAACTGGTGCCAGGTCTACCGGTCACCCCAACATAGAAGTAACCCTGAACTGTGCTTGAACAAAAATTGCCTCACCATGGGGGCATTCCCAAGAATAATGCATGTATGCTCTTTTAGCTCTGCCACACAATGGAGAAATTGTTAGGTTGAATTTGTGAACTACATCGGGTGGGCAAAACAGTCGGTGAATACATTTATACTGGAATTTCTTATGTTTATTGCAAAGTAATAGCCCCGTATGCAATTGTTAAAACCGTTTTTCAGTTGTCATTTGAGATACTGATTCCCATATACCATTCCCAAAGCACCTTCTCAGCTGGCTAAGGAAAACAGTTGATCTTGCTTAGCCACCTTTTGGACCAATCCCTTGCCATCTGACCTAGAAGCATATATTACCTGTTCCCCCTGCACTAGAGGCAAGGCTTCCACAGGGTTTCTAATGAGCACATGCCATCACTAGTGAAGAGATCACCAAGGCATTTCACACCCCTCTCCTCCCACTTTCTGAACCCACCCTTTTCCAACCCTGGTAAGAAATATGGGTTATGAGCCACAGGGATCAACAAAGTATGATCATTTACTGCATCCCTTCATTTCTTCACCTGCTCCCATGACTCAAGTACGCAGCGGACCCGTGGATTGATATTGCCCTGATTCTCATATGACCTGCATCCCCCATTGGTAAGGTATGCTGAGAGGTACCAAGGACACCCTTCTTCCTCCAAGTCCAACCAGCTAGCAGCCGAGCCTTGATTTACCCCGTCTTGGATATACCAATGTTGAATTGCTAAGTAATAGCCTTTGAGGTCTGGGAAATTAAGGCATCCCTAGAAGTATCCATTTTTAGCCTCTGCAAGCTTTCTGGGGCATTTACCCTACCAAATAAAAGTCACAAATCCCCTCTCCAGACTCCTAAGATCAGACATAGTGAGTCCCATGGGAAGCATCTGAATAACATAGAACAGTCTGGGTAGAACATTCATTTGTAACAAAATAATACATCCTATCCAAGACAGGGGATGTGCCCTCCACTTCACCAACTCGTTAAGAATAGTAGTAATCAAAGGTTTAGAATTTAGCTGGTAGAGGTTACTTAGATCTCTACCCACTCTGATCACAAGATACTTGATAGAACTGCTGACCTCTTTGAGGCCCCAGTTCCCTACTGCCCCCCCCATACTTTTCTAATACAAAGCATCTTGGATTTATGTAAATTAAGCTTGTAGCCTGAGAAAACAGCAAAGTCTGCAGTATCATTAGGTAAGGCTGGCATCGACTGATGTGGCTCTTTGATGTATAGCAACAGATCATCTGCATACAATGTGATTTTCTGTTGGAATCCTGACTTACCCGTCACTCCATGTATGTCCCTGTTCTCCCCTATTGTTATAGCAAAAGGCTCAATGGTGAGTGCAAAAAGCAGGGGGGAGGAAGAAGTAGGCTGTTGGTTAACTAGGATCTGCAGCTTATCCAGTAGGTAGGGAAATGGGCAGACTGGGTGGGCCAAGCGGTCCTTATCTGCCGTCAAATTCTATGTTTCTATGAGAGGGGACAGGATTGCCTCATGCCCCTTAAAAGACAGAATTCATCTGCTGAAGCTCCATTCACTACTACTTATGCCACTGGGGCCATATACAACAACTGCACCAGTCCCACAAATTCCTCTCCCAAGCCAAAGCATGCCAAGGTGTCAAACAAGTAACCCCACTCTATGCTGTCAAAGGCTTTCTCGGTGTCCATGGATGACACATATGCTTGCCCTGGACACAGAGAGCCCCAATGCACTACATTCAACAATTTAGGCATATTATGACAAGAAAGTTGACCTGGAGCAAATCCAGTCTGACCTGGATGCATCAGCCCAGGAAGCACCTGTTTCAAACGCCTAGCCAGAATCTTGACTATAGTTTTAAGATCACAGTTTAGGAGGGAAATGGGTTGGTATGAGGCACAGTCATGTGTAAGTTTCCCCAGCTTCCCTTCAGCAACACACAAATAGCCATCTCATAACAAGTTTTAGGCAGCCCCCCTCCTCCCTAGCCTCCTTCAGTAGCTCAAGTGGTTCAGCTAAGGCCTCATTCATTTTCTTGTAATAGTCTGCCATGAATTCCTTCTCTGCCTTAAACCCACCAATAGCCTGCCGAATTTCCTCTTGGGAAATCTCTGCTCCCAGCATGTCCCTTTATTCCTCTAATATGGTGGGGAGGTGATACCATCCAAAAAATCCTGTCTCCCATCCCTCCCATCCTCACACTCCACTCAATACAGTTGTTTGTAAAATTATCAGAATACCTCCCTAATCTATAACTTTTCATATACAAGCTGTCCTTGGTTATTGTTAGTTACTGGGATGTGGGTAGAGCCGCTCTTTCCCCTCACCAAGTGGGCCATCAAAGGGCTTGATCTGTTACCCAACTCAAACATTCTTTGCTTGTCAAAAAGTAAGCCAATTTTATCTTCATTGGTAAACACCAAATTTAGAGCTTCCCTCACCACTATTAGTTGTAGCACAGAATCATTGTCTTCCCCTTTATTTTCTTCTCTAGTGTATTTAGCTTGTCCTTTAATTCCTTGCACTTACTCCTCCTTTCTTTTGTACCACATGCTACATAACTTATCATAACCCCTGCATAAACACTTTCCCTGCCTCCCAGTTTGTCACCTTTGAGGGGGCTGTAGCATAGTTCCCGGTCTTATATGCCTCCCACTGCTCTTTAAGATAGGTTTTAAACCCCTCTCTTGCTAGCATACAAGTGGGAAACTTCCAAAAAGATGCCACTTCCTGTTCTCCTCTTATCGTCAAAGATAAGACAACCATAGTGTGGTCAGAGGTATGAGTGGGACTATGCCAGACATGTTCCAGGTGATGATTTTGCACATTTGGCATAAAAAGATAATCAATCCTCGACCACGATTTATGAGGATGTGAGTAAAAAGTATACTCTTTCGTCCCAGGATTTGCTGTTCTTCAATTGTCTACCAGTTCTAAATCATTCCTACCCAATTGCCACATTGCTGTGGTGTATCTGTGCTCATCTTTTCTCTTGGGGTGGGCCAGTTCTGGAGATATAACACAGTTAAAATCCCAAGGATAAGATTTGGGAACTGTTCCCTAGTAATGAGAGCTAGTGATTTTTTATAAAAAGCAGCTTCGAAGACAACAGGGGTGTAAATGCTTCTGTATGTGACTCTGTCCCCAAAAAGCTCACCCTCCACAAAAACAAATCGGCCCTCTTCATGTCAACCACCATTGTGTGGACCTGCAGAGGGAAGCTGTTTGTTAATAAGTATTTCCATCCCCTTCTTATGCAAGGAGTAGGATGCAGAGTAGCAGGGCCCCACCCAACTCCTTACCAGTTTAGTGTGTTCTAAAGCTGTGAAGTGGGTCTCTTGCAGGAGAGCCACATGGACATGCTGACATTTAAGCATTGTTAACACTTTTGTCTCTTAACAGGGGAGAAAAAACCTCTGACATTCCATGAAATTATATTAACATTAAAAGTGGTACCCATTGTTCTTGCATTAAATGAACAATCGTCCACTACCAGTCCTTACGTGTGGCCCCTACTAGAAACCACATTATCATTTTTTTCCCTATCATTTATCTAACTGGAACTGATATAACTACAATTCTACAATCATAACTTCCAAGACATAAAACTTGAATGTTAAAAAATTTCAACCATGAACAATAGCTTTCACAAACAATCAACCTTTTTAACAAATCAGAGTTCAAATGTTGTTGCATTGCACTGACCGAGTATACTACAGCTCAGTGATAAGTAATAAGCAGCATTCCTCCTGTTGTGCTTAGACCCCCTTCCCCACCCCAGATGAGCCTTATAATTAAATTCCATAGTTGATACTTGTGTTACATACCATTCAATTATACTACCCCCGCAAATCACTCCCAGGGTTAGACAAGTCATTCCGGAGCTGAGACTCTGAAGATAGTGCGACTCCCTGGCAACCACCCCAGAGAGTCACATGGGAGCCCCTCAAGAGGAGGGTTCATCACCCCTGAGGGATTCGGTTCTGCCACCCCTGGTGCAGCCAGAAACAGGAAAGGTACAGCATCATAGCCAAGACTCAGCTGCCTTGGGCCACATAACTAATGACCGTCGGCACTCACAGGTGGCCTCATACAGCGATGTCCCCATTCAGCACTATAACCATCATGCTGTCCCAACTCCACCTCCTCCATGAACCTAATGATGCCATCACCAAGCTGGTAACCTGGGTTATGATGCCCAGCCATGTCTAGAGGGAGGCCCCTACCTCGGCCCGGTGGCGCTGAGAGCTGAGGCACTGGTTGCCTTACCTTGCGCCACACCAGTGACCCATGTTCGGGAATGAGCATGGGTCACCAGGGGTCGGCATGGAAGGAGAAGGATTGAGCATCTGTTGGACTGCTCTCCTTCTCTGGGGGTCCATGACAGTTGGTGCCTGATTGCCCCCTGGTGGAGGCTGGAGGGCAAGGCACTGTGCTGTACTTCAGGGTGGAGTTGGTGCAGACACCAGGAGGGAACACGTGTGGATGCGTGAGTGGTCCCCTCCACTGGTGTCATGGCACACCCTCAGCTCCGGGAAGAAAATGAGGAAAAGGGAGACCTCCTGGTCGAGCAGCTTAATGGCCATCCAACAGAACACCAGCTCTGGAGGACGTTGCCAAATCTGGATCTGGACAAGGTGGATGAGCTAGGGGGCTCCCCACCAGCTTGCTGCGGGGGGTAAGCCACAGGGGAAACAGGCAAGGACCCTGATGGAGCACAGGGGGTTGTCAGACGGCGGCCGGAGTCACAAGGAGTTGCCAGAAATGGGAGCAGATCAGGTAGGACGAGAGAAAGAGATAACAAAAAAAAAAAATAGAGGGAGGCCCTCACCACCCACCAAAATGAGCATGCCCGCCACCCATTCCCCCCACCATACTCCTGCCCCAACTGTTTGTCCCTCTAATTCCCTTTCCTGGCCTCATCAGACAGAGACTTCCTTTCCATTTGCATATCAGTATCCCACACTACATAAGCATGCATTTAACTTGGAAGCCGAGTCTGTCCATTACTAGGGTGCCCAGAAGGAGACACAAGGGGGTGAACCACATAAGAGCCATGTACCACATGTGGCACACCCTACCCCCCAAGCCTGCCCTACCTGTTCCTTCTCTTCAATGCCTTGACCTAGTCTAGGTGAAATCCAGTCCAATGAGTCTGACAGTCCAAAGCCACCAAGCCAAACATAACCATTACCATTCTGTAGCATGGCATCTCAGCACAAAAGGAGAGTTATGTTAGTCCACTTGCTCCCATGATGGAGCAGACCAAGCGACAGTCCCAGAGTTAGCAGAAAAAATACAAAGTCCAAGTCCGAAGATCCAGGCTATCCACAATAGCAGGCGAACCCAGTTCAGGGCCCCAGATAACTTTTTAGGCCAGGAAGTAAACACTTTCTAGTGTTCCAAGCTGGTAGTGTTTTGGCATGCCAGGCAGGATTTTGCGATACAGTCACTATTCTGGTGGACGACGGATGTTCGAGTTTGTATGTTTAAAAAATAGCTTTGAAAAACAATAAATATTTCTTAATAGCTGTTTGCCACAGCCCTACAGAGACACAGATAGATGCAGAAGAAAACACTGAAGTTGAATGTTAGGCTAACCATATAACCCCCCCCACACACACACACACAGAGACACACACACACACACACACACAACACCACCACCAGCCAGCCAGCATAGCACAGTAGCCCCTACCAAAGCAGACATAATCAGGCTCAGTCAGAGTCAGGTGGTACACAGGAGAGATGCTAGACAGTACTGTAAACAGGACCAACACAGCACAACAGAGCAGACTACCAATAAACATAATAATTAAAATTAAACACCATTTACCCATGCCTTCTTGCATACTAGAGCTATGTTAGCTCAAGATGAGAACCTAATTGTGCTGTTTGCTGTGCTGGTGGTCACTGGTAGAGGCATACAGCCACTGGCCCACTCCAGTCCAGACACACTACAGGAAAAGAGAATGCCTCACAGATTGCAGCAGGCTTCTTTTCCTGGGTGCTCCCTGGCCCTGACTGGCACCAGATTAAATGATCAATAGTGTATGACCTCTGCCAGCTCAAAACCGCCCTGACTGTGCAGACTGAAATTCCTTCCCACCACCTCCTCTGCTTATTGCAACAGTTTGTGCACAGTGTCCCCCCATGGCATGAGTATTGCTAATGAGTATTGCTGTTGCTGCACCCCGACTCACTACTCACCCCCACCCACAACCCACCACTGCAGCACTACCAGTAATCAGACTCAGTCCTACCAATTAGTTGTTGCTTGCAGCCACTGCCTCATAATCAGTCCGCTGTCCTCTCCTCTCTGTTCCAAACTTTTGCAGCCTCCGAGTCCAGGCAGACAGTTCCACAGGCTCCCTCAGCATGACCCGATGCTCTAACTGACCCCCATTCAGTCACTCACAGCAGGCGGCACCTGCCCCACCACATCATTCAATCCAATAAGGACTCCTTCCTGGGCTGACCGACTCCCAAGTCCCACATTAAGCAGGCAACTTGAGGCATTGGGCAAGCAAAGTGCAGCAGGCAACTCGTGGATGAGGCGGGCGGATACAGCAGTATTCAAAAAGGCAGACAGGAGGGTAGAGATACACCAAACATGACAGCACCACGGTCTCGATGCCAGCAGTTTCCCACCTGTCCTGACTCCTCGCTCACTACTGGCGGTGGTGCACATTTACACTACTTCCAGGTGTGGTGACTGTGGTCTGTCACTTTCTCCCTTCCTGCCACAACTTAGTTCAGTTTCCTCCCAGTTCTGGTCAGGCCAGTTTGTGAAATTCGATGGTTCCCCTCCTCCCACTCTGTCTGTCACCCTCACCCACCACTTTGTCTGTCACGCTTTAACAGCTCTCACCAGTGAAACCCGAACCCCCACCCCCCGGCACAGCAGGCTCCTAAGTCCTTCCTAGCCCACAGCAGGCAGCAGCAGCAAGGTAAGGGGCTCAATGCGCGAACTCCACAGAAACAACCGGTCATGAAGAGATGACCCAAGACTCTGCACAGGGTGTACAGAGAGTAAAAATAGGTGTAAAATACACCGATGCACCCCTTAACTGGACCATTGACCCAGTTAATGCTTTAATGGGTCAGGAGACATAAAAGTCAGAAGGAATGAAGGCAGCAAGCCCTGTAGTAGTTTGCCCCAGGTCAGTTACACCTCCTGATGCTGAGGGAAATAGTATGGGCCAATAGTGATAAATGACACCAGCAACTATATTCCAGATCAGGAGAGAGAAAAAAGCAGTGGCGCTCAGGCAGGCATGCTGCACCCTTAAAAACAACACACAATATAGGAAAAAGGGTGCACAAAAAACAGAAACTAGGACGTCAGTTTCAGTGAATGTTAAGTGGTTTTATTCAGTGCATAGATATAAACATTGAAAGGAACCCCAGCACTTCTAGTCCTTGCAAACTCTTTGCAAGGACTCAAAGCACTGGGGTTCCTTTCTTTGTGTATATCTGTGCACTGAATTAAACATTTAGCATTCACTGGAACTGACCTCCTAGTTTCTGTTTTTTTCGCATCCTTTTTCCTATATCAGATTCCAGATCATCAGTCTTCACCCTCTTTTCGGTCGAGGTCCTGTATAAAAGCTCTGGCTTTCTCTGCCTCCCAGAACATGAATGTAGCTCTCTTGTGGCGGTCTTTGAGCAGGGCTGGATAGGAAGTTGAGCTACTGCTCCCTTAGCATGTCCAAAATAGAATTGAAGAAGATCTTCCTCTACTTTTGCAGTCTGAGAGAGAAGTCCTACTGCAGGTACAATCTATTACCCATATAGATGAGTTCCTTCAAATTGCAATACATTGCTAGCATTGCATGTCACTGCCCACAGTGGTGTCAATTAAATATTATCTGTCGACAGGGTTGGTCAGGTGGAGGCCTCCATGCCAGAACTCTGTGCACTCGCTCGATCTTGATTCTGCCTCCCTTAGGAGACATCCCTAGTAGTTTGGGCAAAGTTATCATGCAAAACTCCACCACACTCGCCCCCTCCTTGCCCTTTGGAAGTCTATGGAGCTGTAGATCACTCTAGTGATTATAGTTCTCCTGATGATTCAGGAGTTCCTTCAGCTCCTCTATTTTCCACTCCATTTGCTCCAGTTTTTCTGGGAGGGGGCAGGTAATATCTCCCAGTGTAGAGACCCTCTGCTTGACCTCACACAGCCATGTAGAATGCACCACATATTGGGCTGAAATTTACCCCAATTTGTCCTTCAGTTTATCTAATTTGCTAGCACTTGTTTGGTAACTGTACTATCTAACTGTACAATCTAGTGCACCCATCTCAGTGGCCGACAGTGAGATCAGCCCAAGGTCTTCCGCATGAGGCAGCAACAGACCTTTTTTTTTTTGCTGATTTAGTAGCATTATGGGGTGGCTTTCCCAAATTTGGCAACAGAAATTCATCCATATTGCTTTCCACGATGGCAGAAGTCTCCGTTGGTAGGATTCACTCTTGAAAACTATGGAAAAATGACTTTAAACCATTCTGGTAGGAGAGAACTTGAGAGGGTCACAACTTACCAGTTAGCTGCTCATTAGTGCACCCAGTCTACTGTATTTTGATAGCAAAGCAGGTTATGTGGGCACCATTGGTATGTACATGGGTTTCCGCACTATTGGATAAATGGTCAAGAAGGTGTTTAAAATTACCTAGTAAGCAAAAAGATTCTAGTCCCCTGGATTTTGCTAGCACAACCCTAATCAAAATGAGGCAATGAGGCAAAACGCCTGAACAGAGCATCACAGTAACTATAAAAAAAATTATATTCAACTATCATTCAAACAGTTTTATTGCCAAATACATAGATCCCACTATGTCCTCCTGGGAGTGAAAAAACAGTGTTTAGTCAGGTAACAGATCCAAGGTATCCTGTGATAATGGCAAGTCAAAATAAACAAGGCCAAAATCGGCGAAGGCAAAAGAGCGCAGCCACATAGGGCGAGGGGTACAACGCAGTGATCACCAAAACAGCAACCTATGGCTTTTCCCCCTTCCTGAGTTGCTTCCCCCACAGAGTTGGTTATTCTAGTAAGGGGGGAGTGAGGGGAGCAAAGCCTCCCCACAGAAAGCCACCTTTACATTTTTGTCGCCGTTTTGGCAGTCACTAGATTGTACCCCTTGCCCTATGCAGCTATACTCTTTTGCCTTTGCCTTCTTATGAAACATAACAAACTTAAGGGAAGATTCTGTCCAAGACCATCTTGTCCTCAGCATCTTCAGATGCAGGAGCATTTTCTTATACAATGCCATACATCAGTAAAGTTTGGGGAGATTTGGCTAAAGCATGGAAAGACCCTATATTTCATGCACCACTATATGAAGAAAACATCTTGGGACTATATCAGTATCCATGGGATAAATTTCATACAAGTACATTAACTTTAGTATGTGCTGCATGTAAATATTACATGTGGCAAGCCAGGTGTGCACACACAATGCAACAAAAAGAAACATCTTTGCAGGGTATAAGAAGTTATGTTACTCAATATCTACAAAAAACATTTGCTTTACTGAACGTAAGAATCTAGCTGATAAGTTATTTTGAAATCTATGGAGTACTTACTCCTGGATGCTTTAAAGTCCCAGAGTCCATAGTAGGTAGGGGTATATAAATACATTTTATAGAAATACATTTTTGTTTCAAGGGTTAAATACAGTTTAGGGCTTAGTTTATTTGTATTGATTTCTGTACTGTAACCATAGAAAAAACTACTTGTTTAAATAGAGATTTGTATATATGTTTCTGGTTATTTCCCTTTGTCTTTTTCATTTTTGTTTCCTGATTTGATTCATTCTATGGTTTCATGAGTGTTTCATTGTACATTGTTTTATTTTAAATAACACATTCCCCTACTCTTGCACCAATGGGGGGGAGGGTGTTGATGTGTTCCTGACTGCAAGATGGTTGACCCAGCATAGGAGAGTGTGGCAGTGACTTGGGTGAAAGAGTCTGCTTCCACCCCACTACCTGAAATATGGAGAAGCAAATGCAACAGTGTTTGGTGAAGAAAAAGCTTCTATGTCATCTATGGAGAAAAACACAGAACATGAGGCCAGCACAACAGCTTCCATGTACACCACAGAGAACAAATAAGATGAAGACCTAGCTTGGAAAAGCTCACCTGCTCCAAATACTTGCTGAGGAAGAAGCCTGAATTGAACAAGAGAAGTAGAAGCTAAGGCATGAGGCATTGTGCTGTCAGGAAATGCCAGCCACACCTGTCAGTGCTGGCAACCCTTTGATGTTCCAACATCAGCTGACAGAAAGGGAAAGCAGACAACAAGGGCTTAGCCACAGCAGGTGAGTAGCAGAAGAAATGATGATAAATTCAGCAAGTATTTCAAAATGGAGCATAGAAAGGCTTTGCAAAAAGCAGGATAGAGGAAATCATCAAAGAGGGTATCTAGCTGTCGGTCACAGAAAGGGGACCTGCAACCATTACACACGGGTTCACACAGAACGCACCACAACCAGGTACCAGTTGTTCTTTAGAAATTCCCTCTACTTTTGAATTCTCCATGAAACCGACCCTTCCATTCCCCCCTTGAGAGAACCAAGATTTCAGAGTCAGGTAATCAGTCTGGCTCACAGGAGACCAAAGCTCCATTACAAAATGCCCCAGGGGGCTCACAGCAGCAAACTACAATAAATACAGCTACAGCAGCTAGAAGGGTGAAGAAGCTGGCAGGATATGCAGAACAACAGGAATGGCAGACTGGAGATAATGCAAAAGCAACACAAAAAAACAGAACAAAATACAGTTCCTAATGCTGAGGACACCCTGGGGATACCATTTTAGCACCAGCTAAGATAAAGGGTACAGAACAAGGCCGGACAAGTATTGAATTAAGACAAAAACCGATGCCATACAGATTTCCAGACCTTGTTCATCAACCTCTTGAGCCTGCAAAATGGCAGAATACAGTAAGACTTCAGTATAAAAGTGGTCAAACAGGAGACGGTGATCAAACATATGTGGGCAGAACCCAATTAAAAATTTGATGTGGTTTTACACAACAGAACTCTATGCACTAATTCATACCCCTAGAGAAACAACTTACAATGTAAGTTACAAAATGTTAAATTCATTAAAAAAACAGAAGAGAGAAATAAATAAGTGCATTGGCTGGGGTGGGCAGCCTGGGTTCAAATCCCAGCTTCTCTCTTCTGTTTGTTTGGGTTCCATATATGTGCACACCACACCCTTGTGTATGGAAAATTCATTAGAAAGATTTAGGCAGAAATACCATGAACTAAAAAACACACCACTATGGTCTCCATTTGTCAATGTGACAAATGCAACGACCAGGACATGTTTTTTTTTTTTAATTTACCATCTATTTTATTTTGTAAAATATTGTTGTTCATGAGGGAGGTATGTGAAAAATGAAACTGCAGTCTTTCAAACTGACTGGCTGAAAAAGTAAGTAGGGTGTTGACAATAAGAGTTCCTGTCAACTATAAGGCTCTTTGTTTTACTTAAACCTCAAAGGGATGATCCCTTTCATCTAAAAGAGGCTATGTTTTGATCATAAACAAATGGCTGGTCCAGCCAGACAGCACTCCGATAGCCCATGAGCTGGAGGAACAAAAGTGAAGGTTCCAAGTACACATGACTAGTTTGGGTTTGTTTTCTGGGGGAAGTTGGCTCATAGTTCAAAATGAATGTTCGGGGTTGGATATCAGAGAGGCAGTGCTGGTGATGCAGGCAAGGGCCTGGCCTGCCATGGCTTTTTCTGTTTTATGTTTCTTCGAGTAAGTCATTTGTGCTGGGACATTGAACTTATAACATCACTTGTTTGAGTCTGCCATAACTCATGAGATCTCAGTGGGGGTAAGATTCTACTCTGCTCAGAATAGTAGTTAGTTCTTAGTTAGGATTAGGTCATTTCAAATGTTTAATTTTTTTATTTTTTTATCCCTGTAGTATACTATATTTCCCATAGTCTTTAGTGTGTATAATCATGTGACATATGTAAACATCAATATTAAATGGTATTTTTATATACTTCATGCTTTCTGTGACTGTTCTTAAGGCATATATAAGCTGCTGTAAATTGACAAGTCTGTGATCTACTTCAAAGAGACAGGCTATTTAAGCTACAGTATCTAAAGTAATGTTCTCAGCTGTGACTAAAGAGGTGGGTCATTTGCTTTTGGGAAAGGACACTGTACTGTGTGAGCAGTGGATCTGGTGGAATTTGGACTTTAAGATATCCTGAGTGAGTGTCAAGTTGAAGGGTTGTGAAAACTGGTAGCAGTGTGGATTGAGCTCTGTGAGAGAACCAGTCTGTGACAACCGCCATACTGTTAACTAAACTATCTTTTAAGTTTGTTATGGTGCTTTTAAAAAATGAAGGTGTAAATGTTGCTGACATCATTTATTGGTTAAAGCAACAGAGCAAAGTCCAGGGGTAACCCAGGTCCTATAATTGAGCCTGAAAATATATGGACTGAGGGATGGAGCTGAGAATCAAGCTGCAAAACACTGATAGTGTATTACAACATTTGCCAAATAGTTTTTTATCTAGGAATAAATCTATGCATCCTTTTCTATCAAGGCCACCCAATGTCATGCTATAGATGTTGATCTTTGTAACATTTTTGTAGTGCCTGTGATCAGGAAAAGTGCTACCTATCTGTTGACCTAGGTCATCTGAGCCTACGTTGTACAAACCCTCTACAGTGTAGGGATTTTGACCTTAATACACCCGGAGTGAGTGTCAAGCTGAGTGGTAGCATCATACCAAGGTGAACATTTGGGTATCTGAAGGGTTTTGAAAACTGATGGCATTCCAGACTCAGTTCAGGGAGAGAACTACTCTGTAACAAACTGGTAGCACAGGTGGGATCTGAAATGGATTGAAAGAACAGGATATACAGAGTGGATACTGTATATACTACCATTTTTATTTTATTGTAAATATGGGTCAGTAACTAGAAGATACTGTGCCTGGGGCACACAAAAAATTTAACGTGGCTCATATTGAAGAGCTTTGCAAATAGAGGACTGTCTTTGAGGAAGGGCAGCCATGGGCTGATCTCATACACCTCCTTGAGAAAAGTGACCAGGGAAGCGATGCAAAAGTGGTTACTGCAAGCTAGAATTGTGAGCTGGAGGCTAGGAGAGAGTGTAAATGAGTCAGAGCCTATAACTGGGGCAGCTATGCTAGCAGACCAGATAGAAAAGGTGCAGTTAGCACTCATCCTGGTTAAGGCAAAGGTAGAGGCTGAGCAACAAAATGCAGAGGGTGAGAAGCAAAAGGCAGATGTCGAGTTGCAGAGGACAAAGTTAGAAGCTGAGGAGCAACAGAAAGAGAGAAGGGAGTGAGAAAGGCAGCACCAGCATGAGATTCAGTTGAGAGAGCATGAGATCCAGGTAAGAGTGGAAAAGGAGTGGAAACAAAAGAATAAACATGAGAGGGAGATAGGAGATGGAGATTCTGAACCAGAAGGCACCAGCACTACGAGTAAAAACTTGCATCAGGGGTTCAACCCAAGCAGCCAAAATGAATTCCAAAATATTTCTCAAGTATCAGGAAGGGGATGATCATTATTTTTTTTTTTATCTTCTGAGAGAATTTGTAGACAATTTCAATTGGATAGGGCTTCTTGGGCAACTTGAGCAGGGCATTAGAAGCCTTCACCAGGATGGACAATGAGAACTGTGTGGACTATAACAAGGTGAAAAATGTTTTTTATGAAATGGGTACCATAATATGAGCAATCTGATTGGCCACTAAGTATGTGCTAAAGCATTTTATGCACAGGAAAAAGGTCCAGCACTGGCCAGTGGTCATTGATATAGGGGATGCTGCCCACTCAGAACCTTAAAAAAAAAACGCAGCCATCTTGTTTCTGCCAGAAGTGGTGCCAGCTTAACTGTAAAAAAATAAAATAAATAAATCTGACCTCCTGTTCAGTTTGCCTCAGTCTTTGAATGGTTAGCTTTTTTAAAATCCATCTGTCTGTCTCTTTGTGGATGTAGCATGTATTAAACGAAAAATAAAAATGTAACAGCCGCGATCTCTCTACCAGCCCGCCCACTTGCTCTTGAAGGTTTGTCTTTTAATTCCTTAAAAAAAAGAAATGAACAGCAGAGATCTCTTTCCCAGCCTGCCAGCTTCTTCAAGTATTTAAAAAAAACAAAAACGGAACAGCCGTGATCTCTCTACCAGCCCTCTCGCTAGCTCTCGAAGGTCTATCTTTTAATTCCATCAAAAAAAAGAAACAAACAGCCATGATCTCTCTCTCCCAGCCCGCCCGCTCGTTCAGAATCCACTTCTTAAAAAAACAAAAACAAAACAGCTGCCATCTCTCTTAGATCTCTCTTAGTTATCTCCACACAGCATGGAGGGGTGAATACTGCCATGACAACCAGACCTAAACTACAGAAGCCTTTGTAGGACAAAATTCCTTCAGTCAAAAAAAAAACAAAAAAAAAAACACACAGGACACTTAGGCAGAGGAACTATTTTATTAAAACTGACACAAACATACATGTTTTTTCCTACTTAAAATTGGTAATTTAACCTACCAAATGCAGTTGCACTACAGATGGCCATTTCATAAGCGCAATAAGCCACTCCAGGGTGTGCGTTACACACTTTAGCACATGGCTAGGAGTCTGGACGCACTTGGCCGGTGGCCTCATGCCTCACTATGCCTCCCAGTCATGTGTTAAAATGTCTAACTCACACCCTGTTGTGGCTTATTGCTTACTCGTAAAACATTCTGAATTGACTTCCAAAGCCTATAGACAAAAATTTACAGAGGATTAAGGAAGGCTCCAGGAGGATTTCTGGTTTGGCCCTAACTAAGATGACCTCCTCAGCTCTTAGATCTTCACTTCAGGCTCACACCATTCAAAATAATTAATTTTTCAAACTGCTTTTTGTTTCTGGAATTTTTTTTGCAGTTTTTGTTTACTGGTATTCCACTGAAATGAAAAATACATTCTTTGTGGTAATGAGATGAGTTTTTCCTTCCAAATTTGTCAAGTCAAATAGAGACCAGCTAACAGTCATGGAGAGTGGTGCTGTGAGCCTGAGTGGATCAATCAACCCAACCATTAAACAAATGTTTCAACAAATCATAACTGAAGTGTCAGGTGTATTAAACTCTGTTTCAATGTTAGAAAACAGGATAGAGCAACTAACGATCACAGTGATTGACCCAGAAAATACCCTCTGGTATCTGGATATCCACTGTAACCACAGGGACACCAAAATTGATCTTCTGAAGAACAAAATCTCCCTGCTATGGGAGAAAATAGATGATCTGGAGTACAGGGGCTAAATGAATAATGTGTAGATAATCAGAGTTCAGGATGGGGCAGAAAGCAAGAATGTGCCTGGCTTTGTACAGTACCTCCAGACTGATGTTCTTGGGCTCAAAAACTTTCCTTTAGACATCCAACAAGTATATTGGACACTTACCTCGAAACCTAAATCAGGTGAGAAGCCTCATCCTATACCGGCACTCTTTCTGCATTATTCTGTCAAGGACAAACTGCTATCCCTGGCACAAGAAAAAGGCACCCTGACTGGACACAGGCATAGAGTGTCCATATACCAGGACTACTCAACCAAACTTAACAAAAGGAGAGAGCCATTTATAGAAATCTATCGGTCCCTTCAGCAAATGGGTGTCAAGTACAAGATGACATACCCAGTCACCTTCAAAACTGAGCACAGTGGAGCCTTTCATGATTTTACAGATCCCTCTGAGGCATCTGGCTTCATTACCAGATACTGGGGCACTGCAGTGAACGCAAACCACCAGCCCCCTTACAAAAACTCTAGATCGACTGCCAGGGCAGATTTGGCATGACTCCCCCCCCCCCCATGAATGTATTCTGCTTCGGGCCTTGTAACCCCATTCCTTTTGAGACAGTGGAATTGTATCTTCATTCACAAAGATCTTTTTGGAACCTGCAGGTAAAGATATAGAGGCACAATGCCCTCTGGGCCTGCACCATGGGAAAACTCCATCCACCAGTGAATTCATGGGGCTGTCTAGTGGGCTGTGGAAGCACAGGGCTGTTGGGCCTGGCACTTCATGTGGTCACAAATACAGATGAACAGGGCAGAGTCAATCTGTCAGCCAGTGCACAGGACCCTATGGCACCCATGTGTACAGAGATGCAGAGCCCTATGTCAAGAGAAGAGTTCTGTTCACTGCACGTTCCCTTCCCAGGCTGAGGGGTGGTGTCACATGACAGTGTTATTCCCCCAGCCTCACCTCATTCAGCTCACGCCTGAAGTCAGCTCACTTAGCACAGGATTACAAAGCACTACCCACTGGCATAATGGCTGATATTGTGCACAATGTTTCTTAAGAATTATTATGTATTTTACATTGTGACCCCAAGTTTTCACGATAGCTGTTTTATGACTCCCCCTTATAAGCTTGACATGTGGCATTCATAATAAAGTGGCAGAAATTTCATTTTGTACCACAAGTGTAATAACATGGCCGGCCCGGTAGGGCTGAGGGTTGAGGAGCTGGATGTCACACCTTGTGCCACACTGGCGACCTGGGTTCGGGAGTGGACTCGGGTCATCGGAGGATGGCAGGGGAGGAAAGGATAGAGCATCTGGAGGACAGCTCTCCTTTTCTGAGAGGGAGGGGGACATAGGTCTCACCATCTGGCAACCCCTAGTGGTGACTGGGGGTCAAGCAGCAGTCAGATCCTGGAAAGCACATGGGAATGACCACAGCAGTGCTTCTGTGGGCATGAACGGGAGTGTTCACATGCTGTGCTGGAGTGTATTGCACTGCCGGGCAAATGGGAGGACAGTAACAAGAAATACCCCCTTCCATTGGTAGGTGAAGGTGGATCTGGGGCTCCAGCACCACGTCCAGTTCTGGGCTTAGAAGCCCTACTGACTCTCCTCTCATCTGTCCCCACCAGACACTATAGAAAGAGTGCTGGGTGGAGTGGCGGTCCTTGCTCCCTGGGGACTTAGATCCAGGGGTGGGTTTGGCAGACATGACAAGGGTGAGGTACAGACCAGGAGTGGTTGAAGGTTTCAGGAGAATGGGATAAATCAGTATAACAAATGACCATGCTGGAGAGAGTCCAATGAGGTAGGGTGCACAAATAAAGTTAACAAAAAAAAAGTGCAAAAACATGTCTCATTTAGGATTTGAAAAATTACACCTGTCACATTTATGAGGCGGGAAGGAATGGCTATGCTGAAAGAGTGGAGTCGAAATATTTCCACATTGTCTCATTGCTTAGTTATTTTTCCATATGTTTACACCACATTTTTAACTTACTCTAATTATGACCCCACCTCATGAACCCAGTGAAAATGTTCAAATTTCACCCAAAACGTGATTTTATGGCACAACTGCTAATTCACATTTTGGCACTGATTTCAATAATTTCACCTGTGTTGTTCATGAGACAGAATCTCAAAATGGCCAGTTTGAATGTTTGGTGGAAAAATATTGAAAATCAGCAAAGTTATGAATGAACAATGAAATATTTAAATGTTTAGTCATATATTGGTCATTCTGCCATATTTTTCACCAAATTTTCATTATAGTCCTCTTATAACCCCATCTCATGAATCTGGTAGCTGAAAATGGTCAAATCCTACCCAAAACATGATTTCACAGAGCAAACATGAAATCACGTTTTGGCATGAATCTGAAAAAATGCCATCTGCATAGTCCATGAGGTAGAGTAAAAAGTTCAAATGCACTAAAATACATTAAACAGACTTACCTTGTTTTCTCATATTGCAGTCATTGGTTCCAACAGCATGACATCTGTTTGACTGGAAAGTAGATGGTGTTCTTTTTTCAGCTTTACTACTACTGGATCTGACACTGGGGAACTGGGCATCCCAGTCTCAGCTTTTACTCTATGGTGACACTGGGGGTGGGCACCCCATTGTCGCCACCAGTGCATTGGGTGGGGGTGGACTACCTGGAGGGGAGCGGGTTGGGCAAGCAGATAGCAAGAAAGAAAGAAAGAAAGAAAGAAAGAAAGAATTTGTCATCAGAAAAGTATTGCTTGGCCCACCCTGTCTGCCCAGATGGTCTCCACCTAGTCCATCTCCCCAGACCGTAACTGGTCTCTCGTATCCCGGCCTATTTATTAATATTTTCCTATGTCTATCCCACACAAGCTTGAAGCCTCTTACTGTTTTTTGCCTCCACCACTTCCACTGACAGTCTGTTTCAGGCATCAACCACATAGATAGATGGAGAGAGACACTGCAAGAAAGAGAGACAAATCCTTATAACTCTGGAACTGATTCATATTTAACATTCTAAAGGCACTACCTTGGCACAGGCTGCTTCTACTCTAAAAGTCTCAGCAAAACATTCCATACTGTCTATACTGTATGTGAAAGCAAAAAAAAAAAAACACGTGTATTAAGTATAGGAAAAAAGCACCATAATTCATTCAGAATCAACATTCCATATGTCAGGAACCACACAAGTGTCATCAAAAAATTCTTACATTTTGAGACCTTTCCAGCTAGACCATGCATGCCAAATTTTTGATAATTTCATTGCACACTGCCAGAGTTAGTAAGGTGCAAAAATTTACTGGCATTACCACATCAGTATACAGTTATAAATATAGATAGATAGATAGATAGATAGATAGATAGATAGATAGATAGATAGATAGATAGATACAAGTCATGGCCAAAAATATTGGCGCCCTTGCACGTTTTCAAATAACTTACAATTTCCCTAAACATAAGTTGAAATTAACAGTACAGTATTTGGTCTCCACAATTCTTTATTTCTCTGTTAATATTACAGAACCTTTATTTTTGATTCAGAATTTAATATATCATTTTAAATCAGAAAATGAAAAGAAATGGCATTGACAAAATTATTGACACCCTAGACTTAATATTTGGTAGCACAGCCTTTGGTCAAAATAACTGCAATCAACCACTTCCTATAGCCATGGATGAGCTTCCTGCACCTCTCTACTGGCAGTTTGGCCCACTCTTCTTGTGCAAACTGCTCCAGTTCTCCCAGATTTGAAGGTTGCCTTCTCCCAACTGCTGTTTTCAGATCTCGCCACAGGTTTTCAATGGGATTTAGATCTGGACTCATTGCTGGCCACTTCAGAACAGTCCAGTGTCTTGTCTTGAACCATTCCTGGGTGCTTTTTGAAGTGTGTTTGGGGTCATTGTCCTGCTGGAAGACCCATGACCGTCGACGGAGACCCAGCTTTCTGACACTGGGTTCAACATTGCACTCCAAAATGGCCTGGTAATCTCCAGATTTCATGATGCCATGCACACGTTCAAGGCACCCAGTGCCAGAGGCAGCACAGCAATCCCAAAACATCACTGAACCTCCTCTATGTTTGACTGTAGGGAAGGTGTTCTTTTCTTTGAAGGCTTCATTTTGTTTTCTGTAAACATAGAGATGATGTGCTTTACCAAAAAGCTCTAATTTGGTCTCATCTGTCCACAGGACATTCTCCCAGAAGGATTTTGGCTTGTTCAGGTGTGTTTTGGCAAACCCCAGTCGGGCTTTCTTATGTCTCTCTCTCAGCGGTGGGATCCTCCTGGGCCTCCTACCATATAACCCCCTTTCATTGAGTTGGCGACTGATGGTGCGAGTTGAAACTGTCATACCTTGTGTCTGAAGGTCAGCTTGAATCTGTTTGGCAGTTGATCGAGGTGCTTTCTCCACCATTCGAACAATCCTGTGCTGCAATCTTCGATCAAGTTTTCTCTTGCGGCCACGTCCAGGGAGGTTGGCTACAGTGCCATGGGCCTTAAACATCCTGATAACATTACGTACGATGGAAACAGGAACATCAAGGTCTCTGGAGATTGATTTGTAGCCTTGAGATTGTCCATGCTTGGCTACAACCTTCTGTCTGACCTCCTCAGACAATGCTCTGGCTGTCTTTCTTTTCTACATACTCATTGCAGTACACACAGTGACACAAAACAGAAGAATGAGTCCTTTTCTCTATTCAAACTGGTTGAATGAGTGATTTTTATATTGCAGGCACCTGCAATTCACCACAGGTGAGTTCAATTCCAAAGTAAAGGAGAATCACCTGCTTGAAATCTAATTATTTCTAACTACTTCTAAAAGGTGCCAATAATTTTGTCCGGGCCATTTAAGGATTTCTGTGTGGAATAAGCTAAGACTTAGTAAATTTTTCTGCTTTTTGTGTTTTACTCCACTGCAAACCAAAGAAATACATATGTGGATACCAAAATATTTTTTAATTTCAACAATTTTCTGGAAGGAATGGTGCATTATTAGAAAAAAACTGCAAGGGGGCCAATATTTTTGGCTACGACTTGTATATATACATATATATATAATGTACAGTATAATATATATGTATTGGCTATGCAGTTGGGACCTGTGTAATAAACTGTTTATCTATAAAAGTGCTGTTTGACCAGGGTAACCTCATGAATGGTGTAAACAGCGAGAGTATAGATAAATATTATATTGGACAAGGTCCCCTCTGTGTATTTTATTTATGCAACAGGCTATGACCTTGCGTGATAGACTGTTTTTTGTAGCTTTTTTTATCTTTTTTGCAGCTTTTTTTAAAAATATTATTTATAAATATTTGTGGGTTTATTTTGTGAACTAATGGTTTTATGCATGTGCCTATCCTGTTTGCTATAGCCATTGCCCTGGATATGATGTCAGGAAAATGAGCTGATGCTGCGATGTAGCAGTTTATTGGTGCTGCAGAAATTCCTCAAAAATTACAAACCACTGCCACAGACGTTCAATGGCAAATGGTAACCCTACCACAGAACTTTGTCCCGAAGTGCTGCCTTGCTCATAGCATCACGCCATTCCTTGCTTCCCACACTAAGGACACACTTCACACTTTGACTGTCTCCTGTTTATAGACACTGTGCTTGTGAATCAGTATCATTCCAGGTTTTTGCTATTATTACTTATATCGCTCCTCTTGCTGCATGGAACATTATACTTCAAATGCAGTTAGTGATTGCCTATAAATCAAAATAGGTCATGTCTTTCACTCGAGTACTCAGTTGTATATATTTAAAAATTACATTATACAAGAAACCCCTTTGAAGAAATATTAAGATGCAGATGTACATAATTGTGTCTATAATTATGGGGAAGGCAATCTTCCAAATCTAGAGCTCTGTCCAAATTACATCACTGCCACCTCATCCAAGAGCAATCCAAGGATGCACCTCATTCATCAGGCAAGCACAGAATAGCTGGAGTCAAGTGTTGGGCAAGTTCTTTCCCAATGTAATTTCCAACCTCAGGACACTCCATGAAAGATATTTCCCAATTATCTGTGTTCAAATTTCAGGTGAAATCCAGAGAAGGAATTCAATCAACTGAAAAACAGACTCAATGCATATAGCATGGATATTGTCTAGTGCCTGATATACCTGCCAGTCTGCATGTACCAGCCAAAGTGGAAGACAGGTGGTCGGTCAAGAATCTAACAAATAAATAATAAAAAAAAAGAAAAAGTGGATAGCACCAAGATCACTGTAGGTCAATACACATGTCGGAGTCTTAAAGACGATTGTATACCCTGGGTGAAAAAGAGATCTCTGATGGCATAAATGCAATAGCCATGCACAAAACAAACACTATGTCTGTGCATGGTGACTGCAAAGGAACATAAATACGATAACGTGTCAGTGGCAACAACTTTCAGCCATATAGAACTGATTACTGTAACGTGTTTATTGTTCTGTAATTTGCTTGTATTTGAATTGTTCCATTTGTTATAATTCAACTACTGAAGATGGGGTTCTCCTAACTTTTCCACATCTGGTTTGCTGATGCTGTAAAATAACTTAAGTGTTTTCTGTGAGGTTTGACTGTCCATCTGTTAGTTTGTACTTAAAAAATGAAAATTGCTATCAGATTTTTCATCCTAGGGCTAAATGCTAGAAGGTCATATTAGCACAGAACAAACATCTACGCCAGTCCTATCTTAGCAGTAGTATTCAAACTGCAGTGGCAATCATCTTGATTTAACTCCAAATTTAAAGGAGGTCTGAGTCTGGGAGGAAGTCACATCTTCTCAAAATGGGTGCTTCTGTGCAGAGTACATATAAAGGGCTGAACAAACTTACCCTTTTCGGTTGGCTTTATTTGTTATCCAGAAAACAGAAAAAAGCGAATTCAGAAATTCTAATCAGATATAAAATTAAAAAGTCACATCTCACACTGATGATGCCCTGGTTAGTGTTGGATGGAATGAAAAATCAGTGAAATCCTGTTTAGCAATATGTCTGCCCATTAAAGAATTGATAAATTGGAAACTTGACCTTAATAATAAGACAGACAGACAGATGGAAAGACAGAGAGAAACAAGTGTCAGATTATGTCTCTTCTACTAATGTTCATGTATGTATTTATTAGAAATACCCCACCCAAAAATGTTACACTGCAGGATGCCTCAGAAAAAATGGAAAACATAATAAAGACATCAACTGGGCTGTAGGTCATAAAGTATTTTCACTTATTTTCAGGTATTTAGTTTACTATGGATAACTGAACGAAAACCAAGATTTGCCTCAAGACACCATCTGCTGCTACTTCTGATACTGCAATCCTCTAACAGTGTCATACTACCATGGTGTCAGGCTTCTATCAAGAGGAAGGTAATGAAAACATGGTGCAGAATTATGATGGCAAACATTCTGTTTTCATAAAATATGAGCCAATGGTTGTTTTACTTTTAGTATAATAGTTTCTTAGTTTTTCAGAAGTATCGCTTGATAAGCTCTTTCGATTCTGCATTATTTGTAAGGCAGATTTATTTGTGACAGTTGGCACAAGCATAGAAATAATTTCAGACAAAGCTGCAGGATTTTTGCTGTGGAGCAAAAATTTCTGTCAGGGTCTCATTACAGTATTCTAAGCAAATGCAGTAAGATAGATAGACAGACAGAAAGACAGACATACAGACAGAGAGATAGGCTTACAGACAGAGTGAGCTTTGGAGCAAGTATCTGCATGAAATCTAGTGAGACATGGCAGTGGCAACTTGAAACTTTAAAATGTATATAATGCATCAAGTCTCTACCCTGTTGAGAGTAACTGAAATTACATTTACACATATCTAGTGCATTTACCCACTTAGCAAAAATTAAATAAACAAACATTGGTGGATGCTCATAGATGGCTTTTTACAGCCATTGAAATCTAACCTTGCTACACAATGAGAAATTTGGGGAAAGGGTAGTGGACTACTTGTGAAACATTTACTGTACGCTCAACATCTGTGATTGCTTTGGTTAATTTATCCTCGGTCCTCCCCTTGCATAAGCTTTCTGCTGTACTGTCTTTCTGCATCAAACCTCTATAACTTGCACTGCATCTGCACCACAAGCATGTACTGTATGCACTAATTTTTGTAATTTGCACTTGCTGTACCCATGCTCTGTAAATGGCGTCACCCTGTTGTTGTCAATTCTACCTGTGCTTTTTGCACCCGAGTCATGCCTGAAAAAGGCTTCCATTGCCAGTGCACTTACCTGGTTACCAAAGCTGAAAAAAAATAAATATAGCACATACGTATCCCATCTTATACTACTGTAAGCAGGTCTTTTTTTTTATTTAGTTGTTTTAACCAGGTATAGCACACTAAGCTGAAAACTTTTTTTACAGAAGCTACCTGGGAGCACAAGGAGGTTAAGTGACTTGCTTAAGGTCACACAGTATGCAAGTGGAAGCTGTGGGATTCAAACCCAGGTCTGGTCTGCTGGATGTCACCAGATTTGCAGCTCAGAGGCTTAGACCACTGCACTATACTGCCTCCTAGAGGTTTCTCTCTGGACTGGAGATGCATGTTGTGCAGAACTTGATCTTTCCCATTCTGTATCAACATGAGGCCCTCCAGTGCCAGACAAGTTTAATTTGTCAAGTAAGTGTAAAAAAATATATAAATGAGATCTGAGGTTTGCTTATTTTACTTGTGACTGTTGTTCTGAGATGGCAGCTTTGGTTAGCACATCCTAATTAATCCTTGTTAGTGGACAGAGGGCACAGACACTGCATCTACAAAAACATTGTTGCTTCTAGTGGTGACAGATAAGGCTTAAGAGGATATGACTGACCCTTGTGAAGTTTGGGGGAGAGGGGGTTTAGATTTTTACATTTCTTTCACCGAAGTGCAAAAGTCAGAGATAATAAAATAAGAGAGAGACAGAGAGAGAGACAGAGAGAGAGAAGTGAAAGAGCTAGTATAACAAAAGGTTTTTGTGTATTTTCTTTTGCCCATAATATCCCAGTAGTACCTGTGGCATAGTGTGTAGGCAGCCACACACACATGCACACTATCAGATGGTACAGAGAATGGTGTGTGGGATGGAGCAGTAATGAAACCTGATCCACCTAGTCTCTCATCCTGACTACAGGAGCCCAGTTCTTTTATGTGCATCACAGAGACACAAGCACAAACACCTAGCTCCCATGGTCAACTCACCAAAGTATGTAAGATGTCACTGACATCCTTACATTTCTGTCCTTGGGAATTTTTACTTTTATCAAATACTGTTAACACAGCTTCTATACCTACTTCTAATGAATTACTCATGTAATTACATGACTAACACTCGTCATTTCTAAAAAATCTCTTTCATTGAGCTTACTTGTTCAATGTACATGCCAGGTTCATACTCCAGATGTTGTAGAATGACGTTATCACATATTTGTAATGATAAATATCACAGCACTGTACCACTATATGTCATTTTTACATAGTGCTCATGGCACAAGACTGGGAAATTTAAAGAAACCTTCAAAATCCTGCACTTTCCTTCAGAAATGAAAATACATAAGACAAACATTACTCACTGATTACATTGCAGACTCTGTTACTACAATACTACATTGCCTTCATCATTCTCTAGGACACAACCAAAGCCTACCTGACACAACATGCAAGCACACATTTGACACTGACAAATGCTTGTTTATCTTGCCTACAAGGGTTCCTATTTCTCAGCAATTTTAGCAGTCATGGTTATCCTGATATCTGGGTAAAAAGATGTTTACACTCATTTCAGCAAAAGCTCAGAATGCATGTTTGGAATGTTTAGAAACAGAGAATGCATACCCTTTTGTGTTACCATAGGCTTCACTAATAGCAGGTTTGAATTAAGCAATAATGCATGACAGGGTATGTGTCATGCTGAGATAACATCATGCCTCAAGTGGTTGTGCACGAGGCTGCGAGGTGAGTGCATCCAACACCTGAGAAGTGACGTTATCCCAGCACGGCACACACCCTGGAGTGCATTATCACTATTATACAATGGCTCATTATATTTAGAATAAAAAATTACAATCAATACACTTTTAAATGTTCTTTTATTTTACTGATTTACTACAAAGGAGAAATATTTAAAGAAAATGAAGTTTTTTTGTGTGTGTCCAGCAGGTGGTGTGCTTACTGTATGATGTCTGTTGCTGTGTGTTTTTCTCGCCCTGTTGGTCCATCTCAGTTTTTGTGTTTTTCTTAGCCTTTCTTCCTTTCCATCTGGTAAGTAATATTGGTATTTTTTTTTTAAATATATTCTAGCAAGACCCAATACGGCTGCAAAATAATGGTATTGTGGGGAGTGAGAAACTGGCAACTGTTGCACTAACCACTGAGCCACCTAACTGCACTTTCTAATTGTTGTGATATACACGCACACTGACTAATACATATACACATATATGCATATATATTCCAGTATAACATAGCAGTGCACTGTCCACACACATTTTTACAGATTAAAAAAAGAAATTGAGGGATTGTTTTCTTCTTTTCAGGCTCTGAGAGACATTGGAGGGTAGGGGATTGCCACTAGACACCTCATTTAAATCAGCAATGACATGCATAAAGCTGAAACTGATCTAGACAGCACAGGAATGTAGACTAACAATGTTTGCACTAACCACTGAGCCACCTAACTGCACTTTCTAATTGTTGTGACACACACACACACACAAATACATATATATATATATATTCCAGTATAGCATAGCAGTGCACTGTCTACATACACAGAGCATTGCCACACACAAACTAACACACATACACTGTCTTATATGGCATTTATTTACTAATACATCTAACCTTAACTTTTACTGTATTTATGATAAGCACTGTGTTTTGAACTAACTCGTTGTACTAATCTATGGCATGACTGGGTAACTAAGGTAGAGGACCAGGGAGGTATGATGGATGTAGCCTATATGAACTTTATTGGGGGCATTGCAGAGGAACTGGAGGGTAAGCTATGCCTCTTCACAGATGATACAAAGGTATGCAATAGGGTGGATATGCCAGGGGGGTTGAAAGAATGAGGGAAGACCTTAAATGATTGGAGAAATGTGCTGAAGAATGGCAGCTGGGATTCAATGCAAAGAAGTGCAGGATCAGTGCAGGTGTGATAATAAAATAAGTTTTGTGTAGACTGTGTCTTGATGGCCATTTGAAAGAAATACATACTGTAGCAGAGTTGTGGTTAGATGGTATTAATGGGAGAGGGAAAACCATATAGATAAGATATTAAGTTTTTAGTGCAAAACAAAGTTATAGACAGAGCATGTTTAAATAGTGCAAGCCTGAATATTCACAAATATTGACAAATGAACACAGTTACAGATAGAAACATGTTTACACAGTGCCAGCATTGAAAATGCAAATGCAGCATGTCTTTCAGTTTCTGTAGTCTTAGACTTCAACATTGGCTGTTTTATGACCTTGCATATCTGCATAGCATTCCTTTTGTGACTTTTGACCTTAACACTGCTACATCATATCTGCGGTGCTGTGCTTCCCAGCTAATATTTCTCTAAAACTGCGGCATTCTTGTATAGAATGAAACAGTTTTTTTATAAGGGCTGCTATGACATCACCTATTTTGTACATCTCAGTGCAACATAGGCAAGAGGAAAAAGTTAGAAAGAGAGGGCAGTATCAATCTCAATTACAGCTGAATGGCTGATTAAGTTGATATGTTTATGAGCTATGAATTTTTCTTGAAAGAGAATTTTACTTGCATTGAACAAAACAGTGTTTTCAAGACTGCTCAGCTCAAATGAACACAGCAGATGGCTTGCTTCAGTTAGTGCAGTGGTTCTACAAAACCTCTAATTTGATCTAGTCCATTGGCTATCTGGAGAACTCCCTTTCTCTACTGTCATAGCAAGACGTCTGCAGGGCTATGCCCACAGCAGCTGTAAAAAAACAAATCAAAACAAATTGACTGCAATTACAAATAGATAGCAATGTGTACTTCAGGTTTGCCACCAAACCGAGAGCATAGCACTGTTGACTCAGGCATGTGCCAACACCCGAATAGCTGATCAGATTTTAATAGAATTTGGTTTTTATGTTCTCCCAGTACAATTTCTAGCATCTGTGACTTGTACCAGGAGAAAACAGAGGACAATGATGAAAGTGCTGGGCAGCAAGAGTGACTTGAGGCAGGTTGGGAAGTGGAGGAAGTGTGGGCACACACGTTACAATCAGGACAAGCGCTCACTGTGGCAGGTTGTTTAAATGTGAGGGAAAATATATATGCCTATGTTTGGGGGAGTACTGTTGGGGAGGGTTGGAGGCCGTTGGCAGTGCGTGTAGTTCTGGTTGGTTGTGAGGTTCACAACTGAACACTGGAGCCTGGGGGCAGCGGTATTGCAAAGCCTGCAACAGCTTCAAGATGAAGGGTGCAGTGATTTTTTTTGTTTATGTTTACTGAGGTTGTCTTGCTGTTGGTCCTTCATACAATGATGTTATGCTGAGATAACATCACTGTCGAAGGATGGCACCCACCAGTCAGAACCTAGCATTCTTTTTTGCCATTGTATAAATTTCATTTACTCACATCTGTTTATTTATTTAGATATATATATATTTATTTTAAAAGTTTTACCGGGAAAGACATACTGAAAAATGACAGTTCATGTCCAGATGCATGCTGGGGGGATAGGGGATGTGGAAAACAATAAAATTAGACAACATTGTGCAAATTAAGAATACAGTTGATAGATAATTCAAACATACATAGAATAAATATACATTAGCAATGGACAGATTAATTGAGTAACAGATTTGGCATTTGTTTGCAGTATTACTGCTCTATGACTTTCAGTCATTTTGCCAGCTGCTTTTAGAGTGTTTTAGCTGATGGCAGCTCACCTGTAAGCAATCAAAATCAGTGAGGGCTGTTGCCCAGATATCATATTCCACTCCCCTAAGTAGCAAGCTAGAGTCCCAGGTTTTCAGGATAACCCAATTATTGCTGACAAGTGAAAAGGCTAATGCTTTATGATATGTCAATAGTCAGCAAAACATATGGTATGAGTTAAAGTGCAAGTGCATACCACTTAATCTTCACAACATATTTCTCAACTGCAACCCTGGCATTAAAATGTCATTAGTAAAGCATCAAGACATTAAATGTAGAGTCCAAGCCATAAAATTATAACAGATAAGAAGGGCAATTAATCATTCAGTTTTCAACGAGGCTTTAGTCTTGTCCTTTATCCACAGTGTAACAGGATCTTAAATCTATGTGCCTATTTATTCGAGGAGAACATGGGCTCAATTTACAAGGTGGACGCAGGGCTTTTGTCAAGCCCTGCGTCCACCACAAAGTTCAACGCAGCTGCACCAAAGCCCCTTGGATGCAGGTCGGTCCAATTTTAGAAGGGCTGGTGCAGTTGTGACACTTTCCCCAGTTTACGGCACCTTGCCCCAAAGATCTGGCACAAATGTCCTGATCCCAGATGCAAAGTTAGACTAGGGTACCTGGTCCAACTCCTTGCATCTCATCTTCTGGACTTGCAGCAAGTGTTTGTGGCAGCATTCTTTTAAAATTGCTCTTTGCCGCAATGTTTGGTGCAAGTCACAACTTGTGCCAAGCATCTACAGCAAGTCCACTGTGCCACCCCATCCCCTTCTAAAATTGAGCCCCCTGACTTGATTCTGGGTATATGAAAGTAGAAGTGCCGTGATGTTAGGGCTCAAACAATTTATGTCCAGCATTTATAAAAGGAAAAGTGCTAGTCTGTTTATTATATTCTACTCCTACGGCCCATATATTTTGTAATAGTGTGTTATCCAATTCTTTTGTGTTGCAGAGAGGCATGAGACAAGGCTGTCCCCATCCCCATTTTTATTCAATTTGTATTTGGAACTGTTGACCAGACACTTAATCTCTCATCCACAAATTTCCAGAATTCCAATTGTTTTCCATGACTTTAAACTATCAACATGTGCTGATCACATTTTGTTCCATTTAACAAGTCCAGAGGTATTGTTGCCCACCATGTTGAGGTCTTGTCAGATTTTGAAAAATTGTTAGCATACAAGTTGAATCTATCCAAAACAGTCATCCTTCCACTCATTGCAGTAACCCAGAAAGGTTGTATTCCCTTGGAGTTGCAGAACTGTTGGTCCATGAGTAGCCTTAAGTATTTGGGGATTAACTTAATTCAAGGAACCAAAAAACAAATTAACTGTAATTTACAACTACTACTTAATAAGACCAAGGCTGATTTGGGTCGCTGGCAAGCCTTGCCATTATCTCTCTGGGGAAGAATCTCTGTGATCCATATGAATGTATTACTGAGGGTTCTCTACCCAATAAGCATGATTGTGGTTCCTTTACCTCCGGCTTGGTTCACAATGCTACATCAGATTATCTGTTGTTTGTTTTTTGTGTAAAGGGAGAAAGCTTTGTATTGCATATCTGAAATTGTCATTAGCAAAAAGTCATGGTGGGCTCCAACTCCAAAATTGTTTTTTTATTATTTAGTCTCTCAGGCTAGTATGTTTCTAGCATGGTATCTGGGATTCATGCTGGACAACTTCATCCACTGTAGAAAGATACAGAACTTCACTATTGCAAGATTCACAGACTTGCACCTACGGCCTTGTTGTACATTACTTGGCCCTGGCTCCCAGTTCCCCTTCAGGACACTCCTCTATGATGGTTGGTTCATATTAATAGGCAACTGGGCCATCTCTTGCAATATGTTCCACAAAAAGATCCTTGGCAACAGCTCCAGTTGAATCTAAATATCAGGATTTTTAATAAACCCATTCTGATTACTTCCTAATCTGAGATTAAACCTCAGAAAGTGGCAGCTCTAATACAGTGGGACCGGTTTCTTACTTTTGAAGAATTTTGTGGTGCATTCCCATCTTCTCAGCTGTCTGCCTTGTCCTTTTTTCAACTTGAACATTCCTTATAATAATTTTTAGGCCTGCGACTGTGGCTTTTTTCTAATGGTACAAGCTTGAGGAACTTGGCAGATAGGTTTACCCAACCACATGCAATATCTGTTCTTTATAAAGCTGTAAGAGAAATGTTGGGGAATGTAGCTATTCCAAAATGTACTTACTGGGAGAAGGAATTTCCAGCTGTTGCACCCATCTTTAGATCATCTGTCTCTTGGGACTTCATGAACTGCTATGTTAAGTTGGATAAATTAAGGCTTCTGCAATATAAGATTTTACATCACGCCTATTACACTCCACGGTGGCTTTTTGCTTTTGGGATTCTTGAATCTTTGATTTGTATCATATGCAGAGATCCAGAAGGTACCCTTTGAATCACAGGACAGTTCCACAAGAGGTGCCAAAGATTCTGGGCAACTGCTGAATTCCACTTAGACCCTCTTCTGGGTCTTCAGGAGTGTTTCAGGCCAGAATTGTGCTTGTTGGGAATTGGCAGTGACCGGCTAATTGAGCCACAAATATTTTGCCTTCCCCTGATCACAGCTGTAGCAAAGCTACTAATCCTAAGGCACTGGATGGACAGTCAGCCTTCCTATTATAAGGAATGGCATGCAGAAATATTGTCCATACTGTGGATGGAGAAGTCATTAGCTAATTTAAGACACATCTTTTCCAGTTATAAAAACAGATGGGAAATGCTGGAGGTCCTTCTCCAAATAGCTTAGGGGTATTAGTGATTATTACTCCCTGTGTACATTGGCTTCTCCCCCTTACATCTGACTCGTCCCCTTTCCTTCCCAATAATCTTCTGTTTCACTCGTTCACTTGTTTATGGGGTAAACTTTGTAATGATTGGTCCTTTTTCTTTTTGCCCTCGGTTAGTAGTAGAATGTTCATGTTTGTGGTCTGCTGTTCTTATTTCATCATGGATTATATCATCATTACCTGTTGCTCATGCCCTTAAGGAGGAAGTGTTACTTGATTATGTTTAGTTCTGTTTTTCTGATTTACCTTGTACTTCTTAATGTTTCAGTAAAGTTTACTCAGTTTAAAAAAAAGGAAAAGTGCAATGCTGAAAACAAATAGGGGATATACAGTGGCTTTGCCACTCGTGAGTTATGGTCCTGCCCCCTCACTCATGGAAATAAATGGCACATTTGAACACAGTCAATTGTATGTTCTATGTATACAATGTCTGTGTTCTGTGTGACAAGGGCAGATTCACTGTGGGATTGGCAGAATGGGCTGTCAATCAAGCCTATTGTGATCTAGGCAAGTGAAAAATAAACTGTTATTTACCCACTGCGTGGATAACATTGTTTATGTTTCACTTGGGTCAGAGTCTTGGGAAAATAATGCATTTATTTAAGTAGTGGAATCCCTACATGCATTGCATGTAAATAATTAGTGCACTATGCCTAAGAAATAAATAAAGCCCTAAACCTGAGTTAGACTAAGGAATTATGTAAAAAGAGTTCAAATGTTTCCCAGGTCCCTGAATAGATTATTTTTTTAAGTAGTGAAGCACATTAATCACCAGTTGCTTGTAAAAGACTGCAGAGGGTAGCAGTTTGTCTGCACACAAACCCTTCTTAAAGATCAAATGCACACATATTTCATAGAAGGCTGGAATTCACTTGAATACATGTCCCTATGTCATGATAGTGTTTCCTAAAAATAGCATGCTGTTTGGTTTTGTGGTTTTCTTTAAATCAGCATCTGTTCATGTGCTCTACAGTAACTGAAACAGGAAAGAAACAGTGAAGATGTTTCTGTTCCTGTCAGTGAGCAATGACATCATACCTCTCCAGCCTATTGCTTCACCAGTTAAATACCTGGTTGACTGAATAAGCTGTTGCAGTTCCTAGTTAGAGCAGTTTGTAGAGCTAATTGTTTTTTCTCAGAGTTCGTTACTAACCCATCTGGCTTGTGTTTAGAGAGATATGCTTAAAATCTATCTTTCTGTTCTTATAAGAAGTTGATAATTTGGGGTGCAGTGCTGAATTTTAGTGGCATGAATGAATGTCTGTGAGAAATTACCTTGTCTGAATCACAGATGTCAGTTCTCTGTCATCAAAACTCTGCATTCTGTTCTGGTTATATAACACAGATTTATTTAATGGATATAAAATAAATCTGCATTCTGTTAATTCATAGAAGCAGTGTGTCTTTAATGTAACCTGAATAAATAGGTTAATGTGAGAACAATTTTGTTTTTATGAAAGATTGACAAACATGTGTCTGACACACTGCTATTTCAGGAACGTATTTTCACACAGAACCCCACAAAGAACTGAATGTTATGAGTTCATACAGCACATCATGTATGTGTATAACTAGGAATACTATATGGCATCCTGATACCCTGTCTCCTGCCTTTCGGTTGAGGTTGCTGCACCCTGCTTCCCTCTGTCCCCCACCACCACAGTCAGGGCCAATGCACACTGTTGCCCCCTTTTCCTGCCTCCACAGATGGGGTGCTGTGCTCTGCTAAGCCCCAGAGTCCCAGGGTCTCTGCAGTCACAGTTTGGGCTGCTGCACCATGCTGCCAGAGGCCACCAAAGGTGAGGCTTTTGCTGCATCCTGCTACCCACTTCTGTTGCCCCAAATGGACAGGGCTGCTTCACCACATGCACCACATGCACCCCGTCACACAGTCTGGGCTACTGTACCCTGATTTCCACACTGTGTCCTGCACCTCAGTCAAGGTTTCTGCATCATGCTGTCCTCTGCCTCTGACACCACTGTGCCCTGCTGCATCATAGAGCCTTTTGCCCCCACAATTAGAGTTATTGCACCATGCTGCTCCCTGCCACTAGAGTCAGATCCTTTGGTACACTGCCCAAAACTACCTGATAGAAAATGCAAAAAAAATTATTTCATCTTGTGTTATAGGGTGGGGGACAGAGAGTAGCAGTATGCGGCAGCCTAAACTGTTTGTGCATGAGGCAGCAGGGGGCAGCAGGGTGCAGCAGCTCTGATTTTGTGGAAAAGACAGTGGGCATCAGGTTGCAGCAGACTCACATGAGGGCAAGAGACGGGGGGCTTTTGGGGCATGTGAAAGGATGGAAGCAGACAGCTGCTGCCTCAAGTGTTAGGCAGGAGACAAGAGCATCAGGATGCCATAGAGTATTTCTAGTTATACACATGCATGATGTATTTTCACACAGAAATCCTCAAAGAACTGAATTTTATGAGTTCACACAGTATGTTCCTGAAATAACTGAGTGTGGCAGACACAGGTTTGTCAATGTGACATGTAAACAACATTGTTATAACATGAACATATTTAATGAGGCTACATCAAAGACACACTGCTTCTGTGAATTAATGGAATGTAGATGTATTTTATATCCATTAAACAACCCAGTGTTGTATAGCCATAATATAATGCATAGTTTTGATGACAGAAAACAGATCTGTAATACAGACAATGTAATTTCTCACAGACATTCATTCATATCACTTCAGTTCAGCACTGAACCCCAAATGATCAACTGTTTATAAGAACAGAATGATTTTAAGCTGATCTCTCTAAACACAAACCAGATGGGTTAGTAATAAACTTTAAGTGAAAACAATTAGCTCTACAGACTGCTCTGACTAGGAACTGCAACAGCTTATTCAGTCAATCAAGGGCTTAAGTGATGCAGCAGCAGGCAGGACAGGTATAATGTCATTGCTCACTGATAGGGACAGAAACATCTTCTCTGTTTCTTCACTGTTTTCAGTTACTGCAGAGCACATGAACAGATGCTGATTTAAACAAGACCACAAAACCTAACAGCATGCTTTTTTCAGAAAACACTAATCATGACACAGGGATGTGAATTCAAAGGAATTAAAGCTTTTTATGACATGTGCATTTGATCTTTAAAGTCTATATTGGACTACCAGCATGTGTTTGTAGGGCACGGGAGGGCTTGGTCAGTTCATATATATATATATATATATATATATATATATATATGATTGCAGATAAAAATAAATGGTACCCTGGCTTGACACAGAAGCTTAGCAGCTCTGATGAAGGTGTGTCCCTGGTCCCCAAATTTACTTTCACTGCTGGTCAGGGTGTCCTGAGGTCCCTGCTTAGCTCAAATTATTTCAACATTTTTACCCCTGGAAGTCTATATTTGTAGCTGGCAATTATTTGTATAAAGCAAATCTCTGAACTGAGATTCAGGTTACCCACAAACACATACACAGGTTGGTGGACATGAGACAGACCATGAATTACGTCTCCCACGGCTGGATAGTTCCTCTCAGAGTCATGCCTAGTTCTTCAATAATACAGTATCCTAAAAAATAATCAAGTTCTTCCAACTAATAAAAACAAACAAAGCCTTCATTGGTTAAAGAAAATAATATTATACTAAAGTGGATTCTCCATGTGCAAAAGGAGATATACTGTCCCTTCAGCCAATGAATGTTCAGAACCCCCATACCTTACACCTGGGCCTTTCAAAGCTTCACTTTTCCAGGATAAATCAGCACAAACCTTTATTTGGGAATATAGCAGTATTGTCCTGTAGGCAGTAGGCACACAAGAAATATATAATACCCCTCAAATACTTGAACCCATTACTGGCAGTAACAGCTATGAAAGATAATGCGTGCTTGCAGTTGCTGTCAGTCATCTCCTTTTATTTCAAACCCCAGCAGCCAGGACTGAAACAAACAAGCATGGTGATATCTTTCTCTGAAGAAATGTTACAAATCTGGAATCTGACTCCAAGTTTCACTTAACCTGCAGGGAAGGCCCTATACAGTGGAGCCCGCCAGGATGAAGCGCAGTGTCACAGTTTCCTGCATTAGAAAAGTAATTATCTCCCATTCAGATTGCCTTGTTTGCTGCAGTAACTCTGCTGCACAACTGGGTTTCACTATGGCAGGCTTTGCTGCAGGGACTGGGGTTCTGATATCTCTGAGCGTTCCCTGTAGAAATGAGCTGGGTAACCATCCAAGGACGTATCCTGCTTTTGGGGAGCCTCTAAGCCATGCCAAATGGCAACTAACCCCTTCACAGAGCTACTCACCGGTTAAAAGCTTGTCTTCTCCTTTTTTAAATGCATTTTTTTAGATATGATGGCAGAACGTGTAATCTAAACATCTGCTCATTTCCATACTTTAAGTAAGCGTGCGTGTGTGTGTGTGCACGCACGAGAGCGTGATTGCGTGCGTGTTTTCAGACCTCTACTGAAAATGAGCAGAGTCTCAACACACACCCACACACTCTTATTTAAAAGTATGTAAATGGCTGGCAGTCTTTCCCAAAGTTTAAATTACATCTCTTCACATCATACCTACAAAACACAACTGAAAAGATGAACTACACATTAAACAGAACAAGTGATCAGAACCACACACGTCTAACTCCTGTTTAATTACAAAAAACAAAAACTGGTATTTAGCACTGTACTGTGTAAGCAATAAAACATGACAGGACATGCAGTTATTGGGTAATTATTGCATGCCTGCCCACTTCATGAGTTGGAGGCATGAGATGTTAGTTGAGTGCTCTTCAACCAAAGAGTGGAGGGGGAGTGCGGTAATTAGCTTATAAATGCAAACATTGAAGTGCGTTATTGCATTTATAAGATGACACCAAAATAATAAACAAACACAAGGCTAAATGCATTTTTAAATTAAGAATAAATACGTCTTCATAGCTAGTAAATCAGTTCTCACACCAAACGGCTAGGTTTGCCCCATCAAAGAGGCCAAATTAGTTGGCAGGTTGTCACTCATGTTGTTAGTTGAACTTTCTTTTTTGTTTTTCCCCCCCAACTGTCACAATTACTGAGAATTATGAAGCACTGTACTTCCAAGACCTGCAAGGCACTTTCCAGACCCATGTGGTTACTGGTCAATTACTGCACTGGTGTGGACAGTTACTGGCCAATCAGATCACTGGATATAATGATGGCCATTTTACAATGTGGGATAATGTAATGCTTCAGAACGCAAGGCAGTAGCCAACGTAAAATGTCGTACACACCTGAAAAGTGTAATTGTCCCACAATTACACACACCCTGGGGTGCCTTGTTGTAGTAATAAAATGGTTTATCAGATTTTTTTTTTCTATATATCTTTTATCTCCCATCCATTTGTCCACCTTCTTAGGGATATACCCTGTTCACAGGGATATTTATTTATTTAGTTTTTGTTTACTGGGTAAGGTGCACTAGTCAAACATTTGCCTCTTTTCAGGCACAGCCCAATAGATTACAACAAGTGGGACAATTCAGTGTATGACAACAACACATAAGAATAATAATAGAAGAAGTTTGGTTATCCAGGATATAAACTGCAGAGCAAAAAACTATGGAGCATATGTACAAAAGAGAAATGCAAAGGCAATTATTATACACTGAGCTGACAGCTTTGGCAAAAGGATGTCAGAATACAAAGCTAGGGTCAGGCCAAGGGATCCTGGATGTCATATAGATGACAACTGTTTTTTTTTCTCAGCTGTTTTGTCCCCTTCTCCCCCCACCTCCCTAGGTGGGAATGATGCCTCAATCGGCCACTCACATGCTTTCCAATGCAGCAGGAGCAAGTTCCCTGGCCCAGCTGCAGGGGTGTTGTTGCAATGGAACCTGCCCACAACCTTTCCCAGCCAAGATGCACTGCTGTGCAGCAGCTGCCACAGCCTGGCTTGCCCCTGGTGGCCTCCCTGATTTTTATTTTTGGAGCGGAGCAATGAGATTCAGAAAGCAAAGCTTCTTTTTTCTTTTTCATTTTGTATTTCTCCACCTGACACTTGAGCAACCTCTATCAAGCAGTTACCCCAAGCCCTGAAAACCACCTAACCTGGGACATTTTCTCCTCTTGAACCTCCATGGATGGGTGGGTGTCCTGTTGGATGGTACAGAGCCTGCAGGATAGACCACCAGCATCCTGCTGCCCAAGCTGTTTTCCATACAGCTTTTCTCCCCAGGCTATGGCACACACATACCACAAAAAGACACGGTAGGACTCAGCGACCTGCACCTGGCTAACCAGGTAGAAAACAGCTGCTCCATCACCTAGCCTCCACTAAGTGGTAAACACACAGTGGTACTTGTTGTTTCCCTCCCTGAAAGAGGAGAATCATCATGGCACATATAATCCTCCTTCCCCCGGCTGGCCTCCAAATGACCCCAGTTCATTGACAAAACTCAGATCACCGGCATGGCAGTAGGAGGCCCCCTGTCTCAGCTTGCCATGCCACTCAGCCAGTTAAAGTTAAACATTTCTGACATGTGATGTGCTGGAATAACTTACAGTCATATGATCACATCTGACCATTCACATGTCTTGGTTTCTCGTACTCAGTTTACAATATTTCTTATCGTCATCTAGTTTATTACATGCTGACTGTGCACCACAGTTCTGATGTGAATACATCTAAGGAAGTCCTTACTAACAAGTGAATAAGCCAGAACTTAACTGTGGCAAAAACTTTCTCTACTTCTACATTACAAAGCAACCGGATCACTACACAGGCCACACACTGGCGTGTTCTGGTTCACTGCCTGATACTGTAGGTTTTCCATTTTTGAGCCATCTCCCTCCCACCAACTTATAAGATTTCTGCCTATTTGAGCCAGGAAATAGTCCTGCCAATCACAAGGGTCTGTCACCAAAAAAACAATTCCCTTGGCTTAGGCAGTTTGCTTTTCTGGGGCTCCCTCGTGAACATCCAAGTGGCAACTTGCCCACCTGCCCAGTGGGTCTGCTATTTTGCACAGGACCTCGGGGCCATGCATCAAGCAAGCTACAAGCCTGGCACCCTGCCTGAAAGGTCCAATATTATTATAGGCAAATGTCCCGGTTTTCTAACTCAGTTTGTTTCATTTAAACCCACTCAGCGCTTTGTTCTGCTAACTTGGTGTTGCAGAATGAACTTAAATTCCTTTCTCAAGCTGGTTGCTTCCCAGTCACGTTTTCAGTTGCCCATTCATTGTCCTTTCTGCAAAGATCTTTGAAGCTGTGAACACTGGTTACTGTGTCTAAATTTAAAATCTTTGATTCGCAATACAGTGTTTAATCCTTGCAGATATTTCAAATAAATACTTTGCCATGGCAACACATGTTTTTATTGTTACTCTTTATTCCTTCATGTATGCGTGTGATTACCTGCTGTAAGTTTTCTCAGCTCTACTGGACGCAATAGTAAATAAGACATGTGCTCAACCTGCATTCCAGTAAATAAACTGAAACTGAAGTCTGCTTCTTTGTGGAGGTTAACGCTGTGCTGGATGAGTCTTCTGATTTGTGTAGGGGCCACAGGTCCCTGTATGAAGTATGCTATGGGTCTGGCACTCTGCCCAACAGTTCTGCTATTGCAGGCCCTATAGTATGCAAAGCAAGGTGCAGCTCCAGCGCACTGGTCAATGGGTCTGCTACTTTGCCATGAACCCATCACAATGCACACCCTGCCATGCTTACTGCTTAAACATAATGTTGTGATATACCACTTCTATGCAGTTCTACAGCCAGTGTCTCTGTTCTCAGTGTTGAAAACCACATCAATCCTGGGGAAACAGCTTAATGTCATTTTAGTCTTAGCATGGCTTTCCTCACGATAAAGGCAGTCTTGTGGAACCCCTTGGTGTAGGCAATTAATTCTGTACCTATAAATGTATATCCTTTTACTTGTTCTGTTAACATTTTCACAAAGGGATGGGGTACAAATAATTAATCTATGAACTTAAATGACCCCATCAGACTATTGTGGAACTGAGAGATAAGGAACAGAGCTACAGTGAAAAAAAAAACACAACACATTGGCACGATCCCTGTGTTAAATCTGAGCATCAGTAACATTTATTATTCACAGATGTTACAGTACTGCTAGTAAAATCAAAACAACATATATTTAAAGTTTCCAATGGTCTTTAACTAATTTCTATCTATAAATTGGGAAAAAATAACGTCTTCTTGCTTCTCTCACACTTCTGAGAATGCACAATAGGTCTTGCCTTCAGCTACTGTGCATCATTAAAATAGGTACTATTCTAAGAATCCTGCACAGCACAATCATTCATTAATTGTCATTTCTTTTGTTGTTTTTAGCATTACAAAGTAATAACAAAACACAATAATTTCAAAACTGTATAAAGACCTGTCTATTAGCACTTACAAATTAAGCAAATCAGTGAATTACAGTGATGCATGCTCATATAAACATTACCCAAGACCTGCATTAACATTAGAGCTGTAAGTCTGGTTCTACAAAGGACTAAACAGACGGAACTTGAAGTACACATTTATCCTGGTTGAAATCCGGGACTTTGTTTTCCAGCAGTTCACAAATGCTGAACCCAACTATGTCAAGACATGGGCAGAGAATGGAATTGTTATAAGCAGCAAGGCTCACAACACCATCAAGAAAGGTTCTCCAGCTCCTAGAAGTAACATTTTCCATGCATGGGTTCAACTCAGCCAAGCTGGATAGAAGCTACTGTGCATGCAAAATAGGGTAATGCCTCATTAACTAGAAAAATATCTGGCACAGCCAACCTCGGTAAAATACATGTCTATTAAGTGGGAGTAGCCCATGAACCAATCAAAGGCACAATGTAATATGTAAACAGATTGGTTAATGAATGAGCTAACTCACCAAACAAAATATATTAGTATAAAATGTGTATTATAACAAGGACTGTATCCATTCATGAACAGAACATAGTGCCATAACAAAACTCATACATTTCAGATCATCATCCTTCATCAGTGCAACACTAAAGCCTCTTTAGATTTCTGTAAAAATATAACACATTCTCAATCAGATTTCAATCCCAAATAAAGTAAAATTCCTGTTCAGAAAACAATTTGATTCACAAATGCCTTATAATCTGTAATACATTTATACTATAAATTGAAAAATAAATGTTTTATCAAATAGAAAGCAAAAAACAAAATCTGAATAATCAGCTGTAAAGATAATTACCAGCTTTCGATCTCAGTATCTCTCGTGCTAAAATTCTCCAATAGGAACTGTGTGGTCCCAATCACATTTCTCTAAAGTACAGACAAAATAAAAATATATAAGGTCTCCTTTCACAAAAACGCTCGCAATAGTGCACGTATTCATAATAGAGTTATCAGCCACAGTACATTTAAACATTGGGTATCCCGTGAAAATCACACATCGAGAGTGTCTTAGTAAAATATACCTGAATATTTAATCAATTCTTAGGCACTATGTCCTTATAAAGTTCTGAAAAATATAGTGCATTCATGAGAAGCTGTCCAAAGTTAAATAACTCAGCTCTCCCATTCACAGTGCAGTAATTACTCAGGTCAGTACTCACAATGTAAAGTCATGAAGTAGCCGTGTCCTTTGCTCTCTCTATTACTGGAGGTACAGTTGGTTTCTTGTGCAGCATTTAAATAGGCGAGTCCACCTCGCGGGAGAATCGGGTGCAGGGCTATGAGTCTGTATCAGATGACAGATTCCAGTGCCCGGGGCACCCGACCTGCCCACAGGAGCAGCACCTAGCAACACAAAAACTGAAAAGGCTAGGTTTTACCATGGTTTGGATCCTTCTTAAAGGAATATCTGTCATTTCATCGCAAGCTTCTTACTAAAGTTTTATAGAAAAGCTTTCTAAGATATTTTATTTCTAGATCCTTTTACATTAACCAGGTGCATATTATAAAGGTACCATGCTTGATAATAGCCATCCTGATCAAACTATTATCAAACATGGTACCTTTATACAGACTCATAGCTCTGCACCCGATTCTCCCGTGAGGTGGACTCGCCTATTTAAATGCTGCACAAGACGCCAACTGTGCCTCCAGTAATAGAGAGAGCGGAGGACACGGCTACTTCATGACTTTACATTGTGAGTACTGACCTGAGTAATTACTGCACTGTGAATGGGAGAGCTGAGTTATTTAACTTTGAACAGCTTCTCACAAATGCACTATATTTTTCAGAACTTTACAAGGCCATAGCATCTAAGAATTGATTAAATATTCAAGCATATTTTACTAAGACACTCTCGGTGTGTGATTTTCATAGGGATACACAGAGTTTAAATGTACTGTGGCTGATAACTCTATTGTGAGTATGTGCACTGATGTGAGCATTTTTGTGAAAGGAGACCTTATATATTTTCATTTTGTCTATACTTTAGAGAAATGTTATTGGGACCACACAGTTCCTATTGGAGAATGTTAGCATGAGAGATACTGAGATAGAAAACTGGCAATTATCTTTACAACTGGTTATTCAGATTTTGTTTTTTGCTTTCTATTTGATAAAAAATGTCTTTTTCAATTTATAGTATAAATGCATTACAGATTATAAGGCATTTGTGAATCAAACTGTATTTTGAACAGGAATTTTACTTTATTTGGGATTGAAATCTGATTGAGAATGTGTTATATTTTTACAGAAATCTAAAGAGGCTTTAGTGTTGCACTGATGAAGGATGATGATCCGAAATGTATGAGTTTTGTTATGATACTATGTTCTATTTATGAATGGATACAGTCCTTGTTATAATACATATTTTATACTGATATATTTTGTTTGGTGAGTTAACGCGTTCATTAACCAATCTGTTTACATAATGCCTCATTAACACCTATTAGCACCCAAAAGCACAGGATTTGCTAAATTTGCCATAGTGGAATGCCCAGTAAGCGGGGCACCAACCCATCTGTGAGCGGCACTAACATACACTAATGCACTTCTGCAAAGCTGCTGACTGTGCCTGCATATATACGCATTGACAAATTCAAAGGTTTGTAGTGGTGATAAATAGCCATTAATGCCGTGATGATTATCGCTTTCCCAAACCTGAACTTCTCTCCAGTGTACCTCCCACCTCCTGTACCCATAATCACCTATCTTGTATGCTGTAGCTAATTCCCAGGCAGCCAGTGGTCCCCACCTCCTAATTACCCACCCAGTATGATAGAATAATTTCCAGTCATCTAGAGGCTTCCCACTCCAGAGATAATCAGGAGACCACTGGATGCCTATGAAGTTATTCTACCATACTGGATGGATAACATGGGGTAGGGTGGGGGAACCATTAGACACCAGGGAAGTTATTCTATCATACCAGGCAGGTGATTTAGGGTGGGGTGACCATTGGACACCTGAGAATTTAGTCTACTATACCAGGTGGACTGTCTGGGATTTGGGTGATCACTGGACACCAAGGAGGGTATTCTTTCATACTGGGCATCATTTGGAGGGGTGGGAGATCACTAGACACCAGGGCAGTTCAACCATATGACAGGACAGAAGATCAAGGGTGCAAACCATGTTTGCTTCAGCCTGTAATGAGGCCTTAATGGGATGCAAATGACCTCATAGTGCCTTACCACTGCTATGATGTCATTTGCATGAGGATGTGAATTGCTCCACAGAAACAGTTGCCATTTGCATGCCGTAATTGTCCATTTGCTCCTGCAAACTCCATTTTTCCCTTCTGACCACATGCTTCCTATGTCCAGGAGAGGGTAGGAATTTGTGTGAGAAATCGCGATAGTGCTTGGTTCAGTCTGGATGGTATATTGGCACATGCTATTAGTGCATGTTATAACCTTCAGAGTATGCCGTCTGTACAACGAAACCCCAAGAGCAAAGACAATCACAGTGACAGGATTCGAGCAAATACCTTGAGTTGCTGTGAGAGTCTCTGCTGGCACCAGGACTGCATTGCTCGGTGTTTCACCCCCTTCCCCGAGACAACTCAGACTCAGAGTTGTATCTTAGAGACCGAGGGGGGTTGGGGGTTCAGTTCCCTGATAAAAACACTGAGACATCCTCAACAGTACAATGCCGACACTCAGCATTGTGGCTGTCGCTGTCGGGGATATCGGTGAGGCGGATGTCATCTCGCTATAGGTAAACCATTCTTCAGACATATTCCAATATGCCAGGGGGTTTCACCCAGCACTAACTTATGCTTGGAGCAGACTTTTTGTATGTGTAACTGAAGGTCTTTGAATATCCACCCTTGATTTCACCAGGTTTCAGAACTAATGAGTAATTAGAAATATATGGTGGGGAATGCAGCATTTACAAAGCATAATAAATTAGTAATAAATAGGCATATTCCAAAATAAACATACAAAACACTGTACTGGAGGTACTGAATTAAGTTTACTCATGTCAGAATTTACAATTAAATTAAAAAATGTAAAATTTATATTATTAAATGTTAAAAAAAAATGTATGCTCCCTTTAAAGTTTCATATGTATCTTTCACTAGTTCTAACAGCAAGTGATACTTATTTAAAATAATTATTGCATAAATCATAAAGACAATAACTTGAAAATGGCTGACAAACACATCTCTCTCTCAAAGAAGAAGAAGAATCAGCATTTATAGCGCTTTTCATACACAGTATCCCAAAGCACTTTACAAGCAATGCTAGACTGGTAGTGAAGTGACTGAATGTGTGGTGGCGGCCATATCACACACCATCACCCACACACAGCCTGGATAATTGCATGAACCAGTTTATGGGAAGGGGAATGTTGGGCAGAACACCGGGAATGTTCCCTACTCTTTGCAAAGAGTGCCCTGGGTTCTTTTAGTTCCACCTGGACACCCACCAGGATGGGCAGAAGGGACCTCGGTTTAACGTCTCATCTGAAGGATGGCACACCCCAGCAGTACAGCACCCCCCAATACTGCACTCAGATGCTAATGATTTTTAGGTGCAAGTCCAATCCCGGTGTGGGACGAGAACCCACGACCTTCTGGTCCAGATGCGGATGTGCTACCAACTGAGCCATGCTGAATGCCAGGCTGGTGGAGGCAATTGTCCACAGCTGTGTGGGTGCTGATAAATGGTATGGCTGCCTCTGTACATTTTATAGTCTCATCACTACAAACCTCTCTCGAGCCTCTCTCATTGCTTGTAAAACACTTTCGGGTACATTGTGTCTGAAAAGGGCTATGTAAATGCAAAAAAGGCTCATGTGATCCCGCTCCACAACAGTGGTAGCAGGGAGGAGGTAGGGAACTACAGACCAGTCAGTCTTACCTCAGTAGTGGGCAAGATTATGGAGACACTCCTTAAGGAAAGGATAGTGCAACACCTGGAATCAGTAGGAGCACAGGCTCCAAGTCAGCATGGGTTTACAAAAGGAAGGTCCTGTCAAACTAATATCATAGATTTCTTTGACTGGGTAACCAGAGTGGTGGACCAAGGGGGAGCAGTTGATGTTGCCTACCATGACTTAAGCAAAGCTTTCGATACTGTTCCACATAGAAGATTGATTAATAAGCTGGGTAGGCTCGGGGTGGGTCAGATGTTAGTCAACTGGGTGGCAAACTAGTTGACAGGCAGAAAACAGAAAGTTGAGGTAAACGGTATACAGTCAGAAGAGATGCAAGTCACAAGTGGGGTACCTCAGGGATCAGTCCTGGGGCCAGTCCTCTTCAACATCTTCATTAGTGACCTTGCAGATGGACTGGAAGGTAAGGTTTGTTTGTTTGCAGATGACACCAAGATCTGCAACAGAGTAGATGATCCAGATGGGGTGGTCAGAATGAGAAGAGATCTGGATAAACTAGCAAAATGGTAGGAAGAGTAGCAACTGGGGTTTAACGCAAAAAAGTACAAGATCATGCACATAGAGAAGAGAAACCCTGAAGCCACCTATAGGCTGGGAGGGAAGTTGCTGGCAGTCACAAGGGAAGAAAGAGACTTGGGCATCATCATCACCAATGACCTGAAATCATCCAAGCAGACCTTTAAAGCAGTAGGTAAGGCTAGAGGGATGTCGGGGTGTATTAGTAGGGGTATCACAAGTCAGAAGAGGTAATAATCCTCTTTACAAGACACTGGTTAGCCCCATCTGGAGTACTGCGTGCAGTACTGGAGGCCACACCTTCACAGGACATTAACCAAATTGAGGCAGTCCAGAGAGAGCAACCAAAATGGTGCAGGGACTGCATCAGAAAACATATGAGGGCAGATTAACTGAACTCAATACGTATACCCTAGAGCAAAAGAGGGAGAGAGGTGATATGATTGAAATATTCAAACACCTTAAGGGCATTAACAAGGTGAAAGAGTCTAACATGTTTCAATATAAGAAAAATAGCAGGACAAGAGAACACAGCATGAGATTAGAGGGAGGCCGATTAAGGGGTAATGTGAGGAAGTTCTTTTTCACAGAAAGGGTAGTGGATGCATAGAATGGCCTACCTTAGGAAGTGGTGGATATGAATACAGTGCAGGGCTTCAAACAGGCATGGGATAAGCATAAGGGAGCAATACCGATGAGTATGAATAGATAGGCAATTGACAGAGCAAAGGCTGATGGCACATTCATAAGGTTGAAAAAGAAATGGGCCTTGCGGTCCTTATCTGCTGCCAACTTCTTCTTTTGCTTCTTATTTCTTCTGCCCCATCCCTTCCTCCTCCTCCTCCTGGAGGAATATTTATAAATGAATCAAACACATGGAATTTATTACAGTGTTGCTCCAGCTCTGTAGAGATAAGCATAACTTAGGCTGGCTCCCATTTATGGAGTACCTGCCATAGAACAAAAGGATTCCAACGTAAGATAGCTTACTGGATACATAAGTCCTTAGTTCACCCATTCCTCAGTCATCAGCTAAATACAGTAAGCAAGAAACACATCCCATAGCAATGACTGATTTAGAAAAACACCTTACATAAATAGGTTAATGTGTTCTGCTACATTTCATGTTAAGACTACATGTTCCATGGTTGCAGGATAAGGTAGGCTATATGTATGTGGCCTACTAGAATATATGTTCTTGACTGCTCAACATCATAATTGTTAGATGTGAAGGCACTCGTGTACAGAGTTTGTTTATTATGTTTATTTAAAACAACATTAAAAAGCCATTTTAAATGGCATCCATCAAGTTGCACATACAATTCCTGAGTTACAGTACAATACATTACATTACATCAATAAATGTTACAAAATAAATACTGTACAACATATTCTATACCTAAAATTCATTTCTTATTTTGAATATACACAGTTACTCAATGCTAATAAAATTCATATAGACATGTCAATAACTTAGTTTAGGTCATCTGCAACAATACCTGGGCAAAGATTGAAGATTTTTTAAAAAGACTAACATATGGTGAAGAGAGTGGATGATAAACACTCCTGGGTCGCCCCTGAAAACAGGCAGTTGTGCCTAGTGGGCCTTACCCTGCCAACAAAGAATAAATAAAAAACATATTTGGAAGGGCACATCTTTGTTAGAATTGAGTTCCATACCTTAGGACCCAGGTATGAAAGTGCTTGGCAACAGTAAGAGCTAAATGCTTTGCACAACACAGAAAAGATCCCACAGGTGAGCATAGCACAGCCCTACTAGTTTTGATTGTAAACATGGTACACGTACAAAGATATTCAAAAACAACTCCTTTTGTGCATCTATAAACCAGCAATAATAACAAATGTAAGGGTCTTTGTTTGCCCAGGGACAACCATCCAAGATGGCAATATAAACTACAATGATGAGTTTCCCTTAGTACTGATAATATTAAATAGGCAAGATGATTATAGAGGACATCCAAATTGGCCAGTACAAATTTGTATGCCTCTACATGATGTATGTCTTCATAATCAAACAGTGGTAAAATCAGTGTGATTAGGGTATTTAATCTGACCTCCTGGTCCATACAGTTCCTGTTTTGTGAATAAAAAGTGAATGCGTAGGAAATATGTTGCTGACTAAACTATGTATATGCTCTCCCTTTTTAAATTTGAATCCACCCACATTTCTAAAAACTTGTAGAGTGAAACTACCTCCAGAGTGACATTAGCTTAGGTAACCAGAAAGAGTGATTCAGAGACTTTGCTTAACATACCAGGGGAGCCAAAACTCACGGCCTGCATTTTTACTGCATTTAGTACTAGGTGATTGTTCAAAACATAACCATGTATTCTGGTCCAGAAGCAAATAGTTTGATACATTTTATTGGACCAACATAGATGTTACAAAATGAAAACAAAGTCTAAGCTTTCGGACCAACTAAGTCCTTTCTTGAAGACTTATGACAGTTGTTCAGAAAGTCATATTCTGTAAACACCCACATCATACATTATTAAACCAATGATAATTTTTTTCTTTTTTTTTTAAGAACCTGTTTCAAAACATCACAGATTTAAATGGAATGAACAGCATTCCATTAACTTGCTACTACTGAGAATCTTTTCAAGGTTAAATAACATCCATGGTAGATAAGCTAAACACTCAAGTAGACAGGACCTCTGACTGAAATTATTAATTAATGGGTGTATTATAAGAATACATTCAAAGTTAAAAGCAAGTCCTTAAGATTTAATACCACAATTGTCCAAGTTTAAACTTGATAGTATTGTATGATAAAAAAAACTGTACAACATAAATTTATGCAAGGAAATGAGAGGGAATACAAAAACAAAATATGTACCTTTTATGAACAACTGTTTAAAACATTCATACAGAATTAAACCTGTCTGGAGATATTTTCTAAACTATACTCTCAACCAGTTAACACACTCCATAAACATTAAAACATACAGTGCTGTAACAATATTTTTTACAAGATAATATCAATTGTCAGTATTATTGCCAAATAAAAAAATAAACCTCTCAGGGACCACCTGCAAAATGAGTCTGTGCATCTTAAAATGCTCAAAGTTCAATAATGAGTCAGTATATAATCAATTAACTAAATGAACAGAAACAGTCTTAAGCATCTGAATAAAACCCCAATGGAATTACCCCAAAAAAAGGATAATGAGAAAAGACGTGTATATTCATTATGTATGTGAGCCAAGAGTCCCAACACCCTATAGCATAATTATGACATGCACCTGAACATAAGTCTACCTAAATATGTTAGCAAAACTCAACCTCTCCCTCCAACATGCACCAACCCACAAAAAACACCATTCTACAACCCCCAAAACACACACAAAGTTACCCCCACACTAAACTCTCCCTCATACACACTCACCCAAAACAAACCAACCTCCCCAACCCCCCCACACACATGTATATTTGATGAGAAACCAACATGCTGATAACCACTTAAGAAAGACTATGAAAATAACAACAAAAACTCACTGAAGTCCTATTAAATGTTCATCCTATGAAGTAAAAATCTGTGTATGTTTAAGTAGGGTAATATGTCACAAAACCTGAATCAATATTCATGCCATCTGCTACCATATTGAGAAGTAAAATAAGCTTAATCTCAAAAGTCCATCTCTGTTGTGTATTTTTTAAATGTCCTTTAAGACCATTACTGACATATCTGAGATAGCATGATCATTCTGAAAGAAGTGTTGCCCTACTGCTTTGTCAGTCATCTTCGTATTAATGGTATGTCTGTGTGCATTCATTCTAGTGTGGAGAGGTTGGCTTGTCTCTCCAACATACCCTGTTTGTGGACGTCTCTTGCACTGAATGAAATAAACAACATTACGTGATGTGCAGGTATAATTTCCCTGTATCCTGAACATTCTGCTTTGTGATGTAGCCACACAATCCTAAGTGGAAATAAGCTCACAAGTCCTACATTTGGGTTGATTACAGGGTTGTGTACCATTTAGTGTCATAGTACCGTGTTCTGGTGCAAGTTTACTCCTAACAATCAGGCTGGCTAAATTAGGTGCTGGTTTAAAAGACAGCAGTGGTACAGTATTTCTTAGAAAATACCATTTATGGTCTCATCCTCACTAAATATAGGGTGGAGGTCCATAACAATTTTACATAGAAGTTCAAGGTCTGGATGATACGTGACTACTAAAGGTATTCTGTTGGTAACGTTCCTTTCCTTATACTGAAGTAGTTGCTCTCTAGGTACCTGTGTTGCACATTCAACTGCTCTGTCAATTTCTCTGGAAGAGTGTCCCTGCTCCATAAAGGTGTTTTTCAACATAACCAAATGTGTATCTCTGTCTTCCTCATTTGAAGAGATATAGTGATACCGAAGTGCTTGACTGTACATGACAGATTTTTTTGTGTGGCGCAGGTGATTACTATTTTTGTGTAAGTATCTCTGTCTGTCTGTCTGTTGGCTTCCTGTAAATAAACATATGTAAGGTTTCATCCTTGATGGTGACAATGGTGTCCAGAAAATTAACACTGGTGGCAGAATATTGCAGAGTAAGCTTTATGGTAGGGTGGAGGTTATTAAGTTCCTGATGAAAATCTTTTAGTGCGTCAGTGCCTTCTGTCCAAATTATAAATGAATCATCAATGTAACTGAAATATGCGAGTGATTTGTGAGGACAATGCCTTAAAAAGTCTGCCTCCAAATTTGCCATAAAGAGATTAGCATACTGTGGAGCCATCCTGGTGCCCATTGCTGTTCTCTTAGCTTGAACATAATGTTTGCCATTGAAGCTGAAGTTGTTATCCGTCAGAATTAATTCAATAAGTTTCCCCACCACTTCAGGGTTGATGTTTTGGTCTAATCCTTTCTCATGTACAGTAGGTACTTAAGTCAGGCTGAAATGCCATCCTTGTGTGGAATAGTAGTGTAGAGGAATGTTACGTACATCGTTGCTAAAATGGCGGTAAGTCCTTATAACCAGAAAGTTTACACAGGAAGTGTGTGGTGTCCTGGATGTAACTGTCCCTTTCTATAACCAGTGGTTTTAAAATGGTTTCTACAAATCCTGAGATCCCCTCAGTCAGGGTACCATTGCCAGAGACTACCCCCGGATTGCCAGGTTTATGTATTTTAGGCAGCATGTAGAATGTCCCTGGCTGGGTTTCAACAGGGATAACATTAGTTTGCCTTGGACATGGTTGGGAAATGATCTAACTAAGTTCAGTAGTTCTCTTTTATATTCTGTGGTGGGGTCACTCTCCAGTTCTCTGTAGTAGCCAGCTGATATAACTAGAGATGGTGAAGAAGTAGCTCTCGCACAGCTCTGCAGGCCTCTGGAGAAGGAGCCTGAAGAGCCGGGTGTGGATTCCTGCTGAATGCAGCCGCTACATGAAGAGGTCGAATTATGCTGCTGGGATTGCCCAAAAAGGTAAGTCTGGCTCCAAGTAAAGTGCACCACTCTGCTAGGGAGGGGAAGGGAGGGGAGTAAACTCTGACTAGGATATGCGCTGTGCCACACAGTCCCCACTTGGGGGGGGGCCGCATCAGAGGGCAGGCGTAGACGTATTTTAAAATGCACAACTGCACCTGCGGATGCAGAGACAGTGCCCAGACACACCAGCATTAAGAAAGTCTCTGTTCACATGCATAAACTACAACTTGGTTGCCACTGCCTGGCTAGAAAACAAAAACAGAATAATCCTCTGTATTAGTCATACAATTGAACCAGCTTCTTGAGACAGAGCAACCTAGAAACAGATAGCAAGAACCTTAGAAACACATCTAGTTTTCTCTTTTCTGGGACAAAATTAAGTTAATAACATCAGCATAAAAATCCCAGTGGCTAAAAGAGGCAACAATATTACTGTAGAACCACTGTGAGAGGTCCAGTAGAGACAAACTTGAACTGGCCAAGCCCTAAGGAAACATGCAACCAAGCCTAGGGCCAGTAAAGACAAATAACAACCGATCTAGGTCAAAATGAATCTGAAGTTGTAAAACCAGTTTGTTTCTAAACAGAGGCCTAGCAATCTGAGAGCATGACCTGCAGGTACTGAGCCTGATTAACCAATTAACAGTAAATAGTTAATTAACCAGTTTAAACAATCTGGATCTGCTATGTTAAATGCCCCAGCAAAAGAGGTTAGCAGTAGGAGAGAAGATTAGAAGCAAAAGAAATTAGCTGTGGTTCAAAAGCCAAGAGGCCTACCTTTAGATAATTAATCTGTTTCACACAGGGGCTCCTGGTGTGCTGTAGCCTTCACAGATGCATAGAACTGAGGAACAGGGGCTCCTGGGACTAAGGTATACTGCGAAATTTGATCCTGGGTCACATGTCATATTCTGTACGCATTGTCCTACTATGTATACTTTGATTATACTTGCACTGTTCTATGTAACTAACTCTGGATTGCCCCTGAAAAAGGGACCTCCGGGGCCCAGCGGGCTTACCCAGTTAACAAAATGTAATAAATAAATGTGCATCAGCCTATCAGGTGGGCTGGAACCCATGATGTAACATCCGGAGTGCCATGGATAACAAACATAACACAATCTGCTATTAGTAACCAGACATCACAAGCTGGATTCTCAATGTAGTGGCTCTGGCAGTGTGGAAAATAACATTAGAGTATGGATCACTTGCCCACTTATTTTCCTGAACTCTGCTTCTCCACATAGTAGCATCATATAGAGGATAATGTATGGGTCCCGATTGGTAACCAACTTGTTAACCATCAAGAGGTTGCCATAGTGATTGTGTAAACCTCAAGAGTGAAGCTCAAGAGGTTTACATTGCCTTGGCAACCTCAAGATGATTAAAAAGTTGCCGATCATGATCATACATTATCTTTTATAGTGTATGGTCACCTAAAGTGTGAAAAACCAGAAGCAGGTACTTTATTTAAAGTAAATTAAGTCACCGTTGGTCAAGTTCTCACCCCCATGGCTGTTTCGGTGAGGCACTCACTTCCTGTAACATGGATGCCCAGAACAAACCCCATTGTTATACCAGCGATGTAATGTACCATCGAAGGGTTAACAACAAAGTGACACCACATCAGTGGTATAACAACACTGGTAAAAGATAGATTTTGGTGGATAACAACATTCTACCATGCATTATATAGAGGATAATGTATGGTCCTCTATCGTTAACCGGTCAGTTAACAGTCGAGAGGTTGCCAGAAGCGACCATGTAAACCTCGAGGCAGCTCGAAGGTTTCACGCGTAACAACCTAAAACGATTAAGTGACCGGTTGCCGATAGAGGGACCATACATTATTTTTTATAGTGTATGGTCCCACTATCAAAAATTAAATGGCTTACGTTTTTTAAAAAGTCACCACTGCGGCCCTTCAGTCCTTCCCCGTGGGTTTCCCTTCAGTCAGTTCCCCGTTGGAAAAAAGCGCGCACATGCGCAGACCACTCGCTGTTGTTAACCTATCGATGTGACGTAGGATCGATAGGTTAACAACATATCTACGTCACATCGATAGGTTAACAACCTTAGGAAATGATGATTTCCTAAGGTTAACAGCGTTCTAACATACATTATAAAGCCATTAATATTACAACACAGTAAATGAGTCTAAGTCATTCACATCCCTTCAGTACATGATCTGTGGGCTAGTCAGCATTTGTAGAAGTCTGATGTTGTGTGTGAGGAGAGTATCGGAAATCATAAAATGTATTAGGTATAATGTTTATTAAATGCAGGACAATTAAGGAAAACGATCAGAATAAGTGCAGGATTGTAAAACAAAACAAAACCTCTGCAATCTTTATATATACATAATGAGAAAATGGACTCAGAGACTATAAAAAGAGAGATTGCAACTGTCACATCTGCTTAAATGCAACTATTCAGATGTTAGCAATTTTCTTTTGGTATCAGACACTTGCTTCATATGAAATCAGATTTTGTTATAATTACCTAAGTTGGCAAAACATATACTGAGACCAGATACTATATTAAAAAAAAATCAGTAGTGTCAGTCTCAGTGGTGACTCGGGAGTTTGTTACTTCATGCTTAAGACTGATAAACATGCTAGAATCAGACAGAGAAAAAAAGTATTCTATTTTACAGACTCATTGAAACTATCATGGTTTCAGACAAGTAAATATAGGTATCACACTGTGAGGTTTGCCAAATAGAAAATAACACTCAGACACACACAGTTTGGAATGTCAGGCTTTAGTGTACAGATCAAACATATGGAAATTTGTTTTCTATCTCCTTTAATGGATTGAAAATAGATAAATCTATGGGAGCTGATGGCTTACACTTGAGAATGCTTAAGGAGATAGTGGAGGTGATAACAAGACCACTTGCAGTTCTGTTCAACTGCTCGCTGGACATGGCAGTGGTCCCTATGGACTGAGAACAGTGGACATGGTCCCACTACATACACGAGTAGAAGAAAGTATGAACCAGGGAATTATAGACCAGTCAGTTTGTCATCGATAGCAGGAAAAACTATGGAGTCTATACTGAAGGAGAAACGTGTGGACTTCCTGGAGGAAAATGGGCTACAGGGCTCTGGACAACAAGGGTTCACAAGAGGAAGGTCTTGCCAGACAAACCATGTCAACTTCTTCAACTGGGTGACCAAGGCAGCAATAAGGGACAGGCAGTCGATGCAGAGTATTTGGATTTCAGCAAGGTTTTTGACTCAGTCCTCTACATGAAGCTGGTCAAAAAGTGAAGGGACTCAGGGGTGGAGATAAATTGATGACTTGGGTAGAGAACTAGCTGAGCAGAAGAACGCAGAGGGCAGCAGTAAATGGGGGGGGGGGCAGTTCAGATGTGAGAACGAACAAGCAGAGTACCTTAGGGGATGATGGTGGGCTGGTCCCTTTCAGTGTGTTTATTTGTAACACAGGGGAAGATATCAAGAGCGAGAGCTGCCTCTTCCAAGAGGACACAAAGGTCTGTGCAAGGGTGGGCACAGAGGAAGCAAAATGGGAACTCAGAGTATCGGGACAGGTTGGAGAGCTGGTCGAAGATATATAGCAGCTGGGTTTCAATGCTAAAACCTGCAAGGTAATGCACAATGGGAAAAGGAACCCAACAGTGCAGTATGAACTGGTGGGGGGGGGGGCACTGGAAACACCACTGAAGAAAATGACCTAGCAGTCATGATATTGAACTGCCTGAAAATAATGGCACACTGTAATAGAGCTGTAGGTAAGGCAAACATGATGTTGGGATGTATAGGGAGAAGGATAAGCTGCAGAATTCAGGAAGTGATCTTCCCATCATACAGGTCACTGATGCAAATGTATCTGGAACACTGCACAAGGTTCTGGAGTCCACACCTAAGGAGAGACAGCAACAAGGTGGAAGCGGTACAGTACAGAGCAACCAAGATGGTCCATGGACTAGGGAACTAGACATACAAAGACAAACTGAAGGACTTGAACATCTACACCCTTGCAAAAAGGAAGGAAAGGATTACATGACTGAAACATACAAGTATCTGCATGGAATAAATAGAGTGCAAAGGTGCTTTTCTCCTTGAATGCAAATACAGAGACAAGGGAGAACTGACTGAAACTTACAGGGGGAGATTCAAAAGGGACATCTGCAAGCACTTTTTCACTGAAAGAGTAGTGGACAAGTGGAACAAGCTACGGGCGGAAATGGGTACTGGCCAAGTCATTGAGCAGCCTCAAACATGGATGGGACAGATACTGTATATGGCATTAGTTAGATGGGGAGGTGATAGAATCAAAGAGGGGAATGGCCACTAAGGCTAATGTAGAATAGTTAGGTAGGGTGAGCAAACTGGATGGGCCTGTGGGCCTTTTTCTGCCTGCCTCATCTATGTATCTATTTATCTCCCACAGTCACCATGCCTGACTCCTTCACCACCACCAACGCTTGCAGAAGTGGTATCTGCTGAGACTGGCATGGTGGATCCTTTCCCTCCTCCTCCTTTCTTCCCTTTGCATTCTTTTCAATAACTGTTCTTTTCCTCATCTTCTCACTCCATGGCCCACAGACAAAAAAATAGGAAACAGGACTTGGCTGGTGCAGACAAGGCTGATCTTACTTTTTTGTGTAATCTTTGCAATGCAAAGTGCAATGCAGTTTGTGAATGACAGCTTACAGTACACACTGCAAGCCCATTGGTCAACAGTGTCAACCAATGCGCTTGCAGTGTGTACAGTAGCTGTCATTTATAATTCAGTCGGTGGGCAGCCATGGAAGTGTGTGGAGGGCTGTGCTGCTCGTCGACCGGCAGGCCGTACCGAGGTGGGGGGAGCAGGGTGGGTGCCATTACCGGAGTGGGCGGGAGGTTGGGGGTACCACTGCACTATGGAAACGGGGTTTGTTTTATTTATTTTAATGGGATCAGAGACTGGGAAGGGGGAAGGAACCACTTCACTATGAAACAGGATTTTTTTTTTTTTTATGATAACGAGATTGGGGACCAAGGAGAAGGGAGGGACCACTTCACTATGGAACAGGGAATTTTGTTTTTCTATGATAACAGGATCTGGGACCAGGGAGGGGGTGGGACAGTATACTACCAACGGGTAGTTATTTTGTCATATTACGGGGAACAGGGTTGGGGTGGGGTGACTGCAGTACCTCCACAACCCTCTAGGGTTCACGGGGAGTACCACCAGGATTTTCTGGGCAGTAACTTGCTCCACGCAATAGCCTTTGTGAAAGGCCATTACACGGAGCAAATGTTTGTGAATGGGATTGTGGGGCTATGCAGGTCCCCTCCCACTCATTTGCTTAGCAGCCCCCTCACTGCTTAGCCCAGGGGCAAATTGGGCTTTGTGAATGGCAGCTATTCACAAAGCAGACACACTTGTGATGTGTGCTCAAGCCAAGGACACAGTGCAGAGGGGGGTTGCAAGCCCCAAGAGTTCAAACAGTTAAACCAGCAAGCTCTGCACTCCAATGATGTAGAAATAATTACACAGAGAAATAATTCCTTTTCGGCTTTCTCGGTTTAATCCAAAATTCTTCATGACCTTTAAAGCATATTTTCTTCATCTGTTAGTGTCTCCACATTGGTGAATCTTTCCCCAGTGCTTCAACCAATCACATTGGTCTTCCTCAGGGAGCAAATGTTTGTGAATGGGATTGTGGGGCTATGCAGGTCCCGTCCCACTCATTTGCATAGTGGCCCCCCATCACTGCTTTGCCCAAAGGGCAAACTGGACTTTGTGAATGGTAGCTATTCACAAAGCCCTGTTTGCCCTGGGCAAACTGGTTTTAAGTTCGGGCAAAGCTTTGTGAATCCTGCCCCAGAAATCAAAGTGAAGGCATAGGCAAGATTGGGAATAGGAAATAAAAACCTGAAGAAGCTGGGGAACAGCTGGAAGAGGATTCTAAAGCAACACAGGCTACACAGTCAGAGTCAGACACAGACATAGAGGATTACGAGGGAGCAGTCTGTAGCCAGGAGAAAGTTGATGAAAACCCCCAAACCACTGACATCAAGCACCTTCCTATGCTGGCTTCAAACCTCACCGTCAGTGTCACTGCTTTATTGTGCTCAAAATGTCTTTTGTCACAGGTAAAGAAATTGCTGAATGGGTTGTGTGCAACCAGGAGGAGGACAGACATAAGCAGATGTTCGACAACAGCAGAGTTGAAGCCATAACCAGAATGGCCAATCAGGAAACACAATGAGACAAAGGTTCAGACAGTGAAAAGAAAGGAGAGGCAACAAAGCCAGTAGCAGATAGAGGCAATTGAGACATTCATGAAGTGTTTGTCTTTGCTGGAAAATCAGCCATGAACGAATCCACTTCGCCTCCTCCTCCTGAGAAATCTCTGAAGCCAGACAGCCAAGAAAATAGTGGGAAAGCTGCAACAGAATGTCTTTTAAACACAGAGAAACATAGTGGAGGGTCAAGAGGTCCTTGAGCCCATAGAAACTGCCAATTACTTCAACACAACTTTTTCTGACCTCAGTTCCACCATCCCTACTGAGCCTGCCCATACCCCTTGCAGGAAACCCAGTCCTGAAGCCTCTTAGATGGTGTGCTCTGAACCAAGGTACCCTAAATTCTACTTGAAGGCTGTTTCAGTCAAAGACACCTGGAAATACATCAGTAGAGTACTTGGCAAAACTAAGTATGGGAGTGATTCGGTTGATGCTTAATTATATCCAAAAAAAGGCTGATCTTGTACTCAGGATACAGAAAATGCAACTTTCTCATTTAGGAAATTACAGTATGGGAATGTAAGATGTAGCTTACCATAAATGATTACGTTTATGAACAAAGACATTTCTTTAGGCATCTCTCTGTTTATTCCTAATATTATTAGTGTCAGTGGCTCAGCAGGTTGCACACTTGCCTCTGAGATCAGAAGATCGAAAGGTTGTGGGTTCTAGCCCCACACCAGGCAATTGGGGTAAATCCCAATATTGACACTGTAGTGCATCATGAGGGGGATGCTGTACTCCTGAGGTGCTGTCTTTTAGATAAGACATTAAACTGAGGTCCTGTCTGCCTGTTCTGCCGGTTGTTCAGGTGGATGTTAAAGATCCCATGGCACATCTCAAAAAAAGAGTAGGGGAATTTCCCCGGTGTCCTGGCCAAATTTCCTACATTCACTAAAAATACCACCAACAGCTTAATCTGGTTCAGTTTCAGTTGGCTACCATCTGTATCCCCACTTCGGTTGCTCTGAAAAGAGACCTCTAGTCTCAGTGGGCCTACCCAGCCAATAAAATTCAATATTCTTACTGATGAAAAAGCAAAGCTATGCTTTAAAAAAAATCCTCTGTTGCTGTCTGCTCAAAGTTGAACATTTTGAAGACAGACTTATATTAGCAGGGTACATAATAACAGTGTTATACACTGACTTTGCATTGTTTTCTGGTAATGAAATTAGATCTTACAGCTTTAAGGTTCTTAATTATAAGCCTGTTCAGAAGAAAATTGCCTTAGCATTACTCCCTGTATTGTATAGGCAAGTACCTGAAAGCTCATCTCTCTATATATAGAACTTGTGGGGAGGTACGGGTATTTCCACTGAATTTACCAACAAAATAGTTCATAAACAAGAATGTGTGCATCCTTTAGGGCCTTCTAAATACCGTAGTGTGTAAACACAGAAATTATCACTCATTTCAATGTTGTCACTTCCTGGAGATGTTCCTTCTATATCTGCAGCTATACAGCAGCAGATGGTGTTTCATATTTGGTTACAGATAGCTGTCAGGAAGGGTTTGTCTGACTGCCAGAAGCCCACTGACAGTGTACCACCACTGACTCTGCTGGTGGCAGCATCTGGGGAAATTAACTGGGGGTGAGTGCACTCAAGTAGTGTGGATAACACAATGGAGAGGCAGAGGGCAAGCAGCTGAGCACGCTTAGCAGGGGCATTCTGTGGTGCTGGCTGGGAATAGCAGTGACTCTCTCTTTTGAACTACATGAAGTTTCTGCCCAACAAGCAGAAAATACAGTAATGATCATTGGCCTATTACTACCGTGCCCACTGTAGCTTGAGCTACATTGGACCCAACAGTGAAACACCTCTAAAACCTTGTTACTGTAACAAGATGTTCACCTTGCACTGCAACTGCAAAACAAAAAAATGAATACTGAGTGGGAAAAGGAATGCATTAAAAGGGGCCCCTAATTTAACCCAGGGAGAGAGACCATGCTCTAGTGGTGAGGGACTGGGTGGGACAAGAGGTCCACGCTGGGGCATCCACAAAGAAACGTGTGGCTATCCTAGTCCACAGATCTCTTCAATGGACAATGTTATCCTCTACAGCTGACCCAGACGGAAGATGGATGATAGCTCACTAATTCACCCAAACTGTCCCATTGGTCCTATGTAATGTATACGCCCCTAACCAGGACGACCCTCAATTTTTTCACTCACTTGCTGGCACCCTCACCTCCGCTGTTCCCCCTGGCTGCCCAGTACTTTTGGGGGGGTGACTTTAACCTAACTTTATTTCCCTACCTAGATAGAAATGACATGAGGGAATCCAGTGTCAGAAGTGGGAAAGCACTACAGCAGTTAATGGAGGACCAAGGGCTCATGGATGTGTGGAGATGCTTTCACCCACGGGTAAAAGATTACACGTACCATTCCGAGGCTCATGCAGTGTACAGTAGGCTAGACTTCTGGCTTCCATCACAGCTGCTGCCTTATAGTGCAATAGATGCGGTCACCCTTCCCAGGGTAATCTCCGACCATGCCCCAATGCAACTAATCATGACCTGGGGCCCAGCCCCCTCCCAAAGTCATAACTGGAGACTCAACCCTCTCCTTATGAGAGACCCTGACTTCATCCCCTGGGCCAAAAATGAGGCCTCCCTCTTCCTTGAGAACAACCCAGTGACCAACAACTCCACAGGGAACACTTGGGAGGCTTTTAAAGCCACCATGAGAGGAAATATTATGAGATTTATGGCAGTTAAGCACAGAGAAAGGGAAAAAAGACTTGCAGACCTGGACCAGAAATTAGCCCGTACAGAGAGGTTCTTTAAGACCATGCCCTCACCATCCCCTAACTCCCCTAACAAGCAGAGAAATTTTAGGCCTATGCCTTGAGATAAATCAACTGCTGAACAGAAAAGCGGAAGTGGCTATTCTTCGCCTCCGTCACACATTCTGGGAAGGGGGGAAGGGGGCAAGGTGCTAGCATACCAGCTTCATAGACAACAAGTGAGTAGGCACATACCGCGCCCAAGGGACAGACAAGGAAGAGTGCTCACCACCCCAAAGGAGATTAATGGTGTCATGGCCACCATTTACACAGAGCTATACACCACCACCCATACCTCTCTACCCCCAGGTACCCAACCTTTTCTACATAAACACAGCCTCCTCAAACTAACTGCACAGCAGACCATGGCCCTAGACTCTTCTCTCACTCAGGAGGAAGTTGAAGCGGCCATCCAGGTTCTAAGCTTGGGAAAATCCCCAGGGGGTGATGGATATACAGTCGACTTTTATCAGGCCTTAATCTATCAAGTGGCCCCTCTCATGGCTGAAGTGTTCAATGAAGCTGAGACCAAAGGAGCACTACCACCTTCGCTACGAGAAACAAACATAGTTCTCCCCAAAAAAGAGAAGGATCCTGATCAGCCAGGGAGTTACAGACCGATATCACTCATCAATGTGGACAGCAAGGTGTACGCCAAGGTGCTGGCCACTTGGCTTAGCCCCCTTCTCCCAGACCTTGTTCAGCCATCTCAGGTGGGTTTTATCCCAGGCCACAGCAGCTCCGACTACATCAGGTCACTGCTTAATCTTATGTTTACTGCCGAAGTATTTGGATGCCAGCTGCAGCCATTGCAGTTGACATCGAGAAGGCCTTCAACTTCCTTGAATGGGACTATGTGTATGCAACTCTGGCCCACCTGGGAACTGGAGCAAGGTACATAGCCAGAGTACAGGCCATATATGCCAGCCCAATGTCTCGCATGACCACCAACCGCAGCATATCTGCCCTATTCCCACTGGAAAGTGGGACCAGACAGGGCTGCCCCCAACCCCTCTTTTATTTGTCCTCGCGATGCTGCCCCTGGAGGCTGCAGTCAGACAGCACCCAGAGATAAGGGGCATCAAGATTGGGGACACATCCTATCCAACTCTTATGTATGCAGATGACCTACTTCTCGCCCTCGCAGACATGCAGCAATCGCTTGCCGCCCTCCTAACCCTGTTGGGCTTGTTTGCTGTATACTCAGGTCTCAAGCTCAAGCAGGTGAAAGCAAAAATGATGCCCCTTAATGGACATTGTAGCCAGCAAATTGCAGACACAGTAGGGCTGCTATGGGCCCCAGTGGGCATCACTTATTTGGGAATAAAAATCACCCCTAAGATAGAAGACATTTGGGGAGCCAACATCCAATCCCTATTAGGTGCCACTAAGACTGAATTCGAGAGGTGGAATCTGCTCAGGCTCACACTAGCCGGGAAGATTGCAGCCATAAAAATGGTCACTGCCCCTCGGTTCTTCTACCTATTAGTCCGTGCCCCCATCACTCTCCCCAAGAAATGGGCTATGCCCCTAGATAGGCTGATAGCGGATTTTCTATGGGGAGGGGCTAAGCCACGCTACAGCTGGAATAAACTCAGAGCCCACTGGTCACAAGGGGGATGGAAACTCCCCGGATGGAAGGATATAAATGGGTTTTTCAAACTGCTCAGACTACTCACTGGCTCCGAACAGGGGAGGCTCCCCCTCCACAATGGGTCCACATGGAGGAGCACATGATGAGGGTAATAAGCACTTCTTTCCTCCTGTTTCCCCCAGAAAGGTCCCATGAGGACTGTCAGGCCTCCCCTACTATAGTAGCCTCCAGGAAAATGTAGCATACTACCCACACAAGGTTGGGCCTGGACCCTTTCCCAGTTCCTTATGCACTGATATGGCAGAACACAGCTATTACTATTGGGAGCAGGAGAGTAGCATGGCATCAGTGGGGAAACATGGGGCATCCGCACAGTACGTGACCTATGCTATCTCCCCTCACACAGGATTAACACCTTCTACACTCTACAAGAACAGTGGGGACTTCCCCAGGCAGACTTCTGGAGGTACTTGCAAATAAGAGATGTGCTCAAGCCCCTCCTAGAATTGAGTAATGCATGCAACACTCCCTTGGAGTTACAAAACTGGCTGCAGTCCAGAGAGGCCTAGCAGGCAGGATATATGCCAAACTGAGGGATAGCCTACCCTCACAGTCAGAAGACTCTAGGGGAAAGTGGGAGAAAATGTTAAACTGTACAATTACCCCTACACAATGGGAGCAGGTCTGGAAGAATAATCATAAGTGGTACAAAGATGCATGTACCAGACCAATCCAAAACAAAATCTCCCATTCCTGGTACAAAACACGTGCTGTGCTTCACAAAGCAAAGCTCCTTGACTCAGACAACTTCTGGAGGTACCAGGCCCCAGGGGGAGACCTGCACCACATACTATGTGTAACCCCTAGGTGGCACTATCCCAAGGGCTACTACCCCTGCCTGCTTGGCTAGTTGCAGGTTAAGGGGCCTAGGTTCTGATACGGGTGCCCCCACCTGAAGGTCAGGGTTGGTAGTGGTCAAGCTGACCTGGGCACAGCCCTCCAGGACACTGTAACCGCCCTTTTCTCCTTCTAGTGGCCTGAACAGTACACAATAATCACTTTTACAATGACCCTTATTCACCAGGCAATTACCCACACTGTTTACACTCACTACCAGGGACACCAGTGGTCTCCATTTCAGAAGGGCCTTCAGGTGCCATGATCACTTGGGCTGCACTCACCCCATAATTACAATCTCCTTCTTCACCTTCTACCTCCTGGAGTTCTTTTATCAAGTCACAGTAGTCAGGTGAGTTACCTCTTCTATCCTGGAGCCTTAACTGGATGGTCTGCAGTTTAGAATGCTTGGCATGTTGCAGTATGTGCCCCAATCTCACACAGTTCAAATCACTGGTGGCTACTCCACCTTACCGGTAAGCTTTCTGCAGAGCTCTTTCTATGCAAGTAACATACACAGACAAACTTTCCCCCTTCCAAGGCTATGAAAGTTTGGGTGATCAAATCAGCCTGTTGACCCACCACCACAGGGTTTTTTAAACATTCAACTTTGGAGAGTGCTCCCTCTACAGTGTCCTCACTGGTACCCAGGGGAATATCCAGTATAAGCAGAGCATTTTGGGGGTTGCTGTCCTGCCCAGTACACCACCCCACCAACTGGTGTACAGCCATTTCTACTGGGGTAACCATTAATCTTTAACAATAATTCACAATTTTTGGCCACTAGAAGGCACAAAATCCCAGCGGTGAGCCTTCAAGATGTAACCCTTAGGTGACGCTATCCCAAGGGCTGCTACCCCTGACTGCTTGGCTAGTTGCAGGTTAAGGGGCCTAGGTTCTGATAAGGGTGCCTCCACCCTGGGGGTCAGGGTTGGTAGTGGTCAAGCTGACCTGGGCACAGCCCTCCAGGACACTGTAACCCCCCCTTTTCTCCTTCTAGTGGCCTGAACAATATACAATAATCACTTTCACAATGACCCTTATTCACCAGACAATTACCCACACTGTCTGCACTTATCACCAGGGCTGGTTCCTCTAGCTTGACCCTGGGGAACCCCTGTAAAACAAGGCTGAGCACAGCAAATAACAACAGTACAATACTCTTGGCACAAACTGGAACCACAGTCAGGTTAAATGCAAACTAAGTTAAATCTGATTTATTCAGGGGACTTGAACAAGGGAGGGGCATAATCAGGTTGAACTGCATGCATAACTGTCTGATTAATATAGCTTTTAAGCAAATCAGAGTCCCTACACAGTCACACACTCTGGGTACCCAGGTAGGAAAACAGTGGGCTAGCCAGGAACGTTACAGCTGGTTGGGGCCCTGTGATGGAAGAAGGCAACATGCACAACACACACTATTTGTAATCTGGAGCCGGAGGACTCAGTTCATGAAAGAAAAGGCAACAAGACAATCAGAGGAAGCTACCCTGATGTTTACTCACGATATCCAATACTGGACACAGGCAGGATGAAATCAAGACTACAGGCTGTTGAGCTGGAGTGCACGGAGAAGCAGGGCCCACACGAATCACCGAGGCATCATTCCTGTTCAAGGCGTTGAGCAGGGGACTGATCCCCAGGCCGGTCTCTCGTCAATTACTTTCTCTGCATAACAGATATTCTGGCTTGGCCAGTGTAGCAGGGCCCAGGCAAATGGAAATGGATACAGATTCAGCCATGGAGTTGGATACAGCCTTCAGCAAGCAAAACACAGTTCAGACACACAGTGAGGAACCAAATTACGACCCACTATATGCACACAGCGCATTCGCATGTAAGAAAATTACACCGTACCAGACAAATGGCTCTCTGGTCGCAATTACAGATTCTCTACACAATCCGGGAGTTCAGACGTAGCTGGAAGTCCTGACAGGCCGATCGCATTCAGCAAATCTTCGGTCTTCTTCAGGTTAAAGCCTGGTCACAATTCAGTGGCTTAATTCGCTCTCCAAGTTCAGATTCAGTCTGAAAAAAAGCACCAGTTCCCTCTCAGGCACAGCAGGCAGGTATGCAGGCCAAACACAGGCCTTTCCACAGTTCTCCTGCATGAATCCACTATGCTCGAACTATCTCGAGCTGTTACTTCTTCATTTCCCAACTCAGATCTAACTGAAACTGCAAGCAGTGTGGGACTTTCCCCAAGAAAAGGTTTAATTGGCTGATCTGTCTGTCAGTCACAACAAGGGCTCCTCCTCCAGGTTATTTTAGTTGCCAAAAGCCCCAGACTACAATTCCTACAAGTTTTGGCCCCACCAAGCCCCTGTAGGCAGGCTCCATTTTAGAGTCCCAAATGTACTGATTGGCCCATTCTGCAGTCCAGGACCAAGATGATGGAAACAAACAGAACTGTCCATGCTGCAAAGAAGACAGGTTAGAACAAACTGCACAACTAGTACTACTCTAACACATGATCAGCAAACAAGTACATCTTCTAACAGAACTCCATCTCAGATTAATTATGACTGCAATCCAGGCAGCTCTTAAAGAGACAGTACACAGAGGCTATACAGGCACTCTCTGGCAATCACATTTAAACTGCTAAAACACAGGACACCAGCCTGGCAGTGAGCATTTGGGCAAGCTCAAGGAAGACTTTTTGGGAACCCCCATTTGTAGGGGGGGTTATACATATGGACGTGCCTCACTCTCCAGAACTTGTGGAGACAAGTATGCCACACGGCCTCCAGGTTGCTCCATAGAAAGATACCACATTCGTCCACCTTCTTCCTACTAGGGATCAAGACAGATCACCTACCATGACAACAGCGGAATACAAATGGCTAGCCCTGCTGGCCATACAAACTAAAAGAGCAATTGTTTGGAAATGGCGGTCTGCATTGGCCCCCACACTGTAAGAGGTCCTAGCCTCACTGACCTCTCCGGCTTCACTGGACAGGATTTCCTATCTCCAAATATATCACTTGGCGAGCTTCCAGTTATGTTGGGCCCCATACCTGAGATATGCTAACCCCCTGACAAGGATAGGGTAAGACCCAGAGGTCGCTAGCCAAAATGACCTGACCCCAACCAGCACACCCACCCCAACTGGTGAAGCAGGGGAATGAAAGAGTGGCTCTCCCTGGGTAGGACAGGATATGATGTGATAAGATATGATATAATATAATATGACACTGTTAAAACTCTGCACTGTCTTAGTATAGCTGTTGCTGACTTGTACTTTTGTTACGACGATACAAAGGAATACACCCCAGTTCATAGGTGTGACAGCTTAATTTACCTGGCTGACTCCTTGAAGAAAACTAGAGCTGCCATGGAGCAAGTGTTCTTAGTGGATTATCTTTTCTATGTTTCAGAGGGCAGTGAATCCCCTGGCCACAGTTACCGAAGGCGCACCTACTCGGGTCACACCGGATGCCTTGATGAAGGGTGGCAGTGACTCAGAGACAGGAAGGTGTATTATGTGATTCGACCCCTCAGTCTAGGAGGATTGGCAGTGGGTAAGTATCCAGATATTTCAGAGATCTCCAAGCTTGCCCCCTCCCTCACTGCCCTCGAGGTACCCTCCCCCCCCCCAGTAAGAGGTAGGGGTTATATACTCTTTTTGCACTTGGCATCTTTAAATTGCCTTAGATAGACAAACAGAAGTGCACCATGTAACCAGTTGCAGATTGTGGTTGGTTTTGTTCTTCCCTGTTGTTTTCTCTGTACTTCCCTCCCTGCCTTCCCCTCCTCCCCCTCCCCCTAAAAAACTACAAATGTTCAGGAATATTATTGTATGATACTGTTTCTCTTTGAAAACAATAAAAGTTTTACACAGATAAAAAAAGGGTCCCCAATAAGGAACAAAATAAGATTGTTTCAAAACAAACATGTAAAACAATACACTGGGGTTATTCAACAGATTTCACAAGTGCTCAAACTTACAGTTATATTTAAAGAGTAACAACACAGTTTGCATTCCTTTCAAAGAGCTTTTCGCAAACAGCATTTTCCTAAGGCAGCCTGTTAGCACAGCAGTAGGACTGCCGCTCACAGTGCTGGGGACCTGAGTTCTAGAATAAGCTTGAGTCGTCATGGGCTGGCCGTGGATAGGAAGAATGAATGCCTTAGAGGATCCTTTCTGCCTCTGATAAGGGGGGGGTAGCTGCCACAGTTACAAGACTGCCACTTGTGTCGTCGCAGGTGGCAGTGCACCGGCAATACTAGAGATGAGTGAGCCAGAGCAGGCTTCAGCCTGGCTCAAGCTTAGTGCCTGGCCCAGCTCGACTCGACCTCTATAAGCAACTGAGAGCCAATGTCAAACTGAGCTAGTTATGGTCAAAGTAAGCATTTTCGTCAGTATGAACAGTCAGTGTAGTATCTGAAACATTCAACCTCTATGCGGAAAACAGCCTACAGAATCCAGGGCTCGGCTCCTGTTTTGGCTCATAGACCCCTGGCTTGGCTCTGGCTTGCCTCTAAGTGAAAAAACCTGGCTTATCCACCTCTAGGTAGTACAGTGCATTGGCATGATGTCGGCCAGGCTCTGCTAGGAGTCCCTAGCGTGCCAGTGCCCAGGCTGGGGTTGAGAATTGAAACATGGAACCCCCCCCTGAATCATGCAGGAGAATCCCAGGCATGCTTGGGCCCTGACCACTGCTCCCCTCTGCTCCTCTCCATACACCAGAAATTCATACTCAGAAGAAAGTAGAAGGTTGGCTCTGGCATGGGGGGGGGGCATCACAGAGCAGAGGCAAACCTGTGCAGTTAGTAATGGAGATGGAGATAAGTGGCAGAGAAGCAGGAGGGTGGGATTGGTTCAGACCCAAGGGGGGACATAAAACAATAGTTTTATTAATGTTTTGATAATTAATATAAAAAAACCCAACCAGTTGTTGTGTATATATATATATATATACTGAAGTTAAGAACAAATCACTGAGTCAAGTCTCATTTATAAGGCATCTTTAGGTACAAGACAATCAGACCAGATTCACAAAAGTGGTCAGATGCATAGGAAATCATATATGCTAGACAAATACATAATGACATAGCCCATTTGCTAATCTATTTATCTGCATGAGATGTCAATGATCTCTGTGGACCCAGGAGTGGCAGAGTGAAGTGTAGCCCGATTGAGAAGGCACAGAGGTCATTCACATTGAATGCATATAAATAGGTTCTTTTTTACCAGTGTTCCATTGCATATTCAATTTATGTAAGGTTTTTATTTATTTAGTTATTGTATATGTGAATGTGGCAATGGTATTTAAAAAATGTAAAATCAATATGTAGGTTTTTAATTTTAAAATTTCTTTTTACAAGAGTGGTTTATTTGGGGCATTGGTTTGATACGAGTGCTAAATTAAAGTGTTTTTTTAATGAAGCAGACTGCAGGATTTGACTGATGAACATCGTTATGAGTATTTGCATGTGATTGGTGGTTGGTTTAGTCGGCTTTTCTGTTGACATGTTGCACATGCACATGCACAGTTTGGTAGCAGAGAGTGGGGTGTTAGCATCAAAACAGCTCATGACGCGAGAAAGTCATTGAAAAAAGATCGAGAAGGGACCCCACAGATAGAGTTCGGAGCTGTGCATGAGTTGCTGTTGGTCAGCTTCAAAGGGAATGGCGTCTGAGAGCTATTTCTTCAATTCTGGGAAAACTTAGCACCTTGCACTATGACAGTTATTTACAGTAGCAGCTGGAGCTTGTGCAGGGCTGGGACGGCAATTGGGTCAAGAAGAATTGGGTCATGAAGTAATTCAGAATCCTACTCCTCTCGTTGGTTTATTTCAAACATCGAAAATTTCAACAACATTTTGAAACTGGAGAACTGATAAGCACCCTTTTGTGAAGCTGTAGCACAAATGAGTGAGTGTTTCTTCAGCAGTTTGATGAAAGGTCTACACTTAGAACTGCAGCTGTGATGGAGGCTTACTAGAGATGTGTTATATTTAGTTTTTTGAGGAGGTTGATTGGCATGTGGGTTCAAGGTGAGATAAATGGAAAAAAAATGAAGATGATTTATTCTCATTCTTTCATTTAGCTCACATTTTTAGGCTTGATAACTGGTTTATCTGTACCACTCTATATATTGCATTAAAGAGTATGTACAAATAACAGTAACATACAGGTTAAGGTGCATTCACGAGTGTTTGTATACTTCAGCCTATGTCCAGAGTGTTACAACAGGGCAGGGTTTGGAGGGCTGGGCACAGATCAGCTTGGACGAGGCTTTCTCAGAGGGGTGGGGACCAGTTCTGGGAATATTAAGTGTCAGCGTGGCTCAGTTGGTAGCAGATCTGCCTCTGAGCCAAAAAGAAAGTCATCAGGTTCTAGTCCCACACCAGGATTGGGCTCATACCATAAATGACGGCAGTACTAAGGGGAAGCTGGGATGTGCTGTACTTCAGATAAGATCTGTACTTTGGTTGAGATATTAAACCAAGGTACTGTCTGCCTGCTCTGGTGGTTGTTCAGGTGCACGTTAAAGATCCCATGGCATGTCTCAAAAAGAGTAGGGGAATTTTTCGGGTGTCCTAGCCAAATTTTCTGCCAAACACTGAAAATACTACCAACAGCTTAATGTGCTTCAGTTCCCGTTTGTTTACATCTGTATCACCCCCCCCCCCCCCGGACGAGGCTGAACGTAGGCCATACTGTCTAGCCCTCCTTTCCAAGTTAACAAAAACTAAATCAATACACAAATAAACTAGGAACAACTAGTCCCGATTAGAAAATGGTCTGAAGATGTCTAGCTATCTGACTGGCTAACAGCCATGCCAGGAGGGTATATTAATACTAGTGAAGCCCAGCAAACAAGAAGTTTCAGCCCAGTGTGCCATCGCATAACAAAAATCACTGTGCCCACTACAAAGTTAAAAAAAGAAATTGCAGCCATGTTTTTCTCCTCACTTAGCAAGTGACCCTCCCCCCAATAATCATTACAAATTGAGTGCCAGGGCTGGCCCGGTGGCACTGAGGGTTGAGGCGCTGGACACCACACCTCACTCCACGCCGGTGACCCAGGTTCAGGAATAAGCCCGGGTCATTGGGGATCAGCAGGGGAGGACTAGGATTGAGCGTCCGATGACAGCTCTCCTAGTCCTGGGGAAGGGGCAGATGCACACCATGCTCTGCTGGTCCCTGGGGACGCCTGGAGGTACTGCAGTTGTGTGGGTGCTCAGTTAGGGAGAAGCACGGCAGACATCTGCACTTCAGTGCATGGACGTCATTGCACGTCCGTGCTTCCATCGGGGAAAAATTGGGAAAAAATGGCAGAACAAGTCTGCGGCAGCTTGATGGCCACAGTTTCACCAACTGACGATGCCTGGAAGGCGTGTACCGGTAGTAGATCCTCACCAGGCATGGGGGCTCGGGGGGGGTTCCCTTTCAATGATGTAGTTGCATGTGCCAGCTGGGCACATCACCTTCTGGGTCTGCGGTGAATGGAGGAGCAGTGACTGGATATAGGGCAGGACTGCAGCTGCAGGTAAAAACTCTTAAATGATAAAAAAACAAATTGAGTGCCACTGTCAGTGAAGTGGCTGACAAAAACAGGAACCTCAGTGGTAATTTCTTACAGATTTTTTGCTATAGACTTTAAGTATTTTTCTTCCTTTTAAAAATCACACCAGCCGTCAGCACAGCGGTTGGATTTCCACTTGTGATGCCAGCGACCCAGGTTCAGGAACGGACCCGGGGCACTGGAGGGCTGGCTGGGGGGAGAAGGCTTGAGCGTCTGATGACTGCTCACCTTCTTCCAGGGGGAGGGTGGGGATGCGACCTGGTGCTTGCTGACTCCTGGTGAAGGCTGGGGGATGTCAGTGCATCGGATCCTGCTGACTGGGGGGCATGGTGAACATTGGTGTATGCCTTGACGTTAGTGGCATGCCATGCCCCTGGGGAGAAAATGGGAAAAAGTGCTCCGTGGTCGACTGGAAGATGGTCACCATCCCCCACGACCCCAGAAGTCATGGGACAGCCCAAGACCACCTAAGCAGCACCTGGGCTAAGACTGAGTGCCTGGATGTCCCCCACCGGTGCCTTCTCCCTTGGAGGAGGGGGATCCATCCAGTGAAGAGTTATGCTGGGTTACCCAGAGGGCTGCAATGTGGGGTGGTGGTGGCTGGTGTCGGGGCAGGGTGCCAGCAGGATCCCTAGGTGGCCTGAAGGAGTGACTGACTAGGAGCCGGGGAGGAGCAAAAAATAAATAAATAAAACCCATGATTGTCTAGTTGAAACTAGTGTGCTAACAATGTCACATGCTAAGCATTACTGTAGGACTACCCCATTTGCCGTACCTCCATTCCCATTTGAGCCAAACAAAGCATAAAAACATTAATATACAGTAGTTTAATGTTTTTAAAAGAAGTGAAACCACCTCTCTGTACAGAGATAGCAGTCGCACTCCTGATCACCCAAACATGCTCAATGTGTGAGCTGCCATCCCTGCTACACTCTGTCCCTATTCTCCAACTGTAAGACTATAGACTACCGAATTGAAAAAAAAATAAAATAAAATGGAGCGTCAACGAATGTGGAAGGAACCAGGGTCACATTTCCAGAAGTGGTAGAGGACTGTTAAAGAAACACATCAGCAAACAAAACTTCACAGGCAGTACACAGTAAAAGAACTGTGAAATACTATAGTGCCCTCTACTGGTAAATATACCAGTAGAGGGACTACTATACCAACAAAATGACTTTGAATTAATTTTTAGTGATTTTTTTTATACATATTTCTTATTTTACAAATACTACATACAGATCTCACTAACTAGCTCATTGTCTAAGCACAGTAATACCCTTCAGGGTGGCCAGTGTATAGGCAATACCCAACCTTCCAGGGGCTATAAGGCCCTCTCTCTGTTGCATTGGCTCTCATTACACCCTTGGGCAGTTCAGTGTTGCCCAAGACCACCCATCCTGTCAGGTATTATTACTCGTATAGTGTCATTTCTTGATTATGTTGCTGCCATGCTGACCCAAATCTCCAGTCTGGCCAAATGCACATCCAGAGAAAGAGAGAGAATTAAGCACAGGACAACTAAGTGACTTGCTCAGGAATCCTGAATAAATGAATTGCTTTAAAAATAGAGTATGTTTAAAAGGGATTAGTTTAGTGTACCCGAAGTGCAACATGACTACTTCCCTTATGTGGTTCATAGGAATACTGTTCTCAGAAGTCCCAAGCACAAAAAAGATAAAAATCTTACCTCTTTACCTAGCAAGGGCTTAGGGCATCACCCTTCCCTTCAGCCAAGACTGGACACCCAGTAAGGCACTAATCTTATAATTAGCCACAGACAACTACAACATGCAATGTAAGGTAAGACACATACTAGGCAGTGTGGTACTAGATTCAGCTTGAAACAACCCAGGGGTTATATTTAAAAAAGTACAATTTGTAGAAAGAAACTGTCAAATTATGAAACAAAAAATAGTGTTTTAATAGGTAACAGCCAGCACTAAGAGCTCCACATCCAAGTGTGAGGCTGGTTCCAGTTTGCACTTTGTGTGCAAAATATTTTTTTTTTGCTTACTGTTAACTGCAGTATATTAGATTATAGTACATGAAAGAGCCCTATTATATATATGACATTTGATGAATTCCCAGTTTTGTTGTGCCATCGATATGACGTCACGATGTGGTTGTACCATCTTGAGTACGTCACAGCGGTGGTACAACACAGAATGGTGGCACATGCTGCTACTTCTGACTCTCAACTCAGCACTGCCATTCAAACAGTCCTCGCAGTACTGTAACCTGGCTTTGTGACCACAGTATTGGGACACAGAGAGCAACAGTGTGGTAAGAACGATTGCCATAACTAGGTGCATTCTCATTTCTTTTTTTTTTTTATGCTGAGTCTGCATAATCAGGAACGGAGCTGGTCTTGATCAGCAGGGCACGGAGCAGAGCTGGGTCATGGGGGGGACTGAAATAGCCACGCATTGCCTGATACATGCTCCGATGTTGTTGGACTGTTGCCCATACACTAAAAAAGACAATGGATGGGCAACAGTTAACAACAAGGCTGAGTTCCCTTCTTGAGGCTGTCATGCCAACAGTTAACCTCTGGAGCTTTGCTGTCGAGGTTTACTAGGTTGTCATGACAATCTCTCGAAGGGAACACAGCCTTGTTGTTAACTGTTGCCTATCCATTATCCTCTATGTAGCTGATGGATCTTGATGACTAACATTAGCTGCAGCCAGGAATCCCAGAATCCTCTGCAGATGACATCAGAGCTGGGCTCCAGCTGTGGAAGATTCAACAGCCTGAAGTACATGTTAGAGTTTTTGTAAGCTCTGATCTTTTGTGTGCTGGTCCTGCTATCCTCCTGGGGCTCAGTATAGTCACAGAAGATGTACTTAGCCCCGTGAGAACAGCAGGATCCATTAAACATCTGACTGGAACTTATAGAAGCTCTAACATGCACTGTAGGCTATTGACTCTCTCACTGCTGTAGCCCAGCCCTGACATCAGCTGTGGGGGAGTCTGGGACTTCTGGCTACAGCAAATGTCAGTTTGGGGGCCAGCAGGATGAACCAAATGCAATTTACTACACTGCAGTAAACAGTAAGTAAAAAAAATGTTCCCACACAAAGTGCTAGCTGGGACCAGCCCACACTTGGGTGTGGGTCATAGAAACATAGAAACATAGAATTTGACGGCAGATAAGGACCGCTTGGCCCACCTAGTCTGCCCATTTTCCTACCTAACAGATAAGCTGCAGATCCTAGTTAATCAACAGCTTACTTCCTCTTACCCACCCTTAGGACTGCCTTATGCCTGTCCCATGCATTCTTGAAGTTTCCCACTGTTCTTGACTCCACGACCTCCTCAGGGAGGCTGTTCCATGCATCCACAACCCTCTCAGTGAAAAAATACTTCCTCACATTACCCCTGAGCTGTCCCCCCTCTATCTTCAAATTGTGCCCCCTTGTTCTTGCATATCTCTTTTTCTCGAAGATGCTACCCTCTTGGACTTTGTTAATCCCCTTGAGGTACTTGAAAGTTTCTATCATGTCCCCTCTCTCCTTCTTTCCTCAAGAGTATACATATTAAGCCTTTAGTCTTTCTTCATGTCTTCTGGTGCAGACCCTGCACCATTTTGTTGCCCTCCTCTGGACAGCCTCCACTCTGTCTATGTCTTTGCAGAGATGGGGTCTCCAGAACTGCACACAGTACTCCAGATGGGGTCTCACCAACTGTCTGTACAGAGGGATAACAACTTCCTGTTTTCTACTATCGATGCCTCTTCCTATGCATCCCAGTATCCCTCCAGCCTTCCTTACTGCCTTCTCACATTGCTTGCCCACCTTTAGGTCATCTGATATAATTACCCCCAGGTCCCTTTCTATTTTTACTGTTGTCAGTATCTCACCCCCCATTGTGTACGCTTCCCTGGTTTTTGTTTCCCATGTGCATTATCTTGCACGTCTTTGCATTAAATCTGAGCTGCCATACATTTGACCATTCCTCCAACCTTGCCAAGTCCCTTCTCATCCTTTCCACTCCATCCTGTGTATCAACCCTGTTGCAGATCTTTGTGTCATCTGCAAAGAGACATACTTTTCCTTCCAGTTCCTCTGCAATGTCACTTATAAAGACATTAAAAAGGACCGGTCCCAGTACTGAACCCTGCGGTACTCCACTAGTAACCCTCCTTTCTTCACTGTGTACTCCATTTACTACTACCCTTTGCGTCCTGTTGTCTAGCCAATTTTTATCCAGGCTACCACCTTGGGACCCATTCCAAGGCTGGCTATCTTGTGTATTAATCTTTGTGGGGACTGTATCAAATGCCTTGCTTAAAATCTAGGTAGGCCATGTCACAGCCCCTCCCTGATCTACTACTTTGGTCACCCAGTCAAAGAAATCTATTAGATTCTGTCTGACATGACCTTCCCATCGTGAATCCATGTTGCCTCGGGTCCTGTGCCCCAATGGCCTCTAGGTACTCAACAATTCTTTCCTTCAGAAGTGATTCTACCATTTTCCCTACCACTGAGGTCAAACTAACTGGTCTGTAGTTTCCTGCCTCTGTCCTGCTCCCACTTTTGTGAAGAGGAATTACATCTGCCCTCCTCCAGTCCTTGGGTACCACCCCATCCTCCCATGATTTGTTAAAGAGAGTAGTCAGCGATGTCACTAGTTCTACCCTTAGTTCTTTTAGAATTCTTGGGTGAATCCCATCAGGCCCCATTGCTTTGTCCACCTTCAATTTTATTAGTTCTTTCAGAACCCTTTCTTCTGTAAATGGACTGGTATTGACCCCCGTCTTCAGAGTATTTCTCTTGTTTGGTTTAGGTAACTCTCCCTCCTCTTCCTTTGTGAATACTGAGCAGAAATATTCGTTCAGTAACCCTGCTTTTTCACTTTCACCCTCTACCCAGATTCCCTTCCCTTTATTAAGCTTCAGTATCCCTCCTTTGGTCTTTCTTCGCTCCCTAATGTACCTATAAAAGGTCTTATCCCCCTTCTTAACAGAATTGGCTATCCTTTCTTCGGTTTGGGCCTTTGCTGTTCTGACTACCTTCCCAGCCTCTTTGTGCTTTAACTGATAAAGTTCTCTGTCCTGCTCCTTCTGTGTTTCCTTATATTTCCTGAATGCTGCCCTTTTCTCTTTAACCTTCCCTGCCACCTCTTTTGTGAACCATAGCGTGTTTTTCCTTCATTGTGTTTTATTGATTTTTTTTACGCAGAGGCTTGTTGCCTCTGTGATGGCTGTTTTGATCACTCCCCATTGTTCCTCCACCCCTCCTTCTTGCCTGTTTGCTAGTGTTTTTCTGAGGCACTCTCTCATTTTCCCAAAGTCAGCCCTCCTAAAGTCTAGTACTCTTGCTTTTGTATGGCTTGATTGTATGGCTGTGTTTATCGTGAACTACACTGTTTGGTGGTCACTTGTTCCCAGATGGCTACCCACTTCTAAATCTGAGATTCTTTCTCCATCCCCATTTGAAAGTACCAGGTCTAAGATTGCTCCCTCCCGAGTCGGTTCCAATACTAGCTGCCTGAGACATGCCCCCTGTAGGGCATCAAGAATGACCCTGCTCTTGGATGTGCCTGCAGCAAAGGTGCTCCAGTTAACATCTGGCATATTCAGTTCCCCCATCAACAATATCTCCCCTTTTTCTGCCATTCTAAGAAAGCCTTCTATCATTTCCTTGTCCATTCCCTCCCCCTGAGATGGGGGTCTGTATACAACCCCCATGCGGGTTGTGATGCCATTTCCTGTCTCCAGGGTGACCCAAAGTGCCTCATCTGCTCCCTGTTTACTCTTTAGTTCTGTTGCTTTGATCCCTTCCTTTACATAGAGAGCTACTCCTCCTCCTCTTTTACCCTCCCTATCCTCCTGTAGATTGTGTATCCTGGTATGTTGACATCCCAGTCATGGTTCTCTGTGTACCATGTTTCTGTGACTGCCACAATATCCAGGCAACCCTCTTCCATCAAGGCCACTAGTTCAGGGAGCTTGTTACACAGACTATGGGCATTAGTACTCATCACCCTCCACTTTTTGATAGCCTTACCCCTTTTAGCCCCATTTCTGTCCTTACTGCCTTTGCCTTTTTTTACATTTAAATCTGTTCTGCTCCCTAATAAGTTCTGTACCTTGGTGTTTACCTCACTAATCGCCATGTTTTGTGGGGGGAGGCTCGGATTTCCCAGCTCCTTTTCAGTGCCTCCCCCCTTGGCTAGTTTAAATGCTTGCCAATGAAGCATTTAAACCTCTCACCTAGGATCCTGGTTCCCCCCCTGGACAGATGCAGACCATCACACCAGTATAGGTCTGCATTCCTCCAGGTGGCTCCCTAGTCCCCAATGAAGCCAAAACCCTGAGCTCCATACCAGTTTTTCAACCACTCATTGAATTCCCTAGTGAGAAGTGCCCTAGCATCTCCCTTGCCATAGGCAGGCAGCACCTCCGAGAAGGTTACCGGATGCACTACTTGTCTAAGGCCCCTTCCCAACTCTACAAACTCCTCTTGCACTGCTCTGATCCCATTCCTAGCCAGGTCATTTGTCCCTAGGTGGACAATGACATCCAGCTCCCTCCCTCGTGCAGCTCCTCCCACGATCCTGAGGATTCGCTTCCTGTCCCTCCAAGCCGTGGCGCCAGGAAGGCACCTTACCTTCCCTCTCCCCATCCTCCCCCAATTCTACCCCTAATGATTGAGTCCCCCACCAGGAGTTGTTTCCTTCCCCTGTGGGGTCCCATGCCACCCTCCTTTGGGTCTCCTTTGTGAAGGTTCCCAGCATCATTCTTGGTCTCCACTGCAGGTCTCTTTAGTGTTGTTTCCCTTTAAGACTAGCTCCTTCACATAAGAGTAAACAGCGAGTACAGGGTACAGTACAGTACAGTAAGTATGCCCAATTCTTCTCCGCCAACACTACTTGCCTTTGTGGGCTTCTTTGACAGAGTGAGAAGGTAAATCAAGCCACAGTCTCCTTCAAACAAAGGACTGAGCCACTCAACTAAATGGGAACAGTAATATCTTTATTTGACGAACTAAATTAAAAGTTGTATGTTTATATAATGTTGTGGTACAAATGAAGTGCATGGTTGAAGCATGATGAGTAATAAAATACAAAATATAATAATATATGATGACATTGATCTATAAGAAACCACTCAGGCTTTGTTTTTCATGATTTATTATGTCACCACAATCCTTGCTGGAATTATAGCCTTGTAAACATAGCTGCCTAATATTCTATTTATAGCTGATCCTCTGTGCAGTCACCACTCAAACAACAGTGTTCACAAGGTCCATCTCTGCGGGAGTTTCCTGATGTGCAGTGAGCATCTCGAATGCAAGGCTGCTGCAACTGATATACTTGACTGTGAAGCTGTCCCCTCTATTTGCTGGCCATTAAATGCTCCAGTCTTAGAATTTAAAAGAATATATAAGTGTACAGAGCAATAACTCACATCATTTAAGTGTACAGTATAACTCACATCATTTTCCAGAAAATCCTTCAAAAACATCACACCGCAGGATAGCTAGATGGCACTCTACTGTGCTGACAACCCAGGTTTGGGAGCAGTCAGGTGCTGTCCTGGGGGTGGGTAAGGGGGGACTGAGGTGCTGCTGCATGGCAACACTCCTATCCAGAGAAGGTTGGCACCAGGTTCTGCTGCCAAAGCACTCCTTATGGTGGGCTGGGGAGTTTGCCCCCTCCACAGAGGGATGCTATGTGTCTGTGTGGCCTGTCAGGGGGCTGGCTGGCACTATGCTGGTAAGCAGGAGCTGGGCAGGATCAAGAGAAAGCAGGAAGAAAACTATAAACCCCGCATACCACCAGCAATCAACATGACAGTTACTGTCATCCTCAAGCCTCATCCCATGTGGAACTCCACTGGTCCTGACAGCAGGGTGAGCAGAGGGTGGAGCTGGGAGGTCAATTACATAAGACCAGACAAGTCAGAATAAGGTCAATGGTTCAGAGGCAAAAAGCTATATAAAACAAATCACTCCATGTAAAAGAAAGGTACCTATGAGGATTCAGTCTCATTACTGTGTACCTCATCAGGGGCTTAGCCAGCATCCTGCTACTAGTTTGGGTACATTACATACTACGTTAGGTACAATGCAACAGATGATTTCCATGCTAGTCACAATAATACAATAATGAATATATAAAATACACCCAAATGTACAAAATATAAGGAGTAATGTACTCCTAAGTGTACATAATAAGGCCATATTATACTGAAAAAGATCAGAACACAGAGCTACTGTCCTATTGTTCCATGATAACCAGACAGCAGCCTCAATCTAGAGAATAATGTATGGGCAACCATACACAACAAGTCTGTGTTTCCATTGAGAGGTTGAGTTAACATCAGAGGGACCTCAGGGGAAAAGCTCAAGAGGTCCCTGATGTCATCTCAACCCCGAGATGGAGACACATGCCGAGTGTTGTTTTGGTTGCTTATTTTATATAGTAAATGGGTTTGATAGTATATGATTAAATAAAATGGAGCGGGCTGTAATACTTCTCTTCTTAGTAAAAACAAGGAAAAAATTACTTTTAAAATCAAAAATGTAAGCCGGCCGGTGGCGCTGAGGGTTGAGGCGCTAGACGCCACACCTCACGTTGCACCGGCGACCCGGGTTCTGGAATGGACTCAGGTCAGCGGGGGTCGGTGTGGGGGAAGGGAGGATCAAGCATCCTAACGGATGCTCTCCTCCCTCTGGGGAGGGTTACCAGGGGGTGCCTTGTGCACCCGCTTCCTGAGGAGAGCCAGTGGAAGCACGGGCTCTCCCAGGTTCTGACAGCTCCGTTCACTGGAGTCGGGGAAGGGGGATGCTGTCAGGCGCTTGAGAGAAGGCGTGCGTCAGCACGTCGTCTCTCTGGACGTACGCCCTCACGCTGCGTCCCAGGGAGGGCTGGGGGACCACAGAAAATGGAAAATGCCTCAGTGAGCCTAGATGATGGCCGCTCCTAACAGCCATCCAGGTCCAGAACCCATGGGCAGATCTCCGCTGTGCAGGTGCTCCATGAGTAGGAGGAGGAGGTAAGGAGTTACTGGGCACTCTAGGGGACAGATACCATGATAGTGGACCTAGGAGGGACATGAGCAATTCCTGAAGGAGTGGAGCACTGAGGGAGTACAGGAGGGGGTATAAATGGGGCAAAAAAGGTGTCCCAAAGTAAAAAAAAAAACAAAAATAAAAAATGGAAAACATGAATGGTGGACATGTTTTGGTTAATGGTGGAATGTAGGGGAGCATCACAAAGACAAACTGTTGGAACAAACTTCTAAGTGAAAAGTTGTTGTAGTATAGTAGTAATGTCACTAGGAAAACTGAAATGTAGAATTTGACGGCAGATAAGGACCACTTGGCTCATCCAGTGTGCCCATTTCTCCCTACCAACACTATTACCACAGATCATGCCCAATCTACAGCTCTTTCTCCCTTCCCCTTCCTTTCCACTATGATTGCCTTCTGCTTATCCCATGCAGTCTTGAACCACACCACTGTTTTTACCCCCACCACGTCTGCTAAAAGGCTGTTGCAGGAATCCACCACTCTTTCTGTGAAGAAGTATTTCTTACATCTCTCCTGAATCTACCCCCTCTCCATCTTCATAGCATGTCCCCTTCTTCTTGAGCACCTTTTCCTGTGAAAAATACTTCCTTCCTGTACCTTATTTACCCCCCCCCGGTTCTCGGTGGCACACTGCCCAAGGTGGAAGTGCAGGGGCAGCACGGTGGCCATCTGTTTTAGATCCTGCTTGAAACTAATGGCACACCCACTGTAGTTGGTGGACTGATTTCTGCCCTGTCCACACTGGAGATCTTAAAACATTCACCATGTAATGTTTTAAAATAGGGGAACACGGTTCACATCCGCACTGGTAACGGTTCCAAACCGTGTTTCAAAACAGTGTTTAAACCCTAATACAGTCAGGGTTTTAGCATGGTTTTGAAAATGGTGTAAGTGAGAAACGTTTCCACTTATCAGTGTGTATGGGCGTCTGATCTATATTTTCTGCTGGTGATCCTCCTGATGTCCACAATGCCACACTGGCAAGCCAGTCAACAGCATATTTAAACACGGTTTCATTTTGGGAGGTGTGGATGGGCATATAACCATGCTAAGACACGGTTCCCACAAGTGAATGTGGCAGCACGCATGCTCTGTAACAGTTTGAAAACTGTTATCAAATTTTACCTGCAAGTGTGGACAGGGCCTTCAAGTGTGGCAGTGAAGGGAGAGCCAAGTGTGAAGTTTAGGATTCTCCTGTGTACCACCCCCAGGTTGGGAACAGGAGTTCCCACAGCAATTTGTGAACTTCATTGTTGACCTATTGAATGCCCCAACTTTTTTGTGCTGGGTAATTTCATCATGTGGCTCGACAATGAATTCTTGTAATTTGCACAGCAGTTCCCCTAGTTGATGGATTCGCTGGGTCTCACAACAGGTGGTTTCCACTGCAACTAATGAACATGCCCACACCTTTGACCTCGTCTCCTCTTTGGGGCTGAACATCTGGAATGTCAGGGTGGATCCAGTTAGGTGGTCTGATCAACACATCGTTAGGTTTCTGGAATGGGCCCCTTGAAATGTATCTCCCCTATGGAGATGGTCCAGTACCATCTGAATTGTGATTTGAAGCCAGAAAGAGCCTGGCAGTGCTGGACATCTCAGTTATGGAAGCAGCATGTGATGGAGGCATGGTGGCAACTGTGGATGGCTATAATATGGCAATTAGAACTGTACATGACTGCACTGCACAAACCCATGTCCACCCACTGACCCCCTGCTGCAGCTTTCTGTGGTAAAAACTCTCTTTTGGAAAACTCCCCCTGCAACTGTTTCCATTGAATTTAATTGCCCCAGTGTGCCCTCCCTCCCTTCCCTCTATAATCACTATGGGCTCTGATATCTCAGATTGCTCTGTCTAACTTTATTACTGCTCTAAGACTATTATTTGTACATTTTATGTATGTATGTATTCTCTGCCATTATTTAACTACTGAATGTTCTCTTTGTTCATTGTTATTGCCTGTAACAAAATCCTTGTTGGTGTATAAACTATGTAACCCCTAGGTGGCGCTATCCCAAGGGCTACTACCCCTGCCAGCTTAACTACTAACAGGTTGAGGGGCCTAGGTCCAAGGGCGGGTGCTTCCACCCAGAGGTCAGGGTTTGCAGTAGTTAAACTAACTTGGTTGCAGCCCTCTGGGACACTGTAACCCCCCCTTTCTTCCCACCAGTGACCCATACAGTGCATCAGAAATATCTTCACAATATACACTTACCCCCAGTACTGGCTCTGTCGACTGGACTCTGGGAACACCCTGTAAAACAAGATGATACAGTGCAAAAGCCACAGAACAATACTTTAACATAAACGAATACCTCAGACAGTGTAACTTTGCTGAAACAATCAAATCTGATTTATTTAGGGGGATATAACAAGGACGGGGAAATCAGGTTAATTAGGCTAAACACATTAATAATCACAGTACTGTGCACATATTCAGAGTCCCAAATTGTCACTTTCATTGGGTACCCAGGATGGGGGGGGGCTAGCCAGGATAGGTGCAGCTGGTCGGGGCCCTGTGATGGAAAAACACTTGCACAATACCCAATTGTAATCTGGAGCCGGAGGGCTCAGTTCGTGAAGAAATGAAAAAAATAACAATTAGATGACACACTTGCAATTCGACAAACAGATGGCAGGGAGCTACCCTGCTTTGTACTCACAACTCAATGCTGGAAACTAGATGGAAGGCAGATTGTCCTGGATTGCCAGGAGGAGCAGACCATGTGGACAAGGTCCTTGTGACTGGACCCCACTGCAGTTTAGAGCAGATGGATGTAGTCTGGATTAAGCTGGGGTTTACTTCCAGCTTCATGCACTCTGTTCACTGTACAGGGGATTTGAAACACATTCCCTACAAGCACTACACACATTTATATGTAAAAGGGAAGTACTATACCAGGCAGGCTGCTTCTCTATCCCGATCGCAATTACTGCACAATACCCGGGAGAACACACAGCAGATTCAGTTCCTGACAGACCAAGCGCAATTCAGCAATTTCTCCAGTATTCTTCAGGGTGAGCCTGGTTTCCTCACTTCTGGTGCTTCTTTCTCCTTACAACTCTGATTCAGTCCACACTGGCACTCACAAACAGCTGCAGGCCGAACTTTGGGGCCCCACACGAGCTTCCTGCGTGAAAACTCAACAGCGCAGGAGCCCGGAGCTCCTTCCCTCTTCACAATCACAACTCATCTGACTTTCCAGTAGACAGAACCAGGCATTTCCTTTGAGTTCCTCCCAGTTGAGTTGGCTGGTTTGGCTGTCACTCACAGTCGGACTCCCCCTATTGGTGCAAAAATGCGCCGAAGTCCAAACAACAAGTCCCAGAGGCATCTGCCATACAGTCCCATTGTGGCTGGCTCCAGAGGAGAGTCCAAGTTCTGATTCGCCCAGAGCAGGCTCCATTTTAAAGGATCCCCATACTGACTGGTCCAATTCAGCAGTTCAGGACCAACATGAGGGAGCTACTCTCTGCACAGTCCTGGCTACAAGCAAGCAGGTTAGAACAAACTGCATTTTCATTATTACTTTAACAGGTTACAAGCAAACAATTACATCTTCTGAAAGAGCTTCCTCTGTGCATATAGCGACTGCAGAAATGGAGTGATTTGCTCAGTGGCCCACGCGGGACTTGAGCAGGGAAACACACAGACCCCCCATTTCAAAGTAATTATCTGCAGTTTGGCAGCTCTTAAAGCAACAGTACATGGAGGCATTAGGCTCTCTCACTCAATTATTTTTTTAAATCGGCTGAAATACAGGACACCAGCCTGGCGGAGAGCATTTAGGCTCACCCAAAGAAGGCTTTTTAGTGACCCCCATTCGTAGGGGGGTTACACCCTTCCTGGCCTGGAAAGAACTTGGCGTCTGCGTCAAGTAAGTAGCCTCGTAAACTTTAATACAACCATATACATTTACATCACTAACATATTAAGCTTATACATGTAGTCATCAGTCAGCATCTCACCTTTGCCATAAACACATTTCTGATACTTTTCAGTGCATTACTTGTTACACAGCATTATACACACATTGTACCTTAGCTCAGGTTATTACCTCCTGCACATGAAACCTGAAGAGAGGGGGCCCTTCCCTATCAGCTGCTTTGGGGCTAGATGGGGCAGGGGCACCATACCTAGAGGGCAACACAAGTATCTTGGAATTAGCACTGATGCTCAGTTTGGGTAGTGAGCTCGAGGTCACATACACTCCCTTATGGACCACATTGAGAGGCAAGTCTACAGGCCTTACAGCTCACCCAGTCTTTCTAGGGGGAACTGGTACAGTCTCTGCACTTTTAGGCTCACTTGCAGCACCGTCTTTACTTGCCAGAGGGGTCTCCCTGGGGATAGAGAGGCTAGAACCTGGGGCACTTGCAGCTCCATGATTTGCAATCTCAGAGTCCACAACACTTGGCTCACATGGGGAGTTTTCTGACACTGGCAGTGAACTATCAGGGCACTCAACACACTCTTCTTGCTCTGGTATATCACCAGTTTGTCCCAGTCCATCATTTTCCTCCTTTGAAAACTCAAACAGTTCAACCATACACAATACCATTTCTTCTGACTTGATGCTTTGCACTTCACTCTCTGGGAGCATTGGCTCCAGGGACAAAGCTGGGGGCTTAGACAGTCCAGAAGGCCCAGCTTCATCCCCACAATTGACCAGGGGGTTACCTTGAAACAACTGACTTAGTTCATAAGAAGGGTAGTAACCAGAGATGCACTCACTTTCACCTGAAGTAGACTGACACTCACTCTCAACCGGGGTTTGCTGTGGAGGAAACCTTAGGTCAGAAACTACAGGAACAGGCCTTCTCTGTCTGGGTCTTGCAGCAACCCTAGTAGACAATTAGTTCACTCTCACCATTGTCTCCATTGAAGGGCCCACTTTTCTGGACCAATCAGGAAAGGCTGTAGCAAGGGCTTGAGTAGATGATCTAGCCACAACAGGACTTGAGTTAGCATTCCTGGGACTCTCACTGTGAATGTTGCGGGCACTCCTCGTCCATCGCTTTGCTTTTCCGATCTCCCCTCGAAGCTGGCTCACCACTTTCTCCATGTTTGTCTCAGACCAGCACTCTCTTTTCATATGGCCATCCTCCTCACAATTGTGACAGATGACAGGCTTGCAAGGCATCCTTGGGGAAAACATTGCATGAGGAACTGTAGTGGTAGCAAGGCGTTGGGATCCCATACTTGCCGACGGCAGTAAGAGGTGCGTAACATGTCTCAGCAACTCCTTTACATAGATACATAGACAGTGTTGGCAGATAAGGGCCTATGGCCCACCCAGTCTGCCCATTTGAGCTTGTAAGTTCAGTTTATGTTTTCCTAGAAGTCCATTGCCCCTTACCACTGACCTCCAAAATTCCTTTATGCCTATCCCATGCATTCTTAAATCCCGTGACAGTTTCAGCCCCCACCACTTCCTCTGGCAGGGTGTTCCACTTGTCCACCACCCGTTCTGTGAAGAAATTCTTCCTCACATTTCCTCTAAATCGTCCTTCCTCCAACTTCATCCCATGCCCTGTAGTCCTGGAACATCTTTTTCGCTTAAAAATAGTGTATTCCTGCACCCTGTTCCTCCCTGTAAGATACTTGTATGTCTCTATCATATCCCCTCTCTCCCTCCTCTCCTCCAGGGAGTACATGTTCAGTTCCTTCAACCTGTCCTCATAGGACTTGTGATGCAATCCATGCACCATCTTTGTTGCCGTCCTCTGAACCTTCTCTACCCTGTCTATGTCCTTAGGTAGGTAAGGTCTCCAGAACTGTACACTGTACTCCAGGTGGGGCCCTCACTAGTGTCTTGTATAGTGGAATTATGACCTCCCTTTTCCTGCTGGTGATGCCCCTGCCTATGCATCCCAGCATCCTATCTGCTTTACCTGCTGCCTTGTCACACTGTTTCCCTACCTTGAGGTCATCAGAGATGATAACCCCAAGATCCCTTTCCTGCTTGGTGCATGCTATATCCTCACCCCCCAACTGATATATTGTGCCAGGGTTTTTGTGCCCCATATGCATTATCTTGCACTTCTTTGCATCGAATTTCAACTGCCAAACCCCTGACCATTCTTCAAGTTTCTGCAGGTCCCTTCTCATTCTGTCTACACCCTCTGGTGTGTCTACTCTGTTACAGAGCTTTGTGTCATCAGCGAACAGTGAAATTCTGCCTTCTAGGTCCTGCACAATGTCACTGATGAAGATGTTGAATAGGACCGGTCCCAGCACTGATCCTGTGGTATTCACTGGTCACTCCCTCTGTGGAGTGACAGCCATTTACCACCACCCTCTGTGTCCTGCCACCCAGCCAGTTACCTACCCACCACACTACTGTCCTGCCCACACCCATATTCCCCAGTTTGTGTAACAGTCTTCTATGTGGCACAGTGTCAAAGGCCTTGCTGAAGTCCAGATAGGCCATGTCCACTGCCCTCCCCTGATCCACCTCCCTAGTCAACCAGTCAAAAAATTCAACGAGGTTGGTCTGACATGACCTCCCCCTGGTAAAACCATGCTGCCTTGGGTCCTGTAGTCCATTGACAACCAGCCATAGAGTGGCAACCAATTCTTTGAGCTCAACCAGTGGGCTAACCTCATCATAGGAGGCCTGAGGGTGCACCCCCAACCCCATAGCACATGTAGTCAAATAAGGGTAAGAGCCTGTGCTCGCAGGAGAGGCCTTCATAAAGAGACCGTTTTTCATTTCCCTGATCTTCTTCAGCAGTTCATCCCATGGTGGCACACCCTCACTGGTCCCCACTTCGGAAGGGCCTTCCGGTGCCATGATCACTTTGGCTGCACTCACCCTAGAAATACAATCCCCCTCTTCATCTTCCACCTCCCAGAGTTCTTTTATCAAGTCACAATAGTCCAGTGGATTACCTTCTCTCTCGAAGCCTTAATTGAAGGAGCTGCAATTTAGAATACTTTGCATGCTGCAGTATGTGCCCCAATCTCACACGATTTAAGTCACTGACGGCTAGCCCACCTTTTCGGTAAGCTTTCTGTAGAGTTCTTTCTAGATGAGTGACATAGGCAGACAACCTTTCCCCTGGCCATTGTTTCGTGCCCTGAAACTTCCACATCAAGATCTCCCCTGACTCAACGCTCTCAAAAAGGCCTTCGAGTGCAGATAGATACTTCCGGGGCAGACGCGTCAGGGTTTGTGGACCTCAAAGACTTAATGGCATCCAGAGCGGGACCTCTCAGACTCCCTAGGATTCTTCTCCGTTTCTCAGCCTCTGCACACTGCCACTCAGATACCAAAGGGGCAACACAATCTATCCAGGTATCCCACTCATCCTCTCCCGAGGGCACTGGGACTGTGCCAGAGAAAAGTCTGAGTTTGCTATAAGAGTCCAACTGGATCGGGGGAATTATAACAGGGGAGGGAGCTACTGGAGATGTACCTGGGGAATGCAGTGGTGTGTGGTCACCTGAGAGGTCTAACACCTTTACCAGTTCCTGAGCAGTACATCCTTCAGAGGCTAGCAGTTTGAGTAATTTCTCTTTGACCCCATCTACACTAGGAGACCCATCTGGGGTGGCCGGACCACTATATAAATGAATGACCCTCTATCCCATCTGTGCACCTTCAGGCATCATGACAGGGGGTACCCTCTCGGGGTCCATTGGGGAGTTACACAAGATCAGTACTATCATTGCCTGCCCTAACAAATCAGTACCTCGTCCCTTTACTTCAACCTTGCCCACGCCCTTGATTTGTTCCACAGTGGGTACAATGTCAGCATCACTGGTCCCTAAGGGGACATCCAGCAACAGAATAGCCTTTTGGGGGTCTAGCCCCTCAGTTTCGCCAACTCACCATTTTGCACACCATCAACATATGGGGGTCAATTTTTAATCTGGGCGTGGTACTTCCTTCCAATTTTTCCCTTAAACTAGGCATATTGAGGTATTTTTCCTCACTTGGCCACTAGAGGACGCTAATCCCAGCAGTGCCTCCAAGATGTAACCCCTAGGTGGCGCTATCCCAAGGGCTACTACCCCTGCCAGCTTAACTACTAACAGGTTGAGGGGCCTAGGTCCAAGGGCGGGTGCCTCCACCCAAAGGTCAGGGTTTGCAGTAGTTAAACTAACTTGGTCACAGCCCTCTGGGACACTGTAACCCCCCCTTTCCTCCCACTAGTGGCCCACACAGTGCATCAGAAATATCTTCACAATATACACTTACCCCCAGTACTGGCTCTGTCAACTGGACTCTGGTGACACCCTGTAAAACAAGATGATACAGTGCAAAAGCCACAGAAAATACTTTAACATAAATGAATACCTCAGGCAGTGTAACTTTGCTGAGACAAACAAATCTGATTTATTTAGGGGGATATAACAAGGACAGGGGGAAATCAGGTTAATTAGGTTAAACACATTAATAATCACAGTACTGTGCACATATTCAGAGTCCCAAATTGTCACTTTCACTAGGTACCCAGGATGGGGGGGCTAGCCAGGATAGGTGCAGCTGATCGGGACCCTGTGATGGAAAAACACTTGCACAATACCTAATTGTAATCTGGAGCCAGAGGGCTCAGTTCGTGAAGAAATGAAAAAAACAACTATTAGATGACACACTTGCAATTCGACAAACAGATGGCAGGGAGCTACCCTGCTTTGTACTCACAACTCAATGCTGAGAACTAGATGGAAGGCAGATTGTTCTGGATTGCTAGGAGGAGCAGACCATGTGGACAATGTCCTTGTGACTGGACCCCAGTGCAGTTTAGAGCAAATGGGTGTAGTCTGGATTAAACTGGGGTTTACTTCCAGCTTCATGCACTCTGTTCACTGTACAGGGGATTTGAAACGCGATTCCCCACAAGCACTACACACATTTATATGTAAAAGGGAAGTACTATACCAGGCAGGCTGCTTCTCTATCCCGATTGCAATTACTGCACAATACCTGGGAGAACACACAGCAGATTCAGTTCCTGACAGACCAAGCACGATTCAGCAATTTCTCCAGTCTTCTACAGGGTGAGCCTGGTTTCCTCACTTCTGGTGCTTCTTTCTCCTTACAACTCTGATTTAGTCCACACTGGCACTCACAAACAGCTGCAGGCCAAACTCTGGGGCCCCACACGAGCTTCCCGCGTGAAAACTCAACAGCGCAGGAGCCCGGAGCTCCTTCCCGCTTCACAGTCACAACTCATCTAACTTTCCAGTAGACAGAACTGGGCATTTCCTTTGAGTTCCTCCCAGTTCAGTTGGCTGGTTTGGCTGTCACTGACAGTCAGACTCCCCCTGTTGGTGAAAAAGGGTGCCGAAGTCCAAACTACAATTCCCAGAGGCATCTGCCATGCAGTCCCATTGTGGCTGGCTCCAGAGGAGAGTCCAAATTCTGATTTTCCCAGAGCAGGCTCCATTTTAAAGGATCCCTACACTGATTGGTCCAATTCAGCAGTTCAGGACCAACATGAGGGAGCTACTCTCTGCACAGTCCTGGCTACAAGCAAGCAGGTTAGAACAAACTGCATTTTCATTATTACTTTAACAGGTTACAAGCAAACAATTACATCTTCTGAAAGAGCTCCCTCTCGTGGTATAGCGACTGCAGAAATGGAACAGTTTGCTCAGTGGCCCAGGTGGGACTCGAGCAGGGAAACACACAGACCCCCCATTTCAAAGTAATTATCTGCAGTTTGGCAGCTCTTAAAGCGACAGTACATGGAGGCATTAGGCACTCTCACTCAATTATTTTTTTAAATCGGCTGAAATACAGGACACCAGCCTGGCAGAGAGCATTTAGACTCACCCAAAGAAGGCTTTTTAGTGACCCCCATTCATAGGGGGGTTACACCTGTATGTATTTGTATAATCACGTATAATTCCTCTGTTATTTAATGTGTGTAACTAATTCTGGGTCACACCTGAAAAAGGAACATTTCATCTCAGTGTGCTTACCTGGTCACCACAATTCAAACAAACAAAAAATAATGACGAGCTGAGGTGGCCGAAGGTAACAGGGTGGAGGATAGAACATTCCTGGAAGTGATTGGGCTAAGTGGATGAAAGAATGGCTCTTAGACCTGATTATAAGGAATATCAGCGTGCAATAACCCTGAAAAAGGCAGAATTCCTGCCAAGGGATATTGCATCAAGAGGAAATAGACCGGCTCAACTCTTCCACACTGAAGACAGGTTAATTCAGCCTCCCTGTCTGCAGGCTGTAGGTGATTTATCACATAAATGGTGTGAGGAGTTTAGGTCATTCTTCCTGGACAGAGTGCCCTCCATTCAGGTTGGGATATCTACAGGTGGTCTGTCAAGGGCCAGCAGTGGTGGGGAGGAGAGGCATGGTGGCACTCCAAAGTTCTGGAGTGAATTCGACCAGTGTTTATGAAGAAAGTGCTTGCAGTGGTGTCAGTGCTATGGCCCACTTGCTGTGTCTTGGACCCTGAACCAACGTGGCTATTGGTGGACTGCCATGAGGCCCCGGGGTGCAACTCTCTTTGGTAATGTCTGGTCTTCTCTTTTGGAGGGTTGCTTCCCTTTGGCTCTTAAATAGGCTGTGATGAGGCCTCTACTGAAAAGCCATCTTTAGATACAGAGATACTAATAAATTACAGGCTTGTCTCCAACATTAATTTTTAGGAAAGGTTATCAAGAAGGTAGTGGCATCACGGCTGGAGGCTCACCTTGAGAGGTATGGCATTTATGAACCTCTCCAGTCAGGTTTCAGACCCTACCACGGTACTAAAACCACACTCGTCAAGGTGTTTGATGACTTGCTCTTGGTGAGGAATGGGAAGAGTGTTCAATTGTCATTCTCTTTGACCTCTAGTCACACTGTGGATCATGGGGTGTTGTTGGATTGCCTCAGGGAATTCAGGGGACTGACCGGGACAGCACTGAAATGTTTTGAGTCCTTTCTGTCCAGCAGATCATAGTAAGTAGTGATGGTATCTTTCTTGATGTGACCAGATGTGGTGTTCCCCAAATACTGGTCCTGCCTCCCATGCATTTCATGGTGTATATGCTACCTTTAAAGCAGGTCATCAGATGGTACAGTGTAAGTTTTCGCTGTTATGCTGATGATACTCAGCTGTACTTGTCCTTTACACTGAATGGGCAAGAGGCATTCTCAGTGCTGGAGCTTTGTCTAAATGACATGCAAACTAGATGGCTTCCAGCTGGACGAGGCTTTCTCTGACCAAAACAGAATTGTTTCTGTTGAAACCAGGTCCTTGAGGGTCAACTGTTAGACATGATGCTATGGCGCAGCCATCCATAAATGGCACAGTGACAGCTGTGGATAGGGTGAAAAGTCTGGGAGTCATTGTGGACTCTAAACTGATGCTAGAATATCAGGTGTCAGCTGTGGTCCACAGTGCATTTGTTTAATTACAAAATATCTCCCAGATTAAAGCCCATCTGAGGCAAGAGGATCTGGGGATCCAAGTGCATGTGTTCGTGTCCTCAAGGGGGGGGACTACTGTAATGCTCTATACCTGTGGTTACCTGGAGGTTTGTCTTGTTGCCTGCAGCTGGTGCAGAATGCTGTGGCCAGGTTGGTCATGGGGTCATCATAGAGACCATATTGCACCTGTGCTGCAGAAGCTGCACTGACTCCCAATCAAGTGGCACACTACCTTCAAGACTGCTTTGTTAATGTACAAAGCCCTGCATGGATTGTCCCATCTGTCTCAATGACCTATTGGTCTGGTATACGCTCAGTCACTCTGCAGCTCCACCGAGGGATTATTGTTTGCCATCCTGAGATTGTGCCTTAGAAAATATGTTGACAGAGCCTTCTCAGTGGTGACTTTGACAATATGCAACTCCCTTGCCCATTCAACTGTATTATTTTCCCTCCGTGCAGACTTTTAAGAGGGACCTGAAAAGTTATTTGATTTTTTCATGTACAGTAGCATGGAATAGGAATGCCTGTTTATTTCTGTACCTCAGCCTGTAATTGTATCTCTTTGTGAACTGCTGTTTGCTTTAATGAGTTTATGTACAGTGCCTTGAGTCTTCGGGATAGGGTGCTAAACACAATTTGCCTTGCCTTAGTTTCACAGTGACTCAGCAGACCAGCAGTGCTGGTGGAAGGGAGCCTGGAATATTCCAGAACTCAGGGCTGATGCCTGATACATTAACACCTTGGTAACTGGGCTCAGACAGGCAGAGGGTAAGAGCCTGGTTACACAGATATTTGACTGCACTAAGACGGATGATGGAAGAACAGCCACTGCATTTAATTTAGGCTGGGGCTAGTCAGGTGCTGGAGAATATTGTACTGCTACCTAATTGATAACCCTCTTGTTTTCTGCTAGAACTCTATTCTCACTCTAAATAAAGCCTTTGTCATTTTGGTCATAATCACTGCCTGAGTGAATATTTTTAGAGTGATAAGTTGCAAACTTTCTGGGAACAGTATTTGCACTGTGCTGGTCCACAGGTGGGATGATCCTGTGGGGAGGGAGTGAGGGATACTTATTTCTTTAGTTATTCATTCAGAAAGTACGTTTGAGCGCAGGTGCTCATTTACAAAGGTTCTTCATCAGAGACAAACAAATGCGATTAAATACAAGACAGTTTCTTTATCAGTTCCAGTAGAATGTAATCAGGGCAACTCAATAGATACGCAAATGAAATTTGTAGTACAACTGAATTTACAATGTCAAGAAACAGAGCAAGTCTGGACTGTCATCAAGCAGGTATACAGATTAGTTGAAGCAGAAACAATTGGAACTGGAGGTGATGGCTAAGCATGGGGATCTTCTGAATTGGGCAACATTTGTGAGACTTGGCAGGGATTCTTGCAATTCGTTCATCCAGCCTACTGCCCTTAGAGCAAGGAAGCATTTACCCAGTTTGGTTCTCCAGAAAGCGAGTTCTAGGGCATTCCTAGTCATGTTCCTAGTATTGTATTAATTAGTAACGGCATGGAAGCACTTTTATATGGCTGGGGGGGTGGAGGGGGCAGGTTCAACAATACCTTTTTAGCAAGCAAACAGGATTGGTATGCTGAGAGTATGCAAGGTGCAGCTGTAGGTATGCTTGTCCTCCCACGGTACAAGATGACAGACCTTGTTGCATACAAACTTGACTGTTTAAAGAGCAGCTGACACTTTAATGAAAACTTCAATACACATAATGTTCAGATAGAGTTTAGCTGTTATTTCGTATATTTTCTATATATTTCAATAGATTTCTCTTCAGCATTTATTAGTGAAGAAATTCCCACAAAAACAAGATCTGTATCCCTTAGAGTTCATCAGCCTCTATAGTTTATTCCTTACTTGAAATCATAATGCTCTGTTATGACATCACAGTATGTTGCCACGGAAACAACTGTGATGTCACAAGCAGAGTATCATGACATCAGGTTGGGAAGAAAAAATAGGAGCTGACGAAAACCTCAAGGAACAATGATCCTGTTTTCATGCATTCGACTGCAGTATAAATAATGGGGATAAGAAATTCAAAGTTAATGAGAAATTTAAAGCTGCTTTGTGTCCAAATATTTTGTTTTGCAAAGTTCTTCTTGAGGCATCAGTGGCTCTTTAAATTGTAGGTACTGCATCCCATTATTGGCTCTGGCACCCTGCCATGCTCTGTACTCTCCCCTAACCTTGTTTTGCACTCTCCTCCCTCCAGACTACATCATCGCACTTACCATCTGTTGATTGTATTATTGCAACTCTGTATTTACCATACTACTGAATGGTTTGCTGTACCTGGTACTATACAGTAAACTCAATTCATGTATTGTCCTTATGTATCATGCTTCTTGCATTGAACTAGGTTACCTGTTATACTGTTCACACTACATGTATATACCTTACTCGATGTACCACACTAGTGGCCCAGGTCATGCCAGAAAACGGTCCATTGGATCAGTGCACCTACCCGGTCATCAAAGACAGAAATATATAAATACTTACATCAGGCCCACTTAGACCTTTCTGTGGGTGAACGCACTATGATATTTAAATTTTATCTTGGACAGGAACCCACCAACAAGGAGTTTTACAGACCCAGGCCCCTCAACTTTGTTTGAGACCAAAAGGCAGGGGTAGTAACGATGTCATCAATAAAAACCCAGTTAGATTACAGAGCATGGAAACACAAGAAAGGGATACATTTCCAACATGGGGCGTGTTCCTTTTTGCCATGTAATGTGTAGCAGCAATCAATGTCAGACTATGACAGTATATGCCATGTAGTGAGACAGGTGCCAGGGGGTTACTATGTGCCATTCCCTATTCAGCCTTGTAGGTGTAGCCCCACCCCAATTCAGGGGTGAGGCTTACCTTAAGTACCTCTCTGGGCTCCATTGATGCCCACTACCTGGCAGAGTCCAGTTAGAGACGTTAAATCCATGCTCCCTATGTGCTGCTGTTGCTCTGCGTGTGTGCTCACTTCCATGCTGCCACGCTACCTCTTTAAGAGCTCCAGCCTTGTGTATAGTGTAAATAGCCTGGGCTGGGTCCAAGTACAACAGAGCGCATGACCATCCAGGCATCACTCTGATCAGCTCCACTCTGCCGTTGATTATAGAGCAGAGGGAGCCCTTCACAATACTGTAAATATTTATTTGTAAATCTTTGCCATTACTTAAACATAATAAATTGTTTGGACTGCAGTAATGCCAGTACGGTTCTCTCTCTATGGGAGCTGGCATCTTTGGTCCTGGACTCCCGTGTTGGCCCAATCGAAACCAAGAGGTCCTCAAGGGATTCTAATCTCAGTGATATGTGGGAAAAGCTGTGAACTTTCCTTGTTGGTGCCTAAATTAACCAATGGAAGCTTCCAGACTGTGACTGACAGCTAGGTAAGCCAACCAAAAGGCAGAAAAACCAGACAAGTCGGTGACTATTTTAAAACAGAGTTCAGTTCATCTCAAGCCTCTTGAGACAGAGGAGGTTCTGCTCAAGCTCCGGGGAGGCAATATAGCCTTAGGTAGGGCTGAGAGGAATCATGGGAAAGAGGCCTATATCTGCCTTCTGTGACTTCTTGCTCAGTCCATCAAGGAACTGAGTGGTCAGGGACTGCATCTAAGCAGAAGAAAGAGGTTTCTGCAGAAAAGTAGCAAAGAAACTGGCCTTTCACTGAAGAGTGGAAAGTTTGCTGTTCTTCAGCCATTGACACAGTGGCCTACCGCGTGGTGAGAACATTCACTTTGGGACTCCGGTGGAGAAATCAGGAGGCAGTCCAGCTTGAGAAGGACTTCCTTTGCAAAGTCCAGCTGGAGGGTTCACCAGTACACAGTATTAAACTTAAAAGAGACTTTCCTTGCCATCTGGGCCTATGCCAGTGAGCCCAGCCGGACTGTTCCGGTACCATTGCAGATCCTGGCGAGAGACCAGCCTAGGAGATTCAGCCCCAGTGAGATGGTTATGCACAGGTTGCAGCCACCTACCAAGAAAGGTTGTGAAGTGAGGCTGAGTCATGTCAGCCCCGTTCCCCGCCATCAGCTTCAACCAGTAGAAGGTCTTTATGTTGCCTCTGCCATGCTCCAACTTCTGGGTACAGTGAATAAAACCAGGGTAGTTTCCTGCAACTATCTGCTAAAATTATTCCTGGTGCCACCTGATCTTGTTTTGCCAGTTTACAGTTAAAGTGTTTAAACAGACTGGGCCATCCTGCCATGGATACAGTTGATTTGAGCTATTGCTTATGTGTAATCCTTTTTCCTTCCACCAAGGGCCCCTAACACAGCTGCAATGCCAGCCACCCCTCGGCACCATTTAGGCATCCCTGTTTCCACTCTGGGTACCCAGTAGTTGCCAGGACTGTAATATTAAGGACCAAAATAGCTAATAGCAAATCTAACCTGTCTAGGTACAGCACTGCAGCAAAAATCATTTGCCTAAATTCTTGCCCCTTCCTTGTTCACATCCCCTCAATGAATCTATTTCATTATTTATTATTAATCTGGTGTGTGAGCACATCATTATCTGGTTTAAGGTTGCTGACCCATTAGCCAAGCATTCTGAAAGTATGTGTTGGTACTTTTGAAACTACTTCTTACAGGGGGTTGCAGGGTGAATGTTGAGAGACCAAATCCTGCTGGTAAGTTGAGTACCTAAAAGCATATTATTAATGCTGGTATCAACCTGCCTTACAAGGGTAGAGTGTTCCAATTGTAATACTAACTTTAAAAGGTCACTAAGTGGGATTGTGGTGGGTTATAGCTTCCCAGAGGGCTGTACCAATTCTGCCAAGAACCCACTTAAGCATTGCTCTGGGTGGAGGCACCACAATTGTATGTACACTTAAGCTGGGGAGACCCCAGTAGTAGTTAGTTCTGAACCCAGGCCTCTCAACCTGTTGTTAGGAAGGTAGGCAGGGGTAGTAGCCCTTGGTACAATGGTGCCAGGGTCACATAGGTCAGCCTACAAGAGATTCAGGAGGACCCAGAGGGAAGAAGACAGAGAGGACTATCTGAAGATGGCTTGTGTTGCAGGTAGGGTAGGCGGCAGTCTAAAGCTCAGAAGGAACTGCGGCTAGCCGAGGGAATTAAAAAGGGTGAAAAGGCCTTTTTTAGCTATATTAGTTAGAAAAGGGACAAGGAAGATGGTATTGTTAGGTTCAGGAATGAGGACTGGTGGGTAGAGGAGAATGGGGCAAAGAAAAAGTACTGAATGAGTACTTCTGTTAGATCTACACCCAGGAGAGGGATAGGCCAGTGCCACTAGGAGGAAGGAGAGGAGATGGGGGAAGGCGCATGAATGTTTTGACAGAGGTGGATAGGGTGAGGAAAGGGTTGCTAGCATTAAGGGTACAGTATATAAATCCTCAGGCTGACCTGCTCATTAGTTCACTGGAGTCGGGTGTGGTACTGAAGGACTAGAGAATGGCATGTGTAATGCCCCTCCATAAGAGCAGTCCCAAGGACAACCCAGGCGGCTACAGACCTGTCAGCCTGACCTCAATTGTGTGCAAGCTCATGAAGACTGTACTTAAGGAAAGGTTAGTAGAGTATCTGGAAGAGAATGATGTCCAGGATTAGCAAAAACACGGATTTATGGGAGGGAGAGCATGACAAACAAATCTGGTAGACTTCTTTAACTGCATCACTAAAACAGTGGACAGGGGCCCAGCAGTGGACTTCCTTTACCTGGACTTCAGCAAGGCCTTTGACTCTGTACCCCACAAGAGGTTGATCAGGAAGTTGGCGGATCTAGGTGTTGGTGAGAAGTTGACCGGGTGGGTGACAAACTGGCTGAGAGGCAGGACCCAGAGCATGATGGTGGGAGGGGAGCTCTCCAGTACCAGGGAAGTCACCAGTGGGGTCTTATAGGGCTTGGTGCTCAGACCTGTGCTTTTCAATGTCTTCATCAGTGATATTGGGGATGGCATTAAGAGCAAAAATTGCTTATTCACAGATGACACCAAGCTCTGTGGGAGGGCAGATGCAGCAGAAGGGGCGCAAGACCTAACAGATTATCTGGAAAAGCTAGAGAGGTGGTCCAGGATTTAGCAACTTGGCTTCAATGCAAAGACATGCAAGGCTATGCACATTGGAGCCAAGAATCTGAAGACTGAGTATAGCCTATGTGGGGTCCAGGAATCTTCATCCAAGGAAGAGAAGGACCTGGGGGTGATGATCACTAGTGACCTGAAGCACTCCACACAATGTAGGAAAGCAGCAGCAGCAAAGGCAAATAAAATATTGGGCTGTATTGCCAGGGGGATCAGCAGTAGGCAGGATGAGGTAATACTACCCTTGTACAGGTCATTGGTAAGGCCACATTTGGAGTACAGCATACAGTACTGATGTACATACCTTAAAAAGGACATAAAAGGACATAAACCTGCTGGAGATGGTTCAGAGGAGGGGAATTTAAGATGATCATGGGCCAGCAGGATAGAACGTATGAGGAGAGGTTAGAGGCCCTGTGCATTTACTCCATAGAGGAGAGGAGAGAGAAAGGACATGATTGAGATCTTCAAGTATTTGAAAGGAATAAATAAGATGGACAAGGAGCATCTCTTGAAACTCAGTGGGAATCAAACCACAAGGGTACACAGTCTTAAGTTGGAGGGGGAGGTTTAGAAGAGAGGCTAGGAGGCATTTCTTCACAGAGAAGGTGGTGGTGGCTTGAAATGGGCTTCCTACGGAGGTGGTTTTGTTGAAAATGGTAAGCAGCTTCAGGAGAGTCTGGAATAGAGTTAAAGGAGTACTCCAACCAGAATTTACAAAAACATATGTTGTGCAGAGTGTTTTGATTTATATGTAATGTCCTAGTATGTCCTTCTCTCTGTCTGCTAGTAGGAGTTTTTCCTAAATTAGCCTGCAAGCTTTATGGTAGTTTTACAGCCCCTGGGGATCTCCATCTCAAATAGGTTTATTGCCTTTCTTGCTCCAACAATGCATCCTGTGTCATGTGACAGTGATGTAGGCGAGCCCATAGATTTAGCATATGCACTGCTTTAAAATCAGTTCACAACAGCAGAGCTGTGTAACTGTTCTTATCCAGTGAGCACAAATGGCAACAGTTACAGTTTAGCAGATACCTGAGAGCTAGTTGAGTGGGGTTTCTGTAAGAAAACAGCTACTAAAAAGCTTTAATTCACTATTTGCATTTTCTATGTGTGTCAGGTCTAGCTAGCAGTAGTAAATGTTTTCATTTTAAAATTTAATTTCATCAAACTACATGCAACAATAAAAAGCACAGAAATTGCCCCAGATCATCAATGCTATAATTAGTAAAGACTGTAGCTGTTTTCTTACAGAAAACCCACTCAGTTAGCTCTCAAGTATTTGCTAAACTGTAAATGTAGGTACAAGCATTCTTCTATTAGGTAGAACTGGCAGTTAGTGCTGATTTTGCTCTGTGACATAATTTTCAATGTTTTCTTGTTACAAATGTGAAGTATCTTTTTAATAAAGCATAAAATGTATGTGTGAGTTATTTAGTTTGGCAAATATTGTTTTATTATTTGAAAACGTGTGATACACTGTAGTGCAGTGAACCATTGTAAAGTGGAATCAAATGTGTAGCTGAAATAGTCACTGTCATCCTATTGCTTTCATGCCATACCACACACAGGAGTGAAACTGACTTCAAAGTATTTTGCAGTTTCTAGGCTGCAGATTCATACCATATACTTCATACATTTGTTCAGTAAAAATGTATAAAATAGGCCGGCACTGTGGCACTGAGGGTTGAGGTGCTGGACACCACACCTTGCGCTGCACAGGTGACCCAGATTCAGGAATGAACCCAGGATGTCAGGGGTTGGGGGGCTGGATTGAGCTATCATCCAACAGCTCTCTTCTCTTCTTACCATTCAGGTGTAGAGTTTCTCACTGCCCTTTCAAACTGCAGCTTTCTCTTTCTCTCAGTAGAACTGCAACACCAGACTCCTGGAACCTTTGAGCACAATTTATTCCCAATAAAGTGTAGACTCTCACTGCCCCTTCACATATTTGCAGCTCTCTTCCAGCTAAAACTGCAAAACTGGATTCCTTAATTCAAATTCCTCCACAAATGGGGGAAGGCAAACACAGGCCGTGGGGGACAGGCAACTGGCAACCCACAGGCAGGCCCTTTCCCCAACTTTGCAGCCCTATTTTCTGCATAGCAGCTGGAGGCCCCGCTCCCTTTGGAAGGGCTCCCACTGAACTGAAACTAGAACTCACAGTCCTTGGGCTTTTGGGAGCTCTGTGGCAGCTTCCCATTTGCTGAAATCACTGTCCCATCCAAAAATGAATATGTATGAATCTCCTTCGATTCCTGATTGGTTGTGTGAAAGAGCGCCAAGTATTTCCACAGCTTTTTCCCCAATAAGTCCTCTAAAAGGTCCCACAGTCCTTGGCAGTAATTCTGGCCCTCTGATTGGCTGAAACTAGGGACAAAACCTGCAAACGTGGCTGTTGAATAACAATTTCCATCTCAGTCCACTAATGCCCCCACTTTCATGCCCTGGTGCAGCCAGCAGAAACACTTTTGTTTTCATTTGCCCCCAAAGTCTTTTTTTTTTTTTTGTCACTAAAATTTGTATTAGTTTAAATTAATGATCTAGTACACAGAATAAAACATATATGCATTAATTAATAAAGCATATATACAGGTGTTATTAGTACAGCTGGCATATGTCTGTATTAAAAAAAAAAAGGAAAAACCAGCATGTTAAACAACCTACCTTGTCATTAATTATCTCATGTAACATCAGTAACTATTAAAAAGAATAGAGAACATGTTATAAACAGTTTAACTGATTAATGTACCTTGAAAATAGATGGTAAAACCGTTAGAGAAAATTAACACCCTTATTGAATCATTTTCAAACTTTCTAACCTTATAATATGACTAGCAATAAATATGTAATAACTGTTGCAAAGTATAATATTGCTTGCAGGATAACAACACTGCAGTGGTTATTGTGAATAGCCATAAATTACCATAAACTACATATAATGTTATGACCAAAGGAGATATTAGCCTACCAAAGAAGTAAATTTGGAAAACAAAATTAGGTGCTAGGCATAAGGATAACCTAGGAGATAATAGAAGTAGGAAGAGGAGAAAGAGAGGTTAGAAAGAGAAATTGAGGGATCTCTGAGAATCTGTTGGGTACTCCACCATGCCAGGTACACTAACCACTGGTGAGTGAGTAATCACATAAGAGGTTAGAACCCCAATACAGCACAGAAGCACAGTACTGTCTAGGTCTGAGTGGTTGTACAGAGACGTCTGTGAATGGTGTCCCACTTTTTGGAAAATTCAGAGGTGTTATCTCTCAAAGACAGTGCTAACTTTTCTAAGATGAGAATTTCTAACATACTGTTTTTCCATTCTTGTAAGGTCAGAACTGTGTCTTCTAACCAATATTTCAATATACTATGCCTAATGGATGTACCTATTTATTTATTTATTAGAATTTCAGATAAATATATTTGAGCCAATGGCTCTTTTGCAAAGGTTCCACATCAGTATACAAAGAATAGAAGTACCATTTGTGTGAGATTAGCAGGCAAGCAGTTTGAATACAAAATTCAGTACAGGGTATACATGGTCTAAAGCTACAGGTGATATTAGAAGAAGGGTGTGCTTCTGTTCATTGGCCCAGTGGGTGTTTCCTTCAAAGTGACCTAAGATGCAAGTATTTAACTGAATGTAGTTCGAGATCATGGGATCTTCTTGGAATAGATGAGCCACTCCTACCCATAGTGGCTGGATAAGGGGGCAATACCAGAACATGTGTAGTAAAGTGCCAGAGCTAAGCTTGCATTTGTGACAAAGTGGGGTAGGAGACAAACCCATTTTAAATCTTTGAACCGGGGTATAATAAAGGTTGTGTAATGTCTTAAAATGGATTAGTCTACGGTTTACTGTGATGAAGGTCTTATGTGCCAATGACCATATGCTTTCCCAGTCCCAGTCATCAGTAGAAGTCCCCAAGGCTTGCGACCACCACCTAATTGAATCTGTTGCTGCTCCCCTGACCAAATCCACAAGTAGTGCATATACTGTAGAGATAGATGGTGAAATTTCCATGCATCCCAGAAAAGAGAGAACGTTTTCATTGAGAGAAGTCGATAGGTCCATTTTGTTTCTAATTACTTGCTGTATAAATTCATAGAATGTGCCCTCCATAGGAGAAATTCCAAATGTATCCACTAGTGTTGATAACGGTAAGAAGGAATAATTCCTGGTAATGTCCTGTACTGAGTGAATGCCCTTATGTTTCCACATTTTGTTATTAATAGTTTTCCCATCTTTTAAAAAGCTGGGATTTTCCTAAATCGGCTGGGCTCTAGCTTGTCCCAAATTGAGATCTAGAATCAGGGATGTTTGCTTAATTTGTCTGAGAGAGTCAGCGAGAATTTTATTTTGATATGGTTCTAGGGGTTTTGAAAAGAAGAGAGATCTTATGTCAGTCCCTTGCGAGCTCATAATTTCCTGTTCAATATATACCCAATCAGGGATGTATATTTGTGTTGTTCCTATTTTAAACCAAAAGGCTAATTACATTATTCTGGCAGCTAGAAAATATAAGTAAAAGTCAGGCATCTTCAGACCCCCTTTATTTTTGGTTCTGCACACTTTGGTATAAGCCAACCTGTGTCTTTTGTAGCTCCAAATAAAGTGAGCAGCTTGAGACGAGATTCCCTGTATCCACCTCTTTGTTAAGCTACAAGGTATCATCATGAATAGGTAAAGCAGCCTCAGCAGAATATTCATTTTGATGGTTTCTATTCTGTCCCACAACCCCAAAGGTAGTTTGTTCCATCTAATTAAATCTTCTAATGTTTTTTGTCTAATTCTTGCTGTATTTTATTTATATTGTCTTAGTGATGTTTTTATAAATGTGAATCCCTAAATATTCTATGTATTCCCTTGACCATGTGATCCCTGCATTATCTATATCCTCTTTAATACAATGCCTGTTAAGTGGTAAAAAGTTGGTCTTTCCCTTATTTAGTTTATAACCGGATAGCTTTCCAAAGTTATGTATGATGATAATTACAAAAGGTAGTGAGGTGACTAGATCAGATATCATGGGAAGCACAGTATATCATCCACATAAACAACTACCAGTTGTTCTTTCTGGCCCATTGTAATGCCTTTAATTTCCTTTTCATGAATTAGTCTTCTCATCAACGGGTCTATGGTGATGTTAAACAGTAGGGGTGATAGAGGGCAGCCCTGTCTGGTTCCTCTTCCTATTTCAAAAAACTTGGAGATTACCCCATTAGTTACCATAGCAGATGAGGAGTTTTGGTATAGAATGTGAATCCATTTTAGAAAGGGATCTGGGAAGCCATATAGTTTAAGGGAGCTGAATATATGCGCCCAAGCTACTTTTCAGCATCAAGTGAAATAAGGCCACAGGGGGTCTGCTGGTTGTTTGCTGCCTGCAAGACATGAAACAGTTTCCTTGCATTGTCAGCTGCATTTTTTCCTTTCATAAAACCTGTTTGATGTTTAGATATCAATAAATGGGTGACAGTCTCTAATCTGTTAGACAGTACTTTAGCAAGAAGCTTAACATCAGAACTGATCAAGGATATCAGTCTATAACTTCCACAGTCCAAGAGGTCTTTACCCTGTTTTTGTATTAGTATTATTAGATACCTGGTCATTCCCTGGGAAAGTTTACCATCCTCGAATGCTTGACTGAAAACATCCATTAAAGCAGGGTCTAATTTAGTGTCAAATGTGCTATAAAAATTTGCTGAGAAGCCGTCAGGTCCTGGCGCCTTGTTTTTTTTTTAATCTGTTTGATGGCTATTAAAATCTCTTCTTTTGTTACTAGTGCCCTAATCCTTTTTTAAGTGTGTCTGGAATGGTAGGGATGTTGATATTAATGTAAAATTCCTCTAAGGAGATAGTTTTGTCTTCCTCTTCCTTAGAATATAGTTCTTTATAGAAATCATAGAATTCCTTGTTTATTTGGAGGTAACCTGCCATTATGTTACCAGTAGTTTTGTTTTTAATGGCTATGATATTAGTAGCACTAGTTGTGCTATATTCACATGGCTAGAATTTTTGCTGCTTTGGGCCCCGAGTCAACATAATTTAATTTAGCTTTTCTAATAGCAAAAATTGCTTCACTTCTACTAGCCACATTATAGTCTAATTTAATTTTAGACCATCCCCTCCAGATCTCAGGGGAATCTGAGTTCACTAGTGTTTTCTCCAGTTCTTTGATTCGACTTAGAGTGTCTTGTTGTTTTCGAATATCTTTTCTCTTGATAACAGAGACCTCCCCTGTCAACAAACCACTCAGGCAACACTTGAGACAGTCCCAAGTGGTATTCCAGGAAGTATCGCATGGCTTATTAAAAGAGAGGAACTCCCCAATATTAGTATTGACCTTGTTGCAAACCTCAGGATTCTCCAATAAGAAATTGTTGAGCTTCCATCTCCGCATTCTGTGAGGATTAGTCGAGGTGAGGAATAACAAGAATACTGGGGAATGGTCGGAAATTACATGTGTTTCAGTTATGACATTGATAATCCTCAGAATAAAGAGTCTAGGCACATATATTTGATCTAGTCTGGAACCCAAGTTGTTACACTGGGACCAGAAGGTATATTCCCTCCTCTCTGAATGAAGTATCCACCAGGTGTCCACTAGATTCAAATTATCCACCACATATTTTAAATCTCTAGCAACCTTAGTTGTGTGGGGCCGTCCATTACAGGATCTAGTGTGCTATTCATATCACCAGCTATAATAATAATAGTACTACCCAGTAGGTTACTGATTTTGGTGAATATCAAATTAAATAGCTCATGTGACATGGAATTTGGGCCATATATATTAATAAGTGTGAAATATTCTTCTCCAAATCTGCCACTGACAATTATTTAGTGGCCCGAGGGGTCCTCTATGATTGTACTGGGGAGAAAATGCAGACCTCTCCTAAACAACACTAGCACCCCAGCTTTTTTTGAGTTGTCTCCTGCCCCAGATATTTGTCCTACCCATTCCCTCTGCATCAGGGTACAATGTTCTTTCTTGAGATGTGTTTCTTGTAGAAACGCTATAGATGTATCTAACTTTTTTAGGTGCCTTAGAACAGAATGTCGCTTAATATTGTGGTTCAGACCTCTGATATTCCATGTAACCAGTTTTAACTTATCATTTATAGACATAAAGGGTATTGTCAGAGTAATATTCTCTTGAGTACTTTGAAGATATTAGTTCTAAGTTTAGGAGAGTATACTGCACGCGGAGACCCCAGACCCTCAGCCATCCAGAGTAGAAGAAATTAGGAAAAAGGATATAATTATGTAACTTCGAATGAGAGAAGGAAATTAGCTCACAGCAAAGATCATAGTTTACATAAAGAAACTCAGAAATAGTGTTAAAATGCTCATTATTTTGCCCAGATTAACATTCAATAAAATAAAACACCATAAAAACAGGTGCACCAGAACACCCAGCCAGCACATTCCAAGATGGATTAGTTCGGATACAGACTCCCCCTTCCTCCCTAACCTGTATTTACAGTCTGCTGGAAAAATGATACATTCCCCAGAGAAAAACATTTCCTCCTGCTGTAAGACCCCTTCGATTTATGTACATTGTCTAAAAACTCATATTTGTTTCCACCTCCTTTCCCCCTTTATTTCCTCCATTCCCCCTTTCCTCCTTAGAATAAAAAAAAATAACAACAATTAAAAAAAAAAGGGAACAGGTGGCTACTGGAAATGTTGTGATCAATAGGCCTAGTGAGATTATAAAAAAAAAAGGTTAACAACACCCAGACTTCCTCCTTTAATAAACTAGCTAGTGAGAGGGTAATGTTATAGAGCAAAGCAGAGCAACCTCGTCTAAGTTGCTATGTAACTGACCTAAGGGGATACATCAAATAAATGGAGATATACAATGCGCTGTCTAATATCATATAAATCATTTGTTTTATTCAGCAACAGCAAAACCAGTACGTCATTCATTATGTGCATAGCTTCCAGTCCTTGTAGAGGTATTCAGTGTTAACAAAAAGAGCCAGTCTTACCCTCAGAGCCATGTCTTGAAAAAGGAACTGTAGCAACAAGTCTCATCTGTCTGCCTCTTCTTCCACATTGTCTCTGTAAGTAGTATTGCAGGTAAAGATCAGCAATGGTAAAAAAAAAATTAAACTGTCTTTTCCTTTAAGGCCCTTCAATCTTCAGAAAAATATGAAAGGGGTCTCTCCACAAGCAACCCTCCCCCCCTTTGGCAGAGTGGCTTGGAGCTGTACAGAATGACGATGACCCTCAACATCCAGCAGATCACAAAGTTAACATTTTAGCTAAAAAAAATTGTTGGAATGAAATAGAAAAATCCCTTGAGAGTATATAATTGGAAACCTATTAGCTGTGTGGTAAGAGCCGCCCATTTTGTTTAGAGGATGAGGATCAGGCTGACCTACCCGTAATACACTAGCAATTACCCAGCCACCCCCCAGGGTGCAGAGTGCAGAGTTCATTAGATCAGCTCACATGTTCACGCACCTGCTCAATGTGAGCCTGCCACCAGTGGGACCACATGTAGATTCAGAACTTACAGGCGGAGGCCATTGGAGGAATCTCAGAACTCTAAGGTAATTATTTATAAAGGCGGTTCTAACTGATTAAAAACATGGCTGAATTTCTTTTGCCATGCAAGGATCGGGTAAGCTGTCTGTAAGAGCCCTCACACCCGGCTATGAGGTTCACTTTGGCAGAGATTAAACCCCCCACCCCCATATCTGAGATGCAGTCAATATGCTATATAAAAACCATAAACATAAATAAAGGCAAAGAGAACTTTCCAGGCATAATATTTTACCAAGTATAAGTGTTTTACAATTGGCAGCTCACAAGCCCGCCTAAGGATCCAACGCTATAGAAAATGCAGCAGACAGCCTCAGGGCAAAGATGCAAGTAGTATATGTATTGATACCTGCTTCTGCTCTTCACCATTGTTGATGAACATAAGCCAGGTGTTTTTTTTAAGTACAAGTAACCACCTTAAACACTCAACATGCCATAGAGGCATTGCATGTAACTTAAGCTATAATTACCAGAGTACCTTACACCTTGGCATAAAGCAGAGGCAGTACCAGGAAGCCACATTTATTTATGTAGAACAGTTATTTTGCCTGAACACAGAAACTGTCTGCCATTTAGTTCAACCAAGACTGTGAGCATAGTCATTGCAACCCCCATTTGTTTTAAAGGAGCAGCATCATCAGACCATGGGGACAGTGAGATAGAAACTCTCTCTGCATTGTCAACTCTAAGTGTAGTCAAGGGGAGACTCACAAACCTACAGCACCCCCCCCTCGACACACACACACACACACACACACAAAAACACATAGCTACTGAGAACAGTGAAATAATGGGTAGTTTCTTTAATCCACAGAGGTACCCCCCACACAGTCAAAAGGAAGATATATTAGACCACAGTGGGGCAAATCAGTGTATAACAGATCACCAAGTTACACCATATTTTTATATACAAGTTCCTTAATAATGCGTGTTTCAGACTGAATCAACTGAATCAAGCATTAAATGCTAAGAGAGAAAGATGTGGTGATATGGGCAAAACAGGAGTGTATTCACAGCAAACATCTTTGTCCATGCTCTAGTTTTGAAAGTCAAAAGTTTTAAACAAAGCAGGAAAGTCAGCCTCTAAACCTGTTTTTGCTGCCACAAACCCATTGTATTCCTTAGCGCCTTCAGTGGACCAAACCTTCAGCAAAATTGGAAACAATAAGCTGTATTTCAGTCCTGCTTCCCTAAGATTCTTTTTGACAGGAAAAAATGCATCACACTTCTGTATGGTCTCAGGGGCCAGATCGTTAACCACCTTTATTTTGCAACCTTCATAAATTATGTTGTTTTTGTCTCTAAGGACCCTTTGAACATGGACTTTCTGCTGAAAATGTAAAAACCTTAGCACAAATTATCTTGGCCTTTCTCCTATGTTTAGGTTAGGTTTTAAAGATCTGTGCACTCTCTCTAGTACATACAACTTGATATTATTGGGAGGACTAACTATTTTTGTGAGTAGAGTGTTGGCAAGGGAAAGTGTGTCAGATCCCTCAAGTCCCTCTTTGTGACCAAAGATTCTGAGGTTGTTCCTCCTGTTTCTGTTCTCAGGGTCCTCCAGTTTTGATTCTAACTTGCTTATCCTGCTATGATCATTGACCCTTTCTGTGTGATCTTTATTTATGGTGTCTTCTAAACTGCTGACTCTCATCTGTTCATTAGAAATACGTATGGAGTGTGACACTAGCTCTTGTTTGACATCCTTTAGGTCAGTGTGCATGTCTGATATTTTTAAACTGAGCCATGTGATTTCTGACATAATAAGGTCAAAATGATCAACTGTTAGGGCGGCAGCAGTGGTCGATTTCTTTGGTATGTGTTCACCTATATCATCTGAGCTGTTGTCAGAGTCAGGAAGAGGGCATTTCATTGAATTAATCTTGTCTGTCATGGTTACTGTGTTGTCATCCAATCCATTTTATTCATGAGACTAATCTGATATTTTAGAGTAATTTTGTGTGGATTATTTTGTTGACAGGAGCTGCAGTTAAGGATGTAAAATGCCAATGTAGAAGAGTCAGTGTTTATATTGGACAAGATTTCAAGACTGAGTCAAAATGAATTAAATTCCCCAACCTGTTCCTTGGTAATACACAGTGTGGCGCTATGCAGCTGTCCAGCGCACTTCTCTGCACTCCTAGTACTACAGACTAGGGGGACTTCTGACAGTGCTTACGGGCAGAAGGGCCATTCTGCATAATCAAAATGTCACCTTTATGCGGGCAAAAGGTCTGATGCCAGTCATGCAATCTAGAGGTGATCTTTTTTCTTTTAAATAACAAAACCGTCCGATTGATGAAATAATTCACAGTACAGTCTGAGGCCATTGTGGAGCTCAGAGCTGGACATCCATTCCGAATGCTACCATCCAATCAAATCACCCCCAAAGTCTGTTAGCAGTCCCTGTACTCCTCAAACCAGTTGCACAATTTAAAAATGTTTCAGTCCTCTTCCTGTTGTTGCTGCCGTTTTAGCCTGTCGACCGGCAGCACATACATAATCCCACTGCAGTTCATACACTGTCCCCTTCCATGTCCTGCTGCAGCCAATATGAACCTTTTTATTCCTTTATTGCCATCAGTCATCTAGCTGCTTTAGTGCCCTATTAAAGAGCAGCTGACACCTTCAGGAGAACTTTAATAAAACATAATATTTAGACACAGTTTGGCTTGTATTCCACATTAGTTCTGTATTCCTTCTCCCCATTATTTATTACTGATGTGATTTGCATGAAAACAGGATGCTTGCTCCTGAAAAGTTTATCTATTCTTATTGCTTTCTCCCTACTTCAAGTCATAATGCACTGCTTGTGACATCACAGTTACTCCCATGGCAACAGATTGTGAGGTCACAACAGAGGATTATGACTTGGGGTAGGGAATAACCTGTAGAGGCAGATGAACTCTAAGGTATAAGGATCATGTATTCATGCAAATTTCCTCAGTAAGAAATAATGTTGAAGAGAAATCTATAGAATATATATGGAATGCAAGCTGAATTGTATCTAAAAATTATGTTTTTCAAAGTTTTCTTTGAAGTGTCAGCAGCTCTTTAAACATTATCAGGGTTTAAAATGTTAATTTGTCCCTTTCCCTGTCACTAGTGCCGGGGGCACATGCACCATCCCCAGTATTCAGCTGGGTCCTAGCAGATCATGATCCCGGTGTCATAGTGCGTAACACCAGGGAGTTGTGTTTTTTTCTCACTTCTTTCTCCCATGTGTGGAAGCTACATCATGGTCTCACTTCTTTCTCCCATGTGTGTAAGCTACATCATGGTCTCTAAGTGCCCCAGAGGGCACCAGCCCAAAGTAACAAGGTCCAGGCGAGAAGCCATGTGGAGACACAGCTGCTGCCAAGCACTCAACAGAACCCTCATCCTACCACCACTGTCCACTATCCAGTGCAGTGCCAGGCCATCCTAAGGAGAGAAGAGATGCCAGATGACAGCTCAACCCAGCTCCTCCCTCCCCCCTTGCTGACCCCCATCATTCCAGGCTCATTTCTAAATCTGGGTCATGGCACAGCGCGAGGTCTGGTGTCCGGCATCTCAACCCTCAGCGCCACTGGGCTGGCCTATTTCATATGTTTTGACTGAACAAATATAGGAAGTGTATGGTATGACAGGGTTTGAAATAAGCTGAAGAAATTGATTATCACTTTGACGTGTGAAAGTGCTAATCAGTTGTGAAAATGCATAGCATTTGTCAGAGATTGATTAGCGAAATGTAAAAAAAATCTATAATTTTATTAAAGTTCTGTATTGTGTCATGGATCACTCAAAAAATGGTTAGCAGTCTACTGCTAAGCATTTCTTGAAATGGTTAGCATTACCCCATTTTTTGTGTAGCGTTTTGCTATGCTATACCAACTATTTAATACCCTGTATGAATCTGCAGCCTAGAAACTGCTAAATACTTTGAAGTCAATTTCCCTCCTGTGTGTGCTGTGGCATGAAAGCAACAGAATGTCAAATTGACAGTGACTATTTCTGCTACACACTTGATTCCCTTTCACGATAGTTCACTGCACTACAAACTTAGTGTATTGCACTTTTTCAAATGAGAAATAACACATTTTGTATTTTATTCACCAATCTAATTAAATAACTCACAATACATACTTTAATACTTTATTAGAAACATACTTCACATTTGTAAAAAAAAGAATGAAAATCATGTCACAGAGCAAAATCAGCACTAACTGCTAGTTCTACCTAACAGAATGCTGGTACCTACATTTATAGTTTAGCAAATACTTGAAATCTAACTGAGTGGGTTTTCTGTAAGAAAACAGCTAGAGTCTTTACTAATTATAGCATTGATGATCTGGCCAATTTCTGTGCTTTTATGGCTGTGTATAGTTTGATGAAATTAAAAGTTTTAAAATTAAAACACTCCCACTGGCTAGACTGAAACACATAGAAAACAAAAATAGTGAATTAGAGCTATTTAGTAGCTGTTTTTTTACAGAAATCCCACTCAGCTAGCTTCTCAGATATCTGCTAAACTGTAACGGTAGCCATTTGTGCTCACTGGATAAGAACAGTTACACAGCTCTGCTGTTGTGAACTGCTTTTAAAGCAGTGCGTATGCTAAATCTATGAGCTCAGCTACATCACTGTCACATGAGACAGAGTACATTGTAGGAGCAAGAAATGCAATAAACCTATTTGACATGGCACTCTCCAGGGGTCGTAAAACTACCATAAAGCTAGCAGGCTAATTTAGGAAAAACTCCTAATAGCAGACAGAGGGAAGGGCACACTAGGACTTTATATACAAATCAAAACACTCTGCATAACATATGTTTTTGTAAATTCTGGGTGGACTACTCCTTTAAGGTGAAAATATGGGTCAAAGGGGGTGGTGGTCAGAGGGGAAGTGCTGATTCGGGGAGTCGGGGACAGTAGCTGAAGACCCTGCAACATGAGCAGCCTCTATAAACCTAATGGCCTTATTCTGCTGGCTTTGCTGCACGTTCAAGTGTTCGTATTCAAGAATGATGTTAGTTGTATGGATGAAATGACAGCAAAACTAGAACACTTTGCATTAATGGCATTTAGGAAAATAGGACAGACTCCTATGAAACCATGCCTAAAACATCTTCTTAAGAGGTACATCTGTGGTGCATTTTTTAAGGAGGGCATGGTCCAGCTTGTATTTTTAAGGGTTAGTGTAGTGCAATTGATATGAAAAACTGCAACTATGTGAAGTCATGTACAGTATATGTTTATTATACTAATGTTCCTTTACTTAATTCTATCAACCATGGATGGTAACTTCTGAAATAAAAATTTAATGACAGCTGCTGTAAAGTTCAGAATAATGAAGTTTCCTGATGTCCACATTTTTTTTCCACCTGGAGAATGATGGAAAGGACACTACTTTAACAAAATTCACTGTTGATCACTGGATCAACTGGATCAAAACAACTCCAGGATACAGCAGGATTTTTGTATTTTACAGTACTCTGTGGCAATACCTCATATATAAATTAACATTTTTTTGTTTTTACTCTAAATGAAGATCTCCTTATACAACCCCATCAGGATGTGTTGACATGCCCTGAAATGCATAGCCATCACAAGACTAAACAAAAACAAAGCTGAAACTGGTTGATGGAATGAAACAGTGCTCATAGAAATTAATGCATGCACAATGCAGTAGACACAGTATACTGAATATCTGAACAGAGTGTTGCCAGTTTTGAGCAATTGTCTCCACCCCCCTAGATCCTTTCCACCTGTCCCATTTTCTCCAAGTTACACTTGGAGGCTCAAGGTTTCAAACCCTGGTTTAAGGCTTCCCGACTCATTCCCAGCTCAGCGCCCTATCCACTAGCCTTCCACTGCCAACAAGTATCCAGGCAGAGACCATTCTAATATCTCCCTTGGCTTCCCCCTCTTGTTTTTCTGCCATACTGCCACCTAGTATCTATATCACTTAGCTTCCCTGCTCCTTTTGATTCCTCATATTTGCATCGGAGAACTCTCCCTAATCTCTATCTGGACACCAAGTACAATAAGAGAATACACCCTTGACCCATCCCTCTCATTTTCCGATAACATGTCTCTCCTCGCCCTGCATCTACTGCTCCCCATAATCTTTCTAGTTACCACCCTCCCCTTTCTTCTCCCTTCTCCCAAACACCTACCTGGTGCAGGGTCTGCAAGAGAAGCCATACGAGGAGAGACTAAAGGAGCTTAATATGTATACCCTTGAGGAAAGAAGGGAGAGGGGGGACATGATAGAAACTTTTAAGTACCCTCACTGGAATCAACAAAGTCCAAGAGGTTAGCATCTTTCAGAAAAAGAGACATGCAAGAACAAGGGGACAGAATTTAAAGATAGAGGGGTGGTTCAGGGGCAATGTGAGGAAGTATTTTTTCACAGAGAGGGTAGTGGATGCATGGAACAGCCTTCCTGAGGAGGTTGTGGGGTCTAAAACTATGGGAAAATTCAAGAATGCATGGAACAGACATAAGGCAATTCTTGTAGGGGGTAGAAAGAAATAGGCTGTTGGTTAACTAGGATCTGCAGCTTATCCTGTAGGTAGGGAAATGAGCAGACTAGATGGGCCAAGCGGTCCTTATCTGCCGTCAAAGTCTATGTTTCTATGTTTTTAATATCCCACACACCATTCTCCCCCAGTCCACTCCTGCCTCCACCTTAGCCAGTCCTCAGCCCTCCCCCACCTGCCTCCACCCTCACCTCAGCTACTCTGCCCTGGCACCTTCCAGCCACCTCTGCTTTAACCCCACAGGTCTCTCCCCCCGACAGCAGTTGCACCTTCACTACTATACTGAGAACATGTTCTTTCAACAGCCTAAGAAAAGGCCTTACTCCAGGTTTCTATTACCCTGCTTCCTTTTCCTCCTAATGGCTGGTGATGTTGAATCCAACACGGTCCTCCCACCTATGCCAACTCCCCATCAGGTGGCCTTGGCATTTATCACCTAAACGCCAGGAGCCTGCTGCCCAAAATGGACCTTCTAAAGGCCTGGGTGTCACTCAACTCCCCAGACATCCTATGTGTATCTGAGACCTGGTTATCATCCAAAATTCCAAACTCCTCTGTGGACCTCCCAGGATACCTACTGCTTAAACAGGACAGAGGGAATAGGGGCAGAGGTGTAGCCACCTATGTACACGATTCTCTCCCTTCCTCCCAACGTACTCCAACAAGTCTCCCCATCCTCGCATGAGCTACTGTTCCTAAAGCTGTCCTTCCCATCCACCTCTCTGCTCTTCATAGGGGTCTGCTGTTTCTCCCACAGAGTCCTGCCTTCCGTCATATTCTCCACTACAGCATCCCTCACCTCTCTCACCTAGGTCAGTGAACTCCTACATCTGGGTGACTACAATGTAAATTGCCTCTCTCCCCATGCCAGATCCATCACCCAAGAAATTGAAGCCCTAAACCTAACCCATCCTCTATCTGAGTCAACCAGATTAAACCACTGCTCTGCCAACCACTCCTTAATTGACTGGGTCTTAGTATCCCACCCCCTTAAGCACTCATCCGCTGGCACCCTACCCAATGCCTTCAGTGACCACTGTGTGACATACTGTCACAGGAAATCTCACTCCCCAAACTCCTGCCCTCCCAAGTACCTGTGGTTCCATCCACTCAAATCACTAAACATCGGAGCTCTCCCGTCTGATCTATATCTATCAGACTGGTCTGGTGTCTTCACTGCCCTTGATGTGGACTCCACTCTTGCATCTTTCACCACAGCCTTTCTAAGAATCTGGGATCTGCACAACCCCCTCAAAAGATTATGGCTACACCAGAAACACCTCCTCTGAGTTACCCAAAAATGAATCTCCCTTTTCAAATCCAGAGACCAAGCTTGGTGCATTTTCAAATCTATCTCTAATCAAGCTGGCCTGCAAAAATGCAGGATCCTACTAAATGTCTGCACGAAGGTGACACACTCATCAAAAGCCCTATTTTTCAGAAATAAACTAAACGATTCCAGAACCTCTCCAGCGGAATTCTGAAAAACTCTTCACCCCCTTCTTGGTTCCTGTTCCCCTCCTGCTTCAACTTTCCCCAGTGCAGATGGCTCGGACCCTTCCTCAGCAGCCTCCTCTGTCAACCACTTTTTTACCATCTGTGCTCTTCCCTCGGGCCCCCTTCTCCCTTTGTTCCCATCTCAAACCCTTCACTCCTGTACCTCAACTCCTCAAATGATTTCTCCTTTCCCCATCACAATAACTGAAGTACTCTGGGCCTCAAAATCACTAAAACCCATCCAAACAGAGCCTTGATGGCCGTGATCCTAAATTACTCAGAAGCTGAGCCCCAGCTATTGCCCCCTCCATCGTCCATCTCCTCAACCTATCCATCACACAATGCTCAGTCCCCAAGGCATGGAAGCTGACCAAGGTCATTCCCCTTCACAAAGAAGGAGACCCGGTATACTGGGAAACAACAGTCCCATCTCGCTCCTCCCCGCTCTCTCAAAAATACAGGAGGCACTCAGCTGTAGTAAGCTAAACTCCTTCCTAAACACCTCCAACACCCTAAGCCCCTTCCAGTCTGGCTTCAGACACATCCACTCCACTGCCTCCTTCCTCCTCGCTCCTCCCTGCTCCATCTCACATACCGCTATGGACAAGGGTCACCTCACCTTGGTGATTTTCGTTGACCTCGCTAAAGCTTTTGATTCATTCTCCCACAGTCTCCTTCTAAACAAATTTACATCTATAGGTCTCTCCTCCTCCATGAACTGGTTCTTATCTTATCTCTCTGATAGGAACCAATTTGTGCAGCTAGGTCAATCCAGGCCCTCTACGTTCCCCATTCATGCAGGCATCCCCCAAGGTTCTATTTTGGGCCCCCCTCTTTTCTCTATTTTTGTAAATGAGCTCCCCTTCTCATGTTCACCAACACATGTACGCTGATGACACCATCAAAGTTGCCTCAGGCCCCTCCCTTACCACAGTCCAGTCATCCCTGCAAGTTGCCTTTTTGAGTGCCCTCAACTGGTTCAAGGCAAACCTCCTAAAATGTAACACTAAAAAGGCAGCTGCCTTGACTTTCAGCTCTGCCCAAAGGCTGGCCAAATCTCATTGTCTCCTATTTTCTTTTCCCTATACGGTACAAAGATAGAAACTGTGCAGTTTCTTAAATAGCCGGGGGTCTAGCTGGACCCTAAGCTAGACTTCTCCCTGCACTTTGCCTACATCCACTCCAAACTTCAGCTCAAACTGGGAGCCTTGCACCGATCAAATCAAGGACTGTCTCTCCCTCCCGATTCGTAAGGAGCTCGTATCCAAACTAATCCTCCCCACAATAGACTATGCCGACGTTGTCTACAGCTCTGCTCCCCAACCGTCTCAGGCTAAATTAAATCCTCTGTTCAACTCTTTCTGTCGGTTTGCTTCAAACCTGCCTTACCGAACCCATCATTGCTGCCTATACTCTGCCCTTGCCTTCCTTCTCTTGCTAACCATCGCCTCGCACACTGTGCTGCCTTCGACGGCAAGTACTGGTTCTCAGCCCTCCCCCCATCTCTCCTCCCTTCTTTTACCCTCATGTACATCAGGCTACTCCCTCAGAAGCCATGATTCCCTCACCTTTAATCTCCCATACCCTCTCTCACAAGCAGGCAAGGCTGCTTTCTCTTTTAGACTCCCTGATCTGTGGAATCATTTCCCCCACTCTATCTGCCTAATACCCACTCTTACCATGCTAAAACAACAACTAAAGCTGCTCCCCCCAACCCCCTGTAACTGCTCCCCTCCTGGTGCCCCCTTGATCCCACTCACTCTACTCCTCTCTACCTTTTCTCTCCTTCCTGGCACAGTGTGTCCTTCTGCGTTTCTCTCCTCTGCATCTTCTCTGAAGGCCTCTCTACTCAAATTCCCTATTTTCCAAATTTCTCAACTTTCCTTTTCTTGCACCAGTCTTTACTCCATTGCAAATTTACTTCTAGCTTGTTGTACAAGTTTATATTGCCAATGTAAAATGGAAACACTGTTTACAAATACACACATGTGCTATGCACTTTGAAAATGTTACCTCAGCTATGTAACTTAAAGAGCTAGTGTACATTATAAAATGGCGGGGTAAAATTGTGTAATCTGATTGGCTCTTATTTATATGTAAACTATGGTTTACACATGGTTAAAAAAAGGACTACTCAGTAGTGAAGAGTCTGCAACACAGATCAATGGACATTTGGAACACAGGCATTACAGTCAGCCCTCTATTGACAGAACTGATCTTCCACCACAAACATGGCTGCTAACTTTAGACTGCAAAAAACTTAAACTGAGCCCTAAAAATAAAACTACCTTAAATAAAAAATAAAACAAATGAATTAAATGCTGTTTCCTGGATTATCACACTCTTCTTACATACATAAACAAATTAGAAACAATAAGTATTGTTTCTAGTTTTCACTACAACTGTTTCTTTGCTGTCAGTGAAAAATGCCCCTTCTATCTTTAACTGCTTATCAGGGAACTCTCTTGTTCTTGCTGTGACAGTGATACAACTGAGTCTCTGACTGCAACAAATGCCTTTGTTGTCTGTGTGTACAGTGTGTTGGGAGAGAAACATTCTGCCAGTGGAACTGAGCAGAATTTTGAATGCATGTATTCCATGATAAACATTCCATATCTTGAATGTGGAGAACAACAGAGAAGAAAAACAGGAAGAAAAAAGTAGGCAATGATACAATAACATCATCAATTACATGACTTGCAGTGGGTGGAAGGATTATTTTATCACAAATGCACACAAGTAAATCTAGTTTCTTTCTACATATAAACATGCTTTTCCCAATAGTCAAAGGTAAAAAAGAAAGAAGCCAATTTTATAAGCACAATAAGGCACTCAGGGGTGTGTGTAAACCATAGTTTACACATGGCCAGCAGTTGACGACACTCTGCCTTCAGCCTCATGCCTTACTACACCCCTGGATATGTGTAAACTATGGTTTACACACACTCCTTCGTGCCTTATTGCTTACGTTACGCAGGGAAGTTATCTCTTTGGGATTTATTGTACACATTCGCCATGGATATAAGAGGATCTGTGTTCCACTTTTTGATCTTTGGTTGGTTTACTGGCTTTTCCCTGCTAGTTATGGTTTTGATACAGCATCTCAAATGTGCCGCCAGATATAGCCCGATACATCACGAGCGATGTGGTGCAAGGAGCCATGTTAGTCACTCATAATTGTGCCAGCTGTGCTTGTCTTCCACACGCTGTTAACTGTTTCTGTTCTCGTATTCAGTCCTTCAGCGTAGGTTTTTTGAATTCTCAGCTGTTGCGCTTTCCCCTCAGTGTGTACTGTGCTGCATGTGACTAATTAGTTTTGGGAGTGTTTTTTTTCTTTTAGTTTCAGCAATTTTATATTTATTGTCTCCTCTACTGGTAGTGCCCTGGTTTTATGGAGTTTCTGAGGCACGACTTTCAGAGATTTTCCCATGCATTTTATTTTATTTATGTTTGTTACTGTCACTGTGTGGCATACTCTGTGCCTCAGTAATATTGGGTATTAAAAATACCCAAGCGATGTGTAGTGTATGGCTGCAGTAGTACTGCAGCCAACAATGTGTCCTTGCATTTTTTCACAGCTGACGAGAAGCTGAAGCTTATGTGGATATCTTTTGTGAATAGGACCCGTTCTACTTTTACGTGGTCAAGGCACTCCATAATATGTAGTGCACATTTTGATCCTAATGCTTTTGAGGAGGTGTCCAGTCTGAAAATAGCCTTTGGTTTTAAAGGCAGTCCCGGGTGAGCTGGGCTAAGAAATAATGTGTGAAGTGTGTGAAACTAGGGTAGTGCAAGCGTGGGTCCACTGTACACAGCACGGAGATTAGTTGAGTTTGGGGGAGCAAATGTCATTTATGAAGCTGTCATGTTGCAAGAGAGTCACATGGTCAGAGTCTGTAGAACATTTGTTCATGTGGCATAAGTTTTTTTGTATTTTTCTGGTTTTGTTTTCTGTTTTTTCACTTGCAATTGTCCCATGAGACAGTGATGCTCATTTAGTTCTTTGGTAGGGTACTGCAGTGTTATGTGTGTTCTGCATTGAGAACTGTGTGGTAGCCAAGGTTTTTGTGTGATGTGTAGGGGAGCCTGTATGTGCAGATGGGTCTCATGAGTGTTGACCTTTGACTCGCTACTGTCCTCATCCTTTTGGAGTGTAAATATAAAAAACAATGTTGTAAAACTGACATTTATGAGTTGTTCTCCCTAGTGAGTAGTTTGTGATCTGGGAGCCTCGTATAAAGGGTGTTCCTAGTATAGTCTGCATTTCTAAATTATTTTTGTGTGAGATGTCACATTGCTTCAAGTGTTTGGTAGTTTAGATGGCAGGAAATGCTGAATGCTATTGTGTCTCAAGTGTTATGACTCTGTTGCTGAAATCATGCTGTAGGCAGTATTATTGTTTCACAGCTGAAGGCATTCTGCAAGGTGTGTTGTGTGTGTTTTGGGGTGGGGTGATGATGGGGGATTGGGCTTGGACATATGTGATTATTTGTAATATATCGTTAGGTAAGCAGTGATTTTTGTTGTGGTGTTAGAGATGTTTGTTGAATTGCAAAATTGCATTTTTGGCTCCTCAGCTCCTGTGACAGTCTTCAAATCTAGCAGCAGTGCTGCTGTTAGGGTGGTGATAAGTACTTGCAAGGGGGAAGGGTACTGCATCAGTCACTGAATATGGATAGAGAGACAGTGCTGCTGTATGGAAGGTATTTTTTGTTATAACTTATTATGCAAAACAGATTTCCCTTACTCAAGGCTTCTTTATTGGTTAAAAGTTGTACTTTTTCACTGGTTATTTGTATGTGGCAGAATGGTGCATGGAAAACAATAAATGATCTTGCAGCAGTATTTCAGTGACCCTAGAACTGTTTTCCAGTCCCTCTAATGTGGATCTGGGTTGTCTTTTAATGTGTTGCTGAGCAATGCCATATAGGTTTCATTACGCATGACACAGTTATCATGCGTTGGTTTGAAATAGTAAAGCAGTCATCATGTCACATGTACTTTCCAGTGTTTGCCATGTTAACAGTAGTTATCTTGGGTGTGTCCTGTAGTGCTTCACTGTGATATGGTTCAAACTGAACATTACCTGTCACTCATCAGACCATTATTTATATATTCTCATTTTCCTTGCACCTTCTGAAGTGGTCCTGTACTTGCAGATGGTGGTGTCACCTGCAAAATAACCTCATGCCCAGATATCAACAGTATCACTAAGCAAGATATTAAAATGAACTGCTACCAGGAGTGTTCTCTGAGCGAGGCTGATGTTCAAAACGAGCTATATATACAGTTGTAACACGTGGCGTGGACTATAAAAGCAGTGGACCTGTGTCCTTGCATTTTAGTAGGTGTACTATGCATGTGCACATCTTTATTTTTATTTATTTAGTTTTTGTTGACTGGGTAAGTGCACTAGACAAATTCTGCCTGTTTTCAGGCACCACCTGAATAAGGGGGATACAGATGAATGCCAACTGATTTTGAACCAGATAAAGCTGTTGGTGGTATTTTAGTGAATGGGGGGAAATTTGGCCACGGCACTGGGGAAATTCCTCTACTCTTTTCGAGGTGCCATGAGATCTTTAACATCCACCTGAACTACCACCAGAACAGGCAGATGGGACCTCGGTTTAACATCTCATCCAAAAGACGGCACCTCAGGAGTGCAGCACCCCCCTCATACTGCACTACAGTGTCAGTATTGGGATATTAACCCAAGTACCTGGTGTGAGGATAGAACCCACAGCCTTCCGATCTCTCAGCCTCAGAGGTGAGTGTGCTACCTGCTGAGCCACTGACACTGTCATGTCTCTGTCTTCTGTATATGTGTCTGGAGTGGTTATTTATAATGAAGAATTTTTTATCTTAGTTAAAAAAATGCAGTTTAGTAATGTAAAGAAGTAATAAATGTAATAAGAATGTCACATACACACAGATGTAGATGGGGAAAGGAAGATGGTAAGGCAGGGGACAGTAAGGATTAAGGGGGAGGGGGTTGCATGTAGAAGGAGTATTTGAAAAAATGAAGTGCTGAATGGATATTTCAGCTCACTTTTTGTCAAACAGGGGGAAGGTAGGGGACCAGAGTTGAGTGAGAAGGGAAAGGTGAGAGGATGAGTGTTTCCTAGTTGTATCAGTGTGGAAGAGGTAAGGGAGGAAGTAGGTAAATTGAGTGTGAACAAGGCCATGGGCCTAGATGGCCTACAGAGTTGGGAGCTTAGGGAATGAAGGAGTTACTGGTGGAACCACTGGTGAGGTTATTTAACATGTCAGTGAGTATGGGAGGCTATTGGAGGACTAGAAGAAGATGGATGTGATGTTGCTTCATGAAATTGTTAGTAGGGAGGAGGTGGGCAATTATTGGCCAGTGAGGCTCAGATGGGTGGTGGGCAAAGTGATGGAGACAATGTTGAACAAAAGGGTGGTTATTTATTTGAAGAATAGGTGCTGCAGAACATGTCTTAGAATGGCTTCATGCAAGGTTGGTCATATCAGATGAACGTGATCAAAATTTTTGATGAGGTAACTTTGGTAGTCATTCAATGTGTGGCAGTAACTGTGGCCTGCCTGAACTTTGGGAAGGTATTCGACAAAGTTCCCTACCAGAGGCTAGTTAGTAATACTGTAATGCACTGTATTTCAGGGTATCAGGGAGGGCCCTCTGTTGACTGCAGCTGGTGCAGAACGCAGCAGATAGTCTGTTGACAGGATAGCCCAAGTATTGTCATATTATTCCAGTGCTGCATGAACTGCACTGGCTGCCGGTTAGTTGGAGAGTCCTCTTTACGGTTCCCTGATACCCTGAAACAATATTTCTAGGAGATCTAAATATGGACTGGCTGTCACCTAAATCACACGGCCTCAAATCCCTTTGTGATGAGCTAGGTCTTGGGCAATTAGTCAGTGAACCTACTAGGAACAACACTCTAAATACTGCCAACAGTTCCATTCTAGATGTGGTACTAACCACCCATCCACACAAAATATCTCATTTGGCAATGTTTCACAATGACATGAGCAATCATGGAATTGTTGCTTGTATAAGATCTCAAATTAAGGCCCGGCCACAACCCATCTTTATAACAAAAGATCCTTTCGCAAATTCAGTGCAGTAAACTTCCTATCTGACCTGAGCATGATCAGATGGCAAGATCTTTACCTAGCCAAAGATGTCAACAAGGCAGCTTGCATCCTTAATGACAAACTCACTACAATAATAAATAAGCATGCCCTTTCATCAAAGTAAAGTGCGGAACAATTCCAACCCTGGTTCCTTGGATCTCAAGGCAGCCCTTATAGCTCGAGATAAGCTCTGGGCTAAAGCTAGACATTCCAAAGAATCTTCAGATTGGCAGGCCTTTAGAACAGCCAGGAATAACTGTGTGAAAAAACTTTGCTCTGCTAAGGCTAACTATTATATTTCTACTCTCGAACAAGCTAAAGGTAACCCTCATAAAATATGGAAGACTATCAAAGCTATAGAAGGATGGCCCATGGCTCCCTCTGTCCCAACAAAGATAGTTGCAAGTGGCAAGATTGTGGAAAACAAGTCCCTAATCCTGGAGGAACTTAACTCCCACTTTGCCACAGCTGGATTAGCTTTTGACTCGTCACCTTATGCTGGTGCTGCGGTGAGCCAGCATACCCCTCCGCCACATCTAGTCCTGCACCCAGCCCCTTCCAACTGCGTGAGAAAACTTATAAAGAAGTAGAAGATTCTCTTCTTAACTTAGACACCAAAAAAAGCACAGGGGACGATGGCTTGGAACCCTTTTTCCTAAGGTCAGGCTACGCCCATCTCACTGCCCCAATTCTCCACATCTTCAATCTTTCCATTACATCTGCTAGTGTGCCATCCTGCTGAAAATCAGCACATATCCTCCCTCTATTTAAATCTGGTGACCCATGCGATGTAAACAACTATAGGCCTATCTCCATATTGCCTATCCTTTCTAAAGTTCTCGAAAAACTGATCCATATTCAGTTAAAATCTCACTTGGAAACCTTCTCTCTCATTAACCCAGCCCAATCTGGTTTCTGGGCTAATCATAGCACAATCACTGCACTAGCAAAAGTAACCAATGATTGGATCTCTGCTATAGATGCTAAGAAGGTAACTGGTGCAGTCTTTTGGACCTCAGCAAAGCTTTTGATACTGTTGATCACAAATTATTAGTCAATTGCCTTGCAAAGTTGGGTGCCACATACCATACCACCCAGTGGTTCTCTAGCTACCTAACTGGAAGATTCCAAAAAGTAAAGGCGGAAGGCTTTTCTGCTGCCTTGCCAGTTGCAAGAGGAGTCCCCAAGGATCCATCTTAGGCCCTATCTTGTTTTCTCTGTACATTAATGACTTAGATGCTAACATATCACGTCAATCTGCACTTTTTGCAGATGATATTGTGTTGTATACTTCTGGCTCATCATTATCTGAAGTCAGCAGGTGCTTCAAGCGGACTTCGCATAACTTGAGCATAATCTAATAAAGAGCAAGAGCTTCTGCTCAATGCTAAGAAGACTAAAGCGATGATATTCTCCCGCAGTGCTGTTACAGGCCCCCCCAATACCCTTGCCCAAGACTTCATTGTCACCACGCTAAACGAGCCTCTGGAAGTTGTAACCAAATTTAAATATCTAGGTATCTGGATCGACAATAAATTATCTTTCAGTGACCGCGTTGAAGATGTCTCTAGAAGGTTAAAAGCAAGGTTAGGTTTCTTCTACAGAAATAGGCCCCTTTTCTCCTTGAAACTCGAACAAGCTTGTACAGGCCACTTTTCTCCCCCTACTCGACTATGGTGATGTAATCTATTCCTCCACCACTCTTGCAAATCTAAGTAAACTGGACATCCTTTATCACCGTGCGTTATGGTTCATTACCAACTCCCCTTACCATTCGCACCACTGTGACTTATATGCAGCTGTTGGTTGGACATCCCTTACTACTAGGCAGCCTGCTCCATGCTGGGCTATGGACTCTTAAACTGCTTCTGCAGAAATTGCCAGCTATCTCTCTTCCCTTATTAGTATCTCACATAGTGCATACTTGTTAAGAAAATCTGACTTTATTATGCTTGACATACCAAGGACGTGGACTTCCTTTGTAAACGTGTTTGCATATGCCCTTCCCTCCATTTGGAACCAATTACAAACTGTACTGAAACTAACTAGCACAGTTTCAATAAACTTCTACAAATCACTAAGTTCAGCCAAAATAAAAGACACCTGTAACTGTCATTAAGTCTCTTCCTTCCCATGTGTGCCATATTTATCCACTGGTAAGGTATAATTGATTTGTCATATTAACTGCTTTCCTTCCCTTCTACTCCTGGCTTTATCTTTGCTTACGCTCCACTGCTACTCTATCAAATCCTCCTCCCCCATATCAGTTGTAGAATGTTGTTTGTTCTAGCTGCCAAAATACTGTATATCTATTGCACACCAGTCATCATGTTTCATTTATCAGTATGCAACCTGTAAGTCGCTTCCCTGTCTCAGTATCAATGTTTACCACCTACGGTCACCCTATGTGGTACCCTTGTATGTATATCCAGCCTGTATCATGTAACGTGCATTTCATGTATATACTGTTATTACCTATCTGTGTTTGTACTTTAAGTGTTTATGTCACAGGACCCCCTTGTGAATGAGCTTGCTCAATGGAGTTTTCCTGCAATAAACTTGAACTTGAACTTGAAAAACAGCAAGCAACAGAGCATTTAGTGTTGCTGCCCCCATCCTGTGGAATTTGCGTTATCCATCTGTCAGAGGGCCCCCTTCAGTTGAGGTATTCAAAGGGTGCTTCGAGGACTTCTTGTATAGGCAGGCCTTCCCAGATTCTGTTGTTAATCGTATCATGTCTCCAGATCTGTATGCTTGAATTGATTTATGGCCATGTTTTGATTTAATAGCTATTATTGGGGGCATGCTTTATTAAGCTTGTTATAATTGCTGAGTACTATTTATGTTTGTCCTGTAGCATTTGTATTTTTTTAATTCACTGCTGATTTTTATGGAATTGTATATGTTCGGCGACCAGAGTTTTCATTTTCCTTGTCTTGACTAGTAACTTGGATAGTCTAGGGGTAAAGCAGAAAATAACAAGATAGGTACAGAGCTATGTGATGGGCAGAAGTCAAGGGGTGGTGGTCAGTGGGGTGCACTATAGGGTGACAGGGTGGTGAGTGGTTTTCTCCAGAGATTGGTGTTGGGTTCCATTCTGTTTACTGTGTATGTCAGTGACTTAGCAGAGGGGCTTCAAGTGAAGGTCTGCCTGTTTGTGGATGACACAAAAATCTGCAGTAGTGTTCAATTACTGGAAGAGTGGTCAGAAACAATGGCAGGATATGCACATTGATGCAAGTCATTTCAATTGGTGACAGGTCATGTAATTTATTGCTTGCCATTGTCTTCACATGTTCTATAAAAAGGTGTACACTGACTGCTTGGTGTACGTGGAAAATATAAATGTATAGCGGTGTTTTGTGAAGGTTGTAACAGATGATCATATGTATAATGTTGTTCTCATTGACATACTAAGGTTGTAGATGTTTCTTATGCAAATTCTGATGAGTTGCTATGTGATAACATTTATAACAGATGGTTAAAGAAGGGAGCTGTGCCATGACTTTGTGACCCAGGTGATGATCCTCTGGAGAAGAGAGCAAGGTGTTTGTCTTTCAAAATGGAAAATGGAAAGTGGAACGGTAACTGTACTGTTACGTGCCTTACTTGTATCATTCCCCATGGTTATCGTGACATTGGTGACTCTGATCTCATGGAGTATATCATAACATGGGTAAAGCTGTTCCAATGCATGTATGCTGTGCAATTGTTTTGGAAACATTTCTGTTCCTATGGGCAATGTTTGGAAATGGCAGTGCCACCCTTAGGCCCTAAAAGCATTTACACGGTGCTGGAAACAGCACATTTGGGTCCTCGTGGTGGGGGTGAGCTGTGTAACTGCATGTCTGACACCTGATTTCTGTGTCAATGCAATGATCATTTTTTGGGGGGAAATATTTCTGGACCTCTGGAGACCATGTTTGGAACTGACAGCATCACACCTAGATGCAAAATGCACTTAAATGCTGCAGAACACATGGTTGGTATGAGCAATATAAATGCATGCATGACACCTGATTTGTGTCTCAATGTATTGTTAAATTTAGATGGAAGCATTTTTGGATCTCTCAGCCAATTTTGGAACCAGCAGTATCAGACCTAGGCCCGAAAACCATTTACACAGTGCAGAAAACAGTTCATATTGGGTCCTCATGGTGGGGGTGAGCTGTGTAACTCCATGTCTAACACCTGATTTGTGTCTCAATGTACTGTGCAATTTGTTTGGAAACATTTCTGGAATTGTCGGCCTCGTCTGGCAGTGGCAGCAGTGAGTTTCTGGAATAAATATTGGGCAAACAGGCCCTAAAATGGCTATTTAATGTCTGGGGGGCACCCTAAAACATCATGGTTGAGACATGATTTCTGTGTTGTTTTACTGTAGCATTTATTGAGAAACAGTTTTGGAATTATGGGCCATGTTAGACTGTGGCAAAACTCTGTTTCACTCTACATTCTCAATGTCATTCAAATTTTTCCTGGTCATACTACATTTCTTGTCTTATCATGCCTACTCTGCACAGTATGACTTCAAGAGGCTGTGTTAAACTGTAGCACTACTAGAGTACATTTTGGACTGGGTGGTAGTGGCGGTGAGGTTGGGCCCTTCTAACTGATTTGCCGCACAAGTTGCAGAGAACAACATAATTATCATTTGTGTTCTTGCTAAAAAAAAATCAGACAGCTGATGACACTTTCTGTGGGGGGAGGGCAACAGCTGATGACCCAGCTCCAGCGGGTACATCAAAGTGCTGCTTGGGGAAGGCAAGGGCGCATGCTTCAGCTGGGGGGGATGGGATCTGGAGGTGCCTGCTGCTGCCTGGGGGTGGGGGCCACAAGAGGATTCTGCGGCTGCTGGGATGTGGCGAGGGGCTCATGCTGCTCCTGTGAAGTGGGGGCTGCATTCTCCTGCTGGGGTGTGGTGGGCATATGATCCTACTGCTGTTGGGGGAGTGATTATTTTAGCAATTGTATTTGATGTGTAATATAAGCTATGTATCACACATGTACTGACAGTTTTTTTTTGTTTTGCATATAGGTAACCTCTACTGATACTAATCAGTGTTGTCTTGTGGAAGTCAGCATTGAATGCACTGAAGGCAAGTCAGAGTCTGAAAATCCTGTCCATGCTGAACATGTAGTTGAAGATGTCGAAGTGGTGCACGGAGATTCCAGTGAAGATGTAATGTGCGTTGCTCAGTATGTGGAAGCTGAGCTGCAAACAGATGACATGGATATTCTATGTTATCCGAATAGCAATGTAATTGTACAGGACCTTCTTGTAAACTACACTGTTTCTACTAGCAGTGATAATGGTTCTGCATTGATGGATGTGACACATGATCACAGTTATGCTGCCCAAATTCCTGCAGTGAAACTGTCCAGCAGGGACACCCAAACATCGTGCCGCATGTCATCTACAGGTTAGTTGTCACATATGATATGACTGAAACCTACCAGTGACCTTTCCTAGGTATTGATGGGTTGTGTTATATTTGCTGCTTGATTTAAATGTTTGGCAGAACACTTGGTTGGATACTTTTTAGGTGGTGTTTAACATGTAAAAGTGCTGGATGTACTAACGTGTTACTGAGATGAAAAAATAATCAAGGAACAGATACCATTGGGGAGGGGTATAAGTGCGGTACCTGTGACAGAGGTGGAGAAATCATGGGGAGATTGTGTCGCAGAAATAATGAGGAAGTCTGTACAACATAGAAAGGCATCTTCAAAGGGCAACAGAAATCATGGCTATATTGGCATAGGTATATCCTCACAGAGTGGAAGTTAGATTCCACCATTGTATAGATCACTGATTAAGATACACCTGGATTACTGCATGCAGAATTGATGCCAATACTAGAGGAGGCACATTTTGACACTGGAAGGGGTGAAGCATAGAGCATCAAACGTGATCATTGACGTAGGTGATTCGCCCTGTGTTAGTAGGCTGAGAGTTTCAACATGTGCTCTTTGGAAGATAGAAGGGACAGGGGAGATATAGTAACATACTAACATACCATGAAGTCAGCAGAACAGGCCCTATGGCCTATCAAGTCTGTTAGTTGATCAGTGCCTATGTAGGGCACTGATTTTAGCCATCCCGCCCTCCCAATATGGACCCCTATTTGACAGCTGGGCTCCTGGATGTACCATCCCCCTGCACCTATCCAAGCCCTTCTTGAAGTCCTCTACAGTAGTAGCAGCCCCTCACCCTCCGTAGCCATCCCGCAGCCAGTTTCTTATGCACCTTCCTATCCTCCCCCACTACAACCATAGTCTCCAGGTTCTCTAGTAGCTGATGGTGTGGCATGGAGTCTAAAGTCCTGCTGAAGTCCAGAAAGAGGACATCTACTGGCCTGCTGTGATCCAGTGCCCTTGTCACTCCTTCATAGAAGTACACCAGAGTTGTCTGGCACAATTTGCCATTAACAAAGCCATGCTTGTGAAGGTGTATGTGATCCCATGCACTCAGCATCCCGTCTATCCTTCCGTTCAGGATGCTCTGCATCACTTTTCCCTCTACCGATATTAGGCAAATGGCCTATAGTTACCGGGCTTCTCATGCTGGCCCCCCTTTTTTCCCATTTTTCCACCCAGAGCCTGTAACGTGAACTGATTAGCCTCTATCTGGTTCTCTGTTTCCTCTACCTTGCATATCCCTATGCTGTTCCTGATGATGAAAGCTATACCCCCTTCCGTACCCTTCCCTCATCCCTTCTGCATGTGATATAACCAAGGATGTTTAGAGTCCTGTCTGGATATGTGCCATGTCTTTGTGACTGCCATCACATTCACCCCTCCTCTGCCTTTAGTACCTGCAGCTCTGGAATTTTATTACTCATGCTCCTGACGTTTATCAGGACCACCCTCCAACCTGCCCCCTTACCTTCCTTTCCTGTGCCCCGGGGCCAGCTTGCCTTCAGCCTGCATGGTCCAACACATGCACTATCTGTTGTTAAATCTTCAAATGAGCATGGGTATGTACATGTAGAGTTCATGTAGAGGCAGGCACTTGCAAGAAGACTGTAGCATGTTTTAAATAATTTGCAGTTTCATGTTTCTATTATATTTTATGCCCTAATCAGGTGTGCAGACTTCTGTACGGACACGTTCCGTAGGTACACGTGTGAGACCTTGTATGCTACCTAGGCATTATGATCAAGCTATCAGTGATGATTCTGGCGACTCATCTGATGATTTGGAGTTCGTGGATGATCCAAAAGATGTGGACTACCAACCTGATTGTGATTCAGATGTTAAATCACACTTAAGGTAAAATTTCAAAGTTTTGAAGTATGTTACTTTGTCTTGTAAACCAGAATTGTGAAACAGTTGCCTGTTGTACAGTGTAGGATTTTGGGCTGAGGTCATGTCACAGGCTAACTTGGTCTGTCATGTACAGAACAGCTGTGCAGCACCTGTTTTAGGACATCCCTGTGGTTTAGCAATAGAAGTCTAGGTTACAATTCTCTTGGGTCTCACTTTAAAAAATGGATTGACCTCTTACGAGTTTGTGGACTATGTACCGCTGCTTTTGGATGGTAGCATGTGTTGAGGAAGTGAAGCACACATACTGAAAAGTTGATTGTTGTACAGTATTTGTGAAAAGTGTTAATTTCTTTTTGAAAATGGGTAAAAGTATTCCAGGCATCTGGTTGGCTGAGGGTCTTCTCTAGCTGGGCATATATCAGACAACAGATGCACGGATATTAAAAGTACCAGACCAACCAACCCCATCACCAAACTCATGTTGCCCAGCCTGGTCTCTAATTGGCTAAAACACCCTCATTTAATTTTCAAATATCTGCCATTATTTTGTCTTTTTTTTTTTTTTTGACTTTATTTCCCTCCAGTCACGGCCCGTGGAACCTCTCTCGGGCATTCTAGTCCGGATCCTACTCGCCTCAGGCCCCCTGATCTGAGCTTCCTCTCTTCCCCCGTCCCTACAGCCAGCTCCCCCAGTTTAATCCACCTGGGGTGAGTCGCCCCTCCTCTTGGGCGCTCTTCTAAGTCAGACTCTGGCTGCAGGGTAGGGCTCAGCTGGAGGAATTGAAAGGCCAGTCGGGGTTGGCCCAGTGAAGGGCATGGAGGAGGTGCCATCGCCTGTCCCACAGGCGCCAGTGTTTTCCTTTTTCTGTCTACCCCAGCCCCCTTCCCCTTGTGATGGCGTCGGCCTTTTGGCACACGGCCAACCCTGCCAGCATCAGCCACGCTAGATACGTGCTTGCTTGGCATGTTGCAGTGCCCTCCGGTCTCCGCCAGGGGCCGCAGGTACACCGAATCAACCCACCCTTCCTTCCCCAGGAAGGAGAGCACCACAAGGGCAGTCACCCTCAACCCTTCCCCTGCCGACTCCCGGTGCCAGAGCTCACTCCCGAATCCGGGTCACTGGCCTAGCGTGAAGTGTGGTGTCCAGCGCCTCAACCCTCAGTGCCACCAGGCCAGCCTATTATTTTGTCTTGTGTAGTGAGAACTGAGACCTGACACAAGTCCACAAGACTGGTTGCTAACCATATGTTCCCAAATAAAAACAAACTGCCACTTCCTAGAATGCAGTCTGAATGCTCCTCTATGAGAGAGAAGCGGGTCAGTGCACTGAACTTCCAAGCACGATGGCAGGATGAGAGATGGACATTCTTAATTGTTGCCACAATTATTTTGCAGTGAGCAATGTCACTGCTAACTTCCTTACCAGCTATACCCCTTCACCACCATGTCAGCCCATCCGAACCTTTTTCCTTTTCCAAATAGAAATCTTATCTGTGTAGTAAACCACAGACAGGCAGTTTCACACCCGATCCTCTGAGGTGCCTTCTCCCTGCAGTCCAACTCCGGTCCTGAACATAGTTTAGTGCGGTGCAGTATGTCAGTCAAACTAAATGCACCATAAACAAAATAAGCATTTGTCATTGCCAAATGTTTGCTTGCTGGCATTGGCATTGATAGTGTAGGAGTTACAGAGCTGCATAATAGGAATGGCAGTGAAATATTGAACTGAAGCCAACCCCACCAGCACCCTGCAGAGACTGACAGGCATTGAGGTGTGCCTTTGAGTCGTCAGGCATAACGGCCACACCATTTCACCACACCCTTCCCTGCAGACACCAGCAAGTGTCACGGTGTGCCTTGGGGTCTTTGGCCCTTATGCTTACCCCATTCCATCAGGAAATACGGTGAGATGGGTGTGGTATAGGAGAATGGGGTGAACTTTGGGGCTGAAGAGTCCAAGGCACACCTCGGTGCCTCTCACTGGCTGCAGGGTGTGGGTGGGGGTGGAATGGTATGAGCATTACAGGCAACAATCCCAAGTCACACCCCTGATGCTTGTCAGTCTCTACAGGGTGGGGCGTTATGGTTGGAAACCCTAACGCTTCAGGTGTTCATTGGTATTTTCACTCCAAATTTTCAACATGTTTTTTTTGTGACTCCCATCTCATGAACAGTGGCAATATCAGTTTGTTAGCCGGAAGCTGCTTTTGCACAGCGACTACGGCATTTGTCACCACAGGTGCAAAAACACATTCCGAACAGGATGTAAAAAATGACAGCTGTACTGTTCATGGGGAGGTGTAAAAAATGGCCATGTTGAAAATCTGCAGTGAAAATATTAAAAAAACTGGTGAAGTCACGAACGTGTGTAGAAACTGTGCAACACACACTCATAATGTAATTAGTTGGGGATTTTTTACAGCAGATTGTCAACACATGCATTTTGGAACCTCCGATCATGAACAGTGTCACTGTGATTTTTATGTTTGCTTGCATGCATGTGCAAGAAACATAGTGCCATCATCTGAGTTTTCGGAGGTGTGGCAGCCCTCTTCCAATTCAGTCAGTGTGTTTGCAGGCGCGGTCGCAGTTCTCCAACGCCTGCTGGAGCTGTCTATGATGGCAGTCCAAAATGCAGTGGAGTACAGCTGAAAGGGGGAGCTAGGCTTCAGTAAGCAGCGATAAGATATCGCCTGCTCATGCGCGATCCCCCTACACACACACACGCATACTGGTGCTCACACGCCCACACACTGTGTCGCCGACAGGGTGCCCAATCCCTGTCGGCTGTGCTGCCCCCAAAACAGAGTTCCATGCCCGCTGGGTGCCCACCCAGGCGGTAACCACATCATACAGCCGATGAGGTGCCCAATCCCCGTCGGCTCAAACCACCAGCCGTCCTTGTGCCGCACGCTGGAGCCCACTCCAGCGTGGCAAGCGTCCCATCGTCATTTAAAAAAAACTGAAACTGAAAAATGGTCCTTGCTGTCTCTGCTCCCACCAGCGCCCACCACTGTGCATCCGCCTCCCACACCCCCTCACCCCATACTTACCTCCAGTTCGAGCGCGACGATCTTCGGTGGACCGGGAACACATCTGCACTCTTCAAAGCCGACCGCGAACTGAGGAAATGCCGGTAAGCTGTATAATGGGATAGATAGGGTTTTTTCAACTTTGCTGCATATCTCAGGCATTTTTTGGAATTTTTGCACCAAATTTTCAACATGGGGTTTTTGGGACCCCTTCTCATGAATGCTCTCACTGTCATGCCATTAATCAGGCCCGAAGGGTGATTTCGCAGTCACTGCATGAAATCACCTTTCGGGACAGAGTAATGAAACGACACTGGCACTGTTCATAAGGTGGGCTCTCAGAAAGCATATGTTGAAAATTTGGTGGAAAAATTCCTAAAAATGACTGTTTTACGGGCGTGCATTGAGCAGTTCCTATGCTCACTCGTACATTCATGAATTTTTTATATTTTCACTCCAGATTTTCAACATTGCCATTTTACCACACCTCCTTATGAGCAGCACAGCTGTCATTTTTCATATCTTACCCAAAACGTGTTTCTGCCCATGTGGCGCACAATGGCGCAGTCGGTGTGCGAAATCAATGTATGGGACACATTAAGAAAATCACAGTGACATTGTTCATGAGCAGAGGTCTTAAAATGGCTATGTTGAAAATTTGGTGAAAAAATTCCTAAAAATGACTGTTTCACGAGTGCGTGTTGCGCAGTTCCTATGCACGCTCATAAGTTTGCGAATTTTCAATATTTTCACTCCATATTTTCAACATTGCCATTTTATTACACTTCCTTATGAGCAGCACAGCTGTAGTTTTTCATATCTTACCCAAAACGTGTTTCTGCCCATGTGGCGCACAATGGCGCAGTCGGTGCGCGAAATCAATGTATGGGACACATTAAGAAAATTACAGTGACATTGTTCATGAGCAGCTGTCTTAAAATGGCTATGTTGAAAATTTGGTGAAAAAATTCCTAAAAATGAGTGTTTTATGAGCGTGTGTTGCACAGTTCCTATGTATGCTCGTAAGTTTGCAAATTTTCTATATTTTCACTCCAGATTTTCCACATTACCATTTTATTACACTTCCTTATGAACAGTACAGCTGCCATTCTTCACATGTCGCCCCAAATGTGTTTCCACACATGTAGCGCACAATGGTGCAGTCGGTGTGCAAAAGCAATGTTTGGGACAGATTAAGAAAATCACAGTTACACTGTTCATGAGCAGAGGTCTTAAAATGGCTATGTTGAAAATTTGGTGACAAAAGTCCATAAAATGACTGTGTTACGAGTGAGCATTTCGCAGTTTCCACGCACCTTCATAAGTTCATGACTTTGTAATATTTTGAGTTCAGATTTTCACCAGTGGCATTTTTACACACTTCCTTATGAATGGTACAGCTGTCATTTTTCACAACATGGCCGAAATGTGTTTTCACACTTTCAGCACAGTGATGCGTGGTTGCTGTGGGAAATCATTGTTTGGGACAGATAAAGAAAATTACAGTGACACTGTTCATGATCGGAGGTCCCAAAATGCCTGTGTTGACAATCTGCTGTAAAAATCCCCAAACTAATTACATTACGAGGTGTCGTTGTACAGTTTCTCATGCGCTCGTGACTTCACCAGTTTTTTATATTTTTACTGCAGATTTGCAACATTGCCATTTTTTACACTTCCCCATGAACAGTACAGCTGTCATTTTTCACATCCTGTTCGGAATGTGTTTTTGCACCTGTGGTGCTAAATGCCATAGTCGCTGTGCATAAGCAGCTTTCGGCTAACAAACTGATATTGCCACTGTTCATGAGGTGGGGGTCACAAAAAAACCATGTTGAAAATTTGGAGTGAAAACACCAACGAATGCCTGAGGTGTTAGGGTTTCCAACCATAACGCCCCACCCTGTAGAGAATGACAGGCATCAGGGGTGTGACTTGGGATTCTTGCCTGTAATGCTCATACCATTCCACACCCTCCAGCCAGTGAGAGGCATCGAGGTATGCCTTGGATTCTTCGGCCCCAAAGTTCACCCCATTCTCCTATACCGCACCCATCTCACCATATTTCCTGATGGAATGGGGTGCGCATAAGGGCCAAAGACCCCAAGGCACACCGTGACACTTGTCAGTGTCTGCAGGGTAGGGTGTGGTGAAATGGTGTGGCCGTTATGCCTGATGACCCAAAGGCACACCCCAATGCCTGTCACTCTCTGCAGGGTGGTGGTGGAGTTGGCTTCAGTTCAATACTTCACTGCCATTTGTATTATGCAGCTCTGTAACTTCTACACTACCAATGCCAATGCCAGCAAGCAAACATTCGGCATTAACAAATGCTTGTTTCACATCTCCTTTTGAACAGTACAGCTGTGATTTTTTTACATCCTGCCTGAAATGTGTTTTCTCAGCTGTGGCACAGAATGGCGTGGTTGCTGTGGGAAATCAACTTTTGGGACAAATTAACAAAATCACAGTGGCACTGTTCATAAGGGGAAATCCAAAAATGCCCATGTTGAAAATTTGGTGAAAAAAATTCCAAAAAATGATTGTGTTATAGGCATGCATTGCGTAGTTTCTATGCATGCCCATAACTTCACCAATTTTTCATATTTTAACTCCAGATTTTCAACATCGCCATTTTTTCATAGCTCCTCATGAACAATACAGCTGTCATTTTTCACATCCTGCCCAAAATGTGTTTTCACACCTGTGGTGCCAAATGGTGCAGTCACTGTGCAAAACCACCTTTTGGGATTGAGTAACGAAATTATAGCGCTACTGTTCATGAGGTGGGGTCCCAAAAATCCCATGTTGAAAATCTGGAGCAAAAATACCAACAGACACCCAGGGCATTAGGGTTTCCAACCATAACACCCCATCCTGTAGAGACTGACAGGTGTCGGGGGGGTGACTTAGGGTCATCAGCCGTAGTGCTCATGTCATTCCATCCCCACCCACACCCTGCAGCCAGTGACAGGCATTGAGGTGTGCCTTGGGGTCTTTGGACCTAACATTCATCCCATTCTCCTTTACTGCACCCATCTTAGCTTATTTCCTTATGGAATGGGGTGAGCATAAAAAGCTGAAGACCCCAAGGCACACTGCAACACCTGTTGGTGTCTGCAGGGTGGAGTGAGGTGGAATGGCATGAGCGTTATGGCTGATGACCCAAAGGCACATCCCCAAATGCCTGTCAGTCTCTGCAGAGTGGGGGTTTGGGTTGGCATTAGTTTAATACTTCACTGCCATTCCTAATATGTATCTCTCTAACTCCTGCACTACCAATGCCAATACCACCAAGCAAACATTCAGCATTGACAAATGCTTGTCTTTATCTGTCCCGAACAATGATTTTCCCACAGCGACCATGCATTTCTGTGCTGAAAGTGTGAAAATACATTTCAGCCATGTTGTGAAAAATGACAGCTGTACTGTTCATAAGGAAGTGTGGAAAAATGCCACTGGTGAAAATCTGGACTGAAAATATTACAAATTCATGAACTTACGAGGGTGCATGGAAACTGCGCAATACTCACTCATAACACAGTCATTTTATGGACTTTTGTCACCAAATTTTCAACATAGCCATTTTAAGACCTCTGCTCATGACCAGTGTCACTGTGATTTTCTTAATCTGTCCTAAACATTGCTTTCGCAAACCGACTGCACCATTGTGCGCTACATGTGCGGAAACACATTCTGGGTGAGATGTGGAAAATGGTAGCTGTACTGCTCATAAGAAAGTGTGGTAAAATGGCAATGTTGAAAATCTGGTGTGAAAATATTAAAAATTCGCAAACTTGCGAGCGTGCGCAAGAACTGCGCAACGTGTGCTCGTAAAACAGTCATTTTTAGGAATATTTTCACCAAATTTTCAACATAGCCATTTTAAGACTTCTGCTCATGAACAGTGTCACTGTGATTTTCTTAATGAGTCCCATACATTGATTTCGCACACCGACTGCGCCATTGTGCGCTACATTTGCGGAAACACATTTTCGTCAAGATGTGAAAAATGACAGCTGTACTGCTCATAAGGAGGTGTGGTAAAATGGCAATGTTGAAAATATGGAGTGCAAATATTAAAAATTCGCAAACTTACAAGCGTGCATAGGAACTGTGCAACGCACGCTCATAAAACAATCATTTTTAGGAATTTTTTAATCAAATTTGCAACATAGGCTTTTTGAGAGCCCGCCTTATGAACGCTGGCACTGTCGTTTCGTTAATCTGTCCCAAAAGGTGATTTCATACAGTGAGCGCAAAATCACCCTTTGGGCCTGATTAACGCCATGACAGTGACTGAATTCATGAGGAGGGGGTCCCAAAAACCCATGTTGAAAATTTGGCACCAAAATTCCAAGAAATGCCGGAGATATGCAGCAAAGTTGAAAAAAAACTATTTATTACATTATACAACTTACCGGCATTTCCTCAGTTCGTGGTCGGCTTTGAAGAGTGCAGACGTGTTCCCGTTCCACCGAAGATCGTTGCGCTGGACTCCACAGGTAAGTATGGGGTGGGGGGTGGGGCGGCAGGGTGCGCAGTGGGTGGGTGCGGGTGTGGGCAGGGAGACTACAAGGGACCTTTTTTTGTTTACAGGGATTTTTTTTTATTACTAAGACAATGCAGGATGTTTGCCACGCTGGGGTGGGCTCCCAGCGTGGCAGGTGGAAAGGCTGTTGGGGGGGCTGGAGCCGACGGAGGATTGAGCACCACCGTCGGTCACAACAAGCTTTGCCATGCTGGGGTGGGCTCCCAGCGTGGCACCAGGAAAGCTTTGGGGGTGGAGCCGATGGGGATTGGGTATCCCCGTCAGCTATAACAATTTTTGCCACGCAGGGGTGGGCTCCCAGCATGGCACCTGCACATTTTTTTTTCCGTGGGGCCCGAAGCCAATGGGGGATTGGGCACCCCCATCAGCCAAACAGTGTGTGCGTGGGGGGGAGTGATTGAGCACGTAATATGTGTGCTTGCATGTGTGGGGGGAGCCCTGCTCACTGAAGTGGAGCTCTCCCTTTCAACTGTACGGCACTGCATTTTGGATCATCATACTATGTTTCTTGCACATGCGTGCAAGCAAACATAAAAATGGACCAACACTGAATTAGGGGAAGAAGTTCAAGTTTATTGCAGGAAAACTCCATTGAGCAAGCTCATTCATAAGGAGGTCCTGGAACATGTATACAGACAAGGAAATCAATACATAGGATACAAAAAGAGCATCACAGTAGATAAAATAAAATACAGTTTAGGTTCATATGGTATATCGTGCTCGACTTAGGGCATAACATGGTAGATGTAAACTACATTTATCTTGTGCAACATTAGTAGTCGAGGGTTAAATTCAAGGGGAGAGCGTAATTGCATAGGAGCAAGAATTTGAGGAAAAAGCAGCCTGGGCAATATAAAAGGGATAAAAGGGAGTGAGGAGGTAAGATATAGGTGGAGAACAGAAGGGTAAAGCAGTGTTTTTTAGGAGAAGAATAGAGAAGGGAGGGCAGGTGAAATAAGTGATAAGGGTAGGGGTAGAGGAGAGTCTTCGATCAGCTGAAGAGATCGTTATGATTTGCCAGATCTAGTAGGATACCAACAGGACTACAGCAGATACCAGTACGTAGGGAGGGCATAGAGAAACATACAGATAAGGAAGAGTCTTAATAATAGTTACAACTATTTCTGAATTTAGATGTAGTTAGCCTTTTATAAAAGTTAACGGAGACAGTACTAGATAGTTTCAGAGTGGCTTGAAGCTGCTTCCAAATGGTTGGGAGAACATATGATATGGCCCGTTTGCCAAAGGTAGTGCGAGTAGTAGGCACATCAAGGGCAATAAAATCGGATTTCCTAAGTGAGTATACACTGCGAAGATGTGAATAAGAGATATAATATAGCATGGGAGCTTATTCAGAAGTATTTTCAGAGTCCAAGCACCAGCATGGAGCAGTCGTCGAGTTGTAAGTGACGTCGAACCAATGGCGGTCACATACAGGTCACAATGGTGGGTTCGGTACGGAGAGTTTGTAATGAACTGCAGAGCACGGTGGTAAAGGACATCCAATTTATTCAGGCTTGAGGTTGCAGCTGATGTGTAAATTAGGTCCCCATAATCAAGTAGAGGAAGGAATGTGGCTTGAACCAGCCTAGTTCTAATCTCTATCAGAAAAAGGGCCCTGTTTCGGAAGAAAAAGCCTAACCTGTGTTTTAGTCTTCTGGAAAGGTTGTCAATATGGTCATTAAAGGAGAGCTTATTATCTAACCAAAGGTCAAGGTACTTGAATTTGGAGGTGACTTCTAATGGTTCACCTAGGGATGTGATGATAAAGTCTTTAGGTATGTCAAGGGGGGCGGAAGGGGTGGTGTTAAGAGTGAAAAGCATTGCTTTGGTTTTCTTGGCATTGAGAAGGAGTTTAGCATTTATACGATTACGTTCAAGTTGAGCAAAGTCAGCTTGAAACACGTCCCTTAACTCCGACACTGATCTGCCCAAGGCATACAGTACTGTGTCATCTGCAAAGAAGTGCAGTTTGGAGTTGGTTATGTGTGAGTCCATATCATTTATATACAGGGAGAAAAGGATAGAAACAAGGATGGAGCCTTGCGGGACTCCCCTGGCAATCAGCAGGGAAGTTGAGAATAGGCCATCTGCTTTAATTTTCTGTGACCTTCCTGTTAGATAACTGGTGAACTACTGGGCAGTGGAGGGAGTGGCACCTAATTTGATGAGGTTAGTAACTAGTAGTTTATGATCAATGGTATGAAATGCTTTACTGAGGTCGAGGAAGACCGTACCAGTGATCTTCTTGGAGTCCATAGCAGATACCCAGTCATTGGTGACTTTTGCCAGTGCAGAGATAGTGCTATGATTGGTACAAAAGCCAGATTGTGCAGGGTTAAGAAGCGAAGTAGTTTCAATAAGGTGTTTTAATTGAGCATGAATCAGTTTCTCAAAAACTTTAGAGAGAACAGGCAGGATTGAGATGGGCCTATAATTGTTTAGGACGCATGGGTCCCCTGATTTAAATAAAGGAAGTATATGGGTGGGTTTCTAGCTAGAAGGAACTGTGACAGTGTTGATAGAGAGATTGAATATATGCAGAATGGGGCAGTGAGATGTGAGTAGCCTAATTTTAAGAAAAATGGTTCGAGACCATCGTCTCCAGCACTTTTCTTGATGTCTAGGTTGATGAGCAAGTCTTCAACTTCTTTATAGTTGAATGGGAGGAGCTGAAAGGGACAAGTCACGATTTTTGGGGTGGTTAAGGGTCAAGAATGTTGGGGAGCTTACAGAGTGTTTTCAGGGATTTATTCCTTGGCCTCATTCTCTCTGCCATGTGGGATTCCTCAGGGCTCTGTGCTGTCCCCTATATTGTTTACTGTGTATTTGCTGATGTTGGGAGACATTGTAAGAAGTTATGGGCTGCAGTTTCACTGTTATGCAGATGACACCCAGCTCTGCCTTTCACCCCCGAGCAGGACAGTATGCTCTCTGTCAGGTATTATTGCTTGCATAGCTGCCTCATGGAGCTGCAGGACTGGATGCTGGCCACCTGGCTACGGTTGAACACTGAAAAGATTGGGTTGTTGGTGGCGGAGTCAGCTTGTGGGATACAGAGGACCTCTCGCCTTGACTACTGTAACTCCCGGTACCTAGGGCTTCCAGTGGGTGTTATGTGCTGCTTGCAGCTGGTGCAGAATGCTGAGGCCAGGTTACTGGTAGGGGTTTCCCGGACCAGTCACATTACTCCTGTGCTGCACAAACTGCACTGGCTGCCTGTTTAGTGGCGGATCACCTTCAAAGTTGGTTTACTGACCTACAAGGCCCTACATGGTCAAGGTCCTGGCTAACTGCAAGAGCTCCTGGTACCTTATTGCCCTGTCCGACACCTCCGCTCAGCCAGTGAGGGATTGCTAGAGGTCCCCAGGGTTCAGTTGAAAACATCTGGTGCGAGAGCTTTCAGTTATGCAGCCCCGAGTCTTTGGAATTCTCTACCTTGTCAGATTACAGAGTGTCTGAGCCTGGAGAGCTTCAAGACTGCCTTAAAAACTTATTAATGTAGCTGTGCTTTGGGAGACTAGTATTGTTAATCTGTAATTTCACTTTACCAATGTATTTCAGATACTCTATTGTTTCATTTATGTTTCTACTTATGTTTTAATGCTGTACAGCGGTTATATACTTGTTGAACTGCACTCTGTAAATACATTTTATTATTATTATTATTAAACACATTGCAGTGGATGAGATCGAAAGTTAAATGGAAAGCAACTGGTAATGCACTGCAGTGCCCTCTACTGGCAGGTATACCAGTACAGGGATTATATTACCATGACTACCACTTTAATGTTGTTTGTAATAATTTTTGTGTTGTTTTATTTGTATTTTTTTGCAGTACATAAAACTGACACAGTCAACCAATTTTCTAAGTGCAATAATACCATCCAGGGTGAGCAGTATGGGCTATACCCAACCTTTCCATGGGCTGTTGCGTCGGGCCTCATTACGCCCCTGTGCAGGCAGTTATAGCTCAATTCCACTCACCCTGGAGGGTAGTATTGCTTGTATACTTGTCAATGATTTTTTTTGAGAGTCAGCTGTAGTCACCATGGGTGGGTATTATTAAGAATGTAGGTCTGCCTTAAGCTGTCTAACTGGTACTTAGTAATGCTCAAAACACGTATTTCATTTTTATGTTACAGCTTCTTGGCGCATCTTGAGAGCGTTGGGAGAAGTAGCACACTTGGAGTGTGCCTCTCCACCCAATACACTACTCCCTTTGAGCAGGCGTGGCGATCCTGCACCAATGCGTAGGAGCCCAGTATGACAGCGGTGTTCCTCTGTTTCAAAGGAAAGCACCGCTGCCATACTGAGCGCCGCCCCAGGTCACGCCTACCTCTCCCCCGCTCGCGTCCGCGCCCCCAAAGCTTTGGTGCCCACGCTGGGAGCCCACCCCAGCGTGGCAAATGTTATTGCCGGCAGGGTGCCCAATCCCTCGTCGGCTCCATGGCCTCCCCAGCCATCCTGCTGCCACGCTGGGGCCCACCCCAGCGTGGCAAGCGGTCATTTACTTTACCGACGGAGGTGCCCAATCCCGCTCGCCTCGTCTTCCGCATAGTTTGGTCGCACGGGGTGCCCAATCCCCGTCGGCCTCGCCCTCAGCCATCTTCTGCCATGCTGGGAGCCCACCCCAGTGTGGCAAACATCCCACATTGTCTTTTTATTTTGAACCTGTAAAACAAAAACGTCCCGCCGCGTCCTCCCCAGCCCTCCCACAACCCGCACCACCCACTGCGCACCAAGCCTCCCCACACCCCCCTCACCCCATACTTACCTCTGGACTCTGGCGCGACGATCTTCGGTGGACCGGGAACACGTCTGCACTCTTCAAAGCCGACCGCGAACTGAGGAAATGCCGGTAAGCTGTATAATGGGCTACATGGGGGGTTTCAACTTTATTGCATATCTCAGTCATTTTTTGGAATTTTTGCACCAAATTTTCAACATGGGGTTTTTGGGACCCCTTCTCATGAATGATGTCACTGTCATGGCGTTATTCGGACCGAAGGGTGATTTCCAGAGCACCGCGCAGTCACTGCGCGAAATCAACCCTCGCCTCGGCTAACACCATGACAGTGACATCATTCATGAGGAGGGGTCCCAAAATCCCCATGTTGAAAATTTGGTGCAAAAATTCAAAAAAATGACTGTTTACAAGCGTGCATTGCGCAGTTCCTATGCAGGCTAGTAAGTTCGCGAATTTTCAATATTTTCACTCCAGATTTTCAACATTGCCATTTTATCACACCTTCTTATGAGTTGTACAGCTGTCATTTTTCACATCTTACCCAAAACGTGTTTCTGCCCATGTAGCGCACAATGACGCAGTCGGTGTGCGAAATCAATGTGTGGAACACATCAAGAAAATCACAGTGACACTGATCATGAGCAGAGGTCTTAAAATGGCTGTGCTGAAAATTTTGTGAAAAAATTCCTAAAAATGACTGTTTTATGACTCTGCGTTGCGCAGTTCCTACGCACGCTCGTAAGTTTACAAATTTTCAATATTTTCACTCCAGATTTTCAACATTGCCACTTTACCACACCTCCTTATGAGAAGTACAGCTGTCATTTTTCACATCCTGCCCAAAACGTCTTTCTGCCCATGTAGTGCACAATGGCACAGTCGGTGTGCGAAATCAATGTATGGGACACAGTAAGAAAATCACAGTGACACTGTTCATTAGCAGAGGTTTTAAAATGGCAATGTTGAAAATTTGGTGAAAAAAATCCTACAAATGACTGTTTTACGAGCGTGCGTTGCACAGTTCCCATGCACGCTCGTAGGTTTGCGAATTTTCAATATTTCCACTCCAGATTTTCAACATTGCCACTTTACCACACTTCCTTATGAGCAGTACAGCTGTCATTTTTCACATCCTGCCCAAAATGTGTTTCCGCCTATGTAGCGCACAATGGGGGTAGCAACAAGGTCATGCTGACAATTTATTGTGCAAATACCAGCAATCGCACAGGGCATTAGGGTAAAAGCACCATACATGCCAAACACCACTGCAAATACCTGCAAGTGAACGTTCGGCATTGACAAATGCTTGTTTGGTAGTGGAACCAGTGCTTCACAGGAAAGCAATGAACGGGAGAAATACTACATTGTTGCAGAATCATGCCTACTGCAGCTGTTTACATTCTGTATCTACTGCTTCATGCCTCATACAGTTGCTGAAGTAGTCAAATGGTTTGGCACCATGATGATTATAAGACAGACATGTGCAACTTGCAGGTAATGTTACAGCTTGTGTATAGAAAGTGAAGTCATCAGACGATTTTGTTTGTTGTTTTTTTATGGTGTTTGAATCAGATGTGGAAAACTTTTTCAGGACTCATAACAACAAGAAAAATGGAAAGGGACCTCGGGATAATCATATCAGATGACCTTAAGGTTGGCAAGCAAGGTGAGAAGGCAGTAGGGAGGACTCGGGGGATACTTGGATGTTTAGGGAGAGGCATCACTAGTAGAAAACAGGAAGTTGTTATCCCTCTGTACAGACAGTTGGTGAGACCCCATCTGGAGTACTGTGTCCAGTTCTGGAGACCCCATCTCCGCAAGGACATAGACAGGATAGAGGCAGTCCAGAGGAGGGCAACTAAAATGGTGCAGGGTCTGCAAGAGAAGCCATACGAGGAGAGACTAAAGGAGCTTAATATGTATACCCTTGAGGAAAGGTGGGAAAGGTGGGGACATGATAGAAACTTTGAAGTACCTCAGTGGAATTAAGAAAGTCCAAGAGGGTAGCATTTTTCAGAAAAAGAGATGTGCAAGAACAAAGGGACACAATGTGAAGATATAGGGGGGATGGCTCAGGAGCAATGTGAGGAAGTATTTTTTGACAGAGAGGGTGGTGGACGCATGGAACAGCCTTCCTGAGGAGGTTGTGAAGTCTAAACCTGTGGGAGAATTCAAGAATACATGGGACAGATATAAGGCAATTCTTGTGGGGGTAGGAAGAAACAGGCTGTTGGTTAACTAGAATCTGCAGCTTATCCTGTGGGTAGGGAAATGGGTGGGCCAGGTGGTCCTTATCTGCCATCAAAGTCTATGTTTCTATGCTCTATGTTGCACGGTAACATGAAATTGTGCATATTTGTACTGGTGGTAATGTTGTAGAAACAGTTATGATCTTCAGGTGCTTGCATACAACCTAGTCTGACATTTCCTACTTTTGTATGGTAGGAAAGTTTACAAATGGACAGGACGGAACATGTCAGCTGGACTTCCCAACTTTAACCTCTGTCTTTCTGCTGCAATTTTATTTGCCGGAGATGTGCCATCCAAAGTTCTCAAAGTAATGACATTTTGCAATATAGCTACCATAAGTAGGTCTTCATTTTTTAAGCACCAACAGAAGTACCTGCATACCACAATAATGAATGTCTGGCAACATGAGCAAGGTTTGCTTAGAATGGAAATGTCACAGCGCGAGAAGCCATTGTTGTTAGCAGAGGATGCAAGGTGTGACAGTCTGGACTTTGGTACCAAATATGGAAGTTATACCATGATGGATGTTCATAGTAGTAAAATCGTTCATGTTGAACTCCTTCAGATTAGTGAAAAGTGTAGTGTACTATGTCATATAGTGTAACTACATTACATAAATTTGAAGACGCTACCTGTGCAATGATAATACATTTATAACTGGTGACAGTAGCTTGCATTATGTATCAGGACATGTGTAATCCAATAGGGTTGACTAGCAACTTTTTACCACTCTTGTTTATTCATCTAATGTGTTTGAATGCCTGGATCATACCTACTGTGATGCTTCTCTCCCACCCTCAGTACATGTTCAATGCATTCAGCCTACTGTTGCCTTCCTTGTAGCCACTTTGACACCTATCACACCTTGCTGGATTGCAAGAATTGTGTCTTTGTATTTTTTCCAAATTCTCCCATCTCACATCAAATTGAATACCTTGCAGAAGTACAGATACAGGACATCCACTGCATGGCCCTTCGGCATCTGCCTAGTTAGATAAGCATAGTTATGTACCATGTTGGTGTTGCAGGATGTGCTGCTGACAAAGCCATGCTCTCTAATGTCCTGCAGCCACAGCAATTAAACTGTAACTGTTATGTATACCTAGTAATGTGTTACTCTCTGTAAACCACAAACTCAGCAGTCATTCATGTCGCCTAAGGCCCTTGCCACCACCATGCGCAACCTGCCGTCAACTTTTGAAATTCTAATTCTTGTTTACAGTCAATCTAGGCATCACTGCACGAAAGTACAATTTCAGTTTCCACATGTAGATTCATAGATTCATAAAGTGTGATGGCAGAAAAGGACCGACAAAGCCCACCGAGTCTGCCCATTTGTACAGTTATCTGCTTGGACATGCACCCCCCACCTTCAACACTCCCCTGTGGTTGTCCCATGCCTTTTGAATCCCTCCACTGTTTCTTCTCCAGCGACCGCCTCTGGGAGTCTGTTCCATTTATCTACCACTCTCTCTCTCTCTCTCTGTGAAACAGTACTTCCTAATGTTACCCCTAAACTGCCCACCCTCAACCTGCAGGCCATGCCCCCTCGTCCTCTGATTACCCTTCATCTGGAAGGTGCCTTCCACTGGATCCCAGTTTATACCCTTAAGGTACTTGAAGGTCTCGATCATGTCCTCCTTCTCTCTCCTCTGTTCCAGGGAGAACATGTTCAGATCTCTCAACCTTTCTTCATAGGATAGGTGGCTCACCCCTTTTACCATCTTCGTTGCTTTCCTCTGAAGTCACTCCAGCCTCCCCACATCCTTTTTGAGGTATGGCCTCCAGAACTGGACTTCGTATTCCAAATGCAGTCTAACCAGATGGGTGTACAAGGGTACTATGACCTGCCTATTTCTACTGGTGATCCCCCTTCCAATGCATCCCAGCATTCCACTATCCCTAGCCACTGCTGTCCCGCACTGCCTTTCCCCCTTCAGGTCCCCTGACATAGTGACGCCCAGGACCATTTCTTGTTCCGTTACCTCCAGATCTCTGCCTCTCCATGCAGTACCCTGCCCTCCGGTTCCTGTAGCCAAGATGCATGATCTTGCACTTTTCTGTGTTGAATGAAAGCTGCCACCTCTTTGACCATGCCTCAAGCCTCCACAAATCCCTCTGCACTCTTTCTACCTCTTCCTGAGTGTGTACCCTATTGCAGATTTTAATATTATCCACAAACAGCCTGTACAATAGCTTCTTTTATCCTTCCCCATATTACCTCCACACCTTCCAAAGTCCTCTCCACTATTTCCCCCATTTTCCTGAAGTTGGCCCTCTTGAAATCCAGCACCCTCAACCTAGACTGGTGAACCTCTGCAGTGTTCCTTATTCTAAAACTGACCGTGTTGTGGTCACTCGTACCAAGATGTTCCCCCACCTCTCCTACCCTATCCCCATTTGTCAGGACTAGATCAAGAGTAGCTCCTGCCCTGGTTGACTCCCTGACCAGTTGATTTAGGAGGGCCATTTGCAGGGAGTCCAATATTTTCCTGCTGCTGGTTGAAGCAGTTGAAAGGGTGTCCCAGTCTATGTCTGGTAAGTTCAGGTCCCCCATCAGCACCACTTCCCTCCTTGCCGCCATTCTCACAAACTCATCAGCCATACTTCTATCCACTGATTCCTGCTGTGCCGGAGCCTGTAAACCACCCTCATATGCGCTGCCTCCCTCTTCCCCACCTCCAATGAGACCCAGAGTCCTTCGGACTCTTCACACTTACCCTGCAATTCTAATGCCCTTAGGATGTAGTCAGAACATTCATACAAAGCTTATTATGTATATTCACATACTGATTGTAATATGTTTATGTATATCAATGTTACTTGAACAGTATAGTGTAAACATTAACCACCCTTGATGATGTTAACAGAGTAATGAGACTGGAGGAAGTTATTACATGGAACTCAAAGGACTGAAGAAATGCCTGTCACAAGTCAGTCAGTGGGGTCCAGTTGAGGTATTGATTAGTGACCATCACAGGCAAATGGAGAAGTACCTGCAAGATAACTGGGCCATTCTTTCCAACATTTCTTTGACGTGTGGCACGTCGCAAAAGGCAATCCTTGTTGCTTTGAATATGCAGCATTCTTTATAGAACATAGTGTGTAACATGAAATATAAACAGACTGCATGGCACAAATAACAATGTTTTTCAATCCTTGTCTTAGATATTACTAAATCAATTGAGAAGTTGTCAACATATAAAGACTGTGATATACTGGGGAGGTGGAAACAGTCAATTAATAACCATATCTATTGGTTAGCAAAATCTTCAGGGGGCTACGGGGACATGGCAGAAGCAAAGTGGAGTAGTATTCTAAACCATGTCAGACGTGTGCACACTGGCCATGGGGAACCCTTTAGTAAATGTGAGCATGACCCACTGGAGGGTGCTGCTGCAAAGCGCAAGTGGATAAAACCTGGTGTGTACATATGAGCGACTGCACAATAATGTCATACACTAAGTCACAGAGAGCTGCATTTGCAAACATAACTTCTGAATGAAGCGCAACACACATTCCATGGTGTGAAGCACCTGACTGTGAGCTGTCCAAGCAGGTGAATGCATCACGCATTGCATGTATTGATCAGCATTCCTGTTTGCAGTTCTCCAATTGGTGCCTCACAGGCATTGCTTGATCACTGTAATAGAACACTGCAGACATTGTGCAGTTGTAAATGAGCATGCGAAACAATGCAAAAAGAGACCTGCATTCCCTACCAACCAGTATACGTCTTTTCTATGGTCCATATTGTAGCAATCACCGTTAATGCTGTAGTTGTGGACTTTGAGGCCTGGGCCATACCAAGTACTGTAAGGACCCCCCTGGAAATGATGTAGTGGTCACCACATCACCACCAATCAATGTAAAGTAGCCATATATGCCTGTGCCAGTTATATGGAGTCACTGATTTGGTATCACTCCAGCTCTGTATGCAGAACTTTGGCCATACTGGAACCCATTCCCCACCTGCCCCCCTGTGGCACCATGATCAAATAACTGAACAATGTTGACTGATAATTTGTCACCTGGCAATCAATAACTGTGTTGCACAGTACTTTTGTATTCCAAAGGATCCAAGGCGGCTAACAAACTCAGTGATACCCTATTGAGAAAAGGACTACTGAGAGATATCAGGAAATTTCTCCATATGGCCAAACCTCATCTGTGGAGGCTTTCCATTCTGTTGTTAATTACTTTGCTCCTAATTTGTATCACTTCTCTTACTTGGGGATGAAAAGCAGGTATTTCTCATTCAAACCTTTCATTACCATTATGCATTTTACAACAAATGGTAGTAACATAAACAGATACAATTGTAAGTAAAGTTGTGTGAATGACTGGAATGATGCATTCTGAAATTGAAATAATATTCTTTAACTGTTGGTGTTACAACTATTTCCGTAGAAATCTCCCTGTAAATTAGGGAAACACTTTAAGTGTATAATGTTAACACTTTTCTCTTGCAATACTTTTTTTGATAGCAATAAGACACTCCTAGTACTTAGCTGAACAGTAAGGTAATCACCCCTAAATCTTACATGACACTCGGCTGTGCCTCATGCCAGAGTACACCCATAGAGGATGATTAATACTCTAATCCCAGGTTTGCATAAAAAACTGCTATTAGGTAGTTGCATGTCAGGGAGCTGTCCTGCTACTTCATCCTGTATGTGCTGAAACGTAATCTCTTCACTGCAGTACTGAGTTGCTGTGCAATACTGGCAAATCATCACCTTTCCCATATATTCATTCCACTATGCTATCCCTTCACTGTCAAGACGACCAATCATTGTCTTCCACAATGAGTCCTTCCACCCCAAGCCTCACCTTTTCTCAGTAATGTAGCTTTCTTTCCTCACCCCTGACCTTGTTCCCTTGAGACTCACTCCCTACCATCCACCTCCCTCTTCTCCCCCGGTTTCCTCTTACCCCTCTGTTCCTTCTTTTCTGCCCTCCCTTCCCAGCAGTGTGTCTCCCCCATCAGCACTGCTCCCTTCACACCGTGGCCCTTCTCCATCTGCTCCTGTCACCCTTCTGTGACCAACAACTCATCCCTGAGCATTCTGCTTCCTTTGCACTTTCCTGCTGCCTCACTGTGAGCCCACAGTCTGTTCTTCTCCATTAATGTCACCAATACTGAAAACCTGCTACTTGCCCCCTCTGACTTGCTGTAGGTTGGCTCCTTAGGGGATGTAATGTGACAACATGATGGTGGGGTCAAAGCAATATGCACTTCAGCTGATAACAATGCAGCCAGTGAACCTTATGGCAATTCTTATTTCAGACTTCTGCTTGCTGTTCTTCATTATAACGAAAATGCTGCAAGAGAGCAGTATAAAAATCAAAAAGGGGAAAATGTCCATAACATTGCGTTTCCCAAATTTAAATGTGGAGGCCACACGGTCAGAAAAGTCAACAGGGAATGCAGCTATGGTAAGAACCAACATATATGTCATCCATTGCACTTCCGTACTCCCACGTGTTCTACTGATAACCAGTACATATCAGTACTGGAAATTGCAAAAGGGACATAACATCAGAACTTCCATTACTGAGGGAACAAGCCTCTGCAGACTGCATGAGTCCATTTCATTTTGATAGCAAAAGAACTCATTAACACATAACTCACACAGTGTTATACATGGAACCAAATACAGAATGAGCAACTCTGTGCACAGCCATTGTGTTCTACCACCTTAGGGTTCTGATTTCCATGGACCTCTCAAGCTTCATGCACAAGGTCACAGGGACTTGGAACTCCTATGTGGTAAACCTCAGTGTCTGTGTACAGTTGACCATCCAATATTCTGTATATACAGTACGTACAGTAAGCAGTAATGCACAATAAGGTGTGGTTTACTAGCAGGTCTACCCACGCCTGCAGTGGTTTGTCATGAGGTGAAGCCAAGTAACATAACCACACAAACAGTGTGTAAATCCACCAATAGCCCACACCCTGGAGTGGCTTAATGTGATAATGCAATGGATGCATGAGTTTCTTTATGTTTTTTTATATATGCCATTTCTCAATGCAGGATATACCATGGTCCTGTGATGTGACTTCACAACTGTAGTTACAAGACTGTCATACCAAGCTCCTTTCGAGTACTGTGCTAATGGTACAAACTCAGCTGTTTCACAACAAATGTGTTGCAGGGGAAAAGGATAGAAAGGAGGGAAGAGGAGGAAGAGTGGCTACATACATTAGAGAGGGCATAGAAATTGGTAGTGTGGAAGAGGCAGAGGGAAATGTGGAGGCCTTATGGGTCACCTTACGAACCCCGCAGGAGGTAAAGTCAAGCTGGGTGTAGTATATAGGCCCCCAAGGTGTGTGATGTTTGGGAGGAAACTGACGGGGTTGGGAGTGGGCCCACTGATGGTCAGATGGATAGGATGTTAATAAATGTGTACTCCAGACCATGACATCGGCACCCTAATTTCTACATAGTTCCATGCAATTTTCCTGTGTGAAATACAGAATATGTGAAGAACCTGCACATGGAATTGGCAAATGTGGTGAACCAAAAGAAGACAACATATTCTACCATCCCTGTGTTCATCCTATGATCATCCTAACAAGCAGGAAACAAGTACAGAAACAATGTTCACGATATACAGAGGAGTATTTATGTTGGGCAAGTAAGTTACATTAATAGGAAAAGAACTTCAAGGAAAGGGAGTCTTGCCCAGGCAGATCATTCTGGAACTCAGTACTTTTATTACATAACAGAATATCATTTAACACTTTTACCCTTCTTGCAGCCACAGCCCTGCCCCACATTCAGTCACCACTCCACTCCGCCGCCGATCCCGAAGCTCACATGCCCAGCTGGCAGATGCAGCTACACCTGCAAAAGGGCCCCCCCATAGCCCCCACACCTGGCGGGGAAACCAGTACTGGCACATGCCTCCAGGCATCGTCGGCCAGCGGAGCTGCGGCCATCAAGCTGCCATGGACCCGTGCTGCCATTTTTCCCTTGTTCTCCCCATTTGGGATTGCCAAGATGCAATGATGTCTGTGCACATACCTGCAGACCTCCGCCGCGGTCCCCCCTCCCCCTTAGTTACACCATCACTTGTGGTACCTCCGGGCATCCCCAGGGGTCACTGCAGTGTGGTGTAAAGTCCCCAACCCACCCCAGGACTGGGAGAGCTGTCTCCCGACGCTCAATCCCAGCCCTCCCCTGCCGACCTCCGACGACCCAAGCTCATTCCCGAACCCGGGTCACCAGCGTAGCGCAAGGTGTGGCATCCAGTGCCTCAACCCTCAGCGCCACTGGGCCAGCATATTGCATAACAGAATATAACTCTGCATTTCCAAAAAAACCTGTGAAAGGCCATCATAACATAAGAAAGCATAAAAAGTGAACATACAACAATACAAGAGGTACACCCTAACCATGTAAAGCACTGTGTCATACATTCATTATCTTAGAGTGCTGTCATTGCCAGTATTTTTTTCTCTTACTACTAATGTAAAGCTGGATAGCGGAACCCAACAAATTCACCATCATTAGCAGAAAGTGGGAAAGCTTCACGTACCACATGAGCAACACATGATGGTAAGGATACCCGTATGTGTCTCCCTAGTATACCCCCGCTCCATCTAACAAAGCATTGATATGCCACATGTCTATATTTTTTATGAAAAGGGCCCTCGTAGGAATTGGCATACTGTCGTCGCAGATCACTCCAGGCTAATTGCAAACTCCAAACGTCCAAACAAATTGGGTAAAATCCAGGATGTTGTGTAATACAGGTGCACCTGGTTTCAGCTAGCATGGGTTGCACAATCGTGATCTCTGCACAACATTTGCTGTCAGTCTCAATAGTCATGGACACACATTGATGACATGTACACCTGCAAAATTTAAGTAAATAATGCAATTAATATTTTTCTCACACAATGCACAGCACTTATTACCAGTAACTAGCCATAATGCCAGAAAACCCTGCAAGGAGGTACACACTGCACTGCATACCCTTCACCCTAATATGCTTCATCTACAGTGAGCCCTTTTAAATAAGTGTACCACAGTGCAGCAGGAGTACTTTATGGGCAGACATGACTATTTACTTTTGGAGAACAGACACAGGCCTGCATGTGCAAACACAAAATCCAGCTGCGCCTTGTGAAAATATCAAGTGGGGCTCACTTTAGAAGTGCAAGCTGGGACATACACCAAGTGTATGGAGGCAGTATAGCGCAGTGGTTTAAGGCTCTAAGCTGCAAACCTGGAGACCTGGGTTTGAATCTCTCAGCCCCCACTTGCATACTATGTGACCCTGAGCAAGTCACTTAACTTCACTGTGCTCCCAGGTTGCACCTGTAAACAAGCTTTCAGCTTAGTGTGTCTCTCCTAGTTAAACAATTAAAAAAAAAAACATACACCAAGTCACATTAAACTGTCCCTCCAAGTACTTATAGGCCCACATATTCAAAGGGGTTGCACATGGCACAACCCCCCCCTCAATGCGCCCCGGCACGATATTCAAAGAGGCAAGTTGCGCGGCACAAATCCCAATGTGCTGGGGTGCATTGGTAATGTATGCGGTGCAGATGCAGGGGGTGTGCCCATGCATATGCGCCACATCCCGATCTTCAGCCTGGGATGTGCGGTGCATATGATGGTGCAACCCGGCAATATGCCACATAGGGGGGCTCAAAGTTGAGCCCATGAGGAGTGGGACCAACTCCCGGCCACCCATAGGTAGGTTGCTGTATTGCAGGGCACAATACAGCAGCCACCAGCCGTGGGTGGCCACCCACCCACCCAGAACACCGTCCACAAGCACACACATATCCCTGTTAGTCCAGTGGACTCCTCCTCCCGAGTCCCCGATAACTGTTATGTTAGACTGTCCCTGGTAGTCTAGTGGCCCCCCTCCCATGTCCCTGATCGCTGGATTATTACCATTATCCATGTCCCTGGTAGTCTAGTGGTACCCCCCGCCCATTGCTGTGATCATGGTACAGCACCATATCATCTATCCCTGGTGATCCAGTGGCACCCCACCCCTCCCACCCACACAGCACCCCTTGCCCACCCCAATTTTTTCCTGATTGCTGGTACCTGAATTTTGTAAGTTTTCTTGGCTGTACTTTTCCCTCAATGTGTGTAGCGTGACTGAGCGGTGTCTGGGGTTGTAAACAATTATGATGAATTTATTTAAAAACATCAGTGCTAACTGTAAAAACAATTTCATGTTTAGTGGCGTACTTCACATTTCTAAGTTTTCGAGAGAGAAAAAGCTGACACATGTAGAGACAGTAGAACAAGTCACTGGGCGGCTTGCAAAGACTCAACAGAAATGTTAGCGAGTGTTGCTATGGTTACACTCACTAATGCTTGCGTTAAAACCATCGAGCAACTCACTCTGCTGTCTGTACGAACGGCTGTTTTTTCTCTCTCTTGAAAAACTCAGAAAACTGAAGTAAGCCACTAAACCTGACATATTTTTACACTCAGCACTGATGTTTTTGAATAAATTCAGTATTATTGTTTATGACCACAGATGCCACTCAGTCATGCTACAGGCATTGGGGGGGAAGTGAAAGTACTTTGGAACACTGTAATGACAGGATTTCAGGTTATTACGGCTTCTTGGAGCATGATAACCCAAAATTCTGTTATTACATCATTTGATCAGTACCATAATCCAGTTGATATTTGGATTCACCAGTAATTGTATTTGTATTCATACTAAAAAGGCAACATAATCATATCTCTTGCTGCACAGGTTTCTGCTCCTCTTCTGAATCTGACCATGATGGCTCAAACATATATGGTGAAATCCTTATGCTGCCAGAGGCTGCGATGAACTGCTCATTGCTGTGGTCCATAACATCTGACAGCAATGTGTCGCTTTCTTTTTTTTTCACTTTATCTTTTTATTGATGTTTTGAATACATAAAGAAGAACAAAATATACAATGCATTTGGAAGATATCATCCATTATAAAGAAACAGAACATCACATTATGCATAATAATATATGGGTTATAGAAATACAGAGTTCTCATTGCATGATTATTCTTAGATCTTAAACCTAAACAAATGTGCAGGTGGATAATGGCAGAGTTAAAATCAAGCAGGGCAACTGTTAATTCAAAAAGATCCACCACATATAAAGTAAGTACTAGTAAATGCTTTAACCTGGATTTTAAGTAAAATGCATAAAGTGATATCTAAGAGAATACAATCGGTGCGCAGTATTAGGAGGATAAGAGTAGAAATGTAATTTGTGAAAGGGAGATAGTAAAACAGGGGGAAATGACAGTGAAGAATTGAAAAGAAAGAGAAATGAGACAAGAGAGATATCTGTACGTAGGAACAGAGATGACCCTAATCTAAATTTGCTATAAAAGGGAAGACTTGAATACCCATAGATTAAGGTCTAGAGGAGCCGAAGGTTTTGATATACCTAAAATAGTCCTGCCAGCATTTATCATATACAGTGTCAGTCATGGATGACATGAGATAGTCGATCTAGGGATGTGTACTGGGAAAGGTTTTGAAGGACATCCGAAAGGGTCGGGACATAGGTTGTTTTCCAGTTCATGAGAATTAGGTGTTTAACAAGGAGAAATAGTATGTTTAGCCATCTAAAATGTGCATGTGAGAGGGGAGGGTTATTTGAGATAAAGATACCTAATAGAAAAAGTTTAGGGTCTAAAGGAATATTTTGTCTAGTGACTCTGGTAGTCAATAAATAGACTTTGTGCCAAAACTTATTAATGGGCGTACAAGACCATAAAATGTGAAGTAAATCCCCATTAGGCGAGTTACAGTACCAACAATTATTATTTAAAACTCCCATGCGATGAAGTACAGCAGGAGTTCTGTACCATAAATGTAGGATTTTAATTTGTATTAAGGAACTACGGGTATCTTTGAATGTATTGTGGGACAGACACCAGCAATTACACCACTGTGCATCTGTGATATTATAGTTAAGTAGTACACTCCATTTGTTTTTGGCTGGAATAGAATGGTCAGGTAAATTGTCTATGATATCCTTATAAATGGGGCTATTCCATTTTACAGAAAAGTTAGCCCAGTGCGAAATATATTGATCTTGGAGAGTATGTTTATACATATAACGGGAGAGAGAATTATAAGCAGCCCTAATTTGTAAATACATCCAGAAGTCTTGTTTAGGGATCTTTCAGGTACTCCGTAAGTCTGAGAACATTTTGAGAGTGAGTGAATTCTAGTCCAGGATGTCTTCTAAGGAAAATATACCTTTGCTTTTCCAGGAACAGCAGAAAATTGGGTGATTATCTAAAGTGAGTGTTGGGTTGCCCCAGAGGGGGGCATACACCCAAGGAGTTTGGTTAGATTTCAAAAATGTGTGAATTAATTTCTAATAAAGAACACAGGATGATATAGTTGGATGAGGTTTTAACTTAGAAGGGAGAGGGTTAAAGATGAAGGAAGTGGGAACTGCTTCAGGACACAGTGCCGATTCCATTGCAACCCATAATGGGGAGTGAGATGAGGGCTTCTGAAACCATTTAGTGGTTTGAGTGGTTCAGAAGGCCCACAGGTAACCTTTGAACCAGGGGAGTCCAAATCCTCCTTTTTTCTTTTGTGCCCGAAGTTTGCTACAGCTGAATCTTTGTAGTTTCCCAACCCATAAAAAGTTACCAATTCATTTGTCAATTTTAGATAAGAAAGAAGATGGTAAGATCAAGGGAATGTTGGTGAAAAGGTAAAGCATCTTGGGAGAAATGGACATCTTAATGGCAGTAATTTTCCCCATAAAAGAAAGGTTAAGAAGCTTCCACCTGTCGAGAATCGTCTTGATGTTATCAATTAAGGGGTTAAAATTAGTGTCCCAGATTTTTTCTAGGTTTTGGGTTATTTTGATTCCTATGTATGTGATGCCTTGTGGAGACCAACGAAATCCAAGGGATAGATTCACAGAAGGTTTACAATGGTCATTAAGGGGTAATGTTTCTGATTTCCCATAATTCAAAGCAAGGCCTGAAATGTTAGTGAACTTATTAAGTACGTCAACCAGTGGTGGGCCAGCTTCATTTAGGGTTTCGAGTAAGATTAGAAGGTCATCCACGTAGCAAAGGGAAACATATCTTGAACTGCCAACAGGGATTTCCTTAATGTCTGTGGACTGATGAAGACTAGCAGTCAGGGGTTCCATGGCTAAAATGAACAGAAATGGTGACAAAGGGCATCCTTGTCTTGTTCCTCTTGCCAATTGAAAGTGAGAAGAGAGGGTAGAAATAGTAAGACCTTTTGCCACAGGGAAGGTATATAATAATTTGATCCAAGAACAGAAGGTGTGAGAGAAACCAAGGTGAGATAGAACTTCATAAAGGTAGTCCCAGTTTAAGGAATAAAACGCTTTTTCAAAATCAATAGCAGTTGCAGCCACTGGTGATTTAAGGGTTTAGCTCTGTGCATTAAATTAAATAAAGAACGTAAATGGTCAGAGCCAGATCTGTTCTTAATAAAACCAGCTTGCGAACAGTGAGTTAACTTGGGAATCAGAGATTTGAGTCGAGTTGTTAGTAGTTTAGTGAATATCTTCCCATCTGTATTTAATAAAGGTATTGGTCTGTAGCTCGCAGGAAGAGTAGGGTCTTTATCTTTTTTAGGAATTAAGGTGATAATTGCTTCAGTGATGTTGGCGGGAGATTGCCGTTAGTGGTGGCTTCTTGAAAGACATTAAACAGAAGAGGACAGAGAGTATCAGAAAGCATTTTATAAAAGTCTATGGAAAAACCATCTCCCCCTGGAGATTTCCAGACTTCAAGGAGGATAGGGCTCTCTGAATTTCTTGAAGAGAAAAGGGTTTGTCTATGTTATTCATTTCAGAGTAGAGAGGTGAGGTAGATGCAGGCTTTTTAGGAACTGCTGTATTTGTATAGTAGAAGAAGGATGTAAATTTGAATATAATTTTTGATAAAAGGATTTCATAATATTGTTTACAGAGGGGTTATCGGAATGGATTATACCCTGAGCATCTTTTAGATCTAAAATGTGTCGCTCCATTTACTGTGCTTTAGGTTGGTAAGAGAGAAGCTTCCCATTTTTATTACCTTGCTCCCAGTATTTGTGTTTAAGTTTAAACATAGCAAGCTCAGTTTTACAGGAGATTAATTTGTTTATTTTGATTCTGAGCTGATGTGTCACTTTCCCCAGAGAATTCACTCTCATCACTGGAACTGTTCTGCACGTGGACTGCATCCATAATCCTGAAACAAAATGACTATGGACAGATAAAGACTACACCATTGAACATCAGTATCATACTATAACCATACCATGAAAACATATAAACAGCATAAAAGTTGTTCTGTAACTTTCTCAATTTTCATTTTAGAACTGGAGCACAATTCATAATCAATAGTCAATCTTGACTGCTTCATTTCAAATGACTGGTCGGCATCAGAATGTACTGTTGAAAATAACTGGGTTCTGCTATTTAAACCTTAACATGTACATTTGACTACAACTGCACAGGAAAATATAGTTTGGATATTATTAACAACAGTGACCATTGTTTGCCGTCAAGACAGACTTCCTGCATCTGACATGTATTGAAAATCATTAACATATTACGGACTCCATACATGTACAGGGTGAAAATAAATCATCCATGGCATTAGTTCTCACACTTTTTACAGTGTGCCTCCCACAAGACATGGGAAAGATTTTGAGCCTCCCTCAAATTTGGAAATAATTTTGGGCCTCCCCACAGAAAAAAATATCATACGGAAACTGTGACACTGCACTTCATCCTGGTGGGCTTCATTGTACTTTGCACAGTACACCAGCAATAAAGTGAGACTAATAAAGTTGACTGAGTATGTTCTCTTTTTATGCAACTTATTATTCTCCCCCCAACCCCTTACCACAGGTTATCCTTGTCACTCCACTTTTCTGACTCTCTGACCCCTGTTACTTTATTTCCCCTCTATCTAAACAACCATCCTAGCCGCCTTCATCTCTCTCCCCCTCTTACCCTGTTGTTAAGAAACGTCTGTACCTTTACCCTAAGTCACACCTGAAAACAAGCGTTGGCTCAGTGTGCTTTTTCCAGTCACTAATTTTATGGTAAAAACAAGCCTGGACTCTGTGTGCCTTTCCCAGTCACCAATTTACATATAAACACCCATGGTAGAAACGAGTCTTAACTTGGTGTGCATTTCCCAGTCACCAACTTACACGTAAATGGACAGCTACTGTAATAAGCTTTGGCTCAGTGTGGTTTTGCCAGTCACCAATTTTTATATATATATACTGTAAATACACACTAAGAAACAATATTTGGCTCAGTGGGCCATTCCTGATCACCAATTTGTGCATAAGTAAAGAAAGTCACCTGCCATTATCCATATTTAATTTGCGTCATCCCTTCAAACAAAACATCCAAAACCTTATACTGTACATTCTCAGACTTGACTGGGCCCCCACTGGAACAGTTTGGAGCCTCACCATTTGAGAACCACTGGTCTATGGCGCTCCATGGGACCTGTTTCATTTCATTACTTTCCTTATTTTTCATATGTGCTGCATTTACTATATTTATTTACAATAGTTCTGCACACCTGATCAATCTGGTTAGACATGGTACTTAAATATAGAGCTGTTCCAACCACCAGATTTTGTATTAATCTGTCTGTACTGGGCAACTGTGTTTCAAACACTGCAATGCTAGTTTTTGGAAAGCATTTTGTACGGTTGTAATTGTTGTAACAAATGTCAATACCCTGCTTTCCCATCATTTTCATTCTAAGTTTATTAAAGCAAAACATTATGCATAGCTAATACGGCACTCCAGTAGCAGACTCTTTTTTTACCCAAAAACTACATTTATCAAAATACTATATGATCATATATAGCTGAAAATCCATGCTGTGGACAGAAGAAATGCACCAGTCGCACAGTAGGAATACAGACTGGGTGGCACTGTGTGGTCACTCAATGCCAAAGAGGGTGGGATGGGCAGGCCACTACCCTATCAATAATTAACTTACAGTATAAGGCAACACAGTCTTGTTTACCACTGTTTCAGGATTCATGAAGGAGGGAGGGAGTACTACACTGCAAGGATGTTTTTGTTTGCCAACCAGAATGATAAAGCACATTGGGAAAGTGAGAGGACCAACTACACTACCAAGTATCGGTCTTTAGGCAGGATTAGGGATGGATCGCATGTCTATAACTACTTTCAGCTACTACCAACTAATACAATTTTGCCAGTTGTGGTTATCGAATGAACATTGCGTGTCACCAGATATGTGTTTGAACCAAGGGTAACACGTTGCTCTTCCCAAAGTATGAAAGCACCATTGTCAGTCTGGCAGCATGACATTGCAATTTATATTTCTCCATCCCTTGTGTAGGCCCCCACCCTCTTAACAAATCATAACTTAGAAAGCAGTGCCTTCAACCTTCTTCCATATTTCCTGGGTAAGAAACTGGTTAGCATATATGACACCAAGGGTAATGGTAAACTGAGTTTACTCAGATGAAATGAGGGTGACCAGCGATTATACATCAGGGATCAGTGCTCTTCAATGCATAAAAGTGCAGAATAATGCACTTGGCACATTACAACTCATTAACAGAGTACAGTATGAGCAGACTGATACTAACAAAGACCAAGCTGTAAAGATATCTAGAGATTATTGTATCGGTTGACCTACAGATGGCCAGGCAGTGTCACAAGGCAGACAGAAATGGCTAGTTGGATGCTGGGGTTCACAGGAAAGGGTATCAGTAGCAGAATGAGGGAGGTGGTGCTGCCCCTACATAGATCACTGTTAAGCCCCCACCTTGAGTACTGTCCGCTTTTGTACAACACATCTCAGGAAGGACACAAGTAAAGGTGATCCACAGGATGGCTACCAAAATTGTACATGTATCTGCATCAAAAGGCATATGACAAGATGCTGAAAAAGCTAAATACAGCATGTTCTGCCTGCAGGAGAAGAGGGAGAGAGATGATATGATGGAGAAGTTTAAATTCCTTACAGAGGTAAACAGGGTACTGGAAGTAGTCATTTATTTGAAAAAAGGTGCTCTGGAACAAAGGGGGATGATAAGCGGATGGGGGGTAAATTCAGGAGGGATGTGAGGAAGTGCTTCTTCACTGATATGGTGACGAATATCTGGAACAGCCTTCCAGTAGTGATTGAGGGGCCAAAACAGTTGTGGGATTCAAAAATGCCTGGGACAGGCACAAGGGAATCATAAGGATGGGGGGTGAGTGCACTTTACATTAGAGTCTACAGCAAAAAATGATGGTTAACAAAAATGGGCAGATTGGGTGAGCCCAGCGGCCCTTATCTACTGTCACATTCGAGGTCGTAGAGCAGCTAAGGTTTTATATATATATATCTAAATAAATGTTTTCATCTCAAACCATTGGATGCTCCATCTCTCTGACTTGGGACTTTTGACTGGGAGACCAGTTGTCTTGGACCTCTGTCTGTGTGCTAGAGGATGCTCAGGTTACTCAAGAGTGGACATTCAGACAGGAGCAGAGGAAGTAGAGTCTGAACTGGACAAACCAGACTAGGTTATCTGCACAGGGTGAGCAAAAGTTCTAGATCAAAATTGCTGGAAGATTCTGACTTAGGCTAATAACATTTTCCTTTACTTGGGCCTCCTGACTTTTATTGGTGAAAAGAACATGTAGGTAAGTGCACCAGCTGGGTCTGTGGAAAAGACTGCCCATACTTTGACAGTAAAAGGCAGTACAGTAAGTCTGGCCAGGTGCAGGTGATATTATCATATATAGTGACTTCCAAGTAAATTTACATATTACAAAAGCATGGTGAAACAACATAACAGATGAATAAACAGACTTGGTCTCGCAGACACAGTGGTGCTGAGGGTTAATGCACTGCTTGCCACACCTCAAACCACGCCAGCCACCCAAGTTTAAGAATAGACTAGGATCATCGAGTGTCGAGGAGTGGGGGGAGGCTTGAGCATCCCAGGGACTACTGTCCTCCAGGAAAGGTTGGGGAGGGACACTCACAAATATGCTGACTCCTAGCAGTGGCCAGGGGTTACGGAGAGTTGTGGAGCAGGATACAGTTTTCATGGGCAAGACATGCAGTGCATGGGAGCATGTGACACAGCAACATTGTGAGAGACTAAAAGAGCTTCATATGTATACCCTTGAGGAAAGGAGGAAGAGAGGGGACATGATATAAACAGTCACATACCTCAAGAGAATTAACACATTCCAAGAGGGCAGCATCTTTCAGGAAAAAAAGATGCACAAGATCAAAGGGGACACATTTTGAAGATGGGGGGACAGCTTAAGGGTAATGCAAGAAAGTATTTTTTCACAGAGAGGGTGGTGGATGCATGGAACATCCTTTCTGAGGAGGTTGTAGGGTCTAAAACTGTGGGAGAATTCAAGAATGCATGGGACAGACATAAGGCAATTCTTGTAGGGTATAGGAAGAAATAGGCTACTGCTTCACTAGGATCTGCAGCTTATCCAGTAGGTAGGGAAAAGAGCAGGCTAGGTGGCCCAAGCGATGCTTATCTGCCATCAAAATCTATGTTTCTATGACTGGGAGTTGCACCATGCCAGACTGCACAAGACAATATTCCTTGGGTTTAATGACAACGACTCACACTCTGACTGCCTGAGATAAGACTCTCTCGAAAGCACTTCATATCACTTCACTTGTACATGTGCCATAGTAGCCAAAGACCAGGGCATATTTATCCAGATATTTTGTGAAATTTCTGAACAGTTACTCTCCGCTGCTGCCACTGTGTAAATGGAGAAAGCAGGCAATTTCACAACAAATATTACAGAAATATCAAGAAACATATGATCATGTCTGTGTCTGGTACTGTATAATTAAGCAATATACCATGAGAGGGTGTTGATGATGCCAGGATTTACCCATGCCCTGGGGTGTTTGGCAACGAGGTGCAGCTGAGTGACCAAAACACACCAGGGCATGGGTAAATCCTGGTATTGCCAACATTCTCGAGTGGCATATTGCGATTATACAATGTCCTCCCTTTTGTGGCACATGGAAAAATAGTAAATAAAAAATGTTTTCCTCATTTTAACCTATTTTTACTGTGTTTATTGTTCCACTAGAAAAAAATACTCCCTGGTTGCTGGAGCCGTGCTGCTACTGTGCATGCGCAGTATTGAGTTATCATTGCCGGTTGCAGTGTGTTTTGGGGGGCCGGGAAATGTTGGAAACTGTGCATGTGGCACAGAAGATAGTGTCAGAGAAATAGTGATGAACAAGAGAGAAAGCCACGGTTTGAATTTGCCCGCCATTTCATTTGAGGTACAGCTTATATTTGCAGTGCAGTATCAGAAGTGAAATAGTCGTGTTACCTTTATTTAGGGTTTTGCTGGCCGGTAACGAGCAGGGATTTTCACCGTCTTTCGGAGTCCTGTGCTGGTGGTTGTCGGAGTGATTTTGGGGGACATCCTGATGTGGCTAACCGGTGGCTGGCACCTCTTGATGTGGGGTGATGCTAGGATTTACAATGAGAGAGGGGTGCTAGTCAGCAAATCAGGATGGAAGATTTGCGGTTTGTTTTTGTGCCCATTGTATAATCAAAAAACATCTCACTTCACATCACCTTACTACTATGGGGATGTCACGTGCATGCAGATACCATGGTGGTGACAGAAGCACTCCTTGTGAAAGATACCCATTAGTGACTTCAAGGCGGAATTACTACAAGACACTATAATACAAGTTCCCTGGATGGACCCTACCATGACTGAACCAGAAGCATCATTCAGCAGCTAGGCTACTATTGGGCCTGACACGGTGTACTCAAGTGACACCTTTCCAACTTGCTGGTCACTACCTGCCTATCTAGTAGAATTCCCTCTGTAATGTGTGTTTCTTTACCTTTAAGGCCCCATGCAGCCTCTGCCTTGTCTATCTGGACACTCTCCTAACACCTGTCTCCCTGCTTGTTTTCCCCGTGTTTTAATGGTCACCCTCCCTAGTGCTACAACAGTCAGATTGCAATCACAATGTGACCATACCACCAGTGTAGCCAAACCACCTTAGTAGCCCCACACTTCAGCAACTTACAAAGAGGCATCAGGCCTACCCTTCTCTGCCTACCCTTTTCCAACACCAGTGAATTCCATGTTCCACCCTTCTCAGCATCCACCCTGGTGTGCTCACTATGATGCACATTTGTTTATGTCATCTAGCATGTATCCCTCTCACAGAAGTCCCTGTGTGATGTCCACTAAACACTGGTTCCACAACACCACTCCCAGTAATGACCATGCTTGATTAATAAGCTGGGTAGGCTCAGGGTGGGTCAGACATTGGTCAACTGGATGACAAACTGGTCGACGGGCAGAAAATAGAGAGTGGTGGTAAACGGTATAAAGTCAGAAGAGATGCAAGTCACAAATGGGGTACCTCAGGGATCAGTCCTGGGGCCAGTCCTCTTCAATATCTTCATCAGAGACATTGCAGATGGACTAGAAGGTAAGGTTTGTCTGTTTGCAGATGACACCAAGATCTGCAACAGAGTAGATGATCTAGATGGGGTGGGCAGAATGAGAAGAGATCTGGATAAACTAGCAAAATAGTCAGAAGAGTGGCAACTAGGGTTTAACGCAAAGAAGTGCAAGATCATGCACATAGGCAAGAGAAACCCTGAAGCCACCTATAGGCTGGGAAGGGAGTTACTGGCAGTCACAAAGGAAGAAAGAGACTTGGGCGTCATCATCACCGATGACCTGAAATCATCCAAGCAGACCTCTAAAGCAGTAGGTAAGACTAGAGGGATGTTAGTGTATTAGTAGGGGTATCACAAGTCAGAAGAGGGAGGTAATAATCCCTCTTTATGAGACACTGGTTAGGCCCCATCTGGAGTACTGTGTGCAGTACTGGAGGCCACACCTTCACAAGGACATTAACAAAATTGAGGCAGTCCAGAGAAGGGCAACCAAAATGGTGCAGGGACTGCATCAGAAAACATATGAGAACAGATAAACTGAACTCAATATGTACACCCTAGAGCAAAGGAGGGAGATAGGTGATATCATTGAAATATTCAAACACCTTAAGGGCATTAACAAAGTGAAAGAGTCTAACACGTTTCAATATAAGAAAAATAGCAGGACAAGAGGACACAGCATGAGATTAGAGGGAGGATGATTAAGGGGTAATGTGAGGAAGTTCTTTTTCACAGAAAGGGTGGTGGATGCATGGAACAGCCTACCTCAGGAAGTGGTGGATATGAATACAGTGCAGGGCTTCAAACAGGCATGAGATAGGCATAAGGGAGCAATACAGATGAGTAAGAATAGACAGGCCATTGACAGAGCAAAGGCCTATGGCACATTCATAAGGTAGAAAAATAAATGGGCAGACTGGATGGGCATTGCAGTCCTTATCTGCCGTCAACTTCTATGTTTCTATGTTCTATGCGCTCCCACACTACTCACCCAGTGTTCCACAGAGTTGACTACAAGGCACAAAATCCATCACACTCATCCTGCTCAAACAATAACTGCTCTAGCTTACCGCCATCTGATCAACTTCTGCACAGGGCCCTTGAGCAACATTACCCAATGTCTGAAGGTGTAGACAGCCTGTTTGGAAACCACTCCGACTACATGCAGCACTCCACTACAACAGGACTCCCTGCTAACACAGAGCACAACACAGTATGGCCCAGATATTCAAACTGCGCCAGACTGTGGCGCAAGCTTGGGCGCAGCTCAACTTGGCTGTGCAGGGGTGTGGACTGGGCGATATTCAACGGAGCTGCGCCATGGCTCAGCAGCATTGAATATCGCACCCTGGCCACCCCCAGTGTGCATGGCGCAGTGGCACTGCACCAGCGCAAGTGGCCAGAGTGGAGCATGGGGATGCGCTAGCGTGAGTTCCATTGCGCCATGCACAGCAACCGTGATATTCAAAAGTTGACATGCAAATGGGGCCATAATGTATGCAAGGTGCACATGGGGCCATTTGCATGTCATTATGGCCCCATTTGCATGCAGGTACGCTGATCCCCGATGACTTGCGCCTGGCACCCTACCAGGCAGCAGCCATCAGGGACCGACGCCTACTGCAGCCCGATCACGGGCATCTGTAAAATACAAAAAACTATTTAGTCCTATATCCCAGGTGGTCCAGTGGACCGCAATCTGACTGATTGCTGGCTTCTGTAAAAAACAACTCATCCAATATCCCTGGTGGTCCAGTGGACCGCTATCTGCCCGATCGCGGGCATTAGTAAAAAAACAATTCATCCAATATCCCTGGTGGTCCAGTGGACCGCTATCTGCTCGATCGGGCATTAGTAAAAATACCATCCAATATCTTTAGGTCCAGTGGATCGTTGACGCTGATCGCTGGCTTTCTGTTGAAAGAAGTGAACTGTTCAATGTCTTGCGGGTCTGAGTGACCGACCGACTGCCTATCGCGGCTTGCTGAAAGGGAATAGTTCATTCTGGTGGTCCAGTGACTGTTGATCACTTTATCGTGGCATGTAAAGAAAAATTCCACATCTCTGGTGGTCTAGTGGTACCCCACCCCTACCCGCCCACTGAGCCCCACCCCCGGTCAGCCAGTGGGCAGCAGCACCCCACCCGCCTGCCGCCCGCCGCCAACCGACTGACAGCTCAGTAGGGCTGCACACCCATTGAAATTAGCGTGAGTTATGGGCGCAGAAGCCATTTCTACAAAATTCCAGATATGTGAATGAATCATTCACATATCTGGAATGTGTAGTATGGTAGGGGCTGCACGCCCATTGGCTCACCTATTCACATATCTGAATGTGTAATAGAAGTTGTATGCCCATTGGCTCACGCCAGAACCAATGGGCATGCAGCCCTACCGAGGTGTCAGCGGGTGGCGGGCAGCAGGCGGGTGGGGTGCTGCCGCCCACCGGCTGACTGGGGGGGGAGAGGGGCGTTGGAGCTAGTGGGCAGGCGGGGGGGTACTACTAGACCACCAGGGATATTGGAATTTTTCTTTTTTACACATGCCCGCGATCGGGCAGTCAGCGGTCCACCGGACCACCAGGGATATTGGACCTGTTCCTTTTTTTTCAACAGAAGCCCGTGATCGGGCAGTCAGCAGTCCACTGGACCACCAGGGATATTGGACCTGTTCCTTTCTTTTTAACAGAAGCCCGCGATCGGGCAGATAGCGGTCCACTGGACCACCAGGGATATTGGACCACGTCTATTTTTTATACAGATGCCCATGATGGGGCATGAGGGGGCACCGCCAGGTGCAGCTGGACCTCGGGTGGACACCCACAGGTGGCAGCTGCCGTGTTGCACCCTGCAATGTGGCAGCTCACCTGTGGGTGGTCATCAATTGTTCCTTTTTTTTTTGGCTTAACTTTGTGCTGGCGCAGGAAGGGGTTGTGCATGCATGGCTCTGTGCATCCCGGGCTGAATATCGGGCTGTGCAGGTTATGCATGGGCACACCCCCCACCTGTGCCTGCATACATTACTGATGCGCTCCGGCGCATCGGGATTTGTGCCGCGTAATTTTCCCTTTTGAATATCACACCGGGTCGCATCAGTGAGTTGCACATGGTGCAACACTGTTGCACCATGCACAACCCTTTTGAATAACTGGGCCTATATGTCCCCTGCTAACCCATCCTGCCTCTAATCTGATGACATGACAGTACTATACTACATAGTCATTTTCTTTAGCAGGCTTCATATAAATTACAGAAAATAATCTCTGTAAATAATTTTTAAAGGGATACTGTCAACCTCCTTTGGCCTCAAAGTGTGCCTAGTTTGAAAAACACATTTTTTGAGTGTTCTCATTCTATAGAGACTGCTGATGTAGCTAGTTGTTTGATTCAGACTCCTTTTTCCTTTTAAAAAGTAAAAAACTGAGTGTCAGCCGTACTGGTGTTACCACACCACAACATGTTTGTTTACATTTCTTGACCAACTACAGCTACATCTTTCCTGGACTCAGGAACACCCCCAACACTATCTAGCAACTCAATATGCAGTGGGAGTAGATGCAGACTATTTTATCACGAGTTTCTGCACTGTTTGAGGGTGTTTCTAATGTTCAGGAAGTATGTAGTAAGCTTAGGTAAACAATTTGGAGCAAAACAAGGCTGTGTACAACTATACATTCCCAAGCATTTCAGCTCTAATGAGCAAGGAGGCAGATTAAACAACCAGCAACATCAGTGAATGTTAAAGAAGGTAAGCAATCATAGAATGTGGGGTTTTACCTAGAAATAATAGGATGCCACAAAAGTTGACAGTGTCCCTTTAAACATCAACCCATCTTTTACAATCAGAGCAAACAAACTATCCTTACATTCTCTCAAAACTTCAAGGTAACAGTCATTACATCACATAGTAGTACTTCAAAAGCTAAAGTCTAAATAAAAATCAGTAGTACAATACACCATTCCTGAAAAAGCCGTAAAGACATGCTAGGTAATCAAGACGCACCAGTGACCTAAGCTCTTATCAGATCACAGCTGCCTGCCAAGCCACCGTATGACACAAAACAAAATGCACGAGCCCCCAGTGAACCCACCTTCTATTTCCTTGCTTTCCTTCACCACCCCAAAACAATAAAATAAATAAAACTACACTAGCTTATCATACAAAAAAATTATATCGTACACATAAGTAACCCCCCACAAAAAAAAATCTGCCTCAACCAGGCTCCTATACCAATCTCAGCCTACAAAACCTTTTTTTATCACACTATCACATCATCTGTAACATGAGGAAAAATCTGAAATTTATGCACCCAGAAGCACTGCATAGCTGTCACTTTCAACACTTGCAGAATGCAATAATTACAGTCAGCCACTGTCTGACGTATAAAATATACTGGAAAGGATGCCTTCATGTGTGGAACTTGATCTACAAGTGTTGAACTTAGTATGTGAACTGCATCACTCTGCCACCTGGTGCATCTGCCATTGACCAGCATCAAGCATTAGCAAGGTAACAACAACATGACATGCTATCTACATATCTTGGTTGCACACCTATCAGTGAACCTGTCAAGGGTGAGGCTCTGCCACTTTAATCACAATGCTCTACAGAACATGAGCGGTGATTTGTAGACTTTACATCACGTTTTGGACCCTTACTATGCCCACCCCTTTATCACCAACATGACACAATAATTACACTCATACACTGACCATGACATTCTATCACAGCAAGAACAACAAACAAACAATGCCATGCCACTATGTGGATGCAATATTAACTTACAGACAAGTTGCCCATCGCTCACATTCTCATTATGACTGCTACTGCTGTCACATATTTTGCCCCCCCTCCCAAACTTCCACCAGTAACATAACACTCTCAAATCAACCACAACAGTAAGGTACTATAAACATATGTGACACAAACCTGCAACCACACTGATGGCCTACAACATGAAAGGATGGTATAACACCACAGTAACTACCTTCCAGTATTCATCTCTTCACAAGTCAGTTGAACACTAGTCACCGACACTAAGCGGCCTTCTGTGAACTAACACAGCAGATAGTGTAAACATAACCATCCCCCGAACGAGAATTAAACACTGCAAAACATTTATTTACCATCTACCACCACATCAAAGTAACAAAACGATGAGCACCACATGCCCAATTATAGTGCTTTACTCTGACATCAAACTGTGCTACTTTGTGCTTACAGGACAAATAATGGGTATGCAAACCTCCCACCAAAAAAACGCACTAATCGCATAAAGCAGAACCCAGACATGAGCTGCCTCTCACATCCCATGCAACAGGTTGCATTATTAAAATAAAAATTCTGGATGAAAAAGTTACTTTTTGTTTGAGAATGTACACTACAGAAGTACCTCCACCTTTACTTTACTACTTTGTACTTTGTTCTTTGGACCTTATGGAGCCTCCTTCCTTGTAAATTTGAAGTACCCTTGCTTCTTCCCCCATTGTTTACTTTTAATATTAAAACTGTGACAGTTGCGTTAGTCGGTTTTTTTTTCAATATTTTGGCTTTCTTATAATTTCCTTTATCATATAACATTCAATATGCCAGTAGTGTACAGCAACTTGGTAACGGGAGTTAGTAGCATGGCTGTTCATTACAGTATACAGTCACACACCAGTAAGCATCTCTGAGCCTTTTTAATTTTAATTTTAAATGAATCCTACTTACTGAAGAGTGAGCTGCCGACATGACAGGGATGCTGGTAGGTCCGAGTACTACCAATGAGGTTGTGATGCTAGGATGCTGGCAGCGCACTTCCTCCTGCGGTAGTGCCACTCAAAAACACTACTACTGCTGTCCGTGCTGCCAATTCATTTTACTGACTCTCCTTATTAGGGAATTGCATGGTAAGGAACCCAGTGTGAGATGATGTCACTGCTTTCATTTTGGATGGGGAGCACAACTGACTGTGGATTTCATTTCAGATTTAAAAAAAAAATTTTCTGTATGCTGCAGTGTAACAGCTGCAATCTTGCATGACAGCTGTAGGCCTAGGTCCCAGCATGGAGATCGCAGTGCTATGGAGCCAGCAGTATGCTCACTTCTACAGTGCACTGGCTCATAAAACCACCACTGCTATGCGTGCTGCTGTCCAAGTCCACTACATCTTCATGGCAGTGATATGTCAGGAAATGTTTCAAGGATGCTACTACACTGTCAAAAGGACACATTCATTTATACATTCCAACAATGTGTACTTCACACCAATAGCTGTTGGTGATGTTCAATTTACGAGGAATTATTGGAAAGCAAAATTTAGTGTCCTCAATAAATGGTGACATCCAAGTACTGTGCAATTGTAATTAAAATGTCATTTCCATGACTCAGGGAGCCATTTGAATCTGTTCTCCTGCTGTTTCAAATCCCCACTGTAGCATTCACACTTTCTCAACCGGCGTGAGCACCAGCATGTACAAAGCAGCATCTGTCAAGCGTCAAAGTACTGGCGGGTCTCTTCAGGACAGGGATTTTTACCAAATGGCATTTTTGTGAAAAAATAAATAAACACAGAAGATGTCCAAAGACTGCAGCTAGTTCTCACAACGCACAGATACTGCTATGCAATACACACCCACAAAATAGGGCTTTTCAATAGCGACTGTCCAGCCAAGCTTCAACACTCGAGGGCAACCTTCAAAAGCTAGTGCTATCGCTGCAAACTCTGTAAAAAGAATAACAAAAAAAAAATGTTAAAAACACACAGTTTGCCACAGGTAACACAATTCATTTACTCAAAATGCAATGCAACCAACATAAATTTAGCATTGGCGACTTACCTCACAATGCAGAGTTAATGAACTGCCACTTTAAATATCACCAGACAACTGATTGACAGTATTCCTCTCACCGTGAAAATGCCACAACGTGCGACAGTCTTCTCACAACGTGACAAACAGCAATCACGGACTGGCACACTGAATTTAAAGCAGAATGAAATTGCCACAAAAAACTCACATTAACACACCTCCACCACCCTCATTAATTAACTGCTCCACTCCACAGGATGTCAAAAAAGAACAGTTTACACTAGCTCTTTAAATGTATGTTTGCCAATATTGTATATTGTTTTACTGTATCCATAAGTGCCTTTGTTGTACTACTATAACCACTGTAAATCCCTCTCCCCTCTCCCCTGGTCACACCTGGAGATAAGCCTCGGCTCAGTGTGCCTTTCCTGATTACCAAATTTTAAATAAATAAATGCACGCAAGCAATACAGCACCTGTCTTTCATTTGTAATTATGTCACCTTTGTTCTGATCATTAAGTGGACCTACAGTGTTTGTTATTTTTCTCTTCTCATTTATGTATTTAAATAATTTTTTATGATTGCATTTGACCTCAAGTACTAGACGTTCCTCTACCGCTTGTTTTGCTGCTATGATTCTGCATTTACTTTCTTTAAGTTTGTCTCTGTAGTTCTAGCCATTTTCACCGGCTCCATGCATGTTATTCTTCATGTACGCTACCTTTTTCTCCTTAAATGATTTCAAGTGCTTCAGTTACCAGTTACCATTAACATTGGTCTCTATCTTTTACTGTTATACTTACAGTATGCCTTTAAAGGATACAGTCTTTATTTAAACAGTCCATAGTCCCCATATTTAGAAAACTGTGCAAGCAAATTGTAAATTTTTGCACTGTGCTTTTCCTTGTACTCCCCCGACTGCTGCGATACTCAGTCAGATAGCAAGCAGCACTATCTGACTGAATATTCAGCCATGTCGGCACAGCACTAAGTGAAACTGCACTGCCCTGCCACAGACTTGGGCTGTATATAACCAACAGGGGATAGCGCCGCCCAAAATGGGAGAGCACCAAGACCCTGTGGGCTATATTCAGCCCAAACATGCAAATTAGCTCATTGGGCATGCAAAGTACTAAGGGGTCATTAGCATTCCCATTATGGATTCATTTGCATTGGGAAAAGCAGCCCCTTAGCACCACCTTCACAAGGTAAACAACATACCTTTGTGGGCCAGTGGTACCCCACCCCGTCACCTGTTTTGCTTATTCTCATATAACTTGTTATTGCAGTTTCAAAATAATCAATATACATACAAATAATGAAAATGTAAATAAACATAAAAACTACTGAAACCAGCTTAGCATAAATTCATATATAGAAACAGACAATAATGGCAGAAAAAGACCAGAAGCCCATCCAGTCTGCCCAAGTTCCCTATAATCCCTGGAACCTACTGTTCCTGCAGGGTACTAACCCTCCCTGTCCTTTCTCTATTCTCCTTGGTCCTGTCACCCCCATTAATCACTATTACAATCATCATGTCCCAGTTCTGCTCGAATCCCCTGACTGTTTTCACACTCACCACTTCAGCTGACAAACTGTTCCAAGGTTTCACCACCCTTTCCGTAGAGTAGTACTTCCTCACATCTCTCCTGAACCTACCTCCTGTTAATTTCCTTTCATGTCCATGTGACCACAAATTGGTATTCAGGCTAAATAGTTCCCCATAGATCACTTTGTTAATTCCTTTAAGGAACTTGAGGATCTCTATCATAAATCTCCTCTCCCTTCTGGTCCCCAGTGAGTACATATTTAGTGCCTTGACGTACTTCTCATAGGAGTTGCCCTGCTGGCCCTGAATAATTTTTGTTACTCTGCGCTGTCTCCAACCTATCCTTATCCTTTCTGAGGTGAGGACTCCAGAACTGGGTGCAGTACTCTAGGTGAGGCTTCACCAGGGATCTGTAGAGGGGAATTATTACCTCCTTTCTTCTGCTATCAGTACCCCTCCTGATACATCCCAGCATCCTGTTAGCCTTGCTATGGGCCTTGTTGCACTGACTCGATTGCTTAAGTGAGTTGCTAAAGATAATTCCCAGACCCTGTTCCTGAGCTGTAGTGATAAGTCTCTCTCCTGCCATCCAGTACTCTGTCTTGGGATTCTTTTTCCCTAGGTACATTACCTTGCAATTATATAACCACTTCACAGCAAAAAGTTCTATATAGAACTGCATATCATTTCAACATATTACTTCTTGTACACTAAAACCACACATAATTTCAGTTACCTTCTTGGAAGGAATAAAGATGGACTAGAAGACCCAACCACACATTCTAACAGCGTAAATACTGCCTTGGTACTCCAGTGGTACTCCTCATCCCCCAATCACTTGTTCAATCTCTCTCGCTCTCAGAGACACTTATCCCTGCGCACCTTATCCAGGTACCTTTTACTCAAGGATACAGTCACATGCAGTACAAACCAGTTACTATAGTCTTTATATAAAAAAAAATCTAATTAATTACTAAACACTGAACTTGGCAGCTGATCAGTGGCCATAACTGCAGGGAGTGGGAACTTGTGGCCATAATTTGCTTTGAGGCCATAGCCATAGGAGAACAGACGAGAGGATCTGATTGTCAGCCATAGCCGCGGGGAGCATCGCTGGCAGCTGTAGCCACTGGGGGCTGGGTCAGTGGCCGTTGCTGCAGTAAATGAGGCTCCTGTTTTTTTTTTTGTTTTTTTTTGGAACTGTGCTCCCTCAAGCAAGTGGAGCCATTGGGGAGTGCCGGCAAAAAAAGGTGCCAAGTTTAAATGGGGTCTCTACTATAAAAGCAGAGATCCAAACCAGATTGTTGGATTACTGAACTTGGGAGCTGATTGGCGGTCATAACCACGGGGAGCAGGAACTTGTGGCCATAATTTGCTTTGCCGCCATAGCCACAGGAGAACAGAGAAGAGGAGCTGATCAGCAGCCGTAGCCACAGGGAGCATCACTGCGGCCGCAGCCACAAAGGAGAAGAGCTGGTTGGCAGCTGTAGCTGCTGTGGACTGGGTCAGTGGCCATTGCCGCAGTAAAGCAGGCTCCTGTTTTTTTGGGGGGTGGGGACTGTGCCCCCTCATGCAAGGGGAGCCAACTGGGGAGTGCCGCAAAAAAGGCACCAAGTTTAAATGGGGTCTCTGCTATAAAAGCAGAGACCCAAACTGGATTGTTGGATTACTGAACTTGTAGTTTCCCCCCTACCCACCCCCTCCATTTATTAAATAGTCTCTCTGGGCTAAGCCCAGGGAAGGCTACCACCAACTGGAGGGGTGAGGAGGTGGAAAGAGCTCAGCAGAGGAAGGGGATTGGTCACTAGCAGGACTTTGTGCAGGAATAAAACGTAGCAAAAACAGCAGTCCAATAGAAACTTCCTATATTTCCTGCAATGTTTTATCTGGGTAGTCAGTGAATCCAAGAATTGAAATGTTTGGTATAGGGATGTAGAATAGCATTTGTTGTACAGAAAATAGCTCTGTGAATCCCAGAAAGGAAATGTTAGCCATAGGGATTCTAGAATAATATTTGATGTATAAAAAAAATATATATATATATATTTTATTATTATTAAGGAATTCAGTATTGTCTGTATTGCTAGCACAGCAGAGGCATAGAACAGTATTTTAAGAATAGGAAATTGTTCTTTAGTGTCTGGAGGGAAGGGGCATTCTTCCCTTATATTTGTAAGATAGGGGTTAAATGGACGGGCAGCGAAGCTGGAGAGGTAGCCTGAGAGGGGATCAGGTAGGTCTTGAGTATGGTCTTTGGGCTGCTAGAGCACAAGGAATCTTTGGGAGGGTGGTAGGGTGCAGTGGGTGGGGACAGCCATGGTGTTAAATATGGCATAGAGGCTGGGAAGATGCATGGTGTGCAGACAGCTTACACAGCTATGAGAGGTGGGCACTAAGCAGGGGGAGAGAAGTGGAGGAGTTCCAGAGGGGGGCACCAGCTGGGTGGCGGGGGAATAGGGAGAAAAAAGGAGGGGGCGGTAGGGGAAATAGGAACAGGGGTAGAGAAAGACACGAGAAGGAGGAGAGAGGGCTGGAGGAGGTCCAGAGAATGCACCAGAGGGGTGAGAGGAGATACATAAGGGGGGGCAGCAGGTGACTTAGGTACAGGAGAAGAAGGGGGAGAAAAGGGGTCAGGAGCAGTGGTGGGAGGTAGGATCAAAAAAGGCAAAACAAGCACCAGCAGGGAGGAAGAGGAAATTATGAGGGGCACATCAGATGGAGGGCTGTGGAGCATGGGTACAGAGCAGAAAAACAAATTTTCACCCTGGGAGCACTTGAGGAGGCTGACAGCAAGGTGTTCATAGGGGACAGCAGAGGTGGCAAGAAAAATAGAAAGTTCCGGAATGGGGGATGCTCCAGAGGGGGGTAACCTAGAGGGAAATAGCCCAAAAGAGCAAGAGGTGAGGAAGAAAACACTCTCAAGGGGGACACAGCACACAGAAGGGACAAGGAGAGAGCCTACATTAAGCTCAGGATAGGAAAAGACTGAGAGGGGAAGGGCGAGGTTGCCCATACACAGAGGGATTCAGGAGCAGAGAGGTGGGAAACAAGATAAAGGAAGGGTTGGAGCTCAAGAAAAGTGAGGCTAGGATGAGTGGGACTGGGGATGACACCAGAGGGGAGGAAATGTAACCATGTTGCCTCCTGGTCCAGGCTGGTGCCTCCGATCTGCAGTGTATGTGTCTGCTAATTGTTTCCACTAGTACTTTGTACTTAATTATGCAATCACTGTGCCTTGTATATCACCAACTGATGTTCTCTTTTCACCTGTATTTGATACAACACTGTTCGCAGTACATGCTCCCCATTTTAACTGTTTTGTCCAGCTGTTATTATTCTGTTTCATGTTTCTGTATCCATGACATGGAGCCTTTGTAAAGGAGTCTATGACTCAAAGGTTTGTTATCCGATACCCTCAATAAATAAATAAATAATGAGTGATGTAATCCAGAGAATGAGAGGAACTAGGGGGAAGGAGATGAACAAGGGGGGAAATGGGAACAGGGAGGTAAATGGGATGACTGAAAAGGGGTGTAAGCTGGATACTAAAATGATCAAGCAGAAGGTAAGGAGTAGCAGGGTTGTGCTCATAGGGGACACAATACTAAAGGGAATCAGATGGGAGAGGAAGGGAGGCAGGAGAAGGGCAGTTTGGGTGGAATGTATGCCGGGAATGACAGCACTAGAGGTGAGGCACAATATACCCTCATGGGGCAAGCAGCAAGATGAGGACACACTTGGTGTTTCACCTAGGCACCAATGGTCTGGAGGGGAATAGTTTAAAGTAGGTGCATGCAAGGTTCAGGGAGCTTGCTAGGTTCTGCAGTACCACAAAGTTTGCTTCTATTGCCTTCTTGGAGGTATTGCCTGTGCCAGGAGCAAGCACAACAAGGAAGCAAAGGATTGACATGTTTAATCGATGGTTAGAGGGTTGGTGTAGGCAGGTGGCTTTTGGGTTAGTGGGGGACAGGGGATCAACTGGGTCTTTATTGACCCAGTTGTAAAGGTTGTGGAACATTGTGATTTGATATTTTGTGCAGATGACGCAGTTCTATTTACTCATAATTTATCTGTTATCGAGATTAATTCAATATTAAGTGAATAATTTAACAGATTGCAATCCTGGTTTTCACAAAACAAACTGGCGTTGAATAAAATCAACACAAAGTCCATGTTATTTGGCTCCGAACCCAAGCTGAGAAAGCAATCAGGTAATTTCTCAGTAAGTATGTTAGGTGGTGGGTCTATTGATGTTGTTGAATCCTTTAAATATTTAGGTGTATTACTAGATCCTTCCCTGAAATTTAATATACATATGGACAAAGTTACAGTCAAAATTCATTCTAAAATAGGGACTTTTGTCAAAAATTTAGAAAATCAATACAAAGATTCACGTAAAATTATTGCACAACAGAGTTTGCTTGCTGTTTTGAATTATGCCTCATTAATAATTGATGCTTCTACTGCATCCTTCATTTCTAGGAAGGAAACTTTACTTAAGATAGGAAAATTTGTAAACATGGCACCACACAGGACACGCCATTGTAGTATATTAAATAGTCTTGATTGATTCACTGTTCAAAATAATTATAAATTGGCATTATCACGTTTTATTTTTAAGATTTTGTGCACTAGCATTCCTTTATTGATGTGTGCCCAGTTGAATATTTATAGCTCTCCTTATAGATCTGCCACAGAGTGATCTCTTGTATTAGGTAATACTTTTGGGTATCCAGCAGAGGTCACTGTGGTGCACGGTAGCTCTTCTAGCAGTTTTTCACTAGGGACTGCCCACACATGACTTCAGCTTTGTGTTTCCCATATAAGTGTGGACGGTCCCTGGTATCCTCAGTTCAATTTCCCACCATCTTCAGCTTGCACAGCAGCTAGTGCAACTTCTGTGTAGCAGTCATCGATGAGAAATTTGGAACTATGATGAATGTCTACTGATTCTTCAACTAAACAAGCTTTATTTCATCCCTGCCATTGTGGTAGGATGATATACCACTTTGACAAACACACACTTTGTGTAAGGTGTCTGGGACCCACACACGACAACAGTTCCTGCAACTTATGTCAGGACTTTAATCAGGCAACTCATCAACGATGGTTGCTTGAAATTCAAAGACTATTGATGGAGCAGAAAATGTCTCTTGGAGAACCAGGGGGCCTGTACCAAGGGCTCCCCCTCTGCTGGTTCTTGTTCCAGGCAGAAAAAAGAGAAGGACACACCCTCCTCACACTCCCTGCCTAGACATCTGTCGACGGCCACCATTTCTGGTGTCCCTCCATCGACGGGACATCCTTTAAAAGCTTCTTCATCAACAGGGGCTCATACCCTCTCATTGACGGTGCTTTCCAGTGCTTTTGCAGTTCAGTCAGTAACTGCTCCATTGACGGAGGCTTATACCCTTTCGTCAGTGACACTTTCCAGTGCTTTGCATGCAGCCAGGTATACTGCTGCTCCGTTGATGGGATCTCCTCTTCCGTCGACATCTGACATTTTGAGTGAAAATAGCTCTTTTTTTCCCTGCGGGATCGTCAACGAGACCCCACATTCCACAGGAGAAACCTATGGCTTATGCCTTATTGACTGACCCTCTGCCTACTCAGGTGCCTTCATATAGGTGACAGGCAGACAGGGATCAGGACCCTGGTCTTTATTATCCAGAGGCAAGACCTGCTCCTGCTACCCATCCCATTCCCTCTATCACTCCCCTTGTTTTCCAACATGTCCCCCCTCCTTCCCAAGAACAGGACCTTGTCAATGTAGTTTGACACATCTTGCATGCCGTGCAGCATTCCCAGCCCTCTGAAGAACTGTGTGATCTTTCCTGATCTCCTCCCCCTCCTCCGCCTAAACGATTTCATGGTGACAAGGATACCATGCCACCCTGGTCTCCTCCTCCATTTATAAAGAACTATTTGTCAGATGATCAAGAATTACCGTCTGATTTCACCGGTGATCTTGAGGATGAAGAGTTTCCAGATTTGGATTTTCCTAATCCTGAATCCCCCTATTTGGAAATCTCTTCTCTGGATGAGGACTGGCCTCTGCCTGCTGCAGCCTCTCCCCAGATGACCCCTTCTTCAGTGACAAGATGGTTCAGATTCAAAAGGTCATGGGATTCTCCACTACTGAACATGATAAACAGCATAAGGATATGGCAGAATACCTGAAATTACCTGAGGGGCCAGTTTTAGTGGTTTCCCCACTAATTCCTACTTACCAGAATGCCATGTTGGCTACTTGGCATCAACCTTCAACTATTACAGCTGTGCCCCGCAAAGCGGATCACCTATATCAGGCTCCTCTGGACCACCCCTTTCTGTCCAGTATTTCAGAGGCAGATTCTGTGGTCATTACTGCCACTCACGACCATACTTAAAAAACCCATGCACATGAGTTCCTTACCTCTTGATAAGGAATCCCGAAGAATTGACTATCTGGGGAAAAGGGAATTTTCCTCAGGTGCTATGAATATCAGAATTTTGAACTATATGGGTCATGTGATCAAATATCAACATACCCTGGGGTCCTCTGCCATTGAACGTATCAATAAACTCCCTCCCAGGACAGGGATAAATTATTGGCTACAGTGACAACTAGTAATTCTATCTCGTGTCACTTTCTCAGGTCAGGATATGATGCCGTAGATACCTCAGACCAACTATCAGCCACTGGTATCACTTTGCGTCGCCATGCCTGGCTTCGCATTTCAGGCTTTGCACCTGATGTACAACATAAAGTAGCTAATGCCTCCTTTAATGGATCCAAGCTGTTTGGACCAGGAACTCAGACCTTACTGGATAACATGCAGGCATCAGGCAGAACCCTCTGCATGGTACATGACATGTATCACACCCCAGCTACAACCTACCGTACTCAACACTCCTCTCATTCCAAAAGAGGTGGATGATACGGTGGTAATAATAAAGGTGTCTTCAAAGGTCATGCTCAATCCACCAGAGGCAACACCTCTACCGCCCAGGGTGCACGCTCCTGCCCTGCAGGTGGAACCATGCCCTCCCGACTCCCAGTGACCCACTAGGGCTTCCTCCCACCTCCTCGACCAGGTCTCGGAGGTTGTGGAGGGTCATTTTGCCCTCCATCTTGAGGCCTGACAAATGATCACTTCCAACAATTGGGTACTTCAGATTATACAGGAGGGTCATACTCTGGAGTTTCTCTCCACCCCACGCCCTTGCCCTCCACGCAAGAGTCGTTGTCTTCCAAATCATATACCAATCCTACAGGAGGAGTTGACGGCCCTTTTGACCAAACAGCCCATTGTTCTGGTGCCCCTTCTGGAACATCAAAAGGGATTTTACTCCCACTTCTTTTTGGTGCCCAAACGTATGGGAGACCTCAGACCAATATTGGATCTCAGACAACTGAATCTTTACATTCAGTACAAATGCTTCCACATGATCACCCTACCTGCCATCATGCCGATTCTAAAGCAGGGTGACTGGCTTTGCGCCCTAGATATGAAGGATGGCTACCTTCATATTCCCATCCATCCTGCCCACCACGGATTTCTGCGCTTCCACCTACTGGGTAAAAATTACCAATTTCAAACACTCCACTTTGGCCTCTCATCAGCCCCCAGAGTGTTCACCAAGTGCCTAGCAGTGGTAGCAGCAGCCTTACAAAGAGAAGGGCACTTCATCTTTCCATACTGTATCTAGATGACTGGCTAATAAAAGCAGACTCCAAAGTAGCTCTGCTCGCCTCTCTAGATGCTACCTTGAAACTTTGGCCAATTGATAGTGATTCCCAGATCTGCAAAGTCCAGTCCAAATCCGGCACAGTTTCTCCAATACACTGGAGCTGTTCTAGATACAGTTACAGCCAGGGCTTATCTCCCGCCTGCCCAGCAGGACATGCTTATAGCTCTGGTACTAGATATACAGACTCAGAAAATGGTCACAGTCAGATGAATGCTGCGCCTTTTGTGTCACATGTCTGCTGCTATCCCTATGGTGACCTACACTCGTCTCCACGAGACCTGTCCAGTGGACCCTCCAGAACCAATGGTCCCAAAAAACAGGACAATTCTAAGACAAAATCAGAGTCACTCCCTCTCTGAAGTCTTCCCTGACATGGTGGACCATCAGAATCAATCTGAATCAAGGAATGCCTTTCCAGTCTCCCCCCCCCAAGCAAACACTGAACACAGATGCTTCCCTACAGGGCTGGAGAGTGCACTTCAGTCCATATCAGACCCAAGGCCAATGGCCCACTTCTCCACATCTGTCTCATATCAATCTCTTAGAGAGGAGAGCTGTCCATCTCACCCTGCAGGCATTCCAGCCCTACCTCGAGCCAGGATCATTACTGATCCAATCAGACAACACTGCAGTAGTGTTCTACCTCAACAAGCAAGGGGGTACAAAGTCTTGCACCCTATGCAGAGAGACTCTTGCAGTTTGGCAAGAGGCAATACAGCAGCAATTGATGCTGCCCATCTACCAGGACATGCAACCAGTTAGCTGACCAGTTAAGTCGCCAGTCCATAACTCATGAATGGACACTTCACAAGCAAGTGCTCCAAGAAATCTTTAACTTATGGGGCACTCCACAGATGGATCTGTTTGCCTCCCCAGAGAATTACTGTCTTCCCAGGTATTTTTCCATTATCCCGAACAAAAAGGTATGATCTATAGATGCCCTGTCCCAACCCTGAACAGCTCTCCTCTTATATGCTTCCGCCCCACCCGTCCCTCTCCTACAATGGACTCTACTGAAACTACAGTTGGAGCCGGCCATGATAATTCTCATAGCCCCAATGTGGCCTCATCAGATGTGGTTTCCCCTACTTCTACAACTGTCAGTCCGGGGCCCCGTCCCATTGCCGATCAGACCAGACCTCTTGACTCAGTGTCATAGGTCTCTCCTCCGCCTCAACCTGAAAGCTCTGTACTTTCATGCTTGGCTCCTGGGGATGCGTTAATAACTTGCTTACAAGTGTCCTCTCCTGTTGCCAATATTCTCTTGGCCTCCCGTAAGCCAGCAACAAGAGCAACATACAATTCCAAATGGAAACACTTTTCTATATGGTCAGCCTCTTGATCTTTGGACCCTTACTCTTGTGGCTGAGCAACAGGACACAGAAGGTAATTGTAAATGGAGTCCACTCTGAAGAAAGGCGGGTTACTAGTGGGGTACCGCAGGGTTCAGTACTGGGTCCTGTCCTTTTTAATGTCTTTATAAGTGACATTGCAGAGGGACTGGAAGGAAAAGTATGCCTCTTTGCAGATGACACAAAGATCTGCAACAGGGTTGACACACAAGGAGGCATGGAAAGGATGAGAAGGGACTTGGCAAGGTTGGAGGAATGGTCAGAAGTATGGCAGCTTGGATTCAATGCAAAGAAGTGCAAAGTAATGCACCTGGGAAACAAAAACCCAGGGGAAGATTACGCAATGGGGAGGGAGGTAGTAACAACAACAAAAATGGAAAGGGACCTGGGGGTAATCATATCAGATGACCTTAAGGTTGGCAAGCAATGTGAGAAGGCAGTAGGGAGGGCTGGGGGATACTGGGATGTATAGGGAGAGGTATCACCAGCAGAAAACAGGAAGTTATTATCCCCCTGTACAGACAGTTAGTGAGACCCCATCTGGAGTACTGCGTCCAGTTCTGGAGACCCCATCTCCGCAAGGACATAGACAGGATGGAGGCAGTTCAGAGGAGGGCAACTAAAATGGTGCAGGGTCTGCAAGAGAAGCCATACAAGGAGAGACTAAAGGAGCTTAATAAGTATACCCTTGAGGAAAGAAGGGAGAGGGGAGACATGATAGAAACGTTTAAGTACCTCAGTGGAATCAACAGAGTCCAAGAGGGTAGCATCTTTCAGAAAAAGAGATGTGCAAGAACAAGGGGACACAATCTGAAGATAGAGGGAGATGGCTCAGGGGCAATGTGAGGAAGTATTTTTTCACAGAGAGGGTGGTGGATGCATGGAACAGCCTTTCTGAGGAGGTTGTGGGGTCTAAAACTGTGGGAGAATTCAAGAATGCATGGGACAGACATAAGGCAATTTTTGTGGGGGGTAGGAAGAAATAGGCTGTTGGTTAAATAGGATCTGCAGCTTATCTTCTAAGTAGGGAAATGGGCAGACTAGGTGGGCCAAGCGGTCCTTATCTGCTGTCAAAGTCTATGTTTCTATGTTTCCACTGACAAAGGTTTTGGACTACCTGGCCTCACTATCTGAGTCCGGTCTAAGTTATTCTTCTAATTAAAGTCCACCAGGCTGCCATCTCTGCTTTCCATGAGCCTCTGGATGGCCAGTTACTGTACCAACATCATCTGGCTATGATGTTTTTGAGAGGAATGTTACATATTAAACCTCCTGTTAGAAGATCCACTCCTCCGTGGGATCTCAATTTTATGATAGGAAAAAATTACGCTTGAGAATTTTGAACCGGCTGCCACTTGTGATCTCCATTTTCTTTAATGGAAAACCCTATTTCTAGTGGCTGTCACTTCCACTCGATGTATTTCCAAGCTCCATGCCCTCATGTGTAGGGAACTTTACTTAATTTTCTACAAGGACCGGGTGGTCCTTCGTACCAGTCCTTCCTTTCTTCCTAAAGTCATCTCTGAACATACTTTAAATCAGTCCTTGGAGCTTCCTGTCTACTATCCAGACTACTCCAATCAGGGTGAACATCTCCTACATACACTAGATGTCCACCGTATACTACACTACTATACTAATCGGACACAATCGATTAGAAAGGCGTCTCAACTATTCGTCTCTTTTGCCCCGGGTCGCGAGGGCCTCCCGGTGGAGACGCATACTCTTTCATCCTGGATGGTGCATTGTATTTCATTTTGTTACAGGAAATACAACAAGCTTTTACCTGGACCTGTCCAAGCCCACTCCACTCGCGCTATGGCCACCACTGTGGCTTACTTTAAGGAAGCCTTCATTTCAGATATCTGGAATGCAGCTACCTGGTCCATAATCCATACATTCACAAGGCACTACAATCTGGATATTGCCTCAAGACATAAGATGGCCTTCGGCCGTGCATTCCTACAAGGTCTCTTATCATAACTGTCCTCCCATCGGGGCATTACTGCCTGTGATTCATCCCAAAAGTATCACCTACTGCAAGAGACCACTCCGTGGAAGATAGTACAGTTACAGTAGGTAAAAACTTACCATAACTGTAGATCTTTGAGGAGTGTCTCTTGCAGTAGGTCGGTTCCCACCCTCCATCCCCCTCCTTCTCTAAGAGAGTAAGTTCTGGTCCACTGACTAGGATTGGGACTCCTTTGGTACCTCGGCTTCCCCTCGGTCCTCGCTTTGCGAGTTGAATCTAGTGGGAGAACTGAGGATACCAGGGACCACCCACACTTATATAGGAAACAGGAAGCTGATGTCATGTGGGGGTGGTCCCTGGTGAAAAACTGCTAGAAGAGCTGCCATGCACCACAGCAACCTCTGCTGGATACCCAAAAGTATTGCCTACTGCAAGAGACACTCCTTAAAGATCTACTGTTACAGTAAGTTTTTACGTAACTGTACTTTCTCGGTCCTCTCAGAAATTATGCTTCGCCCTCCCCTTAGTACTGACAAACTCTCGGAAATGGTCATTTGCCTATAGCGCTGCTACAGTGTGGAACTCTGATGCTGTTAAATGCTCTTCATCTATTAGCACCTTTACAAATGCTGTATGTACTTACTTTAAAAATCTGAATGTGTGTACTTGTGTAAAATGATGTGACTGATGGATTGTTTGCTCTATATTGTACTGTATGTTTGTATGCTTATATCATTGACTTCGGGTCATGCCTGAAAATGGAATTTAATATTCCAGTGCACCAACCTGTAATTACAAATGAATGAAATGAAATGAAGTGAAAACGTGTGAGGATGAGAGCCTATATGCCCCGGACAAACTGCACCTGAGCAGGGAGGGATCAGCTGTACTCAAGAGTAAGCTAGGGGACTTTATCGAAAAGAAGTATAATTTAAACTGAATTCTGGGGGGGTTAAGAAAAGGACCACTCAAACAAACAGGAGAGATGGGAGACTATCAGCCTCCCCCCCCCGGATGGAGATAAAATGCTGGAGAAAAGCAAGAACAAGAGAGGGTCAGAAGGGGAGGGGAGGGGGACATGGTGGAAGGGATTATCAGCCAATGCCAGGAGCTTGGAAAACAAAATGGTGGACTTGGAGGCCATCATGGTGAAGGAGGGTCTGGACTTAGTAGTGGTAAGTGAGAGCTGCAGGACAGAGCATCGTGCCTGGGAGACAGTTATCCCAGGATACAGACTATTTAGGAAGGACATGGCAGGTAGGAGGGGGGTGGTATTATACATCAAAGAAGACATTAGGGCTATAGAAGGGGAGGAGGGGGAAGGGGAGATGGAGATCATATGGGTTACATTAGACGAATGAACTGGGGAATCATGGAGGATGGGGGTCATTTACAAACCTCTTATGCAGGGGAGGAAGGGGATAAACAGCTGATACAGGCAGTTACAAAGATGGATCTCAAGGGGGAGCTTCTGTTAGTAGGTTACCTAAACCTCCCCAACATGGACTGAAAGATCCCAGCTACAGCATCAGCTAGGAGCAGGGGGATCCTGGAGGTGCTACAAGGGGTATTCATGCAACAGCTGGTAAGGGAGCCCACTGAGGGGAAAACCTGCTGTACGTGGTCGGGTCCACACAAAGAGGGAAAGTGTGGAGGAGGTGGAGGTAGGTGATGGACTAAGTACAAGTGATCACAGGACTGTAAGGTTCAGGGTGAAAACGGGAAGGGAGTTAAATCAGATGAGAACTAGGGTGATGGACTTCAGAAAGACAGACTTTAACACAATTAAGACGATATTTGTGAAAGAAGTGGCAGGAAAGGGGAATATAGGGGATGTGGAGGAGTTATGGGGGCTATCAAAGGAGGGGTATTAAAAGCCACTGAAAAGTACATTAAGAAGGTTAGAAAGAACAAGAAAAGGAGGCAACCACTATGGTTCACAAGCGAGGTGGCAGGGGCGGTCAGGGAAAGGAAAAGGGCATTCTGGAAATATAAGATGACACAAAGGGAGGGGAACAGGGAGACTTATAGGGAAAAGAGGAGGATGGCAGGACAGAAGATAAGGAGGGCTAAAGTGAACACTGAGGAGAAAATAGCTAAGCAGGCCAAAAGAGGAGATAACACTTTTTATAGGCATGTGGGGGAAGAAAGAGGTGAGGCAAGAGATAGTAAGGTTGCAGGGAGAGGGAGGAAAACAACTGGAGGGGGACTTCGAGAAAGCAGAGGTGTTAAATAACTACTTCTGTTTGGTCTTCACGAAGGAAGGAAGGGAGGAAGGGGTAGGGGACTGAGCTGGGGGGAGGGATAGAAAAGGTAAAGAAGTGGATTCTAGTATGTTTAGCATAGACAGGGTAAGGGAGGAACTGGGCAGGTTAAAAGTGGACAAGGCAATGGGGCCGGACGGCTTGAACCTGAGGGTTCTCCATAAACTGAAGGAGGAGCTGGCAGCCCCATTGATGAGACTGTTTAACTTGTCTCTGGATACAGGGTGTGCACCTGGGCACTGGAGGGGGGTGGATGTGATTCCACTGCACAAGGGGGACAATAAGGAGACGGGTGGAAAATTATCGCCCGGTCAGCCTCACCTCGGTGGTGGGCAAGTTAATTCCAGTTCTGGAATATGGTTCTTTTCTGTATATGCACTCCACTTAAGCTGCATTGAAGTGTATCGATCAAACTTATTACAAATTAGGAAAATTTATAACAAAAAGCAAGCATGGCATTCACCATTGTATTCTGTTTAAAAGACTGAATTGGTTACAGCTTGAGTCTAAAAGAATTTATACATGGTTATTATGGTGCCATAAGTTAATCTTTTTTAATGACAAGCCCCCACTGAAACATCTGGTAACAATCAAACCTGTTGGTACTAAGATAGAAAAGCTGAGGAAAAATAAGCAAGTTGTTTCATTTGTAAGATCTTATAATAGTTTGTCAAGATATTGGAATGCATTGCCAAATGACTTGAAGTCTGTGCAAAGTCTGACTATCTTTAAAATGCTTTTGTTCAAACACCTTAACTCTAAATGTACATGTTTTGGATAACTTCAGTTGTATGTGATACCTGATGTTGAATTTTGTAATTGTCTCTGTTATGTGTAACTAATTGAACCACAGGTCATTGTTGAAAATGAGGGTAACTCCCTAACAATTGAATCCTGTATAAAAATACATTTTATCAAATCAAATCAATGGAGGCGCTAATAAAAGAAAGGGTGGTCGACTACTTGGTGGACAGTGGGCTGCAGGACGAAAGGCAGCATGGATTCACAACTGGGAGATCATGCCAGATGAACCGGATAGAGTTCTTCAATTGGGTGACGCAGGTGGTTAACCAGGGAAGGGACATAGCCTATCTAAATTTCAATAAGGCCTTCGACACCGTCCCTCACAGAGGGCTAATAAATAAGTTGGAAAGCTTGGGAGTGGGACAGAAAATAACTAGGTGGGTGGAAAACTGGTTGGTGGGCAGGAGTCAGACGGAGGTGGTGAATGGGGTGCACTCCAAGGTAAGTGGGATGCCCCAGGGGTCAGTACTGGGACCTCTCCTTTTTAATATATACATCAGTGATATAGCAGAAGGTCTGGGGGGGGAAGGGTGTGCCTGTTCATGGATGATACGAAAATCTACAATAAAGTGGACACCCCAGGGGGTGTTGAGGCCATGAAGCATGACCTAGAGATTCTGAAGGGGAAGCCAGAAACTTGGCAACTAAAATTCAATGCCAAAAAGTGTGCTGTAATGCACTTGGAGTGTAAAAACCCACGAGCAAATTGCACCCTAGGAGGGGAGGAAATAAAAAAAACAGAGCAGGAGAGGTATCTGTGGACTATAGTATCAAGCAACCTTAAGGTGGGTAATCAGTGCAGCATAGCAGTGGGGAGGGCAAATGGAATGTTGGCATGCATTGGGAGGGGCATAACTAACAGAAGAAGAGAGGTGCTGATCCCGCTTTACAAGGCCATGGTGAGACCACATCTAGAGTATGGGGTCCAGTTCTGGAGACCACACCCATGGAAGGACACTGAAGAGATGGAGCGGGTTCAGAGAAGAGCAACTAAGATGGTGCACAGTATGCAGGGAAACCATATGAACAGAGATGTAGGGAATTGGACCTGTACCTATTGGAGACTAGAAGGGAGAGAAGTGACATGATTGAAACTTTTAATTACGTGAAGGGGATCAATAGAGTGAAGGAGGGGAGCTTGTTCAGAAGGAAGGAGGGGGTTAAAACTAGAGGGCACAGCCTAAGATTGGAAGGAGGAAGATATAGAGGCAATGTGAGGGGGCAATTCTTCACAGAGAGGGTAGTGGAGGACTGGAGTGAGCTACCAGAAGAGGTGGTGAGTCTGAAATGGTGGAGGGATTCAAGTGGGCATGGGACAGATATATGGGGTTGAGTAGTGGGTGAAGGGGCAGGCCAGCAAAAGTGGAAATGTGTAGGGGAGGGGGAAAAGGGCAGACTAGATGCGCTGGTGAGGTCCTTTTCTACCTGTCAGATTTCTGTGTCATTCTGTGAACACTGGTCAGCTGGGGGCAGAGTAAATGGTTATGCTGTAAGGAGGTGTCTGTGATGTGCTTTCTACATTTTTGTTGAATTATTACTGAATTACACTTGCAACCATCCTAAAGGAATACCTATGAAATCTAGAAACTCAGTATCCTGAACCCTACAAGACCGAGTTTGTGATACTGAATCTCAAAATCCCAAAAGGAACTTAGATGTAATGCGGGGGGCAAGTTACGGGGATGGAATAGCGGGGAGCAAAATAAGCTGCCACTGGGAGCAGAACCTGGATCTTTGAGGCCATGCTGGCTGAGCTTTCAGTAGCTTTGCCCTCCACGCCATGGGAGCAGGTCAGCCAGCATCTGCATTCTCAGGTGTGCTGTGGTTCCTCACAAGGGGTGGGGTAGCGGTTCATCACACCCGCTACCTTACCCCTGTTGGAATCGGCTTTCGTCCTTTCAGGCATGTGGGTGTTGGGAGACTGTACTCGGTCCCATGAGCTTCGGAATTCCGAGTTTCAGAAATCTTTATAAAAACTACCCTATTGTACTTGCCTTGAGTTTCTGATTCATTTGAGAGCTTTTTGCTGGGATCAATAATGGTTGAACTAAAGCAATCGGTGCAGAGCTATATGAGGGAACATGAGAGAAACATGTCTAGGATATTTACTGACAGAAAATCAAGGATATGTGCAGGTAGACCACCTCATACCTCCTAATTTTCCCAGGTCACTTAGTTTAGCTGGTGTGAATTAGTATGCATCTCATTTGAGAAACAGGGAGGGAGGGAGGGATCGATGGAGAGGGGGACATAAATGGCCAGGCCTAGCAGAGAGGTGGGGTTGAATTGGTGCCATCAGTCATACAGTTTTACTTGTTCTGAAAGGCTGAAGTTGGGTTAAGGCTAGTAACCATAACTTAACTGGTTGATGAGGCAGAGGCGATTACTCAGTGGTCAGTGATTACTGTGATGAAGATTGGGCAACTTGTTTGCAGCATGACAGTGTGCAGTGCACACTCACTGGTGGGTTGGAGGGTATCTTGGAGTGATAGGTGGGGAGTCAGGGGATACTTTAATTGGTAACCATCAGAGTGATGCATGGCAGGACTTATAAATAAATCAGTTGCTGAAGCCACCACCTCCACCTGTGCCGCCACTCTGGAACCAGTAGCAGCACAGCAGGGAGCCATGGGCAGCACCAGACAGTGACTGCAGCACAGCCAACAAAGGGACCATAAGCATGCAGATGTTGTAAAGTAGGGAAATGACATGGGAGAAGAGGGTGAGGGAAGGGGAGGTCCTTTCTGGCAGTGATATAATTTAGAACATTTTTAGTTGCTGTGGGCAGAGCCTACAGCACTACTGGGATCAGATCGTAACTCTAAAACGGCTGATCGTGGAACGGCCATTTTGGATATTTGGAATTATTCCTCCACAGCTGCAAAATAGTGCACTCCCACTCTGATTTTTGTTATTTGTTACTCTATTTTAAAGGCATTTGAAGGGAGGGGGGATGCTACTGTATTGTACTTCAGAACTTCTCAGGATATTAAAAAAAACTATTTTTAAATTGCTGTTTCTATCATCTGTCCAGCTCAGTTTAATATATTTATATATATTTTTTATTTTTATACATTTATTCTATTTATTTCAGTAACCTAGGGGTTAACTCATTATATGTTGTCTATAATTTACTGAACCTCTGAAAGTCAGACTACAGTGCCACATTACAGACAGTGTGGTTTGCAGCCTGTGTTAGCTACCTCATTCCTATGGGCACACACACACACACACACTCACACAGCAGCATGTACTCTGACTAAATAAATTCAGGAGGACTGAATTAGCAGCATGCCAGTTTTTGATGATTGTGACTAAACAGAACTACAAGGCACCAACAAGAAAATAACTTTGGTAATTTGGTAGCTCTTCACAACCCTATCGGCTCTGGCTAGAGTTTGTTTTCACAGTTGTGTGCCAGGTGACAAGCATTCAGAGGCTGAGGCTGAATTGGATTCAGATTCACATTCCAATTTTGATTACAATTAGGGATTGGATCACAACTGAACTCAGTATGTGAATTTCCAAAACTGTGAAATAAGCCAACAGAATATAGTTAACCAATTCTGAGCACCCCTAATTTAAATATAAGAAGAGATAATAGATACTACAGCCCTGCATTATTGTCACTGGGGGATAAAAAGTCCTTCTGAGAGAGTAGCATGTTCTTATACTTGCCATAATATCAATTTGAGAAATATTTTAAAATAATTAGAGCGACTCATCAAATTTTGGAAATATTTTGCTTTCTCTATTAAGTGTGATAAAAATTCCAAATCTTCCTGTTGACTGCCAGTTTTTCAGGGTGCCCTGCGACCCTTCATGAACATAGACAGGTTACATATTACCTCAATTACCAATAAGCTTGAAAGCAGCATTAGGGAGCTGGAGAGTGGTTCCACGAGAATGAACTATTCCTCAACTACAAAAAAACAAAGTTATGCTTTTCTCCAGCCACCAGGCTAAGAGGAAAGTGAGCCAGCTCAACATTTACAATAGAAAAGGCCAAACACTTGAACAGGTCAATACTTTCAAATATCTTGGTGTTACCCTTGATGATTCCCTAATCTTCAACACACGCACTGAGCACGTTGTTAAAACTGTAAATGCAAAACTAGGTATCCTATACAGACCGGAACTCTTATCACACCTGAGGCCATGAATGTTGTTGTCACCAGCCCCATCCTCTCTGTCATTGACTACAGGTTAATAGTCTACAGTGTAGCCTCAGACACCTCCCTAAATAGGGTCAAGATAATCATGAACAAAGCCTGGAGGTTGGTTCTCAGTAATGGCAAGCTCACGCACACCTGCAACCGTTATGACCAATTGGGCTGGCTCCCCCTCAAAGCAAGAATTATGTACCAGGTTTGCCTCCTGGGAAAAAAGGCACTGCTAGACCTAACCCCCAGGGCTCCAGACACTAATACAGCCAATGCACACCCCACATCGTACAAGAAGCATTTTCTGCAATGCCCTCTGTGTTGTTCTTCTATGGATAAGTCTGGCACAGAGGTCCTTTGCCTATAGGGCTCCACTATGGCTAAACAGCCTCCCTGCCTCAGTAGTGAATGCTGTAAAGATTGGCCACTTCAAAACTGAACTCAGAAAACATCTCGCACAAATGGGAAAATATGACTGCTTTTGATTCAGTTTCATGAAATAGCTACTCTCAAATGTTGCACATCCTCTCCACCCCCAACGATCTCCACTATTCCCACCCCTCTAAACTGCCTTACCTATGTCCCAACCCCACCTCTCTCCAATACTACTCACAATGCACTGACCTTATGACAAGGCCATGAGCTGCTTCTTGTAAGATAAAAACTATTCTTGTAAGCTGATTATTATTTTTGTATTAAATATTTTATCGTACGGTGTTTTGGTGAACAAATCCTGTGTACCTTCCTTCGTTTTATTCCCTGTTTCTTGATGTGAAACCTTTGTAAAAGAGCTATTAGCTCAAAGGTATTGTAATTTGAAACTTCAAATAAATAAATAAACATGTGATTGTGGCTGCTAAAGGTAGCTAGGGATTCTGAGAGGGTGTAGCAAGAGCTGGATGCAGGTCCCAGAGTGAGATATCAGGGTGAGACAGATCAGGACTCTCAGGCCAAGTTAGTGGGCTGAGGGAGTTACAAGAGAGGTGTCCACCCTGTCTCATCCCAGTTCTGAGGGAGCCCCCTAGGAATCAAGGGCTGACAGTGAGTGGACTAGCTACTCCTGCCTCTCCACTTTGGTGTCTGCTGTGCAACAACGGGTCCCTGAGGAATACAACAGTGGCCATATCAGATTTTATCACTGATTCTTCTGATGATCTGGTTTGTATAACCAAGACTTGGCTTGGGGACAGCTCCAGGCTGGTCCTGGATGTGGCAGTCCAGGTTGGGTTCCTAGTACATGGCCTGAGGTGGGAGCTTGGGGGAGGGGGGTGGCCATCTGCTTTAGATCCTGCCTGAGGCTTACAGTATATGCATTAAAGGAAAGAGTCATTTAAATGTGTGGCCATGAAGGGAGATGTAGGTATGAGGTGTACAATACTCCTGGTGTACTGTCCTTCGAGACGGGAACAGGAGTTTGTTCAAGAATTTGCAAACTTCATCATTGACCTTGCATTGAATGCCCCCAAACTAATTGTACTAGGGGAATTCAGTGCTTGGGTCCACAATGAAAGATCACATTTTGCTCAGCAATTCCTCCAGATTATGAATTCACTGAGCCTCACAGGTGACCTTTGTCACCCCTGAACATGGCTATGTCTTGGACCTTGTTTTCTCTCTGTGACTGAACATTTGGAATGTCTAGGTGAATCCAGTCAGGTGGTCCAATTATCACATTGTACAGTTTCTTGTATGGGCTCCCCTGTATAAATCTCCCCCCACCCCCCATGGAGAGGGTCCAGTATCGCTATAAAAGAAGCCTGGAGCCTGGTAAGATTCTGACACTGATTGACATCAAAGGCATGCTGTTGGCATGCGAGTGTGGTTCAACAGCTGCTGTGGATGGTTATAATCTAGTCATCTCAGCTCGTTGGATTTCTTTGCACCAATCTGTGTCCACCCACTGGCCTCTCAGCATGGCTCCCCATGATATAAGGATGAGATGAGGTGTTGGAAGAGTATAGGGCCCAGGTTGGATCATTGCAGGAAAAGGTCTGGCTCATCGATGACAGACTGGCTCAGAGGTCCCATTATAAGAACTGCCAGAGAAACATATTCCTGGAAAATGCAGAATTCCTGTCACAGGTTATTGCTTTAAATAAATACAGTCATTTCTGGACCCAGATGTGCTGGCTAATTACATGCCTATCTTGAACTTGTCCTTTTTGGGCTAAGTGATTAAGAAGGTAGTGGCAGTACAGTTTAAAGCCCACCTCGGAAATGTTAACATCTATTAACCCTTTCTATCTGACAGAACACAGTGGGTTCTGATAGGATCTTTCTCAAAACAATCTGCTGGTGTTAGCTGTGGAGTTACTCAGGGGTCATTTTGGTCCTGAAAGCTTTTTGGTGGTGTGCACAATCCCTTTGGGAAGGGTAATTATATAGTATGGTGTGAGGTTTTTACAGCTATGCAGATTATACTCGGCTGTGCCAGTCTTACTTCCTGACAGGCAAGGAACAATTTCTGTGCTGGAGCAATGTCTGATGATATTGTCGACTGAATGGCCTTCAGCTGGCTGAGATTCAGCTTTGCCAAAACAGAGTTGCTGCTGGTAGAGCAAGGCTCTCATGGGTCAGCAGGTCAGAGCTCCAACTTAGAGTTTCCTCCCTTAAATGGCATTACACTGTCTGCCTTGGATAGGGAGAAAAATCTGTAAGTCATTGTGGACCCCTGATTGACACTTCAACATCGTGTGTTGGTCATGGTCCACAACAGATTTTTTCATCTCCAGAATATATCCTGGATGAAGCCCAATCTGTCTCAAGAGGACCTTGCACCTCTGGAACATGTTTCTGTGACCTCTAGACTCAACTTCCGAAATTATCTTTACCTAAGGCTATCTGGAGTGTTCTTGTGTTGTCTACAGTTAGCTTAACAGAGAATTGTAATGTTAGGGAGTTGTTAACCAGGAGTGGTCGTAATATGGTACAATTTATATTGAAAACACATGTAGCTATACAACGGAGAGTAACAGAAATAAAAGGATATGATCTGGCAGACTATAACAAATTAAGAACCATGGTAATGCAACGTGACCTAGTTAAGACCTTCCAGGTTTGGGAGTACAGCAAATGAGGGAAAAATTAAAATCATTATTTCAAGAAATGGTTGAAGCAAATATACCTACTAAAAGAAAATATAACAGGAAGGGTAAGATCCCACTATGGCTGACAAGCAAAACTAAAAAAGGTAATAAACTCAAAAAAAAAAGGCATATAGACAAGCAAAAAAAGATGGCACTCAGAATTCCAGTGTAAGGTATAGGAAACGACTTAGAGAATTAAAAAAGCTATTAAAAGATCTAAAAAAGAAATGGAGTTTAGACTGGTTGATAAAGTGGGGGTATAACAAAAAAGCAATTTATAATTACGTTGGGAGTCTTAGAAAGAATAATAATGGCATAGATCCACTTGCAAAGGGAAACACACTAATAACTGATTGCCAAGAGATGGCAGAGGCTTTTAATGAGTATTTTGAAAGTGTCTATCAAAAAAGTGACATTACCAGATATGATACTATGGAGCTATGGTAAAGTAAAATGGAAGTAACTTCAGAGAAGATAAGGGACAATCTTAATAAACTTGACCCTACAAAGTCAGCTGGCCCCGATGGTATCCACTCTCAGGTTATTGAAGGAGTTAGCGGGAGTATTATGTGAATCAATCAAGGTACTATTTCAGAAATCATTGCAGGAAGGGGTGATCCCGTATGATTGGACAATTGCCCATGTTATCCCTATCTATAACAGATCAGAGCCGAAATGGCTGTGGAGAGCTTTTAGGAGTGGCAAGAGTTCGGAAAAGAATATGCAGTGCTTTCGCTGCACCAGAGTCAGCCATAAGTAATACTGCAGCAATTACAGTACTGTGCATGCGTGATACTCGCACATGTGAAGTTTGCCCTGTAGTCAGCCCTGCACAAATGGTGATGTTGACATAACTATGTACGCACGATCGTCATGCTTGTACAGTTTAAGTCAACATCACCATGTTGCACACAGTGGTCATCAGTACTGCAGTTGCAGAACAGAAAAGTAGTGCACCAGGAAGTGGGTATGTTTATGCAGCCCATGGAGGGGAAGGGCTGCATAAACAGAATCATTGCAAACTATGCCGGAGCATTGTGGCAGCACATCAGACAGCGGTCCAGTTACGTGCTTCCACAGTGCTGTTATACAAATCTGATAATGGCATAACATCCATAGCGCTTGGCCCATGCAGCCATGCAAATCAGACTCAGTAGGAGTCTATTAAACTAGAGATCTGGTCTGGGACTTGTTTGTCTTCACAGTCACTCTGTCATTCTTTTCTAAGCAGTAATTTCTGGCAAATGTGCCCTAACCATATTGATCTCAGTGCTGGTAGACTACTTCTGGTTTCCCCTGATTGTATTAGGTGGGGGTAGTAGCAGTCTTGAAGTGGTAGCTGCTGGTGGTGGCATGCTCTGGAAAAAAGTGGTCCCCATGCTTGTCTGCACATTTTAGAAATTATTCCTTTCCTTATTTTTGCTGTAAAGAAACTGACCCCTTTAGCACAAAAACAAGGAGTCAGTTGTGGCCTCCACCCCCCCCCCTTTTTGCTTCAAGTGAGGAACATGATTATGGGTTTGCACCAGATGTACAGTGGCAGCCAGAGATGCAAAATATTGTTAAACAGTAATCATCTGTATGTACAAGCTCTTTTTTTTGAATGTGTGCTTTCTTAATGTTGTCAATGCAACTCCACCGATGTATACTCTGCCCCTGAATTTCTGTACCCCAAGTGCATTATTTTACATTTTTGTGTTCAGGACAAAAATGCATTTCAAATGAGGGTAGTCATTAATCTAAATTCTTTATAGTTTTTTATGTTTCCTTGCGCGTGTACAAGAAACATCTTGTGGTAGAATGACATTTCAGAGGTGTGTCAGGGACGAGTCCAATGCACAGCAATCTTCAGTGAGCTTGTCCCTGACAGACCAATGAGCATGCAACCAGACTGTGACACCAGTCACAGTTTCACAGCTGGAAGTCATTCTCTAGTTGAAAGAAATAAAGTGCTCGAATGAGAGCATTTCATTCATGCCCTTACTGATCTTATTACTTGTCTCCCCATCCATCCTGCAGATGTCCAGGTACCCAGCCATACACTGCATCCCCCACTCTCTGTGCCATAAGCAGTAAACAGTCCTAGCAGTAAAGAACAAATGAATATTATATATCCTTCCCCAGACAGATGTCCGGGTTGAACTTGTTTGTGCCTCTGTATGAATGACAGCGCGTGATCTTGTCCCTGAGTTCCTCTCTCTCCAGTACTTCATGTGTGCTACAATGCCCAGCCTGAGCATTGCTCTCTGAGATGATACCCACTGACCCACCCATGGATCTCCTAGTGTCCATGCTGCCTCAGTGTGCTTCTCACTCTACCACACAATACAAGGAGCAAGAGTGCTGAGAAGTGAGGCAGCATTGCCTGCAGAGCTGTAGACACCTCTTAAGGAAGGGGTTGCAGCCTTGAAGTGCAGAGGTCAAGATTTTTGTGTGGGAGCTTGAAATTGCAAAATTCATTAGCTTCATGACTATGTAAACACACTCTAAGAAACATAGAAACAGATTTTGATGGCAGATAAGGACCGCTTGGCCCACCCAGTCTGCCCATTTCCCTACCTAATGGATAAACTGCAGATCCTAGTTAACCAGCAGCCTACTTCTTCCTACCCCCACCCCCTAGAATTGCCTTATGACTGTTCCATGCATGCTTGAATTCCACCACTGTTTTGACTCCACTTCTCCGGAAGGCTGCTCCATGCATCCACAACCCTCTCCGTGAAAAATACTCTTAAATTACCTCTGAGCCACCCCCATCTTCAAATTGTGCCCCTTGTTTGCACACCTCTTTTTGAAAGATGCTACCCTCTTGGACTTTGTTGATTCCCTTGAGGTACTTGAAAGTTTCTATCATGTCCCCCTCCCTCCTTTCCTCGAGGCTATACATATTAAGCTCCTTAAGTCTCTCTTCATATGTCTTCCGTGCAGACCCTGCACCATTTTAGTTGCCTCCTCTGGACAGCTTCCATCCTGTCTATGTCTTTACGGGATTGGGTCTCCAGAACTGCACGCATACTCCAGATGGGGTCTCACCAGCTGTCTGTACAGAGGGATAATAACTTCCTGTTTTCTACTGGTGATGCCTCCCTATGCATCCCAGTATCCCCCCAGCCCTCCTTGCTGCCCTCTCACATTGCTTGCCCACCTTTAGGTCATCTGATATGACTACCCCCAGGTCCCTTTCCATTTTTGTTGTTGTTAGTATCTCACCCCCCATTGTGTACTCTTCCCCTGGGTTTTTGTTTCCCAGGTGCATTACCTTGCACTTCTTAGCATTGAATCTAAGCTGCCATACATTTGACCATTCCTCTAACCTTGCCAAGTCCCTTCTCATCCTTTCCACCCCACCTTGTACATCAACTCTGTTGCAGACCTTTGTGTCATCTGCAAAGAGACATACTTTTCCTTCCAGTCCCTCTACAATGTCGCTTACAAAGACATTGAAGAGGACCGGTCCTAATACTGAACTCTACGGCACCCACTAGTAACCCCCCTTTCTTCAGAGTGGACTCCATTTACTATTACCCTCTGTGTCCTATTCTCCAGCCAATTCTTTACCCAGGCTGTCATCTTGGGACCCACTCCCAGGCTGGCTAACTTGTATATTAATCTTTTGTGTGGGACTGTGTCAAATGCCTTGCTAAAGTCTAGGTCGGCCATGTCCACAGCCCCTCCCTGATCTACTACTTTGGTCACCCAGTCAAATAAATCTATCAGATTTGTCTGGCATGACCTTCCCACTGTGAATCCATGCTGCCTAGGGTCCTGTGCCCTCTGGCCTCTAGATACTCAACAATTCTTTCCTTCAGAAGTGATTCCATCATTTTCCCTACCACTGAGGTTAAACTAACAGGTCTGTAGTTTCCTGCTTCTGCCTTGCTCCCACGTTTGTGAAGGGGAATCACATCTGCCCTCCTCCAGTCCTTGGGTACCACCCCATCCTCCCATGATTTGTTAAAGAGGGTAGTCAGTGGTGTCACTAGTTCTACCCTTAGTTCTTTTAGAATTCTGGGATGAATCCCTGACACACCTCTTTCAACTGTAAGTGTGGAAAACTTTTTATCAGTAAAAAGGAAAAGAACTCATTTTTTGAATTTCAGTCTGGAGTGCTGGTTATTTTTTCTAAAAAGAGATGTAGCTTAACCCTGAATGGCGGGGAGAGAGACACAGGCTGCAGGAACAGACACTGAGAAGGAGAGGCAGCAGCACTCCCACCCCTCGAAAGAGAGCACAGGATCGAAAGAGGTAGCGAGTGGTATCAGTGTCAGGGATGGAGCAGAGAGAGACCCTAAACAGTGACAGCAACATGTTCAGATGTGACGAGTAAGCGGAATGAGCATACTCAAAAGGTGACAAGCTGTCACTATTGTAGAAACACCTTGGCAGTGTGAAATTGGGGGCAGTGCACTGTAGTGACCATAACCACGATGACCAGTTGCTCCCAGACCTGCACCTGAACAAACATTCATTTAATGGGTGGCCTGTTCCCTAGCAGAGTTTACTGACCCCTACCCCCTGAGAGAGAAACACAGCAACAGTGAGAGTCACTTCCAGTGCAGCATATGTGTGCATGTCCAATCTGTTCCAGTCAGAGACAGTGTCAACACCCCCCTTAAAACAGAGAAGAGGAGTACAGTGTGCACCCAAGCTCGGTTGCCATCCATTTTATTTCTGCTCACTCTTCTGGCACCTTGCTGTTGGTCTGACTCTCTGCTTGTCTTTCTGAAGCTCAGTGGAAGCAGACAGCACATACAGAGAGGCAGAGGAAGTGGCAGCAAGAGTGCCATGACCAGGACAGAGAGCAGTGCTGCAGAGTTTTCCTTTCACCATGGGGGAGCAGACATTAGAGAGAGAGAGTGAGAGACCAGGAAAGACCGTGTAAAACAAACATGGTGCATGTATTCCACCACTACAAAAAAGGAACACCCAGACAGAGCCAGAAACAAATATGTGGGTCACATATCTGCCCTTCACATTGACTAGCACAGTGTAGGGTGGGCACTGGATGGGCACCCCTGGGTAGTTAGTGCCCCCAACTCCTTCAGCTCACATCAGCACATATGGCACAATCTGAAGTAGCCACAGACTTATGTAGGTTACTCATCTTTCCCTCTACACCCATCCCACTCCACACAGGTTGGCACAGTGACAAGGTGAACCCCAGGTGGGAAGTCCAAGGTAAATAGCGGACTGTGGCTTGGCACATTGGCTGCCCCAGTCAGAGACAGAAATGTGAGTTGCACATTTGCCACACCACACCTGTTTCTATCCAGCCAGGTGAGCATCAGGTGGGTGGAAATGGGGTTGCAGTCCAGATTCACTGGGTGGCCAGAGGCCACTGGCACCCAACACATCTTTCCGCATTTCTGCACATGTGAACCATTTTCTCCTTCCATTCCACCTCCTGCACATTAGGAGCACACTGCCAGAGCCAATGACAGATGTGGTTCACACATCTGTCCATCTTCACCCATCCAAGTTCCATGAAAGCTGACACTGGTATTGGGTGGGCGCCAGACAGGTGGCTCTGGGAGAATGATGCCCCATCCCCCCATCCCACCTCTTCACAAAGGTAGCACCCTGCAGCAGTCAGGGATTGAGATGCAAGTTGCACATCTGCCCCTTCATACCTGTCCCTGCTCCACCAGAGCTAGCATGAAGGTTAGAGTGGGCTTTCGGTGACTGGCACTTCCTCACCCTATGCCTCACCTCTACACTTGCAGAACACTCTGCTTCAGTAAGAGGCTCTCCCACCTAACCTGCTCTACCCATGGAGAGCACTGAGGTACTGAGATATAAAAATGTGGATCTTGTATCTGCCCCTCCACAACTGTTCCCACTCTGCTGGGTGGGGGGGTAGGATACAGTGGGTGCTCCTGAGTGACTGGTGCCCTCTCTTGCACCCCCACCTATCAACCTAGTTACTCTACAGCAGCCAGAGAGGAGATGTGGATTGCACATCTGCCCCATCATAAACTGTGCCCATTCCAAAAAGTTTCACACACAGGCTGGAGTGGGGTCCAGGGTGGTGGCCATTAAGTGACTATCCCCCCCCCCATCCCACCTCCAGAAATGGGGAGCGCTCCTCCCCCTCCATTTTACACATTTGTACATAGAAAGCACTCCTGCTCCTCCATGTCTCCTTTGCATATGGGGAGCAATTCTCCTTCTCCAGCCCTCTTCCACATGGTGAACATAGTGTCTTATGTAATCATATTTGGTCTCAATCCTTGTTGAATGCAACATTATTCATGTTGTATATACTAATGTAAAGAAAATTGCTTTGTTTTAATTTATATTATGTGTCCCTTTGTTTAGTATCTCATACCATGTATTGTCTTTATCATTGATTGTACAAGGGACCTCCTTGCAAATGAGCTTACTCAATGGATTTTATCCCTTCATAATAAACTTGAACATGGAAAGCACTCTTCCCTCCATTCCATCTCCACACATAGGTATCATTGCTCCACCTCCATACACTGTGAGCACTCATTCCCTGACCCCTCAAGTGCTTTGCCCACTACATTTCACCTCCCCCACATGGAGAGAACTTCTCCCACTGCATCCCACCTCCTGCACATAGGGAGCACTCCTCCCCCTCCATTCAACCTCCACACATGGGGAGCTTTCTTCCCACTTCATATCAGCTCTGTACATGGGAGCACTCCACCCCTTCATCCCAGTGCCCCTACATGGGGAGCATTGCTCCCCATCCATCCCACTCCTACACATGGGGACTCCTCCACAAATTTGCATCACTCCTCCTGTACCACCATCCCACCTCTGAATATAGAGAGTACTCCTAACCCCATTCCACCTTTGCACATGGGAGCACTCTGCAACAGCCAGAGACAAAGATGTCAGTCAGGCATCTGCCTTTCCACACCTATTCCCACTCCACATGATAAGCCCCACGTTGGGCAGAACATCAGTGGGGTTGAGATGTAATGAGTGTGTTGCCCTGGGAGATGGTGCCGATACCCCTTACCACCTCTCTGAATGAGAGAAGTTCCCCCCCGAATCAATCTTTATTCTTTTCTCCACTCACCACTTTTCAGCTGATTATCCTCCTGTTTGCTTGCCTTACCATTCGCTCCCCCTCCCAAGACAGGACTATAGGCCACTAGGCCAGGGCAGATTTTTCCTTGACCTCTCCTGTCTTCTCTTCATACCACACCACCAGTCCAGCCAGAGTCCAGCACAGTCAAGAAGACATGTCGTGAGTTATTCATAGCTTGGCATTGGAGGGGTCAGTTCTTTCTCTAGTAGACCATACTTCAAGTTCTCCCGTAGTGCAACTGAGGCTAGAGAAGAGCAGCACACAGTCCCACTCTACCACCATGACAGCAAACAGGACACCACAACTTGCTTGGCACTGTACCGATGATGCAGCACAGCAGCACATTCACTAGTCTGGCTCACCAGGCATCTCCTGCTCTCTCTGTTGATGATGTCGCCATCTCCCCTAGTCATCAATGGTTCCGTGCATGCACATTGTGTTGCAGCTAGCTCCAATCACTATGGAGACTGCTGAGACACTGAGTTTTTAGCAGCTGAGCCTGATCCAACCTGAAAATAAATTACAGGAATTTGAAATTTTCTGAGGTAATTTCGGGGGGGGGGGGTTGAACACACTGAACACCCCCTGCCCATGCCCATGCAATCCACAACAGTTCAGATACATGCAATGCTTACACTTAAAGGCACTCTTCTCAGCCGAGTCAGCCCCCCTGCCTACCCAGGCACACAAATGAACACCAGCCATGACCCCTCCCACTTCCTCTGCAAGCAGTGATGATCCCTCACTCTCAAGCGGTCAGTCCTGTACAAGTAGCAGAGTTGGGGGTTCGGGGCTCCAGTTGGATCTGCTACTGTAATGGAGCTTGAGCCTGCCTGAATACTACAGGACAGCTAAACTGAGTTCCCTTCATCCCTACAGATGGAGGGCTGCTGCACAGATGATTGCTACAGCCACTCAGGCACCACCAGGGATTTAAAACAAGAGCTGGACTATGGCAGTCAGTCTGCCATCTGCTTCCTCCTCCTACACCGACTTCTTGAAGCACTTGCCCAGCTCCTCCTCTGCTACCAGTGCCCACCAACGGTCAGTAGTGTCGGTGGGTGGCCCCTGCTGGAGTGGTCAAGCGAGCTCCTCGACTTGTTACTAGCCCCAACAAATGATACTCTCTTTTGACTTCCTTCTGTGTCTGGTTGCATTTGCCTGTTTTCAAACACCCAATAAACTTTTTTTTCTAGTGTCTACTTAGATACAGAATATTAAATATATCAAAATAAAGTACAATTGTTCTGAAGAAGATAGAAACCTTTGTTATGGCTCAGCTTCAGTGTATGGTTGGAGAACGCTGAACTCTCATCTTGATTGTTTTACTTCCTTAATGCTTTTTTGTATTTTCAGGTTAAATCAGATACAATACAATATAATAGTTTTTTGTATTTTTTTGAGAAGATAGATGCTTTTATTATGACTTTTTGGTTTGATCCATGCACACTGAAGCGTTGAAGCAGTGAGATCACCATGATTTTGGCAACCTTGCACCATTCCTCTGATCCTAAAAATATGTATCACACTGGTTGTATAACTGTAGGTCTATATTCAAATGACTTTAATTCATTATAATCACACACTAAGAAGAATGGTCTTAATGAGTTCATTTAAAGTTTCATAATTTGACCTTTTACAAATGTAATGACCTCCCAATCCTGGAGTCTTCAATTTGTTTTATCTAAACATTTCTTTGCTCAGTTCATCAATGGTCCAATAAGATTTAGAATAAAATTACTTTAGAACAAAAACTGTATAAACTTTGGGTTTGATTTCGTGCAAATATTAACTTCTCTCAGAGTTGAAAATGCATATAAGATTAGTTGTACATACTTTTGTATTTCTCCATACATTTACTGTGGAAATTTGTAAAACAAAATATGAAAAAATAACACTTGACCTTTTGCACATGTCTTGACCTCCCATAAAGGGAATGGCTTAAAACTTATTTAGGAGTCATTCAAGAGTTATCCCAAGGTCAAGATTTACTAAACTATACATTTAATGCATTTTAATAATAGAAGTTGCCAAAGAGGACATAATAAATGTAAACTGAACTTCACTGTGTTCACTGATATAGACAAACAGTTTCTTTATTGTTTTATAACATTAGATTACAGTATTTCATTTGAATGTTCTGGCCATGAGGATGGTGGGTACTCTGAGAGTGTGTGTGTGTGTGTGTGTGTGTGTGTGTGTGTGTGTGTGTGTGTGCGCGCACGTTTTACTGTAGCTCAATATATTTTTTTTCCCAAAAAGCATACTGAAAAATGCCTGCTGATTGCTATATATTTCACCTGGATACTTCACAGAAGACCTGGCATATGTCTGAGACAGTGCTTAGCAAATAGTGTCTTAAGAGGTTAAAAAACTGCAAATCTTTTTAGATTTGCTGGGAAAGGGTGACATTTATGAGGTATGAATCTTTCTTGAAAGACAATCCCTGCCCAACTGAAGCTTGTAGCAAGAACATGTTTAAATGCTAAGTATTTAAATGTGCCAGTTGTTGCATTTCAAAGGGGGTAAACAAATCTCCAGTTTAATAGGCAACCAATATTTAACAAGCTGTTTCAGTTTCCTAATGGCCATCTGATAATCAGCTTGAAGTTATGTCTCCAACATTCTAAACAGAAAGAAGAGAGTATTTTATTTCAGTTGGCATAGTGATTTGTAGTTGTGGAAGGATACATTGAAAACTCCAAAATATGTGTTCCATGATATTCCATTTTCCAGCTACAGACAACAAGATGGCTGTAGGCTCTGCCCACAGCCATAAAAAGGGACAAAATCAGATTGAACCAGCTACAGACCTATTAGCCTTACAAGCATTATAAGTAAAATACTAGAGTCACTAATAAAAGAAGAAATAGAAAATTATATCCATGGCAAGGGCTTAGTAGACCCAAACCAACATTGGTTCAGAAGGGGACAATCTTGTCTTACTAATCTGGATAACTTTTTTGATCCAGTGAGTGCAGCACTGGACAATGACATCCTGGTAGACATATGTTGACTTTGAGAAGGCATTTAACAGTGTTTCTCACACTGAATTACTAAATGCCTTAATTGAGACAAAGTTAGATGTGGGAATAATACATTGGATTGTATTATGGCTGATGAATAGGAGACAGCATGTGTGCACCAGCGGGTATCTGTCCAGCTGGGCAGGGGAGCCCAGTGGGGTCCCTCAGGGATCCGTGCTTGGACCTACACTGTTCAATATTCTTGTGTCATCTTTCAGCTGTAACAACAGCACTTGGTTATCTAAATTTGCAGATGACATCAAATTAGGGGCACTAGTGGTGAATGCAGGGGATGCTAGGCTATTTCAAGAAAATATAAATAAACTAGCAGACAGTGAAAGAACCAAGAAATTGAGGTTTAATTTGAGTAAATGTAAAATCATGCATCTGGGCAGGAAGAATAGTAAATTCAGTTACCATGTAAATGTAACTAACTTGTCCAGTACAACTCTGAAAGGGACCTGGGAGTCCAAATAACAAGTAATATGAGATTTACAGATCACTGTTCTGGTGGTTCAAAGAAGGCATATGGGATCCTTGCAGCAATTAGTAGGAATATCAAGAGCAGGGCTAGGGAGGTGGTTGTCCTATTGTATCAGTCTCTGGTTCACCCCCATCTGGAGTGTTGGGAAGCACGGTGTCAGAGCGACACCCCCACAGCGACACCACAATCCCGACGCAGAGGAGCCTGACAGCCACAGCAGCAACATCCTAAACAGAGTGACTCACCCACCACAGTGTCAGCACTGCTGAGGCTGGCAGTGAACAGTGGCCTCCAGGTGTGAGCTGATGGGTGTATGGGGAGGGGGGGCACACCACCATCGGCACACTGTGTATCCCCCAATGCTGCCACTGGTACCATACCTGTACCACCTCTGTCTGCTGTAATGATATCTGGAGACCCTGCTGTGGTCAGATACCCACTGTCACTCTGCCTGGCATGCGCCATACAGCAATGCCTGGTAGTGCTGTGGTGCTGCAACCTGCTGTGTGTGTCCACCCGTATGGCCATCTGCAGTGAGCTGCGGTTACCTGCCTGCAGTGTACTGCCAGTCCCGTTTGGCCCCCGTTCGCCACCATGCCTACCAGTACTGTCAGGCTGCCACACTGTGTGTCGCCCTGCTTCCCGGCGGTATCACCGTCACTGTGAGGGAGGGTGCTCCTTTCATTGGGTTGCTACTGTTGGTGTCCATCTCTGGTGTGACATTCTGAGTCCAGTCACCATGGTGTCTGACGTGGGCACTGTGCCAGGTGCTGTGGCACTGTTATGCCTGTCGGTCCCCATTCTGTCAGGGCACTCTGCGGCGGTGTTCCAGTGTCACTGTGAGGGAGGTTGCAGTCATCGCTGCCACTCTGATGTGGTGCTTCCAGAGTATTGAGGGCAATTTTGGTCTTCTCATCTTGAGAGGGACCAGAGGAGATTTGAGGGCGTCCAGAGAAGGGCTGCCAGAATGGTAGTAGAGTGTCATGGTATGACTTATGAGGAGCGACTTCGAGCACTAGGGGTCTACTCACTCCAGTACAGGAGATACAGGGGAGATATGTACCTTGTGTACAGGGCATTCTCTAATAAAGATCTTTGGGAATGCTTAGGATTGACTTTAAGATCATCTTTAACAAATACCAGGGGCCATCGTCTCCAGTTAAGTGGCAAGCTTATAATAAAAATCATAGAGGAGGCTGGTTTTCCCAGAGGGTTATGTCACCCTGGAACTCATTGCCAACGGCCATAGTCTCAAGCAGCACCATGAATGAATTCAAAACTGCACTGGATAAATATAATGAAGGCAAGTGCTTTCAAGTGAGCACCTAGTTTGGCCCAGGTCAATATGGCTTATGCTACTAGACCTGCTTACATCTTATGAGTGCAAAATGCTGCATCCAGACTGTTACCTAGAGCATCTTTTTCACAACATATCATGCCTGTGCTTCAGCATTTGCTCTGGCTCCCAGTTTGGTGGTGTATAACATTTAAGATTTAATTGTTAACATGGAAAGCCCTGCATCATTTGGGTCCCAGCTATTTAATTGATCTCTTGGTAAGGTATGCTCCTGTCCACTTGCTCTGCTCTGCTGAGGGGTTGCTGGTGGTCACCCCCAAAATCCCGGTTAAAGCAGTCAGGGGACAGAGGTTTCTTGCTGGCAACCCCAGCTTTTCTAATTCACTTCCTCTGCATCTTAGGAGTTCTGCCTCAGTGGAGGTCTTTAAGAAGGGGCTGAAGTGTTATTTGTTTGCTCAGGCTTTCAGCACTGTTTATTTATGTATTTGTCTGTTTTATACTTGTTTACCTTTTTGTATCTATTCTGTTCTATCTTTCTCTGGTTTATTCTGCATTATTGTGTACAGACCACAGAGCATTGGATGGGGCACTTTGAAAATAAACTTGTCTTGCCCTGATAAAATAAATTAAAATCACATCCATTATCAGAATATATTTTTATACCACCCCACAGTATCATTGCATCAGTTAAGAGCAAACCTGAACACAGGTTATCTTACACATACAGTGCTCCCTCACTATAATGCACCCCGTTATAGCGAATTCTCGACTATAACAAATCTGTTGCATGGCTCCCAACATATGTGCACTAATAGTGCATAACAGCCACTTATATCAACTTCAGTTTTATGCCCGCCCACTTGAACTTTAGTGCACTGCTCTGTGATGCTAGGAACAAAAAAACAGCATCACTTCTCAATCAAATATCAGCATCTGATGTCAGTTAATTAATCAGTTGTGTGCTGTACTTAACAGATGGGTTACCTAAACGCCTAACCATCTGCCTTACTTGCATCTCTGGCTGAGCGCAGTGCTATACATTGAACGCAGTCATGAAGCGGTCTTCATATTCCATAGACAAAAAACTGACTTTCCTCAATAGACTCAGAGCCAGAGAGAGTCTGAAGAAAGTTGCTGCTGAAACCGGGTTAGCAAAATCCACAATATGCACCTGGATGAAACAAGAGGTATCCCTAAGAGAGTTTGTGTCTGAGTGTGGGAAGCAGGAGTGTATGGCTCGAAAGAAACTAAGACACGCGGATGAAAGGGCAATTGACACTGCAACACAGATATGGTTTACCCGGCAGCGTGCCAATGGAGTGCCTGTCTCTGCAGCAGTCGTTCATGAAAAAGCCCAGCAATTTGCCAAGCAAATCCATGGCCAGGACTGTCCTCTGGCTCTGGAGGTTTCAAAAACGCCATGGAATCCGTAGCGTTGCTGTGACAGGAAAGCAGCGCTCCTGTGATGAGAAGGCAGCAGCAGAGTTTCACCCAAAACTAAAGGAGGTTATTTCACAGGGGAACTACCTGCCAGATCAAGTTTATAATGCTGATGAAACAGGCTTGTTCTGGTGGTGCCTTCCTGACGTTACCTTGGCAAGCAGATCAGAACAAAATGCCAATAAAGGCTTTAAGGTGTCTAAAGACAGAATTAATTTTCTATTCTGTGCTAATGCCTCAGGGTCACACAAAGTCATGCCATTGTGTATTGGGAATTTTGCTAAACCATGATGCTTTCACCATGTTAATTTAAGTTCCCTCCCTGTCCTGTATGCACACAGTCGCAATGCCTGGATGACTTCAACAATTTTCAGTGACTGGTTCCTTAATTCATTTGTGCCCGCAGTCCGCGGTCATCTAATAAGTAAGCGCCTTCCCCCGAAGGCACTCCTGTTACTAGACCAATGCCCTGCCCACCCTCCTGAGAGGGAGCAAATATCCAGAGATGGCAGAATAAAGACACTGTTTTTACCAAAGAACACCACATCACAGTTACAGCCCATGGACAGTGGCATCATAGCCACATTCAGAAAGCATTATCGCAAAAGGCTGTTATGCGATCTTATGTCAAGTTCTGATCAAATTTCAGTGACTGATTTTCAAAAGCAATTGAACTTACTGAAAGTTCTGATGTTGGCTGGTGAGGCATGGGGGAATGTAATGGAGGCAGCTGTCTTGCACTGTTGGGTGGCCACACTCGGACCAGCATTTGGTGACCTGCTAGAAATGAATGATAATGAGCATGAGACAGATGACATCCAGGAAACTGCAGAGATATCCCAGAAGCTACAACTGATTGAGCCAGGAAGTGGAGCAGGTGAAATCATTGATGATTGGATGTGCATCAATGATCAGCTACTGACGCATGACCAGCTTACTGAGGCGGACATTGTAACAGCAGTTGTAGGGCAGGAGCACTCGCAAGCGCTATACAGCAGCTAGAGTGAGGATTCAGATGCCGAAGATGTTACTGATGTGCCAGCGAGTGAGTCTGTTATTATGGGGCTCGAAACTGCGTTACAGTGGCTACAGGCTCAGGACACCAACCCCATTAAGGTAATTCAGTTACAACAGATCATATCCTATACCAGAGACATGGCAATAAAAACAAAAACAGCTCAAAGCTGCATCACAGACTTTTTCAAGTGAACGCTCGATCAGACTTTTTTGACAATTTGCTACTATTTTTATGTTTGCTTGCACGCATGTGCAAGAAACATAGTGCCATCAACTGAGTTTTTCGGAGGTGTGTCACCCCCTCCTCCAATTCAGTCAGTGGTTTGGCAGGCGCGGCCCCTGTCCGCCAATGCATGCTGGAGCTGTCTATGACAAGCTCCAAAATGCAGTGGCATACAGTTGAAAGGGGAGCTACGCCTCAGTGAGCAGCGATAAGATATCGCCTGCTCATGCACAGCTCCCCTACACACACACACACACACGCCATTACCCGCGGCTCCCCACGCACATTTCTATAGCCGACGGGTGCCCAACTTCGCCGACTGTGCTGGCGCCCCCACAGTTTTCCAAATGCCATGCTGGGTGCCCACCTCAGCATGACAACTCAATGGTATTGCCGACGGGGGTGCCCAATCCCCTGTCGGTTTCACTGTCTCCCCCACCCCGCGTACAGGGTGCCACGCTGGGAGCCCACCCCAACGTGGCAACAAATGCCATGGCTGATGGGGGTGCCCAATCCCCTGTCGGCTCCACGCCCCCTCCAGCAGTCCTTCTGCCACACTGGGAGCCCACCCCAGTGTGGCAAACATCCCACGTCATCTTTTTTTTTTACACCTGTAAATTAAAAATGGTCCCACGGCGCTTCTCCTTGCCCCCCCCTCCCACAACCCACACCCACCCACTGCGCACCCTGCCTCCCCACACACCCCTCACCCCATACTTACCTCTGGAGCTTGGCGACATGATCTTCGGTGGACCGGGAACACGTCTGCACTCTTCAAAGCCGACCGCGAACTGAGGAAATGCCGGTAAGCTGTATAATGGGCTAGATAGGGGTTTTTCAACTTTGTTGCATATCTCAGGCATTTTTTGGAATTTTTGCACCAAATTTTCAACATGGGGTTTTTGGGACCCCTTCTCATGAATGCTGTCACTGTCATGGCGTTATTCGTGCTCGAAGGGTGATTTCGCATCACTGCACGAAATCACCTTTTGGGACTGATTAATGAAACGACACTGCCAGTGTTCATAAGGTGGGCTCTCAAGAAGCCTATTTTGAAAATTTGGTGGAAAAATTCCAAAAAACAATTGCTTTACGAGCGTGTGTTGCGCAGTTCCTACGCATGCTCGTAAGTTTGTGATTTTTCAATATTTTCACTCCAAATTTTCAACATTGCCATTTTACCACACCTTCTTATGAGCAGTACAGCTGTCATTTTTCACATCTCAACCAAAATGTGTTTCCGCCCATGTAGCGCACTATGGCGCAGTTGGTGTGTGAAACCAATGTACGGGCCAAATTAAGAAAATCACAGTGACACTGTTCATGAGCAGAGGTCTTAAAATGGCTATGTTGAAAATTTGGTGAAAAAATTCCTTAAAATGACTGTTTTACGAGCGTGCATTGCGCAGTTCCTATGCATGCTCATAAGTTTGCGAATTAAATATTTGCACTCCAGATTTTCAACATTGTCATTTTATTATACTTCCTTATGAACAGTACAGCTGCCATTTTCATGCCTAATGTGTTTTCGCACATGTAGCGCATAATGGTGCTGTTGGTGTATGTAAAGCAATGTTTGGGACAGATTAAGAAAATCACAGTTACACTGTTCATGAGCAGAGGTCTTAAAATGGCTATGTTGAAAATTTGGTGACAAAAGTCCATAAAATGACTGTGTTACGAGTGAGCATTGCACAATTTCCACGCACCCCGTGAATTCATGACTTTGTAATATTTTAAGTCCAGATTTTCACCAGTGGCATTTTTCCACACTTCCTTATTTACAGTACAGCTGTCATTTTTCACAACATGGCCGAAGTGTGTTTTCACACTTTCAGCGCAGAGATGCGTGGTCGCTGTGGGAAATCATTGTTCGGGACAGATAAAGAAAATCACAGTGACACTGTTCACGATCGGAGGCACCAAAATGCCTGAGCTGACAATCTGCTGTAAAAAAATTCCCAACCTTATTATATAACGGGTGTGCGTTGCACAGTTTCTATGTACGCTCGTGACTTCACCATTTTTTTAAATATTTTTACTGCAGATTTGCAACATTGCCATTTTTTACACCTCCCCATAAACAGTACAGCTGTCATTTTTTACATCCTGTTCAGAATGTTTTGCATCTAGGAAAGCTAAATGCCGTAGTCGCTGTGCATAAGCAGCTGCTAACAAACTGATATTCCCCTGTTCATGAGGTGAGGTCACAAAAACATGTTGAACATTTGGAGTGGAAATACCAATGAATGCCTGAGGTATTAGGGTTTCCAACCATAACGCCCCACCCTGTAGAGAATGACAGGCATCAGGGGTGTGACTTGGGATTCTTGCCTGTAATGCTCATACCATTCCACACCCTGCAGCCAGTGAGAGGCATCGAGGTATGCCTTAGACTCTTCGGCCCCAAAGTTCACCCCCATTCTCCTATATCGCACCCATCTCACCGTATTTGCTAATGGAATGGGGTGCACATAAGTGCCAAAGGCCCCAAGGAACACCGTGACACTTGTCTGTGTCTGCAGGGTGGGGTGTGCTGAAATGACGTGGCCGTTATGCCTGATGACCCAAAGGCACACCCCAATGCCTGTCACTCTCTGCAGGGTGGTGGTGGGGTTGGCTTCAGTTCAATACTTCACTGCCATTCCTATTATGTAGCTCTGTAACTTCTATACTACCACTACCAATGCCAGCAAGCAAACATTCGGCATTGACAAATGCTTGTTTGAATAATACTATTTATGTAAAATATTGTACTGTGATTGGGTCTTTTTTTAAAAGTAGCAAAAGAAACTGAGCACCAGGACACTGGGTAACGGTGCTATGTGCAGAAGCTGAAGATTTGTAGAAAAGGCTGGTAGCACCTGTTACATACGAACACTCAATACAAATACCACACAGACACAAACTATTAGTCGGTGCGGTCTTGTTGATATAAAAGCATTAAACGCATTATCTGACAAAAAATCTAACAACTAACGTTTCTCCTAGCGTACTGCCAGGCTTATTCAGAATGATTGTAACAGAGGTAAAAATGCTGCATTTATACAGAGTTAAACCTATCATATTGTAAAGTCTGTTCCCTGTTCATATTGTTCACTTTATGTATAGCAGAGGCAATACTTTCTCTACTATACCCTCTTTCCTGAAATCTGAGTATTTGAACCCCTGTTTTCTACACATATTCTGTTTTTTCTGTGCAATTACGCAAAGTACGAACCAATTGTCCCTTAGGAATATTGTAACGCACATGATTAGGGTATTTTCTAGTACCTGTGTGTATAACCATCTTGCCATTTAAATATATGGCAACTTGGGATTATTTGCAGGGGGTTGGTATCTCATGTTTGTAATGTTTAAAGTTGTTACCTGGAGCTGACATGAATTTTTTAATATTTATGTGTGTATATATATATATATATATACAGTATATAGATCATAATATTGAGATAGTGTTAGACAGTAGCAGTTTGTGTGAGATGTGCAATAATTTCCTTTATATTTGACACAGAAGTGACAAAGAAAGTGTTGATTATCTTAAAACTAGCACCAGCTTTAATATTTTCTATATATTACCTGTATATGACAGGGTAAAATTTAAATTATATACATGTCCGCTCCAAGTCTGAGTCTTAGTAGATAACCTAACATGTGATATAACTTGCACTTTAAGAAATAGATTGTTCGTTATTACCAATTAATTGATGTCAACATTTATTGGTTCATTTTTCACATGTGATACGTTTAACTCTGTATAAATGTAGCATTTTTACCTCTGTTACAATCACTCAGAAGAAGCCTGGCAGTAAGCTAGGAGAAACGTTAGTTGTTAGATTTTTTGTCAGATAATGCGTTTAATGCTTTTATATCAACAAGTCCACACCTACTTGTAGTTTGTGTCTGTGTGGTATTTGTATTGAGTGTTCATATCTAATGGGTGCTACCAGCCTTTTCTACAAGTCTTTTTTTAAAAGCACGCTTCTAATTATGCTTCTTTAACATGGAAACATGGGATCATGAATTAAACTACTGTATTAACAAGCAGTACATGTCTGTCGTCAATGTTTTCTATGGCATGACTATGTCCCCTCGATTTAATGAACAAACTAGTATAACGAATATGATTTGCAGCTCCAGTTTTGTTCATTATACCGAGGGAGCACTGTGTGTATATTTTCATATAATCTACACAGATATACAGTATAACTCAGAAGTTATAGTAGTTCTCATCATGTCATGTGCCGTATGTGTACTCGTCACTCCTTCAGTTCAGTAAATCTTTCAAAAAGAGAACTCTTCAGTAGTTATTTCAAATTTCGAAACAAAAAACATCACTCAGCATATCAAGCCCTATCCTGAATAGCATTGGTATCCAATATTCAGCTGAATTATTCCCTGAATATTCCTCTCAGGTTGTTTTCATAATATCAACTTCCAATCACTTATCGATCATTTTAATGAGTTTGTTCTGTAACTCATTCAGGAGCAGATTGGGGGGGTGCAATGAAGTGAGGAATCACTATACCGTAAGCTATGCAGCTTGGCAGAGATGGGACGAAGTGTAGGAGAGCAGTATGGGGGTTGGGGGAGGTAGAAAAACAAATGTTTATTATATATACAGTGAAGTCTGACAGATTGCAACCCAATTCTGCAGATTTCTCCAGCAGGCATCCAATGGCGCTGAGGGTTGAGGTGCTGGATGCCACACCTCATGCCACGCTGGCAACCCGGGTTCGGGAACAAGCCTGGGCCACCGGGGGTCGGCAGGGGGGGGAGAGAGAGAATTGAGCATCCAGAAGACTGCTCTACTCTCCCCAGGGGAGGGGTGGACTAGTTGTCCCGCTCGCTCACTGCCCTCTGGCAGTGGCTGGAGGGCATTATGTGTCAGGAGGCTTGATCTGACGTTCTTATGTCGGAAGGGAGGGGGGCCTGGATGAAAAAGGAAAAATGAGCTTGGCAGGCTCGGTGTTGGTCCGCTGCTCCCAGGAGCAGTTCCCAGATTCTGGATTGGGTCTCCAGGAAGGGGGGAGAAGCCAGCAACCTCCTCCTGGCCCCACCACATGGGGCAATCCATGAGGGAACTACTGGGGACCACCTAGCATGGAAACGGCAGGAACAGTGAGAATCCCTCTGCTCAAAGGGCCGTAGCCACCTGTTAGGACTGCGGTGGCTGAAAGTGCTTATGAAAAAAGAAAAAAAAAGAATTCTCCAGCAAAATTACAGCAGGGACCAAGGCAATGTCAGTGGGAGTTAATCCCTTTTGTCATGAATGAAACTGTTACACTGTTTCATCCTGGAGGGCTTCTCTATAGATATAGATATAAATGGCAAGAAAAGATTTAATTGGCTGAGAGATATCAACTGACTATGCATTAAATCACTATAAATGCATGATCATTGGTTATGTCCTCCACAAAGAAAAAACACATAGAGCCATTTTATAAGTGTAATAAGTCCCTCTTGAGTGTGCATCATAAGAGTTTAATGCACGTCCCAGGGACATAAGGACACTCGGCCTTTGTCCTCATGCCTAACTACACCCCTGGGGCATATGTTAAAATCCAATAATGTACACCCTGTCATGGCATATGTGTGTATGTGTGTGTGTGTGTCTGTATGTGTGTGTGTATATATACATATATATATATATATATATATATGGGATATGACATGGCCTGACTGAAGGTATCATATTTATCTTCACGAGGGCCAATGATATCATGATATCTCACGAGTGGCTAGACAGTGAGATATCTTGATGTCATTGGCCTCAAGTGAAGATAAATATGATATTTTCAGTCAGGCCATGTCATGTTCTGTTTTCACAACATGTGTTTTGAGCCACATATGATAGAACCTCCTCAAACACAGTCTCCAAAACCCCCCTTCAACACAAGAGATGAGATACAGTATGTTTTTGGGATCCAAATTATTTGGTGGATTTTTCTAGTTTTAAAGAAAGTTATCTGGTTCAGTATGTCATTATTTGTACATAAATAGTGATTTAAATAAGTATTTAAAATGTATCTGGTTGATCCTGGCACTCTAAGGTGTGATAGCCCGCTAGTTAGTAGTAGTAGCCATATTGGTAATTTTACCGTTTTCCTGAATTATCCCCTCCAACAGAAGTGATGACATGTTTTGTTAAAAAAAAAATCAGTTAATCCTGCCATATTGTTTTTAGGTATATAATCATTTAAAACACTTATCTGATTGATCATGCCACTCTGCGCTTTGGTACGCCTAATAATACTTTCACTTTTCCCCCAGAAATGTAGCGTGACCGAGCGGTAGAACAGACTACCAAAGGGACAGATTTTTTCTAACTTACCTCATGCAAATGGCTTAAGTGAATTGGTCTGAGAGCCCATTATGGGAATGTTCAGTGAATTTCTGCACAAGAAGCTGCCGACTGTACTGAAAATAGAGAGAGAGTCAGCAGCTTCAGAACAGCCAAAGGAAGTGTGAACATCTGTTGCTATAGCAATGCACGCTCGTGCTACCTTTGGCTGTTCTGAAGCTGCTGACTTGCTCTATTTTCAGTACAGTCAGCAGCTTCTTGTGCAGAAATTCACTGAACATTACCAAAGGGAGAGATTTTTTCTAATTTACCTCATGCAGATGGCTTTAGTGAGATGGTCTGGGAGCACATTATAGGAGTCTGTTACTACCGCTCGGTCACGCTACATTTCTGGGGGAAAGTGAAAGTATTATTAGGCTTACCAAAGTGCAGAGTGGCAGGATCAACCAGATAAGTGTTTTAAATGATTATAAACCTAAAACAAATTTAATTATTTATTTATTTAGCTTTTGTTTACCGGGTAAGTACACTAGACAAGTAGTATGCCTATTTTTCAGGAACGACCCGGGAGAGCACAAAACATACAATATACATACATGGCAACATCGGAGAAACAGCATGATACAGTAAAAAACAGCTATAACAACTGTTGTATAAGAGCAGAGATACTGCCACACATAGTACAAATTGTTACAGGACATAGACATTAGAATCACTGAATACATATTTCATAGATAATCATGGACTCAGAGTGGACAATAGTGGACTGCAGAGTATTACATTACAGAGACTAGGAGCAGTCACGTCTTGTCGTTTGTTTTAGGTGGGACCACAGGGAGGAGCGAAAGGTCCCATGGGAAGGGGCAGAGCGAACAGAGTCCGGAATGAAGTTCCAGAGCCTAGGCACAAAAGCGGCAAAGTCACGATCCCCCATAAGGGTCCGAGTAGGGGGAATTTTAAGCAACTCGGCGGTCTGTGACCTGAGCTGGTAGGGAATGGCGTCCAGTTTTGGGAGGAGATGCGCCAGTCCCGATGGTATGCCCGTGGCAAGCACTTTCCTGGTGAAGTTTCCTGCACCAAGGATCAGGAATTCCGCAGGGGGGAGCCAGTTGAGTTTGTCATAGAGTTTGTCAAATATGGCAGGATCAACCAGATAAGTGTTTTAAATGATTATGTACGTAAAAAAAATATGACAGGATCAACCAGATAACAAAGGCATATGTGTGTGGGGGGGGGTGCACATACTGTAGACAGCATCTCACAATGGAAAGTGAAATACTTTCATTTTCCCTTGTGTGACATATAGGAACATAGAGATATCACCATGACATATAGGAACATAGAGATATCACTATGACTTATAGAAGCATGGAGATATCACTGATATTTTATGGGCAGGCTGGATGGGCCTTGAGGTCCTTATCTGCCATCAACTTCTATGTTTCTATATCTTCACTGCTTGACTGGGATACTAGTTTTTATCAGTACATTTATCCTAAAACACATGTTGTGTGTGTGTGTATATATATATATATATATATATATATATATATATATATAATACATGATGGGCAGGAGTGTGATATGCAAAATATTGTCACTCCTGCAGAGTGAGCTCTGGATACTCATGAGTGCCGAAGGCAAGAGTGAGATATCTAGAGTTCACTCTGCAAGAGTAAGAATATTTTCCATAGCACATGATCTGCACATCATGTGTGCTGTTTATACAATAGGGGTGGAAGCTTCAGAAATATTATGTTTTCCTGTATTCTTTTCCTGTTTCTGTGTGCTTTTTGCTCTTTCTGTGTGTGGTCTGAATGTGTGTGAGTTTTTCTGAATGGGCTGGGAGTCTCAGAAACACTATGGGATGCAGGTGAGTGTCCTTTGCAATGCTAACTGACTAAGTTGCAGGTAGCAGTTGGAAACAAAAACTTTTTTGTGAAGCAGTTTCATTTAGAATGCAGGCTGTAGTGAAGCTGAGATCAGCATAGTAATGGAATGGGAGTCTCAGAAACACTATGGGACACAGGTGAGTGTCTTTTGCAGTGCTAATTGAGTAACTTGCAGGCCTCAATGAGAAAGAGAAACTGCTTCGAAAAGCAGTCTTGTTTAGAATGCAGGTTGTAGTGAGTGGCGACATCAGCACAGTATAGATAAACAGCATTTATCACCACTGTGCTGATGCCATCTTAATTTATCACACTCTAAAAGCTCCTACCCCTATTTAATACCGTGCCACTAAAGTTAGTGTTGCTCAGCCACTTCTATGTTAAACCCAAAATTTTGCACTTTAATAATTTTGCAACCATATGACTGAAGTACCCAAAATTTGCCATGCACCATCTGGTGCCATAAATCTCTGGATCTGGCAAGTTTCGTTCTGGTCAGTGGTGCAGTTGCTGAGCTGCGGAGTGCCAGGAAATGTGAAATTTACCATTTAGGTGCAAATTCTTTGCTCAGCCACAAGTCCAAAATGGTTTGGGGGTCTGGTCTGAAATTGTTAGGGTACATGAGGTCTGGGTCACTGATGTGAATTTTGAAGGTTTGGTGAAAAAATATTAATCCGTTCAAAAGTTATTAAAGTTTTAAGTTTCCCATTCTAGCCTATGGGAAAAAATATATGTACGGTTTGAAAGTAATTTTTGCTTTCATGAAAGCACTTTTTAATGCTGCAAATGGGTTCAGTAGTGTCATGCTGCCATCATCTTGTTTTCAGTCAGTGACAGGTAAAAAAAATGCTGTAATTCAAAAAATAATACCCCTTTGTAAACACCAATAGTTGTGTTTATCTAATCGGGGCCCAAGAAACACAATCATGGCATTAGAGTTTAAAAATAATGCTTAGAAATATGTTTCATTTGGTCGTTGGTACTTTTGCAAAACTTTTGCTAACGTAGTGTCACAAATGTGTGACAGTTTTCATGAAAGCTTTTGCAAAATTTGAGAAAGTGTCATAAATATAGTATGTGACACCACTTTCAAAAAATTCTTGTTTCTTTGCCACTTCACTGCAAATAAATGGTTAGGACATTTAGGCTGAAATTTGCAGGGTAGAAGGGCTTGCCCCACATATATGCCTTTTGCTGGTTTGGTGACAAAATTTACATCGGTTCCATAGTTATAACATTCCAAAGTTTAGACATTTCCCATAGGATAACATTGTGGCATTCATGGTACCTTTTGGTGGCTATATTACAAAAATGCTTTGAGATATGGATTTTTCACAAAATGCAGCTTAGCAGGTATGCAGGTTGCCAGGCCTTGATTACAACTGCATTGGGATTTTTTCAGTGTCCCTATGGCTACTGTGATATTCTGCGATTTGCAGCACAAGGATTACTTGGAATGTCTCTAGCCCTGTGCTTTGTCTCTACACTTATGGATAGATGGGAGTGCAGGGCCCATGTTACCTTACTTAGTCTTGGAATGGGGGTAAGCATTAGGGTTCAAAATGCCAAGGTACACCCATCACACCTGTTCCTGCATGCAGGGTGGGGGTGGGGGTGTTACTGCATTGGAAGCTGAGGGTGGGGTGGGGGTTGGGGTTGAAAGCCTGTTCTCCCTCATGCCTGTTCCTGCATGCACAGTGGGAGTGTGGTCTTACATTTGGGAACCCTAAGGTTGCATTTCCCTACCTTTAATGGTTCAACCCTAATGGAGCATTAACAGTGTTTTGCAATGAATTTCCTTATGTTTTCATATAGTTTATTTGTATCCTTATTGTGTTCATGAGGTGGTGTGATAAAATAGCAATACTGAAAATTTGGAGTGGAAATGCTGGAAATAACCAAAGTTATGCACACGTGTACAAAATTTTCAATGACCACTCACAAATCAGCCATTGTTATGAGTATTTTCACCAAATTTTTAACATGGCCTTTTTGGGACTCCACATTATGAACATTGCCACTATCATTTCTGCCATTCATCCTAAAAGATGATTTCGCACAGCGCCTGCACCATTCTGTGCCACAGGTGTGAAAACATGTTTTGGGCAGGATGTGAAGAATGACAGCTGTACTGTTCATGAGGTGGTATAAAAAAATGTCAATGTAGAAAATTTGGAGCCAAAATATTGTAAATTACTAAAGTTTTGTGGCTGCATAGAAACTGTGGAACACATGCTCATAATGCCACCATTTTTAGGCCTTCTTTCACCAAATTTTCAACATGGGCTTTTTGGGACCCCACCTCATGAACACTGGCACTGTCATTTTGTTAGTCAGTCCCAAAAGGTGATTCTGCACAGCGACTGAAAAATCACCTTTCAGGGCCCAGTAACAAAATGACAGTGCCAGTGTTCATGAGGTGGGGTCCCAAAAAGCTCATGTTGAAAATTTGGTGCAAAAATACCTAAAAATGGCCTAGATATCAACATAAGTTCAAAATGCCACTGACTGCCATGATAGGGCACTTACCTTGATTCTTCAGTTCACAGTTCGGCTTTGAAGAGTACAGATGTGTCCTGATCCACAGAAGATAACAGCAGAAAACCACAATAGGCAATGAAAGGGTAAGGGTGGGTGCAGGGAGGTGGGTGCTCAGTGGAAGGGTGTGGATGAGGGAGGTGCCGAGTGGCGATAATGAGATATGATTTTCTTTGTTTCAGGAAAACAAAAAAAGTAGAGACACAGTGGGACTTTCTTCCATTTATTTATTTTATTTTATTTAGTCTTTGTTAACTGGGTAAGGCCCAATAGGCACAAGTGCCTGTTTTCAGAGGCAATCTGGGACCTTTGGTTGGTCAAGTGACTTGCTCAGAGTCACCCTGTATGCAAGTGGAGGTTGTGGGAATCAAACCCATTTCTGCAGGTACCAAGCTCATTCATAGCTTGTTACTGTAACCTCTAGGCTATACTGCCAGCCCAGGTAACTGAAAAAATATTATTGGGGACATTGGGAGTGGGCTCCCCAGTATCCCACAGTACTGGGGGGGAATAAAATCATAATATAATTTGTTCAGAATGGGAGTGGGCTCCTCAGTGTCCAAAAGTAGTTTGGAGGTGCGTGTAAATGCCGACATGCAGATCGGGCACCCCTATGTCGGCAACTATGTTGTGGGATGGTTTTCTTTTTTTAGATTAAAATATATATTATAATTATTTTGGGACACTGGGAGTGAGCTCCCCAGTGTCCCACAGGGATGGGGGAGATAAACTAAAACAATTTGTGGACACTGGGAGTGGGCTACCCAGTGTCCAACAGTAGTTGGGGTGGGGCATGTAAATTTCAACACAGGGAATGGGCATCCTGATGTCAGTAAGTACGTCGAGGGACCATTTTCTTCCTTTTTCGGTTAAAAAGTATATATAGTAATCTTTGGGGACACTGGGAGTGGGCTCCCCAGTGTCCACACATCAAAAGTAATTAATTCATTTCTCTCGCTAAGCGGAGAAAGAACATGTCCGGCAGCATAATGTGTTCATCCTAGAATCCCACATCACAACTGCTCCTGCGACATGGGATCCTTTGTCATGCTTGACATCTATTTTTTGCCATAGGAAATTATGGGAAATGCAAAGCTAAATAACTTTAGAACAGATTAATAGTTTTCCACCAAGTCTTCAAAAGTCACATCCCTGAGGCCAAGGCCTTCTACCCTGAAGAATTCAGCCCAGAAGCTAAAGCTGTTTCTGAGATATAGGTGGCCAAAAAAGTGTCAAAAAGCCCCAAACCTTCTTTATTTTCAACACTCTGTGCCTCAGAATGGGCTAAACTAGTGAGGCGAAATTTGCCACGTACCCAAGATGATTATGCATGCCAGATTTCATAGAAATTATTTCAAGCATTACAAAGTTATTAAGGTCCCAAAATTGCCCTTTAACATTAAACACCTTCATCAGCCCTAATAGCACCAGTATAATATATACCTTACTTACTCATGGAATGGGGTGAGCATTAGGGCTCACAACCCCAAAACACACTCCTTATGCCTGTTATTGCATGCACAGTGGGGGTGGGGTCTTAGGCTTGGGAGCCCTAAGGTCGTATGTCCTTACTTTTGATGCTTTAATCCTAATGATGCATTAATGAAGTTTTTTGCAATGAATTTCCTTACTTTTTGGGAAAGTATAATCATAGCCTTATTTGATTACAGAAGCGCAGGGCCTTCTGGGCCCTGTGCTCCCATCCATGCCTCTTGTAATTATCCCTCATTTCCATGTGCAAGCCCAGGGACCTCAAGGCCCTGCCCTCCTATCAGTCCACAGTGAGTGGTAGGGCCCTGTGCTGTCATACATGCCTATTATACATGTCCCTTATTTCCATGAGGGAGCATAGGGCTCTCTGGGCCCTGTGGGCCATCAATCCATAGTGAGCAGTGAGGGCACAGAGCCCTCCAGGCCCTGTTCTCCCTTTGATGTCTATTGTAACTGTCCCTCATGTGCCTGTGGGAGCGCAGGGCCCTCTGGTCCCTACACTCCCATCAGTGTGTAGTGTGTTGTGGTACCAATGTGCCCTGCAAAGCAGTACTGCTGCCATGTTGATAATGCATGCCACAGTATAGGTCACATGTGCCCCATTCATTACAATTCACCAACAGTTTGAAACAGGGCCTGGTAACATGCAAAACAACTTAGTACACTGAAAGGTGTGCTAAATTACCCATAGCACCGAAGCTGTATCTCAAAGCATTTTTGAGAGATAGCATCTGAAAAGTACCCCAACCATCACAATGTTACCCTAAGGGAATTTCTGAAACTTCAAAGTGTTATAACTCTGCTGTGCAGTAACATTTCCCACCAAACCAGCTAAAGGCACATCTTTGGGGCATGTCCTTTGTAACCTGAAAATTTGAGCCCAAAGGCCCAAACCATTTTTTAGTTACGAAGTGTCAAAGAAACAGACATATCTGGAAAAGTAATGTTGCAAACTGCAACAGTACACTAGTACTTTTGGCAAACAATGTCGCAATTAAGCAGTTCAAACTAAGTTAGTCACATCAACAGAATTGCCCCCATGAGCTTATGCATGCAAAATTTCATGCATATTGGTTGAAGGGTTGCAAAGTTATTAAAGTGCAAAGTATGACAAACTGGAAGATTGTGAAAATATTACAAATTGTAAATGTAAGGATGTTTAAGACACAATATCTCAGGAATTGCACAAGCAATTCAAATGAAATTAGTAACATCAACAGAATTGCCCCACAAAATTAGGCTTGAAAACATTCATGCATATCCATTGAATGGTTGTAAAGTTATTAAAGTGCAAAATATGCAAAACTGGATGACTGTTTGTGAAAATGGAAAAAAACATAAATTTAAGGACATTTGAGACAGTATCTTCAAAACCACAGTAGCGATTCACATGGAATTAAACACATCAACAGACCAACTCCATGAAATTACACATGCAAAATTTTATGCACATATGCTGTAGGGCTCCAGAGTTATTAAAGTACAAATTATGCAAAACTGGAAGACTGTTAGTAAAATGGGAAAAAATATCAGTTTAATTATGTTTGAGACACAATATCTCACAAATCACACAAGTTGCTCAAATGAAATTTAACACATCAACAGATATACTCCTTGACATTATGCATGCAAAATTTCATGCACATCTGTTGAAGGGCTCTAAAGTTATCAAGGTGCAAATATGTGAAAGAAAACCATCCTCAGAGTTTTTTTTTTATATGAAACTGTCCCTCGCCTATCTGAGCTCCACCACCTCCTACTCAGCACCCACCACCCCACACATCCCCGGTACATCCCCACATACCCTCACTCACCTGACCAGCTACCAGGTTTGAAATCTACTGCCCTGCTGCTCGAACCAATGACTGCAGTGTGAGAAATTAAGGTAAATGTGAGTCAATATATATTTAAGTGGGGGTTTCAACTTTTATTCATAACTCAGCATTTTTTTGACATTTTGTCCCCAAATTTTCAACATAACCTTTTGGAGACCTCACCTCATGAACAATATGACTGTCATTATGCAACTTCTTTGTAAAAGGTGATTTCGCAGTTTCTTGATGATTTCACATTTTGATCAGGATTTGTGTAATGACAGTTCATATTGTTTATGAGGTGGGGTCATAAGAAGGCTATGTTGAAAATTTGGAGTCCAAAAATGAAAAAATGGCAAAGTTATGACCATTTTACTGCAATTTCGCTACGCACACTTGTAACTTTGGAAATTTTAAAGACTGACCCCAAATTTTCAATATAGACTTCTTATTACCCCACATCATGCATGTCACAGCTGTCATTTTTCAAATCCTGGCCAAAATGTGTTTTCGCACCTGTGGCACAAAATGGCTTTGTAGTCGTGCAGAATTATATTTTGGTGAGGATTCAAACATTTTCTGTACCAGGTACATGAGGTGAGTAATAAGATGGCTATGCTGGCAATTTGGTCATTGTCCTATAAATGGAAGTGCAGGGCCCTTCCACAGCAACATACATATACACATCTATGGAGGGATGGGCGCATAGGACCATTAGGGCCCTGCACTGCCACATGCAAACAAGGACATTATTACTCTATAAAGCCACAATTGCATTATCTCAAAAAGTAAGGAAATTCTTTGCATAAAAAAACTATGTTAATGCATCAGTTAGAGTTGATATCAAACCATAAAAAGGAGGGAAATATGATGTTAAGGTTTCCAACCTCAACATCCCACCCCCACCTGGTACACACCAACAGGTGTCGAGGGTGTGCTTTGCAGTTATCAGCCATAACACTCACCCCACTCTCATCTACTGTACCCATCTCAGCTAATTTAATTATTTTCACGGATGCCAAGTGACCACATTTCCCTACTTTTGTCGTTTTAACCTTAACTGATGCATTAATTAAGTTATATATATAATTAAGTATTCATTAGTGTGTCCTATATAAATGTGTATAACTATCCTACAGTAAAGGTGATTACCTCATCCCTGCAGCTCAGTTCATCACAATTATAAAGAGGCCAGCATTTGACTAGAATCTCCTTTCCCAAAAAGAAAAAGAATCATAAATCATACTTGAAAAGTAACCAGATCTCGCAAACTCAAACTAATAATATGTTCTCCAATGTAATGATTGTTAATCCTCTCTATACGTTCTTATTTTACCTTATGAAGAGACACTGTACAGATGTATAACAACATATTTTTTTGTTTGCTCTAAGTTATTTATATATATATATATATATATATATATATATACAGTCACAATAGTAAAAAAAAATGAGATGATACAAAAATGTATTCTCATAATGAATGTAATCTTACATTTATTTTAATCAGATATAGTCTTTCTACCCCAATGATGGGGTCAGTGGGCACCACAAAATGTTGGTGGTGTATGGGCACATTAGGAATTTTTATCCCACCTAACAAAGAAAGCAAAATATTTTCAAAGTTAGGTGAGTCAGTATATTTGTTCAATATTTTGCAATTTTAATATAAGAATCCTGAAAAATGATAAACATTCCTGTCTGTGGTGCAAAACTATAGTAAGTATATTTGAAGAAAAAAACACTCATAATAGCCCAAGCTAGGAACAGAGCTGGATGATGTAAAAAAACAAACAAACAAAAAAATAGATTTTTTACTGCAATAACAATTTAGTTTATCGTCATAGTTATTACTGATAATTACAGTAACAGACATTTATGATGAGGTATGTTGTCCCATGTAAACAAAAGTATCTGACAAATGAGTGGTTGCCAAGCAGTTAATGACCAGCTTATGCTAATGTTTTAACAGCTACTGGCAAATGAGGGAATGACTGATTTAGAAGGAACGATTAATGTCATAAAAAACATATGATACCAATGAATTATTCTCTAACACACAGCATGGTTTTACAACTAGTAGATCTTGCCAAAATCTGATTGCCTTCTCCAAGGAGGTGCTAACTAGGGAAATGGATAGGGGCCAGGCAGTGGATGTAGTCTATCTGGACTTCAGCAAGGCCTTTGACATGGTACCACATGGAAAACTCATGGGGAAAGTAGCACAATATGAAATCCACAAAATGTACCAGAGGAAGGTTAAATAATTACATGGGGGAAATTGAATCAGGAGATAGTGTCACTGGGAGTGTTTTAAATTGGACAAGCGGTTACTACTGACCACCAAAAACATTAAAAAAAATGGAAATGAATTGCAAAAGCTACATTCATTTCGGTTTCAAATTCCTTATTGTAAAACAAATAAAGGTCTCATTTACAACTGCATCTGATGCAGTCGAGAAAAATTACAGCAAGTAATCACAATATTACATAAAGGTACAAATTGGCTCCCCATTTACCCTCCCTGGCTGAGGCATGCTGCCACGATGGTAATAACTAGCTCAGTCTGGCCTGCCTTCTGATACATCTACTCGGGTTCACACACAAACCCAGTTTGTCTGCATGCCAACGTGATGTGCTGCCAGTAGACTATCAGTGTGGCCCAGTGATTTGTGTGGTCTTGTCTCCTCACGACTTCTTTTGAGTTTAAGAACTGAGAAGTGAAGCTGAAATGGTTCTGAAACCCTAAGAATTTACAGTGGGAAGCTCCAGATTTGCTAAGAGGCATCTCCAGAGCTCCGTTTACTTTTTGTTGTATATCTTTAAGCTGAGATTGGATTCCAATGGGAAACACAGTTGCTTTGGAGTACACAAGGAAAAATGAATACAAAGATAACTGATTTGAAGAATCATATTTTTATTTTGTGTTAATGTTTTAGCCTATGGAAGCAGCCTTTTGTTTTTGGAAAACACTCAAAACATTTTAAGTTTCCAATTATGTTAGCTCAACACCCAAAACTCAGAATAAATATGCATTACAGGCTGAGGCTCCAGCGATGGGCACACACTTTTTTGCCACCATCAAAGGGACTATGCATTTGTTCTTGTTAACTCAGACCTGATGTTTACCTGACTTGCACAGAGAGGCAGGCATGACTTCAGACACAATCAGAAGATTTTTTTTTTTTTTATTAAAGTGAGAAGTGCACATGTCACAACAGAATACACATAAACTGGAACACTGGAAAGACTGTACTAGGAGGATAAACATGTGAGCAATAGCAAGAATTAGAATCTCTAAGGTTACTCTACCTGAATGAGTTTCAAATATCCGACTCTACGGCTTTTGTGAAATTCTAAAACTCTATGAATCTGCAAAGATTCTAAGACTCTGAGGCAATGGCTAGCAATTCTCAAGCTCTGTGACAATGGCAAATAACCCTAAACTCTATAACTATGGTCAGGGGGTGACCCAAATTATAGTCTGGTTAACCTTTGTCGCAACTGTGATGGATGACTTACAAGTAAACTGTACAAGCAACAAGGTGTGCACAGGAAGGGGATTTCAAAAGGGCAAATACACCAGAATAGATTGAAGAAAGACACCTCCAGGTGAAACAAGATGACTTTACTTTCCAAAGACAGGACCACCTCCTCGTCCCCCTGGTCTGAAGAATTTCAATGCCTGGGAAAGGTTGTGACAGACCACCAGGCCAAATGTACTCCAAGACTTCTGTATCAGTAGATAGGTCATGGCAGACCACCGATCAATGAAGAAAAACTGATTCCTTTCACCAGACCCTCTGGGCATTGGCAGGGGAGGTTGTGGCTGACTGCTGACCAGGGTCGCACTGCACTCACAAGGACTTGCAATCCAGGTTTCTTGAGCGATCATTGCTCCTCATCTTGCTGCTTTCATCATTCCTAGTCTTGCCACTTTCATTGTACCTGCAAGAAGAAAAATCCCACCCTACTGAATGTCAGAGTCCTTAGCTAATGAGCTTGGGTGGCTCTTAGACTTCCTTCACTTCCTTAATGGAGTAGGATCATAGCAAAGATGAATTGCTGAAGGGGCCTGTCCTACTATCCCATAACTCTCGCTAAATCAACCACCTCACTTGTAATCCAAAGGGGTATAGGTTTAGATAGTTCCTTTGCAGACAGAGTACAACACAGGTTTGGTAGCTTGTTTGTAGTAGACACAACAAAAGAGTAGCAGTTCATTTTGTATTTCAGGGCACCACATAGGATGAGCAGTTTACTTTGCAATTAGTGCACCATACAGGACTGGCACTTTAACTTGCAATTAGGGCACCACACAGGATTGGCAGTTTACTTTGCAGTAGGGCACCATACAGGATGGCAGTTTACTTTCTAGTAGGGCACCACCGAGGGTGGAGGGCAACTAGCACCAGGGATTATTATTTTACAGTTGGGGCAGGTGATCGGATGGTGGGGGGGCCACTAACACCAGGGATTATAATTTTATAGGTGAGGCTGTCGATCAGAGGTGAGGGACCACTACCATCAGCAATTCTTTTTATTGTACAATAGGGGCTGGCAGTGGGATTCTGTATTTGCCATTTGGGGCTGGCGATTGGAGGGGGGACCATTAGAACCAGGGATTGTTTTTTTTTAATGTAGGGACTGATAATGGGGGGGTGCCATGGACCACAGGGGCAGATATGTTCCCCCAACAGCTAACTGGCTGGTTGGCTGCATTACCTCCGGCAGTTGCTAGTGTTGTACAGAGTAAAAGGAGGTTTTCATCCGTGGTATTTGTGCAGTGCAAAAGGACCATGCAAAACCATTTTGCACTGTGCAGATCTGCTGAATATTGGCTTGTGTTGATATTCCTCTTCCTGCCCCATTATTTGCATAATCCCCCCCTTTTTTTGGTTTGCTCGGGTGCTACACCTGTTTGTTGGTGCAAAACAGCCCTTTCAATGTTGGGCTCCAGCACAAAGTCCAGTTTGTGTGGGCAAACACTAGGAAGCGCCCACGCAAACTTTTGAATATCAAGCCCATGATCTGTTCATTACCTATTAGCTTCATTAACATAATCTCCATGGTTTAAGATCACAACTGCAGAGCCTTTATCAGCTTCTTTATAACAATGTTGTGGTCAGATTTCAGTGACTGTGTTGGCTCTCTTTTATAATGGAGATAGGTTATAGTGGATTTGTTTTTGCTTGTTAAGGATCTGGCAACTGACTCTGATGAAAGTTCTGAATGTAGGTGTCCAGTTTGGTACTGCATCCACTTGGGGAGGGAGGAGCAGGGGTTAAAATCAGATGACTTCTTTGTCTTTTCCAGTTTAATACTGATGTCTGAGGTATCTTCTTTGTTGTGAAAAAATTCCTTTAGTCTCAGTCTACGAAAGTATTCTTCTAGTTCACCACAGAACTATATTTTTGTCAAGCTACTTTGTTGGGAAGAATGAAAGTCCCTTGGAGAGCAGATAATTCTCCAGTGGTCAGTGCATGTGGTTGGACAAAACAACAGAGAGATATTCAGCTGCGTTATCTTATTATAGTGTATGGTGGAATGCTGTTATGCCTGGAATATATAGGATAGTGTATGGTTGCCCTTAAACAACAATGCTATTCTTATGCCAAGTGGTTACTATGACATCAAGGATCTCAAGAGTGAAGCTCAAGAGGTCTCTCCGTCAGCATAGTAACCACGAGGTTTATGAATAGTGATGTTGTGTATTATAGTGTATGGTCCCAAAAGACACAACCGCTTACTTTTTCCTCCATAGGAAAGACAATTTTTGTTGTCCGGGACTGCATCTTCTGGGCTATCTGCCCAGTGGCCAACTCGCACACCTGACTCATCAACCCTGTCCTATGAACGATGTTGATGGGGGCGGTTGCATTGTGACATAGCTAGTAATGCAGAACAAAAAGTCATTCTGTGTTAGTAACTATGTCACTACTAAAGCAGAACCACTTTTTGCACTGTATGGATTTCCATATGCAACCGAATTCCACCATACACTATATGCTTGTTCTGCTGCAGCAGGGACATCACTATGTTGATGTCACTACTACAGCAGAACAACTTGGAATGCTGCCACATAATTGCTTTCCTTTACCCGGGTTAAGCTGGAAGTTATTTTTTTAAACTTGAGCTTGCAGAAACATCTGCAGCACACTGTCAGTAAAAAAATTGTTAACATTTTTATTCTCCATTGTCTACACTAGCTGGTTATGTGTGATTTTTTTTATTCTGTGACTGCCCATACACTATAAAAGATTGTGTATGAGCAGTCATACACAAACAACGATATTCTTGTATCTCAAGGTTCCCTTGGTAACAGAGCACTTCTCAAGCTGCGCTCTCTCGAGGTCATCTGTTACCAAGGAAACCTCTCAATACAAGAATATCCTTGTTGTCTATGACTGTTCATACACAGTCCTCTGTGTTCTATGTTATTGTCATCTTCTTTTCTGCTGTTGTAACGTATGGCTTGTTGGAGGGTGTTCAGGTTCTTGTTTGTGGAATACTGCTCTCCTTAATGTTCACTGGTAGTTCATGTGGAGCTATTTCTGGATTTGTCTTTGCAGTCTTCCCTCCAGTGTATCAGAAATCTTTTCAAGCTGTTTCAAAGGGATCTTCCTAGAGTATACCCTGTGAATTAGGTGATTTCTCAGTTTTTCTGAAGTCCTCCAGCAGAGCTGTTCAGTATATTTTGAATTATAAGTGGTTCTTAGTGGACTGTAGATCGTAAGGCCCTTAGGGACAATATTTTGTGTTTTTGCATTGGATCAGGAAATAGAAGTCACTATATAACTGAACTTCTTATTTCCTGATATTATGAAGCTTCATTTCAATTTTACGACTGCATGGGTGGAGCCATGCTGACGTGTTGTTATGTTGTAGGAGAGAGAGAAGGGACTGTAGAAGCATGTGACCAGATACCTAGAGTGTCTTCTTCCATGTAGTGCTTAGAAACATTGAAACATAGACTTTGACAGCAGATAAGGACCACTTGGCCCACCTAGTCTGCCCATTTCCCTACCTAGAGGATAAGCTGCAGATCCTATTTAACCAGCAGCCTATTTCTTCCTACCCCTTCAACTGGAGATGACTCACATCTCTCTGTGTTTTCTCTATGACAGTAGTGTGCTTGTGTCAGGACTCTAGCTCCCTCCCATCCCATCCCTGCCTGCACTACATGGCACTATTTCATTGCTCTCTCATCTCTCTCTCTCTCTCTCACACACACACACACACACACACACACACACACATGCACACACCTCTTCTGTTCAACAAAACACTCTGTGTTTGTTTAAACTAATGCCTTTGCCCATCTGACTGCATTCTTCCAGGAGTTTGGACTGCATTCTTCCAGCTGTGTAACTCAAGCTGTTTTTCTCTCTCTCTCTCTCTCCCCTCCCCCCACCAATTTTTTTTGTGTGTGGGGGAGGGGTTGCTGAGCTGAGGGTTTTCATGTTAACCCTTTCAGGATCAATCTAATTGCAATGATAAAAACTGAAGGGGAACATATGTGATAAATAAGATACAGAGCTGAGCTGCCATATCCGAGCTATGCAAAGGTAGCTGCTAAGACATTGTGAGGTAGGCAGCACAGCACGCACTAGATCAAGCTGCTTGCATTTTGTAGAACCTTTTTTGTTTTGGTAAAGTTACCATCATGCAGTGAATGAAGTAGATTTCTTGGGGGGTGAGGGTGGGATAAAGGCAAGCAGTGTATTACATCATGTGTGTTTGGGATTTCATAAAGAGAGCTGTCTGCAGATGTAGTTACTCTCACGGGACAGGAATAATGGTATACCACTTCCCAACTGCTAGTGCTGCTTATACTAATATGAAATGTGAACAACTAGAATGTTGTGTCATGCAGTATGTATGTTTATTTATTAATACACTTTTTGCCAAAAAATGTTGCAGACTCTGAGGTCTCAGAGGTAACAAAACAGAAATCATACGGGTGTAAATCACAGCATCTAGCTACCCCAGAATGATGCCCCTGCCTATAGCATTCAGTGGGTCCACATGGAGGCAAACATATTGACTGTTGGGAGGGGACTGTCAGATGAAAATTGTTCAGGAAAGGGGATACAAATATTTTTTATTTATTTCTAAATTTACACAATAAAAGTGGAATTTTGATGTTTTTTCCAAGGTGAGACTGCATTTTTTTTTAGATTGACCCAAGCCTTGCAACATGAAGTGAATGCCTTTCTTTTTATTTTAAAAAGGACACCTTAAATTGGCATTTAACACTGAATAAGATCTGTTTTCTGGTTCTCAGAATGATTATCTCAGGTATTCTGAATACACTCATTGATAAAAATTTCTAGCAGGGGGCCTCCACCTCAGGGGACAAATCACCCTGTACATTCCCTCAGTAATTTATAGGAATACTGTCAACATTAAGGTCTGCATCCACTCCTGGCCTGAAGTCCTCTTGTCACTCGAAAATGCAAGTCAAATTGTTCTCACAAGTCTGCTGTCTATACGTTTTTTTTATTATTTGCCATATTGCAAGTGATTTCCCAAAAATGATTAAAGTAGTAAAAAAAAATAATCAAGGTCGAAAATTGTAAGGAGCATCCTTGCCTATGTGTCATTTGTATGTAGACAATGTCTGGATTATAAAAAAAAAAAATAAACAAAATCCCATAATGCAAACTTCCCGTTCTGGTTATGCCCACGTGAAGACACACTGAGAGAGGCTCCTGCCGGAGATTTAACAAATTCAACTAAAAACCAAAACAAATTCAGCACCTAAATCAACAAAAGACTCAGATTAGTTTCATGCTTACTATTACTATACTATATTGCTCTTACCAAATGCAAAATGGCCAAACAGCACAGAAATAGATTTCAGCCCATTGCCAAAAATGCTGAAGGGGAAGAACCTGAATCAGACGAGGGGGAGGCCCAGCAAAAGTTAACTCCAGGACTAAAAAGGCAACTGAATCAACCCAAAAACAAAGGCTGCAAGAAAAATACAGAGCCTGCCACCGAAACAATTCTCCTTGCAATTACTGACTTTCGTGGCAAAGTATGAGAATCCCTTAAAGATATCAGACAAGAATTACAAAGCCTACAAAACAAAGTAGCAGAGGCTGATCAACAAATATCATTGAACTCCTCCAAAATAGAGGAAATTGAAGAAACAGTTTGTGCCTTAGCATCAGAGCAGTTAGCCATCACAATCCAACAAGAAGATTCTGAAAATAGAGGAAGAAGGCAAAATATATGTCTTTTTGGCCTTCCGGAGGGTGAAGAGGGTAATGACCCCAGGACCCTCATTGATTATTTCCTCTGCCTGTCATTAGAGCTAGACCCTGACTACCAGCTTGACCTGGAGAGGGCGCATCAAGCTTTGGGCCCAAAACCCACCCGCCTGAAGCTAGACCCAGATCTTTCGTGGTCCACTTCCTAAGTTACCAAGCAAAAGAACACTTACTTACTAAAGCCTGGCAGAAAGGAAGAATTTTATGGGGACAACAAAGAATCCTATTCGACAATGATTATGCCCCCTGCACTCAGAGGCAATGCAGAGAATATAGCCCCTTGTTTCCTGTTCTCAGGGCTCAGAAAATATGATTCCGTACCCCATACCCAGCCAAATTGATGGTCTCCTTACCAACTGGGCCACAGACATACTCTTCAGCTGCAGAAGCAACCTTGGATCTTCTATTAAAAGGCATCCTTACAGAGAAGACTGCCGAAACCGTGTGAACACGCCAGAAGCAATTTTACACCGCAGAGTGGCCTAATCTACCTCCTGCCATGGAAACATCGATAACGGACATACTTAAATGCCTGCAACAATATCGCAATCCTACCATGCCTCCATGATCTTTCCTGAGGTACTTTTAATACTTTCAAGCTAACTTGGCTTGATTAGAGTTTTCTGCCTCAGAACATGGGGGTGAGGGGGGTGGCAGCGAGGGGGGGGTAATGTCTAGGGAGAGAAGGTAGCAGCTGTCTTCATAAGACCCTGGCATTTAACTAATCTGACCATCTCTAGACACACGGGCCACACAGTACTCCCAGATGGTGGGGATTTTCCTAAACTGGGGGGTGCCATTCACTGAGGATTATGTCCTGCTTTCCCTTCTTTTCCCGGGGTTCTTGTCCCCCCTTTTACTAGCTCCCTCCTCTAGACCCGTGCTCTATGGTGGTTCTCCTTGAGCTTTTCTGGTCATTGAGTGGGGCAATCTGAACCAGACTTCTATTTCCTGATGGAGCGACATAGAGTTTCCTGAAAGTAACAGAAGGAAAAGCTATTTTAAGATTTGGACCTTACTGGAATTGCTCCACATCAGTTAACAACCCTATAAATAGTTCCAAGTGGAAGCATAGAGTTGTAAACTACCTAACTTGTTGGGACCTTTTTCCTTTTTTTTTTTTTACTTTCCACCTGATCTGAGAGAGAGAGAGAGATGTGGGAGAGGAGATACAACCAGTTTAAACAATGTCATTCATTACTGATATATCATCCTAACTCCCTCTCAAAAGCTTAATTGAGACTTTAATATGGGGAAAATATAGTAAAAAAAAGTGTAGAAGGACTAGAGGAAAACTATATAATGAAAGGGGGGGAGGGGGAAAAAGAGAAAAAAGAGACGGAGGGAAAACATATTGACACCCTCCATTTCACTAGAGAATCTAATCAATGAATCCCCCTGACCTCTCATCCAAAATATATAAAGGGTTCGGTAACCTTTAAAGTCCTCATTTGGAGTTTACAACCTTATTTAGGTTGAATACATCAGGAAACTTGAACATTTAAATTTGACTGTATTATTAATAATTAGAGGGGTAATCCCATGTTGTCTGAGGGTCTAATACAAAAGGGAATGCTTTACTGATCTGACCCTGGCTGCTTTCCCTGGTTCTCAGCCATATATACTGTTCTCCCCACACCTCATTAAGCTGAAGTGAGAACATCATTTTCCGGCAGAGTCTCTCAAGATCTAAGTGAACTCAATCACCATTTTGACTCAACTGGTCCCACTATGGAGTGGTTTACTAATCACTTCTTTTATGGTCCTGTTTATGCCACTGAGATTAATTTCTCAGAGACCAGTTTTAAGAGCCATGCATCCCACCACTACTCAATTTGGGTCTGTGGATGGGGTGTTTCAGGAGGAGCTCTACCAGAGCACTTCCCAAGTGGGAGTCAACCTGTATAAAGCTCTTAAATATTTATCTATAACCTATAAAAGTTTAAACCTACGTACAAGTATAGTACTTGTTTCTATATCTACCTCTTCTATTACAAACATTACAAGACCTATTAAGCCTAATTACCTGGTTTTAGGTCACCTAGTTAATTTTACTTTATTCCACAAAAAGGTTATTCATGGTAGTTCACAAGTTAGAAGTTTGAAAAGTTTTGGGGGGAACACACATACAGAGGAATGAGAATTTCAAGATATACTTTATCGAACCAAATGTGTTATGCTGATCAGAAAAGTTTTTATTTTCAGGAGACAGCCTGGTCTGTTAGGGGGAGTGTGGTCCTGTCATTCTTCACAGAGTTCTTCCTGAGAGGGAGAGAAGAGTTTAAAAAACAGTCAAAAGAAATGGCTCAAATAAATCCAGTTAATATTATGTCACATAATATAAATGGTCTACACAACCCCATAAAAAGAGGTCAATTAATGCAATTTTTAAAGAAACAACCCTCCAACCTGATTTATTTACAAGAAACCCTTTTTACAGATTCGGAACAATTCAAGCTAAGCTGGCGTAGTTGATATAGGGTAGTGGCCTCTTCACACCCAGGGGTAGATGGAGAGGGGTGGCAATCCTAATCCCACAGACCACACCATTTGAAATACAACAAACACATATAGATGCTCAGGGGCGCTATGTTGTTATAAAGGGCCACCTATATGGCAAACAGGACACATTAGCCAATGTATACCTTCCTCCACAAACCAAGTTCCCCACAATCAGGGGTTTCTTATCCACCCTTCTCGACCTTCTCCAGGGTCAGTTGATCTTGGGTGGTGATTTAAACCTAACATTGTCTCCACAAATAAACTGCTCAAACCCCCAAAAACACCATACTAATTCGACAACCAAACAACTTAAAGAGCCAGTGTACTGCTTGGGATTTCAGATGAAGTCAGCTATCATTTCTTATATGTCAAGTATTTTTTCTTTTCTGTTTACTAATTAGAAAATTTTCCACCTTGCAGTACTGGGGTGATGTGTGGAGCAGCACTCTTGTCTGAAGGGGAAAAAAAGTCAGTTCTGTTCCTCCCACTACATCGTCACAAATGAGACCAAACACTTTGAGGCACCACAATCCTTGCAGCCTGAGCAGTGACTCTCACAAGCTACCAATCAAAATGCAGGAAATTGTGACACCACTAGTAACCAAGAAGAGCCAGTCCCTGCTGCTTCATGGACACCACCTTCAACAATGTTTGCAGGTATGCGGCTAAAGCACCATGCCTGAAGCACCATTGTCAGCTATACAAAGACCTGGGCTGGCTATCTCCCTCCTCCACCAGGCAATATTACCTCTGCAACCTTTCAGACACCATCATCAGAGCATCAAAGCCAGCTGAGCTCTCAAAACTACTCCAACCGGTTATACCTTCACGGGACCTTAGATCCTCTGACAAGTCCTTATTGAATATTCCTCTCTGCCACGACACAAAAAGGGCTCGAGCCTTCAGTTATGCTGCCCTCATTTTGGAACTTGCTTGCCCCAGGGACTAAGAAATGCTCCTTCTCACGATGCATTTAAGCACAATCTCAGAGATTTCCTTACCTCGATGGACAAATGTGTTTGTTTTGATCCCTCTTGAATCCCATGCTCCTAACCTGTTCTCCTCCCCTCCCCTATTATGTATTATAGGCACTTGTGTTTTTATTCTTGGTTGTTTTTTGCTTTTATGTTTCATGTTTGTTGATACTGTATAACATTGTTGTTCTGATGCCAATTGTAAAGCTCTCTAATTACTGCCTAGTCACTTAGCTTGCCCTCGCTCCTGAGCTGTTTTCCCCCACCTTCATTCCTTATCCTGCACCCTCTGTTCCTGTAACACTTACTTTCCCAGCCCCGCTCTCTTCCCTTCCCACTTAGCCATTTCTCCAGTACCCCTGTCATTACCCCCTCCCTTTTTCCTGCCCCTCCCCTCTCCTGCTCTTTGCCGCCTCACTCCCCTCTAACCGCCTCCTCCCCTCTCTACCATCTTTGGTTCCACCTGCCCGTAACAGGTTGCTACCTTGTACCGCCATGCCGTAACTTGCCGCAACCCTTCCTACCTTTCTTTACCTTTCTTCCCTCTCCCTGCCAGCTTCCTCCTTCTTTATTCTTCCCTCTCTCCCTATGCTCAGTCCTCACCCCTCCCTCTCCTATTTTATCCCGCCTCCCACCAGTTTGCGTGACTCCCTCTCCTGCTGCCGTCTCAGAGTTCCACCGGCTCGGCCGCAGGTTACTACTCTACCCCCGCCAATGCCGCTTTCACCGCCTCGCCTCTTGTCCTCCTCCTTCTTCTGCTCCACTGCGCTCTTACTAGGTGCACTCTATCTCCCTACCCCACTCATTTCCCTATCTGTTCCGTGCTCTTCATCCCTTTTCCCCATACCCTGCCCCTTCCCACCCTACCCTTCCTCCCCATTCCTTTAGTTCAAATCCTCCTCACCCTTGCACCTAGTCCCCCACCGCCTCCCTGCACATCACCCTCTCCTCTCTATTTTTGCACCCATAGCTTCACTGTCCTGTTCCCCGACCTCTCCGTCTCTTGCCGACTCCCGTTCCACCGTCCTGCCACAGTGGTAACCTTCTCCCTGCTAATGCCGCACTTACGCCTAACCTCCCTCCCTGTCCTCCCCTTTTTTGCTATTCGCCCTACCACCCCCTGTCTCCATCTCTCCTGCCCTACCCTTACACCTGTCCCCTACCACCTCTCCCCCTAGTTCTCAACAACTGAATACATGTAATTTTATCCTTATTGCTATGCTTGACTACACTGTGTGACTTTGTCCTTTGCAAATGTATCCTGCTCTGTGTAATTTCTTATGTATCCTGCTTTGTGTAATCTCTTATGTATCACTGTGTTCTGTAACTGTACCTCCCGGGTCGTGCCTGAAAATAGTCACTTGTTGGCTAGCGCACTTACCCGGTCAACAAAAACTAAATAAATAAATATGAAAGTGAAACCTGGCAGTGAGAAACGGTTTCTTATTGGTTACTAGTGATTTCATAGTAAGTGTGGTCTCAGTATTGATGCAGTGGGAGGAACAGAACTGACTTTTTTCCCCCTCCAGAGTGCTGCTCCACACATTACACCAGTACTGCCAGGTGGAAAATCTTCTAATTAGCACACAGAAAAGGAAAAAATACTTGATATATAAGAATTGATAGCTGACTACATCTGAAAATGGAACACCTAGGGTTGGTCGACATCTGGAGAAGCATATTTCCATCCTCACCGGGTTTTACATGCTATTCCCAAGATTTAAATCCTATTCTAGATTAGATTATTTTTTGACAACATGTGAACATCTGTCAAATGTTCAGGATATTGCTTTGGGTCCAAAATTTTTATTAGACCATCATCCCCTGACCTTAAACTTGTAATGGGAAGGGAAGCGAAGAAATCTCTTTGGAGACTTAACACGTCTCTTTTTAGGGATAAGGAATTTCAAAAGACCATTCAGCGACAGCTCCCCCTCTTTTTTCAAGAGAATGCAAATCCAAAAATCCCCGAAATAATACAATGGGATGCCATGAAAGCCACCATCCGGGGTGAAAGTATAGCATATTCAGCCAAACAACACCGAGAGAGAGAGAGAAACAGAATATCATAGGCTATCAAACCCATTAACCAATTACCAGCTCTTATACAGGAAGGGAGATGAGGACCTCCAGATACTAATAAAAGACACCAAGGCAGTCTTATAAAAAATAATTGACAGTAAAGTACAACAATCTTTATATTTTCTTCGCTTATCCGCACATAAGGGAGACTCCAGAGGCACAAAGAATTTGGCATGTAGACTACGTGAATGAAAGAGATCTGCAACTATCTTGAAACTTAAAAATCTATTGACAGGTATAACACATCATTCTGAAGCACATATTCAAAAAGCCTTTTCGGACTACTACTCTAACCTATACTCTGCTGACCCTCACTATGCTCAAGCTTCAGCACAACAGTTCCTGACGCATGCAGGACTCCCAACCCTATCACCCCTACAAACTAAAACATTGACCGCCCCTATATCTAAATTAGAGATAGAAGAAACCATCAAAGGCCTAAAACCGGGAAAATGTCCTGGTCCCGATGGCTACTCTTCAGAGTGGTACAGAAGATTTCTTAAAGAACTAATCACTAAAATGCACTCTTTATATAACCACATCTTTAAGGGTGGACAATCCCACCCTTCTTGGGATTTTGCCACAATAGCCCCATCCCCAAACCAAATAAGGACCCTTTGGACCCAGGATCTTATTGTCCAATTTCTATCCTTAATGTTGACTATAAAATCTATATGGCCATACTGGCAACCAAACTAGAATCAATAATCCTCCAATTAATACATCCTGACCAATCTGGCTTTATTCAAAAAAGAAATACATCAGATAATATACGATGGACCCCATTGCTTCAGGAATATGTCACCACTCACCAAATCCCCTCAGTCTGTATTAGCCTTGATTCAGGGAAAGCCTTCGATCATGTCCCATGGCCCTTTCTCTGGGATACCCTGAAAGTGTTCCAATTCATCCCCAATTTATTACAAATTTAGTTAACCTCTACAAAGCCCCCTGGGCCTACATCTGCTCCAATGGATCGTTGTCCTACTCTATTCCTCTAGGTAGACGTACACATCAGGGATGCCCCCATCTCCCTACCTTTTTGCTCTTTTTCTTGAGCCCCTAGCAACGGTCCTTAGGAACACCCCAAAAATTGAGGGAATACAAATTGGACATCAGGATTACAAAATCTGCATGTTTGCGGATGATGTTTTACTAACTTTGTCATCCCCTTCTCTGTCCATCCCAGAAACTTGGAAACTTCTAGTCCAATTCAAAAAAATATCCACCTTTAAACTTAACCTGGGCAAGACAGAGATTCTTTCATTTGACTTTACCCCTTCCCTACAACTTAAAAAAACACACCATTTTAAATGGTTATCCATTAAGATCTCACACTTGGCCCTCCAGCTCCCTAGGGATCTTGGACTGTTGGAAGTAATCAATTATGAACCCTTGTCTAACCAGATCCAGTCTGATCTTAACCGTTGGGCAACAGGTATCTTCCCCTTCCATCGAAGGATTGAGATTATTGGTACAAATATTCTTCCTTGAATACTTTACCTATTACAAACAATCCCTACATACCCATCTAAATTTTATTTCAAATCATTGGACGGGCTGATCTCCAGTTTTTTATGGGGCAATAAATGTCCGAGAATCAGATTCTCCATCCTAAAACTATCACTTTCACAGGGGGGCCTCAATCTTCCAAATCTATCCCTGTACGCCCAAGCGGTTTTCCTAAGAATTCTGATATTGTGTTTAGCAGAGTCTTTCTGCTCTCCCTGGAAGACAATAGAATTCCATCTAAACGACCTTTATGACATTAAAAAGATCCTCTTCTCCTTAGACGAGAGGTCTATCCCATCCTCGGATCTAAAAAATATAACATCCTAACCTTATAGGCTCTGGAGAAGACTGAGAAAGAGGAATCCTATTCTAAAAATTTATAAATATTGCAAACTTATATCACAAGATGAAACGTTTGTTCCCAACTTCCAAGACCAGACCTTTGCTCAATGGAGAAACCTTGGCCTTTCTCATATATATCAATTTATTTTTCCTTTGGGTATAATCTCCTTTGAAAGGTTACAATCTCAATTCTCACTTCGAACTTCTGACCTATTCCGATATATCCAAATTCGCAATCACATCATGCGTAATAAAAACATCTTACCCATACTTCCATTTCCCACACCAAACCTATTAAAATTATTCATCAAATCAATGAAAGGCAATTTGAGTCTAAAACTCATAGGTTTAATATATAAAGAGATGAGAAATGAAGGCCAGGACTCAACCGGATCTATCCTCATAGAATGGAACAAGGACCCAGATCTAATAATTCCAACTGACTTATGGTTTAGATCATCTCTTACAGAGATTAAGTTCACTCAGTCCCCCCATTGGAGGGAATCTGCCTGAAGGTGCAGATCTCGTTATTTTAGGGCGCCGGCAGCTCTTGTCAAATTCCTTCCCCCTAATTACACTTTTTGTTGGAGACAGTGTGGATGTAGGATTGCCACCCTGGCACACATCTTCTGACTATGTCCATACCTTATGCCCTTTATACTCTCCCTCCAAAATGAGTTCTCTCTCCTGTTCAATGATACCGTTGAACTCACTGCAGAACAATTCTTGCTGGGGATCTATCAGGACCACGCTCCTCATTGGAAAGACTCGATACTACCAGTTTGCCTTCTGGCTGCTAAAAAAGCAATTACCCGACGCTGGATGTCCGGCCAAACTCCAACAATACAAGAATGGAGGAATTTGATGTCTGAAATTTATGTAGCTGAAAGACTTAATGCTGAATTACAGGGTAGAGGCTCATCTACTAAACAGAAATGGCAGGGCTGGGTTAGCTACTGCAATGAGCGTGACCCCACCTTTTATCCTTAAATGAACATAAAATAGCTGCCCTTTGTAGTAGATCAGGGTGTACTATAACCATCGGCTATATCCCAAAAAAATAAAAATATATAATAAGGGGGGGAAGGGAGAGGGAGACCCGACATTAAAACTCCAAATCATATTACATACCTATAATAAGTGGAGATGGACCTTTACCGCTATTTGAGTCTGACAGTTAACTACAGTCTCTTGAAATATACCATAAAAATCAACCTTCTCTTATGAACTCTATGCCTGTAATAGCCTGCCTAATATTTATTGTGCATATTGGTTCTATAATATCTCTGTAATGTGTGGAACAAAAATGGAAACAAAAATATATTTAAAAAAAATCCCATAATGCAGCTAACTCAATGTTGGTATACAAATGGGTACCACCATAACACATAACTTCATACAAAATGTACCTATGATGGTATCACTACTCTATGAGCTAAATATTGCTTCACACATGTTCCCCTTGATTTTTTTTCTCCCTAGCTCATTGCATATATTATTACCCATGTGATTATCTTGTGTGTGTAGCATAGTACAACATAAATTAGGTGTGCCACACAGTTTACAGTATGGACATTGAGCATATTAATAATTTTACACTGTATCCATTTGAATTACATAACCTGTCTTACATAGAAACATTGAAACTGATGGCACATAATGACCACTTGGTCCATCTGGTCTGTCCATTTTTAATTATGATCACTTTTGCTGCAGACCCTACTTCATCTACAGCACTGTCTCTTCCACCCTTTTCCTTCCTTCAATGATTCCCTTGTGCCCATCCCAGTCATTTTTGGAAACTCACCACTGGGTTTGCCCCACTGTCTCTGATGAAAGGCTGCTCCAGGAATTCAACACGCTTTCTATGAAGAAGTATTTCCTCACTTTTCTCCTGAATCTACCCCCTTCCAGTTTCTTATCATGACCCCTTGTTTTAGACAACCTTTTTCTCTGAAAAATATCTCCCTCGTATACCTTATTAACCCCTGTGAAGTCCTATCCCTCCAGGTTGGCCCACAGTCCCCAATGTAGCAATACCTCTCTTCTCTGCACCATTCCTTCTACTATTACTTGGAATCTTTAGTGTGCAGCTCCCTCTCCTTCTCCATACAGTACAAGACACACTCACCACTTGCATTTTAAACACATGAAAAACATAGGATCAGCCAGATAAATGATCTAACTTTACAAACAAACTAAATTTACACATGGAGCTGACTCCAGCAATTCATCTTTATGTTTAAACTCATGAAACCCCCTTATCAAGTTAATGTATTAACAACCGAAGTGGCTCTGAACAGATTTTGTTTATACTTGTTAGCTGATCAGCAAAATGCCCGTTTTCACAAGCAACAAGCACAGGAATACAGATAATAAAAAACAATTAATACAATGCACAAACATAACTTACAATATACAATACACACAATTATTCATTAAATACGGGTGCATTCATTCTTTAAAATGAGCCATGGTTTTAATCTGATTTTAAAAGATTTCATCATTGTACAGTTAACATGAGACAGAGGATTACGGTATCTTTCATGATATTTGTTTATTTTGTTTTTGTTAACGGGTAAGGTGCACTAGTCATACATATGCCTCTTTTCAGCCATGACCCAGGAGAGTACATCAGTAGACCTTTACAAAGCACAAAGCATATCATTAACAAAAGAGCCAGATTGTACGATACATCAGTTGGATAACATGAAGCATTAACGTGAGGACCAGAGGTGCACAATACACAAGTTATTGATTCATTTGAGTACAAAAACATTGTAGTTCCATAAAGTGAGCTGTAGATTTGGCTAAACAAAAGTGATGAGAGAGGAACGCCACATAGTGAATGCCTGATGGGGCTGGGAGCAAAGAGGAGGTAGAAGGAAGAAGAAAAGTAACAGACAAATGAGTAACTAAGTGCTGTAAGCAGGAGTAATTACACTGTAGTTAGGGGTTAGGGACAAGTACAAGTAGAGCATTGGAGCAGGTGAGATCGACATTGGCACTGTAAGATGTTAGAGACTGGGCATTGACATATTTGAAGAGGGATGCTGTTCCATAATTTAGGAGCAGTAATAGCAAAAGCCATCTCACCAAACTTAGTCCTTGTCCTAGGGATGGATAACGGGTCACGGTCAGATGTTCTGAGAGAGTATTTTTTTTGCAAGGCGCCAGAAGGGAGGCTAAAGAGTGGGACATTTAATTCAGCAATTTATTGTGGATAGTTCTTCCAAGAGAGAGGTCATGAAGAGCAAAAGGAAGGGTCAGCCTAATATGGAATACAGTGTACAGTGGTGACTGAGGTAATTGCATGTTAGGGCAAGATTACATAAGGAGGGATGAACCCATGACAGGGCATGGGTTTACTGAGCATTAATCCACACTTGGGGGGGTGTGAGGTACGAGGCTGCAGGCCGAGTGACTTCAACCACCCTGGCATGGATTAATGCTCAGTAAACCCATGCCCTGGAGTGGGTTAATCCTCTTATAACATGGGCAACATCATGTTAGAGGTTTATCTAAAGGAATATTAAAATAAATCTCTGTGAGCATGCATTTGTAATAAAATAGTCCTTCGGCCTAATTTATTCATTTATTTATTTATTCATTACAAATCAGGTTTACAACCTTTGAGTCAGAGACTCATTTACAATGGCACCTCATCGCAAGGGGGGCAGACATCAAGACAGTTATTACAGTGCAGATTAAAACAGAGGATAACATTACAGGTGCAGTAAAAGGAACATTTAACATAGATATACTTAGGTTACATAATGTAGTAGTTTGTATATTACTTAGGTTGCATAGTGTTACAAAATTGTGAGTTACACTCATGGATATAGTAGGTCCTCAGAGAAGACAGCGGGTTACATCCCTGTTTGGATCTAGTAGGGAAGGAGTGGGTCTGGGGGGAGGGAGAGGCTGTCCAGTGGACGTTGTCGAGCCAGGGGGCAAGGTGTGTGGGTACCACAGGTTACAACAGGGGGTTAGTTACACCTACAACAGCGGGTATTAAAGATATGGTTCTGAAGGGCTGTTTTGAAGGAGCCAATTTTTGGCAAGTTGGAGATGCAGCTAGGGGAGGGAGTTGAACCAGGTGGGGGCTCGGTAGAGGAAGGATCTCTGAGAAAGAGAGGTCTTGGTTCTGGGCACCTTGAAAGTAGCCTTAACTGAGCTATGGGTGGTGATGGACGATGATGACTGCTGTAGGGAGGTGGAGAACCCGGGGGGCGGGGAAGAGTCCTAGCAGTGATTTCTTAGCGAGAAGGCAGGTCTGGTAGAGCAGTCGCTCCTCAAAGTTGAGCAGATTGGTGGTAGTATAGAGAAGGCAGGTGTGAGTTTGGCTGGGGGCACCAGTCAGGAGCCTACAGGCCTTATTGATGGAGAGTTGAATTTTGGAGAGGGCAGTGTTGTCAGCTGCAGCATAGATGGCAAGCCATAGTCCACGAGGGACAAGACGGAGGAGGTGATGGCCAGCCTAAGGGCAACCTGAGGCAGGCAGTCCCTGTGCTGGTATAGCAGGCCAATCCAAGAGTTAATGGCGGCTGACAGGACATTAATGTGGGTGTGGAAAGAGAGGGAAGTATCGAATGTGATGCCTAGGTACTTGAATGTGGTCACTTGTTCTAGCCAGTGCAGAGTGCTGAGGATAATCAAGAGGGGGGGTATTTTTAGCTTTATTTTGGTGGTGGGAGAAGAGCATTGATTTGGTTTTCTTTGGGTTAATGACCAGTCTGCGGTCGCTGAACCACCTTTCGGCTTGGTTGTAAGCTTGCTGGAGGGATAATTGGAGGGAGGTGGGATTGGGATGTGAGGATACGAGAACTGCATCCTCGGCGTAGAGGAGCATTTTACCAGTACATGAGCTGGGGAAGGTGTTGAGGTAGAGACTAATTAGTATTGGACCCAGGATGGAGCCCTGAGGGACCCTGGAGCGAACGGGGAGAGTGCTGGAGAGGGAGCCGTTGATCTTGACACGCTGGGATCTATCAGTGAGGTAGCTAGAGAACTAGGAAATGGGACCACCACAGAAACCAAGTTGGTGGAAAGAGTCAAGTAGAAGGGGATGACAGACATGTCAAAGGTCTTGGAGAGGTCAATGAACACTGCTCCTGCAAGGCTGCCAGAGTCGAGAGCAGCATGCAGGTGTTGGGAGAATTCCAGGAGAGCCATGGTTGTACTGTGCCCTGGGCAGAAACCGTGGTGCTCTGGGCACATAATGTCATACTTGGTTAGATATTCAGAGAGCTGGATCAACACCACTTTTTCAAGGGCTTTAGAGAGTGGGGGGGGAGGATGGAGATCGGCCGGTAATTGTTGGGGGTGGACCGGTCCCCACTCTTATGCATGGGTGTGATTTCAGCAGTTTTCCAAGCACTTGGAAACTGACCCAGGCATAGAGATTGATTTAGAAGGTCAGTCAGGGGGACTAGGACTTCATCCAAGACCATATGGAGGATCCTAGAGTCGAGGGGGTCACTGCTGGGGTTATTGCTGTTAAGGCTTTTAGCAGGTGAGGCCTGCAAATGGATTTGTCCTTCTGAGGATGCCGTATTTGTAGTTCTCCATTAGGTGGATTTGTCCTAATGAGAATGCCGTAGTTGTAGTTTTTTACATGTTTCTTTGATGGAGCGATCTGAAAAGGTCACTTTACATTGCTGCTAATCAGGATTTTTGGGTCTGGCAAGGCAACTGTGGGTATACTCTTGCAACTGTGGGTATACTGGGGATTATACAATGGCAAGGATAATTCCAGCAATGTGATTGGTCAGACTGCCTTAGAAACAGTGGTGTTATCTGACAATAACATCACTATATCTAGGGCAGGTAGAAAACTGACCTCATCATATGCCAGCAAGTAAAGAGGAATCACTGCCCACTGCCCACTGACCTTCAGCCACACATTGATCCCTCAGCCAGAAGCTGCACTGTTATTCTTTTTCCTTTTTCAAACTGTATTTATTACCCCTTATCTCCGAACTCTCTCCAGCGACCTCCTGATCCACAGTCTCTACCTCCCAGCGTGGCTCAGTGGTACTCCACAGGCTCCTCTCCGGCTCCAGGCATCCCCAGGGTCTACTCTCCGGGGAAGGGCCGCCCCCGCCCAGGGCACTCTTTCTCACAGTATTGAGACACTGGGCCAGAGAGGGGGTGATATCCTGAGAGCCAAGTCCATGTGAGGGAGTGTGGTCTGCAGAGGGAGGCACCTTCGCCTATCGGCGATGGGGGGGTTTCCTTTTTGTGTGCTAGAGATCCCCTGTGGAGCCCGGCTGTCATGGCAACATGCTGCCATGGCTCCACCCCCTGGTATATGCCACGACGCTACTTTTGGCTACCTCCAGCCACCCCCAGAGGTCGCTCTTCGAGCAGTCATATCCCCATCCCACCCCTGGGAAGATAGAGCAGCCCAGCGGACGATCGATCTCTTCCCTTCCTGTCGACCCCTGGCTCCCTGGGTTCGTTCCTGAACCCAGGTCACTGGTGTGGCACGAGATGTGGTGGCCAGCACCTCAACCCTCAGCACCACCAGGCTGGCCAGCGCTGTTATTCTTCAGGGAAAATATAGCCCCCATCAACTTTCTATCTGTCCACACTACCTCAAGGCAAGTGGTTGGTGGGCTGCATTCCTGGTATTTCATTCAATAAAAATGGGATTTAAAAAAAAACCTGAAAGCCATGTTCACTTCTGGGTGCACTCATGTCACAGAGCTGTGCTGAAATATGGAAATGTTTTTTTTTTTTTTAAGAAATACTGGTCATTTGTTTTCAAAGCCATAACTTCCAATGGCTTTATCACAGAGGAGCAGAGACATTGAGCAAGCAACTTTAGAAAAGCTGACCACACGACAGTCAGTTTCAGGCAACGCTCAGTCACCCAAGTGACATAAAATCAGTAGGCAGGGGATCTGAAATGCAAGCTTACACAGACACACTCAGTAGAGTGACTGAGAAGCACCAGAGAGGGGAATTTGTAATGCGAGGTTACTGGGGTGCAAAACAGAGACACAGAGATCAAGATAAAGTTTATACTGACACAGCCACCGAAGGCGAACAATGGAAGGTGGGGTGGCACACAGAAGAGCTTAAAAACACACCATACAGAAGGACAAATGGCAAGCTTATAGAAGCACGCCACCTGCTGGACAAGAAGTATGGACTCTTTTTTGAGTAAGTATACTTGCCCTAACAAAGATTAAAGAAAAATATGTTTTAAACATATTTTTACTATTTTCTTTTTTTCTACATAAAGGAGCCATTCTTTAACAGCAATAAGGCACTTTAGGGTGTGTGTTATTGTGTAATAACATCACTTCTCGGTTGTTGAACGCACTCGGCCTGCAGCCTTGTGCTTCAACCACCCAGTGCATGATGTTATTACACAATAACACACACCCAATCATACTTTATTGCTTAATTAATCAACGGTCAGGTGACCTGTTTGGATGAATCAGAATACAGGATTTTTTTGTACCCATGTTATGAATTGTTGTTGTTAGCCAGTTCTCAGTTACACCGTATGGAGCTGGGGACATGGGCAAAGAAGGACAGGCCATAGGTTAATTTGGGGAGCAGTAGGCCTCACACCACAGTTATTCAAACTGAAGGGGATAGATGTGGACTAGCATGATAGGCTATGCCAAGACTGATATTAACAGCCTTATTGTCTGAAGATGTGTGTAAAGAGAAGTCGGGGGGAGGGGTCAAATATCAAACCGAGGTATTTAAAAGAACTGACAAAGTCAAGGGGGGAGCCATTGTCACAAACCGCTCTTGGCAGAGTGCAAGTGTTTTTTTAATTGCTGGGTGGATCCAAAGAGCATGGCTTGGGATTTTGTATGATTCATTAGTAGCCTATTATCTGTGAACCAAGTTTGGACTGTCTTCAGGTCTGAAGTGAGGGCATTATTTATGTCAGCTACCTCCAGTGTATTGGTGAAGATAACTAAATCCTCAGTATATAGAAGAGGGGTAGTATTTGCAAAGCAGTGATGAATAGAGTTGATGCATAAGAAAAAGAGTAGAGGCCCGAGTATGGAGCCTATGGGGGCAACAAGGGTGGAAGGAAAGCTGTCTGAAAGAGAGGAGCCGACCCTGACAAGCTACTGTCTATTTGTGAGGTAGCTAATGAACCAGGGGTGGGCATGCTCAGGTATCCCCAATGCACTGAGATTACTGCAGAACAGAGAGTGGTTTACCATATTGAAAGCCTCTGTAAGATCTATGAAGATGGCTCCAGCAAACTCGCCCTTGTCGAGAGAGGTAAGGATTCTATTGGTTAGTGTGAGCAGAACAGTAATAGTGCTATGGCTTTGGTGAAAGCCATGCTGAGTAGTGCAGAGGTGGTTATGTTTTGCTAGGTAGGAGGTAAGTTGGGCAGCTACAATTTTTCCGGGTACCAGGTTAAAATGTTGAAAGCACAATAGCGCGGGTCAAAACAGCTAAAGATAAAACAGCTACAGGGACATAATAGTGAAGGTACATTATAGCTAAGGTGTAGTTAGCACTGTCCCTGTACCTGTTCAGGGGATAGGGATAAAGCTTTTGCTGCAGGCTATAAGCAAAGCAGCTGCCATAGCTCGGAGGATAGGGTCACAGACAGCGGAGGGAGGTGGCGCATTGGTGGACTGGGGTTTGATTCCTGGTCCCAGAACACATTTTTTTGTTGTTGTGGGTGTTGTCTTCCCTCCTCCCAATTTACCCTCTGTGTGTGTCTGTCTCCCACCCTGCACCTTTTGCCCCTGCCATTGTCCTGCTGCTTCCCTGTCCCCTTCAGAACAATTCCTCCCCCCCACCGAGGTTTTTCCCTGTCCCTGAGTTGCCTTCCCCTGGAGGTAGTTATATTAAGTTGGGGGTGTTCAGCGGGTGCAGGAGGTGGTGCCACTTGCAGTCAGTTTTTTTTTTTGATGGTAGTGGTTCTAGCACTCACTGTTTTTATTAAGCACTATATTCGTTTTAGCTGTTTTTGCTACACTGCATTTGACCGCACTGTTTTTGTTTTAGCTGTTTTGACTCTGTGCCATTTTCTCGAGTACTTTACTTAGCACTGGTAGGATGGCAATAGGTTCACAGTTATTAATAAGTCTGCAGTTTCCTTTCCTGAATATAGGCACTATGTTTGCCATTTCCTGGACTGCCACCACAGCCTTAGAAGTAAGGGAAAGGTTGAGAATTCTTGTTAGGAGGGATGCTAGTTCGTAGGCAGTAAGTTTTAGGAGTTTAGGCTCAATTCCATCAGAGCCAGCAGATTTGGATGCAGGGATCTGCTTCAAGAGCTTATAAACCTCAAAGATACTATCCTGATTGAAGAGGAAAGGTAGACGATGCCCTGTTGGGGTAAATGGGGGGGGGTATGACTTTTCAAGGGTGCATTGAAGACTTCAGTGTAAACTGAGAGATCAGAGAATAGTTTACTAAAGGTGTCGGAGATAGTGTGGCGGTTGTTACAATTAACACCCCCAATCTCAATGTCAGGAAGGGTAGAGGAGTGATCATGGCCAGGGGATCTTTTGAGGCAATTCCAACATTGCAAGGGTTTTTGTAAGAGGAGGCTAGCTGGGTTCGATAGTAGTGACTCTCACTCTGTCGAATGACTTGTTTACAGTAGTTTCTAATGGCTGCATAAATGGACCAGTCAACTGTAGAACTGAAGGCCTTGAGAACAGCCCTGCATCTGTCTCTCTATTTAAGAAGAGATAGGAGAGGGCATGTTAGACGTTTAGTTTTTGGACCCCAAATTCTCCTAGTGGTGAAGGGAATATGTTTATCCTGAAGGCTGTAGAAGAATGTGTTGAAGTAAGAGACTGCTTGATCAATGTCAGATGAGGCCCACAGATATGACTAGTCAAGATTGGTCAGTTCAGTTTTAAGTTGAAAGGGGTCCAGACAGGAGAAGTCATAAAAATGAACTAGGCGAGATGGTATTTTTGGTACTTTGGAATGCCACACACAAAACACAGGGCAATGGTCACTTTTAGTGTCAAGGAGGAGGCCAGAGCAAATTATTTTGTCAACCTTGGGGGCAGACTAGGTGGGCCAAGCGGTCCTTATCTGCCATCAGATTCTATGTTTCTGTGTAACACCCAATCAATAAAGGTTTCACTCTGTCAGTTGTTAGTCTGGTAGAATGCGAGATTATATGGATTTGGAACATCTTGTTTAATGATTGTTCTACTACTTGTTTATTGCATTTGAGCCAGTCAATGTTAAAATCTCCAAAGATAACAAAATCATTATTGTTCAAACACAGGCCAGTGACATCAAACAGTGAGGTGAGGCCTTGTTGGGTGGTAGCTGGAGGTAGATATACACAAAACATATGAAGTTTCTTAGAGTTACCCAAGGTTAGAATACCATGACAGTTCAAGGAATGTTCCCGGGTGAGATAAGGGGAGGTTAGGAACAGTAAAATTAAGGTGGGCTTAAAGTAGCCAGCCCTTCAGCACAGCAGCAAGGCATCCGTCTGCGGCACCAACATCCTGGGTTCAGGGACGGACTCGGGGGGTCGGAGGGCCGGCTGGGGGGAGAAGGATTGAGCACCGTGCCAGTATTAAGTCTGTACTTGATTTTGTTAGTCTGCAGCCCTCTGAAAATGAGCTCCTCCTCCTCAGGGATTTCAACATAAACTGGCTCGCCTCTGACACTGGCTCTTACAAAGATGACATCCTAGCAGCAAACCTGACTCAGATGGTAACCTCCCCCACCCGGAAAAATTACAAAACTGGTACAAGCACCCTTATTGACTGGGTTCTCACAAATCACCCTCACTGGATAAAAACATTAAAGTCCTCCCGACTCCCTCAGTGACCACTCCCAGTGTCCTGTACCTGGTCTAATAAATTTCTCAAGCCACCCCCAAAGTTATAACAAGCAGAGTATTGCCTTATGGGAATCTTATCAAGTTGAAAACCCATCTCCTACAACAGGACTGGACGCCAATCCTTGAATCAACTGATATTAATACCGCACTAGAATACTTCATTAAATCTTTCAACTCTGCATGTGACTTATACGCCCCAGTAAAAAAACGTAAAATCAAAGCGCTATCAATTCCATGGATTACTGCCAAACTACTTGCCAAGCTCAAGGTTCGGGACCACCTCTGGGCAGTTGCCAGAGACACAGGCTCACCTCATGATACCCTAAAATACAAGCAGACATGAAATAGATGTACCTCACAAATTAGGCAAATGAAGAGCGCCTATTTCAAAAATGCCTTTGAATCCACCTGGGGTGATAGAAGAGCTTTTGGGACAACATCCAAACATAATGGGTAAACAATCAAAATTGTCACCTACCATTATGAAAGTTGATGGATCCACCACTCTTGACCCAAAGTCTATTGCAGATGCGCTTAATAAGACATTCACAGACCTTAGTGGGTCCTCCCTCAGATTTCTTCTCGGACTTACCTGTGCCTAGCCTAGTATCACAAAACATCCCTCGTGACAACCCACAATTTTACTTCAAGAAAATCAAAGTGCACAGCACACAAGTACATAAGAAAGGCCTGCTCCAAATCCAGAACAAGTAGCGACACGCTAGATCTAAAATCCTGTCTCTCACCCTGGATGAAGTAATTCACCCTTGCAAAATTCTTAATCTGTCACTTTGCCAAAGTCAATTTCCCAACAAATGGAAATCTGCCATAGTTAGCCAGTGCACAAAGAGGGACAAAACCTCAACAGGAAACTATCGACCAATATCAATACTCCTCCCTCCAAAGCACTTGAACGAATAGTGGCAGACCAACTCTCTGATTACCTGGACAAATACAATCTACTCTGTAATCAACAGCACAGCTTTAGGAAAGGACATAGTACAACAACAGCCTTACTTGATTTCTCTGGAGAAGTCCACTCAGCCCTGGACAAAGGGTGCCAAACAGGTGCAGTCTTTATCGAGCTTACAAAAGCTTTCGACACAGTCCATCATGGCCTACTTACCTCCCTACTTTCTAGCCTAGGCCTGGCCGAAGGTCCTTGTGCTTGGGTAAAAAGTTACCTGTCCAATTGGTCACAGGCTGTAAAAATCTCTAATGAACTCTCCGACTTCAAACCAGTTCTCTCGGGTGTACCACAGGGATCAATTCTTGGACTGCTCCTCTTTAGCCTGTTCCTTAACTCCCTCCCAGATATCTGCCAGAGAAAATAATCTTATACGCTGATGATGCTGTAATTCTCTTCCCACAAGGATCCAAACTCCCATGAAAAGCCTGCAACTCGCTTTCTCTAGTGTTGAAAGGTGGTTCCTGGATAGTAAACTTGTGTTAAACCACAATAAAACAAAAGCCATGCTCTTCTCCAATCACCAAAACAAAAATAGGCATACTCCACTCACCATACAAACCTCTGCGGAATTACACTGGACCAAGTAAATACTTTCAAATACCTTGGCATCACTTTTGACCAAGGGCTCACCTTGCAACCCACATTGACAACACTCGAAACAGTGAACCAACGCCTTGAATACTATTCCGAATCATCAATTTCTAAACCAAGCGGCATTGAGAATAGCTATACAGAGTTCCATAATCTCAATCATTGACTATGGCCTTATTATTTATGGCTCAGCTACCTCCACTGCTCTACGGCGTATCTCAATCACTCTAAATAAGGCCTGCCGCTCTCACGGGGTCCAAAGACTGACTCACACGCAGGATCTGTACTATGAATCAGGCTGGTTGAACCTATCAAATCGTCTTATTTATCTCACCTGCACAATGGCAAAAAAATCTATCTTGGGACTGACTCCATTATGTATTCAAAACCTACTCCAACTGAATCCTGGCTCACGACCCTCCACCAGATCTGAACGCCAACCTTTCCTGGTTCCGAGATGCCGGACTGCACAGGGACAAAGATCTTTCGCATACAGGGCCCCGACATGGTTCAATGCGCTTAGTCCACCTACTCTATCCTCAACCTCGCTTGAAGCTTTCAAATCCATGCTCTATGCCCACCTCACCATCACTAGCAACTGTGATTGCGCTAGATAAAGACTACTACTCCTCATGTCCATCCTCACATCTGAGGCCTCTTCCTCCTGACTAATGAACCCTCTGGTACCTCTACTACTTCCTGTCTCCCACCCAAACTCACTCCCCTTTTTTCCTGTCCCTCTCACTTACTCTCTCAGCTCACCACCTTTCCCTCCTCTCTAGCCTCCTTTTGCGCCCTAATGATCACCCTCTCCTGGAAGTTCTCTTAACCTCGAAATTGTCTACTCGCTTGAACCTGTTATAGCTTGTTTTTCTATGAAACTTAAAACGTTACTGCCTTTAAACTGTTAATAGCAAATTTATGATGTAACTTTCCTGTCTGGTTTTACCTGTAATGTGTATCATGCTTTGTTAAATGTTCTTTGTGATGTGGAACCTTTGTAAAAGAGCCCTGGCTCAAAGGTATTAATTCCTAGACTAATAAACTAAACTAAACTAAATCCCAGGGACTGCTGTCCTTCTCCGGGTAGGGGCGGGGAAGAGTGTCCGATGCTATGTGGACCTCTGGTGGAGGCTGGGGGTACCACCATGGCTGGTACCACACGTAAGGGGGGGGTGGAGCGGATGCTGGCATCATTGCACGTCCCCACCCTCAGGAAAAACTCATAAAAAAAAGCATCCCCAGCTGCTGATGGCCCCCGCCTCTCCTGCTGCAGTCTAAAGTCCGCTGGGGGGGGTCCTGCTCCCATGACACCACCCGGGGGCAAGCCAGGGCTTCATAACTGTGTTTCCTATGGAGGGGGGACCCGCCCGGTGACTTCACCTAGGGGGGGCAAGCCTGTGGATGGGGGAAGCGGTGAGTAGTGGGGGACCAGAGCCTCCTGTGGGGGGGGGAGCAATAGCCGGTGGAAAAAAAAAGTGGTCTTAAAGTAGATCATGGTGCTCCCACCACGTTTGGTGGAGGACCTATCATATCTGGTAAAGCTGTATCCTGCAATATCATAGAGACTGTTAGGTGTTCAAGGCTTGAGCTATGTCTCAGAGATACAGCATATGTCAGGCTAGTAATAGTATGTCCAGGCTGTGAGTTCGTCAAGGTTATGAAGGGGACTTCTGATGTTCAGGTGGGCAGTTATGAGTCCCTTCTCTCCTTGCCAGGAAGGGAGTGAGAAGGAGGGACTAGTAGGTATTGGAGGCCCAGGGTTAGGTTGTATGTTTCCAGCAACCAGTAACAGGAGATACATCACAAGGAAAAGGGCAGTTCGTTTAGGGTGAATAAATATGGGCAGGAAGTACCAACGGAATTTATTAAGGTAACAAGACATGAGGTACCAGAGTTAGGAGCGCATAAGCCGAGTATATAAATGGTCTGCTGTGGACAGACTAGGGTGCTGGACATAGTGAAGTCTGAGACAGGAGAAGGGTTACCACTAGAAGGCATTGAGGCCGTTATCGTGTCAGTAATGAAAAGAAGGGCAGGGAGGGCTGATACAGAAATGAGGTGGTGTGGGGAAGCAGGTTAATTTGTAGCAGTTAAACAGCTGATAATAGGAATTAGCTAGCTGCAGCAGCAAAAGACATAGATATGGAGTTGTTAAAACAGACCTTCCTAGGGAAGGTGTAAGGTTAAGGTTCAAAAGGACTGGCTAAATATAAGTCCACGTCATGTTGACAGTAGGGACAGGGAATTAACAGGTAGGCAGTATGGCTAATATCAAGATAGCTGTCAGTTAACAGAATACAGGTTACGATAGTATTTAGAGGCAGCAACATTTGCAGTGGAAAGGAACGTGTTCGATTAAGTCCTGATACAGTAAGGCACTTCCTGGTGGTCTGGTGGTTTTAGAGTTACAGACTATGCTAGCGAAAGTAAGGCAGTAGGAACTGTAAGGGCAAGGAATACTAAACGAGATCAACCCTGGGTTAGGTGAGGTTAGGTCTTTGCAGGAAGTAGCAAACTATACAATTCAGGAGGCAATAGCATAGGAGGCAACAAACTGAATCTAGTGGTACTATGTAACGACAGTCAAAACCCCATTAGGGAAGCCACTACGTTCAGATGTTAGGTAATGCATTTGGGTGACAAGAATGAGAAATGTATTTCATGTGTGGAAGGCAAGTTACCGAGACATGCTAGAAAGGGATTTAGGAATTCTAGTCAGCAGTGGTCTAGAACCAACAAAGCATATTAATGAAGCCATTAAAATGGCCAATAGAGTGGTACAGTCAATAAGGAGAAACAAAAAATCTAATAAGGATCCTGTAGTATTGGCTCCTCTGTACAGGGCATATGTCCGTCCCCATTTGGATTATGGTTCACCATTTTGGTGTCCATTAAAATAGAAAGATATTATTCAAGTGGAGAGACTACAAAAAAGATTTACAAAATAAATGGCAGGGCTACAGAACCGCACTTATCCAGAAAGATTATCATCCTTGCCAGCCCACTGGCACAAAGGCACAATTGCCGTCTGTGGCGCAGATGACCCAGGTTTGGGAACGGACTCGGGAGTCAGAGGGCCAGCTGGGGGGGAGTAGGATTGAGCGTCCGGTGGACTGCTCTCCTACTCTGGGGGAGGTGGGTTGAGTGTCCGATGCACAATGGACCCCTGGCATAGGCCGGGGGTTCCACAGCAACTGGCACCTGCACGTTCGGGGACAGGGCGGACGTGGGTCGACGTTGTATGTCCCCTCCCCATGGGGTTTCACAGCCTACTAAAATGCCAGCCCCCGCCAATGAGCTGGCTCCGCTGCCATCCCCTCTGGCTACCAGAGTTCAGCTATCGGCGGTCCCACTCGGGGGCGCAAGACCGAGTATGAAGGGGTGGCTGATGGAGCCTGGCAAGCCCGTTGGGGCTTGGGGAGCCAGCACGAAAAAAAGTAAAGTTAAAAAAAGAAAGATCATCATCATCCTTGGGTTTAATGTCATTACAGCAGAGAAGAGAAGAGAAGATTAAGAGGAGATATGTTGCTAATGTGAGAGATTGTACAAGATCAGTTCTTAATAAATAGAACTGGGGTGGAATTTAAACAAGGTACAATTACTAGTAGAGGAAACTCCCTTCAGATTAAAGGGAAATATTTTAATACCAGTAAAAAGAAAATATAGTAGTGTATGTTAGAATGTTGTTATGGATGGAAATCCATCCCTACTAAAATGTTGTTATGCTGTACTAGCTAAGTCATCGTTTGATATGCTGTACTAGCTATGTAGCTAGTGCAGCATAACAACTTAGAGCATGATCGCGCATGCACAGTGCGCGATCTTCCCCCTACTCGGCAGTGGCTGCAGCGACATTTCATTTCATCTTTTATTTTTAACCAGTAAGTGGACTGGGCTCAGCCCTTTTTCAGCCACACCTGATGCTGAACAACAGATCAACAGTTACAACCAACCATATAAAAATACAATTACACACAATATAATAACTTCACACACAACTGCACACATTTTTGTTGTTTAAGGATAAAAATAATCCTTTACTAAAATGTATTAAATTATGTACTCCCTTTGTCAAATAGGTGTATTTGTTTGGGAGGGTGCATACCAAGAGAAAGCTTTACTGGTCAACTGTAGCTTGAATCTTGGGACAACAAAATCCTGGACCCCACTATTTCTTGTTATTCCTTCCCTTTTTACTGGGGCCAGTGCCCCAGGGAGCACCTGGAGGTCATTAGCTCTTAGTACCTTGAATACAAAGTTCCCTAGCTGTTGTCTGATTCTCTTTTCTGGTGGCAATACTCTCCGTTTCTTAAAAAGCTCATAATAGTGCATGCGTTTTGGAGCCCAAAGTGCATATCTGCAGATATTGTTAAATAAAGTCCTATACTTTGATTCAAACACCCCATTATTGTTAAAAAAACATTATGCTACCATATTCCAGTATGGGCATTAGGACTTGCTTGGTTATGACTATCCAGGCTTCGTTAGTCAATGAATTTATATTCCAGTATAGGTATCCTATTTTTTGACTGAGCCTCTTTCCTGTTTTTTCAATAAGTGGAACTAAGCTCAAGCAAGGGTACAGAAGAACTCCCAGATATTTTAAAGAAGAAGCCAAAAGGAGACTTGTCCCATTGTGACAAGTTATTAGTAGTTTATTTTCTTTTTACAATTTCTGTGAAGTTCCAAATAGCTAATGTTTGTTTTAATCTCATTTAGGGTCAGCTTGTTGTCTCTTAACCATTGAGCCAGTATATTATATTTGTTTTGCATGGTCGCCTGAATGATACCACTGGTTGGTGCTGAATCCCAGATTGTGGTGTCATCAGCTTAACCTATGCTGTTTTTAGTTGTAAATGGGCTATGTAAATCATTCATAAACACTATAAATAGCAGTGGCCCTAGCACGGATCTCTAGGGTACCTCGGCCTCTACTTTCAGTGGTTCTGAGATTGTGTCCCTGATCTTGACTCTTTGTCTTTGATTACTCATGTAGCTCCGGAACCCCTCATCCTCTATTCCATTGACCCCCAGTTTGCTAAGTTTGTACAAAAGCAGCTCATGGTCCACTGTATCGAAGGCACCGGTTAGGTCCACAAACACCGCACCCGTGGCACATCCCTCCTCACAAGCCACGAGCATGGTGTTTGAGAACCCAGCCAGCACCATCGCAGTAGACCACCCCCCCAATCCATGCTCCTGGTCAATAAGCCTGTTAGCAATTCCAGAACCTCCCTTTCTTCTACTTCTTTAAATGTAAATGCTGGAGCATCTCGTTCCTGTTTTACTTCATGTCCATTAGTTCCTTCAACTCCGGAACTGTTCTTAGGGTCCCTACCCCTTAAACATCTGGAAATGAAGAATCTATTAAATCTTTCTGCCAATTTCCTATTTTCTTGTATCAGCAAATCCCCAACTTTTATGCCCTTAATACCAGTTGTGTCCTGTGGGTACAAATTTGTGTAAATGACTGCCAGAATTTTTTTGGGTCCTTAATATTCTCTAACTGGGCATAGTGATAATATGTTGATTTTGCATCCTTTATTTCTTTCTTAAGCCTTCTGTCCCATAGCAACCATATGGCATCGGAACCATCTATTGCTGAACCCGACCCAAAATGGCCACTGGGAGAGAATGAGTTAACTTTGTTTCTTAACATTTTATACTGCCCCAGACTTACCCCATCTTTCTTTATTAAGTACTGTTTCCTCATCTTATCCATTTTTATGGCTGTGGGTGGAGTCTACAGCCGTCTTGCTGTCTATAGCTGGAAAAATGGAGTACTGTGGAACCTATTTTTGGAGTTTTCAATGTGTCCTTCTATGTCTACAAATCAGTATGCAAGCTGAATTAAAAATACTCCCTTCTTTCTGTTTAGAATGTTGGACACAGAACTCCAAGCTGCTTATCAGATGGCTATTAGGAAACTGAAACAGCTTGTTAAATATTGGTTGCCTATTAAACTGGAGATTTGTTTACCTCCTTCGAAATGCAACAACTTGCACATTTAAATACTTAGCATTTAAACATTTTCCTGCTACTAGCTTCAGTTGGGCAGGTAGTATCTTTCAAGAAAGATTCCTACCTCATTAATGTCACCCTTTCCCAGCAATGAATCTAAAAAGAGTTACACTATTTTATTTAACCTGTTAAGACACTATCTGATAATCACTGTCTCAGACATATGCCAGGTCTTCTGTGAACTATCCAGGCTAAATATATAGCAATCAGCAGGTATTTTTTACTATGCTTTTTTGGGAAAAAAATATACTGAGCTACAGTAAACACATACACATACACACACACACACACATACTGTACACACCATCCTCATGGCAACAACTTTCGAAATAAATACTGCAATCTAATATGTTATAAAACAATAAAGAAACAGTCTGCTTATGTCAGTGAACACAGTGAAGTTCAGTTTACAGTAGATTTCCTTTAAATATTTCTTATCCTGTATTTTGTATCCTGGATAGTGCAGGGGAGATGCTACCTCTAATTGTCATAGGGATCTTCATTTTACACATTTCTGCACTGTATTTACTCAGGATGTCCCAGAGTAGATGCAATATCTTGTTTTCAGTGAGGTTGTGATTTTACCATTTTTATAATGTATTTATTCAGGGTAGCCTAGTCCAGATGTAAAATGTTGCTTTCAGTGTGTTCTGATTGTATGCAGTGCAGCCTAATATTGTGTAGCTGTCGAGCCCCACTGAAAATAAGATGCCATGTCTTCTGTGAACTATCCAGGCTAAATATATAGCAATCATCAGGCATATTCTAGGAAAATACATTGTAAAAATGTGTAAAAGGAAGACCACATTGAAACTGCCTCTCAGCAGATCTGCATTGTGCAAATTCATTAGAAATAATAGGTAAAGGCATCCCAAAAGCTCTCCACCACCATATTTGCTCTGACCAGAACTTGTTTTATTAGATACCTAAGGTTCTTACTTAATCAAGGTGATACCTTCCCTTTTACCCTCTGTTTAGTTAGTGGTGTATGTTTATTAAACAACTGCATCATGCAGCATGTGAACTGTTCTACCATCCCATCTAAGTTAGTAGAATTCATAATCTAGCCCTAATCCATTAAGTCCAGATCCTTCAGATAACCTTCTGTGTTCAGTCTACCTATACATATTTTATCAATCAACCTTGGTGCAATTGGTTGCTTTTTCATCTTCTGGTACAGAATATGGGGCAATGATCTGCAGTCGAATCTGGCAATACACACAGAGGATTGTCTATGGGGAGTCATTCTCAACAAGGATATTCTCGATCAAGAGGTCTCCTTGGCAATACTAGACCTCGAGAGTGAAGCTCGAGAGATTGTCCATTGCCAATGAGACCTCAAGATCAGAGAAGATCCTTGTTTGTGAATGACTCCCCATAGACAATCTTTTATAGTGTATGGGGAGTCTATTCAATAAAAAACAGTGAATGGATGCAGAAATTAACTGTCACATTTTTTAAAACAAGCCTTACTTGGCTTCAGTGTAGTGTCTTGTTCTGGCGCTGCTCGCTTCCTCTATGCCATGACTGCTACATCACGCATGTACGAATGCATTCAATCTTGTTGTGCTGCACCAGTGACATACTCAGTGCAGCACAACAAGATCATGACACACTGAGTCAAGCATAACAATGCTGTTCTGAGTATGGATTTCCATGCTCAATGGTGTTCCACCATACACTATTATGCCTTAGTACATTACCTGGCCTGTTAGTACTTAACCAATCGATAAGAGTGTGATTATTAGTTTTATAGTTAAAATGTGTAGGAGTTTTTATTAAGTGAATAAAATATCCTGAATCCATGTTCCTTTTAGTTTTCCTTAACTCCTTCTTTTTCTTCCAGTCCACATTAGCAACCCCTATTATTATGTGCTCTCCTCTGTTTTTGTGTACATTAGTCCACAGATCAGATATAGGGTAGTCCCCCAGTTTGGTCTTTGGAGGGCAATAAAAATAGGTTACATATAAATGCTTACAACCCATAATTCCCATCCCAATCCTTACACTTAGTAATCTATACTACCATCAAGTGGTCTTTTCTCCACTTCTTCTGCCATCAAATTATTCTTTATGTAAAACATTACCCCCCCTCCTTTTTTTTCTTCCCCATCCTGTCTTGTCTATATATTGTGTACCTCTCAATAGTTAAATGACTATCTGTCACATGGTCTTTTAGCCACATTTCACATAGACCCACTATGTCATAGCCCCCCACTTCTATCCATATCTTTATCTCTTCAAAATGAGCTTGGAGACTCCAGACATTTAGGCAAGTGATCCTCAGACCCCTTTCCTTCAAGATCCCTAGAGAGCTCTTGGGGCCTGGATTAATCTCTATGTCACCTAGATCAATTACTGCACTTGGGCCAATGAAAAGCAATAAAACCAGGATGTCAGTTTAAGTTGATATTTTATTACGCAACCTGACTAAATGGCCATGGTAAAGAAAAAATATACCACCAAGTGCAGTAATTGATCTAGTTGATGTTTCCATGTTTAGGGTAGACCAACCTTGAATAACTGCACCAGTCAGTAAGTGGGATTATCTGACCGCTGCACCATCCCTCCTTTTGCATATATCTATATGTCCCCTGCCATTAACAGTAGAATCATAAAACAAAAAATAATGTTCTTGCGATTTTTCATTCTCAGTAGTGCCCTAAACCACATGCCTATATAAGTTTTCCTTTGGCCCTAAATACCCATGGCAGATGCATAACAGCTGACAGAGTACATCTAGAGGGAACCTGTATGGCTCCTTTCTCATAAAGTGTAGTTGTGTAATACCACCCCCACCCTGGTCAGTAGTGCTTGTTTTCTTCCCCTTTTTACAATTCATCCACCCATTGTCCAATGTCTTATCTGAACAGTGTATTATGTAGTATGCCCATAAGTTTAAACACAATGCAGCACAGACAACTTTTAAAAACATAGCTATAAATAATTAACCTCAATAAGTTAAAAACAAATAATGCTATAGTTTAAGACCCAACAAGATCCCAATATCACCCTTACTGCAGTCTTTCAGTATTGTCTCTTGTAGGAGTCCCTTCAAGGCTATAACGTCCTTTACAAATTTCATATTCCGAGTGAGCAACTCCCACTCACGACGAGTGTGCGGCGCGGGCTTTTGTAGTGGATGGCCCTGCCCTCTGAGTGATGTCACCAAGTGCCGGCTCCCCCATGCCCTCACATGAGAGTGAATCAGGTGCAAATAAACAGTTAATGAATGAAGATGCCCCTGTGACGGGCTCAGCAGCAGTTCTTCTCCACCAGGCAGACTGTAGGCAGCAGGAGTCATGCAGATCACTCAGTGTCTGAGGTAAGGGCAACCTCCAGCTGAGCGAGTGGCTCAGGCTTTTATAGTGGATGGCCCTGCCCTCTGAGTGATGTCACTGACTGCCAGCTCCTCCAAGATCAAGCCCATCATAGAAAAAAAAAGCCAAAGTAAGCAACAATCATCTTACCACAGCTCTTTTCTTATTTTTTTGCAAAATACACTGTAAGAAACAATGGATGACTAAAGATCAGTAACAAGCTATGTTAGTACATCTCAAGGTTCCCATGGCAACTGAACTTGAGAGCGCAGCTTGAGAGGTTTGAACAGTCACCATAGGAACCGCTTGATGAACTAACTGGCTTGTTACTGATAGTTGGTCATCCATTATTCTCTATGTTATTTTTCTCAAAGAATAAGTTAACTGTTGGAACTCACTCCAAACTGATATTGTAACCAGCAATAATAAACAATCATTCAAAACTAAGTTGGATAATTTAATTATAGCAGGAGTACAGTTAGAATAATATGGGTACTGAGAAAGGAGTGCATTATGGGCCTCGGCCCTGTGTTCCTAATACAGCCTTAGTATGAGCAATGGCAGTCATATATATGGCTGTCTACTCTCACAGTTGCTAGGCAACAGCAGTAAGAACTGACTTCAATAGAATATAAGGCAATAGACTACATACAATAGTACTACATTACAGTACTGATTAGTCTTCGATGGGGTTTTGGCTGTGTTCAGATGACCTAGCAGTTAAAAGAGACTGACTACACTCAGAGGTACAAGTAATAGCAGACTACAATAGCATATAAGGCAACAGATTACTTAACAGTAGTATTATATTACAATACTGACTAGCCCTAGATATAGTTTAAGCTATGTCCAGATGAACTGGCAGTTAAAAGACACTGACTACATTAAGAGGTGTAAGAAACAGCAAAATATGGTAGTTAATATTGTTACGTAGGTGTACCCTATGTAGGGTAATCTGCTGGACCCTTTGACTGGCAGTTACAAAGATGCCGGCTATAGTAGCAGAATAAAACTGCAACAGTACTTAGTGTGCTTCTAAATATAGAGATGAGCAGAGTAACTGGTGGACTCTGGTGGACTCGGTGCAAACAGTGACATTAATCCTTGGTCATCCTTCGCACAGGGGCCATTTGGAAATGTATGCCTAAAAAGGGGGGGGCAGCTGCCACCTGATTGGCTCTGCAGCACTGGAGAAGGATAAAGAATCTGTTGTGCCGTATTGATCCTTGTACAGAAAGATGAACGCTCACGGTCAAGTGGGTGAAACGGTTGGCGGACGCCGGTGGGGTGAGTCATGTGTGCATATGTGTCTTATGGAATAAAAAGCCTTTTAAACTACAGACCAAGCTATGAGATTGCATCGTTTGATACACTCTAGTGCCTGTTAGCCACTTTTTTCATTGTTTACCTTTTATTGGACCAACAAGAGATTCACAGAATGTTTTAAGCTTTCGAACTCTACAGAGTTCTTCATCAGAAAAATGGCAGCCTTACAAAGAAATCACCTTAAGTGCATGGAGCAGAACTGCTTTAAAAAAAAAAAAGTTTATGCATGAGTGAAAAAATGCTAGGAATTGGAATCCAAGGTGTCCGATTCCATAACTTGGCTTCAGGACAACTCTAGTTCTGATACTGACAAGACAGGAGACTTTTAAGTCAGTCATCGCAGAGCTGGTGTTAAGCACACCACTGTTCTCTGACTGACACTTTTTGGCACGGTACAGCACTGTGTTGTGCATCAGTATCCTGAATCTTGTCAGCCTGAAGATTTCCCCTCCAAATCTGCAGCCATGTACTCCTGCCCACATGACTCTCCATTCAGGTCAGTTTTCTGTTTTTCTTGGCAACACAGAAAATGTATTTATTGTCACTGGTTCAGATGTAACAACCCACTCCTGTCATTAGGGGGAGGTGGTTACTTACTAGTAGATGCCATGACAAGACTGGCATTAGGCTTTCAGTCTGGCAGGGGTTATGTAAGTGGCAGGAGCATAGGTTTAGCTTAGTCTGGAAGACAACAGTCCAGACAGTTGAGATAGATCCAGATCTGAGATTCTATCAAATCAGAAACACACAGAAGACTTCCAGGGGCAGTCCCCAGGGCTGGGGCATGTGGGACCTCAGCTGGGAATATTTTTATGGTCAGTATGTAGAGGGATAACTGGGAGGGTGTGGGGGTTTCTCCCACAAGGAAGGCACACTGATGGTTGTCTGGGCTGGGAGCAGTTCTTCCAAAGCTTGGAGAGAGACCCTGGTGGGGAGGTGTTGGTTGGTGCCTGTGTCAAGGAAGATGACACATGACATAGTTTGTGGAAGATGCAGGTTGAAGAGTAGCTGCAGTAAATTAGGAGATGCTCAACCTCCAGGCTTGAGGAATCCCATGGCAGAGGGACCCCAGGACCCGAAGTAGCCATGAGGTTTGGGGTAAGGTAGGTGTTAGCATGCGTGCTGGCCTGACCTGCATATGCAGACTGAGGAAGGTTATGCTCTCAAAAGCCTGCATGGTTGTAAAGCACCTAATGTAAATAAGCTCAAACAGCCACCTGATGTTATTAAGGTCAAAAAGCAGAGTACAATGTCGGATCCAGGATTTTAACAAGGGTCCTGTGGCAGTAATGAATGGGAACAGGCTAAATGAGATGGGCTGTCAGCAAGAAGTCAGAAAACTTCTTTTTCTATTATCTTGTTTTGAACATGGTAACTATTGGTAGTGGGCCATGGTGCAATGAATTTTTTATGTGTTGGAAATATATCATATTATGTTTGATTAGTTCTGTTACATACAGAAGTCTAACAAGGGTCCTGTTGCTGCAAGATCTTTATTAATGCTGGAGCCACTACTGGTAGAGTGTAAAAAAGAGAGTTTAATCTGATGTATGACCTGTATGGTCACAGTGGGATGCTTAACCTGTGGAAAGCTAGGAGGGAGGCCGCTGCTAGTGGAGCATCTTGATCCCTAATGCTTCACACCTTTATGCCAAATGTTTATGCTGATTCTGGCTTTTACAATGACAAGCCTTAGGGGGATATCTCAGAGGAACAGTACAGCTCCTCAATCTGACACATGGGCCAAAAAGGAAAGAGAGACAGCCTAAAGGTCTCTGGTTGAGTGACACTAATGAGGAATCCCTACTTGAAGGTAGCAGTGATGTACGAGTGTTGGGTGTGAGACAGGGTTACCATGCACTGTCATCCATGAGTTCTGCTTGTCCTGACATGTCATAGAAACATAGAATTTGACGGCAGATAAGGACCGCTTGGCCCACCCAGTCTGCCCATTTCCCTACCTGATGGATAAGCTGAAGATCCTAGTTAACCAGCAGCCTACTTCTTCCTAAAGACATATGTTTCCAAGGCTGGAGGAGCCTGAAACCTAGCTGCTATGAGGGGCTGGTGGAGCCACCCTTATTAAAGTAGAACTAATTTAACCATATGGATCAGGGGTCGATCTTAACATTAAATTACTAGCCCAGGTACTAGTGCAGATTGCCACGGGCTAGTGCAGGATCTCTGTCACTTGTCTGGTTGGGCTAGTGCAGTTCCTCTGGTGGAAAGCTGCAGTTACATTCTCTGCCTGTTGTGCTTTGTGGCTCTCATGCAGTCGCAAAGAAAAAATAACACTAGCATGAAGTGCAGTCGGAGCAGCAAGACAGCAAAGAAGTATAGCAAAAAAAAGGGAGTGGACAACTGACTGAGTCCACAAAGGAGCCCCCTCCCCAAGTCAGACTGAACAACCCCCCTTGCAGCAACATTCAGGACACAGTGCGGTCAGAAAAGTGAGACTGCAAACTGTACATAATTAAAGACAAGTAACTCAGTATTTAAGTCAAGAATAGTGGTAGGGCAGCATTTGCACCATAACGTTGGGTCGGAAGTAAATCAAGCCAGACTGCTGAAGCTGAAATAAAGTTAGCTTGGCTAGTAATGCACTCCGACCTCACCTCCATGGTTCCATTTGTTTAAGCCTTATCCCTGTCACCCTGTGCTGTGGTCACCGTCTGAGAAGCTGCAGAGCAGCAGTGGCAGCAGATGATATGTGCGAGAGAGAAAATGGGCTCCTCCAAAGCAAAAACGTGACTGGAGTACCCCCCCAAACTGAACAGTCAACACCCCGCAGCATTCAGGAGTCACGACATGGCACTGTTGGAACAGTAAGACACCTTGTCCCAACCCTGTCACCCTGTGTTCACCATCATTCTGAGAAGCTGCTTCCAAAACTCTGAAGCAGCAGCTGCAGCAAATATGCACCAGTGAGAAAAGGGGCTCCTCCATCCTAACTGTAACAGCTGGTCTCTATCTCCACAGGCAGTAATGGTACAAAGACAGACCCCTGAGTCTGCCCCCGACGGAGTAAAACAACATCGCTAGATTCACCAGCATTCACACTAGGGTGCAGTCAGAACAGTGAGAGACCGCAGCACTAATCAAACAAGAGACTAACAGGCTACAGCCCAGGAACACAGGGAGGTTAAACCAACATTCTGACCTCCGCTGTTCTTTTCAGCCTTGCCCCTGTGGTCTGTCTGAGCTGAGAGTGACTGTGATAGTGATGCAAGTGTGCTTGAGAGTGAGCCACACTCCCCTGACACCATACAATCCAGCAACATTTAAGGATTGTTTTACTTTTATAAGAACTTTAAGACAATGACATTAAGACACTGACTTCACTAAGTGTTATATATATATATGAAGTATTTTATTTCAGAAAGTTCATTTGTAATTTATGTTTCAAATAAATTCACACACATGCTTGATACATTTTGATTTTATTTGCCTTTTGTTTAACAAATCACTGTGAACCATACTGACTGTGGACTAGTGCAGACTTCTGCGGGCTAGTGCAATCGCTGGTTCACTAGCCCGGCTGACTAGTGCAAAATAAAAGTTAAGGTAGACGCCTGATATGGATGCACTGCTGTGACCAAATGAACTGGGTCCATGGACAATGCTGTAACTAGGAATGAACTCCAACAGTTTATTCTTATTCAGTGAAGTCTAATGTATGCTGCAACACCATCTCAGGTATTTCTTTATTGGGTACCAAGCTGAGGATTCTCTAGCCCCACATTAAAGCCATGATCACGGAACAAATATGAATATCTTCTGCGAGGGTTTCCTCTTGTTGGGCACAAACACTGGGCAGCGAGGGTGCTGTGGCATCACCCAAGAACTAATGAAGGGCACCAAGCCATCTGTGCTGAAGCTCTAGCCAAGACAGCCACACATGAAGGAGTCACATAATGAGGGTCACACAGAAAACTGAAGAATTTATCAAAAATAAGCTTTAGGGTACACCATTACTGAAAACATTGCAGGAATGTCAGATACAGCAAGGAAAAAGCACAGAAATGCCATGTAGTGATGAGATCAGAAAGTTCTTATGTTGTTTAGCGGTTGAATAATCCCATACCTAGATATTTTTGTACAATGATCTGAGTCGATTTTATCAAAACTGTATGTAATTGTTCTGCCTTGAGTGCTTGGCGCGTGACTCAGCTGCATTGCCATCATGCTTGCAATGTTTTTGTGACTGTATTTGACATGTAACCTTTGTAAATGAGCACTTGTGCTCAAAGGTAATCTCCAAAGTTTTCAATAAATAAGTAAAATAAATAAATAATAAATAAAATACCATGTCACATTATCCATTTTGTTGTTTTACGAATATGCTTCTTTAAACAAAATGGCTGGTGTGGAAAAAATGTAAAATCCAGCTATAAATATTGAAAAATAATGTTACAGAATTTTAAAATACATAGCACAAACTGTATTTTATAGTTTAAAAAATAAAAACTGGTATGTGTGACTCTCTTCCTTGTGTACACAAACAGAGATGCTCGGGTAGCCCCTGTGAGCCCCATCATGGGGAATGTAGGTCAGTGGATCCCTCACAGGGAAACTGTACAATCATGAAGAATACAAATGCTTCACTCCTATGGTAACTGTTTGAATAAGCTTTTTATTTCCATCCCAAACAATGGTTAACATTTTGTGGCTTTAAATGTGACTTAATCAGAACAAAGAGTGCTCCCTTAGCATTAACTTCTTCTGTTTTCTGTTTTAGGTGAACTTCATAGCAGTAAGCTCCTATATGAGATTATGTGGCCCTCACTCTCTTCCCTGTGATACTGTTCATTTAGAACTTAATGAGCAGCATCTCAGGAATGTGGTCGTCCTCCTCACATTCTTCCTTGTGAGCCATCGAGGGGTAGCTGTGCGGTGGCAAGAGCCACAGATTCTCACAGAGGCAGGAGGAATTCAAAACAGACAATGTGCATTTGTCCTTTTTTACTAGACGTGTGATGTCCTAGACTAGGGATACAAGCCTTAGTAATCAGCACAAGAAGCTGTGCTATGTATCAGTCACCCATCAGGCAATCTGAAAATGGTCCAACTAGTGACTCCATAACCCCAGTCCAAGACCCATTTGTACACCCTACTGTGTGCAACCTCACAGCAGTCAACTGACTGACATTTGATTTAAAAAAAGCAGCTTATGACTAACCTTGGAAGTGTTCCGTTGAAATGTATTGTGATTCTTGTTACTGTAGGAGTGACACTGCCAACAATTACTGACAACTATAGTTGAATAGGAAAGAATCTTAATCTGAAGGAGTTTGGCAGGCCTACCATTATAAAATCTCCTAAATTAAATATAACAAAAGATTCGCTGATCTTTTTTTTTTTTTTTTAGCTTGTTAGTCAAGTGTGTTCTATAAAGAGAGAATATGTACATGAATCGTTATGGTGCTCCCAAAGAAACAAGCTCAAAATCTTGTCATTATGCCTACTGCTGGTGGCTAAGCTTACAAGAGAGGACGAGATCATCTCTTTCAGTGAACCAATAACAAGATACAGATGGGTTCCTCTGCTCTAAAATGCCCAAAAACCAAACACCCCCCACGGAAACAAAACATACTGCACTCTATCAATTACAGGAGTAAATGAAACACATAAACAATACACCCTAGATTATCTAGCTGTACAGTAGAACATGGGCAAGACCATTCTAGTCTCCTGATTGGCTAAAGACGTGTACAAGAGTGTACTCCTGCAGTTGTTTAGCCCGTGCACCAGGTTTGGCTACCGTATGAATAAGCCTTAAGTAGAACTTTGTTTTTATCTTCTGCTCATACAGAAAATATTTATTTTCTTATAAAACATCATGAAAAACTTGTTTTAATTCACCTGAAGAGTTGTACCCATGTTATAAGTGCAATATGACAATTAACATGTAATTATAATCAATAATCACGCTTTCCTTGCATGTGTTTAAACACTCACTGCGTGCTTTTATCAACTCATAGTTACATACTGTACCTGCAGTGTCTAATTTCATAACAATCACACACACACAAAGAGCCAAAGGGAATTTAACAGATCGAAATGATATGGGTAAATCATTTAATGCCACTGGTACCATGGCATGTGTAATGTATTAAATGGAGGCCAGGAGGGACAGTGGAATATAATGGAGCTGTACAAATACATTTGGGGCTTCAATAAAGTGGAATATTCTTAATTGCTCAAAATAAGGAGCAGTTTCACAACTGGGGTCACAATCAGAGACTGGCAAGAGGCAAGTTTAAGAATGACTTTATGGGCTGGCTCATCAACGCAGTGATAGGGCTACTACCTGTAACATAGGCTTGCTTCTGAGCCCAGGTTGCCTAAGTTGCCATTGGCCAGCAGACCACGGGAGGGAGACCTGAGCATCAAGGAGGGAAAGAAGGTAGCAATCTCCACTATGCTACCACCACCTGGGGTTCTACAGTGGGATTGTAGTCAGAGACACTCTAACACTCTACGGGGGCGGGGGGTGCTGCTTACTGTAGGAGACATGCCAGACTCTCATTGTGCCGACTTCTGAAAGTGAGCAAGCAGCAGCAACCCAGGGGCTTTGCTGAGAAAGCAGAGGAGAAAAGGCCTGGTCAAAACAAGGTGATGACCAGAACTCTTGCAGGCCCCACACTACCACCATGGCTCCTGCCCCCTTTGCAATCCAGACCTTAGAGGAGAGAAGGAAAAAAGTCCCATGCCAGGGAAGAGGAGCATGTCATTAAGCTGGAGGCAGGGTGAGTCCTGAAAATAATGAGTGATGGGGTTCAGGGTGCTGGTATGAAGAGGGCAGGCCAAAAGAAGGATTAAAACCTACACAAAACAAGCATTTGTCAATGCTGAATGTTTGCTTGCTGGCATTGGCATTGGTAGTGCAGGAGTTAGAGAGATGCATAATAGGAATGGCAGTGAAGTATTGAACTAACGCCAACCCCCACTTTGCTGAGAGTGAAAGATGTTGGGGTGTGCCTTTGGGTCATCGGCCATAATGCTTATGCCATTCCACCTTACCCCACCCTGCAGACGCCGACAGGTGTCATGGTGTGATTTGGAGCCTTTGGCCCTTACGCTTACCCCATTCCATAAGGAAATAAGCTGAGATGGGTGCAGTATAGGAGAATGGGGTGAACGTTAGGGCCAAAGACCCCAAGGCACACCTCGATGCCTGACAGTGGCTGCAGAGAGGGGGTGGAATGCTGTGAGCATTACGGCCGATGAACCCAAGTCACCCCCCCGACACCTGTCAGTCTCTACAGGGTGGGCGTTACGGTTGGAAACCCTAATGCCCTGGACGTTTGTTGGTATTTTCACTCCAAATTTTCAATATGAGCTTTTTCTGACCCCACCTCATGAACAGTGGCACTATTATTTCGTTACTCAATCCTGAAATGTGATTTTGCACAGTGACTGCGCCACTTGGTGTCACAGGTGCAGAAACACATTTCGGACAGGATATGAAAAATGACAGCTGTACTATTCATGAGGAGGTGTGGTAAAATGGCAATGTTGAAAATCTGGAGTGAAAATATGTAAACTTCGGTGAAGTTAAGAGTGTGCAAAGAAACTGTGCAATGCATGCCCATAACACAGTCATTTTTTGGAATGTTTCCACCAAATTTTCAACATGGGCATTTTGGGACCTCCCCTCATGAACAGTCGCACTGTGATTTTGTTCATCTGTCCCGAAAGTTGATTTCCCACATCGACTGTGCCATTCTGTGCCACAGGTGTGAAAACACATTTTGGGCAGGATGTGAAAAATGACAGCTGTACTGTTCATAAGGAGGTGTGAAAAAATGGCAATGCTGAAAATCTGGAGTGAAAATATTGAAAACTGGCGAAGTTACGAACATGCATAGAAACTACACAAGCACACTAGTAAAACAGTCATTGTTTGGAATTTTTCACCAAATTTGCAACATGGGCTTTTTGAGACCTCCCTTCATGAACAGTGGCACTGTCATTTCATTAATTAGTCCCAGAAGGTGATTCCACACAGCGACTGCGAAATCACCTTTTTGGGACCAAGAAATGAAACGACAGTGCCAGTGTTCATGAGGTGGGGTCCCAAGAACTCCATGTTGAAAATTTTGGGCCACAATTCCAAAAAATGGCTAAGATATCAACCTAAGTTGAACCCCCATTGACTCCCATTATACGGCTTACCTTGAAATCTTCAGTTTGCCTTGCCGTCGCTTTGTGAAAGCCATGCTGCAGCTACTAATTTATTGAAATGTTTTACCAGGAAAACCACATTGAGCAAACAAGTTGCTCATAACTCTGGCCATGCGCATTACAGTGCATGGCCTGCTATGCACTGTAATGTGCATAGCTGGAGTCTTGTCATCTGATGCTGCAAGGGCAAAACTGTACCTGATTACAGTGGCAGATTTCTTTTAACTCTTTGACTCTCTTTGACGCTGCTATCATTGGCAGCATACTCACTGATTGGTGGCTGAGGGATGCACCCAATAAAGCATCCGTTGCATTGGCCACAACACTGACATGTCTCTGAAATGTGGTACTGCCACAAGATGTTTGTTGCACATGCGCACAAGCAAACATAAAAAGGGATTAAGAAACATTTCCATGGAACTGGTGGTGGACAAGTGGAACAGCTTGCCCAACACTGTAGTTAAGGTGCAGACCATAAATGAATCAAGACACGTTGAGGCAGCTTCAAGGAGATCATCAGCGAATGGAGGGCAGACACTGATGGGGAAGTGGTGGAGGAGGGGTGGATAAGGATAAGAATGAGTAATGTGAGGTACAGTATGGTCTCAGGAGATACCCAAAGGACAGAAAGTCTTTCTATTTCACTGTGTTCTGTGTTTCTATCCTGCTTACATTCACTCCACGACTAGTCATCCAGAGTTAGAGAAAGCAGCATAGTCCAGCAGTGAGAGTGCTGAAATGTAAAACAAGAGAATCGAGGTTTCAAATCCCACCACAGCCATAGTGCATCTAAGTTTGACTACCAAGAGTGAAAGAAAATGTAAGAAAAAAAAAATTTCAGTAAATCTTTTTTTGCTCCATGCACCTCCGCTACATGGGGGAGAAGAGGTACCTGCTGTTATGGTTCTTCAAATAGGCTTCCATTTCAGAACCATACATTTTCACTCTACGTGTAGTACACTAACTGCTTTTGCACTTTGTACTATATTAACCTGATTTTAAAGGTGACTATACTATCCCCCCACCCCCTGAGCAACATATGGTTGTACAGGCTATGTTATTTATAGAAGGAATGCCCTATTCTCTTGATATCCATGTATCCATGGGCAAATATTGCTAAGCAGCACTACTCTGTCACTAAGCTTTGTCTGTGTACTCTACCCATAGTTTTCTGACAAGCTTGCTCATGGTTGATGAATATAGAAACACAGAATCCATTGGCAGAAAAGGACCACTTGGCCCAACCAGACTGCCTAGATGGTCCTTGCCTACTCTGTCTTCACAGACCCTAACAGAACTCTGCCAGTTTCCCTACGTGCATAAGTGCCAGGAAGACCACACAGTATGGAAAACCACATAATCCAATGATGAGGGGTTGCGGGACAACAGATGGACCAGACACCAAACTTCAGGTTCAACATATAATCTCTGTGTGATGTTTATTAAAATTACAGGAAATAAGCTTCTGCAATGCCATATTCATTCTTCAGTACATCAGTCTGCAGCAACAGACTATGCATGTCCTTTCTCTGCATTTAGCCAGCACTGATCGCCCATGAAAATGGGTCTTTTTTGGCCCATGGTCCTATCAGTATAAATAAATAAAACAAAAACAAACCTACTGACACTGATCTCTAATCTAATTTACCAGTTGAGATGCAACCTCCACCCCTATGCAGGCCCTGTTTGCTTGGGTAGTGGGGGCCCAAAAGAAAAAAACAAGCTATAGACAAAGAACCTCAATGCAGAATCATTGAAAGAAAGGTTACCCCAAAGGACACTGGCAACAAATCAAGTTTCAAAGAACTACAACATCATACCTACTTCCATAATGCAAAACATCATGGGATACATGCAAATCACCATGACATTTAGATGCATTTTAAACAGCACAACTAACTTAATTTCTGTAACAGTCACCTAGTACTTTTTACCGTTATCAAAAATACCTAGTGCCATGGTATTTTCAACATTTATAGGTTTCATAAACATAAGGTATATATATCAAGATATTTTATGACATAGTACTATTACAAACTAACTCAAACAACAATAAATACAACCTGTTTTACATACACTTGGAGGTCAACACAATAACCTCGCTGTATGAGGACCTGAGAGGGAAAAGGAAAATTAAAGAGGACACTATAACATAGCCAAGAAAGGGGAAGGGGTGCCCATAGGTGGCCAACCTTATGGACTAGAAATTGTAAAGGATAGATTAGGCTAAGAAATAGAAGAACTGTTGCAACAGATTTAAGAAAAGGTCGGTCCTCAAGAGTGGCAGGAGCTTCCTGTCACACCCAAAGAAACTAAATGGGGAACTAAATCTGTTTTTAATTTGGCAAATGAAAAAAAAGTTGCTGATAAAATAAAATGTTACGGGCCAGCCCATCGGTGCAGTGGTAGCACTACCACTCCCAACACTAGCGACCCAGGTTCAGGAATGACTTTGGGCAGTCGGGGGGGGGGAGGTCAGAGCATTCCATGGACACTTGCCTCCTCTGGGGGAGGTCCCATCCTCCGCCACGAGTCTACCACCTGGGCAGCAGTCGACAGATGGAGAGAGATAGAGGGGTGGGGACGTCGCTGAGCTCCCTGGGCCCTCATTGCCTGCCAGATCGTGGCACACCCCTGCAAATTATAGAATGTCAGGGGAAAGCCTCCTCACCCTGATCCCACCTTGGGGCATAGCCAAGATTCCATGGGGGGGCATGGCTACAACCAGGAGGGCCTTGGAGCATCCTGCTGGGCCCAGGGGGTCCTTGGAAGGGCCAGCAATGCAGGTGGTATAAACAGAAATTTAAAAAAAAATGAATTTTATTTTATTGGAACTCCAGATCAGAATCTGTGGTTCTGGTGATTTGCCAGTTTACAGATAATTTTAGGTTTGGGACTGTGATATCTGGTGCTGGAGGAGTACTGGCAGCAACAAGTAACCTGCTAGTGATATCAGAGTTTAAGGATTACTGACAGCTGGTTTAGAACTGCAGTTGTAATACTGGGGGTGGATTATTTTCAGTAGAGTGTGTTATTGATGACAACTTACAGGGTGGCGTGGGGTTACTGGCACCAGCGATGGGTGTTGGGGCTTTGGTACAGAGATCAGATAGGTTGCTGATAGCTGGGATGAGTTGTGACTACATACCTTACCTTAAAAAAAACTGGTGGTTGGCATGCCATGCCTTTGAGCTAGACCAAGGTTCAAATATTTGCATTGTGCTTCTTGCAGCATGTGATTTTTGAGGTTGTATGACTTGCATGTACTATTTGCTGTGCGTGTGTGTGTCTCTCGTGCATGTGCGCATTTTATTTGCTAAATGTATGTATGTGTGCAAGATTAACATTGGTGTACATGTGTCTTCTTTGAAAAAACTGTCTGAGAACTGTAATTCTGGATCACTTTGTTACTGCGCTGGAACTGAACTGTACAGTCTAAGTATGTTCATCCCTACATTTTGAAGCAGCAGTACAACCAAAGGTTGTAATTTTGCAGTCACCTGTGATTTTAGTTTAGTTACATGCCGTTTGATGTCCATTTTAAGTTATTCTAAGGGTTTCCTTCGGTTCTTTATTATTTTTTATTACTTCAATAAAAACTGTAATTAATTTGTGCAAATTAATGTACTGCCCGACATTTCACATTAAGAAAAAACAAATGTGCAAATTAACTACTAAATAATAAAGAACCGAAGGAAATCCTTAGAATATCTTAAAAAGGACATCAAGCAGCATGTTACTAAACTAAAATCACAGATGCAAAAAATTACAACTTTTCATTGCACTGCTGCTTTAAGTTTCTATATTTTTCAGCTTTGTGAGACCCAAAAGTGAACCTCAACATACTGCTCTGTAATCAATTTCCATACTTTCAAACAAGCATTTGCCAATGCCAAATGTCGCGCTGGCATTGGCTTTGGTAGTGCAGTGTGGGAAAACATTTTGGGCAGGATGTGAAAAATGACAGCTGTACAGTTCATAAGGAGGTGTAAAAAACTGCCAGTGCTGAAAATGTGGTATGTAAATATTGCAAATTTGCGAAATTACAAGGGTGTGTGGGAAATGCACCATGCACGCTTGTAACACAGTCATTTTATGGATGTTTGGCACCCAATTTTCAACATAGGCATTTTAGCACCTCTGCTTATGCACAGTATCACTGTTATTTCCTCAAACTTCCCAAAAAGTGATTTCGCACAGCGACCGTGCTATTCTGCGCCGGACGTGTGAAAACACATTTTGGGCAGGATATGTGAAATGACAGCTGTACTGTACCTCAAAAGGTGTGGAAAAATGCCAATGGTGAAAATCCAGAGTGAAAATATTACAAATGCATGACGTTACTAGCGCGCATGCAATCTGCCAATGCACGCTCATAACACAGTCATTTTATGGAGTACTGTCACCAAATTTTCAACGTATGCATTTTAGGATATCTGCTCATGAACAGTGTCACTGTCATTTTCATAATGTGGCCCAAACACTGATTTCCCACAGCGACTGCGCTATCGTGTGCTGGAAGTGCGGAAACAATTTTGGCCAGGATGTGAAAAATGACAGCTGTACTGTTCACAAGGAGGTGTACAAAAATGACAATGTTGAAAATTTGGCTTGAAAATATTGCAAATTCGCGAAGTTACAAGACTGTGTAGCAGCTGCGCAACACACGCTCTTAAAACAGCTATTTTTTTGATTTTGTCCACCAAATTTACAACATAGCTTTTTTGAGAGCCCACCTCATGAACAGTGGCACTGTCATCTCGTTAGTCAGTTCCAAAAGGTGATTCCACGCAGTGACTGCGAAATCACCTATCGAGACGGAGTAACGATATGACAGTGCCAGAATTCATGAGGAGGGGTCCCAAAAACCAGATGTTGAAAATATGGTGTAAAAATTCCCAAAAATGCCCGAGATATGCATTAAAGTTGAAAAAAACTATTTATTCCATTATACAGCTTACCGCATGTCCTCTGTTCATGGTCGGCTTTGAAGAGTGCTGACATGTTCCCGGTCCACCGAAGATCATCATGCTGGTCTCCGGAGGTAAGTATGGGGTGAGGGAGGGGTGTGGGTAGGCAGGGTGCACAGTGGGTGGATGCGGGTTGTGGGAGGGCGGGTTGCAAGACTACAATGTACCATTTTTTGCTTTATAGGTTAAAAATTAAAAATAAAAGACATCAGGGGACCATTTTCATTTTCATAGGTGCTTTGGCATGCTGGGGTGGGCTCCCAGAGTGCCACCTGAGTGTGTGTGTGTGTGGGTGGGTGCTTTAGCTGATGGGGGATTGGGCACCCTGTGGGCAAACAAGGAAAGGGGGGGTGCAGGAGCCGAAGGGGATTGGGCACCCCCTTGGCAAGCAAAAAAAGGCAGGGCGCTGGGGTGGGGGAACACATTATGCTGATGGGGAGTGGGCTTCCCATCGGCAAAATTCAAGGGAGGGGAGGGATACATGCCGGTAGGGGATTGGGCCCTGTCGGCAAAGAAAAACTGTTGTGGGGGTGCATGATGCGAGGGACTGGGCACCCCCTCGGCAATCAAAAAAAGGGGGGTTTACATTATGCCAAAGGGGATTGGGTACCCCCATCGGCATACAATAAAGGGAGGGGGTTGACAGGCAACAGCGGCAGTCACTGCCGCCATATTGCCTGCACATAGGTGGAGGCGTATTGTGGTCATGCTGCATAAGAGCTTCGCTCTCATTGCAGTGCACCTTTTCTCTGATCTCTTCACCTCGTCAGCTAGACAGGGTGTTGGCCCCTGCTGCTGGCTGATTAGGAAATGCAGGATGCACCTGCTGGTGCATGCCTGCATTCCTTAACAGTGACACCTCCAAATCACTACCGCAAGATGTTGAAAGCTGCATGGCCAGCAAACATAAAAGGCATATGTTATTAGTACTGTTGAAACAAGAAATTGTAATTTATTTTCAAAAGAACAGCTTATGTCCGGTGGCACCCAATCTTTCCTATAAACCCGTTTCAAGTGCTACCTGGTGTACAGTGGTACCCCATCCCTCTCTGGGTACCATTTTCATTTTGTTAAATACAGAATAGTGTATCACTAAACCATAGCAAAAGAGTAATTTAAGATTGGAAGGGACTTTAGCACCATCATATCATCCCACCCATTTCACAACCAGGAGTGAATAGGTAACATTCTAAATTATAAGGAATCCATACCTACTCTACTACCCAGGGTATTCTGTGATTCCCTTAGTAAACAGAAATGTGCACATGCATACCCTGAAGGCATGTATTGTCTTCATGTCCACAATCACCACTGGTAGGCATTTCCTTAGGTTCACCAACCTCTTGCATATGAAATGCCTCCTAATGGTACCCCAGAATTTACCACCTCTGAGCTCCAGGGCACATCCCTGCATCCTGTTGTAGGACACCAGATCAAATATTTTTGAGTGTTTTATCTAGTCAGTACTCTTGAATATGCTAAAGACTGAGATCACGTCCCCTCTCTGTCTCCTTTTCTCTAATGTTAACATGTTAAGGGCGATCAGCCTCTCCTACCTCTGGTCATTTTGCTGGACATGCACTGCACCCTGTGGATTACCGTGATGTTTTTTCTGTATTTAGGTGGCCAGTACTGCACTATGTTTAGCACATAAGGATCCTCTCAACAGTACATGAGAGGGTTTTTTTTTATTAGACAGCAGTAGACCATGGAGGTGGTATGGCTGTATATAGTAGTTAATTTTAAAAGCATAAAATGTAATGGGATATTTTGCAATATAATATAAAACAATTATGAGCAAAGGAAATTTATTTGTATTTTGACGTGCTTCTAAATAAACAAACTGTCAGTATACTGATGTGTTGAAAATATGCACTTCATCAGGATACCACCATCTGGTCTGTTTTTAACCTCTCACAGATCATTTTGCATCTTCCACAATGTACAGTGCAACTAGTATACTGAAGTCTTTTTGGGAGCATAGAATACTGGTAGTACATAGGCTGTATTTAAAATGTATTTATTTTAGATTTTTTGGAGGGAGAGGGGAATATGAGCACAGAATGGCATGGATAAAAATGCATGGACATCACCCTGACATCCAAAAAATTGTTCTGGGCCCAATTGTATTAAAAAAGAGACCAAATACATTTATGCTGTAAGCCCCCATATAGCAATGGAAGAGTTGGAGCCACTAGTGTTCCCCTTTAGAGCTTAAAGGGTTAGGGCTCACAGTGCAACCCAAACCAGTGCTCTCACACTCTGGTGTTAGGGGAAGGCTGCTCCACTGCTCGAGCACCTCTTGTAGTCAAAAGAGCTGCAGTGACATCATGGGTGATCACAAAACATAGTCCCTCACCCTGTAGACTGCCAGCAGTAGAGTGGGTATAGTGTGACATGCAAGGAGGTGGGAGGGAACTTAATAGAGGAAAAACTCCTGGGTGCTGCAAATCAGACCATTCCAGGCACCCATGTCACATGGCCAGGTACTTCAACCAGCTCCCCCATCCAAGAGACTATCTCTATGGACCTGCCACTACCAAACCTAGGCCTGCCACTGAGGAACAGGGAGTCTGCATGGCACTTGGCTGGGTACAGGGAGTGGTGTGGTCAAGTGAGCTGTAGGGCTAGTGTCAAGATGGACAGTTGGCAGGAGACATGACTCGAAGAATAGGAGAGAAGGTAAGTAGGGGGGTAATTAAAAACAAAATAATTCAACTAAATGCACATTCAAAATAGAAAGCAGAGTTAGAATCAATAGTTCAAACATAGTTCATCAGGAATTATCTATAAAGAAAAAAAATAAGCCTTCTGATTGCACAATAGACTTACAGCAGTTTGAGTCTATTTAATGTTCAGACCCTCTTATTGATTTAGCAGAGTTCACCAGCTCCTATTTCACAGACATAGCCAAAGAGTCTATATGTTGAGACTATATCAATTGAGACAGATACACCACTGTATAGAACTGTCGTTAAGGCAAATGTCAGGAAGCACAGAAAAACCAGGAGCAGTTATAAAATTTGCAAGTAGTGTTTTATTATTTTCAATAACTATAAAATAAAAAAAATGTGTAGCTTTTATAAAAGCTGTTCAAACAAAACAAAATCTTTCCTCTGAAGGTATCTCTAACTCTAAATTTCAGTCTCTCTCTCTCTCTCTCTCTCTCAGTCTGTCTCATTCGACAACATAAGATTGATTTCTTTTTATCAGACATCTTTGCCTGATAATTAATTTCTGCATCCTGAGCCCATTAAGAGACATCCTGTTGCTCACAAAATGTATCAGAGTTCTTATCAGTTTCTTTCCTGAGCAGACTTGCAGATAGAACACTGCCCCGCCCTGGCCTCCTGCTGGCAATTTTTCAAACAAGCCTGAGGAGATCAAATTGCATTTCGGAGTTGACCACCTGAGTTCTAAATAGCTTTGTGCAATCATTTCAACAATATAACTATATACATTTTCAAACTAGAGAACCCAGTTTCACATAAAGATGCACATATATTTTTATAATCCCAGATAAGCAAGGGGGAGAAAAGACAGAAAATGGAAATTACGTACCTACCGTAATTCTTGATCTTCTTGGACGAAGTCTCCACCACTCATTCACACCGATGGTATGTACACCGGAGGCACTAGGACCCAGCAGGAGCAAACTTTTTTGCAGGAGGGTCGGCGCCAGAGATGGAGCTGCAAGGAGTGGCACCGAGAGCCTTGGCTCATGCGGCAATGATTATCTTGGCATCGACCCTCCAACCACTTCAAGTACTTTTTTTTTCTGAGGAGGTGCAGTGTAACTAACCTAGAAGGATAGCCTAACAAAAACCGGACATAAGATAGTCCAGAAGACCTGTATAAGAAGGGTCAAGAAGGAAGTCTTTACAGCCTAAAGATTGAGGGAGTGAAGACCAACAACAGAGGTGAGCTCGGGGGATGGTGGGTGGGCGTGTGAATGAGTGGTGGAGACTTCATCCAAGAAGATCAAGAATTAAGGTAGGTACATAATTTCCATATCTTCCTGGACATAAAGTCTCCACCACTCATTCACACTGATGGGAGAGTACTGAGCTAATAATTCCCTGAGAGGGCAGCAGGAGAGACCAAGAGCTCACAAATTTAGGACAGAAGTCCATTAAGGATTGTCCTGCCAAACGACAGATGTCGCCTGGCATGGACATCCAGGGCATATTGCTTGACAAAGGTATGCACTGAGCTCCAGGTAGCCGCATTGCAAATATCTGCAATGGGCAGTTGCGGATTTCCACCAGGGATGCTGCGACCGCTCTAGTAGAGTGAGCGTACACTCTGCCCTCCATCTTAACCTGCACCATGGAATAACAGTGGCGAAGGCATGCCACCAGCCATGCAGAAATGCATATGATAGTGACAGGTTGACCCAGCTGGGTCTCGCTGAAGGAAACAAACAGTTGTGGAGCTTTGCAAATTTCTTTTGTTCTATCTAAATAGAAACACAGAGCTCTTTTGATGTCCAAAGAATGAAGAGTACATTCTCCTTCATTTTGGAAGTTCGCAAATTAGGTAGGAAGGATCAAAGGTTGGTTTAAATGGAATTCTGAAACAACCTTAGGGAGAAACTTAGGATGGGTCCTAAGAACTACTTTGTCTCTATGAAACACAGTATATGAAAGGTCTGTGACCAAGGCGTGTATCTCAGAGATCCTGCGGACCGAGGTAATGGCCACCAGGAAGGCCGTTTTCCAAGTGAGAAATTTCAACTCACGGGTAGCTAGAGACTCGAAAGGTTTTCGAGTGAGCATGTCTAGCACAAGATTAATGTCCCAGGCTGCGACTGGACGTCTGATAGGAGGTCTGGTTTGCAGAATTCCTTTAAGAAACCTCTTAACCACCAGTAACTGAGACAGTGACAAGAAAAACACTGGCTCATGATAAGCTGAAATGGCACAAAGGTGAACCTTGACTGTAGAGTATTGGAGATCGGAATCTGAGAGGTCCAAGAGATACTCTAGAACTTTATTTGGTGGGCAGGAAAAAGGGTTCAAATAGGATTTTGTGCACCAGAGCGAAAAACGCTTCCATTTGGCCGTGTAAGTTTCCCTAGTGGCTGGCTTGTGCACAGCCAGAAGAATATCTGAAACTCTGCAAGAGACATTGAACCTGTTCACTTCTATCTCTTCAGGAGCCACGCATGAAGGTGAAGCAGTCTCAGATTGGGATGGACCACAGGTCCCTGAGTCAGAAGGTTCGTCTGAAGGGGAAGCACTTTTGGAGGGGTTTTCAACATACTGTTGAGCAACGGAAATCATATTTGTCGAGGCCAGAAGGGAGCAATGAGGATCATTCTGTCCCCCTGGCACTCGAACTTGAGAAGTACTCTCTGAATTAGAGGAAGAGGCAGAAAGGCGTATAGAAAACGTTTTGTCCACTGCAGCCTGAACGCATCCTGGCAGAAAATGCCAGGCTCTGGATTTCTGGAGCAGAAGAGAGGCAGTTTTGTGTTGAGTGGGGATGCAAAAAGGTCCAGGTCTGGAGTTCCCCACTCTGCGAATAGTGACTGAACTATGTTTGAGACAAGAGACCATTCGTGAGGATCTGTCTCTGTTCTGCTGAGACGGTCTGCCAGTTCGTTCAGCACTCCCGGCAGGTAGACCGCTTGAATTAGAGCCTTGTGCTCCAAGCACCATTCCCACACTCTCACTGCTTCCCTGCATAAGAGGTAAGAGTGAGCACCACTCTGCTTGTTGATGTAATACATCACTGCTTTGTTGTCTGTTTGAAGGAGAATGTTCTTGTGACAGAGAATATCTTCAAAGCCCGGACTGCATAAAGGATGGCCCTCATTTCTAGGACATTTATGTGAAGCTGGGACTCTTCTTGAGTCCACGTACCTTGAGTGTGAAGAGTCCGACAGTGAGCTCCCCACCCCATCAGGGATGCATCTCTGGTAATGGAAATCTGATAATCCAGAGGAGCAAAGGGATACCCTTCCAGAAGGTTGTCCTCTTGCGACCACCAGGTGAGTGACTTTGTTCTCTCTGATGTATCGGGCCATCTGCAGGATATCATTCCTTCTGTCCTCTGGTAGAAAAGCTTTCGCACAGGAGGTGTCCAGAAGAGTTCCTATGAAAAGGAGCCTCTGGGAGGGCTGCAGCTGTGATTTCTTGAGATTTAGCAGGACTCCCATGGACGTTAGAAAGTCTGAGGCCGTGGCAATGGCGTTGAGGGTTCCTTGCCTGGAAGGGCTTGCTAGAAGCCAGTCATCCAGATATGGGAACTCTTGTATTCCTATTTTTCTGAGATGCGCTGCGAGTACTGCACAACACTTTGTAAAAACTCACGGCGCCGAAGACAGCCCAAAGGGCAGGACTCTGAACTGATAATGCTGGCCCAAAGCCACGAACCTTAGGTATTTGTGATGCCTTGGATGAATAGGAATATGTTGGTAAGCATCCTGCATGTCCAGGGAGGCTAACCAGTCATGTTGATGAAGCAGAGGTAACAGGATTCCTAGCGATATCATTTTGAATTTCTCTTTGGGAAGAAATTTGTTTAATTTTCTGAGGTCCAAAATGGGGCACATGCCTCCAGTTTTGTTTGGAACCAGAAAGTAATGGGAGTAGAACCCTGTGTTCCATTGATCCAGTGGAAGTATTTCCACTGCCCTGTTGTTCAGAAAGCCTTGTATCTCGGAGGCGAGAAGTTCTAACTGAAGTACTGACAGCCTGGGCTGTCGTTTAGGGGGAAGATCCAGAGGGGTCTCTGAAAGATTGAGGGAATACCCCTCGCGGATTATCCAGAGGACCCATTTGTCTGATGTTATGGACTTACACCGGTTGTAGAATTGAGTCAGATGACCTCCCACCGCTGAGGAAGAGTCCCCATCAGGCAGCTGAGGTGGGACCTGGGCCAGCAACTCAGAAGGCGGCACTGGGCACTTTGGGTCCTTGTGCCTTCTGTTACATTTTCTTTTGAGGCTGAGGGGCTTGGTTTTTATTAAAACCTCCCCTGCCTTTGCCTCGAAAGGACTGATGGTTATGAAACTGGCATTTGTTAACTCCCCCTCGAGAGGGGGCGGGAGGAGGTCGAGCCAATTTAATGTCTGACCTAGTATTTTGTGTGGCCTCTAGAGCTTGTTCTACTTGAGGGCCGAAGAGGTACACACCATCGAAAGGCAAAGCCATGATCTGTTGTTGGGCATCATTCTTAAAACCTGAAGTGCGCAGCCAGGAATGGCGGTGGGTACAAATGCCCGCTGCCACCGCTCGGGAGGCAGTATCGAAGGCGTCCATAGCTGCTTTAACCTGCTGGTTGTTGGACTCTGGTTATGGCTTGAAGAAGCTCTGAATTAATGTCCAACTCTGGTACAGCTTCAACCATTTGTTTGAGCAAATGGCAAAAAATATACTCATATTGAGAGAAATAGCCCTGGTAGCTGGCGATACGCATACCCAGGGTGGATGCAGCAAAGACTCTCTTACCTAAAGTATCTACCTTACAAGATTCTTTGTTTATAGGTCGAGCTGTAGTAGTCTGAGGAAGGACGACCTTATCATTCTCTGCCAAGACTACAATAGGATCCGCAAAGGTCTGGGAGGCCAAAATGGGTCAATCCTTGGGAGCAGCATACTTCCTATTTAAGGACTTAGCCACAGAAGGAATGAGAGCAGGATTATTCCATACCATTTGAGAAAGTGTCTCAAAGGAGGGTTGTACCGTGGGAGTTAAATCCACAGGGATGTCTGGAACATGAAGGTATTGGAGTCTTAAAAGCTTCCCAGGATCGATGTCCACAGTCTGGAGAGAAAGAGTGGAATTCAAATTTTTCAGCAGAGACTTAAATGACAGATCCTCGACCACAGGCTCTGTAACAGGATTACATCCTGCTCCTTCCACGTCATCACCCAGTCTAAGATCTGGATCAGGTTCAATATCATCTCCTGACAGTCCAGGTGGGACTGCATGGACAGGAAAGGAATGAAAATCAGCAGGAAAAGAGGAAGAAAAAGAATTTGAAGAGGAGAAGCCTTGAATATTGGCTGATGAAAAGCCAGGCCTCAGCTCTGAAGAAGAACACAGCGCTGAAAGGCTGCATGGCGCCGACAAAGCAGACAGTGCTGAAGAAGAACACAGCACCGAAAAGCCACATGGTGCCAAAGACAAGCCAAAAGGGCACACGGCATTGAGCAACTCAACAGCGCTGAAAAGCCTGGCGCCATGGGCACCAAAAGAGGTGCATCGGTGCCGAAGACGGTGCCGACAGGCACATCGGCATCGAGTGATCCACTGACACCGACGGTGCTGACACTAACCCAGGGCCCAGAAAATTAGGATTTATAGGGAAAGAAGGAAGAATACCAGGAGATAGAGGCATCAGTGTGGCCCCCTGCGTCACAGCCACGTGAGGGGAAAAAACACCTGAGCGCGGAGTCGACGGCACCAAAGAGGGTGTCGCATGACCAGGGAGGTCCAATTGCCCTGCCTGATCTTCTGAAGCGACCGAGGGCCCTGGAGTGACTGGGTCAGGCAGCTGGACCAACCTCCAAGCCCATTGCTCCATAAGAGCGACCCACTGATGAAACTGCTCATCAGAAGCCCTACCAGAAGGCGGGGAGGGGCCCCGATGTCGAAGAGGTCGGTGACCAGAAACAGAAACCGGTGACTCCGAATGAGGAGACCGGCAACTGATCCCAATGACCGACCATCAATGCACAGACATATCAGAAGGTGACCTCAGCTGATGCCTTCTCTTTTTTGACCTACGAGCCGAAGAAGAGCTCGAGGCCGAACGGTGCCGAGAATGCAACCATTTTCTTTTATACTTCCAGGGGGACCGCCCTTCCCTTCGGGCACTGGACTGTCCGTTGTCAGATCCCCCTCCGGAGAAGGCGGCGGACCGGACCCAGCCCGGCTGACTGAACAGTTTTCATACGAAGTCTCCCTACCGTCACCTGACCTGCTCATGGTCGACTCTGTCAATGTAGGCTGAGACTTCTTTCTTTGATAGGAATAAATTATCGTAAGCGGTACTTTATGAAAAATACTACAAAATAATAAACTTAAAACTATGCTGCTAGTTTGAAGTTTGACTCCTGGCAGATGAGCGACATCGTTACTAAAGCGCACTCGACAGCGGGGAAAAAGGAACTGAGGCGGTTGGAAGGTCGATGCCGAGATAGTCATTGCCACATGAGCCGAGGCTCGCGGCGCCGCTCCTCGCGGCTCCAACTCTGGTGCCGACCCTCCTGCAAAAAAGTTTGCTCCCGCTGGGTCCTAGGCCGGTGTAGATCCCATCAGTGTGAATGAGTGGTGGAGACTTTATGTCCAGGAAGATCAGCAAGTGAAGGCAGGGAGATAGCAAGCGGGTGAGAACTGTGAGACTGTCAAAGTGATCAGTTTGTAGGTCTCACAAGAAAATTTGATTGTGCAATCAGACAGACAAGAGACAAAAAATGAGATGATAGAACAGATCCTTGCTTTTTAACTCTTTCTGCATAACAAATCGGACAGGGTCTTATTCAACCTCGTTGCAAGTACCTCTATGCCAACTGGCTGTAAAGCACTATAAGTCCCTCAGATCAAGTAGTCAATAGACTTTATATCAAAATTCAAGAATTTATTCTATGTTTTCCAAATAGTTTTAAGTTCAGGTGACATTTATTTCATTTCATTTTTATTTTTATACTGGAGAGCAAGACGAACTACGTTACATAGCCTTTTTTTATGTTGGCTCCTGCTTGCACAGCCAACATATTGCGCTAGTAGCAGATTTGGAGGTGCGGTCACTATTGGACGAATGCAGGGCACGCATCAGTAGGTGCATCCCTCATTCCCCAATCAGCCAGCATGCAGGAGCCACACTAGGAATACATAATGTGGTGAGCACATCTAAGGAAAGGTCCGTTGCAATGAGAGCCAAGCTTCTCACACAGCGGCACCTCCCAACCTGCCCTTCCTGGTGAAGCATTGTAGAAAACATGGTGGCAGTGACTGCTGCCACCGCCTGCCACAATGCTGACTTTGGGGGTGCCCAATCCCCCATCAGCATGCCCTGACCCAGTGCATGTGCCGACGGGGCAGCCCACTCCCCATCGGCATAATGCCCCCCCATTTGTTGTTTGCCGAGGGGGTGCCCAATCCCCCGTTGGTTTTCCCCTTCCCCAACACTCAGGTGGCATGCTGGGAGCCCACCCCAGCGTGTCAAATGCCCCTGTAAAAAAAAAAAAATCCTGTGATTTTTTTTTCTAAACCTGTAAAAGAAAAAAACGGTCCCTCGCGGTCAGTCCTGTTCCCTCCCTCAACCCGCGCCCACCCTCTGCACACCCTGCCTTCCCACACCCCCCTCACCCCATACTTACCACTGGAGTCTGGCGTGACGATCTTCGGTGGACCGGGAACACGTCTACACTCTTCAAAGCCAACCACGAACTGAAGAAATGCCGGTAAGCTGTATAATGGCATAAACAGGGTTTTTTCACCTTTGGTGCATATCTCGGGCATTTTTCAGAATTTATTCACTAACTTTTCAACATGGGGTTATTGGGGCCCCTCCTCATGAATTCAGTCACTGTCATGGCGTTATTCGGTCCCAAAAGGTGATTTTGCGGTCACTGTGTGAAATCAGCTTTCAGGACCTATTAACAAAATGACAGTGCCACTGTTCGTGAGATGGGCTCTCAAAAAGCCAATGCTGCAAATTTGGTGAAAAAATCCAAAAAGATTACTGTTTTAGGAGCGTGCATTGCGCAGTTTCCATGCACGCTCTTAACTTCGTGACTCTGTAATATTTTCACTCCAGATTTTCAACATTGGCATTTTTCCACACCTCCATATGAACAGTACAGCTGTCAGTTTACATATCCTGGCCAAAATGTGTTTTCACACTTAGAGCGCAGAATAGCGTGGTCGCTGAGCGAAATCAGTTTTTGGGACAGTTTGAGAAAATGACAGTGACACTGTTCATGAGCAAAGGTCCTAAAATGCATATGTTGAAAATTTGGTGATGAAAGACCATAAAATGACTGTGTTACAAGCATGCGTTGCACAGTTTCCACGCACCCTTGTAACTTCGCAAATTTGCAATATTTTCATGCCCGATTTTCAACACTGGCATTTTGTCACACCTCGTTATGAACAGCACAGTTGTCATTTTGCACATCCTGCCCAAAATGTGTTTTCACACCTGTGGCACAGAATGGCGTGGTCGCTGTGGGAAATCAACTTTTGGGACAGATTAACAAAATCACAGTGCCACTGTTCGTGAGGGTAGGTCCCAAAATGCCTATGTTGAAAATGTGTCTTTTCAGGGTGGGGGTGAGATTGGCATCAGTTCAATACTTCACTGCCATTACTATTATGCATCTCTAACTCCTGCACTACCAATGCCAATGCCAGCGAGATAACATTCGGCATTGAAAAATGCTTGTTTCACAAGCAACTAGTTGTACAGAAAGGTATAGGCTACAGAGTAGACAACATCACAATTAATACAGGGTACAATAATTAAATAACAAGTGGATAAGGTACAGTTTAGAACATAGAGATACAGTTGCAGTGTGAATTGTCACACAGAAACATAAACTTTGACGGCAGATAAGGACCACTTGGCCCACCTGGTCTGCCCATTTCCCTACCTACTGGGTAAGGTGCAGATCCTAGTTAACCACAGCCTACGTCTTCCTACCCCCCCCACCACCAGAATTGCCTTATGTCTGTCCCATGCATTCTTGAATTCCTCCACTGTTTTTGACCCCACGACCTCCTCAGGAAGGCTATTCCATGCGTCCACCACCCTTTCTGTGAAAACATACTTCCTCACATTGCCCCTGAGCAGTCCCCCCTCTATCCTCAAGTTGTGCCCCTTGTTCTTGCACATCTCTTTTTCCGAAAGATGCTACCCTCTTGGGCTTTGTTGATTCCCTTGAGGTACTTGAAAGTTTCTATCCTGTCCCCTCTCTCCCTCCTTTCCTCAAGGGTATACATATTACGCTCCTTTAGTCTTTCTTCATACGGCTTCTTTTGCAGACCCTGTACCATTTTAGTTGCCCTTCTCTGGACTACCTCCATCCTGTCTATGTCCTTGCGGAGATGGTGTCTCCAGAACTGCACACTGTACTCCAGATAGGGTCTCACCAACTGTCTGTACAGAGGGCTAACAACTTCCTGTTTTCTACTGGTGATGCCTCTCCCTATACATCCCAGTATCCCTCCCCCCAACACACACACACACACACACACACACACACACACACACACACACACATGTTGGTGGAGCGTGGTGCTGAAGGAAAGAATGTTATCAGTATCAGTCAGATAGGCAGGTAGGTGGTTGTAAGGACCAATTGCTCTGTAGGTCAACACCTTCTGTTGGGAGGTAGTTTTCTAAAAGGAAGTGTGAAGGTAAATGTGGACTGGGAACAGGTCCCCTGTGATTTGGAGGAGCTCAGAAATGCAGGATCCTGGAACAGCAGCTGCATAAACCAGGGAACCATAGTCATTTAAAGGGAACAGGAGGCTATGGACAAGCAGTCTCTTAGTTACCGGGACCAGGAACTTTTGTATTCAGTAGCAAGAACCTAGTGTCATATGAACAGACTTTACTTGATGGTTGGCATAGGAGTCCATGTTTAGGGAGCAGTCCAAGTACAGATCCAGATATTTAAACTGAGGGATATGTTCCACCTCTGCCATCCAAGTCAAAAAGTTGGGAGTGGCCACCGGTATGTTTTTTGTGCACCCTGGAAAAAACATATATTTATTTATTTTTTGTTTGTTTTGAAAACTAACCTATGCTTTATAAACCATCCGGGAGTAGGTCAATGCCTCGCTGAATGGTATTGTTCAGGGATGCCAGGTCCTTGCCCATCTTGAAGACAATGGTGTCACTGGCATGGAGGATGGTTTCTGTTGATGAGCAGGCATTAGGTAGCATGTTCAAAGACATGGAAAAAGTAGATGACCAAGAACTGCCAGAAGTTCAAGAGATTTGTTGATCATGATCCTGTGGACAAGGTCGGTCATACAATTTTTGTAGTAGTAGGTGACTTCTGGGGTGAAACTGAGGGAGGAAATGGCCTGGATCAGTAGTTTGTTGTCAAACAGGTCCAAGGCTTTGATTAGGTTCAGGAAAAAAGAGGCTATGAAATTACCTAGGTCAGTTGCTCGGTGTACAAAGTCTGTGAACCTTGCCAAGGTGGTCTCCATGTTGTGTTGAGGGCAGAGGTCATGTTGGGCAAGAATTAACAGACCATGTTGCTGGATGTACTCAGTAGTCTAGTCAAAGACTATCCTTTCAAAGACTTTTTAATAGGGCATCAGAAAGGAAATTGTGCAGTAGTTGGCATTGAGATGTTTGGGACTAGACTTGTGGACAGGAATGATTGTGGCTGTCTTCCGTGCTTTTGGTAAGCACCTGTGCATAAGGAATAGTTGAAGATTTTGGAGATGAGACATCTAGAACAGATGTCTTGTGGCTGGGCTGGAGGTAGTTTAGTGGATCAATCACAGAAAACTGGGCTATGATCCCCATTGGAGTCAGGGAGTAGTCCAGATTTGCAGATGTTTGAGGGGTTTGACAATGCAATCCAGTCAAGAATGGCTGTTTTTAGTTTGTCCTAGTGCAGTCGCTAATAATTTGGATTAGGCCTATAGGTCCTTTGTGACGTCGGTTTGGTTGGTGGAGCAGTTCATATTAAAGTCACCTACTAGGAGCCATTCTCTGCTTTTTGTCAGGGTTAGACAGAACTCAGATGTGACCTTCAGCCCCTCAGCAGCCAGGCCCGGGGGATGTAGATGGTGTTGATTGTGAGGATTTTGTCCTGGCAAAACAGAAAATCTATAGAAATAAAATCACAACGCCCAGTGGGCGGCAGGGAAGGAGACTCAGTGACCCTCAAGTGTTTAGAGGAGTAGAAAAGGCAACCCCCACTGCTTCATAGATACATAGACAGTGTCGGCAGATAAGGGCCTGTGGCCCACCCAGTCTGCCCATTTGAGCTTGTAAGTTCAGTTTATGTTTTCCTAGAAGTCTGTTGCCCCTTACCCCTGACCTCCAGAATTCCTTTATGTCTATCCAATTCATTCTTAAATCCCGTGATTGTTTCAGCCCCCACCACTTCCTCTGGCAGGGTGTTCCACTTGTCCACTACCCGTTCTGTGAAGAAATTCTTCCTCATGGTTCCTCTGAATCATCCTCCCTCCAACTTCATCCCATGCCCTCTAGTCCTGGAACATCTTTTTTGCTTAAAAATAGTGTATTCCTGCACCCTGTTCCTCCCTGTAAGATACTTGTATGTCTCTATCATATCCCCTCTCTCCCTCCTCTCCTCCAGGGAGTACATGTTCAGTTCCTTCAACCTGTCTTCATAGGACTTGTGATGCAATCCATGCACCATCTTTGTTGCCCTCCTCTGAACCTTCTCTACCCTGTCTATGTCCTTACGTAGGTATGGTCTCCAGAACTGTACACTGTACTCCAGGTGGGGCCTCACTAGTGTCTTGTATAGCGGAATTATGACCTCTCTTTTCCTGCTGGTGATGCCCCTGCCTATACATCCCAGCATCCTATTTGCTTTACCTGCTGCCTTGTCACACTGTTTCCCTACCTTGAGGTCATCAGAGATGATAACCCCAAGATCCCTTTCCTGCTTGGTGCATGCTATATCCTCACCCCCCAACTGATATATTGTGCCAGTGTTTTTTGTGCCTCATATGCATTATCTTGCACTTCTTTGCATTGAATTTCAACTGCCAAACCCTGACCATTTTTCAAGTTTCTGTAGGTCCCTTTTCATTCTGTCTACACCCTCTGGTGTGTCTACTCTGTTACAGAGCTTTGTGTCATCAGCGAACAGCGAAATTCTGCCTTTTAGGTCCTGTGCAATGTCACTGATGAAGATGTTGAATAGGACCAGTCCCAGCACTGATCCCTGTGGTACCCCACTGGTCACTCTTCTCTCTGTAGAGTGACAGCCATTTACCACCACCCTCTGAGTCCTGCCACCCAGCCAGTTACCTACCCACCACACTACTGTCCTGCCCACACCCATATTCCCCAGTTTGTGTAATAGTCTTCTATGTGGCACAGTGTCAAAGGCCTTGCTGAAGTCCAGATAGGCCATGTCCACTGCCCTCCCCGATCCACCTCCCTAGTCACCCAGTCAAAAAATTCAACAAGGTTGGTCTGACATGACCTCCCCCTGGTGAAACCATACTGCCTTGGGTCCTGTAGTCCATTGACAACCAGATGTTCCACCAGTCTCTCCTTCAGTAGTGCTTCCATGATCTTCCCCACTACCAAAGTGAGGCTGACTGGTCTGTAGTTCTCTGCTTCCTCTTTGTTCCCACTTTTGTATAATTCCCCTGTCTCTCATAAACATAGAGCAATCCATGAATTTTGGTTCATCATCTGAGATTTTGTTAGTGAGCCAGGTCTAGGACAGGGCAATGATATCATATCTGGACTCTCTGACCTGTGCGTCAAACAAGTCTTCCCTTGCAGTGCGGCTTTCAATGTTCAGATGAACTATTCTGGGCAGATGTGGAGAAGGGGGCTCTTCTCAGGGAGAGGGGGCCTAGGATGAAGGTGGACAGATCCAGACTTTAGAAGTAGGAGCGGGACCAGATGTTTGTGTCTGGGATGACAGTCTCACACAGGTCCCCTTACAAAAGGTTACAGTTACCTTGACAAAAGTTTTGTGTGTGTGGACTAGGTTAAAACAGCCTTCTCAGTACACTTGGTAAACAATGGGTGGTAGGAGTTGAGTAAGGGTGTGGGGAAGCCAGCCTACTCAAATGCAGTACCATCATCCCCAGAGCATGGAATAAATTGCAAAATACACTTAAACTGACCAACATAGTAAGCTTAGGTATTTTCAAATCACTTTCAGAAAATATATGCAAAGAGATATGTTCCTGTAATTATAATAAACTGTAAATACTGATGTAGGCTGATCTGTTTCGGTAGCAACAACAAATCCAGTTGTATACTAGTACAGTATGGCATATGCACCATTGAATATCCTTTTCTGTTATGATCTGTTGAGTGATTGTCTAACAGTTAATATATTGTATAGGTTTGCTAAATTCTGTTTCATTCTTGTAGAGCTAAATGACTGTACAGTATATTAGTTAATTTATTGTATAGGTTTGCTAAATTCCAACTCCCCCACCTGACCTCTGCTCTCTTCCAACAACCGGCACCTACGTACTCCCTTAGACAGGTTGACCATAAACTGCTCCATGTCCCATTTATGCGCACATCCAAAGGATAGGCCGCTTTTAATTACCGAATACCTCAGACCTGGAACGACCTACCAGCCCCCATCCACCACGCACCCAATACCTCCCTACAAAACAAGTTACTCCATACACATTTCACCTCCAGTTGCTACTGTATCAGATAAGAACTCTTACTTAAATGTCTTGCTGCTATACTTGCATATGTACTGTACTGTAATCTTCACCCTGTTTTCTATATAATGTATGTAAGTTTCGTACCCATGACTGTGTTCCTCCCCCCAGCTATGTAATTCTTCCCACACAAATGTATTGTAACAATCCCTGTTTCAGCTCTGTACTGTGTAAACTTTGTTAGTATGTAAGTGGGTCCCATCCCCCAGGTCGCATCTGGAATCGAGCATGTTGCTCAGTATGCTTTCCTGGTAAAACTCGTAAATAAACATAAATAAATAAATTCTTGTTAGAGCTATTTTGATTTTCCCCATTGCTTACTCTGAATATCTTTTACTGTACTAAATTCATATCCTCCATTTACTTTATATAGTGTGGACTGGTCTGAATGACGATGTATATATGGTTGAACAGTGATGGCATTGCAACTGTGTCCATACATTTTGTATTCTACTGTATCTGTACCTTTTACTATATGCTGTCCTATCCAGGACCTTCTTGAAAATGAGTTTGTTTAGTGGAACCTCTTCCTGGTAAAATAAATTTGAATTGAATTGGACAGTAGCGTGAGAGCCTCTGACCAAGAGTAAAAGACTCATGGCCTCGCTGGGGTAGCCCTGAGTGGTCGGTGGTGAAGGACCATGATTTTTGCCAACCATGGTGAGGCATGCTAGCAGGGTTAGGAAGGAATACAGTTCTCTGGCTAGTGGGCTCGGCTTCTGGTGAGTAGAGGGAAGCTGGTGAGCCGAGCTACTGGGAACAAGGCACCACCTGGTGGGGTAGGGACACCAATAATCAAGATCAGGTGAATGTTTAAACCACAGGATGAGGCCACCAGATAAGGTCAGCAATAGGGGCTGTTACAATCGCTGGTGGTCATGAGATAAAACAGTCAGTAACGATAATACCAGGAGGTAGGGGACGCCTTTTAGTGGAGCAGCAGCGGTGAACCTGTAACAGTAGTCGATGGAGACCGGGGGATTGTGAACACACAGACAGGAGAAGAAGCTGGAATCCGTTTAGGGCTGTCAGGTGGTATCTGGGGGCGAAGGCAGCCCAGATAGGGCAGCAGCGGACTGCCTGCAACAGAAGTCTAAAAACAACTATGGGGTAGGGGTCACTCGGGGCAGCAACAGGAACCAGTGACAGCAGTTTCTTAGGCCCAGGTGGAAATGGCTACCCAGAAAGAGGCAGTAGCAGGGGACCTGTAGTAGCAGTCATAATTAAACCAGGGAGAGGAGGCCACCCAGAAGGGGCAGCTGGGAACTAGAAACTGCAGAAAATTAATACCAGCCTATATGGGCAGCAGTGTTACAGCAAAACAGCAAAAATTACAATTAGACGGATTGATGCCACCCAGGTAAGGGCAAATACAGTGCACAGAAGTATGGACAACTGATTAAAATAAACATAGCACTACACTATAGTCTCAATCCCCCTACACTTGCCCCAGCTCTGAAGAGGATTTGAGACATCTCAGCAGAGGTCATGGTACTTCTAGCTCTTTCTAGGAACAGTTCAGCAGCGTGAGCTGCCTTAATGCGGTCTTTTCTGGCTGACTGTGGAAGACTCTGCCCCTCCACTCCTGCTGTCTTACTCATGTCGGACCCACGCACACTGACCCAGGTGGGAGTAGTGGCCCTTTTCAATTATCCAGGGCCTGGCTGGACTGAACCCAGCTGGCGTATTTCACTTTTCAGAAGAGCCTCCTGTTTGAAGGAGGCTCTTGGTGTTGGATTGTCTAAGTGTCTGAGGCATGGGGGACCTGATGGGTACATAGAGTAGCTGTATGGAGCAGCTGGCAGATTTGCTGAAGAGTAGTCTAGAGGACCCCTAGGGGAGCTCAGATTGTCTGATCAAGGAGGGCGGTACCAGCCACAATGAAAAATCCAGTGGGAGAGGTTGAATCCAGCCACAGAGGTGAGGAGATGACATCAGTTGGGACAATGCAGCTCAGATGCTCAGACAGCAGCGAGGAGGAAGATGTTAAGAGCAGCCATCTTCAATACTCCAGGGCCTGGTTGAGCTGCACCCAATTGGTGCACTTCACTGTTTGGAAGAGCCTGCTGATTGGAGGGGGCTCCTAGCATTGGATGGGCTGAGTGGTTGAGATATGGAGGACCTAACTGGTCCATAAAGAAGTCATGTAGAGCAGCTGGCAGACCCAGCAAAGAGAAATCTGGTGGGCTGCAGGGGAGCTCCAATCATCTGGTCAAAGAGGGTAGCACCAGCCATAATGAAATGTCTAATGGAGCTGGCCCACTGGCGTGGAGAGCTAAGGTACTGAACACCTTACCTCCTGCCACGCCAGCGAGCCATGTGCAAGAATGAGCACTAGTTGCCAGGTTTCAGCAGGGTTGCAGAAGATCTAAGCATCCTAGGGACTGCTATCCTCTCCCAGGGAGCAGTGGCCAGCCATCTCAGCCGCCAGTCGATTTTACTGGCATTAGTGCTGTTAGTGCGGCAGGCTTGGATGAATCGGTGGTGGCCTACAATAGGGCTGTTTCCAAGGCACTTATTGCCACCCCACCAATCCATATATGATTAAATGATTGACTGATTAAAAATTTTTTTTTCACAGGAAATAACATTTGTTGGGGCAAAATCCCATTTACAACAAAGTCCTGCATATATGACCCAGGTCCTCTCGCCTGAGACCCCCCTGGTATGATGGAGCTCTCAAGGCAATGAAAACCATGGGTCGGAGGTTGGAGCAAGCTAGAGGAGGATAGACTGACTTTGAGAAATCACTATGCTGACTAAAAAGTCAGTTGACTGTGAGAAGGCAGAGTTCCTGTCCAGGGAGATTGCTGCAGGGAAAAACAGACCGGCTCAGGTTTTTCAGAATGTGTACATGCTTCTTCATCCTGTATGTCTACAGCATAAAAAAGCTTTTTCAGTAGCACTGTGCAAAGAGTTTGCTCTGTTTTTCTCTGACAGAATATCCTCTATTTGGGTCGAGATCTCGCTAGTGGGTCTGGATTAGAGCCGCAGGGTGGGGTCTGGATGGAACAGGGGCATTCCTATTATCTGGATGGAGTTTTGGCTGGTGGGGGTGGCTGAGGTGTCCACGGTGATTTTGAAGCTGCGGCCCACTTGCTGTGAACTGGACCCTGGTCCAATGCATCTCCTAGTGGGCTACACTGAGGTTATCTGTCCAGTGTTCACCAGGACAGCCAGATGTTCGCTTTCGGAGGGGGTCTTCTCCGATGCCTTGATGAAGGCGCTGGTGAAGCCCCTTCTGAAAAAAAATCTCTCGCCCTTGACGTTCTGGTGGATTATATATCAATCTCCAACCTCCCATTTTTGGGGAAGCTTTTTGAGAAGTTAGTGGCTCTGCAGCTTGAGGAACACCTGGAGACCTGTGGCATCTACAAACCTATACAGTCTGGGTTTAGGTCAAGGCACAGCACAGAAATTGTGCTGGTCTGGGTGCATAATGACCTTCTCATGGCAAGAGATCAAAGAGAGTGGTCAATTCTCATTCTCCTCGATCTGTCATCAGCATTTGATACAGTGGACCACATTGTATTGTTGGATCACCTTAGAGAGTACTGTGGCCTCACCAGTACTGTCATTAACTGGTTTGAGTCCTTTCTCTCAGGTCGGAGGCAGAAGGTAGTGATGGAGAATTTCTCCTTCTCCTCGATGCCTCTGACCTGTGGAGTTCCTCAGGGTTCAGTCATATCACCGATGCTGTTCTCGATATACATGCTGCCCCTGAGGAGGATCATTAAACAGTACAGTCTGGGTTTTCACTGCTATGTAGATGATACCCAGCTGTACATGTCTTTTGCACCTGGGACAAATAGCACAGTCGAAGTGCTGAATAAATGCCTCACAGAGATCCAGGATTGGATGAACTCTAACTGGCTGAGACTTAACCTGGACAAGACAGAGGTACTGGTGATTGGGCCGGGTCACATGAGGGGTTGCCTCCAGAATGATAACAAGTTTGGTCCTGGGGTCGACACCATTGATGGCATGCTCTAAGGTGAGACATCTGGGCGTGATCCTTGACAACAAGCTGACATTTGAAGCTCGGATGTTAGCTGTCATCAGAAGTGGCTTTTATCATCTTAGGAATATTGCCTGGATTAAACCCCTGATTCCACCCGAAGACCTACTGTTACTAGTGCACGCCTTTGTGACATCTAGACTCGATTACTGTAATGCTCTGTACCTCAGGGTCAGTGGAGGCGAACCTCCACCAGCTGCAGCTAGTGCAGAATGCAGCTGACAGGACTGCCCAGGTCCTGTCATGTGACTACAGTCCTGCAGGTCTGCACTGGCTGCCGGTCAGGTGGAGGGTTCTCTTCAAGGTGGGCTTGCTCACCTATAAGGACCTATATGGATTGGGCCCTGGCTACCTGTCAGACCTTCTTACTCCTGTGATCCCAGCTTGCTTCATCCACCCAGGGCCTCCTGGAGGTTCTGAGGACCGGGCTAAAAACCTTGAGTGATTGCACATTCGGGGTGGCTGGCTCAGTCCTCCAGAATTCGCTGCCATGATCCTTGAGGGAGGCCCCTATGGAGGAGGTGTTCAGGGGTGCCTAAAGACCCAATTGTTTAATCTAGCCTAATCTGCATATGCTTTTTAGTCTGTGCTATATCTGTTTTAAAAGTGTATACTGTCTGATAATTTAATATTGATTGTTTTATTGAAATGCTTAATTACCCTGTCAAATGAGCTTTTTACTTTATGGCGCCAAGAGCCTCTGGAATTGGGTGCCTAATTAAATAAAGTATTTCTCACTTACTCTGACTGCTACCAGGTGGAGGCCCAATGGTAGTGCAGGTTAGCGAGCAGCACGAAGGGCAGGGCCGCAGTTCTGCAGCATGTGGATACCGCCACACACATGTACTTACATGTCACTGGGCAGGGGTCAGTAGTGAAGAAAACCAGGAAAAGGGCGGAAGGCAGGCTTCATGAATCCCTGAACCGAACTCTCATGGACCACGCTGCCACTTGACTACCAAGGGACAATCTGGATACCTGACTGGAAGCAGGACAGCCCTCACCCATCCCAGCCCCACCCCATGGGGAAATCTGTGGGGGACTTGTTCCCCAGTGTGACTGAGTGAGGCAGGCATCAGTCATAGGAGGCAGGGATATTTTTTTATTTTATTTATTTGAACAAGTCAGATTTACAACCTTTGAGTCAGGGACTCATTTACAAAGGCACCTCGTCACAGGGAGGGCAAGACAATAGAACATTGTGCAGATACAACATTGGACAGCATTACAAGTGCAGACATTGAACACAGAATACACTTAGTTACATGTTGGTATAAAATACAGATTTACAATTAAAGATGTACAATTTCTCTGGAGTTGCAGTGGAATACATCCTTGTATAAACCTAAGGGGGTAGGTAAAAAGGGGTAGGGGGAAAAAGGAATCGGCAGTCCAGGGGACCTTGTCGAGATTTGGAGGGCCAGGCAGGGAAAGGTCCTATAGTAGGATGGGGGGGGGCATGGTTAGTTGCACCTACAGCAGCGGACATTAAAGAGATGGTTCCGGAGAGCGGTTTTGATGGGACCAAGTCTGGCAGTGTTGGTGATGCCAATAGGTAGGGAGTTGAACCAGGCGGGGGGCTCGATAAAAGAAGGACCTCTGGGCAAGGGAGGTCTTGGTTCTGGGCACTTTGAAGGTGGCTTTAACAGAACAGCAGATGGAAATGGATGAGGATGACCGTGGTAGGGAGGCAGAGACTCTTGGGGGGGGAGTCCGAGCAGGGATTTCTTAGCAAGAAGGCAGGTCCATACCTCTCAAGTGTCCCTGATTTTCAGGGATGTCCCTGATTTTGCCTCAAAATTTTACTCTGTCCCTCGTAAAATTTGTATTTTTGTGGCTAAACAGTGGGGACTGTAAGCACAAAACAATGTCACGCATTAAAGTTACAGACTTGTTCTTCTTTAGAAAATGCATTTTGCACTAAGCCCCATATTCTACCAGCTTTCTGGGTAGATATCTCAAATTTTGAAGATGTGTCCCTGATTTTGGTCCTTTGTCCCTGATTTTTTTAAGCCTTGTCCCTGATTTATGAGGCAGGAGGTTGAGAGCTATGGGCAGGTCTGATACTGCAGACGTTCTTCGGAGTTGAGCAGGTTGGCGGAGGAATAGAGCAAGCAGATGTAGGTGCAGCTGGAGGCTCCAGTCAGGAGCCTACAGGCCTTATTGATGGAGAGGTGGATTTTAGAGAGGGTGGTGTTATCAGCTGCAGCATAGATGGGAAAGCTGTAGTCCACTAGGGACAGGACGGAGGAGGTGATAGCCAGCCGGAGGCAGCGAGGGAGCAGGCAATTCTATGGTGGTAAAGTAAGCCAATCCCAGAGTTTATGGCGGAGAAAAGAGCATTGATGTGGGTGTGGAAGGTGAGGGCAGTATCGAAAGTGATGCCTAGGTATTTGTATGTGGGCACTTGCTCTAATGGGAGCTGAGAGTAGGGGGTAATCAGGAGGGGGCCATGTCTAGCTTTATTTTGGTGGTGAGAGAAGAGCATTGATTTGGTTTTCTTAAGGTTTATGACTAGTCTATGATTAAGAAACCACCTTTCTGTTTGGTTGTAGGCGAGTTGAAGGGATGATTGGAGAGTGGAGGGATCTGGGTGTGAGGCAAAGAGAGCTGCATCATCTGCATAGAGGAGCATCTTGCTATTGCAGGAACTGGGGAGAGTGTTGAGGTAGAGACTGAAGAAAATGGGACCCAGGATTGAGCCCTGTGGGACCCCGGAGCTAACGGGTTGAATTTTGGAGAGGGAGACGTTGATTTTTACATGCTGGGATCTAGCAGAGAGGTAACTGGAAAACCAGGCAAGGGGACCAGCAGAGAAACCGAGTTGGTGGAGAGAGTCAAGTAGGAGGGGGTGACAGACAATGTCAAAGGCCTTGGAAAGGTCAATGAACACTGCACCGACCAGCTTGCTGGAGTCGAGAGCAGAGTGCAGGTACTGGGAGAACTCCAGGAGAGCAGTGGTTGTACTGTGTCCTGGGCGGAAGCCATGCTGCTTAGCCAAGTACTCAGATAGTTGGATAGACACCACTTTTTTGAGGGCTTTGGAGAGTGGGGGAGGATGGAGATTGGCCGATAGTTGCTGGGAGAGGATCGATCCCTGCTCTTGTGTATTAGAGTGATTTCAGCAGTTTTCCATGCACTGGGGAACTGTCTGAGGCATAGGGACTGGTTGAGTAGGTCTGTCAGGGGAACTAGGACAACATCCAGGACCTGGTGGAGGATCCTGGAGTCGAGGGGGTTGCTGCTGGGGTTATTACTACCAAGGGCTTTTAGCAGGTGTGGCCTGGCTTTGTAGGGGGATAGGGTGTGCAGGTAGAAAGAGGGGTGATGCAGGGCAGGGGGAGTGAGGAGGGGATTGGATCAAAAAAGCTGCTGGTGAGGACAGAGCTTAGATCAGAGAAAGTGGTGTTGAGGCAGTCAGCTATAGGTAGTGAATCAGAGGAGGTAGCGCCATCGATGGTGAGCTGAGATGGTGGAGGGGAGCGGGTCTTCCCATTTAGTTCTTTCATGCTATCCCAGAAGGTCCAGGCCGAGCCCCCAGGTGGAGATGAGGGTGGCCTGGTAGTGCTCCGCCTTGGCCCGTCTGATGACCCAGGTGCACTTATTGCACTCTGCATTGTAGGCTTGTCTGTCAGATGGATTGCCTGATTCTACAGAGATTATCCCTATTCTTAAGTTTCTGGATGAGGGAAGAGGTGATCCAAGGGGTGTTGCATTTCTTTGTACAGATCCTGGTGGGGGGGTGAAGAGGTCACAGGCCTTGCAGAAGGCACTTGTGAAGAAGTCAAGAGCTGAGTCGATATCTGGGGCACGTCGGATAGGGGACCAGTCTAGCTGGGCTAGGTGCCATTTCAACTTTTTTAGGCCACCAGGGCGTAGCTGCTGGTGCAGTGTAGCCTGGGACACTGGTTTTGGAGAGGAGGATGACCAGGTACAGATGACTGGGGAGTGATCACTAAGTGAGTCTGGGAGGACAGTGATGTCCCGGATTTTAAAGGGGTGGTTTGATAAGATAACGTCTAGGAGGGTGTTGGTTCCACTGGATCAGTTGAACCTGGTGGGCTGTGAGACTAGTTGGGACATATCCAGGGCAGCGAAGGAGTCCCTGGTTTGGGAGGTGGCAGAAGCAAGCCAGTTAACATTAAGATCACCAAGGATGACTTGCTTGACTTTGTGCAGGAGGGATGTGAGGTAGTCAATGAGGGGACTGGACTGCTGAGTTCTGGTTTCTTGGGGGTATGTAGAAGACAGAGACAAAAAAAGAGCCTCTGGCAGGGTCAGGGATTACTTTTAGTGTGAGGGCTTGGGTACCATAGTCAAGGTTGGGAGCAGGAAGTGCGTGACCTATTAGGGCATCCCGCATAAATATTGCACACCCACCACTGCGTTTGCCTACACACGGTCTTCCCTGAATAAGATGTATCCAGGGAGGGAGATAGCGGAGTCAGGTGTGGACTTAGACAGCCAAGTCTCTACCAGAGCAAGAATATCAGGTTGATGCTGGGTGACCCAGCACTGGAGAGCAGCAGTTTTCTTTAGGAGGATACATATGTTAAGGGATGCAAGGCGGAGACCGGTAGTGGTGCAGGATTTGGTCGGGCTGGCAGATAAAGGTCCAGGATTGGGGTGTACATTCCCAGACAGTAAGAGTAGCAATGTGATTATTCTGATTAGGGGACGGTGGTGGCAGGGACCCATGGTTCGGCGCCCAGGTGAGGACCTGGTGATAAGGGTGCAGGGGATAGGTAGAGCATGAAGAGTGGACATGGCAGGGAACAGGTAGGTCCAGAGTGGGCCCGGGAGGGCAGGAGGAGTGGAGCTGTAGGCAGGGGTGGGTGCTGGGGAGTTAGGGGTGCATTCAAGGTGGGGGGGAGCTGGGTCATACTGGGGTAACTTGGGGGTGAGGTACCTGATGTAGTGGGTGGGAGCTCAGGTCAGGAGGAGGTTTGAACCAGGAGGGTAAGCGTGAGAAGACTTAGCAAGGGAGTGCAAAAGCCCATAGTTCTATGCTTATAGTGAAAGACAAGGGCGATAGCTGAACTTCAGTGAGGGTGACTGCCACTGTAGAATAGTGATAGTGTTACTGACTTTGGTGCAAGTGGTCCCAGGTTGAAGTACACCAGGGAGAGGGTGTCTTAGAGCCTTGTGGAGGAGATGTCGGATATTACCCATGGGCTGGATAGGGCTGGGTTTGGAGAGGAAAAGAGAGGAGAAATAGCGATTTAGGTTTGATCTCCTTAGGAAGGGAGGGTGTGGTTTCAGGGGATAGAAAACCAGCTGACTGTGGGATTCCAGTGGGAGGAGTTCCTGGACAGAGACTCTATAATAAACTGTCAGAGAACAGGGAGGGTAGGGATTGCAGTGGGAGGAGTTCCTGTGGGAGGAGTTCCTGGACAGAGACTATATAATAAACTGTTAGAGAACAGGGAGGGTAGGGTGGGCAAAAATCGAGTGAGAGCAGGCTCTGGCACAAACTTCCTTCAGTGCGCAGCTACCTTGATTTAGAAAGCTGCTTAAGTAGGGGGAATACAAACTAATACTAAAATATTGAGTTGCTCAGACTCACACAAAGATCCAAGAAATGGTGTCAAATTTAAAATGTACAGCTGGAGGGGGGCACTCTATCAGTTGAGCAGGCGTACCTGTTTTTGGCCCTTGAGAGGGTAGGGAGCAGCTTCTGTGGCTACGGCCACGGGTGGAAGAATGCCCAGGGGACTTTGGCACAGTCTGTTTTCAGCCCTTTAGAGGGCAGGGAGAAGCTCCTGTGGCTATGGCCGTGGGTGGAGGAATGCCGGCCTTCACCATAGGAAAAAAAGCCATGTGGGAAAAAACGTAAAACTTGAACGGAGGAGGAGGATGGTTCTGGCTGTGTTAATGAGGAAATGTCATTTAATGGCATGGTGGAGCTCAGGAGCTATGGTGGTGAGGAAGATGATGTATGGAGTGGCCCTTTTCAATGTTCCAAGGCCTGACTGGGCAGCACCCAACTGATGCACTCCCCATTTGGAAGAGCTTCTTGATTGGAGGGGGTTCCCAGCACAGGATTGGACAGGTGTCTGAGATGTGGGGAACTCGACTGGTCTGAAGAGGAGCCTTGTGGAGCAGTCTGGAGGGCCACCAGGGAAGCTCTGATTATCGAGCCAAGGAGGGCAGCACCAGCAATGATGAAAAGTCCAGTACAGAATGGGGGCTGTGGCTGTGGTAGTCAGGAGATGGTGTCTGGTATCACGGTGCAGCTCAGGAGCTTCAGGCAGTGACGAAATGCTACATGGTTTTAGACTTCATACTGAAACTATGTGAGGTTTCAGACTTTCAGTTTATACATTGACACACACCCCACATTTTCAGTATTTACAAACATACACATATCCTACATTGAGGTGCAGTCACACCCTGGCAGTTGTTATCTCACAGTCTTGCACTCTGATGGTCTCTTTTACATATGCAACCAAACAATGACTTCTCTCCCTATGCAACCGTATTATGCTGGTTTCTTTTACCTATGCATTCATACCCTGATGATCCCTGTCTACCACACAAATTCCCTCCAGCATCACTCAGTCTGTCACAGAGTCTGCCGTGGTAACAAGTGGTACCTCACAGCTCACAGCCATTTACAGCTTTGTTGCTCATGCACCCACAGAAGCAGTCTCAGGACAGGATGAAACACTCTACCGTAGAAGAAAGGAGAGAGATGATATGATAGAGACCTGCAAGTACCTCAAAGGAGTGAGTAAGTTACAGGTGTGGAGTCTCTTCCAATTGAGAACAAGTACCAGGACCAGGGGGTATGCTATGTAGATGGGGAAAGATTTAAGACTGATGTGAGAAAATATTTCTTCACTGAAAGTATAGTTGATGCCTGGAATGCCAACTGAAGTCACGGGTGACTTCAAGCATGCACAAGATAGCCATATGAGTATAATAGATAGGATAGGAGAGAGAGAGAGAGAGAGAGAGAGAGATGGGTATAATAGATAGGATAGGAGAGAGAGCCATATGTGTATAATAGATAGAAAATGAAAAAGAGCTAAGATTGGCTCAGGGGATTAAGGAATGGGAGAAGGACTTCTGTTACACAAGGGAGAAAAGAAGTAGAAGGGACAGGATAGTTAGGATCGAGAGGGAGGGAGGATGGGTGGAGAAGGGTGTGGAACAAGTGGAGACAATTAATGAGTACTTTTGCTCTGAGTGCACCAGGGAAGCTAGTGGGCCCATGCCAAAGGAGAAGATCAGGATGCCCCTTAAGGGGTTGGGGGAAGGAGTATGAGGGGGAAATTGACGGAGACAGGATCTTGAAAGGTCCTAAGGAACTGCGGGTGACAAGGCTCATGGCTCAGATGGGGTACACCCAAGAGTTCTGAGTGAACTGGCATAGATATTGGCAGCACCACTGATGAACCTATTTAACACCTCGCTCAAGGAGGAGTGTGTCCCTCAGGGCTGGAGGACTCATGTGGTACCTATCCACAAGAATGGCCCTAGAGATGAGCCGGGAAACTACAAGTCAGTCAGCTTAACCTCCATAGTGGGCAAGTTAATGGAGGCCACTCTGAAAGAAAGGCTTGTGTTCTTCCTTGAAGAAAATGGTCTCCAGGATGACAAGCAGCATGGGTTTGCTGGGGGGAGGTCATGTCAATCCAAAATGGTGGACTTCTTTGACTGGATTACAAGGACCTTGGACAAATGGTAGGCGGTGGATGTACTGTATCTGGACTTCAGCAAGGCATTTGACTCAGTGTCCCATGGCAGGAACCTGGGGGTTGGAGACAAACAGCTGGGGTGGGTAAGGAGCTGGCTCATGGACAAGAATCAGAGAGTAGTGGTAGGGGGTGAGCTGTCCAAACCTAGGCCTGTGACCAGTGGTGTCCCACAGGGCTTGGTACTGGGACCTGTGTTGCTCAATGTATTTACTGGCAACATAGCAGAGGAGGTCAAGAGCAAAATCTGCCTGTTTGCAGATGATACTAAGCTCTGTGGGAGGTTGGACACAGAGGAAGGGAGACGGGATCTAAAGGAGGACCTGGCAAAGCTGGAGAAAAGGTCTGACATCTGGCAGTTGGGTTTTAATGCTAAAAAATGTAAGGTGATGCATATGGAAGCCAAAAATCCAAAGGTCAGCTACTGGCTAGGGGGAATATGGATGACTGTATCAGAAGAGGAGAAGGACCTGGGGGTTATGGTCAGGGGTGACATGAAACACTCTGCACATTGACATAAGACAGCAGCTAAGGCAAGCAGAATGCTGGGTTGCATAGCCAGGGAAATCACCTCTAAGAGGGAGGAGGTTATTCTGCCACTGTACAGGTCACTGGTGAGACCACACCTGGAGTATTGTGTCCAGTTCTGGTGCCCCTACCTTAAGAAAGCTATCAAACTACTGGAGGCAGTACAGCAACCAAATTGATCTAGGGCATGGGGGGACAAAACATATGAAGAGAGACTGAGGGTGCTGAACATATATTCTCTAGATGACAGAAGAGAGAGAGGATATGATTCAGACCTTACCTAAAGGGCATAAATAAGACCAGCACAGAGGGTATCTTTAATCTAAAGAAGAAGGGTACAACAAGGGGTCATGACCTGAAATTGGCGGGGGTAGATTTAGGAGGGAAATGAGAAGGCACTTTTTCCCAGAAAGGATAGTGAAAGGGTGGAACGAGTTGCCAGACGAGGTGGTGGCGGCAAGGACATTGACCAGTTTTAATAGGGGTTGGCACAGCATGAAGAAGAAGATTAGATCAACAGCAAACACGAGGGGGATGGGGCACAGCAAGGAGGGGGGAAGGGGGTGGGTGAACTCCAGGAGGAGTGGGGGGCAGCTACTAGGTATAACCAGCTGCACACTCGAGCAGACTCGACAGACCATAATGGCCTGTATTGGCTGGCAATTTCACATGTTCGTAAGTTTGCAGGATGCTGGGAGGTGGGAGGGTCAACACAGACCAGAGAGAGTATATATGGTGACAGAATAGGTAGGGAACATCTGGGCAGACTAGGTGGGCTAAGCAGTCCTTTTCTGCCATCATATTCCATGTTTGTATATTTTTATGTTTCTACAGACAGTCGTGAACAAGCATTTGCCAATGTCAAATGTTTGCCGCTTGCAATACTGTTGTACCAGGTCTTGCTACACATTTTTGCTATATATTTACCCAGCACAGACCAAATGAGTTGCAGTATCTCATTTTCAGTAGTGTCCTGCTTGTACACCTCTTTTTGGATTGTATTTCAATCAATCAATCAATCAAATCTTTATTTATTCAGGCGAACATCATTGAGCACAGCTCATTTGCAAGATGGACCTGATAAGGTCAAGGTTCAATAATTGGTACAAATACAGATATATTTAAAACACTTATATATACAGTAAGCAAAGGCAGAAGTTGATTAAAACATAACAGGACACAGTAGGACACATGAAAAGCACACTAGACTATCCAATATATACATATAAACAATGGAGGTATCATGAAATACATTCAACATGTGGCACCCAAAACTTCCAAGGTTCCCGGGCAAGCCAATGTAGACAAAGGGAGACAGTGTTTGAGTGACTGAAAAACGGTGATCATTGCCTCTGATAAGTGACAAGGTAGGAAGGGGTATGAGGGATTAGAACAGGGGCCGGGGCTAGTAAAAGGGGTGTATGGGAGTGATAATGGCTAAGGTAAGGGCGAGGAATTAGTGGGCGAAGATTATAGCCAGGAGTTGAGAGATCTGTGGAGATAAAATTATAGGGAACTGAACTGCCATAATATGAAGGCTGCCTGAGAGGGAGACCTGTGGAAATAAGTATAGGGAAGTGAATTGCCAAATTATGATGGTTGTCTGAGAGGGGGAGGGTTAGGAATGTGAATAAATTAGAACGTGTGGAAGCAGTTGCATTTATCTGGGAAGAGACTTAGATAAAGATGTTTGAAGGATGCTAATGATATAAGGTTGAACAGCTTCAGGGTATTTACCCAGGATAGGCCAGCTGAGAGGCAATATCTAATTTTCAGTGGGCTCCCACATTTTGAATCCAAATTTCCAACAGTCATTTTATGACCTGTGTTATGATCAAGACAGGTGGAATTTTTAAAATCCCATCCAAAAGGTAATTTCACAGTGCAATTGCGAAAACAAGTTTCGGAGGGGGTTTGAAAACGATACCTATCATGTTCAGGAGGTGGGGTAACACCAGGGATATGTTGAACATTAGGGGCCAAAATCTGCAAAAATAAAGCTATGAATAAATGTTAGAACAATTCAATGTTTCTTCATAACTTAGTTGTTTTTTCACATTTTGGCCCCAAATTTTTAACACAGTCTTTTTATGACCACTCCTCCTGAACACGATTGAATTCACTTATAATAGTGGCCAAAATGTAATTTTGTGCCACAAGTATGAAAACACATTTTGACCAGGATTTGAAAAATGATAGTTGTCACATTCATGAGATGGTGTGAAAAAATGCCTATGTTGAAAATTTGGTGTTGACGACCCATCAGCACAGTGGTAGAACTACTGCTTGTTATGCCGGCAACCTGAGTTCAGAAGCGGACTCGAGTCATTGGGGACTGGCGAGGGGGAGGAGGACTGAGCATCCCAAGGGGACGCTGTCTTCCAGGGAGGGTGGGTCACTGTCCTTGCTGCAGTACTGCCACCTGGGTGACAACAGGTGGTAGTGCAGCCAAAGGTGCCATGGAAGGGTTGGACACAAGGTTGGAGGGTCAGTGTGGCAGCACGTTCATGTGCACACATACTTTGACCCTCCCTTGCACAGCTGCATCCATAGGGGAGCGAAGAAACTAAGGAAAAACCCCATGAAATGGGTACCAGGAAGATCTATTTTAAGGGGCAGACTTTAAAAAGTTGCGGGAAATTTTGGTTGAGCATCTGGTGGGGATTCAGACATGCATGGGTGCTAGCCAAAAATGAGATATCATTAAAAAAGGACCAGCAGAGGAAACTGAGACTTATACCAGGACACAGAGCAAGAAGAGTAGGGCAAAGAAGCCAAGCTGGCTGACTCGTGAGGCTATGGAAGGGATGAGGGCCAAGAGAAAAGCATCCCAGAGGCTCAGGAAATTGGGAGGGCAAGGGGACAAATATGAGTACACGAAGAAGTTCAGGGAGGTTACAGGTTAGTCTGAGCAGCCAAGGCTTCCAGAGAGCTGAGACTGGCACAGGGAATTAAGGACAGGGAAAGAGACTTCTTCAGATACACTGGCAAGAGAAGGAGAAACAAAAAACAGACTGTGAGGATTAAGAAGAGAAGGGAGACCAGGCAGAGGCATTGAATGAGTACTTCTGCTCTGTGTTCACAAAGGAAAAGTGGGGAGATACCTCATGGGAAGGGTGGGTGGGCAGGAGGGGGGCAGGGTGATATATCAGGATTACAGAGGACAGGGTGCTAGAAGCACTATGGGCACTGAGGGTGGACAAGGCACTGGGACCAGACGGCATTCACTTTAGGGTACTTGGGGAGCTAGCGGAGATCCTGGTGGGACCACTGGCAGGCCTGTTCAGTACATCACTGGACAAAGGATGCATGCCACAGGACTGGAGGATTGCCCATGTGGTGCCCATTCATAAAAGTGGCCTGAAGGATGAACCAGGCATCTACAGACTGGCAGGTCTCACGTCAATCATGGGGAGGCACATGGAGCCAATCCTGAAAGAGAGACTGGTGACCTTTTTGGAAGACAGTGGTCTCCAAGATGGTTATCAACATGGTTTTGTCTTGGACAGATCCTGCCAGACAAACCTAGTCGGGTACTATAACTGGGTTACCAGGGAACTGGACAGGGGCCATGCAGTGGACGTCCTGTATTTGGGCTTCAGCAAGGCCTCTGAATCAGTGCCGCATGGGAGGTTGTGGGGAAAGATGACATACATAGGGGTGGGAACAAAAAAGGTCAATTGGATCACCAACTGGCTGAGGGCTACACAGCAAAGGTTGGTGGTGTGGGGAACTCTCATCACCAAGGGATGTTACGAGTGGGGTGCCCCAGAGATTGGTACTGGGACCAGTGCTGTTTGGGATATTCATAACCAATATCTCACTGGGATCAGGAGTAAGATCAGTCTGTTTGCAGACGATACTAGCATCAGAGCCATGATAGTTGACAAAGAGGGGTGGAGGGGGCTGCAGAAGGACCTAACCAAACTTCAGGAGTGGTCTGAAACATGACAGTTGGGGTTCAACACCAGGAAGTCTAAGGTCCTGCACTTTAGAGCAAAGAACCAGGGGAGGACATATCAGCTGGGAGGGGAACAGTTGGAAAGCACCATGGAGGAAAAGTATCTAGGGGTGCTTACAACAGGGAGTATGAACCACTCAGCTCAGTGCAAGAAGACGCCTGCAAAGGCAAACAAGATGCTGGGGTGCATAGCGAGAGGAATCTTCTCCAGGAACAGAGAGGTGATCCTTTCTCTGTACAGGTTACTGGTCAGGCCGCACCTGGAATACTGCGTGCAGTACTGGCGTCCATTCCTGAAGAAGGACATCAGATAGCTGGAGGGGGTGCAGCATAGGGCAATGAAGATGATCCAGGCACTAGAGGGAAAATCCTATGAGGAGAGGCTTGGAGAGTTGAACATGCATTCCCTGGAGGAGAGGAGGGATAGAGGGGATATGATTAAAACCTTTAAATATTTAAAGGGATAAACAAGACTAATACAGAAGGGATTTATCAGATCAGATGGGGGAGGGGCATGAGAGGGCATCAGCTAAGATTGGAGGGGGGGAGATCAGGAGACACTTTTTCAAGGAAAGGGTGGTGGACAGGTAGAATACTCTGCCTAAGGAAGTGGTATTGTGTAGAACGGCAGGAAACATAGAAACATAGAATTTGATGGCAGATAAGGACGGCTTGGCCCACTTAGTCTGCCCATTTCCCTACCTGATGGATAAGCTACAGATTCTAGTTAACCAATAGCTTACTTCCTCCTACCTCCCACTAGAATTGCTTTATGACTATCCCATGTACACTTTGTATGTCTCCATGTATCCAGATATATCTATGTATTTCACAGGAATCCCGCTTCATTTCAGCAGGATTTTCTGATGTATATCCAGATACAGCTGAAGATTTACTGGGACATATGGCTACCACTAAACTAAAGGCATGAGACCAGAGTATTCTGCACACAAGGGCATTGTGAGCTGCTGCAGTGTCTGCCGGTCTCACATGAATACAACTGATCAAATGATTACAGGCATTTTAAATACTAGTATTTAAAACAAAAAAATGTAAGATCTGAACTTTACCTCTGCAAACCCTAAGAAAGTCTATTTTAGGTGGCAAATAAAGCTCTGTCTCTCTCAACTCATGTTAGGAGAGCAAACATAGCCATAGTTCTAAATTGTAGCTACTCCTTCTGAGGCGCTAAGAATCCTATATTCTGCCTCTTTGAGAGATTTTCCAGCATTTAAACTGAAGAATATTCGACAGCAACCAGAAATAAATCTGTGAAACTGTGAAAAACAATTAAAAAAAGTCAGTATTTTTTCCAATATTTCCTCCTGTCATGTACACTTTATATATATTTCCTTTAACCAAACTAACAATCACAAAACAATATCATGGCCACGTAATGGGCTGAATCTTCTTCTTTGCTTCTGAAGGCTGCAGTTCTCCCGTTGTTTCGTTCCCTCCTTTTGGAGCAGCCCACTTCAATTTTACCACGGTTGTACCCCCACTGGGGTTGGAGACAGGAGGCGGTTTTAAACGAACCACTGTACTCTGTTGCTGCTTGGTGTGCTATTCTGTTTGGTCCCACTATCATTGAAGTGTATTTTAGTGTCCTTGACTGGAGTAGACACTGTGCTGTTAGAGGTGAGGTTAGATGGGCCAGACAGTCTTCTGATAAGATTCGTTGTGTATCCTGATGGAGGAGGCTTCAATCGATCAGCAGCACTGTTCTCCATCTTTTTTATCTTTATGGTGGTACTTGTTGAACTACCATCAAATGTGATATGAGGTCACTTTCTTGAGCCTTCAGCTGATGCACTTGTACTTTGAGCAGTGGCCTTAACTTCCTTTCCTCTCTTCTTTTCCATGTTTCTTCCCCATCTGGTCTTTGGCAAGTCCCTCTGAGGTAGTGGAATCACATGCTGAACATACAAATCCGTCAATTTGTCTTTTTCCAACTTCTGTGAAGTATCCACAGGTATCTTTCTTTCTTGTAATGTAAGAAGTATAAAATCTCGAGTTAGCAGCTCCGGGTGCAACAACAAATCTGCTTCCAACTTGTTCCCATCAGCCCCCATTTTCTTCGCCATCTTGCTCCCCAGATACACAGTAACAGCAAAGCAAGGGACTTAGACAGCTGCCTCTGACGTCAAACCGAACGGACGGGAAGGGAAGAAGGACCGACCACAGCTGCTGCCATCTTGGTGGTGGCACTGCGGCGTCTACACAGTTCGCAACACCGGCGTCGGGTGAACCCAGCACCGAAGTCGGAACTGTTCACAGTAGCCCACAAGTGTATAGACTTCTTCAGTTTGGCGCATGGTTCATAAAGGAATAACTGTTTTTTTTTTTTTTTTTAACGAGACAGCATCCTCCTCAGAAGACTGAAGTGCACACACACAGGAGGATTTAAGAGGGGTGGGGCAGAGTGAGGGGTTGTTATGAGGAGGGTGGGGAGGGTGGGGCAGCTGCAAGTTGAGGGGCTAGCTGCTAATCGAGCAGACTGGTAGACCATGAGGCCTATTTCAGCTGGCATTTTGTATGTATGTTCATATGATCTACTAGATGACAGACCCCAGTGAACTGAAGGAGACCAGGCCTGCACTCCACAACTGCCAGGTACCTGACAAGCACCAGTGAGTTAGAAGGGACAAAGTTCCCCTCTTTACCTCCCTGGGGGGGTAAATCACAGCAGGATGGAGGGAAGGGCAGTTGTAGGGGTTGGATCACGGCAAAGCAGTGGCACCTTGGGGATCCCTGAGGGAAAGCAGGATCATGGTATGAAAGTGGGCATAAACAGAGAATAAAAAAAAGAAAATTTGATGTCAAAATATTGAAAATTGCCAAAGGTACAAGTGAGCGTTAAAAAAAAAAAAATTGTTATGAGCAGACATTAAAATCTTTCAATATTTTTACTCAAATTTTCAGCATTGCTTTCTTATGACCTTATGACCCCACTTTATGAAAAAGGTTGAAGAACATTTTCAAATCCAGCCAGAAAGGTGATTTTGCGCCAGAAGTGACAACACATTTTGGCTAGGATCTGAAGACTAATACCTGTCACATTCAAGAGATGGTTAAAAAATGGCTATGTTGAAAATTTAGGGTCAAAATATTGAAAAAGTATGCCAGCTTAGTGGCACAGAGGGCAAAGGCTCCCAGCGCTTCACCTCTCCCTCACCGGCGACCAGATTTTGAGAACGAGCTCGGGGCACTGGGGGTTGGCTAGATGGGGGAGGTCTGGGAGAGGATCCAACGGCTGTCAGGCAGCTCTCTTCTTCTGGATTGAGGAGGTGAGCCTTCCCAGCCCTTAGCTGCCACCCAGTGGAGGCTCGATGGTAGCGTTGGGCTGATTAGGGGAGTCGGTGCTAGGCCAGTTGGGTGGATTGGGGCCATTTGGGCCAGGCGCACATGCATGCCTCCAGACACATACAGGACCTTGCTGCCGAGACTCCAGCGACATAAGGGGAAAAAACCAGGAGGACCCCACCCCCAGCAACAGGATGAAGACTGACCCTTGCAGACCTCTTTTGGTGGCCAGGCAATGGCTACAGTCCTGTGGCAGAGGACAACAACAGTAACGTAAGCCCTAGAGGAGCCAGGTAACGGAGCTGGGGGGGCCAGTCGGAAGGGGGTAGCTGAGGGCAGTAGCTGAGGTGAAAGTAGGATAAATACAGGATGGAAAAAAAAAATATTTAAAATTACTTAAGTTACGAGTGTGCATTGAAAAATTTCAGTGTACACATACCTTTGTTGAATTTTAATATTTTTAACCAAAATTTTTAACATAGCCTTCTTATGACCACACCTCATGAACAAGGGGGATGAAAATGTTTAATTCCTGCCTGTAGGGTGATTTTGCACAGCCACTGCAAAATCACCTTTTGGGATGGATTTGCATAATGTCATCACCGTTGTTCATGAGGTGGAGTCTCAAAAAGGCCATGTTGAAAATTTGGTGAAAAATATCTAAAAATGACCAAGTTATGAGGACATGTTCAAAACCCATTGAATCACATTGAACCGTATACCTGATTTCCTCAATTCCAGGTCCAGCACTTAAGAGTGAAGTCATGTCTCCGGTTCAGAGAGGATTGCAGCATTGGACTTCCAGTAGGTAAGCAAAGAGTGGGAGGTGGAGAGGTGGGTGCCGAGTGGGAGGGTAAGGTGGGGGAAGAGTACCGGCAGTGGCGGTCCAGTAGTGGCAACAGACACCGATGAGCAGTTTTCTTTTTTACAGGGTGTAAAAAATAAAGACTACTGAAGGCAGTTTTCTTTACTTCAGGTACTGACATTGAGGATTGGGCACCACAGTGTCAGTGTTGTGTTTGACAGCACTGGGGGTGGACTCCCCAGTGTCTCATAGTGAAAATGGGCAGAGTAGGGGGGTGCTAGTCTACACAAGGGATTGGGCACCGTGGTGTCAGAAAATTAAGAAAGAAGGGGTGGGAGTGACTGAGGGATGGTTTTATTTGTTTCAGGTACCGACACTGGGGATTGGGCACTCCAGTGTCGGTGTTATGTTTAACATCACCAGGAGTGGGCTCCCCAGTGTCACACGTTTAAGCGGGTGGGGGGGGTACTAGACGGCATCAGGGATTGAGGGTGGGAGGAATTGTTTTCACATTGGAGGGAGGACCACAGCAGGCTGATCATGACGCTGATCAGCTCTGCTTGCTTTGCTGTGTTATGCAGATTAAAGGAAAGAGACGCCCTATAATACACCAGCTCTGTTCTTTGAACTACATGAAGTTTCCACCCAGCAAGAGCAGAAGAGTAGTGCTGGCCCGGTGACATGGAGGGTTGAGGCACTGGATGCCACACCTCGTTCTATGCTGGCGACCCGGGTTCGGGAGCAGACTTGGGCCACCAGGGGCTGGCCGGGGAGGGAGAGGATCGAGCATCGAGAAGAGAGCTCTCCTCTCCTGGGGTGGGTTGTGGGTATCGCTTGGCACTTGAGTGGCCGTTGATGGAGATCAGGGGTCTTATAAGGGCCGGTGCAGTAAGGCGTGGAGCGGCGGCAGATGTCAGCACCGTGCCTGCACAGATGTCATTGCATGTCCGCACTCTGGGGGAAACTACAAACAAGGAAAGGACCCAGATACTCGGTAGGCAATGGTGGGGACCAGGGGACGACCTTCATGCCAAGTGCCAGGTCCTCAGTTCACCTTCAGTGCTCTCCTCATTCTGTGGCAGCCTGTCTAGATTTCAGAAAGGTCGCCAGGAAGGAGTCAGCGGTCCCACCCTGGGGGGCTTAGATCGGGGGGGGGCAGGGTATCAATGAAGTGAGGAAGGAGCAGGCAAAGGACTGAAGGTGTGACTGGGATTTCAGGTGGGTGGGACAAGGTCACATCAGGAGTTCCCACCGGAGAGAGTCCTAGGGTCAGAGCAAGGAGGCGTATAAAGAGAGTGGGAAAAAAAAAGACCAGAAGAATGTCATGATCAGTCTGGCTGATGACTGGTCTGACATTGTCGAGACCCTTACATATTGCCCTGCATTGGACAAAGTGACACGCCTCCTCAAAACTCACTATCATAACCAATATGTTTGCTTTGCACAAGCACAAGGGTGAACATAAAAATAAAAATGTACATCAATGTTAAATCTTATGTACAAACATAAATACACATAGACACTGAAATGCACTCGCATGTAACCAGGTTACTGTGGATGTTGTGGTTACTTCCCCTGTCTTCTGGTCTCAAATAAGGTTGAGGGGCCTGGGTCGATAAGCTCCTGACAGTGGGGTTTGCATCCAAGGTTTTAAGTAAACTGCACAATGCCTTTACCCAGAGGTTTAAAAGGGCCTGGGGCAAGTATGATACAACACCCTAAGATACGGTACCTCTCCACCTCCCCACAGGATCAGCCCACCCATGAACCAATGCAGTGTGTGATGACAATTCCCACTGAGCATTACATTTAGTTCTCTGTTAATAATATACTGACAGACAGGGAGTATGATTAAAACAACAGGGGCTGTATTGGGGTGCAGGAACAGGTCCTAGGAGAAAATGGAACGTGTCATGTAATGAAATAACAGTGTCAACCCTTGGCTGGTTCTTGAGTGCCCATTAAGGCCCAGCCTAAATCAAATACAAAGGCTGCTCTTCCGTCGCCCTCCTTGCCAGAGCCAGCAATAAGGGTAACCTTGGGCTGTGCTTCCAGTGTGCTTCCAGGTTCAGCCCCAAATTAGACAGCCCACCCTAAAATTACTCATGTAGTTTCACTTTTCACCCACCTGTGCTGGCAGTGCTACAATGTTTCCCCACTGGTACCAGTATTTAAACCATTTAAAGCTTTTAGAGAGCTCTCAGTGCTTCACTACATAAGGTACCCAGTTGTAGGACAGCAGCAGGACCTAAGATGTCGCACTTGGATGACTGCTGGTGATGCACTTAAATAATTGTAAACCCCCCTACAAATGGGGGTTCCCGAATGTCTTCCTTGGTGTGCCTAAATGCCCGCTGCCAGGCTGGTGTCCTGTGTCTTAGCACTTTAAAAGTGTTTGTGTGAGAGTGCCTTAATGCCTCTGTGATCTGTCTCTTTAAGAGCTGCCAATAACGTGGTGCTTATTTAACCTGGGAGGGGGCTAAGTGTTTTTATGCTTGAGTCCCACCTGGGCTGCTACATAAATCACTCCGTTCTGCCATCACTATTTGCGCAGAGGGAGCTCTGTTAGAAGCTGTACTTCAGTGCTGATTATCTATTAGCATGGCAATAGTATTGTAGTTTGTTTAACTGCCTTCCTTGCAGCATGAACTTTATGTATTGCACCACCACTTTGGTTCTGGACTGCCAGTCAGCCCCAATCAGTACCTTTGAGGACTCTAAAATGGAGCCTGTCCCCAGGGGTCCTGTGGGAGTAAATTTCTGTAGGAATTGTAGTTTTTACATTTTGGTCCCAAAACAGACCTGGAGGGGGAGCCCTTGCTTTGACAGACAGATGGATCAACCAACCAGAACCTTTTGGACCGAAGGGAAATTCCCAAGCTGCCTGCTACAGTCAGTCAGTCTGGAGTTGGAGTTGGCAGACTAAACAGCTTGAGTGATTCAAGCAGCAGCTCCTGCGTAGTTCGCGCAGGAGATTGGTGGAAAGGCTGAGTCTGGCCTGTCTGCCTGCAGTCCCTCTTGAGGGAATCCTTTGAAAGGTTGAATACTCCGGACTGTATACGAACTGAGTGAGAGAAAAGCCACTGAAGTGTGACCAGGCTTCAACCTGAAGAAGACCGAAGATTTGCTGTATGTAATCAGCCTGTCAGGACATCCATTCACTATAGAACTCCCAGTTTTGCTCAGAGACACTGATATTGCTGCCAGACTGCTATCCGCTTTGTGGTATAGTGATTGCTTTACTATAAATGTGCTGTGTGCTGTTAGTGGGTCGCGATTTGGTTCCCCACTGTTTAATTGTGCCACGCTTGCTGGAAGCTGCATCCAGCCTTCCCAGACTGATTTCCGAATTGTTTTACCCGGCCTGGGTCCTGCCACACTGGCCCAGCCAGCTACTTCAGGTGCAGAGAACACCATCAACAAGAGACTCACCCAGGGATCAGCCCCCTGCTCAACATCTCGAACAGGAATGACACCTTGGTGACTCGTGTGGGTCCTGCTTCTCCTGGCATTCCAGTTGTCAACCTGCAGTCTCCATCTCATCCCTCCTGTATCTTGCATTGCGTAGCGTGAGTAACAATCAGGGTAGCTCCCTGCAACAGCAGCTAAATCTCAAGTGCTGTCATCTGATTGCATTGTTGTTTTTCCTTTGACAAACTGAGCCCTCAGGCTCTGGATTACAAATTGTGTGTGGTTGTGCATGCTTTTTCTTTTCATCACAGGACTACAACCAGCTGCAACGACAGCCTACCCCGGGCAACGTTCCAGACTAGCCCACCTTACTTCCAACTGGGTACCCAGAGTGTGTGACTGTGTAGGGACTAAAAGTGCATGCATAATTGCCTAACTAGATCAGTTTTTGAATCAATCAACCTGATTATGTCCCTCCCTTGTTCAGTTCCCCTGAATAAATCAGATTTGACTCTTTTTGCATTTAATCTGACTGTGGTTCCAGTTTGCACCAAAAGCACTGTACTGTTGTTATTTGCTGTGCCTAACCTTGTTTTACAGGGGGTCTCCAGGGTCGAACTGGTGGAACCAGTCCTGGTGATAAGTGCAAACAGTGTGGGGAATTGTATGCTGAATAGGGGCTACTGTGAAAGTGTTTGTTGCATATAGTCTAGGCCACTAAAGAGGAAAGAGGGTGGTTACAGTGTCCTGGAGGGCTGTACCCAGGTTAGCTTTGTTACTAACAACCCTGTCCTCCGGGTGGAGGCACCCGTTTCAGTACCCAGGCCCCTTAACCTGCAACTAGCCAAGCAGGCAGGGGTTACATCTTGGAGGCACCAACACTGGGATTAGTGCCCCCTAGTGGTCAGACATTAGAATCATTGTTGCCGGAATATGGCCACACCAGTAGAAGTTGTTGTGCACCTGTTGGTGGGGTGGTGTACGGGGCAGGAGGTTGACCCCCATCATGCCATGCTTATACTAGACATTCCCTTGAGTATTAGTAAGGACACCATAGAAGGGGTTCTCTCCAAAGTCAAAGGTTTGAAAAACGCTGTGGTGGTGGGTCGGCAGGCTGATTTAACGACCCAAACCCTCATGGCCTTGGTGGAGTGTAGTTATCCCATGGATGGCACTAAGGTGCCAACGACTATTACCCCCAAAGAGTCCCCAACTGCTTGGAGGGTAATAACTAAAGATAGTAAGGGTCCCTTAGAGGATGAGCCCCCACCATTATCCGAGACATTTGAGGAGAAATTTGTAAAGCTATTGCTGGAGGAAGGAAAAACCATAGAGGACTTTAAGCAATTATTTCTGCCACCTGGAAGTGTACCTTCCCCCGCACCTTCCAGTACCAGCTCCAGTGCCTGCACCTACATTGGTGCCTGCAGTTAGTCATGACACGTACCTCAGGTTGAGGATGTTCTCAGGTACCCTCCCCACCCCACAGGGGGAGGATGACTGGGAGACCGGGATCGACTATGTTGCCCCCTTGATACCCGAGTGGCAGTGTGCAGAGGCTGAGAAGCAAAAAAGGATCATGGAAAGTTTGAGGGGTCTGGCCCTAGAAGCCATTAGATTTCTGAGGTCCACGAATCCTGAGGCACCTGCTCAAAAGTACCTGTCTGCCCTAGAAGGCAATTTCGGAAGCACTGAGTCAGGGGAGACTTTGATACGGCAATTCAAAGGTACCAAACAGTGGAGAGGGGAAAGTCTGTCTGCATATGCTACTCGACTAGAGAGGGCCCTGCAGAGAGCATATCAAAAGGGTGGAGTAGCCGCCAGTGACTTGAACCATGTGAGGCTGGGACACATACTACAGCATGCCAAGCACTCTAAATTGCAGATTATCCAGTTAAAGTTCCATGATAGGAGAGATAACCCACTTGACTACTGCAACCTGATAAAAGAACTCAGGAAATTGAAGGTGAAGAAAGAGATTGTGATTATGGGGTGGGCACAGCCCAAGTGACCATGGCATAGGAAGACCTCTCTGAAATGGAGACCACTAAGGATATTCTGCCATGGGCTGAGTGGTGGACAGAAGAGCTGCTGAATTAAGTCAGAAAAGTACCAGCGGGTGCCTTTACAGAGGCCTCTACTGCAGACAAAGACCCTGGTCCCTCTCAGGACATGACTGCCATGGGGGTGGGAGTGCACTCTCAGGCATCTTCTACCAAAAGTGATCCCCAGGCTGAGATCAAAGAATTGACTGCCACCCTAAAGGAACTGTTAAGACATGTTGCGTCACCTTCGCCACTACAAATAGATATTGGACACCAATCCCTTGCTACTGCTTCAGTCCCTCATGCAATGTCCTCTCCAAGGACGACCCAGAAGTCTATCATTTGTTACAACTGTGGAAAGGATGGCAATATGAAGAGAGAATGACAGTCTCAGAAAGACTTAGATAAAGTTGTGCACAGACTTCAAGGGGAGCTCCAGCAAGCGAGACCTTGGCCGTGGGGCACTGGCAATAACTGCAGTGAAGGATCAAGAAATCCTAATTCAAACTTTTTTGTGGCTAAATTGTCTGTCCAGGCCCCTGCTACTGTCTCTCCAGACTGGTCCAAAATAGTAGGCCCCTCAATGGAAACCACTGTAACTGTCCATGGTATCCATGCTGGGGCTGTGCTCGATAGTGGGTCGCAAGTGACCATTGTATTCCAGGACTGGTATGACAAACATTTATCTGATGTGCCATTACAGTCTCTGAGCAGCCTACATGTGTGGGACCTGAGCGACAAGTCTTATCATTACCTAGGATATGTCCAGTTCTGGCTGTCTTTTCCTGCAACTGTAACTGGTGTAGATGAACAAGTAGAGACACTAGCCCTGGTATGCCCTCCTACTGGACTGTATGATGGGGTTTCCCTGTTAATTGGAACAAACGCCCACATGTTTGGGAGACTGGCACAACTCTGCCATGAGAAACAAGGGCAATGGACTGGATGGGCCCCAAGAATTCCAGCATTAATCAAAAGGGCTTATGACTTGCAACAGAAACCCAATGAAGTGGACCGAGATGAGCCAGTGGGGATAGTGTGGAAAAACAATCCTGACTCTTTGGTGTTGGCCCCCAACGCCCAGTGTACGATCCATGGAGAAGTCCGCCTAAGGAGAGATGTAAAGAACAAAATATTGATGATAGATGCCCCTGGTGAAGGGAAGCTGCCAGAGGGTTTGATGGTTGAGCCCAGTGTACTGGATGAAGTCAGAAAAGTACCAGCGGGTGCCTTTACAGAGGCCTCTACTGCAGACAAAGACCCTAGTCCCTCTCAGGACATGACTGCCATGGGGGTTGGAGTGCACTCTCAGGCATCTTCTACTGAAAGTGATCCTGACGCCACCACCAGCTGCCGCTAACCCCTCGCAGAAGCCAGATCGGATGCCTGGATTGACCAGCCGTGTGCCCCGTTGGCACGGCTCGGGGCCCTCCGACGCCACCACCAGCCGCCACAAACCCCTCACAGAAGCCGGATCGGATGCCTGGACTGACCAGCCATGTGCCCCATTGGCACAGCTTGGGGCCCCCCCCGACACCACCACCAGCCACCACAAACCCCTCACAGAAGCTGGATTGGATGCCTGTACCGACCAGCTGTGTGCCCTGTTGGCACGGCTCAGGGGCCCCCGACGCCACCACCAGCCGCCACAAACCCCTCGCAGAAGCCGGGTAAGGATTTCCACTAGGCTGGGGAAGTAGGGATCGGCTGCTATTGGATAAAGTGCTTGGAGACGCTCGCCCATTGGCCACCGGTTTCCAGCTACTGTCTTCCCATTGGTACTGCTGAGAGTGTGCTGTGCTGGGCTCGGCACCCATTCACTTGCACTGCTCTCGGCCAAATCTTTCACCCGGACACCTTTCTCTTTCCTGTTACCTTAAATGCTACATGATAAAATCTGTAATGCTGTAAAGAATCTAGCCTAATCTGCTGCGGGAAACAAATTGTCATACAGTGCGATGATTGTGATGTTGTCTTTAATGCCTCTAGTATGCACAAGCCCTCCATTACTGCACTAAATAAGAAAAACTGTCCATTTCATTTTAGATTGCATTTCTATATTCATGGCATGTTTTTCTGCTTTTAAAATGACAAATTAACAGGTCCTAATAACCTAAAAAATTGTAAATTGATAAGTGCTTCTATATTATTTCGTCAGAACCTGCTTTACTCTTGTTTTTCTGTTGCTCTACCTTTCCTACCCGGTTGTTCTAGCTCCTTCTAGCCCAATTTTTCTGACTCCTCACCTACGACCTCTCTCTTCCAGGTACGCCTAGCCCTTCCTGACTCTCTGTCCCATAGATTTTTCTCCCCCCCCCAATAGGAGAGTGTTTTCCAGCTAATTTCTCTCCCTGAACAAATCTTTTGTCTCAGGCACCCTCTCTCAGCCGCTCTAGCCAAACCTTTACCCCAATTTGCTCTGACCTACTCCCTGTTTCTAGCAAGTTTGTCTTAGTGATTTGTACTTGGTAAAACCCAGTCCATTTGTTTTGTAAAAACCTTTAGCCCAGTGCCTGTGATCGCGGCCTGATCGGCTGCCTCCTTCAATTGCTGCACTCCCCTCTCCTCTCATAAGGCTTGTTTTTAGTGAGCCCTCGCTCCCTCTCCTACCCCCCCCCCCAGCCTGCCTACCTCGGCCCAAACAAATCTCTTCTCCCTAACACCCCACTCTCACTCGCTTGTTCCTTCTACCTCACTCCTTAGCCACACCACGTTTTCCCAGAGCCGTCTACCCGACCTGCCCAGTTGGCGCCTGCTCCCATTTTTGGCCATTTAATCTGAATCGTTTTCCCTAGTTAACTACCTCCACCCCCCACCACCTCTGAAGACCACTTTCTTTTACTATTTTAATTTTTCTTTTCTCTACTGCCTGCTTCGCTAACCCCGCCTGTTTACTCTGCACCTTGCCTCACTTTCTTGCCCTCCCCCCCTCGACCAAACGAATCACAGATACGAGCGTCACCACTCTGTTGTCTGCTTTGTTTGGGTGTACAGTTAAAAACTGCTTACTTCCCTGCGTCTCTCTCCTTTCCACCCCCAGATCAGATGCCTGGACCAATCAGCCGTGTGCCCCGTTGGCATGGCTCGGGGACCCCCTGACGCCGCCACCAGCCGCCGCAAACCCCTCGCAGAAGCCGAGTAGGGATTTCCACTAGGCCAGGGAAGTAGGGATTGGCTGCTATTGGATAAAATGCTTGGAGATGCGTGCCCATTGGCCACCGATTTCCAGCTACTGTCCTCCCATTGGTACTGCTGAGAGTGTGCTGTGCTGGGCTCAGTGCCCATTCACTTGCACTGCTCTCGGCTGAATTTTTATGCCCGCCCCCTCCCCGACCTTTATTAAATAGGCTCATCGCTCCGCTCAGGCAAAGACCCACCCCCTAACTGTGCCTCCCACTTGTCCCACAGTTTACTCTCCCCTCCTCCCTGCTTTCGTGACCCTCTCCTCTGAAACTCCTAAGCTCTATCCCTTATATTTTTCCTTTTTCTTTTTTTTCTCTCTTTTTCCTTCCACTTCGTTTCGTCATTGTTTTCTTCCACCCCCTGTTGCTTGACCCCCACCTTAGTTCTTCAGTATTCCCCTCACTACTGCTCTAACTATACCCTTCCTTAACCCTATAAATCTTTGCTTTACTTCCTCCCCCGATTGTTCTCTCCCACCACTTGCCTGTCACCCCCTCACAACTCAGTGGTGAGCTGCCCCCTTTTAAACAATGCCTTCCTCTAGTTTCTACCACCTGTCTCTACTGGCCCTCTCCCTCCTTTTCCCACTATGCCAACTTCCTTTCTCTTCCTACCCTGCTCTACCTCCCACCTTTACCATCAAATCCTGCTACCCACAACATGGAACCATGGCAAGTCCTCTGGACTTTTCTAAGAAGCACCCCCTATTAAGGACTGTGTACAAAATGCAACATATTCTACTGGAAAGCTGTCACATCAAAATCTATTGCTAGCCATCACCCTCTACTGGGACCCTAGAAGACAACGCCGACCTCAAACAAAGAAAAATCAGAGACACACTTTAACCTATTGTGAGCTTCGGGTGGTATCATTGAAACTCCTACTTCTAATGACAGGTGGGGTGCACCCAAACCCCAGCCCTGTCTCAGACAAGTTAACAAAACCAGAGAAAGCAGATAGAGGTCTCTCCATTGTCACCCTAAATATCTGCAGCCTTCTTCCTAAGCTGGCATCTCTGCAAGTCTTCGTTGGGCAAAATAATCCTGACATACTAGCCATTGTTGAGACTTGGCTGTCTCCGAGTACGCCGGATCATGATGTCTCGCTTCAAGGCTACAATCTCTTCAGACTTGACCAGGCAAACAAGAAGGGTGGAGGTTGTGCTATCTACATAAAGGACAACCTCTCCAGTCACCTTGGCAGTTTCACCTCCACAAACACCCAAGTGCAACTTCTCCCTATCAAATTGCTCCTTGGTGCCCAAAATAAAGTGCTCATAGTGGCTGCAGTCTATATCCCCCCAAAAGACCCTCACTCCGGTCTCAAGTCAGTGCTTGAATTTGCAAGCTTGCAACCTCCTGAAACTGAGCTCCTCCTCCTTGGTGACTTCAATATAAACTGGCTTGCCTCTGACACCGGATCCAGCAAAGATGACATCCTAGCAGCCAACCTGACGCAGATGGTAAATTCCCCAACTAGAAAAAACTACAAGACTGGAACAAGCACTCTCATTGACTGGGTTCTCACTAGTCACCCGAACCGGATAAAAAACATTACAGTTCTCCCTGACTCTCTCAGTGACCACTCCCCGGTGTCATGTACCTGGTCGAATAAATTTCTCAAGCCATCCCCCAAAGTTATCTCAAGCAGAGTGCTGCCACATTGGAATCTCACTAAACTAAAGACTTGTCTCCTGCAACAGGACTGGGCACCAATTTTCAAAATGGTTGATGTTGATGCTGCTCTAGAATACTTTATCACAACCTTCAATACTGCATGTGACATTTACGCACCATTAAAAAAGCGTAAAATCAAAGCTCTCTCAAATCCTTGGCTCACTGCCAAACTACTGGCCCAGCTCAAAGCTCGTGACCATCTCTGTGCCATACCCAGGGACACGGGCTCCTTGCATGATATACAGAAGTACAAACAGGCACGAAACTCACAAATCAGGCAAATGAAGAGTGCCTCTTTCAAAAATGCCCTTGAATACCCCTGGGGTGACGGGAGAGCTTTCTGGGACAACATCCGAAATATAATGGGTAAGCAATCTAAATCCTCTCCCACCATTATGAATGTTGATGGCTCCACCACACTTGACCCAAAGGCTATGGCAGATGCTCTAAATAAAACTTTTACAGACCTCAGCGGGGTCCTCCCCCCAGATTTCTTCTTGGACTTGCCTGTGTCTAGTCAAGTATCTCAAAGCACCTCAAGTGACCAACCACCATTTTATTTCAAGAAAATCAAAGTGCACGAAGTCTACAAATACATAAAAAAGGCCTGCTCTAAATCCAGAACAAGCAGTGACACTATAGATCTAAAAATCTTGTCTCTCACCTTGGACGAAGTGATCCACCCTCTTACCAAAATTCTCAATCTTTCCCTTTGCCAAAGTCAATTTCCCAACAAATGGAAGTCTGCTATAGTTACACTAGTGCTCAAAGGGGGTGACAAATCCACAACAGGGAACTATAGACCTATATCAATACTCCCACCCCTCTCCAAAGCACTTGAATGCATTGTGGTAGACCAACTCTCAGACTACCTGGATAAGTACAATCTACTCTGTAAGCAACAGCATGGATTTAGGAAAGGACATAGTTCGACAACAACCTTACTAGATTTCTCTGGAGAAGTCCACTCAGCTCTGGACAAAGGCTACCAAACCGGAGTGGTCTTCATTGACCTCATAAAAGCTTTCGATACTGTCCACCATGGCCTACTAATCTCACTATTGCCCAGGCTTGGACTGGCCGAAGGACCTAATGCTTAGGTAAAAAGTTACCTGACAAAACACTCACAGGCTGTAAAAATCTCTGATGTACTCTTTTGACTCTAAACCTGTCCTCTCAGGTGTACCGCAGGGATCAATCCTAGGCCCTCTCCTCTTTAGCCTGTTCCTAAACTCTCTCCCTGAATCCTGCCCTGAAAAATTAATCTTATATGCTGATGATGCTGTAATTCTCTCTTCTCACAAGGAGACAAACCCCCTATGCCAGAGCTTACAACTTGCCTTCTCCAGTGTCGAAAAGTGGTTCCGTGATAGTAAGCTTGTCCTAAACCACAAAAAACCAAAAGCCATGCTTTTTACCAATCTCCAAAACAGAAATAGAAGTATTCCACTCACTATTAAAACTTCTGCTGGAAATACACTTGAACAAGTAAATACTTTCAAATACCTTGGTATCACTTTTGATCAAGGTCTTACCTTTGCGACCCACATAAACAACACGGCGAAAGCAGTGAACCAACGTCTAGGAATACTATGTCGAAACCACCAATTCCTAAACCAAGCTGCACTGAGGATTGCTATACAAAGTTCCATAATCGCAATTATAGACTATGGCCTAATTATCCATGGCTCAGCTACTACCACGGCACTAAGACGCATCTCAACCGCTCTAAATAAAGTATGCAAAACTCTGCAGGGGCACAGAGACTGGCCACCGTGTGAGCTCTACTATGAAACCGGCTGGTTGCAACTATCCAATCACCTTGTGTATCTCACCTGCATAATGGCAAAAAAATCAATCCTGGGGCTGACTCCACTGTGTATCCAAAACCTACTCTGTCTGAATAATGGCATGCATCCCACCAGAAGATTTGAACACCAACCTTTTCTGGTCCCCAGATGCCGGACTGCTCAGGGACAAAGAGCATTCGCATACAGGGCCCCAACCTGGTACAATGCTCTAAGCCTACCTACTCTACCCTGCACATCTCTTGGAGCTTTCAAATCCATGCTCTATGCCCACCTCTCTGCCACCAGCACCTGTGACTGCTTTGATTAAAGACTATTTCCTCCGCTGACCATCCCTAAATCATGGCCTATCATCTTTGGCTATAGAACCCGTTAATACCACTAACTACTCCTGTCTGTCTCCGCAATCTCTCTTCTACTTTCCCTCTTTCCTCCCTTCTCTCCCTCTACTGCCCTCTACTTTCCCTACTCTACTCTTCCCTGAAAGCCTCCAATTATCTCTCTCTCTCCTTGAAAAGTAGTTTGTTTTGTATTATTACTGCCTTGGAAACTGGTAAACAAATTTCTTATGTAACTTTTTCCTTTCTGTTAATACATGTAATGTTTTTGTTTGTTTGATGTTCTATGTGACGTGGAACCTTTGTAAAAGAGCCCTGGCTCAAAGGTATTAATTCCTAGACCAATAAACTAAACTAAACTACCTGCACATGCCCATGCCCATGCCTGCCGAGTGATAGTGCAAGTAAGAAACCTGTCAGACAGGGAAGTTCGTGTGAACCAGGGATGTACGCTGGCTACAGTGCACTGCACAGACACTGCAGTATTGCCCAGTTACAAGTACTCTGGCGAAAAGGAGAACGTGACTCCGGACTTATTTGACTTTGGTGATTCCCCTTTGTCTGCCGAATGGAAGGCCCAAATTAGCAGGAAACTTGATCAGAGAGACCAAGTGTTTTCACTAAAGAGTGGGACATGGGATGTGTCCGTGGGGCCGAGCATAACATACGCCTGCATGATGACCGACCATTTCGAGAGAGGTCCCGACGCCTTGCCCCAGCAGACATAGATGATGTTAGGAGGTACCTACAAGAAATGCTCGCTGCTGGCATTATTCAAGAATCAAGAAGCCCATATGCATCCCCCATCATAGTGGTGCGTAAAAAGAACGGGTCCATGAGGATGTGTGTGGACTATCGGACCCTCAACCGGAGGACTATCCCAAATCAATACACCATGCCATGCATACAGGATGCCCTGGATTGCTTGAATGGGGGTCAGTGGTTCTCAGTACTGGATCTCTGCAGCGGATATTATCAGATTCCGATGGCCCTGGAGGACCGTGAAAAAACAGCCTTCATCTGTTGCAGGGCAAAGTCTGATTTATTCATGGTTCTCCCAGACCAAGGGATCTCACTTGATGCAAAGGGGTAATGACACAGTTTGCAGCTAGTCCATCTTTGGCTAGTTTCCCTTTCTCCTCCTTTTATGGACTCCAGTGTTGGCTGATGCAATTTGCATCACGGACAAGCCTCTCCTGATGTCAGCGCTCGCTACTCATTTCTCTGGTGCATGTGCAGTGCAGCTCAGCCAGTGAAAATCCTGATCTTATCTGCTCAGCACAAAGCATCCTGGCATCCAGTCTTTAGAGCATGATGATTACCAGCACTGGGCTGTGGTACTGGCTGAGCAGTTTCCCAAACTAGCTGCAGTCAATTTGTGGTTTCCAGCTGCTGCGCACTGTGCACAGCAAAAATCTCTCACTTCAACTGCTGCAGCCTTCATTCACTCTTCTGCTGGGTTAGCATGTGACCTCCTTTTCTATATAGTAGCAGGAATTCTATTTCTCACTCTGTCTCTGGCAGATGCACACTCTGTCTCTGCAGCACAGCAGCAACAGTTTCATTTGCCTCTCAGCATGCAGGCACCTGCCTGCTTCTCACCGCAGACACACACAAAGTGCTCCCTTTGGGATTTCAGGCAGATCTGACTGGGCTCGGACACAGCCCCTGCTGTTTACTGGGAAATGTCAGCTCACCATTAGTTCACTCAGATGTCAGTCATCACCGCATGACAAACCTGGAGGTCCATTACTCGGCAGATGACGGGCCAGAAATTTGCACCAAGAATCCTGTAGTCCTGTGTCCCAGGAGTTTATTGTGGCTCCCCAGCCAGGCTCTGCAGTCTGATTGGCTGGTATGCAACCCTTGTTGCCATGCTGATGGAGGTTGGGATGCACAAAGATGGCAGTGCCCTGTACTGTTTTGGGGCATGGCCCTCAAAAGTCTTAATTTTAACAGGGCTCCTGCCATTAACATTTAATTTTGCACCACCTACCTGTTGCACACAATCATGCAAAATAGCTGACTGGTCAGTGTGGTCAATCAGGGAAATCCCTGCTCCATCTTAAGCACTGGTCTCACTCCTTATTTGCAGCAGGCAGCCACCCCTTGATGTCCTGTGCAAACTGCTTTAGCACTGGTGGAGGAGGTGATAAAGGAACCCTCTCTCCACTGTCCTCCTGCAGCTCTCCCCCTGTTCCCCTGCAACAGTCCACAACCTTGGGGGCCACAAAGAGCAGGCAGATGGTATCAGCAGCAGTTGCTATGCTCCACAGAGCCCACACTATGGAGGGTTACACTATCCCCAGTCCAAATGCTAAATGTCTGTGGCAAGTCGGTATCAACAGATTACAGAAAATATGGTCACAGTTTAATAGTCTGAGATGTCTAGACAACTGCAGCTACTGTATCTAGCACTGGTCAAGCAGATAGAAACTGGGTTGCCCATTGGAAGTGGTTTAGATAGGAGTCTTTCTAGATAGGATTTTATCTTTCATCCAGGGGCATTAACAAATGTGATACAGGGTAGTGACCTGTGTGTGACATATATACCTCATAGAAACATAGAATTTGATGGACAATAAGGACCACTTGTCCCACCCAGTCTGCCTATTTTATTCCTGCCTATAATGCCACTGCAGACTCTACTTGATCTCTGGCTTCCTCATCCCCTTACTTTCCACTAAGATTCCCTTGTACCAAGCTGACCCAGTGGCATTGAGGGTTGAGACACTGGATGCCACACCTCGCTCCGCACTGGCGACCGGGTTCGGATACGGATTTGGTTCATCGGGGTCAGCTGGGGGAGGATTGAGCATCCCTGGGACTGCTCTCCTCCTCTGGGGAGGGTGGGGAGGGACTACCGCATAGGTGCTGGTTCCTGGCGGAGACTAGGGGGTAGTGCAGTTTGTGGAGCAGTGAAAGCATCAGCACCGGTGGACATCTGATGTGTGGCATGCAGGAGCACACACCTGCGCTGAGGGTGGGAACCTAAGGGGAAAAAATAAGCTGAATCCTCTGGTGCTCATGGTGGTCTCCCTGAGGCACTGCACCAGATGCTCCAGGAGCGCCCTCTGGCCCTGACCTCTTGGTCTTTCACGTTGGGGTCCACGAAGTGGACTTAGAGAGAGAGAGAGAGAGGTGGGAGGAGGTTGTAGCTTGGGCTTGGTGTCTGGTGCAGGAGCCACCAGGGGACCAGATTGAGGGAACATAGGACCACCCCAGTCGAGGAGGTAAGGCGAACTAAATAAAGACACTCAAAAAAAAAAAAAAGATTCCCTTGTGCCTATCCTACACCTTTGTGAATCCCACCACTGTTTTCACCCCTAACACCTCTGCTAGAATGCTGCTCCAGGCATCCATGTCTCTGGCACTGAAGAAGCACTTCCTCACATCTTTCTTAAATTTACCCCTTCGAGCTTCATTGCATGTCCCATTGTTCTCATGCATTTTTTCCCTCTGAAAAATACTCCCATCCTGTACCTTATCCCCTATTGGGTATTTATAGGTTTCTATCATGTCCTCCCTCCCTCCCTCTTCTCTTCCAGAGTATACATACTGAGGTCCTTAGTCTTTCCCAGTAGGGCTTCTAATGCAACACCAGCAGCATTTTAGTTGACATCCTCTGGACAACCTCCACTTTGTCCATGTCATTCCTGTGATGTGGTCCCCAGAACTTGACACAATACTCCAGCTGGGGTCTCACCAGCAATCTATACAGTGGCAACACCACCTCCTTCTGCTGGTGACACCCCTCATGAGATACCCCAGTATCCCACTGGCCCTACTAACTGCCTTGTCATAATGCCTCACCACCTTGAGTTCCCTTTCCTGTTTGGGGACCACCAATACCTCTTCTCCCATTCTGTACTCCACCCCTGGGTTTCCGTCCACTAAGTGCATGCTTTTGCACTGTTTCACATTAAAACCCAGCTGCCATGCCCTTGACCACTCTTTAGGTTGTCTCAGGTCTCCGCACATTTTTCCACCCCCTCTGGAGTGTCCATCCTATTGCAGATTTTGGTGTCATGTGGAAAGAGGCACACCTTACCTTCCAGCTCTTCTGCAATGTCATTTATAAAGACATTGAAGAAAACTGATCCTAGTACTGAGCCCTGAGGCACCCCTCTGATCACCCTCCCTTCCATGGAGTAAACTCCATTTACCACCACCCTCTGTCTCCTATCCCCTAACCAATTCCTTACCCAGATTACCACCTTAGATGCTAGAACCCAATCAGTTTCCTTTGTAGAACTGTGTCAAAAACCTTACTAAAATCTAAGTAGGCCATGTCTGTCACCCCATCCTTATCTATTTCCCCTGGTCACCCACTCAAAGAATCTATCAGATTTGTCTGACGTGACCTCCCCCACCCCCATGACTCTGTGCTGCCTTGGGTCTTGTAACCTGCTGAATTCAAGATACTCCACAGTCGTTTCCTTTAGTAGTGTCTCTATTAACTTCCCCACCACCAGTGTCAGAATGACTGGCTTATTTTATTTGTTTTTGTTAACCAGGTAAGCACACTAGACAACAAGTGCCTATTTTCAGGTGCGACCTGGGAGGTTACAATACAGAAGAGAAAAAATTATGATACAGCAAATAACAAAACAGCAAACATGGTACATTGTCATGGTAACACACGGGCCCACGTAACATGTGGAGCCAGAGTACAATACGGAGACATGATACAGAATCAGAGATAGAAACATGATACAAATTCAACTTGCATTCAATGGTAGAGAAGACAATAGTATTTTGCAAAATATGGTAAGGAGGACATATTGAACATAAGGTTCCATAGAGGCATGGGGAGGCAGGAAGTTATCAGGTAACCATGAGGGGAGTGTAAACAGTGCCACTAGCAGGATGACTTGTCAGGTAACAGATAAAGGGGAGTGTAGGCAGTCCAGCATGCCAGCAGGGTACTTAGCTAGTGTAGAGGTGGGGAGGCACCCACGACAGAGACAGGGCTCCGGCTGAGGGAAGAGAACTGCCCCCACAGTTGCATCTTAGAGGGCAAGACAAGGTAACTTGGGGTCATCTAATGCTTACTATGAAGGGAGCTAGTGGGTAAGGGGGTAAGCGCTGTAGTGGAGAGTGGCAGAGGCCAATTTCGGCATGGGGGAGAGGTGTCATGGGTGAGGGAGGGACTCTCCTGCATCTAGTGGGCACAAAGGCAAGTGGAGGCTGCTTTGAGGAACTTCCATAGGGAAGTTTTGAAGCCGGGGTGTGAGGTGGTGGCCCGGACTAGGGCGGGGAGGGAGTTCCAAAGTCTCGGAGCATAGACGGAGAAGGCCCGATCACCAGTGAAGGAGCAGGTCCTCGAGACCGTGCAGACCTGGGTTGAGCTAGATCTGAGGCGGTAGGCTGGGGTACAGTGTTTGAAGGGAAGTGCAAGAGCAGAGGGGCATGAAATATGGACTACGTCATCTACAAAGTTGCCGAGGACAAAGGCTCGTTGTTTTTCAGGGGGGAGCCACTCTAGTCAGGCGTAGAGGTCACATCGGTGCATATGACGCAGCACAGAGAGGGCGAAGCGACATATGTTGTTGTAAGTCATATCCCACTTTGCTAGTCTGGCATTCGGGACCGGCGCAAAGGCAACAAGCCCGTAACAGAGTGTGGGTAGGAGAATCCCCCTCGCTATGGCGAGCCGGGCAGCCGGAGTGAGACACTCCTCCCTGCTACCGCTTTTATGAATAAGGACTACATCTGCCCTCCTCCAGCCCTCTGGAACTACTCCTTTTTCCAGTGAGTTGTTGAAAAGGGCTGTCAGAGGTGCAGCCAGTACCTCCCTGAGGTCCCTCAATACCCTTCGGTGTATCCCATCTGGCAACATAGCTTTGTTCCCTTTCAGATTTGTGAGTCCTTTCACAGCTCTCTCCTCTGCAATACTGTCCCTGTTAGTGAGCACCAGATCTAGTATTGCCCCATCACAAGTGGGCTTCCTGACTAGCTGCCTGAGAAACACTCCGTTTTGAGGGGAGTCAGGATGTTCCTGCCTCTAGCTGAAGTTGTGGCTGGGAGGCTCCAATCTACATCTGGAAGATTGACGTCTCCCACCAGCAGCACCTCTCCTTTTTCTGCCATTGTGCTAAAGGCTTCCACCGGTGTCTTATCCAGTTTCTCCCACTGTGCTGGAGGTCTGTAGATCGTGCCAGTGTGAACAGTGGCTCTGGTTCCTGACTCCAGGATGACACACAGTACCTCCAACCCCTCCACCCCGTCTCCATCTCTTTCATGCTCTCCCTTACATATAGCACCACCCCTGCATCCTGTCTTTCCCAGACTGTCTACAGCCTGGTATGGTCATGTCCGAGTCATGATTTCCTGTCTGCCATGACTCAGTAATGGACATGATATCCAGGTCTGCCTCTGCCATGATGACCTCTGGATATGGAATTTTATTTCCTAGACTTCTTGCGTTTGCAAACATGGCCTTCCACAGTTACCACTCTACCTGCTACCTCCCTCTTTTCCTTTTTGCTCTGCCTCCCCCCCCTCTCTTTTTACACATTGTGTTCCCACCCCCTTTGTTTTCTACCACACTGCTTTTTGGGGCTGCAGTGGGCAGAGCACTCTTGCATTCCATGCAAACCAACATTACCATAGGATGTAAAAAAAAAAGTCGCCTCCGCTATAGCGCTCGCACTATGTTTTTTTTTTTACTTTCAGTGGTCCCTTGGTCTGTGATAGGTCCCACCAGCATTCACCCCCCCCCAAATGTAACAATGGTTCCGTGGGTGCCTAATCCCCCAGTTCCGGAATCCTCCCCCCAAATACCGCGCATGTGTGGTCATTTGTTATTTTTATTTCTTTTTCTTTGTTTTTACTTATTCCGCCTATCCAACCCTCCCTCTCAGCAGCCAGCACCCCCTAAACAGCAGATAGTGACACTGGGGTGCCCAATCCCCAGTGTTGTGATCACCATCTCAGTCGTGCTTTTATTTAAAAAAATTTAAACTATCCATCAATGTCTTTTGTGCCATTTCAGACCCCACCTGACCCTCCCACTCAGCAACCCACCCACCCACCCCCACAAGCCATTACGCGATCATCATCTCAGGCATTTTGGTTGTGTTTTTATTTTATTTTATTTTAATCTGTAACAGGAAAACCATCCATCAATGTCTTTTGTGCCATTCCAGACCCTCCACCCAACCCCTCCCCCCCAAGCCCTTACTTACCCATCAGGGTCCCAATGCCACAATCCTCTCTGGACCACAGACCCATCTTCATTCTTCAAAACCAGACTGCAAACAGAAGAAACAGGTATGCCGTTCATTGTATTTCAATGGGGTTTTGAACTTAGAGCCATAATAACTTGTTTCATAAGCACGCTAATTTTACAGGAGATATGAAAGGCAGTTAGTCTTTTTGGTAAACAGAATAAATCATGGTTACACTGAACAAAGTATGCTTGTATTATTTTGTAGGTATATGAAAAGGTGAAAAAGTTACATTTCTGCATATAAAACTAGTTCTGTTGCATGAAGTCTTTCTAAACTACTAGCTGGGTTTTTCTTTTCTCCTGATTTTGACCAGTTTGTTGTCTATCAAGCTGAAATAAGACAATGCATTTTAAGAAGGATGTCCACATTTCAAACCAATTGGTCACTGCCCCGGAACCACCTATAACAGTCCAAATTTGTTCTCTTCTCCTGTCCGAATATAGCCTTAGTGCTGATCAGATAGTTTAATATTGCCCCCCCATTTCTGGTTCACAGCAAGAATATGCTCAGATAAGCAGAGTTCTCCTGCTACTGGTATGCCCTTTTTCTGCAATGTAAAAAAAATGCAATTTAAGTCATATATGAATATGTTTTTCCCATGTGTGTGGCTGTATTTTTGTTCTCCCACTACCGCATATATGGTAAAACATTTTGTCGAAAGTGTCTGTAGAACTACAGCAAAGTACGGTAGCTCCCCACGTAAGTTTCCTTTTGCTTTTTTTTCCTTCCTCAAAATGGATTCTCAAAAATCAGACAAGCTCCTAGTGTCCCACTCGGTAGTCTGTGTTATACATTTCTATCCCGACTTACTGCAACATAGTTGAAAAGCATGTAGCCGCAGGTAAGTGCCTGTATAAGTGTTTCATGTTCCTACTTATCCTTTTTTTCATACAGTTCTGATTATCTCATTAGCAATGCCAAAAATTACTGGAAAACCATAGATGCTTAGTATTGTTGAAAACTGCCATCCAACCACAGTCCAGTACTTACTGGGTAGTAGGAGTGAGGGCATAGCATTTATGTGAGGTGATGCTAAATGGAATTTCTGCTGGCTATCAGTTTGACCTTGTTTCTAAATGACAAGAGGTTTTGTAGTGTTGCATAGATATTAGTTAGGTTTGGGTCATACATTTCTGCATATGTAAGGTGATACGTGCATCAGTCTCTGAAAGTGCATCATCCAATATTATTTATAGAACAAAGATTGAGTGCATGAAGAAGTGGACAAAACTGTGGCTAATTATGGACAACCTCCCCTCCTTAAACATGTACATCTACAGTAATGTGAATGGAACGGAACTCCATCGTGCCTTTTATCAATGTTATCTATAATTAGCCACAATTTTGTCCACTTCATCCTGCACTGAATCTTTGTTTTAAAAATATATGTCTACCATATGCACTCACAGTTTCCTTACAAATATTTAGCACAATAATTGATTTGCATATTCATGGAATCATTTAATCAGTTTAATAAGCATTTTCTGGTCCTCATATTCAACTCACTTTGTTGTATGTGTCAGCCCAGGTGCAAGTATTGCTTGGGCAGATTTGCTTCCAGATGGGGAATGTGTGTGTGTGTGTGTGTGTGTGTGTGTGTGTGTGTGTGTGTGTGTGTGTGTTGGGGGGGGCAGCATCACTCAGAAGTAACTCTCTAATGTTTCTTTTCTACTGTCGAAAATTATGTGTTACAAAACATATACAAAGAAACATTTATTCTTCTGGTAATACTATGTCTATGCAAGTAGCAGCGACTGTTCCCAGGTTCTCTTGCAAAAAAATTTGTTTTTGCATCCTGAAAGCTGATTTTGCAGTTCCTGCAAAAATCACCTTTAGGCGAGGAGTTCAACATTTTCTGCCTGTCTTCATGAGACAGAGTCATATCAAGGCTATGCTGACATTTTATTTTTAAATTTGGTATAAAAATATTAAAAAACACAAATGTTCAATATTTTTTCCCAAATTCTTAGGCTGCAGCCCTAACAGCTCTGGCCAGAGATTGTTTCTTTATTTTTCACCCGGGGGGGGGGGATTCACCTCCCCTCAAATCCTCCCTTCTCTTTGCAGCAGTCTGTGAGTGGGACAGTTTAGGCCTCCCTGCTTTCTTCTACCACCCCCTCAGCTACTTTAAATGTTTATCAAAGTAACATTTAAACAGTCCACTGAGAACTGCGATTCCCTTCCTAGATGGATGTGGACAAACACCCCTGTACAGAGCCTTATCTCTCCAGATTGTCCCTAGTCTCCAGTGCATTAGAACCCCTCCTCTCTGCACCATTCCTTTAACCACAAGCTGAAGCTCTGATTGTGGAGAACCCTATCTTCCCACTGGTTGTAGACAGGCAACAACTCAGCGAAAACCACTGAGTGCACTACCTGCTTAAGACCCCTTCCCAGCTCCCTAACATCCCCCTGCACAATCCCAGCCCCATCCCTAGCCAGGCCATTCATCCCCAGGTGGACAATGGCATCCAGCTTCCCTTCCTGTCCCACTGCCCTAGCGATCCTTAGGATCCACTTTCCATCTCTCCTAGCCAAGGTGCCAAGTAAGCACATCACCTCTCTCTTTCCCTCCCTTCCTGTTATTAAATCTACCCCCCTAATGAATAAATCCCAGGCAGAAGTTGCTTCCTCCTCTGCTGTGGTCCACTACCTCCCACCTTGGAGCCTCCTGTATAGAGAATCTCCTCCCTGGCAACTACCATGGGTGCCTTCTCCTGGCAATCCCATCCTGCTACAGTGGCAAATGAGTTTCATAGTGGCACAAGCTAAGGAATGTGCCTTCGACCCACCACCACCCTCCCAGAGTCCATCATAGTCCAGCCGGTCCTCCTCCTAGGCAGTCTCTGAGGCAACAATGGTAGACTCAGTGGTCCCTGGGTGGGGGAAGATGTCCCCTGAATCCTGGCCAACTTGGCCCAGAGTCCAGTGACCTCCTCCCTCAGCCTTCTGTGAAGTATGTACATGGGCAGGTCAATGAAGGCCCCAGGGGAGTCATGGGGCTTAAAAGCTCACTCAGAGGACTTCTGGTGATGAAGCCAAACTGGATGGTGGTGTGAGCTTGCAGCTGTCACTCCTCAATTGACTAAATGGTACTACAAACCACCTAATACAATGAAAAGAAAAGTTCTTTGGTAATCAACAGTGTCAGTTAAACAGTGGAGGAATTCAAACATGCATGGGACAGACATAAGGCAATTATAGTGGGGGGGTTGCAGGAACTAGGCTGTTGGTTAACTAGAATCTGCAGCTTATCCAGTAGGTAGGGAAATGGGCAGACTGGGTGGGCCAAGTGGTCCTTATCTGACGTCAAAGTCTATGTTTCTATGTAAAAAACAAAAACAAACTGCTTGCACTGCCTGTGTTGTCATCTAGGAGCAGTGATACCTTGACGAAGCGCCACAGCAGCACAGCCTCCTCCTCCCACTCCCAGGCTAGCTCTCCAATGGAAAAAATGAATGAAAGCATACTCATACAAAGAAGCCAGCAGAATTAGGGCATTTGCTCTATCTAGACTGCTCATTTTGCGGAGTCCTCAGCTTATGCTACTGACCCTTCCCCTGCTGCCCAGCCCCCCCATCCTTTCCCTCTGCCCCCTATGACCTTTACTTTCTCCTTATGCCTATCCCAATCTCTCTTGAAGCTGCCCACCATCTTCACGGAGACCACTAACTGAATTTACAGCATTTTGCATTGAAGTCAGACTCATTAGCAGACAAGCACCAAGAAATCGACACAGATAAAGCACAGAAGAAGCTTCAGATGGCCATATCAGCAATTTCAGAAAAAATGGGCCATCTGGCAGATTTGCTGTTACATATTCACCATCGCCAAATGCAGCTTGATTTGAAACAGAAAGACTCAGAGGGCTTTCTGCATCAAAAAAATATCCTTATTTACAGAGTTCCTGAAGGGGAAGAAGGCTCACAAATGATGGCCTTCACAAATGGTGGCTTTGCCAGTGCCTATAACTCCTTGCAGATCTCAAGTTTGACCTGCAGTAGGATCACAGAGCACTGGGCTCAAAAATCAGTGCTGGTCGAATGCTGTCAGTCAATCATCATGGAATTTCTTTGATTTCGGGTAAAACAAACTTTCTTGCTAGCTGTATGGACAGCAAAAGTAGTGAAATATAAAGATCACCAGCTCTACTTTGATTATGACTGTGTTCTGCAAATCTAAAAAAAGCACTGTGCCTTTGCTCCATTTATGCATGCAATGAAACAGGCTGGTCTATGCTTTCAAAAACCATACCCAGTTAAGTTAAAAGACATATCTGGAGGGGACGTTGTTTACTTCACCCCAGAGGAGGCAAAGCAAGTCTTTCAGTGGTGGGGCATCTCCATCCCGCAGCCCATGCAGGCACAGCAGAGGTCACAGGTCACAAGTCAAACACAGTCTCAGCTTCCCATCTCAGGCCCCAACTCAAGTACTGCTACATGCCAGCTTTCACCAACAGACCCCAAAGCAAAGCATGCTCAAGGCGCATTGGCTGCCATCTAAGGCCTTTTGTGCCAGTTTGAGAGATGTCTGCACTAACTGCCTAGCAGCAGTGGACCCTTTTAAGTTTACCACAGAATCAAAGACACTAGAAGTGACTTACTCAGCTTTTGCACATACTGTACTTTCCTCTTGGTAGCAGGGAGCATCTATCTCAGGTATGTGGGGTCGGGGGTGCAGCGGTCCATTGGTCTGCACATGGCCAAGGGGGGAGGGAGTTAGGGCCCCCGGCACTAGTGTCTTGCTCCAGAATGAAGGAGAAGCCACAATTATTTATTCCATTAACATGACCAGATGGTTAAGGAGATTAAAGGGGAGGTGTCTTGTGCCAAGAACTCATCTGGATCGGCAAGACAGCTCGTCTCCCCATGCAAACTTCAATAAGTTTAATACCACCTGCACCTAATAAAATGTTGGTTTCGCCCTCATGGGGTTAGTACCAGAATTATTTAGCTTTGGGGGCATGGCAGCTGCAGGCAGGAGACTTGTGAGCGAGTTGGCCTGGCTTTCGTCTTTCTCACTCTCTTCAGTTGAATCTACAAACAGGTAGCCTCAGGTTAAACAGAGTAGATTGAGACATACTGAATATTCGATTAAGGCGGTCCTCTTAACTTGTAATGGAAAGCAGTGTCCTTGAAATACTGGCGCATGGTGTCTGGGGTGTCCCTCTCTTTATACCTGCCCTCCCCTTTAGTATCAGAATCTTGCAGTGCCCCTCACACACATGACCATCAGGGAGCCTGTTGCTATTTGGCATGCCTGAGGTTTTGGGAAGCAGATTTGGCTTGGTCCTTACCATCAATAACCCTTCATTCCTATACATGGGGCTAGAGGGCTTGTTTCTTTTTTACCCAAATCGAAACTTTATCATTTTGTTTCACTCGTTCTCACATACAGTCATTTAGTCAGTGATTCCCATTCACAACATGTCAGATAAACTCCAATTTATTTGTTTGAAATGCAATAATTTATCATGCTGCACAAATTAATTGTTCCCATTGTACTGTAAATCATCGTAAGCAGAGCATGGTAGTAAAGTGCTGTTCCACAGACAATTGTGATTCGTGGCTTACATGGTTGCAAACATACAAAAAAGTAGGGAAAAAATTAAAAATCTCCATGAAAATATTCTGCTTTGGAACATTACCAAAGTGAATTGGAGTTTATCTGACAAGCTGAAAATGGGAATCACTGACTAAATGACTGTACGTGAGCGTGAGTGAAAAATTGTCTTTTTAGAGGGAGGGGGTTGATGTGATGGGTATGAGACAGGCAGTTAGTAAATCTTTGTACATTACATTTATTATACCATGTCATTCATAGACAGCAGACATGCTTAATTTGAAAGAAAATATCACAAATTTCCTTTTCTGTATGCAGTGTAATGGAATTCTGCTCTGAACAGCCTCAGTCAGTGTTGTTACACAGTGTACAGATTGTCCGTAACTGCTGTTTGCTTAGAAATGAGCAATAGTTAACACACAGCTGGTAAAGTCTTCAGTATTTATTATGTAAAAAGGCACCTACCCAGGTTAAATTACCACTACCTAATCTGTCAGAGATACCCGAGGAATTAATCAGCTGGAACCACAACACAGCTTGACTACAGCGTGAGTGGGGAGTCTAGAACATCAAGACAGTTCTGCAAGCACGCGGCTCAGATAGAAAAAAAAGGAGCTCCCATTTTGCAGACAAGCTCAAGGTCTCAAATTGTCAGCTTGATAATGAAATAGCTTAGACCCCATGAAATACAAGACAAAAGGAATCAGACAAGACCTTCTTCTGTTCACAGCTTTAATATATTCAAAAGACTATGAGAATATTGTTTCCTATCTCCTTTAAGGTCTGAGGAAAGGAGACAATTTAATTCAGGAATGCTGCGAGAGCTAATGTAGAGAACTAGGTCTTCAGCATTAAGGATGGGGTACAGTGACTGAGACTTTTACTAATAGAGTTATTGTAAATGGAAAAGAGAAGGGGCCCTAGTATGGAACCTTGGGGGACTCATTTTAGTGGCAGCCAGGTTAGACAGGGCATGGCCAAATTTTACTCTTTGAAGCCTATTACAGAGGCAGCTATTGAACCAGGCCAGGGCAGCAGGGAAGACACCCAATGCACCTAGTTTTCCACTTAATAAGGTGTGGTCAACCAGGTTGAAGGCCTTCGTAAAGTCAACGGAGACTGCACCTGTAAATTCACCCCATCCATAGTTGTGGAGGAGAGGGAAGGGAGAACAGTGGTGGTGCTATGACCCTTACAAAAGCCATGCAGTGCAGGAGAAAGGTTATTAAGTGGTGAGGTATTTGGTCAGTTGGGAGGCAATCAACTTTACAAGAAGCTTTTTAGGGCTGGAAGTATAATAGGTCAATAGCTGTTGATGTCTGTTTGGTCTCCTTTCTTGTAGACTTCGATAACACTGGATACCTTCCATATATATCAGGGACGGTTTGGTTAGTAAGGGATAGATTGAGGATTCTAGTGACTGGGAGGGCATGTTCAGTTATATGGGTGGCTGAACTTGTTCCCACTGCCCTACGCCAGCATTATTTAGCAGATTAGGATGCTCAGAAGAGAATTGGGAACTACTTTTAACTGCACTATCTACTTCTGTATAGAGGTTCAGAGGATGTCGACATACCACAAGACACAGGATTACCTGTCAGGAGTGCCTAAGTGTACACCACTTGAACAACTCTCCAGCAGAGTTTTCCACTTGACTCTCTGCAGGGTCTAAATCAGCCTTATTCCCCTACCTTGGTAGAATTTCTAATCTGGCTCCACTCCAACCAGCTGGTGACTTTATTCTCTGAACTGACTCAGGCTGCCTGGCTAGAGCTTTCTTCTCTCTCACCTATGCCCTGCAATTGGTTTATTTGAGATATTCTTATAGGGCCTATATTTTTCCAACTTTTGTCCTCCTATCTTATTGCATACAACTGTCTGTCTGGGGGGGGTGTAGTATGATTCCAGGGTGTCCGTGCCTATGTATTTGCTTTGTGACCCACTTTGCAAGGCTTCTATTGCTGGCTAGAAGATAAGCCTTTACAGCCTGCTTGTTTTGTCATATAGTGGTGGTTGATACCCCTGTTAAATTTATTTCATGTTATATTATGTAAATAGCCTGAATGGCCTGGTAAAGCAGTCTAACAATAATGCCATGGTGATCTGGGTTTACGAGGCAATAGCATGACATGGGGTAATACATACCAAAGCCAAAGGCAAAGGTATTTATTACCCCTAGTCTGTTTATTATCAAGGAAATCCAGACCACTACTGGCATTATCATTTTTATACTGGAAAAATGAAAAAAAAATGTAAACTGTCAAATCTGTCTGTCAAACTACAGCACATCTGTGAGAAAGCAGGAACTATTTCTCATAGAAGTGCTGTAGTGTTGCTGTAGTGTTACTAGACATCTCTGATTGGCTGCTGCTTGCTGAAGTGGGAGGGCAAACTGGGCTTGCTGTCTGATTGGCCAAGTACACATGCAGTAGCCGATCAGAATGCAGAGACTCTGTCCCATTATCGTTCTAATCCAATCAAAATGCAGAGCCACTGGGATGATGGTGTTGTTTGTTTGGGGAGGGGAGTGGAGGGAGGCAAGGTAATCTTTTCACTAAATATGTTTCATTCTATTCAGATTAGGGAGTATGGGTTATTTTATACTGGGAAAATGTATATGGGGTTGTCTGGGAGACTTGGGAGGGGTGCTCCCCCCCTCATTCTACACCCATATTATTGGGGTGGGACGGGGTGGAGCACTGCGCCCCTGAATGTGGCAGAGTTTGGGTTCACCTGTTTCTGGTTACGCTGTTTAAAGGGGTGGCAAACATATTTAGGGATGGGTGTTTCTCGAGGCCTCCAGGCCCAGCTCAATTAAATGACTTAATTGTGCTTACTCTAATGGATGGGAGGTTGGCATTCTTATGGGTCTTTCTGCAATTAATGCAATCTTTGGTGTAAATACCTTTACCCAACATTTTACTTTTTCCTCTTATTAAATATTTATTTTAGGGGCCAGTATAGTTCCATGGAGGCCCGGGCTACTATATCTCAGGATTTACCTCCACTCCTGGGTGGGATTTTGTTCAATCTTTGATCCCCTCAGGAGAAAAGGGGCGGTCATGGATAACCTCCCCCACCTTGGAAGTCCTGGTAATTTTCCTTTCTGTTGAGAATTAAGTATAAATTACTTGAATAAGGTTTTGCAAGTTACTAGTTTAAAGTTCCTGAATAGTTCACTTGTTTTATCTTGGGCACTGTTGGCCCATGCTTATATGCACGGTTGGCATGTTACTGGGTTTCTCAATAGAGGGGTCATATTATCTGACACAAGGACAGATTTAAGTACTAGCTCTACTGGGTGGTTGAGTAGGTATATTTACTATGGGCGGCAGGGTGTGGGGGGCTTAGTCTTTCTCATACTCTTTGGCAGGCAGAGGGGAGGCACCCTAGGGCTCTATTCTTATTGAGGGGTGATCCAATGCATTTGCCACTAATTCTGGGGCAGTTTATATGGGGGAGACAAGTCCAGCTGGGCCAGGTTTTTGTGATTTTGGTGTATATGTATCAAAATGGCTAATTTACCAGTAAAAGTGTTATCACTGAATATAAATGGTATAAACAACCCAGTTAAATGGGCCAGGCTCCTCCAGAATATCAGAAGACAGAGGGTTGACCTTGTCTATGTACAGGAGACCCACCTGACTCCCGTGGAGCACTTAAAGTTATCTTCCAGTGGTCACTATACAGTAGTGACTGACATCTTGTAATAGGACAGGAAAGAGAAGGGTAGTTGCTATTATGATTCCAACTTCTACGCCCTTTACCTAAGGGGCACTAACTGTGGACCTTAATTGTTGTTTTGTGACTTTACAGGGCTGCATGTTTGAGACTGAGGTGACTTTAGCAAATGTTTACTTTCCTCCTGCCTCACCCCCTATGCTATTATGGCATTTTTTTAATAAGTTGGTGGAAATGCAAAGGGGGGGGGTCCTGGTTCTGGGGAGTGATTTCAATGTGATGGTACCCCCACACTTGGATGCCTCTCACCCCCAGAAACACCGAGTAACAGCAACCCAGAGCCCAGATGCCAGCCTTAGGGCTGGTGGATGTGTGGAGGCACTTCTACCAGTCTGTGGGGGGGGGGGTACACCTATTTCTCCCCTAGGTTTCAGACCGCCCCTCACACTGAATATATTTTTATCTCTATTGAGCGTGATGATATGCTCTGGGATTTGGCGTTAAATGCCTGTTTCTTATCGGATCACACCACTGTCTTGTTAAAATTAGATTTAGGCAAAACCCATAAATCAATGCTATGGCATCTTAACCTCTCATTACTGAAAGATAGGGAATTCTGCATGCAGATGTCACAAAAATTCCATAAAATATCCAAGACAACTTCTCACCGGATACCCCTTCAGTGTTAATTTGGGACACTCTTAAGGTGGTTATTCATGGAGAGGTTATCACTTATGCATCCCATGAGCATAAACAAAGGGAAGTGCATTATAAACAACTGCAAACACAACTTAAGACACTACAACAGTTGGGACCACCTAGGGAGACCTCTGCTGGACAGAAGATCAGACAGATTAGATCTGAGCTCCAGAGCATTCTGGACTTGAAGGTGCAGAATACCTTGCTATATCTTAAAAAATATCATTATGAGGATGGTCCTAGTGGAGTAAGAGCTTTGGCTAAGAAACTGCGAGGCTTTCGGCAAACAGCATGTATTACCAAGCTTAAAAACCCACAGACAGGAGAACTGGCACAGACTGTTCGAGAAGTGATTGCTATTTTTCAGCAGTTTTACAAGGATTTATACTCTGATAGGACACCTCCCTTGGACACTTTGATTAATAATTTCTTGTCGTCCCTCCCCATTCCTAAATTGTCACAACAACAACAACAACGAAAATTTCTCCTGACTCCCATTACAGAGGAAGAGATTAGAGGAGCTTTGTCCCGTGCAAAAATGTTAAAATGTCCCGTACCGGATGGGTTCCCTATAGAGTGGTACAAGACATTTTTGCCCCATCTCCTCCCCCTTTTAAGAGGGGCCTTTTTGGATGTACAGGAGGGTATTCCTCCTTCAGTCTCTTGGGCCTATACAGTGTTATCCACTATGTTAAAACCAGGGAAAGACCCACAGTTACCGTCATCTTACAGGCCCATCTTAAATTGTGACTGTAAGCTTTATATGTCCGTATGGGCTCGCCGCTTAGAGGATATTCTCCTGGGGTTGATCCACGCAGACCAGTCTGGGTTTTTTAAATCAAGGCAAACTTCAGACAATACCCGTAGAACTATTCGTCTTTTGGATCATACAACTAGGAACACCATCCCAGCCACCTTAGTTAGCCTTGATGCTGACATGGTATTTTAATAGAGCGGCCTGGCAGTTTCTGTGGTGGGTACTGGCCTCTTTTGGTTTCCCTGATGAGGTTATTGCCTAGCTCAGTAATATATATGTGACTCCCTCTGCATACCTATGAGTAAATGGCAATATCTTGGCTCGTTTCATTTTAGAACAGGGCACACGTCAGGGCTGCCCCCTTTCTCCCCTCTTATTTCCTCTTTATAGTGAGCCTCTGGATACAGCCATTAGAAGAGCACCAGATGTGAGGGGTATTACCATGGAGGGTGAGACATATAAAGTGGCCCTTTATGTGAATGTTGTCCTTCTCACCCTTTTGAACCCTGAGAAATATCTTCTGGAGGTGTGGCAGCTACCACAAGTCTTTGATGTAGTTTTGGGCTATGTCATTAATATGACCAAGATGGAGGTATTGGCATTAAATTTCACCCCTACCCCTGAGGTGGGAACCTTCCACCCTCTTAGATGGAGAAGTACTAAAATTAAATATCTGGGTATTCACCTACCACTATCTCCTCCAAATTTATGCTTGATTAACTATGAACCTCTCACAAGGGCATTAGAGGAAGACCTTCATAGATGGTCACAATTATGATTATCCTTTTATTCTAGAATAGAAACAATCTGGATAAATATTCTATCCTGTTTATTGTATTTTTTTTCAACTATTCCCATGTTACTATCACTTAATTACTTTACTTCTTGGAATAAATCTCTCTCCAGATTTCTATGGGCAGGCCAATGCCCACTTATTAGATGGTCCCTTCTTCAACTCCCTAAGGATGGGGGGGGATTGAATCTGCCTAATTTATTACACTACACTTATGCAGCGATAATGAGTTATATTCTGTGCTGGTTAAACCCGGCATACACAACTCCCTGGAAGCACACTGAATGTTTGATCAGTTAGCTTCATGATGTCCCCTTGGTAGCATTTGCCCCGATGGCATCTCTCCCTCAATTGACTGATTATTTTTTGAGAGCCCAACACACCCTGAATGTCTGGTACAAGATCAGGGCCATTCCGTCCTTCGCTTCACTATTTTATTACTTAAGGTTACTAATAACCGAAGTTGAATTTCTACTGGCATGAATTGATCTCACTTTTCAGAGATGGCATTCGAGTGACTTGTCTTTTATTTTTCAATTTCTGGACACCAGGGGTATGGTGCCATTCTTTCAGCTGCAACAGGTGCATGATCTCACTAAAAAGAAATATTTCTGGTATCTACAAGTATAGACCTTTTTCCTATACAAGCGCCCATAGAGAAGTCATCTCCTGGAGCCCCTGCCATTCATGCTAAATATGTTTATGTCCTCTCTGAGAGGTATAATCTGGCAACATATGATTGGCCTCTTGTATAGAGGATTTAGAGACTATGTAACCTACCACTGTTGCCACAGCACTTTTCTACCTTTTCCTTTGCTGTCCTGTCTTTTCTTTTTCTAGCTGTGGGATGGTCACTCACAGTCACCTCTTCCCTATAGATTGTTCACTGCTCTTTCTCTTTCCATTGCAGATATTTTCTTTAGTCTTCACCAGCATCCACAATATTTATATGTGAACATGTGAGTATTTTGGCAAAATGTATGGCAAATGTTTTTAATGATTTCCCCTGTGCTTTATCAACTGATTATTTAACATGTTACATGTGCACGGTTTTTCTAACATTTCTTTTGCCTGTAATGAAATTGGTGACATGTAACAATGGGGTATTTAAGGGTGTTAGCCCTGTGTTGTGCCAGCAACAAAGATTTGCCATGTTCCCCGCCAAATGCTATCAAACAATCGGCCAAGTTTAGTTTTAGTCCAACAACCTTTAAGCAGGCCGAGGACCTCTTAATAACTCTGGACACAAAAAAAAGTGCAGGAGCAGATCTAATTGAACCTTTCTTCCTAAAGCTAGGTCATCAATTTTTGACATCACCTATTGTCCATCTATTTAACTTGTCTCTTTCCCAGGGGACTCTTCCCACTGAGTGGAAAATTGCATATTATTCCACTTTTTAAATCTGGTAATTCAAGTGATCTTAACAACTACCAACCTATATCCTTACTACCTATACTTTCTAAATTACTTGAAAAACTAGTTAATGCACAATTAAGAGAACACCTAGAAGCCACGAACATGCTAAACCCCCTCCAGTCCGGATTCAGACCCAAACATAGTATGGTATCAGCACTGGCAAAGGTAACAAATGATTGGAAAGTTGCATTAAATTCTAAAAACCTCATCAATGCACTCTTTTTTGGATTTGAGGAAGGCGTTCGATACTGCTCGATACTGTAGATCCTGAGTTATTATTACTTATGTTGTGAGATACTGGTCTGGATGACACAGCTCTGAAATGGTTTGCATGCTATCTGATAAGTAGGAAACCGCAGGTCAAAGCTTAAGGTGATCTCTCCCCCCTTAAAACATTACAAAGAGGTGTTCCTCAGGGGACAATACTGGGGCCATTATTATTCGCAATCTATATCAATGATATTGATGCCAGAATCAGTATAGCAAGTGTTCATCTTTTTGCAGATGACACAGTTCTCTGAGTTGCTAGGCCTACGCTTGAGCTTGCATGTATTGAGCTGCAGCAGGAGTTCAATCTGCTGCAACAAAACCTCTTGCAACTCGATGCTAAAAAAAAAAAAAAATTATGTTCATATCTCCTCAAGCCAAACCTAACAGTACTAGTTCCACTAATGCTAAACTCCGGATCAAGACCCTGTCGGAGGAACCACTAGAGGTAGTGGAGAAATTCAAATACCTGGGCTTCTGGCTCAATTGTAGGCTATCATTCACTAAACATATAGAGGAATTCAATGCATGGCTGAGAAACTGGTGCAGAGAGGAAGGGTTAAGCTTCATTGGGGATTGGGGACCCACCTGAAGAGATGAGGGCCTGTACAAAGGCGACAGCCTACATCCATCCAGGAAGGGGACTGTTGCCCTTAGTGAACAGTTTAAATGCTACATTGGCAGGCATTTAAACTAGTTAAGGTAGGAGGTGGAAGGAGGTTGGGAGGCAAAAACTGCCCTCCCCCACTAGTTCAAGAGGCCAGCAATGGGAACATTGAGGGAGCAAAACTAATAAAGGAATCAAAGAAAACTGATAGTCAGAAAGTAGATGATGCAATTGGAACTGTAAAATATAATGGGCAAACAAGGTGTGAGCAAATGGGAGAAGAAAGAAGAGGTGAAAACATAACCTGGAAGGCCATGTGTGCAAATGCTCGAAGTCTGTGAACCAAGATTGCTGACCTAGAGACCACCATGGCAGAGGCAGACCTGGACATAAGCGCCATCACAGAGACCTAGTGCAGTGAAAACCAGGACTGGGAAATTAGCATTCCAGGGTATACTCTATTCAAGAGGGACAGAGTCAGCAAAAAGGAAGGAGGAGAGGCTCTTTATGTAAGGGACAACATAAAAGTCATGGAAATACAGGGGGAGAAGGGACTGTGGGTCACTCTGGAGAGGGGGAATGGAGCAGCTATCCGCACAGGAGTGATCTACAGACCTCCAGCTCACGGGGAGGAGGTGGATAGGAAAATGATGCTAGCAATGCAAAAAATGGCTCACAGGTGAGCAGTATTGTTAGTAGTGGACTTCAGTCCACCAGACATGGATTGGACCCTCACCACTGCAGCATCAGCCAAGAGTAGGAGCATCCTGGACTCCCTGCAGGGGGCATTGCTACGCAACTGGTTATGGAACATGCTCAGGAGGAGGCATTACTGGACCTGGTACTATCAAATGGAGGCAGTGTCACAGAGCTCACAATCGGGGGCCACCTGGGGAACAGTGATAATCGAATGATGTGGTTTGACATTAAAGCTGGGTCAGAATTAAATCACACGAGGATGAGGGTCCTGGACTTCAGAAGGGCCAATTTCAAGAAAATAGGAGAATGCCTGAGGAACAACCTAGCAGGAATAGGGAAAATGGGAGAAGTAGAGGAACAGTGGGATAAAATAAAGTGGGCATTGAAAAGGTTACAAATCTCCGTGTCAGGCAAAGTAAGCTAGTGCAAAAGGAAGAAGAGACCGCTATGGTTCTCAAAGAAGGTAGCACAGAAAGTAAGAGCAAAACAATTTTATTATTGAATTTTGTTGACCAGGTAAGCCCACTGAGACTAGAAGTCCCTTTTTCAGGGGTGACCCGGGGTGGGGATACAGATGGTAACCAACTGAAACTGAACCAGATTAAGCTGTTGGTGGTGTTTCTAATGAATGGAGGGAATTTGGCCAGGACACCAGGAAAATTTCCCCTACTCTTTTTTCAAGAAGTGCCATTGGATCTTTAACATCCACCTGAACAACCACCAGAACAGGAAAAAGGGACCTCGGTTTAATGTCTCATCTGAAAGACGGCACCTCAGGAGTGCAGCAGCCCCCTCATGCTGCACAACAGTGACAGTATTGGGCTATTAACCCAAGTGCAGGGATAGAACCCACAGCCTTCTGATCTCCTGGCCTCAGAGGCGAGTGTGCTACCTGCTGAGCCACTGACACTGATAATGGCAATAATGAAAATGGCATTTAGAAGACACAAGACAACACAGAGGGAAAAGGATGGGGTGAGATACCAGAAGAAGCAGAAGGAGGCAGGTAAGGCAGTTAGGAGTGCAACGGCACAAACAAAGGAAAAGTTTGAGAAATCAGTAAAAATAGGGGATAAAACATTCTTTAGGTATATAAGCAAAAAGAGAAAGACAAAGGGAGGGATAGTACAGCCAAAGGATGAAGATGGGGCAGTGTAAAGAAGGACCACCACAAGGTGAACATACTAAACAAATATTTTTGTTCAGTGATTACAAAGGAGAGGCAGGTAAAGGGGAAAGTATTAAGGACAAAGGTGGGGGGGTGGAGAAGTGGACACAATGCCATTTCCAGTGGAAAGGGTACTGAGGGAACTAATGACACTAAAAGTGGACAAGGCAATAGGGCCAAATGGGGTGCACCCCAGGATGTTGAGGTAAATCAGGGAGGAGCTGTCAGCACCTATGACATCCCTGTTCAACCTGTCACTGGAAACGGGTGGTACTGGGGGACTGGAGGAGGGAAGATGTGGTCCCTCTCTACAAAAGTGGAAATAGAGAGGAGGCAGGAAACTACAGGTCAGTCAGCTTGACATTAGTGGTGGGTAAGGTAATGGAATCACTATTAAAGAAAAGGCTTTGTGAATACTTCATTGCCAATGGTCTGCAAGATCCAAAGCAACATGGTTTCACAGGGGTTGGGGGTGGGGAGGTCATGCCAGACAAACCTGATCAAGTTCTTTGACTGGGTAACCAGGGAAGTGGATCAGGGAGGGGCGGTGGATGTGGCCTACCTGGATTTCAGCAAGGCCTTGGACACTGTTCCACATAGAAGACTGATAAACAAGATGGGGAGGCCAGGGGTGGGCACTAAGGTTGTAAAATGGGTAGAGAATTGGCTGAGCAGCAGAACTCAGAGCATGGGGGTGAATGGAACCCACTCTGGAGTAGGCAAGGTGACCAGTGGGGTGCCACAGGGATCTTTATTAGTGATATTGCTGAAGGCCTGGAAGGGAAAGTGTGCCTTTTCACAGACAACATGAAACTCTGTAACAGAGTGGACACACCAGAAGGGGTGGATAGAATGACGATGATCTACGAAAACTGGAAGAATGGTCAAGGAATTGGCAGCTGGGTTTCAACTAAAAGTGAAAATAATGCATATGGGGCACAAAAACAGAGGCAACATATACACGGGGGGGGGGGGGACACTAGTAGTCACAGTGCAGGAAAGAGACCTTGGGGTGATTATTTCAGATTATCTAAAAGTTGCAAAACAGTGTGACAAAGCAATGGGTAATACTAGTAGGATGCTGAGATGCATAGGCAGTGGAATCACCAGCAGAAAAAGGGAGGTGTTAATACCACTGTATATATCACTGGTGAGACCACACCTTGAGTACTGTGTCCACTTCTGGAAGCCCTGTCTACAAAAGGACATAGGGTGGAGGTGATTCAGAAGAGGGCAACCAAAATGGTACAGGTCATGCATCAGAAAACCTACAAAGAAAAGCTCAAGGAACTGAACATGTACTCCCTGGAGGACGGGCCGGGGGGGGAGATATGATAGAAACACACATGTACATCACAGGGAAGAACAAAGTACAGGAAGGTAGCATTTTCCAAAGGAAAAGATGTTCAAGAACAAGGGGGCATACTATGAAATTAGAACGGGGGAGGTTCAGAGGAAATGTGAGGAAACACTTCACTGAAAGAGTGGTGGACAAGTGGAACAGCATTCTGGTGGAGGTGGTGGGGATGGAAACAATTACAGGATTCTAGAAGGCTTGGGATAAACACCGGCGGGGGGGGGGCTCCTAGTTGTGTAGGGGGGGATCTGGAGATAGAATAGGTTAAACTTAAAGTGACAGAGTAGATCGCAGACAGTGAATGGGAATGGACAGGGTAAATAGGACAGACTAGGTGGGCCAAGAGGCCCTTATCTGCTGACACCTTCTGTGTTTCTATGTTTCTATACTGAGCAATGTGTGGAATCCTTGTAAATTGATGTTTTCTAGCCTGAAGAAATGGTTAAAATGCAGTTACAAACACGACCCCCCAAGCTGATACTTGAGCCAAAGAACAGTGTTAAACCAACAGTTTCTGTGAAAGGACCCTGCCAGATTACAGCTGTTTTAAGTACTTTGTGTTTTTGTTGTAGCAATGTTGTAAAGAAAGAGGAAATAATGTCTCTTACCTGCTCTGCTGCTTGCCGGTGTCTGGTGGCTCCACGTAATATGGTTGCTTAGGATGGGGTCGGCCTCATTTACAGATTACCAATGTAGTTCCTATAGAAAGGCTGTCCCTCACCACAGAGCAGTGATTGGGGGGATGGGGGGTACCTAAAAGACATTTACATGTATATAGCTATTAAGCTGCTATACCTGTTACACTAATGATTTCAAGTGCAGATATCAGCCTAAAGAGGTCCATGCCCAAACTGCTGTTTGTGTGCCTGTTTTAACTTTACGTTTTGCCATTTGTACCTCTTTCAATGTCTAACTGGAGTAAGGGACAAATCTAGTGATCAAAAGGGTGGGTATGAAAACTCCAGAGGAAGATACAGAGATAAGATCTGCTCAGTAGCTTCCTAGCCGTGTTGGCAGAGGTAAGATCGCAGTTCCTCTCCTGCTGCTTCCAAAAGGGGTGGAGCACTGGAGTTCCACATGTGAAAGCCTAACTGAGGGTCACACCTAAAGCAAGGGGTGATTGCTACTATTATGCTCATCAGTCACTAGACTTCTAACCTGCAACTGAAGGTGTGATGGACTTTTATGCTATTGATCTTATCATTTGAATGATTTTGATTTAATGCCTAATTATGGGCTCTTATTGAATAAAATCACGCCGAGGTGTGCTGCACCATATAATCTATCCTCATCTTCCTTCTGCACCATCAACCCCATGACAGCCTTCAACTGCTCCCTTTCTGCCTCAAGATCATATTATGGACTCTGAGATCCATTTTGTACTGTTCTCTGGTTATTTATATGAACAACCTGTGACACAGGTGAATATATACCCTCTACCTGGTAGTGATAAGGGGTTCTTCATTCTCTCTTTAATAAACTATTGGATATAAAATTTGGAAAGTTGATATGGGCGTGGGGGAGTAATTTAACACTTTCCCCTGCCTTGAATTCCTCCTGCCCCTCACAATTCTTGGTTACCCGTTCTCAAAAATACCTACACGCCCAGCTGGACCAATGAGGCCTATCGGATATTTGGTGCAGGCTCCATCCATCAGGCTGTTCCTTCACTCATTATTCCTCCCATCATGGGAGCTATGCTAGGCTGAATTATTTCTGTACATCAGTGGAGAGCTAGCAAGGAGAACATGATCTGATTCATGGCCAAGTGTTACTTTCTGACCATGTCCCCCCGACTTTTGTCTATGCACCTGGGAAAACCATGTATACTTACCCATTCGTATTTTAATCTCTTCCCCCGAATGCTGAGTCTTTTCGCAAAACCATGGAAGAGAAAATTGCCCAAGTCATAGCAGATAATTCAAACTCAACACCAACACTGTGGGACATGGTCAAGACCATGATCAGTGGTGCGATAATCTCTTACACTTTCCAGAAAGCCCATCTGAGGGAAGAGAAAGTAGCTACGTAAGAACTTACTGTAACAGTAATCTTTGAGAAAAGCTCTTGCAGTAGGCCAGCACTGGTAGGACTTATCCACCAGGCACCAGGACCACACAGAAACTTTCTAGCTAGCAGTCTACCACAGGGGACCACCCACTGCTGACGGCAACCTCTGACATCAGCCTATCCTATAAAGGTGGTGGCCCCCCATACCCTCCTCAGTTATCCTGCTGGAGACTAAGAGCAGGCAGTGAATGAAGAACCGAGGAAGTTCCCGAGAACCAAAAGAGGGAAAACAGAAAGTAGTGTGAATGGAAAAAAAGAACAACAGAGATAGTAGGGGGAAGAAGGGAAGGAAAATTAGGGCTTGCTGCAAGAACTTCTCTTGAAGATCTACTGTTATGGTAAGTTCTTACGTAACTGTACTATCTTACTTCAAGGAAGGCTCTTGCAGCAGGCCAGCACTAGTAGGACTGAGTCCCAAGCAGTTCCAGGTATGAACAGGAAAACAGCACTGGGAGGAGGAGGATGGGGAGCAGCCAATAACTCAGGAGAGAAGACCCTGAAGAACTGCAAGGCCAAACTTGGTCCTGTGCCGAAATGCAATGTCCAGACTGTAATGCTTGGTGAAGGTGTGGAGAGAACTCCAGGCGACAGCTGCACAGATGTCCGCAGCAGACACATTTCTGAAACAAGCCAAGGAGTCGGCCATATCCCTGGAAGAATGGCCCATAACCAATCTCCCGGAAGGGCCTTGTACTTATGACAACGGTAAACAATGCAACTGGCTAAACACTTAGACAAACACTGTTTGGAAACTGGAGTGCCCTCTCTCTTCGGGGTGAATGAAACAAACAACTGGTCAGACTTCCTTGACATCTCAGTCTGGTGCGTATAGTAACGCAAGATTCTATGAACAACCAAAGTATGGAGTAAAGCCTCCCCCTGATTAGAATACTCAGGATAATAAACCAGTAGGTGGATGGATTGGTTCAAAGTAAACACCGACACCACCTTGGGAAGAAACTTAGGATTTGTATGCAAAGACACCCTGTCTTTGTGGAAAACTAAACAAGGCTCTTTACACATGAGATCCTGAAGCTTGGAAATCCTTTGCGCAGAAGTAACAGCAACTAAAAAGAGCACTTTCCATGACAGACAGTGCAGCTCACAACTCACGGCCAGTTCAAAGGGAGGTAATGTGAGTTTCGCCAACATAAAATTGAGGTCCCATGGAGGCACTGGGTCCCAAATGGGAGGTTTCAGATGCAAAATGCTATGCAGAAAGATGTGGGACACCTCAAGCTGAGGCACAGCCCTGCCCTTGATAGGCGCACGGTACACAGAGATGGCAGAAAAATGCACCTTGAGTGAAGAGTACCCTAAGCCCGAGTCTGACAGGGAAAGAAAGTGCTCTAACACCTGATTCACCTGGTAGGTAAAGGGGTCCAGTTGGTGGGAAACAGCCCAAAGGGTGAAATGCTTTCATTTCGTGGTGTAAGTGGCCCTGGTGGAGGGTTTTCTAGCAGCCACCAGGATATCTGCAACCCCAGAGGACACTCCAAAGCAGGTGACAGCTACTGCAGGACCACAGGAGCCGCACATGGAGATGCAAGGACTTTAGATCCAGATGGACCAGGGTGCCAGGGTCCTGGGACAGCAAGCCAATACACAGGGGCAAGGGCACTGCAGGTTCCACCGCCAGCTGTTGTAACAAGGGGAACCAAATCTGATGCAACTAGAAGGGGGGCCATGAGCATCATCTTCACCCCTTCCATCTGGAGCTTGCGCAGCACCCTCTATAGGAGTAGGAGGGAGGGAAGGCATACAGAAACCTGTCCTTCCAGGAGAGGGACAGTGCATCTTGCCGGAAAACTCCAGGCCAGGAATCGAGCGAGCAGAATTACGGCAGTTTTGCGTTGAGTGGGGATGCAAAAAAGTCTAACTCTGGATGACCCCACCTGTCAAAGAGACCTTTGATCACCAGGGTCAGGAGTTCCCACTCGTGAGCCCGTGACCGGGAGTGTCTGAGACTGTCTGCCAGAACGTTTTGGATGCCTGGAACACATACGGCTGACAGCTCCAGACTGCGCGCTCAAAGGTCCAGTACCAAACACTCAACACCTCCTGACACAGCGGGTAAGAGTGAGCCTCCCCCTGCTTGTTGATGTAATACACCATGCACATGTTGTCTATCTGTCTTTATGTCTTTGTACTGTATCTTTTTTTCTATTATTTATTTTTCCGCCTGGAGCCCTGGCAGGCGGCTATAACCCTCCTTCTAAAGGGACTCACTCTTCGGTCCCGCACGCTCCCACTCCTGTCTACCCCCGGAAATTCCACCATGACCTACCTCCCATGGTGGGGCCAGGGAGGAGGGTGGGAGGGTGCCGGATCCCCCCCCCCACCGGAGACCCAATCCAAATACTGGGGATGGCCCTTGGGATGCGGCGGACCATCACGGAGCCTGCCAGGCCCTTTTTCCCACCATTTTTTCTCCCTGCCCTGCCTCCCCTACTGACACAAGGGTGTCGGTACATGCCTCCCAACCTGTACTGCCCCCCAGCCATTGCCAGAGGGCAGTCAGCGAGCGGGATGACAACCCCTCCACCCCGACATAGGAGAGAGCAGTCCTCTGGATGCTCAATCCTCTCTCGCCCCTGCTGACCCCTTGCAACCCAGGCTCATTCCTGAACCTGGGTCACTGGCATGGTATGAGGTGTAGCAACCAGCACCACAACCTTCAGCACCACCGGGCCTTTGTACTGTATTTTAACATTTTTAGATTTATGGCGAAGCACATTAGTCAAAATCGGGAAATGTGCTCTATCATATAAAGTTCTGATTGATTCTGATTGATCTGCACCAACAGCAGACTGGGGAGGAGATGAGTCTGAAAGGCCTGCAGAGTACTAAAGGCCACTTGCATCTCAAGGAGATTGATGTGAATACCCTGTCTCACATCCGTCCAAGTGCTCTGAGTCCGATGATCAGCCAGATGAGCTCCCCAGCCCAGACCCAAGGCATCCGTCACGAGGGGCCGAGAGTTGAAAGGAGATCCCCGAAGGAGGTTGGCCAGCTCCAGCCACCACGAAAGGACTCTCTAAACTGGGTCAGAGACCATGATCAACTGGTCCAGGTCATCTGTGCATTAGTCACACTGTGCCCTTAATGTCCACTGAGAAACTTGCATGTGCAGACTGGAGAGGGAAACCATGGCAATGGCTGCAGCCATATGACCTAGAAGGTAGAGAAACACCCTGGCAGGGACCTGGCAACTGGAGGAAACTAAAAGGGCCTGGTCCATCAGGTGTTCCGCTCAGTCCATGGGCAAAAAGGCCACGCCCTGGGCAGTATCCAGAACTGCCCCATGTACTGGAGGTGATGGCAAGGAGAAATGCAGGACTTCAGCTGACTGATGGTGATTCCCAAGGTCTGAAATAGACGGAAGGTGTATTCCAGGGTCTGGACCAGATGGTCCCTGGAGGGTGCCATTAAGAGCCAATCATCCATGTAGGGGAACACGTAGAAACCCTGCCTCCTCAGGGCAGCCGCCACCACTGCCAGTCACTTGGTAAAGACGCTGGGGCCAGAGAAAGGGAGGGCCCAGAATTGAAAATGGGATCCCAAAAAATGGAAGCAGAGGAAGCATTGATGGGCAGGAAAAATCTGAATACGTAAGTACACACCCTTCATGTCCGGAGAGCAGAGCCAGTCCCCCTGGTGCAGGAAGGGCAACAACCCCTGAAGGGTGACCATCCTGAAAGACTTGTACACTATGTACAAATTCAGATCACTCAAATCCACGATGGGTTGGTGATCCGCAGTCTTTTTGGGGATGAGGAAGAAGTGTGTAGTAGAACCTCTTCCCCACTGAGCAGGAGGGACAGGCTGTATGGTCCTTTTTTGCAGAAGAGCCTGAATTTCCTCCCAGATGAGGAGCAAGTGGGATGGGGGTAAGAGGAGTTTACCAGAGTTTTTTCTGGGGGACACTCTAGAAACTTTAGCATGTGGCCATGCTCTATGATCTGAAGCACCCAGTTGTCGGTAGTTATGTCCCGCCACCCATCAAGGTGGAGGGAGAACCTGCACCTGACAGCTTCCCCAGAACCCTTTCCTGGAGGGGGGCAGCTATGGAGTCAGGAGGTAGGAACGGGCACTGGGAGGGTGGCGACAGGTGCTCAAGGGGCTCTGTCGGCAGCGGCAAAGAGGGCCGACGCTGCTTTGTACTTTTGTCCTGACCTTTGGCAGTCTGGTGGGAGTACTTATGGGAGAAGCAGTGAAAGGAAGGACGCTGACCTTCCTTAGGCTGGGTGTGGTACAGCGAGTGAATAGATTGGAGGGCACGGCTCGACTCCTGGGGGCTGGAAATTATATCCTGAATGTCCCCACCAAAGGGAACAGAGCCCTAAAAGAAGGCATCCAAAGCAAAACTGGATACTCAGAGCCACAAATGGCACTAGAGGCAGACACCAGCCGTGGTTCCCCTGCCTGAGGCATCCACAGCATCGTAGGCAGCCCGAAGAACATGGTTGCCAATGTTGGAACCTGACTTAAGCAGCTGGGCGAGCTGCATTTTGGTGGGGTCCTCAGGCAAAGCCTGATTGAGGTCCCTGGCATGGTCCCAGAGGACATTCTGATATTGGATCACATGGGCCAGGTAGTTAATGGCCTGGATAGCCAGGGTAGTGGACACAAAGATGCGTTTATACAAGTGGTCCAGCTGTCTGGATATTCTGTCGGGGGGGAGACAGTAATAAGGTGTTTGGGCTTCTCAGTATGGTCATGTGCCATGTTGATGACCACTGAATCGGCCTTTGAGTGCCCACCCCAAAAAAGACTTACCAGCAGGAGCATAGTAGAGTCTGTCTGCCTTCTTAGGTAGTGGAGGAATAGATGAGTGGTGATTCCAAGCTGCCTTTGTGACATCGTCATTGGAGTCAATAAAGGGTGGCACCACCACAGGGAGGGCATCCCCCTGTCTCAAATAGATGGCTACGTGATGCCTGTCTGGGTCTTGCTCCTCCGTTTTCCAGCCCATAAGGGACTGGATGTGTCTCATGACATCCGTGAACGATGGGTTGTCAGGTGGGGACATAGGAACCACTTTGGTGGGCTCCTCACCCCCCCCCAAAAGATTCCCCTGGGGTCAAGGAAGACTCCGAGTACTCTGAGTCATCCTCATTCGGCTCCTCCTGATTGCTCTTGGGTGGCAGGCACCCTTCCTGGCGAGAACTGAAATCAATGTTGGGTCAGGACCCAGAGGATCCCAGAATCTGGGGATTGCTGGTACCATACCATCCCTGATCCTGGGGCAGAAGGTCCCTAACTGACTGCCGGGGGGACACTGGAGACAGGCCCTGAGGGGGGGTCTGCTTCTGTATGTAGAACCACCATGTGGAAAAGAGGGCACTGTAGTCCACCAGAGCAGGGAACTTGTATACTGGTGGGTAAGTAACTAAGTAAGTAATATTTTCTATTCATGCAAAATGGACTGGATTGTTCCATTGAGCCAAGGCTCATTTTCAGTGAGGTCCAAAGTGCAATTCCAGTTACTTTTACATTTATCATCATACATATATCTCCATGTACAGAAATACTAACAATACAGAGTAAAACATACACAGATTCAGTAAAGTGCCACAATTATATTACCTCAAAACAAGACATGACTTGACTCCTATCATGGTAGATTTCTTTCTAGTCTGTCTGCATTCTTCCTATTCTAATAGTTATGTTTTACATACTCAAGATACCACTTTCTTACATTTTTAATCTGAATTTATTCCACAGGACTGGGCCAACATAGGTAAAGTGATTCCTTCCTACTTCAGCTCCTCATTTGGGCAGTATACATTCCGGACCTTGAGCTGATCTTAGGCCACTGAAGGGGGTTTTAACACAAATAGTTTCCAAAATATAATCAGGAACTTTCCTCATAATACACTTTGCCATGAACATAATATTTAGATCTCTTCTTTGTGATAGGGAAATCCAGTTTAATTCCTTGTACATATAGTTGAATACGAGTTCTGTGGACAATTTGTCTTTAATGAACTCGCCACCTTTTGTTTTTATAGGTGGAGCATGTACTTTTTATCACCTGTGTGCTGATCTAGTCTGTTTCTAAATGTATTAATGTTATTACTTTCGCATTGTTTGTTGGTCACATTGGTTTCTCCTTTTAGTCTATAATCATGAGACCTCATTTTTTTTATCTTGTTCCTGTAATTTTTGTAATCCAATACTCTCCATTAAACTGGAATCTTTGATTGCCCTGAAGACTAGACAAAGGTCTTCTCTTAACTGTCTGTACTCAGTGGAGTATAGCCCAAACTGTTTAAGTCTATCGTTATAGGTATGGTATTGTAAACCCTTAATTTTTTTTTTATTTTTCTTTGCACACCTTACATACTAACATACTAAAATGCCATCGGTATAGGCCTAATGGTCTTTCATGTCTGCTCATTTGGTCAGCCCCCACCCTGGGAGCTGACCTTGCTGCTCCCCTCACCCTCTCTGGTTTCTCCCTTCCCAGTCCCGGATATTCTCACTGCACAGGACTTTGCTTCCAGAATCCTTCCCCTGTACCTTTCCCACCCCCTCTTGAACCCCTTCACCAGCCCCCTGGGCAGCGCATTCCATGGCGCCACCACCCTCTCAGTGAAGTAGCACCTCCTTCTCCTCCTTTCTCCCCTGAATCTCCCCCCCTCCAGCTTCCACCCATGCCATCTAGTTGCCCCCCACCTCCTTCCTTGGAGCACCTGACTGCTCCTCCCTATTTACCCTCTTCATGTACCTGAATACCTCTATCATGTCCCTCGGTCCTTCTCTTCCAATGTGTACATATTTAGCTCTTCAAGCCTCTCCTCATAGGTCCTGTCCTCCAAGCCCCAAATCATTTTGGTTGCCCTCCTCTGGACCCTCTCCAGGAGTTTGCTGTCCCTCTTTAAATGTGGCCTCCAAAACTGCACGCAGTACTTGAGGTGCGGCCTCACCTAGCAGTTATACAGAGGGAGTATCACTTCCCTCCTTCTGGAGGTGATCCCCCTGGCGATGTATCCCAGCATCCTGTTGGCCTTGGCCACTGCCTTTCCTTTCATTTTTTACTTTTGACAGTGTTTGCTGCAGAAAACTGCGAACAGTATTCCAAATGTGGATGAACTAAACTGGTGTACAGTGGCAGAATTATTTTTTGCTCTTTACTTTTAATGTTGGATAGAATACAACCTAGTATTTTTTGACATTTTTGTTACAGTCATTTTTGTATGTACATCTGTGGAAAGTTTATCTGTAATTATTATTCCCAGGTCTCTTTCTTCTGTAGTAATTTCTAACACCTGGTTATCTAGTTTGTTTGTGATGTTAGGGTTCTTAGATCCAAAGTGATTCAGTTTACACTTGGTTGTATTGAACGTCATTTTATTATTTTTTGCCCATACAGATAAATTATCTAAATAAGCCTGGAGTTTATGTCCGTCATCTTGATTCTGTATCAGGCCCCCTAATTTGCAATTGTCTGTGTCCTTACTTAGCCATGCATTTTCGGATGTCTGGAGTGTAGTTACTAATATATTGAAAAGTGTAGGCCCTAATATAGCTATTTTATGGGTCTTTTTAGGTGCACTTAAAATAAATCTGGCTAACTTGTTATACATAACATCCAGTTTGTATAACTGTGTTCTTGTTACTCCTGCATGTATTAAGTTTCCATATCCTAAAATGGGTAATACCATAACATTTACTATATGCTTTCTAATCTCAAATGACATACAATTTCTAGTTCTATATAGGGATCCTAGACATTTCCCTACCTTTTCTAATGTTGCATCAATATGGATATCCCACTTTAGATGTTTATCGAAGTAGACCCCCAAATATGTATAATTATTTACTTGTTCTAGATTTACCTCTGAGACAGTCTCAATTCATAAATTATTTTCCTCAGGGCTCACCTTTTTCCTCTATGAAACATCATTACCTGCTTTTTTTTTCATTCAAAACTAGTTTGGAGTTTAATAAATAGTCCTGCAAACAATCAAAGGCCTTTTGTAATAGAGGCTGAATAGATACCACAGACGACCCCTTTACATAAATAACGGTGTCAACAGCATAGAGGTGGTACTCCACCTCCTGCTGAGAGAAAACCAAATCATTCTTATTTAAATTATACAGTATTGGTCCAAGTATGGATCCTTGTGGTACACCCGAGATGGCCACTTTCAGACTGGAAGACCATTCACTGATATTCACTTCTTGTCTATTTTCCAGATAGTTCCTAAACCATTTAGTGGCCATCTCAGATACACCACAGGATCTTAGTCTGGACAGGAGGATGCTGTGTTCCAAGGTATCAAAAGCCTTGGAAAGATCGAGAAATATTGCTCCCACCGACATCCCCCTGTCGAGACCCTCAGCAATATCCCCAGTAACTTTCAATAAGGCCGTAGTGATTCCATACAGTGGCCTAAAACCTGATTGATATTTATTAAGAATATTATACTTGATTAGAAAGTCATGCAGTTGTTTTGCCACTATTTTTTCCAGAAATTTTGAAACAGGTGATAATAAAGAGATAGGTATGTAGTTTTCTAATTGTGGGTAAGCCGGCGCCGGATAGGGGTATGATGGCTGCAGAATCAGAGCAGATAGCATAGGATACCCTAGCAGGGGACCAGCCAGCATCAGCTGCGTATCCAGCAAGGGCACAGGCTGCGAGAGAGGTGACGCAGGCACCAGGCCCAAAGGATGGGGCAGTGGCAGAACCATCAGTGACCCAGCGGGCATCGGCAGGAAATGCCTGGGAGAAGAATCCACTGGCATGAGGTTTGAAGGCAAAGCAGGCACCTGGGGGGAAGGAGACTGCCCAGGTGAAGGCAGAGATGGCATCAGACTGGGGGAGGTGGTGATAGCCTGCTGCGGGTGCAGCCTGGAAGGGCTGACATCAGGTACCATAGAGAAAACTGACGTAGGCAATGCCTTGGGCGGGGTGGTGACAGCCGTAGAGAGGACTCCAGAAGCACCAACACTGGCCAAGCCTCCTAAATGAGAGCCTGAAGAAGAAATGGACCTGACCATCAAGGGCTGAGGGACAGGAGACAGAGTCCCCTGCCTTGGAAAGCCACCACCCGTGATAGAAATGAGGGCAGCTGTGCCACTGGCAGCCTGGCAGAAGTAATGTAATAAAATACCTCTGGTTGCTACCTGACGTGGTGCTTGTGTACCTATATCATGACTACTGTGATCTTCCTATTACCAAGCGTGTACCACCAGTGAATGCCTGCAACACCGGTTGCTTTTTTTAATCTAAGCGTTATGTACTGTACTGTTTTGTTTGCTGTGATGTATTGCTCTCTTGATGAGGTGCCTTTGTAAATGAGTCTATGACTCAAAGGTCTGTAAACCGATGATCTAATAAATAAATAAATAAGGGCTGGCGGGACCGTAGAAGCTGACCCGCCCCTGGGATGATGACCCCAACACGGTCGAAGGCTTATGTGGTAACTGAGAGTGGGAAGCAGACCGGTCCAGGTCCCAGTGCTTATGCTTCCCATTAGCCTTCTCCCAGGATTGAGATGAAGAGGAAACCCTGGAAGACTGTGCAGGTGAAGTCGAAGAGCTCCTGGCCTGCAGCTCCTTTTCCATTCCGACTAACTTCTGCTTGATGAGATGGCTCTTCAGTAGTTTAAGACAACAGCTCGGAGTGGTCTGGTTGAACTTCTGGCAAAAGGGGCAGGCTTCGGTGTCCTGGCTGGGGCCTATGCAAAGGATGCAAAGCAGAGTGGCTGTCTTTTTCAGGAATCTGTTTTACACAGGCACAGTTTGCGGAGAAGTCAGAAGACAAGGCAGATGGAGAAGAAATAAACTGGATAGCGGTAACACCGAAAAATCGATGTTTACAGTAAAAGAAAAAGGAAAATAAAAAAATGTAACAAGTGCGGGTAATGGTGGTCAGCTGTAGCTGTGGCATCTGCTAAGGTCTGATGTGCATGGGTCGATGGTGGAAAAGAACTGGGGAGGATGTGGGGGACTGCCCACCTTTATAGGACAGGCCAACATTAGAGGGTGACGTTGGCGGTGGGTGGTCTCCTGTGGCAGACTGCTAGCTAGAAAGTTTCCGTGTAGTGCTGATGCCTGGTGGCTAAGTCCTACTGATGCTGGCCTGCTGCAAAAGCCTTCCTCGAAGTAAGATGTATAATTCCTTGTTTGACTTCCTACATTTGTTGCAGGCCCTGCATGGGGTGGGGGTCAGGGAGACAGAACCACAGATCAGGAAAGTGAAGCAGGATCTGCAGCAAATAATAGACTACCCGACCAAACATGCCCTGCTTTATCTTAAATGGCAATACCAGGAAGGAGGGACCTGGGAAACTAGGACTTGGGCTCATTGCCTCCAGACTAAGTGTAAGACTATTGGTCTGTTGTAGCTTTGTGACCCTATTACAGGCCAAATGGAATGCAGACAGACCAGTTCCAGACCATTTTTAGAGATTATTATAAATAGCTATACTCTGATTCTGACCCCACTCCTTCTCAGGAGGCTATTGGCTACCTCTCAGGCCACCCCTTCCTTGCCTCACAGATGAGACAACGGATAAGCTTGCAGAACCCATTACCACAGATGAAATTCAGCTGGCCCTTTACCACCTGAAAGCAGGTAAATGCCTATGCACTGATGGATACCCAGTGGAGTTTTATAAGAAACTTTAGGATCGTTTGGTCCCTCTTCTGCATTGCACCTTTTTAGCCCTCCAGGAGGGAGATCAGATACCCACTGTGACACTTGGCCAGCTGGTTATGATTGCTGTATGATTTGTAATATAGAATGTGGTATGTGACCTGTCTCACAGGAGACATTCTGTGCCCCTGCGATGACATCCCCCAACCCCACCCCAGGTTTCAGTTAAAATGACAGGATATATGTTAAACAGCAGAGCTCTGTAATGTGATTAACTTCAAAGAAGTTGCATTTTATGGCCTTGTTGATGAGCTGTGCTTCTTTGAAGCTGAAAACTTAAAATATACATTTTATGATGTCTTAGAGGAAGAACAATTAATATCAACTGGTGTTAAGAAGTTATATGACATCTAGGTGAGAAAACTGCAGAGTTGTAACGGTCTTTGGATATGGACTTGGAACAGGAACTGCTCAGAGATCAAAGAGGGAATGAAGATCAAAGAGTCATATTGGGAAATTAGTTTTTGCTGTCATCACCTTATTTAATATACCTCCCAATAGGCCATCATGGGTGTATTATTTTTTCATATTTAACAGGGAGGAGCTGGGTGACATCATGGAAGAGTTGTGTTTGAGAGTCAGTTTAAACTATTCTGCGTCTAATCATTTACACACTTTTCTTGGTGGGCTCTTAGAAACAACATCTACTATCTATAAGCACTGTAAGAAGGATATACATTAGATAGGAAAGTCTACTTGTATTGTGGTAGGAGTTTATGTTTGTAATTTTTCCTTGTTTTCTTTTAAGTGATTGTATGTGTAACCCCTAGATGGCGCTATCCCAGGGGCTACTACCCCTGCCTGATTTGCCACTAACAGGTTGAGGGGCCTGAATCCAATGGCGGGTGCCTCCACCCAGAGGTCAGGGTTTGCAATAGTTAAACTTACTTGGTCACAGCCCTCTGGGACACTGCAACCCCTTTCTTCCCACTAGTGGCCCACACAATATATCAGAATTACCTTCACCGTAACACTTACCCCCAGGACTAGTTCGGCACTGGGACCTCCTGTGAAATAAGATACAGTGCAACAATCACAGTACAGTACTTTAACATAGACAAATACCTCAGGCAGTATAACTTTGCTGAAACAAGCAGCTCTGATTTATTGGGGATATAACAAGGACAGGAAATCAGGTTAATTAGCTTATCACTTTACTATCTACCTATGGCTCTGTGCACAGCCTATCCCTACCAATTACTGTCCCTGGGTACCCAAGCCCTAGTGGCTAGTCAAACCCGTGGCAGCTGGTAGGGGCCCTTTCACACAGTGAAAAGAAAAATTAGTTTAAACAGTCAGCAGTACAGTGATTCCATTTGGATTTAATGTGGCAATTCAACAGGGAGCGACCCTGAATTAGTACTCACGACCTCCAAACAAGATAGGGTCCTTCAACGTCAGCAGGGCTACTCTTGAGCTCCACCAGACTCTTCACACATTTATATGGTAGAAAAGAAAGTACTATACCAGGCAGGCTGCTTCTCTATCCCGATCGCAATTACTGCACAATACCCGGGAGAACACACAGCAGATTCAGTTCCTGACAGACCGAGTGCAATTCAACAATTTCTCCAGTCTTCTACAGGGTGAGCCTGGTTTCTACTCTTCAGAGATCCTTTGATTCTTTTCACAGGACGGATTCAGTCCTAACAAGCAGTTACACAGCTGCAGACCGGAACTCTGGGCCTTACACATCGCTTTTTTGACTGAAACTGTGCACTGAAGGAGCACAGGGTTCCTTCCTTCTTCACTACCAGAGCTCAACTGAAACTCCAACAGACAAAACCGGCACTTCCTTTGAGTTCCTCCCAGTTCTTGACTGGATTGGCTGTCCTCACAATAGACTGCTCCTGTTGGTCCAAAAAGGCGTCAAAGTCTAAACTACATCTCCCAGAGTCACTGCCCGCACTAATCCTCTTGTGGCTGGCTCAGATTATGAGTCAAGTTCTGATTCGTCCAAGGCACCATTTTAGAGCTAGCTACTCCCACACTGATTGGTCCAGTTCAGCAGTTCAAAACCAGAATGGGGAACTAGGCAGACACAGTTCTGACTGCAAAGAAAGCAGGTTAGACAAACTGTAATTTCATTATTACTCTAAATGGTTTCTGGCAAACAGTTACATCTTTCAGATAGGTTCCCTTTGCACTCCTAGTGACTGCAAAATGGAGTGAATTGGCAGCAGCTTGAGTGGTACTCAATCAAAGAAACACACAGTCCCCATACAAACTAATTATGTCTGCAAGCAGACAGCTCTTAAGAGACAATACCAGAGGTTCTAAAAACACTCACTGATAAATGGCTTAAACGCCAAACACCATTCAGGCTTGGAGCATTCAAGCAAGCTCCTGGAAGTCTTTTGGGAACCCCCATTTGCAGGGGGGTTACATATGCTTTGTGATATATTGTTCTGTGTTTACATTTTACATATTTTTATCCATTTTCTAAGTAAACCTCTTATTTTTAAGAGACTGCCTGGTGTGCATTCGAAGTTCTTTCTTTTGCATGTGAAGTACAGATGGTTAAAGTTAACAACTGTTCATAAGCTTAACGGTGTTGCTGAACTGGAAAAAGGTAAGAATACCAGGTCTTTTTATAGAGTTTTAAGGGTTAATTTTGGATACCTGGTTAGGTGCCCTATGGCGAAAGATATCTGGCATTCCCCGAAGAGCAGAATTATCTGAGCCTGTACATTTGGACATGCCAGCATAAGATTCACAGTTTGAATCCCCCCAGAACTTGAGACCAAAGGTGATTCGGACCCACAAACAGACAGGAGGGTTGCCTTGTTCTGTTACCGGTTCACAATACTGCACTCGGCAGTTGGCACTGTGGGAGCAGAGGGCCTGCTGAGTGGGGTTGTGACACCCCCAACCTGACAATATGCTATCACTGCCATCCTTTTAAAGCCTGGCAAAGATCAAAAAGCTCCTGCACCCTACCGTTCCATCTATTTATTTTATTTATTTATTTAAACAGCAGTTTGGAAAACCTTTGAGCCATAGGCTCATTTACAAAGTTACCTTGTCTCCATTTTAAATGCAGATTACAAGTTATTTACCTTAGTCTGGGCCAACCGCTAGGATGGTATTCTTCACAGTTTATTGGATAAGGACCAGTCAAGTTTTGTCTGTCAGGGCAAACTCACAACAATCTTTGTCAGACTTTCCACCTTTTGGATTACATCCATTCTAGACATATTATATTCCTCCTTTTAAGTCTGGATGCTGAAAAGGTGTTTGACAGGGTGTTCTGGAGCTTCCTGGGGGGCACATTGTCAGCCTTTCATTTTCTCCAACTGCCTCGGCCCCATATACAGTGCCAAAAGCAAGTATTCAGATAAACGTCTGTTACTGACCCCTTCAACCCAGAGCGGGCACTCAACAAGATTGTCCCTTATCTACCTTTTTGTTTGTTCTATATATAGAACTGTTGGCAATGGCCATTTCAACTAACCCATGGGTGGAGAGTATGCAAGTTGGGGTATGGAGTTTACAGTGTCCCTTTATGTAGATGACATTTTGTACACTTTGTTGAATCCCTTTCACTCCCTTCATGCGGTCTGGTCAGAGTTGGCCCGCTTCAAGGCCATGGCAGGCTATAACTTCAATATAAGTAAAACGGAGGTCTGGCAGTTGTATTACCACACACACACGCACGCGCACACCCACACCCCATGAAACTACAGAACCTCTTTACGTGGCACAAACATACCTTGAAATACTTGGTAGTATATATCTCTCACAATCTGGACCACCTAAAGCTGGTTAACTTGGAACCCCTCATTCAATAAGCAGATCTGCATACTGAAACGCTCCTGCTCCTTGGATTTTCCCTAGGTTGGAGACCATTTGCTTGGATATACTCCCGAGGATTCTGTATTTCTTGCAGACTTTGCCAATTTCCCCTTCACATATGTATTTTACCTCATGGGATTGAATATCTAGGTTCCTGTGGTGGTGGTGGTGGGGGGGGATAGAGAGACTAGACTCGGGATTGAATTTACTGTCCTACAAATGCCAAAAGATAAGTGGGGTCTGAATGTACTAAATCTGAAATGGTATTCCGTGATTTGCATTTATAGAGTGTGTGTTTGTGGTCTCTTTCCTTCCCTTCTTATTTGGCCCTGTGGAAGCTTTTGGAGTTCCATCTTAATGATTTATTTCAGATTGATAGCTACCTTTATGTAAATCCAAGTGGCACTGGTAACACAGGAAGATTTACTAGATGCACAGCTATAATATTACAGCAATGGGACTATTTAAACAGACTGCCAGGTGTAGCACCACTAATGATTTGTTGTAGAGGGATAGCCAGGGATTCGGACTTCACCCCATCTCGGATAGATCACACCTTTTGCCATTGATTGAAACAGGGCCTCACTTACATATTCTAGTGTTTAACTCAACACAGTATGGGCCTATAGTCCACCTATTGCTTGAGGTCAGGGGTTCATTTCTGATACCTCCAGCTTCATACCTATCTCACAGCCCTAGGCCTAAGCTATAAGCATTTCCCTTCTCCTCTCCCTTTACTGTTATACTTTTTATGGGGATTCCCTGGGGAGACCAGTGGGGCATCTAACTGGAAACATATGTAAGGGACTGGTGCAGCTTTTGGCTATCAAGTTGTCCCCCATACCTTTGAGGTGGACTGCAGAGCTGGAGATACCTATCCCTCCTAAAATATGGCTGAAGTCTGCTGTCTCCTCTTTTAAAGTAACCTACTTGGCCCCCTGGTGGGAATTTGCCTAGAAATGTCATAATAGACATTTCCACACGCCAAATGTACAAGCCCAGTACGTATAAGGGACTGCAGTATGGGGTCTATTGGAGGTAATGTGGTGAGGAAAAAGGCTAATTATACTAATATATATTTTGGTCCTCTGCTATTTCCTGACACTTTTGGGAGGTTTTGGAAGGTGTACTCTCGGATATGTATGATAACACACCCATCCTCATTGGTGCTTCTTTCCATTTTGGCAAAAGATGCTCACATCTTGCTTCGTAGTCTGGTTTTTGCTTATATAGTAGAAGCAAACAAATGTATTACTTGCCTTTGGCTCACGCAGAACCCCCCTGATGTCACAATGGCATACCACTGTAAGGTCTAGTTACGCTATAGAGCATTTGGTTTCTACTCTACAGGGGCGCCTGCCAGAACTCAGGACCACATGGCAACAGTGGATATTGTACAGCATGGATCATGATGTCTCCTTTGTCCCATGACGTCCGATGGGGTGTTCTGTTGCTCAGGGGAGTACAGACCTGGTGGATCATTCCATTCTGGCTCTCTCCCCACCATCCTCTTCTCATCATATCACATCACCCTCTCTATCTTCCCAGATTGTACATGGTGACTCTGATTACTTCTTTATTTGCTTGTCCTGACCTTTTCTTTTCCCACAGATAATTTCTTACTATGAGTAGCTTATCATGGGATGGAAGAAACAACACCTACTGGACTTGGACATCGTTTTGTATAAAAAGTCTTTATTATAATATTCGGCACTTTATTGTATACAACCATGGCCAGATATACTAATGTCTGTAATTTCTCTGACTCTTTGCTTATATGTCCATGATATCCTGTACTTCCTGGGCATCTCCATCATCTTACTCAATGGCAACATCAACAGTGCAGCACCCCCCCCCCCGTACTGCACTATAGTGTCAGTTATGAGTATTACCCTAAGTACCTGTGTGGAGGCTAGAACCCATGACCTTTTGACCTTCAGGTCTCAGAGGTGAGTGTGCTACCTGCTGAGCCACTAACACTGACTAGAAGGTTACATATGTAAGTCCAGCAACTTCACAACCACGCCTTACAAGAAGTACACTGTAAGGATGGTATCCTTGGTCTAGCTCAAAACCTTAACATGCCAACTACCAGAGTTTTTGGAGGTAAAGTATAAAATCAAAATACAAACTACAGTCACCCAACTGTTTTTTCATCAGACACATACAGTACTTTTTGCTGTTTACGTTTCCTATACATAACAGATTGGTAGACAGTAGAATCCCAGTAAATAAACCATCTTTTGGATGAGATATTAAACCGTGGTCCTGTCTGCCTGGTCTGGTGGTTGTTCAGGTGAACATTAAAGTTATTCATGGCACTTTTCGAAAGAAGCAGGACAATTTTCTTAGTGTCTTGACCAAATGTCCCCCTATCCGATTCATTTAGCCAACAAAAGATTAACCTGGTTTAATATTGGTTGGTTTTCATCTGTATCACTCTCCCCTAGGGTGAAATTGAAAACAGGATGTAGTTCCTAGCCCTCGTTTCCCAGGCAAAAATAAACTGAAATAAATGAGTTAAAATCCATAAATTAGAGCAACAATTACTGGTGCAATTCCCAGAATTTCGATTAGAGAATATATTTAATTCACATTCAACACAAATCAGTGGCCTCCTAATTATTTTATATTTTTCTACAACTTTCTGGGGTGATGCAATCAAAGGGCATTGTAGTTCAAGCAATACTCTTGCTCCACTAGATGTCTACGAGTGAGACTGTTTGGATGTACAAGTCAGCATACAGCTGTGCCAGAATATATATATATACATATATATATATATATATATATATATATATGCTGGTTTTTCAAATGTGCCCAGAAGAGATCTTCCACTGGAGAGTGACATTAGACCACTAACCCCATTTCATTTACAACCTCAAGCTGCACTTAAATCCCAGGTTCATAGCTGAAATGACACTGCAAGCCAATGAGCCCTCCTTAGTCCTCTGCCACCACAGTTTCTCATTGCACGACAAACTCCATGCACCGACATAAAATATATTAGCGCAGCTGCAAGTTGTGTGGCTATCATAATTTCTTGTTAAGTAACAGGCCAGAGCAAGGATCTACTGCAGTATATTTCACTTCCAGCCTTTTGGCAGTTTGCTTCCCAGCCTTTTTATTGGTATTCAGAGCACCACTTTACACATTTGCTTATACAGCCAGCCTCTACACAGAGTCTAATAGCTTGAGAGTCAAGTATACATTTCATATGATTATACATTCCAGTAACATTGTAAAAACTGTTGTGATGAATAAAATATTGTAGATGTGATTTCCTATAAGGCTCAGCAAGGGAATTTATTGAATCTGATAGAGTTGTTACTGCTTTATTAAGTGTATTCTTAAAGGAACATATGTGTCCAGCCAGTGATTGTGATGTTTGTGAGTAGTTATCAGAGTATCCACTAGGAGATCTCCCGTAAAGCCTCACAAGAGGACCTGGAAAATTCCCCAGAGGCTGTCCAGAAGTGCAGCATTTGAGTTGAGACTAGCTGTGGCTAGACAGACTCAGAAATATACTAGTAGTTTCCAAGAAGGAGCAAACTACCTGAAGTGATCCCTCTATAAGAGCACCTGGCAGGTTTAGTATTAGCCTGACAGGCAGTTAAGGGCATGCTAGTATCCACAGGAACTCTAAGATGTATTACTAAAACTGCAAAGCACTCCATCGAGATGTGGCACTAAAGCAAGTCCAGTGAGTAGTACTTTGTAAAGTGTTGCAGGCCCATACAAAGTTTAAGACAGGCTGGTTAGCACACATACTCACTGGTGCAGGGTTGGATATGGCGATGGGGCTGCCAGTCATCAAAATGCAAAGAAACCAGAAGATCCCTGACAAAGCTCGTGGGGTAGTAAGGCAGGCCAAGGCAGAGGAAGAAATAAGGATAGCGGAAGGGATCAAGGAAAGGGTCAAGGCCTTCTTTTGGTCCGTCAGAGAAAAAAGATCTATGAAAGAGGGCACTGTGAAACTTAAATTGAGGTCAGGGTAGGTGCAGGACTACAGGAAAAAGGCAGAGGTGTTAAATTAATAATTTTGCTCCATTTTTATGAAACAGAAGGATGGTCCAGTGCCACAGGGAAAGTTGGTGATAGGGAGAGGAAGGAAGGGAGAATGAGTGTGAAGGTGATTAAGGAGGACATAGTCCACAGGGGGGCTCAAGCCCCTCAAAGTGGACAAATTCCCTGGGCCTGATGGCATGCTTCCCAGGGTACCGAGTGAGATGGCAACAGTATCTGCAGTTCCTCTGAAGGACCTGTTTAACTGCTCACTGGAAACAGGAGTGGTGCCATGGGAATGGAAGACTGCTAATACAGTGCTCCTACATGACAGCGAGTTAAAGTATGACCCAGGGAACTAAAGCCCAGTCAGCTTGACCTCAATAGTTGGCAAGTTGATGGAAGCCATTCTTAAAGAGTGGTTAGTGGAGTTCCTCAAGACAAGCAGGCTCCAGGATGACAGGCAGCATAGATTTATGTCACAGAGGTCATGCCAAACCAATACGATCCACTTCTTTGACTGGGTTATGAAGGCAGTTGACAAGGGTCAGGCACTAGACATACTGTATTTGGACTTTTGTGAAGCCTTTGACTTGGCTCCCCCATAACAGCCTAATAAAAAATTGAAGGACCTAGTGGTAGGTGACAAAAAAGTCAGGTGGTGGTGGTGGTGGGATGGGTACTTTCAGGGATGAGGAGGTCACCAGTAGGGCCCCTCAGGGGTTAGTGCTCAGATCTGAGATGTTCTATGTGCTCATAAATGATATTGGGGACAGCATATATGGCAAAGTCTGCATCACTGTGAATGACACCAAGCTCTGTGGCAGGGTATAAATGGAGGAGGGAGGCAGGGATCTAAGAGAGGACACAGCGAAGTTGGAGAGGTGGTTTGTTATCTGGCAACCAGGGCTCATTGCTAAAAGGTGCATGATCATGCACATCGGGTGCAAGATCCCAAGGGCCAAATACAGACTAGTAGGTATGACGGTCACAACATCAAAGGAGCAAAAGGATCTGGGGATAGCTATAACTAACAACCTGAAGCCCCCAATGAAATGTAAAAAAGCAGAGGCTAGGGCAAGCAGGATGCTGGGTTGCATAGTCAGGGGATAAATCAGCAGAAGGAAGGAGGTAATATTGCCACTGTATAGGTCTATGGTTTGTCTGCATGTGGAATAGTGTGTGCAGTACTGGAGTCTCAGCCCGAAAAAGGACATAAACCAGCTGGAGACTGAACAGAGCAGGGCTACAAAGACGGTCCAGGGTCAACATAATTTCTGGTGTGGGGAAAGGCTGAAGAATCTAAACATGTAATCACTTGAGGAAAGAAGGGAGAGGGTGACATGACAGAATCCTTCAAGTACCTCAAGGGTGTAAACAAGGCCTAACTTAAAAATCTCTTTAGACTCAGTGAGAACAAGAATACAAGAGGCACAACTACAAACTGGTTGGTGGAAGGTTCAGGAAGGAGGTCAGGAGACACTTCCAATGAGCTCCCAGAGGTTGACAACCAGAAAATGGTCAGGGTTTCAAAAGGGGGTGGGACAAAGTAAAGGGGAAGGAAAAAGAGCAAATGGATAGGGAGTGGAGGGCCATGTTAATGTAAGTACATGGACTCCACAAAGAGCAGACAAGATAGACTCTATGGCTTTTTTCTGCTGGCAAGTTTGTATGTTCGCATGTATCTGATGGTGGATGAAACGTCATTGTGAAGTGTACATGTGGAAGCTCGCCAGAGCATTTTAGATGAGCTGTGGCAGGCACAATGCTCAACATGCACTGTGCATCTACCCTTCAGATGTGTTCTTACAGCAAACTGTCTTGGTAACAGAAGTACTACAACACTGCCTTCTGAGGAAGACGTTTGCACTGGAAAGTATTCTATGCTGAGATGATAAGGAAGGGCTTCAAATGGCCATGCTCTGATTGCTCAGGGGGGAATCCATCTGGAAGGGCCTATAAGAATAATGGCTCAGATGCTCACCATACAAATACACAGCATTAAAGACTACCTGTGTGGAGCATATTTCATCCCAGAGATATTGTGTACTTTTCCATGGTGATGTTTCGCAATGCAGGTGGATAGTGTCAGTCATCCTGTTTCAGAAACAGATGCATTCACTTCAGACAGCAGAAGCGCATGTAGTATTGACCACATGTCTGACCAAGGTCGCTAAAGTGGTCATCAGATAGTCCTTGTACTATTATTATCGGTTCCACTGGCAATGAGGGGTAGGTGTGCTGCACCAAGTGACAGAAACAGCAAATGAAGAGAGGAAGATAGCAGGGGGAAGTGTGGGACTTTTCTGATAGGCCAGATCCTTTGGGTGCCCAGGAAAAAAAAATGAATTGTGCAATCAGACAGGCAAAGGCAGATAAGTGGCAGAAAATGAAAGAATAGAACAGATCCTTGCTTTTACCTCTCTGTGCATAACAAATGGGACAGAGTCTTATTCAACCTTGTCACACCAAGCAGAGGTAACTCACATGAATCTGGATGAAAAAGGCAAAAATTTGCATGAAACTTTAAACAAGACTGCACTTGCAAAACCTAAATTACATGACAATACCACTTAGCACAGGCATCTTTATGGCATCAGTGATGGCACCATGCTTGGTATACTGCCTGGCATTGTCAATGGCAGCATGCCAGGTGTCGATGTTACCAGCGATGAATAATGGGTGTCTAAGGCAAGCAGCATCAATACCATCTTGATGTGGGGCTATTGGCACTGATGCTGATAACACTGTCACCAAGATAGGCCCAAAACACACACACAACTTAAGTTCTGAGGTGTACAGGAGGTCGATGCTGAGAAGCTTAATGGCACAGGAAAGCAGTTTTAAAAAACAACAATGTTGAGTGAAAGGAAAAACTGCATCATAACGGTTGTAGCAATTGAACCGAGTGTCTGCCAAGCACCAAGTAAATTTAAATTAGGGAAAAATGATGTTGAACTAAGTACAGTTAAGTATTGTAGAAGAAGTAATCAGTGAAAACTACAACAAACTCAGTTTGAAGTCTGTAACTCAGAGCAAAGAAACATCCTGGTCCCTGATGAGATTGTAGCTCTACAATGGCAGGAAAAAAGGAACTCAGATGGTTGAGGCTGATGCTGCTTCATATGTTGACAGCGTGCCCTGCACTGAAAGTGCCATGAACTGATGTTGACAGCCCCAAAAGTTCTGGTTCCTGTGGGGTACTAGTGCCTCTGGCTCTAACACCAATGAGTGGCCCATTGCAGAGAAGACTGACTCTCAGAAGATCAACTAGTTTCAGCTGAGATCCTTTGCAGATTAATTTCAGTGAGGACAGCAGCCAGGCAGCCGACAATGTGAGCAGCTACCCCCATCATTGAAACCAAAGTAGATGTTTTCCTTCTACACAGAAATACATGCAGAGAATCAGTGAAAAACTTAACGCTGTCTTTCAGCTAGGGACTAGACTTTCAAAATTTCAACACTGATACAAAATGAAACTCTTTCAAAATGTTACCAGTTTCAGTTGGAGACAGAATTAAGAATTAAAAAAAAAATATGTGCCCATCACAGTGGCACTGGTGTGTGCACTGAGCTTCCATGTGGGAGATCCAAGTTTGCGGCATGGGTCATACTCCCTACATTGAGTCAGTGGAGTCTTGGGCACACTAAGGAGGCAGCACCCTCAGAATCCTGGGAAATGGGTGGGGTGGCTACCTGTCCCACTGCACAAACGCTTACTTTGAGGTAGGGGTGGAGTGGCATAGAATGTCTTGGGAGACTATATGACATCCTTCTCCTACCCAAGCTATGGTGCAAGCATGGCAGGATACTTCGGAAAGTGGACAGAGAAAATGGGACAAAAAATGGCAGGGGGTTGGCAGGACAATGCTTGAGGTCATGCCCATGCTCCAATGGTCTGCCATCACACCAGGTCCCCCTTGAATGGGCACACTGGGTCCTGCTGGTGATGTAAGGAGGAGTCTTGTTGCAGGCGGTAAGCTGCAGGGGCATGTCTGTCCAACTGCTGCCCTACAGGTCCAGACATAGTGTTGGGGTTAGTTCAAGAGTCAGGGGCCCAGTGTGAAGGTAACATAGCCCCATTAAGAGCGGAAAATGTTGTAATAAAAAAAAAAATTGGTGATACTTTTTAAAATCTGTACCTCCACATTCTTAAATCTGCACTTTGGTGGGGGCAAAATATTGCCAATGCTGTGCTGTTGCACCAGGGGGAAAAGACATATTTATTTTATTCTTTGGTAAGTGGGTAAGGTCCACTAGGCACAAGTGCCTGTTTTCAGGGGCGACTCGGGAGCACTGGATGGTTAAGTGACTTGCTCAGTCTCACACAGTATGCAAGTGGAGGTTGTGGGACTCAAACCCAGGTCTGCTGGATGTACCAAGCTCATTCACAGCTCATTACTCTAACCACTAGGTTATACTGCTATGCCAAAATGAGGAAAGTCTGCAAGGCTTGAACATGTACACCCTAAAGAAAAGGAGGGAAAGGGGTGACATTATCGGGATATACAAATACCTGCATGGGATAAACAGGGTGGACACCTAGGAACTTTCCTCCTTGAGTTCAAATACAGGAAAGAGAATGAACTCACTTAGACATGCAGGAGAGAGATTCAGAAGGGATGTCTGTAAGTACTTTTCACAGAAAGAGTGGTGGACAAGTGCAACAGGCTGCTGGAGAGAGTGGTACAGGCCAAATAAGTGAACATTTTTAAGCAGGAATGGAACAGGCATATGGGGTTAATTAGAAAAGAAGGGTCAGGAGCTGCCCACGAGCACAGTGATCGAACTACCACCTGCAACACCAGCAACCCAATTTCAGGCATGAGTCTAGGCTGCTGGAGGGCCAGCCAGGAGAGAGCGGCTGAGCATTCCAAAGATGCTCACCTCCTTGAGGGAAGGGAGGGATCCTGGTCTGTGCCGCAATACTGCCACCTGGGAGAATCATAGGTGGCAGTGCCACAGAGCCAGAGCACAGGGATGGGAGTGTCAGTACTCTGACATCTCAGCATCAGATGCATAATCTCATGATACTTGGGGTGAAAACAGTGAAAATCCCTGACCACACAAGATGCTGCCCGCTGCTGGTCTCACACTGCCAACTGAGGCTCTTGCTCTCTCACCGACACTAAAACTCTGTCCAGAGGTAAGGGGTGGTCTCCAGACTGCCTTTTCCATGGGGGGGGGGGGTCATCCATGCTGGCACAAGGAGCAAAGTAAGTCTCAGGAATGGTGGCTGACAGGGCTGGACAAGGTGGAGGGGCAGAAGAGGACCAGTTGGAGTCCAGAGGACTAATGTACAGTAAATTCAAAAAAAGAAAAGGGAGGACAGAAACAAAGATGAGGGACTGTCACTAGGGCCAGTGCAGAGTAGTTATGGAATGTGGGCAGACTGGGTGTGTTATTGTTTCTGTATCTATGCATCTGTGTTTAACACTGCCAGTAGTTAAATTGCTGTGTATATGTGTAGAGAGAATGAATGCTAGAAAAGCTTGGTGTACAAGAAAATAATACCATTGGGGGGGGGAGGGGTGCTAAAGAACACATCAATGGCCTTGTGGCTTTATGAGCTTTTTAATCCCCTTCAATTGATTATTTCACGAATACAAAGCACCTTTCTAGTGTTTTATATAATACATTTAGGTTAGTTGAAAAAGGGCTTGATTTTAAAACTTTTCAGCACTGGCTGCAGGTCCTGTGATCCTGAGGAAATGCTGTAAGGTTAACTCTTCCTGCTAAGAGTGAGGGTGTTGTGGAGGTACTGCTCTGACAGCTCTCTGTTGCTGTCTGAACTAAAAAAAAACTCTGGTCAGAGCCGATATGGCTGTGGAGAGCTTTTGGGATTTATTTATTTAGTTTTTGTTGACCAGGTAAGTGCACTAGACACATTCTGCCTATTTTCAGGCACGACCCGGGAAGGGGATACAGAAGAATACCAACTGACTTTTTGGAACCAGATTAAGCTGTTGGTGGTATTTTTAGTGAAGGGGGGAATTTGGCCAGGGAAATTCCCCACTTTTTTTTTTCTAGAAGTGCCATGGGATCTTTAACAGCCACCTGAACTACCACCAGAACAGCCAGATGGGACCTCGGTTTAACGTCTCATCCAAAAGACGGCACCTCAGGAGTGCAGCACCCCCCCATGCTGCACTACAGTGTCAGCATTGAGATTCAACCCAAGTGCCAGGTGTGGGGACAAAACCCACAGCCTTCTAATCTCCCGACCTCAGAGGCAAGTGTGCTACCTGCTGAGCCACTGACACTGATGCTTTTACCCATTATTTCTAATGAATTTGCACAGTACAGATCTGTGGAGAGGCAGTTTCAATGTGGCCTTCCTTTTACATATTTTTACAATGTGTTTTCCTAGAATATACCTACTGATTGCTATATATTTAGCCTGGATAGTTCACAGAAGAAATTGCATCTTATTTTCAGTGGGGCTCTACATCTACACAATATTATGCTGCATTGTGTAATATCAAAACACTCTAAAAAAAATATTTTACAACTGGGGGATATATTAAGTGCTGGATTGATACACGAGCAGAAAGATATGTTGCACAAAGAGGATGCGTCGGTCGGCACTGATACAATGTTCAAAGAGAATGCGCCACTGGTACAGGGTGTGCATACAGTGAAGCCCACCAGGATGAAGAGCAGCACTGTAGCATTCTGCAGTAGAGTTATTGCAGCAAACATTGCAATTTCAAAGGGAGTTAATCCCTTTTGTCATGCAGTCTACCTGTGACACTGCGCTTCATCCTGGCAGGCTTCATGGTTCCTGTTGAAAATGTGACCCTGGAAGGGAGATGCAGTGCAGGCGGCTGTTAGGCCAGGTGCATCCAGGGTGATCCTGACTGAATACCTTGCAGGGTGAATGTGTGGTACATACCAGTATGCACCGCGGCCCCCATGGGCGATAGTCAGCCCAGGAATGCAAATGAACTAAGCATGCAGGGTGCAAAGGGACCTTATGCATGCTCATTATTGGTTCATTTGCATGTTGAGCAGCTCTCACCCCTAAGCCCCGACTCTGATCACTCCTATGTGGGATAGGCCCTGAAATCTCTGGTGGTATAGCGGTACCGCCCCAACTTATTCCACCAGCCCCGATCATACCGGAGTCCAGCCTCTATTGGTTCCATATTGTAGGGACCCCATTGCCATCCCTAATTGCACCTGAACACACCTACAGTCCATGTCCATAGTGTAGTGGCCCCCACTCCCCCTCAATGTTGCATAGGCACCCTCCCTGCCCCCAGCCCATCCCATTGCAATGACTGGCTCTGTAATGGGATCGCACCACCTGTTGGCAGTGGTGGAGCACTCGCAGTGCAATGCCAGAATGTGTTATATGTAGGCATGAGCTGTGTATGGGTGATAATACCCAGTGGCCATAGTCCTCAGGAACTCGTATGCAGATCCATCATCCCGGTGCCATTGCACTGCTCAGTATGGGTGATGGCCAATGCTGTACCCACTCACACAGGCCCTAAAACAGGCATGTTACAGCTGACTTCCCATTCATTTGTGCAATTGGGAAACTGTGGATGAACTGTCTATAGTCTGAAGTGTACACTGCAAATGGCATTATAGGATACCACACCCCATGGCACCTGGAATACTTCAGCAGTCCCGAGGGTGGCATGTTACACAGGGGAACAGGGAAGAGTGTGGACTTGCAATGGTTTATGACAGCAGAAAGATACAGCATCAGCAAGGCATGCATTGGAGGTATGTAAATTCCCTCTTCAGTTTGCCAGAGATGTACACACGGCTGCATACACTGGTGGATCCGCAGTTGGCATGGTGCTCCAATGCACGGTACAGCCAGTTGGGTCATTCCAGAGTGCAGGTGCCCAGCCTGGGTTCCGTGCAGTCAGTGGCTGGGCATGGCAGGGTTGGGAGGGCAGTGCCAGTCTTTGCAACAGGTTGGGTATGGGGGAGTGAGGGTGTCTGTGTACAGGGGCAGTGGATGGGAGTCCTCTAGACTATGGATATGGACCATGGTTTCCTCTGGTGCAATCAGGTCTGGGGGGGCCATACACTATGGAGCTCTTCAGGGATGGAGTTGGCTAGATTGGGGATGGAAAGGGGGTACCTCTAGTCCACCTGGGTTGCCAGGCTGATGTGCACCTGGGTGCACATCTGCAGCCTGCATGTGGGTGGCTGGCCGGGTTAGGCCAGCTATTCATGGCCTAACTGTGGGCCGTGGTGCTCTGGACTGTGAGGGGCACAGTCTCACTGAATATGTTTGCAGCACAGCATATGCATGGGATTGCCCCCTTGACTTCAATGGCATACCATTTGTGTGTGCCCTGGCCCATTCCCTTGTGGCTGGTGCGTCCCACACGTTTGAATATCATGCTGCTGCACACTGTTGGAGTTGTGCGGCACATCTCCCTTTTCCACTGGGATGCACTGCATATCCCCTTGAATATGGGGGCCCTGGACTAGGTTGCCTGAATAAATACATAATAAAAATGGCAACATCATGACTCCACTGAAAACAAGATATTGCATCTAATCTGGGACAGCCAGAGTAAATACAGTGTAAAAATGTGTAAATGAACATCCCTGTGACAAAGAGATGTAGCATCTCCCCTGCCCTAGCCAGGATACAAAATATAGGATAAGAAATATTCAATGCTCCCAGATTCAAATAACCATTACTCTGTAAGAAGCCCTCATTTTCTCTGTGTTTTCCCCACAAAGGCAGAATCAAATCCCTGTAGAGTTTTCCATAAGCCACTGGTTCCTTATTTATGACTTTGTTCTTTATTTATTATATCAACAGCCTTTTATTTGGAAAAGAGCTCTGATTTGCTGCTCAGTATTAATATTATGTGTCATGATGGCCTTGGAATGATTTGGATTTATATGCTATGCATAAGGCATAATGGGGGACTATATGAAATAACAAATGTCAAGCTCATTATTTCATGAACTATACTCAAAGTCAAAACTAGTAATCACAAGTCAGATAATCTTTCAAAAGATACTAGTAATACATGTAAACAAATTTATTGCAAATATATATATATATTAGTTAGTTTTCAGATAATTCTCATAGACTTTTTTTCTGTCCACCTGTTGGGAATCTAAAATGAGTTAAGTAACTGTTGTTATTTAATCAAGGCCCTGATCCAGCAACTCAGTAAATATACACTTAGTATATCATATTATAAAATGACAAAAAAACAGTGTTCTGTTTGCAGTAGTTTGATCAGGAATTTCATGAATGGTATACCTTATTTTTGTTACATCTATGTTGGTCCAATAAAAGGTATCAAATCATTTGCTTCTGTATCACTCATGGTTTGTCAGCAGTTAATTGATTAGATGAGGTCTCCCTTGCTAAGAGTTTGACTGTTTATCCATCCCTCCACCAAACACAAACACACACACTTACTATAAGAGATCTCAGTAACTCTTATCTGTTATGTTTGGGAAGCAGGCCGCAGCCCTTCTGTCAAATAGAAATTTATGCGTTTAGTCTGGGTAGTTCACTGAAGACCTGGCATTTTATCAGATAGATCTTGAGAGGTTAAAAACAGTGTAAATCTTTAAAGAATTTGCTGGGAAAGGGTAACATTTATGAGGTATGAATCTTTCTTGAAAGATATTCATCCCCAACTGAAGTGCATAGCAAAAAATGTTTAAATGCTAATCATTTAAATGTGCAAGTTGTTGCATTTCGAAGTGGGTAAACGAATCTCCAGTTTAATAGGCAATGAATATTTAACAAGCTGTTTCAGTTTCCTAATGGCCATCAGATAAGCAGCTTGGAGTTGTCTCCAACATTCTAAAGAGAAAGAATGGATTATTTTATTTTAGTTTTCATAGTGATTTGTAGTTGTGGAAGAATACATTGAAAGTCAAAAAATGAGTTCCACGAAACTCCATTTTCAAGCTACGATAGCAAAATGGCTGTAGGCTCCTCCCAAAGCCATAAAAAGGTAACTGTGTGTGAAAAGCTTGCTTTGGTTTGTAAACACACGTTTGCAAACTCCCTGCTGCTGTCTGAACTGAAAATGTAATTCTGTGAAAGTTTGGTTTGGTTTGAAAATGTGTATGTGTTTCTGATATGGAAAGGTCCTACTTTAAAAATGAGTTGAGGTGCAATAAAACTGAAAGAGGCCTAACCAGGTAGCATACACATAGGGGCTGTGCAGTGGCCTGACTCAAAATATGCCATTTATCTTCATGAGTTAGGGGACAGGACCATAACTCACAAGTGGTAGAGCTACAAGTGAGTTAAGACTGTCCTCCTCTCTCACAAGGGATGATAAATGTCATATTCTGAGCCAGGTCACTGCGTGTCCAACTTATATAACATTTTTTTTTACATTGTAACCTTTTAAATTAGTTTTTTTAAAATAAAGATTTAACTGTTTCTGTTTGATTTTGCTACTTTGTTTTGGTGCAGCAGAGACCATTGTGATGTCACCAGACACTGTGTAAGCTGCTCTCCCATTGGTTAAGAGCTCCTTTGTGACCAACCAAAGTGGAAATAAATGCTGAGATAAATGATTCATCTTTCTTTGGAATGTGTCAGTAGCTAAAATAAACAATTTATCTGCAAGGTTTGGGCAATATAGTTCTCATGGTGTACTTTACCCTTCCTGATGTCAACTGGGAATTCCAGAAGCCAAAAGTCAAAATAACCAGAGATTCTTGGAGGTAACGCAAGATTGCTTTCTGAGTCAATGAGTGAGAGGGGCACCTACAAGGAATGTATTTCTGGAACTTGTAATGTCTTATCAGAACAATATAAGCAGTTTGAGTGTAGAGGACCCTTAGTGGCAAAGCAACCATAACACCACGAATTTTAGCATTGGTCTGGAGGTTGAATACATAAACTCCAGCACCGTGATCCCTAACATCAGGACAACAGATTTTTCCAGTATGGGGAGATACCGGAAGACAGGGTGAAGAGAATAAAAGAGGTGGCAGGGGTGGAGAACAGATGGGTAGTAATCAAAATGCAATATTAGGGGTCACACAGTAGTGTATCGGGTGTGTTACAATTGTCCATTTGATTTAGTGGCCAGGTGAGGGCAGTAACTGAGAAAATAAAATGTTTTTAGTAGCTAGAAGGAGAGTCAGAGTGAAGCTAATAAGGAGTTAACAAGGGAAAACTCGAAGTGAGGGAAGAACTAGTGAGAGGCAAAGCCTGATAACTGAGAGCTACAGAAGGGGTTAAAGAGAACAGGAAAAGATTTCTAATTGGCAACTGTGTGTAATGTTCTTGGGTTCAAAAATGATATTCATGCCCCCAAATGATTCCTATTTAACTGTGTCCAAATAAAGTTTATGTGAAAAACTGTATTTTGTATTGTTTTGTCTTTATGGGCTACATTTTGTAGAGTTCCTTTCATGGAAGAAGTAATTTGGAGTTTTAACTATGTCATGGTCTGTGTACAGAACTCTTAACTGTATGTGGATAGGTCATCAGTTCATGCTTAGCGTGCTGTACACAAACCGTGATATAGTCAAAACTCCAAATGTCTGGATCCATGAAAGGGACTGTACAGAATGCTGTCCATAAACCAAAAACAATAAAAAAAACATTTTTTCACATTAATGTTTATTCAACTACAGTTACTTATGGATCAACAGAATGTATGGATTTAACCTCTGTAAATGAGACTATTATAATCAGTTGCAAAGCAGCACCAACTTCCTGTCCCCTTTAGGGTGAATGACAAAGCTGTTTCAGATACACGAGGGAGAAAAGAGAGATCCATTGAAAGAGTAGGGAAGGGCTGGGTAAGTATGGAGGATGATCTAGGCAAGGCAAATATCCATAACAACCATTTTAGTTCTGTGTTTACAGTAGAGGCCTCAGGTCCTGTATCCGAATGCAGGGCACAGTTTAGGACTCACTTGGAACTAAGGCTAGAGATGGGGAACTTCTGTGGAGAGGGCAAGCAGAAGACAGTAAAATCTAAAAAAAACAAATTCTCCTGACTGGATGGGATTCATCAGAGGGTACTGAAACAAACTAGTCAAACTTTGGCAGCACCCCTAGCAGAACTGTTCAACAGTTCCTTAGAAACAGGGGAAGCTCTAGGAGTTTGAAGAGTGGAAGATGCAGTGCCATTTCACAAGGGGTGGGGGCTAGGGAGGACCAAGAAACAACAGACTGGTGAGACTAACTTGTTAAGGAGCCCAGTGGATTTCCTGGAAGCAAATGGATTGCAGCACAGGTTTGTGACCGGCAGGTCATGCCAGAAAAATCTGATTTGTTTAATTCAGTGACACAAACCGTCATCAGCAGCCAGGCGGTAGACACTCTTCATCCGGATTTCAGTGCGGCCTTTCATTCTGTTCCACACAAGAGGTTGGTAAGAAGAAGGCACGATATTTGGGGCTAGGAGATAAACTAACTAGGATTATAAGGAACTGACTGGAGGACAGAACCCAGAGGATGGTCCTAAATTGTAAGTTCTTTGGGGTAAAGGAGGTTACCAGTGGCAACCGTAAGAGAAACATACCGGTGGCACACTAATGAGCAAACAGTCAAAGAAGCTGTTATTTTAAATGCTCAATTCCATTTATTGCATAAGGTGCAAAAGTGAGAGCCAAAAACACAGCAATACCCCAGTGCTTTGCCTCTTTTCCAACAAGGCTTCATCAGGGGGTGGGAAGATGATGGAGAAGCCACCTTAAATATGCCCCAAAAATGCTAATTGAGCAGGAGGCCCCTAGTTATTAAAGGCTCAGTGCCAAAAGAGACAAAACCTGTTTCAGATCCACCACGGCTGCATAATGAAGTTAGTGAGGTTGTGTTTAATTGTTAAGGAGGTCTGGAGAAACAACACAATGATTTGTAAGTAGAAATATTTGTTTTAGTTTCTGTTCTGAGGAAGGCATGCACATTATTAGAAAAATATATGGAAGTGTATATTTTAATGGAAGGAATTGGAAGCAATATAGGTTTACAAAAGAACCCCAGAGCAAATGGTATTGAGGTATGTGTTATCCCAGATGATATTGGTCAGACAGCCACATTTTAAAGAAAACACAATTGCACATACCTCAATAATGCAAAGCATTATGGGAAACATATGCAAATCCCCATGATGGTACAGAAGGTGACAGTACATGAAAAAGTAATGGCTGGCATATGTTCAGCCTTGGGATTATTCACACAGTTTTTTTTTTTGTTTGTTTTGTTTTTTAGAGAAACAGGACTTTTGTCCATGAGGTAATGTAAGTTATATTTAAGCAATGTGCTGATGTCAGGAAGTCAGGTGTAATGATGGACTGTTAGCAGAGAAAATGTGATAGTAACTTTCAGAGGGGGTCACTTTTGAAAAGGGTAAGGTAGTTATGCTTGTGATAATGGGAATATTAGGAAAGTATGAGGTCTATGCAGAAGTGGAGTACAAATATGCACAGTTTCATAAGTATGTGTTCAGAGTGCAGGCAAATGTAATATGCAAGTTTGTTTTAGAAATAGGTAAAAATAGCGATATATGCAATTGATAGAAAGATAGATAAGTACATAGACATACAGACAGAGAGAGAGAGAGAGAGAGACACACACACACACACACACACACACACAGACAGACAGGCAGAATAGGAATGGTAGTGAAGTATTGAAGTGACGCCAACCCCACCCCCACCATTCAAAGAGGAACAGGTATTGAGGTGTGTCTTTGGGTTATTGCCCATAACGCTCACTCCATTTCACCTCACCCTACCCTGCAGACACAGACAAGTGTCCAGGTGTGCATTGGGGTGTTCAAGCTTTACACTCCCCCATTCCATAAAGAAATATGCTGAAATGGGTACAGTACTCTATAAGAAAATGGAGTGAACTTTGGGGTTTATGAGTCAAAGGCACACCTCGATACCTGTCACTGGCTGCAGGGTGGGGTTGGGGTGGAATGGCATAAGCATTACTGTTGACAATCCCAAGTCACACCCCTGATGCCTGTCGGTCCCTACAGGGCAGGATGTTGTGGTCAGAAACCCTAACGCCCTGGGCGTTGTTATGTGACTTCTTAACCTAGCAAATGCATTACATTATAAGGACAAGTAAATGTTTTTAATACTTTTACAGACAGTTACATAAACTTAATTTTCTTCATATAATAATTTAAATTTATTAACAATGGTAGTACAAAGCAATTACCCAGACAACTTGAAAACTGTAACTACTTTACCTTGTACATTGACACCCCTATAAGAACCTCCTTGAAATTGAGATGCAAATGTCACACACTTATCAGTTTTCTAACAAGAATATTTTACTATCCTAAATACATTTCTTGCTTCAGTAACTGCTCAGCACATCTATTGCATGACCTACTTATTGACACTTCACACCTTCTATGCAATGTACTGCTGCTTACTACACCAGCATCATGAACCATAAAACAGATGGCTGCCATAACTAGGGAGGCAGTATAGCACAGTGGTTAAAGGCTCTGAGCTGCAAATCTGGGTTTGAATCCCACAGCCCCCACTTGCATACTGGGTGACCCTGAGAAGGTCACTTAACTTCCATGTGCTCCCAGGTTGCCCCTGTAAACAAGCTTTAAGCTTAGTGTGCCACTCCTGGTTAAACAATTGAAAAAAAAAAACACAATATATTATTTTTCTTTCTTTATTTTGCTACTACAAGCTTTGACTAATAGATCCATCCTTAAATGTACTTTTCATAGCTTATGTGTCTGTGACCTAGGCAGAGCTACACTTAAAATATTACACATAAATAAAAAAAATCATCAGAATAACATTTATTTCAGTAGTATCTCCATCCTTTTCAGATGCCCATGAAACTATGTTTATATATTTATATCTTTTAACTTCAAAGCACTAAACCTATTCAAATGCACAAAACACAAGACTTTATTCTCTTCACACATTACTGCTAAACTTCAGGGTGCAGAGAGATAAAAATGTAGAGCTTCCCCTAGCTATTTGGGTGCGTGCTTCAGCTGTGTGTGTGTGTGTGGGGGGGGGGGGTTATAAAAAGCTTTTAAGAAACAGACACTCTAATATCCAATATGGGATAGTCTTCTTTGGGTGACATATTTTACTCCTTTGTGGGCTTATACCTTAATTGTCATTCTTGTGTTGCAAGTGCTTGCTTTCCTCAAGTGCTGTAATTTCAGGATGCAGTTTCACAAGTGCTGTTTCAGGATGCAGTTTCAGGCACTCCTTAATTACTTTTTCTTTCCTTCTGAACCTTAAGCTCTGATGCCCCAGGCAGCTCTGATAGTCAGTTGTTCCAACATGATAGAGCCACCTCATGCCCCTCTCACATGAACCAAAAAAAAAAGGTGGGGGTGGATCTTCAGGAGCTTCTCAGGTGGAGGTGGGGGTGGATCCTGCCCCCCCCAAAAAAACTAATGCTGCCTCCCACTACTCAGGTTCCAGTTCTTGTACCTCCCATTTAAGAAAAAAAATAGTGCCCTGCAACCATTGACTAACGTGAAAGCGTAATTATTTGAGGGCAGAAAGCATTTCTTGGAGGAGGGTAAGGCGGAGGAGACTATTTATACCTTAAGGCAGTTCCACGGACAGAAAACATGACATCAGCCCTTTTGTACATGCAAAACATCTGCAGGCTGTGCCCCACTACAGCCGTAAAAAAGGGTGAATCAAGGGAACAAAACTATGCCAAAGTAGGCTTCTATATGAGCCAGGGAAATGGGCAACTTAAAAAAAGGTGTATGCTACCACAAGGGGGATGTTGGGCCCCACCCATAGGCAACATTAGTGAAGGGTTACAGACATGCTGTGACTTTTTCTGGACAACACTGAGAGGGTGTCAAGAATGGAGATGTAGAGAGGTTTGAAAAATGATTTAACATACTGTATGGCAATTGAAATTCAATGTCGAATGCAAGGTTGTGTGCACTGATAACATAAATGAGAGGTATGAAAGTGTAACAATCAAGGGAAGAAAGGGACTTGGGGATAACTGTCAATGACGATACAATGCTACCTCACAATGAAACAAGGCATATGGGAAAGTCAGTAGAGCGCTGGGGTGTATAGGATGTGGCTTTACCTAGTACAGCCAGAAGGTGATTTTGCTACTTTATAGGTCTCTAGTGAAGCCTGACCTTGAGAATTGTGCTAATGTCTGGAGGATGCACATTAAAGGGTAGCAGTCATCACAAAGGGCCCCACACCCAAGTGTGTGGCTGGACCCAACGTGCACTTTGTATGCTAAAAAAATAATTTAGTTTACTTTCTGTTTACTGTAGTACAGTAGATTGAATCAGACTAATTTTGCTAGCTTGTAGGCAGACATCTATTACTACAAATCCCAGAATCTCCTGCAGCTGACAGAGCTGTAGTTAGCAGTGGGAGATTCAACAGCCTGCAGTGCATGTTAGAGCTTTTATACTTTCCGATCAGATGTTTTCTGGTTCTGCTTTTCTGCAGGAGCTAAGCACAGTCCCCTGTGACTGTAATTAGCCCAGGGATGACAACAGGACAAGCAAACAAAAGATCAGAGCTTTTATAAAGTGTAACATACACTGTAGTCCACTGAATTTAAATCTCCCACTGCTAACACACATGGTCCTACACCAGCTTCAATATGCACCAGAAAGGGCATATATCAAGAGGTCCATTTATCCACATAGTAGATCCATATCAATATGTCTAAATGTGTGCCATACACTGGCCACCAGCCAGACACATGGGGCTAGGATTCACTATTCGTGGCTGGACTAATGTACGGTTAACCCCTCACCCCTGCCTTTTTGCCAAAATGACAGGTGGCATGCTGTTGAAGCTGACAGCAATACCTGGTGGGGACTGGGTTCGGGGAGGATGGGGTTACTTGGCACAGGGGGGCCTAGGTTTGGCTACTCTGCACAGGGGCACCCAAGTAAATCCGAACACAGGAAGCAATAACTGTAATGTCCAGAACCAGGAATGGGATTCTTCAGTGTGGCTTTTATTCACATCCAAGCTGAACAAACAAAGCATAGACGGACCCCACGGGCTACATTTCCTGGTAATGCAGATTAGAGACTACAGAACACTTTATCACCATTTCCAGCCCTCAGGCTCTGAACCCACCAGGCACACAGCCCGGACTTGCACGCAGCTTTGGGTACACAGCCCGACTTGTACACACTTGGGTTTTCCCCACTGGCCCGGCTCCCCTGCCGGCCAATTGATCCATGGTCCATTTGAGGAATGAACCAATTATCCAATTCATGGTCCATTTGAGGAATGAACCAATTATCCTGTCATGGCTCCCCCCCCCCACACTAGAGTCTGCGACTCCTAGAGAGAATTTTCCTACAATCCCACGCCTGGGTACTTCCATCACTGGCCAAGTGCCTGAGGCAAAGTAGAAACCACAGAAGAAATTGTAGAGGTGGACCTGGTCACTAAAGATGGGAGCCACCCACCTCCAGCTCCCACAGCCCATACCCGCCATTTCTCTGGAAAACTGAACAATTCCTTTGCTGAACTTCTAAATGTAGATTATGGTAGACTTCTGTCACATCTCCTACATATTATTTGCATCTCACAAAACTCTGGGATTTGACACTACTTTACTTGCTTGGCCCATTTCTCTAGGCTTCCCAATATGTAGTTCAATCCCTAGATTTTCACACAAGTCCCAGGGTGAAGAAAACATATGCCCTTTTAGCCAGAGCAGACACTCACCCTTAATTTGCAGGTGCCCCACAGGAGACTCACAAATCTTCCATCTTCCAAAATAAGTCCTGGACTAAACAGGCAGCTTTTCCTCCACTAGCAGGATTAAGGGGATTGCCCCAGGAATCTGCTGGGAATCTTTACATCCCCCCCCCGAAGGGAGGGGGCACTGAGACCCGAAAACAGCGGTCTCCACCACTTGAGTACAAACTTCACTCCTTCAAGCCAAACTGCAGACTCTGACATGAAAACTCCCAATGTTCTATCTAACTCCCTTTGCTGCAGATTCCAATGTGGCTTATGCAGCTGTGAAAGTTCTATTGGTGATGTCATCCCTCAGTCTCAGCTGAGACTGAGAACAGAGTGAGACAATGTGAAACCCATTTAGCTGGAGTTTCACAAGCTGCCTTCCCTGCCTATCACTAGGTCTTACTGGGATTTTAGTAACCCCGGGTAACAAGGGGGTTACACTCGCCCTTGACCAGGAAAATGACTGTCCGCAGTCATTATTTACCTGGCCTTAGGCCATTCCACCCTATGTGCTACCTGTGGAGGGGGGTGATCAGGCCCCCTCCTACCATGTGCAAGCACAGGCAGGCAACACTAAGGGCCTAGAGGCCTGTAGCTGACATATCAGCCTCTACACTATCCACTTACTAAGGACACCTAGTGGCTCTGGTAGAACCATCCAGAGCATAGCTCTGATAGATTAGCACTGCGGTCCCTACTGCAGGTTAGGGCCACAGCCTGTCTATCCCCCCAACCCTCTAGGGAAAACCTATCTGCCTTTAACCTAATACCGCCAAAACAAAAACAACCCGGGGACCTCCCCAACCTTGGGCAACCTGCAATCACACACCATTAAAATACCACATTACTGCCTCCTCCCTACCCCCACAACCACACCTGTGGAAGGAAAGGGTTTATACAGTAATAACAACAATAGCACTACAGTACTTTAAATTTCTACACACTAAAGCACTAAATGAGGAACTCCAATGAGCCCCTCCTCCTCTTCTTGTCTTCTCTTCTGTCTTCCCAGGAACACCTGTAAGAAAAAGAAAGACAAAACACACTCCCTAATCTGCATACACAGTCTACCTAAACCCCTACCATCAAAACACTAACGAATCCTAAAAAGATTTTTTAGAAAAAGGTAGAAAAACAGTATTTACATTAGAAAACAACGACATTATTTACAATACACATTTGGGGGGATGGAGTGCCCTAAAAGTCCCAACTAGTGACCACAAAGCCCGAAGTCCAATAAAGAGTCTGTCCTGGGCTGGAGCCCGGTGAAGCACAGTTCTAACAGGCCAAAGTCCCGAAGGGGAGAGTCTTTGCAGACAGTTCACACATTTTGAAGTCTGCTAGTGTAGGGTGTGTACTGCAATGTCTTAAAGAGAGAAAAGTTCAGACTTACCAGCCACTTGTAGAATGGAAATTCTGAACCGAACTGCACCTCTGATGAAGACTCTCCCTGGCAGCATTTCTTCCAATACAGCTGGGAGGACATCTTCTGGGAACCACAGGAGGGCACATCTGGGAACAGCTGGGATGATGTCATCTCTGGAGATGGAACCTTAGAACAGGAACAAAAAAAAAAAAACAGCTGGTCCGACGTCATCCGATTACCAGGCGATGAACAGGATACAGCTGGGCTCTGGGCTGGTGTCCTCTCTGGATCTGAAGTCATCTGGTGGGCTAGTCGATGGTTTCTGGAAAGGCCAGTACACTGTAGACTGATGAATGTGGGGCACCTGAGTCCTGGATATTCATATTGGAGAATCAATAAGGCACTTCACAGTCTGGTGTAGCAGTATTGACTACCACTGCTCGGCTTTCCATTTTGTAGGCACGGGCACATTCGCTGAGAGGTCCTTGCACTGAGGCCAATAGTACCGGGGGTCAGGAGCTTGAATTATTACCCCATCTGGGCGCACATAATTCACACAGTGGAAGATTTCACGTCCCTCTCCATCCACTATTCTCACTCTGTCTATAAACAGTGTCCTGCCTCTCTTCCACTGGGTATACGTTTCATGGAACAGTCTGTTCTTTACATGCTTGTTGGCCCCAGGATGCACACTTTTCATTGCTTCATCTCAGATCCAGGATTTCCTGCAGTTCTCAATCTCCTCCCAGACTTTCCGAGGAAAGGAAGGAAAGGTCATACCAGAGATCTCATTTGCCTTCCTACGAACCAGTCTCTCCTCTTTACTTGCTTTGGTCAATCTGAGACTGCTGGCTTGGCTTGGGGGTGGCCAGTCCTGGTTCTGCCAGCTTCGAATCCTTAAAGAAATTAGAAACGGATCCCTGACTTCTTCCTCTTGCGAAGCCAGGGCAGTGGCATCACCACTTTCTTCCATACATTTCTCCGAGGCAAGATCTTGAGGCTGTGTACCCGTTCCTTTTTCACAAGGCCACATAGGTTCCCCCTCATCTTCCTCTTCACTGAGGATCTGAGCCCAGGAGTGAGCAGTCGTTCTCACTCCTGAGACTATCCACTCATCACTAGGTGCGGAGGTCAACACCTCCCACTCAAAGCCTCCCACATCTCATCTTCACCTAAGAGACTTGGGCTAGGCCCCCCCCCTCCAGGAGTCGATTGATGCTTTATCCGAACTTTCCTTCTGGGATCCAGCATCCAAACTTTAACTTCTGGTTCTGTCTCTAACTCTGCACACTCTAGCTTTGTGCAACACTGCCCCGAGGGGCCTTCCTCCACAGGCTCCGCCTGGTGCTGTGTGCTGCCAACTGCAGATTCCTGAACTTTTGTCCATGTGGAAGCCAAACAAATCTGAGGCGCTCTATACAAGCCATATTTTCTAGGTATCCAGCACAGTGAGGAATCATGAAGACGTCCCTTCCAGCTCTCAAGCATATTTGGCATACATGCACTGGAAAATTAGGAATCGCCATATGAGGAGGCAGTTGCCCTCCATAGCACCACTTTTCAATATCCCTCAGTCTATTCACTGCTGCTGTTACTGCAACCCGGGCATGATCCGGGTAACGAGTGGGTTCTGAGGCCATAACTGCAGAAAACAAACAAAGTTCACTGTAACTGAAAGTCCCACTTTATTGAACACACTTTAGCTGTAGAATGGCTCCTCTGCTGTGTTTATTTTTACTACCCCACCCTGTAATGGCGGCGGCAGCACTCCTGTGCATCAACATTTAGAATCTGGGTCAAGCCACTGCGCACCCGATTTACACAAACTACTGATAACGTTTGTTCAAATTGCACAACTTGCTCTGTTCTGGCTTTAAACACATTTACAGGATTTTCCATGGACTTTTTACATGCTGGTAACATTTATTTGATTCACAGTCCCTTAAAGTTTCAGGTTTTTAGCACAGGTTTGCCTGTATTTCTAGTGCTGCACATTGGCTACAACCCACAGTCTCTCTCTGGCTGCAAACTTTAAACTGAGGCTAAATTCATTACTATGCACACAATCAATGGCTTAACAGACTTGCACTTGCTGGCAGGACTATACACAGTCATTACTTGCAAAGCGACTACACTGCTGCACACACATTTATATGGCATAGGGCTGAAAATCACTGTTTGAGCAATTTTAAGGTGGTTACTTACTGTTATCAGTAGCAGTTTGCTGAGATGGGGAAAAACGGCCTGCAGCCAGTTCTTGGAGGCCTCAGAACAGAAATGGGCGGGCAGTCCTACCGATCGTCTTTTCAACCACCAAACTTGCAATTCCGACGATCGATTAGTGGGTTGAGCCCAATTTTAAACAGCAAAGTCTATTTTTATAAGGTTTACAGTGATTTTAACACTCTGCGACGCTCCTCCACTAACCAGTACATGCACTCCACTCACACTCCCTCTCGAATGCTGGGGCAGTCTCTGTAGAGCTGGCTGAGGGGCGGGACTGACTGCAGCCTGACCAACCACACGACGCCATGCAAATGAGCCTCTTCTTCATCGAGAGGGCTCTTCTCCTCACGACGATTGTCGAGCAGGCAAATTTAAACTGCAGAATGCAACTTTTTTTTTTTTTTTTCCACCAACTGACTCCACGGCAGGAGCCCATTTCAGCCATTTAACATAGCCATTTACACTGCAGTCTCTCAGTCAATTCCAAAAGCATTTCCAATGTCCAGGGCACAATTTTCCTGTTGCTACTCCTAGTCTTCCACACTTTCTTCACAACAGTTCATTTTAACAAGCAGGCAAAAATTCTGTAAACAATTTGATGCAGGACAAGGGCACACTCTTTGGCTTTACTGCTCCTTGGTAAACAGTTGGCATTTTTAAACAGCAGCACAAGATCCACAGCACACATCAACACACTAGGGAAATTGCTTCAGCTTTTTGGGCTACCCACTGCCAGATAGCCAAAACGCTAGCCCCCTTGCCCAAGCACCTTCCTCCCAGAACAAAATCCAAAGTGGTGCCTCCATTTTTGTAACCCCTCACCCCTGTCTTTTTTGCCAAAACAACAGGTGGCATGCTGTTGAAGCTGACAGCAATACCTGGTGAGGACTGGGTTCGGGGAGGATGAGGTTACTCGGCACAGGGGGGGCCTAGGTTTGGCTACTCTGCACAGGGGCACCCAAGTAAATCCGAACACAGAAAGCAATAACTAATGTCCAGAACCAGGAATGGGATTCTTCAGTGTGGCTTTTATTCACATACCAGCTGAACAAACAAAGCATAGATGGACCCCCACGGGGCTACATTTCCTGGTAATGCAGATTAGAGACTACAGAACACTTTATCACCATTTCCAGCCCTCAGGCTCTGAACCCACCAGGCACACAGCCCGGACTTGCACGCAGCTTTGGGTTCACAGCCCGACTTGTACACACTTGGGTTTTCCCCACTGGCCCGGCTCCCCTGCCGGCCACTTGATCCATGGTCCATTTGAGGAATAAACCAATTATCCCATTCACGGTCCATTTGAGGAATGAACCAATTATCCTGTCATGGCTCCCCACACCACACTAGAGTCTGCGACTTCTAGAGAGAATTTTCCTTACAATCCCACGTCTGGGTACTTCCTCCATCACTGGCCAAGTGCCTGAGGCAAAGCAGAAACCACAGAAGAAATCCGTAGAGGTGGACCTGGTCACTAAAGATGGGGGGGCCACCCACCTCCAGCTCCCACAGCCCATACCCGGCCATTTCTCTGGAAAACTGAACAATTCCTTTGCTGAACTTCTAAATGTAGATTAAGGGTAGATGTCTGTCACATCCCCTCTACATATTATTTGCATCTCACAAAACTCTGGGATTTGACACTACTTTTACTTGCTTGGCCCATTTCTAGGCTTCCCAATATGTAGTTCAATCCCTAGATTTTCACACAAGTCCCAGGGTGAAGAAAACATATGCCCTTTTAGCCAGAGCAGACACTCACCCTTAAGTTGCAGGTGCCCCACAGGCGACTCACAGATCTTCCATCTTCCAAAATAAATCCTGGACTAAACAGGCAGCTTCTCCTCCACAAGCAGGATTAAGGGGATTGCCCCAGGAATCTGCTGGGAATCTTTACACCCCCCCCGGAGGGAGGGGGCACTGAGACCCGGAAACAGCGGTCTCCACCACTTGAGTACAAACTTCACTCCTTCAAGCCAAACTGCAGACTCTGACTTGAAAACTCCCAATGTTCTATCTAACTCCCTTTGCTGCAGATTCCAATGTGGCTTATGCAGCTGCGAAAGTTCTATTGGTGATGTCATCCCTCAGTCTCAGCTGAAACTGAGAACAGAGTGAGACAGTGTGAAACCCATTTAACTGGAGTTTCACAAGCTGCCTTTCCTGCCTACAACTAGGTCTTACTGGGATTCTAGTAACCCCGGGTAACAAGGGGGTTACACACGGCTCTGTACTTCTGCGTGGATGGGGTGGACCTCAGCTGTACTATGCATTATAATGCTATCTATAGCCTGCGACTCCCTCCCCACTTCCCTACTTCGTGTCATTAAAACACGGTTTTGAGGGTGGGGCTGCGGTGGGTGCTCATCCGCTGGCTTTCAATACGTAAGTGAGATCACAGTTAAAATAAGGTAAATAACTACATAGTCCTTGCTTAAAAAATTAATTATTGGGCTAATTTAGGTCCTGGGGCAGGCAGCTCCTTGCAGTAAGCTGCCTGCCTCTAAGCTGCCAACTGCTGTTTAATAAACTCTAACAGCACAACCCAAACTTTGTGGGATTAGGACTGACAACTCTAATAGTTAATTTTAATTTCCAACCTTTGTCGGGGTTTGAGTTTTGTGCGGTAGCAACCCTAAAAAGCATCAACATAGTTTTTTCACATATATCAGTATCATAAAGAACACTTACGTAAGAACTTACCATAATAGTAGATCTTCAAGGGGATCTCAGTCATCAGGTCACACTGCAGGAACTTCCCCATCGGTGAAGCAGGATCCACATGGAAAATCTTCCAGCAGTACAACTGGGGCTGCTCATGCCAATGTCACCTGCCAACATCATCAACCCTATCAAGGCGTGAGCGGCCCTGCTATCTTCAATTCTTTCCTTCAGAGACTAGGAGTAAATCTATGCCATGGGGAACCAAGGAGAAAGGTGCCCAGGCCAAAAACCAAAAGGCTGGATACACCAGTTAGCCAGTTCTGTGAAAAAGGACCCCAAAGAAGGGAGATGATGGGAGTGAAGGCTGACCTGATGACTGAAATCCCCTTAAAGATCTGCAGTTATGGTAAGTTCTTATGTAATTGTTCTATCTTCTTCAGGGGTATCTCAGTCATCAGGTCACACTGTAGGAACAAGTCCCAAGCAGTTGCAAAGAGGACAGAACAGTCTGGGAGGCAGGCAAACAGAGGCCCAAGACAGAAGGCCATGCAGCACAGCCCAGCCGAACCCTGCACAGGCTCTAGTGGTGATGTCCAGACTGTAATGCTTGATGAAAGTATGGACGGTACTCTAGGTGGCAGCAGCACAAATAGCTGCTGAGACCCCTTTGAAACAAACTACAGAGGCAGCTATGCCTTTCGTGAAATGAGCTTTAACAGCTCCAGGAAACTCTTTGCCATACTTGTTGTAGTAGAACACAATACAATTTGCCAGCCATTTGGATAAACATTGTTTAGAAACCTGAATGCCCTCTCTGCCTGCGGCAAAAGAAACAAACATCTGCTTCGACTTTCTGTATTCATTTGGTCTGAAGCAGGTAATACTTAAAAGTTCTGCACACACTTAAAGTATGGAGCAGTTCTGTCCCTGGATTGGCATGCTCAGACCCCCTGGGTCTGTGTGGTGGCTGCTTGTGTTTGTCTGTGTCTGTAGCTTAGTTTTTGTGGATTTACATGTTTTTCTGCTTGTGGTAACTATACCATTCTTGCTCACTACATCCGTGAAAGTCTCCTGGACTGGATTTCTGCAAAAAATCATCATCAGGTATCTTTATTTTCATTTTAAAATCAACTTTTTGGAAGCTATCCCAAGCAAAACACAAGTGAAGCAACTACATCTGACAAACTTGGTGACTCTGGGTCCTGCTGGAATCCACATTTCGTCTGACCTGCTCCATGATCTGTATGTGGGCTTTTCAGCAACCTGTTTGAATGACAAAGAAGCATACAGACAAAGGATTTCACATCCTGCATATGTGCAGGCAAAGTTAATCACCTTCAGGAATTTTAACATTTCAGTGACTCTGGACCTCAGCTGTTGATCATTCTTTTGGCTTTTGACTTAACCACCAGGTACCTATCTGCAAGTGACTGGGTGCAACTGATAAGCTACAACAAGGATAAATGGGCATATCATCCTCTATTACTAACAATCTCCTTGCTCTGGGTCCCTAGACGCTTGCACTGGTCCAAGCCGCATAAGCCTCAGAAGTGTAATTCAATTGACTACAAAGTACAGCAACTGTCTCTTAAACTCCTACTCTTGATATCAGGAAGTGTCCACTCAAATCCTGGCCCTGTCTCCTACAGTACAACAAAGCCTGCCAAAATGGAGGGGGCTCAAAATTGCTACCTTAAACATCTGCAGTCTCCTCCCAAAACTGGCCTCCCTTCAAATCTTTGCCAGCCAACACAACCCAGATATCCTTGCCATCATCGAAACTTGGCTGACACCTAATACTCCAGATCATGCCATCTCTATACAAGGCTACAAGATATTCAGGCTGGATAGGACCTCAAAAAGGGGTGGTGGATGTGCAATCTACATAAAGGACTACCTCACCTGTATCCCTGGTTCTTATCCCACCACAGAAACCTCAGTGCAACTCCTCCCTATCAAGATACTACTTGTGCCCAAAACAAAGTCCTCACGATTGCTGCTGTCTATATCCCACCAAAAGATCCTGATTCTGGCCTACAGGCTGTCCTCGAGTTCGTAAGTACACAACCTTCTGACTTCGAACTCCTTCTCCTTGGGGAGTTTAATATAAATTGGCTTGCTCCTGATGCAGGGTCAAACAAAGATGCCATCCTAGCAGCAAATTTAACACAAGTGGTAAACTCCCCTACCAAGAAAAACTACAAATCAGGGACCAGCACCCTCATTGACTGGATCCTTACCAGTCACCCTACCTGTATAACCAATGTAAGTGTTCTCCCTGACTCGCTCAGTGATCACTCTCCAATATATGTACCTGGACAAATAAGTTTCGTAAGCCGCCTCCAAAACCCATCTATAGCCGAGTCCTACCTTATGGCAACCTTACTCATCTCAAGACCTGTCTTAGGCAGATAGACTGGTCCTTGATTTACAAAACTCAAGATGTTGACCTGGCCCTTGATTACTTTATTACTACTTTCAACACTGCCTGTAACACCTATGCACCAGTAAAAAAGCGCAAAATCAAAGCACTCACAAATCCCTGGCTCACAGCAAAGCTATTGGCACAACTCAAAAGTAGGGATCACCTCTGGGCCACAGCAAGAGCTACTGGCACACTGTCGGACATTCAAAAGCATAAACAGGCTCGCAACCACTGTACTAAGCAGATCCGCTTGATGAAGAGCTCCTACTTCAAGAATGCCCTCTCCAACTCCTGGGGCGAAGGGAAATCCTTCTGGGACAACATAAAGAATATCATGGGTCGGCAGTCCAAATCCTCTCCTACAATAATGAATGTGGATGGAACCACTACATTAGACCCAGAGATCATTGCAAACACCCTAAATGATACCTTTCACGGACCTTAGTGGTGTCCTCTCATCTGATTTCTTCACTGATGCTGACCCTCCAATTTCTACTTCTACTACTGCCTCTCCAACCAAAACCACCCTTCCATTTCAAACTAGTAAAGGCACATGAAGTCTATAAATATGTAAAGAAGGCCATTTCTAAGTCCCGAGCAAGCAGCTACACTATTCACCTTAAACTTGTCCCTCACTCTGGAGGAAGTACTGCTCCCCTCACAAAAATTTTCAATATCTCCTCTGCTACAGCAAATTCCCTAGGAAATGGAAGGCTGCAGTTGTCACTCCAGTGCACAAAAGTGGTGATAAGTCACTGCCTGGTAACTATCGCCCGATATCAATACTACCACCCTCTCTAAGGCCCTTGAACGCTTGGTAGGACCAACTTTCAGACTACCTGGAAAAGCACAACATCCTATGCACTCAGCAGCATGGATTTAGGAAAGGGCACAGCACATCGACTGCCCTACTTGAATTCTCAGGAGCAATCCACAATGCCATGGACAAAGGAAACCTAACCGGAGCAGTCTACATTGACTGAACCAAGGCATTTGATACAGCTCACCATGACCTACTTATCAAACAACTTCTATCCCTAGGGCTCTCGCAGGGTCCTGGTGACTGGGTAAAAAATTACCTTGCTCAGCGCTCTCAATCTGTAAAAGTAGCTGGAGTTCTCTCAGACTCAAAACCGGTTCGCTCAGGAGTTCCCCAGGGATCCATCCTGGGCCCCCTCCTTTTCAGCCTTTTCCTAAACTCCCTCCCCAAATCCTGCCCTGAACAATTAATCCTCTATGCCGATGATGCCATGATTCTTGCCACTCATAAAGATCCGAACCTCTTGCGCCTCAACCTTCAGCATGCTTTTTCCAAAGTTGAGATGTGGTTCCTTGAACATAAGCTGGTTCTAAACCACAAAAAAACTAAATCCATGCTCTTCTCTAACCCGCAAAACAAGAAACGGCAAGTCCCACTCACCATTAATACATACCTGGGAAATACCTTGAACAAGTGCCAATTTTCAAATATCTTGGAATCAACTTTGATCAAGGCCTAACCTTTGCAACTCACATTGATAGTACAGCAAAAACTATTAATCAGTGAATTGGGATTCTGTATCGGAACCGACAGCTTCTTACCCATTCTGCACTGAGGATTGCCATCCAATCTTCTATCATCTCAGTCGTTGACTATGGCTTAGTTATATACGGATCTGCCACTACTACAGCACTTAGTCGCATTACAACATCCCTAAATAAGGCCTGTTGGCTACTCACTGGTGCACATCGACATACCCACACATGTGAACTCTATGCTGACTCAGGTTGGTTGCAACTCTCAAACCGGATAAAGTACCTTACCTGCCTGATGGCGAAAAATCCACTCTGGGCCTCCACTCCACCCTGTATCCAAGACCTGTTATGCCCGAGTGAGCACCTGCTTTTACCAGAAGATCAGAACACCAGCCTCCAAGTCCCCGATGCCGGACTTCCCAGGGACAAAGATCATTTGTCTATCGCCCCAAGCTGGCTAAATGCCCTCAGCACTCATATTACTGCCTCCACCTCTATAGGTATTTTCAAATCAAGGCTTTTCTCTCACCTTGCCACCTCCAGCTCCTGTGACTGCCCTGATTAAACCTCCTATTTTCTCACTACCTACCCTGTTCCATTATTTGACAAAGACATGTTTGGGAAACCTTTTCTCCTGCTATTGTCTGCTCCCCACACCTTTCACTTAACCTCTCTGTTCTGGACTTTTTCCCTATTTGTTTCTCCTAATCTGGCCTCTTTCTTGTAATAATAATGTGATTATTGATATCTCATGTCCTTTTGCACAAGTGATTTGATATGTATTTGTATATGTTTTCTTGCTCTTGACACAACACAAATTGTTGTGTTATCTATGTAACCTTTTGTACTGTACCTAATTGACGTGGAACCTTTGCAAAAGAGCCTCTGTCTCAAAGGTAGTAATTCCTAGAACAATAAAATAAACAGGAAGGTGGATAGACTGGTTGAGGGTAAAGTCAGACACCATCTCAGGAAGAAACTTTGTCTTTGTGAAAAATCAAATAAGGCTCCTCACACCAGAGGACATGAAGTTTGAAAATCATTCGAGCAGAAGCAATAGCAACCAAAAATGTTTTCCAGGAAAGGAAGCGTAGCTCACAAGTCATGGCTGGCTCAAAAGGAGACAGGGTCATCTTCTCCAAAACAAAATTCAAATCCTAAGCTAGGACAGGGGAATGGATTGGGGGTTTCAGATGCAGAATACACCTCAAGAAATTGTGGGAAACATTCAGCTGAGCTACAGTGTGATCACCCACTGGCTCATGAAAAGCCAAGATGGCTGAGAGGTGCACTTTGAGGAAGGAGTACTGGAGGCCTGAGTCTGACAGCGATATCAGGTAGTCTGGGATCTGGCTCACCAGACAGGAGAAAGGGTCCAGATTATGCTTGGCATAAGTGGCTCAAGTGGAGGGTTTCCGAGTGGCCACTAGACCATCCGCTACCCTACTGGACCCAAATCTGGCGTTGGCTACCTTCTCAGGAGCCAAGCATGCAGATGGAGGGACTTGAGGTTGGGATGAACTAGGGTCCCCTGAGCCTGGGTCAGCAGGTTTCTGCAGAGAAGGAGACGGACCGGAGGATCCTCTGCCAGCTGCTGTATTAACGGAAACCATATCTGATGAGTCCAGAATGAAGCTACCAGAATCATGCTGGCCCCCTCCATCTGCAGTTTGATTAGGACCCTCTGAATCAGAGGAAATAGAGGGAAGGAGTAAAGGAACCTCCCGCTCTAGGAGAGGGACAACACATCTCACCACAATACTCTAGGCTCTGCTGCAAGGGATCCCATTCCAGATCTCCTCCCCCAGCAAATCCTCACCAGATGGGCTGAGGGGTAAATGGAAGGCACAGAAGGAGTCTCTGTGGGTTGCTCGGTGAGCTCCAGAGTGTGACCCCTTTCTATGATTTGAAAAATACAAGCATCTGATGTGGTGGTTCTCCACTGATTAGATGGAGGGAGAACCGACCTCCGACCATAACCTCTTGGCCAGGGACCAGAACAGGGGGTCTGGCAAAGAGTCAAGCGGAGGCAGATCTGGCCGCTGGAGCTGGTCTGTCACCTCGGGGTGGGCAAGGCAGTGAAGGCTCTGCATTTGCTTTGGGACTGAGAGGCTGCTCCTGGCCTGTTTGACACCTTACGAAAGGGAGGGCGCTGTTTGCTCTTGGGTTGCATATGATACAGCGAGTGGACAGATTTGATAGTCTTGCCAGATGCCTGAAAGTCATTAATGATCTCCTGCACATCTGGCCCAGAGAGCTTTGAGCCTTTAAAGGGGACATTTAGAACCTTATGTTGGACAGCTGCAGCAAAGCCTGAGACTCTCAACCAGGAGTGCCTACGGAGGCAAATGCCAGTGGCAGCAGCCATGGCAATAGAATCTGAGATATAGGGAGCACACAAGAGGTGCTTGCTAACACCCTCAACGGTTTGCAAACATTTAAAAACCTCCTGCTTCTGAGTGCCATCTGGAAGGGCCTGGGCAGCGGCCTTGCCCTTCTTTCAACTGGTATTCTGGTACTTCACCACAGGAGAAAGGTAGCTGGCAATCCTCAGCCCATGTGTTAAGGAGACATAAACCCACTTGCCCCAGAGATCGAGTCTATGTGACTGTGTCAGAGGGAAGGGGACTAAGGTGCTTGGGCACCTCAGACCTGTCATGAGCTGCTTTTATTACCACTGAATCTGTTTCAGGTTGAGCAGCATAATGTGGAAAACCCCAAGGGGCGTGATAAAGTATATCAGCCTTGCAGGCCATGGCTGGCACAATGTCAGGCCTGTGCTAGGCTGCAATAGTAGCATTCCTCAGAGCAGGTAAACTAGGAGGAATGATCTTGGGAGGAGACTCTGGGATCTCCAGGAAATCCACCATATGTTTTCTGGTGGCATCCTCCTCCTCTGTATGAAAGCCCATGACTGAGGACAACTGCTTCATAATATTGAAGAAGGTAGGGTCCTCTGAAAGAGACCTAGGGGTATGTTTGACAGAGTCGTCACTCACTGAGGAAGCTGTGTATCTGCCTGAGGAGAGGGATTCTTCCTCTTTTTCTTCTTCATCAGGAAGAATAAGATCAGGATGCTACTCCTCCTCGACATTGACCTGTTCCAATTCTAGGTCAGACAACTGAGGTACCAACGATGGCCCATGGATGGGTGAGAGCCTGCGAAGGCTGAAGTGGGTGTCAACAACGATGGTGTTATTGGCGGCCCAGGAAATATAGGCCTATAGGCGCCTAACTAGTAGACCAAAACCATAGCGGATTTGGTCAGAATGCCATTGAGGTTGACAGAGGGGAGATCGATGATGCAGGAAGCGACAACCCGCCAAATGGGCCCTGAGAGCCCGAGGGACTGGGGAAGTATCAGACCTAGACGGGAGGATCGTCAATTGATGATCCAGAGGTCAACGACCATCTGCCTTGGAAATAAGGTGGAGGAGCTGTTGGTATGGGTCTGGTAGGGACAGAGACTTGGACAGCAGAGTTATGTGTCAGTGCAGCCACAGTTGATGGAGTATCCCCAAATGAGGAGTAGAGGCCGTCGGGGAGCGGGAACAGTGTTGGGGACAGCAGTCCCAATCTCGGTCTTTTTTATGACTTTTCCCCCTGAGGATTTGTCTTGGCCTTAGCAACCTGGGAGCTCGATGACCCTGCCAGCGACTGGCCTTAGCGGCCTGGGAGCTCAATGACCCTGCCAGCAACTGGGAAGGAGGGACCCTGGAGGACCCCTACCCAGAATTGTCTGTCTGTTGCTCCATGAGGACATTTTTAAGTGCCTTTTTGTGTCGCCTGAGGGTTGTTCGACTGTGAGCTCTGCCAGAAGTTTAATCAGAGACTTCATGATCAGGCCCAAGACAGCAGACATAGAGTGAATGTTTGTCTGTTGAGGCAATCTTCTTTCCACAGCAGCAGCAGCAGCAGCAGCAATGGAAGAGAGAAGTTGAAGGATTAACTCTCGATGTAAACCAGATAAAGGAATCTCTTTAGAAAAAGAGATTCTGAAATATTAAGTACAGAAAAGCCATAGGCAAAAATGGCGTGAAACTGTGTTGGAGCTTCCACGGAGACCCATGCGACTGAGTCGACAGAAGGAAAGAACTGAGTAGGGAGTGGGGCCACTCATGCCTTTACAGGGTTGGTAATGTCGGCAGATGTTGTCAGCGTGGACGGCCCCAGCTGTACTGCTGAAAATCTTCTGTGTGGATCCTGCTTCACCGATGGCGAGGTTCCTACAGTGTGACCTGATGACTGAGATACCCCCAAAGAAGATCTTAGGCTTCATGCACAAAGACACCCTGTCTTTGTGAAAGATCAAATAAAGCTCTTCACACCAGAGAGCCTGAAGCTCTGAAATCCTTCGAGCAGAAGTAATAGCAACCAAAAACAATGTTTTCCATGAGAGAAAGCATAGCTCGTAAGACGAGGCTGGCTCAAACTGAGACAGGGTCAACTTCTCAAAAACAAAATTTAAATCACAAGCCAAGACAGGGCTATAGACTGGAGGTTTCAGATGCAGGATGCCCCTGAGAAAACTATAGGACAAATCCAGCTGGGCCACAGTACAACCATCAGCCAGCTCATGGAAGGCAGAGATAGCTGAAAGTTGCACCTTGAGGGAGGAATACTGGAGGCCTGAGTCCAATAAGGATATCAGGTAGTCTATGATCTGGCTTACCGGACAGGTGAAAGGGTCCAGATGGTGCCTAGAAGCCCAGATGGCAAACCTCTTCCATTTCACAGTGCAGGTGGCCATAGTGGTGGGCTTCTAGTCACCACCAGGACATCAGCCACCTTCTGGGAAACAGCAAACCAGGCAACGGCTGTGTCCTCAGGAGCCAGGCATGCAAATGAAGGGACTTGAGATGTGGATGGATCAGGGTCCCCTGAGCCTGTGTCAGCAGATCCCTGAAAAAGGGCAAAGGTACCAGAGGTTCCACTGCTAACTGTTGCAGTAGTTGAAACCATATCTGCCATGGCCAGAAAGGTACGACCAGGATCATGCTGGCCCCCCACCATCTGAAGCTTGATTAGCACCCTCTGAATAAAGGTGTAAAGGAACCTCCACTCTAGGAGAGGGACAAAAAGTCTCGCTAGAAAACTCCAGTTCCTGGATCTAACAAACAGAAATTGGGCAGTTTTGCACTGAAAAAAGGTCCAGCTCTGGATAACCCCATCTGTCGAACAGATCTTCTGCAATGGATGACAGGAGCTCCCATTCATGTGTCCTGAATGGAGTCCAACTGAGACTGTCCGTCAGAGTGTTCAGCACACCTAGGAGATGAACTGTCAAAAGCTCCAGGCCATGGTCTAGTGCCCAGTACCAAACCCTCATTGCTTCCCTGCAAGGGGGGTATGAATGTGTGCCCCCTTATTTATTGATCTAGAAGACCACACTGAGAAATGTCAGACTGGATCAGTAACTGGCCTGAGACAGATAGCTCTGAAAGGCCTGCATGGCATACAGAACTGCCCACATCTCGAGAACATTTATATGAAGGGTCATCTTGATCTGGGACCAGGTATCCTGGGTCTGAAAGGGATGCAGGTGTGCCCCCCAGCCCAAGCTGGAGGCATCCATAGTGAGAATCTGCTGGGGAGATAAGATAAGGAATGGGACTTATCTTAAGAGATTTTGGGGAACCATCCACCACTGGAGCACCTTGCAGACCAGAGAAAACACCAGCACTGACTGAGCCAGGTCATCTGTGTGTTGGTCCCACTACACCCGGAGGGTCCACTTGAGCACCCGCATGTGTAACCTGGCCATGGAAACATAATGGCTCTAAGCCACCACCTGAGCCTGTGATATAAAGCACTCATCTCTGTCTGTAGGCAGGAAGGCCTTGCCCTGCGCTGAGTCTAGGACCTCCCCTATATACTGCAGCCTCTGGGATGGGATCAACACAGACTTGGGCAGGCTGACAGTGATGCCCAGGGAGTGGAACAACTGGAGGGTCCTCCCCAACATTCAGATGAGCAGATCCCTGGAGGGGCTTTGAGGAGCCAGTTGTCCAGGTAGGGGAAGACATACAAGCCTTCTCGTCAAAGGGCTGTGGCTACTGCTGCTAAGCATTTGGTAAAAAACCATGGTGGAAAGGGATAAGGCAAAGGGCAAGACTCATTATTGGTAATGTTCACCCTGAAAAAGAAACTGGAAAAACTGCCTGTACAGTGGGCACACCAAAATATGCAGGTGCGTATCCTGCATGTCGAGGGAACACAGCCAATCACCCTGTTTGAGCAGGTGCAGCAGGCCCTGGAGAGTGACCATGCGGAACTTTTTGTATTGGATGTAAAGGCTTGAGGTCTTTGAATCTAGAATAGGTCTCAGATTTCTGGTTCTTTTGGGGACCAGGAAGAACCTGGAATAGCACCATTTATTCTTCTGCCTCCTGGGCACTGGCTCGATCTCCCTTTTCAACAGAAGAGAGTGAACCTCCTCCTGAAGGACTACTGCATGGTCTGGGGGGCAGGTGGAGGCTACAGGAGGAGTTCCTGGAGAATGTTCTAAAAGTTACAGAGTGTGACCCTTCTCTATAATTTGAAGAATACAAATGTCTGAATTTATGGTTCTCCATTGATTGAGATGGAGGGAGAACCGACCGACGACCACCACCTCTTGGTCGGAGCTGAAAGAGGGGGGTGTCTGTCAAGGGGTCAGGCAGAGGTGGATCTGGATGCTGGGGCTGATCCGTCACCTCTGGGGTATTTTGCAGCCAGGCCGGATTAGGACGACAGGGTAGGCAAGGCAGAACCACCTTTCCATTTACCCTGGAGACGGGAGCTCGCACCGGCCTTGTGGGACACCTTGCGAAAGGATGACTACTGTTTGCTTCTGGGCTGGGTACAGTAGAGTGCATGAATAGATTTAATAGCTCAATCAGAGGCCTGTAACTCATTAATGATGTTCTGGACACCAAGCCCAAAAAGCTTTGGGCCACTGAAAGGGGCATTAAGCACCTTTTGCCGGACATCTGCCGTGAAACCCAATGCCCTCAGCCTGGCGTGCCAGCAGAGACAAATGCCTGTGGTAGCAGCCCTGTAATGAGTGTCAGACATGTAGTATGAGGCCCTGAGGAGGTGCTTGCTATTATCCTCAGTGACCTGGAGGGACTTAAGGACCTCCTACTTCTGGAAACATTTTGGAAGGGCGTGAACAGCCGCCCTGCCCTTCTTCCATATGGTATTCTGGTACTTGACCATATGGGATAAATAATTAGCAATCCAAGAGTCCCAGAGTAGAGGAGGCATAAACCATCTTACTCCAAAGGTCAATCCTTATGGATTCGCTGTCGAGGGAGGGCTAAGGTGTTTAGGCACCTTGGACCCATCTTGCACCACCTTGATGACCACCGAGTCGATCTCAGGATGGGCAGCATAATAAGGCAGACCCTGGGGAGCATGATAGAATTTATCTGCCCTCCCGGGCATGGCAGGTACCATGTCAGGGTGATGCCATGCTGCAGTGGTGGCTTTCCGCAGAGTTGGCAAAATAGGAGGAATTACCTTAGGGGGAGACACTGGGATCTCCAAAAACTCCACCAGATCTCTTCTGGTGGCATCCTCTTCTTCAGTAGGGAAGCCCATAACTGTAGACAGCTGCTTCATAATGTTAAGGAAAGCAGGGTATTCAGGAGGGGACCTGGGTGTATGCTTTACAGAGCCCTCACTCACAGAAGAAGCAGTGAGACTATCTGAGGTAAGAGGTTTCTCCTCCTCCTCTTCCTCAGGGAGGTTGATGTCAGGGTAGTACTCCTCCTCGACGTCGACCCTTTCTAACTCGGGGTCTGATGAACAAGGGACCAATGGTGCCCTGAAGAGCACAGACCAAAAAGGCCAAACTGGCAGTTGATGGCGCCGGGGACAGTGGCCCAAGGGCACCTAACTGGTGCATTAGATTCATGGACAAATCAGTCAGAATAGTATTCAGATCGATGGCAGGTAAGGGCTGCGTCAACGACAGAGGAGTTGTTAGGACAAGGTACAATGAACCATCCATTGTGTCTCTTGAGCCAGATGGATCTGGTGTCTGAGGGCCTGGAGAGGCATCAGGCCTTGATAGAGGGGCTGGAATGGATGACCCGGGGGTCGATGACCGAGGGGTTGATGACCCGAGGGTCGATGACCAGCCTCTTTGCTTAGCTGTAAGAGGCACTGTCGGTATGGGCCTGATAGAAGCAGAGGCCTGGACAGCTGAAGACGATGCAGCCACAGCCGACAGATTTCCCCTGGAGAACAAGGAAAAGACCATCGGGGAATGGGAGTGCCACCGGGGGGAGCGGTCCCAGTCACGGTCTTTCTTGTGACTTTTCCCTCAAGATCTTGTCTCAGGCCTTCGAGGCCTGGGAATCTGATGAACCCAGTGGCGACTGGGAATGAGGGACTCTGGAGGACCCCTGCCCGGAAAAGGCTACCTGTTGTTCGATGAGGAATTTCTTCAGAGCCTTTCTGCATCACCTGAGGGTTGTAAGATTACATTTTTGGCAGAGCTCATAGTCTGAGACACCGTGGTCAGACCCAAGACAGCAGACACAGAAGTTATGATCATCTGAAGCAGCAATCTTCTTTCCGCAGTGGCAGTGACAGAAGAGAGATTTGGAAAGAGTAACTCTCACAATAAACAAGGTGGGAGAATCTATTTCTTAAAAGAAAGTTTCCAAAAAAATAAATAGCAAAAAGCATAGGCAAAAAAAAGCATGAACTATAACAGAGCTTCCGCAGAGACCCATGTGAGAGGAGTCGACGGCAGGAAAGATTTGAGGAGGGAGCGGGGCCGTTCACACCTTTATAGGGTTGATGACATCATCAGATGATGTTGGCATGGGAGGCCTCAGCTGTACTGCCGGAAAAGCATCCATGTGGATCCTGCTTCACTGACAGTGAAGTTCCTACAGTATGACCTGATGACTGAGATACCCCGAAGAAGAAGATCTGCAACTGTCATTAGTTCATTTCTCTTACTTGTGCAGAGAATCTGGCTTTGTATTAACAAAAGGGCAGGCCTGAATGGGCTATCCAAGTGTCTCTATGCAAATGGGTTCATTGTTCCTATGAAGCTATCAGTTATACAAATTACCATTTCATCTGCAGTAACTTGTCTCTTTTCCTTACGTAGATATGACATCGTTGTAAGGCTGACCTTTTTTCTGACTTGGTTGTTGTACACTGCAAATGCTTTTTTGATCAGATTTTCATATACCCGAGTGTTACCTCTCTGCCAACTAGAAAACAAGATACAAATAAGTAGTTCTGGGGACTTGTATCTATTAAAGTAAAATATATTTAAATAGAGCACCCCGTATTTAAAAAGAATACCCCGACACTTCCTGAAGTAAACACTATACATATCCTTAGTGGTGATATCTAAATTTAATCTTCCTTCATAAGCAGTCTCAAATTCACATCTTTATTCCTGCCACCATATGTTTAAATATTCCCTAGTGATGCCCCTTGCTGTTAGCCTAATTAATTTTTTGCTCAGAATCACTCCCTTCTGGGATGTGGCGCTATCCCCCTATGAATGACTATCTCGGCACAAACAGTATAGACTGTGCTTGCCTTGTCACAGGGCAACATTTACCCAATGCACATCCTTCTGCATGAAGTGTTTTCAGCAAAATAATTATTTTCATTTCTCAGTATCTATTTTAACCACAGTTCCAAGCTGTTATAAAAATGTATTCAGTCTTGTATAGTATTTTCAGAATCCATAACAATAGAATACCAAGCTTTCTTCAGTCGTTTTGTAACATTCTTGGGTTCTCTACACCCGGTTTTGATGCTGTTTATCTTAGCACCCTTCCAGTTATTAGTATCATCTCACAGGTGATGGTAGGCTATTACGCTACCCTCCCCAAAGGCTAACTCCTATAAAAAGAAACAGCTATCCTACCTCTTATTAGGAAACCCACTACTGACATGGTTACAGTCCTAACCAATGTCAGCATACAGCCAAACTCAACCACGGTTTCTCAGTAGCACTGACTGTCCAGCACACTGCAACTGGAATAAAATCTGTGTCACTTCCCCAGCTCAGTGTATGATGGTTTTAAAAATGATCCAATGCAAAAAAAGTGCAAAATAATGTACTTGGGGAACAGAAACCGAGGGGCAGAGTACAAAATGAGTGGAGTGGTATTGATGACTAGCAAGCAGTAAAGAGACCTGGGGGTTATATCTGATGACCTAAAGGTGGCCAGGCAGCTGGGAGAGTTAGTGGGATGTTGGAGTGCATAGGAAGGGGTATCACTAGCAGAAAGAAGGAGGTGGTGTCGCCGCTGTATAGATCGCTGGTTAAGACCCCACCTAGAGTACTGTGTCCAGTTCTGGAGACCACATATCTGGAAAGACATAGACAGAGTGAAGGCAGACCAGAGGAGGGCAACTAAAATGGTGCAGAGTCTGCATCAGAAGCCCTATGAGAAGAGACTAAAGGACCTCAATATGTACACACTGGGAGGGAGATGGGGTATATGACAGGGACCTTTCAATTCCTCACAGGGATAAATAAGGTACAGGAGGGAAGTGTTTTTCAGAAAAAAGGTGCTCAAGAACAAGGGGACATGCTATGAAGCTGGGGGGGGGTAGATTCAGAAGAGATGTGAGGAGGTACTTCTTTATAGAAAGAGTGGTGGATCCTAGAACAGCCCTCCAGCAGAGGTGGTGGGGGCAAAAACAGTGATGAGGTTCAAGAATGCATGGACAGACGTAAGACAATCCTTGGGGAAAGAAAAAGAGGGCGTGAGAATGGGCAAGAGATCAAATGGGGTATGCAGCGATACTGTAGGTAGGGAAACTAGGAAGACTGGGTTAGCCAAGTGGTTATCTGCTGTCAAATTCTGTTTCTATCCTCTCCACATTTTAGTATTAGGATGTGCTGTCCAGTGTCACACCCAAAACTACACTTGCCAGACTGGATGCTCTGCTCCACTCATTCTGTTGCTCTGCCCTCAACTCCCTCTTGCACCAACCACTGGTCCCGCTTCTCTTTCTCTCCCCCCACTTGAAGGCCATCGCCTCTGTCACTGTCTTCCATATATCAAAGTTTGAATTTGTAATACTTCTTCCTTTTTCTTAATTCCCTTCTGTCAGGCCACTTTCTCTACTCCCTCTGTTCTGCAGACTGTCCAGCCTTCTTATTCCCCAGAGTCGAACCCTCTGTTGGTCAGTCTGCTTTCTCTCACAGGCTGGCCCACCTCTGGTGTAACCACCCCCTTGACATACCTTCTGCATCTTCCCTATCTTCTTTAAAAGCACTTCTCCAGGCTCACACCTGCTCCTACCCCCCCCAACACCACCACCACATTTGTCCTAGCCTCCCAAGCTGTCTCTAGTTGTACAAGTCTGGCACTGCTCATATTTTACAATTCTACATTTTGAAGCTCCCTATTGCTTTGTATTTTGCTTCCAGCTTCACCTATTGTCTTGCTTTTATGTGTGACAGTGCGCACCACGTTTTTATTGTTTATTTTGACCTGTGATCATCCTGTATTATAGTGGTACTGCATCGGATTGCTCCCATGTTTCCCCTTCCCGAGGATACATCTGGAAATGATCTGTTATCAGCTCAGTATGCTTTTCCTGGTAAGGCTTTTTGAAAATAAATAAATAATAAACTACTCAACTCCTTGAAGAACCACTGCAGCCTTTTTTCCGCAGTGCATGCCACACTATGGAGAGTGAGCACAGAGTTTGAAGAGATGAGTGTAAATGTGATGCAGCACATTGCCATGTTAAACTGCTATGACAGACTGATAAGCTGGATGGAAAGAAGATGACAGAAATTATTGTAACTTACTTGAAGTTGTAATTCTACTGCTAGCATTCCTTCTACGTTTCCATGCTATAGAAGCCTCCACCAAACATGTCCAAGGTCCTTCTAAGGCTACTGGGTGGAACATCAACTCTTCCCTTTTCCTCAGTTTCCTTCCTGCATACGCAAGATCAAACCTGAACAGCAGGAAAATCAGAGCTGCCTTGCCTTTTAACACACACAGAACTGTAGCCAGCTGGGGTGAGGCACATGAATGTGGAAGGAACACAACAGTAAAACTACAGTTACAAATTAGCAACAGTCTTCTGACTGCCTGTGTTCCTTCTATATATTTGAACTGTAGCCGACTACAGGGGGCCAAAGCTCTCTAATCATGGGAAGACAGACCTTAATAATGACCACCCCAAAACAGCATCACTGTATATTTGCAAGTCTGGGCTATATTAGGACATGAATTCATGGTTATCTTAGCAATTGGGATGCTCCTGGTCACATCCCCTGAAGCAGAATGAGCAAAAGGTCCTCAGATGGCGGACGTGAGGCCAAGCTCTAATACTATTTTATACATGACATGATCCACTGAAAGATGGTCTGCTTTCAAGCAGTACAACCTCTGCAGAACTCAGCATGGATTACAAATAGCTGTTTGGTGCCCCCTCTAATAGCCTCTGTCCTCTGTTGCTAAATCAGAAGCACCCTCCTGACATTCAGATGATATAACACACCCTCAAGATGATTAGTATACAGTCCAGGAAAAGATAGGCGGCTCTGAAGTCTGCTTTAGGTGAAACTAAGAATCTACTGTGGGCACAAATTTAGGATTGTTGGACAGCACAACCTTGTTCTAGTACGGGTCAATAAAGTGACCCTGTAGCTCACTTGCCTTCTCGGTGGAAGTACTTCCCACCAAGAAAGAACTATTCAAGACAGCAAATACAGGCAACACTCAGAGGCTTAAATGGTCTCTTAATGCGCATAGCGAGGATTATGTTGCGGTACCAAGAAGAAGATTTGATAGTAGAAACAGGTTACTCATCTGTAACAGTAGTTCTAAGAGTAGTAAATGATGTTTATCCACACTTCAGGCAGTGTTCCTTTCCCTTTATGATTCCACTGGAATGTCTTCAAGCTGGCTCCACTCACTCACCCAGGTGGTAACTCCCCTAGCACCACACCGTGATGTCAGATCTTGCCTGCTGGAAACACAACACGTGTGCCACTTGCCAGGGGAGGTTGGCTGGGTCAGTGTGGATGAACATCATATACCACTCCTAGAAAGTACAGTTATGTAAAAACTTACCATAACAGTAGATCTTTGCGGAGTGTCTCTTGCAGTAGGTAATACTTTGGGGTATTCATCAGAGGTCGCTGTAGCACACGGCAGCTGTTCTAGCAGTTTTTCACCAGGGACCGCCCACACGACATCAGCTTCCTGTTCCCTATATAAGAGTGGGTGGTCCCTGGTATCTTCAGTTCCCCCACTGGATTCAGCGCACAAAGTGAGGACAGAGGGGAAGCCGAGGTACCAAAGGAGACCCAACACAAAGTCACTGGACCAGAATTTTGCTCTCTTAGAGAAGGACGGGGATGGAGGGTGGGGACAAATTTACTGCAAGAGACACTCCTCAAAGATCTACTGTTACAGTAAGTTTTTACGTAACTGTACTATCTTCCACAGAGTGGTCTCTTGCAGTAGGTAATACTTTTGGGATGAATCCCAAGCAGTAATGCCCATAGGGAGGACAGTTATGGTAGAAGACCTTGTAGGGCTGCTCAGCCGAAGGCCACTATACATCGTGAGGCAATATCCAGATTGTAATGCCTTGTGAATATATGAATCATGGACCAGGTAGCTGCATTGCAGATATCTGAAATGGAGGCTCCTTTGAAGCAAGCCAGAGTGGTGGCCATAGCTCTAGTGGTGTGGGCTTGGACAGGTCCAGGTAAAGTCTTCTTGTATTTTTTGTAACAAAATGTAATTCAATTTGCCAACCAGGATGAAAAAATATGTTTAGCAACCGGGAGGCTGTCATGACCCGGGACAAAAGAGACGAACAGTTGAGACGTTGTTCTAATCGATTTTGTCCGATTGGTATAGTAGCGTAATATATGATGGACATTTAAAGAATTTAGTAAAAGTTCACCCTGATTGGAGTGTCAGGATAGTAGACCAGAAGCTCCAAGGACTGATTTAAAGTATGTTCAGAGACTACTTTAGGAAGGAAGGAAGGCTTGGTATGAAGGACCACCCTGTCTTTGAGGAAAATCAAGTAAGGTTCCCTACACATGAGGGCATGAAGCTCGGACGTACGTTGAGCGGAAGTGACAGTCACCAGAAAGAGAGTTTTCCATGAAAGAAAATGACGTTCACAAGTGGCTGCTGGCTCAAAAGGCTCAAGGATCAATTTTTCTATCATAAAATTGAGATCCCACAGAGAAGTGGGTCTTCTAATAGGAGGTTTAATATGTTACATTCCTTTCAAAAACATCTTAGCTAGATGATGTTGGTGCAGTAACCTGCCATCCAGAGGTTCATGGAAAGTGGAGATGGCAGCCAAGTGGACTTTGATGGAAAAGTAACTTGAACTGGATTCAGAAAGTGAGGCCAGGTAGTCCAGAACCTTCATCAGTGGAGAAGAATAAGGGTTCACAGATTGAGAGGCTGACCATATAGAAAAGCATTTCCATTTAGAATTGTATTTTGCTTTTGTTGGTGGCTTACGGGAAGCCAAAAGAATATTGGCAACAGGAGAGGACACTTGTAATATAGCTATGAAAGCATCCTCAGGAGCTAAGCAGGAAGGCATAAAGCTTTCAGGTTGGGATGTAGGAGAGACCCTTGACACTGAGTCAAAGGTTTGGTCTGAGTGGCAATGGAACTGGGTCCCATACTGAGAGTTGTAGGAGTAGGGGGAACCACGGCTGGCGAGGCCACATTGGGGCTATGAGTGTCACTGGGGCTGGTTCTAGTTGTAGTTTCAGTAGAGTCCATAGCAGGAGAGGGATGGTGGGGGGAAGCATAGAAGAAGAGTCCTGTCCATGGTTGGGACAGGGTATCTATACACTGTCTCTTTTTGTTCAGGATAATGGAAAAATACCTGGGAAGATGGTAATTCATTGGGGAGGCAAACAGATTCAGTTGTGGAGTGCCCCATAGGTTGAAGATTTCTTGGAGCACTTGCTCGTGAAGTGTCCATTCACGAGTTGTGGACTGGCAACTCAGCCAGTCAGCTAACTAGTTGCTGTTAGTGTCAGTTGTTGCCAGATGGCTTCTTGCCAGACTGCAAGAGTCTCCATGCATAGGGTGCAACATTTCGTACCACCTTGCTTGTTGAGGTAGAACACTACTGTAGTGTTGGCTGATTGGATCAGTAATGATCCTGGCACAAGATAGGGCCAGAACACTTGAAGGGCTTGACAGACAGCTTTCATCTTTAGGAGACTGATGTGAGAATGGTGGGGAGATGCAGGTCACCAGCCTTGGGTCTGAAAAGGACTGAAGTGCGTGCCCCATCCCTGCATGGAAGCATCCATGGTTAATGTTTGCATGGGGGGGGGGTACCGGAAAGGCATTCCTTGATTCAGATTGATTCTGATTGCCCACCATGTCAGGGTTGACTTCAGAGAGGGAGTGACCCTGATTTTGTCTTCTAACTGTCCTGCTTTTTGGGACCATTGATTCTGGAGGGTCCATTGGACAGGTCTCATACGGAGATAGGTGAATGCCACCACAGGGATGGCAGCGAACATGTGACCCAGAAGGTGCAGCATTTGTCTGGCTGTGGCTATCTTCTGAGTCTGTATGTGTGACGCTAGAGATTTAAGTGCGTCCTGACATGCAGGCGGGAGGTAAGCTCTGGCTGTAACTGTATCTAGGACAGCTCCAAAGTACTGGAGAGACTGTGTTGGATTTGGACTGGACTTTGGCCAATTGACTGTGTATCACTGAGGCACAGGTCGGGAAGCATAGGAAAAAACAGGAACAGTTGTATAATTCACCAAAACTTTATTTACAGTAGCAGTATCACAGAAAAAAAATTAACTTGTTCAGAATAACTGTACTGAGAACTAAAATAAAATATTTCTTTCAGTCTGTGTCTCTTATTCTTCTAATCTTTTAAATTGCTACTCAGCTTAGCTCTTTTCTAAATCTTTTCAGCCCCCATCCTAAGCAAGAATCATGATTTTATGTTGGCTCGCACTTGCGCGCCAGCCAATATCTTGTGGTAGTAGTAGATTTGGAGGCATGGTCACTGTTGGGCGAATGCAGGGCATGCATCAGTAGGCACGTCCCTCATTCCCCAATAAGCCAGCAGCAGGTGCTGACATCATGCATCCCTAATGTGGCCACCAGATCTAACAAAATGTCTGCTGCAATGAGAACGATGCTCTCATGCAACGGGACCACAACATGCCTCCCGACGTGCAAGCAACATGGCGGCAGTCCTGCTGTCACAATCCCGATGAGGGGCCCACTCCCTGTCAGCATAATGTCCCCCCTCCCATTTCCACTGTGTGCCGAGGAGGTGCCCAATCCCCTTCTGCATCATGCGCCTCCCCCCCAAAAAGTCTTTCTTTGCCGACGGGGGGCCCAATCCCCGTCAACTTTTATCCCCCTTCATTGTTTATTTTGCCGATGGGGAGCCCACTCTCCATCGGCATAGTGTTCCCCCCCACACACTTTTGTTGTGTGCCGAGGGGGATGCCCAATCCCCCTTGGCTCTTGCCTCCCCCTCAGTATGTGCCAGCATAGTGCCCAATCCCACATCAGCTACAGCATCCCCCCTCACAACACTTAGGTGGCATGCTGGGAGCCCACCCCAGTGTGTCAAATCCCCTGAAAAACCAAAAACCATCCCGCGATGTTCTCTTTTTTTTTTTTACCCTGTAAAAAAGAAAATGGTCCCTCGTGGTCTCCTGTCCCCTCCCACAACCCAAGGCCACCCACTGGCACGACTGCCTCCCCACACCCTCTCACCTCTGGAGTTCAAGGATCTTCAGTGGATCGAACATGTTTGTGACTCTTCAAAGCCGACCTGAAACTGAAGAAATGCCGAAGCTGTATAATGGCATAAATAGGGTTTTTCAACTTTGGTGCATATCTTGGGCATTTTGGGGAATTTTGACACCAAATTTTCAACATGGAGTTATTGGCACCCCTCCTCATGAATTCAGTCACTGTCATGGAGTTATTCAGTCCCGAAAGTGGCGTGGTCACTGTGGGAAATCAACGTTTGGGACAAATTAACAAAATCATAGTGCCACTGTTCATGAGGGGAGGTCCCAAAATGCCCATCTTAAAAATGTGGTTTAAAAAATCCCCAAAATAATTGGGTTACAGACGTGTGTTGCACAGGTTCTATGCATGCTCATGACTTCACCAATTTTTCATCTTTTCACTCCAGATTTTCAATGTTGCCATTTTTTTTTTTACATCTCCTCATGAACAATACAGTTGTCATTTTCCATGTACTGCCCAAAATGTGTTTTTGTCACTGTGTTGCAGCATAGCCGCTGTGGAAAACCACCTTTCAGCTAGCAAACTGATAGTGCTGCTCTTCATGAGGTGGGCTCACAAAAAGTCCATGTTGAAAATTTGGAGTGAAAATACTAACAAACACCTATGGTGTTAGGGTTTCCAACTGTAGCACCCAACCCTGTAGAGACTGACAGGCGTCAAGGGTGTGACTTGGGATCATCATCTGTAATGCTCAAACCATTCCACCCCCACCCTGCAGCCAGTGACAGGCATCGTGGTGTGCCTTGCAGTGTTCGGCCACAAAGTTCACCCCATTCTGCTATACTGCACCCACCTCAGCGTATTTCCTTATGGAATGGGGTAAGTATAACGACCAAAGACCCCAAAGCACACCATGACACTTGTCAGTGTCTACAGGGTGCGGTGAGGTAAAATGGCATGAGTGTTATAGCTGACGACCCAAAGGCACACCCCAATGCCTGTCGGTCTCTGCAGGTGGGATGGGGTTACGCCTACTCTTAATACTTCACTGCCATTCCTATTATGCATCTCTAACTCCTGCACTACCACTGCCAATGCCAATAAGACAACATTCGACATTGACAGATGCTTGTTTGTAAATATCAGGAGCTGCTTGAGCAGTGTGCTTGAGGCCCCTTTTGCTAAAAGGCCTAAAATGTGAACTCCAGTATCCTCTGGTTCTCAATACCTTTTTCAGTTATGTCAAAATACAATTATATACATTTCAACAGTAATACTATATATATTCTAAACAATAGGGATTCCCAATATTAGTTTCATTTCCATATACTGATTTGCACATATTTCTCATGGGCGTAGCAAGGGGGGTTTTCTGGGTGCTCAGAAACCCCCCACACCTCCCGCTTGCCAACTGTGTCCCCCCTAAAAATCTTTCTTTTCTTTCAGCCATAGACTCTGCACAGAGAGTCGAGTCACTCGTGATGCGACCCCCTCCAGATTTATTTACAAACAGTCGATCTGCCTCCTGAAACTAAGGCTGTGCTGTCCTGCCCATGGCCATAACTTTTCCGACTGGCACTGCGATTCCCAGGCATTTAAACTTTAAAACAAAAACCTGATGGCCAGTCAGCTGATGAAGCCCTGCCTCCGCCGGCACTGCTCGGCTTGTTCACAAAGAGGTCTCGGCCCACCACGTGTGATTACAGATTGGCAGTCACATGATGCTGAGAGCTGCTGCACGCCAAATGCACACACTCTCTTGGCAGTCTTCATTCCGGACCTACTGCAGAGGTGCTCTGAGCAGCTAGCTTGCTGTCCATAGTGTGTTCAAGGCTGTAAGACAGATTCAACATGGCAGCTGCAGTCTGGGAGACGGGGGAGTAATGGACAGCCTCAGCAGCAGGGGGGGCATCTCGGGGAGGCCGCAGTAAGGAGCTCGGGCCCAAACGTAGTCACTGGGACAGGCAAAATTACAGGCCTTCAGTGAGATGGTGTTAGAAGCCAGGAGGCAGACGGGTGACCGAGTGGGGTGCAGCAGTGAAGTCAGGAGGGAGGATATTTCAGGTAGCTGAAATAAAAATGCACTGCAGCTGAGCACTGAAGTGAAATGGGACAAAAACCTAACACTAAACATGGATTCAGGAAGGGAAAGAAAAAAATTACCAATGCGGGGGGAGGGAGTCCAACCTAACAATTTTCAGTGCTGTGGCAGCTGAGCAGGCAATTAGATGGGGCTTACTTCTAACACAAAACATGATTTGGTAGGGTATAAGGAAAAATTACAAGGGTGGAGGGCAATTTTGGTAAACTAAAAGTGGCCTAGAAGTAGGGAATTCCATAATTCTGTGCTGATTCATCACACTGGGGCTGATATGACCAGGGGGCTAAGGTCAGGAAATGAAAAATGGCTGGCTGGCTGGTCACATCATGAGCAACATAAACTAAGAGGGCTAAATAAAAATTATGATATGGGGTGATGAGAGGGTATAAGCCTCAATTGATGGAGCAGTCACAGTTTGAATTGCATTTACAGTGCTGGAAAGCATCATCGACGAGAGGGTATAAGCCCCTGTCGATGAAGAAGTGTTTAGAGGATGACCTGTCGATGGAGGGACACCTGAAATGGTGGCCATCGAAGGGCGGCAAAGCAGGGAGTGTGAGGAGGGTTTCTCTTTCTCCTTTTTCTGCCGACCGGGAATGAGAACCAGTAGAGGGGGAGCCCTTGGTATGAGCCCCCTGGTTCTCCAAGAGAGACATTTTCTGCTCCATCAAAAGATGATGAATTTCAAGCAACCTTCATCAATAAGTTGCCTGATTAAATTCCTGGCATAACTGCAGGAACTGGTGTCGTGTGTGGGTCCCAGACACCTTACACAAAGTGTGTGGTTGTCAAAGCGGTATATCTTCCTACTGCAATGGCAGGAACAAAATAATGCTTTGTTTTGTTGACTAATCTGTAGACATTCGTCTTAGTTCCAAATTTTTCGTTGATGACTGCTACACAGAAGTTGCACTAGCTGCTGCACGAGCTGAAGACGGCGGGAAAATGAACTGAGGATACCAGGGACCGCCCATTCTCACATAGGAAACAGGAAGCTGATGTCATGTGTGGGCGATCCCTGGTGAAAAACTGCCGTGCACCACAGCAACCTCTGCTGGATACCCAAAAGTATTACCTACTGCAAGAGACCACTCCATAGAAGATCTACTGTTACAGGTGAGTAACTTGTTTTTCTAGGGACATGGATATGATGTTCTATCCACACTTCAGGCAGACTCCTAGCAGTTCTCCAGGAGGAGGGGCAAGGCGTACACCCCCTATTTAGGGAACAGAGACTGGAGAACTGATGCCTCAAAACCAGCATCCCAACATGACTCAAGGTTGATGTGGTAGTGGGAGATGAAGGAGTGTGCTGACTTCCAGGTAGCAGCCCTGTAGATCTCCTGGATAGGGACGTCCCTGGAAGCAGCCACCAAGGCAGTGGTATGGCGGGTGGAATGAACCCTTAGCCCAACGGGAGGCCTCGTACCCACTACCTATGGCAGAGGTCAATGCAGGGAACAATCCACCTGTCAATTGTCTGCTTGGCTGCCAGTCTGCCTGGTGTGGCTTCAGCGTAGGTGAGAAATAGCTGGCATATCTCTCCCTGAACTCCAGCTGTGGGCTTCTTATAGTAGGCTAGCCTTCGCAGCAGATCCAATGTATGGAGCCTGTGCTCAGCCTCCGAGGTGTGGTAGGTGATGTACACTGGGAGATGAATCACCTGGTTAAGGTGAAACTTTGACACAACCTTCGGGAGGAACTTCGGGTTGGGGCACAGGACAACCATGTCCCTGTGGAAGACCAGGTAAGAAGACTCCACCAAAAGTGCCTGGAGCTCACTGATCTTTCTGGCTGATGTGATAGCCACCAGGAAGGTGGTCTTCTACGACAAGTGTGACATCTCACACCTGTGCATCGGTTCAAATGGCTTGCCCATGAGCATTGCCAATACCAGCAACAAGTCCCAAGGTGGTGGTGGTTCATGTACCAGAGGGTAAATGTGGTCAAGGCCTTTAAAAAGTGCCAGACCACCTTTTCCTGCACCACTGACTGCTACAAGTCCATGTCTGGTATGCAGAGATGGCTGCCAAGTGCATCTTAAGGGTTGTCAACCGAAGGCCCACCTGAGAGAGGAACCAAAGGTAGTCAAGAATGCTAGCCACTGGACAAAATAAGGGGTTCAGTCCCTTGCCCTGGCACCAAATGGAGAACCTCTTTCATTTGAAGGCTTAGCATTTTCAGATTGACTCTTTCTGAGAAGCCTCGACCATGTTGAGGACATCTTCAGAGAGCCCCAAAGCCTGGCACTCAGGAACCAGGCTATCATATGTAGGGATTGAAGGTCTGGGTGGAGCACCTTCCCCTGATTGCATGAGAGCAGGTCCAGGTGTTGAGGACGATGCCTTAGAAGGCTGCAGTTGAGGCTAAGGAGATCAGAGTACCAGAATTGGCGCAGCCAGTCTGGAGCCACCAGGATCATCCATGCCTTGTCCCTCCTCACCTTGAATAACACCTTGTGGATCAAGGGAAATGGAGGGAAGGCACAGAGAAGGCCCAGGGTCTGGAGAAGGCATCCTCCTGCAGCGTTCCCTGCTAAGGAAGGTGGGAACAGTACAGCCTCAGCTTTGCATTCTCCTGGAGGCAAACAGGTCCACCAGAGGGGTGCCACATTGGGAGAACAGGCTGTGTATAACTTCTGGGTGGAAAGACCACTTGTGAGATGCCTCGCCTACATGGCTGAGAGCATCTGCCAGCTAGTTGGAAGCACCGGCCACATGGTTGGCCAGGAGTTCAGCCTCCAGGCTGTGCAAGAGGGTCCAAATGTGGAGAGCTTCCCTGCACAGAGTAAGGGAGCATGTCCCACCCTGTTTGTTGAGGTAGTACATGGCCGTGGTGTTGTCTGTTTGGACCTGAACGACCTGACCCTGAATGTGCGGAGCAAAGGCTGTCAGCACCAGCCAAACTGCTCGAAGCTTCAGCAGGTTGATGTGGCACCAGGACTCCTCAGGGGTCCACAGACCATGGACTTTGTATTCCCCCAGGTGGGCATCCCAGCCCATGAGAGAGGCATCAGTTCTCAAGATGACCGTTGGCTCTGGGTGGACAAATGGAATCCCTTCAGATGGTCTGGGACTAACCACCACTGGAGGGTGTACCATATTGGCTGGGTCACAGTTACTGACTGGTTGAAGTGGCCCTTGCGCTGAGACCATTGGCGGGCCAGATCCAACTGGAGAGAGCGCAATCTCCAGTGAGCCCAATGGACCAAGCTGGTGCAGGCCACCATATATCCCAGGAGATGCAGGAAGTCCCAAGCAGGGCATAACTGTCCAACCTGAAATGATCAGGCAAAGGAGAAGAGAACCTCCACCCTGCCTGCCAGGAGCCAAGCCCTGGCTCTGGTAGAGACGAGCTCTGCCTCAATGAAGTGAATCACCTGCGAGGGCAGAAGTTCCCATTTTGCCTCGTTGACTAGGACGCCAAGAGAGATGCAGGTCTGGAGGGCCAGATCACTGGACCTCTCCACCTCCTGCCTGGAAGGACCCACAAGTAGCCAGTTGTCCAGGTAGGGCTATACCTGGACCCCTCAGCACCTCAGGTAAGCTGCCATCACTGCAATGCATTTGGTGAAGACCCAGCGTGCCAAGGAGAGGCCGGATGGCATGGCCTGGAACTCATAGAGGACCACCTCTGCATGGAACTAAAGGAAGTGTTAGTGTTACAGACGGATTGGGATATGAAAGAATGCGTCCTGAAGATCCAGAGAGAAGAACCACATGTTCTGCTCGAGAGATGGTATGATCTGGGACAGAATGACTATCCTGAAGGTGCGTGGTCTGAGAAACTTGTTCAAGTCATGCAGCTCTAAGATGGGGCAACAGCCCCTTGTTCGTCTTGGCACCAGGAAGTATCTGGAGACAAACCCTGGGTGTTCCGGAGGGTCTGAGACAGGAGTCATGACCTCCTGGCAGAGGAGCTGGGCGATGTCATTCTGAAGGGCCAACAGGATGTCAACGGACACTGTGTCCTCCCATGGGGCCCAGGCACAGCAAGGCGGGTAAGCCTTGAACTCTAAAGGCAGACCCTGACCGACCACCTTGAGGACCCACTTGCCTGTGGTGACAGTGGACTAGGTGGAAAGGAAGTGGCAGAGCCAGTCCCCCACAGGAGGACCCAGGACGGCCATGGGTAGGCACCCCCATACTGTCTCTGGGTAGGCTTGGAGGTGGAGGAAGGATCAGCTGAAGAGCCATTGGGACCCCAACCTCCTGGCTTTTGGACGACCGTGGTCACTGACTTCGGCCAGGGACACCAAGCTTGAGCCTGTTGTCCAGCATGAGGCTGGGTTAATTTGGCCGCAGGGGTAGAGAGGGGCTGCAAGGGCTTCTTCGTCTGCTGTTTAGAGCCCTTGGGATCCCTCTGGGTGGATGTCACCGACTCCTAGGTGGCATTGGACTTTTCAGTGCGGGTGAGATGCCCCTCAAACTTGAGCCTGAATAAGTTGGTGCCCAAGAAGGGAACATCCACCAGCTTGTGCTAGGTATTTGCCATGAAGGTCAAAATCCGCAGCCAAGCCCTACAGCGCATAGCCATTGCAGCTGCAACAGATCGGGCACAAGAGTCTCCAATGTCCATGGCAGTCTGGAACTGTTGTTTAGCCACCGTTTGGTCCTGATCCCGGACCTGCTTGACCGTGGTCTATAGGTTTGCTGGGCGATGAGGAAACACCTCATAAAGTCTGTACAAAAGGGCACAGGAGAACTAGGCCATTAAAAGGGCCAAACTTGCTTGCTGAAGGCCAAGAGAGGAGGCAGCATAGACCTTTTTTCCCATGTGGTCTAGTTTTTTGGACTCCTTGACAGGAAGCTTGTCAACATCACCCATGTTGCCCGTGCACCCAAACACAAAGTTGGCCCCCAGACCCTCAGCCAAGGGGTGCTCTTTGAATCCAGAAAGGGAACTGATTGGGACTGCATACTTGTGAGACATCTGAGCCAAGGGCACAGAACAAGAGGCAGGATACTGTCACAGCTCCAAGGCAGGGTCAAGAATGGCCTCCGCCATCAGGAAGGCTTCCCCAAGGGAGTCACCCTGGTAGAGGATCTCAGTGAGCGGGTAACAACCCCTCTGATGAACAGGCTCCATTAGGAGACCCGTGGACTCTGAGATCAGGCGGAGAATACCTAGAAAAGAACTGGGGCCTTGCTCAGCCGACAAATCCTCAGCCGACTCCATGTCCACCGGATGGGAGTGCAAAAAGGAACCTTCCGATTCTGAGGAATCATTAAATAAAGGTAGATCGCCAGAATCCCCGCAGACTCTATGGTGTCAGTCGGGGGTAATGGTGACCAACAGCTGATGGAGAAGTCCTAATGCTGGGCAGGCCTCCTTAGTCGGAGGGCCAGACTTTAGTTGTTTGGGAGGTGGCTCCACCAAAATTGGCAGAGGCCAAGCCAGGATCTGACAGGTCGGTTCCAGCCGAGGCAGGGAAGGCTTCGACCTCTGTGGCAAAAGTCATGTTATGGCCGGGGGTTGGGGCCAGAATGGGCTTCACCCTGGTGTTATCAGGGCACAGGTCAGGAAGCACAGGAAAAGCAAGAGTATTTTCAAAATTCGCAAATAGTGTTTTATTTTTCTCAAAAACAGCAAAAGAAAATTATTCAGTATAACTATTTACAAAGGCAGTACAAACAGAAAACAAAGTCCTTCTTCTGAGTGTTTCATCTCAATTTCAAGTTTCAGTCTCTCACTCTCGTCTCCCTCTAGCAAAAACATTGTTGCTCTTTTTATAAGTCTTTGTCTGGGAACTCATTAAGACAGCCTGCTTTTCACAGAACGTTTGTGTACGTCTACCGGATGTTCTTGTCAGTTTCAGTGCAGATGCAGCAAAAAAGAACACAGTGACCCCGAACAGACCTCTTGTTTACATCTCTGCAAAAGGCTTAAAAATTGCTACTCAGGTTAACCCCTTGAGTTCCAAATAGCTTTTTGCAATCATATCAACAGTATGACTATATACAGTTTTAAACAAAGGGATCCCAGTATCACAAACAGTTTTGCGAAGAGATTCACATATATTTTTTTTATAACTACAGATGTGCAAGAGGGAAGAAATAGCAAGGGAAGGCAGAGAGATAGCGAGAAGTGGAGAAGTGCGAAACCGTCAAAGTGATCAGTTCTTAGGTCTCACAAGAAAATTTGGTTGCGCAACCAGACAGAGAAGAGACAGAAAAGGAGAGGCTAGAAATGAAAATTACATACCTACCATAATTCTTGATCTTCTATTGTATCTTCACCATTCATTACTGCATGGGTTAGTGCCAGAGGCGCACACCGGCTAAGGAAGATTTTTTTTTTTTGAGTCGGCTCCAACGGTCCCACCCACAAGAGCGACACGCTGTGTCATGCATGAGAGGCGTCCGTTAGATGCCGAAGACTCCTCCTCCATCTCAGTTCTGGTAGCTGGAGAGGCAAAATAAAGGGTAAAGGAAAAAAAGGGAGAGCGAGGCAAGAGAGCCGAGGGACAGAAAAAGGAAAGGATATAAACTGAAGAAGGAATAAGCCGGTAGAGGACAGATAGAAGAGGGAGACTACCTACCCTAAGGGACTGCAGGGCCTCCCTTCTGGGCGGCTCTAAGGGAGGAACAGATAAAGAGAAAAGGAAGAAGAAGAAAGAGAAGAAAAAGAAGGGATGCTGAGAGGGGAGAACACTGCCCATAGATACATTGGTTGAGAGGGTTATAAGCTCGGAACCAAAAACAAGGGAGCAAGAATCCCTCCTGATAGGACCGAGAAAAGGTTCAACTGAACCGTTTGTATCAACCGGACACAAAGGGCACATTCTCTAACTCTTCATCATCCCAACCCCCTACACTCTAGCTGAGAGCTCACAGACTGCCCAGGCAGAAATCTGTTACGGAAGGAGAGCACCCAACTATGAGGGGGATAAGCCCCTTAGCACCTTGTTAAGTGCTAACACCGAAATGTGTGTGCCGGGGGGTTAGGCCCTACAAAAGGCAGCTTTGTATGAAGGATAGAGTGGGAACTCAATCGGACTCCCTGAAGGCAAGGCAAGGGCAACAGTTCAAGGTTAAAGAAGTGCAGAAGCACCAACCAGAAGAAGCTGACAGTTAAATAATGCCTGCCAGAAGGAACCTGAATTTTTTTTTTTTATTTAGTTGTTTAACCAGATATAGCACACTAAGCTGAAAGCTTTTTTACAGGAGTGACCTGGGAGCACAAGGAGATTAAGTGACTTGCTCAGGGTCACACAGTATTCAAGTGGAAGCTGTGGGATTCAAACCCAGGTCTGGTCTGCTGGATATCACCAGATTTGCAGCTCAGAGCCTTAGACCACTGCGCTATACTGCCTCCTCTTGAGGCCGAGCCCTAGAGGGATGGTCTCTTCAGCTGTGAACTGAACAATGTGGCTAAGGAGTCAAGAGGTCACCCTTAGGGGCAGTCAGAAAGAGTTTCCTCAGGATAGAGAAGATCAAAAATTATGGTAGGTACGTAATTTTCATATCTTCTCTTGTCAATCTTCACCATTCATTACTGCTTGGGTGAGTACCAAGCTCCTCCCCACAAGGGGGGATAATAGGAACCCTGAGGGAACAAGACCACAAGCCTCCTGTTGGTGGGAAACAGGAGGGGAAGACCCTGGACTAATCAGGTGAGAAGCCTATGGTGGAGGAGAGCTAGAAGGTGTCCCCCGAGGATGGGGAGACGGAGGAAGCCCCTGCAGAAGTCTCCTAGCTCTGGAGGAAAAAAGACGGGTCCCCTGGAAAGTGGAGTGAATCACCCTATGCTGGGCCAGGTGTGACAACCTTGATAGACGAAGCTATGCCGTCCGTCTAATACAGATCGTTGTCCCTGCAAGCCTGGAAGCCACCTCATTGACGTCATAAGATGCCTTGTTTGGTGTCTTGTCAGCTCCAGGCCTATAGCAGAGAGGGCAATAGCTTGTCTGGATTGCTCTGTATCAGGCATTGATGCTAAGATTTGGGAGAACATCGACCACAAATGCCTACTGTAGGCAGCATGGTGAGCCTGATGTGATGCAATGCATAACATCGCACGAGAGGAAGAGAACACTCTTCGCCCCCACCGGTCAAATTGTAGGGAATCTGAGTCCGGTAGATGGTCATGCGCCAGGCGGTGGCACCCGGAGGGAGTTTCTAGGTATGCCAATCCCGAAGGAGGGTTGGGGAGAGTACCTAGAGATTCCGATGGGGCACAGTACCTTTTTCTGCAGTCTGCCGGGGCTGAAGAAAGGGTGGCTGGTGACTGCCAGGAATGGATAGACACCTCCTGGAAGGGAATAGGCTAGGATAGTACCACCAGATGCTGGGCACAGAATTCACTGAGGAATTTGCGCATCTCCCGTTCAGTACTGTCTCGCCTAACAAAGGAGATACGAAGATCCCGCACCATCCTCGAAAGGAATCGCTGATATTCAGTGAAATCAGCATCGGAGGAGAGATAAGCAGTGGGTTCCTCTCCCTCCGAGGAGGGAGACAAGGATGATGGAGAGCTCGATTGTCCAGAGGACTCCTGCAGCGGTGGGGATAGACGAAACACCCACTCATGCATATATCTAACGTATGAGGGGAAGGCCGCCGCAGAGCCTCTGAATGTCTCCTAGGATAACGGGCCTGCAGGACCGACATGGCCTGGTAGAGAGGGGGGTGGCTGCAGAGGAATGGGAGAGGGGCACCTACGGCGAGGCAACTGTCCTCTGCTGAGGCTCTGAAATCCAGAAAATGGGGCCCGAGCTGGTGGGATCCCGGACAACAAACCAGGTCGCAGAATGGAACCCTGGGGATGCGAGGCCTGGAAGAGCCTAGTAGGGGATCCTCCCCTGTGATGAACCTGGGGCTGCATGGGTCCAGAAGGGCAGCCCACAGCAATGCCACCAGAAGGGTCCTTGGGGGCTCGAGAGGGAAAGATGGGGCCTGGCGCTATGGCTCCTACCTGCCCCCCGAGGAGTGGCAGGTGAAGACAGAGGTGCCTCAACCCGGTCTCTCGACCCCCCGGACTCTGAGAACGCCCTCCTCCTCGACCTCAGCAACACCTCACTCCAAGGAGGTGCAACAGCACTGGGATCGGCAGCTGCCACAACCCTCCCAGGAGGGAGAGCCACTCCCTCTGCCTCCACGCCATCCCCCTCCAGGACCCAAGACCACCCCCAGCCTAGGAGGCCTCAGGGGAGGACAGCAGAGGAGACAGAGGAATAGGCGCACTGGGCCGCCTAGCACCTCATCTCACCAGAGACCCTGACTCCGAAGAGTCAGGGTGCCAGGTCGGGTCCACATCTGAATCATCCTCATCCGAGCAGGACCACCTGGACCACAATACTGGCCACCCCGGAGGTCTCCAGTGAAACGGCACCACGAACGGCGCTGGTGCCAGTGGTGGCGCCGGATGAACCCGGACCCCCCGCAACGCCGAAACCCGGCCCTGACTCCCCAACGGTACCAGCCAGACCCACGGCACCACCCTCGGCACCGGGACCTGACTCAGCACCGGTAGAAGAGCCGACCTGGCCCACGGCATCGTGGGTGGTGCCAAGACCCAACACGGTGCCACGAACAGTGCCGCCTCGATCACTGGCGCCGCAAATGGCACCAGAAGGTGGCATTGAGGGTCCACCGATGCCGGGCCCAGCAGACCTGGGCCTCGACACTGGGGGAGCCTGCACCTCTAAGCAGGTGACTGCCAAGGCGGTGTCTCCACTGTGGCCCCGGGAGGGACCCTGGCGTTCCTCTGACACCGCGAAAGAGGCCTCCTCTTTGGCAAGAGAAGATGAGGAGGCCTCCTCCTCTCCAGACTGTATAGGCCTGAGAGGGGACCCGGAGGAAGGGTCTAGAGATCTTACCTGGGAATCCCTGGAGCGGTGCCATCCCCCGAAAGTCGGCAGAGCCTTGCCGATCTTGAACACGCGGACTTCCAGGACATGATGGTCCATCAAGAAACAGGCATCACACACATCCATATTATGATTGGGTCACAGGCAATGGGAGACAAACATCATGCCGGTCCATGACGGAAAAATGCCGGCCACAGGAGCACTGACGCATAGGGGCGCGGCCTGCCTTCGACTTGCATTTTGCCCCAGAACCTGACATGATGTGAAACAATTAAGGCAAAAAAGTACAGCTCTTGGTATCGTTGAATAATAGTAAAAAAAACAGAACGGTCTTACCAGTGACAACATCAAGAAAAAGGTAGGATGAAGGAGAAGTCTGAATCTGGCGTCGGCGAATGACAACTAGGCCTAGTAAACTGTAAATTCTATCGCACAGCAGGTGGAGCCTCGATGGTGGGAGAAACAGATCTGAGATGGAGGAGGAGTCTGCGGCACCTAATGGCTGCCCCTCCCGCATAACGCAATGCGTCGCTTTTGTGGGTGGCACCGTTGGAGCCGACTCAAAAAAAAAAAAAATCTCCCATAGCGGTTGCACGCCTCCGGCACTAACCCAAGCAGTAATGAATGGTGAAGATTGACAAGGGAAGATCAGACCCTTATGTTTAAACTCTTTCTACATAATAAATGGGGTAGGGTCTTATTCAACCCTGTCACATACCCCCCTCTTTAAGAGGGAACCTGTTTTACAAAACGTTCTATTAAATTCCTGTCTAACATTAGCTTATAACTTTTACAGTTCAGTGCATATGCAGCATAGCAGAGAAGTTTCAACTCACACATTTTGTTTTTTTCAATCTTCATAATTCTCAATCCTTGATCCGTATCTTGACAGAAAATCAGCATTGACATTCTCTTTTCCCAGATTTGTGCATCACTTTAAATTTAAATGGCTGTAGTGCCAGGTACCACTGTGTGATTCTAGAATTTTTATCCTTCATTTGGTTAAGCCAACAGCGAGGACTGTGATCTGTTACAAGTACAAAGTCAGCTCCTAGTAACTAAAACTTAAGAGAATCCATGGTCCACTTTGCCGAAAGGCATTCCTTTTCAATGGTGGAGTACCTTTTCTCTCTGTCGTGCAATTTCCTACTTATGTATAGAATAGGATGTTCTTTCCCATCTTTATGTTGACTCAAGACTGCACTTAGGCCTACCTCAGATGCATCTGTCTGTAACAGAAATTGTTGCTCAAAGTCTGGGCTTCTTAAAACAGGGGCTGAACATAATGCAACCTTCATGGCCCGAAAAAATTCATCACACTCTGGGGTCGATTTCACATTATTCGGGAAACATTTCTTTGTGAGTTCCATGAGGGGGGTAGCTAACACAGCAAAGCTGGGAACAAATCTCCAATAATAATCAGCTAGCCCAAAAATGACCTGACACATTTCTTGGTTTTGGGGACAGGACTGTTAGCTACAGCTTCTATCTTGGAAACCCGCCTTGACTTCTCCATTTCCCAAAATACAGCCCAAATATCTGATTTCCTGCATGCCCAATGCACACTTGGTAGGATTAATTGTTAGATCTGCCTTTTTGATTGACTGGATAAGTGCTTGTAAGTGTTCCAGGCAGCATTTCCAGTCTGGACTGTACACCACAACATCATCCAGGCATGCAGCACAATCACCAGTGTGAGGGGATAAAATTATGTCCATGTACCACTGGAATATAGCAGTTGCACCATGTACCAAACAGCATGGTGGTGAACTGATAGAATCTTACAGGAATGGCAAATACGGTTTTGTCTCTGGATTCTTCAGCTAGGGGGATTTGCCAGTAACCCTTGGTGAGATCAAGGGTACTGATATACTTGGCACTGCCCAGTCTGTCCACCAAATCATCTATTCTGGGCATAGGATAACTGTCAAATTCTGACACCTGATTAAGTTTCCTAAAATCAAGGCAGATTCTTACACCCCCTTCTTTTTTGCTTACAATCACCATTGGGGATGACCAAGCACTTCTGGAATCAATACCCAATTCTTTCATTTTTTGTGTTTTCTGAACCACATCAGCTCTTAACTGCTCTGGTAATCTGTATGTCTTTTGTCTACTAGGTCGAGCATTCCTTGGCACTATTACGTGCTTGACCCCTTTTGCTCGGCCTGGTGCTGTGATAAAAGTACTGTTAAATGTCTTTAGCAGTTTGTTTGGAGGTTAAGGAAATATTCACCTTTACAGCATCAGCAGTTACAGTTTGTTCAAGTCTATCATAAGCTACAGCAATATCTTTATCAGTTTCTGGTAAAACTAGCAGAGCAGCCTTGGGTGTTTTTCAGTCCCTTTCTTGAGGAGGTTAGCATGGTATATCTTAGTAGGATTTTTCCTATCGGGGTCTCAGTCTTGTAGTTAACTGTGCCAGTACATCTAAGCACTTTGTAAGGCCCTTGCCACTTCATTAACAGTTTCTTTTCTGTAGTGGGCAACAGCAGCAACTTTTTCACCTGGCTCAAAAACCTTTTCTTTTACCTAATGGTCATAATACACCTTCTGCTGGTTTTGAGCCTCTTCTTGATTACTATGGGAGATTTCAGCCTATTTCGCCAGCTTTATTCTCAGGGCACATACATATAAGATATAATAGATTGTTTATGAGGGGGGTTATCTTCCCATGTTTCTTTTACTACATCTAGTGGACCTCTAGGTTATCTACCATACAGCATTTCAAATAGTGAAAAATCTCTAGATGCCTGTGGCACTTCTGTGTTAAGCAAAAAGCAGGTGAGGTAAGTATTGGTCCCAATCTTTCTCTTCCCCTTTCACAAACCTTTTTAACATGTGTTTTAGGGTTTGATTAAAACGCTCAACAAGACCGTCTGTCTGAGGGTGATAAAGGGATGTTCTTAAGGCGGTGATACCAAGTAGTCGGTACAGCTCCTCCAATAATGCAGCACTAAAATTACTACCCTGATCAGTAATAATCTCTTTAGGTATGCCCACCCTGCTGAAAATTTTGGCAAGCTCTGCTGCCAGTTCCGGGGCTGTGACAGTACGCACTGGAACTGCCTCTGGGCATTGAGTAGCATAGTCACATACTACCAAAATGAATCAATTACCCTTTTCATTTTTGTCTAAGGGGCCAACCACATCCATTGCAATTCTCTCAAAAGGCACATCTATGAAGGGTAGGTGCACCAGGGGCACCTTGTCTTTTTTAGTCATTGGGGCTACTTTCTGACACTCAGCACAGGAACTGCAGTAGGTAGCAACATCTTCATGAATTTCGGGCCAGTAAAACCTGTACGGCAATCTGGCAAGGGTGCGATTTTTTCCCCGAGTGACCACCAATAGTACTATCATGTGCTATTTGTAACAACTCAGATCTATACTTTTGTGGTATAACCAATTGTTCTATCTGGTCCTGTGTCTGAGGTTTAGCCCAAACTCTGTACAGTAGACCATTACATTTTTTAAACATAGGTTCACCCTTTTTTGGTTTCACAAACAGTTGCTTAAAATAACCATGGAGAGAAACATCATTAGCTTGGTCTGAAAGAAAATCACAATCAGTTATCAGTTTAGTTTCAGAATTTTCATACGTTAACCTCATATGTCCATTAGTCATCTGTTGCCACGGTTTCTTCAGGTGTCATCTCTTTCCTGGACTTCTGGATCTTGGAGCTGTGCTCAAACAAGTCAGAATCAAAATCAGCGAAAGGAAAAGAGTCCCCACCATCTGAGATTTTCTTTGCCTGAGCTCTTGTCACCACAGCTGCTGAAACATCAGGATTTACTCCCTCTTTGATTAACTCAGTAAATCCTGGAAAGTCATTTCCAATAATCACAGGTACAGGTAAATTACAGTCATGTAAGAACTTACCGTAACAGTAGATCTTCAAGAGAGGCTCTTGCAGTAGGTAATCACCTGAGGACTGCACCCCCTGGCATCAGGACCACAAGAAAACCTTTGCTAGCAATGTCTGGCAGTGGACTGCCCACCCGCCATCAGTGTGACACTATATAGTGGGCGGTCCCCACAACCGCCTTCCAGTTCTCCCACCGGAGACCTCCAGAAGGAGCGACAGGAGAATGGAAAAGGAAGAGAAGCCTGGAGCCAAAAGAAAGGCCTAAGGATGAGGAGTAGCAGATGTTGGGAGGGAGGGGAAAAAGGTTACCTACTACAAGAGCCTCTCTCGAAGATCTACTGTTACGGTAAATTCTTACAGTACGTAACAGTAATATCTTACTTCGAGAGGGCTCTTGCAGGAGGTAATCACCTCGAGGACTGAGTCCCAAGCAGTATACAGCAGACAAAGTCTGAAGCCTGGGAGGCAGGAAAAGCCTGCTGGAAGCAGGTATTTAACGAAGAAGGCCCTGTAGGACAGCCAGTGCAAAGCCAGCCCTGCGCCTAGAGGCAATATCCAGACTGTAGTGTTTAGTGAAAGCATGGACACAACTCCAAGTCGCCACCACACAAATGTCAGCAGCAGACACATTCCGTAAATAAGCAGTTGAAGCAGCCATTCCCCTGGTGGAATGCCCCTTAACTTCCCCAGGGAGGGTCTTACCATACGTCTGGTAACAGAAAACAATGCAATGTGCAAACCATTTGGATAAACATTGTTTAGAAACTGCCACGCCCGCCCTCTTCGGCGCGAAAGAAACAAAAATCTGATCCAATTTCTGGACAGGCTTGGAATGGTTAGTGTAGCAACGTAAAATTCTATGAACATCTGAGGTGTGCAGAATGGCCTCCCCCTGATTGGAGTATTCAGGGTAATACACCAGCAGTTGAATAGATTGATTCAATGTTAATTCAGAAACCACTTTCGGTAAAAACTGAGGATTTGTACGCAGGGCCACCTGGACTCTGAAAAATCAAATAAGGCTCCTTACACATCAGGGCCTGAAGCTTGGAAGTCCTTTGAGCAGAAGTGACTGCAACTAAAAAGAGCGTTTTCCGGACAAGTAGCGCATATCACAAGTACTTCCCAGTTCAAAGGGAGGCACAGGTAAGTTTCTCTAGAAAAAAATGTTGATCCCAAGGTGGTGCAGGATTGCGCACTGGGGGTTTCAGGTTGAGGATGCTTTTCAAAAAGGTTTTGGAGACCTCCAGCTGAGTCACAGCTTTGTCCTCCACCAAGATATGGTAGGCAGAGACAGAAGACAAGTGAACCTTTAGCAATGAGAAACTCAGGCCCAGGTCATAGAGGTGAAGCAAGTACTCCATGACCTGGGGAACAGGGCATGAGAAAGGATCCCACCCCTTGGAAGTGGCCCAAATGGAGAAACATTTCCACTTCATAGCAAAAGTCATCCTCATGGAAAGCTTTCTAGCCTCCACAAGGACCCGAGCCACTCTAGAGGAGACTCCGAAGCACGAGGCTGCTATGTCAGCAGGTGCCACGCATGCAGGCAAAGGGACTTCAACCTTGGATGGATCAGTGTGCCCCTCTCCCGAGTCGGAAGATCATGGCAGACGGGCAGGGGAACTGGCGGCTCCACTGCAAGCTACTGGAGAAGCGGAAACCATATCTGGCGAGGCCAACACAGGGCAATCAGAATCATGTGAGCCCCCTCCGCTTGCAGCTTGAGCAGCACCCTCCGCAGAACTGGAAGGGGGGGGGAAGGTGTACAAAAACCTCCCTGTCCAGCAGAGAGATAGCACATCTCACCAGAAAGCACCATGCCCAAGAGCAAGCGAACAAAACCTGTTGTATGGGGAGGCAAACAGGTGTAGGTCTGGATGACCCCATAGGTCGAATTGTCCTCGACCACAGCTTACTTGAGCTCCCATTCATGGGCTCTTATTCTGGTGCAGCTGAGACTGCCTGCTAGGATGTTTTGCACGCCCAGAACGTGAACCACTGTGAGGTGAATTTGTTGCACAACTGCCCAATTCCACACCTGCATTGTCTCCCTGCAGAGGGGATATGAGCAAGTGTCCCCCTGTTTGTTGAGATAGATACCAGACAACACACATATTGTTTGACTGGACTAAGAATGGGCCCTGGCAGAGCAAGTGCTGGAAAGCCTGAAGAGCATATAGCACTGCCCTCATCTCCAGCATGTTTATGTATAGGGAGAGTTCCAACTGGGACCACAGCCCCTGTGTTCTGTAAATCTCCATATGAGCTTCCCAGCCCGTCCCTGAAGCATCTGTAGTCAGGGAGTGGATGGGGGGAAGGGACTGAAAGTGTACCCCCCTGGTAAGATTGCTGAGATCTTGCCACCACAGGAGATCACACTGCATCGAACTGGAGACCTGGTCATCCAACCTCTGATCCCACTGCACTCTGAGCATTCACTGTGAGATACGCATGTGGAGTCTGGCCAGAGGAACAGTGGGGATGGCTGCTGCCATAAGGCCAAGGAGCCTGAGAACCGACCTGGCTAAAACCCACCTGCTGGAGGCTATCATATGAGCCGGCTTCTGCAAGGTTTCCGCCCAGTCTTGAGGAAGGAAAGCCATACCCTGGGCCATATCCAATACCGCTCTAGTGAGCTGGAGATGCTAGGAAGGGGCAAGGTGGGGCTTGGGGTAGCTGATCATAATCCCAACCTGCGCAAAGAGGTACAGGGTAGCAGAAAGGGAAAGCTCCAGCTGTTCCCTCGACAGGGCTGACAGAAGCCAGTCGTCAAGGTAGGGGAACACATAGTGGCCCTGGGGTCTCAGGGCCACTGCCACCACTGCAAGGCACTTGGTGAAAACCTGAGATGCTGGGGACAGTCCAAAGGGAAGGGCCCTGAACTGGTAATGCTCCCCCCTAGGAGGAAAACTTGAGGTAACAGCGATGGGCCAGAAACACCTGGATATGCAGGTACACATCCTTCATGTCCAAGGCACAAAGCCACTGTCCCTGGTGCAGGAGGGTCAGCAGACCTGGGAGTCAACATTCAAAACCGTTTGTACTGAATGTACTGGTTTAGAGAACTGAAGACCAGAATTGAACGCAAATCTCCTGTTTTTTCTGGAACCAGGAAGAAGTGATAGTAATACCCCTTTCCTACCTGATTTGTGGGAACAGGCTCAATGGCTTATTTTTATGGAAGAGCCTCAATTTCCTCCCATATGAGGGGGATGTGCACCTTTGGGTAGTGGGACACCCCCAGAGGCCTGCTTGGGGGTGTCTCCAGGTGTTCTAATGTGTGGCCTTTGTTCACCAGCTGCACAACCCAGGCATCTGAGATGACTGCCTCCCACCCCAGCAAGTGGCTGGCAAACCTTCCGCCCACTGGCTCCCCTGAGGGAAGAGGTGGTGGGGGTAGGCCGCGACTCAAGAGGCAGAGGGAGGGTTGGGGAGAGCTGTGCCGGAGGCCCTTTGAGCTTTGGCAGGAGGAGCCACAGCCACTGCTGAAGGAGCCCGATGTTTTGCTTGACGTCTGGCCATCTGCTGCTGCTTCATCTGCCACTTAGCCTGGTGATGAAATGGCTGCTTGAATGTAAATCTAGGGTGGTACATGGTGTGGACTGACTGTAAGGCCTTGTCCTTGTAGCTGGTGATAATGTCCTGGGCGTCATATCTGAAGAGGACAGAACCCCTAAAGGAAGCTTCCTGGATTGCTGCCTGAACATCAGGCACCAAGCCAGACACCCTTAACCAGGAATATCTCTGAAGGCAAACCGCCATAGCAGTGCTCCTGGCCAAGGAGTCCATGGCATCCTAAGTGGTCCTCAGCAAGTGATGACAGGCAACCTTGGTGAACCTAAGAATGTCTGCTAAGACAGTTTTGGACTCTGAGTCTGGCATAGCCTTAATGACAGGTTCCAGCTGATGGAAAAGAGACTTCTGGGAGACCAGCATGTGTGCCACATAGTTTAAGGCCAGCTTAGTCAAAATGAAGGAAGACTAGAACTTCCTCCCAAATTGATCCAGCTGCCTCGATTCCTTATCAGAAGGGGAGATGTGCATGGGTCTCAGCTTAGTGGATCTGTCATGAGCCACCATAATGACTACAGAGTCCACCTTGGGGTGTACACTAAGGTGATCCTTACCCTCTGGTGTCCTGTCAGCCTTTTTGGCTACTGCAAGTATGGAAGAAGGCATCATCCAAATAGAAGATGCTGGCTCTTCATGTGACTCTAACCAAGGAGGTGTAGGGACAGGTGCTTCCTCCTGGATGTCAGGGGCTCAGCCAGTCTTTGGCATTTGGGATCCTGAGCATCAGACTTCCACTCAAAGACCTCCGCAATCTTTCTCAGGAGGTCTGCAAAAGAAGAGTCCTCAGGAGGGGATTTAGGGTACTCCTTAGGCTTAGGCTACTCTGTGGGAGGAGTTTCAAATCCTGATATTGCAGAGGAAGAGGAGCCTGAATCTGAGCCTGGATCCGAAGATTCTGAAAATAGGACATCAGGACAAGAGGTCTCCAGAGAGCTAAGATGGACTCTGTCTGTCATCAGCCTAGTCGAAGGCTCTTTCGTCAGGCCAGATGCAGACTGACACGGGTCCGGCATAGGAGTGGACCTGGGCATCTGGTCCGATGGAACCTGGATACCATCTCTTGGGGGGGTGCCAGTAATCCAGCTCCGAGGACAAGCTGGGCCTTGGTCTCTGACCACCAGGACTGGAGGATGACCCAGAAGTCCACCAGAGGCTGAGGAGGAGGCATAGGGGGTGTAGGAGGCTAGTAGACTGATGGATACCACAGAGAGAACCCTGGCGTCAGGTATCCTGGTGTATGGTCCTTATGACCCCGGTAACCCGGTATAGAGTAAGCTGGTGTACACCCCGGCATCTGACAGCGGGTAGAATGTAGGCTGGTGTATAATGTGGCGTTGGGTGACCTGACAGGGTAACCAGACGAGGGCCCTGATGGCAGTGGCATAGGACCCAGAGAACTCTGAGGAGGCCTGAAACTCAGTCCAGAGGGACCTGGGAAAACTGGGCCCCCCGCGGGCAGCAAGCCCAGTGTTAGCGCCAGTGCCACTGCCCAATGGTCCTTTGGGGATGGGTCCAGAGGGTTACCTGGAAGATCCGACATCAGGTCTGGAGGTGAAGTAGGAAAGGTGCCACCTGCCGGACGACCCCCATCCTCCACACCTCACTAATCTGGGGAGGCTCTTCCAAAGGAGAGGAGAGGAGGGGGTGACTCAGTGGGGAAACCCAACTGGTGAAGGCAGTGATAAATCCAATGGTAGGCTCTCATCTGGCTGGACTTGGCCGGGACCCTTGCCAGACCCCGATGTGAACTGATCGGTCGGGCAGAAGTTGGGTGATCCGACGACCAGCTTATCGACCGTGGCTGGGCGAGAGCTGGAGACTCCTGTGCCTGACTTAACAGCCTGGGCCGGTTGCTCGTTGGAGGGCCTGATGAGCGACTTATTGGCCCCGCCAGACTGCTTAGACCCTCCAGTGGAAATGGGTCAAAGAGCGGTGGAAGCCTCGGATTCTGCCGAGGCGCCCATGGCCACTATAACCAGTGGCAGTGGGGGACCCAAGGGCTGCTCCTGGGAGGGTGGGGCAGGCTTGGCGGCAGAAGCAGACTTCCTGGAGGAAGAGGTCCGCTGGTCACCTGAGGGTGGTCGCAGGTGAGAGGGGGACCTATCCTGGTCCCGGTGCTTCCCTTTATCCCTCTTTTTCTTGTGCTTGTGGGAGTCTGTAGGAGAGGAGGAAGCACTTCTAAGCTTCTGGAGCTCTTTTTCCATAATGGCCATCATCTTTTTCAATTAATGGGCCTCGGGAGCCTGCTGGCGATACTTCTGTGTGAACAGGTTAAAGCTGGAACACGCCTCACAATTCAGGAATGTCCTGGCTGTGACATTCCTGCTTTTGTAAAGCAGCTGAGCCTGTGCTATGAGGTGCTCTGCCCTGTCCTGGGGCAGGAAGGCTAGGCCCCGAACAGTGTCCAGTGCTGCCTCTATGTACTGCAGATGCTGACAAGAGATCAAAACTGACTTGGGCAGATTGACCGTTATCCCTAGGGCATTGAACAGCTGTCTGGTCTAGGGTGTGAAACAGTTGCTCCTGGGACTGCGTTGAGCAACCAGTCATCTAGATATGGGAAGATGCACTTTCTTCTCTCCGGAGAGTTGCTGCCACAATTGACAAGCACTTGGTAAATACCCGTGGCGCAGATGACAAGCCAAAGGGCAATACCCTGAACTGGTAGTGTTCCCCCTGAAACAGGAACCTGAGGTACTTACTGTGGGGTGTGCAAACCATGATATGCAGGTAAGCATCCTGCATGTCCAGGGAGCATATCCAGTTCCCTTTTTTCAGGAGGGGCAGCAGGCCTTGCTGAGTGACCACCCTGAAGTTTTCTTGTACTGAATATAGAACTTCAGATCCCTTAGATTCAGAATGGGCCTTAAGTCCCCCGTGGATCTGAGGACTAGGAAGAAATGAGAATGGAACCCTGTTCCTTCATTCCCAGGGAACTGGCTCTATGACCCTCTTGCACAGCAGAGTATGTACTTCGTCTAGTAGCACTGGTGTGTGGTCTGAAGGATAAGTTGAGGAAATTGGTGAACGGTCTGGAGGCAACTCCAGAAATTCTAGAGCATGGCCCTGTTCTATTAACTGCAGGACCCAAGCATCTGTTGTAACCTCTCTCCACTGTACCAGGTGGAGGGAGAGGCGACCCACTACCACCACCTCCGGATTTTGTACTGGAGGGTGGGGGTCTAAGGAATTACAAGGGATGGCCAGCAAAGGGGAGATTCTGGTAGTGGGAGATGTAAATCTTTCAGATGTGGACTGAGGAATCTCAACAGCAACGTCAGAAAGGAGTAGGAAGATGTTGGAGTCCATGCAGGAAGCATTTATGCACCAACTACGGAAGGGGCCATTCTGGATGTGGTTATGACAAATGGGGATATTGTGAAGGATGTAGAGGTTGGGGAAAATCTGGGGGATAATGACCACAGGACGGTACAGTTTGGCCTTCGGACAGGGACAGTAAAGGGCAGGTCCACCACTAAGGTACTGAACTTCAGGAAAGTGGATTTTAAGAAAATAAAAGGAATTTTACAAAAGGAACTAGACAGGAAGGAGAACCTGGAAGGCAATAAAAAAGGGAATCTTGCAGGCAACAGAGCAATGCATCAGGAGGGTGAGCAAAAGTAAAAGAGGGAGGAAACCACTTTAGTTTACAACAGAGGTGAGGGAAGCTGTCAGGGAGAAAAGGAAAGCGTTCAGGGTTCTACAAAGCTATCCGGGGGTGGCAGACAAAGAAGCTTATAGGGAGAAGCTAAAGAAAGCCGGGAAATATTTAAGAGGGTTAAGGCGGATACGGAGGAGAAAACAATGAGAGATGCCAAAAGGGGTGACAAGAAGTTTTTCAGGTATGTGAGTGACAAAAGAAAAAGCAAGAAGGGGGATTATGAGACTCAAAGGGGAGGGAGGAGCTCTGGTAGAGGGGGAGGAGGAAAAGACGAATCTACTGAATGACTACTTCACGACTGAGGAGGGGAGAGGGCCAGAGCTCAAAAGCAGGGGGAGGACAAGCAGGGAGATGGACACTAGCCCCTTTATAGAGGGCAGGATATTGGAGGAATTAGGAAACTACGGACGGACAAAGCAATGGGCCCCAATGCAATCCACCCAAGGGTACTCAGGGAGCTGAAGCAGGAACTGGCGACACCACTCGCAAGGTTATTTAATCTGTCACTAGACAAGTGGAGGGTCCTGGGGGATTGGAAAAGGGCTGATGTGGTGCCATTACACAAGGGAGGAGGAAAGGATGAGCTGGGAAACTAGCCCCGGTTAGCCTTACCTCCGTGGTGGGATAGCTGATGCAAACACTTATAAAGGAAAAGCTGGTACAATATCTAGAGGAGGAGGGCCACATAGATGACAACCAGCATGGGTTCACAAGTGGAAGGTCATGTCAGACCAACCTGATTGAATTTTTGACGGGATAATTTATTTATTTAGCTTTTGTTTACCGGGTAAGTGCACTAGAAAAATTCTTGCCGATTATCAGGCACGATCCGGGGGGGGAAGGGGATGCCAACTGACCTTGAATCAGATTAAGCTGTTGGTGGTATTTTTAGCGAAGGTAAATTTAGTAATGGAGGTATGTCATCAGGGAAGGGTGGTGGACTTGGCCTATCCGGACTTCAGGAAGGCCTTCGACACCATCCCCCACAGGAGGCTAATAAGCAAATTGAGTAGCTTGGGGGTGAGGAGCAAACTCACAAACTGGGTGGAAAATTGGCGGGAGAACTCTGAGGGTGGTGGTAAATGGGGTGCACTCAAAGGAAGGAGGGGTGATGATTGGGGTTCCCCAGGGGTCTGTGCTAGGACCAATACTGTTTAACATATACGTGGGGAACATTTCAGAGGGTCTAAATGGGAAGGTGTGTCTGTTCGCTGATGACAGGAAGGTATGTAACAGGGTGAACACACCGGGGGGGGTTAGAAAAGATGAGGGAGGATCTGGCCAAGCTGGAGGAGTGGTCAGGAAAGTGGCTACTACTGTTCAATGCAAAAAAAAAAAAAAAAGGTAAAATCATGCACATAGGGTGTACAAATCCAGGGGCAAGATACTGGCTCGCAGGGAGAGGGGGACAACTGGGGGTTACAGAGGAGGAAAGGGACCTGGAGATCACAATTTTGGATAACCTGAAGGTTTGGAGTCAATGTGACAAGGCGGTGGGTAAAGCAAACAGAATGTTGGCATGCATATGATGGGGGCTTTACAAGCAGAAAAAAGGAGGTGATCATGCCACTGTACAAAATAATGGTCAGACCACAGCTAGAATATGGGGTCTAGTTCTAGAGGTCACACGGGGGACAGGGACAAGTTGGAGAGGGTCCAGAGAAGAGCAACCAAGATGGTTCAAGGGCTACTGAAGAGGTCACATGAGGAACAGATGGAGGAACTAAACTTGTACACACTGGAGAAGAGGAGGGAAAGGGGGGATATGGTAGAAACCTTCAAATACCTGAAGGGAATAAACAGGGCGAGGGAACGTAGCATTTTAAGGAAGAGAGAACAAATCCACTAGGGGGCATACTTTCAAGCTGCAGGAGGGTAGATTTAGGGGAGATGTAATGGAGAAGTTCTTCACTGAGAGGGTTGTGGGTTCATGGAACAGGCTGCCAAAATTGGTTTGGGGATAGATACAGTGGACAAATTCAAAAGAGCTTGGGACACCTACATGGGGCTAAATAAAAGTGGAAGGGTAGGGAACAGACGGTGTAAGATAAACTAGGCGGGGAGGGGGTATTTTGAGCAGACTAGATGGGCCAAGGGGTCCTTTTCTGTTGGAAAATTTATATGTTTCTAATAAGGAGTCATGCTGGAGCAGATCCAATGGCTGCTGCCACACATCCTCTAGGGACTTCGGAGTGGGGACCTGTGGAGGAAGTGAGGGCCGGCAAAGCTGCTCTGCTTTTGCTTGGTTGCCCTGCTCCCAAACTAGGTCTACTGGTAGTCCTGCGAAAGGGCACTATTTCTCGGTTGTGTGTGGTAGAGGGAATGGACAGACCGTAGAGCCCTTCCCGAGGAGGGCTGATTTTGTCAAAATGGGAGAGTACCTCAAAAAAGAACTAGCAAACAGGCAAGAAGGTGGGGTGGAGCAACAATAGGGAAACATCAAACGTGCCATCACAGAGGCAACAAGCCTTTGTGTGAAGCAAATAAATTAAAACGAAAGAAAAAATCACAATGGTTCTCAAAAGAAGTGGCAGGGAAGGTTAGGGAGAAAAAGATAGCATTCAGGAAGTATAAGGAAACAGAAGGAGCAGGACAGAGAACTGTACCAGTTAAAGCAGAAAGAAGTGGGGAAAGCAGTCAGAATAGCAAAGGCCCAAACCGAGGAAAAGATAGCCAACTTGGTTAAGAAGGGGGATAAAACCTTTTATAAGTACATTAGGGAGCAAAGAAAGACTAAGGCAGGGATACCGAGGCTGAATAAAGAGGAAGGTGGTTGGGCAGAGAGTGACAGTGAAAAAGCAGGTATACTGAATGAATACTTCTGCTCAGTATTCACAATGGAAGAGCAGGGGGAGATATCTAATCCAGTCAATAGATGCACTCTGGATAGGGGGGTTGATATTAATCCTTTCACAGAAGAAAGGGTTCTGAAAGAACTCTTAAAACTGAAGGTGGATAAAGCAATGGGGCCTGATGGGATTCACCACAGAATTCTAAAAGAACTAAGGGAAGAACTAGTAACAGCACTGACTACTCTTTTCAATAAATTATGGGAGGATGGTGTGGTACCTGAGGACTGGAGGAGGGCAGATATGATTCCCCTTCACAAAAGTGGGAGCAAGGCAGAGGCAGGAAACTACAGACCTATCAGTTTGACCTCAGTGGTAGGGAAAATGATGGAATCTTCTGAAGGAAAGAACTGTTGAGTACCTAGAGGCTAGTGGGGCATAGGACCCAAGGCAACATGGATTCACAGCAGGAAGGTCATGTCAGACAAATCTAATTGATTTATTTGACTGGGTGACCAAAGTAGTAGACCAGGGAGGGGCTGTGGACATGGCCTACCTAGACTTTAGCAAGGCATCTGACACAGTCCCACACAAAAGATTAATAAACATATTAGCCAGCCTGGGAGTGGGTCCCAGGGTGGTAGCCTGGGTAAAACACTGGCTGGACAACAGGACACAGAGGGTAATAGTAAATGGAGTCCACAGTGAAGAAAGGGGAGTTACTAGTGGGGTACCGCAGGGTTCAGTACTGGGCTGTTCCTTTTTAATGTCTTTATAAGTGAAAATGCAGAGGGACTGGAAGGAAAAGTATGGCTCTTTGCAGATGACACAAAGATCTGCAACAGGGTTGATTCGCAAGGTGGGGTGGAAAGGATAAAAGGGACTTGGCACGGCTGGAGGAATAATCAAATGTATGGCAGCTTAGATTCAATGCAAAGAAGTGCAAAGTAATGCACATGGGAAACAAAAACCTAGGGGAAGAGTACACAATGCGGGGTGAGATACTGACAACAACAAAAATGGAAAGGGACCTGGTGGTCCAGCAATGTGAGAAGGCAGTAAGGAGGGCTGCGATGATACAGAGAAGCATAGGAAGAGGCATCACCAGTAGAAAACAGGAAGCTGTTGGCCCTCTGTACAGACTGTTGGTAAGACCACATCTGGAGTACTGTGTACAGTTCTGGAGACCACATCTCCGAAAAGACATAGACATGGTGGAGGCTGTCCACAGGAGGGCAACCAAAATGGCGCTGGGTCTGCACCAGAAGACATATGAAGAAAGACTTAAGACGTTTTAAGGAGCTTAAGATGTATAGCCTCAAGGAAAGGAGGGAGAGGGGGGACATGATAGAAACTTTCAAATACTTCAAGGGAATCAGCAAAGTTCAAGAGGGTAGCATCTTTCAGAAAAAGAGATGTGCAAGAACAAGGGGGCACAATTTGAAGATAGAGGGGGGACGGCTCGGAGAGAATGTGAGGAAGTATTTCTTCACAGAGAGGGTTGTAGATGCATGGAACAGCCTTCCTGAGGTGGTCATAGAGTCAAAAACTGTGGGGGAATTCAAGAATGCATGTGACAGACATAAGGCAATTCTAGTGGGGGGTAGGAGGAAGCAGGCTGTTGGTTAACTAGGATCTGCAGCTTATCCGTTAGGTAGGGAAATGGGCAGACTAGGTGGGCCAAGCGGTCCTTATCTGCCATCAGATTTTATGTTTCTATGTAAGTCATAGAGAATATCCTGCACATCTGCCCCAAAAAGCTTGTACTCTCTGAAAAGGGCATCCAGAATGGATTGCTGGACATCACTAGCAAATCCAGACACCATCAACCAAGAATGCCTTCTTAGGCAGATCTCAGCTGCAGCTGCTCTGGCTGAGGCATCCAAAATGTCATAGCTAGATCTTAAGAGGTGTTTACCTATGTCAGCCCCAGTCTGGAGGGTCTTGAGCATCTTCTGCTTCTGGGGACCCTCTGGACAGGACTGGGCTGCTGCTTTAGCCTTTCTCCAGAGGGTATTCTGGTATTTGATCATATGGGCCTGATAATTTGCTATTTTGAGGCCCAGTGTTGCAGATACAAAGGTTATCTTTCCCATGAGCTCCAGTTTCATTGACTCTTTATCTGGGGGAGAGAACTGAGATGTTTAGGCCCCTTAGACCTGTCATGGGCTGCATTTATCACAACTGAATTAGCCTCAGGTTGGCCTGCGAAAAAGGGCTTTCCTGAGGGGGTCTGGTACAGCTTGTCTACCTTTCTGAGCACTGCAGGGATCAAGCTTGGTTTGTACCAGGCAGCCAGTGTGACATCCTCTAGTGCAGCCAACATAGGAGGAATGATAAGAGGCAGAGAATCTGGTATCTCCAGAAACTCTACCAAGTTTCTTTCTTGACAGCTAAAGCTGTCTGTATCGATAGTTTTTTATTGTGAGATCTTAAGTTACATCTAGCAAGGCTATAATTAAGATCACAATACATCAATACACAATCACATGGAATGCACTACCTAGGGGGCTGGTGGAGGCAGAGACAGTGGAGGGGTTCAAGAGGGGGTTGGACAGGTACAGGGGAAGGGTTCTGGAAGCAAAATCCAATGCAGCAAGAATATCTGGAACTGGGAAGGGAGAAGCCAGAGAAGGCGAGGGGGACAGCAAGGTCAGCACCCAGGGTGGGGGCTGACCAAACGAGCAGACACGAAAGACCATTAGGCCTATTCTGCTGGCATTTTAGTATGTTAGTATGTTAGTAATAGGACATAAGGTCATGACTCTGAAGTAGTTTGTAAAGGAATAATAAGTCTCCCCTTTGTCTCTTAGCTTCTAATGAGTGCAATCCTGTTTCAAGTAATCTATTTTGATACTGTAGGTACAATCTTTAAGTCTGGGTATATACTTGGTTAGAGTTCTCTGCACACCTTCAACCAATTTGATATCTTTAACTAAGTAGGGTGACCAGATCGGGGACCCATAGTCTAATATAGGGCGAACGTAGCTTTTATAAATGGGAATAATAAGCTGTTCAGATTTGCTTATAAAGGAGCATTTAATTCTAGTGACCATATTTCTGGCAGATCTTACAACTGTCATACAATGGTCTCAAGAAGACAGAGAATTATTAATAGTTATTCCCAAGTCTTTTACTTTAAATAAAAAATAAAAAAAATACAGAGCTTAACACAGTTCACACCGCTTGGCCACACTACCGGAATTTATTGAAAACAAACAAAAAAAAGGAACAGCGCGACCACCTCAGTGGAACTGCCATCTTTGTCTCACTTGACTGACTCCTGGATGCAATTCTTCAGCCACTGCCATGACCACCTGACTATGACCACCAGTCAGGCTACACTAACTTACCGGACTGGCCAAGACGCAGCGAGGGATGCCACAAGGCTCAGGTAAGTTCCCCCTGCTGTCACGGACTCCAAGTTCCGGGCAACGTGAGTGTAACCAATTGTCCAGCAGTAACTGGAACATTTAAAAAAAAATGGTAGCTGGCACTAAGGCTCATGCAACTCTCTTGGGGGGGACTGTCTGAGGGAAAAACTGCAGTTTTAAAAAAAAACAAGCAGGCATAGCTTTTCTGTGAGGCCCCACATTACTGTCCAATCTTCCTCTTATTAATTACTTAATCTCATCTCCTTCCACTTAACAGTCTGACCAGGGGTCTGGAAGGCACCTTACTGGCCCTACTGGGGATCTTGCAGAACCATGCTGGGAGGTACTGGGGTACTACACTTTGGGGTATTACAAATGTAAACCTTTTTTTTCAGTTTACAGGTGCATCCTTGGGGTGGGTTGCATGGCCCTGTTTTATTGACAAGGGGAATGTTGGCCATGACACCAGGGAAATTCCCCCACTCTTGGAAGGGGGCACTGTTGACACTTTTTCCAGGATGGAGGACGACCTGATGGAGGAAGAGGAGGATGGATGCCAGCAGGCTGGAGGTTTGCTCTCTAACTCCACCCCTGCTGTTACTGTTGTGCAAGAGAGTGAAAAGATGGTAAGCCACTGCATCTGTGAGGAACCATATGGAGGAGAAGCAGAACAGCTACAGGATGAAGACATGTTGGATGATGTATTTTCATCACCCGAATCAATGTTGGTGGGTTCAGAAGAACCGATAGTTCCAGACAAGCTGGGAAATGAGTACCCAGTGATACCTCCTGAGGAGATGGCTGAAACATCGAGTAATGCTCCACAACAACAACTGGAAGCTCCAGGAACTCAACAAAGGAAACCCCACCGCAGTGGCACAAACAAAACTGACAGCAGCAGGGTTAATTAAGGAGGCATTTTAAGTGTCTACTCCCACTGATGCTTCAGACACATGGATGCCTGAAGCAGACCTACTATCCGCCGGCTGGATGCATGATGCCGCTGGGACGTAGATTCCTGACCCAAAATGGTCGGCTGATGGTTCTCAACCAGGATGGGCTCCAGCAACAAACTTGGCAAAAGGCTCAAAAAACGGCAGTGAGGAAGCGTCTGGCGTACCTACTCAGCCAGAAAAAGTTGGTGATCCACCAAGTACGACTGGTTCACCGGTCTCTCCCATACCTGTAAGTACTGCCCAAGTACAAACTGAGGGATTGCATAAAAATAGTGGTTTTGGGCAAGGGGTAGTTTCTGCTAGTGCTCTTGATGTTGCAACTCCTACTGAGACATTGACTGTTTCTCCCCCTAATTCTGAAGGAAACCAGGGGGAATTCTTACAAGGGGAATCTGAATCTCAGATAGGCACCACACCCCCCTTCCCCAGGCAGGCAGTTTGCTGATCTTTTTCAAACCAGAACTGAAGCCCTGCCACGCTGCAATACTGTGCAGCTTCGATATACTGGAGGTTTATCTGATAAGGCTGATAGGGCTTATGCGGGGAAAGTGCCGCTAAAAGACTCTTTAAAGATTATTTCCTCTGAAGTGTTTGCCTTAATTCACATTTCGGGCGAGGAACACTTTGATGTTAGCGTTTCTATTGCTGCTGGTCTAGAAAGATTTTGGAGTTTGTGTGAGAAACCGAAGCAGACTCCAGTGTGAATGCCTTTCACAGACATACCGCTAACAAAACCTCTCATAAAGACAGTTACGATAATGCTCGGTAAAGAAAATGTAAATATTTTGAGTCATACATAATTAATGTACTAACAACAACAAAATGGAAAAGAACCTGGGGGTAGTCATATCAGATGACTTAAAGGTAGGCAAACAATGTGAAAAGGCAGTAAGGAGGGCTGGGGGGGATAGTGGGGTGCATAGGGAGAGGCATCAGCAGTACAAAACAGGAAGCTGTCATTCCTCTGTACAGACAGTTGGTGAGACCCCATCTAGAGTACTGCGTGCAGTTCTGGAGACCCCATCTCCACAAGGACATAGACAGGATGGAGGCAGTCCAGAGAAGGGCAACTGAAATGGTGCAGGGTCTGCACCAGAAATCATACGAAGGGAAACTAAAGGAGCGTAACACAGTATGTATACCCTCTAGGAAAGAAGGGATGGGGGGACATGATAGAAACTTTCAAGTACCTCAAGGGAATTGGCAAAGTCCAAGAGGGTAGCATCTTTCAGAAAAAGAGATGTGTAAGAACAAGGGGGCACAATTTAAAGATAGAGGGGGGACTGCTCAGTGGCAACGTGAGGAAATATTTTTTTTACAGAGAGGGTTGAAGATACATGGAACGACCTTCCTGAGGAGGTTGTGGGGTCAAAAACAGCAGGGGGAATTCAAGAATGCATGGGACAGACAAGACAATTTTATTTATTTTAGTCTTTGGTAACCGGGTTAGGCCCACTAGGCACAAGTGCCTGTTTTCAGGGGTGACCTGAGAGCACTGGGCAGTTAAGTGACTTGCTCAGAGTCACACAGTATGCAAGTGGAGGTTGTGAGACTCAAACTCAGGTCTGGGCTGCTGGATGTACCAAGCTCGTTCACACCTCATTCCTCTAACTCTGGCTATACTGCCAGCCCAATTACAGTGGGGTGTAGGAGGAAGAAGGCTGTTGGTTAACTAGGATCTGCAGCTTAGCCAATAGGTAGGGAAATGGTCAGACTAGGTGGGCCAAGCGGTCCTTATCTGCCGTCAATGTCTATGTTAATATTTACTACTGGTTGAGTAAGAGATGTGACATTTTGGTACCTCCGGAAGCTATTATCAATTCCAAATGCTTCTGGACTGGGGGGTTGGCGGTTTAAAGTTCGCCTATGACTGGGACATCAGGGGATTTGCCATATCTCGATTAGCTTTTTCCTTGGCAGAGAAAGGGGGGGGCTGCTTTTATGCAGGCCAACTAAAGGCCTGCTACAAGTGTGGAGCAAGGTCGCACTTGTCTAATGCCTGCAATAAACTTCACTGTGAACTGTGTGGAGGATTCGGGCACATCAGTCTGGCATGCACAGAATGGATCACCTGTAATCTGTGCAGTACTAAAGGGCATATGTACCAGGACTGCCATTGGGCTTTGACCAGCTGGGCCACCACATTAAATGACACTGATCCGATTCATAGAGCCCAGCAGGCCAGCTCGGCTGTTCGGCCACAAGACCCTTGACCAGCATCAGGATCTCTGGCTGTACAGAATTCCAAGTCCCAGTTCCAAGGGTGCTTCTGACCCCTTCTATAGCCCCCTCCTCTCCTGTGGTGGCACCACCAGCCCTGTTGCTACAAGAGAGTCAGTCACCTGTCATATTGGGAACCCCTTCTGTAAGTTCCCCACCACCCAATACAGAAATTCAACCAACAGGGCAGGAGGAAGGTACCTCAGTGCCTGCAACTGACAATCCAGTCTCTCCTGGCATGGGTACAAGCATGCCTCCCCCACATGCACATACTGTAGCTTAAAAGCCAAAGAAAAATGATTGGCAATTTATGCCCTTTTGCAATAAGATAAATTTGATATTGTTTTGCTCCAGGAACCTTGGGCAGCATCTATTATGGACCAGCAAGCCATGAAAAGGTATTGGTGGTGGGGCCCTTCCTTTTGGTCTTTCGGTGAAGACAAGGCAGATTGCTTGGGAATTCTGTTCGGTAGCACACATTTCCAGTTGCTCAGGCTGGTAGATATACTAATAGATAGAGCCCTGCTTCTAGATATAACACTTAAAGGGCAAAATGTTTGGTGTATTAACGTTTATGCACCCCAGATTAAATCAGACAGAACTGTTCAATTTAATCAAACCCTTTCTTGCTACTTCCCAGAAAGTACTTTTGGGTGGGGATTTCAACTGCTCTTTAGACTTTTAACTCAAACACAAGTGTGGGGAAAACATTTATTGTGATGTTATTTCTTTAAAAAATACGGTTGAGCCAGTGGGTATAACTGATGGATTTAGATACTTACAGCCGAACGGTGGTTTTACATATTCCCATGGGTCTTTTCATACCAGAATTTATCATTTTTTTCTGACACCTGGTTTAGATATTTCAGTTGCTGAGATGCTTCCAGTTGAATCTTCAGACCATTCCTTGTTATATATTTGTTTTAGTGTTCCGTATATGCTTCAACCTCCTCTCCAGAGATGGAGATTGAATATGGAAGCTTTGCAAAATATCGATTTACTACAGGGGCTTCTAGCATTATTAGTGGCCAGAGAATCAGTCCAATGTTTATATTATTCTATATTTCAGTGATGAGAAGACACTAAAACACAGATAAAACATTTTTTTCTCATTCTGGTAAACATAAACGTAATTCAGATTACCTTACATATTTATCTCTTAGGAAACACTTGCAGCAACTCATGTCCTGCTATTCGGCAGGCCATGAGGAGGTGGCACAACAGATTTGTTTCATTAAATCGGAGATGAAATCTTATCAGTATGATAGGGCAGCTGCTTTGGCAGCCCGAACTGTGTTATGGGACAAAGAAAACCCCTAGTAGAGAACCATGTTTTGCTTGTAAAGAAAAGGTTGAGTCCTTACAAATCTCTACGTCAAAGGACAGAGGAGGAAAAACAGGTTACTCACCTGTAACACTAGTTCTAGGAGTGGTATATGTTGTTCATCCACACTTATTGGCATGTCTCTTTCCCCTTTAAGGATCGCCAGAAGTCTTCAAGCTGGCTCCTCCCACCCACCCGGGTGGTATAACCCTTGGCTCCGCCCCATGACGCCAGTTCTTAGCCTGCTGGAAGCCAGGTTTGTGTGTCCACAGCCGGGGAGATCGGGTGGGTCCGTGTGTATGAACAACATATACCACTCCTAGAACTACTGTTACAGGTGAGTAACCTGTTTTGCTAGGATTGTGGATATGTTGTTCATCCACACTTATTGGCAGACTCCTAGCAGTTCTCCGGGAGGAGGGAGGCAAGGTGCACACCCCCACTGATACTCATGACATTGGAGAACTGAGGCCCCAAAACCAGCATTCCGGCGTGACTCAAGGTCGATGGGGTAATGGATAATGAAGGTGTTTTCTGACTTCCAGGTAGCAGCCCAACAGATTTCTTGGATAGGGAGTTCCTGGAAGCAGCCACCGATGCAGCGGTATGGCGGGTAGAATGAGAGCTCTTATCCCTCTGTGAGGATCCATGCCCGCCAGCTCATAACACAGACTTATGCAAGATGTAATCCACCTTGCAATAGTCCATTCTGCTGCAGGTCTGCCAGAAGCAGCTTCAGCATAGGTGACAAACAGCTGGCGAACCTGTCCCTAAATTTCTGCCGTCCTCTCCTTGTAATAGGAGAGGGCTTGTCTCGGGTCCAGGGTATGGAGCCTGCATTCAGCCTCTGAGGTGTAATTAGGGTAGCATAAAGGCAGAGTTAACACCTGGTTAAGGTGAAATTCTAACACCACCTTCGGAAGGAATTTCGGGTTGGGGCATAGGACAACCTTGTCCCTGTGAAAGACCAGATAAGGGGAGTCCACCAAAAGCACCTGGAGCTTCCCTGTCCTTCTGGCAGATGTGATAGCCACCAGGAAGGCTGTCTTCCATGACAAGTGTGACAATGCAATCTTGTGCATTTGTTCGAATGGCTTGCCCATCAGCTTTGTCAGCACCAGCAGTAGATCCCACAGAGGTGGAGGTTCATGCACCAGAGGGAATATGTGATCCAGGCCTTTGATAAAGTGCCCGATCACTGTCTCCTGTGTCAAAGTCGGCTGACTGGCCCGCGCCTGGTAAGTGGAGATGGCTGCCAGGTGCACCCTAAGGGTCGATGACCAAAGACCCCCTTTGTACAGAGACCAAAGGTAGTCAAGAATGTTAGCCACTGGACAGGATAGATGGTCCATGCCCTGGCACCAAATGGAAAACCTTTTCCATTTGAAGGCATAACATTTCCTGGTCAATTCCTTTCTGGATGCCTCCACCATGGTGAAGACATCCTTGGAAGGACCTAAAGCCTGGAACTCTAGCCACTCGGGTACCAGGCTGTGAGGTGCAGGGATTGAAGGTCCAGATGGTATACCTTCCCCTGACTGAGTGAGATCAGGTCTGGGCATGCTGGAAGCCACTCCGGGAACCTGCAGCTGAGGCTGAGGAGTTCTGGATACAAGAACTGGTGCGGCCAGTCTGGGGCTACCAGAATCACCTTCGCCTTGTCCCTCCTCACCTTGAGGAGCACCCTGTGGATGAAGGGGAATGGAAGGAAGGTGTAGAAGAGGCCTGGAGTCCACAGCCTCGAGAACGCATCCCCCTGCAGCGAGCCCTGCTAAGGGAGGGTGGGCATGAAACAGCCTCAGCTCGGTGTTTTCCCTGGAGGCAAACAGGTCCACTATCGGTTTGCCCCAGTGGGAGAACAGGCTGTAAGCTACCTCTGGATGGAGAGACCACTCGTGGGATGTCTTGCCTAAGCGGCTGAGAGCATCCGCCAGATGGTTTGAGGCTCCCGCCACATGAATGGCTAGGAGATCTGCCTCCAGTCAGCTCACAAGGGTCCAGATGCGGAGCGCCTCCCTGCAAAGCAGATGGGAGTGTGTGCCACCCTGTTTATTGAAGTAGTACATGGTTGTGGTATTGTCCGTCTGGACTTGAACCACTTGACCGCGGAGCTGAGGAGCAAAAGCTGACAGTACCAGTCTGACTGCTCAGAGCTCCAACAGGTTGATGTGGTATCGGGACTACTCGGGGGTCCAGAACCCATGGGCTCTTTTGTCCCCCTAGAGGTCTCCCAGCCCATGATAGAGTTATTGGTCGTGAGGATGGCCATCAGCTCTGGGCGGACAAACGGGATCTCTTCATGCAACCAGTCTGGGGCGGTACTCCACTGGAGAGCGTCCCACATCTTCTGGGTTACAGTGATCAGCTGGTTGAAATGACCATGGTGCTGAGTCCACTAGGTGGCCAGCACCCATTGGAGGGGGCACATGTGCCACCGGTCCTAACAGACCACGGAGGTGCACGCCGCCATGTAACTCACAAGGTGCAGAAACTCCCAGGCAGGGTGCAATTGCCCAACCAGAAATGACTGGGAAAGGGAGAAGAGAACCTCCATCCTGTCTGCCGGAAGCCGAGCTCTGGCTTGATGAGAGTCAAGCTGTGCCCCAATGAAGCAAATCATCTGAGAAGGCGCGAGTTCCAACTTGGCTTTGTTGATCAAGAGGCTGAGTTGGGAGCAGGTCTGGAGGCCAGATCCCTGGATCTCTCCACCTCCTGCAGGGTGGGACCTGCTATGAGCCAATCGTCACGATAGTGATAAATTCTGCCCCCCCCCCCGACACCTGAGATGGGCTGCCACCACTGCGATGCATTTGGTGAAGACCCATGGTGCTGATGACAGGCCAAATGGCATGGCTCAGAACTTGTATAGGGTCCCTTTGGCTCTGAAGCAGAGGAACAGTCAATGAGATGGACGGATTGGGACGTGAAAGAACGCGTCCTGCAGATCCAGTGAAACGAACCACATGTTTCGCTCCAAGGATGGTATGATCTGGGACAGAGTGACCATCCAAAAGGTGCGTGACCTGAGATACTGATTCAGGTCGTGCAGATCTAGAATAGGGCAGCAATCCCCCTCCCCCCCGTCCACCTGGGCACCAGGAAGTACCTGGAGACAAAGCCTGGGTCTACTTGAGAATCCACCACTGGAGCCACTGCCTCCTTTAGAAGGAGCTGAGCGATGTCTTCTCGGAAAGCCGACGGAGTGTGGACAGATACTGTTCCCTCCTGAGGGGCATGGGCTCGACTTGAAGGGTGCTGCTCGAATTCCAGAGGCAGTCCCTGACCGACCACTTCCAAAACCCACCTGTCTGTGGTGATAATGGACCAGGTGGAAAGAAAGTGGTGGAGCCAGCCCCCCACGGGAGGACCCAGAGCTGGCGTGACGGGAGAGGGGGTGGCAACCTCCGCCCCGTCACTGAGCAGGCTTGGAGGAGGAGAATGATCCAGGACCTGAACCTTGGCCTCCTTCATAGGCCTGAGAGGGCCCGGGGGCGCCAAGCTTGAGCCTGCTGCTGCTGTTACTGCTACCCGCCTTGAAAGGAGGGTTGCTGTGCCACAGGGGAAGAGTGCCAAAAAGGATTCTTCTTCTGCTGCTGCTTCTTACTCGAAGAACCTTTAGCAGAAGTAGCATCCAAGGTGGCATTGGACTACTCAATACGCTGAAGATGACCAGCCACACCTGGACCGAAAAGATTGGTGCCCAGGAAAGGCACATCAGCTAGTTTGTGCTGAGTATCTGCCAGGAAAGAGGAGAGAAGAGTCTCAGCCAAGCCCTGCGATGAGAGGCAACTGCGGCTGCCATCGAGCGGGCACAAGAATCCCCAATGTCCAGGGCTGTCTGAAGCTGCTGTTTGGCACCAGCCCGGCCCTGGTCCCAGACCTGCTTGACCGTGGTCTGCATGTCTGCAGGGAGGTGTGGGAGGACTTCATTTCAAGACCCTAAGAGGGCATGGGAGAAGTGTGCCATGATGATGGGCAAACTTGCCTGATGGAGGCCTAAAGATGAGGCCGCATAGACCTTTTGAGCCGAATGATCCAAGTTTTTGGATTCCTTCTCAGGAGGTTAGTCAGTGTTGGCAGAACTACCAGTACGCCTAAACACAGAGGCGGTCACCAGGCTCTCGGCCAAAGGGTACTTTGTGAACCCTGCAAGGGACCCCATGGGCAGGCCATGCGGGCAGATGGAGCTGGACAGGAGGCAAGGTGCTGCCAAAGTTCTAAGGCCGGGCCAACTATGGCCTCAGCCACTGGAAAGGCCTCTGTCAGGGTATCCCCTCTCTTGAGGATGTCCTTGAGAGGGTACTCCACCTTTTTCTGGATAGGTTCCAGGGGCGTCCCTGCAGACTCAGAGATGAGGTGAAGAATGCCCTGAAAAGACGAAGGACCTTCCTCTGTCTCTATCCCACCAGCCGATTCATCATCCCTGGGACGAGAATGTAGGCTGGTCTCATCCAAATCCGAGGAATCCGGATACAAGTCGACTGCCCAGGTCACTTTCGACCCACTGAGGGCAGTCTGGGTTGACAGTGACCGAAAGACTCCAGGGAAGCCCAGTGCCTGGTCTGTCTCCCTTAGAAGGAGCCCCTCCCACAGGCTGCTTCAGCGGCAGTTCCATCACAATCGGTGGAGAGACAGGTTTAGGCCAAACTGGAGGTTTTGCTGGCTCCGCGGGTGAGGGAACCGACTTAATCGGCTCTGAAGGAGTCGGCTTTGGCCTGGGAGGCGAAAGCCAAGTAATGGCCAGGTAGAAGCTGGGGTCAGCTTGTGCCCAGACAAAATCAGCTATTGCCACATGAGGTCCTTGTAGTGCTGGAGTTTCCGCCGGAGCTTCTCCTTATCCGAGAAGGACAAGGACAACTTATGGCATCGCTTCTTTTTTGAGCACTTGTGGCTCTTTCTCGGCCTGTTGGTCGTGGGGGTCCTAGACCTCGATTGAAATCGGACGGGCCAATTTGGTCGCTCGGGAGACACCGGCAAGACTGGTGATTTCCTAGGGTTGGGAACCACTTCCTTGATGGGATTCCCAGCAGGCTGGGTCTCCTCTTCAGGGAAGGAAAGGACCGGAGTCCGATTGAGAGAGTCATCGACTGGAGTCGGCAACAAGGGGTCAATCGGGTCGATGATTATTTCAACCTCATCGATCGACACTTCGGTCGACTGGCCAGACCACAAAGCCAAGAAGCCAGCGGCCGAAGAGGCAATTTCGTCCAAAGTCTAGACTGCCGGTTCCTGGGACTGAGATCTTTCCTGACCCCAAGAACGTCTTTCCCGAGACGAAAATGATCCCGGGTCCTTTTCCAGCTTATTTATTATTTTATTTCGTTTTTGTTTACCGGGTAAGTGTGGTAGCCAAACAGTATGATTATTTACAGGCACGACCCGGGAGAGTACATGACACAATGAATAAGTACTGGAACATTTCAATGAGGTACATAGATGAACATACAATTTACATAGCAGACTGCATTGTACAGCGATGCAGCAAACAGTAGATAGAAATAGAACAAGGCAGAACAATTACCTATTTGTAAAACAATTAATAAATGGCAGAAGCATAAGGAACCAAGAAAATAAAAACAGTAAAATAGAATCAAACAATTATAACAAATTTATAACAAGTAGCAAGTGTTGTAAGGATAAACATTGCATCAGTCCATCAGGTAGGGTCAAAACAAGTGCAGGGGCCAGCACCCAATAGATATCGACAAAGATTCTTCTTCAAACACTGGTGGGATCCAGTCATCCTCAGTCCAAGGGGAAGTGTATTCCAAAGCTGAGGCGCCGCATACCTGAATGCACCTGTGCCTTTTGCGGTATAGCACCTGGGGATGTTTAATAAAGATTTGTCAGCAGACCTCAGCCCATGAGAGTCAGTAATATGAATCAGCAGCTTGGCTAGTGGTATTGGGGTTTGGAGCCTCACAAAAGAGTCGCTAAGAGAGCCAAGATAATATTTTCTAGTAGCAGAGGGGGAGAGCCATCCCAGGTCATCATAAAGCTGACAGTGGTGCTTTAACCTGGAGGAGGATGTGTATCGACATATGTTATTATAAGTGACATCCCAGTTATGAAGAGCGGTTTTCTGAGCTCCAGCAAGAATGGGGGCACAATAGGTTAAGGAAGGGAGCAGTACTCCTCTAGCAGTGGCCAGTTTGGCAGATGGAGTTAGCATGTAACTAATCTTATAGGCAGCACCCAGTTTGCAGTTGACTGATTTACAGGTGGATTGAATGTGAAGGTTCAGATCCAGGGATTGATCTAGCAACACCCCGAGATAATTAAAGGACGTGACTGTGTCAAGTTTGGACCCATCCATGTCATTTACTACTAGGGGCAGGGGACAGTTTCTAAGTTTAGGGGTCGAACCAAAGAGCATGACCTTATTTTTTTTTAACATTTAGAACCAATTTATGGTCAAAGAGCCATTTCTGGACATTTGTGAAATCAGCTGAGGGAAGAGTTTAAGTTTTCAACTTTGCTATCACTGGCACAGATAACAAGATCGTCAGTGTATAATAGAGAAGAACAGTTCTGCAGGGCACTGGGAACATTATTCACAAAGAATGAGAAGAGGAGTGGCCCCAGGATAGAGCCTTGTGGCACACCAACATTTATAGGTGCAGCAACAGATATAGCTGAGTTGAACTTGACAACTTGAAGCCTGTTTGATAGATAGCTGTTAAACCAGCAAACAACTGGAGGAGAGAAACCCAGGCTACTAACGCTGGATAGAAGTAGTCGGTAGTCCAGAAGGTCAAAAGCCTTAGTAAGGTCAATGAAAACTGCTCCAGTAAGTCTGCCAGAATCCATACTAGAGAGAATATCTGAGGTGAGCTTTAGCAGAGCGGTGGTTGTGCTATGATTCTTTCTGAAACCATATTGAACATTAGTGAGAATATCAAATTTCATAAGGAATTACAGTGTTTGTGTGGCGACAAGTTTCTCAAGTATTTTGGACAAGACCGATACAGGAACAGTGCCACAAGACAGGGATAAAGTATATATTTTTGCCAGTGGAGCGGCTATAAAGGAGACTGCAAGTTTGAGAAGGCACGGTTCCAGGTAGTCCGACCCCATACTAGTATTGTCGGACATAGATGTAAGGAGCTTAAAGACCTCTTGCGTGGTTGTGGCCTTAAAGTAGAAAGGCGGGATGTGTGGAGGCACTTGGGATGTGGATGAGCCAGGTGCACTGATAAACCCTGGGGTTTGAATGTGGCAGAGGTATACTGGGACAGATCCGAGAACATACGGTTGAAGGCACTGGCAATTGCATTTGGGTCATTACAGTGAACCCCATTTAGTATCATATCTGTTGGTGTGTTAGATCTCTTTGGGAACGAGACCTTGTCGTGGTGGAGAGGCTTGTGTGTTCCAATGACCCTCAGGGCTACGTCGTCTGGAGTCTCATACTCCTGGCAGGGTCACCCATGGTGAACAGGCCTGAGGCAAGGTCCCAGACTAAGTGCGGTCCAACCTCCAAAGTCCTCAATGGTGGATCAGACGGAAGAAGATGTTAGGATCTCAACGGCTGTGAAGGCGGATGAAGGCTGCAACAAGATGGGGATCTCCAGTCATCTTGGACTCTCTTTGCCACTGAGCGCTAGATCTCCTGCTTGTCAAGTTTGTGTAGCTGCTGTAGTTGCACCAGCTTCCCCCACACTAAATGAAGTCATGCATAGGCTTCTACCATGGGAAACAACATCCCCACAACCAACCTTCCAAGCCCTGCGGTGACAGACTAGTGGTGATGGGGACAGGACCAGTGAATCCGTCAGTCTCTAGCCATGAATCTGCATGAAGGCGGCGATAGTTTGATGGTCGTCTGGCACCTGGACTGGGACAGGTGTGCAATTCGGCAGCTGCTTCTGTGACTGAGCAGTCCTCTTTAGGATCCCTCTGCTCACCCCGCATGGGGAAGGGACTAGAAAAGGTGCCCTAAACCTAGGCTGTCTCACCTTCTCTTGGCTGGATAGCCGCATCCAGTGGGATCACTCTCTCTGCGGTCGAAACAAGAAACAGACAATGATTTTTGCGCCATGGAACGTTCATACTCTGATGAACAACTAGTATAGCGAACGACCAGAAAGAAGAACTGCCATTATCACCAGGGAACTTGCAAGATATAACATCGATATTGCTGCCCTAAGTGAGACAAGACGATCAGATGAGGGCCAGTTGAGAGAAGAGGGTGGAGGTTTCACCTTCTTCTGGAAAGGGAAGCCTGCTGAAGACAGACGCATTCATGGCATTAGCCTTGCCATCAAGAACAAGCTCATCAACCAGCTTACAGAACTCCCAATTGGCATCAACGAACGCCTCATGACCCTTCATCTTAAGCTCAGCAACAATCAGCATGCCACTGTCATCAGTGCACACGCGCCGACACTTAATGCTGATGAGGATGTCAAGGAACAGTTCTACTCCAACCTTGACAGAGTCCTGACCAATACCCCTAAGGAAGACAATATCATTCTCCTTGGTGACTTCAACGCCAGAGTCGGGTGTGATTCAGATCTCTGGAATGGTATAATCGGGAAGGAGGGGGTAGGAAAGACAAACTCCAATGGCATCCTAATCCTGAACAAATGTGTGGAGCATGGCCTGGTCATCACGAACACCATCTTCAGACAGAGCGACAAGTATAAGACTACTTGGAGACACCCTCGATCCAAGCACTGGCACCTCCTTGACTATGTCATTGTCAGAACCCATAATCGAAAGGATGTCTACATCACGAGGGCCATGCGAGGAGTCGATGACTGCTGGACAGACCATCGTCTTGTCAGAGCTGTCATGAACATCCGGCCCACTCAGAAACATCGAAGGCAGCCAAAATCAATGCAAAGGAAATTAAACAGCAAGTCCCTTCAAGACCCAGTGGTTCAAGAGGACTTCCAGCAACGTCTCCAAGCAAGGCTCTCTGCCATGCCCCCAGCTGATGATAACATTGAGAGATACTGGAAGGAGTTCAAGACTGCCATCCACTCGGCATGTGCTGAATCTACTGGCTATGTCACCCAGCAACACCAGGACTGGTTTGATGAAAATAATACCGAGATTCAAGACCTGCTCAACCAGAAAAGAAGAGTTCACTGCACATGGCACGATGACATCTCATGCCAGCAAAAGAAAGAGTCATACCAGTAGCTCAAGGCAGAAGCTCAAAGGAAGATCCGAGACATCAAAAACAAATGGTGACAAGACAAGGCCAAGGAGATCCAGCTCTATATTGACAAACATGACATGCAGAGCTTCTTCCTGGCTACAAGGGCCATTTATGGTCCAAGTTCCCATGGTCCCACTCCCCTCCGATTTCAAGATGGCTTGACACTCCTAAAGGGAAATGAAGGCATTCAAGCTAGATGGAAGGAGCATTTTGAGACACTTCTGAACCGCAAGTCATTCTGTGACAGATGCCACTATCAATTCTGTCCCTCAACAACCTGAAAGAGAATTTATCGCCAACCCTCCTACCATCGAAGAAGTAAGACATGCCATCAAGCTGGCCAAAAACAACAAAGCTGCGGGACCAGATGACTTACCGGCTGAAGTCTACAAGGCTGGGGGCGAGGAACTGGTACTAAAGCTCCACAAACTCATTCTCCGAATTTGGAACAATGAGGAGATTCCAGAGGACTTGAGGAATGCCAACATTCTTACCATCTTCAAAGAGGGAGACAAGTCGGTGTGGAAATTATCGAGGCATTGTTTTACTCTCCACCACAGGGAAAATCCTTGCCCGTATTATTCTGAACAGTCTCCTCCCCTTCGCCGAAGAAGTCCTGCCAGAATCTCAGTGTGGATTCACACCATCTTGCAGGACAACCGACATGATCTTCACTGCCAGGCAGATCCGAGAAAAGTGTCGGGAACAACATCAGGACTTGTGCATGGCTTTCATCAACCTGACAAAGGCCTTTGACTCCATCAATCGTGAAGCCTTGTGGAAGGTGCTGGCCATATCTGGCTGCCCTACAAAATTCATCAAGGTCCTGAGGCTTCTGCATGACCAGATGACTGCCAGTGTTCTCCATAATAGTTCAAAGACAGACCTGTTCATCATCCAAACTGGGGTCAAGCAAGGGTGTGTCATCGCTCCAACCTTGTCTCTATCTACCTAGCAGTCATCCTAGTCCTCACCAAAGGCCATCTTCCCACTGGAATTGACATCGAATACAGAATGGTTGGACGGTTCTTTAATCCTGAACGTCTCTGTTGAAAGACCAAAGTTTGCAAGGCATCTGTCATTGACCTCCAGTACACTGATGACTGTGCCAGCCTTGCACACACCAGGAGCAACCTCCATTCTGCGCTAGATCTCTTTGGGGAAGCTTACCAAAGTCTGGGACTCTCACTTAACATCAAGAAGACCAAGGTGCTCTGTCAGCCTGCTTAAGGCCTTGTAAATGACCCTCCACAATTTACCATCGAGGGACAGACCCTGAAGACAGTCGAGCACTTCCCTTACTTTGGTAGCCACCTCTCCCTAACAGCGAACATCGACGATGAGATTCAGCACAGGATCCATTGCGCTAGTACCTCATTTAGGAAACTGCTTCGGCACATCTTCACTGACTGAGACATACGAAAGGACACCAAGATCCAGGTATACAGTTCGGTTATCATCCCTACCCTTTTTTATGGATGTGAAACTTGGGTGACTTAGCGACATCATCTAAAGTGCCTGGAGAGGTACCACCAACGATGTCTCTGGAAAATCCTCCGCAACAAGTGGGAAGACCTCCACACTAACGTCAGTGTTCCTGGCTGAGGCCAATGTCACCAGCCTTGAGGCAATGATCCTCAGACATCAATTCCGCTGGACTGACACTGTGTACGGATGCCAGATTCTCGACTCCCCAAACAAATTTTATACTCCCAGCTCAGTCACGGCCAAAGATCCCATGGTGGTCAAAGGAAATGCTACAAAGATACGCTGAAGGCATAGCTCAAGAAAACAGATATGGACATCATGAGCTGGGAGGAGCTGGTCACCAACCGATCTCAATGGCGCCAGAACCTCCATCAAGTGGGGGCCTGCTTTGAAGAGAAATGCTTTGACCTTGAATCTGACAAGAGAGAGCGTAGGAAGGAAAGGGAAAGAAACCTCAGCCAGTGGGCAACTCTCCCACATGGAAACATCTGCAATTTCCGTGGCACTAGGATTGGATTACTGAGCCACCTCAGGACCCATCAGTGGACCATGGTAGAGATCATCCTCGAATTGCGGGATCAAAGACAGTTAGGATGACCTAAGGTGATATGACTCAGAATTTTCAAGATCCCTGTAGAATAATACAGTACTTACTTTGGCATATTTGTTTGCAGAGATTTCTAGGCCCTAGGAGTTTAAATAACCAATATCGTTTAGAGCAACTACAGTTATCCCTTGCAGGAAACAGACAGTGGTCAGCAGCAACATCTTTGCTTACTTCTTACTCTCCTGGTAACTTTTGGGGCATGCACTGACTGGATGGCAGTAAATTTATTAAGAAAAACATTTATAGCCACTTCTACACTGTTTGTGTGATGGATTTCAGACTAGTCAACACACGATATGTCCTGCAGAAAGGCATTTTCATCCAAGTTACCAAAATTCGTGAAGGTCACGTACCGAGCTGGTGGAAATGGTGGTGCACCTGAGGTCCACAGGCAGAAAACTTGGAGCATGGTCAGTTGTAGCATCCACAAGGATCCCAGTTGAGGGCATATGCTCAGGTCGATTTGTAAGTATCCAGTCAATCAGGGTACCAGTTTTAGCTGGATTGGGAGTCCTAGTGGACTCCGTTATCAACTGATACAGGTCAAAGCTGCTAGCCACAGAAACCAAGGAGCTATGCACAGGACCCAACCAATTTAGGTTAAAGTCCCCCAGTATTATGGCCTCATTAAGACTGCCATTACTGAATGTATCGTCAAGTAGATCCTGTAGCCCAGCCAAGCCCCGGGAGGGGGGGAGGTTACAGAAACAGACAACATGGAGTTTCTTTGCGTCCAGTGTAACAGCAACATATAAGTGTTCACACAACATGTCAGATGCCTGGATAACTGTTAGGTTGAGGTGATCTTTGTGATAGATGGCAACACTACCACCACGTTGGTTCGTCAACCTATCCCTACAGATGAAGGAGTAATTGGCTATAGAGCAGCGTGAGTCTGGTATACTGGGTTTTAGCCTTGTTTCTGTGAGGCAAAGTATGGCAGGTTTGTGTTCTTTTACCCAGGCATCAAGCTCATCCAGGTGACATATTTGGCTTCTAATATTCATGTGAATGATAAAGATCCCTTTTCTAGATAGTCCAGCTATGTCGTCTGCAGAGAATAGGTCAGAGGGGCCAGGATTAAGCTCAATGGCACCCGCTAGGAGTATCAGAAATACTAGAAAGGAGAGCCTAACCATGTGGGAGACTGGAAAAGGGACATCCCTCCTACTCCACTTATCCAGTACTAGAAGCATATAATAAATGCAGCCTTTTGGATACAGAATAAGTTGCCAGGAGCTTACTGGCCACAGTTTGGTGATAATGAGATTGGAGAAGCGAAAATCTCCTTTATCCGATACCCTTCTCTGGTAGTCACAGGGGATCACGCGCGACAAGCTCATACAGAGTAGAGCTGAGAGGATGAGGGTCACCACCCCCAGATGGTCGCTAATCATAATTTTAGGCTCAGGGTGAACCTTAGGATAGAGTTGTAGGCTAGCACAGGACATAATCAGGTAGGCAGCGAGATACAGTTTAGAAAATTAAATGTCTCTGCCAGATCAAGAGATTTAGAGAAGAAAGCACTTTAGCAGTGCGAGAGATCTGGGCTTGCATAACGATCGCCGCATGGGTGGGTACACGCAGAAGCAGCAATCCAAAAATTGTCAGGGGCACATTAGAGCCAAAAAGTCAGAAATGGGGAAGTAGCTTCAGGTTGACTAGGATATAACCTAGCACAAATAAACTTAGACTTGCCAGGTTACATAGAAGACAAGATTAACTGACAGTCGGATTTACAGTTACACTTGCAGGCCCCCAAGTGGCACAATCGTATAAGGAGCCAATGGGAATTCGGACACTTAGTCATATGACTGTAAACAAGCTATAAAAACAACTGTAGACCCAGGGTGGGTGAGGTGGGGGGCAGGTGGGGAGCCGGTGCTTTGTGCCGGCAGGAACTGCTATTTATGGCTTAGCTGCCCACTGCTCCCGAAAGCAGCCGGGCTTGTGGTTCCTTGGGTGGGCAGAAAGTCCTGAGTTGTGGCCGTGTCTGGTGCTTCTTCCACGAAGGGGGAGCCTTGGAGAAGCGGCTGCAGCTCTTGAAATCCTGGCAAGCCACACAGTGAACAGGCTCAGGGCCCAAAGCCCTGATGGGCTTAGTAGTAACCTTTATGCCTTTGCCGCCAGCTACTCCCGAAAGCTGACGGGCTTGTGGTTCCTTGGGTGGGCAGAGAGTCCTGAGTTGCGGCGGTGTCTGGTGCTCCTTCCATGGAGGGGGAGCCTTGGAGAAGTGGCTGCAGCTCTTGAAATCCTAGCAAGACGCGTGGTGAGCGGGCTCAGGGTCCGAAGCCCCAATGGGCTTGGTAGCGACCTTTATGCCTTTTATGCTGCCCGCTGTTCCCGAAAGCAGCTGGGCTTGTGGTTCCTTGGGTGGGCACAGAGTCCTGAGTTGCGGCTGCATCTGGTGCTCCTTCCACGAAGGGTGAGCCTTGGAGAAGCAGCTGCAGCTCTTGAAATCCTGGCAAGCCGCGCGGTGAGCCGGCTCTGGGTCCGAAGCCCCAATGGCTGGCAGCTATGGACTGAGAGGAGTGTGTCTTCAAGAGACCCTCCCTTAGTCGGGAGAGACTGGCATAACTCTTGGAAAGAACCCGAGAAGATGGAGCCCAGGTTCAGTAGAACGAGGAAGCTCCAAGAGGAAGATTCCGCGGCCCGAGCAGCTTCCTCCTCGAAGGCCTGCATGTGTTCCAGTTGCTCGACGGATCTCATGGCCATGGAAACCGCCCACAGAGCCTCCTTTGATTTCACTGAAGGGTTCCGTTTTCCCAGCCTCCCCAACCTCAGGCATGCTAGACAGTTGTCGTGGACATTAGGGTGAAATGCAAGACAAAAACATTGCACTTTGAGGTTTCATGGTCGACACCTAAGCAATAGACGCATGAGGTGTGGGAATCAGTGCGTGACATTTTCTGGCCACATGAACACCAGCGAAATCTGGGGGAAGACTCGTCTTCCATAATTGAAGAAGAACAGTCGCTAATGCAAACTAGATGAATTTTCGGAATAACCGAAGGTTTTGAAGCCAGGGCCTACAAAATGTGGCAGCACAAAGGAGGAAACCTGAATCTTCCAGCAGAAAGGAAGATCTGGCATCATGGGGCAGAGCCGAGGGTTATACCACCTGGCTGGGTGGGTGGGAGGAGCCAGCTTGAAGACTTCCGGTGATCCTTAAATGGGAAAGGGACATGCCAATAAGTGTGGATGAACAACATATCCACGATCCTAGAAAAGGACTTACTTCTCCCATTGCAATTTCTCACTTACTTGATGAGTATATTGAGGCTAAATTTAATACATCCCAAGAATATAAGCCCTGTCCTAGAGACTGGTTTTTGGAACAAATCCTAGCATTAACTGATGTTGAAAAATAGGGTGTACAAATGCCTATTTCGGCAGCAGAAGTTTCAGCAACCTTAAAAACCTTGAAATCAGGTGCTTCGCCTGGTTGGGATGGTTTACCTTTTGATTTTTATAGGGTTTTTTCAGAAGAGTTGGCAATTGTATATAATGATTTGTTGTCCCTGGAAAAAGTGCCTTCTTCATTAACTAAAGGTTTACTGATATACTTGTATAAAGCAGGAGAGAGAGATCGGACCTTAATAACTGGAGGCTAATATACCTCTTAAATTCTGATTATAAAATTTTAACAAAACTTTTGAATACTAGATTATTAGGGGTGGCATCATCTCTTATACATTCTAGGAATATCCAGAGTAACTTATGCGTAATACGTGATGTATTGACTTATTACCAACAACATCCAACTGAGGGTTTTTATTATCATTGGATCAGGCTAAAGCCTTTGACAGAGTTCAACATCAATTTCTTTGGGAGACTTTAAGGAGCTATGGTTACCTGCAGTGTTAGTAGGATGGATAGCAAAACTCTATCGACATGCTCATGTATCCTCCTATAATAAGGGGATAGTTGGTAAAATTGTTAAAATTTCAGTAGGGGTAAGGCAGGGGTGCCCACTCGGCCCTTTATTATACGCGGTCTCCTTAGATACTTTGGTCCAGAGAATTATAGAACATAAAGGTATAATAGGCCTCCCTTGGCCTAAAAGTATAGGTACCTTAAAAAGTCTTGTTTAAGCAGATGATATTTGTATATTTTTGAAAACTATAGGTAGTGGACAAACTTTGTTGCAGGTTTTTGATTATTTTTTTCTCTTTTAAGGTGCAACTTTAAACCTTACAAAAAGTGTTGATATTTCATTGCAAGATAATCTGACAGCAGTAACAGATATAGGTGGCATTGCTTTGGTACCAGGTCCTATTAAGATATTAAGGATAACATTTGGTAAGGGTGATATGGCCTTTCTGAATTGGACCGAGAGATTGGGTTCTTGTGTGGCAAAGGTCCAGAGATGGAAAAAATGGCCATTTTCTAAACAAAAAAAGAGACTGGTTTATTAAACAATTTTTACTACCAGTCTTGTTACATATCAGTTATGTGTTCCTCCTACCACTTCAGTTAGAAATTACTTCACACAGTATTTTTTTTCAAATGTTTTGGGGTAGCCGGCTTAACCCCATTAAAAGAGATTTTTTGCATTTGCCCCAAAATAAAGGGGGAGTAAACATGATTCACCCAATCATATTCTTTCATACTGGTTTTTTGGTCTACCTCTTTGAAATTAACACTTTTATAGCATATTACGCCTGAGAATGTATGGTTGAAATGTATGATGGATACTTATTTGACACGTTGGATAGATACCCCCCCTCCTAAACTGTCAAAACACCTAACTGTCCCGGGGGTTTTGAAACCTGCTATACAAACATTAGTGAAGTGGAAAGTAGAAAAACAACAAATACATATGTTTAGTCGGCAGTATCTCTATGAGATTATTTTAAAGAAGATATGTCCCTTGGAACCTGATTTTAAATTTTGCCAGATAGGAAAGAGACAATTAGTAACTGAGCAATTACAGGACCACCGTATTCCAATAAGGATGTACAGTAGTGTGGCTTTGCACATAGGGCAGATTAAATGTCTGGGGTAATCATAAGCACAAGGCTGTAATGGAATGTTTCCTGAATGCATGACAGATTTAGAAATGATAGAGCACTTCTTCTTGCATTACAGATTTAGAAATGATAGAGCACTTCTTCTTGCATTGTACTTTCAGTAAGAGCTTTTGGGGATATGCAGCCAGACATTGTAATCTTCTGTGTCTGGAATGACTCACCTATGAATGTTTGGTTCTTGGTGACTTTCCGTTGACATTACGGAAGTATAATAAAAGTGCACGCTGAGTCTTTATGGCATGCCTAAAATTCTATCTGTGGCAGGCCAGATGCAAGTTGGTGCTACAGCAACTTAGTATGACTTGTTCTTCTATTGTTTCTTTGGTAGAGTCTGCTTTACAAGAGGTGTTTAATTTTGATGTTAAAAGAGTGTGTGGGAAACCAAGGGTGTAGCCAGGAAGTCAGAACTTGTACTCGAGAGTTGACAAAACTGTTGCCCCTCCTTGTAACCAGAAATCATAAGATGTGCTGCCCCACCACATAAACACTGCCCTACCCCCACATCAGTCAACCGTATGTAGTAAATCAATTATCCTAATAGATTTACACAATTTTATGATATTTAACACACATACTACCAATCATACAGACGTTGGCAGGCTTTTAATTACAACGTTTAGGATACACTGTAATAAACTTCTGTACCACATCAACGTAGACAGCCTTACAGAAATCCATTCACACCAGCACTCATGCATACATACTCAATCGGGTCACTCATACAATCATGGCCTCCAAGTTTAGCACCCACACATCTTCCTAAGTTTATTCGCAAACTCACACTAAAGCATCCAAGGAAGGGAAAACAGTTCTTCCTGTGCATCAGGCTCTGTTGTGTTTGTTGCCCTCACCTGAGGCTCTTGTTGCCCCTGGATTTTCCACATTTTACTGTACTCAGTAAAGTACACTGAGTATGCCTGCCAACACCCATGTGGGAAACAGCTTGCTGTGTTATGAGTGTATTTTTGGGGGGATTCATAAACCAGCTTAGAGGTATGGAACATATCATAATTTGATTGATTCCGAAAGTGATTCTCTATATCTGTTTTGTGAGTCTGAATTGTTTGTTTGTTTTTTAAAGTGTTTTTTGTTTTTCTGTTTTTATTCCTTTTTTTTAATTTCTTCTACTTTATCCTTTTCATTTATTATTTCTGTATCTTATCTTTTGTTTTAAATGAAAAAAATTCCCCTACTCTTGGAAGGGGGTGCTGTTAGACTCAGTTCCAAGATGGAGGATCCTGTGGCAGCAGAGGAGGGATCATTGCTACAGGCTGGGGAGCTGTCCTCCCACCCAACCAGTATGTGCCAGGAGGACGCTAAATATTCTTTATGCTGGCCCGGAGGTGCTGAGGGTTGAGGTGCTGGACGCCACACCTCGCTCCACACCGGCGACCTGGGTTTGGGAATGGACTCGGGCCACTGGTGGGGTCGGCCGGGGGAAGGACTGAGCACCCAACGGCTTGCTCTCCTTCTCTGAGGTGGGTGGAGAAGCTTCCCCGCCGTGATACCACCGTCTCCTGGTGAATTCGGGGGGCAGTTGATGTGGTCTAGAAGCAGCAACACAAGGGGTTGACATCGGCAGGAGACTGGGGCAGACGCACGTCTCAGCGTGCGCCTGACCCCTTGCCCCCACTGCACGCCGGCGTCGGATACAGAAACACAGGAAAACAACCCTCACCTCTAGTAGGTGAAGACTCCTCCAGCAGCACACGCACCACCAACCGACTAAGGCAGACACTGTTGTGCAAGCCCTCTCACCGGAATAACTCTCGGAGAGAAGGTAAAAAAAGGGACCTTTCCTCACTCTGCCCGGGGGGTAATCTGGGCCATCGAAATAGCCTCAGGGAGTTGAGCTGTGCAGTCTAGGGCAGACCTTGGGTCGGGAAGGTAGACGTGTGTGAGCATTGAGGGGTCCGATTGAGTGGGCAGCTGAGGGTGGTAGAGGCGGAGATAAACAGAAAGTAAAAAAAAGACAAATTCCTTTACATCGGATGAGGGGATGAGTCAAATTTTGCTACTCCATTAATGGAAGAGGACACAGTATTACCAACTGAGGAAACTGACATTGCAGCTCCAGCAGCCCAGCTGGAGAAAGAGATTGAGGAGCACCGTAAGTTACTTTTTGATATGATAGCAGAGGATGAGGACAAATATAATAAAAGAAAGGCTGCACTTAGAAATAGAGGCACTTTGAAAACTCCCTTAGCATTGACTGCTATAAATACAACTGTAATTATACAAACACCTGACAAACCTGATATGTGTACTGTGGAACCAGCCAGGGAAACAGCTATTAGTACAGAAAATTCTGCAGCCCAGAGTAAAACTTTGCCAAGTACGCCCCAGACTGCCTGTGACTGTACTGCAAAAAATTTCGGGGTACAACCAGAACACACACAGGATAATGCCTGGTCCCCAGAACAAGTGGTCCGAGGAGCAGGCTGGAAATAGGCTGACAACGAGGCTTGGGTCCCTGTTCCCAAATGGGATATTACACAGACTCAATCTCCAGTATTGATTTTTCCAGCTCCAGGTATACATTCAGTCAAAAATACAAGCGGAACTTCAGCCACATACCTAGAAACTGCAGTTTCGGTGATTCCGGCAATTATGCCCTGTGACAAGTCGACAGACATCCTTGTGTTGACTATCCCCATGCCGCACAACTCACAGGCAGGGGAGATGGAGGAAAATGCTCCTGATGCAATTACCCAAACTCAGGAAAGGCCACAAAATTCAATGGATACACTGATCCCCATCTGGGACACAACAGGCATAACCGAGGTTTCTGAGAATCCAACAGAGGTTGCCGCAGATGCAGCTGCAGTACCTGGAACCAGCACTATAGTGCAAATGCAAGAAACACCCAATTCTGGCACTCGGGCTACTGCTGATGCAAAGACTCCTACTCCTATAACTACAACAACTTCTGCAACATCAGATAGAGGTGCTACCTCAGGACTTACTGCTCCTTCTTCAGCTGTACCTGGGACTTGGTCAGGTTTCACAAATGGACATTCCTTGCCACCCCATCACTTCTCTCCTGAGATATGCAGACTTATTCAATAAGACAGAACCTGCACCATGCAAAAATGTGGTCAGGTTACGGTACAAAGGGGGGCTTGAGGTACGGCCAGATCAGCTGTATGTGGGGATAAAGCTGCTGAAAGAAGCTTTGAAATTTACAGCTCAATATGTATATGCTCTTATACATGTTTCTGAGGAGGACAATTTTGATGCAAATTGTTGGTCCTTCCAGGGCTTGGAGAGATTCTGGATGTTATACAATCAGGTGAAGTTTGCCCCTTTATGAGCCCAGTTCTTCGCTATGCCTCTTACAAAGCCATTAATTAAAAGCGTGACAATCATGTTTTGGAATGAAAGTATCCATGTCAGTGATATACATCATTGGCTCCGGCAAAGGTGTGAAGTACTTAGTGCACCAGAGCCCCTTTTAGATTCAGACTCATTCTGGACAGGGGGATGGCATTTCAAAGTGAAACTAAGGCAAACTGACAATGGAATTTCACATACACAGAACAGCTTTCTTCTTGGGCAAAGATAGAGGAGTAAGTTTTTACTCAGGCCAACCGAAGACCTATTACAAATGTGGGGCCGGAATTCATCTATCCAATGTTTATGACAAACTGCACTGTGGCATTTGTGGGGAATTCAGCCATATCAGCCTTCAATGTGCCAATCATTTAAGGTGCAACCTCTGTGAAGAATATGGACATCTCTTTCAAGAATGCCCGTGGGTGTCCTACAACAAAACTAACCCAATAAATCCAGATGAGATGATCACGAAAGCACAAAAAGATTCTTTCACATCTGAAACACCCAGATCAGAGCCTCGACGTCAAAGTGCAACAGCTTCAAATAAATCTAATTCACTTTGGGCATCTAATTCACTGGATAATACCCAGACTGATAAGATCTCTCAGAATCCCCCCTCCCAACTGAAGATGCGATTAACCCGTCAGCTAATCAGTCAAACACCAGTCCTCTGGTTTCTGTTGAAAGCCATTTGGAGAAAGAAACTCAAGCCGAGAAGGAGGAGGAGATGGAAACTCAAGAGGTGCCCCCCAACCCAAACTGGTCAAAACCTAACACCAGGAGATGCAGTTCAAGACTGAACAGACCCACTACATCAGGGGACATGACTGAGATGGAGAATCAGTTTGATGCCTTATCGTTCAAAAGCTGGGGTGACTAAGAAATGGAAGATGTAACATCTGACGCTTCCTCCCACTCTGAAGTGAAGCAGACAAATCAATAACAACAGGGAAGAAGAAAAAAAAATGAACACCACTTAAATGGACTCATTTTTTAGTATTGTCATTAAATGTCCATAGCTTAAGAAATACAAGGAAACAAGCCGCTGTATTCTCCCTTTTGCATGACCTAAATTTAGATGTGATATTTCTTCAGGAAAGCTGGCTAACATCCTACACATCTATGCAACAGGCTAAACATATTTGGGTACGGGGTCCCTCATACTGGTCATTTGGACCTGATCAGGCTGATGGTATAGGGGTCCTGTTTTCAGGGCATAGGTTTAAACTCCAAAAAATGATTGACCTAGTCCCAGGTAGAGCTATTACTGTGGATGGGATCTGGGGAAATACACCAAGCAGATTCATAAACATATATCTGCCCCTCAAAAAAAAAAAAAGGCAGAAAGGGTACAACTCTATTCACAAATACAACCATATTTTGCGATAGCAAAAATGTTTTTCTAGGAGGCGATTTCAACTGCACCCTGGATACAGTATCAAGGAGAATAAGGGGGGGGGGAGTATATTGTGATTCAGTAGCTTTTCAGAAAATGATAGAAACAACTGATCTAGTGGACTGCACACATAATGCAAATCCTAAAATTACACATACTTATGTTAGAATCACCTTTTCCACAAAAATTGACTACATATTTTTTGCTAAACAACTTTGTAAACATAACACTGAAGCAGTACCAATCGACTTTTCTAATCACTGTTTATTAAAAACTTGGCTTAGTATAGACAGAGGAAAACAACATACAGTATCTATATAAGGTGGAGGATGAATATCAATTCTACAGGAACCTACTGTAAAGCTGAACATTACCTCCATCCGGCATACGGACATTTTGTCGCTGTTTAAATTGGTGCGGTCAAAACGCGGCCAACAAAAAGTCAAAATTACATGTGGTCACCGGTAGTGCACAAAATGCATCTACTGCGACCAAATACCAGCAACTGCATGACCTGTTGTGCGGTGCGACTTTTTGTCCCTAAGGGAACCTGAACCCATGGTGGCCATGATGGGTGGGCAGGGTTTCATCTCTCCAAATGTCAGCCAACAGTTTACCATATTCTGAGCCCTCCCATGAGCGTGTACATGTGAAGCTGCAAGGTGCAAGCATGTGAGAAACACTGACAGTCACGCGGTCTACCCACCTATGTGTCATCAGCTGCTCCATCGCCTGTTGTCACTCAGGAGGTAGTAGTTCAGCAAGGCTGCCCTCCATCCCCAGAGAAGGGGAGAGCCTCATGGGACGCTCAGTCCTCCCTCTGCCGACTCTCTGAGCTGATCTCAGGCATGAACCCAGGTTTTAGCATCACAAGGGGTAAGCACTGCCTCTGTGCTGGTGAGTTGGCCCTGTTCCCCTTCTTTGTAATGAAGATCTGTTTTATCATCTAAATCACTGTCCATACTGGAGGTGCTGACAAACGAGCATCATTCAGAATGGCAACACCTGTTCTGCTGCAACCTGCATAGTTGTTAAAATAATGTACTACAGTACCCAACAGGCATAAAAGGCAAGATGAACACTGATACTGTTACGACAAGCGTGGTTTTACATTACAGTAAAGACAGATTACAGTGTGTTGGGGGAGTCCTAATTGCCTTACATTCTAGATTTTTAGGGGGGCTTGCATGACCTGCATTTTTATTGTCACCTAGTGGAGGCTTGATAGTAGGGGAGCTAGGAGGGCTGATGCAGGTAGGGGTAGGATATGGCAGGCGTGAGCAGGTAATGTGGCGACCATTTGTCCAGTCCGCATAATATGCGGCGACACTGCGTCCAAAAACAAATTTTGTCGTGACAAAATAGATGGTTCCAATTTGTCCCCGCGATGTAATGAACATGTTTTTATGACCGCAACATTATGTCCGGGGAACAAACGACCGTACACTTTTATAAATTATATGGGGACATTCTTACTCCATGTTTGTGTAAAGTTAATAATTACTTTTTATCTCAGAATGAAATACATCCTGCCTTTTCCAGAGGACTGATAGTTTTTCTATGCAAAAAAAGGAGACAGAACTTTATTAGATAACTGGAGACCTATACGACTCCTCAATTCTGATTTTAAAATACTTACTACCTTATTGCAGAAGCAATTACAACTTATTGCACAGCAGTTAATACATCCAGTTCAGAGTTGCTCTTTACCAGACAGGGATATTCAAGCAAATGTATTCATAATCAGAGCTGTGACAGAATATTGTAATAAATCTAGGCAAACAGTGTTTGTGCTATCTCTAGACCAACATAAAGCTTTTGATAAAGTTAGTCATGATTTTCTATTTTACATGTTACAAGAATATTGAATTCCCACCACCTTTATAACTTGGTTACGATTATTATACTCCAGAGCGGAGATTACCCCCATAATTGCAGGATTAGAGGGTCAGAGGATACCAGTACGGATTGGGGTTAGACAGGGAAGCCCCTTAAGCCCCATGCTTTATATCTCTGTAATAGACCCCTTTGTGCGTAGGCTCTTAGCCAATGATATGGTGAAAGGTATACGTGGAAGACAACCAAATTATGAAATTAGATTAGTGGCTTATGTTGACGATCTGTGTATATTTGTAAAAAATAAAGAAAGCACATTGGGTACGCTACAAGAAATGGGACAGTATACACAGGCGTCTGGAGTCAGCGTAAACATAGCCAAATGTGTAGGCATGAAATTAGGTCTTTCTTCTATGGAGGTGATTAGCATTGCAGGCACTGGTATTTCAGCGGAACCCATCAAAATTTTAGGAGTCCATTTTGGGGAAGGGGACATAGCATACAAAAATTGGGATGAAAACCTACAGTTATGTGAACAGATAGTGAATCATTGGAAGAACTGGAAACTATCCAAAACTAAGAGGGTGTATATAATAAAACAATTCTTAGTCCCTTGTTTGTATACATCAGTTCAGTGTCCCCAGTTCCCCAAAGATGTGAAACAAAACTGCCAAGCCTGTTTTTCTAAATGTTGTGGGGATGCAGGTTGAACCCCGTCAAAAGGGAGCTGACTTATCTGCCAAAACTTAAGGGAGATTTGAACATGTTAAACCCGAAAGTTTTTTTTCACACTCTTTTTTGGGCAGGCTCTCTAAAAATTACCCTACAAAAATCAAGATTCCATTGAAAAAACCTGGATTCATAATTTGTTTATTTTTCTACAAAAATGGGTAAATGTCCCTTTAAAAATCATGACCGGATTAAATATCCCCAATTATTTTAAACCAACCCTACAAAAACTATAGAAATGGAAGATATTGAAACAGCATGTGCAGCACAAATGTAGGAAAACATTATATCAGCAAGTACTGGAAACATCAGGACCAACTGAACCCGAATTTAAAGAGTGTAGACCTTCCAAAACTTATTTGGCTGTTAATAAACTTATGAATAAAAGAATTCCTAAAAGAATGTGGGATATAGTTTGGTTATGCTCCCACGGGAAACTAGGGGTGAAAGGAATTAGTAAACACAAAGCGATGGAGGGAGGAATGAATATTTCCTTATCAGAATTTTGGAAACTATAGCCCATTATGTATTACACTGTACTTATACTGCTCAGTTATGAATATATATTGCAAGAAGATGGAGTTTACCATGGTTGATGACAATTACTTATGAGAATATTGCATTGGGGTACTATTCTCAACTCTTACAAAGTTGTCATGATAGCACATTATCCATTTTGTTTGCAGTGTTACAATTTTACTTATGACAAACCAGAAGCCAATGGATTTTTCAACAAAAAAACGATGTCATATATACCTTTTAGCAATTTATGTGAAGCTGCTATAAAAGAAATGTATGTAAATGATATCAAATTCATTATGGTGGAAGGGCCTTCCCTTTTTTCAAAAATATAGATGAAAATAAGACATACACGGGGTTCTAGGAAATGACAGTTTATGATGAAGTGCACCTCTCAGGATGACTTTTATAGGAGACTGTATATTTTTATTTGTCTTACGATTTTTTGTTCTTTAATTTTTTTTTCCTCCCCTGATAGGTACAGGTGGATGCTTTTCATTAATTAACTAGATTTAGTTCCTTTGCTTTCTTTTTTCTATATACTAATAAAGGGGATTAATATGGATTAATGTATGCATTAATACCTATTTTTTTTTTTTACGTGATATTGTTTCCTTCCTTTTTATACCCCGTGATGTAATGAGCTGTATGTGTTTTGTTTTTGTACCTTGAATAAAAAATTCCCCTGCTCTTCATAAGTGCCATGGGATCTTTTACTTCCACCTGGTCAGTGACCAGATATGGGCAGAAGGGACCTTGGTTTAATGTCTCATCCAAAGGACAGCACCTCAGTTTTGCTGCACCCTCTCATACTGCACTACAGTGTCAGTTACAGGTATTACCCCAAGTATCACAGTGTCAGTTATGGGTATTCCCCCAAGTACCTGGTGGGGTTAGAAACCATGATTATCTGATCTTCTGGCCACAAGGCAAGCATGCTACCTAATGAGCCACTGACACTGCAAATAGTCTTTTTTAGTGTTTTGAAATAGTCTCTTGTTAATGCTGCCTTTTTGTTGTCCAGTGTTAATTTTTTTTTCCCTTCCATATACCATTTATGCTCCTGGCCATGGCCAACTTGGCTCCTGTTAGCTGGAGCTGAAATACCCCCCCTCCCAATTGTCCAACATCTCCCCAGGACTACCTGGACAGCAGAGTACCTCCACAGATCCCCCCCCCCCCGTGGTAACGACAGGAGAGGAGGGCCGTCCTCCCCGCTGAAGCCTGAAATCCAGTGCCACTGTCTGGTACCCTGGTCATACGGTGGATGGGGGTGTGGTGGGCGGGAATAATGTGCTGCTTGCCATGCCTTCCATTTTCCTCTGACTTCTTCCTCAGCCAGCCCCAGTCATGGTGTACACAGGTGCACGCATGTGGCCCGAGACCATGACTCCCACCCCCACCATGACAAACGTCTGTGCTCGATCTTCCTATGCATTGCCACCAGGCCTCCACCTGGTGGCAGCCAAGCACCTGTGATGCTCTGCCACCCCAGTCCAGGAGAGAGAGAGCTGCCATCGACGCTCGTCCTCTCCCAGCCCCAGCAGCCATGTTGGGTTTCCAGAACACGGGTCACCAGTGTGGCAGAAGGTAAGGCATTCAGCACCTCAGGCCTTCATGCCACTGGGCCACCAATATTTCAATGTTTTAATTATGAATGCGTTCAGCAACCAACTTACATCAGTTGAAAAGAAGCCTAGAGTGAAGTGTTCCATGCTGGGCTTCCAATCACCTGATGTCAACAGATTCCGTAACTAACAAGTAATTACTGAAGTGTTCCATGCTGGGCTTCCACTCACCTGATGTCAACAGATTCCGGAACTAACAAGTAATTACTGAAGTGTTCCATGCTGGGCTTCCACTCACCTGATGTCAACAGATTCCGGAACTAAGAAGTAATTACTGAAGTGTTCCATGCTGGGCTTCCACTCACCTGATGTCAACAGATTCCGGAACTAAGAAGTAATTACTGAAGTGTTCCATGCTGGGCTTCACTCACCTGATGTCATCAGATTCCGGAACTAAGTAATTACTGAAGTGTTCCATGCTAGGCTTCCACTCACCTGATGTCAACAGATTCCGGAACTAAGAAGTAATTAGTGAAGTGTTCCATGCTGGGCTTCCACTCACCTGATGTCAACAGATTCCGGAACTAACAAGTAATTAGTGAAGTGTTCCATGCTGGGCTTCCACTCACCTGATGTCAACAGATTCCGGAACTAACTAGTAATTAGTGAGGTGTTCCATGCTGGGCTACCACTCACCTGATGTCAACAGATTCCGGAACTAACTAGTAATTAGTGAAGTGTTCCATGCTGGGCTTCCACTCACCTGATGTCAACAGATTCTGGAACTAACTAGTAATTAGTGAAGTGTTCCATGCTGGGCTTCCACTCACCTGATGTCAACAGATTCCGGAACTAACAAGTAATTAGTGAAGTGTTCCATGCTGGGCTTCCACTCACCTGATGTCAACAGATTCCGGAACTAACAAGTAATTAGTGAAGTGTCCATGCTGGGCTTCCACTCACCTGATGTCAACAGATTCCGGAACTAACAAGTAATTAGTGAAGTGTCCATGCTGGGCTTCCACTCACCTGATGTCAACAGATTCCGGAACTAACTAGTAATTAGTGAAGTATTCCATGCTGGGCTTCCACTCACCTGATGTCAACAGATTCCGGAACTAACTAGTAATTAGTGAAGTGTTCCATGCTGGGCTTCCACTCACCTGATGTCAACAGATTCCGGAACTAACAAGTAATTAGTGAAGTGTTCCATGCTGGGCTTCCACTCACCTGATGTCAACAGATTCCGGAACTAACAAGTAATTAGTGAAGTGTTCCATGCTGGGCTTCCACTCACCTGATGTCGACAGATTCCGGAACTAACAAGTAATTAATGAAGTGTTCCATGCTGGGCTTCCACTCACCTGATGTCAACAGATTCCGGAACTAACAAGTAATTAATGAAGTGTTCCATGCTGGGCTTCCACTCACCTGATGTCAACAGATTCCGGAACTAACTAGTAATTAGTGAAGTGTCCATGCTGGGCTTCCACTCACCTGATGTCAACAGATTCCGGAACTAACAAGTAATTAGTGAAGTGTCCATGCTGGGCTTCCACTCACCTGATGTCAACAGATTCCGGAACTAAGGTTACCACCTACTCGGTTTTTGACCGAATGATTCGGTTTTCTAGGTCCAGATTCAGTCCTCCTGTTTTCACCATTGCAAATTCGGTTTTTATGGTGGGTCAAGCTAGATTGCCCACAAACTGCTTCATTTTCTTCTCATCTGACTGTAAGCAAGTGTCTGACATTTCAGTGCTTGCTTGCTTGTGCAGCGAATGCTAATCAGGAAGTGCCTTCAAGAGCAGGGCACTTAAAGAGCCAAATGTGTCCCTGTCTGCTCAGTTGTCACCTCTAACTTCACACCAGCAAATTGGAAAATTATTCATGGGATGGGTAAACAATACCACCTTAATTAACACCTTTATTTTTCTGAAACCAGACAGGCACCACATTAGGGTAGCTTGCTCTCCCAGTATGGACTGTACAATGTGTTTCAGAAACTTTACCTGCTAATTCAGTTTTATTCAGAGTTAGTATTCTTTCAATCATTTTGAATGCTCACATGCTTTTAAAACAGATTCTGTTAAATCCTTCACCATTTTACTTGCATGGTCAGATTACAAACAAATTCTGATGCCATGCAGACCTTTGTTTGTATACCAGTCTCAGAGGAGGTGTAAAGTAGGGCTATTAAGACCATTAACAGCAAATCAAACTAATCCTTTCCAGGCTGCATTGTGAGTGTGGTCTTTGACTGCTGTGATAAGGAATACTTTTATACTTTTAAATGTTCACCATTTTTTCTTTTAGGGTCTGTTCTATATTTTAATATTTGTTACCCCTTTTGTTGTTAAATTAATAATCTAATATTTTAATTTCTAGCAATACTATCTCTCTCTCTCTCTCTCTCAGTAGTTATTGTTGTCAATTTTCATACTACTTGGATATTCCAGGAATGCCAATCCAGGCCTTTCAGATGAACAGCACAGAATAATGTGGCTAATGTCATGCTAAGCTACAGAAATGAGAAAAGGAAGAGAGAGCGCAGTAGCTGATGAGATGACAGGAATACACTCTAGATTTGATGGCACTGCAAATTTAGGCAATTTATCAAAAAATTTTCAAAACATTATTATTTTTTTTACCAGAAGAGACACACTAAGCTAAAGCTTGTTTACAGGTGCAACCTGAGAGAACAAGGGAATTAAGTGATTTGGATAGGGTAACAAAGTATGCAAGTTTGGGCTGTAGGATTCAAACCCTGGTCTCCAGAATTGCAGCTCAGAGCTTTAAACCACTGCACTATACTGCCTCCATGCTACATATCACATATCATGCTGTCTGCTGTGTATGACTGACATGGAAAACAAAACAGGGTATTTAATAGAACAGAATAGTTCTACCACTTTTAAAAACTTCTCTAACATTATAAATAACTTTCGAGTAGGAGCAATGGGAGGGACAGTAGCACATCTTAAAATGGCAGATGCTATTTGTAATTACATCTTGTCCACCATTACTGGTGTAGTTTCTTTATTTATTGAATGAGTTTTGCCAGAAAATGCCCCCTGATCCAAACTAGCCAGTTGTCAGAGGTGTCCTTGTAGTCACTTGATTTGTCAGCTAAGCTGTGTACACAGGATGAAAAGTCCCCTAAACACCCCCTGTAACCCCACCAAATGTTAACACATACTGAAATTTAAAATATTTAGATCTAAATCAAATAAACCAAAAATAACAATCATGATGTAATTTAAAGAAGTTGTACACAATGTTGTATCAGCAGCAATTCTGAATAAATCAAGTGAATCAGAGTCCAAGTGTTGCCCTAATTAGTCATAAAAGGGGCGGGGTAGGGGTGGAGTTTGGGGGTGTGGTTTAGCATTCGGTTTTCGTCTCATCCAAAAGTGGCAACCCTATCCGGAACTAACAAGTAATTAAAAAAGGAGGCAGCATTAATGAGTGACACTAAATAAGGCCAAAACAGGATGATTTATTAATTTTTTTGTTAAGCTGGTAGGGTGCACTAGGCAGTAACTTGCCTATTTTCAGGCAAAAACAGACAATAAGCAATACTCTGGGAGTACTGAACTGACTTTGCACATGCCCAAATTTCCAGTGATATTGAAAAACGAGGGATTATGCTCCCTATAACAGGTACCTTCTTCTGTAAATCTTCTGTACATTCAGCTCGCTTGTTCATATTTCAGAAAGTTCTTCCCTTCCAATACCCCTATGCCTGATAAATGGATAGAGCACAGCGTTTCAATGCTGAAAGGACCAAAGACGGGAAGGCAGTTTTTCTGCAACCTGCACCAGAGCAGGTTAAGATGAGAACAGCCACATGCACCCTTCTGAGCTTTTCTCTTAACTCATCAGCAGTGGGGTACCTGGGTTTGCACAGTCGGGCAGTCATGTCTGAATTGGCTGAAGACTGATTTCCCTCTGGTACCATTCTGGCCACCACCCCATTGCTGTTACAGTTTGTCTGTCTTACAGGCCGGCTTTGGGGGTGTTGTTTTGGTGGTGTGAGGCAGAAGTACAGTGCAGCTTTGTGGTGTTCTCACAGTGCTTCTGTCGCCGCGTGGCATTCAACTCACCGAATGTGGTGTGGCATTTGGCAGCTCACTTTAACACATCAAAATCTGACCACAAAGGTTGCTTCTTAAAAGGTAACGTACCAAAGTTACTTTTGGTAAATCCCTAGAAGATACAAACATTTAAAGTGCTGGGTTCACAGGTAAATCCTGATGGAGAATGAATACAATGATATTTTTTACCTTGATTTCCCCAGTTCTGTTTACATACACTGAGCCACTTCAGGTCCCAACATCTCCCAGAAAAACAGAAGATTTTGGAAACTTTGCAAATGAAAAGAGGTTATTCCAACTATACTAGACATCCATCAAAATAATAGTGTTTTTATACATTTATATAAAAAAAGTGTTACATCACAGAAGTGCTGTTACAAAAACTGAAAAAGTTTATTAACAAAAGTCCAACAATATTTACAGTGAACCATTTTCCTGAATTGCATACACTTACCACACAATTTTATAAAGATTACTAAAGTAATTTGCTGAAAAGAAAAAAAAAACTAACAAGATGTGCCTGTAGCTCTATTAAGCTGCACAAATAAATGTCATTTTTTAAGCAAGAGAATGGCAGATTAATAATTTATTAATACAAAAGAGGCAGGTTTTACATGCATGGGGACTGTAACTTGTTGAATACAATGGTAGCACTGTTGTCCTCGGTCTGTCTGGCTCACTAAAGCCCCAAGCAAGAGTCAAGTGTTGAAATGAGCTACTTGCTGTTCTTTAGTATAGGAAAGCTGATGTGCAACTACCTAAGGGCATCCCCTGTCCGAACAGAAGCCTGGCTCACGTCCTTAAATAGCCAGTACTGCTAAAAAAATGAAAATTATGTACGTACCGCAATTTTTCATCTTCCTATATATCTTCACCATTCATCACTGTTGGGTTTATACACTGGAGGTGCTAGGGCCCTACAGCAGCTATAAGCTTAAAGATTTTTTCTAGGGGGAGGCTGGCGCTGGGATGGTGCTGCCCTCAGTGACGCATTGCATGGTGCTCGGTTGGCCAACAACTGGCCTTGACTCCTTCCTTGCCTCAGTTCTGCATGCCAGAGAGAGTGGAAAATAAGAGATAGAGAAAAAGGAGGAGGATAGGGCAAGGGAGCCCAAGTGACAGTAAAAGGAAAGGATATAAACAGAACAGGAATAAAGCCAGCCACAAGAGGAGGGGAAGTTACGTAAGGGTGTGGGACAGGGGGCCCAAACCATCTGGTAGACCAAGGGAGGGATACAAGAGTGGAGGGAAAGAAGAATAGGAAAGAAAGACAGGGAGAGAAAATGAGGGATGGAATGGCACCACCCACAGAGATGCCAAGGGACTTCCTGAGGAACTGCTTGACTCCATTCCCACAATAACCACTACAGGAGAGGTAGAGAGATAGAGTGTACACAGCAGTCTTCCGAATGGACAGACTTTGAAGGCAAGACTACGTTGTGTTGGCGGGACACAACCCAGCAGAGCAGTTTGAAGGCCTGGTCCACTGGAGATGGAAGGGGGGGCCATAGGTCTCTCACGTCTTTCCCCAAAAATGACCCAGGGGTGGGGACAGGACCCACCATAGGGTAGGACCCCCCCCACTTAACTTAAGCCTCTTCACAGAAGGAACCTAAGCATTTTGTTTTTTTTAAGGAGGACATCACCAAATCCGAGCCAGGAACAGCAGGAGGAGAAAAGGGTTGTCCAAGAGGAGTCCCTCTTGAGGATTAAATGGGTAACCCTTCCCCAAGTTAACCTAGCCAAGTCAACCAGAATGCAGGAGCCAAGGCATCAGGAAGAGAGGGGGCTGGAGGTCCCTGGAACCCCTCTACTTTTCAACGATCCAGATGAGGATCCCAAGGTCCACATGGAACCAGAGTTTGAATCTGGACCCCCTCAAAAGAAGGAACCAAGAGACCTGAAGGAGTCCCCATCAGGATAGCAAAGAATGGTCCCCAAAGAGCCCCTATCAGAAGAAGACAAGCACCCTTCCCTGCCCCCCCCCCACGGTGGGTTCCTGTCGCTTACATGAAGGAACAGTGAACCCGGAGGTGCCAGCAGGACTCTGCCCTCAATTAAGGGTGGGAAGGCAAGCAGGGAGGAGGCACTGCCCAGAGACTGAGGCCCAAAAGGGGAAGGTGGGTGGGATGCAGTGATGAATGGTGAAGATGTACAGGAAGATCAAGAATTACGGTATGTACGTAATTTTCATATCTTCCCTGTATGTATCTTCACCATTCATCACTGTTGAGTGAGTACCAAGCACCTTAGGCCTTGGCACCTCCCTGAGGGATGTAACTTCCCTCAGCCCCCTGTGGGGGACAGCACAGGAGGAAGAAGCCCCTCACAGGCCTGTGACTGGTCAGGGCGAGATGGGGACTCCCGCTGCCTGGGAGAGGGAAGTCACCCCACTAACTCCTGTCTCACCCTGTGGGAGAAAAAGTGGGCTCCTTGGAAACAGGAGGCAGTCGCCAGACACCGGGTGAAAGGTGACAACTGGGAGAGGCAAAGCCAAGCCATCCGACTAATGCGGCCTAGAAGCTACCTCATTGGCACCATAAGACACCCTTGTCTGTTGCCTTGCTAGCTCTAGGCCCCTTGTAGAAAGGTAGATGGCTTGCCTGGTTGCCTCCGTGTCAGGCAAGGCTGCTAGGAGTTGTCCTAACACGTTCATTGGTGCCTAGCGTAGGCAGCCTTATGTGCCTGATGAGCTGAGACACATAAAAGAAAACGTGCTGCTGAGAAAACTCACCTCCAACAGCGGTCAAACTCGGCTGAGTATGACTCCAGGGGGTGGTCACGTCTCTGGTGACAATGCCTGGACCAGGTGTCCAGGAGCTCTATCCCAGAGGAGGGGTGAGACATGGAACCTGGAGGCCTTCGGGGTGTGCAGTACCTGTGCTGGCAGTCCCTTGGGGCTGCAGAAGGGACAAAGGGGTTCTTCCAGGCCCAATGCAATGCTTCCAAGAAAGGAGCAGGCCATGGGGGAATAACAATATTCTCTGGGCTGAACTCCCTAAGAAGACTCCGAGCCGCATGGGCAGGATCGTGACTAGCAAAATGGGGTATATGGAGCTCCTTCAACCGCCTCGACAGGAGACGCTGAAGACTGGTGATATCAGTGTCTGCGGACAGATGACCTGAAGTATCCTCTTCTTCTATGGAGGAAGATGAGGAAGCAGAGGAGCTCAATTCGGGCTCTGGTGCTTCAGGGGGTTCTGGTCGGAAGACGACCTGATCCAGGGCTCTTAAATAGCATGGGAAGACATCTGCTGAAGACCTGAATTGATCCCAGGTCAGAGGGCCCCAAAGGGTCCAAGATGCCCGGGAGAGCAGAGGTGGGAGGCAGAGGATCTGAAGAAGGAGGAGGAGGGGAGGTCTGGTGAGCCAAAGCAGGATCCCTGCTAGGGCTTCAGAAGTGCGCAGGGGACACCTCCAGAGGGGTTGTGCAAAGTGCCCACTATAGGTCATCCAACTGTACAGGAGCGACCAAAGTGGTGCCCTAAAGAAAGGACCCCATGATGAGGCAAATGGAGCCGGTCTGACCCTTGCGAACGGCCCCTAGCCCCACCTGTTGCACACCCTTCCCGGCAAGAAGAAAGAAGGAGTGAAGGGTCAGCACTACAACTTCTTCCTGCACCACCAGCAGCTCTAGAATGGGGCCTATGTGCCACCCCAGACCTCCAAAAGCTCTCCCCTTCAGAAAGGGACCTGCTCTTCAGCTGTTCTCGAAGACCCAAAAAGGTGGGCTCTGAGATCGTTCCAGCACCCAAAGAGTCAGCTGAGAGCATCCCGGAACCCAAACCTGCACCAGAGTCTAATTTGGCACCCCACAACCCTCCCCCCAATGGTGCCGGTGCCAGAACTGGTGTTGGAGTCCAATCCAGCCACGAGCACGGTGCCGTCCCAAGACCCAGAATCACCCTTGGCGCAATCCTCCCCAGCGCCAGAATCGCCACCATGGGAGACATCAGCACCAAGAACGGTGCTGGGTGACTCAGAGGAGTCGGCCCCAATGGCAGGGCCCCTCGGGAGAACGGCAAAAGACGTTACCATGGAAACAATGTGACTCTGCCCAGACAGGCCACAGTACTCTGTGGAGCCGGGCAGCCACTCCAGGTCATCTCAATCATTCTCCTCCGAACAGGAAGAGATCAGGGAGACTAGCAAAGTGGCCAAGCCGAAACCCTGCTGCTCCTGGTGCTGCCAGGTGGGCCTAGCGTGAACCACAGCACTGCTCTGCTCACCGATTCCGGGGTGGAATCAGGAGCCGAGGAGGTGCCCACAGGCAGCACTGAGGACCCCGCCAGTTCGGGCCCAGCGAATAGCTGTGACCGTGACACCGGGGGTGGCTGTGCTTCCAAAGAAGCGACAGACTGAGAGGGTTGCTCAATCGACCACCTGGAGGAGGCCAACTGTCCGCCCCATCCCTCTGACAGACCTGTGGTCTCAGTGAGACCAGAACTAGCTAAGGCCTGCTCCCTCCGGGTACTGGGTAAGGGTCCAACATCCTTGCCTTGGAATCTCTGGACCGACGCCGTCCTCCGAATGTGGGAGGATCCCAACCTACCTTCAGCACATGTGTTTTGAGGACCCGGTGGTCCATGGAGAAACAAGTGTCTCAACTGTCCATGTTGTGCTGGGGGCCCAGGCAGGCAAGACAACAGTCATGATGATCCATTATGGTCATGGACTTGCCGCAGGGGCACTGATGCATGGAGGCACGTCCTGTCTTAGATTCAGGCCCCAAACTGGACATGATCGTCGCGACACAAAATAAATGCAAAACCACAGAAAAAGACTCGGCACCATAGAATTAAGTACAGTAAAAAAAAAAAAAAAGAACGGTCTCATCTGTTTGCAGGATCTACAGCATTGAATAACAGCGATACAGAACTTCGGCGAACAATGAACTTTTAACTGCATAGCAGTAATGGCTCTTCAGCTTCCATGAGTTACACTCTTGATGGTGGGAAACACAGAACTGAGGTGAGGGAGGAGTTAGTATTGGTTACTGGCCAACCCTTGAGTGCCACGCAATGTGTGGGCCTCGAGGGTGGCACAGTTTCCTCCCCCTAGAAAAAATCTCTAAGCTTACAGCTCCTTCGGGGGTCCTAGCGCCTCCGGCGTATGACCCCAACAGTGATGAATGGTGAAGATACATAAAGTAGCCAATAGAATTATTCTTTTTAGTTCATCAATTATATTTGTTACCTAACAGTACTAGGTGTGCTCCACACAACAATACTCTAGCTAGATGAGTTATCATGTGCCCATTCCTCTTAATACTTCATCATCGTGAACCGCTAGTGACCAGTCTGGGAGAAGGTGAGTCTTCTGGGTCAGCTGTGATGCCACCACCAGTGAGGTCATAATGCAGAAGAAGTATGAAGGAGAACAGAATTAATTATCAAATTGGTTGGAAAATCCTGTACTCTGATTGGCTGAGGCAGGCTAGCACCCATACTTTTATCTCAGCTCAACCAACGGGGAAGAAAAGTACCAGTGCCAGCCTGCTTCAGTACTAAGCAGATCAATATCACCCCTTCGCATTTTCAATTTTAAAATGACCACCATTTTTTTTTCTTACCAATACAAAAGTCTAACAGTTTGTCCTTAATTACACACACACAGGCCACACAGCTTATTTTCAGCCTTGACCAATCTGATTTATATTCTTTCTCAGCAAAATTATGTTTTTTTTTTCTTGCCTTGAACCATGAACTCTGGCCACCCCAGTAGATCAGTCCTGTTTTCTTACAGAGCAGTATCACTCTGGCACATCCTGCTGGCCTACCGGCGAGACATCTTGCTCACTTGCAGCAAAAAACACCATAAACAGCTTTTACAGCTCATCTGCACATAAAAACCAAAGCAGACAGTTGTGCTGAATATGCCTGCAGGAAAACAAATTTGCAATACACTCCTGCCTTGCCAGTTCACTCACTCACTCCACAGTAATCTCCCGACACAGGAAGCAATATATACCACAGCTGAAAACTAGACATTCTTTCTTAAATGGTAACGCTACTGTAAGAATAAGAACAGCAAATTCAACACAACTAGAGGCATTACTGAAAGCACAATGGGGTGGAAGGGGGGGCAGGACTGAACATGTTGCCAAGTTAGGCTTTCACATAGAGGACACACACCATACTGCCTCCTACCGTACTACTAACAACATTAGAGCCCTCTGGTGATAATCCACCTGCAGAGGAACTTTTTATCCTTTTTTCTATTTATTTTAAACATGTTTAATATTTTTTAACGTTTTTTGCTTGGAAACCCCATTTTATAAGCACAATAACACACACCAGGGTGTTGGCTAGGCTGTGACAAACACACTTCCAGCGATTAAAGATACTCAGCCTGCAGCCTCATGCCTTATTATGCTCCTCAGCGTGCATTTATCCCAGCCCAGCTAACACCCTGTCATGTCTTATTGCTGGGATATGTTATTTTACAGGTAATGTACTGTGCCACACACAGCACCTAGTTCTGTCAGGTAGAAAATCTTCAAATAAGCAAACAGAAAAAAAAATCCTTCAGATCTCCGGAGCAGTAGCTAAGTATATCTTCAGACATAGTTAGGGATGTAAGTTTGTCATGGATGAGGTTTTAATGACTCATTAAATTATTAGTAAACAGTAGTAAATGCTGTGGCACTGTTGTCATTGCTACATTCTGATGACACTAGTGAAAGTCATGGAAGTCCTGAATAAAGGTCAAACATCATGGAATCAATGACGTGTATGACTGCCATGACAAACTTACATCCCTAAGTATAGTAGCTCTTCATCAGAAAGGGAAATTACATAACTCTCATCTTCTCACAGTCTCCATTTCTACTTTAGTTTCTACTGCATAATGGTATGTGCAAATCACATTGCCACACCCCCTCCATCTCCAGTTAGAAGCCTGCGAAATCTTAGATGAGAATCCAAGTCTGTATTTGACCAGTGTGGGATGAAAGTGTTAACACTCCATTCCCTGTACTATGACTTGAATCCTTATCAGTGGTGAAAGTGAGCAGGCACCATTAAGGGCTGAGTTCCCGTACTACGTGACCAGTACTGACATCACTCGCTTTTACCACCCGTACTGCTGCATAGGCTACTACTGTGGATGGTCTAAGTTACTCCGTTGTCCCTTCTGCTTTATCATCTGCTGGCGTGTGTACTCCCAAATGAGCAGCGCTCCACTCACATGAACATTCAGTGATCGGATGATGCCCTGCTGTGGAATCTCCACACACACATCCAGATGCTGGATCACATTGGCTGGGATTCCCTCACGTTCATTCCTGTAAGTGGAGGGGGTGAGAAAACAAAACTTATTAATCAGGTGGCAGACAGACAGACACACACACACACACCCTGCAGCCAACAACTTAACGTCATGTGGTAATCATTTCAGGACCTCGGAGTCCAACTGGTACATTTTCTGACACAACGTGTGACATCAGTCTGAGGATTTCTGCCTTTGCTCCTTTTAGCTCCCATGTTTAGATGATTAGAATATGATTTACTGCCAAAAGCTTTGTATGGCTTTATTTTGCTTTATGCAAATATTTAACAAAGCTCAGCAAAGCAAACAATAATGTTATCTCACCACTACACACCGTGCAGTTAGTGCTGTTCAAACAATTCAGTCTCTGATGTAAATTTCAATAAAAAGATGCCTTTTCTTGCAGCTTACCCAGTTCAAATGTATACTGGTGTATTTAAGAACAATCAAACTAAACCCCTTCCTTTATCTAGAAATATTTCAAAGTAAAATGTGATCCATGAGCACAATTCAATTTTTCAACAGAAGTAAATTCTGAGAATCTTCAAAGAAGCTGGAAAATTGTGGTATCCTCCAAAATGGGACTCTAGGACATCCTTGGCAAAAATTGGCTAAGGGTCCAGTCTTTGCCTTTAGCCATCCAGCCCACTGTAGCATTCAATATTATGACAAGTAGCAATAACAAGTGTTTAATGGGAAGCAGTACCAGTAATTTGTATGGACACCGGCACTGTGGAGAGGAAAACTGCCAATGGTGGAATCCTCAGAGAAACTAAGGACAAGTGCCTCCCCTGTTTCTGCCAGGCATACTGGTTCTTCTGTAAGATGTGCTCCAGAGACATGACCAGGAACTCTAGTTCTCTGTGGCACTTCAGTCCTAATTTCTGTGACAAGGCCCCTAGGCTTCTGCGGTAACATTTGCTGACTGCTGTGCCATCAGTTATTCATGTCTGTGGCAAACTGCACTCCTGCCATTGGTTAACATATGTGATGATATCAGTGACATCACATGATGAGCATATAGGATGGAATTCAGGATAAACAAAGAGAGGAAGGGGGCAGGCACTATGGTAAAACTCTGTATTTGAATGAAAACTACCCAAAAGCAATGAATAACCCAGCATTGCCTATATTCAGCGGAATGATGCCAATTCTGTTCAACATTCCGCAGCTGTAGAATCTCGGAATTCCCGGGGCTTTGCACATTATCCTCCCCTTCTGCAATGAATTAAATACTTGCTTTTTTTCTCTAACATACTTCTGCTATGGGTTTAAAGTAGAACATTTACTTCAAACACTCGTTTCTAATGAAGTGTAAACATTTGGTAATACATAACACTTAAAGGTATAAATCCACCTTGAGAATTGCTGGCACAATGATTTCAGTGCCACAGCTGAATCTAGACTATGGCACTTAAAGCAGCAGTGCATGTTTTGGGGAACATTTTGACCTATACTACTTATTCCATTTTATTTATTTATTTAGATTTGTTTACAGGGTAGGGTACACTAGGCTAGTAAAAACAGGTTACTCACCTGTAACAGTAGTTCTAGGAGTGGTATATGTTGTTCAGTCACACTATTTGCATTTTCCCTTTCCTTTTAAGGATCGCCGGATGGTCTTTAAGCTGGCTCCTCCCACCAACCTGGGTGGTATATCCCTCGGCTCCTCCCCATGACACCAGATCTTAGCCCGCTGGAAGCCAGGTTTTGTGCGTCCGCAGCCGGGGAGGTCGGGTAGGTCCGCGTGGATAAACAACATATACCACTCCTAGAACTACTGTTACAGGTGAATAACCTGTTTTTCTAGGATCGTGGATATGTTGTTCATCCACACTATTTGGCAGACTCCTAGCAGTTCTCCGGGAGGAGGGGGGCAAGATGTACACCCCTACAGATACTCACTTGGGGAAAAGAGATTGGAGAATTGAGGCCCCAAAACCAGCATCCCGGCATGACTCAATGTCGATGTGGTAATGGGTAATGAAGGCGTCTGCTGACTTCCAGGTAGCAGCCCGACAGATTTTCTGGATAGGGATATCCCTGGAAGCAGCCACTGATGCAGCAGTATGAAGGGTAGAATGAGCTCTTATCCCTCTGGTAGGCTCCATGGCCGGCAACTCCTAGCACAGACTTATGCAAGATGTAATCCACCTTGCAATAGTCTATTTTGCTGCAGGTCTGCCAGAAGTGGCTTCAGCACAGGTGACAAACAGCTGGCGAACCTCTCCCTGAATTTCCGCCATCCTCTCCTTATAATCAATTAAAATATTTATTTTGCCAGATGGAACATTATTGAGACAAGCTCATTTACAAGATGGAATTGGGGCAAAACAATTGCCAACAAGGTTAAGACATAACAGGTTGAGTGAACGTACAAAACAAGATACTGTAATAACATATAACCATCGCATGTGACAAGATACTTGAACCAGAACATAGCAATAGGTTCAAACAGGAGGTAGTGCCATTTAAATACAATTGCATGGATACAGATATATGGACATACGGTAATGAGCTAATGTTTATACAGTAAACATCATTGGAGGAGTCATAGTGAGCAGGAGTGGCAGTTCCTCTAGCGTCAAAGTGCGAAGAAGACTGAGATGTAAGAGTCCTTTGATAAGTACTGTAGGCATGGCCTGGCAAGTGGGGTGGGAAGGGGGGAGAGGGGTATAGGGAGTGGGGAGGGAAGGTCAGCCGAGACAGGAGAGGGTTGGACATGATGGCCTAGGGAGGAAGGACTGCTTGAAGGGAGAACACGATAGATGCCACAGGAAATGGCTGAGGGTTCAAGTCCAATATTTTAAGCAAAGACAGATCGTGATGTTGGGACCCTGATTTGGACAATGACAGAAGGGAGGACTCAAATGATGCCTCAGGCAACGGTTGAGGTTTAGGAGAGGGCTCATCTCAGATCCAGGGTATGGAGCCTGTATTTGGCCTCTGAGGTGTAATTAGGGTAGTATACTGGCAGAATTAACACCTGGTTAAGGTGAAACTCTGATACCACCATCGGAAGGAATTTTGGATGGGGGTGTAGGACAAACTTGTCCCTGTGGAAGACCAGATAAGGGGAGTCCACTGAAAGCGCCTGGAGCTCCCTGTCCTTCTGGCAGACATGACAGCCACCAGGAAGGCTGTCTTCCACGAAAAGTGTGACAATGCACACTTGTGCATAGGTTCGAATGGCTTGCCCATGAGCTTTGTCAGTACCAGCAGTAGATACCATGGAGGTGGAGGTTCACGCACTGGAGGGGATATGTGATCTAGGCCTTTGAAAAAGTGCCCAACCAGTGTCTCCTGCACTGTCGTCTGACCGTCCCCGTGCCTGGTAAGCAGAGATGGCTGCCAGGTGCAACCTAAGGGTCGATGACCGAAGACCCCCTTTGGACAGAGACCAAAAGTAGAGGAGAATGGTAGCCACTGGAGAGGACAGAGGGTCCAGACCCTTGCCCCGACACAAATGGAAAATCTTTTCCATTTGAAGGCATAACATTGCCTGGTCAATTCCTTTCTGTATGCCTCCACCACTATGAGGACATCCTCAGAAAGACCCAAAGCCTGGAACTCTAGCCGCTCAGGAGCCAGGCTGTGAGGTGCAGGGATTGAAGGTTCAGATGGTAAACCTTCCCCTGATTGAGAGAGATCAGGTCCGGGCGTGCTGGAAGCCGCTCCAGGGCCCTGCAGCTGAGGAGATCTGGATACCAGAACTGGCGTGGCCAGTCTGGGGCTACCAGAATCACCTTCGCCTTCTCCCTCCTCACCTTGAAGAGCACCTTGTGGATCAAGGGAAATGGAGGGAAGGCGTAGAAGAGGCCTGGGGTCCATGGCCTCGAGCAGGCATACCCCTGCAGTGAGCCCTGCTGAGGGGGGTGGGCACGAAACAGCCTCAGTTTGGTGTTGTCCCTGGAGGCAAACAGGTCCATCATCGATTTGTCCCATTGGGAGAACAGGCTGTAAGCTACCTCTGGATGGAGAGACCACTCGTGGGATGGCTCCCCTAAGCAGCTGAGAGCATCCGCCAGATGGTTTGAGGCTCCTGCCACATGAATGGCTAGGAGATCCGCCTCCAGACAGCTGACGAGGGTCCAGATGTGGAGCGCCTCCCTGCAAGGCAGATGGGAGTGCTTGCCGCCCTGTTTGTTGAGGTAGTACCTGGTCATGGTATTGTCCGTCTGGACTTGAACCACTTGACCACGGAGCTGAGGAGTGAAAACTGACAGTGCCAGTCTGACTGCTCTGCGCTCCAACAGGTTAATGTCGTATCGGGACTCCTTGGGGGTTGGGAACCTGTGGGCCCTTTTAAACCCCATGTGGACTCCCCAGCCCATGAGAGAGGCATCGGTCGTGAGGACGGCTGTCGGCATGGGGCAGACAAATGGGATCCCTTCCTGCAACCGGTCTTCGGCGGTTCACCATTGGAAAGTGTCCCACATCTTCTGGGTTACAGTGATCAGCTGGTCGAAATAACTGTGGTGCTGAGTCCACTGGACGGCCAGCTCCCACTGGAGGGGGTGCATGTGCCACTGGGCCCAACGGACCACAGAGGTGCACGCTGCCGTGTAACCCAGAAGGTGCAGAAAGTCCCAGGCAGGGTGCAACTGCCCAACCAGAAATGATTGGGAAAAGGAGGAGAGAACTTCTGCCCTGTCCACCGGGAGCCAAGCTCTGGCTTGACAAGAGTCGAGCTCTACCCTGATGAAGCATATCACCTTGGAAGGCACAAGTTCCGACTTGGCCTCATTGGTCAAGAGGTCGAGCTGGGAGCAGATCTGGAGGGCCTGGTCCCTGGACCTCTCCACCTCCTGCTGAGTGGGACCTACTAAGAGCCAACCATCGAGGTAGGGGTAAATTCTGACACACACCTCCGATGCCTGAGATGGGTTGCCACCACTGCGATGCATTTGGTGAAGACCCGTGGGGCCGATGACAGGCCGAACGGCATAGCTCGGAACTCATATAGGGTCCCTTCGGCTCTGAAGTGGAGGAACCACCAATGAGACAGATGGATTGGGACGTGAAAGAATGCATCCTGCAGATCCAGTGAACAGAACAACGTTTCGCTCCAAGGATGGTAAGATCTGGGACAGAGTGACCATCTGATAGGTGTGTGACCTGAGATACTGAATCAGGTCGTGCAGATCTGGAATCGGGCGCCAGCCCCCTGACCGCTTGGGCACCAGGAAGTACCAGGAGACAAAGCCTTGGTCTGCTGGAGAATCCGCCACTGGAGCTACTGCCTCCTTGAGGAGGAGCTGAGCGATGTTGTCTCGGAGAGCTGACTGAGTATGGACGGATACTCATCTCCTTTGGGGTGCAGGCTTGGCTTGGAGGGTACTCCTCGAATTCCAGAGGCAGTCCCTGACCGACCGCCTCCAAGACCCACCTGTCCATGGTGATAGCGGACCATGCGGAAAGGAATGGTGGAGCCGGCTCCCCACTGGAGGACCCAGAGCTGGCATGACAGGAGAGGGGGTGGCAGCCCCCGCACCATCACTGAGCAGGCTTGGAGGAGGAGGATTCAGGACCTGAAGCTCGGCCTCCTTTACGGACCTGGGAGGGCCTGGGCTTGGGCAGGGGGTGCCAAGCTTGAGCTTGCTGCTGCTGCCCTCCTTGAAAGGAGTGTTGCTGGGCCGCAGGAGAAGAGTGCTGAAAAGGCTTCTTCTTCTGCTTCTTACTTGAAGAACCTTTAGCAGAAGTAGCAACCAAGGTGGCACTGGACTGGTCAATACGCTGAAGGTGACCAGCCACACCTGGGCTGAAAAGGTTGGTGCCCAGGAAAGGCACATCAGCTAGTTTGTGCTGAGTATCAGCCAGGAAAGAGAAGAGTCTCAGCCAAGCCCTGCAGCGAGAGGCAACTGCGGCTGCCAACGAGCGGCACAAGAATCCCTAATGTCCAGGGCCATCTGAAACTACTGTTTGGCAACAGCTCGGCCCTGGTCCCGGACTTCCTTGATCATGGTCTGCATGTCCACGGGGAGGTGTGGGAGGACTTCATCCAAAGACCCCAAGAGGGCATGGGAGAAGTGTGCTATGATGACGGCCGAACTTGCCTGATGGAGGCCTAAAGATGAGGCCACATAGACCTTTCAAGCCGAATGATCCAAGCTTTTGGATTCCTTCTTGGGAGGTCAGTCAGTGTCAGCAGAACTGCCAGTACGCCTGAACACAAAGACGGTCACCCAGCTCTCGGGTGAAGGGTGCTCTGTGAACCCCACAAGGGACCCCATGGGCACCGCATACTTGCGGGCCATGCGGCAGATGGAGCTGGATAGGAGGCAGAGTGCTGCCAAAGTTCTAAGACCGGGCCAACTATGGCGTCGGCCACCAGAAAGGCCTCCATTCGGAGTATCTCCTCTCTTGAGGATGTCCGTGAGAGGGTGCTCTGCCTTTTTCTGGATAGGTTCCAGGGGCATCCTTGTAGACTCACAGATGAGATGAAGAATGACCTGAAAAGACAAAGGACCTTCCTCCGTCTCTATCCCACCATCCGATTCATCATCCCCGGGATGAGAATGTAGGCCAGTCTCATCCAAATCTGAGGAATCCGGATACAACGGTCGATTACTCAGATCACTTTCGACCCGCCGAGGGCGGTCCAGGGTGACAGTGATCGAAAGATGCCGGGGAAGCCTGGTGTCTGGTCTACCTCCCATAGAAGAAGCCCCTCCCACACGCTGCTTGGGCAGCGGTTCCACCACGATCGGTGGAGAGACCGATTTAGGCCAAACCGGAGGTTTCACTGGCTTCGCGGGTGGGGGAACTGACTTAATCCGCTCTGAAGGAGTCTTCTTCGGCTTGGGAGGCGAAAGTCAAGCAATGACTGGGGTAGAAGCTGGGGTCGGCTTATGCCCAGACAAAATCAGCTGTTGCCACATGAGGTCCTCGTAGCGTCGGAGTTTCCCCCAGAGCCTCTCCTCATCCGAGAAGGATAAGGACAACTGATGGCAACGCCTCTTTTTTGAGTGATTGTGGCTCTTCCTTGGCCTGTTGGTCGAGGGATCCTACATCTTGATCAAGACTGGACGGGCTGAGTTGGTCGCTCGAGAGACACCAGTGATTTCTCGTGATCAGGGACCATTTCCTCGACCTGATTCCCAGTGGGCTGGGTCTTCTCGTTGGGGAAAGAAAGGATTGGAGTCTGACTGAGAGAATCGTCGACCGAAGTCAGCGACAAAGGGTCGACTGAGTTGTTTTCTGCTCAGTATTCACAAAGGAAGGGGAAGGGGAGTTACCTAAACCAAGCAAGAGAAACACTCTGAAGACGGGGGTCAATACCAGTCCATTTACAGAAGAAAGGGTTCTGAAAAAACTAATAAAATTGAAGGTGGACAAAGCAATGGGGCCTGATGGGATTCACCCAAGAATTCTAAAAGAACTAAGGGTAGAACTAGTGACACCACTGACTACTCTCTTTAACAAATCATGGGAGGATGGGGTGGTACCCGAGGACTGGAGGAGGGCAGATGTGATTCCTCTTCACAAAAGTGGGAGCAGGACAGAGGCAGGAAACTATAGACCAGTTAGTTTGACCTCAGTGGTAGGGAAAATGATGGAATCACTTCTGAAGGAAAGAACTGTTGAGTACCTAGAGGCCAGTGGGGCACAGGACCCAAGGCAGCATGGATTCACGATGAGAAGGTCGTGTCAGACGAATCTAATAGATTTCTTTGACTGGGTGACCAAAGTAGTAGACCAGGGAGGGGCTGTGGACATGGCCTACCTAGATTTTAGCAAGGCATTTGATACAGTTCCACACAAAGATTAATTCACAAGATAGCCAGCCTTGGGTGGGTTCCAAGGTGGTAGCCTGAATAAAAATTGGCTAGACAGCAGGGCCATAAGGGTAGTAGTAAATGGAATACACAGTGAAGAAAGGAGGGTTACTAGTGGGGTACCACAGGGTTCAGTACTGGACCGGTCCTTTTTAATGTCTTTATAAGTGACATTGCAGAGGAACTGGAAGGAAAAGTATGTCTCTTTGCAGATGACACAAAGATCTGCAACAGGGTTGATACACAAGATGGAGTGGAAAGGATGAGAAGGGACTTGGCAAGGTTGGAGGAATGGTCAAATGTATGGCAGCTCAGATTCAATGCAAAGAAGTGCAAGGTAATGCACATGGGAAACAAAAACTCAGGGGAAGTGTACACAATGTAGGGTGAGATACTGACAACAGTAAAAACAGAAAGGGACCTGGGGGTACTTATATCAGATGACCTAAAGGTGGGCAAGCAATGCGAGAAGGCAGTAAGGAAGGCTGGGGGGATACTGGGATGCATAGGAAGAGGCATCAATAGTAGAAAACAGGAAGTTGTTATCCCACTGTACAGACAGTTGGTGAGACCCCATCTGAAGTACTGTGTGCAGTTCTGGAGACCCCATCTCCGCAAAGACATAGACAGAGTGGAGGCTGTCCAGAGGAGGGCAACCAAAATGGTGCAGGGTCTGCACCAGAAGACATACGAAGAAAAATATGTATACCCTAGAGGAAAGGAGGGAGAGAGGGGACATGATAGAAACTTTCAAGTACCTCAAGGGAATTAACAAAGTCCAAGAGGGTAGCATCTTCCAGAAAAAGAGATGTGCAAGAACAAAGGGCACAATTTGAAGATAGAGGGGGGACGGCTCAGAGGTAATGTGAGGATGTATTTTTTCACTGAGAGGGTTGTGGATGCATGGAACAGCCTCCCTGAGGAGGTCGTGGAGTCAAGAACAGTGGGGGACTTCAAGAATGCATGGGACAGGCATAAGGCAGTCCTAGTGGGGGGTAGGAGGAAGTAAGCTGTTGGTTAACTAGGATTTGCAGCTTATCTGTTAGGTAGGAAAATGGGCAGACTAGGTGGGCCAAGCAGTCCTTATCTGCTGTCACATTCTATGTTTCTATGTTGATTATTTCAACCTTGTCGATCAACACTTCGGTTGACTGGCCAGATGGCAAAGCCGAGAAGCCAGCGGCCGAACAGGCATTTTCGACAGAAGTCGAGACTGCCGGTTCCTGGGACCGAGATCTCTCCCGATCCCAAGAACGTCTTCGTCGAGTCGAAGACAATCCCAGGTACTTTTCCTGCTTACGGGACTGAGAGGCGTGCATGCCCGCAGGACCCTCTTTCTTAGTCGGGAGAGACTGGCACAACTCTCGGAAGAACCAGAGAAGGTGGAACCCAGGTGTAGCGGAACGAAGAAGCTCCAAGAGGAAGATTCTGCGGCCCGAGCCGCTTCCTCCTCGAAGGCTTGCATGCATTCCAATTGCTCGGTGGATCCCACGGCCACAGAAACTACCCACTGAGCCTCCTTTGATTTCACTGGAAGGTTCCGTTTTTCCGGCCTCCCCAACCTCAGGCATGGGAAACGGTCGTCGAGGACGTTAGGGTGAAATGCAAGCCAAAAATTGCACTTCGAGGTGTCATGGTCAACACTCAATCAATAAATGCACATGGTGTAGGGATCGCTGCATGACATTTTCTGGCCGTACAAACACTGGTGAAATCCTGGGTAAGACTTGTCTTCCACAATCGAAGAAGAGCAGTCACGATCGCTAATGTGAACTGGACGAATTTTCAGAATAATCGAAGGTTTTGAAGCCAGGGCCTACTGCGGAGCACCAAGGAGGCAACATGAATCTTCCAGCGGAAAGGAAGATCTGGCGTCATGGGGTGGAGCCAAGGGATATACCACTTGGGTGGGTGGGAAGAGCCAGCTTGAAGACCTTCCGGCTATCCTTAAAGGGAAAGGGACATGCCAAATAGTATGGATGAACAACATATCCACTATCCTAGAAAAACAGGTTACTCACCTGTAACAGTAGTTCTAGGAGTGGTATATGGTGTACATACACACTTCTGGCAGCTCTTCCCATTCACCCAGGTGGTAACTCCCTTGGCACCACCCTGTGACATCAGTTCTTACCCACTGGCAGCAAGACCGGTGTGCCACTTGCCAGGGGAGGCTGGGTTGGTCAGTGTGGATGTACAACATATACCATTCCTAGAACTACTGTTACAGAAGAGTAACCTGTTTTTCTGGGGATGTAGATATGGTGTACTTATCCACACTTCTAGCAGATTCCTAGCAGTTCTCCGGGAGGAGGGGGCAAGGAGCACACCCCCTATTGAGGAGACAGAGACTGGAAGACTGAGGCCTCAAAACCACCATCCTGGCATGACTCAAGGTCGATGTGGTAGTGGGAAATGAAGGTGTGTGCTGACTTTCAGCTAGCAGTCCTGCAGATTTCCTAGATGTTCCATCCCTGGAAGCAGCAATATGAGGAGTGTAATGAGCCCTTAGCCCTACGGGAAGCTCCCTACCCCCCAACCTATAGCAGAGTTCAATGCAGGATACAATCCACCTGCCAACGTTCCGCTTAGCAGCTGGTCTGCCATGTGCGGCTTCAGGGTAGTTGACAAATAGCTGGCAAACCTCTCCCTGAACTCCAGCCATGCGCTTCTTGTAGTAGGTAAGTGCTCACTGCAGGTCCAAAGTATGGAGCCTGTGCTCAGCCTCTGACGTGTTTGCTGGTGAAGCACACTGGGAGATTGATCACCTAGTTAAGGTGAAGCTCAGACACAACCTTCAGGAGGAACTTCAGTTTGGGGCGAAGGACAACCTTGTCCCTGTGGAAGACTAGGTAAGGAGACTCCCCTGAGAGCACCTGTAGCTCACTGATCCTTCTGGCTGATGTGATAGCCACCAGGAGAGTGGTCTTCCACGACAGGTGAGACATCTCACACCTGTGCATTGGTTTGAATGGCTTGCCCATGGGCTTTGACAGCACCAGCAAGAAGTCCCACGGTGGTGGTGGTGGTTCACGCACCAGAGGGGAAATACAGTCAAGGCCTTTGAGAAAATGCCACACCACCTTTCTCCTGCACCACTGACTGCATACCAGCCCACGCACGGTAAGCAGAGATGGCAGCCAGGTGCATCCTGACGGTCGTCGACTGGAGGCCTGAAAGAGAGGGATCATAGGTAGTCAAGAATGCTAGCCAGTGGACAAGATAAGTGGTCAATCCCCTTGCCCTGGCACAAAATGGAGAACCTCTTCCATTTGAAGGCACAGCATTTTTGGGTCAACTCCTAGCGAGTAGCTTTGATCACAGTGAAGACATTGTCGGAGAGATCCAAAACCTGGAACTGGTGCAGGGACTGAAGGTCTGGATGGAATACCTTCCCCTGATGACAAGAGAGCAGGTCTGGGCATAGGGGAAAGACGCCTCGGGAGCCTGAAGCTGAGGCTAATGAGATCAGGGTACCAGAACTGGTGGGGCCAGTCCAGAGCCACCAAGATCATCCGTGCTTTGTCCCTCCTGTCCTTGATCAGCACTTTGTGGATCAAGAGAAATGGAAGGAAGGCACAGAGGAGGCTCGGGGTCAAGGGCTTCAAGAAGGCATCCCCTGCAGTGTTCCCTGCTGAGGGAGGTGAGCATAATACAGCCTCAGCCTGGCGTTCTCCTTGGAGGCAAACAGATCCACCAGAGGGGTGCCCCACTGGGAGAACAAGCTGTGTACTACCTCCGGATGTAGCGAGCACTCATGACATGCCTCGCCCACATGGCTGAGGGCATCCACCAGCTGCTTGGAGGTACCGGCCACATGGATGGCCAGGAGACTGTCACCCAGGCTGAGCACGAGGGTCCAGACATGGAGAGCTTCCTTGCACAGGAGCAGGAAGAGCATTCCACCCTGCTTGTTCAGGTAGTACATGGTCGTGGTATTGTCCATCTGGACTGGAATGACCTGACCCCAAATGTGTGGAGCAAAGGCTGTCAGTGCCAGATGAACTGCCCAGAGCTCCAACATTGGGAGTCCTCGGTGTCCATAGCCTGTGGACTCTGTGTTCTTCCAGGTGGGCACCCCAGTCCATCAGGGAGGCATCGGTCCTCAGGATGACAATCGGCTCTGAGCAGACAAATGGGATCCCTTTCTGTAGATGTTCCAGGACTAACTACCACTGGAGGGTGTCTCACATCAGCAGAGTCACAGTGACTGGCTGGTCGAAGTGGCCCTTGTGCCGGGACCATTGGTGAGAAAGCTCCCACCGCAGAGAGCGCATTCTCCACCAGGCCCAATGGACCATGCTGGTGCAAGCCGCCATGTATCCCAGGAGATGCAAGAAGTCCTGAACAGGGCACAATTGCCCAACCCAAAATGATCGGGCAGAGGAGAAAAGAACCTCCACCCTGTGTCCTCAGAAAGCTGAGCCCCGGCTCTGCAACAGTCGAGCTCTGCCCCGATTAAATGAATCGCCTGCGAGGGCATGATTTCCGACTTGGCCTTGTTGACCAGGAGGCCAAGAGAGATGCATGTCTGGAGAGCCAGGTCCCTGGACTGCTCCATCTCCTCCCTGGAGGGACCCATGATCAGCCAGTCATCCAGGTAGGGGTATACCTGGATGCCTTGGTGCTGTAGGTGAACTGCCATCACTATGCATTTGGTGAAGACTCTGGGAGCCAAGGCAAGGCCAAAGGGCATGGCCTGGAACTCGTATAGAACTTCCTTCGCATGGAACTGGAGGAACCTGCGTTGGGATGGACAGATTGGGATGTGAAAGAACATGCCCTGAAGATCTAGGGAGCAAAACCACATGCCCTGCTCAAGAGATAGTATGATTGGAGACAGAGTGACCATCGTGAAAGTGCGCAGCCAAAGAAACTTGTTCAGGATGTGCAGATATAAGATGAGTTGCCAGACCCCCATCTGTTCAGGCACCAGGAAGTACCTGGAGATATACCCTGGGTGTACTGGAGGGTTCGAGATAGGAGCCACAACCTCCTTGTAGAGGAGCTGGGCGATGACATCCCGAAGGGCTGACAGAATGTCAGCAGACACCATGTTCTCTCGTGGGGCATGGGCTCAGCAAGGCAGGTGAGCCTCGAACTCCAGAGCCAAGCCTGATGGACCACTTTGAGGACCCACCTGTCTGGTAATAGCAGAGCAGGTGCAAAAAAAGTGGCGAAGCCGGCCCCCCATGGGAGGACCTGGGGAGTCAGGACATGACTTGGGGAGATGAAGTAAAAAGGTTTGTGGCACTCCAGGTCAGTATTCAAACGCAGCAAGCAAAGTTAACAATGCAAAGAGTTTATTCACTCCCAAAACCTTATTTCCTAGTGCTTCGGCCTCACATGGCGGCCTTTGTCACTGGGTAGGCATGGAGGTGGAGGTGGAGGAGGGAGGGACCGGCTGAGCTGTAGCTTCTTCAAAGGTCACAAGATGTTCAGAGGACCCCGCAGCCACAGAGACTGCCCAATGGGTGTCCTTAAATTTAACAGGAGGATCCTGTTCATTGGGGTGCCCCAGAAGAAGTAGAGTATGCCGTTCTTCCAACGTAGACGGATGCTAGGTGTCACAAATGCCTCACGCCTAGGGATTGTGCTTGTGACCCAGGCAGTAGACACACGTGTAGTGTGGGTCCGACTGGCACATCTTCTGCCCACTCGCATATTTTTTTAAACCAGGAGTCAGCTTCATGTCATCCATCATGGGAGAGGTGAGGGAGATCACTCAAAGACAAAAATTCACAATCTAAAGATTTTTTGAATGCAAAAGGCCTGCTCAGTGCAAGAGCAGTAAAGAGTGAACCTTCTTCTTCCAGCAGAAAGGAAGCTCTGATGTAATGGGGTGGTGCGAGCCAGTTTGAAGATGTTCCAGCAGGATTTAAAGGGGAAAGGAACACTGCCAGAAGTGTGGATAGTTCACCATATCCACGTTCCTAGAACTAAATATTCCTTTTCTTCATGATTTCTTATGCCTTGCTGTCCTTCTATCTTTGCCTTGTTTTTTCTGTAATAAGTGTATAGTGAGTAAATACAGGTTACTCACCTGTAACAGGAGTTCTAAGAGTGGTATATGTTGTTCATCCATACTGTCTGGCAGATACATTGCCGCTTTAAGATGGGCCGGAAAGTCTTCAAGCTAGTTCCTCCCACCCACCCGGGTGATGAAAGTCTCGGTTCCGCCCCATGACGCTAGATCTAGCCCTGGAAGGCCGGGTTGTCTTGAGCTGGGGGAGGGTGGTGGTCCATGTGGATGAACAACATATACCACTCCTAGAACTCCTGTTACAGGTGAGTAACCTGTATTTCTAGGGGCATGGATATGTTGTTCTATCCACACCGTCTGGCAGATTCCTAGCAGTTCTCTGGGAGGAGGGAGGCAAGGCACACACCCTACTTAGGGAACAGGGACTGGAGAACTGATGCTCCAAAACCAGCATCCCGGTGTGACTCAAGGTCAATGTGGTAATGGGAAATGAAGGTGTGTGCCGACTTCCAGGTAGCAGCCCTGCAGATTTCCTGGATTGGGACATCCCTAGAAGCAGCCACCGACGCAGAGGTATGATGGGTGGAATGAGCTCTAAGCCCGACGGAAGGCTCCCTACCCACAAACCTATAGCAGAGATCAATGCAGGAAGTGATCCATCTGCCAATCATCCACTTTGCTGCAGGTCTGCCAGGTGCGGCTTCAGCGTAGGTGACAAACAGCTGGCGAACCTCTCCCTGAACTTCCGCCATACACTCTTTGTAGCAAGCGAGTGCTCTTCTCAGGTCCAAAGTATGGAGCCTGTACTCTGCCTCCGGGGTGTGATTGGGGTAGAACACCGGCAGAGTCAACACCTGGTTCAGGTGAAACTCCGACATCACCTTCGGGAGAAATTTCGGGTGGGGGCGCAGGACAACCTTGTCCCTGTGGAAGACCAGGTAGAGAGCTTCGATGGAAAGCACCTGGAGCTCCCCAATCATTCTGGCTGATGTGATAGCCACCAAGAAGGCGGTCTTCCATGACAGGTGCGAGATCAAACCTGTGCATCGGTTCGAATGGCTTGCCCATGAGCTTGGCCAATACCAGCAGTAAATCCCACGGTGGTGGTGGTTCACGCACCAGAGGGGATATGTGATCTAGGTCTCTGAAAAAGTGCCAGACCACCTTCTCCTGCACCACCAACTGCTTGCCAGCCCGCACCCAGTAAGCAGAGATGGCTGACAGGTGCACCTTGAAGGTCGTCGGCCGCAGTCCCTGCAGGAAAAGGGACCACAGGTAGTCCAGAATGCTAGCAAGTGGACAGGACGAGGGGTCCAACCAATTGCCCTGACACCAAATGGAGAATCTCTTCCATAAGAAGGCACAGCATTTTCTGTCGACTCTTTGCAGGACGCCTCAATGATGTTGTGGACCTCGTCGGAAAGACCCAAGGCCTGGAACTCTAGCCGCTCAGGAACCAGGCTGTCAGGTGCAGGGATTGAAGGTCCACATGGAGTACCTTCCCCTCGCTGACAGGCAGCAGGGTCCGGGCGGGCTGGAAGCCACCTCGGGAGCCTGTAGCTGAGGCTGAGGAGATCTGGATACCAGAACTGGCGAGGCCAGTCTGGGGCTACCAGGATCACCTGCGCCTTTTCCCTCCTGATCTTGAGGAGCACCTTGTGGATCAAGGACAGAGGAGGGAAGGAGTAGAAGAGGCCCGGGGTCCATGGCCTGGAGAAGGCATCCCCCTGCAGCAAGCCCAGCTGAAAGGGGTGGGCATAGTACAGCCTCAGCTTGGCGTTCTCCCCTGGAGGTGAACAGGGCCACCTGAGGTGTGCCCCTGTGGGAGAACAGGTCTTGTACTATCTCTGGCAGGAGAGACCACTCGTGAAATGCATCGCCTATCCGGCTGAGGGCATCAGCCAGACTGTTCGAGGCTCCTGCCACATGAATGACTAGAAGAACCGCCTCCAGGCTGACATTAGAGACCAAATGCAAAGAGCTTCCTTGCAAAGAGGCAAAGAGTGTGTCCTGTCAGGTCTGTTGAGATAGTACATGGTCGTGGTGTTGTCCGTCTGGACCTGGACCACTTGACCCCGAACAAATGGAGAGAAGGTGGTCAGGGCTAGCTGAACTGCTCGGAGCTCCAGCAGGTTGATGTGGCATCGGGACTCCTGAGGGGAACAGAGTCTGTGGGCTCTGTGCTCCCCCAGATGGGCACCCCAACCCATCAGAGAGGTGTCAGTCGTCAGGATGACCGTAGGCTCGGGGCAGACGAACGGGATTCCCTCCCGCAGATGAGCTAAGACGAGCCACCACTGCAGGCCATGCCACATCTCCTGGGTCCCAGAGACTAGCTGGTCTAGATGATCTGAGCGCTGACACCACTGGCGGGCCAGCCCCCACTGCAGGGGGCGCACATTCCAACGGACCACGCTGGTGCAAGCCGCCATGAGACCCAGAAGGCGAAGGGAGCAACTGCCCAACCAGAAATGATTGGGCAAAGGAGGAAAGGACCTCATCCCTGTCCGCCGGGAGCCGGGCTCTGGCTCAGGGAGAGTCGCGCTCCACCCTGATGAACTGAATCATCTGTGAGGGCATGAGTTCCGACTTGGCCCCGTTGATGAGGAGGCCAAGTTGAGAGCAAGCCTGGAGGGCCAGATCTCTGGACCGCTCCACCTCCAACCTGGAGGGATCTGCTATCAGCCAGTCATCCAGGTAAGGGTAGACCCGGACCCCTTGGCGCTACAGGAATGCTGCCACCACTGCAATGCATTTGGTGAAGACCCTGGGAGCTGATGAGAGGCTGAAGGGCATGGCCTGGAACACGTAGAGTGTTCCCTCTGCCCGAAAGCAGAGGAACTGCTGATGAGACGGATGGATTGGGAAGTGAAAGAACGTGTTCTGGAGGTCTAGGGAGCAGAACCACATGCCCTGCTCAAGGGATGGTATTATCAGAGCCAGGGTTACCATCTAAAAGGTGCGTGGCCTTAGGAACTTGTTCCGGTCATGCAGATTGAGAATGGGGTGCCAGCCACCCCCCATCCGTTTTGGAACTAGGAAGAACCTGGAAACAAACCCTGGGCATGGAGGAGGATCTGCAACCTTGCTGACTACCCCCTTGCGGAGGAGCTGGTTGATGTCATCTCGAAGAGCCGACTGGGAGGCTGCGGACCTGGTAGCCTCCCGAGGGGCGCGGGCACAAAAGGGAGGGACCTGCTTGAACTCCAAAGGCAGGCCCTTGCCAACCGCTTCCAGCACCCAGTGGTCCATGAGGATAGAAGACCAGGCGGAAAGGAAGTGGCTGAGCCGGCCCTCCATTGAGGGATCCAAGGGAGGTGAGACAAGGTTGGGGGTGGCACCCCACAACCCATCACTGGGCAGGCTTGGAGGATGAGGGACCGGCCAAGGAGCCGCCGGGGCCCTTCCCCCCCCAGGCTTCCTGACCGATGAAGCAACGGACTTGGCTCTAGGGTGTAAAGTTTGAGCCTGCTGGCCCTTTTGCTGGTGCTGCTGGGCAGGTCTTGCCCCAGGAGGGGAGGAACAAAAGAGCTTACGCTGCTGATGGTGGCCTTTGTCCTTCTGTGCAGATGCGACCATATCTAGGGTGGCATTGGATTTTTCAATGCACTGTAGGTGGCCCTCCACACAGGGCCGAACAGGTCAGTGTCTGCCATGAAGGTCAAAATCCACAACCTATCCCTGCGGCGCATGGCCACAGCGGCCGCTACCGAATGGGCACAAGAGTCTCCAATGTCCAGAGCCATCTGGAGCTGCTGCTTTGCCACCGCCCTTCCCTGATCCCGGATCTGCTTGACCACATTCTGCAGGTTGGCCAGGAGATTAGGGAGCACCTCATCCAGGGAGCCCAACAGGGCGTGAGAGAAGTGTGCCATCATAATAGCCGAGCTGTCCTGGCAAAGGCCCAAAGAGGTGGCAGCATACACCTTTCTCTCTGAGCAGTCCAATTTCTTGGACTCCTTATCTGGGGGCTTGTCCACGTCCCTCGTGTTGCCCGAGCGCCTGAAGACATAATATGCCACCAACCCCCTCGGCCAAGGGGTGCGCCGAGAAGCCGGAGAGAGAGCCAGTTGGGACCGCGTACTTGCGGGCCATCCTGGCCGATGGTGCTGGGCAGGAAGCTGGGTGCTGCCAGAGTTCTAACACCGGGCCCACAATGGCCTCCGCTACAGGGAAGGCTTCCGTGGGGGAGTCCCCCTTGTCCAGAATCTCTGTAAGGGGATATCTGGCCTGATTCTGCACGGGTTTGAGCAGCATCCCGGTGGACTCAGAGATGAGCCGAAGGACACCAAGGAACGAGACGTCTTCAGACTCTGAAGAGTCTGCGTACAGCTGGTGACCGCCTGAGCCACTCTCCACTCGCTGAGGGCGATTGGGGGTGAGAGTGACCGACAACCGATGGGGCAAACCTTGAGCCGACTGAGAATCCTTGGTCGGTGCCCCATTCTTCGACTGGGGAGGCGGTGGTTCCACCACAATGGGTGTGGCAGATGGTTTTGGCCGAGCCGTCAGCGCCAGGACCTCGACTGGGGAACCGGCAGCGGGAGTCGACTTTGGCCGTTCGGATGAGAGTCACTTAACTGCCGGTGTGGAAGCCAGTGCCAGCTTGCTGCTGGCCAAAATAAGCTGTTGCCACATTAGATTCTCATAGCGCTGACGCAACTTGAGCCGGAGCCTCTCCTCAGTTGAGGAGAATGAGGAAGAAGAGTGGCTGTGCCGCTTTCTGCGATATCAGGACCGGGACTGCCAATGTCGGCGGGATTTCCCTGAAGTGGAGGAGGACCGAGACCTCGACCATCGGCGGGCTGAGTTAGGAGCAGGGGAAACCAGCTGCCCCTCTGTTTCAGGGTCCTGGGCCGGGGACTTCGGCTCAATGGTCTGAGGCAAGTCCTAGGAAGACACTGGTGTCTGAGAGAGAGAGTTGTTGGCCTCCTCGGTCGACAACCTGTCGGTGGGCTCGAGAAAAATCTTATCCGTGTCAACAGGCGTCTCGGCCAGCTGGTCTGACAGGGACATCGTGAAACCAGTGGCTCAGGCCGCAACATCGACCGAAATCAAGTGCCGACGGTCCAAAGAACAAGATCTCTCCCACTCCCAAGAGCGTCGATGGTGGGTCTTACCTTTTTTTGGATCATTCTTCCGGGACTGAGGTGTGTGAGACCCAGAAGCACCCTCTCCTTTAGTCAAGAGGGACTGGCACCGCTCCCAAAAGAAAGCCGTGTAAGAAGAGCCCAGTTGGAGCGGAATAAAGGCCAAAGCCGAAGAGGAGCTTGCCGCAGCGTGGGCCGCCTCCTCCTCCTCCTCGAGGGCCGTGAGCTGTTCAAGTTGTTCCAGTTGTTCTGCAGAGCCCGCCGCCGTGGACACCCCCAACGGGCCTCCTTCAATTTGACCATCAGGTACTGTTTCTCCGGTCGCCCCTGCTGGAGTCGGGCAGCGTGGTCTTCGAGCACCGATGGAGAAAAAGACAGACACATCTTGCAAGCCTGCGGATCGTGGTCGTGCCCGAGGCAATAAATGCACGAGGCGTGGGGGTTGGTGCGCAACATCTTCTGCCCGCAGGGGCACCGGTGGAACCCATAGATGGTCTTGTCCTCCATCGCAGCCATGAGCGAAGAGGGTGAAGACTGAACTCAAATGAGTTTCAAAGTAAGTTTAGGAAAAAAATCCAAAGTTTTTAGAGCCAGGGCCTGCAAAATGTGACAGTACTTAAGGAGGGAACCTGATGCTTCCAAGCAGTAAGGAAGACCTTGCGTCATGGGGCGGAGCAGAGAGTTTCATCACCTGGGTGGGAGGAGCCAGATTGAAGACTTTCCAGACCATCTTAAAGAGGCAAGGTACCTGCCAGACATAGTGGATAGAACAACATAGCCGTCCCTACAACAAATTCTAAAGTATTATCAACATACTGAATATGGACCCACATAAATTATATTTTTGATGTTAGATCCCTAAGACAACAGAGTAATTAAGGTGATCACATCTATTTGATTTGTTTAGGCTCCTCATATTTAGTTTTCAGTTAGATGCTCCTGTACTTCTTGTTTTGCTACTATAGTAACCAACCAATGTTTGATTACAGGTAGTTAGTCTTACCTAACAAAGCAGAGATAATCCACATTGGTATCTTTCTGTTAATACTAACTTGTTAAGTAATCAATAGGTTTAACTTTGCGACCTGTTGTTCCAACAAGAGTGACACCAGTCCTTTGTATGTTTTCATATGGTTTTGATGTCTTCACAAGAATTTTTTGAATACTTTATTATTTTTTTCTTTTTTCAACATAAGGATTACAGCTTTGAATCATCAATTTTCTGTGTGTCAATCAAATGTGTGATGTTGGACTTTGACAGCCTATAAAAATGGAGAAGTATCTTAACAGAGTTGTGTCCCCTGAGGAAGGTTTTTGCAGAAATGCTGAGGTTTGCTTGTACACTGGATGAAGGTATTATGTACTCCTAACCGGTTTGTTATTTTTTCAGTAAAGCAACTTCTTTGCTTCATATGGTTGTTGAGTACTTTCTTGTGGCAAACGAAGGCAAGGAGTGACGCTGTGAGTCTAGAACATAGTGGAACAAGGCATCCTGAAGGTTTAGAGAGCAGAACCACATGTCCCGCTGTAATGACGGAATACTCTGATTCGGAGTGACCATACGGAACTTGTGTGCCACAAAACTGATTGAGGTTGTGAAGATCACACGGGCACGTGACTCCCCCCATCCTTTTCAGAACCAGAAAATATCTGGTCATGAACCCCGAACAGGCCGTGGAGTCTGGGACATGGGCCACAGCTTCCTTTTGAAGAAGCTGGGAAATGTCCTCCTGAAGGGCGCACAACATATCTACGGACACATCGTCTTCCGTGAGGCACATGCTCGGCTGGGCAGTACAGCCTCTAAATTCCAGAGGCAAACCCTGACCCACCACTTTGAGCACCACTTTGTTCAAAGTAACAACAGATCAGGCAGGCACAAAATAGCAGAGCCGGCCCCCCACAGGAGGTCCCGGGTAGGAGATTGACATACCCCAACCTGTCACTGGGCAGGCTTGGAGGTGGCTCCAGAGCTGGCTGCCAAGGAGCTCCAGCCCCCCAGCTTCTGGATTTCTTAGGGCCAGAGGAGGCTGGCTTAGGTTTGGGCCGAAAGGCCTGATGCTGCCCCACTTAGGGCTGTGGTGGTCTGGATGGTGGTGCCAAGTAGGGCCAAAACTAAAAGGATTTTTCTGGCCCTTGACGTCCTTCTGGGAGGACAAGACAGAGTCGAGGGTGGTGTTGGACTTCTCAGTGCAGGTGAGATGACCATTGACACCAGGCCTGAACAGGTCAGTACCCAAGAAGGGGACGTCCGCCAACTTGTGCTGGGCATGGGCCGTAAAGGTAGAGAACTGCAGCCATGCCCTGCACCTTATGGCCACCGTGGTGACCATGGACCTAGCACAGGAGTCACCAATGTCCACGGCAATTTAGAGTTGTTGCTTGGCCACAACATGCCCCTGGTTCTGGACCAGCTTAACCATGAGCTGCAAATCTGCAAGAAGATGGGGAATAACCCGATCCAATTTTCCCAATAGAGCATGGTAAAAGTTTGCCATCATGATGGCTGAACTGGCCTGCTGTAGGCCCAGGGTTGAAGCAGCATAGATCTTCCTCACTGCATGGTCTAACTCACTGGAGTCCTTGTCCAGGGGTTTGTCAATGTCCTCGACAATGCCCGTGCATCAAAACACGAGTCGACGACCAAACCTTCATCTGAAGAGTGGTTGGTGAACCTACCCAGTAGGAACTGCATATCTGCGGACCATACGGGTTGATGGTGCCGGACAGTAGGCAAGGTGCTGCTGCAGCTCCACAGTGGGACCCAGAATGACCCCTGCTACAGGGAAGGCAACCCCAGGGGAGTCATCCCAGTTCAAAACCTTAGTTAAGGGGTACTTAGACTGCTTCTGGACTGGTTCCAGCAGGATCCTCAAAGAATCCAAGATTACTCAGAGCAGAGCCCACAAAAGAACCCTGCCCTTTCTCTGAAGAGAGCTCCCTGAAGGACTCCAGGTCAAAGACTGGGGTCTGAAGGTACTGCACGGAGAAGTCCTTGGACTCCTCAAACACTGCTTGTGACCCCGGTTCCCTGCTGACAATCCGAGGCTCGTCAGAGTGCAGAATTTGCACCTAGAGCCTACCAGGAAGCCCAGAAGTGGGGTGCGCAGCCTAGGGTGGGGCCTCATTCAATGGCTGCAGAGGCAGTGGCTCTACCTGAATGGGTAGAGACGCAGGTGTTGGCTCGGCCAGGGGATCTGGCACAGACCATGGCACCGGCAACCAGGGGAGCGAAGGGCCTGCTGTGGGGCACAACCATGACCGAGAATCCAATGCTGCCAGTCAAGTTCACTGCCATTTCTCGCCAGAAGAGGAGGAAGAGGTGGACGAGGAGCATCAACAGCACCTCTTGGTCGATGGTCGAGAGCGGGACCATTGAGAATGTCGGGAGTCCTGAGACCTCATCTGAGAGCTCGATTGGGACCTCGACCAACAACGTGCCAGTCTCAGAGAGGAGACCTGGGGGAAGGTATCGTATGCCAAGAAACCCCCGAAGGGTTGATCTCCCGAGGGGCGAGAGCTGGTTCTGCCGGCTGAACCGGCCCCTCAGAGTCCTTGTAAGGGAATCATCCCCATCATCCTCCAACAACAGGTCAACATGGTTGAGAAAGATCTTGACTGGCTGGTCGACCTGCGTCTCTGCTGGCAAGCCCCACAGGGACACTGTAGGGCCAGTGGCCTGGACTTGAACAGCAGAAGAGTTGTCCGAAGCTGATGGCTCAACAGCCGTTGATCCAAAAGAGCAGGAATGGATGGAGCGAGCCTGCTCCTGATCCCACGACGATCGGCAGGAATTTTTGGATTTGGAGTCCCACAAAGCTTTGGACCTTTGGGAAGGGCCCTCCCCGAGAGTAGTTTTTAATTTTTATTTATTTAAACATTTGTTGACTGGGATAGGCACACTGAGCCAAGGCTTGTTTCCAGGTGCGACCTGGGGAGGGGATAAAGACGTACATACAGTAATAACACAGACAGGATATTTACAAAATTGTTTAAAGACAGTCACAGTATTTACAAGTTGATGGTTTGACTACCAACAGATCCAGCAGAAGTTTCCACATTACAGGTCAACAGAGCTACAGGTCGACAGCATATAGTTCTCAAAAACACTGACACAGCAAGGTGTGCTAGAGACACTGCGATTGTATGAGATGAGGTGAGAAGATGAGGATTCAGTTGAAGATGGGATTAGTGAGAAAGAGGTCTATTTGGAGCTGGGAGTGGTGGCAGAGGCAACGGAGGTAGTGGCAATCAGCTGGGACAGTGGCAAGAGGGAGGCGCAAGGAGGCATAGTTGCTTCTTGCAAGCGTGGAAAGAGGAGGTGTTTCTAATGGAGGGGGTTAGATTATTCCACAAAGTGGGGAGTTGGTAGAAGACGGCAGCTTTGTCAGAGGATGAGGATGGTTGAGGTATACATAAGGAGTTTTCATTTCTGTATCTTAGTGCGTAGGGGGTGTCTGAGGCCTGTGAGAGGTTTTCTACCAAGTAGGGGGGTAGCAGGTCAAACCAGAATTTAGATATTAGATTGAGCGAGTGGATATAATGCCTGTGGCACAGCAGGGCTATTCCTAAGAGGGAGTACAGATCGCAGTGATGTGTTCTAAGGGGTGAGCTGGTAGTGAAATGACAAAACAAAAAAAAAAAAATCAGGAGGATGTCAAGCTTTGATAGGGTGGTATCTGAAGCCAGGCAGTAGACCACGTCCTCATAGTCAAAGATGGGGAGTATCATTTTAGTTACGATTTTGAGTTATGATATTGACGTCTGGCGGGTAGTGGGAGAGAGTCTCTGTGCCAGTATAGCATGCCAAGCCTGTGGCGTAGTTTACAGATGGTTGTGTCTATGTGTGAAAGATAAGTGGGGGTCTAGCCAAACACCTAGGTAACTGTATTTGCTAACCTGGTCAAGAGGGGTACCATCCAGGGAGATTGGGGGGGGGGGGACCTGCTAATTTTTTGCACTGTGCCAAATAGCATGGAAACAGTTTTTGAGATATTTTTAGTGGGTTTTGTAGGAGCCATTTTTTGATGTAGTTAAAATTGCAATGGAGGGTAGCTTGAGCTTCATGCATTGATGGGCCTGAGGTAAAAAGGATGGTTTCATCCGCATGCATGTTTATGCTGGACTTGGTGCAGGAGGAGGGGAGGTTGTTAATGAAGAGGGTGAAGAGGACAGGCCAAGGACAGATCCTTTGCGGAACACCTGCTAAGATGGGTGGGTGGGGGAGACACGTCAGCGATTCTGACAGATTGCGACCTGTTGGAGAGATAAGAGTTAAACCACCGTAAGACGATAGGGGCAAGGCCAGCTGATTCAAGTTTTAGCAGGAGGAGGGGGTTGGATACAGAATCAAAAACCTTGGCCAGGTTGACGAAGACTGCGGCGGTGAGACGGCCTTGGTCAGAGGCAGTGTGGATGTGGTTAGTGACACGTAGGAGAGAAGAGATAATGGAATGCTGTTTCTGGAAGCCAGACTGGTAGGGAAATAGGAGGTTGTTTGTGGTGATGTAGTCCGCCAGTCTGGTGTGTGCCAGGGATTCCTGAAGCTTTGCAACAGCAGGGAGGAGGAAGATGGGCCTATAATTTCTGGGTGTAGAGGGGTTCCCACCTTTGTGAAGAGGAATGACAGTGGCAAATTTCCATGCCTGTGGGACTGTGCTCGTGGAAAAGGAGAGGTTGCATAGATGGGTAAGAGGTTTTATGATTGCGGGAGCAGAGATCTGCAGGAGAGTGGAGTGAATCCCGTCTGGGCTGGATTTGGAGGTATTTAATGCACGGAGGGTTGTGAGGATTGTGTGAATTCAAAGTTGTTGTGGCAGGGAGGTGGAGATGAGGCTAAGGATGTAGGTGGGGGGCCATGTGGTATGGCACATGTAGTAAACCATGTGTTGAGGGTATCAGCAATGCTAGTGGGATCAGTTACGGGCTGACCGTGCTGCTTGAAAGCAGGGGAATTGGGTTGAAATGGAGGGTCAAGAAGTGAGTGTATTACACTCCAGAATTTGGAGAGGTGGGGGTGTGAAAGCTGTGATTTGAAGAAGTCTGCTCTTGCTCGTCTTATGGTCTTACTGCATGCATTGTGTTATATTCCTGTCTATGTTTAGGGCTAGGAAGGGATCTGAAGGCAGACCAGGCTTTGTCCCTGGCCTTGCACACGACAAGGATGGAAGCCGTAATACATTTATGTTGGCCCTTTTTCACCCTGAGCTTTTTCAGGGGGCGTAGGAGTCCCAGATGTTTGTGAAAATGTGCAGGAAGCTGGAGAGGGCAACATCAACGTTAGGGGCAGAATAAACATGATGCCAGTCAGCGTGACAGAGGCTGGTTAGCAGGGATTCAGTGTCCAGAGAGGTTAGGGGGTGGGTGTTAATGTACTTAGGGGCAAATTTGGGCAAGCGGGATTTTCTGATGCAGTAGGTAATGCAGTGATCTCTTAGTGCATTTGTGAGGATTGCAGCCGAGGTCACCATGTGCAGGTGTGAGGTGAAGATCCAGTCAATTAAAGAGTGGTTTTGGGAGTGGGGATTGTAGCAGGTGGATTCGTGTAACAGTTGTGTCAGGTTGAGGGATTCTGCTCTGGAGATGTAGGCTTTTGGGGGAAGAGCCAGTCTATATTGAAGTCACCTAGTAGAATCAGCTCCCCTTTGGAGTCAGGTCAGGAAGTGTAGTTAGGGTGGTTACCAGAGATTCATGAGAAAGATGGGGTGATACATAGAGCACCCCAATAAATAAAGGAAGAGAAGCAGGCAGAGTGAGTTGGACCAGAAGGACTTCATGAGAGCCTGGGCATGATTCCTTAAACACGATCGAGCACGAGAGTGGTTGTTTACTATAGATGGTCACACCATGTAAATGTCATAAGTCCCTGAATGCCCCGGTAAATGAGGTGCCCAGGCCTGCTGGAGCTATGGCAGATGAAGCAGTGCTCGAAGCGGCCTGGGCCGCGACCTCCTCAAAGGTGGCAAGCTGCGCAGCCGAACTGGCTGCCATAGAAATCCCGTTATAGGTGTCCTTGGACCAAATGGGTGGATCCTGTTGGTCGGGTGACCCACAAGGACGTGGCATAATGGTCCTCCAATGTGGAGGGCTGAAGTGTCCAACACAGGCCGCAAGCCTGCAGATCACGCTAGGACCCAAGCTGTAAATGCATGCGGAGTGTAGATCGGTGCGCAACATCTTCTGGGAGCGCACCATTCACTGTTTAAAGCCAGAACCTGATTTAGGTTCATCGCAATCCATATTAAAGATGGAACAAGGGTAAAACCCTAAGAAGTAAATTGTAAATGGCTTGAAGGCCGTTAAAAGGTTTTTAGGCCTACACCTAGTGCAGAGCTGTGAAGGAGGGAACCGGATACTTCCAGCGGAAAGATCTAATGTCATGGGGCAGTGTTGAGGGGGATACCACCCTGGTGGGAGGGAGGAGCTAGCTTGAAGACCTTCTGGCAAGTTTTAAAGGGAAAGCAATTACTGCCTGAAGTGTGGATAGTGCACCATATCCATGTCCCTAGGACACCTATTACATATCCCATGCTTTTGTATTAAAAAAAGAGAACATAAACCTTTTTTTTTTTAATTTTTTTAATCACTATTAATTTTGGCATAGGTGAAGTCTGTTAATTCCTCTAGTGTGCTACTTTTATCAATATCAACATTAAATTTTATTTATATCAGGCGCCTTTCCAATGCTCTGGGTGCCTGTACAAATTACACTAGGCAACTGGACAGGGGCCATGCAGTGGATGTCCTGTATCTGGACTTCACTAAGGCATTCGACTCAGTGCCACATGGAAGGCTGGGAAGGAAGTTAGTAGGCACAGGGGAGGGTGCAAAGCTGGTGAGATGGGTAGGAAACCGGCTGCAGGGAAGGCAACAGAGGGTGGTGGTGGGTGGGGAGCTCTCACACGCAAGTTCAGTGACGAGCGGTGTTCCACAGGGCTCAGTGTTGGGACCAGTGTTGTTTGGGATATTCATTGCAGACATATCATGGGACATCAAGAGCAAGATCAGTCTGTTTGCTGATGATACCAAGGTAGGCGCGGTGGTGGATGACCTAGGGGGATGGCAGGGGTTGCAGGATGATCTGGCAAAGCTTGAAACCGGTCAGACACCTGGCAACAGGCTTTAATGCCAAAAGTGCAAGGTGCTGCATTTTGGGATGAAGAACCCATGGAGGAGTTACCACCAGCGGAAGTGCAGCTAGCCCAGACAGAGGAGGAGAAGGATCTGGGTGTGCTCATTACAGGGTCAATGAACAACTCGGCACAATGTAGGAAGGCATGCAAGGCCAACAAAATGCTGGGTTGTATTGAAAGGGGTATATCCTTGAGCAGGGAGGAGGTGATTCTGCCACTGTATAGGTCATTAGTTAGACCACACCTGGAGTACTGCGTGCAGTACTGGCGTCCGTATCTGAAGAGAGACATTAAGTTACTGGAGGGGGTGCAGCTCAGAGCAACAAAGATGATCAAGGGGCTGGGGGACTTATCATACGAGAGGAGGTTGAAGGAGTTGAACATGTACTCACTGGAGGAGAGGAGAGACAGGGGTGACATGATTGAAACCTTTAAATACATGAAAGGAATAAACAAGACGGGTACAGAGGGGCTGTTCAAAGTAAGGGAGAGGAGGGCCACCAGGGGCCATGATATGAGACTGGAGCGAGGAAGGTTCAGGAGGGAGGTGAGGAGACACTGGGTGGAATGCGTTACCTGCTGAAGTGGTATGCAGTGGAACAGTGGACTGCTTCAAACGAGGATGGGACAGGACAAGGGGGAGGGTTAATGAAGGGGAAGGGTGGAAGGGAAGGGCAGCTGCAGAATAAGGGGTGCTAGCTGCACATTCAAGCAGACTTGATAGACCTCTAGGCCTTTATCTGCTGGCAAATTTCATATGTTCGTACACAAAATTACAATAAAATCAGCAGCCACCAACACATAAAATCATCATAAAATACAGCTAATATTCCATTCCCACTTCAGTGTGCTCTATTCAGTCTCTTATCTCTTGAAAAGCCTGACGAAAAAGGTGTGACTTTAGGTCTGATTTAAAACCCTGGGTGGTCAGACTATCTTGTATCTGACGAGGTAGAGAATTCCATAGGATGGGAGCCATAAAGGCGAATGAACGGGCTCCTGATGTTTTAAAACACACAGTGGGAATCTCTAGCAATCCCTCGGAGGATCGGAGCATGCAGAAGGGACAACAGGGTCACAGGTGATCTTGCAGGTATTGAGGTCCCTGGTTGTATAGGGCTTTATAGGTCAATAACGCGACCTTGAAGGCAATCCACCTCTACACTGGCAGCCATTGCAGTTCGCACAGCACAGGTGTTATATGACTGGATCTAGAAGTCCCAAACAACAACCAGGCCGTCGCATTCTATACCAACTGCAAGTGGTGCATATCCACCCCTGGTAGCCCTAGGTAGAGGGCATTACAGTAATCAATATGAATGGTGACGAAGGCGTGAACCAGAGTAGGAAGATCCTCGGAGGAAATCAGGTGCTTTACCCTAGCGTTGTTCCTCAGATGGTAAAAAGAGGATTTGACTACCGCTGGCACTTGAAATTTCAAGGTTAGGCCTTCATCAAAAATCATGGCAAGGTTATGCACCTGATCCGAGGCAGTCAGTGGGACCCTGCCAAGCCTAAGCCCAGAGGGCTGTCCCACCACTGCATTGGCCACCCTCAGATCAGGGTCCACGATCAACATCTCTCTTTTGTCAGGGTTTAGCCGCAGCCAGCTAGCACTCATCTAGTCCTGTATTTCAGTCAAGCAGTTGTTAAACACAGAGATGATATTGCCTTCCTGCTCAGGCACAAAAGACATGTACAGATGAGAATCATCTGCATAACAGTAAAAACTCAAGCCATACCATCTTATAATGTCTCCTAATGGCAGCATATACACTTCGAACAACATGGGTGATAGCACAGAGCCTTGCGGCACCTCACAGGGCAGGGAGTGAGGGGCCCCGAGGAATTAATCCCCAATGCCACTCTCTGCAACCTACCCTCAAGAAATGACAAACCAAATGAGGACTGCCTCCTCTAGTCCACAGAAGAATCACAGGCGCTCGAGCAACACCCCATGGTCCACAGTGTCAAAAGTCGCTGAGAGATCAAGGAGAACCAAGATGGTACAAGCTCTCCGATCACTCGCCATTAGAAGATCATTCAGTACCCGACCCAGGGCGGTCTCCGTGCCATGCCATTTCCTGAAACCCGACTGGAGAGGATCATAGATATTATGGCTGGATGAATGTTCCTCCAGCTGCAGAGCAACCACTTTCTTAATAACTTTGCACACAAAGGGCAAGTTGGAGACTGGTCTGTAGTTCGCTGGGCAGTCAGGGTCAAGGGAGGACTTTTTCAGAACAGGCCGCGTTACCGCCTCCTTTAAGGGATTGGGAAAGATCCCTCTCTCCAATGACACCCTGACTATTCCAGCCAGGACCAGGGTAATAGCCTCAACACACCCTATGAGAAGGCGAGTTGGGCCCGGGTTCACACTACAGCAAGTTGGCCGCAGTCTGGATGATCCTCACTATATCCATGATTACCAGCTCACTGAAGACAGATCAGACAATCTGAGTGACCATACCACTCGGTTGATCCCTGCAGGGCCAAACAGGGGGATATTGGATGATCTCTGTCGTGATGGTGGCAATCTCATCAGCAAAGTACTGTGCAAACTCATCACACTTCTCTTCTCTTGTGACAACACTTGACTGGATTGCAGACAGTCTGTACTGCACAGCCTGTCCACTGTCCAGAAGAGCTGAGCTGGTCGATCACCTGCTGCAGCAATTTCCCCTGGACAGGAACTCTGCCTTCTTACAGGAAATTGCCAATTGGCAGACCTTATAATGATCTAACAATCTAAGCCTGTCCTCCTCCATGCGAGTTTTCTGCCAATGCCTCTCTAACCTTCGTCCTAACTTCTTCAATTCCCTTAGGTCCCCGTCATATCATGGGGAACCAAGGCGAAGCGTTAATGGGCAAACACACACAGAAGCAGTTGAATCCAGGGCCTCCACCACTGCCTTATTACAGGAAAGAACTAGATCCCTTAGATCACTGATATTAGATGGAATTCCCGAAAGGTCCAGCACCATCAGGCATTCTGAGGTCAAACCGGACGCTACTGTACCATCTCCTTGGGGGAAGGCCTAACTTGGGGGGTAAAAAACTGAATCTCAGGGTGTGATGGTCTGAACATCTGACAGGATCCACCTCCATGTTGAGTGTTTGTTTTGAAATATTTATAGTTGTTTTCCTTATGTAGGACCCCTTGCTACTGCTGCCTTTTCTCTACCTAGTATTCTTTTTTAGGGCTGCAGTGGGTGGAGCCCTGCAGACCTTTTGCTATGAGAGAAAAGACTTGGCATTCCTTCCAAAAAAACAACATATTGGACTTGCGTCACAATTGCCTCTGCGTCTGTGAAACAGTCCACCCATGTTGTCCCTACCGACGCAGCACTGCACTATTTTACAGTGCCGGCGGAACACGGCACACTTTGTCATGTCCAAGATGGCCACCACACTCTACTGTGCATGTGCTAACAGTCGTGCAAGTGCTGTAGCGTGCGACGACCATGTTGGTCACAGTGGAGTGGGCCATGTTCCGCTGTGACCGCCTATTTCTTTTTTGGGGGGGGAGGGCTCCTCCGCCAGGTATCCACCCTGGCCACGGCCCCGGTCTTCCACCAACTGTCACCTGGGACCCCCCAGTCACCCCCAGCTATTCCCCCTGGAGGGCGGGGCCGCGGAGCTGGGACCCCCTATCCAGCCCCTACGGGACCAGTATCTAGTTGGGGGACCCCAGTGGCAGTGGCTAATTAAAGCCCCGAGGAAGGCTTCATAGAGGTGGAGGTGCCCATTTTTCCCCTCTTTTAATTCTTCTGAAGAGTCGGACGTACAATAACGTCAACGCACTAACAAGCAGACGTCTGCCGACTCTTCTCCCAATGCAGATGCCCGCAGTCTGCTTAACACCCAGCCTCCGCTGGGGTCAGTAAGCCACGCTTGACCCTTGCCCAGCAAAGGAAGGAGAGCTGTCTGGGGCGCCTCAATCCTTCCTTCCCCTGCCAACCCCGGCAACCCAAGTCCATTCCTGAACCGGGTTGCGGTGTGGCGTCAAGCACCTCAACCCTCAGTGCCACCGGCCGGCCTGTGACTACCTTTTTTTTTTTATTATTAACATTCCCCGCCTGACCCTCCTCTCAGCCCCCACAAACACAGCAGTGAAACTGGGGATGCCCAATCCCAGCGTCGCCATCATCTTCTCCCTGATGCGGTCCTTTCTTCTTTCACAAATACTTTTTCAATCCCACCCCGAAACATAACTGTGATACTGGGGGGTGTCCAATCCCCCAGTGTTGTGATCGCAGATCCTCAGTTTTTTTTTCTTTTTTTTGTCACCGGTTAAAAAAAAAAAAAAAAAAAAAGTCCATTGATGTCTTCTGTGGATGTTTCATACCCCCACCTGTCCCTATCACTCAGCACCCACCACCCGACACCCCCTCCAAACCTTTACTTACCCATCGGGGGTCCAACAACATAATCCTCTCTGGACAGCAAACACACCTTCACTCTTCAAAGCCGGATCATGAACTGAAGACACAGGTATGCAGTTCAATGTATTTCAATGGGGTTTTGAACTTGGAGCCATAACTTGGGCATGTTTACATATTTTGGCTCAGATTTTCAACGTGCATTCTTTAGGACCCCCATCTCATCACCTGTCTAGAAAGATGATTTTGCAGTCCCTATGCAAAATCACCTTTCGTGCAGGAGTTGAACATTTTCTCTGTCCTTGTTCATGAGGTGGGGTCATAAGAAAGCAATGTTGAAAATTTGGTGCAAAAATATTGAAAAACAACAAAGTTATGACCCTACATTGAATTTTGCGAACGCAGACTCGTAACTTTGATACTACATTGTTATTGCTCTTCTGACTTCAATGTACCATTGATATGCACTCAGAGACTACCTTGTGAACTATGTGCCATTTAAGCCACTGCATTTAATACTACCTTGCTATTGTTCTTCTCATGATCAAACATGTTTTTGTGCATTACTATATAACATTTGTACAATCACTGTTATTGTTAACCAGTGTAATTTTGTTTTATTACTACGTGAAGTTTGTATAATCCTTGTTATTGTTGACCAATCTAACTCCCATTGTAAGCTCCCGGGTTGTGCTTGAAAATAGGCAAATGTATGCCTAGTGCACTCCAGATGGTTAACAAAAACTAAATAAATAAAAATATTTGACCCCAAATTTACAACATAGCCATATTTTTACAGCACCTCATGAATGTGATAGCTATCATTTTTCATATCCTGTCCAAAATGTTTTTTTTTTTTTTACATCCTGAAAGGTGATTTCACAGTCCCTGCCCAATATCATCTTTTGGGCACCAGTTGAAAATCTCTGCCCTTGTTCATGAGCTGGGATCATAAGGTTATTTCGCTGTCCCTGGGGTCATAAGAAGGCTATGTTGAAAATTTGGTGCAAAAATATTAAAAACACAACCATGTTATGAGCCTACATTGAATTTTGCGAATGCAGGCACGTAACTTTGGTACTTTTCAATATTTTGACCCCAAATTTACAACATAGCCATATCTTTACAGCGCCTCATGAATGTGACAGCTGTCATTTTTCAAATCCTGGCCAACTACAAAGTGTCCTTGTAACTAATCTTAAACACTGTATAACTGCCTGCTCCTATCCGTTGTGCATTGTTATTTTGCCAGTCTGTGAAGAACTCCTTGTTTCTCTGTAATTAATTCAGAGTTTTGCCAGTCTGTGAAGGACTCCTTGTTTCTCTGAATTAATCCTGAGTCATCCCTGAAAAAGGGTCACCCAGGGCCTAGAAGGTTAACCCAGTCAACAAAATTCAAATAAATAAATTTTCTTTTTACATCCCTGTGAACTGGAGGTAAGGGACCCATTGGCAGGGAGTGACCATGCCACGGTCTGGTTCTGCCTGGACCTAGGAGGGGTAGAAGGCTGCACAAAGATGGAAGTAACTGACTGGGTGGATTTTAAGGAGATGGGAAGGATCCTTAATGAGCATTTGGATGGGATTGGGTCAGACATGGACGCTGATAGTAGGTGGGAAATCATCAGGAGAGGGGTGCAGGATGCTACCAGCACCTGTGCAAGAGTAAGATGAAAATGCGGTAGGGCCCAAAAACCCTGCTGGTGGACCAGGGAGGTCCAGGAGGTGGTGCGGGGAAAGAAAGCAGCCTATAAGCAATTCAACTGCTCAAGGAGTGAAAGGGATCGAGGGGAGTACGAGCTGATGGCTAGAATGGCCACTAGAGTGGTGAGGGCGGCTAAGGCAAGGAAGGAGCAGAACCTGGCCAGGGAAATTAGGAGAGGGAACAAGGGGTTCTTTAGATATATTGGGGAAAAACGAAGGGTGAAGGGGCAGATTAGCAGGATTAAATCAGGGAGAGATGGGCACAAGACCGGGGAGCAGGCTGAGGTACTAAATGAGTACTTCACCTCAGTTTTCACCAAGGAAAATGGGGTGCTGCATCATACATGGGAGGAGACAGAGATACTGAGGAGGGGGGACCCTTACCGATCGGCGGGTCTGGGGAGAGGGGGAGGCATCACTGGCAGGTGGGGGACGGCTAAGCAGGGAGAAGAGGTACCAGAAGTGGAAATCACAGCAGAGAGTGAGGAAGCCCTCAGATCCCTTAAGATGGAGAAAGCACCGGGGCGGATAAATTACATCCCAGAGTGCTGAAGGAACTTGCGGATGTCCTGGTGAAACCCTAGAGCTTTCACCATCTCTCTGAGGACAAGGTGGGTGCCCCAAGACTGGAAGGTGGCACATATAGTGCCTATCCACAAGGGGGGATCAAGGGAGGTGGCAGGGAACTACAGGCCTGTCAGCCTGACATTGGTGGTGGGCAAGGTGATGGAGGGCATTGTGAAGGAGAGGCTGGGGGGGACCTGGATAAGTCAGGGTGCCTGGACGATAGACAGCATGGATTCATCCCGGGGAAATCGTGTCAGACAAACTGGGTGGAGTTCTATGACTGGGTGACAAGTGCCTTGGACCTGGGTAGACCAGTTGACGTCCTCTTTCTAGACTTCAGCAAGGCATTTGACTCTGTTCCTCACGTGGGCCTGTTGGATAAGCTGGGAGAAATGGGGGTGGGGAACCAGATGATCAGATGGATAGGCAATTGGCTCCAGGACTGGACCCAGAGGGTCGTAGTTGGTGGGATAGTCTCATCCCCAAGGAGGGTCTTTAGTGGGGTCCCACAGGGATCAGTCCTTGGCCCCTTCTGTTCAACGCCTACGATCTCGACATAAGGACAGGAATCAGAGGGAGATGAGTCTCTTTGCAGATGACTGGAAACTGGGGGCGGTGGTGGATGGGGAGGGAGGGAGGGTGGCCTACAGGGGACCTGGAGGCTCTGGAAAGATGGTCTAGAAAGTGGAAGCTGAGATTCAATGCAGGAATGCAAGGTACTCCACCTGAGCCAGAAACCCAGGCCAGTGTACACCCTGTGGGATGCTAAGTCTCGATGGCTGAGAGGGACCTGGGGTGGTGGTGGATGTCAAGATGAACAACTCTGAGACTTGTAGGAGGGCAGCAGCCAAGGCCAACAGGATGCTGGGATGCATCGCTAGGGGATCACCTCCAGAAGGAGGAAGTGATACTCCCTCTGTATAACTGCTTGGTGAGGCTGCACCTTGAGTACTGCGGCAGTTTTGGAGGCCACACTTAAAGAGGGACATTAACCTCCTGGAGAGGGTCCAGAGGAGGGCAACCAAAATGATTTGGGGCTTGGGGACAGGACCTATGAGGAGAGGCTCAAGAGCTAAATATGTACACATTGGAAGAGAGAAGGGACCGGGGACATGATAGAGGTCTTCAGGTACATGAAGAGGGTAAATAGGGGAGGAAGAGTCAGGGTGCTTTGAAGGAAGGAGGAGGGGGCCACTAGAAGGCATGGGTGGAAGCTGGAGGGGGGAAGATTCAGGGGAGAAAGGAGGAGGTGCTACTTCACTGAGAGGGTGGTGGAGCCATGGAATGCACTGCCTAGGGGGCTGGTGGAGGCAGAGACAGTGGAGGCGTTCAAGAGGGGGTGGGACAGGTACAGGGGAAGGGTTCTGGAAGCAAAATCCAATGCAGCAAGAATATCCGGAACTGGGAAGGGAGAAGCCAGAGAAGGCGAGGGGGACAGCAAGGTCAGCACCCAGGGTGGGGGCTGACCAAACGAGCAGACACAAAAGACCGTTAGGCCTATTCTGCTGGCATTTTAGTATGTTAGTAACTGGTGTGGGATAGATAAAGCACTCAGACAAGATTAGCAGCAAATTAAATGTAAATTTATTTTAAACAGCGGACTTGTAGGCGACAAAACAAAAGCAAACAAGAATAACAGATTCATAGGTTCGAATCAAGAGCTAGAAATAGCTAACTCAGTTCAGGGTATTGTTAGGTCCACACCCTTATCCATACTGACTGACTTCCCTAGGCAGTCACCTTTTATAGCATTTTCAAATCATGTGACACAATAACTCCTCCTTTAATATTACCATTCTGAACTAAAAAAAATAAAGAAAGCATTAATCTCTTTTATTCACACAAAATAATAAGTTTAAAGTATACCCACATCTTATAGATTGCTCCTAAAGTCATTACAGTCCTTTTATGAGATTATAATATCCACAAGGGAGTTTAGAAGGTCCGCCCCTCCAATTAGCAGCATAAAAGTGTGGAGACTTTGGCCGGCCGGCTCATAGAAAATGCTGCAATAGGAGAAGGAGGAGCCCTCGAAACTGCAGAGCTCTGAATACAAGACCAAAATTGTCTCCGAATTAGGAAGGCTCAAAATCCTGTTCATTTATTTAGATTCCAAAAGTAGAGGAGGTAAGCTAACCTTTCTGAACAGTTTTACACTGTTCATTTTGAGGCGCTCCTATTTTACGATTGAATATTCCTTCGCGATAGTGCGAGCGTTCGAGCGGTAATTAATTTACTGGCGCTCACATTCGCACTGTCGCGTAAGAGCTCAGCAACTAACTTTAATAAATAAAAAAAACGATTTATTCACAGTTCTTAAAAAACATTACAGGGGACAAAGACTAGAATCCCATGTTTCTCAGCATTACTGCAGAGTTTGCAAAACACAAGCAAGCCCATTTCCTGGTGGCTGACATTTCAGCCCATCGGCATACATTTCAATTTGGTCATTTCTTTTTGGGAGACTGATGCAAAGGAAAAGACGCAAAGAAGCACAATGGGGGATTGTTTTTATGCAAAGTCCTGCAATAACATAACCAAGGGTTTGTTTCTTTATCTCCCTCAACCAACCGGGTTATTACCAGGAATACCCTGCCAAGCAAAACTAATTTTAAGCACTCCTTTTTCAGGAGAAAACAAGGGTCACAATCAGCTTATAAAAACATTTCGCTATTTTCCTTCGCGATAGTGCGAGCGTTCAAGCGGTAATCTTTACTGCAGCTCTGCACTATCGCTAAGTCTCTTACATCTATTTTGACTGTTTTGCAGCCTCAGAATGCCGAAAATACTGTGTTAAGGCAAGGCTAATAGCAGGGAGGAACGGCACCGAAACTGACATTCCTTTTCTTACAGCAGAAGCAAAATAAAGCCTAGGGCTAGACCGCAATATCGCAGTCATTTAAACACATGAAGATACATAGTATTTACAGAGCAAAGCATATATCCAGCTTCTATAACATCCTTAGGGCAGAATTTAATTAATTTATTTAAGGAGGGCTGGATTATATTTTAGGGAGCACAATGCATACCTAGCCTCGTAGAATCCTTAAAGGCAGATAACACTAAAGGTATTGTAGCTTTTATTAAAGGGGTCCGGAGTGTACAAGGGGTAACAGAACAAACGACAAGACAAAGGTTTTTTTTTTTTTTACAAAATGGGTGGCCAGCCCAACAAACAAGACATAATACAACATACTGACAAAGACTAGACAAGAAAGGTTTGTACATTCCAGACTCCTTAAACAAATTGATACCTTAAGTGAATATCATATGCACAAAAAAAAAGGGGGGTGAGGGTTCTCTCTATCACATTCCTCCCCACCCAGAACCCAACATATCATGTTTGGGTAATAATGAGAGTAACAATATACCTGTCATCAGATCTCTTATCCAAAGAGAAGGAGCCATAGCCCACCCTCACCAGGGCTCCACCTCGGGGGTCCCTAATAATTACTAGAACTAGAATAAAAAAAACTTCTGAAGTGAATCTAGTTCTCCTAGTGTTCATTATCTTTCTTTACCCCGAGGTCTGTTGACAGATAGAAGTGTCTCCCATGCCATACCTGGATAAGAAATCGGCATTATTATGGGCCGAACCCTTCCTATACTTTATAGAGAATCTATAGGGTTGCATTGCGAGGTACCATCGCATTATGCGAGGGTTTTTATCCTTCATTACATGAAGCCAACATAGGGGATTGTGATCTATCCATAATTCAAACTCTCGACCCCATAAATAGAAGCGTAAAGCTTCTATCGATCATTTTATGGCTAAACATTCCTTTTCAATAACAGAATAATGTTTTTCCCTTTGGTGTAATTTTCGGCTTATGAACATTATGGGATGTTCTTCGTCTTGTACCATCTGTGTGAGTACAGCCCCTATACCACAGTTAGAGGCATCTGTTTGCAATATAAATGGTCAAGAAAAATCAGTAGAGTGTAAAACAGGCGAGGAACATATTCTAGCCTTTAGATTACAAAATGCCTCCTCACACTCAGGTGTCCATTGTACTTTGTCTGGTTTAGATTTTTTTATTAGGTCTGTTAATGGTCCAGCTATTGTAGAACAGTCAGGTATAAATCGTCTATCATATCCGATGAGGCCTAGAAACGACCTAACGTCTTTCTTTGTTATTGGACGGGGGCTATTGGCTACGGCCTCGACTTTAGTAATTTCTGGTTTTACTTTCCCATTACCAATTTGGAACCCTAGGTAATTTGTTTCCTGCATTGCCAAAGAACATTTGGAGGGATTTATTGTTCACCCAGCTTCGGATAGGGCTGATAATATAGCCCTTAGGTGCTGTATGTGTTCTTCCCATGAGGGACTGAATATCACTACATCGTCTAGGTAAGCTGCGCTATACATTGTATGCAGTTGTAAGATGTTATCCATCACTCGGAACGTAGCGGGGGCACCATGTAGACCAAAAGGCATTACTGTAAAATGGTATAGGCTGATAGGTGTACTAATTGCGTTTTTTTCTTTGTCTTTTGGATCTAGAGGAATTTGCCAATACCCCTTTGTCAGGTCTAGGGTGCTGATGTATTGAGCTGCTCCTAAACGGTCTATGATGTCATCTATTCGTGGCATCGGGTAACAATCAAATTTAGACACTGCGTTTAAGCGTCTGAAATCAAGACAAAGTCTGATTCCTCCTTCCTTTTTCTCTACTATAACCATAGGAAAGTTCCATTCACTATGGGAAGGCTCAATAATTCCCAACTCATGCATTCTCCTAATCTCTTGTATCACCTCATCCTGTACTTTTTCTGGTATCCTATAAGCTTTCTGTCGTATGAGTACGGCTTCGGGAACCATGATATGATGAACAGCACCATTAACCTTTCCCGGAATGTCAGTAAATAAGGTTCGGAAGGGTTCTAACATAGTTTGCAAAGTGGAAATTTGTTCAGCTGATAAATGTGAGTTGATTCGTACTTCTAAAAGATTACTCGTACTTTCTAGCCTTTCATAAGCTATGTCTAATTCGGATTCAGTGGTTTCTGGAAAAATATAACTACAGGTAGAAGGTGTTCGTTCTATCCATGGTTTCAATAGATTCACATGGTATATCCTGTTTTTAATTTTCTTTTCTGGCAATTCAACTGAATAAGTTACTGGGCCCATACGTTTTACTATTTTGTAAGGGCCTTGCCACTTCATAAGTAATTTATTATCAGAGGATGGCAATAGAAGTAAGACTTTATCACCTGTAGCAAATTCCTTAGATTTAGTTCCTTTATCATAGTACCCTTTCTGTTTTGCTTGCTGTTGTAGGTTAGTCTGGTGAGCTTTTTTACATAAACCATTAACCTTTTACATAATTGTTGCCAATACTCCAAAGGTTCTGACATGTTTTTACTTTTCTTGTCTTCCCATTCTTCCTTTATAATATCTAAAGGGCCTCTCGGGTTATGTCCGTATAATAATTCAAATGGAGAGAACCCAGTAGATGCCTGTGGCACTTCCCTATAAGCAAACATCAAATAGGGTAGATATGTGTCCCATTTATTACCTTCCTCTGATACATATTTTCTTAACATTTTTTTCAATGTTTGATTGAACCGCTCGACTAACCCATCCGTCTGGAGATGATGGGGTGTAGTGAAAATAGCTTCAATACCCAACATCTGGTATAACCGTTGCAGTAATTGTAAGCAAAAATTGGTACCCCTATCAGTCAAAATAGTTTTTAGAATTCCCATACGACTGAAAATCTTTACTAACTCTTCTGCTATTCTGGGAGCAGTAACTGTACGAAGGGGAATCGCCTCAGGATTTTTTGTAGTATAGTCTACTACCACTAATATGAAGCGGTTTCCCTTCGTACTTTTAGGTAGTGGCCCTATAATATCCATTGCAATCCTTTCAAACATATTGCTAACTAAAGGCATTGGTATGAGGGGCACTTTATCTTTTCGACCTACTGCTGCTACTTGTTGACATTCAGGGTAGCTTTTACAGTATTCGGCCATCTGCTCATGTATACCAGGCCAATAAAACCTGTACAGTAAGCGTTGCAACGTACGGTCTTTACCTAAATGTCCTGCCATAGGTATATCATGGGCAATAGACAATAACCTTTTTCAGAACTGTATAGGGACCATCAATTGCTCAATCATCTCCCCTGTATGTGAATTCATACATACCCTATACAATAAATCATTCTCAACTATATAATAGGGTTGATGAGGTTCAGTGGGAGTTGTTGGCATTACCTGTGAAAAGAAAGGGGTCAAGGTAACATAATTTTTTTGTATATTTACAAACTCTTTGCTAGGTAATATACATTTTCCAGACAACATATCCAGTCCAGTATCTCTTTTAGTCCATGACTGTTTGTCTTTTCTTTTTCGTGATTTACTTTTCCTGGCTTTGCCAACACTCCCAAATACCTCTTCCTCAAAAGGAAATAGGTGTCCCAACTCTTTTTCTTGTTTCCCCTTTTGCCTGAGTGGTAACTGCTCCAACATTTGTATTCAATAAAGAGTCAAAATATGGATAATCAAGCCCAATTATTATTGGGACCGGCAAAGAAGGTACTATGCCTATTTTCATTTTGTGCATTGTCCCATTTATTTGAATCTCCATTTCTCTTAATGGGTACCAGTGGATGTCTCCATGTATACATTTGACCCCTGTAGTTGGTTCCCACAGTTCTGGCTTTCCCACCAAAGAAGCATGTACCAGTGTCTGCTTGCTGCCAGAATCCACAAGACCAGAGACTACCATTCCTCCGATCTCCACAGTGGTGACATAATGGCCCCAGTTAGCCAGGACTAGATGGATTGACTCTACCTTTTTCTTTGGACAGAATCTAGCAATATGTCCTTTGGCTTTACATTCATGACATATAATATCATGGCTGAATCCTTTACTTATCTTACTATATTCTTTACCCCCAGGAATACCACTAGTTTGCGTGACTGGCATAATAGGGGGCCTTATTGCAGCTGAGGGACTTCTAGAGTTCATAAATGTCCTAGGGCGTTGCTGCCTAGCAGTCAGATAGTCCTCAGCAAGTCTTACAGCTGCCTTGGAAGTTTCGGGGCTGTGTTCCTTGACCCATAACTGTACATCTTGGGGCAAGACATGAATTAACTGCTCCAAGATGATACTTTCTGTGATTTGTACTACTGTTCTTGTGTTGGGCTGTAACCACTTATGACACAAGTCTTTTAAATCAGTGTATAGGTCTTGAGGGGTATCTGCAGACTGAAATCTATATGGCTCTGAAACGTTGTCTATTTGTTTCAGGACGTATATCATATCTTTTCAAAATGGCTTGCTTAACATAGTCGTAATCATTTATATGCGCAAGGTCTGTATGGCTATATGCTAGTTGAGCTTTCCCAGTCAAATAAGGGGCCAGCCTGACAACCCACTGATCTCTAGGCCAAGCACAGGCAAAGGCTACCCTCTCAAACGTCAAAAGATACGCTTCTATATCATCAGAATCAGCCATTTTAACTAGTCTTATATCTTTTTGTCCTACCACAGGTGCTGAAGGTGTCTTGCTGAGCCCAAAACCTGGATAGCACATGTGTCCAGTCCATCTGGCTGCATTCTCTGCACAATCTCTCTCTCTCTATATACAGTGCTCCCTTTCTCTTTCCAGCTCTACCTGGCCTGAGGCACAGCCATCGAAGCAATTCATAGGGATTCTCTGGAGGGTCTTCCTGCTCAGGTTCAGCTGCATGAGTGCCCCTTTCAATGGGTTTCACGTCTTCCATTTCCACACCGTCTCCTTCAGTTGTCACCTTAGCCAACTTCCTCCGTACCACTGGCTCCAGTCCAGGCAATAAAGGCTATTTTGCGGCATGTACGATTGACCTTGTGGCTGGTGTAGTCCACTCTCCTGCCTTGTCCGGATGCATACGAATCGGATCTGGACTCAGATCCACCAATAGGTCCCTTCAGAACCCACTATCCCACTTCTGACACCAAATGTGAACTGGTGTGGGATAGATAAGGCACTCAGACAAGATTAGCAGCAAATTAAATGTAAATTTATTTTAAACAGTGGACTTGTAAGCGACAAAACAAAAGCAAACAAGAATAACGATTCAGAGGAAACATGAGAAAAAATTTCTTCACAGAACGGGTGGTGGACAAGCGGAACACCCTGCCAGAGGACGTGGTGGGGGCTGAAACAATCACGGGATTTAAGAATGCATGGGATAGACATAAAGGAATTCTGGAGGTCGGGGTAAGGTGCAACAGACTTCTAGGAAAACAAACTGAACTTACAAGCTCAAATGGGCAGACTGGGTGGGCCATAGGCCCTTATCTGCCGACACTGTCTATGTAATAACAGATTCATAGGTTTGAATCAAGAGCTAGAAATAGCTAACTCAGTTCAGGGTGTTGTTAGGGCCACACCCTTATCCATACTGACTGACTTCCCTAGGCAGTCACCTTTTATAGCATTTTCAAATCATGTGACACAATAACTCCACCTTTAATATTACCATTTTGAACTAAAAAAAACTAAAGAAAGCATTAATCTCTTTTATTCATACAAAATAATAAGTTTAAAGTATACCCACATCTTATAGATTGTTCCTAAAGTCATTACAGTCCTTTTATGAGATTATAATATCCACAGGGGAGTTTAGAATGTCCGCCCCTTCAATTAGCAGCATAAAAGTGTGGAGACTTTGGCTGGCCGGCTCATAGAAAGTGCTGCAATACGAGAAGGAGGAGCCCTCGAAATTGCAGAGCTCTGAATACAAGACCAAAATTGTCTCCAAATTAGGAGGGCTCAAAATCCTGCTCATTTATTTAGATTGTAAGAGTAGAGGAGGTAAGCTAACCTTTCTGAACAGTTTTACACTGTTCATTTTGAGGCGCTCCTATTTTACGATTGAATATTCCTTCGAGATAGTGCGAGCGTTCGAGCGGTAATTACTGGCGCTCACATTCACACTGTCGCGTAAGAGCTCAGCAACTAACTTTATAATTAAAAAAAAAAAACGATTTATTCACAGCTCTTAAAAACAATACAGGGGACAAAGACTAGAATCCCATGTTTCCCAGCATTATTGCAGAGTTTGCACAACACAAGCAAGCCCATTTCCTGATGGCTGACATTTCAGCCCGTTGGCATACATTTCAATTTGGTCATTTCTTTTCGGGAGACTGACGCAAAGAAGCACAATGGGGGGGGGGATTGTTTTTATGCAAAGTCCTGCAATAACATAACCAAGGGTTTGTTTCTTTATCTCCCTCAACCAACCGGGTCATTACCAGGAATACCCTGCCAAGCAAAACTAATTTTAAGCACTCCTTTTTCAGGAGAAAACAAGGGTCACAATCAGCTTATAAAAGCATTTCGCTATTTTCCTTCGTGATAGTGCAAGCGTTCGAGCGGTAATCTTTACTGCAGCTCCGTACTATCGCTAAGTCTCTTACATCTATTTTGACTGTTTTGCAGCCTCAGAATGCCGAAAATACTGTGTTAAGGCAAGGCTAATAGCAGGGAGGAACGGCACCGAAACTGACATTCCTTTTCTTACAGCAGAAGCAAAATAAAGCCTAGGGCTAGACCACAATATCGCTGTCATTTAAACACATGAAGATACATAGTATTTATGGAGCAATGCATATATCCAGCTTCTATAACATCCTTAGGGCAGAATTTAATTAATTTATTTAAGGAGGGCTGGATTATATTTTAGGGAGCACAATGCATACCTAGCCTTGTAGAATCCTTAAAGGCAGATAACACTAAAGGTATTGTAGATTTTATTAAAGGGGTCCAGAGTGTACAAGGGGTAACAGAACAAACGACAAGACAAAGGTTATTTATTTATTAGATCATCCTTTGATGAAAAGGTGATTTCATGGTCCCTGCGCGAATTCACCTTTTGGCCAGAAGTTGAAATTTTTCTCTGCCGTTGTTAATGAGGTGGGGTCATAAGGAGGCTATGTTGGAAATTTGTGTAAAGATATTTAAAAAACTACAAAGTTATGAGCCTGTGTTGAATTCTGGGAACGCAGTGTTGTAAGTATGGTAATATTCAATATTTTTACCCCAAATTTTCAACATAGCCATTTCTTTACAGCACCTCATGAATGTGACCGCTGTCGTTTTTCACCTCCTGCCTAAAATGTGTATTTGCGTCCCGAAAATAGATTTTTGCAGTCCCTGTCCAAAAATCACCTTTAAGCCAGGAGCTAAACATTTTATCTGCCTGTCTTCATGAGACAGGGTCATAAGGCTATGTTGAATATTTGGTGTAAAAATATTACAAAACAACACATTTATGAACCTATGTCACATTCTGCGGCTCGACTGCAGTTCTTGGGTCACATATATGCTGGTCTGGTGTTAATATTTAGAGTCAAGGGAGGTGCAGGGGGGCAGAGCCCCCTGCAAACCCTATGGAAAAAATCCGCCCACCAGATTGTCTGAACCAAACACTGCAGTCCTTGACATTTTGCAAATGCAGGCTTCTAACTCTGGTAATTTACAATATTTTTACCCCAAAATTCCACAACTGCAGCCTTACAGGCTCTGGACAAAGTCTGTTTAATTACTTAGGACTTCCAAAACCCAGTGACTTCAGACGTCAGCAAAAACCCTGCATGAAATGCTTCATAGTACGCTTCCGACGATCAACTAATATTATTGCTTCCGGAACTCAATAGCAGAGCCCTTGGTCCTGCTAGGGGGCAAACATCAGTCAGGTTCCAGCTGTTTAAAAGCTTCAGTGTACTGCCTGTTTTTTAAACCAATTTTATTTATTTATTTATTAGATCATCCTTTGAAGAAAAGTAAATGCTGATAGGTCAGGTGCATAGTAGCGTCAACCTACCAGGGGAAGGTGTAGGAGCAGTACTCTCCCCAAAATTTCTTCAAGTCACACTAATAGCCTGGCAAGCTCCACCGGTACTGATGAGTGCAGTACCAACAAGAAGGCACCATAGAAGTCCAGCAACATTCTGTGCCCAGGAAAGAGATGGATTCAGTCCATGCATATATAGTACACACAAGGTTTTGGGAAGCTGGTGCACCATAGCTGTTGTGAATATGAACATTTACTTTTATTGGTAGCACAGACGCAAGTGCAAAGTGGTTCTATATACAGTAGGTCAATATAAACAGGTTACTCACCTGTAACAGTAGTTCTAGGAGTGGTACATGTTGTTCATCCACACTTCTTGGCAGTGTCCCTTTCCCTTTAAGACAGCCGGAAAGTGTTTAAGCCGGCTCCTCCCACCCACCTGGGTAGTATAACCCTAGGCTCTGCCCCATAACGCCAGATCTTAGCCCACTGGAAGCCAGCTTTTGTGCGTCTGCAGCCCGGCAAGTCGGGTGGGTCCGTGTGGATGAACAACATATGCCCCTCCTAGAACTACTGTTACAGGTGAGTAACCGATTTTTCTAGGATCGTGGATATGTTGTTCATCCACACTTGGCAGACGCCTAGCAGTTCTCCAAGAGGAGGGAAGCAAGGCGCACACCCCAACTTGGGAAATAGAGATTGGAGAACTGAGGCCCCAAAACCAGCATCCTGGTGTGACTCAAGGTCAATGTGGTAGTGGGTAATGAAGGTGTCTGCTGTCTTCCAGGTAGCAGCTCCACAGATTTTCTGGATAGGGATGTCCTTGGAAGCAGCCACCGATGCAGCAGTATGGCGGCTAGAATGAGCTCCCATCCCTTTGGGAGGCTCCTTGCCTGCCAACTCGTAGCACAGACTAATGCAAGATGTTATCCATCAAGCAATCGTCTGCTTTGCTGCAGCTCTGCCAGAAGCGGCTTCAGCGTAGGTGACAAACAGCTGGTGAACCTCTCCCTGAATTTCTGCTGTCCTCTCCTTATCATAGGAGAGAGCTTGTCTCAGGTCCAAAGTATGGAGCCTGTATTCGGCCTCCGAGGTGTAAGTGGGGCAGAACACTGGCAGAGCCAACACCTGGTGAAGGTGAAACTCTGATACCACCTTCGGAAGGAATTTCGGGTGGGGGTGCAGGACAACCTTGTCCCTGTGGAAGACCAGATAAGGGGAGTCCACTGAGAATGCCTGGAGCTCCCCTGTCCTTCTGACAGATGAGATAGCCACCAGGAGGGCTGTCTTCCATGACAAGTGTGACAACTCACACTTGTGCATTGGTTCGAATGGCTTGCCCATGAGCTTTGCCAGTACCAGCAGTAGATCCCATGGAGGTGGAGGTTCACACACTGGAGAGGATATGTGATCCAGGCCTTTGGAAAAGCGCCCAACCACTGTCTCCTGCATCAATGCCGGCTGACCGGCCCATGCCCGGTAAGCAGAGATGGCTGCCACGTGCAAACTAAGAGTCGATGACTGAATACCCCCTTTGGACAGAGACCAAAGGTAGCCAAGAATGTTAGCCACTGGACAGGACAGAGGGTCCAAGCCCTTGACCTGACACCAAATGGAAAACATTTTCCATTTGAAAGCACAACATTTCCTGGTCGATTCCTTTCTGGATGCCTCCACCACTGTGAGGACATCCTCGGAAAGACCCAAAGCCTGGAACTATATCCGCTCAGGTACCAGGCTGTGAGGTGCAGGGATTGAAGGTCCGGATGGAATACCGTCCCCTGGTTGACTGAGATCAGGTCCGGGCGTGCTGAAAGCCGCTCTGGGGGCCTCTTGCTGAGGGTGAGGAGATCTGGGTACCAGAACTGGCGCGGCCAGTCTGCTGCAACCAGAATCACCTGCGCCTTGTCCCTCCTCACCTTGAGGAGCACCCTGTAGATCAAGAGAAATGGAGGGAAGGCGTAGAAGAGGCCTGGGGTCCACGGCCTTGAGAAGGCATCCCCCTGCAGCAAGCCTTGCTGGTGGGGGAGGGCATGAAACAGCCTCAACTTGGTGTTTTCCCTGGAGGCAAACAGGTCCACCAACGGTTTGCCCCAGTGGGAGAACAGACTGTACGCTACCTCTGGATGGAGAGACCACTTGTGGGATGTCTCGATTATGCGGCTGAGGGAATCCGGCAGTTGGTTTGAGGCTCCTGTCACGTGGATGGCTAGAAGATCTGCCTCCAGACAGCTCATGAGTGTTCAGATGTGGAGCGCTTCCCTGCATAGAAGATGGGAATGCGTGCCTCCCTGTTTGTTGAGGTAGTAAATGGTCCTGGTATTGTCCGTCTGGACTTGAACCACTTGACCCCAGAGCAGAGGAGCGAAAGCTGACAGTGCCAGTCTGACTACTCTGTGCTCCAACAGGTTCAGGTTCAAATGGGACTTCCCAGTGGACCAGAACCCATGGGCTCTGTTGTCCCCCACGTGGGCTTCCCAGCCCATGAGAGGCATCGGTCATAAGGACGTCCGTCGACTAGGGGCGGACAAATGGGATCCCTTCCTGCAACCGGCCTGGGACGGGCCACCAGTAGAGACCATCCCACATCTTCTGTGTCACAGTGATCAGCTGCTCGAAATGACCATGGCACTGAGTCCACCGGGACACCAGCTCCCATTGGAGGGGGCACATATGCCACCGGGCCCAATGAACCATGCAGGTGCATGCTGCCATGTAACCCAGAAGGTGCAGAAAGTCACGGTCAGGATGCAATTGCCCAACTGGAAATGACTGGGTAAAGGAGGAGAGAACCTCTGCCCTGTCCGCCGGGAGCCGAGCTCTGGCTTGATGAGAGTCGAGCTCTGCCCCGATGAAGCATATCACATGAGAAGGCACGAACTCCGACTTGGCCTCGTTGATCAGGAGGACGAGTTGGGAACAAGTCTAGAGGGTCAGGTCCCTGGACCTCTCCACCTCCTGCTGGGTGGAAACTGCTAAGAGCCAATCGTTGAGGTAGGGGTAAATTCTGACCCACCCCCCAACACCTAAGGTGGGCTGCCACCACTGCAATGCATTTGAAGACCCGTGGGGCCAATGACAGGCCGAATGGCATGGCTTGGAACTTGTATAGGGTTCTCTCAGCTCTGAAACGGAGGAACCGTTGGTGGGACGGACGGATTGGGATGTGAAAAAATGTATCCTGGAGATTCAGTGAGCAGCACCACATGTTTTGCTCCAGGGATGGTATGATCTGGGACAGAGTTACCATCTGGAAGGTGCGTGGCCTGAGATGCTGATTCAGGTCGTGCAAATCTAGAAGGGGGCACCAGCCTCCTGTCCATTTCAGAACCAGGAAGTACCTGGATATGAACCCTGGGTCTGGTGGAGGATCTGCCACTCGAGCTACTGCCTCGAGGAGGAACTGAGCAATGTTGTCTTGGAGAGCCGACTAAGTGTGGGTGGATACCCTCTCCTCCCGTGGGGTGCGGGCCCGACTTGGAGGTACTGCTCGAATTCCAGAGGCAGTCCCTGGCCGACCACTTCTAAGACCCACCTGTCCGTGGTAACAGCGTACCAGGCGGAAAGAAAGTGGCACAGCCGATCCTCCATGAGAGGACCCAGAGCTGGCGTGACAGGAGTAGGAGTGGCAGCCCCCACCCTGTCATTGGGCAGCCTTGGAGGCAGAGGATCCAGGGCCTGAACCTCGGCCTCCCTTACGGGCCTGGGAGGGTTCGGGCTTGGGCCAGGGGCGCTAAGCTTGAGCCTGCTGCTGCTCCCCCCCCCGCTGGGCCACAGGGAAGAGTGCCAAAAAGGCTTCTTCTTCTTCTGCTGCTTCTTAGGACCAGAAGAACCCTTAGCAGAAGTGGCGTCCAAGGTGGCACTGGACTGCTCAATGCGCTGAAGGTGACCAGCCACACCTGGGCCGAAGAGATCGGCTGCCCAGGAAAGGCACATCAGCTAGTTTGTGCAGAGTATCCACCAGGAAGGAGGACAGCCTCAGCCAAGCCCTGCGGCGAGAGGCAACTGCAACTGCCAGCGAATGGGCACAGGAGTCTCTGATGTCCAGAGCCATCTGGAGCTGTTGTTTGACAACAGCACAGCCTTGGTCCTGGACCTGCTTAACCATGGTCTGCATGTCTGCGGAGAGATGTGGGAGGACTTTGTCCAAGGACCCCAAGAGGGCATGGGAGAAGTGTGCCATGATGATGGATGAGCTTGCCTGATGGAGTCCTAAAGACGAGGCCACATAGACCTTCCGGGCAGACTGATCCAAATATTTGGAGTCCTTCTCAGGAGGTCTGTCAGTATCGGTAGAAATACTGGTATGCCTGAACACAGAGGCAGTCACAACGTTCTCGGCTGAAGGGTGCTCTGTGAACCATGCAGGGGACCCCATGGGCACCGCATACTTGTGGGCCATACTGGCAGATGGAGCTGGACAGGAGGCAGGGTGCTGCCAAAGTTCTAAGACCGAGCCAACAATGGCCTCGGCCACAGGAAAGGCTTCTGTTGGGGTATTCCCCCCTCTCTTGAGGATGTCAGTAAGAGTGTACGCTGCCTTTTTCTGGACAGGCTCCAGGGGCATCCCTGTAGACTCAAGAGATGAGGCGAAGAATGCCCTGAAAGGACGAAGGACCTTCCTCCATCTCTCTCACCAGCCGATTCATCATCCCCTGGATGACAATGGAGGCATTTCATCCGAATCCAAGGAATCCGGATACAGCGGTAGACCACCCACACCACCCTCGACCTGCCAGGGGCAGTCAGGGGTGACAGTGACTGAGAGACGCCGGGGAGGCCCGGTACCTGGTCTAGCTTCCTTAGAAGGAGCCCCTCCCACAGGCTGCTTGGGCAGCGGTTCCACCAAAATTGGCGGAGAGATCGATTTAAGCCGAACTGGAGGTTTTGCTGGCTCCGTGGGTGGAAAAACCAACTTAATTAGCTCCAGAGAAGTCGGCTTCGGCCTCGGAGGTGAAAGCCAAGTAATGGCTGGGGTAAGAGTCGGGGAAGGCTTGTGCTGGTCAAAATCAGCTGTTACAATATGAGATCCTTGTAGCGCGATGGAGTTTCCGCTGGAGCCTCTCCTCATCCGAGGAGGACGAGGACGACCGATGGCATCGACTCTTTTCAGATCACTTATGGCCCTTTCTCTGCCTTTCAGACGAGGGGGTCCGAGACCTAGATCAAGATTGGATGGGCCAACTCGGTCACTCGGGAGACAACGGCGGGCCCAGTGACTTCCCGGGGTCAGGGACCCCTTCCTCGGTGAGATTCCCAGCAGGCTGGGTCTCCTCATCAGGGAAAGCAAGGACCGAAGTCCGAGAGAGAGAGTTGTCAACCAGAGGCGGAGACAAAGGGTCGATTGGGTTGAGAATAATCTCAACGTCGTTGATCGACACTTCGGTTGACTGGCCAGATGGCAAGGCCGACAAGCCAGCGGCGATTTCGACCGAGGTCGAAATGGCCGGTTCCTGGGACCGAGATCTCTCCCGATCTTAAGAGCGTCTCTGTTGAGACGAAAATGGACCCGGGTCCTTCTCCTACTTACAGGACCAAGAGGAGTGCGTACCCGCAGGACTCTCACCCTTAGTCAGGAGAGAGTGGCACAACTCTCGGAAGGAATCCAAGAAGGTGAAGTCCAGGTTGGGTGGAACAAAGAAGCTCCGAGAGGAAGATTCCGCGTCACAAGCCGCTTCCTCCTCAAAGGCTTGCATGCGCTCCAATTGTTCAGCGGATCCCACGGCAGCAGAAACTGCCCTCAGGGCCTCCTTGGATTTCACCGGCAGGTTACATTTTTTGGGCCTCCCCAGCTTAAGGCGTGTGAGACAGTTGTTGAGGACGTTGGGATGGAACGCGAGGCAAAACTCGCACGTCGTGGTGTCATGGCTGACACCCAAACAAGAAACGCATGTGGCATGCGGGTCAGTGCACAACATCTTCTGGCTGCACGAACACTGGTGAAATCCTGGTGAAGACTTGTCTTCCACGATCAAAGAAAAGTAATCGCTAATGCGAACAAGGCGAATTTTTGGAAGAACCAAAGTTTCTGAAGTCAGAGCCTACAAAATGCGAGAGCATAAAGGAGGCAATCTGAATCTTACAGCGGAAAGGAAGATCAGGTGTCATGGGGCGGAGCCGAGGGTTATACCACCCTGGTGGGTGGGGAGGAGCCAGCTTAAAGACTTTCTGACTTTCTTAAAGGGAAAGGGACACTGTCAAGAAGTGTGGATGAACAACATAGCCACGATCCTAGAAATATATTAATGTATATAGATAGAGGAAAATAATAAATGATGGCTAAGTGTAGTATACAAGGAAATAATACAGTACTGATTGAGGGGTTGAACAAGCCATAAAACCACAAGCCCAAAGGCCAAGTGGCCTTTATTAGCTTGTTCAGCTCCGAGATGGTATTATTTCACGAGTATGCCAGACTCTGGTACCTTTTATTGTATCCAATGCATAAGGCTGGACACTTTTACTGTGTCCTGTGTTCTGCCATAGTGTTGGGGGAGTAGGGTGGCTGTTACATATGTTATTAAGGGTTGTTGTTAAGGGGCTTGTAACAGTACCTGTGTTTTTGGTGGTTGTTTGTAGTGCACTGGGCAGTAAATACAGGTTACTCACCTGTAACAGGAGTTCTAGGAATGGTATATGTTGTTCATCCACACTGTCTGGCAGGTTCCTTGCCGCTTTAAATCTTGCCGGAAGGTCTTCAAGCTGGCTCCTCCCACCCACCCGGGTGGTAAAACACTCGGCTCCACCCCATGACGTCAGATCTTGCCCGCCGGAAGCCAGGTTGTGCGTCGAAGTTGAGAGATCGGGTATCGTGTAGATGAACAACATATACCATTCCTAGAACTCCTGTTACAGGTGAGTAACCTGTATTTCTAGGGACATGGATATGTTGTTCATCCACACTGTCTGGCAGACTCCTAGCAGTTCTCCGGGAGGAGGGAGGCAAGGCGCACACCCCCAATACTTACTTGGGAAATAAAGACTGGAGAACCGAGGCATCCCGGCGTGACTCAAGGTTGATGTGGTAGTGGGTGATGAAGGTGTGTGCTGACTTCCAGGTAGCAACCCTGCAGATTTCCTGGATAGGGACGTCCCTGGAAGCAGCCACCGATGCAGCGGTATGGCTGGTAGAATGAGCTCTTATCCCTCTGGGTGGATCCACGCCTGCCAACCTATAGCAGAAATCTATGCAGGAGGTGACCCACCTACCTATCGTCTGCTTAGCTGCAGGTCTGCCAGGTGCGGCTTCAGCATAGGTGATAAACAGCTGGCGAACCTCTCCCCAAACTTCAGCCGTCCGCTCCTTATAATAAGCGAGCGCTCTTCTAGGGTCCAGAGTATGGAGCCTATATTCGGCCTCCAAGGTGTGACTGGGGTAGAACACCGGCAGAGTCAACACCTGGTTAAGGTGAAACTCCGACACCACCTTCGGAAGGAATTTCGGGTTGGGGCGAGGACAACCTTGTCCCTCATGGAAGATCAGATAAGGAGACTCATGGAAAGCGCCTGGAACTCTCCCATCCTTCTGGCTGACGTGATGGCCACCAAGAAGGCGGTCTTCTACGACAGGAGAGAGATGTCACACCTCTGCATCGGTTCTAATGGCTTGCCCATGAGCTTAGCCAATACCAGCAATAGATCCCACGGAGGTGGAGGTTTTCGCACCAGAGGGGATATGTGATCAAGGCCTTTGAAAAAGCGCCCGACCACCTTCTCCTGTGCCATCGACTGCTTCCCGGCCCACACCCGGTAAGCAGAGATGGCTGCCAGGTAAACCTTTAGGGTCATCGGATCGATGCCCTAGCTGAGAAAGGGACCAAAGGTAGTCCAGAATGCTTGCCAAGGAACAGGAGGAAGGGTCCAGGCCCTTGTCCTGACACCAAATGGAGAATCTCTTCTATTTGAAGGCGTAGCATTTTCTGGTTGACTCCTTACGGGACGCCTCAACGATGTTGAGGACCTCGTCGGAAAGACCCAGGGCCTGGAACTCTAGCCACTCAGGAACCAGGCCATCAGGTGCACAGATTGAAGGTCCGGATGGAATACCTTCCCCTGACTGACTGAGATCAGGTCTGGGTGGACTGGAAGCCGCCTCGGGAGCCTGGAGCTGAGACTGAGGAGATCTGGATACCAGAACTGGCGGGGCCAGTCTGGGGCTACAAGAATCACCTGCGCCTTGTCCCTCCTCGCCTTGAGAAGCACCTTGTGGATCAAGGGAAATGGGGGAAAGGCGTAGAAGAGGCCCGGGGTCCACGGCCTCGAGAAGGCATCCCTGCAGCGAGCCCTGCTGAGGGGTGGGCATGAAACAGTCTCAGCTTCGATTCTCCCTGGAGGCAAACAGGTCCACCTGAGGTGTGCCCCAGTGAGAAGAGATCTTGTACTACTCCGCAGGAGAGACCACTGCGAGATGCAGCCCCTGTCCCGCATAGGGCATTAGCCAGGGTGCTGGAGGCCCTGCCACGTGAATGGTGAGGAGATCCGCCCAGGCTGCGCATGAGTGACCAAATGCGGAGAGCCCCGCACAGGGCATGGAGCGCCCCGCCCTGGCGGTTTAGGCAGTACATGGTCATGGTATTGTCCGCCTGGACCTGAACCACTTGACCCCGTAGAAACGGAGCGAAGGCGGTGAGGGCTAGACGAACCACTCGAAGCTCCAGCAGGTTGATGTGGCATCGGGACTACTGAGGGGACCAAAGGCCGTGCGCTCTGTGCTCCCCAAGACGGGCACCCCAACCCATCAGAGAGGCATTGGTCGATAGAGAGACTGTCGGCTCGGGGCGGACAAACGGGATGCCCTCCTGCAGATGTGCTGGAACAGTCCACCACCGGAGAGCATTCCACATCCCCTGGGTCACTGTCACTATCTGATCCAGCGGATCGAGGTGCTGTGACCATTGGCTGGCCAGCTCCCATTGAAGGGGACGCATGTACCAGTGGGCCCAATGGACCACCCTGGTGTAGGCCGCCATGAGACCCAGGAGGCGCAGGAAGTCCAGGGCAGGGCACAATTGCCCAACCTGAAATGACTGGGCAAAGGAAGAAAGAACCTCGGCCCTGTCCGTCGGGAGCCATGCTCCGGCTCATAGAGAGTCGAGCTCTGCCCCGATGAATTGTATCACCTGCTTTGGTATGAGTTCTGACTTGGCCTCGTTGATGAGGAGGCCAACCTGAGAGCAAACCTGGAGGGCCAGATCTCTGGACCGCTCCACCTCCGCTCTGGAGGGGGCTGCAATCAGCCAGTCGTCCAGGTAGGGGTACACCAGGACCCTTCGGCACCGCAGGAATGCTGTCACCACTGCCATGCATTTGGTGAAGACCCCGGGAGCTAGGGAAAGGCCGAAGGGCATGGCCCGGAACTCGTAAAGGGATCCGGAATCTCTGGTGGGACGGACAGATTGGGACGTGAAAGAACGCATCCTGAAGGTCCAGAGAATAGAACCACACGCCTCGTTCCAAGGATGGGATTATCTGAGCCAGAGTGACCATCCTGAAGGTCCGAGACCTTAGGAACCTGTTCAGATCATGCAGGTTGAGAATGGGGAGCCAGCCCCCCGTCCGTTTTGGGACCAGGAAGTACCTGGACACAAACCCCGGATCTGGAGGAGGATCCGCCACCTTCCTGACCACCTCTTTTTCGAGGAGCAGGGCAATACTGGCTCGGCGAGCCGACAAAGAGGCTGCGGACCCCGTAGCCCCCCCGGGGGGCGACGGCTCAGAAGGGCGGGGCCTGTTTGAGCTCCAGGGGCAGGCCATTTCCCACCACCTCCAAAACCCAATGGTCCGTGGTGATAACGGACCAAGCGGAAAGGAAGTGGCGGAGCCGTCCCCCCACAGGGGGAACCCAGGGGGGAGTGACGAGGCTGGGGGCGACACCCCTCAACCCGTCACTGGGCAGGCTTAGAGGAGGGACCGGCCAAGGGACCTCCTCAGCCTTTACCTCCCTGCTTCCTGTAGGAGGAAGCCGCGGGCTTGGGTTTGGGATGCCAAGCGCGAGTCTGCTGGCCCTGGTGCTGGTGCTGTTGGGCCGGACGTGCCGCAGGTGCAGAAGGACGAAAGGACTTGTGCTGCTGCTGTCGGCGGCCTTTGTCCTTCTGGGCAGAGGTGACTGAGTCCAGGGTGGCAACGGACTTTTCGATCTGCTGGAGGTGACCTTCCACTCCAGGGCCGAAGAGGTTGGTCCCCAAGAAGGGGACATCCACCAATTTGTGCTGGGTATCCACCGTGAAGGTGGATATCCTCAGCCATGCTCTGTGGCGCATGGCCACCGCGGCCGCAACCGATCTGGCACAGGAGTCTCCAATGTCTAGAGCCGTTTAGAGCTGCTGTTTCGCCACCGCCCTTCCCTGATCCCGCACCTGCTTGACTGTGGTCTGCAAGTCGGCTGGGAGATGAGGGATCACCTCATCCAGGGAGCCCATGAGGGCGTGGGAGAAGTGTGCCATCAGCATGGCCGAGCTGGTCTGGCGGAGGCCAAGGGAGGATGCAGCGTACACCTTGCGCCCGGCGTAGTCCAGCTTTTTGGACTCCTTGTCGGGGGGCTTGTCCACGTCCCTTGCGTTCCTGGAATGCCAGAAAACGCTGTCGGTGACCAACCCCTCGGCAGAAGGGTGTTCCGAAAACCCGGGCAAAGAGCCTGTAGGGACCGCATACTTCCTGGCCATCCTGGCCGAAGGTGCAAGACATTAAGTAGACTGCTGCCAAAACTCCAAGGCTGGGCCAACAATGGCTTCAGCCACCGGAAAGGCCTCCGTGGGTGAATCCCCTCGGTCCAGTATCTCCGTCAGGGGATACTTGGCCCGCTTGGATACGGGCTCAAGCTGCATCCCGGTTGACTCCGAGATGAGCCGAAGCAAACCCATGAAGGACGATGGGCTTTCGTCCATCGACTGACCCCTGGAGGATTCCAGGTCAATGGGCCTGGAGAACAGGGAGGAGTCGTCATCGTCGTCGGACTCGGAGGAGTCTGCGAAGAGCTGCCTGGGGCCTGAGCCACCCTCCACCTGCCGAGGACGGTCGGGAGTGAGGGTGACGACAACCTGTGGGGTAGGCCTTGACTCGACCGAGAGTCCTTGGTCGGCGCCCCCGATTTTGGTTGTGGAGGCGGAGGTTCCACCACAATCGGTGAGGCAGCTGGTTTCGGCCGAACAATTGGCCCAGACTTGGGCACCTCGACTACAGAGAGGGGTTGTTTTGGCCGCTCGGTTGACAGCCACTTGATGGCCAGGGAAGGCGACGGCGTCGACTTGCTCCCGGACAGGAGTAACTGCTGCCACATCAGGTCCTTGTAGTGTCGACACAATTTGCGCCGAAGCCTCTCCTTTTCCGAGGAGGAAGACGAGGACAAGCGGCGGTGGCGCTTACCTCGGTGCCAAGACCGAGACCGCCAATGTCGGCAGGATTGGCTGGACCAAGATGATGTCTGAAACCAAGACCGAGATCCTTGGTGTTTCCGAGGACGGACCTGGGAAAGAGCGGGGGACACCCACTCTTCCCTCGGCTCGGAAGCCTTAACCGGGGACTGCTGCCCCGGGGGTGCAGGCAGATCCCCGGCCTCCACCGGGGAAAACGGTGAAGAAGGGTTGTCAGCCTCACCAGTCGGCAGCCAGTCTGATGGGTTGAGAAAAATCTCGACCGTGTCGACGGGTGTCTCGGCCGGCTGGCCTGATGGGGACGCCGTGAAGCCAGCGGCCTTAGCTGCAACCTCGACCGTAGTCGACGGTCGGCTGTCCGGGGAAGGAGACCTCTCCTGCTCCCACGAACGCCGACGATGGGACTTACCCTTTGAGTCCTTCTTTTTGGACAGAGAGCGATGTCCCGATGGCCCCTCTCCCCTCGTGGAAAAGGAATGACAAAACTCCTTGAACGAAGCTGAATACAAGGTACCCAGTGAGAGCAGGATAAATGCTGCGACCGAGGAAGAGGATGATGCGGCCTGGGCCGCCTCCTCCTCGAGGGCGATCATCTGCTCGAGGTGCTCAGCCGAGCCAACTGCCGCGGTAACCGCCCACCGGGCCTCCTTTGACTTAACCGGCGGGTAGCGCTTCTCCGGGCGCCCAAGCTGTAACCAGGCAGTGCGGTCCTCCAGGACGTCGGCCGAAAATGAACGGCATGATTCGCAGGCCTGCGGATTGTGTTCTAGGCCGAGGCAGTAGACGCATGTGGAGTGCGGGTCCGTCCTGGACATCTTCTGCCCATAAGGGCACCGCCGAAAACTGGGAATCGAGTTATCCATTGCAGCCACCAGGGAGAAAGATGACCGAAGTCTTGAAAATGTTAAAATGAGTTTCGGGCAAACCCAAGAATTAGGATTCAGTCTATCATGCAGAGCGTTAGGAGGAACCTGAGCATCCAAGTGGTAAGGAAGATTGCGCGTCAGGGCGGAGCGAGTTTACTATTTGGTGGGTGGGAGGACCAGCTGAAGACCTTCCGCAAGATTTAAAGCGACAAGAAACTCTGTTAGACAGTGTGGATGAACAACATATCCATGTCCCTAGAAAAACAGGTTTCTCAACTGTAACAGTAGTTCTGGGAGTGGTATATGATGTTCATCCACACTTATTGGCAGTGTCCTTTCCATTTAATATGTGCTGGAAAGTCTTAAGGCTGGCTCCTCCCACCCACCCGTGTGGTAACTCCCATGGCTCTGCCCCATGACAGCAGATCTTGCCCGCTGGAAGCAGAATGTGTGTGCTGAATCTGGGGAGGTCGGTTGGATCTGTGTGGATGAAGATCATATACCACTTCTAGAACTATTGTTACAGGTGAGTAAATACAGGTTACTCACCTGTAACAGGAGTTCTAGGAATGGTATATGTTGTTCATCCACACTCATTGGCAGTATCCTTGCCGCTTTAAATCTTGCCGGAAGGTCTTCAAGCTTGCTCCTCCCACCCACCCGGGTGGTATAACTCGCGCCCACCCCATGACGCCAGATCTGCCCGCTGAAGCTCAGGTTCAGCGTCAGGCGGAGAATAGGAGTCGGTGGATGAACAATATACCATTCCTAGAACTCCTGTTACAGGTGAGTAACCTGTATTTCTAGGGACATGGATATGTTGTTCATCCACACTCATTGGCAGACTCTAGCAGTTCTCCGGGAGGAGGGAGGCAAGACGCACACCCCATATACTTACTTGGGAAGAGAGACTGGAGAACCGAGGCCCCAAAACCAGCATCCCGGCGTGACTCAAGGTCGATGTGGTAGTGGGTAATGAAGGTGTTTGCTGACTTCCAGGTAGCAGCCCTGCAGATTTCCTGGATAGGGACGCCCCTGGAAGCAGCCACTGCAGCAGTATGGCGGGTAGAATGAGCTCTTATCCTCTGGGAGGCTCCATGCCCGCTAACTTATAGCAGAGATCTATGCAGGAGGTTACCCACCTGCTTATCGTCCCTGGCTGCAGGTCTGCCAGATGCGGCTTCAGCGTGGTGACAAACAGCTGGCGAACCTCTCCCGATTTCAGCCGTGCGTCCTTATAATAGCGGCCTTCTAGGATCCAGAGTATGGAGCCTATATTCGCCTCCGAGGTGTGATTGGGGTAGAACACCGCAGAGTCAACACCTGGTTAAGGTGAAACTCCGACACCACCTTCGGAAGGAATTTCGGGTGGGGCGCAGGACAACCTGTCCCTGTGGAAGACCAGGTAAGGAGACTCGATGGAAGCGCTGAGCTCTCCCATCCTTCTGGCTGACGTGATAGCCACCAAGAAGGCGGTCTTCCACGACAGGTGAGAGAGACACACCTGTGCATAGGTTCGAATGGCTTGCCCATGAGCTTTGCCAGTACCAGCAGTAGATCCCACGGAGGTGGGGGTTCCCGCACTGGAGGGGAAATGTGATCAAGGCCTTTGAAAAAGCGCCAGACCACCTTCTCCTGCGCCGACTGCTTCCCGGCCCGCGCCCGGTAAGCAGAGATGGCTGCCAGGTGCACCCTTAGGGTCGTCGACCTAAGCCCTTGACTAGAAAGGGACCATAAATAGTCCAAGATGCTTGCCAAGGAACAGGAGGAAGGGTCCAGGCCCTTGCCCTGACACCAAATGGAAAACCTTTTCCATTTGAAGGCATAGCATTTTCTGGTCGACTCCTTACGGGACGCCTCAACTACATTGAGGACCTCGTCGGAAAGACCCAAAGCCTGGAACTCTCAGCTCAGGAACCAGGCCGTCAGGTGCAGGGATTGAAGGTCCGGATGGAACACCTTCCCTGATTGACTGAGAGCAGGTCCGGGCGAGCTGGAAGCTGCCGAGAGTCCTGGAGCTGAGACTGAGGAGATCTGGGTACCAGAACTGGCGAGGCCAGTCTGGGGCTATCAGAATCACCTCGCGCCTTGTCCCTCCTCGCCTTGAGAAGCACCTTGTGGATCAAGGGAAATGGGGAAAGGCGTAAAGAGGCCCGGGTCCATTGCCTCGAGAAGGCATCCCCTGCAGCGAGCCCTGCTGAGGGGGCGGGCATGGAACAGACTCAGCCTGCTTCTCCATGGAGGCAAACAGGTCCACCTGAGGTGTGCCCCAAAGGGAGAACAGATGCTGTACTACTCCGCCAGGAGAGACCACTCGTGGGATGCAGCCCCTATCCGCTCAGGGCATCGGCCAGGGTGTTGAGGCTCCTGCCACGTGAATGGCTAGGAGATCCGCCTCCAGGCTGCGACAGTGACCAAATGCGAGAGCTTCCTTTGCATAGAAGCATGGAGCGGCTCCCGCCTGGCGGTTTAGATAGTACATGGTCGTGGTATTGTCCGTCTGACTCGGACCACTTGACCCCGAGGAACGGAGCAAAGGCGGTGAGAGGCAGGACCGCTCGGAGCTCCAGCAGGTTGATGTGGCATCGGGACTCCAGGGGACCAGAGGCCATGAGCCCGCAGTTCCCCCAGATGGGCACCCCAACCCATCAGAGAGGCATCGGTCGACAGAGAGACCGTCGCCGGGCGGACGAACGGATGCCTCCTGCAAATGATCTGGAACGGTCCACCACTGGAGAGCATTCCACATCCCTGTGTCACCGACACAAGCTGGTCCAAGGATCGCAGCGCCAGACCACTGGCTGGCCAGTCCCCACTGAAGGGACGATGTTCCAGCGGGCCCAACGGACCACGCTGGTACAGGCCGCCATGAGACCCAGGAGGCGCAGGAAGTCCCGGCAGGGGCGCATTGCCCAACCAGAAATGATCGGGCAAAGGAGGAAAGAACCTCGCCCTGTCCGCCGGGAGCCGCGCCTGGCTCGAGAGAGTCGAGCTGCTCGATGAATAAAATCACCTGCTTCGCTCGAGGTCTGACTTGGCCTCGCTGATAGGAGGCCCAGTTGAGAGCAGACCTGGAGGGCCAGATCTCTGGACCACTCCGCCTCCTTCCTGGAGGGAGCTGCTATCAGCCAGTCGTCCAGGTAAGGGTACACCGGACCCTCGGCGCCAGAGGAATGCTGTCACCACTGCCATGCATTTGGTGAAGACCCTGGGAGCTGGAGACAAGTCAAGGGCATGGCTTGAATCCAAGAGAGATCCTTCCGCCGAAGCGAAGGAATCTCTGGTGAGACGGACGGATAGGGACGTGAAAAACGCTGCCCTGCAAGTCCAGAGAGCAGAACCACACGCTGCTCCAAGGATGGTATTATCTGAGCCAGAGTGACCATCCGCAGGTTCGAGACCTTAGGAACTTGTTTAGGTCGGTAGAGTGAGAATGGGGCGCCAGCCCCCGTCCGCTTCGGAACCAGGAAGTACCTGGACACAAACCCTGGGTCTGAAGGAGGGTCCACCACCTCTTACCACCTCCTTCTGGAGGAGGAGAGTGATGTCGGCTCGACGAGCCGCCAGTGAGGCTGGGATCCCGGCTCCCCGAGGGGCACGGCTCTGAAGGGTGGTGCCTGCTCAATTCCAGAGGCAGGCCTCTTCCCACCACCTCAAGACCCACCTGTCCGTGGTAACAGCGGACCAGGCGGAACGGAAGTGCTGGAGCCGTCCCCACGGGGACCCAGGGGGCAGACGGGGATGGGGCACCCCTCAGCCCGTCACTGGGCAGGCTTGGAGGAGGGACCGCCGAGGGACCTCCGGGCCCTTTCCTCCCTGCCTCCTGTTAGAGGAAGCCGGCGGCTTGGGTTTGGGATGCCAAGGCCGAGCCTGCTGGCCCTGACGTTGCTGGGCCGGGCGCGCCGCGGGCACAGAAGGACGAAAGGGCTTAGGCTGTGGTTTGCGCCTTTGTCCTTCTGAGCGGAAGAGACCGAGTCCAAGGTGGCATGGACTTCGATCCTCTGCAGGTGACCTTCCACCCCAGGGTCGAAGAGGTCAGTCCCCAAAAGGAACATCCGCCAACTTGTGCTGGGTATCCGGCTAAAGGTGGATATCCTCAGCCAAGCTCCGACGCATAGCCACTGCGGCCGCCACCGATCTGGCACATGAGTCCCCTATATCCAAAGCAGTCTGGAGCTGCTGTTTGGCCACTGCCCTGCCCTGGTCCCGCACCTGCTTAACCGTAGTCTGCAGATCGGTGGGAAGATGAGGGATGACCTCATCCAGGGAGCCCAACAGGGCATGAGAAAAATGTGCCATGAGGACGGCCGAACTGGCCTGACGAAGGCCGAGAGAGGACGCAGCGTAGACTTTTCGCCCGACATAGTCCAATTTCTTGGACTCCTTGTCAGGAGGTTTGTCCACATCCCTGGCGTTGCCGGCGCGCCGGAAAACGCTGTGTCGGTAACCAACCCTCAGCAGAGGGTGTTCCAAAACGGACAAGGAACCGTAGGGACCGTGACATTTCTGGCCATCCTGGCCAGGCGCAGGGCAGGAAGCAGGCGCTGCCAAAGTTCCAGTGCTGGACCCACTATGGCCTCGGCCACCGGAAAGGCCTCCCGCCGGAGAATCCCTCGGTCCAGAATCTCCGTGAGGGGATACCTGGCCCGCTTGGAACGGGTTCGAGCTCCATCCCGGTAGACTCCGAGATGAGCCGAGCAGTCCTAGGAAGGACGACGGCTATCGCCCATTGGCTGACCTCCTGAAGACTCCAAGTCCAGTCGCTTGAGAAGAAGGAGGAATCATCTTCGGACTCGGAAGAGTCCTCAAGAGCTGCCTCTGGCCTGAGCCACCCTTCACCTGCCGAGGTCGGTCGGGAGTGAGGGTAACTGACAGCCGATGGGGTAAACCCTCAGCCGACCGAGAATCCTGGTCGGAGCCCCACTGGTGGCTGTGGAGGCGGAGGTTCCACCGCAATCGGTGGAGCAGCTGGTTTTGGCCAACAACCGCCTGGGTATAGGCTCGGCAAGTCGAGGTTGTGTCGGCGTCCGGTGACAGCTACTTAATGGCCGGGAAGGCGCCGAGTCGGCTTATTCCCGCCAGGAGGAGCTGTTGCAACATAAGGTCCTCGTGCACTGGTGACGTAATTTACGCCGGCCTCCCTCATCCGAGGGAGGAGGGCGAGACTGACGCGCGACGCTTACCGTGTGCCGAGACCGAGACCGCCTATGACGGTGGGAACGGGTGGACCGCCAAGAGGTCCGAGACCGAGACCGAGAGTCCCGGAATTTCCGGGTCGGTGCAGGAGGTGTCGGCCGAACCGACACTCCTTCGGCTCGGAAGGTCCATCCGAGGGCTCCGGAACCGAGGCACAGGCGGCCCACGGATCCTCAACTCCTCCGGGGAACCGGGAGAGGGAATCTCGGCTCTAAAGGCGACAGCCTGTCTAATGGGTCGAGAAAATCTCGACTTCATCAGTGGGAGTCTCGGTCAACTGACCTGGCGGGGACACCGTGAGGCCAGTGGCGGCTTGACGGTGATCGCGAAGCCGACGGTCGACGGCCCGGGGAGAGGGACCTTTCCCGCTCCCAAGAGCGTCGACGGAGGGACTTACCCTTGTCCCTCTTTTTGGACCGAGAAAAGGTCCAGCAGACGCAGGCCCTTCTCCTTTAGTGGAGAGGGACAGACAAAGCTCCTTAAAGGAAGCCGTGTAGGAAGAACCCAGAGAGAGCGGGATAAATGCCGCGGCCGAGGAAGATACGGCCCGCGCCGCCTCCTCTTCGAGGGCGACCATCCGCTCGAGCTGATCCGCCGAGCCCGCCGCCGCGGACACCGCCAACCGGGCCTCCTTGGACTTCACCGGAGGGAACGCTGGACGGCCCAGTTGCACTCGGCAGCACGGTCTTCGAGGACGAGGCCGAGAAAGATGAGCACAGGTCGCAAGCCCGCGGGTCGCTCAAGGCCTAAGCAGTAGACACACGTGGAGTGTGGATCCGTCTGGACATCTTCTGCCCGCATGGGCATCTCCGAAACCGGAGTCGATTTATCCATCGCAGCCGCGAGGGATCGGAGACTGAAGTCTTTGCAAAGTATTATTTTAAATCCAAACGGAGAAATAGGGAACTAGTCACAAACGCAGAGCGTTAAGGAGGGAACCTGAGCTTCCAAGCGGTAAGGAAGATCTGACGTCATGGGGCGGAGCCGAGAGTTATACCACCCGGGTGGGTGGGAGGAGCAAGCTTGAAGACCTTCCGGCAAGATTTAAAGCGGCAAGGATACTGCCAATGAGTGTGGATGAACAACATATCCATGTCCCTAGAACCTGTTTTTCTAGGGCCATGGATACGATGTTCTATCCAAACTTATTGACAGACTCCTAGCAGTTCTCCAGGAGGAGGGAGGCAAAGCGCACACACCCTACTTAGGAAATAAGGATTGGAGAACTGAGGCCCCAAAACCAACATCCTGGCGTGACTCTAATTCAATGTGGTAATGAGAAATGAAGGTGTGTGCTGACCTCCAGGTAGAAGCCCTGCATATATCCTGGACAGGGACGTCCTTGGCAGCAGCCACCGACGCAGCAGTATGGCGGGTGGAATGAGCCCTTAGCCCTCCAGGAGGCTCCCTACCCACCAACCTATAGCAGAGATCAATGCAGGAAGTAATCCACCTGCCAATCGTCCACTTGGCTGCAGGTCTGCCAGGTGCAGCTTCAGCATAGGTGACAAACAGCTGGTGAACCTCTCCCCAGACTCCAGCCGTGCGTTCTTTGTAATAAGCGAGCGCTCGCCTCAGGTCCAGAGTATGGAGCCTGTGCTCAGCCTCCGAGATGTGACTGAAGTACACTGGGAGATTAATCACCTGGTTTAAGGTGAAACTCTGACACAATCTTCAGGAGGAACTTCATGCTGGGGCGCAGGACAACCTTGTCCCTGTGGAAGACCCGGTAAGGAGACTCCACCGAAAGCACCTGGAGCTCACTGATCCTTCTGGCTGATGTGATAGCCACCAAGAAGGCGGTCTTTCACAACAGGTGAGAGAGATCACACATGTAATCAATTCAAATGGCTTGCCCATGAGCTTTGCAAAAGCCAGCAACAAGTCCCACAGTGGTAGTGGTTCAAGCACCAGAGGGGACATGTGGTCAAGGCCTTTGAAAAAGCACCCGACCACCTTCTTCTGTGCCACTGACTGCTAACCGGCTCATGTCCGGTAATGGAGAGATGACTGCCAGGTACACATTAAGGGTCGTCGACCGAAGGCCGACTGAGAGAGGGACCAAAGGTAATCAAAAATGTTAGCCACTGGACAGGACAAAGGTTCCAACCCCTTTCTCTGACACTAAATGGAGAATCTCTTCCATTTGAAGGCATAGTACTTCCTGGTCGACTCCTTCCGAGATGCCTGCACAATGGTGAAGACATCTTCAGAGAGACCCAAGGCCTGGAACTCTAGCTACTCAGGAACCAGGCTGTCAGGTGCAGGGATTGAAGGTCCGGGAGGAGTACCTTACCCTGATTGATGGAAAGCAGGTATGGGCGTTGGGGAAGATACCTTGGGAGCCTGCTGCTGAGGCTGAGGAGACTGGGGTACCAGAACTGGTGTGGCCAGTCCGAAGCCGCCAGTCTGTGCCTTGTCCCTCCTGGCATGTGTGAATCAAAGGAAGTGGAAGAAGGCACAGAAGAGGCCTGGGGTCCAGAGCCTCGAGAAGGCACCCCCCTGCAGTGTTCCTTGCTGAGGAGAGCAGGCACAAAACAGCCTCAGCTTTGCATTCTCACTGGAGACGAACAGGTCCACCTGAGGAGTGCCCCACTGGGAGAACAGACTGTGAACTACCTCTGAGTGGAGAGACCACTCATGAGACACCTTGCCCACCTGGCTGAGGGCATCCGCCAGCTGACTGGAGGCTCCTGCCACATGGATGGCAAGAAGATCCACCTCCAGGCTGCGCACGAGGGTCCAGATGTGGAGAGCTTCCTTGCACAAAGGCAGGGAGTGCGTTCCCTCCTGCTTGTTGAGGTAACACATGGTCATGGTGTTTTCCATCTGGACTTAGACCACTTGACCAAGAATGTGTGGAGCAAATGCAGTCAGTGCCAGCTGAACTGCTCAGAGCTCCAGCAGGTTGATGTGGCATCGGGAACTCCTCGGGAGTCCAGAGCCCGTGGACTCTTTGTTCCCCAAGGTGGGCACCCCATCCCATCAGAGAGGCATTGGTCGTTAGGATGATCGTCAGCTCTGGGCGGACAAATGGGATCCCTTTCTGCAGATGTGCTGGGACCAGCCACCACTGGATGGCGTCCCACATCTGCTGGGTCGCCATGACTGGCTGGTCGAAGTGCCCCTTGTACTGAGATCACTGGCTGGCCAGCTCCCACTGCAGGGAACATATTCTCCAGTGGGCCCCAATGGACCACAGTGGTACAGGCCACAATGTAGCTCAGCAGGTGCAGGAAGTCCTGGGCAGGGCGCAATTGCCCAACCTGAAATGATCGGGCAAAGGAAGAGAGAGCCCTCTGCTCTGCCTGCCGGGAGCCGCCTCTGCTCTGCAAGAGTCGAGCTCCACCCTGATGAAGCTGATCACCTGCAAGGGTGCAAGTTACGACTTGGCCTCGTTGATGAGGAGGCCAAGTTTAACACAGGTTTGGAGGGCCAGGTCCCTGGACCGCTCCACCTCCTACCTGGAGGGACCTGCTATCAGCCAATTGTCCAGGTAGGGATAAAATCGGACCCCTTGGTACCTCAGGTAAGCTGCCAATACTGCGATGCACTTGGTGAAGACCCTGAGGGCTGAGGAGAGGCCGAAGGGCATGGCCTTGAACCCGTAGAGGGTTCCCTCAGCTCGAAAGCATAGGAATCTTCAGTGAGACGGATGGATCGGGACATGAAAAAAACGAGTCCTGAAAATCCAGGGAGCAAAACTGCATGTTTTGCTCCAAAAATGGTATGATCTGAGGCAGAATTACCATCCTGAAGGTGCACGACCTGAGGAACTTGTTCAGGTCATGCAGATCTAGAATGGGGTGCCAGCCCCCCATCTGCTTTGGCACCAGTACGATCTCAACCTCATCAACAGATAATTCGGTCGACTGACCAGACAGCAAAGTCGAAAAGCCAGCGGCCGAAGAAGCGATCTCGACCGAAGTCCAGACTGCATGTTCTCAGGACTGAGATTTCTCCCATCCCCAAGAACATCTCCGTTGAGACGAAGATGCTCCCTGGTCCTTCTCCCGCTTACGGGATCGAGAGGAGTGCGAGCCCGCAGGTGCCTCTCCCTTAGTCGGGAGAGACTGGCACAACTCCCGGAAGGAACCAGAGAAGGTAGAGCCCAGTCTGAGTGGAACAAAGAAGCTCCAAGAGAAATCTGCAGCATGAGCTGCTTCCTCCTCGACCACTTGCATGCGTTCCAAATGTTCGGCGGATCCCGCAGCCGTAGAAACCGCCCACCGAGCCTCCTTGGATTTCACTTGAGGGTTCCTCTCCTCCGGCCTCCCCAACTTCAGGTGTGTGAGATGGTTGTCAAGGATGTTGGGATGAAAAGCCAGACACAGACTGCATGAAGAGGTGTCACGGTCGACACCGAGGCAATAGATGCACATGGTGTGGGGATCGGTGCGCGACATCTTCTGGCCGCAAGGGCACTGACGAAATCTGGAGGAGGACTTGTCTTCCGGAACCGAAGCGACAAACTTGCGATCACTAACACGAACAATGAGAATTTTCGGTAAAACCGAAGGTCTGAAAGCCAGGGCCTACGACATGTGTGAGCACGAGGGAGGCAATCTTAAGCCGAGGTATATACCACCCGGGTGGGTGGAAGGAACCAACTTGAAGACTTCCAGTGAGATGTAAAGTGGAAGAGGACATGCCAAAGAGTGTGTATGAACAACATATCCACGCTCCTAGGACTGGTCGGTCACCTCGAGAAAAATCTCGGCTGGGGCTTTAACCAGCGTCTCAGCCAAGAGGCCCAATGGGGTTACCGTGGAGCCACTGAGAAGTGCGGGAATTGGAGGCCCTCGTCTGAGAGCATTCCCGATCCTACGATCGGCGGTGAGTGTCTTCTTTCTTAGACTCTTTTAGATTTAGATTTGCCGGTGGGTCCTCTGACCTAAGCTCGGCTGAGACTGGCACAATTCCTTGAAGGAGCCCGTAAAACTCGAGCCCAGCTGAAGTGACATGAAGGCAGAAGTCGAGGAGGAATGGGCTGCCTCCTCTTCGAAGGCCACAAGCTGCTCAGGGGACCCTGCAGCCGCGAAGACCACCCAATGGGCATCTTTGGATTTGACCAGCAGGTTTCGATGCTACAGCCCAATTTAGACGAGCGAGATGGTCCTCTAGGACGGTAGAATGAAACAAGTGGGAAGAGTTGCAGGCCTTGTGATTGTGGTCGTGCCCCAGGCAATAGATGCATGTGGCGTGCGGGTCGGTCCTGGACATCTTCTGCCTGTAATGGCACTGGCGGAACTTGGGAGCAGACTTATCATCCGTCGCGATCAAAGATCAAGTTGAAGACAAAACTTGTGAGAGTAGGTTTGGAAGTAATTCTGAAGAATTTAAGAGCTAGGGCCTACTATGCAGAAGCAGTAAGGAGAGAACCTGCTTCTTCCAGCGGAAAGGAAGATCTGGAATCATGGGACGGAGCCGAGGGAGTTACCACCCGGGAGGGTGGGAGGGACCAGCTTGAAGACTTTCCGGTACATCTTAAAGAGAAAGGACACTGCCAATAAGTGTGGATAGAACATCATATCCACGTTGCTAGAATGGGTTATCTAGGTGTTAATAACAAATATGGTGGTAGCATATGTATAAACAGGTTGCTCACCTGTAAAAGTAGTTCTAGGAGTGGTATATGATGTTCATTCACACTAACTGGCAGTGTCCTTTCCCTTTAAGATGTGCCGGAAAGTCTTCAAGCAGGCTTCTCCCACCCACCTGGGTGGTAACTCCCTCAGCGCTGCCCCATGAAGCCAGATCTTGCCCACTGGAAGCAGTGTGTGTGCACTGAAGCTGGGAAGGTCGGGTGGATCAGTGTGGATGAATATCATATACCACTCCTAGAAAGTACAGTTATGTAAGAACTTACTGTAGCAGTAGATCTTTGAGGGGCATCTCTTGCAGCAGGTAATACACTTGGGTCATCACCAGAGGGTGCTGTGGTGCACGGCAGCTCTTCTAGCAGTCTTTTTCCAGGGTCCGCCCACACATGACATCATCTTCCTGTTTCCTATATAAGAGTGAGCGGTCCCTGGTATCCTCAGTTCCCTCACCGGATTCACCTCGCTAAGCGAGGACTGACGGAGATCTAAGGTACCACAGGTATCCTATCCCATAAATAACTGGATCAGAAGTTGTTCTCCTAGAGAAGGAGGAGGATGGAGGGAGGGATTGTACCTGCTGCAAGAGATACCCCTCAAAGTTCTACTGTTATGGTAAGTTCTTACATAACTACTTTCTTCCATGGGGTGATCTCCTGCAGTAGGTAATACACTTGGGATTACATCAGCATTATCGATGTTAAGGTGATCATCTGGAACATTTTGTACTGAATGTGTAGATTCAGTTGTCTGAGGTATAGTATAGGTCTGAGATCTCCAGTTCATTTGGGCACCAGGAAGAAGTGGGAATAAAATCCCTGTTGGTGCTTTGATGGAGGGACTGGATAGCCAGCCTTCTTGAGTAGGAGAGCCTGGAGTTCCTCCTGGAGAATAGGAATGTGGGCGGGTGGATAACGAACAGAGCGGGGGGTGAGGGGGAGGCAAGGAGGTGAGTTCCAGTGTATGACCCCTCTGAATGATCTGAAGTACCCACTCGTCTGAAGTAATCATTTGCCAGGCCTCCAAATGGAGGGCAAAATGACCGCCCATGGCTTCCAAGGTCTGGTCGAGGAAGCCTGGGCAATGCCCTAGTTGGTCACTGGGAAGCGGGCTGGCTGGGTCCACCTGGAGGGTGAGAGTGGGAGCCCTTGGAGGCAGAAGTGGCGGTCCTGGAAGAGGGCTGGGAACGACCACGGGATCCACCTCTGTATGAGCCTCTGTATTTACCACCTCTCTTTGTATGAAAAGAGGATTGGGGAGGGTACAATGGTTGTGAGGTATGGTACATGCCATGTACTGTATGTAGGGTTCGTCCTGAAGACTGGAGATCATCTAAAAGTGTTTGGGTAACTAGACCAAAAAGCTTGGACCCATTAAAGGGGGCATTAACAACTTTATGTTGCACATCTGTAGTGAACCCCAAGACGCGAAGTCAAGCGTGGCGTTGGAGGGTAATCTCCATAGCTGACAGATGGGCTGAAGTATCGACCGCCTCATAACCTGAACAAAGTAGGTGTTGGGATACGGAGTTGCCAGTAGATATAGTAGCCAACAATTGATCCTTCTCCTGAGAAGGAGGACGTTTACTGACTAGCTCTATAGCAGAGGACCAGAGAGTACGTTGGTACTTGACCATGTGCCCCATATAGTTTAGAATCCTAAGATTTATGGTACCTCCCTGGAATACCTTTTTCCCTAGGTAATCAATCCTATGAGAGTCCATATCAGGGGTTAAGGAACTCATGTGCTTCGATCGTTTAGTACGATCATGAGCCGCAGCAATCACTACCGAATCTGCTTCAGGGGTAGTGGAAAGAAAAGAATGATCAAGAGGAGCCTGATAAAGGTGATCCGCTTTCCTAGGAATGGCCGGGACAGCCAAAGGCTGATTCCAGGCCACCAGCATGGCATTTTGGTATGTTTGTATAAGTGGGGGTACCACTATTACGAGCTCCTCTTACAGTTCTAAATAGTCTGACATGTCCTTTCTTTGTTCATCATGTTCGGTAGTTGAAAACCCCATGACCTTTTGGATTTGAATCATCATCTCATGAATTGAAGATAGGTCATCTGGAGGACAGGCAGCTGCCTGGTGGGAGAGGTCCTCGTCTAATGAAGAAATAGTAGAAAGAGGGGACTGGGGACAGGAGTCCAAGCCCTGTAAGTCTGCATCCTCCAAATCTCCAGTGAAATCAGCCAGAATTCAGCCTCATCTGATAGGTAGTCTTCCTTGTATGAGGGGGGTGACCAAGTTGGAGAAGGGTCCCTGTCACCCTGAAAGCATTTTGGTGGAGGGGGTAGGAGAATGGGAATGACAGGTCGGCTCTCCCGGAGGGGAAGGGTGAGAGCGCCTAATGACTTGTAGAACCTGCTGAACCACTGAAGCTACATCCAGAGAAGGGGGGGGGGGTTGTTAGGGAGAGGAGGTTTCTGAGAAACCAGGGGAATAGTGGAGGTAATTGGATGTGAGGTATAAGCAGTTCTAGCACCCGGGTGGTAAAGCCCAGTGTCCCAATCTCTGTCTGCCTGAAGCCTATGAGAGAATACCTCTGAAAGAAGAGGGGCATTATGAATTGCAAAAGCAGTAGGCTTTCCTGTAGAATTGTGCCCGACTGTCGACGGGACAGCAAGGGAAGAAGCATTAGAATGTTTAAAGGAGGACGTCATTGACTGGAAATGATCTGTTGATGGGAAGCGATCCCCCGTCGATAGGAAGCGATCCCCCGTTGACGGAACATCGATGGACCCATCAAAGGGTTCACCCGAAACTGCAGTAAGAGCACCTGAAAGTGCCGTCGACGAGAAGGTGGGTAAGGTCGACGGTGGAGCACCTGTGATGGTAGCCGTCTATGGGCGTTTGAATGAGGAAGTTGAGGAGGGCTTCTCCTTCTCCCTTTTGTGCTTCTTATGTGAAGCAGTGGAAGGGGGTCCTTGGGACAGGCCACCTGGTTCTCTAGTAGAGACAATTTCTGCTCCATGAGGTACGAGTCTCTCTCCTGCAGCCATTGTCGATAGGTTGCCTGGTTAAAGTCCTTGCAAACAGTGCAGGAGATGGTGTTGTGCATGGGTCCCAGGCACCTAACACAAACTGTGTGGTTGTTGAAACGGTAGATCTACCTACCGCAACGACATGAGCAAAATAACGCTGACTTGCTTATAGATTCTTTGGACATTCGTCGATGTAGTAAGTGAAATGGAAAGATTCCGCTTCAAGCTCAGAGTCTCACTGATGACTGCTGCTCTCTGCACTAGCTGCTGTGTGCAAGCTGAAGATGGCAGAAAAATGAACTGAGGATACCAAGGACCGCTCACTCTTATACAGGAAACAGGAAGATGACATCATGTGTGGGTGGCCCTGGAAAAAGACTGCTAGAAGAGACGCCGAGCACCACAGTGTCCTCCGGCGATGACCCAAGTGTATTACCTGCTGCAACAGATCGAGTAAATGAAAATTACGTACCTACTGTAATTATGATCTTTCTGTGTATCTTCAGCATTCATCACAATTTGGGTTACTGGCCGGAGGTCATGACCCCGCGAGAGCATCTTTTTTTTTTTTTTGGATGGGTGGAGTCAACGCAGCATCGGCACCGCCCTTGAGGCCGATGCACTGTGTGGCGCTCGTGGGTTGGCCGTTATGTGTTGTCGCCGGAGAGGTGAGGAAAAGGGATGGGAGGGTGGGACAAGGAAGTCCAAGGGACAGACAAAGGAAAAGATATATAAACCAAAAGGAGGAATAAATGACTGAGAGGACAGAAGAAGAAGAAGGAAACTAAGGGGACTGGATAGGGGCCCCAAGCTCTGAAATAGGCAAAAGGAGAGAGGGAGGAATTTGGGGTAAGTTTGAGATTGGGTGGGTGGGGGGAGAAAGGTAGCAACCATAACCTGGACCTTGACTTGCCTCCAGATTGTATAGGAACTGTAAGGAGTAGCCAAAAGGCTCAATGACAGAATTCAAGGCACGGAATTACTGGCAATAACTCCAAAAGGTAGAAAGTGGTTATTCTGGAAGAAAAATAGGACACAGCCTCCCCCCCGCCCCAAAGGGAAATTATTTTTTTTAAACAAGGAAGAATATGTCCAACGGACAAAGAAAATTAAGGATTGATGGGAACAAAGGAGGAGTAGAGAATGGAGGGCAACTGCCAACTCCTACCCCACGGGGGGTGGAGCCAAGCACTGGAGAAGGAGTACCCCCCATGCTGACCACTCTCCCCTTAGAAATATCATCCCATTATGTGCCCCTGGTTATCCCACTCCTGACAAAGAAAGGAGGGGGGGCAAGGGAGGGCACACAGAAGGAGGGGGACCCAGAGACTGAGGCCCCAAGGGGATGGCGGGCGGGATTGTGATGAATGGTAAAGATACACCGAAAGGTCATAATTACAGTAGGTATGTAATTTTCATATCTTATCTGTGTCAATCTTCACCATTCATCACATTTGGGTGAGTGCCGAGACCCCTGAAGGGGGTTTTAACCCTAAAGGACAAAGTCCTTTAGCTCTCAGTGGGTGACACACTAAGAGGGAGAACCTTCAGGGCCTGGGGAGGCCAGAGTGTGGGGAGAGTGAGACGGGGACTCCTTAGAGGGGAAAGGAAGTTGCCCCGACAAACGCCGTCTCGCTCTACGGGAGAAGAGACAGGTTCTCTGATGAGCGGAGTTAATCACCCTACGCTGGGCCAAGGGTAACAACTAGGAAAGACGCAGCCATGCCACCCACCTAGTGTAGATCGCTGTCCCTACGACCCTGGTAGCTACCTCGTTGGCATCGTATGATGCCCTCGCTTGGTGCCTTGCTAGCTCCAGGCCATGTGCAGAGAGTGCGATGGGTTGTCTGGTTTGCTCCGTGTCAGGCAAAGAGGCTAGGAGCTGACCCAGCTTGGACCACAAGAACCTATCATAGGATGCATAGTGGGCCTGATATGCTGTGATGGAGAGCAGCAACCATGCCCAGTAGAACGTCCTCCACCACCAGAAGTCAAAATCCAAGGAATCTTGATCTGGGGGCCGGTCACGGTGGAGGGCGCGAAGCCCATCAGGAGTGTCCAGCTGCATCAATCCTGACTGAGGATGAGGCATGGAACCTGGAGATTCTGGGGCAACACTGCTGGCAGAGGTCCCTAGGGGCAGGAACTCTGGAGAAGGGTCTCTGCCAGGAATGCAATGATGCCTCCCAAAAGGGAGCAGGCCTGAGGGCACCACAAGGGTGTCCTTGCTGAAGTCGCCTACAAAGGCGTGCACCGAGTGCTCTGGATTGCTTTGAGTGGGAGGGGTGATGTGCAGATCTTTCAACATCCTCATGAGGAATCGCTGATACTCTGCAAGATCAGCAGCTGGGGATATGTGGACAGAAGGCTCCTCTCCCCAAGAAGAGGGGGATGTGGAGTCAGAGGACCACAACTGCTCAGAGGGTGGCTGCTTGGGGGGAGGTTGAAAAACCTGTCTGTCTATTGCCCTGACATAAGTGGGGAATTGAGCAGCTATGGCCCTGAATTGCTCCCAGGAGAGAGGCCTGCCAGGACCAAGAATGCCTGGGAGCACCGGAGAATGTGGCAGAGGGATAGGGGCAGAGCCGACAAGAGAAATTGACTGACCTCCGCCTGGGCTAGGGAGCGCACCAGGAGCACCAGCAGAAGAAGATGCTCCGGAAGACCCCACAGCCGACAGCTGAACAACCATTTCGGAACTGCCTTGGCTGCGCCCGGAAGAATCCCCCCCCGTGAGGTGACGGAGACCATGTAGGTCCAGAAGTACAGTCCCCTACCTCCAAAGAATGGGGCCCTCTCAAAGAAACCGAAGGGTAAGAGCGGAGATCCACACTACGGCTTCTTCCAGAGCCCGGGTGGACTCCAGAAAAAGGTCGCCGCACAAAGCCCATGTCCCTCAACCCCTCGGAATCCGAAAGCGCCCTCCTCGAGAGAGAGCCAGCCTAGGCAACTGGCAGCCCTGGTTGGCCCTGAAGGAGCTATCCAGGGCGCAGCACCCTCCCCTCCCCTCCCGTGGGTGCTCTGATCGTCCCCAAAGTTGGGCGATCTAGGCACACCACCTAAGGGGGTACCACCGCTGAGGGGTCAGAGAACCCTCTGAGGCTGGGCTGCAGTGCAATGGTGGCCTGCACCGCTGCCTGCTGGTCAGAACCCCTGACCCCAGCACCGGCAGTTCCTGCCCGCTCCTGAGAGGGGGGCTGACTCTGGCCTGTTGAGGACACTATGAGGGTGCCCACGCCAGCAGCTAACTCCAAGGAGCCAGACTGCTCATCTGACTCAGAGCCCAACTCCTCCTCCGAAGAGGTGGAGACCGAAGCCCTGTGCCAAACAGTAGGCGGGCGCCTGCTGCCATCCTGACCAAATAGAGTACCAGAAACAGAGACCGTACCCGAGTCGGTACCAGTATCCTCTGCAGCACCGCGAGTGGTGGCAGAAGAGGACACAGCTCCAACCAGGACAGCAGTCTCCGAGCCAGAACCTGACATGGCGCCATCCTGTCCCACGGTGCCACAAGCGGCACCAAGGACAGAGACGGCGCCGACGGCTCTGACAGTGCTCTCGGCACCGAGGCCAGAGACCCCCATGGCACCACCCCGTCCCATGGTGCTGCAAGCAGTGCCGAGGACAGAGACAGCGTTGATGACGGCTCCGACAGAACTCTCAGCACCAAGATCCGAAACCCCCATGGCGCCATGTCCACATCTGGAGCAGCGAATACTCCCGGAGCTGGACACGGCGCTGTGCTCAACCTTGGCGCCACGGATGGCTCCGAGGCAAGAAAAAGTCAGAGATGGCACCGTAGAACCTCCCACAGCACTGCTAGCACCATCGGCTCTGCGAATGGTGCCGACAGCAGCCATGGCGCCGAGAAACTGACCAGCACCGATGATGGCTCTGTCATGGCCCACGACGCCGCGAACAGCACCGACAGATGGCATCGAGGACAGCGCCGGTCTGGGCCTTCCAAGCCGTGGCTCCGACACCGGGTGGAGTCTTTGCCCCCGAAGGGGTGACTGCCAATGCAGTGTCTCCCGCTTGTTCCCCGGAAGGAACAGACTGTGCCTCCTGCATCGCGGGAGAAGCCTCGGCCATGGCTAGGCTACGAGAGGCCGAGGCTCCCTCCTCCTCGAGTGCATACAGAACCGGAGGGACCCAGAGGCAAGGCCGAGAGAACGCGGGCTGGCCCGGCGGGCGCGAGTGAAACCCTAGAAAGTCGGCTGAGCCCGCCCCACTTTCCATGCGCGCTGCTCGATGACCCGACGCTCCATGGAGAAACAGGCGTTGCATGAATCCATGTCGTGAAGCGGGCCAAGATACATAAAGCAATGGTCGTGCTGGTCGGTGACAGAGTATTTACAGCTGCATGGGCACGGTCGCATGGGGGGCCATCCCGTCTTAGACGTTTTCTTGCCCTCCGACCGAGACATGACCTACGGAGAAAAAAGATACCAAATAAGACTCGATGTCGCAGAATAACAAAAATAATGGAAAGATCTTACCAGGCGACATCAAGTGTGGCTAACAGAACTGGCAGGAGAAAGCTGACGGACTTCGGCACGAAAGAATAGAGAACACAGAGTCGAAAGATTAACTGCATAGCAGGTAGGCCTGAAACTGTTCACGAAGCATCCCAGTGACCTCAACAACGGGAGACAAGGAACTGGCGGGAGGTCAGAGTCATCAGCACATGCCTGTGTGATCGCATAACGCGGTCTCGCCGGCCTCAAGGGCAGCGCCGATGCTGCGTCGACTCCACCCATCCCAAAAAAAAAACAAAGCTCCCACAGGGTCATGACCTCCGGCCAGTAACCCAAATGTGATGAATGGTGAAGATTGATAGAGTTAAGATCCTGTTTTTCTAGGGGCATGGATATGATGTTCTAGCCACACTAACTGGCAGATTCCTAGCAGTTCTCCGGGAGGAGGGAGGCAAGGCACACACACCCCCTATTTAGGAAACAGAGATTGGAGAACTGAAGCCCCAAAACCAGCATCCTGGCGTGACTCAAGGTCAATGTGGTAATGGGAAATGAAGGTATGTGCTGACCTCCAGGAAGCAGCCTTGCAAATTTCCTGGATAGGGACATCACAGGAAGCAGCCACCGACACAGTGGTATGGCAGGTGGAATGAGCCCTTAGCCCTCTGGGAGGCTCCCTACTCACCAGGCTATAGAAGAGATCAAAGCAGGATGTGATCCACCTGCCAATCCTCCACTTAGCTGCAGGTCTGCCAGGTGCGGCTTCAGCGTAGGTGACAAATAGCTGGCGAACCTCTCCCCGAATCCAGCTGTTTGCTCCATGTAGTAAGCAAGCGCTTGCTACAGGTCCAAAGTATGAAGCCTGTGCTCAGCCTCCGAAGTGTGATTGGTAAAGTACACCGGGAGATTAATCACCTGGTTAAGGCGAAACTCTGACAGAACCTTTGGAAGGAACTTCGGGTTGGGGCACAGGATTACCTTGTCCCTGTGGAAGACCAGGTAAGGAGACGCCACCAAAAGCACCTGGAGGTCACTGATCCTTCTGGCTGATGCGATAGCCACCAAGAAGGCAGTCTTCAACGACAGGTGAGACATATCACACCTGTGCATCAGTTCGAATGGCTTGCCCATGAGCTTTGCCAAAACCAGCAACAAGTCCCACGGTAGTAGTGGTGGTTCACGCACCAGAGGGGAAATGTGATCTAGGCCATTGAAAAAGTGCCAGACCACCTTCTCCTGCACCACCAACTGCTGACCAGCCCACGCCCGGTAAGCAGAGATGGCTGCCAGGTGCACCTTAAGGGTCATTGACCAAAGTCCTCCATTGGAGAGGGACCACAGGTAGTCCAAAATGCTGGCCACAAGACAGGACAAAGAGTCCAGCCCCTTGCCCTGACACCAATTGGAGAATCTCTTCCATTTGAAAGCACAGCATTTTCTGGTCGATTCCTTTCTAGATGCCTCCACTACAGTGAGGACATCTTCAGAGAGACCCAAAGCCTGGAACTCTATCAGTTCAGGAACCAGGCTGTCAGGTGCAGGGATTGACGGTCCGAGTGGTGTACCTTCCCTTGACTGATGAAGAACAGGCTCGAGTGTATTGGAAGATGCCTTGGGAGCCTGTTGTTGAGGCGAAGGAAATCAGGATACCAAAACTGGCGGGACCAGTCTGGTGCCACCAGGATCACCTGTGCCTTGTCCTTCCTGTCCTTCAGCAACACTTTGTGGATCAAGGGAAGTGCAGGGAAGACATAGAAGAGGCCTGGGGTCCAAGGCCTTCAGAAGGCGTTCCCCCTGCAGCGAGCCCTGCTGAGGGGCGTGGACACTGAACAACCGCAGCTTTGCATTCTCCTTGGAGGCGAACTGATCCACCTGAGGGGTGCCGCACTGGGACAACAGACTGTGAACTACCTCCGGCTGGAGAGATCACTCGTGAGATGCCTCACCCACCCAGCTGAGGGCGTCCACCAGCTGACTGGAGGCTCCTACCACATGGATGGTGAGGAGATCCACCTCCAGGCTGCACACGAGAGTCCAAATGCAGAGAGCTTCCTTGCACAGAGGCAGGGAATGCATCCTGCCATGCATGTTAAGGTAGTACATGGTTGTTATGTTGTCCATCTGGACTTGGGACCACTTGACCCCGAACAAACAAAGCGAATGCAGTCAGCGCTAGCCGAACTGCCCAGAGCTCCAGCAGGTTGATGTGGCATCGGAACTCCTCAGGGATCCAGAACCCGTGGACTCTGTGTTCCCCCAGATGGGCACCCCAGCCCATGAGAGAGGCGCTGGTCATCAGGATGACCATCAGCTCTGGAAGGACAAATGGGATCCCTTCCTGCAGATGCTCTGGGACTAGCCAACACTGGATGGTGTCCCACATCTTCTGGGTCACAGTGACCAGCTGGCCGAAGTGACCTTTGCACTGAGACCACTGGCTGGCCAGCTCCTACTGCAGGAAGTGCATATGCCAAAAGGCCCATTGGACCATGGTGGTGCAGGCCGCCACTTAACCCAGAAGGCGAAGGAAGTTCCTGGCAGGGCGCAAGTGCCCAGCCCAAAATGATCGGCCAAATGAGAAGAGAACCTCCGCCCTGTCCACTGGGAGCCGGGCACTGGCTCGGCAAGAGTCGAGCTCTGCCCTGATGAAGCTGATCACCTGCGAAGGCACGAGCTCCGACTTAGCCTCGTTGACTAAGAGGTCAAGAGAGGTGCAGGTCTGGAGAGCCAGGTCCCAGGACCGTTCCACCTCCTGCTTGGAGGAACCTGCGATCAGCCAGTTGTCCAGTTAGGGGTACACCTGGACCCCTCAGGTAAGCTTCCACCACTGCTATGCATTTGGTGAAGACCCTGGGGGCTGAGGAGAGGCCGAATGGCATGGTCCAAAACTTGTATAGGATTCCCTCAGCTCGAACATGGAGGAACCGTCGATGGGACGGATGGATCAGGACATGAAAGAATGCATCCTGGAGATCAAGGGAGCAGAAAAACATTTTGCTCAAGAGATGGTATGATCTGGGCCAGAGTTGCCATCCCGAAGGTGCAAGACCTGAGGAATTAGTTCAGGTTGTACAGATCTAGAATGGGGCACCAGCCCCCCGTCCGCTTTGGCACCAGAAGTACCTTGAGAAAAACCCTGGGTGTTCCAGAGGATCCGCTACTCTGACCATGACCTCCTGGTAGAGGAGCTGGACTATGTCGTCTCGAAGACCTGACTGAGTGTCTGTGGATACCAAGTCCTCCCATCGGGCGTGGGCTCAGCTTGGAGGGTACTACTCGAATTCCAGAGGCAGACCCTGACCGACCACTTTCAGAACCCACCTGTCCATGGTGACTGCGGACCAGGCGGAAAGGAAATGGCAGAGCTGGCACCCCACAGGAGGACCCAGGGAAGGCATGATGGGCATGAGGGTGGCACCCCTCATCCCGTCACTGGGCAGGCTTGGAGGAGGACCCAGCTGAGGAGCCACCGGGTCCCTTCCCTCTGGGCTTACGGACCACTGAGGCCACGGACTTGGGCCTGGGTCGCCAAAACAGAGACTGCTGGCCAGACTGGTGCTGGACTGGTTTTGCTGCAGGAGTGGAGGACCCAAAGGGCTTACACTTCTGCTGCCTGGAGCCCTTAGGATCCTTCTGAGCAGACGTCATGGAGTCCAAGGTGGCACTGGACTTCTCAATATGCTGGAGGTGGCCCTCCATGCTGGGCCCAAACAGGTTGGTGCCCAGGAATGAGACATCCACCAGCTTGTTAAAACAAAAGGAGGCTGGGAAGGCAGTCAGAACAGCAAAGGCCCAAACCGAGGAAAAGATAGCCAACTCAGTTAAGAAGGGGGATAAAACCTTTTATAGGTACATCAGGGAATGAAGGAAGACCAAGGGAGGGATAGTGAGGCTTAATAAAGGGAGGGAGGGTGGGCAGAGGAGACTGTGAAAAGGCAGAGATACTAAATATTTTGCTCAGTATTTACAAATGAAGAGGGTAAGTGCATAAAACAAACAGCAGAAACACTCTGGATACAGAAGTTGATACCAGCCCATTTACAGAAGAAAGGATTCTGAAAGAACTCTTAAAACTGAAGGTGGACAAAGAATGGGGCTGATGGGATTCATCCCAGAATTCTAAAAGAACTAAGGGTAGAACTAGTGACACCACTGACTACCCTTTTTAACAAATCATGGGAGGATGGGGTGGTACCCGAGGACTGGAGGACGGCAGAGGTGATTCCCCTTCACAAAAGTGGGAGCAAGGCAGAAGCAGGAAACTACAGACCTGTTAGTGTAACCTCAGTGATAGGGAAAATGATGGAATCACTTCTGAAGGAAAGAACTGTTGAGTATCTAGAGGCCAGAGGGGCACAGGACCCTAGGCAGCATGGATTCACAGCGGGAGGGTCATGCCAGATGAATCTGATAGATTTCTTTGACTGGGTGACCAAAGTAGTAGATCAGGGAGGGGCTGTGGACATGGCCTACCTAGACTTTAGCAAGGCATTTGACACAGTCCCACATAAAAAGGTTAATATACCAGTTAGCCAGCCTGGGAGTGGGTCCCAAGATGACAGCCTGGGTAAAGAATTGGCTGGAGAATAGGACACAGACAGTAATAGTAAATGGAGTCCACTCAGAAGAAAGGAAGGTTACTAGTGGGGTACCGCAGGGTTCAGTATTAGGATGGTCCTCTTCAATGTCTTTATGTTTACATTGCAGAAGGACTGAAGGAAACGATGTCTCTTTGCAGATGACACAAAGATCTGCAACAGAGTTGATGCACAGGGTGGGTGGAAAGGATGAGAAGGGACTTGCAAGGTTAGAGGAATGGTCAAATGTATGGCAGCTTAGATTCAATGCTAAGAAGTGCATAGTAATGCACCTGGGAAACAAAACCCAGGAGAAGAGTACACAATGGGGTGAGATACTACAACAACAAAATGGAAAGGGACCTGGGGTAGTCATATCAGATGACCTAAAGGTGGGCAAGCAATGTGAGAGGGCACCAAGGAGGGCTGGGGATACTGGGATGCATAGGAGAGGCATCACCAGTAGAAAACAGGAAGTTATTATCCTCTGTACAGACAGCTGGTGAGACCCCATCTGGAGTACTGTGTGCAGTTCTGGAGACCCAATCTCCTCAAGAAAGAGGCAGAGCAGATGGAAGCTGTCCAGAGGAGGGCAACTAAAATGGTGCAGGGTCTGCACCGGGAAGACATATGCAGAGACGAAAGGAGCTTAATATGTATAGCCTCGAGGAAAGGAGGGAGAGGGGGGACATGATAGAAACGTTCAAGTACCTCAAGGGAATCAACAAAGTCCAAGAGGGTAGCATCTTTCAAAAAAAGAGGTGTGCAAGAACAAGAGGGCACAATTTGAAGATGGGGGGGGCTCAGAGGTAATTTAAGGAAGTATTTTTTCACAGAGAGGGTTGTGGATGCATGGAACGGCCTTCCGGAGGAGGTTGTGGAGTCAAAATCAGTGGTGGAATTCAAGCATGCATGGGACAGTCATAAGGCAATTCTAGGGGGTTGGGGTAGGAAGAAGTAGGCTGCTGGTTAACTAGGATCTGCAGCTTATCCAATAGGTAGGGAAATGGGCAGACTGGGTGGGCCAAGCGGTCCTTATCTGCCATCAAATTCTATGCTTCTATGTTTGTGCTGAGTGTCTGCTGTGAAGGTCGAGATCCTCAGCCATGACCTACAGCGCATGGCAACTGCAGCCACCACCAAGTGGGCATAGGAATCCCCGATGTCCAGAGCCGTCTGAAGTTGCTGCTTAGCTACAGCCTGGCCCTGATCACGGACTTTCTTGACCATAGTCTGCAGGAAGATGAGGACTCACCTCATCCAAGGAGCCAAGGAAGACGTGAGAGAAGTGTGCCATCATGACGGCCGAGCTCCCCTGGCAGAGCCCGAGCGAAGAGGCAGCATTGACTTTTTTAGCTGCATGATCCAATTTCCTGGATTCCTTGTCTGGCAGCTTGTCAACATTCCCGGTATTGCCCGAGCACCAAAACATGGAGTCAGCCACCAACCCCTCACCAGAGTGGTGCTCCATGAAACCCGAGAGGGTACGAGTGGGGACCACATACTTGCAGGCCATCTGGGCCGAGGGTGCAGGGCAGGAAGCGGGGTGCTTCCACAGCTCCAGGGCTGGACCAACAATGGCCTCGACCAATGGGAAAGCCTCCGTCGGAGAGTCCCCTTTGTCCAGGATTTCTGTGAGGGGGTAGCGAGCCCACTTCTGGATGGGCTCCAATTTCATCCCCATGGACTTGGAGATAAGGTGGAGGATGCCCATGAAAGAAGTGGGCCCTTCCTCCGTCGAAAGATCCCCCACGGACTCCACATTGACCGGATGGGAATGCAGTGAGGAATCCTCAGACTCGGAGGAGTCCGCATAAAGCGGCCGACCGCCTGAGTCACTCTTGACCCGCCAGGGGTGGTCAGGTGTGAGAGTGACCAGCAGCTGATGGGGAAGAGACTCTTTAGTCAGAGTGCCAGTCGATGGCTGCTTGTGCGGTGGCTCCACCAGAATCAGTGGAGAGGCCAACTTCAGCTGAACTGAAATGGTCTTGTCCAGCTCCGCTGGGGAGAATGGCATCGACCTGACGGCCTGTCGGGTGACAGCCAATTGATGGCCGGTGTGGGATCTGGGGTCGGCTTTGGACCAGCCAACACCAACTATAGCCACATGAGGTCTTTGTAGCATCAACGCAACTTGTGCCGAAGCCTCTCCTCACCCAAGGAGGATGAAGACGAATAGCGGTGGCGCCGCTGATGGCGAGATCTGCTAAACCCACTGGACGAGGAAGACAGAGACCTCGATCGCTGGGGGTACCGACAACCTTCTCCTTTTCTTTCTTCAACTCCTTCTTGTGAGAGTGGGAGCTGTGCGACCCAGAAGCACCCTGCCCTTTAGACGGGAGGGACTGGCACAGCTCCTTGAAGAAGCCCGAGTAAGTGGGGCCCAAGTTGAGCAGAACGAAGGCAAAAGCTGAGGAGGACTGTATGGTGGCCCGAGCTGCCTCCTCCTTGAAGGTCTTTAGCTGTTCCAACTGCTCGGTGGACACCGTAGCCACGGAGACCACCCAATGGGCATCCTTGGATTTGACTGGCAGATGTAGTTTTTCCGGGCGGCCCAACTTCAGGCGGGTGAAGTGGTCCTCAAGGACCGTCGTATGACCGGCAAATGTCGCAGGCCTGGGTATCATGGTAGTGGCCCAGGCAGTAGGCATGCGTGGCATGGGGGTCGGAATGCAACATCTTTTACTCACATGGGCACTGGCAAAATCCAGGTGAGTACTTTTCATCCATGGCGGTCGCAATCGATAAGTGAAGACGAAACTTGAGGGAATTTAACATTTTTTGGAAGTAAATCCAAAAATTTTAGTGCTAGGGCCTACTCAATGCGGGAGCGGTAAGGGGGGGGGGGGAACCTGCTTCTTCCAGCGGAAAGGAAAATCTGGCGTCATGGGGCGTAGCTGAGGGTTATACCACCTGTCTGGGTGGGAGGAGCCAGCATGAAGACTTTCCGACATCTCTTAGGGGAAAGGACACTGCCAGTAAGTGTGGATAGAACATATCGACGTCCCTAGAAACTGGTATTTCTGTAAACGTACTGCCTCAAACTGCGGTAGCTTTTGTGAATTTGAGGCAGGTTTTGTGAAATAGTGCCGCAATCTGTGGCATAACTGCGGTAATTTCACGAAACAGTGCTGCAATTTTTGGCAGTTTCGCAAAAGTAGCATTGCAAATTTGCAACACTACCAATGGCCGATTAAAATTAACATATTTCCCAACAGTATTTTTAAAAACTAACGACAGAATCGTGTTCCTTGGGCCCCGATTAGGTAAACACAACTGTTGGTGTTACCAAAAGGCAGTATTTTTTTGAAATATATCGTTTTTTTCCATGTCGCCAACTAAAAACAAGATAGCAAAAGCACACTACTTTCCCATTTGCGAAAGCAAAAAGTCCTTTCGCATGGCACATCTAATTTTTCCCATAGGATATAATGGGAAACTTCAAAGTTTAATACTTTTGAATGGATTAATATTTTTCCACCAAACCTTCAAAAGGCACATATGTGACCCAGACTCCATATACCCTAACAATTCCAGACCAAACCCCAGAGCTGTTTCGGAGAAACGGCATGCAAGAGTATTTGCACCTAAATGGTAATCGTCACATTTTTTGACACTGTGCAACAGTACAGCTGACGGGAACGAAACTCGTCACATCAAGAGATGTATGGTACCTGACGAGGCATGAAAACTTTCATGCACATCGGTTGTACGGTTGCAAAGTTATTAAGGTGCCAACTTTTGGCTGTAACATAGAAGTGTCCATTGAACCCTAACTGGCACTACTGTGCCTGTATAAAATATTATATATATAAAATTGATAACCCACTCTAGGGTCTGCGGTCGTGCTGTGATATACAGTACGCATACTTTGGTGTGTGTTCAACCACCCAAGGCATGCGTATATCAGAGCACAACTGCACACCCTAGAGTGCTTCCTGGAGGGGGCCAAAAGTAGTCCTTCTGTGTCCACAAATTAGTTTTATTTAGGTGATCTGGTTGATCCTGGTAGTAACAGCAGCACTTGCTCACGCTTCCGTCTGGTCTTCTGAAGCCACCGAGTCACTTGCTTTCCTTGCTCTACACTCCACGGCTTCTCTCTCTCAAAACTCACAAAAGTCACCTTAAACCTCAGAGATGACAGCATTTTCATACAAAATGTAGCTCTTGCTATACCTTTCCTGGCACGTTCTTTACCTGACCGGACACTGCTCTGTCACGCTACACTGAGGGACCAAAGTGAAAGCAATTACACAGTAAGTGGCTTAAAAAAAAAAAAGGCAAGATCAACCAAATAGCTTTTTAGAATGTTTATTTATAAAGAACAATGGCAGGATCAGCCAGATACCTGTCTGCAGTATGGGACACCTCTATTGGTACAGTTTGTTATGGTTGTGGCAGACTCTGTGTGTGTGTGTGTGTGTGTGTGTGTGTGTGTGTGGGTAGAATGATCTGGGTGGTGGTCAGGAGGTTTTGAGGGTTGGAAAGTAGTTCAGGCGTGCAGTCGTTGAGGAATAATGCATGATCACATGACATGTTTCATCCAATCAGGACACTGGGATTTCATGGATTTTTCTTATCCATTTTAGAATTATGTACATTTGCATATTAGAAATGCATATATATATATATATATATATATATATATATATATATATATATACTGTATGTAAATTGCTGCATTCCAAGAAACTCTTTCCTCAGAGCTTTAGTGCTCATGTTGTTTTTTTACATTGCTTATCGATTTTGAGCTCATCTTGACCCAAACCCGTAACACCTTCATAAGGGCTGGTCCATTTTCTGCTGGGCTGAGATACAGATGGGGCACACTGATTAGTCCTGAGAAGGATGAAACAAGTGTGTGTCTTTTGTTTTCAGCCTCTACAGTGTGTGTTACGAGTTCATCTAGCACCACACATTCCTGCTTAAAGAAGACCCAGCATAAATTCTCTCATGGTGATTTGCAGATACATTCTATGATGAAGCATAGAAACACAGAATTGGTCTGCCAAAAAGGACTGCTTGGCCAAGTATTCCCTGCCTATTATACCTCTGTAGACACTGTCTGGTCTCTGGCACCCCCCTCCACTTCTGATCTAATGTACCACTATGTTTATCCCATGCATTCTTGAAGCCTTCCACCGTTCTAGCTTCCACTTCATCTGCTAGTCAGTTCCCTACATCTACCACCCTTTCAGTGAAGAAATATTTTCTCACATTCCTTCTAACTCCCATCCCCAGCTTCATCACATGCCCCCTAGTCCTGCAGCTCATCCTCATTTGGAAAAGGCACCCATCCTGCACACTGTTCACTCATTTGAGGTAGCTGTTGGTTTTGATCATGTCACCTCTCACTCACGCTTCTCCAGGGTGTACGTGATGAGATCCCTCAGTCTCTCCTCACAAGGCTTCCCTTGCAACCCCTGCATCATTTTGGTTGCCCTCCACAGCACTGGCTCCACCCTGTTGAAGTCCTTTCTGAGATGGAGTCTCCAGAACTGGACACATTATACTCTATGTGGGGGCCTAACAGACAGCAATACGGTGGCAGAACCACCTCCCTCCTCCTGCTGGTGATGCCCCTCCCTATGCACTCCGGCATCCCTCTAGCCCAACCCATGGACATTCTACACAGCGCTGCTACCTTGAGGCCCTCTAATATCAATAACCTCAAGGTCCCTTTCCTGTCTTGTGACTGTCATTACCTCTCCCCATCATATACTCAGCACCAGGGTTACTATGCCCTAGGTGCTTGATTTTGCACTTTCTGGCACTGAACCCCAACTGCCATGTCTTTGACCACTCCTCTCTCTTTTCCTAAATCCCTGCACCAATTCTCCATGCCTTCCTGAATGTCTACCCTATTGCAGATTTTGGTGTCTTCTGCAGAAAGGCATACCTTCCGTTCCAGCTCCTCTGCAATGTCCCTTATGAAAATACTGAAAAGGATTGCTCCCAGTTCTGAATGGTGTGCTACCCCACTGGTCACTCTCCTGTTTTTGAAATGTTTTGCATTATAAGGGCACAGTATGTGTGATTTTGTATTTCTTTTATTATTGCAGCTCTGTTTCTCCTGCTGCAGCGCCTTACCGACAGGGGCGCCCTGCCCTCGGGGAGAGCAGCAGGTTCACTCACATGCAGGGGGGTCCGGCATGGCAGTCACCGATCCGCTGGAGGTCTCCCCTGTCCCTGCCAGCTGGACCAGCGCGAGCCCCCCCAGTGTGATTCCACGACAGTCTCCCCACACTGCAGGGCGTGGCCATCAAGCTGCTTAGTTGCATCCAGCCTTTTTCCGTTTTCTCCCCAATGGGAGCACGGACTTGCAATGACGTCCATGCACCAATGTGCTGATGTCCGCCATGCTCCCCCCCTTCCAGACACCCATGCATCTGAAGTACCACCTGGTGTCCCCAGGGACAGCCAGAGCGCAGTGTGTAACTCACCCTTTCCCCAGGACTGGGAGAGCAGTCGTCGGACGCTCGATCCCAGTCCTCCCCTGCCGACCCCTGACGTCCCAGGCCCATTCCCGAACCTGGGTCAACGGCGTGGAACAAGGTATGGCATCCAGTGCCTCAACCCTCAGCGCCACCGGGCTGGCATGATTTTGTATTTCTTTGTTGCCAATCCCCTTTCCAGGTAGCCCATTCCTCAGTGCTTCTACGCTGGGGTTCTTTGCCATTTAGATTGCTTTACTATTCAGGCTCACCATGACCCAAGCAAGCAGAAAGAAACGGCTCCACCCCCAAACCTGTAAGACCATCATTAGGGCTGGTTCATTTCAACACGGGCTGAAATACAAATAAGGCACACTGATGAGTCCTGAGAAGGATGAAACATGCATATGTTTTCTGTTTTCAGCTTTTGCAGAGTGAGTGTGTGACCATTTGGCACCAAGCACTCTTGCTTATAGCAGAACCAGTTTAAATTCTTTTATGGGTATTTACATACACATCCCATGATGCTCTTCATTATTGGGATAGGTTTGATTTTGTATTTCTTTGAAACCTGGCTTTTTTGCCAATGCCCTTTCCAGGTAACCCTTGTCTCAGTGTTTCTGTACCAAGGTTTTTCGTCTTTTTAGAATGCATTCCTGTTTTAAGCTCACTATGACCCAAATCCATAAGACCGTCATAAGGGCTAGTTCATTTTCCCCTGGGTTGAGATACAGATGAGTCCTGAGAAGGACACACCACATGTCTGTCTTCTGACTTGTCTTTGCTGTGTGTGTGAGAAGCCATTTGCCACCACTGACTGTAGCTTAAAGCAGAACCATTCTGAATTGTTCATGGGGATTTGCACACGGTATATCCTATGATGCCTTTGCATAGAAACATAGACTTTGACGGCAGATAAGGACCGCTAGGCCCATCTAGTCTGCCCATTTCCCTACCTACAGGATAGGCCGCAGATCCTAGTTAACCAACAGCCTATTTCTTCCTACCCCCAACAAGAATTGCCTTATGTCTGTCCCATGCATTCTTGAATTCTCCCACAGTTTTAGACCCACAACCTCCTCAGGAAGGCTGTTCCATGCATCCACTACCCTCTCTGTGAAATAATACTTCCTCACATTGCCCCTGAACCGCCCTCCTTCTATCTTTAAATTGTGTCCCCTTGTTCTTGCAAGTCTCTTTTTCTGAAAGATGCTACCCTCTTGGACTTTGTTGATTCCACTGAGGTACTTAAAAGTTTCTATCATGTCCCCCCTCTCCCTTCTTTCCTCAAGGGTATACATATTAAGCTCCTTTAGTCTCTCCTCATACGGCTTCTCTTGCAGACCCCTGCACTATTTTAGTTGCCCTCCTCTGGACTGCCTCTATCCTGTCTATGTCCTTGCGGAGATGGGGTCTCCAGAACTGGACACAGTATTCCAGATGGGGTCACACCAACTGTCTGTACAGAGGGATAACAACTTCCTGTTTTCTGCTGATGATGCCTCTCCCTATACATCCCAGTATAGCCCCAGCCCTCCCTACTGCCTTCTCACATTGCTTGCTAACCTTAAGGTCATCTGATATGATTATCCCCAGGTCCTTTTCCTTTTTTGTTGTTGTTACTACCTCCCCACCCATTGTGTATTCTTCCCTGGGTTCTTGTTTCCCAGGTTGTACTTTGCACTTCTTTGCACTGAATCCTAGCTGCCATACTTATGACCATTCCTCCAACCTTGCAAGTCCTTTTCGTCCTTTCCATGCCTCCTTGTGTATCAACCCTGTTGCAGATCTTTGTGTCATCTGCAAAAGGCATACTTTTTCCTTCAGTCCCTCTGCAATGTCACTGATGAAGACATTGAAAAGGACTGGACCCAATACTGAATCTCTCGGTGCCCCACTAGTAACCCCCTTCTTCAGAGTGGACTCCATTTACAATTACCTTCTGTGTCCTGTTGTCCAGCCACTGTTTTACCCAGGCTACCACCCTGGGTCCCACTCCCAGGCTGGTTAATTTGACTATTAATCTTTGTGTGGGACTGTGTCAAATGCCTTGCTAAAGTCTAGTAGGCCATGTCCACAGCCCTCCCTGTTCTACTACTTTGGTCACCCAGTCAAAGAACTCTATTAGATCTGCCTGAAATGACCTTCCGCTGTGAACCCATGCTGCCTTGGGTCCTGTGCTCCACTGGCCTCTAGGTACTCGGCTATTCTTTCCTTGCAAGTGACTCCATCACTTTCCCTACCACAGAGGTCAGACTGACAGGTCTGTAGTTTCCTGCCTCTGTCTTTGACCCACTTTTGTGAAGGGAATCACATCCGCCTTCCTCCAGTCCTCGGGTACCACACCATCCTCCCATGATTTATTAAAAGAGTAGCCAGTGGTTTCACTAGTTCCTCCCTTAATTCTTTTAGAATTCTGGGTGAATTCCATCAGGACTCATTGCTTTGTCCACCTTCAGTTTTAGGAGTTCTTGCAGAACCCTTTCTTCTGTGAAAGGACTGGGATGAACCCCCTATCAAGAGTGCTTCTGTTAATTGGATTAGGCACACTTCCTCCTCTTTAAGAATACTGAGCAGAAATATTCGTTCAGTATTCCATACTTTTCACTGTCCCCTCTGCCCACCCACCGCTCATTCTATTCAGCCTCACTATCCCTCCTTTGTCTTTCTCAGCTGCTGATGTACCTATAAAAGGTTTTATCACCCTTCTTAACTGAGTTGGCTATCTTTTCCTCAGTTTGGGCCTTTGCTATTATGACTTCCCTCCCTGCTTCCTTCTGCCTTAACTGGTACAGCTCTCTTGTCCTGCTCCTTCTGTGTTTCCTTATACTTCCGGAATGCTATCTTTTTCTTCCTGACTTTCACAGCCACCTCTTTTGAGAACCATAGGGCTTTTTCGCTTTTGATTTGTTTATTTGCTTCACACAAAGGCTTGTTGCTCTGTGATGGCAGTTTTAATAATTCCCCATTGTTGCTCCACACCTCCTTCTAGCCTGTTTGCTAGTGCTTTTCTGAGGCACTCTGCCATCTTGCCAAAGTCAGCCCTCCTAAAGTCCAGTACCCTCACTTTTGTATGGCTTGCCTCTGTAGGTGAGTTTAACGTGAACCACACTGTTTGATGGTCACTTGTCCCCAGATGGCAACCCACTTCTAGATCTGAGATCCTCTCACTGCCCCCGTTTGAGAGTATGAGGTCTAAGATTGCTCCTCATGAGTGGGTTCCAAACTAGCTGTCTAATGCCTGCCACCTGTAGGGCATCAAGAATGGCCCTGCTCTTGGATGTGGCTGCAGCAAATGTGCTCCAGTTAACATCTGGCATATTCAGGTCTCCCATCAACAGTATCTCCCTTTCTCTGCCATTCTAAGAATGCCTTCTATCATATCCTTGTCCATTCCTTCCCCTGACATGGGGTCTGTACAAACCCCAGCGGATTGGTGTCCTTTCCAGTCTCCAAGGTGACCCACAGTGCCTCATCTCCTCCCTGTTTACTCTTTTGTTCAGTTGCTTTTATCCCTTCCTTTACATAGAGTGCTACTCTCCTCTTCTCCCTGCCTGTCTCTCCTGTAGGTTATGTACCCTGGTATGTTAACATCCCAGTCATGGTTCTCTGTGTACCATGTTTCTGTGACTGCTACGATATCCAGGCATCCCTCTTCCATTAAGGCCATCAGCTCAGGGAGCTTGTTGCCCAGACTACGGGCAATGGTACTCATTACCCTCCATTTCCTGATGGCCTTACTCCCTTTTGCCCCATCCCTGTCCTTCTTGCCTTTGTCACTTTCTCCATTTACCCCTGCCCTTCTCCCTATCGACACCTCTATGTTGGTGTTTGCCGCACTTACTACCGTGATTATTTGGGGTGGGGCTAGGATTTTCCTGCTCCTTTCCAGTGCCTCCCCCCTTGGCTAGTTTAAAAGCTTGCCAATGAAGCATTTAAACCTATCACCTAGGATCCTGGTTCCCCTCCTTGCATGTTGGGGTATGTATGATTTTGTATTTCTCTGCTATAATACACTACTCCTCGGAGAAGATATTGTTCCCCAATGAACAAATAATTAAAACTGTCATGGCCTCAATTAATTTTCACACCATGTACTATTAAAGTGCACTCTAGTTATCATTTTCTTATGTATCGTGTTTTACATCACCTACATATATTATCCCATTCAGCACTGCGGTCTGCTGTAAGTAGCAGGAACCTACTGATAAACCAGTCCTATCTGCTTGTGAAACACAAATGCTGGCCTTTGTCTCTGGATCTGGAACGGTGTTTGCTTGGAACTTGGGTGTAATCAGATGTGCTATTTGTTCAGTGCATTGTACCAAAGAATCTGAACACCATGTCAGCTGTTTTCCTCCCAGAGTCTGAAAGAGCTCTACTGCTTACTCATTCTCTCGTTGCTAGGCACAATGGTACATTTGCACATCTGCCAGCAGCTCAAAAATGGGATACTTTTATCGTTATTATTATACTGCCTTAATTTTTTTCCAACCACTTGTTTTACAGCATGGGGAGGGGAGGGAATCATAGAAAATGTGATTCATTTATTTGAAAATTGGTGACCGGGAAAGGCACACTGAGCCAAGGCTTGCTTCAGGTGTGATGCGGGGGAAGGGAACAGGGGAGGCAAATACATAGCACGGACACAGTACACAGTTAAATGCAAGTACATAGCACTGACATCATTCATAGTTATAGTAAAGTAGAATAGAGTACATGATTAGAACAGGGATGCCCCACCTTTGTGGGTCATCATTTATAGTAATACATTGATTTCTCATGAAGTTGTATGCAGTTCATGTCCCAGTCGGCTCTTATCCTACAGGAAAAGCCAGTACTAGTACTGTTTTAATATACATGCACTTAGTAAGCAATAAGACATGAGGAGGTGTGCATTAGATATTTCTAACACATGGTCAGGGCCGTAGTGAGGCACGAGATCTCAGGCCAAGTGCCTTCAGCCCCTGGTTGTGCATTAGAAATATCTAATGCACATGTAACCCCTAGATGGCGCTATCCCAGGGGCTAGTACCCCTGCCTGATTTGCCACTAACAGGTTGAGGGGCCTGGATCCAATGGCGGGTGCCTCCACCCAGAGGTCAGGGTTTGCAATAGTTAAACTAACTTGGTCACAGCCCTCTGGGACACTGCAACCCCCCTTTCTTCCCACTAGTGGCCCACACAATATATCAGAATTACCTTCACAGTATACACTTACCCCCAGGTCTGGTTCCGGCACTGGGACCTCCTGTGAAATGAGATACAGTGCAACAATCACAGTACAGTACTTTAACATAGACAAATACCTCAGACAGTATAACTTTGCTGAAACAAGCAGCTCTGATTTATTTAGGGGATATAACAAGGACAGGGGAAATCAGGTTAATTGGCTTATCACTCTAATAATCTACCTATGGCTCTGTGCACAGGCCTACCCCTATCAGTTACTGTCCTGGGTACCCAAGACCTAGTGGCTAGTCAAACCGTGGCAGCTGGTAGGGGCCCTTTCACACAGAGAAAGGAGAATTAAACAGTCAGCAGTACAGTAATTCCATTTGGATTTAATGTGGCAATCCAACAGGGAGCTACTCTGAATTAGTACTCACGACCTCCAAATAAGATAGGGTCCTTCAATGTCAGCAGGGCTCACTTGAGGTACACAAACCTCTTCACACATCCATATAAAAGAAAGCACTATACCAGGCAGGCTGCATCTGTATCCCGATCGCAATTACTGCACAATACCCGGAGAACACATACAGATTCAGTTCCTGACAGACCAAATGCAATTTTCAGCAATTCCTCCAGTCTTCTATAGGGTGAGCCTGGTTTCTACTCTTCAGAGATCCTTTGATTCTTTTCACGGGACGGATTCAGTCCTAACAAGCTGTTACACAAGCTGCAGACCGAACTCTGGGCCTTACACACGTTTTTGACTAAAACTGCACACTGAAAAGCACAGGGCTCCTTCCTTCTTCACTGCCAAAGCTCAACTGAAACTCCAACCGACAAAACGGCACTTCCTTTGAGTTCCTCCCAGTTCTTGACTGGATTGGCTGTCACTCACAATAGACTGCTGCTGTTGGTCCAAAAGGTGCTGAAGTCTAAACTACATCTCCCAGAGTCACTGCTCATACAATCCTCTTGTGGCTGGCTCAGATTATGAGTCCAAGTTGTGATTCGTCCAAGGCACCATTTTAGAGCTAGCTTACCTCACACTGATTGGTCCAGTTCAGCAGTTCAAAACTAGAATGGGGAACTAGCAGACACAGTTCTGACTGCAAAGAAAGCAGGTTAGACAAACTGTAATTTATTATTACTCTAAATAATTTCTGGCAAACAGTTACATCTTTCAGATAGGTTCCCTTGCACTCCTACTGACTGCAAAATGAAGTGAATTGGCAGCAGCTTGAGTGGTACTCAGAGAAGCACACAGTCCCCATACAAACTAATTATGTCTGCAAGCAGACAGCTCTTAAAGAGACAGTACCAGAGGCTCTAAAAACACTCACTGATAAATGGCTTAAATGCAAACACCATTCAGGCTTGGAGCATTCAAGCAAGCTCCTGGAAGTCTTTTGGGAACCCCCATTTGCAGGGTTCACCTTCTGGCCTGGGAAAGCTTGGCGTCCCGCGTCAAGCAAGTACCCCTATAAGTTTCAACTGCAACCATATACATTTGCATTAGGCTGCATATGTAATCATCAGTCAATATATCATTTTACCAAGAACACATTTCTGAAACATTGCAGTCGTCACTCTTTACACAGTTATTACACATTGTACCATAACTCAAGTTATTACCTCTTGTACATGAAACCTGAAGAGAGGGGGCCCTTCCCTATCAGTTACCTTGGGGCTGGATGGGGCAAGGGCACCATACTTAGAGGGCAACACGAGTAACTTGGAGTTAGCACTGATGCTCAGTTTGGGCAATGAGCTCGGGGACACATACACTCCTTTATGGACAACATTGAGAGGCAAGTCCACAGGCCTTCCAAGTGAATCATAACTGAGGTGCACCACAGGCTTTACAGCTCGACCAGTCTTTCTAGGGGGAACTGTTATAGTCTCTGCACTCTGAGCCTCATTTTCAGCATTGTCCTCACTTGTCAGGGGAGTCTCCATTGGGGTAGTGAGGCTGGACTTGGGGCACTTTCAGCTCCAGGAGTTACAGTTTCTGAGTCCACAACATTTGGCTCACATGGAGAGCTTTCGGACACTGGCAGTGGACTGTCAGGGCACTCAAAATACTCTTCTTGTTCGGTGTATCACCAGTCTGCCCCAATCTATCATTTCCTCCCTGAAGCTCAAACAGTTCAACCATGCACAATGATTCCATTTCATCTGATCTGATGCTTTGCACTTCACTTTCTGGGAGCATTGGCTCCAGGGATGAAGCTGGGGGCTTAGACAGTCCAGAAGGCCCAGCTTTGTCTCCAGTATTGACTAGGGATTGCCCTCAAACAATTGACTCAGTTCAGTAAGAAGGATAGTATTCAAAGTCACTCACTTTCTTCTGATATGGACTGACAGTCATGCTCAACTGGGACTTGCGCAGGGGAACACTTTAACTCTGCTTCTGTAGGTGCAGACTTCCTTGATCTTTTCTTAGCAGCAGCTCTAGTCACTGGTCCAGAGGGGCATCTTCTAGGCTCAGACTCAATTAAGATTTGTCCAATGGGCAGTAAATGATTTCTATGCATTGTTTTAACATCTTTTGAATTATTCTCAGGCCTTACTTTGTACACTGGCAGATCATCTAGTTTGCCCACTACAATGTGAGGGAGATGGTGCCATCTGTCAGCAATCTTGTGCTTGCCATGCAGTCCCAGATTTCTTAGCAATACCGATCTCCCTCCTGGAGTTCCTGTGCTTTCACCTTTTTATCATACCTTTTCTTTGTTGGCCAGATTTTTTGGCAGCCATGGTTTGAGCCAGTTGGTACGCATGAGTTAGCTGGGCCTTTAACTTTGCACATACTGTAAATAGTTGTCAGCTTGAACCCCATCAGAGAGACCCCAAAACACACATCTACTGGTAGTCGAGCTTCTCTTCCAAACATCAGGCGGTAGGGGAGAATCCAGTGGCATCACTTTGGTGCAGTTATAAGCATGTACCAGGGTGCTAATTTGTTGGCTCCATCTAGGCTTGTCCTTTGGGTGCAGGGTGCCTAGCATATCTAGCAAAGTGCGGTTGAAACGTTCAGGCTGTGGGTCCCCCTGGGGGTGGTAAGGAGTGGTTCTGGACTTTCGCACTCCCCACAGAGAAAGCATCTCTTTGATCAGACGACTCTCAAAGTCTCTCCCTTGATCAGAATGGATTCTTTGTGGAGCCCCATAGTGAACAAAAAAGTTTTCTACAAGTACTTTGGCCACAGTGGATGCTTTCTGGTCTTTGGTGGGGAAAGCTTGGGCATATCTCGTGAAATGGTCAGTGACCACCAGCACATTACTGATATTTCTTTGATCTGACTCCAAACTCAGAAAATCAATACAGACCAGCTCCATGGGTGCACTGGTGGTGATGTTAACAAGGGGCAGCCCTCTGGGGCAAAGCTTTCCCTGTAAGCAGCGACTACAAGTTCGAATGTGTTGCTCCACATCAGCCCCATCTTAGGCCAATAGAATCTGGATCTCACCAAGTCAAGTGTTCTGTCTATACCAAGGTGCCCCATGTGGTTGTGCAAGGACCTCAGTACTGAGTCTCGAAGGCAGTGGGCAGCACTAGTTGTTGTTTGTCTACTTGTCCCCTCTGTCTACTGTTTCTCTGTATAACAGTTTATTGATCAGTTTCAACTTAGGACCTTCTTTGTATAACAGTGCAGTTCTCAAATCAGTGGGCGTAATTTGGACACATCTTTTCCTGCATAGAGGGCTTCTAAAGCTGCTTTGATCATGGGATCGCGAGATTGAGCCCGCTAATACTGTCATTGTCCAGCTGAGGCAGTGCACCAATGTCTATTGCAGAAAAGTGGCAATAAGCAGCAGGTATGCAATTCTCAGAGGGTCCCAAGCAATCCACCATGCAGTCCACATGCGTCCGTGGACATTTGTTCCTCCCTGTCAAACTTCCGGCAGAGTGCCCGAATGTCAGGTTCTGCCAATCGGACCCAATCATTCTGGGGAACAGGCCTCCGGAGAGAGCATCAGCATCTATGTGGTTCAGACCTGCTCGTATTCGAGAGCATAGTCATATGTAGATAATGCAGAAAGCCACCTATGGCCAGTGGCATCCAACTTAGCTGAGGTCTGCACATAGGTCAAAGGATTATTGTCAGTTTTACTAGTATTTTAGCCCCATACAAGTACTCATGGAATTGGTCAACAATAGCCCACTTCAAAGCTAGGAACTCTAACTTATGTACAGGATAGTTCTTTTCGGATGGGGTCAGGCTTCTACTGGCAAAGGCCACTGGTCTCAGGCCATTCTCGTGCTCTTGGTACAACACAGCCCCCAACCCTTGCAAGCTAGCATCAGTGTGCAGGGATAAGGTTTTCTTGGATCGGCATAGGCCAGCACTGGAGCATGGGTAAGTTGATATATGATCTCATGAAAAGCAGTCTCACAATCAGGAGTCCAGCGGGCCCCAAATACTTCACTCGGATGAAAATACACTCTTTCAGTCTTGAGGGCTGACTTTTGGTATTTTTGTGGGTTGGGGATACCCTTGAGTAAGGTTAAGTAAAGGGCGGATCACTCTTGAATAGTCCTTGATGAGCGCCGATAATAACCACAGAATCCCAGGAATCTTTGCAGTTCTTTTAGATTTTTGGGCTGTGGCCAGGTGGTCAAGGCCTCAACTTTACTTAGGTCGGTCTCTATTCCTCGGTGGATACTATGTGTCCCACATACTTTACTGATGTTTGAAAGAATTGACACTTATCAATGGACAGTTTAAGGCCAAAGTCCTCCAGTCGGTCCAATACCTTAAATAATCTGCTCTCATGTTCCTCCAGTGAGCTGCCAAACACAATAACATCATCTAGGTATACCAGGCACTCTAGTAAGTTCATGTCCCCCACTGCACGCTCCATCAATCGTTGAAAAGTGGCTGGGGCACCTAGAAATCCTTGAGGCATCCTCATGAATTCATAGAAATAGCCGGACAGATAAAGGCCTCTTCTCACGGTCCTCTGGGGCCACGGGATCTGATAGTACCCACTGCGGAGATCCAGCACAGAGAACCACTTGCTCCCGTTTAGGCAGTCCAAAGCATCCTGAATGCGGGCATTGTGTACTGATCAGGGATAGTCCGCCGGTTTAAGGTGCGATAATCACACACATCCTTACTGTTCCATTCTTTTCCTCACTACCACAATGGGGAAGCATAAGGGCTTCTGGATTCTTGTATTACACCAGCAGCTAACATCTCTTGCAGATGCCGTCTCACATCATCTATGTCAGCAGGTGCCAGCAGTCCGAGACCTCTCACGAAATGGTCTTTCGTCATGCAGCCGGATATTGTGCTCAGCTCCTTGCACGCATCCTACATCCCATTCCTTTAAAGAAAACACCTGGTCTCTCTGGGCAAGCTTCTCACTGATCCTCACTTTCCATTCAGCTGGCAGCGGGAGTCGCGAAATCAAACAAGTCAGGCGTTACTCTGTCATTCTTCCTTGAACTCTTGCTGCTGGGTAGCACTGCAGTGTCTGCACAATGCACATTAGCCAGGATGCAACCTCTGTTTACTCGAATGTCTCTTTCAGACACATTATGAACTTGGACCATTACCCTTCTGGCATAAGCATGGGCTCTAGCGGGCAAAATACTAGGCTTGACCAGCAGTCCCTCTGGCAATTTTCCATCGCCTGGTGCATCCAACATTAATATTTTATTCTTAACATCCTTTCTGATACGGACCTCTCCCTGTAAGGTACACTGGGCATTTGGCGCCAGGATCAGAGACTCAGGATCCTTCTTCCATACAATTCCGACCGGTTCCTCTGGTTCTGTTTTTTCAGCATCTCTCTGTGCCTCATAGGCCTTCTTAATTAAAGCGGAACTCTTAAAGCTCTACTAGTCTTTGACCCTGTTTTCATAACACAACTGTGCCAGCCTTCCGAACATATGAGCATTTGTTCCAATCAACAAAGGGACACCATCATACAGTCCAGTGGGGGACACACTAAGGCTAGGGTCTCTACTTGTTCGGCCACTCCAGCCACGGAGGTGGGAAAGACAACCAAATTCGGATATACCGGAATAGGGTAGGCCTTCTCACTAACCCCCATACATGCAGTCCTTCTAATGGTTGTAAGTGGTACGCCTGACAAATGCTTCTGATACCAATCCTGGAACATAATTGTCACTTGGGAGCCACTGTCTAATACAGCTCTTGTAGACACTCCATTCACCTTTACAGTGGTCTCCATGGAGGACCCACTATTCTGGACCAGTCTGGAGAGGCGGTAGTGGGGGCCTGGGCAACTGACCTTGCCACAAAGGACGTGAATTAGCATTTTGGTGCCCTCACTGGGATCATGTCGTACCCTCTTAACCACTGATTTCTTCTCCAAGCTCTCCTTGTAGCCTATATGCAACTTTGTCAGTGTCTTTTGGGGACTGGCATTCCCTTTTCATGTGCCCATCTTTCCCACAATTATAGCAAAACATACTTTCTGGAGTTTGAGCTGGCGAAGCCACTGGGAGCCAGGCGAGGTATTACTAACTGGAAACCTGGGTGCCATCTCTGTCTGCGCGTGATAAGCATTTGGAGACATCTCGTCAGTTTCTCCCACTTCCATGGTCAAGGAATTGAGTTTGGAGCTGTTATCAGCAGGAGATACATGGGTGGGTACCCCCACCCCATAGCAGATGCAGTCGGATATAGGTCAGGGCCTGCATTGCAGGCGTGGCCTTCATAAAGGGACTGTTTTTGAATTCCCGGATTCTCTCAACAGTTCGCCCATTGTGGCATATCTTTTTCCTTGTCAGAGCACTCATTGACTGTCAACCTCTGCCCTGAACTTCACTTGATGGGTCACCCTCAGTCACTCGGGTCGTAGCCACAGCTGTTGGTGCAGGTACCTCCGAGTCGCCTTTTCTCAACTCCTCGAATTTCTCTCATAACTCATCATGGGAGGGGATTCAGTCGATTTGCCAGGCAAATTGAAGCACAGCAGTTCTGAGAAGGGGCAGACTTTTAAGGATTCTGTCCAGTCTGGTTCGGTCCAGTTCAATCGCTGGCAAACTACCCTTTCTGAGGCATTCTTGCAACAATTTTTCCAGCCGAGAGACATACACAGACAACAACTCCCCTTGGTACTGTTGTGCATTTCTTACTCTCCACCATAGGTCCTCATCAGAATCTGGGCTCCCATACACATTCTCCAAGGCCTCAAGATAGGCCTGTGCAGTCGCTTCAGGGTTACTGGCCCGTTTAGCACGGATGGTAGCCAGGGCAGGACCTCGGAGGCTCTCACTAACCCTCTTCTTGTCGCCTTCCGAGCATTGCCATTCTAGCACTTGGGGGCAACATAGTCTATCCAGGTCTCCAGTCATCCTCCCTGGGGGTGGGAGGTGCCAGAGAGATCCTCAACCTTCGTAAGAGTCGTGACTAATGGCAGGTGCAGAAATAGGAGTCTGCATTGGTTCAGCCACCATTACGGGCACTGGAGCAGGAGAGGTGTTGGGGAGGAACACCCCAGGTGGCAAGAATAGTTTCTTCAAGTCCTCCACAGTTTTCCTCTCCCAGCAACCATTCAGCAAATTTCTCCTCAAAGTTCTCAGATAGTGGTGGGGCTGATTCCCCGGGTCTTCACTGTCCTTAGTTATCACTCCAAGCAGTGAGGGCTCCCTCTGGGGTAATGGTCTGTGGCACTTTGGAGCTATCTATGGGATCCTTAAACTCTACTAGGGCCAGGAAAGTGTGGGTGAGCAGATTAGCATGCCGACCCACCACCACAGGGTTTTGTAAACCTTCCACCTTGGAAAGTACTCCCTGCACAGTGTCCGTATTGATACAGGGGATGTCCATGATAAGCATAGCATTTTGGGGTTCGATCTCCTCCCAGTACACCACTCCACCAGCGGTTGCACAGCCACTTCTGTCGGGTACCCATGTTTTTCTTAACAGTGGTTCGTAAATATGGCCACTAGAGGACACACAATCCCAGCGGTGAGCCTCCAAGATGTAACCCCAGATGGCGCTATCCCAGGGCTAGTACCCCTGCCTGATTTGCCACTAACAGGTTGAGGGCCTGGATCCAATGGTGAGTGCCTCCACCCAGAGGTCAGGGTTTGCAATAGTTAAACTAACTTGGTCACAGCCCTCTGGGACACTGCAACCCCTTTCTTCCCACTAGTGGCCCACACAATATATCAGAATTACCTTCACAGTATACACTTACCCCCAGGTCTGGTTCCGGCACTGGGACCTCCTGTGAAATGAGATACAGTGCAACAATCACAGTACAGTACTTTAACATAGACAAATACCTCAGGCAGTATAACTTTGCTGAAACAAGCAGCTCTGATTTATTTAGGGGATATAACAAGGACAGGGAAATCAGGTTAATTAGCTTATCACTCTAATAATCTACCTATGGCTCTGTGCACAGGCCTACCCTATCAGTTACTGTCCCTGAGGTACCCAAGCCCTAGTGGCTAGTCCAAACCGTGGCAGCTGGTAGGGGCCCTTTCACAGAGAAAAGGAGAATTAAACAGTCAGCAGTACAGTAATTCCATTTGGATTTAATGTGGCAATTCAACAGGGGCGACCCTGAATTAGTACTCACGACCTCCAAATAAGATAGGGTCCTTCAATGTCAGCAGGACTCACTTGAGGTACACAAACCTCTTCACACATCCATATAAAAGAAAGCACTATACCAGGCAGGCTGCATCTGTATCCCGATCGCACTACTGCACAATACCCGGGAGAACACAGCAGATTCAGTTCCTGACAGACCAAATGCAATTTTCAGCAATTCCTCCAGTCTTCTATAGGGTGAGCCTGGTTTCTACTCTTCAGAGATCCTTTGATTCTTTTCACGGGACGGATTCAGTCCTAACAAGCTGTTACACAAGCTGCAGACTGAACTCTGGGCCTTACACGTTTTGACTAAAACTGCACACTGAAAAAGCACAGGGCTCCTTCCTTCTTCACTGCCAAAGCTCAACTGAAACTCCAACCGACAAAACCGGGCACTTCCTTTGAGTTCCTCCCAGTTCTTGACTGGATTGGCTGTCACTCACAATAGACTGCTGCTGTTGGTCCAAAAGGTGCTGAAGTCTAAACTACATCTCCCAGAGTCACTGCTCATACAATCCTCTTGTGGCTGGCTCAGATTATGAGTCAAGTTGTGATTCGTCAAGGCACCATTTTAGAGCTAGCTTACCTCACACTGATTGGTCCAGTTCAGCAGTTCAAAACTAGAATGGGAACTAGCAGACACAGTTCTGACTGCAAAAAGCAGGTTAGACAAACTGTAATTTCATTATTACTCTAAATAATTTCTGGCAAACAGTTACATCTTTCAGATAGGTTCCTTTGCACTCCTACTGACTGCAAAATGAAGTGAATTGGCAGCAGCTTGAGGGTACTCAGAGAAGCACACAGTCCCCCATACAAACTAATTATGTCTGCAAGCAGACAGCTCTTAAAGAGACAGTACCAGAGGCTCTAAAAACACTCACTGATAAATGGCTTAAATGCCAAACACCATTCAGGCTTGGAGCATTCAAGCAAGCTCCTGGAAGTCTTTTGGGAACCCCCATTTGCAGGGGGGTTACACACACCCCTGGAGTTTTTATTGCGCTTATAAAATGGGTCCCTGTATTTTACAACAGAAAAAAAAAATCCGTATGTTCAAACATTAAAAATCTTAAAACTGCTGAATAGTTTTTACTAAAATAGTTCCTCCGCCTGCTTGCATAGAAAGGCTTTCCTGATCTGCCTGAGGTCTTCTGTCCATCATATGCTTCCGTGGTTTATCTCAAGTCTGAAGTTTTCTGTAGTTTTGCTTACGCTTTACCACACGTCCTCTGGCTGAGAGACAGCAGTGTTATTGTAGCGTCCCCAAGTGTCCTAATGGCAAGCACAATTATGAATACAGAGCACTTCTGGTTGAGGTTCAACTGCAATCGTTGTAATCTACAATGCAGGTTTCAGAGCACAGCAGTTGGTGAGTGGTTGAGCTAATGAGTTGCCCAGGGGGAAAGAGGTACCAGTGAACAACTCTGAAAGGGGAAAAGTTTCTGAAATGCAGTATGTTAATGGCTGTTTTGTATTACTATGTAAAATTTTCTTTTAAGCTGTAATGGCATATTGCTGAACAATAAGGCCTTTTGACTGACTGATTAAAACAGGTAAAAAGGAAAAATTACTCACCGTAGTAATCTTGTTTCTTCCGAGGTATTCTTCAATACGCTTAGCTCTTGCAGTCAGCCTCCTGTGTTGAACTGCCCTGGAGAAATTGAACTTATGCAAATGATGGAACACTCATTGGCTCGTGTCACCATTCAAACTGCTGCATTCTGCAATGCTCAGATTCATAACAGCCTGCGGGGTAAGACCCCCTAACTAAGCTATATTAACAATATTAATAGTTAAATAACAAATCCCCCATAAAGTGTCCCCTAAAAAAGTCAGACAGGACCAAAAGAGGGAATAACAACACCCATCTGGGTTCAACAAGATTTGCAACACAACTATGGTATGAACCCATTCCAACATAGAAGTCCAGCAGTAATGCAGAGGCCAACTGGTTATGGAAGAGGAGGTAGGGAGGGAGAGTTAAGAATATTGAATCACACCACGCCGGTGACCCAGGTTCGGGAACAGACTCGGGTTGCCGGGGGTTGGCAGGGGAAGGAGAGGATTGAGCATCCGGAGGACTGCTCTTCTCTCCTGGGGTGGGCTACGTGGGAAGCCCCGCTCTGAGTGTCCCCTGGTGGAGACTGGGGGATACAACAAGTAGCGGTGCACAAGAGGGGACCACAAAAGCGTGAAAATGCATGCATGCCGTCCGGATGACGGCGGCCCACCTCCCTGCGTCTCTCAGCCGAGAAAACCTCCAGGCTGCATTTCTGTGTCTCGGTGATGATGCAAGGGAGTGCTCCAGGCGCTCCGGTCTCTCCTCCCGATGGTCCGGACGGGATATGGGAGAGTCCCCCCGGTGAAGGGATACGTCCGGGTACAACCTGGCATCGGAGCAGCTGGCTGGTGGATCGGTCTGAGGAGGCAGTGGTAGGACCCCTAATTATGGAGTCCCCTATGATTGCCACCCTTCCATCCCCTGCATCCATGCTCCCCGTCTTTCCTTTCTTACCTTTGGTACCAGCTGCTTCCCCACCTAACTGCTCCCTCTGCACCCTGGTAAACTTATCTCCACATCCACAATTTATCCCCTTAACTGTTTTTCCATCTTCCAATCTGTCCTCCCCTTTTGACTATCTGTATCTGCTTTCAATTTTCCCTTCCCTTTTCCTTTACTTTTCTCTCCCTCTCCCCCTTCCTCCACTCCATTTTGCCTGCTTCCTCTTCGCTGCCTACCCTGATTAGCTCCCTTCCCCCTTCCCTGTACTCCTACTCTCAACCCTGGCTCAACCTGACCTCCTACCGTACCTTCAGCTGCCCCCCTCCCTCCTTCCAGACAGTGGTGCAAATTCATTCAATAAAGGCACCCCTTTAGAATTTCCCACCCCTTCCCCTCTTGCCATTCCTCCACCCTGGGCTCCCTATCCCTCTGAGGAACAGCTACTCCTGTATACTGGGTGCTCCTCCCCACTCCCATTCCCTGCCTGATGCCCTCACTCCCCTGTGCATCAGCCCTCTGCCTTTCCCTCCACTGCTCTGCTCCTCTGACCTCCCACACCATCCTCCCCAGCTCCCATCTGAGCAGCCTTATTTCAGCCCTTAGCTGCTCCAGGCTCGTACACACAGGACATACCCATTTACAACACTCATTTTGTAGATAATTTTGTGCTGAACAACTTTCATGCTCATAGCACCATGGTATCTTTTTTTGTTTTAAAGTTATTCGCATTTGAATATGGGTAGTACTGCTACTGAGGCCGAACATTCTAAATGAGTTCCGGAGTGATTGTGACATAGCTACTATATGGATGTAACCTCCCCCCACCAGCCCCCCTTGTTTCATTGTGCAGGGCTACTCTTCTCACATCTAGGTGCCACCAAGAGGGGCGGGGGTAATCACTACAAATATTCTTGAAACAGAAACTGTGGACCCATTACTTCTACTACTGAGCCTGCCATCCTTCAGACAGGCTACCCAAGTGTGGCAACTACCTGGCTCACACCCGACGGGACCATTTAGCATGGCCATAAACCTGGGTCATTGGGAGAAAGCGGGTGCTCAGCATTATGCTAGGTTTGTACTTCTGGTCAGGGGCACCCTAGTAAATCCAGACACTGGAAGCAATAACTGAAATGTCCAAACCAGGAATGGGATTCTAGAGTGTGGCTTTTATTCACATAACACAGAGAATAACAAAGCAAAGATGGACCCCCACAGGCTACACTAGCTGGTAATGCAGATTACAGAGGTACAGAGCACATCAGTTCCTTACTACGAACCCTCAGGATCTGAACGGATCTGAGCACACATGGCACAAACTGGTATACTTCTCTTCTATTCCTTTACATGGCACCCCGGCCAGTACTAGGACATTTTCCATATGGCATGGAGGTTGATGGTGGCTCCCTAAACCACCCATGAGCACTTTCTAGCTCTAAGGGAAAAATTCCACAATCCCACGTCTGGGTGCTTTCTTCAAACACTGGCCAAGTGCCTGAGAGAAAGGCATAGGTGCCCAAACTGAACCCGGAGAGGTAAACCTGGTTACTCCAGATGGGGGGTCTCCCACCTCTTGCTCCCAAATCTATACTCCGCCATTCATTTGTATACAACACGTTTCTTCAAACTACTGGTTGTAGATACTATCTCGAAATGTTTACCACATTTAACATTCTGCATCTCTGGAGGTGTCGTGACTTTAAAAGTACTGTAAGTGGCTCTGTCTTTAACCTAGACCCCCACTGTTGCAGAAGCTTCTAAGCCATACACAAATTAAAAGTTCTGTACTTGGCAAGTCTTCCTTTGACCCCACGGTAGGCAGATACTTTTACACTACACTCTGTCTCGGTGAACATAGTCTCTTTATCAGAGTAGACTCACCTAAGGTATGCAGGTGCCCCAGGGCTTCTTCCCACAAATGTCTCAGGTACTCACAAACAATTCAGTTCTCAGGCAGCTTCTCTCTGTCCAGGCTGGCACAGGGGATTGCCCCTGAATTCCTGGAATTCCCCCCCATCCCTCTGGGGATGGGTCACTGGAACAACTCCAGGAACGGTCTCTACCACTTCCTTCTGGTCTCTTCTGTGTTCCTCTCTAGGGTGAGAACACACAACCCACTTGTCTAAAGTAGTTCTATATCAGAGCTAGGCTCTGAGGGGCTGCCAACTGCAGCACACCTCTCCTCTCGAGTCTCCACTCAGACTGCTCCCTCAAGACTCTCCCTAAAGACTGACTTGAATTCCCTAACGTTCTACAGCTAACCCCTGCAGTTAGCATTCCATTATGGCTTATGCTGCTGCGAAAATTCTAAGGTGACATCATCACTCCAGCTCAGCTGAAACTGAGGACAGAGTGAGACAGTGTGAAACCCATTTAACTGGTATCTTACAAGCTACCTTTCCCTGCCTGCCACTGGTTCTAAGTGGGATTCTAGTAACCCCTGGGAACAAGGGGGTTACATGGATAAATTGTATTTATTCAACGGTTTTGAAGATAAATGGATTTATTCAATGAGTTTTGAGCCCACTTCTATTGTATAAATACATTTCTATCTCAGCTCCTTACCATCAAAAGGTAAAAACAATCACAATAATCTACCTTCTACTAATACAGATTCTATTACAGAACCAGAACACAATGCAAAAACATCTGCTACTTAGCACCAAACGGGTAATAACATACCAAGCTGATGTAGTTTTTTTTTTTCAAAATAGAAAAAAAAAATGTTATCTTTTAAACCAGTAGAAATCAGCAGTCCCAAAAGCACCTTGAACTACAAGAAAGAATACAGTACCACACCACTGCCACAGTAACTAAACAGCTCTAAAAGATTGGAGAAAGAAAAAATCAGAGACAGCACAAAAAGATATAATGTACTGTGCAGTATTAGGCAATAGCTATACTCAGTTGTTTAACAGAGGAAATAAAGTACCTACCAAAGCAGACAGAATACCCACAAATGGCACTGAGATTCTCAATATTAGACACCGCCAAAGGCACACACAGAAAGGGTTTCAACTATAGTACTAAAATTAACCACATCAGAGTAGAAAGATCACACTAAACAAATGAGTTGATCCTTCTGACTTACAACCAATATCTACCACACAAATTTTATATCTTCCTGGAGCCTGCAGGGTTATCTTTCACAATCACTTAAATTTACATAAAACAAAACAATTTTTAAACTGAAAAATATAGTAAAGTATGCATTAATCCCCGACAGAGGAGGGCTCTACCGGTGGATTAATGCCCGGGTGGGGGTTGGTGCATGAAGCCGCATGCCGAGTACTTCCAACCACCCACTGGGCATTAATCCACCGGCAAAGCCCGACTCTGGAGGGGATTAATGTGCTTGTAACATGGCAAGTGCAAGGGAGATATTATGCAAACATTGTTTCCATTCACAGCACACTACAGCTCCGGAGATCTATAATCATTTCTGCACAACTGTCCTGCACATTGTTCGTTGTACACAGTCTTATCGTCCAGAAATGTGCGCGTTCTCATTCTACGGTACACTACTATTTATATAGTGTGGAGTACTTTCAGAAAACCTGCAAAACACTCAACAACATTCCCGTTTTCTCATTCCTACCAACACTTTTTCTGCTTTGTGTGACAAAGTAATATCCCAATGCTGCATTACACTGCTGCATCCTGGGACACTTTTAGAACTAGCCGGTAACACTGCTAAACATATATACACTCATTTCGGTTCCTTTCCCTGTCTGTCTGTGTTGATCGTTACAGTGACGCGTGCACTGTTAAACTTTCTTTTCACATACTGCTACAGTTACCCACCTCGGCTACTGCCTCTGACGTTTCCCAAGCCGGTCGCTCACTCTGGTCCATGCTGACAAGGATTGTACCGCTGCTCCACCAGCAACGCCATCTACAGGTACGCACAGACACAAACTGAAAAAAATTTGAAACCATACACTGCCTGTCTGTATTTTGCGCGTTCACAATACGAGGTGCGCTCTATCTGTCCACCATGCACTAGCGAGCAGGCTCTACTGCTGCATTAATACCCGCTCAGTTTTGGTCACCTGATGCCTTTCAACCACTCTGGTTTCTCCATTTCCATATCATCTTCAGTGCCATGTTACAAAAAAGCACTTAGCTTTGGGAGCTATTCTCAAACACAGCCACTCAGCTCAGAGTTTTAGTTCTAGAAGTTTGTTCTCTCCCCCCTTCCCTGTACTCCTACTCTCAACCCTGATCTCCTACTTCACCTCCTGCTGCCTTACTGTGGAGTAAAGGGGGATGTCCTGTGTGTAAGAGCCTGGAGCTGGTAAGGGTTGAAATAAGGCTGCTCAGATGGGAGCTGGGAAGGATGGTGTGGGAAGTCAGAGGAACAGAGCAGTGGAGGAAAAGGCAGAGGGGTGTACACAGGGCCTGTAGAAGAAGAAGAAGAATCAGCATTTATATAGCGCTTTTCATACATCCAAAGCGCTTTACAAGCAAAGCTAGACTGGTAATGAAGTCACTGAATGTGTGGTGGCGGCCATATTGCACATCATCACCCACACACAGCCTGAATAATTGCATGAACCGGTTTATGGGAAGGAGAATGTTGGCCAGGACACCGGGAATGTTCCCTACTCTTTCGAAGAGCACCCTGGGTTTTTTTACTTCCACCTGGACACCCACCAGGACAACACCAGGATGGGCAGAAGGGACCTCGGTTTAACATCTCATCCGAAGGACAGCACACCCCAGCAGTACAGCACCCCCAGTACTGCACTCAGATGCCAGTGATTTTTAGGTGCAAGTCCAATCCCGGTGTGGGACGAGAACCCACGACCTTCTGGTCCAGAGGCAGATGTGCTACCAACTGAGCCATGCTGACACCTGTAGCTCACTTATCCACCTGGCTGAAGTGATAGCTACCAGAAAGGCAGTTTTTCAAGTCACAAATTTGAAATGTGCTGAAGCCATGGGCTCAAAATGGGTTCAATGAGTTTGGCAATGCAGACATTAAGGTCCCATGCTGGCACTGGTTCCCTCTGGGGGTGGGGGGTGTAGGTAGGCCAACCCTTTGAAGAACTTCTTGAAGATGGGGTTGGATGCCATAGAGACACCCTTGCCAGCCGAGACATAGGTTAAGACTGAAGCCAGGGGGACTTTAAGGGTAGTGGACTGTAAGCCCAGTGAATGTAGATGGCTGAGGTAGTCCAACAAGACTGGTAACTCTGTCTGAGAAGGCACTACATTATTATTATTGCACCACATGGAAATCCTCTTCCATTGGAAGCATAAGTTTTCTTGGTGGAGGGTTTCCTTGATCCCCTTAGGACACTGAGAACACCCTTGGAGAGGTGGAAATCAGCATACACTAGGTCTTCAAGAGCCAAGCCTCGAGTCTGAGGGACCCAAGGTTTGGGTACAAGAGCCTCCCTTGTGAGGAAGTTAGGAGGTTGTGCCTCTTAAGGAGGTGTATGGGTGGGGCTACTGATAGGGAGAGCAGTAGTGAGTACCAAGGCCGCCTGGCCCAATCTGGAGCTATCATAATCATTGTGGCTGGCTGGGACCTGAGCTTAATCAGGACCCTGAGCAGCAAGGGAAAGGAGGGAAATGCATATAGGTTCCTCCCTGACCAGTCCAGCACTAAAGCATCCAGGAGTATTGTCACTTTTGTTGGTGGCCTGCAGCAGAATTTGAGTAGCTGATGGTGTTCTTGTGAGGCAGAGAGATCTATCTCTGGAGTGCCCCATCTTCGGAACACCACCTCTAGTACCTGTCTGTTTAAGGACCACTCATGGTGATTTTGGTTGATTCTGCTTAGTGCGTCCGCTAGAGTGTTGTCCTTCCTTGGCAGATGAATGGCCAGCAAGGACATCTGCAGGGAGTAGGCCAGACTTCACACTTTCATTGCTTCTGTACACAGGGGGCTGGACCTTGACCATCACTGCTTGTTGATGTAGGTGTGTACAGTGATACGATCGAGTATTATTGAATGGCTTAATAATACTGCTCGTAGTTTAGAACGACTGTCAGAAAATGCAGACGAGTAGGTTATAGCGAGTGTAGCACTGAGCTACACTCACTGAAACAGTATATCAGGATTAGTTTGGCCAAGCCCTGCAGTGCTGGCCGTTTGGCATAGTGGCTTGAGCCACCGCCCCTGGAGCTGGTAGACCAGAGTTCGGGTCCTGGTGTGGGAGAAGTTTTTTTTCCTAGGACTTTCATATTTTTTATTGCCCCCAGTTGATAATCTTCATTGGGGAGAGCCCCAGATAAAAGTACTTGCTTCAGTTGTTTTTGCAGTAGTAAGCAACTGTCGCTGTTTGTGACGGTCGGTGTTGCATTGTTCGCCCTTTTGACACTGGGCGTTTTGTGCTCGCTGTATGTGATTGGCACAGTTAAAGACTCACCATTATCACATAAAACCGCTGTAGTACATGGTGGTGGTATTGCCTGTCCTGACTTGTACCACCTTGCCCTGTATCAAGGATGCAAAAGCTTGCAGTGCTAAGAGCACTGCCTTGAGCACTAGCAGATTTATGTGCAGGAGAGTGACTGCAGTGGAACAGGTGCCATGCACTGTGTGTTCTTCCAGATGTGCACCCCAACCCAGTAAGGAGGCAACTGTTGTGAGCACTAGTGAGGGGACTCCTGTTGGAGTGGATCTCCTTCTCTGAGGTTGTCCCTATCCTGCCACCACTGCAAGGCCTGCAGTAGGGTTCATGTTACTGGCATCATCTTTGTGAGAGAATACCTCCTCTGGCAACAAAGTGCCCTGAGGTGGAACTGATTGTCTCTCATTTGAAATCTGGAACCCAGGACTGTTCCTGTGGCTGCAGCCATGTGCCCAATAACTGCAGGAAATGCCTTGCTGGCTTTGGTTAGTTGAGACAAAATGTCCCAGCAATCTATGGAATGCTGTCCACCCTTTCTTGAGGAAGGAAGGCCCTTCTTTTCTGGGTATCCAGCTCTGCCCCTATAAAGTTCAGTACCTGAACTGGCTGAAGAACTGACTTTTGGGCACTGAACAGAAACCCCAGGGACTCTAGGGTGTCCTGGGTGGACTTTAGAATATCCTTTACCTGCTGTGGTGATCTGCCCACGACTAGCCAAACATCTAGGTAGGGAAATACTGTGATGTCCTGCCTTCTTAGGTATGCTACTACTACTGCAAGACACTTTGTGAATGCCCTGGAAGCCAAGGTTCAGCGGATTGGCAGAGCTGAAAACTGGTAATGACTCGATGGTAGTCTGAACTTTGGGTACTTTCTGTGGGATTCCATTACTGGAATGTGGAAGTAGGCTGGAGTGTGGGAAGGATCATTGCCAAGGTTGCCACTCTGAATCTTGGTTTTGCCAAGTGTTTGTTCAGAGCTCTTAGATCTAAAATCAGTCACCACTCCCCATTTTTCTTTAAGGTCAGAAAGCACCTGGAATAGAACCCTTTTCCCTTTTGGAGTAATGGAACCAGTTCTACTGCCTTTGACTGCAGAATATTGGATATTTCTGCCTCCAGAAGTACCCTTTTGATAATGGAAGCTGATCTGAAAAGTTTTGACCTTAACTTGGGAAATGATTTGAAGCCAAGGGCTAGACCAAGACTCGCTACTTCCAGGACCCAATTGTCTGTGGTGACGTTTCTCCAAGCCTGGAAGTAATGAGTCAGTCTTCCCCCTACTGGAAGTGGGGAGGCGACCCTGGGAAATACGTCAGGGATTCTGCTTGAGTTGGGATTTGGTCTGGGAGGCTTAATCCCCACGTTTGGAGCCCCTTCTGCCTCTGCCCCTGAAATAATCTCTCTGTTGTGGATATTCTGGAGTGGCCTGAGCCTGAAAAAATGGTCTGCCATAGGCTAACCTACCTCTACCTCCCCTTCCCTGGGGCCTGTAGGAGGTGGAGTGTTTCTCCCTTGTGGCATCACTGTTATAGGTGACGTTACACTCATCCACCTTCTTATGCACTCCAGAGTGAAGAGAGATTTATTTATTTAGCTTCTGACTACCAGGTAAACACACTAGACAAAGATATGCCTATTTTCCGGTGCGACCCAAGAGATTACAAGGAATATACAGACAGAGCAAGGTTAACAGGATTTCAAAAAAGTATACAGACAATGCAGGATTTAACAGAGAGGCAAGCAAAAACATCACAAAACAAGGTAAACAATTGAAAGGAATACTGTCATTATCTAAATTGTCCCACCCCCGAAAGCTTTAGCCCCAGATTAAGCTTTCTGCACATGAAAACATTTGTTTTAGTAAGGCTACTTACAGAATTTTAATTTTGTAAAGTCGGCGCTTCCCAAACATGGCGGATGGTGCATGGCTCCATTTCAGCTGCAGTTGCAGCGCCGCTAGCCCCAAGCACGGAATGTATTGGGGCTAGTGGTCGGAGCCATAACTCAGCTGAAATGGAGCCGCTACCGCTGCCATGTTTCGGAAGTGCCGACTTTACAAAATTAAAATTCTGTAAGTAGTCTTACTAAAACAAATGTTTTATAGCAGATTCAGTCACCAACCCCTCGGCTGAGGGGTGCTCTATGAATCCCAAAAGGGAGCCAATGGGATATCCATGAGGGGGTATTTGGCCCGTTTCTGGGCAGGCTCCAAGGGCATCCCTGTGGATTCGGAGATGAGTCGGAGGATGCCCATGAAGGAAGTTGGACCCACCTTCGTCAAGAGACTCCCTATGGATTTGTCGTCCAAAGGATGGCAATGCAAGTCAGAGTCCTCGGACTCTGGATAGATTGGCCAGCCACCTTCCACCTGCCTAGGATGGTTGGGAGTGAGGGTGACAGACAGCCTGTGTGGAAGGGCCATAACGGGCTGAGACTCCTTGGCAGGAGCCACGGAGGTAGGCTGTTTAGGTGGCGGTTCCACCCGAACTGGTAGAGACACTGGTTTCCGCCAAGCCGGGAGGGTCTTGACCAGCTCCGCAGGTGGAGGGATGGTATGGACCGGCTCCTGAGGAGTCAGCGTCGGCCTGGATGGTGATAGCCAAGTAATGGCTGGAGTAGAAGCCAGAGTCGACTTCAAGACGGTCATAATCAGCTGCTGCCACATCAAATCCTTGTAGCTTCGACACAGCCTGCGTCAAAGCCTCTCCTCTTCTGACAAGAACGTGGAAGAATGGTGGCGGTGCCGCTTTTTGGAGTGCTTATGCGCCTTTACGGCCTGTTGGTCGAAAAAGGTCAGAGACCTTGATTTAGACCGTCGAGGGGACTAACAGGATCGCTCGGAAGGAGCCAGAGAAAACCACGGCTCTTCCAGGTCAGGGACCGAGACCATGAAGAGGGTCCCAGCAGGCTGGGTCTCTTCCTCAGTGGGTCCAGGCAGGACCTGGGTCCTGAATAAGGATTTGTCGGCCTCATCTAATGACGACGGGTCAACGGGGTCGATTATAATTTCGACCGGATCATCATCTCGCGCCCTGGCCAGCTGGCCTGACGGGAGTACCGTGAAGCCAGCGGCTGAGACCGCAACCTTGACTGAATTTGAGACAGCAGATTCTTGGAATCGAAATCTCTCATGATTCCAAGAATGTCGTCGGTGAGACAAACCTTCTTTTTGTTCTTTATCCTTTTTATGGGAATGAGAGATGTGAACGCCCGAAGGACTCTCTCCTTTGGTGGGGAGCAGGTGACATCTCTTTAAAGGAGCCTGAGAAGGTGGAGCCCAGATAGAGCGGGACGAAGACCAACAGAGAAGAGGACCGACCAGCAGCCTGTGCCACCTCCTCTTGGAAGGTCTCCATCTGCTCCAGCTGCTCAGTGGATCTCACAGCCGTGGAGAACGCCCAATAGGACTCTTTGGATTTGACTGGCTGGTTCCGTTTTTCCAGTCTGCCCAATTGCGGTTGTCCGAGACGATCATCCAAAACATTGGGATGGAACGCGCGGCACATTTCGCATGCCTGGGTGTTGTGATCATGACCCAGGCAATAGACGCACAAGGCATGTGGGTCGGTCCGAGACATCTTTTGCCTGCAAGAGCAGCGGTGGAAATTGGGTGAGAACTTGTCCTCCATCACGGTCGAAATCGCAAAGTGATTTGGAGAAACTCGAATGAGTTTAAGTTTCAGTAAATCCGGAGATTTGTTCGCCAGGGCCTACTGTAATGCGTGAACGATAAGGAGTGAACCTGAATCTTCCAGCAGAATGGAAGATCTGGTGTCAAGGCGCGGAGCCATGGGATATAACACCCGGGTGGGTGGGTGGAGCCAGCTTAAAGACCTTCTGGCAAGATTCTTAAAGAGAACGGACATGCCAAACAGTGTGGACAGAACAACATATCCACGATCCTAGAAATGAGGGTTACTCATCTGTAATCGTACTTCTAGGAGTGGTGTATGGTGCACATCAGCACTTCTGGCAGTTCTTCTTTCCCCCTTTAAAATTTGCTGGAAGGTGCTAAGCTCCTCCCACCCACCCGGGTAGTATCCTCATTAACACCGCCCCGTGACCCCCCCCCCGAATTCCTGTTTTCCCCTCTCTCCCCCTGAATTCCCTTCAATCCTGCCTTTCCTCCTTGCCTCTCAGCACTTACAAACTATTCCTTCTTCTCTTACAGCACTTGTGATACCTTGAGCTTGCTCCTGGTATGCCATCGCACTAAGTTTGAACTGTCTCATTTTGGTTTGTCTGTCATTATGTACTGCACTCCGTGGACTCCTTTGTGCACAACGTTTACAAGCTGTATTTGTCTCCATTGTACCTACACAGTTGTATTATTTTGTCTACCTGTTCTCACTTAGTTTGCAACTGTTCATCCATCAATAAATTGTATACTTCCTTGTGTTCATCCTCATGTAACCACTCCCCCCAGGTCGCACCATGAGACGAGCAACTTATTGTTCAGTGTGCCCTCCTGGTGAAACATTTCAATGAATAAATAAATCTCAGATCTTGCACGCTGGAAGCAGGGATCTGTGTGCCACTTGCCAGGGGAGCCTGGGTGGGTTGTGTGGATGTGCACCATATACCACTCCTAGAACTACGGTTACAAGTGAATAACCTTCATTTCGAAGGATGTGCATAGGGTGCAATATCCACACTTCTGGCAGACTCCTAGCGGCTCTCCAGGAGGAGGGGGCGAGGCACACACCCCTACTTTGGAAAAAGAGACTGGAGAACAGAGCCACAAAAAGAGCATCCCGGCGTAACTCAAGGTCCATGTAGTAATGGGAGATGAAGGTGTGTGCTGACTTCCTGGAAGCAGCCCTGCAGATTTCCTGGGTAGGGATGTCCTTGGAAGCAGCCACCGAGGCAGCACAGTGAATTTATACCATTCTCATTCTTCTTGGGTGCAGGTGCTGCTTGTCTTTATTGGTGCATTTTATTTTGAACACATTAATATTTTTTCTTTGCGGCCTTAGTCAATAATGGTCTCAGTGGTGGATTTACATTAAGATAAGATCATAGTCTTACTGGCACTAACAATCAGCCTCTAACGGTGGAGGGGTATTTTGAGGCTAGTTCTAAACTTTAACAACCGTTTTATTACTTTCATATTTTTCTGTTGTTTCTGTGTCATTTACTAGTAACCCCCATGCCTGATGAAGTGGTATTTACCATGAAACATAGACCACTAAAGATGGAAGCTACTATAAATGAAAGTTTTTTTTTTTAACTCTATTATTTATCTTCCTATTCCCGCAGTGTCCCCACTCTTCGGGGTCTCAATGTGGGCCCGCCCCAGAGCCTACCCCAGAAAGCCCTTGCATATGGGTGCCCCGCTCCTTTGACCCTAGATTTTGGATTACCCCCCGGAGGGGTGGAGGAGCCCCAGATCTCCTCCTGACAATGATTGGAGTGTGCACCTTGCATGGACTCACCGGAGCATCCTGAGTGCCGTCCCTGGCGATACCGCGGGATACATTTTCTCCTCTGTGCTTTCTCCGCCCCGAGATGCCGGTGTGCAATGAGGGCCAGTGAGCTAGGAGATGCGCTGAGACGTGCCTCTTGCTCCCACCCTCTGCCGGCGTCTGATCCCCGCTACTGCTTCCCCCTATACTACACTTATCACCTAAGCTCCCCCAGGTGGCGGTATTGTGGCAGGAACTTGCAGATCCCCTCCCTTCTCCACCCTTGCCGACCCCCAGTGGCCTGTGCTCATTCCTGAACACAGGTCGCCAGCATGGAGTGAGGTAAGGTGTCCAGTGCCTCAGCCCTCAGCACCACCGGGCCAGCCTAAATGAAAGTTTTTGATCAAACCTAGGAGTTGAACCTTCATGTACTGTTTGTTTGTGGACTGCTTCCTGCATATGGAAGGGTTCCTTTGACTGAAGACTGATTGTGCTGGATAAGCAATGGGCATCCTGGAACAGCTGCTATATTGTCTATGAAGGGGTGTTCAGTTACTCACGACAGACAGGGTAATGGGTACCATTATGCATCCTCCTATCAAAAATGTTTAACACCAGTGCTGCCTTTTTGCTCCCAACAGTATACCACTGTACTGGCCTCATCTTCAGGTTGACAGGAATCATTCTTTGTTTTGATTTTTAAAGAATGCATACTGAATCCCTTGCATGTGTAATCCAATGCAAGCAGAGCAGAATTTTTTTTTTATTTTTATTTAACCAGGACAGGTAAGTAGTTTAAAATCACACAATCAGACAGAGACTGTACTGGGATTCACCACTGGGAATAAAAATATTAAAAATGGGAAAGCAATAGTATAAATTAGAGGTTACCTACCTGTAACCATAGCTCTTGTACCAGTATTAAATTCACATCCACACAACCCACCCGAGCTCCCCAGGCATGGCAGTTCACATCCATATGACCTACCAACCTGCCTTGGTATGACTTGCATGGATTCCTGCTTCCAGCATGCAGATCTGACATCACGGGTGATGGGAGGAGCCAAACTTGAAGTCTTCCGGTGGTGACTGGGCATGTTCAGTGGAAACTGCCTAAGTATGAATGTGAACTGAATACTAGTAGCAGAACTATGGTTACAGGTAGGTAAATTTAGTCACCAGTAGTCATTAAATTTACTCACCTGTAAAAACAGGTTAATCACCTGTAACAGTAGTTCTAAGAGTGGTATATGTTGTTCATCCACACTTCTTGGCATGTCCCTTTCCCCTTTAAATCTGCTGGAAAGTCTTCAAGCTGGCTCCTCCCACCCACCTGGGTGGTACAACCCTTGGCTCCGCCCCATGACATGAAATCTTAGCCCGCTGGAAGCCAGATATGCGCCCAGCCGAAGGTCAGGAATTGGGATGATCGACAGATATCATTTAGATCACTGTTGCAGGTGAGTGGTTACTCACCGCAACAGTAGTTCTAGGAGTGGTATATGTTGTTCATCCACACTTGGCGTGTCCTCTTCCACTTTAAATCTTGCCGGAAGTCTTCAAGCTGGCTTCTCCCACCCACCCAGGTGGTATATACCTCGGCCCGCCCCATGACGCCAGATCTTAGCCCGCTGGAAGCAAGTGTCGCGCCCGGCCGGGAGGTCGGGTGGTGGATGAACAACATATACCTCTCCAGAACTACTGTTACAGGTGAGTAAATACAGGTTACTCACCGTAACAGGAGTTCTAGGAATGGTATATGTTGTTCATCCACACTCATTGGCAGTATCCTTGCCGCTTTAAATCTTGCCGGAAGGTCTTCAAGCTTGCTCCTCCCACCCACCCGGTGGTATAACTCGGCTCGCCCCCATGACGCCAGATCTGCCCGCTGAAGCTCAGGTTGTGCGTCAAGCCGGGAGGTTGGGTTGTGGATTGAACAATATATACCATTCCTAGAACTCCTGTTACAGGTGAGTAACCTGTATTTCTAGGGACATGGATATGTTGTTCATCCACACTCATTGGCAGACTCCTAGCAGTTCTCCCGGGAGGAGGGAGGCAAGACGACACCCCATATACTTACTTGGGAAAGAGAGACTGAGAACCGAGGCCCCAAAACCAGCATCCCGCGTGACTCAAGGTCGATGTGGTAGTGGGTAATGAAGGTGTTTGCTGACTTCCAGGTAGCAGCCCTGCAGATTTCCTGGATAGGGACGTCCCTGGAAGCAGCCACCGTGCAGCAGTATGGCGGGTAGAATGAGCTCTTATCCTCTGGGAGGCTCCATGCCCGCTAACTTATAGCAGAGATCTATGCAGGAGGTTACCCACCTGCTTATCGTCCGCTTGGCTGCAGGTCTGCCAGATGCGCTTCAGCGTAGGTGACAAACAGCTGGCGTAACCTCTCTCGAATATCAGCCGTGGCGCCCTTATAATAAGCGAGCGCCTTCTAGGATCCAGAGTATGGAGCCTCTATTCGCCTCCGAGGTGTGATTGGGGTAGAACACCGCATAGTCAACACCTGGTTAAGGTGAAACTCCACACCACCTTCGGAAGGAATTTCGGTGGGGGCGAGGACAACCTTGTCCCTGTGGAAGACCAGGTAAGGAGACTCGATGAAAGCCTGGAGCCTCCCATCCTTCTGGCTGACGGATAGCCACCAAGAAGGCGGTCTTCCACGACAGGTGAGAGAGAGCACACCTGTGCATAGGTTCAATGGCTTGCCCATGAGCTTTGCCAGTACCAGCAGTAGATCCCACGGAGGTGGGGGTTCCGTGACTGGAGGAAATGTGATCAAGGCCTTGAAAAGCGCCAGACCACCTTCTCCTGCGCCACCGACTGCTTCCCAGCCCGCCTGTAAGCAGAGATGGCTGCCAGGTGCACCCTTAGGTCGCCGACCTAAGCCCTTGACTAGAAAGGGACCATAAATAGTCCAAGATGCTTGCCAAGGAACAGGAGGAAGGGTCCAAGCCCTTGTTCTGACACCAAATGGAAAACCTTTTCCATTTGAAGGCATAGCATTTTCTGGTCGACTTACGGGACGCCTCAACTACATTGAGGACCTCGCCGAAAGACCCAAAGCCTGGAACTCTAGCCCAGGAACCAGGCGTCAGGTGCAGGGATTGAAGGTCCGGATGGAACACCTTCCCTGATTGACTTGAGAGCAGGTCCGGGCGAGCTGGAAGCTGCCGCTGAGTCCTGGAGCTGAGACTGAGGAGATCTGGTACCAGAACTGGCGAGGCCAGTCTGGGGCTATCAGAATCACCTGCGCCTTGTCCCTCCTCGCCTTGAGAAGCACCTTGTGGATCAAGGGAAATGGGGAAAGGCGTAAAGAGGCCCGGGTCCATTGCCTCGAGAAGGCATCCCCTCGCAGCGAGCCCTCGCTGGAGGGGGCGGGCATGGAACAGACTCAGCTTGCTGCCTCCATGGAGGCAAACAGGTCCACCTGAGGTGTGCCCCAAAGGGAGAACAGATGCTGTACTACCTCCGGAGGAGAGACCACTGTGGGATGCAGCCCCTATCCGGCTCAGGGCATCGCCAGGTGTTGGAGGCTCCTGCCACGTGAATGGCTAGGAGATCCGCCTCCAGGCTGCGCACGAGTGACCAAATGCGGAGAGCTTCCTGCATAGAAGCATGGAGCGCGGCCCCGCCCTGGCGGTTTAGATAGTACATGGTCGTGGTATTGTCCGCCTGGACTCGGACCACTTGACCCCGGAGGAACGGAGCAAAGGCGGTGAGAGCTAGGCGGACCGCCGGAGCTCCAGCAGGTTGATGTGGCATCGACTCCCTGGGGACCAGAGGCCATGAGCCCGTGTTCCCCAGATGGGCACCCCAACCCATCAGAGAGGCATCGGGTCGACAGAGAGACCGGCCGGCTCGGGCGATTAACGGGATGCCCTCCTGCAAATGATCTGGAACGGTCCACCACTGGAGAGCATTCCACATCCCTGTGTCACCGACACAAGCTGGTCCAAGGATCGCAGCGTGTGACCACTGGCTGGCCAGTCCTCACTGAAGGGACGCATGTTCCAGCGGGCCCAACGGACCACGCTGGTACAGGCCGCCATGAGACCCAGGAGGCGCAGGAAGTCCGGCAGGGCAGAATTGCCCAACCAGAAATGATCGGGCAAAGGAGGAAAGAACCTCGGCCCTGTCCGGAGCCGCGCCTTCTGGCTCAAGAGAGTCGAGCGCGCCCGATGAATAAAATCACCTGCTTCAGCTCGAGTTCGACTTGGCCTCGTTGATAAGGAGGCCCAGTTGAGAGCAGACCTGAGGGCCAGATCTCTGACCACTCCGCCTCCTTCCTGAGGGAGCTGCTATCAGCCAGTCGTCCCAGGTAAGGGTACACCCGACCCTCGGCGCCAAGGGAATGCTGTCACCACTGCCATGCATTTGGTGAAGACCCTGGGAGCTGGAGACAAGCCAAGGGCATGGCTTGAACTCGAAGAGGGATCCTTCCGCCGGAAGCTGGAATCTCTGGTGAGACGGACGGATAGGGACGTGAAAAACGCTGGCCCTGCAAGTCCAGAGAGCAGAACCACACGCTGCTCCAAGGATGGTATTATCTGAGCCAGAGTGACCATCCTGAAGGTTCAGACCTTAGGAACTTGTTTAGGTCGTAGGTCGAGAATGGGCGCCAGCCCCCCGTCTGCTTCGGAACCAGGAAGTACCTGGACACAACCCTGGTCTGAAGGAGGGTCCACCACCTCTTACCACCTCCTTCTGAGGAGGAGAGTGATGTCGGCTCGACGAGCCGCCAGTGAGGCTGGGGATCCCGGCCCCCGAGGGGCGGACGGCTCTGAAGGGTGGTGCCTGCTCGACTTCCAGAGGCAGGCCTCTTCCCACCACCTCCAAGACCCACCTGTCCGTGGTAACAGCGGACCAAGCGGAACGGCAGCCGGAGCCCCCCCACGGGGGACTCTAGGGGTAGGCAGGACGGGATGGGGCGACACCCTCAGCCCGTCACTGGGCAGGCTTGGAGGAGGACCGCCGAGGGACCTCCTGGGCCCTTTCCTCCTGCCTCCTGTTAGAGGAAGCCGTGCGGTTGGGTTTGGGATGCCAAGTCGAGCCTGCTGGCCCTGACGTTGCTGGGCCGGGCGCCAAAGGCCAGAAGGACTGAAGGGCTTAGGCTGGTTTGCGCCTTTGTCCTTCTGAGCGAAGAGACCGAGTCCAAGGTGGCATTGGACTCTCGATCCTCTGCAGGTGACCTTCCACCCCAGGGTCAAGAGGTCAGTCCCCAAAAGGAACATCCGCCAACTTGTGCTGGGTATCCGAAGTAAAGGTGGATATCTCAGCCAAGCTCACGACGACGATAGCCACTGCGGCCGCCACGCATCTGGCACATGAGTCCCTACATCCAAAGCAGTCTGGAGCTGCTGTTTGGCCACTGCCCTGCCCTGGTCCCGCACCTGCTTAACCGTAGTCTGCAGATCGGGCGGAAGATGAGGATGACCTCATCCAGGGAGCCCAACAGGGCATGAGAAAATGTGCCATGAGGACGGCAACTGGCCTGACGGATGTCGAGAGGACGAGCGAGACTTCTCACCGACATAGTCCATTCTGGACTCCTTGTCAGGAGGTTTGTCCACATCCTGGCGCTAGCCGGGCGCTGGAAAACGCTGTCGGTAACCAACCCTCAGCAGAGGGTGTTCAAAACCGACAAGGAACCGGTGATACTTCTCTGGCCATCCTGGCCGAAGGCGCAGGGCAGGAAGCAGTGCTGCCAAAGTTCCAGTGTCGACCCACTATGGCCTCGCCACTGAAAGGCCTCCGTCGGAGAATCCCCGGTCCAGAATCTCCGTGAGGGGATACCTGGCCCGCTTGGAAACGGTTCGAGCCCATCCCGGTAGACTCCGAGATGAGCCAAGCAGTCCCTAGGAAGGACGATGGGCTATCGTCCATTGGCTGACTTCCTGAAGACTCCAAGTCCAGTCGCTGGAGAAGAAGGAGGAATCGCTTCGGACTCGGAAGAGTCCTCAAAGAGCTGCCTCTGGCCTGAGCCACCCTTCATGCCGAGGTCGGTCGAGTGAGGGTAACTGACAGCCGATGGTAACCTTAGCCAATCGGAATCCTTGGTCGGAGCCCCAATTGGTGGCTGTGGAGGCGGAGGTTCCACCGAATCGGTGGAGCAGCTGGTTTTGCCGAACAACCGCCTGGGTGTAGGCTCTCGGACAAGTCGAGGGTTGTGTCGGCCGCTCCGTGACAGTTATTTAATGGCCGGGAAGGCGCCGGAGTCGGGCTTATTCCCGGCCAGGAGGAGCTGTTGGAACATAAGGTCCTCGCATCGCCGACGACTTACGCCGAAGCCCTCATCCGAGGGAGGAGGACGAGAATTGCGGCGACGCCGCCATCAGCGTGCCGAGACCGAGACCGCATTTTATGACGGTGGGAACGGGCTGACCGCTAAGAGGTCCGGACCGAGACCGAGAGTCCGGAATTTCGGTCGGTGCGGGAGGTGTCGGCCGAACCGCACTCCTTCGCTCGGAAGGTCCATCCGAGGGCTCCGGAACCGGAGGCTAGCAGCCCACGGGATCTCAACTCCTCCCGGGGAACCGGGAGAGGAATCTCGGCTGCTAAAGGCGACAGTCTGTCAATGGGTCGAGAAAATCTCGACTTCATCAGTGGGAGTCTCGGTCAACTGACCTGACGGGACACCGTGAGGCCAGTGGTCGAGCCGGCTGGCGACCTGGCCAAGCCGGTCGACGGCCCGGGAGAGGGACCTTTCCCGCTCCCAAGAGCGCCGACGGAGGGACTTACCTTGTCCCTCTTTTGACCGAAAGGTCCAGCAGACGCAGGCCCTTCTCCTTTAGTGGAGAGGGACAGACAAAGCTCCTTAAAGGAAGCCGTGAGGAAGAACCCAGAGAGCGGGATAAATGCCGCGCCGAGGAAGATACGGCCGCGCGCCTTCCTCTTCGAGGGGCACCATCCGCCGAGCTGATCCGCCGAGCCCGGCCGCCGGACACCGCCAACCGGGCCTCCTTGACTTCACCGGAGCGCTTCGGGACGGCCCAGTTGCAATCGGGCAGCACGGTTCTCGAGGACGAGGCCGAAAGATGAGCACAGGTCGCAAGCTCCGCGGTCGTGCTCAAGGCCTAAGCAGTAGACACACGTGAGTGTGGATCCGTCCGAGACATCTTCTGCCCGCATGGGCATCTCCAAACTGGGAGTCGATTTGTCCATTGCGCAGCGAGGGATCAAGACTGAAGTCTTTTGCAAAATATTATTTTAAACCTGCAAACGGAGAAATAGGAACTAGTCGCGAAACGCAGAGCGTTAAGGAGGGAACCTGAGCTTCCAAGCGGTAAGGAAGATCTGGCGTCATGGGGCGGAGCCGAGAGTTATACCACCCGGGTGGGTGGGAGGAGCAAGCTTGAAGACCTTCCGGCAAGATTTAAAGCGGCAAGGATACTGCCAATGAGTGTGGATGAACAACATATCCATGTCCCTAGAACCTGTTCTTCTCGGAGCGTGGATATGTTGTTCATCCACACTTTTTGGCAGACTCCAAGCAGTTTTCTGGGAGGATGGAGGCAAGGCGCACACCCCCTACTTAGGAAATAAAGATTGGAGAACCGAGGCCCCAAAACCAGCATCCCGGCGTAACTCAAGGTCGATGTGGTAGTGGATAATGAAGGTGTTTTCTGACTTCCAGGTAGCAGCCGGGCAGATTTCCTGGATAGGGATGTCCCTGGAAGCAGCCACCAAAGCAGCAGTATGGTGGGTAGAATGAGCTCTTATCCCTCTGGGAGGCTCCCTGCCCGCCAACTCACAGTATAGACCTATGCATGATGTAATCCATCTTGCTATGGTCTGTTTGGCTGTAGGTCTGCCAGAAGCAGCTTCAGCGTAGGTGACAAACAGCTGGCGAAACTCTCCACGAATTTCCGCCGTCCTCTCCTTGTAGTAGGAGATAGCATGTCTCAGGTCCAAGGTATGGAGCCTGTACTCAGCGTCCAAGGTGTAATTAGGGTAGTAAACGAGAAGAGTCAACACATGGTTAAGATGAAACTCTGACACCACCTTCTGAAGGAATTTCGGTGGGGGCGCAGGACAACTTTGTCCCTGTGAAAGACCAGATAAGGGGAGTCCACCGAAAACGTCTGGAGCTCCCTTGTCCTTCTGGCAGATGTGATAGCCACCAGGAAGGTCGTCTTCCACAAGTGTGAAAGCTCACATTTGTGCATGGATTCGAATGGCTTGCCCATGAGCTTTGCCAAAACCAGCAACAGATCCCACGGAGGTGGAGGTTCACCCACAGGAGGGGATATGTGATCCAGGCCTTTGAAAAAGTGCCCGACCACTGTCTCCTGCACCAATGTCAGCTGACCGGCCTGCGCGTGGTAAGCAGAAATGGCTGCCAGGTGCACCCTAAGGGCCGATGACTGTAGACTCCCTTTGGAGAGAGACCAAAGGTAGTCGAGAATGTTAGCCACAGAACAGGATAAGGGTCCAGACCCTTATTTGGACACCAAATGGAAAACGCTTCCATTTGAAGGCATAACATTTCTGGTCGATTCTTTCTGGATGCCTCCACCATGGTGTAGACATCTTCAGAAAGACCCAGAGCCTGGAACTCTAGCCAGCTCTGGTACCAGGCTGTGAGGTGCAGAGATTGAAGGTCCGGATGGAATACCTTCCCCTGGTTCAGAGATATCAGGTCCAGGCGTGTACAAAGCCGCTCCGGGGGCCTGCGGCAAAGGCTGAGGAGATCTGGGTACCAGAACTGGCGCAGCCAATCTGGGGCTACGAGGATCACCTTCGCCTTGTCCCTCCTCACCTTGAGGAGCACCCTGTGGATCAAGGGAAATGGAAGGAAGGTGTAGCAGAGGCCTGGGTCCATGGTCTCGAGAAGGCATCCCCCTGCAGTGAGCCTCGCTGAGGGGGGTGCGCATGAAACAGCCTCAGCTTGGTGTTCTCCCCGGAGGCAAACAGGTCCACCATTGGTTTGCCCCAGTGGGAGAACAGGCTGTAAGCTACCTTTGGATGGACAGACCACTCATGGGATGTCTCGACTATGCAGCTGAGAGCACCTGCCAGATGGTTTGAGGCTCCTGCCACGTGGATGGCTAGAAGCTCTGCCTCCAGACGGCTCATGAGTGTCCAGATGCTAAGCGTTTCCCTGCAGAGCAGACGGGAATGCGTGCTGCCCTGTTTGTCGAGGTAGTACATGGTCGTGGTATTGTCCATCTGGACTTGAACCTCTTGATCTTGGAGCTGAGGAGCGTAAGCTGACAGTGTCAGTCTGACTGCTCTGAGCTCCAACAGGTTGATGTGATAATGGGACTCCTCGGGGGTCCAGAACCTGTGTGCCCTGTTGCCCCCCCCATGTGAGTCCCCAGCCCATGAGAGAGGCATCAGTCGTAAGGAAGGACGTCGGCTTGGGGCGGACAAACGGGATTCCTTCCTGCAAGTGGCCTGGAACGGTCCACCACTGGAGAGCATCCCACATCTTCTGGGTGACAGTGATCAGCTGGTCGAAATGACTGTGGTGCTGAGTCCACTGGGCAGCCAGCTCCTATTGGAGGGGGTGCATGCGCCACCGGGCCCAACGGACCACTGAGGTGCACACTGCCATGTAACCCAGAAGGCGCAGAAAGTCTCGCGCAGGGCGTAAGTGCCCAATCAGAAATGACTGGGCAAAGGAGGAGAGAACCTTCGCCCTGTCTGCCGGGAGCTGAGCTCTGGCCTGACAAGAGTCGAGCTCTGCCCTGATGAATCCCATCACCTGAGAGGACACGAGTTCCGACTTGGCCTTGTTGATCAGGAGGCCGAGTTGGGGGCAGGTTTGGAAGGCCAGATCCCTTGACCTCACCACCTCCTGAAGGGAGGAACCTGCCAAGAGCCAGTCGTCGAGATAAGGGTAGATTCTGACTCCTCGACGCTGAACGTGGGCTGCCACCACTGCAATGCATTTGGTGAAGACCCGAGGGACCGATGACAGGCCGAACGGCATGGTTCAGAACTCGTACAGGGTCCCTTCAACCCTGAAGTGGGGGAACCGCTGATGGGATGGCCAGATTGGGATATGAAATAACTCGTCCTGTAGAGCCAGTGAACAGAACCACATGTTTCGCTCCAGGGATGGCATGATCTGGGACAGAGTGACCATCTGAAAGGTGCATGACCTGAGATACTGATTCAGGTCATGTAGATCTAAAATGGGGAACCAGCCCCCCGTCCGCTTGGGAACCAAGTACTACCTGGAAATGAAGCATGGATCTGCTGGAGGATCCACCACTGGAGCTACTGCCTCCTTGAGGAGGAGCTGACCAATGTCGTCTTGAAGAGCCAACTGAGTATGGGCAGATACCCTCTCCTCCCGGTGCATGGGCTCGGCTTGGAGGGTATTGCTCGAATTCCAGAGGCAGTCTCTGGCTGACCACTTCTAAGACCCACCTGTCCATGGTAACAGCAGACCAGGCGGAAAGAAAGTGGTGGAGCCAGCCCCCCATGGGAGATCTCAGAGCTGGCGTGATGGGAGTAGGGGTGGCAGCCCCCAACCCGTCATTGAGCAGGCTTAGAAGCAGAGAATTTAGGGCCTGAACCTCGGCCTCCCTTACAGACCTGGGAGGGCCCGGGCTTGGGAGGAGGGCACCAAGCTTGAGCCTGCTGCTGCTGCCCCCCTTCAAAGGAGGGCTGCTGGGCCGCAGGGGAAGAATGCCGAAAAGGCTTCTTCTTCTGCTGTTTCTTAGGACTAGAAGAACCCTTAGCAGAAGTGGTGTTCAAGGTGGCACTGGACTGCTCCATGCGCTGAAGGTGATCAGCCACACCTGGGCTGAAGAGATCAGTGCCCAGGAAAGGCACATCAGTTAGTTTGTGCTGAGTATCCACCGGAAAGGAGAAGTGCCTCAGCCAAGCCCTGTGGCGAGAGGGAACTGCGGCTACCAACGAGTGGGCACAAGAGTCCCTGATAACCAGGGCTGTCTGGAGTTGTTGTTTGGCAACAGCCCGACCTTGGTCCCGGACCTGCTTGACCGTGGTCTACAAGTCCGTGGGGAGATGTGGGAGGACTTCATCCAAGGACCCCAAGAGGGCATGGGAGAAGTGTGCCATGATGACAGCCGAACTTGCCTGACAGAGGCCTAAAGAGGAGGCCGCACAGACCTTCCGGGCAGAATGATCCAAATATTTGGATTCCTTTTCAGGAGGTCAGTCAGTATCGGCAGAACTGCCAGTATGCCTGAACACACAGAGGTGGTCACAAGGCTCTCGGCCGAAGGGTGCTCTGTGAACCTGCAAGGGACCCCATGGGCATCGCATACTTGAGGGCCATGTGGGCAGATGGAGCTGGAGAGGAGGCAGGGTGCTGCCAAAGTTCTAAGGCCGGGCAAACAATGGCCTCGGCCACAGGAAAGGTTTCCAACAGGGTACCCCCCCCCCCCGAGGATGTCAGTGAGGGGGTACTCTGCCTTTTTCTGGATAGGTTCCAAGGGCATCCCCATGGACTCAGAGAAGAGGCGAATAATGCCCTGAAAGGATGAAGGACCTTTCTCCGTCTCTATCCCACCAGCCGATTCATCATCCCCTGGATGAGAATGGAGGCCAGTTTTATCTAAATCTGAGGTATTTGGATACAGTGATCGACCGCCCACATCACCCTTGACCCGCCGGGGGCAGTCGGGAATGACAGTAACCGATAGACGCCGGGGAAGCCCGGTGTCTGGTCTAGCTTCCTTAGAAGGAGCCCCTCCCACAGGCTGCTTAGGTGGCAGTTCCACCAAAATTGGTGGAGACACCAGTGTAGGCCGAACTGGAGGTTTCACTGGCTCTATGGGCAGGGGAGCTGATTTGATCGGCTCCGGAGAAGTTTGATTCAACCTAGGAGGTGAAAGCCAAGTAATGGCTGGGGTAGGCTTGTGCCCAGTCAAGATCAGCTGTTGCCACTTAAGGTCCTCGTAGTGCCGACGGAGCTCACGCCAGAGCCATTCCTCATCCGAGGAGGACAAGGACGACTGATGGCGTCTCTCACTTTTTACTGCACTTATGGCTCTTCCTCGGCCTGTCAGTCACGGGAGTCCTGGACCTCGATCGAGATTAGTCAGGCCGACTCGATCGCTCAGGAGACACTGATGGGACTGGTGATTTCCTAGGGTCGGGGACCACTTCCTCGATGGGATTCCCAGCAGGCTGGGTCTCCTCATCGGGGAAAACAAGGACCGGAGTCCGAGCAAGAGAGTCGTTGACTGGAGTTGGCAACAAGGGGTCGATTGGGTCGAGAATTATCTCAACTTCATCGATCGACAATTCAGTCAACTGGCCAGACAGCAAGGCCGAGAAGCCAGCGACCGAAGAGGCGATTTTGACTGAGGTTGAAATGGCCAGTTCCTGGGACCGAGATCTCTCCCGATCCCAAGAGCATCTCTGTTGAGACGAAGATGATCCTGGGTCCTTCTCCCACTTACAGGACCGAGAAGAGAGTGTGCCGGCAGGACTCTCACCCTTAGTCGGGAGAGACTGGCACAACTCTCGGAAGGAACCCGAGAAGGTGGAGCCCAAGTTGAACAGAACGAAGAAGTTCAGAGAGGAAGAATCCATGGCACGAGCTGCTTCCTCCTCAAAGGCTTGCATGCACTCCAGTTGCTCGGTGGATCCCGCGGCCGTGGAACCCGCTCACCCGGCCTCCTTGGATTTCACCAGCGGGTTCCATTTTTCAGGCCTCCCCAGCTTAAGGCATGCAAGACGGTTGTCGAGGACGATGGGTTGGAACGCGAGGCAAAACTCGCAAGTAGTGGTGTCATGGCTGACGCCCAAACAATAAATGCATGCAACATGCGGGTTGGTGCGCGACATCTTCTGGTTGCACGAACACCAGCGAAATCCAGGGGAAGACTTGTCTTCCATAATCAAAGAAAAGAAATTGCAATTGCTAACGTGAACAAGGCGAATTTTCAGAATAACCAAAGGTTTTGAAGCAAGGGCCTACAAAATGCATGAGCACGAAGGAGGCAACGTGAATCTTCCAGTGGAAAGGAAGATCTGGCATCATTGGGCAGAGCCGAGGGTTATACCACCCAGGTGGGTAGGAGGAGCCAGCTTGAAGACTTTTCAGCAGATTTAAAGGGGAAAGGTACATGCCAAGAAGTGTGGATGAACAACATATCCACGTCCCTAGAACTGTAGTTCTAGGAGTGGTACACAGTTTACATCCACACAATGGCAGTCACAGAAACACAGAATTTGATGGCAGATAAGGACCGCTTGGCCCACCTCATCTGCCCATTTTTCCCTATCTATATTATCAATACAGACCATACTTGATCTACAGCTCTTTCTCCCACCCCCTTCCCTTCCACTATGATGTGCCTTTTCCATGCATTCTTGAACCCCACCACTGTTTTTGGCCCCACCACCTCCACTGGAAGACCATTCCAGGAATCCACCATTCTTTCTGTGAAGAAAAACTTCCTCTCATCTCTCCTGAACCTACCTCCCCACCTTCCAGCTTCATAGCATGTCCCCTTGTTCTTGAGCACCTTTTTCCCCCCCCTGAAAATACTTCCCTCCCTACCAGAGACAAATCCATCATGTGTGTGACGCACTGCTCTGAGAGGACAAACAGAATTCCCTCCTCCAGATTCTGTGGGAACAGCCACCACTGCATGGTATCCCACATTACCCGAGTCACCACGACTGGCTAGTCCAGGTGACCTAGGATCTGGGACCACAGCTGGCCCAACTCCTACTGCAGGGGGGCACATTCTCCAGCATGTCCAATGGACCATGCTGATAGAAGTCCCCATTAGTCCCAGCAGCCACAGGAAGTCCCTGGCAGGGCACAAGTGCCCAATCTGAAATTATCATGCAAAGAAGGTAAGATCAGATACCTGGTCTGCTGGGAGGTGGGCCTTGACCTGCATGGAGTCTAGTACTGCCTGATGAACTTGGTCACCTGCAAAGGGACTAGGTCTGACTTGGTTGGGATGACCAGAAGCCCAAAGTCTCAACAGGTGTAGAGGGCCAGATGCCTGGACCCCTCCACAGCCTCTTTGGACTAGCAGTCAGTCATTCAGATATGGATACATCCTGGCAGTATTTAAGAGGAATACCTAGTTGCCATGTTATTCTCTTGATAAAGCACACAAGCATGAAACATTGAGGTCCTAGCTGCACCTATTTGTTTTCCTGCATAAATTCTGTTTGGAGATGCTTAAATAAATCAAGATCTGCCTTCACTGTAGTAATTTCAGTGGGAGTGAGTGTGAGCGACTGTTCGTATTTCTTAATTGCTGAAGTTGCTGCCAGAACCCAACATCTGACAGAGTGGCCCTGTTCACTTGCATACAAACCTGTTCAGATTGTACAAGTCCACTATGAGGGGCCAGTCCCCCCATCTGTATCAGAACCACAAAACACCTGGACACATATCCTTGACTGGCCAGGGCATCTGGAACACGGGTTATTGCCTTGCACTCCAGAAGATGAGGTATGTTGGCTCTCAGTGTGGACATGTCTTGCAACACCCTGGACTTCCGAGGAGCTCAGAGTGGGTACAGTGGGAGAGGCTCAAAATCCAGAAGCACACCTTTGCCCACCACTTCCAGAACCCACCTGTTTGGAGGTAATGGTGGACCACTGTGTCAAGAGATGGTGCGACCAACCTCCAATTGGGAGCTGGGACAGGGACTGGATGGGAGGGGGTATGACACCCCACAACCCATTACTGAGTAGCCTTGGATGTTGTTCTGGCCACAGAGGATCTGGAAGCACCACCACCTCTGCCCCTACGCCCTCTTTTTGCCCCTGGCTGCTGAACTTGGGTTTCAGACATCAATGCTAAAACTGCCCCTGCTGGAGCTGCTGTTGAGGTTGTGGCTGAAATTATCAAAACTGAAAGTCCTTTTTCTTAAGCTTTGAGGCCTTTCGAGTTCTTCTAGGACTAAGCCACAGAATGTAGTGTGGCACTGGACTTCTCAATATGTGTGAGATGTTCTTCTACTCCAGGGCCAAAGAGATGGTGGGGTTCAAGAAAGCATGGGATAAGCACAAAGGAGTTATAGTGGAAAGGAAGGGGAAGGAGGAAAAGCTGTAGATGAGGCACGGTTTGATGCAACAGTGTAGGCAGGGAGAAATTAGGCTGACTTTGTGGGCCAAGTGGTCCTAATCTGCCATCAAATTCTATGTGTCTATGTAGCCAGCGATTGACCCTGGTCTGGAATGCTCTTAACTGGAAGCTGTTTATCAGCTGGAAGTCAGGGAGGAGTTCCTCTAACACCCTGAAAAGGTAGTGGCCAAAATTCGCCATCATTACAAAATAACCAGCCTGTTGGGAGACTCAGTGACATGGCAGTATACACCTTTTTAGCCACATGGTCCATCTTCTTGAAGTCAGTGTCTGGAGGTTTGTCCACGTCTCCTTGGCCTTTTGATTTACAATTTGGAATCTGTAACCAGACTCTCCACAGAGAAGGGTGCCTGGTAAGGACTGTATACTTACGGACCATATGAGTAGAGGGTGCCAGTCAGGATGCTGAATGCTGCCAAAGCTCCAGGGTCAGTCCCAAGATAGCCTCAGCCAAGGGAAAGGAAATCCCACGGGCTTTGTCCCAATCCAGAATATCAAGAAATGGGTATTAAGCCCATTTTCTGGACTGGTTCTAAGGGCACTTACATGGAGTCCAGCATCAGTCAGACCAGAGCTCCAAAGGATACTTTCCTGTAGGCAGTAGTAAGCTCTTTGACCGATTCCTGACCAAAGGCGTGAGTCCTGGTCAAGGTAATTTTCCACCATGGGCCACCCTAGTATTCTCATCCCGGGTAATCTCCACTGATAGCCGACCTGGCAAGCCGAATGCAAGGAGGGACTCCTCAGTTGGTGCCCTGAACAATGGCTGAAGTGGAGGTGGCTCCACCCAAACTGGAGGCGATGCAGACAAAGGAGACTGCTGAGTTTGATGGGCTGACACTGGAAAGCCTGGTGAAGGCCAAGGACCAAAGGTCTAGAGGGCAGAGCACTACCTCTCTCAGCAATGGGCCATTGCTCTCATATGAGCTCTTTGTAGTGACAATGTCTCCTGGTTGACCAGGATCGACAGCATGAGTGGCACCTTGACCTGGAGGATGATGTTGATGAGTGTCCGCTGGAGGGTCGATACAGACCACTTGCTTTGGCAGAGTGACCATGATGGGTCTTTGGAGGCATGATCGCCAGTGGAGGCAGCTCCCAAGACAATTTAGTGGGGGGTTCAGACTGGGTGATGACACGGAGCACTGAGGTCTGACAGACAGACTCTCGCTGTCTCCCCGACAGCCAGTTGACCAACTCAAGAAACATCTCGATCACTTGCTCGAATGGAGTCGAGGCTAATAGGCCCAATGGGGTTACCGTGGAGTCCTTGACCAACTCCTCGACCAGAGGAAGCTTGTCCAAGGCAGAGCCGTTGGGGGAGTTGAAGAAGTGAGAACAGCATGATTTTTTTCTGCCCATGACCTGCAGAAACATTGCTTCTTGTGTTTTTTTGCTGTGGTTGAGAAGAGCTCTCCCTGAAGGTCCAGAGGGCCATGCACATTTCTCTGAAATCATCAGAGAATGGGCCTCTAACTCTGGTCCCAGCCAGGAACAGTGCCAAGATCAATGAGAAACTCAGTGCAGATGGTGCCACTTCCTCTTCCACGACTGCAAGCTGTGCAGCTGATCCGGCATCCACCCAGGCCAATTTACTGTCTTTGGGCCTTTCCCAGGTGAGCCTGACCTTAAGTTCTTCAATGGCGATGGAAGCATGGCCCAGCACTTACTGCATTTTATAATGCTGTGCTGATCACCCAACCAAAAGATGGAACAGTTATGTAAGAACTTACCATAACAGTAGCTCTTCGAGGGGATCTCAGTCATAGGTACCACCATAGGAACTTCACAGTCGGTGAGTGGGAATCCACATGGAAGATTTTCAGCAGTACAACTGGGGCCGCCCACACCGTCGATGTCAGCCGATGTCGCCAACCTTATATAGGCATGGTGGCCCCACTCTCTCCTCAGTTCCTTCCCTCTGGAGACGAAGGGAGCAAGGTTCACGCCCTGGGGAACTGAGGAGGGACAGGGGACCCAGCTCAAAACATAAAGATGGATACAACAGATAGCCAGGTACTAAAAAGGAGCCCCAAGAAGGGGGACGGTGGGAGGGAAAGCATACCTGATGACTGAGATCCCCCTCAAAGATCTACTGTTTTGGTAAGTTCTTACGTAACTGTTCTGTCTTCATCGGGGGTATCTCAGTCATCAGGTACCACCGTAGGAACAAGTACCAAGCAGTAACAGGTAGGAACAGATAATCTGGGAGGCTGGATCTCCATAAACTTAAGATAGGAGACTTGGAACAACCTGCCCAGCAAAGGATCTTCTTAAACTTAAGACAGAAGATCTTGTAAACTGAACCTGTCAAGAGACGCCATAAGCTTAAGACAGGAGTCCTTGCAGCATAGCCCTGCCGAAACCAGCACAGGCTCTTGAGGCAATGTTGAGACTGTAATGCTTGGTGAAAGTGTGGACTGTACTCCAGGAGGCAGCTGCACAAATATTAGCGGATGAGACCCCTTTGAAACAAGCCACAGAGGTAGCCATGCCTCTGGTGGAATGGGTTTTGACAGCTCCAGGCAACTCTTTGCTGTACTGGTAGCAGAACACAATGCAATTTGCCAACCATCTGGATAAACATTGCTTAGAAACTGAAGCGTCTTCTCTACCCGGGATGAAAGAGACAAACAACTGCTTAGACTTTCTGGACTCCTTAGTCCTGAACAGATAATAAATACTTCAAAATTTTGCAAACATCCAATGTGTGGAGCAGTGCTTCCCCAGGACTACACGCTCAGGAAAATAAATGGGAAGGTGGATAGACTGATTGAGTGTAAACTCAGAAACCACCTTAGGAAAAAACTTAGGATTTGTGTGCAAAGATACCCTGTCTTTGTGAAAAATCAAATAGGGCTCCTCGAACCAGAGGGCCTGAAGCTCTGAAATTCTTTGAGCTGAAGTAATGACAACTAAAAAGAGCACTTTCCAAGAGAGAGTGCAAATCGCAAGTCGCGATTGGTTCAAAAGGAGACAGGGTCAACTTCGCCAAAATAACATTTCACGTCCCAAGCCGGGACAGGGGAACAGACTGGGGGTTTCAGATGCAGGATGCCCCTAAGGAAGGTGGAGAAGACATCCAGCTGAGCAATCATGCAGTCACCCATGGGCTCATGGAAAGCAGAAATGACTGAAAGGTGAACCTTGACGGAGGAATACTGGAGACCTGAGTCAGACAAAGAAATCAGGTAGTCCACGACATGCTTCACATGACAGTTGAATGAGTCTAGGGAATATTTGGCAGCCCAGATGGCAAACTGCTTCCACTTCACGGCATAAGTGGTACGGATGGAAGGCTTGCGGGTGGCCACTAGTACGTACGCTACCCTATTAGAGACCCCGAACCTCACAATGGCTCTGTCCTCAGGAGTCATGCATACAGATGGAGGGACCCGAGGTTTGGATGGACCATAGTCCCTTGATCCTGGGTCAGCAGATTCCTGCGGAGAGGCAGGGGAACTGGAGTATCCTCTGTCAGCTGCTAAAGTAGAGGGAACCATATCTGGCGGGGCCAGAATGGAGCTATAAGGATCATGGAGGCTCCCTCTGTTTGTAGCTTGCATAGCACCCTCTGTATTAGTGGAAACAGAGGGTATGTGTACAGAAACCTCCTGCTCCAAGAGAGAGACAGTGCGTCTCACCAGAAAAATCCAGGCCCTGGGTCTAGTGAACATATATTGGGATGTTTTGCACTGTGTGGGGGACGCCATAAAGGTCCAACTCTGGATGACTGCATCTGTCGAACAGATCTTCTACTAAGATGAGAGAAGCTCCCATTCATGCATGCTGGACTGAGTCCTGCTGAGACTGTCCACCAGAGTGTTTACAATGCCTGGCACATGGACAGCAGAGAGTGTCAGACTGTGGTCCAGAGCCCAATACCACACTCACGTTGCCTCCCTGCAGAAGTGATACGAGTGAGTCCCGCCCTGCTTGTTGATGTAGTAGACTACACTCAGATTGACCAACTACACCAACAGTTGGCCTGAGGTCAAGTGCTCCAGAAAGGCCTGCATGGCACAGAGCACTGCCCTCATTTCCATGACACTGATATGCAGGGTGGACTTCCACTGAGAACAGGAGCCCATGGTTTGAAAGGGACCCAGGTGCACCCCTGCCTAGACCCAAAACATCCCTGTTTAGGATCTGATGTGTAGCAGAAATCTGTAAGGGTACCCCTTGAAGAAGGCTGGAGCGATCCATCCACCATTGTAACACTTTGTGGATCGGGGAGGAGACCAGGATTTGTTGGTCCAACTCATCTGTTCGCTGGTCACAGTGCACCCTGAGGGTTCACTGAAGGGTGTGCATGTGAAGCTTGGCCAGCAGAACAGTGAGAATGGCTGCGGCTATCAGATCTAGTAGCCTGAGGTACAGTCTGACAGGGATGTAACGACTGCGAGTGACTTCCTGCCCTGTTTTGGTGTAAGAAGGCCTTCCCTTGTCTGGAATCCAGAATCGCCCCAATGTATTGCAGAGTCTTGGATGGTACCAGAAGCAACTTGGGCAGGTTGACTGTGATGCCTACAGACTGAAAAAGCTGGAGGGTGCACTCCAGAGTCAGTAACAGCTGCTCCCTGGATGGGGCTTTGTGGAGTCAGTTGTCCAGGTAAGGGAAAATGTACAGTCCCTCCCTTCTGAGGGCTGCTGCGATTGCTGCCAAGCACGTGGTAAAGACACGTGGCATGGAGGATAATCAAAAGGGCAACACTTCGAACTGGCAGTGATCCCCCTGGAAGGCAAAGTGCAGAAACCTCCTGTGAGGAGGAAAGACCGAGATATGCAGGTAGGCGTCCTGCATGTCCAGTGAGCAGAATCAATCCCTGGTCTTGAGGAGGGGCAAGAGGCCTGACAAAGTTACCATCTGTAACTTTTTGTACTGGACAAAGAGACTGGGGTCTTTTAGATCTAAGATGGGCCTCAGATCTCCGATCTTTTTAGGTTCCAGGAAAAACCTGGAGTAGAATCTCTGGTTTCTTTGACGCTTTGGCACCAGCTCTATGGCCTGCTTGTGCAGGAGAGACTGTACTTCCTCCCAGAGAACTGACAGGTAGGCTGGGGGACAGTTTGAGGGTGGCAGGGGGTGTCTGGAGGCTGCTGGATGAGCTCCAGGGTATGACCGCACTCTATGATCTGCAGTATCCAAACGTCCAAAGTTATGGTTCTCCACTGACTCAATTGGAGGGAGAACTGACCTCAGACCACCACCTCCTGGGCTGGAACTGGAGGAGGGGGGGTCTGGCAAGGAGTCAAGCTGAGGCGGGTCCAGCTGTGGAGGCTGGTCTCTCAGTTCTGGGGCGCTTGGCTGCTGCTCCAGCATGGGAAGAGGTAGGCAGAGAGGAAGGGACTCTACGTTTACCCTGGGGATGGGAGCCTGGGCAGGTCTACTGGCCTGTCTACTTACCTGTCTATGAAAAGTACAACGTCCCCTGCCATGCTGCTGAGTGTGATAGCGGGTGTGAACAGACTTTAAAAGTTGTGCCTGATGCCTGCAGATCATTGATGAGATCCTGGACATCTGGACCAAAAAGCTTGGTGCCATTAAAAGGGGCATTAAGCATCCTGTTTTGCACTTTAACTGCAAACCCAGATACCCAGAGCCAGGCATGCCACAAAGGCGTATGCCAGTGGCAGCTGCTCTGGCAACAGTGTTGGAGAAGTCATAAATGGCCCTCAGGAGATGTCTGCCAACATCTTCAGAAGTTTGGAAGCACTGAAGCTACCCCTGCTTCTGGGCACCCTCTGGAAGGGCTTGGGCAGTGGCCTTGCCCTTCTCCAGTTGGTATTCTGGTATTTAACCTTGTGTGACAGGTAACTGGTGCTCCTCAAGCCTAAGGTAGAAAAGGCATAAACCCTTTTTTCCCAAAGGTCAATTCTATGGGATTCCTTGTCCATAGGAAGGGAGCTAAGGTGTTTGGACACCTCAGACCAGTCATGTGCCGCTTTAATGAACACTGAATCAGTTTCAGCCTGGGCAGCAAAGTAAGGAAGGCCCTGAGGAGCATTGTAGAGCTTGTCTGCCTTGCAGGGCATAGCTGGCACCATGTCTGGCCTGTGCCAGGCTGCCATGGTGGCATTTTTCAAGGCTGGCAACATAGGAGGAAGAATCTTAGGGGGAGATTCAGGAATCTCCAGGAAGTCCACCAGATCTTTTCTGGTGGCATCCCCCTCCTCAGTCTGGAAGCCCAGAGTGGCAGACAATTTCTTTATGACACTGAAGAAGGTGGCATCCTCAGGAGGAGACCTTGGAGTATGCTTGACTGAGTCCTCACTGGCTGAAGAGGCAGTGGACTTATCAGAGATGAGGCTTTATTCCTCTTCATCCAATATGTCATCAAGGAGGACGAGAACAGGATTGTACTCCTCCTCGATGTCGACCTCCTTGTCTGGATCTGGCATCGGAGTGGTCATCGGAGGCCTACAGGGAGCCTCCCATAGTCAACGAACAGGTGTCAATGACGAAGCCGCCATCAATGATGCTGGTGACAAAGGCCTATTGAAGGCACTAAACTGCTGAAGTTGTACTTTGGTGAACTTGACAAGTACTTTGTTCAGATACATAGTTGTCATCGACAAAGGGGGGGCGTTGATGGCACAGAAGCCGATGACTCTCCGTCCTGAGACACAGACAAGCTTATAGCCTTCTGAGAGGAAGGGGTAGGTCTCAAAAGAGTAGCCCTTGATGACAAGCCCGTCGACGACGGAGATGGGGACGACGACCTGGAGGTCAACAGCCGGGTGCCCTGAGAGTCGGGCAGAGTAGCTGTTGGTATGGGCCTGGTAGAAACAGAGACTTGGATAGCTGGTCTCTTTGTCATGGCAGCCGCCATCAACGAAGAGCCCCCCCAAAGAAGGAGATGCCAACAGGGAACAGGATGGCTGCTGGGGGGAAGTGGTCGAGAACCCAGTCTTTTTGTGACTTTTCCCAAAAGGACTTGTCTAGGGCCTTGGAGGCCTCGGAGCTCGAAGATCCAGTGGGTGACTGAGCAGCTGGAGCCTCAGAGGACCCCTACCTGAAGTTGGCTACCTGCTGTTCCATCAGGAATTTTTTGAGAGCCTTCTTGCATCGCCTGAGGGTTCTCTGAGTATGAGCTCTGCCAGAAGTTTAATCAGAGATGTCGTGGTCAGGCCCAAGACAGCAGACACAGAGTGTTCAGCTGTAGAGGCAATCTTTTTTCCGCAGCGGCAGTGACGGAAAAGAGAAGAGGAAGGATTAACCTGACACTAACAAAGAAGAAAAATTTCAAGAGAGATTTAGGTAAGGGTAGTAGGAAAAACTGCAGCTGTAGGCCAAAAAAACATGAACACTGCGATGGATTTTCTGCGGTGACTGTGCTTGCAAGTCGATAGTGGGAAAGAACTGAAGAGGGATCGATGCTGCCTATGCCTACATAGGGTTGCTGACGTTGGTGGATGTCAATGGCATGGGCAGCCCCAGCTGCACTGCTGAAAATCTTCCATGTAGATTCCCCTTCTCCGACTGAAAATTTCTACAGTGTAACCTGATGACTGAAATACCCCTGAAGAAGATCAAAGCAACCAGGACCAAACCAAGCACAAACAGGAGAGGATATGGAAACCTGAGTAAATAAGCCAAATTCAGCCATAAGATGACAGCCAGTATGTGAGAGCAGGCAGGATAACCACCCATCACCCAAAAAGGAGGAAAGGGTGAAGGGAGAGCTGTGGCTCAATGGAGAAGATGCTCTCAAAGATCTGCTGTTATAGTAAGTAACTATTCCATCTTCTTTGAGGACATCTCCCTCCACTGAGCCACATCATGGAATGATTTCCAAGCAGTACCAAAGCACCGAGGGAGGAATGAAAGATCTAAGTATCCTGAGTAAGGAGGCCTTGCAGGACAGTAAAGTCAAATGCAGCACATCTATGAGAGATGATGTCCAGACTATAATATTTAGTAAATGTGTGAACAGGACTCCAAGTAGCAGCAGAACATATGTTAGCAGTAGAGTCACTGTGGAAACATGACACGGAAGTAGCCACACCATGGGTGGAGCGAGCATGGACAGGACCAGGAAGCTGCTTAATGCACTTCCAGTAACAGAAAGAAATGCATCAGACCAACCATTTGGAAAGGCCCTGCTTTGAAATGTGCAAACTCACCATTCTGTAGGTGAAAGCCACAAACAGCTGAGAGGATATTCTTTGATGCTTAGTATGATCCAGATAACACTGCAACGTCCAATGGATGTCAAGCAAATGCAGTCAATGTTTCCCACCATCCATGGGAGTCGAGGAAAAAAATGGAAGGCCAACAGTCTGTGTACCAATCCTAGTCTTCTGCTGAAAGTAATTTCTGAGTGAACATGAAGTCAAAGTAACCCTATCCTTGTAGAAAATAAGAAAAGAAGGATCTGCAACCAGAGCCTGTAATTAAGAAATGTATCAAGAAGATGTCAGCCACAGGAACAATGTCTTCCAACAGAGAAAGCGCAACTCACAAGTAGCAGCCGGCTCAAAGGGCGGGGCAGTAAGGGTCTCCCCAAACCAAGTTAAAGTTACACACACTGGAACCAGATCGTTGACCTGAGAGTGCAGAAATAAGATACATCTAAGGAACATGCAAGAAACCTCAAGCTGGGCCACCATTCTGCAGTTGATGAGGGCATGAAAAGCCGATACTATGGCCATGTGAACCTCAATAGAGGAATATGCGAGGCATGAGTCCATAAGGGAGAGGAGGTAGTTCTTTACCAGACTGACTGGACAGATAAAGCAGTCCAGCTGATGAGCAGCACACCATATCATGAAAAACAAGTTACTCACTTGTAACAGTAGTTCTTGCAGTGGTATGTGGTGTACATCCACACTTCCGGCAGATTCCTTTCCCTTAAATCTCTGGCTGGAAGGTCTTCAGGCTAGTTCCTCCCACCCACCTGGGTGGTAACTCCCTTGGCACCACCCTGTGATGTCAGATCTTACCCACTGGAAGCAAGATGCGGTGTGCCACTTGCCACGGGAGGACAGGGGGGTTGTGTGGATTTACACCACATACCACTCCAAGAACTACTGTTACAGGTGAGTAACCTGTTTTTCTAGGGACATGGATATGGTGTACTTATCCATACTTCTGGCAGACTCCTAGCAGTTCTCCAGGGAGGCAGGGACAAGGCGCACACCCCCTACTTAGGGAAGAGAGGTTGGAGAACCGAGGACCCAAAACCAGCATCTCAGCATGATTCAAGGTCGATGTGGTAATGGGAGATGAAGGAGTGAGCTGACTTCCAGCTAAAAACCCTGCCGATCTCCTGGATAGGGATATCCCCGGAAGCAGCCAGCAAGACAGTGGTATGTCTGGTGGAATGAGCCCTTAGCCCTATAGGGGGACTCTCTACCAGCCAGCCTATAAGCAGAGGTAAATGCAGGCTGCAATCCACCTACCAGTCATCTGCTTAGCTGCCGGTCTGCCAGGTGTGGCTTCAGCGTAGAAAACAAATAGCTAGCAAACCTCTCCCCAAACTCCAGCTGTGCACTCCTTGTAGTAGGCAAGCACTCACCTTAGGTACAGAGTATGAAAAGTGTGCTCAGCCTCTGAGGTGTGGTTGGTGAAGAAATACAGGTTACTCACCTGTAACAGGAGTTCTAGGAATGGTATATGTTGTTCATCCACACTCATTGGCAGGTATCCTTGCCGCTTTAAATCTTGCCGGAAGGTCTTCAAGCTTGCTCCTCCCACCCACCCGGGTGGTATAACCTCGGCTCCGCCCATGACGCCAGATCTGGCCTGGCCAGCTCAGGGTTGTGCGTCAAGCCGGGAGGTCGGGGAATGTAGATGAACAACATATACCATCTCTAGAACTCCTGTTACAGGTGAGTAACCTGTATTTCTAGGGACATGGATATGTTGTTCATCCACACTCATTGGCAGACTCCTAGCAGTTCTCCGGGAGGAGGGAGGCAGACGACACCCCAATACTTACTTGGGAAAGAGAGACTGAGAACCGAGGCCCCAAAACCAGCATCCCGGCGTGACTCAAGGTCGATGTGGTAGTGGGTATGAAGTGTTTGCTGACTTCAGGTAGCAGCCCTGCAGATTTCCTGGATAGGGACGTCCCTGGAAGCAGCCACCGTTGCAGCAGTATGGCGGGTAGAATGAGCTCTTATCCCTCTGGGAGGCTCCATGCCCCCAACTTATAGCAGAGATCTATGCAGGAGGTTACCCACCTGCTTATCGTCCGCTTGGCTGCAGGTCTGCCAGATGCGGCTTCAGCGTAGGTGACAAACAGCTGGCGAACCTCTCCCCGAATTTCAGCTGTGCGCTCCTTATAATAAGCGAGCGCCCTTCTAGGGTCCAGAGTATGGAGCCTATATTCGGCCTCCGAGGTGTGATTGGGGTAGAACACCGGCAGAGTCAACACCTGGTTAAGGTGAAACTCCGACACCACCTTCGGAAGGAATTTCGTGGGGGCGAGGACAACCTTGTCCCTGTGGAAGACCAGGTAAGGAGATTCGATGAAAGCGCCTGGAGCTCTCCCATCCTTCTGGCTGACGTGATAGCCACCAAGAAGGCGGTCTTCCACGACAGGTGAGAGAGACACACCTGTGCATAGGTTCAATGGCTTGCCCATGAGCTTTGCCAGTACCAGCAGTAGATCCCACGGATGTGGGGTTCCCGCATGAGGGGAAATGTGATCAAGGCCTTTGAAAAGCGCCAGACCACCTTCTCCTGCGCCACCGACTGCTTCCCGCCCGCCTCGTAAGCAGAGATGGCTGCCAGAGCACCCTTAGGTCGCCGACCCAAGCCCTTGACTAGAAAGGGACCATAAATAGTCCAAGATGCTTGCCAAGGAACAGGAGGAAGGGTCCAAGCCTTGTTCTGACACCAAATGGAAAACCTTTTCCATTTGAAGGCATAGCATTTTCTGGTCGACTCCACGGGACGCCTCAACTACATTGAGGACCTCGCCGGAAAGACCCAAGGCCTGGAACTCTAGCAGCTCAGGAACCAGGCCGCAGGTGCAGGGATTGAAGGTCCGGATGGAACACCTTCCCTGATTGACTGAGAGCAGGTCCGGGCGAGCTGGAAGCTGCCGCGGAGTCCTGGAGCTGAGATGAGGAGATCTGGGTACCAGAACTGGCGAGGCCAGTCTGGGGCTATCAGAATCACCTACGCCTTGTCCCTCCTCGCCTTGAGAAGCACCTTGTGGATCAAGGGAAATGGGGGAAAGGCGTAAAAGAGGCCCGCGGTCCACTGCCTCGAGAAGGCATCCCCCTGCAGCGAGCCCTGCTGAGGGGGGCCGGCATGGAACAGACTCAGCTCTGCTCCCTGGAGGCAAACAGGTCCACCTGAGGTGCCCCAAAGGGAGAACGGATGCTGTACTACCTCCGGGAGAGACCACTCGTGGGATGCAGCCCTATCCGCTCAGGGCATCGGCCAGGGTGTTGGAGGCCCCTGCCACGCGAATGGCTAGGAGATCCACCTCCAGGCTGCGCATGAAGTGACCAAATGCGGAGAGCCTTGCATAGAAGCATGGAGCACGCCCCGCCCTGGCGGTTTAGATAGTACATGGTCGTGGTATTGTCCGCCTGACTCGGACCACTTGACCCCGGGGAACGGAGCAAAGGCGGTGAGAGCTAGGCGGACCGCCGGAGCTCCAGCAGGTTGATGTGGCATCGACTCCTGCGGACCAGAGGCCATGAGCCCGTGTTCCCCAGATGGGCACCCCAACCCATCAGAGAGGCATCGGTCGATAGAGAGACCGCCGCTCAGGGCGACGAACGGATGCCCTCCTGCAAATGATCTGGAATGGTCCACCACTGGAGAGCGCTCCACATCCCCTGTGTCACCGACACAAGCTGGTCCAAGGATCGCAGCGCAGACCACTGGCTGGCCAGTCCCCACTGAAGGGGACGATGTTCCAGCGGGCCCAACGGACCACGCTGGTGCAGGTCAGCCATGAGACCCAGGAGGCGCAGGAAGTCCCGGCAGGGCGCACTGCCCAACCAGAAATGATAGGGCAAGGAGGAAAGAACCTCGCCCTGTCCGGCCGAGCCGCAGCCTGGCTCGAGAGAGTCGAGCTGCGCCCGATGAATAGAATCATCTGCTTCTGCTCGAGTTCGACTTGGCCTCGTTGATAAGGAGGCCCAGTTGAGAGCAGACCTGGAGGGCAGATCTCTGGACCACTCCGCCTCCTTCCTGAGGGAGCTGCTATCAGCCAGTCGTCCAGGTAAGGGCACACCCGACCCCTGGGCGCCGCAGGAATGCTGTCACCACTGCCATGCATTTGGTGAAGACCCTGGGAGCTGGAGACAAGCCAAGGGCATGGCTTGGAACTCAAGAGGATCCTTCCGCCGGAAGTGAAGGAATCTCTGGTGAGACGGACGGATAGGGACGTGAAAAAACGCGTCCTGCAAGTCCAGAGAGCAGAACCACACGCCGCGTTCCAAGGATGGTATTATCTGAGCCAGAGTGACCATCCTGAAGGTTCGAGACCTTAGGAACTTGTTTAGGTCGTGTAGGTCGAGAATGGGCGCCAGCCCCGTCTGCTTCGGAACCAGGAAGTACCTGGACACAAACCCTGGGTCTGAAGGAGGGTCCACCACTCTCTACCACCTCCTTCTGGAGGAGGAGAGCGATGTCGGCTCGGCGAGCCGCCAGTGAGGCTGGGGATCCTGAAGCCCCGAGGCGACGGCTCTGAAGGGTGGTGCCTGCTCGATTCCAGAGGCAGGCCCTCTTCCCACCACCTCAAGACCCACCTGTCCGTGGTAACAGCGGACCAGGCGGAACGGAAGTGCTGGAGCCGCTCCCACGGGGACCCAGGGTAAGTGACTGGAATGGGGGCGACACCTCAGCCCGCCACTGGGCAGGCTTGGAGGAGGGACCGCCGAGGGACCTCCTGGGCCTTTTCCTCCTGCCTCCTGTTAGAGAAGCCGCGGCTTGGGTTTGGGATGCCAAGGCCGAGCCTGCTGGCCCTGACGTGCTGGGCCGAGGGGCGCCCGGGGCACAGAAGGGCCGAAGGGCTTAGGCTGTGGTTTGCGGCCTTTGTCCTTCTGATGAAGAGACCGAGTCCAAGGTAGCATTGGACTTCTCGATCCTCTGCAGGTGACCTTCCACCCCAGGGCCGAAGAGGTCAGTCCCCAAAAGGAACATCCGCCAACTTGTGCTGGGTATCCAGTAAAGGTGGATATCCTCAGCCAAGCCTCCCGACGCACAGCCACTCGCGGCCGCCACCGATCTGGCACATGAGTCCCCTATATCCAAAGCAGTCTGGAGCTGCTGTTTGGCCACTGCCTGCCCTGGTCCCGCACCTGCTTAACCGTAGTCTGCAGATCGTGCGGGAAGATGAGGGATGACCTCATCCAGGGAGCCCAACAGGGCATGAGAAAAATGTGCCATGAGGACGGCCGAACTGGCCTGATTAAGGCCGAGAGAGGACGTAGCGTGACTTTTCGCCCGACATAGTCCACCCTCTTGGACTCTTTGTCAGGAGGTTTGTCCACATCCCTGGCGCGCGGGCGCTACCGGAAAACGCTTGTCGGTAACCAACCCCTCAGCAGAGGGGTGTTCAAAAACGGACAAGGAACCGGTAGGGACCGATACTTCCTGGCCATCCTGGCCGAAGGCGAGGGCAGGAAGCAGGGCTGCCAAAGCTCCAGTGCCGACCCACTATGGCCTCGGCCACCGGAAAGGCCTCCGTCCGGAGAATCCCTCGGTCCAGAATCTCCGTGAGGGATACCTGGCCCGCTTGGAACGGGTTCAGCTCCATCCCGTGGACTCGAGATGAGCCAAGCAGTCCTAGGAAGGACGACGGCTATCGTCCATTGACTGACCTCCTGAAGACTCCAAGTCCAGTCGCTTGGAGAAAAAGGAGGAATCATCTTCGGACTCGGAAGAGTCCTCGAAGAGCTGCCTCTGGCCTGAGCCACCCTTCACCTGCCGAGGTCGGTCGGGAGTGAGGGTAACTGACAGCCGATGGGGTAGACCCTTAGCCGACCGAGAATCCTTGGTCGGAGCCCCAATTGGTGGCTGTGGAGGCGGAGGTTCCACCGGAATCGGTGGAGCAGCTGGTTTTGGCCGAACAACCGGCCTGGGTATAGGCTCCTCGGATAAGTCGAGGGGTTGTGTCGGCTGCTCCGGTGACAGCCACTTAATGGCCGGGGAAGGCGACGGGGTCGGCTTACTCCCGGCCAGGAGGAGCTGTTGCAACATAAGGTCCTCGTACCGTCGACGTAATTTACGCCGAAGCCTCCCATCATCCGAGGAGGAGGACGAGGACGAGTGGCGACGCCGCTTACCGCAGTGCCGAGACCGGCCTATGACGGTGGGATCGGCTGGACCGCGAAGAGGTCCGAGACCGAGACCGAGAGTCCCGGAATTTCCGAGGTCGGTGCGGGGAGGTGTCGGCCGGAACCGGCACTCCCTTCGGCTCGGATGGTCCATTCGAGGGCTCCGGAACCGGAGGCACAGGCGAGCCCACGGGATCCTCAACTCCTCCCGGGGGAACCGGGGAGAGGGGAATCTCGGCTGCTAAAGGCGACAGCCCGTCCAATGGGTCGAGAAAAATCTCGACTTCATCGGTGGGAGTCTCGGTCAACTGACCTGACGGGGACACCGTGAGGCCAGTGGCCGAAGCCGAGCGGTCGACCGAAGCCGAGGGTCGACGGCCCGGGGAGAGGGACCTTTCCCGCTCCCAAGAGCGTCGACGGAGGGACTTACCCCTGTCCCTCTTTTTGGACCGAGAATAAGGTCCCGCAGACGTAGGCCCTTCTCCTTTAGTGGAGAGGGACAGACAAAGCTCCTTAAAAGAAGCCGTGTAAGAAGAGCCCAGAGAGAGCGGGATAAATGCCGCGGCCGAGGAAGAATCTGACCCGCGCCTCCTCTTGGCGACCATCCGCTCGAGCTGATCCGCCGAGCCCGCCGCGGACACCGGCCAACCGGGCCTCCTTGGACTTCACCGAGGGAAACGCTTCGGACGGCCCAGTTGCAATCGGGCAGCACGGTTCGGGACGAGGGCCGAGAAAGATGAGCACAGGTCGCGGGCCGCGGGTGCGTGCTCAAGGCCTAAGCAGTAGACACACGTGGGTGTGGATCCGTCGAGGACATCTTCTTGCATGGGCATCTCCAATCCGAGTCGATTTGTCCATGCATGGCGGAGGATAGAAGATCAAAGTCTTTTTCGCAAAATTATTTTTAACCGCAAACGGAGAAATAGGAACCAGTCTCAAACGCAGAGCGTTAAGGAAGGAACCTGAGCTTCCAAGCGGTAAGGAAGATCTGGCGTCATGGGGCGGAGCCGAGAGTTATACCACCCGGGTGGGTGGGAGGAGCAAGCTTGAAGACCTTCCGGCAAGATTTAAAGCGGCAAGGATACCTGCCAATGAGTGTGGATGAACAACATATCCATGTCCCTAGAACACTGGGAGATTCATAACCTGGTTAAGGTGAAACTCTGAGACAACCTTTGGGAGGAACTTCGGGTTGGGGCGAAGGACAACCTTGTCCCTATAGAAGAAGCTCTACTAAGAGCACCTGGAGCTCACTGATCCTTCTGTCGGATGTGATAACCACCAAGAAGGTGGTCTTCCATGTCAGGTGAGAGATGTCACACCTGTGCATCAGTTCAAATGGCTTGCCCATGTGCTTTGCCAATACCAGCAACAAGTCCCAGGGTGGTGGAGGTTCGCGCACCGGAGGGGAAATGTAGTTGAGGCCATTAAAAAAGCACCAGACCAACTTCTCCAGCACCACCAATGGCCTACCAGCTTGCACCCAGCATGCAGAGATGGCTACCAGGTGCACATTAAGGGTCATCAACCGAAGGCCCAAGTGGGAGAGGGATCAAAGGTAATAGAGAATGCTAGCCACTGGGCAAGATAAGGGGTCAAGCCCCTTGCCCTGGCACTAAATGGAGAACCTCTTCCATTTGAAGGCAAAGCATTTTCGAGTTGAGTACTTCAGAGAAGCCTTAACCACAGTGAGGACACAGTCGAAGAGACGCAGATCCTGGAACTCTAGCCACTCAGGAACCAGCCCATTAGTTGCAGGGATTGAAGGTCCGGATGGAGTACCTTCCTCCTATTGCGTGAGAGCAGTCCGGGCTTAGAGGAAGATGCCATAGGAGACTGTAGCTGAGGCTGAGGAGATCAGGGTACCAAAACTGGTGGGGCCAGTCCGGAGCCACCAGAATCATCCATGTCTTGTCCCTCCTGTCTATGAGCAGCACTCTGTGGATCAGTGGAAAAGGAGGGAAAGCATACAGGAGGCCCAGGGTCCAGGAACTGAAGAAGGCATCCCCCTGTAGCGTTCCCTACTGAGTGGGGCAGGCACAATATAGCCTCAGCTTAGCGTTCTCCCTGGAGACAAACAGATCCGCCAGAGGGGTGCCCCATTGTGAGAACAGACTGAGCACTACCTCTTGATAGAGAGACTACTCATGAGAGGCCTTGCCCTACTGGCTGAGGGCGTCCAACAGCTGATTGGACATGCCAGCCACATGGATTGCCAAGAGACTGGTGTTCAGGTTGAGCACAAGGGTCTAGATATGGAGAGACTCCCTGCACAGTGCAAGGGAGTGTGTCCCGCCCTGTTTGCTGAGGTTGTACATGGTCGTAGTGTTGTCCGTCCAGACCTGAATGACCTGACCCTAAATGTATGGAGCAAAGGCTGTTAGCGCCAGCTGAACTGCCTGAAGCTCCAGCAGGTTGATATGGCATTGGGACTCCTCGGGGTCCAGAGACTGTGGACTCTGTGCTTCCCTAGGTGGGCACCCTGGCCCATCAGGGAGGCATCGGTCGTGATTGTTACCATCACCTCCAGGCAGACAAAGGGGATACCTTCCTGCAGAAGTTCCGGGACCAACCACCACTGGAGGGTGTCCCACATCTGCTGGGTCATAGTGACCGGCAGGTCGAAGTGGCCCTTGCGCTGTGATCATTGATGGGCCAGCTCCCACTGCAGGCAGTGCATTCTTCACCTGGCCGAACAGACCACGCTGGTGAAGGCCACCATGAATCCCAGGAGGCGCACAAAGTCCCGAGCAGGGCACAACTGCACTATCTGAAATGATCGGGCAAAGGAGGAAAGAACCTCCATTTGGTCCACTGGGAGTCAAGCATTGGCTCTGCAAGAGTTGAGCTCCACCCCGATGAAGTGTACCACCTGCAAAGGTACGAGCTCTGACCTGGCCTCATTCACCAGAAAACCGAGGGCCAAGCTGATCTGGAAGGTCAGGTCCCTGGACCACTCCACCTCCTCCCTGGAGGGATCCACTAGCAGCCAGTCGTCCAGGTAGGGATAGATCCGGACTACTCAACATCTCAGGAAGGCTGCAACCACTGCTATGCACTTGGTGAAGACCCTGGGAGCCAGGGAGAGGAAAGACAAGATCCAGTACCCTCAGCAGCATGGCTTCTGTAGGCTCATAGTACCACCACAGCCCTACTGAAATTCACTAGCTACAATTTACAGTGCAACTGATCAGGGTCACTTAGTGAGGACGCTTGACATCAAACTCTCCTCATCTGGACTTTCACCGAGTCTGTAGGATGGTTCAATAGCTACTTGGAGGGCAGATCCCAACAAGTTAAAATAAATGGTGTTCTATCAGTCACCTAATCAGCTCTGGTGTCCCACTGAGCTCAATACTGGGCCCGTTACTTTTCAGTCTGTTCCTAAATAACCTCCAACAGGCAAGCTCCACCAACATTTTACTTTACGCGGATGATTCCATTATTTTCTCTAGCCAACTGGATCTACTTCCTCTTGAGGCACAACTCCAACATAATTTCACATCTGTTGAGGCCTGGTTCACACAGCACAAACTCCCCATGAACTACAAAAAAAACAAAAGTCATGCTTTTCAGTAATACCTGCAATAAACATAAATCATGTAAGTTTACTTTCTGTGACAGTCTGGGCAACACACTTGAGCAACTCCTGTATTTTAAATACCTAGGAATAACCCAAGATAGTTCACTGTCCTATACCACCCATGTAGATCTAGTCACAAAAGCCGTAAATGTCAGGATCAGCCTCTCATACTGACACAAGCTCTACCTTACCCCGATGCACTTCGAATTGCAGTCAACTGCTCCATAACCTCCATTATTAACTATGGACTAGTTGTCTACAGTGTGGCAACTGACAATGCTTAGAAGGATTAACCTAGCCCTTAACAAAGCATGCAGGTTAATTACAGGTGCTCACCGGCTCACCCATACCTGTGACCTGTATGTACAAGCAAACCGGCTGAATCTCATGAGTCAGGTAAAATACCAGGCCTGCCTCCTTGCGAAAAAAAGCCTGCCTTGGCCTAACCCCCCTGGTTATACAAAATTTCTTTAAACTACTGGTCAACTCACATCTAACCTGAGGTATGTCAAGACAAACTCTTCAAGTCCCCTTCTGTCGCATGTCGTAGGCACAATGCTCTTTTGCCTATAGGATGCCCTCTTGGCTAAAAGACCTCCCTGCTGCAGTTCAAACAGTGCCCAAGTTGGGCCCTTTTAAAAGTAAATTATGACTACACCTCACTGCACTTAGCAGTTGTGATTGTTCACACATTGGGCAATCTCAACCCCATGCCGTTAAAGCTTAATGGCTGCCTTTCAGCTTCACTCCCATTTCCTCTCCTATAACCTTCTGCAGCAGTCTCTCATTCCCCGAGGTACATTCCCTCCACCCCCCATTATCTCCATTGCACCATAGTCCTGTACCCCCTCCCACTCTTCTATCCTAATCTTGCACCTACACCCTTCACACACACACACCGTTCTCTCACATTCTTTCAACAAAGCCACTGTTGGCAGCTCGTGACTTCTAATATTTTATACGCTCAGTCTCACTGTCATAATACTGACTTTGCTATTGTTGCCTGTTAGCCTGTTGGAACCATCTGTAATTATCTGTTATTGTAACCATTTGTGGACTATGTTGTTATACATTTATACATAATACTTATGTGAAATCCTATGTTGTTGTATAGTGTACATTCTACTGAAGTGGAACCTTTGTAAAAGAACCTCTGGCTCAAAGGTACTGTAATCCGAGAACAAAATAAAATAAAATAAAAAAAATAATAAAAATAAGGGCATGGCCTGGAACTTGTAGAGATTCCCATCCACTCAGAACCGAAGGAACAGGCAGGGGGACAGATGGATGGGAACGTGGAAAAATGCAACCGAAAGATCTAGGGAGCAGAACCACATGTTCTGCTCCAAGGATGGAATTATCTGAGACAGAGTGACCATCCTGAAGGTGCGTGACTGAAGGAATTTTTTTAGGTTGTGTAGCTGTAACATGGGGCACCAGCCAATCCGCTTTGGAACCAGAAGAAATCTGGAAACAAACCCTGGGCTTACTGGAGGGTCCAGGACTTGAGCCACTACCTCCTTCTGGAGGAGCTGGGCAATGTCTTCATAAAGGGTTTATAGCATGTCAGCAGACACCATGTCCTTCCATCGGGCGTGGGCTCAGCATGGAGGGTAAGTGTTGAACTCTAGAGGCAGACCTTGCCCGACCACTTCAAGGACCCACCTGTCCATGGTGACAGCAGACCAGGCAGAAAGGAAGTGGCAGTACTGACCCCCCACGGGAGGAACCAGGGGAGACAGGATGGGCAGGGGGCGGCACCGTCACTGGACAGGCTTGGAGGCATAGGAGGGATTGGCTGAGGATACAGCAGGGCCTCGACCACCTCGTTTGTGGACGACTAAAGGAACTGACTTCGGTTGAGGGCGCCAAGCCTGGGCCTGCTGTCCAGTTGGGGGCTGGGATGACTTGGCTGCAGGGATAGAGAGGGGCTGAAAGGGCTTCTTCCTCCAAAGCTTGGGGCCTTTGGGATCCCTGAGGGTGGAGGTAACAGAGTCCAGGGTGGCACTGGACATCTCACTTCTAGTGAGGTGTCCTTCCACCCCCAGCCCCTACAATTCTGTACCCAGGAAGGGGACATCGGCCAACTTGTGCTGGGTATCTGCTGTGAAGGTAGAAATCTGCAGCCAAGCCCGGTGGCGCATGGCCACTGTGGCGGCCACAGACTGGGCACATGAATCGCCGATGTTCATGGCAGTCTGTGTAACGGGAATAGCAGTCTGCCAGTTATGTGCATATAATTTTGTTATTAATCTATGTTTTGTATGGCAGTCCTGCTAAGGAAACAGGCCAAGCAGTAGACCCTCATGGGACACTGGATTTTAAAAGAGAAGAAAAATACATGGTCTGCCCTTTCGCTGACCTAGAGGATACGCTGGCTAGAGCTTCCTTTCCTGTTTTAACACCTACCTGCCAAAACCTGTGTAGCTGTTATACCACCAGGTTATAAAAAAACAACTGCTTTGATTGGGAAGACTGCTGCAGAAGGTTACATTTTATAGGATAACAGGAGGAAGATTGTTTTTGGAAAGCATATGTGAATTAACCTTACAGGATATTTCTGCAACATCAAAGGGTGTCATAAACCATACTCTGAGGAAGACAGACTGTCTTGTTATAATTAAAAAAATATTGCTGCATTTGCAGATTCCAATCAAGTAGTAATCTGACCTGTTTGCCTATGCAGCTGCATGTTACAAATTAAGTATGCACGACTGAGTGTGACCTCACACTAGCAGCTTAGAGCTGTGACATCATAAGGAGGGAGGGACATTCTGGCCTCTCTGATATTGGTGAAGCTTGGCTGAAAGGACTGACACTCTTTTTATGGCCTTCTAAGAGTCATCTTTGTTTCTGGACTTCTAAGGGACACTTTTGCCAAGATAGGTAACAGCCCAAATCATTTGCCAACTGAAAATCTGAGGTAGAATTAGCTAAATCAGTTACAAGGCACTTTGTTTTGTAATTGTCCATTTCTTTTCTGACTGTAGCCTTAATGTATATATGTTCTGTATTTATTTACTACTTTTAATTTTAGTAAACTTTGTTTTTCCCTAAACCTGCCCGGGAACTTGCTCATTTTGAGCGTGAATGGTGGGACAGTATTGATAATTCTGACATAACTGTTGAATTGCTTAGAGTGTCACCATATGAAGTCATGCTAACAAGGATCTGTGTAAAGATCCAGCAAGGTAAGAAAATACCAGAGTCTCAACTGAGTCAGCAGGGGGTTGTGAACCAGGTTGTTTATATGCCAGCTGGGTCAAGTATTGTACTGCTTTCCCCAAAGAAAGTGTGATATTTGGACCTGTTACCTGAGTGTGCTAGCTAAAAAGGGTTCATAACTTACCACAGGACTCAAGACTGGTAGTTTTCTCGGACCCAAAGCAAACAGGAGGGTGTCCTTGTTTGTTCCCTGTTCACAAATCGCACTTCAAGGTTGGGCACTGTGGGAGCAGAGGGCCTGACCCCCAGAGTGAATTTGTGACAGTCTGGAGCTGCTGTTTGGCCACTGCTTGGCCCTGGTCCCGGACTTGCTTGACCATGGTCTGTAAGTCAGCTGGGAACCACCTCATCAAGACTGCTTAGTAAGGCCTGAACAAAATGGGCCATCAAAAGGGCTGAACTCACCTGCTGAAGGCTGAGAGAAGAGGCACATAGACCTTTTTGGTCATGCGATCCAATTTCTTTGATTCTTTGTTGGAATGATTATCCACATCCCCGACATTGCTAGTGCTCCGAAAAACCAAGTTGGCAACCAACCCCTCAGCCAAGGGATGTTCAGTGAAACCTAACAGGGAACCCATAGGGACTGCATGTTTCTGGGCCATACGAGACAATGGTGCAGGGAAGGAGGCAGGGTTCTGCCAAAGCTCCAGAGCAGGGCCAAGAATGGCCTCAGCGACCGGGAAGGCGACCCCTTGGGAGTTACCTCGGATGAGAATTTCGGTCAAGGGAAGGGCTCCATTAGAATCCCAGTAGATTCTGAAGTTAAATGGAGCAAGCCCCCAAAAGAAGTGGGACTGTACTCCTTAGACAAATCCTCCTCTGATTCCACGTCCACGGATAAGAATGCAGGGAGAAGTCCTCAGACTCAGAGGATTTGCCGAAAAGCAGTCAAAGTCTCGAATCCCCACTGACTCTGCAGGGTCCAATAATCGATGAGGAAGTCCGGGAACGGTACAGAAATCCATAGCCATCCTTCAGCTGCTCAGGAGGCTGCTCTGCACTGATGGGGAGGGAGACCGGAACAGGATGAGCCAGAGCAGTTTGGAGCCTTGGAAGAGCTGGGGTGGGGGCCAGAATCAACTTAACCCCAAACAGCATGAACTGCTGCCACATTAGCTCTTCATAGCGCAGATGCATCTTGCATCAGAGCCGCTTCTCACTCAAGGAAGAAAAAGAGGAACAGCAGTGGCGGTACCGCTTGCTTGAGTGCTACGAGTTGATGCCAGTGAGGCCTGCTCAACTGCGGGATACGGGATCTTGACCTCGACTGACGGGGAACCCATCAGCGAGAAAAAGAGGGAGCTGGCGAAAGCTGAGACTTCTCTGAGGAAACAGGATCCTGACGGTTTTTGGGATCAGATCAGGAAGCTGGTTCGACCCACCCTGGGAGCTGATAGGCAGGACCGGAGTCTGAGAGAGAGAGAGAGAGAGAGAGAGAGAGAGAGAGAAGTATCCACCTCGTCCTGTGACAACGCATCAACTGGTTTGAGAAAAATCTTGACAGGTTGGTCGACACACGTCTTGGCTGACGGGCCCAATAGGGAGCCAGTGGCCTGGACTGAAGGATCGACCGAAGTCAAAACCTCCAAGGAAGCACGGGAATGTGAGGCCCAGGAGCACTAGCAATCCCACAATCATCGACCAGACCATTTTTTAGTCTCTTTTTAGAAGACTTAGAGGATTTTGTGCCCTTAGAGGGACCCTGCCCAAGGATTGGAAGGGACTGGCACAAATCCAGTAACACCCCTGTATAGGTGGCACCAAAGGAAAGCGGCACAAAAGCCTAAGCAGAAGAGGCATGTTTCGAGGGCTAAGCCGCCATCTCCTCGAAGGCCGCAAGTTGTTTGGCGGGAGCGTCCCATTCATCTGGGTGCCCGAGAAGAAAACAAACATGCCAGTCTTCTGAAGCAGTTGGATGCAAAGTGTGACAAAGGCTGCAAGCCTGAGGATCGTGCTTGTGGCCCAGGCAGTAGACGCATAAGATGTGCGGGTCCATCCGGGACATCTTCTGCCTGCAGTCGCACCATTTAAAACCGGGCACCAACTTTGAGTTATCTATATCGATGGTAGAGTGTTCCGAACCAAATTCGAAATGAATTTGAAGACGTGGATTGTTCTGAAAGCAAAGGGCCTACTGAAATGCAGAGCGCTATGGAGAAAACCTTCTTCTTTCTGTGGAAAGAAAGATCTGACATCACGGGGCGATGCCGAGGGAGTTACCACTGGGGTGGGTGGGGGGAGCCAGCTTGAAGACCTTCCGGCCAGAGATTTAAATGGGGAAGGAATATGCTAGAAGTGTGGATAAGTACACCATATCCATGTCCCTATAAGTTTCCATGTTTGCGAGTAGGTGAACCAAGTAAACGGTTTCTGAGAAACCAGCAGAACAGCAACAACTGTTGGGGAAATCCCAAAGTGGAAAAGAGAGAGCTCAAAGTCCTCAGGACCCAGGCATCGAGGTGGAAGCATTCTGCTCCTGTGATAGAAATGCTGCTCATGGAGGGAATGAGACGGGGTTCTATTTCCAATTACTGAAGCAGAAGGAATCAGATTTGCCTAGGCCAGTCAGTGGCCGCCAGAATCATGGTGGCCATCTCAGCCCTCAGCTCGACTAGAAACCTCAGTATAAGTGGGAACAGGCTAAATATATACATGAACCTCCTTTTCCAAAAGAGGGACAATGCATCTAGCTAAAAAACTCCAGACCCTGGAGCGAATGAGCAGAAATGCGACAGTTTTGCATGGTATGGGGAAGCAAAAAGGTCTATGTCTGGGTGACCCCAGTTTAGGAAGAGGTCATCCATGATAGAGTTCAGTAACTCCCATTCATGGCAGAGCACCTGGGAATGGCTGAGACATTCTGTAACAGTGTTGAGGGAGCAGAGCAGGAAGATGGCTGACAGGAACATGTGTTCCACAGCCCAGTGCCAGACTTCCATGGCCTGTCTGCAAAGAGGGTACGAGTTGATGCTGCCTAGATGGTCGATGTAGTACATTATTTAAATGTTATTTATGGATCAACAGCTGACAACCTAGAAGGATTGTGGTGAAGCCCTGTAGGCCAAGCAGAACAGCCCTCATCTCCAGAGTGTTGCTGTGCAGAACCATAGTCAAGAGGGACTAATGTCCCGGTGTCCAGAAGAGGCCAGGATGGGCACCCCACCCCGAACTTAAGGCTTTCATTGTCATTACTAGGGGAGGAGACTGAAGGAGAAAGGGGATTCCCCTCTCGAGGTTAAAGCATTCCAACCACCACAGAAATGAGCAACAGAGCAGAATGGTCACTTCTACAAGACACTCTAATTCATCAGAATTCTGAGCCCACTGGGCATGGAGGAACCACTGTGGAATCCTGATGTGCAGATAGGACAGGGGGGACAGTCAGAATGGCAGTAGCCATGAGGCCTATCAGATGTAAGAGACATCTGGCCAAAACACAGTCACTGGAAGAAACCAGCTGAGCCTAGGCAATCAGCACCATAGCATGGTCCGAGGGAAGGAAAACACGACCAAGACTGGGACCAGAACAGCTCCTATGCACTGCAGATGCTGGCACGGAGTCGGGACATGAAAGGTCCACATCTAGGATGCCCACTCATGGAATAAAGATCTCATGATGTCTAGGCATGCCAGCTGTAAGACTGCTCATAGTCTTCTGTTTGGGATGAAGGCCCGAGCCCAGGCCATATCCAGAACAGCTCTTATGAACAGCAGTTGCTTGGAGGGCTTCTGCTAAGACTTCAAGTGGTTCAGCAGGACTCCCATGGATGCTAGGAATTGATAGACAGTAGCCATTGCCTGGTCTGTCTCCTGTCTGAACAGGATTAAAACTAGCCAGTTGAGAGGCCAGCCTGCCGGTACAGCGGCAAGGCATCCACTTGTGATGCCGACATCCTGAGTTTGGGAATGGACCTGGGAGTTGGAAGGCTGGCCAGGGGGAGAAGGACTGAGCATCCACAGGACAGGTCTCCTTCTCTTGGGGGGGGGGGAGAGTGAGGTTGCAAGTCCAGCACTACGGACCCCTGGCAGAGGCTGAGGGAACTGCTGCGACCAGCCCCTGGATCTTAGGGAGGCATGTCAGATGCTGATGCTACTGTGTCACTACGTCATTGCATGCCACGCCTTCCACCGGAGACTACCAAAACTTCTTGGGGCTCCATTGGTGAAATGATGCCCTCCCTGCCCTTGGACCCCGCACTGAAACCTGCAACCCCTCGCCCCCTGGTACCATGAGTTCCACCAGGGAACCGGCGGCCCTTCCCTGGTGGGGAAGCCAGTGTGTCCTTCAGTACCATGGTAGCAGTTTCGTCAGGGACCTGGAGGCCCCCCTCTGGGGGGAAGCCAGGGTGCTTGTGGGGTGGTGGTGTGTCCCAGGACCACAGATGTTGGGGCGAAATTGTGGGGATGCAGGTGAGGACTGATGGTGGCCAGTACAGTCCCGACTGAAAAGCATAACATAGAAACATAGACTTTGATGGCTTACCTGCTGGATAAGCTGCAGATTCTAATTAACCAACAGCCTATTTCTTCCTACCCCCCCACAAGAACTGCCTTATGTCTGTCCCATGCATTCTTGAATTCACCCACTGTTTTTGACCCCACGACCTCCTCAGGAAGGCCATTCCATGCGTCCTCCACCCTCTCTGTGATCCAATACTTCCTCACTTTGCCCCTGAGCCGTCCCCCCTCTATCTTCAAATTGTGTCCCCTTGTTCTTGCACATCTCTTTTTCTAAATGATGCTACCCTCTTGGACTTTGTTTATTCCCTTGAGATACTTAAAAGTTTCTATTATGTCCCCCCCTCTCCCTCAAGTGTATACTTATTAAGCTCATTTAGACTCTCCTCATATGGCTTCTGTTGCTGACGCTGCTCCATTTCAGTTGCCCTCCTCTGGACTGCCTCCATCCTATCTATGTCCTTGCGGAGATGGGGTCTCCAAAACTGGATGCAGTACTCCAGATAGGGTCTCAACAACTGTCTGTACAGAGGGATAACAATTTCCTGTTTTTTTACTGGTGATGCCTCCCCTTATACATCCCAGCATCCCCCCAGCCATCCCTAGGGGGGATACTGGGATGCATAGTAACTAAAAAAAAAAAAGATAGAAAAAAAAAAAAAAGAAATTAGCCAGTCGTCCATATATGGTTGTCGGGTGGTCGACGAGGCACAGGTCATGAAGCACAGGAAAACCAGGAGCAGTTGTAAAATTCGCAACAAGAGTTTTATTATTAAAAACAGTAAAATAAAAAAAATAAAATTGTTCAGAATAACTGTTTACAATGGAAGCAGAAACATAGAAAACATAGTCCTTCTGAGTTTTTCCTTCTCAGTTTCCAATCTCAGTCTCTGTCTCTCTAAGTCTCTGTGTGTCTCTTTTACAAAACATTGCAGCTCCTTTCTGTAAGTCTGTGCAGGAGCTCGTTAAGAAAATAGCATGCTTATCACAGTGTTCTTGTAAGTTTCCAATGTTCTTGTCAGTTTCAGCAGGTGTAGCAAAAAGAACATTGTGACCCAGAACTGACAACTTGTTTACCTCTTCTGCAAAAGGCTTAAACATTGCATCTCAGGTTAACCCCCTAAGTTCTAAATAGCTTTGCAATCATTTCAACAGTATAACTATATACAGTTTTAAACAAAGGAATCCCAGTATCAATTACATTTCCACAAAATGATTCATATATATTTTTATACTAGCAGATATGCGAGGGGGAAGAAAAGACACAACAGCAGGTGAGGGTAGAGAGATAGCGAGAGGCAGAGAACTGCAAGACCATCGGGGTGAGCAAGTCCTAGGTCTCACAAGAAAATGTGGTTGTTCATAGGTTCATAGATGGGAATCAAGTTCAAAAGACTAGGAGTCAATAATAGAACTTGTCACCACAATCTCTTTTCTCCCATAATATTATCTAATTTACTTTTGAAGACAGTTATATTATCACTATTTATCAGTTCTCTAGGAAGCACATTCCATGTATTCACTGTGACACTTGGACAGCTGGTTTTGATTGCTCTATGATTTTGTAATATAAAAATGTGTTATTGAGTGTCTCTCATGAGACATCCTGTGCTCCTGGGATGAACCCCGCCCCCCCCCTCAGGTTTCAGTTCAAAGGACAGGATATGTTAAACAGCAGATCTCTGTAATGGGATTAACTTCCAAGAACTTGCATTTTATAGCCTTGTTTAGGATCTGTGTTGCTTGAAGCCAGGAACTAAAATATCCATTTTATGACGTCCTCAGGAAGGGCAGTTAATTTCAACTGGTGCTGAAAAGCTATGTTGCAGCTAGGTGACAAAACTGCAGATTTGTAAAAGTTCTGCGATGTCTTTGAAAAAAGCTGGAAAACACACTAGATCAAAGGAAAGGCTCAAGATCAAAGGGTCATATGGGGGAAACAAGTTTTTTGCTGATGTCACCTTATTTAATATACCCCCTGAGTGATGGGACATCCTGTGTGCATTAATTATTATATTTTACAGGGAGGAGCTAGGTGACATCATGGAATAGACAGCTTTAGAGACAGTTTAACTGTATTCTGCATTTCCACTTAGACACATTCCTATTTGGACTCTCTTGAAACAACAGTTAACTAAAGTACTGTAAGAAGGTATACATTAGATAGACAAGTCTAAGTGTATTGTGGTAGGAGTTTATGTTTGTATTTTACCTTGTTCTTTTAAGTGATTGTATGTTTTGTGATATATTGTTCTGTGGTTACATTTTACATATTTTATTCATTTTAAGTAAAACCTCTTATTTTAAAGAGACTGCCTGTGTCTTCCAAGTCCTTTCTTTTTGCCTGTGATGTATGGATAGTTAAGATTTTGACAACACTGTTCATACGCTTAATGGTATACCAAACTGGGAAAAGGTAAGACTGTATCTAAGGTCTTTCATAGAGTTTTTAAGGGTTCATTTTGTATACCTGGTTAGGTGCCCGTAGGCGAAAGATATCTGGCATTCCCCAAAGAGCAGAATTATCTGAGCCTGTACAGTTGGGTATGCTAGCAAGAGGTTCACAGTTTGAATCCCTCCAGAACTTGAGACCAAAGGTGATTCGGATCCACAAAACAGACAGAAGGGTTATCCTGTTCTGTTACCCTATTCACAACACTGCACTCGGATGTTGGCACTGTGGGAGCAGAGGGCCAGACCTGCTGAGTGGGGTTGTGACATTCACCACTCTCTGGGTATACCATTGGCTTCTTTTATGTGTTTTATTGGTTTCCCCAATTAACTTCTGGTTATGTGACCTAGTGTTTGTATATTGTACTGTTTTTTTGTTAAGCCAATCAACTCCAAAAAGGCATCTTTGTTTGCTCTATGAGCCAGACACAGTTCCCCTCTTAATCTTCTGTACTCAGTAGAGTATAGGTTTAAATTATGTAACCTATTTTGATAGTTCGGATGTTTTACAGTCCTCACCTGTTTGGTTACTCTTCTCTGAATTTTTTCCAACTTATTTTCCCTTGAGTTGAATATGGAGAACAAAAGGGGAAACAGTATTCAATGTGTGGGCGAACTACAGCTGTATACAGTGGAATAATAACTTCAGATTCTCTACTTTTTATTGATCTAAAAATGCACCGAGTTAATTGTTTACAGTCATACTAGTATGGTGCTCAAATTTTAGGTTACTGGAAATCCAGACCCCCAGATCATTTTTTGGTTGTGCAAACAGACAGAGCAGAGACAGAAGAGGTGAGAACAGATCCTTGCATTTAAACTCTTTCTGCATAACAACTGGGACAGGGCCTTATTCAGCTCTGTCGCAATGCTAAGACTGAGTCCTAGCTTTCTGAGGTGCACTGCGAGTACTGCAAAGCAGTCTGTAAACACTCATGGCATTGAGGAAAGCCCAAAAGGTAGGACTCCGAACTAATAATGTTGCCCTTCCACACAGAACTGGAGGTACTTGTGGTGCACCTGTATGTGTTGGTATGTGTCCTGCGTATTCAGTGACGCTAGCCAGTCCTGGTGTTTCAGGTAAGATAGCAAGGATCCCAGAAAAATCATTTTGAATTTTTTTATCCCTGTATTTGTTCAGGTTTCTGAGGTCGAGAATGGAGTGCATGTGCCTTGATTTTTTTGGTACCAGGGAGAAATGGAAGAAGAACCCCCTGTTCGGTTGTGAATCTGACACTATTTCCACTGCTTGTTGAGGTAGTACATGGTGGTCACGTTGTCCATCTGCTTCTGTAGTGTGGGCTCAGGTGGTCCAGGTCCAAAGGACGTCAGAGCAAGGTGCACTGAAAGGAGCTCCTGCAGGCTGATATGACATTGGGACACTTTGGAGGTCCAGAGCCCTTGGGCTTTTTCATCCCCAGGTAAGTTCCCCATCCCAACAGAGGGGCGTTGGTCATGAGAGTGACCATTAGCTCTGGGTGGACAAATTGGACTACTTCCTGCAGGTGGGCTGGGACAAGCCACCACTGGATAGCATCCCACATCGGCTGAGTCACCCTGTTCAGATGGTCCAGGTGTCCGAGGCACTGAGATCACAATGGCAAGCCAGTTCCCACTGCAGGGGCACATTTGCCAGCGGGCCCATCAGACCACACTGGTGCAAGTTGCCATGTACCCCAAGAGGCGCAGTAAGTCCCGGGCAGGACACCAGTTCCCAACCCCAAATGAGCAGGCAAAGGAGGCAAGGTCCTCTGCCATGTCCAATGGGAGGTGGACCCTGGCCCGAATGGGGTCGAGCTCTGCCCCAGTGAAGTGGATCACCTGGGAAGGGCTGAGTTTTAACTTAGCCGAGTTGACCAAGAGGTCCAAGGCTAAGCAGGTCTGGATGGCAAGGTCCCTGGACCTCTCTACCTCTACATTGGAGAAACCCACTATCAGCCTGTCATCCAGGTAAGGGTAAACCTGGACACCTCAGCGCCACAGGAGCTGCCACCATGGTGATACATTTGGTGAAGGCCCTGGAGGCTGAGAAGAGTCTGAATGGCACGGCTTGGAACTTGTAGAGAGTCTCCTCTGAGTTGAACTGCAGGAATCGCCAGTGGGAAGGGCGGATGGGAATGTGGAAGGCAGGGGACTTAAGGTCTAGGGAGTAGAACCACATGTACTGCTCCAGGAATGGAATGATATGATTCAGAGTGACCATTCAAAATTTGTGTGGCCTCAGATACTTGTTGAGATCATGCAGTTCCATTATTATTTTTTATTTTTCTGTTTTTGCCCTGCTGCCAGACACTGTACATCAGCCTGATCACAAAGCCCCTGTGCTTCCACCTCCAGGTTCTGTCTGCCCTCTCCCAGCACCCCTGCCTTACCTCCCAGGAGGCAGGGACGCGCCACCTGGATGCCGCAGTACCAGTATCTATCAATGCGGCCAGCAGCGAGGAATTTTCTTGTTTTCCAGGGGTTGGGATGTGCAATAATGTCCAGCGTCTGCCCCGCCCCTCTTGATGCTGGTGCTGGTAGCTGGCGACCCCCAGCCTCCACCAGGGGTCCATCAAGCGCCAGGCGCACTCCCCACCCTCACCCCAGAGAAGGAGAGCAGTCCTTGGGATGCTCCATCCTACTCCCCCCCCCAGCTGGCCCTTCAGCGACCCGGGTCCGTTCCTGAACCCGGGTCACCAGCGTCGCAAGCAGAATTCCAACCATTGTGCCGACGGGCTGGCATGCAGTTCCATTATGAAGCGCCAACCCCCGTCCTTTTCGGAACCAGAAAGTCTCTGGAGACAAACTCTGAACTGGCTGTGAAGGCTGCGACATGGGACACAGGACACAATGTCCTTTTGCAGAAGCTCAGCGATGTCTGCCTGAGGGATGGACAGCACGTCCATGAGCACCACGTCCCCCCCCCCGTGGGGCACAAGCTTGGCTGGGTGGGGGAAACCTCGAATTCCAGATATAATCCCTGACCTACCACTTTGAGCACCAATTGGTCCGATGTGATAAGTGATCATGCGGAAGTGAAATGGTGGAGCCGACCCCCCACGGGAGGTCCTGGGCAAGGCTGGACGGGTGGGAGGAGGATACCCTGCAGTCTGTCACTGGGCAGATTTAGAGGTCCTCTGGACCTCCAGCACCAGCAGGGGCTGGCTTGGGCTTGGACCACCAGACCTGATGATGCCCCAGCTGAGGCTGTGGGCGTAGAGTGGGGCCAAAACTGAAAGAGCTTCTTTCCTTGTTTCTGCCCCTTGACATGCTTCTGGGAGGACGCAATGGAGTCCAAGGTGGCACCTGACTTCTCAGTGCATTTGAGATGTCCCTCAACACTGGGACCAAAAAGGTCGTTACCCAAGAAGGGAACATCCATCAACTTATGCTGAGTATTGGCTGTAAAAGTCGACAGCCTCAGCCACGCCTGCTGCCTCATGACCACCGCTGCGGCCATGGACCTGGCACAGGAGTCTCCAATGTCCAGGGCCATCTGGAGCTGTTGCATGGCTGTGGCTTGACCCTGATCCCAGATCATTTTAACTGCTAGCTGCAGATCAGCAGGAAGGCGGGGAATAACCTGATCCAGGGTGCCCAAAAGGGCATGAGAAGAGCTGGCCATCAGAACTGTTGCACTGGCCTGCCGAAGACCCAGGGACGTAGTGGCACAGACTCTCTTCACTCCATGGTCGATCTTCATAGGCTCTTTGTCGGTAGGCTTGTCAACATCCCTGATGTTACCTGAGCATCTGAAAATGGAGTCCGTGACCAAATCTTTGGCCAAAGGATGATCGGTGAATCCAGACAGGGACCACGTACTTATGGACCATAGGGGCCGAGCTGAGGATGGCCTCTTCCATAGGGAAGGCGACCCAGGAGAGTCATCCTGTTCCAAGATCTCTGTGAGGGGATACTTTGTCCACTTCTGAACTGTTAGGTAGGATCCCTGTAGTGTCAGAGACAGGTGGAGCAAAGCCCCAAATGAAGAGGGGTCAGGCTCCGAGTCAACTTCCCCACTGGACTCCTGGTCAAACTCCAGATTACGGGAAGAGTGCATAGAGGAGCCCTGCGAATCAGAGGGTTCCTCGAATACTGCCAACCCCATGTCCCTGCTGACAATATGAGGCTTGTCTGTGCGAGAAATCTGCGCTGAGATTCTCCCAGGAAGCCCCGTGGCAGGGTGCACCATTTTTGCCGGGGCACCCACCAATGGTTGCGGGGATGGTGGCTCCACTCGAATGGCAGGAGAGGTCGGTGGTGCTGGCTCCACCCGAATGGGAGGAGAGGTCAGTGTCAGTGATGCCGCAGGGACTGGCACCAGCCAAGGAATCGACTGCTGCCACATGAGCTCTTATCTGCACCGCATTTTATGGCGGAGCTGTTCCTTGCCCGAAGATAAGGAAGAAGACTAGGAGTATCTATGGTGCCTGTTGGCCGAGGGCTAAGATCGGGACCACCGAGAACAACAGGAGTCCTGACATCTCGATCTGGAAAAAGATCGGGACCTTGATGATTCGGTTGACGGGGAGGCGAAGCAGGGGCAGGTGTATGATGCCCAGTAGCCCTGGAGGGGTTAGGCTCCCAGGGGGATTCTACCAGTTCAGCAGAATGAACCAGCCCCTTTTGGGTAAGTTCAGCCAGAACCGGAGTCCTGGATAAGGAGTCATCTCCTTGGTCAGTGACAACGCGTCAACCAGGTCAAGATAAATCTCGACTGACTGGTCGACTAGCATCTTGGTCGAGAAGCCTGATGGGGTATCTGTGGGGCTAGCTGCCTTGACTTGAAAAGAAGTGTCAGCTGAAGCCAAGGGCTCAATGACCGTCGAGCCCACAGAAACGTGAGAACGAGAGGAATGGGACCTCCCTTGTTCCCACGACCTGCTACAGGATTTTTAAAATTTGTCCCATCTGGACTCTCAGAGAAGGCCCTCTCTGAGAGTAGGAAGGGACCGACACAAGTTCCTGAATGCCCTCATGAAGGGGACACCCAAGCCCATGAAACCCAAGGTGGATGGCGAAGCAAAAGTGTCCTGGGCCCCCGCCTCTTCAAAACCAGTAAGTTGTGTGGCAGAACTAGCGGTCACCGAAACTGCCCTACGAGCCTCTTTGGATTTGAATGGGGGGTTGTGTTCATCCGGGCGGCCTAATATAAGGCGGGTGTAATGGTCTTCCAAAGTGGAGGGTGGAAGGTTTGGCACAGACTGCAAAGCCTGTAGGTTGCGCTCAGGCCCTAGACAGTAAATGCACAGACTGTGAGTTGGTGCACAACATCTTCTGATTGCAGACCAAGCAATCCTTGAAGCCGGGGCCGGCTTTGGTTTCCTCATGTTCTATACTGGTAGCGAAGAAATGAAAATTACATACCTACCATAATTCTTAATCTTCTCTTGTATCTTCACCATTCATTACTGCTTGGGTTGTGCCGGAGGCGCGCACCTGCTACGGGAGATTTTTTTTTTTTAGGTCAGTACCAACAGCCGCCTCAACAGCAACGACTGCGCCAGGCGAGGAGCTGCTAGGTGCCGAGACTCTCTCCTCCATCTCAGTTCTGGTAGCCAGAGAGCGAAAAAAGGGTAAGGAAAAGGAGAGCGAGGCAAGTGAGCCGAGGGACAGAAAAAAGAAAGGATATAAACTGAAAAAAGAATAAGCCAGTAGAGGACAGAAAGAAAGAGAGAGAGAGACTGCCTACTCTAAGGGACCCCAGGGCCTCCCTTCTGGGGCGGCTCCAAGGGAGGAACAGATAGAGAGAAAGAGAAAAGGGAAGAAGAAGAAGAAAGGGAAGAAAACAAGGGATGCCCATAGATATATTGGTTGAGAGGTTTATAAGCTCGGAACCAAAAACAAGGGAGCAAGAATCCCTCCTGACAGGACTGAGAGAAGGTTCAACTAAACCGCTTGGACACAAAGGGCAGATTCTCTAACTTCCCATCATCCCAACCCCCTACACTCTAGCTGAGAGCTCACAGACTGCCCAGGCAGAAATTCTGTTCCGGAAAGAGAGCGCCCTGCTAGGAAGGGGAATAAGCCCCTTAGCACCTTGTTAAGTGCTAACACAGATGTGTGTGGGGAGGGGTAAGCCCTACAGAAGGCATCTGTGTATAAAAGGATAGAGTGGGAACTCAATCGGACTCCCTGAAGGCAAGGCAGGAACAACAGCTCAAGGTAAATGAAGTGCCAGAAGCACCAACCAGAAGAAGATGACACAATATTAATTAATACCTGCCAGAGGGAACCTGAAAATTGGGGCCGAGCCATAGAGGGATGGTTTCTTCAGCTGTGAACTGAACAACATGGCTAAGAAGCCAAGAGGTCACCCTAGGGGCAATCAGAAAGAGTTCCCTCAGGATAGAATAAATCCTACTCGTTCCCCTTTACCTTGAGAAAAAAGGATCCGTCTAGAGAAGAATGGAGAATCAAGATAGGGTATTTTTTTTTTTTGGCTTAAAGGCCAATGAGGAAGGGAGAAGAACGAGCAGGGAAGGGGAGATGCCGCAGTAGGAGGCCACTGATGGGAAGGTGATGGGTATCACTAATGAATGGTGAAGATACAAGAGAAGATCAAGAATTACGGTAGGCGCGTAATTTTCATATCTTCCCTTGTCAATCTTCACCATTCATTACTGCTTGGGTGAGTGGCATGCCCCCCCCCGTGGGTGGATAATAGAAACCCTGAGGGAACAAGACCCTCAGCCTCCTGATGGTGGGAAACAGAAGGGGAAGACCCTGGGCTAATCAGACGAGAAGCCTATGGCGGAGGAGAGCTAGGAGGTGTCCCCCGGGGACAGGAAGACGGAGGAAGCCCCTGAGCCTCCTAGCCCTGGAGGAAAAAAGACGGGTCTTCCGGAAAACAGAGCGAATCACCCTACGCCGGGCCAGGAGTGATAACCTTGATAGACGAAGCCATGCCGTCCATCTAATACAGATCGCTGTCCCTGCAAGCCTGGAAGCCACCTCATTGGTGTCATAAGATGCCCTTGCTTGGTGTCTTGCCAGCTCCAGGCCTATAGCAGAGAGGGCAATGGCCTGTCTAGATTGCTCCGAATCAGGCATTGATGCTAGAAGCTGGGATAGCATCGACCATAAATGCCTATTGTAGGCAGCATGGTGCGCCTGATGTGAAGCAATGCACAGCATCGCATGAGAAGAAAAGAACGCCCGTCTCCTCCACCGGTCAAACTGTAAGGAATCTGAATTCGGTGGGCAGTCGTGCGCCAGGCGGCAGCACCCGGAGGGAGTTTCTAGGAATGCCAATCCCAAAGGCAGGTTGGGAACAGAACCTAGATACTTCAATGGGGCAGAATACCTTCTCCTGCAGTCTGCCGGGGCTGGAACAGGGACGGCTGGCGACTGCCAGGAACGGATAGACGCCTCCTGAAAAGGAATAGGCCAGGGTAGTACCACCAAATGCTGGGCACTGAATGCACTGAGGAATTCATGCGTCTCCCGTTCGGTATTGTCTCGCCTAACAAAGGAGATATGAAGATCCCTCACCATCCTCAAAAGGAACTGCTGATATTCAATGAAATCAGCATCGGAGGAGAGATGAACAGGGGGTTCCTCTCCCTCCAAGGAGGGAGACGAAGATGATGGGGAGCTCGAATGTCCAGAGGACTGCTGCGGCAGTGGGGATAGGCGAAACACTCACTCATGCATACATCTAACGTATGAGGGGAAGGCCACCGCAGAGCCTTTGAATGTCTCCCAGGGTAATGGGCCCGTAGGCCCGACATGGCCGGGTGGCTGCAGAGGAATGGGAGAGGGACACTTACGATGAGGCAACTGTCCTTTGCTGAGGCTCTGAAATCTGGAAAACGGAGCCCGAGCTGGTGGGGTCCCGGACAACAAACCAGGTCGCAGAACGGAACCCTGGGGATGCGAAGCCTGGTAGGGGACCCCCCCCCCCGTGACGAACCTGGGGCTGCATGGGTCCAGAAGGGCAGCCCACAGCAACGCCACCAGAGGGATCCCTGGAGCCCGAGAGGGAAAGACAGGGCCCAGCGCTACGGCTCCTACCCGCACCCGAAGGGTGGCAGGTGAATCCGAGGCGCCTCATCCGGTCTCTCAACCCCCCCGGACTCTGAGAATGTCCTCCTCCTTGACCCCAGCAACAACCCACCCCAAGCAGGTGCAGCAGCACCAGGATTGGCAGCTACCGCAACCCCCTCAGGAGGATAAGCCCCTTCCCCCACCTCTATGCCATCCCCCTCCAGGGACCCCAGACCACCCCCAGCCTGGGAGGCCTCAGGAGAGGACAGCAGAGGAGACAGAGGAATAGGCACGCTGGGCTGCCTAGCACATCGTCTCACTGGAGACCCTGACTCCTCCGAAGAGTCAAGTTGCCAGGACGGGTCCACGTCCAAATCATCCTCCTCCGAGGAGGGAGAGACCAGCTGGACCTCAATACTGGCCACCCCAGGGATCTCCAGAGAAATGGCGCTGCGAACGACGTTGGTGCCAGCTACAGTGCCAGGTGGCTTCGATGCACCAGAGACACCCGAACCCAGCCCTGACTCCCCAACGGCGCCGGTCAGACCCGCGGCACTGCCCTTGGCGCCAGGACCCGACTGGGCACTGCTAGAAGAGTCGACCGGGCCCACAGCACTGTGGGCAGTGCCAAGAGCCAACACGGCACCACACCGATCACCGGCGCCACGAATGGTGCCGGGATCCGTAGCGGCACCGGAAGGCGGCATCGAGAGTCCACCGATGCCGGGCCCAACAGACCTGGGCCTCAACACCAGGGGAGACTGCACCTCCGAAGAGGTGACTGCCGAGGCGATGTCTCCGAGGCCCCAGGAGGGACCACGGCACTCCTCCGACACCGTGAAAGAGGCCTCCTCCTCGGCAAGACTAGAAGAGGAGGAGGCCTCCTCCTCTCCAGACCATACAGGCCTGGGAGGGGACCCAGAGGAAGGGTCTAGAGATCTTACCTGGGAAGCCCTGGAGCGACGCTGTCCCCCGAAAGTCGGCGGAGCCTTGCCGATTTTGAACGCACGGACTTCTAGGACGTGACGGTCCATCGAGAAACAAGCATTGCATGAATCCATATCATGGTTGGGTCCCAGGCAGCGAAGGCAAACATCATGCCGGTCTGTAATGGAAAAATGCCAGCCACAGGAGCACCGACGCATAAGGGCGCAGACTGCTTTCGACTTACGCTTTGCTCCCGAACCGGACATGATGCGAAAACAATATAAAACACAGAAAAGCTCCCGGCGCCGTGAAAAAGAAAGGAACAATCTTACCAAAATCAACGGCATCGGGAAGAACTACTCGGAGAGAGGAGTCACGAAAAGTAGGCCTCTGACGCAGACAAAAAATGTCACGCGTGGCAGGTGTAGCCTCGACGGCGGGAGAAACAGAACCAAGATGGAGGAGGGTCTGCAGCACTAACGGCCGCCGCGATGATGCAGTGCGTTGCTGTCGGGGTGGCGTTGGATGCCGACCTAAAAAAATAATAATAATAATAATCTTCTAGCGGTGCGCATCTGCACAACCCAAGCAGTAATGAATGGTGAAGATTGACAAGGAAGATCGCCTAAAGTCTCGAAGACCAAAAAGGAAGTCAGAAAGTTAGGGCCTGCTGGCCCAGTGGCGTTGAGGTGCTGGACACCACACCTTGAGTTATGCTGGCAACCTGGGTTTGGGAATGAGCCAGGGTTATTAGGGGTCAGTTTGAGGGTGTGTGCATGTGGAGTAGGATTGAGCTGCTGCGAGGCAGCTCTCCTCTCCGGGGGAGGGATGATGGGTTTCCCCGGCCCTTGGCTGCCGCCCAGTGGAGGACGGATGGCAGTTTGGGCTATGGGGAGCCCATTGATAGCCAGGGGTGGGGCAGAAGAGACCAAGCTGGTACCCAGAGTGCGTGTGTGCCTCCATGTGCACGCACTGCTGTGTCTGCCGGGGTCCTGGGACTTTCGGGGAAAAACAGGGGCCAAAGCATAAAATACATATGAAAAAAAAGAAAGCTATGGCCTACACCTAGCAGAGCTATGATGGAGGGAACCTGAAGCTTCCAGCGCAAAGGAAGGTCTTACATCACGGGGTGGTGCCAAGGAGGATACCACCCAGATGGGTGGGAGGAGCCAGCTTAAAGACATTCTGGCAAGCTCTTAAAGGGAAAAAATCCTGTCAGAAGTGTGGATAGTACACCATATCCACGTCCCTCGAAGGAGAGAACCTCCTGATGTACCATGACAGGAACTGGGTCTGGGTTCTGTGCACCAGAGTCATCGTCCTCACCATCGTAGATGATGATGACAGGATCTGCCTTGTCTTCTCTTACTCCCTCCATACCCAGATGGTAGTAAAGAGGAGGGAGTCAAAAGACTGCCAGTGCAGGTTGTGACCTCGTCAACACCACCGATTCCGGCCCCAGATGGGGCCTTGGGAATGGGGGCAGCACCTAGGATCGCCCAGGAATAGTCCCTGGAGGGAACGATCCTAACACTGAAGACCCATGCAGCACTGCTGGCAGTGCCCACAGTAGAGTAGGCCCCGAAGAGCCCGATCCTGGTGTCAGATTCAGCACTGCCAATGGTGTTGATGACTCCACTGGCCCCAAAGAAATCAGCAGAGGCACACTGGTTGCCCTTGTTCTCAAAGACGAAAGAGGTGACACCACCGGTGTGACAGGTGTCAGCAGTGCCAACAGTGGCCCGAGGCCAGAAGCTGGAGTTAGAGTCAGCCATGCGCTTAAGTCAAGCAACAACGAAGACAGTGCCAGTTCAACTGATCCTGCAGGGTCAGCAGCTGGCACCAAAAACCGCACTGCTTCATTTATAATCTGCACCCATAACTCCATGAGAGCTGCCCAATGGCCAAACTGCTCACTGGAGTCCCCTCTACTGGACACAGAAGGGCTCTGGGATGGACACCCCTACCTCACAGGCTCTAGCATCCCCAGCGTCATCGGTGACAGTGGTGGGGTACTCGGGCCTGCAGCAGTCGAGTGCCTCACAGCAGAATTACCAGAGGATGACCTCAAGTGGCGCTGTTTTTCCCTTCTGCTTTTGAGGGAAGAGGTAAAGACCAAATGGTGCAAAAACCTTGATGCACAATGTGTTTGGGATCTGGACCACTTTTTTTTTGTGGCTCTGAGAAGACTATCCATCCTCCCAGGTGCTGGACTGCCCATTGCTGGAGCACCCGCCCAGAGAGAGGTTGTGGCCAGATACAGCCACATTGTCACAGCAACTTTCCTTTTCAGGCTCCCTACCTTCTTCCATGGGCGTCAACCACTGCATGAGGTAGGGCTGAGAGAAAACTGAAGATTCAGTGCGTTTAACTAAACAGAAACAAAAATAACAAACTAGTGTATTTTAAACTAAAACTGAATACTGTTGTCGTATAGATGGGGAAGTTCTGGCCCTGACATAGAGAGCGGCAATGTTGCTGCTGTGCACTCGGTGGCATGAAAAAGGAATGAAGGGGGTTGGGGGCTGGTACTGCTGTACACCAGGGCAAGCGATGATGCAGACATGTGACCTACTCATGCTGCCAGCCTGTCAGAAAAGTTCGGCTCCCATGGGGTCCTAGCATCTCCAGCATAGACACATTAGTGGGCATATATGGAGAAGATTGATTCTTGGAAGATTTATGGTTCCAGGTAGGTAAACTCTACTTCTGACTACCTAGTTTAAATTCACTATCAACACTTGGGCAGACTCTTAGCAGTCCCCTGGGAGGAGGTGGGGAGGAGTGCACGCCGACTATTTGGCAGAGACTGAAGGACTAAGGCCCCAAATGCAGCATCATGATGACTGGCCATGCTGATGCTGTAGTAGGATATGAATGTGCACTGGTCCAGGTAGTAGTCCTGTAGATCACTTTTACTGGGATGTGCCTGGAGGCAGAATCAAAGGCAGCAGTATGTCTAGCGGAATGCACTTTTGTGCCCTTGAGTGGCTCCCTAGCAGCTAATCAGTAGCACAGATTTATGCAGGAAGTTATCTGTTGGCCAATCATCTGTTTAGCTACAGGTCTGACCAGAGTGGCTTCAGCATAGGTCATTAACAGCTGGCAAGTCTCGCTGTGAACTCTCTACTGTGTGATTCATGTAGCAAGGAAGTGCTTTGGGCACGTCTGGTGTGTGGAGCGCATGCTGGGCATCTGATGTAGGGTTCAGAAAGTAGACATGGAGATATGACACCAGGTTAAGGTGAAACTCCGAGACTACCTTAGGCAAGAATTTTGCATGGGGATGAAGGACACCTCATCCTTGTGGAAGACCAGATACAGAGTCTCCACTGAAAGTACCTGGAGCTGACTCAGCCATCTATCTGGCTGAGGTAATGATGACCAAAAATGTGGAATGATTTATCCATAAGCTTTGCAAGCACCAGAAGTAGGCCCCATACGATGGCAGATGCTGCTGCACTATAGGGAACAGGTGATCTGGGCCTTTAAAAACTCCCTAACCACTTTCTCTTTTGCCACAACTGGCATACTTGCCAGCATCCGGTATGCAGGGATGGAAGCCAGGTACAACTTTTAGAACATGGTTCATAACCCCAAATAAGACAGGGACAAGAGGTAGTCAAGGATTCAAATCACAGGATAGATAAGAAGGTCAACGGCATTGCCTGCACACCACTTGAACTAGTGTCTTACGAGCTGACTTCTTACCAGAAACCTCCAACACGTGGAGAAAGTCTTTCAAAAGGCCCAAAGCCTGGAACTCTAGCCACTCAGGTACCAGGTAGAGAGATGCAGGGACTGGGCGCTGAACGTTCCCCCTTGTCTTGTTAGCAGGTCCGGGCACAGAAGAAGCCAGCATGGGGATCTGCTACTGAGGTGATCCTGGGACCACAGCTGCCTGGGCCAGTCTGAAGCTATTAGAATCAGATTCACTTTGCCCTTGTACATCTTGAGCACCACACTGTGGATTGAGGGAAAGGGAGAAAAGGTGTACAGAATGCCCAGAGTCCAGGTCTGGCAGAAGGCATCCCCTGTTTTGTTCCAATTTCAGGGGGGCAGGCAGAGATAAGCCTCAGCTTTCTGTTGTCTCATGAGTTAAACAGATTCTTCAGAGGTGTGCCTCATCACTTGAGCATCCGGGTCACCACATCCTGGTGTAAGAACCACTTGTGCAATGTCTCTCCATTCTGCTGACATCTTCTAGCTGACTGTTCTCCACTGCCATGTGCACTGCAAGGAGATCCACCTGCAGGCCACATACCAGGGACTAGGTGCAGAGTGCCTCCTGCCACTGGGAGAAGATGCATGTCCCACCTTGTTTGTATAGGTAGAACATGGCAGTCATACTACTGATGTGGGCTTGCACCACCTGAGCCTGAATTAGTGGAGCAAACTCTGAGTGCCAATGGTACGGAAGCACCACAGATGATCGACGGCAACAGCACCGACATCCCCCACAGCGACACTGCGGACCCAATGCAAAATACCCTGACATGCACCAGCCTGACAGACAGTTCCACAACCCTTGGAAATGCACATCCTGATAGACACCACCACAACTGGCCACAGAACGACATACCACACAGCAATCACTAACGAGAGTGAGCCGCCTAGAGCGCAGCCCCGCCACGTGACAGTGCAGTGAAACTGTTTGGATATGCCAACTGCATACCATGGACAACGGTTCTGGCTGCTATGCAGATATCGACTGGCACAGTGTCATGTTCTGCTTAAGTGTTGCAGTGCGCACATGACCGTCTGCAGGTCGCATAAATCCCTCCCTTACCCTACCCATTTACAACCTCCCATGTCCACCCCTTTTCACCTACCTCTTCCCCATTTCCACACTCCCTTATCATCCCCAACTCCTTCTTCTTCCCTTTTCCATTGAGCCCTCTGTCCTGCTCAATGCATCCTGCTGGTAGACGTCACGTGTCAACAGTTTGCGCTTGTCCCTGTATGAACACTGAGCACCGTTCACTGTGAGGTGTGTGACGCCGTGGATTGCAGGGTGCTGTTGCTGTGGTCGGGTTGTGCGTGTTGCTGTGGTGGGGTCGGTGTGTGGGTGTCGTTCTCACTACATGCTTCCCGACCGTACTGGGTGGAGCTCCTAAAGGTTAATGTGCCTGCACGTCTTGCTTGGTGACCAGAAGCCATGGGCTCTGTAGTCTGACATGTGAGCCCCCCATCCCCAAGAGACATATTCATTGTCAAGTGAGGGTCAGTTTGGGGCAGACAAATTGTCAAAAGTCTGCATTGAGAAAAACTGTTCCAGTAATTGGGACTATCCTGGAACAAAGTATGTTCCATGGCAGGCCCCATCAAGACCAAACTCAGGCCGACAGGGCCACTGCCGCCACCTCTTCCTTCATCCCCACAGCTACGGAGGCCTTCCCTTCTTAAGGCCTATCATGGACAAAATATGCCCTGTATTTGACGATAGAAAAAGTGCAGTCTGACAACCTGAAAAATAAAGACATTTGCCAAATAAGCACTTGAAAACTGTGATTCCTCTCAGGCAGCAGGAACTGTGAAGGAGGAGACCTGTCCCCTTCATCAGGGACAATAAAAAAAAGAGCTAACGTCAGATGGAGCAGAGCTGGAGGATGACATCAGGAATGGTGGGAGAAGCCAGGCTTAAAGACATCCAGTGGTGGAGTACGCCCAGTAGAATTGCCCAGGTATAAATAGTGAATGGAATCTAGGTAGTTAGAATAATAATTGAGGGAAAAAAAGTTAATAAGGATGCGTGTTGTAAATCTTTGTGGAAGAATAGCTAGTAGAATAAAAGTATAAATACAAACAATGTTAAAAATCAAACAAAATCTGGAAAAAAAAAATCTGAATACAAAAACGTAAAGGTGAATGAAACCACTGCATCTATAAGGAAAAGGCTTACGTCAATTTTTTAGGGCTGTGGGTGGAGCCTTCAGCCATTCTGCAAGAGCTTTTTAGCTTTGAAAATGGTCCATCTCACAACCTCTTCCGTTGGACTTTTGGAAGTATCTTTACGAAAGCCCAACGGAGCTGAAAGCCCTCCACCACAATTGGCGTACGGAATAACAGCTGCACTATTTCGGCTGTTACTTCTGCATTCGATATGCACTGACAGCGCAGAGTCATACGCAGTGTGAGTCGTGACATGCGCAGTGATGTGGTGCCACCATGTTGTGTATGGTACTATGCCATTCATTGTTTGTGCCCTCTCCCGAAGTCATGGCTGCGATTTCGTGTCGCACACTGGGAGCCCACCCCAGTGTGCGGAATAGACTTTTTTCCTATAAATTAGAAAACGGCCCCTCATCGGTTTCATTTTTTCTGGTGCCCCCAGCCCAAGTTATGCCCGACACGTGGTGACCAATCCCCATGTCGGCATTCATGTGGCACACTAGGAGCCCACCCCAGTGTGCTGAAATGTTTTGTTTCCTTTTTTCTGTGTCCTTTTGAAAACGGTCCCTTGCTGTCGGATTTGTTTCCCTGTGAAACTAAAAACGGTCCCTCGGCATTGTTGTGGTCTCCCCCCACTGCGCACCCAGCTCCCCACAACCCCCCTTACCCCATACTTACCTCCGGAGGTTGGCGCTGTCATCTTCTCTGGACCGGGACACGTCTGCACTCTTCAAAGCCCAACCGCAAACTGAAGAATTAAAGGTAAGCGTGCTATACAGCCATTCAATGGGGTTTTCAACTTATGCTGTCTCCGCCATTTCTTGGAATTTTTGCCCCAAATTTTCAGCATGGGCTTCTTGGGACCCCTCCTCGTGAACACTGTCACTTTGTTACTCGGTCCCGGAAGGTGATTTCGTGGTCACTGCGCGGAATCACCTTTCGGGACCGATTCACAGCACGACAGTGCCACTGTTCATGAGGTAGGGTCCCAAAACACCCATGTTGCAAATTCAGAAAAAAAAAAATGACTGCTAATGGCATGCATTGCGAGTTTCTATGGTCGCTCTTAACATTGCTAATTTTTAATATTTTCACTCCACATTTTTAACATTGCCATTTTTACACACCTCCTTCACAACAGTACAGCTGCCATTTACCACAACCTGCCCGAAATGTGTTTTTGCACCTGTGGCGCAGAATAGTGCGTTTGCTCTGCACAATCACCTTTCGGTAAAATTAAACAAAATGACACTGCCACTGTTCATGAGGAGGTGTCCAAAAAAGACGATGTTGAAAATTTGGTGAAACAATTCCAAAAAATGATTGCGTTACGAGCGTGCGCTGCGCAGTTTCTACACATGCTACTAACTTCGCTAGTTTTTAATATTTTCACTTCACCTTTTTAACATAGCCATTTTTTCACTTCCTTCACAACTGTACAGCTGTCATTTTCACAACCTGCCCGAACTGTGTTTTCACACCTGTGGCGCAGAATAGTGTGTTTGGTCTGCGCAATCACCTTTCAGGACAACTGAACAAAATGACACTGCCACTGTCCATTAGAAGTCCAAAAAAGACCATGTTGAAAATCAGGTGCACCACCTCTAAAATATGGCCAACTTACACCTGGACAATGAATGATTTCTACGCACGTGTCACTTTCGTCACCTGCTAGCACTTCACAGCCCTATCAGCTCTGGCCAGAGTTTGTTAATAAAGGTTACGCTTCCATTTCAGCAGTAAAATGTTTATTTTAAGACATCTTATCTTAGCTATCGGGACCATGCCTTCCTAGTCTGCATGTGTGCAATGACAAGCTTCCAACAAATTTCCTTTAACATTTAAGACTAAAAGAGCATTAACAGCGGCAATAGGTGCTATTATGTGATGAACTGCCCTTTCAACCACACCAATATTAAAACTAAAACAGTAGTTTCCAAAGCGACACCCTGGCAACCTAACCAAGCACTGCAGCTGCATACCATTTAATTCACACTAGTACATTTAAATTCACTGTCCAGGAATGTTATCGATATCCCCTAAAAGAGATAAAGGGGGAATGGGATGCCCCCAACACACTGCACCACCATCAGAAAGCCCACAGGTACTGGTTTCAAAAACATGCATGTATAATGAAATGGCTTGCAAGTCAGGAAATGAGTAAACTTTTACTGGCCTATTAAGTCCAGGAAATAATTTTGTTATCATTTAGTGTTGAAATCAGTACTGAGCAATTATAAGAAACTACGTCAGCATTCACTGATTCTCACTGTTGTGGTATAAATGGTTTGATGTGATTTGCTGAGGAGACTGGAGACTTGCTTTCAGAATAGGTTAGTGGGTGGTCTCGAAAGCTTAGCACCATGGATGCTGCTTGGCATGCTGGCAAAATGGGATCTCTAGCACCAGACAGAGGCCAGCAGGAAGTAAAGGAGGCCTTCAATAGGACCCTCTCTGTCTCCAGGGAACGGGAGGAGAGCCTTCTTCCTGTTGTATAAGAGTAGCCTGGTAGTGCATGCAGACTGTACAGCTGTGGATGAGGCTGCTTGGAGCATGCCGCGCACTCTGATACTCCTGAGGTGGGTAATTGGTGGAGGGGGAGTTAAATAATTGGGAGAAAAGGCCCCTGAATTAGGTAGATGAAACTAAGTCAATAGTCGGGGGCACTGGGGATCCTAGGAGGCCACACTTCCTCTTTTCCTTCCCTGATGCCAATTACTGATTCCTGGAAGAGTAACATAGAAACATAGAATTTGACGGCAGATAAGGACTGCTTGGCCCACCTAGTCTGCCCATTTCCCTACCTGATGGATAAGCTGCAGATTCTAGTTAATCAACAGCTTACTTCCTCCTACCCCCACAAGAATTGTCTTATGTCTGTTCCATGCATTCTTGAATTTTCCCACTGTTCCTGACTCCACAGCCTCCTCAGGAAGGCTGTTCCATGCATCCACAACCCTCTCTGTGAAAAAATACTTTCTAACATTACCTCTGAGCCGCCCCCCTCTATCTTCAAATTGTGCCCCCTTGTTCTTGCACATCTCTTTTTCAAAAAGATGCTACCCTCTTGTACTTTGTTAATTCACTTTAGATATTTGAAAGTTTTTATCATGTCCCCCCTCTCCCCAAGGGTATACATAATAAGTTGCTTTAGTCTATCCTCCTATGTCTTCTGGTGCAGACCCTGCACCATTTTGGTTGCCCTCCTCTGAACAGCCTCCACTCTATGTCTTTGCGGAGATGGGGTCTCCAGAATTGCACGCAGTACTCCAGATGGGGTCTCAGCAACTGTCTGTACAGAGGGATAACAATTTCCTGTTTTCTACTGTTCACACCTCTCCCTATGCATCCCAGTATCCCCCCAGCCCTCCTCACTGCCTTCTCACATTGCTTGCCCACCTTTAGGTCATCTGACATAATTACTCCTAGGTCTCTTTCGAATTTTGTTGTTATTAACTCACTCCCCATTGTGTACTCTTCCCCTGGGTTTTTGTTTCCCAGATGCATTACCTTGCACTTCTTTGCATTGAATCTGAGCTGCCATATATTTGACCATTCCTCCAACCTTGCCAAGTCCCTTTTCATCCTTTCCACCTAGGGTCACCACCTTTGAATGAGGTAAAAACCGGATGCAAAACCACACCCCAAACTCCGCCTCTGGTCCCACCCCCTTTTTATGACTGGCGAGTATATCGCTTCTCCTTCAAAGCCATTTGTAATGTTGGAATAGACATTGCTAGTGATAGGAAATCATTTTTATACTGTTATTTATTTGATTTATTTATTTATTTATTCAGTTATTTATTTCTATTCTTTGGCAACCAGGTTAACTCCCATAGGCCACACAGCCCATTTTATAGGAGTGACCCAAGAGCACAGGAAGGTTAACTGACTTGCTCAGGGTCACACAGTATGCAAGTGGAAGCTGTGGGAATCAAACTCAGGTCTGCCGGATGTGCCAAGCTCATTCACAACTTATTGCTCAAGCCTCTGTTAAACACTCTCCCATTTTCCTTTCCATGTCAGTCATGTATTCTGATGTTTTGACCAACTTTTGATAATTTAATTATTGGTGCTCGTGGTACCCTTAATACTGCACTCTGTTCCCCTTTACCTCAGCAGCTACTGCTGTTTCTTTTTATATTTCTAAGATATTCCACAATTTCAGACACACCTTTCCATGCTGTTTATGTGAATGACCTACAAAAGTGTAGCTAATATCATGGAATCTTATGAATTTAACAAAAATTGGTCTAAAACATACCAGAATATAGGACAAACAAAAAGAAACACATGCAAGCAAATACAGGTGTACAAACTGTGTCCTGTCATAGCAGTAAAAGACCATACTTAAAATTCAGAGTGGAAAAGATTAGGTTAATTTACTGCTAATGATCTTAATGGCTATACTTTACACCTCCCAGACAGACTGGTTTTACAGACAAAGGCAGGTCTGAATGACATCAGAACTTTGTAACTAATGCAGCCAAAACAGTGAATGATTTGATACTTCAGTTTTAAGAGTATATGAGCACTCAAAATGGCCCAAAAACCGGACTGCATTTAATCAAAACCGGATGACTGGATAAGGACCCTAAAATCCGGATTGTCCGGTCAAAAATCGGATAGGTGGCAACCCTATTTCCACCCCACCTTGTGTATCAACCCTGCTACAGATCTTTGTGTCATCTGCAAAGAGACATACTTTTCCTTCCAGGTGCTCTCCAATGTCACTTATAAAGACTTTAAAGAGGACCGGTCCCAGTACCGAACCCTGCGGTACCCCGCTAGTTACCCTTTCTTCACTGTGGACTCCGGTTACTATTACCCTTTGCGTTCTGTTGTCCAGCCCGTCTTTTATCCAGGCTACCACCTTGGGACCCACTCCAAGGCTGGCTAACATGTATATTAATCTTTTGTGTGAGATTGTGTCAGTTGCCTTGCTAAAATCTGGGTAGGCCATATCCATAGCCCCTTCCTGGTCTACTACTTTGGTCACCCAGTCAAAGAAATATATTAGGTTCATCTGACATGACCTTCCTGCTGTGAAACCATACTGCCTTGTGTCCTGTGCCTCACTGGCCTCTAGGTACTCAACAATTCTTTTCTTCAGAAGTGATTCCATCATTTTTCCTACCACTGAGGTCAAACTAACTGGTCTGTAGTTTCCTGCCTCTGCCCTGCTCCCACTTTTGTGAAGTGGAGTCACAGTTGCCCTCCTCCAGTCCTCAGGTACCACCCTATCCTCCCATGATTTGTTAAAGAGAGTAGTCAGTGGCGTTACTAGTTCTACCCTTAGTTCTTTTAGAATTCCTGGGTGAATCCCATCACGCCCCATTGCTTTGTCCACCCTCAGTTTCATGACTTCTTTCAAAACCCTTCTTCTGTGAATGTACTGGTATCGACCCCCATTCAGAGTGTTTCTCTTGTTTGGTTTAGGTACCTTCCCCTCCTCTTCTGTTGTGAATACTGAGCAGAAATATTGTTCAGTATCCCTGCTTTTTCACTGTCACCCTCTGCCCACATTCCCTCCCCTTTATTAAGTCTCTGTATCCCTCCCTTGGTCTTTCTTCACTCCCTAATGTACCTATAAAAGGTTTTATCTCTCTTCTTAACAGAGTTGGCTATCTTTCCCTTAGTTTGTGCCTTTGCTTTTCTGACTGCCTTCCCTGCCTCTTTCTGCTTTAACTGATAAAGTTCTCTGTCCTGCTCCTTCTGTGGTTCCTTATATTTCCTGAATGCTATCCTTTTCTCCTTAACCTTCCCTTCCACCTCTTTTGAGAACCATAGTGTTTTTTCCTTCATTTTGTTTTGTTGATTTGCTTCACACAAAGGCTTGTTGCCGCTGAGATGGCTGTTTTCATTATTCCCCATTTTCCCCCACCCCTTCTTCTTGCCCGTTTGCTAGTGCTTTTCTGAGGCACGCTCTCATTTTCCCAAAGTCAGCCTTCCTAAAGTCCAATACTCTTGTTTTTGTATGGCTTGACTCTATGGCTGTGTTTATTGCGAACCACACTGTCTGGTGGTCACTTCTTCCCAGATAGCTACCCACTTCTAAATCTGAGATCCTTTCTCCTTCCCTATTTGAGAGTACCAGGTCTAAGATTGCTCCCTTCCGAGTGGGTTCCAACACTAGCTGTCTGAGGCATGCCCCTTGTAGGGCATCAAGAATGACCCTGCTCTTGGATGTGCCTGCATCAAAGGTACTCCAGTGAACATCTGGCATATTCAGGTCCCCCATCAACAATATCTCCACTTTTTCTGCCATTTTAAGGATGCCTTCTATCATTTCCTTGTCCATTTCCTCCCCCTGAGATGGGGGTCTGTACACAACCCCCATGCGGATTGTGGTACCATTTCCTGTCTCCAGGGTGAGCCACAGTGACTCATCAACTTCCTGTTTACTCTTTAGTTCTGTTGCTTTAATCCCTTCCCTTATATAGAGAACTACTCCTCCTCATCTTTTACCCACCCTGTCCCTCCTGTAGTTTGTGTATCCTGGTATGTTGACATCCCAGTCATGGTTCTCTGTGTACCATGTTTCTGTGACTGCCACAATATCCAGGCATCCCTCTTCCATCAAGACCACTAGTTCAGGGAGCTTGTTACACAGACTGTGGGCATTGGTATTCATCATCTTCCATTTTTTTTTATGGCCTTACCCCTTTTAGCCCCATCCCTGTCCTTACTACCTTTTTCTGCATTTACCACTGTCCTGCTCCCTACTGACTTCTCTGCCTTGGTGTTTACCTCTCTAACTAATGTGTTTTGTGGGGGAAGCCTGAGATTTCCCTGCTTCTTTTCAGTGCCCCCCCCCTTGGCTAGTTTAAATGCTTGCCAATGAAGCATTTAAACCTGTCACCTAGGATCCTGGTTCCCCCCTGGAAAGATGCAGACCATCGCACCAGTATAGGCCTGCATCCCTCCAGTCCACAATGAAGCAAAAAGCCTGAGCTCCACACCAGTGTTTCAACCATTCATTGAATCCCATGGTGCAGAATACCCTAGCATCATCCTTGCCATAGACAGGTAGCACCTCCGAAAAGGTTACCGTACATGCTACTTGTCTAAGACCCCTTCCCAACTCTACAAACTCCTCTTGCACCGCTCTGATCCCATTCACAGCCAGGTCATTTTATCCCTAAGTGGACAATGACATCCAGCTCCGTCCCTCGTGCAGCTGCTCCTGCGATCCTGAGGATTCGCTTCCTGTCCCTCTGAGCCATGGCGCCAGACAGGTACCTTACCTCCCTATCCCTTTCCTCCCCCACTTCTACCCCCCTAATGATCGAGTCCCCCACCAGGAGTTGTTTCCTTCCCCTGTGGAGTCTCGTGCCACCCTCCTGTGGGTTTCCTTTGTGGAGGTTTCCCAGCATCCTCCTTGGTCTCCACTGCAGATGCCTCCATAGAGGAACCACTCTTCGCCAGAACAGCATATGAATTGTGGAGAGGTACAACTGGGGGGATGCACGTCTGTTCCACCACCCTCTCCCTTCCTGAGCCCACCGTGGTCCAACCACTCCTCATTCTTCGCAACCTCTGAGGTAGCGGTGGTGGCCCTGGTGGTCCGTGGGTGGGGGAAGAGGTTTCATGAATCCAAGCCAGGTCAGCCTGGAGACGGGCAATCTCCTCCCTCAGATCAGAGAGGTGCCTGCAAACAGGGCAGCATCGCAGCTTCCAGAATGTCTCCCGGAACACTGCTGCCCCACAGCCATTGCACTGCACCACTCCCATCTTGACTTATTTTGTGTCCCCTCTCCTGTTGCTTTGTATGCTTACTGTCTCCTCCCTCTATGTATTTTTACACTTACTTTCCTACTGCCTATGTGCCCTTACAACTCTCGCATTTCCTGTTCTGGCACAGGAACTTCCTTTAGTCTTCAGTAGTCTCCTTCTTCCGTGCTTGGATTCAGACCTCCAGCAGCCAGGGGGGAGAAAGAGCTATTTTTTAGGTTTCTTTGAGTAGCTGAGGAGTTAAGCAGGACCTTACCCCAAGAAGGAAAGCAGAGGGTGCTGCAGTCATTCTAGAGATGAGATCACCCACTCCTACACCAACCAAACGAAGGCTGTAGTTGGGGCATGTTGGGCTACCTGTGTCCTGTGCTTGGTGGGTAACCCCTTGTGACTAAAACCAAAATAAGAGTATCTTTGTCACAACCCAAATCTCTCTCCTTTAATTTCACACTGCTAGACTTCAACAGCAATGCAATAGAAGGAGTCAGTGAATTCAGAAACTTCGGAGTGCTCCTTGACAGCCACCTCTGGAGGCCATAGTTAGGGCATGTTGGGCTACCTGTGTCCTGTGCTTGGTGGGTAACCCCTTAAGTGACTAAAACTAAAACAATGGTATTCACCAGCCCATGAAATCCCCTCTCCTTTAACTTCACACTGCTAGACTTCAACAGCAATGCAATAGAAGGAGTCAGTGAATTCAGAAACTTTGGAGTGCTCCTTGACAGCAACCTCTGGAGGCCGTAGTTAGGGCATGTTGGACTACCTGTGTCCTGTGCTTGGTGGGTAACCCCTTAAGTGACTAAAACCAAAACAATGGTATTCACCAGCCCAAGAAATCCCCTCTCCTTTAACTTCACACTGCCAGACATCAATGGTAATGCAACAGAAGGAGTAAACGAATTCAGAAACCTTGGAGTACTCTTTGACAGTCACTTCAACTTTGGTTCACATGTAAATCAACTCATCATGAAAACTCACCAACGACTAAGCATGCTCTACAGAGTTAAGCCTTTCCTGATCCATGAATCCAAGACCCTGCTTGCCACTACCGTCTTCCTCCCCCTGCTCAACTATGGCGCACTTGTCTATTATCCTCCCCTGACCCAGAATAGCCTCCTAAAAACTTGGCTCCACCTTTCACAGCATCATCTGCTTCACCCCAGGTCTCCCCAGATTCACCCAACACTGCGACCTGTACAAGATCTCTAATTGGTCCTCTCTCGAAGACAGGCTCAACAGCAAAGTAGTCACATTCTTTTTTAAACTATCCGTAGGCCACCTCCCCCTCTTCCTAAGGTCAGCCCCCTCTCGGATCACCAGAAGATCTTCCACCACCTCTTTCTCCATCCCTTTCTGTCACACCACCCAAGGCCAAAACACCCTCTCCTATAAGGGTGCTAAATTGTTCAACAGCCTTCCCCCTTCTATCACTTAGTGCCCCACAATGTTCTCTTTCAAGCTTAACCTTAAGGTGCACATCTCTCAGGTTGCCATCTGCAAGTGCCGTACTATTTGAGATCCTCCCTCAGTATGCTCCCAACACCCTAACCTATCTCTGTTCTCCCATGTTTAGACATGCTCTCCATCTCTGCCCTCCCACGTTTAGACACGATCTCCAAGTCTGATACATCTCTGCCCTCCCACGTTTAGACATGCTCTCCAAGTCTGATACATCTCTGCCCTCCCACGTTTAGACATGCTCTCCACGTCTGATACATCTCTGCCCTCCCACGTTTAGACATGCTCTCCAAGTCTGATGCATCTCTGCCCTCCCACGTTTAGACACGATCTCCAAGTCTGATACATCTCTGCCCTCCCACGTTTAGACACGATCTCCAAGTCTGATACATCTCTGCCCTCCCACGTTTAGACACGATCTCCAAGTCTGATACATCTCTGCCCTCCCACGTTTAGACACGATCTCCAAGTCTGATAATGCTGAGCACTTTCCTCAAAGGCACTACATTTTGTTTATCCCCTATTGCCTAACCAATATTTGTTCTATGGTCAATTTAGTTAAAACTGTTCTGCACCTTGTCTTCTATATCCCTAATTGTGTAGCACAATGGATGTTCCTCACTCTTGTAACCGTCTCTCTATGTCCAAGACTGGACACTTGTGAAAACGGGCAATTTTGCTCAGATGCCTGTCCGGTATAATCAATAAACTGAACTGAAAACTGACTCCTTGGCAGCAAGCGGCATGAGATAAAGTTGAAGGAGACCTCATTCAGTGAAGCAGGTGGCAATAAAAACAGGTTACTCACCTGTAACAGTAGTTCTAGGAGTGGTATATGTTGTTCATCCACACTCTTTGGCATGTCCACTTCCGCTTTAAATCTCACTAGAAGTCTTCAAGCTGGCTCCTCCCATTCACCCAGGTGGTATATACCTTGGCTGTGCCCCATGACGCCAGATCTTAGCCTGCCGGAAGCCAGGTTGTGTGCGTCCGCAGCTGGGGAGGTTGGGTGGGTCCGTGTGGATGAACAACATATACCACTCCTAGAACTACTGTTACAGGTGAGTAATCTGTTTTTCTAGGATCGTGGATAAGTTGTTCATCCACACTCTTTGGCAGACTCCTAGCAGTTCTCCAGGAGGAGGGTGTGACACTTGGACAGCTGATTCTGATTAACCTATGCTTTTTGTAATATAAAAATGTGTTATTGAATGTCTCTCATGCGAGATGCTGACAGTCTGTGGAATGACAACCCCCCTTCCAAGTTTTAGCTAATAGGTGTTACCTGGAAAGCCAAGAGATAATTACAGGCTAGAAGAGACTTAAAATTTAGGATCTCCTTTTTATGTGACTAATTGCAGCTTGCCAACTGACAAGATAGATCATAAACTTTTATAACATTCAGAGGAAACACAGTAAAATTCACATGGTGATACAAAAGCATGTTGCACCTCCGTGAGATCTGGCAGAGAGACACAACAAGTCCTTTGATGTCCTGGAAAGGGGAAGCAGCTCATAGAAAAAAGAAAGTCATTTAAAAAAAAAGAGTTTTGTTGAGGTCACAGAATGTTAATTTACCTCTGATAAGACATCCTGTTTTGCACAGATATATTTTTTATATTCTGACAGGGAGGAGCTAGGTGACCTCACGCAAAGAAGTTGGCAAAGCCAGTTTTTAAACAGTATTCTGTTTTCCATTTACACACAAATGTTTGGACTCTGAAAAAGCAACATCAGGCACTGTTAGGAGATAAGTATACTGTGATAGGAGATTTTGACTGCACTTTTAAACCTGTTTTGTTTAAGCAATTTATATGTTTTGTGATATATGGTTCTGTATTTACATTTGACATTTTTTTTATCAATTTTGAAGTAAACCTTTACTTTACAGACTACTTGGTGTGCCTTTGAATTTCTTTTTCTTGACAATGGAAGCATACATGGTTAAAGCTGACACTGCACTAAGCTTACTGGTTTTACCAAACTGGGAAAAGGTAAGAATTTATTCTGGGGTCTTTAATAGAGTTTTAAGGGTTCATTTTGTACGCCTGGTTAGGTGCTCGTAGGCAAACGATATCTGGCCCCCCCCGAAGAGCAGAATTATCTGAGCCTGTACATTAGGTACGTTAACAAGAGATTCACAGTTTGAATCCCTCCAAGACTTGAGACCAAAGGTTGATTCGAACCCACAAAACAGACAGGAGTGTTACCCTGTTTCTGTTAACTGTTCACAAGACTGTGCTCTGAGGTTGGCACTTTGGGAGTAGAGGGCTGACCTGCTGAGTGGGTTTGTGACAGAGGGAGGCAAGGTGAACACCCCCTACTTAGGGAACAGAGATTGGAGAACTGAGGCCCCAAAACCAGCATCCTGGCGTGGCTCAAGGTCGATGTGGTAGTGGGTGATGAAGGTGTTTGCTGACTTCCCAGTAGTAGCCCGACAGATTTCCTAGATAGGGATGTCCCTGGAAGCAGCCACCGGGGCAGCAGTATGGTGGGTAGAATGAGCTCTTATCCCTCTGGGAGGCTCCTTGGCCGCCAACTCGTAGCACAGACCTATGCAAGATGTAATCCACCTTACAATGGTCCGTTTTGCTGCAGGTCTGGCAGAAGCAGCTTCAGCGTAGGTGACAAACAGCTGGCGAACCCCTCTCTGAATTTCCGCCGTCCTCTCCTTATAGTAGGAGAGAGCATGTCTCAGGTCCAAAGTATGGAGCCTGTACTCAGCCTCCGTAATCTGTAATTTGTGTAGTATACCGGCACAGTCAACACCTGGTTAAGGTGAAACTCTGACACCACCTTCGGAAGGAATTTTGGGTGGGGGTGTAGGGCAACCTTGTCCCTGTGAAGACCAGATAAGGGGAGTCCACCAAAAGTGCCTGGAGCTCCCCTGTCCTTCTGGCAGATGTGATAGCCACCAGAAAGGCTGTCTTCCACGACAAGTGTGACAAGGCACACTTGTGCATTGGTTCAAATGGCTTGCCCATGAGCTTTGCCAATACCAGCAGTAGATCCCACAGAGGTGGAGGTTCACGCACCAGAGGGGATATGTGATCCAGGCCTTTGAAAAAGCGCCCAACCACTGTCTCCTGCGCCAAAGTCGTTGACCGGCCCGTGCCCGGTAAGCAGAGATGGCTGCCAGGTGCACCATAAGGGTTGATGATCGCAGACCCCCTTTGGAGAGAGACCAAAGGTAGTCTAGAATGTTAGCCACTGGACAGGACAGAGGGTCCAAGCCCTTGCCCTGACACCAAATGGAAAACCTTTTCCATTTGAAGGCATAACATTTCCTGGTCGATTCCTTTCTGGATGCTCCACCATGGTGTAGACAGCCTCGGAAAGACCCAAAGCCTGGAACTCTAGCCACTCAGGTACCAGGCTGTGACATGCAGGGATTGAAGGTTCCGATGGAATACCTTCCCCTGATTAAGTGATATCAGGCCCGGGCTTGTGCAAAGCCGCTCCTGTGGCCTGCAGCTGAGGCTGAGGAGATCTGGATACCAGATCTGGCGGAGCCAGTCTGGGGCTACCAGAATCACCTTTGCCTTGTCCCTCCTCACCTTGAGGAGCACCATGTGGATCAAGGGAAATGGAGGGAAGGCATAGAGGAGGCCTGGAGTTCACGGCCTCGAGAAGGCATCCCCCTACAGCAAACCCTGCTGAGGGGCGGGCGGGCATGAAACAGCCTCAGCTTGGTGTTTTCCCTGAAGGCAAACATGTCCACCATCGGTTTGCCCCAGTGGGAGAACAGGCTGTAAACTACCTCTGGATGGAGAGACCACTCATGGGATGTCTGGCCTAAGCAGCCGAGAGCATCCACCAGATGGTTTGAGGCTCCTGCCACATGGATGGTTAGGAGATCTGCCTCCAATCGACTCACGAGGGTCCAGATGCGGAGCGCCTCGTTGCACAGCAGATGGCAGTGTGTGCCGCCCTGTTTGTTGAGGTAATACATGGTCGTGGTATAGTCTGTCTGGACTTGAACCACTTGACCCCGGAGCTGAGGAGCGAAAGCTGACAGTGCCAGTCTGACTGCTTTGAGCTCCAACAGGTTGATTGGCATCAGGACTCCTCGGGGGTCCAGAGCCTGTGGGCCCTTTTGTACCCCATGTAGACTCCCCAGCCCATGAGAGAGGCATCAGTCATGAGGACGACCATCGGCTCGGGGCGGACAAATGGAATCCCTTCCTGCAGCTGGTCTGGGGCGGTCCACCATTGGAGAGCGTCCCACATCTTCTAAGTTACAGTGATCAGCTGGTCGAAATGACCGTGATGCTGAGTCCACTGGGTGGCTAGCTCCCACTGGAGGGGGTGCATGTGCAACTGGGCCCAACGGACCACTGAGGTGCACGCCACCATGTAACCCAGAAGGTGCAAAAAGTCCCGGGCAGGGCGCAAGTGCCCAACCAGAAATAATTGGGCAAATGAGGAAAGAACCTCCGCCCTGTCTGCCGGGAGCCAAGCTCTGGCTTGACAAGAGTCAAGCTGTGCCCCGATGAAGCCCATCACCTGAGAAGGCACGAGTTCCGACTTGGCCACGTTGATGAGGAGGCCGAGTTGGGAGCAGGTCTGGAGGGCCAGGTCCCTGGACCTCTCCACCTCCTATTGGATGGAACCTGCTAGGAGCCAATCTTCGAGGTAAGAATAAATCCTGCCCCCGATGCCTGAGATGGTCCTCCACCACTGCAATGCATTTGGTGAGACCCGTGGGGCCGATGACAGGCCGAACGGCATGGCTCGGAACTCGTACAGGGTCCCTTCGACCCTGAAGCAGTGGAACCACTGATGGGATGGACGGATTGGGATGTGAAAGAACATGTCCTGCAGATCCAGTGAACAGAACCACATGTTTCGCTCCAAGGATGGTATGATCTGGGACAGAGTGACCATCCAAAAGGTGTGTGACCTGAGATATTGATTCAGGTCGTGCAGATCTTGAATGGGGTGCCAGCTCCCCATTCGCTTGGGCACCAGGAAGTACCTGGAAACAAAGCCTGGGTCTGCTGGAGGATCTGCCACCAGAGCTACTGCCTCCTTGAGGAGGAGCTGAGCAATGTCATCTCAGAGAGCCGACTAGGTCTGAGCGGATACTCTTTCCTCCTGAGGGGCACGGGCTTGGCTTGGGGGGTACTGCTCAAATTCCAGAGGCAGTCTACGACCAACCACTTTGAGAACCCACCTGTCCGAAGTGATATCGGACCAGGCAGAAAGGAAGTGGCAGAGACGGCCCCCCACAGGAGGACCCAGAGCTGAGGTGACAGGAGAGGGACTGACAGACTCCATCCCGTCACTGAGCAGGCTTGGAGGAGGAGGAGGATCCAGGACCTGAACCTTGGCCTCCTTTACAGGCCTGGGTTTGGGCCGAGGGCACTGAGCCTGCTGCTGTTGCTGGTGTCCACTTTGAACGGAGGACTGCCGAGCCGCAGGGGAAGAGTGCTGAAAAGGCTTCTTCTTTTTCTTCTGCTGGTTCTTGCCCAAAGAACCCTTGGCAGAAGTGGCATCCAGGGTGGCACTGGACTGTTCAATGTGCTGAAGGTGACCAGCCACTCCTGGGCCCAACAAGTCGGTCCCAAGGAAGGGCATGTCACCTAGTTTGTGCTGGGTATCCGCCGGGAAGAAGGAGAGCCTCAGCCAAGCCCTAGGACGGGAGGCAACCGCAGCAGCCATCGAGTGGGCACAAGAATCCCCGATGTCCAGGGCCATCTGAAGCTGCTGCCTGGCAACAGCTTGGCCCTGATCCAGGACCTGCTTGACCGTGGTCTGCATGTCCGCGGGGAGATGTGGGAGGACTTCATCCAGTGACCCTAAAAGGGCATGAGAGAAGTGTGCCATGATGACAGCTGAGCCTGCCTGATGAAGGCCCAAGGAGGAAGCCGCATAGTCCTTCCTGGCTGAATGGTCCAAGAGCTTGGACTCTTTATCAGGAGGTCGGTCAGTGTTGGCAGAACTGCCATTATGCCTGAACACAGAGGCGGTCACCAGGCTCTATGGCCAAAAGGGTGCTCTGTGAACCCCACAAGGGACCCCATGCAGGGTTGTAGCCATGGATTTCAGATTTGTACACCAGCCTGCCATACTGCTACCCCCTCCCCCACTGTTGTTCATGTCTGCCCCCCCAATAACTTGAGTCCAAGGTTCCTGGCTCCAATCAGATGATTCCCAAACTAGACCTGCTGTCTGTCTGCACTACTAGCGTGGTGCTCGCTGCCTGCTGGTACAGTAAATGCCACTGACTGCACCATGAGTCCAAAACCACGGCAGAAATTTCTTCTCTCTCTCCTGCAGGTAGGCAGATTTGCTTCATTGCCACTCCCATGAAGCCTTCTTTCTTTTAGCTGGCTCTGAGTCTGTTCTTCCGTCTGCCGCTCCTCAGTTCTTTTATTGCTTCTCTCGCGCTCCCAGTACAATTGAACTAATAGCATGGCTTCTAACTTTGCTGTGGCATTTAAACTCACTGCCCAAGTCTTGCCACACCCCCTACCAGATGCCACAGCCAATCACTACACAGGCAGACCATGTGGACCTAATTGAGACCTTCAGCTTCAACGTCTGCAGTCCACTCTGCCCCCCCCCCAAAAAAAACAAAGCTGAAAGAGAAAAGAAAAAGCCTGCAAAGCCAAAGGAATTTAAATGTGGTGGACTAGAGAGGGCAGAACAGTGCTGGCCAGCTTGTTCGCTACCCCCTGCTACTAAACTTGGTATGCCATGGCTTACTTGGGGTATCAGTAGCTACACCCTTGACCCCATGGGCACCGCATACTTGCGGGCCATGCAGGCAGATGGAGCTGGACAAGAGGCAGGGCACTGCCAAAGTTCTAGGGCCAGGCCGACAATAGCCTCAGCCACAGGAAAGGCCTCCGTCGGTGTATCCCCTCTCTTATGGATGTCCGTAAGAGGGTACTCCGCCTTTTTCTGGATCAGCTCCAGGGGCATCCCTGTAGATTCAGAGATGAGGTGAAAAATCCCTTGGAAAGACGAGGGACCTTCCTCCATCTCTAAGCCAATGGTTGATTCATCATCCCCTGCATGAGAATGCAAGCCAGTGACGTCTGAATCTGAGAAATCTGGGTATAATGGCCGACCACCCAGGTGACATTCGACCCGCCAAGGGCAGTCTGGGGTGACCATGACCGACAATCGCTGGGGAAGCCCGGTGTCAGGTCTATCTTCCTTGGAAGGAGCTCCTCCCACAGGCTGTCTGGGCGGTGGTTCCACCACAATCGGTGGAGAGACTGTTCTGGGCCGAACTGGTGGTTTTGATGGCTCTGCGGGCATGGGAACCAATTTAATCGGCTCTGAAGGAGTCGGCTTCGGCCTAGGAGGCGAAAGCCAGGTAATGGCCGGTGTAGAAGCCGGAGTTGGCTTCTGCCCGGTTAAAATTAGCTCCTGCCACATGAGGTCCTCGTAGCGCCAACGGAGTTTCTGCTGGAGCCTCTCCTCATCCGAGGAGGATGAGGACGACCAATGGCGTCACCTCTTCTTAGAGCATTTATGGCTCTTTCTCGGCCTGTCAGTTGAGGGGGTTCAAGACCTTGATCGAGATCGGAAGGGCTGACTCGGTCGCTCGGGAGACACTGGTGGGGCTGGTGATTTTCCTGGATCAGGGACCACTTCTTCGATGGGAGTCCCAGCATACTGGGTCTCATCATCTGGAAAGTCCAGATCAGGGGTTCAATCGAGGGAATCGTCGACTGGAGTGGGCGATATCGGATCGATCACTATTTCAACCTCATCAATAGATAATTCGGTCGACTGACTAGATGGCAAAGCCAAAAAGCCAGCGGCCAAAGTCGAGACCTCATGCTCCTGGGATCGAGATCTCTCCCGCTCCCAAGAACGTCTCTGTTGAGAAAAAGACAATCCTGGGTCCTTCTCCCGCTTATGGAATCAAGAGGAGTGCAAGCCCGCAGGCGCCTCTCCCTTGGTAAGGAGAGACTGCCACAACTCTCGGAAGGAACCCGAGAACGTGGAGCCCAGGTTGAGTGGAACGAAGAAGCTCCGAGAGGAATCTGCAGCACAAGCTGCTTCCTCCTCGAACACTTGAGTGCATTCCAACTGCTTGGTGGATCCCGCAGCTGCAGAAATCGCCCACCGAGCCTCCTTGGATTTCACTGGAGGGTTCCTATTCTCCAGCCTCCCCAGCTTCAGGTGTGCGAGATGGTTGTTGGGATGAAAAGCAAGACACAGACTGCATTTCGAGGTGTCATGGTCGACACCGAGGCAAAAGACGCACGTGGTGTGGGGATTGGTGCGTGACATCTTCTGGCTGCAAAGGCACCGATGAAATCCAGAGGAAGACTTTTCTTCCATGATCGAATCACCAAACTTGCTAAGCTAACATGAACAATGTAATTTTGGATTGTAACAGCAGGATTAAAAAGCCAGGAGCTGCGCGAGCACAAGGAGGCAACCTAAATCTTTCAGGAAAGGAAGATCTGGCGTCATGGGCTGGCGAGTATATACCACCGGTGGGTGGGAGAAGCCAGCTTGAAGACTTCCGGTGAGATTTAAAGCGGAAGGGGACATGCCAAAGAGTGTGGATGAACAACATATCCACGATCCTAGAAATACAGGTTACTCACCTGTAACCGTAGTTCTGGGAGTTGTATACAGTTCACATCCACACTTTGGCAGTTCCACTGAAACAGGCTGGTTTGTCGAATGTCTTCAAGCTAAGCTCCTCGCACCACCCAGGTGGTATACCTTCTTGCTCATCCCTGTGATGTCACATCATTGCCCGTTGGAAGCAGGGATCCATATGCCACTTGCCAGGGGAGACCAAGTGGGTTGTGTGGATGCAAACTGTATACCACTCCTATTACTATGGTTACAGATGAGTAAACAATATTTCTAAGGGCATGGATATAGTTCAGTACCCACACTTTTGCAGACTCTTAGCAGTTCTCCAGGAGAAGGGGTCAATGCATGCACCCCTATCTGAGGAACAGGCACTTCAAAAGCAGCATTCTAATGTGGCATGATACTGATGCTACAATGAGAGATGAAGGTGTGTGCATTCCTCCAGGAAGCAGCCCTACAGATCTCCTGGATAGGGATGTTCCTAGAGGCTGCAGCATGTCTAGTGGAATGAACCTTAAGCTCCCTGGGAGGCTCCCTACCAACTAAACAACAGCTGAGGTTGATGCAGGATGTAATCCTCCTGCCAACTGTCCGCTTTGCTGCTGGTCTGCCAGGTATGACTTCAGCGTATGTTATAAACAGCGGACAAGCTTCACTGCAAACTCCAGCCATGTGCTCCTTATATTAAGTGAGTACTCTCCACAGGTCCAGAGCATGAAGCCTGCGGTCTGCCTCTGTGGTGCATATTTTCTGAAAGACCCAAGGCATGGAACTCTAGCCGCTCAGGAACCAGGCCAAGTGGTGGAGGGACTGAAAGTACAGGTGCAGGACTGCCCCCTGTTGTCTGGCCCACATGTCCGGGCAAAGATGAAACTGCCATTAAGACCTGCTGCTGAGGCTCAGGAGCTCCGGGTACAAGAACTATCTGGGCCAGTCTGGAGCTATCAGGTTCATCTGTGCCTTGTCTTTCCGGGCCTTGACTACCACCTTGTGGATCAAGAGTAAGGTAGGGAAGGTGTCCACAAGGCCCGGGGTCCTGGGCTTGCAAAGGCACCCCCAATAGTGTCCCAGACTGTCGAGGAAGGGCACTTAACAGCCTCAGCTTTCTGTTCTCCCAGGAGGTGAACAGGTCCACCAGATGGGTGCACCAATGGGGAAGCAGGTGATTTATCTCTCCTGATGCAGTGATCACTCATGAGACATCTCTCTCACCTGGCTGAGAGCGTCTTCCAGCTGTTTACTTCCATAACATGAATCTCCCAGAGATCTGCACCCAGGCTGTGTATGAGTGCCCAGGTGAAGAGGGCCTTCCGACACAAGGGAAGAAAGTGAATTCTGCCCTGCCTGTTCAGGTAAAACATAGCTGTGGAATTTTCTGCATGGACCTGCATGACCTGACCCCTGATCGGGAAGTAAATTCCATGAGAGCCAGCCACATTGCACTGAGTTCCAGCAGACTGATGTGATGACAGGACTTCTGGGGTGCTCAGAATCCATGAGCTCTGTGGTCCTGCAGGTGTGTGCCACACACACCCCATAACAGACACATCCATCATGAGCATGCTGGTCGCTTCTGGGTGGACAAATGTGACTCCTTACTTCAGATGTTGAGGGACCAGCAACCACTGGATGGCATCTCACACAGGCTGGGTCACAAGGACCGGCTGGTCCAGATGATCTAGGCGCTAAGACCACTGGCGGCCCAGTTCACACTGTAGGTGGCACATCCACCAGTGTGCTCAATGAACCATGCTGGTGGTGGATGCCATGCTTCCCAGCGACCTCAGGAAATCCAGGGCAGGGCACGATATCCTAACCTGGAATGATAGAAACATAGAATTTGATGGCAGATAAGGACCGCTTGGCCCACCTAATCTGCCCATTTCCCTACCTAATAGATAAGCTGCAGATCCTAGTTAACCAACAGCCTACTTCCTCCTACCCCCCCCCATTAGAACTGCCTTATGTCTGTCCCATGCATTCTTGAATTCTCCCACTGTTTTTGACTCCACTACCTCCTCAGGAAGGCTGTTCCATGTATCCACAACCCTCTCCATGAAAAAATACTTCCTCACATTACCTCTGAGCCGTCCCCCTCTATCTTCAGATTGTGTCCCCTTGTTCTTGTACATCTCTTTTTCTGAAAGGTGCTACACTCTCGGACTTTGTTGATTCCCTTGAGGTACTTGAAAGTTTCTATCATGTCCCCCCTCTCCCTCCTCTCCTCGAGGGTATACATATTAAGCTCCATTAATCTCTCTTCGTATGTCTTCTGGTGCTGACCCTGCACCATTTTAGTTGCCCTCCTCTGGACAACCTCCATTCTGTCTATGTCCTTGCGGAGATGGGGTCTCCAGAACTGGACGCAGTACTCCAGATGGGGTCTCATCAACTGTCTGTACAGAGAGATAACAACTTCCTGTTTTCTACCAGTGATGCCTCTACCTATGCATCCCAGTATCCCACCAGCCCTCCTTACTGCCTTCTCACATTGCTTGCCCACCTTAAGATCACATTCGCATCCGGCAAAGGAGGTAAGATCTTAAGTCCGGTCTGCAAGGAGATGGGCCCTGGCCTGCAGGGAATCTAGTTCTGCCCAGATGAACATGATCACCTGTGAGGAGACCAGTTCGACTTGTCCAGGTTGACCAACAGGCCTAAGTCTCTGCAGGTCTGAAGGGTCTGATCTCTGGACTGCTCGAAAGCCTCCTTGGATGGCCCGGCTATCATCCAGCCATCTAGGTAGGGACCCACCCTGATGCCCTTGCACTTTAGAAAGGCTGCAACCACTGCCATGCATTTGGTGAAGACCCTGGGTGTGGACGAGAGACTAAAGGGCATGAAGTGGAACCGGTACTGAACCTTTTCTGCATGGGACCAAATGTACTGCCAGTGGGATGGATGGATCTGGATGTGGAAGAACGTGTTCAGGAGGTCCAGGGAGCAAAACCACATGCCCTGCTTCAGGGATGGTACAATATGGTTCAGAGTGACATTACGGAATTTGTGCATCCACATGAGCTGATCGAGATAGTGCAGATCCAGTATGGGGCACAAACCCCCATCCATTTTGGGACCTCAAAGTACCTGCATACATACCCCTGACTTGCCAGGGCATCTGGGACACCAGCTATTACTCCTCTGGCAAGGAGCTGAGTTACGCCCTTCCCGAAGGTGGACAGTGTGTTCTGTGATACCCTGGACTCCTGAGGAGCATGGAGTCATTAAGGCAGGAGAGCTTGAAATCCAAAAGCAACCCTATGCCTACCACTTCTAATACTCACTTGTTCGTAGTAATGACAGACAGACTGTGGCCAGAACTGGTGCAAAAGAACCCCCCTACTAGAATGCTGGGTCAGGTCCTGGACAGGTGGAAGGATGCCATCCCCTGACCCATCACTGGGCAGCTATGAAGGGGCACTGGCCACTGGGGCCAGAGAGGCACCACTTCTCCTGCCCCAGACTCCTTTTTGCCCTTGGCCACTGAACTTGCATTTTAGCACCAGTGTTGGTACTGCCCCTGCTAAGGCTGCTGCTGAGGCTGCCATGGCTGCAAAGACCTGTACTAAAAGGGCTTTTTCTTAGGCTTCTGTGCCTTTGGGTCATTCTGGGATGATGCCACAGAACCCAGGCTGGCACTGGACTTCTTGATCCTGGTGAGATGTACCTTCACCCCAGGGCCAAAGAGGTCGGTGCCTAGGAGAGGGACATTGGCCAGTCTGTGCTAGGTATCCGCCATGAAGGTGGAAAGATGCAGCCATGCCCTAGGATGCATGACAACAGCTGTTGCCATAGCACAGGCTCAGGAGTCGCCTGTGTTCAGAGCCGTCTGGAGCTGGTGTTTAGCCAGCCATTGACCCTGGTTTCTGACCAACTACAGGAAGCACCACTGTTCGTTGACAGTGAATCTGCTGACATCCCCTATAACAATGGCACAATGCCATATTATGCCATCCAGAAACTAAGTGCTCTGCCCCCTGCACCCCATACAATTATATATTATCAACTCCAGGTCGGAGTTGTTTCGGGGAAGGGGCAGAACACCGGGAGACATGGCATCTGTGAAACCCGGACCATTACAGCGACTTTCGCTGTAAAGGTCTTTTTTCTGGTTTCACTGTTGTGGTGTTGCTGTGCAGTGGGCCACCGCCAACTACACCGTAAGCAGACAGTAAGCTGAGAGGTGAAGGAGGACATTATCCAGCACTCCCCACAGAAAGTGACCAAAGATGGCCATCATCAAGGCTTTCCAGTCTGGTTTCAGGAAAAACCACTCAACTACCACCCCTCTCCTATGGCTCACAGACTGCATTCTAACCGGGATGGACAATGGCCAAATTACTTCTGCCATTTTTGTCGACCTGTCCAAGGCCTTCGACACCATCTCTCACTCCTTTCTCCTCGACTCACTCCCGGCAGCTGGCCTATCTCCCTCTGCCACAAACTGGTTCAAGGCCCACCTTACTGGTAGAACCCAATCAGTTAATATCTTGGACGGCACTCCCCCCCCCCCGATAAGCACTGGAGTCCCCCAGGGCTCTGTATTAGGGCTCCTCCTATTCTCCATCTTCTTAAATGACCTTCCCTCTGTTTGCTCCCCATCCTCTGCTATACCTATGTATGCCGATGATACAGTCCTGTATGCATCTGGCTCCTGTCCTGATGAGATTGCAACCAGCTTACAGCAAGACTTTGACAGGGTTCAGTTCTGGTTTGCTGACCATCAACTTTTCCTCAATGCGAAGAAGACTGTCTCCATGACCCTTGGCACAAGGCAGAGACTCTCTAGGCTTCCCTCCCTACCCATTTTCCACACCCTTGATGGGACTTTACTTGAGAACACATCCTTCTTCAGGTACTTAAGTGTTTGGTTGGACCAACACCTAAACTTCTCTGGACATATTGATGCCATCCAGAAAAAGCTGCACCCAAGCTTGGTGCCCTGTTCAGGAACCATAGTTGCATCCCTCCTATGGCTAGGTATAAACTTATTCAGAAGATGATACTGCCCATTTTCGACTACTGTGACGCAGTCTATGGTGCTGCCCTAAGTCCTCCCTGGCCAGACTGGACACTCTCTTCAATTCCTTCTGCCTCTTTGCCCTGTATGCCCCCCCCGGCACCTACCACTGCAATCTTTATCATGCCCTATCCTTCCCCTCTCTTACAAACAGGCGACTCTCCCACTGTGTTAAATTCACCTCCAAACACTAGTTGGGTGAGCTCCCTTTCTACCTCACCTCCTCCTTATAACCCCCACCCTCCCATTCCATTAGATCAACCGAATCTCACACTTTGGTCGTCCCCAGCAGATCCACCCAAATTGACCAATCTTGTTCAATTTCCCCATAAATCCAGCACTCATCCTCCGCCTACTCCATCAGCTCTGCCCTCAATAATTACCTTGCTCCTAGCTGCTCTTGCCATGTCCCTCCCTAACTCCTTCCTCTAAGCCCTGGACAACCCCTATCCCTCTACTGTCACCTTCATTTTACCCTATGCACACACACCCCACAAATTTCTAGCTCTCCTCCCCTTCCCTCAAATTTCTTCCCCTTACTGGCCTCCTTTGATCTTTCACAGAATGTAAGGGACACCAAATGTTCTCCATGGGTTCCTCTCCTACCCCCACCCAAGGGGCTTGTATCTTTCATCTTCTCCCTTCCCCACCATCTTAAAGGGGGTCTCTCTGGGACACTGCCTTATCCCCTTCTCTCTGGTCCCACCAGTCCCCTTGCAAGACTCCTTGCATCCTGAAGGGGTCTCCAGGGACATGACTCTTCCCTGCCTCTCTTTTCCCCCTTTTCTTTCACGTAAGCACCTGTTTACTTATTAACCTGGCACTTATTATTGTCTACTCTTTCTACCTATCATGCGCAACACTGTTTTAACACTATTTGTAACACCTGCCTTACAACTGCATGTTAATGTTGAACTTATAACTTGAATGTTTAATGTCTCATTCCTAGTGTACCCCTTCCCCCCAGGTTGCACCGGGAGACGAGCAACTTGTCGCTCAGTGTGCCTTCCTAGTGAAACATTTCAATAAATAAATAAGTAAGTAAGTAACTTGCCTGACGGAGACCCAACGATGCAGTAGCACATACCTTTTTAGCCGTGTGGTCAATGTTTTTGAATTCTTTGTTCGCAGGCTTGTCCACATCCCCTTGGCCACCAGATTTTCTAAAAGGCTGAGTCTGATACCAATCTTTCAGCTGAAGGGTAATCAGAGAACCCCAAAAGAGACCCGGTAGGGACCACATACCTGTGGACCATATGGGTGGAGGATGCTGCCTAAGCTTCAGGGCTGGTACCAAGATGGCCTCAGCCGCAGGAAAGACAACCTTTGGGTAACTGTTCCTGTCCAGGATGTCAGTGAAGGGGTATTTAGCCCTCTTATGAACTGGCTCTAGGGGCACACTCATGGATTCTAGCATGAGGTGGACTAAAGCCCCAAATGACACCAGCCCATGGTTGGTGGACACATACTCGACTGAGCCACTGCCAAAAGTGTGGGTCCTTGATGAGAGCAATGACTACCCCTTAGAGTTGGTGGAGGACTCCTCGAAAATGGCCCTCGACCGTTTACCACCATGAACTACCCGGGCATCCTCGGACTGGGTGGGCTCCACCGACAGCCAGCCTGGCAAGCTGGCAGCAGGGTGGAAGTACTTAATCTGAGCTCACACAAAGGGCTGTAGTGGTGGCAGCTCCACCCTCAAGGATGGAGAAGCAGATGCCGAGGACATCAGCCACAGATGGACCGGCGTAGGCATAACTGGCAGCTGCCAGGTGACCAAAGGGCCCAAGAGTAGAATCCAGACTCACCCCATGATGGTCCACTGCTTTCAAAGGAGCCCCTCATAGCGCTGCCACACCTTGCAGTGGTGCCTCTCCTCACCCAAGGATGAGGAGGTCAAGGAGCATCCATGGTGGTGCCTCCCAGTGCAGCGAGACGGAGAATGGTGTCCTCGATCTTGACTGTCAACCTGGGGGGCTGATGTCAAAGAGAGGCCTACGGAAGGTCGTGGTAGACCACATGCCAAGCTACATTCAATAGCAGTAGCCTCAGAGGCATGAACACCAGCTGAGGCCGGTCTCAGAGGGAGCACCAAGCCATGTCCTCTTGAAAGAGGACAGGGAGCACTGGAGTCTGGGAGATCGACTCCTTGTTGAGCTCCTCCCTAAGCCAATTAACAAACTCGAGAAAGATCTCAACCACCTGCTTGACCGGCGTCGAGATCGACAAGCCTAGGCATGCCAAGGAGCTCTGACCCATGCCCTTGACTGAAGGCAGCTTGACTGCAGTCGAGCACTCGACAAACGTCGGGCAGTTGGGGAAGTCAAGGAAATGGGAGGATCGCGATCTCTCCTGGTCCCATGACCTGTGCCGAGGGCTCTTGTGTTTCTTGCCCTGGTGAGAAGGGCTCTCCCCAAAGGTCTGGAGGGTCCAACACATTTCACTTAAGTCTTCCGTGAAAGACTCTCTGACTCTAGCCCTAGCTGGAAGCAGCACCAAGGCTGATGAGAAACTCATTATGGCTGCAGCTGCCTCCTCCTCCTCCTCAAGAAGTGGAAGCTGGGAATCTGATCCAGCAGCTGCTGAGGTCCTCTTGCAGCTCTTATATAAGTCCTTGAGGTCCTGTTCTGAGGGTCGACCAAGGACGAGTCTCACCCGCTGAACTTCCAGCGATGCTGGGAGCATCACCTGGCAAGGGCCACAACCCTCTACATTGTGCTGCACTTTTAGACATTAAAGGCAGGACATGTGGGGATCAGAGTTCGACATTTTTTTTCTGACACTGATCAGAGAATTTGAAGCCATGTTGTTGCTTCCTCTGTTCTATTGACAAGAGCGAGGTCGAAGGCAGAGCTGGAACATGCAGAAATCTGTTAAAATCATAATTGAAGAAAGTTTTAGTTGCCAAAAGTGCTAAACTCACAAGAAAATCCTCAAACATCGCAGAGCTGTGAAGAAGGAGACCTGTCCCTTCCAGAGGAATGAAAAGATCTGACATCATGGGGCACAGCTGGAGGATACACTGTTTAAGTGGTAGTAGGAGCTCAGCTTCAAGACATCAGGTTAATCAGCTTGTTCCAGTGGAGCTGCCAAAGTATAGACCATACAAAAACAAACTGCACACTCGCTTCTGCTCTGTAAAGCCAACTATTACCAGCTATGCTGGCAAAAAGACAGGAAACTGCCAAAGGACCCCTGTAGCAGTAAAAGTATGGCAGTACAACAGAGAAAGCAAAGAAACTGTGCACAGGGTCCAAATGAAAATACGCAAAACTTAGTTTATTGAAAATAACAAAAACTTTAAACCAGCACATATGGTACTCAGCACAAGCATTATGCTTCAGCACTTCGGGGCGTACTGCCCCTCTTCAGGAAGCTGTGCTCAGTGAGCTCAGTGTTCTTTACTATTTAAATACCCCTCCAAATACTGTATATCATGTCACATTGAATCAATTATTAACAACCAACATTAATGAAAGCGGCTAGTGCTATTTAAAAGTGACTAGCGGTGTTTAAAAACAAGACTACCTAATGCTGCACCTGGTATGGCATAAAAGCTAAATTATTATACCACAAGGAACACAGAAACATATGCTTGTGAAAATGGATCTGCTAATTATTTAAAAGCAATCTACACACATTTAAACTGCCTAAAAGACATAGCGTAACCCTCCAAGCGCAGCCATTAGTTCCGCGCCCGACGACCCAAGTTTGGATGCGAGCTCGGGGAGTCAGAGGGCCGGCTGGGAGGAGGAGGATCGAGGGTCCGATGGACTGCTCTCCTCCTCCTCCAGGGTGTTGTATTTGGTGGCTGAAAAGGAAAAATTACTCACCATAGTAATGTTGTTTCTTTTAATAGAGTCTTGCTATATTCAGACATAATGCAGTTAGCCCCAGCACTTGAAGTGCCCCGGAGAGGAAAGAGTTAACTCCATGCAGAAGCATGGAACGTTGAGCTCGAGCTCGGTTTTCAAACCTCTGTCTGTGGTACTTACCAGTGCAACCGTCAGATTCTTATGAACAACTAACTAACTTGACACTAAAATGTGGAAATTGTTTGAACACATAGCCGAAAGGCAAAATACTTTTTGGGGTCCAAAAAAGACTCAAGTCGAGAATCCAAGAAGAAATAAGGTAGTGACAATTCAAACTATGCAACACAAGAAGGAAAAACATAACAGTTACCCCACCAAGAGGGAGGGTACAAGGTACACCCCTGAGGTGCAACACTGTGCCTGCCAAACCACTTCCCAAAAACAGGTTCTGAGAGGTGAGGCAGGGGGGGAAGGTCTGAATACAGCAAGACTCCATTAGAAGAAACAACATTACTATGGTAATTTTTTCTTCAAACAACATGAAGTCTTGCTGTATCCAGACATAATGCAGACTACCAAGCAGTTCCCTATGGAGGAGGGAATGCAGAACCTACTTTGGGAATAGGCTCTGCAATACTGCTGTGCCAAACCTATCACTCCTAGACTGGATGTCCAGAGAGTAATGCTTGGTGAATGTATGTACTGTTTTCCAGGTGGCTGCTTTACAGATCTCTAACAAGGGTATATCTCTGGCCGCAGCTAGAGTAGCAGCTGTACCCCTAGTCGAGTGAACCCTCAGGCCTGAAGGGGGTATTCTACCCAATTTGTCATAGCAAAATTGTATACAGGAAACAATCCACCTGGCAATAGTTCTCTTAGTGGCAGGCTTACCTTTCCGCACTTCACCATAAGTGAGGAACAATTGAAGACAGTCATTTCTGTGTGCCTTAGTATGCTCTCTGTAGTAGCTAAGTGCCCTTTTAACATCCAAACTTTGTAATCTTCTTTCCCCTTGGGAAGAATGGTCAGTGAAAAATACAGGAAGAGACATAGACTGGTTTAGGTGAAAATCCGATACCACTTTAGGCAAGAACCTCCTATTAGTTCTTAGGACCACTTTATTCCTACGGAAGGATATGAAGTCAGGTTCAACTGACAGGGCCTGTAATTCGCTAATCCGCCTGGCAGAAGTAATAGCTACCAGGAACAAAGTTTTCCAGGTCAAGTACTTCAATTGAGCCGAAGTCATAGGCTTAAAGGGTGGCTGCATAAGCTGAGCAATGCAGACATTAAGATCCCAAGGCGGAGTAGGCTCCCTAAAGGGAGGGTTAATGTGAACCAGGCCTTTGAAAAACTTCCTGAAAACAGGATGAGATGCCAGGGAAGAGCCCCTCCCTACTGAAAGGAATGCAGAGACAGCTTCTAGATGAACCTTCAGAGTGGCAGGCCTAAGGCCTAGACTATTCAGATGAGCTAGATAATCTAAGGTTGTGGAAATGCCTGCAGAATCAGGCACAATACCTTTCTGAGAGCACCAAATACTGAACCTCTTCCATTTGGAATTGTACGTTTTTCTAGTGGAAGGTTTCCTGGAGACCTTCAGAATATCCAGAACTCCCTGAGAGAGATGTAGAGCTGCATATTCTAACTCTTCAAGAGCCAGGCCTTGAGGTTGAGAGACTGGAGACTGGGGTACCAGATCCGCCCCAGGAGGAGGAGGAAGAGAGAAGATTTATCTACTGGGAAGAGACAGGGGACGTGAGACAGCCAAGGACAGCAGCAGAGGATACCAGGGTTGTCTGGCCCAGTCTGGAGCCACCAGTATCACTTTGCAGGGTTGAGTTCTTATCTTGATCAGAACTCTGAACAGGAGAGGGAAAGGAGGGAAGGCATAGAGAAACCTGCCCTTCCAGTTCAGAATGATTCCTGGGAAACTGTCCCCAGGACTGGAGGTCTGCAGCAAAACAGGGGAAGTTGATGATTGTCTGGTGTTGCAAATAGATCTATTTCTGGAATGCCCCACTTGGAGAAAATGATCCTCAGAATGTGAGGATTCAAGGACCATTCGTGATGCCCCTGTGAAATCCTGCTCAGGGCATCTGCCAGCACATTGTCCTTCCCTGGAAGATGAACTGCTACCAGGAAGTCTGAAGGGAATAAGCCAGAGACCAAATCTTCATGGCCTCTGTGCGAAAGGCCGTGGACCGAGTGCCTCCCTGCTTGTTGATGTACCACATTGTGGTAGTGTTGTCCGTCCTGACTTGGACCACCTTGCCTTTGGCTGACTCCGAAAAGGTCTGAAGGGCTAGAAAAACTGCCCTGAGTTCCAGGAGGTTGATATGAAGAAGAGACTCCTGTGGGGACCAGATTCCCCTGAGCTGTTAGGGCTCCCAGGTGGGCTCCCCAGCCTAGGAGAGAAGTATCCGTAGTCAGTACTACTGATGGGAGTTGAGGGAGAAATGGAACCCCTTGTCTGAGGTTGTCCTGGTCCAGCCACCACTGGAGAGCCTGGACCAGAGTTCAGGTCACTGGAATCAATTTGGTGAGAGAATCTGTTCTCTGTGACCAAAAGGAACTTAGATGGAACTGAATGTCCCGCATCTGAAATCTGGCTCCCTGAACCACTGCAATGGAGGCTGCCATGTGGCCCAGGAGTTGGAGGAACTGTCTCGCTGGAAGAGAAACCTGAGGCCGAAAGGAGGAAGCGAGGTCTACTAAGGCCTTCACCCTTGCCAGAGGAAGGAAAGCTTTTGCTTGGGTAGTATCCAATGCCACCCCATGAAGGCGAGAAGCTGTACTGGTTTGAGGACGGATTTTGGCAGATTGAGAAGAAACCCCAAGGAACTGAGCAATTCCTGAGTGGTTTGCAGAGCTGACCTTACCTGGTCTGAAGACTGCCCTACTAGGAGCCAGTCGTCCAGATATGGAAAAATGGTGATACCCTGTCTTCTGAGGTAAGCCACCACTACTGCAAGGCACTTTGTGAACACCCTTGGAGCTGATGTTAGGCCAAAAGGCATGGCCTTAAACTGATAATGGCCTGAAGGCAACTCGAACCTGAGGTATTTTCTGTGGGAGCACCTTATAGGGATATGGAAGTAGGCATCCTTGAGGTCCAGTGATGCTAGCCAATCTCCTGGCCTTAAAGAGGGAAGGATTATTCCCGGAGTTACCATTTTGAACTTGGGTTTTGAAATGTGTTTGTTCAGATACCTTAGATCCAGAATGGGTCGCCACTCTCCTGTTTTCTTTGGGGTGAGGAAGTACCTGGAGTACAAGCCTTTTCCCCCTGTGTTGAGTAGGAACCTTCTCTACGGCTCTGAGTGCCAGGAGAGAGGAAACCTCTGCCTCTAGGGCAAGGGTTTCTGAAACTGATGCAGGTGGAAAAGACTTCGCCCTCCCTTTTGGGTACCTTTCCAAGCTGAGGGCTAGTGCCTGGCTTACTACTTCCAGGACCCACTTGTCTGAGGTAATAGACTTCCAGGCCTGAAAGTAGTAAGCCAGCCTGCCTCCTACTGGGATTGGAGAGTCGAGCCGGGCTGACAGCTCAGTGTGTCTGCTTGGCAGGAGCCTTAGATTGGGAGGAAGAAGCAGCCCTGCTCATCCCCCTTCTACCCCTCCCTCGGAAAAAAACCCTTTGTGGGTAAGATGAGGAGGTCTGGGCTTGGTAAAAAGGCCTGTGAAAAGGCCTGCCCCTGCCCCTGGACTGCTGCTTCTGAGGAGTGGCTTGCCTTTCCTTGGCCTGTGCACTCCTGTAAGTGGTTCTATATTTGTCCATTTTCTTCATGTAAGCCTCCGTCTGCTCCCCAAACAAAGAGTTGCCAACTACAGGAAAATCCATAGCCTCAGACTGTGTGTCCTGTGATAGGCTAGTACATCTGAGCCAAGCATGCCTTCTGAGAGACACAGATGTAGCCATGACTCTGGATGCCACACCGTTGAGAGTCGACAGCAGCGTGAAATTGTACTTTGGATGCCTCAGTTCCATCCGCAGCCACCTCCTCCAGCTCTTTGGATAGCTGGGAGGAGGCGTTTTTAGCCAGTTCCAGAACCGTATCCCACCTGGACTTCTGGTACCTGGCTGTTTAGGCCATATAATTTGCCTGCCTGAGTCCCAAAGAGGATGCCAAGTATAGTTTCTTGGCCATGGCATCGACTTTCCTGGAGTCCTTGTCTGGGGGGTGTGAAGCCAAAGGAATGTTTGCCCTGTCACAGGCTGCAGCCTGCACTACCCCAACATGGCTGCTATGTGAATAATGGAACTCCACAGCTGAGCCTGATAACATGTATCTCCTGCCCATTCTTTTATCTACAGGAGGTAAAGAGTTAGGAGTCTGTAGAATCTTTTTTGTCTGTTTCCCCAAGGACTTGTGAAGGGGAATAGACAACCTTTTGGACTCTGGGATGTCCATCATCTCCACAAAAATCAGGCTCTTCTTCCTCCTCAGCAGCTTCAACCAAAGGGAGCTGGAGGGTTTCAGCCACTTTCTTGTAAAACAAGAAGTGAGAAGGGGACTCAGAAAGCCTGGGAGGGGAGACATAAGAGGGTCTATCTGGGGAGATGTCCGGTTCAATGGGCACATCCAGACCCCCACTGTCGTAGTCACCGTCATCGTCGGGAAAGTCTTTGTCTCCTTCCCACTCCTCATAGAAAGTATCCGGATTGTAATCCGAAGGAGCCGGTTCCAACCAAACCGACCGCCTAACCGGCGGCACTGGTTTGGATGGAACCGGATGAAGCGATTGGACAATACTAATCGCTGCATATCTCGGGTCCGTGGGTTGGAGTAAGCGTACTGGATCTGAACCGGCGGACTTTCGTTTCTTTTTTGATGGAACTGACCCCTCAGAGTCGGCTCTCCTTTTGCCCGAGGAGGTATCGCCTAGGTCAGTAGGCACCTCCCCAGGTTCGGCCGTAACTGAACCGGGCTGGCCATCCGGGTCTACGGACTTCTCGGCCTCCCTTTCCTTCAACCTACTCAGTCTTTTTTCTAGAGTGGTTTTAGGAAAGTTTTTGCAAATATGGCAGTCTGACTGTAGGTTGTCAAACCCCAGACAATAAACACAGATGAGGTGGGGGTCGGCCTTGGCAAAGACCTCCCCACACTCAGTACAGTGTTGAAACCCAGTGGGACCGGTTTTCTTTTTGGGTTTCTCAGACATGGCCAACCTACCAAAATTACCCTATAGAAGCGTTCAAGCTAGGTAATACCAACCGATCAGTAACAACCATGTCACGGGTTTGGAAAAGAACCAAGAAAAAGCCCAGTTCTTTTGAAACCGATCGATACCCGGAACACCACTCTAAAATAATAAATTTAAAATTAGAAGGAAACACAAGGTCGGTTCCTAACCGGACCGACCGGGAAGAAACCGAAGAAACCAGCAATTTCCACAAGTTATTTAAAATAAAATACAGTCACTACCTATCTACCACACTACCTGTACCGTAGACAGAGGCTGGAAATCCGAAAAAAGTATAAAGAATAAGTTTTAAACCGAATGCTTTACGTTTACCGAACCAAGCAGAGGAATCTCCGGAGCGACTTCACTGTTAGGCGGAGTAAAGAATCTGACGGTTGCACTGGTAAGTACCACAGACAAAGGTTTGAAAACCGAGCTCGAGCTCAATGTTTCATGCTTCTGCATGGAGCTAACTCTTTCCCTCTCCGAGGCAGTTCAAGTGCTGGGGCTAACTGCATTATGTCTAAATACAGCAAGACTTCATGTTGTTTGAATAAGTACCTTAAAGACATCATGGTCTTGTTAGAAAGAAAACACATGCACCACAGAAATGTAGGCCTTCTCTGTTTACTTCTATATAGCTCAGATACAGGGGGAACACTTGTATCAAACACAGACACAGGAAGACTCATAGGAATTAGATTTCTTAAAGCTGTACCGTTTAACATTTCTTAAAGCTGCAGTACACATAACAATCCCTCCTGACTTAGCTAGAAAGTACGTAAGTCAATAATTCATAAGTAATATGAAACTATTAAAGGAAGTTTCCGATTTAGGGCAGCTACTCATACGTTGTAGTAGCTGCCCTCAGCACTAGTTAATCCAGCCTGGTTTAAATAATAAATTCTGTCCCGCACCATTGTATTTTTACTCATAATTTTGTATTTCTCAATGCAGCCCGTCCGGTTCTGAAATTCCTGGTAACTGTGACACACCCTCGCGCTCAAGTACGTAATGACGTGTGACCAGGGAGAGCGCGGGGGCTCACCCCATCGAAATGAATATGGCTGGATTTTTTTTATTCAGTTTTAAGATCAAGAATGACCACCTAAAGATTAATGAAGGGCACTGCTCGACTAACAAGGGTCATGTTAGTCGAGTGGTGTCCTTCATGTCATGATTACCAGGAGTTTTAGAACCGGTTGGGCTGCATTGAAAAATACAAAATTACGAGTAAAAATACAAAGGTACGGGACAGAATTTATTATTTAAACCAGGCTGGAATAATCAGTGCTGAGGGCAGCTACCACAATATGTGAGTGGTAGCTGCCCTCAGCCAAGTCGGAAAATCACTTTAAAGTTATTACTGCAATGTCCCTTTTAGTTAGTCTGTGTCATTAGACTGTATCTCTACAAGTCCATTCTCTTTGGTGGACATCTAATACGTCCTGACTGACATAGTAGGACTGGAGGCTGTTGCACTGGAATCTGATTAGCATTGACCACATCTTGTCTCAATTGCTGTGGTTCCACTATCTCTTCCTGTTCTTCTTCTGGAAGAAATAATGCTGGATAACTACCCTGACTCTGGGTATCCCTTTTTTGTTCTATCTCAATTTTAGTACGTAATTGGTCCACGTGTTTTTTTTACTCTCCTCTGGTTAGTCAGTCAAACAGTACAGAGAACATTTCTGAACTTTTTTTCTACCATGGTTTCTATCCATCTCTTTGGGCCTGCATACATCCTGACCCACACAAAATCATTGTGTTTGAAGGATCTGGTCTTAGGAAGCATTTCAGTTACTGACTTATATCCTAGAAGGTGAAGAAGGTCCAACTGAGTTCGAATCTGATGCCCAAACAACAATTCAGCAGGGGATACTCCTGTGACACAAGAAAAAATTATTCACCATATTATTGTTTCTTCTAATGGAGTCTTGCTGTATTCTGACTATATGCAGTTAGCCCCAGCACCTGAACTGCTCCAGAGAGGAAAGGGTTAACTCTATGCAGCAGCATAGAACGTTGAGCTCGAGCTCGGTTTTCAAACCTTTGTCTCTGGTAAATCTCAGTTTAACAGTCAGATTCTTATGAGCAATACTAACTAACTAAAAGCTATAGAAATGGTTTAAAAAATTGAAGCCATATGCAACATACTTGGGTCCATAAGACAAGTCGAGAATCCAAGAAAAACCTGTGTAGATAGTGAAAAATATAACAATAATAATAAAGAAAAGACCCCACTTAAGAAAGGAGCGGTACAAGGTACACCTCTGGGATGCAACACTGTAACTGCCAACCCACATCCCAAAAGACTAGGTTCTGAGAGGGGAGGCAGGGAGGGAGGTCAGAATACAGCAAAACTCCATTAGAAGTAACAACATTACTATGGTAATTTTTTTTCCAAGCAACATGAAGTCTTGCTGTATTCTGACTATATGCAGACTGTCACAAACCTACTCAGCAGGTCAGGTCCTCTGCTCCCACAGTGCCAACCTCCGCTGTGAACAGGTAACAGAAACAGGGTAACCCTCCTATCTGTTTTGTGGGTTCGAATCAACCTTTGGTCTCAAGTTCTGGAGGGATTCAAACTGTGAACCTCTTGTTAGCGTACCCAAGGTACAGGCTCAGATAATTCTGCTCTTTGGGGAAATGCCAGATATCTTTCACCTAGGGCACCTTACCAGGTGTACAAGATGAACCCTTAAAAACCATATGAAAGACCTCAGATAAACTCTTTACCTTTTCCCAGTTCGGTATACCGTTAAGCTTATGCACAGTGTCAACTGTAACCATATATGCTTCACTTGTCAAAGAAAGAATTTCCAAGGCACACCAAGCAGTCTCTTTAAAATAGAGGTTTACTTTAAAATAGATAAAAATGTAAAATGTAAAAACAGAACAATATATCACAACGCATACAATCACTTAAAAAGAACAAGATTTAAAAAGTACAAACAAATTCCTACCACCAGACAATTAGACTTGTCTATCTAATATATATCTTCTAACAGTGCTTGAAGTAGAGGTTTCTTCTTCAGAGTCCAAACACGAATGTGTCACTAAATGGAATACAGAATACAGTCTAAAACTGTCTTTGTCAGCCTCTTCCATGAGGTCACCTAGCTCCTCCCTGTCAGAAAATAAAAAAATATATATATACAAAACAGGATGTCCTATCAAGAGGTATTAAATTCTGTGACTTCAGCAAAACTCATCTTCCAAATGACTTCTTTGATCTATGAGCAGTTTCCTCTCTCAAAGACATCAAATGAATTTTTATGACTCTCTCTGCCAGATCTCACTGAGGTGTAATATGCTTTGTGACACCAGATGCAATTAACTGACCTTCCTGAGGACGTCATAAAATGGATATTTTAGGTCTTAGCTTCAAACAACTCAGATCCTAAATAAGGCTATAAAATGTGAGTTCTTGGAAGTTAATTCCATCACAGAGATCTGCTGTTTAGCATATATCCTGTCCTTTGAACTGAAACCTGGGAGGGTCAACCCAGGAGCACATGATGTGTCATGAGAGACACTCAATAACACTTTTTTATATTACAAAAATCATAGAGCAAATCAGAACCAGCTGGCCAAGTGTCACAATCCTCCCCACCTAGACTGAATTTGGGGGCTCTATCCCCTGCACGGGATGAGCTTCCCAAATCAGTTCACTCCTCATAGACACGAGACAAACCATCTGAGTTCTGATTGGTTGCTCCAGCCCTATGTCGGATTGTCAGGTCATACCCTTGCAAAGCAAGACTCCAGCTTAACAATCTACCATTAGTCTTTCCCATTTGTGTCAGCCAAACCAGGGGGTTGTGGTCAGTTTGCACCACAAAATGCTGCCCATATAAGTATGGCTCTAGCTTCTTTAGGGCCCACACTATGGCAAGACACTCTTTTTCCACAGTAGAGTATGCCTGCTCCCTGGGAAGTAACCTTTTACTCAGGTATGCTACTGGGTGATCTTTCCCTTGGTTGGATGTCTGACTCAGTACTGCCCCAATACCCACGTCTGAGGCGTAACTCTGAACTATAAAGGGTTTGCTATAGTCAGGACTTGTCAAAACAGGAGCACTGCACAGTGCCTCCTTCAATCTAGTAAAGGCTTCTTCACAGGCTGGTCTCCAGGTAATTTTTTTTGGCATCCTTTTCTTTACCAGGTCAGTTAGGGGAGCGGCCAGGGCACTGTAATTGGGTAAAAATTTTCTATAGTACCCTGCTGTCCCGAGAAAACTCCTGACCTGCTTTTGCGTTTCTGGTCTGGGTCATGCCTGGATCACCTCTATTTTTATTTGGTTAGGACGGAGCTGTCCCGGCCTACGCATGCCCTGAGTATGCCACCTCTCCCATAGCCACCTGGCACTTCTCAGCTTTGACAGTGAGTCCGGCCCTCTGTATCCTGCCCAGCACTTCCCTAAGGTGGGACAGGTGTTCCTCCCAGCTGGCACTAAAGATGGCAATGTCATCCAGGTACGCCATGGCATACTCCTCAGCACCATTTAACACCTGGTTCATCAACCTTTGGAAAGTAGCCGGGGCGTTCTTCATTCCAAAAGGCATTACTTAAAATTCAAATAAGCCTATCAGAGTGATGAAGGCCAACCTCTCCCTAGCTCTGTCTGTTAACTCTACCTGCCAATAGCCGTTGGTCAGGTCAATGGTCGTAAGGTAGGTCGCCACTCCCAACTTGTCCAGGAGTTCGTCTGTCTGGGTCATTGGGTGGGCGTCTGACTTTGTGACTGCATTCAGTCCACGATAGTCCATACAGAAACGAGTAGAGCCATCTGGCTTGGGCACAAGGACTACGGGTGAGGCTCAGGGGCTGTGGGATCTCTGGATTACCCCTAAATCCAGCATCTCCTCCACTTCCCTCCTAATGTCCTTTTGGACAGCCTCTGACACACGATATGCTGTCCGCTGTATGGGTATCTGCATCCCTGTCTCAATATTGTGTGTTGCTAAGGAGGTTAGTCTAGGCTTGGCGCTAAATGATGGGGCAAAGTCTGCTAAAACCACCCTTACTTCCTGGATCTTGTCCGGGGCCAGCTGGGGAGACAATCTGACTGCCTCCACAGAGGACTTCCACTTGCTTTCTTCCAGCAAGTCCAGAAGGGGGACTCCTTCGTTCGTCCCCTCCCCAGGACTGCAACTGCAAACACCATGTCAGCCCTATCAGCATATGGCTTCATCATGTTGACATGGTACATCCTTTCTGTCTGTCTTCTGTCAGGTAACTCTATAATATAGCTCATGTCATTTACCTTCCTAACTATTTTGTACGGTCCTGCCCACTCAGCCTGCAGCTTGTCCTTCCGGACCAGAATAAGGGCCATGACTTCCTGACCCACCATGTACGAGTGAGCTCTGGCTCTGCAGTCGTACCACGCTTTTTGTTTCTGTTGGGCAACTGCCAGGTTGCTCTGGGCTGTCCCCATAAGCTCCTTCAGCCTTTCCCTAAACCTAAGGATGTAATCCACTATGGGAGTTCCCTGGGTGGCGTGCTTGCCTTCCCAGTTCTCCCGGATCAAGTCAAGGGGCCCACGTACTCAGCATCCATATAAGAGTTCGAAGGGCGGAAATCCTGTCGACTCTTAGGGCACCTCCCTTTATGCAAACAACAGGTGGGGAAGGTATTTCTCCCTGTCCCTCCTATGCTGTTCAGCAAATGCCCAGAGCATTGACTTCAGGGTACCATTAAATCTTTCTACAAGCCCATTGGCTTGTGGGTGACACAGTGTCATGCATCTCTGCACCACCCCACACTTATCCCACAAACATTTCATCAGGTCCGACATGAAGAAACACCCTCGATCGGTGATAACCTCCTGTGGAAACCAAACACGGGAGAAAATCCCAAGTAAGATATCTGCCACTTTGTCTGTCCTCAGTGAGGATAGGGCGACTGCCTCTGGGTACCGGGTGGCATAATCCACCACAGTCAGGATGAATCTCTTCCCTGAGGAGCTGGGGGTATTTAAAGGCCCCACAATATCCATTCCCACCCTCTGGAATGGCTCCTCCACTATGGGCAACGGAATCAGCAGTCTCCTTAAAACAGAGATTTACTTTAAAATAGATAAAAATGTAAACTGTAAATACAGAACAATATAACACAACGCATACAATCACTTAAAAAGAACAAGGTTTAAAAAGTGCAAACAAATTCCTACCACCAGACAATTAGACTTGTCTATCTAATGTATATCTTCTAACAGTGCTTGAAGTAGAAGTTTCTTCTTCAGGGTCCAAACATGAATGTGTCTCTAAATGGAATACAGAATACAATCTAAAACTATCTTTGCCAGCCTCTTCCATGTGGTCATCTAGCTTCTCCCTGTCAGAATATAAAAAAATATATATATACAAAACATGATGTCCTATCAAAAGGTATTAAATTCTGTGACTTCAGCAAAACTCATTTTCCAAATGACTTCTTTGATCTATGAGCAATTCCCTGTCTCAAAGACATCAAAGGACTTTTTATGACTCTCTCTGCCAGATCTCACTGAGGTGTAATATGCTTTGTGATACCAGGTGCAATTAAATGACCTTCCTGAGGACGTCATAAAATGGATATTTTAGGTCTTAGCTTCAAACAACCCAGATCCTAAATAAGGCTATAAAATGCGAGTTCTTGGAAGTTAATCTCATCCGCAGAGATCTGCTGTTTAACATATATACTGTCCTTTAAACTGAAACCTGGGGACGGGGGTCAACCCAGAAGCACATATTGTGTCATGAGAGACACTAAATAACACATTTTTATATTACACAAATCATAGAGCAAATCAGAACCAGCTGGCCAAGTGTCACACAGACTACCAAGCAGTCCCCCCTAGAGGAGGTGATAACAGAACCTTACTTTGGGAACAGGCTCTGCAATACTGCTGTACCAAACCTAGCATTACTCCTTGTCTGGATGTCCAGAGAGTAATGTTTGGTGAATGTATGGACTCTTTTCCAGGTGGCTGCTTTGCAAATTTCTACCAAGGGGATATCTCTGGCAGCTGCCAAGGAGGCAGATGTACCTCTAGTCGAGTGAGCCCTCAGGTCTGAGGGAGGTTCTTTGCCCAATTTCGAATAGCAGAATTAAATACAGGAGACAATCCACCTGGCAACAGTCATCTTAGTAGCAGGTCTACCTTTTCCCACGTCCCCATAAGTGAGAAACAGCTGAAGTTGAAGACAATCATTCCTATGGGCCTTAGTATGCTCTATTTAATAACTAAGTGCCCTTTTTACATCCAGACTGTGCAATCTTATCTCCCCAGAAGAAGAGTGGTCAATGAAAAACACAGGCAGAGACATGGATTGGTTCAGATGAAAATTCGAAAACCACTTCATGAAGAAATTTTCTATTCGTCCTAAGGACCACCTTTTTCCCTATGAAAGGAAATGAAGTCAGGTTCTACTGACAGGGCTTGCAGTTCACTGATTCTCCTGGCAGAGGTAATAGCTATCAGGAACTCAGTCTTCCAAGTCAAGTACTTAAGCTCAGCAGAGGATAAGGGTTCAAAGGGGTGCTGCATAGGCTGTGCAATGCAGATATTCAGGTCCCAAGCTGGAGTAGGCTCCCTGAAAGGGGGTTAATGTGAACCAGACCTTTGAAAAACTTACTGAAAACAGGATGAGATACCAGGGAAGAACCTTTCCCTGCAGAAAGAAAGGCAGAAACAGCTGCTAAATGAACTTTAAGGGTTGCAGGCCTGAGGCCTAGACCATTAAGATGAACCAGGTAATCCAGAGCTGTGGCAATGCCCGCAGAATCTGACTGTATGCCTCTCTGAGAACACCAAATGCTGAATCTTTTCCATTTAGAATTATAAGTTTTTCTGGTGGAAGATTTCCTAGAGACCTTAAGGATATCCACTACCACCTGAGAAAGATGCAGGCCTGCATATTCTAACTCTTCAAGAGCCAGGCCTCGAGTCTGAGAGACTGAGATTGGGATACCGATTTCTCCCCTGAGAGGAGGTCAAGAGATTGTGTCTCCTGGGCAGAGAGAGGGGAATTGACACTACTAGAGACAGCAGCAATGGATACCAAGGTTGCCTAACCCAGTCTGGAGCCACCAGGATCTCTGTGCAGGGTTGAGACCTGATCTTGATCAGTACTCTGAATATCAGCGGAAAGGGAGGAAAGGCATAAAGAAACCTGTTTGTCCAGTCTAACAGGAGAGCATCTAGAGGAACAGTCCCCAGGACTGGAGGTCTGCAGCGGAACAGAGGAAGCTGATGACTGTCTGGGGCTGCAAAGAGGTCTACAGCTGGAGTGCCCCATCTGCTGAAAATTACCTGCAGGACATGAGAGTTCATCGACCATTCATGGTGACCCTGAGATATCCTGCTTAAAGCATCTGCCAGCACACTGTCTTTCCCTGGCAGATGAGCTGCTGTCAGAGAAGTCTTAAGCGAGTAAGCTAGAGACCATAGTTTCACTGTCTCTGTGCACAAGGCCGTAGACCGAGTGCCCCCTTGCTTATGTACCACACTGTAGTGGTGTTGTCTGTCCTGGTCTGCACCACTTTGCCTTTGACTGACTCTGAGAAGGCCTGAAGGGCTAGAAACACAGCTCTGGACTCCAGAGGATTGATATGAAGGAGAGACTCCTGCTATGACCAGGTACCCTGTGCAGTGAGAGCCCCTAGATGGGCTCCCCACCCCAGGAGAGAGGCATCTGTGGTCAGGACCACTGAGGGTGCTTGACTGAGGAATGGGGCACCCTGTCTGAGATTGTCCTGATCCAACCACCACTGGAGAGCCTGGACAAGAGTCTGAGTCACTGGAATAAGTTTGGTGAGACAGACTTTTTTCTGAGACCAAAAAGATCTTAAATGGAACTGGATGTCCCTCATCTGAAACCTGGCTCCTTGTACCACTGCAGCTGAAGCTGCCATGTGGCCTAGGAGTTAAAGAAAACGTCTGGCTGGGCGAGATACCAGAGGTCGAAAAGAAGAAGCCAGATCTGTGAGGGTCTTTACTTTTGAGCACGGGAGGAAGGCCTTTGCCTAAATAGTATCCAGCTCTACTCCTATGAAGGTAAGGAGTTGTACTGGTTCGAGAACTGATTTGGAAAGATTGAGGAGAAATCTTAGAGAACTGAGAAGATTCTGAGTAACTTCCAAAGCTGACCTGACTTGGTCTGAGGACTGGCCTACAATGAGCCAGTCGTCCAGATAAGGGAAGACTGAAATACCCTGCCTTCTGAGAAAGGCTACCACTACTGCAAGGCACTTTGTGAATACCCTTGGAGCTGATGTCAGGTCGAAGGGCATGGCTCTGAACTGGTAATGACCTGAGGGCAACTCGAACCTGAGGTACTTTCTGTGGGAGCACCTGATAGGAATATGGAAATAGGCATCTTTGAGGTCCAGGGAAGCTAGCCAGTCTCCTGGCCTTAGAGAGGGAAGAATTATTCCCAGAGTCACCATTCTGAATTTTGGTTTTGTGACGTGCCTGTTCACATATCTCAAGTCTAGGATGGGTTGCTACTCCCCTGTCTTTTTTGGGGTAAGGAAGTATCTGGAACACAGTCCTTTGCCCTTGTGCTGTGGTGAAACTTTCTATACAGCTTTTAGAGGTAGTAGGGAAGAAACCTCTGCCTCTACAGCAATAGTTTCTGAGGGTGTTGCAGGTGAAAAACACCTGACTTTCACTTTGGGAAATCTTTTGAAGCTGAGAGCCAGTCCCAAGCTTACTACCTCCAGGACCCACCTGTCTGAAGTAACAGACTTCCAGGCCTGGGAGTAGTAAGCCAGCCTGCCCCCTACTTGAATAGGAGAGGCAACCCGAGCTGACACATCAGGGCGTCTGTTTGACAGGAGCCTTGGACTGAGAAGAGGATGCAACCCTGCTCATCTCTCTTCTACCTCTCCCTCTAAAGAACCCCTCTGTGGGAAAGAAGAGGAAGCTAAGGCTTGGTGAAAAGGCCTGCCCCTGCCTGCCCTAGACTGCTGCTTCTGAGGAGTGGCCTGCCTTTCTTTGGCCACTCCACTCCTACAGGTGGTCCTATACTCATCCATCTTTTTCATGTAAGACACTGTCTGCTCCCCAAACAGAGAATTGCCAACAACAGGGAAATCCATGACCTTAGCCTGGGTATCCTGTGAAAGGCTAGTACACCTGAGCCAAGCAACTCTCCTAAGGGAGACAGATGTAGCCATGATCCTAGGTGCCACATCATTAGAGTCCACAGCAGCATGAAACTGTACCTTAGATGCCTCAATTCCATTAGCAGCCACCTCCTCCAGTTCTTTGGCCAGCTGGGGGGGGGGCCTTTTTAGCCAGTTCCAGAACCGTATACCACCTGGACTTCTGGTATCTGGCTGTATACGCCATATAAGCCGCCTGCCTGAGTCCCAAGGAGGTTGCCAGGTATTGTTTCTTGGCCATGGTATCCACCTTCATGGAATCTTTATCTGGGGGGTGTGATGCCAAAGGAATGTTAGCCCTGTCACAGGCTGCAGCCTGCACTACCCCAACATGGCGTGCAATAGTTGTACAAAAACTCCGTACCAGAACCTGACAACATGTACCTCCTGTCCATTTTCTTATCCACAGGGGGTATAGAATTAGGCATTTGTAAAAGGTTTTTAGTCTGTTTCCCTAAAGATTTATGTGGTGGGACAGACAGCCTCTTGGATGTCCATCATTTCTACATAATCAGGTTCTTTTTCCTCCTCCTCAGCAGCTTCCACAACTGGGAGATGAAGAGTTTCAGCCAGTTTCTTATAGAACAAAAAGTGGGAAGGGGACTCAGAAAGCCTGAGAGGGGAAACATTGGTAAGCCTGTCTGGGAGATGTCAGGCTCTATGGCTCATCTAGGCCACCAAAATCATTATCATCAACATCAACGGGTAAATCTTCATCTCCCTCCCACTCCACATCATAAAAAACGTCCGGATCATAATCCGATGGAGATGGAACCATCCAAACCGACCACTTACCAGAGGGTGTCAGTTCGAAAGGAACCGGGCGAAGTGATCGAACTATACGTATCGCTTTGGCAATTTCCTCAGCGGTTGGGATCTGCGGTGCAGGATCCGAACCGGCTGATTTCCTTTTCTTTTGAGCCGGAACCAATCCCTCAGAATCAGCTCTCCTTTTGCCCGAGGAGGTATCGCCCGGATTAGTAGGCACCTCCTCAGGTCCGGCCGAAACTGAACCGGGCTGGCCATCTGGATCAGTGGACTTCTCGGCCTCCTTTTCCTTCAGCCTACTCAACCTCTTATCTAAAGTGGCTTTAGGAACATTTTTACAAATCTGGAAGTCTGTTTCGAGGTGGTCAAACCCCAGACAATAAACACATACGAGGTGGGGATCAGCTTTAGCAAAAGCCTCCCACACTCAGTACAGTGTTGAAACCCAGTAGGACCGTTTTTTCTTGGGTTTCTCAGACATAGTCTTTATTAACAAGCCACCCTTAACAGCCTTCAAGCCAGGTAACACTACCATATTGGTTACCAACCGTGTCATGGGTTGTGGAAAAAAAAAAAAAGAGGAAAATTTATTTTTTTTAAACCAATAGGAACCGGACACCACTACTAAACTAGGGAATGAAAGGAAAAACACAATTTGTTTCAGTTCCCAACCGGACCAACTGATAGGAAACTGAAGAATAAACAATTTCTATACAAAATATTCCACTATCTATCTACTTACTCTACCTGTACCGTAGACAGAGATTCAATACCAAAAAAAAAAAAGAAATCAGTTGAATAAACTGAACGATTTTTACTAATACCGAACCGAAGTGAAAGAGAAATCTCGGGAGCAACTTCACAGTTAGGCGGAGTAAAGAATCTGACGGTTACCCTGAGATGTGCCAGAGACAGAGGTTTGAAAACCGAGTTCGAACTCAACGTTCTATGCAGCTGCATAAAGTTAACCCTTTCCTCTCTGGAGCAGTTCAAATGCTGGGGCTAACTGCATATAGTCAGACTACAGCAAGACTTCATGTTAATTGAATGTGGTGTTGTTCGATAGATCACAAGAAAGTCCAAAAGGGATATTTGTATTGCCATCGGTGTAGTAAGATTACCTTTGTCCATACTCTTTGCCATTTGAACTTGGATGGTAGGGAGGTGAGAAAACATGGCAGATACCACGTTGCTGGCAAAATGCTTGGAATTCAACAGATGTGAACTGTGGTTCATTATCCGAGACAATCACTTGCGGAAAACCATGGGTAGCAAATACAGGTTACTCACCTGTAACAGGAGTTCTAGGAGTGGTACATGTTGTTCATCCACACTGTCTGGCAGGTTCCTTGCCACTTTAATTCTTGCTGGAAGGTCTTCAAGCTGGCTCCTCCCACCCACCCGGGTGGTAAAACCCTCGGCTCTGCCCCATGACACCAGATCTAGCCCGCTGGAAGCCAGGCTGTGCGTCAAAGCCAGGGAGGTCGGGTGGGTCGTGTGGATGAACAACATATACCACTCTTAGAACTCCTGTTTATTTATTTATTTATTGAAGAGATTTACCACGAAGGCATGCTGAGCAGAGTACTGCTCGATTCCAGATGCGCCCTGGGGTTTGGGGTTACAGTGGAAACATGATACAATCAGAACAAACATACAGTGGAACACGATATAATCAGAACAACATACATAATGTGTTTATAACAACAGTGGGTAGCATACATAATGTGAACAGAACAAACTGCGGGTAAGCAGATTTTAGTACAGTAGCGTAGGTACAGTTTTTTATATTTCACAAGGAAACAGATCAACAGTGGAGAACCAGACGATGCTATCACTGGGTGGATTCAGGGTTACAGGAGGAGGTGGTAGAGAAGTGCGTTTTGAGAAGGGCATTTAGTTGGGGAGTACTTGTGGAGTGTCTAATATCAGCTGCCAGGGAATTCCAAAATTTGGGCAACCAAAAGCTGAAAGCAGCCTGGCCGGACCGGGTGGATCTTTGTGGGATGTGCAGGAGCCTTGCGTCGATGTTACGGAGCACGTAGGATGGTGGGGGTAGGGCAGTTAGGGAGGATGACAGGTTGGAAGGGAGTGACTGTGACCAGAACTTAGCTGAGGTTCTAGCGCAGAGAAGTGATCTTCTGTTGTGTAGAGAGGTGAGGTTCAAGGATTGGTAGAGGACATAGTGGTGGGTATTGGGAGGGAGGTCCAGCGAAAATCGGCAGAAGGAGTTAAATAGGGGGTCTAGCCTTGCTAGGGAAGTTTGTGGGGCCACACAGTAGACAATATCACCATAGTCAATAATAGGGAGGATCATTTTTTGGACTATTTCTTGCCTGGTTGGCAGGGGTATGCAATTTTTGTTCCGGTTGAGGGCTCCCAACATGGGGTGCAATTTTTTGTGTATAGCATCAATGTGAGCTGAGAAGTCACGATGTTGATCTAACCAGACACCTAGATATCGATAAGAGGTGCAGGCCTCTAGTGGGGAGCTGTCCAGAGTGTAGAACGTAGGTGGTGCAGTAAGCCAGGTTAGTTTGGGCCGGGAGCCGAAGGTGAGGGAGACGTTTTTTTTTTAATTTAGGACTAGTTGGTTTGAGATGAGCCAACGTTGGACGGAGTCGAAATCCTTCTGTAGGCAGGCTGTCACTGCACTAGAGGATGGGCCAGAGGCGAACAACACCGTATCGTCAGCGTACATGTGGATGGCCGTATTTGGGCAGGCTGCAGGCAGGTTGTTGAGAAAAATACAGAACAATAGTGGGCTGAGAACCGACCCTTGGGGGACTCTGCTGGTGACTGGGAGTGGGGTGGATGTAGCCGAGCCAACGCGGACAGATTGGGACCTGTTGGACAGGTATGAGTGGAACCAGTTATTTGCAGTTGCCGACAGACCAGATTGAGCGAGTTTTGCCAGTAAACAAGGGGTGGGAGACGGTGTCGAAAGCTTCGCCAGATCTATAAATATGGCAGCTGTTAATTCCCCTTTGTCCATACCCGTGAGGATGGCGTTTGTGAGACGGAGGAGGGAGGTGGTGGTGGAGTGATTTTTCCTGAAGCCGGCCTGGTAAGGGGTGAAGAAAGCTATGGTCTCAAGATAGTGGTGGAGTTGGGAGAGGACAAGGCATTCTTGAAGTTTGGCCAGAATGGGGAGCAGGGATATAGGGCGGTAGTTGGATGGTGAGGAGAGGTCCCCTCCTTTGGGAAGGGGAATGACTGTGGCTTGTTTCCATTTGTTGGGGACTGCTCCGAGTTTAATTGACAGGTTGAAAGGCAGGGTTAGCAGGTGAGCTATGGCAGGTGCTGAGAGCAGGAGCATTTTGGAGTCAAGGCCAGAGGGACATTTGCCTTTGGCTGGGTTGAGAGACGTCAGTAAATTTAGCACCTGAGCTGATGAGACAGGGCGTAGGGAGAAAAAGGCCGTGGAGGGTACGGTAGGGGGAGAAGTGGGTGGGGGATGGGGAAGGGAGGAGAGAAGGGATGATGCAGTGGAGGAGAAATAAGAATTAAATTCGGAGGCTACCACGCTAGGATCCATGATGTTTTTCCTGCAATGTTAAGTGAGGGGGTAGGGGGCCGGATGGGAAAGAAGGGATTTTATTGACTTCCAGAATTGAGTTGGGTGAGCGAAGTTGTTATTTAAAGCAGTTTTAAAATAATTTGATTTGGCTTGTCAAATGAGCCTTGTGCAGGCATTTCGTAGTGACCGGTAGTGTTGCTGGGCCGTTTGACTACCTGTGACCTTGAAAGATTTCCAGGCGCGGTCTCTGGCTCGTAGTTGTTGCACAAGGTTTGTTGTTACCCAAGGTAAATGGGATCCTCTTACTCGGGATCTCCTGAGTGGAGCATGGCAGTCCCAGATGGAGAGGAAGTTTGTGGAGAAAAATTTCAAGGCATCGTCCATGGAGGTGGCCTTAGGGATGAAAGACCAGTCAATGCTGGTGAGGTCGTTTAGGAGCGCTGGCAGATCAAGGGACTTATAAACTCTATTGAGAAGCATGCGGGGTTGGGGGGCAATGGGTCTGAAGATTTTGCGCACCATGTAAATCATATGGTGGTCACTAAGGGAGTCAGGTGGTAGGCCAGCTTGAATGATCCGATGAGGGTGGGTGGTAAGCGCCCAATCCAGGAGTGTGTGTTTGTTGGATTTAAGGTTTAGGCGAGTTGGTTCAACTATTTGCTGGGACAAATTTAGGGCATTTATTTGGTGCCGAGATTTGGAGGCTCCGTTGCCTAGCCAATTTTGATTGAAATCCCCAAGTATGTGAAGTTTGCCGCCCTCCGTAAGGGACCTCAGGGTGCCGAGATGGTCAGGATGCTACCAGTGGAGTTTCAGGTGGGCAGTAAGACCCTGCTGTATAAACTGGGATGGAATGAGGCAGTGGGATTTGATTAGGAGGAATCTATAGGGTTGTATGGGGGCCGACAAGGTGATTATGGAAAACTGAAGAGTAGAGGAGATGTACATGGCAGTGCCGCGCCCCTTCTTTCTGCCGTCTATCCTGGCGGATTAGGGCGAAACCAGGTATAGAGAATTCAACATTCCGGTTGTGTGGTTTTAGCCAGGATCCGGTGATGATAAAAATGTCAGGGCAGAGGGTAAGAACCGTGGTTTGTAAGGCAGCAATTTTGTTTAGGATGCTGCATATGTTTAGGTGGACAATCTTAAGTCCTTTAGGGAGGGGCGTAATTGTTGTGGGGTGTTGAGCAGCTTTGGATGCAGGTGGTCCTGGATTGCTTTCAATGTCCCCAGCTATAAGAAGGAGAGCCAGGGAGTGTCTTAGTAGGCACAGAGGCTTTGGAGATATCCTGCGTCGAGTGGGGTGACTTGGAGTACGTAAGGTAGTGATAGGGTCAGTGCGGGGGGGGGGATATATAGGGCAGGCAAATCCGCATAGAAAGAGGGCAGGAGGATAGAGGCCCCCAGGGACCAGTTGTGCCAAGGCGACATGTTATGGTCCACTATTGCTGTGGAGGAGTGGAGGGGTGGTAAGGAGACTGTAGGGAGGAGTGGCAATGACACAGGCAGAGTAGGATGGGTTGATGGTGGAAGGGAGGATAAGGTGAGGCAGAGCATAATGATTGCAAGAGTGAAAAACTGCATTGTTTTATATATATTTTTTTTTGTTTAGTTATGTATAACTTACACAGTAGTAGATAGAAACTTGCTCTGCGGTGGCCACTAGTGGCTGAAGAGTATAAGGAGCTAACGGAAAAGTGGGCTGATTGGTTTAGCAGCTCACGAGGTTACCACTATATAAGGAAGAGCCCAGAGCTCCCTGAGAGCAGCTGTGGTCAGGGATTGCTACCTGCTGGCTTCTGCAGCTCCGTTGTCCGTGGGGGAGGTTAGGTGGCTGTGGGGAGGGCTCGTAGAGCAGCTAGCCCTCACGACCACACTGCTGCTGGCTTCTGCAGCTCCGTTTTCTGCAGGGGAGGTTCAGTGGCTGTGGGGAGGGCTTGTAGAGCAGCTAGCCCTCGCGACTGCACTGCTGCTGGCTTCTGCAGCTCCGTTGTCCACGGGGGAGGTTTGGTGGCTGTGGGGAGGGCTTGTAGAGCAGCTAACCCTCGCGACCGCACTGCTGCTGGCTTCTGCAGCTCCGTTGTCCATGGGGGAGGTTCGGTGGCTGTGGGGAGGGCTTGTAGAGCAGCTAGGTGAATAACCTGTATTTCTAGGGACGTGGATATGTTGTTAAATCCACACTTACTGGCAGACTCCTTGCAGTTCTCCAGGAGGAGGGAGGCAAAGCGCGCACCCCCTACTTAGGGAATAAGGACTGGAGAACCGAGGTCCCAAAACCATCATCCCGGTGTGACTCTAGGTCCATGTGGTAATGGGAAATAAAGGTGTGTGCTGACTTCCAGGTAGCAGCCCTGCAGATTTCCTGGATAGGGACATCCCTAAAAGCAGCCACTGAAGCAGCGGTATGGCGGGTAGAATGAGCTCTTATCCCTTTGGGAGGCTCCACGCCCGACAACCTATAGCAGAGATCTATGCAGAAGGTGACCCACCTGCTTAGCGTCCGCTTGGCTGCAGGTCTGCCAGGTGTGGCTTCAGCATAGGTGACAAAGAGCTGGCGAACCTCTCCCTGACCTTCAACTGTTCGCTCCTTATAATAAGCGAGCGCTCTTCTAGGGTCCAAAGTATGGAGCCTATATTCGGCCTCCGAGGTGTGATTAGGGTAGAACACCGGCAGAGTCAACATTTGGTTAAGGTGAAACTCTGACACCACCTTTGGAAGGAATTTCGGGTGGGGGCGAAGGACAACCTTGTCCCTGTGGAAGACCAGATAAGGAGACTCGATGGAAAGCACCTGGAGCTCTCCCATCCTTCTGGCTGACATTATAGCCACCAAGAAGGTGGTCTTCCATGACAGGTGGGAGACATCGCACCTGTACATCGGTTCGAATGGCTTGCCCATAAGCTTAGCCAATACCAGCAGTAGATCCCATGGAGGTGGAGGTTCTCGCACTGGAGGGGATATGTGACCAAGGCCTTTGAAAAAACGTCCAACCATCTTCTCCTGCACCACCGACTGCTTGCCGGCCCATGCCCGGTTAGCAGAGATGGCCGCCAGGTGCACCTTGAGCGTCGTTGACTGAAGCCCTAGCAGAGAAAGGCACCAAAGGTAGTCCAAAATACTAGCCAAGGGACAGGAAGAGGGGTCCAACCCCTTGTCCTGACACCAAAAGGAGAATTTCTTCCATTTGAAGGCGTAGCATTTTCTGGTCGACTCCTTATGGGATGCCTCAACGATGTTGAGGACCTCGTTGGAAAGACCCTAGGCCTGGTACTCTAGCCGCTCAGGAACCAGGCTGTCAGGTGCAGGGAATGAAGGTCTGGATGGAGCACCTTCCCCTTGTTGACTGGAAGCCGCCTCGCGAGCCTGGAGCTGAGGCTGAGGAGATCTGGATACCAGAACTGGCGAGGCCATTCTGGGGCTACCAGAATCACCTGCGCCTTGTCCCTCTTCGCCTTGAGAAGCACCTTGTGGATCAAGGGAAATGGAGGGAAGGCATAGAAGAGGCCCGGGATCCACGGCATCGAGAAGGCATTCCCCCTGCAGCAAGTCCTACTGATGGGGGGCGGGCATGAAACAGCCTCAGCTTTGCGTTCTCCTTGGAGGCGAACAGGTCCACCTGAGGGGTGCCCCAATGGGAGAACAGGTCTTGAACTACCTCCGGCAGGAGAGACCACTTGTGAGATGCAGCGCCTATCCGGCTGAGGGCATCGGCCAGACTGTTCGAGGCTCCTGCCACATGGATGACTAGGAGATTCGCCTCCAGGCTGATCATGAGAGGCCAAATACGGAGAGATTCCTTGCACAGAGGCAAGCAGTGTGTCCCGCCCTGACGGTTGAGATAGTACATGGTTGTGGTGTTGTCCGTCTGGACCTGAACCACTTGACCCCGAACAAACGGAGTGAAGGCGGTGAGGGCTAATCGTACCGCTCGAAGCTCCGGCAGGTTTATGTGGCATCAGGACTCCTGAAGGGACCAGAGGCCGTGGGCCCCGAGCTCCCCCAGATGGGCACCCCAACCCATCAAGGAGGTGTCGGTCGTAAGGATGACCGTCGGCTCGGGGCAGACAAACAGGATACCCTCCTGCAGATGAACTGGGATGAGCCACCACTGCAGGCAGCCCCACATCTTCTGGGTCACGGTTACTGGCTTGTCCAGAGGACCGGAGCGCTGAGACCACTGGCGGGCCAGCCCCCACTGCAGGGGATGCATAGCCAGCAGGCCCAACAGACCACACTGGTCAAGCTGCCATGAGACCCAGAAGGCGCAGGAAGTCCCGGGTAAGGCGCAATTGCCCAACCTGAAATGATTGGGCAAAGGAGGAAAGGACCTCGGCCCTGTCCACTGGGAGATGGGCTCTAGCTCGAAGAGAATTGAGTTCTACCCCGATGAACTGAATCACCTGCGATGGCACGAGTTCTGATTTGGCCTCGTTGATCACAAGACCAAGTTGAGAGCAGACCTGGAGGGCCAGATCTCTGGACTGCTCCACCTCCAACCTGGAGGGGGCTGCTATCAGCCAGTCATCCAGGTAAGGGTACACCCGGACCCCTCGGCGCCGAAGGAATGCTGTCACCACTGCCATGCATTTGGTGAAGACCCTGAGAGCTGGAGAGAGGCCAAAGGGCATGGCCTGGAACTCTTAAAGGGATCCCTCTGCTCTGAAGCGGAGGAATCGCCGATGTGATGGACGGATTGGGACGTGAAAGAACGCGTCCTAGAGATCCAGAGAACAAAACCACATGCCTAGTTCCAAGGATGGAATGATCTGAGCCAGAGTGACCATCCTGAAGGTGCGCGGCCTTAGGAACCTGTTCAGGTCATGCAGATTGAGAACGGGGCACCAGCCCGTTTTGGCACCAAGAAGTACCTGGACACAAACCCTGGGCTTGGAGGAGGATTCACCACCTTGCTGATCACCTCCTTTTGGAGAAGCAGAGCTATGTCGGGCTGCAGGGGCGGAAGGGCGAAAGGGCTTACGCTGTTGCTGGTGGCCTTTGTCCTTCTGGGCAGATGTGACCGTGTCCAAGGTGGCACTGGACTTCTCGATCCTCTGGAGGTGGCCCTCCACCCCAGGACCGAACAAGTTGGTGCCCAAGAAGGGGACATCTGCCAGCTTGTGCTGGGTATCTGCCATGAAGGCTCTGCGGCGCATGGCTACTGCGGCTGCTACTGACCGGGCACAAGAGTCTCCGATGTCCAGAGCAGTCTGAAGCAGTTGCTTGGCCACTGCCCTTCCCTGATCCTACACCTGCTTGACCGTCGTCTGAAGGTCAGCCAGGAGATGAGGAAGCACCTCATCCAGGGAGCCCAGAAGGGCGTGTGAAAAGTGTGCCATCAGTAGAGCCAAGCTAGCCTGTCGAAGGCCTAGGGAGGAGGCAGCATAAACTGTGCACCCGGAGTAGTCCAGCTTTTTGGACTCCTTGTCCGAGGGCTTCTCTACATCCCTGGCATTTCCGAAGTGCCGCAAAACGCTATCGGTTACCAGCTCTTCAGCCGAGGGATGCTTCAAAAAAACAGAGAGGGAGCTGGTCGGGACTACGCAGGACAGAAGGTAGGCCACTGCCACAACTCCTAGGCTGGACCAACAATGGCCTCAGCCACAGGAAAGGCCTCCGTGGGGGAATCCCCTCAGTCCAAAATCTCGGTGAGGGCATATCTGGTCCGTTTCTGCACAGGTTTGAGCTGCATCCCAGAAGACTCTGAGATGAGCCGAAGAATATCAAGGAACGAGGATGGGCTCTTGTCCACCGACAGACCTCCGGAGGATTCCAGGTCAAGGGGCCTGGAATACAGGGAGGAGTCGTCGGGCTCTGAGGAGTCCGCGAACAGCTGCCAAGCACCTGAGCCACCCTCCACTTCCCGAGGCCGATCGAGGGTGAGGGTGACCGACAACCTGTGGGGCAAGCCCTGACCCGACCGAGAATCCTTGGCCGGGGCCCCAGTCTTCGGTTGTGGAGGGGGTGGTTCCACCACAATGGATGGAGCAGCCACTTTTGACCAAGCAATTAGTGCCAGAGTCAGCTCCTCGACCAAGGAGCCAAGGGTGACAGGTTGCCACTTAATTGCCGGGGAAGGTGACGGAGTCGGCTTGTTGCCGGCCAACAAGAGCTGTTGCCAGATCATATCCTCATAGCACCGACGCAACTTGTGCCGGAGCCTGTCCTCCGAAGAGGATGATGAGGAAGAGCGGGATGCCACTTTCCATGATGTCGGGACTGAGACCGCCGACGCGGCAGGACTTATCCGACACGTAAGAGGACCGAGACCATTGAATAGGGAGGTGGGGGAAACCGATCATCCTCTGGTTCAAGGTCCTTGACCGGGTACTTCGGCTCGGGAGGCCGAGGCAAGTCTTCGGTAGGCACTGGGGGAACCAGTGAAAGAGGGTTGTTGGCCTTCCAGTCAACAGCCCGACTAGCAGGTTGAGAAAAATCTCGACCGCATCGACGGGTGTCTCGGCCGGCTGACCTGATGGGGACACCGGAAAGCCAGCGGCCTTAGCCGCAACCTTGACCGAGGTCAATAGGGGATGGTCCGGGGAGCGAAATCTCTCCCGCTCCCACGAACGTCGATGGTGAGACTCATCTTTCGGTTCCTTCATCTTTGACTGACTGAAGTGAGTCCCTGAGGGCCCCTCTCCCTTGGTGGAGAGGGACTGACAAAGCTCCCGAAAGGAAGCAGTATAGCAGGAGCCCAAGGAGAGTGGGATACATGCCGAGGAAGATGAAGATGCGGCGTGGGCCTGGGCTACCTCCTCCTTGAGGGCGATTAACTGCTCCAGCTGCTACATGGAGCCCGCAGCCGTGGACACCGCCCAACAGGCCTCCTTTGACTTCACCAGCGGAAACCGTTTTTTAGGGTGCCCCAGTTGGAGTCGGGCAGTGCTGTCTTCAAGAACTGAAACCGAAAAGGACTTGCAAAGATCGCGGGCCTGCGGATCATGGCCAAGGCCAAGGCAGTAGACACACGTGGCATGCGGATCGGTCTGAGACATCCTCTGCCTGCAAGGGCACCGATGGAAGCCGGGAGTAGATTTAGAATCCATCGCAGCCACGAAGAAAGGAGAAGACTTAAGTCTCATGAATTTCAACACGATTTTTTAGGATCCAGGCCTAGAGACGCAAGAGCGTTAAGGAGGGAATCTGAGCTTCGAAGCGTTAAGGAAGATCTGGCATCATGGGGTGGAGCCGAGGGTTTTACCACCTGGGTCAGTGGGAGGAGCCAGCTTGAACACTTTCCGGCACATCTTAAAGAGGCAAAGTACCTGCCAATAAGTGTGGATGAACAACATATCCACGTCCCTAGAACTGAAAGTTCAGTTTCATCAGTCTTGGCGGCAGTTTTGTTCCTTGTGTTTCAGGTGGAGTCCAAATGAAAAGTGAGTTCAAATGCCCTGAGCTGGGGGTTTAAATACTTTCTGTAACTTGCAGTGTCATCAGTTATTCCCAATTGTAAAGAACTGGTCTAATTCCCCAGAGCAACTACTTAGTTTGGCCAGGAGATGCCACTGTTCTGCTGTTTCCCAAAATCCCAAGAATATCACAATCCTGAGACATACAATTAACATGGATATGACATTCGGAGTGTAAGCCTTTTGAAGTCCCCTATAGACAGTTGGCACCCGTAAGATACAATTCACAGTATCCTGTCAGAATGGTCATTTGCTGCTCAAATCCTGGCTAAAACATCCTGAGCTTTTGAACTGGCGTCCTTCAATTAATTCCAAGGAAGATCCTGTAAAGTTTAAGACTATACCAGCAGATTTTATTATCTCTGTTTCCCTTAGTTAGTTAATTTAGGGGAATATCCTTTGATCAGCTATCCCCCAAGCTTTTAACAATAACTTGTCAGTTTCCTGACAAGCAAACTGGCCTTCAGGTCAAAGGAAGGTCAATCCCCTTTTAACAGAGATCCTCTCTGTCTCCCTAGGTGCCTTTGTATTAATACTGGCATTTCTTCTGGAATGCACATATACACAGACTTACATAAAAAAAATATACACACACATATATATATATATATATATATATATATACATACACACACACGCACACACAAACAACAGAATTATATCTACAAATAAGGACTGGCAGTTGGGTAGCTCGCCACATTCCTCCCTCCCCCCCAGACTGAATTTGTGGGAACATGCCCCCTAATGCAAGGTAAGGTATCTGCGTTGGCACTGGCTGATCCAGCCCTGGGGGTAGTGGTCATATCGTAGGCCTGTAGGGCAATACTCCACCTTAAGAGACGACCATTCATTCTACTCATCTGATTTGGCCACACCAGGGGGTTATGATTGGTCTATACCTCAAAGTGCCTCCTGCAGAGGTACGGCTCTAATTTCTTCAGGGCCCATAGCAGCGCAAGGCATTCATTTTCAGCTGTGGAATATGCCTGCTCCCGGGGAAGTAACTGTTTGCTAAGGTACACTATTGGGTGATCTTTGACTTTTCCATGATTAGAGGTCTGACTGAGGACTGCTCCAATCCCCACATCTGAGACATCTGTCTGGACTACTGCACTGGCCAACACAGGGGCACTTCACAGTGTCTCCTTTAGCAGTGCAAAGGCTCATTTACAGGCTGGCTCCCACTTTACCTTTTTGGACTTTCTTTTCTTTAGCATGCCAGACAGGGGCGCTGCCAGGGTACTGTAATTCGGCACAAACTTTCGATAGTACCAGGCAGTCCCTAGAAAACTCCTAACCTGCTTCTGAGTTTCAGGCCTGGGCCACGCCTCTATCGCCTCAATCTTTGTTTGACTGGGACAAAGCTGCCCCTGCCCCACTGTATGTCCTAGATATGCCACCTACGCCATGGCCACCTGGCACTTTTCAGCCTTGGCAGTGAGCCCTGCCCTATTTATCCTGCCCAACACTTCCATCAGGCGGAACAGGTGTTCCTTCCAGCTGGTACTGAAGATGGCACTATCATCCAGATATGCCACTGCGTACTCTTCAGTAACAACTAACACCTGGTTGACCAACCACTGGAAGGTGGCATAAGCGTTCTTCATTCCAAAAGGCACTACCCTGAACTCGAATAAGCCTACTGGAGTGATGAAGGTCGACCTCTCCCTAGCTCTGGCAGTTAACTCCACCTGCCAGTACTCTTTTGGCAAGTCAGTGGTGGTAAGGTACGTTACCCCTCCCAACCTGTCCAGTAGTTTGTCCGTCCGTGGCATTGGGTGTGCATCAGACTTCATGACTGCGTTGAGTCCATGACAGTCCACACAAAAGCGAGTAGAGCCATCTTGCTTGGGAAAAAGGACTACGCGTGAGGCCCAGTGGCTGTGGGATTTCTGGATTACTCCTAAATCCACTATTTCCTCCACCTCCCTAATAATGTCCTTTTAGCATGGCCTCAGACACCTGGTAGGTTGTCCGTCGGATGGGTGCTTGCGTTCCGGTATTTATGTTGTGCGTCACTAAGGGGGTACATCTCGGCTTGGCCGTAAACAAAGAGGGAAAAGTCTGCTAAAACCTCCCTCACTTCCTGGGACTGTTCCGGGGTCAGCTGGGGTGACAGTTTGATTACCTTCATGGAGGGCTTGCTTTCCTCTAACAAGTCCAGTAGGGAGTCTTTTTCATCCCCCCCCCGGACTACACACTGCAAATATCATGTCAGCCCTATTTGCATACGGCTTCATCATGTTGATATGGTAACTTATATGGATATGTCTCCTGTCAGGCAGTTCTACAATATAGTCCATGTCATTTACCTTTCAGACTACCTTGTATAGTCCTGCCCACTAGGCCTGCAACTTGTTCTTCCAGACCGGGATTAGGACCATGACTTCCTGACCTATACTGTACGGGCGAGCTCTGGCTCTGCGGTCGTACCAAACCTTTTGCTTCTGCTGAGTGGCTGACAGGTTGCTCTAGGCTGCTTCCATAAGTTCCTTCAGCTTTTCCCTAAACTTTAGGACATACTCCACTGTGGGAGTTCCCTGGGTGGCGTGCTTGCCTTCCCAGTCTTTCCAGATCAAGTCTAGGAGCCCATGCACCCTACGTCCATATAAGAGTTTGAAGGGGAGAACCTTGTCGACTCTTGGGGCACCTCTCTGTATGCGAACAACAGGTGGGGAAGGTATTTCTCCCAGTCTCTCCCATGTTGTTCAGCAAACATTTGGAGCATTGATTTTAGGGTACCATTAAACTGTTACACCAGCCCATTGGCTTGTGGGTAATAAGGTGTTGTGCGTCTCTGCACCACCCCACACTTCTCCCACAAACACTTCATCAAGTCTGACATGAAGGTACCCCCTCAAACAGTGATAGCCTCCTGTGGAAACCCAACATGCGAGAAAATCCCTAGCAAGGTATCTGCCACTTTGTCTGTCCTAAGTGAGGAGAGGGTGACCACCTCTGGGTATCAGGTGGCATAATCTACCACTGTCAGGATAAACCTCTTCCTGGAGGAGCTTGGGGTACTCAAAGGTCCAACAATATCCATTGCAACCCTCTGGAATGGCTCCTCTACAATGGGCAAGGGAATCAGGGTGGCTTTGGATTTACTACCTGCCTTCCCTATTTGTTGGCACCAGTGACAAGACCTGCAAAATTCCTTCACCTGCTGAGTGAAGTTGAGCCAAAAGAAATTCTGGGCCGATCGCGGCATGGTGCTCGCGATTCCCAGACGTCCGGACATGGGGAGATCATGAGCGATCTTGAGCAACCGCTCACGGTACCCCTGTGGAATCATAACCTGCCTGACCATCACCCCTCCCTCTGTCCTTATGTCCTGCGTATACAACAGTCCATTGTCCCAAAATACTCTATGTCTCACATCACCTCCCTGTGTCCCATCAGATTTTGCACAAGCCCTCAGCCTCTCCAAATCAGGATCAGTCCTTTGAGCAGCTGCAAATTCTTCACACTTTCCCAAGGCATGGGACATGTCCCCTTCAGTTCCTAATCTGGGGTTCACAGCTCTAGCATCAGGGCATTCAGGGTCACTGCCATGCCTAACCTTCTGACCATTGGTTACCCCTCCTTCCCTCCCTCCTCGGAGTAACCTTCTGTAGCTGTTTTGTGAACTGCTACTTGGGGAAGTCCTACCTCCCTTTCACTACTCTCCATTTGAGGAGATACTGGCTGGGGTACCAGCCTCCCACCGTTTTCCACAAGGGCTTCTACAGGGTCTAGGGAACTACACTCAGCCTTTGCCGTCTGACTGTGGGTAAATGCACAAATCACCCCTTCTGGAGATTGTTCCCTATAATCACATCTAGGGCAAGGTTGTCTGCCACTGCCACCTTTTGCTCCCTCTCTTCCGTCTCACCCCAGTCCAAGAGAACACTAGCTAGTGGCAGAGTTCTCTCCTCACCAGTGAATCCCCTCACCGTTACAAACTGATTAGGTATAAGCTGTTCAGGCCCAATCAAATCCCCTTTTACTAAGGTAAAAGATGCTTCCATGTCCCTAAACCCATGGGTCTGCACCCCATTTACAGTAACCGGGTGTGTCTGCACTCCATTTACAGTAACCGGGTGTATGAGCTCCCTCACGTTTATAGGCCTGCTTTCAGGGATACAAAATGCACCCAACTCTGTTTTAGCACCACTTTGTCCACCCTGTGCCTTTTTAGGACACTGTCTAGCAAGATGCCATGGCTGTTTACAAAACCAACAGTCATCATTCCTTTTAATTAAAAAATTCCCTTTTTGTAACTCAGGGGTTCCCCCTTTCTGTGGAGGTAATGAGGGTTTTTGCTGCCCTGAAGGCACGCTTTTCCCTTTCTGCACTGCCACACCTACTCCACTTCCTTTCAGAGCAGGGTTGCTCCTGGCATAGCGATCCGAGAGCTCAGCAGCCTCCTGTGCTGTTTTGGGGTCTTGGTCCTCTAACCAGGTTTTTAGCTCTGCTGGGCAAGCCCAAAAGAACTGCTCAAGCAACATAACCTCCACAATTTTTTCCACAGAATTTGCTTCTATTCCCTCCTACCAATGTTTCAAAAACTGACGTTGCTCTGTGGCGAGTTCCTTATAGCTCATATCAGGGCTTCTCTGGAGCTTATGGAACTTAACCCTGTATGTTTCAGGAGTTAGTTCCTACTGTTTAAGTAAAGCAGTTTTAAGTTTCCCCATAATCGCTACTGTCCTGATTGTCCGTTTGCCGTTTCCCAGTAAGTAGCAGGAAAAGCTGGATGCTCCAGGACTCCTTGGGTATTTGTGCCTGAATACAGACCTTTTCAAACGAATTCAGAAATGCATCTATATCCTCCCCCTCTTTAAATTTAACTATTCATTTTACATAGCTATGTAGATACATAGACAGTGTCGGCAGATAAGGGCCTATGGCCCACCCAGTCTGCCCATTTGAGCTTGTAAGTTCAGTTTGTTTTCCTAGAAGTCTGTTGCCCCTTACCCCTGACCTCCAGAATTCCTTTATGTCTATCCCATGCATTCTTAAATCCCGTGATTGTTTCGGCCCCCACCACTTCCTCTGGCAGGGTATTCCACTTGTCCACCACCCGTTCTGTGAAGAAGTTCTTTCTCATGTTTCCTCTGAATCGCTCCTCCTCCAACTTCATCCCATGCCCTCTAGTCCTGGAACATCTTTTTAGCTTAAAAATAGTGTTTTCCTGCACCCTGTTCCTCCCTGTAAGATACTTGTATGTCTCTATCATATCCCTCTCTCCTCCTCTCCTCCAGGGAGTACATGTTCAGTTCCTTCAACCTGTCTTCATAGGACTTGTGATGCAATCCATGCACCATCTTTGTTGCCCTCCTCTGAACCTTCTCTACCCTGTCTATGTCCTTACGTAAGTATGGTCTCCAGAACTGTACACTGTACTCCAGGTGGGCCTCACTAGTGTCTTGTATAGCGGAATTATGACCTCCCTTTTCCCGCTGGTGATGCCCCTGCCTATACATCCCAGCATCCTATTTGCTTTACCTGCTGCCTTGTCACACTGTTTCCCTACCTTGAGGTCATCAGAGATGATAATCCCAAGATCCCTTTCCTGCTTGGTGCATGCTATATCCTCACCCCCAACTGATATATTGTGCCAGGGTTTTTGTGCCCCATATGCATTATCTTGCACTTCTTTGCATTGAATTTCAACTGCCAAACCCCTGACCATTCTTCAAGTTTCTGCAGGTCGCTTCTTATTCTGACTACACCCTCTGGTGTGTCTACTCTGTTACAGAGCTTTGTGTCATCAGCGAACAGTGAAATTCTGCCTTCTGGTCCTGCGCAATGTCACTGATGAAGATGTTGAATAGGACTGGTCCCAGCACTGATCCCTGTGGTACCCCACTGGTCACTCTTCCCTCTGTGGAGTGACAGCCATTTACCACCACCCTCTGTGTCCTGCCACCCAGCCAGTTACCTACCCACCACACTACTGTCCTGCCCACACCCATATTCCCCAGTTTGTGTAATAGTCTTCTATGTGGCACAGTGTCAAAGGCCTTGCTGAAGTCCAGATAGGCCAATGTCCACTGCCCTCCCGATCCACCTCCCTAGTCACCCAGTCAAAAAATTCAATGAGGTTGGTCTACATGACCTCCCCTGGTGAAACCATGCTGCCTTGGGTCCTGTAGTCCATTGACAACCAGATGTTCCACCAATCTCTCCTTCAGTAGTGCTTCCATGATCTTCCCACTACGAGGTGAGGCTGACTGGTCTGTAGTTCCCTGCTTCCTCTTTGTTCCACTTTGCATAAAGGGGACTACATCTGCTGTCCTCCAGTCTTTGGGTATCTCCCTGTTTCCAGTGATCGGCTAAATAGGATAGCCAGAGGTTCAGCCACCACCTCTCTTAGTTCTTTAGGACCCTGGGTGCACCCATCTGGCCCCATGCTTTATCAACTCTATACTTCCAGTTCCTTCAGGACCCTTTCTGTGTAAGGGACTTGTGTCCATTTCTGCACCATTCTCACCCCTTGTACCCTTCAGACCCATTACCCTCTCTTCCTCAGTAAAGACTGAGCAGAAATACCTGTTCAATATGTCAGCTTTACTGTTTATCCTCACGCGCCCCATCCTCCCTTCAGTCTCACTATCCCTCCCTTGTCTTTCTTTTTCACTTATGTACATGTAAAGGTTTGTCCCTCTACCCACTTATTTTGCAATGTGTTCTTCTGTCTGAGCTTGGCTTCCCTACTGACCCCTGCCTCCCTTTGCTTCTCCTGGTACTTCTCCTATCCCTTCTGTCTGTGTCTTTTTGTATTGCCTGAATGCAATCTTTTTGGCTTTCACTTTCTTAGCTACCTCTTTGGAAAACCATAATGGTCTCCTCTTCCTTTTCTTCTTGCTAACCTGCTTAATGCATAATTCTGTTGTTCTTGTAATCCCATTTTAAATACTGCCCTGTTCCTCAACCCCTGATTCCTGTCCCATTCCCTTAATGCCTCTTTCAAGTATCTCCCCATTTTCCCAAAGTCTGACCCCTAAAATCCAGGATACGTGTTTTGTGTGGTTTGGTTCTGCTCTTTCTGTGATTTCAAACCACAATGACTGGTGGTCACTGTTTCCCAGGTGCTCCCCACTGTTACCCCATCACACTGTCCCTGTTTGTGACACAAGGTCCAGTATTGCCTTCTGCTGAGTTGGTTCCATGACAAGTAGTTGGCAGGAAGGCACACAGAGGAGTCAGGATAAATCTGCTCCTAGTTGATGCTGCTGCTGTTGGGATGCTCCAGTCACGTCTGGAATATTGAAGTCTCCAACCAGTACCTCACCCTTGTCCGCCATCCTTTGGATGGCTAGCATCAGCTCCCTATCTCTTTCTTCCTCCTGGGCTGGTGGTCTATAGGCCACACCTGTGCGGATGGCTGTCCCCATTTTCCTTTCCAGCTTAACCCACAGTATCTCTCCCCCATTTTATTCCTCCTGGATCTCTGTGGCCCTTATGTCATTTTTCACATACAGCGCCACCATACCTCTCAACTGTCCCTGATTTTCAGGGATGTCCCTGATTTTGCCTCAGAAATTTCTTCTGTCCCTCCTAAATTTGGCATTTCTGTCACTCAAGAGTAGGGATTTGAATCACAAAATAATACCAGCCATTGGTGTTACAGTCTAGTTCTCAGTAAGAAAATGCTATTCATACTAAGAAGCATGTTGTACACAGCTTCTGGAACTAATATTACTATTTTTTCAGCCGTGTCCCTGATTTTGGTCATTTGTCCCTGATCATTTTAAGCCTTGTCCCTGATTTGTGATGAGGGAGGTTGAGAGGTATGAGCACCACTCCTCCTCCCTTCCTGCCTGCTCTGTTTCTTCTGAATATGTTGTAGCCAGGTATGGCCATCTCCCAGTCGTGGTTATCATTACACCAGGTTTCAGTGATGGCCACAATGTCCAGGCCTGACTGCACCATGACAGCCTCCAGATCTTCCATCTTGTTGCTAAGGCTCCTGGCATTTGCACACATGGCTTTCCATGATTTGACCTCCCTAGACTGTTTCACTGTTGTACTCCAGCCCCTTCCTTGGTTGTCATTTATCCCTGGTTCTCCTTGCTGTCTGCCCTTCTGCTGCATTTTGCCCCTTTTCTGCTTATCCACCTTTTGGGCACTAATCTCCATCTTTTGCACACTGCTTTGCAGAGATAGCCACTCCTCTGGTTCACTGGTTCCACTGCCTAGCTGTGGGGGGTGAGCAAGTAGGTACCCTCCTTGCTGGCCTGCCACCTTGCTAGTTTAAATGCTTGTCAATGTGGCATTTAAACTTATCATTGAGTGCTTGATTCCCTCCAGGATGGATGCAGGCCGTCAGGCTTAGAACAAACCTCCATCCCTCCAGGTGGGTCCCAGTCACCAATGAATCAAACCCTTCCTCACAGCACCAATTCTTCAACCATGAGTTAAAGTTCCTGGTGCATGCACTCCCATGCTCTCCTTGCCTCACAGGTAGTACTTCTGAGAAAGTGACAGAAGTAGCTACTTGCTGAGACCCCTCCCAGTTTCCTAAACTCTTCTTGAACTTCCTTGGCTCCCCATTTGCCAGGTCATTAGTACCTAGGTGGATAATGACATCCAGCTCACCCTCCCGTCTTGCCTTCCCAGTGATCCCCAGGATCTTCTTCCATCCCTCCATGCCGTGGCACCTGGTGAGCACCTCCCTCCCTCCCTGTCCTCCCCTCCTGTGTTTCTAGCTGGATCCCTCTTATGATGGAGTCCCCACCAGGATTCGCTTCCTCCTCCTCTGGGGTCCACTGCTTTCCCGCTGAGGTCACCTCCTTGGCTAACCTCCACATCCTTTCCTTCCACTTCTCTGAGTACCTCAATTTGGTTGTCCTCATTTGCCAGTGTGGCATATGAGTTCTTGAGTGGAATAGGATCTGGGATGTGCCTCTGCCTGACCGCTCTAACCCTCCTGGGCCACTGTCATCCAAGTGCTCCTCATTCTTGGCATCCTTTGAGGCAGTTGCATTGGACTGGTGGTCCCTGGATAGGGGTGATGGTACTCCTGACCCAGTTTACTTCGCTCTGAGTCTGGCTACCTCCTCCCAGTCCAGAGAGATGCATGCAGATAGGGCAGCACCTCAGTGTCCAGAAGGTCTGCCTGAATATGGCTGCCCACAGCCACTGCATTGCACCACTCCACATTATACTGCAATTCCACTACTTGTCTGCTACTGAAGCTCTCCTAGTTCCCTTTTTATTAATTTACTGTCCTAAAAATCCTGCCACTGATCCTCAGATAATTTTTTTTTTTTTAAAGAAAAAGAAACCAATAAATAAATAAATGAATCAAAACACTTGTCATGCTGAGGGTGGGCTTCTTCCCCTTATGCCCCATCTACTTCACACCCCTTACTATACCTTGTGTTCAGCTCCTGTCAATCAGATTTACCAGGGCATATAATTAAGAGTTGGGGAAGGGAGGGGGGGTGAAAATTTGCAGCAATTAAAGACAGCACAGAATTACACCACCACTATGTTTTACATTTTCAACAGCCCAAAAACAATTATAAGTAAAGACAACAAAGAAAGTATAGTGTCACTAAAAGCCCACAATCTAAGTTTAAAAGAAAAATAGCAATTACCAGTTACTCTAAAGCACTGAATTGAATATGTTTCCTTCCTTCCCCTTCTGGCTTCTTCTGAGAAATTCATTTTGAATTTAACCTATACCTCAGCCCTAGAGTTTCAGGTTCACCCCTGCTATTTACCTCCTCTGGCGGTGGTCGTTGGAGTCATAGCTTTTCCAGTTCAAACTCCCTCTGCCGCTGTTTTTCTTCTTCCTTGGCCTCTCTCTGAAGCTGTTCTCTTTCCTTGGCCGCTCTCTGAAGCTGTCTTTCTCGTTCCTCGACCTTTCGCTGCTTTTCCTGCAACTCCACCTCAAACTTCCTCTGCTTGAATGCCAGCTCCAGTTTCCTCAACTCCAGCTACAGCCTGATCCTTTCCAGCTCCAGCTCTGTGGTGACCTTCCCCAGCTGCTGTGGCTCTGGGTTCCTTATGGTCATGCTGTCTGCCTTCCTGGGACTAGACTCTGCGATGGACCCTGACACCCCCAGGCTCAGGTCCTTTTCAGTCACTAGCCTTGACTCGAGGTTCTGGGCAGCCGCTAGCTCATCGGTTGCCATGAGAATCTCAAAGAGGTGCTTTTAGGTTCGCCCCTCATATTGGACCCTCCTTCCTGACACAACTGCCTTAGGTGGTTCGCACTGCATTCATTATAGTTGGAAGCCATCTTCTTCCCTATTACTACACTAGCTTACACCCAAGGGGAAAAAAAAAAAACAGGAAGGGAACTTTATACTGTAACCAAATTATTTTGTTTCCAAATCTCTGCCTTGATTGTGTATGGATTGCTTTCAGTTTATCAATCTGGAACACTGGGCTTGAATCCAATTGTTATGCCTGTGCCACCAATATCCCTCAAATCGCAACACTATGCAACCAAATCTCTAGGATTCAAATGCTGCACACCAGATCTGTCATGAACCCACTCCTGGGGGGTCAGGTCCACTGAGCTCACAGTGCCCACCCCGTAGTGCAATCTGTGATAAGGGAGAGAACAGGGCTACCTTTGTGTTTTTTTAGACTGCTCGCAGTAATCACAACTGCACCTCTGCCACGAAGACCCAGGGCATCCCTCTAAACTCTGGATAAGGGCACAATACCCATCTCAAGTCCTGTAGCCATGTATGAACCCCTACTTGGCTACTACACAAAGGGGGAAGACCCAGGCATCACACTCTCTTCAGGGGTAGCAGTGTAAAACCTGATTTGGCCTCCTCCTTACAGGACATGTAATAGCCTGGTTCAAAATCCCTGCAGACTCTGGTATTTTCCTCATCCTTCCAGATCCCTTACAGACCCCTTTCTCAATATGACTGCTGATGGTGACAACCCGTTAGAAATAACAGTTTGTCACAGATTATTAATACTGTCCCTCAATTCACACAATTATAGAAATCTCACTCGGGCAGACTTTCTGTAGAAAAACAAATGTTTTTACTAAAATAAGTAATAATCATACAGTTACAACTAAAAAACCCCCACTAATTTGGCCACAGAATACAGAAAAAAAAGGGAAAATATACATGAAAACGCACTATGACTGACTGTTGAAGTACCTGAAATTCGCAGAAACTTGAAGTCCAGAACAATAACTGAAAGTTCAGTTTTGTCAGTCTTGGCAGTAGTTTTGTTCCTTGTATGTCAGGTGAAGTTCAAACGAAATGGTAAGTGTGCAGCCACTGAGTCTCAGCAGTTTGGCTTCTTGTGTGTCAGATGGAGTCCAAATGAAAAGTGAGTTCAAATGCCCTGAGCTGGGGCTTCAAATACATACTGTAACTTGCAATGTCATCAGTTATTCTCAGTTCTAAAGAACTGGTCTAATTCCCCAGAGCAACTACTCTGTTGGCTAAGAGATGTCACTTTTCTGCTGTTTTCCAAAATCCCAAGAATATCACAATCCTGAGACATATAATTAACATGGATATGGCATTCAGAGTTTAAGCCTTCTGAAGTCCCCTGTAGACAGCTGGCACCCGTAAGATAAAACTCACAATATCCTGTCAGAGTGGTCATTTGCTGCTCAAATCCTGGCTAAAACATCCTGGGCGTTTGAACTGGCTTCCTTCAATTAGTTCCAAGGAAGATCCTGTAAGGTTTATGACTATACATAGAAACATAGAAGTTGACGGCAGATAAGGACCGCAAGGCACATCCAGTCTGTCCATTTCTTTTTCTACCTTATAAATGTGCCATCGGCCTTTGCTCTGTCAATGGCCTATTTATTCATAATCATCTGTATTGCTCCCTTATGCCTATCCCATGCCTGTTTGAAGCCCTGCACTGTATTCATAGCCACCACTTTCTGAGGTAGGCTGTTCCATGCATCCACAACCATTTCTGTGAAAAAGAACTTCCTCACATTACCCCTTAAATGGCCTTCCTCTAATCTCATGCTATGTCCTCTTGTCCTGCTATTTTTCTTATATTGAAACATGTTAGGCTCTTTCACCTTATTAATGCCCTTAAGGTGTTTGAATGTTTCGATCATATCACCTCTCTCCCTCCTTTGCTCTAGGGTATACATATTGAGCTCCATTAATCTGTCCTCATATGTTTTCTGATGCAATCCCTGCACCATTTTGGTTGCCCTTCTCTGGACTGCTTCAAGTTGGTTAATGTCCTTGTGAAGATGTGGCCTCCAGTACTGCACACAGTACTCCAGATGGGGCCTAACCAGTGTCTTGTAAAGAGGGATTGTTACCTCCCTCTTCCGACTTGTGATACCCCTACTAATACACCCTAACATCCTCCTAGCCTCACCTACTACTTTAGTGGTCTGCTTGGATGATTTCAGGTCATCGGTGAAGAGGATGATGCCCAAGTCTCTTTCTTCCCATGTGACTGCCAGCACCTCCCCTCCCAGCCTATAGCTGGCTTCAGGGTTTCTCTTCCCTATGTGCATGATCTTGCACTTCTTTGCATTAAACCCCAGTTGCCACTCTTCCGACCATTTTGCTAGTTTATCCAGCTCTCTTCTCATTCTGCCCACCCCATCTGGATCATCTACTCTGTTGCAGATCTTGGTGTCATCTGCAAACAGACAAGCCTTACCCTTCAGTCCATCTGCAATGTCACTAATGAAGATACTGAAGAGGACTGGCCCCAGGTTTTATCCTTGAGGTACCCCACTTGTGACTTGCATCTCTTCTGACTGTATCCCGTTTACCACCACTCTCTGTTTGCTGCCCGTTAACCAGTTTGCCACCCAGTTGATCAACTTTTGACTCACCCCAAGCCTACCCAGCTTATTAATCAATCTTCTATGTGGAACAGTATCGAAAGCTTTGCTGAAGTCAAGGTAGGCGACATCAACTGCCCCTCCTTGGTCCACCATTCTGGTTACTCAGTCAAAGAAATCTACGAGATTAGTTTGACAGGACCTTCCTGTTGTAAACCCATGCTGTCTTGGATCCTGTGCTCTATGGATTCCAGGTGATGCACTATCCTTTCCTTAAGGAGTGCCTCCATAATCTTGCCCAGTACTGAGGTAAGACTGACTGGTCTGTAGTTCCCTGCCTCCTCCCTTCTACCACTCTTGTGGAGCGTGATCACATGAGCTCTTCTCCAGTCTTCTGGCTGATTTTATTATCTCCGTTTCCCTTGGTTAGTTAGCACAGGGGCATACCCTTTGATCAGCTCAGCTATCCCCAAGCCTTTGACAATAACTTGTCAGTTTCCTGGTAAGCAGGCTGGCCTTCAGGTCAAAGGAAGGTCAAAACCCTTTTAACAGAGATCCAGTCTCTCTCTTTCTCTCCATAGGTGCCTTTGTATTATCATTGGCATTTCTTATGGAATGTACATATACACAGAATTACATAAAAAAATACATACACAACAGAATTATATCTTACAAATAAGGACTGGCAGTTGGGTAGCTTGGGTCGGAAGGCTTGCAGAACATCAGCTTAATGTGCATAGGTGGAATAAAAGATCTATTCCCTGGGTTTGCTCCTCATGTTTATTCGACAGGGACTGCATGGCGAAAAGAAAAATGTATTTGTTAGGAACATGTTGCTCGTGTATTTTTTTTTTGATGATATTCATATTCTAACCAACTTGTAAAATGGTGGACTACATGTGGGGACAGCAATGTTCTTTGACACAATCTCAGCAGCATTTAGGGAATTTTCTCCAAGAATTAACACCCATTTGAACTATGAGTGATCATGCCAGAGTCTGTTTGTAGTGCTCAAAATCAGTTAATTAGCTGGAATTGCAATATCTGTAATTTTTTACAATGGTTTATTTACAGAGTTTTAGAAGTTAAAGTGTTAAACAACAATATCCTGAGTTAGCACACAAAATGTTTAACTAGCAGTTTTATAGGAATAATCTGTTTCTGGGAGGGGGAGTAGTGCTCCACATTTTAGGAGAGCAAAAATGTTAGGAGGGTGATCATATCAATTGTGTAAGGTTGAATATAAATGTTTTTGGAAACCTTTTTGGCTAATAGGTAAGATCACCATATTCTTGCAAGCTGCAGCATATTTAGAGAGTATTATAATGTAAGCATTGTCTTATGTACCTTTTAGAGTCATACCCCCACTTCCTTAATCCTAATTGTTCAGAATGATGTATCTAACTGTTCCATTGGATGGCTCCTTACCCAGTATTAGTGTCTGGCAGGAGTATAGGCTGTATTGCTGTTGTTTTTATAGAAAACAATAAAATATAAGTTTAAAAAAAAAAAAAACAGCTTTCGATCATTTGCCACCGTGGACCCTCCCCCTTGTGTCCTCAGACTGGCTGATTTCCACTGACAGCCAGCCTGGCAAGCTGACAATAGCATGAAACTCCTTGATCAGAGCACCACACAGGGGCTGCAGTGGAGGTGGCTCCACCTAAAGGGGTGGAGAAACAGACGCAGGGGACATTCATGAAGTATGGACTGGTGTGGGAACAACCGGTATAGGTCAAGGGACAGAAGATCCAAAGGGCAAAGCCCTACCCTTCCCAGCAATAGTCCACTGCTGCCAGAGGAGCTCCTTGCAGCATTGACACACTTTGCGCTGCTGCCTCTCTTCGTCTGAGGATGAGATGGTCAAGGAGCATCAACGGTGCTGCCTCACAGTTGAGTGGGATCGAGAGTGCAAGCAACACCTTGACCTTAACCGTTGACCCAAGGATCGAAGTCAACAACTATCCTCCATGAGTCATAGTAAACAACATGCCTCGACATACTCAGCATGGGAGGCTTTGGTACCATGACCACTGGTGGAGGCTCCTGAGGCAGTCTAGTCAGGGACACTGACTAGGTCACATCTCCTGAGTGAGGAGAAGGAGAACCGGCACCTGGGACATCGACTCCTCACTGATCTCCTCCATCAGCCAGTTGACAGCCTCGAGCATGATCTCAAATGTCTGTTTACCTGGAGTCAAGGCTAACGGGCTCTACTGGGTTGCTATGCAGCCCTCTACCTTACCCTTGGCTGAAGGAAGCTCGATCAAAGCCGAGCAGTCAGGGGAGCTGAGGGTGCAGAAAAGCGTGTTCTTCACTGGTCTCATAACCTGCGATGGTGGTGCTCATGTTTCCTGCTGTGGCGACAGGAGCTCTCTGAAGGTCTGGAGGGCCACACACATCTTCCAGAATTCCTCAGAGAATGACCTTCTTATGCTGGCCCTAGCTTGGAACGGTGCTGAGACTGATGAGGAACTTACTGCGGCTGGTGCTTCCTCCTTTTCCATGACCACTAGCTATGCAGCCCATCTGGCAGCTGCTAGTGTCTTTCTGCAGTCTTCTGGTCAACTGAGAGCCAGTAGAGCCTTCAGGTCCTCGATGATTTGGCATAAGCTGGTATAAGGTGCATCCCATGACATCATACTACTCACCAAGGCAGTAAAGGCACGTGTTGTACGGATCTGTGTTAGACATGTCCTGCTGGCACTGGGTGTAAAACTTAAACCCATGTTTCTTTTTCTCCATCGTCGATCACATCTACAAAGTGGAGCCAGAAGACGAATGGAGTGCTTAGAACCAAAAACTGACTTGAAAAGTTGAAGACTTTCCAAGAAAGCACTTGAACACTCAAACTCTTTCAATGCTGCAGAGCTGTGAAGGAGAAGACCCATTCCTTCAAGTGGGAAAGAAAGATTTGACATCAAGGGGTAATAGTGCTGGACGTTATACCACCCAGATGGTGGAAGGAGCTCGACAAAGACTTCTGATGACTCACATGTCTCCGAGAAAACACCCAGAGTGTGGACAGCTAACTGTATCCACACCTTTAGAAAAAAAAATTCCACTGTAAATCACTGTGCCCAAATACATTTCAAACTAAATGTTAGCCATTTTTTTCTTCACTTAGTCCAATCGGCTATTGTTTCTCCCACTCAGCTCTAGCTTCCTCTGCTTGCAAACACAGTCAAGCATCTTTCCAACAAACAGTCACAGAACTCATCACTGTAGAAACAAACAAACAAAAAAAAGAAAAGAAAAGAAAGAGAACATAGCACAAGTCCAGTCTCCCCCACTGTGACACCATCACTCCAGGTCTCACCTCAGCAGCTCTGCCATCCCAGTCGTGCTCACTGTGTCTACAAATGGAGTGCACTTCAAAATTAACAGCTCCTATACACTACCAACAGCTGCTGACCATGCTCAATATAAAAAACGAAGGGCTGCCATAAAACTATTATCCTTCAAACCACACTGCTTTGGGGGGGGGGGGGGAGACCAGAAAAATGAAACACTGCATTAAAAACACTAGCACCCTCTACTGGCAATTCTACCAGTGGAAGGATTACTTGACAGCATTTTTCTTATTTTATTTCCTTTCTACATTTAAAAAAAATGTTTTAAACATTTTACTTAAAATGTAAATAAATACCTACTTTCTAAGTGCAGTACTACATTCCAGGGTAAGCGGTATTGTCTACACCTGCTCTTCCACTGGCAATAAAGCCTGACACCTATAGCGTTGGGCCTTGCTATGCCCCTGGGAGGGCATATCTCAAATGCCAGCCAGCCCTGTTGTAAATTATTTACATGATGTCTGGATAGTATGAGCTCATAGAAAAGTGGTCATTTAAGGTCAGAAGGGATTTCATGTCCATCATGTCCGTATCACCCACCCTCGCTCTATAAGCAGGGAACAAGTACGCTGAGCACACATACAATTTTATAGGGATTCTTCTGAAAATCCGCAGATTGTGACCTTTTCTTGTTTTTTATACTGAAAATAAACTTACAGTTTTAAAACAAAAGAAGGGATTGTTCTGGGAAGCTGAACAGGCAGGTCAGGGGCTCTGCACACCGACCTCAGAGACTCACGTCTGTGAGTGGACTTGATTTTCTGAGTCCTCCTTACTCACACTTCTAGCCATAAAACAAAGTATGGCTATGAAGTGCTGATATTGAGGTGAGGGACAAGAAAAAAAGCTCAGGCAAATAAAGGGGCCAGGCTAGTGAAACCCCAAAGGGTTTGAGAAATGCAAGAACACTAGATTTATTTTAGTCTTTAGTTCTAGGATCGTGGATATGTTGTTCATCCATACTTATTGGCATGTCCCTTTCCTCTTAAAGGATCGCCAGAAGTCTTCAAGCTGGCTCCTCCCACCACCCACCCACCCAGGCAGTATAACCTCGACTCCTTCCATGTCGCCAGATCTTTCTTTCCACTGGAAGATTCAGGTTGCCTCTTTTTGTGCTCCGCGTTTGAGCCTGGCTTCCACAACCTTTGGTTATTCGAAAATTACGTCAAGTTCGCATTAGCGATCACGACTGCTCTTCTTCGATTATGGAAGACAAGTCTTCCCCCAGATTTCGCCGGTGTTCGTGTGGCCAGAAAATGTCGTGCACTGATCCCCACATTGCATGGGTCTATTGCTTTGGTGTCGACCATGACACCTCAAAGTGCGATTTTTGTCTTGCATTTCACCCTAATGTCCTCTATGACCGTCTCGCATGCCTGAAGTTGGGGAGGCTGGAAAAACAGAACCCTTCAGTGAAATCAAAGGAGGCTTGGGGGGGCAGTTTCTACAGCCGCGGGATCCACCGAGCAATTGGAACGCATGCAAGCCTTCGAAGAGGAAGTGGCTCGGGCCACAGAATCTTCCTCTTGGAGCTTATTCATGACGCTCAACCTGGACTCCACCTTCTTGGGTTCTTTCCGAGAGTTGTGTCAGTCTCTCCCGACTAAGGGGGAGGGTCCTGCGGGCACGCACTCTTCTCGGTCCTGTAAGCAGGAAAAGGACCCGGGGTCGTCTTCATCTTGGTGAAGACGTTCTTGGGATCAGGACAGATCTTGGTCCCAGGGACCAGCAGTCTTGACTTCGGTCAAAATTACCTCTTCGGCTACTGGTTTCTTGGCTTTGCCATCTGGCCAGTCGATTGAAATGTCGATCAACAAGGTTGAAATAAACATTGACCCGATCGACCCCTTGTTTCGTCGACTCCGGTCGCTGACTCTCTCAGTTGGACTCCGGTCCTTTCTTTCCCCGATGAGGAGACCCAGCCCACTGGGAATCCCATTGAGGAAGTGGTCCCCGACTCCGGGAAATCACCGATCCCACCGGTGTCTCCCGAGCAACCTTACTGGCCCGTCCAATCTCGATCGAGGTCTAGGACCCCCTCAACTGAAAGGCCGAGGAAGAGCCACAAGCACTCAAAAAAGAGGTGACACCATCAGTCATCCTCCTCAGATGAAGAGAGGCTCCGGTGGAAACTCCAGCAGCACTACGAGGACCTCGTGGCAACAGCTGATTTTGTCCGGGCACAAGCTGACCCCGGCTTCTACCCCAGCCATTACTTTGCTTTCACCTCCCAGGCTGAAGCAGACTTCTTCAGAGCCGATTAAGTCGATTCCACCACCCGCGGAGCCAGCGAAACCAACCGGTCTCTCCACTGATCGTGGTGGAACTGCTGCCCAAGCATCCTGTGGGAGGGGCTCCTTCTAAGGGAGATTGACCAAAAGATGCTGGGGGAGCCTGGTATCTGGTCTATGTCACCCCAGACCACCTTCAGCAGGTTAAGGTGACCTGGGCGGTCGACCGCTGTATCCGGATTCCTCGAATTTAGATGGGACCGGCCTATATTCTCATCCCAGGGATGACGAATCAGCTGGTGGGATAGAGATGGAGGAAGGTCCTTCGCCTTTTCAGGGCATTCTTCGCTTCATCTCTGAGTCTACAGGGATGCCCCTGGAACCTATCCAGAAAAAGGCAGAGTACCCTCTCACAGACATCCTCAACAGAAAGGATACCCCAAGGAAGGCCTTTCCAGTGGCTGAGGCCATAGTTGGCCTGGTCTTAGAACTTTGGCAGCACCCTGCCTCCTGTACAGCTCCATCTGCCCGAATGGCCCGCAAGTATGTGGTGCACATGGGGTCCCATGCAGGGTTCATAGAGCACCCTTCGACCAAGAGCCTGGTGACCGCCTCTGTGTTCAGGCGTACTGGCAGTTCTGCTGACACTGACCAACCTCCTGAGAAGGAATCCAAAAACTTGGATCATTCGGCTTAAAAGGTCTATGTGGCCTCATCTTTAGGCCTCCATCAGGCAAGTTTGGCCATCATCATGGCACACTTCTCCGATGCACTCTTGGGGTCTTTGGATGAAGTCCTCCCACACCTCCCCACGGACATGCAGACCACGGCCAAGCTGGTCCGGGCCAAACAGCTGCTCCAGACAGCCCTGGACATTGGGGATTCTTGTGCCTGCTTGATGGCAGCTGCAGTTGTCTCTTGTCGCAGGGCTTGGCTGAGACTCTCCTCTTTCCTGGCAGATACTCAGCACAAACTAGCTGATGTGCCTTTCCTGGACACCGATCTTTTCGGCCCAGGTGTGGCTGGTCACCTTCAGCATATTGAGAAGTCCAGTGCCACCTTTGACACTACTTCTGCTAAAGGTTCTTTGAGCAAGAAACCGCAAAAGAAGAAGAAGCCTTTTCGGCACTCTTCCCCTGCGGCACAGCAACCCTCCTTTCAAGGAGGGGGCAGCAGCAACAGGCTCAAGCTTGGTGCCCCATTAGCCAGGCCCACCAGGCCCGTAAAGGAAGCCGAGTTCAGGTCCTGGATCCTCCTCCTCCAAGCCTGCTCAGTGACGGGGCTGCCAACCCTCTCCCATCACGCCAGCTCTGGGTCCTCCCATGGGGGTCAGCTCCACCACTTTCTTTCTGCCTGGTCCATTATCACCACGGATAGGTGGGTTTTGGAAGTGGTCGGTCATGGACTGCCTCTGGAATTCGAGCAGCACCCTCCAAGCCGATCTCGCGCCCCTCGGGAGAAAAGAGTATCCGTCCATACTCAGTCGGCTCTCCGAGACGACATCGCTCAGGTCCTCCTCAAGGAGGTAGTACCTCTAGTGGCGGATTCTCCAGCAGACCCAGGCTCTGTCTCCAGGTACTTCCTGGTGCCCAAGCGGATGGAGGGCTGGTTCCCCATTCTAGATCTGCACGACCTGAATCAGTATCTCAGGTCACGCACCGTTCGGATGGTCACTCTGTCCCAGATCATACCATCCTTGGAGCAAAACATGTGCTTCTATTAACTGGATCTGCAGGATGAGTTCTTTCATGTCCCAATCCATCCGTCTCATTGGTGGTTCCTCCGCTTCATAGCCGAAGGGACCCTATACGAGTTCCGAACCATGCCGTTCAGCTGGTCATCAGCCCCACAGGTCTTCACCAACTGCATCGCAGTGGTGGCAGCCCATCTCAGGCATTGGGGGGTCAGAATTTACCCCTACCTCGATGACTGGCTCTTAGCAGGTCCCACCCAGCAGGAGGTGGAGAGGTCCAGGGACCTGGCCCTCCAGACCTGCTCCCAACTCGGCCTCTTGATCAACAAGGCCAAGTCGGAACTCGTGCTTCCTCAGGTGATGTGCTTCAGCGGGGCAGAGCTCAACTCTCATCAAGCCAGATCTTGGCTCCCGGCGGACAGGGCAGAGGTTCTCCCTTCCTTTGCCCAATCATTTCTGGTTGGGCAACTGCGCCCTGCCCGGGACTTTCTGCACCTTCTGAGCTACATGGCATCATGCACCTCCATGGTCCGTTGGGCCGAGTGGCACATGCGCCACCTCCAATGGGAGCTGGCCACCCAGTGGACTCAGCACCACAGTCATTTCGACCATCTGATCACTGTAACCCAGAAGTTGTGGGATGCTCTCCAATGGTGGACCACCCCAGACCAGTTGCAGGAAGGGATCCAGTTTGTCCGGCCAGAGCAGACAGCAGTCCTCACGACCGATGTCTCTCTCACATGGGCTGGGGAGCCCTTATGGGGGACAAAAGGGCCCATGGGTTCTGGACCCCCAAGAAGTCCCGATACCACATCAACCTGTTGGAGCTCAGAGCAGTCAGACTGGCACTGTCAGCTTTCGCTCATGAGCTCCGGGATCAAGTGGTTCAAGTCCAGACGGACAATACCATGACCATGTACTACCTCAACAAACAGGGCGGCACGCACTCCCATCTGCTTTGCAGGGAGGCGCTCCACATCTGGACCCTCGTCAGCCATCTGGAGGCGGATCTCCTAGCCATTCATGTGGCAGGAGCCTCAAACCATCTGGCAGATGCTCTAAGCCGCTTAAGCAAGACATCCCACAAGTGGTCTCTCCATCCAGAGGTAGCTTACAGCCTGTTCTCCCACTGGGGCAAACCGATGGTGAACCTGTTTGCCTCCAGGGAAAACACCAAGCTGAGACTGTTTCACGCCTGCTCCCATCAGCAGGGCTCGCTGCAGGGGGATGCCTTCTCAAGGCTGTAGACCCCAGGCCTCTTCTACATCTTCACTCCATTTCCCTTGATCCACAAGGTGCTCCTCAAGGTGAGGAGACACAAGGCGAAGGTGATTCGGGTAGCCCCAGACTGGCCACACCAGTTCTGGTATCCAGATCTCATCAGCCTCAGCTGCAGGCCCCCGGAGCGACTTCCAGCATGCCCGGACCTCTCTTAATCAGGGGAAGGTATACCACCTGGACCTTCAATCCCTGCACCTCACAGCCTGGTACCTAAGCGGCTAGAGTTCCAGGCTTTAGGTCTTTCCGAGGATGTCCTCACCATGCTGGAGGCATTCAGAAAGGAATCGACCAAGAAATGTTAGGCTTTCAAATGGAAAAGGTTTTCCATTTGGTGTCAGGGCAAGGGCCTGGATCCTCTGTCCTGTCCAGTGGCTAACATTCTCGACTACCTGTGGTCTCTGTCCAAAGGGGTCTTCGGTTATCAACCCTTAGGATGCACCTGGCAGCCATCTCCGCTTACAGGGCATGGGCCAGTCAGCAGACGTTGGCGCAGGAGACAGTGACTGGGTGCTTTTTCAAAGGCCTGGATCACATATTCCCTCCGGTGTGAGAACCTCCACCTCCATGGGATCTACTGCTGGTACTGGCAAAGCTCATGGGCAAGCCATTTGAACCAATGTGCAAGTGTGCGTTGTCACACTTGTCATGGAAGACGACCTTCCTGGTGTCTCTCACGTCTGCCAGAAGGATAGGGGAGCTCCAGGTGCTTTCAGTGGATTCCCCTTATCTGGTCTTCCACAGGGACAAGGTTGTCCTATGCCCCCACCCGAAATTCCTTCCGAAGGTGGTGTCAGAGTTTCACCTTAACCAGGTGTTAACTCTGCCTGTATACTCTACCCTAATTACACCTCGGAGGCTCCATACCCTGGACCTGAGACGAGCCCTCTCCTATTACAAGGAGAGGACGGTGGAGATTCAGGGACAGGTTCGCCAGCTGTTTGTCACCTACACTGAAGAGCTTCCCAGAGGGATAACAGCTCATTCTACCTGCCATGCCACTGCATCGGTGGCTGCTTCCAGGGACATCCCTATCCAGGAAATCTGTCGGGCTACTACCTGGAAGTCAGCAAACACCTTAATTACCCATTACCACATCGACCATGAGTCACGCCAGGATGCTGATTTTGGGGCCTTAGTTCTCCAATCTCTATTTCCCAAGTGAGTATCACAGGGGCTGTACGCCTTGCCTCCCTCCTCCCGGAGAATTGCTAGGAGTCTGCCAATAAGTGTGGATGAACAACATATCCATGATCCTAGAAAAAAAAGATTACTCACCTGTAACAGTAGTTTTAGGAGTGGTATATGTTGTTCATCCACACGGATCCACCCGACTTCCCCGGCTGTGGACGCACAAACCTGGTTTCCAGTGAGCTAAGAACTGGCGTCATGCGGCGGAGCTGAGGGTTATACCACCGGGTGTGAGGGGCCAGCTTGAAGATTTCCGGCGATCCTTAAAGGGTAAAGGGACATGCCAATAAGTGTGGATGAACAACATATACTACTCCTAGAACTACTGTTACAGGTGAGTAACCTGTTTTTACAAACTGATGTTCAGGCACTTGGTTACACACAGCATTGTAGCATGTTACACGCACACACACACACACACACACACACCTGTGGGTCTCTCAGGTTTTAGAAAGGAGTCCTACTGTTTCATATAGTTGGATTTATGACTTCTCGTCTCTTTCTGCCTCTCTATGCAAAGAAAGCCAAGAGGAAGCAAAAGCATCATAGGGAACATGCCCAGGCAAGTCACAGCATATTCACTGTAAGCGTACAAGTTAAAGCAATTAACTTAATTACATGAAAGGTAATAATTATAAATGCTTTCAAATTAAGAACAGCAGCTGAATACGAGTGTGTGAAATTAGCAGAAGACGAGCCTCAGATCTGTCTCAAGGGTAAGAGCAGCTACCTAAGAGTCCAGCCTGTTCAGTGTAAGAAAACATAGAACTAGGGCTTGGTTCATTCGCAGTACATGAACACACACTCTGGAACTATCTAAGGGTCACAGCACCTTAGCTTTCATATAATCAAAATGTTTATTTATTGAATAAAATTATTTAAACTGGATAGGCCCACTGAGATGAAAATACAGGTTACTCACCTGTAACAGGAGTTCTAGGAATGGTATATGTTGTTCATCCACACTTACTGGCAGGTTCCTTACCGCTTTAAATCTTGCCGGAAGGTCTTCAAGCTGGCTCCTCCCACCCACCCAGGTGGTAAAACTCTCGGCTCTGCCCCATGATGCCAGATCTAGCCCGCTAGAAGCCAGGTTGTGCGTCGAAGCCGGGGAGGTCGGGTGGGTCATGTGGATGAACAAGATATACCATTCCTAGAACTCCTGTTACAGGTGAGTAACCTGTATTTCTAAGGACATGGATATGTTGTTCAATCCACACTTACTGGCAGACTCCTAGCAGTTCTCCAGGAGGAGGGAGGCAAGGCGCACACCCCCTACTTAGGGAATAGAGACTGGAGAACCAAGGCCCCAGAACCAGCATCCCGGCGTGACCCAAGGTCAATGTGGTAGTAGGTAGTTAAGGTATGTGCCGACTTCCAGGTAGGAGCCCTGCAGATATCCTGGTTAGGGACGTCCCTGGAAGCAGCCACCGATGCAGCAGTATGGCGGGTAAAATGAGCTCTTATCCATCTGGGAAGCTCCATACCCGCCCCCCTATAGCGGAGATCTATGCAGGAGATGACCCACCCGCTCATTGTCTGCTTGGCTGCAGGTCTGCCAGGTGAAGCTTCAGCGTAGGTGACAAACAGCTGGCAAACCTCTCTCCAAACTTCAGCTGTCCACTCCTTGTAATAGGAGAGTGCTCTTCTAGGGTCCAAAGTATTGAGCCTATATTCTGCCTCCTAGGTGTGATTGGGGTAGAACACCGGCAGAGTCAACACCCGGTTAAGGTGAAGCTCCGACACCACCTTCGGAAGGAACTTCGGGTGGGGTGCAGGACAACCTTGTCCCTGTGGAAGACCAGATAGGGAGACTTGAAGGAAGCGCCTGGAGCTCTCCCATCCTTCTGGTTGACATGGTAGCCACCAAGAAGGTGTTCCTCCACAACAGGTGGGAGAATCGCACCTGTGCATTGGTTCGAATGGCTTGCCCGTGAGCTTAGCCAGTACCAGCAGTAGATCCCATGGAGGTGGAGAATCTCACACCGGAGGGCGGACTGTGACCAAGGCCATGGAAAGCGCCCGACCACCTTTCCTGCACCACCGACTGCCTTCTGGCCCGCGCCCGGAGGGCAGAGATGGCTGCCAGGAGCACCGTAAGGGTCGTCGACCGAAGCCCTTGCTGAAGAAAAGGACCACAGGTAGTCCGGAGTGCTCGCCGAGGAACAGGAGAAGGGACCAGGCCCTTCCCTAACACCAAATGGAGAAACTCTTCCATTTGAAGGCGTAGCATTATCCGGTCGACTCCTGACAGGACGCCTCAACGATGTTGAGGACCTCGCCGGAAGACCCAAGGCCTGGCAACTAGCCGCTCAGGAACCAGGCCGTCAGGTGCAGGGATTGAAGGTCCAGATGGAATACCTTCCCCTGATAACGGAGATCAGGTCCGGGCGGGCTGGAAGCTGCCTTGGGAGCCTGGAGCTGAGACTGAGGAGAGCTGGATACCAGAGCTGGCGGAACCAGTCTGGGGCTACCAGAATCACCTGCGCCTTGTCCCTCCTCGCCTTGAGAAGCACCTTGTGGATCAAGGGAAATGGGGCAAGGCGTAAAGAGGCCCAGGGTCCGCTGCCCGAAAAGGCATCCCTACAGCGAGCCCTGCTGAGGGGGCGGGCATGAAACAGTCTCAGGCTAGCATTCTCCCTGAGGGAAAAAGGTCGGCCCGAGGGGTGACTCAGAGGGAGAAAAGATCTTGTGCTACTTCGGCAGGAGAGAACCCTCGTGAGACGAGCCCCTATCCGCTTAGGCATCGCCAGGGTGTTGGAGGCCCTGCCATCCAAATGGCCAGGAAACCACCTCCAGGCTGCGCACGGTGATCGATGCGGAGAGCCTCTGATAATGGCAAGGAGCTGCCTGGTCCTGGCGGTTAGGGTAGCAACATGGTTGGTATTGTCCGCCCGACCTGAACCACTGGTCTCCCCAGAGATAAACGGGAGCCGAGCGGTAAGGAAGCTAGGTGGACCGCATGAAGCTCCAGCAGGTTGAAATGGCATCAGGACTCCCGAAGGGACCAGAGGCTATGCACTCTGTGCTCTCCCGATGGGTACCCCAACCCATCACAGATGCATCAGTTGATAGAAGACCGTCGACTCGGGGCGGATGAACGGGATACCCTCCTGCGGATGTGCCGGAACAGTCCACCATAGGAGAGCGTTCCACATCTCCTGGGTCACTGTCACGGGCTGGTCCAAAGCATAGCAGTGTTGTGACCACTGGCTGGCCAGCTCCCTATTGAAGGGGACGCATGTACCAACGGGCCCAACAGACCATGCTGGTGCAGGCCACCACGAGGCTCAGGAGGCGCAGGAAGTCCCGGGCAGGGCGCGAATTCCCAACCAGACATGATTGGGCAAAAGAGGAAGAACCTCGGCCCTGTCCGCCGGGAGCCGAGCTCTGGCTCGAAGAGTCGAGTTCTGTCCCGATGAAAAGAATCACCAGCTTCGGCACAAGTTCCGACTTGGCCCCGCTGAAGAGGAGGCCCATCTGACAGCAACCTGGAGGGCCATAACTCTGGACCACTACACCTCCTATCTGGAGGGGGTTGCAATCAGCCAGCCGTCCGGGTAGGGGTACACCTGGACCTTTCGGCGCCGCAGGAATGCTGTCACCACTGCTATGCATTGGAGAAGACCCTGGGAGCTGGGATGAGGACGAAAGGCATGGCTCGGACCTTGTAAAGGGATCCCTCCGCTCTGAAGTGGAGGAACCTCTGAAGAGATGGATGGATCGGAACGTGAAGGATGTGTCCTGGAGGTCCAGGAAACAGAACCACATGCCTCGTTCCAAGGATGAGATATCTGAGTCAGAGTGACCATCCTGAAAGTCCGAGACCTAGGAACTTGTTCAGGTCGTGCAGGTCGAGAATGGGGCGCCAGCCCCCCGTCCGGTTGGGGACCAGGAAGTACCTGGACACGAGCCCCGGGTCTGAAAGAGGATCCGCACCTTCCTGATCACCTCTATCCCGAGGCACAGGGCAACGTCGGCTCAGCGGGCCGACGGCAAGGCTTCAGACCCCGTGGTCGCCGGGGGCGACGGCTCAACAGGGAGGGCCCGCTCGAAGACCAGGGACAGGCCCTTACCTTCCACCTCCCACACCCAACGGAAGGGAAGTGCTGAGCCGCCCCTGAACGGGTGATTTAGGTTAGCAACGCCAACCCGCCACTGAGCAGGCTTAGAGGAGGACTGGCCAAGAGAGCCCCTGTCTTACCTCCTTGCTTCCCATTAGAGGAAGCCACTGGCTTGGGTTCGGGATGCCAAGAGCAAACCTGCTGGCCCTCTTGCTGGTGCTGATGGGCTGGTCGCGAGGGCCAGCGGATCTATGGGCTTTACGCAAAGGCTGCTGGCGTCTTAACCCCCTGGGCGGAGGTGACTGAGTCCAGAGTGGCATCGACTTTCGATCCCCTGAGGTGTCCTCCACGCCAGAGCTGAAGAGGTCAATCCCCAAGAAGGGGATGTCCACCAACTTGTGCTGGGTATCCGCTCTGAAGGTGGATATCCTCAGCCACGCCCTGCGGCGCATGGCCACCGTGGCCGCTACTGACCAGGCACAGAAATCACCTATGTCCAGAGCAGTCTGAAGCTGCTGCTTAGCCACCGCCCTACCCTGGTCCTGCACCTGCCGGACCGTGGTCCGCAGGTTGACCGGGAGATGAGGGAGCACCTCATCCAGGGAGCCCAAGAGGGTGTGGGAGAAGTGTGCCATCAGCGTGACCGAGTTGGCCTGTCGGAGGCCTAGGGAGGATGCAGCGTAAACCTTGTACCCGACATAGTCCATCCTTTTGGACTCTTTGTCGGGAGGCCTATTCACATCCCGAGCGTTGCCGGAACGCTGGAAGACGTTATCAGTAACTAACCCCTCCGCAGAGGGGTGCTCCGAGAAACCGGGCAAAGATCCGATAGGGACTGCATACTCCTGGCCTTCCTGGCTGAGGGCGAGGACAGGAAGCAGGCCGCTCGCAAAGCTCCAAGGTTGGGCCACAACGGCCTCAGCCACAGGAAAGGCCTCCGAGGTGAATCCCCTCAGTCTAGGATCTCCGCGAGATACACAGGCCCATTTGGACACGGGCTCGAGGTGCATCCCAATGAATCTGAGATGAGCCAACAAACCCAGGAAGGACCACGGGCTATTGTCCAAAAACGGGTCCCGGAGGACTCCAGGCCCCTCGCCTGGGAACACGGAGGAGCCGCCGTCGACCAAAGGGGTCTGCAAAGAGCTGCCTCAGCCTCGAGCCACCCTTCACTGCCGAGGCGAGCGGAGTGAGGGGAACCGACAACCATGGGCAGGTCGTGACCTGATCGAGGTTCCACCACAATCGGTGGGGCAGCTAGATTTGGTCAAACAACCGGCCTGGAAGTGGGCATCTCGAGCGGTTGCGTCGGCCATTCAGGCGGCAGTCGCTTGGTAGCCGGGGAATGAATCGGAGTCGATTGATTCCTGGACAACAGCAGCTGTTGCCACATAAGCTCCTCGAAGTGTCGATGCAATCTGCGTCGAAGCCTCTCCTCATCCGAGGAGGAACGGTGTTGCCATTTAACTCAGTGCCCCAACGAGACCGCCAAGTAGGCGGAGCGACTTGACCGAGAAGAAGACCAAGACCGAGATCAGACCTCGGTAAGACCGAGAGGCAGGGTCAGGAAGAGGAGACACCCGCTTTCCTCAGCATGGACGCTTGACCGGACTGGCGCTCAAGGCACGGGCAGAACATCGGTCCCCACCGGGAAACCGGCGAAGGGTTGACAGCTCTTCCAGACGACCACCCGGGTGACGGGTCAAGAGAAAACTCGACTACGTCGACGGGAGTCTTGGCAGGCTGGCCTGATGGGGGCACCGTGAAGCCAGCCGCCTGAGCCGCCAGAACCACGACTGGAAGTCGACGGTCGGCCGTCAGGGAAGGGAGAACCTCCCGCTCCCACGAACGCCGACGGTGGGACTTACCCTTCGACATCTTCTTCTTGGGCCGAGAGGAATGACCCGATGGCCCCTCTCCCTTCATGGAAAGGGACTGGGGAAGCTCCTTGAAAGAAGCCGAATGAGAGGAACTCAGAGAGAGCAGGATAAATGCCGCGACCGAGGAGGAGGGAGATGCAGCCTTGGTCGCCTCCCCCTCCAGGGCGATAGAAAGCTTGAGCTGCTCGGCCGAGTCAGCCGTCGCGGACACCGCCCAACGAGCCTCTTTGGATTTTACTGGCAGGGAAAACTCCTCGGGGCGCCCGAGCCTCAATCGGGCAGCACGATCCTCCAGGACGTTGGTAGAAAAAGTGCGGCACAACTCGCAGACCTGCGGGTCGTGGTCCAAGTCAAGGCACTATACGCACGTGGAGTGTGGATCAGTCCTGGAGATACTGCGCCCGCCGGGGCACCTCCGAGAGCCAGGAAATGAACTGTCCATCGCAGCCGCGAGGGAAAGAAGCCCAAAGTTTAGAAAACTTCAAACTAAATCGGACAAACCGAAAAATCAGGAACCAGTCGAAAAATACAGGTTACTCACCTGTAACAGGAGTTCTAGGAATGGTATATGTTGTTCATCCACACTCATTGGCAGGTATCCTTGCCGCTTTAAATCTTGCCGGAAGGTCTTCAAGCTTGCTCCTCCCACCCACCCGGGTGGTATAACTCTCGGCTCCGCCCCATGACGCCAGATCTGGCCCGCTGGAAGCTCAGGTTGTGCGTCGAAGCCGGGGAGGTCGGGTGGGTGGGTGGATGAACAACATATACCATTCCAGAACCCTGTTACAGGTGAGTAACCTGTATTTCTAGGACATGGATATGTTGTTCATCCACACTCATTGGCAGACTTAGCAGTTCTCCGAGGAGGGAGGCAAGACGACACCCCCACATACTTACTTGGGAAAGAAAAGACTGAGAACCGAGGCCCCAAAACCAGCATCCCGGCGTGACTCAAGGTCGATGTGGTAGTGGGTACGAAGGTGTTTGCTGACTTCAGTAGCAGCCTGCAGATTTCTCGGATAGGGGACGCCCTGGAAGCAGCCACCGTTGCAGCAGTATGGCGGGTAGAATGAGCTCTTATCCTCTGGGAGGCTCCATGCCCGCCAACTTATAGCAGAAGATCTATGCAGGAGGTTACCCACCTGCTTATCGTCCGCTTGGCTGCAGGTCTGCCAGATGCTGCTTCAGCGTAGGGTGACAAACAGCTGGCGAACCTCTCCCCAATTTCCAGCCGTCGCGCCTTATAATAAGCGAGCCCTTCTAGGGTCCAGAGTATGGAGCCTATATTAGGCCTCCGAGTGTGATTGGGTAGAACACCGCAGAGTCAACACCTGGTTAAGGTGAAACCCGACACCACCTTCGGAAGGAATTTGGTGGGGCGAGGACAACCCTTGTCCCTGTGGAAGACCAGGTAAGAGACTCGATGGAAAGCGCCTGGAGCTCTCCCATCCTTCTGGCTGACGTGATAGCCACCAGAGGGCGGTCTTCCACGACAGGTGAGAGAGCACACCTGTGCATAGGTTCAATGGCTTGCCCATGAGCTTTGCCAATACTCAGCAGTAGATCTCACGGAGGTGGGGTTCCCGACTGAGGGAAATGTGATCAAGGCCTTGAAAAAGCACCAGACCACCTTCTCCTGCGCCACCGACTGCTTCCCGGCCTGCGCCCGGTAAGCAGAGATGGCTGCCAGGTGCACCCTTAGGGTCGTCGACCTAAGCCCTTGATTAGAAAGGGACCATAAATAGTCCAAGATGCTTGCCAAGGAACAGGAGGAAGGGTCCAAGCCCTTGCCCTGACACCAAATGGAAAACCTTTTCCATTTGAAGGCATAACATTTTCTGGTCGACCTCACGGGACGCCTCAACTACATTGAGGACCTCGTCGGAAAGACCCAAGGCCTGGAACTCTAGCCCGTCAGGAACCAGGCCGTCAGGTGCAGGATTGAAGGTCCGGATGGAACACCTTCCCTGATTGACTGAGAGCAGGTCAGGCGAGCTGGAAGCTGCAGCGGAGTCCTGGAGCTGAGACTGAGGAGATCTGGGTACCAGAACTGGCGAGGCCAGTCTGGGAGCTATCAGAATCACTCGCGCTTGTCCCTCCGCCTTGAGAAGCACCTTGTGGATCAAGGAAATGGGAAAAGTAAAGAGCCGGGGTCCATTGCCTCGAGAAGGCATCCCCTGCAGCGAGCCCTGCTGAGGCGGGCATGGAACAGACTCAGCCCGGCGTTCTCCATGGAGGCAAACAGGTCCACCTGAGGTGTGCCCCAAAGGGAGAACAGATGCTGTACTACCTCGGCAGGAGAGACCACTCGTGGGATGCAGCCCCTATCCGGCTCAGGGCATCGACCCAGGTGTTGGAGGCTCCTGCCACGTGAATGGCTAGGAGATCCGCCTCCAGGCTGCGCCACGAGTGACCAAATGCGGAGCTTCCTTGCATAGGCCCATGGAGCGCGTCCCGCCCTGGCGGTTTAGATAGTACATAGTCGTGGTGTTGTCCGTCTGGACTCGGACCACTTGACCCCGGAGAAGAGAGCAAAGGCGGTGAGAGCTAGGCGGACCGCCGAGCTCCAGCAGGTTGATGTGGCATCGGGACTCCTGGGGACCAGAGGCCATGAGCCGGTGTTCCCCAGATGGGCACCCCAACCCATCAGAGAGGCATCGGTTCGATAGAGACCGTCGGCTCACGGCGGACGAGCAGGATGCCCTCCTGCAAATGATCTGGAGCGGTCCACCACTGGGCGTTCCACATCCCCTGTGTCACCGACACAAGCTGGTCAAGGGATCGCAGTTGTGACCACTGGCTGGCCAGTCCCACTGAAGGGACGCATGTTCCACAGGCCCCAGCGGACCACGCTGGTGCAGGCCGCCATGAGACCCAGGAGCGCAGGAAGTCCGGGCAGGCGCAATGCCCAACCAGAAATGATCGGGCAAGGAGGAAAGAACCTCGGCCCTGTCGCGGGGAGCAGCGCTCTGGCTCGAAGAAGTCGAGCTCGCCCGATGAATAGAATCACCTGCTTGACTCGAGTTCCGACTTGGCCTCGTTGATAAGGAGGCCCAGTTGAGACAGACCTGGAGGGCCAGATCTCTGGACCACTCCGCCTCCTTCCTGGAGGGAGCTGCTATCAGCCAGTCGTCCAGGTAAGGTACCCGGACCCCTCGCGCCACGAGGAATGCTGTCACCACTGCCATGCATTTGGTGAAGACCCTGGGAGCTGGAGACAAGCCGAAGGGCATGGCTTGGAACTCGAAGAGGATCCTTCCGCTCGAGGCGAAGGAATCTCTGGTGAGACGGACGGGATAGGGACGTGAAAACCAGCGTCCTGCAAGTCAGAACAGAACCACCACGCCCGTTCCAAGGATGGTATATCTGAGCCAGGTGACCATCCTGAAGGTTGAGACCTTAGGAACTTGTTTAGGTCGTGTGGGTGAGAATGGGGCCCAGCCCCGTCCGTTCGGAACCAGGAAGTACCTGGACACAAACCCTGGGTCTGAAGGAGGGTCCACCACCTCTCTACCACCTCCTTCTGGAGGAGGAGGCGATGTCGGCTCGACGAGCCGCCAGTGAGCTGGGACCCGAGCCCACCGAGGGCGGCTCTGAAGGTGGTGCCTGCTCGAATTCCAGAGCAGGCCTCTTCCCACCACCTCAAGACCCACCTGTCCGTGGTAACAGCGGACCAGGCGGAACGGAAGTGCGGAGCCGTCCCCAGGGGGGACCCAGAGTAGGGTGACGGGGATGGGCGACCCCTCAGCCGCGTCACTGGGCAGGCTTGGAGGAGGGACGGCCGAGGGACCTCCTGGGCCCTTTCCTCCCTGCCTCCTGTTAGAAGAAGCGGCGGCTTGGGTTTGGGATGCCAAGGCGAGCCTGCTGGCCCTGAGCGTTGCTGGGCCGGGCCAAGAGGCAGAAGGACAAAAGGAGCTTAGGCTGTGGCTCATGCCTTTGTCCTTCTGAGCGGAAGAGACCGAGTCCAAGGTGGCATTGGACTTCTCGATCCTCTGCAGGTGACCTTCCACCCCAGGGCCGAAGAGGTCAGTCCCAAAGGGAACATCCGCCAACTTGTGCTGGGTATCCAGTAAAGGTGGATATCCTCAGCCAACCCGCCTGACGCGACAGCCACTCGCGCCGCCACCGATCTGGCACATGAGTCCCCTATATCCAAAGCAGTCTGGAGCTGCTGTTTGGCCACTGCCCTGCCCTGGTCCCGCACCTGCTTAACCGTAGTCTGCAGATGCGGCGGAAGATGAGGATGACCTCATCCAGGAGCCCAACAGGGCATGAGAAAAATGTGCCATGAGGGCGAACTGGCCTGGCGAGAAGGCCGAGAGAAGGCATAGCGTAGACTTTCGCCCGACATAGTCCAATTTCTTGGACTCCTGTCAGGAGGTTGTCCACATCCCTGGCGTTGCGGCCAGCAGCTGTCGGTAACCAACCCCTCAGCAGAGGGTGTTCGAAAAAACCGGACAAGGAACCGGTAGGGACCGCATACTTCCTAGCCATCCTGGCCGGGCGCAGGAGCAGGAAGCGAGAGCTATAAGCTCAGTGCGGACCCACTAGCCTCGGCCACGGAAGGCCTCAGCGGAGAATCCCTCGGTCCAGAATCTCCGTGAGGGATACCTGGCCCGTTTGGAAGCAGGTTCGAGCTCCATCCCGGTAGACTCCGAGATGAGCGAAGCAGTCCTAGGAAGACGACGGGCTATCGTCCATTGACTGACCTCCTGAAGACTCCAAGTCCAGTCGCTTGGAGAAAAGGAGGAATCATCTTCGGTTCGGAAGAGTCCTCGAAGAGCTACCTCTGGCCTGAGCCACCCTTCACCCGCCGAGGTCGGTCGGGAGTGAGGTAATTGACAGCCGATGGGGTAGACCCTTAGCGACCGAGAATCCCTGGTCGGGCCCCGATGGTGGCTGTGGGCGGAGGTTCCACCGAATCGGTGGAGCAGCTGGTTTTGGCCGAACAACGGCCTGGGTATAGGCTCCTCGGATAAGTCGAGGTTGTGTCGACGTTCGGTGACAGCCACTTGATGGCGGGGGAAAGCGACGAGTCGGCTTATTCCCGGCCAGGAGGAGCTGTTGCAACATAAGGTCCTCGTACCGTCGGCGTAATTACGCGAAGCCTCCCTCATCGAGAGGAGGGCGAGGACAGCGGCGACGCCCGCTACCCTTGATGCCGAACCGGGGCCGCTGGCGGTGGGATCAGCTGGACCGCGAAGAGGTCGAGACCAGACCGAGAGTCCCGGAATTTCCGAGGTCGGTGCGGGAGGTGTCGGCCGAACCGGCACTCGCCGGCTCGGATGGTCCATCCGAGGGCTCGAACCGGAGCGCAGGCGAGCCACGGGATCCTCAACTCCTCCCGGGGAACCGGGAGAGAATCTCGGCTGCTAAAGGGCAGCCCGTCAATGGGTCGAAAAAATCTCGACTTCATCGGTGGGAGTCTCGGTCAACTGACCTGGCCAGGGACACCGTGAGGCCAGTGGCGAACCGAGCGGTCGACGAGCCACGGCGGTCGGACGGCCCGGGAGAGGACCTTCCCGCTCCCAAGAGCGTCGACGGAGGGACTACCCCTGTCCCTCTTTTGGACCGAGAATAAGGTCCAGCAGGCGCGCCCTTCTCCTTTAGTGGAGAGGGACAGACAAAGCTCCTTAAAAGAAGCGTGTAGGAAGAACCCAGAGAGCGGGATAAATGCGCGGCCGAGGGAAATCGACCCGCGCCGCCTCCTCTTCGAGGCGACCATCCGCTCGAGCTGATCCTTGAGCCACCCGCCCATGAGACACCGCCAACCAGGCCTCATGGACTTCACACGGAGAAACGCTTCTCGGGGCGGCCCGGTTGCAATCGGGCAGCACGGTCTTCGAGGACGTAGGCCGAGAAAGATGAGCACAGGTCGCAAGCCTGCGGGTCGTGCTCAAGGCCTAAGCAGTAGACACACGTGGAGTGTGGATCCGTCCGAGACATCTTCTGCCCGCATGGGCATCTCCGAAACCGGAGTCGATTTGTCCATCGCAGCGCGAGGATAGAAGACTGAAGTCTTTGCAAAATTTATTTTAAATCCCAAACGGAGAAAGAGAACCAGTCTCAAACGCAGAGCGTAAGGAGGAACCTGAGCCAAGCGGTAAGGAAGATCTGGCCATGGGGCGGAGCCGAGAGTTATACCACCGGGTGGGTGGGAGGAGCAAGCTTGAAGACCTTCCGCAAGATTTAAAGCGGCAAGGATACCTGCCAATGAGTGTGGATGAACAACATATCCATGTCCCTAGAAGCAGAGAGCACTAAGGAGGAACCTGAGCTTCCAAGCGGTAAGGAAGATCTGGCGTCATGGGGCGAAGCCAAGAGTTTTACCACCCGGGTGGGTGGGAGGAGCCAGCTTGAAGACCTTCCGGCAAGATTTAAAGTGGCAAGAAACCTGCCAGTAAATGTGGATTGAACAACATATCCATGTCCCTAGAACATGTAATTTACAGAGGCATCCTGCTGACAACGGCAAGGGCATAGTTAACAGAACACAATGAAACCTGCAAGCACTACACAGGGAGAATCAAAATCATGTACAAGTGGCCTTACAAAAAAACTTCTGTTTTTAGGGCTGCAGTGGGCTAAGCCTTACAGACCTCTTGCTATCAAAAAAGGACGTTGGTGGGCGGTCCCCCCGCTAGACACTGCTAGCTAAAGTTTTCCATGTGATCCTGACGCCGGGGGGGAGGGGCAGTCCTAATGGTAAATACCTACTGCAAGAGCACTCTCAAAGCAAGATCATCTGTGCCTTGTCCCACTGCACCTTGATCAATACCTTGTGGATCAGGGGAAAGGGAGCAAAGACATACATGAGACTTGGGGTCCAGGGTTTCGCGAAGGCATCCCCCAGCAGTAATCCACACCTGGGGTGGTCACAAAGCAACTTTAGCTTTGTGTTCTCCCAAGAGGGAAACGGGTTGATCATGGGAGTGCCCCATTGAGAGAACAGGAGATATATCACCTCCTGATGAAGAGACCACTCGTGAGACACCTCTCCCATTCAGCTGAGGGCATCCGCTAGCCTATTTCAGGTACTAGTCACATGGATTGCTAGAAGACTGGAGTACAGACTGCGTATGAGGGTCCAGGTGTGGAGGGCTGCCCAGTACAGCCAGAAGGAATGCGTCCCACCATGCTTGTTGAGGTAACACATGGTCATGGTGGTGATGGTCTGGACCTGAACAACCTCCCCCAAATGGCTGCAGCAAAGGCCCTCAGAACAAGACGCACCACACGGGGCTCCAGTAGATTGATGTGAAATCAGTACAGCGGAACTCCTCGGGATTCCACAGCCTGTGGGCCCTGTGGTTTCCCATTTGACTCCCCAACCCGCCAGATATGTGTTGGTCATGAGAGTGACCTTCGGCTTTGGGCGGACAAACGGAACTCCTTCCTGCAGATGTTCTGAGATGAAACACCACTGGATGGTATCTCACATCGGCTGCGACAAGGTGACTGAGGCACACAACAATGGTGGGCCAGCTCCTGCTGCAGGGGGTGCATCCACCAGCGGGCCCACAGGACGATGCTAGTGAAGGATGCCATGTACCTCACTAGTCCCAGGAAGTCTCAGGCAGGGCATGAGTACCCAATCTGAAATGATCGGGCAGAGGAGTTAAGATCCACCGCCCAGTCCACTAGGAGACAGGCCCTGGTGCGAAGGGAGTCGAGCTCTGCCCCGATGAAGCAGATGATCTCTGAGAGGCAGAGTTCTTACTTGGCTGGGTTGACAAGAAGACCCAAGGCCGAACAAGCCTGGAGGGCCAAATCCCTGGGCCGCTCAATCTCCTCCCAGGATGAACCGGCGATCAGTCAGTCATCCAGGTAAGGGTACACCTGGACTTCTCGCCGCAGGAATGCTCCAACCACTGTTATGCACTTAGTGAAGATCCTGGTGGCCTAGGAAGGGCCAAATGGCATGGCACAGAACTTGTACAGCACCCCTTCCAAGAGGAACCGAAGGAACCACCACTGGGATAGACAGATTGGAATGTGGAAGAAGGTGTCCTGGAGGTCTAGAAAGCAGAACATGCTGTACGGATGGAATGATTTGGTTCAGGGTGACAGTCCTTAACTTGCGCTTCCTCAGGTATTGGTTGAGATTGTGAAGATCAAGTATGGGGAACTAGCACCGCCCCCCACCCCCGTCTTTTTCAGAATCAGGAAATATCTGGAGATGAAGCTTGGACCAGCCAAGGAACCGGGGACACTGGCTAGAGCACAGGATGGGCGGGACAGCCTTGAAGTGTCGAGACAAACCACAACCCACCAGGTCAAGCACCTATTTGTTCAATGTGAAGATGGACCAACTGTGCGAGAAGTGGCTCAGCCAACCCCCCTCGGGAATCCAAGGCTGGAGCAGGACGGATGGGAGAGTGACACCTCCTGACTTGTCACTGGGCAGGCTTGGTAGAGGCTCCAGAGCCAGCAGTCAGGAGCGCCCTGGCTCCACGGCCTCTGGACTTCTTGGAGCCGGAAGAAGCAGGCTTAGGCTTGGGCTGCCAGGGCTGTGTATGTCCCACAGGAGGCTATGGCAGTCTGGATGGAGGTATCGAATAGGGCTGAAACTGAAAGGGCTTCTTCTTTTGTTTCTGACCTTTAGGCTCATTCTGAGAAAGTGTAATGGAATCCAGAGTGGCGCTGGATCTCTTGAGCCGAGTAAGGTGATCATCCACTCCCGGACCAAACAGGTCAGTGCTCAAGAAGAGGACATTCGCCAACTTATGTTGGGTATCCGTTGTGAAGGTCAAGATCCTCAGCCATGCCACACGGTGACTGCAGCGGCCATGAATCTGACGCAGGAGTCACTGATGTTCAAAGCCATTTGGAGCTGCTATTTGGCAACCGAATGTCACTGGTCCTGGACCATCTTGACCACCAACTGCAAGTCCACAGGGAGATGAGGAAGAACCTGGTCCAAAACTTCCATGAGAGCATGGAAGCTGGCCACCATGATAGCGGAACTCAAAGGCCCATGGAGGAGGAGGAGGAGGAGGCATAGACTTTCTTCGCCACATTGTCCAGTTTCATGAACTCCTTAATGGGGGGCTTATCGACATCCTCAATGTTGCCTGTCTGCCAAAACACTAAATTTGCCTCCAGACCGTCAGCCGAAGGGTGGTTAGTGAAACCGGGCAGAGAATCGGTAGGTACCGCATATCTGCAGGTCCTACAGGTCGAAGGCACCGGGCAGGAGGCTGGACGTTGCCACAGCTCGAGAGCAGGACTGAGAATGGCTTCTGCCACCAAGAAGACAATCCACAAGAGTCACCCCTGTCTAGGATTTGGGTCAGGTGGTACTTGGCCCGCCTCTGAACCGGCTCCAATGGGATCTCCATGGACTCGGAGATCAAGTGGAGCAAAACCCCAAAGGAGACTGGTCTGTGCTCGGTGGTGAACTCCTTGAAGGACTCCTGGTCGAAGACCAAAGTCCAAAGAGAGGGACTGAGGAGCCCACCAAATCTAAGGACTCCTCGAACACCACCCTCGACCCAGGCTGCCCCTGGACAACTCACGGCTTATCTGTATCAGCAATTTTCAAGGAAAGCTGACTGGGGAGGCTGGAAGCAAGGCAGGCAGCCTTGGATGAGGCCCTGTTCAACGGCTGCACAGGCGAAGGCTCCACCTGAATGGGAGGAGAAGCCAGCATCGGCTCGGATGGAGTAGGTTGTGGTAAGGCTGACCATGGAAGCACCCAGGACTGAGGTGGGGTGTGGCCATGGCTGAGGATCTGCTATTGCCAAAGGAGCTTCTTGTAGTGCCAATGCATCTAGCGTTGATGCCTCTCTTTGCCAGACAATGATGAGATCGAGAAGCTTGGACAGCAATGCCTCATGGTCGAGCAGGACCAGGAGCATGAGTGTCTCGACTGCGATCTCAACTATTAACCAGGGGGTCGACGTCAACATGTGTCCTCCGATGGGTCATGCTAGACTACATGCCTCCCAACATTTAGCAGGAGAGGCTTCAGAGGCATGACTACCGGCTGAGGCTGCTCTGGAGATGACCCAGACAGGGACACCGCCTAAGACAAGTCCTCCTTGGTAAGGACCGGGATCACTGGGGACTGGGAGATCCACTCTTTGTCATGCTCCTCTGAAAACTTGTTGACAGGCTCGAGAAAAATCTTGTCGGCCTGTTCAACTGGAGTTACGGTCGACAAGCCCGACGGTGGTATGAAGGAGATCTTGACCCTTCCCTTGACCAAAGGGAGCTGGACCAAGGTCGAGTTGTCAAGGGAGTAGAGAGATTGCATTCTCTCTTGATCCCATTACCTGCACTGGCGGCGCTTGTGCTTTTGGCCTTGGTGAGATGGTCTCTCCCAAATGTCTGGAGGGGCCGACATCTCTTGAAAATCATTGAGGAAGGACCCTCCAACATTGGTCCCAACCAGAAGCAGCACCGAAACTGATGAAGAACTCACTGCAGCTGCCGCTGCCTCCTCTTCCATTGTCGCAAGCTGCGAAGCTGACCTGGAAGCTGCCAAGGCCTTTTTGTAGTCGTCTGGTTGATCAAGTTCCGATGGTCGACTGAAGATAAGTCTTGCCTTCCAGTCCTCGATAGAAGTTCAAAGCATCATCTAGTAAAGGTTGCAACCTGCCACTTCATGCTGTGCACCAAGGCAGTATAAGCATGTGTCATGCAGGTCGGCGATAGACATCTTCTGTCAGAACCAAACACAGAATTTAAATCCTGGTTTCCGTTCCTCCACTGTTGATCATGAAAGCAAGTCAGAGCCAGAGACAAGTAAAATTAACTGTTGACTTATTAAGTTGAGGAGTTTGCCAAAATGTGCTTGAAACTCGAATTCCTTCAGTCACTGCAGAGCTGTGAAGGAAGAGACCTGTCCATTCAGCAGAAAGAAAGACACGATATCAAGGGCAGAGCCCAAGGATATACCGCCTGGGTGATGGGACTAGCTTAGCTTGAAGAAGAATCAGCCTGTTTCAGGAAACTGCCAATGTGCGGATAGTGAACTGTATGAGTGCCCTTAGAGCCCACAATTCCTGCTGCACATGGAGCAAGGGAACCACTCAAGACAGTCAACTGGGCACCCAACTGGATTGCTCAGCCCGACTTATGCTCCAGGCCCCTCTGTGCTTCTCTCTAAATGCAATTTACAGGGGGGGGACTGTGGATTCTGGCAAGTGTGGCCAGATCCGGTGATGCACAGGTTATGTGCCTGCACATTTATTTATTTTTTATTTGATATATCAGATTTACAACCTTTGAGCCACAGGCTCATTTACAAAGGTACTTCGTCACATGTAATACAGAAACTGATACAGACAAGGTATAACAACAATTACATTAAGCATGTGATACAGACATTTGTCACCGACATTATTTGCAGCATTTGGATGCAGATATTTTCAGACATTATTTACAGTATTAGCAAGACGATATTTGCATCGTCACAGTAGAAAGACACTATTAGCTTGAGAAAGCATCTAAACAGAGAAGTCAGTCCTATTCATGGGTTTGGTATTGTTGACGGAGGTTGCAATCCATAATGGACTTTGTCAGAGAATTTGGATCAGAGTGGGCGAGAGAGTGAAATGTTAGTAGCAGTTACAGGAGTGGATATTGAAGAGGTGGTTGCAAAGAGTGGTTTTGAAGTGGGCGATCTTGGGTGCACTAGTGATGGTGGTCGGGAGTGCATTAAACCATGTAGGGCCCCTGTAGTGGAAAGATCTCTGGGCAAGGGAGGTTTTTACCCTGGGCACAACCAGTGGTGCTTTCTCTGAGTTGCGGATGGAGATAGTGAGGGTGGTAGGATGAAGAGAGGCGGTGACCCTGGGGGGGGGAGAGTCCGAGCAGTATTTTCTTGGACAGTAAGCAGGTCAGGTAGCGGAGCGTTTCATTGAGGTTGAGAAGATTGGCAGAGGTATAAAGGGAGCAGGTGTGAGTGAGCCTAGGTGTACCAGTTAGGAGCCTGCAGGCCTTGTTTAGGGAGACCTGGATTTTCTGGAGTGCGGAGTTATCTGCTGCTCCATATACATGGAGCCCATAGTCTACTAGGGACAGTATTGATGAGGTGATGGCAAGTCTAAGGGCATGGGGGGGGGGCAGTCCCTATGCTGGTAAAGGAGCCCAATCCGGGTGTTTGTTGCGGCAGCAAGGGTGTTTATGTGGTCATGGAAGGTAAGGGTTGAGTTGAGGGTAAGTCCAAGATATTTGTAGTTGGATACCTGTTCAAGGGGGTGCTGGGTGCTGGGGAGGATGTGGAGAGGTGCACTTTTTGCTTTGTTTTGGCGGTCAGAGAAGATCATTGATTTAGTCTTTTTTAAGTTTATGACCAGTCTACGGTTCTTAAACCATGTTTTGGCCTGGGCGAAGGCATGTTGGAGGGAGCACTGCAGGGCCGTGGGTTTATGATGCGAAGCAAAGAGCACTGCATCATCTGCATATAGTAAGATTTTTGTGGAGCAGGCCTTTGGTAAGGAGTTTAGGTAGAGGGAGAAGAGAAGTGGCCACAGGATAGAGCCCTGGGGCACCCCGGAGCAGACGGGTAGTGTGTTGGATAGGGTTCCATTAATTTTGATGCATTGGGACCGGGCGGAAAGGTAACTGGAGCACCAGGCTAGGGGGCCTGTGGAGAAGCCAAGTAGGTGGAGTGAGTCGAGAAGGAGAGGGTGGCAAACCGTGTTGAAGGCCTTGGATAGGTCTATGAACACAGCTCCTGCAATGTTACCAGAGTCTAGGGAGAAGTGCAGGAAATTGGTGAATTCTAGGAGGGCTGTGGTGGTGCTATGGCCCGAACGGAAGCCATGCTGCTCTGGGCATAGAATGTCATATTTGGTTAAGTATTCAGTAAGTTGGGTGGCAATCACTTTTTCTAACGTTTTAGAGATGGCGGGGGGAGAATGGAGATGGGTCGATAGTTATTTGGGGAGGCTTTGTCACCACTTTTATGGATGGGGTAATGACAGCTGTTTTCCAGGCACTAGGGAATTGCCCTAGGCATAAGGATTTGTTGACCAGGTCTGTTAGGAGGACTAGGACCTCATTGAGGACTAGTCGAAGGAGCCTGGCATCTAGTGGGTCATTTATTGGGTTATTGCTGTTTAGCGCTTTTTGTAGGTAAAGACGAGCTTTGTGGGTGGATAGTTTGCGCAGGAGGAAACAAGGATGCTGCAGGGTTGGGGGTTTGGATTGGGGCACAGGGTCGAAGAAACAACTGGGGAGAACAGTGCTGAGATCCGAGAAGGTGGTGTTCAGACAGTTTGCTATGGTGAGTGTGTCTGTGGAGGCAGTGCCATTTATGGTGAGCTGGGAGGGAGGTGGGGAGCGTGAGTTCCCATTGAGTTCTTTGACATTACTCCAGAAGGTCCTCGCAGACCCCCGTGGCTGTGAGTGGACTGATAGTGGTCTGCTTTGGCCTTACGGATGGCTTCGAGTGCATCTATTGCGGCGGCATTATAGGATTGTCTGTCCGCCAACCTGCCAGAATCTGTGGCTTTGTGCCAGAGATTATCCCTGTCTCTCAACATTTGGAGTAGGGAAGGGGTTATCCAAGGAGCATGTTGCCTTTTGGTGCAAAGTTTGGTGAGTGGAGCATACGGGTCACAGGCCTTGGTAAAAGCCTGTGTAAACAAGTTGAGTGCAATGTCAATGCTGGGGGCTATATTAATGGGGGACCAATCTATTTGTGTGAGCAGCTGTTTAAGTTTTATTAACCCCCCTGTGCGGAGACGCATTCTGAAGGTTGTTTGGGTTATGGGTTTGGGTGTGGAAAAGGTCCACTGGAATAGGATGAGTGAGTGGTCACTTAGCGAGTCGGGAAGTACTTTTATATCCTGGATTTTGTTGGGCGGGTTAGAGATCATGATATCCAGGAGGGTGTACTTTTACAACGTATCCAGGGCTCTGTTGTGGGTCATACCCTTAGACTGTTTCACAAATTCTTTTTAACAGCAGTTCATGTTATGGTGAAACGTTTAGGTAGCTATCTTTTCATTCCATTTCACATTGCCCTTTTTCTTCAGTTTTGTAAGATGCCATTTTATTTATTCATCTGAAATATGTTGACTGTGGTAGGCACACCAAACTGAAACTGGTTTCCAGTTGCAACCGAGTTGTGTGCAGCGAGAGCGAGATACAGCATGTGTGGACAAAAAAACAGAGGGTACAATGACATAAATAATACCGAGTATATCAATCAATCAATAAATAAAAATGCGAGGAAAGACGGCGGTGCCACTTTACATATACTACAAATTATACAAAATAAGCTAACCAGATTAAGGCAAGGTACTGGTGCCAGTGGAAGTTTGAGACAGAGGCAACAGGCAAGAGCTCATAATTTTCAGTGGGACAAACTGCAGAAACTGAGTCGACAGATCAATCACAGATGAGGACTCTGAATAAGAAAAGTGAGGGAGAGGAGTGGAGTGGACAGCAGGTGGGAGGTTGTTCCACTGGAGGGGAAGGAAGGACATTGAATAAGAAATGTGAGAGACAGGACGTGGAGAGCAGGTGGAAGGTTGTTCCACTGGAGAGGAAGGCAGGACATTGAATAAGAAATGTGAGAGACAGGACGTGGAGAGCAGGAGGGAGGTTGTGCCACTGGAGGGGAAGGCAGGACATTGAATAAGAAATGTGAGAGACAGGATGTGGAGAGCAGGAGGGAGGTTGTGCCACTGGAGGGAAGGCAGGACATTGAATAAGAAATGTGAGAGACAGGACGTGGAGAGCAGGTGGAAGGTTGTTCCACTGGAGGGGAAGGCAGGACATTGAATAAGAAATGTGAGAGTCAGGACGTGGAGAGCAGGTGGAAGGTTGTTCCACTGGAGGGGAAGGCAGGACATTGAATAAGAAATGTGAGAGACAGGACGTGGAGAGCAGGTGGAAGGTTGTGCCACTGGAGGGGAAGGCAGGACATTGAATAAGAAATGTGAGAGACAGGACGTGGAGAGCAGGAGGGAGGTTGTGCCACTGGAGAGGAAGACAGGAGGAGAAGACAGTCCAGGAAAGATTTTACAGGAAGGAACTGAGAAGGAGCAGGACTTAGGAGAACGGACAGAGTAGGAGAAAGTGAGAGATGGGATTAGGACAGAAGAGAGATGACGAGGGAGGGAGCCAAACCAGAATTTGGCGAGAAGGAAGGAAGCATAGTGTGACAGGTGCGGGGGGATAAGAGAGGAGAAAAAGAAGTTACAGTCTCCTGGGTGATGTAGGTAGTTCGGGGACGGCAGTGGGAGGGACTGGCTAGCTGGTTGACTGAGGTGATGTGCATGTAGGGCTGAACTGGAGCACGGGGGTCCACCTGGAAAGTTGATACTAGGGCCAACCTGGAAAATCATTAGGGGACTGCCCAGGGCAACACATTCTTCCACTTAAATTTCATATACTAGCTCTCTGTTTACATCTCAATTTACATGCAGTGCCTCATATACCCCATTTAATTAGAAAACAGAGAAATGCAAATAATTTCAGAGTTTAGAAGGTGGCCTGGTACCCAAGAGAATGGGGCCCACCTGGAAATTTCCAGGTATCCTGTTGGGCCAGTCCAACTCTGGGTGCACGCCAGTTACGCATGTGCATCATTGGTTAAAGCTGACGTTCAAATGGGTGAAGTTTGTTGTCAAGGCACAAGTCACGAAGCATAGAAAAACCAGGAGCAGTTGTAGAATTCACCAAAAATTATTTATTTACCCTAGCAGTATTTTAAAATAAATTTGTTCAGTATAACAATTTCCAAAGGCAAAATAAAATAAAGATTTCTTTCGGTCTCTGTGTCCCTTGTTCTCCTAATCTTTTTGCAGTTGCAGCTTAGCTCTTTTATAAGTCTTTTCGACCCCCATTCTTAGCAAGCATCCTGTTTTTGTAAATATCAGGCAAGTCTGTTAGAACACAGTGTGCTTGAGCTGAGAGACCCCCTTTTGCAAAAGGCTCAAAAATTTGCACTAAAGTAAACCCCAGAGTTTACAACAGCTTGCTGCAATCATCTCAAAATACAATTATATACATTTCAACAGTGACACTATATATTTTCCAAATAAAAGTGATCCCATTATTATTTACATTTTCATACAATGATTTGCACATATTTTTATATTAGCAGATATGCAAGGGAAAAAAAAACAGACAGCAAGGGAGGGCTGAGAGACAGTGAGAGCCAAAGAACTGCGAGATTGTCGGGGTGATCAAGTTTGAGATCTCAAAGGAAAATTGGGTTGTGAAACCAGACAGAGAAAAGACGGAAAAGGAAAGAATAGATCCTTGTATTTAAACATTCTCCATAACAAATGGGACCGGGTCCTATTCTGCCCTGTTACAATGTTGGCTCACCAAATGTCCAGCACCAGACAGGGTGATGCTAGCTCACCACATGCCCAGCATCAAACAGGGAGATGCTGGCTCATCACATGCCAGCACCTAACAGGATGGTGTTGGCTTGCCACATGCCCAGCACCAGACAGGGTGATGCTGGCTCGCCACATGCCCAGCACCAGACTGGGTGATGCTGGCTCACCAAATGCCCAGCACCAAACAGGGTGATGCTGACTTACCACATGCCCAACACCAGACAGGGTGATGCTGGCTTACCACATGCCCAACACCAGACAGGGTGATTCTGGTTCAACACATGCCCAGCACCAGACAGGGTGATTCTGGATCACCAGATGCCTAGCACCAGACAGGGTGATGCTGGCTCACCACATGCCCAGCATCAGACAGAGTGTCGCTGTATCACTAGATGCCCAGCACCAGACAGACTGATGCTGCCTCACAACATGCTCAGCACCAGACAGGGCGATGCTGGATTACCAGATGCCCAGCACCAGACAGAATGATGCTAACTCACTACATGCCCAGCACCAGACAGTGTGATGCTGGCTTACTACATGTCCAGCACCAGACAGGGTGATGCTGGCTCATCACATGGCCAGCACCAGACAGGATGATGCTGGCTTGCCAGATGCCCAGCACCAGACAGGGTGATTCTGGTTCAACACATGCCCAGCACCAGACAGGGTGATGCTGGATCACCAGATGCCCAGCACCAGACAGGATGATGCTGCCTCACAACATGCCCAGCACCAGACAGGGTGATGCTGGATCACCAGATGCCCAGCACCAGACAGGATGATGCTGCCTCACAACATGCCCAGCACCAGACAGGGTGATGCTGGATCACCACATGCCCAGCACCAGACAGGGTGATGCTGGATCACCAGATGCCCAGCACCAGACAGGATGATGCTGCCTCACAACATGCCCAGCACCAGACAGGATGATGCTGCCTCACAACATGCCCAGCACCAGACAGGGTGATGCTGGATCACCAGATGCCCAGCACCAGACAGGGTGATGCTGGCTCACCACATGCCCAGCGCCAGACAGGGTGATGCTGGCTCATCACATGCCAGCACCTAACAGGACGGTGTTGGCTTGCCACATGCCCAGCACCAGACAGGGTGATGCTGGCTCACCACATGCCCAGCACCAGACAGGGTGATGCTGGCTCATCACATGCCCAGCACCAGACAGAATGATGCTAGCTCACCACATGCCCAGCACCAGACAGGGTGATGCTGGCTCATCACATGCCCAGCACCAGACAGGGTGATGCTGGCTCACCACATGCCCAGCACCAGATAGGGTGATGCTGGATCACCAGATGCCCAGCACCAGACTGGATGATGCTGCCTCACAACATGCCCAGCACCAGACAGGGTGATGCTGCCTCACCACATGCCCAGCACCAGACAGGGTGATGCTGACTCATCACATGCCCAGCACCAGCAGAATGATGCTAGCTCACCACATGCCCAGCACCAGACAGGGTGATGCTGGCTCATCACATGCCCAGCACCAGACAGGGTGATGCTGGCTCACCACATGCCCAGCACCAGACAGGGTGATGCTGGCTCACCACATGCCCAGCACCAGACAGGGTGATGCTGACTCACCACATGCCCAGCACCAGACAGGGTGATGCTTGCTCACCACAGGCCCAGTATCAGACAGGGTGATTCTGGTTCACCACATGCCCAGCACCAGACAGGGTGATGCTGGATCACTAGATGCCCAGCATCAGACAGGGTGATGCTCGCTCACCACATGCCCAAACACCAGACAGGGTGATTCTGGTTCAACACATGCCCAGCACCAGACAGGGTAATGCTGGATCACCAGATGCCCAGCACCAGACAGGGTGACGCTGGATCACCAGATGCCCAGCACCAGACAGGGTGATGCTGGATCACCAGATACCCAGCACCAGACAGGGTGATGCTGGATCACCACATGCCCAGCACCAGACAGAGTGTCGCTGTATCACCAGATGCCCAGCACCAGACAGACTGATGCTGCCTCACAACATGCCCAGCACCAGACAGAATGATGCTAGCTCACTACGTGCACAGCACCAGACAGTGTGATGCTGGTTCACCACATGCCCAGCACCAGACAGGGTTATGCTGTCTCACCACATGCCCAGCACCAGACAGGGTGATGCTGGCTCACCACATGCCCAGCACCAGACAGGGTGATGCTGGCTCATCACATGCCCAGCATCAAACAGGGTGATTCTGTCTCGACAGATACCCAGCACCAGACAGTGTGATGCTGGCTCACCACATGCCCAGCGCCAGACAGGGTGATGCTGGCTCATCACATGCCCAGCATCAAACAGGGTGATGCTGGCTCAACAGATGCCCAGTGCCACACATGGTGATGCTGGATTGCCACATGCCCAGCACCAAACAGGGTGATGCTGGATTGCCACATGCCCAGCACCAAACAGGGTGATGCTGATTCACCATGTGCTCAGCACCAGACAGGGTGATGCTTGCTCATCACATGCCCAGTACCAGACAGGGTGATTCTGGTTCACCACATGCCCAGCACCAGACAGAGTGTTGCTATGTTACCAGATGCCCTGTACCAGACAGTCTGATGCTGCCTCACAACATGCCCAGTACCAGACAGGGTGATGCTAGATTACCAGATGCCCAGCACCAGACAGAATGATGCTGGCTCACTACATGCCCAGCACCAGACAGTGTGATGCTGGCTCACTACATGCCCAGCACCAGACATGGTGATGCTGGCTCACTACATGCCCAGCACCAGACAGTGTGATGCTGGCTCACTACATGCCCAGCACCAGACATGGTGATGCTGGCTCACTACATGCCCAGCACCAGAGAGGGTGATGCTTGCTCACCACATGCCCGGCTCCACCAACACGGTTCTCTCCGACATATGCTGGATGTTTCTCTCCCAAGGAGGTTTGGTGACACTCCTGACAACCCACAATGGGGGAATACATAGGAGCATTAGTCGCTCAGTTAAGTCAGAGAGAAGGTGGGTGACAGGGGTCTCGGTCTGCGGGGGCATAACAATTATTTAGAAAAAATCATAAGCATGTGCAAGTAGTTTTTCCTGCTTTTTTCTTAAACATGCCAGGGACTGCCATTTTTAGATATAAAAAATTTCAGGAATTAGCAGCTTAGTAGGCAAAATTCATGGTGCCAAACTTAGCAAGACTTTTATACGAACCTCCCTTCACTACTGTAATGCTCCTCTGGGCCACAGCTTAGGTGGGATGCCAAAATGCTGCAGGTATTTTTGACTTTTGTCTCGATGCTCTTCACCAGCTGCAGTAGCCCCGTGTGGCGCCAAACATCATGTCTGAAAATAAACTTGTGCTAAAACCGAAACCACCATGGACCGTTTGTTTTCCAAAGATGTACCTGCATTGCTTTTAAACCCCAACTGAAATGGTCCACAAGGAAGTGGGAGTAGTTTACTTTCAAGAGTAACAGCAGTTAATGTACGACAGCATCACATGGAACAGAAAAACATCTCCCCCTTCACAAATACAATCCAAGAACTGATGGACACAAACGTCAGAAAGATGGGGAAAAAATATCTGGCATAACAAGAGTATTTCCTGACTCCTGAGTACTGTGTCAACCATCAAACTCTGATGATCCTGTAATTTCTTATAAGTAAGCCATTTCTCCACACACATCATTTGGCTTCCAAGTCAGTAAAAAGATATGTATGCTTAGAGTTATTAAAAAAAAAAATCTTACACCAAGATTGGGGTAAGCAGCAAACAGGCCTGATGAAAGGTGGGGTCTTCTGCATTGGGGCTGGGTATCATCCTGGAAACATGCAGTGGTCTTCCCTCTCCCAAAGCGTGGTGACCCCTAATCCCCTGCAAATTTTCACCCAATCTCCCTACTCTACTCTCCCTTTGCTAAACTCCAAAAACTCCTGGTCCTGTCTCAGCTAACCTCCTTCCTTGACGACTCTTCCTTTTTATGTTGGCTTGCCGCACTTGCATGGCAGTCAACATGTTGGGAGAGTGCAGCTTTGGGGGCGCGGCTGCTGTTGGGTGAATGCAGGGCGTGCATCAGTAGGTGCGTCCCTCATTCCCCAATAAGCCAGCATGCTAGCGCCAACACCAACATTATGTAAAGTGGACAAAACTTCTAAACAAGTGCGCTGCAATCAGAGACAAGCTGCGTCATGCAGCGTCACTTTGTTGAAGATATATCCACATTACCGTGCAATCCCCACTCTCAGTACAGGGTGCCACGCGGGAGCCCACCCCAGTGTGGCAACTGATGCCATGGCTGACGGGGGTGCCCAATCTCCCGTCGGCTCCACTGTCCTCCCCCCCCCCAGTACAGAGTGCCACGTTGGGAGCCCACCCCAGTGTGGCAACTGATACCACGTGGCCCGACGGGGTGCCCAATTCCCCTGTCGGCTCCACGCTTCCAATATCCCTTCTGCCACGCTGGAGCCCACCCCAGTGGCAAGCTCCAGCGTCGTCTTTTTTTTTTTTAAACCTGCAAATTAAAAGCGGTCCCGCGGCGCTTCTCCCTGCCCCCTCCCACAACCCGCACCCACCCACTCGCACCCTGCCTCCCCACCCCCACCCTACATACCTCCGGAGTCTGGCGCGATGATCTTCGGTGAACCGGGAACACGTCTGCACTCTTCAAAGCCGACCGCGAACTGAGGAAATGCCGGTAAGCTGTATAATGGGCTAGATAGGGTTTTTTCAACTTTGTTGCATATCTCAGGCATTTTTTGGAATTTTTGCATCAAATTTTCAACATGGGGTTTTGGGGCCCTCCTCATGAATTCTGTCACTGTCATGGCGTTTATCTGCCTCGAAAGGTGATTTCGCAGTCACTGCGCGAAATCACCTTTGAGACTATCACATGAAATGGCGGTCATGGTGCCCTCTTAAAAACCTAAGTTCCAGATTTGGTGGAAAAAATCCAACAAATGCCTGTTTTACGATGTGCGTTGCGCGGTTGCACCATGAGCTCGTAATTTCGATGCATTCACAATATTTTACTGCGGATTTTCAGCATTGTAATTTTGTACACCTCCTTGTGAACAGTACAGCTGTCATTTTCCACAGCCTGCCCGATGTTTCCGCACTTCCGGCGCACAATAGCGCAGTTGCTTGTGGGAAATCAGTGTTTGGGCCAGATTATGAAAATAACAGTGACACAGTTCATGAGCAGAGGACCTAAAATGCTTATGTTGAAAAGTTGGTTATGATCTCCATAAAATAACTGTAATTTACGAGCATGCGTTGCAGATTGCCGCCGCGCTCATGTCCGTGATGCATTTGTGATATTTTCAGTCTGGATTTTCACCATTGCCATTTTTCCACCTCTTGATGAACAGTACAGCCGTCATTTGACATATAAATTACCCAAAATGTGTTTCGCACTTCCGGCGCAGAATAGCATAATTATTTCCAATAAATCACTTCTTGGGACGCTTTGAGAAATAACAGTGACACTGTACATGAGCAGAGAGGTGCTAAAATGCCTATGTTGAAAATCTGGTGCCGAACGCCCATAAATGGCAGTGTTGCAAGCGTGCATTGCATATTTCCCACACACCTAGCAGCATGAATTTGGTATATTTACATGCCACATTTTCAACACTGGCATTTTATTACACCTCCTTATGAACTGTGCAGCTGTCATTTCTCACATCCTGCCCGACATGTTTTCCCGCACTGCACTACCAAACACCCAAAGGGACACCCTAATGCTTGTCACTCTCTGCAGGGTGGGGGTGGGTTGGCATCAGTTCAGTACTTCACTGCCATTCCTATGATGCATCTGTCTAACTCCTGCACTACCAGTGCCAATGCCAGCAAGCCAACATTCGGTATTGACAAATGCTTATTTACCCTGTTACAATCTGGTTTTCGGAAGAACCACTCCACTACCACCCGCTTACTCAGGCTCACTGACTCCATCCTCACTGGGATGGATAATGGCCTCAAAACCTCTGCCATCTTTGTCGACTTTTTTATTTTTTTTAATTTTACCAATTATTTTACCAGAGGAGACACAGAGCTGGAAGCTTGTTTGCAGGTGCAACCTGGGAGCATGAGGAAGTTAAGTGACTTGCTCAGGGTCATACAGTATGCAAGTGGGGGCTGTGGGATTCAAACCCAAGTCTCCAGATTTGCAGCTCAGAGCCTTAAACCACTACGCCATACTGCCTCCATACATGACCTTGTCAAGGCATTCGACACAGTCTCCCATGCCCTACTTCTCAACTCCCTTACGGCTGCTGGGTTATCTACTTCTGCCCAAAACTGGTTTAGAACTTACCTCTCAGGCAGAACACAATCAGTCAAGATCCAGGATACAATCTCTCCCCCTTCTTTATTTCAACTGGAGTCCCACAGGGCTCGGTTCTTGGACCCATTCTCTTCTCCATCTTCCTAAATGACTTGTCCTCAGTATGCTCCCCCTCCACCTCTATCCATACGTATGCTGATGACACTGTCCTGTTCTCATCTGGCAAATGCCCCGCTGATGCAGCAACCACCCTTCAGCTTGACTTCCACCAGGTTCAGTTATGGTTTGCCTCACATCAACTATTCATAAATGCCAAAAAGACTGTCTCCATGACCTGTGGCACTAGGCAGAGACTCTCTAGGCTCCACCCTTTACTGTCTTTCCATACCCTTGATGGGACAATATTAGAGGACACCTCCTCATTCAGATACCTTGGGGTTTGGCTGGACCAACACCTCAACTTCTCTGGCCACACTGATGCCATCCTGAAAAAAATTGCGCCCCAACCCTGGTGCCTTATTCAGGAACCTTAGTTGCATTCCTCCTTCAGCATGACATGAACTAGTCCAGAAGATGATCCTCTCCATTTTCGGCTACTGTGATGTAGTCTACGGTGCTGCTCCCAAATCCTCCCTAACCAGATTGGACACTCTATGTAACTCCTTCTGTTGATTTGCCCTTGATGTTCCATCACGCACCCATCACTGTGACCTGTACCACACCATTTCCCTTCCCCTGCTTGCCAACAGGCACCTCACTCGTTGTGCCAAACTCACATCTAAATTGTGGTCAGGAGAACTTCCCTCCTACCTCTCATGCTCACTCTCTTCCCCACCTCCCACTCCCTTAGATCCTCTGACACTCGCACTTTGTTGGTTCCCTGTCGTACCACTCTCATTGGTCAGTCAGGCTTTACCCATCGTTTCCCGTAAATCTGGAACCCTCCCCCCCAAATACAGCACTCCTCCTCCTCCTCCCACTCCCTTGCCTCTGCCTTACATAACTTTCTCTCATCTAACTGCTCCTGCTTTAACCCTCATGAACTGTCCTATGCCTCTGCTCCTCTCCATGACTCACATCATCTATTAAACCTTCCACACCCCCCAGGCTGTGTCTCAGTACGCTATCCTCTCCCTTCACTGCTGAGTACTATGTTCTTCAGATATGTCACTTGTAATTAAATGCATATTTCGCCAGTATGATATATTTAATTGTGTGTTATATATCATGTTATGTTACAAATGCGACTGTATGATTATTGATATTTTTTTAACCGTATGTCTTGTTGCAAATGTAATTAGATGTTTAATTTCTTGGATATTTTAAATGTTAAACATTATGTCTAATTCTTCATCCAATTGTACCCCCCTCCCCAACCAGGTCACACCAGGAGACTAGCAACTTGTTGTTCAGTGTCCCTTCCTGCTGAAACATTTCAATAAATAAATTGGAGGAGGTAGCTGGTTATCAGCGTTTTGTTTTGACAAAAATCTTGCTAGAACTGTGACCGAGGGAGTTAGGGCACATACAATGCTCCACAGCTGCCATGTGGAAGTGTGCAAAACTTCTGCAGCACTGGGCACCGCATGCAGGAGACACATTTCTTAAACGCATGTTGCCTCTGAGGCAGCTATGCCTCCAAGGAAACCCTGTCTCTGAGACATTACGGAAAGGGCTGCCTCCCAGACAGGATTTTTACCTCTACAGTTATAGAGCTGGGCTTTACTACTGTGCCAGCTTGGTGATGTAATGGAAAGGTCTAAAGCCTGATAAACATGAGACAGTTCAAATCCAGGTATGGTCCTTCAGCTTTTTTGTCATAATTCCATTTGAGTGGTGATCCATGGTGGCATGGAGTTAGAATATATAGGAAAAAAGGACTAAAATGGGAGAAAGAATAAGAGCAACTATAAAGTGCTGCCTCGTAGGCAGCAGATCTGCCTCGGAGGCAACATTCGTTTACGATATGTGTCTCTTGCACACCACACATGGTGGTGCTAATGCTGCCAAAATGCAGAGCGTTTATAAACGCACCTTTTGTTCTTGGTAATTAAAGCAGTGAAGTTTGGCAATAAATCTGACCCCACTTCTTTCTTTGTAAAAGATTCCAGGCTCTTCCAGTTTCATTTGCTGGTCACTTTTTGTTGATGTTTCCAATGTAAGTAAGTTAGGTATTTTTAAAATATTTTACATGAGTTTTTCTCAAGAAATAAGATGGTTGCCTCATCTGGCTTACAAACAGCATTGTGGATCTGACAAAGGTTAGAACGGAGAAGAAAACACAAAAACATAGTGCACAGCATAGAAAGCACATATGAAAGCCGATATAGCAGATATGCTAATCATTTTTGTGAACTGTACCTGGAAACCAGCTTTCTGGAAAATCATTTTTTGTTGTGCTGTTGCTTTAAAGCAACAGAAGTGTGATTCTGCAGGCCTTGCCTGACGTCAGTAGCCCATTGCTATGTTCTGATGCACACCGCATTCTGCAGAGACCACAATGATACTTTCAAATTGTCCTTGGAATACTGTGCGGCTTTTTGCTACCAGGCCAGGCTTCGACAAACAGTAGTGCCTGGCGCCACTTACATTAAAGTTAATGTTTCATGCTTTGATACAGTTTATGGATGTACTTAAGACTGGAAGTATACTTTTCATAAAGCACACCAAACATGCCATAAAAGACTTTTCATCTCTTGCAATAACTTACCCCAGCAACAACAGTGTTTTTTCTGGAAAGCTGTATTCTGCTAAATCATAGCTCTTAGCTGTCTGCTCTACTCCTACGATTGTATAGCCTTCAGTCTTTTTCTGTTGTAAATAATCAATTAGTTGAGATGGCTTCACCTGCAAGTTTTGAAACACATACAAGATGAGGTGAGATAATGTCCTTAGCTCTGAGTCTCTAAACCCACTGCACTGCTTTCCAAATGGTAACCTTAAGTAAAACAAGGAGATTAAGCATGGCACACATGGTTCAAGGGTTATATCATCATTAAAAAAAACGAAAAAAACAAACCCACAAAACCAGGTTTAATACCCCACTGTGATACATTTTAAATCAGAGATGCAAAGCTGTAAAGGTACCCAGTGTAATTTAAAATACTGATAAAGGAAGTGAAAAATGGACGTATTACTCTGTTCAGAAAGTCACTTTATCTTTCAAATAGAATAACTGATAGCAAATCATCTGTTACTGGGCTGTAATTCCATGGCCAGGTTCATGTGACATACTAAAGCCGAGAACGAAGCTTGAGTGAGCTGGGATTTTTCGGCCCTCTAATAGATTATTTTTTTTTAATACGGTACTGCATACAAATAAACATCCACAGAAAGAGACTGGTGGACCACTGAGTTTGCCCATATTACAGTACCTCACCCTGTGACCTAGTGTCTTAGGGAGTTATGCCCCCCCCCACCAACAACAACTCTCCCTGGGATACTCCAGTGGGACTACGAGCCCTCTTCCTCTGTCCCAGCCATGTTTGAAGCGATTTAGGGTTCCTGCCCTTGCCACTTCCACCAGCAATCTGTTCTGTGGCTCCACCACCCTCTCAATGAAGTAGAACTTTATTGCATCACTCTTGAATTCACCCCTGACAAATCTCCAATCACGACCTCTTGTGACTGTGTCCCTGTTTCTAACAAACACATCTTCACATCTGACCTTGCTTATACTCCTAAGAAAACACAGGTTACTCACCTGTAACAGTAATTCTAGGAGTGGTATATGTTGTTCATCCACACTTTCTGGAAGTTGTCTTTCTCTTTAAGACTTGCCAGAAATGTCTTCAAGCTGGCTCATCCCACCCACCCAGGTGGTAACTCCCTCAGCTCCACCCCATGACACCAGAACTTGCCCACTGGAAGCAGTGTGTGTGTGCTCCGAAGCTGGAGAGGTCAGGTGGGTCCGTGTGGATGAACAATAAATACCACTCCTAGAACTACAGTTACAGGTGAGTAACCTGCGTTTCTAGGGATGTGGCTATGTTGTTCTAGCCACACTTTCTGAAAGACTCCTAGCACTTCTCCAGGAGGAGGGAGGCAAGGTGCACACACCCTACTTTGGGAACAGAGACTGGAGAACTGAGGCCACAAAACCAGCATCCCGGCATGACTTGAGGTCAATGTGGTAGTGGAAGAAGAAGGTGTGTGCTGACTTCCAGGTAGCAGCCCTGCAGATTTATTGGATAGGGACATCCCTAGGAGCAGCCACCATCGCTGCTGTATGGTGGGTCGAATCAGCCCTTAGCCCTACGAGAGGCTCCCTACCCGCCAACCTATAGCAGAGATCAATGCAGGATGTGATCCATCTGCCAACCATCCGCTTGGCTACAGGTCTGCTAGGTGCAGCTTCAGCATAGGTGACAAACAGCTGGCGAACCTCTCCTCAAACTCCAACCATGAGCTCTTCGTAGTAAGCGAGCGCTTTCCTCAGGTCCAGAGTATGGAGCCTGTGTTTGACCTCAGAGGCGTGATTCAGGTGAAACTCTGACACAACCTTCTGGAGGAACTTCAGGTTGGGGTGCAGGACAACCTTGTCCCTGTGGAAGACCAGATAAGAAGACTCCACCGAAAGCACCTGGAGCTCACTGATTCTTCTGGCTGACATGATAGCCACCAGGAAGGCAGTCTTCCACAACAGGTGAGACATCTCACATGTGCATCGGTTCGAATGGCTTATCCATGAGCTTTGCCAAAACCAGGAACAAGTCCCACGGTAATGGTGCTTCATGCGTCGGAGGGGAACAGTGGTTAAGGCCTTTGAAAAAGCACCAAACCACCTTCTCCTGCACCACTGACTGCTAACCAGCTCGTACCCAGTAAGTAGAGATGGCTGCCAGGTGCACCTTAAGGGTCATCAATTGAAATCCCTCTTGGGAGAGAGACCACATGTATTTCAAAATGCTAGCCACAGGACAGGTCGAAAGGTCCAACCCCTTCCCTTGCCCTGACACCAAATGGAAAATCTCTTCCATTTGAAGGCATAGCATTTTCTGGTAAATTCCTTTCTAGATGACTCCACAACAGTGAGGACATCTTTGGAGCAACGGAAAGCCTGGAACTCTAGCCGCTCTGAAACCAGGCTGCCAAGTGCCGGGATTGAAGGTCTGGGTGGATAGCCTTCCCCTGATTAATTGAGAACAGCTCCGGGCGTATGGGAAGACGCCTCGTGAGCATGTTGCTGAGGCTGAGGAGATCGGGGTGCCAAAACTTTCAGGACCAGTCTGGAGCCACAAAGATCACCCGTGCCTTCTCCCTCCTAACCTTGAGTAACACCTTGTAGATCAAGGGAAGTGGAGGGAAGGCATAGAAGAGGCCTGGGGTCCAAGGCCTGGAGAAGGTATTCCCCTGCAGCGTTCCCCACTGAGGAGGTGGACACAACAGAGCCTCAGCTTTGTGTTCTCCCTTGAGGCAAACAGGTCCACCTGTGGGGTGCCCCACTGGGAGAACAGGCTGTGAACTACCTCCGGATGGAGACACCACTCATGAGATGCCTCGCTCACCCCGCTGAGGGCATCTGCCAGCTGATGGGAGGCTCCTGCCCCATGGATGGCTAGGAGATCTGCCACCAGGCTGCGACTGAGAGTCCAAAAGTGGAGGGCTTTCTTTACAGGGGCAGGGTGTGCGTTACACCTCGTCTGTTGAAGTAGTACATGATTGTGATGTTGTTCATCTGGACTTGGACCACTTGACCTTGAACAAACAGAGTGAATGCAGTCAATGCCAGCTGGACTGCTCGGAGTGCCAGCAGGTTGGTGTGGCATCGGGACTCCTGAGGGGTCCAGAGCCCGAGGACTCTGTGTTCCCCCAGATGGGCACCGTAGCCTGTGACAGAGGCGTGGGTCGTCAGGATGACTGTTGGCTCGGGGCAGACAAACAGGATCCCCTCCTGCAGATGTACTGGGACTAGTCGCCACCGGAGGGCGTTCCACATCCTCTGGGTCACAGTGACCAGCTGGTTGAAGTGACCTTAGTGCTGAGACCACTGGCTGGCCAGCTCCCACTGCAGTGAGCGCATATGCCAATGGGCCCACTGGACCTCAGAGGTGCAGGCCGCCATGTAACCCAAAAGGCGCAGGAAGTCCTGTGCAGAACGCAAGTGCCCAACCAGAAATGATAGGGCAAAGGAGGACCGAACCTCAGCCTTGTCCACAGGAAGCCAGGCTCTGGCTCAGCACAAGTCGAGCTCTGCCCCGATGAAGCTAATCACTTGCAAGGGCACGAGTTCTGACTTGGCCTCATTGACCAGGAGGCCAAGTTTGAGGCAGATCTGGAGGGCCAGGTCCCTGGACCACTCCACCTCCTGCCTGGAGGAACTTGCGATCAGCCAGTTGTCTAGGTAGGGGTACACCCAGATTCCTCGGTGCCTCAGGTAAGCTGCCACCACTGCTATGCATTTGGTGAAGACCGTGGGGGCCGAGAAGAGGCTGAAAGGCATGGGTTGGAATTCGTGAATGCTTCCCTCTGCTTGAAAGCAGAGGAACCTTCAGTGGGACGGACAGATTGGGATGTAAAAGAATGCATCCTGGAGATCCAGAGAGCAAAATTACATGTCTTGCTCCAGAGATGGTATGATCTGGGACAGAGTTACCATCCTGAAGGTGCGGGACCTGAGGAATTTGTTCACGTCATGCCGACCTACAATGGGGCATCAGCACCCCCATCTGCTTTGGCACCAGGAAGCACCTGGAGACAAACCCTGGGTGTTCCAGAGGATCCACCACTCTGACCATGACCTCCTTGCGGAGGAGCTGGGTTATGTCATCTTGAGGAGCCAACCGCGTGCCTATGGCTACCAAGTCCTGTGGGGCGTGGGCTCAGCTGGGAGGGTACTGCTCGAATTCCAGAGGCAGACCCTGACTGACCACTTCCAGAACCCACCTGTCCATGCTAACAGTGGACTGGGTGGAAAGGAAGTGGCAGAGCTGGCCCCCACAGGAGGACCCAGGGGAGGCGTGGCGGGTATGAGGGTGGGAATCCCTATCCCATCACTGAGCAGGCTTGGAGGAGGAGGATCCGACAGAGGGGCCACCGAGTCCCTTCCCTTCACACTTTCAGACCACTGAGGCCATGGACTCAGCCAGAGGACACCAGGACTGAGCCTGATGGCCAGATTGATGATGGGCTGGTTTTTGCCACAGGAGTGGAGGACTGAAAGGGCTTGCACTTCTGCTGCTTGGAGCCCTTGCGATCCTTCTGGGTGGATGTCACAGACTCCAGGGTGGCACTGGACTTTTCAATGCGCTGGAGGTGACCCTCCACACCAGGCACAAAGAGGTCAGTGCCTAAGAATGGTACATCTACCAGCTCGTGCTGGGTGTCTGCTGTGAAAGTCGAGATCCACAGTCAAGCCCTATGGCACATGGCTACTGTGGCCACCACCAAGTGGGCACAGGAATCTCCAATATCCAGAGTCGTCTGAAGTTGCTGTCTGGCCACAGCATGACCCTGGTCATGGACCTGCTTGACCGTAGTCTGGAGGTCCGCATGAAGATGAGGAATCACCTCATCCATAGAGCCCAGAAGGGCACAGGAGAAGTGTGCCATCACGACGGCCAAGCTTGTCTGGTGGAGGCCGAGCGAGGAGGCAGCATAGATGTTTTTAGCTGAGTGGTTCAGATTCTTGTACTCTTAATCTGGCAGTCTATCGACAACCCTTCATTTCCCGTGCACCTGAACACGGAACTAGCCACCAATCCCTCAGCTGAGGGATGCTCAGTGAACCCTGAAAGGGTACCGGTGGGCACCGCATATTTGCAGGCCAATCGGGCCGAGGGTGCAGGGCAAGAGGCAGGACACTACTAGATTTACACAACAGCCTCGGTCACTGGGAAGGCCTCCGTCAGAATGTCCCCTTTATGCAGAATTTCTGTAAGGGGGTAGCAAGCCCATTTTTGAATGTGCTCCAGTTTAATTCCCATGGACTTGTGGGGCCTTCATCCATTGACAGATTCCCAACTGACCCCCGAACCCCATGGGCGGGAGTGCAAAGAGGAATCCTTGGACTTCGAGGAGTCTGCATAAAGCGGGCGACCACCCAAATCCCCCTCGACCCGGCACGGGCGGTCAGTTGTGAGAGTAACCAACAGAGAATCCTCAGACAGAGCCCCGGTCGACAGCTGCTTGGGTGGCAGCGCCACCATGATCGATGGAGAAACCGGCTTCGGCCCAGCCGAAACGGTCTGCACCGGCTATGCTGGGAGAGGAATGATGTTAGCCTGGTGTCGGCTTTCAGGCAACAGCCAGGTGATGGCTGGGGTGGTAGCTGGCGTCGGCTTTGGCCTGGTCAGCACTAACTGTTGCCACATAAGGTCTTTGTAGCATTGACACAACTTGTGCCAAAGCCTCTCCTCACCCGAGGAGGACGAAGATGAATAGTGGTGGTGCCGCTTCACATGGTGCAGAGAGCGAGACCGCTGATGTCGGCAGGACCTGATCCACCCAGAGGAGCTAAAAGACCAAGACCTCATCATTGGTGGTGCCAACGGGGGGCCTTGGAGGGAGCAAAGGAGATCCTAAGCTCCTCCTGGTCTTGGTCGGTGATCAGAGGGGCCAACCCAGCCGGCTGGGCTGCCCCTTCAGTGGTCACTGGCAGGACCGGGATTCTGAAAAGAGAGTTGTCAGCCTCTTCAGATGACAACCGGTCGACAGGGTTGAGAAAAATCTCGGCTGCATTGTCAGCTGGCGTCTCAGCCGACTGGCCCTATGGGGTTTCTGTGAAGCCAGCGGCTACGGCCACAGTTTCATCCAAAGTTAAAACTGAAGATTCCTGAGAGCGGGCAACTCTCCCAGTCCCAAGATCGAGGACGATGAGTCTTCTGTTTATCCTTCTTGGACTCCTCCTTGCGTGACCAGGAACTGTGCGATTTGGAAGGGCCCTGCACCTTGGTCAGGAGGGACTGGCACAGCTCCTTGAAGGAGGCTGAATAAGTAGAGCCCAAATTGAGCGAAACAAAGGCCAAGGCTGAAGAGGACTTAGTGGCGGCCTGGACCACCTCCTCCTCGAAGGCCTTGAGTTGCTCTAACTGCTTGGTGGACCCAGCCCAACGGGCATCCTTTGATTTGACTGGCGGATAACGTTGCTCCGGATGACCCAACTTTAGACAGGCAGCACGGTCCTCCAGAACCATCAGGTGAAATGATCGACACAAGTCGCAGGCCTGTGGATCGTGATTGTGACCCAGACAGGAAACGAACATGGCGTGTGGGTTGGTACGCCACATCATCTACCCACATGGGCACCGGCAAAATCCAGGCGAGGTTTATCCTCCATCATGGTCGCGACTGAGCTGAAGACGAAACTTGAATGAGTTTTACTTTGAGTTTTGAAAGTAAATCCATAGATTTAAGTGCCAGGGCATACTCAACATGGGAGCGGTAAGGAGGGAATCTGCTTCTTCCAGCAGAAAGGACGATCTGGCGTCATGAGGCGGAGCCAATGGAATTACCACCTGGGTCGGTGGGAGGAGCCAGCTTGAAGATGTTTCTGGTAAGTCTTAAAGTGAAAGGCAACTGCCCGGAAGTGTGGCTAGAACAACATATCCATGTCCCTAGAACTTGTATGTCTCTGTCATGTGACCCCCACCATGCCTGGTCTCTAGCGAGTACATGTTTTAAAGTTATCGTCTGCTTTGTTGACCTTGGATTATTTTGGTAACTCCCATCGGTACTGACTCCAGCCTATGTGCTTTCTTGTGTGAGAGCTCCAGAAATGAAAATTACGTACCTTCCGTAATTCCTGATCTTTCTGTGTATCTTCATCATTCATCACATTTGGGTTCTGGCCAGAGGTCACGACCCCGCGGAAGCTTTTTTTGGGGGGGATGGGCGAAATCAACGCACTGATTGCACCGACCATGAGGCTGACGCACTGCGTGGCGCTCGTGGGTTGGCCATGTGGTGTCGTTGACCCCGCCCTCCCGCCGGTTCTGAGTCACTGTAGAGTAAGAAAGGGTTGGAAGGGAGGGACAAGGAAGTCCAAGGGACAGACAAAGGAAAATATATACAAACTAAAAGGAGAAGTAAATGACAGAAAGGACAGAAGGAGAGTGAGAAAAACTAAGGGGATTGGAAAAGGGCCCCAATCTCCAGAATCACAAAAGGGAAGGGAAGAGGAAGGGGAAAAAACAAGAAATGGGAGGGGGGAGGACATACCCTGGACTGATGATTGTCTCCAGACTGGATTAGTAGCTCGAAGGAGTAGCCAGAAGGCTGAGTTGCCAGAATTCAAGGCACAGAATCACTGGCAAGAAACTCCAGCAAGAGCAGAAGAGGCTATTCTGGGAAAAGGGACAGGATTCAGGGTTGTCCCCCTCCCCCCCCCCCGTAACCACATAACTGGAAGGGGAGAAACAATAGGTTCTTTTAATTAAATTTGAGGGATGAGTCCCTAAGGAGGGATGGAGGAGGATAGAGGAAGAGAGGGCAACCACCAACCCCCACCCCAAAGTGGTGAAGCCAAAGCATTGAAGAGAGAAGCGGCCGATCCCTCTCCTCTCCTCTCTTGTCAGAAGGTAAAAATTCCCCTGTGTGTCCCAGGTCACCCCGCTCCTGACCAGCGGAAAGGAAGTAGGGGAAGAGGGGCAACACAGAGGGAGGGGGACACAGAGACTGAGGCCCCAGGGGGACGGAGGGTGGGATTTGTGATGAGTGGTGAAGACACACAGAAAGATCAGGAATTACGGTAGGTATGTAATTTTCATATCTTATCTGTGTCAATCTTCACCATTCGTCACATTTGGGTGAGTACCGAGCCCCCCTGAAGGGGGCCCTAGACCCTAAAGGACTAAGTCCCTTAGCTCCCAGTGGGGGAGAACACTGAGAGGGAGAACCTTTACGGGCCTGGCGAGGCCCGAGACTGGGGAGAGTGAGACAGAGACCCCAAGGAGGGAGTAGGAGGTTGTCCCGACAGACACCGCCTCACCCTGCGAGAGAAAAATACAGGTTACTCACCTGTAACAGGAGTTCTAGGAATGGTATACGTTGTTCATCCACACTTATTGGCAGGTATCCTTGCCGCTTTAAATCTTGCCGGAAGGTCTTCAAGCTGGCTCCTCCCACCCACCCGGGTGGTATAACTCTCGGCTCCGCCCCATGACGCCAGATCTGGCCCGCTGGAAGCCAGGTTGTGCGTCGAAGCCGGGGAGGTCGGGTGGGTCGTGTGGATGAACAACATATACCATTCCTAGAACTCCTGTTACAGGTGAGTAACCTGTATTTCTAGGGACATGGATATGTTGTTCATCCACACTCATTGGCAGACTCCTAGCAGTTCTCCGGGAGGAGGGAGGCAAGACGCACACCCCCAATACTTACTTGGGAAAGAGAGACTAGAACCGAGGCCCCAAAACCAGCATCCCGGCGTGACTCAAGGTCGATGTGGTAATGGGTAATGAAGGTGTTTGCTGACTTCCAGGTAGCAGCCCTGCAGATTTCCTGGATAAGGACGTCCCTGGAAGCAGCCACCGATGCAGCAGTATGGCGGGTAGAATGAGCTCTTATCCCTCTGGGAGGCTCCATGCCCGTCAACTTATAGCAGAGATCTATGCAGGAGGTGACCCACCTGCTTATCGTCCGCTTGGCTGCAGGTCTGCCAGATGCGGCTTCAGCGTAGGTGACAAACAGCTGGCGAACCTCTCCCCGAATTTCAGCCGTGCGCTCTTTGTAATAAGCGAGCGCCCTTCTAGGGTCCAAAGTATGGAGCCTATATTTGGCCTCCGAGGTGTGATTGGGGTAGAACACGGCAGAGTCAACACCTGGTTAAGGTGAAACTCCGACACCACCTCGGAAGGAATTTCGGGTGAGGCGCAGGACAACCTTGTCCCTGTGGAAGACCAGATAAGGAGACTCGATGAAAGCGCCTGGAGCTCTCCCATCCTTCTGGCTGACGTGATAGCCACCAAGAAGGCGGTCTTCCACGACAGGTGAGAGAGCACACCTGTGCATAGGTTCGAATGGCTTGCCCATGAGCTTTGCCAGTACCAGCAGTAGATCCCACGGAGGTGGAGGTTCTCGCACTGGAGGGGAAATGTGATCAAGGCCTTTGAAAAAGCACCAGACCACCTTCTCCTGCGCCACTGACTGCTTCCCGGCCCGCGCCCGGTAAGCAGAGATGGCTGCCAGGTGCACCCATAGGGTCGTCGACCTAAGCCCTTGATTAGAAAGGGACCATAAATAGTCCAAGATGCTTGCCAAGGAACAGGAGGAAGGGTCCAAGCCCTTGCCCTGACACCAAATGGAAAACCTTTTCCATTTGAAGGCATAGCATTTTCTGGTCGACTCCTTGCGGGACGCCTCAACTACATTGAGGACCTCGTCGGAAAGACCCAAGGCCTGGAACTCTAGCCGCTCAGGAACCAGGCCGTCAGGTGCAGGGATTGAAGGTCCGGATGGAACACCTTCCCCTGACTGACTGAGAGCAGGTCCGGGCGAGCTGGAAGCTGCCGCGGAGTCCTGGAGCTGAGACTGAGGAGATCTGGGTACCAGAACTGGCGAGGCCAGTCTGGGGCTATCAGAATCACCTCGCCTTGTCCCTCCTCGCCTTGAGAAGCACCTTGTGGATCAAGGGAAATGGAAAGGCGTAGAAGAAGACTGAGGGTTCACTGCCTCGAGAAGGCATCCTGCAGCGAGCCCTGCTGAGGGGCGGGCATGGAACAGTCTCAACCGCATTCTCCCTGGAGGCAAACAGGTCCACCTGAGGTGTGCCCCAGCGGAGAACAGATGCTGTACACTACCTCCGGCAGGAGAGACCACTCGTGGGATGCAGCCCCTATCCGGCTCAGGGCATCGGCCAGGGTGTTGGAGGCTCCTGCCACATGAATAGCTAGGAGATCCGCCTCCAGGCTGCATCGACTGACCAAATGCAGAGAGCTTCCTTGCATAGAAGCATGGGTAGCGTCCGCCCTGGCGGTTTAGATAGTACATGGTCGTGGTGTTGTCCGTCTGGACTCGGACCAATTGACCCGGAGGAGCGGAGCAAAGGCGGTGAGAGCTAGGCGGACCGCTCGGAGCTCCAGCAGGTTGATGTGGCATCGGGACTCCTCTGGGACCAGAGGCCGTGGGCCAGTGTTCCCCAGATGGGCACCCCAACCCATCAGAGAGGCATCGGTCGATAGAGACCCGTCGGCTCGGGCGGACGAGCAGGATGCCCTCCTGCAAATGACCTGGAGCGATCCACCACTGGAGGCGTTCCACATCCCCTATGTCACCCGACACAAGCTGGTCAAGGATCATGGCGTTGTGACCACTGGCTGGCCAGTCCCCATTGAAGGGGACGCATGTTCCAGCCGGCCCAACAGACCACGCTGGTGCAGGCCGCCATGAGACCCAGGGAGGCAGGAAGTCCCGGGCAGGCGCAATTGCCCAACCAGAAATGATTGGGCAAGGAGGAAAGAACCTCGGCCCTGTCCGCGGGAGCAGCTCTGGCTGAAGAGAGTCGAGCTGCGCCCGATGAACAGAATCACCTGCTTGGCTCGAGGTTCCAATTTGGCCTCGTTGATAAGAGGCCTAGTTGAGAAACAGACCTGGAGGCCAGATCTCTGGACCACTCCGCTTCCTGCCTGGAGGAGCTGCTATCAGCCAGTCGTCAGGTGGTACACCCGGACCTCGGCGCAGGAGAATGCTGTCACCACTGCCATGCATTTGGTGAAGACCCTGGGAGCTGGAGACAAGCCGAAGGGCATGGCTTGGAACTCGAAAGGGATCCTTCCGCTCGGGAGCGAAGGAATCTCTGGTGAGGCGGACGGATAGGGACGTGGCTGGCGTCCTGCAAATCCAGAGGCAGAACCACCGCCCGCGTTCAAGGATGGTATTATCTGAGCCAAGTGACCATCCTGAAGGTTCGAGACCTTAGAAACTTGTTTGGTAGTGTGGTGGAGTAGAATGGGCGCCAGCTCCCGTCCGTTCGGGACCAGGAAACCTGGACACAAACCCTGGGTCTGAAGGAGGGTCCTCCACCTCTCTTATCACCTCCTTCTGGAGGAGGAAGCGATGTCGGCTCGACGAGCCGCCAGCGAGCTAGGGACCCGAAGCCCCGAGGCGACGGCTCCTGAAGGCGGTGCCTGCTCAGATTCTAGAGGCAGGCCTCTTCCCATCACCTCAAAACCCACCTGTTACGTGTAACAGCGGACCAGGTGGAGCAGGAAGATGCGGAGCCGTCCCCCGAGAGGACCCAGGAAGTAGGTGGCGGGGATGGGGCGACACCCCTCAGCCCGTCACTGGGCAGGCTTGGAGGAGAGACCAGCGAGGGACCTCCTGGGCCTTTTCCTCCCTGCCTCCTGTTAGAGGAAGCGGCGGCTTGGGTTTGGGATGCCAAGGCCGAGCCTGCTGGCCCTGGCGATGCTGGGCGGGCGCGGGGGCGCAGAAGGACGAAGGGCTTAGGCTGTGGTTTGTGGCCTTGTCCTTCTGAGCAGAAGAGACCGAGTCCAAGGTAGCATTGGACTTCTCGATCCTCTGCAGGTGACCTTCCACCCCAGGGCCGAAGAGGTCAGTCCCCAAAAAGGGAACATCCGCCAACTTGTGCTGGGTATCCGAAGTAAAGGTGGATATCCTCAGCCAAGCCCGACGACGCATAGCCACTGCGGCCGCCACCGACCTGGCACAGGAGTCCCCAATATCCAAAGCAGTCTGGAGCTGCTGTTTGGCCACTGCCCTGCCCTGGTCCCGCACCTGCTTGACCGTAGTCTGCAGATCCGCGGGGAGATGAGGAATGACCTCATCCAGGGAGCCCAACAGGGCATGAGAAAAATGTGCCATGAGGGGCGGCCGAACTGGCTGGCCGAGGCCGAGAGAGGCCGGCATAGACTTTTCGCCCGACATAATCCAATTTCTTGGATTCCTTGTCGGGAGGTTTATCCACATCCTGGGCGTTGCCGGCGCGCGGAACGCTGTGGTAACCAACCCCTCAGCAGAGGGTGCTCAAAAAAGGACAGGGAACGGTAGGGACCATACTTCCTGGCCATCCTGGCCGAGGCGCAGGACAGGAAGCAGAGGCGCTGCCAAGCTCCAGGGCCGGACCCACTATGGCCTCGGCTACGGAAAGGCCTCCGTTGGAGAATCCTCGGTCCAGAATCTCCGTGAGAGGATACCTGGCCCGTTTGGAAGCGGGTTCGAGCTTCATCCCGGTGGACTCCGAGATGAGCCGAAGCAGTCCTAGGAAGGACGACGGGCTATCGTCCATTGACTGTCCTCTGAGGACTCCAAGTCCAGTCGCTTGGAGAAAAGGAGGAATTATCCTCGGACTCGGACGAGTCCTCGAAAGCTGCCTCTGGCCTGACCGCCACCTCTACCTGCCGAGGTCGGTCGGGAGTGAGGGTAGCCGACACCGATGGAGTAGACCCTTAGCCGACCGAGAATCCTGGTCGGAGCCCCAAATAGTGGCTGTGGAGGCGGAGGTTCCACCGAATCAGTGGAGCAGCTGGTTTGGCGAACAACCGGCCTGGGTACAGGCTCTCGGATGATGGGGGTTGTGTCGGCCGCTCGGTGACAACCACTTAATGGCGGGGAAGGCGACTGCGTCGGCTTACTCCCGGCCAGGAGAAGCTGTTGCCACATGAGTCTCGTGCCCGTCGGCGTAACTTCGCGAAGCCTCCCTCGTCGAGGAGGGAGGGGCGAGGATGGCCGAGTCCGCTACCGAGTGCAGAGCCGAGACCGCCTATGACGGGGATCGGCTGGACGCGAAGAAGTCCGAGACCGAGACCGAGGCCTCGCTCTTCGAGTGGTGCGGGGAAGTGTCGGCAGGAACCGGCACTCCCTTCGGCTCGGAGGGTTCATCCGAGGGCTCCGGAACCGGAGGCACAGGCAAGCCCACGGGATCCTCAACTCCCCCCGGGGGAACCGGGGAGAGAGGAATCTCGGCTTCTATAGGCGACAGCCCGTCAGCGGGTCGAGAAAATCTCGAATCGATGGAGCAGGAGTCTCAGTCAACTGACCTGATGGGAGCACCGTGAGGCCAGTGGCGGCGAGCGTGGTCAATCCCAAGTCGACGACTCGGGAGAGGGACCTTTCCGCTCCCAAGAGCGTCGACGGAGGGATTACCTTTGTCCCTCTTTTGGACGAGAAAAGGTCCAGCAGGCGCTGCCCTTCTCCCTAGTGGAGAGGGACAGACAAAGCTCCTTAAATGAAGCTGTGTAGGAAGAACCCAGAAGGCGGGATTAATGCAGGAAAGATACGGCCAGCGCCGCCTCCTCGAGGCGATCATCTGCTCGAGCTGATCCGCCGAAACGCCGCGCCGCTGACACGCCGACCGGGCCTCCTTAGACTTCACCGGAGGGAAACACTTCTCGGGACGGCCCAGTTGCAATCGGGCAGCACGGTCTTCGAGGACGTAGGCCGAGAAGGAAGAGCACGGGTCGCAGTCCTGCGGGTCGTGCTCAAGGCCTAAACAGTAGACACACGGGAGTGTGGATCCGTCCGAGACATCTTCTGCCCACAGGGGCATCTCCGAAAACCGGGAGTCGATTTGTCCATCGCAGCCGCGAGGGATCGAAGACCGAAGTCTTTTTAGCAAAAAACTTTCAAATTCGCAAAACGGAAGAAATAGGAACCAGTCGCAAACGCAGAGCGTTAAGGAGGGAACCTGAGCTTCCAAGCGGTAAGGAAGATCTGGCGTCATGGGGCGGAGCCGAGAGTTATACCACCCGGGTGGGTGGGAGGAGCCAGCTTGAAGACCTTCCGGCAAGATTTAAAGCGGCAAGGATACCTGCCAATAAGTGTGGATGAACAACATATCCATGTCCCTAGAAGGTGGGTTCTCTGATACGCGGAGGAAATTACCCTATGCCGGGCCAAGGGCGACAACCAGGAAAGATGTAGCCATGCTGTCCGCCTAGTGCAGATCGCTATCCCTATGACCCCGGAAGCTAACTCGCTGGCGTCATAAGATGCCCTCACTTGGTGCCTTGCTAGCTCCAGTCCACATGCAGAGAGTGCAATGGCTTGTCTGGTTACCTCCGAATCAGGCATAGAGGCTAAGAGTTGACCTAGCCTGGACCACAGAAACCTATCATAGGTAGCATAGTGGGTCTGATAAGCAGAAATTGAAAGAAGCAACCGTGCTGAGTAGAAGGTCCTCCTCCCCCAGAAGTCAAAATCTACGGAATCTTGATCTGGGGGCCGGTCACGGTGGAGGGCGTGAAGCCCATCGGGAGTGTCCAGCTCCTGACTGAGGATGAGGCATATGACCTGGAGACTCCGGGGGGCACAATACCTCTGGCTCAGATCCCTATGGGACCAAACCATAATGACGCCTCCTGGAAAGGAGCAGGCCAGGCGGGCACCACAAGGGTGGCTGCACTGAAGTCGCCTAAGAAGGCATGCGTTGAGCCAGGCCCGGTGGCACTGAGGGTTGAGGCGCTGGACGCCATACCTCACGCTACGCCGGCGACCCGAGTTCGGGAACAAGCCCGGTCTGCTGGGGGTCGGCAGGGGAAGTAGAGGATTGAGCATCCGGAGGACAGCTCTCCTCTCCTGGGAGGGAAGGGACCCCAAGGGTCGGAGCTTGACTGCCCTCTGGCGGAGGCCACAGCAAATTCCCTGTCTCACAACGTGGGGTAAGTGTACGGCGGACGTCGGCAGGGGAGGGCCTTGACGTCAGAGATGCACGCCAACACAGGAACATTGGAAAAATCACCCTCTAGGCTCCTGGAAGACGGAGCACTCTAGCGCAGACCCCACAGCGCGCCTGCCTGTCCCGGTCTGGTGCCCTGATGAAATAAATGTAGTTCGGGTGTGTAGGAGCCCCATCCCTGTCCCCGCCCGGGTAGCAATCCAAGGCTACATGGAGAGAATACCGTGGTGCAGGTAGGACGAGGCTGGGGCAGGACACAATTAGTGACTCCCGAGGCAGCAGAGTATAAGGGGCAGGGGAGGAGCATAAATAGCAGGTAGAAAAAGAAGGCACGCATCGAATGCTCCGGATTGTGCTGAGTGAGTGGGGTGACATGCAGGTCTTCCATCATCCTCATGAGGAAATGCTGATACTCCGCGAGATCAGGAGCAGGGGAGATGTGGACAGAGGGCTCCTCTCCTCCAGAAGAGGAGGATGAGGAAGTGGAAGACCTTGGAGATCCAGAGGTTGGCTGCTCAGGGGGAAGGTGGAACACCCGCTCATTAATGGCCCTGATGTATGTAGGGAAGTGAGCAGCCGCACCCCTGAATTGCTCCCAGGAGAGAGGTCCCTTAGGGCCAAGAATGCCTGGGAGAGCAGGAGATGGTGACAGAGGAGTGGGGGCTAAGTCAAAAACAGAAGGAGACTGTCCTCTGTCCAGGCAAGAGAGCGCACGAGGAGCCTCAAGGGAAGGAGCGCACCAGGAGCCTCAAGGGAAGGAGGAGCTCCGGAAAGCCCAACAGCTGATCAACCATGCTGGAACTGCCTAGGCCGTGCCCTGAAGAATCCCCCCTGTAAGGTGAGCAGGACCGTGAACATCCAAAAGGATGGTCCCTTCCCTCCAAAGACCAGGGCCCTCTCCAGGAGACCGAGAAGGAAGGGCAGGAGTCCACTCTATGACTCCTTCCTGAACCCAGGTGGGCCCCGGAAAAGGGTCGCCGCATCAAACCCTGACCCCTCGAGCCCTCGGAATATGAGAGAGCCCTCCTCCTCCTCCTCACAAATACCAGCCTAGGCAGCTGACAACCCTGGTCAGTCCCTGAGGGGACCACCCAGGGAGTAGCACCCTCCCCTCCTGTGGGTGCTCCGGTCGGCCCTAAAGTTGGGCGATCCAGGCACACCACCTGAGGGGGTAACCCAAGTTAGGAGGCAGAAAACCCTTCAAGTCCATGCTGCAGGGCAACAGTGGCCTGCACTACCGCCTACTGGTCAGCACCCTGACCCTAGACTCAGGGGCCACCGCCCGCTCCTCCAAGGGAGACTGGCTCTAGTCAGCCAAGGTAACCACCATGGTGTCCACACATGTGCTGCCAACTCCAAAGAGTTGGACAGTCGGTCCGAACCAGACTCAGAGTCTGTCTCCGAAGAGGTAGAGACCGAAATCCAGTGTCAGACCGTACGCGGACACCCGCTCCTGTCCGGAACGAAGGAGGTGCCAGTCCGGGTGTCCGCTCCAGAGCTGGCACTGAACTCCCCCATGGCACTGTGAACGGTGCCCAAAGAAGAGATGGTGCCGACAGCAGCAGCAGAGCCGGAGTCGATGTCTGCCACAGAGCCATCCTGTCCCATGGTGCCGCGAATGGCACTGGAGTCAGGGGAAGTGCGGACAGCGACACCAACAGCTACCATGACACCGTGTCCTTGCTCGGCGCCTTACATGGCACCGGAGCTAGACATGGCACCGCCCCCAGCCTTGGTCCCACGAATGGCACGAGGAGAGAAACGGTTGAAGACAGCACCGTAGAACCTCCTACAGTGCCGTCAGCACTATTGGCGCCACAAATGGCGTTGACAACAGAGACAGTGTCAAGCGGCGGACCAGCACTGACTATGGCACTATCAGAGCCCATGCCACCACAAATGGCACCAAGGCCCAAAACAGCACTGACGGACGGCGTAGAGGATGGTGCTGACCCAGGGTTCCCAGCCTGAGGAAACGACACCGGAGAAGCCTTCGCCCCCGGAAGGGCAATTGCCAGAGCGGTGCCTCCCTCCTCTCCCCTAGGGGAATGGACTGGGCCTCCTGCACCGTGGAAGGGGCTTCTGCCACAGCAAGGCTACAAGAAGCAGAAGCCCCCCTCCTCCACGGTCCGTATAGAGCCAGAAGGGGACCTGGAGGGAAGGATGAGAGACCGTGGCTTGGCCTGACGAGTGCGTGCCCGTTCCCCGAAAGTCAGTGGAGCTCATCCAACTTTCCACGCGCGTCGATCCAGGACACGATGATCCATAGAGAAACAGATATTGCACGAATCCATGCCAAACCAAGACACGCAAGACAATGATCATGCTGGTCGGTAACTGAGTACTTGCGGCCGCACGGGCACCGACGCATAGGGGCCCGCCCCGCTTTCAGTGACTTTTTGCGCCCCGACCTAGACATGATCGACGGAAAAACAATTCAAAAACAGACTCGACGTCGCTGAAAAATAATAAAAGGAACAGTCTTACCAACAGCGGTGTCGAGTAGGGCAAAACGGAACCAGCAGGTAAAACTTTTGGCGTCAAAGACACGAGAGTAGGCCATAGTTGCTTGGAGCTCCTCACGAGGTGCGACCTCTAAGGCAGGAGACGAAGACCTGGCGGGAGGGCGGGGTGGATGACACCTAACGGCCAGTGCGTCGGCCTCGAGGGCGGTGCTGTTGGTGCACCGACTCCACCCATCCAAAAAAAAAAAAAGAGCTCCCATGGGATCGTGACCTCCAGCCTGAACCCAAATGTGATGAATGGTGAAGATTAACACAGATAAGATCTTGGCACAGTATTCCAGGTGAGGCCTAACAAGAGCTCTGTATAGGAGCAGTATCACTTCACTTATCCTGCTATGAAAACCCCACCTGGCACACCCAAGCATATGCGATGCCTTGCTGTATATGCCTCACTGTACTAGCTGACTTGCTTGAGGGAGTCACGAATGACACTCGGATCTCTCTTTCTTCCATTTGGCCAGCCTGACCCCTTCCATCCAGTATTCTGTACACGAGTTCCTTTCCTCTAAGTGCATCACCTCACACTTCTTGACGTTCAATCTCAACGGCCAGATCACTGACCACCTTACCAGCTTCTCTACATCATTCTGATACTCCTTTACCCTTTCCTCACTGTTCACCTCGCTGCAAAGCTTTGTGTTGTCAGCAGAAGGCATATCTTGCTCTGGATACCCTTCCCTATGTTACTAATGAACATATTGAACAGGACAGGTCCCAGGACCAATCACTGCAGCACCCTGCTCATGCCCACCCTCGCCCCAGATTTGGCCCAGTATACTACACTCCCTGTTGCTTCTCCCCCCCAGCCAGTTCCACACTGACCTGACAATCCTTCTTTACTCCTGCATCCATCAGCTTTTTCAGCAAATTCCTGTGTGGCAGTATATCAAAGGCTTTGCTGAAGTCATAGCACAGGAAGCCCAACTCCTGCCCTTTATCTACCGCACTAGTGACAGTCAGAAAACAGTATGAGGCTGGGTTGGCATGGCCTCCATGACACAAACCCATGTTACTTGTCATGCTGCTACTATCACCTAAGTAGGCCACCAGACCTCTCTTAGCTAGGGTCTCCATTAGCTCACCTATGGTGGAAGGAAGACTGATCAGCCTGTAATTGGCCAGGTCCTTTCTATCCCCCCTCCTCTTGCAGAGAGGGACTACATGCACAGACTTTCAGTCCCCTGGCACTACCCCCGACACTAATGAGTCATTAAACAGCTGGGCCAAGGGTTCAGCTAGATGAGAAGCCAGTTCCCTGAGACCCCTTGGGTGCAGGCCATTCGGGTCTGGTATTTTATCCTCCAGCCCGTTTTTCACCAGTTCAGCCATGATTAATACCCTCCCCATTTCCTCTACCCCCGTGAGGCTGCCTTGATCCCACTCTGCAGTAGAGGCCCATTATCCTCAACAGTGAGTAATGAGTAAAAGTAAATGTGTAGGATCCTGGCCTTCCACTCATCATCTTCAACCCCCAACCAAGCTAGCCTGACAATTTCCTCCCAGCTTTACCTTTTATCCTAATATATCTATGGAATTTTTCTCCCCTCCCTTCACACCTTCGGCAATCCACAGTTCTGCGTCTACCTTTGCCCTTCTGACCAGAACCACTGCCTGTTTTGGCCTGCTCTGGCACACCTCCCATTTTTCCAACCCCTTATTCCCCTTGTAACTTACAAAAGCCTTTTTTTATCATCACAGCCTCCTTTACTTCTTTTGAGAACCCAATTGGCCTTTTGTGCTTATTTCTTTGGGTGATCTTTCTTGCACAAGCTGGTTCCCTCCAAAATTGTCCTTTTGATGCTTCCTCTATTCCCTCAATCTGGTCTACACCCACCAAGTTTTCCCTAGCTTCTTCCCACATCCAACTAAAACTAGCCTGTTGGAGGTCCAGGACACTTCCCTCAATGCTGGGCCAGTGTTTCTCATTGCCAGTTCAAAACATACAGAACCATACAGAATTGTAGTCACTGGACCCAAATGGTTCCCTGACTGCCACCATTTGTGAGTTAGTAAGTACCAAGTTGAGAATGGTATTCTGCCATGTGGGATATGCCATCTGCACCCATAACCAGTCCTGCTTCGTGTCTAGCAATGCTGGACTCCTGGTACTCTTAGCTACAGTGGTATCTCTGTCTACAGTATGTTTGGCAGGTTCAGGTCCTCCACCAGCAGTATATCTTCTTTTGTCACCCCTCTTACCATCATTTCTTATCTCCATCTTCTTTTTGCCCTGGCATCCTATAGACCACCTCAGTCTATCCTTTTTTTCCAACAGCCATAGTCAACTGTACCCACACTGACACCACTCCCCTCTTTTCATCTTAATGGTCCCATCACTGATACAGAGGGCTACTCCTCCCTTTACCCTTGCATCTGTCCTTTTTTTTATATGGGGTACCCTGGAACTACCAGATCCCAATCATTGTTTCCAGAGGCCAACACATCCAGGATGGCAACCAAGTCCAACTTGGCCTCCTGCACCAACACCTGTAGTTCACTGATCCTGTTTTTCAGACTTCAGGAATTTAGGAAGGAACAAGACAGCAGTGCATCTAGAGCAGAAAGGCAATGGCCCCCTGATGAAGCCTTGTTGCTATGAGGTGAAGCACTGGGGTATTGCTTTACTTTTCTGCTCCAAAGCTTTTTGCACCGATGGTTAATAACTGAAGGTTACTCACCTGTAACACTAGTTGTATGAGTGGTATATAGTGTACATCCATATTTCTGACAGAAAGGTCTTCAAGCTGGCTCCTCCCAGTCATCCGGCTGGTATCCTCCTCGGCACCACACTGTGCCATCAGACCCTTCATGCTGGAAGCAAGACCGGAGTGCCACTTGCTACGTGAGGTCAGGTGGGTTGTATGGATGTACTGTACACAACATTCCACTCCTACAACTGTATTTACAGGTGAGCAACCCTCATTTTTAGGTACAGGGATATGGTGTACTATCCACACTTCAGGCAGACTCCTAGCAGTTCTCCAGGAGGAGGGGGCAAGGCACACACCCCTACTTTGGAAAGAGACTGGAGAACCGAGGCCCCAAAGCCAGCATCCCAGTGTGATTCAAGGTTGATGTGGTAATGGGAGATGAAAGTGTGTGTTGACATCCAGTAGCAGCCCTGCAGATCTCCTGGACGGGGGCGTGTCTGGAAGCAGCCAATGAGGCAGCGGTACGTCTGGTGGAAATGAGCCCTTACCCCAACAGGAGGCTCCTTATCAGCAACTCTATCGCAGAGGTCAATGCAGGAAACAATTTATCTGCCAATCGCCTTAGCTGCCAGTCTGCTAAGTGCAGCTTCAGCAAAGGTGACAAATAGCTGGCAAACCTCTCCCTGAACTCCAGCCGTGCGCTCTTTATAGTAGGCAAGTGTTCACCTTAGGTCCAGAGTATGGCGCTTGTGCTCAGCCTTCGTGGTGTGGTTGGTGTAGAGAATCATCACCTGGTTAAGGTGAAACTCTGATACAACCTTCGGGAGGAACTTTGTGTTGGGGTGAAGGACAACCTTGCCCCTATGGAAGACCAGGTAAGGAGACTCCACTGGAAGTGCCTGGAGCTCACTGATCCTTCTGGCGGATGTGATAGCCACCAAGGTGGTCTTCCACATCAGGTGAGAGATGTCACATCTGTGCACTGGTTTGAATGGTTTGTCCATGAGCTTCACCAACACCAGCTACAAGTCCCAAGGTGGTGGTGGTTCATGCACTGGAGGGGAAATGTGGTTGAGGCCTTTAAAAAAGCACCAGACCACCTTCTCCTGCACCACTGACGGCATACCAGCCCTCACCCGGTATGCTGAGATGGCAGCGCGGTACACCTTAAGGGTTGTAGACCGAAGGCCCGACTGGGACAGGGACCAAAAGCAATTGAGAACACTAGCCACTTGGCAAGATAAGGGGTCCCCTTCCTTGCCCTGGCACCAAATGGAGAACCTCTTCCATTTTAAAGGCATAGCATTTTTGGGTCAATTCCTTCTGACAAGCCCCAACCACAGTGAGGACATCGTCAGAGAGACCCAAAGTCTGGAACTCTTAACTGCGCAGGAACCAGGCTGTCAGATGCAGGAATTACAGGTCCAGATTGAGCACCTTCCCTTGACTGCATGAGAACAGGTCCAGGTGGAGTAGAAGACACCACGGGAGCCTACAGCTGAGGCTGAGGAGATCGGGGTACCAGAACTGGCAGGGCCAGTCTAGAGCTACCAGGATCATCCATGCCTTGTCCCTCCTGGTTTTGAGCAGTACTTTGTGAATCAGTGGAAATGGAGAGAAGACATACAGAAGGCCAGAGGTCCAGGGTCTCAAGAAGGCATCCTCCTACAGCATTTCCTGCTGAGGGGGAGGTCACAATACAGCCTCAGCTTGACGTTCTCCCTGGAGCCAAACAGGTCCATCAGAGGAGTGCCCCTCTGGGAGAAAGAACAGTTACATAACAACTTACTGCAACAGTAGATCTTTAAGGGGATCTCAGTCATCAGGTTACACCATAGGAACGTCACTGACGGTGAATGGGAATACACAAGGAAGATTTTCAGCAGTACAACTGGGGCCACCCATGCTGTTGACATCAGCAGACGTCACCACTTCTATACAGGCGTGGGCACCTCCGCTTCCTCCTCAGTTCTCTCCCCCGGAGTCTCAGGGAGCCAGGATCATGCCAAGGGGACTGAGGAGAGAAAGAGGTACCCAGACCTAAGAGAAAAGCTTGATATACCAGACAGTCAGTTCCTAGACAGAAGTCCCAAGAAGGGGGATGGTGGGAGGGAAAATATACCTGATGACTGAGATCCTCTTGAAGATCTACTGTTATGGTAAGTTCTTGCGTAACTGTTCTATCTTCTTTGGGAGTATCTCAGTCATCAGGTTACACCACATGAGCAAGTACCAAGCAGTTACATATGCAAACAGACAGTCTGGGAAGAGGGCTCTCCACAAACTTAGGACAGGAGTCCCTGTAACACAGCCTTGTCAAATGCTGCACTGGCTTTTGAGGCAATGTCCAGACTATAGTGCTTGGTAAAAGTATGGACTGTACTCCTGGTGGCAGCCGCACAAATGTCAGTGGCTAAGACCCCTTTGAAACAAGCCATTGAGGTAACCATTCCTCTGGTGGAATAAGCATTGACAGCAACAGGCAATTCTTTGCCATACTTGGTGTAGCAGAACATAATGCAAGTTGCCAACCATTTGGACAAACATTGCTGAAAAACTAAAAACGCACTCTCTACCTGGGGTGAAGGAAACAAACAACTGCTTAGACTTTCTGTACTCCTTAGTCCTAAGTAGGTAGTACTTCAAGATTCTGCGCACATCCAACATACGGAGCAGTGCTTCCCCAGGATTGACACGCTCAGGAAAATAAACAGCAACTAATGATTTGGGCGCAAAGACACCCTGTCTTTGTAAAAAGTCAAATAAGGATCCTCGCATCAGAGGGCCTGAAGCTCTAAAACTCTTCAAGCAGACATAATTGCCACTAAAAACAGCACTTTCCAAGACAGAAAGCACAAATCGCAAGTCAGGACTGGCTCAAAAGGACACAGAGTCAACCTTTCACAAATAAAATTCAAGTCCCAAGTTGAGACAAGGAAATGGATTGGAGGTTTCAGATACAGGATGCCCCTAAGAAAGGTATGGAAGACATCCAGCTGAGCAATCGTGCGGTCACCCATGGGCTCATGAAATGCAGAAATAGTCGAAAGATGGACCTTAAGGGAAGAATACTGGAGTCCTGAGTCGGAGAGTGAGATCAGGTAGTCCAGGATATGATTCACCAAACAGGTGAAAGGGTCCAGGTTATGTTTGGCAGCCAAGACTGGCAAACCGTTTCAGCTTCATGGCATATGTGGATCAAACTGAAAGCTTCTGAGTGGCCACAAGAATGTCCACGACTCTATTAGAGACCTTGAACCTGGCGAAAGCTATGTTCACAGGAGCCAGACATGTAGATGAAGGGACCTGAGGTTGGGATGGACCAAGATCCCCTGGATCCTGGGTCAGCAGATTCCTGCAAAGAGGAAGAGGGACTGGAGGTTCTTCTTCCACCTGCTGAAGTAGAGGGTACCGTATCCGGTGAAGCCAGAATGGAGCCATTAGAAACATGCTGGCTCCCTCCATCTGCAACTTGATTAGCATCCTCTGTGTCAGAAGAAACAGAGGGAATGCATAAAGAAATCTCTTGCTCCAAGAGAGGAACATCGCGTCTTGCCAAAAACCTCCAGGCCCTGGATCTAGTGAGCAGAAATTGGGCTGTTTTATGTCAAGTGGGGTGCAAAAACGTCCAACTCTGGATGACCCCATCTGTCGAATAAGTCATCTGCGATGGATGACAGAAGCTTCCATTCGTGCATGCTGGACCGAGCCCTGCTGAGACTGTCCGCCAGGGTGTTTAGGACACCTGGAACATGGACCACAGAGAATGTCAGACTATGATCCAGAGCCCATTACCATATTCTCATTGCCTCCTGGCAAAGGGGGTACGAGTGAGTCCCCCCCCCCTCGCTTGTTGATGTAGTACACTACATTCAAATTGTTGGACTGCACCAGCAGCTGGCCCTGAGTAAAGTGCTCCTGAAAAGCCTGCACGGCACAGAGTACTGCTCTCATCTCTAGGACATTGATATGCAGGGAGGCTTCCCAATGGGACCAGGAGCCCTGGGTTTGGAAGGGGCCCAGGTGTGCTGCCCAGCCCAAACCTGATGCATCTGTAGATAGCATCTGATGTGGGGAGGAGATCTGGAATGGGACGCCTTGAAGCAGATGCAAGGGATCCATCCACCACCGCAGTACCTTGCGTACTGGGGAAGAGACCAGGACTGGTTGGTTTAACTCGTTCATGTGCTGGTCCCACTATACCCAGAGGGTCCACATATGGAGCCTGACCAGTGGAACAGTGGGTATGGCAGCTGCCATCAGGTCCAGCAGTCTGGGATATACTGTGGCAGAGATGTACCGGCTCTGAGTGACTTTCTGAGCTTGAGTTATGAGGCACTCTGCCCTGTGCTGGGGCAGGGAGGCTTTCCCCTGTGCCGAGTCCAGAACTGCCCCTATATATTGTAGACTCTGGGATGGTAGCAGAACTGACTTGGGCTGGCTGATGGTAATGCCCAGGGAGTGGAAGAACTGGAGAGTTTGCTCCAGAGTCATCAAAAGTTGTTCCTTGGACAGGACCTTTTACTAGCCAATAATCCAGGTAAGGGAAGACATACAGACCCTTCTCTTCTGCCAAGCACTTGGTAAAATTTCGTGGCACAGAGGATAAGCTAAAGGGCAGCACTTTGAACTGAGAATGCTTGCCCAGAAAGGCAAAACATAGAAACTTCCTGTGCGGAGGGAAGACCGGGATGTGCAGGAGTATACCGTTGACAGAGCGAAATCCATTACAGCAACAACTTCAAACTAATTAGATTTTGTCACTATGATGGACCCTATGGCAAAATTTTGCTGCCTTTGCCTGCGTTTTGCCCCCTTCTCAAAAACCTCTGAAAAAAAAATGTCAATGTCTGACAGGTGACGTTTCACCTGTCAACATTGTGGATTTGGCCGAGCCACATTTCAATGCGGCTTGGTGGAACCATGTGCAGGTAAGCATCCTACATGTCCAGTGAACAGAGCCTGTCCCTGGTATCGAGGAGGAGAATTAGGCCTGGCTAAGTTACCATCCAGAACTTATTGTACTGGACAAACAGATTGAGGTCCTTTAGATCTAAACTGGGCCTCAGATCTCTGATCTTGTTGAGGACCAGGAAAAACCTGGAATAGAACCACTTGTTTGTTTGGTGCTTAGGCATGAGTTTGATTGCGTGCTTGCGCAGAGGAGACTGCACTTCCTCTTGGAGAACAGACAAGTGAGCCAAGTGGGTGGGGGTTGTGGAGGCAGGGTGTCTCTGGAGGCTGCTGTATAAGCTCCAAGGTGTGACCCTTTTCTATGATCTGCAGCAATCCATGCATCCGAAACTATGGTTCTCCACTGATTCCTGATCTGGGACCAGAGGAGGGGATCTGGCAAGGAATTAAGCAGAGGTGGAGCCAGCTGTAGAGGCTGGTTCCACACTTCTTGAGTGCTTGGCCGCAGCTCCAGCATTGGAGGGGACGAGCAAGGCAGCCTCAGCTCTGCATTTTCCTTGGGGCTGGGGAACAGTCCCAGGCTTATTGTTCATTTTTTCTTTCATTTTATTTTATTAAGGGTTAGACCACTGAGCAGAACTCATTTAAAATGGTGACCCAGGATCTTAGTACAAAACAGTTACACTACACATAAGTTACACATATACACAGCTTACATAAGAAAAGTACAGTGCAATAAATTATGTGAGCTTATTCAATATACAATATCATTATTTGAATCAACCACAACAGCCTTTTGCTAGACTTGCTGCCTGATCTAAAAAACATTGATTTACAGTATTTAAAGATGGAAACTTAGCATCCAGCAGTCGAAATTTTGGAGATAAACTGTTCCAATATGAGGGAACCAGGTGACTAAAGAAATACATTGATTTTTTTAATTTTATCTTTGGGACAACTAACTCACAGTAAGCACACTTTCTACGTGAAGCATTTATTTTTCTGACCTGCAGTTTTTCAGTCAGATAGGAAGGGATTTTACCTAAGACACTTTTGTATGCCAGTATAAATTTATGAAGTTGGCATCTCTCTGACAGAGATAGCCATCCTAGACTATTATACATTTGGCAGTGGTGTATATCCTTAGGGCACTGGAGAATTAACCTGGCCAAGCGATTGTACAATGTAATTTGCTGTTATTGGCATAATCATATAAAACATCGCCATAATCCAATAAGGGAAATATCTGGGGTTGTTCTCTGTGTCACCAACCCTACTGCTGTAAATTAAAAGGAAAGCGCCCTCTGCCTGTTAGTTGGCAGTAGAGGGATTGAACAGAGTTGAGGGCCCTGCCTGCGGCATGTAGCTCATTAATGACATCTTGAACATCAGGGCCATACCGCTTGCTGCCTTAGAAGATGTCATTAGGTGCTTTCTGCTGCCCATCGGTCACAAAACTGGATACCAGGAGCGCCTATGTAGGCATATGCATATCCCTGACAATGGTGCCGGCCATGCTCAGGGAGGTACTTGCTCAAATCCTCAGCTGCCTGCAGGCAATGAAGCCACTCCTGCTTCTGCGTGCCATTTGGGAGGGCTTGGGCAATAGTCTTGTCCATTCTCTAATTGGCATCCTGGTATGTTCCCAGGTGAGACCGGTATACCACTAAGGTCTACGACAGCAGAAAGTGGCGACGATGGCAGGAAGGCCAGCAGCAGAGCCTGATTACAGAAATTAAAGATTCATTGATGGAAGAGTCATCGTCGATGGCACGATGGCATAGAGTACAGCACTGTCAATGTGACAGAAAGCCAAAAATCTCATCGACGGAAAAGGTGTAGTTGATGGAAGAGGCACTGTCAATGGCACGATGGCACAGAGCACAACCTGTCGATGTGCAAGAGAGTCAAAGACCTCATAAATGGGAAAGGCGTCAACGTAAAAGTGGGTATTGTCGATAGTGTGCTGGCACAAAGCTCAGACCTGTTGAAGTGCTAGAGAGCCAGGGATCCATCAATGGAAGAGGCATCGTCGATGGCATTAGGGTCAGTGGCACAGAGCACAACCCAATCGATGGGCTGGAGGCCCCGTTAGGCCGAAGCCAGGTCTGGAAGGCAGCCATCGACAAAACCCGTCGATGGGAAGGGGTCGACAACCCTAAAGCCCGCAACTTGAAGAGCAAAGACCTGGACAACAACCCTTGATGAGGCTAGAGCTACCAACGAGGAACCCCCTATAGAAGACTAGGCCACAGAAACGGGCAAGCTGGGGGAAGTGGACCCAAGTGGCTGAAACCTGCTGCCCAGTGAAGCGGGTGATGGTGCTGTTGGTATTGGTCTGGAAGGGCAAAGACCAGTGATCCTCGTCGAAGCTGAAGTCATTGACGAGGAGAAACCCCCTTGAAGAAGGAGCCCTCAGGGGCTGGGGACGTTGGGGTAAGTGGAACCTAACATGGGCAACTAGGAAACGGATCCCTGAGAGCTGGTCCTGGGCCTAATAGTCTGCGAGCTCGATGAACGTGCTGGCGAGAAGGAGGAAGGAACCCCAGAGCGTCCCCCGACCAGTGACTGCAACAAACAGGGAGGCTGAAGAGCTGTCTACTGCACTGAAGGGCAGGAATTAAAAACTGCTACTTAAGCTCACAGGTCCAAACAATGACAGAGGCCTGAGACAACAAAAACACAAAAAGGAATAAAAGGAAAAAAGATCTCTACAAAGAAGAGATTCAGAAAACTAAGTATAAAAAAGACAGACAAAAAGGTGCAAAGCTGCATCTAAGCTTCTGCAGAGACCCATGCAGACCAGATTGATGGTAGGATTAACTGAGGAGGGAGTGGGACTGCCAATGCCTATATAGGGTTGGTTACATCGATGACGTGGGCGACCCCAGTTGTACTGCTGAAAATCTTCTGTGTGGATTCCCATTCACCGACTGAAGTTCCTATGATGTAACCTGACTACTGAGATACCCCCAAAGAAGGTCAGACTGTACACTACCTCCTGATGGAGAGACCACTCATGAGATGTCTCACCCACCTGGCTGAGGGCATCCACCAGCTGACTGGACACACCAGCCACATGGATGGCCAGGAGATCGACGTTCAGGCTCAGCATGAGGATCCAGACGCGGAGAGCCTCCCTACACAGAGGAAGGGAATGCATCCCTTCCTGTATGTTGAGGTAGTATGTTGTCCTTGTGTTGTCCGTCTGGACCTTAACGACCTGATCTCAAATGTGTGGAGCAAAGGCTGTCAGTGCCAGCCGAAATTCCCAAAGCTCCAGCAGGTTGATATGGTATCGGGACTCCTAGGGGGGACCAAAGACCATGGACCCTGTGTTCCCCCAGATGGGCAACCCAGCCCATCAGGGAGACATGGGTTTTGACTGTCAGCTCCAGGTGGACGAAGGGGATTCCTTCCTGCAGATGTTTGGGAACAACCACCACTGGAGGGTGTCCCATATCTGCTGGGTCACAGTGACCAGCTGGTCGAAGTGGCCCTTGCACTAAGACCATTGACCAGTCAGCTCCTACTGCAGGGAGTGCATTCTCCACTGGGCCCAGTGGACCATGCTGGTGCAGGCTGCCATGAATCCCAGGAGGCACAGGAAATCCTGAGCAGGGTGCAACTGCCCAACCCAAAATGATCGGGCAAAGGAGGAAAGAACCTCTGCCAGGTCCACCAGGAGTCAAGTTCTGGCTCTGCAGGAGTCAAGCTCTGGCCCTTCAGATGTGCTCAGCCCTTTCCATTCTGGTGAATGATGGCAGTCAAATCAGGCTCGTGCCATGGGTGATCTGCGAGTGCAGCGCTGATGACTTAGCCTCATTCTCAGAATGAAAAGAGCGAACAGGCAGAACTCTAGATGATCCACCTCCTCCTGGAAGGACCCACTATCAGCCAGTCATCCAGGTAGGGGTACACCCAGACCCCTCGACGTCTCAGGTAGGCTGCCACCACTGCAATGCACTTGGTGAAGACCCTGGAAGCCGAGGAGAGGCCAATGGGCATAGTCGAGAAATGGAAATTACGTACCTACCGTAATTCTTGATCTTCTTGGACGAATTCTCCACCACTCATTCACACTGATGGGGATCTATGCTGGAGGCTCTAGGACCCAGCGGGAGCAAACTTTTTGCAAGAGGGCCGGCGCCAGAGATGGAGCCGCAAGGAGTGGCACTGCGAGCCTCGGCTCATGCGGCAATGACTATCTCGGCGTCGAACCTCCAACCGCCTCAGTACCTTTTTTTCTGAAGAGGTGCAGCGTAATTAACCTAGAAGGATAGCCTAACAAAAAACTGGACATAAGATAGTCCGAGCAACCCCGTATAAGAAGGGTCAACAAAGAAGTCTTCACAGCCTAAGATTGACGGAGGGAAGACCAACAACAGAGGTGAGCTTGGGGGATGGTGGGTGGGCGTGTGAATGAGTGGTGGAGACTTTGTCCAAGAAGATCAAGAATTACGGTAGGTATGTAATTTCCATATCTTCCTGGACATTAAGTCTCCACCACTCATTCACACTGATGGGAGAGTACCGAGCTAATAATCCCCCGAGAGGGGGGCAGGAGAGACCAAGAACTCACAAATTTAGGACAGACGTCCGTTAAGGATAGTCCTGCCAAACGAAAGATGTCGCCTGGCATGGACATCCAGAGCATAGTGCTTGACGAAAGTATGCACTGAGCTCCAGGTAGCCACATTGCAAATATCTGCAGTGGGCACGTTGAGGATTTCCACCAGGGATGCTGCGACTGCTCTAGTAGAGTGAGTGTACACTCTGCCCTCCAGCTTAACCTGTGCCATGGAATAATAGTGGCGAAGGCATGCCACCAGCCATGCCGAAATGCATCTAACAGTGACAGGCCGACCCAGCCGGGTCTCACTGAAGGAAACAAACAGTTGTTGAGCTTTGCAAATTTCTTTTGTTCTATCCAAATAGAAACGCATAACTCTTTTGACATCTAAAGAATGAAGGGTACGTTCTCCTTCATTCTGGAAGTTCGTAAAGTAAGTTGGTAGAACCAAAGGTTGGTTTAGATGGAATTCTGAAACAACCTTAGGGAGAAACTTAGGATGGGTCCTAGGAACTACTTTGTCCCTATGAAACACAGTATACAGAGGGTCTGTGACCAAAGCGTGTATTTCAGAGACCCTGCGGGCCGAGATAATAGCCAACAGGAAGGCCATTTTCCAAGTGAGAAATTTCAGCTCACAGGTAGCTAGAGACTCGAAAGGCTTTCGAGTGAGCATGTCTAACACAAGATTAATGTCCCAGGCTGCGACTGGACGTCTGTTATGCAGAATACCCTTAAGAAACCTCTTAACTACTGGTAACTGAGCCAGTGATAAGGAAAGTACTGGCTCATGATAAGCTGAAATGGCACAAAGGTGAACTCTGACTGTAGAGTATTGCAGACCTGAATTTGAGAGGTCTAAAAGGTACTCTAGAACTTTATTTGGTGGGCAGGAAAAAGGATTCAAAGAGGATTTTGCACAATAGAGAGAAAAACGCTTCCATTTGGTAGTGTAATTTTTTTCTAGTGGCTGGCTTGCACGCAGCCAGAAGAATATCTGAGACTCTGCGAGAGACGTTGAACCTGTTCACTTCTACCTCTTCAGCAGCCAAGCATGAAGGTGAAGCGACCTCAGATTGGGATGGACCACAGTCCCCTGGGTCAGAAGGTTCGTCTGAAGGGGAAGCACTTTCAGAGCGGTTTCCGACATACTGCTGAGTTACGGAAACCATATCTGTCGAGGCCAGAAGGGAGCAATCAGGATAATTTTCTCCCCCTGAGACTCGAATTTGAGAAGTACCCTCTGAATTAGTGGAAGAGGAGGAAAGGCATATAGAAAGCATTTTGTCCACTGCAGCCTGAATGCATCCTGACAGAAAATGCCAGGCCCTGGATTTCTGGAGCAGAAGAGAGGCAGTTTTGTGTTGAGTGGGGATGCAAAATGGTCCAGGTCTGGAGTTCCCCACTCCGTGAATAGTGACTGAACTATGGTTGAGTTGAGAGACCACTCGTGAGGATCTGTCTCTGTTCTGCTTAGACAGTCTGCCAGTTCGTTCTGCACTCTCGGCAGGTAGACGCCTAAATTAGAGCCTTGTGCTCTAGGCACCATTCCCACACTCTCATTGCTTCCCTGCATAAAGGGTAAGAGTATGCACCACCCTGCTTGTTGATGTAATACATCATTGCTTTGTTATCCATTTGAAGGAAAATATTCTTGTGACAGAGAATGTCCTTCAAAGCTCGGACTGCATAAAGGACGGCTCTCATTTCTAAGACATTTATGTGAAGCTGGGACTCGTCCTGAGTCCACGTACCTTGGGTGTGGAGATTTTGACAGTGAGCTCCCCACCCCATCAGGGATGCATGCATGGTAATGGAAATCTGGTGATCCAGAGGAGCAAAGGGACACCTTTCCAGAAGATTGTCCTCTTGCGACCACCAGGTGAGTGACCCCTTCAGAGGTTCTGTCACCTTGATGAGAAAGGATCGAGGGTGAGTGGTTGGGGACCACTGAGTACTGAGCATCCACTGAGAGGTTCTCATGTGGAGGCATGCTAGGGGTACAGTGAACACCGAGGATGCCATGAGACCCAGCATCTGTTGCATCGAGATGGATCGAACCGAACTGTTCTCTCTGATGTATTGGGCCATCTGTAGGATATTGCTCCTTCTGTCCTCTGGTAGAAAAGTTTTCACACAGGAGGTGTCCAGAAGAGTTCCTATAAAAAGGAGCTTCTGGGAGGGCTGCAACTGCGATTTCTTGAGATTTAGCAGGACACCCATGGATGTGAGAAAGTCTGAGGCCACGGTTACAGCGTCAAGAGTTCCTTGCCTGGGAGGACTTGCTAGAAGCCAGTCATCCAGATATGGGAACACTTGTATTCCGATCTTTCTGAGGTGTGCTGCGAGAACTGCACAACACTTTGTAAAAACCCATGGCGCCAAGGATAACCCAAAGGGCAGGACTCTGAATTGATAATGCTGGCCCAGAGCTACAAACCATAGGTATTTGTAAAGTTTTGGGTGTATAGGAATATGTTGGTAAGCGTCCTGCATGTCCAGGGAAGCTAGCCAATTGTGCTGATGAAGCAAGGGTAATAGGGTCCCGAGCGATATCATCTTGAACTTTTCCTTGAAAAGAAACTTGTTTAACTTTCTGAGGTCCAGAATGGGGTGCATGCCACCAGTCTTTTTCAGGACCAGGAAGTAATGGGAGTAGAAACCTGTGTTTCGTTGATCCAGCGGAACTATTTCTACTGCCCTGTTGTTCAGAAGGCCTTGTATCTCAGAGGCAAGAAGGTCTGACTGTATTGTTGACAGCCTGGGCTGTCGTTTGGGAGGATGATCTGCAGGGGTTTCTGAAAGGTTGAGGGAGTACCCCTCGCGGATTATCCGGAGGACCCATTTGTCTGATGTTATGGACTTCCACTGGTTGTAGAACTGAGTCAGACGTTCTCCCACCGCTGAGGAGGAGTCCCCCTCAGGCAGTTGAGGTGGGACCCAGGCCAGAAACTCAGAAGGTGGCACTGGGCGCTTTGGGCCCTTGTGCCATCTGTTGCATTTTCTTTGGAGGCTGAGGGGCTTGGCTTTTGTTGAAACCTCCCCTGCCCTCGCCCTGAACGGGCTGACGGTTGTGAAACTGACGCTTGTTAACATCCCCCCCAAGAAGGGGTGGGAGCGGGACGAGCCATTTTAATGGCCGACCTAGTCTTCTGAGTGGCCTCCAGAGCTTGCTCCACTTGAGGTTCGAACAGATACATGACATTAAAGGGTAATGCCATGATCTGCTGTTGGGCATTGTTTGTGAAGCCTGAAGTGCGTAGCCAGGAGTGACGAAAGGTACAAATGCCCGCCGCTCGGGAAGCAGTATCGAAAGCGTCCATAGCTGCTTTAACCTGCTGGTTGTTGGACTCAATAGCCCTGGTTATGGTCTGAAGTAGCTCTGAACTAGTGACAGAGCTTCTACCATCTGTTTGAATGAATGACAAAGAACACACTCATATCGAGAAAAGTAGCCCTGGTAGCTGGCAATTCGCATACCCAGGGTGGAGGCAGCAAAGACTCTCTTTCCTAAGGTATCTATTTTACGAGATTCTTTGTTTATAGGCCGGGTTGTAGATGCCTGAGGAAGAACGGCCTTATCATTCTTTGCCAAGACTACAATAGGTTCAGCAAAGGCCTGGTAGGCCAAAATGGGTCGATTCTTGGGAGCAGCATACTTCCTGTCTATGGACTTAGCCACAGAAGAAATGAGAGCGGGATTATTCCATACCATCTGAGAAAGCGTCTCAAAGGATGGTGGTACCGGGGGAGTTAAATTCATATGGATCTCCGGGACATGTAGGTATTGGAGTCTCAAAAGCTTCCCAGGATCGATATCTGTAGTCCGGAGAGAAAGACTAGAATTTAAATTTTTCAGCAGAGAGTTAAATGACAAGTCTTCAACCACAGGCTCTGTGGCAGGATTAATCCCTGCTCCTTCAACATCATCACCCAGTTGAAGATCTGGGTCAGGCTCAATATCATCTCCTGACAGCCCTGGAGGGACTGTATGGACAGGAAAGGTGTGAAAATCAGAAGGAAACAAAGAAAAGAAAGGATTCGGAGTTGAGAACCCCTGAAGGCTGGACAGTACTGCACCGAGCCTCGATGCCGAGGAAGAACACGGCGTCGAAGGTAAGGGAGACGGCGCTGCCGGAAACAACCCAGCAGATGGCGCCGATACAGACCACAGTGCCGACAAGCACATTGGTGCTGAGGATGGCGCTGAAAGGAGAACTGGCACCGGCGACGGTGCCGAGGATGTCACCTAGTGACACATTGACGTTGAGAGAGTCCCCGATGGCGCCGAAAGCAATCCAGGGCCCTGAAGACTCCAATTTGAAGAAAAAGGAGGAAGAATACCAGGAGATAAAGCATCGGTGTGCCCCTCGCCACAGCCATGGAGGGGAAACACCTGAGCTGGAGTCGACTGCACTGGAAGATGGCGCCATGTGACTAGGAAGGTCCAACCACCCTACCCGCCCCCCAAAGGGCGCAAAGGCCTTGGAGTGACTGGGCCGGGCAGCTGGACCAAACTCCAAGCCCACTGCTCCATAAGAGCCGCCCACTGATGAAACTGTTCAAGGAAGCCCTTTCAATAGGTGAGGAAGGGCTCGATGTCGAAGATCGGTCCTGGAGCCAGAAACAGTGACTCCCAGAGGAGGAGACCAGCATCTCATCCCAATGACCGACCGGCTGGCTACATACAGAAGGCGACCTCGGTGATGCCTTCTCTTTTTTGACCTGTGGGACGAAGAAGAGCTCGAGGCGAGCGTCTGACCGTTCCTTTTATGCTTCAGGAGGACTGCCCATCCCCGGGCATCGGACAAATCCATTGCCAGACCCTCTCTCGGAGAAGGCGGACGGACCCAGCCCAGCTGACTGAACAGCTTTCATACAAACTCTCCCTACTGTCACCTGACCTGCTCATGGTCGACTCCACTAATTGAGGGCTGAAGACTTTTTCTCAATAAGTAAAGTTTAAAAATAAGCAGTACTTTGTTCAAGATAAAATACAAAACAATAAACTGAAAACTATGCTGCTAGTTTGAAGTTTGACTCCCGACGGGCGAGCGTCGTCATCACTGAAATGCACTCGACAGCGGTTGAAAAAGGAACTGAGGTGGTTGGAGGGTTGACGTCGAGACAGTCATTGCCGCATGAGCTGAGGCTCGCTGTGCCGCTCCTCGCGGCTCCATCTCTGGCGCCAGCCCTCTTGCAAAAAGTTTGCTCCTGCTGGGTCCTAGTGCCTCCAGCGTAGATCCCTATCAGTGTGAATGAGGGGTGGAGACTTTATGTCCAGTAAGATCTCATAGAGATTTCCTTCCGCTCAGAACTGAAGGAATCGGCAGTAGGACAGATGGATGGGAACGTGGAAGAACACGTCCCAAAGATCTAGGGAGCAGAACCACAGGTTCTGCTTCAGGGATGGAATTATCTGAGACAGAGTGACCATCCTGAAGGTGCGCAACCTAAGGAATTTGTTCAGATCATGCAGATCTAAGATGAGGTCAAGCCCCCTGTCCGGTTTGGAACCAGAAAATGCCTGGACACAAACCGGGCTTGAGCCACTACCTCCTTCTGGAGGAGCTGGCCAATGTCCTCTGGAAGGACTGACATGTTGGCAGAAACCATGCCCTCCCATGGGGTGTGGGCTTGGCATGGAGGGCAAGCCTCGAACTCCTGAGGCAGACCCTGACCAACCACTTTGAGGATCCACCTGTCCGTGGTAACAGTGGATCAAGTGGAAAGGAAGTGGTGGAGCTGGACCCCCACGGGAGGACCAAGGGGGAGACAAGAGGCACATGGGGAGGTAGTGGGAGCTGTACATGTCCCTTGCCCCTGTAACAAATGATGCCATAGAAGTGCTGAACAGCTGCCTGGCCGAAATTCAGGATTGGGTGGCCTTCAACTGGCTGATGCTAAACCCAGACAAGACCGAGGTCCTGGTGATTGAACCTGGTCGTGGAAGTGATGGGAGTGCTTCTGGAGTAGCAACATGATTGGTCCTGGGAACCACTCCACTGATGGCTTCCCCTTAAATCCCCCGGTCCATGCCCCCTGGAGTGGGACTGCCTTCTGCTCCTTGGCACTCCCACTTCTAATGCTCCTCAGGTGGAGGTGATTGGCGATACGAGGTTCCAGTGGGCAGGGTCCAGTGTTGGAGGTGGGGGCAGGTAATGTCTTCCTCCCAGCCAACAGATGTTTTCCTATGTTCGTGAACGTGAACCCTCCCCTCTCTCCGGAGTATGGACGTGCAATGACATCCAGGGCAGGCTGAGCATGCTCCTGCGCCCTTCCTGCAGACGTCCATTGATGCTCCCATCCGTCACTAACATGATCTCTGGGTTGTTGCACCCCCAGCCTTCGCTGGGAGTTGCCAGTGCCAGGGAATCATCCACCCACCCTCCCCAGGAGAGGACAGCCGTCCTCTGGATGCTCAATCCTCTCCTCCCCTGCCGACCCCCGAGCTCGTTCCCGAACCCGGGCTGTCAACGTGGCACGAGGTGTGGCGTCCAGCGCCTCAACCCTCAGCTCCACCAGGCCAACTCTACAGATTGACTCTTGATGCCCAAGTCTCATCTGTTGTCCAAAGTGGGTTCTACCAATTAAGGAATATCGCCCAGATTAAACCCCTAGTTCCACCTGAAGATCTGCCATCACTAGTACACACCTTTGTTACTTCCAGGCTTGGCTACTGTAATACTCTATACTTCGGGGTCTCTGGTGGGACCCTCTGCCAGCTGCAGCTTGTGCAGAATGAAGCGGCCAGGTTGCTGATGGGCCTGTCTAGGTCATGTCATGTGACCCCGGTCCTGCAAGATCTGCACTGGCTGCCTTTTAGGGGGAGGATCATCTTCAAGGTGGGCTTGCTCACCTATAAGGCCCTGTACGGATTGGGCCCAGGTTACCTGGCTGATCTCCTTACTCCTGCCACTCTGACCCATTCCCTTCACTCCTCCACCAGAGGGCAGTTCCGAGGGACAGGCTGAAAACCTCAGGCGATAGTGCTTTCGAGGTGGGAGGCCTGGCCCTCTGGAACTCACTTCCGAGATCTTAAGGGAGGCCCCTTCAGTGGAGATATTTAAGAGAAGCCTAAAGACACATTTATTTAAGATGGCTTTTCTGGACTTCCCATAATGCTTTAACTCTATTTTATTGTTCAAGTGTTTATTAATTATTTATAAGTTTTATGTTTCAATTTTAAAGTTTTTAAATACCCTGTAGAGCTTTGTTTTATTATTATTACCCTGCCTGCTTAACACTGTGTAAGGTGCCCAGAGCCTCTGGGATTGGGCGCCATATAAATAAACCTTACTTACTTACCCCTCAGCCTGTCACTGGGCAGGCTTGAAGGCAGAGGAGGGACCGGCTGAAGATGCAGAGGGGCCACGACCACCTGGTTTCGGACAGCTGAAGCAACCGACTTTGGCTGAGGGTACTAAGTATGGGCCTGCTGCCCAGCTGGGGGCTGGGATGGCTTGGCTGCAGGGGCAGAGAGGGTCCAAAAGGGCTGCTTCTTCTGAAGCTTGAGCCCTTGGAATCCCTCTGGGCAGAGGTAACTGAGTCCAGAGTGGTACTGGACTTCTCAGTTCTAGTGAGGTGTCCTTTCACCCCCGGCCCAAACAAGTTGGTGCCCAGGAAGGGGACATTCACCAACTTGTGTCGGGTGTCTGCCATGAAGGTAGAAATCTGCAGTCAAGCCCTGCGGCGCACGGCCACAGACCGGGCAAAGGAATCACCAATATCCATGGCCATCTGGAACTGTTGTTTGGCCACTGTTCAGCCATGGTCCTGGACTTGCTTGACCGTAGTCTACAAGTTGGCTGGGAGCCGGGGAAGCACCTCATCGAGATTGCCCAGTAAGGTGTGAGCGAAATGGGCCATCAAAAGGGCTGAACTCGCCTGCTGAAGGCTGAAAGAAGAGGCCACATTGACCTTTTTGGCTATGTGATCCAATTTCTTGTATTCTTTGTTGGAAGGCTTATCCACATCCCCAACATTGCCGGTGTGCCAAAAACAGAGTCGGCAACCAATCCCTGAGCCGAAGGATGTTCAGTGAAGCCTGACAGGAAACCCATAGGGACCACATATTTCTGGGCCATATGAGCCAATGGCACAGGGCAGGAGGCAGCGTACTGCCACAGTTCCAGAGTGGGGCCAAGAATGTCCTCCACAGCTGGGAAGGCAACCCTCAGTGAGTCACCTCGGTTGAGAATTTCGGTCAAGGGATACTTGGCCCATTTTTGGACGGGCTCCATCTGGATCCCAGTAGACTGCGAAATTAAACATAGAAAGCACCCGAAAGAAGTGGGACCATGCTTCATTGACAAATCTTACCATGATTCGACATCCACTGAATGAGTATGCAGGGAGGAGCCCTCTCTGAGGATTTGCCGAACAGCGGTCAACCTCCAGAATCCCCACTGATTCTGCGGGGTCTAGCGGAAGTAACAGTAACCAACAGGTGACGAAGAAGCTCAGAAGTGGTACAGGCATCCTTAGGAAGGGGACCATCCTTCGGTTGCTCAGGAGGTGGCTCCACCCTGATGGGTGGGGAGGCTGGAACAGGCCGAGCTGAAGCAGGCTGGGGCCTCAGCGGCTGCAGCCAGGGAAGAAGCTTAACCCAGGACAGCATGAGCTGCTGCCATATGATCTCTTCATAGCGTTGGCACATCATGCATTGGAGCCTCTCTTCACCTGAGGAAGAAGAGGAGGAAGAATAGTGGTGGCGCCGCTTGCCCGAGTGCCGAGAGCACCAATGCTGGCTAGGGCTGCTTGACTCCAGGCTACGGGATCTCAACCTCGACTGTCGGGGAGTCAGATAGCAAGAAAGAGAGGGAGCTGGCGAAAGCCGAGACTCTTCTATGGGAATGGGAATATGAGTGTGAGAGATTCTATTAGAAGGCTGGTCTGACCATCCCTTGGAGGAGATAGGCAGGACCAGCGTCCTACAGAGGGAAGTATCCACCTTGTCTTGCGACAACGCGTCGACCAGCTTGAGAAAAATCTTGACAGGTTGGTTGTAGTATGTCTCGGCCAATGGGCCCAGTGAGGAGACTGTGGTGCCAGCGACCTGGGCCTAAGGACTGACCAAAGTCAAAACCTCCAAGGAAGCGAGGGAATCTAAGGCCTGAGAATGCTCGCAATCCCACGATCAACGACAAGACCATTTTTAGTCTGTTTCTTAGAAGATTTAGAGGATTTTGTGTCCTTAGTAGGACCCTGCCTAAGGATGGGAAGGGACTGGCACAAATCCTGAAAAGCCTCCCTAAAAGTGGCACCAAAGGAAAGCAGCACAAAAGCCAAAGAGGTATGTTCCGTGGCCTGAGCCACCACCTCCTTGAAGGCTGCAAGTTTTTGGTGGACTCTGCAGCTGTGGAGACCACCTGGCGGGTGTCTTTTGAGTGAACGGGATGGTCCTGTTCATCTGGGCACCCAAGAAGATGACGAGCATGACGGTCTTCTGATGTCATCAGATGCAAAGTGTGACAAAGGCCGCTAGCCTTGGGATCCTGCTTGTGGCCCAAAGTAGTAGACGCACAAAGTGTGCGGGTCTGTCCGGGGAAATCTTCTGCCTGCAGTCATATTGTTTGAAACTGGGAGCCGACTTCCAGTCGTCCATGCCGACGGTAGGAAGTTTTAGAATGGAATTCGAAACCAATGTGAAGACTTTGAAAGTTCTGAAGGCAAAGGGCCTACTCAAATGCAGAGTGCTATGGAGGGAACCTTCTTCTTCCAGCGGAATGGAAGATCTGACGTCACAGGGCAGTGCTGCGGGAGTTACCACTCGGGTGGGAGGAGCCAGTTTGAAAACCTTCCAGCCAGATTTAAAGGGGAAAGGAAGCCTACCTGAAGTGTTGATCTGTACACCATCCACATCCCTAGAATTGCTGTTCCAGGCTGTAACTGTTGACATGTCAGTAATGTGTAACCACAATTTAAATCACTGTATCTGAGTGCTTCTTTCTTGGCAGAACAGAGGTCTGAGCAATACCGAACCAATAGCTGGGGACCTGGGATGTGTTGTGACCATGGCTGTTATTGCAGGGGACCCTTTTGGTAAGATACCACCAATACACCTAGACAAAGAGGATTTGCCAGGGCCATGCCCACCCTAGCTGGTGCCAAGTGAAGGCAACAGGTGCAGAGTGGAAAAGGATTACATGTATGACAGATGCCAAAAATGCCTCCAACATCAGTATTATCTGGGCACAAACCTGGGTTCTATCAGCACCACTGAGATATCACCGTCATCAATGTCACTTCAAGATGTGGACATGGAAACAGACATAGACAAGGTTTTTGTACTTGACTGAGTCCTTCAATATGTATGGATAGACCTGAAAAGGCTCCATACTAGACTCTGTTCTATTGTGTGTCACCATTGCCTGGCATGCTGTGCAATGCTGGAAGTTGTACAGGCCCCAAACACTCACAATCTGAGTTCCAAGGCCTGGAGGAGGACAGTACTAAGGAAGAGCAATGGTATGGAGAAAACATTAAAAATAACAGTGACAGTGTTGAGTGAAAGATAAAAATGTGACATGATCACAACAGTGCAGCATGTGGGTGCTGCAATGAACAAGGTAGTCACCTGACATGGAATAAACTGTTATTATTTAATCGTATTTATGAAGCAAACTACAACAAAGTAAAATTAACGCTAACTGGATCAAGAGAAGTCCTGGTCCCCGATAACTCAGTTGTTCTATGGCAACAGCAAAAAAAAAAATGAAACAGTTGGGACCATTGGTTTGATGCACATGGCATGTGCCATCCCCAAAAGTTCTGGTTCTTGTGGGGTCCTAGTGCCTCTGGCTCAAGACCAATGAGTTGGTCTCTATGAAGGAGACCGACTCTAAGAACCTCAAGTGGTCCTCAAGCCATGTATCCAAGGAAGTCCCCAACAAACAATTACCAAGATTCTGGTATATCTGAATTTTAGCATCACACTTCCCTGCTATTGTGACGTGAAGCAACCCTAGTTCTTTCTTACTATAGCTAGTGTTTAGGTGTTGTGTGTAAAACCTGTAACATTAACTGTTCACCTACCTCAATAAGAGGAAGCCAGTGTTCTGCTGAAACACTTAAGGACTGAAACTGCTTGTCATTTATACAGTGAAGGCTTCCTACAACTAGTGCAGAGGCTCCAAATATTTCACTTGTACGGCACAAACCTGAAGACAAGCACAACACAATAAGACAATTTTTTTATTATTCTGTTTTTCCAGTATTTTCTCTATTCTAATCGGTATTCCCTCCCAATATTTTCATACTCATGGACGACCATTACTTCTGCTGCGAGGTGGTCCTGGACCAGTATCAGCCACCCCAACCCCACTGCCCTTCACAATGCCCCATAGCTCGCTGTCTCTGGGTAGCGATCAGTTCAGCAATGGAGACGTATCCAGCTAGGTTAAGGGAATGTGAGTGCAACGACCCTAGGGCCCTGCACATGGTATCAGAGCTTTTGGAGGCAGAGTGTGGGTTACCTACGCGACCACTGCTCCAAGCCCTTTTACATCACAGAGGGGACCAGGGAAGTGGGCAGAAGCTTTTGTGGTGTTCTGCTCCTGTCCTCCCTGGAGGTGTTGTTCCATCTCCTAGAAACTGTGCTCAGTCTCCTGCTGCATTCTCTCTCTCTCTCTCTTGTAACACACTAGCAGACTGAGTTCTGTACCATTACAAAAAAAAAAAAAAAAACTCCACTGCAATACATGGGGGACAGTTGCACTGATGGCAACTGACTTCAGTGAAGGACAAACTTTGTACATGCACAATGATGTCATTCTATGGCAGGCGGAAGGACTATTTTATCATAAATTGTCATAAGCAAGGCTGTTTCTTTTTTTTTTTGTGTGTGTGTTATTTATCTCCCCTGCGACTCACCTACCTCTCCCTCAGGCCAATTGCCAAGGACACTCACCCCTCATTCATCTCCGCTGCCAACCCCACATTGCAGCCACCTCAGGGTAACCCAAAGCAACTCTTGTGTCAGGTGGGTCCTCCTCTTCCGAGGAGAAATGGCCTATCAGCCCAGGCACTGGACCTGGGTGCTGCTGTGGCCGGGTCAGCTGTCATGGAGCTCGAGGGGGCACTGGTCCGGGCAGCCATCATACGGTAGGAGGAGATGCCATTTTAATTTTTTTCCTCCGATTTCCCCTAGTCTCGCTGCCTCTGAGCTTTCCCTGGTCTCCACTGGGGACCACTACAGAGCGACGCCGATCCCCAACCCACCCCAGGAGAGGAGAGCAGTCCTCCGGACGCTCAATCCTACTCCTTCCGCTGATGACCCTCTGGCGCCCGAGTTCGTTCCCGAACCCAGGTCGCCGGTGTGGTGTGAGGTAAGGCGCCAGCGCCTCAGCCCTCTGTGCCACCGGGCTGGCCTAAGGCTGTTTCTTGCACACCTAAACATCATTTTTCTTACTGAAAAGATAAAAATAAAATTAGCCCATTTAATAAGTGCAAAAAGACACTCCGGGGTGTGCACTGAATAGATATTACTGCATGCCCAGGGGCTGAAGGCACTCAGCCTGTGTCCTTGTGCCTCACTATGGCCCTGGGCGTGTGGTGATATCTGTTCAGTGCACACCCCGTTGTGTCTTATTGTTTACTTATACAATTGAAGAGTACATTTCTTTCTGTCCTTTTTATACAGTTTCCACTGCTTATCCCTAGGTTGCATCTTAGTGTGGAACTCTCTTGTCAGCTGGGGGCAAGGTGCTGTTTACCCTCTGTTTGACAAATGGAGTACTGTAGTTAACTCAAAAGCTTTCAGCAAGCAGTTGGTCAAGAAATTTGCAGAGGCAGTCACACGTGGCAATTTCCAAAATGCTTGACCAATTCACATGCTTTACATTATCCAAGAAACCTGAAATATTTAATCCCTTAGTACTACAATAATGTACCAACTTTGGCTTTACCTTCTGCTTCTGGAATTTATGTATACAAAATATCGGCTTGAACCCAGGTCCCCAGCATGATAAGTGAATGAGCCTAATTGGATTAGGCTTTTGGGTCAGCTAAGTAATAAGCATTACTAACAGTAACACAAATTATCAATGACAACAGAAGAACTGTGGCTACTGAGCTAGAGAGAGAGCTGTACCTAATTTAATTCACTGGGATAGCCGTATTCCATAAGGAATGACACACAACATTGAACACTGTAGGTTATTCCACTCCAATGTGACCAGATTCTGCCCAGTCAGGAGGACTGCCCAGCCCTCATTTTATAAAAGTAGGGGTTGACAAGAGGCAGTATTTGCAGATACAGTGTACTGCTACTTTTTAAAAATCAAGCTATGCATTTAAATGTGTCTCAATGCAGAGCTCATGCATTGTACCATCACTTTTATAAAAAAACAACAAAAAAAAACAAATGCACCAACCACTATATAAAAGTAATTAAAAAACAAGCCTTTCTGAAGGATCCCTACAGTTGGTCAGCTAAAAGAATAGGTTACTCACCTGTATCCATAATTATGCATTATAAAACGGGCAAGACAGATCCTGTGATCTGATTGGTCAGCAGTTGTCCAGCCCTATGTGGTAAATGACCAGTGACTGCACAGGCCAGGAAACTAGCATGTAAATGCTGGAACTTGTTTTCCATGCTGACCTAAGTGCATTGTGACTGCTAATCCTAATGACTAACTGCCATTTCTGTTCTCAGTTTCAAAAAAATGGCAGCTTGTTCCTAAAAAACATCTACTTTACTTCTGAACCCATACCTGACAATGCCAAGAACTACAAATTACCTCCAGAGCTGTGTTTTGTCCCTGGACTGGCATTTCAAAATCTGCCTCTTTGTCCTCGTCATTTGGAGCCCCACAGTAATGTAAGTCAGTAACCGCACGGTAACCCAGATGCAGCTCCTTCAGTGGCCAGCGATAATAAAGAGACAGCATGATGCCTTTGTCACTCTAGCACCACAGCTGCAACAAAAATGTTGTTGACTCCACTTCCTCTGCATTCCCACCCCACAGATCTGACAAATTGGTCATTTTATGTTACCCATCAGCCATTGGAGACAGGAAAAGGGGATTACATGAATAAGTCATATCCCCAATTGTATATGCCTACAGCTCCAAAGCTACGCCACAGCAGCTTGCGAGGGAGTGATTTTCCAGTTTTCCTCTACAGTATGGCCACTGCTTGCTTCAAACCATACTTGACATTTGCCAATGAATTGGCAAAATGTTCCTATAAATGGAAATATCTAAATGAACTATTATAGATAGGTGTTAAAGAATTAGAAAGTGTTGCCAATTAGTAGCAAACCTGTTAAAACGCCCCTATTGTCTGTAATTCTGACAGTTTATCCTTAATGGGGACTACTTTGTGCTCATTGCATGTACTATTATGGGAGTCTTAAAATAAATTATTCTTTAACATTGACACATCACATGTCTTTTATTTTTGGGGCCATTTTATAAGTGCAACAAATAACATGTCAGGCTGTGCGGTTACTGGCTAACACCTTGTACCTCCAACCTAGGGGCGGGGCATCTGGTAATTATCCAATAACTGTACACCCTGTCATGCATTATTGCCTACTTATTCCATTCACAGCCACTTTATGGCAGGTTCCACTGTGTGTGCTCAGGTTTCTTAACCAAGTCTCCAAGCTTTGACTCCTCCCACCACCCAATTACATATCCTTTGGTCTCATCTCATTGCTTTTAGATCTGGATACTAGAAAAATAAGCCCTGAACAGCAAGCCTCATCAGCAGGAAAGTTTTGTTTTTATTTAATATGTTATTGATCGATCTTGATCAATAATGTATTAATACATCCACTGAGACCGTTCTTAACGGTTGTAAGAGTGGTCTCACTTACATTGTTTGGGAATAAGATTTGCTCACCTACAGTTTGCTGTTTTCATACCCTTCAAATTTGCTTGAGATCATTCCTACAACCATTAGAGTGCCTCAGCGACTGTATTAACATACAACAGGCCTCACAAGGAAAGCAAACACAGCTGTACCACCAATCCAGAACCTGCACATCTCTGGACTCCAATCCAAAGCGTAGTGTTAGCTGAACATATGAATAATATGTTATGGATCTGCAAACTTCTGCCATGGGAACAGCTACTAGTGAAGCTATATATGCAACTACTGTTTGCGTTCCTTTTGAGCCTGCATGCTTCTGGATTGAAATCTAATGCACAGCATTAGGTGAGCAAATGAATACTAATTTACAGATCTGCAAACATCCGCAATGGGAACAGCTACAGATGTAAATACTGTTTGCATCAGATGGACCCCCTAATGAGTTATACAGATGCTTCCCAGCGAGCAAGCAGCAATGCTAAATGCAGCGAACACTGTTCTTAGGTATCGTCTGCAGACAGGTCTATTTCCATCAGGATCACAGGACACAAAGAGCAGGACAACTGCTCATGTTCTTTTAATCCATTGAGTGATGGAAAAACAGAGGTAGGACCTAACCACTTGAGTAGGACTCCTATTGCTGCAGTGGAGAAAGAAAAGGAGATCATAACACAGGGATGAAGCATGACAAGCAGTGTGTGACTACTGTCAAGAGGGTAGGCAGAATGCTAGGGTGCATCAGAGGGAAGGGGTTATCTTCCCTCTTTACAAGGCCCTGCTCTGCTCCCACCTGAAGTACTGCATTCAGTTCTACGCTCCTCAATACAAAAATGATATTGAGGCAGTTGGGAGGGTGCAATTCAGGGACACCAAAATTATAAGGGGTAGGAAGACAAAAGCTATAACAAGATGCTGGTGGCACTTAACATGTTCACGATGGAGTGAAGGAGGCTGAGACGGGACATGGCCTTAGTTTTCTGCATACTCAAGAGCACTGATAAGACTGAAGAGACAGATGTTTGACCTGGTGTCCTCCAGCACAATCAGGGACACACCCCAAAGCTCAGAAGTGGTAAATTCAGGAGTAATAGTAGGCAGCACTTCCCTAGAAGGTTGTGAATCCATGGAATATGTCTTTCATGTTTATGGAGACTAGCTATTCCTGTTTCTCAGGTACAGAAGGATACAAACCAGTGCCTGCTGTGAATTCCCCCACTGTGACTTAGACCAGTGGTGAATGCAATAGAGAGGTAAGTGGCATGGAAATATAAAACGCTGCACCTTGTTGCTTGACCACAGAACTTCTGGCTGTTGGACATCATCAGCTTCTGTCCAAAGATGCACAACAGAACCTCACCTCTGGCCCACTTAGTTACTGACCCAAGCCACTGGGTCCAAAACTCTGGCCAGGTGGTCACTACAGAGAATGCATTTGTATTCATATTACTTGCAAGTGAAGTGGAGAATTAAAAGGTTGAGCCCAGCTACACATACAGGACACAAGGTGGTTGATCATTTACTGCAAAGCACACTTGTGCAATCTCTCAAGGGATTTTAATAGAGCTGTGGCCAGCACAAGGCTCAACAAGAACTGCATGGAATGTACCCACATTTGAACCGCCCTTAAATGTTATGGCCCATCCAGCAATGGACTTCTCCCTATTGTTGAAGAAGGCTGGGTATTTGGACAACTAAATGCATTCACTTGTCAAACAGTTTCTTAGAGTTAATCATCTGGGTAAAGAAAGGCATGCAATACTGCCATTTGAGAAGTTGTAGGCACTGCAAGGAATTCCACGGACAAGCAGAAGTCAGGTCCCCGAAAGGACACACTCCATACACATGGGCCCCTTTTCGATGGGTTCTTCTTGTGTGTTTAAAGTCTCAGCACCAGAAATACAAATGCACAGCACTGGCAAATAACTGCGATGGGGCGTACCTTAGCCCAGAAATACTGCATTATTTGCCTATGGCACTACTTTCCAATGGTAGTTATATTGAAGTGAATTGCCCCCCTTCCGGTTGCTGAGGGAGAGCTAGTGCAGTACTAACCACTGCTTACTGAGTACTCCTACTCAGAGGGTTGCTTCTGATCAAACAGAGGTATCTCATTGCATTGAAAGCTCTTACTTTTGGCATCACCCCCACAAGGGAGGATGCTGTTATGCAGTCAGTGTCTGTGCTATCATGTGAACTTAGTAACTGTGAGCTTTCTGAGGAATTGTTGTTTTTATGGCACCATACATATAATGCAAAACTTACAGAAACTGTGAAATTTGCATGAAATTGTACAAAAATTAGCACTCAGCATTGATGCAACATCTGCACCAACATCAATGCCCTCAGTACCGATGTGAAAATAAACTAAACAGCAGGAACGCTATTAGTACCATCATGACATCAATGCTGGCACTGTCATCGCCACTGACATCACATGAAGGCATGGACATGAATGACAGATGTAAAACGCCTCTGTTGTCAGTAACATCTCACCACCAAGGTGGGCCCTATCAACACTGATCTCAGTACGATTATGATAACTGATTTCTTGTTAAGGGGCAGACATTGAGACAAGATGTAAAAAGGGTCTTTGTACCTGACAGGCCCCAAACCCTCTCCCTTTACTTATGGAAGTCCTAAAAAGGCTCCAGCCTAGACTCTGCTCTGTAGTGTCCTACAGCTATTGCCCGACAGCCAGCGCAATATCAGACACCAAAATATACCCATATACTCACATGCTTAAGTCTGGGGGCATAGAGGAGAATACTGTTGTTGAGGAGTTTAGCAGCATTGGGAAGCTGCTAAAAACAGCAGACAATGCTGAGTGAAATTCCAAAATTCAGCATAATGGCTATGGACCACAGTGTGAGGAAAGCTGAGATGGAACAGTGCTGCTGTCTGACACTGAGTAAAGTTAGCGAAATATGATGCTGAACTGCGCAGCAGATAAATACAAGAAATAAATTACATGAACTATAACAACCTAGACAGGAAATCGGTTTACAGCAATGAGAAGTCCTGGTCCCCGACATAGCAATGCATTCTCACAGCAGGAAAAAAGAAACAGAGGAAATTGGGCCAGTGGTGCTTTATATGCTGCAGGTGTGTGCATGGTGCCATGAGACACTGGTATGCACTGACACAGCTGTCCCCAACAGTTCTTGCTCCTGCAGGGTCCTGGTGCCTCTTGCTCTAAGACTAACAGGACTCCTTCCTCTAGATATTCTAGGACAAGCCACCACGGCATGGCATCCTGCATCGGTTGGGTCACCAAAACCAGCTGGTCCAAGTGTTCTAGGTGCTGTGACCACTGACGGCCCAGCTCCCAGTGAAGGTGATGCATCCACCAGCGGGCCCACTGGACCATGCTGGTGCAGGATACCATGTACCCCAGCAGCTGCAGGACGTCCCGGGCAAGGTGAGAGGTCCCAACCTGAACTGATGGGGCAAAGGAAGTAAGATCCAGTGCGCGGTCCGCAGGGAGTCAGGCCTTTGCCCGGAGGGAGACTAATTCTTCCCTGATTAAGTGAATCACCTGCAGTGGGTTCAGTTCTGCCATGGCTGGGCTGAACAGAAGGCCCAAATCTCTACAGGTCTGGAGGGCCAGGTCCCTGGCCCGCTCCACTGCCTCCTTTGATGGCCCGACTATCTGCCAGTCATCCAGGTAGCAGTGTACCCTGTCCCCCGGCACCCCAGGAATGCTGCCACCACTACCATGCACTTGGTGAAGACTCTTGGGTACCAAGGAAAGGCTGAATGGCATGACCTAGAACTGATACAGAACCCCATCTGCACAGAACTGAAGGTGCCATCAGTGGAATGGATTGACAGGAACGTGGAAGAATGCATTCTGGAGTTCCAGGGAGCAGAACCAAATGCCTTGCTCCAGAGATGGGATTATTTGGTTCAGTGTGCCATCCTGAACTTGTGCTACCTGAGATACCGATTCAGATTACTCCCCCCTGTGCTGCTGAAATTACTGCCTTAGTTATTCAAGTATTGCTCAAATTCATGTAATGTATTGTCTCCATGAAATGCTATGTCCTTTGTCTGTAACTCTCCCGGGTCGTACCTAAAAATAGGTAAAGTCTTTGTCTAGTGCACTTACCCGGTAAACAAAAACTAAATAAATAAATAAATTAGAAACATAGAAATTTGACGGCAGAAAAGGACCTCCAGGCCCATCCAGTCTGCCCATTATACCCTGCCATCTAGGGTATAATGATTATGGAGATACAGTATAGGATGCCAACCCCCTGCCCGTTTCAAGACCAGGAAGAACCTGGACATGAAGCAGTGACCTACCATGGAGTATGGGACTTGGGTTATGGCTCCTTTCTTGAGGAGCTGAGCAAAAGGGCAGACAGCGTGTCCTGTGACACCATGAACCCCCTTGGAATGGGGGTCATTAAGGTGGGAGAGCCTCAAATTCAAGAGGTAACCCTCTGCTCTCCACCTCTAGGATCCATTTGTCTGAGGTAATTCCAGACCATGCGTGCCAGAAGAGGTATGGTCTGCTGGGGCAGGGACTGAATGGGTGGGAGGTAGACACCCCCCAACACGTCAGTAGGCAGCTTTGGAGGGGACGACAGCATCTTCTGCCAAACAGCACCACCATCCCCCCAACCCCACGTTTTTGGGGGCAATGACTGGGGAATTTGGTCTTAGGGTGCCAAACCTGCGAAGACACCTGCTAGGGCTTCTACTGCCTAGGCTGCTTGATGAAAAGTGCTGTAACTGAAAAGACATTTTCTTCGGCTTCTGCCCTGTCGAGTATTCTGAGAGGAGGATCAAAATCCATGGCACTAGACTTTTGAATCCTGGTGAGGTGGCCCTCCACCCCAGGGCCAAAGAGGTCGATGCCCAGGAAGAGGAGATTGGCTAACTTGTGCTCGGTGCCTGCCATAAAGGTGGAAATCCTCAGCCAGGACCTACAACACATCACGACAGCCGCTGCCATGGCACGCATGCAGGAATCGCCCTTGTCCAAAGCCGTCAGAAGCTCTGGTGTTTAGCCAGAACTTGACCCTGATCTCAGACCACTTTTCCTACCAGCTGCTTGTCGGCAGGGAGGGACATGGGCTAAGACTCCTATCAGTGACTGACCAAAAAGGGCCATCATCATGGCATAGCTCGCCTGACAGAGACCAAGGAAAGAAGCAGCATAGACCTTCTTTACCACATGGTCCAGCTTTTTGAATTCCTTATCAGGGGGCTTTGTCCATGTCCCTCAGTATTTCCAGACTTACGGAAGACAGAGGCAGTGACCAGACCCTCAGCCGAGGGGTGATCCGAAATCCAGACAAGGTGCTGGTAGGGACCACATACTTGCAGACCATACCGGGCAGAAGATGCCAGGCAGGAAGCTGGGTGCTGCCAAAGCTCCAGTGCTGGTCCCAAGATGGCATCGGCCATCGGGAAGGCAACCCCAGAGGATTCATCCCTATCCAGGATCTCAGTAAAGGGGTATTTAGCCCTTTTCTTTTCTGGATTGGCTCCAAGAGAACCTCCACGAACTCAAACATTACCTGAGAAGAGCCCCGAAGGACACCAGCCCATGGTCAGTAGTCAATTCTTTGGCTGAATCACGGTCGAAAGCACGAGCCATTGAGGACCCATCAGTCACCCAAAGAATCCTCAAACACAGCCCTCAGCCATTTGCCACTGTGCACCACTTGGACTCATCTGAGTGCATGATCTCCACTGACAACTGGCTTGGCAAGCTGGTAGCCAAAAAAGGAGTCTTTAGAGGTAGTGCCCTTCCTGCAAGGGCTGTCATACAGGCAGCTCCATCTGGATCGGTGGCGAGACTCGTGTTGGGGACAGCTGTCTTGGAAGGACTAGTACAGGCTGAACTGGTGTCGACCTAGTGACCGCAGGAGTTGATGGCAGATCTTCCAAATGGCATGCACTCAACAGAAGGAATAGGCAGCATTCAAACACTGTCCCGAAGCAAGGAACAGATGATAACACTTCCACTCAATTCGAAGCCAGTACTAGCAAGACAGCAAACCGTTTTTTTTTTTTTAGAAAATCGCAACCAATTACTGAGAGAAAGAAAAGAGCAAGAACAAGAAGAAAGGGACAAAGGGGAGGCAGCAAAAACACAATAACAGCCACTGAGATGCCAGCTTAAAAATAATAAACATCTCGGAATCTGCATTAGGAGAGGCAGAGACATCTGTACTGAGTAAAGGATTCTCCTATGTCCCAACACCCACTATCAATAAATTTCAAATTGGGTGGAATTCATGAAAGTTTTTTTTTAGAAAAATTCGACTCAAGGCCTCCTTTGCTGGCATAGGGTAGCGTTCTGAAGAAAACATGGGTTTCACATAGGATGCACAGCTTGCAGCTGCTACTGCAACGAACATCAGAGAGAACCTGGACTATCTCATTGATGAAATCAAGGGAACTTTTGAGACTGGTTTAGATGTATCTACTACTAACCTGAACTTTTTATCTGAGGATTCACTTCAGCTGTTGTTAGATGGCAACAATGACCAAAGCAGAGGGAATACTTCCATGCAGGTCACCTCAGGTACAGTATGTATGCTAATCTGCATCAGGGAACGCAGGCACAGATTTAAAGAAAAATTGACATTTTGCTCAGTGATTGTCAATGCTAATATAATGTATGGACAGCGTCTATTAACCAGTGTTTTCAATCAGTTTATAACCCGATAATCCCAACATTGTGAAATCAGTATGCTGTAAACCTTGCTTAATTATGTCATAATGATGGGATTACAGGATAGAATGTCACCATGTGTCAAAATTCTTGGAAAAGAAAGGTGATCTGTTGCTTGGACAGTCGTTCAAAACACACACATTCCATTCAGACAGTTACAGACCTACTGCAGTATAGATCGCAATGGCTAATTTCAGCACTTCAGTTGCTCAACATTCAAACCAGGAAGCATTCACAGCTCAGCAGGAGAACAAACGCACATTGAAAAAAAAAATGTATTTTTTCACACACTATATAATACAATGCCTGTGAAATGGTGGTCAACCACTTATGCAATCACCTTTCACGGTTGCCATGACAACTGCAAACCTCTCGAGCTGTGCTCTCGAGGTTTACTTGGTTGTCCTAGCAACTGTTTGAGGCGATTACATTGTGGTTAACCACTGTTACTCAGGCATTATCCTCTACGTTATAGCACGAGAAAAAACTGTTATGCAGCAAGTAGAGTAATTTATTAAATCCAGCTACTGCTCTAAGATATGATAACCTTACAGGGGCCAAAAAAACACGCATTGACTGGGTTAATGGCAAACAGAGAACTTATCGTCAAACCCGGTGACAAAGGCAGTTATACTGTATTCATGAACAAGGAAATGTATACTAAAATTGTTTTGAATCTATTCCAAGATGTACAGAACTATAAAAAGTTCAATTTTAATCCCATGTTTTGACTACAACAAAGAACTGCACAGATTTGTCACTGAAGTTGTCGCTGACGGAGCCATTGCTGAAAATGAATTCAGATTTATCTGGAATCCTCATCCCATTATTCCCAGGTTTTATATTTTACTGAAAATCCACAAAGATAGAAACAATCCCCAGGGATGCCCCATCGTTTCTGGAAATGGCTTCATCTGTGAGAACCTGGGACAATTCATCGATTTCATTTTACAGGCTTGTGTACTAAAACTACCAGGTTATTTGAAAGACACAACAGACACACTAAACAAAGTTAAAAACATTGATTGGGAAGAAAATATGTACTGGCTGGGGATTGACGTAGAATTGTTATATATGTCTATACAACATGAACAGGACATTAATGCCTGCAGGTATTTTATTTGGAAAATTCTGAGAATAACACTGAGATTCCCATAGAATTCATACTGAAAGCCCTAGATTTTGTGCTGAGACACAATGCTTTAGAGTTTGATAGTGAATGATACTTGCAGCTCTGTGGCACGGCTATGGGGGATAGTATAGCTCCCCAGCTATGCAAATTTGTTTTTGGGGTGGTTGGAACTGATCACAATCAACAATCCAGAGTCTAACCTCTACTTTAAATACATCAAACATTGGAACCGATACAAAGATGATTGTCTATGCATCTGGCAGGGAGACCCAGATATTATACCTTAATTTACAGCATGGCTGCACCTTCAGAATAATCTCAATCTCAGGTTCACTTATACTGTTGACCAAAAGAAGTTAAACTTTCTGGATCTGGAACTCCATGGAGACATTGGCAATAGGGTATACACAAAATGCCACAGGTAAGAAACCGTGACAAATACAGTTCTCAGAGCCAAAAGTGCCCATCCCCAAAACTTAAAGGAGTAGTACACTCAGAATTTGTAAAAACATTACGGACCCTGGGGATCTCCATCTCAGCTAAGTTTATTGCTTTTCTTGTACCTACAATGCATCCTGTCTCATGTGACAGTGATGTAGCCAAGCCCATCGATTCAGCAACAAGCACTACATTTTAAAAACTATACAGAGTTCAGCTTGGTGACTACCCTCATTGTAAAGGTCTTTTTGTCATGAACAGTTTTGACACTAGTTATGTATGTGTAACTTGCATGGTTTTCAAGATATTTACATTTGTTTGGCATGTCTACTTGAGTGTTCACTTGGAGAGAAAAAAAGCATCTGCTGTTTGTAAGCGCATCTGCACACATGCCTAACAAATCTAAATCTCTTGAAAACTATACAAGCTACATAAAAACAACAAGTAAAGTTTTTCAGAACAAAAAGGCTGTTACAACGAGGGTAGTCACTAAGCTGAACTCCTTACAGTTTTTAAAATATTTGCCACCCAAAGTCAGAAATTTGTTAAAACATAGAAATGTGGTTAATTAGATTGCTATATTTTAAAAACTATACAGAGTTCAGCTTAGTGACTACCCCCACAGTAAAGGTCTTTTTGCCGCAAACAACTTTACTGCTGGGTGTTTTGTGTAACTTGTAAAGTTTTCAAGATATTTAGATTTGTTTGGCATGTGTGCAGATGCACTTACAAACAGCAGATGCTTTTTTTCTCTCCAAGTGAACACTCAAATAGAGATCCTGGATCTCCTCCTCTAGGAGAAGAATGTGTGGCTTTGGGTAGTGGGACACCACTGGAGGCCTGCCTGGAGGCTTTTCTCGAAACTCCAGAGTATGGCCTTGCTCGACTAACTGAAGGACCCACTTGTAGGTAGTTATCGCCCACCACCTTGGCAGATGACTGGTGAACCTTCCATCCACCGGCTCCTCTGAAGAACTGGGAGGAGGGAGAGTGGACTTGGGAGGGCCACTCCTGAAGTTCTCTCGGCTTTAGCCAGAGGGGCGGATGAAGCTGTTTGGGCCTGATGTTTAGGCTGATGCTTGGCTGTTTGCTGCTGCTTCGGCTACCGCTTTGCCTGGCGCTGAAAGGGCTTTCTGGCTAAAGACTTGAAACAGAACATGGTATGCATCAAAGGGCCTTGCCCTTGTCCTACAAACTAGTGATGATGTCTCGAGCATCACCGTCAAAGAGGACTGAACCCCTGAAAGGAACATCCTGGATAGCCACCTGGACATCTTGTGCCAGGCCTGAGATCCGAAGCCAGGAAGGTCTCCTAAGGCTGACCACTGTGGTGAACCACCTAGTGAAGGAGTCCAAGGCGTCATAAGTGGCCCATAAGGAATGCCTACAGGCAACCTTGGCCGGTCGAATAGAGTCCGCCAGGATGGACTTGGACTCAGAGACAGGAAACACTTTAACAGCCAGCTCCAGATGGCTAAACAGAAATTTCAGTTATACCAGCAAGTGGGCTATGTAATTCAAGGTGCGAATGGCCAGAGTGGATGAGGAGTAACACTTCCACCCAAACTGGTTGAGCTACCTCGACTCCTTGTCAGGAGGGGAGGTACTCATGTGCCTCGGCCTGGACAACTTGTTGTGAGCTGCATCAATAACCACTGAGTCCACCTTGGGGTGGACACTGAGATGGTCCTTACCCTCAGGTGTCCTATACGTGTGGTAAGCCTTCTTGGCTACTACTGGTATGGAGGATGGCATCATCAAGATTGTGGATGTGAGATCCTCATGTGGCTCAAGCCATGGAGGCGTGAGGACAGGAGCCGTCTCCTTGATATCCAGATGCTCAGCCAACCTCTGACATTTGGAATCTTGAGCATCTGACTTCCATTCATAGATCTCCGCTATTTTCTTAAGGAGGTCTGTGAATGAGGGATCCTCTGGTGGAGACTTGGTGATTCCTTGGACTTCAGTTTTTCTGGGGAAGGAATCTCGAACCCTGAAACGTAAGAAGAGGAGCCATCAAAATCGGAATCAGACTCTGAATCAGATGACCGCTTGTCTGGTTGTGAAGGCTCTCTGATGTCGGGGGGGGGGTCACCACCTTCCATCCGCCCTGACGTAGGTTCCTTCCGTGGGACCGACGGCAGGTGACATGAGTCCAGTGCAGAAGGCCTAGGAGGCAGATCCACTGGGTTCTGGGGCACCTCCAGAGGGAGGCAGCGGCTATCCAGCTTGGAGATGAGCTGTGCCTTTGTCTCGGACCACCATGACTACAAGATGGCCCAGAAGTCCACTTGAGGCGGTGGAGGTGGATGAGCCGGCGGGTATCCTACACGAAACCCTGGCGCTGGGTAACCTGGTGATGGGTAAGGGGGCATCAGGTACCCCAAAGGAGGGTAAGGGGCTCAATAACCCAGTGTGGGAAAGCCAGACGGCAGGTAGCCCAAGTAAGATGGAGGGGCAGGTGTTGGGTAGCATAACGGAGGATACCCCGACGGTGGAGCTGGAGGGCCAGAAGAAGGACTAGGAGGTACTCCTGCACCCGCCCCAGAGGGACCAGGAGAAAAAGGGTTGAACGTCAGCCCAGCAGGTGGCAGACATAAGGATGGGGTTGGGCCCCCATCAGAATCCCTGATGGGGGAGGACCCTAGGGAATGTCCGGAACCTCCACATTAACATCCTCGGGTGACTCGGGAGCAAGGCCGTCTGACGGATGACTCCCACCAACCGTGCTCCCATTGTCCGGGAAAGGAGGCAGAAGCTCCTCAGATGGGGAACTGGGAGTAAACTGGTGGGCAGACCTTACTGGTGAGGGCAGTGTCAGGTGCGGCAAAGAGGACGCGTTGGGCCCATCGCCATCACCAGACTCCAGATCTGTCAGACAGATGTCGGGAAATCCGATGCCCGACTTATCGACAGGACTCATTGGAAGATCCGATGCTCAACTTACCGACGGAAGTTGGGTGGACTTCGGAGTCCCCGGAGCCAGCAGACATAACCCAGGCCAGGTGCTCATCAGGGAGCCTGACGAGCGACTTACTGGCTCTGCCTGACAGGTTAGACCTGCTGGAAGAAAAGGGCCTAAGAGAGGAGGAGGCCTCAGATGATGCCGAGGTGCCTGCGGCCACTATAATCAGTGGCGGAGGGGGGGTCAGAGGACTGTCCTTGAGGCAGGGCAGGCTTGACCATAGCGGAAGACTTCCCTGAGGAAGAGGGCCGCTGTTCACCCGCGGGACCCGAAGGCAGCCACGGGTGGGAAGGGGACTGACCTTGGTCCTGGTGTTTCTCCTGCTCCTCCTCCTTCTTCTTGTGCCCGGGAGTCTCAGTCAGGGAGGAGGAAGTGCTGCAGAGTTTTTGGAGCTCCTTCTCCACCATGGCCAACTTTTGTTTGAGCAAATGGGCCTTGAGAGTCTGCTGGCGACGCTTCCGTGTGGCCTGGCTGAAGCTGGAACAGGCCTCGCAATCCTCAACCTTGTGCTCCAGGCCTAGACAGAAGAGGCAAGGGAATGATAGTCTTTGTGCAGGAGCTGCACGCCACATAAAGCGCACTTATTTTTATGCATCTCAACAGAAGATGTCAATGACATGCACAAAAAAAAAAAGAAACCCAGGTTACTCACCTGTTACAGTAGTTCTAGGAGTGGTATAAGTTGTTCATCCACGCTAGTTGGCATGTCTTTTCCATTTAAGAATCTTGCCAGAAGGTCTCAAAAGTTGGCTCCTCCCAGCCACCCACCCACACAGGAGGTATATGCCTCGGTTCCGCCCCTTGATACTAGATCTTGCCCGCCGGAAGCAGAGGGTTGTGCATCGAAGCCAGGGAGGTCGGGTGGGTTCGTGAGGATGAACAACATACCACTCCTAGAACTACTGTTACAGGTGAGTAACCTGTTTTTCTAGGATCGTGGATATGTTTTTCTATCCACACTAGTTGGCGGACTCCTAGCAGTTCTCTGGGAGGAGGAAGGCAAGGTGCACACACCCAAGATACTTAACTTGGGGAACAAAGATTGGAGAACTGAGGCCCCAAAACTAACATCCCGGCATGACTTAATGTCGATGTGGTAGTGGGAAATTAAGCTGTTTGCTGACTTCCAGGTAGCAGTTGTGCAGATATCCTGGATAGGGACATCCCTAGAAGCAGCCACCGATGCAGCAGTACGGCTGGTAGAATGAGCCCTCAGCCCTACAGGAGGCTCCTTGCCCGGCAACTGGTAGCAGAGGTCAATGCAGGATGTAATCCATCTGCCAATCATCCGCTTTGCTGCAGGTCTGCCAGGTGTGGCTTCAGCATAGGTGATAAACAGCTAGCGAACCTTTCCCCGAACTTCAGCCATACACTCCTTGTAATAAGAGAGCGCCCGTCTCAGGTCCAAAGTATGGAGCCTGTACTCAGCCTCCGAGGTGTAACTGGGGTAGTACACTGGCAGAGTCTACACCTGGTTTAGGTGAAACTCCGACACCACCTTTGGATGGAACTTCGGGTTGGGGCGCAGAACAACCTTGACCCTGTGGAAGATCAGATTGGAAGACTCAACAGAGAGTGCCTGGAGCTCCCCAATCCTTCTGGTTGACGTGATAGCCACGAAGAAGGCGGTCTCCCACGACAGGTGTGACATCTCGCACCTATGCATTGGTTCGAATGGCTTGCCCATGAGCTTTGCCAGTATCAGCAGTAGATCCCATGGTGGTGGTGGTTCATGCACTGGAGTGGAAATGTGGCTGAGGCCGTTAAAAAAATGCAAGACCACCTTCTCCTGTGCCACCGTCTGCTGATCTGCCCACACCTGGTAGGCAGAGATGGCTGCCAGGTGCACTTTAAGGGTCATAGACCGAAGACCCCTTTTGGAGAGAGACCAAAGGTAGTCGAGAATGCTAGCCACTGGACAGGATGAAGGGTCCAGACCCTTACCCTGACACAAAATGGAGAATCTGTTCCACTTGAAGGCATAGCACCTCCTGGTCGACTCCTTCCTAGATGTCTCAACAACACTGAGGACATCATCGGAGAGACCCAAAGCCTGGAACTCTAACCACTCAGGAACCAGGCTGTCAGGTGCAGGGATTGAAGGTCCGGATGGAATACCTTCCCATGACTGATGAAGAGCAGGTCCGGGTGTGCTGGAAGATGCCTCGGGAGCCTGGTGCTGAGGCTGAAGAGATCTGGGTACCAGAACTGGTGAGGCCAGTTTGGAGCTACTGGGATCACCTGTGTCTTGTCCCTTGTGACACAGAGGAGCACCTTGTGAACCAAGGGAATGGAGGAAGGCATAGAAGAGGCCTGGGGTCCACAGCCTCGAGAAGGCATCCCCTTGCAGTGAGCCCTGCTGAGAGGGGCAGGCATGAAACAGCCTCAGCTTTGCATTCTCCCTTGAGGTGAACAGGTCCACCTGAGGTTTGCCCCAGTGGGAGAACAGGCTGTGTACTACTTCTGGATGGACAGACCACTCATGGACGCCTCTCCCACATGGCTGCGGGCATCCACCAGTTGATTCAAGGCTCCTGCAACATGGATGGCTAGGAGAGCTGTCTCCAGTCAGCTCATGAGGATCCAGATGTGGAGCGCTTCCTTGCACAAAGGCCAGGAATGCATGCCGCCCTGCCTGTTGAGACAGTACATAGTCGTGGTATTGTCCATCTGGACCCGCACCACTTGACCCCAAAGGAACGGAGCGAATGCAGTCAGTGTCAGATGGACTGTTCGGAGCTGTAGCAGGCTGGCATGGCATCGGGATTCCTCGGGGGTCCAGAGCCCGTGGACTCTGATTCCTCATGTGGGCACCCCAGCCTGTGAGAGAGGCATCGGCCATGAGAATGACCATGGGCTCGAGGTGGACAAACGGGATCCCCTCCTGCAGATGTTCTAGGACGGTCCACCATTGGAGAGCATCCCACATCTTCTAGGTCACAGTGACCAGCTGGTCAAAGTGACTGTGTCACTGAGTCCACTGACTGGCCAGCTCCCATTGAAGGGGGTGCATATGCCACTGGGCCCATGGGCCACGGAAGTGCAGGCTGCCATGTACCCCAGAAGGTGCAGGAAGTCCCGGACAGGGCGCAAGTGCCCAACCAGAAATGATTAGGCAAAGGAGGAGAGAACCTCTGCACTGTCCGACGGGAGCTCTGACTCGGCAAGATTCGAGCTCGGCCCCAATGAAGCAGATCATCTGTGTAGGCACAAGTTCCAACCTGGTCTCATCGACTTGCAGACCAAGTTCGATGAAGGTCTGAAGAGCCAGATCCCTGGATCTTTCCACCTCATGTTTGGAGGGACCCGCTATGAGCCAATCATTGAGGTAGGGGCACACTCTGACCCTCCGATGCCAACGATGGGCTGCCAACACTGCAATGCATTTGGTGAAGACCCAGGCGGCCAATGACAGGCCGAGCGGCATGGCTTGGAACTCAAAGAGGGCTCCCTCTGCTCGGAAGCGGAGGACCCTCCGGTGTGACGGACGGATTGGGACATGAAAGAACGTGTTCTGTTGATCCAGTGAGCAGAACGAACAGGTTACTCACCTCTAAAAGTAGTTCTAGGAGTGGTATATGTTGTTCATCCACACTCTTTGGCATGTCCCCTTTCCCTTTAAGGATCCACCGGAAGGCTTCAAGCTGGCTCCTCCCACCTACCCAGGTGGTATATACCTCGGCTCCACCCCATGATGCCAGATCTTAGCCTGGTGGAAGCCAGGAGTTGTGCATCCGCAGCCGGGGAGATCGGGTGGGTCCGTGTGGATGAACAACATATACCACTCCTAGAACTACTATTACAGGTGAGTAACCTGTTCTTCTAGGATTGTGGATATGTTGTTCATCCACACTCTTTGGCAGACTCCTAGCACTTCTCTGGGAGGAGGTAGGCAAGGCACACACCCCCTACTTAGGAAACAGAGATTGAAGAACTGAGGCCCCAAAACCAGCATCCCAGCGTGACTCAAGGTCGATGTGGTAGTGGGTGATGAAGGTGTTTGCTGACTTCCCAGGTAGCAGCCCGGCAGATTTCCTGGATAGGGATGTCCCTGGAAGCAGCCACCGATGCAGCAGTATGGCAGGTAGAAAGAGCTCTTATCCCTCTGGGAGGCTCCTTGCCCGCCAACTCATACCATAGACCTATGCATGATGTAATCCATCTAGCAATGGTCCGCTTTGCTGCAGGTCTGCCAGAAGCGGCTTCAGTGTAGGTGATAAACAGCTGGTGAACCTCTGCCCGAATTTCCACCATCCTCTCCTTATAGTAGGAGACAGCACGTCCATACCTCTCAAGTGTCCCTGATTTTCAGGGACGTCCCTGATTTTGCCTCAAAATTTTACTTTGTCCCTCCTAAAATTTGTGTTTTTGTGGCTAAACAGTGGGGAAAGTAAGCACAAAACAATGTCAAGCATTAAAGTTACAGACTTTTTCTTCTTTAGAAAATGCATTTTGCACTAAGACCCATATTCTACCAGCTTTCTGGGTGGATATCTCTAATTTTGAAGATGTGTCCCTGATTTTGGTCCTTTGTCCCTGATTTTTTTAAGCCTTGTCCCTGATTTATGAGGCAAGGGGTTGAGAGGTATGAGCACGTCTCAGGTCCAAGGTATGGAGCCTGTACTCAGCCTCCAAGGTGTAAGTTGGGTAGTAAACCAGCAGAGTTAACACCTGGTTAAGGTGAAACTCTGACACCACCTTCGGAAGGAATGCTGGTGGGGGCACAGGACAACTTTGTCCCTGTGGAAGACCAGATAAGGGGAGTCCATCGAAAGTGACTTGAGCTCCCCTGTCCTTCTGGCGGATGTGATAGCCACCAGGAAGGCCGTCCTCCACGACAAGTGTGACAACTCACACTTGTGCATGGGTTCGAATGGCTTGCCCATAAGCTTTGCCAGACCAGCAGTAAATCCCACGGAGGTGGAGGTTCATGCACCGGAGGGGATATGTGATCCAGGCCTTTGAAAAAGCGCCCTACTACTGTCTCCTGCGCCAACGTCGGCTGACCAGCCCGTGTCCGGTAAGCAGAGATGGCTGCCAGGTGCACCCTAAGGGTTGATGACTGTAAACCCCCTTTAGAAAGAGACCAAAGGTAGTCGAGAATGTTAGCCACTGGACAGGACAAAGGGTTCACGCCCTTGCCCTGACACCAAATGGAAAACCTTTTCCATTTGAAGGCATAACATTTCCTGGTTGACTCCTTTCTGGATGCTTCCACATCTGTGAGTACATCCTCAGACAGACCCAGATCCTGGAACTCTAGCCACTCAGGAACCAGACTCTCAGGAGCAGGGATTGAAGGTCCAGATGGAATACCTTCCCCTGACTGACAGATACCAGGTCTGGGTGCACTGGAAGATGCCGCGGAGGCCTGGAGCTGAGGCTGAGGAGATCTGGATACCAGAACTTATGAGGCCAGTCTGGGGCTACCAGGATCACCTGTGCCTTGTCCCTCCTGACCTTGAGGATCACCTTGTGAACCAAGGGAAGTGGAGGGAAGGCACAGAAGAGGCCTGGGGTCCACGGCCTCGAGAAGGCATCGCCCTGCAGCAAGCCCTGCTGTGGGGGGCAGGCATGAAACAGCCTCAGCTTGGTGTTCTCCCTGGAGTCGAACAGGTCAACCTGAGGTTTTCCCCAGTGGGAGAACAGGCTGTGTACCACCTCTGGATGGAGAAACCACTTGTGGGATGTCTTGCCTACGCGGCTGAGAGCGTCCGCCAGTTGATTTGAGGCTCCTGCCAAATGGATGGCTAGGAGATCTGCCTCCAGTCGGCTCACAAGGGTCCAGATGCGGAGCGCTTCGCTGCACAGAAGCTGGGAATGTGTGCCACCCTGTTTGCTGAGGCAGTACATGGTCGTGGTATTGTCCATCTGGACTTGCACCACTTGACCCCAAAGGAGTGGAGCGAATGCTGACAATGCCAGTCTGACTGCTCTGAGTTCCAACAGGTTGATACGATATCGGGATTCCTCAAGGGTCCAGAACCCGTGGGCCCTGTGGTTCCCCATGTGGGCTCCCCAGCCCATGAGAGAGGCATCGGTCGTAAGTATGACCGTCGGCTCAGGACGGACAAATGGGATCCCTTTCTGCAAGTGATCCAGGATGGTCCACCACTGGAGAGCATCCCACAACTTCTGGGTTACAGAGACCAGCTGGTCAAAGTGACCATGTTGCTGGGTCCACTGAAGGGGGCGCATATGCCACCGGGCCTGTCAGACCACGGTGGTGCAGGCCGCCCTGTACCCCAGAAGGCACAGAAAGTCCCGGGTAGGGCGGAAATGCCCAACCAGAAATTACTGAACAAAGGAGGAGAGAACCTCTGCCCTGTCCGTCGGCAGCCGGGCTATGGCTTGGCAGGAGTTGAGCTCTCCCCCAATGAAACATATCACCTGTGAAGGTACGTGTTCCGATTTGGCCTCATTGATCAGGAGACCAAGGTCTGTGCAGGTCTGGAGGACCAGGTCCCTGGACTTCTCCACCTCTTACTTGGTTGAACCCGCCAAGAGCCAGTCATCGAGATATGGGTATACCCTGACCCCTCGACACTGAAGATGAGCCGCCACCACTGCAATGTATTTGATGAAGACCCGTGGGGCTGATGACAGGCCAAACGGCATGGCTCGGAACTCGAATAGGACTCCTTCTGCTTGGAAGCGAAGGAACCTCTGGCGAGATGGATGGATCGGGACGTGAAAAAACGTGTCCTGAAGATACAGAGAGCAAAACCACACATGCTGCTCGAGAGATGATATGATCTGAGACAGCGTTACCATCCTGAAGGTGCGTGACCTGAGGAACTGGTTCAGGTCGTGTAGATCTAGAACGAGGCGCCAGCCCCCCGTCCGCTTTGGAACCAGGAAGTACCTGGATATGAACCCTGGGTTGACCAGTGGGCCCATGATTCTGGCCACCACCTCCTTGCGGAGGAGTTGGGCAATGTCATCTCAAAGAGCCGACTGAGTGTGTACAGACACCATATCCTCCCGTGGGGCATGGGCTCGGCTTGGAGGGTACTGCTCGAATTCCAGAGTCAGTCCCTGACCCACCATTTCTAGAACCCACCTGTCTGTGGTAACAGCGGACCAAGCGGAAAGGGAGTGGCCCCCCCCCATGGGAGGACCCAGAGATTGCGTGACAGATATGAGGGTGGCTACCCCCATTGCGTCACTGAGCAGGTTTGGAGGAAGAAGGTCCACACTGGAGACCGCCTGAACCCCATCCTCCAGGCTTACAGGCAGTCGGAGGCCCAGACTTGGGCCGAGATCGCCAAGACTGTGCTTGCTGTTGCTGCCCCGCTTGGAAGTGGGGCTGCCTGGCCTCAGAGGCAGAGTGCCGAAATGGCTTTTTCTTCTGTTTTTTTGGAACCCTGGGATTTTTGTTGTGCAGAAGTGACAGAGTCCAAGGTGGCACTAGACTTCTTAATACGTTGGACATGACCGTCCACACCTGGGCCGAAGAGATCGGTACCCAGGAAAGGGACGTTTGTTAGCTTGTGTTGGGTATCCGCTGTGAAGGTGCAGACCCTCAACCAAGCCCTGCGGCGCATGGCAACCCCGGATGCCACCAAACGGGCACATGAATCCTCAAGGTCCAGTGCCATCTGGAGTTGCTGCTTCGCAACAGCCCAACCCTGGTTCCAGACCTGCTTGACCGTGGTCTGGAGGTCTGCGGGGAGATGAGGAAGGACCTCATTAAGGGAGCCCATGATGAAGGCCGAGCTTGCCCGACAGAGGCCCAGTGTAGAAGCAGCATAGACTTTGCGGGCAGAGTGGTTCAGTTTTTTTGACTCCTTGTCCAGAGGTCTATCAGTATCTGCCGAGCTACCTGAGTGTCTGAGCACAGATTCGGTTACCAGCCCCTCAGTAGAGGGATGCTCTGTGAACCCCGAAAGGGACCCAATGGGCACCACATATTTGCGTGCCATCCGTGGAGAAGGCACAGAGCAGGAGGCAGGATGCTGCCACAGCTCCAAAACCGGACCGACAATGGCCTCGGCCACGGGAAAGGCTTCCATCAGTGAATCCCTCCATTTGACAATATCCAAGAGGGGGTATTCAGACCATTTTTGAACGGGTTTGAGAGGCATTTCTGTGGATTCAGAGATAAGGCAGCGGATGCCCTCTGTTGAGAGACTCCCGACCGATTCCTCGTCCAAAGGATGGGAATGAAGGTCCGAGTCGTTGTACTCCGAGGAGTCTGGATAAATCAGCTGGCCACCTGTGTCACCCTCCACCCACCTGGGATGGTCAGGAGTGAGGGTAACTTACAAGTTAAATCTTACTAAAACAGAAATATACCCCCTCAATCACCTAACCTATAAACAAGACTTCATCCCATTTGGTATGAAGTGGTCTCCACCCTGTATCAAATATCTTGGTATATATCTAACTACTGAGCCAGCCCTAATACGGAAATTAAATCTGGAGGATCTGCGGGGTATTATCCAACAGGACCTAGCCCGCTGGAAGAGCCTCCCTCTTTCACTCTGCGGTAGGATTATTATTATTAAAATGAATGTTCTCCATAGGCTCTTTTACCCATTAAATATGCTCATTACCTGGCTTCCATTATCCTTCTTTAAATGTATTTATTCCGATATCACCTCATTTATCTGGTTGGATAAAGCCCCCAGGCGCTCTTGTCTTAAACTGGGATTACCTAAAGAATCTGGTGATCTACGGCTACCTAATTGTATACTATACTACTGGGCCAGTCATCTTTAAAAATATGGAAAATGGCTATCTGCATCTCAGACAACAGCAGATGAGGAATATGTTCCCATCTGGTTGCAAATAGAATCTGATCTCATTTGTAACTACAATCTAAGCCCCGGTGCTATTTTCTCCTCACCCTGGAAATCCTTTCTGAAGGTCTTAGGCCTTTCCCCAATTGGTCCATCTTTTAAAGTACTCCTGCAGCTTTGTGCTTATCTTAAGATGTCCCCTCTAAAGGTTTCTCTCAACCCATCTTTTCCAACTTAAATATTAGAATGGGGTCATCCATTACCTAACACCTGGCTTCCGACTCTTCCTGAACTTAGCGTATCGGATTTCTACTCCCAGATATCTATACTTTCCTCACCTGAACTACTCTCTAAATTCTGGCTGGCACCCTCCCATGTATTTAAAGTTTACCAGCTTCGGCATCTTCTGGTGAACCAGTTTGGTCTCTCACTACAGCACCCCTTACTTGGGGATTTTCTGCAGCAGGTCAGAGAGCTCGCCGGCAAACCCCATGGTGTCTCCTCTCTATATGTGTACATGCTCACCAACTCCCATCCTTCTTCCATAGCAGGTTCCAAGATTTGGGAGTCCCTTCCTCCAGACCTTGAAATTAATTGAATGGTTCTCTGGAAAGACCTATACACCTATTTATCTCAAGACTGTCTCAGGCTTACCCAGCATTGTATCCTAAATAATATGTATTACACCCCTGTTAAACTAGCTAAAATGGGTCGTCTTCCTTCAACTAAGTGCTCCAGATGCGGCAAGGAAGAAGGCATCCTACTACATATACTTTGGTCCTGTGAAAAAGTATCTTCCCTGGGGGCAAAAATTGAAGAGAGGTTGGACCCTCCCTCTTTTAGGTCTGCAGGGCCTTTTCTCCCTGGCTATTTGTATAGTGGGTGATTATTCCCAGATTCAGGTAAAAGTAAGGAGATATCATATGGCCATTATCTCTTTAGTGGTTAAGAAGACAGTTCTTAGACATTGGTTGGATCAATCACCCATTACATACAGTGAATGGTTACAATAACACTCTTTCTCTTTAAGGACAGAGCAACTAATTGCCACTATAAGGCACTGTATGCCCCTCTTTAATAATAAGCATTTGTCAATGCCGAATGTTTGCTTGCTGGTATTAGCATTGGAAATGCAGGAGTTAGACTGATGCAGAATAAGAATGGCAGTGAAGTATTGAACTTCACGCCAACCTCACCTTCATCCAGTAGAGATGGACAGGAATTGGGGTAAGTGTTTGGGTCGTTGTCCATGACGGTCATGCCATGTCACCTCACCCTATTCTGCAGACACCGACGTGTTGAGGTGTGCCTTGGGGTGTTTGGCTTTACAGTCACCCCAGTCCATAAGGACATACACTGAAATGGGCGCAGCACAGAAGAATGGGGGGTCTGGGGTTGAAGAGTCCAAGGTACACCTCGATGCCTGTCAGTGGCTGGCGGGTGGGGGTGGGATGGCATGAGCAGTACAGTTGGCAATCCAAAGGCACACCCCGATGCCTGTCAGTCTGTACAGGCTGGGATGTTATGATTAGAAACCCTAACACCTCAGGCGTTTGTTGGTATTTGCACTACAAATTTTCAACATGGCCTTTTTGTGACCCACCTCATGAAAGCATTTGGGACCTCTTCTCATGATGAGTGGCAGTGTGATTTTGTCAATGTGTCCCGAACTTTGAGTTCCAACAATGACCATGCCATTCTGCGCCATATGTACGAAAACACAGATCAGGCAGGATGTGAAGAATGACAGCTGTGCCATCCATAGGGAGGTGTGAAGAGATGGCAATGTTGAAAATCTGTAGTGGGAATAATAAAAATGCCTGCACTTTCGAGCAAATGTGGAAACTGCGCAATGCATGAGCGTAACAGTCATTTTATGGACTTTCGTCACCAAATTTTCAACATAAGTATTTTAGGACCTCTGCTCATGAACAGTGTCACTGTGATTTTCTTAATGCGTCCCAAACACTGATTTCTCACAGTGACCACACTATTCTGCGCTGGAAGTGCAAAACACATTTCAGCCAGGATGTGAAAATGACAGCTATACTGTTCATAAGGAGGTGTGGAAAAATGGCAATGCTGAAAATCTGGGTGAAAATATTACAAATGTGCTGAATTACGGTGTGCGTGGAAACTACATAAGCATGCATAACACAGTCATTTTATGGACTTTCGTCATAAAATTTTCAACATAGGCATTTTAGGACCTCTGCTCATGAACAGTGTCACTGTGATTTTCTTAATGTATCCCGAACACTGATTTCCGACAGCGACCGTGCTATTCTGCGCCAGAAGAACAAAAACACATGTTGGCCAGGATGTGAAAAATGACAGCTGTACTGCTCATAAGGAGGTGCGGAAAAATGACCATGTTGAAAATCTGGAGTGAAAATATTGCAAATTCGCAAAGTTACAAGCGCGCGTAGCAACTGCGCAACGCACGCTCATAAAAGTAATTTCTTGGATTTTTTCCACCAAATTTGCAACATAGACTTTTTGAGAGGTCACCTCATGAACACTAGCACTGTTGTTTCGTTAATCGGTCCCGAAAGGTGATTCCGCACAGTGAAGGCAAAATAACCTTTTGGGACTGAATAACGCCATGACAGTGACTGAATTCATGAGGAGGGGTCCCAATAACCCCATGTTGAAAATTTGGTGCCAAAATTCCCCAAAATGCCTGAGATATGCACCAAAGTTGAAAAAACCCTATTTATGCCATTATACAGCATTTCTTCAGTTCGCGGTTGGCTTTGAAGAGTGCAAACGTGTTCCCGGGCCACCGAAGATCGTCGCGCTGGGCTCTGGAGGAGTATGGGGTGGAGGGTGGGAGTCAGGATACAGAGGGTGGGTGCAGGTTGGGGCGTGGCCACGGACTCAACGAGGACGTTTCTGATTTACAAGTGAAAAAAAAAAACATTGTGGGACTTTTTTTTTTTTTTTAACAAGGACATTGTACGCTAGGGTGGCCTCCTGTAGCCGACGGGGGACTGGGCACCACCGTCGGCACATATGTGGGGGCGCAAGAGCCGAGGGTGATTGGGCACCCCCCTCGGCACAAACCTATTGTTTTTTTGGGGGAGGACATTATGCCGTCGGGGAGTGGGCTCCCCCGTCGGCAAATTAAACTGGGATAGGGCAATGGAGCCGACGGGGATTAGGGCCCCCGGCAGCAAACAAAGACTGTTTTTGGGGGGATGCATGCTGCCGAGGATTGGCACCCTCTCGGCAGCAGGGGTAGTATAATATTGTTTGTGAATGTGGCGGTGTCTTGCCACTGCATTCACAAACAATATTACACTAGGTAATGTTCCGCCCTGCAATGACGGGTTGCTCCCTCATTGCAGCGGAATGGCTGACACTGCAATGACGAGGTGGCCCATAATTGCTGCGGCAAAAACGTTACAAGTTGGTGGCACTTTTAGAAGCCAGTGTCATCAGCACACTGTGCCTCCATTGGTCCACCAGTGCCAAGCTCCCAAATACAGTGCCTCCGTTGGCTGTCACAGTGCCGCAACTCTAAAACCTGCTTCTCTCCTAAGCTGCCACATAATGTTTCTTGTGCACGTGCGCAAATAAACATAAAAAATGGGGCAAATTATATGCTCTCTACCTTTTCTAACTGCCTATGGTTCTCTCTGACTCCTCAATGGCGACTGTTAGCATATATTCATCTTTCATTTGAATTTCTGAGTTCGATGTACCCTTTTATTTATTTTTTTTTTTTTAAGATTAGAGTTGCACTCCATGGGGGTGTAGGCGGCTGGAGGTTATTGTGTTTATTGTGTGTGGGGGGTTGTTTCTCCTGCTTTCATACTACTGATCATTATCTGTCATGTTGGTTACTATATTCAAAATTAATAAAGCTTTTTCAAATAAAAAAAAAAAAGGAGTGAGGGATAACGGAAAGCCTACACAGGAGGCCCGGAACAGGCCAAGACTCTTTGGTAGGCATCCCCATGGGGGCTGCTTGGGTGGCGGCTCCACCAAAATTGGTGGAGAGGTCAATTTTGGCTAAACCGTTTTGACTGGCTCCATGGGAGGAGGAACGGTGCATGCCAGCTCTGGAGGAGTCGGCTTCGGCCTGTGTGGCGAAAGCCAAGTAATGGCCGGTGTGGGAGCTGGAACCGACTTTTGACTAGACAACATCAGCTGTTGCCACATTAGATCTCCGTAGCGTCGACGGAGTTTCCAATGAAACCTCTCCTCTTGAGAAGATGAAGAAGAATGTCAGCGATGCCTCTTTTTAGAGCGCCTGTGCACCTTCTTTGATCTGTCGCTCGAAGGGGTCTGAGACCTCGATCTCAATCATCGGGGAGACTGATGGGGTCGACTAGAAGGCACTGGGGAGACCGGTGGTTCTTCCTGGTCAGGGACCAGTTCTCAGATGGGTTTCCCAGCAGGCTGGGTCTCCTCATCAGGGAGAAGCAAGACCGGGGTCCTGAATAAAGAGCTGTCGGCCTTGTCGGGTGACAACGGGTCGACTGGGTCAAGAACAATCTCAACTGGATTGTCGTCCAGTGTCTGGGTCGACTGGCCTGACAGTGGGACTGTGAAACCAGCGGCCGAGTCCACAACCTCGACTGAAGTCGAGACAGGTGATTCCTGGGACCGAGATCTCTCACGATCCCAGGAACATCGTCGGTGAGACAAAGATTCTCTCGGTTCCCTGTCCTTTTTACGGGATTGAGAAACATGTGTGCCCGGAGGCCCCTCACCCTTGGTGGGAAGGGATTAGCACATCTCCTGAAAGGATCTGGAGAAAGTGGAGCCCAAGTTGAGTGGTACAAAAAAGGATTTAGAAGAACGATCCACGGCACTAGCTGCCTCTTCTTCAAAGGCCTTTTCAAGCGGCTTGGCGGACCCCACCCATCGGGCCTCCTTAGATTTGACCAGCGGATTCCGTTTCTCTGGTCTACCCAATTTCAGCTGTGTGAGATGATCATCTAAGACGTTCGGGTGGAATGCGCGACACATTTCACAGACCTGGGTGTCATGTCCGACACCCAGACAATACACGCACGTGGCATGAGGGTCTGTGCGAGACATCTTTTTCCCACGTGGGCAGCGGCAGAAACCTGAAGAAGATTTTCTTTCATAGTGGTCAAGATTGCGAAGTGATCGTCTAACACTGACGAGTTTAATTTTAAGCAAATCTGAAGATTTTGAAGCCAGGGCCAACTGAACGTGTGAGCAGTACGGAGGGAACCTGTATCTTCCAAAGGAAAGGAAGATTTGGCATCATGGGGCCGAGCCAAGGGTTATACCACCTGGGTTGGTGGGAGGAGCCAGCTTCAAGACCTTCTGGCAAGATTCTTAAAGGCAAAGGACATGCTAATAAGTGTGGATAAAACAACATAGCCACGATCCTAGAATACTACTTTTTAAGAAAGAATAATGGATACTCATCTGTAGAAGCGGTCAAACTGCAACGTGTGATCTCCGCAAGGTCCGACGTGATCAGGTCGATGGTAGGAAAGAACTGGAAGGTGGGTGTGGGGAACGCCCACTACATAGTGTCATACTGACATTGGCCACATGACATTGGGTGGGCGGTCCCCTGTCAGACGCTGCTAAAGTTTCTGTGTGGTTCTGACACCAGGGGGCACAGTCCTCAAGGTGATTACCTACTGCAAGAGCCCTCTCGAAGTAAGATCAAGTGGTGTACCTCAGGGATCAGTGCTGGGACCAGTGCTCTTCAATGTCTTCATGAGCAATACTGCAGAGGGTCTAGAAGGGATCCTGTTCGTGGACGATACAAAGCTATGTAATAGGGTAGAGACACAGAAAGGTATAGAAAAAATGAGGAGAGAACTGAAGAGGCTAGAGAACCAGTCCAAGGAACGGCAAGTGGGTTTCAATGCAAAAAAAGTGCAAGATTATGCACCTGGGGAGAGGGAATCCTAGGGTCGAGTATGAACTAGATGGGGTAACACTGGAGGCCACCAAAGAGGAAAGGGATCCAGGGGTAATCATAGAAGACATCCTCAAAGTGGCTAAACACTGTGACAAAGCAGACAGAAAGGCTAACAGAATACTAGGGTGCATAGGGAAGGGTATAACAAGTAGAAGGAGGGAAGAGGTAGTACCATTGTACCACTCCCTAGTAAGGCTTCATCTGGAGTACTGGGTTCAGTTCTGCAGGCCCCATCTCCAAAAGAAAACAGACAGGATGGAGACAGTACAGAGGAGGGTGACAAAAATGGTGTCCAGGATGCAGCATAAGTAGTACGAGGAGACACTCAGAGCTCTCAATATGTACTTTCTGGAGGGAAGGGGGGGGCATGATAGAGACCTTCAAGTATCTGAAGGGGATCAGCAGGGTACCAGAGGGGAGTATCTTTCATATGAAAAGAAATAGCAGAACAAGGGGGCACAGCAAGAGACTAAAAGGGAGAAAACTTATGGGGAACTTGAGGAAATTCTACGTCACTGAAAGGGTGGTGGAGAGAGATGGAACAGTCTCCCCCAGGATGTGGTGGGGGCAGCCATGGTTCTGGGATTCAAGAATGTGTGGGATAGGCACATGGGAATTATTAAGCTAGGGCAAAGGGGGTGGGGGGGCTTGTCATAGCATCTGGGAAGAGGGACAGGGCAGACCGGATGGGCCACACGGCCCTTATCTGCCGACAACATCTATGTATCTATGTATGCCTTGCACACACTGCAAAATCCATCTGCCAGTCAGTTAGGCTTCTTTCATCTTCATTTCTGGTTTTCTCCTATTCAGTAAGACATTGAGTCTCTCAATAGTAATATTATACAGCAGATGTATTCAGAATCTAGTTGGAACTTAATACATTTTCAAATAAAATTTTATTGGAGTGCAAGATACTGGATTGGTTTTGTAAACATGAGCTCTTTTTGTATTTGTAAATGTCTTTTTGCTTTAACTGGTATAGGCAAGGCCCCTGGAATTCTGCGGTTGCGGAATTTGCCACATAATTTGCATCATGCTGCAGAATATATATAGTGCAGCAGAATTAATTGTTTTTGGTGAATTTTCATATAAATATAGTTTTTCCATAGTGTCAGGCTTTCTTTCCCACCTCGTTTATCCTGAAGCCCCTCCTCTATGCTCCGCATATGATGTCATCGATGACATCACATCATATTTAGCCAATGACAGGACTGCATTTTGGCAGAGAAATGAATAAATCATGCTGCAGAAATCAGAAAATGCTGCCGAAGAAGTCAAGGAGCCATGCCGAAGAAATCAGAAAATTCTGCCGCAGAACACCAGAGGCCCCTGGGTATAGGTCACTATGTAAGCAATAATACCCAACAGGGTGGGTGGTAGTGGGCAATACTGGACTGCCCAGAGGTGTAATGAGGCCTAATGCTGTCCGCCCTGGATGGTATTATTACGCTTAGAAAATGGTCTACTGTATTACATATGTGTGAAAAAAAAAAATATGCATCAGTGTTAAAAATGTTAAAGAGTTTGTTGTCATGTAATGAAATAGTTCCTCTATCTGCAGTAGAATGGTGTTTTTTTTTTCCAGCTATGGAGTTCTGTCCTACTTTAGAGTGTGTAGTAGTGAAAAAAGGAGGGGAAAAAAAAAAAAGCCGGTTGATGATGGGAGGGGAAACAAACAATGAGATCGCTAAAAAAGGGTACATTTCTGTGCTGAGCAGTGTTCATTTTAATGCTCAATACATCGGGAGAATTGGGGTGAGAAGCAGTGCTTGTGGGTGGCCCTAACGTGGAGCTGATGAGGAAGCACAGAAGGTCCGTGCATTTACATCGAAGGGAGGTCAGCCGAGCTGAGACATAAAACTAAGCCTGCATAAAGCAGGAAGATGTGTGTGCTTTTATGTGGCATTGTTTGCTTTCTAGCTGGGGTACTGCGGTGGCATGGGCTATAATTGCAAGACTGCATGCATCTGGAGAGTTGGGCTGAGGAGCGGCGGCAGGTGGGCGACCGTTGTATGGAGCTGCTGAGGAGAGTCGGAAGGCCTGTTGATTGTCATCGAGGGAGGTGGGCTGAGATGCGAAGAAAAAGGATAGTATTCCTGCAAAAAAGCAGCTAGATTTTTATGGTTTTAGTGAGGTTTTTTTTGGCTGGTGCACTGAGCAGGGTTGCAGTTTAAAAAATGGATGGAACGGAAGAATCGGAACGAGGAGCGGTCCGTTGCTCTTGTGCACGTCTCCACTCGTGTTTTAGTTACTAATTGAAGCCTGTTTGCATTTCTTGAGGTTCACTTTTTGTCTTTTATTTCTATATAAAAGGGCAGCTGTTATTTCATGCGTGCCAAGAACTTAAGACGTGACACCCGGAAGTATGGAGGGAAGGAAAGAAGTCTCAAAATGCTTAATTCGCTTTTTTTTAGTTAACATAGGGTTGTGGCTGTCTGTTCATGTTTATGTCACTTTTTCATTCATTCATTCATTATTCGTTCGGTGCTCAGTGTGTTATGTGTGGGAGAGAAGAGAATAAGCTGTGAATCAAAAGTGGCTCCGGCAATCAACTGACACATTCGACAGTACTGTGGCTGCTGTTAGCTGCTATCCAGGTAAATATTTGCTAACAAAAAAAAAAATGCATTTATATTTTGTTATTTAAATGTCAACTACCGAGCTGCTGGCTGACACAAAGTAGTGTGTGTGTGTGGGGGGCACCAGCTGATAGCTTCCTCGCTTAATAAAAAAAAAATGGCGCATTTTCATTTTGAATTTTGAACATGGCACCATTATTTGAGTGGGTAATGGGGCAGGTTAGGACTGGCACTTTTAATACCCAGGCTCTGTTGCCTGATAGACGCCCACCTTGCCAGGGCTATCAGGCAGTCAGAGCTCGGGATTTTCTTAGACCATTTTCTAATAATTTAGCTGGACACCAGGTGATTACAATTAATAACTGTGTATAAAAAAGAGCTTTGCCTTGGTAACACCATGCCCCCTGACAGACGGTCAGTTTACCCGAAGCGCCAGGGCTAGTTGTGGTACTCCACATGTCTGTCTGCACTTTACCTTTATATTGTGCAATAAAGCAGTTCATAGTAATTCTGGTAGTGTGCAGTTTCCTTCTGTTGAGTGCATGCCATTTGGAGGAGTGTTTGTTGGTTTTTGGGCTGGCCAGCCCCGGCTTGCACTGTATCACACAATGGGTTTGCAGGTATTTCTGGATATTTGACTGATGGTAGAGCCCTACCCTTCACAATCAAGGCCCACTGTCGCCAAAGGAGCTCTTCATAGCACTACCGCATACGGCGATGGAGCCTCTCATCATCCGAGGGTGAAGAGGAAGAAGAGTGCTGACCGTGACACCTCACAGTCGAGCCAGACTGAAAGCACGAGGAATCCCTCTACCTCAGCCTGGACATCAACTAAATCGATAAGCCCGAGGAGATATAGCTGGAGGGGCAGTGTAAGACTGCCTATGTGTGGATAAATGAACCATATCTGCACCTCTAGAAGAAGGAAAACAAAGGAGGGAATGAAAATCCCCTTAAGAAAGAAACATATATATTTCCCCTTCTTTTGGGGGGAGGAATAGGGACCCAAGAATGGGGTCATCCCCTTTGCCCCCCCCCCTTTCTTTAAGAGAACAAGGGGGAGAAGTCCATGTCAAGAGCAGTGGTGTCCTCAAGAAAACTGCAAGGAGTGACAAGGAGATAAAAAAAAAAAAAAAAAAAACACATGGTGAGCTGCCCAGAAGCCCTGGCTCCCGATTGAGACGTGATGAAGAGATGCCAGTGAGAGCGCGGGGGTGCGCTCCATTATATTCAATGGGCAGCGATTTTTCTATCTTAATTTTGTAACATAATGGCCACTTAGCAATGAAACGTCTGCATCGGTCAACTAACAAGGGTCTTGTTAGTTGACCGATGCCTAAGTTTCATTGCCAAGTGACCATTATATTGCAAAAAAAAAATTGCCGTCATTGAATATAATGGAGCATGTCCAGCGCTCTCACTGGCATCTCATCATCACATCTGTGAGTGCAGGGGCAGACTGTGGGCGGTACAAAACAACTGGGAAGTCCTTTGGACCCCGTATTGAGACGTTTACGAGTGAAATAACTTTTAAATCAGCACACACATCCTGGGGATACTATTCTTATGGAGAACCTTTGGTGGCAAGGCAAAGGGAGCCTGTTAACATAGACTCACTGGGTACTGCTGACTGCTGTAATGTTATCAAGGTGAACAAATAGTGGGAAATAAGGCCCAACCATTGGCACAGCAGTAGTGCTACTGCTTATGATGCTGGTGACCCGATTTAGGAAATGGGCCTGAGTTGTCAGGGGCCGATTGGGGGAGGAGAATAATCAAGCATCTCAGAGGACACTGTTCTCCAGGGTGGGAGGGTCCCATCTTCCGCAACAGTACTGCCACTTGGGTGACCATAGTTGGTTATGTGGAGGGCTACGGGGAGGCTGCAGATATCATGGTCATAGGGGCTAGGCACGCCTTGCATGCAGGCGCCATGACAACATGGCATACAATGTCAGGAGCAGGGTGAAATGGTGAAAAATGGCCCCACCAACCAAATGAAGAAACCCATTATGTCTGGGCCCCACACCTCTACCTAGACGTGCCACCTAACGAAACACAGAAGCTCGGAGTAAATCCTCCTCTGACCCCTTCCCCACCTGAGGGGTAAACCATTGTCAAATGGAGGACCGGAAACCACCATGTAAGGAGGTGCAAGGGGGTCCAGTAGGCCATGGAAGATCTGGAGGGAGTCGGAGGCTGGAAATACAAAGGGGGCATTAACAGAAAGGGAAAATAAAATGATGGGGAAGGTTTTGAGGCGTGGTGGTTAGAGCACTGTACTGCGATGAGGTATGAGGTTTCAATCCCACCATAGCCATTGTCTTACTGTGTATGTGACTCTAACATCCCTGTGCTTCAGTCACTCCCTGCTCCACAACTGGGTGAAAGCAGGACTCTGCAGTGAGTGAGTGAAATGTTACGGCTCTGTTGGGCTATTTCAGGTAACTAAAACTATAAACAAAAAAAAATAGCAGGATGGGACTCAAGCCTCGAGCCTGAAACTACTCGGCCCCTACCCAGATTAATTATACACTACGAAATAGGAAGCTCTTAAAGAGACAGGCACGGAGGCTAACAGGGCACTCACATGCAAACACTTCTAAATGACTAGGACACAGAATGCCAGCCTGGCAGTGGGCTTTCAGGCAAGCCCAAGGAAGACTTTTGGCAACCCCCATTTGTAGGGGGTTACACCTGTATGATATAGAGAATAATGGATGGGGTGGTATGTGTAATGAGATTTTACACATGCTCGAGGTGTGGGATGCTACATAAACCCTGAGGACAAAGCCCAAGGGGGTTTGTAAAACATCCTACACCAAGGTATTGTGTAAAATCAGGTTTACACACAAACCCATCTTTATTTTATATAATTGCTGGCCTGCGCTTTCTCACCATAGCAATTATATAAAATGTAAAAAAAAAAAAAAAAAGATTGGAGTTGAGGCAGCTACAAACCGGTCGGGGTCCAGCGTGGTCCGCGGTCTACCAATATTGTAAATTATTATATTGTTTGTCTTGCAGAGTGGACCTCACCCATTTTTGTATTGTTACAGACATATAGAAACATAATTTGCCAGCAGAAAAAAAGACCCCAGTGGCCCACTGAGTCTGCCCCATACCTACCTACCTACTGTATCTGATGTAGAATGTGAGAACCCTAGTGGTCTCACTTCCCCCTTCCTTTTGCTTTTCAGTAATGTCTTAGTAGGCCCATGTATTTGTCTTGCCCACATTTGAACCCCTCCATCGTCTTTGCACAGATATCCTCTTCCAGTAGCGTATTCCACCTCTCAATTGCCCCCTCTGAAAATAAGCTTTTCCTGATATCGCTCTTGAATTTGCCCCCCATCCAGCTTCATGGCGTGTCCTCTGGTGTTTGTGTTTCCATCCAGTCTGAATAAATCCCACTATCCACTTTGTTCACCACATGGAAGTATGTGTGTTTGTCATGCTTCTTCTCTCCCTTTTCATTTCCAGTGAGTACATGTTTAGATATTCCAACCTCTCTTCATATAACCTTCTCTGATGTCCTTGAATGATTCTTGTAACTCTCACCTACACTGCCCCCACCCTGTCCCTGTGCATCTTTAAAATTGGTCTTCAGGACTCTATAGCTTGGACTTTTAAGACCCGGTTACAAGCTATGTTGTATATCATTTATTTTGTTGGTGACTCATAGTTACTCTTAAATGCTATTTCAGTGACATGTTGAAGATGTATTCCGTATCTGCAGGTGTGGACAAAAAAGTCTTCATGTATAGTTTTCGTACTCTTGTGAAAAGCTCGTCATACTACTTGCTGTACCTACTGAATCTGACTTTAAAAAAATCTGAGTTAAAGAAAAACTGTACACAGTATTTCTGGTGAGGACGAACCAATGACATATACAGTGGCAGTTGCACCTCCTTTCTCCTGGTGTCAGTCTCCCTCCCTATGCACCCCAACATCCAATTTGCCCTTCCCACTGCCATACTGCATTGTGCAGTTGTGGTCAGGCTTTCTAAAATTATTGCTTCCAAGTCTTTTTCTCCAGGATATTGATAGTTTCCCTTTGCTGCTACATTGGTGGATTGATGGCTTGGCAGCTGTGCTGTGTTAGGTCTCCTACACATCTCTGGAGAAGAGAACAAGTACCTAAACCAGGCATCTCAACAACAACAAATCAGACCAGGGATCTGCTTAACAGCAATCCAAGCCAGGGATCTCCTCAGTAACAAATTAGGCTGAAGGTCTCCTCAACAACAAACCAGGCTGAAGATCTCCTCAGTAACAAACCAGGTCCAGGATCTCCTTACCAACACACCAGGTCAGTGATCTCCCCAACAACTAGCCAGACCGGGTACCATCAAAACAATGAGCCAGGCTGGGGATCACCTCAACAGTGGGTCAGGACAAGGATTTCTTCAACAATGAGCCAGGACAAGGATCTTCCAATAACAAGCCAGGATGTGAATCGCTCCAACAGCAAGCCAAACCAGGTTAGGGATATCCCCAACAGCATGTCAGGCCAGGGGTCTACCCCACGGAAAACAAGGCTGGAGAGCTCCCTAACATGCGAAGCCAGAGATCGGCCCAACAACAAGCCAGGCCAAGGATTTGCCCAACAGCAAACTATGCTAGGTATGTACCCAACAGAAAAGCAGGCCAGGATCTACCCAGTAACACACCAGACAGGATTTGCCAAACAACAAACCAAGCCAGATATCGCCAGGCCAGAGATCATACCCAACTACAAACCAGTTTAGGAATATCCCCAACAACACAACAAACCAGGCTGGGGATCTCCCCAGTGGAGACCAGGCCACAAATCTTCCAAATAAACCAGGCCAGGGATCTCCACAAAAATAAACAAACCTTGGCTAAGAGAATGTGCTGTGTCATGATCTACCACCTTCAATAATTTAATTCCATGAACTGCAATCTATTATATTTATAGAACACTTCTGTTTATGATGTGTGCTCACACAGGCATAATATGCAGGAAGAATTCCCTTGACTTCAGTTTTTCAAGTCCTTTGTGGCTGCTGGAGTGCTGCAGTTAGAAGGTTGTCATTTGGAGTCTGCTTTAGAATCATGGAATCCATCTTGACATCAAAAGGAATGTAGTTATAATTTAGATTTACAGAGCATGTTTCATACACTCTGTAACTTTACAGCACACTGAACCTGCTCATATTTGTGCATTGACTTTATGCAGGCAAATGCTGCAGGTAATTTATACTATGTAGGGGAGAATGAAATCTTATAGATAAATGATTTCTGTGGTCTGAAGACCTAAAATGACGACAAATCGTTTAGCATCATTCTAGGTGGACCATTACCATTTATCTTCACTTTAGGTTGGTCACAAAGAAGCGTTTAACCAATAGGAGAGCAGCTTGAACAATGCTTGATGACATCACAATGACCGCTGCTGCTTTAAAAACAGCAGTGAAATCGAACAGAAACAGTTTATTCTTCACTAAAAGAACTAATCTGAAAACTTTACAATTTAAAATACATTGCATAAATTGGATACACTGTGGCATCACTCTGAATATGACATTAATCATCACTCATGAGAGGGCAGGACATTCGTAACACACTCATGGCTCCGCCACTCATGAGTTATGGTCCTGCCTCCTCACTCATACATAGATACACAGACAGTGTCGGCAGATAAGGGCCTATGGCCCACCCAGTCTGCCCATTTGAGCTTGTAAGTTCAGTTTATGTTTTCCTAGAAGTCTGTTGCCCCTTACCCCTGACCTCCAGAATTCCTTTATGTCTATCCCACGCATTCTTAAATCCCGTGATTGTTTCAGCCCTCACCACTTCCTCTGGCAGGGTGTTCCACTTGTCCACCACCCGTTCTGTGAAGAAATTCTTTCTCATGTTTCCTCTGAATCGTCCTCCCTCCAACTTCATTCCATGCCCTCTAGTCCTGGAACATCTTTTTCGCTTAAAAATAGTGTTTTCCTGCACCCTGTTCCTCCCTGTAAGATACTTGTATGTCTCTATCATATCCCCTCTCTCCTTCCTCTCCTCCATCCTCATGATGATAAATGGCTTATTCTGAGTCTGGCCATTGCATGTCCCATTTATCTCATCCAAAGAGAGGCACATCCCAACAATGCAACACTTCTGAAATATTGCACTGTGTTGTGTGAACTGGAAAGCAACCCATGTCTGTGTGTGGGATTTGAAACCATAAGATCTTACTTCGAGATACGCTCATGCAGCAGGTAACACCTTTAGGACTGAAGTTGGCGGGCACCAGGACCCCATGGAAACTTTCTAGCTATGATACCCAGCAGGGAAGCGGCCCGCCCTCATCGGCCTGTCCAATGTCACATGGTATAAAAGGGGTGGCCTCCCAGTCCATCCCGAGTTCTTTTCCCACTGTCGACTGCGAAAGTCAGACCTCCGTGGACGCCTTCAGCTAGTTGACCGCCATCTTTACCATGTTTTCAACACATCCTTTATGAATGCCGTCTTCTTCTCCAACATCGTCGATCGAGAGGCGCCCTTCCAAGTGCACGTGTGGCAAGCAGAGCCCTCATAAAGATGGCTATTCCGCCACACCTCGCATCACACCGGCAACCTGGGTTCGGGAATGGACTCGGGTTGTCGGGGGTCGGAGGGGCAGAGGAGGAGGATCAAGCGTCCCAACGGATGCTCTCCTCCTCCGGGGAGGGCTCTTGGGGTGCTTTGAGCACCCGACGCACCGGTGCCTGTTGAAGCATGGGCATCAGGGCACAAGTGGTTCTTCGAAACTGGGAGGGGAGGACGTTGTGAGCACTTGGCAATGACGTGCGTCAGCACACCATCTGCCTGGACATCAGTCCTTCGTGCTGATATCCTCAGGGGTAGTGGGACCAAAGGTAGTAAACGGGAAAACACCCTGCTCGGCGCCAAGATGATGACTAACCTAATCTCCTGGATCACCTACCACAGGCAGACCCCAATGTGCAGGCACTCCAGAGGGAAGGTAAGAGGGACACAGGAGTATACCTGACACTCTAGGGGCAGACTCCGTGGGAGGGTCACCGGGAATGGTCAAGTCTGAAGGAGAGGAGCTAGTGGGTAGTAAGGTGAGATAAAAATAAAGTGAAAAAAAAAAGATGGCCATTCAGCCTGCCTGTTCTGCCTGAGCCCAAACCACAACACTTAGGCCTGCTAGCACTGCTGCGATTTCAATCAGTGCACACGGCTCCAGTGCAAGAAGACCCTCAAAGCCTTTCTGCTTAAAAAACAGATATCTGCTATAGAAAATGAACTTCACCGCAAGAGCTCTTCATCCTCTCCCTCTTCATCATCTTCTCATAAAGAGAAGAAATCAAGCAGCAAACACAAGCACTGGGACAAGGAGAAATCCAGGGCAGAAAGCCACTCTCGGTCCCCAACGAAGTCGGCACCCCCCCCTCCTCCTCTGGGCTCCCTCATCTCCATTACGGGAGAAGGCTCTTTGGGGTGTGGGAAGTCCTCCCACGCCTCCCAGTCACTCAAGCATAAGCCCATTACCCCTGGGGACTCTAAGCCTAGTGGCTCGGCCGGTGGTCCTTCAGGTAGCAGGCCGCTGTCTATCACCCAACCGGCCAGGGTGTCCGACGAGTCCTCCCTGACATCAGGGGCCGATGCTAATAAGCGGCACAAGGGACAGTCGCCATCTTCCTCCGGAAGCAATGGGCGTACGTCCCGATCAGGAACAATGCTTCCTCCACAGGCAACTCCACCTAGGCGTCTGCCGGCTAGTTCCCCAGCCTGGCCTCCACCTACTCCAGTCACCTCTATGCCAACCTCCCCAGCGCCCCCTCGAGAAAACCCGGCACCTCTGCAGATGCTGGGTAACCTCCAGCATCCCCAGTAGGCTGACGACCGATGGTCAGACATTGGATCCGACGCTTGAAGGTACTCCTTTGGTCCCAATGCCAGATGACCAGGACCAGACTACCCCAACACTGGAGTTACGCCAGCTGGACAACTTGACTCCGGAGCCATCCATGCCCCCCATGTCCGATACTCCAGCTCTGCCACGGAACCCCCCTCCCAGGGTCTTAATGAGCTTTTTGCTACTTGGTGGGCCTATTTCATAGATAAAGAGGCCCCCTTGGCACCTGTAAAGCTGGCTCACCAAGGGCCTTCTCCAATTGAGCCATCGGGCCGCCCTTCCAATCCGCCTCCTAGGAGGCCGACGCCTGAGAAGGACCTTCCTTCTCCAAAGGATGACCATGCAGGCCCCCCGAGGTCACCTTCCCCCACTCCAGATTTGGGGGACTCAGAAGTGGATTCCTACTCTTCCTCCAGCCATGGGGACCCAGACCCTGTGTCTGACCCTGACTTCAGCAAGGATGCCCCATGCTCCCTGCCTTACGACCCTTCGTTTATGGACGTGATGTGTCACATCTAACAATTGAATGGATGGGACTCTGAAGACCTCGACCCAGAATGAAAGAGGTTGGCTGCCTTCCTTCAAAGGACGCCCTCCCCATGGTAGTTCTCCCAATGGTCAATTCGTTCAAGGACACCAACAAGCTGGCATGGAAGTGTCCTTTCTCTACACCAGTGGTGTCCAAAAAGTCAAACCGGTTGTATACCATTCCCTGGGATGATCCCTTACATGGGGAATAACCTGAGGCAGACTCAGTGGTGCTGAATGCCACCCACGACAGGTCCAGATGTCCGCTAGCACCTCAGTACACAACCCCCAGACAAGGACTCTAAGCAGTTTGATCTTCTGACCAGGAAAGGTTTTTCCTCCACTGCTTGTGCCATCCGGTCACAAAATTTCCTTGTCCACATGGTCCAGTACCAGAATGCCCTGTGGGATAAGGCACTGGAAATTATTCAGACCATGCCAGACTCACCAGGACGGGCGGAGCTCATGGCCATCATGAAATCCGTCTCGAACATTGGTAACCACATCCTGCAGGCTTCATACGACACCGTGGATTCGACGGGCAGAGCAGTGGCTTCAGCGGTCTGTATCCACCGATACACTTGGCTAAGAGTCTCCGAGTTCGCCCAGGACATCGGTCCAAAATTATGGATGGTTCCTTCAGAGGGCCAGTTCTGTTTGGGGAATATACTCAAAATATAAAATATACAGGCTCTCCTTTAAAAGAGGGCCATCGAGCCAGTGCCCCCGGAACAACCAGGAAAAACAGGTTACTCACCTGTAACAGGAGTTCTAGGAATGGTATAGGTTGTTCATCCTCACTTACTGGCAGGTTCCTTGCCACTTTAAATCTTGCCAGAAGGTCTTCAAGCTGGCTCCTCCCACGCACCCGGGTGGTAAAACTCTCGGCTCCGCTCCATGATGCCAGATCTAGCCTGCTGGAAGCCAGGCTGTTCGTCGAAGCCAGGGAGGTCGGGTGGGTTGTGTGGATGAACAACATATACCATTCCTAGAACTCCTGTTACAGCTGAGTAAATGAAAATTACGCACCTACCGTAATTCTTGATCTTCTTGGATGAGTCTCCACCACTCATTCACACTATTGGGATCTGCGCCGGAGGCACTAGGACATATTGGGAGCAAACTTTTTGCTGGAGGGTCGGCGCCAGAGATGGTGCAGCAAGGATCGGCGCTGCGAGCCCTAGCTCATGTGGTAACGACTATCTCGGTGTCGCCCCTCCAACCACCTCAGTACCTTTTTTACCAAGGAGGTGCAGCGTAACTAACCTAGAAGGGTAGCCTAACCTAACAACCGGACATGAGATAGTCTGGGCGACCCGTGTAAGAAGGGTCAACAAGTCTTCACGGCCTAAAGATTTGAGGGAGCGAAGACCAACAAGAAAGGTGAGCTCGGGGGATGGAGGGTGGGTGTATGAATGAGTGGTGGAGACTCATCCAAGAAGATCAAGAATTACGGTGGGTACGTAATTTTCATATCTTCCTGGACATAAGTCTCCACCACTCATTCACACTATTGGGAGAGTACCAAGCTAATAATCCCCCGAGAGGACGGCAGGAGAGACCAAGAGCTCACGTTTCTAGGACAGAAGTCCATTGAGGATGGCTCTGCCAAAGGAAGAATGCCATCTGGCATGGACATCCAGTGCATAATGTTTAACGAAAGTATGCACTGAGCTCCAGGTGGCCGCATTGCAGATGTCTGCGATGGGCACATTGCAGTTCCGCTAGGGATCTTGCGACCGCTCTGGTAGAGTGGCGTAAACTCTACCCTCCAACAACCTGCGCCATGGAATAGCAGTGACAAACCGCCACTAGCCAAGATGAGATACATCTGATAGCGACAGGTTGACCAGGCGGGTCTCACTGAAGGAAGCGAACAGTTGCTGAGCTGCGAAAATCCTTAGTTCTATCTAGATAGAAGCATGAGGCCCTCTTAACATCAAGAATGAGAGAACATTCCCTTCATTCTGGAAGTCCATAAAATAAGAGGGAAGGACCAAAGGTTGGTTTAGATGAAATTCTGACACAACCTTAGGAAGAAATTTAGGATGAGTCAGAAGAACTACTTTGTCCTTATGGAACACAGTATATGGAGGGTCTGTGACTAGGGCATGTATCTCAGAGACCCTGTGGGCTGAGTAATGGCCACTAGGAAGGCAGTCTTCCAGATGAGAATTTTAGCTCACAGGTAGCCAGAGGTTCGAAAGGTTTCGGTGAGCATGTCTAACAAGATTAATGTCCCAGGCTGTGACTGGACGTCTTGTAGGGGTCTGGTATGCAAATCCCTTAGAAATCTCTTAACCATAGGTAACTGAGCCAGAGTTAAGGAAATAACAGGCTCATGATCGCTGAAATAGCACTAAGATGAACTTTGACTGTAAAGTACTGCAGACCCGAATTTGAGAGGTCCAAAGGTACTCAAAACCTTATCTGGTGGACAGGAAAAGGAATTTAAAGAAGGACTTTGCACACCAGGCGAAAAGCAGCTTCCACTTGGCTGTGTAAGTTTTCGAGTGGCTGGCTTCCATGCAGCCAGAAGAATATCTGAAACTCTTTGAGACATTGAACGGTTTACTTGATCTCTTCAGGAGCCAAGCATGAAGGTGTAGATCTCAGGTTGGGATGAACCACCGGTCCCTGAGTCAAAGGTTCATCTGCAGGAAGTGGTCTCGGAGGAATTGCCAACATATTGTTGAGTAGTGGAAACCACAGCTGCCGAGGCCGAAAGGGAGCAATGAGAATCATTTTGTCCCCCTGGGATTTGAACTTGAGGAGTACCCTCTGAATTAGAGGAATAGGCAGAAAGGCGTAAAGAAAGCGTTTTGTCCACCGCAGCCTGAACGCATCCTGACAGAAAATGCCGGGCCCTGGATTTCTGGAGCAGAAGAGAGGCAGTTTTGCATTGAGTGGGGATGCAAAAAGGTCCAGGTCTGGAGTGCCCCACTCCTCGAATAGTGACTGAACTATGGCTGAGTTGAGAGACCACTCGTGAGGGTCTGTCTCTGTTCTGCTGAGACGGTCCGCCAGTTCGTTCTGAGCACCTGGCAGGTAGACCGCTTGAATTAGAGCCTCATGCTCCAAGCACCATTCCCATAACCTCATTGCTTCTCTGCATAAGGGGTAAGAGTGGGCACTGCCCTGCTTGTTGATGTAATACATCACTGCTTTGTTGTCCATTTGAAGGAGAATGTTCTTGTGACACAGAATGTCCTTCAAAGCTCGGATCGCATAAAGAACAGCTCTCATTTCTAGGATGTTTATGTGGAGCTGGGACTCGACTTGAGTCCACGCACCTTGAGTGTGGAGAGCCTGACAGTGAGCTCCCCACCCCATTAGGGATGCGTTCGTGGTAATGGAGATTTGATGGTCCAGAGGAGCAAAAGGATATCTGTCCAGGAGATTGCTCTCTTGAGACCACCAGGTGAGTGACCTCCTTAAGGGCTCTGCCACCTTGATGAGATAGGACTGCGGGTGAGTGGTTGGGGACCACTGAGTACTGAGCATCCACTGGGTGGTTCTCATGTGCAGACATGCTAGGGGTACAGTCAACACTGAGGATGCCATGAGGCCTAACATCCGCTGCATCGAGAGAGCTGAGACTGAGCTGTTTTCCCCGATGTGACGGGCCATCTGAAGGATATCGTTCCTCCTGTCTTCTGGAAGAAAAGCCTTCGCACAGGAGGTGTCCAGAAGAGTCCCTATAAAAAGGAGCCTCTGGGAGGGCTGCAGTTGCGATTTCTTGAGGTTGAGCAGAACTCCCATGGACGTAAGGAAGCACGAAGCCATCTCCACGGCGTCCAGAGTCCCCTGCCTGGAAGAATTTGCTAGAAGCCAATCGTCCAGATAAGGAAACACCTGAATTCTGACCTTTCTGAGGTGTGCTGCGAGAACTGCACAACATTTTGTAAAAACTTGCAGCGACGAGCATAGCCCAAAGGGCAGGACTCTGAACTGATAGTGTTGTCCCAGAGCCACAAACCTCAGGAATTTGTGATGCCTCGGGTGAACAGGAATGTGCTGGTAAGCATCCTGCATATATAGGGAGGCTAACCAGTCGTGTTGGTGGAGCAGAGGTAACAGGGTTCCCAGAGAAATCATTTTGAATTTCTCTTTGGGGAGAAATTTGTTTAGCTTTCTGAGATCTAGAATGGGGTGCATACCGCTGGACTTCTTTGGAACCAGAAAGTAATGGGAGTAGAACCCAGTGTTACGTTGGCACCACTTCTACTGCCCTGTTGTTCAGAAGGCCCTGAATCTCGGCGGCGAGAAGGTCTGACTGGAGGGTTGACAGCCTGGGCTGCCGTTTGTGGGGACAATCTGGGGGGGTCTCCACAAGATTGAGTGAATACCCCTCGTGAATTATCCGAAGGACCCATTTGTCTGAGGTTATGGACTTCCACTGGTTGTAGAAGTGCATCAGACGACCTCCCAACGGAGAGAAAGAGTCCACCTTGGGCAGCTGAGATGGAACTTGGGCCGGCAATTCATAAGGTAGCGCCAGGCGTTTGGGCCTTAAGCTTTCTGTTGCACCTTCTTTTGAGGCTGGGCAGGTTGATTCTTATGGAAACTTCCTCTGCCTCTGCCTCGAAAGGACTGGCGATTATGAAACTTTCGTTTACTGGCATGCCCTCGAGAGGGGGCAGGAGGGGGCCGAGCCAACTTAATGGCTGACCTAGTCTTTTATGTAGCTTCTAGAGCTTGCTCTACCTGAGGACCAAAAAGATATGCACCGTCAAAGGGCAATGCCATCACCTGCTGCTGCGCATCATTCGTAAAGCCCGAGGTGCGCAGCCAGGAATGACGCCGGGTGCAAATACCAGCAGCCGCTTAACGGGAAGCAGTGTCAAAAGCATCCATGGCTGTTTTAACCTGCTGGTTACTAGATTCAATACCTCTGGTGATGGTTTGAAGAAGCTCTGGCTTTGAATTCGACTCCGGCAGGGCTTCAACCATCTGTTTAATAGAATGCCACAGGATATACTCATACTGAGAAAATAGCCTTGGTAACTGTCTACATACTTAGAGTAGAAGCAGCAAAGACTCTCTTACCTAAGGTGTCTATCTTACGAGATTCTTTGTTAATAAGTGAGCTGTAGTAGCTTGAGGAAGAACGACCTTATCATTCTCTGCCAGGACTACACTAGGATCCGCAAAGGCTTGAGATGCCAAAATGGGACGATCCTTGGGGGCTGAATATTTCCTATCAATGGATTTAGCCACTGAAGGGGTAAGGGAAGGATTATTCCATACCATTTGAGACAGCGTCTCGAAGGAAGGCTGAATCAGAGGAGTCAAATCCGTAGGGATCTCCGAGGCATGAAGATATTGGAGTCTCAACAATTTCCCAGGATCGATGTCTGTAGTCTGCAGAGAAAGTGTGGAACTCAGATTTTTCAACAGAGACTTAAAGGATAGGTCCTCAACCACAGGCTCTGCAGCAGTAATAGATCCTACTTCGTCCACTTCATCACCCAACCGAAGGTCTGGGTCAGGCTCAAAGTCATCTCCTGACGGTCAGGAGGGACTGTATGGACAGGAAAGGAATGAAAGTGGGAAGAAGGAAGCAAGTGAAAGAGGAATCCCGAGGCGGTGGCGCCGGAGGCGCATGGCACGAGAAGCGAGGCCGCGAGGCCAGTGGCTGAGAAGCCGCACAGCGCCGAAGCCGCACATCGCAGAGGAGGCGGGCGCGGCGCAGCATCGGCCGAGGCGCCAAAGCACTCCCAGACTCGAAAAACAGGTTTTGAAAGAAGAGCAGGAGATAAGGGTATCGGTGTGGCCCCCTGCGCCGCAGCCATGTGAGGAGGGGGGGAAACACCCAAACACGGAGTCGACGGCACCAAAGAAGGTGCCGCGCAATCAGGAAGGTCCAACCGCCCTACTTGGTTGCCCAGAGAGCCCGAAGGCCCACAAGCGACCGAGCCAGGTAGCCGAACCGACCTCCAAGCCCATTGCTCCATAAGGGCGGCCCACTGATGAAACTGCTCATCTGAAGACCTACCTGCGGCCGGGGTAGTGCTCCGATGTCGATTGGCGACTCCGAAGGAGGAGACCGGCAACTAGCCCCGATAACCGAGCATCTACGAGCAGACATATCAGAGGGCGACCTCGAGTGATGCCTTCTTTTTTTAGACCTGTGGGCCGAAGAAGAGCTCGAGGCCGAACAGTGCCGAGAGTGCGACCGTTTATTTTTATGCTTCCGGGGGGACCGCCCATCCCCTCGGGCACTGGGCTGACCGTTGTCAGACCCTCCCTCCGGAGAAGGCGGCAGACCGGACCCAGCCCGACTGACTGAACAGCTTTCATACGAAGTCTCCCTACCGTCACCTGCCCTGCTCATGGTCGACTCTGTCAAGGTAGGCTGAGACTTCTTTATTGTATTTATTTCAAATTAAGAATAAATTTAAGTGATACTGTATCGAGATAATCCTACAAAATAATAAAAACTGAAAACTATGCTGCTAGTTTGAAGTTTGACTCCCGACAGGCGAGCGACGTCATCACTGAAGTGCACTCGTCGGCGGGAAAAAAGGAACTGAGGCGGTTGGAGGGTCGACGCCGAGATAGTCGTTACCGCACGAGCTAGGGCTCGCGGCACCGATCCTCGCGGCGCCATCTCTGGCGCCGACCATCCAGCAAAAAGTTTGCTCCCGATGGGTCCTAGTGCCTCCGGCGCAGATCCCAATAGTGTGAATGAGTGGTGGATACTTATGTCCAGGAAGATCCTGTATTTCTAGGGACACGGATATGTTGTTCAATCCACACTAACTGGCAGACTCCTAGCAGTTCTCCGGGAGGAGGGAGGCAAGGCGCACACCCCCTACTTGGGAAATAACAACTGGAAAACCGAGGTCCCAAAACCAGCATCCCGGCGTTACTCAAGGTCGATGTGGCAGTGGGTAATGAAGGTGTGTGCTGACTTCCAGGTAGCAGCCCTGCAGATTTCCTGGATAGGGACGTCCCTGGAAGCAGCCACCAAAGCAGCGGTATGTCGGGTAGAATGAGCTCTTATCCTTTTGGGAGGCTCCATGCCCGCCAACCTGTAGCAGAGATCTATGCAGGAGGTAACCCACCTGCCTATCGTCCGCTTGGCTGCAGGTCTGTCAGGTGCGGCTTCAGCGTAGGTAACAAAGAGCTGGTGAACCTCTCCCCAAACTTCAGCTGTCTGCTCCTTGTAATAAGAGAGCGCACTTCTAGGGTCCAAAGTATGGAGCCTATATTCGGCCTCCGAGGTGTGATTGGGGTAGAACACCGGCAGAGTCAACATCTGGTTAAGGTGAAACTCCAACACCACCTTCGGAAGGAATTTCAGGTGGGGGCGCAGGACAACCTTGTCCCTGTGGAAGACCAGATAAGGAGACTCGATAGAAAGCGCCTGGAGCTCTCCCATCCTTCTGGCTGACGTGATAGCCACCAAGAAGGTGGTCTTCCACGACAGGTGAGATATATCACACCTGTGCATTGGTTCAAATGGCTTGCCCATGAGCTTAGCCAAAACCAGCAGTAGATCCCACAGAGGTGGAAGTTCTCGCACTGGAGGGGATATGTGATCAAGGCCTTTGAAACAGCACCCGACCACCTTCTGCGCCACTGACTGCTTCCTGGCCTGCGCCCGGTAAGCAGAGATGGCTGCCAGGTGCACCTTAATGGTCGTCGACCGAAGTCCTAGCTGAGAAAGGGGCCACAGGTAGTCCAGAATGCTAGCTAAGGAACAGGAGGAAGGGCCCAACCCCTTATCCTGACACCAAATGGAGAATCTTTTCCATCTGAAGGCATAGCATTTTCTGGTCGACTCCTTATGGGATGCCTCAACAACGTTGAGGACCTCGTCGAAAAGACACAAGGCCTGGAACTCTAGCTGCTCAGGAACCAGGCCGTCAAGTGCAGGGATTGAAGGTCCGGGTGGAGTACCTTTCCCTTGCTGACTGAGATCAGGTCCGGGTGGCCTGGAAGCCTCCTCGGGAGCCTGTAAGTGAGGCTGAGGAGATCTGGATATCAGAACTGGTGGGGCCAGTCTGGGGCTACCAGAATTACCTGCGCCTTGTCCCTCCTCGCCTTGAGAAGCACCTTATGGATCAAGGGAAATGGGGGAAAGGTGTAGAAGAGGCCCGGGGTCCACGGCTTCGCGAAGGCATCCCCCTGCAGCAAGCCCTGCTGAGGGGGGCGGGCATGAAACAGCCTCAGCTTCGCATTCTCCCTGCGGCAAACAGGTCCACCTGAGGTGTGCCCCAGTGGGAGAACAGATCGTGTACTACCTCCGGCAGGAGAGACCACTCATGAGATGCAGCACCTATCCGGCTTAGGGCATCGGCCAGAGTGTTGGAGGCTCCTGCCACATGGATGGCTAGGAGATCCGCCTCCAGTCTGCTCACGAGAGACCAAGTGCGGAGAGCTTCCTTGCACAGAGGCAAGGAGCGCGTCCCGCCCTGGCGGTTTAGGTAGTACATGGTCATGGTGTTGTCCGTCTGGACCTGGACCACTTGACCTCGTACAAATGGAGCGAACGTGGTGAGGGCTAGTCGGACCGCTCAAAGCTCCAGCAGGTTGATGTGGCATCGAGACTCCTGAGGGGACCAGAGGCTGTGCGCTCTGAGCTCACCCAGATGGGCACCCCAACCCATCAGAGAGGTGTCGGTAGTTAGAGTGACCGACGGCTCTGGGCGGACAAATGGGATACCCTCCTGCAGATGAGCTGGAACGATCCACCACTGGAGAGCGTTCCCCATCTCATGGGTCACTATCACTGGCTGGTCCAAAGAACCAGAGCGCTGTGACCATTGGTGGGCCAGCCCCCATTGCAGGGGACACATGTACCAGCAGGCCCAATGGACCATGCTGGTGCAAGCCGCTCTGAGGCCCAGGAGGCATAGGAAGTACCGGGCAGGGCGCAATTGCCCAACCAGAAATGACTGGGCAAAGGAGGAAAGAACCTCGGCCCTGTCCGCCAGGAGCCGTGCTCTGGCTCTTAGAGAGTTGAGCTCTGCCCCGATGAACTAAATCACCTACGTTGGCACGAGTTCCGATTTGGCCTCATTGATGAGGAGGCCAATCTGAGAGCAGACCTGGAGGGCCAGATCCCTGGACCGCTCCACCTCCGGCCTGGAGGGGGCTGCAATCAGCCAGTCGTCCAGGTAAGGGTACACCCGGACCCCTCGGTGCCGAAGGAATGCTGTCACCACTGCCATGCATTAGGTGAAGACCCTGGGAGCTGGAGAGAGGCCGAAGAGCATGGCCTGGAACTCATAAAGGGATCCCTCCACTCTGAAGCGGAGGAATCGCTGGTGGGACGGACGGATTGGGACATGAAAGAATGCGTCCTGGAGGTCCAGAGAACAGAACCACATGCCTCGTTCTAAGGATGGAATGATCTGAGCCAAAGTGACCATCCTGAAGGTTCGAGACCTTAGGAACTTGTTCAGGTCGTGTAGGTCTAGAATGGGGCGCCAGTCCCCCATCCGTTTTGGGACCAGGAAGTACCTGGACACAAACCCTGGGTCTGATGGAGGATCCACCACCTCCCTGATCACCTCCTTCTGGAGGAGCAGGGCAATGTCGGCTCGATGAGCCGACAGAAACTGTGGACCCTGGCCCCCCGTGGGGCAGCGGCTCGATAGGGTGGGGACTGTTTGAATTCAGAGGAAGACCCTTTCCTACCACTTCCAGCACCCAGTGGTCCATGGTGATATCGGACCAGGCAGAAAGGAAGTGGCAGAGTTAGTCCCACCGGAGGACCCGGGGAGGAGTTACGAGGTTGGGGGCGACACCCCTCAACCCGTTACTAGGCAGGCTTGGAGGAAGGACCGGCCGAGGAGCCTCCTGGACCTTTCCCTCCCGGCTTCCTGCTGGAGGAAGCAGCAGGCTTGACTTTGGGGTGCCAAGTGCGAGCCTGCTGGCCCTGATGCTGGTGTTGCTGGGCCGGACGTGCTGCGGGGCAGAAGGCCAAAAGGGCTTGCGCTGCTGCTGGCGGCCTTTGTCCTTCTGGGCAGACGTGACCGAGTCCAAGGTGGCGCTGGATTTCTCGATCCTTTGCAGATGACCCTCCACCCTGGGACCGAACAAGTCGGTACCCAAGAAGGGAACGTCTGCCAGCTTGTGCTGGGTATCTGCCGTAAAGGTGGAGATCCGCAGCCAAGCTCTGTGGCGTATGGCCATTGCGGCCGCTACTGACCGGGCACACGAGTCAGCAATGTCCAGAGAAGTCTGGAGCTGCTGTTTGGCCACCGCTCTTCCCTGATCCCGCACCTGCTTGACCATCGTCTGAAGGTCAGCTGGGAGATGAGGAATCACCTCATCCAGGGAGCCCAAAAGGGCATGTGAAAAGTGTGCCATCAGAATGGCCGAGCTGGCCTGATGAAGGCCTAGGAAGGAAGCAGCATAGACCTTCCGCCCAGAGTAGTCCAGTTTCTTGGACTCCTTATCAGGTGGCTTGTCCACATCCCGAGCGTTCCCGGAACGCCGGAAAACACTGTCAGTCACTAGCCCCTCTGCGGAGGGGTGCTCCGAGAAACTGGAGAGTGAAAAAGCTGGAGCGGCATATTTTCGTGCCATCCTGGCCGAAGGTGCTGGACAAGAAGCTGACTGCTGCCATAGCTTCAAGGCCAGGCCAACAATGACTTCGGCCACTGGAAAGGCCTCCGTGGGTGAATCCCCTTGGTGCAGTATCTCCATGAGGGGATACTTGGCCCATTTTGAATTGGGTTCGAGCTTCATCCCAGTAGACTCTGAGATGAGTCGAAGCATATCAAGAAACGAGGATGGGCTCTCGTCCACCGACTGACCCCTGGTGGACTCCAGGACAAGCAGCCTAGAGAACAAGGAGGAGTCATCATCAGACTCCGAGCAGTCTGCGAACAGCTGCCAAGTACCTGAGCTACCCTCCACCTGCCGAGGTCAATCGGGAGTGAGGGTGACCGACAACTGATGCGGCAAGCTCTGACCTGACCGAGAATCCTTGGTCGGAGCCCCAGTTTTAGGTTGTGGAGGCGAGGGTTCCACCACAATGGGTGGCGCAGCCAGTTTCGGCTGAACAACTGGTGCCGGCTTCGGCTCCTCGACTACAATGAGAGGTTGTTTCGGCCGCTCCGGTGACAGCCACTTAATGGCCGGGGAAGGTGACAGAGTCAGCTTATTCCCAGTCAAAAGGAGCTGCTGCCACATTAGATCCTCGTAGCGCCAATGCAATTTGCACCGGAGCCTATCCCCCGAAGAGGACGATGACAAGGATGAGTGGCGTCGCCGCTTTCCACGGTGCCGAGACCAAGACCGCCGATGTCGGCGGGATCGGCTGGACCTGAAAGAGGCCCAAGACCTTCGGTGTTTCTGAGGGTGGGTCTGAGAGAGGGCGGGGGAAACCCGCTCTTCTTGGTTCAGGGACCTTAATCGGGGACTCTGGCACAGGAGGCATAGGCAAGTCCTCGGTTTCCACCGGGGGAACCGGTGAAGAAGGGTTGTTGGCTTCTCCAGTCGACAGCCCGTCCAATGGGTCGAGAAAAATCTTGACTGTGTCAACGGATGTCTTGGCCGGCTGACCTGACGGGGACACTGTGAAGCTAGCGGCCTTAGCCGCAACCTTGACCGAAGCAGAGTGTTGACTGCCCGGCGAAGGGGACCTCTCCTGCTCCCACGAACACTGACGGTGGGGCTTACCCCTTAGAGTTCTTCTTTTTGGACTGAGAGGAATGTCCCGAAGGCCCCTCTCCCTTGGTAGAGAGGGATTGACAAATCTCCTTGAATGAAGCTGTGTAGGAGGGGCCCAAGGAGAGCGGGATAAATGCCGCAACTGATGAAGATGATGCTGCGGCCTGGGCCGCTTCCTCCTCAAGGGCGATTGTCTGCTCGAGCTGTTCCGCCGAGCCCGCAGCCGCGGACACCGCCCAATGGACCTCCTTCGACTTGACCGGAGGATAATGTTTCTCGGGGCGCCAAAGTTGCAATCTGGCAGCGCGATCCTCTAAGACTGTGGCCGAAAAGGACTTGCACAAGTCACAGGCCTGCGAATCGTGTTCAAGCCCAAGGCAATAAACGCATGTGGAGTGCGGATCTGTCCGGGACATCTTCTGCCCACAGGGGCACTGACGAAATCCGGGAGTCGATTTGTCCATCGCAGCCATGAGGGAAGATGAAGAACGAAGTCTTGTAAACTTCAAAATTAGTTTCGGGTAAACCGAAGAGTTTGGATGCAGGCCTACAACGCAGAGCGCAAAGAAGGGAACCTGAGCTTCCAAGTGGTAAGGAAGATCTAGCGTCATGGGGCAGAGCCGAGAGTTTTACCACCCGGGTGGGTGGGAGGAGCCAGCTTGAAGACCTTCCGGCAAGATTTCAAGTGGCAAGGAACCTGCCAGTAAGTGTGGATTGAACAACATATCCATGTCCCTAGAACAGGGTTTTACTCCCACTTTTTCCTTGTGCTGAAAAAGACAAGGGATCCTTAGCCTATCTTGGATTTAAGCCACCTGAATCAGCATGTAGAGCACAAAAAGTTCAGGATGGTCACCTTGATAGGTCCTCTTCCCCTACTACACCAAGGGGACTGGCTATGCTCCCTGAATATGCAGGACACATACCTCCACATTCTGATTTTCAAACGGGTGGTTCCTGCACTTCCGCTTTCAGGGCCGCCATTACCAGTTCAGGGCCTTGTCCTTTGGCCTGTCCTTGGCAATGAGGGTGTTTACCAAGTGCCTTGCTGTGGTAGCCACAGTTCTCAGTAGGCAGGGACATTATGTCTTCCCCTACCTCAACGACTGGCTTCTAACCACTCCCTCTCAGGACCAGCTTGTGGAAGCCCTTCAAGACATTTTCTCCCTCTTTCAGGACCTGGGGGTTACTCTAAACCTCCCCAAGTCCTGCTGCTGGCCAAATCAGCTGCTTCAGTCCTGGACACAGCACAAGGCAAGGCATTCCTCCCACAGGACAGGTCAGAACGCCTTCAGTCCCACGTTTGGCAGCTGCTTTCAGCTCGCCAGGTTCCGTCCCGGACAGTACTCAGGCTATTGGGACACATGGCAGTGGCCATCGCCACAGTCTCCACAGCCCGACTTTACATGAGAGTGATGCAGCTGGTCCTGGTATCCAGCCAAGTTAAGCAGTCCCTGGCATAGTGGCTAGATACTCCCAACCATTCCAGAGGGGGTTTCCTTCCAGAAGGAATCCCCCACCCAGATCATGACCACCAATGCATCAGGCCAGGGTTGGGGAGCTCATCTGGACACTCGACAGACTCGAGAATCCTGGACTCAGCAACAGCTTCATCTCCACATCAATGTTCTGGAGATGAGTGCAGTTCTTTATGCCCTCCAAGCCTTCCAGACAGTCCTCCTGACTGGTCCCCTGCTGATACAAACCAACAACATGTCAGTGGTATTTTATATCAACAAGCGGGGGAGGACACACTCTTATCCTCTTTGTAGAGAAACCATGAGAGTGTGGACTTGGGTGGTAGATCAGGAACTGGAACTTTCGTCAGTCCACGTTCCAAGCATTTACAACTCTCTGGCATATCTGGGACTGTCTAGTACAGTATGCCCTGCAAGTCCCTTGGTCCACACTGTGGACCAATGGGCTTACAGCCCACACTGTACCTGTCATTGGCAGCGGCCCGATGATGGGGGTGGGGGAGTGGGGGCAAGGGGTTCTGTGTGGGTGGGAGTGGTGGTGGGGTGCCACTGGAACACCAGGAATGATTCGATGGAAGTTTACTGCGATCGCAGCAATGGGCTTGGGGGGTACTACTGGACTACCAGGGAGTCTGTACAATGTTAACTAGCAACTGCGGCAACGGGAGGGAAGGGAGTACCGCTAGAATGCCAGGGATTAACATACACTACAACTACCGGTGATCAGCGTATGGAGAGAGAGGGGGGTCCACTAGACTACCAGGGATTGTTCATGAGACATACACCACGATCGGTGACTTGGGGGGTGGCACTGGACTACCAGGAAACTGTGTAGGGCGTGATGTCGCGATCGCAGCTACGGGGCAGGGGTTGCCCCGGGATCCCCACTGTACATGTCATGCTGTGCAGGGCGCCAGGCGCAAGTCGCCGGGCTGATCTGCACAAGACATGCAAATGACGCCATAATGACATGTAAATGGCTCCATTTGCACCTTGCATATATTAAGGCCTCATTTCCACACCCTCGGCTGAATATCGCAGGTGATGTGCCCAGCACAACTGCACTTGCGCTGGCGCATCTCCGTGCTCCCTATCTGTGGCTTGCGCCGGCGCAGTGCCATGGCTCATCACTGTTGAATATCATCTGGTCCTGGCGCATCCCAGTTGCGCTCTGCCCAGGCTTGTGCCACTGCTCCGCACAGTCTGAATATCTGGGCCCAAGTCTCTTGACAAACTGAGTGGTCCTGTGAAATGTTGAAACAGTGTCTCTGCTCCAGTGATCCTGTGTTGTATGCTGCACAATCGTAGAAAATGACTCACTTAAGCACTTTAAAATGAAATCCTCCAAGAATCAATCTTCACCATTCATTCCCACTTGTGGGCCTGTGCCAAAGGCACTTGTACTCCATCGGAGCAAAGTCTTTAGCAGCCTATAATATAGGGGACAGACATCGGTGCCGGTGCTGTCCACGAGGCAGCTGTAATGACATGGTGCTTGTTGGATGGCCAGTAACCGACACTGGTCCCCCACCTTTGTTAGTTCTGTGTTTTTCTGACATTGAGTGCACACAGTGGGAGCACTAGTTATCATGTGTTCCTGAAGCACAAGTCTGTCCTTGGTTCGTCATCATTTGTTCATCGCCATACGCCTCAGCACTGTCCTCTACTTTTTTTCTTCTTTTATTTCTCTAGTGCAGCACTGAATCTTTCCTTTCCTGTTTCTTGCTTTTTTATCCTCGCTGTACCATGTCCAGTTCCAAGTAGCGCAAGAAGTATGCTTCCAAGTAGAAGCAACAACATGTATGGTGCATCAGTGTTCCTGTGTGGGGCACATCATCAACCAGGACAGGCATGATGCATGTTGGACCTGTCTTGGCATCATCCACGACAGGATAGGTGCAATGCCTGCTTCTCTGTGGACTACCATGCCTTAGAAATCCACGTGTTGAAGTGGGGTTGCAAGCCACTTTTGGAGGTAGGCATCACACCAAGGATGCCAGGGTAAGGTCTGTGAACTCGTGCCGTGACCCTTCCTAGTATTACACATATTGTGGAAGACCAAGCCTCTCCACTCTCTCTAGCCCCTCTGAGACATCGGAGAACCTAGGGGAGGGGTCTGTGGATAGTCAGTCTCGCTGGGGACCACCTCAGCGCCCTTTCCAGTCTGTTGGCCTCTCAGGGTAGTGGATGCCACTGGTGGTGAGGCTGAAGCTATACACGGGTCCTACACTGGTGGGCATCTTGGTGATGCGGGGCAGTGTCAACCGCAAGACCAAGACCCCTTTTGGTACCATTTGTGATACCGGAAGAGGGAAACCCTCTAGAGATGGTCCTTCTCAGGCCCTAGAGGTGGTTATTATTTCTTCTCCCAAGTGGTCAGGTGGTCTGGACAAGAAGCTCAGTGAAGACCTTGGGGCTGCACAGGAGACTAATGAGGATGGGGGTCTTTCTGGGTCTGGTTCCAGGCCCAGCTTGGTGCCAAGAGCCTTTGAGGGAGTAGTGCCTGTGGTCAGGGACAGGGCCCCTTCTGGCACTGTCTGCGGTGCTGGTCTGGGTCCTGGTGCCAACTCTGTTCCTGGCACCATTAGCGGCACTGGGGATGGAGCCAGTGCCATTTGTGGTACCAGCTCTGATACTCTCCTGGAGGCTCTGACCTAGAGCCTGAGCCAGCCAGCCCAATGGGCAGGGCTGGCTCTGGTGAGGGGAGGATCTTGGAGTCTGGACCTGCGGCTCATTCCCTGTTTAGAGTAGGTGGTAGCGATAGCAGGAGTTGCAGTGCTGGTCGAATCCATCTTTCTCTCCAAAACTGATTGGCTTTGTCACTGGTGGGGATTTAGGCTGCCCCATGAAATGTACACAGCTCCACTCTCCCCACCTAGGGGCTTCCCCTCCTTGGGCACCATCATTGACCACTCCTCTGTTGTTGATCACTTGTTTACAGGTGAGTTTGCTAGACCTTCCACCCTGGAAGAGGACTCCTGAGCATTATTGCAGCCCAGGCAGAGGATCTGACCTAGCTTCCATGACCCCCCTGCCCATCCCCCCTACTCCTCCTCCTCTCCCAGGCATTTTTGGTTGTCTTAGGCCTATGACCTGGGAGGCATCAAGCAAGGGTGTCTTATGCGAGGGTGTCTTTGACACCAACGAGGTACCTGCCAGGTTGGTGGGAACTACAGTCAGCAGACAGAATGGCTTTGCATTTTCAGGTTGGCACTGCTGGCCCCGTGTAGGTTGCTCAGCTCATGCTACCAAGGGACTCATTTTTTTCTCCTTCAGGCTCAGGTGTGAGTTTTTGGGGGACCCTCCTACCCCCAGGCCACAGGAGCTTCTGCTAGCCCCAGAGTCCCTGCCCCACTGTGGTAATCCCCTACAGAGGGTTGAAGGAACAACCATTTCCCTCAGGGTGAGCCAGCTCCGCCCGGTGGGTGGAAAGCTTGGTACTCTGACCAAGTTTAGTTTCGGATTGCTGACCTGCAATCCAAAACTAAACTTGGCCCATTCAAATCAAAACTTTGTGCCCATCTTGCTGCTACCAGAACAAGTGACTGTGACAACTAACGTTTTCATCTCCTTTCCTTGGAACTACCTTCTACAGTTGCACTTAGGCACTACCCACCTCTCCTATCCTCCTACCATCCCCCACCTCCCCCCACACTCCATGCACGCCTACCTCCCTATGGCCTCTGCCTAGCTACCCTCTTCATGGTCAACTTCAACACCCACTGCTACCTACCCTTCCCTGTCTACCCTCTCGCACCGCCCCCTATTTCTTCCATGTACTGACAAGGCTATCCTGGATGCGCCCCTCACCCCACCGTTACCTCCACTAGTGTGTCTGAAATCTACCTCAACCTGCAACTATCCTACCATTCAATACCTATCCTACCCCCTCTCCTACCCTGCCTTTCTACACCCCCACTCCCCTAATCTCTCTCTCTCTTCTTACCCTTGCACTTATTTGAAAATACCTTGTCAGCAAACTCAAGGAAATCAGAAACTATGTTTTTATTGCAATTGTAATAGTACTTTACTCAATAAAAACAGGTTACTCACCTGTAACAGTAGTTCTAGGAGTGGTATATGTTGCTCATCCACACTCTTTGGCATGTCCCTTTCCCCTTTAAATCTGGCCAGAAGTCTTCAAGCTAGCTCCTCCCACCCACCCGGGTCGTAAATACCTCAGCTCCGTCCCATGATGCCAAATCTTTGCCCGTTGGAAACAAGGTGGTGCGCCTAAAGCCGGGGAGGTCGGGAGGGCGCGTGGGGATGAACAACATATACCACTCCTAGAACTACTGTTACAGGTGAGTAACCTGTTTTTCTAGGAGCATAGATATGTTGTTCATCCACACTCTTTGGCAAACTCCTAGCAGTTCTCCGGGAGGAGGGAGGCAAGGCACACACACACCCTACTTAGGAAACAGAGATTGGAGAACCGAGGCCCCAAAACCAGCATCCCGATGTGACTCAAGGCCGATGTGGTAATGGGTAATGAAGGTGTTTGTTGACTTCCAAATAGCAGCCCGACAGATTTCCTGGATAGGGATATCCCTGGAAGCAGCCACCGATGCAGCAGTATGGCAGGCAGAATGAGCTCTTATCCCTCTGGGAGGCTCCTTGCCTGTCAACTTATAGCACAGACCAATGCATGATGTAATCCATCTTGCAATAGTCCGTTTGGTTGCTGGTCTGCCAGAAGCGGCTTCAGCATAGGTGACAAACAGCTGACGAACCTCTCCCCGAATTTCCGCCTTCCTCTCCTTGTAGTAGGAGAGAGCACGTCTAAGGTCCAGGGTATGGAGCCTGTACTTGGCGTCCGAGGTGTAGTTAGGGTAATATACCGGCAGAGTCAACACCTGGTTATGGTGAAACTCTGACACCACCTTCGGAAGGAATTTCGGGTGGGAGCGCAGGTCAACTTTGTCACTGTGAAAGACCAAATAAGGGGAGTCCACCGAACATGCCTGGAGCACCCCTGTCCTTATGGCTTACGTGATGGCCACCAGGAAGGCAGTCTTCCATGACAAGTGTGAGAGCTCACACTTGTGCATGGGTTCGAATGGCTTGCCCATGAGCTTGCCAAAACCAGCAAAAGATCCCACAGAGGTGGAGGTTCACGCAACGGAGGGTATATGTGATCTAGGCCTTTGAAAAAGCATCCGATCACTGTCTCCTGTGCCAATGTCGACTTACCGGCCTGCACCTGGTAAGCAGAAATGGCTGCCAGGTGCACCCTAAGGGTCGATGACCATGGACTCCCTTTTGAGAGAGACCAAAGGTAGTCTAAAATGTTAGCCACAGAGCAGGATAAGGGGTCCAGACTCTTACCCTGACACCAAATGGAAAACCTTTTCCATTTGAAGGCATAACATTTCCTGGTCGATTCCTTACAAGATGCCTCCACCACGGTGTAGACATCCTCGGAATGACCCACAGCCTGGAACTCTAACCGCTCAGGTACCAGGCTGGGAGGTGCAGGGACTGAAGGTCCGGATGGAATACCTTCCCCTGGTTCAATGATATCAGGTCCAGGCATGTACAAAGCCGCTCCGGGGCCCTGCAGCTGAGGCTGAGGAGATCTGGATACCAGAACTGGCGAGGCCAATCTGGGGCTACCAGGATCATTTCGTCCTGTCCCTCCTCACCTTGAGTAACACCTTGTGGATCAAGGGAAATGGAGGGAAGGTGAAGAGGAGGCCTGGGATCCACGGCCCAGAAGGCATCCCCCTGCAGTGAGCCCTGCTGAGGAGGGCGGGCATGGTACAGCCTCAGCTTGGTGTGCTCCCTGGAGGCAAACAGGTCCACCAACGGTTTGCCCCAACAGGAGAACAGATTGTAAGCTACCTCTGGATGGAGAGACCACTCGTGGGATATCTGGCCTATGCGGCTGAGAGCATCCGCCAGTTGGTTCGAGACTCCTGCCACATGGAGGCAAGGAGATCTGCCTCCAACCGGCTGACGAGGGTCCAGATCCGGAGCACCTCCTTGCATAGCAGACGGAAGTGCATGCCGCCCTGTTTGGTGAGGTAGTACATGGTCATGGTATTGTCCGTCTGGACTTGAACCACTTGACCCCAGAGCTGAGGAGCGAAAGCTGACAGTGCCAGTCTGACTGCTCTGAGCTCCAGCAGGTTGATGTGGCATCGGGACTCCTCGGGGTTCCAGAACCCGTGGGCTCTGTTGTCCCCCATGTGGGCTCCCCAGCCATGAGAGAGGCATCGGTTGTGAGAACGACCGTCGGCTCGGGATGGACAAACGTGATCCCTTCCTGCAGATGACCTGGGACGGTCCACCATTGGAGAGTGTCCCACATCTTCTGGGTGACAGTGACCAGCTGGTCGAATTGACCCTGACTCTAAGTCCACTGAGTGGCCAGCTCCCACTGGAGGGGGCACATGTGCAATCTGGCCCAACGGACCACTGAGGTACATGCCACAATGTAACTCAGAAGACGCAGGAAGTCCCGGGCAGGGCGCAAGTGCCCAACCAGAAATGATTGGGCAAAGGAGGAAAGAACCTCCACCCTGTCCGCCGGGAGCCGAGCTCTGGCTTGACCAGAGTCGAGCTCTGCCCCGATAAAGCCCATCACCTGAGAGGGCACGAATTCCAACCTGGCCTCATTGATCAGGAGGCCTGATTGGGAACAGTTTCGGAGGGCCAGGTCCCTGGACCTCTCCACCTCCTGCAGGGAGGAACCTGCCAGGAGCCAAGCGTTGAGGTAGGGGTATATTCGAACCCCCTGACGCCGTAGATGGGCCGCCACCACTGTGATGCACCTGGTGAAGACCCGAGGGGCCAATGACCGGCTGAACAACATGGCTTGGAACTCGTACAGGGTCCCTTCCACGCTGAAGTGGAGGAACCGCTGGTAGGACGGACGGATTGGGACGTGGAAAAATGCGTCCTGTAGATCCAGTGAACAGAACCACATGTTTTGCTCTAGAGATGGTATGATCTGATTCAGAGTTACCATCCAGAAGGTGTGAGACTTGAGATATTGATTCAGGTCATGGAGATCTAGGATGGGGCGCCAATCCCCCCCGTCCGCTTGGGCACCAGGAAGTACCTGGACACGAAGCCTGGGTCTGTAGGAGGATCCAGCACTGGAGCTAACGCCTCCTTGCAGAGGAGCTGAGCAATGTCATCCCGAAGGGCTGACTGAGTGCAAACTGAGATCCTTTCCTCCCGAGGGGCACGGGCTTGGCAGGGAGGGTGCTGCTTGAATTCTAGAGGCAGTCCCTGACCGACCACTTCCAGGACCCACCTGTCCGAAGTGATACCAGACCAGGTGTAAAGAAAGTGGCGGAGCCGGCCCCCACAGGAGGACCCAGAACTGGCGTGACGGGTGTAGGGGTGGCCACCCCTGACCCATCACTGAGCAGGCTTAGAGGAGGAGGAGGAGGCTCCTGGACCGGCACCTCGACCTCCTTTGCGGGGCTGTTGGGGACCCTGCTTGGGCCTGGGGTGCCAAGCTTGAGCCTGCTGTTGCTGTTGACCTCCCTGGAAGGAGGGCTGTCTAACCGCAGGAGAAGAGTGCCGAAAAGGCTTCTTCTTGTGCTTCTGCTGGTTCTTGCCCGAAGAACCCCTTGCAGAAGTGGCATCCAAGGTGGCACTGGACTGCTCTATGCGCTGGAGGTGATCTGCCACTCCCGGACTGAAGAGATCGGTGCCAAGGAAGAGCACATCAGCTAACTTGTGCTGAGTATCCGCTGAGAAAGAGGATAACCTCAGCCAGACCCTGCGGCGAGTGGCCAATGCGGCTGCTAGTGAGCGGGCACAGGAATCTCCAATATCCAAGGCCGTCTGGAGCTGCTGTTTTGCAACAGCATGGCCCTGGTCACAGACCTGCTTAACCATGGTCTGCATCTCGGTCCCAGGAACGTCTTGTCTGAGAAGAAGACTTAGGGTCCTCGTCCCATTTTCTAGGGCGGGAGGAGTGCATGCCCGAGGGTGCATCACCCCTGGTGGGGAGAGACTGGCACAGCTCCCGAAAGGATCCTGTGAAAGTAGAGCCAAGGTTTAGCGGCACGGAAAAGCCTCGGCTGGCCGAAGCTTGGGCAGCTTCTTCTTCAAATGCCGCCATCTGGTCGAGCTGCTTGGCGGATCCCGCGGCCGTGAGAAACGCCCCACCCTCCTCTTCAATTTCACCAGTGGATTGCAGCTCGGTCTCCCCAGCTTAAGGCGCACCTTACGGTTGTCAGGATGTTGGGATGGAAGGCCAAGCAGATGGTATATGAGGGTGCCATGCACGACACCCAAACAATAGGCGACGAAGTGGGGATCGGTGGCATGACATTTTCTGTCCGAGTACACCGGCGAACCCGGGGACGACTTGTTCTCCATGTCCGGCGCGCTAGATCGGAATCGTAACCCTGATGGGTTTCAAAGAAAGTGATTGCGGTGAAAACCGGCCGATTAGTATCCAGGGCCTACGATACTGCAGAAGTAGCACAAGGAACCTGAATCTTCCAGCGGAAAGGAAGATCTGGCATCATGGGGTGGAGCCGAGGTATTTACCACCCGGGTGGGTGGGAGGAGCCAGCTTGAAGACTTCCGGCCAGATTTAAAGGGGAAAGGGACATGCCAAAGAGTGTGGATGAACAACATATCCACGCTCCTAGAATGTATGTATTGTATTCTCATCTGATGTGGAACCTCTGTAAATGAGCTTTTAGTTCAAAGGTTTTAAGAAAGCCTTCTTTCGCTATATAAGTCAGAAAAGGGACAAGAAGGACGGGACTGTTAGACTTAAGAAAGGGGAGGTGTGGGTGGGGGAAAACAACAAAATCATAGATACTAAATGAATATTTTTGTTCCATCTTCACCAGGGAGAAGGACGGACCAGTGCCTTCAGAAGGGATGGGGGGGAGCACAGATGTATTGATAGAGGAGGACAGAGTGAGGGAGGGGCTGCTGGCACTGAAGGTGGACAAATCACCAGGCTCGGACAGAGTACATCCAAGGATACTAAGGGAACTGGCTGAGGAGCTAGCAGGGCAACTAGCAGGCCTGTTTAATAGTTCACTGGAGTCAGGCGTGGTACTGCAGGACGTGTGGTGCCCCTCCACAAGAGTGGTCACAAGGATGACCCAGGGAATTACAGTCCAGTCAGTCTGACCTCAATTGTGTGCAAGCTCATGGAGACCACGCTTAAGGAAAAGTTCGTAGAATATCTAAAGGAGCATGGTTTCCAGGATGCAAGGCAGCACGGTTCATTGGGGGGGGGGGGGACTGTGTTAAATGAATCTGATTTACTTCTTTAAGTGGGTCATTAAGACAGTAGACAGGGGCCAAGTGGTAGAAATCCTCTATCTGGATTTCAGCAAGGCCTCTGACTCTGTGACATAGAAACACAGAAATTGTCGTCAGATAAGAACAGCTAGGCCCATCCAGTCTGCCTGTAGGCCCTATACATTGTATGTATGTGGCCACTGACCCTATCGGATCAATGGCTTTTCATTACTCCCTCCCCTCTCAAGCTTCCCTTGTGCCTGTCCAAGGCATGCTTAAACCCCTCCACTGTGCTTGCCCCCACTACCTCCTGTGGCAGACTATTCCAAGCGTCAACTACCCTTTCTGTGTAGAAAAACTTCCTCACATTACCTCTTAATCTACCCCTATCCAATTTCATATTGTGCCCCATGTTTTAGTACTTTTTCTACACTGGAAAAGGTCCCCCACCTGCACCTTGTTTACGCCCTTGAGGTACTTGAAAGTTCCAATCATGTCCCCCCCCGCTGTCTCTCCTCCTCCAGTGAGTACATATTGAGGTCCCGTAGTCTCTCCTCATATGTTTTGTGGTGCATGCTATGCACTATCTGTTGCCCTTCTCTGGGTAGTCTCCACCATATCTATGTTCTTGCGCAAGTGTGTCCTCCAGAATTGCACGCTGTACTCCAGGTGAGGCCTTACCAATGTTTTATACAATGGCATCACCACCTCCCGCCTCCTGCTAGTAATACCCCTGCCTATGCACCCCAGCATGCCACTGGCCCTCCCTGCTGCCTTTGTGCACTGCTTTAATACCTTAAGGTCATCAGAGATGATAACCCCTAGGTCCCTTTCCTCTTTGGTAACAGTCAGCTCTTTATAGAAACGTAGAAGTTGATGGCAGATAAGGACCACAAGGCCCATCCCAGCCCCCCCCCAGGTGCATTATTTTGCACTTATTTGCATTGAACCTCAGTTGCCACATCTCTGACTATCTTTCAAGCTTCTCCAGGTCCCTCTTCACTTTCTGCACCCCTTCTGAAGTATCCACCCTGCTGCAGATCTTGGTGTCATCTGCAAACAAATAGACCTTTCTTTCCAGCCCCTCTGCAATGTCACTAATAAAGACATTGAACAGGACTGGTCCTAGTACTGATCCCTGTGGTACCCACTGGTCACCCCCACTCCCAAGATTGTACCCCATTTACCACAACCCTCTGTCTACTGTCTGTTAACTAGCTCCTAACCCAGTTCACCACCTTGTCTCCCTTGCCCAAACTACCCATCTTGTTAATCAGCTTTCTATGTGCCCCACAAAGGGTTGATCAGGGAGTTGGCAGATCTCGGGGTTGGGAATAAGATGGCCAGATGGGTGGAAAATTGGCTGAGGGACAGAACCCAGAGGGTGGGTGGTGGGGGCAGAGTTATCTTCCACCAGAGAGGGCACCAGTGGGATCCTGCAGATCTTGGTGCTGGGGCTGGTGGTGTTCAATGTCTTCATCGATGACCCTGGGGGTGGCATTACGGGCAAAATCTGCCTATTCGCAGATGACACCAAGCTCTGTGGGAAAGTGGACACAGCTAAAGGAATACAGGATCTACAGGATGATCTGGAAAAGCTGGGGAGGTGGTCCGGGATCTGGCAGCTTGGCTTCAATGCCAAGAAATGCAAAGTTATGCACACTGGAGTTAAGAATCCCAGGATGGAGTTCAGGTATCTGCATCAGAGGAGGAGGAGGACATGAGAGGGATGATCACTAGTGATCTGACGCACTCCACGCAGTGCAAGAAAGCAGCAGCAAAGGCAAACAAGATGATGGGATGCACAGCTAGGGGGGTCAATAGTAGGAGAGAGGAGGATATACTGCCCTTGTACAGGTCACTGGTTAGGCCACATCTAGAGTATGGAGTTCAGTACTGATGCTCACACCTCAAAAAGGACATTAACCTGAGGACATTAACCTGCTGGAGAAGGTCCAGCGGTGGGCTACAATGATGATAGCATGTCAGCAGGGTGAGGCATACGAGGTGAGGGCACTGACCATGTACTCCCTGGAGGACAGGAGAGAGAGAGGGTACATGATTGGGACCTTAAAGTACTTGTAAGGGATAAATAAGGTGGATCTGGAGGGTCTCTTTAAGCTGAGTGGCAACCATAACACAAGGGGGCACAGTCTTAAGCTGGAGGGTGGGAGGTTTAGGAGGGAGGTCAGGAAGCTCTTCTTCACAGAGGGGGTGGTGGACACCTGGAATGCATTGCCAGAAGAGGTGATCTCATTGAAGACAGTGGGCAGCTTCAAGAAAGGCTGGGATAGGCTTAGGGGGAAGGTAAGGATCATGGGTTGGAAGGCTGGGAGGAGTGGCGGGGGGCAGGGATAGTAGCTCAAGCTGTGGACCCTGGAATACGAGCAGACTAGATAGACCAAATAGCCTTCTTCTGCTTGCTTCTTCATATGTTTGTCTCACAGTCTAAGGGTATCAGAACCGCTCATCTTCGGTTTGTGGTTTTCATACCCTAAGAATGAACGTGAGACCTCTCTTACAACAGTGGGCCTGGAGGTGGTATTAACATACAACTAAGTGCTTATGTGAATGCAACTATGGCATAAAGTAGTGTAATGCTGTTACATAAATACACTCATACTACTCCTAACGCTATTCCTCTTCACAAAGATTCTCATTTTTTCTAAAATGGGGGTATGGGGAAGGAGCCGTCGCTTAAATAATAATCTAAAAATTAAAAGTTGTTTTACTTGTCACCTGAAACCATAGATTTCTTTTTAAAAAAACAACAGGTTTTTCTAAGAGGAGGGGCTCTGACCCCCACATCCCCAATTTCCTTTTTTGGAAACAAAGTAACTTGTTGAACGGGTTTATTTTCGCTTATTTATTTTGTTTCAGCCATCCTTGTGTCTCTGCCCGATCACTGGTGAAACTGGTATAGTGCAGCAGTGTTGGCGAAGCAGCGTGCAGCACAGCAGTGTTCCACGTTATACAGACACACTTTGATGATTCTTAGTGCTCCACCTATGCTAACTAAGCCAAGTCTCCTCCTCAGGAAAGTAAAATAAATGAACAAAAAAAAGAAACATCTGTATCCCTGCGAGGGTTCCACCACTGTAGCAATTTAGTGTGCATGCCCTGCTTTTGCAGATCAAAGCTAATTTTCAAGAAAGACCTGTGTAAGGTGCACATGCATAGTTAGTAAGACAGAATTTTTTGGCAGATAAGGACTGCTTGGCACACACAGTCTGCTTAGTTTGTCCCTGCTATACTGTCATTGCAGAACCTACCTGATCTCCGTAACCCCAAACACACACACTGCATTTCTACTAAGATTCCTTTGTGCTTATAACCGTGCACGTCTGAACCCCACCACTGTTTTCAGTCCCACTACTTTTGCTGGTAGACTGTTCCTGGTGCCCAACAATCTTTCAGTGAAGAAGTACTTCCTCACATCCCTCCTAACCACCACCCCCCTCCCCCGTCAACATAATCCCATGTGCTGTTGTCGTGGAGCACCTTCTCCTCTGACAGAAAAAAAAACTCCCCTCCTGTATAGTATATAGGAATTACACAGCTTTAAAAATACACACCTTAGTGAAACCAGTAAAAACAGGTTACTCACTCCTCCCTGCTCTCTGACTTCATTGCATAGCACTCCCTTCGTGGCTCTTGTAAGAAAGCGCTATGGACTGCCAAAAGCAATTACTATAGAGGCCTTCTTCACGCCACCTCTAGTAACCCAAAAATGTACTGGGCACAAATAAACCACATAATTGGACGCTCCACGTCCCAAACTCCCCCATGATTTTCTAATAAATAACGTTTCCTGCAACAACCCTAATACCATAGCTAATGCTTTCAGCTCACTCTTTACCGCCCTCCCTAGTTTTGATGCTCACGGTCCCTCCTCACCACACCTCCCCCTGACCTCCCCCTCATCCCATCCTTCCCTGATTCTCCACCCGGTCTCCAGGCTGGATGTCCTATGAGCTCCTAACATGATGTCTCCCCACGGCAGCGCAGGCCCTGATGGACTGGAACCCAGAATTCTCAAATTAGGCGCGTCTCTTCTTGCCACCCCCATCATGCGATTGTTTAACCTCTCCATTAACTTAGGTACTGTGCCCCTCTCCTGGAAAAATGCCAGGGTTATCCCAGTCTTCAAAAAAGGTGATCCAAAAAACGTAACAAACTACCATCCTACTGTGTTCTTGCCAACCCTCAGTAAACTCCTGGAGAAGCTTATCCATCGCCAGGTGTCTAACTTCATTGCCAGCTTTAACCTGCAATCTCCTGCTCAGCATGGCTTTAGGCAAAACCACAGCACCACGACAGCCCTAGTGCAATTCACCAGTGACATCAAATCTGCTATGGACCAAGGCCAGCTTACTGGGGCTGTTTTTGTTGACATGTCAAAGGTGTTTGACTCGGTTAACTACAACCTGCTCCTGCATCAACTAGGCTCTACTGGCGCATCCCAATCCACACTTGCCTGGTTTGCCAGCTATCTGCGGAGCCGCTCCCAGTCTGTCTCCTGTCATAAAGTTCTCGCTGCCCCTGCCCTGCTTCATTCGGGTGTCCCACAAGGTTCCATACTTGGGCCCCTGCTCTATTCTTTGTTCGTCAATAACCTACCTTCGGTGCCCTCCCGCAGTCTCTCCATACTTTATGCTGATGACTTGGTTCTCTATGTCTGCTTCAGCTCTATTCATGAAATTAACTCCCACCTCTCCTCTGATCGTCATCGTATCCAAACTTGGCATACGTCCCACCGCCTGGTGCTAAATGCTGCCAAGACCCAGGCTATGCTCTTTGGGTCACAAAGGAAATCTGTCACTTCAACTCCATCTCTCCAGGTTTCTTGTCTTGATGGCTCCCTTGTGGAAGTAACTCAGTCCTTCAGATACCTAGGGGTCATGCTGGATCCATCTCTTAACTTCTCTCTGCAAATCAGTCAATGCTGAAACTGGACTGACTTACCAAGTCCGTCAGTTTCTGACCCCTGCCGCCAGGATTTCTGTCGCCCAAGGCCTTCTCCTCCCTGGACTCTGCTATGCTCTGCCTGTTTTCCCTATGGCACAGGCATGAATCTTGCAAATGTGGGACACTGCCTACAACAATATCTGTAGATCTGCGCTATCTGCTCCTCGTCTTAAGCAATACTGTACTCTCTACTCTGACCTCCACTGGTTGTCTCCTTCCTCGTGTCAGGCTTATTCATTAGGTTGTCTGACTGACAACAATATTCGTTCTTCTATCCCCTCCACACTCGCTGCTATGCTCACCCCCACGGACTGCCCTCGTTCCCTCCGTTCCATGTCTTTAGCTCTGTTATCTGTCCCAAAATGCTCTACCAGGATGGGTGAACTTGCCTTCTCTTTCTATGTCCCCAAATTTTGGAACTCTCTCCCACTTGATTTTTAGGCACTCCAAATCCCACCCCACTTTCAAGAAAGGCCTCTCCAATTACCTCGCCTCCCTTGACATTTGTAAATGTCCCTAGCTTCACGAGTCATGCAAATCTACCATTGTCCTGCACTTAAACTTAACTTTCCCTATGACCTCTTGATTCCTCCCATCCCCACTCTTCCTCAGCTGCAGCTACGCACTTTGTTCCCTGTCTCTGCCTGAGAATTGTCTCCTTGCTGACTTACCAACAGCACTGTCATGTTTTGTACATTATTAACTGTAAATTGTGCCTTTCTGTCTGTTTCGCTCCTATTATACTGTGTGATATGTACCTCCTCTATGTACTATGTAACTTGCACCTCTGTATAACAGTTTGGAATCTCCTAGTGTACAACACTGTATATGTATTTGGTTTTACCTGTTCCTTGATTTGTACTCTCCCGGGTCGTGCCTGAAAATAGGCAGTTCTGGCTAGTGCACTTACCTGGTTACCAAAAGCAAATAAATAAATAATAGTTCTAGGAGCGATATATGATGTACATTCACACTTCTGGCAGTGTTCCTTTCCCTTTAATTCCTGCTGGAACGTCTTCAAGCTGGCTCCTCCCACCCACCCGGATGGTAACTCCCTCGGCACCGCTCCGTGACATAAGATATTACCCGCTGGAAGTAAGACCGGTGTGCCACTTGCCAGGGAGGTCGAGTGGATCAGTGTGGATGAACATCATATATCACTCCTAGAACTACTGTTACAGGTGAGTAACCTGTTTTTGTAGGGATGTGGTTGATGCACTATCCACACTTCTGGCACATTCCTAGCAGCTCTCCTGGGAGGAGGGGGCAAGGCACGCATGCCTTATTTAGGGAACAGAGACTGGAGAACTGAGGTCCCAAAACCAGCATCCCAGCGTGACTCAAGGTCGATGTGATAATGGGAGATGAAGGTGTGTGCTGACTTCCAGGAAGCAGCCCTGCAAATTTCCTAGATAGGGACGTCCCTGGAAGCAGCCACTGAAGCAGTAGTATGACAGAAGGAATTAACCCTAAACCCTAGGGGAGGCTCTCTACCCACCAATCTAGAGCACAGGTTGGTGCAGGATACAATTCACCTGCCAATCGTCCACTTAGCTGCCAGTCTGCCAGGTGCAGCTTCAGCGTAGGTGACAAACAGCTGGCGAACCCAACTTCGAAATCCAGCCATGTGCTCCTTATAATAGGTTAGCGCTTGCCACAGGTCAAAAGTATGGAGCCTGTGCTCAGCCTCCAAGGTGTGGTTGGTGAAATACACCAGGAGATTGATCACCTGGTTAAGGTGAAACTCAGGCACAACCTTCGGGAGATTATTAGCCACACACTTGATAATAAAATTCCACGTGACATGATTTACATAGATTTCAGAAAAGTGTTTCACTTGTTTCCACACTGGGCTGTCATTCACAAACTTAACAGAAATATAAATCATAGATTTACAAAGTGGATAACAAACTGGCTGGCTAACAGATCACAGAGAGTGATGATAAATGGCTATCTGTCAGAACACAGCATCATATCAAGTGGTGCTCCTCAGGTGTCAGTATTTGGGCCACTAATCTTTCAATCCTTAAAGATGACCTCACTAAACATTCAAACTGCTGGGCTGCCAAATATGCAGATGATAGTAAAATCGGTGGCCCCGTGAAAAGATCACTGACTTTATTAGTCTACAGAATGATTTAGATCACGGGACACCTCAGTGGAGACCATTTCATCCTGAGTAAGCAGTCATCCCGATAATCAGAAATGCGACTCTTTGCTTCAGCTTGTGTGCCTTTAGTGTCCATGCGCATCGGATATGCTTGACACTCAACAATTCTCTTTATCAGGGGCAAGAGCTAGTTTAATAAAATGCAGCATTTGTATAGAAAATACAAAAAAATAAATAATAATAATCTGTATCTGCTGAGCACTGAGTACAGAATGCATAAGCACATGACTGGCTTGAGTCATCAGTGACACAGGGGTGTGGGCATGCTAACATGCCAAATTAGGAAGTCCAGAAAGCAAAAGTCCAAGAATGAAGTACACAGCAGATTTTCATTTTAAAAAGGGCACTGTTGTGATTTACTTTGTGTCCGTGCACACACAATATTCCAATCTCTCATCCTGAGACATGCTGACATCATCATGGAGCGGAAAAGGCAATTTGGGCAGCAGCCTTAGCGTAGTGTAAGTGGGAGGGACAAAGAATTTGGGCAGATACAGGAGCGAAGGAGGATGAAGGGAAAGTAGGTCAACATGAAAACAGCAGAGGTGAGGGGAGTTAACTTTCTGCACAACAGGAGCTGACTGGATGAGGGCGGTTGGAAGGTGGGGGGAGGATGACATTCACACATACTTAAATGTGTGAAAAAAGATTAGTGAGTGATTAGACAGGGATTATAGAGGGGTAAGTCTGGGCAAGATCATATCCAATCATCCCAATTAGGCAGCATGAAGCAACAGGAATGTTCCATTTATCCAGTTCAAGCTTCCATAGAGTAACACAGGCTCTTAACTGGTTCCCAGCAGGATGTCCCAATAAAGTGGACATTCCGAATAACCACATCCTGATTAAATGGTTTGTACTGTATCAGTGGCCATCTTTTGGGGGCTGCTCTTGATGTACAGTGCCTGCCCACTGTGAAGATCACTTCAGAGTGAGCTGCAGCATGGGATGAAATATGTCCATCATGCAGTAGACTGGAGTGGGGGCTGCGGCCACAGCTACAACTCCTCTCCTGCAGTGGCCACAGAGGTCCACCCTGGGAGTCGGAAGGTAGTAGACAGCGGTGCTAGCCTGGGACCTTCAGGTGGTGGAAAGAAGTCCTGGACCTGTGACCATAATCTGATTCGCCTCCCTGGGGGAGATGGTCCAGTCAGGAACTCCCCAAAGGAAGCTGGCACCAGTTACTTCCCCAGTGCCAATGGCTTCCATCAGGGCAACACCTAGGAGAGGCCAAAAAAACAGGAGTGCGGCTAGAAAGGACATGGTTGTCAGGGACTCAGTTGTAAGGGGGACAAAGAAAATGGTCTGCGAAGGCAGTTAGGACAAGAGAGTAGTGAGGTATCTTCCAGGGGATACAGCAAGGAGAGCTATATTTAAGATAGAGGGGATACTTGGGTGCATGGGTAGCATGCCAGATGGGACTTCCCACTTAGGGACCAAAGACCTGGCAACTCACGAGCTGGAGGAGGTGAAAGCTAGCTTCCGAAAGTTGAAGGTAAGCTCAGGGCCGCTGCAGTATCACTGGCCTTCTCAGAGGTCCTGCTGATGTGACAGTAAATAAGAGGCTTCTGAAGATAGATCAGTTCAACTGATATCTCGGGGAGTGGTACAGACAGGAGGGGTTCAGATATGTAGAGAACTGGGGACACTTCTGAGATAGGAGACTCTCTTGCAGTTACTTATTTTTACTGAAAATGTTCAACAATAAACGAGCATCACAGTACCACTGTATTCAAGTACACACAATACAGATAGGAGTAAATCTGGATTACATGAAAAAATATGTAACACAGACAACAAATCACATTGCTTTCTGGTTACAAGAAGGCTTTTTGAAAGGGAAGGCTTTCATCCCGCTGAAGAAGAGAGAAGTGCTCTGGGCAGATGTTTGATGCCATAATCACTAGACATTTAAACAGGGAATGAGGGAGGTTGAAATTTAGGGACTATAAGGCATGGTGGCAAGTGTAGGTGGCCTAGCTAGCACTCCCTCAATCAGGGAGGCATGGCAGAGCAGGAATAACAGTAGCGAGCAAACAAAGGGGTGGAAGAGGATAACAACTAGGATGGGGCACAGAAAATGGAGGGGTATGGACAGAGGCAGAGAAAGGGAAGCATGGAGAGTAATCAGCTTAAATGCCAGGAGCCTTGGGAACAAAAAAGAGGAAAGGGGGGGTCACGTGATGCAGGGCACCTAGAGGCAGCACTGAGCCGAAGCTCCCGCCTATCAACCTCATTAAAAGTTTTACTTTTCCCCATTTAAGGTGCAGAAACAGTTGCAGACCTTAGATATATGCTGTACTAGAGATCGGAACACTAGCGATTGCCAAGAGGAGCGTTTTTTGGACGAGAGATTTGGTATTAAACAACGTGATGGAAGCTGAGATGAAACAGGCCTTCATCAAGCATACTCCTCCCGCTACCCCAGAGAAAACTGCTAAAAAATCGAAACATCAGAGCTCTGGTGGTACATCTAAGTCAAGTGCTTCCAGTTCCTTGACGAATCCTCTAACGGAGGAACGTTTTTTGCAAGAACTGCTCCCTTTCAGAGAGACACTCGAGGATATATCGGTGGAGTTAAAATTGCTCCGCAGTGACCTAAGCTCCCTGTCACAAAGAATGGGAGATGCTGAAGTGAGAACCACCTCTCTGGAGAGGTGGAAGGAGAGAATGGATCCTGAAATTGTTCCGCTCCAACTACAGCTTCAGAAGCTACAACTGAAAACCGAGGATTTGGAGGGGAGAAGTCGAAGGAACAATGTCCTGATACTAGGCCTACCTGAATCAGAAGAGGGCCCTGATACTATTGGTTTCCTTCAGAAATTTCTGGTTAAGATGGTGGGCCCATCTCCATTAAGCCTGCAGTACCATATATAATGGGCCCATCGCTATCTCAAGCCGAAACCCCCACCTGGATCACAACCACGTCCAATAATAGTGAAATTCCTTAGCTATCTAGAGAGGCAGCATGTCATCTCCAAATCTAAGGAGCTCCAATCTATCCTATGGGGTAATGCGAAGCTGAGGATTACTCAAGATCTCCCTTTCAAAACTCGCCAAAAGCGATCAGCATTCCATCCCACGGTCAGCAAGTTAATTGCGGCAGGAATCCGTTTCAAGATGGTTTACCCGGCTAAACCGCAAGTGGCTATTGAAGGAGTCTGGCATTCTTATGAATCTCCGGAGCAAGCAACTGCAGATCTAACAATCAAGCTACCTAATCTATTTAAGACTGGTTGAACAGTCACTTCAGATATCTCAGGCTTTTAATCCTTTGTCTTGTGGGAGTGGACTGCATACCTGTTTGGGGTCTCTTCTCTCTGTCTTTTTCCTCTCTCTTCCTTCTCTCTTCTCTTCCTCGGTCTGGTTTTGAGGGGCTGCCAGGGAGTCATGAGGCCTAGCAGGCCTGGTGTAGCGGTGTGATTGTGGGGGTTTCCCAGTTGGGGGTAGGAATCTTTTGGTCGGCATGCTTTCCAGCCATTGAGGGGCATTCTCATGTTAGTCCCATCAGTTTCAGGTCCCCCTATCACTTCCCCACTCATGGGAGTGTTCTCATTCCCATAAACTTTATCAAGTTAAGTGACAAAGGGGATTTGTTCTCTTTGTTTTTTTTTGAGATCTCTAACCCTGGAGGTCTGCTTTACGAGTTTTCTGGATATATTTAATCTCATTTGGCGCAATTTTTTCGATCTCGTGTAGGATGATTAACCTACATCCAGATGGTCCTATTTTCACTGTCCCTGAATTAGTTCTGCACTTTCTCCAATCACTCTCCTGGTCTAGATTAATCTACATTTGTTTTTTTTTCCTTTTGAGGGGTGGTGGGCGGGTGGCTTTTGGACGGAGCAAGCTTTAGGAGAACTGCATATCATGCCTGTCGGGTGGGGGGCGATCTCCCGGGGAGGTTTAAAGGGCAAGCCAGTTGTTGACCACTTCTGATATATTTTACTGAGGTAGTCTTTGGCACCGATGTTCAGACCTGGTATCTATATGGAGCTATAACTTCCCAAGGGATGGTCACTTATTGGGCTGGTATCTCTATACTGGAGATTTACATACTGAAAATTATTTTCAAAGAGGGACCTTTTGTACATAGCTTGAGTGGGTTGTGGGGGGAGGGCGAATTCTCAAGGCTGATTACTTTTCTGGATGTAGTAATGTTGGGAGTTAAAAGAATACAGTTATATTATCTCATTTTCTCAACTTTGCAAACATACAATGATGAATATTGGGAAAGATTCTCTGGTTTGGGCTCCATCTTTGTTCAAGGAGGGGGAGGGTAGGGGAAGGGACTGGAGTGTGCCTCTTGGGGTTTTGTTCTCACTCACTGACTCAGGATTATTATTTCTTTCAAAATGATGGTGATGACTGCAGTAACAATTAAAATTGCAACATGGAATGTCAGAGGAGTAAGAGACATGACTAAAAGATAACAAGTTCTCAAGAATTGCGTTCTCCTAAACATTGACATCCTCTTGATACAGGAAACCCACCTTCTTGCTGCCGAAACAAATGGGCTACGTAGACAGGGGTTCTCCCAAGTCTTTACTGCCTGTGGTTCATCTGAGAGCGGGGGGGGTGGCAATTCTGGTCAAGAAGCATGTTTCGTTTGTAGCGGAGGAAACTCTCTCTGACCCAGAAGGCAGATTTATTTTAGTTAAGGGCACACTGTATAACAATACAGTCATTCTAGGTGCAGTCTATAGCCCAGTGGGAAGTAGTCCAGAGTTCCTTATGTGCCTGGCAGATAAGCTGAGTAGATTTTTGCCTTCCAAGTTAATTATTGGGGGAGACTGGAATATACACCCAACGCAAGACTTGGATAGAACATATAGGCCACTAAAACCCCTATCTCCTCCGCAGCAAGCCCTAAGGGACTTTATGGGACTACTGGGTCTGTGCGATCCATGGCGCCTGTTCAATCCCTCTGGTCAAGTTTTCTCGTTTCATTCCCAGGTTCATCAGTCGTGGTCTAGCCTGGATTATATCCTAACTAGCACTTCACTTTTAGCTGGCCTTCACCAGACTGGTATGGAACTGATTGCCATATCAGATCACTCAATGGCATGGATAGTGACTTCTCCTGACCCATGTAGTCAAAGGGATACTACCTGGAAATTGAACACACAACTTCTAAAAGAGGAACACACAATCTCTCATATAAGGGATGTGATTTAATTTTTTATGGAAATTAATAAAGGTTCCATTAGAAGGGCTGTTCAACTATGGTGTTCCTTTAAATGTTATATTAGGGGGGAATTCATTAAGTTAGCTTCCAAATGGAAAAAGCAAAGGGAGGCAAGAATTATTTCTCTGTCAAATCAAATCAAGGAGACCGAAAACATCTTATCTACCTCTTCCCCTTCGGGTCTCTTGGAAGCCCTATTGAAACTTAGGAACGAATATGCAGATTTACTAAAAGAAAAGGCGGAATATGCCATCCTGAAAACTAAAGCTCACTATTTCGATCAAGACGAGAAGCCAGGAAGAATGCTGGCCCTTCGGTTACGGGAATTAGAGAGCTCATGGCTCATCCCCTCTATTCTGGCCTCAGATGGCTCTATTAAGACTTCCCCACGCGATATCTCTCAGGTTTTTGAAAAATTTTTATAAAAATTTGTATAGTAAAATTCCTGCACAGGCCAGACCCCCAAGCATAGAGCAATATCTGGATAGCCCGGAACTCCCGTCCCTTCAGGCACAACATTGTTCGAGTCTGTCTTCCCCAATCACTTTGGGGGAGATAGAGGAGGCGATTAGGGAGCTCGCATTGGATAAATCGCCAGGACCAGGCGGCTTTCCCTCCAATTTCTATAAAACCTTTTCCACTGAATTAGCCCCACTCCTCTTAAATTTATTTGAATATATGTTCACCTTAGATACTCTGGACCCTTCCTTGCTGGAAGCCACAATAGTTCTCATCCTGAAGCCCGACAAACCGCATGATCCTGTCAGTTATCATCCAATCTCGCTTTTAAACTATGATATCAAAATCCTAACAAAAATCTTGTCTCAGAATTAAGAGGGTATGGTCTCATCTGCTGAGCCCTGAGCAGGTGGGATTTGTACAGGGTCGATCTTCAGATGATCATCTACGGACCCTTTCGCACATTTTCCAGGCTGCCCAGGACTCCCAGATTCCCATGGCTTTAATCTCGCTGGATGCAGAAAAAGCCTTTGACAGAGTAAACTGGGAGTTTCTCTGGGCTACTCTTAAAAAATGGGCTTTCCAACAGTTTTCATTCGATGGATACAGATGGTTTATCAAGCTCCCTCTGCTAAGATTATTGTAATAGTGTATTTACACCAAGGTTCTCTTTATTTACAGGCACCAGGCAAGGCTGCCCCTTATCTCCCTTCCTTTTCAATTTATATTTGGAACCCCTTCTACGTAGTCTCAAGTGCGCCTCCCAGGTTAAGGGCTGTATAATATATCAACAGTCTTTAACCTTCTCAGTATATGCAGATGACATTCTCCTTCATTTGGCCTATCCCGATATATCGTTATCATATGCATTACAAATTATTAGACAGTTCGGACTTGTATCCAATTATAAGTTAAATTTGTTGAAAACTGTAATTTTTCCTCTAAATGCTCTTACTCACCAGGCTAACTTTGCTCATCTAGGCATGAAGTGGTCCCCTCACTCTATTAAATATTTGGGTATTCATCTCACCAATGACCCAGAGACTTTTAGGAAGCTTAATTTAGATGACTTAATTACGAACATTCAACAGGACCCTCAAAGATGGGAGAGCCTCCCCCTCTCATTATGGAGTCGTATCAGTATTGTTAAAATGAATGTCCTCCCTCGTCTCTTTTATTCCCTAAATTTATTAAATCTCTGGCTCCCATTGTCCTATTTTTGTCATTTCCACTCTGTCCTTTCCAAATTATCTGGCTGTGCAAATTTCCCAGGCGTTCTTTCACCAAACTTAGCCTCCCTAAGGAATTAGGAGGGCTTTGTCTCCCTAATTTCAACTTTTATTATTGGGCGAGCCATCTGTCAAAAATGGGAAGATCGTTCTCAGACACAAGTGACGGGTACTTACCAATCTGGCTACAATTAGAAAGGAAACTTCTCGCTCTTCACAGCTTTAATTCCACAGGAACATTTTTCTCTCCTTGTTCTGCGTTATCAAATTCCATACAAGATTCAGTGGTGGGAGTTTCCATTAAGGTTTTAGCGTAATGCTGGAATTTTTTTGATATTTCACACAAAAAAGACATGGCTCAACCCCTTTTTCAGAATCCAAATATTAAAATTGGGGGTTGATTACTTTTTCCGAATTGGCTTCCTCAGTTACAGGAAGTTTCAGCAGAGGACCTATATGGTCAAACTGCTCTCCTGTCATCCTCAGACATAATAGCTAAATTCAACATCCTCAAAATATTTTCAAAGTGTTTCAGTTGAGACACCTTATGTGTCAATTTTGAATCGCTACTATCACAATCTCGAGTTAAGCCCTTTTGGAACAGGTAGAGATACGCCAGCAATCCTACGGTATATCGGCTATTTATTCTTTTCTTTTGGGAATCAACTTCCCGAATGCTCTTCCAGGTTCTAAAGCTTGGGCTCCCCTTCTGACTGATGTTAGTCTCAACTGGAGTCAGGTTTGGAAGGATCTACATAGGTATCTTACCCAAGATAGACATAGACTTATTTAGTACCATATTTTAAATAATATGTATTACACTCCGGTTAAGCTAGCCAAGCTAGGTAGGCTTCCTGTGGCAACCTGTACCAGATGTGGTTTATCTGAAGGGAACCTGATTCACATTTTCTGGCATTGTAGCAAAGTGGCTCCACTCTGGAATGCAATTCAATCTAACCTAGATCCTCTATTGGGATTAAGAGACCTGTTTACTATAGAGATATGTATCCTTGGGATGCTCTCGACCATTAATGTTAAAAAACGTAGATTTCACATGGCCTTAATTTCTATTGTGGTTAAAAGATTGGTTCTCAAGCATTGGGTGGATCAATTAGTCATAACACATGAAGAATGGTTGAAGGAGATGTCACTTTGCTTCAATACCGAGCGATTGATAGTTAGCTCCCGGAATTGTATGGATGTATTTAATCGCAAATGGGGTAAATTATACGCCCTATATTTAAATTGAAATATGGAAGGTACATGTCTCTGTTTACCTTAATTGGTTGGTCTTATTCATCTCTGGTAAATGTCGACTGTTATTCTCTAATTCATGAATTTCCTTTGTGTTGTTATATTTACGAGGCACACTCCAGGGGGAGGGGGAGGGTTCATAGGGATATTGGTATTGTTTTGGTTTTACTGGATCTAGAGACAGTCTGATGTATGCTACTCCGTATCTATCCTGGCCTGTATTGTGTACGGTCAATCCTGTAGCTTTCTTTCTGGATATGTGGAATGTAAATTCAATAAAGTACTGAATTTCGGAAAAAAAAAAAAGAGAGAAGTACAGTTACGTAAGAACTTACCGTAACAGCAGATGTTCGAGAAGAGTTCCTGCAGCAGGCTGCACCATAAGGACCACGCTGCCAGGCACTAGGACTCCATGGAAAATTTCTAGCCAGCAGTACCCATCTGGGGCCCGTGCCTTATGTCAGTCTGCCCACCGATGTCACCCTCTGTATAAAGGGGGCGGTCCCCAGCCCCACCTCAGTTCACCTACCGGAGACCCGACGGTTACTTAGCAGGAGAGATCTGAGGCAGGTGCTGAAAAACAATCTCAAAGGAGAAACATAATAGGGAATGGAGGGAGCGAAAATAGCGCCTGCTGCAGGAGCTCTTCTCAAAGATCTACTGTTACAGTAAGCTCCTACGTAACTGTACTATCTTACTTTGAGTAAGAGCTCCTGTAGCAGGCTACACCATAAGGACTGAGTCCCAAGCATTGTCCCCAAAAGGAAGAAAAAGGGAGGCAGGGGTATAAACTCCTGAATTAATTAAAAACAATTATCTAGGAAATTAGGCATTGGAGCACAGCAAGGCTGAATCCTGCTCTCTTTCTGGAAGCAATATCCAGGGTATAGTGCTTAACAAAAGTATGCACAGAATTCCATGTTACGGCAGTGCATACATCTGCCGTTGAAACATTTTTCATGGCTTCAAAAGATGTAGCCGCCCCCCCTTGTTGAATATCCCTTAACTGGTCCCAGTAAGAGTTTTTTGTGCTTGTGGTAGATGAAGGAAATGCAATTTGTTAACCATTTGGACATGGTTTGCCTTGCGACCGGTTTCCCCAGAACTCTAGGGGCAAAGGACACAAACAACTGAACCGATTGCCAGATCAATTTTGTACAGCTTAAACAGTAATGGAGGATCCTGTGTACATCTAGAGTGTGAAGGAAGGCCTCCCCTGATTCGAATGTTCGGGATAATACACTGGAAGGGAGATGTCTTGATTCAAAGTTAACTCAGACTCCACCTTCGGAAGAAATGTAGGATTAGTATGCAGACACACCCTGTCTCTGTGAAAAATTAACTAAGGTTCTCTACACATTAAAGCTTGCAGCTCGGAAACTCCTTTGAGCTGAAGTGATGGCAACTAAAAATAACGTTTACCAAAAGAGAAAATGCAGATCGCAATCCACGGCTGGTTCAAAGGGAGGTAATGTCAATTTCTCTAAAACAAAAAGGAGGTCCCATGGGGGGACAGGATCCCTAATGGGAGGCTTCATGTGAAGTATGCCCCGAAGGAATTTATTTATTTTATTTATTTAATGAGGATTCAGAAAGACCTCTGAGTCAAGGACTCATTTACAAAGGTTCTACGTCAGACATGTAGAGTATAGAGACAACAGAATTACAGCTTAAAACATTAGTACAGGCATGTTACAGCTTAAAACACTGGTACAGGCCTAGGGGTACACAGAAGAACATTAAGTGGGTACAACATGCCATAGCGTAGCAGTTGGTTCTTCAGTAGGCTGATGGGTAAAAATTGGAGGTAGTTTCAGAGCCTTCAGATGAGAACAGCCTAATCAGAAGAGATTCAGTTTAAAGCAAAATAAACAGTCAACTAGGGATTGCGCTGATGAGGGGAAAAGTAAAGTGGGGAAACAGGCTGGGACATAGCCAGAGGGGGGGGCAGAGAGAGGGGGAGTGTCAGGGGCAGTCACATGGGTTGGAGGTCTGAAGGTGCTCCCTTATTTGGGATTTAAACGGGCCAAGCTTTCTTTCGTGAGTTATATGGCCAGGGAGCGAGTTCATCCAGGAAGGAGCCTTGTAACTGAAAGTTCTTTGGAATTGAGAGGTCCGGCTGCGGGGTACCTGGTACAACGCCTTGTCAGTGCTACAGGTGGATATGACTGCTGACATAGAGTGCATAAGGGAGGAGAGAGCAGGGGGAGAGAGACCTAGTCCAGTCTTTCTGGCCATTAGACAGATGTGGTACCTGATCCTACTGTCCAAGTTCAGCCAGTCTGTGGCCCTGTAGAGGGAGCAGGTGTGGGTGTAACAATCACAGCCAAGGATGAGGCGGCAGGCTTTGTTAAGTGCAAGCCAGAGTCTGCTGAGGGAATGTACAGACAAGGTCTGGTTGAGCAATATTCCTACCCTCCACAGGTGCATGATAGGCTGAAATGGCACAAAGATGCACCTTTATGGAAGAGTATCACAAACCCGCATCAGAAAGTGATAGGATGTATTCCAGGACTGACCTCACCGAGTAGGACAGTGGGTCCAGGGAATGTGCCACTGCCCAAATGCAGAAACATTTCCATTTCCATTTCATAGTATACGTGGCCCTTGTAAAAGGTTTTCTTGCTTCTACTAGGACCTCTGCCACCCTTTGTGAAACTCCATGCCTGGAGATGGCTAGGTCTGCAGGAGCCATGCATGAAGATGTAGGGACCGAAGGTCCGGGTGGACTAATGTTCCCATGTCTTGAGATAGTAAGTGGGTACAATTGGTAGCTGAAATGGAGGTTCTACCGCTAACTGCTGTAAGAGAAGGAACCATATCTGACATGGCCAGAAAGGAGCTACCAAGGTCATTGTGGCACGATCCATCTGTAGTTTGAGTAATACCCTCTGTAGAAGGCGAAAGGGAGGGAAGGTGTACAGAAACTTCCCTGTCCAGCAGAGGAACAATACGTCTTGCCAGAAAACACCATGCCCGGGATCTAGCGAGCAGAAGTTGGGCAGTTCTGCATTGCATGGGGATATGAAGAGGTCCAGCTCTGGATGACCCCATATTTCGAAGAGGTCATCCACCACTTCTTGAAGCAGCTCCCACTCATGGTTTCTGGATTGTGTGTGGCTGAGCTCATCTGCCAGGATGTTTTAGACTCCTGGAACATGAACTGCTGTCAGTGTGAGTCCATGTTCTAGGGCCCAATACCACACTCTCATGGCTTCTCTGCACAGAGGGTAGGAGTGCGTCCCTCCCTGCTTGTTGATATAAAAGACCACCAACATATTGTCAGTCTGGAGAAGCAGGGGACCCTGGTATAGGTGAGTCTGAAAGGCCTGCACGGCATACAGAATTGGCCACATCTCAAAGACGTTGATGTGCAGGAACATTTCTGTCTGACCATGTGCCCGGAGTACGGCAATTTTGAAAATGAGCTCCCCATCCTAGACCCAATGCATCTATGGTAAGGATCTGGCTCGGTGAGTCTGAATGGAAGCCCTGAATCCAATTTGGGCGAAGTCAGCCACCATGATAGCGTTTGCTGGACAGCCATTGACACCCTTATCAGGTGCTCAAGATTGTTGGACGTCTGGTCCCACTGTACCCTTAGGTTCCATTGAGGAACTCTCATAAGCAAGCATGCCAGTGGTACCATGGGTATGGCCACAGCCATGTGTCCTAGGAGTTGTAACATGGTTCTTGCTGTGACTAGGTTGGCTGAAGCTACTCTGGAGGCATGGTCCCTCAGACAAATAGTCCAGTCGGGTGGGAGAAAGGCTCTTCCCTGTCGAGTATCCAGGATGGCCACTATGTACTGTAGTTGCTGGCAGGGCCAAGGACAAGACTTTGGAAACCTGATAGTTATCACAAGCTGTTGGAACATTTGAAATGTGTCAGAGAGGGTGTGGATTAACTGTGACCTGGTGGTGGCAGTTAGGAGCCAATCATCTAGATAAGGGTAGACAAAATTACCCTGTCTATGAAGAGCAGCTGCTACTACTGCTAGGCATTTGGTGAACACCCTCGGGGCCGAGGAGAGACCAAAAGGCAAAGGCACTTGGTAATGGTTCCCTTGAAAGGTGAACTGAAGATACCTCTTATGAGCTGGAAACACCGGTATGTGAAAGTATGCCTCTTGCATGTCCAGAAAGCATAGGCAGTTCCCTTGGCACAGCATAGGTATCAGCTCTGATATGGTTACTATTCTGAACCTTCTGTATTCGACGTACTAGTTCATGTGACTCGGGTCCAATATGGGTCTTACTCCCACTTCTTCTTCGGTCCCAAGAAGACAGGGGGCTCAATACATGGTTCCTAGTTGGGATGGAGGAACAGGCTCTTTTTGAGAGCAAGGTCTGGATTTCTTCTCTGATGAGGGGTATGTGGGTGGGAGGGTATCGAGATGGGGGATGGAGGTTTGTCCAGAGCAAGTTCAGTAAACTACAGCATGTAACCCTTTTCGATAATGTCCTGCACCCATAAATCTGATGTGATTTTGGTCCACCCATCTAGGTAGAGGGAGGACCGACACCCTATTGCTTCCCCCATCAACTCCGCCAGAGGAGGAGGCTGGCAGGAAGTCATGCATGTGCACTGGGGTGGGCAGGGAAGGCTGGGAGGATTTTGGATTCCTAGGTCCACTGTTCCCTGCTGGTTGTGAGGGAGCTTATCTTTTGAAAGAGCCTTGGGGCTGTTGGTTTTTCTGCTGGTTGGCACCCTGGTGCCGAAAGAGCTTGCACTTAGGTTGCTGAGGGTCTGACTGGCAAATATGGTGAACGGGCTAGACCGCTTTGCCCGAGTCCTGCAGTTCCGTTTTTATCTTTTGTACCTCCTCTCCAAAAATGACAGATCTGTGAAAAGGGGCATTTAGGACAGAATCCTGGAGATCTTGACGAAAATCAGATACTCTCAGCCAGGAGTGGCGACAGACAAACCCTAGTGGCCGCTGCTCTGACTACTGTGTCCGCTAAGTTGTAAGATGCCCTGAATATGTGCTTTCCTACGCCCAGGCCAGACTGAAGTATGTCCAAAAGCTCCGTGCGTGATGGGTTATCTGGCTGCTTTTGGACCAACTCGATGACTTTCTTCCATAAAGATTTTTCATATAGTACCATATGGGTCAAAAGAATTAGGGACTGAATGGAGCATGTGGAAGACACATAGACTCTCCTACCGAACTGATCTAATTTCTAAGATTCCTTGTCAGGAGGTTGTGATTTCATATGTTTGGGTTGTTTAGTCCTGCTGTGAGCTGCGGTCAGGACCACGGAGTCTGCTCTTGGATTTTCTCCCAAAAAGGGCTCTGTCTTGGGAGGCTTATACAGTCAGTCTGCCTTCTTATAGACAGCTGAAAATGAGGAAGGGTGATCCCATGCCAGCCTGGTTAAATCCTGAAAAGAAGTGACCAGAGGGGGAATGACTAAGGGTCTCGGGTCACTCATTACCAAAAATGTATGAAGCCTTTTCCTCTTTGGGTCCAATTCCTCAGTGTCCCATTGATTTAGGAATTGTATGTGGTGCATCACATCCATAAATGTTGGGTCATCTAGGTGGGACCTGGATGAGTTGAGGAGTCCACCTGGCTCAGGAGAGTAACCTCTGTAAGAGAAGTCTGAGGAATGAGGGCAGCTTCTGGAGGAAGTAGATGAGACTGACCTTGAATGTTTATGCCTATGCTGGCGTCTGCTCCTGTTGTCCGAGGATGATGACCTGGAGGAGGAGTGGTGGCATCTGCACCAACCTGGTATGCTCGCAGTCTGATATTTTTGGAGTAAGGCTCCTGCGTGTGCGGAAACTGAGGCCGGGAGTCTGGGATTGGTGCTTTGTCTGGGACCGGTGTAGGGGGCTGCGGAGAAGGAGGTTGGTCATCCTTTTTCAACAAATCTCCCTTTACCGTGTTCCATCACGAAGTGAAGAGTTTCCCAACATCCGCCAGGGGGACCATCGACACCTGCAGTGGCGGTGCACCACTGGGTTCCGCAGCAGCAACATTACGGTTGCTTGGTCCTGGAGTCTCATCCATCATAGTGTAAGTGAGGACTTGGTAGAGTAGCACGGTCTGTCTGGCCATCTGTCGTCAGGTCCCCTGAAGTCAGGCTGTTGGGTACCGAGGGATTTTGATCTAGCGACTTGTCGACAGATGGCCTGTCATCAGACTGACGAATAGTCGGAGCTGACATCGGCTTCTGAGGTGGCTGTTCCACAGGCGTCCGACTTGTAGTGGTCATGGCGGACATCTTGGTGCTTGACGCCTTCTGTGGCATCTGCAGCTGGTCCTTCCATTTGTCAGAAGACCATTCGTCTGAGACATGTGTCATGTTCTTAGATTTTTCAGTTGACAACTTGTCCCTGGTGGAGCATTCCCTAGAGTGGGAATGCTCCCGACATCTGTGTTTGTCATCTTAGGCCGATGACGAGCTGGTTAGGCCCCAAGGATTGCTGGAAGGGCCTAAGGCTGAGGGATGGACCCGAAGGTCCTTGCCCCGAAGAGCTGCCGCCCATTGAGAGAGTAATGGTGGGAGCCTTCGTTAACGGCAGGCTGGAGGAAGTTAGGCTTGATGGAGGGGCTGAGTCTGCTCTTTCTCCAGAGCACGAACTTGAATGATTATCCTTATGAGGAGACTTAAATCTGGACTCCGACCTACTGGGCTCCTTGTCCCACTGTTGGTGCTTCCCTCCTGGGTGTTTCTCCTTGTGGGAAGTCGACGACCAGGAGGCTGAGGAGCTGGCCTTTGACGGGCGTTGAAGAGCGGCGAGCTGCTGCTCCATGATGTAGGGCCTAGAGAGTCTTGTGGTGGCAGGTTCGAGTTCACTGGTTTAACTTGCCGCAGTCTGGGCAGGCTTGAACATCGTGATCAGGCCCCAAACAGAAGAGGCACCGAGAATGACCGTCTTTGGCAGGAATCTGCCACCCACACGTGTTATCGATACTTTTGCGGAAAAAGAAGAAAAAAACGGGTATTGACAACAGAAAATAGCGGTCAACAGATGCAACGAGGCATTTGAGGAGCCAAAGCGCATGGGTAGACGTCGGGAAAAGAACTGAGGTGGGGCTGAGACCGTCCCCTTTATAAATAGGGTGACATCGGTGGGCGGACCGACATAAGGGGTGGGCCCCAGATGGGTACTGCTGGCTAGAAATTTTCCATGGAGACCTAGTGCCTGGCGGCACAATCCTTAGGGTGTAGCCTGCTGCAGGAGCACATACTCGAAGTAAGATCTGCAGGTGTTAGCTATAGAAGGGCAAGTACACATCATAGCTGTAATGGAAACGTGGGCTACAATCAATCATGACCGGGAACTCACAATCTCAGGCTACGCTCTCTTCTGGAAAGATAGGGAAACTAGGGAGGGGGATTGCACTGCACACAAGGGATGGTGTAAGGGGAAAAGAAGGAGCCATCTGTTGGGGGGAGGATGCGTGGAATCACTCTGGGTACATTTAGTGGTGAAGAAGGGTTAAGAATATCAGACTGGAAGTGGTCTACTGGGTCCAAAACAAGACTAAGGCAGGAGACAGGTTGTTGGAAGGGGAAATGAGGAAGGCTGTGAGATGAAGAATAGGGTCCTGAGGGAAGACCTAAACCTGCCTGGCATGGATGGGGAGATATCTTGGGCAAGTTGTGTACGGAGTAAGACACTGGTGGACACCTTTCAGGACTGCTTCCTACTATAGCAGGTCAGGAAACACACTAAAGATGGGACCACCTTAGACCTGGTACTCTCAAAACCATTATTTATCGAAGAAGTATGGGTCAAGGCACCTCTGGGGAAAAGTGATTACAGCACTGCATGGTTTAACGCACCTCTTGGGCGCCACATCTCAGAACTAGGATGTTAGTGTCATACTTCAGGAGGGTAGATTTTGGGAGTTTGGAGAGACTACTGCAGGTTAAGTTAGAGGGGTTAGAACAGCTGGATGGGGTGGAAGCAAAATGGGAGGCCATTAAAAGTAGTTTTGGAGGTTTCCTAATGTTGCATGAAATGGTGGGGAAAGACAAAAAAGACATAAAACCTATATGGTTCTCCAAGGAGGTGATGGAATCTGTAAGTATTAAGATGGCAACCTTCAAAAATTACAAATGGGATCAGACAGCAGAGTAGGGAATTTTAAATATAGGAGAACACAATGCAAAATGATCTACGAGATCATTACAAGAATTGGCAGAGTTACTACTAGAAAGGAATTCAATGGCACTTTTTATACACAATCCAGAGGTACCGGCATGGGCAGCACCATGGTGCCTGAATATGGCAATGCTTACATACATGACTATGAACAAGAGCACATATTTACGGGGAGAGGAATCCATACTATCCATATACCGAAGCTTGACTTAGATACATTTTATTATTTATTTAGAGAAAATTCGGGAATTACACCTTTGAGCTAAAAGCTCATTTACAAAGGTTCCTTGTCAAGACAGAAGTGATAGAGAAAACAAACTAGTAATATTTACAGGAAGGAGGGGGAAACAGTTGCAGCCAACAGGCATCGTCTAGTAAACATTACGTAGTACAATATGCAAATACATTCACTTTAGGTAAACTTTGGGTAGCACAATATGCAAATACGTTCACAGCTGATAACAGACATTTAGGTTAATACAGACAATCCACTGGTATATCTGATGCAGTCTCGACAGTTTGATAGTGTACACCCGGTTGGCAGGAGGCACTCAATTGACCTTACTGGGAGTATAGGTACAAGCAGTTGGACTGTGTACTCAGGTTGGAGAATGGGGGGTTTGAAAGGTGTTAGTTTATGTGGGAAAGAGGGTAAAGGGAGAGGACAATTATCAGTGGGAGCGCTATGGCACTCAGCTATGCCAGAGGTGGGCAGTGTTGGGCCACGGAGGCTTGGGACAAGTCATGTCAGGAGTTGCGAGGAAATTAGGTTCAGATCAAGTTTGGCAGCTGCAGTGTTCTGGTGGGGTGAGGGATTTACAGAGTGGTGCTTTGAAGTGGCCAAGGCTGGTAAGGCTTGTGATGGTGTAAGGAAGTTCATTTAGCCAGGTAGGGGCCCTAACTGCAAATACATACCGACACATAGATGATATAGTCTTCCTCTGGTCAGGTACAGAAGAGCAACTAAAAAAATTGCACATACAAAAGTAGCTGCACATAGAATTTAAACTTCACCATGCGGTATAGTACTAGTGAAGTAGCACACCTAGATTTGAAAGTACAATTAAATAACTGATAAATAACAACAAAACTATATTGGAAACCGACCAACAGAAATTCAATTTTACATGGAAACAGCTACCATGAACTAGGACACCAGAATCAAATGAAACTGGGGCAACAACAGGGATTTCGAGAAACAGAAAAAAATGAAACAACGGTCATGTTTAGAAAGAGATGTTACAAGGCCAAAACCTTAAAAAAGGCAAACAAAAAGACTACAAAATAAGACAAGGGAGGAACTACAAGCCTCTAAGGGACCAAAAATGCAGGGAGAAAGATTGGTGCTGGCTGCAAAGTATACTAGTAAATTCAAGAAAATAAGGAAAATAATGAATCAACACTGGAATCTGTTAGGGACATACCAGAAAGAAAGTAAAACGTTTCAAATCAGACCAATAAGAGCAGCACAAATAGTGCACAATATTCAAGACTGAGTTAATAATACAGGACAGGGAAGCAATCAACTACTACTGGGACCTCTCCAGCCTGGGAATGGCACCATGCAACAAATGTACAGTATGGGGACACATAAGCCATAAAAAATCTTTTAAAAATCCACATACAGTATGGGATACGAATACGCCATCAAACAATGTATGGACTGCAATACGCAGAGCGTAATATATATATTACAGTGCTCTTGCGACCTACTGTATGTAGGAAAAACCATCAGGACCCTTAAGATCAGGATACAAGAGCACAAAAGGGACATCCATAGACAAGAGGAAAGATCACTTGTGGACCAGCACTTCAAGCAGACAGGTCAACCAGGGGTACACTTTTGGAGCTGTGGTCCAACAGTCACAAAGAGAAGGAAACCATACTAAAACGTTAGATAAAACTGAGCTGAGGTGGATTTTTAATTTAAAGGTCCTGAATCTAAAGATAGGAATGAACACAGACGCTAACTGGCCAGCATGTTGGTTAGTGAGCTGTGAGGACAACAAAGAAAGGGAGGATATTGATCTATAGGAATAATGAAAACAGTAAATGCAATGTACTGTTATCCATAAACGAAAGATGAAATTGTGAAATACTGTATACACTTAGATGCTGGACAACTGTCAGCTGTCTGTAATACTACAGTTATGAAAATAACTATATTTGACATGAAGCGTGCTGAATGACCATTTCTAAGTACTATGTTGGAACAAAAGAGGGGATATAATTGCCTCCCAAAAAAACTTTCCCTCCAGCTGCCCTCCTCCTCGTTTGTGCACACTTCACTGAATTTAATTAAAAGTACAATCGTAAGCAACATAGGTCATAAGGGCCAGAAAACACAGGTTACTCACCTGTAACAGTAGTTCTAGGAGTGGTATATGTTGTTCATCCACACTTGTTCGCATGTCCCTTTCCCTTTAAATCTTGCCAGACAGTCTAAAAGCTGGCTCCTCCCACCCATCCAGGTGGCATATGCCTCGACTCCGCCCCATAACACCAGATCTTGCCCGCTGGAAGCAAAGGTTGTGCGTTGAAGCCAAGGAGGTCAGGTAGGTCAGTGTGGATGAACAACATATACCACTCCAAGAATTACTGTTACAGGTGAGTAACCTGTGTTTCTAGGGATGTGGATATGTTGTTCTTAACCACACTTGCTGGCAGACTCCTAGCAGTTCTCGGGCAGGATGGAGACAAGGCACACACACCCTACTTAGGGAACAGAGATTGGAGAACTGAGACCCCAAAACCAGCATCCTGGCATAACTCTAGGTCGATGTGGTAATGTGTAATGAAGGTGTTTGTTGACTTCCAGGTAGCAGCCCTGCAGATATTCTGGATAGGGACATCCCTAGAAGCAGCCATTGATGCAGCAGTATGGCGGGTAGAATGAGCTCTTATCCCTCTGGGAGGCTCCTTACCCGCCAACCTATAGCATACATCAATGCAGGATGTTATCCATCTGCCAATTGTCTGCTCTGCTGCAGGTCTGCCAGGTGCGGCTTCAGTGTAGTTGACAAACAGCTGGCGAACCTCTCCCCGAACTTCAGCTGTTCGCTCCTGATAATATAAGAGCGCTCCTCTCAGGTCTAAAGTATGAAGCCTGTACTCCGCCTCCGAGGTGTAATTAGGGTAGTGCACTGGCAGAGTCAACACCTGATTAAGGTGAAACTCCAACACAACCTTTGAAAGGAATTTCGGGTGGGGGCAGAGGACAATCTTGTCCTTGTGGAAGGCCAGACAGGGAGATTCAACAGAGAGCACTTGTAGTTCCCCAGTTCTTCTGGCTGTTGTGATAGCCTCCCAAGGTGTTCTTCAACAACAGATGTGACATCTTACAACTGCGCATCAGTCCAAGTGGCTTGCCCATGAGTTCTGCCAAAACCAGCAGTAAATTCCATGGAGGTGGAGGTTCGCGCACCAGAGGGGAAATGTGGTTGAGGCCTTTAAAGAAATGCAAGACCACCTTTTCTTGTGCCATCTGCTGACCGGCCTGTGCCTGGTAAGTGGAGATGGCTGCCAGGTGCACCTTAAGGGTCATAGACTGAAGACCTCCTTTGAAGCGAGACCAAAGGTAGTTGAGGATGCTAGCCACCAGACAGGATGAAGGGTCCAGGCCTCTGCCCTGACACCAAGTGGAGAATCTCTTCCATTTGAATGCAAAGCACCTCCTGGTTGACTCCTTCCTAGATGCCTCAACAACAGTGAGTACATTGTCGGAGAGACCCAAAGCCTGGCACTCTAGTCACTCAGGAACCAGGCTGTCAGATGCAGGGATTGAAGGTCCAGATGGAATACCTTCCCCTGATTGACAGAGATCAGGTCCGGGTGTGCTGGAAGATGCCTCGGGAGCCTGGTGCTGAGGCTGAGGAGATCTGGATAAAAGAACTGGCGGGGCCAGTCTGGGGCTACCGGGATCATCCTTGCCTTGTTCCTCCTGAACTTGAGGAGCACCTTGCAGACATCAAGAAATCAATCCCCACTCTCCTGGACATACTATCGAACTTTGTCCTCTACTCTAGGCTTCGCCTGAACCAGTCAAAGACGGAGGTCCTTCCTCTAAATGTCCACTGTACCCCCGGATGGTCACTTCCCATAATCTTCGGAGGGAACCGGAGGGCATCACCTACCTGGGGAATCTAATCACCCCGCACCCACACCTTTCTAAAATATGGGAGGCTAATCTGAAGCCCCTATTAGCCAGTATCCATTTTGAACCTCATCCCCTTCTTACGAGGCATCTGTAGCTCGAACAATACATGTAGAGCCTGTGAAATGGGCCTCCTTTGCATATGCCTCCAATGTTCTCATTATATATCATCTTACGGTCATCTGGCTAGCTTGGATACGCACTGAATAGGCGGCAAGGCTCGCACAAATGCATACTGCAGGGTGGTGCTACCATATTCACACATCTCCCTTCTCTGCCTACTCAGTCTCCCCCCAAGTCACCACTCCAGCACAGGAATGTTAACTACACCGTTCCATGGCAGGCCATCAGCAATGGCAGATAATGGAGCAGGAGGATGGGACACCCTCCCTCTGTCCCCAGCCCCCTTGAGAGTCTGACCCAAAAGGAATAGCTCCCTGCACCTCGGCATAGTGCCTGAGTTTTACATAACTGCTCTCTCTTATGAGGCAGATCACTCTCCCCCCCCCCCCGATGACCTTCCTCCTGAAGGGTTTTCCCCTTTACTGTGCTCAGGGTACAGAGGTAGGCCTCCAGCGGACTGCTGTGGCCACATATATACCCCTGTCCCCCAAAGGTACTTGCTGCAGGGCAACTGTACATAGTTTAAGTTTTGTGACGTGTATAACTATGGAAGTGCTCATTTACTGCTATTTTGGATGCTCTGCTACAGTCAAAACAGCATCTTGCCTAACAAGAAATTGTTTTCCCTAGATGCTTGCTGCAGCTATCAGCTCCAAGTCCCACTCCCATGCCTTGTGTTTTGGGCCTGTTAGGGGTTGTGGACCCCCCCCGCCCTGCAATCTCTTCCTGTCATCAAAGCCTCCATAGAGCATTGCTTCCTCACCTGGACCCTAATGGGTCACATCACTGCCTTTTCATGGAATGTAAAGCAGAGGCAGGTGCACATTCACCTGAAGAGACTGCGGGCAGATCTGGCATTCCTGCAGGAAACAAAATTGACCAAGGAAGACCACGAGAGACTGAAAATGGACCCGGGTGGGACAGATTGTGCAGGCCTCAGCCCCCACTAAGAAAAAAGGGGTGGCAATTGTTATACATAAAAAGTTGCAGTGGATGGTAGGGAAAGTGGAGAGGAATAGGGAAGGTAGATGGGTCCTAGCTCGGGTGGATACCCCAGAAGGACCTCTGTTATTGGGGAATGTTTATGGCCCTAACGTAGACTCCCTGGAACTCTTTCACACATTAGCTCATAAGATAGAGGAGATGGCTTCGAACGATGTCCCCATCCTGATTGGCGGGATTTCAACTTAACACTGGACCCCTTCGTTGACAGAAGTCCCTCTGATGTGGAGCCACTCCCCAGAGGTGCGGCGGCCCTGAGGCTCCTTATGCAGGAATTGGCCCTAACAGACATATGGCGGGCATTCCACCTGAGAGTATGGGACTACACATTTCATTCCCCGGTGCACAATTCTTACAGCCACATAGAGTTTTGGTTGACTTCCCCTGAAGTAAAGAAGGCCGCCTTGGACACTACCATCCACCCTATAATTATTTCCGATCATGCCCCGATCCCAACTCACCTTCGCGCATGGCCCTCCCATAAAACGTTCCCCTATCTGGTGATTGGATCCCCTTCTCCCGCGGGACCCAGAATTCGCACAGTGGCTACAAAACAAAGCCACTCTTTTCTCTAAAGGAAACCCCGTATCATATACATCTGTGGGTAACATCTGAGAGGCCTTTAAGGCCACCCTTAGAGGGGGAATAATAGGATATGCTCACAAGTAGACGGGAAAAAGGAACAATGCCTCTCTGAATTGGAAATTGTGTTGAAAGCAGCTGAAGACCTTTTTAAGGCTTCCCCACCCAACAATGCAAGTCCCAATTAGGGCTTGAGGTGACAGCCATTTGGCTGCAGATCAATGAGTTGATAGCCGGAAGCAGAGATCCCAGTTCTCCGGCTGAAGCACAAATACTGGGAGGCTGGGGAAAGGGGGCAAAATCCTAGCATATCAACTGAGAAAACATCAGGCGGAAAGGCACATTGCCGGCCTAGCTGACAGCACAGGATTGACCCACATTACCCCCGAAAAAATCAATAGCATCATGGCAGAATTTTATGCCACACTGTATACTTCCTCAAGGGCCCCTAACCTGACAGGTGAGGCCTCCTTCCTACAAAAGCTAAAACTTCCCCACACTGACCGGTCAGCAATCTGCGGCCCCGGACGTTCCCATAACTCCAGACAAGGTGGTCTCTACACTGCAGTCTCTCAAGACTGGCAAGGCCCCTGGTGGGGATGGTTTCCCGTTAGAAATCTGGCAACTAATCAGCCATACGGTCTACCGTCTAACTGTTAATAGAGACTGCCTTACCTTGCTGATGGATTTTGAAAGAAGGCATATCTGACTCTTGGTTTGGTCGAACTGATTTTCTTTCTGGCAAGGTGGGTGGCTAAACTGACTTGTCCTGTCCCATCAAATTCCTCTGCAACTTTGAAGTTAACATATACAATGAGTTACTCTGGCAATCAAAACTGCATGCTGTGAGAACTACGTGTAACAAGGAAAACACCCACAGGGAGTTACAATTGCACCTGTTAAGATGTGTGGTTGCAGTCCCATTGAGAAATATTTTTCTTTTTCAAAAAAACAGTGCAGCAGAATAAAAGAGAAGGATGCCCAAAAGTCATAATAGGAGTTTTAATGAAACAACAGACATCCCCCACTGGCATACCAGATAATATTCTTCCACTGGAGCTGGCTCCTGATTGGGTCCCACTGAAAATGTTGGAGCTAACAGAAAAGGAAATGACGTAAGTATGAAGTAAATTTCTTCATTCTGTAGCTCTCCACATTGTCAATGGGAAGTCATAACCATTGGGTTTTAATAAACAGTACCCAGTACTATTGGGAGGGGGGAGAATGTTATCCTATATGTCAGAAAAAAAGCATACAAAACAATACTGTAATAGATTACCTACGAACTGCCACCTGTAGTATTCTGCGACCAAAGGCTGCATCAGCAGAGCTCAGAACATCCAATTTGTAATGTCTGGTGAAAGTGTGGACGGAAGACCATTTAGCTGCCTTGCATAATTCTAAAATAGATGCTTCACACCCCTCTCCACCCAGGAAGTAGCCATAGCCCTGGAGGAGTGAGCTTTGATAAGGGCCGGAGGCCTCTTCTTTCCTGCAACTTAAGCCTTAGCAATGCAGGCCCTCTCCCACCTAGCTAGGGTGGCCTTCGAGGCTTTTTGACCCTGTTTGGCTGCGCCAAAGGGGACAGACATGCTATCCAATTTCCGGAACACAGCCGTCCATTTGAGGTATGTCCTAACAGCTCGTCGCAAATCTAACGTGTGCAACTCCTTCTCCTTTGGGTGAGATAGTTGCAGACAGAAAATTGGAAGACATAGTTCCTGGTTCACATGGAAGGCTGTGGGCACTTTTGAGATGAAAGACGGAACTATTATGAGTAACACCTTGTCCTTATGCATAATAAGGTACCGTTCTTTATGGGACTAGGCTTAGAGCTCACCAATCCTCCTGGCTGAGCAAACAACAATCAGTGAACACACCTTGTAAGACATTACATCCAGCAGAAGAGATGACAGCGGTTCAGAAGGCTCCTGATTAAGAGCATTCAAAACCATATTTAGATCTCATGGAGGAACCGGGAATTGGAAGACAGGTTGACTCTTGCTAACCACATGTAGAAAACGAGTGACCTCTGTATAAGTCCCTGGGGGATGCCCAAAGATGCTTCAAGGGCAGAGACCTGGCCTCTCAGAGTGCTCAGGGCCAAACCCTTCTCACACCTTCCTGCAAGACATCCAAGATCTGTGGAACTAAAAGCCTTGGAAGGTTGGAGCTCCTTCTGCCTGGCCCCTGCTGAAAAAGTGGACCATACACGAGCATAAGCAGCACAAGAAGAAGTTTTCCTCGCAATCATTAGAGTATCCACTACTTTTCTAGAAAAGCCTAGTTTTAGAGTCTCCTATTTCAGGAGCCAGGCAACGAGCTGCACTGCTCCTGGGTTTGGATGCAGAATGGGACCCTGAGATAGAAGGTCTCCATACACCGAAAGGTGAAAAGGTGCTTGCTGAGCTAGGTTCACTAGGGCCCAGAATCATGGTCTTCTTGGCCACTCCGGAGCTATTAGAAGAAAGCTTCCTCTTGAGTGTCTCATCTTTTGTATGACCCAGGAGGAGAAGAGGTAGTGGAGGGAATGCATATGCTCTGTTGAAGGTCCACTCCTGGGACGGAATGTCCACTGCTACCACTTGTGGACACCAATATTGGCTGAAAAACCTTGGAGTCTGGAAGTTGTAGCTGGAGGCGAACAGATCGATCTAAGACCAGCCAAATCTCTTGCACAGGAGGTCAAACACCTCCAGGTTCGATCTCCACTCCCCGGGGTGAACATGTTTGTGACTTAGCCAGTCTGTTTTAATGTTCAACTCCCCTGCTAGGTGGACTGCTGACAAGAGAGAAGATTCTCCTCTGCCCACCTGAGAAGATCAGAGGCTTCTTTTAGCATCTCCCTGCTCTTTGTGCCTCCTTGATTTTTTATGTATGCCATAGTGATTGTGTTGTCTGACCTTATTTTCACTGCTTTTTACTCTAACAGATTTTGAAAAGAAGAACAGCTAGACGAACTGCCCTCATTTCCACAACATTTATATGGAGATGTTCCTGGACTGACCAATTTTTCTGAGTGGGTAGTTGATCCAGGACTGCTCTCCAACTGTGCAGACTGGCATCTACTGTTAGAATCAGTTATGGGGAAATTCCAATGGAAACTCAGATTTTCCACACTCACTTACCATCTCAGGGAGCGACCTAGCCGAGGGAAAAGGGAGATTCTGGTTTGATAATCTTCTAATGTCTGATTCCAAGCCATCGACAATAACATTTGCAGAGTTCTCATGTGAAAGTGAGCCCACGGGACTAGATCTATTGCTGCCGCCAAGAGACCTATGATGCGTAGCATGCTGAGGGCCAAGGCCAACGGCTGAACCCTGAGCCACTGAACTTTCTTCAAGAGAGTCTCTCTCCAGGATGATGATAGGAAAACCTTCCTTTATTTCATGCTGAAGACTGTCCCCAGGTGCTCCCAGGTCTGAGATGGTTTGAGAGAGCTTTTCTCCCAGTTCACCGGCCAGCTGTGGAATTCAAGCATCTCCAGAGACCTGAGCACTGATGTTGGTGCAAGAATAAGCAGATCATCCAGATCAGGACAGACATGATGCCCATCCTTTCAAAGTTGAGCCACCAGGACTATCAGCACTTTCAAGAAGACCCTGGGGGTTGTCACAAGGCCAAAGGGAAGTGCCCTGCAGTGGAAATGTTGGACCAGTATCGAGAACCTGAAATACTTCTGATGAGATGGATGGGAATGTGAAGGTAGGCATCCATCAGATCTATTGATGTCAGGAAATCCCCAACTGAACAATAAGAATGATTGACCTCAGGAACTCCATCTTGAACGTCGAGCAGCGCACTAAACTGTTAAGATGCTTCAGATCCAAAGTGGGCCTGAAGGCCCACCCCCGTAATTTTGTGAAGTACAGAATAGATAGAGTAGAATCCCTGACCATGCTTGCTTGGTGGAAAGTACAGTTACGCAAGAACTTACCGTAGCAGTAGATCTTCAAGAGAGGCTCTTGTAGTAGGTATTCACAAGTAGGACTAAGCCGTCAGGCATCAGGACCCCACAGAAAAATCTCTAGCTAGCAGTCTCTGGCGGGGCCCGCCCCCACATCAGATGATCAGCGTCAGCCGACATCAGTATAAAGGGGGCGGTCCCGACGCCCATCCTCCAGTTCTTTCCCGCCAAGCACGACAGGGCTGACAGGAGAGAAGAGGATATGGTCCCATATCTGAAAAAGAAGAAAATGAGAGAACACTGGGAGGGAAGGTAATACCTACTGCAAAAGCCTCTCTCGAAGATCTACTGTTACATTAATTTCTTACGTAATTGTCCTATCTTACTTCGAGAGGGCTCTTGGCAATAAGTATTCACATGTAGGACTAAGTCCCAAGCAGTCTGGAACAAAAAAAGCGGGAGGAGGAAAAAAAAAAAACATCCACAAAGGCTGAGCTTCTAGACAGGGATCATGAAAGGATTCCCTGCAGAACAGCTAGGCCAAAGGCTGCTCTGCAGCGAGAGGCAATGTCCAAACTGTAATATTTCATGAAGGTATGGATGGAAGTCCAAGTTGCGGCTGTACAAATCTCAGCCGCAGACACATTCTTGAAGCAAGCGGCAGAGGCCGTGACCCCTCTAGTGGAGTGGCCTTTGACCTGACCCAGAAGGATCTTGTGATACTTGTCGTAACAGAAAGTGATACAACTAGCCAGCCATTTAGAAAGGCACTGCTTGGATACAGGGTTGCCTTCTATCTTGTGAGCAAAAGACACAAAGAGTTGGTCTGTTTTCCTGCAATCCTTAGCCCTGTGAGTATACTATCTCAGAATTCTATGTATATCCAGGGTACGGAAGAGATACTCCCCCTGATTGGAGTGCTCTGTGAAGAAGGCTGGAAGCTCGATGGACTGATTCAGAGTAGACTCAGCCACCACTTTTGGAAGAAATTTAGGATTAGTACACATGGCCACCCTATCCTTGTGGAAAATCAAATGAGGGATTTTACTCATCAAGGTTTGCAACTCAGAAATCCTCCGAGCTGAGGTGATGGCCACTAGAAACAAAGTCTTCCAAGAAAGAAACTTCAGCTCTGCCTCCGTTGCAGGTTCGAAGGGAAGCAGAGTAATCTTCTCGAGAATGAAGTTCAAGTCCCAATGAGGAGCAGGGTTGTGGATCGGGGTCTTAAGTGCAGGATCCCTCACAGAAAAGTCTTCGAGACTTCTAGTTGTGCAAATGTCCTGTTCCCGAAAGGGATGTGGTAAGCTGAAATGGTTGCCATATGTACTTTCACTGATGAGTAACTAAGGCCCAAGTCATAGAGGTGTCTAAGGTAGTCCAGAACCTTATTGGCTGGACAAAAAAAAGGTTCTATGTTTTTAGAACCCGCTCAGATGGTGAAGCGCTTCCACTTCATGGCGAAGTGGACCTGGTGGAAAGCTTTCTGGCCTCCACCAGGATGTCAGCAATCACGGGGGAAACTCCAAAATGAGCTTTAGCTACATCTGAAGGAGCCACATGTCAAGGTGAAGAGACTTAAAGCCTGGATAAACCAGGGTCCCTTTCTCCTGGGTCAGCAAATGTTGCGACAGTGGTACAGGAAGGGGAGGTTCCTCGGAAAACTGTTGCAGAAGAGAGAACCAGGCTTGTCTCGGCCAAAAAAGAGCAATGAGGCTTATTCATGCTCCTTCAGACCTGAGCTTGTTGAGTACCCTCGGGATCAAAGGTATCAGAGGGATGGCATAGACGAATCTGTCCTTCCAGCACAGAGACAGCGCGTCCTGACAAAAACCGTCTCACCCTGGAGCGAGTGAGCAGAAGGTGGGAAGTCTGGCATTGTCGGGGGAGGCAAAGAGGTCCATATAAGGAGTCCCCCAGTGCTGGAAGACATCGTCTAGCATGACCTGGTCGAGTTCCGACTGGTGAGACTTGGCTGACAAGTGACTTAAGATGTTCGTGAGTGTTCTCCATCCCTAGCACATGAACGGCTGTCAGATGAAGACCAAGCTGGGATGCCCAGTGCCAAACTCTCATGGCTTCCCGGCAGAGGGGATAGGAACGAGTTCCCCCCTGTTTGTTGAGGTGCCAGACAACACACATGTTGTCTGATTGTACGAGTCAGTGACCAGGAAGAACAACTGGGAGGAGAGCCTGGTGGTCATAATTGACTACCCTCAGCTCAAGGACATTAATATGAAGCCTTTGTTCAAACTGAGACCAGCTGCCCTGAGACAAGTGAGGCCCGAGATCGGCACCCCAGCCTGCCCCTGACGCATCCATCGTCAGGGTCTGGGTGAGAGGGGCAATACAGAACGGGATCCCCAGATTGAGATGTTCTGGAACCATCTACCATTGCAAGTCCCTGACCATAGGGTCTGACACCAGGATTTCATGATCCAGGTCATCCTGAGACTGGTCCCATTGAGACTACACGGTCCACTGAGAGATTCTCACGTGGAGACGAGTGAGTGGGACGGTCGGAATGGCAGCAACCATCAGGCCGAAAAGACGAAGGACCTTCCTGGCTCTGACCCTTCTGAGACTCGATAAGAGCCAAGCTTGGTTTGACAGCATCTCGGCTCTGTCCGGGGGCAAGAAAGCCTTGCCCAGAGTCGTGTACAATACTGCCCCTATGAAATGCAGCTGTTGGCAAGGGATCAGATGGGACTTGGCAGGGTTGTTTAAAACCCACAGGTTGGAGAATACTTGAAGGGTGAGGGAAAGGGAGCCCAAAAGTTCCTCCCTGGATGGGGCTGACAGAAGCCAGTCATCCAAGTAGGGGAAGACTTAGACCCCCTTGGTACACAGGAAGGCCGCCACCACTGCCAGGCATTTGGTAAATACTGGGGCAAGGATAGACCAAAAGGAAGGCCCTTGAACTGGCAGTGGGACCCCTGAAAACAAAAATGGAGATATTTGCTGTGGGAGTGGCAAACGGGGATATGGAGGTAGCTATCCTGCGTATCCAGGGCACATAGCCACAGTCCCAGCCGAAGCATGGGGAGAAGGTTCTGGAGGGATTAATGCAACCTGAAGCCTAGAGAAATATGAGGCTCCCCTCACCGCATCAGTGCCCCTTCACTGTGGCCACACTCTTTGGTCATTGCATATTAATTACTGACATTTTAAAACGTATTTTCTTACTGACCCTAAAAAGTGGCATAAAACCTAAATAACCCAACTAAAATGCTTCAAAATGAATTAAACTAATAATATAATTATGAAAAAAAACACTGGTCCTAGTTCTGATCATTTAGAGAAAATAATTTTCTAGTATAGCAGTATAGCGCAGTGGTTTAAGGCTCTGAGCTGCAAATCTGGTGACATCCAGCAGACCAGACCTGGGGTTTGAATCCCACAGCTTCCACTTGCATACTGTGTGACCCTGAGCAAGTCACCTAACTTTCCTGTGCTCCCAGGTCGCACCTGTAAAAAAGCTTTCAGTCTTATCTCAGTAGTGGGCAAGATTATGGAGGCACTCCTTAAGGAAAGGATAGTGCAACACCTGGAATCCATAGGGGCACAAGATCCAAGACAGCATGGGTTTACAAAAGGAAGGTCCTGTCAAACTAATCTCATAGATTCCTTTGACTGAGTAACCAGAGCGGTGGACCAAGGGGGAGTGGTTGATGTCGCCTACCTTGACTTCAGCAAAGCTTTCAACACTGTTCCACATAGAAGATTAATAAACAAGCAGGGTAGGCTCAGGGTGGGTCATAAGTTGGTCAACTGGGTGGCAAACTTGTTGGCGGGCAGAAAACAGAGAGTAGTGGTAAATTGTATGCAGTCAGAAGAGATGCAAGTCACAAGTGGGGTACCTCAGGGATCAGTACTGGGGCCAGTCCTCTTCAATATCTTCATCAGTGACATTGCAGATGGACGAGAGGGTAAGGGTTGTCTGTTTGCCGATGATACCAAGATCTGCAATAGAGTAGATGATCCAGATGGGGTGGGCAGAATGAGAAGAGATCTGGATAAACCAGCAAAATGGTCGGAAGAGTGGCAACTGGGGTTTAATGCAAAGAAGTGCAAGAGCATGCACATAGGGAAGAGAAACCCAGAAGCCACCTATAGGCTGGGAGGGGAGTTGCTGGCAGTCACAAAGGAAGGAAGAAAGAGACTTGGGCATCATCATCACCGATAACCTGAAATCATCCAAGCAGACCTCTAAAGCAGTAGGTAAGGCTAGGGGGATATTAGGGTGCATTAATAGGGGTATCGCAAGTCATAAGAGGGAGGTAATAATCCCTCTTTACAAGACACTGGTTAGGCCCCATCTGGAGTACTGCATGCAGTACTGGAGGCCACACCTTCACAAGGACATTAACCAAATTGAGGCAGTCCATAGAAAGGCAACCAAAATGGTGCAGGGATTATATCAGAAAACATATGAGAACAGATTAACAGATCTCAATATGTATACCCTAAAGCAAAGGAGGGAGAGAGATGATATGATTGAAACATTCAAACACCTTAAAGGCATTAACAAGGTGAAAACACAGCATAATATTAGAGAGAGGCCAATTAAGGGGTAATGTGAGGAAGTTCTTTTTCACAGAGAGGGTGGTGCAAGGGCTTAGCTACTGATTCGCTGTGCATGCCATGGCGTGCTGTCTAAAATTGCGGGTGTAGCAGCCGACCGTGTTGACTCTGCATGCTGTCTCTAATTTTGTATTTTTTTTTTCCCCGCCGGATGCTAGTCTCCCATTGCTCAGTACATATCCCTTTGTTGGGGGGAAGGCGCACGGACCTGATTGAGGAAGTCAAGTTTGTGGTGGTGCAGCACTTCCATGATTGGCTGATGTGATGGTAGAAAGCATGGCTATAATGGGGCGCCATGTTTAAATGCCACTAGTGTACTTTTCTACTTAGTTAGAGCTGGAGGGAGACTTGCCAGATGAAGACAGTGTTGTATGCTGCAGTTCACTTTGTGGATTACAGTTGGATCAGATGCTGTAGTGAGCGGGAGCCAACGAGCCACTTAAGCCAGCCAGCCCAATTTGGAGAACACTGGACAGAGAGTCAGTCAGTCATTGGAGACGGAGAAGAGAGCAGCACTGCCACCAGACTGAGAGCAGCCTCTGAGCGTCGCAACAAGAGTGCAGTAGCAGCAGTTCACTCAGACTCAGCCCGCAGCAGTCGGCAGATGTGGTCATGAACACCACTTGGCAGCTGGAACTCCAAAGAAGAGAACGAGCAGCAGTGGTCAGTGCAGTGGCAAGAATCAACTGAAGCAAGCTATCTACAGACATGGGAGGCGGCAAAGCCAAAAAGAGCTGTAATCCACTGTCTATTTTTTTAATCATCACTGCGGCGCTGCCTGTGACCTTGATTTTAATTCTTGCTGTTTCTTCTGCCACTGTCTGACTGTGTCTTTTCTCTTGCCTGCCTGTGCTCTGCCCACTGCCAGGTCCTCTTGCTCCACTTGTTGCCTCTCCACACTCCACAGATGCCACCAGTCCTCTCTGGCTGGGGAGCCAGCCAGCTAGGTCAGCACTGTGACCGACCAACCACGCTACCAGCAGGCCAGGCTACTGAGCCTGTGGAGCTCTGGAGGAGGGGGAGCCTGCCTGCTGTTTGTGTCTGCCCCGTGAGCCAGTGACTAGGACTATGTGTCACTAGTTGGGAACTTTGGTCAGCTCGGCCATGGGGATGGGAGATGGGAGTATCGTTGCGATGTTGGGAGAGCGCTCATCGAACAGACACCACCAGCACCACAGTACCAGGCAGCTGCTGAGCCACTGACTGACGGCCACTCACTCAGCAGTAGGACAGGACCACAACTCTGTTCTGCAGACTGAAAACAACTGAGGAGCCTGGGGTATGTAAAGTGATCCTGTTTTCCATTCTGTTGCTGTTCAGTTTTTTTTCTGTATACTATGCTAAATGTGGACTCAGCTGGGGGGAAGGATGTATACAGAATATCAGTATTACTAATACTGACATTCTGTATACATCCCCCCCCCCCCAGCGGACTCCACATTTAGCGTAGTTTAGTCAGATGTTATAACTTCTTTCTAAAAGTCTTATTCTGTACGTGGTTGTTACTTTTCACAGGGTAACTTTTAAAACGCCTGGTAGTGCTTCTCGTTTAAAGCTTATGTAGAGGAGACAAGTGACTTTGCCAAGTTGTCAGGCAGTAATGCAGTTGTTTGCTGGAGGAGGTATTGAGAAGCAAATGTGGCAGATTAGGATAGCTAGTGTCATACAGTACAGATTAAGAGCATTCCCTGGTGTTTCGGCAACCCCGTGTCAAATTCATAATTTTTTGCCCAGTGCATGGTGGGGGCGATTGTGGAGGATGTTGGACCGCTGGCGCTTATTAGGTTACTTAATTACTGAACTGCAAGTGCAACATCCCCTAACACCAAGAGCGATGTTGAATAAGTAATAATTGCCTGCTGCTTGTTACCACTGGTGCTGTGTGTTATTAATGATATTTGTTGGAGTGTTCGGAGTGGTATGCACATTATTGTAATTCTTGGACACCCCCGTCAGTATTCCATGCTAAATTTACTGAATTATATACTGCAAATATACTGAAATGTCATGTATTTAATTATTGAGGGGGGCTGGGGCAGAGCCCCACCAATTACAAGAGTTACAATAATGCGAATGCCATATAAACATACTCAAATATCAATATTGGGAGCTCAGCTGTTGTATGTTGTATTGGGGTGTGGCATGATTAGTGGTGTGTGAATGGCCTCTGTGGGACTGGTTACCTTGATGTGGTACAGAGGCTTGTCACAATGCAGTATTGTAACTAAAGGCCAGTCTGTTAGTCTGACAACTGTTGGTGGTGTGGCTAGTTGTGTGGTGCTATGGCTAGTGGTGTGTGAATGGACCTCTGTGGGACTGGTTAACCTGATGTGCAACAGAGGCTTGTAACTAAAAGCCAGTCTGTTAGTCTGACAACTGTTGGTGGTGTGGCTAGTGGTGTGGTGGAATGGCTAGTGGTGTGTGAATGGTGTGGCTAGTGGTGTGGTGGCATGGCTAGTGGTGTTAGTCGACAACTGTTGGTGGTGTGGCTAGTGGTGTGGTGACATGGCTAGTGGTTAGTGTGGTGACATGGCTAGTGGTTGGTGTGGTGGCATGGTTAGTGGTGTGTGAATAGATCTCTGTGGGACTGGCTACCTTGATGTGGTGCAGAGGCTTGTCACAATGCAATATTGTAACCAAAAGCCAGTCTGTTAGTCTGACAACTGTTGGTGGTGTGGCTAGTGGTGTGGTGGAATGGCTAGTGGTGTGTGAATGGTGTGGCTAGTGGTGTGGTGGCATGGCTAGTGGTGTTAGTCGACAACTGTTGGTGGTGTGGCTAGGGGTGTGGTGGAATGGCTAGTGGTGTGTGAATGGTGTGGCTAGTGGTGTGGTGGCATGGCTAGTGGTGTTAGTCGACAACTGTTGGTGGTTTGGCTAGTGGTGTGGTGACATGGCTAGTGGTTAGTGTGGTGACATGGCTAGTGGTTGGTGTGGTGGCATGGTTAGTGGTGTGTGAATAGATCTCTGTGGGACTGGCTACCTTGATGTGGTGCAGAGGCTTGTCACAATGCAATATTGTAACCAAAAGCCAGTCTGTTAGTCTGACAACTGTTGGTGTGGCAAGTTGTGTGGTGGCATGGCTAGTGGTGTGTAAATGGACCTCTGTGGGACTGGCTGCCTTGATGTGGTAGAGGCTTGTCGTAATGCTGCTATGTTATAACTAAAAGCCAGTATGTTAGTCTGACAACTGTTGGTGATAGTATGGCTAGTGGTGTGCTGGTATACAACACAGCGAAAATAATGCTTGCGTCGGGTGACAGGGCACGAACAGGGCATGGATGGGGGGGAAGGGGTAGCTGGCCCGGACAATGGGGGAGGGAGGAGCAGTCAATCAACTTGGCATGCAGATCTGACATTTCTGGCTACACCCCTGGGGCGGTGGATGCATGGAACGGCCTACCTCAGGAAGTGGTGGCTATGAATACAGTGTAGGGATTCAAACAGGCATGGGATAGGCATAAGGAAGCAATACAAATGACTATGAATAGATAGGCCAATGACAGCAAAGGACGATGGCACATTTATAAGGTAGAAAAAGAAATGGGCAGACTGGATGGGCAATGTGGTCCTTATCTGCCGTCAATTTCTATTAGTGTGCTACTCCTGGTTAAACAAATAAAAAAAAAATATTACGTGGTACAAATATTGTTTTGGGTATGAAATGTCTTGAATTGCACTTCTGCAGCCCCCCCGCTCCCCAAACCCCACACACACACACAATCATGTGCACTTGCAGTCTGGGTGTTACCATTTTGTCCTGCCAGGTAGTATGAACCAGGATATGGGAGTTTTATCAGGTAGGGCCCATCTCTGAAAAAGCATAGGTCCTGGGTGGTATAGGAGTTAAACTGGTGGTTTACTGATGGAGTCATAATGAATTACAGAGATTATGTTGCAAAGTGAGTGACTGTTGGAAGAAATCACTTCAGGGATCAAATATTTATGTTACTGATAATAAACCACGATCAAATAAAGGCAAGATTTATTGATGGGATGATGGAAATATATTCAGTGGTTCACCCTGAAAACAGAACTACATCAGCGCCAAAACTTCAAAATGAGTGGGATGAAGGAATAAAAAAAGTTACATTTTTAACAGTACAATTGAAACGCATTGTAGATTTCTTGATTTTGGAAATGAGATTAAAGAGTTCCTGACACAGTTGACAATGCTGAAAAAAATGTAACATTCAGGCATAGATGTAGCTTACATTTTGAATTTTATTACCAAGGGTATTTGTAAGAATACAGTATCTCTGCCCTTTTTAGTTCTGACTGCCTTCCTACACCTGACATCTAATTGTGACATTAAAATGTATTGCTGTGAAGATATTTGTATCACAAATAGGGGATTGTAAGGCAATATGTAGAGAAGCAGCAAGAGTAGATAAAATTCCCCTAGTCTGACAGTTTCAATATTCTGTAACATAACATATTCTCAAGGTTTTCAATCAATCAATCAATCAAAGTCTTTATTTAGAGACAGAGGAGGACAGAGGGACAAAGGAAGATGAGTAAGAATGAAAGTCAAGGGCAGGAGCCGTAGGCTCAAGATAGAGGCTACACAGATTTTACAATTCACTGAATTTTCTAAGTAAGTCCGTAGCAGTAAGCATGTAAACCCAGTACAGTCTCAAATAGGATTAAAAAACATATTAACAAAACCAGTACAACTTTTTTACAATTTCGGTTCAAGGCAGTGTACAGAGTGAAAACTTAACTGGGGAAAAATCAAGGGGAAGTTTGCAGAGCTAGCACTGAATCAGTGCACATACAGTTGTAGAGGAACTGCAGCGGGGGAATGGTAAGTTAATTTACAGAGGCCAAGTAGAACAGGCTAAATCAAAATATATAAACTAGAAGCTGAATACAGGGATGCAGGCTTACATTAAGCAGAATGTCTCGGGGGCTCTGGTCTCAGGCAAGTGAGACCAGCCAATCAGGGAGCTCTACACAAGCGTGGAGCGAATAGCGCTACCCTGAGAAGGTGCCGAAATTGAAAAGAGCAAATTGCAAGTGATGATCCGGTTCAGCATTCACACAGCCCAGAGAAACCATGGCAATTTTTTCAAGCATCGTACCTTATCTATCTCTTTGAGGGGGGTGGGTCAGACTTCTTGCACTGTAGAGGTGCTATGGCTGGATCGTGACTGCTGCCCGTGTGGGCAAGTGGCACCTTACCTAGCTCTTTGTGGGGGCAGGTGGATCAGGTTCCTTACACCGTAGAGGTGCTATGGTTGGATCATGACCGCTGTCCATGGGGGCAAGTGGTTTTGCTCTGTAAATATTGTATTCCTCACGTATTAATTGAACATTAATTGCCCCATTTTATTTATGTGCTAGTACTGTATATATTTTACCTGTCTTTTATCTGTATGTGTTCCTGATATATGTTCTCAGGATTTCCTTGTGAATGAGCCTGCTCAATGGAGTTATTCATGCAATAAACTTGTCTACTGGATAGGAAATCTTGTTTTCATGCAACTGTTTTCAGTCAAAGAAAATTGAGAATTACTTAAATATATGGAGTAATAAAGAAAATGGAATGGAGCTGATTATAAATCTTACTAATGCTCTCAGAGGCTCTTTAAATATACACCGGACTTATTAAAGTGCACTGTTAATCTTAAGTATTTAAGAGTAAAACTTGTTAAGTGAAGAGTCTAGGTGGGAGGGAGAAGCAAAGCAAAGGAAATGGGCATGTTCACACCTTACAGGTCAACCTGGCCACGGGTCCCTGAAGCAATCAGCTACACCTAACACCTAGTCAGTTAGGTGAGAATCATGTCACAGTTCAGTCCCTGCTTTGCTAAAGTTACCTAACAGTTGAGTCCTTCACAAAAAAATATATCTCAGGTAGAAGAGAATTATACATAATAAATATATGTTGGAGATCGCTGTAGGCCTCCCTGGCAAGCAGGGCCCCAAGGCACATGCCTATGTTGCCAATGCCTTAATCCAGCCCTGCGTTTGTACTCCACAAACTGACTGAGGGAGCTGAGGTTAAGAATGGGCCTCAGGTCCCTAGTTTTCTTTGGTACTAGGAAGAAGTGAGAATAGTAACCTGTCTCCTGAAGGGGGGGGGGGGTCTATTGCCTCTTTTAGCAGAAGAGAGTGGATTTCTTCCAGTATCAACTGCAGATGAGTGTGGGAGTAAGAGGAGGGAAGGGGTGGTCTGCAAGTTTTTGTTTGAATGAACTCTATCAAGTGTGCTGCTAAAATCAGCTGGAGCACCCAGGCATCTGCCGTTATCCTCTCCCAATCTGGTAGATGGGAGGAGAATCTCCCTCCTACCGGTTCTTCTGGACTGGGAAGAGACAGTGGGAGAGGAAGGGAGTCAGGAGGTAGGGGGCAGAGTAGCAGCCGAGGCCCCGGGAGCTTTCTTGCTGGAGGTGCCTTGGCAGCTGATGTGGCTTTGCGTTTGTTGGGATGTCAGTCTTGTGTCTGCTTAGGCATTTGGTGATTGGGGCACCAAAAGGACCGTTTCTGCCTCTGAGAGGGTTTGTACATTGTCTGAACAGACATTAATGCCAAACCCTTCTCCTGTAATTCGGTGATGATGTCCTTGACATCACCTCCAAACAGCACAGACCGTCTGAAGGGAGCATCGTGGATAGCCGACTGCACTTCAGGGGCCAATCCTGACACTCTGAGCCAGGCATGACGCCGTTAGGATACGACAAAGGCAGAGCTCCTACCTGCAGTGTCCACTGTGTCATATATAGCATGGAGCATGTGTCTACAGGCCGAGCGCGCAGAGTGGACAAGATTTCCCAGTTCCTGCTTTGCGAATCTGAGACGGAGTCCAGTGTTGATTCCATCTGACTAAGGATAGCCTTCTGGTAGTCCCCCATGTGGCCGAAGTAATTGAGGGCCCTCATGCCCAGAGTGGAAGAAGCATAGAACTTCTTCTGATACTGGTCCAGAAGACGGGACTCCTTGTCCGGGGGGGGCGGGGAGATGAGCTGAGATGCTTAGGGTTGGCTGATCAGTTGTGTATGGCGATAATCATGACTGAATCAGCCTTGGGGTGAAGGATGAGAAAATCCTTCCCCTCAGGAGCCTGATATAGCCTGTTGGTCTTCCGAGGAAGGGGGGCTAACGAGGAAGGTTGCTTCCAAATAGTGGAGACAAGATCCTTGTGAGGCTCTATCCAGGGTGGAATCAGGGTGGGAGAAGTCTCCGGGAGGTCCAGATGGGCCGCGAGCTTCTTATGCTGGAGATCTGGCTCCACTGATTGCCACTCGCAGGCGGCCTGGATTTTCTTCAGCAGCTCCAGAAAGAAAGGATCTTCCGGAGGGGATTTCAGAGAACCTTGCGGCCTGGGTCTATCTGGAGTGCAGGGCTTGTCTTCTAGATCAGAGCGTTCAGAGTCCAAATCTGACTCTAATGATGGAGAAGCAGAAGAAGAGGCCTCCCTAGGAGGGGAAGGATTGTCCTCTTTGGGGGTTCCCCGGGGGAGTGTGTCCTCCCTGACCCGAGAACCAGAAGGTTCAGCTCTGGTGTCAGGCAGAGGAAGGGGAGTCTCTTGACGCCAACGTAAGGGGTCCAGCGTCGGGACTGGCATGGGTATGCATTTCTCGACCTCTTGGGTGATCTGTGATTTTGCTTCAGCCCACCAGGAGGCCAAGATCTCCCTCAAGTCCACCGAGGCTGCGGGGTATGTGGAGGAGGCGGAGGGGGTCTTGGGTACGGGTAAGCTGGAAACCCGTAATAAGGGTACCCAACCCAAACATCAGGAGGTCCGCGTCGGATAGTGCGTTTTGGGTACTGAGGAGCCGGATACTGCGGCATCGGGTATGCTGGCATCAAGTATCCTGGTGCCGGGGTGTCCGACGGAGTTGGAGATGCCAGCGGCGCCCTGCAGGTGGCCGACAGATCAGATGTCGGTCCAGAAGGCTCTGACTTTAGATTGTCAGTTAGCGGGATGCCGGAGGGTGACGTTGGGTGGTCTGATGTCAGGTTTGGGGGGGGGGCAGCACACCCGACGTCAGCGTGTCAGACTCCTTGACCCCAGCCGGGGAGTGAGGAGTAAACTCCTCGGGAGGAGCTGGAGAAGATGCAAGGTCCTCAGATGGCAACGCAGCTGAAGTGCACTACGGCAACTCTCTGACGTCAGGGATGGATGAATGGCATGACGAAAGGTCGCCGGCTGGGCGGACATCAGGTGAGCTGATGATCGACTTATCATCCTTATCCAGGTGGGCATCGGTGGGACTGGCGCTCGACTTATTGGATGCACTCTGACCAGAAGGCCTGGATTCAGAGACCGTAGTGGGAGTGCGGGCCTCCTTTGCCATGGAGGCTTCCGTTGGGCCCGAGTGCAAGCCAGATGGGGGGACTGACGCCAGCTTAGACACCACTAAGGCAGCCATCGAAAGATAATCCCCCAGGGGGAAAGTTACCTGGAGAGCCGCGACTCCAGCCAAAGTTGCGGCTGCTGTGAATGGTGAGTCCTGATCCCGGTGTTTCGCCTTGTCCCTCTTTTTCCTGTGATGGCCCTCAGGAGAAGTTGATGCCTGCCTCAATTTCTTCAATTCCTTTTCCATGGATGCCATTTTCTTTTTTAGTAAATGGGCTTCCAGGGACTGCTGTAGTTCCAAGTCGCAGTGTTGAATTTAGGCAGTTTCACACTCCCTCACCCGCGGTGGTCTGGGCCCAGACAGAAAGGCAGAGGGAATGACCGTCCTTGTGAGGGAGCTGGGATCCACAGACGAAGTCGTGACGATACTGCGTAATTGACGGCGCTAGGGACGACATGCAGATCGAGGTAGTATTACGCAAATATCAGAGTAAATGAAGTAATAAAAGACGGATACTTATCCAAAATGGCAGAAAAGCAGGCTGTTCTTCTGCAAGGTACTTTCGCAAGCCGACGGCAGGAAAGAACTGGAGGGTGGCCGTCAGGACCGGCCCATTTATAGCTAGAGATTTTTCCGCGCAGTCCTGACGCCTGACGGATTAGTCCTACTTGTGAATACCTACTGCAAGAGCACTCTCAAAGAAAGATCAGGTATTATTTCCCTGATTTGAATGATGTGATGCAGAGTCTCTGACACTGCCTGGTTCTCTGCAGTGCCATTGGAGACCAGGGATGGTAAAAAGTGCCCCCTTGAGGGAATTATTGAGAATTCTATCACATAGCCTAGTGCTAGAATTTCCAGAACACATGTATCTGATGTTGTCTGGGCGCATCTTGAGTAAAAGTCCTGTAGTCTTCCACCAAGGAAAGGGAGGCAGGGATGGACCCTCGTACCCTCATTGTGAGGTATCAGGCTTTTGGCTTAGGCCTCCTGCACGGCATCTGGCAAGGGCCCCTCTATTACTGTAACCCACCTGAGTAGGCTCCTCTATTTCTCTGGCTGCCGGAGTTCCAAAAGGGATGAAAAACCTCCACAAAACTGCCTGCACCAGCTGTTACCTTGACCCCTCTGAGCTGAGGTACACAATTGTTTTGACACTAGAAGATTACCCTTCTTATCCTGGAGATCCTTTGAAACAGCATCCAGGCCAGAACCAAACAAGAGCCCTCCTTCAAAAGGTAGGTTAAAAAGCTTAGACTTTCAAGCTTGATCAGCAGCCCAGTACCTAAGCTATACACCTGTATGGCCAACACAATGTGGTAGGCCGAATAGGCTGACATGCGCAAGTTCTCCACTGTAGAATGACCGAGAAAGGTGGAGGCCATGGCATGCAATTGCAAAATGCTTGCCCCTTCTGACTCCAGCGGGATGAAGCTGCCCACAGTAGAGACCCACTTGTTTAAGGCTCTGGCAACAATAAAGGAAGCATAGGAGGTACAAAGGTTTGTACTGTTTGAAGAGAAAGCCTTCCTATATGTGGCATCTACTCATTTGTCGTGGGAATCTGATAAGGCCAGAGAGCCCTCGACAGGGATAGCGGTGTGCTTGACTGAATTATACACAGCCTTGTCCGATAGTTGAGGGGCTTCCCACCAGTGGTATTTTTCCTCCAACAAATGAAAAGGCTGTGTCTTCGGTTTTGGAAGATACTTTCTCTGATCCACACCTATCGATTCTTGTTCGATAATCTGGTCACAGTGAATAAAACTCAGAAAACATTTTGGAGCAGAGGAGGATGCAGACAGAATTGGATTAACGCCCACCGTCTCTACGGACTGCTCCTCCTTGAGCTGTAGGGACCTACATGCCTCAGCTCTCAAAAAAGGCAAGGCAATTTTTGTTTAAAAAGACGTCCATCCTGGAGGATCTGGGTGCCAAACATATTAAAATTACATACAAAACACAACAAATAAATTATCTATACAAAACAACACTGTAATATACAAAATAAATTGGCCCTATAACTCAGTATTATAAAATTAATAGATACTATAATCAGCATTAAATACTAAGTTACAGCCAGGGGCCAGATTGGACGGAGTTCAGGGGACAGAAGGAACTAACACACGAGGTCTGGAAAGGCCGGATTATACAAGAAGGCCCTGAGGTGGGCTTTGAACACCTCAACACAAGGGGCCTCCCTTACAGCTGGAGATAGCGAATTCCACAGGACGGGGGCAGTGACACTAAAAGCTCTGTCACCTGCTGTTTTAAGCCTCATCCTGGGATTCGCAAGGAGATCCCTAGAGGAGGAGCGGAGGGAGCGGACTGAGACAGCAGGTGTGAGAAGGTCCTTCAGGTAACCAGGGCCCAGGCCATGTATGGCCTTAAAGGTGAGCAAGCCCACCTTGAAGAGGACCCTCCACTTGACCGGCAGCCAATGCAGTTCACGCAGCACCGGGGTGCTGTGACAGTTCCGAGACTGTCCCGTCAACAACCTGGCCGTTGCATTCTGCACCAGCTGCAGCTGGCGCAGGGTACCTTCGGAGACCCCCGAGATAGAGTGCATTATAACAGTCGAGCCTGGACATCACAAAAGCATGAACAAAGGTGGGGAGGTCTAGAGGCGGAACTAAGGGATTTATCCTGGTGAAATTCCTCAGATGTTAAAAACTGGTATGGACAATGGATGACACCTGACACTCAAGCGTCAGTCCACTGTCAAGAATAACACCCAGATCACGCACCCTAGAGGAGGCCTCCAACAGTACAGACCCAAGAAAGAGCCCTGATTCTGCACCGGAGGCCAACCTATCACGCCTTCTGTTCAACTCCACCATCAGTACCACCGTCTTATCGGGATTCAGTCGCAACCAGCTGCAGGCCATACAGTCACTGATCTCCGCAAGGCAGTTGTTAAGCACTTCCACTGCGTTGGATGTTCCAGGAGCAAAGGAAAGATACAGCTGGGTATCATCAGCATAGCAATGAAAACCCAAGCAGCACTTCCTAATGAGCTCCCCAGGGGCAGCATCTACATGGCGAACAACATCGGCGACAAGACCGAACCCTGGGGAACTTCAAATAGCAGGAGGCTAGGGGAGGAGGAGAAACTCCCCATCATTACCCTTTGCCTCCTGTTAGCAAGAAAAGACTCAAACCAGTAGATGATGGTGCCGGCAAGTTCACAGAACTCCCTCAGGTGGTCAAGTACTACATGATAGTCCACCGTGTCAAATGCTGAAGAGAGATCGAGGAGGACGAGAATTGTCCCTTCCCCTCGATCTCTTGCCCTGGAAAGGTCATTATGCACCTGAACTAACGCAGTTTCTGTGCTATGCCTCACACGAAACCCAGACTGGAGCGGCTCGTATAGATCATGGACCGTGAGGTGCTTCTCAAGCTGAAGTGCCACCACCTTCTCCACAATCTTACCCAAGAATGGAGGGGGTTGGAGATGGGACGGTAATTTGCCTTAACATTAGGGTACAAAGATGGTTTCTTCAGAAGGGGTCTTACCAATGCCTTCTTCAAGACATCAGGAAAAATCCTCTCCAACAAGGAGTACTGGACAATTAAGGCAAACACCGGGCCAATGGAGTCAACACATCCTATTAAGAAACAAGTCGGCACCGGGTCCAGTTCACAAAAGGTATGCCGCAGCTTGGAAGCAACCTCAATGACCTCAGCCACCTCCACCAGTCTAAACTCACCTTAACCAGGTGGAGTGCTCTCCGTTCATTCATGGTGACCACTGTCAGCCAAAATATGGCTCACTGGCGGAACCCCCTACCTGACGGTGGACACCTTGTCCGAGAAGAACCAAGCAAACTCTTTGCATAATCGTTTGAAAAGGCTCCCTTCAGCTGTAGACAGGACTTGTCAAACAGTGGAGGTACAGGAATCCTTGACATGGGTTCCGTCTACTCCTCCTCAGATGGGCCGTCCTCTTCATCAGTGAGCAATTTTTGAATGTCAGGAGTTCCCCAAGATCCCCAAGTTCTCATCCTGACCCACTACATAGTCAGGGCTGGGGTCTACCTGCACATCTGTCTCCACGTCCTCTTCATGCTGCAATGCACTTGGACGTGCCTGTCTGGTCCCTCCCATCTGAGGGGCCCGGTTTGGGGTCGGGTGTGTCTGCTGGGATGTCCTGCGAGACAATGGGGCTCAAAAGCTAACCAAGGAGCAATAAAAGTGATTTTCACAATTCTGCTTTGCCACTGCCAACTTAAGATCCAGGTGCCCCCCTCCCCAGCTCGGAGGACCAGCTGGGGGAACTGTTAGAGAAATATTGTGCTGGCCAACACAATGAGGGCAATAGGAACCCATGGGGGAGGGCCTCATCACCCTTTTGCAGGTCTTACACCTTTTCATAATTAATGGTCTCCGATAAGCCATGGTGCCAAAATGACAGTCCTGTTTACAATTATGAACTCTATAAATTAGAGACAATAAAGTACAGTTATGTAAGAACTTACCATAACAGTAGATCTTCGAAAGAGGCTCTTGCAGTAGGTAATTACATATAGGACTGAAGCCGGCAGGCATCAGGACCCCACGGAAAAATGTCTAGCTAGCAGTCTATGGCGGGGGACTGCCCCCATGTCAGGTGACCGACGTCATGCGACGTCAGTATAAGGCTGTCCCCACGCCTGGCATCCAGTTCTTTCCCCGCCAAAGGCCAAAAAGGCAAGAGGAGGAGAAGCAGATATTTCCCTTCTAGGAAAAAAGAACCTGAAAAAGCTAGGGGATGGAGGGGCGAGAGGCATCTACTGCAGAGCCTCTCGAAGATCTACTGTTACACTAAGTTCTTACGTAACTGTACTATCTCACTTCGAGAGGGCTCTTGCAGTAGGTAATTACATATAGGACTGAGTCTCAAACAGTCTGGAACAAGGAGAAACATACTTGAGGAGGAAACTACTCCAATGTAGACCCTCTGGCTGTGAGGGTCTTAGGACAGAAGACCTTGCAGCACAGCTAACCCGAAGCCAGCTCTATGGCGAGAGGCAATGTCCAAACTGTAATGTTTCATAAAGGTATGGACATAAGTCCAAGTTGCAGCTGCACAGATGTCTGCCGCTGACACATTCTTGAAACAAGCAGCAGAGGCAGCGTCACCCCTGGTGGAGTGGCCTCTGGCTTGACCCAGCAGGGTCTTGTGGTACTTGTCATAACAGAATATGATACAATGAGCCAACCATTTAGATAGGCATTGCTTGGAGACAGCATTGCCTTCTCTTTTACATGCAAAAGTGACAAACAGTTGATCAGTCTTTCTGAGATCCTTCGTCCTAGTGGTGTAGTATCTCAGAATTCGGTGAACATCCAAAGTATGCAAGAGGTACTCCCCTTGATTGGAGTGCTGCATAAAGAAAGCAGGCAGCTCCATGGATTGATTCAGTGTAGATTCCGATACCACGTTAGGGAGAAACTTAGGGTTGGTACGCAGAGCCACATGTTCCTTGTGAAAAATCAAATATGGGATTTTGCACATCAAAGCCTGGAGTTCGGAAATCCTTCAAGCAGAAGTAATGGCCACTAGGAAGAGAGTCTTTCAGGAAAGGAACTTTAGGTCTGCTGAGGCTGCTGGCTCGAAAGGAGGCAGGGTAAGCTCTCAAGAATAAAATTCAAATCCCAAGGAGGGGCAGGAATGCGAATAGGGGGTCTCAAGTGGAGAACCCCTCTAAGAAAAGTCTTAGAGACTTCCAACTGCGCAAAAGTTCTGTCCCCAAAAGGAACATGGTAAGCGGAGATGGCCGCTATGCGAACCTTCAGAGAGGAATAACAGAGACCCAGATCAAAGAGATGGCGCATGTAGTCCAGAAGCCTCCCGAAAGAGCAAGAGAATGGCTTGAAATCTTTGGAAGAGGCCCAAATACAGAACAGTTTCCGTTTCATGGCATAGGTAGATCTAGTGGAGGTCTTTCTAGCCTCCACCAGAATCTCAGCCACCAGCGGGGAAACCCCTAACTGGCTTGAGCTACATCTGCAGGAGCCAAGCATGCAACTGAAGGGACTTGAGGCGTAGATGGACCAGGGTCCCCTGATCCTGGGTCAGCAAAAGCTACGACAGAGGAAGAGGAGGTTCCTCTGAATACTATTTCAGAAGGGAGAACCAAACTTGCCTGGGCCAGAAAACAGCTATTTGTTTATTTATTTAAAATTGGTGACCGGGAAAGGCACACTGAGCCGAGACTCATTTTCAGATGCGACCCGGGTACAAAGTGTACAATATGGAAGGCAGAGAAGTACAAGCAAATATCAAGCTATAGACGAAATAGTACAGTACAAGGACATTTCAGTATTAGGCAGTAAGGTTACAATTTTTGTTGGAACAGCCGATGGGAAGACATCGTGACATTTAATTTCTAAACAGTCATTTATGCAGTACATTACAAGTGCATGTATAGACATATTTACAGTAGTGGTTTATCCAGAGTGTGGGCTAGCAAAGAGAAAGGTATGGTGGTGGTGGTGGTGGGAGTGGTTAAGCAGTTTGAGCTGGCAAGTGGAGTAATAGTTTACTTGAAGTGGCAACTGAGGGTAATACTAGGCCCGAGTAAAGAGGGGTCAGATGTGCAGCTTCCGCAGGGAGTGGGAGGGAGAAGCCTGAGTAGCTGTTTAAAGGCTGATAGGGAGCGGGCCTGGTGGAGGTTGGGTGGGAGGTTGTTCCAAAGGAGTGGAAGCCAGTAGGAAAAGGCAGCTTGCCCAGAGGCAGAGAGGGGGTGTGAGAGGTGGAAGGTACGTGCATGTCTATGCGCGGAGTGAGTAGCCTGGGGACATGGTTTGAGAGGAGGTGAGGAGAGGTGGAAGGGAGCCTAGCCAATATTTAACTATGAGGGAAGCGCTGTGGGCGGCCTGCCTATGTGAGAGTGGCATCAGGGATAGAGTGAAGTATAGGAGGCAGTGATGAGTGAGTGGGGGTGGGAGGCAGTGGCGAATCGAACGAAGGAGTTGAGCAGGGCATCAAGTTTTGAAAGGGAGGCGGTTGGGGCTGTGCCATAAATAACATCTGCATAGTCCAGCACTGGCAGGATGGTTTTGTGTACTAGTTCACTCCGAGTGGGAAGGCTGGCTTTGTGGCGATAGAGGATGGTGAGTTCGGGCTGGACTTTGGTACAGATGGCATCGACATGGAGTGGAGAAGTTGAGGTTGGTATGTCAACCCAGACTCCCAGGTATAAGGAGGTACCAACTCGGAGAACTTACCGTCAAGGTGGGAAGATCAAGGGTGAGGCAGGTGGAGGCGAGCTTTTTATACTGGTTCTGAATACCACAGACTGTTTTTTTGCATTAAGTTTGCTTCTGTTTTTTCAGGAGCCAGGCTTGTACCGGTTAAAATCGCTTTGGAGGTTTGGGTATTAATTATTATGAGGGGCCTGAGGCATAGATAATGGTGTCAACAGCGTACAGGTGCACGTTTGAGGAGAGACAGGCAGAAGGGAGTCTTTATGAATAGGAGAAGAGGATGGGGCCAATGATGAGACCTGAGGGGATACTGAGAGGATGATTGGGGGAGAAATTAAGCCTATTTGTACTTAAGGTTTCCTATTCTGGAGGTAGGAGTGGAACCAGTTTAGCAGGTTGGGCAAGGCCGAAGAAGCTTAATTTGTGAAGCAGTAGAGGGTGGAGACTGAATCGAGAGAGCTTTTGAGTCAATGAAAATGGTGGTAGTGGCTTGTCCATTATCCATGGTGGAGAAGAAATAGTGTCGATTGCACAAATGACAAAACGTTGAGTAGTGAAATGAGATTTTCTGAAGCCTGATTGAAAGGGAAGAGGAGCTGTTTGTTGAGAGAAGGGGACAATTTGGATAGCATGAGGAGTCTTGGATTTTGGCGAGGGAAGGGAGGAGTGAGATGGGTCTGTAATTTTCCAGAAGGGAAGGGTCACCACCTTTATGGAGAGGAAGGATTTTGGTGAGTTTCTAAGTGGAGGGGACCATGGCTTTGGTGAGTGAGAGGTTTAATATATGTGTTAGAGGTGTGACTATGGCAGAGGTGGAGATGCAGAGCAGCCTAGGATGCAAGCCATCTGGGCTGGTTTTGAAGTGATTCAGAGAGGTGAGAGTGGTGTAGACTTTCCAGGGGTGTGAATGGTGGAAAGTGGAAGCCGTGGTGTGGTGGGGGGATTTGTGGAGGTGGTTGGAGGAGGAGGCGAGTCAGGCAGGGCAGAGGAGATGAAGAAAGGGTTGAAAAGTTCGGATACAGAAGCAGGATTGGAGATGATTTTGCCGTCAGTGTTGAGGCTTGGACTGGCTTGTTTGGTGGGTGGGTCGATGAGAGAGTTAATCACCTTCCAGAAGGACTCCAGGGGGGCTTGGTGAAGGGTAAGTTAAGCCTTGAAGTAATGGACCTTAAATTGTCGAACTGCTTTGGTGCAGTTGTTTCTGAGAGTTTTGTAGGATAGGAGGTCATAGGAGGTGAGGGAGGTTTTGTATCGCCTCCAGGCCTTGTCTCTGGTGCGACACAAGGTGATGAGGTCAGCTGTGATCCAGGGGTGGTGGTATTTTTCAACTCTGCCTTTCCTGAAAGGAGCGTGGCGGTCCCATGTACTTAGGAGAGTATTGCAGAAGTGGGAAAGAGTGGTGTCAACGTCATAGGATGCAAAGACTGGGAGCCAGTCTGCATCTGACAGGTCGAGCTGTAGGACGGATTCATCGAGGAAATGTAGGGAATGAGTTACAATGAATTTGGGACTGGAGTGCAGTGAATGGATTTTACAGATACAGTAGGTAATGTAGTGGTCGCTAAGGGCAACAGACAGGATGCCTGAGGCGGTGATCCTGTGGGGGTGGGTGGTTCAAATCCAGTCTAGAAGCATGTGTTTTCGTGATCGGTGGTTAGTTGGGTGGGTTCCTGGATTAGCTGGGAGAGATTTAAGGCTTTGATCCTCAGGGCTACTGGTTTGGTGGCGGAGAAGAGCTAGTTTAGGTGGAAGTCGCCTAGCAGAATGAGTTCACCATTTGAGGTGGTCGATGAAATGGTAGAGATGGCCATGATGAGGGAGTTGGGTGAAGGCTTAGGGGTATACAGAACACCTATGTAGAGGGGGGTGGACGAGGGGAAGGATAGGAGAGAGACTAAGGATTCTTGGGAGGAAGGGCATGATTCTTTGAAAGTAACGGTGCACTTAATGGAGTGTCTGACGTACAGTGCTATCCCCCCCGCCTCCCTTGCCGCAGTTCTGCCGGAAAGTACAGTTACGAAAGAACTTACCGTAACAGTAGATCTTCGAGAGGAGCTCTTGCAGCAGGCTATTACATTTAGGACTACGCTGCAGGCACTCAGGACCTTCCGTGGAAACTTCGCCCAATACCAGCGTGACTGCCCTGACGCCGGCCCCCTCAACGCCAGTCAGGGTACAAGAGGGGGCGGACCCAGCTCCACTTCAGTTCTCCTGCCAGTACCCAGCAGAAGGCCTGACAAGAGAAGGAGGTGAAGCCTACCACTAAGAAAGTATAGAAAAGAAAATAGATCTGCATACCACGAGGGGGAAGGTGGGAGGGAAGTAGCACCTGCTGCAAGAGCTCCTCTCGAAGATCTACTGTTACGGTAAGTTCTTACGTAACTGTACTATCTTACTTCAAGTGGGAGCTCTTGCAGCAGGCTATTACATTTAGGACTGATTCCCAAGCAGTCCCACAGCAAGGAGGTAGCCGACCCAGGAAGGAGGAATATACTGACTCCAGAGGCCTAGGACAAAAGCTCTTGTAAAACTGCTAAGCCGAAGCCAGCACAGCGTCTGGAGACAATATCCAAGCTGTAATGCTTGATAAAAGTATGCACTGAGTTCCAGGTTGTGGCCACACAAATGTCCTGAATAGCGACATTTTGCAGAGCGGTGAAAGAAGCTGACATTCCTCTGGTGGAGTGACCCCTAACCGGGCCCGGCAGGGGTTTATTGTAATGCTCGTAGCAAAACGAGACACAGCGGACCATCCATTTAGAGATAGTTTGCTTGGACACCGGTTGAACCAAAGCAATAATGGTTACTAAAAAGCCACAAAGAGTTGCTCGATTTGCGGTGCTTTGAACCCGTCCACTATTGAGGAGCAATACCTCAGAGTCCTGTGACATCAATGTGGAGAGAGCCTCCCCTCTGTGGAAGGAAGAAAATAAACTGGAAGATCAACCCGACTGGTTGGCGTCAATTCCAGACCACCATGGGAAGAAACTTAGGATTGTTCTGAAGGAAACCCTTTCCTGTGGAAAATCAAATAAGACTCTTTACACATCAGAGCCTGAAGCTCAGGAAACCCTTAGAGCTGAAGTAGCAACAAAACAAAAAAACAAGCCTTCCAAGAAAAGTAGCATGACTCACAATCGCTGCTGGCTCAAAAGGAGGGAGGGTGAGGTTTCTCCAACACAAAAGAGAGGTCCCAGGGTGGGACAGAGGGTCCCAAATGGGAGGTCTCAAGTGAAAATTCCCCTAAGAAGGTCACGGGCCACATCCAATTGTGCTAATGCTCTCTCTCCCGCGAGAGCATGATAGACGGAGACTGCCCACATGTGTACCTTGATAGAGGAGTAACTCAGGCCTGTTTCGTACAAGGAGAGGAGGTACTGTAAAGTTAAGTTCACAGGGCAAGTGACAGGATCCAAATGCTGCGGCAATGCCCAAAGACAAAACGCTCCCACTTCATAGCATAGGTGGAGTGAGTAGAGGGCTTTCTAGCTGATGCTAAGACCACCGCCACGTCCGGGGAAACCCTGTATCTGTTTTGAGCTACGTCTGAAGGAGCCAAGCATGTAGGTGCAGGGATCGGAGATCCGGATGGACCAGAGACCCCTGGTCCTGGGACAGCAACTTTCTTGAAACATATGGGCAGCGGAACTAAGGTTCCCTGGATAACTGCTGCAGAAGTAGGAACCAAATCTATAAGAGGCCATTTGGGGCCACAAGGATCATCTGGGCCCCTTCTTGCCTGCAACTTGAGCAGAACCCTCTGAATGAGAAGGAAGGGCAGAAAGGCATAGAAAAACCTCCCTGCCCAACAAAGGGATAACACGTCTGGCCAAAAACTCAGGTGCATGCTCTCATGAGCAAAGCGTTGGTAGTTTGGCGTTGCGTGATGACGCCAGGGTCAGCCTAGGGAAGACCCACCTGTCGAAGAAACTGGTCTGCTAGATTGTAGCAACTCCCACTCGTGCTCCTGGCCCCGCGACTGGCTGAGGGATTGTCGGCCAGATCGTTTAGGATACCTGGAAAGTACAGTTAAGTAAGAACTTACCATAACAGTAGATCTTCGAGAACAGCTCTTGCAACAGGTTACACCATTAGGACTGAAGCCGGCAGGCGTCAGGACCGGACAGAAAATTCTAGCTAGCTATCTTCAGCCGGGACCGCCCCGACGTCGGTCCGCCTCAGCGTCAGGCGTGGTACATAAGAGGTCCCATGGATTCCCCAGTTCTCGCAGAGGAACTTCACGACGCAGGATGACATCAGAATGAGAGACCGAGGATCCACCGTCAGAAGATAATAAGGAAAAAAATCCCTGTAAAGAAAAGAAGCTAAGCCATGCCTCCTCCAGGGAAGGTGGGCGGGAAGGTACCTGCTGCAAGAGCTGTTCTCGAGAAGATCTACTGTTAAGTGAGATTCTTATGTAACTGTACTATCTTACTTCAAGACACAGCTCTTGCAGCAAGATACACCGATAGGACTGATTCCCAAGCAATGCAGCTGCCAGAAATTCGGGAGGAGAAAAAGGAAATACATTCAGGTCCTGAATCTGGGACAGGAGACCCTGTAGCACCACCAGGCCCGAAACAGGCTCTTCGCCAGGCGATGTCTAGAGCTACAATGCCTGATAAAGGTATGCACAGGGCTCCAAGTGGCTGCAGCACATATGGCAGAAGTGGAGCGTTTCGGTGCAACTGCAAGCAGGTGGCCATGCCCCTAGTGGAATGACCCGGACTGAACCCGGAGGAGCTCTGTTTGAGCTCATAACAGAGTGAAATACACTGGACAAGAGCAAGACAGAGACTGTTTGGATACAGATTGGCCTATCATCCTCTCAGAGAGAGAACAAGTTGCTCAGAACTACGAAAGGTTTGGTTCTGTTGAGGTAATACCTCAGCTGAGGTGAACATCAGGGTGTGGAGCAGAGCCTCTCATCTATTAGAGTGGTTAGGAAAGTGAGACACGAACAGGTCAATGTCCTGATTAGAAATGAGTGAAGAGAGACCACCTTAGGCAAAAATTTAGGATTCGTCCTCAAGGATACTCTGTCCAGTGGAAAACTAAATAAGGCTCTTTGCACATGAGGAGCGTGAAACTCAGAAATTCTTCTCACTGAAGTAATAGCAACCAAAATAACGTTTCCACGACAAAACGTAGCCTCATAATCTGCGGCAGGTTCGAAGGGGCGTGAGTTGTTCCCAGGACAAAGAGCAAATCCCATGGAGGCACAGGGTCCTTAATGGGTGGCCTGATGTAACACCCTCTCAGAAATTCCGAGGCATCTAATTGTGCCACTGGCGATGTCCCACAGGAAGGTGGTAGCGAAGATGGCACAAAGGTGCACCTTGATGAGGAGTAGGCTGACCCGAGCGAAAAGAGGAGAGCAGGTAGTCCCAACACCACTCCCACGGGCAACCTAAGAGAAAAATCGCTGCCGCGACCATAAACAAGCAGGCGCCATTTCATGGCGTACGGTACATGCATTGCTGGCTTTCGGCTGCAAAAGAACTTCTGCAACCTCTTACGAGACCCGTGGACGCAAGATGGCTATGTCTCTAGGAGCCATGCATGCAGGTTCAGTGAGAGTAAGCCGGGTGGACTAGTGAACCTTTCTCCTGAGACAGGAGATGGGAGCTGAACGGCAATGGGAGCCGGAGGTTCCGGGATAGCTGCATCGAGCAAAGGGAACCAGATCAAGTCTAGAGCCAGAGCAGAGCCACTAGGATCATAATTGCATGCTCCCCGCAGTTTGAGAAAGAACTCTGGATCAACGGGAAAGGAGGGAAAGCATAGAGAGAATCTGTCCCACCGCCCAGGAGAGGGACAACGTCTGCGCCAGAAAACACCAGGCCCTGGATCTAGCGAGCAAAATTGGGCAGTTTTACGTTGGATGGGGATGCGAACAAGTCTAACTCTACAGTTCCCCATCGAAGAAACAGATCCTCTGCTACCTCTTGAAGAAGTTCCCACTCGTGGACTCTGGCCTGGGAGCAACTCAGACCGTCTGCAATCGTGTTGTCCACCCCGGGAACGTGCACAGTGATCAGATTCGCGCCGTGTCCGATTACCCAATCCCACACCCTCATGGCCTCCCTGCAAAGGGGGTAAGAGTGTGCGCCTCCTTGTTTGTTGAAGTAATACATCACCTAGCCTTCTGTCTGTCTGAAGCAGAAGAGTCACGGTGGGATTACTGAGTGAAAGGCCTGCAGGGCACCAGAACCCGCCTCATCTCTAGAACGTTGATATGGAGATGAGCTCCATCGGGTCCACGATTCTGGGACTTTACCCCATCCAGGTGTGCCCCCACCCTAGACCTGAGGCGTCTGTGGTAAGGGTTACCTCCAGGACCAGGCGCTACAAACAGGACATCCATGGAGCGACCCTGGGACTAGCCACCACGCAGTCTCCGAATCACGGTGTTCGTGATCCTGACGGATGCTGCAAGTGGTCTTGCCTTTGGTCCCATTGCACCTTGAGCATCCACTGAGTTACCTGCATGTGGAGCCTTGCGAAAGGGATGGTAGGAATGGCCGCAGCCATGTGTCCGAGCAAGCAAAGGACTGACCTGGCAGGGACGGTCTTGTTCGACGATAACTCCCTGATGAGGGATCTGATGTGCTCTGCTCTGTCGTCTGGAAGAAAAGGTCTTCCCTGAGCAGGTGTCAGTACTGCACCTATAATGTGCAGTTTCCGCGACGGTGCCAGGAGACAATCTCGTGGTTGATTAGGATGCCCAGACGCCGGAACAGGTCCTGGGTGCTCTGGACTGCATGTAACAATGCCTCTCTGGAGGCGCATGAGAAGCCAATCGTCCAGGTACGGAACACATACTGGCCCTGTCTCCTTAGAGACACTGCCATAGCACTGGTAAGACCCCGGTGATCAGGACAGTCCGAATGGAAGGGCTCGAATTGAAGGTGGTGGTTGAGGAACCAGCGCGAGGAACCTCTTGTGCGCCTGAGCTATAGGGATATGCAGGTATGCGTCCTGCATGTCTAGAGACGCTAAGAAGGCGTCTTGTTTCAGCATGGGAATAAGACCCGGAAGAGTCACCATGCGGAATCTCTTGTAGGCGACTGACACGTTGAGGTCGCTGAGGTCCAGAATCGGACGGAGGTCCCCTGTTTTCTTTGGAACCAGGAAGAAGTGGGAATAATATCCTTGTCCTCTCTGGTTCTCCGGGACGTACTCTATCGCTCCCTTTTGCAAGAGCGCGAGTACTTCTTGCCAGATCAGAGAGTTGTGCTGACCCGGATACTGGGAGAGCAAAGGAGGCCTCGAGGGTGGCTTTTCTGCGAATTCTATATGAAGCGGCCTCTTCTGACCAACTGAAGAACCCACCTGTTGGTGGTTATAGCCTGCCATCCCGGCAGGAAGTTTGCAATGCGACCCCCGACCATGATTTCCCATTGATCCTGAGGGGCGGGGGCCGGAAAGGAGTCAGGCTGTGGCGGCTGAGGGTCCCGCTGGCTGGGCCGGGTTAGGAGTACGCTGGCTTCGGCCGGCGGGCTGTTTCCCCTGGGCTCTACGGAAGCCGGAGCCCCTCTGTTGTGTAGTGGAGCAGGACTGCTGCCTCTGCATCCACCCACGAATTCAGCTTTGGTTCCTATGAAAGGAACTAAGCCTGGGTCGGTACATGGTCTGAACCGACCTCACCGCCTTCCCGGCCTCTTGAAGTCTGGTAATAATCTTCTCTGAAGGTTTACCAAACAAGACTTCTCCCTCGAATGGAGCGTCCATGATATTCTTCTGGACGTCCGGGGTAAAGCCGGAGAGCAGTAACCAAGAGTGCCTCCGGAGGCATGCACCCAGAAGCTGCTGCTCGGGCGATGAGTCCGCAGAGTCGTACGTGGCTCGTAGCACTTGGGTTCCCACGTCCGAACCCGTACGGAGGAGCTGAAGCATCTCCTCCTTCTGCTCACCTTCCGGCAGTTTTTCAGCCACTTCCAGTCCCTGTTCCCACAAGGCATTCTGGAACTGAACCATGTGGGTCAAATAATTCAAGGATCTGATGGCGCAGGTAGCCGAAGCATAAGTGCGCCTACCCATAGCGTCCAACTGCTTGGACTCTGGATCCGGTGGCAGGGTGCTCAGATGTTGCGGTCTCTGTGACCGGTCATGTGAGGCTGTGATGACCAGAGAGTCGGCCTGAGGCTGCTGAGTCAAGTACTGGACTTCTCTAGGAGCCTTGTACAAGCGATCAGCTTTCTTCAGCATCGCCGGGAGCGAATGCCTTGGTGACGTCCACGAAAGTGTCAACCAAGGGTGGCACCACCACAGGCTTGGGGTCCTTCTGCCGAAGATATTTGGCTAGGTGTATCCTTTCGGGGTCTAGCTCTTCCGCATCCCATCCCATGTTCTCTTGGATGTGTCTCATAATATCCGAGAACGAAGGGTCGTCCGGAGGAGACTTTCGGCATCTCACGTGAGTCCGGAGAAGGGATGGAGAGGGGAGATGGGGATCTGGATGATGAGTACTCTGATCCCGTGTCCTCCGTCAAAAGTGATCGTCGGTGTCTCCTGGGTCTCTTGGGGCTGGGTGACCTAGAAGAGGATTTAGACGGAGGTCTCCGTTTGTCTGGTCTCCCCCTGGGAGGGGTTCCGTATTCCCGGGGAGGAGGAAAGCGGCCTGCCGACCCCGATGGAGAGGGGGGTGCAGGAACTGGAGGTGTAGGAGGAAGAGGAGGAGGAGGAGGAGTGGGAACCATGTCCTTCTTTATGGTGTCCCACCAGTAAGTGAAGAGGTCCTTCACATCCGCTAAAGAAAGGCCCGACGACGGTCCGGGCGCCGGTGGACGGTTGTCGGGTCCCGGCGTCGGCTCCACAGGGGGCTCGGGTTCCCTGGGAGTCTCGACGAGACCGGGGTTGCCCATCTAGTCCTCGGGCTGCGTCAGTTCCTCCTCGGTTAAGGTCTCCTGACCGACGTCGGTCGGAGGCGTCAGGGCTCTCTTCTCAGGAGGAGCGGGCGCCGGCCCCCCTACCGGCGTCCGCTGAGGAGTTGGCTTAGCTGGCGATGGTCGACTGGCCGACGGCGGCTCCAGGGATGCATGACGAGAGGCCGACGACAGAGGCACCAGCATCGGATCCTGAGGTCTCTTCAAGGAAGTAAGCTCCAACGTCTTGCGAGGAGGCAAGGAAGCTGATCTGACGTCGGGTTCCGAAGGGCGGGAACCCGACTTATGATGATGATGATGATGGCGATCCCCAGACTTCACCAAGGCCCTGGAGGACGAAGACGAGGACGGCCTGGTGGACTTGGCCTGAGAAGAGGACTTCCTGACCGCAGCCGGGGGAGGCTGAGAGCTGGCCCTGGAGGGGGAGCGGTCGGACCTGGAACCGGAGCTGCGAGAGTCCGAAGCCCTGGAGGGGGACCTGGAAGGGGCCTTCTCCCTTCGTTTCTCCGCGTGCTTGTGGGTCTTTTTAGAAGATTCCCCCCCTTGGAAGACATGGTCTTTAGCTTCTCTTCCAGTAAGAAAGCTTGAAGGGCCTTCTGACGTCGGATCCGGGTTCGACTGTTAAACCCCTGGCAGAAGGAGCAGGCCCGGGTATCATGGTCTGGGCCTAGGCACCGGACGCAGGCCGTGTGGGGATCCTTGAAGGGGATCTGTTTCCCGCAAGCACACTTGGAGGAGTGACCGGAGGTCGGAGAGGACATCAGCGAAAAACTTGCTAGAAGAAATCCAAATTTCCCGTAGGAAAGAACTTAACCACGCGTCACGCGCTAGACTGTAACCGAAGGGTCGAGACATGCAAGTCGACGGCGGGAAAGAACTGGGGAATCTGGTGGGACCGCCCCCTTATGTACTACGCCTGACGCCGGGGCGGCCTGACGTCAAGGTCCCCGCTGAAGATAGCTAGCTAGAATTTTTCTGTGGGGTCCTGACGCCTGCCGGCTTCAGTCCTAATGGTTAACCTGCTGCAAGAGCTGTGTCTCGAAGTAAGATCATGCATTGCGGACAGTAGAATGCCCCGTTCCAGTGCCCAGTACCAGACTTTCATCGCCTCCCTGCAAAGAGGATACGAATGAGTGCCTCCTCGCTTGCTGATGTAAAAGACGACCACCATGTTGTCTGTCTGAATTAGAAGAGAGCCTGGTACCAGATCCTCTCAAAAAGCCTGAAGAGCGTAGAGGACTGCTCGCATTTCCAGCACAATTGATGTGGAGGGACTGTTCCTTGGGTGACCAAACCCCTTGCATTCGATGAACACCCAGGTGTGCCCCCCATCCCAGGTCTGATGCGTCCATCGTTAGAGTCTGACCTGGTGGCTCTGGACGAAAGCTGACCCCTTTCTCCAGATTGCTGGGGTCCAGCCACCAAAGCAATGTTCTCCTGACTGGCTCCGAGATCCTGACCAGAGAGTCTAGGTCATCGTAGCTTGCACTGCACCCTGAGCATCCACTGTGGGACTCTCATGTAGAGGCGGGCCAAAGGCGTGACTGGAATAGCCGCCGCCATATGCCCCAATAAACTGAGGAAGTTCTGAGCCAGAACTCGAGGTGCTATGGAGATCCGTTCCGCCAACTCTCACAAGCGAACCCCCCTGTCTTGTGGAAGAAAGGCCATGCCCTGGACAGAATCCAGGATCACTCCTATGAAGGTGAGCTTTTGGCTGGGCTCCAGGGATGACTATTTTAAGTTCAGGGTGATCCCCAGCTCTCGGAATAGAGTATAAGTGTCTCCGAGAGCGTGTAAGAGGCCATCTCTCGACGGGGCCGTAAGAAGCCAATCGTTGAGGTAGGGAAACACATAATGTCCCATCCGCCGTAGAGCCGCAGCCACTACTGCTAGGCATTTTGTGAAGACTCACAGAGCAGAAGAGAGGCCGAACGGAAGCACCCGAAACTGAAAATGCTCCCCTTGGAAGTGGAACCTCAAGAACTTCCTGTGGGGAGGATAGACTCCTATATGCATGTATGCATCCTGCATGTCGAGAGAACAGAGCCAGTCCCCTTGGTGCAGCAAGGGAAGGAGTCCTCGAAGAGTCACCATTCTGAACCGTTTGTATTCGATAAAGAGGTTTAGAGGACTGAGATCTAGAATGGGACAAAGGTCCCCAGTCTTTTTTGGGACCAGAAAAAAGTGGGAGTAGAACCCTTGACCCCGCTGCACCCAGGGGACTCTCTCTATTGCTCTCTTCTGCAGGAGAGTCTGTATTTCTCCTTCTATTAGTGGGATGTGAGAAGGAGGATAACGGGAGAGCTTTGGTGGAGTATGGGAGGAAACTTTGTGAACTCCAGTGTATGTCCTCTCCGTACAATATCCAAGACCCATTGGTCTGCGGTAATAGACTTCCACCCTTCGAGATGACGGGAGTAGCGGCCCCCAACCAGCTCCTCTAGAACTTCTGTCAGAAGGGGGGGCAGAAGGGAGTCATTGGGCAGAGCCGGGAGTTGGGAGAGGGGCCTGGGAGGACTTGGGCCCACGGGCGGGAGGTCCACCAGACTGCTGGTTTCTGGATCTCCTGCGGAAGCCACCTCTCTGCCCTTGTTGGTTGCCACGGGTGGAATCTTGGTTGCCTGAGGTCTTGCGAAAGTGCCGTGTACGGTGCTGACATCGCTGGTCGCCACGATACATCTGGCGGACCGACCAGATCGACTTGCCAGACTCCTGGAGGCGGGAGATCAGAGCCTCCGTCTCCTGCCCAAACAACACGGTACGCTGGAAGGGCAAATCCCGGATACCGGACTGCAGATCCTGGTGAAAGCCCAAGATTCTCAACCAGGCATGGCGGCGAAGGCACACCCCAGAGGTGGCTGCCGTGTCTGCAGTGTCATACGAGGCTCTCAGTACGTGGGAGCCTATGTCTGAGCCCGACTGCAAGAGGGCCAGGAGCTCTGTCTTTTTGTCAGAGTCTGGCATGGCCTGTGTCAGCTCAAGTCCCCTTTCCCATAATGCATTCTGATACTGTACCATATGCGTTAGGAAATTCAGGGAGCGGATGGAACAGGTGGAGGCCGTGTAAACTTTTTTGCCCACCTGGTCCAGGTATCGGGACTCCGGGTCGGGAGGCTGTGAGCTGAGGTGCTTCGGTTGCCGAGATTTATCATGGGCAGCCATGATCACCAATGAGTCGGCCTGAGGGTGTTCTGCCAGGAAGGGTTCCGCCCTCGGAGCCTTATACAGCCTATCTGACTTCTTAGGAACTGCCGGGATCGAGGCCGGATGCATCCAGGTGGTCCTAGTAAGATCCTGGACGGTATCCACTAAAGGAGGAATAACCAGGGGCTTTGGCTCCTTCTGCCTCAGGTATTTAGCCAATCTCCGGCGTTCCGGATCCAGGTCTTCCATGTCCCACTCGTTGGAAGCCTGGATGTGCCTCATGAAGTCCATAAAAGAAGGATCATCCGGAGGCGAGCAAGGCTGGTCCTTCTCTCCAGAGGAGCGCTTGAGGCTGAGAGAGGATGAAGAGGTCGATGAAGAAGAGGAGGATCGACTATCCGATTTGGAATAGTCTGACCGTACCCTGTGACCATGCCTTCACTGACGTCGGTAACTAGGGGACCAACATTGGTCCGAAGACCGACTCCGGTCCCTGGACCGGCGATGGAGCAATGACCGACACTGGTCAGAAGACCGACGTCAGGAGCATTCCCACTGAGTGCGAGAAGGGCTCCTGGAACGAGACCTAGACCGACGTCGGTCACTAGAAATCCTAGAGCGGCATCGGTGGTCCTCAGATCTAGAGCGGGAACGAGCCCTGGAGGGGGGTGAAGGCTGGCACTCTGGTGACTTCCGCGGAGAAGTCTCACCCCCTGGCTGTGGTTCTCCCGCAGGGTCCAGAACCGGTGTCTGGGCCGGCGACAGGGAGGCCCGCTTGTGGACCTGCCCCCACCAGAAAGAGAGAAGCTCCTTGAGCTCATCCTTGGAAAAAATTTCAGCCGCTCGCTTCGGAAATTAAGTCTCGAACGTCGGACGTGGAAGGAGAGCTCTCCTGAGGGCCCAGTGGGGAGGGAGGACTTACACGGGACGCCGGGTATCTCCACGACCGACCCCATGTCCTTGCCCGACTCGACCAGCCGGTGTAGGGAAAAAGTACTCAAGCCTTCCAAACGGCAACAAAATAATACAAACACTGATGCATGTTTTTTTTTTCTTTTTAAACTAGCATCACTACAACCTGAACATGGGGGTCACAAGAAGCTGAGGGAACCCCCCAGAAGACTTAAACTCCCAGAAATGACGGAGACTATTAGAACACCACAGAGCAACGCAGATATGGCCCCCAGACCATGAATGGAAATGGGTGAGGCAGGTTAGTCAATTTGAAAGTCGTAGCTTAACAGACACGTTTTTAATTTAGGGGTGCTTCCTGGACCCAGATGGCTCCAACCTGCTATGCAGAATTGCAGCCCCAACTGAAAATCATGAAGTCTTGAGAGAAAGTAGACAAGCTGCTTCCCCTGTGAATGGCACAGCTGAACTGGGGAGTTGCAGCTGCTTGGAATCCTCATATGCTCAACATTCTAAAGCTTGGGCTGTGCCATTCCCCTGGTAGGGGTGCACTACACGCAGTGGTTATGACTTCCCATTGACAATTTTAAGCGCTACAGAAAAGTGGCAAGAGATAAAATTGTGAAGTATCAGGGTGCCCTAATATAGCTTTTTTCGAGGAGGGTTCACATAGTTCTGACACATCGCAGAAAGCACATGCCTTTGTCCTTGCTCCCCAGAAACTTCTCTGTAACATACCCAGCTGACTCAAGAGTGAATTCCAGGTTACGAACATGATTCCATCTTTCAGGTGGAAGCGCAAAGTACTGCTGTTGTGTCACTGGGTCAACCAGTGGAAGGGCAAGGCACTGTGCAATTACGTCACTAGGCCAACCAATGGAAGCATCAAGCAGTGTTGTCACACCACTAGCCAACCTTTACTTATAGCTTTAAAGGGACACTGTCAACCCCCTTAGGCCTCAACTTGTCCCTAGTTTAAAAACACATTTTATGATTGCTTATGTTCTTTTAAAGAGAAACTACATGAACAAAATTATAAAAACAAATGTTGTGCACTGTGGGGGGATTTCTAATGGTCCCTGGCATTCTGGTCCATGTGCCTGTGTCAAGATGTTTTTTTTTTTTTCCTTCACTTTTCCCTGCCAGTTTTATGGCCCCTCCGGGTAGCCATTCACGCGTCTTTTATTGTCTTTGATCTGTTAGAATTTTCCCCGCATGTCTGAAAATTATGCAAATTAGACCCAAGTCCTTCAAAGGTGTGTTGGCATTATCACTCAGTGCCAGCACTTAAAGAAAATTGTCACACATCCAGAATAACAACAGTTGGCATTTACACAAAATCTGACTTTGGCTAGGGAGGGAGGGCAATCACTTTTTCAAAGCAGTTACCTTTCACTAGCAGTTGAAGTTAGGTGGTGTGACTTGATGATAATTAGGATCCTGGGCTCTTAGTTTTAATGCAAGGTCTAACTCACATCATTCCCAGTGGCATTCTGAGAAAATTCCAACAGATCAAAGGCAAAAAAAAAAAAAAGCCTGACTGGCTACACCCAGGGGCCATAAAACTTGCAGAGAAAAGTGAAAAAAAAAAATAAATAAATAAATTATAATAATAAAAAAAAAAACAACAAAAAACAACCTTGCTACAGACACAGGTAAGACAACACTAGGGATCATCAGAGAAACAAAAGCCCAATGCACAACATGTGTTTTTATCATTTTTGCATGTAGTTGGCCATTTGATTCTGATTCCTTCTTTTCCTTTTTAAACGTGAAAAACAGACTGCCAACCATACCACTATTACCACACAAAACACGTTTGTTTACATTCCTTGATCAACCTCATCTGCATCTTTCCTGGACTAAGGAACATCCCAACACAGTCTAGCCACTCATGACGCACTGGGAGGAGAGGAGACTATTGCAACATGCGTTGCTGCACTATTTTGGGGGTGTTCATAACATTCTGGAAGTATGAAATAAAAGATGATCAAGGATTTAAAACAAAGCAAGGTTGGGTATAATTACACCATTAGCATGCATTTTCAGTTCTTCTAAGAAAGGAAGCAGACAAATCAGTGAGTTTTAGAGAAGGTAAGCAATCAGAAAATGTGGGATTTCAACTAGAACTAATACGACGCAGAAAGGGTGGCAGTAGCTATTTAATGTACGTCTTATTTTAAGCATTATGTCTCCATTTAAGTCTGGCTGGTGATGAATTAGAATGTAAATTAGAAAGGGCATCGGAACATAATTACGTGATAATTCAAAGCACAAAATAAGATCTAAATTATAAACCACATTCTTACCTCCCATATTGGTTAGTTTGTCAAGAAGTGAAGCCACAACAATGAGACTGTTGCTGGATTTTCCCAGCCTAGCAGCACGTTCCTGGTACACCATTTCCACATCCAATTCGGGAATACTGTTTTTCCAAGGGATCATCTTTTTCTGAACATCAGCCCCTTCAGGCTGGCTAGCCGTTTCTCCTGAGGAACAATCTATCAACAGTGACAAGTGGTTGAGCTGTCAGTTCATTTTGTTAGCATAGCAATGGACATGAACACAGACACGCAGAATTACAATGGTTTACAAAGTTGTCTTCTGAATTTAAAAGCAAAGAAATGGAAAATACACGAAAAAGTCCAACAGTGACAAACTGTACCACACACTATCCCCCTGCCAGACGTTTTCACTGGTAACAGTGCAGTACAGCACAGGTTTATACTTTCGGAAATATGATGAGACACAGGGCTCCCCCACAGCTTATGTAAGCAAGAGGACAGGTCAGGTTGTGGGCTGCTGTGAGATAACAGCATGCCCCAAGTGGGTAGTAAGGCACGAGGCATTCGTGGTGAATGCCTTAGCACCTGGGAAGTGCTCTTATCATATGTTGACCCGCACGATGGAGTATCTTATTGCATTTTTATAAAATAAGAATGGAACATCCTGGATCTGGATTGGCTGAGAGGTAACCTTATAAGATAATATTGTGCCAACCGGTACCTCTTCAGTAACTCAAGACTCAGCACAACAGATATCAATGTGCCATTCTATAGAATTTTAATCTGAAGTGGCAGCCATTTTCTCTTACTTTTTTTCTGAGCTGAAGGCTCCCCCCCAAATACACACACTGACTCCCAGTCTCCTAGGATGCATCCAGAAACTAGTTGTTATTAACTTAGTATGTTTTTCCTGGTAAGACTGTTGAAATGAATAAACAGTAGTGAACTGCTTATTGCTGTAATTCTTTACCCATTTATAAGTAAAATAAAAGTCTGACCTTTACTGCTGTGAAGAAAAATGCAATCCAGCCAGTCTTATTCATGTGCTGCCAGCTGTGGCTTTCGCTGCTGGAACCTACTCCTCCTAGTAAGTGCCTCTCTCCCCAAAATTACTCTGTTCAGTCTCGTGCCATTGCCCCTCCCCCAGTGACTTTTACTATTAAAACTCACTCCTCAGATTACTGTCATTTCCACACACTCCACACTCAGCTGGCTCCCCCTTGCCCTGCCACAATTAAATCAAAAATTCCCCTCCTCCTCACCCTCAGCCTATGCCTGTAGTTTACTACCAGTGTCAAGTCACCCTTCCCCCAACCACTGTCATCATTTACTTTATTAGCCAGCCATGCCTATTCAGTGGTTACTCTACCTCTGGATATGGTCAATCAATTCACAGCGTTGCTGTCTTCCAAGTCTCAATCCAACTATATTGCCCACCATGTCCTAATGAATCACGGACACATCATGGATGGAGCCCCCTGCCCAACTCCATCCTGCCACCATGGGCAATCATACAGCAGCAGGTGACCAGCACAAGCATCCTCTTCCTCCTCCGCTGGCTGGCACAGTCTAAACGAGCATGTGCTCGGCACACATCCATGCAGACTATGATGGACGACCAAGCAGAGAGAGGTTGCCCGCTTCGTCCACACTGGCAGCAGAACTGGATGGACATTTGGAAGACAGAAACACCATGAAGTGATCAACCTTTTCTAAGGGTAGATAGGGCACACTGCTTAGTGGCCAATGGATGGGCCTGGCTGACTAATAAAGTAAGTGATGACAGTAGGCAAGGGGGCGTTAACTATTAGAGAAATTCACAGATCCAGACTGTGGCTTTTAGAACTGGGGAGAAGGGGAAAGAGACTTTAGTGTCTGCCAGCCCACTGGGGATGGTATCGGATGCAGAACATGAATTTCTGATTCCGTGTAAGATTCCAGTTTCTGCAGGCTTCTCCACACTGGATTTAGATTGGACTAAGAAATTCTAATAATCTGTCATACGCACAACAGAACAGAACCAACTCAATTTTGAGCATCCCCATTTCTGATTCTTTCAGCCATTAATTTCCTTATTTTAAATACTGTTAAAATACTAACTATACATTGATATAGCACATTTTATGATACTGTATATGTATTACAGTGTATTATGTATATTATGTATATGTAGTGCCACTTCAGTTAGGGTTGAGTAAGCTGTTTAAAGGGAATCTGTACGTTTCCTTACGAAATTATTGTGAAGGTTATTATGAGGATCCAGTATATAAATTGCTGGGTTATATTTAGAACGTTTTCATTAAGACAGAAAAATGCTTTTTAAATAGGGATGTGGAGGAATCCATTTTGTGGACAGGAAGTGTGCTGTGATGATGTCACTGCCTCACCAGTGTTAACAGTGTGCAGTGCAGCAGGTGAGAACAGTTCAACTGTGCTGTCAGGGATTCTGTTATACTCTGAGGAATACCTAGAATTTTATGTTTGGCAGAGTTCAATAAAAAAATCCAGCGCTTCTCTTTATGCTAGAACAGGATCCCTGTCTGTAGGAGCAGTTTTGTTTTAACCTGCTTAGTTGCACACTGTTAGAGTTGATGAGGCAGTGACATCATCGCAGCACCCTTCCTGTCCACAAAATGGATGCCTCCACATCACAAGTTTAATTTTTTTATACTTTTTTTTTATTCAGAGAAAAAATTCATTTTACAAGTTTAAATGTATTTGTTCTGTCTTACTGAAAACATTTTCTAAACATAACCCAGCAATTTACATACTGGATCCTCATGGCAACCTTCACAGTAATTTCATAGGGAATCATACAGATTCCCTTTAAAGTTAAACATGTTGAATGTATTTGCACGAAATTTTGTACACACAGTCTTGGGTGCAGGGACTCTTGATGTACCAAGTTTCATTCCGGTGGAATTTGTGCAGATTCCGAGCTGCAGATTGTGAAAAAGTGAAAACATCTGTGGGGTTTTTTATTTTGTCATCGCCTAACGCCATTGTTTGGAATTTCGGTCTGAAATTTTTAAGGAAGAAAGGGCTTCCCCAGAATGATGCCTTTTGTTGGTTTGGTGAGAAAAATGAAAAATACGTAGCTACCGTAATTCTTGATCTTTCTGTGTGTCTTCACCATTCATCACTGGTGGGTTCTGGCTAGAGGATCAGGACCCTGCAGGAGCATTTATTTTTCTTTTTTTGCAAGGGCAGGGGTCAATGCTGTGACGGCGCCACCCTCGAGGATGACGCTCTGCATGGTGCTCGTGGGACTCCTCCTCCATCCCAGTTCTGCACTCCGGAGAGTCAGTTAGGAAAGAAAAGAGAGGGTGGGGCAAGGGAGACCGAGGGATAGGAAAAGGAAAGGATATAAAAACCAAGGGAGGAATAATGCCGGTAAAGAGGACAGAAAAGAGGAAACCTAGGGGTCTGAGACAGGGGGCCCCAACCTCTGGGCAAGCAAGGGAGGGCTTCAGTAAGAGAGGGAGAAAGAGGATAGACAAGAAATAAGGGAGATGGGAGACACTGTACCCCATATGCCGGGGTCCAGAGGGCTCCCCGAGGACCGAGGAAATTACACCACCTTGTTTTAAGCCACATTTATTCCCTCCCAAGCAGGGAGCAGAAGAAAACCCTCAAGTCTTAAGGATTATCTATAGGGAGATGGCTGACTTGAAGAAATCCAGAAGGCATTGGAAGATAAGGCACCAATTTCAAAGTGCCCTCCCCGAAGTCCAAGATGAGCTGGAGGCCAGTGTCTCCCCCTCCTGTCTTGACAGAATCCTGGGGTGGGGACAGGACCCACCCAGCTGCACGGTCCTCCTGAGAAAACCAAGTGCTCCACAGAGGATTAAAGGTGTCCCATCTCCGTAGGGAGGACAGTACGCAACTAGGAGGGGACTACATTAGAGGACGTGATTTTCAGCCCCCAGAAAGGAACCTGCAAGGAAAAACTGCTTGATTTAGCAGTTACAAAGAGAGGGGAGTCACAGGTCCTAGAGAGGAACAGGGATCACCAGGGCTCGCCCCAACCACCACCCCAAAAAGGCCCCATAGGTTTAAAATTAAGCAGGAGGTACAACCAGAGTGGTTCATATCAAACCAGAAGGGAAACCCCGTCAGGATGATAAAGAGACCCTGGTGAACTCTACTAAGGAAAGAAAGGGGTGTGGCCCTGCTTGTCTTTCCCAAGACACCCCTGACTCCCGTAGAAGAGGAGCGGAGCCAAGAGGTACCAGTATGAGGACCACAGGGGCCTCAACTCATCTTAGAGAGAGACAAACAGGGAGGAGGCATCGCCCAGAGACTGAGGCCCAAGAGGGGTAGGAGGGCAGGAAGCAGTGATTAATGGTGAAGATACATAGAAAGATCAAGAATTACAGTAGGTACGTAATTTTCATACCTTACCTGTGTCAAACTTCACCATTCCTCACTGGTGGGTGATCACCAAGCCCACTGAAGGGGACCTGGTACCTCCCTGAGAGAAGGAAGTCCCTCAGCCTCCTCTAGGGAGACACAGGAGGGGGGAGATCCTGCAGGCCAAATTAGGCCTGGAACTGGTCTGGAAGAGGCGGGGTCTTCCCTGTGGCTGGGAGAAAGAACTCACTCATCCCTGAAGTTCCCACCTCACCCTACAGGAAAAAAGGTGGGTTCCTCGGAAAGAGGAGGCAACCACCCTTCGCCGGGCCATGGGTGATAACCAGAATAGATGAAGCCATGCTGACCGCCTTATGCAGATCACTGCCCCCACCAGCCTGGATGCCACCTCACTGGCATCATACCATGCCCTTGCTTGGTGCCTCATAAGCTCTAGGACATGTGTGGAGAGGGCAACGACTTATCTGGCTGCCTCCGAATCAGGCAAAGATGCTAGGATTTGCTCTAGCAAGGACCATAAGTGCCTGTTACAGCCAGCATGATAGGCCTGATGTGTCAATAGAGAAAGTGAGAGACATACCAAGGAAAAAACTATTTTCCCCCAAAAGTCAAACTCTGCAGAGTCTGTCTCTGGGGCCGGTCACGCCTCGGGTGTCTATGCCCGGAAGGAGTGTCCAGGATCATCATGCCTGAAGGGGGGCGAGATAACACTCCTGTAGACCCTAGGGGTGGGCAATACCTGCGCCGGCAGTCCATCCAGGCTGGAGAGGGGACTGAAGGAAGCCTCCAAGCGCAGTACAACGCCTCCCTAAAGGGGGAGGGCCAGGCAGGAACCACCAGGTTGGCTGCACTGAACTCGCCTAAAAAGGCATGCGCATGTCCACTCAGGAGTGCGACTTGCAAGTCTGGTAATGTGGAGCTCATCGACTAACCCCGAAAGAAAACACTGATAACCAGTCTGGTCAGCGTCTGAGGAGAGGTGGATGGAGGCATCCTCTCCCTCAAGTGAGGAAGACGAGGAAGTAGACAAGTCAGAAGAGTCAGGAGAATGGTGAAACACCACCTCATCCATGGAGCTCAGATAGGTAGGGAACAGGGTAGCCGTAGCACTGAATTGTTCCCAGGTTAAGGGCCCCATAGGACCAGAGTGGCCAGGAAGAGAAGGAGGGGTTGGCAGAGGTAGAGGGGACAAACACCTCTGAGGAAGAGGGCGACCTCTGCTAGGGCTGGGGGACCAAACAGGCGACCCTACAGCTCGTGAGGATCCGTTGGTTGGAGCAGTCAGCGGCCATTCAACGGGGCTGGAATGGTCAGGGCTGAGCCCTAAACCCCCCCGTGAGGTGACTGGGGCCGCATGGGTCCAGAAGGGCAGCCCTTAGCCTCAAGAAATTGGATCCCTCCAGGGGAGACCTCACAGAAAAAGATATGGCTATAAGGGAGGGATGCTGCCCTGACACTGTTCCCCCAACCCCTCAGACTCAGAGCGGGACCTCTTCCTCGGTGTCAACCAAGGTAGCTCAATCCCACTCACTGACTCCTCAGAGACAGCAGATGAGAGAGCACCCTCCCCTGCTCCAGATGCCCCAGCAGGCTCAGGAGTGGGCCCAGCTTGGGTAACCAAAGTAGGGGGTTCACCTCCTCCAAGATCAGAAGTTCCACTGGCCACAGAGGACCCCCGGTGCCGACCCCCACACCGGAAGATTGGATGGCGCCGGCAGAAACTGCCAAACCTGAAGCAGGGAGATGAACCGGTGCCGACGTGCTAGGCAATGAAGAGTCCGATGATTCTGAAGAACCTGAAGCCAGTCCGGATCCACCTCCGAATCATCATCCTCCCCAGAGGAGGCACAAACCCAGACTACCTCACCGACTCCTCCTCTCACGGCACCGCAAGCAGCACTGCGAGCAGCCCCACACTGCTCATGGCACTGCCCCGATCACTGGCACTAGAATCCAAGGTGGCACCACAAATTGGCCCTGAACCACCACCCACAGTGCCAACCCGATCTCTGGCGCCGCACGTGGCAATGGGATCTGGGGCAGCACCAAGGAACCTGCTGGGCCGGGCCTGGAAGACCAAGGCCATGACACCGGGGGAGCCTTCGCCTCCGAGGAGGCGACTGCCAGGATGGTGCCTCCAGCCCAACTCCCGGAGGAATCAGACCGGGCCTCCTGCACCATCAAAGGGGCTTCCACTGAGGCGAGACTTGAAGGAGTGGAAGTCTCTTCCTCCGCAGTCCATACAGAACTGGGAGGGGACCCAGAGGAAGGGTCAAGAGACCTGTACTTGGCGTCCCTGGTGCACGCCTGCCCACCGAAAGTCAGCGCCGTACACCTGACTTTAAATGAGCGGACTTCCAGAACTCGATGGTCCATGGAGAAACAGGCGTCACAACGGTCCATATCGTGGTTCGGGCCCAAACAGGTCAAGCACCAGTTATGCTGGTCCGAGACGGTGTGAAGCTGGCTGCAGGGACACTGCTGCATTAGAGGCCGGACTGCCTTGGAAGCCTTTTTCTTGTCCCCCAAATGAGACATGACTAGATGGAAAAGCAACAGAAATAGTACTCAGCATCATCAAATAAAAAGGAAAAATCTTACCAGTTGACGGCGCCGAGGAACACAGCTAAACAGAACTAGGATGGACTATGCGATGGACTAAGCCCATGATGCAGATGAAATTCACATTCCACACACGAGGTTGTGTTCACTCGACAGCAGAAGAAGCAGAACTGGGATGGAGGCGGAGTCGGCTTCGGTTGCTGGCCAACCCGCGAGTGCCATGCAATTCGTCGGTCTAGAGGGCGGAACTGTCACAGCGTGGACTCCTCTGGCCAGACCCACCAGTGATGAATAGTGAAGATTGACACAGATAAGATCACAGGTTACTCACCTATAGCAGTAGTTCTAGGAATGGTATATGTTGTTCATCCACACTTGTTGGCAGTGTCCTTTCCCTTTTAAGATGTGCCGGAAAGTCTTCAAGCTGGCTCCTCCCACCCACCCAGGTGATATATCCCTCGGTTCCACCCCATGATGCCAGATCTTGCCTGCTGGAAGTAGAGGTTGTGCGCCTGAGCCAGGGGAGGTTGAGTGAGTCCATGTGGATGAACAATATACACCACTCCTAGAACTACTGTTACAGGTCAGTAACCTGTGTTCCTAGGGACGTGGATATGTTGTTCTAGCCACACTTGTTGGCAGACTCCTAGCTGTTTTCCGGGAGGAGGGAGGCAAGGTGCTCACCCGCTACTTAGGGAACAGAGATTGGAGAACTGAAGCCCCAAAACCAGCGTGGCTCTAGGTCAATGTGGTAATGGGAAATAAAAGTGTGTGCTGACTTCCAGATAGTAGACCTGCAGATTTCCTGGATAGGGACGTCCCTAGAAGCAGTCACTGATGCAGCGGTATGATGGGTGGAATGAACCCTTAGCCCTCCGAGAGACTGCCGACCTATAGCAGAGATCAATGCAGGAAGTGATCCACCTGCCAATCACCTGCTTGTCTGCAGGTCTGCCAGGTGTGGCTTCAACATAGGTGATAAAGAGCTGGCGAACCTCTCCCCAAACTCCGGCCATGCGTTCTTTGTGGTAAGCAAACTCTCACCTCAGTTCCAGAGTATGGAGCCTGTGTTCAGCCTCCGAGGTGTAATTCAGGAAGAACACCAGAAGAGTCATCACCTGATTAAGGTGAAACACTGACACAACCTTCAGGAGGAAGTTCGGGTTGGGGTGCCGGACAGCCTTGTCCCTGTGGAAGACCAGGTAAGGATATTCCACCAAAAGTGCCTGGAGCTCACTGATCCTTCTGGCTGATGTGATGGCCACCAAGAAAATGGTAATACATGACAGGTGAGACAAGTCACACCTGTGTATCAGTTCGAATGGCTTGCCCATGAGCTTTGCCAAAACCAGCATCATGTCCCATGCTGGTGGTGGTTTATGCACTGGAGGGAATATGTGATCTAAGCCTTTGAAAAAGCACCAAACCACTTTCTCCTGTGCCACCGACTGCTGACCAGCCAGCACCCGGTAAGCAGAGATGGCTGCCAGGTGCACTTTATGGGTCAGTGACCAAAGTCCCCCTTTGGAGAGGGACCACAGGTAGTCCAAAATGCTGGCCACTGGAAAGGACAAAGGGTCCAGCCCCTTGCCTTGACACCAAATGGAGAATCTCTTCCATTTGAAGGCATAGTATTTTCTGTTTGATTCCTTTCTAGATGCCTCCACCACAGTGAGAACATCTTCGGAGAGACCCAAAGACTGGAACTCTAGCCGCTCAGGAACCAGGCTGTCAGGTGCAGGGACTGAAGGTCCGGGTGGAGTACCTTCCCCTGACTTGATGGAGAGCAGGTCTGAGCAGAGTGGAAGATGCCTCAGGAGTCTGTTGCTGAGGCTGAGGCGGGGTACCAGAACTGGTGTGGCCAGTCCGGAGCCACCTGGATCACCCATGCCTTGTCCCTCCGGATCTTGAGCAGCACCTTCTGGATCAAGGGAAATGGAGGGAAGGCACAGAAGAGGCCTGTGGTCCAAGGCCTTGAGAAGCATCCCCCTGCAACAAGCCCTGCTGAGGGGGGTTGAGCACAGAACAGCCTCAGCTGTGCGTTCTTCCTGGAGGCAAACAGGTCCACCTGAGGGGTGCCCCACTGAAAGAACTGGCTGTGAACTACCTCCGGATGGAGAGATCACTTGTGAGATGCCTCACCTACCTGGCTGAGGGCGTCTGCCAGCTGACTGGAGGCTCTTGCCACATGGATGGCAAGAAGATCCGCCTCCAGGCTGCGCGAGGGTCCAAATGCAGAGAGCCTCCTTGCACAGAGGCAGGGAGTGCATCCCACCCTGCTTATTGAGGTAGTACATGGTCGTGGTGTTGTCCATCTGGACTTGGACCAATTGACCCTGAATAAATGGAGCGAATGCAGTCAGCACTAGCTGAACTGCCCAGAGCTCCAGCAAGTTGATGTGCCTCAGGGGTCCAGAGCCCACAGACTCTGTGTTCCCCCAGATGAGCACCCCAGTCCGTAAGAGAGGCGTTGGTCATCAGGATGACCATTGACTTGGGGCAGATAAATGGTATTCCTTCCTGCAGACGTGCTGGGACCAGCTACCACTGCAGGGCATCTCACATCTTCTGAGTCACACTGACCAGCTGGTCGAAGTGACTTTTGTGCTGAGACCACTGGCTGGCCAGCTTCCACTGCAGGGAGCACATATTCCAAAGGGCCCATCGGACCATGCTGGTGCAGGCCGCCATGTAACCCAGAAGGTGCATGAAGTCCCGGGCATGGCGCAATTGCCCAACCTGAAATGATCGGGCAAAGGAGGAGAGAACCTCCGCCCTATCTGCCGGGAGACAGGCTCTGTCTCGGCAGAAGTCGAGCTCTGCCCCGATAAAGCTGATCACCTGCGAGGTCACGAGTTCCAACTTGGCCTCATTGACCAGGAGGCCAAGGGAGGTGCAGGTCTGGAGGGCCAGGTCCCTGGACAGCTCCACCTCCTGCCTGGAGGAACCAGCAATCAGCCAGTCGCTCGGGTAGGGCTACACCCAGACCCCTCGGTGCCTCAGGTAAGCTGCCACCACTGCAGTTCATTTGGTGAAGACCCTGGGGGCCGAGAAGAGGCCAAAAGGCATGGCCCAGAAAAAAAGAGGAACCTTTGATGGGATGGATGGATTGGGACATGAAAGAACACTTCCTGAAGATCTACGGAGCAAAACCACATGTTGTGCTCTAGAGATGGTATGATCTGGGACAGAGTTACCACCCTGAAGGTGCAGGACCGGAGGAATTTGTTCAGGTCATGCAGATCTAGAATGGGGTGCCAGCCCCCCACATGCTTTGGCACCAGGAAGAACCTGGAGACAAATCCTGGGTGTTCTGGAGGATCCGCTACTCTGACCAAGACCTCCTTGCAGAGGAACTGGGCTATGTCATCCTGAAGAGCTGACCGAGTGTCTGCAGATACCAAGTCCTCCCATTGGGCACGGGCTTGGCTTGGAGAGTACTGCTAGAATTCCAGAGGCAGACCCTGACCAACCACTTCTAAAACTCACCTGTCCATGGTGACAGCGGACCAGGCGGAAAGGAAGTGGCGGAGTCGGCCCCCCACAGGAGGACCCAGGGAAGGAAGGCGTGATGGGTATGAGGGTGGCGCCCCTCACATCCCATCACTGAGCAGGCTTGGAAGAGAAGGACCCAGCTGAGGAACCACCGGGTCCCTTCCCTCTGGGCTTATGGACCACTGAGGCCACTAACTTGGGCCTGGGTCACCAGGACTGAGTCTGCTGGCCAGCCTGATGCTGGGCTGGTTTTGCCGTAGGAGTGGAGGACTGAAAGAGCTTTCACTTCTGTTGCCTGGAGACCTTGGGATCCTTTTGTGCAGATGTTACAGAGTCCAAGGTGGCAATGGACTTCTCGATGCGCTGGAGGTGACCCTCCACACCAGACCCAAACAGGACAGTGCCCAAGAAAGGAACATCCGCCAGCTTGTGCTGAGTGTCTGCCGTGAAGGACGAGATCCGCAGCCAAGCCCTACGGCTCATGGCTACAGCGGCCGCCACCGAGCAGGCAGAGGAATCCCCCAGATCCAGAGCCGTTTGCAGTTGCTTGGCCACTGACTGGCCCTGATCTCGGACCTGTTTTACCGTGGTCTGAAGGTCCACAGGCAGGTGAGGAATCACCTCATCCAAAGAGCCCAAGAGAGTGTGGGAGAAGTGTGCCATCAAGATGGTCGCGCTTGCCTGACAGCAACCGAGCGAGGAGGCAGCATAAAATTTTTTCGCCACATGGTCTTGGACTCCTTGTCCGGCAGCTTGTCAACATCCCCGATATAGCCCGAACGTCGAAACATGGAGTTGTCTCACCAGTCCCTCGACCGAGGGGTGCTCTGTGAAACCCAAGAGGGTACCGATGAGCAACGCATACTTGCAGGCCATCAGGGCAGAGGGCGCTGGGTAAGATGCGAGGTGCTGCCAAAGCTCCAGGGCTGGGCCGACAATGGCCTCAGCCATTGGAAAAGCCTCCGTCACGGAGTCCACTTTATCCAGAATGTCTGTAAGAGGATAGTGAGCCTGCTTTTGGACGGGCTGCATTTTCATCTCGTGGACTCTGAGACGAGGCAGAAGATGCCCAGGAAGGAAGTGGACCCTTCCTCCATTAAGAGATCCCCCACGGACTCCTCATCGACCGGACAGGAGTGCAGATAGAAATCCTTGGACTCAGAGGAGTCCAAATAAAGCAGCCGACCGCCCAAGTCATCGTCAACCCTCCGCAGATGGTCAGGTGTGACAGTGACCAACAGCCAATGGGGAAGCCCCTTGGTTGGCAGACTCCTTAGTCGGGGCACCGGTCGATGGCTGCTTGGGTGGTGTCTCCACCACAACTGGTGGAGAGGCTGGCTTTGGCCGAACCAAGACTGTGTTGACTGGCTCTGCTGGGGAAGGGATGATCTCGACCAGCTCCACAGGGAGAAGTCAATGTCGGCCTCTCGGGCAACAGCTAAGTGATGGCTGGTGTGGAAACCAGGTTATGCTTTGTACCAGCCCGCACCAACTGTTGCCACATGAGGTCTTCGTAGCATCGATGCAACTTGCGTCGAAGCCTCTCCTCACCTGAAGAGGACAAAGATGAGGAATAGTGGCGGTGCTGCTTCCCGTGGCACCGAGAGCAGAAGCGTCAATGATGGCAGGAGCTGCTCGACCCATTGGAGGAGGAGGAGGACCAAGACCTCGGCCACCGAGGGACCTCAGAGGGAGCCAGGGAATGCTGCGGCTCCTCCTGGTCTGGGTCGGTGACTGGAGGGTTCTGATCAGCGGACTGAGCAGTCCCTTCCAAGGTCAAAGGCAGGACCGAAGTCCTGAAGAGAGAACCATCAGCTTCTTTGAATGACCACCAGTTGATAGGGCCAAGAAAAATCTCAGCTGCATCATCGGCCGGCATCTCAACCAAGTGGGCTGATGGGGTCTCTGTGAAACCAGCAGCCAAGGCCGCGGTTTTGACCATGGTCAAAACCTGGGAGTCGTGAGACCGTGAACGTTTTCCTGGTACTATGAATGTTGACAATGAGTCTCCTCTTTTTTCGACTCCTTCTTCTTGTGACAGCGGGAGCTGTGAGATCCAGAAGGACCCTGACCCTTAATCGGGAAGGGCTGGCACAGATCCTTGAAGGAGTCTGAAAAAGTGGAGCCCACTTGGAGCGGCACAAAGGCAGCAGCCGAGGAGGACCGAGTGGCAGCCCGAGCTGCCTCCTCCTCCTCAAATGCTGCAAGCTGTTCCACAGCTGCTCAGCGGACCTTGCAGCTGCAGAGACCATCCAATGGGCTTCTTTAGATTTGACCGGCCGACGTCGTTTTTCCGTTCAGCCCAACTTAAGGTGGGTGAGACGGACCTCAAGGACTGTCGTGTGAAAAGACTGACAAATGTCACAGCCGTGGGTATCGTGTTCATGGCCCAGGCAGTAAATGCATGTGGCGTGGGGGTCAGTACGTGACATCTTCTGCCCGCACGGGACCGGAGAAATCCGGGCATGGACTTGTCCATCAATGTCGGGAGCTCGAAGACTAATACTGAAATGGTAGTGAAGTTTTAGAAAGTAATCCAAACGGATTAAAACCACTAGGGCCTACAACGCGGGAGCTTGAAGGAGGGAACCTGCTTCTTCCAGCGGAAAGGACAATCTGGCATCATGGGGCAGAGCCGAGGGATATACCACCTGGGTGGGTGGAAGGAGCAATCTTGAAGACTTTCTGGCACATCTTGAAGGGGGAAGGACATTGCCAACAAGTGTGGATAGAACAACATATCTACGTCCCTAGAATTATTAATCCATTGCAGAGTTATAAGGATTTGAAATTTTGGTTCTGAGTATGCTCAATACAGTCTTTTGGATATCCATTTCATACGAAACAAGAATGTGGCCTCCTTGCTCCTTCTCCTTGAACTATAATCCAGTTCGTCTTACTGTTTTTTTGGAATCAACATGCCATGTTCATTCGTATCTGCTATTTGTACTGTTTTTCCCCCATTGTCTCGTATTCTCCCTGTTCCCCCAGTGTAAATTTGTAATCTACTCTTGTTCTCTCAACATTGTTGAAATTACAATGTATCTGTTGATTTTACCCTGCCACATTTATAAACAATACTGCATTGAACTATTATCTGCCAGTACATTGATTACACCTGTATGTATATTTCACTGTATATGTTGTATATTGAATATTTCGTTGTGCCACTTTGTTGGTTTGGATCGTGCCTGAAAATGGTCCCTTGGATCAGTGAACCTACCCAGTAATCAAAGACTTAAATAAATAAATGTGAGAAAGAAATGTATCACATGGTGGTCATCTTGTTTCTGTTTAAAAAAAAAAAAAAAAAACTTACTTGAAAAAACATTAAAATCATATTCTGCAGAGACACCAACACTTGTATCTTGCTAAATGGGAACCCATTAGCTGGATTATGCAATTAATTTTTGGAAAAAGGACCCAGAAATGTGTTTTTCAAACATTTTAAAAAATCTTGTTTTGATAGATGATTTTCTTGTTTCACATGGCCTCACAAAACATGAATAGGGCCATATGAAACAAGATTAGGTTCATACGAAACAACAATTTGGACTTAGGATTTTTTTGTTTGTACATTTGACATTTAACAAGCCATAGCTGTCAATATTTGGAGTTAATGGACAATCTACCTAGTAAAAAAAAGGTCTCAATGAGTACTATAACATTAAAACATAATATCCCCCAAATATTTAGGGGCCATATTAAAAACCATAATAATTTAAAAATGAAAATTTACACAGGATAACACTGCAACTTTAACAAGCTGTAACTCAGTCAATCTTTAAATATATAAGCTTGCCATGGTGCCCCATTTTCCATTTTCTCCCTGCCCTCCTGGAGCAGTGGAGAACACAAGTGAGCACATAGATGTGGAGGCACACACTCGTTCCCGAAAATCACGCTCTTTCCACCCTCCCTACTTAAGTCCCTCAGACGTCCCTTAATCTGTCATCCAGCCTCCACTGGGTGTCAGTTGAGAGCGAGGTGGCTAGCCTTCCCTATTCAGGAGAGGACAGTAGCCTAGCGGCCACTACAATCCTCTCCCAACCCTCCCCCCTGCTGATCCCCTGGCAGCCCAAGCTCACCTCTGAACAGAGGTCATGGCATGGTGTGAGATGTGGCATAGAATGCCTCAACCCTGAGCACCACTGGGCTGGCCCTTTTGTCAGACTTTTTAGTTTAGTGACAAGTTCTATATCAAAAGGAAGGTCTCAATGAGTATTACAAGACTAAGTCCCAAAGGAATGATACCCCACCCCCCAAAAAAAATTCCGAGGCCATATAAAAATTTTAATTCCCATAGGATAACACTGCAACATTAACAAGCTGTAACTCCTTCACTCTCTGCATTTAAGAGACAATCTATGTATTAAAAGAAAGGTGGGAATGAGTAAAACAAGACTAAGGCTCTACGGCATACCAACTTAAAAAAAGACATATTAAAACATAAAAATGTAAAAAAAATGAAAATTCCCATAGGATAACACTGCAACTTTAACAAGTTGTAAGTCTGTCAATAATTGGAGTTTTTTTTTTTAAATATATACAGTAGGTGTTTGTCACATAATCTTCCCTGGCTGTCCCCCTTCAGAACGACCCCCCCAGCCTCGTCACTTCGGCATCTCCAGGCACTTACCTTTGCCTATTCCCTCAGCCACAGGGCTGCAGCGGTGCCTGGTCACCGGGTGTGGGGCCTGCAGAGGGTCTTTTTATTTATTTATCACTCTGTTCACTGGGTAAGCACACTTGGCCAAGGCCCATTTTCAGGAATGACCCGGAGCTGCTATAGCAGCAGCTTAAATGTTGCAGTTATACAATAATTACATACAATACAGGATACAAACATACAAATAATACCCAATTTAGAAAGTCTTAACATTTGCAAATAGATTGTTGCTGTAGATGCAATTTTAGCTCTTTTTTAAAAATTGAATGACTTTTAGCATCCAAACAATGTTGACGTAAGGTATTCAATCACTTAGGCACTTGAACTGATAATGCCCTCTCTCCCATACAGGTAGTAATCTTTGGTAAAGTTAAATGAGTAGCTGTTGAGAACCTTAAAGTTCTACATTCTTTCTTAAATTCAATTAACTTAAAGAGAGAAGAATGATGTCCAAGAATCACTGCGTTATTAAACAACTCAGATAATATGAGAAATTTAACCTTGGTGGAAGCCACCCAAGATCACTGTATAATGATGGCTATTATACGGTTTTACTGAGACAAAATGACAAACTGTGTTGAAAGTTCTATGAATCAAGTTTAGGTAATTTCCTATTAGCATTGTAAATAAAAATGAGTCATAATATAACATTGGCAATAGTATACTTTTTGCAACAGATTCTCTAGCTTCTCTTGTTAAGCAGTCCTTTATTATGTTTGTTTGCGCGCATGCGCCAGAAACATGTCATAACAGCTTGCTGGAGTAGCAGGTTGTGGAGGTGCAACCGTGTTGTGGACAATGCCGCCATTGCTTTTTAGGGCTTGTCTGTGTGGCATCAATGAATGAGCACAATATCTATGACAGCAGCTCAAAAGCATGCCACCAACTTGAAACAATTTCGCCGCTGCAATGAGGGAGTGACCCGTCATTGCAGGGCGTGCCTTGCCTGGTGTAACATTTCAGTAAACATGGTGGTGGCTGTCGCCGTCCGCCTCTCACAGTGCCACCTAAAAACCAATATCGAGGGTGCCCAATCCCTCTGTTGGCATGCCCCCGGCCCAGTTCATTTGCTGACGGGGAGCCCAATCCCCATCGGCATTATGTCCCTGTAGTTTAATTTGTATACCGAGGGGCTGCCCAATCCTCCTCAGCATCATGCCCCCACAAACACAGACCCGTTTTCTTTGCCAATGGGGTGCCCAATCCCTGTCAGCTCCAGTAGTCCCAAAACACCCAGGTGGCACACTTGGAGCCCACCCCAGTGTGCCAAATGTACCTGTAAAAAAGAAAACCTTCCAACTGAGTTTTTCTTTTTTTTTTAACCTGTAAACAAGAAAATGGTCCCTCATTGTTTGCGGTGCCCCCTTCCCCAACCACCCTCTGCGCATCCTTCCTCCCCGCACCCCCCACCCCATACTTACCTCCGGAGCCCGGTGTGACGATCTTCAGTGGAGCGGGACCATGTCTGCACTCTTCAAAGCTGACTGCCAACTGAAGAAATGCCGGTAAGCTGTATAATGGCATAAATGAAAACACTACTTACCATAGTAATCTTGTTTCTTCTAAGGGAATCTTACTGTATTCTGACAATTGCAGTATGGTCCCACCATAGGACTGCCCCAGAACCGAAATGGTTAATAGAGCCTATGCTAATGATGGAATGTTAGGCTCAAGCTTGGTTTTCAAACCACTGTCCCTGGTTGCACTTCCTGCAACCGTCAGATTCTTACGAAGCATGCAGAAGCTAAAAATACTAAGCTAATTTAACTAATCCTAATTACCCTAACTACGGTAGGAAAACATCTTCAAATAACAAAGGGCATAACTAAGACTCAAGTCAACAGATGCCTAAGAAACTAATAGGTACCCACAGGTTTCCAACATCAGTAACAGGCAGTGTGCAGTGCCCTGTAGGTCCTAGCAGGGGAGGAAGGGTGGGAGCTCAGAATACAGTAAGATTCCCTTAGAAGAAACAAGATTACTATGGTAAGTAATGTTTTCTTCAAACCCCAAGAAATCTTACTGTATTCTGACAATTGCTGACTACCCAAGCAGTGCCTCTAGAGGTGGGCAGAGGACCTATTTAGGAAACAGGCTCTGCAAAACTGCTGTGCCAAACCTGGCATCACTTCTGGCCTGGGTATCCAAACAATAATGCTTAGTGAATGTGTGGACTGTTTTCCAGGTAGCTGCTTTAAAAGATTTCCAGTACAGGAATATCTCATCGCTTAAAGCTGCTATAGACGCAGCTGTCTCCCTTGCAGAATGGGACCTGAGCCCTTGAGGGGGCTGTTTGCCCATTTTGCCATAACAGAATTGGATACATGCCACAATCCATCTTGCTATGGATCCCTTAGTGGCAGGTTTGCCTTTTCCCACTACCCCAAGTCAAAAAGAATTGGATTTTATCCCCTCTATGACTTTTTGTATGTTCCAGGTAGTAGCTGATAGCTCTTTTTAACATCCAAGCTATGCAGTCTATGTTCACCTGAAGTAGAATGGTCAGTAAAGAAGACTGGAAGTGTGATGGACTGATTAATGTGAAAATCTGAAACCACCTTTGAGATGAACTTATTATTTGTCCTAAGGACCACTTTGTCCCTATGGAATGCCACATAATCAGGCTCCATAGACAGCGCCTGGAGTTCACTGATCCTCCTGGCAGAGGTAATGGCAACCAGGAACACAGTCTTCCAAGTCACATACTCGAGATCAGCTGTTGCCATGGGTTCGAAGGATGGTTGCATAAGCTCTGCTATGCAAATAATAAGATCCCATACTGGAGTGAGAATTCTGTGAGGTGGGTGCAAACGCATCAGTCCCTTAAAGAATCTCCTGAACACAGGGGTAGATGCCAAGGATGATGTCTTACCTGCTGACAGGTAAATGGAAACTGCAGCCAAATGCACCTTCAATGTGGAGGGCACTAAACCTAGAGAGTGAATGGGTAAGTACTCATGGGTAAAGTAATCCAGAACCACGGGTAATCCTGCCTGATTATGGTTCAGGCTTTTATTGACACCAAACAGAAAATCTTTTCCACTTGGAAGAATAAATCTTTCTGGTAGGGAGTTTTCTTCTAGAAACCCTGAGGACCTCCATGACACTTTCTGAGAGATGCAGACTGGCATACTCTAGGTCCTCAAGAGCCAGGCCTTGAGCCTGAGGGACTGCAGGTTCGGATACAGGATCCTGCCCTGAGATGAGGTCAGTAGGTTATGTCTCCTGGGAAGGCTGACCAGCTTGGCTATTGACAGATCCAGTGCCTTGGAGTACCAATGTTGCCTGGAGCAATTAGGATCATTGTGGCAGACTGGGATCTGAGCTTGACCAGAACCCTTAGTAACAAGGGAAATGGAGGGAAGGCATCCAGAAACTTCTCTGTCCAGTCCAGAACTAGTGCATCCAGTGGCACTGAACCTATCACTGGTGGCCTGCAGCAATATCTTGGGAGCTGGTGGTTGTCTGGTGAGGCAAAAAGGTCTATCTCTGGAGTCTCCCACCTTTTGAATACCACTTGTAGTACTTGATTGTTCAGAGACCATTCGTGGTGGCTCTGATGTATTCTGCTCAATGCATCTGCCAAGACATTGTCTTTGCCTGGCAGATGGACAGCTGACAACTGGATACTTAGTAAATAAGCCAGGGTCCATATTCCCATGACCTCTGTGCACAGAAGAGTGGACCTTGTGCCTCCTTGTTTGTTGATATAGTACATTGCAGGTGTGTTGTCTGTTCTAACCTGTACCACATTCCCCTGAAGCATGCAGGCAAATGCCTGCAATGCTAACAAGACTGCCTTGAGTTACAGCAGATTGATGTGAAGCAGAGACTCTTGCTTGGACCACGAACCATGGACAGTATGCTCCTCTAGGTGTGCTCCCCACCCTAGGAGAGATGCATCTGTGGTAAGCACCTGGGAGGGTGGTACTTACAGGAAGAGAAATCCCTGTCTGAGGTTCTCTTCTTCTAGCCACCACTGCAGAGCCTGCATGAAGGTTTGGGTTACTGGGACCAGCCTTGACAGTGAATCTTTCTTCTGGAACCAGTGTTGTCTTAGGTGATATTGAATATCTCTCATCTGAAACCGTGCGCCTAGCACTGTAGCTGTTGATGCTGCCATGTGGCCCAACAATTGTACTAAGTGCCTGGCAGGCCTGAGACTGTAAGGTTTGAAAGAGTTTGCCAACTGTATCAAGTTGCTTATCCTTTCCTGCGGAAGAAAATCTTTTCCTTTTACTGAATCCAGTTGAGCCCCTATGTATTCTAGGAGCTGCACTGGTTACAGTACTGGCTTTTTCTGATTTATCAGAAACCCCAGGGACTGCAGGAGAACCTGTGTGAGTACTAGGGACTGCTTGACCTGTTGAGTTTGCTCTACAACTAACCAGTCGTCTAGGCAGGGAAATACTGCCACTCCGTGTCTCGTTAGATGTGCAGCCAGACAGACATTTTGTGAACACCCTTGGTGCAGAAGTGAGACTGAAAGGCATTGCCCTGAACTGGTAATGGCCTGAGGGCAGTCGGAACCTGAGAAATGTTCTGTGCATCTGTCTCACTGGGATGTAGAAGTATGTATCCTCGAGGTCTAGAGATGCCAACCAATCCCCTTGCTTTAAAATGGGTAGAATTGTAGACAGAGTGACCATTTTGAATTTTGGCTTCAGTAAATGCTTGTTTAGATGTCTGAGATCCAATATGGGTCGCCACTCCCCTATTTTCTTGATAGTGGGGAAGTACCTTGAATAGAGACTTTTCCCCCTCTGTTGCAGAGGAACTGGCTCTTTTGCCCCTAGGGATAGGAGATTTAATACTTCCTTGTGCCCTTGCTTCTAAAGTAGCCCCTCTGGCTGCTGGTACTGGGGCCTATAAGGCCTGCCTCCGCGACCCCCGACTTGCTGCTTATGGTGTGTAGAGGGCTTTTCTTTAGTAGCAGTACTTTGATAAGCTGTTTTGTACTTATCCATTTTCTTCATGTAAGCCTCTGTCTGCTCACCAAAAAGAGAGAGAGAGAGAGGCTTACAGGGGATATCCATTGCTTTGGATTGGGTGTCCTGAGTCAGGCAAACCTTCTTAAAGATATGGAAGAGGCCATTTGTCTGGCAGCAGTATCATTACTGTCCACTGCCATATGAAATTGCAACTTAGATGCCTCTATGCCCCTTTTTGCAGCTTCTCCTAAATCTGTTGCCACAGGGACTGGAACAGACTTTGTGATTTCCATCACAGTGTCCCACAAAGTCCTCTGATACCTCGCAACATAGGCCATATAAGAGGCCTGCCTTATTGCAAGAGAAGATCCCAAATACTGTTTCTTAGCAATGGAGTCTATTCTCCTGGAGTCTTCCATCAGGAGGGTGTGATGACAAGGGGATGCCAGCCTTATCAAAGGCTGCAGCCTGTACCACTCCCTCATGGCTAGGTTGCCCAAACAAGAACTCTGCTCCAACCTTAGCCACCCAGTACTTCTTATCCACTTTTCTTCCCAGGGGTGGAATGGAAGTGAGGGTATGCAGGACCTGTTTCTTTAGGGATTTATGGATGGGTAACAAAACCCTTTTAGAGGTTGGCACATCCATCATCTCTTTGTAATCTTGTTCTTCCTCCTCATCAGTTGATTCCTGAGTGGGAAGATCCAAAGACTAAGCAACCTGTCTGATAAACTGGGAATGAGATGTAAAATCTTCGGTTCCCTTATCAGGGGAATCAGGTCTGTGAGGATCTGGGGAGATATTCAGTTCGAAGGGCTCCCCAAAGTCCACTTCATCGTCATCACCAGCTTTTTCTTCATATTCCTCTCCATAAGTGTCTAATTCAGGTTCCACTAAACCGGCAACTGAAGTAGAACTTGTGGTAGGCAGAAGCGGTTGTTTCTCAACCGAAACCCGACTGCCCCGAAGAGACTGAATTATACGAATAGCATTTGCTATTTCCTCAGCGGTTGGAACCAATGCCTTCGGTTGCGGTTCGACTGCTGAGTGTTTTTCTTTCTTCTTCCTTTTGCCTGAATGTGCCGGGTTAACGGCCGGTTTGGCAGGTTTTTTTTTTGTAATTGAGGAGTCACTCTTGTCAGAGGGCTTGTCACTTAGTTCCTTTTGAGCGTCTGATACTGGTTCAGTGGTTTTCTCAGACATTTTCTCCTGCAGTCGTTTAAGTCGCCTATCAAGCGTCGACTGAGGGAAATTTTTACAAATTTCACAGCCCTCCTTGAGGTAGTCAAACCCCAAACAAATAACACAAATCAAATGAGGATCTGCTTTAGCGAATGGTTCCCCACACTCTGTACCATTTTGGAAACCTGTGAGGCCCATTCGTTTCTTAGGCTGTGACATTTATCGGTTGGTTAGAACCGAAGTGAACCGAGAATTACCTCAGTAAAATTTACCAACAAGTTTTGAATAACTAAACTGCCTTACCGGACAGTACCAATGTTAAAATAAGTAAAATTAAATCAAATCAAAGTAATGGTTCATTCCCGGTTGGGGGAACCGATAAAACTTACCAAAACTAACACTATAGAATTCTTCCTGTGAACCAAGGACAGTGCTTCAAAAATTAAGAAAAATAAACAAACTAAGATTTAAACCAAGAAAAATAACTTCTTCAGTTGAAGTGAAGGAGAACTCTCTGGAGATGTCTTACTGAGGCAAGCAGAGTAAAGAATCTGACGGTTGCAGGAAGTGCAACCAGGGACAGTGGTTTGAAAACCGAGCTCGAGCCTAACATTCCATTATTAGCATTGGTTCTATCAACCATTTCGGCTCTGGGACAGTCCTATGGTGGGACCATACTGCAATTATCAGAATACAGTAACATTTCCTGGGGCTTGAAGGGGGTGTTCCACTTAGGTGGATATCTCAGCCATTTTTGCGACTTTTGGCAACAAATTTTCAACATGGGGTTCTTGAGACTCCACCTCATGAACTCAGTCACTGTCATGTCGTTATTCGGTCCTGAAAGGTGATTTCGCGGTCACTGTGCGGAATCACCTTCCGGGATTGAATCACAAAACAACAGTGTCACTGTTTCATGAGGTGGGCTTGCAAAAAGCCTATGTTGCAAGTTTGGTGAAAAAAAATTCCAAAAAATGACTTACGAGACTGCGTTGCACAGTTCCTACGCATGCTCGTAACTTTGAGAATTTTTAATACTTTCACTAAAGAATTTCAACATTGCCATTTTTACGCGCCTCCTTATGAACAGTACAGCTGTCATTTTTCACATCCTGCCCGAAATGTGTTTTCACACATCTGGCGCACAATGGCGCTGTCGCTATGTGCAATCAACGTTTGGGACAGATTAAGAAAATCACAGTGACAGTGTTCATAGGGAGAGGTCCCAAAAAGGCCATGTTGCAAATCTGGTGAACAAATTCCAAAAAATGACTACGTTAACAGCATGCATTCCGCAGTTTCTATGCATGCTCGTAACTTCACCAATTTTTTAAAACTGTACTCCAGATTTTCAACATTGTCACTTTTGCACACCGCCTTATGAAAAGTACAGCTGTCATTTTCATATCCTGCCCAAAACATGTTTACGCACCTGTAGCACACAATGGGCGCGGTCACTGTGCGAAATCAACATTCGAGACAGGTTAAGAAAATCACAGTGCCACTGTTCACGAGCGGAGGTCCCAACATGCCTATACTGAAAATCTGGTGTAAAAAATCCCCCAAATAATTGCATTATGGGTGCGGGTTGTGCAGTTTCTACGCACGCTCGTGACGTCACCAGTTTTTTTATATTTTCACTCCAGATTTTCAACATTACCATTTTTTTACACCTCCTCATGAACAGTACAGCTGTCATTTTTTCACATACTGTTCGAAATGTGTTTTCACACCTGTGGCACCAAATGGTGCAGTCGCTGTGCAAAATCACCTTTCGGCTAACAAACTGATAGTGTCACTGTTTATGTGGTGCGGTCACAAAAAGCCCATGTTGAGAACTTGGAGTGAAAATACCAAGAAACGCCCAGGGCGTTAGGGTTTCCGACCATAACGCCCTATCCTGTAGAGACTGACAGGCATCAGGGGTGCGACTTGGGATTGTCAACAGTAATGTTCACGCCATCCTACCCCCACCCTGTAGCCAGTGACGGCATCGAGGTGTGCCTTGGACTCTTCTGCCCCAAAGTTCACCCCATTCTCCTATACTGCACCCATTTCAACGTATTTCTTATGGAATGGGGTGAGTGTAAGCCCAAACACCCCAAGGCACACCTCAACACTTGTCGGTGTCTGCAGGGTAGGGTGAGGTGAAGTGGCATGAGCGTTATGGGTGACGATCCAAAGGCACATCCCAATGCTTGTCCATCTCTGCAGGGTGGGGGTGGGGCTGGCATCAGTTCAATACTTCACTGCCATACATATTCTGCATCTGTCTAACTCCTGCACTTCCAATGCTAATGTCAGCAAGCAAACATTCGTCATTGACAAATGCTTGTTCTATATAGACCACCTAATTTCTGATTGACTTTTTTAACAGTTTTCTTCATGTGGGCTGAAAAGGTCAAATTTGTGTCCAATAGGACTTTTAGGTATTTTGACTTGGTAACCTGTTGCAACATCATACCAGCCAAGTCAAACAGTTGCAGTGGTTTATATCTATTTAACCTGGGTTTTGAACCAAAAAGAATGCACTGTGTTTTCTTTGTATTTAACATCAAGTGATGCTGCATCAGCCATTGATTTAAGGCAGAAAAATCATAGTTCAGAGACAAATTTATTTCATCGACTGAGTTTGAACTTGTAAAAAGAATGATGTCATCTGCATATATTAATAGGTTAGACTTAGAGGGAATTGTTGATATAGGATCAATATATAATGAAAACAATAGGGGTCCTAAAATGGATGGGTGGTCGTCACCCACTGCCCGGGGTGTTTTTCCAAATTTTCTTCCCTTTCCATCCCCGTTACTGTGGCGCACACGCCAGACATGCATGCATGGAGGCGTGCACATGCCTGCTGAAGTCCTACATCACTCTCCCTTCTCTCAGGCACCCAACAGTCCTGCACTACCCGCGGGCCTCTACCCGGGGGCAGCTGTTCAGTGGGAGCGCCAGTCCTCCTTTTCTGGGAGAGGAGAGCAGTCCTCAGGACGTTTGATCTTCTCCCTCCCCAGCTGACCCCCCCCCATGGCCCACTTGCATTGCGAACACAGGTTGCCAGCATGGCAGGAGGTAGGGCACGGATGCCTCAGCCCTCCATGCCACTGGGCCAGTAATAACTGGAGTTAAGGGACAATGTACATATCAAAAAACACTAACACATAACCCCCCCAAAACATTCATGGGGGTATGCACTGTACCCCAATATTATCTCCAGCCCTCACCATGGTGCCAGCAGAATCCCAAGACTGAATTACAGGCCTTGATGGTTTCCTAACTGTTATTTGTTGTACATTAATATTGCCACACAGATCACTTCAAAGGTTTTAAGAGTGGTCACACATGTATTTTTAGGGTATGAGAGGTGGGAAAGTACAGTTACATGAGAACTTATCATAACAGTAGATCTTTGAGAGACGCTCTTGCAGCAAGTAACACATATAGGACTGACGCCGGATGGTGGCAGGACCCCATGGCAATCTTTTTCTGGCAGTACCCAGTGGGGACCACTCCTCCCGACGTTGGCCCTGCTGCCGATATACCACATGGTATATAAGAGCTGGCGGTCCCCAGCGTGCTCCAGTTCTTGTACTGCCTGCAGTACCGGCAGACGAAACAGCCAATATCCAAAACAGGTAAATAGCGAAAGGCAATTTCTCATCCAGCAGCTAGACAGAAAGTGCTAGGCTCATGCAGAGTGAGACCTCCAAGGGGAAGGTGGGAGGAAAGTATACTTGCTGCAACAGCTTCTCTCGAAGATCTACTATTATAGTAAGTTCTTACGTAACTGTACTATCTTACTTCGAGAGGAAGCTCTTACAGCAGGTAACACATATAGGACCGAGTCCCAAGCAGTATAAACTGAAGACAACTGCCTGGGGAGGTAGGAGAGGAAGGAAAAGAGGTACATCCTCAGGAGATTAGAACTGCTAGGCTGAAGTCAGCTCTGCATCTCGAGGTGATGTCTAGACTATAGTGCTTGATGAAAGTGTGGACCGAGTGCTATATGGCTGCAGCACAAATGTCTGAGGTTGATACCCTCTTAAGGGCTGCAAAGAAGGCTGCCACCGTGCTGGTAGAGTGACCCCTGACCGGGCACGATAGGGGTCTGTTGTGCTTTTGGTAGCAGAATGTGATGCAGTGCACCAGCCACTTAGAGAGAGTCTGCTCAGAAACTGGACTGGCCAAGGAACGTGAGGCAAAGGAAACAAACAACCGCTCAGATGTTCTGGTCCCCTTGGTCCAATACAAATAAAATTGCAACATGCGATGAATGTCCAGTGTGTGGAGAAGCACCCCACCATGATTGGAGAAGTCAGGGTAGTAGACTGGAGTTGAACATCCTGGTTCAACATTATTTCATACACTACTTTGGGAAGAAACCTAGGATTGGTGTGCAAAGCTACCCTGTCTTTGTGAAAAATCAAATAAGGATATTACACATGAGGGCCTGAAGCTTGGAAATCCTTCAAGCTGAAGTAACAGCAACTAAAAGTAACATTTTCCTGGACAGAAGATGTAGCTCGCAATCTGCCGCGGGTTCAAATGGTGGGATGGTAAGCTTCGCCAGGACAAACGGAAGGTCCCAAGGGGGAACAGGATCCTGAATAGGGGGCTTTATGTGAAGAATGCCTCTGAGAAAGGCCTGGGTCACCTCCAATGAGCCACCGTTCTGCCCTGGACAGGGGTGTGATAGGCAGAAAGAGAAGCCAGGTGTACTTTTATGAAAGAGTAACTCAACCCTGACTCCAAAAGGGATAAAGTACAGCTACGTAAGAACTTATAGTAACAGTAGATCTTCGAGAGGACAGAGGGCCCGGCGTCGGGGCGGCATCCGGGAGCGGGATGTCGACCGGAGTAGGCAATACCGGCATTGGAGCCGGCCGCCGAGGTGCCGGCGTTGGAGCCGGCATCTGGGGAGCCAATGTCAGATCGGTCGGACCAGCAGGTGGACGGTCTGACGGAGGCGGAACAGGGACCTCAGCGTCGCTCGGAGATGGAGGGGAGAAATCCTCAGGGTCAGGCTGAGAAGACTCAGGGTCCCCAGAGTTCAGTGAAGGCTGCGGGGAGCCGGGAACGATGGACGTGGGAGGGTCCAGTGTCGGCTCTTCTGCTGTGTGGACGTTGGGCGAACCAACGTGCGGCTTAGCAGTGGGATCCGGGCAGGCGCCGGAGGGGCCGGCATCCGACTTAATGGACCCATCACCGGAGGCAGGCTGTGATGGAGGGGCAGTCTGGTCTGGCAGAACAGGGGCCGCGCGCCGCCCCGAAGGGTCGGGCGACTTACCGACCTTCTCCGTGCAGACGTCGGAGGAGCCGACGTCTGGCTTATCAGAGCTGCTCGCACCAGTAGACTGCGAAACCATGGCTTTACCGAGAGCGGAGGCCTCCAAGAGCCCGGAGGCACCCGAAGGGCCCGAGCGCGAGCCAGACGGGTGGGCCGACGCCACCTTAGAAGCCTCTAAGTCACGGTGGGAGAGGAGCCCTTGTCCCTGTGCTTTTCTTTATCCTTTTTCTTGCGATGGCCTTCAGGGGAAGTTGATGCCTGCCGAAGCTTTTTCAGTTCTTTCTCCATAGTGCTCATCTTCTTTTTGAGGATGTGGGCTTCCAGGGACCGCTGCTGCCTTCTCCGGTGGCCGCGTTAAAACTAAGGCAGTGCTGGCACTTCTCTACTGGATGGTCAAACCTAGGCAAAAAAGGCACAGGGAATGGCCATCCTTGTGCCGGAGTTGGCTGCTGCACGAGTCACACTTGTTTTTGTGTTCAGAGGGTGTAGGGGACGACATACACCGATGAATACCTGACATTGTATAAGAAAAAAGTGAAAATACTCTGTCAAATTACCGCCAAATTGAGTCTGACGAGCAAGGAACTTTACCGCGAGGCGCTGGCGTGAGCTAATGGTGGTAAAGAACTGGAAGGCGGGTGTGAGGGACTGCCCCTTTATACCGACATCTCCTGATGCTGGTCACCTGACATGGGGGCGATCCCTCGCCAGAGACTGCTAGCTAGAAATGTTTTTGTGGGGTCCTGCTGCCTGCCGGCGTCAGTCCTATATGTAATTACCTGCTGCAAGAGCCCTCTCGAAGTAAAATCAGGTATTCCAGCAAGGTGTTAACTGGACAGGCCAAGGAACTATGTGATGCGCTGTGGCCCAGAGGCAGAACCGCTTCCACTTCATGGTATAAGTAGCTCTTGTAGAGGGCTTCATCGCCTCCACCAGGACATCGGCTATCTTGTCTGACACCCCAAACCTAAGCTTGGCTAAGTCTTGAGAAGCCAAGCATGAAGGTGAAGGGACCATAAGTTCGGGTGAACGAGGGTCCCATTGTCCTGGGAGAGCAAGTGAGTCATAAGCGGAAGTGAAACTGGTACAGCCACTGCCAGTTGCTGCACCAAAGGTAACCAAATCTGGTGAGGCCACAGTGGTGCTATGAGGATCATGGAAGTCCCCTCCGACTGAGCCTTGATGAGGACTCTCTGAATGAGGGGGAAAAGGAGGAAAAGCGTATAGGACTCTCCCCTTCCAGGAGAGGGACAATGCGTCTTGCCAGAAAGCACCAGGCTCGGGATATAGCAAGCAAAAACTGGGCAGTTTTGTGTTGGTAGACGACGCAAAGAGATCCAACTCTTGAGTCCCCCATCTGGTGAAAAGGTCATTGACCACCGATTGCAGAAGTGACCATTTGTGTACTCGAGACCTTGTCCTGCTAAGGGCGTCAGTGAGTGTGTTTTGAGCACCTGGCATGTGGACTGCTGTGATGGTCATCTGGCGGGCTATGGCCCAATCCCACATTCTCATAGCCTCCCTGCACAGGGGGTTAGAGTGTGTGCCTCCCTGTTTGTTGAGGTGGAAGACAACCGATGTGTTGTCCATCTGGACCACAAGGTGACTGGGCGTGATCACAGTGTCCAGGGCTTGGAAGGCATGGAGAACGGCTCTCATCTCCAGGACGTTTATATGGAGAGCTTCCTTGATGGGAGGCGACCCTGAGTCTTGTGTGCTCCCAGGTGCGCCCCATCCCGAGTTTGAAGCGTCCCTGGTCGGGACCTGTCTGGGCGCTTCCTTCCAAAAGGGAATCCCCTCCTGCAAGGTGGGAGATGTCATCCACCAGGGGAGTTCCTTGTGAACTGGCCTTGTTATGGAGACAGAGGCATGACCAGGTCGTCTCACCTCTGATCTCACTGTACCCGCACAGACCACTGAATGGTCATCATCCGGAGTCTTGCAAAAGGAATGGTAACTATGGTAGCTGCCATGTGACCCAACAGCCACAGAAGCAACCTGGCTGGCACGGAGGAGACAGAATCAATCTATCTGGCTACAACCGAATGTGCTCTGTTCTGTATTGAGGCAGGAAGGCCCATCCCTGGATGGTGTCTAGAAGTGCCCCGATGAATGGCAGAAGTTGTGCGGGGCTGAGGGATGACTTGGCTGGGCTGATGGTAATTCCCAGACTCCAGAACAGGTTGCAGGTATCCCGGATAGCCGCCTGAAGGTGAACGCTGGAGTGTGCCAGAAGCAGCCAGTTGTCCAGGTATGGAAACTCATAGTGTCCCATCCTGTGAAGCGCTGCAGCCACCACCACCAGACACTTTGTAAACACCCTTGGGGCACAAGAGAGGCCGAAGGGCAGCACCCGCTCCAGCCGCCTGAAAAGGCGATTGCTGATTGGCTGCCTACAGTCCTAGGCGGCCACCGATTGGACTGCTTGCCATCCAGCTGGGCGCCGATTGGTGCGCCTTTTCCATTGACTTTTGCTGGGACTTTTGGACTGATTCTCGGCCGCTCTCCTAGCTGGGGGAAGTAAGGGAGTGTGTGAGGTCTAGGAGTATTTTTCATTCAGATGCTGCGTTACTCCCTTTAGCTTCTGGACAAAGTAGAGTCTAAAGAGGGACTGGTGTTGCCCTGATGCCTGCCATGGCTGCTGAAATTTGTTTTTTGTTTTAACCACTAAATGAAATGTTTGGGAAAGTTGTTGCTTGTGTATGCCTAGATGTGACCTTGCTTCCAGTGTGAAAACCGTCCTTGTTATCTGGTTTCTGTCCCATTCACAGTGCACCCGCCTCAGGAGTGCATATGGCCGTTAACAGGTCTGCTCGACTCCCTCCCCCAACTGTCGCCTGCTAACTAGTCTCCTCTTTGTGTTTTAATCACCCTCCGCTCCTGGCCGACCTGGCTGCTATCCTCAAGCGTTTCTTTTGTTAATGCTTAAACGATTCCCCCCAACCCTCTGTAATTATCCTGCCTCCTGCCACCCGCCCTCGTCCCGCAGATTGCCTGGGACACTATTTAAGTGCTGTTTTTTCCCTTCCTTTTCTCTTAGGCTCCGGCGCCTGGGCAGCGCTCGCTCTACGGTCAGCATTCCAGAGGGCCTCCACCGCAAGTTCTGACCGACCCCCCGAGGCTTCCTCACCCGGATCTGAGCCTCCTTGGCCGGTGAGCCGTTTAGGTCACGACCGCTGGCTTCCGCTCCAGCCGCCTGAAAAGCGATTGCTTATTGGCTGCTACAGTCTAGGCAGCCCGATTCAGACTGCTTGCCATCCAGCTGGGCGCCGATTGGTGCACCTTTTCCATTGACTTTTGATGGGACTTTTGGACTGATTCTCGGCCGCTCTCCTAGCTGGGGGAAGTAAGGGAGTGTGTGTGGCCTAGGGGTATTTTTCTGCCACCCCCACCACCCCCTCCCAGGCCTCCTTTAAATACAGTGTAGCTCCACCCACTCTCTACCTAAACAGCCCTAACTGGTTAATCTCGTCGAGTGGGAGGTGGCTGTATCTGGGCTCCCTGCAGTGATCTGTTTCCCTCTATCTCCTTCCTGATCATTAGGCACAGATAGTGCTTAACCCCGCAGTGGTTTATGCTGACTCCTCAGCTCAACAGTGACCCAAGAACAGCTGCTCTGCCGACCTCCTGCAGCTATGTGTACCACAGCCCTCAACTTCTACACAATATGGCTTGCCTTATCTTTATACTCCTAATGTTGGGAAGGTGCACAATGTACACAACAGTACCCTATCCTAAGCCAGAGGCCACCGCAGTCTGGGAATACACAGTCATAGTCCCCGCTGCATCACCATAATGTTTCCCTAAGCATAACCTGCCTCGCTCCTGCTCTTATCGACACCTGCATTCCCTGGCCCTACTGCCCTCACCTATGTCTCTCCGTGCACTCCTCCTGCTAGCCTCAAACACCCAGGCCAGCACCATCTATGACCTAGCCATGCGTACCGACATGAAACACCACCACACAAGAACCCAAACAAAAAGAACCCATTTCCACCTGACAAAATTCCTCAAAAAACTGCTTTTAATTCTCCTCTTTTGCTCGGGCAACGTCCAGCTAAATCCAGGCCCCCCAAGTCAAATCACTTCTCCATCAGAGTTCACAGCTGCTCCTGGGATGAAACTGATGATGGTCAATATCCTGAGCCTTATCAAAAAATTTGACCAGCTTCAAGTCTGGGCAGCCCACACTGACCCAGGCCTAATTATTATTACAGAGTCATGGCTGAAAAAGACCAACACTGATCCACAAATTACAATTCCGGGTTTCAAACTTTTTAGAGCAGACAGAGAAAAAAAAAAGGGGGGGGGTCGCTATATACGCCAAATCCAAATACAACATCAGCAGCATCTCCTGCAAAACTAAGCCCAAGGAATATGAAATCATCACGCTCAAACTACACCTCCCATCCACTGAATGCATCACAATTATAGGTGGCTATAGACCCCCGACAGGTGGCACAGACATTATTAACGAGCTAAAATCCCTAATGATGGCTGCCAATATGGAAACAATAATCCTAGGGGACTTTAATATGGACTGTTTAACAACTAGGTCCCACCCCCTAAAAACCACCTGCGATGAGCTAGGTCTTACGCAAATACTAGCAGAACCCACAAAAATAAATGCCACCAACCTAGCCAACAGTTCTCTCTTAGATATTATCCTAACTTCCCACCCCCCAACAAAATCTCACATTATGCGGTTTTCCACAACGATATGAGCGATCACAATATCGTTGTCTGCACAAGATCCCAAATCAAAACCAGGAGTCCCCCTAATTTCAGAATCAAACGCTCATTCCGTAAATTCAATCCAATAAATTTCCTAACCGACCTAGCTGCGACCATTTGGCAAGATCTATACTGGCCAAATCATGAGATACACGATAATGCTGTTCTAAACGCATAAACTGACAACTCTAATCAACAAGCATGCTCTTCTCATTAAAATGAGGGTGCGGAAAATCATCCACCGTGGTTTACCCAAGAGCTCAAATCTGCACTTACCATCAGAGACAAACTATGGGCTAGGCCCGGCTCACAAAGAGCCCAGCAGACTGGCAGGCATTTAGAACTGCCAGAAATGCTTGTGTTAAAAGTGTACGGACTACTAAAGCAAATTTCTATATCTCCACCCTGGAGCAGGCTAAAGGGAACTCTCAAAAAATCTGGAAGACATTAAAATCTATTGAAGGCCATGCGGCTGCTCCTTCCCTTCCCACCAAGATTCTGGCCAAGGATGGGATAGTTGAAAATAAACTGCAAATCCTAGAAGAACTTAACCTCCATTTTGCCATAGCTGGATTGGCATTTGACTCCTCCCCTTATGCTAGCCAAACAAATGGCCACATCAGACTGGATTCTACGCATGTTACTCCAACTCAACCCTTCCAGTTGTGTCAGACTAGCTATAAAGAAGTCAAAGACTTAAACCTTAACCTAGACACCAACAAAAGTGCAGGGGCCGATGGCCTGGAGTCATTCTTCATACAGCTAGGCTATGCCCAGCTCACAGCTCCAACCCTTCATATATTCAACCTCTCTATTACCACAGCCACTGTTCCATCATGTTGGAAATCTGCCCATGTTCTCCACTCTTTAAATCAGAGACCCTGTGACCTGAACAATTACCGACTTATCTCCATCTTGCCTGTACTATCCAAAGTGTTGGAAAAACTCATATAACCAACTAAATAAACACCTTGAAACACACTCTCTACTAAACCCGACGCAATCCGGTTTCAGGTGAGCATAGTACAATCACAGCTAAGGTCTCTAATGACTGGATCCAGGTAATGGACTCAAAGAAAGTCCAGGTCGCGGTCTTTCTAGATCTTAGCAAGGCCTTGACACTGTAGACCATCACCTCTAATCGATTGTTTTGCACACATAGGAGCACCCCAACCACCCTACAGTGGTTTTCCAGTTACTACGGAAAGGATTCAAAAGTCAAAGCCGACAGCCTACTTTCTGCCCCTTTCAATCACCAGAGGAGTCCTCAAGGCTCCATACTGGGACCAACTTTTCTCCCCTACATTAACAACCTTGACTCCCACATAAAGACATCCAGCATACACTTCTTTATGGACGATATGGTACTATATACATCTGACCTGGGCCCTACCCAAAGTCAGGATACACTCCAAGCTGACTTCCGTCAGCTAAAAAAGCAACCTCATTAATGCTAAGTTGCTCCTAAATGCCAAAAACTAAAACTATGATTTTCGAGACTTGCGTCAAGCTGACCCATTACTGCTCTCAACAAAAACTTTGTGGAAACCTCCTAGGTGAACCCCTGAAGTCGTAGATAAATTCAAATATCTAGGTATGTGGATTGACAATAAGCTCTCCTTCCAGGACCACATCGAGGATCTTTTAAGGAGACTTAAAACACGTCTCGGTTTCTTCTACAGAAATAGGGCCCTCTTTTCTCTAGCAATCCGTAAAAGACTGGTCCAAGCAACTTTCCTTCCCCTGCTAGATTACGGAGACATTATCTACATATCCTCCCTACCTGAACCTAGCAAAACTAGACACACACTATACCACTGTGCTATCCGCTGATACCAACTCGCGTATAGGACCCACCATTGTGATCTTTATACAGCAGTTGTTTGGTCATCCCTGACCACCAGCGTCCTCCTCCATGCTGGCATGTGGACCCTCAAACTGCTACTTCACAAACTGCCAGCATATTTGACGTCACTTATAAATATCTCACACAGCACCTACTCTTAGGAAATCCAACCTTGTCTTACTAGATGTGCCCTTGACACGAACTGTAGCCGGACAAAGGCTGTCTCATACTCTCCAAAGATTTGAATCAACTACAACACATGCTGAAGCTTACCAGTATTATATCAACTAACTCCTTCAAAACATTAGCATTCTCCAAAATAAAAGACATATGTAGATGCAACTAGACCTCAGCGCCTAATCAACTCCACAATTATTCACTGGCCCTCCGTGGTATAAATCAAAAGTGCTTTATAATATAAGACTAGGCCAACTCTGAATCGTACAGCATTGTAGTACAAAAATGCCCATTCTATATACCTCCTAAATGTATATAATTATCCACCTTTTGTCATTCACTGTATATTTCCTAACAATTATTTATGTATCGTATATGCTTGACTCAGGACCTCCTTGTGAATGAGCTTGCTCAATGGAGTCTTTCCCTGCAATAAACTTGAACTTGAACCCTGAAATGAAAATTACATACCTACCATAATTATGATCTTTCTGTGTATCTTCACCATTCATCGACTCCGCCTACCTGCCAGTTCTGAGTCGCCGGAGAGGTAAGAGGAAGGGAGTGGAGGGTGGGAAAAGGAAGTCCAAGGGACTGAAAAAGGAAAAGATATATGAACTAAAAGGAGAAATAACAACGGAGAGGACAGAAAGGGAGAAAAGTTGGAAACTAAAGGGATTGAGAGGGGCCCCAATCTCTGGAAAAGGAAGAGGGAGGTAGGGTGGGTAAAGAATTTGGTGGGGGGGGGGTTAAACATCCCAGACTGTGGTCCGTCTCCAGATTACATAGGAACTGCAAGGAGTAGCCAAAGGCTTTCTGCCAGAATTCAAGGCACAGAATGGCTGGCAAACACTCCAGATAAGCAGAGTCGGCTATTCTAGAAGAAGGACAGGGTACAGAGAATTAACAGCCTCACAAGGAAAGATTATTGGTGAAAAAATAAACAAGGCAAAATAGGTTGGACTGGAACAGGGAGGAGGAGAGAAAGGAGGGCAACTGTCAACTCCCACCCCACAGGGGTGAAGCCAAAGCACTGGAGAAGGAATGCCCCCCCCCCCGCTGTCCACTCTCCCCGGAACATTATCCCCCTGTGTGCCCGTTTTACCCCTCCTAAGAAAGGAGAGGGAAGGACGGCACAGAGAGGGGGGGACAGAGACTGAGGCCCCAGGGGATGGAGGTAGGATTGTGGATGAATGGTGAAGATACACAGAAAGATCATAATTACAGTAGGTACGTAATTTCATATCTTATCTGTGTCAATCTTCACCATTCATCACTGTTGAGTGAGTAGCGAGCCCCCCCCCGAAGGTGGTTTCTTTTACACCCTAAGGGACAAAGTCCCTTAGCTCTCAGTGGGTGACACACTAAGAGGGAGAACCTTCAGGGCCTGGAGAGGCCCGAGAGTGGGGAGAGTGAGATGGGGTCCTCCCCAGAGGGGGAAGGAAGTTGCCCCGACATGCGCTGTCTCGCTCTACGAGAGAAAAGATAGTTTCTCTGGTGAGCAGAGTTAATCACCCTACGTCGGGCCAAGGGTGACAACTGGGAAAGACGCAGCCATGCCATCCACCTAGTGCAGATCGCTGTCCCTACGACCCTGGTAGCTACCTCGTTGGCATCATAGGATGCCCTCTCTTGGTGCCTTGATAGCTCCAGGCCACATGCAGAGAGTGCAATGGCTTGACTGGATTGCTCGTATCAGGCAATGAGGCTAGGAGCTGACCCAGCCTGGACCACAAGAACCTGTCATAGGCTGCATAGTGAGCCTGATGTGCAGAAATGGAAAGCAATAACCGTGCCAAGTAGAAAGTCCTCCTACCCCAGAAGTCAAAATCCGAGAAGTCTTGATCTGGGGGCCGGTCATGGTGAAGTGCGCGAAGTCCATCAGGAGCATGCAACTGCATAAATCTGGACTGCGGATGAGGCATGGAACCTGGAGACTCTGGGGGTGCGCAATACCTCTTGCTGAGATTTCTAGGGGCAGGAACTCCGGAGAAGGGCCTCTGCCAGGAACGCAACGATGCCTCCTGAAAGGGAGCAGGCCAGGATGGCACCACAAGGGTGGCCTCGGCACAATCGCCTAGAAAGGCGTGTGCCGAGTGCTCAGGATTGCTAATAGTGGCAGGTGAGAGGTGCAAGTCCTCCAACATCCTCACGAGGAAGCGCTGATACTCAGCGAGATCAGCAGTTGGAGAGATGTGGACAGAAGGTTCCTCTCCCCCAGAAGAGGGGGATGAGGAGCTGGAGGGCACTGGCTGTTCAGGGGGTGGCTGCCTGGGGGGAGGTTGAAAAACCTGACTGTCTATCGCTCTAACGTAAGCAGGGAACCGAGCAGCCACCGCTCTGAACTGCTCCCAGGAGTGAGGCCCGCTAGGACCAAGGATGCCTGGGAGTGCAGGAGAATGTGGCAGAGGAATGGGGACAGAGCCGAGAAGAGATGTCGGCTGACCTCCACCTGGGCTAAGGAGTGGACCAGGAGCACCCGTGGAAGAAGGTGCCCCAGAAGACCCCACAGCCGACAGCTGAACAACCATTTTGGTACTGCCTTGGTTGCATCCGGAAGAATCCCCCTGTGAGGTGACTGGGGCCGTACAGGTCCATAAGGATGGTCCCCTACCTCAAAAGATTGCAGCTCTCTCAAAGAGACTGAGGAGGAAGAGCGGAGATCTGCACTACGGCTTCTCCCAGAGCCCGGGTGGACCCCTGAAAAAGGCCACTGTGCTGACCCCACACCACTCGACCCCTCGGAGTCCGAAAGAGCCCTCCCCTCCTCGAGAGGGCCAGCCTAGGTAGCTGACAGCTCGGGGCAGCACCCGAAGGAGCTATCCAGGGCACAGCACCCTCCCCTCCTGTAGGTGTTCTGATCGGCCCCAAAGTTGGGCGATCTAGGCACACCACAGGTGGGGGTACCACTGCTGAGGGGTCAGTGAACCCACCAAGACCAGGCTGTAGAGCAATGGTGGTCTGCACCATTGCCCGCTGGTCAGCACCCCTGACCCCAGTCTCGATAGCCACTGACCCCACCTCAGAAGGGGTCTGACTCCGGCTTGTCGAGGAGACTTCTGGGCTGCCATCCTCAACAGCCAACCCCAAATGGTCAGACTGTCCATCTGACTCAGAGCTCAACTCCACCTCCGAGGAGGTAGAGGCCAAGGCCCTGTGCCAAACCGCAGGAGGGTGCCCACTGCCATCTTTGCCAAAAGGACCAGAACCCAAAGCCGTGCCCGAGCTGGTACCAGTGCCCCCTACAGCACTACGAGTGGAATCCACAGGGTGCATGGCTCCAGCCTGAACAGGAGCTCCAGAGTTGGGACTAGCCATGGCGCCATCTGGCCCCACAGTGCTGCGAGTGGTGCAGAGGACGAAGACGGCACCGACGACGGCCCCGACAGCACCATCAGTGCAGAGGATGGCACCGCCCGGCCCCACGGCGCTGTGAATGGCGCTGAGAATGGTGCTGCCCAGCTCCACGGCGCCGCAAACGGTGCCAAGGGCAAAGGCGGCACCGACGACAGTGCTGACGGCAGAATCCGACAGCCCCATGATGCCGAGCCCTGAGGACACGACGCCATGCTCAACCTCGGCGCCGAGGCAAGACATGGACAAAGACGGCGCCGTAGCAGCTCCCATGGTGCCGCTAGCAGTGTCGGGGCTGCGAACGGCTCCGACAGAAGCCACAGCGCCATGTGACAAGTCGGCGCCGACGACGGCTCCGTCAGGGCCCACGGTGCCGTGAATGGTGCTGAGGCCCACAACGGTGCCAATCGACGGCATTGAGGACCTTGCAAACTGCGGGTCCGACACCGGGGATCCTTCACACCCGAAGGGGCGATTACCATGGCGGCGCCTCCCGCCCGCCCCCCGAAAGGAGCGGGATGGGCCTCCTGTGCCGGGGAAGGAGCCTTGGCAACAGCTAGGCTACTAGGTCCATGTAGAACTGGGAGGGGAACCGGAGGAAGGCGAGAGAATATGGATGGGCCCGACGAGTGCACCTGACCGAAAGTCGGTGGAGCTCACCGACTTTCCAGATGCGTTGTCTGGTGACCTGGCGGTCCATGGAGAAACAGGCGTCACATGAATTCATGTCCTGAAGCAGGCCAAGACAAAAAAGACACCGATCGTGCTGGTCGGTGACGTAATACTTTCCGCCACATGGGCACCGCTGCATGGGGGGGCAGACCTGTCCTAGAAGTTTTCTTGCCCTCCCACCGAGACATGACCTACAGGGAAAAAAAACACCAAAAACAGACTAGACATCGCAGAAATATAAAAAAGTGGAAAGATCTTATTGGGCGACGTCGAGTATAGCAAAGCAGAACCGGCAGGAACTGACGGACTTTGGCACCGAAGGAAATATAGAGATGGCATTGAAGGTTTTTCGCCGTCCAAGTGTTTTTCAGAGTTGAACTAGGCCTCTAGTGCAGCAGCTCCACACGAGGTGCGACCTCTATGGCTGGAGATGAAGAACTGGCGGGCAGGCGGAGTTGATGCAGCCTAACGGGCAACCCGTGAGCGCCATGTGTTACGCCGGGTCTTGAGGGCGAAAAGCCATGGTGTGTTGGCTCCACCTACGTAAAAAAAAAAAAAGTTCCTGCGGGGTCCTGACCTCCATCCAAGTTCCCAACAGTGATGCATGGTAAAGACTGACACAGATAAGATCTGAAAACACTCACCCTGTAATGCGAACCAGAGATATTTCCGGTGGCTTTCGGCGATCAGGATGTGAAGGTATGCATCCTGCATATCCAAGGATGCTAGCCAGTCTCCCTGACGTACCATGGGAATCAGATTGTGAAGGGTGACCATCCTGAAATGCCTGTACGTGACAGAGAGGTTCAGGTCGCTGAGGTCAAGGATTGGCCTCAAGTCTCCCGACTTCTTCGGGACCAGGAAGAAGCGAGAATAGAACCCGGTGCCCCTCTTGTGTGGAGGGACCAGCTCTATGGCACTTTTGGACAGCAGTGCTTGAATCTCCTGGCGAATGAGGTCTGCATGTTCCACGGAGTGATGGGTTAGGGGTGGGGGCCTGCCAAGGGGGATGCACATAAACTCTATAGAGTGCCTGTGTCCTATGAGCTCGTGAACCCACTGGTCAGAGATCACTTGTCTCCAGGCTTCTGGATAAAGAGAGAGAAGCAACCTCCCACCTCCTCTCCCAAGGAGGAATCATGGAGAGGTGGGTTGCTCTGAGAGTCATGCTGTTGGAGGTGAAGGGAAAGCGGCGTGGGCGGGTTTAGCCTGGCGAGAAGTGGAGCCCGAGGATCCCCTGGGGCCACCATGTCAACCGAAGCCACCCCACTGAGTGTGGGGTTGCTGAAAGCGGGGTTGCTGAGGTTGTTGTCCCCCTCTGCTATGAAAGTGAGACCTCTGAAATGGTTTCTGCTTCGGGCGGTACACAGACTGCACAGTTCGGACGGCCTTACCAGAGTCCTTGAGTCTATTGATGATCCGCTCTGTCTCTTCCCCGAAGAGGATGGAGCCCTTGAAAGATGCGTCTAGGATGTTGGATTGAACATCCTGTGTGAACCCTGACACCTGGAGCCAGGAATGGCGCCGTAAGCAGATGCCCGTACCCGCCGCCCTTACTGATGTGTCTGCAGAGTCATAGGCAGACCGTAGCACGTGTGCCCACATCTGACTCAGTTTGAAGTAGCTTTGCAAGTTCTGCCTTCTGGGGGCAGTCGGGCACACCCTGCAAGATGCCCAGTCCTTCTTCCCAAAGGGCGTTCTGAAACTGGACCATGTATGCCAGGAAATTTAAACTCCTGATGCTGGAGGTGGCAGATGAGTACACCTTCCTGTCCATGGAATCCAGCTGTTTGGACTCCCTGTCTGGAGGCTGGGTGCTCAGATGTTTGGGCCTCTGCAAATGGTCATAAGCCGCTGAGATAACCACCGAAATCAGTGGCATGTTGCTCAGCCAAAAAGGGATGTTCCTTGGGAGCATGGTACAATTGGTCTGCCTTTTTTGGTATGGCCGTGGAAGAGTAAGGGCGTCACCATGTGGCCTGTGCGATGTCCTCAAACGTGTCCACCATGGTGGGGGGGGATAACGACAGGCTTGGGGTCTTTTTGCCTGAGGTACTTGGCGAGCCTCATGCACTGAGGGTCCAGCCAGGTCCTCAGTGTCCCATCCCATGTTGGACTGTATATGCTGCATTACCTCCAAAAACAATGGGTTGTCTGGAGGGGACTTGGGAAGATCCTCTGGCTCTCCTGAAGGAGGATCCTCAAAAGAAGTGGAAGAGGAGTCCAATGGGTGATAAGAGTCTGTGGAGGACAGCAAAGGAGATCTACACCTCCTACGCTTGTGGTGTCGTCTATCTGAGGAGCTGGAAGGCATGGAGCTCCTGGAATGGGATCTGTGCCTCCTTCTTTTTTCCACCCTGTTGCGTGGTCTATCCGGAGACAGATAGTCACCCCCTGTCTTCATCTGAGTGGAGGTGAGGAGGCACCTCTTCTGTGGGTTGAGGTGTGACCCCCTTCCCAGGGACCGGGGCCGGTTCAGGTTCTGCCGGTGTGGCCGGGGTGGGGTTCACTGGAAGGATATCCGGTTTGATTGTTTCCCACCAGTGTGAGAACAGATCTTTGACCTGGCTCAGGTTCAGCTTAGGGGAACCAAGGGCCGGGGCTGGATCCGGCGATGGTTGGGGAGCTCCGGCACCAGTACCAATGTCGGTCCAGCACTGGCGGATGGACTGAGGGTGACATCGGAGCATCATGCTTGTCAGGGCCGTCGCTGGGTCCAGAAGGGACCCCGTGGACCGGTGTCTGGTCACCTGGTGTCGGTACGTCATCCACTCTGGCATCAGATCGAGGGGAGGACGCCGGGGACAACGGAGACTTGGCTGGCGATGGAGGCAAGGCCGTCTTGGGTGCGCTGTTGGCAGACTTGCGTCGGTGGGGGTCCGATGTGTGCTTAGAGTGCTTCTCTGAGTGGCTCTTATCCAACGATGGGGCCTGATGCTTGTCCGACAATGCAGTCTGACATTTCTCCGCTGATTTTGAGGCATGTTTTGGCAGGAGGGAGGAAGACCTCCCTGCCGACAGGCCAGAAGATTTTGTCTTCTCCCGAGAATCAGTGCTGCATACAGAGGCCGACCGGGGGGGGGGGGGCAGGATGCATCTTACCTGGGTCTGATGAACGGCCAGACAGAGCAGAAGGAGGCCTGATCTTCAAGGGCTATAGCATTGTCGAAAGCCCAGAAGACTTCTCCTTGGCACCAGAACCTCCTGAGATGACCAGGGGCTTCACTACCATCAGGTGAGAGTCATGGCCTGACGACTTAGATCTGGAGGCTGTGGGAGGACCCGGAGGATCATGATCTAGACTGGGACCTCTCCCTGTCTCTGTCCCACTCTCTGCACTTCTGTTTAGGCTTTGAAAAGTGGTGTTTTCCTGAGAATTTATGAGAGCGACGGGGTGAATCCGCTTCATTGGAGGACTCCCTTCTCCATTGCTGCTGAGCTAGAAAGGCCTGAAGAGACTTCTGTTGGCAGATGCGCGTCCAACTGTTCTGAAACCCTTACAAGGTAAGCTGACCACTCATAACTGTAAAAGTGGTCTCTGTGGCAGTATTACTATATAACTGGCAAGCAATTTTTTTCTATGGGTTCATTTTCTTTTCATTTATTTGTTAACCGGGTAAGAGCACTGGACAAATAAATATCCTTTTTCAGGCCCAACCCGAATACATTCAAATGACATAATTTACAAAATATCTGCAACTCATCTCTGACTCTCCCTGGCTTCACCGTATCGCGACAGAACCAGCTTAGGCGAGGAGGCAGAGTAGCTATCTATGTCTCCTCTTCCATCCAATCCATTTCTGTCTTTTCTAGCGCTATACCTAAAGCCTACGAGGCCTTGCTGTTGCAAATCTCTCTCCCCTTCGCCAAACCTATCTTTGTAGCAGGTGCCTACTGCCGTCCTGGCTCTCAACTCAAAATTGCTACTGACCTCATAGCCACCTTAGCTAGCCGCTCTTCTGTAGGTGAATTATATATTATGGGCGACTTCAACATAAATTGGTCTTCCATACCAAGCAAAGTGCTAAATGCTATACATGCGCTTAACCTAACCCAAATTATACAAGATCCGACTAGGCTAAACCATAAGACCGGAAACCACTCCCTTGTCGACTGGACCCTTACCACTCACACCCATAAGGTCATTAAATCAGGTACCCTAGCAGATGTCTTCAGTGACCACTGCATGACTTTCCTGGTGCGCAGAGTTCACAAAGTCAAAGTCCCCTATAAAACTCTACAAATCCGTTTCTACAAATCCCTGAACATTGCCCTGCTTCTTTACAATTTGACCAACACTAACTGGGCACCCATATCTGCTGCCAGCGACTTAGATGTCGCAGCCAATTATGTCAGAGACTGATTCCTTGAAGTCTAGAATCAACATGCACCATTACGCCGGGTTTGCATACATGGAAACCACCTCCCCTGGATCTTTCCAGAACTCATTGCTTGCCAAAGGGCGCGTGATGCAGCCTGGAAGCTCCAAAAAAAGTACAATGCTTCTTAAAAATTACGAGGCCTACTGGGTCCTCAGAAACAAATGTACAAAAGCCACTCATTTGGCCAAGGCTGAGTACTTCAGCTCTACCTTTAACTCTAATATAAATAACCCATCTGAATTCTGGAAGGTAATTCACTCTCTTTTCTCCCCACAGGCTCCCCCTCCCACAAATAAATAATACTGTTGTAACCCCCCTGCAAATGGGGGTTCCCAAAAGACTTCCAGGAGCTTGCTTGAATGCTCCAAGCCTGAATGGTGTTTGGCATTTAAGCCATTTATCAGTGAGTGTTTTTAGAGCCTCTGGTACTGTCTCTTTAAGAGCTGTCTGCTTGCAGACATAATTAGTTTGTATGGGGGGGACTGTGTGCTTCTCTGAGTACCACTCGAGCTGCTGCCAATTCACTTCATTTTGCAGTCACTAGGAGTGCAAAGGAACCTATCTGAAAGATGTAACTGTTTGCCAGAAATCATTTACAGTAATAATGAAATTACAGTTTGTCTAACCTGTTTTCTTTTGCAGTCAGAACAGTGTCTGCCTAGTTCCCCATTCTGGTTTTGAACTGCTGAACTGGACCAATCAGTGTGGGGTAAGCTAGCTCTAAAATGGTGCCTTGGACGAATCAGAACTTGACTCATAATCTGAGCCAGCCACAAGAGGATTGTATGGGCAGTGACTCTGGGAGATGAAGTTAGACTTCAGTGCCTTTTGGACCAACAGCAGCAGTCTATTGTGAGTGACAGCCAATCCAGTCAAGAACTGGGAGGAACTCAAAGGAAGTGCCCGGTTTTGTCGGGTTGGAGTTTCAGTTGAGCTTTGGCAGTGAAGAAGGAAGGAGCCCTGTGCTTTTCAGTGTGCAGTTTTAGTCAAAAACGTGTGTAAGGCCCAGAGTTCCGGTCTGCAGCTTGTGTAACAGCTTGTTAGGACTGAATCCGTCCTGTGAAGAGAATCAAAGGATATCTGAAGAGTAGAAACCAGGCTCACCCTGTAGAAGACTGGAGGAATTGCTGAAAATTGCACTCGGTCTGTCAGGAACTGAATCTGCTGTGTGTTCTCCGGTATTGTGCAGTAATTGCAATCGGGATACAGATGCAGCCTGCCTGGTGTAGTGCTTTCTTTTATATAAATGTGTGAAGAGGTTTGTGTACCTCAAGTGAGCCCTGCTGACATTGAAGGACCCTATCTTATTTGGAGGTCGTGGAGTACTAATTCAGGGTCGCTCCCTGTTGAATTGCCACATTAAATCCAAATGGAATTACTGTACTGCTGACTGTTTAATTTTCCTTTTCTCAGTGTGAAAGGCCCCTACCAGCTGCCACGGTTTGACTAGCCACTAGGGCTTGGGTACCCAGGACAGTAACTGATAGGGATAGGCCAGCACAGAGCCATAGGTAGATTATTAGAGTGATAAGCTAATTAACCTGATTTCCCCTGTCCTTGTTATATTCCCCTAAATAAATCAGAGCTGCTTGTTTCAACAAAGTTAAACTACCTGAGGTATTTGTCTATGTTAAAATATTGTACTGTGATTGTTGCACTGTATCTTATTTTACAGGGGGTCCCAGTGCGGAAATAGTCCTGGGGTAAGTGTATACTGTGAAGGTAATTCTGATATATTGTGTGGGCCACTAGTGGGAAGAAGGGGGTTGCAGTGTCCCAGAGGGCTGTGACCAAGTAAGTTTAACTATTGCAAACCCTGACCTCTGGGTGGAGGCACCCGCCATTGGATCCAGGCCCCTCAACCTGTTAGTGGCAAATCAGGCAGGGTAGTAGCCCCTGGGATAGCGCCATCTAGGGGTTACATCTTGGAGGCTCACCGCTGGGATTGTGTGTCCTCTAGTGGCCATATTTGAACCACTGTTAAGAAAAAATGGGTACCCGACAGAAGTGGCTGTGCACCGGCTGGTGGAGTGGTGTACTGGGGAGGAGATCGACCCCCAAAATGCTATGCTTATCCTGGACATCCCCTGGGTATCAATACGGACACTGTGCAGGAGTACTTTCCAAGGTGGAAGGTTTACAAAACCCTGTGGTGGTGGGTCGGCATGCTAATCTGCTCACCCACACTTTCCTGGCCCTAGTAGAGTTTAAGGATCCCATAGATAGCTCCAAAGTGCCACAGACCATTACCCCAGAGGGAGCCCTCACTGCTTGGAGAGTGATAACTAAGGACAGTAAAGACCCGGGGGGGAATGAGCCCACACCACTATCTGAAACTTTTGAGGAGAAATTTGCTAAATGGTTGCTGGGGGAAGGGAAAACTGTGGAGGACTTGAAGAAACTATTCTTGCCACCTGGGTGTTCCTCCCCAACACCCTCCCGCTCCAGTACCCGTAATGGTGTCTGAACCAATGCAGACTCCTATTTCTGCACCTGCCATTAGTCACGACTCTTACCAGAAGGTTTAGGATCTTCTCTGGCACCTCTCCACCCCCAAGGGGAGGATGACTGGGGACCTGGATGAACTATGTTGCCCCCAAGTGCTAGAATGGCAATGCTCGGAAGGCAAAAGCGAAAGAGGGTTAGTGAGAGCCCCGAGGGTCCTGCCCTGGCTACCATCCTGCTAAACGGGCCAGTAACCCTGAAGCGACTGCACAGGCCTATCTTGAGGCCTTGGAGAATGTGTATGGGAGCCCAGATTCTGATGAGGACCTATGGTGGAGAGTAAGAAATGCACAACAGTACCAAGGGAGTTGTTGTCTGTGTATGTCTCCGGCTGGAAAAATTGTTGCAAGAATGCCTCAGAAAGGGTAGTTTGCCAGCGATTGAACTGGACCGAACCAGACTGGACAGAATCCTTAAGTCTGCCCCTTCTCAGAACTGCTGTTGCTTCAGTTACGCCTGGCAAATCGACTGGAATCCCCACCCTCCTATGATGAGTTAATGAGAGAAATTCGAGGAGTTGAGAAAAGGCGACCTCGGAGGGACCTGCACCAACAGCTGTGGCTACGACTCGAGTGACTGAGGGTGACCCATCAAGTGAAGTTCAGGGCAGAGGTTGACAGTCAATGAGTGCTCTGACAAGGAAAAGATATGCCACAATGGGGCTAACTGTTGAGAGAGATCCGGGAATTCAAAACAGTCCTTTATGAAGGCCACGCCTGCAAGTACGGGCCCTGACCTATATCCGACTGCATCTGCTATGGGGTGGGGTACCACCCATGTATCTCCTGCTGATAACAGCTCCAAACTCAATTCCTTGACCATGGAAGTGGAGAAACTGATGAGATGTCTCCAAATGCTTATCACGCCAGAGACAGAGATGGCACCCAGGTTTCCAGTTAGTAATACCCCGCCCTGGCTCCCAGTGTGGCGCCCGGCCAGCTCAAACTCCAGAAAGTATGTTTTGCTATAATTGTGGGAAAGATGGGCACATGAAAAGGGAATGCCAGTCCCCAAAAGACACTGACAAAGTTGCATATAGGCTACAAGGAGAGCTTCGAGAACAAATCAGTGGTTAAGAGGTGCACGACATGATCCCAGTGAGGGCACCAAAATGCTAATTCACGCCCTTTGTGGCAAGGTCAGTTGCCCAGGCCCCTACTACCGCCTCTCCAGACTGGTCCAGAATAGTGGGTCCCTCCATGGAGACCACTGTAAAGGTGAATGGAGTGTCTACAAGAGCTGTATTAGACAGTGGCTCCCAAGTGACAATTATGTTCCAGGATTGGTATCAGAAGCATTTGTCAGATGTATCCTTACAACCATTAGAAGGACTGCATGTATGGGGGTTAAGTGAGAAGGCCTACCCTATTCCGGTATATCCGAATTTGGCTGTCTTTCCCCACCTCTGTGGCTGGAGTGGCTAACAAGTAGAGACCTAGCCTTAGTGTGTCCCCTCACTGGACTGTATGATGGTGTCCCTTGTTGATTGGAACAAATGCTCATATGTTCGAAGGCTGGCACAGTGTGTTATGAAAAACAGGGTCAAAGACTAGTAGAGCTTAAGAGTTCTGGCTTTAATTAAGAAGGCCTATGAGGCACAGAGAGATGCTGAAAAACAGAACCAGAGGAACCGGTCGGAATTGTATGGAAGAAGGATCCTGAGTCTCTGATCCTGGCCAAATGCCCAGTGTACCTTACAGGGAGAGGTCCGTATCAGAAAGGATGTTAAGAATAAAATATTAATGTTGGATGCACCAGGCGATGGAAAATTGCCAGAGGGACTGCTGGTCAAGCTTTAGTATTTTGCCCGCTAGAGCCCATGCTTATGCCAGAAGGGTAATGGTCCAAGTTCATAATGTGTCTGAAAGAGACATTCGAGTGAATAGAGGTTGCATCCTGGCTAATGTGCATTGTCAGACACTGCAGTGCTACTGAGCAGCAAGAGTTCAAGGAAGAATGACAGAGTAACGCCTGACTTGTTTGATTTCGCGACTCCCCGCTGCCAGCTGAATGGAAAGTGAGGATCAGTGAGAAGCTTGCCCAGAGAGACCAGGTGTTTTTAAAGGAATGGGATGTAGGATGCGCAAGGAGCTGAGCACAATATCCGGCTGCATGACGAAAGACCATTTCGTGAGAGGTCTCGACGCCTGGCACCTGCTGACATAGATGATGTGAGACGGCATCTGCAAGAGATGTTAGCTGCTGGTGTAATACAAGAATCCAGAAGCCCTTATGCTTCCCCATTGTGGTAGTGAGGAAAAGAATGGAACAGTAAGGATGTGTGTGGATTATCACCTTAAACCGCGGACTATCCCTGATCAGTACACAATGCCCGCATTCAGGATGCTTTGACTGCCTAAACGGGAGCAAGTGGTTCTCTGTGCTGGATCTCCGCAGTGGGTACTACCAGATCCCGAGCGGCCCCAGAGGACCGTGAGAAGACGGCCTTTATCTGTCCGCTTGGCTTCTATGAATTCATGAGGATGCCTCAAGGGATTTCAGGTGCCCCAGCCACTCTTTCAACGATTGATGGAGCGCAGTGGGGACATGAACTTACTAGAGTGCCTGGTATACCTAGATGATGTTATTGTGTTTGGCAGCTCACTGGAGGAACATGAGAGCAGATTATTTAGGTATTGGACCGACTGGAGGACTTTGGCCTTAAACTGTCCATTGATAAGTGTCAATTTTTAAACATCAGTAAAGTATGTGGGACACATAGTATCCACCGAGGAATAGAGACCCACCCAAGTAAAGTTGAGGCCTTGACCACCTGGCCACAGCCCAAAAATCTAAAAGAACTGCAAAGATTCCTGGATTCTGTGGTTATTATCGGCGCTCATCAAGGACTATTCAAGAGTGATCCGCCTTTACTTAACCTTACTCAAGGGTATCCCCAACCCACAAAAATACCAAAAGTCAGCGCCTCAAGACTGAAAGAGTGTATTTTCATCCGAGTGAAGTATTTGGGGCCCGCTGGACTCCTGATTGTGAGACTGCTTTCATGAGATCATATATCAACTCACCCATGCTCCAGTGCTGGCCTATGCCGATCCAAGAAAACCTTAGTCCTGCACACTGATGCTAGCTTGCAAGGGTTGGGGCTGTGTTGTACCAAGAGCACGAGAATGGCCTGAGACCAGTGGCCTTTGCCAGTAGAAGCCTGACCCCATCCGAAAGAACTATCCTGTACATAAGTTAGAGTTCCTAGCTTTGAAGTGGGCTATTGTTGACCAATTCCATGAGTACTTGTATGGGGCTAAAATACTAGTAAAACTGACAATAATCCTTTGACCTATGTGCAGACCTCAGCTAAGTTGGATGCCACTGGCCATAGGTGGCTTTCTGCATTATCTACATATGACTATGCTTGAATACCGAGCAGGTCTGAACCACATAGATGCTGATGCTCTCCGGAGGCCTGTTCCCAGAATGATTGGGTCCGATTGGCAGAACCTGACATTCGGCACTCTGCCGAAGTTTGACAGGGAGGAACAAATGTCCACGGACGCAGTGGACTGCATGGTGGATTGCTTGGGACCCTCTGAGAATTGCATACCTGCTGCTTATTGCCACTTTTCTGCAATAGACATTGGTGCACTGCCCTCAGCTGGACAATGACAGATATTCATGGCTCAATCCCATGATCCCATGATCAAAGCAGCTTTAGAAGCCCTCTATGCAGGAAAAGATGTGTCCAAATTACGCCCACTGATTTGAGAACTGCACTGTTATACAAAGAAGGTCCTAAGTTGAAACTGATCAATAAACTGTTAAACAGAGAACCAGTAGACAGAGGGGGACAAGTAGACAAACAACAACTAGTGCTGCCCACTGCCTTTCGAGACTCAGTACTGAGGTCCTTGCACAACCACATGGGGCACCTTGGTATAGACAGAACACTTGACTTGGTGAGATGATTCTATTGGCCTAAGATGGGGGCTGATGTGGAGCAACACATTCAAACTTGTAGTCGCTGCTTACAGAGGAAAGCTTTGCCTCAGAGGGCTGCCCCTTGTTAACATCACCACCAGTGCACCCATGGAGCTGGTCTGTATTGATTTTCTGAGTTTGGAGTCAGATCAAAGAAATATCAGTAATGTGCTGGTGGTCACTGACCATTCTACCGAGATATGCCCAAGCTTTCCCCACCAAAGACCAGAAAGCATCCACTGTGGCCAAAGCACTTGTAGAAAACTTTTTGTTCACTATGGGCTCACAAAGAATCCATTCTGATCAAGGAGAGACTTTGAGAGTCGCCTCATCAAAGAGATGCTTTCTCTGTGGGGAGGCGAAGTCCAGAACCACTCCTTACCACCCCCAGGGGACCCACAGCCTGAACGTTTCAACGCACTTTGCTAGATATGCTAGGCACCCTGCACCCAAAGGACAAGCCTAGATGGAGCCAACAAATTAGCACCCTGGTACATGCTTATAACTGCACCAAAAGTGATGCCACTGGATTCTCCCCTACCGCCTGATGTTTGGAAGAGAAGCTCGACTACCAGTAGATGTGTGTTTTGGGGTCTCTCCTGATGGGGTTCAAGCTGACAACTATTTACAGTATGTGCAAAAGTTAAAGGCCCAGCTAACTCATGCGTACTAACTGGCTTCAAACCATGGCTGCCAAAAGAAATCTGGCCAACAAAGAAAGGTATGATAAAAGGTGAAAGCACAGGAACTCCAGGAGGGAGATCGGGTATTGCTAAGAAATCTGGGACTGCATGGCAAGCACAAGATTGCTGACAGATGGCACCATCTCCCTCACATTGTAGTGGGCAAACTAGATGATCTGCCAGTGTACAAAGTAAGGCCTGAGAATAATTCAAAAGATGTAAAACAATGCATAGAAATCATTTACTGCCCATTGGACAAATCTTATTGAGTCTGAGCCCCTAGAAGATGCCCTCTGGACCAGTGACTAGAGCTGCTGCTAAGAAAAGATCAAGAAAGTCTGCACCTACAGAAGCAAAGTTAAAGTGTTCCTCCACAAGTCCCAGTTGTGCATGACTGTCAGTCCATATCGGAAGAAAGTGAGAGTGACTTGAATACTATCCTTCTTACTGAACTGAGTCAATTGTTTCGGGCAATCCCTAGTCAATACTGAGACAAAGCTGGGCCTTCTGGACTGTCTAAGCCCCCAGCTTCATCCCTGGAGCCGATGCTCCCAGAAAGTGAAGTGCAAAGCATCAGACCAGATGAAATGGAATCATTGTGCATGGTTGAACTGTTTGAGCTTTCAGGGGAGGAAAATGATGGATTGGGTCAGACTGGTGATACACCAGAACAAGAAGAGTATTTTGAGTGCCCTGACGGTCCACTGCCAGTGTCCGAAAGCTCCATGCGAGCCAAATGTTGTGGACTCCAGAAACTGTAACTCCTGGAGCTGAAAGTGCCCCAAGTTCTAGCTTCTCTACCCCATGGAGACTCCCTGACAAGTGAGGACAATGCTGAAAATGAGGCTCAGAGTGCAGAGACTATAACAGTTCCCCTAGAAAGACTGGTCGAGCTGTAAAGCCTGTGGTGCACCTCAGTTATGATTCCCTTGGGAGGCCTGTGGATTTGCCTTCAATGTTGTCCATAAAGGAGTGTATGTGTCCCCGGCTCATTGCCCAAACTGAGCGTCAGTGCTAACTCCAAGTTACTTGTGTTCCCTCCCAGTATGGTGCCCTTGCCCGTCCAGCCCCAAGGTAACTGATAGGAAGGGCCCTCTCTTCAGGTTTCATGTACAAGAGTAATAACTTGAGTTATGGTACAATGTGTATGTAATACTGTGTAAAGAGGACGTACTGCAATGTTTCAGAAATGTGTTCTTGGTAAAATGATATATTGACTGATGATTACATGTGCAGCCTAATGCAAATGTATATGGTTGCAGTTGAAACTTATGGTACTTGCTTGACGCGACGCCAAGCTTTCCAGGCCAGGAAGGGTGTAACCCCCCTGCAAATGGGGGTTCCCAAAAGACTTCCAGGAGCTTGCTTGAATGCTCCAAGCCTGAATGGTGTTTGGCATTTAAGCCATTTACTAGTGAGTGTTTTTAGAGCCTCTGGTACTGTCTCTTTAAGAGCTGTCTGCTTGCAGACATAATTAGTTTGTATGGGGGGGACTGTGCTTCTCTGAGTACCACTCGAGCTGCTGCCAATTCACTTCATTTTGCAGTCACTAGGAGTGCAAGGGAACCTATCTGAAAGATGTAACTGTTTGCCAGAAATCATTTACAGTAATAATGAAATTACAGTTTGTCTAACCTGTTTTCTTTGCAGTCAGAACAGTGTCTGCCTAGTTCCCATTCTGGTTTTGAACTGCTGAACTGGACCAATCAGTGTGGGGGTAAGCTAGCTCTAAAATGGTGCCTTGATGAATCAGAACTTGGACTCATAATCTGAGCCAGCCACAAGAGGATTGTATGGGCAGTGACTCTGGGAGATGTAGTTTAGACTTCAGTGCCTTTTTGGACCAACAGCAGCAGTCTATTGTGAGTGACAGCCAATCCAGTCAAGAACTGGGAGGAACTCAAAGGAAGTGCCCGGTTTTGTCGGTTGGAGTTTCAGTTGAGCTTTGGCAGTGAAGAAGGAAGGAGCCCTGTGCTTTTTCAGTGTGCAGTTTTAGTCAAAAAACGTGTGTAAGGCCCAGAGTTCCGGTCTGCAGCTTGTGTAACAGCTTGTTAGGACTGAACTGTCCCTGTGAAGAGAATCAAAGGATATCTGAAGAGTAGAAACCAGGCTCACCCTGTAGAAGACTGGAGGAATTGCTGAAAATTGCACTCGGTCTGTCAGGAACTGAATCTGCTGTGTGTTCTCCCGGTATTGTGCAGTAATTGCGATCGGGATACAGATGCAGCCTGCCTGGTGTAGTGCTTTCTTTTATATAAATGTGTGAAGAGGTTTGTGTACCTCAAGTGAGCCCTGCTGACATTGAAGGACCCTATCTTATTTGGAGGTCGTGAGTACTAATTCAGGTCGCTCCCTGTTGAATTGCCACATTAAATCCAAATGGAATTACTGTACTGCTGACTGTTTAATTTTCCTTTTCTCTGTGTGAAAGGGCCCTCACCAGCTGCCACGGTTTGACTAGCCACTAGGGCTTGGGTACCCAGGACAGTAACTGATAGGGATAGGCCTGTGCACAGAGCCATAGGTAGATTATTAGAGTGATAAGCTAATTAACCTGATTTCCCTGTCCTTGTTATATTCCCCTAAATAAATCAGAGCTGCTTGTTTCAGCAAAGTTATACTGCCTGAGGTATTTGTCTATGTTAAAATATTGTACTGTGATTGTTGCACTGTATCTTATTTTACAGGGGTCCCAGTGCCGGAAATAGTCCTGGGGTAAGTGTATACTGTGAAGGTAATTCTGATATATTGTGTGGGCCACTAGTGGAAGAAAGGGGGGTTGCAGTGTCCCAGAGGGCTGTGACCAAGTAAGTTTAACTATTGCAAACCCTGACCTCTGGGTGGAGGCACCCGCCATTGGATCCAGGCCCCTCAACCTGTTAGTGGCAAATCAGGCAGGGGTAGTAGCCCCTGGGATAGCGCCATCTAGGGGTTACACTGTCATCTCTGACCACCCTAGCGTTGCCGCAGCTTTCAACTCTCATTTTACCTCATGTGCCTCTGTTTTGTTAGGCTCCCTCCCAACCATAAACCAGTCATCCTCCGCACCTACTAGAAGTCCACCAGCCCCACCGCTCAGTTTTTCTTTCTCTAAAATCCTGACAACTGACATGCTGACAGCCTTGGAAGCCCTTAACCTGAGCAAAGGTAGCTCCCTGATGGACTGGACCCAAAGTTACTAAACCTGTCTGCCTCTGCCATTGCTCCCCCACTGACTGCTCTTCTCAATCTCTCATTTCAATTGGCTGAAATTCCCCTTGGTTGGAAACAAGCAATCGTCCTCCCTCTCCCAAAGGGTGGTGACTCCTCCTCCCCCAAGAACAACCGCCCTATATCACTCCTCCTGACGTTAGCCAAACTACAAGAACATCTAGTCCTAGACCAACTATCCTCGTACCTCTCTGACGTTAATTTCTTCACCCAGTATCAATCTGGATTCCGTAAACATCACTGCACTACTATCTCGCTACTTCAAATCACTGATCCAATCCTGACAGGCATGGACTGCGGTCACATCACCACTGCCATTTTTATTGATCTTGATAAAGATTTCGACACCGTATCCTGCTCCCTCTTATCAGCCAGGCTGTCTGAACACGCCATAAAATGGTTCAGCGCATACCTTAACGACCGCTCACAGTCTGTAAAAATATCCGACTACATCTCCCCTCCTCTACCCATATGCTCTGGTGTCCCTCAAGGGTCCATACTAGGCCCGATTCTCTTCTTCATTTTTCTGAATGACCTGTCATCTGTCTGTACCTCATCTTCTATACATATGTATGCTGATGATACGGTTCTTTTCTCCTCAGGGTCCTCACCCATGGATGTCGCCTCCAGGCTCCAAAGTGACTTCAATAATTTCCAGAGTTGGTTTCAATCTCACCAACTCTTCCTAAACGCCAAGAAAACTGTGTCCATGACTTTCAGCACGTGTCAGAAACTGTTAAGGCTCCAATCTGCCCCTTCTTTCACTACCCTCAACGGGGCAACTATAATTTCCACCGTGTCGTTCAGGTATCTGGGCGTTTGGCTGGATCAACATCTCACTTTCTCGGCTCACATGGATGCCATAATAAAAAAGCTTTGCCCCAAACTCGGCACCCTATATAGAAACTGCTCCTGCCTCCCACCCCAGGCAAAACGTGAACTGATCCAAAAATGATCCTCCCGATTTTTGGCTATTGCGATATCGTCTATTGCTCTGCTCCTGCCATCTCCTTGGCTAACTTGGATACTCTTTTCCACTCCTTCTTTCGGTTTGCTCTGGATGCTCCTCCCCTTACCCACCACTGTTACTTGTACCAAGCTTTAGCCTTCCCTTCCCTAACAAACAGGCGACTGCATCACTGCGTTAACTTCATCTCTAAGTACTGGCTTGGTACACTCCCTCCCTATCTTAATTCCCTAATCTCCCCCCCCCACCCACTCCCTCTCAACTTCTAAGATCCCATGACCACAGAACTCTGACTGTTCCTTGGAGATCCAGCTCTAGTGGACAGGCCTCCTCCTCCTATCGTCTTCCTAAACTGTGGAATGCTCTTCCTACACAAATCCGATCCTCTTCCTCGCCTGGCTCATTAAATCAAGCTCTATATAACTTCCTCTCTGTAAATTGCACTTGCCCTTAGCTCCCCCCCTTTCTTGTCCCACATCCTGTCTGATGCTCTGTTTGCCTAACCACAACCAAATCGATGCACTTATAGTTTCAGTGCCTATCTCGGCTCCAGTTATGTATGGTTGCTTCAATCATCTCTCTCTTTATATTGGCCTATCTCCTTAGCCTGCTGACCTAGCCCTGGTCTCTGGCTTGCTTCTCTACCACTTTGCTATCTCACCATCACCTGTGCTCTGTGTCATTTTAGTCTGAAGTGTGTAAGGCCATTGGTCCCACTTGCTGCTACGTTACGCATGATTCTGTCACACCATAAGTTCATAGCTACAGGATTTTAATCTAGTCTACCCTGCAATTATTTGCTTTTCATGCTAATGTATCACTTATAACGTATGTTTTTTATGCTATTGCGTAATCTGTGCGTGTTCATTGATACAATGTAACTCCCATCACCCTCTCCTCCAGGTCGTACTGGGAGATGAGCAACTTGTTGTTCAGTGTACCTTACCTGGTGAAACTTTTCAATAAATAAATAAATAGATTATTTACATAACAACAATTAACATTGACAGATATATTCAACTCAATAGCATTAATAAATGCATTTACATTCATTCCAGACAGGATAGGTACTCTTTTAGCACAGATTTAAACATGATAAATGACATTGAAGTGCATAAATTACTAGGAAGGTTGTTCCAGAAAACTGGAGCAGCACTTGAGAAAGCATGAGATCCCTTTTTTGGTTTACAGAGAGAAGTTGTAAGTAAAGAACAAGTAATAGATCTAAGTCCCAATCCAGTGCTTTGAATTTTAACAAGATCCTGCAGTGGACAGTAATGACAATTATCCAATACTTTAAAAATTTGACATAAAAAAAAAAAAAAAAAGCAAATTTACTACTAGGAGATAACCACTCCAGACTAGAATATAATAAACAGTGATATAAACAACAAGAAGGGGCCAGAACAAATCTACAAATATTATGATATGCTACTTTCAAAATATTACTTTCCTTAGCCCCAAGATTATAGTAAAGACTTGCATTATAATCTAAATATAGCAGTATAAAACCCATTTGCAATAGCTCGCTGAGTTGGTAACGAAAAATATTTTCATTACTTATATAATATACCAAGTTTGCTATTGATTGTGTGACTTACTTGAATCATTTGAGGCAACAAAGTCAAACTTGAGTCCAGTATGAAACCAAAATATCTAAATTCAGACATCCGTTCAATAACAGTACCAGACAAATCATGTATCCGAAAACTGGAATGACTCCTAAGCATAGAAGATGTACCAAAGAGCACAGTCTTGGTTTTTCTTGCATTCAAAACCATAGCATTCTGAACAAACCACTGACAAATATTTTGAAATTCCATTTGAGCTACGATTTGATCCCCATCCTTAAGATTGATAATAAACAAACAAGTCATCAGCATATAAGAGCATATCACATCAAGATGGGAGTTAGTTAAGAAACAGGGAGAATAACAGGGGCCCCAATATGGACCCCTGAAGTACTCCACATTTAAACTGACATGCCTCAGATTGAACTGAGTTTATAGAGACCACCTGTGTACAGTCTAGAAGACAGTCTGCAAACCAATTAATAACACCTGAAGAAAATCCCAAATCAAAAAGTTTGGCCTTTAAAAGAGAATGATCAATCAGATCAAACACTCTGGTCAGGTCCACAAACACCGCCCTTGCCATAACTCCCTGATCAAATCCTCCAAAGACAGTGTTGGTGAACCTGACCAGAGCAGTGCCAGTCACATTATGCTTTCCGAAGCCGTGCTGCTCAGGACACATTAGTTCATAGGTCTCTAAATAATGAGTAATTTGATTAGAGACCAATTTCTCCAGAATTTTACTCAATGGATTGAAAACAGGTATAGGCCTAAAGGTCTCAGCAAGCATGGCTCCAGATTTCTTTGGGACAGGCAAAACATGAGCACATTTCCAAGCTTTAGGAAAAATACCAGTAGTCAAACACAAATTAAAAACTCTCGACAGAGGACCTGCCACATGAGAAGAAACCAATTTAATAAAACAGGCATCCAAGCCCCCACCACAATCTCCAAACTTATCAGGCAAGGTACTGAGCAATCCAAGAACATCCACCCTCGTCACTCGACAAATTAAAAGGGTGGATGATCCAGAGAGCCCATTGTCATGTTCTCAGTGGTTGACCCTCAAACGAAAGAAGATGTATAGCAGGACAAGTCGGTAAATTTAGTATTTAACACATTCGCTATCGCACAAGGATCTGTAACCTCCTGATCATGCACTTTCAGGAACTTAACTGTTGCCAAGTTCCTCGTGGTTAAAAATGAATTAACAGTACACCAAAAGGTTTGGGAATCTGCCAAACCAGAGTCAAATTTGAGCCTATAATAAGCCTTTTTAGCTTCTATGACCATCTTACTTGCTTGGTTTCTAAATGACCTGTAAATATTCAGCAAAAGACCTGATGGAGAGCACTTGTAAGTTGACCAAGCCTGGACTCTTAATCTAATGGATTTTTTTATTTCTAAAGTAAATCAGCTGTTCTCAGTGCCCCTAACCCGTACCTTGTGTAATGGAAACAACCAATTTTGAATATCCAGCAAATGAGAGCAAAAAAAAAATCCACTGCACAATCTGGATCAGGTATTAAGCTCAGTAAGAACCAATCAATCCTACTAAGCTCTGCTTCCAGCCTCGAGAAATCAACTCTCTTAAATGAACGAGTGAAGATTACACGAAATGGGATTTTGTGTCTTTTAAAGTTCAGGACACAGTAAGTGGCCAGATGATCACTAACTGAAAGACCTAAAACATCGGCTTGAGAAACAATGTTTGGCTTGTTAGTGACAACCCAATCCAGTAATGAATGATTCTCAGAAAATTAATTCAGCCTTGTAGGTTCTCTGATCAACTGAGTCAAGCCATACAAATTCAGGGATGTTTCAATACCCAAAGTCCCACAACCTAGCCAGAAATGGGTAAAATATAGAGAAAGAACACTCAGAATACTAACCAAATGTACTAGTAAAGTGACAATAAAATCTGAATAATATCATCAGAATGGACATTGTAATTGCCAGATTCTCATGTAACCAGTGTTGCCATGGAAACATAGATCTCTTGATACCAGACTTAAAGCAAGAAAACCAGAAGATATAACTTTCTCAACAATTTACTGTTTTTCTTCATTTCTGAAGGTTTTTTTTCCCCATTTTATTACACGATCTATATGTTCTCAGCGTTATGTCACAAGCTGTGGACACTGCAAAGTTAAAATCTGACTTAAAAAAAAATCAGCTTTTTCAGCAGCTCCTCTGACTACTGTTTACTCGTTTTGCAGTTTGTTAATTCAGCCGATTCTCTGCTTAAATTCGACAAAGGTGCCTGTTAAGGTATTTCAGTACATTTCTTTCAAACTGCATACTCCTGTTATCCTTTGAATGTTTTCCCATGATTTGAATCCTGCGGCCAGACTCTACCCTGGTTAAGTTTTTACAGTTTGCGGTTGGAAACACACAAACATAGAATTTAACGGCTGATAAGGACCGCTTGGCCCACTTCGTCTGTCCATTTCCCTACCTAATGGATAAGCTGCAGATACTAGTTAACCAACAGCCTACTTCCTCCTACGCCCCACTAGAATTGCCTTATATCTGTCCCATGCATTCTTGAATTCCCTCACTGTTTTTGACTCCACAGCCTCCTCAGGAAGGCTGTTCCATGCATCCACAACCTTCTCCATAAAAAATACTTACTCACATTACTTCTGAGCCATCCCCCCTCTATCTTCAAATTGTGCCCTCTTGTTCTTGCACATCTCTTTTTATGAAAGATGCTACCCTCTTGGACTTTAATTTTTTATAATTGTTGAGGATACCTCAAGGGAATCAACAAAGCATGGGGTGGTGTGCATTCCTGAATTCAATGCACACCCTCGGTGTGGGATGCTTTTACAAACCACTCGAGCTTCTCTCTCAGGGTTTATGTAGCATCCCACACCTTGGGTGTGCAATAAATTCTTGTAATGCACACCACCCCATGCATTATTCTCTATTTCACTGATAAAGGTTAATCAATAATATATTATAAAAAAGTTTGAAAAACTCTTTAGAATGAGCTTGTATCCAGTGCACCTGCATGTGAGGCACTCTTTTTCAGAATAAGAGTGTCTCATGCATGAGAGAAAGGACAGCTCTGACTGGTTGAAAATGGCTCCCTTGATCTATAAGGTACAGTATAATACATGGAACTCTTCGCTTTGTTTCACCACTCGTGAATTGGAACAGAACTCGTCAGGAGACATTAGTTATTTAGCTCATTTAGAACACGGTGTCTATTCCGAATCAGGTTGAGGCCAGAACATATGAGTAAGGACAGATCCAGCTCCACTGATTTAGTCTGTGCCTCAGTATGCCAGTTAATAGCAGGCAGCAAATAAATGGCACCAGACTAATGTAATATGCTAAAAAAAAAAGGCTTTATTTAAACAATATCAGTAAAAAAATGCAAATATATAAATATCAGCCTGAAGATAGGGAGGGAGGGTATAGGAACACCCCTGTTTCTGTTCAGATATTTGTAACTTTGCATTTTTTTACTGACGTTTAAATAAAGCTTTTTTATCAGCATACTGTAGTTGTGTCTGGTGCAATTTTTTGTTGCTGCCTGAGCACAGAACATTTAGAATCGTATTTACCCTCTGGAGGGAATATCAACAAAAAACAAACGAACAAAAAATCAATCAATAAATAAAAAACGCTCCCATTGCATATCCCCTATATACGCTATAATAAAAAGGCAACATTTATTTTTAACTCTTCATTTAACACACATTGTTGTTCACTATATAACAACATGAAATGGCTAGCACCGAAAGAGCATAGGGACTACCATAAAATCATGTCTTTTTTTTTTTTATTGTATCTGGCAATGTCACCATGCTAACCGAAGGTCACATTTTAAGGGCTTATTGGCAGCTAGATTTCTTGATAAGAATCAGGAGTGCAAGACGAATACAAGCTTTTAGCTATACGTCTTCAGAAAAATCAACCAAACTTCATAAACAAGGTAATTCTCTTAAATGTTTAATTTGTGTTTTCTTCCAAGTTATGACCATGTCCTGAAACACTTAAGCTCCCGTAAGGGCATCTTCAGGGAGACATGGTCCACCTACTCAGGAAATGTAATCATCCATAAGATTTTTATATTGTGATACTCACTGGAGTATCAGCGGGCCAAGCACTTTTAAAGGAGAGCTGTTACATACAAATAACTTTTTATACAGTATAACAACAATATCTACTCGTACATGCTAACAACTCTGTCAAAAAGAAACAATGGTGCTTACTTTCTCAGTAGTTAATAGCTTCCCATGTTTTAAATACCATGAAGAAATGGGTCAAGAAAATCTAGAAACCTGATTGGTTGAGGACCTTGGAACCCCATGCTGATATCCCCACACAAACAGCAGAGGAACAAGGTCTGGTCACCTCACCCGCCTAAGCAGTCATCCCCAAACCCATCGGTCACTGTTCAGTCAGCTACACTCTTTGGGACCTACTTCTACCTCCTCCCTCCCCACCCAGATCACACTGAGTTGGTGCTTCCACCTCACATCCATATGTCTCAGCACTTACATTTCTTTTCCTTACTTCTGTCTCCCCCGATCCACAGGCAAAACCACATGACTCCAATGCAAATGTACTAAGACACTGTAGCCGCTGAACACCTCACCAACAAGCTGGATATCTTGCATGTTTAAAAAAAGGAAAAGGACTCACAAAATAACTGCTCCCCAAACGTAATGCCATTGCTGTTTCTAGGTGTCGGATGGGGCTCCATGTAACTCATGCCGATGCTATGACACACTCTGTCCTAACGGTTCACCATGGCTCCTCGTGACTACAGAATATGACTCTAACAAATGCATGTGGCTCGAGAACACTACTGAATGTGGTTCAGTACATAAATAAATTAGTAACTGGAACATGTCTTAATAGGGCAAGACACCCTTTTTAAATATTGAGTCTGGTGAGTCAGTTGGGGGGGGCAATGATGCATACAGCACTGTTGCTGCCATCTACTGACTAAACAGCAGCACTATAAATACAGTGCTTCATTCTGTAGCACTTTTTTTTCTTCTCATTTTTTACTGATTTCATTCATTTAAATCAAAACTATTCATTTTTTACTGATCCTAATAGATCCATTTTATAATTGCAATACGTCACTCCAGGGTGTGCATTGTGTTGGGATAACAGCATTTCTCAAGTTGTGGAAGCAGTTTGCCTTCAGCATTGTGCTTCAGTCCACCTGAGGCGTGCTGTTCTTCCAGCACAACGCACACCCAGTCATGCTTTATTGCTCAATTGCATTGATCATTTTACTCCTCAATTCCTATGAAACTAAAGCACAAATGTGAACTTAAATTGTTACGTGAGCTAGTTCCATTGTCTTCTTTGCATACTTAGAAGACTAATTCACTATATATCACCAAAACATTTCTATTTTATCCCACACATTTTCTTAGTAGGCTTATATAATTATTGCTGTTAAAGCAATTACCACAGCTTTTCAACCAGCTGGTATAAAAGAGAAACGTATAGCTTAAAACCCAGTTTGTATTCTCATGAGGGAACTGGAACTAAGAACAGAGCCCTTCAACTCAGTTCTCTGTGCCAGTCTTCTCATGAGAATACAAACTGGACTGGTTATAAGTTATAACAATTTAAGTTCATGTTTCGGCAGAATGTTCTTGCTGCATGATATATAGCTATTAAGCATGTAGGATTTTATGCACAATTTTGAGCCTTGGCAAGGTGGTGTGTGTGTTTTATAAACAGCATGTAGGTGGTGGTACACCTGATATGATAGCTGATACATGTTTGGATTCACTGATTGATCACTACTACTGTTTACTGTATTACAGGATCTGAGGAGTAGAATGACCTATGCAATAGTATTTAAAATATGGGAAGCTATTAACTACTGAGAAAGTAAGAACCATTATTTCCTTTTGACTGAGTTTTTAACACCTACCAGCAGATATTACTATTATTACACACACAGTTATTTGTATATAGCAGCTCACCTGTAAAAGTGTTTGGCCTGCTGATACTCTAGCAAGTATCACAATATAGGAATCTTATGGATGTTTGTATTTCCTGACTAGGTGGACCATGTCCCCCTGACGATGCCCTTACAGAGGGTGACACGTTGGGTGTCTCAGGATGTGGGCATAACTTGAAAAAAATTTTAAATAAAAAATTGAAGAGTTTTACCTTGTTTTTGGAGTTTGGCTGATTTTTCTGAAATACTGACTGACCTATATCAGCCCACGACCCAAAAAACCTTAAAGAAACAACACTGTCGTGGATACCTAGGGGAGATCCCTTGAATTTGCTCATGAGTTCCTCAAGTTACCAGGTATACCCATGTATAAGTGTGGTATTTGCAATAGTATGCAGCAAAATCATGTTGTCAGTGTTCTGTTGGATATATACAATCAACCAATGTTACTGTCTGCCCTATCTGGTTACTATCATTTTTTATAATATATGTAAAGGCTGTGTATATGTAAGCTTACTTCAGGACACAAATGGCCTCTCCTACAATAAATGTACAAAGTATAAGGCTGCCTCAAAACATTATTGTACTAGGGAAGGGGGGATTTGGTTTAATATAGTGTCTTTCATACAGACTGTATCCCAGAGTGCTTTACGAACCATGAAGACTTTCAGCTACCATTTGGCAAACACAAAGAGGTTAATGTGAGTGTGTCTGAGGTAAAGGAAAACTCAGGAAGGTTTAGCATAGAGTGAGAGAGAGGGAGGGAGGGTGGAGGCTAAGCACAGGAAAAGTAAATGGTCAGTTAGTAAGAGGCTGTAACAAGATTAAAACTGGGGAGTACCATATTCACATCCTGTGCTCAAACTGTTATGCTATACTGCCTGCCATGTACATAATGGATGAATACTGGAGGAAAAAATACAGAGACAACATCAAGTACCGTATAACCGGAATTGTGTTGCACCAATAAGTTTTTCCACATTTCCCTGTGATGCAAGGGGATCTTTAAAGTACTTTCTTGGACTTTTTACCATGCTTACTGTATGCTCTATTTTTATATCTTTCTATTGAAAACCAGAAAATATATATAGAACTTATATAAGGAAAGTTGAGATTAATGCATGTACAGATTTGCCCATGACAATGTTTCTTATTACCACAATAATCACACTGGAACTCAATGTATGTTGCCATGGTAACTGTACAATAACGAAAAACAACAGAATAAGAACATTCTTAAGATTAGCAGGTAAGTGAAATGCTGTCAATTCATTAAAATAGGACCTGTTTAAGTTTTTTTTTTTTTTTTTTTTAATATATAGGATTTCTTTTTCAGATATGAAACAGTTTTAATGCATTTCCATTACCTCTGTCTTGCTGAGTCCAATCACTCTGTTTAAGTCCTCGGAGCTCACTTTTGGAATTGTACAATGGGACTGTAGTACCTGCTGACAGGTCCATCAGTCTAGAGAACTTCCAAGTCGGTATGCATTCCTCCTCAGGCAGTCCAGAAAGGCTTGGAAGGATGTAGAATATTGTCTGCAACACAATTACAATCATCTTATAAAGTAACACAACCAACTACAGCAAAAAAAGGAAGAGGTTACTTGCTTGTAACCGTAGGTACATAGCTAGTAACATAGTTAATTTAAGGTCAGAAGGGACACTAGGTCCATCTCATTGACCCCAGACCCACACTTTACAAGCAGGAAACAAGTATGCTGTGCAAACAAGTACTACTTTATAGGGGCTTCCCACCCACCCTTCTACCCAGGATACCCTTTTATATCCTTGGCAAGCAGAAATGTGTCCAAGCTTACCTCGAAGGCTTATACAGTACTATCTTCCTGTCCATTCTTCCAGTTGGTAGAGGCTGTCCACAATGTTCTCCTCCCTTTGGAAGAAAAAGTGCCTCCTACTGCTACCCCCAAATCCCTGAGTTTACCACCTCTGAGCACTATGGCGCGTCCCCATGTCTTGCTGGAGCACACCAGATCCAACATTTCCACCTGTTCCACCATCAAAACCCTTCATTATATCAAAGATTAAGATTAATTCCATCCCCGTCCCCCAATATACTTAATTTTCTCCAGGGCAAACCTATTAAGGGTTTCCAGTATCTCCTCATAACTTTTATCCTACGTACTTCCCATGAGTTTGGTGACCCTGCATTGCACCCTCTCTACTGCCTCACTGTTTGCTTTGTACTGGAGAACCAAGAACTAATCCCAGCATTTCAGGTGGGTCTGATCAGGGCTGTATAAAGTGGCAGGATTACTTATCCTGCTCTGACAGTCACCAGCCTTTTAATGCATCTTAGCAGTCTTCAAGCCTTCCTGACAGCGGCTGAACACTGCTTGTCATGCTTTAGCCTCTTGTTTATTATAACCACTGGGTCCTTTTCCTCCCCACTGCAGCAAGGGTAGCTCTACACAGTATGAGCATCCTACCTCTGTTTCTACTCTTGCATCTGGCTACGTGGAATCTAAGGCTCTAAGAGTATGGTATGACCAGTCACCTAGCCTGTTCCGGTCCTCCTGACATTTCTCCCATCCTCGCTGGAGTCCACAACCCTGGGAAGCTCAGTGACATTAGCAAATGTAAGTAACCTGCTGGAGACACCAGCTTCCAGACTTTGTATCAAAATGTGGAAATATGGTGTCCCCAGCACTGATCCATGGGGGATGCCACTGAGTACCCCTCTCCACATGGAGTAGCACCAGTCAACCACAACCCTCTGCTTCCTTTAGTTCTACTACTAGTATTTAGTTCACATCCATACTTACACAAAAGCTACTGAACAGGCTCAATCACTAGAAACTTGACTCCTTCAACCCAATCATTTATCTTCTGGTTGCTGCCCACTCTGCTCTCAGATCCAAACACTGGGAAAAAACACACTTGAGCTAGCACAGCCAGGGGAGATTGGAAGGGTCGTGTAGGTGTAAACTGAATATTAGTAGTAGAACTCCTGTTACAATTAAGTAACTTTTCTTCCAACTACTTAAATTCAGTTCATTGTCCACACAGGCAGAGTTCAAGCTACCTTCCAGGAGGAGGGAGCTAGGCATGCACCCAAAGGTTTTTAGGTGAAGAGAGACTAGTGGATCTAGAACCTAAGAGCAGCCTCCTGGAGGCTCAGCAGCTTGATGCTGTAGTGGTGAAAAACGTGTGCATTAGATCATGTGGCAGCCCTGCAGATCTCTGCGATGGGGATGCTAACAGCTGCAACAATGGTTGCAACAGTATATCTGGTGGAGTAAGCCTGCCACCATGCTGGCGGTTCCTTCTTAGCCACAGCAATGCAGGACGTGATCTACTTGGCAATGGTCTGCAGTGGGTGGCTTCACCATATTTTACAAACAGCTGTTGTATCTCACCATGAAATTCTGCTGTGAGCTCCCTATAGAAGAGTAGGAATTGGCAAACATCTAGATAATGCAGTGTCTGCTCAGTGTCTAAATCACAAGCCTTCAGAAAAGCACAGGTAGCACCAAGGCCTGGTTCAGAAGAAATTCTGAGACTACCATGGACAGGCATTTTGCATGGGGGCTGTGGAAGTGTGGGTATTGATGAAGGACACAACAGGCAAGAATTTCAAACTGGCCAATACCACTTTGATACTGTACAGGCTAACATCTTTTGCCTCAAGTGTCTTCTTTGGGAGTTTACATGTGTTACCTCCAGCACCTACGGATGCAGTGCCTTGAGCACTACCAACTGTTCCACTATCTGGTACATGTTTATTTTTTTTTGTCTTCACCAGTTAAGCCTAGATACTTATCAAAGTTACACTAGTAGACCAGGTGTAGATGGAGGTGGGTGTTACCTGAGAGCTAAATAAATGCCAATGGATGTTTAATGTAGCAAATATACCCAAAATTCATGATCTGTTGATCCCATTAACGCTGGGGCAAAATGGTAGTTTGCATCAATTTTGTACTAACACCTTGACAAATGTTGTGATTTTCAGCTCCACGTACCTAATGCAGATTCTTGGGCCATTACTTTGACAGTAAGGGAAATATACATTCAAGTGTGATCTCAATGAATAAGCGGTTGTTACAGCTTTAAAATGCATACCCATATGTTACCTCAAAAGATTAATATTAAAAGTTATAGGGTGAAATACCAACCATCATCCCTTAATTTCTTATCAAACGTCAACATATTCTTATATTTAATCTTATCAGACACAATTTATTAAAGGTAAGGATTCTGCTTTGAAATGCATATGTGGTTTTGAAGTCTTAAGGTAATGGCAAGAAAAGGCAATTTTTATTTTTATGGTGCCCAATCCCGGAGGCTCTGGGCAACTGACAATAAAAAAACAATACAGATAACAACATTAAAAGGAGTACGAGTACAAAAATACACATATTATACAGATTTAAAATAATAAAATTCATCATTGGAAGCATAGATCACTAATGCTTTCAATCAACAGTCGGGCAGATCATATAGTCTCCTCTGGGTAAGCCAGGTGGAAAAGGTGGACTTTTAACCTTTGCTTGAACACCTCGATGGAAGGGGCCTCCTGGACTGCAGATGGTAGCGAGATCCACAGGGTCAGCTCAGCGACACTGAACGCACGGTCGCCAGATGTCTTGAGCAGAACCCTGGGAACATCCAGGAGGCCCCTAGACGAGGAGTTGACAGAGCGGACTGAAGTGGCAGGTGTGAGGAGCACAGTCAGGTAGCTCGGACCCAGTCCGTATAGGGCCTTATAGGTGAGCAAGCCCACCTTAAAGAGGACCCTGTCGTCGAGGCACAGGTTAGGAAGCACAGGGAAAACCAGGAGCAGTTGTAGAATTCAACAGAACTATATATTTGCAGTTGCAGTAACATAAAAATATAAACTTGTTCAGAATAACTGTACAGAGAGATAAAAAAAATAAATCTTTCTTGTAAAACTCTATCTCTTGTTCTTCCAAAACAAAAAAAACTCTCTCTGCAATAGCAGCTTAGCTATTTTATAAGGCTTTTCAACCCTCATCCTTAGCAAGCATCCTGTTCTAGCAAAACATTTTGTTCTCGTCAATTTCGGGCAGGATCTGCTAGAACAGTGAGCTTCCTGAAGTCCCTACAGCAGCTACAAAAGGCTGAGACATTTGTAGTCGAGTAACCTCTACTTTTCTACAGACATCTCAAATAATAAATAAATATATATATATATACACACATATATATATATATATATATATATATTCTCTCAACAGTAATACCAGATATTTTCTATACAAACGTGATCCCATTATCAGTTTCATTTCCATATACTGATTTGCACATATTCTTATATTACCAGATAAAGATATGCAAGGGGGGAAAACAGACAGCAAGAGACAACGGAGAGACAGCAAAGAGCTGCAAGACTGTTCAGGTTGATCAAGTCCTAAGTCTCACAAGAAAATTTGGTTGTGCAACCAGACAGAGAAGAGAGAAAAGGAAAGAATACAGATCCTTGCATTTACACACTCTCTCCATAACAAATGGGACAGGGTCCTATTCTACCCTGTCACATATACCCTGCTCTTTCAGATGGAACCTGTTTTATCAAACAGGTTTCCAAAACGTTTTATTAATTCTAATAACAATTGCTGCTTTCAGAAATTAAGCACATTTGCATCCATTTTTAACAGTACAGCAAAAAGTGCAGTTCAAACCCATACATTAGTTTTTCAACCTTCAGAACCCTAAATTCCTGATCCATATCTTGACAGAAAATCAGCATTGCTATTTTTTTTTTTACCAGATCTGTGAATCACCGTGAATTTAAATGGCTGCAGTGCCAGGTAACACCTTGTGATTCTGGATTTTTATATTTCATATGGTTAAGCCAATTGAGAGGAGATTATGGTCTGTTACAAGAACAAATTCAGTTCCTAGTAAATCAAATTTAAGGGACTCCATGGACTACTTTGCTTCTAAACACTCCTTTTCGATAGTGGAGTACCTTTTCTCTCTGTCATGCAATTTCCTACTTATATACAGAATAGGATGTTGCTTTCCCATCTAGATTTTGACATAGGGCATCACCTAGGCCTAATTCAGATGCATCTGTCTGTAGCAGAAATGGTTTATCAAAGTCTGGGCTTTTTAAAAGAAGTGCTGAACTTAATGCAGCCTTTAAGGCTTGAAAAGCTTCATCACACTCTGGGGTCCATTTCACATTATTTGGGTACCATTTCTTTGTGAGTTCAGTGAGGGGAGTAGCTAACTCAGCAAAGTTGGGAACAAATCTCCAGTAATAACCAGCCAGCCCTAAAAATGACCCGACATGTTTCTTTGTTTTAGGTATAAGGCTCTTAGCAACAGTTTCTGTTTTAGACATTTCTGGCTTAACTTCTCCATTTCCCAGCACATAACCCAAATATCTGGCTTCCTGCATGCCCAATGCACATTTAGTAGGATTAATAGTCATACCTGCAATTTTGATAGCTTGGATAACTGCTCGTAGGTGTTCCACGTGACTTTTCCAGTCTGGACTGTACACCATGACATCATCCAGGTACACAGCACAATACCCAGTGTGAGGGAATAAAATTACATCCATGTACCGCTGGAATGTAGCTGGCGCATCATGTAAACCAAATGGCATGGTGGTGAACTGACAGAATCCTATAAGGGTGGCAAATGCAGTTTTATCTCTGGATTCTTTAGCTAAAGGTATTTGCCAGTAACCCTTCGTGAGATTGAGGGTACTGATATACTTTGCACTCTCCAGTCTGTCTACCAAGTCATCTATTCTGGGCACAGGATAACTGTCAAATTCGGACACTTGATTAAGTTTCCTGAAATCAAGGCAGAGTGTAACACCTCCTTCTCTTTTGTTTACAATTACCATGGGAGATGACCAAGCACTCCTCAACGATACCCAATTCTTTCATTTTTTATATTTCCTTAACCACATTAGTTCTTAACCACTCTGGTAACCCATATGACTTTTGCCTAATAGGACGAGCATTCTTTGTCACTATTATGTGCTCAACCCCTTTTGATCGGTCTGGTACAGTGGTAAAAGTACTGTTAAATGTCTTTAGCATATTACTAATGTCTGCAGTTTGTTCTGAGGTTAAGGAAACATTCACCTTTACAACATCAGCATTTACAGTTTGTTCCAGTCTATCATAAGCTACATCAATATCTTCCTTATCAGTTTCTAGTAAAACTAGCAAGGCAGCTTTTGGCATTTTTTCAACCCATTTCTTGAGGTGGTTAGCATGGTATATCTTAGAAGAACTGTTCTTGTCAGGGGTTTCAATTTCATAGTTAATAGTGCCAGTACGTCTAAGAACCTTATATGGCCTTTGCCACTTCTTTAACAACTTATTTTCTGTTGTGGGTAACAGTAGCAAAACCTTTTCACCTGGCTCGAAAACTTTTTCTTTTACACCATAGACATAATATACCTTCTGCTGATTTTGAGCCTCTTCCTGATTACTATGGGCAATTTCAACATATTTTGCCAGTTTCTTTCTTAGGGCACACATATAAGAAAATATAGGTTGTTTCTGAGTGGGGTTATCTTCCCACGTTTCTTTTATCACATCCAGTGGCCCTCTTGGCTGCCTACCATACATCATTTTAAATGGTGAAAACCTGTTGATGCCTGTGGCACTTCTCTGTAAGCAGAAAGTAGGTAAGGCATGTATTGGTCCCAGTCTTTCCCTTCCCCTTTTAAAAACCTTTTTAACACGCGTTTTAGGGTTTGGTTAAAACGCTCAACAAGACAGTCTGTCTGAGGGTGATGGGGGAGGTTCTTATGGCAGTGATACCCAGCAGTCTGTACAGCTCTTTAATCAGTGCAGCACCAAAATTACTACCCTGATCAGTAATAATTTCTTTAGGTATGCCCACTCTGCTGAAAATTTTGGCTAGTTCTGCTGCAACTTTTGGGGCTGTAACAGTACGCATTGGAAATGCTTCTGGGTATCAAGAAGCATAGTTGTATACTACCAGGAAAAATCTATTACCCTTTTTACTTTTGTTTAAAGGACCAAAAACATCCATTGCAATTCCCTCAAAAGACACATATATCAAGGGTAGGGACACCAGGGGTACCTTGTCTCTTTTAGTGACCAGGGCTACTTTCTGACATTCAGCACAGGAATTACAGTAAGTAGCAACATCTTCATAAATTCCAGGCCAGTAAAATCTACACAGCAATCTGGTGAGGGTACGATCCCTCCGAGTGACCAACCATAGGACTATCATGTGCGATCTGTAACAATTCTGTTCTATACTTCTGTGGTATAAGAACAGGTTACTCACCTGTAACAGTAGTTCTAGGAGGGGTATATGTTGTTCATCCACACTCTTTGGCATGTCCCTTTCCCTTTAAATCTCGCCGGAAAGTCTTCAAGCTGGCTCCTCCCACCCACTCGTGTGGAAAATACTTCGGCTCCGCCCCATGACGCCAGATCTTAGCCGTCTGGAAGCAAGGTGATGTGCCCAAAGCCGGGGCGGTCGGGTAGGTGCATGTGGATGAACAACATATACCACTCCTAGAATTACTGTTACAGGTGAGTAACCTGTTCTTCTAGGAATATGGCTATGTTGTTCACCCACACTCTTTGGCAGACTCCTAGCAGTTCTCCGGGAGGAGGGAGGCAAGGTGCACACCCCCTACTTAGGAAACAGAGATTGGAGAACCGAGGCCTCAAAACCAGTTTCCCAGCGTGACTCAAGGTCAATGTGGTAGTGGGAAATAAAGGTGTTTGCTGACTTCCAGATAGCAGCCCAACAGATTTCCTGGATAGCGATGCCCCTGGAAGCAGCCACCGATGCAGCAGTATGGTGGGTAGAATGAGCTCTTAACCCTCTGGGAGGCTCTTTGCCTGCCAACTCATAGCACAGACCTATGCATGATGTGATCCATCTCGCAATGGTCCATTTGGCTGCAGGTCTGCCAGAAGCGGTTTCAGCGTAGGTGACAAACAGCTGGCGAACCTCTCCACGAATTTCCGCCGTTCTTTCCTTATAGTAGGAGAGAGCATGTCTCAGGTCCAGAGTATGGAGCCTGTACTCGGCATCCGAGGTGTAGTTAAGGTAGTATACCGGCAGAGTCAACACCTGATTAAGGTGAAACTCTGAGACCACCTTTGGAAGCAATTTTGGGTGGGGGCACAGGACAACTTTGTCCCTGTGAAAGACCAGATAAGGGGAGTCCACGGAAAGCGCCTGGAGCCCCCTGTCCTTCTGGCTGATGTGATAGCCACCAGGAAGGCCATCTTCCACGACAAGTGTGAGAGCTCACACTTGTGCATGGGTTCGAATGGCTTGCCCATGAGCTTTGCCAAAACCAGCAAGTGATCCCACGGAGGTGGCGGTTCATGCACCGGAGGGGATATGTGATCCAGGCCTTTGAAGAAGTGCCCGACCACTGTCGCCTGTGCCAATGTCGGCTGACCGGCCCACGCCTGGTAAGCAGAAATGGCTGCCAGGTGCACCCTAAGGGTCGATGACTGCAGACACCCTTTGGAGAGAGACCAAAGGTAGTCAAGAATGTTAGCCACAGAGCAGGATAAGGGGTCCTGACACCAAATGGAAAATCTCTTTCATTTGAAGGCATAACATTTCCCGGTCGATTCCTTGTGAGATGCCTCCACCACAGTGCAGACATCCTCGGAAAGACCCAGAGCCTGGAACTCTAGCCGCTCAGGTACCAGGCTGTGAGGTGCACGGATTGAAGGTCCAGATGGAAGACCTTCCCCTGGTTTAATGATATCAGGTCTGGGCATGTGCAAAGCTGCTCCGGGGGCCTGCAGCTGAGGCTGAAGAGATCTGGGTACCAGAATTGGCGCAGCCAATCCGGGGCTACCAGAATCACCTTGTCCCTCCTCACCTTGAGTAACACCTTGTGGATCAAGTGAAATGGAGCGACGGGCGTACAGGAGGCCTGGGGTCCACGGTCTCGAAAAGGCATCCCCCTGCAGCGAGCCCTGCTGAGGGGGGCGGGCATGGTACAAACTCAGCTTGGCATTCTCCCTGGAGGCAAACAGGTCCACCAACGGTTTGCCGCAATGGGAGAACAGACTGTAAGCTACCTCTGGATGGAGGGACCATTCGTGGGATGTCTGGCCTGGGCGGCTGAGAGCATCCGCCAGTTGGTTCGAGACTCCTGCCACATGGATGGCTAGGAGATCCGCCTCCAACCGGCTGATGAGGGTCCTGATGCAGAGTGCCTCCTTGCACAGCAGAAGGGAGTGCGTGCCGCCCCTGTTTGTTGAGGTAGTACATGATCGTGGTATTGTCCGTCTGGACTTGAACTACTTGACCCCGGAGCTGAGGAGCGAATGCTGACAGTGCCAGTCTGACTGCTCTGAGCTCCAACAGGTTGATGTGGCATTGGGATTCCTCGGGGGTCCAGAACCCGTGGGCCCTGTTGTCCCCCATGTGGGCTTCCCAGCCCATGAGAGAGGCATCGGTCGTGAGGAAGACCGTCGGCTCGGGGCGGACAAACGGGATCCCTTCCTGCAACCGTTCTGGGACGGTCCACCATTGGGAGAGTGTCCCACATCTTTTGGGTTACTGTGATCAGCTGGTCGAATTGATCATGGCACTGAGTCCACTGGGCGGCCAGCTCCCATTGGAGGGGGCGCATGTGCCACCTGGGCCAACAGACCACTGAGGTGCACGCCACCATGTATCCATAAGGCACAGAAAGTCCCCGACAGGGCGCAAGTGCCCAACCAGAAATGATCGGGCAAAGGAGGAAAGAACCTCCACCCTGTCCGCCGGGAGCTGGCTTGACAAGAGTCTAGCTCTGCCCCAATGAAGCCCATCACCTGAGACGGCACGAGTTCTGACTTGGTCTCGTTGATCAGGAGGCCAAGCTGAGAGCAGGTTCTGAGAGCCAGATCCCTGGATATCTCCACCTCCTAAAGGGAGGAAACCGCCAGAAGCCAGTCGTCGATATAAGGGTAGATTCGAACTCCTCAACACCGAAGATGGGCTGCCACCACTGCAATGCACTTGGTGAAGACCCGCGGGGCCAATGACAGGCCGAATGGCATGGCTCGGAACTCGTACAGGATCCGCTCGACCCTGAAGTGGAGGACCCGCTGGTGGGACAGATGGATTGGGACGTGAAAGAACGTGTCCTGCAGATCCAGTGAACAAAACCACATGTTTCGCTTCCAGGGATGGTATGATCTGGTTCAGAATTACCATCCGGAAGGTGCAGACCTGAGATACTGATTCAGGTCGTGGAGATCTAGGATGGGGCACCAAACCCCGTCCGCTTGGGCACCAGGAAGTACCTGACACAAGCCTGGGTCTACAGGCGGATCCGCACTGAGCTACCGCCTCTTGTGGAGGAACTGAGCTATGTCGCCCTCAAGAGCCGATCATGCGCAAGCTGAGATCCTTTCCTCCAGAGGGGCGCGGGCTCGGCTGGGAGGGTACTGCTCAAATTCCAGAGGCAGTCCCTGCTAACCACTTCTAGAACCCTCCTGACTGAGGTGATATCGGACCAGGTGGAAAGAAAGTGGTGGAGCCGACCCCCCACGGGAGGACCCAGGGCAGGCGTGACAGGTGTAGGGGTGGCAATCCCCAACCTGTCACTGAGCAGGCTTAGAGGAGGAGGAGGAGGAGGAAGCTCCTGGACCAGCACCTTGGCCTCCTTTATGGGGCTGTTGAGGGCCCTGCTTGGGCCTAGGGCGCCAAGCTTGAGCCTGCTGCTGCTGTTGTTGCTGCTGACCTCCTTGATAGGATGGCTGCCTGACCGCAGGGGAGGACTGCTGAAAAGGCTTCCTCTTCTGCTGGCTCTTGCCCGAGGAACCCTTAGAAGAAGTGGTGTCCAAGGTGGCATTGGACTGTTCAATACGCTGAAGGTGGCCTGCCACTCCTGGGCCAAACAAGTCGGTACCAAGGAAAGGAACATCAGCTAACTTGTGCTGGGTATCCGCCGGAAAGGAGGATAACCGCAGCCAAGCCCTGTGGTGGGTGGCCACTGCAGCTGCTAAAGAGTGGGCACAAGAATCCCTGATGTCTAGGGCTGTCTGGAGCTGCTGTTTGGCGACAGCATGGCCCTGATCATGGACTTGCTTGACCGTGGTCTGCATGTCTGTGGGGAGGTGAGGAAGTACTTCATCCAGTGACCCTAGGAGGGTATGGGAAAAGTGTGCCATGATTACAGCCAAACTGGCCTGACGAAGGCTCAAGGAAGAGGCCGCATAGGCCTTACGGGCAGAGTGGTCCATGTTCCTGGACTCCTTGTCTGGAGGTCGGTCGGTGTTGGCCGAGCTACCAGTACATCTAAAGACAGAAGCAGTCACCAGGCTCTCAGCTGAGGGATGTTCCGTGAATCCTGGTAGGGATTCCATAGGCACCGCGTACTTACGGGCCATACAGGCAGACAGTGCTGGGCAGGAGGCTGGACGGTGCCAGAGCTCAAGGGCTGGACCAGAAATGGCTTCAGCCACTGAGAAGGCCTCTGTCGGGGTATCCCCCTCTTAAGGATATCCGTAAGGGGGTACTCTGTTTTTTTCTGGATAGACTCCAGGGGCATTCCAGTGGAATCGGAAATGAGGCAGAGGATGCCCTGAAAGGAGGCAGGACCTTCCTACAGGCCTGCCGAGAGTGACTCCTCATCACCTGGATGGGAGTGCAAACCGGTGGCATCCGAAATCGAAGAGTTGGGATACAGCGGTCTCCCGCCTATGTCCCCCTCGATACGACCAAGGCGGTCAGGGGTAACCATGATGGACAGACATCGGGGAAGCCCGGTGTCTGGACGGTCCTCTTTCGAGGGAGCCCCTGCGAGAGGCTGCTTAGGCGGTGGTTCCACCCTAATTGGTGGGGAGACCAGTATGGGTTTAGGAATAATGGCCAGCTCCACAGGTGGAGGAACCAAAGATTTTGGATCCGAAGGAGTCTGTGTCGGCCCTTGAGGCGCAGGCCAAGTAATGGCTGGGGTGAACGGCGTAGCCGGCTTCTGCCCGGCCAAAATCAGCTGTTGCCACATGAGCTCCTCATAGCGCTGATGGAGTTTCCGCCGAGGCCTCTCCTCGTCCGAGGAGGATGAGGACCTGTGGCGGCGCCTCTTTTTTGAATGTCGGTAGCCTTTCTTCGGTTTTCCCGCCGCAGAAGGAGACAGAGTCCTCAATCGAGACTGATGGCATCGGCCAGAATCGGGAGAAACCGGGCTCGGGTAAAATCGAGGCTCCGGATCAATTCCCTTGATGGGGACACCCGAAGGAAGTGTCTCATCATCGGGGAAAGAAAGGACCAGGGTCCTTTCTAAAGAATCGTCGACCAGAGTCGGCAAAATTGGCTCGATAACAATCTTGGCCGGTTCAGCAGATTGCTCGGTCTCTGCCTGGCCAGAAAGAAGATCCGTGAAGCCGGCGGTTGAGGAAGCGATCTCGACCGAAGTCAAGGTTGCCGTGTCCTGGGCCTCGGACCTCTCTCTGTCCCAGGAATGTCTCCTTTTCCAAGACGTTGGATCCTTGTCCCTCTTCCGAGGGTGGGAGGAGTGCAAGACAGAGGGCGCCTCAGCCTTGGTGGGGAGAGACAGGCACAGCTCTCTGAAGGAACCTGAGAAGGAAGAACCGAGGTTAACAGGCACAAAGAAACTTCGGCTGGCTGAAGCTTGGGCAGCTTCTTCTTCGAAGGCCTTTATCTGCACTAGCTGCTCGGTGGATCCCAACAGCCACAGAAACCACCCACCTCGCTTCTTTTGATTTCACCGGCGGGTTCCTTTTCTCCGGTCTCCCCAGCTTAAGGCGCGCCATGCGGTCGTCAAGGACGTTGGGATGGAAAGCCAAGCAAAAGGTACAGGTGGTGGTGTCATGACCGACACCTAGGCAGTACACGCAGGTAAGGTGGGGATCGGTGCATGACATTTTCTGGCCACACATACACTGGCGAAGTCCAGGGGACGACTTGTCCTCCATATCTGATGTGCTATTATCGGAATCAAAAACTCTGATGAGTTTGAGAGATAAATTCGCTAAAAACTGACGATGCGAATCCAGGGCCTACGATGGCTAAAGTTAGCACGAGGGAACCTGATTCTTCTGGTGGAAAGGAAGATCTGGCGTCATGGGGCAGAGCCGAGGTATTTACCACCTGGGTGGGTGGGAGGAGCCAGCTTGAAGACTTTCCGGCGAGATTTAAAGGGAAAGGGACATGCCAAAGACTGTGGATGAACAACATATCCAAGCTCCTAGAATCAATTGTTCTGTCTGTTCCTGTGTCTGAGGTTTAACCCAAACTCTGTACAGTAACCCATTACATTTTTTAATACATTGGTCCACCACCCTGTTTTATATTTACCCCTAGCTGCTTGAAATAACCCTGGAGAGAAACATTGTTAGCTTGCTCTGAAAGAAAATCACAATCAGTGATCAGTTTAGTTTCAGAATTTTCATATTTTAACCCTTCATGTCCATCAGTCATTTGTTGCCGTAGTTTCTTCAGGCTTTGTCTTTTTTTCCTGGATTTCTGGATCTTGGAGCTGTGCTCAAACAAGTCAGAATCAAAATCACTGAAAGGAAAAGTGTCCCCCACTGTCTGAAAGTTTCTTTGCCTGAGCTCTTGTCACCACAGCTGCTGAAACACCAGGATTTACTTCCTCTTTGATCAGCTCAGTAAATCCTGGAAAGTCATTTCCAATAATCACAGGTACAGGTAACTTTGATACCACCCCCACTTTCATTTGGTGTGACACACCCTTAACGGTCAGAGTCACCTGGGTGGACCAGTACCTGGTCCCTTTTCACAGTGTTTCCCAGCACTTTAACATGCACTAGGGTCTGTCTGCTTTCCGAGTCAATTAGTCCCTTTACAGTCTTATTCCGCACCTTCACATCTGTTAGGTACTTGCCCCAGTTTAGTAAAAGAAAAAAAGTGGGCTTAACAGTACAAGAAAGCACAAATAGCAAACAGCTTCAAAATAGCAACATATTTATTATATAAAAAGAGTAAAGCACCCCCAAGCACCAGTAACATCAACATTTCACACCGCCCTGGCGCTTTTTCAAGACGTCAGCCGCATGAATAAATGACAAGCATTTATAGTGTGAGGACCCACTAATTATTTTATAACACACAGGTGTATGAAACCATCATACAATTAAAACCAAATAAGCACACATATTAAATAGACTCTGAACTAGTAAACACCACTACTTAAAATGCAATTGCAGTTGCAATGGCAATGAATGAACCATGCATCTATAAATGCAATCAAATATATACACCAACAACATTTCAGTACTTGTAATTAATAGATCTAAATACTCAATTCAGGTGGTATATGAATTTTTAGATGTGTAATATAATAACACTACAGCAATCAATAAACCCTGTATAGGCATGAAACTGCATGTCCATTTAACCATTTTCAAGTGATGTTTCAACATACCAACAAGATACATATAAAAAGTAAACATTTAAAAAATGTATTTTATTACAAATGATACAAAATACTAAGCACAATATTGTAAATAACTCTAACATATATACTGAATGAATATACCTAAATGCTCAGCACAGTGTAAAATATCTGAAGATATAACAACCACATTTGTATATATACCAACATATAAATACATAAACATGATAACTAGCTACTTGTCTCCTATTTTGTACCTATTTTTACCTATTTTTTAAAAAAGGAGACAGTTGGAAAACATCGTTCAAGCCAGGATATTGTCCAGCTTTTAGCTTAAACTGCCAGTATGTCTCACGTCTTTGTAATTTATTCATAAAATCTCCACCTCTAATTCCTAACCTCCCTGTTTCTAAGCCTTGGAATCTAAATACACGTTCAACTCCTGCTGTTTTAACATGACATGCTAATGCATTTTCCATTTTTCTAGTTCTGATACAAGAGAGATGTTCTAAGATTCGATCTTTAAATCTACGAGTTGTCATACCAATGCAAAAAGATTTACAAGTACAGGTCGCAAGATAAATAATGCCCTCCTTTGTACATGAAATAAAGTCTTTCATCACAAATAATCCTTGTTCAGGCAATACAAAGAGACACAGGCAGAAGGGGATAGGGAGAAGTACCAGGAGAAGCAAAGGGAGGTAGGGAGGTCAGTAAGGGAAGCCAAAGCTCAGACAGAAGAGCACATTGCAAAATCAGTGGGTAGAGGGGACAAAACCTTTTACAGGTACATAAGTGAAATAAGAAAGGCAAAAGGAGGGATAGTGAGACTGAAGGGGGAGGATGGGGGCCATGTGGAGGATGACAACAGTAAAGCTGACATACTGAACAGGTATTTCTGCTCAGTCTTTACTGAGGAAGAGGAGGGTAATGGGTCTGAAGGGAGCACAAGGGGTGAGAATGGTGCAGAAATGGACACAAGTCCCTTAACACGAGAAATGGTCCTGAAGGAACTGGAAGTAAGAGTTGATAAAGCAATGGGGCCAGATGGGGTGCACCCCAAGGTCCTTAAAGAACTCAAGAGAGGTGGTGGCGGAACCTCTGGATATCCTGTTTAGCCGATCACTGGAAACAGGGGAGGTACCCAAAGACTGGAGGACAGCAGATGTAATCCCCTTATACAAAAGTGGGAACAAAGAGGAAGTGGGGAACTACAGACCGGTCAGCCTCACCTCGGTAGTGGGGAAGATCATGGAAGCACTACTGAAGGAGAGATGGGTGGAACATCTGGTTGTCAATGGACTGCAGGATCCAAGGCAGCATGGTTTCACCAGGGGAAGGTCATGTCAGACCAACCTCGTTGAATTTTTTGACTGGGTGACTAGGGAGGTGGATCAGGGGAGGGCAGTGGACATGGCCTATCTGGACTTCACCAAGGCCTTTGACACTGTGACACATAGAAGACTATTAGACAAACTAGGGAATATGGGTGTGGGCAGGACAGTAGTGTGGTGGGTAGGTAACTGGCTGGGCGGCAGGACACAGAGCGTGGTGGTAAATGGCTGTCACTCCACAGAGGGAAGAGTGACCAGTGGGGTACCACAGGGATCAGTGCTGGGACTGGTCCTATTCAACATCTTCATCAGTGACATTGCGCAGGACCTAGAAGGCAGAATTTCACTGTTCGCTGATGACACAAAGCTCTATAACAGAGTAGACACATCAGAGGGTGTAGACAGAATGAGAAGGGACCTGCAGAAACTTGAAGAATGGTCAGGGGTTTGGCAGTTAAAATTCAATGCAAAGAAGTACAAGATAATGCATATGGGGCACAAAAGCCCTGGCACAAAATATCAGTTGGGGGGTGAGGATGTAGCATGCACCAAGCAGGAAAGGGATCTTGGGGTTATCATCTCTGATGACCTCAAGATAGGGAAACAGTGTGACAAGGCAGCAGGTAAAGCAAATAGGATGCTGGGATGTATAGGCAGGGGCATCACCAGCAGGAAAAGGGAGGTCATGATTCCACTATACAAGACACTTGTGAGGCCCCACCTGGAGTACAGTGTACAGTTCTGGAGACCTTACCTATGTAAGGACATAGACAGGGTACAGAAGGTTCAGAGGAGGGCAACAAAGATGGTACATGGATTGCATCACAAGTCCTATGAGGACAGGTTGAAGGAATTGAATATGTACTCCCTGGAGGAGAGGAGGGGGAGAGAAGGGACATGATAGAGGCATACAAGTATCTTACAGGGAGGAACAAGGTGCAAGAATACACTATTTTTAAGCGTAAAAGATGTTTCAGGACTAGACAGCATGGGATGAAGCTGGAGGGAGGATGATTCAGAGGAAATGTGAGGAAGAATTTCTTCACAGAACGGGTGGTGGACAAGTGGAACACCCTGCCTGAGGAAGTGGTGGGGGCTGAAACCATCACGGGATTTAAGAATGCATGGGATAGACATAAAGGAATTATGGAGGTCAGCGGTAAAGGGCAACAGAGTTCTAGGAAAACATAAACTGAAGTTACAAACTCAAATGGGCAGACTAGATGGGCCATAGGCCCTTATTTGCTGACACTGTCTATGTATCTACGTATCTATGCTGTTCATCTGGTAACTGAAAACAATGTCCAACTTCTATAAATTTGCATGCCATGCAGTTCCCACAACGATGGTTTCCAGCAGGAAGTTTCGAACTATTCGATGCATTCTTGTTCAGCAAAATCAGACCATCACCATACAGCCAGACGATAAAGGTGGGGCCGTGGTGGTGATGGATAAAGTTAAGTATGATTTGTCCATGTTACAACATTTAGATATGCCTCAATATCATCTGAGGGACACAACTTTGTAAATTTAATAGCTTTTAAGTTGCTTGCATTTTGTTGCTTCTCTGGATCTGTGCTGGATCCTCTGCCTTCGACAGCTTGCAAGGCATCCAGCCATCATTGCTCCTGTCGTATCTCTTCTCTCATCTGCTGCTCCTGTTGCTGCAGCTCTTGTCTCCTCAACGCTTCTATCCATTGAATTTCTTTTTCTCTCTGCTTCTCAGTCTCTCTTCGTTGTGTAGCCCATTTGAAAGAGTCCATCAGGCTTTCTGGTTCTGTCACTGCCTGTTCTTTTTCCATGACTTGTGCTGGCTGTACAATCTCAGACTGGACTTCTGTCGCTGCTAGTTTGGCTGCCATTCTCCTGATAACCACTCCTGGACTTGCTGCTGCAGAATCCATACCTTTCCTCTGTGCCTTCCTGGTACCATGTCCAGTATCCACGCACATACCCCTGTCTTAGGGTATGCACGGCTTAAATCCCACTTCTCACACCATCTGTCATCAAGGCACATGTCGGGAAGCATAGGGAAAACCAGGAGCAGTTGCAGAACTCAACAGAACTATTTATTTGCAGTTGCAGTAACATAAAAAAAATAAACTTGTTCAGAATAACTATGCAGAGAGAGATAAAAAAAATCTTTCTTGTAAAACTCTCTTTCTTGTTCTTCCAAAACCAAAAAACTCTCTGCAATTGCAGCTTAGCTATTTTATAAGGCTTTTCAACCCTCATCCTCAGCAAGCATCCTGTTCTAGCAAAACATTTTGTTCTCGTCAATTTCGGGCAGGATCTGCTAGAACAGTGAGCTTCCTGAAGTCCCCACAGCAGCTGCAAAAGGCTGAGACATTTGTACTCAAGTAACCCCTAGTTTTCTACAGTCATCTCAAATCATAAACAAACAAATAAATAAATATATATATATATATACACACACACACACACACACACACACACACACATTTCAACAATTACACCAGATATTTTCTATACAAATGTGATTACATTACCAGTTTCATTTCCATATATTGATTTGCACATATTCTTATATTACCAGATGTAGATATGCAAGGGGGGGGGGGGGAGACAGACAGCAAGAGACAACAGAGAGACAGTGAGAGGCAAAGAATTGTGAAACTGTTCGGGTTGATCAAGTCCGAAGTCTCACAGGAAAATTTGGTTGCACAACCAGACAGAGAAGAGAGAAAAGGAAAGAATACAGATCCTTGCATTTACACACTTTCTCCATACCAAATAGGACAGGGTCCTATTCTCCCCTGTCACAGATCCTCCACCTGTTAGGTAGCCAGTGCAGAGCCCGCAGGACTAGGGTCACATGACTGGACCTGGACAAGCCTATCAGTAACCGAGCCGCTGCATTCTGCACAAGCTGCAACCTATAGACGGTCGCTCCTGTGACCCCGAAGTACAGAGAGTTGCAGTAGTCAAGCTTTGAGGTAACAAAGGCATGCACCAATGTTGGCAGGTCTTTGGAAGGAATGAGGGGCTTAATCCTGGCAATGTTCCTCAAGTGGTAAAAACCTCTTTTGACAACAGAAGACACCAGATCTTCAAGTGTCAGTCTGTTGTCCAGGACCACACCAAGATCTCGCACCCTTGGGGAGGCCACCAATGGAGTAGACCCTAGAAAAAGTCCTGTGTCAGCTCCAGGTGCACTTTCATCAGGCCCGCGACATGGCTCAATCAGCAGCACCTCCGTCTTATCTGGGTTCAGTCACAACCAGCTGGAGGACATCCAGTCATTGAATTTTGCCAGGCAGTTGTTAATCATGTCTACAGCAATATAAGAGGATAAAGTTGATAAAAGTTAAGACACCATTAATAGACAAAATTTTAGCAAGTTTATACCTTGTCAAATTTTGCAATTTTCAGCTACGCATACTTAATGCAGATTCTTGGGCTATTACTTTGAGACTAATTTAAATATACACTGAAGTGTGATGTCAATGAATAGGCGAGAGTTAGAGCTTTAAAATGCATACCATAAGTTGCCTCAAAAGTTAATTTTAAGGTCTTTTTAAAGAAGGACATTTATCTAAAAGAAAAACCAAACACACACCGTTGTTTACACAAGACATATTTATTTCAAAAAATGTAAAATTTAAAATATGACTGTTGGTAAAGTAGTGGCACTTAATCTTGTCCATCTAAGAAAAATCTTTGTCATCATCAGATATGCCAATCTCATCTTGGTAATCACATACATCTTGGTCCTCATCTGAGTCCTCATCATTTACATTATAGAGCAGAGACATATCATCATCTGAAAGTGATGTGTCTGTCCACTTTACATTGAGATCATCAATCCAACCGTGTAAAGCTGCATTTGGGGCATTGATAACTGCAACAGAAGAAAGCCTCCACAATTGGTAGATGTAGTTGGCTTGTAGAATATGTAACTTCAGGGTTTCCTGGCAGGGTGGTAGCAGAGACAGATCAGTTATTCTGTTGTCTTTGTTATATTTCTCCCAGAAGATCTGCTGCCTCACTATATTTACATTAGTAACTTGCTTCCTTTCCATACAGTTTACAGACCTACTCCTCCAACAGAGCTACAACACCCTTATCCACTTGCCAATCACTCCCAAGTTTCGGAACGGCAACCAGGAACTTGGGGTACTTTTGAAGGATGTTCTAGCAAATCTTACCCTTTTTGAAGAACACAGAAACATAGTCATTGCCTGTGAATGCATGGAAGTCGACTAAGGCTTTCTTTGTTGCAGTGGTCATTTCCCACTTGCTAATGTTGAAGATTTTCTTACAGTTACCATGGCCATTGTTCAGGTACTATATATACTTTGCACACATTCTGAAAATAGTGACAGTAAAATTACTGGTATATCGGCATCCCCAGATAGTGAATGGATGATGACAAGGCCTGGATGTATTGTGATGGCATGTTGCACATGAATGGCAATTTTTGTGTCTGCTTCTTCCTGGTCACAACAGAGATCATCCACAACTATAGTCCCTTCTTTGGTGATCATATAGCAGTTGCCTCTCTTAGAAAAATAGATCACTCGACCCTCTAGCAAACTTGTGCTATTTTCTCCCCAGACCTGTATGATCAAATCAATCAGATGCTCCTTGTTAGATCCATTAGAAAGGAAGTAACTGAAATTCTTTAGCACTTTGGTGCTAGGACCTTTGATAATATGCTTCTCACTAAATCCTCGTTGACACCTCTCAGCCTCTTTGACTGTCTCTGTTTGTATCTGCAACAACATCCACTCTTACAAATCTCTTTGAAAGACTATTCAGGAGATTTATTGCCAGATCACCGAATGTTTCATGGATTCCTGTCATAACCCACACTGTTGCCATTAGATCAACTATGTATGCTGAGACACTTTTCCTGGGCAGAGACTCCAAAGTGTCTAACACTGGACAGTATTCTGCTAGTACCTCAAGTAACTTGCTCTTTGTTGTTGTCCGTCTAGTTCCATCTGCATTGGCTTGGCTCAGTGGGACTGGGCCCAGGCAATATGTTAATAACTTGTTTATAGCTACAGGGAAGTTATGCTTGTTTGAAAGGGCCAAAAGGTTTCCCAATATATCTCTTTCAAATTTAAGTTCTGTGACTTTTCCTTTGGTAGTTACTTGCACTTTTTTGTTTTCATCACAGAAGGTTTTCATTGGGGCTTTTGAAATTGGATCAAAATATTTCTTTTTATCACTTTCCAGTCTTTCTTTAACAAACTGTTCATAGATTTCTGTACCTCGTTCAATGATACTGGTGAGGTGCTCTTCAATATCAGGGGCAACAGGTGCTCTCAAGGACAAACTGTACAATCTTTCATCATCTAAAGTAGCACTGAATGGGTCAATAAACTGTTGATCGAGAAGATTCAACATGGCTTTGACGCGTTGTTCTGACCTGATGATTTCAGACTGCCTGCATGTTTTTTTGTGGATTACTGGGTGAACTGTTAAGGTCAGTCACCTCCAAAAGTGCCTCTCAGTATTTTGCTAGATGTGGCTGATTTAACACCCATTTATCATAGGCAATTTGATTTGCAGCAAAGTGTTTGATTCCACCTGGAATTCTGGCACTTCGATTGTATTTCTGCCCACCAGCTTGGTCAGCTGATTCCCTAAAAGCTTTGTGATGGCTTCTTTGAACTGAAAACCCTTGCTTTTCAATTAATATCCTGGACCCTGAATGAGAAGTTGCAAGAGTTTCAAGTGTGTGCACATAGTAAGCCTCATATGTAGCATAACTTTGCTTGTTGAAGGTGAAGAACAGGGGTAGTGAATATTTCCAACACAGTAGTCTAAGCTCAAAGTTGTTTTCTTTCATTGCTGTGTGGAGTAAACGCTGCCTATCCACTATATCCAGATATATCGTCCAGAGCTGTGGCTGTTTCCCCAGCTCACCACAACAATTCTGCTACCTGAAGGCCTCATACTTAGTCTGGAAGGTGACAATCTCATCTTCCTGAAGCAGTTTCTGGAAGCCTATGGGTTGAGGTGATGATCTGATCAGGTCACGCAATACTGCAGGGGTGGCATTCAATTCTGTTGAATACTCTAGAAATCTGAACTGAAGCAATCGCTCTAAGGCATCTGCAAAATGCTATTGTACAGTCCATGCCCGATTGTAACGCTTCCCATGCAAAACTTCCCTTATGCTGCCAGTGGCATAAAGACCAGCCTGAAATGTTATGTCCTCAAAGCTGCTGCCATCAAATAACTGTCCTATAATGCCAAAGGTTTCCAGGAATAGGTGAAAATCTCCCAAATTAATTATGACATTGTGGAACTGATCAGGGAAATTCCACACAACATGATATGCCTTTGCTGCTGCCCCAGCATGAAGTGTCAGGTGAACATGGCATATTTACTTACTGAGCTATTTCTTGTGTTTGTTTGAAGTATTCAACTACAGTGGCATAATTAGTGATGGGTTTGTGGATGGGTAAAAAATATGTGACAACCGTCTTCTTTGGTGAACTTTAATGATTGTTACAAACTACCATCAGCCAACCAGTAAACCTTGGGACAAGCTGATCCTCCTTGTGTGTTTCCCCAACTGAGTTTCCATAGCATTAGCTTTGCCAATATTTACCACTGATGTTGGCACAGTAAATTTGGGCATATTGCCAAATGTGGTTGGCTCCTTCTCTGAAATTCACCTGTCGATGTTCTAATTCCTTTTTGTTACATACAATTGTCCTTTTTGAGTGAGGAATTTCAACAGGATCTTCTTGGAGAATGGAGCCTTCAGATTCTTCTTGGTATGCAACACCATGTGTATTGAGTATTGTTCCTCATCCAGTTACTGTTTCAATGTTCTGATCAAAGTTGTCCATCTAGAAAACTGTTAAGACAACATAAGACTCTGACTTTGGTTGAAGTGGCAGTAACAGACCTTGCTCTTGAAAATGCTGAGAAAGTACCACTAAACCAGTTTCAATTTCACACACATGGACATAACTGCAACTATTTCCTAAATGAAACAGGATGTTCACGGGCATTTTCTGACCGGTCATATTGTGCAGCACAACTCCAACAAGTGCATGTTTTGTAGTGAGAAACTTGCCACATGTGACATCATGAATTAGGTCCTCTGAGTACGACTTTGACAACTGGGAGACTTGTTCACTCTCCATACATTTGGGGGATTTTAGTACATGTGAGAAAAATGATTGAACTGTCTCTGGGGGCTGTCATTCTTTACTCAGGAGAGCATCACCGTTGGTAGCTATGGTAGTGAAAGTGCTGTCTCTACAAATCTTAAGATATAGTCATGCAACAAGGAAACATATACATACATACATACATATGCCACACATCTATAAACACAGAAGACAGATGGCAGACACTACTCGCTCCAGAGGGCTACAGTGCTGGAGATCCTGCATCCTCCTGCACTCCTCTGCTGACCATTTTCCACCCGACTCTTCGCCACATTCATGGGGCTACAACTTGTTGTAGCAGGCATTCTCTACATTGCCGGCTGCATCTGCTGGAAGTCCAGGAAGTCAGCATAAGGTGCACAACTAGGCTGTAGTAAGGACATTTCCCTCCTATTTCAGGCAGCTGGACACTAGCTAGCAGTCTACGCTGAAACTACTCTGCACTCTTTGGTCTCGTTACCTGCATATGGCTGCTAGGGAGATCTCGGGACAGATGTGCTCACTCAATAACCGCATACCGCTGCTAGGGAGGTCATGGGACAAACGCGCTCACTGCGGCCAGGAAGCACAGTAGGAGTATTCAGTTGTACATCCTACAAGTACATGGGGGGGGGAGTTACTGCATTTGAATAACAATATTTTACTGACCTTACAGATTGCTTTTCTCCCTCGCAGGGGCTGATTTGAACTACCCTCTCACTCTCCCCCAAACCCCACCCACCCCAGGGCACAACCATTTGTTGTCATCCGAGCCGCACACTTCTTTCCATGAATCAGTATAATATTTAATTAAAAAAAAAAACCATATTATATATATATATATATATATAGATATACTTATATGTTTTGTTTCTTGTTCTTTTCCTATTGATTCCCTCAGGCACAAGGCCTTCTTATTTAACATGTACATCTCATACTGAGAAGCACGGGTATCAGCAATATCATACAAGACCTTCCGTTGGGGGCTATCTCATATTATAAGGCCTTCATATTCTTTTCGTCCACACCTCCAGCCTAACAACAGGAAGGGAAGCTATGCAAACATCCCTTCTACATAAAAAACGAAACAAAACAAAACTAAAAAAAAAAAAAAACACACCAAAAAACAAAACAAAATGGACATAGCAGCTGCAACAATTGTGGGGTACTGTACTTAAAGTCATATCTACAGCAGCCAGGACCCTGTCACACTTGCTGGGTGATAGCAGATCTCAGAGCCCAGCTTCAGGATGCCCAGGCGATAATCTACGGTACAAGACACTCAGTAGGAGACCACCACAACCTCCATACCATCAGAGCCAAACTGCCACTCATGGCCCAATACATGACACAGGGTCAAGGGACTAGCTGGTGGTTAGGAGGAAGAGGCAGAGAAGGGTGTCCAAGAAGGTAAGATACACCCCTGCTCCTAACCCAGCCTTTCCAACCAAAAACAGGTTCACACCACTCTAACAAGCCTCAGACATGGCAAAGCTCAGCATAGGGGAGGTTTCCATGTCCCAGAGAGGGAAAGCCCACCTAGACCACACTGCAAATAAAAAAAAATGTGGCCAAGCATCTCCCAGGAGCCTTAGTACAAAATTAACAACCTGAAGCTGCAGGACAACACACTCTGACCAACACTAATAAGAGCTTAAACAAACACTTCTCATAGTAGGGGATTCCGTGATCCACGGAGTGGAACCCCACCTAAACCAAGATGACACTATGGAAATTGTGGTTAGGTGTCTCCCATGAGCCTCTGCAGAAAGGGACACAAACCGCATCAAGAAAATAGTCCAAAAGCAGGGGATATAATGCACATTGTAATATATCTCGGGACAAATGACTTGGCAAACCACACAGTGGAGGAGGCCAAAACACATTTTGAGGCTCTTGCCACAAGATCTAACTCCACTTTTGTCCAAAATAGCCTTTTCAGATGTTCTACTAGTATGGGGAAAGGGAACGCAGCAAGCAAGTCAGGGAAGATGACATTCACAAGTTCAACGCATGGCTGTGAAACTGGTGCCTTGAAAATGGGTTCCACTTTATAGGAAACTGGCAGAACTTCTGGGAGAGGGGATATTTTAAGCATGATGGCCTACACCTAAATAGGGAAGTGTGCAGGCACTAGGACAAAAATTAGATGTCTACACAGGATTTTTAAACTAAGTAAGGGGGAGTTGGGGACTACACATACCCAAACTGTCAGTGTGCTAGTCACCACTCCCCAAAAGTCAACGGGCACACATACACCCACAGAAAAGAGAAAGGAACAAGCACACATCCAAACCGCTGGTGCATCAGTCATTACTCCCCAAAAGCTAACGGATTGCAAAATCTCTTGGGTAGAAACAATAGACCAGGTCAGTCCAGGAAGGGGGTGCACCCTCACACAAAAGAGGGAGCACACTCCTGGAGGGCGATGGTTACGAATGCTAGGAGCCTAGCAAATAAGCCTCCAGATATCATGGAAGTGGATAGGATGGACTGGGTGGCTGTAACAGAAACCTGGTTCACAGAAAACCATGGTTGGGACATGGCCATACCTGGGTACAACCTGTTTATAAAGGACAGAAACAGAAAAAAGGAGTGAGGAGTAGCTATTTATATATGGCAAGAAACAAAAGCCAGAGTTGCAAGTGTCCTCGAAGGGGGAGGGATTGAGTCACTATGGCTAACAGCAGATGCGGGAAAAGGGATATCCTTCAAAATCAGCGTCGTGTACAGGGCTCCAAGTCAAGAGGAAAAGGGAGGAAGACCCACTGGAGGAAATACACAAAATTGCTGACAGAGGCAATGTAATGCTGGTGGGGGGATTTTAACCTCCCAGATATTAACTGGAACACACAAACAGCGGCAAGCAGCAACGACGAAAGGAAGGGACTTCTTTTTGGCCCTACAGGGCGCTGGACTGGAGCAGCTTGTCAAAGCTCTAACAAGGGTAGATGTTGTTCTTGATCTTATTCTCATAAATAATGAGAGGGTTGGAGAAATCGATGTAGGGAGCAACTTGGGGAACAGAGATCACCGCATGATCAGTTTCCAAGTAAACACAGTGGAAGACTCCTGTCACTCAAAAGTTAAAGTTCTAAACTTCAAGAAGGCAGACTTCCAAAAAATGAGAGTCAGCCTAAAGAAAAACTTAACTGAAGAAATAGAAGGAGAAGTAGAAGTCATGTGGGAACAAATAAAGACAGCAATCAAGACAGCCATGGACCAATGTTCCAGGACGGTCGGCAAGGAGAAAAGAAAAAGAAATCCTCTCTGGTTCTACAGGGAGGTGGCTGCCATAGTCAAAAAAAAAAAAAAATCAAACATGACATACCAGGAAACTAAAAATAACACAGACTGTGATGCCGATCAGGGAAAAAATGAGAAAAGCAAAGAAAAAAATAAGAAAGGCCAAAGCACAGATGGAGGAAAAGATAGCAGTAGGGGGAAAGAGAAGTGACAAATCCTTCTTTAGAAACATCAGGGAAAGAAGGAAAACAAAGGGGGGTACAGTATGGCTTGTTACAAGTGCTGGAAAATAAGCAGAAGATGATCAGGAGAAGGCAGAAATCCTAAATAGGTACTTCTGCTCAGTGTTTACTGAGGATCCAGGAAATGTTTGAATCTGACTATGTACAGTATGTATGTATGGACGCTTACATGGGCAAAGTACGGTTGGGAGGGAGTTCAATAAGAGGGTGCTGGGGGGAGGAGAGGTAAAAGGGGAGCACAACAAGAGAGGGGGGGCAGCTGATGAAATTGAAATCAGAAGCTGCATTCAGGCAGACAAGATAGACCTTTGGACCTAATCTGCTGGCGACTATGAATGTAAATGATCCAGCATACATGAATAACAGCACCCCCGGACAAGGAGTCGACACTAGCCAATTCCCAGTAGAGCAAGTAATGGAAGTGTTAAATAAACTGAAAAAAGGACAAGCCCATGGGACCAGATGAGATACATCCTAGAATCCCAAAGGAACTAAGGAACAAACTGGCAGCCCCATTGGCAAAACTATTCATAAGATCCCTGGAAAGTGGAGTGGTACCTGAGTACTGGAAAGTGGCAACAGTAGTGCCACTCTATAAATCAGGCAGCAAGGATGAGGCGGGTAACTATTGACCAGTTAGTATCACGTCTATAGTAGGGAAAAATGATGGGAGTCACTGCTCAAAGAAAGAATAAAAGCATTTCTCGAAACAAATGAACAGCTGGACCCCAAACAGCGTGGTTTCATATCAGGAAGATCATGCCAAAAAAATCTAGTTGAATTTTTCAACTGGGTTACCAGGGCTGTGGAAAAAGGTGGAGCCTCCAGTGGATTTAGTCTACCTGGACTTTAGCAAAGTCTTGGACTCAGTTCCCCACAGAAGGCTGCTCAGGGGTTGGACAGGAGGTGGTAACATGGGTGAAAAATTGGCTGCAAAGAAGAACACGGAGGGTCTAGGTAAATGGCGCAGTATCATCAGAGGGTAACGTAACCAGCAGTGTTCCCCAGGGCTCAGTGCTGTGGCCTCTACGCTTAAATAGTTTCTTAGCTGACATCGCGGACGAGACTGAGGGGAAGGTGTGTCTATTCGCCGATGACATCAAGATCTGTAATAAGGTGGACTCCATACATGGAGTGAGCAGCATGGAGTCAGACCCAAAAAAGCTTGAGGAGTGGTCTAGAACATGGCAGCTGAGATTTAATGCTAAAAAGGCAAAGTCGTGCACATGGGAAAAGGAAACCCAAGGACAGTATATTACTTAGGAGAGGTAAGAGTAGCTGACTCAAACCAAGAGCATGATATTGGAATCATGATTTCGGATTACTTAAAAAAGGGAAACAATGCGAAAAGGCAGCACCCAAGGCCAGTGGCGTGCTAGGATGTATAGGATGGGGAATCACAAGCAGGAAGAGAGAGGTGGTCATGCCACTGTATAGAGTTCTGCTCAGGCCATACCTGGAGTACTATGTCCAGTTTTGGAGGCTGCACCTCAGAAAAGACATTGACAGATTAGAAACAGTATAAAGAAAGGGGAAGAAAATGGTGCAGGGGCTGCAACAATTGTCTTACAAAGAAAGATTAAGAGAACTAAACATGTACTCCCTGGAGCAGAGAAGGGAGAGGGGTGACATGATCGAAACCTTCAAATACATGAAAGGCATAAACAGAGTACAGACACAGGGCCTCTTTCACTTCAAGGAGGGCAGCAGAACTAGGGGACATGACCTGAGGCCAAGGGGAGGGAGGTTCAATACCAATATCAGGAAGTTCTTCTTCACAGAGAGAGTGGTGGATGCATGGACTAGCCTGCCCCCAGTGGTGGTGGGGGCAAAGACAGTGGGGGAATTCAAGACAGCATGGGACAGACATGGGGTGCCCTCACATACAAGGGTGAATGGGGGGGCAGAAAAGAAATCAAGGGCAGACTAGACTGACCAAACTGTCTCCTTCTGCTGCCACGTTCTGTTTCTGCAAAGATAATGGCGCGAAGAACTCAAAAAGTATAAACTTGCTAAAATTTCGCCTATTAATGGCATCCTCCCTTCTGTCAATTTATCCTCTTATATTACCTTAAAACTTCACAACCACATTCATTTCAAAGCAGAATCCTTACCCTTTCAGACAACATAAAATTATATTAGAAAGTGCAATAAATCCTGTCCGACAAGATTAAATATAAGAATATTTTGAAATGTTGCAAGAATTTAAGGGGTGGTGGTTGGTATTTAACCCTATAACTTTTAACATTACTTTCTGAGGTAATGTATGAGTATGTGTTTTAAAGCTCCAACTCCCGCCTATTCATTGAGACCATATTTGAATGTATATTTCACTTATTCTCAAAGTAATGGACCAAGAATCTGCATTAAGCACGTGGAGCTGAAAGTCGCAACATTTAAAAAGTGTCAGTACAAAATTGATGCAAGCTACCATTATGCCCCAACGTTCATGCAATCAATAGACAGAAACACAGGTTACTCACCTGTAACAGCAGTTCTAGGACTGGGATATGATGTTCATCCACACTTTCTGGCAGTGTCCTTTCCCTTTAAGATGCGCCGGAAATTCAGAGACTTAGGGTGACCTGGGAACTGGAATTGGGAATCACTGTAGATGAGGGCACTTGGGACTTGCACCCGAAGTTCCTACATTCTGGAAGGGCATCCCCAAATTGGAAGGAGTTTTCCTGGAAGGTCATACACAGATATTTCAGGACTCCCGCCATTCAGGCAAAGTACTCTGAGCATAGAAATGCCTCATGTTGGAGGCAGTGTGGCAGACCCTCACCACACATGGGCATATCTTCTGGCACTGCCCAAACCTGCAGCCCTTTCTGGATGAATTATCTTTAGCTCTGGAGGAGATATTTCCATCACTCCCTCAGCTTACACCTCATCTATTTCTGTTTACGTCTTACCCGAAAAAGTTTCAGGACCCTAACATAAGAAAATTACTATCCATACGCATCCTGAATGTGAGGAAGGTCATAACCAAAAATTGGCTTTCCCCTGCCTCTTTAACTCTAAACCAATGGCATGATTTAATGATCTGGGTATATAAATGGAACACCTGACTGCCACAGTCAATAAAAGGCAAGACCAATTTGAGGTAAACTGGAGGAGATGGGTAATATATGTTTCCCAGCATAGACCAGATTTTATTCCATATATGAAATACAATATTGAAATCCATTTATCTTGGGAGTGAATGAACTAGTCCTCATGGAACGTATAGACTTATTAAGATTATGAGATGTAATGTCAGTTTTTGTTGCAATTTAATTTTATTGTGTTGGTTATTAATTTATGTTATATGTTACATGTGTATTTTCTGTCTGTTTAAAATGTTGTGCATTTGGTTGTAAATCCTAGTGTATAAAACTTGAAAATAAAGAGTTTAAAAAAAAAATGTGCCAGAAAGTCTTCAGACTGGCTCTTCCCATTCACTCGGGTGGTATAACCCTTGGCTCCACCCCATGATGCCAGATCTTGCCCCCTGGAAGCAGAGTGTGTGCGCCGAAGCTGGGGAGGTCGGGTGGGTCTGTGTGGATGAACATCATATAACACTACTAGAACTACTGTTAGAGGTGAGTAACCTGTGTTTCTAGGGACGTGGATATGATGTTCTATCCACACTCTCTGAAAGACTACTAGCAGTTCTACCGGAGAAGGGATGCAAGGTGCACACCCCCTATTTAGGGAAGAGAGATTGGAGAACTGAGGTCCCAAAACCAGTATCCCGGCGTGATTCGAGGTCAATATGGTAATGGGAAATGATGGTGTGTGCTGACTTCCAGGAAGCAGCTCAGCAGATATCCTGGATAGAGATGTCCCTGGAAGGAGCCATTGATGCAGCGGTAAGGCGGGTGGAATGAGCCCTTAGCCCTCTGGGAGGCTCCCTACCCACCAACCTATTGTAGAGATCAATACAGGATATGATCCATCTGCCAATCTTCCACTTTATTGCAGGTCTGCCAGGTGCGGCTTCAGCATAGGTGACAAACAGCTGGTGAACCTCTTCACGAACTCCAGATGTGCGCTCTTTGTAATAAGCGAGCACTCGCCTCAGGTCCAGAGTATGGAGCCTGTGCTTGGCCTCCGAGGTGTGATTAGTGAAGTACACTGGGAGATTAATCACCTGGTTAACCAACTGAGATAGGGACCAAAGGTAATCAAGGATGCTAGCCACTGGACAGGGCGAAGGATTCAACCCCTTACCCTAACACCAAAAGGAGAATCTCTTCCATTTGAAGACACAGCTCTTCCTGGTTGACTCCTTCCACGATGCCTGCACAATGGTGAAGACATCTTCGGAGAGCCCAAGGCCTGGAACTGTAGCCGCTCAGGAAACAGGCTATTAGGTGCAGGGACTGAAGGTCTGGGTGGAGTACCTTCCCCTAATTGATGGAAAGCAGGTCTGGGGCGTAGGGGAAGATGCCTCGAGAACCTGCTGTTGAGGCTGTGGAGATCAGAGTACCAGAAATGGCGTGGCCAGTCCAGAGTCACCAGGATCACCTGTGCCTTGTCCCTCCTGGTCTTGAGAAGCATCTTGTGGATCAAGGGAAGTGGAAGGAAGGCATAAGAGAGGACCAGGGCCTCAAGAAGTAAAAAGTAAGTAAAAATTTATTTGTTAAGCGTCTTTCAGGTTGTCAAGGCGCTGTACAATATAATACAGTGTAAACAAATTTAATAATATACAAAATGTAAAAATGTGCAGAAAAGGCTTGACAAAACAGATCAGCTTTAAATTCCGATTTAAAATTCGCGATGGTCAGGCATTCTCTTAACCGACGAGGTAGAGAATTCCACAGGGTGGATGCAGTGTAAGAAAAAGCACATGCACCAGATGTTTTTAAGTGAACCCTGGGAGTCTCTAGCAATCCCTCGTCGATGGATCAGAGTGGGCGGCCGGGGCAGTAGCGAATAAGGGACTCTTGCAGATATCAGTGTCCCTGCTCATGTAGGACTTCATAGGTCAGCAAGCCAACCTTAAAGGTGATCCACCACTGTACCGGCAGCAAGTGCAGTTCGCGCAGCACAGGCATAATATCACTAGTCCTAAATGTACCAGTCAGAAGCCTGGCTGCCATGTTCTGCACCAGCTGCATGTGGCGGATATCAACCCCTTGGAAGCCCAAGGTAGAGGGCATTGCAGTAATAAAGGCAGGTGGTTATAAAGGCGTGGACCAGTGTAGGAAGGTCAACTGGGGGAACCAGGTGTTTCACCCGGGCGATATTCCTTAGATGGTAAAAGGAAGACTTAACAGCGGATACCTGAGATTTTAAGGTCAAACAGCTGTTGAAAATGACACCCAGGTTACGCACCCGGTCTGAGGTCATGAGCTGGACATCATTAAGCCATAAAACAGAAAGATGGCCAGCCCCAAGACCCACCTCCGAATGACCAGGGTCCATGACCAACACCTCAGTCTTGTTTAGATTTAACCTCAGCCAGCTAGTGCTCATCCAGTTCTTGATCTCGGCAAAACAGTTGTTAAGCACAGAGACCGCATCATCCTATCCGGGGCATAAAGGACACGTACAGTTGGGTATCATCTGCATAACAGTGAAAACTCAAACTGTATTACCTAATAATATCACCTAATGGCAGCATGTACACTGAAAACAACATGGGAGCCAATATGGAGCCCTGCGGCACCCCACAGGACAGCGGGAGGACATCAGAGGAATAAAATTCCAGTGACAACCCTCTGTGATCTGCCCGTGAGGAAAGATCGAAATCAGCTTAGGAGTGTAACAGACAGTCCACAGAAATGCCCCAGGCGCTCCAAAAGCAAATCATGGTCTAGTGTCAAATGCTGACGAGAGAGATCAAGAAGGACTAAGATAGTATGAGCCTTTCGATCTCTCACAATTAGGAGATAATTTAACACCTGAACAAGGGCAGTCTTGGTGCTATGTCTCTTTCTAAACCAAGACTGGAGAGCATCAAAGACATTGTGGGTTGCAAGACGATCATACAGCTGTAATACAACCACCTTCTCAATAACCTTACCCACAAAGGGTAGATTAGAGACAGGTCAGTAGTTTCCTAGACAGTCTGGATCCAAGGAAGGTTTGTTAAGGAGTGGTTGAACGACTGCTTCCTTAAGGGGATCAGGGAAGACCCCCTTTTCCAAGGAACACCAGACAATGTCAGCAAGAATCGGACAGATGACATCTACGCAACGTACCAATAGTGGCGTAGGGCCCGGATCCAAACTACAGCTGGTTGGTCGCAAGGTCTGGACAATTCTTACAATGTCCAAGATTTCCAGCCAGCTGAAGTCAGACCAGACAGAAAAGGTGCACGCAACCTCTCGCCGATCTCCACAATCCCACATAGTGGGAGCTGGGCCAATCCCTGACCTGATGCTGGCAACCTTATCTGCAAAAAACTGTGCAAGCTCATCATACTTTATTTGTGAAAAACCTCTTCCAGACTGAAGAAGGCATCCCCCTGCAGCATTCCCTGCTGAGAGGAGCAGGCACAAAACAGCTGCAGCTTTGTGTTCTCCCTTGAGTCGAACAGGTCCACCTGAGTGCTGCCCCACTGGGAGAACAGACTGTGAGCTACCTCTGGGTGGAGAGACCACTCGTGAGACGCCTCATCCGCTAGCTAACTGGAGGCTCCTGCCACACAGATGGTCAGGAGATCCGCCTCCAGGCTGCACAGGAGGGTCCAGACAAAGAGAGCTTCCTTGCACAAAGGCAGGGAGTGCGTCTCGCCCTGTTTGTTGAGGTAGTACATGATTGTGGTGTTGTCCATCTGGACTTGGACCACTTGACGCTGAATGTGTGGAGCGAATGCAGTCAGAGCCAGCAGAATTGCTTGGAGCTCCAGCTGGATGATGTGGAATCAGGACTCCTCGGGGGTCCAGAGCACATGGACTCTGTGCCCCCCCCAGGTGGACACCCCAACCCGTGAGAGAAGCATCAGTCATCAGGATGACCATCGGCTCTAGGCAGACAAACGGGATCCCTTCCTGCAGATGTGCTGGCATCAGCCATCAATGGATGGCATCCTACATCTGCTGGGTCACCATGACCGGCTGGTCGAAGTGCCCCTTGCACTGAGACCACTGGCTGGCCAGTTCCCACTTCAGGAAGTGCATTCTCCAGCAGGTCCAATGGACCATGCTGGGGCAGGCAGCCATGCAGCCCAGCAGGCGCAGGAAGTCCCAAGCAGGGTGCAATTGCCTAACCCGAAATGATTGGGCAAAGGAGGAGAAAGACTCTGCCCTGTCCGCTGGGAGCCAGGCTCTGGCTCTGCAAGAGTTGAGCTCTGCCTCGATGAAGCTGGTCACCTGCAAGGGCACGAGCTCCAACTTGGCCTCATCGATCAGGAGACAAAGTTTGACGCAGGTATGAAGGGCCAGGTCCCTGGACCGCTCCGCCTCCTGCCTGGAGGGACCTGCTTTCAGCCAGTTGTCCAGGTAAGGATAAACCCAGACCCCTTGGCACCTCAGGTAAGCTGCCACCACTGAGATACACTTAGTGAAGACCCTGGGCGCCGAGGAGAGGCCAAAGGGCATGGCCTGGAACTCGTAGAGGGTTCCCTTGGCTCAAAAGCGGAGGAACCTTCAGTGAGATGGAAGGACTGGGATGTGAAAGAATGTGTCCTGAAGATCCAGGAGCAAAACCACATGTTTTACTCTAGAGATGGAATAATCTGAGGCAGAGTTACTATCCTGAAGGTGCTCCACCTGAGGAACTGGTTCAGGTCATGCACATCTAGAATGGGGTGCCAGCCCACCATCCACTTTGGCACCAGGAAGTACCTGGAGACAAACCCTGGGCGTTCAGGAGGATCTGCGACAGGAACTACATACTCCTTGCGGAGGAACTTGACTATGTCGTCTCTGACAGCTGATAGCATGTCTGCGGAAACCAAGTCTTTCCATGGGGCATGGGCTTGGCAAGGAGGGTACTGTTCAAACTCTAGAGACAGACCCTGACCCACCACTTCTAGAACCCACCTGTCCATGGTGACAGTGGACCAGGCAAAAAGGAAGTGGTGGAGCCAGCCTGCCAGGGGAGGCATAATGGGCATTAGGGAGGTAACCCTTCATCCCGTCACTGGGCAGGCTTGGAGGAGGAAGACGGCCCAGCTGAGGGGCCACTGAAGCCTCTCCCTGCTGGCTTACGGAAAGCCAAGGCTGCTGACTTGGGCTGAGGTCGCCAGGCCTGAGCCTGCTGGCTAGTCAGTTGCCGGGCTGGCTTGGCCACAGGAGTGGAGGAGGAATGAAAGGGTTTCCATTTCTGATATTGGACTTCTTAATGCATGTGAGGTGACCCTTGACCCCAGGCCCGAAAAAGGTAGATGCCCACGAAAGGGACATCTGCCAGCTTGCGCTGAGTGTCCGCAGTGAAGGTCGAGATCCTCAGCCAAGCCCTGTGGTGCATGGCTACTGAGGCCACCATGGAGCGGGAACAGGAATCATAGAAACAGACGTGCCGGCCCGGTGGCACTGAGGGTTGAGGCGCAGGACGCCACACCTCACGACACCCCGGCGACCCAGGTTCGGGAGCGAGTCTGGGCCATCAGGGGTCGGCAGGGGAGGGAGAGGACGGAGAGGACTGAGCGCCCGGAGGACAGCTCTCCTTTCCCAGGAGGGAAGGAGATCTGTGCTCGGCGCTTGACTGCCCTGTGGTGGAGGCTGGCGCCACAGCAAGCACAGAGCAGACGTAGAGGGATGGGGGAGTGGCGATGCTGGCAGCGATGCCTTGGCGTAGGGTGTGTGCCACTCTCCCACACAGAAAAGGGAAAAAAACACCTGCAGATCCCGGGAAGAAGGAGTGCTAGGAGCATGCCTCCAATGTGCCCTCGCCTGTCCGACTACCTTCGGTCCGACGAGATATAAGTATTGGGGTGCTTGCCCGCCCCACCTCGGCCCCGCTTGGAGGGGAAGCCACAGCTACATAGGGACAGTAAGGTAAGTCTGGGTAGGGCGAGTGAGGCAGGAGCATGACTTCTTGGCGGTCCCGAACGGTCGGGTCTGCAGGTCGTAGGAGGGGATAAAAAGCGATTAAAAAAAAAAATAATGAAATAAGAAACATATAAGTTGACGGCAGATAATGACTGCAAGGCCCATCAAGTCTGCCCCTTTTTTCTATCTTATGAATGTGCCACAGGCCTTTACTCTGTCAATGGCCTATTTATTCTTACTCATCTGTATTGCTCCCTTATGCCTATCCCATGCTTGTTTGAAGCCCTGCACTGTATTCATATCCACCACTTCCTGAGGTAGGCCGTTCCATGCATCCACCACCCTTTATGTGAAAAAGAACTTCCTTACATTACCCCTTAATCCCCCCCCCACCAATTTCATGCTGTGTCCTCTTGTCCTACTATTTTTCTTATACTGAAACATGTTAGACTCTTTCACCTTGTTTAATGCCCTTAAGATGTTTGAATGTTTTGATCATATCGCCTCTCTCCCTCCTTTGCTCTAGGGTATACATGTTGAGCTCTGTCAATCTGTCCTCATATGTTTTCTGATGCTGTCCCTGCACCATTTGGGTTGCCCTTCTCTGGACTGCCTCTATTTTGTTCATGTCCTTGTGCAGGTGTGGCCTCCAGTACTGCACGCAGTACTCCAGATGAAGCCTAACCAGTGTCTTGTTAAGGGGGATTATTACCTCCCTCTTATGACTTGTGATACCCCTACTAATACACCCCAACATCCCTCTAGTCTTACTTACTGCTTTAGTGGTCTGCTTGGGTGATTTCAGGTCACCTGTGATGATGATGCCCAAGTTTATTCCTTCCCTTAAGATGGCCAGCAACTCCCCTTCCAACCTATAGGTAGCTTCAGGGATTCTCTTCCCTATGTGCATGATCTTGCACTTCTTTGCGTTAAACCCCAGTTGTCACCCTTCCGACCATTTTGCCAGTTTTTCCAGATCTCTTCTCATTCTGCCCACCCAACCCGGATCATCTACTCTGTTGCAGATCTTGGTGTCATCTGCAAACAGGCAAACCTTACCTTCCAGTCCATCTGCAAAGTCACTGATGAAGATACTGAAGAGGACTGGTCCCAGGACTGATCCTTGAGGCACCCCACTTGTGACTTGCACCTCTTCTGAATGTATACCGTGTACCACCAGTCTCTGTTTTTTGCCCGCCAACCAGTTTGCTACTCAACTGACCAACCTCTGACCCACCCTGAGCCTACCCAGCTTACTACTCAATCTTCTATGTGGAACAGTATTGAAAACTTTGTTGAAGACAAGGCAGACGACATCAACTGCACCCCCTTGGTCCACCACTCTGGTTACCCAGTCAAAGAAATCTATGCAATTAGTTTGACAGGACCTTCCTGTTGTAAACCCATGCTGTCTTGGATCCTGTGCTCCTATGGATTCCAGGTGTTGCACTATCCTTTCCTTAAGGAGTGCCTCCATAATCTTGCCCACTACTGAGGTAAGACTGACTGGGCTGTAGTTCCCTGCCTCCTTCCTGCTACCACTCTTGTAGAGTGGGATCACATGAGCCCTTCTCCAGTCTTCTGGGACCTCTCCTGTGCTCAGAGACTCACTAAACAGATCTGATAATGGCTCTGCTAGTTCCACCCTTAGCTCCTTTATTACCCTGGGATATATGCCATCCGGTCCCATTGCCTTGTCCACCCTGAGCTTAGTGAGCTCATGTAGGACCCTTTCTTTTGTGAAGGGATTTGTGCACAGCTCCCTCCCCGTGTCCATGGTGCTGGGCTGTGGGCCCTGCCCCACCTTCTCCTCAGTAAATACTGAGCAGAAGTATCTATTTAGGGTGCATGCTTTTCTTTGGTCCTCTTCTACACACTCCCCCTTATCCCCTCTGATTTTAGCAATACCCCCTCTGGACTTTCTCCTTTCACTAATGTATCTATAGAAAGTCTTGTCCCCTTCTTTTACTGTTCGTGCTAGTGTTTCCTTGGCTTGGGCCTTTGCCTGCCTTACTGTCTTCCCTGCTTTCCTTAGGGAAGTTTGGTATGCCTCCCTATCTTCTTCCCACTGCGTTCCCTTATATTTCCTGAATGTCAACCTTTTGGCTCAGACCTTTTCTGCTACGGTTTCTGAGAACCAAAGTAGTGTCCTCCTTCTTTTGCTCTTGCTTCTCCCCCTAACACAACGGGATGTTGCTTCAAGTATTACATCCTTAACGCTTTCCCACTTTGCCTGTTCCACCTCACCTGTATTTCATCTTGCCAGGGCTTGCTTAACTCTGCTGGCCATCTTATCAAAGTCAGCTTCTCTGAAGTCCCACATTTTTGCCTTGGAATGGGATGATTTAGTTCTAGTAGCAAAATTGAACCATACCATGTGATGGTCACTGGCCACCAGTTGACCTTCTACCTGGAGATCTGTGATCCTTTCCCTGTTAGTCAGTACTAGATCCAGGATGGCCCTGTCTCTCATGGGTTGCTGCACCAATTGTTTGAGGCCCTCCCCCTGCAGGGAATCCATTATATGTCTAGTTCTGTTGGATGTTCCTGCTGGTATTGACCAATCTGTATCTGGCATGCTGAAGTCTCCCATTAGCAGACCCTCCCCTTTAGCTGTCATGTTTTGTATATCTTCTAACAGTAATGTGTCTATGTCCTCCCCTGCTCTGGAGGCCTGCAGCCAACCCCAGTTCGTATGATCCCCAATGTCCATGGCAGTCTGGAGCTGTTGCTTGGCCACAGTCCAGCCCCGGTCTCGGACCTGTTTGACCATGGCCTGAAGGTCCGCAGGCAGATGAGGAGCACCCCATCTAAGGTGCCCAGCAGGGCATGGAAGAAGTGGGCCATGAGGAGGGCTGAGCTCACCTGGCGGAGGCCAAGCGAAGAGGCGGCATAGACCTTTTTAGCCACATGGTCCAACTTCTTGGACTCCTTATCAGGCAGCTTGTCAACATCCCCAGTGTTGTCAGAGTGCCAGAAAACAAGAGACAGCCACCAACCCCTCAGCTGAAGGATGCTCTGTGAAACCCAAAACGGATCCAGTGGGCACCCTGCATACTTGCAGGCCATCCTGGCAGAAGGCACAGGGCCGGAAGCGGGGCGCTGCTAGAGTTCCAGGGCAGGGCCAAGAATGGCTTCTGCCTTCAGGAAAGTCTCTGTCGAACAGTCTCCCTGGTTGAGAATCTCAGTCAATGGGTAACGAGCCCGTTTCTGGACAGACTCCATCTTCATACTCGTCAACTCAGAGATCAAACGGAAGAGACCCATGAAAGAGGATGGACCTTCATCCATCGAGCGATCCCCCATGGACTCCACGTCGACCAAATGGAAGTGTAGGGAGGAACCCTTGGACTCTGAAGAGTCGTCAAAGAGCGGTCAACCGCCGGAGTCCCCACTGACTCTCCATGGATGGTCAGGGGTGACGGTGACCGACAGCCGATGGGGAAGCCCCTTGGCTGGCTGAGACTCCTTAGTTGGGCACTGACCGTAGCCTGTTTGGGTGGCGGCTCCACCATAATTTGCAGAGAAGCCAGAGTCAGCTGAGTCGGGACTGTCTTATTTGGTTCCATCGGTGAGTTGGTGTCGGCCTTTAGAGGACAGCCAGGTGATGGCTGGCATAGAATCCGGGGTCAGTTTGGCACCGGTAAACACCAGCTGTTGCCACATCAAGTCCTTGTAGCGCTGACACAACTTGCGCCTAAGCCTCTCCTCACCTGAGGAGGACGAAGCTGAAGAATAGTGTCGGCGCTGCTTCTTGTGGTTGCAAGAGCGGAAGCACTGATGATGGTGGAACTAGCTTAACCCACGGGAAGAAGATCTTGACCTCGGCCGCAGGGGGGACTGTTGGCGGGGCTCAGAGGGAGTCGGCGATTGCCAAGACTCCTCCTGGTCAGGGTCAGGGACTAGAGGTGGTGGGTCACCAGACTGATCCTTCCCACTAATGGTCTGCATCACTACTGGCATCCTAGACAAGGAAGTATTGGCCTCCTTGGCCGACAACTGGTCGGTTGCCTCGAGAAAAATCACGGCTGGGGCTTCAACCAGCGTCTCGGCTGACAGGCTCAACAGGGTTACCGTGGAGCCAGTGGCCAAGGCCGAGGATTCAACCAAAGTCAAATCTGGAGAAGTGCAGGAATTGGAGGCCCTCAACCGAGAGTGTTCCCGATCTCACAATCAACGATGAGCCTTTTGTTTCTTAGACTCTTTTTTAGATTTGGATTTGCCGGGGGTTCCCTGATCAAAGGTTGGCAGGGACTGGCACAATTATTTGAAGAAGCCCGTAAATTCGAGCCCGGCAGAAGCAGAGGAGGAATGGGCCGCGGCCTGGGCCGCCTCCTCTTCGAAGGGCACAAGTTGCTCAGAGGACGCCACAGCTGAGGAGACCACCCAATGGGCATTTTTTGATTTGACCAGTGGATTTTGTTGCGCTGGGTGGCTCAGTTTCAGGAGGGCGAGATGGTCCTCCAGGACGGTAGAATGAAATAAGTGGTAAAAGTCACAGCCCTAGTGATTGTGGTCGTGCCCCAGGCAGTAGATGCACGTGGCGTGCGGGTTGGTCCTGGACATCTTCTGCTTGCAAGGGCACCGGCGGAACCCGGGAGCGGACTTATTTTCCATCGTGGTCACGATCGAAGTGCGAGCTGAAGATGAAACCCATGAGAGTTGGTTTGGAAGTAATTCTGAAGATTCTTCCAGCGGAAAGAAAGATCTAGCATTATGGGGTGGAGTAGAGGGCGTTACCACCCGGGCGGGTGGGGGGAGCCAGCCTGAAGACTTTCTGGCACATTTTAAAGGGAAAGGACACTGCCAGAAAGTGTGGATAGAACATAATACCCACGTCCCTAGAACTAATCCCTTCCAAGACCCACTTTGTCAGAGGTAATAGCAGAACACTGCAGGAAGAAGTGAAAGAGCCAAAAATCACAAAAGAACCACATGCACAGTTTCAGCAGCTGGTGCTTACTCAAAATGAAATCGACAAAAGCAACACGTGGAAGCAAATTGTTCAGTGAAATAAAACAAGGGATATATCACAACTTGTAGTTTGAAGGCAATATTTGCGAAATGCAGTTCAAAGTGAAAGATTCAGCTCTGACCAGGATCCATTCTTGCCTTTGGTGGCAGGTCCAAACACCAGTCTTCTGGAGTTACTGTGCCATCCTTATTGAGTCTCTGTTCAGATCTTTTGGAGTGGAAGGACTTGGCTGGACAGTACTGCTGCCTCCGTTGCTGCTACGGCTTCTGCAGGGTCACAATAGGCTCTCTGATTTTAATCTGGCATTGAGGGTGCAGTTTGGTGGCTTCTTTTGTGACAGAGTTCATTGTGACACTGGACTTCTTAATGTTGGTGAGGCAGTCTTCACATCGGGGACAAAAAGGTCTTTGGTTATATATGGAAGATCTGCCACCCCCCTATAGTCATGCTCTGAGATGTATGGTTACCACAGCTGCCACTGACTTGGCTGTAGCTTGAAAACTGACACACAACTGACTCAAGTATTTAGGGGAGGCAGGGTGCTAACGGTGAAACCACCGGAACAAGACCACAAATACAGCACTCCGAAGGAAACTGCAGGCTGCAGTTTAGACTTGAAAAAAGTTGTTTTAATCCATTCCATATATACAGTAGATACAAACATGCAGTGCAGGTAAACACCAGCACTTTGCGTGTCAAACAATTACACTTCATTAGGGGCATCGCTGTTTGCGATTTTGTTTTCTTTTTCCATATTCTGTTTACCTCCTTTGCTGCCCCAGTTGCCTCCTTTAGACCGAAACCCCCATCCCCGTCACCCTGGTATCACTGGGACTTACCTTCCAGAGTTCTGCCCGGTCACCAGGTGTGAAGCCTGCAGAGGGTCAGTAGTCATCCGCAGTTAGGGAGTTTTTCATCCATTTTTCTCCCATCCCCTGTGGCTGGGGCACACACGCCAGACGTGCATATGTGGAGGTGCGCGCAACTCCATAGAAATCCCGCAGCACTCTCCCTTCCTTGGCACCCATCAGTCCCACACTAGCCTCAGGCCTCCACCAGGGGGCAGCTGTTCGGTGGGAGCACCAATCCTCCCTCCACAGGAGAGTACAGCAGTCCTTCGGATGCTCGATCCTCTACCTCCACAGCTGTCCCCCAGCAGCCCGCTTGCACCGCGAACATCACTGGCGTGGTAGGAGGTAAGACACGGATGCCTCAGCCCTCCATACCATTGGGCCGGTTTTGTTTGAGAGTTGACATACTGGGGTTTACTTGTCCTACATTTTTTTTTTTGTACCAGTATAATGAATGGACTAAAACAATTTTTTCAAGTCTCAACTTCAGCTTGCAGTTTCATTTGGCGTGCTCTATTTGAGGTTTCATAGCTCGACAATTAAGCACCCAAAATCCATGATGTCCATGACATCCTGTTGAACGTCTGCTGACAAAAGGAGCCACTGGTTATGAGTCTTTCTAAGATTTTGTGGCTGTACTGTAACATGGCCTGCCTAATGCCTAGGGACACTACTGTGTAAACTCTGCAGCCAAAGTGGTCCTCTTTCTTGCCCTCTTTCTCCAGGGGCTTTGCAGACCTTCCCTTCATCTTTGTCTTGCAGAAAAGGGAGTTCCAAGAACCCTTTATACCTTACCAGAGGAGCCAGGTACCACAGAGCGAAAGCAGACACTTCAGTTGATGAGACAGGCCCAATGGAACGGAGGCTACCTGCCTCATAACTGGACCCTCAAGGATTGAGACCTCTTGCAGTTCAAATTTGGGTACAGAGCATCAAGATGCCGCCTAGACAAATGAACCACTCATCTGGTCAGTGTGATCACCACAAACAGGACCCTATGAATGTGTGTCAGTTGACCTGCTTGCAGCCTTGGTTGGAACTTCCATCAGTGACTGAGGTGGTGGGGAATACCCTAAATAGACTTAGGAACCCTGTGGTATTAGTGGGGCCAGGACATAAGCCAGGGTCGGTGAAAACTAGCCTATAAATGGACACCAGGCTTGATTAGGAGCTGGGAGTATGGCAATGACTGAGGATCCCAAAACTGTATCCAACTAGTTCATGAACCATTGCTGCTATGCAGAATCATTGTGGAGTCACTGAGCTTGACATTGTTGATGGGATAAACTCTGACAGTGGGAGCCTAAAAACAAGGTTCAGGGAATATGACGAGGATCACCTCGACATTTTATGGCACAGATGCCGAGATCGATATCGGGCCTGAGAATGGTAGTGGTTTCCTGACCACAGACTGAGCTGTCTATGAGGCTAACTCACTGGATGAGCGGCCACGACAGGAATATTGGACACCCAACTGGCTAATTAATTGGCATCGGTTAGACCCACTGCTCCTTTGAAAGTGGCACAACCATTGACTTCACAGGTATAGGTACTATTGGCCGAGTACAAATCAGATGTAAACTGCCAGCTCCAGTTTCCGGGTGGGGTAAGACTGGATTCAAATAAGTCAGGGTTGAGAAAAACAGGGTGATGTCCAGTGGCGTCAAGCCACCAGGCCACAAGCGGCGGTGTCAGTCCAGACTGCGACCACATCAGACAACTCATCCGGGTGACTGATCCACATTGTGTGGTTGAGCTAGAATCTTCACAGACAGGCCAAGCAAGCCAACTAGAGATTTGGTCTCCTGAGAGGGACACAGTCACAGTGGAGGCTCTTGTCAAGGAGTGTGGAAGCAGTCTTTCAAGTGAATCCGACTTCTTAAGTGTCATCATCTCTTCTTGAGCTTGTGACATATGGGAGGCAATTCTTTAGTGCAGCAGACCACGTAGTTGAATGTGATTAGAGCGGTCAACAATGAATGCACAGCTGATTGCAAAACCTGCATAAACTCACAGAACAGTTCCTACACATTCTGAGAATCTGGCTGTTAGAGCTGGAGGTTGAGTTCTCCTTCTAGGAAATCAACGACCAGAATCGTCAATGAGGCCCTCTTGCTTAGTGGTTTCTGCCACGCGCTGGGCCTGAGGGCAAGTGATCTAGCTCTGCCACTAAGGACGAGTCAAACTTTTCAGGCTCTCCTTCCCCCATTCACCTGGTTGGCCCTCCTTCCGAGGCGTGCCCCAGCATCATCACCCTGACGTCCACCGGGACTTACCCACTGACAATCTTCCCCTAGGACTTGCCACCCCTTCCAGTGGGGCTGGTAGGGATCCTTTGCCCCACCACAGAACAGATGCAGTTCAGGCTTGCATGCCCAGCTGGTTGGGTGCAGGGCCTGCAGGTGCCCCTCATCATCCTACCACCAGACATTTTCCACTTTCTGTCCCTGGGGAGGTGTGGTGTGCAGTGACATTATGGTGCATGCCATGCACTCCCATGGGATGTGCACCGATGTCTGCCACACCTCCCAACCTTCCTGGCCTGGGCTGCCTTTCTCCTTCTACCAGGAAGCAGACAGGCATCTCCTACCCGGAGAACAGTCTTACGGACGCCCCCCCCGGCCGGTACTCCAGCATCCCTGATTCACTTCTGAAGCCAGGTTGTCAGTGTTGCAAGTGGTAGAGCTGCCACTGCGCTGGCGGGCCACGTTCCTGGTCTCTCCTTGAGCACTGTGGCCCAGCATTCCTTGACTGAATTTGGTGCACAGAGAGATGCCAGCAGCAACTACTTATGTTGTCAGACCTAAGCAGTGCACTCAAGCATTATGCTCACTAGTGATGGAAATTGTAAGCTTGTAAATAACACACCTTGTAAAGCCAGGTTTCTGGTTCTGAGCCACAGTGTCACAGAAAGTACAGTTACGTAAGAACTTACTGTAACAGTAGATCTTCGAGAACAGCTCTTGCAGGAAGGGTTACACCATTAGGACTGAAGCCGTCAGGCGCCAGGACCCCACGGAAATTTTCTGGCTAGCAGTCTTCAGCGGGATCGCTCAACGCCGGGTCCTGCCCCGACGGCCAGAAGTAGTACATATGAGGCGCGCCCCCAATCCTCAGTTCTCCGCCAGAGACTCCCAGCCGCTGGATGACATCTGAAGAGGAGACCGAGGATCCGCCATCAGAAGGCCAAGACTAAAAACAGAATATTCCATTCCAAAAGATGGATGTTTGACTATGACCTACCTCCACTAGAAGGGGATGGTGGGCGGAAGGTGTTGCAAGAGCTGTTCTCAAGATCTACTGTTACAGTAAGTTCTTACGTAACTGTACTATCTAACTTCGACATACAGCTCTTGCAGCAGGTTACACCATTAGGACTGATTCCCAAGCAATAGCGGCAATCATATGCCACAGGGAGGAGGAAAGGTAGGGATCACTACCCTACTCGAGCCTAAGATAGAAGTCCCTGAAGGACGGCTAGGCTGAAACCTGCTCTTTGCCTCGATGCAATGTCCAGGCTGTAATGCCTAATAAAGGAATGCACCGAGCTCCAGGTGGCCGCAGCACAAATAGCTGTGGTGGAGACATTCCTTAGTGCCGCAAAGGAAGTGGCCACTCCTCTCGTCGAATGACCCTTGACCACACCTGGTAAGGGTTTGTTGCGCTTGTCATAACAGAAAGAGATACACTGGATGAGCCAACGCGATAGAGACTGTTTAGAAACACGAGCTCCTTTCATTCTCTCAGCGAAGGAGACAAACAGTTGAACCGACTTTCGATACTGTTTGGTTCTGGTCAGATAATATCTGAGACACCTGTGAACATCAAGGGTGTGAAGCAGAGCTTCTCCTCGATTGGTGTACTTGGGAAAGTACACTGGTAAGTCGATATCCTGATTAAGGGTGAGGGCTGAGACCACCTTAGGCAGAAACTTTGGGTTTGTCCTCAGGGATACCCTATCCTGATGGAAAATTAAATAAGACTGTTTGCACAAGAGTGCATGCATTGGAGATCCTTCTTGCTGAAGTAACTGCAACTAAAAACAACGTTTTCCACGACAGAAAACGTAGCTCGCAATCCGCAACTGGTTCAAAAGGTGGCAGCATAAGCTGCTCCAGTATAAAGGGCAAGTCCCAAGGAGGAACCGGATCCTTGATAGGCGGCCTAAAGTGGAGGACTCCCTTTAAAAAGGCACGAGTAGTGTCCAATTGGGCCACCATCCAATGGCCTAAGGGGGGGGGCATGGAAAGCCGAAACTGCGCAAAGATGCACCTTAATCGAAGAGCAAGCCAGTCTGGACTGAAAAAGTGAAAGCAGGTAATCCAGAACCAGCTTTTTGGGACAGTCTAACGGCGAGACACCGCGCGCTTGAGCCCACAAGCAAAATCTGCGCCATTTCATGGCGTATGTTGCGTGTGTTGCCGGCTTTCTGGCGGCAGAAAGTACATCTGCCACTTCTTGCGAGACTCCATATCGTATCATGGCTATGTCTCTAGGAGCCAAGTGTGTAGGTTCAATGAACGTAAGTCCAGATGGACTAATGAACCCTCCTCCTGAGACAGCAGATGGGAGCTGATTGGCAAAGGAAGTGGAGGTTCCCGGGATAGCTGATGCAGAAGCGGGAACCAAATTTGTCTGGGCCAGAAAGGCACTATCAAAATGAGTGTCGCCTGCTCCCTGCGAAGTTTTAAGAGGACTCTCTGGATCAACGGGAAAGGAGGGAAGGCATAGAGGAATCTGCCCGCCCAGGAGAGGGGACAACGCGTCTCGCCAGAAAACACCAGGCCCTGGATCTAGCGAGCAAAAATTGGGCAGTTTTGCGTTGGATGGGGACGCGAAAAGGTCTAACTCTGGAGTGCCCCATCTGTGAAACAGATCCTCTGCCACCTCCTGTAGAAGTTCCCACTCATGGACTCTGGCCTGAGAGTGACTCAGGCTGTCTGCAACAGTATTGTCCACTCCGGGGACGTGTACTGCAATTAGGTTTGCGTCGTGCTGCACTACCCACTCCCACACTCTCATGGCCTTCCTGCAAAGCGGGTAGGAGTGATTGCCTCCTTGTTTGTTGAGGTAATACATCACCGCGGTATTGTCTGTTTGCAACAGGAGAGTACCCAGTGGAATCTCCAACTGGAAGGCTTGCAGGGCGTAAAGTACCGCCCCCATCTCCAAAATATTGATGTGGAGATGGGATTCCTGGACTGTCCATGTGCCCTGGGACCTCACCCCGTGCAGCTGTGCTCCCCACCCGAGCCCTGAGGCGACTGTGCAGAGAGTCACAGTTGGAGACAGCGCTGTGAAGGGAACCCCCATGGAGAGGTTCCCTGGATCTAGCCACCATTGCCAATCTCGAACTGCAGCATTAGTGATTCGAACTGGCTGCTGCAGATGGTCTTGCCTCTGGTCCCACTGCACTCTCAGCATCCACTGGGTTACTCGCATGTGGAGCCTTGCCATCGGGACTGTCGCAATGGCCGCAGCCATGTGTCCGAGCAGGCGAAGGACCAGTCTGGCTGGAACGGTCCTCTTCCCAGACAGGTCCCTTATGAGGGATCGGGGATGTGTTCCACTCTGTCCGCGGGAAGAAAAGCTTTTCCCTTGACGGTGTCCAGAACTGCTCCTACGAACTGCAGTTTCTGGGACAGTACCAAGAGAGACTTCTCGTGGTTGATGAGAATACCCAGTGACTGAAAAAGGACCTGGGTACTGTGAATGGCTGTCGTCAGTGCTTCCCTGGAGGGAGCCATGAGAAGCCAGTCATCCAGGTATGGGAACACGCAGTAGCCTTATCTCCTTAGAGATGCCGCTACAACTGCCATGCACTTCGTGAAGACGCGAGGTGCCGATGACAGTCTGAAAGGAAGCGCTCGGAACTGATAATGGCGGCTCTGAAACTTGAAATGCAGGAACCTCCTGTGCGCTTGAGCAATACGGGATATGCAGGTAGGCGTCCTGCATGTCTAACGATGTCAAAAAGGCGTCCTGCTTTAGCATGGGTATTAAACCAGGAAAAGTCACCATGCGGAAGCGTTTGTAGATGACCGATAGATTGAGGTCGCTGAGGTCCAGAATTGGATGGAGGTCCCCTGTTTTCTTTGGAACCAGGAAAAAGTGTGAATAGTAGCCTAACCCTCTCTGGTTCTCTGGAACGTGCTCCAAGGCTTCCTTCTCCAGAAGCGCGAGCACTTCCTGCTGTATAAGCAGGGCATGCTGACCAGAGTAGCGGGAAAGCAGAGGAGGCCTTGTAGGTGTTCTGCCTACGAATTCTATATAGTGGCCTTTTTCGACCAATTGCAGCACACAGCTGTCAGTGGTGATCGACCGGCACCCTGGCAGGTGACGTGCGATGCGACCCCCGACCTTCATTTCCCGTGGATCCTGAGGGGGGGTGGGGGCCGGGAAGGAGTCATGCTGTGGCAGTGTTAGATCCCGCAGGTTGGGCCGGCTTTGCAACTCGGTAGCCTCTGCCTGAGGATGACTTAGCTTGGGCTTTTCGGGTAAAGAAGCCCCTTTGCTGTTGGCCAGAACGCGGTTGTTGCCTTTGTGTTCGGCCACGGAAACGACTCTGGTTCCACGAATGGAACTAAGTCGAGATCTGTACATAGCCTGAACAGATCTAACTGTCTTCCCTGCTTCCTGAAGTTTGGTGATCACCTTCTCCGAGGCTTCACCAAAAAGGACTTCACCATAGTATGGAACATCCATGATATTCTTCTGGATGTCCAGGGTAAAACCGAAGACGTGGAGCCAAGAGTGTCTCCAGAGACACACGCCTGAGGCTGCAGCTCTGGCCGAAGAGTCCGCAGAATCGTATGCGGCTCTGAGCACCTGGGTCCCCACGTCCGAACCCGTATGGAGGAAATTTAAAAGCTCCTCCTTTTGACCACCGTCAGGCATCTTTTCAACCAGGTCCTGTCCCTGCTCCCACAATGCATTCTGGAATTGAACCATGTGGGCGAGGTAATTTAAAGACCTGATGACGCAAGTCGCTGCCGCATACGCGCGCCTACCCAGGACATCCAACTGCTGAGATTCCGGGTCCGGTGGCTGTGTGCTCAAGTGTTGAGATCTCTGAGACCGGTCATGTGAGGCTGTGATGGCCAGAGGATGGTTCGCCAGGTACTGGTCCTCCCTTGGGGCCTTGTACAGGCAGTCAGCCTTCTTTGGCACTGCTGGGGTCGAATGCAGACGCTTCCACGTAGCCTTGGTGACGTCCGCGAAGGTGTCCACCAAGGGTGGGACTACCACAGGCTTAGGGTCTTTCTGCTGAAGGTAGCAGGCAAGGCGTTGTCTCTCGGGGTCTAGTTCTTTAGCATCCCACCCCATGTTCTTCTGGATATGCCTCATGATCTCAGCGAACGAGGGATTATCCGGAAGGGACCTGGGAAGGTCACATGGGTCTGGGGAGGGAACGCTGATGGGAGAAGGAGATATGGAGTGCCCTGAGGTGCCAGATCTGGAGTCCTCCACGGACTAAGTATACCGGCATCGCCGGGGTCTCTTGGGGCTGGGGCACCCTGAAGTGGATCTCGAGGGAGGCCTTCCCCTATCTGATGATCTGCCCCTAGGTGGGGGTGTTGGCTCCTTGGAGGTCGGTGACCATCCTGTGGACCCCCTGGATGGGAGAGGGGGCGCAGGCGTTGAAGAAATAGCCGGAGCGGGAGGAGGGTGTGTGGTGACCACATCCTTACTGATGGTGTCCCACCAGATGGTGAAAAGCTCCTTCACCTCTGCCAGATTCAGGCCCGACGACGGGCCAGATACTGGTGGCCTGTCGTCGGGGGCGGACGTCGGGTCCCCGGGGGTCTCCTGCTCCGGGGAGGGTTCCCGTGGGAGCTCGACTGTTCCAGAGTCGCCCGCCCACCTGGTCCTTGGGCTGAGTGGTGGTCTCCTCCGATGATGCCTTCCGACCGACGTCGGTAGGTGACGGTGATGCGGTCCTCCCCTCTGGGATAGCTGACGTCGGTCCCCCGACCGACGCCCTTGGGGGCGAACGCCTGGCCGGCGACGGGTGTCTCACTGTAGCTGGCTCCTGGGAATGCCTATCAAGTTTGGCCGACTTCGGGTCCAATGTCCGTTTCAGGGATGTCAGCTCCTTAGTCTTGTGCTGGACTGGGTCCGACCCACACGGCGGCTGGGACACTGACCTGGCATCGGAGTCCGGACGACGGGAGGAAGACTTGTGGCGCTCCCCAGACTTGGACGAGGCCTTAGAAGGAATGGATGAAGCCAAAGGCCTGGAAGTCTTGATAGGCTGCAGGGAGGAGGAACCGCTGGAGGATCTGACCTGAACTGGGGGAGGCTGAGACTAGGCCCTAGAGGGAGAGCGATCTGACCTCGAGCCGGAGCTGCGGGAGCCCGAGGCCCTCGATGGGGATCTGGGCTTTTCCTTCTCCCGGTGCCTATGGGTCTTCCCTGACGACTCCCCCCTGGAGGAAGGTTCCCCATCCATGGCCTTGAGTTTCTGCTCCAAGAGAAACGCCTGAAGGCCCTTCTGGTGGTGGATCCTGGTGCGACTATTGAAGACCTGGCAGAAGGAGCAGGCCTTGATGTCGTGGTCCGGGCCTAGGCAACGCACACAGGCAGAGTGAGGATCCTTGAAAGGGATCTGTTTGCCGCAGGCACACTTCGATGGGTGACCTTCCAGAGAGGTGTTTGGAGAGGACATCAGATGAATGCAATTACGATATGAGAAGAAAAAGAACGTCGTAGTTCCTAGTCGTCGCACGCTAGAAAGTGACAGAGAGGCCGATGCTTGCAATGTTGACGGCGGGAAAAGAACTGAGGATTGTGGGGGGACTGCCTCCTTATGTACTACATCTGACGTTGGGGTCGGGACCGACGTCAGGGGTGGTCCCCGCTGAAGACTGCTAGCTAGAAAATTTCCATGGGGTCCTGGCGCCTGACGGCTTCAGTCCTAATGGTGTAACCTGCTGCAAGAGCTGTATCTCGAAGTAAGATCAGTGAAGTCAAACCCTGTTGCAAAATGGATGAAAAAAGAAAACTGCAAAAATCGAAATCACAAGCAGGAGCTGTGAAGGAGGTTACCAGTCTTTGCCAGTAAAACAAAAAATATATCGGATATCAATATGGGTGAAGCTGTGAGGATACATAGGTGACAGAAGAAGTCAAGTTGGAAGAGTGCTCCAGTGACTGAACAGGCTCTGTCAGTACTGCCTAAGTGTGGAGAGTGGAGTGATCATTGGTGGTGAGGGAAAAAACCCATTTACTTTCATACTGAGAATAAGGATTGTTACCTAAAAATGTCATCTTAAGTTAAGCAAGTCCCAAGGCTTCTACACTGAGCATATGCATCAGGGGATTGGTAACTCCCCTAAATATGAGAACATAATGCACACTCAGCAGTTAAAAATCAAATACTTACTTCCACACTGTAGTCTTTCAATGGATGGAAGGTCACAAAAAAGAAATGTTCTTGTATCCTCTGCCAATTCTTTCTAGCATTCCTAAAACCAGAGCATGAAATGTATAATCTGAATCTTCAAGTTTGCTAATGTAATGATGCAGTCATTCACTAATATTATCCTCATCAGAAATGCATTTATTTTACTTATTTATTGAAATTTGTTAACCGGGTAAGCCTACTGAGACAACAATGTCAGGGACGACCTGGGGTTAATTACATTTATCAAGCTGACAATATCATTCAAATCAGTGGCATCAGGTTACAAATCAGTGAACACTGCACACATAGACATGGGTGAGACAAGGTAGCATAAAACAAATGTTAAGTAACAATGCTTATAAACAGAGCAATACTATACACAATGGGTTGGTATCTAAGACTGAGTACAGTAGTAGGTTGCGTGGGTTTACGACTGGTAAGCTAGAGGAGACCCTAGACTGGGGGTGTGGAGGGACAAGGAAGGTGCCAGGGTATTCACTGAAGGCATCAATTACAATTACATTTGCTGGCAACATACATATGGGATTTCAGTGCGGTTTTGAATGTGCTCAGGGTGGAGCAATTGGTCACGTCAAGAGGCATGCTGTTCCAGAGTACAGGTGCAGAGATGGCAAATGACCTGTCTCCTGCACAGGATTTCGAACTAGGTACTTTCAGGGTGGGGGTTGGCAGACGAATGCAGCGCACACATGTGAGACTTGTACTTGAGTAGACCGTTAAGACTGGGTGTTCCAGATAATTTGCCAGTTTTGAATGCAAGGCAGAAGGGTGGGGTATGTGATCCTGGCCTCATTCTGCCCAGTTTAAGGAGTTGAGTACTCCACAGTGGTGGTCACGAGGGTGAGCACCTGCAACGAATCAGATGACTTTATGGTAAAAGGCTTTAAGTTTTGAAAGTTCGGTACTTTGGAGCGCTTGAAAGAGGGGAGCACTATATAGAACTGGTAGAAGAGTTCTTGTAGAAACTGACAGCCATGCTTCATTGGTTAAGTATCCACCTTGTCTGTATAGCAAACCTAGTTTTTGATGGAGGGACTTGGTAAGTGCTTCCACGTGAATTTTCAGTGTTAGCTCTTGATCAAGATGCACACCTAGGTATTTGAGGGAACAGCAGACCTCCAACCTGGTGCCATTTGTCGAGGTTAGCTGTAGAAGATTATGTCTCTCAACACCAAGAAGAAATCCTTGGCCCTGATGATTGATTTTATTTATGAGTTTCTGAGGTTAAGCATACTCTGTAGTGTGCATTTCTCATCTGTGAACATTATGTTATTACAATAACAAAAAAATCTGGTCAGAACTGATATGGATTTGGAGAGCTTTTGGGATGCTTTTACCCATTATTTCTAATGAATCTGCACAATGCAGATCTGTGGAGAGGCAGTTACGTGGTCTTCCTTTTACACATTTTTACAATGTGTTTTCCTAGAATATGCCTGCTGATTGCTATATATTTAGCCTGGATAGTTCACAGAAGACGTGGCATCTTATTTTCCGTGGGGCTCTACATCTACACAATATTATGCTGCATTGCGTAAAATCAGAAAGCACTGAAAACAATATTTTACATCTGGTGGACATATTAAGTGCCGGACTGATGCACAAGCAGAAAGATGCGTTGTGCAAAGAGGGTGTGCTGGTTGGCACTGATAAAATATTCAAAGAGAATGCACCATCAGTACAAGGTGTGCATACAGTGAAGCCCACTAGGATGAAGCACAGCACTGCAGAACTGTGCAGTAGAATTACTGCAGCAAACAATGCAATTTCAATGGGAGTTGATCCCTTTTGAAATGCAGTAAACCTCTGACACTCCGCTTCATCCCGGTGGGCTTCATTGTACCTGTTGAAAATGTGACCTTGGATGGGAGTCACAGTGCAGACGGCTCCAAGTCAGGTGCATTCAGGGTGACCCCAACTGAATAACTTCCAGGAGGAATGTGTGGCACATACTAGTATGCGTCGCAGCCCCCATGGATGATATTCAGCCCAGGAATGCAAATGAACTAACTGAGCATGCAGGGTGCAAAGGGGCCTTATGCAAGCTCATTACTGGCTCATTTGCATGTTGGCATGGGGATGAATGTGCCGGAGAAGCTCTCACCCCCAATCCCCAACCCCGATCGCTCCCATGTGGGACAGGCCCTGAAGTCTATAGTGGTAAAGTGGCACCCCCCACCCATTCCACCAGCCCCGATCATACCGGAGTCCAGGCTCTACCATTTCTATACTGTAGGGACCCTGATGCCATCCCTGATTGCACCTGAATACACCTACAGTCATTGTGTATATTGTAGTGGCCCCCACTCCTCCTCAACGGTGCACAGACACCCCCCTCCCTGCCCCCCAACCCATTCCATTGTGACGACTGGCTCTGTGATGGGACCATACCACTGTATCAGTGGGTGGCAGAGCACTCGCAATAGGACGTTGGAATGTGTTATAAGTAGGCACAAGCTGTGTGCGGGTGATAATGCCCAGTGGCCATACACCTCAGGCACTCACATGCGGATCCATCATTCCGGTGCCATTGCACTGCTCAGTGTGGGTGATGGCTAATGCTGTACTCACACAGGTCCCAAAACAGGCATGTTACAGCCGATCTCCCATTTGTTTTTACAACTGGAGAACTGCGGATGAACTATCCATAGCCTGAAGCACACACTGCAAATTGCATTGCAGGATACCGTACCTCATGGCACCCGGATACCTCAGCAGTCCAGAGGGTGGCATGTTACACAGGGGAATGGGGGACAGTGTGGACTTGCGGCGGAGTATGACAGCAGGAAGATACAGCATCAGAAAGGCATGCATTGGGGGTATGTAAATTCCCTCTTATGGTTTGCCAGGGACGTACACATGGCTGCATACACTGGGGAGTCCACAGCTTGCGTGGTGCCCTATTGCATGGTACAGCAAGTTGGGTCATTCCAGGGTGCAGGTCCCCAGCCCAGGTTCAGTGCAGTCAATGGCTGGCCATGGCAGGGTGTGGAGGGCAGTGCCAGTCTTTGCAACAGGTCGGGTATGGAGGGAGTGAGCGTGTCAGTGTACAGGGGCGGTGGTGGGGGGGTCCTCTACACTGTGGATATGGACCATGGTTTCCTCTGGTGCGATCGGGTCTGGGGGACCCTACCCTATGGGGCTCTTCAGGGATGGAGTTGGATAGATTGGGGATGGAAAAGGGGTACTTCTAGTCCACCAGGGCTGCCACGCTGCTGTGCACCTGGGTGCACATCCGCAGCCTGCCTGTGGGTGGCTGGCTGGGTTAGGCCAGCTATTTGTGACCTATCTGTGGGCCGTGGTGCTCTGGATTGTGAGGGTCTCATTTCCACTGAATATGCAGCAGCACGGCATATGCATGGGAATGCCCCTTGACTTGAATGGCATACCATTTGTGTGAGCCCTGGCCCATTCCCTTGCGGCCAGTGCATCCCACACGTTTGAATATCACGCTGCTGCGCACTGTTGGAGTTGTACAGCACATCTCTCATTTTGTCGGAACACGCTGTGGATCTCCTTTGAATATGGGGGCCCTGGACTAGGTACCCTTAATAAATACATTATAAAAATGATAAAATCATGGCCCCACTAAAAACAAGATATTGCAACTAATCTGGGACAGGCTGAGTAAATACAGTGCAAAAATGTGTAAATGAAGATCCCTATGACAATGAGATGTTGCATCTCCCCTGCCCTATCCAGGATACAAAATATAGGATAAGAAATACTACAAAAGAGATTATCTTCGCATCCTGTAATGTTAGCGGAAACAGCTGACTGAACTTGTTCATGGCTGCAAATGTTTGCGATGCCAGAGGTGAAAACGGCAGCGAAAATAGCAGCGATAGACAGGGCCATCATATTACAGGCATTTTTTTAGCTGATCAATTAGTAAACCTAGCCCTATTTTTGTAATTGACTACCCCGTTTACATACCTGTTAGCTCTTCACACTGAAGATAACTCAATAAGCCCAGCCCTAATTGCTGTACTTGACACGCATTAACCCCAATTACTTACTCAACTGTAATTGCTGCCCGACGACCCCAACGCACACCCCGATGCCTGTTGGTGGGGATGGGGTGGGTGTGGGTGCCAGGGGTGGCAAGCCTAACACCGAATTTCCTTGCTTTTGTCACTGTGGAACAACCCTAACTGATGCATTAAACCAATTTTTTTGCCATGAATTTCCGTTCATTTTGAGAATGTGCACTATAAATAGTGAATGGTTCGGGCCTCATGCTCCCACCATGCTTCCAATTTGTGCGTTATAATCCTAGAAGAAACGGTAACGCTAACAGTACTGGTAATCCTAATGGGAGCGTTAACGCTAACAGTAATGCCAACGCTAAAGGTAACAGTAATGGTAACGAAATGCACACGCAAATGGTAATGCAAACACAAATGGTAACGCCAATGGTGACGCAAAAGAAAACAGTAAAGCAAATGCAAGTGCAAAAGCAAATAGAAAAGGTAATGCAAATGATAACGGAAATGCAAGCGAAAACGTGAACACAAACACAGATGGTAACGCAAATAGCAATGAAAACGGTAACGCAAACGGAAGCGCAAATACAAATTCAAATGGTAAATGCACACAGTGACACAAACGAAAGCGCTAATAAAAATGGTACTGGAAATGCAAACAGTATCAGTAATGCAAACGGTAACGCCAACGGTGACTCAAAAGGAAACTGCAACACTAATGGTCATGCAAACGTAAGCACACATGGTAATTTACACAGTGACGCAAATGGAAACGATAACGCAAACAGTAACGGAAACACAAGCACAAACGTAAACACTAATGATAACACAAATGGTAACAAAAACGTAAACCGGAACGGAAACAGCAATGGTGACACACAAGGAAACAGTAACGCAAGTGACAACGGAAATGCAAGCACAAATGCTAACGGAAACACAAACTGAAACGGTAATGCAAACGGTAACGAAAACACAAACGGTAATGGTAACGCAAATGGAAACGCAAACAGTAATGGCGACGCCAAAGGAAACTAACGCAAGGGAAAACGCAGACGCAAATGATAACGTACACGGTGACACAAACAGAAATGCTAACGAAAACAGTAATGGAAACACAAACAGTAACGATAATGGCAACAGTAACAAGAACAGTAAAGGTAACGAAAACACACACACAAATGGTAACGCAAACGGTAATGAAAACACAAACAGTAACGGTAACGCAAACGCAAGCGGAAACGGTACCAGCAATGGTGACGTGAAAGGAAACAGTAACCAAACGCAAAAGCAAATGGAAATGGTAATGAAAACGGTAAATGGAAACGCAAGTGCAAACGTGAAACCAAACACAGATGATAATGCAAATGGCAACGAAAACACAAACAGAAACGCAATGCAAGCGCAAATGCTAACGCACATGGTGATGCAAATGGAAACGATAATGCAAACGGTAATGGAAATGCAAACGCAAACACAAACTTTTTTTTTCTCAACTTTCTTTCCTCCGGTCACGGTCCCAGGAGCCTCTCTCAGGCATCCTACCTTGCTTCTGCCCTGCCTGAAGTCCCCTTCAATCGTACCTTCCTCTTCCCGCCTTGCAGCTGGCACCACCAGCTTCACCCCTCCTACATTGGGAGCTCTCACACATAGACTCTAGCTGCAGATGTGGGCCCCGGGCAGAGGATCTGCGAAGGTCAGCAGAGTTGGACCCGGTCATGAGCATGGGGGATTGGTGCCGTCGCCTACCCCTGGAACCCCTCCCTTGCGTGGGTACCTCCGACGTCATGCGCATGGCAACTCTGCTGATATCAGCCATGCTAATTTGTGCTGTCTGTGCACTACAGCGCCCCCGATCTCCATCGGGAGCCGCTGGTGTGTGGGACAAACCCCAGACCACCCCCTGGGAGAGGAGACCTGTCCGTTGGACACTCAATCCTCTCCTTCCCCTGCCGACCCCCGTCGACCCAGGCTCGTTCCTGAACCCGGGTTGCCGGCGTGGCGCGAGGTGTGGCGTCCAGCGCCTCAACCATCAGCGACAAACACAAATGTTAACGCAAATGGTCATAAAATGCAAATGGTAATGGTAATACATAGATATATAGACAGTGTCGGCAGATAAAGGCCTATGGCCCACCCAGTCTGCCGATTTGAGCTTGTAAGTTCAGTTTATGTTTTCCTAGAAGTCTGTTGTCCCTTACCCCTGACCTCCAGAATTCCTTTATATCTATCCCATGCATTCTTAAATCCCGTGATTGTTTCAGCCCCCGCCACTTCCTCTGGCAGGGTGTTCCACTTGTCCACCACCCGTTCTGTGAAGAAATTCTTCCTCATGTTTCCTCTGAATCGTCCTCCCTCCAACTTCATCCCATGCCCTCTAGTCCTGGAACATCTTTTTCGCTTAAAAATAGTGTATTCCTGCACCCTGTTCCTCCCTGTAAGATACTTGTATGTCTCTATCATATCCCCTCTCTCCCTCCTCTCCTCCAGGGAGTACATAGATACATAGACAGTGTCGGCAGTTCCTTCAACCTGTCTTCATAGGACTTGTGATGCAATCCATGCACCATCTTTGTTGCCCTCCTCTGAACCTTCTCTACCCTGTCTATGTCCTTACGCAGGTATGGTCTCCAGAACTGTACACTGTACTCAAGGTGGGGCCTCACTAGTGTCTTGTATAGCGGAATTATGACCTCCCTTTTCCTGCTGGTGATGCCCCTGCCTATACATCCCAGCATCCTATTTGCTTTACCTGTTGCCTTGTCACACTGTTTCCCTACCTTGAGGTCATCAGAGATGATAACCCCAAGATCCCTTTCCTGCTTGGTGCATGCTATATCCTCACCCCCCAAATGATATATTGTGCCAGGGTTTTTGTGCCCCATATGCATTATCTTGCACTTCCATGCACTGAATCTTGCACTTCCTTGCATAATACAAATGCAAATGGTAACAGTAATGCAAGCGATAATGGAAACGCCAATGCAAACGCGAATGGTAACGGAAACGCAAACGGTAACGAAAATGCAAATGGTAACGGTAATGCAAACAGTAACGCACACAGTGACTCAAAATGGAAATGATAATGAGAAATGGTAACGGAAACACAAACAGTAGCAATGGTGATACAAAAAAACAGTAAAGCAAATATGTAAGCATACGGTAGCACGCAGTGATGCAAATGGAACGCTAACGCAAACAGTAACGGAATAACAAGGGGAAAGGTAAATGCAAACGCTAATGGTGACAGTAACGCAAACGCTTTGTGTTTGAAAGAGGTGCATCCAGAAGCACAGTGAATACAAAGAATGTGGGCATAACACTGGTCCTCGGACAGGAAAATGAGCACTTGGAATACTAAATTGCTTATATCTCAGGAACCGTACAATGTAGAAAAAAGTTTAAATCTCATATTATTTATGACTTTCAAGGCTTGCTTTGCATTTAGGCCTCCAGTGGGGGACTAAGAATTTTTGTGACGAAAAGTCCGTATCTCGAACCGTTTTCGAGATGCAGGACCCGAAAGGCGAAGCGGACATCGTAATGTTATCCTATGGGAAATATTATCACATTCAGAGTGCCGTAACTTTGCAGACCTGTTATATTTTGGCACCAAACCACCAAAAGGCACATCTGTGTGATGTTGGCCTTCTTCCCTGCAAATTTCAGCCCAAAAGACCAAACTGTTGTTTTGCAGCAGGGTGGCAAAGAATTCCTATTGTTTTGGGTATAGTGCCGCAAATTACTTTCGCAAATCACAACACTTTCAGAAAAAAAAATCACGAAAGTACTTTACAACACTACTTTTTACAAAAATTAAAAAAAAACAAAAAAACAACATATTCTTGGGTGTTGTACCCCCCAAAAAAAGACATGGCTAGCATCCTCAGGGCTCGACTAGGTGAACACAAGAACTGTATCCATAGAGGGTCCCAAATTTAAATGGCAAGCATTTTTCTGACCACCAACTGAAAAAAAAATGGCTGAATCAGGAAAGTAAAGGGTCATTTGCAACAGTAAAAACTGCATTTGCAACATTTTTGCATAGTTTGTTAACTTTTCTCATAGACTATAATGGGATTCAGTGTTTTTTGAATAACTTTTGAACCATTTAATATTTTTTCACACAATGTTTGAAAGGCACATCGGGGACCCCGGCTGAATGTTTCCTGAAGTTTTCAGACCGATTGCGTAAACCGTGCAGGCTGTAGGTGCGAGCAAAGAAATATGCAAAAACCCGTAATTTATGCACTTCTTGGTGCTATGTAGCTCCGCAACCGTATATCAGACTGTAACGAAACTTGGCAGGTCCAGAAATCTATGGTACCAGATTGTGGGTTCCAAATTTCAGGCAAATCTGTCATATGGTGGCAAAGTTATTAAGGTGCAAAATTTCAGATTCAACCTTAAATGGGGTACTATAGTGGCACTACCATGCCACTGTAATATATATATATATATAGCAAATCGGTTTACTGCATCAGTTAGGGCCGTTCCACAGTGACAAGAGCGAGGAAATTCTGTGTTAGGGTTGAAAATCCTAACTGCGCATTCCCCCCCACCCCCACACACATGCAAGCAGGGGAAGGACCAAGGCAACACAAACAATCACACACATCCAGCAGGAGGCGTATACCTGTGTTACTGTAGGAAGTGGAGACATCCAACTTGAGATGATATAGATTATTTCCAAAGTTATTCTTGAGATAGATATATATATATACACACACATACACACACACACAGATGCTATTTTTTGCATCTTTCATTTGTTAGTTTTCAGACAAATTCTCAGACTTTTTTCTGTCCACCTGATGGAATCTTGAATGAGTTAAGTAAATACAGGTTACTCACCTGTAACAGGAGTTCTAGGAATGGTATATGTTGTTCATCCACACTGTCTGGCAGGTATCCTTGCCGCTTTAAATCTTGCTGGAAGGTCTTCAAGCTGGCTCCTTCCACCCACCCGGGTGGTAAAACTCTCGGCTCTGCCCCACGACGCCAGATCTGGCCCGCTGGAAGCCAGGTTGTGCGTCGAAGCCGGGGAGGCATGGTTAGGTGGATGAACAACATATACCATTCCTAGAACTCCTGTTACAGGTGAGTAACTAGTATTTCTAGGGACATGGATATGTTGTTCATCCACACTGTCTGGCAGACTCCTAGCAGTTCTCCGGGAGGAGGGAGGCAAGGCGCACACCCCCTACTTAGGGAATAAAGACTGGAGAACCGAGGCCCCAAAACCAGCATCCCGGCGTGACTCAAGGTCGATGTGGTAATGGGTGATGAAGGTGTGTGCTGACTTCCAGGTAGCAGCCCTGCAGATTTCCTGGATAGGGACGTCCCTGGAAGCAGCCACCGATGCAGCAGTATGGCAGGTAGAATGAGCTCTTATCCCTCTGGGAGGCTCCATACCCGCCAACTTATAGCAGAGATCTATGCAGGAGGTGACCCACCTGCCTATCGTCCGCTTGGCTGCAGGTCTGCCAGGTGCGGCTTCAGCGTAGGTGACAAACAGCTGGCGAACCTCTCCCAATTTCAGCCGTCGCTCATATAATTGAGGCGCCCTTCTAGGGTCCAGAGTATGGAGCCTATATTCGGCCTCTGAGGTGTGATTGGGGTATAACACCGGCAGAGTCAACACCTGATTAAGGTGAAACTCCGACACCACCTTCGGAAGGAATTTCGGGTGGGGGCGCAGGACAACCTTGTCCCTGTGGAAGACCAGGTAAGGAGACTCGATGCAGAGCGCCTGGAGCTCTCCCATCCTTCTGGCTGACGTGATAGCCACCAAGAAGGCGGTCTTCCACGACAGGTGAGAAGTTCACACCTGTGCATTGGTTCGAATAAACGCCCATGAACTTTGCCAGTACCAGCAATAGATCCTGGTGGAGGGTTCTCGCTGGAGAGTATGATCAGGCCTTTGAAAAAGTGCCAGACCACCTTCTCCTGCGCCACCGACTGCTTCCCGGCCCGCGCCCGGTAAACAGAGATGGCTGCCAGGTGCACCTTAAGGGTCGTCGACCTAAGCCTTTGCTGAGAAAGGGACCAAAGGTAGTCCAATATGCTCGCCAAGGAACAGGAGGAAGGGTCCAGGCCCTTGTCCTGGCACCAAATGGAAAATCTCTTCCATTTGAAGGCGTAGCATTTTCTGGTCGACTCCTTACGGGACGCCTCAACTACGTTGAGGACCTCGTCGGAAAGACCCAAGGCCTGGAACTCTAGCCGCTCAGGAACCAGGCCGTCAGGTGCAGGGACTGAAGGTCCGGATGGAATACCTTCCCCTGATTGATTGAGAGCAGGTCCGGGCAAGCTGGAAGCTGCCTTGGGAGCCTGAAGCTGAGGCTGAGGAGATCTGGGTACCAGTACTGGCGGGGCCAGTCTGGGGCTATCAGAATCACCTGCGCCTTGTCCCTCCTTGCTTTGAGAAGCACCTTGTGCATCAAGGGGAATGGGGAAAGGTGCAGAAGAGGCCCGGGGTCCACGGCCTTGAGAGGAATCCCCCTGCAGCGATCCCTGCTGAGGGTGGGCATGGAACAGTCTCAGCCTGCATTCTCCTGGAGGCAAACAGGTCCACCTGAGGTGTGCCCCAATGGGAGAATAGATCTTGTACTACCTCCGCAGGAGAGACCACCTGTGGGACACAGCCCTATCCAGCTTAGGGCATCGGCCAGGGTGTTGGAGGCTCCTGCCACATGAATGGCTAGGAGATCCGCCTCCAGGCTCGCACACTGACCAGATGTGGAGAGCTTCCTTGCATAGAAGCATGGGCGTGTCCTGCCCTGGCGGTTTAGATAGTACATGGTGGTGGTATTGTCCGTCTGGACCCGGACCACTTGACCCCGAAGAAACGGAGCAAAGGCGGTGAGAGCTAGGTGGACCGCTCGGAGCTCCAGCAGGTTGATGTGGCATCAGGACTCCCGTGGGGACCAGAGGCCGTGCGCTCGGTGTTCCCCCAGATGGGCACCCCAACCCATCAGAGAGGCATCGGGGCGGACAAACAGGATGCCCTCCTGCAGATGAACTGCAATGGTCCACCACTGGAGAGCGTTCCACATCCCCTGGGTCACCGTCACTAGCTAGTCCAATGGATTGCAGCGTTGGGACCACTGGCTGGCCAGCCCGCACTGAAGGGGGCGCATGTTCCAGCGGGCCCAACAGACCACGCTGGTACAGGCCGCCATGAGACCCAGGAGGCGCAGGAAGTCCCAGGCAGGGCGAGATTGCCCAACCAGAAAGGATTGGGCAAAGGAGGAAAGAACCTCGGCCCTGTCCGCCGGGAGCCATGCTCTGGCTCGAAGAGAGTCGAGCTCTGCCTTGATGAAAAGAATCACCTGCTTGACAGAGTTCAACTTGGCCTCATTGATGAGGAGGCCGACCTGAGAGCAAACCTGGAGGCCAGATCTCTGGACCGCTCCACCTCCCTGTCTGGAGGGGCTGCTATCAACCAATCGTCCAGGTAAGGGTAAACCCGGACCCCTCAGCGCCGCAGGAATGCTGTCACCACTGCCATGCATTTGGTGAAGACCCTGGGAGCTGGAGATAAGCCGAAGGGCATGGCTTGGAACTCGAAAAGGGATCCCTCCGCTCGAAAGCGAAGGAACCTTTGATGGGACGGACGGATAGGGACATGAAAGAATGTGACCTGTAGGTCCAGAGAGCAGAACCACACGCCGTGTTCCAAGGATGGTATTATCTGAGCCAGAGTGACCATCCTGAAGGTTCAAGACCTTAGGATCTTGTTTAGGTCATGTAGGTCGAGAATGGGGCGCCAGCCCCCCGTCCGTTTTGGAACCAGGAAGTACCTGGACACGAACCCCGGGTTTGAGGGAGGGTCCGCCACCTCTCTTATCACCTCCTTCTCGAGGAGGAGAGCGATGTCGGCTTGGTGAGCTGACAGCGAGGCTTCGGACCCCGAGGCCCCCCGAGGTGCGACGGCTCTGAAGGGAGGGGTCTGCTCGAACTCCAGAGGCAGGCCCTTTCCTACCACTTCCAACACCCACCGGTCTGTGGTAATAGCAGACCAGGCGGAAAGGAAATACGGGCCGTCCCCCCAGGGGAACCTGGGGTGAGGTGACGAGGTTGGGTGCGACACCCCTCAACCCGTCACTGTGCAGGCTTGGAGGAGGGACCGGCCGAGGGACCACCTGGGCCTTTACCTCCAAGCTTCCTGGAGGAGGAAGCCACGGGCTTGGGTTTGGGACGCCAAGAGCGAGCCTGCTGGCCCTGGTGTTGCTGGGCCGGACGTGCCGGAGGCGCAGACGGACGAAAGGGCTTGGGTTGCGGTCTGCGGCCCTTGTCCCTCTGGCGGATGAGACCGAGTCCACGGTGGCATTGGACTTTCGATCCTCTGAGGTGACCTTCCACTCCAGGGCTGAAGAGGTCAGTCCCAGGAAGGGACATCCGCCAATTTGTGCTGGGTATCCGCTGTGGAAGGTGGATATCCTCAGCCATGCCCGGCGGGCGCATTAGCCACTGTGGCCGTGACTGACCTGGCGCATGAGTCTCCAATGTCCAGAGCAGTCTGAAGTTGCTGCTTGGCCACTGCCCTGCCCTGGTCCCGCACCTGCCTAACCGTGGTCTGCAGGTCAGCCGGGAGATGAGGGACTACCTCATCCAGGGAGCCCAACAGGGCATGGGAGAAATGTGCCATAAGCACGGCCGAGCTTGCCTGACGAAGGCCAAGGGAGGACGCAGCATAGACTTTTCGCCCGGCATAGTCCAATTTCTTGGACTCCATGTCGGGAGGTTTGTCCATGTCCCTAGCATTTCCAGCATGCCGGGAAACGCTGTCGGTAACTAACCCCTCGGCTGAGGGATGTTCGAGAAACTGGACACGGAACCGGTAGGGACTGCATACTTTCTGGCCATCCTGGCCGAAGGCGCGGGGCAGGAAGCAGGGCACTGCCAGAGCTCCAAGGCCGGGCCCACAATGGCCTCAGCCACAGGAAAGGCCTCTGTAGGGGAATTCCCTCGGTCCAATATCTCCGTGAGGGGATACTTGGCCCGCTTGGATACGGGCTCGAGCTGCATCCCGGTGGACTCCGAGATGAGCCTGAGTAAACCAAGGAAGGATGAAGGGCTGTCGTCTCCCTGAGCCGACCGACAGTTCTTGGTCGGAGCCCCAAACAGCGGCTGTGGAGGCGGAGGTTCCACCGGAATCGGTTGGGCAGCTGGTTTTGGCCGAACAACCAGCCTGGGAACAGGCTCCTCGGGTAAAAGCGAGGGGTTGTTTAGCTGCTCGGTGACAACCATTAATGGCGGGGAGGCGGCGGCGTCAGCTTGTTCCCGGTCAGAAGGGCTGTTGCCACATGAGGTCCTCGTATCGTCGAATACAACTACGTCGAAGCCACCCCTCATTCGAGGAGGAAGGCGAGGGCGAGGCTTACAGATGCCGAGACTGAGACCGCCAATGCGGGCGGGATTGGCTGGACCGTGAAGAAGTCCGAGACCGAGAACCTCGGCCTTTCCGAGGGCCGGTGCGGGGAGGGACTGGTGGAACGGCTCCTCCTCGGCTCGGAGGGTTCACCTGGAGGCTCCGAACCGGAGGCACTGGCAAGCCTCGCGGGATCCTCAACTCCCACCGGGAACCAGGGGAGGGATTTCGGCCGCGGTCGACAACCCGTCCAGCGGGTAGAAAGATCTCGACTGCGTCGACGGGAGTCTCGGTCAACTGACCTGACGGGGACACCGTGAGACCAGTGTCCAAAGCCAAACGATCGACCGAAGTCGATGGCCGACAACACGGGGAGAGGGACCTTTCCCGCTCCCAAGAGCATCGACGGAGGAACTTACCCTTGTCTTTCTTTTTGGACCGAGAAGAAGGTCCAGCAGACGTTGGTCCTTCTCCTCTAGTGGAGAGGGACAGACAAAGCTCCTTAAAGGAAGCTGTGTAACAGGAACCCAGGGAGAGCGGGATGTCATGGTAGAGGAAGATGCGGCCCATGCTGCCTCCTCTTCGAGGGCAATCATCTGCTCTAGCTGATCCACCAAGCCCGCCGCCACGGAAACCACCGACCAGGCCTCTTTTGACTTTACCGGAGGAAAACGTTTCTCGGGGCGCCCCAGTTGTAAACGGGCAGCACGGTCTTCGAGGACGTAGGCTGAGAAGGAAGAGCAGAGGTCGCAAGCCTGCGGGTCGTGCTCAAGGCCTAAACAGTGGACAGCATTGGAGTGCGGATCCGTCCGAGACATCTTCTGCCGCAAGGCACCGCCAAAACCGGAGTCGATTTGTCCATCGCAGTCACAGGGATAGAAGACCAAGTCTATAATGCAAAACTTTTAAATTGGAAAACCAAGAATTAGGAACCAGTCTTATACGCAGAGCGTTAAGGAGGGAACCTGAGCTTCCAAGCGGTAAGGAAGATCTGGCATCATGGGGCGGAGCCGAGAGTTTTACCACTCGGGTGGGTGGGAGGAGCCAGCTTGAAGACCTTCCGGCAAGATTTAAAGTGGCAAGGATACCTGCCAGACAGTGTGGATGAACAACATATCCATGTCCCTAGAAATGTTATTATTTTCTTCAAAGGCCCTGATCCAGCAACTCAGTAAATACACACTCAGTACATCATATTATAAAATGACAAAAAAACAGTCTTCTGTTTCCAGTAGTTTGATCAGGAATTGTATAAATGGTATAGTTATATACCAGTATCTTTTAAGTCCCCCAGGAAGATCTCTGGCTTTTCAGGAATAATATTAAGCCTACACGAAACTTTCAAAAAATATAGAAAAACATAAAGGGAACTTACAAGCTCAAATGGGCAGACTGGGTTGGCCATAGGCCCTTATCTGCTAACAGTATCTATGTATCTAAACAATCATTTTCTTCCTAATAAATGGCATGATCTCTTTCCTTCTCAAAAATAGCACATTCTGTAACCCCCTTGTTACCCGGGGTTACTAGAATCCCAGTAAGACCCAGTGGTAGGCAGGAAAGTCAGCTTGTGAAACTCCAGTTAAATGGGTTTCACACTGTCTCACTCTGTTTTCAGTCTCAGCTGAGACTGAGGGATGACATCACCATAGAACTGTCGCAGCTGCATGAGCCACAATGGAATCTGCAGCAGGGAGTTGGAATAGAATGTTGGGAGGTTTGAACAGTAGTCTGTAGGTCAGTTGGACTTGGGAGTTTGCTGTGAAAGCAGCACAGCAGCTTAGTGTAGGCTCTTGGAGGTCAGCCCTGACAGAGGGCTACATTTAGGTAAAAATGGTATGTGTCTCCACCAAAAGAGAGACACAGAAGTAGTTTGAAGTGGTGGAGACCGCCGTTTTGAGTCTCAGTGCCCCCTCCTTCTGGGGATGGGGGCAGGAAAGGGTTTCCTGCATATTCCTGGGGCAACTCCCTGGTTCTGTAACTAAGGGAGAAGCTGCCTATTTGTTCCAGAGTTTTTTGGGAGAACAGGAAGACTTGTGAATCGCCTGTGGGGCACCTGCAACTGGAGGGTAAGTGTCTGCTCTTCCTGAAAGGGCCTATGTTTTTCACCCTGGGACTTGTGTGACATGTGGGGATTGGACTACTGAAATAGTGGGAGGCCTAGATTAATAGACTTAGCCAAAAAGTAAAAGTATGTTCAAGTCCAGCGCTTATGGGAATTCTAGATATGTAGAGGAGATGTGACATACGTCTACCCAGGAATCTACACTGCCAAGCTTTCAGTAAAAGAGTTGTTTAGTTTCCAGAGAAATGGCCGGGTATTGATTGTGGGAGCTGGAGGTGGGAGACTCCCCATCTTTAGTGACCAGGTCCGCCTCTACGGATTTGCTCTGTGGATTTCTACTTTGCCTCATGCACTTGGCCAGTGATGAGAGAAGTACCCAGACATGGGATTGGAAGGAAAATTCCCTCTAGGAGTCGAGGGCTCTAGTGTGGTTTGGGGAGCCACAACAGGATAACTGGTTCATTTCCCAAAATGGACTGCGGATCAAGTGGCGGCAGGGAAGCCAGGACAGTGGGGTAAACCCAAGTAGTGTACAAGTCAGGCTGTGTACCCAAAGCTGCGTGCAAGTCCGGGCTGTGTGCCTGGTGGGTTCAGAGCCTGAGGGCTGGAAATAGTGAAGAAGTGTTTCTGTTGTCTCTAATCTGCATTACCAGGAATGTAGCCCCGTGGGGGTCCATCTATGCTTTGTTTGTTTAGCTTGGATGTGAATAAAAAGCCACACTGTAGAATCCCATTCCTGGTTCTGGACATTGCAGTTACTGCTTCCTGTGTTTGGATTTACTTGGGTGCCCCTGTACAGAGTAGCCAAACCTAGGTCCCTTGTGCCGAGTAACCGCACCCTCCCAGAACCCAGTCCCTACCAGGTACTGCTGTCAGCTTCAACAGCATGCCACCTGTCATTTTTGCTAAAAGGCAGGGGTGAGGGGTTACAATTCTATATCAAGTCAATATCTCCTCCATCTCGGCATCAAATAAGTTCTTGGCTTGTAAAAAGTGCTGAAATGCCTAACGTGTGTCGAATTAATTGAAAAACATCTGCATGTCTGTCATGTACAGTACTGTGTATTTTGATACAGGTTGTATATTGTATTTATGTACATATTCTGTGTAACTGTTTATTTTATACATTGGGACCCCACTGAAAATGAGCCTCGGTTCAACTGGGCTATCTTTTTCTGAATTTTCAGAATAAAATATTTACTGTTACTACTACTATTACATGTTGTGAGAGATCAAAGCAAGTTAACACATACCCTGGCTACATTATTATCAGAATTCAAATTAATTTATAGAAATTATGCACGATTACATTAATAATACTGTAAATTAAAATATTATTGTTCAGACCTTCTTACTTTTAGATTGCTCATTCCGACCACAAACAATACATTTATGTTCCACAGCCTAGAGTTGGAGGGCCAAAACATAAGAAAAACTCAACTGTTGTCCCCTACAAATTTCTTTCTCAGTTGTTTTGACTAACTTTTTATAACTCTACATGGGAAAATAAGGAATCAGATAATTATACAGATGAATTTCTCACTCATGGTTTGTCAGCAGTTAATTCATTAGATGAGGTCTCCCTTGCCAGGAGTGTGACTGTTTCTCCACCCCTTCCCCAACACACACACACACACACACACACACACACACACACACACACACACACACACACACTTATTATAAGAGATCTCAGTAGCTCTTATCTGTTATGTTTGGGACGCAGGCGCATCGCTTGCTGTCAAAAAGAAATTTATTTATGCAATAGGCGTGGACATAAATCCTATGTGATAAATCTGAGCTACTATGAGATAAATTCAACATTTTACATTTATACACATAGTAGATGCATCATCACAGATTTTTATACATAGTAGATGTGTCACAATCACTCCAGAACTAATTTAGAATGTTCAGCCTCAGCACCAGTACAGTTAACACCACTTACATCACCCGTGGATTTAGCAGGCAGACGTTTTTTGCAGGCAGTTTTCTGAAACCATTTGTCTGATGTATTAGAACCTATGATAAAAAACAGCAATATTGCGATCGTTGTGCGCCTTTTATTTCGCCCACTGTTTAGGACCTAAAATGGCATTTTTTTAATGTTTTCTGATGACCTCATTGATGATCTTACTTCTTCAATTAGCGATCAGAACAGTACTGCAATGTTAATTAACAGGTAATTACCTGCAATACACACTAGAATACATTTAAGCATGATGCGGCTCCCACATTCGTCATGCTTTGCTACAGTTCTGTATCATGAGGGCTACCAGCGGGAGTAAACGTAAAGCTCTTTCGCTTGCACAGAAGGCGGACCTTCTAAGTCAAATTGATAAGCTGCCACGGATGAGTCAGCGTGATTTGGTAAAGCACCTCTCAATACCCAAATCTAGCATAGCTGACCTGCTACGGCAGAAGGAACAAATCCTGTCTGAATGGCATTCTAATGCCAACCCAAGCAGAAAGAGGAAACGAGAGGGGAAAGATGGGAAGGTTGAAGAGGCACTTCTACGGTGGTTCGAGCATGCTCGAGGGAGAGATGCCATGTTAACAGGCCCATTGTTAACAAAAAAAGCAGAGCAGCTGACTTCTGCATTAGTCACTCCGAGTTTACCCCCTCTGAAGGCTGGCTTGGCTGATGGAAAGTGCGTAACAACATCGGATTTAAACGAACACACGGGGAGAAACTGAGTGCCGATGCTGTGAGTTCACAGCAGTGGGTCTCAGAAGTGCTGCCAAGTCTGTTGGCGGGGTATGAACCCCGTAACATCTATAACGCCGATGAGACTGGCATTTGTTTTCAATGCATAGGCTAAGGCACACTGGCTTTTAAAAGCGATAGTGTCCTAGAAACATAGACTTTGACAGCAGATAAGGACCGCTTGGCCCACCTAGTCTGCCCATTTCCCTACCTACTGGATAAGCCGCAGATCCTAGTTAACCAACAGCCTATTTCTTCCTACCCCTCCCACAAGAATTGCTTTATGTCTGTCCCATGTATTCTTGAATTCTCCCATAGTTTTAGACCCCACAACCTCCTCAGGAAGGCTGTTCCATGCATCCACTACCCTCTCTGTGAAAAAATACTTCCTCACAGTGCCCCTGAACCGCCACCCCATCTTTAAATTGTGTCCCCTTGTTCTTGCACGTCTCTTTTTCTGGAAGATGCTGCCCTCTTGGACTTTGTTGAATCCACTGAGGTACTTAAATGTTTCTATCATGTCCCCCCTCCCTCCTTTCCTCAAGGGTATACATATTAAGCTCTTTTAGTCTCTCCTCCTATGGCTTCTCTTGCAGGCCCTTCAAAATTCTAGTTGCCTTCCTCTGGACTGCCTATATCCTGTCTATGTCCTCGAGGAGATGGGGTCTCCAGAACTGGACTCAGTACTCCAGATGGAGTCTCACCAACTGTCTGTACAGAGGGATAACAACTTCCTGTTTTCTGCTGCTGATGCCTCTCCCTATGCATCCCAGTATTCCCCCAGCCCTCCCTACTGCCTTCTCACATTGCTTGCCAACATTAAGGTCATCTGATATGATTACCCCCAGGTCCCTTTCCTTTTTTGGTTTTGTTACTACCTCCCCCCCATTGTGTAATCTTCCCCTGGGTTTTTGTTTCCCAGGTGCATTATTTTGCACTTCTCTGCACTGAATCCTAGCTGCCATACTTCCGACCATTCTTCCAACCTTAACAAGTCCCTTCTCATCCTTTCCATGCCTCCTTGTGTATCAACCCTGTTGCAGATCTGTGTGTCATCTGCAAAGAGGCATACTTTTCCTTCCAGTCCCTCTGCAATGTCACTTATAAAGACATTAAAAAGGACTGGACCCAGTACTGAACCCTGCCGTACCCTCACTAGTAACCCCTCTTTCTTCAGAGTGGACTCCATTTACAATTACCTTCTGTGTCCTGTTGTCCAGCCAATGTTTTACCTAGGCTACCAGGCTGGTTAATTTGACCATTAATCTTTTGTGTGGGACTGTGTCAAATGCCTTGCTAACGTCTAGGTAGGCCATGTCCACAGCCCCTCCCTGGTCTACTACTTTGGTCACCCAGTCAAAGAAATCAATTAGATTCGTCTGACATGACCTTCCCGCTGTGAACCCATGCTGCCTTGGGTCCTGTTTGGTGGTTACTTGTTCCCAGATGGCAACTCACTTCTAGATCTGAGATCCTCTCACTGTCCCCATTTGAGAGTACGAGGTCTAAGATTGCTCCCTCACGAGTGGGTTCCGGAAGTAGCTGTCTGAGGCATGTCACCTATAGGGCATCGAGAATGGCTCTGCTCTTGGATGTGGCTATAGCAAGAGTGCTCCAGTTAACATCTGGCATATTCAGGTCTCCCATCAACAGTATCTCCCCTTTCTCTGCCATCCTAAGAATGCCTTCTATCATATCCTTGTCCATTCCCTTCCCCTGACCTGGGGGTCTGTATACAACCCCTGTGTGGATTGTGGTGCCACTTCCAGTCTCCAAGGTGACCCACAGTGCCTCTCTCCTCCCTGTTTACTCTTTTGTTCAGTTGCTTTTATCCCTTACTTTACATAGAGAGCTACTCCTCCCCCTCTTCTCCCCTCCCTGTCTCTCCTGTAGGTTACGTACCCTGGTATGTTAACATCCCAGTCATGGTTCTCTGTGTGCCATGTTTCTGTGACTGCTACGATATCCAGGCATCCCTCTTTCATCAAGGCCACCAGTTCAGGGAGCCTGTTGCCCAGGCTACGGGCATTGGTACTCATTATCCTCCATTTCCTGATGGCCTTACTCCTAGGGCAGAAAAAAGAAGAAGAAAGAGCATCATTCCTGACATGCTGCAATATGGACGGGAGTGACAAGTGTGAGCCCATGGTCATTGGGAAATCTACCATGCCACGCTGCTTCCAAGGTGTCCATAATCTGCTTGTCATCTACTGAACAAACTGCACAGCGTGGATGACGGGGCATCTTCACAGATTGGGTACGGGCATGGGATATGCAGCTCAGAGGAAGAAAGACTGTCCTCATGTTGGACAATTTCAGTGGCCACCCGTTGATCAGTGGCCTCAGAAACATTAAACTTTTCTTTCTGCCCCCTAACACTACGTGCATCATTCAGCCTTCAGATCAAAGCATCATTTACTCCCTGAAGCAACAGTATATTAGATGCATGAGGCAAAGAGTTCTTGATGCCGTAGATTCGAGCACTGAACTGACTGCACGTGAGTGTGTCAAAAACATTTCCTTACTTGACTCTGTGCGACTACTGAAGCAGTCATGGGACCTTGTGACACAAACAACAATCAAAAACAGTTTTTTTTTTTTTTTTGTCTTTGGTAACCAGGTAAGGCCCACTAGGCACAAGTGCCTGTTTTCGAGGGTACCTGGGAGCACTGGGCAGTTAAATGACTTGCTCAGAGTCAGTTTTAGGAAGGCAGAGTTCTGGATAGACATCCCAGAGCACCCAGAGGTAGAGGAAGAGGATCCCACAGTTGACCTTCCCCTGGGACTTACCCATGAGAGTTCAGTCAGTTGTGTCATCTAGGTGATGCTGAAGATGAGCTGGAACACCCGCTACATGATGTGGAGTCTGTGGTGGAAACTATGAGACCTACACAGGAGGTGCAGGAACCGCAGGAGCAGGGAGATGAAGACAACATGGAGGAGATCCTTGTTACACCACAGGACTTCTGTGCAGCTTTACCCTGCATAGAGCTATTGAGCAGAGTCAAAGCGTCAAGCCAAACTGGGATTTACTTTCTGCAACAGAAAAAATGTGGAAACCGTACTGCACAATGAGCACAGTTCAAAGGAGAATCATGACTTTTTCGGCGAGGAGGCTGACTCAAATGCAGATAACTATGACAATCAATTTTTTATACCTTTCATTCTAATCTGATTTGTTGATTACTGTAGTTGGTTAAGGGGGAACGAGGGATCTCACATGTTTATATTTTAGTGTAGAAGCCGACAAGCTAAAATAAAGTAATCAGTATATTGCACTGTAATACAGCGTTGTTTGGATTTTATTTGATAATGTAATGACTGTATTTCGGCCACTCTGTAAAAAGTGGTCAGAGTGGCAGAACACAGATGCGCCCACTATAAGCAGTTTTAACTGTACTAACTATATTCAAATGCAAATAACTTTAAAACGAAAAAAGATAGCATAGTGCTGTGAGCAAGAAAGTTGTGCAGCACAAAATTATATACAAAATGAGTGGTATTTCACTTACAGATACCTTATAGATGTTTTTACAATTAGCAAAGAAGAGCAGAAAATGCAATTTTTTTTCACTTTTTTGACAAACATATGCAAAAAAAAGGTAAACAATCAAAAGCAAATGTTCCTGCACTGACAGAAAGCATCCCTGTTGCATAAATGAAATATACAATGGTGAGCTGTCAGATAAATGACTTATCTACACTTGTGCTGTTTGACCTTGGACATTTCACTAATGACTAACGCCACTCGTGAGTTTACCCAAAGTCAAACAGAGACTTGTGTAGATAAATCATTTGTCTGACAGCTCACCATAGTATATCCCATATATCTTTAGTCTGGGTAGTTCATTGAAGACCTGGCATTTTATCAGCTAGGTCTTGAGAGGTTAAAAAACAGTGTAAATCTTCATAAATTTGCCGGGAAAGGGTAACATTTCTGTTGTATGAATCTTTCTTGAAAGATATTCATGCCCAACTGAAGTTAACAGCAAAACAATGTTTAAATGCTAGGCATTTAAATGTGCAGGTTGTTACATTTCAAAGGGGGTAAACAAATCTCCAGTTTAATAGGTAACCAATATTTAACAAGTGGTTTCAGTTTCCTAATGGCCATATGATAAGCAACTTGGAGTTATGTCTCCAACATTCTAAACAGAAAGAAGCGATTCTTTTATTTTAGTTGCCATAGTGATTTACTGATGTGGAAGGATACATTGAAAAGTCCAAAAAATGTGTTCCACAATACTCCATTTTCAAGCTACAGATAGCAAGATGGCTGTAGGCTCCGTTAACAGCTATAAAAAGAGCAACTAACTTTAGCTTTAACACCCAGTCAGTTACCACATAGTGATCGGGCTAATTACTAAACCTAATCTTTGGTACACTTATTAATTCTGAACACCCAACTCAACAAACCACCATCCCCTTTGCTATCCAGTGACAGATTTTCCACAACATGCTAACAAAACTGTATCATACAAACCCTGAGCCGTGCATGTTTTCAACTTGTTGTAGACAAGCTTCAATGACTGGTGTCAATGATTTGAACTCTTCTTCACATAACCTTTTACACAGGCCCCAGACCTTCTTGAGAGCCACCAAGGCATACAGTCGAACACTGAAGTTGTGGTGAAAACACCAGAGAAGGATGACATCAAGAGCTTTCTTCAGAAAAGGTTTCTGAGAAAGAGAAAATGGGAGTGCATTAATCCTTTTGGTACAGAAAAGAATAAGCTGAAGGACTTTCTGATCATCTTTAAATTCCGGTAGCAATGAATCAGAATTTTGGCATGGTACGTGGTAGACCAATTATATACATCAATGGAGCCTAATACAAAACACACAGTATACATTTCAGTATTCAGAAAATTTCATTATGAAACAATGGTTTATAAAAGAGCATTCTGATTATTCTAAAAGGGTGTACAATACAACAGTTGGAATGGTAACTATAAAAAGATTCATTTTACAAGAATGGAAGCATTTTAGTTTAATAATAGCATTAAGCATCCATAGGTGGGGTTACCTTTATTAATCTAACCCTGGGGGCACAAGGGCCTTGACTGTGCCTCATGGTTTCCTAGAGTTAGATTAACTCATGGTAACCTAACCACTGGCTATGTGTTAAGTAAGGAATAAGGCATAACAGAGCACAAATTATAACACAGCAACATGCTGAGGGGTGGATTTACAGCTTAATCTGTATACCACCCACAGACATGTTGTGAGGTATAATCCCTACTATGGAATGCCTTATTCCACTTATTCTTTTTATGAGAAATTAATCACAGTGTTTTTGGGAAAGCTTCTATGAAGAAAGTAGTCTTGCATGCTTGGTACTGCAGCTTTAAAAGGTAGGGTCCAGAGTAGCAGTCCTTAAAAAGGTGGGGTTTACTTCAGGAAGTGATTTCAACAGCACCATTTTCTTCAAAACTTGAATAAGATTTATTGTTTGGCTTACAGAGGTGGAACTTGCTTCAGGCATTGAGTTGACTGGCCATTATCTTCCTGCAGAGGTTTCTTAAAGGAGTGAGGAGTATGGCCACTCCCTTTTTGATCCGAATTTCGGACTGGAATGATCTGCATTTGTTATGAGTACCTTATGGTTTTGCGTTCTTGAATCATTGCTTGGATTGCTTCATGTCTATGTTTGTATGTTTTTGCTATCAAGCGCTGTTTATGTGGTAGTAAGAAGCAAGTGTATGTGTGTGTGTGTATATATATATGTGTATGTATTAGTTTTATACAGAACAGTTCTAGTGATTGAGTATACCAGGATCAAAAAACTTACGAGGTTGAGAGAGAGGGCGTGGGGTACCTTCAAAACCACAGGTCAGACCAAAGCCTGGCAGAAATTCATGGAGCTTAGAAATAAATATAAGGAGGAAATAAAAACAACACCTCAGAGATTTATAGAAAACAAATCTCTCCGACCTCAAAAGGTTTTGGTCACAAATTAACACACTTATCAAGGGTCGACACAAACAGAACGAATGTGACATAATAGCCAATGATGTTTGCCTCAAGAACCCTGAGGATGCTTCCATGGCAATAAATTAGTTCTTCACTGATCTGGATAAGTTTAAGACTCACCACCTGGGGACACCTTTGCCCTCACAAGATAATACTAATGTTACTTCCCCATCTCCTTACTTCCATTTCAAGTTAATCTCATGAAAAGAGGTCCTAAAATTACTTCAGAATATCAAAATCTATGGATGTGCTAGGTACGACAAATTAGAACCCAGACTACTTAATATTGCCACCCCAGGTATTGCCTCCCCTGTCACATGGTTATTTAACAGATCCCTCCTTGAAGGGATAGTCCCTGCTCTCTGGAAAGTGGTCCTAGTTACACCCATCCACAAAGGAGGGTCGCGTGAGCAGGTGTAAAATTACCATCCGATATCACTCCTCTCCATCCTCAGTAAAGTGCTAGAGAGAGTCGTGTATAACCAAGTAGTGGATTATGTTGAGCAACATAAAATATTCACAGCTGAAAGCACGGTTTTAGAAAACAAAAACAGAACTAACACTGCCCTAGTCAGTCTCACCACACATCTATTCAGCTCTAGAGAAGGGCCTGCTCACCGGCACGGTCTTTATTGACCTCACCAAGGCCTTCAACTTGGTAAACCATCAACTGCTACTCATGAAACTGAAACTTATTGGCCTTGATAGCCTGACAGTGCAATGGTTCTTTAACTATCTTCACGGAAGGTCACAACTTGTCAAATGGCAGGGCACCCTAGCTGACAAATGTCCAGTACTTGATGGGGTCCCCCAGGGATCAATCCTGGGCTTCTATTATTCTTACTATTTATAAATGACATGCCTAAGTATTATGGTGGGGCAAATCTGACCCTGTATGCCAATGGTGCAGTACTGTATAGGTCCTCCAAGGATGTCAACATACTGAACGACTCACTGATGAAAGACCTATCGTTGCCTGAGGGCTGGCTGGAAAACAATAAATTGGTACTAAATGGCAGAAAAACAAAGGCCATACCATTTGGCCCACAAAATTTGGGTCCAGACAGGTTACTAAATCTGACACCTACTCTATCAAATGATTCAAGAGATGAGGTAGTGGAGTCCACAAAGTACCTAGGAGTATCCTTTTATCAATATTTTACTTGCAAGACACATATTGACCTGCTGACCAAGTCCTTGAACCAGAAGCCTGGACTACTATATCACCTTAGCCCTTTCCTTACACAGCATTCCCGGCTAAAGGTAGCAAATGGTACCCTACTACCCACCCTGTTATATGGTTTCCCTGGTTCTTAACTCTGTTCAAAGCACAGAGATGTAAAAGCTTAGAACCTTGTACCATAGGGTAAGCCGATTCATGGCAGGTGCCCTGTCCCGAGAACACCACTGGCAGGTGCTTCAAACCCTATTCGTGTTTATAAGCAAGTTCCTGAGCTGCTAGCTTAGCAGCTCAGCCCTACACACCCCGGTGACCTCTCCGGTCCTACCCCCCTTTCTACTTTAAAGCTATCTCAACTACTGATACCTCAAAGCTACTCCAAATGTCTCTCCTAAGTTACTAGTTCCGCTTGGGTCCGATGGTCTCTCCCCAGTCTTCCTCAGTCTCATCTCCCTGGCATCACCGAACCCCTCACTTTTATTTTCAACCTTGTCTTCTCCACCTCCTCCATGCCAGACCACTGAAAGACTGCCAAAGTGATTCCCATTTTCAAAGCTGGAGATCCCCAATCCACGTACAATTATTGGCCCATCTCCATCTTCCCCCACCTAGTAAGCTACTTGAGAAAGTTATCCACCATCAGCTTACTGAGCACATAGACAAGTATAATCGCTTGTGTAGCCCGTAACATGGCTTTTGCAAGAAATGTAAATTACATACCTACCATAATTCTTCATCTTCTTGGAAGAAGTCTCTACCACTCATTCACACTAGTGGGACTATGCCAGAGATGCTAGCACAAGCGGGAGCCAAAAATCTTCAGGAGGGTCGGCGCAGAGGTAGGACCATGCATGCGTGTCGCTGCAAGACTGGCTCGTGCCGTATAGGCTATTTCGGCCTCGACCCTCCAACCACCTCAGTACCTTTTTTACCAAGGAGGTGCAACATAAACTAACCTAGTAAAACTAATTCATGTTAGACATAAGATAGTCCATATGACCCATGTAAGAAGGGTCAATTCAACAGTGTGTTCACAGCCCAGCCAATGAGGGAGTGAAGACCAAAAACAAGATAAGTGAGCTTGAGGGATGGTTGGTGGGCGTGTGAATGAGTGGTGGAGACTTTGTCCAAGAAGATCAAGAATTACAGTAGGTATGTAATGTACATATCTTCCTGGACATAAAGTCTCCACAACTCATCACACTAGTGGGAGAGTACCGAGCTAAAATAATCCCACGAGAAGGGTGGCAGCAGAGAAAGGAGCTCACTCAGGACAGAAATCCATTAAGGATTGTCCTGCCAAAGGACGGATGCTGTCTGGCATGGAAATCCAAGGCGTACTGCTTCACAAAGGTATGCCCAGAGCTCCAAGTAGCTGCATTGAAGATGTCTGCAGTGGACACATTCCGAATTTCTGCCAGAGATGCCGCGACTGCACTGGTAGAGTCGACATACCCCCTGCCTTCCAGCTTGACCTGCGCCATCGAATAGCAATGGCGGAGACATGCTACCAACCATGCCAAAATGCACCTGACGGCGACAGGCTGACCCAGCCTGGTCATGCTGAATAAGACAAAGAGTTGCTTGGATTTGCGAATCTCCTTCGTTCTGTTGATGTAGAACCGCAAAACCCTCTTCACATCCAGAGAATGTAGGATACGTTCCCCGTCATTCAGAAAGTTCGCAAAGTAGGTCGGAAGGACCAAGGCCTGGTTCAGGTGGAATTCCGAGACTACTTTTGGAAGAAATTTATGGTGAGTTCTGAGAACAACCTTGTCCTTGTGAAATACTGTATACGATGGGTCTGTGACCAGGGCATGTATTTCAGACACCCTGTGAGCAGAAGTAATGGCTACAAGGAAGGCAGCCTTCCAGGTCAGAAACTTCAAATCACAGGTTGCTAGAGGCTTGAATGGTTTACAGGTGAGCATGTCTAGCACAAAGTTGATATCCCAAGCGGCTACCGGTCTCCTGACTGGTGGCCTAGTGTGGAGGATACATTTAAGGAACCTCTTGACCAAGGGCAGCTGAGCCACTGACATGCTGTGGATAGACTTGTGGTAAGCCGAAATCACACAGATCTGCACTTTCACCGTTGAGTGCAGCAGGCCTGCATTTGACAGGTCTAGCAGGTACTCTAACACCTAGTTTGGTGAGCAAGAAAAGGGGTCCAGGGAGGACTCTGCACACCAGATGGAGAATCGTTTCCACTTTGCCGTGTAGGTTTTCCTAGTGGATGACTTGCATGCTGCTAAGAGAATGTCTGAGATTCTACAGGAGATGTTGAATCTACCTACTTCTAGCTCCTCAGAAGCCAGGCATGGAGATGAAGGGACCTCAGGCTGGGATGGACCACTGGGCCCTAGGTTAGGAGGTCCATTTGAAATAGTAGTTGTCTTGATGGAACCTCCGATAATCTGTTGATTAACAGAAACCAAATCTGACAAGGCCAGTATGGGGCAATGAGAATCATGCTCCCCCTCTGTGCCTCCAGTTTGAGCAGCACCCTCTGACTTAAGGGAAGAGGAGGAAATGCGTACAGAAAGCGTCTTCTCCACTGCAGTCTGAATGCATCCTGACAGAAAACACCAGGTACTGGATTTCTGGAGCAGAACAGAGGCAGTTTTGCATTGAGTGGGGACGCAAAAAGGTCCAGGTCCGGAGTGCCCCACTCTTTGAAGAGCGACTGCATGACGTTTGAGTCGAGAGACCACTAGTGTGGATCTGCCTCTGTTCTGCGGAGGCAATCGCCAGATCGTTCTGGATTCCTGGCAGGAAGACCGCCGGATCAGTGCTTCATTCTCGAGGCACCATTCACACACTCTCAAGGCTTCTCTGCACAGAGGGTAAGAGTGTGTGCCACCCTGTTTGTTGATGTAATACATCATTGCCTTGTTGTCTGTCTGAAGGAGCATTACTGCGTGACAGAGGATATCCTTCAGGGCTCGGACAGTGTACAGGACAGCTCTCATTTCCAAGACATTTATGTGTAGCTGAGACTCGTCCTGACTCCACAGGCCCTGGGTGTGGAGTGAGCTCCCCAAACAATCAGAGATGCATCTGTGGTGATGGTGATCTGTGTCTCCAGTGGGGCAAAGGGAAAACCTTGGAGAAGGTTGTCCTCCTCAGTCCACCAGGTGAGTGACCTCGTTAGGGGTTCTGTCAACTTGATGTGAAAGGACTGCAGATGTGTAGTTGAAGGCCACTAAGTACGGAACATCCACTGTGTGGTTCTCATGTGCAAATGAGTCAGGGGCACTGTGAACACTGACTAAGCCATGAGATCCAGCATCGAAAGAGCTCGAACCGAGTTGTTCTCCTTGATGAAGCGAGCAATCTGGAGAATATTGTTTCTCCTGTCTTCTGGAAGGAAGGCTCTTGCCCTGGAGGTGTACAGAAGAGTTTCTATGAACAGGAGTTGTTGAAAGGGCAGAAGTAGTGATTATTTCAGATTCAGCAGAACTACCATGGATGTGAGCCACCTGGAAGCCATGGCCACCGCTTCCTGCGTCCCTTGTCTGGAGGAACTCGCTAGGAGTCGATTGTCCAGGTACGGGAACACTTGAACCCCGAATTTTCTGAGATGCGCTATGAGTACTGCAAAGCACTTTGTAAAGACTCAAGGCGTCGAGGACAGCCCAAAGGACAGGACTCTGAATTGGTAGTATTAGCCCACAACCACAAAGCGTAGGTACTTGTGGTGGCTTGAGTGCACAGGGACATGATGGTAGGCATCTTGCATGTCCAGGGAAGCCAACCAATTGTTTTGATGAATCGGAGGTAAGCGCATACTGAGCGATATCATCTTGAATCTCTCTTTGAAGAGGTATTCGTTTAACTTCCTTAGGTCTGGAATAGGGCGCATGCTGTCTGTTTTCTTTGGAACTAGGAAGTAGTGGGAGTAGAAACCTGTGTCTCTGTTCTGCTTGCAGAACCACTTCTACTGTCCTGTTGTTCAGAAGGCCCTGAATCTTGGAAGAAAGGAGGTGTAACTGAGTGATAGAAAGTTTGGGCTGTCGTTTGGGTGGATGATCTATAGGGGTATCCGAAAAATTGAGAGAGTAACCCTTGTGATTTATCCTGAGGACCCATTTGTCCACTATGAATAACTTCCACTGGTTGTAAAACTGAGTCAGATGCCCCCTACTGCCGAAGAGTCCCCCTCGGACAGTTGTGGTGGGACATGGGCTGGGTCTTTAGAAGGTGGCACTAGGTGCTTTCGGGCCCTGTGCCTTCTGCTGTGTTTTCTTTTGAGGCTGGGGGGGCTTGGTTCTTGTTGAAAGCCCCTCAGCCTTTACTACGAAAGGACTTACGACTATGAAACTGCTGGCGATGTCCACCTTGCTGGGTGGCAGCAGGGACTGGCCTGGCCTTCTTAACAGCAGTCCTAGTTCTCTCAGTGGCCTCTACTGCCTGCTCCATTTGTGGACCAAAGAGATAAACACCACCAAATGGAAAATTCATGACTCTCTGTTGAGCATAATTTATGAACCCTAAAGTCCATAATCATGAGTGATGCTCGGTGCATATCTCAGATGCTGTTGCTCTCAAAGCAGTGTCAAAAGCGTCCAAAGCAGCCCTAAGTTGCTGATTGTTGGACTCAATGCCCCTAATAATGATCTGGAGAAGCTCTGAATTAACGTCCAACTCTGGGAGAGCCTCCACAGTGGCTTTTAGCGAGTGCAAGAGGGTATACTCATATTGAGAGAAACAGCCCTGGTAGCTAGCAATACGGATTCCGAGGGTAGCAGCAGCGAACACTCGCTTCCCTAAAGTGTCAATCTTACGGGATTTTTTGTTTACTGGATGAGTCATAGATTCCTGAGGGAGAACAGCTTTGTCATTCTCTGCCAAGACCACTATGGCGTCTGCAAAGGCTTGGGAGGCCAGGATTGACCTAGCCATGGGGGAGTGTATTTTCTGTCTATAAATTTAGCCACAGAATGAATGAGCGTTGGACTGTCCCACACTATCTGTGAAAGAGTCTCAGAAGAGGGCTGTACTGGAGGTGTCAATTCCACAGGGATTTCAGGGATATGTAGCTACTATAGCCACAACAGCTTTCCAGGATCCAAATCAGAAGTCTGGAGAGAAAGGGTGGAATTCATATTCTTCTGGAGACACTTAAAGGATAGGTCCTCGGCCAAGGGCTCTGCTAAAGCAGAGGGCTTACTTTCCACTCCAAAGGATGAAGCCTCATCCAGATCGTCCCCTAATTGCAGATCAGGATCAGACTCAATATTATCTCCTACTAGCCCAGAAGGGATAATACAGAAAGGAAAAGGAGGAAAGAGAGCAGAAGGAGATGCTCCCCAAACTGAAGTTGATAACCCAGGCCTCTGAGGTGGCACCAGTGCCGGAAACCGCATCGGCGATGCCGCCAAGGCCAGAGCCGAGGGTGGCGATGCAACTGATGCTGGGCAAGTGCCTGGAGACTCCAACACCAGGCACCCAAGGCTGAAGACCTGAAAATATAAGTAGGAGAAGGCAGTACCTGTGCTGGCCCCTGTGCCACAGCCATGTGAAGGGGAAAAGCACGAGAGCACTGCGTCGATGGCACCAAAGAAGGTGTTGCGTGACTAGGTTGACCGGCCCGCCCACGGTTCCGAGGCCCTCAGGCCCAAAAGCCCCTGGGCCAGCTCCACAGGCACGGGAAGTCGGGACAACCACTGGACCCACTGCTCCGTAAGTGCGGCCCAATGGTGAAACTGCTCACGGAGGACCCCGGAGAGGAAGGACTCAGGGTGAGGGATCACAGCTGCTGGGAACGGGGCCTGGCGACCCGATGGAGCGAGGGCCGACCTCCTGTCCCCTCTACCGGCGATCTCTGTGCACACGTATCAGAGGCGACTTGAGTGGTACTGCCCGGCCGACCAGTGGGGCAAGAAGACTTCCGAGGCCGAGTGGTGCCAGGTCCCCGACCTCGACTGGGAATGGGCCCACTTCTTTTTGTGCTTTCGAGAGGATCACCCTTCCTCCCGAGCACCAGACTGCCCGTAGTCAGACCCCCCCCCTTTCCATAGAGGGCGGTGGACCAGACCCAGCCTTGCTGCTACAACAGCTTTCAAGGAAGTCTCCCTACCGTTACCAGCCCCATTCATGATCGACTCCATCGAACGTGGGCTGAAGACTTCTGGTTCCTTGAAAATGAATAAAACTTTTTTTTTTTTTTTTTTAAATAAAGTAATATACTATAAACAAAACTGAATGACTAATGCTGCTGTCATATAGGCGTGAATTTGACTTCCGGCGGATGTCATGATCACTGAGCGCACCTGGCGGCGGAAAAAAGCAGCTGGAGGGTCGATGCCGAGAAAGCCTATATGGCATGAGCCACTCTCACGGCACTGCGCATGGGTGGTCCTACCTCAGCAGTGGCCCTCCTGAAGATTCTTTGCTCCCGCTTGGTCCTAGCATCTCTGGTGTAGTCCCACTAATGTGAATAAGTGGTGGAGACTTTATGTCCAGGAAGATCCATAGTACATCTACTGCTCTGGCACTACTGACCGACCACATCCTTACCAACATGGACCCTGGAAATGCCACCGGAGCCATTTTTTTAGACTTTTCCAAGGCCTTCGACATGGTCAGCCATGCCCTCCTCCTCTCCAAGCTACGTCACCTTGACCTTTCGCATGAGGTATCTAACTGGTTCAGGAGCTACCTCTCTGACCACTCCCAATATGTTTGTGTAGGCCCCTGCTTGCTCCTCTACCCTGCCTGTCTCAACTGTTGACCCTCAGGGCTCCATTGTGGGCCCTCTCCTATTCTCCTTAGTTATAAACTCCCTTCCCTTAGACAGTCTCAGCTGCAACTCCCTCCTCTAAGCTGATGACCTTGTCCTTTTCTTCAGCGATAAATCTCCCCCGCATCTCCTCATTTCTCTCCCTCAACTATGCAGCTGCACACAACTGGTTTGCAGCCAACCTCCTCCTGGTAAATGTCAAGAAAACAAAATCCATGCTGTTCAGATCCAAGCCTTTCTTTGCCGAGTCCAAATCCCAGACCTCTCTCAACACTGTCTCCCCTGATGGCCAGGTCCTTGAAAATGTCAATACCTTCAAATACTTGGGAGTCCTGCTTGATCCCACCCTCTCCTTCTCTGAGCACATTAATTCAGTGGTTCGCAGGATACACCAAAAGCTGGGTGCTGCCTACAGATTCAGGCAATACCTCACCCCGGAGGTCCAACTTGCCATTGTTCAGGGAAACCTACTCCCTATACTCAACTACGGCTCCACCATCTATGCTAGGTCATCTGCAACCCTCTTGGTCAAACTCTCAACTGCCTACAATAGTGCCTGTCGCTTTGCCTTACTGGCCCCTTTTTCCACCCACCACTGTGCCCTCTACCAATCACTCGGATAGCTCCCACTACAAGGCTGCTTTGACTTCGCCCTTTGCAGCATGGTTGATAATGCCATCCAAACTGGTCCGGAATCCTCCCTTGCTACCCTCCTCAAGGTCCGAACACTACACCATTGTCTCTGCTCCAATAATATCCCCCCTCTTAATGTTCCCAGGGTTTCTACCAATATGGGTGGGAGAGCTCTGTCAGCTGCTGCCCCCTCATTGTGGAATAAGCTGCCTGCTGAGCTCCGCTCCCTGGACACCCACCACCTGTTCAGGTCCTGCCTCAAAGACTGGTTCCAGGCTGAATCCCGCTGCCATTACTTTACTGGGTAGCCCCCTCCTCTGACCACTCTAACCTCCTTGAGTTTATCCTAGTTCAACTTCCTCTTTTTACTTTATTCACCAATCCCTCCCTCTTCTGTACCTACCCCTCAACCCCCCTGCACTTTTGCGTACCCCTCCCCTGCCTATGGGTGTTCGCCGCTTGCACTTATCTTGTTTGTCCAATTACTCCTATTGTAATTGCTTGTTCTGTTTGCTATGGAAACCGGCACCTTGTTTTGTTGTACATCTACTTTAATGAATTGTACTACATTGCATTTTGTATACTGTTATTTGCTATTGGCACTGTTAACTGCTCTACTGTCATATGTACTTTGTTTAATGTTAATCCATCGCAATTACTATGGCCTAGGTCATGCCTGAACATGGTCCCTGGGATCAGTGCACCTACCTGTTTATCAACGTCATAAAACAAATAAATAAATAAATATCCTGGCCCACTTTAGAAGGTTGACTAAAATATCCGTTGTCAAAAACGAGCTCCGAAGGTCAGGCCCTCTGCTCCCACAGTGCCAACCTCGAAGTGCAACAGTGTGAACAGGAGACAGACAGGGTAATCCTCTTGTCTGCTTTGGGTTTGAATCACCTACTAGCATCGAGTCCTGGGGGTCAAAATGTGAACCTTGTGCTAGCATACCCAGTTAACAGGCTCAGATATGTACCCTCTTCGGGAATGCAGTACAATCCTTCACCCAGTGGCACCCAGCCAGGTTTCTAAAATGTACCCTTATGACTCACTATGAGACCTAGGTATATTCTTACCCTTTTTCAAGATTAGTAACACATTCAAGCCCTTAATAGCGGTCTGACTTGAGCACTGATTCAGCATTCACATACAAAAGAAACTGAGAAAAAGCACAGGCAGTATTTCAAAGAAAATACTGTTTACTAAAAATTGTAAAATAGGTAAAATATCAAACACAGAACAAATATATCAACAACTTACAGTCACATAAAATAAATGGGAAGTTACAGAACACAAACGCCTACAAAAAAAAATACTTAAGTTCCAGTTGAATTATTTATTTTTTTTTTAAGAGTGCCTAGTTACCAGTCCACAGACTAAGTGTGCCTTTGCTTTTCAAGGAGTGTTTCTGCACAAACTTCTCTTGCAAGCAATATTTAAAAGCCAGTTTTCTCCACCTCCTGGTGATGTCACCCATACACTGTTAGATCTGTGATAAATCTGTAATCTGAGTAGGGGTATCCAAAAAGGACATTATTCTTCTGCTGGCTGGAATCATTAGTTACCAATAAAAAAAAAATATGTCACAGTCTTTGCAAGCAGGTTCCTTTGATGGCTCATAAACCCACATCCTGCCACTAGTCCCCTTCTAGGTGAGAAAACCAAGAGGAATCAGCCAAATTACTTCCCTTCCTGCTATGTCATAAAATGCATAAATGGGAACCAACTTCTAAAGCAGAAGCAGGTTATAAGGGGTAATAAACTGCCCCTCTGGAAGGAAGGCATTCAGTTTAGGTTTCACTGGTCAGTTTCATGACATCCTCACTGACATCTTGAATGTCAAGTCTCTCACATTCTGATGGCTTGTCCTAGGCAGACAATCACATACCATATATTTATATTACAAATATCATACATATAACCATAAGCAGATGGCAGAGTGTCACATCCGTCTCTATGCTTAGCATACAAACTCAGACTGTACAGTGCCCCACCAAGTCTAGCTGAGATGCTAATAGCTAAACATAACAGCAGGACATTGCAGTTATGTAAGAACTTACCGTAACAGTAGATCTTCGAGAGAGGTTCCTGCAGTAGGTCTTCACATATAGGACTGTGCCCCCTGGAGTCAGGTCCACATGGCAAACTTGTAGATAGCAATCATCAACGGGGACCACCCCCGACCAGGAGCTGATGCTCCACATCAATGTTCTGGAGACCAGGGCGGTTCTTTATGCACTCCAGGCATTCCAGTCGCTTCTGGTTCCGGGATCTCTTCTAGTCCAGACGGACAACATGTCCACAGTCTGGTATCTGAACAAACAGGGAGGAACCCGTTCATATCCTGTTTGCAGAGAAACAATGAGGGTGTGGTACTGGGCAATTCAGCACAGCCTTTACTTAACAGCAGTCCACATCCCAGGCATAAGCAACGTCCTGGTGGACAGCCTCAGTTGATCAGTGGCCAGGGCCCATGAGTGGGAGTTAAAGTCAGAGGTGGTCGAAGATCTCTTTCTTCGCTGGGGTCGGCCAGAGATAGATCAGTTCGCCTCCCCATACAATGCAAAACTACCTGTCTTCTGCTCGCTCATTCCTGGGCATGGTGCTTTTTGGCTAGACGCACGGTCTCTTTCATGGACAGGGAGGTTTCTGTATGTCTTTCCTCTCATTCTGATGGTCTTGTGAAACTACAATAGGAGGGAGCTCATGCCATCCTCATTGCCCCACTTTGGCCGTGCCAAATTTGGTATCCTCTGCTGCAACATTTGGCACTGGAACCTCCAGTTCTTTTGCCCATTTCCCATGACCTTCTGACTCAGGAGCAGGGTACCCTGGTGCATCAGAGCTTTCAATTTCTCCACCTTCATGCGTGGCACCTGTGGACATAGCGATTTCTCATTATGGGGTGTCTTTTCTAGTGGAGGCTAGAAAACCCTCCAGCAGGTCTACTTATGCAATGACGTGGAAGAGATTCACGATATGGGCCCAAGCAAGGTGCTGGGATCCATTTTCATGCTCGGCTTCCCAGGTTCTAGAGTACCGCACACATCTGTCTGAGGTAGGCCTTAGCTACTCCTCCATCAAGGTCCACCTTTCTGCGGTGTCGGCCTACCACCTCCCAGTGGAGGGCAAAACCTGGGCTCAGCTGGAAGTTACCAAAACCTTCCTGAAAGGCATCCTTCATTTGAAAACTCCAATCCGGAATCCTTGTTCCCTCTGGGACCTGAATTTCATTCTCGAGAAGCTTACCTTATCCCCATTCGAACCAGCTTCTTCCTGTGACTTACGCCTCCTCTCCTGGAAGATCTTATTTTTAGTCGCAGTTGCTTCGACCAGAAGGGTTTCCGAATTACAGGCTTTTGTCTGTAAAGAACCTTATTTGATTTTTCATAAGGACTGAATAGTCCTATGGACTAATCCTTCTTTTTTACCTAAAGTGGTTTCAGAAACCACTTTAAACCAAAGTGTGGAATTACCAGTGTACTATCCACAATATTCCAGCAGGGGGAACACCTTCTGCACACCATTGATGTGCACCGGCTTCTGAGGTACTACACGAACACGACTAAAGAGGTTCAGAAATCGAGCCAACTGTTCGTAGCCTTCACTCCACAGTACCAGGGCAAGGCCACATCCAAGCAAACCATTTCTCGATGGCTAGCTAACTGCATCCATTTTTCTAAGGCGACCATATGTGAGACGTAATTAAGGGAACGTATCACACAAGAGGTAGAAGAGTAGATTTTACACCCAAACTGATAAAGCTGACGTGAGTCCTTATCAGGAGGCGAAGAGCTCAAATGTTTGGGCTGGGCTGAACGGTCGTGATAACCATGGAGTCAGCCTTATGGTGGGAGATAAGGTGGGGGATCCATTCTGGGGGGATAACAGGTGCAGTCTGCTTTGTGTGAAACCGCTGGTATGGAGGACGGTTGCTGCTTAATTGTGGTCATAAGGTCCTCATGGGGCCCCATCCACAGGGGAATGGGGATAGGGTCAGAGGTGGCCAAATCCTGGTACTCTGCAAGGCATTTTCTTTGTGGGTCTACCTCTTTGGTCGGCCATCCACCAGCCGCCTGAATGGAGCACAGCAAATCTCCAAAAGAGGAGTCCTCCACTGGGGACTTGGGAGAGTCTTTCCGGGAACCTCTACAGGAGACCTAGGGTCTGATGGATCCGTGTCGGACTCAGTGTCAAAGAGCTCAGAACCGAAGGGTCTGATTCTGTGGTGCCAACAGTTAAAGAGCCCGAATCTCTGGTCCGAGGAGGCAATGGAGAGGTGACCCTGTGGGTGGGTGCCTCTCCCACTGACTGTCTTAACTCTGACAGAAGTTGCGTTCTGGCGTCCTTCCACCAAAGGGGAATGGACTCGCAGTCTGGTACTGGAGGTGGAGGAGGAGGGGGCTGGAAGCTCGGATACCCCGGCTACTGAGGATACTGCTAGGAAGGGTAATAGTAAGAGTACCGGGATAACCCGGTGTAGAATTGTCCTGGGGTAGGAAGCTTGACGTCGGATAAGATGGCGTCAAGTAACCGGCATCTGATAACCCAGCATCTGGTAACCCCAAGGCCGGAAGGCCCGAATGGCTGGAGGCACATGGCCCGGCATTGGGTACTGAGGACTGACGGAGGCCACCCGGGGTGGAGGAGGGTCCAGAGTCTGGAAACCCAGTCGAAGGACCCGCAGGGGGCAGTGCCATAGCGCCAGCAGATGGCAGATCCGGGAGCGCGCCGGAAGTACCAGAGTGTGGAGGCTCCATGGCAGGATCCCCAGCCGGCAACGGACTCCTGTCCAGAGACAGCGGAAGGCCTGGCGAGGGGGGGAAACTCGAGGGACCCCCGACGGCAGGTCTGAGTGCGATCTGGCTAATGCAAAAAGAACAGGATTGGGTGGCGAGCCCCTGGGATAAAAAACCCTAGGGGACAAAGGGTCAACTTGTCCCTCACTCTGTCTGGTGTCGGGAGCCAAACTGGAGCCTGACGGGACAGTGAATGGATCCGGATGGAAGTCGGAGGAGCCGGCGTCCGATACAACAGATCCAGCCAAGCTAGAGACGGCTGGAAGGCTGCCACTAGACTAATCGGCGGAGGCCGCGTGCCCTTCACTGGAGGCGAAGGATGTCTTACCGGTAGGACAAGGTGAGGAAATTACAACCTCCAAGGAGGCTACCCCCGGCTGCCTGCTCACCTCGGCAGTAGGAGGAGAAGGGGCCTGGCCCAAGGAGGTGGACGGGGCGCCCAAAGAAGTACTCACAGTTGCAAGCCTCTCGTGTGGCGATGGACTCTAGTCCCGGCACTTCTCTTTGCTTTTCTTCTTTTTTGGGGCCGGTGATGACAACCTTTCCCTCAGTTTTTGGAGCTCCTTTTCCATAGATGCCAAGCATCGGGTCAGAAGATGGGCCTTGAGGGACCGTTTGCACTTGGTTCTAGTTGCCTGGTTGAAGGCCTGGCAGATGGAACACTCCTGGACGTCGTGTTTAGAACCCAGGCAGAGGAGGTAGTGGGAATGGTCGTTCCCATGTGGGATTTGAGCGCCGCACTTAGAGCACTTTTTCTTCTGTCTAGAAGATATCAATTTGAAGAAAAACTTTGAGTGAAATATTAGTAAGAGGCGAAGGAAACTTCGACAAAATACAATGCGGACGTTGGATTGCTGTTCAAACACGAGCCGAATGTTACTGAGGCGATGGCAGGAAAGAACTGGACAGCGGGCACGGGACCACCCCTTTTATAGTCAGGCTGAAGTCAGGACGCCTGACGTCGGGGGCGGTCCCTGCTGAAGATTACTATCTACAAGTTTGCCGTGTGGACCCAACGCCAGGGGGCGCAGTCCTATATGTGAAGATCTACTGCAAGAACTCTCTTGAACTAAGATCCTCAGATCCTCCAACCGATAGCTCCTTCAAGTGACTAAAGTAAAGTCCACCCAAAGGTCGCAGTTGTTTCTGCCTATATCCACCCTCTGGAGCCGCTCCCAGCAAATATCCAGGAATGTAATTCTCTTGGGGTTTTAAAAGGGGACTCGCGGCTCAGCTACTGGTGCTTAACCAATGCACTTGTCACCGATGACACCACAATTTAGTCCTCTCTGTTCCAGCTAAATCTATTGTAAGTGTCTACATCCACAATTGTATAAAATCTATTAACAGATGTCGAATATTGTTGAACGCTGTAATGTGAACTGCCTTTTCTTATTCTGTAAAACTTTATCTGTAATTAATTCCAGGTCACCCTTGAAGAAGGGACTGTAATGGCCTCAGTGGGACCACCAGGTTACCAAAATTAAATAACTAAATAAGAGTATACTAGGATTCTTAGCTGTCCTTTTAGCAGAGGGATGGGCAGTTCTGTCTGTGTTTCTTGGTGTTTGGGTGAAGTTTTTTGGTGGTTGCTATTTGTTGTGGGGGTTTTGGGGGTATGTTTTCTAGAGTAGGCTGGTTTGGCTTTCTTACTAGGTTGCCAGCCAGTGGAATTTAGAGTTTTTTGGGGGTTTTTGGGGGAGGGAGGAATCTCTTGTAGAACATTTCAGTTCTAGGCTGGTTGGCTTTTGTTGCAAGTCACTGGAATTTTGAGGTAAGTTTCTTATTTTGTTGTTGGATTTACTTTGTATTTTTGATTGTTTCTGCCTTTTGAAGTAGGTTGGGCTAGCCACTAAACAAAAACCAGCTCAGCCACACTCCAATGGTGCACCACTCAATGCAAACAAAGGCAGGAAGAAGAATCAGGCACACAAGAGCAGTGAATTCCAAAAAGGATAATTTTTCTCTGGATGCGCATGGGGTGCTAACATTTGAAACTTCGTGAGTTTGGTTTGCACTACTGGTGCTATGCACGTTATTTTGTCTCCCTTAAAAAAATCTTCTGAATTTGCTGCGCGTGTGCTCATTCTTTCTGTCTGCCTAGGTTGGGCTGGATACCTGGAGTTGGGGGGTATTGTCTTGTTTACAGAGAGTTTGTGATGTGGCAGGGTAACCGAATATTTATCTTTGATATCTATGAGTTATTCCACAGATGACCTGCCTTTAGGTTGGGATACTGAAAAGGATAAGGTAGCCCTATGTGACAAAGTTTCAACCAATGACCAATAAGGTATCTGAACTGCTCAGTAACTCTTGATAAATAAGCAATAAGATATGACAAGGGGGTATATAAAGGGTCTGTTAATCAGCCCCTAGGGATGTAATGTGGTACAAGGTGTGGGGAGTAAACTGACCATTACTATAACCTCTGGTAGTGCCTGTTACTATACAAAACAGTAATGTTTAAAATATTTTATTCAGTTGTCTGTTTTTTTTGTGTGTGTTTTGGGGGTGGGTTGATAAAAATAATCCATCTGCCATTTTGGGGATTTGTGTAGGTGGCATGTTGGATGGTTTTGTTGTGGCTGTGCAAATACGAGGGTATGAGGAGGGCTTGCCATTATGAAGGACTTTAATGTCAGCGGTTATCATGGCAACTGGTAATGTGAACTACTTAAACTGTCAGTAAGTGTGTCACAGTGTTGGGTATTTTGTGTTCTATGCTCTTGAGTGGTGGCTGTTTACAGAACATGTGGCTCTGTTGAAGAGTGAGCCATCACTGGTCTGTTTCAACAGCAGCTGTCATGACACTGAACCAGACAATGTGCACAGACTGCCTGAGACTGAAGTGCATCCCGACAGAACAAGTACGTGCATCTATGCTGAGGAGGGCATTGTCACTGAAGTCCTGTTCTGTCAGTACTGTACGGTATGTATTTATTTCACCAGGAAAAGTCTCCATTGAGCAAAGCTCATTTACAAGGAGGTCCTGAGTAGGAAAGCACGAACAATGCAATGCAAAAGAAATACATGACGTACAGCAGGAGAACAGCAGAATACAAAGTATTGCATAAGATACAACAGCGATAAGATACAGTAACATAATAATACAATACAAATCTTGAAATTTACAGTCAGGAACAGCAGACAGGAAAATTAAACGTATGGAGCACAAGGAAAGCTAAAAGCATGTAGAGAATAAATTTAACAGTGTGGAAATTCCTTGGTGAGCTACGGCATATAGGCAGCAGTGTACTGTAGTAAGACAGCGAGCATGTTAGACATAGTTTAGCCGAAAGTACAGACATCAGTACAGAGGTCATCAAGGAGAGCTTTGAAAACAATATGAGTGACCAGGGCCTCTAACTTGAGCAAGGCTTGCAGATTGTTGCATACAGTGGGGATTGTGCAGTAATGCACAGATTTTTCACACAGTGTGATGTACCTAGGAATATCCAGGAGGATGACATTACTTTATCTCAAGACCGACGCTGTAAATTTTATGGAAGTGATCTATGATATAGGGCAGCAGGTAATTTAACAGCATCTTATATTACCACAAATACAGATTTTTTTTTAATCATCTAGTGAGGGAGATCAAACCAACTGAGGAATACAGTGAGCAACGGTGGGTTGTAGGAGCTAAGTTGGTTATGAATCGGAGTGTCCTCTGGTAGAGTATGTATAATTTGGATAGACAAGTGGAGGAGCAGCGGCTGTAGATCAGAGCCACATGGTCAATAACTGGGAGAACTGTAGCTTGAACCAGACATTTTTTGGCATCAGTAGAAAAACAATGTTTGTTTCTGCAATAGAATCCTAGTGTGGCACGTAACATCTTACATAAAACCTCAGTGTGGGTAGTGAAGGACAATTTACTGTTGGGCCATAGCCCAAGGTACTTGTAGCTATCCATCACCTCTAGTATGTCTCCCAGTAAGGTACTGATGGTGATGGTGGGAGCACAGGGTGTCGAAGCACCATTAGAAGAGAATAACATTACTTTGGTTTTACTGGCACTAAGTATTAGTTTACAGTGGAAGAGGTTCAGCTGTGATGTACTGAAGGCAGTTTGGAAATCAGAGTACACAGTGCCAAAGGCAGGTCTTGAAATATACAGAGCACTATAAAATGGGCATCCAAAATAAAGACGTCTCATTGGTCAAACCATATCATGTGACCGTATGTAACCCTCACTCAGGTGTGCCGTTTCCATCTTGACAACAATACCAGGTGGGCTGGGTTCGGGGAGGAATATGTCACTTGGCACATTGACTAGGTTTGACTACTCTGCAACAGGGGCACCCAAGTAACTCCGGACAAAGGAAGCAATAACTGTAACGTCCAATTCCAGAAGTGGAATTCTAAAGTGTGGCTTTTATTCATATTAAACAGAATAACCAAAGCATAGACGGACCCCCACGAGGCTACACTCCTGGTAATGCATATTTATGGAGACTAGAACACATCCTCATTCACTTTAGCCCTCAGGCTCTGAAACACACTGGGCATATAGCCCGAACCTGTACGCTGCTCGGGTTTTCCCTGGCTCTGCTCCCTTGCCAGCCCTTTGGACACTTTCCATATAGCATGGAAACATTTACTGGTGGCTCCCTAAACCACCTATGAGCACTTCTAGCTCCACACGGGAATCTTCCTCATCAATCCCACGTCTGGGTACTTTCCTCCGGCACTGGCCAAGTACCTAAGGGAAAGCAACAGGTGCCCCAAAGCAAACCCGTAGAGGTGAATTTGGTTACTACTGATGGGGGGGGGTCTCCCATTTCTCGCTCCCATAATTCATACCTGGCCATTTGTCTGGACTGTTACACCTCATCCTTTAAAACTCTTTGCTGTGTAGGTTCTTTTTAAATGTATTCACAGTCAATCTACTGTCTTTACATCCCATTTGTGCTGAACTTGAACATACTTAATAAGTGGCTGTGTCCATTACTCTAGACCCCCCACAGATTTAAGCAGTCCAATCCCCACATCTTCCAAACTGTACTTGGCTGTCTTTTCCTGACCCCACAGTAACAGTCACTTTAGTTTCATCTTGTTTCAGGTGAAAACAATTGGCCCTTTAGCAGAGTGAACTCACTTCCTGGTTGCAGGTGCCCCACAGGCATTTTCTCCTCAAAGAAATCTCGTCCAGAACTTCTGGTGCATCAGCACAAAGTTAACTCAGGCAGCTTCTTTTTTCCCTAGCCAAACCACGGGGGTTGCCCCTGGAGCAGGCTGATTCCTTCCCCCCATCCCCCTGAACCACTGAAAGTGGTCTCTACCACTTCAATGTGCTCTTCTTGTGTTCCTCTTCAGGTGAGAACACACACCATTAAAAAAATAATAGCTCTTTGACAGAGCTTAGAGCTCTGAGGGCCTGCTTACAGCACAGCACCTCTACTACAGACCGCAACAGACTCTACTGACTAACTTCACATTCCCCAACGTTCTACTCCAACCTCCAACTGCAACATTCCAGCATGGCTTATGCAGCTGCGACAGTTCTAAAATGATGTCATCTCTCAGTCTCAGCTGAGACTGAGAACAGAGTGAGACAGTGTGAAATCCATTTAACTGGAGTTTCACAAGCTACCTTCCCTGCCTACCACTAGGTCTTACTGGGATTCTAGTAACCTCGGGTAACAGGGGGGTTACACGTGCATGAAACTTTTTCCATGCACAGTCATCCTGGTCCTAACCACATCACACAATGAGCAAATCAGTTCTCCTATAACCAAAATGATCTTCCATCAGTTCCCTTACAACCAGAATTCATCTCCCATCACAAAAATGGCTGTTACCTTTACACTGTAAAAAATCTTCAACTGGGCCCTAAATATAAAACTATCTTAGATAAAAAATTAAACTAATTAAATGTTGTTTCCATTATCATCACACTCTCCTTAAACACATAAAAAACAAATTAGAAACATTAAGTACTGTTTACAGTTTTCATTCCATCTGTTTCTTTGCTGACAATGAAAAATCCCCATTCTATCTTTACCTGCTCATCAGGGAAATCTCTTCTGCTTACCCTAACAGTGAGAAAATTGAGTCTCTGACTGTAGAAGAGACCTCTGTTGTGTGTGTGTTTGTGTGTGTACGTACAGTATGTTAGGAGAGGAACATTCTGCCAGTGGAACTGAGCAGAATTTTGAATCCATGTATTTCATGGTAAACATTCCATATATTGAAACTTGATGCCAGCAAAGGACAAACTTTGTCCTGCAGTAATAGAATGACATCATCAATGACATAATTTGCAGTGGGCAGAAGGACTATGTTATCATAAATGCATACAAGTAACTCTAATGTTTCTACCTATAAACATGTTTTTCCCAACTGTAAAAAGTTAAAAAAGGAGCCCGTTTTATAAGTGCAATAAGACACTCCTGGGGGTGTACATGGAACAGATTTTACAGCACTTTCACGTGCTGAAGGCACTCAGCCTGTGGTCTCGTGCCTCACTACGCCCCTGGGCATGTGCTAAAATCTGTTCCATGCACACCCCATCATGTCTTATTGCTTACATATCACCCATGTAAAAATACAGACTGGCACCACTGATGTTTGCACCCAGATCATTAATGTAAATCATACAGAGAAGGGGACCAGAATCGACTCTTGTGGTATACCCCTAAGCAGAGAAGCACATGAAAAGAAGAAGCTTTCAGCTTTAACCTCCTGATGTCACAAATTAAGTCATTGGAGAGTCAGTGTAAGGAGGTTGCACTTACTCCTACAGTATGTTGAAAAGCTTTTGCAATAGAGTAAGGTGGTCAGCAATGTTGAATGCCTTACTAAGGTCAAGGAAGATAGCTCCTGTATGAAGTTCTTGATGGATGGCACATAGCCAGTCACTGGTGACTTTAGCCAGGACAGATGTAGTGCTGTGCCTGGGGCTGAAACCAGAGTACCGTGGAGTAATAATATCTGATTAGTCAAAATACTCCCACAGTTGCATATTAACCAGCTTTTTGACCAATTTAACTAGTATGGAGATAGGTTTGTAGTTGTTGAGGTTACTGGCATCTCCTGATATGAACAGTGGTATAATACATGCAGTTTTCCACAGCACAGGAAGTTCATTACACAAGAGAGAAAAGTTGAACAGGTGGGTCATAAGGGCTGTCCTATCTTAAGGAAGAAGGGGTCCAGGCTATCAGCCCCACACTTTTTTTTTGTGTGTGTGTGTGTGTGAAGGCCCCAGAGTAGCTTTTGACCTGCTTGTAGGTGACTTGGAAGGTAAACGAAACAGCCATGCTGCTGTGGTTCCTTGTGGGAGCCAGATTAGGGAAGGGATAGGCTGCAGCTGGGGAGTTATGAAAGCCAATTCCATTGCGGCAAAATGAGAATTTATTTATCATTTTGCTTCAACTGATATCTGTCTGCCAAGGAGGGGACAGTTAAGACTCCCTCTGGGGACTTATTTGTTTTCCAAAATGTGGCCACATCTGATTGGGTGTCCTCAAGTATTGTTAGGTAATAACTGGCTTTGGTCATTCTAAATAGTTTAGTGCAGGATTTCATTACAGTGTATAGTCAGGTGTTGTTCTGTATAGAAATCAGATCCTTTCCAAATGTTGTTGTACCACAGTTCAAAAGGTCATGGAATGTGATTGTAGTACAATGTGGTACAACAACGTTTGGAAAAGCTCTAGAGGTTCTATCAGAAACGTAAACTGGCCGCGAGCCCTCCTGGCAGCAGCAACAGCAGCATTGGCGGCAAGATCCCCTGAACCAGTGACACGAACATGAACAGGCACATAAGCGAAAACAAATGCAAGATCAACCAAATAACCTCAGCTTCAACAAAATTAGAACCAGATATTTAAATAACTTACAAGTAATCGTTTCCTCTGAGCCCACATCCTCTCGCTAACCGAGATATATGCCGCCATGTCGTTTTTCTTGAAAATCCCTCCCACATCCCATTGGCAGCCAATAGAAGGCTACGCAATAAACATAGGGATGTCTGCTCCCTAGCAACCACACATGTAAACATAGCAACCAGTCCCAACTCCCAGAACACGACGGAGCAATGAATATATATATTTTTTCATTTCAAAAATTTAAAACAAAAAACTTTGGCAATGGGGGGCCATACACTATAAAAAATAGTGCATGGGCACCCTTATGCGCAGCCAGCCTATTGTGCCACCTCGGGGTTCTGATTACCATGGAGCTCTCGAGCTTCGCTCTCGAGGTCTGAGGTAATCAAAACCCCTCGGTGGTACAATAGGCTGGTTGCGCATGGTTGCCCATGTACTATTCTCTATTTTGCCTGAAGATGGCCCCATTTACAGCTGACTTTGTGCACCTGGTTGTGGCCCAAAGAGAATCCCTCTCCTTAAAGGCCTCTTTCGGTTCCTACCGAACTATGGATAGGTTCTTTTTCAACCCTTCATTTGACTAGTGGGGCATGTTATTCATAACTCCTAATAGTAAATTATTGAAGATCTCTGTTGCTTCATGGCACTGTAGAGACAAGGAAGAATTTTTACCAATTAATAGCACCCAGGTCATTTAAGTAATCCAAATTGCTAGAAGTGGCAAAGCATCTTTTCAATACAAATTTAAGTTGTCGGTCCTTTTTTTTTTAATCGCCTTACACAGGCAACTGCATTGTGGTCACTGATATTATACAAGACAGCAGAGTGAGTAAGTTTATGTGGTCTGTTTGTCAAGATAAGATCAAGAATGGCTGAATTTGTGGGATTGTTTGGATTTGGCCTTGTAAGTTCTGTTATAAATTCATCAAGGACAAGACCATCACAACTTCTTTTTAAGGCATTAGATTTAGGAAATAGCCAATCATGTTCAAGTTACCAAATATCAAAGTACTACTGGAGTGGGAACTCAGAGCATTTGAGAGGTGCCACAAGAGCTCTGTACCTCCTCTGGGTAGTCTGTAGCACCCAATCACATTGATGGCTTTGTTTTGAGACAGGTTGACTTCTGCTGCTACTCACACGATTTTATCTGGAATGGAGAGGGAGCGGAGTGTGGTAGAGGAGAGCCTGTCACTAATATAAAGAGCTAGGCCACCTCACCAATGGGTCTGTCCAATCAGAATAACTTAAAAACAGGTAATGTCATCTCAAGGCAGGATACTGAGCCAATGAGCCATGTTTAAGTGAGAAGTAGATAATCAGGGTTGGTGTGGGGCTACCCGCCCTTGTACATCATTTAGTTTTTCTTATCATGCTACGGATATTTATGGTCACAAATTTTAAACCTTTTAATATGGCAAACTCTGCTGAGGTAAGCTCAGGTGAGGTAGGGCCAAAGCTGACCTCCACATTGCCAGAGCACTTTACATACACAAAGGCTGCCACACAGCATTTGTGTGGAGTGCTTCATTTTATACATAGGGTAGAAGACAGTACTGATGGTACCATAATGTAAGGCCCTTAGGCACGGGGTATATACTAAGGAGGAGGGGCTTGGCAGAGATTAAATGCAGGGACAGTTTAGTAATGCTAGAGTTCCACAGCTTGATAAGACCCCTCATGGGAGTCTGGGTCAATGGTGAAGGGAGAGGGGGAGTATATGTTGCTGCGAGCTGTGTGCAACACAAACAGCATAGGAGGGACATAGAAACATAGACTTTGACGGCAGATAAGGACCGCTTGACCCACCTAGTCTGCCCATTTCCCTACTTACTGGATAAGATGCAGATCCTAGTTAACCAACAGCCTATTTCTTCCTACCTCCCCAAGAATTGCCTTATGTCTGTACCATACATTCTTGAATTCTCCCACAGTTTTAGACCCCACAACCTCCTCAGGAAGGCTGTTCCATGCATCCACCATCCTCCCAATGAAAAAATACTTCCTCACATTGCCCCTGAGCCACCCCCCTCTATCTTCAAATTGTTTCCCCGTGTTCTTGCACGTCTCTTTTTCTGAAAGATGCTACCCTCTTGGACTTTGTTGATTCCACTGAGGTACTTAAAAGTTTCTATCATGTCCCCCCCTCCCTCCTTTCCTCAAGGGTATACATATTAAGCTAATTTAGTCTCTCCTTGTATGTCTTCTCTTGCAGACCCTGCACCATTTTGGTTGCCCTCCTCTGGACTGCCTCCATCCTGTCTATGTCCTTGCGGAGATGGGGTCTCCAGAACTGGACACAGTACTCCAGATGGGATCTCATCGACTGTCTGTACAGAGGGATAGCAACTTCCTGTTTTCTGCTGGTGATGCCTCTCCCTATACATCCCAGTATCCCCCAGCATCCCCCTACTGCCTTCTCACATTGCTTGCTCAACTTAACGTCATCTGATATGATTACCCGCAGGACCCTTTCCATTTTTGTTGTTGTTACTACCCCCATTGTGTAATCTTCCCCTGGGATTTTGTTTCCCATGTGCATTATTTTGCACTTCTTTGCACTGAATCCAAGCTGCCATACTTCTGACCATTCCTCCAACCTTGCCAAGTCCCTTCTCATCCTTTCCACGCCTCCTTGGGTATCAACCATGTTGCAGAACTTTGTGTCATCTGCAAAGAGGCATACTTTTCCTTCCAGTCCCTCTGCAGTGTCACTTATATAGACATTAAAAAGGACTGGACCCAATACTGAACCCTGCGGTACCCCACTAGTAACCCCACTTTCTTCAGAGTGGACTCCATTTACAATTACCTTCTGTGTCCTGTTGTCCAGCCAATGTTCTACCCAGGCTACCACCCTGGGACCCACTCCCAGGCTGGTTAATTTGATTATTAATCTTTTGTGTGGAACTGTGTCAAATGCCTTGCTAAAGTCTAAGTAGGCCATGTCCACAGCCCCTCCCTGGTCTACTACTACTACTTTGGTCACCCAGTCAAAGAAAACAATTAGATTCAGCTGACATGACCTTCCTGCTGTGAACCCATGCTGCCTTGGGTCCTGTGCCCTTCTGGCCTCTAGGTACTCAACAGTTCTTTCCTTCAGAAGTGATTCCATCACTTTCTCTACCACAGAGGTCAAACTGACAGGTCTGTGGTTTCCTGCCTCTGTCTTGCTTCCACTTTTGTTAAGGGGAATCACATCCGCCTTCCTCCAGTCCTCAGGTACCACACCATCCTCCCATGATTTGTTAAAAAGGGTAGTCAGTGGTGTCACTAGTTCTCCCCTTAATTCTTTTTGAATTCTGGGGTGAATTCCATCAGGCCCCATTTGTTTGTCCACCTTCAGTTTTAGGAGTTCTTTCAGAACCCTTTCTTCTGTGAAAGGACTGGGATCGACTCCCCCCCATCCAGAGTGCTTCTGTTAATTGGATTAGGCATCTCCCCCTCCTCCTCTTTTGTGAGTACTGAGCAGAAGTATTCGTTCAGTATCCCTGCTTTTTCACTGTCCCTCTCTGCCCACCCACCATCCATTCTATTCAGCCCCACTATCCCTTCCTTTGTCTTTCTACGCTCCCTGATATACCTATAAAAAGGTTTATCCCTCTTCTTAACCGAATTGGCTATCTTTTCCTCAGTTTGGGCCTTTGCTATTCTGACTTCCCTCCCTCCCTGCTTCCTTCTGCATTAACTGGTACAGTTCTGTGTTTCCTTATACTTACTAAATGCTATCTTTTTTTCCCTAACCTTCCTGCCACCTCTTTTGAGAACCATAGTGGCTTTTTATTTCATTTTGACTAGTTTATTTGCTTCACACAAAGGCTTGTTGCCTCTGTGATGGCAGTTCTGATGTTTCCTCGTTGTTGCTCCACCCCTCCTTCTAGCCTGTTTGCTAGTGCTTTTCTAAGGCACTCTCCCATCTTGCTAGTCAGCCCTCCTGAAGTCCAGTACCCTCACTTTTGTATGGCTTGACTCTGTAGCTGAGCTTATCGTGAACCACACTGTTTGGTGGTCACTTGTTCCCAGATGGCTACCCATTTCTAGACTCGAGATTCTCTCACTGTCCCCATTTGAGAGTACGAGGTCTAAGATTGCTCCCTCACAAGTGGGTTCCAAAAATTAAAATTACATACCTACCGTAATTCTGATCTTTTTGTGTATCTTCACTATTCATCACCTTTGGGTACTGACCAGAGGTTGGAGTTGATGCATCATCAGCGCGCCCTCAAAGGCCACTGCACTGCGGCGTGGCGCTCACGGGTTGGCCATTAGGTGTTGTCGACTCCGCCCTCCTGCCACTCCGAGTCGCCGAGAGCAAGAAAGAGTTGGGAGGAGGGACAAGGAAGTCCAAGGGACAGACAAGGAAAAGATATATAAACTAAAAGGAGAAATAAATGACTGAGAGGACAGAATAAGCTCGAAAACTAAGGGATTGGGCAAGGGCCCAATCTCTGGAAGCAGAAAAGGAGAAGGAGGGAGGTTGAGGGTTTATAGATAAGGATGTGGGGTGGGGGAAAAAGGAACACACCCTGGAACCTTGACCTGTCTCCAGATTGTATAGGAACTGCAAGGGAGTAGTCAAAAGGCTAACTGCCAGAATTCAAGGCACAGAATAGCTGGCGATAACTCCAACGTAAGCAAAATTGGCTATTCTGGAAGAAAGACAGGATACAGGAAATATCTCCCCCCCCCAAAGAAATTTTTTGGGTAAGAAAACTAGTTTCTTATATTAAATTGAGGTTATGTCTAAAGGACAAGGAAATTAAAGCAAGCTGACGAGAACAAAGGGAGAGGGAACAAAAAGGAGGGCAACTACCCAGCCCTACCCCACAAGGGTGGAGCCAAAGCACTGAAGGAGGAGTGCCCCCCATCCTGACCACTCCATCCCTAGAGAAAATTATCCCCCTATGTGCCCCAAGTCACCCCACTCCTGACTAACAGAAAGGAGGGGGGCGAGAGAGGGAGGGGGACCCAGAGACTGAGGTCCCAGGGGGATGGAGTGTAGGATTCTGATTAGTGGTGAAGATACACAGAAAGATCAGAATTACGGTAGGTACGTAATTTTCATATCTTATCTGTGTCAATCTTCACCATTCATCACCTTTGGGTGAGTGCCGAGCCCCCCCCCCGAAGGGGGTCTTAACCCTAAGGGACTAAGTCCCTTAGCTGTCAGTGGGTGACACACTAAGAGCGAGAACCTTCATGGGTCTGGATAGGCCCGAGAGTGGAGAGAGTGAGACAGGGACACCCTGGAGGGGGTAGAAAGTTGCCCCAACAGACGCCGTCTCCCCCTACGAGAGAAAAGATAGGTTCTCTAGTGAGCAGAGTTAATCACCCTACGCCAGGCCAAGGGGGACTACCGGGAGAGACGCAGCCATGCCGTCTGCTTAGTGCAGATCGCTGTCCCTACAACACTGGTAGCTACCTCACTGGCATCATACGATGCCCTTGCTTGTGCCTTGCCAGCTCCAGACCACATGCAGGGAGTGCAATGGCTTGTCTGGTTTCCTCCGTGTCAGGCATCAAGGCTAGGAGTTGACCTGGCCTGGACCACTGGAACCTATCACAGGTAGCATAGTGGGCCGAATGAGCAGATACTGAGAGAAGTGTCGGACTCAGTGTCAAAGAGCTCAGAACCGAAGGGTCTGATTCTGTGGTGCCAACAGTTAAAGAGCCCGAATCTCTGGTCCGAGGAGGCAATGGAGAGGTGACCCTGTGGGTGGGTGCCTCTCCCACTGACTGTCTTAACTCTGACAGAAGTTGCGTTCTGGCGTCCTTCCACCAAAGGGGAATGGACTCGCAGTCTGGTACTGGAGGTGGAGGAGGAGGGGGCTGGAAGCTCGGATACCCCGGCTACTGAGGATACTGCTAGGAAGGGTAATAGTAAGAGTACCCGGGATAACCCGGTGTGGGGTGTCCTGGGGTAGGAAACCCCGGCGTCGGATAAGATGGCGTCAAGTAACCCGGCATCTGATAACCCAGCATCTGGTAACCCTGCGTCGGAAGGCCCGACGATGGAGGCACATGGCCCGGCATTGGGTACTGAGTGACCGACGGAGGGCCACCCGGGGTGGAGGGAGGGTCTAGAGTCCGAAACCCAGTCAAGGACCCGCAGGGGCAGTGCCATAGCCAGCAGATGGCAGATCCGGAGCGCCGAAGTACCAGAGTGTGGAGGCTCCAGGCAGGATCCCCAGCCGCAACGGACTCCTGTCCAGAGACAGCTGAAGGCCTGGCGCAGGGGAACTCGAGGGACCCCGACGCAGGTCTGAGTGCCATCTGGCTAATGCAAAAGAACAGGATTGGGTGGCGAGCCCTGGGATAAAACCCTAGGGGACAAAGGGTCAACTTGTCCCTCACTCTGTCTGGTGTCGGGAGCCAAACTGGAGCCTGACGGGACAGTGAATGGATCCGGATGGAAGTCGGAGGAGCCGGCGTCCGATACAACAGATCCAGCCAAGCTAGAGACGGCTGGAAGGCTGCCACTAGACTAATCGGCGGAGGCCGCGTGCCCTTCACTGGAGGCGAAGGATGTCTTACCGGTAGGACAAGGTGAGGAAATTACAACCTCCAAGGAGGCTACCCCCGGCTGCCTGCTCACCTCGGCAGTAGGAGGAGAAGGGGCCTGGCCCAAGGAGGTGGACGAGGCGCCCAAAGAAGTACTCACAGTTGCAAGCCTCTCGTGTGGCGATGGACTCTAGTCCCGGCACTTCTCTTTGCTTTTCTTCTTTTTTGGGGCCGGTGATGACAACCTTTCCCTCAGTTTTTGGAGCTCCTTTCCATAGATGCCAAGCATCGGGTCAGAAGATGGGCCTTGAGGGACCGTTTGCATTGGTTCTAGTTGCCTGGTTGAAGGCCTGGCAGATGGAACACTCCTGAGTCGTGTTTAGACCCAGGCAGAGGAGGTAGTGGGAATGGTGGTTCCCATGTGGGATTTGAGCGCCGCACTGAGCACTTTTTCTTCTGTCTAGAAGATATCAATTTGAAGAAAACTTTGAGTGAAATATTAGTAAGAGGCGAAGGAAACTGACAAAATACAATGCGGACGTTGGATTGCTGTTCAAACACGAGGCAATGTTACTGAGGCGATGGCAGGAAAGAACTGGACAGAGCACGGGACCACCTTTTATAGTCAGGCTGAAGTCAGGACGCCTGACGTCGGGGGCGGTCCCTGCTGAAGATTACTATCTACAAGTTTGCCGTGTGGACCCAACGCCAGGGGGCGCAGTCCTATATGTGAAGATCTACTGCAAGAACTCTCTTGAACTAAGATCCTCAGATCCTCCAACCGATAGCTCCTTCAAGTGACTAAAGTAAAGTCCACCCAAAGGTCGCAGTTGTTTTCTGCCTATATCCCACCCTCTGGAACGCGCTCCCAGCAAATATCCAGGAATGTAATTCTCTTGGGGTTTTAAAAGGGGACTCGCGGCTCAGCTACTGGTGCTTAACCAATGCACTTGTCACCGATGACACCACAATTTAGTCCTCTCTGTTCCAGCTAAATCTATTGTAAGTGTCTACATCCACAATTGTATAAAATCTATTAACAGATGTCAATATTGTTGAACGCTGTAATGTGAACTGCCTTTTCTTATTCTGTAAAACTTTATCTGTAATTAATTCCAGGTCACCCTTGAAGAAGGGACTGTAATGGCCTCAGTGGGACCACCAGGTTACCAAAATTAAATAACTAAATAAGAGTATACTAGGATTCTTAGCTGTCCTTTTAGCAGAGGGATGGGCAGTTCTGTCTGTGTTTCTTGGTGTTTGGGTGAAGTTTTTGGTGGTTGCTATTTGTTGTGGGGTTTTGGGGTATGTTTTCTAGAGTAGGCTGGTTTGGCTTTCTTACTAGGTTGCCAGCCAGTGGAATTTAGAGTTTTTTGGGGGTTTTTTTTGGGGGGAGGGGGAGGAATCTCTTGTAGAACATTTCAGTTCTAGGCTGGTTGGCTTTTGTTGCAAGTCACTGGAATTTTGAGGTAAGTTTCTTATTTTGTTGTTGGATTTACTTTGTATTTTTTGATTGTTTTCTGCCTTTTTGAAGTAGGTTGGGCTGGCCACACTAAACAAAAACCCAGCTCAGCCACACTCCAATGGTGCACCACTCAATGCAAACAAAGGCAGGAAGAAGAATCAGGCACACAAGAGCAGTGAATTCAAAAAGGATAATTTTTCTCTGGATGCGCATGGGGTGCTAACATTTGAAACTCGGCAGGTTTGGTTTGCACTACTGGTGCTATGCACGTTATTTTGTCTCCCTTAAAAAAATCTTCTGAATTTGCTGCTCGTGTGCTCATTCTTTCTGTCTGCCTAGGTTGGGCTGGATACCTGGAGTTGGGGGGTATTGTCTTGTTTACAGAGAGTTTGTGATGTGGCAGGGTAACCGAATATTTATCTTTGATATCTATGAGTTATTCCACAGATGACCTGCCTTTAGGTTGGGATACTGAAAAGGATAAGGTAGCCCTATGTGACAAAGTTTCAACCAATGACCAATAAGGTATCTGAACTGCTCAGTAACTCTTGATAAATAAGCAATAAGATATGACAAGGGGGTATATAAAGGGTCTGTTAATCAGCCCCTAGGGATGTAATGTGGTACAAGGTGTGGGGAGTAAACTGACCATTACTATAACCTCTGGTAGTGCCTGTTACTATACAAAACAGTAATGTTTAAAATATTTTATTCAGTTGTCTGTTTTTTTTGTGTGTGTTTTGGGGGCGCGGGGGTTGATAAAAAAATAATCCATCTGCCATTTTGGGGGATTTGTGTGACGGTGGCATGTTGGATGGTTTTGTTGTGGCTGTGCAAGTACGAGGGTATGAGGAGGGGCTTGCCATTATAGAAGGACTTTAATGTCAGCGGTTATCATGGCAACTGGTAATGTGAACTCGTAAACTGTCAGTAAGTGTGTCACAGTGTTGGGTATTTTTTGTGTTCTGTGCGCTCTTGAGTGGTGGCTGTTTACGAGAACATGTGGCTCTGTTGAAGAGTGAGCCATCACTGGTCTGTTTCAACAGCAGCTGTCATGACACTGAACCAGACAATGTGCACAGACTGCCTGAGACTGAAGTGCATCCCGACAGAACAAGTACGTGCATCTATGCTGAGGAGGGCATTGTCACTGAAGTCCTGTTCTGTCAGTACTGTACGGTATGTATTTATTTCACCAGGAAAAGTCTCCATTGAGCAAAGCTCATTTACAAGGAGGTCCTGAGTAGGAAAGCACGAACAATGCAATGCAAAAGAAATACATGACGTACAGCAGGAGAACAGCAGAATACAAAGTATTGCATAAGATACAACAGCGATAAGATACAGTAACATAATAATACAATACAAATCTTGAAATTTACAGTCAGGAACAGCAGACAGGAAAATTAAACGTATGGAGCACAAGGAAAGCTAAAAGCATGTAGAGAATAAATTTAACAGTGTGGAAATTCCTTGGTGAGCTACGGCATATAGGCAGCAGTGTACTGTAGTAAGACAGCGAGCATGTTAGACATAGTTTAGCCGAAAGTACAGACATCAGTACCATCCATTCTATTCAGCCCCACTATCCCTTCCTTTGTCTTTCTACGCTCCCTGATATACCTATAAAAAGTTTTATCCCTCTTCTTAACCGAATTGGCTATCTTTTCCTCAGTTTGGGCCTTTGCTATTCTGACTTCCCTCCCTCCCTGCTTCCTTCTGCATTAACTGGTACAGTTCTGTGTTTCCTTATACTTACTAAATGCTATCTTTTTTTCCCTAACCTTCCCTGCCACCTCTTTTGAGAACCATAGTGGCTTTTTATTTCATTTTGACTAGTTTATTTGCTTCACACAAAGGCTTGTTGCCTCTGTGATGGCAGTTCTGATGTTTCCTCGTTGTTGCTCCACCCCTCCTTCTAGCCTGTTTGCTAGTGCTTTTCTAAGGCACTCTCCCATCTTGCTAGTCAGCCCTCCTGAAGTCCAGTACCCTCACTTTTGTATGGCTTGACTCTGTAGCTGAGCTTATCGTGAACCACACTGTTTGGTGGTCACTTGTTCCCAGATGGCTACCCATTTCTAGACTCGAGATTCTCTCACTGTCCCCATTTGAGAGTACGAGGTCTAAGATTGCTCCCTCACAAGTGGGTTCCAAAAATTAAAATTACATACCTACCGTAATTCTGATCTTTTTGTGTATCTTCACTATTCATCACCTTTGGGTACTGACCAGAGGTTGGAGTTGATGCATCATCAGCGCCGCCCTCAAGGCCACTGCACTGCGTGACGCTCACGGGTTGGCCATTAGGTGTTGTCGACTCCGCCCTCCTGCCACTTCCGAGTCGCCGTAGAGCAAGAAAGAGTTGGGAGGGAGGGACAAGGAAGTCCAAGGGACAGACAAAGGAAAAGATATATAAACTAAAAGGAGAAATAAATGACTGAGAGGACAGAATAAGTTCGAAAAACTAAGGGGATTGGGCAAGGGCCCCAATCTCTGGAAGCAGAAAAGGAGAAGGGAGGGAGGGTTGAGGAGTTTATAGATAAGGATGTGGGGTGGGGGAGAAAAGGAACACACCCTGGAACCTTGACCTGTCTCCAGATTGTATAGGAACTGCAAGGGAGTAGTCAAAAAGGCTAACTGCCAGAATTCAAGGCACAGAATAGCTGGCGATAACTCCAACGTAAGCAAAATTGGCTATTCTGGAAGAAAAGACAGGATACAGGAAATATCTCCCCCCCCCAAAGAAATTTTTTGGGTAAGAAAACTAGTTTCTTATATTAAATTGAGGTTATGTCTAAAGGACAAGGAAATTAAAGCAAGCTGACGAGAACAAAGGGAGAGGGAACAAAAAGGAGGGCAACTACCCAGCCCTACCCCACAAGGGTGGAGCCAAAGCACTGAAGGAGGAGTGCCCCCCATCCTGACCACCCCATCCCTAGAGAAAATTATCCCCATATGCCCAAGTCACCCCACTCCTGACTAACAGAAAGGAGGGGCGAGAAGGAGGGACCCAGAGACTGAGGTCCCAGGGGATGGAGTGTAGATTCTGATTAGTGGTGAAGATACACAGAAAGATCAGAATTACGGTAGTGTCACGTAATTTCATATCTTATCTGTGTCAATCTTCACCATTCATCACCTTTGGGTGAGTGCCGAGCCCCCGAAGGGGTCTTAACCTAAGGGACTAAGTCCCTTAGCTGTCAGTGGGTGACACACTAAGAGCGAGAACCTTCATGGGTCTGGATAGGCCCGAGAGTGGAGAGAGTGAGACAGGGACACCCTGGAGGGGGTAGAAAGTTGCCCCAACAGACGCCGTCTCCCCCTACGAGAGAAAAGATAGGTTCTCTAGTGAGCAGAGTTAATCACCCTACGCCAGGCCAAGGGGGACTACCGGGAGAGACGCAGCCATGCCGTCTGCTTAGTGCAGATCGCTGTCCCTACAACACTGGTAGCTACCTCACTGGCATCATACGATGCCCTTGCTTGGTGCCTTGCCAGCTCCAGACCACATGCAGGGAGTGCAATGGCTTGTCTGGTTTCCTCCGTGTCAGGCATCAAGGCTAGGAGTTGACCTGGCCTGGACCACTGGAACCTATCACAGGTAGCATAGTGGGCCGAATGAGCAGATACTGAGAGAAGCAACCGTGCCAAGTAAAAGGTCCTCCTACCCCAGAAGTAAAAATCCAAGGAACCTTGATCTGGGGGCCAGTTACGGTGCAGGGCGCGAAGCCCATCGAGAGTATCCAATTGCGTTAATCCAGAGCTAGGATGCGGCAGGTCACCTGGAGACTCGGGGGGGGGGGCACTATACCTCTGGCGGAGATCCCTAGGGGCTGGGACTCCGGAAAAGGGTCTCTGCCAGAAGTGCATCGATGCCTCCCTAAAGGGAGCAGGGCAGGGGGACACTACAAGAGTGTCCGCACTGAAATCGCCCAAAAAGGCGCGTGCCGAATGTTCCAGATTGTGCTGAGTGGGAGGGGTGACATGCAGGTCCTCCAAAATCCTCACGAGAAAACGCTGATATTCAGCGAGATAAGCAGCTGGGGAGATGTGGACAGATGGTTCCTCACCTCCTGATGAGGAGGACGAGGAGTTAGAGGACCTCAGAGGTTGGCTGCTCAGGGGGAGGTTGAAAAAACTGTCTGTCCATGGCCCTAACATAAGAGGGAAACTGAGCAGCCACAACTCTGAATTGCTCACAGGAGAGAGGACCACTAGGACAAAGGATACCTGGGAGAGCAGGAGAATGTGGCAGAGGAGAGGGGGCAGAGCCGACAAATGGAATCGGCTGCCCTCTGCCTGGGCTAGAGAGCGCACCTGGAGCCACAAGAGAAGAGGTAGCTCTGGAAAACTCCATAGCCGACAGCTGGTCAACCATACTGGAACTGCCTAGGCTGCTCCCTGAAGAATCCCCCCTGTGAGATGACCGGGGCCGGGAAAGTCCAGAAGGACAGTCCCTTACCTCAAAAGAACGGGGCCCTCTCAAGGAAACCAAAAGGGAAGGGCGAGGGTCCATGCTATGACTTCTCCCAGAGCCCGGGTGGGTTCCAGAAAAAGGTCGCCGCATAGAGCCCATACCCCTCGACCCCTTGGAATCCAAAAGTGCCCTCCTCGAGAAAGCCAGCCTAGGCAGCTGGCAACCCTGGCCAGCCCCCTTAGGAGCTATCCAGGGAGCAGCACCCTTCCCTCCTGTGGGTGCTCCGATCAGCCCCAAAGTTGGGCAATCCAGGTACACCACTTGAGGGGGTACCACCATCGAGGGGTCAGAAAACCCTCTGAGTCCAGGCTGCAGAGCAATGGTGACCTGCACCACTGCCTGCTGGTCAGCACCTCTGACCCTGGTCCCAGAAGCCACTATCTGCTGCTCAGAGTGGGGCTGGTTCCAGCCTGTCAAGGACACTACTAAGGTGTCCACGTGAGCAGCCAACTCCAAACAGTCAGACTGCCTATCTGACTCAGAGTCCGATTCTTCCTTCGAAGGAGTGGAGATCGAAGTTCTGTGCCAAACAGTGCGTCGACGCCCGCTGCCATCCCGACTGAAAAGGGTGCCAGATCCAGAGACTGCACCAGAGCTGGTGCCGACGTGCCCAGCAGCACCGTGAATGGTGCGGGAAGAACACACGGCTATAACGATGGCAGCAGCTTCGGAGCCAGAGCCTGTCACAATGCCGTCCCAACCCAAGGAGCCGCAAACGGCACTGAGGCCAGAGACAGCACCAACGACAGCCTCGACCGCTCTCTTGGCGCCACGATCTGAAACCCCCATGGCGCTGTGTCCTTTGCTTGAAGCCACAAGTGGCTCCAGAGCTGGACATGGTACTGTGCTCAACCACGACGCTGAGGATGGCGCCAGGGCGAGAGACAGTCAAAGACGGCAACGCAGAGCCTCCCACAGCGGTGTCAGCACCATCAGCGCCGTGAATGAAGCCGACCGCAACAACGGCGCAGAGTGACAGACCAGCGCAGATGATGGTGCCATCAGGGCCCATGGCACCGCGAATGGCACCAAGGCCCAAGACGGCGCTGACAGACAGCGTTGGGGATGGCGCCAACCCAGGCCTTCCGAGCTGAGGGTATGACACTGGGGGAGCCTTCACCAAGGGACCACTGCCAAGGTGGTGTCTCCCACCACCTCCGGGAACAAACTGGGCTCTCCTGCACCGCTGAAGGGGCTGCCATGGCTAGGCTATAAGAGCAGAAGCCCCCTCCTCTTCGGTCCGTACAGAACCAGGAGGGGACCTGGGGGAAAGGCCGAGAGAACGTGGCTTGGCCCGATGAGTACGCACCCATCCCCTGAAAGTCGGCGGAGCTCGTCCAACTTTCCATGCACGTTGTTCGATGACATGACGGTCCATGGAGAAGCGGGCATCGCACGAATCCATGTCGTGTAGTGGGCCAAGACACGCGAGGCCAACGGTCATGTTGGTCGGTGATGGAATAATTATGGCCGCACGGGCACCGACGCATGGGAGGCCGTCCCATCTTCATTGATTTCTTGCCCCCCCACCAAGACGCGGACCTACGGAAAACACCACTAAATGAAGACCCGACGTCGAAAAATAAAGAAAGGAACAGTCTTACTTTAACCTTAGGTGACGTCGAGTGGAGCGAAAGTGAACCGGCAGGGAGAATTCGAGAATGGAGTCGACTGACTCGTAACAGAGCCGAAGGCTTCAAAGTATAAAGCAGGCCTCTCTCACAGCAGAGCTTCCACAAGGTGACCTCGACAGTGGGAGATGAAGAACTGGCAGGTGGGCGAAGTCAACAACACCTAACGGCCGACCCGCGAGTGCCATGCAGTGCATCGGCCTTGAGGGAGGCGCCGATGGTGCATCGACTCCCCCATCCAAAAAAAAAAAAAAAAAGAGCTCCTGCAGGGTCATGACCTATGGCCAGTACCCAAAGGTGATGAATGGTAAAGATTGACACAGATAAGATCTAGCTGTCTGAGGCATGCCACCTGTAGGGCATCGAGAATGGCCCTGCTTTTGGATGTGACTGCAGCAAAGGTGTGCCAATTAACATCTGGCATATTCGGGTCCCCCATCAACAGTATTTCTCTTTTCTCTGCCATCCCAAAGATGCCTTCCATCATATTCCTGTCCAATTCCTCCCCCTGACATGGGGGTCTGTATACAACTCCTGTGCAGATTGTGGTGCCATTTCCAGTCTCTAAGGTGACCAATAGTGCCTCCTCTCCTCCGTTTACTCTTTTGTTCCATTGCTTTTATCCCTTCCCTTACATAGAGAGCTACTCCTCCCCTCTCCTACCCTCCCTGTCTCTCCTGTAGGTTGTGTGTAACCCCCCTACAAATGGGGGTTCCCGAAAAGTCTTCCTTGAGCTTGTCTAAATGCTCACTGCCAGGCTGGTGTCCTGCATTTTTGCAGTTTAAATGTGACTGCCAAAGAGTGCCAATATAGCCTCTGTGTACTGTCTCTTTAAGAGCTGCCTGGACTGCAGTCATAATTAATCTAAAAGGGAGCTATGTTAGAAGATGTGCTTGTTTGCTGATCATTTGTTAGAGTTGTAAATAATATTGCAGTTTGTTCTAACCTGCCTTCTTTGCAGCATGGACAATTCTATTTGTTTCCATCATCTTGGTTCTGGACTGCTGAAATGGGCCAATCAGTACATTTGGGACTCTAAAATGGAGCCTACCTACAGGGGCTTGATGGGATCAAAACGTGTAGGAATTGTAGTTTTGGGTCTTTTTGTGCCTAAAATAACCTGGAGGGGGAGCCCTTGTTGTTACAGACAGACAGATCAGCCAACTGAACCTTTTGGATTTTGGGGAAAGTCCCAAACTGCTTGCAATTTCTGTTCGATCTAAGTTGGGAAGAGAAGAAGTAACAGCTCAAGGTAGTTCGAGCAGCAATCCATAGTGGATTTGTGCGGGAGAACTGTGGAAAGGACTGTGTTTTGGCCTGCTGTCCCTGAGAGAGAACTTGTGCCTTTTTTGGACTGAATCCAAACTTGGAGAGTGAAGTAAGCCACTGAATTGTGACCAGGCTTCTACCTGAAGAAGACCAAAGATCTGCTAAATATGATCAGCCTGTCTGGACTCACAGCGACCTCTGAACTCCTGGATTGTGCAGAGACTCTGTAATTGCAACCTTTTGCCTGGTACAGTGGAATTTCCTTACATGTGAATGTGTTGTGTGCTTATAGTGGGTCGTGGTTTGGTTCCCCATTGTGGCTTGAATTGTATTCTGCTTGCTGGAAGCTGCATTAGAATTTCCTTACGTGTAAATGTGCTGTATGTTGCTAGTGGGTCACAGCTTGGTTCCCCACTGTGGTTTGAACTGTATTCCGCTTGCTGGAAGCCACATCCAGCCCCATGGACTGAATCCAAAATCATCTCCACTGGGACTGGGCCTTGCCACACCGGCCCAGCCCGACTACCAGCTGCACAGAGAAAGTCATTGATGAGAGATCTGCCTGGGGATCAGCCCCTGCTCTCAACACTTGAACAGGAATGATGCCTCGGTGATTCGTGTGGGCCCCGCTTCTCTGGACTCTCCAGCTCAACAACCTGCAGTCTCGATTTCGTCCTGCCTGTGTCCAGTATTGGGTATTGTGAGTAAATATCAGGGTAGCTCCCTGGAACAACAGCTAAATCTAAAGTGTTATCATCTGATTGTCTTGTTGCTTTCTCTTTCACAAACTGAGCCCTCCGGATTACAAGTAATGTGTGTGTTGTACATGTTGCTTTCTTCCATCACATGGTCCCAACCAGCTGCAACGTTCCTGGCTAGCGCACCATTTTCCTACCTGGGTACCCAGAGTGTGTGACTGTGTGGGGACATAAAGCGCATGCATAACTGTTTGATTAATATAGTCTTTAAGCCAATCAACCTGATTACACCCCTTCCTTGTTCAAGCCCCCTGAATAAATCAGATCTGACTTTTTTGCTGCATTTAACCAGACTGTGGTTCCAGTTTGTGCCAAGCGTACTGTACTGTTGCTATTTACTGTGCATAACCTTGTTTTACAGGGGGTCCCCAGGGTCGAGCCAGAGGAACTAGCCCTGGTGGTAAGTGCAAACAGTGTGGGTACTGGTATGGTGTACAAGGAGTGCTGTGAAAGTGATTATTGTATATTGCTTAGGCCACCAGAAGGGAAAGAGGAGGGTTACAATGTCCCGGAGGGCTGTGTCCAGGTTAGTTTGACCACTACCTCTGGGTGGAGGCACCCGTTTCAGAACTCAGGCCCTTAACCTGCTACTAGCCACGCAGGCAGGGGTAATAGCCCTTGGGATAGCACCACCTAGGGGTTACATGTGAACCCTGGTATGTTAACATCCCAGTCATGGTTCTCTGTGTACCATGTTTCTGTGACTGCTACGACATTCAGGCCTCCCTCTTCCATCAAGGCCATCAGTTCAGGGAGCTAGTTGCCCGGACTACAGGCATTGGTACTCATTACCCTCCATTTCTTGATGGCCTTACCCCTTTTTGCCCCATCCCTGTCCTTATTGCCTCTGTCATTTTCTCCATTTACCCCAGCCCTTCTCCCTATCGACATCTTTATCTTGGTGTTTACTTCACTTACTGCTCTGATTTTTTTTTGGCCGGGGCGCTAGGATTTCCTTCTCCTTTCCAGTGCCTTCACCACCGGCTACTTTAAATGTTTGCCAATGAAGCATTTAAACCTGTCACCTAGGATCCTGGTTCCCCTCCTGGACAGATGCAGACCATCATGCCAGTATAGGCCTGCTTCACTCCAGGTGGACCCTCAGTCCCCAGTGAAGCCAAATCCCTGAGCTCTGCACCAGTTTTTCAACCACTGATTGGATCCCATGGTGTGAAGCACCCTAGCCTCACCCGTGCCATAGACAGGTAGCACCTCTGAGAAGGTTACCGTGCGTGCTACTTGTCTAAGACCCCTCCCCAACTCCACAAACTTCTGATCCCTTTCTCAGCCAGGTCATTTGTCCCTAGGTGGACAATGACATCCAGCTCCCTTCCCCATGCAGCTGCTCTAGTGATCCTGAGGATTCGCTCCCTGTCCCGCCAAGCAGGCATCTTACCTCCCTCTCAACTTCCTGCCCCAGTTCTACCCCCCTAACAATGGAGTCCCCACCAGGAATTGTTTCCTTCCCCTGTGGGGTCCCATGCCACCCTCCTGTGGGTCTCCTTTGTGGAGGTTACCAGCATCCTTCTTGGTCTCCACTGCGGGTGCCTCCATAGAGGAACCACACTTTGCCAGAACGGCATATGAATTGTGGAGAGGTACAACTGCAGGGATGCACCTCTGTTCCACCCACTCACCCTCCTGAGCCCACTGTAGACCAACTGCTCCTCTTTCTTGGGAACCTCTGAGGCAACGGCAGTGGCCCTGGTGGTCCCTGAGTAGGAGAGGAGGTCCCCTTAATACTGGCCAACTCGGCCTGGAGATGAGCAACCTCCTCCCTCAGCCCAGAGAGGTGCCTGCAGATGGGACAACACCGCATCCTCCACTGATCCACATCCACTGCACTGCACCACTCCCATCATGTCTTATTTCTGGCACCTTAACTGTTGTTTGGAATACTTACTCTTGCCTCTGTTTATTTATTTTTTTCTCCCTACTTACTTGCTGCCTCTGTGCCCTTTAAGCTCCTGATCTTCCTGTTCTGAGACAAGACGTTCCTATATTTCCCAGTGCCCACATTTTAATAAGACTGACCTGAATAACATGTACACCGTATGCCTGTAGGACCAATATAAACATGGTGTTGTAAAGTCAGTAAACAAGGGTTACCCAAATAGGGAGTAACTGAGAATTAGAGAAAATGTATTCTGTTGAAGCAGAAACACAAGGTTGCCCAGATAGGGAGTAACTGGGAACCGGAGAAATTTATGATACAAAGTGAACAAAGGTTGTCTAGATAGGGAGTAACTAGGAACTAGTTTAAATTATGTTGCAAAATAATAATCCATCTAGATCACCCAGATAGGGAGTACTCTAGGTCAGTAAGGTAGACTAACAACTATGTTGAACAAACTCTGGCCAAAGCCAACAGGGCTGCAGATGAGGAAGTTGGGGTAAAAATACGGAAGATTAGTTGTTTTAACATGTTTACACCAAATCTGCAACATAGCCTTGTTAAGACCCTGCCTCACGAGGAAGGGCAGAGAAAATGTTCAACTCCTGGCCTAAAGGTGATTTTGTACACACTGTAAAATGAATTCTCATGACACAAAAACACATTTTGCGCAGGCATTGAAAAATGACTGCTGTCACATTCATGAGGTGCTGTAAAGAAATGGTTATGTACATGCTGGCCCAGCGGCAGCATGTCTAGCTGCGATGCCAACGACCTGGGTTCGGTAATGGACTCGGGACGCCAGAGGGCCAGCTGGGGGAGAAGGACTGAGCATCCTAGTGACTGCTCTCCTTCTCCAGGGGGTGGGGGGCTATGTGTCCGGCACGCTATGAACCCCTGGCAGAGGCTGGGGGAGCTGCAGTGCCGGCACTGTATTGTTACGGGGCGGGGCGAATGCTGGTCGTCACTGCATGTCACGGCCCTGATACAGCCCATAAAATGCCGGTCCCGCGTGTGAACGTCTACCCCACCACCTCCACTACCTACTGTGTCCGCTGGGTAGGGCCCCACCCCGGTGGGCAAGCCAGGGTAACCTACTGTTGACCTGGGGAAGGGTGCTCACCCAGGGGGGTAAGCCCGGGCATGGGGAGGCCGCGGGGAAAGGGCTGAGAAGACACCTACGGGGGTTAGGGAAATGGCCCTAAAAAATAAAGAAATGGCTATGTAGAAAATTTGGTGTAAAAATATTGAAAATTACCAATGAGGCTGTGTTTGCAAAATTCAATGTAGGCTCATAAAGAGCAGTTACGTAAGAACTTACTGTAATAGCAGATCTTCGAGGGGATATTAGTCATCAGGTAACGCCATAGGAACCTTCACCATCAATGGAGAATGCACACGGACGATTTTCAGCAGTACAACTGGGGCCGCCCATGCCATTGACATCATCAATCCTATACAGGTGTGAGTGGACCTGCTCACTCCTCAGTTTTTTCCCCAGAGACTAAGAGAGCCATGCTCTTGCCATAGGGGACCAAGGAGAGAGAGAGAGGTACCCATACCTAATTGAAAGGCAGGACACACCAGACACCCAGTTACTAGACAGGATCCCCAAGAAGAGGGATGGTGGGAGGGGAAAGGATACCTGATGACCAAGATCCCCTCAAATATCTACTGTTACGATAAGTTCTTATGTAACTGCTCTATCTTCTTCAGGGGTATCTCAGTCATCAGTTAACACCACAGGAATGATTCCCAAGCAGTTCCAAGTGCAAAATAGACGGTCTGGAAATACAGGTTACTCACCTGTAACAGGAGTTCTAGGAATGGTATATGTTGTTCATCCACACGGTCTGGCAGGTTCCTTGCCACTTTAAATCTTGCCGGAAGGTCTTCAAGCTGGCTCCTCCCTCCCACCGTTGGTGAAACTCCTCGGAACCCTCCTCATGCCAGATCTAGCCCGCTGGAAGCTGGGTTGTGCGCCAGAGGTGAGAGAGTAGGATGAACAAACATACCATTCCTAGAACTCCTGTTACAGGTGAGTAACCTGTATTTCAAGGGACATGGTTATGTTGTTCATCCACACTGTCTGGCAAACTCCTAGCAGTTCTCCGGGAGGAGGGAGGCAAGGTGCACACCCCCTGCTTAGGAAATAAAGACTGGAGAACTGAGGCCCCAAAACCAGCATCCTGGCGTGACTCAAGGTCGATGTGGTAATGGGTACTGAAGGTGCGTGCTGACTTACAGGTAGCAGCCCTGCAGATTTCCTGGATAGGGACGTCCCTGGAAGCAGCCACCGATGCAGCAGTATGGGGGGTAGAATGAGCTCTTATCCCTCTGGAAGGCTCCAATCAATCAATCAATCAAATTTTATTTATTCAGGCGATCATCATTGAGCAAGGCTCATTTACAAGATGGACCTGATAAGGTCAAGGTTCGAGTTGATGCACAGCAATTACATCACATACTTATGAGACAGTTATACATACAGAAAAAAGAAAATGTTATTTATAACACAATAATATACAGAGAATTCACATGTTAAAGCTTGGCAAGAGAAAGTTAAACTAGCATCTACAATATGTACAGTACATATATATCACAATGAGGGCTATGACAGTCATCACATAATGAGTACAAGAATGGTGAAGGGAATATTGGGTGCCATATACTGGCGTGTGTCTGGCTGGAAGGAATATGCCATATGTGACTGGAATATGGTTTGTGGATGACTATTCTATTCTAGCGCAGCAACTGCATTTCTCTGTGAAGAAGGCTGTACAGTGCTGCTTGAAGGATGTAAATGGAATGATAATGGATAGTTTTAGGATTTTTGTAGGGTGTTCCATGCTATGGCTAGAGAATAGCTGATTGCTGCCTCCCTATTTTGGTGTTGACTTTGGGCAATTTGAGCAGGATGATATTGTTGCTTCTTAGGGCGAGGAGCTGGGAGTGGTCAGGTTGAAGCAGTCCAGGATATAGCTTGGGAGTTTTTTGATAAAGCTCTGTAGATCCATAGAGCTGCATTTCTGCTCCTCCTGACATGAAGGGAAACCCATCCAATTGCATCATAGAGAGAACAGTGGTGAGTATTATATGGCAGGTCTGTAATTAACCTTATTGCTCTATGGTACAAGGTATCCAACTTTTGAAGGTAGGGAGTGGGGCAGTGACTATAGACGAAGTCTGCGTAGTCAATGACTGATAGAAAGATGGCCTGGACTAATCTCATCTTTGAATCTCTATTAAGGAAGGGTTTTAATCTGTAGAGGAGGCCAAGCATTAGGCGAAGCTTTTTCAGCAGTTGTTCTAGATGCTGAGTAAAGTCAAGTCTGTTGTCAATCCACACACCTAGGTATTTGAAATTTTCAACACACTCCAGATTTTCTCCAAGTATAGTGCATAGCTGGGGAGACTGATTGAAGAGGATGTGTTGGTGGAGTTTTGGGTTGTGAACATCATTGCTTTGGTTTTCTTTGCATTTAGCAGAAGCTTTTCTCGAGTAGCTGATGTTGTAACAGGAGAATTCTGCTTGCAGGATTTCATGAGCAACTTTAGGTGAAGGGTTGCTGACATACAGTACAGTGTCATCAGCAAAGAGATGTACTGAGGACTTGGTAAGGTTGAATCAATTTTATTTATATAAATGGCAAAAGATAGGACCCAGAATAGAGCCTTGGGGGACTCCTCTTGACAGTGGTCTTAATGGGGAGAGGTCACCTTCAGCTTTTACCTGCTGTGATCTACCGGAGAGGTAGCATCTGAACCACTTAAGGGAGGATGGATTTAGGCCAATGGAGTGTAGGGATGAGAGTAGCAGTTCATGGTCCACAGTGTCGAATGCTTTGCTCAGGTCCAGGAATACTGCACAGACATTGTTCTTTTTATCCAGTTCGGTTTGCCAATCATTGGTGACCTTGGCTAATGCAGTGATAGTGCTATGTTTGGCCCTGAATCCAGATTGAGCTGGATTTAATAGATTAGCATTGTCCAGATATTCCCTTAACTGAATACTCACTAATTTCTCCAGCATCTTGGATAACCACAGGTAGGATGGAAATGGGCCTGTAGTTATTAAGATCCATAGGGTCCCCTGATTTTAGAAGGGGGACCACTTGGGCTGTCTTCCACAGCGTGGGAATAGAGCCAGAGTTTAGGGAAAGGTTAAAGAGGTGAGTTAGGGGACTGCAAGCACATGACACACAATCTTTAGAAAGAATGGGTCCAGAAGATCTGCTCCTGCACTTTTTTGGTATCTAGATGCCATAATAGATCCTCAACTTGTTTCAACAGTATAGGTTTGAAGCTAAAGGAGGAGTCAACTCTTTGTTCACCAGTATAGTGGGAGCTTAAATGACCCCTTAATAGGTTAGCTGGGGAGGAGTCAAAGGCAAGGCCAGCTGTAGTGAAGTGGTTGTTGAATGCATCCAGGATTTCCAATGTGCCAGTAATGGGGCCATAGTTACTGTGTAATTGTGTTGGAAGGGGGTTGTTAACATCCTGGCCCATCATACCCTTGATGGTGCCCCAAAATCTAGCAGTATTACGGTAGGAGGAGTTGAGCTGGGCCAGGTAGTAGGCAGCCTTTGCATCCCTAACTTTCCTAGTGCATTTATTCCTGACTTTCCTAAAGATCATCCAGTCCATGATAGTCTTAGTTTTTCTTGCTACTTTCCAAAGTTTATCTCTCTCCAGCAGTGCAGCTTTGAGGTCAGTTGAAAACCAGCGACAGGATTTGTTTTTTATTCGTATAGTAGAGATTGGGGCATGGGTGTTAAGGGCATTTAATATAATGCTATTTAGCACCTGCAGAGCTTTTTCTACAGAATGTGCAAGATAGAACTTTTGCCAGTGTGGAGAGTAGGCTAGATCATGCAGATATCCTTCAATATTGATGTATTTCTTGGATCTCCTCATGAGGAATTTTGCAGGATCTGTTTTAATGCTGTTGGATCTTACCCCTTCGATGGGGCAATGGTCACTTATGTCGCATAGGAGCACTCCAGCATGTGTGAATAGATGTGGTTTACTCGCTAGCATGATGTCAAGTAGAGTACTGTTACTACTATTCCTTGCATTTAGTCTTGTTGGTTCATTAATTAACTGTGTAAGGCCATAGGTGTCACAGAATGATACCAGAGGTGTAGCTGCCTGGGTGAGCCAGTTGAAATTCAGGTCCCTATGATAATGACTTCTTCAGTACAGGACTTGACCAGGTTTCCTAGGTGGGATAAGAGCTTGTGTTCAGCAGAGGGGGGTCTGTAGCATCCAATTAAATAGAAAGCTGCTGTATTGGGGAGAGAGACTTTTAGAGATAGACACTCAAATTCCTTGGGCATAGATGTTGCAGCAGTACAGGATACAACTAAACCAGCTTTTACATATATGGCTACTCCGCCTCCCCTTGTTTGGCGATCAGCTCTGAATAGCTGATAGTTAGGTTAACTTCCCTGTCCATTGTGGTGGTCTTGAGACATGTCTCAGTTATCACAAGAAAGTCTGGCAAGGTATGGGCAACCCAGGCTTGTAGCAATGTAAACTTTTTCAACAGACTGCATACATTAATATGCAGGAAACTGAGACCTTTAATTGAGGATAGGTCTGATGGAGAGGTGATGCTTTCAAGAGGTCCAGGGTTGATTTCTACATTACCAATACAGAGCAATAGGAAGATCGGTAATTTCATAAGGGCTGCCAGTGATAGGGAGAGGGGGCTGTCTTTGGTCCTCCTTTTTTTATTCCATTGCCACTCTTTGTTTTGGGTGCTCCCTGTGGATTTAAGGTAGTGTGTCGGGATACCAATTAGCAGTTTGACGACTAGGCTTAGTGGCGATCTATATACTCAGTAGTGGGGCCTTGGCTGAGACATATATGTGGTGATATGTGTAACTTTATGGTGATTGTACCACTGTAGTCGATTCAGCAATGGCAAGACATATATGAGGGTATGGGTGTCAGCCACGAAGGATGTTCCAGAGAAACTAGGCGGGTTGACCACTTCAGATTGTATAACAGGGTCATCTTCATTGTGGAACCCTATGGCTGATAGTGACAGGAGTATCAGTAGCAAGTTCCCCATTCTGAGGGGATACTGATAGTTGGCAATAGGGAGTAGCGGGTTGCTTGATTGGTTGGATCAGCAAGCTGGTGTGACTCTCTGTTGGTTTAGAGAAAAGTGCTGTGGGCGGGAAGAGATTTGCGGGAAGATGCCTATAAATTAACACACACAAGAGGGGAAGGGCGGTGGGCAAAAATTTTGCACCTTTCCCTTCTGCTCCCTCCATGCCCGCCAACCTGTAGCAGAGATCTATGCAGGAGGTGACCCACCTGCCTATCGTCCACTTGGCTGCAGCTCTGCCAGGTGCGGCTTCAGTGTTGGTGACAAGCAGCTGGCGAACCTCTCCCCGAACTTCAGCCGTCCGCTCCATATAATAAGCGAGCGCTCTTCTAGGGTCCAAAGTATGGAGCCTATACTCTGAATCCGAGGTGTGACTGGGGTAGAACACCGGCAGAGTCAACACCTGGTTAAGGTGAAATTGTGACACCACCTTCGGAAGGAATTTCGGGTTGGGGCGCAGGAAAACCTTGTCACTGTGGAAGACCAGATAAGGAGACTCGATGGAAAGCCCCGGGAGTTCTCCCATCCTTCTGGCTGATGTGATAGCCACCAAGAAGGTGGTCTTCTACGACAGGTGAGAGATATCGCACCTGTGCATCGGTTTGAATGGCTTGCCCATGAGCTTAGCCAATACCAGCAGTAGATCCCATGGAGGTGGAGGTTCTCGCACCGGAGGGGATATGTGATCAAGACCTTTGGAAAAGCACCCAACCACCTTCTCCTGCATCACCGACTGCTTCCTGGCCCGCGCCCGGTAAGCAGAGATGGCTGCCAGGTGCACCTTAAGGGTCGTTAACTGAAGCCCTTGCTGAGAAAGGGACCACAGGTAGTCCAGAATGCTTGCCAAGGAACAGGAGGAAGGGTCCAGGCCCTTGCCCTGACACCAAATGGAGAATCTATTCCATTTGAAGGTGTAGCATTTTCTGGTCGACTCCTTACGGGACACCTCAATGATGTTGAGGACCTCGTCGGAAAGACCCAAGGCCTGGAACTCTAGCCGCTCAGGAACCAGGCCATCAGGTGCAGGGATTGAAGGTCCGGATGGAATACCTACCCCTGATTGTCTGAGATCAGGTCCGGGTGGGCTGGAAGCCGCCTCGGGAGCCTGGAGCTGAGACTGAGGAGATCTGGATACCAGAACTGGTGGGGCCAGTCTGGGGCTACCAGAATCACCTGTGCCTTGTCCTTCCTCACCTTGAGAAGCACCTTGTGGATCAAGAGAAATGGGGGAAAGGTGTAGAAGAGGCCCAGGGTTCACGGCCTCGAGAAGGCATCCCCCTGCAGCGAGCCCTGCTAAGGGGGGCAGGCATGAAACAGTCTCAGCTTCGCATTCTCCCTGGAGGCAAACAGGTCCACCTGAGGCGTGCCCCAGAGGAAGAAGAGATCTTGTACTACCTCTGGCAGGAGAGATCACTCATGAGACACATCCCCTATCCGGCTTAGGGCATCGGCCAGGGTGTTGGAGGCTCCTGCCACATGAATGGCGAGGAGATCCGCCTGTAGGCTGCACACGAGAGACCAAATGCGGAGAGCTTCCCTGAACAGAGGCATGGAGCGCGTGCCGCCCTTGCGGTTTAGGTAGTACATGGTCGTGGTATTGTCCATCTGGACCTGAACCACTTGACCCCGTAGAAACGGAGCGAAGGTGGTGAGGGCTAGATGAACCGCTCGAAACTCCAGCAGACTGATATGGCATCGGGACTCCCGAGGGGACCAGAGGCCATGCACTCTGTGCTCCCCCAGATGGGCACTCCAACCCATCAGAGAGGCACTGGTCGATAAAGAGAGACTGTTGGCTCGGGCGACAAACAGGATGCCCTCCTGCAGATGTGCTGGAACGGTCCACCACTGGAGAGCGTTCCACATCTCCTGGGTCACTGTCACTAGCTGATCCAGCGGATCGAAGTGTTGTGACAACTGCCGCCATGAGGCCCAGGAAGTCCCGGGCAGGGTGTGATTGCCCAACCTGAAATGATTGGGCAAAGGAGGAAAGAACAATGGCCCTGTCCGCCGGGAGCCGTGCTCTGGCTCGTAGAGAGTCAAGCTCTGCCCCGATGAATTGTATCACCTGCTTTGGCACGAGTTCCGACTTGGCCTCGTTGATGAGGAGGCCAACCTGAGAGCAAACCTGGAGGGCCAGATCTCTGGACCGCTCCACCTCCGCTCTGGAGGGGGCTGCAATCAGCCAGTCATCCAGGTAGGGGTACACCCGGACCCTTTGGCACCACAAAAATGCTGTCACCACTGCCATGCATTTGGTGAAGACCCTGGGAGCTAGGGAGAGGCCGAAGGGCATGGCCCAGAACTCATGAAGGGATCCCTCCGCTCTGAAACGGAGGAATCTCTGGTGGGACGGACAGATTGGGACGTGAAAGAATGCGTCCTGAAGGTCCAGGGAACAGAACCACATGCCTCGTTCCAAGGATGGGATTATCTGAGCCAGAGTGACCATCCTGAAGGTCCAAGACCTTAGGAACCTGTTCAGGTTGTGCAGGTCGAGAATGGGGCGCCAGCCCCCCGTCCGTTTTGGGACCAGGAAGTACCTGGACACAAACTACGGGTCTGGAGGAGGATCTGCCACCTTCCTGATTACCTCTTTTTCAAGGAGCAGGCCAATATCAACTCAGCGGGCCGACAGAGAGGCTGCGGACTCAGTGGCCCCCCGGGAGCGACGGCTCGGAAGGGTGGGGCCTGCTCGAACTCCAGAGACAGGCCCTTTCCTACCACCTCCAACACCCAGTGGTCCGTGGTTATAGCGGACCAGGCGGAAAGGAAGTGGCGGAGCCATCCCCACACGGGGGGAACCCGGGGGGAGTAATGAGGCTGGGGGCAAAACCCATCAACCCATCACTGGGCAGGCTTGGGGGAGGGACTTGCCAAGGGACCTCCTGGGCCTTTACCTCCCTGCTTCCTATTGGAGGAAGCCGTGGGCCTGGGTTTGGGATGCCAAGCGTGAGGCTGCTGGCCCTGGTGCTGTTGGGCCGGACGTGCCGCAGGCGCAGAAGGGTGAAAGGACTTGTGCTGCTGCTGTTGGCGGCCTTTGTCCTTCTGGGCGGAAGTGACCGAGTCCAGAGTGGCATTGGACTTTTCGATCCGCTGGAGGTGACCTTCCACTCCAGGGTCGAAGAGGTCGGTCCCCAGGAAGGGGACATCCACCAATTTGTGCTGGGTATCTGCCGTGAAGGTGGATATCCTCAGCAATGCTCTGCGGTGCATGGCCACCGAGGCTGCAACCGATCTGGCACAGGAGTCTCCTATGTCCAGAGCCGTTTGGAGCTGCTACTTAGCCACTGCCCTACCCTGGTCCTGCACCTGCCGGACCGTGGTCTGCAGGTCAGCCAGGAGATGAGGGATCACCTCATCCAGGGAGCCCATGAGGGCGTGGGAGAAGTGTGCCATCAGCATGGCCGAGCTGGCCTGGCGGAGGCCGAGGGAGGATGCGGCGTACACCTTGCCCCGGCGTAGTCCAGCTTTTTGGACTCCTTGTCAGGGGGCTTGTCCATGTCCCTAGCGTTCCCGGAACGCCGGAAAACACTGTCGGTGACCAACCCCTTGGCAGAGGGGTGTTCCGAAAACCCGGGCAAAGAACCAGTAGGGGCCGGATACTTCCTGGCCATCCTGGCCGATGGCGCAGGGCAGGAAGCAGGCCGCTGCCAGAGCTCCAAGGCTGGGCCAACAATGGCTTCAGCCACTGGAAAGGCCTCCGTGGGGAATCCCCTCGGTCCAGTATCTCCGTCAGGGGATACTTGGCCCGCTTGGATACGGGCTCGAGCTGCATCCCGGTGGACTCCGAGATGAGCCGAAGCAAACCCATGAAGGACGATGGGCTTTTGTCCAACGACTGGCCCCCGGAGGACTCCAGGTCAACAGGCCTGGAGAACAGGGAGGAGTCGTCGTTGGACTCGGAGTAGTCCGCGAAGAGCTGCCTGGGGCCTGAGCCACCCTCCAGCTGCCGAGGACGGTCGGGAGTGAGGGTGACTGACAACCTGTGGGGCAGGCCTTGACCCGACCGAGAGTCCTTGGTCGGTGCCCCCGATTTCGGCTGTGGAGGCGGAGGTTCCACCACAATTGGTGGGGTAGCTGGTTTCGGCTGAACAACCGGCCCAGGCTTGGGCACCTCGACTACAGCGAGGGGTTGTTTCGGCCCCTCGGGTGACAGCCACTCGATGGCCGGGGAAGGCGACAGCGTCGACTTGTTCCCAGACAGAAGTAACTGCTGCCACATCAGGTCCTTGTAGCGTTGACGCAATTTGCGCCGAAGCCTCTCCTCTTCTGAGGAGGAAGACGAGGACTAGTGGCGGTGCCGAGACTGCCGATGTCGGTGAGATCGGCTGGAAAGAGACAAAGTCCAAGACCGAGATCCTCGGTGTTTCCGAGGACAGGTCTGGGAAGGAGCGGGGGACACCCACTCTTCCCTCGGCTCGGAAGCCTTAATCGGGGACTGCTGCACTGGGGGCACAGGCAGATTCTCGGTCTCCACTGGGGGAACTGGTGAAGAAGGGTTGTCAGCCTCACCAGTTGACAGCCCGTCCGACGGCTCGAGAAAAATCTCGACCGCGTCGACGGGTGTCTCGGCCGACTGGCCTGACAGGGACACAATGAAGCCAGCGGCCTTAGCCGCAACCTCGACCGAAGTCGACAGTCGGCTGTCTGGGGGAAGGAGACCTGTCCCGCTCCCACGAACGCCAACGATGGGACTTACCCTTTGAGTCCTTCTTTTTGGACCGAGAGGAATGTCCCGATGACCCCTCTCCCTTCGTGGAAAGGGACTGGCAAAGCTCCTTGAACGAAGCTGAATACGAGGTACTCAGAGAGAGTGGGATAAATGCCGCGACTGGGAAAGAGGATGATGCAGCCTGGGCCGCCTCCTCCTTGAGGGCGATCATTTGCTCGAGTTGCTCAGCCGAGCCAGCCACCGCAGTAACTGCCCAATGGGCCTCCTTCAACTTAACCTGCGGGTAGTGCTTCTCGGGGCGCCCAAGCTGTAACCTGGCAGCGCGGTCCTCCAAGACGCTGGCCGAAAACGAACGGCATGACTCGCAGGCCTGCGGGTCGTGTTCTAGGCTGAGGCAGTAGACGCACGTGGAGTGCAGGTCTGTCCTGGACATCTTCTGCCCACAAGGGCACCATCGAAATCCGGGAGTCTATTTGTCCATTGCAGCCGCGAGGGAGAAAGATGACTGAAGTCTTGAAAATTTTAAAATGAGTTTTGGGCGAACCGAAGGATTAGGATCCAGTCTATCACGCAGAGCGTTAAGGAGGGAACCTGAGCTTCCAAGCGGTAAGGAAGATCTGGCGTCATGGGGCGGAGTCGAGAATTTTACCACCCGGGTGGGTGGAAGGAGACAGCTTGAAGACCTTCCGGCAAGATTTAAAGCGGCAAGGAACCTACCAGACAGTGTGGATGAACAACATATCCATGTCCCTAGAAGGAGGGATCTCCATAAACTGAAGATAGGAGTCCCTGTAACACAACCCTGCCAAAATCTGCACTGACTCTAGAGGAAATGTCCAGACTGTAGTGCTTAGTGAAAGTATGGATTGTACTCCAGGTGGCAGCTGCACAAATGCCCGTGGCTGAGAGCCCTCGGGAAACAAGCCACCGAGGTAGCCATTCCTCTGGTGCAATGAGCTTTGACAGCACCAGGCAATTCTTTGCTGTACTTATAACAGAAACAGAACACAATGCAATTTGCCAACCATTTGGATAAATTTGCTTAGAAACTGCAATGCCCTCTCTACCCGGGATGAAAGAAACAAACAACTGCTTTGACTTTCTAGACTTCTTGGTCCTAAGCAGTTAGTACTTCAAAGTTTTGAGCACATGTAATGTATGGAGCAGTGCTTCCCCAGGATTGGCATGCTCAGGAAAATAAACAGGAAGGTGGATAGACTCATTGAGTGTAAACTCTGAGACCACCTTAGGGAGAAATTTAGGATTTGTGCACAAAGACACCCTGTCTTTGTGAAAAAATCAAATAAGACTCCTTGCACAAGAGGGCATGAAGCTCTGAAATTCTTCAAGCAGAAGTAACTGCAACTAAAAACAACACTTCCAAGAGAGAAAGCGTAAATCACAAGTCACAATTGGCTCAAAAGGAGACGGAGTCAGTTTTTCCAGAACAAAATTCAAGTCCTAAGCGAGGACGGGAGAACGGATTGGGGGTTACAGCTGCAGGATGCCCCTAAGAAAGGTATAGGAGACATCCAGGTGAGCAATCGTGTGGTCACCCACAGGCTCATGAAATGCAGAAACAGCTGAAAGGTGGACCTTGAGGGAAGACTACTGGAGACCTGAGTCAGAGAGAGAGAGATCAGGTAGCCCAGAGTATGTTTGGCAGCCCTGATGGAAGACCATTTCCACTTCATGGTGTATGTGGCTCAAGTGGAAGGCTTCCAGGTGGCCACTAGGATATCCGCCACCCTGTCAGAGATCACAAGCCTGGTGATGACTATGTCCTCAGGAGCCAGGCATGCAGATGGAGGGATCTGAGGTTAGGACGGACCGGGGTCCCCTGAGCCTTGGTCAGCAGATTCCTGCAAAAAGAAAGAGGAACCAGAGGTTCCTCTGCCATCTACTGAAGCAAAAGGAACTACATCTGTTGAGGCCAAAACGGAGCTACCAGTATCAGGCGGGCCCCTTCCATCTGCAACTTGATTAGCACCCTCTGGATCAGAGGAAACAGAGGGAATGCATAAAGAAGCCTTCCACTCCAAGAGACGGACAACGTGTTTTACCAGAAAACTTGAGGCCCTGGATGTAGCGAGCAGAAACTGGGCAGTTTTGCATTGAGTGGGGAGGCAAAAAGTCCAACTCTGGATGACCCTATCTGTTGAACAAGTCTCCTGCGACAGATGAGAGAAGCTCACATTCAAGCATGCTGGACTGAGTCCTGCTGAGACTGTCCACCACAGTGTTTAGCATGCCTGGCACGTGGACTGAAGAGAGTGTCAGACTGTGATCCAACGCCCAGTAACACACTCTCATGGCCTCCCTGCAAAGGGGGTACGAATGAGTCCCCTCCTGATTGTTGATGTAGTACACTACACTTAGATTGTTTGACTACACCAGCAGTTGGCCTGGAGTGAGGTGTTCCTGAAAAGCCTGCATGGCATAGAACACCGCCCTCATCTCCAGGACATTGATATACAGGGAGGCTTCCAACTGGGACCAAGAGCCCTGGGTCTGGAAGGGACTCAGGTGTGCTCCCCAGCCCAGACCTGAGGCATCTGTGGTTAGGATCTGATGCAGGGAAGAGATCTGGAATGGGACCCTTTGAAGAAGATTCAAAGCGTCCACCCACCACTTCAGTACCTTGCATACTGGGGAAGAGACCAGGACTGGTTGGTCTAACTTGTCTGTGCGCTGGTCCCACTGTACCTGGAGGGTCCAGTGGAGGATATGTATATGGGACTCGATTTTCAAAAAGGTGATGCAGTGCATGCGCCCAAGCCCTGTGTCCTCACAACATTTGCCGCAGCAGCATCCTGGTGTTTTCTGCAACTTGCACCCATTTTTCATACCCGGGACACAAGTTGAGACAGTGCCCTCTTTTTATGCCAGCTTGCGCTAAAGCTGTCGCCAAGCCCTCATAAATTGGCACCCCATGGACGAAATGTACACCAGAGGTAGCTGGATAACTGTACTGCATCGCCGCAAGAGACTTGCAGCAGGGGGGTGCAGCCAGCAGCATTCAAAATTGTGTTTGCCGCATAGTTTGCTGCAAACCCCTCTGCCACACTACCATTGCGGCAACGCAGTCCATTTGAAAATCAGGCGCATGAAGTCTGCCCAGTGGAACAGTGGGTATGGCAGCTGCCATTAGGCCAGCAATCTGAGGTATACCCTGGCAGGAATGTATTGACTCTGGACGACTTCCTGAGCTTGCGCTATGAGGCACTCTGCCCTGCTTTGGGGCAGGAAGGTCTTCCCCTGTGCCGAGTCCAGAACTGCCCCTATATACTGCAACCTTTGGGACGGTATCAGAACTGACTTGGGCAGACTGACAGTGATGCCCAGGGAGTGAAAAAGTTGAAGAGTTCGCGCCAGAGTTAGCAAAAGCTGTTCCCTGGATGGAGCCTTAAGGAGCCAATAGTCCAGATAAGGGAAGACATACAAGTCCCTCCCTTCCGAGAGCTGCTGCAACCGCTGATAAGCACTTGGTAAAGACTCGCGGCACAGACATGACAAGCCAAAGGGCAGCACTTTGAACTGATGTCGCGTGCCCTGAAAGGGAAATGGAAAAACTTCCTGTGAGAAGGAAAGACCGAGATGTGCAGGTAACTGTCCTGCTTATCCAGTAAACAGAGCCAGTCCCCTATCTTGAGAAGGGGTAACAGGCCTGGCAAAGTTACCATCCGGAACTTTTTGTACAGACATACAGAGTGAGGTCCTTTAGGTCCAGAATAAGCCTCAGATCTCCAGTCTTTTTGGGGACCAGTGAAAACCTGGAATAAAACTCCTTGTTTCTCTGGCACCTGTACACTGGCTTGATAGCCTGCTTGTGCAGAAGGGACTACACTTCCTCCCAGAGAACAGAGAGGTGAGCCAGAAGACAACAGGAGGGCGGAGGAGGAGTTTCTGGAGGCTGCTCGATGAGCCCCAAGGTGTGACACCTTTCTATCATCTGCAGAATCCATGCATCCGAAGTTCTGGTTCTCTACTGATTCAGATGAAGGGAGAACTGACCTCTGATCATTGCCTCCTGGTTTGGGATCAGAAGGGGGGGGGGTCCAACAAGGAGCAAGCAGAGGTGGAGCCAGCTGCAGGGGCTAGTCCCTCACTTCTAGGGCACCTGGCCACCATTCCCGTACCGAAGGGGGCATGCAAGGGAGCCTGGGCACTGCATTTTTTTCCTGGGGATGGGGATCTGTCCCAGGCCTACTATTCCTTTTACGAAAAGGAGGCCATCCTATACCCTTTAGTTGGGTGTGGTAGAGGGAGTGGACCGATTTGACAGCCCTGCCTAATGCTTGCAGATCATTAATGATGTCCTGGACATCACGGCCAAACAGTCTGGTGCCACTGAAGGTGGCATTAGGCACTTTTTGCTGCACACCAGCCATCAACCCAGATACTCTGAGCCAGGAGTGCCTACGTAGGCATATGCCCGTGGCAGCTGCCCTGGCAACTGTGTCAGCCATGTCATACAGGGCTCTGAGGAGATGCTTACTAACATCCTCAACAACTTGGAGGCACTGAAGCAGTTCCTGTTTCTGAGTGCCCTTTGGAAGGTCCTGGGCGGCAGCCTCGCCCTTCTTCCAGCCGACATTCTGGTATTCTACCATGTATGACAAATAGTTTGCAATTCTCAAACCTAGAGTAGAGTAGGCATAAACCCTTTTACCCCAGAGGTCAATTCTGTGAGACGCTTTGTCTGGGGAAAGGAATCTAAGGTGCTTTAGCTCCTTAGACCTGTCACGAGCTGCCTTCAAGACCACTTAGTCTGTCTCAGGCTAGGCAGCATAACAGGGAAAACTCTTGGGGGGGGGGGGGCTTGATAAAGTTTGTCTGCCCTGCAGGGCATAGCTGGCACCATGACTGGTCTTTGCCAGGCTGCTGTGGCTGTATTCCTCAAGGCTGCCAACACTGGAAGAATGATTTTTGTAGGAGATTCTGGAATCTCCAGGAAGTCCACCAGTTCATTTCCAGTGGCATCCTCTTCCTCAGTGTGGAAGTCCAAGGCTGAGGACAGCTGCTTCACCACATTGAAAAATGAAGGATCCTCAGGAGGAGATCTGTGGCTATGTTTCACAGAGTTCTCAATGACAGAAGAGGCTGTAGATCTGTCAGAGAGTAGGATTTCTTACTTTTCCTCCTCCTCATCTTCAGGAAGAATGAGATCTGGGTGATACTCCTCCTCAATGTCGACCTCTTCAGCATCTGGGTTTGGTGTTGGGTGTGCCGACGACGGTCACAGGGAGCTTCCTGGGGCTGACGAGAAGGCATCAATGAAGAAGCTGCTGTCAACAGCGTCAGTGAGGAGGGCCTAAGTGCCTGGACAATCATGGAAGTTGACTGTGTTCGTTGACGGGGTGGGGGTCGATGGCACTTGTGTCGATGACCCGCTTGTTCAATCCTGTAAACCTAAGGCGCCTGTTGCCTTGGAGGGAGAAAGGGCAGGTCTCAATGGGAAAGTTATCGACGACGACAAGCCCATCATCCACAAACTAGGGGCCGACAACTGGCTGTCCTGAGAATCTGGCGGAGGTGCTGTTGGTATGGGTCTGGTGGGCACAGAGACCTGGACAGCAGATTTTGTTGCTGAAGATCCCCTAGAAGAAAGAGGAGGCCAATGGGGAGTTAGATCAATGTTGGGGGGAGCAATCGTGATCTCTGTGTTTTTCTGTGATGTTTCCTTGAGGACTTGTCTCGAGCCTTAGAGGTCTGGAAGCTAGAAGAGCCAGTCACGACTGGGAGGCTGGGACTCCGGAGGACTCCTACCTGGAACTGGCTAACTGTTAATAATAATAATAATCTATTTGTATTCAGCACAATTCAGCAAGTATCAAAACGGTCTTAAAAAGTTTAAAAACCTTAAAATTCTAAAACAATAAATATATGAAATAGCAAATTAAACAGCAGACATGCCAATAATTAAATATCCGAGCAGGCAAGGGAGAATAAATAGGTTTTCATCATGTTGATCTATCAGGAAATTTTTGAGAGCCTTTCTGCATCGCCTGAGAGTTGTCTGGTTAAACTTCTGGCAGAGCTAACAGTCAGAAACTTCGTGGTCAGGCCCAAGACAGCAGACACAGAGACAATGTTCATCTGTAAAGGCAATCTTCTTTCCGCAGTGGCAGCGATGGAAGTGAGAAGATGAATGATTAACTCTCGACATGAACGAGTTGAAGGCATCTCTTTAAAAAAAGATTCTAAAAGGTAAAGTTAGAAAAGCCGTAGGTGAAAAAAGGCATGAATACTGCGACAGAACTTCCACAGAGACCCATGTGTGCGAGTCAATGGTGGGAAAGAACTGAGGAGGGAGCGAGTCTGCTCACGCCTTTATATGGTTCATGATGTCAACAGCGTGGGCGGCCCCAGTTGTACTGCTGAAAATCTTCTATGTGGAGTCCCCTTCACTGACGTCAAAGGTTCCTACGGTGTTACCTGATAACAGATACCCCCGAAGATCTGTAGTGTTTTTTTAATATTTTCCACCAAATTTTTTAACATAGCCTTCTTATGATCCCACCTGATGAACTAAGGCAGTGAAAATGTTCAACTCCTGACCGAAAGGTGATTTCACACAGGGACAGCGAAATCACCTTTCGGGATCGAAAAAAACATTTTAGCCAGGATTTGAAAAAAATGACAGCTGTCACATTCATGAGGTGCTGTAAAGACATGGCTATGTTGTGAATTTTGGGGAAAAAATATTGAAATTTACCGAAGTTATGAGCCTCCATTTGCAAATGCTAACGTAGGCTCATAACTTAGTTGTTTTTCAATATTTTTACACCAAATTTTCTACACAGCATTCTTGTGACATCACCTCATGAACAAGGGCAAAGAAAATTTTCAACTTCTGGTCAAAAGATGATTTCATGCAGGGACTGCAAAATCACCTTTCGGGATGTAAAAAAAACACATTTTGGCTAGGATTTGTAAAATGACAGCTGTCACACTCATGAGGTGCTGTAAAGATATGGCAATGTTGTGATTTTTGGGGGAAAATATTGAAAATTACCAAAGTTACGAGCCTGCGTTCGCAACATTCAACGTAGGCTCATAACTGTTGTTTTTTTTAATATTTTTACACCAGATTTTCAACATAGCCTTCTTATGATCCCAACTCATGAAAAAGGGCAGAGAAAATTTTCATCTCCTGTCCGAAAGGTGAATTCCCGCAGGGACCATGAAATCACCTTTCGGGGCAGATTTGTCTAATGACAGTGCCATTGTTCATGAGGTGTGGGTCCCAAAGAAGGCATACTGAAAATTTGTGGACAAAATATGCAAAAATGGCCAAGTTATGGCACTAAGTTCAAAACCCCATTGAACGGCATACCAGTTTCCTCAGTTCGCGGTCAGGCTTTGCAGAGTGAAGATGTGTCTGCAGTCCACAGAAGATTATGGCGCTGGACCTCCTGGTGCATAAGTAAGGGTGGGGAAGTGCTGTGTGGGAGGGGTTGGGTGGGGGGTCAATAATGTCTGCAAAAGACATCAATAGGCAGTTTTCTTTTTCAGGTTTCAGAGAAAAAAAAAAAAGAGAGGATTCCTATTCATAACACTGGGGGATTGGGCACTCCCAGTCTCAGGTGTTATGTTTCAGGGGTGGGGTGCTGAGAAGGAGGATCGGGTGGGGTGGGAGGGAAAAAAAGTTTGGATGCACACCATCACGACACAGGGGACTGGGCTCCCCAGTGACATTATTATGTTTTGGGGGGTGGGCTGGTGGGTGCTGAGAGGAGGATCTGGTGGAGGGGATATCTATAATTTAAAAGAAAACAAGAATCAACAATCACAGCACACTCTGCCATTTCTAAGATGGCCACCACAGGGTACTGCACATGCGCTAGTAGTCGCGCATGCACAGCAGACTGCGGTGGCCATCTTGGAAAGTGTGTCGTGACATCACCATGTTTCACAAAAATAGCGTAGTGCTCCTGGAGACAAGGAGTGGAGTGTTCCAGGGATGCCACAGACACAGAGGCGACTGTGCTCCATGTCCAACATGTTGTTCGGTCACAAAGAATGCACAGAGTCCTTTCTCTGTAGCAAGAGGCCTGCAGGGCTACACCCACAGCTGCCCTAAAAATAGGCCCTCAAATCGGGGAAGTATATTACCCTGCTTGAAAGAGAGTACCTAGGTATCTAGCTAAGGCCTAACCAGAAAGCACTGCTCCAGTCATAACCCTAATTACATCTTTTGAATGAGAAATTAAACCAAGGTCCCGTCTGCCTGTTCTGGTGGTTGTTCAGGAGGACTTTACAGATCCCATGGCACTTCTCAAAAAGATTAGGGTTTTTTTAATTAAAATTCACATATTGCATACAAAGGTACAATCAGAAGAATTTACATAAACAAATAAAGCTTATCTTCCCTATCTTTCTTTTCTTTCCAATCTTTTGTGAAAACATAGTACATAAGATTTATCTTATTCATATTTTACAAATATTTGAAAACCTTTCCACCATCGGTAAACCTTGTCTCCTGGATAATGTAATAAGTCAGATTGATACACAGAATTGATTGCCTGCGCTACCAAAAAACTATATACTGGATAAGACATCATTCTCTGGGAAAGCACCCACTGACATCATGCTTGCCATAAATAATATCGCAAAGGACATAAAAAAACATACAAGTTTCAAGGTGCAGGTCAACCTTCTCTGTAGAAAGGAAGTCAAACACCAAAGTCTCACAATTTAATAACAATAACCAATCCATATGCCATTTAGTTCTTAAAAATGACCAGAGAGGTTTAGAAAAAGAGCAATCAAACAAAAAATGACTCATAGTCTCTTCTAAATTCCTATCTGCTGAATTTTTATGTTTTGCATTACCTCTAATATTTAGCCTACCATATACAGTAAGCCATAAAATTTCCCACACTGTAGCAGGCACTCGTTTGTTAGTTAATTGCTTTATAATTTGTGCGTTAAAAGCAGGAAGACAATCTTTTAAACTAGGCTCAGTAGGATATACAGTAACTGAGATAATAGCATATTATAGAAATGTTTCCTATTATTATGCAAAATACATGGTCGGGAAATTTTCCATTTAAACAGCTTCTGGGCAGCAGGTCGAAAATATTCAGGTAACTGTAATCGCGTACGTAGCTTTGGTGCTACCTCATGCCATACAGCTAAATAACGTTTTAGTGCATGCTTCACTAAACACATAACACCAGTTGTTATACTGGAGATACTATACCAGACAGTATGGTAAATAAACAGAATGAAAAAAAAAGCACAGGCTCAACCATACCTAATCCACCTCTCTCTTTACAACGCTTAACTGGATTTAGCTTATTTCCCCAGAGCATTTGAAAAAAGATTCCATAAATACAGGTTACTCACCTGTAACAGGAGTTCTAGGAATGGTATATGTTGTTCATCCACACTTATTGGCAGGCTCCTTGCCGCTTTAAATCTTGCCGGAAGGTCTTCAAGCTGGCTCCTCCCACCCATCCGGGTGGTAAAACTCTAGCTCTAAGCAGCAGCCTTAGATCTGGCCCGGCACAGAGCTCAGGTTGTCATCGGCTTGAGGAGTCGGGTGGGTCGTGTGATGAACAACATATACCATTCCTAGAACTCCTGTTACAGGTGAGTAACCTGTATTTCTAGGGACATGGATATGTTGTTCATCCACACTTATTAGCAGACTCCTAGCAGTTCTCCGGGAGGAGGGAGGCAAGGCGCACAACCCTTAATACTTACTTGGGAAATAAGGACTGGAGAACCGAGGCCCCAAAACCAGCATCCCGGCGTGACTCAAGGTCGACGTGGTAATGGGTAATAAAGGTGTGTGCTGACTTCCAGGTAGTAGCCCTGCAGATTTCCTGGATAGGGACGCCCTGGAAGCAGCCACCGATGCAGCAGTATGTACGGGTAGAATGAGCTCTTATCCCTCTGGGAGGCTCCATGCCCGCCAACTCAGCTAGCGATCTATGCAGGAGGTGACCCACCTGCCTATCGCTCTGCTTGGCTGCAGGTCACCAGATGCGGCTTCAGCGTAGGTGACAAACAGCTGGCGAACCTCTCCCCAAATTTCAACCGTGCGCTCCTTATAATAAGCGGCGCCTTCTAAGGTCAGAAGTATGGAGCCTATATTCGGCCTCCGAGGTGTGATTGGGGTAGAACACCGGCAGAGTCAGCACCTGGTTAAGGTGAAACTCCGACACCACCTTCGGAAGGAATTTCGGGTGGGGGCGCAGGACAACCTTGTCCCTGTGGAAGACCAGGTAAGGAGACTCGATGGCGCCTGGAGCTCTCCCATCCTTCTGGCTGGCGTGATAGCCACCAAGAAGGCGGTCTTCCACGACAGGTGAGAGAGTTCACACCTGTGCACTGGTTCGAATGGCTTGCCCATGAGCTTTGCCAGTACCAGCGGTAGATCCCACGGAGGTGGAGGTTCTCACACCGGAGAGGAAATGTGATCAAGGCCTTTGAAAAAGCGCCCGACCACTTTTTCCTGCACCACCGACTGCTCCCCGGCCCGCGCCCGGTAAGCAGAGATGGCTGCCAGGTGCACCTTTAGGGTCGTCGACCTAAGCCCTTGACTAGAAAGGACCATAAATAGTCCAAAATGCTTGCCACAGAACAGGAAGAAGGGTCCAAGCCCTTGCCCTGACACCAAATGAGAATCTCTTCCATTTGAAGGCGTAACATTTTCTAGTCGACTCACTACAGGACGCCTCAACTACATTGAGGACCTCGTCGGAAAGACCCAAGGCCTGGAACTCTAGCGCTCAGGAACCAGGCCGTCAGGTGCAGAGGATTGAAGGTCCGGATGGAACACCTTCCCTGATTGACTGGAGAGCAGGTCCGGGCGAGCTGGAAGCTGCCCTCGGGAGCCTGGAGCTGAGGCTGAGGAGAATCTGGGTACTGTAACTGGCGGGGCCAGTCTGGGGCTATCAGAATCACCTGCGCCTTGTCCCTCCTTGCCTTGAGAAGCACCTTGTGAATCAAGGAAATGGGGAAAGGCGTAGAAGAGGCCGGGGTCCACAGCCTCGAAGGCATCCTCCTGCAGCAGCCCTGCTGAGGGGGCGCATGAAACAGTCTCAGCCCAGCGTTCTCCTGAGGCAAACAGGTCCACCTGAGGTGTGCCCCAGTGGGAGAACAGATCTTGTACTACCTCCGGCAGGAGAGACCACTCGTGAGATGCAGCCCCTATCCGGCTCAGGGCATCGGCCAGGGTGTTGGAGGCTCCTGCCACATGAATGGCTAGGAGATCCGCCTCCAGGCTGCGCACGAGTGACCAAATGCGGAGAGCTTCCTTGCATAGAAGCATGGAGCGCATCCCGCCCTGGCGGTTCAGGTAGTACATGGTCGTGGTATTGTCCGTCTGGACTCGGACCACTTGACCCCGGAGAAACGGAGCAAAGGCGGTAGAGCTAGGCGGACCGCCTGGAGCTCCAGCAGCTTGATGTGGCATCGGGACTCGCTGGGACCAGAGGCGTGCACTCGGTGTTCCCCAGATGGGCACCCCAACCCATCAGAGAGGCATCGGTCGATAGAGACCATCGGCTCGGGCGGACAAGCAGGATGCCCTCCTGCAGATGAGATGGAGCGGTCCACCACTGGAGGCGTTCACATCTCCTGGGTCACTATCACTAGCTGGTCCAATGGATGCTAGCGTTGTGACCACTGGCAGCCAGTCCCCACTGAAGGGCGCATGTGCCAGCGTGCCCAACGGACCACGCTGGTACAGGCCGCCATGAGACCCAGGAGGCGCAGGAAGTCCCGGGCAGGGCGCGATTGCCCAACCAGAAATGATTGGGCAAAGGAGGTAAGAACCTCGGCCCTGTCCGCGGAGCCGTGCTCTGGCTCGAAGAGAGTCGAGCTCTGCCCCGATGAACAGGATCACCTGCTTCGGCTCGAGTTCCGACTTGGCCTCGTTGATGAGAAGGCCGACTAGAGCAAACCTGGAGGGCCAGATCTCGGACCGCTCCACCTCCTGTCTGGAGGGCTGCTATCAATAATCGTCCAGGTAAGGTACACCGGACCCCTCGGCGCCGAGGGAATGCTGTCACCACTGCCATGCATTTGGTGAAGACCCGAGGCTGGAGATGTCAAGGGCATGGCTTGAACCTCGAATAGGGATCCCTCCGCCGAAAGCCGGAGAATCTCCGATGTGACGGACGGATAGGACGGAAAGAACGCCCTGTAGGTCACAGAGCAGAACCACACGCTGTGTTCCAGAGATGGTATTATCTGTGCCAGAGTGACCATTCTGAAGGTTCGAGACCTTAGGAACTTGTTCAGGTCGTGCAGGTCGAGAATGGGCGCCACCCCGTCTGTTCGGAACCAGGAAATACCTGGACACGAACCCCAGGTCTGAGGGGGTCCTCCACCTCCTTATCACCTCCTTTGGAGGAGGAGAGCGATGTCGGCTCGATGAGCCGCCAGTGAGATGCGGACCCCGAGCAGCGACGCTCTGAAGGGCGGCCTGCTCGAATTCTAGAGCGGCCTTTTCCCACCACCTCAAGTACCCACCTGTCCGTGGTAACAGCGGACCAGGCGGAAAGGAAGTGTCGGAGCCGTCCCCCCACGGGGGAACCAGGGGTAAGGTCACGGGGATGAGGGCGACACCCCTCAGCCCGTCACTGGGCAGGCTTGGAGGAGGGACCGGCCGAGGAACCTCCTGGGCCTTTTCCTCCTTGCTTCCTGTTGGAGGAAGCCGACGGCTTGGGTTTGGGATGCCAAGGTCGAGCCTGCTGGCCCTGACGTTGCTGGGCAGGCGCAGAAGGACAAAAAAGGGCTTAGGCTGTGGTTGCAGCCTTTGTCCTTCTGGCCGGAAGAGACCAGTCAAGGTAGCATTGACTCTCGATCCTCTGCAGGTGACCTTCCACCCCAGGGCCGAAGAGGTCAGTCCCCAAAAGGAACATCCGCCAACTTGTGCTGGTATCCAAGGTAAAGGTGGATATCCTCAGCTGCTCGACGACGCATGTAGGCTACCGCTGCGCCGCCACCGACCTGGCACATGAGTCCTTGATGTCTAAAGCAGTCTGGAGCTGCTGTTTGGCCACTGCCCTGCCCTGGTCCCGCACCTGGCTGACCGTAGTCTGCAGATCCACGGGAAGATGAGGGCGACCTCATCCAGGAGCCCAACAGGGCATCAGAAAAATGTGCCATGAGGGCCCGGCCCAACTGGCCTGGCGAAGCCGAGAGAGGGCAGCATAGACTTTTCGCCCGGCATAATCAATTTCTTGGATTCCTTGTCGGAGGTTTGTCCACATCCTGGCTTTCCCAATGCGCAGAACGCTGTCGGTAACCAACCCTCCGCAGAGGGGTGTTCGAAAAAACCGGACAGAGGAACCGTCAGGACCGCATACTTCCTGGCCATTCTGGCCGAAGGCGCAGGGCAGGAAGCAGGCTGCCAAAGCTCCAAGGCGGACCCACTATGGCTTCGCCACCGGAAAGGCCTCCGTAGGGAGAATCCCTCGGTCCAGAATCTCCGTCGAGGATACCTGGCCCGTTTGAAGCAGGTTCGAGCTTCATCCCGGTGGACTCGAGATGAGCGAAGCAATCCTAAGAAGGACGAAGGGCTATCATCCACTGATTGTCCTCCCAGGACTCAAGTCCATGCGCTTGGAGAAAGGAGAATCATCTCGGACCTGGAAGAGTCCTCAAGAGCTGCCTCGAGCCTGAGCCACCCTCCACCTGCCGAGGTTTATCGGGAGTGAGGGTGACAGACAGCCTATGGGGCAAACCCATAGCCGACCGAGAATTTTTGGTCAGAGCCCCAACTAACGGCTGTGGAGGCGGAGGTTCCACAAGAATCAGTGGGGCAGCTGGAATTGGCTGAACAACCGGCCTGGGAACAGGCTCCTCGGCTACAACGAGGGGTTGTTTTGGCCGCTCCGGTGACGGCCACTAATGGCGGGAAGGCGACTGGGTCGGCTTATTCCCGATCAAAAGGAGCTGTTGCCACATGAGCTCCTCATACCTCTGGCGCGCATTGCGCGAAGCCTCCCTCGTCCGAGGAGGAGGAAGAGCGGTGGCGCCCATTGCCGCAATGCCGACCGAGACTGCCTCATGACGGGGATCGGCTGACCGCAAGGATGTCCGAGACCGAGAGTCTCGAACTAGGCCGAGGAAGCAGGAGAAGTGTCGGAATGCACTACCCTCGCTCGGACGATCCCACGGGCTCCGGAACCGGAGGCACAGTCGAGTCGACGGATCCTCAACTCCCACCGGGGAACCGGAGAGGAGATTCTCAACTTCTCCAGCCGACAACCCGCCTAACGGATCGAGAAAATCTAGACCCGCGTCGACGGGAGTCTCGATCAACTGGCCTGACGGGGACACCGTGAGACCAGTGGCGAGCTGAGAGGTCGACCAAGTCGACTGTCGACAAGAAGGGAGGGGATCTTTCCGCTCCCAAGAGCGTCCGACGTGGAGACTTACTCTTGTTCTTTGGACCTGAAAAGGGTCCAGAAGAAGTTGGACCCTCACCTTTTGTCGAGAGGGTCAGACAAAGCTCCTTGAAAGAAGCCGAGTACGAGGCACCGAGAAGGCGGGACAAATGCGCAGCCGAGGTAGAAGTGGCCCGCCGCTTTCCTCTTCTCGAGGGGCGATCATCTGCTCGAGCTGATCTGGCCGAGCCCGCTGTCGACACCGCCAACCGGGCCTCTTTAGATTTCACCGTGGAATTCTCTTCTTGGAGCGCCCAGTTGTAATCGGGCAGCATGGTCTTCAAGGGCGTGGGCGAAAGGACGAGCACAAGTCGGCAGGTCTGCGGGTGCGTGCTCAAGGCCCAAGCAGTGAGCGCCGCGTGGAGTGCGGATCCGTCCTAGACATCTTCTGCCCTTAAGAGCACCTCCGAAACCAGGGGCGATTTGTCCGCCAGCGGAGGAAGAAGAGCCAAGTCTTTAGCAAAACTTTTGATTTCGAACTTTCAAGAATTAGGAACCAGTCTTATATCGGGAGCGTTAAGGAGGGAACCTGAGCTTCAAGCGGTAAGGAAGATCTGGCGTCATGGGCGGAGCCGAGTTTTATCACCCGGTGGGTGGGAGGACCAGCTGAAGACCTTCCGGCAAGATTTAAAGCGACAGGAGCCTGCCAATAAGTGTGGATGAACAACATATCCATGTCCCTAGAAACAGTTGTTTCCAAAGAGGTAGGAGTGGAAAGATATGATACATATTGCAATTGGGGAATAATAAAGCGTTTCAATATCTGGATTCTCTTTAGTTTTGATCATTTCAAAATTGCCATCTTCTAACGTATTATGAACTTTAGACAAAGCTAATTCCCAATTATGGAGAGGCAAATTAGTTGCCCATAGGTAATACCTAAAATTACTATTGGTTCTTTTGTAAGAGTAATTCCAGATATATGACAGGAAATATACCAAGGACCTATCATCAGACCTTTGCATTTAGCAATATTAAGTTTTGAATTAGATACTATAGCATAAAACACAAATACAATCTGCAAAGGCTTGTACAGAAAAATTATCCAATTCATATGACTCCGTCAATCCATTCCATCTTGTCGTATCAGCCAGGCATCGAAGTAAGGGGTCAATAGAAAAAATGTATAACAAAGGGCTTAAAGGACAACCCTGCCTAACACCTGTAGAGATGATAAAACCTTTCGTTATTTGACCTTGTATTAAAACCTTTACAAAAACATGGAAATAAAGTAACTGTATACGCCTGATTACTGATACAGGTACCCAATATTTAGCCACTACAGAAAAAAGAAAAAGCCTGTCAACACGATTGAATGCTTTCTCTTGGTCTATTGAAAGTATGCACCCTCTAGAGTCCTGCATAAGAAGAGTTTCAATGAAATCTCTAATAAGAATACGGGCATCTTGTATTCTTTTATTAGGGATACCACAAAATTGTTGTGCAGAGAGCACAAATGACACATAATTTTTGAGTCTAGAATTAAGAATATGAGTAAGAATTTTATAATCTGAGTTTAGCAATATAATCGGCCTCCAATTTATAATATCAGTTCTATCCCCAGCTTTATATAAATAAACTAATAATCCTTGCGAAAAAAAAAAAATTAGGAATTTTATTATGTTCAAAAAAGAACAGGTAAACGGTCTGCAAAAAGACAGATATTTCTGTGATGAAAACTTTATAAAATTGGTTTAGCAGACCATCTAAACCTGGTGAAGCATTAGATTTAATAGCTTTAATTGCTTCTACAATTTCATCTAAAGTTATGTTTTTAAGCAGTAAAGCAGTAAAAGAGCTTTATCAGGATATGTGGGAACTTCAATATTATGCAAATAATCTGCAATCATTTGCTTAGAAGGATCATCAGTGGGTACCAGTGAGGAGTAGTGATTTTTAATTAGGTCTATTATAACTGAAATTCCTTCTATTCTATTTCCACCTGAATCCTGCAAATACTCTTTCGTTGTATCATCATACATTTTTTTACAACCCTCATACGGGTCTCCAACGGGGTGATTTCTGTGTACCACCAGAAAGCATTGCATGAATTGTGGAGGCTCTATCATACTGATAGGTTAACATGTCCTTTTTCAATTTATTTATTTATTTGTGATGAGTAGTTATATTTAGTAAGGTATGAAATAGTGTAAAGATGCTGAAGTTGTTTCTGGAGAGTGAGATATTTTAAAAAAAATGTATTATTCCCTAGGTGTTTACTGTGATTACTAAACCATGTTTTTAAGTCCAATTTAGTATCAGCCCACCATTCACCAGAGTCATCATATAGACATAAAACTGACAATCTGGCAGATAATAAAGTTGTGATCCCTTTTTAACTTCAGGATGTGCAAGCAAGGAGACATTCAACTTCCATCTATTTTTAACTTTGTTCTTAAAAGCTACAACTGGTATACAGAATTTTAATAATAGGTGGTCTGAAAATTCAATAGGAATAATGTGAAAATTACCCTTCGGCAAATTCCGAGAAAGGAATAAATTATCAATAGAAGTCTTATAAATACCCCCTAGTATACGTAAAGCGAGAATCCGTGTTGTAGGCACTACAATCTAAAGACCTGCTGTTTTAATTACCGTAGTTAACATATTAGAGTCACAATAATTTTTTTTCTTTTTTCCCCACTAATTTGTTCCCCAGCTATATCACAATTAAAGTCCCTCCCATAAAAATCATATAAGAGGTTACCAGGTATGGTTGAACTGCTCTTAGGAGGATACCCTGTCTGCTTTTAATCTGAGGCCCATATACATTGATAAAACGGTAAGCCATTGATTTCCATTTGCCACCTAACAGAAATAATCGACCCAGAATCAAATCCACTTATTGTATCAAAGAAAAATTATAAGATCCAAAAGAATGCCCACCCCATCTGCACAATCCTGGCCAAAGGACCAATAGGAGGCCCCCAAATCCATTCTCTTTAAACGATACTAACTGTTCTCTGGAACACATCCATGTTTCCTGGAGAAAAAATATCATAGCGGCTATCATGAACAAATGAAAAACAGCCTGCGCTTAATATCATTCAAAATACTATGAATGTTTAGTGAACCTACAGAAAGAACCCATAATCTAGCAAGAGAATGACATTGTATCTATTTTTTCCACTTTTTCTTCTTTTCTTCAGATAATCTCCTGGTCTATTCCTCCAGATAGCTGGCTACTTCCCACTGATTGGGAATCTAAGTCCCTTGCTCCATGTCAGAATCACCATTTGGTAAAACAAAGCTGCATAGGTATTGCCAGTTTCAACTATAGCAGGACTTTAACAGATACTGGGGCTTTTGTTTAGTTCTAGAAGAATGACGTCTAGGCAGAGGCTGCAGGTCAGTACTATTTGGCTAAACTTCGTACCTGGGGTGTTTAGCTCTTCATAGCATACAGGAGGTAAAGTGGATCACCCAATGGTTTTCATTAATAGGAGTTTCCACTGTTTGTTGCTGAGGTTCAGGAGCAGGGAAAAACTAAAGATGGGGGCATTTGTGCCTTAAATTCTGCTCCTTCCTGCGAGAAAACAGAGAGAGGGGAACTAGAGGAAGGAAGAAGAGGAGGAGTTGATAGGGTGGGGTATTTCAACTTCAGATAAAGCAGAAGCAGAGTCTTGTGCTTGCTGTATTAGTAGCTCTGGCTGGCACATGAGGCTTTGTTTCTAGCAGCCCAAGGGCACTCACTAAAACATGGCTACAATCCTCAGTAGAAATCATACCTAGTATGATTGGCGCATTGCATTGCTGTGTGCCCCACTTCTCCACAATTATTATCACAGCTACTGGTCACAGGTGCTGGATAAATGAGTTTTAGATCCACATTTATAACATGCTCTGGGGTTGCCCTGCATAGAAACAGACCCTCTATCTCTTCCTAACATGAATGAATTTGGGATGTGTTCCATCCCTGTATCAGTAAGCCTAAGTTTAACCTTGTATTTCCATCCTCTGTCCAAAAGACTCAGAATCCAAAAGCACTTTAGAGTTACTCAAAATTTCAAATTTTTGGGATAACCAAAATGTAATATCATCTACATGGACCCCCTCATTCGAAACATTACAGTTACAAACTTTACTAATGGCTTAGTCAAAGGTATTACCAAGAAGGGGTCCATGTGGTGAAACTTAACTTGTGCATAACGTTACCAAAACAGTTCCAAGGCATATGCAGTCCTAAAGCTAATATCATAATTGTCCTCCCCAGAGATATTAATCAAAGAAAATACTTCTCTAGGGGAAAAATGCAAGGAATCCTTTAATAATGTTTGTCCAACATAGGACCTATCAGGCCTGTCTTCCAGGCCTCCCTTATAGCGGATATGCACATGTAACCCCTAGATGGCGCTATCCCAGGGGCTACTACCCCTGCCTGATTTGCCACTAACAGGTTGAGGGGCCTGGATCCAATGGCGGGTGCCTCCACCCAGAGGTCAGGGTTTGCAATAGTTAAACTAACTTGGTCACAGCCCTCTGGGACACTGCAACCCCCTTTCTTCCCACTAGTGGCCCACACAATATATCAAATTACCTTCACAGTATACACTTACCCCCAGGTCTGGTTCGGCACTGGGACCTCCTGTGAAATGAGATACAGTGCAACAATCACAGTACAGTACTTTAACATAGACAAACACCTCAGGCAGTATAACTTTGCTGAAACAAGCAGCTCTGATTTATTTAGGGGATATAACAAGGACAGAGGAAATCAGGTTAATTAGCTTATCACCCTAATAATCTACCTATGGCTCTGTGCACAGGCCTATCCCTATCAGTTACTGTCCCTAGGTACCCAAGCCCTAGTGGCTAGTCCAAACTGTGGCAGCTGGTAGGGGCCCTTTCCACAGAGAAAAGGAGAATTAAACAGTCAGCAGTACAGTAATTCCATTTGGTTTAATGTGGCAATTCAACAGAGGAGCAACCCTGAATTAGTAATTCACGACCTCCAAATAAGATAGGGTCCTTCAATGTCAGTAGGGCTCACTTGAGGTACACAAACCTCTTCACACATCCATAAAAGAAAGCACTATACCAGGCAGGCTGCATCTGTATCGATGCAATTACTGCACAATACCGGGAGAACACACAGCAGATTCAGTTCTGACAGACCGGTGCAATTTTCAGCAATTCTTCCAGTCTTCTACAGGGTGAGCCTGTTTTCTACTCTTCAGAGATCCTTTGATTCTTTTCACAGGACGGATTCAGTCCTAACAAGCTGCAGACCGAACTCTGGGCCATACACACGTTTTTGACTAAAACTGCACACTGAAAAAGCACAGGGCTCCTTCCTTCTTCACTGCCAAAGCTCAACTGACACTCCAACTGACAAAACCGGGCACTTCCTTTGAGTTCCTCCCAGTTCTTGACTGGATGGCTGTCACTCACAATAGACTGCTGTGTTGGTCCAAAAAGCACTGAAGTCTAAACTACATCTCCCAGAGTCACTGCCCATACAATCCTCTTGTGGCTGGCTCAGATTATGAGTCCAAGTTCTGATTCGTCAAGGCACCATTTTAGAGCTATTACCCCACACTGATTGGTCCAGTTCAGCAGTTCAAAACTAGAATGGGAACTAGCAGACACAGTTCTGACTGCAAAGAAAGCAGGTTAGACAAACTGTAATTTCATTATTACTCTAAATAATTTCTGGCAAACAGTTACATCTTTCAGATAGGTTCCTTTGCACCCTAGTGACTGCAAAATGAAGTGAATTGGCAGCAGCTCGTGAGTGGTACTCAGAGAAGCACACAGTCCCCCCATACAAACTAATTATGTCTGCAAGCGGACAGCTCTTAAAGAGACAGTACCAGAGGCTCTAAAAACACTCACTGATAAATGGCTTAAATGCAAACACATTTCAGGCTTGGAGCATTCAAGCAAGCTCCTGAAGTCTTTTGGGAACCCCATTTGCAGTGGGGTTACACCCTTCCTGGCCTGGGAAAGCTTGACGTCGGTCAAGCAAGTACCCCATAAGTTTCAACTGCAACCATATATATTTGCATTAGGCTCCATATGTAATCATCAGTCAATATATCATTTTACCAAGAACACATTTCTGAAACATTGCAGTACGTCACTCTTTACACAGTATTACACACACATTGTACCATAACTCAAGTTATTACCTCTTGTACATGAAACCTATGAAGAGAGCCTTCCTATCAGTTACCTTGGGGCTGGGCGGGGCAAGGACACCACGCCGCGAGGGCAACACAAGTAACTTGGAGTTAGCACTGACGCTCAGTTTGGGCAATGAGCTCAAGGACACATACACTCCTTTATGGACAACATTGAGAGGCAAATCCATAGGCCTCCCAAAGGGAATAACTGAGGTGCACCACAGGCTTTGCTTACAGTCAGTCTTTCTAGGGGAACTGTTACAGTCTCTGCACTCTGAGCCTCATTTTCAGCATTGTCCTCACTTGTCAGGGGAGTCTCCTGGGGTAGAGAGGCTAGAACTTGGGGCACTTTCAGCTCCAGGAGTTACAGTTTCTGAGTCCACAACATTTGGCTCGCATGGAGCTTTCGGACACTGGCAGTGGACTGTCAGGGCACTCAAAATACTCTTCGTTCGGATATATCACCAGTCTGCCCCAATCTATCATTTCTCCCCTGAAAGCTCAAACAGTTCAACCATGCACAATGATTCCATTTCATCTGATCTGATGCTTTGCACTTCACTTTCTGGGAGCATTGGCTCCAGGGATGAAGTTGGGGCTTAGACAGTCCAGAAGGCCCAGCTTTGTCTCCACTATTGACTAGGGATTGCCCGAAACAATTGACTCAGTTCGTAAGAAGGATAGTATTCAAAGTCACTCTCACTTTCTTCCGATATGGACTGACAGTCATGCTCAACTGGGACTTGTGGAGGGAACACTTTAACTTTGCTTCTGTAGGTGCAGACTTTCTTGATCTTTTCTTAGCAGCTCTAGTCACCTGGTCCAGAGGGGCATCTTCTAGGGGCTCAGACTCAATTAGATTTGTCCAATGGGCAGTAAATGATTTCTATGCATTGTTTTACATCTTTTGAATTATTCTCAGGCCTTACTTTGTACACTGGCAGATCATCTAGTTTGCCCACTACAATGTGAGGAGATGGTGCCATCTGTCAGCAATCTTGTACTTGCGCATGAGTCCCAGATTTCTTAGCAATACCCGATCTCCCTCCTGGAGTTCCGTGCTTTCACCTTTTTATCATACCTTTCTTTGTTGGCAGATTTCTTTTGGCAGCCATGGTTTGAGCCAGTTAGTACGCATGAGTTAGCTGGGCCTTTAACTTTTGCACATACTGTAAATAGTTGTCAGCTTGAACCCCATCAGGAGAGACCCCAAAACACACATCTACTGGTAGTCGAGCTTCTCTTCCAAACATCAAGCGGTGAGGGAGAATCCAGTGGCATCACTTTTGGTGCAGTTATAAGCATGTACCAGGGTGCTAATTTGTTGGCTCCATCTAGAGCTTGTCCTTTGGTGCAGGGTGCCTAGCATATCTAGCAAAATGCGGTTGAAACGTTCAGGCTGTGGGTTCCCCTGGGGTGGTAAGAGTGGTTCTGGACTTCGCACTCCCCACAGAGAAAGCATCTCTTTGATCAGACGACTCTCAAAGTCTCTCCCTTGATCAGAATGGATTCTTTGTGGAGCCCATAGTGAACAAAAAGTTTTCTACAGAGTACTTTGGCACATGGATGCTTTCTGGTCTTTGGTGGGAAAGCTTGGGCATATCTAGTGAAATGGTCAGTGACCACCAGCACATTACTGATATTTCTTTGATCCGACTCAAACTCAGAAAATCAATACAGACCAGCTCCATGGGTGCACTGGTGGTGATGTTAACAAGGGGCAGCCTCTGAGGCAAAGCTTTCCTCTGTAAGAGCGACTACAAGTTGAGATGTGTTGCTCCACATCAGTCCCCATCTTAGGCCAATAGAATCTGGATCTCACCAAGTCAAGTGTTCTGTCTATACCAAGGTGCCCCATGTGGTTGTGCAAGGACCTCCAGTACTGAGTCTCGAAGGCAGTGGGCAGCACTAGTTGTTGTTTGTCTACTTGTCCCCTCTGTCTACTGTTTCTCTGTATAACAGTTTATTGATCAATTTCTAACTTAGGACCTTCTTTGTATAACGTGCAGTTCTCAAATCAGTGGGCGATAATTTGGACACATCTTTTCCTGCATAGAGGCTTCTAAAGCTGCTTTGATCATGGGATCGGGATTGAGCCCACCGAATACTGTCATTGTCCAGCTGAGGCAGTGCACCAATATATTGCAGAAAGTGGCTAAAGCAACAGGTATGCAATTCTCAGAGACCCGAGCAATCCACCATGCAGTCCACTCGTCCGTGGACATTGTTCCTCCCTGTCAAACTTCGGCAGAGTGCCAGAATGTCAGGTTCTGTCAATGGACCCAATCATTCTGGGGAACAGGCCTCGGGAGAAACATCAGCATCTATGTGGTTCAGACCTGCTCGGTATACGGAGCATGTCATATGTAGATAATGCAGAAAGCCACCTATAGCCAGTGGCATCCAACTTAGCTGAGGTCTGCACATGGGTCAAAGGATTGTGTCAGTTTTCTAAGTATTTTAGCCCCATACAAGTACTCATGGAATTGGTCAACAATAGCCCACTTAAAGCTAGGAACTCTAACTTATGTACAGGATAGTTCTTTTCGGATGGGGTCAGGCTTCTACTGGCAAAGGCCACTGGTCTCAGGCCATTCTCGTGCTTTTGGTACAACACAGCCCCAACCCTTGCAAGCTAGCATCAGTGTGCAGGGCGTAAGGTTTTCTTGAATCGGCATAGGCCAGCACTGGAGCATCGGTAAGTTGATATATGATCTCATGAAAAGCAGTCTCACAATCAGGAGTCCAGCGGCCCCAAATACTTCACTCGGATGAAAATACACTCTTTCAGTCTTGAGGCGCTGACTTTGGTATTTTTTGTGGGTTGGGGATACCCTTGAGTAAGGTTAAGTAAGGCGTGATCACTCTTGAATAGTCCTTGATGGCGCCGATAATAACCACAGAATCCCAGGAATCTTTGCAGTTCTTTTTAGATTTTTGGGCTGTGGCCAGGTGGTCAAGGCCTCAACTTTACTTGGGTCGGTCTCTATTCCTCGGTGGATACTATGTGTCCCACATACTTTACTGATGTTTGAAAAATTGACCTTATCAATGGACAGTTTAAGGCCAAAGTCCTCCAGTCGGTCCAATACCTTAAACAATCTGCTCATGTTCCTCCAGTGAGCTGCCAAAACAATGACATCATCTAGGTATACCAGGCACTCTAGTAAGTTCATGTACCCCCTGCACGCTCCATCAATCGTTGAAAAGTGGCTGGGGCACCTGAAATCCTTGAGGCATCCTCATGAATTCATAGAAGCCAGCGGACAGATAAAGGCCGTCTTCTCCACGGTCCTCTGGCGCCATCGGGATCTGGTAGTACCCACTCGGAGATCCAGCACAGAGAACCACTTGCTCCCATTTAGGCGGTCAAAAGCATCCTGAATACGAGGCATTGTGTACTGATCAGGGATAGTCCGCCGGTTTAGGTGCGATAAATCCACACACTCGCTTACTGTTCCATTCTTTTCCTCACTACCACAATGGGGAAGCATAAGGGCTTCTGGATTCTTGTAATATTCCAGCAGCTAACATCTCTTGCAGATGCCGTCTCACATCATCTATGTCAGCAGGTGCCAGGCGTCGAGACCTCTCACGAAATGGTCTTTCGTCATAGCAGCCGGATATTGTGCTCAACTCCTCGCAATGCATCCTACATCCCATTCCTTTAAAGAAAACACCTGGTCTCTCTGGGCAAGCTTCTCACTGATCCTCACTTCATTCAGCCCAGCGGCGAAGGGCCGATGAAATCAAACAGAGTCAGGAAGTTACTCTGTCATTTCTTCCTTGAACTCTTGCTGCTGGGTAGCATTGCAGTGTCTGCACAATGCACATTAGCCAGGATGCAACCTCAGTTTACTCGAATGTCTCTTTCAGACACATTATGAACTTGGACCATTACCCTTCTGGCATAAAGCATGGGCTCTAGCGGAGCAAAATACTAGGCTTGACCAGCAGTCCCTCTGGCAATTTTCCAGCGCCTGGTGCATCCAACATTAATATTTTATTCTTAACATCCTTTCACAATCGGACCTCTCCTGTAAGGGTACACTGGGCATTTAGCGCCAGGATCAGAGACTCAGGATCCTTCTTCCATTACAATTCGACCCGGTTCCTCTGGTTCTGTTTTTCAGCATCTCTACATGCCTCATAGGCCTTCTTAATTAACCCCGGAACTCTTAAGCTCTACTTAGTCTTTGACCCCTGTTTTCATAACAGCTTCTGTGCCAACCTTCGAACATGTGAGCATTTGTTTCCAATCACAAAGGGACACCAGCACAATTACAGTCAGTGGGGGACACACTAAGGCTAGGGTCTCTACTTGTTCGGCCACTCCAGCCACGGAAGTCGGGAAAGACAGCAAAGTCCAGATATACCGGAATAAGGTAGGCCTTCCATAACCACTACATGCAGTCCTTCTAATGGTTGTAAGTCGTCTGACAAATGTTCGATACCAATCTTGGAACAATTGTCACTTGGGACCACTGTCTAACAAAGCTTGTGAGACACTCCATTCACCTTTACAGTGGTCTCCATGGAGGACCCACTATTCTGGACCAGTCTGAGAGGCGGTAGAGGGGGCCTGGGCAACTGACCTTGCCACAAAAGGGCGTGAATTAGCATTTTGGTGCCCTCACTGGGATCATGTCGTGCACCTCTTAACCACTGATTTCTTCTCCGAAACCTCCTTGTAGCCTATATGCAACTTTGTCAATATCTTTTGGGACTGGCATTCCCTTTTCATGTGCCCATCTTTCACAATTATAGCAAACATACTTTCTGGAGTTTGAGCTGGCGGCGCACACTGGGAGCCCAGGCGGGGGTAACTAACTGGAAACCTTGGTGCCATCTCTGTCTCGCGGCGTGATAAGCATTTGGAGACATCTCACGTTCTCCACTACATGGTCAAGGAATCGAGTTGAGCTGTTATCAGCAGGAGATACATGGTGGGGTACCCCACCCCATAGCAGATGCATCGGATACTAGGTCAGGGCCCGTACTTGCAGGCGTGGCCTTCATAAAGGACTGTTTTTGAATTCCTGGATCTCTCTCAACAGTTACATTATTGTGACATATCTTTCCTTGTCAGAGCACTCATTGACTGTAACCTCTGCCCCTGAACTTCACTTGATGGGTCACCCTCAGTCACTAGAATTCAGTAGCCGACATATTGGTGCAGGTCCCCCAAGGTCGTCTTTTCTCAACTCCTCGAATCTCTCATTAACTCAACATAGGAGGGTGGGGATTCAGTCGATCTGCCAGGCCAGAACTGAAGCAACAGCAGTTCTGAGAAGGGGCAGACTTATGATCCTGTCCAGCCTGGTTCGTCAGTTCAATAGCTGGCAAACTACCTTTTCTGAGGCATTCTTGCAACAATTTTCCAGCCGAGATACATACAGACAACAACTCCCTTGGTACTGTTGTGCATCTCTTACTCTCCACCATAGGTCCTCATCAGAGATACTGAGCTCCCACACATTCTCAAGGCCTCAAGATAGGCCTGTGCAGTCGCTTCAGGGTTGCACTGGCCCGTTTAGCACAGGATGGTGGCCAGGGCAGGACCTGGGAGAATCTCTTAACCCTCTTCGGCTTTTAGCCTTCCGAGCATGCCATTCTAGCATGAGGGGGCAACATGATCTATCCAGGTCTCAGTCATCCTCCCTTGGAGTGGGAGAAGATGACAGAAAGATCCTCAACCTTCGGTGAAGTGAAAGCTAATGGCAGGTGCAGAAATAGGAGTCTACGTGGTTCAGCCACCATTACGGGCACTGGAGCAGGAGGAGACCCTGTTGGGAGGAACATACCCAGGTGAGAATAGTTCTTCAAGTCCCTCCACAGTTTTCCCTCTCAGCAACCATTCAACAAATTTCTCCTCAAAAGTTTCCAGATAGTGGTGGGGCTGATTCCCCGGGTCTTTACTGTCCTTAGTTATCACTCTCCAAGCAGTGAGGGGCCCTCTGGGGGCAATGGTCTGTGGCACTTTGGAGCTATCTATGGGATCCTTAAACTCTCACAAAGGCCAGGAAAGTGTGGGTGAGCAGATTAGCATGCCGACCCACCACCACAGGGTTTGTAAACCTTCACCCTTGAAAGTACTCCTGCACAGTGTCGTGTATGGATACAGGGGATGTCCAGGATAAGCATAGCATTTTGAGGCTCGATCTCATCCCAGTACACCACTCCACCAGCCGGGTGCACAGCCACTTCTGTGGGATACCCATTTTTTCTTAACAGTGGTTTCAGAATATGGCTACTAGAGGACACACAATCCCAGCGGTGAGCCTCAAGATGTAACCCCAGATGGCGCTTATCCCAGGGGCTACTACCCCTGCCTGATTTGCCACTAACAGGTTGAGGGCCTGGATCCAATAAGCGGGTCACCCCAGAGGTCAGGGTTTGCAATAGTTAAACTAACTGGTCACAGCCCTCTGGACACTGCAACCCCTTTCTTCCCACTAGTGGCCCACGACAATATATCAGAATTACCTTCACAGTATACACTTACCCCAGGTCTGGTTCCGCACTGGGACCTCCTGTGAAATGAGATACAGTGCAACAATCACAGTACAGTACTTTAACATAGACAAATACACCTACAGGCAGTATAACTCAACAGAAACAAGCAGCTCTGATTTATTGAGGGGATATAACAGGACAGGAAATCAGGTTAATTAACTTATCACTCTAATAATCTACCTATGGCTCGTGCACAGGCCTCATCCCTATCAGTTACTGTCCCTGGGTACCCAAGCCCTAGTGGCTAGTCCAAACTGTGGCAGCTGGTAGGGGCCCTTTCACACAGAGAAAAGGAGAATTAAACGAGTCAACAGTACAGTAATTCCCATTTGGATTTAATGTAGCAATTCAACAGGGAGCGAACCTGAATTAGTACTCCACGACCTCCAAATAAGATAGGGTCCTTCAATGTCAGCAGGACTCACTTGAGGTACACAAACCTCTTCACATCCATGTAAAGAAAGCACTATACCAGGCAGGCTGCATCTGTATCCGATCGCAATTACCACAATACCGAGGAGAACACACAGCAGATTCAGTTCCTGACAGACCCGAGTGCAATTTTCAGCAATTCTTCCAGTCTTCTACAGGGTGAGCCTGTTTCTACTCTTCAGAGACCCTTTGATTCTTTTCACAGGGCCAGTTCAGTCCTAACAAGCTGCAGACGGAACTCTGGGCCCTTACACACCGTTTTTGACTAAAACTGCACACTGAAAAGCACAAGGGCTCCTTCCTTCTTCACTGCCAAAGCTCAACTGACACTCCAACTGACAAAACCGGGCACTTCCTTTGAGTTCCTCCCAGTTCTTGACTGGATTGGCTGTCACTCACAGTGAGACTGCTGCTGTTGGTCCAAAAAGGCACTAAGTCTAACCTACATCTCCAAGAGTCACTGCCCATACAATCCTCTTGTGGCTGGCTCAGATTACGAGCCCGCTGCGGACACCGCCAACCGGGCCTCTTTAGATTTCACGGTGGAATTCTCTTCTTAGAAGCGCCCCAGTTGTAATCGGGCAGCATGGTCTTCAAGGGCGTGGGCCGAAAGGACGAGCACAAGTCGGCAGGTCTGCGGGTGCGTGCTCAAGGCCCAAGCAGTGAGCGCCGCGTGGAGTGCGGATCCGTCCTAGACATCTTCTGCCCTTAGAGCACCTCCGAAACCAGGGGCGATTTGTCCGCCAGCGAGGGAAGAAGACCAAGTCTTTTAGCAAAACTTTTTGATTTCGAACTTCGAAGAATTAGGAACCAGTCTTATCATGGAGCGTTAAGGAGGGAACCTGAGCTTCCAAGCGGTAAGGAAGATCTGGCGTCATGGGGCGGAGCCGAGAGTTTTATCACCCGGGTGGGTGGGAGGAGCCAGCTTGAAGACCTTCCGGCAAGATTTAAAGCGGCAAGGAGCCTGCCAATAAGTGTGGATGAACAACATATCCATGTCCCTAGAAACAGTTGTTTCCAAAGAGGTAGGGAGTGGAAAGATATGCGCCACATATTGCAATTGGGGAATAATAAAGCGTTTCAATATCTGGATTCTCTTTAGTTTTGATCATTTCCAAAATTGCCATCTTCTAACCGTATTATGAACTTTAGACAAAGCTAATTCCCAATTATGGAGAGGCAAATTAGTTGCCCCATAGGTAATACCTAAAATTACTATTGGTTCTTTTGTAAGAGTAATTCCAGATATATGACATGAGGAAATATACCAAGGACCTATCATCAGACCTTTGCATTTAGCAATATTAAGTTTTGAATTAGATACTATAGCATAAAACACAAATACAATCTGCAAAGGCTTGTACAGAAAAATTATCCAATTCATATGACTCCGTCAATCCATTCCATCTTGTCGTATCAGCCAGGCATCGAAGTAAGGGGTCAATAGAAAAAATGTATAACAAAGGGCTTAAAGGACAACCCTGCCTAACACCTGTAGAGATGATAAAACCTTTCGTTATTTGACCTTGTATTAAAACCTTTACAAAAACATGGAAATAAAGTAACTGTATACGCCTGATTACTGATACAGGTACCCAATATTTAGCCACTACAGAAAAAAGAAAAAGCCTGTCAACACGATTGAATGCTTTCTCTTGGTCTATTGAAAGTATGCACCCTCTAGAGTCCTGCATAAGAAGAGTTTCAATGAAATCTCTAATAAGAATACGGGCATCTTGTATTCTTTTATTAGGGATACCACAAAATTGTTGTGCAGAGAGCACAAATGACACATAATTTTTGAGTCTAGAATTAAGAATATGAGTAAGAATTTTATAATCTGAGTTTAGCAATATAATCGGCCTCCAATTTATAATATCAGTTCTATCCCCAGCTTTATATAAATAAACTAATAATCCTTCGAAAAAAAAAAATTAGAATTTTATTATGTTCAAAAAGAACAGGTAAGCGGTCTGCAAAAGACAGATATTTCTGTGATAAAACTTTATAAAATTGGTTTAGCAGACCATCTAAACCTGGTGAAGCATTAGATTTAATAGCTTTAATTGCTTCTACAATTTCATCTAAAGTTATGTTTTTAAGCAGTAAAGCAGTAAAAGAGCTTTATCAGGATATGTGGGAACTTCAATATTATGCAAATAATCTGCAATCATTTGCTTAGAAGGATCATCAGTGGGTACCAGTGAGGAGTAGTGATTTTTAATTAGGTCTATTATAACTGAAATTCCTTCTATTCTATTTCCACCTGAATCCTGCAAATACTCTTTCGTTGTATCATCATACATTTTTTACAACCTCATATACGGGTCTCCAACGGTGATTTCTGTGTACCACCAGAAAGCATTGCATGAATTGTGGAGCTCTATCATACTGATAGGTTAACATGTCCTTTTCAATTTATTTATTTATTTGTGATGAGTAGTTATATTTAGTAAGGTATGAAATAGTGTAAAGATGCTGAAGTTGTTTCTGGAGAGTGAGATATTTTAAAAAAAATGTATTATTCCCTAGGTGTTTACTGTGATTACTAAACCATGTTTTTAAGTCCAATTTAGTATCAGCCCACCATTCACCAGAGTCATCATATAGACATAAAACTGACAATCTGGCAGATAATAAAGTTGTGATCCCCTTTTTAACTTCAGGATGTGCAAGCAAGGAGACATTCAACTTCCATCTATTTTTAACTTTGTTCTTAAAAGCTACAACTGGTATACAGAATTTTAATAATAGGTGGTCTGAAAATTCAATAGGAATAATGTGAAAATTACCCTTCGGCAAATTCCGAGAAAGGAATAAATTATCAATAGAAGTCTTATAAATACCCCCTAGTATACGTAAAGCGAGAATCCGTGTTGTAGGCACTACAATCTAAAGACCTGCTGTTTTAATTACCGTAGTTAACATATTAGAGTCACAATAATTTTTTTTCTTTTTTCCCCACTAATTTGTTCCCCAGCTATATCACAATTAAAGTCCCCTCCCATAAAAATCATATAAGAGGTTACCAGGTATGGTTGAACTGCTCTTAGGAGGGATACCCTGTCTGCTTTAATCTGAGGCCCATATACATTGATAAAACGGTAAGCCATTGATTTCCATTTGCCACCTAACAGAAATAATCGACCCAGAATCAAATCCACTTATTGTATCAAAGAAAAATTATAAGATCCAAAAAGAATGCCCACCCCATCTGCACAATCCTGGCCAAAGGACCAATAGGAGGGCCCCCAAATCCATTCTCTTTTAAACGATACTAACTGTTCTCTGGAACACATCCATGTTTCCTGGAGAAAAAAAAATATCATAGCGGCTATCATGAACAAATGAAAAAACAGCCTGCCGCTTAATATCATTCAAAATACTATGAATGTTTAGTGAACCTACAGAAAGAGAACCCATAATCTAGCAAGAGAATGACATTGTATCTATTTTTTCCACTTTTTCTTCTTTTTCTTCGTATAATCTCCCTGGTCTATTCCTCCAGATAGCTGGCTACTTCCCACTGATTGGGAATCTAAGTCCCCTTGCTCCATGTCAGAATCACCATTTGGTAAAAACAAAGCTGCATAGGTATTGCCAGTTTCAACTATAGCAGGACTTTTAACAGATACTGGGGGCTTTTGTTTAGTTCTAGAAGAATGACGTCTAGGCAGAGGCTGCAGGTCAGTACTATTGGCTAAACCGTACCCTGGGGTGTTTAGCTCTTCATAGCATACAGGAGGTAAAAGTGGATCACCCAATGGTTTTTCATTAATAGGAGTTTCCACTGTTTGTTGCTGAGGTTCAGGAGCAGGGAAAAACTAAAGATGGGGGGGGGGGGGCATTTTGTGCCTTAAATTCCTGCTCCTTCCTTTGCGAGAAAACAGAGAGAGGAGTGGGAACTAGAGGAAGGGAAGAAGAGGAGGAGTTGATAGGGTGGGGTATTTCAACTTCAGATAAAGCAGAAGCAGAGTCTTGTGCTTGCTGTATTAGTAGCTCTGGGCTGGCACATGAGGCTTTGTTTCTAGCAGCCCAAGGGCACTCACTAAAAACATGGCCACAATCCTCGCAGAAATCACACCTAGTATGATTGGCGCATTGCATTGCTGTGTGCCCCACTTCTCCACAATTATCACAGCGCGCCTGGTCACAGGTGCTGGATAAATGAGTTTTAGATCCACATTTATAACATGCTCTGGGGGTTGCCCTGCATAGAAACAGACCCCTCTATCTCTTCCTAACATGAATGAATTTGGGATGTGTTCCATCCCTGTATCAGTAAGCCTAAGTTTAACCTTGTATTTCCATCCTCCTGTCCAAAAAGACTCAGAATCCAAAAGCACTTTAGAGTTACTCAAAATTTCAAATTTTTGGGATAACCAAAATGTAATGTCATCTACATGGACCCCCTCATTCCGAAACATTACAGTTACAAACTTTACTAATGGCTTAGTCAAAGGTATTACCAAGAAGGGGGTCCATGTGGGTGAAAACTTAACTTGTGCATAACGTTACCAAAACAGTTCCAAGGCATATGCAGTCCTAAAGCTAATATCATAATTGTCCTCCCCAGAGATATTAATCAAAGAAAATACTTCTCTAGGGGAAAAATGCAAGGAATCCTTTAATAATGTTTGTCCAACATAGGACCTATCAGGCCTGTCTTCCAGGCCTCCCTTATAGCGGATATGCACATGTAACCCCTAGATGGCGCTATCCCAGGGGCTACTACCCTGCCTGATTTGCCACTAACAGGTTGAGGGGCCTGGATCCAATGGGGTGCCTCACCCAGAGGTCAGGGTTTGCAATAGTTAAACTAACTTGGTCACAGCCCTCTGGGACACTGCAACCCCCTTTCTTCCCACTAGTGGCCCACACAATATATCAAATTACCTTCACAGTATACACTTACCCCCAGGTCTGGTTCGGCACTGGGACCTCCTGTGAAATGAGATACAGTGCAACAATCACAGTACAGTACTTTAACATAGACAAATACCTCAGGCAGTATAACTTTGCTGAAACAAGCAGCTCTGATTTATTTGGGGATATAACAAGGACAGGGAAATCAGGTTAATTAGCTTATCACTCTAATAATCTACCTATGGCTCTGTGCACAGGCCTATCCCTATCAGTTACTGTCCCTGGGTACCCAAGCCCTAGTGGCTAGTCCAAACTGTGGCAGCTGGTAGGGGCCCTTTCACACAGAAAAGGAGAATTAAACAGTCAGCAGTACAGTAATTCCATTTGGATTTAATGTGGCAATTCAACAGGAGCAACCCTGAATTAGTACTCACGACCTCCAAATAAGATAGGGTCCTTCAATGTCAGCAGGGCTCACTTGAGGTACACAAACCTCTTCACACATCCATATAAAAAGCACTATACCAGGCAGGCTGCATCTGTATCGATCGCAATTACTGCACAATACCGGGAGAACACACAGCAGATTCAGTTCTGAGACGGTGCAATTTTCAGCAATTCTTCCAGTCTTCTACAGGGTGAGCCTGTTTTCTACTCTTCAGAGATCCTTTGATTCTTTTCACAGGACGGATTCAGTCCTAACAAGCTGCAGACCGGAACTCTGGGCCTTACACACGTTTTTTGACTAAAACTGCACACTGAAAAAGCACAGGGCTCCCTTCCTTCTTCACTGCCAAAGCTCAACTGACACTCCAACTGACAAAACCGGGCACTTCCTTTGAGTTCCTCCCAGTTCTTGACTGGATTGGCTGTCACTCACAATAGACTGCTGCTGTTGGTCCAAAAAGGCACTGAAGTCTAAACTACATCTCCCAGAGTCACTGCCCATACAATCCTCTTTGTGGCTGGCTCAGATTATGAGTCCAAGTTCTGATTCGTCCAAGGCACCATTTTAGAGCTAGCTACCCCACACTGATTGGTCAGTTCAGCAGTTCAAAACTAGAATGGGGAACTAGCAGACACAGTTCTGACTGCAAAGAAAGCAGGTTAGACAAACTGTAATTTCATTATTACTCTAAATAATTTCTGGCAAACAGTTACATCTTTCAGATAGGTTCCCTTTGCACTCCTAGTGACTGCAAAAATGAAGTGAATTGGCAGCAGCTCGAGTGGTACTCAGAGAAGCACACAGTCCCCCCATACAAACTAATTATGTCTGCAAGCAGACAGCTCTTAAAGAGACAGTACCAGAGGCTCTAAAAACACTCACTGATAAATGGCTTAAATGCCAAACACCATTCAGGCTTGGAGCATTCAAGCAAGCTCCTGGAAGTCTTTTGGGAACCCCCATTTGCAGGGGGGTTACACCCTTCCTGGCCTGGGAAAGCTTGACGTCCGCGTCAAGCAAGTACCCCCATAAGTTTCAACTGCAACCATATACATTTGCATTAGGCTCGCACATGTAATCATCAGTCAATATATCATTTTACCAAGAACACATTTCTGAAACATTGCAGTACGTCACTCTTTACACAGTATTACACACACATTGTACCATAACTCAAGTTATTACCTCTTGTACATGAAACCTGAAGAGGAGGCCCTTCCTATCAGTTACCTTGGGGCTGGGCGGGCAAGGACACCATACTTAGAGGGCAACACAAGTAACTTGGAGTTAGCACTGACGCTCAGTTTGGGCAATGAGCTCAAGGACACATACACTCCTTTATGGACAACATTGAGAGGCAAATCCATAGGCCTCCCAAGGGAATCATAACTGAGGTGCACCACAGGCTTTCTTACAGTCACCAGTCTTTCTAGGGGAACTGTTACAGTCTCTGCACTCTGAGCCTCATTTTCAGCATTGTCCTCACTTTGCCGGGGAGTCTCCTGGGGTAGAGAGGCTAGAACTTGGGGCACTTTCAGCTCCAGGAGTTACAGTTTCTGAGTCCACAACATTTGGCTCGCATGGAAGCTTCGGACACTGGCAGTGGACTGTCAGGGCACTCAAAATACTCTTCTTGTTCGATATATCACCAGTCTGCCCCAATCTATCATTTTCCTCCCCTGAAAGCTCAAACAGTTCAACCATGCACATGATTCCATTTCATCTGATCTGATGCTTTGCACTTCACTTTCTGGGAGCATTGGCTCCAGGGATGAAGCTGGGGCTTAGACAGTCCAGAAGGCCCAGCTTTGTCTCCACTATTGACTAGGGGATTGCCCCGAAACAATTGACTCAGTTCGTAAGAAGGATAGTATTCAAAGTCACTCTCACTTTCTTCCGATATGGACTGACAGTCATGCTCAACTGGGACTTGTGGAGGGAACACTTTAACTTTGCTTCTGTAGGTGCAGACTTTCTTGATCTTTTCTTGTAGCAGCTCTAGTCACTGGTCCAGAGGGGCATCTTCTAGGGGCTCAGACTCAATTAAGATTTGTCCAATGGGCAGTAAATGATTTCTATGCATTGTTTTTACATCTTTTGAATTATTCTCAGGCCTTACTTTGTACACTGGCAGATCATCTAGTTTGCCCACTACAATGTGAGGGAGATGGTGCCATCTGTCAGCAATCTTGTACTTGCCATGCAGTCCCAGATTTCTTAGCAATACCCGATCTCCCTCCTGGAGTTCCTGTGCTTTCACCTTTTTATCATACCTTTCTTTGTTGGCCAGATTTCTTTTGGCAGCCATGGTTTGAGCCAGTTGGTACGCATGAGTTAGCTGGGCCTTTAACTTTTGCACATACTGTAAATAGTTGTCAGCTTGAACCCCATCAGGAGAGACCCCAAAACACACATCTACTGGTAGTCGAGCTTCTCTTCCAAACATCAGGCGGTAGGGGGAGAATCCAGTGGCATCACTTTTGGTGCAGTTATAAGCATGTACCAGGGTGCTAATTTGTTGGCTCCATCTAGGCTTGTCCTTTGGGTGCAGGGTGCCTAGCATATCTAGCAAAATGCGGTTGAAACGTTCAGGCTGTGGGTCCCCCTGGGGGTGGTAAGGAGTGGTTCTGGACTTTCGCACTCCCCACAGAGAAAGCATCTCTTTGATCAGACGACTCTCAAAGTCTCTCCCTTGATCAGAATGGATTCTTTGTGGAGCCCCATAGTGAACAAAAAAGTTTTCTACAAGTACTTTGGCCACAGTGGATGCTTTCTGGTCTTTGGTGGGAAAGCTTGGGCATATCTCGTGAAATGGTCAGTGACCACCAGCACATTACTGTATTTCTTTGATCCGACTCCAAACTCAGAAAATCAATACAGACCAGCTCCATGGGTGCACTGGTGGTGATGTTAACAAGGGGCAGCCCTCTGGGGCAAAGCTTTCCCTCTGTAGCGACTACAAGTTCGATGTGTTGCTCCACATCAGTCCCCATCTTAGGCCAATAGAATCTGGATCTCACCAAGTCAAGTGTTCTGTCTATACCAAGGTGCCCCATGTGGTTGTGCAAGGACCTCAGTACTGAGTCTCGAAGGCAGTGGGCAGCACTAGTTGTTGTTTGTCTACTTGTCCCCCTCTGTCTACTGTTTCTCTGTATAACAGTTTATTGATCAGTTTCAACTTAGGACCTTCTTTGTATAACAGTGCAGTTCTCAAATCAGTGGGAAGTAATTTGGACACATCTTTTCCTGCATAGAGGCTTCTAAAGCTGCTTTGATCATGGGATCGCGGGATTGAGCCGCATGAATACTGTCATTGTCCAGCTGAGGCAGTGCACCAATGTCTATTGCAGAAAAGTGGCAATAAGCAGCAGGTATGCAATTCTCAGAGCTCCCAAACAATCCACCATGCAGTCCACTCGTCCGTGGACATTGTTCCTCCCTGTCAAACTTCCGGCAGAGTGCCCGAATGTCAGGTTCTGCAATCGGACCCAATCATTCTGGGGAACAGGCCTCCGGAGAGAGCATCAGCATCTATGTGGTTCAGACCTGCTCGGTATTCGAGAGCATGTCATATGTAGATAATGCAGAAAGCCACCTATGGCCAGTGGCATCCAACTTAGCTGAGGTCTGCACATAGGTCAAAGGATTATTGTCAGTTTTCTAAGTATTTTAGCCCCATACAAGTACTCATGGAATTGGTCAACAATAGCCCACTTCAAAGCTAGGAACTCTAACTTATGTACAGGATAGTTCTTTTCGGATGGGGTCAGGCTTCTACTGGCAAAGGCCACTGGTCTCAGGCCATTCTCGTGCTTTTGGTACAACACAGCCCCAACCCTTGCAAGCTAGCATCAGTGTGCAGGGCGTAAGGTTTTCTTGGATCGGCATAGGCCAGCACTGGAGCATGGTAAGTTGATATATGATCTCATGAAAAGCAGTCTCACAATCAGGAGTCCAGCGGGCCCCAAATACTTCACTCGGATGAAAATACACTCTTTCAGTCTTGAGGCGCTGACTTTTGGTATTTTTTGTGGGTTGGGGATACCCTTGAAGTAAGGTTAAGTAAAGGCGGATCACTCTTGAATAGTCCTTGATGAGCGCCGATAATAACCACAGAATCCCAGGAATCTTTGCAGTTCTTTTTAGATTTTTGGGCTGTGGCCAGTGGTCAAGGCCTCAACTTTACTTGGGTCGGTCTCTATTCCTCGAGTGGATACTATGTCCCACATACTTTACTGATGTTTGAAGAATTGACACTTATCAATGGACAGTTTAAGGCCAAAGTCCTCCAGTCGGTCCAATACCTTAAACAATCTGCTCATGTTCCTCCAGTGAGCTGCCAAACACAATGACATCATCTAGGTATACCAGGCACTCTAGTAAGTTCATGTCCCCCACTGCACGCTCCATCAATCGTTGAAAAGTGGCTGGGGCACCTGAAATCCTTGAGGCATCCTCATGAATTCATAGAAGCCAGCGGACAGATAAAGGCCGTCTTCTCCACGGTCCTCTGGGGCCATCGGGATCTGGTAGTACCCTGCGGAGATCCAGCACAGAGAACCACTTGCTCCCATTTAGGCAGTCCAAAGCATCCTGAATACGGGGCATTGTGTACTGATCAGGGATAGTCCGCCCGGTTTAGGTGCGATAATCCACACATCCTTACTGTTCCATTCTTTTCCTCACTACCACAATGGGGAAGCATAAGGGCTTCTGGATTCTTGTATTACAGCAGCTAACATCTCTTGCAGATGCCGTCTCCCATCATCTATGTCAGCAGGTGCCAGGCGTCGAGACCTCTCACGAAATGGTCTTTCGTCATGCAGCCGGATATTGTGCTCAGCTCCTTCCCGCATCCTACATCCCATTCCTTTAAAGAAAACACCTGGTCTCTCTGGGCAAGCTTCTCACTGATCCTCACTTTCCATTCAGCTGGCAGCGAAGTCGCCAAAATCAAACAAGTCAGGCGTTACTCTGTCATTCTTCCTTGAACTCTTGCTGCTGGGTGCACTGCAGTGTCTGCACAATGCACATTAGCCAGGATGCAACCTCTGTTTACTCGAATGTCTCTTTCAGACACATTATGAACTTGGACCATTACCCTTCTGGCATAAGCATGGGCTCTAGCGGGCAAAATACTAGGCTTGACCAGCAGTCCCTCTGGCAATTTTCCATCGCCTGGTGCATCCAACATTAATATTTTATTCTTAACATCCTTTCACAATCGGACCTCTCCTGTAAGGTACACTGGGCATTTGGCGCCAGGATCAGAGACTCAGGATCCTTCTTCCATACAATTCGACCCGGTTCCTCTGGTTCTGTTTTTCAGCATCTCTCTGTGCCTCATAGGCCTTCTTAATTAAACCGGAACTCTTAAAGCTCTACTAGTCTTTGACCCCTGTTTTCATAACACAACTGTGCCAGCCTTCCGAACATATGAGCATTTGTTCCAATCAACAAAGGACACCATCATACAGTCAGTGGGGGACACACTAAGGCTAGGGTCTCTACTTGTTCGGCCACTCCAGCCACGGAGGTGGGGAAAGACAGCCAAATCGGATATACCGGAATAAGGGTAGGCCTTCTCATTAACCCCATACATGCAGTCCTTCTAATGGTTGTAAGAGTCGTCTGACAAATGCTTCTGATACCAATCTTGGAACATAATTGTCATTGGGCCACTGTCTAATACAGCTCTTGTAGACACTCCATTCACCTTTACAGTGGTCTCCATGGAGGGACCCACTATTCTGGACCAGTCTGGAGAGGCGGTAGTGGGGGCCTGGGCAACTGACCTTGCCACAAAGGGCGTGAATTAGCATTTTGGTGCCCTCACTGGGATCATGTCGTGCACCTCTTAACCACTGATTTCTTCTCCGAAGCTCTCCTTGTAGCCTATATGCAACTTTGTCAGTGTCTTTTGGGACTGGCATTTCCCTTTTCATGTGCCCATCTTTCCCACAATTATAGCAAAACATACTTTCTGGAGTTTGAGCTGGCGGGCGCCACTGGGAGCCAGGCGGGGTACTAACTGGAAACCTTGGTGCCATCTCTGTCTGCGCGTGATAAGCATTTGGAGACATCTCGTCAGTTTCTCCACTTCCATGGTCAAGGAATCGAGTTCGAGCTGTTATCAGCAGGAGATACATGGGTGGGTACCCCCACCCCATAGCAGATGCAGTCGGATATAGGTCAGGGCCCTGTACTTGCAGGCGTGGCCTTCATAAAGGACTGTTTTGAATTCCTGGATCTCTCTCAACAGTTACTTCCCCATTGTGACATATCTTTTCCTTGTCAGAGCACTCATTGACTGCAACCTCTGCCCTGAACTTCACTTGATGGGTCACCCTCAGTCACTCGGGTCGTGCCGCAGCTATTGGTGCAGGTCCCTCCGAGGTCGTCTTTTCTCAACTCCTCGAATTTCTCTCATTAACTCATCATAGGAGGGTGGGGATTCAGTCGATCTGCCAGGCAGTAACTGAAGCAACAGCAGTTCTGAGAAGGGGCAGACTTAAGGATCCTGTCCAGCCTGGTTCGGTCCAGTTCAATAGCTGGCAAACTACCTTTTCTGAGGCATTCTTGCAACAATTTTTCCAGCCGAGATACATCACAGACAACAACTCCCTTGGTACTGTTGTGCATCTCTTACTCTCCACCATAGGTCCTCATCAGAATCTGAGCTCCCATACACATTCTCAAGGCCTCAAGATAGGCCTGTGCAGTCGCTTCAGGGTTACTGGCCCGTTTAGCACGGATGGTAGCCAGGGCAGGACCTCGGAGGCTCTCACTAACCCTCTTTAGCTTTTCGCCTTCCGAGCATTGCCATTCTAGCAGGGGGCAACATAGTCTATCCAGGTCTCCCAGTCATCCTCCCTTGGGGTGGGAGGAGTGCCAGAAGATCCTCAACCTCGGTAAGAGTCGTGACTAATGGCAGGTGCAGAAATAGGAGTCTGCATTGGTTCAGCCACCATTACGGGCACTGGAGCAGGAGAGGGTGTTGGGGAGGAACACCCCAGGTGGAAATAGTTTCTTCAAGTCCTCCATGGTTTTCCCTCTCCCAGCAACCATTCAACAAATTTCTCCTCAAAAGTTTCAGATAGTGGTGGGGCTGATTCCCCGGGTCTTTACTGTCCTTAGTTATCACTCTCCAAGCAGTGAGGGCTCCCTCTGGGGTAATGGTCTGTGGCACTTTGGAGCTATCTATGGGATCCTTAAACTCTACTAGGGCCAGGAAAGTGTGGGTGAGCAGATTAGCATGCCGACCCACCACCACAGGGTTTGTAAACCTTCCACCTTGGAAAGTACTCCTGCACAGTGTCCGTATTGATACCCAGGGGATGTCCAGGATAAGCATAGCATTTTGGGGGTGATCTCCTCCCCAGTACACCACTCCACCAGCCGGTGCACAGCCACTTCTGTCGGGTACCTTTTTTCTTAACAGTGGTTAGTAAATATGGCCACTAGAGGACACACAATCCCAGCGGTGAGCCTCAAGATGTAACCCCTAGATGCGCTATCCCAGGGGCTACTACCCCTGCCTGATTTGCCACTAACAGGTTGAGGGGCCTGGATCCAATGGCGGGTGCCTCCACCCAGAGGTCAGGGTTTGCAATAGTTAAACTAACTTGGTCACAGCCCTCTGGGACACTGCAACCCCTTTCTTCCCACTAGTGCCCACCCAATATATCAAATTACCTTCACAGTATACACTTACCCCAGGTCTGGTTCCGCACTGGGACCTCCTGTGAAATGAGATACAGTGCAACAATCACAGTACAGTACTTTAACATAGACAAATACCTCAGGCAGTATAACTTTGCTGAAACAAGCAGCTCTGATTTATTTAGGGGGATATAACAAGGACAGGAAATCAGGTTAATTAGCTTATCACTCTAATAATCTACCTATGGCTCTGTGCACAGGCCTATCCCTATCAGTTACTGTCCCTGGGTACCCAAGCCCTAGTGGCTAGTCCAAACTGTTGGCAGCTGGTAGGGGCCCTTTCACACAGAGAAAAGGAGAATTAAACAGTCAGCAGTACAGTAATTCCATTTGGATTTAATGTGCAATTCAACAGGGAGCGACCTGAATTAGTACTCACGACCTCCAAATAAGATAGGGTCCTTCAATGTCAGCAGGGCTCACTTGAGGTACACAAACCTCTTCACATCCATGTAAAGAAAGCACTATACCAGGCAGGCTGCATCTGTATCCCGATCGCAATTACTGCACAATACCGGAGAACACACAGCAGATTCAGTTCCTGACAGACCGAGTGCAATTTTCAGCAATTCTTCCAGTCTTCTACAGGGTGAGCCTGTTTTCTACTCTTCAGAGATCCTTTGATTCTTTTCACAGGCAGTTCAGTCCTAACAAGCTGCAGACGGAACTCTGGGCCTTACACACGTTTTTGACTAAAACTGCACACTGAAAAGCACAGGGCTCCTTCCTTCTTCACTGCCAAAGCTCAACTGACACTCCAACTGACAAAACCGGGCACTTCCTTTGAGTTCCTCCCAGTTCTTGACTGGATTGGCTGTCACTCACAATAGACTGCTGCTGTTGGTCCAAAAAGGCACTGAAGTCTAAACTACATCTCCCAGAGTCACTGCCCATACAATCCTCTTGTGGCTGGCTCAGATTATGAGTCAAGTTCTGATTCGTCCAAGGCACCATTTTAGAGCTAGCTTACCCCACACTGATTGGTCCAGTTCAGCAGTTCAAAACTAGAATGGGGAACTAGCAGACACAGTTCTGACTGCAAAGAAAGCAGGTTAGACAAACTGTAATTTCATTATTACTCTAAATAATTTCTGGCAAACAGTTACATCTTTCAGATAGGTTCCCTTTGCACTCTAGTGACTGCAAAATGAAGTGAATTGGCAGCAGCTCGAGTGGTACTCAGAGAAGCACACAGTCCCCCCATACAAACTAATTATGTCTGCAAGCGGACAGCTCTTAAAGAGACAGTACCAGAGGCTCTAAAAACACTCACTGATAAATGGCTTAAATGCCAAACACCATTCAGGCTTGGAGCATTCAAGCAAGCTCCTGGAAGTCTTTTGGGAACCCCCATTTGCAGGGGGGTTACACACAGCATTCCGTCGGGGTGCAGCTTCTTTTTTTATTTTAGTAAAAAGTTCCAATAATAAAGGCTTCTGGGCAGATGAATTATCATGTGTCTCCATTTCTCATACTAGAGGTTTCTACCTCTATAGGTGCTTCAGTTTTTGATGAGGTCGACAACTCAGGGCCCATCAGCAGATCGGAAGTATTAGAATTACTCTTATCTGTATTTTTTCCTTTTATATCCACTGCTTGTGGTTGCAAATCTATGTAAAGTATTTTAGTGTCATTCGGTTTCCACTCAGGGGATGCCTGAGAAAGATTCAACACAGGATCCCAGTCAGGGTCAGGAAGCCAATTCCCTTGAAGTTTTAAGCCACCCTGCACTTTGTAGGGCCTTCTGGGGGCAGATATTATCTGAAGCAAGTGGCAAAGACAACTGGGCCACAGGCTGCAAAGGTGTTTCTTTTATTTGTCTGGCACTGTATAGAACAAGCTTTAAAATGGTCAGAAGCATGATTATTAGTTCCCTTTAACGGAGACTTTGTACCCACTTTGGATGAGAAAGAAAACGTAGTAGCCCCAGTTTGAACTGTCTAATGTACTATTTTGTCACCCTCAGGATTAGGACAGTCAATGGAAGATAGTTTAGCAGGAAAGCAGAAAACAAAACCGAAATCACTCATTAGACATGAGGAGTCTTGAATGGTAACATTTGACTGTGAATCCCTCTTAACCTGTGAGTGGCCAAAACCAGCTACATGGCTAGCACCCTTGGTCTGGATTTTGTCAGTATGGGGGAGGTGAGCCCTTCTCAACGGGCTCTCTGCACACACCCGCCTCGGTGTTCTGACTGCCAGCCCTTGATTCAGTACACAAATCAGCAGCCGCTAAATTTAAAGGAGGCTGTCGGTACACACCATTCATGTCAATTATGCCAGCCCTTGAATCAAGTTTTTTAGTAGAGACAAATTCAGCAACTGACTCACCTAGCTCCGGTTGGCTTACAGCAGTGACAGAACTTGTAGGAAGTTTGACAGATAATTCTGCTCCCTGAGCGCTCAATCCTGTATTTTCGATCTTCTCCCGTCGCTCCGGGAGTGCATCAGGTTTCACTGGGTACAATTTTTTATTTATTTCACTATTTTCCGGGCAGAAAGGATTTGTTTTTCCTTTATTCAATTCCATATATTCCACACTTACTGGCAGGTTCCTTGCCGCTTTAAATCTTGCCGGAAGGTGTTCAAGCTGGCACCTCCCACCCACCCGGGTGGTAAAACTCTCAGCTCCGCCCCATGACGCCAGATCTAGCCCGTTGGAAGCCAGGTTGTGCGTCAAAGCCGGGGAGGTCGGGTGGGTCGTGTGGATGAACAACATATACCATTCCTAGAACTCCTGTTAAAGGTGAGTAATCTGTATTTCTAGGGACACGGATATGTTGTTCAAGCCACACTTACTGGCAGACTCCTAGCAGTTCTCCAGGAGGAGGGAGGCAAGGCGCACACCCCCTACTTAGGGAATAAGGACTGGAGAACCAAGGCCCCAAAACCAGCATCCCGGCATGACTCAAGGTCGATGTGGTAGTGGGTAATGTAGGTATGTGTCGACTTCCAGGTAGCAGCCCTGCAGATATCCTGGATAGGGACATCCCTGGAAGCAGCTACCGATGCAGCGGTATGGCGGGTAGAGTGAGCTCTTATCCCTCTGGGAGGCTCCATGCCTGCCAACATATAGCAGAGATCTATACAGGAGGTGACCCATCTGCTTATCATCCGCTTGGCTGCAGGTCTGCTAGGTGCGGCTTCAGCGTAGGTGACAAACAGCTGGTGAACCTCTCCCCGAACTTCAGCCATCTGCTCCATATAATAAGTGAGCGCTCTTCTAGGGTCCAAAGTATGAAGCCTATATTCGGCCTCCAAGGTGTGACTGGGGTAGAACACCGGCAGAGTCAACACCTGGTTAAGGTGAAACTCCAACACCACCTTCGGAATGACCTTCGGGTGGGGGCGCAGGACAACCTTGTCCCTGTGGAAGACCAGATAAGGAGACTCGATGGAAAGCACCTGGAGCTCTCCCATCCTTCTGGCAGACGTGATAGCCACCAAGAAGGCGGTCTTCCACGACAGGTGGGAGATATCGCACCTGTGCAGAGATTCGAATGGCTTGCCCATGAGCTTGGTCAATACCAGCAGTAGATACCAAGGAGGTGGAGGTTCTCGCACCGGAGGGTAAATGTGATCAAGACCTTTGAAAAAGCACCAGACCACCTTCTCCTGCGCCACCGACTACTTCCCGGCCTGCGCCCGGTAAGCAGAGATGGCTGCCAGGTGCACCTTAAGGGTCGTTGACCGAAGCCCTTGCTGAGAAAGGGACCACAAGTAGTCCAGAATGCTAGCCAAGGGACAGCCGGAAGGGTCCAAGCCCTTCCCCTGACACCAAATGGAGAATCTCTTCCATTTGAAGGCATAGCATTTCCTGGTCGACTCCTTACGGGACGCCTCATCGACGTTGAGGACCTCGTCGTAAAGACCCAAGGCCTGGAACTCTAGTCGCTCAGGAACCAGGCCGTCAGGTGCAGGGATTGAAGGTCCGGATGGAATACTTTCCCTTGGTTGACTGAGATCAGGTCCGGGCGGGCTGGAAGCCGCCTCGGGAGCCTGGAGCTGAGACTGAGGAGATCTGGATACCAGAACTGGCGGGGCCAGTCTGGGGCTACCAGAATCACCTGCGCCTTGTCCCTCCTCGCCTTGAGAAGCACCTTATGGATCAAGGGAAATGGGGGAAAGGCGTAGAAGAGCCCGGGGTCCACGGCCTCGAGAAGGCATCCCCCTGCAGCAAGCCCTGCTGATGGGGGCGGGCATGGAACAGTCTTAGCTTCGCATTCTCCCTGGAGGCAAACAGGTTCACCTGGAGTGCCCCAGTGGGAGAACAGATCTTGTACTACCTCCGGCAGGAGACACCACTTGTGGGCGCACCCCTATCCGGCTAGGGCATCGGCCAGGGTGTTGGAGGCTCTTGCCACGCGAATGGCTAGGAGATTCGCCTCCAGGCTGCGATGAGGGACCATACTGCGGAGCTTCCTTGCATAACAGCATGGAGCGGTCCCACCCTGCGAGTTCAGGTAGTACATGGTCGTGGTATTGTCCGTCTGGACCTGAACCACTTGACCCGTAGAAAGCGGGCGAAGGTGGTGAGAGCTAGGCGGACTGCTCGAGCTCCAGCAGATTGATATGGCATCGGGCTCTGAGGGGACCAGAGGCGCGTGCGCTCTGTGCTCCCCAGATGGGCACCCCAACCCATCAGAGATGCATCGGTCGATAGAGACACCGTTGGCTTGGGGCGGACAAATGGGATGTCCTCCTGCAGATGTGCCGGAACGGTCCACCACTGGACAGCGTTCCACATCTCCAGGGTCACTGTCACGGGCTGGTTCAATGGACCGCAGCGTTGTGACCACTGGCTGGCCAGTCCCCATTGAAGGGGATGCATGTACCAACGGGCCCAATGGACCACGCTGGTGCAGGCCACCATGAGGCCCAGGAGGCGCAGGAAGTCCCGGGCAGGGCACGATTGCCCAACCAGAAATGATTGGGCAAAGGAGGAAAGAACCTCGGCCCTGTCCTCCGGGAGCCGAGCTCTGGCGCGAAGAGAGTTGAGCTCTGCCCCGATGAAGAGTATCACCTGCTTCGGCATGAGTTCCGACTTGGCCTCGTTGATGAGGAGGCCAATCTGAGAGCAAACCTGGAGGGCCAGATCTCTGGACTGCTCCACCTCCACTCTGGAGGGAGCTGCAATCAGCCAGTCGTCCAGGTAGGGGTACACCCAGACCCTTCGGCGCCGCAGGAATGCTGTCACCACTGCCATGCATTTGGTGAAGACCCTGGGAGCTAGAGAGAGGCCGAAGGGCATGGCCTGGAACTCATAAAGGGATCCCACCGCTCTGAAGCGGAGGAATCTCTGATGAGACGGATGGATCGGGACATGAAAGAACGCGTCCTGGAGGTCCAGGGAACAGAACCACATGCCTTGTTCCAAGGATGGAATTATCTGAGCCAGAGTGACCACCCTGAAGGTCCGAGACCTTAGAAACCAGTTCAGGTTGTGCAGGTCGAGGATGAGGCGCCAGACCCCCGTCCGTTTTGGGACCGGGAAATACCTGGACACAAACCCCGGGTCTGGAGGAGGATCCGCCACCTTCCTGATCATCTCTTTTTCGAGGTGCAGGGCAATATCGTCTCGGCGGGCCGACAGCGAGGCTGCAGACCCTGTGGCCCCCCGAGGGGTGACGTCTCGAAAGGGTGGGATCTGCTCGAACTCCAGAGGCAGGCCCTTTCCTACCACCTCCAACACCCAGCGGTCCATGGTGATAGCGGACCAGGCGGAAAGGAAGTGGTGGAGCCGTCCCCTCACGGGGGGAACCCGGAGGGGGGGGAGTGACGAGGCTGGGGGCGACACCCCTCAACCTGTTAATGGGCAGGCTTGGAGGAGGAACCGGCTGAGGGACCTCCTGGGCCTTTACCTCCTTGCTTCCTGTTGGAGGAAGCCGTGGGCTTGGGTTTGGGATGCCAAGCGAGCGCCTGCTGGTCCTGCTGCTGGTGCTGTTGGGTCAGTCGTGCTGCAGGGGCCGAAGGATGAAAGGACTTATGCTGTTGTTGACGGCAGCCTTTGTCCCTCTGGGTGGAGGTGACCGAGTCCAGAGTGGCATTGGACTTTTCGATGCGCTGGAGGTGTCCCTCCACTCCAGAGCCGAAGAGGTCAGTCCCCAAGAAGGAAATGTCCGCCAACTTGTGCTGGGTATCTGCCGTGAAGGTGGATATCCTCAGCCACGCCCTGCGATGCATAGCCACCACGGCTGCTACTGACCTGGCACAGGAATCACCTATGTCCAGAGCAGTCTGAAGCTGCTGCTTTGCCACTGCCCTACCCTGGTCCCGCACCTGATGGACCGTGGTCTGCATGTCGGCCGGGAGATGAGGGACAACCTCATCCAGGGAGCCCATGAGGGCGTGGGAGAAGTGTGCCATCAGCACGGCCGAGCTGGCCTGTTGGAGGCCGAGGGAGGACGCAGCACACCTGCGCCCGCCAAAGGTCCAGCTTTTGGACTCTTTGTGGGGCTTATCACGTCCAGCGTTACTGGAGCATGCAGAAGGCGCTGTCGGTGACTAACCCCTCGGCAGAGGGGTGCTCCGAGAAACTGAGCAAACAGCCGGTAGGGACCGCATACTTCCAGGCCATCCTGGCCGAGGGCGCAGGACAGGAAGCAGGCTGCTGCCAAAACTCCAAGGCTGGGCCAACAATGGCCTCAGCCACGGAAAAACCTCCGTGGGGAATCCTCGGTCAGTATCTCTGTCGGGGATGCCAGCGCGTTGAAGCGGGCTCGAGCTGCATCCGGTGGACTCCGAGATGAGTGAAACAGACCCAAGAAGGACAATGGGCTGTCGTGCAATGACTAGCCCCAGGAGACTCCAGGTCGACCTCCCTGGAGAACAGGAGGAGTGCGTCATCGGACTCAAGAGGTCCTGAAAGAGCTGCCTCGGCCGGGCCACCCTCCACCTGCCATGACGGTCGGGAGTGAGGGTGACCGACAACCCTGTGGGCAGGCGTGATCTGACCGAGAATCCTTGGTCGGTGCCCCAGACTTCGGTTGTGGAAGCAGAGGGTTCCACCACAATCAGTGGAGCAGCTGGTTTCAGCCGAACAACCGGCAGGCAGGCATCTCGACTGGGCGGCGGTTTGCTTGATGCGTTCGGGGCAACAACCACTTGATGGCGGAGGCTAAACCGAGTCGGTTTAGTCCTGGACAACAGTAACTGCTGCCACATAAGCTCCTCGTAACGTCGACATAATTTACGTCGAAGCCTCTCATCTGAGGAAGAGGAGGAATGGTGTCGCCGCTTGCTTCAGTACAGAGACCGCCGATGTCGCGGGGCAGCTTGACCGAGATGAAGTCCGAGACCGAGACCCTCGGGGTGACCGAGGGCGGGTCTGGGAAGGGGCGGGGGACACCTGCTCTTCCCTTGGCTCTGGCACTTTATCCGGGGACTGCCGCCCGGAAGGCACAGGCAGATCCTCGGTCTCCACCGGGGGAACCGGTAAAGGTGGGTTGTCGGCTTCACCAGTCGACAGCCCATCCGACGGGTCGAGGAAAATCTCGACTGCGTTGACGGGACTCTCGGCAGGCTGGCCTGATGGGGACACTGTGAAGCCAGTGGCCTGAGCCGCAACTTCGACCGAAGTCGGCCGTCCAGGGAAGGAGACCTCTCCCACTCCCACGGACGTCGACGGTGGGACTTACCCTTCGACTCCTTCTTCTTGGGCCGAGAAGAATGTCTCGAAGGCCCCTCTCCCTTCGTGGAAAGAGACTGACCAAGCTCCTTGAACGAAGCCATGTACGAGGAACTCAGAGAGAGCGGGATAAATGCCGCGGCCTATGAGGAGAAAGATACGGCCTGGGCCACCTCCTCCTTGAGGGCGATCATATGCTCGAGCTGCTCAGCCAAGCCAGCCGCTGGAGACACCGCCCAACAAGCCTCTTTGGATTTTACTGGTGGGTAACGCTTCTCGGGGTGCCCGAGCTTCAATCGGGCAGCACGATCCTCCAGAACGGTGGCCGAAAAAGAGCGGCACAACTCGCAGGCCTGCGGGTCGTGGTCTAGGCCTAGGCAGTAGACGCACATGGAGTGCGGATCCTTCCTGGACATTTTCTGCCCACAAGGGCACCTCCGAAAGCCGGGAATTGATTTGTCCATCGCAGCCGCGAGGGATGATGAAGATCAAAGCTTAGAAAACTTCAAAACTAGTTTTGGATGAACCGAAGAGTTAGGATCCAGTCTAAAACGCAGAGCGCTAAGGAGGGAACCTGAGCTTCCAAGCGGTAAGGAAGATCTGGCGTCATGGGGCAGAGCCGAGAGTTTTACCACCTGGGTGGGTGGGAGGAGCCAGCTTGAAGACCTTCCGACAAGATTTCAAGCGGCAAGGAACCTGCCAGTAAGTGTGGATTGAACAACATATCCATGTTCCTAGAAAAAACTTGTAATCCTCCTGGGACTGCAGCAATAGTATCGAATGAAATAAGTAGCAACAGAATTCAGCAGTATTACAGCAGTGTGTATTCAAAAAGGAACACAGAAGTACCTGTTAGTGTAGGTTCAGGTACATGGAACATAGCAGGGAGCAGTTGGCTAGTGCAGTGCAAGCCCTTTACTTACTGTAGTTGTATTACCACGCTAAAGGGGGCAACATAAACAGCTGTTGGTAGCCTCTCACGGCTGACTCCTAGGCACACTCCCATGATGCCCCTTGTGCTGTGATCCTTAACACTCTAGACCACAGTGCAAAGTACCACTTGAGAGGGAGTGGAGGTTAGGACTTGCGCTGGTTCCACTCTTGTTCAGCCTCACTGGCTGACTTTCACTGCAGGCAGTCCTGTGTAGCAAGGAGTGGGTGGAGGCATCTGTGAGGCATTCGATGGGGGTAAGGGGTGCCCCTCAGTCACAACCCTGGCTGGCTGGTTATGGGTGCTATGGTAAGCACACGCTGCGCTTATCTTGGACTTTAAAAGTTAAAAATTCGGCACCAAGCCTTGCCACTGGCTGGTGAATATGCTGGCTTTGCCTTCATCTTAGTTCGGCGCGCCAAGCCTTGCCATTGGCTCATTCATGCACTGCCTCAGTCCTTGTTCAGTCCTATTAGCTGTTTCTACTGCAGCCAGTTCAGTCCAGTGCAGGTAGCATCAGGCAGTGGCATCTGTGAAACATTCAGTATATGTGTGGGAGGGGGTGTCAATGTCCGTAACTACCTCTCATGTCCACAGCTGGTTGGTTTGGGGTCCCATAGTGCATGCTGGTCGCACTCGTCTTGGGCTTTAGCATTTTAAACTTCAGCACCAAGCCTTGCCATTGGCTGAAGCATGTGCTGGCTCTGCCCTTGTTCAGCCCAGTTGACTAAGTTTCACTGCAGGCAGTCCGGTGTAGCTAGGAGTGGGTGGTGGCATCTGTGAGGCATTCAGTGGGGGGAGTGGGGGTCTTGATTTCTGTAGCTGCCCCCTACAGCACTGGCTGGCTGGTTAGGGAGCCCCGCTGTGAACGACTACACTTGTTGTGGGCTTCAAAAGTTTAACATTGTGCGACAGGCCATTTTGACAGACTGACCCATTGGCTGGTGAGTGTGCTGGATCCACTCCCATTCAGCCTGATTGGTTGATTTCCACTGCAGGTAGTCTTGTGCAGCTACTTTGTGGTGGTGGTGGTGTCTGTGAGACGTTCGGTGGGGGGGTCTTCATATCTGTAGCTGCCCCTCATGACCCTGGTTGGCTGGTTAGGGGATTGAGTGACTGAAGTGGCAACCTTTTTCTGGGCCACCATCGGCATACCAGTCCACACCCACTATGCAGATATTGCTGCTAGGTGCTGAACAAGTGTCCAGGTGCAGTTAAGGGTAGTCACGTCAGTCCTGACTTAGACAGGAACCATAAGTAGTCGAGAATTTTCACCATGGCACAGGAAAGGGGATTAAGCGCCTTACCCTGGCACCCGATTGAGAATCTCTTCCACTTAAATGTATAGCACTTACAAGTTGACTACTTATGGGACTCCTCCACATCGTGGATATCATCCGAAAGGCCTGGAGCCTAGAACTCTAGGTGCTCAGGAACCAGGCTGAGTGGTGCAGGGATTGAAGTTCTGGGTGCAGGACCTTCCCCTGTAGTTTAGTCAGCAGATCTCTGCGGAGAGGCAACCTCCGCAGGTTCCTGCTGCTGAGGCTGAGGTGATCCAGATACCAGAACTAACTGGACCAGCCTGGGGCTATCAAGATCATCAGTGCCTTGTCATGCCAGGCTTTGACAATGACTTTGTGGACCAAGGGGAAGGCAGGGAATGTGTATAAAATGCCTGATGTCTACAGCCTTGCAAAGACATCTGCCCAAAGTGTCCTAGACTGTGAGGGCAAGCACAAAACAGCTACAGTTTGGTGTTTTCCGACAAAGTCAACAGTTCCACCAGAGGGGTGAACCACTGGGAGAACAGGTGGTTTACCACCTCCTGATTCCAGGGCTATTTGTGTGACATCTTTCCAACCCATATGACAGCATCCACCTGCTTACTATTTTCTCTCGTGACTTGGTTCACCAGGCAATCTGCATCCAAGCTACAGACAAGTGTCCAGGTGCAAAGAGATTTCTGACACAAGGGAAAGGAATGAGTTCTGCTCTATCTGTTCAGGTAGAACATGGTGGTCATGCTGTCCGTCTGAATCTGAATGACCTGACAAATTCAATGGAGTGAATTCCATCACTACACAGAGTTTCTGCAGGTTTATGTTATGCTGGGACTGTCAGGGTGACCAGAACCTGTGGACTCTACAGTCTCCCAGGTGTGCTACCCACCCCACCAGAAACTCATTCATTGTGAGCACTATAGAGAATTCTGGGAGGACAAACTCGATTCCCTCTTTCCAGGTGTTGTGGGTGCAATCACCACCGGTTGGCATCACACATCTGCTCGATCACCACAACCCACTGGTCCAGGTGCCGAGGCATTAGAACCACTGCTGGTCCAACTCCCACTAAAGGTGGCACATCCGCCAGTAAGACCAACGGATCACACAGGTGGAGGATGCAATGTACCCCAGCAACTAGATGTAGTTCTGGGCAGGGAGCAAGCACCCAACCCGAAATAATCAGGCAAAGGAGGTAAGATCCGATGCCTGGACCGCAGGCAGTCTAGTTCTTCCCTGATGCACTTGCTCACCTGAAAGGGGACCAGCTCTAACTTGGCCAGGTTGATGAGAAGGCCCAAATACTGACAGATTTGGAAGACCAGACCCTTGGACCTCTCCGCAGAATCTTTGGATGACCAAGCTATCAGCCAGCCATCCAGGTAGGGATATGTCCTGAAGTCCTTGCACTGCAGGAACGCTGCCACTACTGCCATGCATTTGGTAAAGATCCTAGGTGCAGACAAGAGGCCAAAGGGCATAACCTGAAACTGATACTGGATACCTTATGCATGGAACCCAATGTACCAGCAATGGGGCAGATGGGCTGGGATATTGAAGAATGTGTCCTGGAGGTCCAGGGAGCAGAACCACACACACCCTGCTCTAGAGATGGGATTACATGATTCAGAGTGACCACTTGGAATTTGCACTTCCACATGAACTGGTTCAGAGTGTGCTGAGTCAGTATGGGGTGTATCAGCTCCCCTTCCATTTTGGAACCAGGAAGTACCTGGACACATAACCCTGAGTGGCCAGGGCATCTAGAACATGGGCTATCACCGCATGCTGTAGGAGCGGAGTGATTTCAGCTCATTTTACAGATGTGTCCTTCAGCACCCTGGACTCCCAAGGAGCTTGGAGTCAGAACGGCGGGAGAGCCTCAAAATCCAGGTGGAACTCTCTTCCCACCACTTCTAGAACCGACTTGACTGAGGTAATGGTAGACCACTGTGGCAAGAAGTGGCATGACCAACGCCCGACTGGCAGCTGGGACAGAGAATGGACATGAGGGTGGATGACACCCCACAACCCGTCACTGAGCAGCCCTGAAGGGGGCTTTGGCCACAGAGGCAGTGAAGGCAGCACCACCTCTGCACCCCCTCTTCCCATTTTTGTCCTTGGCTGCCGAACTTGGATTTTGTAAGCCAGTAAGTAAACTTTTTCCGATATGACAAAGCTGCTGGATTGATCAAGATTATTCAGTGATTTTGTTGATTGAATATTTTAATTTTATAATTTAGTTATTTTAGTTTAGTTTTATGTTAGTTTAAACAAGTATTAAGTTTGAAAATGTATTTTATTCTCCGCTTTGTGTGAGAGACAGTGGGTGGGATTGGTAAATAATTTGCCTCTCTTTTCCACTACTTTGTGAGAGGAAGTGGTGGAGTTTTCATCAAAAGAGTGTTTTTTTGTGTTTTTGTTTGTTTTATTATTTATTTTTGTTTTTTGGTAAAGTTGATTAGGGGGCACATTATTAAAGTGTTATTTTTAGTGGTATTAATAGGTTTTAATGTGTTGGGTTGGTGAAAGCACAGTCAGGCAGTACTCCCCCTCAAGACTAAAGGATCTCCGACCTTTTGAATGTCCCGCACTCCCTTTAGAAGTGTATAGGAAATGCCGAACACTTGGCATTTTCGAGGCAGTAGAAGCGGTGAATAAGCGATCCTGGAACTCTTGAGATGGGAAAAAAGTAGGCGGACTAGGAACAATTAGAACCGGGAGGCGCCCTGGGGCAAAATGGATGCAGAAGTGTGGTCCATCGTATCTTGCATCCATACCCAAGGGCACCACTTGATCAGGCAGGAAGCGGAGTCATCCTTGGAGTCCCGTCCTTTCGGGCGGTGTTAAGCAATGCTAGGTCTATTAGAAACAAGACTGCTTAGTAGCAGATCTTGTTGCTTCTATGGACTTAACATCACCGAGACCTGGCTTGACGAAATGCAGGCCCCATTTTGGGATCTGCGGTTCCGGACGGGTTCTCAGTGATTCACCGCCCGAGAGTGGACCGTAGGGGCGGGGGAGCTGCAGTCTGTTTTAGACAGGAACTGGACCTCAGGGAGGAGCCGGTTGGATATACCAACTCCTTTGAATGTATTGTGGGTGCAGGTGCAGGATTCAGGATACTCCTCATTTACCGTCCACCAGGTGATGGGAGAGAATTCCTGAGGGAGGTGGCGGATTTCATCGCCGAGAGGGTTTTGGAATTCCCCCGATGGATAATTCTGGGGGATTTCAATGCCTGGGTCGACGATGAACTCGCGCTTTTTGGACAAAACCTCCTCCAATTGATTGATTCATTGGGCCTGACATGGGTTATTACCACTGCAACCCACCAGAGGGGACATTCATTGGACCTGATATTCCATCTGGGGATGGAAATCTCCAATGTGGAGGTGGAGCCCATCGGTTGGTCTGACCATCATGCCCTAAGGTTCAGTTTCATGGCCCCCCGAAAGAGGCCTGCCCCTAAGGAGATAGTACAGTTCCGTCCTTTGAGAGGAGTTACCTCAGAAGGCCTAATGCGGAGCTGGACTTCTCAGGTTTTCCAATGGATAGCATGGATCCAGGGTCTTTAGTGCTGGCCTATAATAGGGCAGTTGTGGGGGCCCTGGATGTCATTGCTCCTTTCTGTGTTTGCCCCTGTACTCTTCGCCTCGAGTCCCCGTGGTTTACCACGGAGATCCGTGGGTTGAAGAGACAGGGCCGAAGACTGGAGACACGCTGGCGGAAGACTCACCTGGAAGTTGACAGGCTTAGACTGCTAGATCATTATAAAATCTATCAGTTAGCAATCTCCCATAAGAAGGCAGAGTTCCTGTCCAGGGAGATCGCTACAGCAAGGAATAGACCGGCCCAGCTCTTCCGGACTGTGGACAGACTGTGCAATCCAGTCTGTCTTCATGCCGGTCGAGCATTGTCACAGTTACAGTGTGAGGAGTTTGCGACGTTCTTTGCTGATAAGGTGTCTGCTATCAGAGATGAGATCAGCCAGGGCCTCCCCACTGGGTCTTGCAGTGACCAATCGAGGGACACAAGTACCCCATTTGACCTGGTCCACGTTCAGTCAACCGGTAGTTATGGATATAGTGAGAATCGTCCAGACTCTGCGCCCAACTTTCTGTGGGCTGGATCCGGGCCCTACACGCCTACTTGTGGGGTGTGTAGAGGTTATCGGCCCGATCCTTACTGGGATAGTAGTGGCATCATTGGAGAGAGGGATCTTTCCTGATCCTTTGAAGGAGGCAATAGTACGTCCCCTTCTGAAAAAGCCCTCCCTTGATCCCGACTGCCCAGGAAACTACAGACCAATCTTGAATCTTCCCTTTTTGGGGAAGATTATTGAGAAGGTGGTCGCTTTGCAGCTGGAAGATTATTTAAACATCCACAATATCTATGACCCTCTCCAGTCTGGCTTCAGGAAACAGCACAGTACTGAGACGGCTCTTGTTCGGGTACTGAATGATCTCCTATGGCAAGAGATCAGAGAACTCGTTCTATCTTGGTTCTCCTTGATCTTTCAGCTGCATTTGACACTCTGGATCATGGGGTACTGCTTGAACGCCTGTGGTCTCTCTGTGGACTAAGGGGGGTGGTCCACAGTTGGTTTAAATCTTTTCTGCAGGGTAGGACTCAGAGAGTAGTGTCGGGGATTTATTCCTCGACCTCTCGCTGTCTACACTGTGGAGTGCCACAGGGTTCAGTGTTGTCCCCCATGTTATTTGCAGTGTATATGCTTCCATTAGAGGACATCATAAGACATTTGGTTTGAGTTTTCATTGCTATGCCGATGATTCTCAACTCTATATGTCTTTTGTGCCTGAGCAGGAGTCTGAGTCAAGTACATTGTTTAACAACTGCCTCCAGGAGATACAGAACTGGATGAGTGCTAACTGGCTGAGGTTGAACCCGAGGAAAACAGAGGTATTGGTGGTGGAACCGGGGGTAAGGATATCAAGTCCATGGGTGGGAAAACTCTCAGGTTTATTTCTGGGAGGAACCCCGCTCATAGCATCTGGTCAGGTGCGTAACCTTGGTGTTATATTTGACGAGGGCTTGACCCTGAGGGCACAGGTGTCAGCCGTAGTCAAATCATCCTTTTTTCAGCTAAGGAATATAGCACGGTTGAAACACTTGATTCCATCAGAGGATCTTCCTACCCTGGTCCACGCCTTTGTGTCCAATCGTCTTGATTATTGCAACGCCCTTTATCTAGGGCTGCCGGGTGTTCCTGTCGCTTAGCTGGTGCAAAACGCGGCAGCTAGGTTGTTGACTGGAAGCCTGGGTCCAACCATATAACACCTGTGCTTCACAAACTGCACTGGCTGCCTGTACAGTGGCGGATCACTTTCAAGGTCATGTTGATGACCTATAAAGCCCTACACGGTTTGGGACCTCGCTACCTGAAAGAACTCCTGACTTCTTACTGTCCCTCCCGCTCCCTCTGATCCTCTGGTGAGGGATTGCTGGAGATTCCCAGGGTAACCTTAAAAACATCTGGTGGAAGAACATTTGCCTTTATGGCCCCTACCCTGTGGAATTCTCTACCTCACCAGATACACACTTGCCTGACTGTGGAGAGCTTTAAAAAAGCTTTAAAGACCTTCCTTTTTAACCAAGTATTTTTTTAGTGATTTACATTATATTGGATTGTTTTCTGAATTTGATGTTGTTTATAGTTGTGGTTTTGATTTGTATAATTGATATTGTAAAGGCACCCTGAGCTTTGGAAGGGCGCCTTAAAGAAATAAATATTTACTTACTTACTTATGTAACCCCCCTGCAAATGGGGGTTCCCAAAAGACTTCCAGGAGCTTGCTTGAATGCTCCAAGCCTGAATGGTGTTTGGCGTTTAAGCCATTTATCTGTGAGTGTTTTTAGAGCCTCTGGTACTGTCTCTTTAAGAGCTGTCTGCTTGCAGACATAATTAGTTTGTATGAGGGGACTGTGTGTTTCTCTGCTTGGGTACCACTCGAGCTGCTGCCAATTCACTCCATTTTTGCAGTCACTAGGAGTGCAAAGGGAACCTATCTGAAAATGTAACTGTTTGCCAGAAATCATTTAGAGTAATAATGAAAATACAGTTTGTCTAACCTGCTTTCTTTGCAGTCAGAACTGTGTTTGCCTAGTTCCCATTCTAGTTTTGAACTGCTGAACTGGACCAATCAGTGTGGGTTAAGGTAGCTCTAAAATGGTGCCTTGGGCCGAATCAGAACTTGGACTCATAATCTGAGCCAGCCACAAGAGGATTGTATGGGCAGTGACTCTGGGAGATGTAGTTTGGACTTGCGCCTTTTGGACCAACAGGGCAGTCTATTGTGAGTGACAGCCAATCCAGCCAAGAACTGGGAGGAACTCAAAGGAAGTGCCGGTTTTGTCTGCTGGAGTTTCAGTTGAGCTCTGGCAGTGAAGAGGAAGGAGCCCTGTGCTTTTGGTGTGCAGTTTTAGTGGAAACAGCGTGTAAGGCCCTGAGTTCGGTCTGCAGCTTGTGTAACTGCTTGTTAGGACTGAATCCGTCCTGTGAAGAGAATCAAAGGATATCTGAAGAGTAGAAACCAGACTCACCCTGTAGAAGACTGAGAAATTGCTGAATTGCGCCGGTCTGTCAGGAACTGAATCTGCTGTGTGTTCTCCCGGGATTGTGGAGTAATTGCGATCGGATAGAGAAGCAGCCTGCCTGGTATAGTACTTTCTTTACCATATAAATGTGTGAGGAGGCTTGTGTAGCTCAAGTGAATCCTGCTGCCATTAAAGGACTTTTGCCTGTTACTGTTTACCATATAAATGTGTGAGGAGTCTCGTGGAGCTCAAGAGTAGCCCTGCTGACATTGAAGGACCCTATCTTGTTTGGAGGTCGTGAGTACTAATTCAGGGTTGCTCCCTGTTGAATTGCCACACTGAATCCAAATGAAATTACTGTACTGCTGACTGTTTAACTAATTTTTCTTTTCTCTCTGTGTGAAAGGGCCCCTACCAGCTGCCACAGTTTGGACTAGCCACTAGGGCTTGGGTACCCAGGGACAGTAACTGGTAGGGATAGGCCTGCACAGAGAGCCATAGGTAGATGAGAGTAAAGTGATAAGCTAATTAACCTGATTTCCCTGTCCTGTTATATCCCCCTAAATAAATCAGAGCTGCTTGTTTCAGCAAAGTTATACTGCCTGAGGTATTTGTCTATGTTAAAGTATTGTACTGTGATTGTTGCACTGTATCTTCTTATTTTACAGGGGTCCCAGTGCCTGAACCAGTCCTGGGGGTAAGTGTATACTGTGAAGGTAATTCTGATATACTGTGTGGGCCACTAGTGCGAAGAAAGGGGGGTTGCAGTGTCCCAGAGGGCTGTGACCAAGTTAGTTTAACTATTGCAAATCCTGACCTCTGGGTGGAGGCACTCGCCATCGGATCCAGGCCCCTCAACCTGTTAGTGGCAAATCAGGCAGGGGTAGTAGCCCCTGGGATAGTGCCATCTAGGGGTTACACTTACAGTGGAGGAATAGCTTGCTGGGCCTGTTGCTAAGCTTGTTGTGACCAAAGACCAAAACTAAATAGCCTTCTTTTTGGCCAGGTAGTACTTCTGGGATGAAGTCACAGAATCTAGTGTGGAGCTTGAATTCTCAATCAATGTGAGATGTCCTTCTATGCCAGGGCCAAAGAGGTTGGTGCCCAAGAAGGGAACATTGTCCAGCTTATGCTGAATGCTGACCGTGAAGCTGAAAAGCCTCAGCCAGGCCCTACTATGCACGGCAACGGCCACTACCATGGCACAGGAGTCGCCCATGTCCAAAGCTGTCTGAAGCTGCTGTTTAGCCAGCAATTGATCCTACTTTTTGATCACTTTAACTTATTGCCTCCGAAGGAGCTCTGAGTTGCACAACTTGTCTCCTGCACACTGCTAACAGTGAATCCTGGGCATTTCTAAGCAAAATCAAGTCATAGTCACCATGCCACTAAGAAATGCTAATAGCACAATAACCATAAGTGCTAGACACAAAGTATGAGTGGCTAAGTTATTCAGCACAAAATTGCCTTTCCAATGGTGGCATGCAAGTAACAATAAGTAATTTCTTTTTTTTCTATACTGGTCGAAACAGCAAAAAAATATATTTTTTTTCACTAAAAAAGGCAGCCTATGCCATTTTTGTTTTTGAAATATGTAACGTATCAACACCAAATTAAGCATACAGACATTAGATGCAGTTTTAATATTACATTTGTAAAAAAAAAAAAGATATCTTTGTACTATGAAACATAATTTTTCCCCATTTTAGTCAAGGTGCTTTGATGAGGTTTGAGAGACGAATCTCAACCATGCACACCATATCATAAACAAATATGTGGAACTCCTAAAGTATACATGATGCACACAAAATATCAGTGGCACAGTTGTTCAGCGCAAAATTGCCTTTCCAACGGTACTATGCAATCAGTTTTTGTTTTATTTTGGTTGTGATACCAAAAAAGTGTGTTTTATCCAAGGTGCTTAGGCGAGTCTTGATGGACAAAATGTCAGCCATGCACACCATACCACAAACAAATGCGAATAACTCCTAAAGTATACATGATGCACACAAAATATCAGCTGCAAAGTTGTTCAGCGCAACACTGCCTTTCCAATGGTACTATGCAATCAATTGTAATCGGTATGCGGTTTTTCTTTACACCTGTTGAAATGCCAAAAAAGTGCATTTTATTCAAGCTGCTTAGGTGACTCCTGACATAGATAAATGTCAGCTATACACACCATACCATAAACAAATGTGCATAACTCCTAAAGTATATGTGATACAGAAAGTATCAGCAGCTAACTTGTTCAGCACAAATTACTTTGCTTACTGTGCCATGCATTCAGTTGTAATCAACTGTTTTTTATACTAGCTGGGTGGGCTTGTTATTTGCTTCTCTTTGTGCTACTAAGGCTGAAGTGTAAAGCTAGGGACTCACTGGTTTCCCTAGAGTTGCCTTGCTGATTACACCTTAAAGCCAGATATACCAAGCAGCTAATATAGATCAGACTTGTTTAATATGGTGGTATTTGGAGTTAATTGCTGATTACACCTTAAAGCCAGATATACCAAGCAGCTAATATAGAGCAGACTTGTTTAATATGGTGGTATTGGAGCTAATTGTGCTTGTAACTGAAGGCATTAGGTTAGCTGGGTCCTAGTGTGACCTCATTTGGAATAGCCCTGTTTGCTAGGTGGAGCTCCTTTGTTTAAGTCACAACATATTCTCCCGCTGCATAATGAGAGGCTGTGTTTTCTCCACTACATAGGCAGCTCCCCAAGCTAGGCACTCGGGACAATCAAGCAACTGAAGCAACACAAGCAGCTCACCTGAGTAGCTGAGGAAGCCGAATCTCCAGCCTGATAACTTTCGAGTAAAGAGAGCCTCTTCTCTCGTCTGGGCGCCTGCAGAGGTGCTAGCCCGGCGGCTGTCAATTTAAGGATCTACCCGTGACATCACATCCAGTGACATCACGTCCTGTTCCCCAGAACCCATCTCCCCACTTTCCCATTTGCAGGTTATACCTGCTGGCCACTAGAGGGACCTATGCTCCCTCACTGCTTCCTACTCCTACCTGTACAGCACTACTTCCTGGGATCTTGCTCACCACAATGTATTGGTCCTGCCTCATGCTCTGCCTGTGCTATCCCCACTAGCAGTGCACTTACCCACTTACCCATCTGCTAGTCCGCACTGTGCCCTGGCACCCTCCTCCCTTGCTCCTGAACCTGCTCTCCTGCCCTTGGGACCTCTGTGTGTCCCGTCCTCCCTCCCTCCCCTAGCTTTCTCTTCACCTCAGGCATATCTGGGTGTCTTCTTATTCTTGCTTTCCCTTCCTGTACCTCCCTGCCCACCCCTGCCCCTTAACCCCACCCCTCCATGTCAATCGTAGGAAAACCTCTCACCATCTCCCAGCCAGGGTGTTAGTCATGCTACTACTCCTGTCGGGAACATTCATCCAAACCCTGGCCCGGTTCCCAGGAGCTCTCAATCAGCACCACAGGCCTATGCATGGTCTCCATGAATATCTGTAGCCTCTAAAAAGTTTGACTCACTACAATGCCTGGTCACATCAATTAACCCTGATGTCATCACCCTGGTTGAGACTTGGCTGTCGAAATCCTCCCTGACTCCGTAGTCTCCTTCCTGGTTTCACCCTTTTCGGTCTGACCGTGTTGGGAGGGCAGGCGGTGGCTGTGCTATTTATGTCGAATCTCCTCCCGTACTAGCTCTGCCCGCTCCCCATCCTTGACTCCAGGGCCCAAGCAGCTACGCTGAAACTAACCCTGACCCTTTAAAGGGACCCCTTTATCTGACTACTGCATATGTGCCTCCAGGGACCAAACGCATGAGCCATTGCCTCTCTTACAGAATACCTTACCTCTCTACCTCCTTCAGCTGATCAAATTCTGGTGGGTGACTTAAATGTCAACTGAGCTCAGCCTCCTCCTCCTCTACCGAGACTCCTTTTCTGCAATAGACCTAACGCAACTAGTTACCCACCCTACCAGGACTAACCCCAAGAGGCTCCAGTACCCTGCTTGATGTGGTACTCACCAACCGCCCTAATCGGATCCCCAATGTACAAGTCCTCCCAGACTCTCTTAGTGATCACTCCCCATTCTATTCCACTGGTCATCCTCAGTCCCCAAACCCATAGCACAGTCCACATGCAGGCGTCTAATACCTGGTGGACTGATAAAACAAGGAACTTCTGTCCCAAATTGACTGGTCTCCTATACAGGCAACTCCTGACATCGACACAGCTCTCTCCTTCTTTACCCAAACTTTTAATAATGCCTGTGATATCTTTGCCCCAATATTGACCCGCCGTTCTAAAAAGCAGAATGCCCCTAGGTAACAGCTTTGATCCACCAGCTCAAACATGGGACAACCCATGGCCATGCCATTGAGACTGGCGGCCCAATGACAGGCGGTTATATGCTGCCGCTCGAAACAAGTGCACTCAGGCCATCAGAAGGCCAAGTCTGAGCACTATCGGTCCTCCTCACGGCCTCATGGGGAACCCCAGAACCTTCTGGGATAACATTAAACAGTTAAATGGGACTGCACACTCCCCCACCCAGATCAACATTAATGAGTGTGATCTCCTCAGACCCAGCCCTCATAGCCAACCACCTCAACACCTCATTCACTGACCTTAGCCCTATCCTCCCTACAAATTTTTGACCCTCCTCCCCCAGCACCTGCCCGTAAATCTTTCTACGCCCTTATTTTCTCCTCCGCCGTGTTCTGCCCAAGAACTTGGGCCGCACCTGTCACTGCCCTCAAGGTAATAGTACAGGCAGTGACACCTGAATCCGTGTATCCTCTGACCGGTCTTAGACACAGTCCTTACCCGATCACATGCCTCATCAACCACTCTCTTTGCCTGGGAAGGTTCCAACTGCCTGGAAAGTCGCCACTGTCACCCCTATCTTTAAAGGTGGTGATAGGACTGTGGCTGGAAACTATCGACCGATCTCCATTCTCTCTCCTCTCTCCAAGGCCTTGGAAAAAGTGGTGGCCTCTCAAATCTCTGACTACCTCTCCACCTACAATGTCCTTTGTCCTGAGCAGCATGGCTTCCGAGCGGGCCACAGTACCAACACAGCCCTCCTAGAGTTCTCCAACTTTCTCCACTCCTCCTTAGACGCTGGTGCTGTCTTCATTGACCTCTCAAAAGCTTTCGACACTGTCTCCCACCCCCTCCTTCTTGATGCCCTTAGTCTCTCTGGTTTTGCTGCTGGGCCTATCTCCTGGTGCACCAGTTATCTATCTGACCGCTCACAGCGTGTAAAAATTAATGGGACCTACTCAGACATCTGTCCCATCTTTTCTGGGGTTCCCCAGGGCTCCATTCTGGGCCCCTTACTATTCTCCCTTTACCTTAACACCCTTCCACGCTCTTGCTCGGGAACATTCTATTATGCGCTGATGATGCAGTCATCTTTGCCTCAAGTCTAACCCTATTGCCCTCCAGGACTAGCTTGAAGTCCTTCAACTGAAGCCGAGGCTGGTTCAAGGAACATAGATTGGTGATAAATCTTAAAAACAAAACCCATGTTCTTCACTCATCCCCAAAACAAGTCCTGCAACTTAAACTCCTCATTCACTCTGGGTCCTCTTTCCCTCGAACAAGTTTGCTCCTATAAATACCTAGGGATCATTTGACCCCTCCTCTCCTTCCATGGACACATCGCTGCCCCTAGCCACTGCCACTAATATCCGATTGGGTATCTTACACGGTATAAACACTGCCTCCCCGAGGCTCTTTGACTTCATGATCACCTCCTCTATCCTGTCCTAGTGGACTATGGACTGCCGGTGTATGGTGCTGCTGATCAGACCGCACTCCATAAAATTCGCACTACTCTGAATAAGGCCTGCAGGTTAGTGACTGGAGCACCTAGGCTGGCCCACACACCTGTCTACTGTGCAGCTAAGCGCTGGTACTTGATCTTGGTGCGCCTCAAATATCTGACCTGTACCCTTATAAAAAGACCCTCCTTGGGCCTCCCACCAGGATTGACCACACCATCGCCGCTCTGTCCCACTAGTTCATACTCGGACCTCTGGGAAAACCTCTCTTGTTATCCCTAGAGCTAGGACCTCTCACGGCCAAAGAGCCTTCAGCTTTAGGGCCCCCTCCTGGTTCAACACACTGCCCCCCTCCATCTCCAAAGCTCCAACTATATCGTGCTTCAAAACTTCATTACGTAACCACCTTATTAACACCCGATGCTGTAATTGCCACTAGTCAAAGCCGTACTCAATACTTATGACAAAGCTTATTACTAAGCTGCTAAGGACAACATAACTCTGGTATTGTTTGCATCAATCCTACCTGTACCAGCTTGTTTGTATCTATGTCTTAAGTTACTGTTATACTTATGTGTTGTACTGTTATACTGTGTATTTTCGTTTGTCTTACTGTGACAAGGTACCTTTGTAAATGAGCCTATGGCTCAAAGGTTTTCCAAACTGCTGTTTAAATAAAATAAAATAAATAAATAAATAAATACACCAAGTTCAGTTTACTGAAACTAAAAGTGATTATACAATAGGAGTGAGCTGACAACCCAGTAGATAAAAACACGTATTTTCACTGCAGTGTGAAAACTCCAGATGACACAATGTCTCCAGATATCACACTGTGATTCTTCGTCTATTACAGATTACAGCAAACAAAAACACAAAAACAGCACAAAACAGTCCTATTGTATAAAAGGACTCTAATGATCAGGTGTGTGATACAGAATAGATCTGAACTCATGGCAAGTGAACTCAGGGAACCATCACTCGTGGCAATGCTATGCTCCGCAACTCATGATATTTCACAAGCTCACTTGCCAATCATTCAGATATATTCTGCATCACACACCTATCCATCGTGTATCCCCTTACTAAAGTACTTTGGTACTAAAGACCAATCTTTCATGTCTTTCTATAGCACCAATATATGCATAGACATTCAACAACACAGCATAGTCCCAAATATCATAAGGTGCACTGTGGCACACACTCTCGCACAATCGCATGTCATAATAATGAGCACTGTTGCGTACTCTGTGGGCATAACATCACAACACATACAAGCATGTGAACGGCAGCACCCATGGTATTCAGCACAGCAGCCACAAGTCAGCACACAGAATATCAACAAAATTATTACAATCACCACAATGAAATTTTTCTTACCTTTTCAGATGGCGTCCCATGATTGTGCCACTGCACTGAAGAGATTTCAACATCCCTACCTGGGGTAGTTCCAACCTGTCCTCTGTTGTCCGTGTCATCCTTCAGGGGCGGAGGAATAGCCAGTGCAGCTGGTGCAGTGGCACAGGGGCCCGACACAGTAGGGGCCCATTGTAAAAATGATTGATTTCAGCAGCAGTCGGATTTCGATCGCAATTGCGATCGCATCACGTTAGGTTTTGTTAAACTATTAAATTCCAATCCTTCAATCTGAGTCGACTCTCTTAATGACATGTGACACCAACTACTTGTCTCAGACTCACTCACTCTCACTCATCTGACACCCCCAGTCACAGCATACAATTAAAACATACAAATCCATCCCTCCCATTCCCCGATCCCATTCCGGGACCTGCCGTACTAACGTGCTTGCTGCTGCTACCACCCCCCCCGACTGCAGAGAGATGGCAGCACTGTGACTGAGCCACTGACCAGTCTGACTCTGCTAAGGGAAGGAAAGGGGCCAGGCAAGGCAGGGCAATTTGGGCAAGTCAAAAAAAAAAACAAGCAAAGCAATGCATGCATGCATCGATCTGAAATCGATCCATTATTACTTCCTGACTGCTTGAACCATTCCCATCCGATCCTCTGAGTCTGTCTGACCACCGACCTGATCCTCAATCCCCCCCCCCCACGTCTTCCGCTCACTCTAGCCTCTCTGGCTTGGCTCCCCTCCAGCTGAGCTCACCTCCCGAGTCCCACTCCCGATTCCATCCTTGGTGGTCCTAGTCCTCTCCAGTCAGACATACATCACATTACACACAGAAGAGCCGGCCGCGCATCAGACTCAGCAGTGTGCCAATTGCCAGCAGCAAGCAACAATAACATTACAGCATGCATCGCTGCCATGGTCGGTACCGTCAGTTCAAACTTTTTCTTTTGCTTGCATGATACTACAACAACAGTACTAGTACTTGTCAGAATGTCAGACACTATCTCTGTGTGTAGACTGAGTCAGTAATCTGTCTGTTCGGGTCGGGTACAGTGTGTACTAAATTCTCTCCGAGAGCGAGCTGACCACTGGGATGCTGCTGCTGACTGTGCTGCCCTTGGGGGCGGGTGATTAAAAATAATTTAAAATCGGATTCTCAGAATCCTTTCTTTCTTTCCATCTTTCCGATTCAATGGATTCTCTGTTTCTCTCGCTCTCGACTCAGGCTAGCAGCCTACAGCACTCACACTGCACTGCTCAACACCTTTGCTATGCGGCTTTGCCCACCCGGCACAGTCAGGCATGAGCATGATTGATGGGCAGCGTGGGCGGGCGGGTGATCCAGGATGAGATTTGGGGGGTCCTAACCAATACCAAGCTCGTCGATATGCCTGCACCACATGACTGACTGACATGTCCTGCTGATTGGATATGAACACTGTCAGTCATTCTGTGGTAGGCAGGGCTGTGTGGGCTGAGCGGGCTAAATGAACTGTTGCAGGAGGAGCTGGTCACATGTTTGTTAGATCGCGCGCAGCAATAGACAGTATTGGTGTGGTAGTGGCTTGGAGTGACTCAGACTGCTCTGTGCTCTCTCTGTCAGTGTGGACAGACACATCTCTTTTGAATCGTTGTTGATGATTTAATTGTTATTCTTCCTACCCTCCCAATTGTGACTGACTACTTGACTGTTTTTTTTTTTTTTTTTGTGTGTGATCACTGACTGTTGAGACGGACTTATTAGCACTGTAGTCCTGGTCGAAGGACGAGGAGGATGTCGAGCATAGCAGCCAGGGGGCTGTAGGCCAGGGAGGTGGCAGGTGCTTAACCTGCTGCTCAGCTCAACTGCTCCTGGGTGGGTTTCTCCGATTTTTTTCTGTGCTGCTTTTGCCTTATTTAACTGAATTTGTTGTTCTGGTGTTGAGGGTGCCTCCTCGGCCTGGCTATTTTTGGAATTTGGGGGCAGGGGTACAGCCGCAAGTTCTACAACTTATAAGGCCAAGGCACTGCAGCATAGCAGCAGGGTATAGCCACCTTAGCTGGAGGTTAAGGTTTTCTTTATTTTTGTGTGACTGTGTGTCTCTGGGTGGGAGCCAGGGAGCTGCGGAGGTCAGGAGTCCCTTGTCCCTGGGGGATCACTGAAGTTTCAGTGTGAGACTGTGCGTGAGCAAGTATTTCTAAATCTTTAATGTTATGTGACTGACTGTGTTTAGGCAGGACTACCACTGACTGATTATTTTACTGGATGACTTGCTACTGAGAATTTTCTAACTGAAAGAATTAGAAGGAAGGCTTGGGCCCAGGACCTAGCTTGCTTGCTGCTGCCTGGGCTGGGCGGCTGGCAGTGGGCACAGTGCTGCCTGCTGTCTGGGCGCTGGCTGGGCCTGATAACACTAGGCTACTAGTAGCTAGCAGCACTGACCGACTGCAGAGAACACAGCTGAACAGCCAGTTACTAGTATTCTTTACTAAAAACAAGGAAAAAAAAAACTTACTGGGCAGGTAGAGTGCTGTTCAATCCTTGTCCTTCCAATCCTGTTTGAGCTGGGGAATGCATTTTTAGCCTAGCAGGATAATACACCTTAGCCCCTAGCTGGGTAGTAGGGAGGGTTTTTGCTGCAAATAAGGAAATTAAAAAAAAGGAAACCTAAATGGGCAGTAAGACAGCCGAGTGTTGTCGGGCGTGCATAGGGTAGGGTACAGGCAGCAGCCACGTTAGCCCCCAGCTGCCTGAGTTGGGTTTTTGTGTTTTGCAAACAACAAGGACATTATCATTATAAAAAATAAAAGTTATTGGGCAGCACAGCACTGCTGAAGGCTAGCTGTGTTCCTGTTTATCTGAGCCAGTTGGGCATGCGTAGGGACTGGACTCTGCTACATATAGCAGCAATTAGCATAGCAGCAGCCACTTTAGCCCCCAGCAAACAAATAATAATACTGTGATACAAATAATATTTTACTATTAGTACTTGTTGTTGCTTGCCAGTCTGTTGGCTGGCCTAAACCCAGTAAAGTCTCTTTCTCTCGGTGACTATCAATCATCTTTTTTTAGTCTACAACAGTTGTTACAGTAGTGAGTAGTACTGTTATGTACTCACAGTGAAAGTGAGTCTGTAGGAGTTTCACTGTGTTTGCCTTGCAGCAGCAGTGTGTGAGACTACTGAGAGGAGGAGGAGGAGGCCTGTTGCCTGTGACTTTTTTTCCTGTGCGTCTCCAGCCTGCCAGGCAGTGGCGAGTGGCCAGCCTGTATCTTGCTTTGTGTGCTCTTCTGCTGTCGTGTGTGTCCTGACTGAGCCTGTATTGCTCTGCTCGTCATTAGCTGCCTAGCTACTCCAGATTGAAGCAAACAAAAATAACTGTTTCAGTAAATATAAGGGTTTTTTTGCTAAGCTAGCGGTGTGTGAGTTCAAAGCAACAGCTTGTAGAAAGCAACTGGTGGGGCACTTCACTGGGAATCGTGTGTGTACTGTACCAGTTAGTTCAGTTGTGCTGCAGTTTAAAAGAGTCTGAGGTAGAATTTAATTTGCACATCACAGCGCAACAAGGCGGCAGTTGTTCAGTGAGTGGAGAATAATTTTATATTGTGATTTACATTTACAGCACTGTATGTTGTAAATACAATACTGTAGATAAGATTATAATTATAAATACAGATTATTGTTAGTAAAAGATGCCGCCTAAATACAAAAGTGGTGCACAAAAGCATAAACAGAGGAAGGAAGAATTGCTGTTGGCTGCAAAGCTTCCTAAAATCAGTGCTTTTTTCCAAACTGCAACTGATTCTGACACACCTGATAAGACAAACTGAAATTTGTGAAAATGACACAGACACAGAGAAAGACAGTGGACCTAGTGCTTTGGCTGAGATGGCCTGTGCTGATCATGTTGATCCTGAAATTAACTTTGCTAAACAATCTGAACAAGAACCGGACATTAAAAGTGTATTGGAGAAAGAACTTGACAAAACAGCCAGTGCTGCTTTTAACAGTGGAGAAGAACCTGCTTTTCCAAGTTTTTCTCCTGTTGATGACAAAAACCCCACAGACAGAGGTCATTTTCCTTTAGATATAAAGGATAGCCAAATAAAAAGGTACATCACATCACAAGGTTTGTGTAAACCCGATGGACCATTTCCATGAGACAAAAATCAAGATGGGCACTGTTTCTCCAGAAGCTATTACAATATTACAACAAAGGCAGGAGTTACATTACCACGTACTTGGCTTTGTTACTCCCCTAAATTAGACTGTGCATATTGTGAGCCATGTTGTCTGTTGGCTGATCATAGTGCACCTGCTTATAATGTTGCATGGGTTAAAGGAGTTCGAGACTTGCGTCACCTAAGCAGCAAAATTGAATATCATGAAACATCAACAATTCATCTAGAATCTTGCTTAGTGTATGAGCAGTGGGCGTTTACAGCTGTCGATGAAGATTTTGAAATTCAAATACAAAGAAAAACTTCTGGAGACAAGTTTTGGAGCGTCTGATCAATGTGACTCTTACATTAGCTATGTGCAATTTACCTTTTAGGGGACACAGAGAGGTTTTAGGGCAAGTAAATAGTGAGAATTTTCTTTCAGTCATGGAACTGTTGGCCAAGTATGATCCCGTGTAAAAGCAACTCATTTCCATGCCCAATGGATCAATTCACTATCTTAGTCATACTATACAGGATGAACTCATTGAAGTTTTGTCAAAGCGTATTGAGCAAGATATTATTGATGAAATAAAAGCTGCACCTTTTTTCTCTGTAATAATGGATACCACCCAAGACATTGCGAAGACTGACCGAATCAAATTTTTCAGTATGTCACAATAGAAAGGGATGAAAGAGACATGGCAACAGAGGTGAAAAATCAATGAATCTTTCCTTGGCTTTCAGGAAATTAGTGATCAGTCTGCTAGTGGACTTGAGAACATAATAATCGGTTGCATCGAACAGAAAGGTTTAGAGTTATCTAAATGTTGTGGTCAGGGGTATGATGGGGCCTCTAATATGAGTGGTGTGTACTCTGGTGTGCAAGCAAGAATATCCCAGAAGGAACTGAATGCTGCATACGTTCACTGTGCTGCTCACAACTTAAATCTCACACTGAATGATTCCGTTAGAAGAATACCAGAACTAAAACATTTTTATGATGTGATTGAAAGACTATACACTTTTTTTGGCCACAGTATAAAACGCTGGGCCATGCTATCTTCATTTGCTTCCACATCAGAGCTTTCCAGCAACATTACTTTGAAAAGGCGTTGCCCTACCCGATGGTCATCCGCTATGAATCACTCCTTGCTCTGAGGTTTCGGTATTTAGATATTATGAAGGCACTCACAAAAATAGTTCTTCAGAGCAAAAATGGAGATGAGTGCAATGAGGCTTTGGCATTAAAGAAATTATTGGAAAATGTTAGTTTCATTTTTCATGTTGTGCTCCAAACAAAGACTCTGGAAACAGTTAATGCTGTGTCAAAACTGCTACAGTCTAAAGACACAGACCTTTGCAAAGCATCAAATTTACTTCAAAAGCCAATGAAGATCTACTCACATTTCGAAATGAGTTTGATGAAGCCAAAAATTCAGGAACTGCATTATCAGAAAAATGGGGTGTACAAGCAAAGTTTTAAGAAAAGCACGTGAGAAAGGTCAAACGCCATTTTGTTGAGCTATGCGAAGACAAAAGACTTGCCAACTCAGAACAATTTTTCAAAGTGAATATGTTTTACGGGTGCCTTGATATAATAACTGCACAGCTTTCAAATCGATTTCAAAGCTTGCAGGCAATCGCTGATAGATTCAGCATAATCCAGCCAAGCACCCTGATTTCTGCAAGTGATGATGATCTGCATAAAGGAGCTGAAAACTGGCCCATCATTTCAAGAAAGACATTTCACTTGCTTTTCCTGGACAGTTGCTTGCATTCAGATCTTGTTTAAAATCTGAAATCTCCAAACAATCATCAGTGAAAGATTTGGCAAAACTGTTCATTGTTGACAATAGTGTATTAGCATCCAGTTTTCCAGAAGTCTGTACTGTGCTTCTGCTGTTTTTCACCATCCCAGTAACAGCAGCCAGTGCTGAACGCTCATTTTCAAAACTTAAACTTATAAAGAACTACTTAAGGAGTAGTATGGGACAAGAGAGACTTTGTGGGTTGGGACTCTTATCTATTGAAAATTAACAAGCAAGAAAAATTAACCTACAGCAGATCATTGATGAGTTTGCAGAATGAAAAGTGCAAAAGCGATTCAAATAGACAGAGTAGAACATATTACACTGTTATGTATTACTGTATATTACTTGATATATGAGTGAGGAGTGGGTGAAAGATGTGTAAAATAAACAGGTTAAAAACCTTGGGGCGGTTGATATGCTGTAGTGGGGGTGGGGGGCCCAAAATCACAACCTGCACTGGGGCCCATCTTTCTCTTCCTCTGCCACTGTCATTCTTCTGTAAATAAATTAGTTCCATCTTCTCGTCTGTGTCGTCCTTCTGTAAATAAAGTAGTTCCATTTTCTCCTCTGTTGTCTGTGGCATTCTTTTATAATAAAAAAAAAGGTCCAATCTCTCTCCTGTTGTCTGTGGCGTCCTGTGATGAAAAACAAAATTAGTTCCAACATCGCCTGTTGTCTGTGTCAGATATTTGCTTTCACAAAGTCCTCCAGGTGTACTCCTGCAGTCCTCCATTGCAAATTTCTTGTTGCGATCCTGTCGACCACCACCTTCACACAGTTGCGGGACCACCACCTCTGCATGTCTCTCCACTCCATGTACTGCAGCAGCTGTAGCCGTAGCCGATACTCCGTCTTGCATGTTTTCGTATTTTCTTTCGTTCTTCTATCTCCCCCAGGCAGGACTTGGCTTCAACCAAACAGTCGACGTCACACACAACGAACGGTGCAAAGGACTGCACGAAACACAGAACAGCCAATGTGGTGGCCAAATGAAAATTAAACATATAGAGCTAAAACCTCCACTCCACGTAAATTATACTGAAAGAGGTACTGCAGAGATAAACAGGTACACGGAATAGTCACTTGCCACTTTTTATTTCGGAAGGTTTTTTTTTGTATTTCTTTTGATCCTTCGAGTCCTATACTTTGATAAACAGTTCTCAGTCTGCCAACTGACACATCAACGTCTATGCCACCACACCACCATTGAGATCGCTCAATGAAAAACACTGTCCATGGAGCCACCAAGTAGCTGCTCCACTTTGTCAGTACACTAACAGATGATGTAGTGGGTGGCCAAATACAGATATGTCTGCTGTCAGGCAGAGAACTGCTATGCTCATTTATTTATTTAGCTTTTGTTGACCGGGTAAGTGCACTAGACAAATCCTGCCTATTTTCAGGCATGACCCGGGGGAGGGGGATACAAATGAATGCCAACTGACCTTGAACCAGATTAAGCTGTTGGTGGTATTTTACTGAATGAGGGAAATTTGGCCAGGACACTGGGGAAATCCCCTACTCTTTTTGATAAGTGCCATGGGATCTTTAACATCCACCTGAACTACCACCAATCCAGGCAGATGGGACCTCGGTTTAACGTCTCATCCGAAAGACGGCACCTCAGAAGTGCAGCACCCCTCTCATGCTGCGCTACAGTGTCAGTACTGGGATATTAACCCAAGTGCCAGGTGTGGGAACTGAACCCACAGCCCACTGATCTCCCGGCCTCAGAGGTGAGTGTGCTACCTACTGAGCCATTGACACTGACAATCTCATCACACATAATGGCAGGTGACAGCAATTCCAAACTGACCAAAAGGAAAATAAACTACTTCAGATATAAAAGGTAATGGCAGACTCCCTAAGTAATGCAAGTTTCAGTCCTCCACTAGCACTTTCAGTTGGCCCCCTTGGTCTGGTGAGTGAAATAAGTCTGACACCAACTGTCCTCTGCTGTGTGAAACCATGCTTGCAATTCTTTCTGAATATCCATACGTTTCTCTCACCACCCGGGAACTCCAAAGTAACATTTCTATCACTTTTCCCTATACTTTCACTCACCAGACCTCTTTTAGCTCAGTATTTTGTATTTTCATTTGATGCAGCCCATTCAATGACTGGCATGTCACTGCATTACGCCTGAAACTGCAACAGGCCAAACCTAGTTTCACCAATAATGTTCGACAATCCGTTTCACGCCTATGACACTGTGTCTCTGACATTTTCTTTGTCATACTCCACAAAGATTTTATTCCACTAATCAGTAACAATACCTACATCAACAACGTTTAGATTACATATGCTGTGTTTTCACCTCCTGATTGTTGCCGGGCCTCCTCCGTTCCTACAAACCATTTTATATACAGTTTCTTGCTTCCGCCATGGTGTCAGTAAAGTCAGCTGCTCCTCTCCTCTGCCGTTTCATCATCCTGCTATACTATGCATCTCCCACCACCTCTGCGTGTCTCCACTCCATCCATGGCAGCTGCTGTAGCCGTAAGTGATTCAAAACGTGGCCTATTTGGTATCTTCCGTTCTTCCTCCCCATGGCAGGACTTGGCTTCAACCAAACAGTCGATGTCACGCACAACGTGTCACTCACCAGACCTCTTTTAGCTCAGTATTTTGTATTTTCATTTGGTGCAGCCCATTCAATCACTGGCACGTCACTGCATTACGTCTGAAACCCCAACGGGCCAAACCTAGTTTCACCAACAATGCTCGACAATCTGTTTTGTGCCTATGACACCACGTCTCTGACATTTTCTGTGTCACATGCCACACCAAACTCTCTGGCCTCTCTCGAACTCTCGGTCTCTCTCTCAAACTCTTTCGCTTTCTGGTCTCTCAAACTCTTGGTCTCTCAAACGCTCTCAAACTCTTGAACTCTCAGTCTCTCTCAAACTCTCTCAGTCTCTCTGAAACTCTCAGTCTCGCGAACTCCTCCAGGTACCATTGTCTCCTTCTCCTGCAGCCCCTCGTCCTGTACATTCAGAGAAGCTGCAGGGGAACTATAAGGGGTAAGTCTTTTCTTGTGTTGCTAGTGTGAGCCTCTTTATTTGTAGTTGTGATACTCTGGAACACAATCGACGCAGAGGTGTACACTGCACATGTGGCATGTATATGATGATTCAGCAGGTTTCTTTTTCTGTGCACAATTTCTGTACCTACCCTTCTTCCCTTTCAGGGTAGTGTAGTCCAGCAGAAGTAGGATCCCGCTCGATTACAGCAACTGAGGCACTCTGTCTCCTCCTATTGATGTACCCTTCCATCAGATGCTCTGAGAGAGCAATGCAAAAATTTAGCTGCCTAGAAAGCATTTGCCAATGCCATGTCCCATGAAAACCAGAAAAGATATAGCCACCACTTATTAGATTTTCTGGTGCTGTGGTACTGGACCCGAAGCTGGTCAGTGACGTCCACGCCATTCATGTGCATGTTATACTGCTTCAGTACTTCCAGGCAGGGAACAGATACTTCAGTGCCATTTCTTTGTCGCCCGGTCACAGATGTTGCTGGTAAGGTCGGGTCATGTTCTCTTGAGAGAAGGAAAACAGGATTGTTGTCTTTCCAAGCTGTGGTGACGTGTGATCCATCCTGTAGCTGTTCATAATGACCATGGACTTTCTTCTTCATTGCTACTTTGTTAAGTTCTGCAGGCCATCCAACCCTGTTGGCGCGCATTGTTCCACACGCATACAAGCCAACGTTCAAAAGTTCTTTTGCCATGTGAACCATGTGAAATAATTATCATAATACACAAGGTGTCTTTTGCCATGCAGATCTTTAGTCAGATCTGTCACCACCCTCTCTCCAAGGCACACTTCCACAGTGCCAGCGACCTTTCCTGTGTAGACTTGGAAGTCTGACACATAACCATTATGAGGAGCTGCAAGAACCCACACCTTTATTCCATACCATTGCAGCTTGCTTGTCATGTACTGCTTGAATGACAGTTGTCCTTGGAATCCTACCATGGCCTCACTGATCGACACTTCTTGGTGTAGGTGGTACTCCGTCTTCCAGGCCCTCTGAACGTGCTCCATGATGGGACACATGTGATGCAGCTTGTCATAATTTTCTGATCCTGCAGGTGGATTTAACGTGCTACCGTTGGCATGAAGATACTGCATAATCTTCCCATAACGCTCACGGGTCATTAACTTTGAAATCGTACAACGTCCATAGAGATGGTGCTTCCCCCTGTACATACAGTGGCACCTTCATAATAGACATGTATAGCCGCATTCCAAACAAACACTTTATGCCACACGCAGTCACCGGAGTCCATCGATGGTCCACTTTGTTTGCTTCTTCCTGCTTACAGGCACTGTACCAGTTTGTCTCCTCAGCAATCAGTTTGAGGAGTATCGGCGGAAATGTAAGGTTCATGAAATCCATGGGAGTCTTCTCTGCACTCCACTGTGGCTGGACCCACCGGCTCCTTGAAGTTTCCAACATGCACCAGCTGTAGCTGACGTGTCCAACCATTGTTGCGAACCACGTCCAGATGTGGTGAATGTTGCTCATGTTGTTCAGTTCAGCATTGTTCAGCACCCACTTCAACAGGGCTACTTGTGCGCTGCAGTCTAGCCAAAGGGGGATCATCTTCACTGTCAGTGTAGTAGTTCTGCCACCATAGCTTGCCCAGTGGAACATTATCCTCTTTGCTGTCCGATGAGTGCCTCTTCTGGCGCAACGTGGCCAGGGGTAGATCATCCTCTTCACTGAATTCACTGTCCAGTGAAATCAAAGGCATCATACGCATCAAGTCCACCTGGATGTCGGATTCATCAGGATTGTCAAAACCACAAAATTCCTCTGCCTCGTTGTTACCAGTGCTATCAAACAGGCACACCAGGTCATTATTGTAGAAATTCTCCATGTTTGCCAGTTTCTTGATTGCTGTGTGCGCGTTACCACGGTCTCGGGATGGTCTCACAGTCTCCAGACAGTCTCACTGGATGTTCTAACGATCTCTGAACATTCTAACAATCTCTGGACTTTCGCACACAGTCATCTGTAATAGAAAAACACAGCCATATCTTTGCACTGCGAACACGACTCATCAAGGCCCCCACCTTCAACCAGTTCCTTACCAATTATGTGACAGAAAAAAAAATCACAAACAAAAAGGGAAACACTACAGTGGACAGCACAACTCCTGTTAGTTATGGCTTGTAAGCAACGTAAACAGTATTCCTGACACACAACTAATCCTGCCAAACATCTCCAAAAACAGAAAACAGACAATGATTAACAACACATCACATATAACAGGCAACAGTCTCTCGGAAGCAGTCATATAATTTCATGTTACCACACAAAACTTGCTGTGTCCCACATCCGTTCATTGTACAATGGTTCAAAACACACACAAAACACAAAGAGAATGCATACTTGAGCAGTTGTCAATTCACAGATGTGTATCTGGGATTTTCAACGTCAAACACACAGCCCCATTCCACAAAATGGATTCCTGGGTGTAAACCAGACAAAGCATTCCATAGTGTCCACTGGACCCACCTGGTATAGAGTGAACACAGTGAGTAGGAGGTCTGGTGTGTGGGGGCACACCCCCCCTGCTTAAATGTATAATCTCTCATCGCTGTTTAGTTTGCCGCGATTGTACATCATCGCCGTAATTCATTTTCAGCAATGTACACTTGCCCAAAATGCTTTTCTGGTATCCAGTGGTTCTCAACACTCTACGTTACCTGGCACAATAAAAAAAAAAAAAAACCTTCCCTGATGTTCAGTGGTCTCCCCCTCCCCACCCTCCAAGACACAGCACAATCAACAAAATAAACTTTTTTTTTCCACACACTGCAACCCCCAGCCCGAAAAAAACCAGCACCATCACCAAACGGCATCATTTTTAGTACGTTCCCCAGCACCAGGGAATTCATTTTCTGAGACAATGCTGGGTGTTTTACACTTTGGGGGCCCAACCCACAGAATCCATTTTATGTAATGGTGTTGTCCCGTTTTGATGGTGGGGGCGAGGACACTGATACCACAGAAACCATTTTGGGCGATGGTGCCAGGCCTTGACGGTGGTGGGGTAATCCTGCCATGCCCCCCCCCCGATTCACACAGCCATTTGAAACACCACATTAGCACAGACTGTGCAGTAGTCCCCCATCTAACTGGTCCCTAGTACCCTTCTTCATCTTGTAACCACTCCACATGTAGTTCATAGGGTGTGGGGGCACAGACACCAGGTACTGCTGTTTGTTGGACGGTGCTGGGTATTGGAACACTGGGCACCATTCCACCAACAGCGTTTCCTGTTGTCGGGGGGGGGGGTCTCCAACCACTGTCCAAGGCCCATTACTATCACACAAAATGGATTTCCTGGTGTCACGGACCTCCCTCCAAACATTAAACACACGGCGCCATCCCACGAAATGAATTCACAGGTGACTGGGTTCTCCCACCCCAATGTGAAGCACCTGTTACCATCCCACAACATGCATTTCTGGTATCCAGTGGTTCTCCACACTCTACGTTACCCAGCACAATAAAAGAAAAACCTTCCCTGGTGTTCAGTGGTCTCACCCCCACCCTCTGAGACCCAGCACAATCAACAAAAGGAACTTTTTGGGGGGCACACTGCAATCCCCAGCCCGAAAAAAACAGCACCATCACCAAAAGGCACTGACTTTGATACCTTCTCCCCCACCCTCAAACACCCACCACCAAACACCCTGGGGTAGGGGGGAGATCCACTGGACATCAGGGGATTCATTTGTGAGATGATGCCAGGTGTTTGACTGTTTGGAGGCCTTAGGGAATCCATTTTGTGTAATGATGCTGTGTGTTTGACAGTGAGGTGAGGACACTGACCCCTACAAGCTCATTTTGTGTAGTAGTGCCAGGCCTCGAGAGGGTGTTGGGGCAGCCAGACACACAGAGTACGCTGTTTTTTGGATGTTGCCAAGTGTTGGAACACCAGGCACCATCCCACAAACAGCGTTCCCTGTTGTCTGGGGACTCCCACCACCCTCCGAGACCCACTACCACCACAAAAAATGGATTCCCTGGTGCCAGAGACCTCCCGCCAACCGGCAAACACACAGCACCATCCCACAACATGCATTCCAGGGTGTTTGTGTTCTCCCACCCCAACGTGAATCACCCGAAACAAAAACATTCCCTGATGTCCAATAATCCTGCCATGCCCCCCCATTCACACAACCATTTGAAACACCACATCAGCACAGACTGTGCAGTAGCCCCCCATCCTAAACTGGTCCTGGTACCCTTCTTTATCTTGCAACCACTCCATGTGTAGTTCAAAACATATTGTGGCATTTGTAATAAAAAGGAAGAGGCAACAAACGTCTAAACACACAGGACCACATGGCTTGCAGGGCAGAACGCTGTCCAAAGGGAAGGACACACATGGGCAGTAAATCACTTGGTGAATGCACCCACAAATACCATTACCTGCCGATTTTGGCCTGGGCGTTCTAGGTGTGCAGACAATCTCCCAAACAGGATAGCCACAAAGGCAACTGCTGCACAATCGCTCCCCCAATATGCCCTGAGCAAAAATAAATACTTTTTTTGTGAAAAGAAATACATCAGGCAGGAACAGAAAGAAACAAAAATAACAAGGAGCCAAGACTGAGAGACGCAGTGACTGGGAGCCGTACTTCCATTTTTCTGGCTTCTCAGTAATGCGGCTCTCAAGAACAATTAAAAAAACAAAATAATTACATAATGAGCTTGCACGAGAGAATGCAGTCTGAAGGGAAGTACACATGGTTTGACGTGCCCCACAAATAACTGTACTGTACCTGAAGTCTCGGTGTTCTCGGCATGCTGACGATCTTCCTACCAGGATAGCCACAAAGACGCCTGCCCCACAAACGCTCAACGTTATGCCCAGAAAAAAAAAATACTTTTTGAACAACACAACAAACAGGCAAGAAATGAATGAAATAAAAACATAAAATGAGGAGCCTGGATCGAGAGCTGCTGTGATCGAGAAGCTGTACTTTTGGTTTTCCAGCTTCTCGGTGACGTGGCTCTCTGAAACAACAAAAAACACACGAAAACTCTGCACTAATCAGATAAACTATAATGAAATCAAAAATACCTGAATTAGAGTAGTAATAGGGGGGCAAATATCGGGCGTTCTGCCAATCGGAACAAACGCTATTTTCAATGATCAGCAGTTCAACTCCTGCTCTCCCTGAATGCAACAGCAAAGTGAGGATGCCAGCACTCAAAAAGGGTTTTTCTCTCAATTTTCAAATGAGACCTCTACACTTGCCAGCCAATCACAAGAGGCTTATAATGTGAGACATCACCCAGGAAGGTTTAAAAAGCCATAGCTTGACTGGCTGGCAAGTAATATTAAAATATATAAGTGACGTCTCCAGATGTTGCACAGACACATGGGAAGTCAGTAGCTGACTTCTGTAGTTGTCCTTGGACACACCAGTGCATTTTACTGCCGACTACAGAAGTTTGCTAGGAGACAATGAGTTAACTGGAAGCTGCTCATCATCTGGAAGATGAGGGAGGAGCTCCCTTAACACTGTAAACAGGGAATGGTGCTGCAGTGTACACCGTTTTAGCTGCATAGTCAATCTTCTTCGACTCTTTGTCTAGAGGTTTGTCCATATCCCGTGGGCTTCCAGATCTACAGAAGGTAGAATCAGAGACCAAGCCCTCTGCACAGGGGTGGTTGAAAAACCCAGAAAGGGAGTCATTTGGGACCATGTACTTGCAAACCATATGATGAGAGAGTTCTTGGCAGGATGCTGGATGCTTCCAAATCTCCAGGTCCGGTCTCAAGATGGCTTCAGCCAATGGGAAGGACACCTCCAGGGAATCACCCCTATCTAGTATGTCAGTAAACACAGGTTACTCACCTGTAACAGTAGTTCTAGGAGTGGTATATGTTGTTCATCCACACTTGTTGGCAATGTCCTTTCCCCTCTAAATCTTGCTGGAAAGTCTTCAAGCTGGCTCCTCCCACCCATCCGGGTGGTATAACCCTTGGCTCCGCCCCATGACACCAGATCTTGCCCACTGGAAGCAGTGGTTGTGTGCCTGAGCCAGAGGCAATCAGCGGGTCCGTGTGGCTGAACAACATATACCACTCCTAGAACTACTGTTACAGGTGAGTAACCTGTGTTTCTAGGGATGTGGACATGTTGTTCTATCCACACTTGCTGGCAGACTCCTAGCAGTTTTCCGGGAGAAAGGAGGCAAGGCGTACATCCCCTATTTGGGAAATAAGGATTGGAGAACTGAAGCCCCCAAACCAGCATCCCGGCGTGACTCTAAGTCAGTGTGGTAATGGGAAATGAAGGTGTGTACTGACTTTCAGGAAGCAGCCCTACAGATTTCCTGGACAGGGACATCCCTAGAAGGAGCAACTGATGCAGCAGTATGGCGAGTGGAATGAGCCCTTAGCCTACTGGAAGGCTCCCTACCTGCCAACCTATAGCCGAGATCAATGCAGGAAGTGATTCACCTGCCAATCATCCACTTGGCTGCAGGTCTGCCACATGTGGCTTCAGCATAGGTGACAAACAGATGGCGAACCTCTCCCCGAACTCCAGCCGTGCGCTCTTTGTAATAAGCGTGTGCTCGCCTCAGGTCCAGAGTATGGAGCCTGTATTCGACCTCCGAGGTGTGATTCGGGAAGAACACCGGAACAGTCATCACCTGGTTCAGGTGAAACTCTGACATAACCTTCAGGAGGAACTGCGGGTTGGGGCACAGGACAACCTTGTCCCTGTGGAAGACCAAACAAGGAGGCTCCACCAAAAGCACCTGGAGCTCACTTGATCCTTCTGGCTGATGTGCTAGCCACCAGGAAGGCGGTCTTCCATGACAGGTGAGACATCTCACACCTGTGCATCGATTCGAATGGCTTGCCCATGAGCTTTGCCATAACCAACAAATAATCCCACAGTGGTGGTGGTGGTGGTTCATGCACCGGAGGGGAAATGTGATCAAGACCTTTGAAAAAGCACCAGACGACCTTTTCCTGTGCCAATGACTGCTGACCAGCCCACACCTGGTAAGCAGAGATGGCTGCCAGATGCACCTAAAGGGTCGTCGACCGAAGTCCCCCATTGGAGAGAGACCACAGGTAGTTCAAAATGCTAGCCACTGGACAGGTTGAGGGGTCTAGCCCCTTGCCGACACCAAATGGAGAATCTCTTCCATCTGAAGGTATAACACTTTCTGGTTGATTCCTTTCTAGATGCCTCAACTACAGTGAGGACATCTTCGGAGAGACCAAAGCCTGGAACTCTAGCCGCTCAGGAGCAGGCCATCACGTACAGTGATTGAAAGTCCGGCTGGAGTACTTTCCCTTGATTGATAGAGAGCAAGTCTGGGCATATGGGAAGACGCTGTGGGTGCCTGTTGCTGAGCCCAAGGAGATCGGGGTACCAAAACTGGCATGGCCAGTCCAGTGCCAGCAGGATCACCTGTGTCTTGTCCCTCCTGACCTTCAGTAGCACTCTGTGGATCAAGGGAAGTGGAGGGAAGGCATAGAAGAGGCCTGGGGTTCATGGCCTCAAGAAGGCATCCCCTTGCTGAGGGGGCGGGCACAATACAGCCTCAGCTTTGCGTTCTCCCTGGAGGCGAACAGATCCTCCTGGGGTGGTGCCCCACTGAGAGAACAGACTGTGAACTACCTCCAGATGGAGAGACCACTCGTGAGACGCCTTGCCCACCTGGCCGAGGGTGTCCACCAGCTGATTAGAGGCTCCAACCACATGGACGACTAGGAGATCTGCCTCCAGGCTGTGCACGAGAGTCCAGACGCGAGAGTTTCCTTGCAAGGAGGAAAATCCCACCCGTTTGTTGTTGAGTAGTACATGGTCGTGGTGTTGTCCACTGGGACTTGAACCACTTGACACCGAACAAACAGAGTGAATGCAGTCAGCACCAGCCAAACCACTCGGAGCTCCAGCAGGTTGATGTGGCATCGAGACTTCTCAGGGTCCAGAGCCTGTGGACTCTGTGTTTTCCCACATGGGCATCCCAGCCCGTGAGAGAGGCATTGGTCGTCAAGATGACCGACAGCTCAGGGTGGACAAATGGGATCCCTTCATGCAGATGTCCTGGGACTAGCCACCACTAGATGGCATCCCACATCTTCTGGGTCACAGTGACCAGCTGGTGGAAGTGACCTTTGTGCTGAGATCACTGGCTGGCCATCTCCCATTGCAGGGAGCGCATATGCCAACGGGCCCATCAGACCACACTGCTGCAGGACGCCACGTAACCCAGAAGGCACAGGAAGTCCTGGGCAGGGCTCAAGTGCCCAATCAGAAATGGTCGGGTAAAGGAGGAGAGGACCTCCACCCTGCCCGCTGGGAGCGGGGCTCTGGCTCAACAAGATTCGAGCTCTGCTCCGATGAAGTTGATCACCAGCGAGGGCATGCATTCCAACTTGGCCTCATTGACCAGGAGGCCAAGACTGATGCAGGTCTGGAGGGCCAGGTCCCTGGACCGATCCACCTCTTGCCTGGAGGGACCTGCTCTCAGCCAGTTGTCCAGGTAGGGGTACACACGGACCCCTCGGCACCTCAGATAAGCTGCCACCACTCCTATGCATTTGGCAAAGACCATGGGGGCCGAGGAGAGGCCAAAAGGCATGGCCTGGAACTCATAGTGGGTTCCCTTGGCTCAGAAGTGGAGGAACCTTCGGTGAGACGGATGGATCAGGACATGAAAGAATGCATCTTGAAGATCCAGAGAGCAAAACCACATGTCTTGCTCCATAGATGGTATGATCTGGGACAGAGTTACCATCCTGAAGGTGCGAGGCCTGAGGAATTTGTTCAGGTCATGCAGATCTAGAATGGGACACTAGCCCACCCCATCCGCTTTGGCACCAGAAAGTACCTGGAGACAAACCCTGGGTGTTCTGGAGGATCAACTACTCAGACCACGACCTCCTTGGAGGACCTGGGCAATGTCATCTCAAACTGCTGACCAAGTGTCTGTGGATACTAAGTCCTCCTGTGGGGCGCGGGCTCGGCTGGGAGGGTACTGCTCGAATTCTAGAGGCAGACCCTGACCGACTACTTCCAGAACCCAACTGTCCATGGTGACAGTGGTCCAGGCAAAAAGAAAGTGGCTGAGCCGGCCTCCCACAGAAGAACCCAAAGGAGGCATGACAGGCATGAGGGTGGCACCCCCCATCTGTCACTGAGTAGGTTTGGAAGAGGAGGACCCAGCAGAGCAGCCACCGGGTCCCTTCCCTCTGGGCTTACGGACCACCGTGGCCACAGACTTGGGCCTAGGTCACCAAGATTGAGCCTGCTGACCCTGCTGGTACTGGGCGGGTTTTGCCACAGGAGTGGAGGACTGAAAGGGCTTGCGTTTCTGCCGCCTGGAGCCCTTGGGATGCCTCAGACAACTAGTATTGGAGCCCACTTGAGAGGGAGCAATCTTAGACCTGGTTCTCTCAAATGGAGATGGAGAGAGGATCACAGATGTAGAAGTGGGTAGCCATCTGGGAACTAGTGACCATCGAACAATATGGTTCACAATAAACACAGCAATAGAGTCAAGCCATACAAAGGCAAAAGTACTGGACTTTAGGAGGGCTGACTTTGCCAAAATGGGTGAGTGCCTAAGGAATGCACTAGCAAATGGTTAGGAAGGAGGGGTGGACAAACAATGGGGAATAATAAAAACTGCCATCACAGAGGTAACGAGCCTGTGTAAAGCAAATAAACAAAACAAAACGATGTAAGAAACCACTATGTTTCTCAAAGGAAGTGGCAGTGATGGTTCAAGAGAAAAGGAAAGCATTCAGGAAGTACAAGGAATCACAGAAGGAGCAGGACAGAGAACTGTATCAGTTAAAGCAAAAGGAGGCTGGGAAGGCAGTCAGAACAGCAAAGGCCCAAACGAGGAAAAGACAGCCAACTCAGTTAAGAAAGGGATAAAACCTTTTATAGGTACATCAGGAGCGAAGGAAGACCAAGGAGGATAGTGAGGCTTAATAAAGGGGAGGAGGTGGGCAGAGGGAGACTGTGAAAGGCAGAGATACTAAACAAATATTTTGCTCAGTATTTACAAATGAAGAGGGAGGTACCTAAAACAAACAGTAGAAACACTCTGGATACAGAAGTTGATACCAGCCCATTTACAGAAGAAAGGGTTCTGAAAGAACTCTTAAAACTGAAGGTGGACAAAGCAATGGTGCCTGATGGGATTCATCCCAGAATTCTAAAAGAACTAAGGGTAGAACTAGTGACACCACTGACTACCCTTTTTAACAAATCATCGGAGGATGGGGTGGTACCCGAGGACTGGAGGAGGGCAGATGTGATTCCCCTTCACAAAAGTGGGAGTAAAGCAGAAGCAGGAAACTACAGACCCGTTAGTTTAACCTCAGTGATAGGGAAAATGATGGAATCACTTTTGAAGGAAAGAATTGTCGAGTATCTAGAGACCAGAGGGGCACAGGACCCTACGCAGCATGGATTCACAGTGGGAAGGTCATGCCAGACAAATCTGATAGATTTCTTTGACTGGGTGACCAAAGTAGTAGATCAGGCCTACGACAGGCCTGTGGACATGGCCTACCTAGACTTTAGCAAGGCATTTGACACAGTCCCACACAAAAGGTTAATATACAAGTTAGCCAGCCTGGGAGTAGGTCCCAAAATGACAGCCTGGGTAAAGAATTGGCTGGAGAATAGGACACAGAGAGTAATAGTAAATGGAGTCCACTCAGAAGAAAGGGGGGTTACTAGTGGGGTACCACAGGGTTCAGTATTAGGACTGGTCCTCTTCAATGTCTTTATAAGCGACATTGCAGAGGGACTGGAAGGAAAAGTATGTTTCTTTGCAGATGACACAAAGATCTGCAACAGAGTTGATGCACAGGGTGGGGTGGAAAGGATGAGAAGGGACTTGGCAAGGTTAGAGGAATGGTCAAATGTATGGCGAAACCTTAGATTCAATGCTAAGAAGTGCAAGGTAATGCACCTGGGAAACAAAAACCCAGGGGAAGAGTACACAATGGGGGGTGAGATACTAACAACAACAAAATGGAAAGGGACCTGGGGGTAGTCATATCAGATGACCTAAAGGTGGGCAAGCAATGTGAGAGGGCAGCAAGGAGGGCTGGGGGGATACTGGGATGCATAGGGAGAGGAATCACCAGTAGAAAACAGGAAGTTATTATCCCTCTGTACAGACAGCTGGTGAGACCCCATCTGGAGTACTGCGTGCAGTTCTGGAGACAAAATCTCCGCTAAGACATAGACAGGATGGAAGCTGTCCAGAGGAGGGCAACTAAAATGGTGCAGGGTCTGCACCGGAAGACATATGAAGAGAGACGAAAGGAGCTTAATATGTAGAGCCTCGAGGAAAGGAGGGAGAGGAGGCACATGACAGAAACATTCAAGTACCTCAAGGGAATCAACAAAGTCCAAGAGGGTAGCATCTTTCAAAAAAAGAGGTGTGCAAGAACAAGAGGGCACAATTTGAAGATGGGGGGCTCAGAGGTAATTTAAGGAAGTATTTTTTCACAGAGAGGGTTGTGGATGCATGGAACGGCCTTCCGGAGGAGGTTGTGGAGTCAAAAACAGTGGTGGAATTCAAGCATCCATGGGACAGTCATAAGTTCATTCTAGGGGTTGGGGGCAGGAAGAAGTAGGCTGCTGGTTAACTAGGATCTGCAGCTTATCCAGTACGTAGGGAAATGGGCAGACTGGGTGGGCCAAGCGGTCCTTATCTGCTGTCAAATTCTCTGTTTCTATGTTTCTTCTGGGTGGATGTCACAGAGTCCAAGGTGGCACTGGACTTCTCAATACACTGGAGGTGACCCTCCACACTGGGCCTGAACAGGTCAGTGCCCAGGAAGGGGACATCCACCAGCTTGTGCTGAGTGTCTGCCGTAAAGGTCGAGATCCACAGCCAAGCCCTACGGCACATGGCAACTGTGGCTGCCAATGAGCAGGCACAGGAATCTCTAGTATCCAGAGCTGTCTGAAGTTACTGTTTGGCCACAGCCCGACCCTGGTCCTGCACCTATGTGACCATAGTCCAGAGGTCCATGGAAAGATGAGGAATCACCTTATCCAGACAGCCTAACAGGGCATGGGAGAAGTGTGCCATCATGACGGCCAAGCTTGCCTGGCCAAGGCCGAGCGAGGAGGCAGCCCAGACTTTTTTAGCAGAGTGGTCCAATTTCTTGAATTTCTTATCTGGCGGTCTGTCGATGTCCCCAGTATTGCCCGATCACCAAAACATGGAGTCAGCCAACAACCCCTCGGCTGAAGGGTGCTCCATGAACCCTGAGCGCATATTTGCAGGCCATCCAGGCCGAGGGCAGGACACTGCTAAAGCTCCAGGGCAGGGCCAACAATGGCCTTGGCCACTGGGAAAGCCTCCATCGGAGAGTCCCCTTTATCTAGAATCTCTGTCAGGGGATAGCAAGCCCACTTCTGAATGGGTTACAATTTTATCCCTGTGGACTCAGAGATGAGACGGAGGATGCCCGAGAAAGAGGTGGGTTCTTCCTCCGTTGATAGGTCCCCCGCCAACTCCATGTCGGCTGGACTGGAGTGCAGTAAGTAATCCTTGGACTCTGAGGAGTCCGCATAGAGCAGCCTACTGCCCTAGTCACTCTGGACCCGCCACGGGCAGTGAGGAGTAAAATGACCGACAGCCGATGGGGAAGCCCCTGAGCTGGACGAAACTCCTTTGTCAGAGCCCCAGTCAGTGGCTGTTTGGGAGGCGGCTCCACCGCAATCAGTGGAGAGGCCAGCTCCGGCTGAACCGAGATGGTCTGAACTGGCTCCGCAGGCGAAGGAATGGTGTCAACTGGCCCCGCAGGGGGTGTTGGTGTCGGCCTGTCAAGCGACAGCCAGATGATGGCCAGTATGGGAGCCGGAGTTGGCTTTGAACCGACAACACTAACTGCTGCCACAAAAGGTCTTCCAGAAGGCCAACACAATTTGGCGAGAAGCCTCCTCACCCGAGAAGATGAATAAACAGCGGCGGTGCTGCCTCCAATAGTGTCAGATTGGGACTGCAGATACTGGCGGGACCTGCTTTTATCCACAGGATGAGGAGTACCTAGACCATGACCTCAGCTGCCAGGGGTGCAGACGAGGGACCTCGGAGGGAGCCGGGGAGTGCTGCAGCTCTTCCTGGTCTAGGTCGGTGACTGAAGGGTCAGGTTCAGCAGGCTGAGATGACTCTTCGGTGGTCAGTGGCAGGACCGGAGTCCTGAACAAGAAGTTGTTGGCCTCTTCAGACGACAACCAGTTGACAGGGTCGAGAAAAATCTCGGCCGCATCATTGGCCGACATCTTGACCAACTGGCCTGATGGGGTCTCCGTGAAGCCAACGGCCAAAGTCGCGCTTTCGACCAAGGTCAAAACCTGCGAGTCCTGAGACTGAGAACATTCTTGGTCCAAATAACATCGACGGTGAGTCTTCTCCTTTTCTCTCCTGGATACCTTCAAGCGGGAGCTGTGCAAACCCAAAGGGCCCTGTCCCTTGGTAGGGCGAGGCTGGCACAGCTCCTTGAAGGAGCCCGAATAAGTGGAGCCCAACTGAAGCTGAACAAAGGCTGACACTGAAGAGGTCTGCACAGCGACCTGAGCTGCCTCCTCCTCGAAGGCCTTTAGTTGCTCCAACTAGTCGGCGGACCCTGCAGCCACAGAAACCACGCAAAAGGCTTCCTTAGATTTGACTGATGGATGTCATTTTTCTGGGCAGCCCAACTTCAGGCAGGCCAGGTGGTCCTCGATGACCGATGAGTGAAATGACTGGCACAAATCACAGGCCTGGGGATCATGCTCGTGGCCCAAACAGTATACATACGTGGTGTGGGGGTCGGTATGAAATAATTTCTGCCCGCATGGACACCAGCAAAATCCAGGCGAGGACTTTTCCTCCATCATGGTCGCGACTGAAGATCGAGATGAAGACGGAACTCTAACAAGTTTAAGTTTTGGAATAAATCCAAAGATTTGCATGCCAGGACCTACTCAATGTGAGAGCAGTAAGAAGGGAACCTGCTTCTTCCAGCGGAAAGGAAGTTCTGGCATCATGGTGTGGAGCCCAGGGTTATACCACCGGGGTGGGTGGGAGGAGCCAGCTTGAAGACTTTCCAGCAAGATTTAAAGGGGAAATAACATTGCCAACAAGTGTGGATAGAACAACATATCCACATCCCTAGAAACGGGTACTTAGCCTGTTTCTGAACTGACTCTGAGGGAATATTCATGACTCCACCATAAGTTGAACCAGAGTTCTAAATGACACTGGTCTGTGGTTGGTGGTCAGCTCTTTGACCGATTCCTAGCCCAAAGTATGAGTCCTGGTCGAGACCATTCATGACTGAGGAGTCCTCTGACTCAGAAAGTCAAAGATGGCCCTTGACCATCTTCCACCATGGACAACCGAGGCATCCTCATCTTGGATGATCTCCATTAAGAGCCAGCCAGGCAAGACAGCCGTGGGGCAACACTCATTGGCTGGGACACTGAACAAAATCTGTAGTGGAGATGGCTCCACCAAAGAGGTTGAGAAACAGACACTGGGGACTGCTGATAAGCAGGGATCAGTATGGTGAAGACCAGTGAAGGCAAAGGGATCGAAGGTCCAGGGGGTAGAACCCTACCACTCCCAGCAATGGGCCACTGTTATCAGAGGAGCTCTTCACAGTGTCTTCTAACCTGAAGACGTCAGGGAATGCTGACAGCAATGCCTCCTGGTCCAGCGGGATTGAGAGCATGAACAGTGTCTAGACCTTGACAGGTGTCCTCCGGAGGGTTTGTATAAACCACCTGCATCTGCAGGTTAAGCATGATAGGCTTTGGAGGCATGAACAATGGCAGAGGTCGCCCTTGATGCAACTTAGCTGGGGATACTAACTGCATCTTCCTGGGTGATTACAAGGAGCACTGGGGTCTGTGAGACTGACTCCTCGTCGATCTCCTCTGACAGCTGTTGACAGGTTTGAGAAATATCTCGACTGTCTGCTCGACAAGAGTCATAGGCAACAGGCCTGATGGGATACCACAGAGCCCCCGACCGTTGGGGGCTCATCCAAGGCCATGCAGTCAGGGAAGTTGAAAGAGTGGGAATAGGGTGATCTTTCCTAATCCCACAACCTTCGATGACACTTCTGTGTTTTCTGCTACTGTGAGAAGGACTCTCCCAGAGGGTTGCCGTGAAACTAGCTAGTCAATAATAGTGCTATTTAGTAGCACAAGCTATTATTTTCAGCACCAGTACATAATAGCAACAAATAACTATCTTACTAACATAAAATAGCGCTTATTTAACAATCGCAAATAGAGTTGAAAAGAGCTCATAGCTGTGGGAAAATGGCACTTATTTAACAATAGTGAAAACAGCTGAAAGGAGCTCATACCTGTGGGGAATTAGCTCTGCTCCTCACACACACATACTGATGAGGTCAGAGGTCACCCACTCCCGCAGCTGCAACTAATGAATCCCTGCATTATAAATTAGTGCTCTGTGATGCGCTGTTCAGTTTCAGAGCTGAATTTATTGAATTGCGATAGAATTCCTTATGAGACAGAAAGGTAGGCTCCTTGTTCTACATGGAGGATTTTTGTACTGGAAAGATGAAGAGACTGGAGAGAAAGTATACTGGCGATGCGCTGACACACATAAATAGAGCTGCCTAGCTCGCCTCCACACAGTTGGCAATCAGGCTGTTGCTCAAATTAAAGAGCACACCCATGTACCTGATGCTGGAGATGTGGGTGTGCGATGGGCAATGACCAACATTAGGAAGCGTGCACAAGCTGCAGTTGAAACAACAGCTCAAGTTGTTGTTGAGTACACTGCCTCTGCTACTGAGTCAGTGACAGGACACATATCAGGCGCGCACAGTCCAGCGTATCAGGTAGGTTGAAAGAGGTTGTCCTGCCACCCCCACCACAGTGGAAGACCTGGTGATTCCCTCAGAATTTACTCATAAAAGTTCAGGGCAGATGTTCTTGATTTATGACAGAGGCAAAGAGGCTGATCGCTTCTTAATTTTTGCCACAGAGAGTGACTTAGCATTCTTAAAAGACTGTCAGGACTGGATGATGGATGGAACGTTTACATCTTGCCCATTATTTGACCAGTTTTACACAGTGCATGGTCTTCGTTCTGGCACAGCTGTGACAGCACTGTATGTGCTTATGAGTTCTCGTAGGACAGCTCCTATTACCGTGGTTTTTAGTCAGCTAAAAGCATTACGTCCTGCCCTTAGTCCCACAACGGCCATAATGGATTTCGAAAGACCAGCTTGAAAAGCTTTTTCATCTGTGTTTACAGCTACTGAGGTCAGGGGGTGTTTCTTTCATTTTGTCCAGGCTGTGTGACGTAAGATCCAGAAATATCCTGATGTGGTAAAGTACTGCGGTGACCCTGTCTTTTCCTTAAATTTGTGCATGCTACTCTTGTTAGCATTTGTTCCACCACAGGATGTTATTGGCACATTTAAGGAGATGCGTGAGTGGGAATTTTTCCAGAGCAACGAGGAAATGCTGTTGCCTGTCCTAGACTATTACGAGGACACATGGGTGGAGAGGCCGCGAGGGAGGTCAGGGCACAGAAGGGCAACATTTCCAGTCCATCAATGGAACTGCCATGCAGCAACAACAAGAGGTCTTTCAAGAACCAACAATCCGGTGGAGGGATGGCACAGAGGCTTTAATAGTCGACTTGGAGCATGCCATCCTTCCATTTGGAAGTTCATTCACTGCCTACAGAATGAACAGCGAACGACCGAATTGAAACTTGAACAACTATTATCTGGTGCAAGCAGCAGTGGAGCTAAATGCAAATACTGCGACCTTAACGAATGAGTGGTGTCAATTGTATCTGAATATGAGACACAAATATGAGTACCTTAGGGGACTGGCTTACAATTTTCAGTTTCAGGTCTAAGCAACAGCATGTTAATGCAGCTCTGAAAATCTGACCACTTTACTTGCTTTGTCAAGTATTTTTTTAGTTTGGAAATAAAATTTGTTTTTAACAAGCGATGCCACAAGAAAGAATTGTATCTTGGTGGCTTAATTGGAGAAGTGCAGCATTTAACTGGAGTGGTGCAAATATATGATGCCTGATAGGCCTGAGTTTAAATTATTTTTCCCCCACCTCCATTTTTGCTATTTTGATGGCGGTGCTAGTACGTGAGGCGCCATAAAGTACGGTTGCGGTTATTGCTCTAGCTAAAAAAATAGTCACCGATTTGCGTATCATGATCAAATAGTTGTGACTGTCACATAGAACCCTCCCAGAAGGTCTGGTGGGTCAGACACATTTCCCTGAACTCGCCAGAGAATGACCCTTCGACGTTGGCCCCAGCACCGAGACCGATGAGGAACTCACCACAGCCACTGCCGCTTCTTCTTCTATGACCAAAAGCTAAGCAGTTGACCCAGCCAATGCCGTTTTGTGGTCTTTCGGCTAACCAAGGGCCAGTCAAGTGTTTAGTCTTCAATGTAGGCTTGCAGTATGGCCGAAAAAAAACTGCATCCCTCAACATTTTATTGACTGCCCAAGCGGCAGAGGCAGGTGTCCTGTGGATCTGTGGCTGACATTATCTACCTACACCAAGTATGGAACTTAAAACCCAGTTTCTTGCTCTCCATCGCTGATTGCAAAGTGGACCCAGAAGACATAGGAGTGACTTTAATGTTGAATGCGGACTGAAACAGTCGAAGATTCACCTGAAAAGACACTGGAAATACTAGAATCATTTAACACTGTAGAGCTGTGAAGGAGACTTGTCTTTTCCAGTTGAAAGAAAGATCTGATGTCACAAGGTGAAGTTGGAGGATATCCTGTACCACCTAGGTGGTGGGAGAAGCTTGGCCTGAAGACTTCCGATGACTCTGCTGTCTCCAGCACAGCTGCCTGGGTGTGGATAGGGAACTGAATCCATATCATTACAACCTGCTTTTTAAGCACTGGGTGATAATATGCTGTTCAGAATAAGCAAATTACTGGTGGACAGTTTATTATTATTCTTTTAAGTAAAAAAGAAATCGAAGAACCAGAAAATAGTTTATGAACTCTTGCTGGAGGCATAAAAGGAAAAAACCTACCTTATCAGAGATACTCTGAAGAATGATATCAAAGTGTGCTAAAACGGACATAAATGTACAAATGCTTGTTTTAATCTTGTCTTGGTCCTAGGATAGAAAAAGAAATACAGCCTAGTTAAAAAAAAAAAAAAAGGCATGAGATCACTAGTACATTGTCAGGTAACTTTCTAATGCTCAGTTTCTCCGTGTGACACCTCTCTCAATAAGGATATATATTTCTGCTGCTCAAGACCCAGACTATTACTACAAGATCTCTGCCCTGCTGCTCAATGTCAGTATTTCAGATGGGCTGTAGTCGGGTCCCAGATGATCAACTTTTTATGTCCAATCAAGGTTGGTTTATTGGGCCTTCTCCTAACACTGTGCTTGACGTCAGTCCGTGCAGCCGCATGCTAATTCACTTTTATTTTTCACAAATCTTTCTCTGCTTTCTGCAAACCTCAAGTCTCCTCTAATTTTCTTTCTTATGGCAGTCTGTCATATCAATGGGCATTTTTCAGTTTGTTAACATATTCGCCTGCAGTTTCTTTAAGATAAATTTTCATGTCCTATTTTTCATTTTACATCTTGACTTCCAAATTCTACCCCAAAGCATGTTGTAGAAATATGTTGTCTGGCATCAAGACATGATGTGTACAGTAAAACAAAAAAGGAACAGACATGTTTTTATTACTATTTGTACTTTCCATTTGGCAGTTTTTTTCATCCAAGATGCAACATTTGGTGCTTAATAAACAGAGTAACAGACTACACAGCATCACCATCAACAAGCGACATGCACTGTTTCTGACTGACTGACAGACAGCTCCAGAAACCTTACATCAATAGTAATACAGACTTGATTTCTGGGCCAGTCCAGTGGTACATGTTGACCCAGGGTCATAACCATGCATTGATTTTTCTACCTTGGTACTGTTTGGGGTAGGCGGGGAGAGTTGGGCATGCTGTGAAGCAAAGGTTTCCAATCCCTAAAAGGGATGGGTTCTGGCTGCCCAGTGAACCTGCTCAGCCTCAGTGGCTCACCATGTGGCAAAACTGACATCAGTCACAAAGGTTGCTGGTTGACCACTGTACCAGTTGAAGATGAGGTATGGCCATGATGTCCTAGATTGAAGTGGGGCACGAGGGAAACTTAGGGTACAGAAATGAGGTCTACTCACCCGTAACAGTGGTTCTAGGAGTGGTATATGATGTACATCCATACTTTGGCAGTCTTCCTTTCCCTTTAAGTTCAGCCGTGATGACTTCAAGCTACACTTCTCCCACCCACCCAGGTGGTATCCTCAGCTCCACCCCATGATGTCAGATCTTGCACAACACGGAAGCAGGGCTCTGTGTGCCATTTGCCAGGGGAGGTCAGGTGGGTCGTGCGGATGTGCATCATATATCACCCCTAGAACTATGGTTACAGGTGAGTACCGGTAAATGCGGGTTACTCACCTGTACCCGTAGTTATAGGAGTGGTATATGGTGCACATCCATAGGATGGCAGTCGTCCTTTCTCTTTAAATCCAGCCACAACATGTTTAAGCTAAGCTCCATCCACCTACGTGGGCAATATTCTCCCTCGGCATTGCCCATGACATCAGATTGTGCATGGTAGAAGAAGGGATCCATGTGCCACTTGCCAGGGAAGCTCGGGGTGGGTTGTGAGGATATGCACCATATACTACTCCTAGTACTATGGTTATAGTTGAGTAACCCTCATTTCTAGGGACACTGTTATGGTGCACTGTCTATACATTGGCAGACTCCTAGCAGTTTTCCAGGAGGAGGGGTAAGGCGCACACCCTACTTGGGAAAAACGGATTAGAGAAGAGAGGTCCCAAAAACAGCATCTTGGCATGACTCAAGGTCAATGTGGTAATGGGAAAAGAAGGTGCGTGTTGACTTCCAGATAGCAGCCATCCAGATTTCCTGCATAGGGACATCCCTAGAAGCAGCCACTGAGGCACCAATATGTCTGGTGGAATGAGCATGTAGCCCAATGGGAGGCTCCCTACTAGCCAACCTATAGTAGAGGTCGATGCAGGGTACAATCCATCTGCCAACCATCTGCTTAGCTGCTGGTCTGCCAGGTGAGGCTTCAGTATAAGTGACAAAGAGCTGGCAAACCTCTCCCCCAACTCCAGCCGTGTGCTCCATATAGTGAGCAAGCACTCAACTCAGGTCTAATGTATGGAGTCTGTGCTCAACCTCTGAGGTTCGATTGGTGAAGTATACTGGGAGCTTGAACACATGTTTAAGGTGAAACACCGAAACAACCTTCGGGAGGAACATCGGGTTGCAGCAGAGAACAACCTTGTCCCTGTGAGTGCTTGGGACTCACTGATCCTTCTGGTGGAGTTGAAAGCCACCAAGAAGGTGGTCTTCCATGACAGGTGAGAGATCTCACACCTGTGCACTGGTTCGAATGTCTTGCCCATGAGCACTGCCAGTACCAGCAACAAGACCCAAGGAGGTGGTGGTACACGTGCAGGTGGGGACAGGTGGTCAAGGCCCTTAAGCACCCAACCACCTTTCCCTGTACCACTGTTAGTATACCAGCCCATACCTGGTATGCCAAAATGGCTGCCAGGTGCACTCTGAGGGTCGTTGACCTCAGACCAGGCTGAGAAAAGGACCGTAGGTAGTCCAGGATGTTTGGCACTGGGAAGGACAGGGAGTCTAGCTCCCTGCCATAGCACCAAATGGAAAATTGCTTCCATTTGAAGGCATAGCACTGGTGGGTCAACTCCTTTCAGAACACTTCCACATCCCAGAGAACCTCCTCGGAGAGACCCAAAGCCTGGAACTCTAGCTGCTCAGGAATCAGGCTGTCAAGTGCAGGGACTGGAGGTTCAAGTGTAAGACCTTCCCTTTGTGACAGGAGAGCAGGTTTGGGTGTAGAGGCAAGCACCACGGAGGCCTGCTGCTACTGAGACTGAGGAGATCTGGGTATAAGAACTGACGCGGCCAGTCTGGGGCTACCAGGATCACCTGCACCTTTTCCCTCTGTGCTTTGCCCAGCACCCGGTGGATCAAGGGAATGGTAGAGAAGGTGTAAAAGAGGACCGGGGTCCACAGCCTATGAAGGCATCCCCTATTAGTGTTCCACACGGTGGGCGGTGGCCACAGAACAGCCTCAGCTTTGCATTCTCCCAGAAGGAGAACAGGTCGACCAGTGGAGTGCCCCATTGGGAAAAGAGATGGTTCACCACCTCCTGATGAAGGGACCACTCATAAGATGTCTCACCTACCTGGTTGAAGATGTTGGCCAGCTGGCCGGAGGCTCCGGCCCTGAGGATCACCGAAAGATCGGTGTCCAGACTGCACATGAGGGCCAGGTGCAGAGAGCTTCCCTATCTAGCCAGAGGGAATCCGTTCCACTCTGCCTGTTGTGGCATGATATTGTTGTGGTGTTGTCTGGTCTGAATCTGCACGACCTGACCACAAACCAACACAGCGAATGCCATCAGGGCTCGATGCACCACATGGAGCACCAGCAGACTGATGTGGTATTGGGACTCTGTGGTTCCAGAGACCATGGACTCTGTGGTCCCCCAAGAGGGCTCTCCAATCCCACCAGAGACGCGGTCATGAGAAAGACCATCAGTTCTGGGCAGATGATCGGGACTCCTTCTTGCAGATGTTCCACAACCAGCCATCACTGGATGGCATCCCACATTGTTTGTGTCACCACGACCAACTGGTCCAAGTGACCAAGGCGCTGAGACCACTGGAGGGTCAGCCTCCACTTCAGGTGGAGCATTTGCCAGCGGGCCCATCAGACCATGCTGGTGCAGGATGCCATGTGCCTCAGCAGCCGCAGGAAGTCCCGTGCAGGGCAAGAGTGCCCAACCTGAAATGATCAGGCAAAGGACATATGGTCCTCCGCCCAGTCCACTGGGAGTCGGGCCTTGGCCCAGAGGGTGTCGAGCTCTCCTCCAATGAAGTGGATGGTCTGAGAGGGGTTGAGGTCCAACTTGGCCAGGTTAAGAAGAAGACTCAAGGCTGAGCAAGTCTGGAGGGCCAGATCTCTGGACCACTACACTGCCTCCAGGGATGGACCAGCAATCAGTCAGTCATCCAGGTAAGGGTAGACCTGGACCCTGCAGCACCCCAGGAATGCTGCCATCACTTCACTGCAATGCACTTGGTGAAGACCCTGGGGCCAAGGAGAGGCTGAAAGGCATGACCTGAAACTCGTACAGCACCCCTTCCATACAGAACCAAAGGTATCACCACTGGGACAGATGGACTGGGATGTGAAAGAAGGCATCCTGGAGGTCCAGAGAGCAGAACCACATGCAATGTTCCAAAGATGGGATTATCTGGTTCAGAGGGACCATCCTGAACTTGTACCTCCTCAAGAACTGATTCAGGTCATGCAGATCCAATATGGTGCACCAATCTCCATCCGTTTCGGGACCATTAAGTACCTGGAAACAAAGCCCTGGCCATCCACGGCATCCAGGACATGAGCTACAGCACCTTTCTCAAGGAGCTGGTCTATGCCCTCCCTGAGAGTGGACAGCATGGCCTGGGAAGTCACAGACTCCTGTGGGTCTTGGGCCTGATAGGGCTGGAAAGCCTCGAAGCTGAGAAGCATCCTTGACCCAAAACGTCCAGCACCCATTCTGTCCATAGTAATAGCGGACAAGGAATGCCAGAAATGGCGAACCAAACCCCATGGGAAGCTGAGGCAGATGCCCCCAAACCCATCACTGAGCAGCCTTGGAGGAGGAGGAGGAGGAGGAGGAGAAGGAGCTCATATGGTCCCACTTGTCTGGCCAGCCAAGGAGAGGACACGTATGCCAGTCCTGAAGAGAGGAGGCAAACAGGGTCTTCCACAGACCGCAAGGCTGCGGGTCATGCTGTGTCCTCAAACAATATATGCACGAGGCGCGAGGGTCAGTGTGCAACATTTTTTGGTTACATGTAATGCACTGTTTGAGCCCTGGGCCAGTTTGAGAATTTGTCACACTCCATGTTTAAGGACAGCTGGATCGAAAAGGAACCGACAAAAAGGAGAAAAAAAAAAAAACGCTCAAAGATGATCATTCTTTGAAGAAACACCTGAAGATGATACAGGAAACGGGGCCTTCAACGCACGCAGACAGCTGTGAAGCAGGAGACCTGACGCTTCCAGAGGAAAAGAAGATCTGAGGTCATGGGGTGGTGCCGAGTAGGATACCACCCGGGTCGGTGGGAGGAGCTTAGCTTGAAGATGTTCTGACTGGCTTTAACGGGAAAGGAAGACTGCCAACATGTGGAGAGTGCACCACATCCACGTGCCTAGAACCCTCATTTCTAGGGATGTGGATGTGGTGCACCTATCCACTCTGGCAGAATTCTAGCAGTTCTCTGGAAGGAGGGAGCAAGGCACACACCCCTGCTTAGGGAACAGGGAACAGAGAACTGAAGTCCCAAAACCAGCAACCCAGTGTGACTCAAGGTCGATGTGGTAATGGGAGATAAAGGTGTGTGCTGACTTCCAGGTAGCAGCCCTGCGGATCTCCTGGACAGGGATGGCCCTGGAATCAGCCACTGAGGCAGTGGTATGTCTGGTGGAATGAACCCTTAGCCCAACAGGAGGCTCCCGCCAAGCCAACCTATAGCAGCGGTTGAAGCAAGAGACCATCCACCTGCCAATCATCTGCTTAGCTGCCAGTCTGCCAGGTGTGGATTTAGAGTAGGTGAAAAAGAGCTGGCAAACCTCTCCCCGAACTCCAGCCGTGCACTTTGTATGATATGCGAGTGCTCTCTCCAGGGCTCCAGATAAGATTTTTGGGAATGAGTATTGTACTCCTAATTTTGAACGTGAGGTGAGTAAAACCAAATTCTGATGTGTACAAATTGTCTGGGCAGAGTGGAGTGAAGAGTACATTTTAAAAACAATGTAGTTTTTTTTCTAGATAAGTACTGATCAAGTGTCAAAACTGCTCCACATAATCTTATTTATTTATTTAGTTTTTGTTAACCGGGTAAGTGCACTAGACAAATCCTGCCTATTTTCAGGCATGACCTGGGGAAGGGGGATACAGATGAATGCCAACTGACCTTGAACCAGATTAAGCTGTTGGTGGTATTTTTAGTGAATGAGGGAAATTTGGCAAGGGCACCGGCAGAAATTGACAGGAGTAATTTACTCACCTGTTTTAAAATACAGTGAGTAAAACAAAACTGGGATGCAAACTCCAGACTGGGCCTGCTCTATCACCACCGGTGACACCTAACCCAAGAGGCCCTAGTAGCTGCTGTCCAGAGCTCCATCATCTCCCCGATTGACTATGGCCTTGTCATCTACGGCTCCGCGACTGCCACAGCACTCAGACGGGTAACTACCACCCCAAACAAGGCCTGTCGACTCATCACTGGCGCTAAACGTCTCACTCACATGTGACCTTTACTCTTAAACAAACTAGCTGCAACTTGAAAATAGAATAAAATACCAAACGTGTGTGGTTACAAAGAAAATCCAGATGGGTCTTGCTCCACCTGAAGTCTGTACCCTCCTTCAACCAAAAACCAACAGTCGAAACACCAGGGGATCAAAGCCACAGCTGTTTCAAATTCACAAGGCCAAAGATCTTTTGCCTACAGGGCCCCCATCTGGCTAAATGGTATTGCTAGTGACATTACCTCTACCACCTTGCTTGGTGCTTTCAAATCCAGGCTCTGAAACACCCTCATTGCCTCCAGCACCTGTGACTGCCCTGGCTAAAAAATCGGTGCTCCCTCCTCCTGTGCCCTCTGTGTAGGGCCTCGGCCTCCCATCGCACTTGCCCTCCCTGGGCCCCCTTCTCATGCACTTATCCCCAGACAACGCCACCTTGGCTGCCCCCCATCACCTCTTTATCTCTCCCCTGTCCCCCTCTCTATTCTCCTCCCTCATTCCTCCACCTACCTCCTGCTACGCCCGGTTTCATTTTCCCCCTTCCCTTCTTCTAACCACTTGTTCTTTCTCAGCATAGTGTTGATTATGTATTGTCTCTGAACCAACCTCAATGTGTTTTTTCTTGCAATTTATGTTGACTACTGTAACCTGTGATGTGGAACCTTTGTAAAAGAACCTTGGCTCAAAGGTAACTGTAACCCTAGATCCAGTAAATGAAAAATAAAATCAATTTCAAACCTAGATGTCTGATGTCAGAGTATCCTTTTGGATCTAGTGCTTGTAGTGAACCTGTGTTTTGGAGATAGACATCAGCAGAGCCTAAAATGATACTTGCCCAATCTAATTATTTACAACAGTTCTCTGTAAAAATAAAAGATGGTGATGCTTCTACTCTGCCCAGTTGCTCTGTGTTCCTATGTTACGGCATTGAACAGTAAGACCAGTGGCAGACTAACATGTCGATGTTGTTTAAACTTTTTTTCTTTAACAGAACTATACTTTGTACTAGGGTTTTTGTGTACAGAGTGACCGCACATTTGCTGCTGTAAGACACTTTTAGGTGGGACTTCTGATGAACACACTTTCCATCTGAATCATCAAAATGCTTGCTGTGGTCCACTGTAGGCCTATGAGAGTTTGTTACGTAAAACCATACAAACTATATCCAACTGTAACATATTTTACCCCAATATACTTTTTCTCCTCCTTCAACCTGCACCATAGGGCTGCATCCTGGTCACAGAGCCCTGATGACTAGCACTCCTCTGGAACGTCACTCTAACCATGGCTCTGGTCCCCCACCCCCTTCCCGATATTACAACCTGGGATCTTTTCTGCGCCTCAGCAGGCATTGACCTTGTATCTTAAAAGCAAACACAGAGCCTTGGGAGTCTGGGGAGCACAAGAGGAGGAAAACTGGAGCTCATAGAGGCTGTGGGGACAGACACAGGTTTCATTTGCCAATCTGCTGTCAGTTTTCTTCCATTCCCCTAGAGGGCACAAACTGGCAAGAGAAAGCCTTGTCAGACTGGTGTGCCGACACCCGCGTGTTCTCCCCTCACCAGAGATGCATTCCCCAGTTGCAGAGCCACCTATGGCCACCCAGGGGGAAGTATCAGAGCAGGATACGGAGTCCAACTTCCCTGGAGCACCGCGTTCTATTGGATGCTAAATCCTTCCACTCCCTGATGGCAGAGGACACTCTTTTGACATGAAAGACTTGCCTTCATTATAAGAGAGATACATTATCTTACAAGTCTGCTACAGAAAACTTTGCCAATCAATAGAATTTTATTTATCTATTTATTTATTGGAATATCAGTTTAACAACCTTTGAGCCAGAGGCTCATTTACAAAGGTACCTCGTCACAATGAGGACAAAACAGTGCAGGAAAACAAACAACCAAGCAGACAAAACATCTGAGAACAATTAGGAAGCAGCCAGAAAATGCAGGCATTTGTCAAACACAGTATACAAACAGGCTTACATGTGCACTTTACAGCATGGACAATATACAGTTTAAAATCACTATTATGATCCCCAAATCACTTTTTGTTCCGAAGAAACGTCATACTAATTGTACAGTAAATTATTTAACAGTATGTTCCTATTCTTTTCCTGTATCTAGCATACCTTAGGAAATACAGAAAACGTGCCAGCAGAAAAAGACCCAAGGCCTAGCTGCTCTGACCAAGACCACTACATAATGGAATTCTTTGGCAAGTTCATAATTTCTGAACTCATTGCCACACTTTTTAAAGGGGAGCTCACTGTATAACAGTAGATTCCTGTTACTGAAAGAAAATACTGTACCCACTTAATAACATAGTATTGTACTGGCAGAAATACATAGGATCTCTCTTATCCACCCTTCCTGCAACCGTTGCACTGACTACGCCCTAGTTTTAATACTGACAAATATCCAAGTTTAACTGCTGGAATGTTACTGCTACTCAGTCTCTGTTATTCTCAATGCCACTCTCATTCAGGAAATCAGTTTATTCCTGTTTTGAAAGCCTAAATGGTACCAGCTTCCACCACCCCACTGAAGAGGCTAGTTCCCATGCTGCTTACCCTCCGTATGAATTAATGCATTCTAATATGGTTCACGATAAACTCAGCTACAGAGTCAAGCCATACACAAGTGAGGGTACTGGACTTCAGAAAAGCAGACTTTGGAAAGATGGGAGAGGTGCCTTAGAAAAGCACTAGCAAACAGGCAAGAAGAAGGGGTAGAGCAACAACGGGGAAACATCAAAGCTGTCATCACAGGGGCAACAAGCTTTTGTGTGAAACAAGTCAAAATGAAAGAAAAAGCCACTATGGTTCTCAAAAGAGGTGGTGGGGAAGGTTAGGGAGAAAAAGATAGCATTTAGGAAGTATAAGGAAACACAGAAGGAGCAGGACAGAAAAATGTATAAGTTAAGGCAGAAGGAAGCAGGAAGGGAAGTCAGAATAGCAAAGGCCCAAACTGAGGAAAAGATAGCCAACTCAGTTAAGAAGGGGGGGGATAAAACCTTTTATAGGTACATCAGGGAGCGCAGAAAGACAAAGGCAGGGATAGTGACGCTGAATAGAATGGATGGTATGTGGGCAGAGAGGGACAGTGAAAAAGCAGGGATACTGAAAGAATCCTTCTGCTCAGTATTCACAAAAGAGGAGGAGGGGGAGGTGCCTAATTCAATTAACAGAAGTACTCTGGATAGGGGGGTTGATCCCAGTCCTTTCACAGAAGAAATGGTTCTGAAAAAACTCCTAAAACTGAAGGTGGACAAAGCAATGGGGCCTGACGGAATTCACCCCAGAATTCTAAAAGAATTAAGGGGAGAACTAGTGAAACCACTGCATACCCTTTTTAACAAATCATGGGATGATGGGGTGGTACATGAGAACTGGAGGAAGACGGATGTGATTCCCCTTCACAAAAGTGGAAGCAAGACAGGCAGGAAACTACAGACCTCTCAGTTTGACCTCTGTGGTAGGGAAAGTGATGGAATCACTTCTAAAGGAAAGAACTGTTGAGTACCTAGAGGCCAGTGGGGCACAGGACCCAAGGCAGCATGGCTTCACAGCGGGAATGTCATGTCAGACAAATCTAATTGATTTCTTTGACTGGGTGACCAAAGTAGTAGACCAGGGATGGGCTGTGGACATGGCCTACCTAGACTTTAGCAAGGCATTTGACACAGTCTCACACAAAAGATTAATAGTAAAATTAACCAGCCTGGGAGTGGGTCCCAGGGTAGTAGCCTAGGTAAAACATTGGCTGGACAACACGACACAGAAGGTAACTGTAAATAAAGTCCAGGGTACTGCAGGGTTCAGTACTGGGTCCAGTCCTTTTTAATGACTTTATCAGTGACATTGCAGAGGGACTGGAAGAAACAGTATGCTTCTTTGCAGATAACACAAAGATCTGCAACAGGGATGATACACAAGGAGGCGTGGAAAGGATGAGAAGGGACTTGGCAAGGTTGGAGGAATGGTCAGAAGTATGGCAGCTTGGATTCAATGCAAAGAAGTGCAAAATAATGAACCTGGGAAACAAGAACCCAGGGGAAAATTACACAATAGGTGGGTGGGTGGGGGGAGAGGTAGTAACAACAACAAAACTGGATAGGGACCTGGGGGTAATCATATCAGGTGACCTTAAGGTTAGCAAGCAATGTGAGAAGGTAATAGAGAGGGCTGGGGGGATACTGGGATGTATAGGGAGAGGCATCACTAGCAGAAAACAGGAAGTTGTTATCCCTCTATGCAGACAGTTGGTGAGGCCCCATCTGGAGTACTGCGTCCAGTTCTGGAGACCCCAACCTCGCATGGACATAGACAAGATGGAGGCAGTCCAGAGGAGGGCAACTAAAATGGTGCAGGGTCTGCAAGAGAAGCCATACGAGGAGGGACTAAAGGAGCTTAATATGTATACCCTTGAGGAAAGGGGGGGGGGGAACATGATGGAAACTTTCAAGTATCTCAACGGAATCAACAAAGTCCAAGAGGGTAGCATCTTTCAGAAACAGAGACGTGCAAGAACAAAGGAGCACAATTTGAAGATAGAGTAGGGATGGCTCAGGGGCAATGTGAGGAAGTATTTTTTCACAGAGAGGGTGGTGGACGCATGGAACAGCCTTCCTGAGGAGGTTGTGGGATCGAAAACTGTGGAAGAATTCAAGAATGCATGGGACGGACATAAGGCAATTCTTGTGGGGGGGTAGGAAGAAATAGGCTATTGGTTAACTAGGATATGCAGCTTATCCTGTAGGTAGGGAAATGGACAGATTAGGTGGGCCAAGCGGTCCTTAACAGCCATCAAAGTCTATGTTTCTATGTAATATTTAACATTATCTTACCCCCATCCCATTTGATCACATGCCCACTAGTTCAGAAAACACTTAACAGTTCAGGCAGCAGTGTATGCTCCACCCTGTCTATCCCTTTTGGAATAAAGAACACTGTGAGCAGGTCTTACTTCAACCTTCTCTTTCTAAGAAAAAAAAAATTAATTCATAAGCATCTAAAGCCAGCTTTAAAGCAGTTATGAATTTCAGCTTTTCAGACAACTATGAATGTTTTCACTAGAGAGACAATATGGAAGGCCATTAAACTGGCATCTTGAACTGAAAAAAAAAAAAAAAAACAGATACTGTATTGTACGTCATCAGATATCATTATAAAATACAGGTTACTCACCTGTAACAGGAGTTCTAGGAATGGTATATGTTGTTCATCCACACTGTCTGGCAGGTTCCTTGCCGCTTTAAATCTTGCCGGAAGGTCTTCAAGCTGGCTTCTCCCACCCACGCGGGTGGAAAAACTTTTGGCTCCGCCCCATGACGCCAGATCAAGCCCGCTGGAAGCCAGGTTGTGCGTTGAAGCCGGGGAGGTCGGGTGGGTCGTGTGGATGAACAACATATACCATTCCTAGAACTCCTGTTATAGGTGAGTAACCTGTATTTATAGGGACATGATATGTTGTTCATCCACACTGTCTGGCAGACTCCTAGCAGTTCTCCGGGAGGAGGGAGGCACAGCGCACATCCCCTACTTGGGAAATAAAGACTGGAGAACCGAGGCCCCAAAACCAGCATCCCGGCATGACTCAAGATCGATGTCGTAGTGGGTGATGAAGGTGTGTGCTGACTTCCAGGTAGCAGCTCTGCAGATTTCCTGGACAGGGACGTCCCTGGAAGCAGCCACCGATGCAGCGATATGGCGGGTAGAATGAGCTCTTATACCTCTGCGAGGCTCCATGCCCGCCAACCTATGGCAGAGATCTATGCAGGAGGTGACCCACCTGCCTATTGTCCGCTTGGCTGCAGGTCTGCCAGGTGCAGCTTCAGCGTAGGTGACAAACAGCTGGCGAACCTCTCCCTGAACTTTAGCCGTCTGCTCCTTGTAATAAGAGAGCGCTCTTCTAGGGTCCAAAGTATGGAGCCTCTATTCGGCCTCCGAGGTGTGACTGGGGTAGAACGCTGGCAGAGTCAACACCTGGTTAAGGTGAAACTCCAACACCACCTTCGGAAGGAATTTCGGGTGGGGGTGGAGGACAACCTTGTCTCTGTGGAAGACCAGATAAGGAGACTCGATGGAAAGTGCCTGGAGCTCTCCCATCCTTCTGGCTGATGTGAAAGCCACCAAGAAGGCGGTCTTCCACGACAGGTGAGATATATCACATATATCACACCTGTGCATCGGTTCGAGTGGCTTGCCCATGAGCTTGGCCAATACCAGCAGTAGATCCCATGGAGGTGGAGGTTCTCGCACCGGAGGGGATATGTAATCAAGGCCTTTGAAAAAGCGCCCGACCACCTTCTCCTGCGCCACTGACTGCTTCCCGGCCTGCGCCCAGTAAGCTGAGATGGCTGCCAGGTGCACCTTAAAGGTCGTCGACCGAAGCCCTAGCTGAGAAAGGGACCACAGGTAGTCCAGAATGCTAGCCAAGGAACAGGAGGAAGGGTCCAACCCCTTATCCTGACACCAAATGGAGAATCTTTTCCATTTGAAGGCATCGCATTTTCTGGTCGACTCCTTACAGGATGCCTCAACAATGTTGAGGACCTCATCGGAAAGACCCAAGGCCTGGAGCTCTAGCCGCCAGGTGCAGGGACTGAAGGTCCGGGTGGAATACTTTGCCCTGACTGACTGAGATCAGGTCCGGGCAGGCTGGAAGCCGCCTCAGGAGCATGGAGCTGAGACTGAGGAGATCTGGATACCAGAACTGGCGGGGCTAGTCTGAGGCTACCAGAATCACCTGCGCCTTGTCCCTCCTCACCTTGGGAAGCACCTTGTGGATCAAGGGAAATGGGGGAAAGGCAAGAAGAGGCCGGGGTCCACGGCTTCGAGAAGGCATCCCCCTGCAGCGAGCCCTGCTGAGGGGGGCGGGCATGAAACAGTCTCAGCTTCGCATTCTCCCTGGAGGCAAACAGGTCCACCTGAGGCGTGCCCCAGTGGAAGAACAGATCTTGTACTACCTAGGGGAGGAGAGACCACTCGTGGGACGCAGCCCCTATCTGGCTTAGGGCATCGGCCAGGGTGTTGGAGGCTCCTGCCACATGGATGGCAAGGAGATCCACCTCCAGGCTGCGCACGAGTGACCAAATGCGGAGAGCTTCCCTGCACAGAGGCATGGAGCGCATCCTGCCCTGGTGGTTTAGATAGTACATGGTCGTAGTATTGTCCATCTGGACCTGAACTAGAAACGAAGCGAAGGCGGTGAGGCTGAGCAGACTGCCCAGGCTCCAGCAGTTTGATGTGGCATCGGGACTCCCGAGGGGACCAGAGGCTGTGCGCTCTGTGCTCCCCCAGATGGGCACCCCAACCCATCAGAGAGGCATCGGTCAATAGAGAGACCGTCGGCTCGAGACGGACAAACGGGATGCCCTCCTGCAGATGTGCTGGAATGGTCCACCACTGGAGAGTGTTCCACATCCCCTGGGTCACTGTCACTAGCTGATCCAGCGGATCGAAGTGCTGTGACTATTGGCTGGCCAGCCCCCATTGAAGGGGACGCATGTACCAACGGGCCAAATGGACCATGCTGGTTCAGGCCGCCATGAGGCCCAGGAGGCACAGGAAGTCCTGGGCAGGGTGCAATTGCCCAACCTGAAATCATTGGGCAAAGGAGGAAAGAACCTCGGCCCTGTCCGCCGGGTGCCATGCTCTGGCTCGTAGAGAGTTGAGCTCTGCCCCGATGAATTGGATCACCTGCTCTGGCACGAGTTCCAACTTGGCCTTGTTGATGAGGAGGCCAACCTGAGAGCAAACCTGGAGGGCCAGATCTCTGGACTGCTCCACCTCCATTCTGGAGGGGGCTGCATTCAGCCAGTCGTCTAGGTAGGGTTACACCTGGACCCTTCGGCGCCGCAAAAATGCTGTCACCACTGCCATGCATTTGGTGAAGACCCTGGGGGCTAGGGAAAGGCCGAAGGGCATGGCCCGGAACTCGTAGAGGGATCTCTCTGCCCTGAAGCGGAGGAATCTCTGGTGGGATGGACGGATTGGGACGTGAAAGAACGCGTCCTGGAGGTCCAGAGAACAGAACCACACACCTCGTTCCAAGGATGGGATTATCTGAGCCAGAGTGACCATCCTGAAGGTCCGAGACCTTAGGAACCTGTTCAGGTCATGCAGGTCGAGAATGGGGTGCCAGCCCCCTGTCCGTTTTGGGACCAGGAAGTACCTGGACACAAACCCCGGGTCTGGAGAAAGATCCGCCACCCTCCTGATCACCTCTTTTTCAAGGAGCAGGGCGATATCGGTTCAGCGATCCGACAGAGAGGCTGCAGACCCCGTAGCCTCCCCGAGGGGCAACGGCTCGGAAGGGCCTGCTCGAACCCCAGGGGCAGGCCCTTTCCTACAACGGTCCGTGGTGATAACGGACCAGGTGGAAAGGAAGTGGCGGAGCCATCCCCCCATGGGAGGAACCCTGGGGTAGTGACGAGGCTGGGGGCAACACCCCTCAACCCGTCACTGGGAAGGCTTAGAGGAGGGACTGGCCAAGGGACCTCCTGGGCCTTTTCCTCCCTGCTTCATATTAGAGAAAGCCGCAGGCTTGGGTTTGGGGTGCCCAGCGCGAGCCTGCTGGCCCTGGTGCTGGTGGGCCAGATGTGCCGCAGACGCAGAAGGTCGAAAGGACTTATGTTGCTGTTGTCGACGGCCCTTGTCCTTCTGGGCGGAGGTGACCAAGTCCAAAGTGGCATTGGACTTTTCGATCCGCTGAAGGTGACCTTCCACTCCAGGGCCGAGAGGTCGGTCCCCAGGAAGGGGACATCCACCAGTTTATGCTGGGTATCCGCTCTGCGGCGCATGGCCACCGCGGCCGCAACTGATCTGGCACAGGAGTCTCCAATGTCCAGAGCCATTTGGAGCTGCTGTTTTGCCACGTCCCTTCCCTGGTCCCGTACCTGCCTGACAGTGGACTGCAGGTCGGCCGGAAATGAGGATCACCTCATCCAGGAGCCCATGAGGCGTGGGAGAATGTGCACCATCAGCACGGCCTCGAGCGGAGCGCCAAGCGCATACCTGCGCCTGGCATAGTCCAGCTTTTGACCCTTGTTGGGGCTTATCCACGCCCCTAGCGCTCGAACGCCGGAACGCTTATTGGTGACCAACCCTCTGTTGAGGGGTGTTCAAAACCAAACAAAGAGCCAGAGGACTGCATATTTTCTGGCCATCCTGGCCGAAGGCGCAGGACAGGAAGCAGGCCACTGCCAGAGCTCCAAGGCTGGGCCAACAATGGTTTCAGCCACCGGAAAGGCCTCGTGGGTGAATCCTCGGTCCAGTATCTCTGTTAGGGATACTTGGCCCGTTTGGATACGGCTCAAGCTGCATCCCAGTAGACTCCGAAGTAGCCGAAGCAGACCCATGAAGGACGATGGGCTTCGCTCTGTCGACTGGCCCCGGAGGACTCCAGGTCAATGGGCCTGGAGAACAGGAAGAGTGGCCGTCGGACTCCAAGGAGTCCGCGAAGCTGCCTGGGGCCTGAGCCACCCTCCACCTGCCGAGGACGGTCGAGAGTGAGGGTGACCGACAACATGTGGGGCAGGCCCTGACCCGACCGAGAGTCCTTGGTTGGCGCCTCCGATTTCGGTTTTGGAGGCGGAGGTTCCACCACAGTCGGTGGGGCAGCTGGTTTCGGCCGAACAACTGGCCCACGCTTAGGCACCCGACTACAGCGAGGGGTTGTTTCGGCCGCTCGGGTGACAGCCACTTGATGGCCAGGGAAGGCGACGGCATCGGCTTGTTCCCGGACAGAAGTAACTGCTGCCACATCAGGTCCTCGATGGCGTCGAAGCAATTTGCGCGAAGCCTCTCCTCTTCTGAGGAGGAAGACAAGGACGAGCGGCGGCGCTGCTTACTTCGGTGCCAAGACCGAGACCGCCAATGTCGGCGGGATCAGCAGGACCGAGAGGATGTCCGAGACCGAGATCCTCGGTGTTTCTGAGGACAGGTCTGGGAAGAGGCGGGGGGACACCCGCTCTTCCCTCGGCTCGGAAGCCTTGACCGGGGACTCTGGCACTGGAGGCTCAGGCAAGTCCTCGGTCTCCACCGGGGAACCGGTGAAGAAAGGTTGTGGGCTTCACCAGTCGACAGCCCGTCCGACGGGTCGAGAAAAATCCCGACTGTGTCGACGGGTATCTCGGCCGGCTGACCTGATGGCGACACCATGAAGCCAGTGGCCTTAGCCGCAAGCTCAACCAAAGTAGAGTGTCGACTGTCTGGGGAAAGGGACCTCTCCTGCTCCCACGAACGCAGATGGTGGGACTTACCTTTTGAGTTCTTCTTTTTGGACTGAGAAGAATGTCCCAATGGCCCCTCTCCCTTCGTGGAAAGGGATTGGCAAAGCTCCTTAAAAGAAGCTGAATATGAGGTACCCAGAGAGAGCGGGATAAATGCCGCGACCGAGGAAGAGGATGATGTGGACTGTGCCGCCTCCTCTTCGAGGGCGATCATCTGCTCGAGTCGCTCAGCCGAGCCAGCCACCGCGGTAACCGCCCAACAGGCTTCCTTTGACTTCACCGGCAGGTAGCGCTTCTAGGGGCACCCAAGCTGTAACCGGGCAGAGCGGTCTTCCAGGACGTTGGCCGAAAACTAACGGCATAACTGGCAGGCCTGCGGGTCATGGTCTAGGCCGAGGCAGTAGATGCACGTGGGAGTGTGGATCCGTCCTGGACATTTTCTGGGCACATGGGCACCGCCAAAATCCAGGAGTCGATTTGTCCATCGCAGCCGCGAGGGAGTAATTTGACCGAAGTCTTGAAAATTTTACAATAAGTTTCGGGAGAACCGAATAATTAGGATCCAGTCTACACGCAGAGCGTTAAGGAGGGAACCTGAGCTTCCAAGCGGTAAGGAAATTCTGGCATCATGGGGCGGAGCCGAGAGTTTTACCACCCGAGTGGGTGGGAGAAGCCAGCCAGAAGACCTTCCGGCAAGATTTAAAGCGGCAAGGAACCTGCCAGACAGTGTGGATGAACAACATATCCATGTCCCTAGAACCATCATTTCATTACTTAATTTAACATACCAAAAATATACTGTGTTTTTAACTTTCTGCTGTTTTCTCATGGTCAACTACATAATTTTCTCGGAACTCAAATGAGAGTGGATTGGTGCCACCAACAACTGGTCTTGTGTAATTACACAGGTGTGAGATGATAAGTGGCTGTTGCTGGGTTGGGGGCAGACGGGGCAAGAGATATGCAGGGAGTAGAGATGATCTTCCGTTTGATGATATGGAAAGCGTGATATTAATTCTCCTTGAAACTCTCAATGCTGCAAGCATCCTGGTGTAAAGCCACACTAACCAAGCCTGTGGAGAGCAGCAGCAGGCAGAAGCTGCCATCTTAGAGCCTGGGAGAGCAACAGCAGCAGATGTAAGTCACCTTCACTGAGCCTGCGGAGGGCTAGCAGCAGCTGACAGCTACCAAAAAAACCCTGCCTTCTGCACCAGACCCTTACGCCAAGCATCGTCTGCCTAATTGTCCTCTGCCATTCCTTACTAGCTCCTAGGACTGGAAGGATCTCAGAAAAGCTCACCCTGGATACCTTTCCCCAGCAGGAACATTCCTAACTTCATGAATGACCTCTTTATGTCCTCAGGAATTGTGTACTGTTATTTGTCTTTCAGCTGCATTGCTTGGCCTGGATAGCACTTGTTTAACCACAGCTTCAGGCAGGGAAACCATCTCTCCCAAGATACAATTCTGGTTCAGCAATGCCCCATCCACCTCATCCACTGCACTAGTTATAGAGTCACCAATGTGTATTATCTTCCTGTCACTCCACTCAGACTCTTCCTTCTTTTTCTTGGCAGGTCAGGTGTCTTTCAGCCCATGCTACCCCATCAGCACCAGTCACCTGCTGATCCCCTTAACCTGTTTTATATAAAACAAACCAAGAGAGCTGCATGTTCAGCCAAATCCATGGAGAAGTGGGGGGCAACTAATATGAGCTATGTAACTTCTGTTGCCTTTAAACCGAAGTATAAACCCCAAATATAAGTACCTGTTGCTGGTGTCCACTTAAGAGGGTATCATAGTAAAAGCCAGCAGAATAGGTCCCATGATCTATGGTGTCTGTTCGGAAGCTACCCCCCTACTGGGAGCTCACTCCTCCACCCCCCCAGCCGCAGAGGTGGCCCTCCCTGGCCTCAGCTTCCCCCTGTACCTGTCCCTACCCTTCTTGAATCCTTCCACTGTAGTCTCTTCCACCAGACTCCTGGGCAGTGGTTCCACCACCCTCTCTGTGAAGAAGTGTCTCCTGCACCCCCATACTTCCCCCTTCCACTCGTGCCCCCTGGTAATGCCCCCTTTCTTAAGCCTGAACACTTCCATGGCTCCGTCCTTATTTATCCCCTTTACATACCTGAAAGTCTCTATCATGTCCCCTCTGTTCCTCCTCTCCTGCAATGCGTACAGATTGAGTTAATCCAGTCTCTCCTCATAGGTCCAACCCTCCATGCCCTGAATCATCCTGGTCGCCTTCTCTGGACCCTCTCCAGCAGCGCTATGTCCCTCTTAAGATGGGGTCTCCAGAACTGCACACAGCACTCAAGATGAGGATTAACCAGGGCATTAGACATAGGGAGGATCACCTCCCTCCTCCTGGAGGTAAACCCCCTGGTTATGCATCCCAGTATCTTGTTTGCTTTTGCTGCAACTCTTCGACAGTTCTTCATGTTATTCATTTTGCTGTCTACCACTATCCCTAAGTCCCTCTCGCCCAAAGTGACTTGCAGTGTGGTCTCCCCCAGGGTGTATGCATGTCCTGGGTTTCTGACCCCCAGATGAAGCACCCTACATTTCCCTGCATTGAACTTCAACCCCCACTTCCTTGCCCACCCCCCACAAGGTATCCAGATCCCCCTGCAGGGCCTCTCTCCCCCCCTGCCCGTCTGCCAGTGCTCCCAGTTTTCAGTCATCTACAAAGAGACTCAACCTAATCCTAACACCCCACCCTATGTCCAAGACATAGGAATTGAACAGGAGTGACCCCAGGACCGAACCCTGGGGGACCCCACTGATGACCCTCTTGGGGGAGGAGACTATCCCCCCAATCACCACTCACCATATTTGCCCCATAAGCCAGTTTTCCACCCACCTTAGCAACTGCCCCCCCCCCCACTCCACCCAGCTTTGTTAGTAGGCTGTTGTGGGGTACCGAATCGAACACCTTACTGAAATCCAGACAGAGGACGTCCACTGGCCTATGTCGGTTCAGGGCACCTGTCACCCAGTCATAAAACTCCACCAGATTAGTCTGGCACGACCTCCCCGGAACAAAACCATACTGCCTGTCATCCAGGTGCCCCAACCTTTCCAGCTGCCCACCCAGCCTCTCCTTGATAATGTCCTCCATAACCTTGCCTACCACAGGTGCTCTTCTATCATGCCTTCTAGCCCCATATTTACATTTCATATCACCAAACCACCGCTGGCTTGTTCTTTGGGGCAAGCTCTTTCTACCCTGAAAATTTCAGACCAAAGTTCCAAACGGTGTGGTCGCAGCGTGATGAGGAAAAACCACCCAAAACAGGCAAAATGAAGGGACTTTACAGTTTTTTCACTATGCATAGCATGAAATTCGCAAATTTGATCAAAACAAAACTTGGTACATCAAGAGATCTACCCTACAGGACAGCGCATACCAAAGTTCATGCAAATCTACTGAACACTTGCAAAGTTATTGAAGTGCAAAATTTGAAGTCTAACATTAAACTCTAACCATACTGCTACTATACTACATTAAGTATTACTTTATTTAATGATCACTGAAGATCGGCTTGCTGAATCATTACGTTTTTTCAATAATGCTTTTTCTCTAGACCCCAGTCTGCCATTCTTCCTCCTGACACCCCCCCCCCCCCATCACTGATCATCTCATGGACCTACCAATTATCCAGTACCTGATCAGGATCACTGTGGTGGTGGGTGGCCTGCTAGTCAGTGAGTGAGCTTGTGGAGGGGGTGCTGGCATTGACTACAGCAGACTAGAGCTTTCTTCCTGAAGGTGCTGGTGTGCAACGACACACACAAACACATGTTACCGACATCCTGTGGCTGTCACTCCTTGATGTGATCCTGCTGTGCTGCTGCCTGGCCTCTACTGGGTGGCAAGCAATCAGCGGGACACTGTATCCCCCTTCCAAGAGAGGACAGCTGTCCTCAAGATACTCAGTCCTCGCTCCCATGGCCAGCCCAAGTGACTCAAGTCCGTTCCTGAATCCGGGTTCTCAGCCTTGCAAGTGGTAGCACTACCCCATCGCTACTGGGCCTGCTAGAAAATGAAAATTACAAACTTACCCTAATTGTTGATCTTACGGAATATCTTCGACATTGATTACTACCTATGGGTCTGGGTTTTGAGACACTAGGACCCCATGGGAACAAACTGTTTTGCTAGGAGGAAGCAGACATCAAGCACTGATAGTGCCTGCACACCTTACATGGTGCCATGCGTGCCAGCCAATAACTGTCACCTGCCCCCACATGAATATTAGTTCTGTTCACAAGGAGAGAAACAAAGTGGAGAGAAATAAAAGAGAAGGCTGGAGGAGACTTGCTATTCTGAAAGGATAGGGAAAGGATATTAGAAACAAAATAAACAACAAAATAGAACCCAACTACAAACTTACAATAAGAACAGGGCACAGTAGGTGGCACAAGGGGTAGTTGGGTATATATATATATATATATTAGAGAGAGGGAGTCACAGCCTCATACCACTAGCCAGACAGAAGGTGGATAGAGGTCCAGAAAAATAGGGCATCAGCTCTGAGCATTTGACTGTCACAGGCGCATGAGGGGAATGTCCATGAACAAGAGCCCCTTGCAAATGAGATGACGCAGTGTGCCAAAATAGGAAAAAGACACACAGACTCCTGAAAAGGGGCAACTCCATGTTACCAGACAGAGAACTTACTGCTCATGAGTTAACCATGTCCCCCTTTCTTACATCAGGGAAGAAGAAAAGTGGAACCTGGGTGCGTTTGAGAGGCGCAAGACTGGAAAGTCCGAGGGAGTCAAGATATGTTCATTTCCTTAGGCACCCTTCAGGGTAGTAGGCCCTAGGCCCAGATACACAAGGAAGAAAAGGAATACCAACCAAAAAAGACATAGAGAAAGGATTACACTAACATGATCTGCTTCTCCTTCTCCTACATCCACAGAGATGTACCCTGTGTGAAAGCTGGTGTCTTGATCCAAAAAGATGCACAGCACCCCCACCATGTGAAGAGCAGCTGCCCAATGAAGTTAGACTGGATAGTGCCCATGGGCATATATTGCATTTAGCAACTAACAGGGAGTTACCCACAGAGGGGATATACCCTGGGTTGGGTGGAGGAGGACAAGAAAGAGAGTAAGAAGGAGCTACCTTTCACAACAAAAAAAGTATTTTTATTTTCTTGGTTGGTGACAGGACCTCAAAGGATCCTCACTCCACATTTATTTTTTTTCCTTTTTTAGGGTGGGCCTCTGAAAAGAGCCCAACTCTTCTGTTATAAGAAATCAAAGGAAAAAGAAAACAAACAATAGAAGGGGTGTGACTGGGGAGATTTCCAAAGAAAAACAAATGGTGCTGTCAAGCATCAGCAGGGTGACCATGTCTAGAAGCACTGGCTCTGTCCGAGTGGGGGACCATGGTGGGGCGTGATAATCAATAACGAAGATATTGTGGAAAATCAACAATTATGGTGAGTATGTAATTTTCACATCTTTCAAGAATCAATCTTCACCACTGATTCCCACTAATGGGTCAGAGTACACAGCTACCCTTTTTTCCTGAGGAATGACCGGACACACTCTGAGGGTAACGAGTTCCCTCAGCCTTCTGTGTGAGGCAGAACACCTGAGGGCAGGAGCTCATCACACGTCTGGCAAGACCCAATGCTAGTCAGGGCCAGGCAGAGGCTCCTGTGGCACAGGAGTAGCAGTTCCCGCAAGGCTTGAGTCCATCTCATTGCCATTGTACGATGCCCTTGATTGGTGCCTAAACACCACCAGGCCTCAAGCAGAAAGGCAAATGGCTTGCCCGACCAATTCGCTCTGAGGCACTGCAGTTAGGAGCTGACCCAGCCACAAACACAGATGCCAGTTGAAGGGTGCCTGATGTGCTGCAATGCCCATGACGATGCATGCTGAGGAAAAAAAAACTTCCTATCTATGGCTTCTGTCTGGGCAGAGTCTGCCCGAGGAAGTCGGTCATGCACAGGACGTTTTGGTAGTTATGGAGTCTACAATACCTCCAGCCCTTAAGGGGACTGCACCTGCAAATCCCATGGGTTCACGACACCAGAACATGAGGTCCCCTGGGGCTGAAAGACAAGAGAAGGGATTTCTCAATGCAATCCTCGATTCATCCTTGAAGGCTCTGGGCCAGGAAGGGATGACTGAAGAGCTATCACTGGTAGGAGTACCAACAGCAGGGTTACTGGATTGCACCCTGTAAAGGATCCATTGTTCAGCAGCTCCAGTATGTCCACCAGGAATCTCTGGTACAGAGTGTGCTCAGTAGCCAAGGCCAAGTGGAGACAGAATTCATTATCATGTGAAGAGGATGTTTGTAGAGAAGAGGCAGTGACTCCCAGAGACTGACAGTGCCAGCAGAGAGAAGGGCCGAAACGGGGTCCTATTTGAGTCCCTATGGAATTGCTCTAGGGCATCAGTGAACTCTTAGTGCTGTTCCTGAGTAATTGGCCCCTAAGAATAGCTCACAACAGCTACAACAGCCAGAGAGACCCACGAGCGAGCTGAGATGCAATGTCTCAAGGGCCTCTACCTGGGATGCAGGGTTGCAGAGGGGACCTTGCCTGAGGGAAGGGCCTGGGAGGACTGCCTATACAGAGTTGTCCTACACCAGAAGAATGACCTGGTCAGTGCCCATGCAGGGATTCCCCCTGGTGGGGGAAAGCAGATCCATACAGTCCCCAAAGGTTGACCTGGTCTCCACTGGTGAGTGTCAGACAGCAGCTCTGGGGAGGACACTGTCTCTCAGCAGCCATCAACAACTGGCTCAGAGATGGGTTCCCCTCTTTCATGACCAGCTCCACCCTCTGTGCCGGGTTCAACCCTGGGCCCAGCGTGGACCCAGGAGTCATCCCTGACCCCGGCTTCCCGAATGATGCCTGGGCCATTCGGTGCCAGGCCCAGGATTAGCAACATGGCTCACGCCATGTCCACTGCCCAAGGTGCTGTCATCCTCTCCCTCCGTGTCACTACCAACACCCGAGGGAAAAAACACCTCCACCTCTGCAACAAGACATAGCACAGCCCTGGTGCTGGTCCTTCCTCCAACACTATGAATGGTTTTGGAACAGGACTTGACATTGCGGCCTGTGCGGCCCTGCTCACCAATACTGTGAATGGTGTTATGAGCCGGGGCAGCACCAGGCCATGACACCGAGGGAGACAGAGTGTACAGCTTTGACCTCACTACTGGGGATGTGTGCTTCCAAGGGCAAAGAGACTGTGAGTTTGCAGCTGACTACCCAGAAGGAGTTGGCTGTCCACCAGACCCAATCACCAGAGCCTCTGATGCCTTGGCAGGACAAGGCCAAGGTGGACCCTCTGCTACCAAGGACCCAAATGTCCTGGGAAAGGTCCAATGCCCTCATATTGTCCTAACGAGTGCGATACCTCCTCCAAAGAAAGAGGTCGGCTGACCCCACTTCATCATGTGGCTTTCCAAGGTGCCAGTCTATGGAGAAGCAGGCGTCACACTTGTCCATATTGTAAGAAGTGCCAAGACATGCCATGCAGGTCTTTCATCGCCATCTGTTTCCCACAGCGGTACCAACGCATGACAGGAGGGCAGACAGACTTTTTTACATTTGTTTGCCCCTTCTTCAGACTTTGGCATTGCAGAAAATAATAAAATGAAGAAAAACAGCACCGCAAACTGAAAAAAAGACAGTGACTTAATAGAAATGGCGATAGAAGGTGCTGCTCCCATGGTACTGCCTTGATGGTGGGAAGAAAATAACTAAGGTGGTGTGAGGGAGCCTGCGATAATTACTGGCAGCTGTGCACAGAACCTCATGGCTTCTGCAGGTGCCATTAGTACCTGATGCTGGCTCTCCTAGCTAAAAAGATTTGCGCCTCCCACCACTGGGTCCTAGTGCCTCTGGCCCCAAACCCAAAAGTGGGAATCAATGGTAAAACTGATTTCTGGAAGATCATCAGTTCAAACTAGTTTTTTTAGCTGTAGCTTCCATTGAATTTAACCCTTTGTTTTATTTATATTTACTGTGTGCTAGCCTAGCCATGAAATCTATACAAAAAGCTGCAAGGCCAGAAATAATATATTTATTGATCCTCAGATTTTCCTGGGGCGGCAAGAGAAATTTATGTTTCCCTCCACTGACAATGACAAAATAGTGAGATCACTTGTATGAGACAATGTTGGACGGAAAACTATATGCTGCCCTCCTGTGACATGATAATTTGGTAAGTACAGTATGCACAACACAGTGAAAGAAAATGGGAATTACGTACCTACCGTAATTCTTGTTCTACTTGGACGGAGTCTCCACCACTCATAGAAACATAGACTTTGACGGCAGATAAGGACCGCTAGGCCTATCTAGTCTGCCCATTTCCCTACCTACACGATAGGCCGTAGATCCTATTTAACCAACAGCCTATATCTTCCTGCCCCCCACAAGAATTGCCTTATGTCTGTCCCATGCATTCTTGAATTCTCCCACAGTTTTAGACTCCACAACTTCCTCAGGAAGGCTGTTCCATGCATCCACTGCCCTCTCTGTGAAATAATACTTCCTCACATTGCCCCTGAACCGCCCTCCTTCTATCTTTAAATTGTGTCCCCTTGTTCTTGCAAGTCTCTTTTCTGAAAGATGCTACCTCTTGGACTTTGTTGATTCCCTTGAGGTACTTGAACGTTTCTATCATGTCCCCTCTCCTTCTTTCCTCAAGGGTATACATATTAAGCTCCTTTAGTCTCTCCTCATCGGCTTCTCTTGCAGACCCTGCACCATTTTAGTTGCCCTCCTGACTGCCTCTATCCTGTCTATGTCCTTGCGGAGATGGGGTCTCAGAACTGGACACAGTATTCCAGATGGGTCTCACCAACTGTCTGTACAGAGGGATAACAACTTCCTGTTTTCTGCTGCTGATGCCTCTCCCTATACATCCCAGTATACCCCGGCCCTCCCTACTGCCTTCTCACATTGCTTGCTAACCTTAAGTCATCTGATATGATTACCCCCAGGTCCCTTTCCTGTTTTGTTGTTGTTACTACCTCCCACCCATTGTGTATTCTTCCCTGGGTTCTTGTTTCCCAGGTGCATTATTTTGCACTTTTTGCATTGAATCCTAGCTGCCATACGCCTAACCATTCCTCCAACCTTGCCAAGTCCCTTTCATCCTTTCCACCTCCTTGTGTATCAACCCTGTTGCAGATCTTTGTGTCATCTGCAAAGGCATACTTTTCCTTCCAGTCCCTCTGCAATGCCACTGATGAAGACATTAAAAGGACTGGACCCAATACTGAACTCCTGCGGTACACCCACTAGTAACCGCCCTTTCTTCAGAGTGGACTCCATTTACAATTACCTTCTGTGTCCTGTTGTCCAGCCAATGTTTTATTAGGCTACCACCCTGGGACCCACTCCCAGGCTGGTTAATTTGACTAATAATCTTTTGTGTGGGACTGTGTCAAATGCCTTGCTAAAGTCTAGGTAGGCCATGTCCACAGCCCCTCCCTGGTCTACTACTTTGGTCACCCAGTCAAAGAAATCTATTAGATTCGTCTGACATGACCTTCCTGCTGTGAACCCATGCTGCCTTGGATCCTGTGCTCCACTGACCTCTAGGTACTCAACTATTCTTTCCTTCAGAAGTGACTCCATCACTTTCCCTACCACAGAGGTCAGACTGACAGGTCTGTAGTTTCCTGCCTCTGTCTTGGTCCCACTTTTGTGAAGGGGAAGCACATCCGCCTTCCTCCAGTCCTCGGGTACCACACCATCCTCCCATGATTTATTAAAAAGAGTAGCCAGTGGTTTCACTAGTTCCTCCCTTAATTCTTTTAGAATTCTGGGGTGAATTCCATCAGGACCCATTGCTTTGTCCACCTTCAGTTTTAGGAGTTCTTGCAGAACCCTTTCTTCTGTGAAAGGACTGGGATCGACCCCCCTATCAAGAGTGCTTCTGTTAATTGGATTAGGCACTTCCCCCTCCTCTTTTGTGAATACTGAGCAGAAATATTCGTTCAGTATTCCTGCTTTTTCACTGTCCCCCTCTGCCCACCCACCGTTTATTCTATTCAGCCTCACTATCCCTCCCTTTGTCTTTCTACGCTCGCTGATGTACCTATAAAAGGTTTTATCCCTTCTTAACTGAGTTGGCTATCTTTTCCTCAATTTGGGCCTTTGCTATTCTGACTTCCCTCCTGCTTTTTCTGCCTTAACTGGTACAGCTCTCTGTCCTGCTCCTTCTGTGTTTCCTTATACTTCTGGAATGCTATCTTTTCTTCCTGACTTTCACAGCCACCTCTCTGAGAACCATAGTGGCTTTTTCTTTCATTTGATTTGTTTATTTGCTTCACACGAAGGCTTGTTGCCTCTGTGATGGCAGTTTGATAATTCCCCATTGTTGCTCCACACCTCCTTCTAGCCTGTTTGCTAGTGCTTTTCTGAGGCACTCTCCCATCTTGCCAAAGTCAGCCCTCCTAAAGTCCAGTACCCTCACTTTTGTATGGCTTGCCTCTGTAGGTGAGTTTAACGAACCACACTGTTTGATGGTCACTTGTCCCCAGATGGCAACCCACTTCTAGATCTGAGATCCTCTCACTGCCCCGCTTGAGAGCAGAGGTCTAAGATTGCTCCCTCACGCAGTGGGTTCCGAAACTAGCTGTCTTAATGCCTTCCACCTGTAGGGCGTCAAGAATGGCCCTGCTCTTGGATGTCGCTGCAGCAAATGTGCTCCAGTTAACATCTGGCATATTCAGGTCTCCCATCAACAGTACCTTCCCTTTCTCTGCCATTCTAAGAATGCCTTCCATCATATCCTTGTCCATTCCTTCCCTCTGACATGGGGGTCTGTACACAACCCCTGTGCAGATTGTGGTGCCCTTTCCAGTCTCCAAGGTAACTCACAGTGCCTCCTCTCCTCCCTGTTTACTCTTTCGTTCAGTTGCTTTTATCCCTTCCTTTACATAGAGAGCTACTCCTCCCCCTCTTCTCCCCTGCCTGTCTCTCCTGTAGGTTATGTCACCTGGTATGTTAACATCCCAGTCATGGTTCTCTGTGTACCATGTTTCTGTGACTGCTACGATATCCAGGCATCCCTCTTCCATTAAGGCCACCAGCTCAGGGAGCTTGTTGCCCAGACTCACGGGCATTGGTACTCATTACCCTCCATTTCCTGATGGCCTTACCCCTTTTGCCCTATCCCGTCCTTCTTGCCTTTGTCACTTTCTCCATTTACCCCTGCCCTTCTCCCTATCGACACCTCCATGTTGGTGTTTGCCACACTTACTACCGTGATTGTTTGGGGGCTAGGATTTCCTGCTCTTTCCAGTGCCTCCCTTGGCTAGTTTAAAAGCTTGCCAATGAAGCATTTAAACCTGTCACCTAGGATCCTGGTTCCCTCCCGGACAGATGCAGCACATCATGCCAGTATAGGCTTGCATCACTCCAGGTGGACCCCAGTCCCCAATGAAGCCAAATCCCTGAGCTCCACCAGTTTTCAACCACTGATTGAATCCATGGTATGGAACACCCTAGCCTCTCCTATGCCATAGATGGGTAGCACCTCCGAGAAGGTTACTGCAAGTGCCACTTGACCAAGGCCCTCCCCAATTCCAAAAACTCTTCCTGCACTTCTCAATCCCTTTCTTAGCCAGGTCATTTGTCCCTACGTGACAATGACATCCAGCTTCCTCCCTGTGCAGCTGCTCCAGCAATCCTGAGGATTCGCCTCCCGTCCCTCCAAGCCATGGTGCCAGGCAGGCACCTACCTCCTCTCCCTTTCTTGCCCAGTTCTACCTTCCTAACAATGAAGTCCCCACCAGGAGTTGTTTCTCCTTCCCTGCAGGGTCCCCTGCCACCCTCCTGTGGGTCTCCTTTGTGGAGGTTCCCAGCATCCTCCTTGGTCTCCACTGTAGGTGCCTCCATAGAGGAACCACACTTTGCCAGAATGGCATAGGAATTGTGGAGAGGTACAACTGAGGGATGTGCCTCTGTTCCACCACCCTCACCCTCCTGAGCCCACTGTGGTCCAACCGCTTCCTTTCTTGGCAACCTCTGAGGCAACGGCAGTGGCACTGGTGGTCCCTGGATGGAAGAGGAGGTCCCACAAATCCTGGCCAACTCAGCCTGGAGATGAGCAACCCTCCCTCAGCCCAGAGAGGTGCCTGCAGATGGGACAACACCGCATCCTCCAGAACATCTCCCGGAAGACTGCTGCTCCACAGCCACTGCACTGCACCACTCCAATCATGTCTTATTTCTGGCCCCTTAACTGTTTGCAATCCTTACTCTTTCCTCTGTTTTTTTTCTCTCTCCTTACTTTCTGCCTGTGTGCCCTTTAAGCTCCTGATTGTCCTGTTCTGAGACAAGAATATCCTATATTCTCAGTAGACCACTTACTTGTTCAGAGGCAGACCTCCAGCAGCTAGAGGGGGCGAGGCTACTCTTGCCCTTCTAGGATGGTGGGTCCTTGGTGGTTCTGTGATCACTCACTTCCTGCCCCTAAACAGGAAGTTCCTGTTGTCAGTCAAATCCTGTGCCTATAAAAATAGAACTAGCTTTGGGTGGGGGGGTGGAGGGAAGGAGGGCAATATAGTCCCAGTAGAGAAGTTCAGTCACACAGCAGTCCTTTCTCCTGGAGTCTTCTGCCATTCACACTAATGGGAGTACGCCAGAGGTGCTAGGACCCAGCGGGAGCAAACTTTTTCAGGAGCCCTGGCGCGTGCGGTAATGACTATCTCGGCATCGATCCTCCAACCACCTCAGTACCTTTTTTCCAAGGAGGTGCAGTGTAACTAACCTAGAAGGACTAGCCTAAAAACTGGACATAAGATAGTCCAAATGACCCATGTAAGAAGGGTCAACAATAAAGTCTTCACAGTCCAGACACTGAGGGAGTGAAGACCATAAACAGAGAAGTGAGCTCTGGGAATGGTGGGTGGGTGTGTGAATGAGTGGTGGAGACTCCATCCAAGATGATCAAGAATTACGGTAGTTACGTAATTCTCATATCTTCCTGGACATAAAGTCTCCACCACTCATTCACACTAATGGGAGAGTACCAAGCTAAATTATCTCCCCCAAGACGAGCGGCAGGAGATACAGAGCTCATGTGCTTAGGACAGAAGTCCGTAAAGAATGGCCCTGCCAAACGACAGATGACGTCTGGCATGGACATCCAAGGCGTAGTGCTTAACAAATGTATGCACGGAGCTCCAGGTAGCCGCATTGCAGATATCTGCAATGGGCACATTACAGATTTCCGCCAGAGATGCTGCGACTGCTCTGATAAGAGTGAGCGTACACTCTGCCTTCTAGCTTGACCTGTGCCATAGTATAGCAGTGGCGAAAGCATGCCACCAGCTATGCTGAAATGCATCTGATAGCAACAGTTTGATCTAGCCGGGTCTCACTGAAGGAAACAAACAGCTGTTGAGCCTTTCGAATACCTTTTGTTCTATCTAGATAGAATCGCAGCGCTCTCTTAACGTCCAGAGAATGACGTGTACACTCTCCTTCATTCTGGAAGTTCGCAAAGTAGGTAGGAAGGACTAAAGGTTGGTTTATATGGAATTCTGAGACACCCTTAGGGAGAAACTTAGGATGAGTCCTAAGAATTACTTTGTCCTTGTGAAATACAGTGTATGGGGTGGGGGGCTGTGACCAGTGCATGTATTTCAGAAACTCTACGGGCCGAAGTAATGGACACCAGGAAGGCCGTTTTCCAAGTGAGGAACTTCAAGTCACAAGTACTGTAGCCAGAGACTCGAAAGGTTTACGAGTGAGCATGTCTAGTACAAGGTTAATGTCCCAGGCTGTGACTGGACATCTGATAGGAGGTCTAATATGCAGAATACCTCTAAGAAACCTCTTGACTACAGGTAACTGAGCCAGTGACATGGAAAGTACCAGCTTGTGTGATATGCCAAAATGACACAAAGATGAACTTTGACTGTGGAGTACTGCAGACCTGAGTTTGAGAGATTTAAAAGATACTCAAAATTTTATTTGGTGGGCAGGAAAAGGGGTTCCAAGAGGATTTTGCACACCAGATAGAGAAACGCTTCCATTTAGCTGTGTAGGTTTTTCTAGTGGCCGGCTTACGCGCAGCCAAAAGAATATCTGAAACTGTACGAGAAACACTGAACCTATTCACCTCTATCTCTTCAGAAGCCAAGTGTGAAGGTGACACGACCTCAGGTTGGGATGGACCACAGGACCCTGGGTCAGAAGGTTCGTCTGAAGGGTAAGCGTTCTCGGGGGGGGAGATATAGAAAGCGTCTTGTCCACCGCAGCCTGAACGCATCCTGACAAAAAATGCCAGGCTCTGGATTTCTGGAGCAGAAGAGAGGCAGTTTTGCATTGACTGGGGATGCAAAAAAGGTACAGGTCTGGGGTTCTCTACTCCTGAAAGAGTGACTGAATGACTGTTAAGTCGAGAGACCACTTGTGAGGATCCGTCTCTGTTCTGCTGAGACCATCTGCCAGCTTGTTTTGCACTCCTGGCAGGTAAACTGCTTGAATCAGAGCCTTGTGTTCCAGGCACCACTCCCACACTCTCATTGCTTCCCTGCATAATGGTTAAGAGTGTGCGCCTCCCTGCTTGTTGATGTAGTACATCACTGCCTTGTTGTCCATTTGAAGGAGAATGTTCTTGTGACAGAGTATGTCCTTCAAGGCTCGGACTGCATGGAGGATGGCTCTCATTTCCAGGACATTTATGTGAAGCTGGGACTCGCCCTGAGTCCACGTACCCTGGGTGTGGAGATCCTCACAGTGGGCTCCCCAACCCATCGGTGACGCGTTCGTGGTAATGGAAATCTGATGATCCAGAGGGGCAAAGAGATATCCTTCCAGAAGGTTGTCCTCCTGTGACCACCAGGCGAGCGACCTCTTCAGAGGTCCCGTCACCTTGGTGGGAAAAGACTAAGGGTGAGTGGTTGGGGACCACTGAGTACTGAGCATCCACTGAGAGGTTCTCATGTGGAGATGAGCTAAGGGTACAGTGAACACCAAAGATGCCATGAGGCCCAGCATCTGTTGCACTGAGATAGCTCGAACTGAACTGCGTTCCCTGATGTATCGGGCCATCTGTAAGATATCACTCCTTCTGTCCTGTGTAAGAAAAGCCCTCGTGCAGGGGGTGTCTAGAAGAGTTCCTATGAAGAGGAGCTTCTGAGAGGGCTGCAACTGCGATTTGTTGAGATTCAGCAGAACTCCCCTGGATGTGAAGAAGTCTGAGGCTGTGGCCACGGCCTCCAGAGTCTCTTGTCTGGAAGGACTTGCTAGGAGCCAGTCGCCCAGATATGGGAATACTTGTATTCTGATTTTCCTTAGATGCACTGCGAGAACTGCACAACACTTTGTAAAAACACGAGGCACCGAGGATAGCCCAAAGGGCAGGACTCTGAAGTGATAGTGTTGACCCAATGCCACGAACCTGAGGTATTTGTGGTGCTTTGGCTGTATAAGAATGGGTTGGTAGGCATCCTGCATGTCCAGGGAGGCTAGCCAATCATGTTGATAAAGCAAAGATAGCAGGGTACCCAGTGATATCTTCTTGAAATTCTCCTTGTGTAGGAACTTGTTTAACTTTCTGAGATACAGAATGGGGCGCATGCCACCAGTTTTCTTTGGGATCAGAAAGTAATGGGAGTAGAAACCTGTGTTTTGTTGATCCAGCAGAACTATTTCTACTGCCCTGTTGTTCAGAAGGCCTTGTACCGCAGAAGCAAGATGGTCTGACTGTGCTGCCGACAGCCTGGGCTGTCGTTTGGGAGGATGATCCGGAGGGGTTTCGGAAAGATTGGGTGAGTACCCCTCGCGGATTATCCGGAGAACCCATTTGTCTGATGTTATAGATTTCCACTGGTTATAGAACTGAGTCAGACGTCCTCCCACCGCTGAGGAGGAGTCTCCCTCAAATAGCTGAGGTGGGACCTGGGCCAGAAACTCAGAAGGTGGCACTGGATGCTGTGGGCCCTTATGCCTTCTGCTGCATTTTCTTTTGTGGCTGATGGTTATGTTTTTGTTAAAACCTTCTCTGCCTTTGCCCCAAAAAGACTGACGGTTGTGAAACTGACGCTTGTTTGCAACCCCTCGAGAAGGGGCGGGAACAGGTCTAGCCATCGTAATGGCAGACCTAGTCTTCTGCGTGGCCTCCAGTGCGTGCTTCACCTGAGGGCCAAACAGGTACATACCGTCAAATGGTAAGGCCATGACCTGCTACTGGGCGTCACTCGTGAAGCCCAACGTACACAGCCAAGAATGGCAGCGGGTGCAGATGCCAGCCGCCGCTTGGGAGGCTGTATTGAAGGCGTCCATTGCAGCTTTAACCTGTTGGTTATTGGACCCTAGTTATGGTTTGAAGTAACTCTGAGTTAACTTCCGAATCGGGCAGAGCTTCTACCATTTCCTTGAGTGAATGCCAAAGGACATACTCATATTGAGAAAAATAGCCCTGGTAGCTGGCAATGCGCATACCCAGGGTTGAGGCAGCAAAGACTCTCTTACCTAAGGTGGCTATCTTGCGAGATTCTTTGTTTATAGGCTGGACTGTAGATCCCTGAGGAAGGACAGCCTTATTCTCTGCCAAGACTACAATGGCATCAGTGAAGGCTTGTGAGACCCGAATGGGTCGATCCTTGGGAGGGGCATACTTCCTATCTATGGACTTGGCCACAGAAGGAATAAGAGCCAGATTCTTCCACACCATGTGTGAAAGGGTCCAGAAAGAGGGCTGTACCGGAGGGGTTAAATCCTTCAGGATCTCCGAGACATGAAGATACTGGAGATGCAAAAGCCTCGCAGGATCGATTTCTGTAGTCCGGAGAGCAAGAGTAGAATTTAAATTTTTGAGCACAGACTTAAAGGAAAGGACTTCAACCACAGGCTCTGCAGAAGGATTGATCCCTGCTCCCAGGGCAGTGTCATCAACATCATCACCCAGGCGAAGATCTGGATTAGGCTCAAAAGCATCTCCTGAGAGTCCAGGGCAGACTGTATAGACAGGAAAGGAGTGAAAATCAGGAGGAAGAACAGAAAAGGAAAGAATCAGAGTCGAGGACCCCCGAAAACCAGCCGGCACTGCACAATTCCCTGGCGCTGCAGAGGAAAACAGCACCGAGAACAAAGAGGAAGGTGCCAACTGAAGCGGCGCCACAGATGGCGCTGACAGAGCCCGCGGTGCTTTGGTTGCCACAGACGGTGCTGACAGAGCCCACAGAGCGCAGTTGGCACCGATGCCGCAGACGGCGCCGACAGAGCCCGTGGCACTGCAGACGGTGCTAACAGAGCCCTCGGTGCCATGGACAGCGCTGACAGAGCCCATGGTGCCACGGACGGTGCCAACAGATCCCGTGGTGCCGCAGACAGCGCCAACAGAGCCCACAGTGCCGCGGATGGCACTGATGCCGCAGGCAGCGTTGACAGAGCCTACGGCACCGCAGATGGCACTGACAGAGCCTGCAGCACCTCGGACGGCACCGACAGAGCCCACGGCCACCAAATGGCCCGAAGACCTCGGCGTTGGACTGACCGGCTCGGGCAACTGGACTAACCTCTGAGCCCACTGCTCCATAAGAACAGCCCACTGGTGAAACTGCTCATCGGAAGCTCCTCCAATAGGCGAGGACGAGCGCTGGTGTCAAGGAAGTCAGTTACCAGAGACCGAAACCGGAATCGCCAACTCCGACAGAGGTGGAGACCACAGCCCAGCTCTAATAACTGTCTGTCTACGAGCAGACATACCAAAGGGTGACCTCGAGTGATGCCGTTTCTTCTTTGACCTATGTGGCGAAGAAGAACTCGAGGCTGAATGGCGAGAGAATGGGACCGCTTCCTTTTATGCTTGGGGTGCCCATCCCTAAGCATTGACCATCCGTTGTCAGACCCCCCCCCCTCTGGGGAGGGCGGCGGACCGGACCTGGCCCGGATGACTGAACAGCTCTCATATGAAGTCTCCCTACTGTCACCTGACCTACTCATGGTCGACTCAGTCAATGGAGGGCTGTAAATTAAAAATATAATCGGTACAGATTCGAAATAATTCTACAAAACAATAAACTGAACTATTGCTGCTAGTGAAGTTTAACTCCCAGCGGGCGAGCAACGTCGTCACTGAAGCACACTCAATGGCGGGAAAAAAGGAGCTGAGGCAGTTGTAGGGTCGAGGCTGAGATAGTCCTTACTGCATGCGCCGAGGCTCGCAGTGCCGCTTCCTTGCGGCTCCATCTCGGTGCCGGCCCTCCTGAAAAACTTTGCTCCTGCTGGGTCCTAGCACCTCCGGCGTACTCTAATTAGTGTGAATGAGTGGTGGAGACTTACGTCCAGGAAGATACAAAATTTCTTTTTTTGAAAGACGCAGTGAATCCTGTGATCAATACAGTTTCCTCACCTGTAACAGGAGTTCTAGGACTGGTATATGTTGTTCATCCACACAACCCACCACGTCCTCCCCGGCTTCGACGCGCAACCTGGCTTCCAGCGGGCTAGATCTGGCGTCATGGGGTGGAGCCGAGGGTTTTACTACCCGTGTGGGTGAGAGGAGCCAGCTTGAAGACTTTCCGGCAAGATTTAAAGCGGCAAGGAACCTGCCACAAAGTGTGGATGAACGGCATATACCACTCCTAGAACTCCTATTACAGGTGAGTAACCTGTATTTCTAGGGACATGGATATGTTGTTCAAGCCACACTTTGTGGTAGACTCATTAGCAGTTCTCTGGGAGGGGGAAGGCAAGGCGCTCACCGCCTACTTAAGGAATAAGGACTGGAGAACCGAGGTCCTAAAACCAGCATCCTGGCATGACTCTAAGTCAATGTGGTAATGGGAAATGAAGGTATATGCTGACTTCCAGGTAGCAGCCCTGCAGATTTCCTGGATAGGGACGTCCCTAGAAGCAGCCACCGAAGCAGCGGTATGGCAGGTAGAATGAGCTGTTATCCCTTTGGGAGGCTCCATGCCTGCCAACCTACAGCAGAGATCTATGCAGGAGGTGACCCACCTGCCTATCATCCGCTTGGCTGCAGGTCTGCCAGGTGTGGCTTTAGCGTAGGTGACAAACAACTGGCAAACCTCTCCCTGAACTTTAGCCATTCGCTCCTTATAATAAGAGAGCGCTCTTCCAGGGTCCAAGGTATGGAGTCTATATTCGGCCTCAGAGGTGTGACTGGGGTAGAACACCGGCACAGTCATCACCTGGTTAAGGTGAAACTCCGACACCACCTTCGGAAGAAATTTCAGGTGGGGGCGAAGGACAACCTTGTCCCTGTGGAAGACCAGATAAGGAGACTCAATGGAAAGTGCCTGGAGCTCTCCCATCCTTCTGGCTGACGAGATAGCCACCAAGAAGGTGGTCTTCCATGACAGGTGATAGATGTCACACCTGTGCATCGGTTCGAATGGCTTGCCCATGAGCTTAGCCAATACCAGTAGTAGATCCCACGGAGGTGAAGGTTCTCGCACCAGAGGGGATATGTGATTAAGGCTTTTGAAAAAGCACCTGACCACCTTCTCCTGCACCACCGACTGCTTGCCGGCCAGCGCCCGGTAAGCAGAGATGGCCGCCAGGTGCATCTTAAGAGTCGTTGATCGAAGCCCTAGCTGAGAAGGAGACCACAGGTAGTCCAGAATGCTAGCCAAGGAATAGTCCAACCCCTTGTCCTGACACCAAATGGAGAATCTCTTCCATTTGAAGGCATAGCATTTTCTGGTCGCCTTCTTACGGGATGCCTCAACGACACTGAGGACCTCGTCGGAAAGACCCAAAGCCTGGAACTCTAGCCACTCAGGAACCAGGCCGTCAGGTGTAGGGATTGAAGGTCCGGATGGAGAACCTTCACCTTATCGACTGAGAGCAGGTCCGGGCGGGCTGGAAGCCGCCTCGGGAGCCTGGAGCTGAGGCTGAGGAGATCTGGGTACCAGAACTGGCGGGGCCAGTCTGGGGCTACCAGAACCACATGCGCCTTGTCCCTCTTCGCCTTGAGAAGCACCTTGTGGATCAAGAGAAATGGAGGGAAGGCGTAGAAGAGGCCCGGGGTCCACGACCTCGAGAAGGCATCCCCCTGCAGCGAGCCATGCTGAGGGGGGCGAGTGTGAAACAGCCTTAGCTTCACATTCTCTCTGGAGGTGAACAGGTCCACCTGAGGGTAGCCCCAATGGGAGAACAGATCTTGTACTACCTCTGGCAGGAGAGACCACTCGTGAGGAGCACCGCATATCCGGCTGAGGGCATCGGCCAGACTGTTGGAGGCTCCTGCGTGATGGATGGCTAGGAAATCGCCTCCAGGCTGATCACGAAAGACCAGATGCGGACAGCCTCCTTGCACAGAGGCAAGGAGTGCATCCTGCCCTGATGGTTGAGATAGCACATGGTGGTGGTGTTGTCCGTCTGTACCTGAATCACCTGACCCCATACAAACGGAGTGAAGGTGGTGAGGGCTAGTCGAACTGCTCGAAGCTCCAGCAGGTTGATGTGGCATCGAGACTCCTGAGGGGACCAGAGGCCGTGGGCTCTGAGCTCCCCCAGATGGGCACCTCAACCCAGCAGAGAGGAATCGGTCATTAGAGTGACCGTCGGCTTGGGGCGGATGAACGGGATAGCCTTCTGCAGATGAGCTGGGACGAGCCATCACTGCAAGCCGTCCCACATCTCCTGGGTCACTGTCACTGGCTGGTCCAGAGGACCGGAGCACTGTGACCACTGGCTGGCCAGCCCCCATTGCAGGGGACGCATATACCAGCGGGCCCAAAGGACCACGCTGGTGCAGGCCACCATGAGGCCCAGGAAGTCCCGGGCAGGGCGTAATTGCCCAACCAGAAATGAGTGGGCAAAGGAGGAAAGGACCTCGGCCCTGTCAGCCGGGAGCCGGGCTCTGGCTCAAAGAAAGTCGAGCTTTGCCCCAATGAACTGAATCGCCTGCGATGGCACGAGTTCCGATTTGGCATGAGGCCAATCTGCGAGCAGACCTGGAGGGCCAGATCCCTGGACCGCTCCACGGCCAACCTTGAGGGGGCTGCAATCAGCCAGTCATCCAGGTAAGGGTACACCCGGACTCCTCGGCACTGCAGGAATGCTCTCACCACTGCCATGCATTTGGTGAAGACCCTGGGAGCTGGAGAGAGGTCGAAGGGCATGGCCCGGAACTCGTAAAGAGATCCCTCTGCTCTGAAGCGGAGGAATTACCGATGATAGGGATGGATTTGGATGTGAAAGATCGTGTCCTGAAGGTCCAGAGAACAGAACCACATGCCTGGTTCCAATGATGGAATGATCTGAGCCAGAGTGACCATCCTGAAGGTGCGAGGCCTTAGGAACTTGTTGAGGTCGTGCAGGTCGAGAATTGGGCGCCAGCCCCCCAATCCGTTTTGGGACCAGGAAGTACCTGGACACAAACCCTGGGTCCAGAGGAGGGTCTGCCACCTCTCTGATCACCTCCTTCTGGAGGAGCAAGGCAATGTCGGCTCGATGAGCCAACAGAGAGGCTGTGGACCGTGTAGCCCCCCCCCACCCTCCGTGGGGCGATGGCTCGATAGGGAGGGAACTGCTCGAATTTCAGAGGCAGACCCCTGCCGACCACTTCTAACACCCAGCAGTCCGTGGTGTAGAGGACCAGGCGGAAAAGAAGTGGCGGAGCTGCCCCCCCACGGAGGGAACCTGGGGTGGAGTGACGAGGTTGGGGGCGACACCCTTCAACCTGTCACTGGGCAGGCTTGGAGGAAGGGCCTGCTGAGGGACCTCCTGGACCCTTGCCTCCAGGCTTCCTACTAGAGAAAGCCGCAGACTTGGTCTTAGGGCGCCAACTGTGAGCCTGCTGGCCCTGATGCTGGTGTTGCTGGGCCAGATGAGCCGTAGGGGCGAAAGGGCTTACACTGCTGCGGGCGGCCTTTGTCTTTCTGGGCAGATGTGACAGAGTCCAAGGTGGCACTGGACTTCTCGATCCTTTGGAGATGACCTTCCACTCTGGGCCCGAACAAGTCGGTGCCCAGGAAGGGAACGTCCGTCAGCTTGTGCTTGGTGTCCGCAGTGAAGGTGGAGATCCGCAGCGAAGGTGGAGATCCGCAGCCAAGCTCTGCGGCACATGGCCACTTCGGCCGCTACTGACCGGGCACAAGAGTCACCAATGTCCAATGAAGTTTGGAGCTGTTGTTTAGCCACTGCCCTTCCCTGATCCCACACTTGCTTGACTGTCGTCTGAAGGTCAGCTGGGAAATGAGGAATCACCTCATCCAGGGAGCCCACAAGGGCATGTGAGAAATGTGCCATCAGAACGGCCGAGCTAGCCTGACGAAGGCCTAGGGAGGAAGCAGCATAAACCTTCCGCCCTGAGTAATCCAACTTTTTGGATTCCTTATTGGGCAGTTTGTCCACGTCCCGAGAATTCCTGGAACGCCAGAAAACGCTATCGGTCACTAACCCCTCCGCAGAGGGGTGCTCCGAGAACCCGGAGAGTGAACCGCTAGGGACCGCGTACTTTCGAGCCATCCTGGCCAAAGGCGCGGGACAAGATGCTGGCCATTGCCACAACTCCAGGGCCGGGCCAACAATGGCTTTGGCCACCGGAAAGGCCTCTGTAGGGGAATCCCCTCGGTCCAGTATCTCCGTAAGGGGGATACTTGGCCCGTTTTTGAACAGGTCTGAGCTGCATCCCAGCAGACTTGAGATGTGTCAAGCATACCCAAAACAAGGATGGGCTCGCTCAATCGACCACTGGCCCTCGCAGACTCCAGGTCAATCGGCCTGGAGAACAGGGAGTCGTCTTCAGACTCCGAGGAGTCTGCGAACAGCTGCTGAGCGCCTGAGCCACCCTCCACCTGCCGAGGTCAATCGGGAGTGAAGGTGACCGACAACCTATGAGGCAAGCCCTGACCCAACTGAGAATCCTTGGTCGGGGCCCCAGTCTTCGGCTGTGGAGGCGGAGGTTCCACCACAATGGGTAGAGCAGCCGGTTTTGGCCGAACAACCGGCGCTGGGGGCGGCTCCTCGACTACCATGAGGGGTTGTTTTGTCCGCTCCAGTGACAGCCACTTAATGGCCGGAGAAGGTGACAGAGTCGACTTGTTACCAGTCAGTAAAAGTTGCTGCCACATCAATCCTCGTAGCGCTGACGCAGCTTGCGCTGGAGCCTATCCTCTGAAGAGGACAAGCGGCGACGCCATTTTCCATGGTGCTGAGACTGAGACCGCCGACGTCGGTGGGACCGGCTGGACCTGGAAGAGGACCGATACCTTCAGGGATTCCGAGGGTGGGTCAGAGAGGGAACGGGGGAAACCCACCCCTCCTTTGGTGCAGGGATCCTAACCGGGGACTTCGGCACAGGAGGCACAGGCAAGTCCTCGGTAACCACCGGGGGAACGGGTGAAGAAGGGTTGTCGGCTTCTCCAGTCGACAAACCGTCCGACGGGTCGAGAAAAATCTTGACTGCGTCGACGGATGTCTCGGCCAGCTGACCTGATGGGGACACCGTGAAGCCAGCGGCCTCAGCCGCAACCTTGACCGAAGTCGAGAGTCGACGGTCCGATGAAGGGGATCTCTCCCGCTCCCACAAACGTCGACAGTGGGACTTACCTTTAGAGTCCTTCTTTCTGGACTGACTGGAATGTCCCTGATGGCCTTCTCCCTTGGTGGAGAGGGACTGACAAAGTTCCTAAAAAAGCAGTGTAGGAGGAGCCCAAGGAGAGCGGGATAAATGCCACGGCCAAGGAGGAAGAAGAAGTGGCCTGGGCTGCCTCCTTCTCAAGGGCGATCATCTGCTCCAACTGCTCCGTGGAGCCCGCCGCCGGACACCACCCAACGGGCCTCCTTAGACTTGACCAGCAGGTACCGTTTTTTGAGGCACCCAGGAAGTAATCTGGCAGCATGGTCTTCCAAGACCGAAGCTGAGAAAGACCTGCACAATTCGCAGGCCTGCGAATCGTGGCCAAGCCCCAGGCAGTAGACACATGTGGCATGCGGATCAATCTGGGACATCTTCTGTCCACAAGAGCACTGATGGAAGTCGGGAGTTGATTTGTCCATCGCAGCCGCGAGGGAAGATGAAGACCTTAGTCTTTTAAATTTTAAAATTAGTTTCGGGAAATCCGAAGAGTATGGATCCAGGCCTAAAACGCAGAGCGCAAAGGTGGGAACCTGAGCTTCCAAGCGGTAAGGAAGATCTGGCGTCATGGGGCGAAGCTGAGGGCTTTACTACCCGGGTGGGTGGGAGGAGCCAGCTTGAAGACCTTCCGGCAAGATTTAAAGCAGCAAGGGCCAGCCTGGCGGCGCAGAGGGCAGAGGCACTGGACGCCACACCTCGAACCACGCCGATGACCCAGGTTCAGGAACGGACTCGGGCGCCGGGGGCTGGCAGGGAAAGGGGTAGGATTGAGCATCCATAGGACTGCTGTCCTCCCCTGGGGAGGGTTAGGGATGCATGATCGCTCTGCAGCAGCCCACAGTGGAGACCAGGGGCACAACAGAGGGATCACATGAAGGGGAACACCAGAAAAACGGAAATACCGCTCGCTGGCCGCCGGATGACGACTCTCTGTCCCCGGCTGTTCCAGTGCCTTCCCGGGGCCTCCTTCTCCACAGCAGCATCCCCAGTCCCTAAGAAAAGTGTGCTGGGGTCATCCCTCTCCCCCCGGTGCCCTCCCCCTCGGAGGAGGGGGGCCCGCCCGCCAAAGGGATACACCAGGATATCCCAGGGATCGGCTGTGATATGAGGAGTAAGAGGAGGGCCGGGTTAGGACAGGAGGGGCTATCGGGAGACGTGCAGAGCCTGAAGGAGTGGGGGCCTGCGAGCATGAGGATGACGAAAAAAGAATATACAAAAAAATAAAGCGTCAAGGAACCTGCCACAAAGTGTGGATGAACAACATATCCACGTCCCTAGAATATATTTTTTCACCATTGTCTAGTATGGCTTTTCCGACCTCACTGTACACCACTTCATATCATATTTTATTCTCATGGCAACAGATGGTTGTCAAAACCAAAGATTGCAAGATCATTTGGTAACATTGAGACCATGTTTGAATCACAGATGTAGATGTTTTGGTGACAGATTATGCAAAATATTTGACAGACCAATCATATGGCAATAAAAATAAAAAAAATAAAAAGAAAATATTAATGTTAAATGCAACTGCACCAAATAAATGTTTTAGCAGATAGCTCATCCTGCTTTTTAAGATTCCATTAATGACAGATACTGTATGTTTATGTTTTTCCTTAGGGCGACTAAAAAAATAAATCTCAAGAAAGTGACGTATGAAGATCGATAATTACTTACATAGGAAAAGCAACCCCAAAACATGTCAAGAAACTGAGGGTAGAAATGTAGAATCAGAACGATGAACCATTCTATTAAGTACTTCACAGAGGCCTGATTGTTGCTGAATCCAGCTTGGAAAATCTTGTCAGTGATTCTATTCACAAACCCCTACAAAACAGAACAGCAATGCTTACAGTCGCATCTTTATGAAACTGAGGGCTGCATTCAGACAGTCAACAGACAGGTTGGTAAATTTGAAAACTGTACATCTGATACAGCTAATTAAAAACACTGTATATTTACTGACATTGATCTGAGGTATTCTATATAGCTGTGACACAATTACTAGTGCTAATGCTTTCTGTCAGCTGATGGTAAACATATTCTTCCAGCTTTGAACCATAAAACCCACAAAAATACATAACAAAATGTACGTTGGGATTTAAAAGGGCTGCTGATGTGTATGACAAGCTCTGGTATGCAGACGACCAATGGGAGGGGCATTTATGGGGAATACGTTGATAGGCCATGCTATTTGCCCATTTTTATGAAACTCCATGCTGAATACATACTGCACCAATTCTTTTAAATTCCATCAAAGACCCCACAGTACAGCTTTTTAAGCTGCTAGAAGGCAGAGTGCCACAGATTATGCAAAATGTAGCATCCTTTACATACAAAGATGAGAACATCAGACAAGGAAAATGGAATACAGTACCACAGCAAGACAGACTTTTCCTGGACTAATGTGTGGTCTCTTCCACTTTTTGTGTCAATTTGTATCTCCCCTATAGATCTCTTAGACCATGACTATATTTTAATTTAATTTTTTTTTAATTAATTTTTTTTTTAAGTTAATTTAGTTTTTGTTGACCGGGTAAGTGCACTAGACGAACCCTGCCTATTTTCAGGCACGACCCGGGGGAGGGGGATACAGATTAATGCCAACTGACCTTGAACCAGATTAAGCTGTTGGTGGTATTTTTAGTGAATGAGCGAAATTTGGCCAGGACTCCGGGGAAATTCCCCTATTCTTTTCGATAAGTACCATGGGATCTTTAACATCCACCTGGACTACCACCAATCCAGGCAGATGGGACCTCGGTTTAACGTCTCATCTGAAAGATGGCACCTCAGAAGTGCAGCACCCCTCTCATGCTGCACTACAGTATCAGTATTGAGATATTAACCCAAGTGCCAAATATGGGAACTGAATCCACAGCCCTCTGATCTCCCGGCCTCAGAGGCGAGTGTGCTACCTACTGTGCCACTGACACTATACTGGGGTCATTCCATGGAATGGGGGCACCAATGTGTATAACAAACTCAGTTCTATGTGTAAGGATGATACATTTATAAATGACCCAGTTGAAATGGCCAACTCCTTCATCAACTATTTTTGTTCAGCCTTTTCCAAGTCTGATTCTCTCCTAGATAAATTCTCCCCATTGACTCTGAATTTATTGAAATCTCCAAGGATGAAACTATGAAAAAGATTGACAATTTAAAAAATCACAGTGCACCTGGCCCTGACCAGATACCTAGCAAGATATATGGGATATGACACGGGTGAGAGTGAGACAGTAGAAATATCTTCATGAACTGCCACTGAACTCTTGATAGCCTACGAGTGGCGAAGCACTCCTTGCTTTTTTAATTTATTTATTTACTTATTCAAGTCTAGGATTACAAATACCTTTGAGCCATGGCTCTTTTACAAAGGTTCCACGTCAGAGGCAAAAGACATACAGGGGTAGCAATGTTACAACAATAGTCAACAATATGGCACTGTAGTTATGGAATACACCAGAATAATGTTTTAAGGCATGGTTACTAGCTGTTCTGATGAGACGGGATAACCCTCAACAAGGATGAGACTAGAAGAAGGGAAACAGTGGAATAGAAAACAGAGAAGGGGGGCGGGTAGAAGGAAAGGGCAACAAAGATGCAGCCATAGGCTGTCATGCAAAATCGGATAGCACTGGCGACATGGGGGTGGGTGGAGGGGGAGGTGGCAGGTGGAGTGGGGCAGAAGATGAAATAAGAGCATCAGCGGGTTAGGGGGCAATGGATGGGTGGAGGGGAGAGAGAGGCAGAAGGACCCCAGGGACATGTCAGCTACAGTTATGGGGGCAGTCACAGGAGCTGGAGGCAGGTGCAACCGAAGTCTAGATTTAAAAATGCCCAGCGAGGGGCAGTAGAGATGGCAGGGTTGAGGCTGTTCAGCCAAAGAGAAGCTTTGTAAGTGAAAGAACGTTGACCCTGGGTGGTGAGACAGTGGGGAACTTGCAGGAGTTGAGATTTTGAACCATGGTGACCTGCATGCTATTCCTATTGTTTTGTAGCTGGGCAGTGACCCCCGGAGGTGCAAGGCCAAGGCTGATTTTCTTGGCCATTGTGCAGGTCAGGTACTTGATGCGATTTGAGAGCTGGAGCCAGCCAGTTTTAGAATACAGATTGCAGGTGTGGTTAAGACGTTGTGCTCCAGAGATAAGACGACAAGACTTATTGAGGGCGGTTGAGATACGTCTGAGGATACTCGCTGTGGCAGAGCCATAAATGATGAGACCATAGTCAATAATCGAGACCACAGAACTCTGTACGGCAATCTTCAAGGCTTCAGGGGTGAGATGTTTTCTGTGTCTGTAGAGGAGACCAATTCTGGTGTACGCTGCATTTGCCACAGAGTTGACATGGGCACCGTATGAGAGGTTGGGGTCCAACAGTATCCCTAGGTATCTGAAGTGTGGAACCTCTTCCAGGGTATTCCCATGTGATGTCAAGAAAGCCAAGGGGTGAAGCTTGTGCCGATTGTGGGAGCTGCAGAATAGCATGGCCTTAGTCTTTTTGTGGTAAAGGACAAGTTTATGCTTAGAAAACCACAACTCAACGATACTGAAGGCAAATTGGAGATTCCGTTGTAAAGACATGGGATCTTTGTGACAGGAGAAAACGACAGCATCATCGGGGTAGAGGATGGTATTCTCAGTGCAGGACTGTGGTAGAGAGTTTAGAAAGAGACTGAAGAGGAGTGGGCCCAGGATTGATCCTTGCGGGACACCCAAACGAACTGGCAAGGTGTCAGAGTGGGTATTGGAAATTTTCACCTTTTGTGAGCGGTTTTCACAGTAGCTTTTGAACCATGAGGCCGAGTCAGGGGAGAGATCAATGTTCCGAAGTTGGTCGACCAACAGCTGGTGGTGGACAGTATCGAAAGCCTTGGAGAGGTCAATGAAAACCGCCTCGGTAAGCATGCCCTTTTCGAGAGAATTATGTACTGCCCCGGTGAATTCGAGCAGAGCGGATGAGGTGCTGTGACCTTTTCTGAAGCTACGCTGTTGAGTGCACAGTAAGTTCTATTTGTCCAGACGGTTGGTTAGTTGGTCAGCTTTGTTTATTTGTTGTAGGGGGAGGAGCAAACAAGCATGGAAAAATGTGACTGGAGGCCTGGCCTCCGAATTTGCTTCATTTCTTGGGCATTCTATTTAATTTCTGGTGTTCTGGATGAAAAGGAGTGGGCATTCCAGGAAATGCATTTACCAGTTGTCTTTGTTCACCAAGGGCAGCCATAGTGCACACCATGCTTTCTTAATTTGTTGTTTTTTTTTGGGGGGGGGAGGACAAACATGCCTGGAAAGATGTATCAAGTGGAGGCATGGCCTTTGAATTTGCTTAATTTCCTGGGCTTTTTTTTTGTTTCTGGTGTTCTGGATAAAAAGGAGTTAGTGTTCCAGGTAATGCATTTTCCAGTTGTCTTTTTTCACCAAGGGGCAGCCATAGTGCACACTATGCTTTCTTAATTTGTTTTTTTTGGGGGGGGACAAACATGCCTGGAAAGATACATCAAGTGGAGGCCTGGCCTTTGAATTTGCTTAATTTCCTGGGTGTTTTTTTTTTTGTTTCTGGTGTTCTGGATAAAAAGGAGTCAGTGTTCCAGGTAAATACAGGTTACTCACCTGTAACAGGAGTTCTAGGAATGGTATATGTTGTTCATCCACACTCATTGGCAGTATCCTTGCCGCTTTAAATCTTGCCGGAAGGTCTTCAAGCTTGCTCCTCCCACCCACCCGGGTGGTATAACTCTCGGCTCCGCCCCATGACGCCAGATCTGGCCCGCTGGAAGCTCAGGTTGTGCGCCGTCGAGGTTGGTATGTAGGATGAAATTAACATATACCATTCCTAGAACCCTAAGCTACAGGTGAGTAAACCTGGTATTTAGGACATGGATATGTTGTTCATCCACACTCATTGGCAGACTCCTAGCAGTTCTCCGAGGAGGAGGCAAAGACGACACCTCTACATACTTACTTGGGAAAGAGAGACTGAGAACCTAGGCCCCAAAACCAGCATCCCGGCGTGACTCAAGGTCGATGTGGTAGTGGGTAATGAAGGTGTTTGCTGACTTCCAGGTAGCAGCCCTGCAGATTTCCTGGATAGGGACGTCCCTGGAAGCAGCCACCGTTGCAGCAGTATGGCGGGTAGAATGAGCTCTTATCCCTCTGGGAGGCTCCATGCCGCCAACTTATAGCAGAGATCTATGCAGGAGGTTACCCACCTGCTTATCGTCCGCTTGGCTGCAGGTCTGCCAGATGCTGCTTCAGCGTGAGTGACAAACAGCTGGCGAACCTCTCCTCGAATTTCAGCCGCGCCCTTATAATAAGCGGCCTTCTAGGGGTCCAGAGTATGGAGCCTATATTCGCCTCCGAGGTGTGATTGGGGTAGAACACCGCAGAGTCAACACCTGGTTAAGGTGAAACTCCGACACCACCTTCGGAAGGAATTTCGGGTGGGGGCGAGGACAACCTTGTCCCTGTGGAAGACCAGGTAAGGAGACTCGTGGAAAGCGCCTGGAGCTCTCCCATCCTTCTGGCTGACGGATAGCCACCAAGAAGGCGGTCTTCCACGACAGGTGAGAGAGAGCACCTGTGCATAGGTTCAATGCTTCCATGAGCTTTGCCAGTACCAGCAGTAGATCCCACGGAGGTGGGGGTTCCCATGACTGGAGGAATGTGATCAAGGCCTTTGAAAAAGCGCCAGACCACCTCCTGCGCCACTCGATTCGCTTCCCGCCCGCGCCTGCAAGCAGAGATGGCTGCCAGGTGCACCCCTTAGGTCGCCGACCTAAGCCCTTGACCAGAAAGGACCATAAATAGTCCAAGATGCTTGCCAAGGAACAGGAGGAAGGGTCCAAGCCCTTGCCTTCGACACCAAATGGAAAACCTTTCCATTTGAAGGCATAGCATTTTCTGGTCGACTCCTTACGGGACGCCCAACTACATTGAGGACCTCGCCGGAAAGACCCAAGGCCTGGAACTCTCAGCCAGGAACCAGGCCGCCAGGGTGCAGGGATTGAAGGTCCGGATGGAACACCTTCCCCTGATTGACTGAGAGCAGGTCCGGGCGAGCTGGAAGCTGCCGCGGAGTCCTGGAGCTGAGACTGAGGAGATCTGGGTACCAGAACTGGCGAGGCCAGTCTGGGGCTATCAGAATCACCTGCGCCTTGTCCCTCCTCGCCTTGAGAAGCACCTTGTGGATCAAGGGAAATGGGGGAAAGGCGTAAAAGAGGCCCGGGGTCCATTGCCTCGAGAAGGCATCCCCCTGCAGCGAGCCCTGCTGAGGGGGCGGGCATGGAACAGACTCAGCCGTGCCTCCATGGAGGCAAACAGGTCCACCTGAGGTGTGCCCCAAAGGGAGAACAGATGCTGTACTACCTCCGCAGGAGAGACCACTCGTGAGATGCAGCCCTATCCGGCTCAGGGCATCGGCCAGGGTGTTGGAGGCTCCTGCCACGTGAATGGCTAGGAGATCCGCCCCAGGCTGCGCACGAAGTGACCAAATGCGGAGAGCTTCCTTGCATAGAAGCATGGAGCGCGGCCCCTCTGGCGGTTCAGATAGTACATGGTCGTGGTATTGTCCGCCTGACTCGGACCACTTGACCCCGGAGGAACGGAGCAAAGGGGTGAGAGCTAGGCGGACCGCCGGAGCTCCAGCAGGTTGATGTGGCATCGACTCCCGCTGGGACCAGAGGCCATGAGCCCGGTGTTCCCCAGATGGGCACCCCAACCCATCAGAGAGGCATCGGTCGATAGAGAGACCGCGGCCCGGGCGGACGAACGGGATGCCTTCCTGCAAATGATCTGGAACGTCCACCACTGGAGAGCTGCCCACATCCCTGTGTCACCGACGACAAGCTGGTCCAAGGGATCGCAGCGCCAGGACCACTGGCTGGCCAGTCCCCACTGAAGGGGACGGATGTTCCAGCGGGCCCAACGGACCACGCTGGTGCAGGCCGCCATGAGACCCAGGAGGCGAGGAAGTCCCGGCAGGGCGCAATTGCCAACCAGAAATGATCGAAAAGGAGGAAAGAACCTCGGCCCTGTCCGCCGGAGCCACGCCTGGCTCGAAGAGAGTCGAGCTGCCTGATGAATAGAATCACCTGCTTCGGCTCGAGTCCGACTTGGCCTCGTGATAAGGAGGCCCAGTTGAGAGCAGACCTGAGGGCCAGATCTCTGACCACTCCGCCTCCTCCCTGAGGGAGCTGCTATCAGCCAGTCGTCCAGGTAAGGGTACACCCGACCTCGCCGCAGGGAATGCTGTCACCACTGCCATGCATTTGGTGAAGACCCTGGAGCTGGAGACAAGCCAAGGGCATGGCTTGAACTCAAGAGGATCCTTCCGCCGGAAGCGAAGGAATCTCTGGTGAGACGGACGGATAGGGACGTGAAAAGCGTCCTGCAAGTCCAGAGAGCAGAACCACGCCTGCCCAAGGATGGTATTATCTGAGCCAGAGTGACCATCCTGAAGGTTCGAGACCTTAGGAACTTGTTTAGGTCGTAGGTCGAGAATGGGGCGCCAGCCCCCGTCTGCTTCGAACCAGGAAGTACCTGGACACAAACCCTGGGTCTGAAGGAGGGTCCACCACCTCTCTTACCACCTCCTTCTGGAGGAGGAGATGGTGTCGGCTCGACGAGCCGCCAGTGAGGCTGGGATCAGGCCCCGAGGGGCGACGGCTCTGAAGGGTGGTGCCTGCTCGAATTCCAGAGGCAGGCTCTTCCCACCACCTCCAAGACCCACCTGTCCGTGGTAACAGCGACCAGGCGGAACGGAAGTGCTGAGCCGCCTTCACGGGGGACCTAGGGGCAGACGGGATGGGGGGCGACACCTCAGCCTGTCACTGGGCAGGCTTGAGGAGGGACCGCCGAGGGACCCTCCTGGGCCCTTTCCTCCTGCCTGTTAGAGGAAGCCGGGCGGTTTGGTTTGGGATGCCAAGGCCGAGCCTGCTGGCCTCTGACGCTGCTGGCGTCAAGGCACACAGAAGGACGAAGGGCTTAGGCTGTGGTTTGCGGCCTTTGTCCTTCTGAGCGGAAGAGACCGAGTCCAAGGTGGCATTGGATTCTCGATCCTCTGCAGGTGACCTTCCACCCCAGGGCCGAAGAGGTCAGTCCCCAAAAAGGGAACATCCGCCAACTTGTGCTGGGTATCCGAAGTAAAGGTGGATATCCTCAGCCAAGCCCGCCGACGCATAGCCACTGCGGCCGCCACCGATCTGGCACATGAGTCCCCTATATCCAAAGCAGTCTGGATGACCTCATCCAGGGAGCCCAACAGGGCATGAGAAAAATGTGCCATGAGGATGGCCGAACTGGCCTGACGAAGGCCGAGAGAGGACGCAGCGCAGACTTTTCGCCCGACATAGTCCAATTTCTTGGACTCCTTGTCAGGAGGTTTGTCCACATCCCTGGCGTTGCCGGCGAGCCGGAAAACGCTGTCGGTAACCAACCCCTCAGCAGAGGGTGTTCAAAACCGACAAGGAACCGGTAGGGACCGATACTTCCTGGCCATCCTGGCCAGGCGCAGGGCAGGAAGCAGGCGCTGCCAAAGTTCCAGTGCCGACCCACTATGGCCTGCCACCGGAAAGGCCTCCGCCGGAGAATCCCTCGGTCCAGAATCTCCGTGAGGGATACCTGGGTCTGCTTGGAACGGGTTCCAGCTCCATCCCGTAGACTCCGAGATGAGCCGAGCAGTCCTAGGAAGGACGATGGCTATCGCCCATTGACTGACCTCCTGAAGACCCAAGTCCAGTCGCTTGGAGAAGAAGGAGGAATCATCTCGACTGGAAGAGTCCTCAAGAGCTGCCTCTGGCCTGAGCCACCCTTCACCTGCCGAGGTCGGTCGGGAGTGAGGGTAACTGACAGCCGGCGGGTAAACCCTCAGCCGATCGAGAATCCTTGGTCGGAGCCCCAATGGTGGGCTGTGGAGGCGGAGGTTCCACCGAATCGGTGGAGCAGCTGGTTTTGGCGAACAACCGCCTGGTATAGGCCCTCGGACAAGTCGAGGGGTTGTGTCGGCCGCCCGGTGACAGCTACTGCCGGCCGCGACGGAGTCGGGCTTATTCCCCGGCCAGGAGGAGTTGTTGCGAACATAAGGTCCTCGCACTGCCGACGACTCCAGGGCCAAGCCTCCCTCATCCGAGGAGGAGGACGAGGACGAGTGGCGACGCTGCTTACTGCGGTGCCGAGACCGAGACCGCCTATGACGGTGGGATCGGCTGGACCGCGAAGAGGTCCGAGACCGAGACCGAGTCCCGGAATTTCCGAGGTCGGTGCGGGGAGGTGTCGGCCGGAACCGGCACTCCCTTCGGCTCGGATGGTCCATCCGAGGGCTCCGGAACCGGAGGCACAGGCGAGCCCACGGGATCCTCAACTCCTCCCGGGGAACCGGGAGAGGGAATTCGCTGCTACAAAGGCGACAGCCCGTCCAATGGGTCGAGAAAATCTCGACTTCATCGGTGGGAGTCTCGTCAACTGACCTGACGGGACACCGTGAGGCCAGTGGTCAAGCCGAGCGGTCGACCGGGCCGACGGTCACGGCGTCCGGGAGAGGGACCTTCCCGCCTCCCAAGAGCGCCGACGGAGGACTCACCCTGTCCTCTTGGACCGAGAATAAGGTCCAGCAGACGCAGGCCCTTCTCCTTTAGTGGAGAGGGACAGACAAAGCTCCTAAAAGAAGCCGTGTGAAGAACCCAGAGAGCAGGGATAAATGCCGCGGCCGAGGAAGATACGCCCGCGCCGCCTCTTCGAGGGCGACCATCCGCCGAGCTGATCCGCCGAGTCGCCGTCAGGACACCGCCAACCGGGCCTCCTTGGACTTCACCGAGGGAAACGCTCTGGGACGGCCCAGTTGCACCGGGCAGCACGGTCTTCGAGGACGAGGCTGAGAAAGATGAGCACAGGTCGCAAGCTCGCGGGTCGTGCTCAAGGCCTAAGCAGTATACACCGGAGGAGGATCCGTCCGAGACATCTTCTGCCCGCATGGGCATCTCCGAAATCCGGGAGTCGATTTGTCCATCGCAGCCGCGAGGGATAGAAGACTGAAGTCTTTTTGCAAAATTTTATTTTTAAATCCGCAAACGGAGAAATAGGAACCAGTCGCAAACGCAGAGCGTTAAGGAGGGAACCTGAGCTTCCAAGCGGTAAGGAAGATCTGGCGTCATGGGGCGGAGCCGAGAGTTATACCACCCGGGTGGGTGGGAGGAGCAAGCTTGAAGACCTTCCGGCAAGATTTAAAGCGGCAAGGATACTGCCAATGAGTGTGGATGAACAACATATCCATGTCCCTAGAATGTATTTTCCAGTTGTCTTTGTTCACCTAGGGGCAGCCATAGTACACATCATGCTTTCCTAATTTGTTGGGGAGACAAACATGTCTGGAAAGATGTATCAAGTGGAGGCCTGGCCTTTGAATTTGCTTAATTTCTTGGTTTTTTTTTTCTAGTGTTTTGATGAAAAGGAGTGGGTGTTCCAGGTGGCTTTTGTTCCACCGAGGGCAGCCATAGTGCACTCCATGCTTCTTTGTTTGTTTTGGGGTGTGGATGAACACACTTTAAAGATGCACCTACTGAGACCTGGGTTTGAATTTGCTTCGTTTCTGGGCATTTTGTTTTAATTTCTGGTGTTTTGGATTATAAGGAGGAGCTTCCAGGCAATGCATTTTCCAGGTGGCTTTGTTCCTGAGGGAGTAGCCATTATGCACACCATCCTTTCTTCGCTTGTTTTGGGGGTGGACAACACACTTGAAAGATGCATAACCTGGGCTTTGGCTTTGAATCTGATCCTGTACTTTTGTAATCTAATTTAATACAATCCTTTTAATTAATTGTTTTAGTCTTTTGAAGTTGCTTGGTGGTGATTATTCATTAAATGGATACTGTCAGCTATTTTTTTATATATATTTCTGTGGGACCAGGGTGCTGTTGCCTTACAACTATACCTTCTGATGACATGGTACCTGCTCTGCCAGATAGCTACATTTGATATTTTTTAATTTGAATTTTGCTTCCTGGCAAGTTAGCGCGTACCTCCATTTTGTTTGCAGGCATGTGAAGGTGTGCCTTCATTTTGTTTGCAGGCAAGTGAAGGCGTGCCTCCATTTTGTTTGCTGGCAAGTGAGGGCATGCCTCCATTTTGTTTGGCGGCAATTGAGGGCGTGCCTTCATTCTGTTTGCCAGCAAGTGAGGACGTCCCATCTTTTGGCTTGCTGGCATGTGAGGGCGTGCCTCCATTTTGTTTGCAGGCAAACGAGGGTGTGCCTCCATTTTGTTTGCAGGTAAGTGGGGATGTGTCTAGGGTTACCACCTGTCCTAATTTTTGCAGGACAGTCCTGATTTGGGAAGCTGTGTCCTGCAAAAAAACATGAAAAATACTACATGTCCTGATTTTAGAGTAGAAAAAATATTTCTAACTTTCCACTAAATGTTGCAGAAAACTACAATACCGTAACTAAAACACCTTAAAATGATAAGAAACAATAGACGCAACTAAGAAACTACAATACTTAGCCTTAATTCTGATTATATAGAAAAAACAAGTCTGTTGCACTGGTCAAGGTTGCGTACTGTCCTGCGAAAAGAAAAAATTACTCACCTTAGTAATTGCTTTTCTTCTCATGGAGTCTTGCTATATTAGGACTTATTGCAGTTAGCCCCTGGCTCTGAACTGCCCCGGAGAGGAAACAGTTAACTCTAGAGAGATCTGGAGTTCCACAGCGCGAGGGCGCTGTTCAAAGCTCTATCTGGCCAGTTTCAAATGAAACTGCCAGGTTCTTTACGAAGCTAAACTAACATAGCAAGTCTGTGTGGAAAAGCTCTACACTAGCCATTGGCTACCTGCCAGTAGTAAAACAACAAAACACAACAACAATCACAGAATAAAAACAATATTACCTATTGTTGTTAGGATCACTCCTGACAAGACTAATAGGCCCTCTCCCAAAAGACTCAAGTCCAGAGAGGGACCATCTACCACTTAACAAAAATAGAATTACCTAGTTCCTCAACCCAAATGAAACGGGGGAACTAGAGAGACTAAAATGGCATGACACAGTGCTTGCACTAATTTGCCAACCCCTGCACTCCAAGTAGGGAATTCTGAGAGGGTAGGAGGGGTTGTTCAATATAGCAAGATTCCATGAGAAGAAAAGCAATTACTAAGGTGAGTAATTTTTTCTTCAAACACCATGAAGTCTTGCTATAATTAGGACTTATTGCAGATTATACAGCAGTACCTCCATGGAGGAGGGCCAGAACCTACTTAGGGAATAGGCTCTGAAGCACAGCTGTGCCAAAACGAGCATCTCTCCTGGACTGGACGTCCAGGGAATAATGCTTGGTGAAGGTGTGGACTGTCTTCCAGGTAGCAGCTTGGCAAATTTCCAAAATGGGAATATCTCTAGCAGCCGCTAGAGATGCAGCTGTACCCCTGGTGGAATGAGCCCTCAGTCCTGAGGGAGGTTCTCTGCCTAGTCTTTGGTATCAGAACTGGATATAAGAGACAGTCCACCTTGCGATTGTCCTCTTAGTGGCAGGTCTCCCTTTGCCCACTTCTCCATAGGTAAGGAAGAGTTGGAGGGATTCGAACCTATGACCCTTGGTGCGTTCCAAATAGTAGCTTAGAGCTCTTTTGACGCCCAAACTGTGCAGTCTCCTCTCCTGAGAAAGAGTGCTCAGTGAAAATACTGAAGAGAGATGGATTGGTTGAGATGAAAATCTGAAACCACTTTAGGTAAAACTTTCTGTTAGTCCTGAGGACTACTTTATCTCTGTGAAAAGAAATAAAATCCTTTTCCACTGACAAGGCTTGTAATTCACTTATACTCCTAGCAGAAGTGATAGCCACTAGAAAGACAGTCTTCCAAGTTAAAAACTTGAGATCTGCTGAAGACAGAGGCTCAAAGGGGGATTGCATTAGCTGAGCAATGCAAACATTCAGATCCCAGGCTGGGGCTGGTTCCCGAAAGGGAGGGTTAGTGTGAAGTAACCCCTTAAAAAACTTGGAAAACACAGGGTGAGAGGAGAGGGAAACAGGTTTCCCTGCAGAAACAAAAACAGAAACAGCTGCTAGATGAACCTTCAAAGTAGCTGGTTTGAGGCCTAGGGAATTTAGATGGACCAAATAGTCCAATAAAATGGCCAAGTCAGCAGATTCTGGTACAATTTGCTTCTCAGAACACCAAAAGGAAAACCTCTTCCACTTGGAGTTGTAAGTGGCCCTAGTGGAAGGCTTCCTAGAAGCCTTCAAAATATCCAGGACACCTTGAGAAAGGTGTAAATCAGCAAATTCTAGCTCCTCAAGAACCAGGCCTTGAGGTGGAGGGAATTGAGGTCCGGGTACCACACTCTCCCCTGTGCACAGGTCAGCAGGTCGTGGGTCCTGGGCAAGGTCAGGGAAGGGTGGAATGTCAGGGACAGGAGAAAAGGGTACCAGGGCTGCCTGGCCTAGTCTGGAGCAATCAGAATCACTTTGCAGGGCTGAGTTCTGATTTTTACTAGTACCCTGAAGAGGAGAGGGAAGGGAGGAAAGGCATACAGGAACTTCCCTTTCCAATCCAACTGAAAGGCGTCCAGGGGGACTGATCCCAGCACTGGAGGCCTGCAACAAAACAGAGGAAGTTGGTGGTTGTCTGGGGCTGCGAAAGATCTATCTGAGGGTGCCCCATCTGGCAAAGACTGTCCCCAGCACCAGAGGATTCAGGGCCCATTCGTGATGGCCCTGAGAAATCCTGCTGAGGGCATCTGCCAGGACATTGTCCTTCCCTGGGAGGTGAACCGCTATCAGGGAGGTGTTCAGGGAATAAGCCAGAGACCACAACTTCATTGCTTCAGTGCACAAGGCTGAAGACCGAGTGCCCCTTGCTTGTTGATGTACCACATTGTTGTGGTGTTGTCTGTCCTGACTTGAACTACCTTGTTCTGGACAGTAGCTGAAAAGCCTGAGAGCTAAGAGAACAGCTCTGAGTTCCAAAAGATTGATGTGGAGCAGAGATTCCCGAGGGACCACACTCCCTGAGTGGAAAGGTCGCCCAAGTGAGCCCCCCACCCTAACAGGGAGGCATCCGTGGTGAGGGTGAGGGAATGAAGAACGGGTAAGAAGGGGACCCCCTGAGTTAGATTGCTTTGATCCTGCCACCACTGAAGGGCTAGGATCAGGGTTTTGGTCACTGGGACTAATTTGGTAAGGGGGTCCTTCCTTTGAGACCAGTAGGACCTCAAGTGGAACTGGATGTCCCTCATCTGAAATCTTGCTCCCTGCACGACAGCTGTGGAAGCAGCCATGTGCCCTAGGAGTTGCAGAAAGTGCTTTGCTGGTCGAGAGACCTGCAGGGAGAGGATGCCAGGGCAAAGATTCTGTCCACTCTTTCCGAGGGAAGAAATGCCTGGCTGACTTTGTGTTCAACTCTGCGCCTATGAAAGTTAGTACCTGAACTGGTTCCAGAACTGACTTTGGAAAATTCAGCAGAAATCCCAGAGAAGTGAGAAGCTGCTGGGTGACTTGCAAGTGGGATTTTACCTGATCTGGAGACTGACCCACTATGAGCCAGTCGTCCAGGTAGGGAAACACAGCAACCCCTTGCCTTCTTAAATGAGCCACTACCACAGCTAGACATTTTGTGAAAACCCTTGGAGCAGAAGTGAGGCCGAAGGGCACTGTTCTGAACTGGTAGTGGCCAGAGGGCAGTTCGAACCTGAGGTACTTTCGGTGAGAAGGCCTGATCAAGATATGAAAATAGGCATCCTTGAGGTCCAGGGAAGCTAGCCAGTCCCCTGGCCTTAGGGAAGGCAAAATCATTGCCAGAGTTAACATTTTGAACTTTGGTTTCAAAAAGATGCTTGTTCAGGAACCTTAAATCTAGGATGGGCCGCCATTCTCCTGTCTTTTTTGGGGTAAGGAAGTATCTCGAGTACAGCCCCTTGCCCTGATGGCAAGGAGGAACCCTTTGCACTGCTTTGCAGTCTAGAAGAGAAGAAACCTCTGCTTCCAAAGCAAGGGCTTCTGAAGGATTTGCAGGAGGAAAATGTCTGGCTCTCATCTTAGGGAACTGCTTGAAGCTGAGAACCAGACCTTGGCTTACCACCTCCAGAACCCATTTGTCCGAAGTTAGGGACTACCAGTTCTGGCTGAAATAAGCCAACCTGCCCCCCCACCGGTACAGGAGAATCGGCCCTGGACACCCCGTCAGGGTGCCTGCTTGGCAGCAGCTTTAGGCTGAGGAGAGGGAGAGGGTCTGCCTGTGCCCCGTCTACCTCTGCCTCTGCCTCTGAAAAAAACCCTCTGAGCAAAGGCTGAAGAGGTCTGAACTTGATAAAAAGGCCTGTGGTAAGGCCTGCCCTACCCCTGGGGCATGCCTTTGTGGAGTGGCATGCCTCCTTAGCTTGGGCACTTTTGTAGGTAGTTCTGTATTCATCCATCTTTTTCATGTAATTTTCTGTTTGATCCTCAAACAGAGAATTTCCTACCACCGGAAAATCTATAGCCTTTGACTGAGTATCTTGGGACAGATTAGTGCATCTGAGCCATGCCAACCTACGGAGAGCTACAGAAGTGGCCATGACCCTAGAGGAAACATCATTAACATCAACAGCAGTATGAAATTGAACTTTAGAGGCTTCAATGCCATCAGCAGCCACTTGTTCCAACTCACTAGCCAGCTGGCCCTGGGCCTGCTTGGCCAACTGCAATATAGTGTCCCATCTAGATTTCTGATATCTAGCCACATAAGCCATATAATTAGCCTGTCTGAGTCCCAACAAAGCTGCCATATATTGTTTTTTGCCATGGCATCAATCTTCCTGGAATCCTTATCAGGAGGATGTGAGGCCAGGGGAATATTAGCCTTGTCACAGGCTGCAGCTTGAACAACACCTACATGACTACACTGGTCAGTGAGGAAGTCTGTATCAGGGCCTGATAAAGTATACCTTCTGTCCATTTTTTTATCTACAGGAGGGACAGAATGAGGATTTTTTAAAATCTTCGTTGTTTGCTTCCTAAATGACTTATGCAAAGGAATAGACAACCTTCTAGACTCTGGAATATCCATCATTTCTACATAATCAGGCTCCTCTTGCTCATCCACAGCCCCTCTAAAGGGAGCTGGAGGGTTTCTGCCACCTTTTATAAAACCTAAAATGAGAAGGGGACCTAGACAGCAAAGGGGAGATTCAAAGGTCTATCTGGAGAAATGTCCGCTCATTGGGCACGCCAGACCTTCCCAGTCACAAATGCACTGATCAAATACCTCCTCCCTCCTGTGGTTCATAAAAACTCTCAACATCATAATCCTGAACCACTGGACCTGAACGAGCCACCCTTTTCCCAACTAAAGGGGTTTGACAAGTCCCTGAGACAAAGACTGAACAATCTGTATGGCTTTATATCTCTGCAGCAGTTGGAGAGACAATTTTGACTCCAGACCTGCTGATTTCTTGTCTTTTTTACTGGGACTGGTTCCTCTGAACCAGCCTTTCTTTTGCCCGAGGAAGTCTCGCCCTGGTCAGAGGGCACTCCCTCTGGTCCAGTGGGTGCTGGACCGGGCTGGCCATCCGGGTCAGCGGACTTTTTGGCCTCTCCCCTGAGCCGCCCAATCTCTTTCCAGGGTGGCTGCAGGACATTTTTACACCTGGCAGTCTGACAGGAGGTGGTCAGCCCCAGACAATAGACACAGTGGTGTGGGTCAGCCTTGGCAAAGGCTTCCCCACAGACATCACAGTGTTGAAACCCAGTGGGCCCGGTTTTTCTTTTGGTTTCTCAGACATAATGCCAGCCTAACAAAAACTTGCCCTTTAAACGGCTGTGCTAGGCAAGACACCCTTATCGGTTCCTAACCGAAGTCACGGGTATTTGAAAACCCAGATAATGCTAGGTTTTTAGAACCGATAAGAACCGGAACCGCACTTCTAAAAGCCCATTCAATGAATAATTCTAGTTTTTATAAAACCGATCGGTTCAGACTGAACCGATAATGAATTTCCACACAGACTTAAACACTAGTACTACGGTTTACCAGATAGAGCTTTTGACCAAAATGCGGTAAAATAGACACTTTGCCGATTCAAATGAACCAATAAATCGCTTGAACCGCAAAAATGAACCGAGCTGAAGGAGCTGGTCTCCGGAGCGACTGTTCAGTGAAAGCGAGTAAAGAATCTGGCAGTTTCATTTGAAACTGGCCAGATAGAGCTTTGAACAGCGCCCTCGCGCTGTGGAACTCCAGATCTCTCTGGAGTTAACTGTTTCCTCTCCGGGGCAGTTCAGAGCCAGGGGCTAACTGCAATAAGTCCTAATTATAGCAAGACTTCATGGTGTTTGAAATCAAGTTTCAGTAAGAAATGTCCCACTTTGGACTTCATAAAAGGTGGTAACCTTAGATGCGTCTCCATTTTGTTTGCAGGCAAGTTTTTATTTATTGAAATGTTTCACCAGGAAGGCACACTAAACAAGTTACTCGTCTCCTAGTTTGATCTGGGGGGAGGGGGGAGCACGAGGATATGACAAAAACAGGGTGTACATACATTGACTGGATAGAGAACAATTACAAATTGCATAAGAGTGAAGACAGCAAATGCAGCAGTAATACAATGCAGGCAAAAGTTTTGTAGTATACGACAATGGAGTTAAACTGTATAGGAAGCATACAAAACAGGCAATACAATTTAACCTAGCAGAGCAAGTGAAGTGCTAGGAAATACATAGAGGGAACACAAGGTAGGGGACGAGTGCTGTAGGTAAAGGACTGGGACAAGTGCTGTAAGTATGGGACAGGGTGAGGTAGGTGGGTGAGGGGAGGATTTGGGGTGGGGTTGGCTGCAATACCAAATTAACCCTCCAGGGTGATGGAACCTGACCGGGGAGGAATTGGCAGGCAAGAACTACAGGAGTTATGGAGGGTTAAAGCAGGAGCAGCAGGGAGCAAGGAAATTGTGGAGGGCAGTGCCAAGGGAATAGGTGGAGGAAGAATGCCTTAGTTGAGGAGGGGGTGAAGGAGTTCCAGGTTTTAGGGAACTGATAGGAAAAACTGGGCCGGCCGATAAGGGAGGAGCGGCGTGGAACCACCAGTGTGCGCGTGTCAATTGATCTGAGGGAGTGGAAGGAGGAATGGCAAGAGAAGATGAGAGGTAGGGAGAAAGTTCACCTAGGAGAATTTGGAGGTTAGTCTGGCACAGTGGAAGAGACATCTGTTTGACAGTGATGGGAAGGCAAGGGAATGACAGAGTTCACAGTGATGGGTTCAAGGGTGGGAGTCACAGAAAAGCGGCAGAAAGAGTTGAAAAGACTGTTCAATTTGGTCAAGGAAGATTTGGGAGCAGCACCATAGACTACATCACAGTAGTCAAAGATAGGGAGTATCATCTTCTGGACAAGTTCACGCCTCACAGCCAGTGGGATGCAATTGCGATTCCAGTAGAGGGCGCCAAGCCTGGGGCGCAGTTTCTTCAGGATGGCATCGATGTGCATGGAGAAGTTGAGGTGTTGGTCCAACCAAACTCCCAGATATCTAAAAGAGGATGTATCCTCGATGGGTGTCTTGTTAAAGGGTGTGGAAGTAGGGGAGGGTGGAGAGCCTAGAGAGTCTCTGCCTGGTGCCAACAGTCCTAGAGACTGTCTTCTTGGCATTAAGGAAGAGTCAGTGATGGCCAAGTGGTTAGGGCTCCTTCCTGCAGTAGAGAAAGGGAAAGCAGAGAAGGTTCAAGTCCCACTGCCCCACTGCTGAAGGAAATACCTCAAATAAGCACCTGGGGGAGAAGGAGTAGGAGTGGGGGGAGGGGGTGTTACAGCTGGAAGGGAAAGGTGCAGTAGTTGTTTAGGAGGCATTTCAACAGAGGGGCAGAGGGAGTGACTTCAATGTTAAGCTGGCCATGTGGCTTGGTGGTAAGAGTGGCTGGCTACAATGGGAAGGGTGCATGGTTCAAGGCTGGGAAGACACATACCATTTAAGATTGGAGGAATGGTCAAATGTATGGCAGCTTAGATTCAACGCAAAGAAGTGCAAAGTAATGCACCTGGAAAACAAAAACCCAGGGGAAGAGTACACAATGGCGGGTGAGATACTGACAACAACAAAAATGGAAAGGGACCTGGGGGTAGTCTTATCAGATGACCTAAAGGCAGGCCAGCAATGTGAGAAGGCAGTAAGGAGGGCTGGATGCATAGGGAGAGGCAACACCAGTAGAAAAAAGGAAGTTGTTGGTCCTCTGTACAGACGGTCTATGGAGTACTGTGTACAGTTCTGGAGACCCCATCTCTGCAAAGACATAGGCAGGGTGGAGGCTGTCCAGAGGAGGGCAACCAAAATGGTGCAGGGTCTGCACCAGAAGACATATGAAAAAGACTAAAGGAGCTTAAGATGTATAGCCTCAGGGAAGGGGAGGGGGACATGATGGAAACTTTCAAATACCTCAAGGAATCAACAAAGTCCAAGAGGGTAGCATCTTTCAGAAAAGAGAAGTGCAAGAACAAGGGGCACAATTTGAAGATAGAGGGGACGGCTAAGAGGTAATGAGGAAGTATTTCTTCACAGAGAGGGTGTAGATGCATGGAACAGCCTTCCTGAGGAGGTTGTAGAGTCAAAAACAGTGGGGGAATTCAAGAATGCATGGGACAGATATAAGGCAATTCTAGTGGGGGTAGGAGGAAGTACGCTGTTGGTTAACTAGGATCTGCAGCTTATCCGTTAGGTAGGGAAATGGGCAGACTAGGTGGGCCAAGCGGTCCTTATCTGCTGTCAAATTCTATGTTTCTATGGCGGGAAGCAAACCAGAGCTGAACTTGGGTGAAGTCATGCTGTAAGCTGGATTCCACGGCAGCAGGGTTGTTGCCGGAGCTGTACAAGACAGTGTCACTGGCATACATGTGAATGGAGGAGGTCTGACGGACTGAGGGAAGGTTGATTAAGGAAGATGGAGAAAAGTAGTGGACAAAATACTGAGCCCTTCGGAACCCCAATATTGATAGGGAGAGGAGGGGAAATGAGGTTGGAGATTTTTACTGCTTGGGTCCTGCCAATGAGGCAGGATTTAAACCAGTTGATAGCAGACAGGGCAAGGCCGGCTGCAGAGAGGGAGTCAAGGAGCAAAGTATGGGAGACTGTGTTGAAAACTTTGGCTAGGTTGACAAAGATGGCTGAGGTGATCAGTCCATCGTCCATCACTGTAAGGATAGAGTCGGTGAGCCTGAGGAGGGAGGTGGTTGTTGAGTGGTTCTTCCGAAAACCAGATTGGAAAGGGGGAAAGGAGAAGGAATTAGTGAGAAAGGAGGAGAGTTGTGAGAACACCAGGTGTTCCTGGAGTTTAGCGAGGGTAGGAAGGAGGGAGACGGGGCGACAGTTACCAGGAACAGTCAGGTCACCTCCCTTAGGGAGTGGCACGACAATTACATGTTTCCAGTAGGAAGGAACTTGAGAAAGCGAAAAGGAGAGGTTTAGAATAATAGAGATAGGATAGGCAATAGCTGGAGCGGAGAGGTAAAGAAGTTTGGGATCAAGACCATCTGGAGAGGTCCCTTTAGAGGGGTTAAGGGAGAGGAGAGCATTCAGGGCTTCAACAGTGGTAATGGAAGAGGAGGAAAAAGGGGAAGAGTCAGGTGAGGGAAGCAGTTGGGTGCACGAGTGATGAGCAGGTAGTGGGGGGAGGGAGCACAAACGAGATGAGGCGCAAGATGTGTAGTAGGTGTTGAATTAATTTGCCACCAATTTAGGGTCAGATACCAGTGAGTTATTTATTTTAAGAACTGGGGGGAGGGGTGAGAGGGAGGAGAGAAGAGGACATGGAACACTCTCCAGAATTTAGATGGGGAGTTTATATTAGTTTGGTATGACTTTTTGAAAAATTCAGACTCAGCCAGTTTGGTAGCTTTAGTGCAGCAGTTGTGAAGCATTTTGTATAAGGCATAGTCATTGGGGTGCTTTGTGGATTTGTGTTGTTTCCAAGCCCAGTCACGCTCTCTGAAGCAGGCCACTAATTCCAGGGTAATCCAAGGGAGGTGGATACCACAGACCATGGTCCTCTTGAAAGGGGCAAATGCATTCCAGGAGGAAATGAATTTTTCCTTGCAATAGTCAAGGGCTAGGTCGACGGAGGTGGAGGAGGATGGGGGGCAGTCAACAGATGCTAGTTCTGCTTTGAGTGGGGCAAGCTCTAGGGATTTGAAGGAGCGAAGCATGATGATTTACACAGAAACATAGACTTTGATGGCAGATAAGGACCACTTGGTCCACCCAGTCCGCCCATTTCCCTACCTATTGGATAAGCTGCAGATTCTAGTTAACCAACAGCCTACTTCCTGCAACCCCCCACTATAATTGCCTTATGTCTGTCCCATGCATGTTTGAATTCCCCCACTGTTTTAGACCCCACAACCTCTCCAGGAAAGCGGTTCCATAGGCCCACCACTCTCTCCGTGAAAATAATTTCCCACATTACCCCTGAGCCGCCCCTCTAACTTTAAATTGTGCCCCTTGTTCTTACACATCTCTTTTCTGAAAGATGCTACCCTCCTGGACTTTGTGGATTCCCTTGAGGTACTTAAAAGTTTCTATCATGTCCCCCCGTCCCTCCTTTCATCAAGGGTATACATATTAAGCTCTCTCAGTCTCTCTTCAAATGGTTTCTGATGTAGACCCTGCACCATTTTAGTTGCCCTCCTCTGGACTGCTTCCATCCTGTCTATGTCCTTGCATAGATGAGGTCTCCAAAACTGCACGCAGTACTCCAGATGGGTCTCACCAACTGTCTGTACAGAGGGATAATCACCTCCCTTTTTCTACTTGTGATGCCCTTCCCTATGCATCCCAGTATCCCCCTGGCTCTCCTTACTGACTTCTCACATTGCTTATCTACCTTTAGGTCATCTGATATGACTATACCCAGATCCCTTTCCATTACTGTTGTTGTTAGTACCTCCCCTTCTATTGTGTACTCTTCTCCTGGATTTTTATTTCCCAGGTGCGTTACTTTGCACTTCTTTGCATTGAATCTAAGTTGCCATATGTCTGACCATTCCTCCAACCTTGCCAAGTCCCTTCTCACCCTTTCTACCCCCCTTGTGTATCAACTCTTTTACAGATCATTGTGTCATCTGCAAAGAGGCATACCTTTCCTTCCAGACCATCTGCAATGTCACCTATAAAGACATTAAAGAGGACTGGACCCAGTACTGAGCTCTGAGGTACTCCACTAGTAACCCCTCTTTCTTCAGAATGTGTTCCATTCACTATTACCTTCTGTGTCCTGTTGTGCAGCCAGTTTCAGGCGATGAACCTTGTGAACCACGAAAATTGGACTGTGGTTGCTAAGGGTGTCAGGGAGGATCCCTGACTTGATTACTTGGTGGGGGTGTGAGGTGAGTGCCCAGTCAAGCAGGGTATGGTTGAGCATTTTATGATTAGGACGTGTGGGCTGGAGTATAGTTTGGGTGAGGTTTAATGCAATTACGTCATTCCATAGCTTTGTTGACTTAGGAGACACCCGATTTTGATTTAGATCACCCAGCAAAAACAGTTAACCAGATTGGGAGACAGAGGTGATGGATGATAAGCGGTCCAACATGACTGATGGAGGGATACTAGAGTGACAGTAGGTGCAGATACAAAGATAGGGGCTGTGTGGGGAAGGGAAATTTGGGTGACAAGGGCCTCGTAGGAAGCCAGGACGGAAGAAGATAGAACCATTGTAGATTGCAACGAGGACAGGATAAGCATGGCAATTCCTCCACTCCAACCAGTCCTGTGTTATCTGGAGAAGGAGTATCCAGGGATGGCAATAGTATTGTTTGGGATGCTTTTCTTGAGCCAGGTCTCAAATATTATTAAAATATCAGGGGTGTGAGATACCATGAGGGTATGGATGAGGGCTAATTTAGGTAACAGGCTGCGGGTGTTTAGGTGCAGAAGTTTCAGCCCGTTGGGGATAAAAGTTGGGGCTATGGAGAATGAAGTGAAGGAGGCATAACCGAGGAGTGTGGCGGGAGAGGGCCAGGGTTGGCATGGATATTCCCAGATGAGAGAAGGAGGAGGGCAAGAATGAAGAAATGTAATTTAGGACTTTTATAATGCATATGGGAATTTAGGAAGGGTATGGATGGGGGGGGGATAGAAAAGGATGAGATGGCGAACAAAGACAAGGAGATTTGGGGGAGAAAACAGAGAGGCAGTGGGGAAGAGAGGAGAGTAGGTCCATAATTCAAAGGGGAGGAGGGACTGATTGCAAGGATGAAGGAGGTGTCAGGTGTGGGAGGGGTTTCGGGTATAACAGTGGGAGAGATGGGTGGAGGGGAGATGAGAGACAGCACCAAAAAGAGGAAAGGAAGGTAACGAGATCAGTAATGGATTTAATAACAACAATGAGGGTATGAGACAGGGAGGCAGTTTAGAGCTGTTCACTTTAAGAGGGGAGGATTGTCAACAGTATCAAGTTAAGAGAAATGCTATGGGAGGAGCCTAGGCCTATTTAATAGAGGTCGAGGCCAAGGTGGGCGGGACAAATTAACAGGTTCTGCAGCACAGCAAGAGGAAAAACAAAACTTGTAGGTAAGAAATCAGAAGCAGAAAGGCCATTCTGATTTAAAACTTAGCACTGGAAACCAGGTTAAAAAGGCGGACCAATCAGGAGAGCTCCGGGACAAGAGCTGGCCAATGAATTGCCAGGCACAGTCTCAGGGCTCTGACCGTGGTTTGAACTAGGGAGAGTGGGCTTCAGCAGAAGTCGGGGCCGTACCTTGATTCAGAGCGGGCGGGCTGAGAGAAGGCTAGCGGCCGTGACCAGGGCCGGTCCGCTGCAGCAGGGCCCCCACTCGGGCCAAATGGCTTTAGAAGAAAGGGAGAGAGATAGAATGTTAGCAAGTATTAAGAAAGACAGGGCCAGAGACTGGATGGGGGCATAGTTTGTGAACAAAAGGCAGGGAGTGAGTGAGAAAAGGAGGAGGGGGTTAGGAAACCAATTTGGAGAAGCAGACAGGTTTTGCAATTTGGGGAAGGTGGGTGCTTAGGACAGAGACAAACACAAAAGCCAGGAGAATAAGAGCTAGAAAGGCGGGGGAGTTAGGGACAGGAGAGAGAGAAGTGTGGAGCAAGTGGGGAGCCTTAAACCACTCTCTGTAGCGGGAGCAAGTTTTTTTTCTTCGCAAGGAGGAGAGGGTGGTAAAGAGGGAAAAAAAAAGAAAATCAACAAGAGGAAAGTGCCAGAAATCAAAACAACAGAAAAGAGTTTAAGGACCTACACTAAGCTAGGTAGGCATTTATACATCGTAAGCTAAACAACACTAGTATGAACAGCAGAATATGCAGCAGTATTAACATTCATCAAATTAACAGGTTCTGTGCAGAGCGAGAGGAAAAAACAAAACTGGTAGGTAAGAAATCAGAAGCAGAAAGGCATTTCTGATTTAAAACTTAGCGCTGGAAACTAGGCTGAAAAGGCGGATGAATCAGGAGAGCTCCAGGACAAGAGCTGGCCAATGAAATGCTTGGCGCAGTCTTTGGGCTCTGACCATGGTTCGAGCTAGGGAAAGTGGGCTTCAGCAGAAGTCAGGGCCGTACCTTGGATTCGGCGGGGCGGGCTGACAGAAGGCTTGCGGCCGGCATGGATCAGGGCCGGTCTGCTGCAGCAGGGCCCCCACTTGGGGCAAACGGCTCTTGGATTCAGTGGGCATGCTGAGAGAAGGCTTGCGGCCGGCGCGGATCAGGACTGGATCCGCTGCTGCAGGGCCTCTGCTTGGGGCAAACAGCTTTTGGATTTGGCAGGCGGGCTGAGAGAAGGCTTTTGGCTGGCACGGATCAGGGCCAGTCTGCTGCAGCAGGACCCCGCCCGGGGCAAACGGCTCTTGGATTTGGCAGGTAGGCTGAAAGAAGGCTTGCGGTTGGCGTGGATCAGGGCTGGTCTACTGCAGCAGGGCCCTCACTTGGGGCAAACGGCTCTGTAAGAAAGGGGCATTTAAGTGAGGGTGTGCCTCCATTTTGTTTGCAAGCAAATGAGGGCATGCCACCATTTTTTATGCAGGCAAGTGAGCGCAATCCACCATTTTGTTTGCAAGCAAGTGAGGGCATGCCTCCATTTTGTTTGCCGGGAGGTGACAACGTCGTAATCTTGTGTGCTGCTCTTCTCCATTTCATTGTAATTCTTGAAAAACAATGTCTGCATGTCCAGCCGCTCTCCTACTGGCTTCTTATTCTTGTGTGCTGCTCTCTGCTCAACTTTGTTGTGTTTTGGAAACCCTGTTTGTGAATGGACTTCCATTCTCTTTCTGGCTTCATGTGCTGCTCTCCTCTCATCTTCGTTGTCTTTGGAGACCGTGTCTTTGAATGGACAGCTGCTATCCAACAGGTCATCTTGGAAGAAATTGACAGGTCTCTCTTCTATTTTTTTTTTTTGTGAGGAAATATTATATTGTGCAATTATTTTTGTTCACACCATATCATTTGTTTTTTCTTGCACTTTACTTTAGTTTTTTTGGAGAGACGGAATGCCAAAGACCATGTATATCTGCTGCTGCCTTGCACAGGGATGCTCTGAAGCCGGAACAGTGAAAGAAAGAAGCCAGCATAACTGTGATAACTTAAGAAAGGATCCAGAATGCCTCCTGGAATATAGAGAGAAAACTAAAGCATGTGCATGGAAACATATGGATGATGGGGACTTTCGTTGACGTCAGCTAAGGAGATGCATGGCTGAAATGGCAACTCCAGGTCCATAACGCCAAAACTGACCCTTCTTCTCTGCCATCTACAGTCAAACAATCACACTCTTTACAGGGGAACAACTGATTCATGGGCAGGAGGAAAAAATCAACTCTCGCCCATCTGGAAGCCAGATTCCAGCAGATCTTCACTCTCTGCCTCTCCGATTTCAGCACAGACTTCTGATATGGCTGTGACTGCTTCAACCACACCTGCTCAACCGTACAATGCTGTAATCCTTGCAGAACTGAAGAATTTTCGTTCAGTGGTGTGCTCGTTCAAATCGGAACTCGCAAGTGAAATATCAAAACCTAATCAGCAAGTTACCACCCTAGAATCCCACCTCGGAACCTCTGACTTCCACCTTGACAAACAGGAGTGCATAGCATCCCATACTTTACCTAAACAGCACCCTCCAACAAGATTTTAATGGAGTACAGCACTGGTTTTGATCAAACCAACTTTTTCTAAACCCCCAAAAAACAGTCTCCCTAACTTTTGGGACAAGGCAAAGGCTCTCCAGACTTCCTTCTATTACCACTTTTTTCACCACCGAGGGGACCCCTCTTGAGACCTGCACCTCTTTCAATTACCTCGGAGTCTGGCTTGATCAACACCTGGACTTTTCCACTCACATCGAATTGATTCACAAAAAGCTGTGCCCAAAACTTGGAGTCTTGTACCGGAACAAGGGTAGCTTACCCCTGTCAGCCTGCAGGGAAATAGTCCAAAAAATGATCCTCCCGATTCTGGACTAAAACATAGAAACATAGAATTTGACGGCAGATAAGGACCGTTTGGCCCACCCAGTCTGCCCATTTTCCTACCTAACAGATAAGCTGCAGATCTAAGTTAACCAACAGCTTACTTCCTCCTACCCCCCACTAGGACTGCCTTATGTCTGTCCCATGCATTCTTGAATTCCTCCACTGTTCTTGACTCCACGACCTCCTCAGGGAGTCTGTTCCATGCATCCACAACCTCTCTGTGAAAATACTTCTCACATTTACCTTTGAGCCGCCCTCTATCTTCAAATTGTGCCCCTTGTTCTTGCGCATCTCTTTTTTCTGGAAAGATGTTCGCTCTTGGACTTTGTTGATCCTTGAGGTACTTGAAAGTTTCTATCATGTCCTCTCTCTCTTCTTTCCTCAAGGGTATACATAAGCTCCTTTAGTCTTTCTTCAGATGTCTTCTGTGCAGACCCTGCACCATTTTGGTTGCCCTCCTCTGGACAGCCTCCACTCTGTCTATGTCTTTGCAGAGATGGGGTCTCCAGAACTGCACACAGTACGCCAGATGGGGTCTCATCAACTGTCTGTACAGAGGGATAACAACTTCCTGTTTTCTACTATTGATGCCTCTTCCTATGCATCCCAGTATCCCCCCAGCCTTCCTTACTGCCTTCTCACATTGCTTGCCCACCTTTAGGTCATCTGATATAATTACTCCCAGGTCTCTTTCCATTTTTACTGTTGTCAGCATCTCTCCCCCCATTGTGTACGCTTCCCCTGGGTTTTTGTTTCCCATGTGCATTACCTCGCACTTCTTTGCATTGAATCTGAGCTGCCATACATTTGACCATTCCTTCAACCTTGCCAAGTCCCTTCTCATCCTTTCCACTCCATCTTGTGTATCAACCCTGTTGCAGATCTGTGTCGTCTGCAAAGAGACATACTTTTCCTTCCAGTTCCTCTGCAATGTCACTTATAAAGACATTAAAAAAGACCGGTCCCAGTACTGAACCCTGCGGTACCCTGCTAGTAACCCTCCTTTCTTCACTGTGTACTCCATTTACTACTACCCTTTGCGTCCTGTTGTCTAGCCAATTTTTTATCCAGGCTACCACCTTGGGACCCACTCCAAGGCTGGCTAACTTGTGTATTAATCTTTTGTGTGGGACTGTATCAGATGCCTTGCTAAAATCTAGGTAGGCCATGTCCACAGCCCCTCCCTGGTCTACTACTTTGGTCACCCAGTCAAAGAACTATTAGATTAATCTCACACGACCTTCCCATCGTGAATCCATGCTGCCTTGGGTCCTGTGCCCACTGGCCTCTAGGTACTCAACAATTCTTTCCTTCAGAAGTGATTCCATCATTTTCCTACCACTGAGGTCAAACTAACTGGTCTGTAGTTTCCTGCCTCTGTCCTGCTCCCACTTTTGTGAAGATGAATCACATCTGCCCTCCTCCAGTCCTCGGGTACCACCCCATCCTCCCATGATTTGTTAAAGAGAGTGGTCAGCGGTGTCACTAGTTCTACCCTTAGTTCTTTTAGAATTCCTGGGGGAATCCCATCAGACCCATTGCTTTGTCCACCTTCAATTATATTAGTTCTTTCAGAACCCTTTCTTCTGTAAATGGATTGGTATCGACCCCCGTCTTCAGAGTGTTTCTCTTGTTTGGTTTAAGTACCTTTCCCTCCTCTTCCTTTGTGAATACTGAGCAGAAATATTCGTTCAGTATCCCTGCTTTTTCACTGTCACCCTCTACCCACATTCCCTCCCCTTTATTAAGCCTCAGTATCCCTCCTTTGGTCTTTCTTCGCTCCCTAATGTACCTATAAAAGGTCTTATACCCCTGCTTAACAGAATTGGCTATCCTTTCCTCGGTTTGGGCCTTTGCTATTCTGACTGCCTTCCCAGCCTCTTTCTGCTTTAACTGATAAAGTTCTCTGTCCTGCTCCTTCTGTATTTCTTTATATTTCCTGAATGCTATCCTTTTCTCCTTAACCCTTCCTGCCACCTCTTTTGAGAACCACAGTGTTTTTTTCCTTCGTTGTGTTTTATTGATTTGCTTTACACAAAGGCTTGTTGCCTCTGTGATGGCTGTTTTGATTACTCCCCATTGTTCCTCCACCCCTCCTCCTTGCCTGTTTCCTAGTGCTTTTCTGAGGCACTCTCTCATTTTCCCAAAGTCAGCCCTGCTAAAGTCCAATACTCTTGCATTTGTGTGGCTTGATTGTATGGCTGTGTTTATCGTGAACCACACTGTTTGGTGGTCGCTTGTTCCCAGATGGCTACCCACTTCTAAATCTGAGATTTTTTCTCCGTCCCCATTTGAGAGTACCAGGTCTAAGATTGCTCCCTCCCGAGTGGGTTCCAATACTAGCTGTCTGAGGCATGCCCCCTGTAGGGCATCAAGAATGACCCTGCTCTTGGATGTGCCTGTAGCAAAGGTGCTCCAGTTAACATCTGGCATATTCGGGTCCCCCATCAACAATATCTCCTCTTTTTCTGCCATTCTAAGGAAGCCTTCTATCATTTCCTTGTCCATTCCCTCCCAAGATGGGGGCCTGTATACAACCCCATGTGGACTGTGGTGCTATTTCTTGTCTCCAGGGTGACCCAGAGTGCCTCATCTGCTCCCTGTTTACTCTTTAGTTCTGTTGCTTTGATCCCTTCCTTTACATAGAGAGCTACTCCTCCTCCTCTTTTACCCTCCCTGTCCCTCCTGTAAATTGTGTATCCTGGTATGTTGACATCCCAGTCATGGTTCTCTGTGTACCATGTTTCTGTGACTGCCACAATATCCAGTCAACCCTCTTCCATCAAGGCTATTAGTTCAGGGAGTTTGTTACACATACTATGGGCATTGGTACTCATCACCCTCCACTTTTTGACAGCCTTACCCCTTTTAGCCCCATTCCTGTCCTTACTGCCTTTGCCTTTTTTTACATTTACCTCTGTTCTGATCCCTAATAACTTCTCTACCTTGGTGTTTACCTCACTAATTATCATGTTTTGTGGGGGGAGGCTGGGATTTCCCTGCTCCTTTTCAATGCCTCCCCCCTTGGTTAGTTTAAATGCTTGCCAATGAAGCATTTAAACCTCTCACCTAGGATCCTGGTTCCCCCCTGGACAGATGCAGACCATCGCACCAGTATAGGTCTGCATCCCTCCAGGTGGCTCCCCAGTCCCCAATGAAGCCAAAACCCTGAGCTCCACACCAGTTTTTCAACCATTCATTAAATTCCCTGGTGAGGAGTACCCTAACATCACCCTTGCCATAGACAGGCAGCACCTCCGAGAAGGTTACCATATGCGCTACTTTTCTAAGGCCCCTCCCCAACTCTACAAACTCCTCTTGCACTGCTCTGATTCCATTCCTAGCCAGGTCATTTGTCCCTAGGTGGACAATAACATCCAGCTCCCTCCCTTGTGCAGCTCTTCCCACGATCCTGAGGATTCGCTTCCTATCCCTCCGAGCTGTGGCGCCAGGAAGGCACCTTACCTCCCTGTCCCCTTCCTCCCCCATTTCTACCCCCCTAATGATTGAGTCCCCCACCAGGAGTTGTTTCCTTCCCCTGTGGGGTCCCATGCCATCCTCCTGTGGGTCTCCTTTGTGAAGGTTCCCAGCATCCTCCTTGGTCTCCACTGCAGGTGCCTCCACAGAGGAACCACTATCCACCAGAAGAGCGAATGAATTGTGGAGAGGTACAGCTAGAGGGATGCAACTCTGTTCCACCACCCTCTCCCTCCCTGAACCCACCCTGGTCCAGCCTCTCCTCTTTCTTGGCAACCTCTGAGGTAGTGACATTGGCCCTGGTGGTCCCTGGGTGGGGGAGGAGGTTTCACGAATCCTAGCCAGGTCAGCCTGGAGACGGGCAACCTCATCTCTCAGACCAGAGAGGTGACTGCAAATAGGGCAGCATCGCAGGCTCCAGAATGTCTCCCGGAACACTGCCGCCCCACAGCCACTGCACTGCACCACTCCTATCATGTCTTATTTTGTGTCCCCTCTACTGTTTCTCTGTATTCTTACTCTCTTCTCTCCTTACAACTCTCACCCTTCCTGTTCTGGGACAGCAACTTCCTATCTTCTTCAGTAGCCTCCTTCTTCCTTGCTCAGTGACTACGGGGACACAGTATACTGTGCTGCTTCCAAGTCTGCCCTAGCCAGCCTTGACCCTCTGTTCCACTCCTCCTGTCGCTTTGCCCTCGACTGCCCCAGTTCGACTCATCACTGTAACCTCTACAGCTCCCTCAATCTAACATCGCTCCACGCTCGCAGACATATCCACAGCATCAGGACCACTGCAAAATTCTGGGCTCAGTCCCTTCCCCTCTACCTGGCATCTGCCCTCGCAGTCCCATCACAGCCCACCTATTCCCTTAGGAGTGGTAACTCCCAGCTCCTACATATTCCACACATGGCCACATCAAGGGGCCAAGAGGCATTCATTTATCTCATGCTTAAACTTTGGAATGCTCTCTCAGAAGACGTTCGTAACTTCACTAACCCGGCTCACCTAAACAACCTCCTTAAGGCCCACTTCTCCCTTACATGTGCCTGCACCTAGGGCCACCTAAAGGGCTGATACCCCAAGTCCTCTATTCTCATTAATCCCTCTTGACGTGCTCATAGTACACCATCACTGCGTAGTTTACACTCTTGTTGTGCAACTTGTTAGAGGTCGAGGTGAAGTCCTTTCTTAGAACCGTCTATAAACTCTTTTGCTTCACAAATGTTTCACAGCTAATTATAACTCTCTGTTAATTGTCACATGCACGATTTCACCTACTGTTTGTAATATGAAAGCTGCACACATGTGCTTCCACTTCATGGCTATTACTTGTATGCACCTGTCCTCACCTCTGTATAACTTCCTGCATAGTGTTCTGTTCAAAATGTACAATCTTCCTCTACTGTATGTAAATGTAATTGCATAGCTTACATACTCTTCTTATGATGCATTGTTCCACATGTCCCTGTCCCCCAGGACGCATCTGGAATCGAGCGGTAACCCACTCGGTATGTTTTCCTGGTAAAACTCTTAAATAAATAAACTCTGCTAGAGAGATGCGAGGACCCTGAATATCGGTCCTGCCGAAACAAGCTTCGAATTTACGGCTTACATGAGGGTGAAGAAGGAAGGGATATGTGCTCTTATGGATGGATTCCTTGGTGACCTGCTGCAGTTACATACAGACATCACATAGTGCTTGGACTCCCACACCCTGCGACCCCCAGGGGTGCCCACACTCAATGGTTACTAAGTTATTTACTTATTCCACTAAACAGGAGGTCTTGCTTTGAGCGTGGCAGATGAAACAGCTCACATATAAAAACAAGCAAATCCTTCTCGATGATGATTATTCCACTGCGTTAGCTGCAAAACGCAGAGCATACTCACCCATCCTAAAGGTCCTCTGCTCCCACCAGCTTAAGTTTCAAACTCCATATCTATCTTGACTAGTGATTATGTTTTCAGATGGTCGGTGAAGCTCTTCTACCCCTGCTGAGGCTTAGAAGCAGCTCGCCGCAAGAGGAATCGAAATTCTGGTACCGACAGCCTCCACTGATTCGTATGGGTGAACCCTCCAGGACACCATTTGGTAGCAAGTTCCTATGTGCAGTGAGAGATGGTTCCACTCCCAGGCCACGCTGAAGAAAGTGAAGCAGCTACTGCAATCATACAAGTGGTCCCAGCCCACATGAACAGTTTAGACCCTTTAACTTATCTAATTAGATTTGGCTCTGTTTTCTTTTTGTATGCAAGACTGCTATGGTGAGCTGAGGGGTCAGCCAAATTGAGTTACATTCCGGGTGGGAGGGGAGCAGGCATTCTTTAATTGCTTCCCATATTTTCGTTATCATGGGTTACCTTAATATTCCAAGTCTGCACCCTTTTTGTGTAAGCGTGCAAGTATGTCTGTTTTATTTTTTTCCCCCCTTCCAGTTTAGGCAGGGCAATCTGTTCCTCCACAGGTGCCTACTGCACAGTCCCCCCCATTTATGTCACCTGCGGTTAATGCGGGCAATCGGCTAATTCAGGCAAATCCTGAAAAGCGCATTCCAGTCGCATAGAATCCTTAATTAAAACCGCCAGTTATTGCGATTCAGTGGCGCCTGCTAAATTGGGCAATTTGCGCTTGTTGACTGCATTTCTAACACTTGTAAAAGTCATGTAAAACTCAAACTCCTTAATTGGATTTGCACCTACGGACCCACTCCATACAGCAGTTAACAATTAGCAATTAGCACCTACTATAACTTGTCTGCTTTGCCAGTTTCAAACGGATTCTGTATATTCTGTGTATTGCAGTCATAGCGGGGAAGAGAAATGCACTATCGTTGTGCCAGCAAATCGAGGTGCCAACACGAATAGCTCAACTTCCAAAGATGAGCCAGCGTGACCTGGCTCTACATCTTAGCTTTCCTAAATCCACTGTTGCCGACCTCCTCAGACAATGGGATTAACTGTTTGACGAATGGCATAAAAATTAAAATCCCGAGCGCAAACAGAAGAGAGAAGGGAAAGATGGTGAGGTGGAGGAGGCTCTTTTGTGCTGGTTCAGTAATGCCTGTGGAAGGGAAGCACTTATAAGTGGACCACTGCTTGCCCAAAGGGCAAAAAAGTTAGCCGAGGCTCTGGGGAGAAATTACTTTAACCCTTCAAAGGGGTGGCTCCAGCACTGGAAATCCAGAAATAACAAAGGCTTCCGCCGTGCTCACGTGAGAAGCTTAACTCAGACACCAGCAGCGCAGAGCAGTGGCTACAGAATGTTTTGCCAGGGCTACTTGAGAGGTGACGAGACTGGGTTATTTTATTGATGTGTAGGTCTCGGAACGCTAGCCTTCAAGAGTGACCCAGGGCTTGGACAGAAAAAACAAAAAGAGAGACTGTCTGTCATGGTATGCTGTAATATGGATGACTCAGAAAAGTTGGAGCCCTTAGTTGAGGGGAGAAGTGAAAACCCAAGGTGCTTCCATGGGGTGCGCCACCTTTCAGTCATTTACAAGGCTAATCAATCCTCCTGGAGACATCTTCTCTGAATGGCTGTTGGCATGGGACAGGAGGCTGCGTGGTAGAATGATAGTTCTCACTTTGGATAATTTTTCTGGACACTCACAAGTTGTCGGCTTGTGAAACTTAAGTCTCTGCTTTTTCCCTGCAAACACAATATGCCTACTTCCACCTTTGGACATGGGGATAATTTACAGCACTAAGCAGCACTACGTCAGGTCCATGAGAGAACGTGTCACTGCAGAAATAGACTCAAACCCTGACATTAGTGCTGCAGACTGTATGAAAAAAATCAATGTCCTCGATGCCGTACGCTTGCTCAAACTTTCCTGGGATCTTGTCAGCCAGCAAACAATACAGAACCGTTTCCATAAGGGTGGCTTTACAACTATAGCAGAGGGCACTACACCAGAACAGCAATTAAATGTAGCTCTACCTGAGGTGTCAGCTCCTGATGGGTTAACAGAGGAGGAATTTCATGACCTTTGCCAGCTTGGAGAGAATGATACCCCTCCAGAACCAGAGGATGACATTGCCACAGTGATTGGTTCTGTGGTCAATGATGTCACTGAGGAAGACACAGAAGAGCAAGCTGAGGTTACGGTTACGCCGTCGGACATTCACACCACAATTCTGACACTACGTCGGGTGATGGAGCAACACGAGACACTTTTACCTGACTGGGATCTACTGCAGAAAGTAGAAACCACTTGGGGGCCATACTGCTGACAGAGAACTGTGCAAACACAGATCACAGAATATTGCAACCTCAAGCAGGAATGGCGCCTTGTAGTGCCACGCGCACAGTAACATTTTTAACATTTTGCAACATTTCTATTTAAGCTATTACAATAATTACTAAACCCAAGTAAAGCTAATTTAATTGTGTGTTAATTGTGTTAAACTGTCATTAAACTTTTCGTACTTAAAAATGCAGAATCTAGTTCGGAGAGTGCCTGCATACAAACAAGGAACCTTGCATTGGGTATAGTGTCCATCGACTATAATGGGCATGTTCGTCTTTGACAAATATGCCCATTATAAGCGGTGGGTACTGTATTACAATTTTCTCTCTGGGTACAATCGCAGTTTCTGCCTCAGAAAGGCATGTTCCTGCTCATTATGCAGCCCATTGCTCCTTGTGCCCTGTGCTTGCTGCTCTATCATTGTTACCCAGCTAGCGCACCTTAATGACAGAGTTGGTTGGCCACTTTGCTTTGCCTTCAAGGGTTACCTCCCATCAGCTACTGCCCCCAGAGTGCTTCTTTAGGGTTTAGGCTTTCTTCCCCACCTACCAAATATCCCATAGGTGCTGTCAGTTAATGCTTCAATGCCATTTTTAATTAAACATGAATTCCATTGGTTTGGGCTAAAATTACCCCTAGATATAGGCAGTCAATTTATGTTCAGAGGGGCTTCATGACTCTTATAATTGCTTATACATATATATTTTTGTAGCATACTTGTTGGGTGGGGGGTGAGGGAATGTTGCCGCTGTCATGCTCTACATTGGACCTGGCTCGGGCTTAGGAGCATATGCCTCTTTCCCTGGCGAGCTATTCTTGAGGACTTCAGGTGATAGGCGGCCCCTGGGGCACAATTCAAGGCCCTGTGCAACACTCAACAATATATAATGAAGACTCTTACCAGGATCCTTCTTTATGGTATTAAAGGACCTCAGCATCTCGCCCAGTTATGTTGTGAGCTGCAGCTACTGTACTGGACACTTGATTTATTACCTTTCTTTTGCTCCTTAAAAGGGCCATCCCTACCCTCTTAGCACTCTTGCCCAGCCTTTAAGCATATTGTTTCAGCTTGCCTGAGGTGCTGAGCTGCCGGGAATTCTTCCCTCATATTTGGGGGTGGGGGTCCCAGACGCCCTCCTCTCACTCACATTGATAAGCATTGCACATACTCTGAGACTAGCAACTCACCCAGAGATGGCTACATTGCCTCATAATCACCTAGATAGGTTATCCACCCCCCCAAGGAACTGGCTTTTGGCATACGTGTTGAACTGAGCCATATAGTTTCATTTGGTCTATGGGTCATAGGTCTGGCATCGGCGGTGGTCAGGGCGTCCTGCTCTCGCCATTTTTGCATGGCTCTTTGCATCTCCCCCTAACAAAAATTAACTGGGGGGGGGAGCCAGAGAGGGCAAAAAAAAAAAAATCTGAAGCTAAAAGAAATCTCATGGGCTGAATTTTTTTCTACAGATTGCCTTCCTACCAATGGATACTTCAACTTCTTCTTAGCTTTACCTAATTATTACTGTAATTATCGGACAGTAACTGCTCCAAAATACTGCATAACTAGCTATGCTGTTGTCATTGGACATGAATCGGGGGACAGTTGCCTGAGCTTACTGCCTTTTCCTTTTTTCCTTGGGTCAAATCCTCTGTATTCAGGCTGATGCAGGGAGGGAGACAATTTCTCTGGTCTGTGAGCTTACCCCTTAGTACCTGATGCCTTTGCTGTTGGAAGAGAGTGCTGGGCAACCCATACAGCTACCTCTCTCCCTTTAGCGGCAATCTTTTTCCTTTTTTTTTTAAACTTTCAATTTATTGAGATTTCAATAAACATACAATTTATGTGCTGGATGCACCACTCCAATATATGCGTTAAAAGTCCAATGAGGGTGCCAGCCCTCTAAATACAGAGCCAGTAAAAATAACTGAGTGCATCAATTAGATACATCATAAAGGGTAACGATATCTTAATCTTAGGTCAACATCTACAGTTGCTGAAACTGAGCCCATGAGCTGCATGTGATTACTTATACAACAGTTAGGACATTAATAATAACAACACTCTCTTTGTCCTACCAGAGAATGTGAGAAAAAGAAGCACATGCCCCTTCTGTATTCAAATTTCCAGTAAGGATATTACAGTAATTTTCCTGCCATCTAACTATGTAGTTAATAAACAATTTATAATCTGAAAGAAAGTACAGTCACGTAAGAACTTACTGTAACAGCAGATCTTCGAGAACAGCTCTTGCAGCAGGTTACAGCATTAGGACTGAAGCCGGCAGGCGCCAGGATCCCACGGAAAAATTCTAGCTAGCAGTATCCAGCGGGGGACCGCCCCGATGTCGGCCCCTCCCCGACATCAGGCATCACATAAAAAGGGGTGGTCCCCAGAATCCCCAGTTCTCCCGCTGGAGACTCTCGGCCCAAAGGTGACATCTGAAGGGGAGACTGAGAATCCGCTTCCAAAGGAAGGTTTGTAATAGGCGTCAAAAGACGCAATAGCCTAGAAACTAGGTCAGAAGACTCAACCTCCAGAGGGGAAGGTGGGAGGGAAACTACCTGCTGCAAGAGCTGATCTCAAAGAGAGAGACTTCCGGTTGCTGGATGACATCAGAAAAGGAGACCGAGGACCCGCCATCAGATGGCCAAGACTAAAAACCTAAAGATAGCGTAGGCTGGAACGTACTTCCTCCAAGGGGGAATGGTGGGCGGGAAGGTACCTGCTGCTAGAGCTGTTCTCGAAGATCTACTGTTACGGTAAGTTCTTACATAACTGTACTATCTTCTTCGAGGTACAGCTCTTGCAGCAGGTTACACCACTAAGACTGATTCCCAAGCAATGGTGCCTTGAAAGGCCATCGGGAGGAGGCAATACGGAGATTCAGACCCGTCCTGGGCCTAGGACAGGAGGCCCTGAAGAACAGCAAGGCCGAAACCCGCTCTTCGCCTTGAGGCGATATTCAGGCTATAATGCCTGATAAAAGTGTGCACCGAACTCCAGGTAGCTGCGGCGCATATGGCCAACGTAGAAACGTTCTTCAGTGCCGCAAAGGAGGTAGCCACTCCTCTTGTCGAATGGCCCTTGACCACTCTTGGTAAAGGTTTCTGATGCTTGTCGTAGCAAAAAGAAATACATTGGATGAGCCAGCGTGAAAGGGTCTGTTTCGAAACTGGGGCCCCTTTCATCCTCTCAGCGAAGGATATGAGCAGCTGCTCCGCTTTCCGGTGCTGTTTGGTTCTGGTCAAATAATATCTGAGACACCTGTGAACATCCAGGGTGTGAAGCAGTGCTTCTCCTCGATTGGCGTACTTAGGAAAGTACACTGGTAAAACAATGTCCTGATTAAGAGTAAGGGCTGAAACCACCTTAGGCAGGAACTTAGGATTCATCCTCAGGGACACCCTGTCCTGATGAAAAATTAAATAAGGCTCCTTGCACATGAGAGCATGTAATTCAGAGATTCTTCTCGCTGAAGTAGCGGCAACTAAAAACAATGTTTTCCATGACAGAAAAACGTAGCTCGCAATCTGCGGCAGGTTCAAAGGGTGGCAGTGTAAGCTGCTCCAGGACGAAGGGTAAATCCCAAGGAGGGACAGGATCCCTGATGGGCGGCCTAAGGTGGAGGACCCCTCTTAAAAAGGCACGGGTAGTATCCAGCTGGGCCACCATGCGTTGGCCTATGGGGGCATGATAAGCTGAGACTGCACAATGGTGCACTTTGATCGAGGAGTAAGCTAACCCGGATTGAAAGAGGAAAAGCAGGTACTCCAGAACCAGCTTCTCGGGGCAGTCTAAGGGCGAGAAACTGCGTGCCTGAGACCACAGGCAAAACCTCGCCATTTCATGGCATATGTTGCATGTTCGCGGTTTTCTGGCAGCAGAAAGTACCTCCGCCACCTCTTGCGAGACCCCCTGTCGCAACATGGCTATGTCTCTAGGAGCCAAGCATGCAGGTTCAGTGAACATAAGTCCGGGTGGACTAGTGAACCCTCCTCCTGAGACAACAGGTGGGGGCTGATTAGTAAAGCAAGCGGAGGTTACCGGGACAACTGATGCAGCAGCGGGAATCAAATTTGCCTGGGCCAAAAAGGCGCTATCAAAATAAGCATTGCATGCTCCCTGCAAAGTTTGAGAAGGACTCTCTGGATCAACGGGAAAGGAGGGAAGGAGAAGAGGAATCTGCCCGCCCAGGAGAGGGACAATGCGTCTCGCCAGAAAACACCAGGCCCTGGATCTAGCCAGCAAAAATTGGGCAGTTTTGCGTTGGATGGGGAGGCGAATAGATCCAATTCTGGAGTACCCCATCTGTGGAACAGATCCTCTGCCACCTCCTATAGAAGTTCCCACTCATGGACTCTGGCCCGGGAATGACTCAGACTGTCCACGACCGTGTTGTCCACCCCGGGAATGTGAACTGCGATGAGGTTTGCGCCGTGTCATATTACCCATTCCCACACCCTAATGGCCTCCCTGCAAAGGGGGTAGGAGTGTGTGCCTCCTTGTTTGTTGAGGTAATACATCACCGCAGTATTGTCTGTTTGTAACAGGAGAGTACTGGGTGGAATCTTCGACTGGAAGGCTTGCAGGGCATAAAGGACCGCCCTCATCTCCAATATGTTGATATGGAGATGAGATTCCTGGCTAGCCCATGTTCCCTGAGACCTCACCCCGTTCAGGTGCGCTGCCCACCCCAGCACTGAGGCGTCTGTGGAGAGTGTTATCACCGGGGACGGCGCTGTGAAGGGAACCCCCACTGAGAGGGTTCCCGGATCTAGCCACCATTGCCAGTCCCGAACCACGGTCTTCATGATTCTGACTGGCTGCTGCAGATGGTCTTGCCTTTGGTCCCACTGCACCCTTAACATCCACTGGGTTACCCGCATGTGGAGTCTTGCCATCGGGATCGTTGGAATGGCCGCAGCCATGTGTCCGAGCAGGCGAAGGACCAACCTGGCCGAGACGGTCTTCTTCGCTGACATGTCCCTTATGAGGGATCGTATACGTTCCGCCCTGTCTTCGGGAAGAAAGGCTTTTCCCTTGACTGTGTCCAGAACTGCACCTATGAACTGCAGTTTCTGGGACGGTACCAGGAGAGACTTCTGGTAGTTGATAAAGATGCCCAGGGACTGAAAGAGAGCCTGGGTATGCTGAATGGCCAGCAGTAATGCCTCCTTGGAGGAGGCCATGAGAAGCCAGTCGTCCAGGTACGGGAACACATAGTGACCCTGTTTCCTCAGAGATGCAACCACGACTGCCATGCACTTGGTGAATACCCTTGGTGCTGAAGACAGCCAAAAAGGGAGAGCTCGGAACTGGTAGTGGCGACCGAGAAACTCGAAGCGCAGGAACCTCCTGTGTGCCTGAGAGATAGGGATGTGCAGGTAGGCGTCCTGCATGTCTAGGGACGCCAAGAAAACATCCTTCTTCAGCATGGGGATTAGTCCCAGGAGGGTCACCATGCGGAAGCGCTTGTAAGCGACCGACATGTTGAGGTCGCTGAGGTTCAGGATTGGACGGAGGTCCCCCGTCATCTTTGGAACCAGGAAGAAGTGTGAATAATAACCTGCTCCTATCTGGTTCCCTGGAACGTGCTCCACTGCTTCTTTCTGCAGAAGCGTGAGCACTTCCTGCTTTATGAGCACAGCATGCTGACCCGAGTAACGGGAGAGCAGAGGAGGCCTTGTGGGGGGCTTGTCTAGGAATTCTATAAAGTGGCCTTTTTCGACCAACTGTAGCACCCACCTGTCCGTGGTGAACGAGCGCCACCCTGGCAGGTGGTCTGCGATACGACACCTGACCTTTGTTTCCCGTTGATCCTGAGGAGGGGCAGGGGCCGGAAAGGAGTCATGCTGTGGCAGCAGAGGGTCCTGCAGGTTGGGCCGACTTGCTAGCACGTTGGCCCCTACTTGAGGACGTTCTGACCTGGGCTTTCCAGGCAAAGGAGCCCCTCTGTTGCTGACCAGAACGAGGTTGTTGCCTCTGAGTCCAGCTGCGAAAACGACTCTGGTTCCTACGAAAGGAACTGGGTCTAGATCTGTACATGGCCTGGACAGATCTAACAGGCTTCCCAGCTTCCTGTAATTTGGTGATGACTTTTTCCGATGCTTCACCAAACAAAACTTCGCCATGAAAGGGGGCATCCAAAATGTTTTTCTGGACATCCAGGGTAAACCCGGAGACACGGAGCCATGAGTGTCTCCGGAGACATACGCCTGAGGCTGCCGCTCTGGCCGAAGAGTCCGTGGAGTCGTAAGAGGCTCGGAGCACTTGGTTCCCCACGTCTGAACCCATGCGGAGGAGCTGAAGAAGTTCCTCCTTTGGGCCACCGTCTGGCAATTTCTCTGCCAGATCCTGTCCCTGTTCCCACAGCGTGTTCTGAAACTGAACCATGTGGGTCAGGTAATTCATAGAAACACAGACCCCTTTCAGGGTCGAGTTCCTCCGCATCCCATCCCATGTTCTCTTGGATGTGTCTCATTATCTCAGAGAACGAGGGGTCATCCAGAGGAGACCTAGGGAGCTCGCGTGGGTCCGGAGAAGGGATGCTGATCGGTGAAGGAGACCTGGAGCATTCAGAGATGTCAGATCTGGAGTCCTCCGTCGATGGCGAACACAGACGTCTTCTGGGTCTCTTAGGGCTGGGTGACCCTGAAGAAGATCTAGACGGAGGCCTTCTCTTCTCTGTAGATCTGCCCCTAGGAGGTGCTACTGGCCCTTGGGGGGAAGGTGCTCGGCCTGCTGCCACTTTTGGTGAAGGAGGGGGCGCAGGCGTGGGTGGTGCCGCGGGTGTAGGAGGAGGGTGCGTGGTGACCAAACATCCTTTTTGATGGTGTCCCACCAGAAAGTGAAGAGCTCCTTCACATCTGCCAAGTTGAGGCCCGATGACGGGCCGGGCGCCGGTGGTCTGTCATCAGAGCCGGGCGTCAACTCTCCGGTTCTGGGGAGGGTTCCTGTGGGAGCTCGACGGGGCCGGAGTCGCCCGCCTGGTCTTCGGGCTGAGTGGACTCCTCCGACGACAACGCCTCCTGACCGACGTCGGTAGGCGGCAGTGTAGTACTTCTGTCTGCGGTATCTGACGCCAGTCCCTCCGCCGGCATCTTGGGGGGTGAATGCCTGACCGGCGATGGGTGATGAACTGCGGCCGGTTCACGGAAACGCTTGTGGACCTTGGCCGACGTTGGATCCGACGTCCGCTTAAGGCAGGTCAGCTCCTTGGTCTTGCATTGGGGTGGCGGCGGCAAGGAGACTGACCGGACGTCAGAGGCCGAGTGCTGGGACGAGGACTTGTGATGCTCCCCTGACCTGGATGAGGCCTTAGCAGAAGAAGGCCTGGAGGTCTTGGCAGGCCGCAGAGTCGAAGAACCGCTGGCTGATTTGACCACAACCGAGGGAGGCTGAGAGTGGGCTCTAGACGGGGAGCGGTCCGACCTGGAGCCGGAGCTGCGGGAGTCCGAGGCCTAGAGGGGGATCTAGGTCTCACCTTCTCCCAGTGCTTCTCGTGGTGCCTGTGCGACTTTCCCACAGATTCCCCCCTGGAGGAAGGTTCCATGGCCTTGAGCTTTCCTTCTAGGAGGAAAGCCTGGAGAGCCTTCTGTCTGCGGATTCTGGTCCGGCTGTTAAAGCCCTGGCAGAAGGAGCAAGCCTGGGTGTCGTGGTCCGGGCCCAGGCACCTAACGCAGGCCGAATGAGGGTCTTTAAACGGGATCTGCTTCCCACAGGCATACTTAGAAGGATGGCCCTCCACTGAAGTTGGGGAGGACATCAGACGAAGAAAGGTTGTCTTGAAGAAGAATTTCTTCCAAAGTTTTTGTTTACGGAAAGGATTTCCTGGTTATCGCGCGCTAGTACTAACCGAAGAGGTCGAGACATGCAAGTCGACGACGGGAAAGAACTGGGGATTCTGGCGGGACCGCCTCCTTATGTACTACGCCTGACGTCGGGGGCGGGACCGACGTCGGAGGCGGTCCCCGCTGAAGACTGCTAGCTAGAAAATTTTCCGTGGGGTCCTGACGCCTGGCGGCTTCAGTCCTAATGGTGTAACCTGCTGCAAGAGCTGTACCTCGAAGAAGATCATGCACCGCAATGATATCTGCGCCGTGTTGCAATACCCACTCCCAAAATACAGGTTACTCACCTGTAACAGGAGTTCTAGGAATGGTATATGTTGTTCATCCACACTGTCTGGCAGGTATCCTTGCCGCTTTAAATCTTGCCGGAAGGTCTTCAAACTGGCTCCTCCCACCCACAAGGGTGGTAAAACTCTTGGCTCTGCCCCATGACGCCAGATCTGGCCCGCTGGAAGCTCAGGTTGTGCGTCGAAGCCGGGGAGGTCAGGTGGATCGTGTGGATGAACAACATATACCATTCCTAGAACTCCTGTTACAGGTGAGTAACCTGTATTTCTAGGGACATGGATATGTTGTTCATCCACACTGTCTGGCAGACTCCTAGCAGTTCTCCGGGAGGAGGGAGGCAAGGCGCACCCCCTCGTAGGGAATAGAGACTGAGAACCGAGGCCCCAAAACCAGCATCCCGGGCGTGACTCAAGGTCGATGTGGTAATGGGTGATGAAGGTGTGTGCTGACTTCAGGTAGCAGCCCTGCAGATTTCCTGGATAGGGACGTCCCTGGAAGCAGCCACCGATGCAGCAGTATGGCGGTAGAATGAGCTCTTATCCCTCTGGGAGGCTCCATGCCCGCCAGCTTATGCAGAGATCTATGCAGGAGGTGACCCACCTGCCTATTGTCCGCTTGGCTGCAGGTCTGCCAGGTGCGGCTTCAGCGAGGTGACAAACAGCTGGCTAACCTCTCCCCAACTTCAGCCAAGGCCTTATAGTAAGCGAGCGCCCTTCTAGGGTCCAGAGTATGGAGCCTATATTCGGCCTCCGAGGTGTGATTGGGGTATAACACTGGCAGAGTCAACACCTGGTTAAGGTGAAACTCCGACACCACCTTCGGAAGGAATTTCGGGTGGGGGCGGAGGACAACCTTGTCCCTGTGGAAGACCAGGTAAGGAGACTCGATGCAGAGCGCCTGGAGCTCTCCCATCCTTCTGGCTGACGTGATAGCCACCAAGAAGGCGGTCTTCCACGACAGGTGAGAGAGTTCACACCTGTGCATTGGTTCGAATGGCTTGCCCATGAGCTTTGCCAGTACCAGCAGTAGATCCCACGGAGGTGGAGGTTCTCGCACCGGAGGGAAAATGTGATCAAGGCCTTGGAAAAAGCGCCAGACCACCTTCTCCAGTGCATCGACTGCTTCCCGCCCACGCCCGTAAGCAGAGATGGCTGCCAGGTGCACCTTAAGGTCGCCGACCTAAGCCCTTGCTGAGAAAGGACCAAAGGTAGTCCAATATGCTCACCAAGGAACAGGAGGAAGGGTCCAGGCCCTTGCTCTGACACCAAATGGAAAATCTTTTCCATTTGAATGAGAGATTTCTGGTCTACTCCTTACGGGATGCCTCAACTACGCTGAGGACCTCGCCGGAAAGGCCCAAGGCCTGGAACTCTAGCCGCCAGGAACCAGGCCGGCCAGGTGCAGGGATTGAAGGTCCGGATGGAATACCTTCCCTGATTGACTGAGAGCAGGTCTGGGCGAGCTGGAAGCTGCCTCGGGAGCCTGGAGCTGAGGCTGAGGAGATCGGGTACCAGTACTGGCGGGGCCAGTCTGGGGCTATCAGAATCACCAGCGCTTGTCCTCTTTGCTTGAGCAGCACCTTGTGCATCAAGGGAACGGGGGAAAGGCGTAGAAGAGGTCCGGGGTCCACGGCCTCGAGAAGGCATCCCCCTGCAGCGAGCCCTGCTGAGGGGGGCGGGCATGGAACAGCCTCAGCTTCGCTTTCTCCCTGGAGGCAAACAGGTCCACCTGAGGTCTGCCCCAGTGGGAGAACAGATCTTGTACTACCTCTGGCAGGAGAGACCACTCGTGGGATGCAGCCCCTATCCGGCTTAGGGCATCGGCCAGGGTGTTGGAGGCTCCTGCCACATGAATGGCTAGGAGATCCGCCTCCAGGCTGCGCATGAATGACCAGATGCGGAGAGCTTCCTTGCATAGAAGCATGGAGTGCGTCCTGCCCTGGCGGTTTAGATAGTACATGGTCGTGGTGTTGTCCGTCTGGACCCGGACCACTTGACCCCGAAGAAACGGAGCAAAGGCGGTGAGAGCTGGGCGGACCGCTCAGAGCTCCAGCAGGTTGATGTGGCATCGGGACTCCCTCTGGGACCAGAGGCCGTGCGCTCGGTGTTCCCCCAGATGGGCACCCCAACCCATCAGAGAGGCATCGGTCGATAGAGAGACCGTCGGCTCGGGGCGGACAAACGGGATGCCCTCCTGCAGATGAACTGGAACGGTCCACCACTGGAGAGCGTTCCACATCCCTTGGGTCACCGTCACTAGCTGGTCCAATGGATCGCAGCGTTGGGACCACTGGCTGGCCAGCCCCCACTGAAGGGGGCGCATGTTCCAGCGGGCCCAACGGACCACGCTGGTACAGGCCGCCATGAGACCCAGGAGGCGCAGGAAGTCCCGGGCAGGGCGCAATTGCCCAACCAGAAGTGACTGGGCAAAGGAGGAAAGAACCTCGACCCTGTCGGCCGGGAGCCGTGCCCTGGCTCGAAGAGAGTCGAGCTCTGCCCCGATGAAAAGAATTACCTGCTTCGGCTCGAGTTCCGACTTGGTCTTGTTGATGAGGAGGCCGACCTGAGAGCAAACCTGGAGGGCCAGATCTCTGGACCGCTCCTCCTCCTCCAGTCTGGAGGGGGCTGCTATCAGCCAATCGTCCAGGTAAGGGTAAACCCGGACCCCTCGGCGCTGCAGGAATGCTGTCACCACTGCCATGCATTTGGTGAAGACCCTGGGAGCTGGAGATAAGCCGAAGGGCATGGCTTGGAACTCGAAAAGGGATCCCTCCGCTCGAAAGCGAAGGAACCTCTGATGTGATGGGCCGGATAGGGGCGTGAAAGGGCCGCGTCCTGTAGGTCCAGAAAGCAGAACCACGCCGTGTTCCAAGGATGGTATTATCTGAGCCAGAGTGACCATCCTGAAGGTTCGAGACCCAGGAACTTGTTTAGAGTCGTGTAGGTCGAGAATGGGGCGCCAGCCCCCCTGTCCGTTTTGGAACCAGGAAGTACCTGGACACGAACCCCGGGTTTGAGGGGGTGGTCCGCCACCTCTCTTATCATCTCCTTCTCGAGGAGGAGAGCGATGTCGGCTCGGCGAGCTGACAGCAGGCTTCGGACCCCGAGGTGCGACGGCTCTGAAGGGTGGGGCCTGCTCGAACTCCAGAGGCAGGCCCTTTCCCACCACCTCCAACACCCACCGGTCTGTGGTGATAACGGACCAGGCGGAAAGAAAGTGGCAGAGCCGCCCCCCCACGGGGGCACCTGGGGTGAGGTGACGGGGTTGGGGGCGACACCCCTCAACCCGTCACTGGGCAGGCTTGGAGGAAGGACCTGCGAGGGACCTCCAGGGCCTTTACCTCCCTGCTTCCTGGAGGAGGAAGCCGCGGGCTTGGGACGCCAAGTGCGAGCCTGCTGGCCCTGATGCTGCTGGGCCGGACGTGCCACGGGCGCGGACGGACGAAAGGGCTTGGGTTGCGGTCTGCAGCCCTTGTCCCTGTGAGTGGATGAGACCGAGTCCAAAGTGGCATTGGACTTTTCGATCCTCTGGAGGTGGCCTTCCACTCCAGGGCCGAAGAGGTCGGTCCCCAGGAAGGGGACATCCGCCAATTTGTGCTGGGTATCCGCTGTGAAGGTGGATATCCTCAGCCATGCCCGACGGCGCATAGCCACTGCGGCCATGACTGACCTGGCGCATGAGTCTCCAATGTCCAGAGCAGTCTGAAGTTGCTGCTTGGCCACCGCCCTGCCCTGGTCCCGCACCTGCCTAACCGTGGTCTGCAGGTCAGCCGGGAGATGAGGGACTACCTCGTCCAGGGAGCCCAACAGGGCATGGAGAAATTGCCATAAGCATGGCCGGCTGGCCTGATGAAGGCCAAGGGAGGGACGCAGCGTGACTCGCCCGGCATAGTCCAATTTCTTGGACTCCTTGTCGGACGGTTTGTCCACGTCCCTAGCGTTTCCGGCACACCGGAAAACGTTGTCGGTAACTAACCCCTCAGCTGAGGGATGTTCCGAGAAACCGGACAGGGAACTGGTAGGGACCGCATACTTCCTGGCCATCCTGGCCAAAGGTGCAGGGCAGGAAGCAGGGCGCTGCCAGAGCTCCAAGGCCGGGCCCACAATGGCCTCGGCCATGAGAAAGGCCCTCGTAAGGGAATCCCCTCGGTCCAATATCTCCGTGAGGGGATACTTGGCCCGCTTGGATACGGGCTCGAGCTGCATCCCGGTGGACTCCGAGATAAGCCTGAGCAAACCCAGGAAGGACGAAGGGCTGTCGTCCAGAGACTGACCTCCAGAGGACTCCAAGTCCACTCGCCTGGAGAAAAGGGAGGAATCGACGTCGGACTCAGAAGAGTCCGCAAAGAGCTGCCTCAGGCCTGAGCCACCCTCCACCTGCCGAGGGCGATCGGGAGTGAGGGTGACCGACAGCCAATGGGGCAGACCCTGAGCCGACCGAGAGTTCTTGGTTGGAGCCCCAAACAGCGGCTGTGGAGGCGGAGGTTCCACCGGAATCAGTGGAGCAGCTGGTTTTGGCTGAACAACTGGCCTGGGAACAGGCTCCTCGGGTAAGACGAGGGGTTATTTCGGCCGCTCCGGTGACAGCCACTTAATGGTCGGGGAAGGCGACGGCGTCGGCTTGTTCCCGTCAGAAGGAGCTGTTGCCACATGAAGGTCCTCGTATCGTCGATGTAACTGAAACCGAAGCCTCCTCATCCGAGGAGGAGGGCGAGGACAAGCGGCAAGCCCGCACGACCGCCTATGACGGCGGGATCGGCTGGACCGCGAAGAAGTCCGAGACCGAGAACCTCGGCCTTTCCGAGGACGGTGCGGGGAGGGAACGGGTGGAACCAGCTCCTCCCTCGGCTCGGAAGGTTCACCTGAGGGCTCCGGAACCGGAGGCACTGGCAAGCCCCCGGGATCTTCAACTCCCACTGGGGGAAACTGGTGAGAGAGGATTTTCGGCTTCGCCGGTCGACAACCCGTCCAACGGATCAAGAAAGATCTCGACTGCGTCGATGGGAGTCTCGGTCAACTGACCTGACGGGGACACCGTGAGACCAGTGGCCGAAGCCGAATAATCGACCAAAGTCGATGGCCGACAACTCGGGGAGAGGGACCTTTCCCGCTCCCAAGAGCGTCGACGGAGGGACTTACCCTTGTCTTTCTTCTTGGACCGAGAAGAAGGTTCAGCAGACGTTGGTCCCTCTCCTCTAGTGGACAGGGACAGACAAAGCTCCTTAAAGGAAGCTGTGTAAGAGGAACCCAGGGAGAGCGGGATAAATGCCGCGGTCGAGGAAGATGCGGCCCGCGCCGCCTCCTCTTTGAGGGCGATCATCTGCTCTAGCTGATCCGCCGAGCCCGCCGCCGCGGAAACCGCTGACCGGGCCTCTTTAGATTTCACTGGAGAAAAACGTTTCTCAGGGCGCCCCAGTTGTAAACGGGCAGCACGGTCTTCGAGGACGTACACTACCGGTCAAAAGTTTTAGAACACCCCCATTTTTCCAGTTTTTATTGAAATTTACGCAGGTTAATGTCTCAATGTACTCTGAAATTAAAGCATAGAACAAACAAACAATTGGAGATAAAAAAGAAATCATAGAATCATTTTGTTTAACAAAATTTAATCTAAATTTTGACTCATCAAAGTAGCCACCTTTTGCAGATATACTGTAACGCCTTGAACACACTGTGGCATTCTTCCTACAATGGACATCAAATATTGTTCGGGAAGTTCTTCCCACCACTGTTGCAGAAGTTCCCACAAATGTGTTGCACTTGTAGGTTGCTTTGCTTTCACCTTTCTGTCCAGTTCATCCCAAACCAGCTCGATGGGGTTTAAGTCTGGAGACTGTGCTGGCCATTCCATGATTTGAAGCCTACCGTCTTGTTCTTTTCCTCAAAGGTAGTTCTGACATAGCCTGGAGGTATGTTTTGGGTCATTATCTTGCTGTAGGATGAACCCCTGACCAACTAGGTGTAGACCAGAGGGTATTGCAAGGCGCTGCAAAATTCTGTGGTAGCCCATTTGGTTCAGGGTGCCAGTCACTCTGTGCTGTTGTCCTGTGAGCCGCCTATCACGCAAGCTGTTGACTCTCAGAAACTTGTCTTCTGATTCTGTTGTGGCTTTGGGTCTGCCAGACCTCTTCCTGTCAGAGTTTCCTCCAGTTTCCAAGTGCCTTTTGATGGTGTAGGAAACTACTCACTGACACCTTGGCTTTCTTTGCAATTTCTCTAAAGCAGTTTTTGCTAACCTAAACTTTTTTTTTTAACCTCTAGCAGTTTACCGTTTACCTTTGTACCATTTCAGGTTATTCACAGGACTTGAATTGCTTAAATTTCAATAAAAACTGGAAAAATGGGGGTGTTCTAAACTTTTGACTGGTAGTGTAGGCTGAGAAGGAAGAGCACAGGTCGCAAGCCTGCGGGTCATGCTCAAGGAATAAACAGTAGACACACGTGGAGTGCGAATCCGTCTGAGACATCTTCTGCCCGCAAGGGCACCTCGGAAACTGGTCGATGGTCCATCGCAGTCATGAGAGATAGAAGACCAAATCTATAATGCAAAACTTTTAAATTCGAAACCAAGAATTAGGAACCAGTCTTATATGCAGAGCATTAAGGAGGGAACCTGAGCTCAAGCGGTAAGGAAGATCTGGCGTCATGGGGCGAAGCCGAGAGTTTTACCACCCGGGTGGGTGGGAGGAGCCAGCTTGAAGACCTTCCGGCAAGATTTAAAGCGGCAAGGATACCTGTCAGACAGTGTGGATGAACAACATATCCATGTCCCTAGAACCCTTTGAGCCGCCCTGCAAAGGGGGTAGGAATGAGTGCCTCCTTGTTTGTTGAGACAGTACATCACTGCGGTATTGTCTGTTTGCACCAGAATGGTACCCGGTGGAATCTCCATCTGGAATGCCTGTAGTGCATAAAGGACGGCTCTCATCTCTAGAATATTTATATGGAGTCGTTACTCCAGAGACGACCAGGAGCCTTGAGTCCTGACCCCACTGAGGTGAGCTCCCCATCTGGACCCCGAGGCTTCCATGAAGAGAGTCACTGAGGGAGGTGGCACGATGAAGGGGACTCCAGTCGAGAGGTGGTCTGAGACAAGCCAGCAATTCCAGTCTCGGGTGATGGCATTCGTGATCCGAACTGGATGCTGCAGAAGATCCTGTTTCTGGTTCCATTGTGCCCTCAACAACCATTGGGTGACCCGCATATGGAGTCGAGGTAGGGGAACTGTTGCAATGGCAGCTGCCATGTGTCCGAGCAGGCAAAGGACGTACCGGGCCGGTACCATCTTCTTTTCCTTTATGTCCCCTATGAGGGATCTGATGCATTCTGCCCTGTCCTGAGGAAGGAATGCCCTTCCTTGGGTGGTGTCCAGAACTGCTCCTATGAACTGCAAGTTCTGAGATGGGACAAGGTGCGACTTCTCCTGGTTGATAGTGATGCCCAGCGATAGGAAGAGAGAACAGGTATCTTATATCGCAGACTTCAAGGCCTCCCGTGAGGGTGCCATGAGGAGCCAGTTGTCTAGATACGGAAACACATAGTGGCCTCCTCTCCTGAGAGCTACTGCCATGACTGCCATGCACTTCGTGAACACTCGAGGTGCCGAAGACAGCCCGAAAGGGAGGGCTCGGAACTGGTAGTGGTGTCCCAGAAACTCGAAGTGCAGAAATTTCCGGTGCGCTCGAGCGATCGGGAGATGTAGGTAGGTATCCTGCATGTCCAGTGATGCCAGTCAGGCGCCCTGTTTGAACATGGGAATAAGGCCCGGTAGGGTCGCAATGCGGAAACGCTTGTACAACACGAACGTGTTGAGGTCGCTGAGATCCAAGATCGGGCGCAAATCCCCTGTTTTCTTTGGGACCAGGAAGAAGTGAGAATAGCAAACTTTTCCTCTCTGGTTCGGTGGAACGTGCTGTATGGCCTCCTTGTCTAGGAGGGTCAAGATCTCCTGCTGAATAAGCAGGGCATGCTGACCCGAGTAGCAGGAGTGCAGGGGAGGTCTGGATGGTGGGTGATCGAGGAACTCTATAGAGTGACCTCCTTCAACCAACTGCAACACACACCAGTCGGAGGTTATCCTCTGCCATCTCGAGAGGTGATGAGAGATGCGACCCCTGACCTTCTCAACCCTTTGATCCAGAGGAGGGTTGGGGGCTGGGAAGGAGTCATGCTGTGGTGGTGTTGGATCCCGCGGGCTGGGCTGCTTTGAGCCCTGGCCCGAGGGGAACCTGGGTTGATTTTTGCGACCGAAGTTGCCCCTGGGTTGCTGGCCGGAACGTGGTTGTTGCCATTGTTGGTGGCCGCGAAAATGATTCTGGTTCCTATGAAAGGAACCAGATTTCAGTCTGTACATGGCCTGTATAGTCCTCACTGCCTTCCCAGCATCCTGCAGTTTGGTGATGACCTTCTCGGACTCCTCATCAAACAGGACCGCTCCATTATAAGGGATGTCTAGGATGTTTTTGTGGACGTCCAGGGTAAAACTGGAGACTCTCAACCACGAGTGTCTCCAGAAACAAACACCTGTGGCTGCTTCCCTGGCTGCCGAGTCTGCTGAGTCGTAAGCGACCTGGAGAACCTGAGTCCCCACATCCGACTCAGTTTGGAGGAGGTTCAGCAGCTCCTCCTTCTTTCCGCTATCCGGACAATCATTTAGAAGGTCTTGGCCTTGTTTCCAAAGGGCGTTCTGAAACTGCACCATGTGCTTCAGATAGTTTAGAGACCTAATTGAGCATGTAGCAGCCGCATACAAGTGTCTTCCCATAGAATCTAATTGCTTAGATTCCTGGTCCAGAGGCTGGGTACTCAACTGCTGAGGCCGCTGGGACCTGTCATGAGATTCAGTGATGACCAGGGAGTCGGCCAGGGGTTGTTGTGCCAAATACAGGTCCTCCGTAGGAGCTCTGTAGAGGCGATCAGCCTTTTTTGGAACAGCCGGAGTGGAATGCGGATGCTTCCAAGCTGTCTTGGTGACGTCCATGAAGGTGTCCACCAAAGGTGGGACCACTACAGGCTTCGGGTCTTTCTGCCTGAGGTAATGGGCAAGGCGCTGTCTCTCGGGGTCTAAGTCTTCCGTCTCCCATCCCATATTTTCCTGGATGTGCCTCATAATTTCTGAAAAGGAGGGATCATCTTGCGGCGACCTTGGAAGGTCCCGTGGGTCTGGCGATGGGGGAAAGAAGGGAGATGGAGACCTGGAGGTGTTGGACATATCCGATCTGGAGTCATCTCCTGGTGAACGATGTCTGCCCCAGGTCGCTTTGGGCTCGGGGACCCTGAGGGAGAGTGTGATGGGTGTTTTCTGTCTCTCGATCTTCCCCGAGGAGGAGGAGTTGGTTCCTTGAGGGTCGGGGGACTGGCACCTTCAGCGCCCCGAGGAGGCGGGGGTGACAGAGGTGGCTGAGGCTTGGGGGGCTCCACATCTTTTCTTATGGTCTCCCACCAGAAGGTGAACAGTTCCTTCACCTCTTGGATATTCATGCCCGACGTCGGGCCTGGCGTCGGTGTGGGCCTGTCACCAGGGTCAGGCGTCGGGTCCAGAGGAACCACCGTGTCCGGCGACGGTTCCCTGGGTAGGCCGGCATCCTCCGTGTCGCCCGTCTGGTCGTCCGCCGGCGCAGTAGCCTCTTTGCCTGAAGACTCCTGACATTCGGTATCCACCGCCGCTGGTATCGCTGTCGTCGCGGTAGTCCGTTTCGTGGGCGCTGGGTCGGATGCCTTCTTGGACTCCGTAGTCTGCTTGAGGGATGTCAGTTCAGCAGTCTTCCATTCAGGAGCCTTCGGAGGTTGGGAGACAGACCTGACGTCGGAGTGCTGGCATCGGTCCGATGTACTCCCCGATTTAGAGGAAGACTTCTTGTGTTTATCCGAGGTATCAGGCTTGGCGGCGTCCAGTGCCCTGGAGGTCTTGAGCGGGTGCAGGGAGGCAGAAGAGCCCCCTGAATACCTTACTTTCACTGGGGGAGGTTGGGAGTGAGTCCGGGAAGGAGAATGGTTGGACCGGATAGAGCTGGAGCTGGCCCTGGACTCGGAGGCCCTGCTGGGGGATCTCGCCCTATCTGAGTCCCGATGCTTGTCCCGGTGTTTCCCAGACATATGGGAAGATTCCCCTTTGGAGGGAGGTCGTTTCTCTATCTTTTTTAATTTCTCCTTGAGGAGAAATCCCTGAAGGGCCCTTTGGCGACGGATCTGGGTCCTGCTATTAAATTGCTGGCAAATGTAGCAGGCCTGGGTGTCATGCTCTGGGCCCAGGCACCTGACACAGGCCGAATGGTGGTCTGCAAAAGGGATCTGTTTGCCACAGGCACACTTGGAGGAATGGCCTTCGAGAGAAGGGGTAGGAGAAGCAGACATGGATCGATGCTTTTTGAAGAAAAAGATTTCACGTGTCGTATCTATAGAGCAGGTGTCCGTGAGGCCGATGCTGGCGAGTCGACGGCGGGAAAAGAACTAGGGATGCTGGGGGACCGCCCCTTTTTATGTGATGCCTGACGTCGGGGAAGGGCCGACGTTGGAGGCGGCCCCCCACTGGATACTGCTAGGTAGAATTTTTCCGTGAGGTCCTGGCGCCTGCCGGCTTCAGTCCTAATGGTGTAACCTGCTGCAAGAGCTGTTTCTCGAAGTTGAGATTTAACTCAACTTAAAGTGTAAAACAGTTAAATCCACTGCTAAATCTCTCGTCTAGCCTCACTGAAGACAGAAGAAACAATGCAATTTACTACATTATAAAATAACCATGTAGATGAGTTGGGGCACGATTAGTGGGCTATACAACCCACCAACTTGTATATAAAGCAAATCTGAGTATTCACTCATAAATATGAAGTGTCCGTTTCATTATCGCTCTCCGATTCCGACCTGGATTCTTCCGTTCTCTTCCTGCACTGTGGCGCATTCTTTTGGGCCCACTTCAGTGCATCAGAGGGATCTGTAAAGATGAAGACCTTTCCCTCATGCACTAGATGTAATTAGGCTGGAAAAAGCAGTCCATGAGGCACAGCAGACTCGCGAGGCATAGCGCAAACCCCATTGAATATTTTCTTCCTCTGGCGGGTGGCATAGCTTATATCGGGATAAAGACAAACACACTGTCCTTCATGTAAAAGTATTTTTTTCCACCTAGCCAGAGCCAGAAGAAAGTCACAGGTCCCAACACCATCTACCACCATTACTATTGCCCTCAGTGCGTCTGCATCTATAGGTCTTCCCCTGAATGCCACTTGATAGACTTTTTGAATATACAGATCTCTAGCCACCACTGGCTCTCCTAGTTGCTGCTCAAGCCATTCTTTCAGGAATAAGACCAAATGGTCTCACTCGCTGTTCTCCAGCATCCCCACTATTCTCAAATCTGCAGCTCAAGCCTGGTTCTCGAAGTTTTCCAGGTGCGCTCTCAGATGTGTATTCTCCTTCACCATGTTGGAAGTCACAAATTTCGGTTTTGATGTGAATTACCTGCATTTCCACCGTTGTGACTTGTAATGTCAGAGAATCAAATTTTTCTGATAAGCCTGCCAAGGAAGCGAGTAGACAGGTAATTTTTTGCCCAAGTGTTTGAATTGTCTCAACCATCCGCTGGAGAATCAGGTAGACTGCGTCCTTGAGTTGAGCGTGTGGTTGGAAGACCTGGAGGATTTTTAACTCTACCTTCATCTGTCGAACCCTTATCTTTCTTCGGGTTTCCCATTTCAATTCCGGAGAGCTTCAGATACCAGTTAATTCTTCTACTTCCCCAAAACACTATAAAAAAACTACTTTTTTTTGGTAGAAGAAATATTAGTTATAAGGAGCATTGAATCCTGTCAACCATCAAGCTTGGGCTCTACAGCGCCCCAAACCCCTCCCCGCGACAGTCTTTTTCCTGCCTATTTTCCAGCCTTGTTTTTTTTGGGGGGTGGGGGTTACAGATGGAAACCAACTACAAACGAACCAGATTAAGGTGTTGGGGGTATTTTTAGTGAATGGGACCTGAGGAAATTCCCTACTCTTTCTGATCAGTGCCATGTGGTCATTAATGTCCACCTGAACCACCACCAGAACAGGCATACGGGACCCTGGTGTAACGCCTCCTCCAAAAGACGGCATATCAGGAGTGCAGCACTGTAGTGTCAATATTAGGATTTCACCCCCAAGCTCCTGGTGTGGGGCTAGAATCTGCAACTTTCCAATCTCCTGTCCTCAGAGGCGAGTGTGCAACCTGCTGAGCCGCTACGATACTGTACTGCTAGTGGGGTATGATTACTGAGTCCACTGTTCAGTTATTGCAGAATAACAGGACAGTAGCTTTGTGTTTCGATTGACTAAGAGGGTTCTTTTTCAGTACAATTAAGCAATAATAGTATAGCAAGCTGTTTACATTACTGTACTGGGATGCTTATAAACAACAACGTTAAAGGCCTAGGTCTTTACTGGCATCCCAGTATAGTTATTCCCCTGATAACCCAGCTCAACATGCCATTCTTACTTTTATACGACAGAGAACGCCATGAGAGAAAAAACACAGTACCAAGCCATTACTTATAATACACACTAAGAAAATGTTTTAATGTGTGAATTTCATTTAATGAATGCAAGTTGTACAACTGACCATGAGCTAATAATTCTATAAATATTTGTCAATCCCTAACTATCGATTTAGTACACAAAAAGATCACAACAAGGTTTCTCCTCCTGTTTCCCTCACTGAAAGTGAGCGACCGAATGCTGACAGTCAACAACCGTTTTCTGAGTGGTGACCTATCAGAATGCTGGAATTAGCTTGCAGTCCCATTGCTCAGTCTACTGTCTGGTTATGGCTGAATAATGTGACAGTAGCGCTGTACACTGACTGGCTACATGGTGTTTTCTGCAGTATGATTAAAAGTGTAACAATAGCCGGCCTGGTGGCGCTGAGGGTTGAGGCACTGAACGCCACATGTCGCACCACGCTGGCGACCTGGGTTCGGCAGGGGAGGGAGAGGACTGAACGTCTGATGGACAGCTGTCCTCCCTCAGGAGGGAGAGTGGTCTGCACGCAGTGCTTGACTGGCCTCTGGCAGAAATCGGGCGGCATGGCAAGTGTAGAGCAACTACTAGGGGATGGGGAGTGGTGACGTCGGCGGTGATGCCATGACGTCAGGGTACATACAACTCCACCAGAACAAGGGGAAATTGGCAACTGGTCTCCTAGATGATGGAGCACCATGCAGAGACCCTGATTGCCCGCACCTGCCTGGCGACCTGTCGGAAGACCGACAAAAGTTGAATGTCTCGGGGGTGTAGCTGCCGCGCTCCGTATCCACCTGGGGGGTATAGCCAAGGCTCCATGGGGACTCGCCGGGGGACCAGGCAGGTTGTGGATCAGTGATACTGCAATGAGTCTCCTGAAGGAGTGGAGACCGGATGCAGGGTGAGGAGCATAAATAGTAATTTAAAAAAACAAAAAGTGTAACAATGGAAGGGTGCTAATTACATCAGGCAGAGAAAGATGGTACTGTATAACACTATATACACAGCACTGCATAATACACAGAAAGTGCAGAATGCTACTCTAGAGGCACTACTTATTAAAAGATGAAAGGGGTTCAGTCAAGGTCAAAACCAGCAAAATGGCTGTAAGCGATTGGTAAGACCTACCTGATCCAGTTTTGGAAGGAGCACAAGTAAGGTCTGCCACAACCTGTTTTTCACTCGGTGCTGGAATGAGTTCCCATAGTACCGCACTTTTGCTTTGGTTACCTCTTCATCCTAAAAGAGAAAACAAGCATTTGTCAATGCCGAATGTTGCTTGCTTATGTGTTCTGTTTAGGTATTTGGAAGTGATAGTTCTATGCTTTCTTCCCAAGACAAGCAACTGTGTCTTTCTGTTCAGTATTCAGAGAAGAGTGGGAGGGGCAAGGGCCACAGCAGTGCAGCAGTTGCCAAGGGGGTGAAGAGGTGGACAATAGTCCAATCAAAGGCAAAAGAGTCCTGCAGGAGCTCACTAAATTGAAGGTGGACAAAGCAATGGAACCAGATGGCATACACCCAAGGATATTAAGAGAACTGAGAAGGGAGATAGCAGTACCTCTGGCAGCCATGTTCATTGAGTCATTCAACACGAGTGAATTGGAGGAGGGCACATGTGATCCCTCTACACAAGGCTGGCAGCAGGGTGGAGGCAGGAAGCAATAGGCCGTTCAGCCTCACCTCAGTAGTGGGGAAGATCATGGAGACATTGCTTAAAGAAAGGATAGTGGGGCATCTAGAAGCCATCGGAGCACAGGACCATAAACAACATGGATTCACAGTGGGGACATCATGTCAGACAAATCTGGTTGATTTCTTTGACTGGGTGACAAAGGAAGTGAATCAGGGTGGGGCAGTGGACAACGCTTACCTTGATTTCAGCAAAGCCTTTGACACCATCCCATATAGGAGGCTGATAAACTAGCTGGGTAGGCTGGGCATGGAGGAAAGGGTGATAAACTGGGTTAGAAGCTGGCTAACAGACAGGAGGCAGAGAGTGGTGGTAAATGGTTTGCAGTCTAGGGAGAGGGGGTGACCAGTGTGGTGCTGCAGGGATCGGTCCTGGGGCCAGTCCTGTTCAATGTCTTCATTAGTAACACTGCAGAATGTCTGAAGGGAATTTTTTCATCAAATTTTCAACATAGCCATTTTAAGACCTCTGCTCATGAACAGTGTCACTGTGATTTTCTTAATCTGTCCCAAACATTGATTGCGCACACCAAATGCGCCATTGTGCACTACATGCATGGAAACACATTTTGGGCAACATGTGAAAAACGACAGCTGTACTGCTCATAAGGAGGTGTGGTAAAATGGCAATGTTGAAAACCTGGAGTGCAAATATTAAAACTTTGCGAACTTATGAGTGTGCGTAGGAACTGTGCAACGCACGCTCATAAAACAGTCATTTTTGGGAATTTTTTCATCAAATTTTCAAAATAGCCATTTTAAGACCTCTGCTCATGAACAGTGTGACTGTGATTTTCTTAACGTGTCCCAAACATTGATTTCGCACACCGACTGCGCCACTGTGTGCTACATGGGTGGCAACATGTTTTGGGCGAGATGTGAAAAATGACAGCTGTACTGCTCATAAGGAGGTGTGGTAAAATGGCAATGTTGAAAATCCAGAGTGCAAATATTAAAATTTGTGAATCCAATGAGTACTTAGGAACTGCTAAGACTAACGATTTAAAATGAAGTCATTTTAGATTTTGCCACCAAATTTGCAAACATAGGCTTTTGAGAGCCCACCTTATGAACACTGGCACTGTCGCTTCATAATCGGTCCTGAAAGGTGATTTTGTGCAGTGACTGCAAAATCACCCTTTGGGCCCCATTAACGCCATGACAGTGACTGAATTCATGAGGAGGGGTCCCAAAAACCCCATGTTGAAAATTTGGTGCCAAAATTCCAAAAAATGGCTGAAACGTGCAGCAAAGTTGAAAAAACCCTATATATCCCATTATACAGCTTACCAGCATTTCTCAGTTCGCGGTCGGCTTTAAAGAGGCAGATGTGTTCCCAGTCCACTGAAGATCGCCACACCGAGGTCTGGAGGTAAGTATGGGGTGAGGTGGGGTGGGGTGTGGGAGGCAGGTGTGCAGTGGGTGGGTGAGGGTTGTGGGAGGGGGCAGGGAGGCGCTGAGGGACAGTTTTGTATTTACAGGTTTATTTTTTAATAAGATGACGAGACATTTGCCACGCTGGGTGGACTCCAGCGTGGCAGCTGAGAAGGCTGTTTGGGGAGGCTGGAGCCGATGGGATTGGGCACCCCGTTGGCCATAACACATTTTGGTATGCTGGGTGGGATCCCAGCATGGCGCCTGGATGCTTGGGGGTGTGGAGCCGACGGGATTGGGCACCCTGGCCGCCATACAGTGTGTGCCTGGGGGGCGGAGGGTGAAGGCACATGAGCATGTAGTATGCGTGCATGCATCTGTGTGTGGAGGGGGGGAGGTCTGCTCAGTAAAGCGGAGCTCTCCCTTTCAATTGTACGACCACTGCATTTTCTACTGCTGTCATACACAGCTGCAGCAATGATTGGGGAACTGGGGCCGCACCTGCAAACACACTGACTGAATTGGAAGACGGGTGCCACACCTCTGAAAATTTGGATGATGGCACTATGTTTCTTGCACATGCGTGCAAGCAACATAAAAATGACTGCATAGCAACAGACACATCAAGGATGACAGAGACTGAGCTTAAATCAAACACCATAAACTGGACAGAATTAAGCCAGGTAAACTGGAATGTTTTCAGCTCAAGGGGTCTTTTTTTTTTACAGCTGCATGGGCATAGCCTGCAGCCGTTTCACCATCTGTGGCTTAAAACAGCCGATCGTGGCACCTTCTGTTTTGGACACTTGGAAGTGTAGCCTTCCGACAGTCCAAAACAATGGAAGCAGTTTGCGATGGCGATCACAATGGAAATGGCAGTAGCACTATTTGCTGTACCATCCACCACTTCTGCATTGCAAAGGAAATGTGCATGTGCAAGCATCGCACATGAGCAGTTCCAGTGCCACCATCTTCTGAATCGCATACTGCCATTCCATGAACTGCGTATGCATGAATGCCGTGCATGTGCAGTTCCACTGCCACTACCATCTTACTGATGGCTCCGCGGTGCTCCTCCCACTGCACCCGAACAAGCGCGCCGCAGCAATATCGGCTCTGGCTAGAATTTGTTTGCTGTTGTTGTAACACTGTCCTCTATAGGTTGTTGCTCTACTACTAATAGTAGTAGACTTCAGTTATTACTGTTGAAAGAGTGTAGTATCATGTTGCTTCTATATCAATCACTGTGTTAATGTTCTCCCTTGTTCCCCTTCTTCCAGATCGTGCCTGGAAGCAAGCTTCAGCTCAGTGTGCCTTTCCCAGGCACCAATTTTCACATAAATGAACACGGAAAATACATTAGCAGGGACTGCTCGTCAGATGCACAAGGTCACTTCATCTCTCAACTAGCACCACTCACTCTTCTGTGCTGCCTGCAAATTTCTGGTGCTGCATCGTGGATTACACAGTGTCACACTACAAAAACAAGCATTTGTCGATGCTGGATGTTTGCCACTGATACTGATGTTGTACCGGGCATATCCACATGCTGGAAGACTAATATGGGTTGGGCTGGGGGAGGGCAGTTACTGTGGGCCAGCAACAGACATCGATGGACGTTTTCCTTTTTTACAGCATTTATTTTAAAAAATGTAACTATGAGGGAGGGTTTTCTTTATTTCAGGTGGAGAAACCTGGGGACTGGGCACGCCAGTGTCAGTGTTATAAGCGGCCCCCAGAAGCTCTGAGGTTTTAGATGCTCTGTGGTGCATTTTATGGCTTACACAGAAGATAAAGCAAAGTTCTGTTAGGTTCCCCCAACCCTGACTCCAAAGAAAAAACATAATTCTATGGCTGACCTCAGGTACCTAGAGACTGCAGGTGGGGCTGGCTGAGAGCGTGGCCATTTGCATGATTTTATCAGGTGGATCTGTTTTTTTTTTCCCCTTTGAAAAGGGAATATGGGAGTTCTCCCCAAGAAAATGTTTAAATGTCAAGTGTTCAAATTTGCAAGTTGCTACAAAGTGGTAAACTAAAAACAGGTTACTCAACTGTAACAGTAGTTCTATGAGTGGTATATGCTGTTCATCCACACTGTCTGACAATGTCCTGTCCCTTTAAATCTTGCCGGAAAGTCTTCAAACTGGCTACTCCCACCAACCCAGGTGGTAGATCCCTTGGCTCTGCCCTATGACGCCAGATCTTGCCCATTGGAAAGCAGATTGTGAGCACCGAAGCCGGGGAGGTCGGGTGGGTTCGTGTGGATGAACACCATATACTACTCCTAGAACTCCTAGTAACCTGTTTTTCTAGGGACATGGATACGTTGTTCTATCCACACTGTCTGGCAGACTCCCTAGCAGTTCTCTGGGAGGAGACAGGCAAGGTGCACACAATATACTTAGGGAACAGAGATTGGAAAACTGAGGCCCCAAAACCAGCATCCCAGCATGACTCAAGGTCGATGTGGTAATGGGAAATTTATTTATTTATTTAGCTTTTGTTAGCCGGGTTAGGTGCGCTAGCCAAAATTGACTATTTTCAGGCACGACCCGGGAGAATACATACATAAAATGAGGTGAGATTGTACAATACATAGTATATAGTACAGGTACATAGCATATAGTACAGGTAGGTTAGAATACAGATCAAGTCAGACAGTACTCGAGATAATACATACAGCTATGCAGAAATGACAAAAGTGACATTAGTATATGCAAATAACTGAAACTGTGCTAAGTGGCAGCTATAAAGACATTTTATAGCACAGCTTGTTTAGAAGTGCAGCAGTGTCTTGGGCGAAATAGGGTGGTTAGCTGTGAGGCATTAAGTGGGATCAAAGCAAGTGCAGGGGTCCCGGGACAGGTGGCGATATAGTTCTTTTTTGAAGACTGGGTGGGAGTTAGCCTGCCTCAGGACAGGAGGGAGGGAGTTCAAGGTGGCTGGGGCGGTGCAGTGAAATGCTCTAGAGCCTTTTGAAGTAAGACACCTGGGTATGGTGAGTAGAAATTTGTTTGCCGAGCGTAGTCCGTGGGCAGGTGTCTGTGGTACAAGTAGAGCTGCAAGGGAGCAGGGAGTTTGGTTACGGATTACAGAGTCTGTGAGGGCCCTAGGGAATATAGTCGGTAGACAGTTGGGGAGAGCCAGCCTAGGTCGCTATACAGTGTGCAGTGGTGTTTGAGGCGATGGGAAGAGGAGGCATACCGACATACGTTGTTATACACGACATCCCATTTATGGAGAGCAGTCTTATGGGCATTAGTAAAAGTGGAGACACCATATGTCAGCACTGGAAGCAGAATACCCTTGGCAATTGCCAATTTGGCAAGTGGTGTTAGCAGGTGACAAGTCTTATAGGCGATACTAAGTTTGGCATTTGTTGCTTTACAGGTTGACTGGATGTGCAGACTGAAATCAAGGGATTTATCAAGGAGGACTCCCAGGTATTTGAAGGATGTGACATAGTCGATGAGAGACCCCCCCAGAGTCATGGACTAGGAGGGGTTCCTTACAGGCCCCGAGTTTGGGGGCAGTGCTTGAGTCTTTTTTGCATTGAGGATGAGCTTATTAGCATTTAGCCACGTTTGCACATTCCTGAAATCTGAGGAGAGGTTTTTGTTAATTATGTTAACTTTGTCAGCGCTGTAGTAAAAGGACGAGATCATCAGTGTATAAGATAGCTGATCAAGAGAGTATGGCATAATCTGTTGTTGATGTATAGCGAGAAAAGAAGGGGTCCCAAGATGGAGCCCTGGGGTACTCTGATGCCAGTGCTGGTCACACCCGAGAGAGCGGAGTTGAATTTAACAAGTTGTAATCTGTTTGATAGGTAGTTGTTAAACCAGTCAACTACTGAGGATGAGAAGTTAAGTCTATGCAGGGTTGAGAGAAGCAGGGGATGATCAACAAGATCGAAAGCTTTGGTAAGATCGATAAATACTGCTCCAGTGAGTAGGCCTTTGTCCATGTTGCAGAGTACATAGGTGGAGAATTTGAGAAGAGTGGTTGAGGTACTGTGCCTTTTTCTGAAACCATGCTGAATGTCTGAGAGAAGGTTGTTCTTTGTGAAATAGTCAATGGTTTGGGTTGCAACAAGCTTCTCCAGTAGCTTGCTTAGCACAAAGTGGATGGCTATGGGCCTGTAGTTGTTGATATCCTTTGGCTCTCCTTTTTTAAGGATACAGTAGGTGTAACTTGGGCAATCTTCCAGAGATCTGGGACAACGCCAAGACAGAGAGAGAGACAGAGTGAAAATCTTGGCCAGTGGCGAGGCAATCAATGGTGCCGCTAGCTTCAGGAGTCGTGGCTCGAGTGAATCTGAGCCAGGGCTAGTGTTGTCAGATATGTTTTGCAATAGCCTTTGGATCTCGGATCTAGATATAGCTTTAAAGTGGAAAGGGGGGGTAGTAGTTAGTTGGCAGTGGTCAGCACCAGATGCAGATCTCTGGGGTGTGCAGTAAGGCTGAGATGCTGTGGGAGGTGAAGTGAAGGACAAGGTATACTGAGACAGGTCCGTGAATAATCTGTTAAAGGCATTCGCTATAGTGTTCAAGTCGTTGCAATGTACACCATTTAGGATCATATCCCCTGGGGTCGATGACTGGGTAGCCCCAAGAAAGGTCTTGATGTGTGTCCAGAATTTTGTAGGGTCACCAGCGGAGTTTGTGAGCAGTTCCTTGCAGTAGATGCTCTTTGCTGTTCTGATTAGTTTTTTTACAGGCGCTCCGAGGGGCCCTGTAGGTATTGTAATCCTCTGATAGTCTGGACACTTTATACTTCTTCCAGAGTTTGTCCCGTGTGCGCAGGTTAGCCAGCAGGTCCTTGTGTAGCCATATATCAATGAAGACATCAAGGGCTATTTGAACATCGTGGGAGTGATAGATGTCAGACCACTTGATACAGAAATGAAGGTTTGTGCAGACTTCCAGGTAGCAGACCTGCAGATTTCCTGGCTAGGGATGCCCCTAGAAGCAGCCACCAATGCAGAGGTATGGTGGGTGGAATAAGCCCTTAGCCCTACAGAAGGCTCCCTACCCACCAACTTATAGCAGAGATCAATGCATGGTGTAATCCATCTGCCAATCATCCACTTGGCTGCAGGTTTGCCAGGTGCGGCTTCAGCGTAGGTGACAAACAGCTGGCAAACCTCTCCCCGAACTCCGGACTTGCACTCTTTATAATAGGCGAGCGCTCGCCTCAGGTCCAAATTATGGAGCCTGTATTCGGCATCCAAGGTGTGACTAGGGTAGAACACTGGAAGGGTCATCACCTGATTCAGGAGAAACTCCAACACAACCTTCGGGAGGAACTTTGGGTTGGGGTACAGGAGAACCTTGTCCCTGTGGAAGATCAGGAAGACCACGTAAGGAGACTCCACCGAAAGCGCCATAAGCTCCCCAATCCTTCTGGCTGATGTAATGGCCACCAAGAAGGCAGTCTTCCACAACAAATGTGGCATCTCAGATTTGTGCATCGGTTCAAATGGCTTGCCCATGAGCTTTGCCAGTACCAGCAGTATATCCCATGGAGGTGGAGGTTCACGCACCGGAGCGGGGGATATGTGATCTAAGCCTTTGAAAAATCACCAGACCACTGTCTCTTGCACCACTGACCACTGACCGGCCCATGCCTGGTAAGCGGAGATGGCTGCCAGGTGCACCATAATGGTCATCAACCGAAGTTCCCCTTTGCAGAGAGACCACAGGTAGTCCAAAATGCTGACCACTGGACAGGTCAAGGAGTTCAGCCCCTTGCCCTGACACCAAATAGAGAATTTTTTCCATTTGAAGGCATAGCACTTTCGGGCTGATTCCTTTCTAGATGCCTCAACTACAGTGAGGACATCTTCGGAGAGACCCAAAGCCTGGAACTCGAGCCGCTCAGGAACCAGGCTGTCAGGTGCAGGGATTGAAGGTCTGGGTGGAGTACCTTCCCCTGGTTGATTGAAAGCAGGTCCGGGTATGCTCGAAGATGTCTCATTAACCTGCTGCTGAGGCTGAGGAGATTGAGCCCTGCTGAGGGGGCCGGGCACAATACCGCCTCAGCTTTGCATTCTTCCTTGAGGCAAACAGGTCAACCTGAGGAGTTACCCACTGGGTGAAGACACTGTACACAACCTCTGGATGGAGAAACCACTCATGAGATGCCTCGCTCACCCAGCTGAGAGCGTCCGCCAACTGACTGGAGGCTCCTGCCACATGAATGGCTAGGAGATCTGCCTCCAGTCTGTACACCAGGGTCCAAGTGTGGAGAGCTTCACTGCACAATGACTGGGAATACGTCCTTCCTTGCTTATTGAGGCAGTACATGGTGATGGTGTTGTCCGTCTGGACTTGAACCACTTGACCCTGAATAAACAGAGCAAACGCAGTCTGCACTAGCTGAACTGCTTGGAGCTCCAGCAGACTGATCGGGATTCTTTGAGGTTCCAGAGCTCATGGACTCTGTGTTCCCCCCAGATGGGCATGCCAGCCCATGAGAAAGAGGTGTCAGTCGTTAGGATGACAGTCAGCTTGGGGTGGACAAACGGGATCCCTTCCTGCAGATGCTCCAGGATGGTCCACCACTAGAGAGTGTCCCACATCTTCTGAGTCAGTGTGACCAGCTGGTCAAAGTGACCTCTGTGCTGGGACCATTGGCTGACCAGCTCCCACTGCAGGGAGCACATATGCCACTGGGCCCATCGGACCACGGTGGTGCAGGCTGCAATGTAACCCAGAAGTCGCTGGAAATCCTGGGCAGGGTGCAAGTGCCCAATCAGAAATGACTGGACATAAGAGGAGAGGACCTCCACCCTGTCTGGCAAGAGTCAAGCTTTGCTCTGATAAAACTGATTACCTGCGTGGGCACGAGTTCCGATTTGGCCTTGTTGATGAGGAGGCCCAGGTTGATGCAAGTCTGGAATGCCAGGTCCCTGGACCGCTCCACCTCCTCCGTGGAGGGACCTATGATAAACCAGTCATCCAGGCAGAGGTAGACCCAGACCCTCGATGCCAAAGGTGGACCGCCACCACTATAATGCACTTGGTGAAAACTCTGGGGGCTGAGGAGAGGCCGAACTGACATGGCCTGGAACTCGTAAAGGGCTCCATCTGCCCGAAGCGGAGGAATCTTCGGTGGGACGGATGAATTGGGACATGAAAGAATGCGCCCTGGATATCCAGAGAGCAAAAATACAGGTTACTCACCTGTAACAGGAGTTCTAGGAATGGTATATGTTCTTCATCCACACTATCTGGCAGGTATCCTTGCCGCTTTAAGTCTTGCCGGAAGGTCTTCAAGTTGGCTCCTCCCACCCACCCGGTGGTAAAACCTCGGCTCCGCCCCCAAGACGCCAGATCTAGCTCCGCTGGAAGCTCACAGGTTGTAAAGGCCGGGCCGGGAGGTCGGTGGGTTGTGATGAACAACATATACCATTCCTAGAACTCCTGTTACAGGCCAGTAACCTGTATTTCTAGGGACATGGATATGTTGTTCAGCCATACTATCGGGCAGACTCCTAGCAGTTCTCCGGGAGGAGGGAGGCAAGGCGCACCCCCCCCCCCCGACACTTACTTGGGAAAGAGAGACTGGAGAACCGAGGCCCCAAAACCAGCATCCCGGCGTGACTCAAGGTCGATGTGGTAGTGGGTAATAAAGGTATGTGCTGACTTCCAGGTAGCAGCCCTGCAGATATCCTGGATATGGACATCCCTGGAAGCAGCTACCGATGCAGCGGTATGGCAGGTAGAATGAGCTCTTATCCCTCTGGGAGGCTCCATGCCCGCCAACCTGTAGCAGAGCTCTATGCAGGAGGTGACCCACCTGCCTATTGCCCGCTTTGCTGCAGGTCTGGCAGGTGCGGCTTCAGTGTAGGTGACAAACAGCTGGCGAACCTCTCCTCGAACTTCAGCCGTCCGCTCCTTATAATAAGCGAGCGCTCGTCTAGGGTCCAAAGTATGGAGCCTATACTCGGCCTCCGAGGTGTGACTGGGGTAGAACACCGGCAGAGTCAACACCTGGTTAAGGTGAAACTCCAACACCATCTTCGGAAGGAATTTCGGGTGGGGGCGCAGGACAACCTTGTCCCTGTGGAAGACCTGGTAAGGAGACTCGATGGAAAGCACCTGGAGCTCTCCCATCCTTCTGGCTGACGTGATAGCCGCCAAAAAGGCGGTCTTCCATGACAGGTGTGAAATATCGCACCTGTGCATTGGTTCGAATGGCTTGCCCATAAGATTGGCCAATACCAGCAGTAGATCCCACGGAGGTGGAGGTTCTCGCACTGGAGGGAAAATGTGGTCAAGCCCTTGGAAAAAGCGCCTGACCACCTTCTCCTGCACCACCGACTGCTTGCCGGCCCACGCCCGGTAAGCAGAGATGGCTGCCAGGTGCACCTTAAGGGTCGTTGGACCAAGCCCTTGCTGAGAAAAGGACCACAGGTAGTCCAGAATGCTTGCCAAGGGGCAGTCGGAAGGGTCCAAGCCCTTCCCTGACACCAAATGTAGAATCTCTTCCATTTGAAGGCATAGCATTTCCGGTTGACTTCTACGGACGCCTCAATGACGTGAGGACCCTCGCCGGAAAGACCCAAAGCCTGGAACCTAGCCACCCAGGAACCAGGCCGCCAGGTGCAGGGATTGAAGGTCCGGATGGAATACCTTCCCTGGTTGACTGAGATCAGGTCCGGTGGGCTGGAAGCCGCCTCGGGAGCCTGGAGCTGAGGAGATCTGGATACCAGAACTGGCGGGCCAGTCTGGGGCTACCAGAATCACCTGCACCTTGTCCCTCCTCGCCTTGAGAAACACCTTGTGGATCAAGGGAAATGGGGGAAAGGCGTAGAAGAGGACCGGGGTCCACGGCCTCGAGAAGGCATCCCCCTGCAGCGAGCCCTGCTGAGGGGGGCGGGCATGGAAGAGACTCAGCTTCGCATTCTCCCTGGAGGCAAACAGGTCCACCTGAGGCGTACCCCAGTGGGAGAACAGATCTTGTACTACCTCCGGCAGGAGAGACCACTTGTGAGACGCAGCCCCTATCTGGCTTAGGGCATTGGCCAGGGTGTTGGAGGCTCCTGCCACGTGAATGGCTAGGAGATCCGCCTCCAGGCTGTGCATGAATGACCAGATGCAGAGAGCTTCCTTGCATAACAGCATGGAGCGTGTCCCGCCCTGGCGGTTCAGATAGTACATGGTCGTGGTGTTGTCCGTCTGGACCTGAACCACTTGACCCCATAGAAATGGAGCGAAGGCAGTGAGAGCTAGACGGACCGCTCGGAGCTCCAGCAGGTTGATGTGGCATCGGGACTCCCGAGGGGACCAGAGGCCGTGCGCTCGGTGTTCCCCCAGATGGGCACCCCAACCCATCAGAGATGCATCGGTCGAGAGAGACCGTCGGCTCGGGGCGGACGAACGGGATGTCCTCCTGCAGATGTGCTGGAACGATCCACCATTGGAGAGCGTTCCACATCTCCTGGGTCACTGTCACGGGCTGGTCCAACGGATCGCAGCGTTGTGATCATTGGCTAGCCAGTCCCCATTGAAGGGGACGCATGTACCAACGGGCCCAACGGACCACGCTGGTGCAGGCCGCCATGAGGCCCAGGAGGCGCAGGAAGTCCCGGGCAGGGCGCAATTACCCAACCAGAAATGACTGGGCAAAGGAGGAAAGAACCTCGGCCCTGTCCACTGGGAGCCATGCTCTGGCACGCAGAGAGTCGAGCTCTGCCCCGATGAACAGTATCACCTGCTTTGGCACGAGTTCCGACTTGGCCTCGTTGATGAGGAGGCCAACCTGAGAGCAAATCTGAAGGGCCAGATCTCTGGACCGCTCCACCTCCTGTCTGGAGGGGCTTGCTATCAGCCAATCGTCCAGGTAAGGGTACACCTGGACCCCTCTGCGCCGCAGGAAAGCTGTCACCACTGCCATGCATTTGGTGAAGACCCTGGGAGCTAGGGAGAGGCCGAAGGGCATGGCCCGGAACTCGTAAAGGGATCCCTCCGCTCTGAAGTGGAGGAATCTCTGATGGGGCAGACGGATTGGGACGTGAAAGAATGCGTCCTGGAGGTTCAGGGAACAGAACCACATGCCTCGTTCCAAGGATGGGATTATCTGAGCCAGAGTGACCATTCTGAAGGTTCGAGACCTTAGGAACTTGTTCAGGTCGTGCAGGTCGAGAATGGGGCGCCAGACCCCTGTCCGTTTTGGGACCAGGAAGTACCTGGACACAAACCCCGGGTCTGGAGGAGGATCCGCCACCTTCCTGATCTCTTTTTCGAGGAGCAGGGCAATATCGGCTCGGCGGGCCAACAGAGAGGCTGTGGACCCCGTGGCCCCCCGAGGGGCGACGGCTCGAAACGGTGGGGCCTGCTAGAACTCCAGAGGCAGGCCTTTTCCTACCACCTCCAACACCCAGCAGTCCATGGTGATAGTGGACCAGGCAGAAAGGAAGTGGCGGAACCGTCCCCCCACGGGGGGAAGCCAGGGGGGAGTGACGAGGCTGAGGGCGGCACCCCTCAACCCGTCACTGGGCAGGCTTGGAGGAAGAACCGGCCGAGGGACCTCCTGGGCCTTTACCTCCTTGCTTCCTGTTGGAGGAAGCTGCCGGCTTGGGTTTGGGATGCCTAGCGCGAGCCTGCTGGCTGTGTTGCTGGTGCTGCTGGGCCGGTCGAGAAGCAGGGACCGGAGGACGAAAGGACTTCTGCTGCTGACGGCGGCCTTTGTCCCTCTGGGCGGAGGTGACCGAGTCCAGGGTGGCATTGGACTTTTCGATCCGCTGGAGGTGTCCCTCCACTCCAGGCCAAGAGGTCAGTCCCCAAGAAGGGGACGTCCGCCAACTTGTGCTGGGTATCCGCCGTGAAGGTGGATATCCTCAGCCACGCCCTGCGTCGCATAGCCACCGCAGCCGCTACTGACCTGACACAGGAATCACCTATGTCCAGAGCAGTCTGAAGCTGCTGCTTCGCCACCGCCCTACCCTGGTCCCGCACCTGGCAGACCGTGGTCTGCAGGTCAGGTGGGAGATGAGGAACAACCTCATCCAGGGAGCCCAAGAGGGCGTGGGAGAAGTGTGCCATCAGCACGGCCGAGCTGGCCTTGTCGGAGGCCGAGGGAGGACAGCGACACCTTGCACCCGGCAAAGTCCAGCTTTTTGGACTCTTTGTCGGGGGGCTTATCCACATCCTGAGCGTTACCGGAATGCCGGAAAACGCTGTCGGTGACTAACCCCTCAGCAGAGGGGTGCTACGAGAAACCGGGCAAAGAGCCGGTAGGGACTGCATACTTCCTGGCCATCCTGGCCGAGGGCGCAGAACAGGAAGCAGGCCGCTGTCAAAGATCCAAGGCTGGGCCGACAATGGCCTCAGCCACCGGAAAGGCCTCCGTGGGAGAATCCCCTTGGTCCAGAATCTCCGTCAGGGGATACTTGGCCCATTTGGACACGGGCTCGAGCTGCATCCCGGTGGACTCCGAGATGAGTCGAAGCAGACCCAAGAAGGATGATGGGCTATCGTCCACTGACTGGCTCCCGGAGGACTCCAGATCGAACTACCTGGAGAACAGGGAGAAGTCATCCTCGGATTCTGAAGAGTCTGCGAAGAGCTGCCTCGGCCCTGAGCCACCCTCCACCTGCCGAGGACGGTCGGGAGTGAGGGTGACCGACAACCTGTGGGGCAGGCCATGACCCGACCGAGAATTCTTGGTCGGTGCCCCCGACTTCGGTTGTGGAGGCAGAGGTTCCACCACAATCGGTGGAGCAGCTGGTTTCGGCTGAGCAGCTGGCCCTGGAGTGGGCAACTTGACTGGAATGAGTGGTTGCTTCGGTCGTTCAGGCGACAGCCACTTGATGGCCGGGGTCGGCTTAGGCCCGGACAACAGCAACTGCTGCCACATACGGTCCTCATAGCGCCGGTGCAATTTGCGCTGCAGCCTCTCCTCACCCGAGGAGGAGGACGAGGAAGAACAGTGTCGCCGCTTACTCCGGTAACGAGACTGAGACCGCCGATGTCAGCGGGAACGGCTGGACCGAGAAGAGGTCCGAGACCTCCGGGAGGGGCCGAGGGTGGTCTGGGAAGGGGCGGGAAACCCGCCTTCCTCAGCTCGGCACTTTAACGGGGACTAAGCCCAGAAGGCGCAGGCAGATCTCGGTATCCACCGGGAACTGGTGAAGAGGGTTGTCGGCTTCTCCAGTCGACAGCCCGCCTAACGGATCGAAAAATCTCGACTCACCGACGGAGTCTCGCAGACCGGCCTGACGGGGTACCATGAAGCCAGCGCCCTTAGCCGCAATCTCGATCAAGTCGACGGGTCGCTGTCGGGAAGGGGACCTCCCACACCCACGAACCCGACAGTGGGACTTACCATCTCGACCTCTTTTCTTGGGCTGAGCAGAATGTCCCAAGGCCCCTCCTTCGTGGAACGGGACTGACAAAGCTCCTTGATCGGGTCAGACACGAGGAACTCAGAGAGCGGATAAATGCCGCTGGCTGAGGGAGGAGGAAGATGCGGCCCGGGCCGCCTCCCCCTAGAGGGCGATCATCTGCTTGAGCTGCTCAGCCGAGCCAGCCACCGCGGACACCGCCCAACGAGCCTCTTCAGATTTTACCAGCGGGAAACGTTTCTCGGGGCGCCCGAGCTTCAATCGGGCAGCGCGATCGTCTAGGACACTGGCCGAGAAACAGCGGCACAACTCGCAGGCCTGCGGGTCGTGATCTAGGGCAGTAGACGCACGTGGAGTGCGGATCCATCCTGGACATTTTCTGCCCGCAAGGGCACCTCCGAAAACCGGGAACAGATTTGTCCATCGCAGCCGTGAGGGAAGATGAAGACCAAAGTTTAGAAAACTTCAAAACCAATTTCAGATGAACCGAAGAGTTAGGATCCAGTCTAAAACGCAGAGCGCTAAGGAGGGAACCTGCGCTTCCAAGCAGTAAGGAAGATCTGGCATCATGGGGCGGAGCCGAGAATTTTACCACCCAGGTGGGTGGGAGGAGCCAGCTTGAAAACCTTCCGGCAAGACTTAAAGCGGCAAGGATACCTGCCAGATAGTGTGGATGAACAACATATCCATGTCCCTAGAACCACAAGTTTTGCTCGAAAGTTGGTATGATCTGGGACAGAGTTACCATCCTGAAGGTATGAGACCTGAGAAACTTGTTCAGGTCATATAGATCTAGAATGGAATGCCAGCCCCCATCCGTTTTGGCATCAGAAAGTACCTGGAAACAAACCCTGGGTGTTCTGGAGGATTCATTACCCTGGCCACTACCTCCTTGCAGAGGAGCTGGGTGATGATGTCTTGGAGAGCCGACCGAGTGTCTGAGGATACTAAGCCCTCCCATGGGGCGTGGGTTTGGCTTGGAGGGTACTGCTCGAATTCTAGAGGCAGACTCTGACTGACCACTTCCAGAACCCACCTGTCCTTGGTAACAGCAAACCAAGCAGAAAGGAGTGGTAGAGCTGGCCCCCCCATGGGAGGACCCAGGGGAGGTGTGACAGGCATGGGTTGGCTGCCCCCATCCCATCACTGGGCAGGCTTGAAGGAGGAGGACTCATCAGTGGAGTTACTGGGGCTCTTCCCTCCGAGGGCGCCAAGACTGAGCCTGCTGCTGCCCAGACTGGTACTGGACAGGCTTGGCCACAGGGGTGGAAGGCTGAAAGGGCTACACTTCTGCTGACTGGAGCCCTTAGAGTCCTTCTGGATGGACTGGACAGAGTCCAAAGTGGCACTGGACTTCTCTATGTGCCGGAGGTGACCGTCAACTCCAGGCCTGAACAGGTCGGTGCCCAGAAAGGTTAAGTCTGCCAATTTATGCTGGGTATCTGTTGTGAAGGTCAAGATCCTCAGCCAAGCCCTATGGCGCATGGCGATGGCGGCTGCTACTGAGCGGGCACAAGAATCCCCGATGTCCAGAGCTATCTGAAGCTGCTGTTTGGAACAGCTCAGCCCTGATCCCGAACCTGTTTGACTGTAGTCTAGAGGTCTGCAGGAAGACGAGGAAGCACCAAATCCAGGAAGCTTAGCAGGGCATGGGAAAAATGTCCATGAGGAAGCAAACATGTGCGAAACTGGTCAGGCCTTGTAGGAGTGGGGTCAGCACTATATGGCACTGTCTCGCTTGGTTTTTTATTTTGCTGGACAATTGTGCAATAAAACATTGCGGAAAATATGCTGAGCATTGGTTGGTGCCTTTATTTCTCATGCTACTGTGAATTTTGTTTGGATGGCACATCAGCTAGCGGAGCCTGCTCTTTGTGTTTTTTCAACGTGGGAAAAATGTGCCATAATAACATCCAAACCCACCTGATGGAGACCGAGCAAAGAGGCAGCATAAACCTTTTTAGCAGAGTAGTCCAATTACTTGGACTCTTTGTCCAGAAGTTTGTTAACATCCTTATGACTCCAATGCCAAAACACGGACTCGGTCACTACCCCATCGGCCGAGGGGTGTTCTGTGAACCCCGAAAGGGAGCCTATGGGCACCGCATGTTTGCAAGACATACGGGCAGATGGTGCAGGGCAGGAAGGTGGGTGTTGCCAAAGCTACAGGGCCACGCTGACAATGGCTTCAGCCACTGGAAAGGCCTCTGTCGGTGAGTCCCTCCTGTCCAAGATATTGATAAGGGGGTAACGGGACCACTTCTGGACAGGCTCCATTGGCATCCCTGTGGACTTGGAGATGAGATAGAGAATGCCCAGGAAGGATGAAGGACGAAGGGCCTTCCTCCACTGAGAGATCCCCTGCTGACTCCGTGTCCACTGGACAGGAGTGGATCGAGGAATCATCATCAGACCTCAAGAGTCTCGTACAACGGCTTCTAATTGTGTCACCCCAACCCACTGTGGTCGGTTGGGTGAGGGCGACTGACAGCCAATGGGGAAGCCCGTTAGCTGACCGAGACTCCTCAGATGGGGCCCCAGACGGAGGCTGTCAATGGGAAGGCCCCACCATGATCGGTGGAGAGGCCGGTTTAGGTTGAGCCAGAACAGTTTTCAACAGCTCCGCAGGTGGAGGGGTGATGTCAACTGGCTCTGGGGGGCTTAGGAGGCGTAGGTGTTGACCTAGTGGGCAACAGCCAGATGATCACCAGAGTAGGAGCCGGGGCAGGCTTCTGACCAGCCAGAACCAACTGCTGCCACATAAGGACCTCATAATGCCGACACAACTTGTGTCGGAGCCTCTCCTTGGTTGGGGACAAAGAGTAGCGGAAGATGACCGAGACCTGGACTGAGACAGTTGGGGGGGGTGGGACTGATGGAGTCGCTTGGAGGGAGTCGGAGTATACTGCGGCTCCTCCTGGTCAACAGGAGCCTTAGGATCCGGCCCTGCAGGCTGGGTTGGCTCCTCTGTCGGAAGGACCGGAGTCCTAAAAAGAGAGTAGCCTCATTGAGAGATAGCAGGTTAACTGGGTCAAGAAAAATCTCAGCCAGATCATCGGCCCGCAACTCAGCAGGCTGGCCTGATGAGGGCACCGTGAAGTCAGTGGCTAAGGCTGCGGTTTTGACTGAGGTCGAAACCGAAGTTTCCTGAGACTGAGACCACTCTCGGTCCCAAGAACATCAATGATGAGTCTTCTCTTTGTCTTTTGACTTCTTCTTCTTTTCGCGTGAGCACGAGCTGTGCGAGCCAAAGGGCCCTCACCCTTAGTCAGGAGAGACTAGCACAACTCCTTGAAGGAGCCTATACAGGCAGAGCCCAATTTCAAAGGGACGAAAGCGTAAGGCAAAGATGATTGTTCAGCAGCCCGAGCTGCCTCCTCTTGGAAAGGTTTTCATCTGTTCAAGTTGCTTGGCGGACCCCATGGCTGTGGAGACCACCCAATGAGTTCTTTGGATTTGACTGGTGGGTTCCCAACTGCAAACGGGCAAGATGGTCATTGAGCACGTTAGGCTGAAACGAGTGACAGAAACTGCAGGCCTGGGTATCATGCTCATGACCCAGGCAGTACACACACGTGGCATGTGGGTCAGTGCGCGACACCTTCTGCCCGCAGGGGCACCAGCAAAACCCGGGAAAGGACTTTTCCTCCATCGTGGTCATGAACGAAGATCATTCTGAAGAAGAAACTCTTACGAGTTTAAGTTTTGCAAGTAAATCCGAAGATTTGAGCGCCAGGGCCTGCTCAACACGGGAGCAGTAAGGAGGGAACCTGCTTCTTGTAGCAGAAAGAAGATATGGCATCATGGGGCAGAGCCAAGGGATGTACAACCCAGGTGGGTGGGAGAAACCAGCTTGAAGACTTTCCGGCAAGATTTAAAGGGAAAGGACACTGCCATACAGTGTGGATAGAACAATATATCCACGTCCCTAGAAACTCCAGTTTCATAGGCAACCAGTATTTAACAATCAATGGCAGTCACTGTTTATTTTATTGTCTGATCTACCCTAAATTAATGTGAACTGGTCACTTATTTACTAGTGTTATTAACCCTACTGGCCAAGTGACCATCGATGTACTTAAACGTTCCATGCTCCATTCTATCAGCAGCCTAAGGATTGAACTGTTGCAGAGCATGTGCTTCTGTAACCTGACTCCGTGCTGAGAGAACGAGACAGACACACACCCTCTGCAATTTTTTATTTTTTTTATTTTATTGAAGTTTCAGAATTACAATCCTTTGAGTCGATGACTCTTTTGCAAAGGCTCCACATCAATACAAAACAGACACAGCACTTAAGACAATTTTGTACATCGCTCACTAAGCAGGACATCACATTACGACAATTAATGCATGGTTACCTCGTACAGAATAATTTACATTGTTTAGATTTGTTTCACTAGGGTAGCTATGGATCCTAGGTCATCGAGTTGAAGAGTGACTGGATACTGCTTGAGTAGGCCACCAAGCGTAGGGGCAAGTCTACTTCCTGGGTGCAGAGCTCCTAGATTTGGGTCATGAACAACACTTGTTTTCTATCAGAATCAGAAATGTGGGAGGGATGTTTGTAACAGCCACATGACCGCAGTCAAGGAGCAGTCTCTCAATACCCATTTTAAATAGGCCAAGGCTAGGGGCCAGGGTGATGGAGGATGGAAGGTCATTAAGCCAGTGGGGAGCATGGTAACGGAAGGGCCTAGTGAAGTCCTACAGTGGGGGACTAAGAAGGGGGTGCTATCCCAGTGTCTGGGGATGCTCTTGTGGGGGGAAGGTTGGATGAGGGGTGAAGGCCCACAGGTGCAAGATCCATAAGGATCTTTTTGGCTTGGAGAGAGGTGTGGCACCTTAGTCTCCCTTCAAAGGTCAGCCAGTTTGCTCACTTGTAGAGTTTACACGTATGTGTTAATCTATCATAGCTTGTGACTAGTCGGCAGACTTTGTTGAGGGCTAGATTGATGATGTGTGGTCGGCCGTGCCATATATAATTATCCCATAATCAACCAGAGATATGACTGAGCTGGCAACTGCCAGCCGTAGGGCCAGGTGGTAGGGAAGCAGTGTTTGTGTCTGTAGAGAATGCCAAGCTGGGTGTTTACTGAGGAGGAGAGGTGGTTAATGTGTAAGTGGTAGGTGAGGGATGAATCCAGAGTGATGCCTAGGTATTTGAAGTCAGGGACCCGTTTAATACGGATGCCTTGGGAATTAGAGATGGATACCTGGGCATTAGGGGTTTTGGCAGTGAGCAAAGATCACCAATTTAGTTTTGCTGTAGTTTAGTATTAGTCGATGTTCGGAAAACCATGACTCAAGTTCTCTGAAGCAGTCTTGCAGGGTGATTTGGAGTGAGCTTGGATTTGTATTTTTCCAATACACTACGGCATCGTCTGTATATAGCAACACTTTACCCCTGCAGGCCTTAGGAAGGGTGTTCAGAAAGAGGGTGAAGAGTAGTGGGCCTAAAATGGACCCTTGAGGGGCACCCGCAAGAACTGGTAGATTGGCAGACAGGGTGGTGTTGATTTTGACTTGTTGTGTTCGGTCAGTAAGATAGTTTTTAAACCATGAGATTGCTTCAGGGGCGAGAAGAAGGGAGGGGAGAGAGTGGATAAGCAGAGCATGACTGACGGTGTCACATCCATCATGAGTCCACTTAATATGAAACATAAATAGTCTGTGTAACTCTAACCGAAATCATTTATTTTCCAGCTCATCTATTCATTCAGACACTGGCAGTGAACAAGCAGTTTCAGTTTTCCATCGCTGTAATGTTTGGGGGGGTGAGAGCAAGCAGGCTGATAGCAGACTGATCATGATGAGATCAGCAGTGCTTTCTGGGCTGTATTTAGATCAAAGGAAGGAGTCGACCTATGATTGGGTCGGCTCTTTCTTTTGAAATACACAAAGTTTCCACCTAGCAAGCCAGAACAGTGTCATGATCAGCATTGCTGATGATTGGTGTGACAAGGTCAAGCCCCTTGCAGAGTTTCCTGCGCTGGACCATCGTGACACACCTCTCAAAACCTTGTATATTATAACAAGATGTCACTTGTACTTGCGCATGACGAACATAACAATCACTTTAGGCTAATGCCAGAAATCTCTCCACAGTAAAAAATGCACATGCTCCCTCCAGTTATGAGAATTATCTTTTGTTTCATAACCAGGGTTCTAATTTTTACAAGCATATTTTAGAGACTTCACTTACTCTGGAACAAAACTCATCTCTCTCACTCTCCACCTCTCCCCATTTCTGACAGCATGCCAGCTCTTAAATTTCTTCTACCTATCTCATTGTTAGCTTACAATTTGTTCATACACACAGGAAATTTACCTTAAAAGAGGTTATTAAGTTACTGAATTCAACTGACTTGCCGACTTAAGTGACTTACATTTATGATGCTGTGATGGAATTATATTTTAAGTGATATTCTCAGACTAAACTATACATCAAAATAGTAATCTCTCCCTCTCAGCATGGAGTCCGATTACCCAAACACATATTCTGCACCAGTTCAATCCTTAGTAAAATTATACATCATAATAATAATAATCATCACAATAAGGTTGATAAGGAGAGTCTCTTTAAGCTGAGTTGCAACCATAACACAAGGGAGCACAGTCTTAAGCTGGAGGGTGGGAGATTTAGGAGGGAGGTCAGGAAGCACTTCTTCACAGAGAGGGTTGTGGACACTTGGAATGCGCGGCCAGAAGAGGTAATCTCACTGAAGACAGTGGGCAGCTTTAAGAGAGGCTGGGGCAGGTATAGGGGAAGGGTAAGGGACATGAGATGGGAGGATGGGAGGAGTGGGAAGGGAGGGCAGGGACAGTAGCTCAAGCTGTGGACCCTGCAACACGAGCAGACTTGATAGACCAAATGGGCTTCTTCATATTTTTTTATCATAGGTATTGAGTAACCTTACAAGCATTGTGCAACTGTTTGTATCCAATCATGAAATGATTACAACAAATCCAGAAACCTGATTGGCTGAGGAGCTCGAAACCCAGTACAGATATCTCAACTCAGTAGTACTGGAAAAAGATCCATAACCTCACTGATTTGTTTACATTAAACAGGCATGGTTATATCGATACACCTCTATTCACTTACTTGTATTAAAAAAATTAAATGCAACAGCTATCACCTACTGGTCAAAAAGCAAAATTACACTGGCTCTGTTTCCTTGGATGTTTTGTCCACTACTAGGTATGCTGTTAGGCCCTACTTCTTGTTTAAGAGGTAACTAATGTTTATTTTTATGAATTCCTGCATATCTCTTGTTTTTATATACAAGTGTGTATTTTAAGTATCCACTGCACCCTTACCACCTGCCCCGGGCCATACCAGGAAACGAGCCTTGGCTCAGTGTGCCTTTCCTGGTCATCAACTTTTAAAGCATAAATAAACTTCAATCAATCAGTCTGTCCCTACCAGGCTGTTCTGCCTCAGGTGACCATGGCTCACAAGAAGCCAGCGGCAGCATTCAAAAGCCCTCCCCGGCCAATAAAGCAACTCCAGGTATGGCTTAGCAGCATCACAGCTCCTATGGACTTAGAGCCTGGGAAAGTGACTGGCTGCAGCAGGAACTCATCAGCCCTTGATTGGCTGGTTTGTGATCGGTCTGAATTTCAACATGGCCATTTATGGCTTTTGCCATGGCCACTTTCCTGGCCCAAATTGTTTTGCCCTGCACAGTTCCTGGTCTAATCTGTCCCACCCTCACTCCCTCCACCTCCATCCATATTAAAAACATCTACTCTTCGGTCCTTTGCCAGGGTAAAAATTTTTACTGGTGGTTTCTATATGCAGTTTCTCCCCGCCCACTTGGGCTGTGGTTGACTACACTGGTCTTAAAGAAACACTCACACTCCTCTATCTTACCATCCTTTAACAGCTAGCTGCCTGTCCTTAAGACTTGACAAGGTGGACTGTCCTATTTTTGTCTACTGCCTGGCTGGCATGCTACTGCCATCACTAAACCCCCACACAAATTCAAGAATGACAGTTCTGAACTATGAACCTCTGGCCTATTATACCCTTCCCAAACAACCCATACCTCCTCCCCAGCATTATGAACACCCTAAACCTAACGTCTATTTGTATGAACACACTTCTATATGCTACCTCCATCTGTGGCCATAGCACTAACCACCTATGGCCCTCTCCTTCGTCAGTTCCTCCAGTACATTTTCATAATATAACCTGTACATTCTTTGCTAGGATACTGCTGTTTGCCGCCTTGAGTCCTCTCAGGTTCCGATCTGATGACCAATTGCCTCCTACCACACGGTCCTCAAAAAAAGAGACACTACAAACCACTGAGAATGCTCCTACATGCCCTCAAACAGATCTTACTGTCATACTTCTCTGCTCAGGCAATGTTGAACTTAACCCTGGTCCAAACTCTAATATCAATGCCCCGGTTGATCTTACACAGCTTAAAGGACTGAGCCATGTCCACATTAATGCTTGTAGTCTGTTAAAAAAATATTGACTCCTTATACACTGGGGTTAATCATACCTCTCCTGATGTCACTGTGGTTTCCAAAACCTGGCTTAAACCTGGCACACAAGACTCCGAAGTCAACCTTCCTTCTTATAATATACACAGAACTGACAGACAAGTCAGAGAGGGAGGAGTGGCTATTTATCTAAAAGATAAATTCAAGGCTTCAGTTATCAGCTCCACTTCAGTGGGTAAGGAGTTTGAATGCCTTACATTAGGACTTCATCTCTCCTCCTTTGAATCCTTCCTTGTCATTGGGTGCTAAACACCACCATCGGCTGGGCTAAAGGTACTGACGCATCTGAAAGACCTCCTTGCCTCTTCCACATCAGAGTTCATCATCATGGGTGATCTTAGTTTTAACTGACTTTCTAATACTTCCAAGCTCCTAAAAGAATTATGTGATTCCTTTAGCCTTATTCAACTAATATCCAAATCCACTCGCCCCAACACTAAACAACCAGACCATAGTACCCTGATAGATTTAATCCTGGTAAACAAGCCCCACTTATTTGCACACTCAGGTGTCTTCTTTAAAGATCTCAGTGACCACTGCACCACTGCCTATGTCAGATCCTCATCAAATCCTAGCTCAACCTCTATATACATTTACAAGAGGAACTACCATAAACTGAACCTCTGTGCCTTCCTGTCAGAGCTCCAATATTCAAACTGGAAGAAATTCTACCTGGCCCCTTCTGTGGTTGAAGCATTTGAGCTCTTCCACAGAATATTCCTGAGCGTCATAAATTGGCATGCCCCCTACTTAAAATAAGAACCAAGAAAAAATCTTGTCCGTGGTTCTCTTCCAGTCTAAAAGCTACGCTAATTCACAGAGATTCTCTTTGGAGAAAAGTTCAGAAAACAAGGCTCCCTTCGGACTGGTCAGCATTTAGAACTGCTTGGAACCAGTGTACAAAGCGCATCAGAATGGCTAAATCTAATTATTATAATACTAAACTAGCAGCCTCTACAAACTGTTCCTCCAAATTCTGAGAAACCCTGAAAGAAGTAGAATGCCATAGATCCACTAATTCACTTCCCTCTAAAATCTCCTCTGGAGGATCCACCTTAACGGACATACTGTCAATCCTAGAATGCCTGAACAATCACTTTACTGCTGCTGGGCTGGTCTTTGATACCTCCGCTACCCAGAAACTTCAAGATAGTACTATGGACAGTCATAGGCCCCCATTACTGCAATTCTGTCAACCCTGGAAACAGTCTTCTCCTTCAGCCTGGTTACTCTGAAACAGGCCGAGGACCTGCTCCTTAATCTGGATATCAGGAATCAGCAGGTGCTGATCTCATTGATGCGCGTATCTTAAAAATGACCTACCACATCCTAGCCCCTCCTATTACTCACCTTTTCAATCTGTCTCTATCACAAGGATCTATTCCCACTTTCTGGAAAACAGTTCATGTAGTCCCACTATTCAAATCTGGAGATGTCAATGATCCTAATAATTATAGGCCCATCTCGCTTCTTCCTACTCTATCCAAAATGCTTGAAAAGTTAGTTAATCAACAGATCAGAAACCATCTTTATTTGGCCAACTTGCTCATGCCTGCCCAATCTGGCTTCAGACCATGCCACACTACAATATCCACATTTGCCAAGGTCTCAAATGACTAGCTGAACGCCGTGGATAACAGGAAATATGTATGTGCCCTATTCCTGGACCTAAGCAAGGCTTTCGACACGGTGGACCATACCCTACTCCTTGACATCCTCCATAATATTGGTCTGGGCATCATGGCATTTAAATGGTTTGACAGCTAGCTCAATGGTCACCTGCAGCGAGTTAAAGCTGAAGGTGACCTCTCCCCACTAAAAACCCTATTGAAAGGTACACCTCAGGGCTCTATATTGGGCCCACTTCTGTTTGCCATTTATATTAATAACATACACTCTTGCATCAAAACCACTAGTATACACCTATTTGCTGATGACATAGTGCTTTATATTGCCAGACCCTCACCAGTGACAATCTGCCAAGACCTCCAAAGCGAGTTCAATCAGCTCCATCAAAATCTCTTCCAGCTGAAACTGTTGCTGAACGCAAAAAAAAAAACGAAGGAGATATTCTTTGCACCCCTGTCTAAGACATCCCACCCATTCACTTTGTGGACTCTCTACCCCAAATCACTACCCTTCTAGGGGAACCGCTTGACTTCGTGTCCAAATTCAAGTATCTAGGAGTATGGATCGACCACAAACTAATTTTCTTCCCACATAGACTAACTGTCTAAAAACATAAACAGAAGCTTGGCATCTTCTTTTACATCAAGCATCTATTCACAACTGAAGCCAAAACCCAACTTGTCCAAGCCACCTTCCTTCCGTTACTGGACTATGCCAACTTCTTGTATGGTCAAGGCTCTACTAAAGCCTTAGCAAAGCTTGACACTCTCTACCACAGCGCACTGAGGTTTATTACAGGGACACCCTACTCCACCCACCACTGCACTTTCTATGTACTAGTGGGCTGCACTTCCTTAAAATTCAGCACAAAAAAAATGCTGTCCTTTGGATTTACCGAGCCATTACAAAACAACTTCCCCAATACATTACTATCTGCCTCTTAGCTCACGCACCTGGAAGCTACACACTTACAAGTCTTTTGTATATATCCCTGGTAATTCCCAAGATCAGAAACCATTACGGCCAAATGTCCATAAGCTATTCCTTCCCCCACATATGGAACAAAGTACAGAAAATCCTGAAGCTAACCTACTTTGTCCAACTCTCTATCTTCAAAACCTTATTCACCCGCGCCTTCTCATAGTCTTGCAATTGCTAAGCTGTGCTCTGCAGAAGACAGCGCCATGCTCATCCCCCATCCTACTGCATTCCTACCTCTGCCCCCAGTCCCCTGCCATTGACCACTCTATGGACTTGCACTTATCAGTGTTTGAACATTTGTTTTCTATATATTATATATATTGCCTGTTTTCCCAACATTACCCATTGTGCTAGGCTTATTGTTTTTGTTTACTGTACTATGATTACTGCTATACAACTTGTCCCATGTTATATTCCTAAACCTATGTGTATTGTGAGTGTTACTTATTGTAATGTCTACTTGTCCAGATCCATCTTGGAAATTAGTTTTATCTCAATGATGTTTTGCCTGGTGAAATAAAGATTGATCGATTGACTTCGGAATTCCCTAGTCCAGTAGGGCCACTCTCCAAGACAAACTGACAGAGAATTTGAACAGGCCATACAAACACCATAAGACAATCTGATGGAATACAGACAAATACATCAATCTGACTGCATACCCCTAGTGGTCACTTACAGCCCCATGCTAAAACCCCTTCAGAAAATTATTAAAGAACGACAACCCATGCTGAGAGAAGATGAAACACTGAAGGTCATCTTCCCTGAACCACCTGTCATTGCCTATAAGCAGCCCCCCCCCCGCCTCTCGAACATAATAATTCATAGCAGACTCCCAGCAGATCATAATAACTGAGAAACAAGAGGGAGACCACCATGCAACATGGGAAGATGTAAGACCTGCACCCACATATGCACACAGGCCACCATCAAGATAAGCCAGAACAACATAATAAAAATCAATGGATCCTACACGTCAATCCAGCAATGTGGTTTATCTAATTCAGTGCAAGAAGTGCACAAATGGATGCTATATCGGGGAAACTAGGATAAATCACCACCAACACACAATAGTAAACCAGGTTAGCAGCACACCAGTAGGAAACCATTTTTCACAAACAGATCACCCACTCTTGGATTTATCTGTCTTGCTACAAAGAGGCAACTTCAAAAACACACAGGACAGAAGGACATGGGAATTTAAATATATAAAACAATTTAAATCTAACATTTGTGGACTGAATCAGAACATTGGATTTATGACAAACTGTGGTAAACTGTAATCCTCTTGTTATTGCTTTTTCTGAGTTCCTCCCTGCTCTTTTTTTATCTGTTCTTTACTTCCTCCCTGTCTTTCCTACAAACTCTGCAGCTCAGTCCTGCCCACTCCCTGATTGTTTTCACACCTCACTGTTTATACTACCTCTGTTTATCTGGGCCTTTGTTTTGTTTCTTCTAATTTCTTAGCTTCCATGCATCTCTTAGGCATCTCCTGTCTATTCTATCCTTTCAGCCTACCTTCAACTCCTTGCATCTCAGACCTTTCTTATCTGTGTTCCTGTCTGGTCCTTTTTATTATCCTTGCTAGCTTCCTTTTATCTCCTATTGACCTGTTCCTATTTAGTAACCCCCCCATTTATTCCTCACACATTTTTTTTTACTTTGCTAATTTATCTCTAGTCCCTTTTCGTCACTTTCTTATTTCACTTCCTGCTATTTTGTTTTATAAATTGCTCCACAGTAGATATAAACACTGCTTATGTTGCTCAGTTTTGCTATTCACCTGAAGAAGGGACCTGTGTGGCCCCGAAAGCTTGTGTATAATTCCATCTTTGTACAAGACACTTGTTGGGCCAATAAAAGGCATCAAACCTTTCATCATCTCAAGTTTTAGGAAGTAAATTCAAAGGTTTAAGTGCAAGCGCCTACTCAAAGTGCGAGTGGTACAGAGGAAACCTGCTTCTTCCAGTGGAAAGTAATCTCTGGCATCATGGGGCGGAGCTGAGGGAGTTACCACTCCGGTGGGTGGGAGTAGCCAGCTTGAAGACTTTCTGACAAGATCTTAAAGGGGCACTGTCAGCTGTGGCCCTTCGTTGTGTGCACATTGTGAAAAGTGTGCCTCCTGGCACATACCTAGCACACATGTGCTGAATAATGCCCCATGTATGTAAAATGTATTATTTATTACCTTAATCTTCAGTTTTGAGTGAAATACTGTTTCACCCGGGACGATCAAAAATCAGCTGTGTCCCGGAAGCACATTGAGATCGGAGATGAGGGTTAGGCAGACGCGCAGTCCCGAAGTACGACTTTTATACAAGGTAGCTGCAAAAACAAGTTATTTCTGTCCCAGGTTATATACGGAAAAGCTGCAGCTATTTAAAACGAGAAAACGAGCACTGCAAAGAGCACAGTTAAAACTTTTAGTATGCAGCTAAGATCCCGCGCATGTGCACAAACGGCATGCTCCTGTGCATGCTCGGGATCTTTCTTTATGCCTCTTGTGCGCATGCTTGTGCTTCCCACTGGACTTCTCCTTCTGGGCAGAGAAAGAAGTGGAAGCCCTGGAGGTCGGGGAAAATAACTTTTGCCTTGAAGTGCCTTTTCCAATTTAAAGAACTTCTGCTGCAGCAAGAAGCTCTGGAGGATCTTCAAATGGCATCTTTGTGTGGTCTGGTTGAAGTCTTGTCGGTGCTGGCAGCCTCGGTGTCGTGGTTAGGGCCTAAGCAGAACAGGCAAGAAGAGCAGCCATCCTTGGAGGGAAGCTGCTTGCTGCAAGCACACTTTGTATGTTGGTATAAAGATGAAGCTGCAGAAGAAGACATGCACAACTGCAAATAAACACCAAAAAAAAAGTACTTTTTTCCTTTTTTTTATGAAAATAAAGAAAATTGCAGGTCAAGCCCAAGCAAAATGGTGGTCAACTGAAGCAGACATCCATGAAGGTCCGATGTGCACGGGTTGATGGCAGGAAAAGAACTGGGATTGGGGTGGGGGACCACCCCTTTTACAACATAGGGGGACGTCGGCGTGCTGACATCAGGGACAGTCCCCACTATAGACCGCTAGCTAGAATCTTTCTGTGTGGTCCTAGTGCCTGGCAGCTTAGTCCTACCCTTGTTACCTACTGCAAGACCTCACTTGAAGCAAGATCTTGTGCTTCTGCATGAACTGGTTCAGACTGTGCAACTCCAGTATGGGGAACCAGCCCCCATCCGTTTCAGAACCACAAAGTACCTGGGCACATACCCAAATGGCCAGGGTATCTGGGGCATGGGCTATTGCGCTGTGCTCCGGGAGCTGTGTAATGTCAGCATTCAATGCAGACAATGTGTCCTGTGACACCATGCACTCCCATGGAGCTCAGAGTCAGTATGGTATGACAGCCTCAAATTTCAGAGGTAACCCCCAGCCCACCACTTCTAGAACCCACTTGTCTGAAGTAATGGTAGGCCACTGTGGAAGGAGTGGTGCAACTGACCCCCAACCAACAGCTGGGACAGGGACTTAACAGGAGAGCGGTAACACCCCATAACCTTTTTTGCCTGTCTGTCGAACTTGGATGTCAAACACAAGTGTTGATACTGCCCCTGCTAGGACTCTTGTTGAGACTGTTGTGGCTGAAAGAGCTGACACTGGAAGGCCTTCTAGTTAGGCCTCTGGGCCTTCTGGGATGAAGCCACAGAGTCGAGGGTGGCACTGGGCTTCTAGATTTGCATCAGATGCCCTTCCACCCCAGGTCCAAAGAGGTCGTTGCCCAAGATGGGAACATTGACCAGTTTGTGCTGGGTATCCACTGTAAATGTTGAAAGCCTCAGCCAGGCCCTGCAATGCATACTGACTGTCATTGCCATTGACCAGGTGCAGCAGTCCCCTATGGTTAAGTCATCTGGAGCTGGTGGTTAGCAGCGAGTGACCACTGTCCCTGACCAACTTCCCTGGCAACTGTTTGAAGGCGAGAAGTTGAGGAAGGAGTTCTCCCAACATTCCCAGCAGCGAATGGCCAAGGTTGACCTTCATGAAAGCATACTGTAGCTTGCCTGATGCAGGCTTAGTGACACAGTAACATACACCATTTTAGCTGCATGGTCAGTCTTCTTGGACTCTTTGTTCAGAGACTTGTCCATGTTCCCTTGGCTACCCGATCTGTGGAAGGCCAAAACGGAAATTAAACCCTCAGCGGGGGGGGGGGGTCAGAGAACCCAGAAAGAGACTGTGTACTTGCAGACCATACGAGTGGAGGGTTCCAGGCAAAATGCTGGTTGCTGTCAAAGCTCCAGGGCCATTCTCAAGATGTTCTCAGCCATGAGAAAGGTAACCCCCTAAGGGGAATAGTCCTTGTCCATTATGTCAGTGAAGGGGTATATATCTATATGGATAGATACATGAACAACATACAGTAAAACATATCTATTATCCCATTATCAAAAATCCTAATCTTCTATAAAAAATCTACCTAAGAATAAATAAATATGCATTATGAAGAGCCTGAAGAATTAATAATTACTAAAATAAAGGATCTGTGTATCTATTTATATATGCATGTGTGTCATTTGTCTAGTAGCCTTTTAGGCTAAATATATATATATATATATATATATATATACATACATACACACACACACACATACAATGTTTATATATACTTACATGTATTTTATATGTGGTGGATGCACTGGTTGCTAACATTTTGAGTCACACTAGCATAGCAAATTTAAATAATAAGGATGATTGTTTCTTTAAAGAAGCCCTTTAAAAATGGGCATGTTTTACGTTGTGGGCCCACCTTGATAAAGCGTAAGAGTTACGTGAAACGTTGGTGGAGAGGTATTGCTGCTGTTCTGGATCAGTTTTAACTTGTATGAAATAAAGCATTTTTTAACTTGACCTAGTCTTCAGGTCATTCATGTCAGGTCGTTTGTTTTGATGCTCCACTCGCCTGTTTTTTCTGTCGTCCTCATTCGTGGAAGCACAGACCTCATCTCGGGTAGCCACCTTTTATTTTACAATTGTTGCCTCTTTCGGCCTGGCTCCGAGACACCAACCTGCCGTTTTCAAATGTGATGGCGTTTGGAGGATCCGGAAACATGGGCATGGACAGTAGCACCCAGCTCATCTTCTGTGAGCAAACAGCAACCACAAGTATTCTCAATATGCACACTTCAGCTCAAACCAGCACACAAATGAGTGCAGCAAAAGAGAATGTGAATAGTTCTTTTGATTATGTGGACTCGTTTTTTAAACGAGGGGATGCTAACCTGATACTCAACGGTGCAATTCTCAGACAGTCTGATAATGGCTGTAAACAACATATAAATGTAAATACTAGTGGAGAAATTGGGCCTATGACTATCAAAGGGGGCCTTTGTACAGTTAGAACATGCAATACTGAAAGCAAGAAGAATGTATTGGCAAAATGTCACATTAAATGCCTATTTAGAAGTAAAAAGAGCTCCACGTGGTCTGAGATTTAATAAACAGCCTGCATTTAGTTTTAAGCATACTGGTTTTTTAACTAATTGACAAACACATTGCCTTGAGTATAGTGCTGGTTTAATACATATTATTTTAAAGGATGCTGAAGAACAAGAGCTAGAAGTTAGAGATCTTATTTTAACGAAGAAGAGACAAGTCTCTGAATTTAAGGATTGTGCTGAATATGAAAATTTGAGAGCACGATTGGAACAAACCGATCAAAAATGATGTTAGAATCAAAAAGACTAAAGAAAGGAAATTTGAGAGGGACCGCAGGGATTACTTGGAGGTGCGGATCTTCAAATGGGGCAAGAAAAGTAAGTCAGCAGGATCTGGCTATAGACCCAAATCTTTTATTAAAAAGTATGGGGAAACATATCATGCAGATACCTATACCAGTGACTCAGGATCCGAACCGGATGGTATGGAAAATGCGGGGGAACACATACAAAATACACGCCAGCCTTTTCTGGGGGGAAAGAGGGAGGAAATGAATGCCCCTCCCCCCAAATCAACAAGCATTAACACTACTTATACAGGCCCAGAGAAACTTGGATGGAATGAACACCAATACCGAGATACCACAGGTTCATATCCCACCACAGGGGCAGGCAATATCAACTATGGCCCCACAAACCAACAACATGACCCATTATGTGAATCTCCCAGAAGTACCCCTAGCCCAGAGGACTCTGAGATGCAACACGAGATTGGTACATTTCAAACAAAATACAGAAAGACGAGAAGAGGAACCGGGAGAAGTGGAGGAAGGTGAAGAGATCATTTCAGAAATAGACGAGGTTGGGGCTGACAGGCATTGAGAATGGCTTATTACAACTAGAAGAGACCGTGGTATATAATTTATCAAGCTATGACCTTAAACTCGAAGAGGAGAGGGTATTACAAAAGGGCCTGAACTATGTTCCTACCACAAGTCTGAACGAGTTTGATCTCATGGTGGATCTCCATAAATTTACGCGAATGCTGGATCTGAAAGTCGCCTTCTCGAAACAAGGAGATGATGCAGATTTTTCACATAATATGGGAGAGACTTCTGATCCAAGCTCTGGTAGCATCGTACAGGAAGACTCTACAAGGGAAAAGAATGATTCACACTCAAGAAACCATCCATGTACATGCCCCAAATAACCTTGCAGTCACAGCTTTTCACAAGATTGTTATACAAAGACATTATTGCACCTCTGACAGAGGGAACACAAGCCAGATTTAACAACTGCACCAGAGGGGAATGAGAGGACTTGCAGAATTTGGCACAGAATGAAACCATCAAGATCAAAGCAGCTGACAAAAGGGGTGCTATAGTCATCCTTGACAGAGTTAAGTATGAGGCAGAAATTGTAACCCAGCTGTCTGATACAAATTTCTATCAAAAGTTACCAAGGGATATGACTTTGGATTTCAAAAATGACATTGACACATATTTGTATGAAGTTTTTTTGGATGGCATTATTGATAAATACACTTATGATTTTTTGTTAGCTGACAATCTAGTTAGGCCCACCATTTATGGTTTGCCCAAGATTCATAAGTGTCTGGAGAACCCTCCAACCCGTCCAATAGTGGCCAGTATAGGGTCCATTACTGAGCCTTTGACGCAGTTGGTTGATCAGTACATCAAGCCACTGGTTCCATTATGGCCTGTAAATGTTAAAGATACCACTCAGATGTTATGTGAAATTGAAACCTTACAGGTAGATGCAAATGACATACTGGTCACCTTGGATATATGTGATCTCTATACGAATATCCCTATGGAGAGGGAATTGAGGCCCTGAGGTCAGCCCTTTGTGAATATACAGATCATACTCATGGTTTTGTAGAATTTTTGGTTACTCTGACACATAAGGTTCTTCATTTCAACTTATCACTGATAAGCAATTTTACCTTCAGATCAAGGGGACTGCGATGGAGGCCTCCGCACTAAATTATGCCAACATTTACTTGGCTCATTGGGAGAGAGAATGTGTGCTGTCCGAATTGAATCCCTATAGACAGTACTTGCGCTGTTATAAGTGCTTTATTGATATCTTTTTGGTGTTTTTGGGGGGGTCCCCCATCGGTCCTGTCTGACTTTGTTTCATTCCCGGAATCCACCAATGTGAATTTGAGTTTTACAAAAACAGCTCATGTGAATCAGAATGAATTTTTGAATCTGAAGGTAAAGAAAGATGGGGAAAGGGGAGTCTCACTACAGAGCTGTACAGAAAGGCTATTTCAAAAAATACTCTATTACACTTTGAGAGTTGCCATCCCGGGCACATGATAGAAGGAATTCCAAAAGGACAATTCTTAAGATTAAAAATGAATACGAGTAGTGTGGATAGCCATTCTGTACCGACTGAGGCCCTGGCCCATAGATTTTTTGCTAGAGGATGCAATCCTGAGTATGTCAATAAAGCAAAGATTACAGTGGGCAATACAGATAGACAGACATTGTTAGGGAAGACCAGAGATTGGGGAAGTCAAAATGAAACCAAAAATTATGCTGCTGTGAATCTTGTTACAGAATATACACCAGAGAGCCACAGAATTAGGGACAGCCTGTCCAAGAACTGGAGCATAGTACAACTGGAGCCAAAGTGTAAGAATGCCACCCAGAAACTGCCATGTATGGTGTACAAAAAAGGACCAAATATTGGGAATTTAGTGACTATGAGCCTCTTTACCAAGCCCGAAGAGGAGAAATGGCCGAGTTTACCAGGAGGTACCTCAAATGTAGTAACTGTGACACTCAGACAGCTGGTTCTGATTAATCTATGATTTTTGTAAAATAAAAAAGTGTTATTGAATGTCTCTCATGAGAGATGCTGACAGCCTGTGGAATGACACCCCCTCCCAGGTTTTAGCTACAACATGTTACCTGGAAGGCCAAGAGATAATTACAGGTGAGAAGAGACTTAAAAATACAGGTTACTCACCTGTAACAGGAGCTCTAGGAACGGTATATGTTGTTCATCCATACTGTCTGGCAGGTTCCTTGCTGCTTTAAATCTTGCCGGAAGGTCTTCAAGCTGGCTCCTCCCACCCACTCGGGTGGTAAAACTCTCGGCTCTGCCCCGTGGTGCCAGATCTAGCCCGCTGAAAGCCAGGTTGTGCGTCGAAGCCAGAGAGGTCGGGTGGGTCGTGTGGATGAACAACATATACCATTCCTAGAACTCCTGTCACAGGTGAGTAACCTGTATTTCTAGGGACATGGATATGTTGTTCATCCACACTGTCTGGCAGACTCCTAGCAGTTCTCCGGGAGGAGGGAGGCAAGGCACACACCCCCTACTTAGGGAATAAAGACTGGAGAACCAAAGCCCCAAAACCAGCATCCCGGCGTGACTCAAGGTCGATGTGGTAATGGGTGATGAAGGTATGTGCTGACTTCCAGGTAGCAGCCCTGCAGATTTCCTGGATAGGGACGTCCCTGGAAGCAGCTACCGATGCAGTGGTATGGTGGGTAGAATGAGCTCTTATCCCTCTAGGAGGCTCCATGCCCGCCAACCTATAGCAGAGATCTATGCAGGAGGTGACCCACCTGCCTATCGTCCGCTTGGCTGCAGGTCTGCCAGGTGCAGCTTCAGCGTAGGTGACAAACAGCTGGCGAACCTCTCCCCGAACTTCAGCCGTCCGCTCCTTATAATAAGTGAGCACTCTTCTAGGGTCCAAAGTATGGAGCCTATATTCGGCCTCCGAGGTGTGACTGGGATAGAACACCGGCAGAGTCAACACCTGGTTAAGGTGAAACTCAGACACCACCTTTGGAAGGAATTTCGGTTGGGGGCACAGGACAACCTTGTCCCTGTGGAAGACCACATAAGAAGACTCGATGGAAAGCGCCTGGAGCTCTCCCATCCTTCTGGCTCACGTGATAGCCACCAAGAAGGCGGTCTTCCACGACAGGTGGGAGATATTGCACCTGTGCATTGGTTCGAATGGCCTGCCCATGAGCTTAGCCAATACCAGCAGTAGATCCCACGGAGGTGGAGGTTCTCACACAGAAGGGGATATGTGATCAAGGCCTTTGAAAAAGTGCCCGACCACCTTCTCCTGCGCCACCGACTGCTTCCTGGCCTACGCCCGGTAAGCAGAGATGGCTGCCAGGTGCACCTTAAGGGTCGCTGACCGAAGCCCTTGCAGAGAAAGGGACCACAGGTAGTCCAGAATGCTTGCCAAGGAACAGGAGGAGGGGTCCAGGCCCTTGCCCTGACACCAAATGGAAAATCTCTTCCATTTGAAGGCGTAGCATTTTCTGGTCGACTTCTTACGGGACGCCTCAACGATGTTGAGGACCTCTTCGGAAAGACCCAAGGCCTGGAATTCTAGCCGCTCAGGAACCAGGCTGTCAGGTGCAGGGATTGAAGGTCCAGATGGAATACCTTCCCCTGATTGACTGAGATCAGGTCCGGGTGGGCTGGAAGCCGCCTCGGAAGCCTGGAGCTGAGACTGAGGAGATCTGGATACCAGAACTGACGGGGCCAGTCTGGGGCTACCAGAATCACCTGCGCCTTGTCCCTCCTCGTCTTGAGAAGCACCTTATGGATCAAGGGAAACGGGGAAAAGACGTAGAAGAGGCCTGGGGTCCACGGCCTCGAGAAGGCATCCCCCTGCAGTGAGCCCTGCTAAGGGGGGTGGGCATGAAACAGTCTCAGCTTCGCATTCTCCCTGGAGGCAAACAGGTCTGCCTGAGGTGTGCCCCAGTGGGAGAAGAGATCTTGTACTACCTCCGGCAGGAGAGACCACACGTGTGACACAGCCCCTATCCGGCTTAGGGCATCGGCCAGGGTGTTGGAGGCTCCTGCCATGTGAACGGCGAGGAGATCCGCCTCCAGGTTGCGCACGAGTGACCAAATGCGGAGAGCTTCCCTGCACAGAGGCATGGAGCGCGTCCCGCCCTGGCGGTTTAGACAGTACATGGTTGTGGTATTGTCCGTCTGGACCTGAACCACTTGACCCGTGAAGCGGGCCAGGCGGTGAGGCTGCATTGAACCGCTCGAGCTCCAAGCAGGTTGATGTGGCATCAGGACTCCCGAGGGGACCAGAGGCCGTGTGCTCTGTGCTCCCCCAGGTGGGCACCCCAACCCATCAGAGAGGCACTGGTCGATAGAGAAACCGTTGGCTCGGGGCGGACAAACGGGATGCCCTCCTGCAGATGTGCCGGAACGGTCCACCACTGGAGAGCGTTCCACATCCCCTGGGTCACCGTCACTAGCTGATCCAACAGATCGAAGTGCTGTGACCACTGGCTGGCCAGTCCCCATTGAAGGGGATGCATGTACCAGTAGGCCCAATGGACCATGCTGGTGCAGGCCGTCATGAAGCCCAGGAGGCGCAGGAAGTCCCGGGCAGGGCGCAACTGTCCAACCTGAAATGATTAGGCAAAGGAGGAAAGAACCTCGGCCCTGTCCGCCGGGAGCCGTGCTCTGGCTCGAAGACAGTTGAGCTCTGCCCCGATGAAAAGTATCACCTGCTTTGGCACGAGTTCTGACTTGGCCTCGTTGATGAGGAGGCCAATCTGAGAGCAAACCTGGAGGGCCAGATCTCTGGACCGCTCCACCTCCGCTGCGGAGGGGGCTGCAATCAGCCAGTCGTCCAGGTAGGGGTACACCCGGACCCTTCGGCGCTGCAGGAATGCTGTCACCACTGCCATGCATTTGGTGAAGACCCTGGGAGCTAGGGAGAGGCCGAAGGGCATGGCCCGGAACTCGTAAAGGGATCCCTCTGCCCTGAAGTGGAGGAATCTCTGATGAGACGGACGGATTGGGACGTGAAAGAACGCATCCTGGAGGTCCAGGGAACAGAACCACATGCCTCGTTCCAAGGATGGTATTATCTGAGCCAGGATAACCATCCTGAAGGTCCGAGACCTTAGGAACCTGTTCAGGTTGTGCAGGTCGAGAATGGGGCGCCAGCCCCCCCTTCCGTTTTGGGACCAGGAAATACCTGGACACAAACCCCGGGTCTGGAGGAGGATCCGCCACCTTCCTGATCACCTTTTTTTCGAGGAGCAGGGCAATATCGGCTCGCCGAGCCGACAGCGAAGCTGCAGACCCCGTAGCCCCCCAAGGGGCGACGGCTCGCAAGGGTGGGGTCTGCTTGAACTCCAGAGGCAGGCCCTTTCCTACCACCTCCAACATCCAGCGGTCCGTGGTGATAGTGGACCAGGCGGAAAGGAAGTGGCGGAGCTGTCCCCCCACGGGGGGAACCGGGGAGTGACGAGGCAGGGGGCGACACCCCTCAACCCGTCACTGGGCAGGCTTGGAGGAGGGACCGGCCGAGGGACCTCCTGGGCCTTTACCTCCCTGCTTCCTGTTGGATGAAGCCGCTGGCTTGGGTTTGGGATGCCAAGCACGAGCCTACTGGCCCTGATCACGGGTGCTATGGGCGGACCGTGCACAGGCGCGAGAAGGGAAACGAGCAGTGCTGCTGCTGACGGTGGCCTTTGTCCTTCTGGGTGGCGGTGACAGAGTCCAGGGTGGCACTGGACTTTTCAATCCGCTGGAGGTGACCTTCCACTCCAGGGCCGAAGAGGTCGGTCCCCAAGAAGGGGACGTCCACCAACTAGTGCTGGGTATCCGCTGTAAAGGTGGATGTCCTCAGCCATGCTCTGCGGCGCATGGCCACTGCGGCCGCAACCGAACTAGCACAGGAGTCCCCTATGTCCACAGCTGTTTGGAGCTGCTGCTTCGCCACCGCCCTACCCTGGTCCTGGACCTGCTGGACCGTGGTCTGGAGGTTGGCCGGGAGATGAGGGATCACCTCATCCAGGGGGCCCATGAGGGCGTGGGAGAAGTGTGCCATCAGCACAGCCGAGCTGGACTGGCAGAGGCCAAGGGAGGACGCAGCGTACACCTTGCGCCCAGCGTAGTCCAGCTTTTTGGACTCCTTGTCAGGGGGCTTGTCCACATCCCTAGTGTTCCTGGAACACCGGAAAATGCTGTCGGTGACCAACCCCTCGGCAGAGGGGTGCTTTGAAAACCCGGGCAAAGAGCCGGTAGGGACGGCATACTTCCTGGCCATCATGGCCGAGGGCGCAGGACAGGAAGCAGGCCACTGCCAAAGCTCCAAGGCTGTGCCGACAATGGCCTCAGCCACAGGAATGGCCTCCGTGGGTGAATCCCCTCGGTCCAGTATCTCTGTCAGGGAATACTTGGCCCGTTTGGAAACGGGCTCGAGCTGCATCCCGGTGGACTCTGAGATGAGCCGAAGCAGACCCATAAAGGACGATGGGCTTTCGTCCAGTGACTGGCCCCTGGAGGACTCCAGGTCAACCTGCCTGGAGAACAGGGAGAAGTTGTCATCGGACTCCGAAGAGTCCGCGAAGAGCTGCCTAGGGCCTGAGCCACCCTCCACCTGCCGAGGACGGTTGGGAGTGAGGGTGACAGACAACCTGTGGTGAAGGCCTTGGGTTGACAGAGAGTCCTTAGTCGGTGCCCCCGATTTCGGTTGTGGAGGTGGATGTTCCACCACAATTGGTGGGGCAGCAGGTTTCAGTCGAACAACCGGCCCAGGCTTGGGCATCTCAACTGCAGCAAGAGGCTGTTTCGGCCGTTCGAGTGACAGCCACTTGATGGCTGGGGAAGGCGTCGGTGTCGACTTAGACCCGGACAACAGTAACTGCTGCCACATCAGCTCCTCGTAGCATCAACGCAATTTGCACCAAAGCCTCTCCTCATCCGAGGAGGAGCGGCGTCGCCGCTTACCTCGGTGCCGAGACCGAGACCACCGATGTCGGTGGGATCGGCTGGACCGAGAAGAGGTCCGAGACCGAGACAGATCCTCGTTGTGTCCGAGGGCATGCCTGGGAGGGAGCAGGGGACACCCGCTCCTCCCTCGGCTCAGACGTCTTAACCGGGGACTGCTGCACCGATGGCGCAGGCAAATCCTCGGTTTCCACCGGGGGAACCGGCGAAGAAGGGTTGCTTCACCAGTCGACAAACCGTCCGATGGGTCGAGAAAAATCTTGACCGTGTCGACGGCTGTCTCGGCCGGCTGACCTGACGGGGACGCCGTGAAGCCAGCAGCCTTAGCCGCAACCTTGACCGAAGTCGACGGACGGCTGTCCGGGGAATGGGACCTCTCCCACTCCCACGAACACCGACGATGGGACTTACCCTTGGGATCCTCCTTTTTGGATCGAGAGGAATGTCCCGATGGCCCCTCTCCCTTCGTGGAAAGGGAATGGCAAAGCTCCTTGAACGAAGCAGAATACGAGGTACCCAAAGACAGTGGGATAAATGCCGCGACCGAGGAGTAGGAAGATGCAGCCTGGGCCGCCTCCTCCTCAAGGGCAATCATCTGCTCGAGCTGCTCAACCGAGCCAGCCGCCGCGGTAACTGCCCAACTGGCCTCTTTCGACTTTGATTAAGCGCTAGGGCACCCAAGCTTCAACCGGGCAGCGTGGTCCTCCAAGACGTTGGGTCGAGAAATCAACAGCAAGACTCCGTGAGGCTCACGGGTCATGTTCTAGGCCGAAGGTAGACGCGACGTGGAGTGCGGATCCGTTCTGGACATCTTCTGCCCACAAGGGCACCACCGAAAACCGGGAGTCGATTTGTCCATCGCAGCCGCGAGGGAAAAGGAAGACTGAAGTCTTGAAAATATTAAAACGAGTTTCGGACGAACCGAAGAATTAGGATCCAGTCTATCATCCAGAGCGTTAAGGAGGGAACCTGAGCTTCCAAGTGGTAAGGAAGATCTGGCGTCATGGGGCGGAGCCGAGAGTTTTACCACCCGGGTGGGTGGGAGGAGCCAGCTTGAAGACCTTCCGGCAAGATTTAAAGCGGCAAACATATCCATGTCCCTAGAATTTTGGATTTCCTTTTCATGTGACCAATTGCAGCTTGCTAACTGCCAAGATTGATCATAAACTTTTATAACGTTCAGAGGAAACAGAGAAAATTTCACATGGTGATACAAAGCATGTTTCACCTCCGTGATATCTGGCAGAGTCATAACAAGTTCTTTGATGTCCTGGAAAGGGGAAGCTGTTCATAAGATCAAAGAAAGTCTTTTGAAGAAAATGAGTTGTGCTGAGGTCACAGAATGTAATACTTTGATAAGACATCCTGTTTTGCATAGATATATTTTTTTAGATTCTGACAGGGAGGAGCTAAGTGACCTCATGCAAAGAGGTTGACAAAGCAAGCTTTAAACAGCATTCTGTTTTCCATTTAAACACAAATGTTCGGATTCTGAAAAAGAAATACCTACAGCACTGCGAGATAAGAATACCTTAGAAGAGACAAGTCTAAGTGTACTAGTGGTAGGAATCTGCACTTTTTAAAACCTTATTCTTGTAAGTGATTTGTATGTTTTGTGATATATGGTTCTGTGTTTTACATTTTACATTCTTATCTAATTTTAAGTAAACATTTCATTCTTAAACAGACTATTTGTGACTTCTAAGTCCTGTTTTTGCCTGTGATGCGTGGATGGTTAAGAGTGTGATAACATAGTGCATGAGCTTATATGGTACAGCCGGCACCACTTATACTGCCCATGCTTTAAGCGGGCAGTCAGATACTGCGGGCAGAATGCCCAAACCAGTTACCATTTGCTATCTTTTTAATGCAAAGTGCCACCACATATAGCAATCCATGTCCGCCATCTATAGTGGGCATTTCGGGCACCAGAACATGTCTGTTAGCGGTAATTAACAACCACTTAAAACCTTCTTTGAAACTCTGGTTCCAGCAGTTTAGTGTCTTTTTGCACTATAGCACCCCATCCACAGTGTAAGACCACTACTGCAACAGCAGGCAGGTAGTCACACCCAGGTGCTTCCACACAGTGTCTCGTTGTTTATTAAAGCAGGTTTTGTGCTCCAACTGGCTTGGAGAGGCAGCTGGTCCATAACTAGGAAGTCCCCAAAGAAGATGATGAGCAAGTTTCATCAAGTGATGTCTGGGCTGTCCTGTTACTTATCTGGCAAGCCGTATATATCAGCAGGAATTGACTGAGAGCTGATTATACCTTGAATTAGAGCCTGAATTTTCAGGCAAAGTTAAAACTGGGAAATAGGAATGCCTGCCCTTTTAACTATATGGTAAGCCGTGGAGCAGCCACCCGACTGTGGCTCCAAACTGGGACACGCTGAAAATGCTGAAACGCAGCACTGTACAGTATCTTTTGCCGAAATATGTATTAACGTGTCAAGTATTCTTTGGGGAGCGGCTGAGCATTATACCATTATACCGTTAGGGGGCAGTATAGCACAGTGGTCTAAGGCTCTGAGCTGCAAATCTGGTGATATCCAGCAGACCAGACCTGGGTTTGAATCCCACAGCTTCCACTTGCATAATGTGTGACCCTGAGCAAGTCACTTAACCTCCTTGTGCTCCCAGGTCGCTCCTGTAAAAAAGCTTTCAGCTTAGTGTGCTATACCTGGTTAAACAACTAAATAAATAAAATAAATAAAAATACTGACCATCGATTATAACGGGCACTATGGGGAGACACAAATGTGCCCGTTATAAGTGGTGCCGACTGTAATACCAAACTGGGAACAGGTAAGAGTTATCTGAGGTCTTTATTTGAGTTTTTAAGGGTTCATTTTGTACACCTGGTTAGGTACCCGAAGGCGAAAGATATCTGGCCCCGAGAGCAGAATTATCTGAGCCTGTACATTGGGTACGCTAACAAGAGGTTCACCATTTGAATTCCTCCAGAACTGAGACCAAAGGTTGATTCAAACCCACAAAACAGACAGGAGGGTTATCCTGTTTCTGTTTCCTGTTCACAAGACTGCGCTCGGAGGTTGGCGCTGTGGGAGCAGAGGGCCTGACCTGCTGAGTGGGTTTGTGACAGATTGGCTGGCATAATTTGGTATTACAAGCTTTTATTGTTCAGTGTGTCAGCTTGAGACCGTCAGCTCACTTGCAAAGAAAGAAAAAGGCAGTGATTTATTTTTTAAAAAGGAGACAGAACTATATCACTTGGCGTACAGTCAAGTTCCTACCTGTTTTATTTTTTTTCTGAAGTGCAAGTCAGAGTAGCCATAGTTAGGGAAGAAGATGGCTTCCAACTACAGCAGGCAAACTGTAGACTACTTAAAGCAGTTGTGCGGGGACAGAGAAGTCCCGTTCGAGGTGAAAGCCAGCAAATAGAACCTCGTGGATGCCCTGATGGTAGCAGATACCCAGAGCACCGAGTCACAGACAGTGACTGTAAGGGACCGAACCTTGAATGTGGTAGGGCTAGCAGCCAGTGCAGTGTCCAGATCCGACGAGGAGGGCAAGAGGGCCACTGTCAGTGAAGGACCACAGCAGCAGGGGAAGGTCACCAGTATCCTGGATCCAGAAGTACTCAGGCTGCAAACTGAGTTGCGCAGAATGGAGTTGGAGTTCCAGAAGGAGAGGGACCGTGAACAGCGGGAGGCAGACCGTGAGGCAGAGTGAGAATGCTGAGAGGCAGAGCGGGAACAGTGGGAGGCTGACCGGAGGAGCATGAACGCCAGAGGCAACATGAACTGGAGAAGCTACGACTCTAACCACCAGCACCAGAGCAGGTAAGTGGCTTGGGTTTAACTGGGACTAAAGGACTGGGTTACAAATTGAATTCCAAATTGATAGCCGAATTTAAAGAGGGGGAGGATATGGATGCCTTTATAAATTCTTTTGAAAAAGTCTGTATTCAGGCTAAAATTCCTAGAGAGTCCTGGAGCTTCCAGCTATCCCCACTACTTACCGGGAAAGCTCGGGATGCATTGGGTCACATGGACAATGAGGACAGTGATGATTATAGCAAACTTAAAGCTGCACTGTTAAACAAATCTGAATTAACTGCTGAATCATACAGGGCTAAATTCCATAAGCTCAGGAGAAGCCCTGACATGAGCTACGAGGAGCTAGCCATGAAACAACATTAGTTTTTAAAACGTTGGTGGGAAGGGACTCAGGCAAACTCTGTTGATAAAACTGAAAATGTGATTTTGTTAGAACAGTTTTATTGGGCATGCCCAGCAGAGCTGAAAACCTGGCTGGAGAACCGAGATCTCAAAACAGTGCAAGAGGCTGCTGAACTCTCGGACCACTATGCCAAGAGCAGATCTGCTCTGAGAGGGAATGGGGCAGGTGTGGCAGCACAGGAAGGGAAAAGCGCGCCTTCAGGGCAGCTAAAAAGCCTCACTGCCTCCACCGAAACTAGTTAGTCCCGGGTTTCAGAGAAAAGATTTATCTGAAAAGAGAAGTGAATGTTGGTTATGTAAAGAAACTGGGCATATTGCCAGACAGTGTCCCAAAAGAATGAGCAATAATGCGCAGAATGGTACTAGAAAAGAAGTGGGTTGTTTGTGTGTCCCTGGAAGCATGCCTGTGAACATGAGGGAACACATGCACCCAGTCATGGTGAATGATGTACAGACGCAAGGGTTAAGGGACACAGGGGCATCCCTGATATTGCTAAAAGGGGATCTAGTACAGCCTTGTCAGCTTATACCCAATAAATACGTCACTGTACAGGACTTTACTGGTGAGGCGAAAACATTGCCCCTAGCCAGTGTTCTCCTAGACTGGGGTGAAACAGGGGGGACTGTGCAACAGATGGCAGTAGCCAAAACATTAGCAGTGGATGTGATCCTGGGCAACAATCTCAAACAGGGAATGGTATGTGCAGTTACCCATAACCAAGCGGCAAGGGAAAATTCTAGTTCCCTGAACCCCACAGAAGCCATTGTGGAAACCGCTGAGAGGCTGGTTCCCCAGCCTGTGTCTCCAGATGGGGAGACTAATGAAAAGGGGGTAGAAATTTAGCAAGTAGCTAGTAACCACACAGCTACAGAGGGTTACTCCAAAGAGGGAGGGGTGACCCATTGTCAGAAGGTTGGGATTGACAGTGATCCTGAGTGCCCTGACACTAGTGCTAGGGACCCTAGTTTAGTGACTGAATGGGACCTGTCTCATGCCTTGGGAATGTGTGAGGGGTTTGCAGCTGCTCAGAGAAGTGACCCTAGTCTAGAGAAGCTGAGGGCTTGGGCAGACTCGGACGGTGCACAGGGAGGTGACAGCAGACATAAGGTTTATTGGGAAAATGGACTTGTGTATACTCAGGCAGTACAGACAGAGGGAGGGGTGCTAGGCAGGCAGCTTGTCATTCCCCAAGGGTACCGTAAGCAGTTGCTCAAGATTGCACATGATATTCCCTTGTCTGGTCATCTGGGAATCGTGCACACGACACAGCGGTTGGCCCAGAATTTCTACTGGCCTAACTTCACCCAGCAGGTGAAGGAGTATAGCAGGTCTTGTCACCAGTGCCAAGAAATAGGGAAGGCGGGCAAGAAAACCCAAGCCACCTTGATTCCATTGCCCATAGTGGAGGAGCCATTCCAGAGGGTGGGAATGGATATTGTGGGGCCTTTAAATATCCCCAGCTCCTTAGGGAAGAGATTCATCCTGACTGGGTGGATTATGCCACCCGGTACCCAGAGGTAGTCACCCTATCCTCACTGAGGACAGACAAAGTGGCAGATGCCTTACTTGGGATTTTCTCCCGTGTTGGGTTTCCGCAGGAGGTTATCACAGATCGAGGGGGTTCCTTCATGTCGGACCTGATGAAATGTTTATGGGAGAAGTGTGGGGAGGTGCAGAGATGCCGACCCAGTATCACCCACAAGCCAATGGGCTTGGAAAAATTCAATGGTACCCTAAAGTCAATGCTCCGGTGTTTGCTGAACAGCATGGAGGGACTGGAGAAATACCTTCCCACCTGCTGTTTGCATACAGGGAGGTGCCCCAAAGTCAACAGGATTTTCCCCTTTGAACTCTTATATGAACGCCGGGTACATGGGCCCCTAGACTTGATCCGGGAGGACTGGGAAGGCAAGCACACCATCCAGGGAACTCCCACTGTGGATTACGTCCTAAGGTTTAGGAAAAGGCTGAAGGAGCTTATAGGGACAGCCCAGAGCAGCCTGGCAGCTGCCCAACAGAAATAGAAAGTGTGGTACGACCGCAGAGCCAGAGCTCGCTTGCACATGGTGGGTCAGGAAGTCATGGTCCTTATTCCGGTGTAGAAAGACAAGCTGCAGGCTAAGTCTAAGTGTATTACTGGTAGGAATCTGCACTTTTTAAAACCTTATTCTTTTAAGTGATTTGTATGTTTTGTGTTGTATGGTTCTGTGTTTTACATTTTACATTCTTATCTAATTTTAAGTAAACATCTCATTTTTTAAATAGACTATCTCTGTCTTCGAAGTCCGTCTGTTTTTGCCTGTGATGCGTGGATGGTTAAGAGTGTGACAATACTGTGCGTGAGCTTATATGGTAATACCAAACTGGGAACAGTTAAGAGTTATCTGAGATCTTTATTAGAGTTTTTAAGGGTTCATTTTGTACACCTGGTTAAGTGCCCGTAGGTGAAAGATATCTGCCCCCCCCCCCGAAGAACAGAATTATCTGAGCCTGTACATTGGTTACGCTAACAAGAGGTTCACAGTTTGAATCCCTCCAGAACTGAGACCAAAGGTTGATTTGAACCCACAAAACAGACAGGAGGGTTACCCCGTTTCTGTTTCCTGTTCACAAGACAGCACTCGGAGGTTGGCACTGTGGGAGCAGACGGCCTGACCTGCTGAGTGGGTTTGTGACAGTAAGTGCAACATCTGTAGATATCTGAGTACAGGTACAGCCTTTACACATCCATTTTCGGGAGTGGAATATCAGAACAAACATTTTATCAACTGTTCTACCACACGTGGTCTACCTAGCATCATGTAAATGCAGAGACTTTTATGTGGGTAAGACAAAGAGGCCTGTAAAACACAGCATAGCGGAGTACCTGAGAAGCATTAATAAACAGGACAGAGACCAATGCTCTGGCATTACATGTCATGTGGACAGGAGGCGACCATGAATTCAGATTTCAAGGGCTAGAAAGAGTGGGCTTGAACATACGTGGTGATGATATGGACAATAAACTTTTGAAAGCAGAAAGTAGGTGGCAATATATGCCGAAGACTCATGGGCTAACAGGCCTTTATGCTAGCTCAAGCATGAAACTATTTTTAAAAGTAGATGAACTGGTGGTATGCTGGCTCCATCCACATAGTGTGGCCCCCTGAATTTTTTGTGCAATATTTTTCTTTCCTTCTCTGTTTTTCCTTCTCTCCTTCCCTTCTCTCTCTCTCTCTCCTCTCCTCCCTTCCTTCTCCCCCCTTCCCTTGCTTGTACTTGCACATATTAAGTGATTATAGGGATAGTATTTCTAATGTTTCTCTTTCCCCTTTGTCTTATGAGTCCACATTATAGTATATAGTACATAGCAGGTATAATGTCCATTGGAATTTATCTTTATTTCACGTAAAGTAATTTATAGCAACTTAAAATAATTTGTAGTAATTAATTAGCATCATAGGTCAAGTGCTGTTCCTACTTATTTTCTGAGTCGAATGCATATTAGGCTAGATGTCATTTTTAGGGCTGTGTGCGAAGCCTGCAGCCGTTCTGCGAGAGCTCTGTAGCTCTGAAAACAGCCAATGTTACAACAGCTTCTGTTGGACATTTGGAAGTATCCTTCCGAAAGCCCAACGAAGCTTAAACCACTCCGCAACGATTGGCCTACGGAATAACAGCCGCACTATTTTGGCTGTTACTTCCGCATTCCGATATGTTAACTGCGCATCGCCGACGACTCGTGTTCATGTGCAGTTCTCGATACAACCATGTCGCGAATGGCAACATGCCATTCACTATTTTGTGCCCCCCCCCTTCCCACGTCATGCCCAACATCTAATGCTTCGCACACTGGGAGCCCACCCCAGTGTGCGGAATTTGTTTTTTTTCCAGTAAATTATAAAACAGTCCCTCGTCGTGTTTTTTCCTGGTGCCCCCTGCCCAAGTTATGCCCAACATCGGGGTGCCTAATCCCCATGTCGGCATTCATGTGGCACACTGGGAGCCCACCCCAGTGTGCCGAAATGTTTTTTTTTCTGCATTTGCTGTGAATTAGAAATCGGTCCCTCGTTGTCTTTTTTTTATTTACCCCTGTGAAACTGAAAACGGTACCTCATCATCACTGCAGTCCCCTTCCCCCCTCTTCCACTGAGCACCCACCTCCCCACACCCTTCCTTACCCCGTACATATCTCCAGAGGTCGGCGCTGTCATCTTTCCTGGACCGGGACATGTCTGCACTCTTGAAAGCCCAACCACGAACCGAAGAATTAAAGGTAAGCATGCTATACAAGCATTCAATGGGATTTTCAACTTATGCTCACATCTCAGTCATTTTTTGGAATTTTCGACCCAAATTTTCAACATGGGGTTCTTGGGACCCCACCTCATGAAAACTGTCATTTTGTTACTCGGTCCTGAAAGATGATTTCGCGGTCATTGCGTGGAATCACCTTTTGGGACCGATTCACGAAATGACAGTGCCACTGTTCATGAGGTAGGGTCCCAAAAAGCCCATGTTGCAAATCTGCTGAAAAAATTCCAAAAAAATGACTGCATTATGAGCTTCTGTTGCAGTTTCTACGCACGCTCCTAACGTCATCAGTTTTTTATATTTTCACTCCCCATTTTTAACATTGCCATTTTTGCATACCTCCTTCAAAATGGTACAGCTGTCATTTTCTATAACCTGTCCAAAATGTGTTTTTGCACCTGTGGTGCAGAATAGCATGTTTGGTCTGTGCAATCACCTTTTGGGACAACTGAACAAAATGACACAGGCAGTGTTCATGAGGAGGGGTCCAAAAAAGGCCATGATGAAAATCTGGGGTAACACCTCCAAAATATGGCCAAGTTACACCTGGGCGTCGAATAATTTCTACACACGTGTGTAACTTTCGTCACTTGGTAGCTCTTCACAGCCCTATCTGCTCTGGCTAGATTTTGTTTGTATAGTTAGCATATTTTGCATATACTATACAAGAGGGATTCATTATTAGTTGGATCCTTTGTTTTATTAATTATTAATTCTTCAGGCTCTTCCTAATGCATATTGATTTACTCTCGGGTAGATTTTTTATAGAAGATTAGGATGTTTGATAACAGATATTTTTTTACTGTATGTTGTTCATGCATCTATTTATATATTCGTATGTCATTTGACTAGTAGCCTTTTAGGCCGTGTTCAAGTTCAAGTTTATTGCAGGACTACTCCACTGAGCAAGCTCATTCACAAGGAGGTCCTGAGACATGTACACTAATAAAAAAAATTACATACAAATGAAAATACTTGATAGTACAATAGTATAACATGTATTCATGATTACACTTAGTACAGCAAGATATTACATAAAAGGAGACAACATCAGATGACAAAGATAGTGAGGAGACATATGGTGCATAATATGAATCACTTCAGGGTACCATCAGTACAAGACATGGTAGTTGGTGATTGCAATAAATAATTTTTAGTATATTGAGCAAAGAATAGGGAATAAGGATAACAAAATAACGAGGCTTGGATGAGTGAAAGAAGTAATATATACGTAGAGAGAGCCAAGAATGGGAATAGGGAAGATGTGGATGCTTTCAGTAATGGTTACAGCTTGAAGTCAGAAGCTAAAAGAGTGTAATTGCGTCACAGATAAGTGATAGAGCGAACAGAAGTAAGCTGCATGCATAAGAGCAACAATAATCTTACACGTAGATGAATAAGGCACACATGAGAATGGGAAGGTGCTTAATAACAGTTGCAGATATCTTTTATCTTGGCTGCACTTAGCACTTTGTAGAAGTTTATTGAAATTATACTAGTTGGTTTCAGCTTGGTTTGGAGTTGGTTCCAAATAGAGGGAAGAGCACATGCAATATCACGTTTACCAAAGGAGGTCCATGTCCTAGGTATGTCCAGCAGAATGAAGTCAGATTTCCTTAGAGAGTGTGCACTGTGAGAAATGGAGATGAAAGATGATAGGTAACTCGGTAGTTTGTGCAAGAGCAACTTACGGATCCAAAGACCAGCATGGAGCAAGTGTCTAGTGGTGAGAGGTGTCCAGCCGACAGCTGCATACAGGTCACAGTGGTGCAAACGGTAAAGGGAGTTGGTAATAAACCATAACACATGGTGGTAGAGGATGTCCAGTTTGCTTAGGTTACCAAGAGTAGTGAAAGAGTAAATTACATCGCCATAGTCAAGCAGGGGAAGAAAAGTAGCCTGAACAAGCCTATTTCGAATCTCAAGGGGGAAGAGTAGCCTATTTCTAAAGAAGAATCCTAACCTGGCTTTGAGCCTCCTGGTTATGTCCTTGATATGGTCATTAAAAGAGAGCTTATTGTCAATCCAGATACCCAGATATTTAAATTTGGAAACGACTTCCAATGGTTCACTTAATGTGGTAACAATAAAGTCTTTAGGCAGGGTATTGGAGGTGCCTGTAGAGGTACTATGAGAGAATATCATGGCTTTGGTTTTCTTGGCATTAAGCAGAAGCTTTGCTTTTATTAGGTTAATTTCAAGTTGGGCAAAGTCCGCTTGACGCACCCCCTTAACTTCGGATAACGTTGTGGCAGAGATATACAGCACACCGTCATCTGCAAAAAAATGCAGATTAGACGTAGTTATGTTGAAATCAAGGTCATTAATGTACAATGAAAACAAGATAGGGCCTAGAATGGAGCCTTGGGGGACTCCTCTGACAACTGGCAAAGAGGAAGAGAAGGAGCCATCGGCTTTTACTTTCTGGGATCTCCCTGACAGATAACTGGAGAACCACTGGGAAGTGGAGGATGTGGCACCCAAATTAATGAGGCAATTGACTAGCAAGTTGTGGTCAACAGTATCAAAAGTTTTACTAAGATCCAAGAAGACTGCTCCAGTTATCTTCTTATCTATAGCAGAGATCCAATTGTTAGTTACTTTCACTAGGGCAGAGATTGTGCTATGGTTTGTCCGGAGGGCCAGATTGGTCTGGGTTAATGAGAGAAAAAGTTTCTAAGTGCATTTTTAATTGGTTATGGATATGTTTTTCAAAAACTTTAGAGAGGATAGGCAAGATGGAGATAGGCCTGTAGTTATTCACATCACAAGGGTTACCAGATTTAAACAGGGGGAGGATATGTGCGGATTTCCAACAGGACAGCACAGTAGCAGATATTATGGCTAGATTAAAGATATGAAGAATAGGGGCAGAGAGATGGGCATATCCTAATCTTAGGAAGAAGGGCTCTAGGTCGTCATCCCCTGCACTTTTTTTAATGTCCAAATTAAGTAGAGAGTCTTCAACTTCTTTATAGTTTAGCTCATGCAGTTGAAATGGGCAAGATGCGGTACTAGATATTGTGGGAGGGCTTGGTTGTCTCGCCGCAATGCTAGCATAAGGTGATAAATCAAAAGCTAGTCCAGCTGTGGCAAAGTGGGAGTTATGTTCTTCGAGGATTAGAGACTTGTTTTCCAGCACCCTACCATTACAGACTATCTTAGGTGGAATGGAAGAGGCAGTAGGCCGCCCTTCTATCGATATAAGTGTCCTCCATATTTTATATGGGTTCCCTTGTGCTTGTACAAGGGTAGAGCTGTAGAAGTTAGCTTTGGCAGAGCGAATGTTTTTCACACAAGTATTCCTAGCTGTTCTGAAAGCTTGCCAATCCAATGGTTTCTTGGTATGTCTTGCCTTTCGGCCAGAGCTTATCCCGGTTTGTGAGAGCTGCCTTAAGCTCAGGGGTAAACCAGTGGTGAGAGTTGTTTCGTACCCTAACTTTAATTAGAGGAGCATGTTTATTTACCAGCCTAGCAAGGTTGACAATAAGGATGGAGACTGCCTCATTGACATCTTTGGCAAGGTACAGATCTTGCCATCTGACCCTGGCTAGGTCCGAAAGAAAGTTTGCTGCAACGAACTTGCGAGAGGACCGTTTTGATATAAACAGAGGCTGTGATCTGGCCTTAATCTGAGATCTTATACAAACAACAACCCCGTGGTCACTCATGTCATTATGGAACACAGCTGAATGCGAAATTTTATGTGGGTGGGCGGTTAATATCACATCTAGAATGGAGCTATTAGCAGTGTTTAGGGCATTGTTTCTTGTAGGTTCGTTAACTAATTGCACTAGGCCAAGCTTGTCGCAGAGGGATTTAAGGCATTGAGATTTAGGGGTTAGCCAATCCATATTGAGATCCTCTAAGAATATTGTTTCTGTTTTTGCATCCGAGATTAGGGATTTCAGAGTATTAGGACTTCATCGCCTCAGACGGGGGCCTATAGCCACCTATAATAGTAATGCATTCTGAGGAAGGGAGATGAAGCTTCACTGACACGATCTTGAATTCCTTGGGTGAAGATTTGCAGCTGATATTAGTGACTGAGTACTTGATTTTTGGTATAGACAACTACCCAACCCCTTGAAGCCCTGTCCGCCCTAAATTGTTTATATCCCTGGAGGGAGATTTGTTGGTCGGCATTAGCCTTTTTTAATCAAGACTCCATAATAATGATAAGGTCTGGGTGGGTATGCGAGACCCATGCTTGTAATTGGTTAAATTTTTTGGTCAAGCTTAGAATATTGACCAACATCATCTTAAGTCATGGGGCCTCTGCAAAATCTGAAGGAGAGGTCAGTTGCAGAGGGGGGCCAGGGTTTAGCTCCACATTACCTGAACAGAGAAGGAGCAATAAAGTACAGTTACATAAGAACTTACCGTTAACAGTAGATCTTCGAGAACAGCTCTTGCAGCAGGTTACACCATTAGGACTGAAGCGGGCAGGCGTCAGGACCCCACGGAAAAATTCTAGCTAGCTATCTTCAGCGAGGACCCCTGACGTTAGTCCCGCCTCCGGCGTCAGGCGTAATATATAAGAGGCGTTCCGCCAGATTCCCCAGTTCTCCGGCCGGAGACTTCCGGCCGCAGGCTGACATCGAAATGGGAGACCGAGGATCCACCATCAGAAGACGAACGGGAAAAAATTCCCGTTAACAAAAGCTTAAGCCATGCCTCCTCCAAGGGGGAAGGTGGGCGGGAAGGTACCTGCTGCAAGAGCTGTTCTCGAAGATCTACTGTTATGGTAAGTTCTTGCGTAACTGTACTATTTTACTTTGAGACACGGCTCTTGCAGCAGGTTACACCATTAGGACTGATTCCCAAGCAATAGTGCTTGCAGACACTCTGGGAGGAGGAAATAAGAAAGAATGTTCCAGGTCCTGCATCTAGGACAGGAGACCGTGTAGCACTGCCAGGCTGAAGTCTGCTCTTCGCCGTGAAGCGATGTCCAGGCTATAATGCCTGATAAAGGTATGAACAGAGCTCCAAGTGACTGCAGCACAAATGGCAGAAGTGGAGACGTTTCGAAGTGCTGCAAAGGAGGTGGCCACACCCCTAGTGGAATGGCCCCGGACTGCTCCTGGGAGGGGCTTTCGTTTGATATCATAACAGTAAGAGATGCACTGGACAAGCCAGCGAGACAGGGACTGTTTGGATACTGGTTGGCCCTTCATCCTTTCAGTAAAGGAGACGAAAAGCTGCTCCGAAGTGCGAAGCTGCTTAGTTCTGCTCAGGTAGTACCTCAAGCTGCAGTGAACATCCAGGGTGTGAAGCAGCGCCTCTTCTCTGTTAGAGTAATTAGGGAAGTAGACCGGCAGGTCAATATCCTGGTTGAGAGTGAGTGTGGAAACCACCTTAGGCAAGAATTTAGGATTCGTCCTCAGGGATACTCTGTCCCGGTGGAAAATTAAATAGGGCTCTTTGCACATGAGAGCCTGAAGCTCAGAAACTCTTCTCGCTGATGTAACAGCAACCAAAAATACAGGTTCCTCACCTGTAACAGGAGTTCTAGGAATGGTATATGTTGTTCATCCACACTTATTGGCAGGTATCCTTGCCGCTTTAAATCTTGCCGGAAGGTCTTCAAGCTGGCTCCTCCCACCCACCCGGGTGGTATAACTCTCGGCTCTGCCCCATGACGCCAGATCTGGCCCGCTGGAAGCTCAGGTTGTGCGTCGAAGCCGGGGAGGTCGGGTGGGTCGTGTGGATGAACAGCATATACCATTCCTAGAACTCCTATTACAGGTGATAACTCTGTTCTAGGGACATGGATATGTTGTTCATCCACACTTATTGGCAGACTCCTAGCAGTTCTCCGGGAGAGGAGGCAAGACGCACACCCCAATACTTACTTGGGAAAGAGACTGGAGAACCGAGGCCCCAAACCCAGCATCCCGCATGACTCAAGGTCGATGTGGTAATGGGTAATGAAGGTGCTTGCTGACTTCCAGGTAGCAGCCCTGCAGATTTCCTGGATGGGAGTCCTGGAAGCAGCCACCGATGCAGCAGTATGGCGGGTAGAATGAGCTCTTATCCTCTGGGAGACTCCATGCCGTCAACTTATAGCAGAGATCTATGCAGGAGGTGACCCACCTGCTTATCGTCCGCTTGGCTGCAGGTCTGCAGATGCGGCTTCAGCGTAGGTGACAAACAGCTGGCGAACCTCTCCCAATTTCAGCCGTGCGCTCTTTGTAATAGAGGCGCCTTCTGGGTCAAAGTATGGAGCCTATATTCGGCCTCGAGGTGTGATTGGGGTAGAACACCGGCAGAGTCAACACCTGGTTAGGTGAAACTCCGACCACCTTGGGAAGGAATTTCGGTGGGGGCGCAGGACAACCTTGTCCCTGTGGAAGACCAGATAAGGAGACTCGATGGAGCCTGGAGCTGTCCCATCCTTCTGGCTGGCGTGATAGCCACCAGAAGCGGTCTTCCACGACAGGTGAGAGAAACACACCTGTGCATAGGTTCGAATAAAGGCTTGCCCAGGCTTTGCAAGCCACCAGCAGTAGATCACGGAGGTGGAGGTTCTCGCACGGAGAAATGTGATCAAGGCCTTTGAAAAGCGTAGACCACCTACTCCTGCGCCACGACTGCTTCCCCGCCCGCGCCCGGTAAGCAGAGATGGCTGCCAGAGTGCACCGCATTAGGTCATCGACCTAAGCCCTTGATTAGAAAGGACCATAACAGTCAAGATGCTTGCCAAGGAACAGGAGGAAGGGTCCAAGCCCTTGCCCTGACACCAAATGGAAAACCTTTTCCATTTGAAGGCATAACATTTTCTGAGTCGACTCATCAGGACGCCTCAACTACATTGAGGACCTCGTCGGGAAAGACCCAAGGCCTGGAACTCTGGCCGCTCAGGAACCAGGCCGTCAGGTGCAGGAGATTGAAGGTCCGGATGGAACACCTTCCCTGATTGACTAGAGCAGGTCCGGGCGAGCTGGAAGCTGCCGCGGAGTCCTGGAGCTGAGACTGAGGGATCTGGGTACCAGAACTGGCGAGGCCAGTCTGGGGCTATCAGAATCACCTGCGCCTTGTCCTCCCTCGCCTTGAGAAGCACCTTGTGGATCAAGGGAAATGGGAAAAGGAGAAGAGGCCGGGGTCCACTGCCTCGAAGGCATCCCCTGCAGCGAGCCCTGCTGAGGCGGGCATGGAACAGTCTCAGCCTCGCGTTCTCCCTGGAGGCAAACAGGTCCACCTGAGGTGTGCCCCAATGAGAGAACAGATGCTGTACTACCTCCGGCAGGAGAGACCACTCGTGGGATGCAGCCCCTATCCGGCTCAGGGCATCGGCCAGGGTGTTGGAGGCTCCTGCCACATGAATGGCTAGGAGATCCGCCTCCAGGCTGCGACAGTGACCAAATCGCGGAGAGCTTCCTTGCATAGAAGCATGGGCGCGTCCCGCCTAGCGGTTTAGATAGTACATGGTATAGTGGTGTTGTCCGTCTGGACTCGGACCCTTGACCCGGAGGACAGAGCAAAGGCGGTGAGAGCTAGGCGGACCGCTCGAGCTCCAGCAGGTTGATGTGGCATCGGGACTCCGCGAGGACCAGGCCGTGGGCCCGTGTTCCCCAGATGGGCACCCCAACCCATCAGAGAGGCATCGGTCGATAGAAGCCGTCGGCTCTGGGCAGACGAGCAGGATGCCTCTGCAAATGACCTGGAGCGATCCACCACTGGAGAAGCGTTCCACATCCCCTGTGTCACAGACACAAGCTGGTCAAGGATGCATGGCGTTGCTGACCACTGGCTGTGCCAGTCCCATTGAAGGGACGCATGTTCCAAGCAGGCCCAGCGGACCACGCTGGTGCAGGCCGCCATGAGACCCAGGAGGCGCAGGAAGTCCGGGCAGGCGCAGTTGCCCAACCAGAAATGATTGGGCAAAGGAGGAAAGAACCTCGGCCCTGTCTGCAGGAGCAGCTCTGGCTCGAAGAGAGTGAGAGCTGCGCCCGATGAACAGAATCACCTGCTTGACTCGAGTTCCGACTTGGCCTCGTTGATAAGGAGGCCTAGTTGAGGAAGCAGACCTGGAGGCCAGATCTCTGGACCACTCCACCTCCTGCCTGGAGGAGCTGCTATCAGCCAGTCGTCCAGGTAAGGGTACACCGGACCCCTCGGCGCCATGAGAATGCCGTCACCACTGCCATGCATTTGGTGAAGACCCTGGGAGCTGGAGACAAGCCGAAGGGCATGGCTTGGAACTCAAAAGGGATCCTTCCGCTCTCGAAGCGAAGGAATCTCTGGTGAGACAGACGGATAGGGACGTGAAAAAGCCGCGTCCTGCAAATCCAGAAGCAGAACCACCGCCCGCGTTCCAAGGATGGTATTATCTGAGCCAGAGTGACCATCCTGAAGGTTAGAACCTTAGGAACTTGTTTTAGGTCGTAGGCTGGAGAATGGGGCGCCAGCCCCTGTCCGTTCAGAACCAGAGTACCTGGACACAAACCCTGGGTCTGAAGGAGGGTCCTCCACCTCTCTTATCACCTCCTTCTGGAGGAGGAGGCGATGTCTAAAACAGGCGACGCTTGGCGAGGCTAGGGAACCGAAGGCGGCAGCTCTGAGGGGCGGTGCCTGCTCAATTCTAGAGGCGGCCTCTTCCCATCACCTCCAAAACCACCTGTCCCGTGGTAACAGCGGACCAGGCGGACGGAAGTGCGGAGCCGTCCCCACGCAGGGGGACCCAGGGTACTGCAGCATGGGATGGGGGCGACACCCCTCAGCCCGTCACTGGGCAGGCTTGGAGGAGGGACCAGCGAGGGACCTCCTGGGCCTTTCCTCCTGCCTCCTGTTAAGGAAGCGAGCGCAGGTTTGGGATGCCAAGGCCGAGCCTGCTGGCCCTGACGTTGCTGGGCGGGCGGCGGGCGCAGAAAGGGCAAAAGAGCCCAGGCTGTGGTTTGCGGCCTTTGTCCTTCTGGCGGAAGGGCCGAGTCCAAGGTAGCAGTGGACTTCTCGATCCTCTGCAGGTGACCTTCCACCCCAGGGCCGAGAGGTCAGTCCCAAAAGGAACATCTGCCAACTTGTGCTGGGTATCCGAGTAAAGGTGGATATCCTCAGCCAAACCTGCCGACAGCATAGCCCTGCGGCCGCCACCGACCTGGCACATGAGTCCCCAATATCCAAAGCAGTCTGGAGCTGCTGTTTGGCCACTGCCCTGCCTGGTCCGCACCTGCTTGACCGTAGTCTGCAGATCCAGCGGGGAGATGAGAATGACCTCATCAGGGGAGCCCAACAGGGCATGAGAAAAATGTGCCATGAGGACGGCCGAACTGGCCTGACGAAGGCCGAGAGAGGACGCAGCATAGACTTTTCGCCCGACATAATCCAATTTCTTGGATTCCTCGTCGGGAGGTTTGTCCACATCCCTGGCGAGGGGTGCTCCGAAAAACCGGACAGGGAACCGGTAGGGACCGCCTACTTCCTTGCCATCCTGGCCGAAGGCGCAGGACAGGAAGCAGGGCGCTACCAAGCTCAGGGCGGACCCACTATGTCTCGGCTACGGAAGGCCTCCGTTGGAGAATCCCTCAGTCCAGAATCTCCGTGAGGATACCTGGCCCGTTTGGAAGCGGGTTCGAGCCTTCATCGGTGGACTCGAGATGAGCCGAAGCAGTCCTAGAAAGGACGACGGGCTATCGTCCATTGACTGTCCTCCTGGGGACTCCAAGTCCAGTCGCTTGGAGAAAAGGAGGTATCCTCGGACTCGGACGAGTCCTCGAAGAAACTGCCTCTGGCCTGAGCCACCCTCTACCTGCAGAGGTCGGTCGGGAGTGAGGGTAACCGACAGCCGATGGGGTGAACCCTTAGCCGACCGAGAATCCCTGGTAGGAGCCCCAAATAGTGGCTGTGGGCGGAGGTTCCACCGAATCGGTGGAGCAGCTGGTTTTGGCGAACAACGGCCTGGGTACAGAGCTCCTCCCGGGTAAGTCGAGGGTTGTGTCGGCAGCTCGGTGACAACCACTTAATGGCGGGGAAGGCGATTCGTCGGCTTACTCCCGATCAGGAGAAACTGTTGCCACATGAGATCCCTCGTACCGTCGGTAACTACGCCGAAACTCCCTCATCCGAGGAGGAGGGGGCGAGGATGAGGGCGGCGGCGGCGCTGCCTTACCGTGGTGCCGAGACGAGACCGCCTATGGCGTGGATCAGCTGGACCTGAAAGTCCAGACCGAGAGCCTCGGCTCTTCCGAGGTCGGTCGTGAAGTGTCGGCAGGAACAGCACTCCCTTCGACTCGGAGGGTTCATCCGAGCTCGGAACGGAGGCACAGCAACCACAGGATCCTCACTTCCCGGGGAACCGGAGAGAGAATCTCGGCTTCTATAGGCGACAAGGTCAGATCGAGAAAATCTGCGACTTAAATGGGCCAGGAGTCTCAGTCAACTGACCTGGCCTTGGGGCACCGTGGGGCCAGTGGCGGAAGCCGGCGGTCGAACGAAGTCGTCGATCGGCGACTCGGGAGAGGGACCTTTCCGCTCCCAGGCGTCGACGGAGGATTACCTTTGTCCCTCTTTTGGACCGAAAAAGGTCCAGCAGGCGTTGGCCTTCTCCCTAGTGGAAGGGACAGACAAAACTCCTTAAATGAGCTGTGTAGGAAGAACCCAGAGAGGCGGGATAAAATGCATGGCCGAGGAAAGAATCTGACCAGCGCCGCCTCCTCCTCCCGAGGCGATCATCTGCTCGAGCTGATCCGCCGAACCGCCCCGCGCGACACACGCCGACCGGGCCTCCTTAGACTTCACTGGAGGCGCTTCAGGGCCCAGTTGCAATCAGACGCCGGTCTTGAGGGCGTAGGCCGAGAAGGAAGAACACAGGTCGCAGTCCTGCGGTGCGTGCTCAAGGCCTAAACAGTAGACACCACGTGGGTGTGGATCCGTCGAGACATCTTCTGCCGCGAGCATCTCCGAAAACTGGAGTCGATTTGTCCGCCGCGGCAGCGGGGATCGAGACGAAGTCTTTAACAAAAACTTTCAAATTACGCAAAGCGGAAGAAATAGGAACCAGTGCAAGCGCGAAGCGTTAAGGGAGAGAACCTGAGCTTCAGCGGTAGGAAGATCTGGCGTCATGGGGCGGGCGAGGTTATACCACCGGGTGGGTGGGAGGGCCAACGAAGACCTTCCGGCAAGATTTAAAGCGGCAAGGATACCTGCCAATGAGTGTGGATGAACAACATATCCATGTCCCTAGAAATAACGTTTTCCATGACAGAAAACGCAGCTCACAATCCATGGCAGGTTCAAAGGGGGGTGAGTTGCTCCAGGACAAGAAGCAAGTCCCAAGGAGGCACTGGGTCCTTAATGGGCCTGGGTGCAACACCTCTTAAGAATTCTCAACGAGGCATCTAATTGTGCCACTGTAGCTGTCCCATCAGAAGGTGATAAGCTGAAATGGTACAGAGGTGCACTTGAATCGGAGGTAAGCGAGACCCGAGCGGAAAAGGGAGAGCAGGTACTCTAACACGCTTTCACTGGACAACCTAAAGGGAAGGCCAGCGTGCTTGCGACCATGAGACAAAAACGGCGCCATTTCATGGCATACGTCGCATGTGTTGCAGCTTTCTGGCTGCAGAAAGGACTTCCGCAACCTCTTGCGAGACCCCGTGGCGCAAGATGGCTATGTCTCTAGGAGCCATGCGTGCAGGTTCAGTGAGCATAAGTCCGGGTGGACCAGTGAACCCTTCTCCTGAGACAAGAGGTGGGAGCTGAATGGCAATGGGAGCGGAGGTTCCCGGGACAGCTGAATTAGCAAAGGGAACCAGATCTGCCTGGGCCAGAATGGAGCCACAAAGATCATTGTTGCATGTTCCCTGCGCAGTTTGAGAAGAACTCTCTGGATCAACGGGAAGGGAGGAAAGCATAGAAATCTGTCCACTGGGAGAGGACAACGCATCTCGCAGAAAACACCAGGCCCTGGATCTAGCGAGCAAAAATTGGGCAGTTTTGCGTTGGATGGGGAGGCGAACAAGTCCAATTCTGGAGTTCCCCACTGAAGAAACAGATCCTCTGCTACCTCCTGGAGGAGTTCCCACTCGTGGACTCTGGCCTGGGAGTGACTCAGGCCATCTGCAATTGTGTTGTCCACCCCGGGAACATGTACTGTGATCAGGTTCGTGCCGTGTTGGATTACCCAATCCCACACCCTCATGACCTCCCTGCAAAGGGGGTAAGAGTGTGCGCCTCCTTGTTTGTTGAGGTAATACATCACCGCCGTGTTGTCTGTCTGAAGCAGGAGAGTACTCGGCGGGATCTCTGACTGAAATGCCTGCAGGGCATAAAGGACCGCCCTCATTTCTAGGACGTTGATATGGAGGTGGGCCTCCAGAGGGTCCCATTCCTGGGACTTCACCCGTCCAGGTGTGCTCCCCCACCCTAGACCTGGGCGTCTGTGGTGAGGATTACCTCCGGGACGGCGCTATAAATGGGACGCCCGTGAGAGTGTCCCTAGGTCTAGCCACCACTGCCAGTCTCGAATCGCGGTGTTCGTGATTCTGACCGGATGCTGCATGTGGTCTTGCCTTTGGTCCCATTGCACCTTGAGCATCCACTGAGTTACCCGCATGTGGAGCCTTGTGAAAGGACAGTAGGAATGGCTGCAGCCATGTGTCCGAGCAAGCAAAGGACCGACCTGGCTGGAGCGGTCTTGTTCGAGGAAAGCTCCCTGATGAGGGATCTGATGCGCTCCGCTCTGTCATCTTGAAGAAATGCTGTTCCCTGAACGGTGTCTAGTACTGCGCCTATGAACTGCAGTTTCTTCGACGGTACCAGGAAAGACTTCTCGTGGTTGATTAGGATACCCAGAGATCGAAACAGGACCTGGGTACTCTGGATCGCCCGTAACAACGCCTCTCTGGAGGCGGCCATGAGAAGCCAATCGTCCAGGTACGGGAACACATTATGGCCCTGTCTCCTTAGAGACGCTGCCACAACTGCCATGCATTTGGTAAAGACCCTGGGTGCTGATGACAGCCCGAATGGAAGGGCTCGGAACTGAAGATGATGGCCGAGAAACTCGAAGCGCAGGAACCTCTTGTGTGCTTGAGCTATAGGGATGTGCAGGTAGCGTCCTGCATATCTAGAGCGCTAAAAGGCATCCTGCTTCAGCATGGGAATAAGACCGGAAGAGTTACCATGCGGAATCTTTGTAGGCGACTGACAGATTGAGGTCGCTGAGGTCAGAATGGGACGGAGGTCCCTGTCTTCTTTGGAACCAGGAAGAAGTGGGAATAGTATCCGTGTCCTCTGGTTCTCTGGGACATACTCTACGCTCCCTTTTGCAGGAGCAGACTTCTTGTCTGATCAATGACTTGTTGACCCGGTGCCGGAGAGCAAAAGAGGCCTCGAGGGTGGCTTTTCCATGAATTCTATAAAGTGGCCTCTTCCGACCAACTGTAGAACCCACCTGTCGGTGGTTATAGTCTGCCATCCTGGCAGGAAATTCGCATTGCGACCCCCGACCATGACGTCCCGTTGATCCTGAGGGCCGGGAAGGAGTCAGGCTGTGGCGGTTGAGGGTCCCGCTGGCTGGACCGGCAGGTTGTTTTCCCTGGGCTCTGCGAAAACCGGAGCCCCTCTGTTGTGGAACAGGCGGGACTGTTGTCTCTGCGTCCGATCCGCAACTGGCTTTGGTTCTACGAGGAACTAAGCTTGGGTCGTACATGGCCTGAACCGACCTCACCGCCTTTCCCGACCTTTTGGAGTTTGGTAATTATCTTCTCTGAGGGTTTACCAAACAAAACTCTCTCCCTTGAATGGGCGTCCATGATGTTTTCTGGACGTCCGGTCAAACCAGACACGGAGCCAAGAGTGCCTCGAGGCATCGCCTGAAGCTGCTGCTCGGGCCGAGGAGTCCGCGGAGTCGCACGCAGCTCATAGCACTTGGGTTCCCACGTCCGAACCCGTACGGAGGAGCTGCAACATCTCCTCCTTCTGCTCACCTTCCGGCAATTTCTCAGCCACATCCAGACCCTGCTGCCACAGGGCATTTTGGAACTGCACCATGTGGGTCAAATAATTCAGGGATCTGAAGGCGCAGGTAGCGGAAGCATACGTGCGCCTACCCATGGCGTCCAGCTGCTTGGACTCTGGGTCCGGTGGCAGGGTGCTCAGATGTTGCAGTCTCTGGGACTGGTCATGAGAGGCTGTTATGACCAGAGAGTCGGCCTGAGGATGCTGAGTCAAGTACTGGTCTTCTCTTGGAGCCTTGTACAAGCGGTCAGCTTTCTTCGGCATCGCCGGGAGCGAATGTGGGCGCTTCACGCTGTAGTGGCGATCCCACGAAAGTGTCTACCAAGGGTGGCACCACCACAGGCTTGGGGTCCTTCTGCCGAAGATACTTCGCAAGGCGTAGCCTTCCGGGGTCTAACTCTTCCGCATCCCATCCCATGTTCTCTTGGATGTGTCTCATAATATCCGAGAACGAAGGGTCATCTGGAGGAGATTTTGGCATCTCGCATGGATCCGGAGAAGGGATGGAGAGGGGAGATGGGGATCTGGATGTAGAAAACTCTGATCCCGTGTCCTCCGTCGAAGGCGAGTGGCGGCATCTTCTGGGTCTCTTGGGACTCGGTGACCTAGAAGAGGATCTGGACGGAGGTCTCCTTTAATCGAGTCTTCCCCTTGGAGGGGTCCTGGGCTCCCGGGGAGGAGGTAACCGGCCTGCAGACCCAGATGGAGACGGGGGCGCAGGAACCGGAGGAGCAACTGGTGTAGGAGAAGGAGGAGGAAGCGGAGGTGGAGTGGGGACCATGTCCTTTTTGATGGTATCCCACCAGTAAGTGAAAAGCTCCTTCACCTCTGAAAAGGAAAGGCCCGACGACGGTCCGTGCGCCGGTGGACGGTCGTCGGGACACGGCGTCGGCTCCACAGGGGGCTCGGGTTACGGCGAGGGTTCCCTGGGAGTCTCAACGGGACCGGGGTCGCCTGTCTGGTCCTCGGGCTGGGTTAACTCCTCCTCAGTGATGGTCTCCTGACCGGCGTCAGTCGGGCGTCTGGGTCCTCTTCTCAATAGGAGCGGCGCGGTCCCTCTACCGGCATCCGGTGATGGTAGGCCTGGGCCAGCAGCGGTCTTCTGGTGGGCAGCGGCTCACAGGGACCTGTGGCAAGAGCCGGCGTCGAGACGAACTGGCGTCGGGTCCTGCGGCCTCTTGAGTGAGGTGAGCTCCTTGGTTTTGCGAGGAGGCAAGGAAGCAGACCTAATGTCGGGTTCAGAATGGCGTGAACCCGACTTGTGATGATAGTGGCGATCCCCCAACTTAGCCAGGGCCTTGGAGGTCGAGGAAGGCCTGGGAGTCTTGGCCTGAGAAGAGGAAGAAGATTTTCTCACCGCAGTGGGGGAGGCTGAGAGCTGGCCCGGGAAGGAGAGCGGTCAGACCTGGAGCCAGAACTGCGCGAGTCGGAGGCCCTAGAAGGGGACCTGGAAGGGGCCTTCTCTCTGTGCTTCTCAGCATGCTTGCGGGCCTTCTGCGAAGAATCCCCCTTGGAAGCCATGGACTTGAGTTGCTCTTCTAGCAGGAACGCCTGTAGGGCCTTCTGGCGATGGATCCTGGTTCTGCTGTTAAAACCCTGGCAAAAAGAGCAGGACCGGATGTCGTGATCTGGGCCTAGGCACCGGACACAAGCCGAGTGCGGATCCTTAAAAGGGATCTGCTTCCCACAGGCGCACTTCGAGGAGTGACCGGGGGTCGGGAGGACATCAGAGAAAAACTGAACTCGGAGAACAAATTTCCTGTAGGAAAGCACTTTACCCGCAGCGTCGTCGTTAGAAACTGAACGAAGAGGTCCGGGAACATGCAAAGTTGGCGGAAAGAAGAGCTAGGAATCTGGCCGGGACCGACCTCATATACTACGCCTGGCGTCAGAGGCGGGGACGGACGTGGGGGCGGTCCCCACTGAAGATAGCTAGCTAGAATTTTTCCGTGGGGTCCTGACGCCTGCCGGCTTCAGTCCTAATGGTGTAACCTGCTGCAAGAGCTGTGTCTCGAAGTAAGATCAGCATTTTCTTTAAGGAACTTTTTAGGATGGAGACAGCTTTTTTTCCTTTGTGACCGCCATAATGTGTGTTGCAGGAGAGAGTTCCGCTAAAGTGACAGTTTAAAGTAATCATTGTGAGTGCCTGTAAAGTCATAGGTGAAGGTTGTAGTAAGGGGAGGATAGCATAAGGTGGGGCATAAGCCAGATGGGTGGAGTTACGGCAACAAGGGAGGTACAGTGGGCCATTGCAACATAGGATATTGATACAGTGTATTCTAGGGCTGGATAAAATTGTGATGCTTTGTGGGGTACTGTATCATAGGGCACGCTGTGGACTAGGAGCAATAGTATAACAGTGAGGCAAACCATGATGCCAAGGAGTGAGGTCTATAGGTTGGAATGGTCTGGTACCTTATACTGTGCGAGAAACAGACCCACCTACAGCCACTCACTTAGCACGAGGAGAATTACTATCAGAGGGGAAAAGTAAAAGAACAAGATTGATTGGTGGCTAGATGCTGTGCTGGTGCTTCCACAAGGATCAAGCTTATTGGCTACACTCAGCTACCAATGTCTGGGTTAACAAGAATAAGCCAATGGGGTGACAAGAGAGCTGGGGAAGGCGAAGCAAAACTGTATTTAAAGGAGGCCTGGGAGCGGGTAGTGGAGATGGGAGAAAAATACAGTTTGGAAAAAACTTAGCAGCACAGAGTCAGAGCAGGGAAAGCAATGAGAGTCTATGGGGAACAGAGCACCAATTGGAATGAAGATGGCGAGCGGGCGGACCAATCACTGTCCCCCTATGTCAGCGCTGCACCAATCGCACATGTGTATGTGTGTGTGTGTGTGTGTGTGTGTGTGTGTATATATATATATATATATATACTATGCAAAAAACTGCGTTAATGCATCATTTAGAGTTAAAACACAAGAAGTCAGGAAATGAAAAATCTTTAGGGTTGCCCTTCCCCCCCTCGTGGACCCGCCAATCATCCCAAGATTGACAGATGACGGGGTGTGTCATTTGGGTTGTGAGACCTAAATGTTGCCCCATTCCTTGTGTAATCACATTGAGAAGCAAAAGTGAATTTTTCAGCATTTTGTTGTGCAAAGACCTTCAGTCCGACCGAAACGAAATTTGGCAAATCAAGAGATCTACCATGCCCCATAGCGCATACCAAATTTCAGGCAAATCTGTTGCACGGGTCCAAAGTTATTAATGCACAAAATTTTGACTTTAACATAGAAGTGCCTTTATAACCCTAAATATAGTGGTGCGACCGCACCTATAATATATATACACACACACACATATACACACAATATTTATATTTATATTTACATACATATATATATATATATATATATGTATGTATATATACACACACTTACATGTATTTTATATGTGGTGATGCAATGATTGCTAACATTTTGAGTCACGATAGCAAAGCAAATTTAAACAATAAGGGTGATTATTTCTTTAAGGAAGCCCTTTAAAAATGGGCATGTTTTACTGTCATGGCCCCACCCCGATAAAGCGTAACAGCTACGTGAAACATTGGTGGAGGAGTATTGCTGCTGTTCTGTATCAGCTTTAACTTGTATGAAATAAAGCATTTTTTAACATGACCTAGTCTTCAGGTCATTCATGTCAGGTCGTTTGTTTTGATGCTCCACTCGCCTGTTTTTTCTGTCGTCCTCATTCGTGGAAGCACAGACCTTATCTCAGGTAGCCGCCTTTTATTTTACAATAATTGTCACCTGAGAGGTGCCCCACTGGGAGAACAGACTGTAAACTACCTCCGGGTGGAGGGACCACTCTTGAGATGCCTCATCCACCAGCTGAGGGCATCTGCCAACTAACTGTAGGCTCCTGCCACATGGATGGCTAGGAGATCTGCCTCCAGGTTGTGCACTAGGGTCCAAGTGCGGAGAGCTTCCTTGCACAATGTCAGGGAATGCATCCCTCCCTGCTTGTTGAGACAGTACATGGTCATGGTGTTGTCCGACTGGACTTGAACCACTTGACCCCGAACTAACGGAGCGAACACAATCCGTGCCAGCCAAACTGCTCAGAGCTCCAGCAGGTCGATGTGATATCGGGACTCCTTGGGGGTTCACAGCCCATGGACTCCGTGTTCCCCTAGATAGGCACCCCAACCCATGAGAGAGGCATCAGTCATCAGGATGACTGTTGGCTCAGGGCGGACAAATGGAATCCCTTCTTACAGATGCTCTGGGACGATCCACCACTGGAGAGCATCCCACATCCTCTGGGTCACTGTGACCAGCTGATCGAAGTGACCTCTGCGCTGGGACCACTGGCTGGCCAGCTCCCAATGCAGGGAGCGGATATGCTACTGGGCCCAATGGACCACGGTGATGCAGGCCGCCATGTATCCCAAGAGGCACAGAAAGTCCCGGGCCGGGCACAAGTGCCCAACCAGAAATGATTGGGCACTGGAGAGGACCTCTGCCCTGTCTGCCGGTAGCCTGACTCTGGTTTGGCAGGAGTTGGGCTCGGCCCCGATGAAGTTGATCACCTGCATGGGCATGAGTTCTGATTTGGCCTCGTTGATAAGGAGGCCCAGGTTGCTGCAGGTCTGAAGAACTAGGTACCTGGACTACTCCACCTCCTGCCTGGAGGGACCTGCTATCAACCAGTTGTCCAGGTAGGGGTACACCCGGACTCCCCGATGCCTCTGGTGTGCCGCCACCACTACTATGCATTTGGTGAAGACCCTGTGGGCCGAGGAGAGGCCGAATGGCATGGCCTGGAACTCATACAGGTGTCCTTCTGCCCAGAAGCAGAGGAACCTTCGGTGGGATGGACGGATTAGGACATGAAAGAATGCATCCTGAAGATCCAGAGAGCAGAACCACATCCTGCTCAACAGATGGAATGATCTGTGACAAAGTTACCATCCTGAAGGTGCGGGACCTGAGAAACTTGTTCAGGTCATGCAGATCTAGAATGGAGCGCCAGCCCCTCGTCTGTTTTGGCACCAGGAAGTACCTGGAGACAAACCCTGGGTGCGGAGGAGGATCTGCTACTCCGACCACTACCTCCTTGTGGAGGAGTTGGGCTATGTTGGCTCGGAGAGCCGACTGAGTGTCTGCAGATATGAAGCCCTCCCATGGGGTGCAGGCTCGACTTGGAGGGTACTACTCAAAATCCAGAGGCAGACCCTGACTGACCAACTCCAGGACCCACCTGTCTGTGATAACAACAGACCAGGTGGAAAGGAAAGTACAGTTACGTAAGAACTTACCATAACAGTACATCTTCTAGAACAGCTCTTGCAGCAGGTTACACCATAAGGACTAAAGCCGGCAGGCTGCAGGACCCAACGGAAAACTTCTAGCTGGCTATATCCAGCAGGGGACTGTCCCCAATGTCGGCCCCGCCCCCAACGTCAGATCCCTCATAAAAGGAACGTTCCCCCAGCATTCCTCAGTTCTCCCGCTGGAGATTCCCGGCATAGCAATGTGATTCTGATGGGGAGACCGAGGATCCGCTTCCAGAGAAAGGCTAAAGAAAATCTTTGTCTGAAAACTGTATGGAGAAAAGTAGACTTCCTGAGGGGAAGGTGGGAAGGAAACTACCTGCTGCAAGAGCTGTTCTCGAAGATCTACTGTTACGGTAAGTTCTTAAGTAACTGTACTATCTTGCTTCGAGAAACAGCTCTTGCAGCAAGTTACACCATAATGACTGAGTTCCAAGCAGTACCGGAAAAAAACCCTATTTTGGGAGGGGGATGTCAAGGAGAGAGAGAGAGAGAGAGGACCTCCTAAGAAAGCAGCCCCTGAAGGACTGCGAGTCCAAAACCAGCCGTGCGCCTGGAAGCAATGTCCAGGCTATAGTGCCGGCTGAAAGTGTGTACCGTGCTCCAGGTGGCTGCCGCACATATGGAGGAAGCTGACACGTTTTGCAGGGAAGTGAATGAAGTGGCTACTGCCCTGGTGGAGTGACCCTTCAGCTGTCCAGGTAAAGGCTTGTTATTGTGCTGGTAGCAAAAGGTGATGCAATTCACCAACCACTTCGATAGTGTTTGCTTAGACACTGGCGCTCCGATCATTCTGTGAGCGAAGGATACAAAAAGCTGATTGTTTTTTTGCAGAGGCTTGTCCTGCTCAGATAATATCGGCGTATTCTGTGAACATCTAGGGTGTGGAGGAAAGCCTCTCCTTTATTGGAGTATTTGGGGAAGTAGACCAGCAAATCTATGTCCAGATTGAGTGTAAGTTCTGACACTACCTTGGGAAGGAACTTGGGATTAGTTCTCAAGGATACCCTGTCCTTGTGAAAAATTAAATAGGGTTCCATGCATGGAGTTCTAAAATCCTCCTTGCTGAGGCAACTGCAACTAAAAGTAACGCCTTCCATGAGAGTAGGCGTAGCTTGCAATTCGTGGCTGGTTCAAAGGGAGGCAATGTCAGCTGCTCTAATAAGAAGAGAAGATCCCATGGGGGAACCGGTTCTCTAATGGGTGGCTTCAAGTGAAGAATGCCACATAAGAAGCCCCAAGATATCTCTAGCTGCACTAGAGATTTTTGCCCAGTTGGTGCATGATAGGCTGAAATATCGCAGATGTGCACCTTAAGAGAGGAGTATGCCAACCCCATTTGAAATAAGGAAAGTAGGTAGTCCAGAACCGACTCTCCAAACAGCTAAGAGGATCTAGACTCCATGCAGTAGCCCAAAGGCAAAAACCTGTGCCACTTCATGGCATAGGTGGCATGGGTTGAGGGCTTCCTAGCTGCCACCAGGACATCGGCCACTTTGTTCGACACTCCGTGTCTGAGAATGGCTGTCTTTAGGAGCCAAGCGTGCAGGTTCAGAGACTTGAGGTTCGGGTGAACCAGAGACCCTTCTTCCTGGGACAGCAAGTACAAGCTGACTGGAAGGGGGATTTGTGAGTCTTGCACCAACTGGTGAAGAAGCGGAACCCATATCTGAATGTGGCGAGTTGGAAACACGGCTGAAAGAGTAGACCCCACAAATGGCAGCAAAGCTACTTGCCTTAGTTTTCCCCCAGTAGCCAAGAGGTTTGTTTTACTGTGTATGCCGGGCACGCTGCTGTGGTATTCGGAGGAGAAAGGTGACAGAGGTGCAGGAGCTGTCATACGGTGTTGGAAGAGGTGTGAGAGAGGGTCGGAGCTGACTTCCGGTAGTGTGGCTGCACGCTATTCTGTGTGATTCTCAGAAGGAGCAGGGCGTTGTTGTGCTTTCTTTCTACCTGGAACAGGTATGCCATTGTTGCCTGGTTTGTATTCTCCTGGTAGAAAAGAACCGTTTGGGTTTTAATTACAACGCCTTTCCAGTCCATCTTGTGCCACAGTTAAAAACAGCAACAAAGACTTTGGCTGAGCCTGCCTCAGTGGTTGTGGGCTTGGAGTCCGGGCAGTGGCGGAGCCTGCCCCAGCCACGGAGAGAAGGGCTACAGCTTTCGGATGGTTGTATGGCTGAAGCCTGAGCTGCAGAGAAACTGAGAAACCCGCTACTCCAAATAAAGAATGTGCACTTTTTTTCCCGCGAATGTCAGATTGTGTTTTTATTTTTTTCCACGTTCTAAAGAATTATCCTAGTTATACTAGGGCTTCCTTTTAGCCTAATTACATTGACCCACCTCTCTTTTTTGGTTCGGTCATTGATGCGCACTGAGATTTTATCTTTATTTTATTTTATTTCATACATTCTAAATCTAGAATTGTTGACTTTATATTTTTATACTTTTGCCTCGGCAGCTGGGCTGTAACTGATCAAACAATTGAGTAATTGAGCCCTCAGAACAGTATTTAGAGAGTCCATTCAATCGACTGATTGACTGATCAATTTGATCTAATTCACCCACCCCTCTGCCTTATTGCTAACCTGCTGTCTCCACCTTAATTATCAATACACCCCCTAGCATGGTGTAGTTTGGTAGAGAAACGGTGGAGAACAGCTGCTAAAATAGCCGCTAAAACCTAAGCCTAAGTCTTCCTGTCAAGTCTGCATGTAAATGCTTTCTTGCCGCTGCTTAGACGTTCTTCGGTTTTGGGTCTGGCTTCCGTTCCGGTAAAGAAGATTGTGATTCTCTGGCAGCTAGAGTTTTTTAGAATAGACTTTTTCTCTTGAACTAAGGCACAAGTGGGAAAATCCATAACATAGAGATTTATGTTTTATCTCTGGCTCCTTGTTGGTCTAAATCCAAAGTTAGCTTTCCCTAATTTTATCTAGTTCTCTTTTGTCACGATAACTAAAAGAGTTAGAATATTGATACTGATATTGATATTGCTACATTTATTATAAGTATCACTTGGTAATAATCAGTTTTTAACGGCAGTTTAGGGAGAGAGACAGAGGAGTAGTGGGGGTGTTTCCCCTATAAACCCCTGCATTGTACTTTCTTTTGTGTATTTCAGCAGGAGCAGGTGACAAGGTGGTGGTGGTGGAAGACTACTAGATAAATTACTCCCTTGGACGAGATGATATTTGTGCTACATCTGTGCCATAACTTGGTCGCCACGTTAAGGAGGAAATAGTGGATCTGTGCCTTTCCTTAGGAGTCGGGCAATTGAGACCAACAATACTCTCTGTCGGACCTTTGTCGGACTCCTTGGTTATCTCGCATTCAATTATGAGACTTAGGAATTGTCCCTGGAATCGGTGCTTGGTATAGCTTTTTGCTCCAAGGACCATCTCTACTCTGGCTTAGATTGATTTCACCTTGGGAACTTTTTGGCTGCCTTTGCTGGAAATAGAACTAAAGTGGCGAAGTGGTGAAGTATTTCAGCTTTATCCCTTGAATTTTCTATATTAGCTCTGCTAAATTACAACTTACTATTTGCACTTTAGTGTTGAAACGGCATTACAGTATTATTTGCGTTACTTTTTGCAGTTTGGTCTGCCTTATAACTTATAAAAACTCTGTTATCCCTTTTTACCTTTGTATTTATATTGAAGCCTACTTTTAAAATGGTTGTTACTAGAAGTGGAAAGGGCAGTGTTTTAAATCAAGTTTCAGAAGAAGCCCTTTGTTTCAGCTCAGTTATTGAAATATTAGAGACTCAGGGTGACCCTGTTGGAGATATTTTTTACATGCATATCAAGGAAAACAGAAGGGGCAAGGGAAAATATAAAAATAAACGTAAAAACAAAAAGAATATTCCTAACACTCTCAGCAACCCAATAAAACAGAAGGAGAATCTATATGTAGAAAATACTAACTTGGAAAGAGGGTGCAAAATTCCTTTTCCCTCTCCCCCCTGTGTAAACATTTTAGGGAATAAGAAACAACTCAAAATTACGGAGTTTTGGAGTAGCAAAGGGAAGGGGAAGGGTCCAAACTTCAGTTCAACCCCTATTCTTGTAGCAACCGGTTTGACCAACCATTTAAATGGATTGGGCAATCTCTCTGAAACTTTGTTTAAAAACTCTCCTACAAAAGACTGGGGAACGTCTACTCAGTTTGCCAACTCCATTTCCTATGATCAATATGCATGGGATACATACAAGTCTAATTCAGAGGAGTTAGAGAGGTCTGAAGATCTGGAATTGAGATTTTCACCTACCTCAGACATGTCCAGTCCTACCAATCCAGAGATACTCGCATCACCTAGGCTTCTCCTTAGAACCACGGGATTACCAACAGAGCAGGATCAGTTTAAACATAGGTACAACTATTCAGCCCTAGATCCCAATAGAAAGCTAGGAGAACAGACGGATTTAAAAACTATAATTAAAGATCTGAGTGTCACTATCGAGGGATTAAAGAAGATAGATATAACCCATAAAATGGATAAGGAAATGGAAGGGAAGTATAAGGCACTGAGACCGAAGACTCCCCAGGAAACAGATCTTAACACTGATGAAATACAATGTATTGATAAATCATATCTGGTAGCTACCTCCACTATTTCGAAGCAGACTCTAGAGATTCTAAAGAACAGATACTCTGCTGATATAGTCATATTGGAAAATATTAATATTCTTAAAAACGAGATATATAACAAAAGAGCAGACATTTTTCAAAACAGAGTACTTCTGGACAGAATCTTGCATAGCAGCAAAAAATACCCCTCTGAGTCTGTATCTGTGGGAACTGAATCCCCGACCATAAATAAGACAAATATAGGCATACAGGTACACCTCCCCACCCTACAATAAAAATAAAATATCGAATGCTATATAAAGAATTCAGATCCAGAAAAAAAGGATGATGATGAATTGGATAGAAAAACACAGAACCAACAAAAAAGAACCAAAATAAATAAAAAAATCAAAAAAAGGAAATCTTTATTCAGTAAAAAAAGACTGGAAAAACCAACCGCACGGGAAACAAGGAAGGGTCAGGACCCTAATAAAAACTCAAAACAGGGAAAACAATTAGCTGTGCAGGAGGCGAGTCTCCACTCAAATGGTATTTATAAAGAAATATCTTATGACGCAATAGTAAGTGAGGAGTCATTGACTGCTTTTCAGAGGGAGACTGAGACCTCGGGTCATTCACTCACCAAAGATGATTCCACTAATAAGATTCCAGCAAAGGTTTCAGAGATGTCTCCTGTTTTACAGAAATGTGGGAACACTGAATTTTTGACTGAAATCTATAATGTAGCTATGCTAGAGAATGAAACAGAGAGTTCACTACTTGCCTGGGTACTTAACCTTCTTGAACTATCCCAGCTGGAGTTAGAAAAGGAAGTTTCTGTTTTCAGATCACTGAATCCTCATTATAGGAAAGCTGTACTGCTTTATTGCACATCTATGAGGACTGCTCATTTCATCTTAGAAAAGGCATTACTCTTAAGGGAAAAGGGCTATGGAATCACATTTCAATGTTAGTTCAAGATTTTCCTCTGAGTCCTTGGCAGTAAGGAACATAGTCCTTATGAGCAGTCCTCTCTCCGGATGAAATGTGCGAAGCAGTTCATGAACCCCAGAGGAAATCTTGGGAGTGATTAAAGAACACATCGAAAACCAGAAAAAGTCATGGCTAGGGAGAACAATTGTAGTGTTTGGGTGGAAATTTACAGATAAGAATGCTAGACGAAAGGTAATAGGGGACCTCCTCTATTTCTTAGAAAAAGCATTAGATTTACGTATTTCTTGGAATATGGTAGATTCTATTAACATACAAGATTACACAGGTTTTTCATCCCAGATTGACATCACCTTCAAAAATGCTAACTTACCCAATAAAATATTGTCACTGGCAGGCAAATTGGACCCATTGGGAATCCATATAGTGGACACGACAGAGCTGGATTCAGATACTCAAGGCCGCATCTATATGATGGGAGTACAGGAGCCTATTTCAGTTCAGGATTCTTTGCTAATAAACTTTGAAAATATTGATGACCCAAACACTTATGCACCATTTCTGACTATGGTTTCCCCCTGACACTGGCAATCCCAGTGGGATTCCGGTAAGCTAACATCTGAAAAGCCAAACACTGGGAGGGTAGTTGATACAGAGAAACAAAGGAACATGATGGATGCCCTATCTATTCTCTCCTGGAATATTGAGGGCATACATCTTAAAATAACAGACCCTGAAGTTCTGGATTTTCTTGAGTCCCATGACATAATAGGCATTCAGGAAACATGGTGCACAGAAGAGTCTACTCCCGGACTGGCTGGTTATACAGCTATAACTTCTTGAGCCTCCAGAGATAAAAAATTTGGTAGGCTTAAAGGGGGAGTTACCTTTTTTATCAAAACACAGCTAGATCTAGGAATTACCTGAATAGCTACAAATCTAGAGGGAATTCTGACTTTACAAATTCATAAAGGCCTAGAGAAAGCTATTCTGTGTAATATATATTTTGCCCCCAGATTCAGACATTCTGAAACTGCAGACACATTTATTCAGAATTTAAAAACTTTGCTGGATGATCTGTCAGACAGCTATACAGACTGCCCTATAATTATTATGGGAGACTTCAATGCTAGAGTTTCTTCCTGTTTCGTGGAAGATGATTATACCGATTTTACCAATCTACTTCCTTCGGCCAATATTAATATCTCCCATAAAAGGTCGTCACAAGATCTGGTACTTAACCCCAGAGGCAGGACCCTTTTGGATGTTTTTGCATCCAGGAACTACTGTCTCTTAAATGGAAGAACTCAGGGTGATATGTTGGGGGTCTTTACTTTTAAAGGCCCAATGGGTTCTTCTACCCAGACTTAATTTGGACTAACTTAGAGGCAACTTGCATGGTACAGAAATTAGAGGTTAGGGACAGATTGGAATCTGCCCACTGTCCCATTGTTCTTACTCTGAATTGTCCCCTAGGAACAAATAGAAAAATGGGTCACCTGGAAGACAACCTGGAGATTATTAATGAGAAAAGAATCATCTGGGGACCTTTACATCATACAAACTTTGAATATATTTTAAATACTGGAGAAGTGTGTTACATACATGACTCCATTATCAACTATCATGACTCAAGTATTATCCTAGTAAGCTGGGAAAGGATATCTACGATACTGAAACCATGGTGTAAGAAAAAAATATCTTCTCGTAAACAGATATACAAAAAGTCTTGGTTTAATGCAGATTGCCTACGGGCAAAAAAATCTTTTGGCAAAATACTGAGGGCTCATAAAAATAAAAGAAATAAAACTATAGCAGACTTTAAGATACTTAAGACAGAAAGAGAAAAGTATAAGCTATCTTTAGAAAGGGCAAAAGAAAAACACTCTCATGGACTCTGGGAAAAACTTAGACAGACCGTATTGAATAGAGATGGTAGAGGCTTCTGGAAACTGGTATCTCAGGGCTACAACAAATATTCAAATAGACTAGAAGCCTATATTACACCAGAAGCCTGGACTCTCTATTTCTCGGAGCTCTATTTCTCTCAGTCTGAACAAGAGATGACGATAGCCCAAGAGCCCAGGGGAGAAATGTTTTATCCTCGCTCCATCTTCATTACAGAAGAAGATATTCTCCTGGCACTATCATCATTGAAATCCAATAAGGCCCCAGGACCTGAAGGCATTCTGGGAGACCTATATAAATCATTTCCCAACTGGTGGTGTCCACTTCTTTTTACATTATTTAATGGGCTCCTACAAGGACTTCCTTGTCCTCTAAGTTGACTAGGCAGTCATATTTTTCCTATATTTAAAAAGGAGGATCCCTGTAACCAAAAAATGTATAGACAGATCAGCCTTATAGACGTTTCTCAGAAGATCTTTACAAGGATAATTCTGGGAAGACTAATAGATTGGGCTGAAGCAAACTCAATCCTGAATGAGGCACAAAACGGCTTCAGGAAGAATAGGTCCACAATACAACACTGCTATGTTTTGTACCATTTGATTTGGAAATATACCAGAATTAGAAAAACAAATCTTTACTGCTGTTTTGTGGACTTCTCTTCAGCTTTTGATAACATCAGCAGGAAAATTTTTTGGACAACACTTAAGGTATTAGGGCTGGAGAGTTCCCTGTTGGATGTCATCATTAGACTACATGAAAATACCTGGGCTAGAGTCCAATACGATCAGTATGGTTATCTGACTGAGAAATTTTTTACGAACACAGGGGTTAGACAAGGATGTATTTTGGCACCCACTTTATTTAATGTATATATAAACATAATCTTGGAACAGATTTCTATCCCCGACTTCCATGCCCCCAAGGTAGATCGCACTAGTATTGACTGTCTTGCATATGCTGATGACTTGGTTCTGCTGTCAACTTCTATACTAGGACTTAAAAGGAAATTGATAAAGTTTGAATCCTCATGTGCACTGTACAAACTAAAAATTAACCATGGTAAAACCAAAGTAGTGGTGTTTGGAAATCAGAAAAAACATCACTAGCTTTAAGATAGATGGGTAAATATAGACAGGACAAAGTATTATGATATTACTTAGGAGTTCGATTTTCCTACAATCTCTCTTGCACCAACAGATGGAGATAATCCAAAATAGAATGAGATCGTCAGGGAATGCCTTAAAATATTTAACAATAAAATGGGAAAAACCTCAGTTAAAGGAATCCTGAATGTACTCAATGCTAAAATAAGATCAAGTATGTTATATGCCTGTGAAACATGGGGATATGCACAGATCAGAAGGCTACAAACTATTCTAAACAACCTGTACAGATATATCCTCATGTTACCACAAGGGACACCTACATGTATTTTAGCACTGGAATTAGGACAACGCACCCTACTCTCCCTTATACAAGAGCAACAAATTGTATTCACACTCAAACTTTTCTTGTTGCCCGAAAGTAGATATCCCAGAATGTGCCTTGAAGAAAGCATAAAAATGGCCAATTTGGGATTTATTCATCCCAGCATTCGGTTTATCAAGGAGGTTATGATGCCAGCTGGCCTGGGACATTTATTACATGAAGTATACTATAGACCTCTAGTAGAAATTAAACAGGATGTTAAAATCAGACTGGGAGCACTGGATGAGAACCTCCTGCTTACTCAGCTCTCCACGCTCAAACTTCATGACTATTACAAAACAATCAAACTTTCCTGCAGTTTTGAGTTATATCTTTCTATAATAACAAACTTTAGATTAAGGAGGATCTATACCAGATTTAGAACCAAGTGTTATACAGCAAACTATGTGCAGTATAGATATAAGGAAAAGGCCTTACCCTCCCATATTGTAAATGCGGTTCAGAATCAATAGATGACTTAAAACATGTTGTACTATTATGTCCCCTTTATGAAGCATCCAGAAAGAAATAGTTGGGTGAACTTCTTGGAGGTCTCAGTCTCCCTCCCTCCAATATGCTGGACTATCTCTTCAAAACTAAACATAAAAAAATCACTGAATTGTTGGCAAAGTTTCTCTTAACCACACATTTGTAAAGAATGGTTCATATTATTATGAAATTTTCCTATCATGATGTAAATAATAGTTTTATCTTTTATTATCGTATTTTTCGCTTTGGTGCTACATGGTGGGTGTATGTTAGACCCATGACTGTAGTTACAACCTTTTTACAATCTGTATTATATGTGATGCGTACAAAATTTTACATTGTATACGGCTTAGTGCTGATCAATAAAAATTGTTGTTGTTGGAACCCATATCTGTCTGGGCAAGAATGGCGCTACTATGATCATGGTCGCTCCTTCTGCCTGCAGCTTGAGGAGAACTCTCTGGATCAAAGTGAAGGGAGGGAAGGCGTAGAGAGGGACAACGCATCTTGTCAGAAAATTCAAGGCCCTGGATCTAGCGAGCAGAAACTGGGCAGTTTTGCACTGTATAGGGATGCGAACAGGTCTAAGTCTGGCGTTCCCCACCTGCCGAACAGCATTTCTACTACTGACTGAAGCAGTTCCCATTCGTGGGCACTGGATCTTGACCAGCTCAGGTCTGCTAGTGTGCTGCAAACTCCAGGAACATGCACTGCAGCGAGAGTGATGTCGTGTTGCAGGGCCCAATTCCAAATTCTCATGGCCTCCTGGCAGTCGGTAGGAAGAAAAAATTACTCACCACAGTAATGTTGTTTCTTCTAATGGAGTCTTGCTGTATTCTGACTAAATGTAGTTAGCCCCAGCACCGAAACTGCCCCGGAGAGTAAGGAGTTAAACTCTATGCAGGAGCATAGAACGTTGAGCTCAAGCTCGGTTTTCAAACCTCTTTTTGTGGTACTTCCCAGTATAACCGTCAGATTCTTATGAGCAACTAACTAGCTGAGTCTAATGTATAAGTGTGTGTGTGGAATTGTTTTAGTATAAGCCAAAAGGCAACAATCTGGGCCCAGAAGACTCAAGTCAAGAACCCAAGAAGAAAAAAGGTAGTAACAAAACCAAACAGACTCATGACACAAACAGAACTAACAATAACCCACCCAAGATGGGGGGGGGGGTGCAAGGTACACCCCTGAGGTGCAACACTGTACCTGCTAGCCCACTTCCCAAAAACTAGGTTCTTAGAGGCTATACGGGGGGAGGTCAGAATACAGCAAGACTCCATTAGAAGAAACAACATTACTATGGTGAGTAATTTTTTCTTCAAACAACATAAAGTCTTGCTGTATTCTGACTTAATGCAGACTACCAAGCAGCTCCCTATGGAGGAGGGAATGCAGAACCTTCTTTGGGAACAGGCTGTGCAGTGCTGCTGTGCCAAACCTAGCATCACTCCTAGCCTGGATGTCCAGGGAGTAATGCTTGGTGAATGTATGCACTGTTTTCCAGGTGGCTGCTTTGCAGATCTCTAACAAGGGTATATCTCTGGCCGCAGCCAGAGTAGAAGCTATACCCCTAGTCGAGTGAGCCCTCAGGCCTGAAGGAGGTGTTTTCCCCAATTTGTCATAGAAGAATTGTATACAAGAAACAATACACCTGGCAATAGTTCTTTTCGTGGCAGGCTTACCTTTCCCCACCATGCCATAGGTGAGAAGCAACTGCAGACAGTCATTCCTGTGAGCCTTAGTGTGCTCTATGCAATTGCTAAGAGCTCTTTTAACATCCAAGCTGTGTAGCCTTCTTTCACCTGAAGAGGAGTGATCAATGAAAAACACAGGAAGAGACAGACTGGTTCAGATGAAAATCTGATACCACTTTGGGTAAGAACCTTCTATTGGTTCTTAGGACCACTTTATCCCTATGGAAGGATATGAAGTCAGGTTCCACTGACAAGGCCTGTAATTCACTAATCCTCCTGGCCGAAGTAATGGCTACCAGGAACATAGTTTTCCAGGTCAAGTATTTCAGCTCAGCCGAAGCCATGGGTTCAAAGGGGGGGCTACATGAGCTGTGCAATGCAGACATTAATATCCCAAACAGGGGTCGGTTCTCTAAATGGAGGGTCTGAATGAACCAGACCCTTGAAGAACTTTTTAAACTCGTGATGAGAGGCCAGGGAAGAGCCCTTCCCTGCTGAAAGGAAAGCAGAAACTGCTGCTAGGTGAACCTTTAGAGTTGCAGGGCTAAGGCCTAGGCCATTGAGGTGAACCAGATAATCTAAGGCTGTGGAGATGCCTGCAAAATCAGGGACAATGCCTTTCTGAGAACACCAAATGGTAAACCTCTTCCATTTGGAATCATAAGTTTTTCTAGTAGAAGGTTTCCTGGAAACCTTCAGGATGTCCATGAATGCCTGAGAAAGATGCAGGTTTACATATTCTAGCTCTTCAAGAGCCAGGCCTTGAGATTGAGAGATTGGAGATCGGGATACCAGATCCTCCCCTGAGAAGGGGACAGAAGATTGTGTCTCTTGGGAAGGGATAGAGGACGAGACACTGTCAGGGACAGGAGCAGAGGATACCAAGGATGCCTGGCCCAGTCTGGAGCCACTAGGATCACTGTGCAAGGCTGAGTTCTGATCTTGATCAGGACTCTGAACAGCAGAGGGAATGGAGGGAAGGCATAGAGGAACCTGCCCTTCCAATCCAAAATCAGGGCATCCTGGGGCACAGTCCCCAGGTGTGGAGGTCTGCAACAGAACAGAGGGAGTTGGTGATTGTCCGGGACTGCAAAGAGATCCATCTCTGGAGTGCCCCATCTGGAGAAGATGATCTGCAGCATGAGGGGATTCAGGGACCATTTGTGATGTCACTGGGATATTCTGCTCAGAGCATCTGCCAGTACATTGTCCTTCCCTGGAAGGTGAACTGCTACTAGGGAAGTCTGAAGAGAATAGGACAGAGACCACAGTTTCATGGCTTCCGTGCACAAGGCCGAGGACCGCGTGCCTTCTTGTTTGTTGATATACCACACTGTGGTCGTGTTGTCTGTTCTGACTTGGACCACCTTGCCCTTGACAAAGTCTGAGAAGCACTGAAGGGCCAGGAACACAGTCCTGAGTTCCAGAAGGTTGATGTGAAGGAGAGACTCCTGTGGGGACCAGACCCCATGGGCTGTCAGGGCCCCCAGGTGGGCTCCCCAACCTAGGAGAGAAGCATCCATAGTCAGAACTACTGAAGGAATTTGCTGGAGAAATGGGACTCCTTGTCTGAGGTTGTCCTGATCCAGCCACCACTGGAGAGCTTGGACCAGAGTCTGAGTTACTGGAATCAGTTTGGTAAGAGAATCCCTTTTCTGAGACCAGAAGGACCTTAGGTGAAACTGAATGTCCCTCATCTGGAATCTTGCTCCCTGCACCACTGAAGTGGAAGCTGCCATGTGGCCCAGAAGCTGGAGGAAGTGTCTTGCTGGGCGAGAGACCTGAGGTCGAAAAGATGAAGCAAGATCCAATAGGGCCTTCAACCTTGCCAGGGGAAGGAAAGCTTTTGCTTGAACAGTGTCCAGATCTAATCTTATGAAGGTGAGAAGTTGAACTGGTTCAAGGACAGACTTTGGAAGACTGAGAAGAAAACCCAGGGAACTGAGTAGGTCCTGGGTAGTTTGCAGAGCTGACTTGACCTGTAGAGATGACTGACCCACAATGAGCCAGTCATCCAGATATGGGAAGATGGTGATACCCTGTCTTCTGAGGTAAGCCACCACTACTACAAGGCACTTTGTGAACACCCTTGGAGCTGATGTTAGGCCGAATGGCATGGCTCTGAATTGGTAGTGGCCTGAAGGCAACACGAACCTGAGGTATTTTCTGTGGGAGCATCTGATAGGGATATGGAAATAGTCATCCTTGAGGTCCAGAGATGCTAACCAATCTCCCAGCCTTAGAGAGGGAAGGATTATTCCCAGAGTTACCACTTTGAATTTGGGCTTTGAAATGTGCTTGTTCAAATACCTTAGGTCTGGGATGAGTCGCCACTCCCCTGTTTTCTTCAGGGTAAGGAAGTACCAGGAGTACAGCCCTTTTCCCTTGTGCTGAGTAGGAACCTTCTCTATAGCTTTGAGAACTAGAAGAGAGGAAACATCTGCCTCTAGGGCAAGGGTTTCTGAGATTGATGCAGGTGGAAAAGACTTGGCTCTCTTTTTTGGCAACTTTTTGAAGCTGAGGGCTAGTCCCTGGCTTACTACTTCCAGGACCCACTTGTCTGAGGTAACAGACTTCCAGGCATGGAAGTAGTAAGCCAGCCTGCCTCCTACTGGAACTGGGGAGTTGACCCGGGCTGACACATCAGGGTGTCTGCTTGGCAGAAGCCTTAGACTGGGACGAGGAGGACGAAGCAGCCCTGCTCATCCCCCCCTGCCCTTCCCCCTGAAGAACCCCCTCTGTGGGAAGGGAGAGGAGGCCTGGGCTTAGTAAAAAAGGCCTGTGAAAAGGCCTGCCCCTGCTGCTAGACTGCTGCTTTTGTGGAGTAGCTTGCCTTTCCTTGGCCTGTGTACTCCTGTACGTGGTCCTGTATTCTTCCATTTTCTTCATGTAAGCCTCTGTTTGCTCCCCAAATAGAGAGTTACCCACTAAAGGAAAATCTATAGCCTCAGTCTGAGTATCCTGTGAAAGGCTAGTACATCTGAGCCAAGCATGTCTCCTGCGAGACACAGATGTATTCATGACTCTAGATGCCACATCATTGGAGTCCACAGCAGCATGAAATTGCATTTTCATTGCCTCAACTCCATCAGCAGCCACCTCCTCCAGCTCTTTGGCTAGCTGGGAGAGGCCTGTTTAGCTAGTTCCAGAACCGTATCCCATCTGGATTTCTGGTACCTGGCTGTGTAGGCCATATAATTAGCCTGCCTGAGTCCCAAAGAGGATGCCAAATACTGTTTTTTCACCATGGCATCCACTTTCCTGGAGTCCTTATCCGGGAGGTGTGAAGCCAAAGGAATGTTAGCCCTGTCACAGGCTGCAGCCTGCACTACCCCAACATGGTTGCTATGATTATAAAGGAACTCTGTAGCTGAGCCTGATAACATATACCTCCTGTCCATTCTCTTGTCCACAGGAGGTACTGAATTAGGAGTCTGCAAAATTTTGTGTTTCTGTTTCCCCAAAGACTTATGAAGAGGGATAGACAGCCTTTTGGACTCTGGGATGTCCATCATTTCCACAAAATCAGGCTCTTCCTCCTCCTCTGCAGCTTCAACCAAGGGAAGCTGAAGGGTTTCAGCCACCTTTTTGTAAAACAGAAAGTGTGAAGGGGACTCAGAGAGCCTGGGAGGAGAGATACCCGAGGGCCTGTCTGGGGAGATGTCCGGTTCAATGGGCACATCCAGACACCCCGGTCATCATCATCATCACCGGGATAATCTTCGTCTCCCTCCCACTCCTCATAATAAGTTTCTGGATCATAATCCGAAGGAGACGGATCCGACCGAACTGACCGTCTAACTGCCGGTACTGGTTCGGACAGAACTGGTCTAAGCAACTGAACAATACTAATCGCTTTGGCTATTTCGTCCGTGGTTGGAAAATGCGGTACAGGATCCGAACCGGTGGACTTACGTTTTCATTTTGACAGAACCGGCCCCTCAGGGTTGGCTCTCCTTTTGACCAAGGAGGTATAGCCTAGGTCAGTAGGCACCTCCTCAGGTTCGGCTGCAACCGAACTGGGCTGGCCATCCGGATCTACGGCCTTCTCGGCCTCCCTTACCTTCAGTCTACTCAGTCTCTTATCTAGAGTGGATTTAGGAAAGTTTTACAAATTTGGCAGTCCGACTTGAGGTGGTCAAATCCCAGACAATAAACACAGATGAGGTGGGGGTCGGCCTTGGCAAAGGCCTCCCCACACTCAGTACAGTGCTGAAACCCAGTGGGACCGGTTTTCTTTTTGGGTTTGTCAGACATGGCCAACCTACTAAATTACCCTATAGAAGCTTTCAATCCAGGTAATGAAATAATCGATCGGTTACAAACCGTGTCACGGGTTTTGAAAAAGAACCAGAAAAGGCCCAGTTCTTTTGAAACCGACCGATACCAGAACACCACTCTAATCCCAGAAACTTTTTATCAGATAATAGAAATAATACAAGGTCAGTTCCTAACTGGACTGACCGGAAAGAAAGAGAGGAAGAGAGTAATTTCCACACACACACTTGAAAAATAAACACAGTAATTACCTATCTACAACACTACCTGTACCATAGACAGAGGCTGGAAATCCGAAAAAATAACAAATAGAACGGTTTAACCAAACGCTTTTTAAACTTTACCAAACAGAGCAGAGGAATCTCTGGAGCGACTTCACTGTTAGGCGGAGTAAAGAATCTGACAGTTACACTGGGAAGTACCACAGACAGAGGTTTGAAAACCGAACTCGAGCTCAACATTCTATGCTCCTGCATAGAGTTTAACTCCTTACTCTCCGGGGCAGTTCAAGTGCTGGGGCTAACTGCATTAAGTCAGAATACAGCAAGACTTCATGTTGCTTGAATGAGTGTCCCCTTGTTTGTTGATGTAGAACACCACTGAGGTGTTGTCCATCTGAATCAGCAAGTGGCCTGGGGGAATCTCTGAATTCAAAGCCTGAAGCGCATACAGGACTGCCCTCATCTCCAGAACATTGATGTGGAGCTGCATCTCTGATGGTGACCATGTGACCTGTGTTCTTATGCCGTTCAGGTGAGCACCCCAGCCAGACCCAAATGCATCCATGGTGAGTGTCTGAGAAGGGGCGGGTGCTGAAAAGTGGACCCCTTCTGAGAGGTGCTCCGGAATGAGCTGCCACTATAGGGCTCTTACGATGGAATTGGGAACTGACGCTAAGTGATCCAAATGGTCTTGGCGCTGGTCCCCTCTGAACTCTGAGGGTCCACTGAGTGACCCTCACGTGAAGATGTGTGAGAGGAACTGTGGCAATGGTGGCTGCCATATGCCCGAGGAAGCGTAGCATGGTTCTTGCAGGGACCTGCTTCCTTATACTGATTGTTCGAATCAGTGCTCGTAAGCGTTCCGCTCTGTCTTCTGGCAGAAAGGCTCTGCCCTTGCAGGTATCTAGGACCGTATCAATGAACTGAAGTCTTTGTGTGGGAATCAATGAAGACTTTGCCAGGTTGACTGTGATGCCCAGAGAGTCGAACAGAGTGTTCGTGTCCTGTAACGCCTTGTTCAGTTCCCCTTGGGACTGGGCCATGAGAAGCCAGTCATCTAAGCACGGAAAGACATAGTGGCCTCGTCTCCTGAGGGCTGCTGCTACTACCGCTAGACACTTGGTGAACACCTGTGGGGCCGATGAGAGGCTGAATGGGAGGGCCCAAAACTGGTAGTGCCATCTCTGAAACTCGAACTGCAAAAGTTTTCTGTACGGTGGAGTGACAGGGAGGTGGAGATAGGCGTCTTACATGTCTAGCGAGGCTAGCCAAGCGTTTGGTCTGAGCATCAGAATAATGCCTGGTAGGGTGACCATTCGGAAGCGTTTGTATGTTACCAAAGTATTGAGGTCGCTGAGATCTAGGATCAGGCGTAGATTCTCTTGTCTTTTTGGGGACCAGAAAGAAGTGGGAATAATATCCCCTTCCTCTCTCGTTCCAGGGTACCTCATCTATGGCCTCCTTTTTCTAGGACAGCAGAGATCTCCTGTTGGATGAGTGCAGCGTGCTGTCCCGAATAACGCGAGTGCAGAGGCGGTCTCGATGGAGGACGCTCGAGGAACTCGATAGAGTGCCCTCTTTGGACGAGCTGTAGAACCCATTGGTCCAAAGTTATTCTTTTCCACCCTAGAAGGTGGTGCACAAAGCGACCCCCGACCTTCTCTTTCCTTTGATCCAGAGGAGGAGCAGGGGTGTGCTACGAGTCCGGCGGTGGTGGGGTTCTGTCTGGATGGCTGGATGGACTTTGTATTTCTTGCTCCCTGGCCTCCGGAAAGGAGTGGTTGGCCCTTTCGGTTGAAGTTGCCGCCGGGCTGCTGGCGAGAATGGGGTTGCTGACCTTGTTTATTTTGAAAACAGTTTTGGCCCTTACGAAAGGGCTTCTGCCTTGGTCTGTACATGGCTTGTATGGACCTAACAGCCTCACCAGCATCTTGCAGCTTGGTAATGACCTTCTCTGATTCCTCCCCAAACAGGACTGAACTGTTGAATAGGACATCCAAAATGCCCTTCTGGACATTGGGTGTGAAGCCTGAGACCCTCAGCCAAGAGTGTCTTCTGAGGCATATACCAGCTGCCACTCCCCGAGCAGCTGAATCTGCAGAATCATAGGCAGCCTGGAGAACTTGCGTCCCCATATCAGAGCCTGTTTGAAAGAGTTTCAGGAGCTCCTCTTTCTTGCCTCCATCCAGAAGGTACTTGACAAGATCTTCACCTTCTTCCCACAAGGCATTTTGAAATTGAACCATATTGGTCAGATAGTTCAGTGATCACATGGAACAGGTAGCCACAGTATACATCCGTCTCCCCCATGGAGTCCAACTGCTTGGACTCACGATCTGGGGGCTTCATACTAAGATGCTGGGGACTTTGGGACCTGTCATGAGTGGCCGTAATGTCTAAAGAGTCTGCCACTGATTGTTCTCCTAGGTAAGGGTCCTCTGCAGGAGCTCTATACAGGCGGTCCACTTTCTTAGGGACCGCAGGTGAAGAATATGGATGCTTCCAAGCGGTCTTAGTGGTATCCTGAAAAGTGTCCACCAACAGTGGAACCACCATAGGTTTTGGATCTTTCTGTCTTAGATACCTCGCCAGTCGCCGTCTCTCAGGATCCAGGTCCTCCATGTCCCAGCCCATATTTTCTTGGATATGTCGCATTATATCCATAAATGAGGGATCGTCTGGGGGTGATCTGGGGAGATCCCGGGGGTCAGGTGAAGGGACACTAAAAAGTGAAGGTGACCTGGAAGTGTCGGAGGTATCTGGATGGGACTCATCTGAAGAGGAAGAGGCAGACCTCCAGAGAAGTTTCTTAAGTCTATGGGTGCTAGGAGAGTGGGGAGGGGTCCGAGAACGAAACCGCTTCCGTTTGTCTTGTTTGCCATGTTTCTCCTGAGACCAGCCCTCAGGGCGGGAGTGTCTTCTTTGGGGGTCTGTCAGGGGTTGTAGACCCGGGTGGGGGTAAATTTTCCCCTTGAGGTTTTGTGGGGACCACACCCTTTCTGACAGTCTCCCACCAGTAGGAGAATAACTCCTTGACCTCTTCTATATTGAGGCCTGACAACGGTCCTGGTGTCTGGTCCTTTCCGGGCGTTGGGCCAGGGTCTGGTCCGTGAGGTACCGAGGTGCCAGTTGATGGGTCTTTGGGCGACCTCGGGAGTTGAGGGGTACTGCCCTCCTCCTTGTCTCCTGATCTCTGGTTAACAGTTTGTTGTGTGCCGACATCCATGCCGTCGCCCTCTGATGGGGCCTGTTGTCCGGTATCAGGTGCGGATGGAGGGCTGTCAGTCTTAGGGGTTGACTGCTTGGGACGCTTCACGGTTGTCTGATCCATTGACTGCTTAGGGTCTGAGGCCCGTTTAAAGGATGTCAGGTCCGAGGTTCACTTGGCGGCTGTTTCTGAAAGACCCCGCAGAAATTGGGAGACCGATCTCTGGTTGGTGTCCCGGCGCCGGTCCAGGGAGCCGGGCCTTACTCTGGCAGCCGACTTGAAATGCGCCTTGTGGTGCCTATGTGAGGCCTCAGATCGGCTAGATGAACCCGAAGGCCGGCTAAAGGAGGAGTTCTCAGGCCGGATCTTAAGGGGTTGAAGACAGGAGGATGTACCTGAGCCACTGGACGTACGTATTTTAGCTGGAGGAGGCTGAGATTTTGCCCAGGATGGAGACCTGTCCGAGAGTTCTGAGCCCCAGCTGGCCCGGGAATCCAAGGTTCGGGTAGACGGGGATTGCTCTCTGTCTTTCTCCCTCTTTTTTTTTCCAATTGTTTAACCAGGAGTGGCACACTAAGCTGAAAGCTTGTTTACAGGTGTGACCTGGTAGCACAGGGAAGATAGGTTACTTGCTCAGGTTCACACAGTAAGCAGGTGGGGGCTATGGGAATCAAACCCAGGTCTCTAGATTTGCAGCTCAGAGCCTTAAACCACTGCACCATACTGCCTCCCCTTCCCTGATTTGGACGATTCCCCTCTGGAGGATGTACTTCTCTCAATCGCCTTGACTTTTTGTTCAAGAAGAAAAGTCTCAAATGCCTTCTGGCGGCGGATCCGCGTGCGGCTATTAAAATGCTGGCAAATGGTGCAGGCCTTGATATCGTGGTCGGGGCCTAGGCACCGTACGCAGGCCGTATGTTTGTCTTTAAACGGAATCTGCTTGCTACACGCACACTTGGAGGGGTGGCCTTCGATGGAAGGGGTCGGGGAAGCCGACATGCAAGAGGGAGAATAATTAAATCTGAAGAAATCTTGAAGATCTGGTGTTGTACGATAGCTAATGGCGTCCGTGGAGCCGATGCTAGCGAGTTGATGGCGGGAAAAGAACTGAGGGATGCTGGGGGACTGCCCCTTTTATGAGGTATCTGATGTCGGGGCCGGGGCCAACGTTGGGGGTGGTCCCCCGCTGGGTATAGCTATCTAGAAGTTTTCCGTGGGGTCCTTCAACCTGCCGGCTTTAATCCTTATGGTGTAAACTGCTACAAGAGCTGTTTCTCGAAGTAAGATGTGGTGGAGCCAACCCCATACGGGAGGACCCAGGGGAGGTGTGACAGGTATGGGGTTGGCAACCCCCATCCAGTCACTGTGTAGGCTTGGCAGAGGAGGAGGACCTGGATGAGGAACCACCATGACCTTTGCCTATGGGCTTATGGGGCACCGAAGTCACTGACTTGGGTTGGGGGCACCAAGACTGAGCCTGCTGCCCAGACTGGTACTGAACTGGTTTGGCCACAGGGGTGGAAGGCCGAAAGGGCTTGTGTTTCTTCTGCTTGGAGCCCTTAGAGTCATTTTGGACAGAGTCCAAGGTGGCACTGGACTTCTCTATGTGCTGAAGGTGACAGTCATCTCCAGGCCCAAACAAGTCGGTTCCCAGAAAGGGAACATCCAGCAACTTATGCTGAGTATCTGCCATAAAGGTCGAGATCCTCAGCCAGGCCCTACGACGCATGGCGATGGCAGCCACCACTGAGCAGGCACAAAAGTCCATGATGTCTATGGCCATCTGAAGCTGTCATCCCTGATCCCGGACCTGCTTGACCATGGTCTGCAAGGAGATGAGGAAGCACCTCATCCAGAGGCTCCAAGAGGGCATGGAAGAAATGTGCCATAATGACGGCCGAGCTTGCCTGGCGGAGACCGAGCAAGGAAGCAGCGTAAACCTTTTTTGCAGAGTAGTCCAACTTCTTGGACTCCTTGTCCAGAGGTTTATCCATGTCCTTAAAACCTGAATGCCAGAACACAGAATCGGTCACTATCCCCTCAGCCGAGGAGTGTTCTGTGAACCCCAAAAGGGAACCGATGAGCACCACATATTTGTGGGCCATATAGGTAGATGACGCGGGCAGAAAGCAGGGTGCTGCCAAAGCTCCAGGGCTGGACATACATTAGCCTCAGCCACCGGGAAGGCCTCCATCAGCAAATCCCCCTTATCCAGGATATCAGTAAGGCAGCAACGGGCCCGCTTCTGAATGTGCTCCAACTGCATCCCCGGAGATGAGACGGAGGATGCCCAAGAAGGACAAAGGGCCCTCATCCGTGGAGAGATCCCCAACAGACTCCGCGTCGACTGGACGGGAGCGAGAAGTTGTCGTCGGACTCCGAAGAGTCCCCGTACAGCAGCCGACCACCCTGTCACCTACGACTCACCGTGCATGGTCAGGCATGAGAGTGAACAACAGCCAATGGGGGAGCCCCTTAGCTAACTGACACTCCTTGGACGGAGCCCTAGATGGTGGCCGACGAGGTGTCAGCTCCGCCACGATCAGTGGAAAGGCCGGTTTAGGCCGAGCCACAATGGTCTTTACTGGCTCTGTGGGAGGAGGAAGGAGGGGTGGAGGAACAATGGGGAGTAATCAAAACAGCCATCACAGAGGCAACAAGCCTTTGTGTAAAGCAAATCAATAAAACACAACGAAGGAAAACACCGCTATGGTTCTCAAAAAGAAGTGGCAGGGAAAGTTAAGGAGAAAAGGATAGCATTCAGGAAATATAAGGAAACACAGAAGGAGCAGGACAGAGAACTTTATCAGTTAAAGCAGAAAGAGTTGGGAAGGCAGTCAGAATAGCAAAGGCCCAAACCGAGGAAAGGATAGCCAATTCTGTTAAGAAGGGGATAAGACCTTTATAGGTACATTAGGGAGTGAAGGAAGACCAAAGGAGGGATACTGAGGCTTAATAAAGGGAGGGAATGTGGTAGAGGGGACAGTGAAAAGCAAGGATACTGAACGAATATTTCTGCCAGTATTCACAAAGGAAGAGGAGGGAGGTACCTAAACCAAACAAGAGAAACACTCTGAAGACGGGGTCGATACCAGTCCATTTACAGAAGAAAGGGTTCTGAAAGAACTAATAAAATTGAAGGTGGACAAAGCAATGGGGCCTGATGGGATTCACCCAAGAATTCTAAAAGAACTGAGGGTAGAACTAGTGACACCGCTGACTACTTAACAAATCATGGGAGGATGGGGTGGTACCTGAGGACTGGAGGAGGGCAGATGTGATTTCTCTCCACAAAAGTGGGAGCAGGACAGAGGCAGGAAACTACAGACCAGTTAGTTTGACCTCAGTGGTAGAGAAAATGATGGAATCACTTCTGAAGGAAAGAACTGTTGAGTACCTAGAGGCCAGTGGGGCAGGGACCCAAGGCAGCATGGATTCATGATGGAAGGTCGTGTCAGGCAGATCTAATAGATTTCTTTGACTGGGTGACCAAAGTAGTAGATCAGGGAGGGCTGTGGACATGGCCTACCTAGAGTTTAGCAAGGCATTTGATACAGTCCCACACAAAAGATCAATACAAGTTAACCAGCCTTGGAGGGCCCCAAGGTGGTAGCCTGGATAAAAAATTGGCTAGACAATAGGACGCAAAGGGTAGTAGTAAATGGAGTACACAGTGAAGAAAGGAGGGTGACTAGCGGAGTACTGCAGGGTTCAGTATTGGGACCGGTCCTTTTTAATGTCTTTATAAGTGACATTGCAGAGGAACTGGAAGGAAAAGTATGTTGCTTTGCAGATGACACAAAGTTCTGCAATAAGGTTGATACACAAGATGGAGTGAAAAGAATGAGAAGGGACTTGGCAAGGTTGGAGGAATGGTCAAATGCGTGGCAGCTCAGATTCAATGCAAAGAAGTGCAAGGTAATGCACATGGGAAACAAAAACCCAGGGGAAGAGTACACAATGGGGGGTGAGATACTGACAACAGTAAAAATGGAAAGTGACCTGGGGGTAATTATATCAGATGACCTAAAGGTGGGCAAGCAATGTGAGAAGGCAGTAAGGAAGGCTGGGGGATACTGGGATGCATAGGAAGAGGCATCAAAAGTAGAAAACAGGAAGTTGTTATCCCTCTATACAGACAGTTGGTGAGACCCCATCTGGAGTACTGTGTGCAGTTCTGGAGACCCCATCTCCGCAAAGACATAGACAGAGTGGAGGCTGTCCAGAGGAGGGCAACCAAAATGGTGCAGGGTCTGCACCAGAAGACATACGAAGAAAGACTAAAGGAGCTTAATATGTATACCCTTGAGGAAAGAAGGGAGAGAGGGGACATGATAGAAACTTTCAAGTACCTTAAGGGAATCAACAAAATCCAAGAGGGTAGCACCTTTCAGAAAAGAGATGTGCAAGAACAAGGGGGCACAATTTGAAGATAGAGGGGGGACGGCTCAGACGTAATGTGAGGAAGTATTTTTTCACGGAGAGGGTTGTGGATGCATGGAACAGCCTCCCTGAGATGGTCGTGGAGTCAAGAACAGTGAGGGAATTCAAGAATGCATGGGACAGACATAAGGCAGTCCTGGTTAGGGGTAGGAGTAAGTAAGCTGTTGGTTAACTAGGATCTGCATCTTATCTGTTAGGTAGGAAAATGGGCAGACTAGGTGGGTCAAGCGGTCCTTATCTGCCATCAAATTCTATGTTTCTAGGAGGTGTGGTGTCAACTTGCTCCAGTAAGTTGGAGGCACAGGCAATGGCTGGCATGGTGACAGTCAGGTAATAGCCAGAGCATGAGCTGGTGTCGGCTTCTGACCGGCATGAACCAACTGTTGCCACATAAGGTCCTCATAGCATAATGTCATCGAGGAATAGGTTAGGAAGCACAGGAAAACCAGGAGCAGTTGTACAATTCAAACAAGTGTTTTATTATTAACAGTAAAATAAAAAAAAAAATACAATTGTTCAGTATAACTATTTACAAAGGCAGTATGCACAGAGAAAGTCCATCTGGGTTTCTTCTCAATTTCCAATCTCAGTCTCTGTGTTTCTCCCTTGCAAGCCATTGCAGCACTGTTTTTCTGAGTCTTTGCAACCCCCACTCCTTAAGAAAACAGCATGCTTCTCACATGGTGTTCTTGTAAGTTTCAACAAGTGCAGCAAAAAGAACATTGTGACCCAGAACTGACCTCTTGCTTACAGCTTCTCAGAGAATTTGCAAACAGGTTAACTCCTTGAGTTCCAAACAGCTTTTTGCAATCATTTCAACAGTATAACTATTTACATTTCTACAGTAAAGCAATATACATTTCTAAACAAAGGGATCCCAGTATCAATTACATTTCCACAAAAAGATTCACACATATATTTTTATACCAGCAGATATGCGGGGGGGGGGGGGAGACAAAACAGCAAGTGAAGACAGAGAGATAACGAGAGGCAAAGAACTGCGAGATCATCGTGATGATCAAGTCTTAGGTCTCATGAGAAAATCTGGTTGCGCAACCAAACAGACAAGAGACAGAGAAGGAGAGAATAGAGCAGATCCTTGCATTTAAACTCTTTCTGCATAACAACTGGGACAGGGCAGTATTCAACCCTGTCACACACCGACGCAACTTGCATCGAAGCCTTCCATTAGCCGAGGAGGATAAGGACGAAGAATAGAGGTGGCGCCTTTTCTTATGACACTGAGAATGGTACCTGTGGCAGTTTCTCAACCCACTGGAGGAAGATGACCAAGACCGTCGAGGTGACCATCCGGGTTGCTCGGAGGGAGCTGGGGAGTGCCGTGGCTCCTTCTGGTTTACTGGAACTTTGGGATCAGGCCCAACAGGCGGGACTGGCTCTTCGGTTGGTAGAACCAGGGTCCCAAAGAGACAATCTTGACCTCATGGGGAGAAGGTGGGTCAACTAGGTCATCGACTCCGTCTCTGAAGGCTGGACTAACGGGCACCGCTGGAAGCCAAGTTTGCTGGAGCCACTGTAGTTGAATCCGGTTTCCAGGGACCGAGATCTCTCTCTATCCCAAGAATGATGATGGTGAGTCTTCTCTTCGTCTCTTGACTCCTCCTTCTTGGAGTATGAGCTGTGCAAGCTCGAGGGGCCCTCTCCCTTAGTCAGGAGAGACTGGCCCAACTCCTTGAAGGAACCTGAAAAAGTAGAGCCCAGTTTAAGAGGAATGAAAGCAGCTGCTGAAGAGGACTGCTCGGCAGCCCGAGCTGCCTCCTCCTCAAAGGTCTTCATCTGTTCCAACTGCTCAGTGGACCCCGCAGCCGTGGAGACTACCCAACAGGCTTCTTCTGATTTGACTGGTGAGTTCCACTTTTCTGGGCAGCCCAGGTGCAAACGGGTGCGATGGTCATCGAGCACATTCGGGTGAAATGAGCGACATGCCGCAGGCCTGGGTATCAGGATCGTGCCACAGGTAATACACGAACGTGGCATGTGAGTCAGTGCGCAACATCTTCTGCCCACAGGGGCACCGGTGGAACCCGGGTGAGGACTTGTCTTCCATTGCGGTCGCGATCAAAGATCATGTGGTAAAAAACTCTGATGAGTTTAAGTTTAGGAAGTAAATGCGCAGATTTGAATGCCAGGGCATACTCAGCTCGGGAGCAGTAAGGAGGGAACTGGCTTATTCCAGAGGAAAGGAAGATCTGGCATCATGAGGCGGAGCTGAGGGATATACCACCCAGGTGGCTGGGAGGAGCCAGCTTTGAGACTTTCCGGTGAATCTTAAAGGGGGAAAGGACATGCCAAACATATCCACGTCCCTAGAAAGGCTGGTATCGCAGAGGCTACTCAGCCCTGTACCAGAATGAACAGCAAAAACACCAGACAAAAAAGGCCTAGCTAGTTCACCACTGAAGTTGCAAACAAGGTGAGGGAGAAAAGAATAGCCTTTCTTAAATACAAACAAACACAGAGGGGTGAGGATAGGGAAGTTTTCCTGAAGAAGTCCAAGGTGGCAGGTGGAACTGTCAAGGTGGCGAAAGCAAGGAGGGAACTCCAATTGGCTGAGGGAATCAAGATGGAGGAAAAAGATTTCTTTAGATATATAAAGGAAAAGAGGAAGAGGAAGGAGGGTACAGTGAGACTGAAGAGGGTGGGGGAGATGGGGAGAGAACAGCGAGGAGCAGGCTGAGGTATTAAACCAAAACTTCAGCTCAGTCTTCACAAGGGAAAAAGTGGAACCAATACCTAGGGGGAAGGTAAGCTGATTCAGGGGGAAGGGGAGAACTGGAAGCACCCATCTCAGTAGAAACAGCGATAAAGGGTCTCAGGACCATCCAGGTGAAAAAAAAGCACTAGGACCAGACAATGGGCATCAAAGGGTGTTAAAAGAGATGGCCAACATTCTGACTGGCCCATTGGCAGACCAGTTTACTACCTCTTTGAAGACTGAGAAGGTGCCAAGGGATTGGAGGCTGACACATGTGTTGCCGCTCCTCAAGTATGGGCCTAGGGATGACCCGGGGAACAATCGCCTTGTCAACTTGACCTCCGTTTTTGGAAAGGTGATGGAATTCATCCTTAAAGAAAGACTAGTGGATTATTTGGGATCAGGAGGACTCCAAGACCTTAGACAACACGGTTTTGAGTCAGGAAGATTGTGCCAGACAAATCTGGTTGACTTCCTTGACTGGGTAACGAGGACAGGGGACAGAAGGGCGGATGTACTTTATTTTGACTTCTGCAAAGTGTTCAACTTGATCCCACGCAGAAGACTTATCAGCAAGCTAGAGGGGTTGGAGGTGGGGGGGGGAGCTAATGGGATAGAACAACAACTGGTTACAGGATAGAAGTCAGTGTTTGGCGGAAGGGGAAAAAATCTTAGAACCTACACTGGTCACCAGCAGGTTACCACAGGTTCTGTTCTTGGCCCTGTGTTATTCAAGTCTTCACTGGGGACATAACGGAAGGGATTAAGGGTAAAATCTATCTCTTTGCAGACAATACTAAACTCTGTGGATGGGTAGATACAGAGGATGGGAGAAGGGAGCTACAGGAGGACCTGACTAATTTTGACAGATGTCCAAATATCTGACAACTGGCTTCCAACACCGAAAAGTGCAAGGCTATGCACCTTGGCACACGAAACCTGGGGACAGATTACTTGCTTGGGGGGGGGGGGGTGAAAGTAGTTCAGACTGAGGAAGAGAGACCTAGGGGTTATCATCACCAGTGACTTGAAAGAATCTGCACTGTGCAGCAAAGCGGCAGCTAAAGCTACACGAATTCTGGGTTGCATAGCAAGGGGGGTTCACATCTAGGAGGAGGGAGGTTATAGTGCCACTGTACAGATCACTGTTGAGATCACTAATACAGTATGGGGTCCAGTTCTGGCATCATCACCTAAAAAAGGACATAAACTTGCAGTGTAGGATGACCAAGATGGTTCAGAGCCTACGACACAAGCCCTATCAAGAGAGACTATAAGAACTTGACATGTACACACTGGAGGGGGCCGGGGGACATGATAGAAACCTTTTAGTACCTTAAGGGCATAAACAAAGTCAGCACTGAGGGCTTGTTTAATATAAACATCATCCCATTCCAAGGCAAAAATATGGGACTTCAGAGGAGCTGACTTTGACAAGATGGCCAACAGAGTTAAGCTAGCACTGGCAAGAAGAAATACAGGTGAAGGGGTTCAGGCAAAGTGGGCAAGCATTAAGGATGCAATACTTGAAGCAACATCCCATTGTGTTAGAGAGAAAAGGAAGTGCAAAAGAAGAAGGAAACCACTTTGGTTCTCAAAAACAGTAGCAGGAAAGGTCAGAGTCAAAAGACTGGCCTTCAAGAAATATAAAGGAACACAGCAGGATGAAGATAGGGAGGCATACCAAACTTCCCCAAGGGAAGCAGGGAAGGCAGAAAGGCCGGCAAAGGCCCAAACTGAGGAAACACTAGCACAAACAGTAAAAGAAGGTGACAAGACTTTCTATAGATACATTAGTGAAAGGAGAAAGTCCAGAGGGGGGGTATTGCTAAGATCAAAGGGGATAAGGAGGCATGTGAGGATGAGGACCATGTAAAAGCATCTTTCCTAAACAGATACTTCTGCTCAGTATTTATTGAAAAGAAGGCAGGGCAGGGCCCACAGCTCAGCACCATGGACACGGGGGGAGAGAGGTGTGCACTAGTCCCTTCACAAAAGAAAGGGTCCTGCAAGAGCACGATAAGCTCAGGGTGGACAAGGCAATGGGACCTGATGGCATACATCCCAGGGTACTAAAGGAGCTAAGGGTGGAACTAGCAGAGCCATTATCAGAACTGTTTAGTGAGTCTCTGAGCACAGGAGATGTCCCAGAAGACTGGAAAAGGGCTCATGTGATCCCACTCCACAAGAGTGGTAGCAGAGAGGAGGCAGAGAACTACAGACCAGTCAGTCTTACCTCAGTAGTGGGCAAGATTATGGAGGCACTCCTTAAGGAAAGGATAGTGCAACACCTGAAATCCATAGGAGCACAGGATCCAAGACAGCATGGGTTTACAAAAGGAAGGTCCTGTCAAACTAATCTCATAGATTTCTTTGACTGGGTAACCAGAGTGGTGGACCAAGGGGGAGCAGTTGATGTCACCTACCTTGACTTTAGCAAAGCTTTTGATACTGTTCCAAATAGAAAATTGATTAATAAGCTGGGTAGGCTCGGGGTAGGTCAGAAGTTGGTCAACTTGGTGGCAAACTGGTTGACGGGCAAAAAACAGAGAGTGGTGGTAAACGCTATACAGTCAGAAGAGATGTAAGTCACAAGTGGGGTACCTCAGGGATCAGTCTTGGGGCCAGCCCTCTTCAATATCTTCATCAGTGACACTGCAGATGGACTGGAGGGTAAGGTTTGTCTGTTTGCAGGTGACACCAAGATCTGCAACAGAGCAGATGATCCAAATGGGGTGGGCAGAATGAGAAGAGATTGGGATAAACTAGCAAAATGGTCGGAAGAGTGGCAACTGGGGTTTAACGCTAAAGAAGTGCAAGATCATGCACACAGGGAAGAGAAACCCTGAAGCCACCTATAGACTGGGAGGGGAGTTGCTGGCAGTCACAAGGGAAGAAAGAGACTTGGGCATCATCATCACCGATGACCTGAAATTATCCAAGCAGACCACTAAAGCAGTAGGTAAGGCTAGGAGGACATTGGGGTGTATTAGTAGGGGTATCACAAGTCAGAAGAGGGAGGTAATAATCCCTCTTTACAAGACACTGGTTAGGCCCCATCTGGAGTACTGCATGCAGTACTGGAAGCCACTACTTCACAATGACATTAACCAAATTGAGGCAGTCCAGAGAAGGACAACCAAAATGATGCAGGGACTGCATCAGAAAACATGAGGAGAGATTAACGGAGCTTAATATGTATACCCTAGAGCAAAGAAGGGAGAGAGGTGATATGATCGAAACATTCAAACACCTTAAGGGCATTAACAAGGTGAAAGAGTCTAACATGTTTCAATATAAGAAAAATAGAAGGACAAGAGGACACAGCATGAGATTAGAGGGAGACCGATTAATGGGGTAATGTGAGGAAGTTCTTTTTCAAAGAAAGGGTGGTGGATGCATGGAACGGCCTACCTCAAGAAGTGGTGGATATGAATACAGTGCAGGTCTTCAAACAGGCATGGGACAGGCATAAGGGAGCAATACAGTTGAGTATGAATAGATAGGCCATTGACAGAGCAAAGGCGGATGGCACATTCATGAGGTAGAAAAAGAAATGGGCAGACTGGATGGGCCTTACAGTCCTTATCTGCCGTCAACTTCTATGTTTCTAAACTTCAGTAAGGCCTTTGGCTCTGTCCCTCACCACACACTGGTAAATAAGATAGACAGCCTGGAGATAGGACAGAAAATAACTAAATGGGTGGAAAACTGACTAAAGAATAGAAGTCAGAGGGTGGTGGTAAATGGTATATATTCTGGGGTAAGGAAGGTTACGAGCGGGGTTCCTCAAGGGTCTGTTCTAGGACCAATACTTTTTAACATGTATAAGTGATATATCAGAGGGAATTGAAGGGAAAATGCATCTGTTTGCAGATGATGCAAAGTTATGGAATAGGGTCGACACTAAAAGAGGGGTTGAGGCAATGAGGGGGAATTTGAGTATACTTGAAAAATGGCCAGAAACATCACAGCTGAAGTTCAATACAAAGAAGTGTGTGGGGATGCATAACGAGTGTAAAAATCGACTGGTCAAGTACTCACTGGGGGGACAGCGGATAAAGCAAACAGAACAGGAAAGGGATCTGGGGATTATTAATATCAAACAACCTTAGGGTAAGTGACCAATGTAGTAAGATCGTTGGCAAACCTAATAGAATGATGGCATGCATAGGAAGGGGCATAACTAGTCAGAAGAGGGAGGTGCTGATGCCATTATATAAGACCATGGTTAGACCGCACCTGGAGTATGGGGTACAGTTCCAGAGGCCTCATTTAAGAAAGGACATCGATGTACTAGAAAAGGTTCAGAGAAGGGCAACAAAGATAGTGCAGGGTATACAAAGGAAACCATGTGAGACAAGATTGAGAGAATTAAATCTGTATCTTTAAGAGTTTAGAAGAGAGAAAGGAGACATGATAGAGACATTCAAGTACATGAAGGGGATAAAGAAAATGAGGGAAGGTAGTCCATTTAAAAGGAAAGTCGGTGAGGGTACAGGCGCTGTATGCCACAGCAGCAACCCAGGTTCGGGAATCAGCCTGGGCTGTCGGGGGTCAGCAGCAGTGGGAGAGGATTGAGCATCTGAGGGACAGCTGTCCTCTCCCAGGAGGGAGGGGTCTGTGCTCGACGCCTGCCTGGCCTCTGGCGGAAGCTGGAGGCACTGCAGGTGCAGAGCCCAACTCTCGAGGATGGGGAGTGGCGACATCAGCCATGATGCCAGGGTGCATGCCACTCTCCCAGGAACAGTGGAAACAGAATGAGCCCGGTCTCCTAGATGATGGAGTATAGAACAGCAGAGACCCTGATGGCTCGCGGCCTGCCTGGCATCCCAGCGAGTCCGATGAAATGCAAAATTCTCGGGGTGTCTCTGTCCCACCCCTTACCCACTTGGGGGGGTATAGCCATAGCTCCATGGGGACTCGCCTGGGTGGATCGGGCAGGTTACGAAGTGGGTAGACTGCCATATATATCTCCTGAAGGAGTGGAGACCGGGCGCAGGACAGGAAGAGTAAAAAAAAAAAAGGGGAAGTTGGAGTTAAAACAAGAGGTCATACTTTACAATTGGAAGGAGGAAGATTTAAAGGTAATGTAAGGGGGTGTTATTTCACTGAGAGGATGGCTGAATACTGGAACAGATTACCTGAGGAAGTGGTAGGTGTCGAAACGGTGGAGGGATTCAAGACAGTGTGGGATAGACATATAGAAACATAGAAACTGTTGGCAGATAAAGACTGCTAGGCCCATCCAGTCTGCCCATAGGCCCTATACATTGTATGTGGCCACTGACCCTATGTGATTAATGGCTTTTCATCACTTGCTCCCCTCTCAAGCTTCCCTTGTGCCTGTTCCAGGCATGCTTAAACCCCTCCACTGTGCTTGCCCACACTATCTCCTGTGGCAGACTATTCCAAGCGTCGACTACCCTTTCTGTGTAGGAAAACCTTCCTCACGTTACCTCTTAATCTACCCCCTTCCAGTTTCATATTGTGCCCCCTTGTTCTAGTACTTTTTCTATATTGGAAAAAGTCCCCCACCTGCACCTTGTTTATGCCCTTGAGGAACTTGAAAGTTTCAATCATGTCCCCCCCGCTCTCTCTTCTCCTCCAGCGAGTACATATTGCGATCCCTTAGCCTCCCCATATGTTTTGTGGTGCAAGACCTTCACCATCTTTGTTGCCCTTCTCTGGATAGTCTCCACCTTGTCAATGTCCTTGCGCAGGTGTGGCCTCCAGAACTGCATGCAGTATTCCAGGTGAGGCCTAACTAATGTTTCATACAATGGTATCACCACCTCCCACCTCTTGCTAGTGATACCCCTGCCTATGCACCCCAGCATGCCACTGGCCGTCCCTGCCACCTTTGTGCACTGCTTTGATCCCCTAAAGTCATCAGAGAAGATAACCTCTAGGTCCCTTTCCTCTTTGGTGACAGTCAGCTTCTCCCCACCCAGCCTGTAGCTCTCCCCAGGGTTCTCTCTATCTAGGTGCATTATTTTGCACTTCTTTGCACTGAGCCTCAGTTGCCACATCTCCGACCGTCTTTCAAGCGTCTCCAGATCCCTCTTCATTTTCTGCACACCTTCTGGAGTATCCACCCTGTTGCAGATCTTGGTGCCAGGCAGATCTTTCCTCCCAGCCCCTCTGCAATGTCACTAATGACGGCACTGAACAGGACTGGTCCTAGTACTGATCCCTGTGGTAACCTGCTGGTCACCCCCTCTCCCCAGTTTGTACCCCATTTACCCCCACCCTCTGTCTTTTGTCTGTTAATCAGTTCCTAGCCCAGTTCACCACCTTGTCTCCCATGCCCAGACTACCCACCTTGTTAATCAGCCTTCTGTGCAGGATGGTGTCGAAGGCTTTGCTGAAATCTAGGTAGGCGACGTCTACTGCCCCTCCGTGATTTACTTCCCTAGTCACCCAATCAAAAAAATCAATTAGATTTGTTTGACATGAACTTCCTGCTGTGAATCTGTGTTGCCTCAGATCTTGGGCACCACTGGATTCTAGGTGTGCCACTATCCTTTCTTTCAGCTGTGTCTCCATGATCTTTCCCACCACTGAGGTGAGGCTAACTGCCCTGTAGTTTCCCGCCTCCTCCCTACTGCCGCTTTTGTATAGTGAGACTACATGTGTCCTCGTCCAGTCCTCTGGAACCACACCCACGTTGAGTGACTCTGTGAACAGGGCCGGCAGAGGCGCTGCTAGTTCCCTTTGCAGCACCCTTAATATCCTCAGGTGGATGCCGTCTGGCCCCATAGCCTTATCCACCTTCAGTTTTGTGAGTTCTTCCAGAACTCTCTCCACTGTGAATGGGCTGATGTCCACTCCCCCCCCCCACATTGCCACTGCAACCCAACTGTAGTCATTGACCTTCCCCCTCCCTTAGTGAATACTGAGTAGAACTATTTGTTCAGTATTTCTGCTTTGTCCAGATCCCCCTCCTCACACTCTCCCTTCTCCCCTTTGAGCCTCACAATCCCCCCATGTTTTCTTCTTTCACTGATGTACCTATAAAATGCCTTATCCCCTTTGTTTACAAACCATGCTAAACCCTCTTCTATCTGCACCTTCGCCCTCCTAACAGCCTTTCCTGCTTTCCTTAGACATTCAAGGTACACCTCCCTTTGGCTCCCCTTATATTACCTGAAACTTAGCCTTTTAGCCCCGACTTTGTCCCCCACCTCTTTAGAGAACCATAGTGGTTTCCTTATTTATTTCCCTTTGGTCACTATCCTAAAGCATTGGTTTGTTATCTCCACTATGGCTCCTTTCAGATTCTCCCATTGTTCCTCCAACCCCTCTATTACCTCTCCCTTCCCCAAGACTGCTTGCATACATTTACCCATTTTAGTGACAACCGCCCTCCTGAAATGTAATACTCTTGCCCTTGTTTGGCATAATTGAGTCCATGTGTCCATGCTGAACCACACCATGTGGTGGTCACTGGACCCTAGCTGCCCTTCCACCTGTATTTTTTCGACTCTGTTCTCACCGGTCCATACCAGGTCCAGAATCGACTTGTCGCTGGTTGGCTCATGCACCAGCTGCCCGAGTCCAACCTCCTGCAGGGATTCTAGGATGGCTATGCTCCTAGATGAAGCAGCCACCTGGGTGGGCCCAATCCACGTCTGGCATATTGAAAACCCCCAGTATCAGGATTTCACCTTTAGCTGCCATATCGTGCATGATCTCCACTCTCCCTGTCTACTTCCTACCTCTGTGTCGAAGGTCTGTAGATCACCCCTGTGCGCACTGCTGTTCCATTTCATGGCTCCAGGGTGACCCGCATTACTTCGGCCTCCCCCTGTTTTCCCTGAACTTCTGTAGCCTTTATACCATCTCTGATGTACAGGGCCACTCCGCCACCCTTTTTACCCTTTCTGTCCCTCCTGAACCGTGTACAGCCTGGTACACTGACTTCCCAGCCATGATTAGCTGAGTACCACATCTTTGTTACTGCTGCTATGTCAAGGTCTGCATCTGCCAACAAGACTTCCAGGTCTGGAACCTTATATCCTAGGCTACAGGCATTCATTAGCATGACCTTCCATGTTTTACAATCTGCCCTCCCTCTGCTCTCGTTCTCCATCTCCACGGTCTCCCCCCCCACCCCGGTTTCTTTTCCTATGTGCTCTGCCTCCCCAGTATCATTCATTATATATTCTTCGCCTGCCTTCCCCTCCCTGCCTGCTTTAGCTGTTCCTGTAGTCAACTTATGTCCCTGCATGTTCCCATTGGGGGGGGGGGTCCTAAGCCTCCTGACCCTCCTGGCTCTCCCCCCTTGGCCAGTTTAAATGCTCACACCTGAAAAATTTAAACTTCTCACTAATGACCAAGGTCCCCTTCTCAGACAGATGCAGGCCGTTCTCCTTATATAAGCTCACATCTTCACATCTGCCCAGGTCAGGCCCCAATCACCTGTGAAGCCAAAACCCTCCCTTCCACACCAATCCTTCAACCAGGAGTTGAAGGTACGGATGTGGGTGCCCTAGCCAGATAGCAACTCCGAGAATGAGACACAGCGTGCTATCTCTTTCAGGTTTCCCCCCAGCTTCCTGAAATCCTCCTGGACTCTGGCTAACTCCACCCTTCTCCTGGCCAGGTCACTGGTCCCCAGATGGACAATGACATTCAGCTGCTCCCTCCTAGCTACTGCCCTAGCGATCCTATGGATCCGCCTCCCATCCTTCCACGCAGCACTTCCTGGGACGCACCTGACCTTCCTCTTTCTCCTGCTAGGTGTCCCTAACTCCACTCCCCGGAAAATAGATTCCCCCACTAGGAGAAGCTTCCCCCCCTCCTCTGGGTCCCCTGCTTCCCTTCTCTGGGGCTCCATCCTGGAGGACCCTTCCATCCTCCCTCGTCCCAGCTTCGGGTTCCTGAGTGGTGCTTTCCCATTCCTCCAAAACAGTGTAGGAGTTACTAAGTGAGACCGGTTGAGGAATGTGCTTTTGACCCCCCCCCCAACTCTCCCTGAGCCCACCACAATCCAATCACTCCTCTTCCCAGGCATCCTTTAAGGTACAAGTTGTGGACCCAGTGGTCTCTGGGTGGGAGTGGATGCCACCTTCAGCTTGGACAACTCTGCTCTGAGACAGGCAACCTCCTCCCTCAGCCCAGAGAGGTGTCTGCAGACAGGGCAGCATTGCAGCCTCCAGAATGCCTCCCTGAAGACAGCTGCTCCACAACCACTGCACTACACCACTCCCATCATGTCCGTTTCCCCTCCTCAATCTACTGCCTGCTTAAGATGGCTATTTGTTATCTCCCAAATATGTGATTTTTTGTTATGCTTCCTCTCTTTGCTACCTCCTGTATGGATGCAAGATGTTGCAAGGCCCTATGGGACCCACCCTATAAATGTAGACCGAGCCCTGTGGTGGGAGGGTGGAACTACACCACAGGCTGTATCCAAAACCACAGGCTGTGTTTTGGGTGGGAGGTGGACTACACCACAGGCTGTGTCCAAAACCATGGGCTGTGTCCAAAACAATCAGCCAAGGAGTCTCGCAGTGGCTCCTCCCTCCACTCACCACGGTCCACACACAGCCAATTACAAACACACAGACACAAACTTATCAGCTAGAATCCCTCAATCCTGCCCAAACAAAATGGAGAAGCACACTCTCATGGGGTTGGTTAGAGGACAGGCTCCTTGTGCACCGGTGACAAGTAGGGGAGAGAGGAGATGGGCAGACTGGATGGGCCAGGATGGTCCTTTTCTGCTGACACATTATTATACTATAAAGAGCTCAGGGAGAACTCAGCATGTACACTCTGGAGGAGAGAGAGAGAGGGGACATGACAGAAACCTTTTAGTACCTTAAGGGCATAAACAAAGTCAACACTGAGGGTTTGTTTACAATAAAGGGTGCAGGGATAACGAAAGGACATCAGCTAAAGTTGGGGAGATTTAAAAAAGCAAGGAGGCATTTCTTCACTGAAAGGGTGGTCTTGGGATGGAATAAGCTTTTGGAGGAGTTGATTTCAGCTGAGCCTGTGGGAGACTTTAAAAGAGGGTACGATAGGCTTATCGGGAAAATCACACTGAGGACCGGGGATGGTAGAAGCGAGGAAGAGATAGAATTTTGAGGTGGGGGTGGGAAGGGGGGCAGCTCTATTGAAATCTCACAGCTGAGCTGCACACTCGAGCAGACAAGATAGACTGTAATGGCCTTGATCTGCTGGCAGTTTCGTATGTTCATATGTACTGTATGTCTAGGATTTAATAAGAGACATAACAGAAAATGCTTTCAATAAATATAACAGAAAATGCTTTCAATAAATAATACAAAATTTATTGAACAAATATGATGCATGGGTTGCTAATTTCACTTTCATTTAGTCACACATTCAAGTGAGTCCAATAGGACAACAAGGCAAAGGACTAGTGCCTTGCTCTATATACCATTTCTTAGGTGACTTTTCTTAATCGTGTTATTAGTTCCATATAAACCTATAGGAATTGTGTTCCAAGTTACTGCTCCCCTATAGGGAATTGAAGACCTCCCAACTTCTAGCTTACAGTTGATAACACTAAAATCTATTCCCTGGGTACAGCTCAAACATTGCTTGACTGGGCTAATTTTGAACAGTTCCAAAATGTATTTGGGTACAGTTCCCTTCCATACTTTAAACATACACTGTGAAATGTGTGAATCTCTCCTAATTTGTGGTCTAGGCCAATTCAACACATGATATAGTTGGTAATGGTGAGTTCTGCGTAGGGCATCCAGTACATATCGGGCTAGCCTACTGAACACCACGTACAGGTTATCCAACTTCATTCCTGAGGCCCCGGCATACAGTATGTCCCCATAGTCAAAAATTGGGATAATCAATGTACTGATTATCCTTAATCTTGCCTCTGATGCCATAACATGTTTCAAACTAAAGAGTACCCCCAATTTTTTATTAATATTACTGATAATCTTGTTGATGCGTTCATTCCATTTTAGAGAACTGTCTATGCATATCCTAAGATATTTGTATCTTGTAACCTGTTGAATGTTTACCCCTTCACTACTTTCAGGTTTTGTAGTTCTATTAAATAATACTAATAGAGTTTTCTTAGCATTAAGCATCAACAAATGTGTGCTAAAAACAATTCCTGGATCTGTGCAAATGCATGCTGTAGTTTATGTTAAATATACTCAGAATATAACATTTCTCAAAAATAAAAATAAAATTACAAAACAACATTGTTTATCCAACCCAAATACATGGAAAGCAGGACATTACTTTTTCTAGAAGCTGGATAACAAGCTCTTCTATAAACTTCTTATGCAATACATTAGATCCATCCAAGCGGCACAGGAAGTTAACGGCACAGACTCTCACATACTGGTCATCTCGGTTGGTGCTGCAAAATTCAATTCACAATAACAAAACAATAATTACATTACTGCAGTAACAAATGCAACTAAAACAAAAACTATCAAAACACTTTGTCATAGCCACATATCTCAACTGAACTGATTTATGCAAGTGTCATTCATAAAAAAGGAAAATGTATTTAGTTTTTGTTTACTGGGTAAGGTGCACTAGACAAACATTTGCCTTTTCAGGCATGGCCCGTACAAAACCATTAAAACAGTACAAATACAGGAACAATCCTTCAACATTAGAGTACAAGATAATCTTAGAAAAATAACCCAGTGCATGACAATAAATTAAGCATCAGAGTGAACAGAGTAAACAGTGTGGTACAAGCAATGCTCTAAGGTACAAACAAGCAGGTTTACAGTGTGATTAATGCAGGGATTTTCATGTATGAGTAGCTGGAGATTACAAAGGACAGGGGCTAGGAACATGAACATACTGCCAAATGAAGCAAGTATCAACAGTACTGACTCCGGAAAGCACGGGTAAGAGTACATTGCCTTATGTTAGCAGGTATGCTGTTCCATAGTTTAGGAACAGCAAAGGCTGTCTCCCCGAATTTGGTCCTGGTCCTGGGTATGGACAAGCGGTCGAGGTCTGAGGATCTGAAAGGACAGGCATTTCTATAGGGTACCAGGAGGGAGGCGAGAGATAGGGGTACATGGTTCTTAATTACACTGTGAATGATGCCATTCAAGGAGAGGTCACATTGAGCAGCAGGAGGTAGCCAACCTAGTATGGAGTACAGGGTGCAGTGATTGGTGAATTGGTTGTAGGCAAGGGCAAATCCACAGATGTTATTGTGAGCCACTTTCCATTTCTGCGAGATAGTGTTTAAGGCATTCGAAAAAAGGGCAGGCCATAGGAGAGCTTAGCAAGTACAATACCACGGGTGACTGAAATTTAGAACTTGCTAAGTCTTACTAAGAGCACCACTCTGATCTTAGCACTAGCAGGACTAGGACCCCAGAGAAACCAGAAATTTTGGGGCTGGGCCATCACGGCACAGCACCAACAGATGGCACCATGTGCATTCTGTTCAACTTTTGTCACTGAAATGAGGGACGTGAACATTTTTGCACTCTCAAAATGAGGGACAGTGAGGGACACAGACCCTCAGTATGAGGGACACATCCACAGACACGGAGAAGAAAGCTCAGAACACGAAACCATTGTGTTTACTTGTAAAAAGTCTGTTTTTGATTTTGCATCTCAGAATATTATGAATTTCTGCTTTAAAGTCTGAATTTACAGTACATTCTATGAGTGGGAAGAACCTTTTCCATGAGGGATGAATGAGGGACAGGGCAGTTTTAAGGGGTACAATGAGGGGCATCCCTTGTAATCAGGGACAGCTGAGAGGTATGTCTGTATGTGTCAAATGGAGCACCAGCTCTAGCCCCATCTGTCTCAGTAACTTTTTTACCAAGGAGAAGAGGAAGAAAAACTTACCAAATGAAAAACTAATAAAACTGTTCTAAAATTAAAAAAAAGAAGTCTTAAACCCTAAACATAATTCAAGAGAAACATAAGACAGGCTAAATACTGCTACAAGGGCCTACATAGCCCACTCTTTACAATGAATAACAAGCATTTGTCAATGACGAATGCTTGCTTGCTGGTATTGGCACTGGTAGTGTAAGAGTTAGAGAGATGCATAACAGGAATGGCAGTGAAGTATTAAACTAACTCCAACCCCAACCCCCACACTGCAGAGACTGACAGGTGTTTGGGGCTGTGCCTTTGGGTTGTTGGCCAAAACGCTCACACCACTCCACCCTGCAGACACCGACAGGTATTGCGGTGTGCCTTGGGGTCTTTGACCCTTTTTGCTCACCCCATTCCATAAGGAAATAAGTGGAGATGGGTGCAGTAGAGGAGAATGGGGTGAACGTTGGGGCTGAAGACCTCAAGGCACACCTCAATGCCTGTCACTGGCTGCAGGGTGGGGGTAGAATGGTGTGAGCATTACAGCCGACAACCCCAAGTAATACCCCCGATGCCTGTCAGTCTCTACAAGGTGGGGCATTATGGTTGGAAATCCCAATGCCCTGGGCGTTTCTTGGTATTTTCACTCCAGATTTTCAACATGGGCTTTTTGGGACCCCACCTCATGAACAGTGACACTATAATTTCATTACTCAATCCCAAAAGGTGATTTCGCTCAACAGCTGCGCCATTCGGCACCACAGGTGCAAAAACACATTTTGGGTAGGATGTGAAAAATGACAGCTGTACTTTTCATGAGGAGGTGGGAAAAAATGGCAATGTTGAAAATCTGGAGTGAAAATATATAAAATTGGTGAAGTTATGAGCGTGCATAGAAATTGCGCAATGTGCACCTGTAACGCAATTCTTTTTTGGAATTTTTTCATCAAATTTTCAACACAGGCATTTTGGGACCTCTCCTCATGGACAGTGCCACTGTGATTTTGTTAATCTGCCCTGAAAGTTGATTTCCAACAGTGACTGTGCCATTCTGCGCCACAGGTGCGAAAACACATTTCAGGCAGGATGTGAAAAAATGACAGCTGTACTGTTTATAAGGGGGTGTGAAAAAATGGCAATGTTAAAAATCTGGAGTGAAAATATTACAAATTAGCGAGTTATGGCGTCGTGAAACTGTGCAATGCATGCTCATAACGCAAATCAATTTTTGGAATTTTTTCACCAAATTTGCAACATAGGTTTTTTAGAACCCACCATGAACAGGCACTGTCATTTCACATTGAACCTGAAAGGTGATTTCACGCAGCAACTGCGAAATCACCTTTTGGGACAGAGTAACCAAATGACAGTGACAGTGTTCACGAGGTGGGGTCCCAAGAACCCCGTGTTGAAAATTCTGAGCCAAAATTCCTAAAAATAGCTGAGATATCAACCTAAGTTGAAACCCCACCATTACTCCCCATTATACAGCTTACCGTCATTTCTTCAGTTTGCCAGTCAGCTTTGAAGAGTGCAGACGTGTCCCGCTCCATAGAGGATCGCTGCTCCCAACCTCCGGAGGTAAGTATGGGGAAAGGGAAGGTGCAGGGAGGTGGGTCCGCAGAGGGAGGGTTCAGGTGGGGGACGGGGAAATGGGGAAACGATGAGGGACCGTTTTCTTTTTTACAGGGGGAAAAAAAGACTTCAGGATTTTTTTTTATTTTACAGGTTACCAAAAATATTTAGGCACACTGAGGGGTGGGCTCCCCGGTGTGCACAATGAATGTGTGTGTGTGGCATGCCAACACGGGGACCGAGCAACTCGATGTCGGCACTTGAAATATTCAGGTGGAGGGGTGTCATCTGATACCAGGAGCAGGCATCCTGGTGTTGGAAACATAAACAAAAAATGATTTTGGCACATGGGGTGGGCTCGCAGTGTGAAACATTAATGGGGGGTGGGGATACATGCTGACACGGGGATTGGTTGACCCGATGTCGGCTTTCTGGGGAGTTTGTGGCGGGCGGCAGGAGCCGCCAATGTGGAAAGTCGCATGGTGGCTCATTTATTTATTTATTGAAATGGTTCACCAGGAAAGGCACACCGAACAAACAAGGTGCTTGGCGGCAGGAGCTGACAAGGGCCGTAACTCCGGCCATGCACAATACTGTGCACTGTAATGCGCATGGCCAGAGTCTTGTCAGCTGCTGCCAACAGAGAGAAGGTATATCAGTGTGCCTGGTTGTGAGGAAGGGGTAAGGTCCTGCTGCAATGAGGAAACTGTTCCTCACTGCAGCGGCAGATTTCTTTCAAGTGCGGTCCTCTATCTCAAACTGCTGTCACAGACAGCTCGCTGATTCATTGATCCCTGATTGACAAGTCCCATAAAGCATCAACTCGTAACCATCCCTGACTGGAGTGGCACTTTTCTTTCAAGTGAAAACCACTTCTCTCAAACTGCTGTTATAGACTGCTTGCCTATTCATTGGTGCTTGAGGGACAAGCCTCATAAAGCATCAACTGCATTGAGCAGAAACTCACACACCTCTAAAGTGTTGTACTGTCCCAAGATGTTTCTTTCGCATGTGCAGATAGGGGCGTGGCTTAGCACCACACAGGAGCAGACGTGCCTGAATCTAGCTCCTGAGGGAGAGTCAGTACTGTATACAAAATTACTATTTAAAACTGGATTTTTTATTTTTTTTTTTTTTACAGAAAAAGACACCCAAGTACTAGCTTAACATCTACTACCTGAAAAATGGGAAAGCCAAGGTCTACATCTATGGCCCTGTCAGGAAAATTATTTTCGCCGAAACCATTCAAATCCAATGAGCACAAGTCACCGTAGCACAAGGCTGCCTCTCCAGCTATGAAAGAACCGGGAGCCAGAGATGTCATGCTTCACATGGTTCGTAGGACACTCAGCCAGCTGAAAAAATTGGTCCAGGACTGGGACCATAAATTGGACTCCTTCACACCACAGGACTCTTCCCTAGAAACTAAGGTAGACATGAAGGAGTAAGCAATTCAACCAGTGGAGGGGTCATGCTTGAAGACCCGAGACACTGCTGTGGGCCTAGTTAAAGAAAACTCACTGCTACGGCAGCACCTTGAAATGCTGGAAAATCAAGTGCGAGAGCAGATTTTAGGAATAGTAAGGGCTCCATGAATCTGTAGAAGAGGAAGAAACCCCAGACTTTGTTCCTCCTTTTTTCCCCACAACTGCATGGCATCACGGAGGAAGAAGATCCACTCTCCCTAGAGAAGGCTTACCATCTAACACAGAGATGACCTCCGGCTGACCCCGACATGCCTTGCATGATGGCACTGGTCTGCACAGGCACAGGATATTGGCATGGAGTCCTTGCCATCACAAGAGATACCTCAAGTACGGGGACATGATGGTATCAATCTTTCCTGACTTCGCATACAGAACCTGTATTCACCACAAAGCCTTTGACTGGGTGAGAAGCACCTAAGACACACAAAATTTTGATCTCGTGGATCATCAGTTATTGATATATAGACTAGCAGCTTTAGGATTTGGGAACCCAGTGATTGATTGGTTACATGACTATTTATCACAGAGAGAACAATAGGTTCGGATTAATAATACCTTGTCAGATGTTAGAAAAGTCAAGTATGGAGTACCGCAGGGATCAATTTTGGGGCCTCGTTTTCCCTTTATATCTATGAACTGCCCTCAATCTGTAATGGATCTTCCATGATTTTGTATGCAGATGATGCGGTATTGTATGCATCTGATAAGAATATTGATATGACCAAAAGAAATTTGGAAAGGGACTGTAACAGAATGGTTGATTAACAATAGATTAGTTCTAAATTAAAAAAAAAGAATGCTTTTCTGTTCACCTGCAAAATTAAGGAAGTTGAGGGAGAATTTCACAACAACAGATAATGATGGATCTAAACTTGAAATTGTTACAGAATTCAGATACTTGGCTGTGACTTTCCAGTCACCTGCTTTTCAACTTCCATTTAAATATGTAACTATCCAATTGTTTAACCAGGAGTGGCACACTAAGCTGCAAGCTTGTTTACAGGTGTGACCTGGGAGCAGAGGGAAGTTAAGTGACTTGCTCAGGGTCACACAGTATGCAAGTGGGGCTGTGGGATTCAAACCCAAGTCTCCAGATATGCAGCTCACAGCCTTAAACCACTGCGCTATACTGCCTCCTATTAACTAAGCAAATACATAACAGAATTGGTGCCCTTTATACGGTGAAGGACGTTTTAACAGATGGCACTAGGAAAACAATAGCAGTAGCATGTTTGTTGCCCATACTGGACTGTGGTGAGTTGATTTGGGGCGGGTCATCAGTAAAGGTTAAACAGCAAAGATATAGCCTCCATAATTCCATTTATAGATTTGCCTCAAGAGCTAGACATAGGGAACACCACTGTAGTTTATACAATAGGCTGGGGTGGTTACCTATGGCACAAAGAGACATTATGTAGATGTCGTGTTTTGTGCATAAATCACTGTATAGTATTTTGTATAATCCAAACAAAAATTTCTTTAAACAAAGAACACTAGACAGCTTAGATATGAAAATTATGTACCTACCGTAATTCTTGATCTTTCTGTGTATCTTCACCATTCAACACATATGGGTAAGTGGCGAGGTCACAACCTGAGGATCTCTTTTTAATTTTTTATGGGCGGGAGCCGATGTGAGCGATGGCACCACCTCGAGGCCGACGATCGCGCGGGCGCCAAGGGTTGGCGTTAGTGTCACATGGCCCCGCCCTCCCACCAGTTCTTTGTTGCCGTAGAGTAAGAAACAGGATTGGGAGGGTGGGACAAGGAAGTCCAAGGGACAGCCAAAGGAAAAGATATAAGAAACAAAAGAAGGAATAAACGACTGAGAGGACAGACAAGGAAGAGAGAGAGGAAAAATCTCTGGAAGAGGAAAATGGGAAAGGAAGGAAACATTAAGTGGGAGGGGAGAGGACAAACCCAGGGCTCGCGGTCTGGTCCCCAGCTTTTAGATGGACTTACTGCCCAGGAGTAGCAAGAACCTGAGAAGGCTGACAAAATTCAAGGCACAGAATTTTTACCAAGAGGCACCCTGGCAGAATGACTTCCTAGGGTCGTGGATTAAATAGGAGGGGATCAGGAACCAGGGGATGTCCTCTCCCCTAACCAACAAAAATAAGGGGGGGGGGACCCACCTCTTAACAGAAGTAAAAAGGATTAGTCTCTAAGGAAAAAGGTTAAGGGGAAGAGAGAGGAAGAGAGAGGGGGCAGTCACTAGCATCCCACCTCTAAAGGGGTGGAAGCCAAAGGTGATGAGAACAGCCACCCCCACCTCTCCCCCCCCCCGGCCAGACAAAGGCAGATAGAAAAAACCTGCATGCCCAAGGGCACCGCTCTGATCAGCGGAAGGGGAAGGCACCAGAGGAGGAGACCCAGAGATTGAGGCCCCAGGGGATGGTGGGTGGGATTAGATGAATGGTGAAGATACACAGAAAGATCAAGAATTATGGTAGAGTACGTAATTTTCATATCTTATCTGTGTCAGTCTTCACCATTCATCTCATATGGGTGAGTACCAAGCCCCCGAAGGGGGACCTTAAGACCCCGGACTAAGTTTTAGCTCCCAGTGGGGGGAGACACTGGGAGGAAGAACCTTTATGGGCTCTCGGCGGGCCGAGCCTGTTGGGAGGAGATGTGTCCCTCCTGAGGGGAAGGAAGTTGCTCGACAATCTGCCTCACTCTATGGGAGAAAAGATGGGTTCTCCGGTAGGTGGAGGAAATCACCTATACTGGGCCAAGGGTGACAACTGGGAGAGACGCAGCCATGCCATCCGCCTGATGCAGATTGCTGTCCCTATGACTCTGGAAGCTACCTCGTTGGCGTCGTAGGATGCCCTTGTTTGGTGCCTTGCTAGCTCCAGGCCCTGAGCAGAGAGTGCAATGGCTTGTCTGGTTACCTCTGAATCAGGCAAGGAGGCTAGGAGCTGACCTAGCCTGGACCACAAGAACCCATCATGGGAAGCACAGTGGGTCTGATGTGCAGCAATGGACAGTAAAATCCGTGCCAAGTAGAAGGTCCTCCAACCCCAGAAGTCAAAATCCATAGAGTCTTGATCTTGGGGACGGTCACGGTGAAGGGTGTGAAGCCATCAGGAGTGTCCAGTTGCGTCAACCCTGACTGGGGGTGAGGCATATGACCTGGAGACTCTGGGGGAGCACAATATCTCTGGCTCAGTTCCCTGGGGGCTGGGACACTGGAGAAGGGACGTTGCCAGAAGCGCAGTGATGCCTCCCGGAAGGGAGCAGACCAAGTGGGCACCATGAGGGTGGCCGCACTGAATTCGCCTAGGAAGGCGCGCGCCACATCCTCAGGATTGTGTTGGGAGGTAGGGGTAATACGAAGGTCTTCCAACATCCTTGTGAGGAAACGCAGATAGTCAGATCAGCAGCAGGGGAGATGTGGATGGACGGTTCCTCTCCCTCAGAAGAGGGGGATGAGGAGGTGGAAGACTTCGGAGATCCGGGGGGCGGCTGCTCAGAGGAAGGAGGGGAACACCCACTCGTCCACTGCCCTGACGTAAGTAGGAAAATGAGCAGCTGAACCCCTGAATTGCTCCCAGGTCAAAGGCCCCCTAGGGCCATAAATACCAGGGAGAGAAGGAGATGGCAACAGAGGAATGGGGGGGCCCAAGGGTGCGGAAGATGGTAAAAGCTGAGGGGGCTGAGAATCAAAAGGCCACTTATGAGGGTACAAAGGGCACTTTTTCTATACTAGTTTTTGCCATAGAGAAATTAAAAGTGGAGTGGCTACCACCCCTTCCGCCCCCCCGGTTCTGGCACCTATGGGGGGGGGGGCCAGATCCACAACAGATGAGGAACTTCCTCTGCCCGGGCAACAGAGTGCACCGGATGCCCCTGAAGAGAGAGGAGCTCCGGGAAGCCCAACAGCTGAGAGCTGGTCAACCACACTGGAACTGCCTAGACCGTGCCCTGAAGAATTCCCCGTGAGGCAACCGGAACCATGCGAGTCCAGAAGGATGGTCCCTGGCCTCCAAAGAGAAGGGCCCTCTCAAGGAGACAGAGGAGGAAAGCTGAGGGTCCGCACTGCGGCTCCTCCCCGAGCCCAGGTGGATCACAGAGAAGGGCAGCCACACTGAACCCAGACCCCTCGGACTCCAAAAGAGCCCTTCACCTCAAAAACACCAGCCTAGGCAGCTGGCAACTCCGAGCAGTCCCCGAGGAGATCACCTAGGGTGCAGCACCCTCCCCTTCCGTGGGTGCCCTCATTGGCCCTAAAGTTGGGCGATCCAGGCATACCACAGGAGGGGGTACCCCCAGCCGAGGGGGCAGAAGGTCCCCTGTCTCCAGGATGCATAGCCACGGCTACCTGGACTGTTGCCTTCTGGTCAGTGCCACTGACTCAGAATCAGAGACCACTGCCCGCTCCTCAGAGGAAGGCTGGGTCCAGGCCACCGAAGAAACTATAGAGGTGTCTGCAGACTGCGAGGAGTCCCGTAGCCAGCCTGAATTAGACCTGGAATCTTCCTCCAAAGAGGTGGAGACCAAGGTCCGATGCCAGACCACCTGCCCCTTCCTGGACCGACAAATGTGCCAACTTGAGGCCTGGCACCACAGTCGGCGCCGATTCCCTCCTCAGCACCACAAACGGCGCTGGAGGAAAAAACAGCTCCAACTATGGCACTGAAGCCAGAATCAGTGCCAGACACAGCGCCAGCCCCTCCCACGGCGCTGTGAACGGTGCCGAGACCCCCCTCAGTGCCACAAATGGTGCTGCGAGCAAGAACAGCACCACCCACGGCACCGTCACCCACCACAGCGTTGCAAATGGCGCCGGAAACGGCACCGTCCCCAATCTTGGTGCAGAGACTAGAAACAGCCACAGAAGGCACCATAGAACTTCCCACGGCGCCATCCCCACTATCAACGTCACCAATGGCACGGTGGCAAACCTAAAACTGCATTGGCGGATGCCCCAGGATGTGACACCAGGGTGCCTTCGCCCCGAAGGGCGTTGCCAAACAGTGCCTCCCGCCCGCCCCCTGAAAGGAACGGACTGGGCCTCCTGCACCACGGAAGTGACTCCCGCCATGGCAAGGCTTAAAGAGGTGGATGCCCCCTCCTCTGCGGTCCGTATAGAACTGGAAAGGGACCCACAGGAAGGGCCGAGAGACCTTGTCTTGGTATTACGAGTGCGGGCCCACCCTCCAAAAGTCGGCAGCACTCGTCCAACCTTCCACGCACGAAATTCAATGGTCCATGGAAAAGCAGGTGTCACACGAATCCATGTTGTGAAGCGGGCCAAGACAGGTAAGGCAACTATCATGCTGGTTGGTAATGGAATATCGACGGCAGCACGGGCACCGACGCATAGGAGGCTGCCCCGTTGATGACTTCTTGCCCCCCATACCAGATATGATCAAGTGTAAAATAATCAAAAAACAGACTCGACGTCGCTGGAAATAATAAAAGAAAAGGTCTTACCAGTCGGCGGTGTAGGTAGGCGCTGAAACAGAACCGGCCAGTACTTTTTTCGGCCAGGACAGGCCGGCTGAAACTAGGCCACAGCTCTGGCGGTCTTCTCTCTGGAGCTCCACCACGGTGCGACCTCTCGGAGGGGCGAAGAACTGGCAGGAGGGCAGGGCCGGCGACACCTAACAGCCTACCCGCGAGCACCACACAATGCGTCGGCCTTGAGAGCAGCGCTATTACTGCGTCGGCTCCACCCATCCAAAAAAAAAAAACCAAGAGCACCCCTGGGGTCGTGATGTCTTGCCACTTACCTATATGCGATGAATGGTAAAGACTGACACAGACAAGATCCCAGATTTCTGTTTCTCTGGAAATACCACTTTGTAAGACCACACAAAATCAGAAATCTTTCAAGTATAGTGCAATAGAAAGGTGGAATAAATTGCCTGATGAACTTTAAAATGTTGAAAGGTTCAATTCTTTCAAAACACTGTTAAAAAGTTATTTACGCCCAACTGCTATTAGTAAGTGCACATAAAGTAATTTCATGGCATTATCAATCATAAACATATTATGGATACAATAAAATTTTTCTGGTGTTCACTGTATTGTCATTAAAACATTTATTTTTATTTATGTCTGTTTGTTCTTACTGTATTATTAAATGTTTGTATTGTCTTCTCCGGGTCAAGCCCGTAAAAGGGTCATGTGGCCCAGTGTTTTTATACCCGGTCAACAAAGTTTTAAATAAATAAAACATAAAACAATTTGGCACCAGCTTCTCCTCCCTGCTAAATTCTGGTAGTGTGGAATAGGCACACACACACAAGTATAGATATATATATAGTTAATTACCCTTGTGAAGCTGCTAAGAATGCCCAACAAATAGAATCCAAACGGAGAACACAGTGCAAGGAGGTCTCAGGGTTGGAGTGAAAAGCCTACTGAACTTATGAGGACTTTGGTATTACAACATGAATCACATAGCTCAGTGGTGTCCAATACACTGGCCACATGTGGCCAATTGCACATAAACACGTGGCCAATTTAGGTGCAAAGAGTACCAACAGCAAAAAGTGTTAAAAATGGCAAAAAAACATTAACATGACATTACAAACGTGGTATGCTGAATTCCTGATGCTTGCATGAATTATCAAGCTAAGGCACCAAGCAGATTCCCTGGCAATGCCGATTTTGAATGTGATTGCCACTGCAGTTGGCTGTGAAATTTGCTCCACAAGTTTCTAGAAAGACTTCTCTGTTCTGGTAGACTTGGGATCGCATTCCAGTTTCTGAGAGATCCATTCTAATTTGATGTCCGAAGTGTGTGTGACTTGACTAAACTGCTGTCCGAAGACAGGCATGGAACTGAAATGGGCTAGCTTTCACTACAAGCATCAAATTTCAGCCGAAGAGAAGGAGATTCGCTGCTGCTCATGTGACAGAAGGTATTTTTGGATGGCGACTACCCATACTCAGAAGCATAGTTGCAAAACTTCTGTCCATGTTTGGCTCAACTTACATGTGCGAGTCATCATCTTTGGCTGTTACCTTCCTGATGTCGAAGTACAAGTCACAGCTGCTGGACATCAACGTGGAAGCTGAGTTGCGTTGTGCAGTGTCTGTCTGGCTTGTGCCAGAATTTCGAAAGTTGGTGCAAGATGAAGACTGCAAAGTTTCTCACTAAAAATACGTGCCTACTGTAGAAAACTGTTCCAGTTACTGCATGTACCATTTTACTTAGTACTATTACACTGGGCTTTGTCTGCTGTTTGAATCTGTTTCTGTGCTGTATGGCCAATCTGGTGCTTCACTGGCCACATCGGTGGGCAAATAAAAATCTGTATCGGACACCACTGACTTAGTTGAATGACTTTATGTTATTAATAAACGTGAGATATTTGCTGTCTAACTGCTCAGACATTTTCTTCCATTACCATGCAACAGATAGATTGAATTTGTGCAGTTTACTGGGATCAGGCACTACTGACAGTAAAAAAAAAAAAAAAAAAGTGCTATATCTTAAGGTGTGCTTTCTGTAATTCCATTTTTAATTGCCAACAGAAAATGTTTGGGGAAGTTCGAGGGGTGGGAGTTGAATTCTATACAGTGATCATTGTTGGTTGCAGAGGAGGGGAACAAATAGAAATATTCAGAATGCAGTTTAAGACAGTGCATAGTTTTAAATGTAATTTCTGCATGGTATTCTCTGTTCGAGTTTACTAGCCAGAGTGTTTTATTTCATTAGTTTAAAGTGAATTTTTCTTGAGAATGTAAGCTTTTTGCAACAAGTGGTTTGATGAGGGGTAATTTGTAGCATACAGCCCGAATGGCAAATAGGAATGAGGATAACTGCCAACAGAAAGTACTACCCCCGTAGAGCTCTTAGGTGTGTGCCTATGGTTACTGCATTAAGCTTGTTTATCAGTTTCTTTCGGAAACCAGCAAATGTAGTGTCTAAGGGGAAGGGGTTCTATTAACACTTTCTAAGTTTATTTAACGACTATCACACGCTATCCTCCTGTGTAACACTGTCGTATTGCTTGCAAAATTATAAATAAAATTAAAAAGAAAGGGTGGATAGACAACAATAGAAAATGCAGAAATGCCTGGGAGTCCAGGGAACAGTAAGCACGTGAGTATTACTCTATGGAGGGAGATGCTCTTAAAAAAACAGTGGCTACTGGGAAGTAACTTTCCCCATCTTCTGAGTCAAACTCTTCCACAGAACATTAGTCTTTGAGTGAGACGCAAACATAACCTCCAGATAAGGGTGGTTAGTAAGTATCAGGATGCAAGGGGAGAGCTAAACCACTGTAATACTGCCAACAAAGAACCTGCACATATCTTTGAAATCGAAGGCATAGGGTGTTTAACGAAAGTGTGAACACTGCTCCATGTTGCAGCTCTGCAAGCACCTGCAATGGGAACTGCATTTAATTAAGCTACAGAAAAGACTACAGCTCACGTGGAATAGGCTTTGATTGAACAGTTATTGATGCTTCCATGCAAGCAAATGGACACCGTTGACTGTGAGCGGCGCTGCATAGCAGTTGTTTTGGCCAGCACAGGCTGAAAGCTATTTTAGAATTAGTTTCATCTGCATGCAACATTGTCTGTGTGCACCTAGCGTGAGTGAGCCCTACAGCTAAAATATCCAGGAAGTAGGAAGAGAGGCTTGGTACTCCTTAGCTGATTCCAGTGAACTACCAACTTAAGCAGGGGACACTTAATTTGAAAACTATACTGTGAGAGTGTTTCTGTGTGTGCCACGCATGAGTGGTTGCTGCACAGAAGTATTTTAAACATTATAACTGCACTGTTTCTGTGCGAGGGATTGTGACCTCTGCAGTGACTTCCGGGTCACCAGAGGCATATAACTCGGCTTTGCCGCGAGCGGGCGAGTTAATTCAATTAATTGACTGTGAATGGCGCTGCATAGCAGTTGTTTTGGACAGCACAGGCTTACAGTTGTTTCAGAATTAGTTTTATCTGCATGCAACATTGTCTGTGTGCACCTAGCATGCGTGAGCCCTACACCTAAAATATCCAGGAAGTAGGAAGAGAGGCTTGGTAGTCCTTAGCTGATTCCAGCGAACTACCAACTTAAGCAGGGGACACTTAATTTGAAAACTATACTGTCACTGTGTTTGTGTGTGTGCCATGCATGAGTGGTTGCTGCACAGAAGTATTTTAAACATTATAACTGTACTGTTTCTGTGCAAGGGATTGTGACCTCTGCAGTGACTTATGGGTCACCAGAGGCATATAACTCGGCCTTGCTGAGAGCAGGGCGAGTGCGGGCAGGACACGCAGAGACACACACATCTGCGCATGTTATGCAAGTGAAGAGGGAAGACAGCAAGAATAATTGGAGAAAGTAACTGAGTAAAAGAGGTAAACTTCATGCAGATATAATCAGTTAGGTAAATATTAAACATATTTTTAAATTTGTTATAATGGACCTAACACAAACATTAAAAGGGAAAACTGGGACATTATGCACAGCTTGTGATATGTACCTGTTTACAGATATACCCGTGCTCGAAAGCCCTTTCACATGTTTGAAATGTAAACAAAACGCAGAGATGTTGATAAAATGCATTCACAACCTCAAACACCACTCCAAGGTCATATTACTTGGTGACTTCAATGTAAACTGGCTCTCGCCCTTCGCCTGCACCTACAAGGATGCCCTCACTGCTGCCAACTTCATGCAACTAATACAATCGCCCACTGGGGTCAATTACAGGACTGGGACCAGCACCCTACTGGACTGGGTTCTAACTAACTACCCTGACCATATCTCGCACTCTGAGGTACTCCCCTACATTATAAGTGATCACTCTCCAATTTTGCATATATGAACCAACAAATTCATTAAACCTCCACCTAAAGCCATCAATAGCCGGGTTCTTATCCGTGGGCAACTCGAGAATCTTAGGAACCACCTGCGACTGCTGGACTGGATAATGACAGACTCTGCTGCAGACATTGACTCGGCCCTGGAATTCTTCACCACAAGTTTTAATTTGGCCTGTAACGTGCATGCTCCTTTCAAAAGACGGAAGGTCAGGGGAATTGACGACCCATGAATAACTTATGACCTCCTGCAGCAGTTGAAAACCAGGGACCAACTGTGGCACTAGGCAATGGAGACTGGCAACCAAGCAAATGTTCAGGTATATAAAACTGTCAGAAATGCCTGCACCAGGGCTATCGGCTCAGAAAAAGCTCGCTATTACCGAGACATCCTCACCACCTCATGGAAGGATGGTAGGAAATTCTGGAGCAACCTGAAGGGCATCACTGGGAAAGACTCCAAATCCCCCCTCCCCCCAAAATGTTAAATCTGGATGACACAGTAACACTTGACCCCACAGTGATTGCCAACACTTTCAACTCTGCCTTCACTGACCTCAGCCATGTTCTACCCCTAAACTTCTTCGATCCCTCCACCGGTTACACAGCCAATGGTCAGCAAGGCTCAGCTCAGGCACACCCTCCTATTTCAGGGCTGTGACTGAATATGAAGCCAAAAAATACCCAACTAAAGTTCTTGGTAAGACCAGGTTAAACAGAGACAACCTTGACCTAAAGCTCATTTCCCTCACCCTTGATGTAGTTCTACCTACTCTTACAAAGATCATCAACAAGTCCCTCATGGTCCTCCCAGTTCCCAAGCAAACAGAAACTTGTCCAGGTGACCCCCATTCTTAAAAGTGGAGATAGGGCCCAGTGTGGCAACTACAGGCCCATCTCCATTCTTCCGCCGCTATCCAAAGCACTAGAGAAAATTCTCGCTGACCAGCTGGGGGAGTAGCTGGAGAAGTATGATCTCCATTGTCCTCACCAACATGGCTTTAGGAAAGGTCAGAGCACCACTTCCGCTCTCCTTGAATTCATGAGCTATATCCAGCAGGCCTTGGACAATGGTTACTTTGTTGGTGCCATCTTTATTGACCTCTCCAAGGCATTTGACACAGTCAGTCACCCCCTACTACCTGAACAGCTAGCCGAACTAGGTCTGTCTGCCAATACCCTTCATTGGTTCAACAGCTGCCTCTCCAGCCACTTGCAGCAAGTGAAAATAGGGGATGCCCTCTCATCCAAGCTCCCTGTTCACTCTGGTGTTCCACAAGGGTCAATTCTGGGGCTGTTGCTATTCAGCATTGTTCTTAACACGCTCCTCTATTCCTTCAAAGAACAAATCCTACTATATGCAGATGACGCGGTAATTTTCACAAAAACCTCAGACCATACTAGGCTGAAGAGCCAATTGGGAATACTTCACAGAGGTTGAGCGTTGGTTTATCGGGATGAAGCTGATGCTTAATTATAAAAAGACAAAATCTATGCTCTATCATGGCTCACACAGTAAGCATAAAGCCAAACCGCTGACAATCAGGAACCACACTGGATTTGCCTTGGAATAGATGGAATCTTTTAAGTACCTCGGGGTGACTCTGAATTCCACCCTCTCCTTTACTAACCATACTGAACTCATCACCAAATCAGCAAATACCCCACCTAGGTCTCCTCTACAAACATAAGCACTGTCTAACCGAACAAGCCCTTAAGCTTGCAATTCAAAGCTCAATCGTCTCGATAACTGATTATGGTCTAGCGATTTACGGAGCCGCCTTGGACTCCACAATGAAGCGTATAGCTAAAGCTTTGAATAAAGCCTGCCAACTTCTCCTAGGAGCTGCACCACAGACACACACTTCCGATCACTATGAGCAAACTCATCACTGGTCAAAGGTCATCACCGCCCATTTGGGTGCGCCTTGGTCCCTCCACGGCCCCTCGTCCACAGCCCAGATTCGGCTAGTTAGGGGTCCTGTGCCACAGAAGACCGCCCGCTCACCTCGAATCACACAAGGTCATCACCGGCTATTTGGGCATGCCTCGGACCTTCCACGGCCCCTTGTCCACAGCCCAGATTCAGCTAATTAGCGGTCCTGTGCCACAGGAGACCATCCGCTCACCTTGAATCACACAAGGTAATTTAGCAACAGGAGCACGGCCATTCCCTTTGTCTGAGGACACAAGCCAGAAAGTCTGAATCGGTCCTCTTTGGCGCCTTTTTTCCCCCGAACTTTAAAACGCAGTACTGCTGCTCACAACCCCTCTCGTTCGGCACTATGGGCACAGCTGCATCGGAACATCATAACTGGATTTTCACCGACGTACCTGTACTGTAGCTGACTATTTCTTTACCTTATCTTTTCAACATTCATGCCCTGTTCTGGGGTATTTCCAGCCACAACTGCAAGTTTTTCCTAGTCGAACCCCATGGCGCTCGTTGCTCTCCCCATTCCCCCACCCTCCGCCTTATCTGGGCATTTACTTATATAGCCCCTGTGTCAGTTTCATTCCAGAACCAATCAGGTTGTTTTCCCATTAGCTCCTTATACTAATTCAGCACTAGGTGGCGTCTGGTAACTCTTGAGGCTAACAGCTTCATATAATTACTAGTTCTGTTCTACGTATGCTGACTTCTGTCTGAACTTTAAGGCCCTGTCCACACTACACCACTCCGACCCAGTAACAGATGCAATCCGTTACGGCGGGGGCGAGTGCAGTGCGTCCACACTGCGGCGGTGTCCGCTGGGACTGGCACCTGGCGGTCCACGCCGAAGGGCAGGCGACTGTTCACGGTGGCACCCGATCTTACAATGCAGCTCGTGCTGCGTCCGTGCCCTGTAGGGACCGCTATCATTGTCCACACTACCGCCGTAACTTACAAGGCGGGACCGGTTCCATAACCATTGTTGAAACCACCTCATATGTAATTTCAAAAACATGTTACAAAAACGCCTTCTGTAACGTTACAGGTGTAAACGCAAACCATTGCGGTAACGGTTTGGGCACTCTGTAACGTTACAGAGGCATAGTGGGGACAGGGCCTTAGTCTTTTACTCACAATGATGCCGAAATTCCTGCTCTTGCTTGGAACCAGCCTGCTAGTCATCTCATTAACTAAGCTCCCCCTGGCTACTAGCTCCCACTGGAATTCCTGGCAGCATTACCCTGCTGATGATTTCCTCTTTTCAAACCTGCTTGTCAGACAGACAGTGGATTTTGACCTCACTCCACTACTGATCCCCAAATTCCTTAACTACCTAATAGCTGCCTATTTGAATCACAATCTCAGCTCTAAAATGTTGACTGATACAACATTTTTCCTACGTAGACTTTGGTATCTCATGCTGCTCGCCATCCTGCTAGCAGGCGATGTGGAACAGAATCCTGGTCCTTCACAGTATTAATCTAGCAATACTGTCTACTGGACTACTTCCTCTGGGCTCCGTATAGCCCACCTAAACATAAGGAGCCTGATGTTTAATTTCCCTGATCTTGAGGCCTGGGTCTCCATCTATAACCCGGACATTTTGGGTCTATCTGAGACATGGCTTAAGTCGTCTACCCCCGATTCTGTCTGCTCTCTAAATGGCTATAGTCTCCTTAGGCATGACCGATTATCCCCCAAGCGGGGCAGGGGAGTTGCTCTGTTTTATAAGGCACCTCTACATATCACGCAGACTAATATTCCTCAATCTTCCTTATGTGAATCCCTCCATGCACTCCTCCACCTGGGTCCTAAAAAACTTCACATAGTTGTTGCCTATAACCACCCCTTGGGGGGGCTGCCTGCCTTCTCCACTCTGTTGGAGAATTCAATAAAAATATCAGGCCATAATGAACTGCTCATTCTTGGGGACATGAACCTAAACTGGCTTGGACAAACTCATAGCTCCCTTCTATCTTTGATTCAAAGCTACCACCTCCACCAAGTTATATCTGTACCCACTAGTGTCTCCCCTAAAGAAAACTCTAGTACGCTATTGGATTGGGTATTAACGAATAGGATAGACAGAACTGTAAATGCAGGCATCCAGCCAGATTCTATATCTGACCACTCCCCCATCTTGTGTGTGTGGCAACACTCTAGTCCCCAGCCTTCACCACCACGCTTAATCACCTTCAGGAACTATGTCAACCATGATGAAGTGAAATTCCTACATGAAATTGCGGCTATTGACTGGACCCATGTTTTGAAGACCCTGGATGTCCAAGCAGCTCTCGATTACTTTCTGGATCAATTCCTTGCAGTTCGAAATAGACACACACCCCTCGTGACCCAATGTGTTCGAGTGAAACCTACTAGGTGGTTACACAAAAATCTACTAGCTGCACTCCACGCCAGAGACGAAGATTGGAAGCGTTTTAGGAAATCCGGCCTTAACGCAGACCACCAGATCTATAGGGCCCAGCGTAGCAAGTGTAAAAAGCAGATCAGACAAGCAAAAAGCTCCTACTGTAAGGGGCTTTTGCTGGACGCATCAGGTGATCCTAGGAAATTCTAGATGCATGTGAAAACATTTCTAGGTGTCCAGAAACCTCACTTAGATGACGATATGATTATTGATGGAATCCACTGCGATGACCCCCGAACTATTGCGGAAGCATTTAACAAACAATTCTCTGACCTATCCCAGCTCACATCTATGTCCCCAGCGCAGCCTTGTCCCAGTCCACATTGCCCTCCCTTCTGGGCTTGCCCTCCCTTTTACTTTAAGGCTGTGTCTAAATCGTAAGTCCTTAGCTTACCTAATACCATTTCCGATAATTCTAGTGTAGGCTTGGATGGAATTGAGCCCAAGCTTTTAAAATTTTCTGCGCCACTCATTGTCCTGCCACTATCAAGGATTTTCACCCTCTCCCTCTGCGCTGGATTTGCCCCTGAGATCTGGAAAGTGGCTAAAATCACCCCAGTTCCTAAGAAAGGAGATATAAGAGATATGGCAAATTACCATCGGAGTGCTATCCTGTCAGTACTGTGCAAACTCATGGAAAAACTTGTATCTATCCAAGTTACTGAATTTCTGACCAAATACAACCTTCTTTCACCAATTCACTATGGCTTTCGAAAAGGTCATAGCACCTCCACTGCCTTGCTTCACCTTACCAATGACATCCTCACTGTAATGGATAAAGGCCAATTAACCGGTGCAATATTTATCCTCGTTTTGACCTTTTTGATCATCCTCTCCTACTTGACAGCCTCCTAGCACTTGGTTTCTCGCTAAACTCAGCAACCTGGTTTAGGAGCTACCTATCAAACAGAACCCAGACTGTCAGATTCCATTCTGCGGTGTCCAGCCCTATGGCAATCAACCTAGGTGTTCCACAAGGATCAATACTAGGCCCTCTTCTCTTCACTATTTACATTAATAGTATCTCATCAGCAGTCCCAGGTTGCAATGTGATCCTTTATGCTGATGACCTGGTCCTGTACTGTAGTGACAACAATAAACACCGAATAAACCAGTCACTCTCTTCTGCTTTCATGTCTACTCAGTCTTGGCTTCTCCACCAAATGTTAATTCTAAATGCTAATAAAACACAAACAATGCTGTTTGGGGCGACAGTTAAATTAAAACACAACCAATAATTTTTTAAGGTGACCGTTGGTCATGGTGGGCTTGACCTTGAATTGGTACACTCCTTCAAGTATCTTGGAGTCCTCCTTGATGAGAACCTAAACTTTGACAAACACATACTGAACACCTGTAAATCAGTTAATACTAAAATTGGAGTAGCTTTCAAAGCCATCTATGTCCTCACACCGTTGGCCAGATTAGCCATCGCCAGGGGGGATCCTGCTCCCGTCATTATCCTATGGTGTAGTCTCATACCCATACGCATCCCAGTCTACTCTCAGGAAATGGGATACTAGCTACAACAGTATCTGCAGGTATGCCTCTGCTTCCCCCTGGTCTAAACACCATTACCAGCTCTATGCAGACCTAAACTGGCTTCCCCCCCTCTTCTGTCCGTACTCTGGCTCTTAGCACCCTGACTGACAATATACTCAGAAATGGTATCCTGACCTCGCTTGCCTGCTTGTTATCTCTGCTGCCTCCTCACATGGCCTTCAATCAGCAGATAAATCACTACTGCTTATAACTAGATGTAAAACTAATAAAGGGACCCTAGCTTTTGCACACTCGGCAGCCAAACTATGGAACTCTCTACCTCTGGACATCCGCCTAGCTCCCAGTCATGACCAATTTAAAAGCAAATCCCGCTCCTTCCTCTTCAGTCAGGTCTCCTGTACCTGCTTCAAACCCCCCATAATGTGCCATTCTATCCCTATGGTCTCTATGGTCCTGCTGTCTTACCTCCCATTGCTGCTAGCCATATCCTAATTTTATCCAGCCTACCTAGTACTGTTGTCAAGGCACTTATGTCCCAACTGTACATGCCACCCATACCTAACTGTTGATCGCTAAATGTGTTACTGTTATCTGAACCTTGTTTTGTATCTGAACTCAATAACTTTACTGTAAATAACTATGCTCTTGTGTACCTTGTTTTCTCAGTTATACCATTCTCTCCCTAACCTAGAGTACTCCTATTTGTTCTACCTCTTTGTCAATTGAAATACTGGTTATTGTTAAAGTATGTTGCTATCAGTCAAGTTTGTTTCTGTATGCACTGATGTATTGTACCCTCCCGGGTCGTGCCTGAAAATAGTTATTGCTATGGCTAGTGCACCTACCCGGTAAACAAAAGCTAAATAAATAAACTGGCTGGTTACATCTGCAGGGTCGGATCCTTTATCACACTTGCCTCACTGTAAAGAATGCCTCCCTTGGACTGCTGCCCGCTGGGGTACAGAATCTCAGATACATGCACCCTACAAGTCCCCCATTGTCGCACATCCCAAGGACAGCTGTATTTTGCCTGTAGAGCTCCTAAAGGGTTTAATTCCCTACCCTGTGAGACTGCAAACTCCACCACCCTTGGCCCTTTCAAACAGAAGCTCCGTGAACACCTTGTTGCCCTTGCCCCCTGCGACTGCTTCACCTAACCCCCTTTCCTTCCCTATATTTAACATGGCCTATCTTTCCTCCTCCACCTATCTTTCCTCCTCCCACTAGCCCATGCAGCCCTAACTTGGAGTCAAATCTCCCCTGCCAACTTTGCTTGTAATTTACCCCACACTCCCTCTAAGCTGTCCAGGTCAAACAATCTCCCTGCTGGCCTGCATTTTTTCCTTTCATTTTTCTTTGGCCTTGGCACGTACCACAGTTGATGCCTCATGCCTCATCCCCCTCTGTTGACAAGGCTTTCTGGCTGCAATCACCCCCACTACTATCTACCCCTCACCAACCTTGCCTACCTCACCAAACCCCAGTGATATCTGCCCCTCACCAGCCTTACCCTTGTTGTGCACTCTTATGCCCCACTTTACACTCTCCCTAGATGTTCACCTTTTAAGTTTAACCTGACTCCCCTACCTCCACTGGGTACATTATCACTCAGTTTTGGTTATCTGTACTTCATATTACCTCTCTGTTTACTCCTACTGTTTGCCTTACTTGCGTTCTTATGGAGGATTTACCTAATGTTTTATTTGGTACTGTACATATTACCTTTCTGTATACCTGTACTGTACTTGCCTGTGCTTGCTTACTTGTACTGGATTTTCCCAATGTTTTATCTGTATTGATAAATGTCTGTATTTGTCTCTCAACGTGGAACCTATATAAAAGAGCCATTGGCTCAAAGGTGTTAATCCAAAAGTTAAATAAATAAATAGAAATATCCCTGTTTAACACAAGACTAAAGGCCCTTGAGCACAATCAACAGTGTCTGATGTTAAAAATGGGGACGGATCCAACAAACAATGACCACTCAATATCAACAACAGGAAACTCAAACATAAAGTTAACCAAAGGCCAGGGCCCAATACCTAAACCTAGACAGCTCCCCCATCCCCAACAACATTAAACAAAACAATCCTGAAACAGAGTCAAATTAGCATGTAACATTAACAAACCATATACCCAAATAGGAAGAGAACAAGAGGGGATGAAACAGAGGACTTTCAAAATGAGGATTGGTATAATATACAGAGTACTAGACCATCTAAGAAAAAGAAAGGGAGAAAGGCAGAGGTTTTCACGGTCCCCCTCCACAACAGTTTCGACACCCTGACAGAATTAACTGAAAACGACAGTTACATCCCCCTAGTTACCACTACTCCTTACCAAACAACTCCAACTAGGGAAGCCACCAGTACAACTGAAGTACAACAAACCCCTTTTGTACTCCACAATGCTAGTACTACGGCTGCGGACCCACCAGTTATAACTACAGCCATAATAAAACCACAAACCCAAACAAACATGTTACCAGAACAAATATTGTTATTGGAGGACTCAGTTACCAGGTTCACAGACAGATACTCCACAAGGGGAAACAAAGAAAATGTGACTAGCTGTAGCTACAGTGGGGATGCCATTAAAGACATAACTATAGTGCTACCAGGTATCCTTCAAAATGTCCCAAACCCGAAAACTGTTAATCTTCGTGTAGGCACAAACAACTTCGCTAAGCAGGAAGTGGGAAATATAATACAAGACATGGAGCAAGCAGTAAAAACACTAAAGAATTTAAATACAACTGTAATTATATCAGAAGTCCTACCAGTACCAAGGGCTAGTTATAAAAGATTAAAAAGCATCAAAACTTACAATAATTGGTTGCTTAGATGGTGCCTAGCTAATAACGCAGAATGTATAAAAACATGGGAAAAATGTTATATTAACAACGTACTCTATGGATATGATGGTTTACACCTCAGCAAACAAGGTTCGCAGCTTCTGGGATGCATTTTTCATAATACATTAAACACAGCCCAAACAAAAAACTGAACAGTACGGGGCAAGGGGAACTTTTTACTTCAAAACAAGCTACTTTACCTGGGACAAAAAAACAAAAAAATAGACAGACAAATGACACACAATAAAAAAGCCGGACTGACCTTTCTTCTGACTAATACAAGAAGTCTACATGGTACAAAAATAGACGAACTTCAAATCATCCTAAATAAAGATGGTATTGAAAGAGCTGCTATAACAGAAACTTGATGGGGGGATACCTCAAACTGGATCACAAACATACCTGGCTACACTACTTATTATAAAAAACAGAACATCAAAAAAAGGGAGAGGAGTGGCACTATTTATGAAAAATAATATCAATTTTAAATTAATTAAGGATCATCCTGAGGAAATGTCAAATGAAATAATTTGGATTGAAATAATAAGGGACAAACAACCAAAATTACTTGTAGGCCTATGTTACAGGCCACCAGATACTAATTTAACAGCACACCAGGATATCCTAAACAGTATTAGTAACAAAATGGACAAAGAAACAATATTACTAGGGGACTTCAATCTCCCAGGTTTAAACTGGATGGAGGTGACAGGTAGTAATAGTCTAGAAAATGTGTTTCTAGATGTATGCTATACAAATGGTCTACACCAACTGATCACAAAACCAACTAGGAAAAATAACATTCCAGATTTCAATCACTCAATCAAAATCTTTATTTATCCAGGCGGGCATCATTGAGCAAGCTCATTTTCAAGCTGGACCTGGTTTATACAAAGTTATTTACAATTTCAAACGGACAATGCATGTAGAAACAGACAAACATTTACAAAATAAAGAGTTAATACATGGTGTACATAGGATAAGACAGGGTAATAAACATCGAATTTGGTGACGCAACGAAAAAACAAAACAAACGACAAAAACAAGTAGGTCATAGATCCCATATATATGTATACATAGCAGCCAAGTATAATTGTACAGTGTATTTATAGAATATATAAGCGGTTTAGATAATTATCTAACCTGTAATCTTTCCATCTTTCACAGATAAAACCGTAGGGTGATGGGAAGGGGGTCTGGCAAATGTGGACCAACCTGGGGAAGGAGAGTTGTGGAATGTTGGTTGTTAGTATGGAGTGGGAAAGAGAGGTAATAGGGGCAAGAGGGTGAAAGTAAGAGCCATGTAAGAGTAGGGGTATGGGGCGAGGAGAATATTGCAATTCATTCAGGCGCAAGTCATTCAGGTAATGGGTCATATAGGCTAATTTAGGAGCAGTGTTGGAAGAACCCCACAGAAAAGGGAGACGAGGATGACGGGTGGAAGGTAGCGTATTAGTGCATAGGGTTAGATGTGCTAGGCACACAAGGTGGTGGCGCGGGGTAAGTGTGAGGTCTAGCTAACCCTGTGGGAAACATTGGCAATGTTCCTTTACGAGGCGTGAATAAAGTGACTTAAAGGAGGTAATGGTCATGGGAAAACTAATTTTCAATATTTTTTGTAGTTAATTCCACAAAGAGGGTAGTATGAAGTTAACGGCATTCCTTCCAATGTGAGTGTTAATTTTGGGCAATTTCAATGTGATATAAGAGTGGCTTCTTAGTGCACATTTACTTATTATGTTTTGCTGGAGACAGTCTCATACATATGATGGTAGTTGGTTATTTAATGCTCTGAAATTTACTGCTTACTGATATTCCAGATAAAGTTAAAAATATCCAATTCAAAGAGCCCATTCTAAATAGTGACCACATGACAATAACCTTTGAAACCCACATATACCAAAACCCGAATTAGGGAAAACCATATTTAAAAACTGCAATAAAGCGAACTTTGCCCAATTAAACCTAGATCGTCGCAACTGGCAATGGGATAATTGGTCCTCCTCCCCAGATGAACTTTGGACAAGAGTTAAAAACAAAATTATTGAACTGGAAACAAAACATGTACCAGATAAAACCACATACAACAAGAAGGGTAAACTACCTCTATGGTTAGCACCAAGCACGCTGCAATTACTAGCAAAGAAAAGAAGGGCATATAGAATACTCAAAAGAGACAATAGTGAATATAACAATTGCAGATACAAGTCAATTCTAAAAAAATGCAGGCACAGAATAAGACTAGAAAATAATAAGCAAGAATTTAGACTAGCTTATAGGAAAGATGGGGGAAAGTTTTTATTCCTACATAAACAATAAAAAACAAACTGCAAGAATTGTTGGCCCTTTGACTGTAAATTCGCATGAAGTAACTACACCTCAAGATATAGCCGAGGAATTTAATAATTATTTTTGTTCAGTATTTAACCCCCCAAAAATGAAAACTACGTACCTACCGTAATTATAATCTTTCTATGTATCTTCACCATTCATCACCTTTGGGTATATGGCCAGAGGTCATGACCCCGTGGGAGCTTTTTTTTGATTGGATGGGCGGAGTCGGCGCACCATTGGTGCCAACCAGAGACCCGGCGCACTGCGTGGCGCTCATGGGTTGGCCATTAGGTGCTGGACGACTCCACCCTCCCGCCAGTTCTGAGTCACCGAAGTGGTTAGAAGAAGGGTTGGGAGGGTAGGACAAGGAAGTCCAATGGACAGACAAAGGAAAAGATATAAAAACTGAAAGGAGAAATAACGACTGAGAGGACAGAATAAGAAAAGACTAAAACTAAGGGGATTGGGTAGGGGCCCCAATCTCTGGAAGTAGAAAGAATGAGGAAGGGAGGGTTAGGGATTCTTAGACATAAAGAAAGACTGAGAGGGGGGAAAAATAAGGACCATACTCTGGAACTTTGACCTGTCTCCAGATTGTATAGGAACTGCAAGGAGTAACCAAAGGCTTATTGGTAGAATTCAAGGCACAAAATCACTGACAAAAACTCCCTTAAAGCAGAGTAGGCTATTCTGGAGAGAGACAGGCTACAGGGAATCCCCCACCACCACCACCACCACCACCACCACCACCACCACCAAGGGAAAACAATTTTTGGTGTAATAAAAGTATTTTCTTGAAATGGCTAAGGATATGCCAAAATGACAAAGGAACTGAGGAAGACGAGAGAAAAGAAGAGGAGGAGAGGATAGAGGGCAACTGCCTACTCCCACCCCACAGGGTTGGAGCCTAGAGCACTGAAGGAGTGCCCTCCCTCCTGACCACTCTCCCCAGAAATATCATCCCCCATGTGCACCTGTTTACTCCGCCCCTGACTAAAGAAAGGAGGGGGGCAAGGATGGGCACAGAGAGGGAGGGGGACCCAGAGACTGAGGCCCCAGGGCGATGGTGGTCGGGATTGTGATGAATGGTGAAGATACACAGAAAGATCATAATTATGGTAGGCACGTAATTTTCATATCTTATCTGTGTCAATCTTCACCATTTATCACCTTTGGGTAAGTGCCGAGCCCCCCCGAAGGGGGTTATCAGCCCTAAGGGACAGAGTCCCTTAGCTCTCAGTGGGTGACACACTAAGAGGGAGAACTTTCAGGGCCTGGGGAGGCCCGAATGTGGGGAGAGTGAGACGGGGACCCCTTGGAGGGGGTAGGAAGCTGCCCCGACAGACGCTGCCTCACTCTATGGGAGAAAAGATAGGTTCTCTGGTGGGCGCAGTTAATCACCCTACACCGGGCCAAGGGTGACAACCGGGAAAGACGCAGCCATGCCGTCCGCCTAGTGCAGATCACTGTCCCTACGACCCTGGTAGCTACCTCATTGGCATCATACGATGCCCTTGCTTGGTGCCTTGCTAGCTCCAGGCCATGTGCAGAGAATGCAATGGCTTGCCTAGTTTGCTCCGTGTCAGGCATCGAGGCTAGGAGCTGACCCAGCCTGGACCACAAGAACCTGTCCTAGGTTGCATAGTGGGCCTGATGTGCTGCAACAGAAAGCAGCAACCGTGCCAAGTAGAAGGTCCTCCTCCCCCAGAAGTCAAAATCTGAGGAATCTTGATCTGGGCCGGTCACAGTGCAGGGCGCAAAGCCCATCAGGAGTATCCAGTTGTGTCAATCCTGACTGAGGATGAGGCATGGAACCTGGAGACTCCGGAGGGGCACAATACCACTGGCAGAGATCCCTAGGGGCAGGAACTCCGGAAAAGGGTCTCTGCCAGAACGCAACAATGCCTCCCGGAAGGGAGCAGGCCGGGGCACCACAAAGGTGTCCTCATTGAAATCGCCTAAAAGGCATGCGCCAGTGCTCTGGATTGTGTAGAGTGGGAGGGTTAATGTGCAGGTCCTCCAGCATCCTCACGAGGAATCACTGATACTCGGCGAGATCAGCAGCTGGACAGATGATTCCTCTCTCCCAAAAGAGGGGGATGAAGAGTTGGAGGACTTCAAAGGTTCAGAAGCTGTCTGCTCAGGGGAAGGTTGAGAAACCTGTCTGTCCATTGCCCTAACATAAGAGGGAAACTGAGCAGCCTGAGTTCTGAACTGCTCCCAGGACAGAGGCCCGCTAGGACCACGAATGCCTGGGAGCACAGGAGAAGGTGGCAGAGGGATAGGGGCAGAACCAACAATGGAAATTGGTTGACCTCTGCCTGGACTAGGGAGTGCACCGGGAGCCCTAGGGGAGGAAGGCGCTCCGGAAGACTCCACAGCTGACAGCTGAACAACCAAACTGGTACTGCCTAGGCTGCGCCCTGAAGAATCCCCCCTGTGAGGTGACCGGGGCCGTGTAGGTCCAGAAGGACGGTCCCCTACCTCCAAAGAACGGGGCCCTCTCAAGGAAACCGAGGGGGAAAAGTGGAGATCCGCGCTACGGCTTCTCCCAGAGCCCGGGTGGGTTCCAGAAAAAGGCAGCCGGACAGTCCCCATGCCCCTCGACCCCTCAGAATCCGACAGCATCCTCCTCCTCGAGGGAGCCATCCTAGGCAACTGACAGCCCTGGTCGGCCACCGAAGGAGCTATCTAGGGAGCAGCACCCTCCCCTCCCATAGGTGCTCTGATCAACCCCAAAGTTGGGCGATCCAGGCACACCACATGAGGGGGTACCATGTTGAGGGGTCAGAGAACCCTCCAAGGCCAGGCTGCAGAGCAATGGTGGCCTGCACCACTGCCTGCTGGTCAGAACCCCTGACCCCAGCAGTCACTGTCCGCTTCTCAGAGGGGGGCTGACTCCGGCCCGTCGAGGACACTATGAGGGTGCCCACGCCAGCAGCTAACTCCAAAGAGCCACACTGCCTGTCTGACACATAGCCCGACACCTCCTCCAAAGAGGTGGAAACCGAAGCCCTGTGCCAAACAGTTGGTGGGCACCTGCTGCCATCCCGACCAAATAGGGCACCAGAAGCAGAGACCGCACCAAAGTCGGTACCACCGTCCTCCACAGCACTGTGAACAGTGGCAGAAGAGGACACGGCTCCAACAAGGGCAGCAGTCTCAGAGCCAGAGCCTGACACAGCACCTTCCCGCCCCATGGCGCCGTGAGTGGTGCCGAGGACAGAGATGGCACCAATGACGGCTCTGACAGCGCTCTCGGCGCCGAGATCCGGAACCCCCATGGTGCCGTGCCCATGCCCGGAACCTCGAACGGCTCCAGAGCTGGACACTGCGCCAATCTGAGAAAAAGTCAGAGACGGCAACGTAGAACCTCCCACGGCACTGTTAGCACTATCGGCATCACGAACGGTGCCGACAGCAGCCACGGCGCCGAGCGACGGACCAATGCCAATGACAGCGCCATCAGGGCCCATGGCGCCACGAATGGCGCCAAGGCCCATATCGGTGCCAACTGATGGTGTTGAGGACAGTGCCGACCCGGGCCTTCCGATCCACGAGTCCAACACCAGGGAAGCCTGCCAACGCGGTGCCTCCCGCCTGTCCCCCAGAGGGAACAGACTGGGCCTCCTGCACCTCGGGAGGAGCCTCGGCCACAGCTAGGCTATGAGAGGTCGAAGCTCCCTCCTCCTCGGTCCATATAGAACCGGGAGGGACCGGAGTAAGGCTGAGAGAACGGAGTTGGCCCAATGGGTGCGTGACCGACCCCGGAAGTCGGGCGGAGCCACCCCACTTTCCATGTGCGTTGTCTGGATGACCCGGTGGTCCATGGAGAAGCAGGCGTCACACGAATCCATGTCATGAAGCGGGCCAAGACACGCGAGGCAATGGTCATGCTGGTCGGTGACAGAGAACTTACGGCCACAAGGGCACCGTCGCATGGGGGGCCGTCCGTCTTAGAAGATTTCTTGCCCTCCGACCGACATGACCTATGAAAAAGAAACACCAAAACAAGACTCGACATCGCAAAATTAAACAAATAAAAAACAATCTTACCAGGAGACGTCAAGTAAGCTATCAGAACCGGCAGGAGAACGGGGCTGACGCACTACGACACAGAGCTGACAGATTCGAATGGCAAAAAACAAAACTGTGTAGCAGCAGGCCTCAAAGTTGCTCAGAAGCTTTCCATGAGGTGACCTCGACAGCGGGAGATGAAGAACTGGTGGGTGGGCGGAGTCATCAGCACCTAACGGCCAACCCGCGAGCGCTACACAGTGCGTCGGCCTCGAGGGCGGTGCCGATGGTCCGTCGACTCCGCCCATCCCAAAAAAAAAAAAAAGCTCCCGCGGGGTCATGACCTCTGGCCATATACCCAAAGGTGATGAATGGTGAAGATTGACACAGATAAAGATATATAATGACACATTCACAGTGAACAAATCTGAGAACATATTGGAACTTATGCAAAAAAAGATCCTAAATAAATTGGATAACCTTAACATTAACAAATCACCAGTCCCTGACAAGTTGCACCCAAGACTCCTTAAAGAAATCAAAGAAAGGTTAGTGGAGCCACTCCATAAAATATTCAGCATGTCACTACTTTCAAAAAGAATACCAAGCCACTGGAAATAGCCATTGTTACCCCTATTTTTAAGAAAGGCTGCCAGGGTGAAACAGCAAACTACAGACTGATCAGCCCCTCCAGTGTACTGGGTAAGATCTTTGAATCTTTACTTAAAGTTAAACTTGAGGAGGATATGAAAAAAAGTACCTAATAGACCACTCCCAGCATGGCTTTAAAAATAAGTGGTCATGTCTAACTAGCAACCTGATTTTTTATGAAAACATCAGCAAAACCCTTGGGGATAAGATCCCAGTGGATATCATCTACCGGGACTTCTGTAAAGCGTTTGACAAGGTGCCCCATGGAACATTAATAGCTAAAATGCGAAAACTGGGAATCAACAGTATAATCACAAATTGGGTGGAAGAATGGTTAAACAACTGCACTCAGAAGGTATGTGTTAGGGGACACATGTCCAAATCTAGTTCAGTTAGCAGTGGAGTACCACAGGGATCAGTTTTGGGCCCAGTATTACTTTCCATCTTTATATCTGATCTGACCAATAATATCAATAGTTTCGCAATCAAATTTGCAGATGATAAGAAACTAGCAGCCCAAGTAAAAACTGAGGAAGACATTTTAAACCTCAAGAATGATTTAAAAAAACTAGAGGAATGGGCATTGCAGAATGACATAAAATAACAGTAAATGTGTTATAAGGCACTTAGGAGCAACAATCAATCAGTTTACCTTGAATGGGCACGCCCTAAAACCAGTATCAGAGGAAAAAGACTTAGGAATAATTACACAATCTGACTTATCATTCCAAAGCCACTGTAACCATGTTATCAATCGAGTTAATAGGCATATAGACAACATTAAGAGGTCCTTTACCTCAAGAGATAGATCAGGGATGTATCTTGCTACTCTATAAGGCCTATGTCAGACCACACATGGACTACTGCTCACACCTATGTAGTCCATATCTCAGGAGAGATGTAAATAGGTTGGACGGGGTGCAGCGGAGAGTCACCAAACTGATAACCAATATGCATAACAAAAACTATGATGTAAGAGTCGATGAACTGAACTTATAACTCCTTGGAGCAGTGGAGAATAAGGGGTGACCTTTTACTAATGCACAAATTATCAAACGATCTTGAATTAATGACTGAACTAGGCATGTCCTACAGCCCACGGGACTGTAATTTAAGAAGCCACAAATACCAACTGGCATTAACTTATCCCAAAACAGACAATAGGCATTTCTTTTTTACCCAAAGAATAATTCCCTTACGGAATTCACTTCCTAGATCAGTAGTTGATTCCACCAATCCAGCAAATTTCGAACACAATCCAGACTGCCATTTACTGCATCATGGATGTAGTACCAGCTTGCTGGAGATATACTCATATGAGCTACGGCCTTCTGTATATCTATTAACTCTTAGTATAAGCCTTAGTATAAGCTACAGAAGAGACTACAGCTCACGTTGAATGGGCTTTGACTGAACATTTATTGATGCTTCCATGCAAGCAAATGGACATTTTTATGTTAGTGAAGAATGCAGCAGTAGCTATCTTTTTGTCGTCCATGTGAGCAAGAAGCAATGTTGACTGTAGACAACCACTCAGTTAGGCAAGCAATGGTTGTAGACAGGTCTCCTATTGCTATGAGGATCATAGGATGTAAGCGCAGAGACAACTGCTTATGAAACTTTCATTCACTGATGTAGGCACTAAGGATATGTGTCACATTTATCGAATGTAGTATACATTGCAGAAGATTTCACAATGAAGGGAGAAATGTACAGAGAATCAAAGACTGAGAAATCCTGAACTCTGCACCATCTTAGCAGTAAACCTTAAGAGCGAACAAAGAAACTCCTTGTACTTGTAATTAGCAGGGGAGTCATGGAATGAAAATGACATACTAACCATAATTGATCTTCCAGAATATCTTCACTATTCATTCACACTAATGGATCTAAGACAGATGCACTAGGATCCTATGGAAGCAAGTATTTTGCAGCTTGGAGGGGACAGACAGTGCTGGCACTGCCCATGAGGCTGAGATAATCACGCTGCACACATTAGCCAGCCAGTAACTGACGCTGCTCCCCTCCCTTCCTCAGTTCTGTTTGTCAGTAGAAGAAAACAAGTGGGAGAGAGAAAAAAGAGTGAGCTACAGAATTCTAGCTCAAAGGGATAGGATACAGAATATAAAAATAATAAAATAAAAACTGACTGCCAACTAAATAGATCTAAGGATTGGGCCAGGAAAGTGGCACAAAGGTGGCAGGTATAAGAGCCATAGCCTATATCAGCTACCTGGACAGGAAGGGTAGAGAAAAGAGAGATGGGCTGCAGCCCTGTCATATAACTCTGGCATATACACAGGGACCTAGAAAGAGATCATTGTGTAATTAAGATGGCAAAATACTAGCCTCAATTAAAAACAGCCTTTATACTCCCAAGAAGACAATGTCAATTTAGTAGGGTAAAACCCTAAGCTCCTCAAGAGAAGTAAAAACAACAGGTGTGATTGGACAGAGTCAAAAAGCATAAAAAAGAAAAGTTACGTACTTACCCTAACAGTAGATCTTCGAGAGAACCTCTTTTATGAGACCACACCTAGGAGCTATAGCCATTAGGCACCAGAACCACAAGGAAACTTTTCTGCTAGCAGTCCACTAGGGACCGTCCACAACATCTTATGTTAACTTCCTCTCTATATAAATGTGGGCAGCCCCTCTCCCTCCTCAGTTCAGAGGAAAGGGAGCAAAGGTATAAAGGAACCTCCTCTTCCAAGAGAAGGAAAATGCATCTTGCCAGAAATCTCCAGGCCCTGGAGTGAGTGAGCAGAAAACTGGCAGTTTTGCATTGAGTGGGGATGCAAAAACGTCCAGATCAGGGTGACCCCACCTGTCGAACAGGTCTTCGACTACCGAGGTCAGCAGTTCCCACTTGTGCATTCTGGACTGTGACCTGCTTAGCTTGTCTGCCAGGATGTTTAGGATGCCTAGAACATGGACCGCTGACAGCTCTAGACCATGTTCTACAGCCCAGTACCAAACCCTCATTGTTTCTCTGCAGAGGGGGTAAGAATGAGTGCCCCCCTTGCTTGTTTATGTAGTGGACTACACTGATGTCTATGTGCACCAACAGATGTCCCGGGGAAAGATGGGTCTGGAAGGCTTGCAGAGCATACAGAATGGCCCTCATCTCTCACTAGGACATTTATGTGGAGGGACGACTCCACTCTGGTCCATATTCCTTGTGTCTGGTGGGACCCCAGATGTGCCCCCCCCCAAAGCAAATCCCCAGACCGACTGTGCTGAGAATCTGCTGAGAAGAGGGAATGAGGAAGGGAACCCATTTCAGCAAATTGCTGGGTTCCATCCTCCACTGGAGCACCTTTCAGACAGAAGAAGGGACTAGATCCTGCTGTTCTAGGTCATCGGTGCGCTGATCCCACTGGACTCAATGCCCACTGAGGGAGCCTCATGTGCAACCTGGCCAAGAGTACCATGACAATGGCTGCTGCCATCAGGCCCAGCAGTCTCAGAAATATCCTGGCTGTGATATACCTGTTGTAAAGCAGACAAGCCTGTGTCTTGAGACGCTTTGCTCTGTCCTGGGGCAGGAAAGCTAAGCCCTGAACAGTGTCCAGTACTGCCCCTATGTACTGCAGACACTGGCAAGGGATCAAGACTGACTTGGGCAGATTGACTGTGATCCCTAGGGCACGGAACAGCTGTCTGGTGTGCACTAGGGTGTGAGGTAGCTGCTCTTTGGACTGAGTTTTGAGCAACCAGTTGTCTAGATAAGAGAAGACATACAGTCAACTCTCTCTTAAGAGCTGCTACCACAACTACTAAGCATTTGGTAAATACCCAGGGTACAGATGACAAGTCAAAGGGCAATACCCTGAACTGGTAGTGATCCCCCTGAAACAGGAACCTGAGGTAGTTCCTGTGGGGTGGACAAACACTGATATGCAGGTAAGCATCCTGCATATCCAGGGAGCATATCCAGTTCCATTTTTGCAGGTGGGGCAGCAGGCCTTGCAGAGTGACCATCTTGAGCTTCTTATACTGAATATAGAAGTTCAGATCCCACGGATCCAGATTGGGCCTCAAGTCCCCTGTGGATCTGCGGACTAGGAAGAAATGAGAATATTACCCTCTGTTCCTTTGTTGCTAGAGAGCTAGTTCTATGGCCCTTTTGCACAACACTGTATGTACTTCCTCTATTAGCACTGGTATGTGGTCTGGAGGATAAGTTCAGGTAACTGGTGGAAGGTCTGGAGGCAACTCCAGAAATTGTAGAGCACGGCCCTGTTTTATTAACTGCAGGACCCAGGCATCTGTTGTAAACACTCTGCCCTGTTCCAGGTGGAGGGAGAGGGGACCCCCTACCACCATTTCCAGATTTGGTACTAGAGGGTGGAGGTCTAAAAAGGAGTCATGCTGAAGCAGATCTGGTGGTGGCAGCCACAACTCCACCTTTAGCAGCTTTGGAGTGGGTACCTTTGGAGGAGGTTGGGACCGGCAAAGCTGACCCTGCTCTCGCTTTGCTCTGTTTGGCCTATGACCTGGCACCCTCTTCCCACTTCTGGGTTGTGTGTGGTAGAGCGAATGAACTGATCTTAGAGTCCTTCCTGAGATTTGCAGGCCAAAGAGGATATCCGGTACATCAGCCCCAAAGAGAGTTTACCCTCTGCAAGGGGCATTCAGAATGGATTACTCAACATCATTAGTGAATCCTACCACCCTTAGCCAGGAATGCCTTCTTAGGCACATGCCAGCTGAAGCTGGTCTGGCTGAGGTATCCAAAATGTTGCAGGTAGACCTTAAGAGGTGCCTGCCCATGTCAGCCCCAGTCTGGAGGGTCCTGAGCAACTCCTGCTTCTGGGCACCCTCTGGGAGAGAGACTGGGCTGCTGCTTTAGCCTATTTTCAGAGGGTATTCTGGTATTTGACCATATGGACCTGATAATTTGCTATTCTGAGGCCCAGAGTGGCAAAGGTTCTCTTTCCCATATGGTCCAGTTTTTCAACTTTTATCTGGGGGACTGAGGCGTTTAGGTCTGAGTCATTGGCTGCCTTTTTCACCACTGAATCAGCCTCAGGTTGGACTGAAAAATAAAAAAAAATACTTTCCGGAAGGGGCCTGGCACAGCTTGTCTGCCTTCCCGGGCATGGTAGGAATCAAGCTTGATCTATGCCAGGTGGCCAGGGAGGCATCCTCTAATGCAGCCAACAGAGGAAGAATGATAAGAGGTAGAGAAGCTGGCAATTCTACAAATTCCACCAGACTTCTCCTAGTGATGTCTTGCTCCTCGGCATCAAACCCCACTGCAGTTTGGAGCTGCTCCATCATAGAGATGAAGGAGGGGACCTCAGAGTGTACAGTGTGGAATCCTCACTCCTGGGGGAAATGGTGGAGCCAGACCTGTCACAGGGGCTCCCCTCCATATCTTCGTCCTCCTCTTCTTCCTCTTGTAACAAGAGGTCAGGGTTGTATTCCTGAAACACATCGACGGACTCTGAAGACCACAAGGAAGGAAGTGAGGACGTCAATGCCCTAAGGTGTGTAGGGCATGTCGACTGAGCAGGCATTGACGCAGGGGCTGGTCTGAGAGGCGCCATCATACCTGGTGTAGGAGGAGGAAGTATAAGGTGCTGTATTATGTTCACAAAGAAGAAAAGCACTGTCTGAATGTAGATGGTGGTCTACAGTGCAGGGGTGACTTGTGACATCGACAAGGGGTGACTGGAGCCCAGACGTTGACATGCCATTGTCGGATGTAGTAGGTCTGGTGGAACTCACTATCAGCCGACCTTGTGGGTTCTAAATGTCTGAGCTGTATGACTTGCAACATCGATGGAGGTGTCTGTAGCCCTGACATCGATAAGCTTTCACTGGCCATGGGAGGTCTGACGAAACTCACTACTAGAGCCGACAGTAAGGAAGCTGACGTCTGTGTGGCAGGAGGCATCGATGCCAAAGTGGTCAATGGCGCTGCAACAGTTAGCGCTGAGTTAAACAGCAACCAGGAGCACACCTGGGGATTTATCCTTGCTCCACTCCATCCCCCAGTGTTAGTGCTTTCCTGAGGACTTCTCTCAGGCCTTGGAAGACTGTGAGCCTGAGGAGTCATCCAGCCATGCAGAGGAGCTCTTTGCCTAGAGTTTCTCTCCATTCTAGTTATCTGCTGCTTGAGGAGGAAAGAATATGGGGCTCATTGACAGCACTGCTGGTTAGCTTGGTTAAACTTCAGGCACATCTCGAAGGCCTTAATGTCATGGGCCTCTCCAAGAAAGAAGATGCAGTCTTTGTGGTCATCTCTGGAGTAGATTTTTCCACTGCATTTGCAGTAACGGAAGAGTTTAGCAGTGTCTTTCGTCAACATACATGACGACAGCAATCACTTTAAAATAAAGTGATTACTAGGGTGAGAAAAATAAAGCTTAGAAAATCAAACATTTAGCAGTTGATTGAAGCGACAGCATCTCCATGGACTCATGAAGTCCAATGAGTACGGTCAATGGCAGGAAAAGAACCGAGGAGGAAGAGGGCCCCCCCCACAGTTATATAGAAAGGGCATTATTGTAAAACGTCGTCGTGGACGGCCCCTAGTGAACTACTAGCAAAAAGGTTTCCATTTGTTCTTGGAGCTTGATGACTACAGTTCCATAGGTTTGGCCTGATGAACGAGATATCCTTGAAGATCTATCTTCTTGGAGTTCCAAAGGAGTAAGAAGGGAAGAAGGTAACAACCTGAGCGTGAACTCCAACCATCTGGGGAGTAAAGTACAGAAAAACGTACTCCAACAACTGAGGAGTATGGCATAGAAAATCCTAAGTACCTGCCTCTCCCTGTAATACATGATAGTAAAGAAAGCTGTACCTTACCCCAATTACCAAACACTTTCCACATTGCACAAAATTGTAAGTGGTAAAGGTGAAGCTAAAGTTGCAGGCAGTAACAATAAGGGTATACAAAGGGGATAGCCCTAGAAGTGAGAGGTAGGAACAATTAAGGCGGGGGGGGGGGGGAGGATTTTTTTGGGTGATGGGAAGAGGGTATCGAAACCCTTGAACCACTTTAGGTTTTGTCTTGGGAACAGAATATTCCAACACAAGGAAAGGAGGAAAAAAGAAGAAAGAAGGATGCCAGTGTGCAGGAGAACAACATGAATGAATATTAATGAGCCCAGAGCCCTAATCTATATAACTATGCATGAGGGTCTGTTCTGCTCTCAGGAGAGAGGTGTTCAGCAACTGCTGACAGGGAAACAGAACAATTAAATAAATAAATAAATAAATAAATAATGTGACTGCTGTGTATGTTTAGGGATAAATGTTCACAAGAGGCCAAGTGTTTAAATAATTAAATGAACTACTGATGCCTCAAAGAAAACTTCAAAAAACAATAATTAGGTACCTGCATTCAATTTATATTTTATATACTTCTCCGCCCCATTATTTATTACTAAGGAAGCATGCACGGATATATGAGTTTTATCCCTTAGAGTTCCTTTACAGTCCATCTGCCTGTACAGCTTACTCCCTACTTCAAGTCATAGTCCTGTTATGACATCACAATCTATTGCTATGGGAGTAACTTTATATATTTATATATATATATATATATATATATATATAAAAGACAAAGAACCTCTGTGTGCAAACACTGAGGCAAGGGTTACCCCAAAGGGCATTTGGCTGGGAAGCCAAGTTTCAAGAAAATACAAAATCACACATGCCCCCACAATGCAAAGCATCATGGGCTGCATATGCAAATATACACACACACACACACACACACACACACACACACACACATATATATATATATATAAATAATATTTATTCATTATTTTATCCATCACACATCCTCTTATTCCTACAAGTTGAATAACGTACTTCCAGTTTTACAATGTACAGAAATCTGCATTTCTTATTTAATCACCAAATACTTCTAAATCTTAACTTCTAACAGAAATGCACTATTAGGAGAAATATTATAATCAATAACAGTTTAAATAATTGTTATAAGTGGTCATAACATTTTAACTATTTCATTTCATTCTGGGTCTGTCTCAGTTTCAAGTTCATTCACCTGTCCATAATTTTTCAAAGATGCTGCCTCTCTAAAAGATACACCATCTCTCTGCCTCAAAGGGCTTAATCGGGGCATTCCTTTGCTCCAAAATCAACCTCTTGGTATTCATAGAAGGAACTGTAATAATCCTCTCTTTCCTTTTATCTAAATTTAACCCTACCTTATCACCCAAAATAAATACTTAAAATTTCAAGGTTACATTAATCTATAATACTTCTCTGAATATCTTATTCGTTTGTCTCCATATTCCCTCAATCCTAGTACATCCCGAAAAACGATGTAGATTAGCCTTTTGTCTGCATAGATGCCAACATAATTGACTCCCTTGATAACCAATTTTACCTAAAATCTGAGGAGTAAAGTAGTATCTAATATCTTTTTCTGAATTATTTTATTTTTAGCACAGCAGTAGTCTTTATTAGCTGTCATTCTTAACTGTCTCCATTGTTGGTCTGTGAGTCTCATTTTAGCTTCTTCATTCCATTTCTCATTTGTTTTCATCCACGGATCTAACCGATTTGTAACCAACCACTTTTATAACAGTTTTTCTTTCCCTTCTTGAATCACTGCTTCCTGATCCTTTATCATTCTTGCTAAATCCCTATTTTTATTATTTTCACAGATCCCAGCTATTTGATTGAATTTAACTTTTATAGTTAAATAGTTCAAATAATTTGTCTGCATTTGAGGATAAAAAAATTTGTCGAAACATCTCATATGAATAAAAATGGTCCTCGTAGATCAATTGCTTCCATATTCCTAGTTTTCCTTTACTGATAACTACCCATTTCCCTTTAAATTGTTCCGGCTATATAATTTTATTTGTCCAGATATTCAAAAATAGCAAAGGGAACTTCCCAATATAAACTAAGTATTTAAGTTTGGCTTTTATCTGGGGATATAACGGTTTAAATTGTTCTGTCAAGTTCTTTGAATTATTCATAATATCAAACAGCATATTGTTTCTCATATCTTCCTTTCTTAAATTTATTTTCCTATCCAAGGTTGTCTCTGGATCATTTTTTTTTTTATTTTATTGAAATTTCAGAATTACAAACCTTTGAGTCGAAGACTCCTTTGCAAAGGCACCATGTCAATACACACAGAACAACACTTATAAACAAATTGTACATAGCGTTCTAGTCAAACATTACATTAAGACAAATATTGCAAGGTTACTCTGTACAGAATATTTAACTTACTAGGTTAATTTCCTCAAGGTTTCTCAAGGGTTATATGGAGACCCTGTGTCGTTGCGTTGAAATGGGGTTGGTTGCCAAATTCAGAAGGTAGCCACTAGCTGAGAGATAGTGCCTTAGGTACCAAACACTATATTGGCTTTGTTTGGAGTGGACGGCGATGCAGGTTATCTGTCTCCAACCTAGTGTGGGAGGACAGATTGTGGCAACTACAAGTCTATGAGTCTAGGAGAAATCACTTGATGCTTTTTTTAAATAGGCTCAGGCTAGGGGCCTGGGAGATGAAGGAAGTTAGTTGATTTAGCCAAAGTGGAGCTCGATACCTGAAAGACCTTTGCCCTAGTGAAGTCCTACGGTGGGGGATCAGGAGTGTGGCATTAGCCGAGTGCCTAGGGGTGCTCCTATGAGGGGTTGGTTGGATGAGGGGGTGAAGGCCCAAAGATGCCAGTTTCATCAGGATCTTTTTTGCTAGGAGGCAGGAGTGGTACATTAGTCTCCCTTCAAAGGTCAACCAGTCAGCTCGATTGTAGAGCTCACATGTATGTGTTAATCTATCACTGTTAGTGACCAATCGGCAGACTTTGTTGAGGACTAGTTTGATGCTGTTTAGGGCTGTGTTATCAGCGGTGCCATAAATTGTAATCCCATAGTCGACCACAGATAGGACTGAGCAGGTTACTGCCAGTCTTAGTGCCTGGGGGGGGCCAGTGTTTGTGCCTGTATAGGATCCCCAGCAGAGTGTTGGCAGAGGTGGAGAGGTGTTTAATATGTTGGTAGAAGGTAAGGGATGTATCCAGAGTTATGCCCAGATATTTAAAGTTAGTGACCTGTTCAATTTGGATGCCTTGTGGATTAGAGCTAGATAGCAGGGCATTACTGATGGGGTTTTGGCAGTGAGCAAAGAGCACAGATTTGGTCTTGTTGTAATTAAGTAATAATCTATGATCAGTGAACTAGGTTTCTAGTTCTCTAAAGCAGCTTTTCAGTGTATTTTGAAGAGAGACTGGGTTGGCGTGATTCCAGTATACTACTGCATCATCTGCATACAGTAGTAGTTTACCACTACAGGCCTGAGGGGGGGAGTTTAGAAAGAGAGTGAATAGTAAGGGGCCTAAGATTGACCCTTGGGGGACACCTGAGTGAACAGGTAGCTTAGCAGAGAGGGTAGTGTTGATTTTGACTTGTTGAGTCCGATCAGTGAGATAGTTTTTGAACCAGGAGATTACTTCCGGGGCAAGATGGAGTGAGGGGAGGGAGTGGATAAGAACAGCGTGACTGACGGTATCAAACGCTTTGGTCAGATCAACAAAAATTGCTCCAGCTAGTGACCCCTGTTCCAATGCTTCATGTATGTAAGAGGTGAATTCGAGTAGGGCCGTGGTAGTGCTGTGCCCTGTTCTAAACCCATGCTGTTCACGGCACAGCAGATTGTATTTGTTCAGGTATTCGGTGAGCTGGTCAGATGCAATTTTTTCAAGCGCTTTGGGGGGGGGGGGGAGGATTGTGATGGGTCTATAGTTACCAGGTCAGTTGGATCACCTTTTTTTAGGATAGGGGTGATGATTCCTCTTTTCCAGAGTGTGGGAAATTGACCAAGGCTCAGTGAGCAGTTTAATATTTTGGTGAGGTGAGGCAGGGTCTCATCGAGTGTTAGTCTGAGAATTTTAAGGTCTAGGGAGTTGCTACTGAAATGTGAATTGTGCAGGACTTTGGTTAGGTATTGTTTAACCTCATTGCAGGAGATGATTCGTAGCTGCAAGGGAGGGAGGGAGTGTATTAATTGGAGAAGGGCCATCTGGGATAGGGTTGAAGAAGTTTTGCGGTAGGATGTGGCTAAGATCAGAGAAGGAATTGTTCAGGACATTATCTATGGTGTCAGGGTCCTGGGAGAGGGTATCATGATTAAGAATCTGTGAGGGTGTAGGAGAAGTGGCTTTCCCGCAGAGTTCCTTTACATTGTTCCAGAATTTATTTCCGGCGCCCCATGAGGAGGTGAGTGCTTGCTTAAAGTAGGTAGACTTAGCTAGTTGAGTTGCCCAGGTGCACTTGTTTCTTGCCTCTCTATAAAGTTGCCAGTCAATAGGAAGTCAGAAGTTCAGTGCCCTGTGCCAAATGTGTGCTATTTATATCTACCACTATAAGTGTGTGGTCTGAGTAAATTATAGTGTTAATTTTAGCATCTAAAACTTTATTATGTATTAATTCAGAGACAAATATGTAATATAGTCTTGAAAAACCTTGGTTTTTCCTATATGGTATGTATATTCTCTCATTTGTAAATTTAGCAATCTCCAAGGGCCTACCAAATCATGCAATTCCAAAAAACTATTCAAGATTTTGGCTTGTTTTTTATTGTTAAGAGATATTTTTTAAGTTTTATCTAATTCTGGGATGCATAAACTATTAAAGTCGCCTTGCAAAATAATATTTTCTGCTTGGATTAGCACCAACGGCTTAGGGACTTCTGCTAAAAATTCTGTATAATTTTCAAAGGGGCCACAGACTGATCCTATCATATGTATAGTTTTATTGCTTTTTATTTTAATAAGAACTATTCTTCCATTTTGATCTTTGAAAGTATCTAAAATTTCACAATTTAAGTTTTTTTTAGCAAAAAAGCCACTCCTGCTTTCTCTTTAGTACCTGAAGAGTAAAACACATGGGAAATCCATTTTCTCTAAAGTTTCTCCACTTCCTTTTCTTCAAGGTGTACTTCTTGTAGGGCTATACAATCCACCTGACACTTCCTAATATAATTTAATACTCTAGTCCTTTTTGTTGGAGAGTTTAACCCATTTATGTTCCATGAGGTGCATCTAAACATTCTCACCCTGCTATTCATGCTCTTGAAAAAGTGTCCCTTAATTTAGGACCCATACATCTTCCATTTTTATCTTCATTATACCACTTTTTTCTTGCATTCCACCACATTCCAATTCTGCCATTACTTTCTATTGTAGCATTCAGCTGTCTACTCTTATAGATTTCTCTTGATTTAAACATAAACAAAAATAAAGAGATAATAAAGAAAATCTTGTCCATAGTTGCTGGGTAGATCCATGATGCATCCCTTCTCCTACTTATTTAGTTGCTCCTCTCCCTCCGCCCATCCCCGTATTCCTTTCCTAATTACTCTTACAAATACTTTCTCTTATGTAAAATGTGACACCTCCTTAATACATAATCATCAGCTTATTGAAATATTTTGGGGGCATTTGCTTCTCAACCTTCTCTCTGCTTCTTCTATAGTATTAAACATCAACCTTATCCCATCTATTATTACTTTTAATCTGGCTGCAAAAATCAATGTCGCTTCAATACTGTTTGCCCTTAATTTATTTTTTAACTTATCAAATTTCCTCCTTTCAACAAAAGTATCTTGTGGTAAATTGTGGTATATAGGACAGCCCGTCGGCACAGAGGTTTGCTTTCCGCTTGCGACGCTGGCAACCCAGGTTTGGGAGCAGACTCAGGTCACTGGAGGGCCGGCCGGGGGAGAACGGCTTGAGCATCCAATGACAGCTCACCTTCTCCGGGGGGAGGGGGGGCCGATGCCCGTAACCTGCCTGACCTCGAGCAGAGGCTTGGGGTACTGCAAGTCCCACAGGGGATGGCTGGCCAAGAGATACACAGTGGACGCTGGCGCATTGTGCCTTGATGTCAGGGCTGTGCTGTGTATGGGGAGAAAATGGGAAAGACGCCTGCCACGCTGGGAAGACGGGCTGCCTGGAGCATGCTTCCGATGTGCCCCCACTCACTCCACCACCTCCAGACCAATGAAAAGCTAGTAGCTTGGGGTGTACTGCCCCACCTCGTCCCCTCTCGGGGGGTAATCCGAAGCTCCATAGGGACCTGGAGGTAGGTGAGGGTACAGCGGGAGGCAGGAGGATGACTCCTTGGTGGCCCCAAAGGGTCGGGGCTGGCAGGACGTAGGGGAGCATAAAAATTGCAATTTAAAAAAAAAAACAATTGTTGTATATAGCGACCTAAGCCCCCATAACGTTTAGCCTTCTTTTTTTATATATAGCTGTCATCAGCCTCTCCTTATTTTGGGACTTCATACATTTAACCATAATTGGCCTTGGTTAGATGCGTTCAGTCTGAATACTCTATGTATTCTATCCACCTCTAAATTTACGTCTGCTAGCAATATATCCACATATGCTGCTGAAATCTGTTGAAAAGTTTCTCTATGTGTCTTATCCGAGTCCCAGGATTCTGGTACACCCAATATTCTTATATTCTTTCTCCTTGATCTCGACTCTAGGTCTGTCATTTTTTCTTTCAACTCGGCAGTTATCTCCATGTTTGAAATCTGAAGTTTCATTGGTGTCTTTTAGTCCTCAATATCGGAGATTCTTTTTTGTAGTTCTGCTAATTCTTTTTTGATTTCTTGATTCTCTATCAGTAAGCAATCAACTGCTGTACTAAAGGTGTCCATTTTTTCTCCATATTCTCTATTACTGCTAGTTTGGAATTCAGATCTTCCATTTGGTTAAGTATAAGTCTTGCCCATTTTGGCATTTCTTGCTCTGGATCTGAAAACTTTTGTTCTTCAAAGGATTGGTCACTACCGTCATTCTACTCTTCTTCTGAAGTGTCCGTTTCATCATTCTCTGATACAGTCAAGGTTACTATTATTTTTTTGTTTTGTTGTTTCAAAAGTCTTGTCTCTTTTCTGCAAGTCACTGTTTAAGCTCTTTACAGAGTCTTTTTCATTTACATCCACCTCTAGTACTCCCTGTCCTTTTATTTTACAGCTTCCTTGTTAATTGCGAGGTTCTCCTTTCTTGGGTGCAGTGGATTTGAACTCACCCCCCCGGATATAAATACTAGTCCAGGATTTTGCATTTGCTGGGCAGAGTCTGAATTCTTTTCATCTACTTCATATTTTGCCATTTTATTTCTTCCTTTCTTGGCCCCAGTAATTTTGTTTACCACTGGCCATTCCGCGGTCTAGTGCTTAATATCTGTTTACTAGAACAATCTCCTTTAACAGGAGATATAGGCCTGGTTCCTGGATATTAAAATATTTTTCTAGGTTATTATTCGCTAACTTATTCATTTCTCAATACTGGTTTGAAACCTTGCATTTGTCATGCCTAGCGACTGCTTCAGCCCCAATAATATTTTCCTTTTCACTTTGCACCATCACATTTGCATTGTCCCTTATTTCACAATTTTTCATTTCCAAACTCATCTCTTTCTCTTGCCTCTCATTCCCTTCTGTATGACTCACATTCAATTCTGAAACCTTCTGTACACAGGGGTTTAGAGGATAAAAAATAAGCACACCTTGTTTCTCCGTGTGTTCTTGTACAGTGTTTTCCCCTGCTCTTCCTTCCTGTATGTCCAATTGAGACTCTTCAACCAACCCTGCCTGGTTGCGCAAGACTGCGCTATCCTCCGCTTCTCCAACATTCAATAACGCTGCTTCAGTTCTGCTTGTACAATCTTGAAGGGCCACGTTTTTCTCTGGCTCTTCTGTAACATTTTCTGCCTGGGGGTTCGCCGTTCCAACAGCCTCAACATGTGGTAAATCTTTACTACCTCCTGCCTCCATCTTTTCCGCTTTCTCATTTTTCCTTTTTGATAGTTCTTTTTTGACAGAAATAAGAGCCGGTTGCATTTTAAGGTTTTTCTGGCCCCCCAACAAGTTAGTCTCTTTATTTCCTAAGTCATTCCCCAATTTAGGAAGCTATAGTGAGTTAGGTGAGGAATCGCTCTGAGTACCTGACTTTCTTATCGCTCTAGGATTCATTTTGTGTCTTGTCTGCATCTCCATTCGTTTAATAGCTTTTGAAAGCTGTTTTTTTGGGCCTTGTTGAAAGTCCTGTTTTCTTGGCGTCATAATGATCCCAAATGCCAGGTAGGATTTGAAATCTTTATAAGCCCCTTCTTTTTTCTTTAGATCTGATGCAAGCTGCATTTACTCCAGTGACTCCAGCCCCTCCATTTAACTAGCGATAAAAATAGCATTACCGGGCATGATTTTTATCATGCAGGAGGAGGGGCTCTATGAGCTGCAGCTCTTAGTTGCACCTTGTCGCCACCTTGGATTGACCTTCTTGGAAAAATCTGTTGCTATGGGAATAACTGTGATACCACAAGCAGTGCTCTGTGACTTCAGGTAGGGAGAAAGCAGCAGGAATAGACAAACTCTTCAGGTGCAAAGATCCTGTTTTCATACAAATGACCTCAGTAATAAATAATGGGTAGGAGGAATACAGCATTAATGGGAAATACAAGCTGGACAGTGTCTAAATATTACGTTTTGTTAAAGTTCTCTTGAACGTATCACCAGCTCTTTAACCAGGCTGCACCAGCTTACTGGTAGGACTCAGAAAAACAGCCTGCCTGCTGCAAATGGCGGCTCTAAAATACTGGCAGCAGTGACAGGCAAACGGAATGAGCAAATTAAATCTGGGCAGTGATTACAAGTGCACACCATTGGCTGCTAAATTGTGGGGCATTCGGGCAAATATTTTATTTATTCTGGCTACGCCAGGACTTTATTTGGGACTATAGTAATTCTGCTTAAGGGACTGTGTGCTCAGCAGCCATTACAAAGCAGCCATGGCCAATCAGAAAGCTAGGATTTTAAAGCCAGGACTTGTGGGACATTTGCCAAAGCTCATGGGAAACCTTCAAGTGCTCATGGGGAACTGCAGGAACCTGATTTCAGGCACCAAAACAGCAAACTAATTGTGAGGTTCATGCATAGTTCATTTTCTTGATTGACAAGCCCTCCAGCCAATTGACGGACAAGCATCCAATAGCTTCAGCCAATCAGGAGTCTCAGGAGAGCCCAATAAAAGACTGTTTCTGGGGTCAAGTGATGGCTGCTTAAGTGAGAGCTGTTTCCCTTCATTGCTCCCAACCATTCTCACTGTTTATAATCCCTTCTGACTGTTGGGAATTAGTAGAAAATGAGCTAGCATCTTTTTTTCACTCACTGTGAACATCCCAAGCCTGATTCTGTAAGTGCTGAATGGATGTAGAGATGAGAAAGGCACCACCGCGCCACACTCTTCCGCCAACGCCTGAGAAAGACAAGGCCGCAAAGACGCCCAAACAGCAACCTGCCTGCTTGACTAAATCACAGACCACCAGCACAGCTCTTTCGAAGGAGCAATTCTTGGAGATCACACAACCACTGCAAGATGCCATCTCAGCGATCTCTGGAGATTTACACAAATCCGCTCCTATGTAGACTCCCTTACCATTAGAGTGGGAGATTCTTAAGCTAGGCTGGTCTTGATGGAAAGCTGGGGGGGAAAGATAGACCAGGACTTTACTACCATGCGCCAAAAAATCCGCCACCTGGAGGATAAATTAGAGGATTTAGAAGGGCACAGTCGACGCAACAATTTAATCCCTTTTGGTCTTCCCGAGAAGGATGAAGAAAACAATGCCATTACCTTTATTCAAAAGTTGTGTGAGAGAGCAGCAGGCCCCTCTTCCAACAATAACACCTATGTTGTAAAACGGGCCCATCGCTCGCTGCGCCTCCCCCCCCCCAACCACCACTGACTGGGCCTCTTCCTCCCGGGGGGAGCAAGATACAACATAATTTTCTTAGCCATTAGACAAGTTTGGTACTTGATATGATTTAATAACTGGAACCACCCTGTTTGGGTATAGAGGTCACATGTATGGGTGAGACGGTGGAATCCTGTGATGAGTCGGCAGGCTTTGTTTAGGGCCAAGGATAAGCGCCTGAGGCCTGTGTCAGCTACAGAGCCATAAATAATCAGACCATAGTCGATTAGAGAGACCACCGAGCTCTGTACTGCTATCCTTAAGGCATCCGAGGTAAGGCATTGCCTGTGCCTGTAGAGGAGACCAATGCGTGTGTTTGCAGCTTTGGCAACGCTATCTATGTGGATGCTGTAAGACAGGTTGCTGTCTATGGTGATCCCCCAGATATTTAAAGGAGTGAACCTGCTCGAGGACAGCACCAAGACAGTTTGTAATATTAAGAGGTGAAGCCTATGTTTGTTGTGGGAGCAACAGAAAAGCATTGACTTGGTTTTCTTATAGCTGAGAACTAGCTTTTGACTACTAAACCATGTTTCAATGGAGGTGAAACCCTTCTGAAGCTTGTTTTGGAGTAGGTGGGGGGTCCTGTTGGGTGGCGTGAATGACAGCATCATCAGCACAGAGTAGGATTTGTTCTGGACAGGATTGTGGAAGATTGTTCAAAAACAGGCTAAAGAGGAGTGGACCGAGAATGGATTCTTGGGGAATTCCTGAGCATACTGGTCTAGCATCTGAGAGGACATCAGCAATTTTCACTCTTTGGGAATGGTTTTAAAGGTCTAAAAGACTGTACTCTAGCAGATTTCTTTCAAGGAGTGGACTTTATTTCCTTCCCAACTATATAGACCAGGTTCCAGCTCAAAAACCAAGATCTATTCAAAGTCCTACAAATTAAAAATGCAGTCCTCTCATTTTTGGGTCCTAAGCCTTGGACTACCTCTACCCAGAGGATTTATCCTCTATGCTTACAGTGGTGGACCAACCACATGCAGTTTCCAGGATTTATAAATACTTACAGTCCTTAGACCCCCACCTCTCCTCAGGGATTTGATATTACTGGGTCTACAAATTGTCTCTCCCAGTTAATGAAGATTTTTGCAGAAAAGCCTGGCGCAATATGTACAAGTTTATTAAACAGGATAGACTCCACCTGACTCAGTTTAACATAATGCATAATCTTTATTTTACACCAGTCAAATTGCACAGAATGGGCAAGCTTGCATCCCCCATATGTTTCCACTGTAGAGAATCCCCTGGGTCTCTGTATCACCTACTTTGGAGTTGCCCTAAATCTCAGTCCTTCTAGAATTCCATAAAACAGGTATTAGACCCCCTTCTGGGCCTGGAGTCATCATTATTCACTCCTGAAAGCTGCTTATTGACCCCGGATCGCCTCGTACCAAGAAAGCTCATCTGACCCTCTTGGCCTCCACGGCAAAACTTGAAATGTTGCGTCACTGGAAGGACGACTCCCTCCTCTCAACTTTGGAGTGGTACCGTGAGACCTTGCTTGCAATTCAATTGGAGAAACACATTGCGACCATGCAGCATAGACCACACTCATACCAGACTACCTGAAGGCCTCTATTTACACAACTTTCCCTTTGGAAACCGTAATACCCAGAATAACCTAGTTTAGCCTGCCACCTTTCTCTCCTTGATCGGGCCGTAGACAGGGGAATGGGGTGGGGGTATGTTCTAATATATGTTTGAAGCTCTTTGTCATTATCCTCATTATTTTTGTCTTGGATTATGTGCTGCCAAAAATGTAATAAAGTTTAGTAAATGAAAAAAAAAAAAAAAAAAAAGACCATTTCTAGCTGTGCGAACAGTTTAAGAGAGATTGAACGGGAGCCCCTGACAGGGTCGGGACTCAGGCCCTCAGCCATGCAACTGGGCCAGGTGATCCAGTTATGCCCCTCCATCCAAGAGAGGGTTTTGTCCTTTTAGCAGTAAAGTTAAAGTAATTTAGTTTAATGCATATCCTGAGAACCTGGGGGTTGCCAGAATGTCCTCCAGGTGCTAGCCCTCCCTTTCATGCTTGGAAAAAGCGTGACCTGCAACTTGATGACATCAAGCCAGCTGTGAGAGCGTGCTGATCCTGCCTCAGTTGTGAGAAAACTGAAGACATCGGGAGCCTTCATTTCGGAGCTCCGACCGTGAGAAGCCTAAGTGAGTACTCTTGTACCCCCGGTACAAGAATGAAAGAAACTACTTAACTGGGTCTGACAATGCCCTTAGTGACTACTGCTATTTAAGACTGATCTTTGGGTCTGCACCTTGCATCTGCTGCACCTAAGTCTTGCCCAGTGCAGGTGGACCTAACTGCCCTAAGAGATCCACGTGATTCCAGCTAAAATGTATTAATGTTCTGACATGTGATTATTTGCTCAGAGCCTACAGGACTGGAAGGGGAGCACTCAGAACTGGGGCTCATCCTAACTTTGCCTGGGAGGTCCAGTATCTGCTTGAATATTTCAATCAAGATGTGCAGTGGAGCAGTAAGTTTCAGCCATGTACCACAAATGGGACTGAGACCTCAAGTCTATTGGTTTTGACTATGTTAACCTGGAAATGACTGCTTTGACCACCTAAGTGTGCTCATGTTAAAGCCAAGACACAGGGTCCCCCTAGATTTGGGAACAAGCACCCACATATTTAAGTACAAAGGACCAGGGCGGCCCGCTTGGCTCCTGGTTGAAGGAGCTACACCTTCATTCGATGTACTGGATGTGTTTGAGATATAATTGTACTGGATGTGTTTGAGATATAATTGTACTGGATGTGTTTAAAATATAGATGAGCTGGATGTTCAAAACTACCAACTGGGCTCAACCCAATGTAATCGTCTGGTCACACCAAATCTTTGTTCAGCTTGCAACATGCAGGGCACCCTCGGCATATTTCCCAAAAGAATATAAATAGTTCAAGTGGCAAATGTTGAAAGTCTAGTTTCAATTCTTTCTAATCAAGCTGGCCAACACACAGATGCAAAGTCCACCAGGACTTCAACTAATAAGAACTTTGAAATACAGGGTACCCAGGTTTAAATACTGAGATTGTGAGGTTTCAATACAAATTTGGGGAACTGGTACCAGCTGTGGGGCATGCAATATTGTGTCTCATCTGATTTCATGCAGTTTTAGTTTAGATAGCCAGGGCTCTGGTCATCTAGGCTGGCTAAATGTGTGATTGCTTTTCTGATTTGCATAACAGGTATCCACCCAGCTGGAGGGGTTCACCAGCACCAAACCAAGAAGTAATCTACTGTAAATATTGTAAATAATAATAGTACTGCATAGCTTCTACTCCTTTCTTTCCCTATTCCTAAGCCCTAATCCTCCTGTAAATAAATTGTTGTTGTTGTTTGCAGATAATGGTGTTGTGAGCATATGATTAGGAGCAAGTCAATAATTGCACCAGGTACTGAAATCTGGGAAAGTGCTTACTGGGTGCTGACTGTGTTGGGGTGGGAAATGGTTATAGTGGGTGGCATGACATCCCAGGGGGTTGTACCAGGTGAAGGCTAGCCCACAGGACCCCCCACATTCAGCTCCTTCAGCATCTCCTGAAGAAATGCTGGTAGGTAGAGTACTTGGCATCCCCAGACACGTGGAGGGAGAAGTCCTTAGTCTCAGAGGAGGAAGTAGAAGAGGAAGAGCTGGACTCGGGAAGTGGTGATGTTGGGGCCAGGGGTCTGAACTGCACCCGGTTCGACTGCAAGTGAAATTGGTAGAAGGCACCAGCCATCCGCCAGTACTGCTGCCAGGTCATGTTACCAAGAGGACCCATAATACTCGACAATTTGGGAAGAGGTGACAGAGGTCAAAGAGGGATGAAGAAGCCAGAGACTACAGGAGTTTTCAAGGGACCTCTTCAGAGGGGAGGACCTGGCAATCCCACCGAAGTGGAGCTCATCAGCTTCAGAGGTGCAACCCAGATGGTGCCCTTGGGGGAGACCCCCAGGTGAGGACACTAGAGCCATACATGTCCCACAGGGCAGCTCTGGTCCTCACTAGTGATGACACTGGCTGGTTCTGGGGCGAAACTAGTCACTGAACCGCTGCCTGAACCCAGGCCAGTGCTGCCTCCAGCACTGGTGACAGGGTCAGCAGCAGGCCCCGTGACAGGTCTCATCCCCTCACAAGGACCGGCACTATCCCCAGGGCTGAGCAGTCCACCAGAGTCAGAGTCACCTCCAGAACTGCCCCTGCACCCTTTCCCCTGACACAGGGGAAAGCAGTGCATCCCAACTTGTATGGTCAGGAAGAACATGATGACCGTGTTGTTGGTCTGGATTTGCACGATCTAACCCAAAACCAATGGACCAAACTTTGTCATGCATATGAGTCTTGCTGGGTGACCAGAACCCATGGGCTTTGTGGTGGACAGATGAACACCCTAGACCGAGCAGAGACACATCTGTGGTCAAGGTGCAGGTCGGCTCTTTGCAGACAAATGAAATTCCTTCTGCAAGGTTATGAGAGACACAGCCACCACTCAATGCCATCCCACACTGACTGTGTCACCTGGACTGGCTGGACCAGGTGACCATGGCACTATCATTTGCACCTCAGCTCATACTGGATGGGTCACATGTACCAGTGGACCAAACAGATAATGCTTATATAAGCCACCATATACACCAACAGCTTGCAGAATTCCCAGGCCTGGCACGATTGCCCAACTTAAAATGATTGGGCAATGTAGGTAAGATTTTCTGCTTAGTGCGTGGGTAAGCGAGCCCTGGCTTGGAGTAAGTCCCACCCCACTTCCAATGAACTTGACCACCTGCTTGAAAACCAGTTGAGACTTGGCCAGACTGACCAGAAGACCTAAGTCCTGCAAGGTTTGGAGGGCCACATCCCTGGACCACCGTACCGCTTCCCTGGATGTATCCACAATGAGTCAGTCATCCAGTTACAAGTATGGCACAGGCACCTGAGGTATACTGCCAATATCCAGAGGCAGCGGAACACCCTAGATGCCAAGGACAGGCAGTACAGCATGACCTTGACCTGGTACAGGATTCTACAAGCGTAAAATCAGAGGTTATCACCATTTTGATGGATAGATGGATGAAAGTGTGGACAAAGGCATCCTGGAGGTCCAGGAAGCAGAACCATACTCCTGGCTCCCTAGATGGTATGACATGATTCAAAGTGACCAAACTTGTTTAAATTATGCAGATCCGAAACGTGGCACCAGCCCACCATCTGGAACATGTATCCTTGAGATGCCAGGGCATCACAGACAGGCTTGATCGCACTGCATTTCATGAATTGAGCGATATCACTCTGCGCATATCTGAGGGCACCAGGGACTCTCTTGGTGCTTGGGTCAGTATGGAGGGATAGCCTTGAATGCAAGAGACAGACCCGGGCCCACCACTTCTAGAATTTACTTGTCTGAACTAATGGCAGACCGCTGAGAAAAGATGTGAACAAGCCGACCCCCAACAAGGAGTTGCCACAGGGACTGTGCGGGAGGGGGAACGGCACCCCACAACCTGTCTCTTCTTGCCCTTGGAGGAGGCTCTGGAGGACTGGCCACTGAAAGCACAACTGCCCCTACTGTTTTTTTCTGACCCTGAACCCTAGACTTGAGCTTTGCCAGATGGTAATGCTAGAACTGAAGCCTTTGCTGCTGCTGCGGCTAAAGCAGATAGCCTGAGACACGAATAAAGCTCTTCAGTTCAAGAGGCAGCTTAGTCTGCTGGAATGATGCCACTGAGTCCAAAGTGATGCTGGACTTCTCAATCCATGTGAGAGTCTGCTACCCCAAGGCAAAACAGGTCAGTGCCCAAGAAGGGCATGTTTGCCAACTTGTGCTGCATCTCTGGCATGAATGGAGAGACAGAGACAACCAAGGCTGTCGGTGCATGGACACTGAAGCTATCATGGCAGGGCGCACAAGTCACCCGAGTCCAGAGCTCTATGCATCTGGTGTAGAGACAGCACCTGCCCCAGGTCCCACAGGGGCGGAGCATCTATCTGGCTGGTAGCTGGAAGTAGAGGCAAAAGGTTATAGATGAGGCCATAGAGGACATGACTGAAGTGGGCCATCATGGCATGCATGGACTATCAAAAGCCCATTTAAGCCACAGCACAGACATTTCAGGCCATAAAGTCCTGCTTTTTAGACTTGGTTTGTCCGTGTCCCTAAAGACATTTATCTTCTAGAAGGCTGAGTCCAAGACTAACCCTTCTGCCAGGTGGTGCTCGGGAAAACCCCAACGAGCCTCCCACAGAGATCGCGTACTTGTGGTCAAGGGGGCATGAGGATGCATGACAGGAAGTCGGATGCTGCAACAGGCCAAGGGCCAGATAACCTATAGGTGGCCAAACAATGTGCCAAAGCTGTGGGGAGAACCAGTGGGGTACTAGGGTGCACAGGGAGAGGTATCACCAGCAGAAGAAAGGAGGTGGTGATGCCACTGCACAAATCATTGGTGTGACTCCATCTGGCGTACTGTGTCCAGTTCTGGAAGCCGCATCTTCGTAAGGACACAGAGAAGATAGAGGCAGTTCACAGAAGGGCAACAAAAATGCTGCAGAGTCTACACCAAAAGTCATATGAGGAGAGACTGGAGGACCTCAATATGTATACCCGGGAGGAGAGGAGAAAGAGAAGGCGGGATATGATAGAGACCTTCAAATATCTCAAGGACATAAACAAGATGAAGGAGGATTGCATCTTTCTGAAAAAGAGATGTTCTAGAACAAGGGGACAGGACATGAGACTGGAAGGGGGTAGACTAAGGGGTAACATGAGAAAGTATTTCTTCGTGGAAAGGGTAGTGGATACATGGAACAGCTTCCCAGCAGAGGTGGTGGGGGATAACTTGATAGGGGAATTCAAAAATGCATGGGCTAGGCATATGGGAACCCTAGTGCTAGGAAAGAGAATAAAGCCAAAGATCAAGTAGAGTCTGTGGTTTTTGCAGCAGGTAGGGGGAAATGGGCAGACTGGGTGGGCCTAGTGGTCTTTATCTGCCGTCAATTTCTGTGTTTCATTCCACAGTACAAATTCACAATCAACCAGATTTTTAAAAATCTATTACCACCAAATTCTGCAGTATCTGAGAGATGATTAAGCAGTGCTTAACAGTTGGTCCCAGCCCAGCGTAATCCCCACTGGCCCAGTCCCAGCTGAGCCCCACTCTCTGACAGTCCCAGAGGAGTCCACTGTGTAATGCAGCAGCATCAGTCAGTGAGAGAGAGAATCACTGTACCAGCCCCAACTTTTAATGAATAATTCTCCCTTACAGAAAGTAGGTACATTTTTCCAAAGACAGTGACTGGAGGCATAATGTCTTCCATTGAGCCAGTGTGGGTGTTGCACAAGAGACCCAGGTGTTCTGAATGCACTGGCAGGCTAGGGTGAGTAAAGAACAGTTACGTAGGAACGTATCATAACACCTGATCTTCGAGGGAATCTCTGTCATCAGGTCACCCCTAAGGAACTTTGCCGTCAGGCGTCAGGATCCCATGGAAGCTTTTTACTGCAGCAGTCTATTAAGGGTCACCCATGCTGATGTCAGGTTCTGACGTCACACACCCTATAAAGACGAGGGTGCCCCTGCTTCCTCCGCAGTTCTTTCCATAGCCAGAGGTCATGGGAGATAGGAGTCCCACTGGGGAACCAAGGGGAGAGAGAGAAGGTGTTCCGCTAGCAGAAAAGCTGGAGCAATAGGACAGCCAAGCCAGAGAGAAAAAAAGAGAGAAAGGGGGATGAAGGGAGGGACAGCATGACCTCATGACAGATTCCCTGCTGACAGATTCCCTTGAAGATCTACTGTTACGGTAAGTGCTTACGGAACTGCTCTGTCTTCTTCGGGGATACCTCTGTCATCAGGTCACACCTACGGAACAGGTCCCAAGCAGTGCTGAGAGCAAAGACAGTCTGAGTGGCAGGAAGGCCAGAGACCTAAGAAAGAAGGCCCTGAAGTACAACTAGGCAAATGCCTGCCCTTCTTCTGGAGACAATGTCCAGACTGTAGTGCTTGGTGAAAGTGTGGACAGTACTCCAAGTGGCAGTAACGCAAATCCCGGCTGCAGACACACCACTAAAACAGGCAACTGAAGTGGCCATGACCCTGGTGGAATGGTCCTCAACAACCTCAGGACATTCCTTACAGTACTTCCTGTACCAAAAAACAATACAGCTGGCCAACCATTTGGACAAGCACTGTCTCGAAACTGAAGCATCCTCTCTGCCAGAGGCAAAAGAAACAAACAACTGTTTGGACTTCTTGCAGTCCTTGGTACGGTGTGTATAGCAATGCAAAATTCTATGCACATTTAAAGTGTGGAGCAATGCTTCCCCTGGATTGGCATGCTCTGGATAAGAAACGGGCAGGTGGATGGATTGATTTAGGGTAAACTCAGACATCACCTTAGGAAGAAACTTAGAATTAGTATGCAAAGAGACCCTGTCTTAGTGGAAAATCAAATAAGGCCGCTCAAACATGACAGCCTGTAGCTCCAAAATTCTAAAAGCAGAAGTAATGGCAACTAAAAGTAATGCTTTCCATGACAGAAAGGATAGCTCGCAAGACGCGGCTGTTTCAAAAGAAGGCAGGGTCAGTTTCTCCAAAACAAAATTCAGGTCCCAAGCTGGAACCGTGTTACAGATAGGATGCTTCAGGTGAAGGATGCCTCTCACAAAATACGGGCCACATCCAGCTGTGCCACAGTATGCCCATCAATAGGCACATGAAAGGCTGAAATGGCCAACAGGTGCACTTTAAGTGAGGAGTATCTGAGTCCTGTATCATACAAAATCAGGAGATACTCCAAAACCGGGTTAACCGGACAGGTGAAAGGGTCCAGGTCATGAGAAGCGGCCCAGATAATAAATCGCTTCCATTTCATAGAGTAAGTGGCTCTGGTGGAAGGTTTTCTGGTGGTCACCAGGACATCAGCCACCTTCTAAGACACCCAAACCTGGTAATGGCTATGTCCTCAGGAGCCATGCACGCAGGTGGAGGGACTTGAGGTCTGGATGGACCAGGGTCCTCTGGGCCTGATTCAGCAGGACCCAGCAGAGGAAAGTACAATTATTCTGCTTCCTCCACCCGAGACTAGTCTAATCCTCCTTTACTGGTTGGGACTCAGTCCTATATGCGTTATCTGCTGCAAGAGCTGACTCTTGACATAAGATAGTACAGTTATGTAAGACCTTACCGCAATACTAGATCTTCGAGAGAAGCTCTTGCAGCAGGTAACACATATAGGACTAAAGCCGGGAGGTGGCAGGACCCCACGGAAAACTTCTAGCTAGCAGTCTATAGCAGGGACTGCCCCCTGACGTCGACCCACCCGACATCACATATGGCATAAAGGCAGGGCGGTCCCCGGCGTCGCTCAGTTCTCCCGTTGCAGACTCTGGATGGAAGGTGATCAGGCACAGAGAACCAAGGCGAATACTACATAGAGCAATCATGATGTTGCCAATGCACACCAAGTGCAGGAGAGAGTCCCCTAGGGGGAAGGTGAACGGGAAACCACACCTGCTGCAAAAGCTTCTCTCGAAGATCTACTGTTACGGTAAGTTCTTACGTAACTGTACTATCTTACTTCGAGAGTCAGCTCTTGCAGCAGGTAACACATATATTACTGAGTCCCAAGCAGCAAAGGAGAATCAGACTAGTCTCAGGTGGAGGAAGCAGAAAAATATACCTACCGAAGTGCCATCAGGAGAGGAGTCCCTGCAGAACCACAGGGCCGAAGCCCGCTCTGCACCTGGAGGCAATGTCGGGACTGTAGTGTCTGATGAAAGTATGAAAAGAATTCCACGTAGCTGCCGCACAAATGTCAGTTGCAGACACATTACGAAGAGCGGCAAAGGAGGCCGCTACTCCCCTTGTGGCATGACCCTTCAACAAGCCTGGCAAAGGTTTGTCATACTTCTGATAACAAAATGAAATGCAGTTAACGAGCCATTTAGATAGAGTCTGTTTGGCTACAGGAGCCCCCTGGATCTTGGGGGCAAAGGAGACAAAAAGCTGGTTAGATCGTCTAAATTCTCTCATTCTGGAGAGATAAAAATGCAAAATGCAATGAACATCTATAGCATGTGAAGAAGAGCCTCCACCTGGCTTGAGTGTTCGAGATAGTACACTGGGAGGTGTATGTCCTGATTCAGAGTCAGTTCGGACACCACCTTTGGTAAGAACTCAGGATTGGTCCTCAAGGCTACCTGATCCTTGTGGAACACCAAATAAGGCTCCTTACACATCAAGGCCTGAAGCTCAGAAATTCTTCAAGTAGAAGTAATGGCAACTAAAAATAACGCTTTTCAGGAAATAAAGCGAAGCTCACAATCCATAGCTGGCTCAACCGGGGATAAGGTAAGCATGTCCAAAACAAAAAGCAAGTCCCAAAGAGGGACGGGGTCCCTGATGGGGGTCTTCATATGGAGAATGCCCCACAGAAAGATATGGGCTACATCCAATTGTGCCACAGTTCTGCCTTGAACAGGGGTATGATAGGCCAAGATGGCCGACAGATGCACTTTGATGGACGAGTAGCCCAACCCCAAGAGTGTCAACAGGTACCCGAGGATCGAGCTTACTGGACAGGCCAAGGGATCAAGATGTCAGGCAGTAGCCCAGAGGCAAAAGCACTTCCATTTCATAGAGTAAGTGGCTCTAGCGGAGGGGTTTCCTAGTGGCCACTAGAACATTGGCAAACCCTATCTGAGACCCCAAAGCATGACTTGGCTAGGTCCTCGGGAGCCACGCATGGAGGTGCAGTGACTGAAGGTTCGGGCGAACCAAGGTCCAGTTATCCTGGGAGAGCAAGTGAGTGCTCAGTGGCACGGGAATCAGAGGTTCGGCAGCCAGTTGTTGCAGCAGTGGGTACCAGATCTGTTGTGGCCATAACGGGGGCCACAAGGATTACTGCTGCTCCTTCTGCTTGCAACTTGAGAAGTACCTTCTGAAGGAGTGGGAAGGGAGGGAAAGCGTAAGGGAACCTCCCTCTCCAGGAGAGGGACAACACGTCTTGCCAGAAAACTCTAGGCCCTGGATCTAGCAAGCAAAAATTGGGCAACTTTGTGATGACAGGGGATGCAAAGAGGTCCAGCCTGCCCTATCTATTGAAGAGGTTGTTGATGACAGACTGCTGAAGGGCCCTTTTGTGCACTCTGGTCCGAGTCCTGCTGAGAGCGTCAGCCAGGGTGTTTTGAACCACTGGAACATGAACCACCGAAACCGCTAGGTGGTGGGATATGGCCCAGTTCCGGACCTGCATTGCTTCCTGACAAAGGGGGTAAGAGTGCCACCTTGCTTGTTGAGGTAGAACACCACTGGCATGTCTGTCTGGATGAGGAGGTGACCTGGGCGGAGCACCGTGCTCAAAGCCTGTATGGCGTAGAGAACTGCTCTCATTTCCAGAATATTTATGTGGAGAGGCTCCTCAGCTGCAGACCAGGTGCCCTGTGGATGCCCCGATGTGCACCCCAACCAATGCCTGAGGCATCTGAAGTTAAGACTTGAGCTGGAGTTTTTCTCTGAAAGGGCATCCTCTCTGAAAGAGAGGGGGAGTCATCCACTAGCTGAGCTCTTGACGAACCGGTTCTGGTATGGAGACCGGTTGGTCCAGATCGCCCCATCTTTGATCCCACTAGACTCTCAGAGACCACTGAATCATCTTCATATGCAGTCTGGCTAGATGGACTGTTACGATGGATGTGGCCATATGACCTAGAAGCTGGAGCAGCGTCCTGGCTGGGTCCATTACTAGGGATGAGATGTGATGTGCTAAGCCTCAAAGGTGAAGTGCCCTGTCCTGTGGCAAGAAGGCCTTCACTTGAGTGGAATTGAGCAGTGCTCCAATGAACTGGAGGGATTGGGTCAAGACCAGGGAGGACTTTGGTACGTTGAAGGTGATACCCAGTTCTCCAAAGAGAGAACAGATGTCCTGGATCATGCGCCGCAGCTGCTCGCTGGACGGGGCTGTCAAGAGCCAGTCATCCAGGTAGGGGAAAATATATTGCCCTTTCCTTCAGAGGGCTGATGCGACCACCACCAGGCATTTGGTAAAAACCCTTGGAGCCAAAGACAGACGAAGGGTAACACCCTGAACTAGTAATGCCTCCCTTGGCACTGGAACATCAGAAACCTCCTGTGAGGCTTGGCCACTAGGATGTGGAGATAGGCGTCCTGCATGTCCAGTGACGCCAGCCAATCCCCCTAATGAATCATGGGTAGCAAACCCTGTAGGGTGACCATCCGGAACTGGTTTTTGTTTTTGCCCCCCAATTGTTTAACCAGGAGCGGCACACTAAGCTGAAAGCTTGTTTACAGGTGCGACCTGGGAGCACAGGGAAGTTAAGTGACTTGCTCAGGGTCACGCAGTATGCAAGTGGGGGCAGTGGGATTCAAACCCTGGTCTCCAGATTTGCAGGTAACAGCCTTAAACCACTGCACTATACTGCCTTCCTTGTATTCCACAAACTGGTTGAGGTTGATGAGGTCCAAGATGGGGCGCAGGTCCCTGTTCTTTTTGGGCACCAGAAAGAAATGCGAATAAAAGCCTGTGCCCCTCTGATATGTGGGTATAGGCTCTATGGCTCTTTTGAGCAAGAGGGCCTGAATTTCTGCTTGGATGAGCCTGGCATGAGCCAGGGAACAGTGGGAGGGAAGGGAAGGCCTGTCTGGTGGCATCTGGACGAACTCTATCAAGCATCCGTTGTCGATCATTTGTAGGACCCACTGGTCAGAGGTGATCTCTCGCCAGCCCCTGGTGTAGAGAGAAAAGCAGCCTCCAACTGCCTTCCCTGTCAGGGTCATGGGAGGGGGTGGGTCCAACAAGGAGTCAGGCAGTTCTGGGAGGGGGGAGAACAGCTTGGGCTGGTTTGGCAGCCCAGGAGGTGGGCCCTGTAGAGCCTCTGGAGGGGCAATTACAGCCGTAACCACCTCGCTGCTGTTGCTGAGGCTGAAAGCGAACTTGTCCCCCTCTCCCTCGAAAGCAAGGCTTTTGAAAAGGCCATTGCTTCAGTTTATACATGGAATGCACAGACCGAACACCCTTGCCGGAGTCCTGCTGTTTGGTGATCATCTTTTCCGAGTCCTCACCAAAAAGGACGAAACCCTGGAAAGGTGCATCCAGCATGTTAGTCTGCACATCCTGTGTAAAACTTGAGACCCAGAGCCTTGAATGCCTGCGGACGCACACTCCTGTGGCTGCGGCCCTCGATGCCGTGTTTGCCAAATCGTAGGCTGATCGAGGACATGCGTACCCACATCCGAACCAGTTTGCAGGAGCTTTTCTAGCTCTGCCTTCTGTGGACAGTCTGGGATCTCTTTCACAATGTCGATCCCTTGTTCCCAAAGGGCATTTTGGAATTGTACCATATGGGTAATGAAGTTTAGACTCTGAATGGTACAGGTGGTGGAAGAGTATACCTTATAGGCCATGGAATCTTATTGTTTAGATTCTCTATCCGGCGGCTGAGTACTGAGATGTCTTGGCCTCTGGGATCTATCCTGGGCAGCCGAGATAACTACCAAGTCTGCTAAAGGTTGTTCTCCCAAAAAAGGTTGCTCCTTGGGAGCCCGGAAAAGGTGGTCCACCTTCTTGGGTACTGCAGTAGAGGTATGGTGGTGCTTCCAAGCCACCTTGGTGACGTCCGCAAAGGTATCCACCAAGGGAGGGATGACCACCAGTTTCGGGTCCTTTTGGCGCAAGTATCTGGCCAGGCAAAGTCTCTCTGGGTCCAGGTCCCCATCTCCCATCCCATGTTGGTCTGGATATGCCGCATGACCTCAATGAAGGAATCGTCATCTGGTGGTGATTTAGGAATATCCCTCAAGTCTAAGGGGGACAAGTCCCCAAAAGACAAGAGTTCCGAGGAAGACGAGTCCGAGGAATGGTCTGAGTCCACTGAGGAGGAGGAGGAGGAGGAGGACTGAGAGCTGTTGTACTGTCACTTGTGCCTATGGCTGTCTGGGGAGCCAGAGGAACTTGGGCTCCTGGACCGAGATCTGGAACGGCACTTGCGAGGAGCCTTGCCCTTGTCTTTGCCCGAAGGTGAGGTAGGGTCTCTGCCCAAGCCCTTGCCCGAAGGAGGGTTGGAACCCCTGTATCCGGAGGGGGGTCCTCAACCAGTGGAAGTTTTGGTGGAAGGAGACCCGTCCAGATGGTCTCCCACCAACATCCGAAAAGGTCCTTAAACTGGGACAGGTGCAGCTTTGAGTCCAAGTCAGTTGTCAGACGTGATGTCAGTCCAGCGCCCTTGCCCGGTATAGTGCCATGGTCTTTTGACAGTGGGCGAATGGGAGGTGACATCGGGGCTTTGTTGGTAGGCCCAATGACGGTAGCCAATGACTGACTCAAGGTCGTCGTCTGGCGGTCCTCAGAAAGGCTGTGTCCAGGCTGATCATTCACCGGTGGCGGGGGAGAGACCGGTGACGTCGGGGACTGGGTCGGCAGTGCCGGTGACTGGACTGCCAATGCAGTGACGTCCACTGGACAAATGGTGCATTGGACGCTTGTCCAACGGCGGCTTGGCGGGTCTCAGCAGTTGAGAGGCAGATCTCCTCGAGGAGTGCCCCGAGGCCTTACGCTTATCCCGGGGAGTCGGTGCCAGAGACAGATGCCGACCAAGAGTGGGCTGGATGTTGGACCTTTACCAATGTCAGAGAGTGGGCCTGAGGACTGATCAGGCGGCTGGACCTTCAGCGGCTGCAGAGTAAAGCCCGAGGACCTGAAGCCGCGGTCCCTAGCACCTAACACCCGACCAGGGCAGGGGGGCCTAACAACCATGAGCCCGTAGGGAGAATAGGTCACCTGGGAGGCTGAGACGAAACTGCCCCTGGAGGCAGAGTGGGAGTCTGAAGATTTGGATCTGGAGGGGGACCTCTCCTTCTCTCTCTCTCTCCCTCTCTCCTTCCTTCCTCTTTTCCTTGTGCTTCCCCAATGATTTATGGTGGGAAGAACTCCCTGAAGAGGAATCTCTCTCTACATGGTGACCAAACGTTGCTCAGTGAGGTAGGCCTACAGGGTCTTCTGGCGGTGGATCCTTGTCCTGCTGTTAAACTTTTGACAATGCTGGCAGGTCTGGGTGTCGTGTTCGGGCCTAGGCACAGCAAGCAGGCAGAGTGCCCGTCCTTGGACGGGATTTGTTTGCTGCAGGCACACTTGGAGGGATGCCTATCGATGGTGGACATCGGAGAAGATGACATACAGGAACAATCGTGCTGGAGAGGCAAACTTTTTCCATAGAAAATAAGAAATCTGGCTAAGAGACTTAACAAAAATGGTGGTCAAACTAGCAAGAGACGATCCGTGCAGCTGATGAATGAGAGTCGATAGTGGGAAAAGAACAGGGGGACGCTGGGGACCACCGTCCCTTTATACCATACGTGACATCGGGGCGGGCCAACGTCGGGGGGTGATCCCAGCCACAGACTGCTAGCTAGAAGTTTTCTGTGGGGTCCTGCCACCTGCTGGCTTCAGTCCTATATGTGTTACCCACTGCGAGACCAGACTCTCAAAGTAAGATCAGGAGGTTCCACAACCAATTGTTGCAGTAATGGAATCCGTATCTGCTGAGGCCAAAATGGGGCCATGAGAATTAGGGTGGACCCCTCCATCTGCAGTTTAATGAGAACAATCTGAATCAGAGGGAAGAGAGGGAATGTGTAAAGAAACCTCCCTTTCCAGAAGAGATAATGCGTCTCACCAGAATATGCCAGGCCTTTGATCTAGCAAGCAGAAACACAACTGTTCAGCATTGAGTGGGGATGCAAAAAGGTCCAACTCTGGACAACCCCATCTGTCGAACACATTTTCTGCTACTGAGGACAGCAGGTCCCAATCAAGCACTTTGGACTGTGTCCGGCTGAGGCTGTCTGCCAAGGTGTTTTGGGCACCTGGCACGTGGACATCTGACAGTTCTAGACTGTGATCTAGAGACCAGTATCAGACCCTCATTGCTTCCCAGCACAGAGGGTAGGAATGGGTACCCCTTGCTCGATAATGCAATAGACCACACTGAGATTGTCTGACTGCACCAGAAGAGGGTCCAAAGAGAGATGATCCTGGAAGGCCTGGAAGCCATAAAGAACCAACCCCATTTCTAAGATATTTATGTGGATGTCAATCTCCCAGTGGAACCAGAGACCCTGGGTCTGATAAGGACTTAGATGGGCTCCCCAACCCAGACCCAAAGCATCCACGGTGAGGAGTGGAGGTAAGAAAGGGAATCCCCTTTAACAGACTGGCTGGGTCTATCTACCAGTGAAGCACCTTGCATACTAACAAGGACCAGCTGTAGATCATCCAAGTGCTGATCTCACTGAACCCTGATAGTCCACTGTGGAATCCTAATGTGCAACCTGGCCAAAGGGACCATAAATACAGGTTGCTCACCTGTAACAGGAGTTCTAGGAATGGTATATGTTGTTCATCCACACTTACTGGCAGGTTCCTTGCCGCTTTAAATCTTGCAGGAAGGTCTTCAAGCTGGCTCCTCCCACCCACCCGGGTGGTAAAACTCTCAGCTCCGCCCCATGGCGTAGATCTGGCCCGTTGGAAGCTCAGGTTGTGCGTCGAAGCCGGGTGGGTCGTGTGAATGAACAACATATACCATTCCTAGAACTCCTGTTACAGGTAAGTAACCTGTTTTTCTAGGGACATGGATATGTTGTTCAATCCACACTTACTGGCAGATTCCTAGCAGTTCTCCGGGAGGAGGGAGGCAAGGCGCACACCCCCTACTTACGGAATAATGGCTGGAGAACTGAGGCCCCAAAACCAGCATCCCGGTGTGACTCAAGGTCAATGTGGTAGTGGGTGATGAAGGTGTGAGCTGACTTCCAGGTAGAAGCCCTGCAGATTTCCTGGATAGGGACATTCCTGGAAGCAGCCACTGATGCTGCGGTATGGCGGGTAGAATGAGCTCTTATCCCTCTGGGAGGCTCCATGCCCACCAACCTATAGCAGAGATCTATGCAGTTGGTGACCCACCTGCCTATCGTCCGCTTGGCTGCAGGTCTGCCAGGTGCGGCTTCAGAACAGGTGACAAACAGCTGGTGAACCTCTCCCCGAACTTCAGCCATCCGCTCCTTGTAATAAGCGAGCGCTCTTCTAGGGTCCAAAGTATGGAGACTATATTCGGCCTCCGAGGTGTGACTGGGGTAGAACACTGGCAGAGTCAACACCTGGTTAAGGTGAAACTCCGACACCACCTTTGGAAGGAATTTCGGGGGGCACAGGACAATCTTGTCCCTGTAGAAAACCAGATAAGGAGACTCTATGGAAAGCACCTGGAGCTCTCCCATCTTTCTGACTGACATGATAGCCACCAAGAAGGCGGTCTTCCACGACAGGTGAGAGATGTCACACCTGTGAATCGGTTCGAATGGCTTGCCCATGAGCTTAGCCAATACCAGCAGTAGATCCCACAGAGGTGCAGGTTCTCGTACCGGAGGGGATATGTGATCAAGGCCTTTGAAAAAGCGCCTGACCACCTTCTCCTGCACCACCGACTGCTTCCCAGCCCGCGCCCGGTAAGTAGAGATGGCTGCCAGGTGCACCTTGAGGGTCGTCAACCGAAGCCCTTGCTGAGAAAGGGACCACAGGTAGTCCAGAATGCTAGCCAAGGAATAGGAGGAAGGGTCCAAGCCCTTGCCCTGACACCAAATGGAGAATCTCTTCCATTTAAAGGCATAGCATTTCCTGGACGACTCCTTACGGGACGCCTCAACAACGTTGAGGACCTCGTTGGAAAGACCCAAGACCTGGAACTCTAGCCGTTCAGAAACCAGGCCATCAGGTGCAGGGATTGAAGGTCCGGATGGAATACTTTCCCCTGACTGACTGAGATCAGGTCCTGGCGGGCTGGAAGCCGCATCGGGAGCCTGGAGTTGAGACCGAGGAGATCTGGATACCAGAACTGGCAGGGCCAGTCTGGGGCTACCAGAATCACCTGCACCTTGTCCCTACTCACCTTGAGAAGCACCTTGTGGATCAATGGAAATCGGGGCAAGGCGTAGAAGTTGCCCAGGGTCCACGGCCTCGAGAAGGCATCCCCCTGCAGCGAGCCCTGCTGAGAGGGGCAGGCATGAAACAGTCTCAGCTTTGCATTCTCCCTGGAGGCAAACAGGTCCACCTGAGGCATATCCCAGTGGGAGAAGAGATCTTGTACTACCTCTGGCAGGAGAGACCACTCATGGGACGCAGCCCCTATCCGACTTAGGTCATCGGCCAAAATGTTGGCGGCTCCTGCCACATGGATGGCAAGGAGATCTGCCTCCAGGCTGTGCACGAAGAACCAAATGCGGAGAGCTTCCCTGCATAGAGGCATGGAGCGCGTCCCGCCCTGGCGGTTTAGGTAGTACATGGTCGTGGTATTGTCCGTCTGGACCTGGACCACTTGACCACGTATAAACGGAGCGAAGGCAGTGAGGGCTAGACGAACCGCTCGGAGCTCCAGCAGGTTGATGTGGCATCGGGAGTCCCGAGGGGACCAGAGGCCATGTGCTCTGTGCTCCCCCAGCTGGGCACCTCAACCCATCAGAGAGGCATCGGTCGATGAGAGACCGTCGGCTCGGGGCAGACGAACGGGATGCCCTCCTGCAGATGTGCTGGAACGGTCCACCACTGGGGGCTTCCACATCCCTGGGTCACTGTCACTAGCTGATCCAAGGGATCAGAGTGCTGTGACCATTGGCCGCCAGCCCCATTGAAGGGGATGCATGTACCAACAGGCCCAATGGACACACGCTGGTGCAGGCGCCGCCATGAGGCCCAGGAGGCGCAGAAGTCCCAGACTGAGCGCATTGCCCAACCTGAAATGATTGGGCAAAGGAGGAAAGAACCTCGGCCCTGTCCGCTGGGAGCCATGCTCTGGCTCGTAGAGAGTCGAGCTCTGCCCCAATGAAATGCATCACCTGCTTTGGCACGAGTTCTGACTTGGCCTCGTTGATGAGGAGGCCAACCTGAGAGCAAACTTGGAGGGCCAGATCCCTGGACCGCTCCACCTCCATTCTGGAGGAGGCTGCAATCAGCCAGTCGTCCAGGTAGGGGTACACCCGGATCCTTTGGTGCCGCAGGAATGCTGTCACCACTGCCATGCATTTGGTGAAGACCCTGGGAGCTAGGGAAAGGCCGAAGAGCATGGCCCAGAACTCACAGAGGGATCCCTCTGCCCTGACGCAGAGGAATCTCTGGTGGGACGGACGGATTGAAAGAACGCATCCAGGAGGTCCAGAGAACAGAACCACATGCCTCGTTCCAAGGATGGAATGATCTAAGCCACAGTGACCATCCTGAAGGTTCGAGACCTTAGGAACCTGTTCAGGTCGTGTGGGTCTAGAATGGGGCGCCAGCCCCCCCGTCTGTTTCGGGACCATGAAGTACCTGGACACAAACCCAAGGTCTGGTGGAAGATCCGCCACCTTCCTGATCACCTCTTTTTTGAGGAGCAGGGCAATGTCGGCTCGGCGAGCCGACAGAGAGGCTGTGGATCCCATAGCCCCCCGAGGGGTGATGGCTCAGAAGGGCGGGGCCTACTCAAACTCCAGAGGCAGGCCCTTTCCTACCACCTCCAACACCCAGCGGTCCGTGGTGATAGCAGACCAGGTGGAAAGGAAGTGGCGGAGCCGTCCCCCCGGGGAACCCAGGGGGGAGTGACAAGGCTGGGGCGACATCCCTTAACCCTTCACTGGGCAGGCTTGGAGGAGGGGCCGGCTGAGGGACCTCCTGGGCCTTTTCCTCCCTGCTTCCTATTAGAGGAAGCCACAGGCTTGGCTTTGGGATGCCAAGCGCGAGCCTGCTGGCCCTGATGCTGGTGTTGCTGGGCCGGACGTGCCGCAGGCGCACAAAGGCGAAAGGACTTGTGTTGCTGATGACGGCCCTTGTCCTTCTGGGCGGAGGTGACCGAGTCCAGGGTAGCGTTGGACTTTTCGATCCGCTGGAGGTGGCCTTCTACTCCAGGGCTGAACAGGTCAGTCCCCAAGAAGGGGACAGCTGCCAATTTATGCTGGGTATCCGCCATGAAGGTGGACATCCTCAGCCATGCTCTGCGGCGCATGGCCACTGCGGCCGCTACTGATCTGACACAGGAGTCTCCGATGTCCAGAGCCGTTTGGAGCTGCTGCTTAGCCACTGCCCTACCCTGGTCCCGCACCTGCTTGACCGTGGTCTGCAGGTCGGCTGGGAGATGAGGGATCACCTCATCCAGGGAGCCCATGAGGGCGTGGGAGAAGTGTGCCATCAGCACGGCCGAGCTGGCCTGGTGGAGGCCTAGGGAGGACACAGCGTATACCTTGCACCCAGCATAGTCCAGCTTTTTGGACTTCTTGTCGGGGGGCTTAGCCACATCCCTAGCATTCCCAGAATGCCAAAAAACGCAATTGGTGACTAACCCCTCTGCAGAGGGGTGCTCCGAAAAACCGGACAAAGAGCCAGTAGGGACTGCATACTTCCTGGCTATCCTGGCCGAAAGCGCAGGGCAGGAAAACGGCCATTGCCAGAGCTCCAAGGCTGGGCCAACAGTGGCTTCAGCCACCGGAAAGGCCTCAGTGGGCGAATCCCCTCGGTCCAGTATCTCCATCAGGGGATACTTGGCCCACTTGGATATGGGCTCGAGCTGCATCCCAGTGGACTCCGAGATGAGCCAAAGCAGACCCATGAATGACGATGGCTCTCTTCCATCGACTGCCCCCCGGAGGATTCCAGGTCAAGGGGCCTAGAAAACAGGGAGGAGTCGACGTCAGACTCCGAGGAGTCCGCGAAGAGCTGCCTGGGGCCTGAGCCACCCTCCACCTGCTGAGGACAGTCGGGAGTGAGGGTGACCGACAACCTGTGGGGCAGACCTTGGTCCGACCGAGAGTCCTTGGTCGGCACCCCCGATTTTGGTTGTAGAGGCGGAGGTTCCACCACAATCGGTGGGGCAGCTGGTTTCGGCTGAGCAACCGGCCCTGGCTTGGGCACTTCGACTACAGCGAGGGGTTGTTTTGGCCTTTCGGGTGACAGCCACTTGATGGCTGGGGAAGGCGACGACGTTGACTTGTTCCCAGACAAAAGTAGCTGCTGCCACATTAAGTCCTCGTAGCATCGACGCAATTTGCGCCAAAGCCTCTCCTCTTCCGAGGAGGAAGACGAGGACGAGTGGTGCCGCCGCTTCCTCGGTGCCGAGACCAAGGCCACCGATGTCGGCGGGATTAGCTGGACCGAGACAAGGTCCGAGACCAAGACCCTCTGTGTTTCTGAGGACGGGTCTGGGAGGGAGTGGGGGACACCCGCTCTTCCCTCAGCTCAGGAGCCTTGACCGGGGACTCTGGCACAGGAGGCGCAGGCAAGTCCTCGGTCTCCAGCGGGGGAACCAGTGAAGAAGGGTTGTCGGCTTCACGAGTCGACAGCCGTCCGGCGGATCGAGAAAATTCTCGACCAGCGTTGGCGGGTGTTCGCCGGCTGACCTGACGGGGACACGCGGAAAACAGCGCCTTAGCCGCAACCTCGACCGAAGTTGAGTATCGACTGTCCGGGAAAGGGGACCTCTCCCGCTCCCACGAACATCGACGGTGGGACTTACCTTTCGAGTCCTTCTTTCTGGACCGAGAAGAGTGTCCCGATGGTCCCTCTCCCTTCATGGAAAGGGACTGGCAAAGCCCCTTAAAAGAAGCTGTACAGGAGGATCCCAGAGAGAGCGGGATAAATGCTGCGACCGAGGAAGATGAAGATGCGTCCTGGGCCGCCTCCTCCTCGAGGGCGATCATCTGCTCAAGTTGCTCAGCCGAGCCAGCCGTCGCGGACACTGCCCAACGGGCCTCCTTGGACTTCATCGGCGGGTAGCGCTTCTCGGGGCACCCAAGCTGTAACCGGGCAGCGCGGTCTTCTAGGACGTTGGCCAAAAATGATCGACATAATTCGCAGGCCTGCGGGTCGTGATCTAGGCAGAGGTAGTAGATGCACGTGGAGTGCGGGTCCATCCTGGACATCTTCTGCCCACACGGACACCGCCAAAATCCGGGAGTCGATTTGTCCATCGCAGCCATGAAGGAGTAATTAGACCGAAGTCTTGAGAACTTTAGAATTATTTTCAGGTGAACTGAAGAATTAGGATCCAGTCTATACTCAAAGCGTCAAGGAGGGAACCTGAGCTTCCAAGCGGTAAGGAAGATCTGGCATCATGGGCGGAGCCACGAGTTTTACCAGCCGGGTGGGTGGGAGAAGCCAGCTTGAAGACTTTCCGGCAAGTTTTAAAGCAGCAAGGAACCTGCCAGTAAGTGTGGACTGAACAACATATCCATGTCCCTAGAACAATGGTCACGGCCATGAGGCCTAGCAGCTTGATGAATGTCCTGGCTGGGACATGCTGACTCTGAGCCACTTCCTGGGCCTGGGCAATCAGGCAGTTTGCCTTGTCTTGAGGGAAAAAGTCCTTGCCCTGTGTAGAGTCCAGGACTGCCCCTGTGTATTGCAATCACTGGGAATGGGCCGGCTCAACCATGGGCCGATTGACAGTGGTGCCCAAGGACTGGAATATCTGCAGGTGCATTCTAGTGTCAATAGGAGCTCCCTGGACTGGACTTTCAGTAACCAGTCCAGATACGGGAACACAAAGGCAGAAGTGCCATCAGAGGCAAATGCCAGAGGCAGCTGCCCTGGCTGTAGTGTCAGCCATACCACAGGTGTCTCTGAGGAGGTACTTACTAAAATTCTCCAAGGCTTGGAGTACCTTAAGAAGCTCCTGTTTGAAGGAACCCTCAGGGAGAGGCAGAGCAGCCGCTTTGCCCTTCCTCCAAAGGGTGTTTTGGTACTTGACAAGATGAGCCAAATAATTGACAATCCTAAGGCCAAAGGTGGCTGAGGCAAAAGTCCTCTTGTCCCAGAGGTCCAACCTCCTGGACCTACAGTCAGGGGGCAGGGAACTAAGATGCTTAGGGACCTTAGTTGTATCGTGGGCAGCTTTGAAGACCACTGAATCAGTCTCAGGCTGGGCTGCACATAAGGGGAACCCCTGAGGCACCTGGTAGAGCTTGTCGGCTTTCCTGGGCATGGCTGGTACCATACTGGACCAGCGTCAGGCTGTGGTGGTTGCATCATTTAAACCTGGCAGCAGGGGAGGAATAACCTTTGGTGGAAACTCAGGAATCTGCAAGAAGTCCACAAAATTACTCCTGGTTTCATCCTCCTCCTTAGTTTGGAGACCCCTTGGTGGAGAAGAGCTGTTTCATGATTTAAAAAAAAGGAGGGGGCCTCTTGGGGGGGAGGGGGGATGTGGGAGTGTGCTTAACAGGCTTCTCACTCCCAAAGGAAACAATGGACCTTGTCAGAGGATTCCACATCAACGTCATCCTCTTCCTTCTCTTCCTCAGGGAGGATAAAATCTGGATGGTACTCCTCTTCGACATCTGTCTGCTCTGAAGCAGGGGCCAATGAACGCCTTTCTGATGACTCTCTTAGAAACATATAAAAATGACAGCAGAAGGAGACCAAGGGTCCCTCTAGTCTGCCCATGAATTCCTGAGACCTATTCAGATCTAAGGTTATCCCTCACTCTGCTTTATATTCCCACTTGCTCCCACCTCTTTTATTCTTGCTTTTGTTCTACCCCACTCCAATTTGAATGCTGTCACAGACTTTGCTTCTACCACCTCCACTGGCAGCCTATTCCATGGTTCCATGGCCCTTTCTGTAAAATAGTGTTTCCTAATCTCTCTCCTGAAATGCCCCCCTCAACTTCCACTCGTGACTTCTAGTGTTGGAGTCAGTAACTCTGTAGAACAGATCAGAGGAGGGCACCCTACGTATTCCTCTCAGTATCTTGTATGTGTCAGTGATGTCCCTCTCTCTCCCTTCTAGTCTCTAGGGAGAACAGATTCAATTCTTTTAGATGTCCCATGAATGAGAGCCCCTGGAAGCCCTGGATCATCCTGGTCACCCCTCTGCATGACATTGAGTATGTTCTTATCCTTCTTAAGATGTGGAATCCAAAAATGGACACAGTACTCTAGATGGGGCCTCACCAGGGACCGGTACACTGGAAGTATCACTTCCATGCTCCAGCTGTCAAATCCCATGGCTATGCATCCCAGCATTCTGCTGGCCTTGCTGTACATGGTGTTGCACTGGCTGGTCTGTTTAAGCGTATTGCAAATGAAGACTCCTAGGTCACTTTCTTACGGTGAGGCAGTGAGCTGAACAACACTGAGCCAGTATTCTGTCCTTGGGTTCCCTCTTCCCAGGTGCATCACTTTGCATTTCTTTGCACTGAACCTCAGCTGCCAAATGTTAGACCATCTTTCCAGCCTTTGAATGTCTTTTTGAAGGTCCCTAACTGCCTCCTTGCAGTCACTTCCACCAAGCTACTTCGAGACCAAAGTGGTCAAAGCCCTCTACAGTGAAAGGCGAAATATCGACATTTGGTATTTTGCCTGTCAGAAACCAACTGTGCCCCCTGCTCCTCCAGTTACACATATAATCAACTCTGAGTCGGAGCTGACTGTGAAGGGAGTGAAACACCAGTGAAAATGGTGCTGTTGTGCAGCGGGACCCTTACAGTGACAACTTTGAATCTGTTTGAAAATGTCACGGTAATGGGTTTCGCTGTGGTAAGGTGATACGCTTGCAGTCTACCCTTCCTCCTAGTTTGGTACTGTTCGTGAATGGGGCAATTTTGCCTTGATTATCAATGCCAATGTCACTGATAAATGCATTAAATAGGACTGGCTCCAACAATGAACCCTGGGGAACACCACCCATGACTTCACCTTCGTCTGACCTCTCCCTTTTGACTGCCACTCTCTGCTTCCTGTCCCTAAGCCAATTTTGTACCCACCTGACTATGCTCATGGCTGTGCCGAGGTCTTTCAACTTTTTCAGTAGGTAGTTCTGCGGCACCAAGTCAAAGACCTTACTGAAGTCGAAGCAGAGGAGGTCTACTGGGTGGCCTCTGTCTAATTCCCTAGTCACCCAATCAAAAAAATTAATTGGATTTGTCTGACATGACCTTCCTGCTACAAACCCATGTTGCCTGACACCTGTAAGACAGTTCTTATCTAGGTATTCCACCAAGTCTTGTTTTATTAAGGCTTCCCATTAGTTTCCCCCTCTACTGCCATGAGGCTAACCGGCTGGTAGTTGCCTGCCTCCTCCCAGCTCCCTCTCTTATGGAGTGGTACCACATCTGCTCTTCTCCAGTTACTTGGTACTACCCCCGACTGAAGTGAACTGTTGAAGAAGTCAGCCAAGGGATCTGCCAGTTCTCCCACCAGTTCCTTCAGCACCCTCAAATGTATTCCATCTGGCCCTGGTAATTTGTCCTCCCTGAGCTCTTTTGATCTCTGAAGTACAACTCAGTCGACAATCCTCAAGAAGTCTTCACCCAACTCGGAGAACTCCTGATAAAACGGCTCCAACCAGAGGGCAAAACAGTACCACAGATCATCGACAGATTTGTAAGAGAGCAATTTGTCAACATCCTGCCTACAGATGTGCAGTTTTGGGTGAAAGAACATTGACCAGAAAGTGGGGAAAAGGCTGTTTCTTTGGCCAAGGGCTACCAAATGGCCAGACAGACACCATAGCAGTGAGGTAACAGCCAAGCACCAGTAAGACACTCTTTTTCCCATTTAAACTCCAAGTCTGATAAGAACTCTGGTGGGGGTAACAAATCTGTGCCCAAAGACGTTATTTGCTATAACTGTAATAAGCCAGGTCATACTGCAAGAAAGTGCTGTAAGAAGACTGATACTGGAGCAGATTTGTCCCTGGCAAATTGGGGCAAGCACTTAACAGATGTGAAGGTGGGGGATAAGACTGTAAAGGGACTCATTGATTCGGGAAGCAGAAAGACCCTAGTGCATGCTGAGGTGCTGGGAAAACACTGTGCAAACAGACCAGGTACTGGTGTCATCTGCATCCATGGGGACACTCAATACTATCCCACCACCTAAGTGACTCTGACCATTAAGGGTGTGTCGCACCAAATGAAAGTGGGGGTATTACCTAAGTTACCTGTACCCATGATTTTTGGAAATGACTGTCCAAGATTTACTGAATTAATCTCAGAGGAACTGAACCCGGCAGTTTCAGCAGCAGTAGTAACAAGACCTCAGGCAAAGAAAATCTCATACAGTGGGGACACTTTTCCTTTCAGTGACTCTGATTCGGACTTGTTTGAGAACACCTCCAAGATGCGGAAGTCCAGGAAAGAAAGAAAGACGACGTCTGAAACAACAGTGGCAACAAAAGACTGATTGACAAAAAGGGTTAAAATATGAAAATGTTGAAGTTAAACTGATAACTGATTGCCATTTTGTTTCAGAGCAAGCTAACGATGTATCTCTCCAGGGTTATTTTAAGCAGCTGGGGGTGAAACCAAAACAGGGCGGACCAATGTTTAAAAAATGTAAGCGGTCACTGTACAGAGTTTGGGTTAAACCTCAGACACAGGAACAGACAGAACAATTGGTTATACCACAGAAGTATAGAACAGAGTTGTTACAGATAGCATTTGATAGTCCTATGGCTGGTCACTCAGGAAGGGATTGCACCCTTACCAGATTGCTGTATAGATTTTACTGGCCTGGAATTCATGAAGATGTTGCTACCTATTGTAATTCCTGTGCCGAGTGTCAGAAAATAGCCCCAGTCGCTAGAAAAGACAAGGTGCCCCTGGTGCCCCTGCCATTGATAGATGTGCCTCTTGAGAGAAATGCAATGGATGTGGTTGATCCTTTAGACAAAAGTAAAAAGGGTAAGTGACTTATCCTGGTAGTATGCGACTATGCTACTCGATACACAGAAGCAGTTCCAACATGTACTGTAACAGCTTCAAAAGTGGCAGCAGAGCTTGCAAACATTTTCAGCAGAGTGGGCATACCTAAAGAAATTATTACTGATCAGGGTAGTAATTTTGGTGCTGCATTACTTATGGAGCTGTACAGACTACTAGGTATCACTGCCATAAGACCCTCCATCTATCACCCTCAGACAGAGGGTCTTGTTGGGCTTTTTAACCAAACCTTAAAACGCATGTTAAAAAGGTTTGTAAAAGGTGAAGGGAAAGATTAGGACCAGTACTTGCCTTACCTTCATTTTGCTTAGAGAAGTGCCACAGGCATCAACAGGGTTTACACCATTTGAAATGCTATATGGTAGGCAGCCAAGAGGGCCACTGGATGTGATAAAAGAAATGTGGGAAGATAACCCCACTCAGAAAAATCAATCTATAATGTCTTGTATGTGTGCCCTAAGAAAGAAGCTGGTAAAATATGTTGAAATTGCCCATAGTAATCAGAAAGTGGCCCAAAATCAGCAGAAGGTATATTATAACCATGGGGTAAAAGAAAAGGTTTTTGAGCCAGGTGAAAAGGTTTTACTACTGTTACCCACAACAGAAAATAAACTGTTAATGAAGTGGCAAGGGCCTTATAGAGTGCTTAGACATAATGACACTGTTAACTACAAGACAGAGACCCCTGACAGGAAAAATCCTACTAAGATGTACCATGCTAACCTCCTCAAGAAATGGGTTGAAAAAACACCAAAAGCTGCTTTGCTAGTTTTACCAGAAACTGATAAAGAAGATACTGATGTAGCTTATGATAGACTGGAATAAACTGTAAATGCTGAAGCTGTAAAGGTGAATGTTTCCTTAACCTCAGAACAAACTGCAGACATTCGTAATGTGCTAAACACATTTAACAGTACTTTTACCATAGAACCAGGCCGAGCAAAGGGCTGAGCAGCTAATAGTGCCAAGGAAAGCTCGCCCTATTAGGCAAAAGACATACAGGTTACCAGAGCGGTTAAGAGCTGACATGGTTAAGGAAATACAAAAAATGAAAGAATTGGGTATCACAGAAGAGTTGAGGAGTGCTTGGTCATCTCCAATGGTAATTGTAAAGAAAAAAGAAGGAGGTGTTAGAATCTGCCTTGATTGTAGGAAACTTAATCAAGTGTCAGAATTTGACAGGTATCCTATGCCCAAAATAGATGATTTGGTGGACAGACTGGGGAGTGCAAAGTATATCAGTACCCTCGATCTCACCAAGGGTTACTGGCAAATCCCTTTAGCTAAAGAATCCAGAGACAAAACTGCATTTTCCACTCCTGCTGGATTCTATCAGTTCACCACCATGCCATTTGGTTTACATTGTGCGCCAGCTACATTTCAGTGGTACATGGATGTAATATTATCACCTCACACTGGTTATTGTGCTGCATACCTGAATGTTGTTGTGGCGTACAGTCCAGACTGGAAAAGCCACCTGGAACACCTACGAGCAGTTATCCAAGCTATCAAAAATGCAGGTCTGACTATTAATCCTACCAAATGTGCATTGGGCATGAAGGAAACCAGATATTTGTGCTGTGTGTTGGGAAATGGAGAAGTTAAGCCAGAAATTTCATAATAGAAGATGTAGCTAACAACCCTGTCCCTAAAACCAAGAAACATGTCAGGTCATTTTTAGGGCTGGCTGGTTATAATCAGAGATTTGTTCCCAACTTTGCTGAGCTAGCTACTCCACTCACCAAACTCATGAAAAAACGGTACCCAAATAATGTAAAATGGACACCAGAGTGTGATGAAGCTTTTCAAGCCATTAAGACTGCATTATGTTCAGTCCCTGTTTTAAGAAGCCCAGACTTTGAGAAACCATTTTTGTTAAAAACAGATGCATCAGAGGTAGGCCTAGGTGCAGTCCTGAGTCAAAATATAGATGAGACGGAACATCCTATTCTATACATAAGTAGGAAATTGCACGAAAGAGAGAGAAAAGGTACTCCACCACTGAAAAGGAATGTTTAGCAGCAAAGTGGGCCATGCAGTCCCTTAAGTTGTATTTGCTAGGAACTGACTTTGTACTTATAACAGATCACAATCCTCTCTGTTGGCTTAACCAAGTGAAAGATAAAAATTCCAGAATCACCAGGTGGTACCTGGCATGACAGCCATTTAAATTCAAGGTGATAGACAAATCCGGTAAAGAGAATAGAAATGCTGATTTTTTTTGTCAAGATATGGATCAGGAACTGAGGGTTCTGAAGGTTGAGAAACAAATGTATGAGTTTAAACTTACTGTTTGCTGTACTGTTATAGAAAAAAGGATATTACAGATGTGCTTAATTTCTGAATGCTAAAAGCTAAAGTTAGTAGACAATGAATAGAAAGTTTTAGAAACCTGTTTGATAAAACAGGTTCCCTCTTAAGAAGGGGGGGTGTATGTGACAGGGTTGAATAGTACCCTGTCCCAGTTGTTATGGAGAATTTGAATGCAGGGTCTGTTCTGGTCTTTCCTTTCCTGTCTCTTGTCTGTCTGGTTGCGCAACTAAATTTTCCTATAAGACCTAGGACCTGAACATCCCAACAGTCTCACAACTCTTTGCCTCTCACTGTCTCTCAGTCTTCCCTTGCTGTTTCTGTCTTTTTCTCCCTTGCACATCTGCTGGTATAAAAATATATGCAAATCATTATGTGGAAATGTAACTGATACTGCGATCCCTTAGTTTAGAAATTATATAGTGTTATTGTTGAAATGTATATAATTATGGTTTGCGATGATTGCAAAACGCTATTGGGAATGCAAGGGTTAAACTGAGAGCAGTTTTTAAGCCCTTTTTCAGAAGCTGTGGAGAAGGGGCCTCAGTTCTGGGGCATTGTGATTTGGCTGTACCTGCCTGAAATTTACAAAAATATTTTGGAAAAAAACAGGATGCCTGTTAAGGAGGGGGGTTGCAAACACTTATAAGAGAGAGAGAGCTGCAATGTTTTGGAAGACACACAGAGACTGAAGGGAAACTCAGATGGATCTTCTCTGTTTATTCTACCTTTGTAAATAGTTATTCTGAACAATTTTATTTTTTGTCTGTTACTGCTAGTACTAATAAACACTTTTTGCGAATTCTACAACTGCTCCTGGTTTTTCCTATGCTTCCTGACCTGTGCCTCGAAGACAAACTCGGACACCACCTTTGGAAGAAACTTAAGATCAGTTTTCAAGGACACCCTGTCCCTGTGGAAAACTAAATAAGGCTCCTTAGACATCAGGGTTTGGAGCTCGGAAATCCTCTGGGCAGAAGTAACTGCAACTAAAAACTACACTTTCCATGACAGAAAAAGCAGCTCGCAATCCGCGACTGGTTCGAAAGGAGGCAACGTAAGCTTTTCTAACAGAAATAAAAGATCCCATGGGGGAATAGGGTCCCTGATGGGAGGTTTCGGATACAACATGCCTCGTTAAAACATATAGGACAGGTCCATCTGGGCAATGCATTTGCCTTCCACTGGTGCATGACAGGCTGAAATCGCAGAGAGGTGCACCTTAATGGAGGAATATCAGAGGCCCGAGTCTAAAAGGGAGAGAAGATACTCTAGGACAGCATTCACAGGGCAGTGGAATGGGTCCAGATCACGGTTAGCAGCCCAGAAGCCAAACCGTTTCCATTTCATGGTGTAAGCAGCTCGGGTGGATGGCTTTCTGGCTGCCACCAAGACCTCAGTAACCCTAGGAGAAACTTTGAATCGGGATGTGGCTACATCTGCAGGAACCATGCATGCAGATGCAGAGACCAGAGGTCTGGGTGAACCAGAGTACCCTGCTCTTGTGACAGTAAGTGGGAGGACAAGGGCAGAGGAACCGGCAGTTCCACTGCTAGCTGCTGCAACAGGAGGAACCAGATCTGGCACGACCAAAACGGGGCTATAAGGATCATTTCCGCACCTTCCGCTTGGAGCTTGAGCAGGACCCTCTGAAGGAGAGGAAAGGGAGGGAAGGCATACAGAAACCTCCCTTTCCAACAGAAAGATAATGCATCTTGCCAGAAAACACCAGGTCCTGAATCAAGTGAGCAAAAACTGGGCAGTTTTGCGTTGCACGGTGACACGAAGAGGTCCAACTCTGGATGACCCCATCGTTCGAAGAGGCCCTCCACCACGGACTGAAGGAGTTCCCACTTGTGGGTCCCTGAACGTGACCTGCTTAAGACATCTACCAAGGTGTTTTGGACTCCTGGAACATGGACAGTGGTGAGGGACAAGCTGTGTTCTAAGGCCCAGAACCACACTCTCATGGCCTCTTGACAGAGAGGATAAGAGTGGGTCCCCCCTGCTTGTTGATGTAGAAGACAACCACCATGTCATCTGTCTGAATCAACAGGGGGCCCGGGGTTCGGACGGAGGTCTGGTTGGAACACTTGAAAAGCGTACAGAACTGGTCTCATTTCTAGGACACTGATGTGGAGAGACCGTTCTAACAGCGACCACATCCCTTGTGTCTGTCGCTCTTGCAAGTGGGCTCCCCATTCCAGGCCTGAGGCATCTGTCATCAGGGTTTGGGGGGAGGGGGATCTCTGCAAGGGGTTCCCAGCTTCAGATCTGGGGGGAGCCACCACGAGAGGTTTGGACCACAGCTCTGGAGATCAGGACCGACTGGTTGAGATCGTTCATCCTTTGATCCCACTGCACCCAGAGGGTCCAATAGGGAACCCTCATAAAGAGGCATGCTGAGGATACTGTCACAGTGGTGGCTGTCATGTGACCCAAGAGCTGCAGCATGATTTGAGCTGGTACCTGGTGAGAAACGGAGACTTTGTGGGCCAACAACTGAAGGCGCGCTGCCCTGTCTTGCAGGAGGAAAGCCTTTCCCTGCACTGTGTCCAGGATTGCTCCTATGTACTGCAATCTCTGGCATGGCTAAGGGGACGATTTTGGCATGTTTAGAGAAACCCCTAGGGATCTGAATAGGTGAAGGTATCTACCAGAGTGGCTAGGAGCTGATCTTTTGTGACTGCTGTCAGGAGCCAATCATCGAGGTAGGGGTAAACGAACTGCCCCTGCCTCCTGAGTGCTGCGGCCACCACCACACGGCACTTTGTGATCACTTGCAAGGCCAAGGAAAGGCTGAAGGGCAGGGCCCAAAACTGGTAATGCTGCCCCTGAAAAGTGAACCTCAGGAATATCCTGTGGGCTGGAAGCAACAGGATGTGGAGGTAGGCATCTTGCATATCTAAGGAACAAAGCCAGTCCCCTTGCTGCAGCATGGGGATGATGCCTGGCAGGGTAACCATCCTGAACCTTCTGTACTCTATATAATTATATAATTGTTCAGGAGGCTCAGGTCCAGGATTGGATACAGATCCCCGGTCTTCTTGGGAACTAAGAAGAAGCGGGAGTAGAACACTATCCCCCATTGCGAGGGTGGGACTGGTTCTGGGCCTTCTTGTGGAGAAGGGTCTGGACCTCCTCCCGAATGAGCACGGCATGGTAGGGAGAGAAGGCGGACTGGACTGTGGGACTGTCCGGGGGAATCTGGACGTATTCTAACGCATGACCTCACTCTGTCAAATGGAGCACCCATGCATCTGTCGTGATGATAGACCAACCTTCGAGAGACAGCGAGAACCGATCCCCTACTGCCTCCCCCAAGGGTTCCGCTGGGGGCGGGCAAGGAGTCAGGCGTTGGATTCCGGGGTAGGCAGGGAGACCTGGGAGGACTTAACATTCTGAGGTCCCTGTGCACTACTCAGCTGAGAGGGAGCCTTACGTTGGAAGATGTCTCTCTGCTGCTGTCCCTTAAGCTTTTGTTCCCCTTGGTGATGAAAAGGCTGTCATCTTCCTGGGAGTGGTTCAGATCTCTACATCTGGTGTACTGATCGGACCACTTTTCCCGAATCTTGAAGGTCTGTGATTATTTACTCGATATCTAGACCAAAGAGCACAAGTCCCTGGAAAGGGGCATCCAGGATAGCATCCTGGAGGCCCTGCCGAATCCCTGAGATGCGAAGCCAGGAGTACCTTCTCATGCAGACACCAGTGGTGGCCGCCCTGGCTGCTGTGTCAGCTGAGTTATAAGAAGATCTCAGCACATGCTTGCCAGCATCAAGGCTGGACTGCAAAATATTCAAGAGCTCCAACTTATTGTCATAGTCGGGCTGCTTTTGGGCCAACTCAACAGCCTCGCTGCAGAGTGACTTCTGGTATTGCACTATATGTGCCAAAGATTTTAGCGAATGTAAGGTGCAGGTGACTGAAGAGTACACCTTGCATCTGAATTGGTCCAGATGCTTGGATTCTTTATCGGGACATTGTGAACTCATGTGACATGGCTGCTTAGTCCTGCCATGGGCAGCCATCAGGACCACCAAGTCTACCTTAGGCTGTTCCCCGAGGAATGGTTCATTGGTAGGTGTTCGATACAGCCTGTCCGCCTTTTTGGGGAAAGCAGAGTAAATCGAGGGATGTCTCCATGCAAACATGGTAACATCCCCTGAAAGGGAGCCAGCAAGGGGAGAACCACTAAAGGTTTTAGGTTCATTCATTCCAAACATGGGCGATCCGCTTACTCCCAGGGTCCAAATTCTCAGTCTCCCATAGATTTAAGAACTGTATGTGATGCATGAGGTCTAGAAAAGTAGGGTTGTCTGAGGGAGACTGGGGAGAATCCCAACAAGCGTCAGGGTGATGGGTAGGAGAGGAAAAGGCATCCGAGGACCTGGAGAAATCCAAGGAGCTTCTGTCATAAGAAACCGAGGAGGAGGAAGATCTTGAGCGTGAGCAGCGGTACAGTCTTCCGCGGCAGCGATGGGGGTACTGTCTGCCATGGGAATGGCGGCAATACCTGGAGGAAGACCTGGACGAGTGTCTATGATGCCTCAGATACCCTATGTCCGATGGTGGTGAAGGGTTTGACAGGTTAGGCGATGGCTCCCTGGGCAGAGAAGGCAGTTTCACCAGCCACTGCGGGGAGCCCAGCAATGAAGTGAGGGACTCCTTAGGGATGAAGTCCCCTTTAACCGTGTTCCACAAGGAACTAAACAGATCCTTGACATCTGCTAGGGAGACCATAGCCGGCGCCGAGGGGCCTGGTGTCTGAGGTGGTGCAACAGCCATTTCTGGCGTGTGTCCTGATGACTGGTCAGGAGCTGACGGTCACTTGGGGGACTAAGGTGTATCAAATGTCTGTCCTGCGGGTGACTGTGAGCCTGACGTCAGGTCAAGGGATTGGTCTGACATCTGGCTGCCCAATGCTTGCAGGTCTGGTGTTGGGGGGGGCAACTCCTTGGCTGGCAGCTGCCCCCTGCTGGTGGTAGCTTGGGAGAGACAGGTGGTCGGGGCATATCCTTGTGAGACCCCGAAGGTGAGGACTCCAAGGACAACAGGGTCGAGCACTGGGAATCTGTCATCCGGTGCTTGAGGGAGCAGACTTCAGAGAGAGAGTCCGGCTCCTGGCGCTGCTTCCTGTCATCAGACCCTGAGGGACGAGCCGATGAAGAGGACGACGCCCCAGCCTGGTGAACAGCAGAACAAAGTCTGTCGCCCGTAGATAGACTGGCTGGGCCCCCTGGCTTAGGCCCAGAAGAGTGGCTGTAGGGCCTAAGACTCAAGGGAGTGGCTGAAGGCCCTTGCCTAGAAGATCCTCCACCTGACGTCCTCAGCACGGAGAGAGGCTTCGATGCCAGTAACCCGGAGGGAGCTTGAGTTACCGGTGGGGGGGCAGTGTCTGACCTCTCACAGCAGCGAGGACTCGAGTTGGCCATCCTCCTGACTAGAGATCTGGAGCGGGAATCCGATCTGGACCTGTCCTTGTCACGATAGTGGTGTTTCCTGCTGGTCTTTTTCTCCTTACGGGAAGTCCCTGAGTCCGAGGAAGTGGAGGATTCTAGACCTGAAGGGGTCTTTTGCATAGTGGCCAGCTGTTGTTCCAGAAGATGACTCTACAGTGCCCTCAGACGACGGATGCGGGTCCGGCGATTGAAGTTGTGGCAGTGCGGGTACGCCTTGGAGCCGTGTGTAGTCCCCAAAGAGATGAGGCGGGCCGAATGATCATCCTTTGATGGGATTTGCTTCCTGCCCATGTACTTGGACTTCCGTCAATGAGAGGTGAAGATGGAGAAGACATGCACGAAGAAGCGGCTTTTTACAGGAAAGTCGAAAACAAATGAAAGGGTCGAAAATGGAGGTTGACTGGTAGCAGGAGGCATACGTGGAGCTGATGTGCATGGGTCGACAGTGGGAAAGGAACTGAGGTGGGGCTGGTGACTGCCCCTTATACTATTTATGGACGTCGGAGGTGGTCCGACGTCAGAGGGCGGTCCCCGCTGGGTACTGCTAGCTAAGATTTTTCCGTGGGGTTCTAGTGCCTGGCAGCATAGTCCTTATTGTATAGCCTGCTGCAAGAGCTCCAACTCGAAGTAAGATCTGCCTAAATGTGAATACTGAACTAAATCTAAGTCATTACATCTGTATACTACAGCATTATCGACACATTAATAAAAACGAAATACTTTACCGAGAGTATCTTGTGAGTTACCTTTTAGTGACGACATTAGTAGCGCACTCATCTCCAAGGTTTTCAATGAAGGTATGCACATCCTGAATTAACCTTATCAGAGGAAACAAATAACAATACTTCACCATGTTTAGTAGCTAACATCATGAGTACGACTTGCACATATGAAAAGAAGAGCAAAACAGATCTGATAAATGTTCCTCCCTAATTTAATGAACTGAGCAAATGAGACTACTACAAAATCATAAACCATTCTGAACAGCTAAATCAGACCTGCCAACTTAAACAAACACCTGATGACAGAATAGACCTGTTAACTGAATATTTTCACTGTGCACAGATTCATCTGTGGCTTTTAGGTTCAGAAAAACCCTCTTAAATGAATATGTGATAATTATTAATTCATTCATTCATTGTTTTATTTGGAAACTGGTAACCCGGGAAGACACACTGAGCCGAGGCTTGTCTTCAGGTGTGACCCAGGGAAGGGGGAATGAGGGGGTACAAAGTGACAATGAACAAGTAACAAGCTCCAATAATGTGAAACACTAATACCACAATCATGAATAGCAAGTACAATAATTGAATGGGTAGAGTGTACAAGACGTTATACACCAGTGCAGCCCTAGGGCATTCTATTATATATAGAGCATAGGGAAGGCCAAAAACAGCGAAATGTACATGAGATGCAAAGCAGCCTGCAAGGCCAGCTGAATTTCAACCAGGAGGCCCAAGGGAGCAAAGTGGAGAACTGCAAAGAGTAAGAGACAATAGAGGAAACTAGGGGCAGGAGGGGGAAATAAAGTTTAGCCACAAGGATTTAACAAATGATAGGAAGGAAACAAACAAAGGGAGACAGAAACTTTGTTGCACACTGCAGGGAGCAGGAATGAGACAACAGACTGGCTGCAGGAAGTCTGGCAGGCAGGAACAGAGAGGTAATGAGAATCAGATGAATGGAGGGAGTAGTTAGAAGGAGGAAGAGAGCATAGCAGATGGCTGAGGTACAGAGGAACAGACAGGAGAAAGAACAGTTACATAAGTGTAACCCCCCTGCAAATGGGGGTTCCCAAAAGACTTCAAGGAGCTTGCTTGAATGCTCCAAGCCTGAATGGTGTTTGGCATTTAAGCCATTTATCAGTGAGTGTTTTTAGAACCTCTGGTACTGTCTCTTTAAGAGCTGTCTGCTTGCAGACATAATTAGTTTGTATGGGGGACTGTGTGTTTCTTTGATTGAGTACCACTTGAGCTGCTGCCAATTCACTTCATTTTGCAGTCACTAGGAGTGCAAAGGAACCTATCTGAAAGATGTAACTGTTTGCCAGAAATTATTTAGAGTAATAATGAAATTACAGTTTGTCTAACCTGCTTTCTTTGCAGTCAGAACTGTGTCTGCTAGTTCCCCATTCTAGTTTTGAACTGCTGAACTGGACCAATCAGTGTGGGGTAAGCTAGCTCTAAAATGGTGCCTTGGACGAATCAGAACTTGGACTCATAATCTGAGCCAGCCACAAGAGGATTGTATGGGCAGTGACTCTGGGAGATGTAGTTTAGACTTCAGTGCCTTTTTGGACCAACAGCAGCAGTCTATTGTGAGTGACAGCCAATCCAGTCAAGAACTGGGAGGAACTCAAAGGAAGTGCCCGGTTTTGTCGGTTGGAGTTTCAGTTGAGCTTTGGCAGTGAAGAAGGAAGGAGCCCTGTGCTTTTTCAGTGTGCAGTTTTAGTCAAAAAACGTGTGTAAGGCCCAGAGTTCCGGTCTGCAGCTTGTTAGGACTGAATCCGTCCTATGAAAAGAATCAAAGGATCTCTGAAGAGTAGAAACCAGGCTCACCCTGTAGAAGACTGGAGGAATTGCTGAAGATTACACTCAGTCTGTCAGGAACTGAATCTGCTGTGTGTTCTCCCGGGTATTGTGCAGTAATTGCGATCGGGATACAGATGCAGCCTGCCTGGTATAGTGCTTTCTTTTATATGGATGTGTGAAGAGGTTTGTGCACCTCAAGTGAGCCCTGCTGACATTGAAGGACCCTATCTTATTTGGAGGTCGTGAGTACTAATTCAGTCGCTCCCTGTTGAATTGCCACATTAAATCCAAATGGAATTACTGTACTGCTGACTGTTTAATTCTCCTTTTCTCTGTGAAAGGGCCCTACCAGCTGCCACGGTTTGGACTAGCCACTAGGGCTTAGGTACCCAGGGACAGTAACTGATAGGGATAGGCCTGTGCACAGAGCCATAGGTAGATTATTAGAGTGATAAGCTAATTAACCTGATTTCCCTGTCCTTGTTATATCCCCTAAATAAATCAGAGCTGCTTGTTTCAGCAAAGTTATACTGCCTGAGGTATTTGTCTATGTTAAAGTACTGTACTGTGATTGTTGCACTGTATCTCATTTCACAGGAGGTCCCAGTGCGGAACCAGACCTGGGGGTAAGTGTATACTGTGAAGGTAATTCTGATATATTGTGTGGGCCACTAGTGGGAAGAAAGGGGTTGCAGTGTCCCAGAGGGCTGTGACCAAGTTAGTTTAACTATTGCAAACCCTGACCTCTGGGTGGAGGCACCAGCCATTGGATCCAGGCCCCTCAACCTGTTAGTGGCAAATCAGGCAGGGGTAGTAGCCCCTGGGATAGCGCCATCTAGGGGTTACATAAGAACTTACCGTAACAGTAGATCTTTGAGATGATCTCCTCCATTAGGCCACACCTTTGAAACCGTAAGTCATCAGCGTTAGGATCACACTGAAACTTTTTGTTAGCCAGTGGCTTCTCACAATGACATGCAGTGTCAAAGTGTATATAATGTAGCCAGCCCCACCACTCAGTTCCCCGCCAGGGATTAGCCTTGGAGGCCCACTAACAGTGAGGAACCAAACAAAGAAACGTAGAATCTGACGGCAGTTAAGGGCCACTTGAGTCCACCCAATCTGCCCATTTTCCCTACCTACATTCTCAACACAGACCCTACTTGATATATAGGTTCTTCGGCCTCCCCCTCTTCCCTTCCACTACAATTCCCATGTGCCTATATCATGCATTTTTGAACCCCATCACTGTTTTCGCTACCAACACCTCTGCTGGAAGGATAAACCAGTACCAGACAAACAGAGGGATTGGACTGGAGACAGGATGCCCAGAATAAGGCCTTTGGCACAGCATCTGATGTAACCCTCAGTAAACGAAACGGGAAAGAGGAGGCATATGGCATGGCCTAATGGAGGAGATCTCTCGAAGACCTACTGCTATGGTAAGTTCTTACACAATTTATCTTCATCGAGGAAACATCCTCAGGTCATGTATTTCTCTCAAGAAAATATCATCTTGAGATTGGAAGAGCCCATGTATTTACTATGGGCCCCAACCTATGGATTGATCTGCCCTCCTATTTGAGGCCTTTAGAGGGTAAAATTAGTAGAAGCAGAGTTGGCAAATGGTTGTCTAGCCATACATACTGTACAGGAATTCAGCTTGCTGCCTTAGTTGGGATACTGGTTAAAGTGTGACTTATGTCTATTGTACTTTATGACAGAGTTGAATAGGACCCTGTCCCAGTTGTTATGGAGAATTTGAATGCAAGGATCTGTTCTGTCCTTTTCTGTCTCTTCTCTGTCTAGTTGCACAACCAAATTTTCCTGTGAGATCTACGATTTGATCACCCCGACAGTCTCACAATTATCTTTCTCTCACTGTCTCTCAGTCTTCCCTTGCTATTCTGTCTTTTCCTGCCTTGCATATCTGCTGGTATAAAAATACATGCAAATCAAGATGTGGAAATGTAAGTGATATTGGGATCCCTTTGTTCAGAAATTATATTTATTTATTTAAGAGATTTATCAGGAAAGGCATACTGAGCGGAGTACCGCTCGATTCCAGATGCGCCCTGGGGTAGGGGGTTACAATAGTGCAGCAATAAGACAGAACAGTTCATACATAATTAGCAGATAATAACAGACAGTGGTCCATTAGGATGGTTGCAGTAACTGAGATGAAAGACGGTTCATACAAATATGAAGAGTATTTCAGACAGTGGTGTAGTAGAATGGAAGAATTACAACAATTACATAGTGTGAGCAAAAAAATGATTTCATACAATATAGAAACATAGAAGTTGACGGCAGATAAGGACCGCAAGGCCCATCCAGTCTGCCCATTTCTTTTTCTACCTTATAAATGTGCCATTGGCCTTTGCTCTGTCAGTGGCCTATCTATTCATAGTCATTTGTATTGCTCCCTTATGCTTATCCCATGCCTGTTTGAAGCCCTGCACTGTATTCATAGCCACCACTTCTTGTGGTAAGCCATTCCATGCATCCACCACCCTTTCTGTGAAAAAATTTCCTCACATTCCCCTTAATTGGCCCCCTCTAATCTCATGCTGTGTCCTCTTGTCCTGCTATTTTTCTTATATTTAAACATGTTAGACTCTTTCACCTTGTTAATGCCCTTAAGGTGTTTGAATGCCTCGATCATATCACCTCTCTCCCTCCTTTGCTCAAGGGTATACATATTGAGCTCTGTTAATCTGTCCTCATATGTCTTCTGATGCAGTCCTTGCACCATTTTGGTTGCCCTTCTCTGGACTGCCTCAATTTGGTTAATGTCCTTGTGAAGGTGTGGCCTCCAATACTGCACGCAGTACTCCAGATGGGGCCTAACCAGTGTCTTGTAAAGAGGGATTATTACTTCCCTCTTACGACTTGTGATACCCCTACTAATACACCCTAACACCCCCCTAGCCTTACCTACTGCTTTAGAGGTCTGCTTGGATGATTTCAGGTCATCAGTGATGATGATGCCCAAGTCTCTTTCTTCCTTTGTGACTGCTAGCAACTCCTCTCCCAGCCTATAGGTGGCTTCAGGGTTTCTCTTCCCTATGTGCATGATTTTGCACTTCTTTGCATTAAATCCTAGTTGCCACTCTTCTGACCATTTTGCTAGTTTATCCAGATCTCTTCTCATTCTGCCCACCCCATCTGGATCATCTACTCTGTTGCAGATCTTGGTGTCATCTGCAAACAGACAAGCTTTACCCTCTAGTCCATCTGCAAGATCACTAATGAAGATGTTGAAGAGGACTGGCCCCAGGACTGATCCCTGAGGTACCCCACTTGTGACTTGCATCTCTTCTGACTGTATACCATTTACCACCACTCTCTGTTTTCTGCCCGTCAACCAGTTTGCCACCCAGTTGACCAACTTCTGACCCACCCTGAGCCTACCCAGCTTATTTATCAATCTTCTATGTGGAACAGGGTCAAAAGCTTTGCTGAAGTCAAGGTAGGCGACATCAACTGCTCCCCCTTGGTCCACCACTCTGGTTACCCAGTCAAAGAAATCTATGAGATTAGTTTGACAGGACCTTCCTTTTGTAAACCCATGCTGTCTTGGATCCTGTGCCCCTATGGATTCCAGGTGTTGCACTATCCTTTCCTTAAGGAGTGCCTCCATAATCTTGCCCACTACTGAGGTAAGACTGACTTGTCTGTAGTTCCCCTCCTCCTGCTACCACTCTTGTGGAGTGGGATCACATGAGCCTTCTCCAGTCTTCTGGGACCTCTCCTGTGCTCAGAGACTCACTAAACAGTTCTGCTAATGGCTCTCTAGTTCCACCTTTAGCTCCTTAAGTACCCTGGGATGTATGCCATCAGGTCCCATTGCCTTATCCACCCTGAGCTTAGCAAGCTCTTGTAGGACCCTTTCTTTTGTGAAGGGAGCAGTGCTCACCTCCCTCCCCCCTGTGTCCATGATGCTGAGCTGTGGGCCCTGCCCTACCTTCTATTTAGTAAATACTGAGCAAAAGTATCTATTTAGGATAGATGCCTTTACAGGGTCCTCCTCCTCACATGCTCCTTTTCTCCATTAAGCTTAGAATACCCCTCTGGACTTTCTCCTTTCACTAATGTATCTATAGAAAGTCTTGTCACCTTCTTTTACTGTTCGTGCTAGTGTTTCCTCAGTTTGGGACTTTGCCTGCCTTACTGCCTTCCTTGCTTCCCTTAGGGCAGTTTGGTATGCCTCCCTATCTTCATCCCGCTGTGTTCCTTTATATTTCCTGAAGGCCAGCCTTTTGGCTCTGACCTTTTCTGCTACTGTATTTGAGAACCAAAGTGGTTTCCTTCTTCTTTTGCACTTCCTTTTCTGTCTAACACAATGGGATGTTGCTTCAAGTACTGCATCCTTAATGCTTGCCCACCTTGCCTGTACCCCCTCACCTGTGTTTCTTTCTACCAGGACTAGCTTAACTCTGTTGGCCATCTTATCAAAGTCAGCTCCTCTGAAGTCCCATATTTTTGCCTTGGAATGGGATGATTTAGATGTAGTAGCCAAATTGAACCATACCATGTGATGGTCACTGGCCCCAGGTGACCTACCTGGAGATCTGTGATCCCTTCCTGTTAGTCAGTACTAGATCTAGGATAGCCCTGTCTCTTGTGGGTTGCTGTACCAGTTGTTTGAGGCCCTCCTGCAGGAATCTACTATGTGTCTAGTTCTGGCAGATGTTCCTGCTGGTGTTGACCAATCTGTATCCGGCATGTTGAAGTCTCCCATTATCAGAACCTCCCTTTAGCTGTCATGTTTTGTATATCTTCTAACAGTAATCTGTCTATGTCCTTCCCTGGTCTGGGGCCTGTAGACAACCCCAGTTCTTATGGCTGTCCCATTTCCTGTTTCCAGGGTGACCCACAGTTCTTCTGGCTCCTTATGTATTTCTAATTTCTGTAGCTTTGATATTTTCATTGACATACAGGGCCACTCCCCCCTTTTGCACCTCAGTTTCTTCTGAACAATACATAGCCAGGTACTGAAGTCTCCTAAGTTGGTTACTGTAAACCACGCCTCACTAATTGCTACTATGTCCAGTTTAGCCTCTGACATTATTGCCTGCAGGTCTGGGATCTTATTTCCCAGGTTGTGAGCATTGTGTACATGATTTTCCATTGGCCAGATTTTGGTGTGTTAGTTGTTGGGTGAGGTTTGGCATTACCCTCTAAATCGCGTATGGGGAGACAAACCTTTTTCTTACCTGGTGATGCAAATGAACTGCAAACATGCTGAATCCCTGTTTGACCACTAGTTGAGGGGAGGGTGTTCTTCCCATTCGACGATGGGTGCTGCACCCTCTCCCCACTTGCTAGTTTAAATATTCTGCAAAGACGTCAAACTTCTGCCCCAATCGTTGACTCCCTCCTTAGTCAGATGCAGTCCATCAAATTTAAAGAACTTTCGCTCCCAGAACTGTTGCCAGTTCCCTACAAATCTGTGTCCTTTTTCCTGGCACCAGCCTTTGAGCCACGTGTTTAGCCCCCCATCTCCCCTTCTCTGACCTTCTGTTCATCTGCTCCCTCTCCCAGACTGGTAGGATCTCAGAGAAGGAGATGCAGACGAAATAGATGATAGTTTGTCACCCAGCCTGGTCAGGTGTTCCTGGTCTCCACAACTGACCGGCTGTAGGATCATTAGTCCCTTAGTGTACTAGGACATCAATGTTTCTCCTGCTTTGTGAACAATTTTAGCAATGCGGTCAGTGTCTCTCCATGCTGATGTACCTGGGAGACATCTGACCATTATCCCTGGCTGGAGATGGGTATCAACTCCCCGAATCATGGAGTCTCCTATGATCAGAAGTTTTTTGGATTTCCTTTTTGCTTTTTTTGTTTTGGTTCCTGATCTGGGTGAGTTTTGTTATGCTAGCTTCTGTGCTGCAGTGTCCTGCTCTGCAGTGTCTTCTGCCTCTTTGTTTGATTTCAGAGATAGAGGAAGATACCTGTTTGTAGTGTTTATATGGTTTTTGGAGGTATGGGTAAGGCGTGCGTATAATACAGCAACAGTAGCAGGTTCAGTAGCATATAGTACCATTATGTGATGAGTGCGAAAAACGGAGCCCAGACTGGAGCAAGTAGGATGTTAGTATGGGGAGTGGTTGTGCGAGCAGCTGATAGGAGTTGCGCAGGGAAGTCAGCGATGGGGAAAGCATGAGCAGTTGGTAGCAAAATGTGCTTTGAGAAGGGCATTACATTGGGGAGTACTTGTAGTGAGTCTGATGTTGGCTGCCAGTGCATTCCATAATTTGGGCAGCCTGAAACTGAAAGCTACCTGACCTGATCAGGTGGATCTGTGGGGAATGTGCAGGAGCCTGGAGTCAGTGTTCCTGAGATCGTAGGTAGGTGGAGGGATGGCGGTTAGGGATATTGATAGGTAGGAGGGCAGCGTATGAGACCAGAACTTAGCAGTTATTCTAGCACTGTGCAGAAATCGCCGGTTTTGGAGTGAGGGGAGGTCAAGGGACTGGTATAGGTCGCAGTGGTGGGTATTGGGAGAACAGTCCAAGGCGAACCAGCAGGAGTTGTATAGGGGGTCGAGCCTGGCTAAGGACTTTGGGGGGGGCGGCACCGTAGACGACATCACCGTAGTCCAAAATTGGAAGGATCATTTTTTGGACAATTGCTTGTCTGGTCGGTAGAGGGATGCAAAACTTGTTACAATGGAGAGCTCCCAGCATGGGATGTAGTTTTTTGTGCAGTGCATCTACATGCGCTGAGAAGTCAAGGTACTGATCTAGCCAGACACCGAGATAGCGATATGTGGAGCAGGCCTCAAGCGGAGTTCTGTCCAAGGTATAGAATGTGGGTGGGTCAGTAAGCCGGATTAGTTTGGTTCGGGAGTCGAAGGTGAGGGAGACAGTTTTTTTTGAGTTTAGGAATAGTTTGCTCTCAAGGAACCAGCGTTGAATGGAGTCAAAATCCTTCTGAAGGCATGCTGCCACGGCGGTTCCAGATGGGCCAGAGGCGAACAGCACCATATTGTCCGCGTACATATGGATGTCAGTTTGTGTGCAGACAGCAGGCAAATCGTTGAGGAAAATTGAGAAAAGCAGCAGGCCGAGTATGGACGCTTGAGGTACGCCACTGGTGACGGGAAGGGGGGTGGATAGAGCCGTACCGATGCAGACTGATTGAGACCTGTCTGATAGGTATGAGTGGAACCAGTTGAATGCTGCTGCCAAGAGACCAGTTTGGGTAAGTTTGGACAGCAACAGGGGGTGAGAGACCGTGTCGAAGGCTTTTGCCAGGTCTATAAAAATAGCTGCGGTTATTTCCCCTTTGTCAATGCCTGTAAGGATGGAGCTAGTGAGGCGAAAGAGGCATGTGATGGTGGAGAGATTTTTTCTTAAACCGGCTTGGAAGAGGGTGAAAAAGGAGATGGTGTCTAGATAGGGGTGTAGCTGGGATAGAACAAGGCGCTCTTGAATTTTGGCTAGGATTGGGAGCAGAGATATAGGCCGATAGTTTCATGGGGAGGAGAGGTCCCTTCCCTTGGGAAGAGGAATTACTGTGGCTTGTTTCCATTGTGTGGGGACTGCCCCTAATTTAAAAGACAGATTATAGAGCATGGTTAGGGGGTGGGCTATAGCCGGGGCAGACAGTTGGAGCATTTTAGAATCAAGGCCCGATGGACATTTACCTTTGGATGTGTTCAGTGAGTGTAGAATTGTTAGCACCTGGTCTGGAGTGACTGGGCAGAGTGAAAAGGAGGCCTGGGGGGTGCATTAGGGAGAACGGGGAACTTTGGGGAGAACGAAAGGTGGGGGTGGGGTGGGAGAGAGTAGGAGGCAGTAGTGGTGGAGAAGTGGGCATTAAACTCGGTGGCAACCAGACAAGGATTATTGATGATTTTGCCTGTGAGGTTGAGAGTGGGGTGGGGTTGAAGGTCAGTGGGGTGAGGAGAGATTTTATGGACTTCCAGAATTGAGAATGGTGGGTGTGGTTTTTGTTGAACGCTGTTTTGAAGTAGTTTGATTTGGACTGCCGTATGAGTCTTCTGCAGGCATTTCGAAGTGACCGGTATTGTTGCTGGGCCAGGTGAGAACCTGGGGCCTTGAAGGATTTCCAGGCACAGTCTCTGGCTCAGAGTTGTTCCATGAGGTTTGAGGTTACCCAGGGTAAGTGGGAGCCTCTGGCTCTGGATCTCCTCAGCGGGGCATGTATGTCCCAGATAGCGAGGAAATTAGTAGAGAAATAGCTTAGGGCCTCGTCCATGGTGGTGGCACTAGGGATGGGAGACCAGTCAATGGAGATTAGGTTGTTTAGGAGCGCAGGCAGATCCAGTGATTTGTAAGCTCTGCTGTGCAGCAAACGGGGTGGAGGGGCCAGGGGACGGAAGATATTGCGTACTATAAAAATCATATGGTGGTCGCTAAGGGAGTCTGGTAGAAGGCCGGCTTTAAGTATCCTATGTGGGTGGGTAGTGAGTGCTCAGTCCAGTAGTGTGTGTTTATTGGATTTGTGGTTTAGGCAGGTGGGTTCCCCTATCTGCTGGTGCAAATTTAGCACGTTTATTTGGCAATGTATCTTTGATGCTGCGCATCCCAGCCAGTTCTGATTGAAATCACCAAGGATGTGGAGTTCTCCACCTTCTGTAAGGGCCCTCAGGTTGCCTAGGTGTTCAAGGATGCTGGTTAGCGGTGTGTCCGCAGGACAGTATGACCTAGATATGTATACTGGGATAGAGTGGGGCAGGGAGATTTTGATCAGGAAGGAATCTATGGTTAGTAAGGGTGTTGGTGGAGTGATTACAGAATACTGGAGATTTGAGGCGACATACATGGCAGTGCCGCCACCCTTCTTCCTCCCCTGCCTATCTTGGCGGATTAGTGAGAAGTCGGGTAATGAGAATTCCTCGTCCCGGTGATGGGGCTTCAGCCATGACTCTGTGATGATTATAATATCAGGGCGAAGGGCCAGGACAGTTGTTTGTAGGGCAGCCATTTTATTTAGGATGCTACATATATTAAGGTGGACAATTTTGAGACCTTTGGGGAGGTGTGTGGGTGATGCTGGTGGTTGGGCAGCAATGGGTGCCTGAGGTCCAGGGTTCCGTTCAACGTCCCTTGCTACGGGAAGTAGGAATACCAGGGCGTGCCTTAATAAGCGCATGATCTTTACTGGTGCACCCCTACAAGTGGGGTGATTAGAGGGAGTTAAGTTTGCCTTTGGGGCTGAAAAGAGTGGGAGATATAAGGCAGGTGTTGTAGCGTGGAAAGAAGGGGGGAAGATAGAGGCCCCCAGGGTCCAGTTGTGCACGTGGTGTAGGTTGCCGAGGAGGATTGGGGTGTAGGCTTGGGAGTTAAGATGGGAAGTGGCAAGGTGTCTGGTAGCCTAGGATTGACTGAGGGTGGGAGGGAGGATGAGGCTATGCAAAGCATAGTGATAACTGCAATGAGAAACTACATTTTTTTTTTTATTTGAAGTAAGTTCCTTTTGTGCAGAGGAGGATTTGTCAGTATGCTCTGCGGTGGCCGCTAGTGGTGGAAAAATGTAAGGGACTAATGGGAAAGTGGGCTGACTGGTTCACAAGCTCACGAGGTATGGGAGCTCCACTATATAAAGAGAAGCCGACCAAGGGTGGTGGTGGGGGCGGTGGGAGCCTGGCGCAGCGCAGGCAGGGCTAGACCTCCTATTCAGTCAGTGAGCAGCTGCAAAAACTCCGGCTACCTGGCTTCAGGGTTCCTCGGCGTGGTCCGTGGGGGGGGGGGTCTCACTTGTCTGTGGGGAGGGCTTGGGGACTCCTGCCCTTGCGACCCGACCTCAGCTCTGTGGAAAGGAAGAGAAAGGCTTTAATACAGGTATGTGGCTTGAAGGAGGAGCGTGCTTTCTAAATTGCATCCAATAGCTTGTGAAATAAGAAACCTTTTAGTAGGAGATATGGTGCGGTAAATAGCAGCAGCCTGGGGTCTTATTACAATTACAATCAATCCACTCTAGTAGGAATTCCCCTAGAATAGCAGCAGACTGCAGTCGTGGATTCTAGCAACTCCCCTGGGTACAGCACACTTATCTCACACAAGCAATCCTGCCCTGTGTAAAGTTGTGCAGTTTGGTAAAATAAAATAGATAAATTCCCCAGTTAAAACACTTTGCCCAGATTAGCAGACTTTTCCTTTTTTTACAATTAATTAGGCAGATAAAGATTGGAGGCAGGGAGCTGTGAACGCTCGATGCACACTGGCAGTTAATTGCAAGTCAGTACTGCGTCTAAAAAGCGCCAAGTTCAAATCTGTGGCATGGTAGAGCTCCTATTCAGCCAGTGAGCAGCTGCAAAAACTCCAGCTACCTGGCTTCAGGGTTCCTCAGCGTGGTCCGTGGGGTGACGCGTGGTTACCAGGAGAATGGCAGTCAATCTAGCAGAGACAGAAGTCCAGGTTGAGATTGTACAGCCAGCACAAGTTATGGAAAAGTTATAGTGTTCATTTTTGAAATGTATATAATTATAGTTTGCGATGATTGCAAAAAGTAATTGGAAACTCAAGAGGTTACCTGAGAGCAATTTTTAAGCCTCTCGTAGAAGAGCTGTGGGAAAGGGGCCTCAGTTCTGGGACATTGTGTTCCTGCCAGAAATATATTAAAACAGTTTTAGAAAAAAAGGATGCTTGTTAAGAAGGGGGGTTGCAGGAAATTATAAGACAGAGAGAAAGCTGCAATTTCATGCAAAGCGGGACACAGAGATTGAAGCAAAATTGAGATGCATCTTTTCTGTTTATTTGGCCTTTGTAAATAGTTATACTGAACTATTATATTTTTTTATTTTATTGTTATTCATAATAAAATTCTTGTTGCGAATTTTACAACTGCTTCTGGTTTTTCCTATGCTTCCTGACCTGTGCCTCGATGACAGATGGTATCAGCAGTGGGATTTACGCCATGCATACTCTAAGCCAGGAGTTTTATGCATGGGTACTGGACCTAGTACAAGGAAAGCATGGAGAAAAGTATGAATTCTGCAGCAACAAGTCCAGGAGTGATTACCAGGAGAATGGCGGTCAAACTAGCAGAGACAGAAGTCTAAGTTGAGATTGTACAGCCAGCACAAGTTATGGAAAAAGAACAGGCAGTGACAGAACCTGAAAGCCTGATGGACTTTTTCAATTGGCGAGCTATACAGCAAAAAGAAACAGAGAAGAGATGCAGTGACAGGAGCAGCAGAGGAGAGAAGAGAAGCAGCAGATGAGAGAAGAGATGCAGCAATGGCTAGATGCTATTAAAGGCAGAGGATCTGGCACAGATCCAGACTTGCAACAAGACACAAGCAACTTAAAAGCCATTAAACTTGTAAAGTTGTGCCCCTCGGATGATATTGAGGCATACCTGACAACTTTTGACAGAGTTGCCACAGCCTGCCAATGGCCAAAGCAACAATAGACAATCAGACTGGTACCGTACTTGACAGGGAAAGATCAACTTGCCTACAGCAATATGGATACTGTACAGTCAGAAAACTATGACCTGGTGAAAAGCGAAATCCTGAAAGGGTATGACATCTCAGGAGAGACCTACAGGCATAGACTTCGATCTCTGAAGTACAACTCAGTCAACAATCCTTCACCCAACTCAGAGAACTCCTGATAAAATGGCTCCAACCAGAGGGCAAAACAGTCCCACAGATCATAGACACATTTGCAATGGAGCAATTCATCAACATCCTGCCTACAGATGTGCAGCTCTGGGTAAAGGAACACCGACCAGAAAGTAGGGATAAGGCTGTTTCTTTGGCCGAGGACTACCAAATGGCCTGACAGATGCCACAGCAGCAAGACAACAGCCAAGCAGCGGTAAGACACTCTTTTTCTCATTTAAACTCCAAATCTGAGAAGAACTCTGTTGGGGGTAACAAATCTGTGCCCAAAGACATTATTTGCTGTAACTGTAATGAGCCAGGCCATATTGCAAGAAACTGCTGTAGTAAGGAGAGTGGCACTGGAGCAGATTTGTCCTTGGCAAATACTTTACAGATGTGAAGGTGGGGGATAAGACTGTAAACGGACCCATTGATTCGGGAAGCAGACAGACCCTAGTGCATGTTGGAGTGCTGGGAAAACACTGTGCGAAAGGACCAGGTACTGATGTCATCTGCATCCACGGGGGACACTCGATACTATCCCACCACCCAAGTGACTCTGACCATTAAGGGTGTGTCGCACCACGTGAAAGTGGGGATACTACCTAAGTTACCTACTGTATACCTGTGATTATTGGAAATGACTTTCCAGGATTTACTGAGTTAATAAAAGAAGGAATAAATCCTGATGTTTCAGCAGCTGTGGTGACAAGAGCTCAGGCAAATAAAATTTCAGCTGGTTGGGACTGTTTTCCTTTTGCCGATTTTGATTCAGACTTGTTTGAGCACAGCTCCAAGATCCGGAAAACCAGAAAAAAAAAGACAATGCCTGAAGAAACTGCAACAAATGACTGATGGACATAAGGGGTTAACATGAAAATGTTGAAGCTAAACTGATAACCAATTGTGATTTTGTGTCAGAGCAAGCTAATGATGTTTTTCTCCAGGGATATTTTAAGCAGCTGGGGGTGAAACCAAAACAGGGTGGACCAATGTTTAAAAAATGTAATGGGTTACTGAACAGAGTTTGGGTTAAACCTCAGACACAGGTAGAGACAGAACAATTGGTTATACCACAGAAGTATAGAACAGAATTGTTACAGATAGCACATGATAGTCCTATAGCTGGTCACTCAGGGAGGGCTCGCACCCTTGCCAGATTGCTGTACAGATTTTACTGGCCTGGAATTCATGAAGATGTTGCTACCTATTGTAATTCTTTTGCTGAGTGTCAGAAAGTAGCCCCAGCCACTAGAAAAGACAAGGTGCCCCTACCCTTGATAGATGTGCCTTTTGAGAGAATTGCAATGGATGTGGATGGTCCTTTAAACAAAAGTAAAAAGGGTAATAGAATTATCCTGGCAGTATGTGACTATGTTACTCGATACCCAGAGGCAGTTCCAATGCAGACTCTCACAGCTTCAAAAGTGGCATCGGAGCTTGCAAAACTTTTCAGCATATTGGGCATGCCTAAAGAAACTATTACTGATCAGGGTAGTAATTTTGGTGCTGCATTACTTAAGGAGCTGTACAGACTAGAAGGTATCACTGCCATAAGAACCTTCCTCTATCATCCTCAGACAGACTGTCTTGTTGAGCATTTTAACCAAACCCTAAAACGCATGATAAAAAGGTTTGTAAAAGGGGAAGAGAAAGACTGGGACCAATACTTGCCTTACCTGCTTTTTGCTTACAGAGAAGTACCACAGGCATCAACAGGGTTTTCACCATTTGAAATGCTGTATGGTAGGCAGCAAAAAGGGCCACTGCATGTGATAAAAGTAATGTGGGAAGATAACCCCCCTCAGAAACAATCTATATCATCTTATATGTGTGCCCTAAGAAAGAAGCTGGCAAAATATGTTAAAATTGTCCATAGCACTCGGGAAGAGGCCCAAAACCAGCAGAATGTATATTATGACTATGGGGTAAAAGAAAAGGTTTTTGAGCCAGGTGAAACGTTTTTGCTACTGTTACCCACAACAGAAAATAAGCTGTTAATGAAGTGGCAAGGGCCATATAAAATGCTTAGACGTACTGGCACCGTTAACTACGAGATTGAGACCCCTGACAGGAAAAATCCTACTAAGATATACCATGCTAACTTCCTCAAGAAATGGGTTGAAAAAATGCCAAAAGCTACTTTGCTAGTTTTACCAGAAACTGATAAAGAAGATATTGATGTAGCTTATGATAGACTGGAACAAACTGTAACTGCTGATGCTGTAAAGGTGAATATTTCCTTAACTTCAGAATAAACTGCAGAAATCTGTAATGTGCTAAAGGCACTTAACTGTACTTTTACCACAGTACCAGGCCAAGCAAAAGGGGTCAAGGACACGATAGTGCCAGGAATGCTCGCCCTATTAGGCAAAAGACATACAGGTTACCAGAGCTGACGTGGTTAAGGAAATACAAAAAATTAAAGAATTGGGTATCATAGAAGAGTCGAGGAGTGCTTGGACATCTCCAATGGTAATTGTAAACAAAAAAGAAGGGGGTGTTAGAATCTGCCTTGATTTCAGGAAACTTAATCAAGTGTCAGAATTTGACAGTTATCCTATGCCCAGAATAGATAATTTGGCGGACAGACTGGGGAGTGCAAAGTATATCAGCACCCTCAGTCTCACCAAGGGTTACTGGCAAATCCCTTTAGCTAAAGAATCCAGACACAGACTGCATTTGCCACTCCTGCTGGATTCTATCAGTTCACCACCATGCCATTTGGTTTACATGGTGTGCCAGCTACATTCTATCAGTACATGGATGTAATTTTATCCCCTCACACTACTTATTGTGCTGCGTACCTGGATGGTGTCGTGCTGTACAGTCCAGACTGGAAAAGCCACCTAGAACAATTACAAGCAGTTATCCAATCGATCAAAAAGGTGGGTCTGACAATTAATCCTACCAAGTGTGCATTGGGCATGGAGGAAACCATATATTTGGGCTATGTGTTGGGAAATAGAGAAGTTAAGTCAGAAAGTTCTAAAATACAAGCTGTAGCTAACAGCCCTGTCCCTAAAACCAAGAAACATGTCAGGTCATTTTATTTTATTTATTTATTGGCATCTTGGATAACACCTTTGAGCTAAAAGCTTGTTTACAAAGGTTCCACGTCGTAAGGCAATAGACAAGGTATGTAGACATTACAAAACAGATGGGGGTATATACAGCAGGCAAGTAAATTATGGTACATACAGATACAGATTCAAGCAAGTGCAGTTAAAATACATCAGGCAGGAGAGGTCAACATTACTGCAACAGTACTAAGAGCATACCTAAGGTGGACAAGCAATTTATAGTGGTAGCTGAGCTTTAGAGCGTGCAGGTAGAGTTATGGAGGGTCAGAAATGGTGGTGACCAAAGGAGGGAGGACAGAATAGATGAGAGCAGGGGAGGGTGGGGGCAGAGACAAAGGGGTGACAGAATAAGAAGGTTGAGTAGTCAGAGGGTGGGACTGGATAGGAATCTACCCAGGGTTACGAAATAGGTGGTAGTCCAGGGCTGGGTAATGTGTGTGTGTGGGGGGGAGGGATAAGGGAAAGTGTTTTAAAGTGAGGGTGAGTGAGGGGAAACCGGGGAGAATAACATTTGTGAAGAGAAAGCAGGAAGGTGGGGGGTGAAGAGGGGACATGGGAGTAAGTGCTCAGTGGGGTCACACCAGGCAGGGGAGGAAATGGGGGGGGGGAGATGGGTGCTATGCAGGACAGATAAGCTATCAATAACAGTAGGATTATGCACAGGTGACACAGTCGCAGTTACTAAGAGTGGCCAGGTACTGCAGCAGCTTGGCCTTAAATGGGCGTAGTTCTGTTTCCTTAATCAGCTCAGAGTTAAGGGAATTTAGCCAGCAGGGGGCCCTGTATTTGAAGGACCATTGCCCTAATGAGGTCCGGCAGAATGGGTAATGAAGGCAGCTTTACTCGACCCCCTAGTTAGTCTGGAGGAAGTGGAGTTTCTTAGCAGTTGCCTCACTCCAGGAGGAGCAAGACCTAGGGTGGATTTTTAGCTAAGACACAGACTTGGTACTGAATTCTGCTATTCAGGTTTAACCAACTAGTACTTGAGTATAGTTCACAAGTGTGAATTAAATGGTCCACACCCAGGACTAGTCAGCAGGCTTTGTTTAAGATAATCTTGATTCACCCAAGTGCTGCATCAGTACCAGCGCTGTAGACTACCAGTCCATAATCTATGATAAAGAGCACAGAGCTGTTAACTGCAAGCTTGATGGCACTTTCGGTGAGGCACTGCCTATGCCGGTAGAGCTGACCTAGTCTGGCACTACCTAGCTTGGCAACATGGTCTATGTGCTGGCTGTAGGAGAGAGAGCTGTCAAGGTAGACACCAAGGTACTTAAAGGTGGTGACCATTTCATGTGTATCAAACTTGTTACTGTAGATATTGAGGTGATGTGACTCATGACAGTTTTGATGGGAGGCAAACAACATTGTTTTAGTCTGAGTGTAGTTGAGCAAGAGCTTAGACTGAAGGAACCATTTTTCCACAGCAGTAAAGTTGTCTTGCATGCCTTTTTCCAGCTCTTCCGGAGTAGAATGACACATGTAGAGAACAGCATCATCTGCATATAGAAGGATCTTATTCTGGCAGACTTTGGGGAGTTCATTTAGAAACAGGCTGAACAGCAGGGGGCCCAAAATGGAACCTTGGGGCACCCCTGTGTTGACATGCCGATGGTCGGATAGAGCATCAAGAATCTTGATCTGCTGGGTCCTGTTAGAGAGGTAACTCTGGAACCAGCCTAGAGAAACAGAGGATGTACCAATGTTAGAGAGCTGTGTGAGAAGCAAATCGTGGTTGACTGTGTCGAAGGCCTTGGTGAGGTTGATGAAAGTGGCCCCCACCAAGAGCCTTCAGTCAAGTGCTTCATGGATATGACCGGTAAACTCAACCAATACCGTTGAAGTACTATGTGCTTTCCGAAAGTCATGCTGTTCCTGGCATTGAACGCTGTACTCACCAAGGTACGTACCTAACTGATCATATACTATCCTCTCTAGTAGTGCCTTGGGGAGGGGCAGAACTGAGATTGGCCTGTAGTTGGCCAGGCAGGATCTGTCCCCGCTTTTAAAGACTGGGGTGACCACCGCAGCTTTCCAGCATTGAGGGAAAATGCCAGTGGTTAATCAGAGATTTAGGATCCAGGTTAGAGGGGAGAGTAACACATCCAGGGTGAGAGCCACAATCTTTAGGTCAAGCGAGTCCCCACTGGATCTAGTGTTCCCGAAAACTTTTTCCAAGTATTTTTTGCCTCAGTTGTAGAGATTACCTTCAGGTAGAAGGGAGGTGCTGTGTGTGCTGGAGGGATGTCAGTACAACTAATGGTGGAGCTAGGCAAAGGTCGGAGATAGTCTGGAGGAAGGACCCCACTAAGGTCTGTGAAGGATTGTTGAAGCCATGTGCGATAGTTTTGGGATCCTGGGTAATCACACCCTCAAAGTTTATTTGCGATGGTGGTGATTTACTTGCTCTGCCTGTTAGGGTTTTATACTGTCCCAGAATCTGCGGCTGTCGCGCTAAGAGTTGTCCAGTTCACTTTTAAAGTGAGATCTTTTTGCAAGGCAGGTGGCTTGAGTGCACTTATTACGTACTGCTTTGTATTTCTGTATGTCAGAGGGGGACCCAGTGCTCTTAGCCCTAGGCCACAGGTTATCCCTGACCCCCATGAGCTCAAGGAGCTGTGGTGTGATCCATGATTTGCTGGTTCCTTTGATTTTCCTCATTTTTAGAGGGGCAAAGATGATGTAGGCTGAGTTAAACTTGTCAATAAAGCACTGAAGAGCAGCATTCATGTCGGAGGCAGCATAGAACCCCTCCCAGTCTAGCTGGCAGAGGAAGGATTTTAGTGAGGCAAGATGTCCAGCTTTTATAATTCTGGAGGTTATTGTTTTTTTTTTTGGGGGGGGGGGGTTCAGGGTCTTGTTTGTCCAGGAGCATAAGACTGGCGAGTGGTCACTGATAGAGCCGGCTAGCACAGTGGTTCTAGTTATTCTTTGTGGACAGTTGGTTAGTACCCAGTCTATGAGAGTACTTGAACCAGTGCAATAGTTTGCACGAGTGGGGGACTGAACGAGTTGGACCATGTCTATGGCCGCTATTGCATCCCGTTAAGGTGCAGCATCTGGGGATAACCAATTCATATTAAAGTCCCCTAACATTATGATTTATGGGGACAACTCTGCCCTTTCGGGCTCTCTCCTCTCAAACAAACTGCATTCTGCGGTTTGGTGGGCGGAACAAAGAGGGGCTGCCCGACGCTCACCCTCCAAGCAGGGGGACAATTTTGCCCTTTCGGGCTCTCTCCTCTTAAACAAACTGCATTCTGCAGTTTGGTAAGCAGAACAAAGAGAAGCTGCCAGACGCTCACCCTCCAAGCAAGGTATGGGTTGGAACCCTGAATTTTGGCATCTACCCCTGGAGGAATATCACTTGCCCCTGTTTGCCAGTGTTTCTTACACTTTGTGCAGCAATCCAGAAGTCTTCTAGGAACTGCTGCCAAGAAATTAATGCTAGGACTGACCTCTGCTTGACGTGTGCTTGATTTCTCACTTTAAGTAATGTTTACTCTGATGCAGAGATTTCTTAAGAGCTGATTTAAGTTTTGAGAGAGGTCTTAAGGTACTGTGATTCTGCTATCTGCCCTGAGCGCTGTGCCCCTTCTCTTAGAGCTGTAAGTCTGTGGGCTGCACCCTTGACCTCGGTGTCCCACTGAGGCTGCTATAGTGCCCCCCCCCAAAAAAAAATCGCTTCAGAACCTCCCTGCCTGTTCTTTTTATTTTATTTTTTTTCAGGCAGAAAGGAAGTGGCAGAGAGAGCCCTTCATGGGAGGATCCAGGGGACTTGTGATGCGCAGGAAGGAGGCACCCCTCATCCTGCCACTGGGCAGGTTTGGAGGAGGAGGGCCCGGCTGAGGCACCACCAGAGCCTCTCCCTCTTGGCTTCTGGACAACCGAGGCCACTGACTTGGGCCGAGGTTGCCAAGCCTGAGCTTGCTGGCCAACCTGTTGTTGGGCTGGTTTGGCTGCAGGAGTGGAGGTGGACCGAAAGGGCTTCCATTTCTGCTGTTGCTTTTAGCCTTTTGGGGTCCCACTGGGCAGATGTCATGGAGTCCAAGGTGGCATTGGACTTCTCAATACGAGTGAAGTGACCCTCGACCCCAGGCCCGAAAAGGTCAGTGCCTAGGAAAGGGACATCTGCCAGCTTGTGCTGAGTGTCTGTCATGAAGGTCGAGATCCTCAGCCAAGCCCTGTGGCACATGACCACGGAGGCCAACACAGAGTGGGCACACGAGTCCCAAATGTTCATGAATGTCTGGACCTGTTTGGCTACAGCCTGGCCCTGGTCCCAGACATGTTTGACCATGGTCTGAAGGTCCCTCGGCAGATGAGGAAGGACCTCATCTAAAGTGCCAATCAGGGCATGGAAGAAGTGGCCCATAACGAGGGCCGAACTTGCCTGGTGGAGGCCAAGCGAGGAGGCAGCATAGACTTTTTTAGTGGCATGGTCCAACTTCTTGGATTCCTTGTCAGGTGGCTTAACATCCCCGGTGTTGCTGGAACTCCTGAACACAGAGTCAGCCACAAACCCCTCAGCTGAGGGATGCTCTGTGAATCCTGAAAGGGATCCAGTGGGCACCGCATATTTGCGGGCCATCCGGGCAGAAGGTGCAGGGCAGGAAGCAGGGCACTGCCAGAGCTCCAGGACAGTGCCAAGGATGGCTTCTGCCACCAGGAAAGCCTGTGTCAGAGTGTCTCCCTAATTGAGGATCACGGTCAATGGGTAGCAAGCCCGTTTCTGAACGGGCTCCATCTTCATACCCATCGACTCAGAGAACAAACGAAGGAGGCCCATGAAGGAGGATGGCCTTCGTCCATCAAGAGATCCCCAATGGACTCCATGCTGACCGGACGGGAGTGCAGGGAGGAACCCTCGGACTCTGAAGAGTCATCAAAGGGTGGTCTACTGCGTGAGTCCCCACTGACCCTCCGTGGATGGTCAGGGGTGATGGTGACTGACAGCTGACAGGGAAGCCCCTTGGCTGGTCAAGACTCCTCAGTTAGAGTGCCGACCATCTGCTGTTTAGGTGGTGGTTCCACCTTGATCAGTGGAGATGCTGGAGTCGGCCAAGTCGGGACCATTTCGGTCGGCTTTCTCAGGCGACAGCCAAGTGATGGCCGGCATCGAAACCAGGGTCAGAATAGCACCGGTAAGCACCAACTATTGCCACATCAGGTCCTCGTAGCATTGACACAATCTGCGCTGAAATCTGTCCTCACCCAAGGAGGAGGAGGAGGAGGAGCATGAAGAGTAGCGGCGGTGCTGCTTCCCATGGTGCCGAGAGTGGAAATGCCAATGATGGTGGGACCTGATCGACCCATGGGAGGAAGACCGAGAACTCAACCGCCAGGGGGACCGGCAGTGGAGCTCGGAGGGAGTCGGCGAGTGCCGAGGCTCCTCCTGGTCAAGGTCTGGGACCACAGGTGGTGGGTCAGTGGACTGATCTGTCCCTCCAACGGTCTATGTCAGGTCCGGAGTCCTAGACAAGGAAGTGTAGGCTTTCTCGGTCAACAAGTGGTCGGTCGGCTCGAGAAAAATTTTGGACGGGACCTCCACTAGCATCTCGTCTGGCAGGCCCAATGGGGTTACCATGGAGCCGGTGGCCAAAGCTGAGGATTCGACTGAAGTCAAATCAGGAGAAGCGCAGGAGTCAGAGGCCCTCGACCGAGAGAGCTCCCAATCCCATGAACGATGATGAGTCCTATCTTTCTCCTCCTTGGACTCTCTTCTTTGATTTGTGCTCTGAGGGTCAGCCGTGGAGACCACCCAACGGGCGTCTTTAGATTTGACTGGCAGGTGCCATGTGCTGGGTAGCCCCATTTAGGGTGGGTGAGACAGTCCTCCACAACATTTGGATGGAAAGAACGACAGAAGTCGCAAGCCTGGGGGTCGTGATCGTGCCCCAAGCAGTAGACACATGTGGCATGCTGGTCAGTCCTGGACATCTCCTACCCATAAGGGCTCCGGTGGAACCCAGTAACGGTTTTATCATCCATTGCGATTGTGATCGATGATCGAGCTGAAGACAAACTCGTAAGAGTTTTGGTTTTGGAAGTAAACCCGAAGATTGAGTGCTAGGGCCTACTCAATGCAGGAGCAGTAAGGAGGGAATCTGCTTCTTGCAGCGGAAAGGAAGATCTGGCATCATGGGGCAGAGCCAAGGGAGATACCACACAGGTGGGTGGGAGCAGCCAGCTTGAAGACTTTCCAACATCATCGTTACGGGAAAGGACACTGCCCATAACTGTGGCTAGAACACCATATTCACATCCCTAGAAATAACGCTTTCCATGACAGAAAGCCCCTGAAAAGTTTACCCCCGATCCAGCTTTTTATGCAGAAACGCTTTTCCTCGCACTGCTACTTACTTTATTTTATTGCAAAATGCCATGAACTGGGATTATGGCAGACACTGGGGGCTTCATTTACTGTAAGGTGCGGTGCCACACTGCTGTAATGTACTGGGCGGGCAGTGTGGGCGCTACCTTTACAGGAAATGGGCGCCTCGCTGCCTGCCACATTCCCGGTTTGTGGCATTTTGCAATATAAATAAAGTAAGTAGCAGCACAAGAAAACACGCTTTTCTGCATAAAAAGCTGGATCGGGGGTAAGCTTTTCAGGGGCGGGGTCGGGGGAAACTGAATTTGCAGAGTTTTCCTTAACAGGCTCCTCACTCCTGGAAGAGACAGTGGACCTGTCAAAAGATTCCACATCAACATCTTCTTCAGGAAGGATGAGATCAGGATGGTAATTCTCTTTGACATCAGTCTGCTCTGAGGCAGGGCACGCGGGTCGAACTGGCTTTGGCACCGAAGCAGCGGTGGATGGCGTGGGAGAAGACGACCCAGGACGTGGAACTAGTTGTTGATTGAGAGACATGGCAATAGAGGTAAGTATGGAATTAAGATCAATGGCAGGGATAGGAATGGTCGTTGACAAAGACTTTGAAGGAGGGGGTGCATAGCCCTGGTCCGATGACAAACCGTTAACTGTAGTGGTGGGGCCCCGCGCCAATGGACCTCGAGGCTCGAGAGGTCTTGACGGCAGGGTGGGGGCCGATGGCCCTTCCACTGCTCTCCAAAGGCTGGGAGATGAATCCACTGAGGGGGGGGGCCTGGCTGGAGCAGAGGAATACGAGGGGTGAGGTGTCAACACCGAAGCAGTCGAAGGGGCTATCCCAGGAGATTAAGAAGAAGAATCCAGTAGTGACTGGGATCATCGATAGGGGGAGTGGTCTTTTGGACACTCCTTGTCCCACTGAGAATGTTTCCCCAAGGATTTACCCCAGACTTTGGAGGCCTGAGAGCCCAAAGAAGATGGCAGCAACTGGGAGGGGAGGGCTTCAGAGGACCCCTGCTCTCCGCTGGCTGCCTATTGCTCCATACGGAACTTCTGCAGGGCTTTTTTGCACCTGTGCCAGGTGGTGAGGTTGAACATCTGGCAGGACTCACAGGTGACACTGTGACTAGGCCCAAGACAACAAACACAGAGTTCGTGTTAGTCAGTGGAGGAAATCTTTCTGCAGCGACATGGGCAGAAAAATCAGATGAAGGAGAAGTTCTCGACATACAAAGGACAAAAGAATCACTTTAAACTAAGGTGATTCAAAGGTAAGTAAAAGTGGCGGTCGAACTGAGTGACGAAGCTTCCATGGAGTCCGTATGTGAATGCTCAATGACGGGAAAGAACTGAAGATGGAGCGGGGCCGCCCGAGCTTATATAGGGTGTGTGACGTTGGAGCCTGATGTCAGCATGTGTGACCACTAATAGACTGCTGATTGAAAAAGCTTCCGTGAGATCCTGATGTCTGATGGCTCAGTTCCATAGGTGTGACCTGATGACTGAGATATTCCCTGAAGAAGATCACTGTATTCCAATTTATCCCCCTCCGCATGTCCTACAGATGGAATCGCTGGGGAGGGGAGCTTACAAGCAACTTGCACTTAATTGAACTTCCGGGATTGGGATGACCTCCCAGGTGCACGGAAACTCTCAGATGGAGCAAGGCTGTAAAGAAAGGGAGTTAACAACACAACAGTCCCCAAGTAACATTGCAAGGTCCACCCAGGGGTAAAGCCTACAGCTGGAGCCGGATCCATTTAGAGACCAAGCTCATGAGCACATAACTTTCAGGTAACATGCATGTTTCCACACATCTGTAATTTAGGTCAAGTCCATTTTCAAAGTCCATATTCCAACTGGAGAGGTACATCCAGTACCTGTAAACCTACGACCTTCTTCTAGCACCACTGCAACAGTCCAGAATCAATTTAGTGGCTGCATGCAACCCAGTGATGTACAGATCTGAATCATCTTTTTATCACACCATGCTGAGATGCAGATTTATACTCCCAAAGCAGACTTCCCTTGATCTGCTATGGTACTTGTGACCGATATCCACAGGGGCTAGGCTATAACCCAACAGTGAATACCTCAAATGTCCAATTTTAATCCACAGGGGGTCTCCTGAGGGGAAAAATGTACTTCAGCTGTGTCCAAGTAACTTCCAACCTGGCAGATGTAATGACACAACAAGGGGCATAGGGCTCAGTAGACCAGCCTGGGGACTCTATCCTTCCTTTCATCCCCTAGAGTCGGTACCCTTCTCTGACTGACTGCCAACAGGAGGGTTCAATGCCCCAGACTGAAGTTCCCACGTGTCCTCCACGGTGTGGGCTTATGACAGCCAACTATGAGTTCTTTGATATATTAAATGCTCCACCAATTTAACCTGTGCAGACTTGAAGGGCTGAAACTCATGGGGACTGACCCACAATTTTGAGTGAGCAAAGGCAGGCAGTCACTTCTGGGGGTCCCAGCTTCCACAGGTATTGACTCCAACCCTCTTCCAAGCACTGACCCCTTTTGGGCAGAGGGCCAAATGCATTCTTTTCCTGCCTGGCTACAGGTAGGGAGGGCAAAGTGAGGTGCCTAAAACATTCATTCAGTTCAGGAAAAATAGGGTTCACCTCAGCAATGTCAGGTAGTCCTCTAGCTCTCTTTCCCTCTCTCAGACACAAATTTCGCCCTCAAGAACATATTTTACTTTTCCAAGGTTTTACCCAAACAGGGACTCTGACAATAGCTGCCACCACTATTCTCAAAGAATGTGCGTGGTATCACTCTCTGGAATCAGGAAAACTCAAAGGTCTCCCTGACACCAAGTGCCATCATGACAGCTCCCTTTGAACTGGTGCTTCTCTGCAGCTAGTTGGCGCTTCACCTGTAGAACTCTGGAGCAAACCAACTGAACCAATCTCCCAGAGGGCTCAGAGGTTAACTCCGTCAGGCCTTGTAGAACTACTTAAGGAGCCAGAGCTCCACAGAGAGACTACACCGGTAAGGAGTAATTGCTTACAGATGGTAGAAGGATTAGTATAATGCTGTATCCCTGTCAGGTGCAATTCTTTACAGAGAGTAGGAGGATTAGTATAACTCTGTATCCCAAGCAGATATAACTGCTTATAAAAGGTAGGAGGATTAGAATAGCAGTGTATTCATGTCGGATGTAATTGCCCACATAGCGTAGGAGGATTAGTGTGACACTATCCCAGTCAGTCATAATTACTTACATAGGGTAAAAGGATTAGTATAACAGTTTTCGGAGGTGCTCCAGTCAACGCCAACTGGGAGGACAGGGCACTCTGTACCATGAGATTCAACGTATGGCTGAAGGACTGGTTCAAAGCGGAGGGCTTCGGCTTCACTGGGGACTGGGGTCCCACCTGGAGGGATGCAGGCCTATACAAGTGGGATAGACTGCATATATCCGGGGAACCAACATCCTCAGAGAGAGGTTTAAATGCTTCATTGGCAAGCATTTAAACTAGCTGGGGGTGGGGTGGGGAGGCAGAAGTAGTCAGGAAGAAGCTAACCGCCCCCCCTCCCCAGCAGGAAGCAGTCAGTAGGGAGGACCCTGGGGTTGGGATAGCGACACAAAGACCTAAAACCGAGACAGGTAGAATGGCAGAGATAGGGAAGAATGGGACTAAAAACAGGAGGGGAAGACATGGGAACAGCAGGGGAGCTACTAGAAAGGGAGGTTACAAAACTTGGAAGCCCATGTACACCAATGCCCGCAGCCTGGGAAATAAAATCCCGAACCTAGTGGCCTTGATGGCAGAGGTGGACCTGGACATTGTTGCTGTTACCAAGACATGATACCCAGGAAACCATGAATGGGATATAACCATACCAGGTTACACTCTATTTGGAAAAGACAGGGTGGGGAAAAAAGGGTGGAGGGGTGGCCATCTACGTCAGGGACGGAATTAAAGCAACTGAAGTTCAGGGAATGCATGAGAGAGCGGAAGCACTTTGGGTCACCCTGGAGACGGGAAATGGCACTGCCATTCGTACTGGAGTGCGCTACAGACCTCCTGCACAAGGGGAGGTGATGGATGGGGTACTAGCGGAAGCCATCCAAAAAATGAAAGCCAAATGTGAAGTGTTACTGGTGGGAGACTTCAATTTGCCTGATGTGAATTGGAGCACCCAGGCTGCAGCCACAGCCAGAAGCAGAGGAATCCTGGATGCTTAACATAGAAACACAGAATTTGACAGCAGATAAGGACCACTTGGTCCACCTAGTCTGCCCATTTCCCTACCTAATGGATAAGCTGCAGATCCTAGTTAACCAACAGCCTACTTCCTCCTATCCCCCACTAGAATTGCCTTATGTCTGTCCCATGCATTCTTGAATTCCCACACTGTGTTTGACTATGACCTCCTCCGGAAGGATGTTCCATGCATCTACAACCCTCTCTGTGAAGAAATACTTCCTCACATTACCTCTGAGCCGTCCCCCCTCTATCTTCAAATTGTGCCCCCTTTTTTCTTGCACATCTCTTTTTTTGAAAGATGCTACCCTCTTGGACTTTGTTGATTCCCTTGAGGTATTTCAAAGTTTCTATCATGTCCCCCTTCCTTGAGGCTATACATCTTAAGCTCCTTTAGTTTTGCTTCATATGTCTTCTGGTACAGACCCTGCATCATTTTGGTTGCCCTCCTTTGGACAGCATCCACCCTGTCTATATCTTTGCGGAGATGAGGTCTCCAGAACTGTACACAGTATTCCAGATGGGGTCTTACCAACTGTCTGTACAGAGGGACAACAACTTCCTGTTTTCCACTGGTGATGCCTCTCCCTATGCATCCCAGTATCCCCCCAGCCCTCCTTACTACCTTCTCACATCGCTGGCCCACCTTTAGGTCATCTGATATGACTACCCCCAGATCCCCTTCCATTTTTGTTGTTGTCAGTATCTCACCCACCATTGTGTACTCTTGCCCTGGGTTTTTGTTTCCCAGGTGCATTACTTTGCACTTCTTTGTGTTAAATCTAAGCTGCCATACATTTGACCATTCCTCCAACACTGTCAAGTCCCTTTTCATCCTTTCCACCCCACCTTGCGTATCAACCCTGTTGCAGATCTTTGTGTCATCTGCAAAGAGACATACCTTCCCCTCAGTCCCTCCGCAATGTCACTTATACAGACATTAAAAAGGACCAGCCCCAGTACTGAACCATGTGGAACCCCACTAGTAACCCTCCTTTCTTCACTGTGGACTCCATTTACTATTACCCGCTGTGTCCTGTTGTCCAGCCAGTGTTTTACCCAGGCTACCACCCTGCCACCCACTCCCAGGCTGGCAAATTTGTTTATTAAGCTTTTGTGCAGGACTGTGTCAAATGCCTTGCTAAAGTCTGGGTAGGCCATGTCCACAGCCCCTCCCTGGTCTATTACTTTAGTCACCCAGTCAAATAAATCAATTAGATTTGTTTGACATAACCATCTTACTGTGAATTCTTGCTGCCTTGGGTTCTGTGCCCCACTGGCCTCTAGGTACTCAACAATTCTTTCCTTCAGAAGTGATTCCTTCATTTTCCCTACCACTGAGGTCAAACTGACAGGTCTGCAGTTTCCTGCCTCTGTCTTGCTCCCACTTTTGTGAAGGGGAATCACATCTGCCCTTCTCCAGTCCTCAGGTACCACACCATCCTCCCATGATTTATTAAAAAGGGTAGTCAGTGGTGTTACTAGTTCTTCCCTTAGTTCTTTTAGAATTCTGGGATGAATCCCATCAGGCCCCATTGCTTTATCCACCTTCAGTTTTAAGAGTTCTTTCAGAACCCTTTCTTCTGTGAAAGGACTAATATCAACCCCCCTATCCAGAGTGCGTCTATTGACCAGATTAGGTCTCTCCCCTTGCTTTTCCATTGTGAATACTGAGCAGAAATATTCATTCAGAATCCCTGCTTTTTCACTGTCGCTCTCTGCCCAACCACCTTTCTCTTTATTCAGCCTCAGTAACCCTGCCTTCATCTTTCTTTGCTCCCTAATGTACCTATAAAAGGTTTTATCCCCCTTCTTAACCGAGTTGGCTATCTTTTCCTCAGTTTGGGCCTTTGCTATTCTGACTGCCTTCCCCGCTTCCTTCTGCTTTAACTGGTACAGTTCTCTGTCCTGCTCCTTCTGTGTTTCCTTATACTTTCTGAATGCTATCTTTTTCTCTTTTACCTTCCCCGCCACTTCTTTTGAGAACCATAGTGGTTTTTTCTTTCATTTTGATTTGTTTATTTGCTTCACACAAAGGCTTGTTGCCTCTGTGATGGCACTTCTGATGTTTCCCCATTGTTGCTCCACCTCACCTTCTTGCCTGTTTGCTAGTGCTTTTCTGAGGCACTCTCCCATTTTGAAAAGATCAGCCCTCCTGAAGTCCAGTACCTTCACTTTTGTGTGGCTTCACTCTGCAGCTAAGTTTATCGTGAACCACACTGTTTGGTGGTCGCTTGTTCCCAGATGGCTACCCACTTTAAGATCACAGATCCTCTCTCCATCCCCATTTGAGAGTACCAGGTCTAAGACTGCTCTCTCCTGAGTGGGTTCCAAAACTAGCTGTCTGAGGCATGCCCCCTGTAGGGCATCGAGAATGGCCCTGCTCTTGGATGTGGCTGCAGCAAAACGCTTCAGTTAACATCTGGCATATTCAAGTCCCCCATCAGCAATAACTCACCTTTCTCTGCCATTCCAAGGATGCCTTCTATTATTTCCTTGTCCATTTCCTCCCCGAGACAGGGTCTGTATACAACCCCAGTGCGGATTGTGGAGCCCTTTCTAGTCTCCAGGGTGACCCACAGTGCCTCCTCTCCTCCGTTTACCCTTCAGTTCTGTTGCTTTGATCCCTTCCCTTACACAGAGAGCTACTCCTTCTCCTCCTCTTCTTCCCTCCCTGTCCCTCCTGTAGAATGTGTACCCTGGTATGTTGACATCCCAGTCATGGTTTTCTGTGCACCATGTTTCTTGCCATGCTTGTGTCGGAACACACCAGAGAAGGAGCAATACTGAACCTGGTACTCACCAATTGGGACACAGTCACTTATGTAACAGTGGGTAGCCACCTGGGGTACAGTAATCATCATACGGTGTGGTTCAATGTGCGAACAGTGGAGAGGTCAAATCACACGAAAGCAAGGGTCCTGGATTTCAGACAGGTCGACTTTGCAAAAATGGGGGAATGTCTCAAGGAAGCCCTGGCAGGGGGAGATGTAGAGAAACAATCGGCTAACCTTAAGGGAGTCATAGCAGAGGCAGCAAGCCTTTGTGTTAGGCAACTAAGCAAAACAAAGAGAAAGGAGAAAACACTATGGTTCTCAAAGGACGTGGCCAAGAAGGTAACAGAGAAAAGGCTAGTTTTCAGGAGGTACAAGGAAGCACAGAGGAGGGAACCGAGGGAACTGTATCTGGAAAAGCAGAGGGAGGTGGGGAAAGCTCTAGGTTTGAGCAAGGGCACAAATGGAGGAAAAAATAGCTCAGGCAACTAAGAAAAAAGACAAGACCTTTTTCAAGCACATTAAAGAAAGAAAGAAGACCAGGGGTGGGCTTGTGAGCTTAAAAAGGAAGGAAGGGGGATGTGCGGAGGGGGACCTAGAAAAAGCAACAATCCTGGGCAAATATTTTTGTTCAGTATTCACAGAAGAAGGGGGAGGAGAAGGACCACTATAGGGCAAAAGGAACACCAGTGGGAGAGAGGTGGACACCTACCCGTTTATGGAGGAAAGAGTCCTTAAGGAACATCAAGAATCTGAAAGGGAGCAAGGTTATGGCAGCACCACTAACAACATATTCAACAAATGGATAGAGAGGGGAGTTACAGGACTGGAAGAGGGTGAATGTAGACCCTCTCCACAAAAGTGGGAACAGGAGGAGGCTGGCAACTACAGGTCAGTCAGCCTGATCTCGGTGGTGGGGAAATAATGGAGTCACTGCAGAAGGAAAGGATTGTGATATTTCTTGAATCCAGTGGAGCATTGGATCTGAGGCAGCATGGATTCACAGCGGGAAGGTCTTACAGATCTGATAGATTTCTTTGACTGGGTGACCAGGGAGGTAGACCAGAGAGGGGCGTTGGATGTGGCCTACCTAGATTTCAGCAAGGCCTTCAACACTGTCCCACATAGGAGGTTGGTAAATAAGTTGGGAAGCCTGGAAAGTGGGCCCCAAGATAGTAAACTGGGTCAGAAACTGGTTGAGTGACAGGACACAGAGGGTGGTGGTAAATGGTGTTCAATCTGAGGAGACAGGGGGTGACCAGCGGGGTGCCACAGGGATCCATGCTGGGGCCAGTCCTCTTTAATGACTTGAAAGGTGACACTGCAGATGGGCTGGAGGGGAAGGTATGCCTCTGCAGACAACACTAAGATATGCAACAGGGCCAACACTCTGGGAGGAAGAAAAAATGAGACGGGACCTAAAAATGCTTGAGGAGTGGTTGACTGTGTGGCAGCTAAGGTTCAATACAAAGAAGTGAAAAATCATGCAATTGGGGCACAGAAATTCAAGGGAGGAGTGCAAGATGGGGTGGGGGGAGAGGTACTGATGGACACCAGTCATGAAAGAGACTGGGGGGTAGTCATATCTGATGACCTAAAGTTGACCAAAGAATGTGAGAAGGCTGTGGGATGCTAGGGTGCACAGGAAGAGGTATCACTGGCATGAAAAAGGAGGTGGTTATGCCCCCATAAAAATCACTAGTGAGAACTCATCTGGAGTACTGTGGCCAGTTCTGGAGGCAACACCTCTGGAAGGACATAGACAATATAGAGGCAGTCCAGAGAAGGGCAACAAAAATGGTTCAAGGACTGCACCAAAAGTCATATGAGGAAAGACTAGAGGACCTCAATATGTATTCCATGGAGGAAAGGAGAGAAGGGGGATATGAAAGAGACACTCAAGTACCTCAGGGGTATAAATAATGTACAAGAAGGTAGCATCTTTCCGAAAAGAAGGTTTACAAGAACAAGAGGCATAATAAGAGGCTAGACGGGGGTAAGCTCAGGGGCAACATGAGGAAGAACAGGTTACTCACCTGCAACAGTAGTTCTAGGAGTGGTATATGTTATTCATCCACACTGTTTGGCATGTCCCTTTCCCCTTTAAGATCAGCCGGAAGTCTTAAAGCTGGCTCCTCCCACCCACCCAGGTGGTATAAACCTCGGCTCCACCCCATGACGCCAGATCTTAGCCCGCTGGAAGTCAGGTTGTGCGCCTAAAGCCGGGGAGGTCGGGTGGGTGCGTGTGGATGAACAACATATACCACTCCTAGAACTACTGTTACAGGTGAGTAACCTATTCTTCTAGGAGCAAGGATATGTTGTTCATCCACACTGTTTAGCAGACTCCAAGCAGTTCTCCGGGAGGAGGGAGTCAAGGCGCACACCCCCTATTTAGGAAACAGAGATTGGAGAACCGAGGCCCCAAAACCAGCATACCGGCATGACTCAAGGTCGATGTGGAAGTGAGTAATGAAGGTGTTTGCTGATTTCCAGGTAGCAGCCTGACAGATTTACTGGATAGTGATGTCCCTAGAAGCAGCCACCGATGCAGCAGTATGCCGGGTAGAATGAGCTCTTATCCCTCTGGGAGGCTCCTTGCCTGCCAACTCATAGCACAGACCTATGCATGATGTAATCCATCTAGCAATGGTATGTTTGGCTGCAGGTCTGCCAGAAGCGGCTTCAGCATAGGTGACCAACAGCTGGCGAACCTCTCCACGAATTTCCACCGTTAGCTCCTTATAATAGGAGAGAGCACGTCTCAGGTCCAAGGTATGGAGCCTGTACTCAGCGTCCGAGGTGTAGTTAGGGTAGTATACCGGCAGAGTCAAGACCTGGTTAAGGTGAAGCTCTGATATCACCTTCAGAAGGAATTTCTGGGTGGGAGCGCAGGACAACTTTGTCCCTTTGAAAGACCAGATAAGGGGAGTACACTGACAACGCCTGGAGCAACCTGTCCTTCTGGCTGACGTGATAGCCACCAGGAAGGCTGTCTTCCACGACAAGTTTGAGAGTGCACACTTGTGCATAAGTTCGAATGGCTTGCCCATGAGCTTCGCCAAAACCAGCAGCAGATCCCACGGAGGTGGAGGTTCACACACCAGAGGGGATATGTGATTCAGGCCTTTGAAGAAGCACCTGACCACTGTCTCTTGTGCCAATGTCGGCTCACCAGCCCATGCTCGGTAAGCAGAAATGGCTGCCAGGTGCACCCTAAGGGTCGATGACCGCAGACCCCCTTTGGAGAAAGACCAAAGATAGTCGAGAATGTTAGCCACAGAGCAAGATAAGGGGTCCAGACTCTTACCCTGACACCAAATGGAAAATCTCTTCCATTTGAAGACATAACATTTCCTTGTCAATTCCTAACGAGATGCCTCCACCACAGTGTAGACATCCTCAGAAAGACCCAGAGCCTGGAACTCTAGCTGCTCAGGTAGCAGGCTGTGAGGTGCAGGGATTGAAGGTCCGGATGGAATACCTTCCCCTGGTTCAGTGATATCAGCTCAGGGCGTGTACAAAGCCACTCCGGGGGCCTGCAGCTAAGGCTGAGGAGATCTGAACACCAGAACTGGTGCGGCCAATCTGGGGCTACCAGGATCACCTTCGCCTTGTCCCTCCTCACCTTGAGTAGCACTTTGTGGATCAAGGGAAATGGAAGGAAGGCATAGAGGAGGTCTGGGGTTCACGGCCTCGAGAAGGCATCCCCCTGCACTGAGCCCTGCTGAGGGGGTTGGGAAGGGTACAGCCTCAGCTTGTTTTCTCTGGAGGCAAACAGGTCCACCAACGGTTTGCCCCAATGGGAGAACAGACTGTAAGCTACCTCTGGATGGAGAGACCACTCGTTGGATGTCTGGCCTATGAGGCTGAGAGCATCCACCAGCTGGTTCGAGACTCCTGCCACGTGAATGGCTAGGAGATCTGCCTCCAGCCGACTTATGATGGTCCTGATGCGGAGCACCATCCTTGCACAGCAGATGGGAGTGGCGTGCCACCCTGTTTATTGAGGTAGTACATGGTCGTGGTATTGTCCGTCTGGACTTGAACCACTTGACCCCAGAGCCGAGGACCGAAAGCTAATAGTGCCAGTCTGACTGCTCTGAGCTCCAACAGGTTGATGTGGCATCAGGACTCTTTGGGGGTCCAGAACCCATGGGCTCTGTTGTCCCCCATGTGGGCTCCCCAGCCCATGAGAGAGGCATCGGTCGTAAGGATGACCGTCGGCTTGGGGTGGACAAACAGGATCCCTTCCTGCAACCAGTCTGGGGCAGTCAACCATTGGAGAGCGTCCCACATCTTCTGGGTTACAGTGATCAGCTGGTCGAAATGACCGTGGCGCTGAGTCCACTGGGCGGCCAGCTCCCATTGGAGGGGGTGCATGTGCCACCTGGCCCAATGAACCACTAAGGTGCACGCCACCATGTAATCCAGAAGGTGCAGAAAGTCCCAGGCAGGGTGCAAGTGCCCAACCAGAAATGATCAGGCAAAGGAGGCGAGAACCTCCGTCCTGTCCGCCGGGAGCCGAGCTTTGGCTTGACAAGAGCCAAGCTCTGCCGCGATGAAGCCCATCACCTCAGCAGGCACGAGTTCCGACTTGGCCTTGTTGATTAGGAGGCAGAGTTGGGAGCAGGTTTGAAGAGCCAGATCCCTGGACCTCTCCACCCTCCTGAAGAGAGGATCCTGCCAAGAGCCAGTCGTCGAGGTAAGGGTAGATACGTATGCCTTGATGCCGAAGATGGGCTGCCACCACTGCAATGCACTTGGTGAAGACCAGAGGGGCCAATGACAGGTCGAACGGCATGGCTCGGAACTCGTACAGGGTCCCTTCGACCCTGAAGTGGAGGAACCACTGATGGGATGGACGGATTGGGACATGAAAGAACACATCCTGTAGATCCAGTGAACAGAACCACATGTTTCACTCCAGGGATGGTATGATCTGGTTCAGAGTTACCATCCGGAAGGTGCGAGACCTGAGATATTGATTCAGGTCATGGAAATCTAGGATGTGGTGCCAACCCCCCATCCGTTTGGGCACCAGGAAGTACCCGAAGCCTGGGTCTGTAGGAGGATCTGGCACTGGAGCTACCGCCTCCTTGTGGAGGAGCTGAGCTATGTCGTCTCGAAGAGCCGACTGAGTGCAAGCTGAGATCCTTTCCTCCCAAGGGGCGCGGGCTCAGCTGGGAGGGTACTGCTTGAACTCTAGAGGCAGTCCCCGACTGACCACTTTGAGAACCCACCTTTCCGAAGTGACATCGGACCAGGCGGAATGAAAGTGGTGGAGCCGGCCCACCACGGGAGGACCCAGAGCTGGCGTGACGGGTGTAGGGGTGGCAACCCCCAACCCTTCACTGAGTAGGCTTAGAGAAGGAGGAGGAGGAGGAACCTGGATCTGCGCCTCGGCCTCCTTTATGGGGCTGTTAAGGACCCTGCTTGGGCTGTGGGTGCCAACCTTGAGCCTGCTGCTGGCCTCCTTGATAGGAGGGCTGCCTGACCGCAGGGGAAGAATGCCAAAATGGCTTCTTCTTTCTTTTCTGCTGCTTCTTGCCCAAAGAACCTTTTGCAGAGGTAGTATCCAAGGTGGCACTGGACTGCTCGATACGCTGAAGGTGACCAGCCACTCCTGGACTGAACAAGTCGGTACCAAGGAAAGGAACGTCAGCTAACTTGTGCTGGGTATCCGCCGGGAAGGAGGATAGCCTCAGCCAGGCCCTGCGGCGAGTGGCCACTGCAGCTGCTAAAGAGCGGGCACAAGAATCCCCGATGTCTAGGGCTGTCTGGAGCTGCTATTTTGCAACAGCATGGCTCTGATCATGGACTTGCTTGACCATGGTCTGCATGTCCGCCGGGAGATGAGGGAGGACTTTGTCTAATGACCCGAGGAGGGCATGGGAGAAGTGTGCCATAATGACAGTTGAACTGGCCTGACGAAGGCCTAAGGAAGAGGCCGCGTAGACCTTACTGGCACAGTGGTCCATATTTCTGGACTCCTTGTCCGGGGGTTGGTCTGTGTCGGCTGAGCTACCAGTACGTCTAAACACAGAAGTAGTCATCAGGCTCTCGGACGAAGGATGTTCTGTGAATCCCGGCAAGGACCCCATGGGCACCGCATACTTGCGGGCCATGCGGGCAGATGGTGCTGGGCAGGAAGCTGGATGCTGCCAGAGCTCAAGGGCCAGGCCAGTGATGGCTTCGGCCACTGGAAAGGCCTCCATCAGGGATCTCCCCTTTTTAGGATGTCTGTAAGTGGGTACTCCGCCTTTTTCTGGATAGACTCTAGGGACATTCCGGTGGATTTTGAGATCAGGTGGAGAATGTCTTGAAAGAAGGAAGGACCCTCCTCTAAACCTGCCACAGAGGACTCATCATCCCCAGGATGGGAGTATAGTCCTGTGACATCCGAATCTGAGGAGTCGTGGTACAACGGTCTCCCGCCTACGTCCCCGGGGTAACCGTGATGGACAGACAGACATCGGGGAAGCCCGGTGTCTGTATGGTCCTGTTTCGAGGGAGCCCTTCCCTGAGGCTGCTTAGGCAGTGGTTCCACCAGAATCGGTGGAGAGACCGAGATGGATCTAGCCAGGATACGGGCCGGCCCCGCAGGCGGAGGAACCAAAGGCTTCGGTTCCGGAGGGGTCGGTGTCAGCCCAGGAGGTGGTAGCCAAGTGATGGCCAGGGTGGATGGCGGACCCGGCTTCTGCCCGGTCAAAATCAGCTGTTGCCACATAAGATCCTCATAGCATCAACAGAGTTTCCGTCGAAGCCTCTCCTCGTCTCAGGAGGATGAGGATCTTTGGCGAAGCCTCTTTTTAGAGTGCTTGTAACTCTTCTTCGGTCATTCGACTGATGAGGTTCTGGACCTCGATCGAGATTGGGCTCGCCAACTCGGCTGATCAGGAGACACCGGGGTCGGTGAAAACCGAGGGTCTGGAACCGTGTCCTCGATGGTGACACCAGCGGGCTGGGTCCCTTCATCGGGAAAGACAAGGACTGGAGTCCTTTCTAAAGAATCTTCGACAGAAGTTGGCGAAATAGGGTCCATCAGGTTGAGAGATATCTCAACCTCGTCGCCCACTTCCTCAATCTCTTGGCCAGAAAGAAGATCCGTGAAGCCGGCGGCCAAGGAGGCGATCTCGACCGAGGTTGAGATCATGTGTTCCTGGGAATTGGACCTTTCTCAGTCCCAAGAACATCTCCGTTTGGATGAAGACATAGGGTCCTTCCGAGGGTGGGAGGAGTGCAAGCCCGAGGGCACCTCACCCCTGGTGGGGAAGAGACTGGCACAACTCCTTGAAGGAGCCTGAAAAGGTGGAACAGAGGTTCAGAGGAACAAAAAAGCTCTGAGTGGCCGAAGCTTGTGCTGCTTCCTCTTCAAAAGCCTTCATTTGCTCCAACTGTTTGGCAGATCCCGCAGCTGCGGAAATCGCCCACCTCGCCTCCTTCGATTTCACCGGCAGGTTCCTTTTTTCTGGTCTCTCCAAGTTTAGGTGTGCCAACCGGTCGTCCAGGATGTTGGGATGGAAGACCAGGCAGAATGTGCAGGTGGAGGTGTTATGTCTGACACCTAGGCAGTAGATGCACGTTAGGTGGGGATCGGTGCACATCTTCTGGCTGCAGGGGCACCGGCGAAATCTGGGAGCAGGTTTTTCCTCCATGTCCGATGTGCTACTATCGGAATCAACAACTCAAACGAGTTTTAAGATAAGTTGCAGTGAAAACTGACGTTTGAAATCCAGGGCCTACGAATTTGCTGTGAAGCATGAGGAAACCTGTATCTTCCAGCGGAAAGGAAGATCTGGCGTCATGGGGCGGAGCTGAGGTTTATACCACCCGGGTGGGTGGGAAGAGCCAGCTTGAAGACTTCCGGCTGATCTTAAAGGGGAACGGGACATGCCAAACAGTGTGGATGAACAATATATCCACGCTCCTAGAAGTACTTTTTCACAGAAAGCGTAGTGTATGCTTGGAACAGCCTCCCTGCGGAGGTGGAGGGGGCAAAAACAATAGGAGAATTCAAGAATGCATGAGATTGACATTACAATACTCTCAGAATAGGGAGGTGTGGGTAAGCCACAGATCAACTAGGGTCTGCGGTATTGCATTAGGTTGGGGAAAAGGGGCAGACTAGGTGGGCCACACGGTCCTTATCTGCCGACACCGTCTGTGTTTCTTTTTTTTTTTAAACTTTAATTTTTTATTATTTTCTTATTATAAATTAACACAGCACAATACATGTGAGACATTTCTTGTATATAAGGACAGTCAAGTGTAACCCCTCACCCCTGCCTCTTTAGCAAAATGACAGGTGGCATGCTGTCGAAGCTGACAGCAGTACCTGGTGGGGACTGGGTTCGGGGAGGATGAGGTTACTCGGCACAGGGGGCCTAGGTTTGGCTACTCTGCACAGGGGCACCCAAGTAAATCCGAACACAGGAAGCAATAACTGTAATGTCCAGAACCAGGAATGGGATTCTACAGTGTGGCTTTTATTCATATCCAAGCTGAACAAACAAAGTATAGACGGACCCCCACGGGGCTACATTCCTGGTAATGCAGATTAGAGACCACAGAACACTTTATCACTATTTCCAGCCCTCAGGCTCTGAACCCACCAGGCACACAGCCCGGACTTGCACGCAGCTTAGGTTATACAGCCCGACTTGTACACTACTTGGGTTTTCCCCACTGGCCCGGCTCCCCCGCCGGCCACCTGATCCGCAGTCCATTTTGGGAATGAACCAATTATCCTGTTGTGGCTCCCCAAACCACACTAGAGCCTTCGACTCCCAGAGAGAATTTTCCTTACAATCCCACGTCTGGGTACTTCCCTCATCACTGGCCAAGTGCCTGAGGTAAAGCAGAAATCCACAGAGCAAATCTGTAGAGGTGGACCTGGTCACTAAAGATGGGGGGCCTCCCACCTCCAGCTCCCACAGTTCATACCTGGCAATTTCTCTGGAAACTAAACAATTCCTTTACTGAAAACTTGCAAATGTAGATTCTTGGGTAGACGTCTGTCACATCTCCTCTACATATCATTTTCATCCCAATAAGCTCTGGACTAGAACCTACTTTTACTTGTTGCTTAGCCCATTACTCTAGGCTTCCCACTATTTTAGTAGCTCAGTCCCCACATTGTCACACAAGTCCCAGGGTGAAAAACATAGGCCCTTTCAGGAACAGCAAACACTCACCCTCCAGTTGCAGGTGCCCCACAGGCGACTCACAAGTCTTCTTGTTCTCCCAAATAAACTCTGGAACACATAGGCAGCTTCTCCTTTAGTAGCAGAACTAGGGGGTTGCCCCAGGAATCTGCAGGGAAACTTTTCCTGCCCCCCCCATCCCCGAAGGGAGGGGGCACTGAGACCTGAAAACAACGGTCTCCACCACTTCAATTATCTTCTGTCTCTCTCTTTTGATGGAGACACACACCCTTTTTACCTAAAAGTAGCCCTCTGTCAGGGCTGAGGCTCCTAGAGCTTACACTGAGCTGCTGAGTTGCTTTGTCAGCAAGCTCCCAACACCAGCTCCACACTGAACCGACTGAATCTGTTCAAACCTCCCAACGTTCTATTCCAACTCCCTTGCTGCAGATTCCAATGTGGCTCATGCAGCTGCGATAGTTCTATTGGTGATGTCATCCCTCAGTCTCAGCAGAGACTGAGAACAGAATGAGACAGTGTGAAACCCATTTAACTGGAGTTTCACAAGCTGCCTTCCCTGCCTACCACTAGGTCTTACTGGGGTTCTAGTAACCCTGGGTAACAAGGGGGTTACACAAGCATATAAGGAATTAATACATCAATAAGGGACAATACAAGGATCTGGGAGCAATAAATCCATTGACAAGTATACCGGTACCAATGAGGATTCAGTTGGAGAACATGCAAAACAATTTTGGAGCTATTTGGCCTCAAAAGTAAAAGGGAAGCTGTTCGAGCTACAAGTGATGATCCCAGTAAATCCTCATGTCTCTTCTTACTACTAGTACATTCTTCAGGTAAATACATCATAGTACAAAAAGGGGGTCCTGCAAAGTAGCATGCAAAGCCCACTTCCTCCATCTAATTTCAAATGAGGCATCAGATTTTAAACCCCTAGAAGAAAGGCACTCTAAAGTATAGAGCTCCCTCAAAATCCCGAGCCAGTCATGGATCATGGGAGGGGTACTATCACCCCACAAACGTGTAATAGCCTTCTTGGCAGCTAGAATATAGGTTACTAGCAGGGATCTTTTAGAGATCCGAAGGTCCTCAGGCAGAACTGTAAGCAGTACCAATTCAGGTGTGAGGAGTGCCTCTTCCCCTACCAAATCCCCCAGGGCCAAAGCTATGTCTTGCCAGTAGCCTCTAATGCTAGGACATGCCCAGAAAATATGAGAATGACCTGCCTTCATTTCCCTGCACTTTCATCAGCACTTCCCATGAGGTTCCCCATGATTTTAGCCACGTTAGCTGGGATATTAAAAAATCTATTCCTTGTTTTCCAAGAGAATTCTCTCCAGTATGGGGCAAGAGTGACCCTCATGGAAAGATTTGTATACTTGTGCCAGTCCTCCTCCTCTGAGACTGGAGTTTCCAGTTCTCTATTCCAGGCCTCCAAAATTGAGAAGGTGGATTCTTGGGAGAGCTCCTGTAACCCCTCATAAATTTTTCCTATGAGGTGCGGCTGTAACTGCCCGTTCAGGGCTGCAATGAAAAGATGCAGTATCTCAGGAAGTGGGTTTGGCAAAGCACTTCTACAGGGACCCCTCTGCATTAAAAGATCTCTAAGTAACTCGTATACCTGATGGTCTGCCTGCTGTATTCTAAATGATTCCTGTAGTTTACAGAATGCCGTCTGGTTCTAATAATTGAAACAGGAATTTCAGGCCTCTGCCATTTCACTGATCAATGATCTGTGAGGAGTATGGAAGTAAGTAAGCCATCTCTGACTTAATAAGCCTTAGGAGATTTGTTACTGTCACAAACTCCTTCGAGGTGCATAATCTACGCCATGTCTCTAGAGTGGAGTGCATGCCCTGCAAATAGTGGGGAGCCCCTGCCAAAAGAGGGGTCATGGAATGTATTACCTGGGAAATATCCTGAATCTGGTTGAGAGTTAATTCTATAGTCTTCCAAGGGTGGGCATATATCGGATTACTCCAGTGCATAATATTAGCTAATTTAGTGGCCTGTGCATAGTTAAGCAAACTGGGGAGGGCCAGGCCTCCTCTTCCCTTAGGGAGCTGGAGGATAGTCCATCAAATTTGGGGTCTCTTATCCTCCCAAACAAACCTTGGCAGGGTACGGTTCCATGAAGTGAAATAAATAGACAGGGGGAACATCGGTATGGTTTGGCATAAGTATAACAATCTGGAAAGATCATTCATGCTAATAAGATCTATCTTTGAATAGAAAGGAAGATGAAGTTGGGACCATTTATGAATATAATTTTCTATCGGTAGGATGAGTGGCTTGTAGTTGAGCAGTATTACATTTTGAACATTCTTGGAGGTTGATCCAAGATACTTAATTTTCATACTCCGCCATCTAAAGGGAACCTGATTTTTATATTATTGGGGGGTATAATGGAAGGATAAAACTTGGTCTTTGTGGTTATTTTGTACCCGATATCCAAGCAAAATTGTTCAGTATATCCCATACAGCAGGGAGGGATCTGTCAGGATCCTGTAGGGTAAGCAGAATGTCGTCTGCATATAAAGCAAGTCTCCAGTCCCTTTCAACTACCTTAATTCCCAAGAGGGCCTGAGAGTCCCGGATTGCCTGTGTCAGGGGCTCAATATAGAGTGCAAAAAGGAGTGGTGAGAGAGGATAGCCCTGTTACGAACCTCTCTCAAGAGGTATCAGAGTAGAAATCTCTCTGTTAAGACTGATATAGGCTTTAGGAGAAGTATACAGCCCTTTAACCAGTGAATCAATTCTTTAGGAAAGCCATATGATGACAAAACCTCCCAGAGAAATTCCCAGGAGACTCTGTCAAAGGCCTTGTAGGCGTCCAAGCATATCAATACAGAAGAGGAGGGGTTTGTGAACATGTACTCCATTAGGGGTATTATACGTTGAACATTATCAGATGTTTGTCTCGATCTCAAAAAACCAGCTTGGTCTGTATGAATCAGTTCTGGAAGGATATCTTCCAGTCTCTCTGAGCCCAGACCGACATATAAAGCTTATAGTCGCAATTGAGAACTGAGATGGGTCTGTATGAATCTGTTGTTAAAGGATTCTTCCCAAGTTTCAAAATTGCTGATATAACCGCATATGTCCAAGAAGCTGGGGAAGGGGCACCTTCCTGAATCTCCAAGAAGGCTCGTCGGAGAGGTTGTAACAGTATAGGAGAAAAAGCTTTATACCATTCTACAACAAAGCCATCTGGCCCTGGTGATTTCAGTGTCTTGGCATTGCCTACTTTTGACTGTATTTCATTAACTGTTATGGGGCTTAGCAGGAAGGCTTGATGAGTTTCAGTTAACTTAGGAAAGGTCAGTGAGTACAGGATGGCCCTGATATCTGCAGGTGAAGGAGGTTTTTGTTACAAACATAAATTTTTATAGAAAGTTTGAAAAACGTTCAGGTTCATCGCGGCAATAAAGTACTGTGACTGTATTTAAATCTCTAATTTTGGTTACGGCTGCCATATGTTTGGAGGCCCTAACTCTTTTGGCTAAATTTCTCGCCCCCCAGGGTCCCCCCTCATAATAAACCCTTTTAGAATATAAAAGAGCTGCCTGAACCTTATAATCTAGTATCTTCTGTATTTCAGATTGCACCTCCCTAAGTTCCTCAGGGGGAACCCTCTCTCCCCTGGCTCTCCTTCCTTGCTGCTCATCTAGGAGTTCTAGCAGTGTTCTGTATCGAGCTTCCCTTTGCTTATTTTTATAAGTTGAGTATGTGATTATTTCCCCTCTTATCATGGCCTTTAAAGTACCCCACGTTAAAACAGAAGAGGTATCGGGTTGAATTTCATATATGATTTCGGGGATCCGGGTTTCCATCCTATCTTTGAAATATGGATCTTGTAAGAGAGAGACAGAGAGAGAGAGAGAGATGTTCAATTTCCACAAAGTAGATTTCCGAAGTGCTCCCATGCTTATTTTTAGCAGGAGAGGAGCATGATCGGATAAGAGCCGTGCCCCTATTGAAATATTCTGTATTCAGTCTAGGAACTCCAAGGATGTAAAAATATAATCCAATCTAGAGAATGTGTGATGGCGGGCCGAATAGAAAGTGTAGCCTCCACAGGGGGAAGAAATAATGCCAAAAGTCTGTCAACCCCACCCTTTGGAGCTGGGCTCGAAGAAGATTTTTGTAGAGGAGAAAGTACAGTTACGTAAGAACTTACCGTAACAGTAGATCTTCGAGAACAGCTCTTGCAGCAGGTTACACCATTAAGACTGAAGCCGGCAGGCGTCAGGACCCCACGGAAAAATTCTAGCTAGCTATCTTCAGCGGGACCGCCCCGGCGTCAGTCCGCCTCCGGCCGTCAGGCGTGCGGAAGGTACATGGTGATCCTGAATCCCTCAGTTCTCCCAGGAGACTCCTGGCCATGCAGAATGACATCAAAGTGGGAGACCGAGGATCCACCGTCAGAAGATAATAAGGGAGAAAAATCCCAACATGAAAAGGCAAAGCCATGCCTCCTCTAAGGGGGAAGGTGGGCGGGAAGGTACCTGCTGCAAGAGCTGTTCTCGAAGATCTACTGTTACGGTAAGTTCTTACGTAACTGTACTATCTTACTTCGAGACACAGCTCTTGCAGCAGGTTACACCATTAGGACTGATTCCCAAGCAGTAACGCTGCCAGAAATTCCGGGAGGAGGAAAACAGGAAGTACATTCCAGGTCCTGAACCTAGGACAGGAGACCCTGAAGCACCGCAAGTCCGAAACCAGCCCTTCGCCGAGAGGCAATGTCCAGGCTATAATGCCTGATAAAGGTATGCACAGAGCTCCAAGTGGCTGCAGCACAAATAGCAGAGGTGGAGACGTTTCTGAGTGCTGCAAAGGATGTGGCCACACCCCTAGCAGAATGACCCCAGACCGAGCCCGGGAAGGGCTTTTGTTTTATATCATAACAGTAGGAAATACACTGGACAAGCCAGCGAGACAGAGACTGTTTGGATACTGATTGGCCCATCATTCTCTCAGAGAAGGAAACAAAAAGTTGTTCAGAACTACGAAAGGGTTTAGTTCTGCTGAGGTAATACCTCAGGCTGCGGTGAACATCCAGGGTGTGGAGCAAAGCCTCTCCTCTATTTGAATAACTCGGGAAGTAGACCGGAAGGTCAATATCCTGGTTTAGAGTGAGTGAAGAGACCACCTTAGGTAAAAAATACAGGTTACTCACCTGTAACAGGAGTTCTAGGAATGGTATATGTTGTTCATCCACACTTATTGGCAGGTTCCTTGCCGCTTTAAATCTTGCGGAAGGTCTTCAAGCTGGCTCCTCCCACCCACCGGGTGGTAAAACCTCGGCCCGCCCCATGGCGCCAGATCTGGCCCGCTGGAAGCTCAGGTTGTGTCAGCCGGGAGGTCGAGGTGAGTCAGGGATGAACAACATATACCATTCCTAGAACTCCTGTTACAGGTGAGTAACCTGTATTCTAGGGACATGGATATGTTGTTCATCCACACTTATTGGCAGACTCTAGCAGTTCTCCGGGAGGAGGAAGCGCACACCCCCTACTTAGGAATAAAGACTGAGAACCGAGGCCCCAAAACCAGCATCCCGGGCGTGACTCAAGGTCGATGTGGTAATGGGTAATAAGGTGTGTGCTGACTTCAGGTAGCAGCCTGCAGATTTCCTGGATAGGGACGTCCCTGGAAGCAGCCACCGATGCAGCAGTATGACGGATAGAATGAGCTCTTATCCTCTGGGAGGCCTCCATGCCCGCCAACTTATAGCAGAGATCTATGCAGGAGTGACCCACCTGCTTATCGTCCCACTTGGCTGCAGGTCTGCCCGCTCGCGGCTTCAGCGTAGTGACAAACAGCTGGCGAACCTCTCCCGAATTTCAGCGTGGCTCCTTATAATAGGTGCCCTTCTAGAAGTCAAAGTATGGAGCCTGTATTCGGCCTCCGGGTGTGACTGGGGTAGAACACGGCAGAGTCAACACCTGGTTAAGGTGAAACTCCGACACCACCTTGGAAGGAATTTGGTGGGGGCGCAGGACAACCTTGTCCTGTGGAAGACCAGGTAAGGAGACTCGATGGAAGCGCCTGGAGCTCTCCCATCCTTCTGGCTGACGTGATAGCACCAGAAGGTGGTCTTCCATGACAGGTGAGAGGATTCACACCTGTGCATTGGTTAATAAACACCCATGAGCTTTGCCAGTACCAGCAGTAAATCCCACGGAGGTGGAGGTTCTACGCACCGAAGGAAATGTGATCAAGGCCTTTGGCATGAGACCACCTTCTCCTCATGCCACTGACTGCTTCCGGCCCGCCCGGTAAGCAGAGATGGCTGCCAGATGCACACTAGGGTGATCGACCTAAGCCCTTGATTAGAAAGGACCATAAATAGTCAAGATGCTTGCCAAGGAACAGGAGGAAGGGTCCAAGCCCTTGCCTGACACCAAATGGAAAACCTTTTTCCATTTGAAGGCATAACATTTTCTGGTCGACTCATACGGGACGCCTCAACTACATTGAGGACCTCGTCGGAAAGACCCAAGGCCTGGAACTCCTAGCGCTCAGGAACCAGGCCGTCAGGTGCAGGGATTGAAGGTCCGGATGGAACACCTTCCCCTGATTGACTGAGAGCAGGTCTGGGCGAGCTGGAAGCTGCCGCAGAGTCCTGGAGCTGAGACTGAGGAGATCTGGGTACCAGAACTGGCGAGGCCAGTCTGGGGCTATCAGAATCACCTCGCCTTGTCCTCCTCGCCTTGAGAAGCACCTTGTGGATCAAGGGAAATGGGAAAAGGCGTAAAGAAGCCGGGGTCCACTGCCTCGAGAGGCATCCCCTGCAGCGAGCCCTGCTGAGGGGGGCGGGCATGGAACAGTCTCAGCTTCGCGTTCTCCCTGGAGGCGAACAGGTCCACCTGAGGTGTGCCCCAATGGGAGAACAGATGCTGGACTACCTCCGGCAGGAGAGACCACTTGTGGGATGCAGCCCCTATCCGGCTCAGGGCATCGGCCAGGGTGTTGGAGGCTCCTGCCACATGAATGGCTAGGAGATCCGCCTCCAGGCTGCGTACGAGTGACCAAATGCGGAGGCTTCCTTGCATAGAAGCATGGGCGCGTCCCGCCCTGGCGGTTTAGATAGAACATGGTGCGTGGTATTGTCCGTCTGGACTGGACCACTTGACCCCAGAAGGAACAGAGCAAAGGCGGTGAGAGCTAGGCGGACCGCTCGGAGCTCCAGCAGGTTGATGTGGCACCGGGACTCCGCGGGGACCAGAGGCCATGAGGCAGTGTTCCCTCAGATGGGCACCCCACCCATCAGAGGGCATCGGTCGATAGAGACCGTCGGCTGAGAGGAGACTGAGCAGGATGCCCTCCTGCAAATGATCTGGAGCGGTCCACCACTGGAGGCGTTCCACATCCCCTATGTCACCGACTGAAGCTGGTCCAAGGATGCTGGCGTTGTGACCACTGGCTGGCGAGTCCCCATTGAAGGGGCATGTTCCAGCAGGCCCAACGGACCAGCTGGTGCAGGCCGCCATGAGACCCAGGAGGCGCAGGAAGTCCCGGGCAGGCGCAGTGCCAACCAGAAATGATCGGGCAAGGAGGAAAGAACCCGGCCCTGTCCGCGGGGCAGCTCTGGCTCGAAGAGAGTCGAGCTGCGCCCGATGAATAGAATCACCTGCTTTGGCTCGAGTTCCGACTTGGCCTCGTATAAGGAGGCCCAGTTGACAAACAGACCTGGAGGGCCAGATCTCTGGACCACTCCGCCTCCTTCCTGGAGGAGCTGCTATCAGCCAGTCGTCCAGGTAGGGTACACCCGGACCCCTCGGGCCCGCATGAATGCTGTCACCACTGCCATGCATTTGGTGAAGACCCTGGGAGCTGGAGACAAGCCGAAGGGCATGGCTTGGAACTCGAAAAGGATCCTTCTGCCGGGCGAAGGAATCTCTGGTGGGAGACGGACGGATAGGGACGTGAAAAAACCGCGTCCTGCAGTCCAGAGAGCAGAACCACACGCCCGCGTTCAAGGATGGTATTATCTGAGCCAGGTGACCATCCTGAAGGTTGAGACCTTAGGAACTTGTTTGGAGTACATGGAGTCGAGAATGGGCGTCAACCCCCGTCGTTTGGAACCAGGAAGTACCTGGACACAAACCCTGGGTCTGAAGGAGGTCCGCCACCTCTTATCACCTCCTTCTGGAGGAGGAGCGATGTCGGCTCGATGAGCCGCCAGTGAGACTCGCGGACCCGAAGCCCCCGAGCGACAGCTCTGAAGGCGAGGCACTGCACAGTCAGAGGTAGGCCTTTTCCACCACCTCCAGTACCCACACCTGTCCGTGGTAACAGCGGACCAGGGCGGAAGGAAGTGTCTGAGCCGTCCCCTACGGGGGAACCAGGGGTGGTGACAGGGATGGGCGACACCCCTCAGCCCGTCACTGGGCAGGCTTGGAGGAGGGACCGGCCGAGGGACCCCTGGGCCTTACCTCCCTGCTTCCTGTTGGAGGCCGGCGAGCAGGTTTGGGATACCAAGCTCGAGCCTGCTGGCCCTGGCGTTGCTGGGCCGGGCGCGCCGCGGGCGCAGAAGGACGAAAGGGCTTAGGCTGTGGCTTGCGGCCTTTGTCCTTCTGAGCGGAAGAGACTGAGTCCAAGGTAGCACTGGACTTCTCGATCCTCTGCAGGTGACCTTCCACCCCAGGGCCGAAGAGGTCAGTCCCCAAAAAGGGAACATCCGCCAACTTGTGCTGGGTATCCGAGGTAAAGATGGATATCCTCAGCCAAGCCCGACGACGCATGGCCACTGCGGCCGCCACAGACCTTGCACATGAGTCCCCGATGTCTAACGCAGTCTGGAGCTGCTGTTTGGCCACTGCCCTGCCCTGGTCCCGCACCTGCCTGACCGTAGTCTGCAGATCTGCGGGAAGATGAGGGACAACCTCATCCAGGGAGCCACAACAGGCGTGAGAAAAATGTGCCATGAGGGCGGGCGAACTGGCCTGGAGAAAACAGAGAGAGGAGCGCAGCATAAGACTTTTCGCCCGGCATAATCCAATTTCTTGGATTCCTTGTCGGGAGGTTATCCACATCCACAGCGTTCCCGGCCGCCGAAAACGCTGTCGGTAACCAACCCCTCGGCCGAGGGGTGTTCAAAAAAACCGGACGGGGAACGGTAGGGACCGCATACTTCCTGGCCAACCTGGCCGAAGCGCAGGGCAGGAAGCAGGATGCTGCCAAAGTTCCAAGGCGGACCCACTGTGCCCGGCCACGGAAGGCCTCGTGGGAGAATCCCCTCAGTCCAGAATCTCCGTGAGGATACCTGGCCGTTTAGAAGCGGGTTCGAGCTTCATCGGTGGACTCCAGGATGAGTCGAAGCAACCCTAAGAAGGACGAAGGGCTATCGTCCACTGACTGCCCTCCGAGAACTCCAAGTCCATGCGCTTGGAGAAGAGGGAGTAACCATCATCGGACTCAGAAGAGTCCTCAAAGAGCTGCCTCAGGCCTGAGCCACCCTCCACCTGCTGAGGTTTATCGGAGTGAGGGTGACAGACAGTCTATGGGCAAAGCCAAGGCCGACCGAGAATTTTGGTTGGAGCCCCAACTAATGGCTGTGGAGGCGGAGGTTCCACAGAAGCGGTGGGGCAGCTGGAATTGGCGAACAACCGGCCTGAGAACAGGCTCCTCGACTGCTAGCAGGGATGTTTGGCTGCTCGGTGACAGCCACTTAATGGTGGGGAAGGGCGACTGGGTTGGCTTATTCCCGGTCAAAAGGAGCTGTTGCCACATGAGTTCCTCGTACTTCCGACGCAACTTGCTCCGAAGCCTCCCCTCATCCGAGGAAGAGGAAGAGCATCGGCGCCGCTTGCCGCGGTGCCGAGACCGAGACCGCCTATGGTGGCAGGATCAGTTGGACCGCGAGGATGTCCGAGACCAAGAGTCTCGACTAGGCCGAGGAAGGCGAGGAGAAGTGGAAATTGGCACTCCCTCGGCTCGGCCGATCCACCGAGCTCCGGGCAGCAGGCAGAGCCGACGGGATCCTCAGCTCCCACCAGGGGAACCGGGGAGAGGCCTCAGCTTCTCCAGCCGACAACCCGTCTAACAGGAAGAGAAAAATCTACAACCGCATCGGCCAGGCGTCTCGGGGTCAACTGGCCTGTCGGGGACACCATGAAGCCAGTGGCCGAAGCTGAGGTCGACCGAAGTCTACTGTCGACAAGGGGAGGGGGATCTTTCCCACTCCCAAGAGTGTCGACGGAGAGACTTACTTTTGTTCTTTTTGGACCTGGAAAAAGGTCCCGAAGAAGTTGGACCCTCACCTTTACATCGAGAGGGTCAGACAAAGCTCCTAAAAGAAGCGAGTACGAGGCACCGAGAGAAGGCGGGACAAATACGCGCAGTAGGAGCGGTCGCAGCCTCCTCTTGAGGCGATCATCTGCTCGAGCTGATCATGAGCCTGCCGCCGCGGACACCGCCAATCCGGCCTCTTTAGATTTCACCGGTGGAATTCTTTTCTCGGGGCGCCCAAGTTGTAATCGGGCAGCACGGTCTTCAAGGACGTAGGCCGAAAAGGAAGAGCACAAGTCGCGAGCCTGCGGGTGGGTGCTCAAGGCCCAGGCAGTGGAAGCCTTACGTGGAGTGTGGATCCGTCCTAGACATCTTCTGCCTGCAAGGGCACCTCCGAAAACCGGAGTCGTTTGTCCACCATGACGCTGCAGGAGAAGAAGACGAAGTCTTTTTAGCTAAAAACTTTTTGATTTGAACTTTCGAAGAATTAGGAACCAGTCTTAAACGCAGCGCGTTAAGGAGGGAACCTGAGCTTCCAAGCAGTAAGGAAGATCTGGCGTCATGGGGTGGAGCTGAGAGTTTTACCACCCGGGTGGGTGGGAGGAGCCAGCTTGAAGACCTTCCGGCAAGATTTAGAGCGGCAAGGAACCTGCCAATAAGTGTGGATGAACAACATATCCATGTCCCTAGAAATTCTAATATTCTTCCTACGAGCATGGTTTTCAAAATCCTCCTGCCTGGCCTCTAGGTGTTCCTGCTGATCTTTTAATTGCTGAATCTCCACCTCAAGATCATCAACCCTGTTTTCAGTTGCAGTGCCCAGTCTTTCTTGCTCACCCATGCGTTGTTCGAGCTGTACAACATCGCAGCAGAGCTCCCCATACATTTCTTTCATCCCCGCTCGGAAAGTTAAGAGCTCCTGGTAGATGAAATCTAGTTTGGCTTTTTTCATTTTCATTTTGCCCTGTTTTGGCTTGTTTTAAGGGGTCGCATGGCGCATGTCTCGGGGCTGCATTTCCCGGTGTTCAGAACCGTCAGAGGCCTCGGAATCCGATCGAGTTGCAAAATCATCCATCCTGCAGTATTGGTAAGTAATTTCACCCTCTTTAAGCTCTCAATTCACTTCACAACAGAGAGACCACAGAATTTGGTGAGCCGAGCAACTTCTAAAGCATTTTTTAGATAACTGTTTAACCGGGGCAAAGTCGAGCCGCTCGTCTATGCTGCCATTCTCCATGAAGCGGAACTGGAAGTCCACCTTCTATGTTTCTATGTATAACTTTCAGGTGTAACTGCTAATAAAGGGTAAGAGGATTAGTTTAAGATTGTATCCCTCTCAGGCATAACTGATTACAGATGATAGGAGGACCAGTTTAGCACTGTATAACTGTCAGATGTAACTGCTTACAGAGGATAGGAGTAGCACTGTATCTCTGTCAGGTGTAACTGATTACAGACAGTTACAGCGGGTAACAGGATCAGTATAGCAAGGCATAAATTAGTGTTGGAGAGTTGATTAGCGGCCTTTGCTAATCAAAATGATTAGCAACTGCCCACTTTTGATTAGCAGTTTTCTAAAATGGGTATTTTTACTTTAAATCACATAATTACTTCTGATTGTATATTTTAACAAAAATAGACATTGTACACATGGCATCCAGCAGCTGTCACCTTGCGGGAGGACCAGTCATGAATTCCCCTGCCCATTTCCACCAATTCTGCCCTGCTATGCAAGCTCCCTCTATGAGTCCATGCTGTAGTTACTGTATCATCACAGTACCTCTTCTGGGGGGGATTGCAGCTAAGGCAAATCTAATTATCATTTTCCAGAGCTGGCCTGTTGGCACTGAGGGCTCAGGCGCTGGACACCACACCGGTGACCCAGGTTTGGGAATGAGCCCGGGAGCTGGGGATGGGGGGGTCAGCAGGGGAGGGAGAGGATTGAGCATCCGACGGACTGCTCTCCTCCCCTGGGGTGGGATCCGGGGCACACTTGGTGCAGTAGGGACCTCTGGTGGAGACCAGAGGTCACTCAAGAATTGAGCAGCATATGAGGGGCAGAGTGACATCAAACATCAGAGACCAGGGTCGCGCAGATGTCATTGCACATCGCACTCCGGAGGGGGCAACTACACAAAAAATATCCCCGTCCTCAGGGATAGGCGATGGTGCCACCACCCCCGAAGCCACACTCCAGACACCGGGCACTCTCCTCTCCTGGGCTGAGCCCAACCCGGCGCACTAGATTTCAGATAGAGTGCCCTGGGCGGATAGGGCGGCCCCACCTCCGGGGGGGGTTCAGAGCCGGGGGGGGCACCGGGCTGGTGCCAGGAAGAAGAGGTGTTTCAGGTAGGAGGTAGAGCTTGGGGTAGTGGTGGCTGCTGGAGAGAGTTCCTCGGTGGACGGTGTAAAAATAAAATATACAAAAACAAACAAACAAAAAAAAATGATTTTCCACACTTCAGCCCTGTCACTTGCAAGGATGTTGCTCCCGAGTGCATCTCCACAACTAACTGCTGCTCTGTCCCTCTACATAGCCAAACAGCTTAATGGCTGCACCAGGACACATCTTGTTGCAGTCAGCCCTCATCCCTCTCAACTATGCGGTTCAACAGCCGCTTCTCGAGGACTGCTCAAGCCAGAAAAAAAAAAAACACACACACACGAGTAGAAGTACAGGAAAAGACAATGCACTGAGTGTGCTGCTGTGCTTTTCACTCCCCTATGCAACTGTGTTCCGTGCCTCCTAACCTGCTGAAACAGAGCCTCCGCTCACTCCCTCCACAATTCCCCAGTGCTGTTGCCCACATCAGCGGCATTGCCACATAGCACACAACCCGGGGCAAAAGTGCACTGTACTCTCTTGGGGGAATATATAAAATAAATCACAAATGAGCAGAGAGATAAATGAATCACAAATCTAACATTTCCACAGTCAGTCACCACCTTCAGCCTTTACCTCAAGGTGCAGAATTCTCATGATTTGGTTGCACTAACACTCGCACCATGCGCCACTTAAGCCGCACTTCCTTTAATCCCACCATGCACCACTTTCAGTTGCTGTCCTGTGTTGTACAGGGGAAATCAGGAAGTCGTCAGACCAAGGGGGGGATGTGTAGACTCATGCAAGGTCAGGGGAGTAGGGAAAAGTACAGTCAAGCTGCCGAAACACAAAACAATTAGCTTTCATTTCAAGTACACCAGAACTGGCAATGATTAGCAATGACTGTTAATCAAGCCCACAGTTGACTCGCGATATGTGTTTTTTTGGGTCGCAAATTGCGATGCAAACCCACTTAATTTATGCCTTGTATAGCAATGTATAACTGTTGGATGCAGTTACTTACAGAAGGTAGCAGTATGAGTAACACACTGTATAACAGTCAGGTGTAACGGTTTGCGGTAGATGGGAGGATTAGTATGACTGTCAGGTGTAATTGCTTACAGAGGCTAGAAGGATTAGTATGACACTGTGTAACATAAGGTGTAACTGCTTACAGACGCTAAGAGGATTAGTATGACACTGTGTAACTGTCAGATGTAATTACTTACAGATGCTAGGAGGATTAGTATAACACTGTGTAACCATCAGGTGTAATTGCTTACAGAGGCTACGAGGATTAGTATGACACTGTGTAACCGTGAGTTGTAATTGGACAGAGAGGATATAAGGATTAGTATGACACTGTATAACTGTCAGGTGTAATTGCTTACAGAGGCTAGGAGGATTAGTATGACACTGTATAACTGTTAGGTGTAATTGCACAGAGAGGATAGGAGGATTAGTATGACACTGTGTAACCATCAGGTATATTTGCTTACAGGGCTAGGAGGTTTAATATGACACTGTGTAACCATCAGGTGTAATTGCTTAAAGAGGCTAGGAGGATTAGTATGACAGTGTGTAACCGTCAGACGTATTTGCTTACAGAGGCTAGGAGGATTAGTATGACACTGTGTAACCATCAGTTGTAACTGGATAGAAAGGATATAAGGATTAGTATGACACTGTATAACTGTTAGGTGTAATTGCTTACAGAGGCAAGGAGGATTAGTATAACTCTGTAACTGTCAGGTGTAATTGCTTACAGAGGATAGGGGGGGAGTCATATGACACTGTAACTGTCAGGTGTAATTGCTTACAAAGGATAGGAGGATAAGTATGACACTCTGTAACAGGTGTAATTCCTTGTAAATTGTAGGATGATTAGCATGACACTGTATAATTGTCAGGTACAATTGCTTGCAGCGGATAGGATGATTACAATGAGACAGCACTCAGACTCCGGAAAGGGCAGTATACCTGCTTGCAGAACGCATCACATGGCAACCTTGGATATAGTTATGGGGAATCAGGGAATCTTGTATTTCCTGCCATGGGGGCATATATAGGGTGGTTGTGGTGACAGAATAGCACTGTGAGGACAGGAAGAAAGAAAAGGAAGAAAATGGTGGTGTTCGTTCTGTGTTGTGGCAACCTGAAACCACAACACATTGGGCAGCTTTGGCCTTTTGCCCTGCCTCTGAAAGGCAACAGCTTGGGTGTGCAGCCCCAGCAAGATGGTCATATGGGATTAACACTCTCTCTCTGTAGTGACAAATTTAATAATTTTTAAAGTGAGGGGAAGTCTTCCATAGTTCCACACCAATATTTTCCCAACTCCTTATGTGTAACTGTTGTGTGCCTCCTCCAGTTGCCAGCAGTCCTATTGCTGTCCAGATCTAGATTATAAATAAAAATATACAGCCGCCCAAAGTTATCAAAGTGTTTGTCCTCCATTTTACCATCAATGTTGCTGGAGGATGATGTCATCAGAGCAACAGATAATGGTACTGCACTAAATGCAGTTCCACCAATAGACCAAACCCACAATGTTTGGTTCCCCACTTGAGTAATGGAGGAACCCTTTAAGTGTTGTTCACATCCTGAAGTGCAGGTCTAATAGGGACTAGGACCATGTGAGTGTGATGCAGCACTGATTTGAGGTATATATAGTATTCATGTAAGGAAGTGCCGGTATGTGTTGTGTTACTGTTTCTGTTAGCAAAAACAGTTTATCCAATAAATGACTCTGGGTACAACAAGAGTTTTAAGTGGTATTATGCAGCTGTTGTATTATGGTGTGTGTTAACATTCTCTGTTTGATTGACACCAGCAGTGAGAAACAATCTTGCAAATAGGCCCCTTTCCCTTTGTAACTAGGCAGTCAGTGATTGGAATCCGGCTATAAGGCAATAAAGAATTCAGCTATGGCAAGGAATAGGTTACCAGGAGAGCACAGACACAAGCACTGGGGGGACCCTGGTTCAAATCCTACTAGTGTGCCTTATCCTCTAACCCTTAAGAAGTTCCCCTAACCTCCTTAGAAACTGTGATGGCCCCACAGGTCCATGGTTTAAAAGTGCCCCAATTCCCATTATAAATCATTAGCAGTGATGTGAGAGCTACTGCACTTCACTTTCAAGGTACTAAGGATAAGCTGTGGCAGCCCCCCCCCCGCCACTTTGTAATGCCAGCATTTTGAAGTAGGATGTCCCTCACAAATCAGATGCTACACCTCAGCTGTTGTAGGTAAAGACACTGATCAGTTTCTGTTTGTAGTGCTCTGTATTTGCTTAGCTCATTCCTCCCATGTCATATGCATTCTGTGTCTTGGTATTTCCAGTCAGAAACTCAGATTTAAGGAGCATTTGAAATGTAAAACAATACACTTTATAAAGTAAACGATCTAGCTCTCCACTTTCAGGATGCTGAAAGGGGATGTGTATAAGTCAGTGATGAAAGTGAACAGGAATGCACAGGAACTCAGTCCCTGTACCTTTTTTGCAGCAGGAACAGAGTTCCTGTACTTATTCCCACTGACACTGGAACTGAAATTCTTAAACCAGCAACATAATGACAGTTTCTGGGCCTGTGACCTGAAATCAGGGTTTCCATAACAACAATTGACTTGTACAACAATGCTGTTTTCCTAGAAATAGTTCAGTATCTCTAACTGAATCTACTAGTGTCTAAACAGATAGCTATGTCACGACACAGCTATCCTTCAGATTGAGGATCTTCATTCTGCATTTCATATTTGCCAATGCCTGAGTTCCTGTACTATTGTCTACCACTTGCACCACTGGTATAAGTCAGTCTTGAGTGATCCTTTGGTAAACTGCCCAGGCTCATCTTGTAACAAATCTTCTTTAAGGGTGCTCACCTGGTTCAATACAGAGTGAGTGACTGACTATTCTATTGATTGATTGGTTGATTGACTGATTCAGTCTACTGCTTTCCACAACATGTTACAACTGTCTCACAGAGAGAGAAATGAGCAGTGCAAAGAAACAGCTTTTGTTTCCTGTGAATAAAATACTATTAGATGTATTATTTGCTCTACACATACAGTATTAAGGCTACAGGTACTACTCCCTTTGTGAATTGCATGACAGAACTGCCTTAAGCCATTTCAAACTTAAACTAAAATCAGGCTAGACAGCATTGACACCCTTATGTTTTGTTCTGCACTGTTGCTGCAGTGACATCAAGGAATGGGAGGGGCTGTATTACAAGTACCTCATTTGCATGTAAATGGAGGCTTGCTTGACATTTTACTACTTTGTATCAGAGCCTCAGACTCTAGATATGTGTTGCAACAGAAGAAATGGCTGATCTCTTATTGACATATGTACAGTACTTGATGTAATGTATAATAAATACATCAGATATATCCAAATCATACATATACAGGAGTCTTCTCCTTTAAATAGCCGTTTGTATTTAAAACACTGAGCTCTAGCACTATCGGAGACTCTGGGTTACCAGAATGGGTAATCCAAAGAAAGACAAGTCACCACAGGATGGAACAAAAAGTAAAGTCTGTTCCTGGCCCTCCAACCATGTGGTCCGCTCCACTCTGACCTACAATTACTGAGGAGGAATCATCAGAGGAGATGCTTCAGAGCCTGCATTAAGATCACCAGGCTTATCAACACAGTTGCGGGTCTTGCTGAGAAATTCAATATCCTTACATATAGGGCAACTATTTTGGAAACTAATCTGGACACTGTAAAATGGAGATAGTAGATGTCAAGAAAGGTTCTGATGCAGCTTTTGGGGTACAACCAACTTGATAAAAGAAAACAGCCTCCTCAGATCTAGGCTGGAATCCCTGGAATACCAGACGAGAGCAGCTAATATTTGTTCGACTGGAATGCTGGATAGAAGTGAGGGGATCATACTTGATCCTGTTTTTAAAGGAATGGCTAATGCAGCAATTTGGTGACCCATTTCTTGAGAGACCAGTTTATACTCAGAAAGCCTAATGAGTGCAGTTCCAAGGTAGACAGGACAACCCAGAGGTGCCATGCACTATCGTGATGGTCACTGACGGTGGGGGATCAAAGGATATTTTTCTGGCACTAGCAGGACAAAAGAAAACACTCTTTTACAGACAGCAAATGAGACTGTACCCTGATCTAGACTACACTATCAGGCTGCAGAAAAAACATTTTGACGGGGTGTGGTCAATGTTGAGAGAGGCAGATATCTCTCACGGAATGCTGTTCCCAGCTCATTTGCAGATTGTGCATAACGGGAAGATTTTTATCTTCTCTGATCCTGTTGAAGCCCTTAAATGGGCACAGAAACATACACTATCGAGACCATGGGGAACTGACCAAACGCACCAGGACATGGAAGAGGAGGACGAGGCTGAAACCTGAAGAAGATGACATGCAGTTCAGGTTTGCCTTTTACAACTTAACCTACTAACGCCCTCTTACTTTATATTTATACTTTAACAGTTCGTTTACATTGTGGCACAGCAAGCGATTTGTAAACATTCAGTTTTGGTACTCTGGACAGTTTTAGCATGGCTGAGTACCGTGTTTTTGAGCACTATAGCATACTTGTACCTACTAGAAAATAGGAGCGCCACTGTGCTTAAGGTTGGATTTAGGACTATATCATTGTTCCAGTAACTGTACTATTAACAACTGTTAAATGCTATAATATGGTTACCTGAATTAGACTACTAATCCTTATCTGTTATATGCCATTTATTTTTGGCATCAACTTAGCTTCATGCATGACTTTCTCATTTTCCTTCTAGGAATCAGAGACTTTTATAGTTTTTTTTTTTTAACTATATATATATTTGTTTTATTCTGATGCTGCTCATGGCCTCATTTTGGACAGCAATGTTGTATTTTTCAAGAAGTTAATATGTCATTTAGTATAACCCCCAAAAGGTGTATCTTATGGATATGGTGTGCTTTTACTTTGCATGTATTAAGAGGGTTGGTGCCCTCATTGTATTGGTATCCTTATGCACTTTCTCAGGAATATTACTGTATGCCAGTTGTATACTCAATAAACATATAGTTTAACAAAAAACAGAAAGGGAGGGAGGCGTTAACACTCATAGGTTTAAAGCCCTCAACTTGCTGTACTCCTTTGGGATGGGGAGTGTAAGCAAGACCCCAAGGGTCCAACTTTTAGAAGCTCACCTGCCCAAGTTACTGACTTGACGGGGGGTTATGTTCACACCACTGCTGCTGCTCACTGTATCAGCTGTGTTACAGCAAGCAGCGCCACTGTGACCTTAACTTACAATATATAAACAGTTTAGTCTGTTTGTATTTCTGATTTGGGGTATGTATGCAACGTGTGCATGTTGGCAGATGGGCGATATGGTCAGTGGGCTATACTAATACTGCAGCTTAAAGATTTGCAATATACGCACAGTCTGGTGACATTCCTGTTGTTTAGGGGTCACAGTGTTTCAGCAGACTGGTGGTGGCATCAGAGATATAACAATGCAGTGGCACTGCATTCCTTGTGGGTTTTTTTTTGGGGGGGGGTCATGCAGTGTGACAGCAGGGGACAGGGCAGTATTCTAACTTATGAATGTACAGTGATGGTGGTGGTGGCATCAACACTAGGGACTGTTTTAAGTGTTCAGGTACAGGACCATAACTCATGTATAGTAGAGCCATAAGTGAGTTATAAAAGTTCTACCATTTCTCAAGTGATGCGAAACTGCATTCTGGGAGTCAAAATATTTCATTTTAAATTTATACTGCATCAGTTTACAAGTTATAACTCTTACAGCTACTATGTGTTTGAAAATGTAACAGTTCTTCTTTGATTTTAATTGCAAGTTTTAATCCTGCTCTCTAATTAGTGTAGTATTCCACAGTTATGATACTAGCTTACATGTTTTTATGTACAGTTACTATGTATCTTGTGGTTATAAGAGTGCATTCTCAATTCTTTGGGTGAGAGGATTGCAGGTTACCTGGAAGATATCAACTTATGGTATATGGGTGCACCTTATTATAGATGGATTTCAATGTAGTGCAAAAAGCTGTTGTAGGACAGTTCAAAGGTCAAAAACGTTGTACCACAGTAGCTACATCACTGCTATAGTACAACTGTTATGTTCTACATCTAAGCGCTGTGTCCCTCGCTTTGCAGTCAACCTGTCAGTGCTCAATGCAGGACAGCACAGTAGCGGGTTCAGTTTAGCAGCGGGTTTTTTTCAAAGCCTGTCAGCAACAGGCAAGTTGTTCAAATGACATGCTACCTGCCAAAAAAGAAGATCTGCTATGGTTCTCTGAAAAAGGTGTGCTTCTAAGTGTGGGGGCGGGTTGGCTCAGCAGGCAGAGTGGAGGTGAGAGTGGCTGGCAGAGCTAACTAACATTACAAAAAAAAACAGCCCAAAACAGGTCTCTTCTTTTCTTTTTAATACCAAAACCATATGCTATATGAAATAACAGATAGTGAACTGTCCACAAAGCTGTGTTTCCATCTTGGGTGTTGATGATGTCATAGGGACCTCTCAAGGTCTATGATGTCATCAACCCCCTGGATAGAAACACAGCCTTGTTGTGCACAGTTCTCCATTACCCTATATAGTATGTCAGCACTTATTTTGCTGTGTCATCAGTCAGTAATTGCTATCATCTTTTCATTTTTTAATCCTACTCCTGTTCCCTAAAAATATATATCTTAAATAGTGGAAAGCAGCAGGCTGTGAACAAGTGCTTTCCTCAAGGAGAATCAGTGAACTGTGTGTGTGTGTGTGTGTGGGGGGCGGGGGCACAGAGTCAGTTGGCTGAAGGAAGTAATCCAAAGATTATATTTCCCGTCTCCCCAAGCAGGTACAGCATACAAATACAGGTTACTCACCTGTAACAGGAGTTCTAGGAATGGTATATGTTGTTCATCCACACTCATTGGCAGTATCCTTGCGCTTTAAATCTTGCGGAAGGTCTTCAAGCTTGCTCCTCCACCCACCGGGTGGTATAACTCTCGGCTCCGCCCCATGGCCAGATCTGGCCGCTGGAAGCTCAGGTTGTCGCGTCGAGCCGGGAGTCGGGTGGAGTCGTGTGGATGAACAACATACCATTCCTAGAACTCCTGTTACAGAAGTAACACTGTATTTAAGGACATGGATATGTTGTTCATCCACACTCATTGGCAGACTCTAGCAGTTCTCCGGGAGGAGGAGGCAAGGCGCACACCCCATATACTTACTTGGGAAGAGAGACTGGAGAACCGAGGCCCCAAAACCAGCATCGGCGTGACTCAAGGTCGATGTGGTAATGGGTAATGAAGGTGTTTGCTGACTTCAGGTAGCAGCCCTGCAGATTTCCTGGATAGGGCGTCCCTGGAAGCAGCCACCTTGCAGCAGTATGGCGGGTAGAATGAGCTCTTATCCCTCTGGGAGGCTCCATGCCCGCCAACTTATGCAGAGATCTATGCAGGAGGTTACCCACCTGCTTATCGTCCGGCTTGGCTGCAGGTCTGCCAGATGCGGCTTCAGCGTAGGTGACAAACAGCTGGCGAACCTCTCCCGAATTTCAGCCGTCGCTCCTTATAATAGCGAGCGCCTTCTAAGGTCAGAGTATGGAGCCTATATTCGACCTCCGAGGTGTGATTGGGGTAGAACACCGGCAGAGTCAACACCTGGTTAAGGTGAAACTCCGACACCACCTTCGGAAGGAATTTCGGGTGAGGCGCAGGACTATCTTGTCCCTGTGGAAGACCAGGTAAGGAGACTCGATGGAAGCGCCTGGAGCTCTCCCATCCTTCTGGCTGGCGTGATAGCCACCAGAAGGCGGTCTTCCGACAGGTGAGAGAGCACACCTGTGCATAGAGTTCGAATGGCTTGCCCATGAGCTTTGCCAATACCAGCAGTAGATCCCACGGAGGTGGGGTTCCGCACTGGAGGAAATGTGATCAAGGCCTTTGAAAAAGCGCCAGACCACCTTCTCCTGCGCCACCGACTGCTTCCGGCCCGCGCCCGGTAAGCAGAGATGGCTGCCGAGGTGCACCCTTAAGGTACGACCTAAGCCCTTGACTAGAAAGGGACCATAAATAGTCAAGATGCTTGCCAGGAACAGGAGGAAGGGTCCAAGCCCTTGCCCTGACACCAAATGGAAAACCTTTTTCATTTGAAGGCATAACATTTTCTGGTCGACTCATACGGGACGCCTCAACTACATTGAGGACCTCGCGGAAAGACCCAAGGCCTGGAACTCTAGCCGCTCAGGAACCAGGCCGTCCAGGTGCAGGATTGAAGGTCCGGATGGAACACCTTCCCCTGATTGACTGAGAGCAGGTCCGGGCGAGCTGGAAGCTGCCGCGGAGTCCTGGAGCTGAGACTGAGGAGATCTGGGTACCAGAACTGGCGAGGCCAGTCTGGGGCTATCAGAATCACCTGCCTTGTCCCTCCTCGCCTTGAGAAGCACCTTGTGGATCAAGGGAAATGGGAAAAGGTAAAGAGGCCGGGTCCATTGCCTCGAGAAGGCATCCCCTGCAGCGAGCCCTGCTGAGGCGGGCATGGAACAGACTCAGCTTCGCGTTCTCCATGGAGGCAAACAGGTCCACCTGAGGTGTGCCCCAAAGGGAGAACAGATGCTGTACTACCTCCGGCAGGAGAGACCACTCGTGGGATGCAGCCCCTATCCGGCTCAGGGCATCGGCCAGGGTGTTGGAGGCTCCTGCCACGTGAATGGCTAGGAGATCCGCCTCCAGGCTGCGCCCAGTGACCAAATGCGGAGAGCTTCCTTGCATAGAAGCATGGGCCGCGTCCGCCTAGTCGGTTTAGATAGTACATGGTCGTGGTATTGTCCGTCTGGACTCGGACCACTTGACCCCGGAGGAACGGAGCAAAGGCGGTGAGAGCTAGGCGGACCGCTCGGAGCTCCAGCAGGTTGATGTGGCATCGGGACTCCCGCGGGGACCAGAGGCCATGAGCCCGGTGTTCCCCCAGATGGGCACCCCAACCCATCAGAGAGGCATCGGTCGACAGAGAGACCGTCGGCTCGGGCGGACGAGCAGGATGCCCTCCTGCAAATGATCTGGAGCGGTCCACCACTGGAGGCGTTCCACATCCCCTGTCACCGACACAAGCTGGTCCAGGGATGCATGGCGTTGTGACCACTGGCTGGCCAGTCCCCACTGAAAGGGCGCGCATGTTCCAGCGGGCCCAACGGACCACGCTGGTACAGGCCGCCATGAGACCCAGGAGGCGCAGGAAGTCCGGGCAGGCGCATTGCCCAACCAGAAATGATCGGGCAAAGGAGGAAAGAACCTCGGCCCTGTCCGCGGGCAGCGCTCTGGCTCGAAGAGAGTCGAACGCGCCCGATGAATAGAATCACCTGCTTGACTCGAGTTCCGACTTGGCCTCGTTGATAAGGAGGCCCAGTTGAAACAGACCTGGAGGCCAGATCTCTGGACCACTCCGCCTCCTTCCTGGAGGAGCTGCTATCAGCCAGTCGTCCAGGTAAGGGTACACCGGACCCCTCGGCGCGCAGAAATGCTGTCACCACTGCCATGCATTTGGTGAAGACCCTGGGAGCTGGAGACAAGCGAAGGGCATGGCTTGGAACTCAGAGATCCTTCCTTCGGAAGCGAAGGAATCTCTGGTGAGCGGACGGATAGGGACGTGAAAAAGCAGCGTCCTGCAAGTCAGAGAGCAGAACCCACTGCCCGCGTTCCAAGGATGGTATTATCTGAGCCAGAGTGACCATCCTGAAGGTTCGAGACCTAGGGAACTTGTTTGGGTCGTGTGGGTCGAGAATGGGCGCCAGCCCCGTCCGTTCGGAACCAGGAAGTACCTGGACACAAACCCTGGGTCTGAAGGAGGGTCCACCACCTCTCTTACCACCTCCTTCTGGAGGAGGAGAGGCGATGTCGTCGACGGGCGCCAGTGAGCTGGGGATCCGAAGCCCCGAGGCGGCGGCTCTGAAGGGTGGTGCCTGCTCGAATTCCAGAGGCAGGCCTCTTCCACCACCTCCAAGACCCACCTGTCCGTGGTAACAGCGGACCAGGTGGAGCAGAAAATGCCGGGCCGTCCCCGGGGGACCCAGGGGTAGGTGGCGGGATGGGGGCGACACCCTCAGCCCGTCACTGGGCAGGCTTGGAGGAGGGACCGGCCGAGGGACCTCCTGGGCCCTTCCTCCTGCCTCCTGTTAGAAGCCGGCGGCTTGGGTTTGGGATACCAAGGCCGAGCCTGCTGGCCCTGGCGTGCTGGGCGGGCGCGCGAGGCACAGAAGGGCGAAAGGGCTTAGGCTGTGGTTTGCGGCCTTTGTCCTTCTGGCGGAAGGGACCGAGTCAAGGTGGCATTGGACTTCTCGATCCTCTGCAGGTGACCTTCCACCCCAGGGCGAAGAGGTCAGTCCCAAAAGGAACATCCGCCAACTTGTGCTGGGTATCCAGTAAAGGTGGATATCCTCAGCCAAGCCACTGACACATAGCCACTGCGGCCGCCACCGATCTGGCACATGAGTCCCTACATCCAAAGCAGTCTGGAGCTGCTGTTTGGCCACTACCCTGCCCTGGTCCGCACCTGTAACCGTAGTCTGCAGATCGGCGGGAAGATGAGGATGACCTCATCCAGGGAGCCCAACAGGGCATGAGAAAAATGTGCCATGAGGGCGGCGAACTGGCCTGCGAAGGCGAGGAGGGCCTTGAGCGTAGACCTGCCCGACATAGTCAATTTCTTGGACTCCTTGTCAGGAGGTTTGTCCACATCCCTGGCGTTGCCAGTGGCATGGCAGCTGTGGTGACAACCCCTCAGCGGAGGTGTTCGAAAAAAACGGACAAGAACCGGTGGGGACCGCATACTTCCAGCCATCCTGGCCGAGGCGCAGGGCAGGAAGCGAGCGCTGCCAAAGTTCCAGTGCTGGACCCACTATGGCCTCGGCCACGGAAAGGCCTCCGTCGGAGAATCCCTCGGTCCAGAATCTCCGTGAGGATACCTGGCCCGTTTGAAGCAGGTTGAGCTCCATCCCGGTAGACTCGAGATGAGCGAAGCAGTCCTAGGAAGGACGCGGGCTATCGTCCATTGGCTGACCTCCTGAAGACTCAAGTCCAGTCGCTTGGAGAAGAAGGAGGAATCATCTTCGGACTCGGAAGAGTCCTCGAAGAACTGCCTCTGGCCTGAACCACCCTTCACCTGCAGGGTCGGTCGGAGTGAGGGTAACTGACAACCGATGGGGTAAGCCCTTAGCCGACCGAGAGTCATGGTAGGGACCCCAGATGGTGTGTGGAGGCGGAGGAGTTCCACCGCAATGAGTGGAGCAGCTGGTTTGGCCGAACAACGGCCTGGGTATAGGCTCCTCGGGCAAGTGAGGGTTGTGTCGGCCGTTCGGTGACAGCCACTTAATGGCAGGGAAGGCGCGGAGTCGGCTTATTCCAGCCAGGAGGAGCTGTGCAACATAAGGTCCTCGTACCGTCCGGCGTAATTTACGCTTGAAACCTCCCCTCATCCGAGGAGGAGGGCGAGACAGCTGACGCCGCTTACTCTGATGCGAGACCGAGACCGCCTATGGCGGTGGAGCGGCTGGACCCGCGAAGAGGTCAGACCGAGACCGAGAGTCCCGGAATTTCGGGGTCGGTGCAGGAGGTGTCGGCGGAACCGACACTCCCTTGCTCGGAAGGTCCATCCGAGGCTCCGGAACCCGGAGGCACAAGGCGAGCCACGGGATCCTCACTCCTCCAGAGGAACGGGAGAGGAATCTCGGCTGCTAAAGGCGACAGCCCGTCCAATGGGTCGAGAAAATCTGAGCTTCATCAGTGGGAGTCTCGGTCAACTGACCTGGCGAGGGGACACCGTGAGGCCAGTGGCGGCAACCGGTCGACAGCCGGCGTCGGACGGCCGGGGAGAAGGACCTTTCCGCTCCCAAGGCGTCGACGGAGGCTTACCCTTGTCCTCTTTTGGACGAGAAAAGGTCCAGCAGGCGCAGAGCCCTTCTCCTTTAGTAGAGAGGACAGACAAAGCTCTAAAGGAAGCCGTGTAGGAAGAACCCAGAGGAGGCGGGATAAATGCACGGCGAGGAAGATCTGACCCTTGCCGCCTCCTCTTGGGACCATCCGCTCGAGCTGATCCTGACCCGCCCGCCGCGGACACCGCCAACGGGCCTCCTTGGACTTCACCGAGGGAACGCTCTCGGACGGCCCGGTTGCAATCGGGCAGCACGGTCTTCGAGGACGTAGGCCGAGAAAGATGAGCACAGGTCGCAAGCCTGCGGGTCGTGCTCAAGGCCTAAGCAGTAGACACACGTGGAGTGTGGATCCGTCCGAGACATCTTCTGCCCGCATGGGCATCTCCGAAATCCGAGTCGATTTATCCATCGCGCGCGGGGATGAACTGAAGTCTTTTGCAAAATATTATTTTTAAATCCATAAGCGGAGAAATAAGGAACCAGTCACAAGCGCGAAGCGTTAAGGAGGAACCTGAGCTTCCAAGCGGTAAGGAAGATCTGGCGTCATGGGGCGGAGCCGAGAGTTATACCACCCGGGTGGGTGGGAGGAGCAAGCTTGAAGACCTTCCGGCAAGATTTAAAGCGGCAAGGATACTGCCAATGAGTGTGGATGAACAACATATCCATGTCCCTAGAACAGTGTGTTAAAATAATGCAGGGATACAATGTACAAAACAGAAAAAAACAGTTACTTTACAACTGATAAGTAAAAGAAGTCACTAAAATACATGTAAACAGGTATAAGCAGAAAAAAAAACACTACTGAAGCTAACCTCTGATCGCGCCTAAAGACTGGTCCAAAGATGCATGCTTCAGCGACGAGATCTACGTGATTCCTAGCGCACATAAAGGGCTCCTCCAAAGTGGGATCATTAGGAGCAGCAGACAGCCAGGCCTGACAACAGTGACTTATTAGTAAGTTAAAAACTCCGGTCTTCATCTCAGACATTTCAATTATTGAACGTGCTATCTGGAAAAAAAAAAAAAAAACAGCAAATAAACAGATTTGCTACGCTGCTGACTGGACAGTTCCAACCACATTTTATACAATACAATTTCATGACAATGTAATTTTAATACACCTGAACTATAAATCCTTCATTACAATGCTCCCTCTTTTATTCACCAACATTTAGGATGCACGGAAGTTGGTGTACAAAACAGGGTGGCGTATAATACAGGGTGGAGGCTAAAGGGGGAGATAACATTTCTGGAATGTTGAACAGGAGCTCACACTGGCGGTAAGCGAGGGTGGCAGATAAAGGAGGGAACACTGTACAATGTACAATAAAAATAAGTTACTCACCTGAAACAGTAGTTCAAGGAGTGGTATATGATGTTCATCCACACTGTCTAGCAGTTGCCTTTCCCCTTTAACACAGGCCGGAACGTCTTCAAGCTGGCTTCTCCCACCCACCTGGATGGTAACTCCCTCATCTCTGCCCTGTGACACCAGATCTTGCCCACTGGAAGCAGAAGGGTGGGCCACAGCCAGGAGAGGCTGTGTGGGTCCATGTGGATGAACATCATATACCACTCCTAGAAAGTACAGTTACGTAAAATCTTATCGTAACAGTAGATCTTTGAGGAGTATCTCTTGCAGCAGGTAATACATGTAGGTCATCGCCAGAGGTCGCTGTGATGCACAGCAGCTCTTCTAGCACTCTTTTTCCAGGGGCCACTCACACATGACATCAGCTTCCTGTTTCCTATATAAGTGTGGGCGGTCCCTGGTATCCTTGGTTTCCCCCCCCGGATTCAGCTCGCTAAGCGAAGACTGAGGGGAAGCCGAAGTACCATAGGTATCACAAACCATAAGTCACTGGACCAGAATTTGTTCTCTTAGAGAAGGAGGGGACAGAGGGCCGGATCATACCTGCTGCAAGAGACACTTCTCAAAGATCTACTGTTACAGTAAGATTTTACTTAACTGTACTATCTTCCACGGAGTGGTCTCTTGCAGCAGGTAATATACTTGGGATGAATACCAAGCAGTATACCCAAAAGGGTGGACATTATGACAGGAGGCCTTGTAGGACAGTTCGGCCAAAGGCCGTCCCACGGCATGAAGCAATGTCTAAGTTGTAGTGCTTCATGAAAGTATGAATTGTGGACCAGGTAGCTGCATTGCAGATATCCGTGACAGAGGCCCCTTTAAAGCAGGCCGCAGTAGTGGCCATAGCTCTGGTAGAAGGGGCTTGGACAGGTCCTGGTAATGGCTGCTTGTCTTTTGAGACGATGGACGTCTAGAGCATGTAGGAGGCGTTCACCTTGATTGGAATGTTCAGGATAATATACTGGTAATTCCAAGGATTGATTTAAGGTGTGTTCTGACACTACTTTATTTATTTCTAGGAAGTACCTTTGAGCCAAAGGCTCTTTTATAGAGGTTCCATGTCATAGTAATACAATGGCATAACATCATTTACAATGGTTACAAGTACATAAGCAGATACAAGGAGGTTCCATGCCTATAAAGACATGAGTACATCAGGTTACAGAGGTTACATAATTACAATAACAGGGATTACATAAGTAAAAATATACAGACACATAATTTAAAGCAGGCTAGGTTGACAGGTTGTTAAGCGAACAACTTGAGAATCTACAGGATATAGAGCGAATCAGGTGGGGAACAGAGGATGATATAGTCTGTAAAACAATTAACTAATACTAAACGCAAGGAGGCAAGGACTTGATGGGCAGCAGTTCTTTTGTCTTAAGTGCTAAAAGTGTAGTCATAAAGGAGGTTAGACTCACTGGGGGTGCTGAGGCTGGGACCTGGAGCCTACCAGGGAGTGTTAGTTAGCAACAAGAGAGGAAAAAGCAAGGGTGCAGTTTATAATGAGGGTAGCAGGAAAGAGAAGGGAAGAGTGTGGGGGAGTTCAGGTCTCACAGTCACTGTTCCTGTTTGTGGCGAGGGCCACACGGAGTTTATCTTTAAAGGGGCCTACTTTGTCCTCTTTTGTGATGCCTAGGTCGAGCGCATTAAGCCAAAGTGGTGCCCGTATTTGTAGGACCGTTGGCCTTGTGTGGTTCTACGGAAAGAGATGCAAAGGGCTGAGTTGTTTGTTCCCCTAGTGCATCTGATGGAATTAGGTCAGCTAAGGAGGCTTTGCAGGCCTGGGGTGGCAAGTCCTAGCATAAACTTCTTGGAGAGCATGCATACTTGATACTGGAGGCGACTGTCAAGGTTGAGCCATTTTGTTTGAGTGTACAACTCGCAGGTGTGAGTGAGATGGGGTACACCTAGGACTAAACGACACGCTTTGTTTAGTGTTATTTTGATACATTTCAAAGCAGTTTGAGAGGCAGCCCCATATACTGCTAGACCATAGTCTATCACTGACAGGACTGAGCTATTTACAGCAGTTCTGAGTGCTTCATAAGTCAGGCATTTTCGGTGTCTGTACCGTAATCCTAGTTTTGCATTTAACGACTTTGCAACAGCATCTATGTGCTGGTTAAACGAGAGGGTGCGGTCCAGTGTCAATCCTAGGTATTTAAATGTTTGAACCATCTCCAGGGAAGTGTTCTGGTTGCTATGAATGCAAAGCTGGTGAGTGTGGTGTTTGTTATGTGATGATGCGAATAACAGTCTTATTTTTTTTTTTTTATAATTGAGGAGCAGTTTTGATTGAAGGAACCAGTGCTCAGCTGCAGTGAAATTAGCCTGCATTTGCTTTTCCAGTATCTAGGGGTCAGAATTACGTGAATATAGGACTGCATCATCTGCATACAGTAGTAGCTGGTTGTTTACTGATTGAGGGAGGTTGTTTAAGAACAGGCTGAACAGTAGAGGGCCAAGGATAGAGCCTTGAGAAATGCCTGTGTTAACACTAAGGTTGTCGGAGAAGGTGTCCAGGATTTTCACTTTTTGGACTCTACCAGAGAGGTAGCTTCTGAACCATGCTACTGTTGCAGGGGAGAGGATGGTATTGGAGAGCTGATCGAGGAGCAGATTGTGACTGACGGTGTCGAAGGCCTTGGTAAGATCAATATACGTTGCCCCCACCAAGAGCCCTCTGTCTAGCGCATTATGGATAAAGCTGGTAAACTCCACTAGAGCGGTTGTGGTACTGCGTTGTTTTCAAAATCCATGTTGTTGCAGACATTGTAAATGATACTTGTCTAGATATTCTTAGGTAGGAAGGAAGAGTTAGTACGAAGTGCCACCCCGTCTCTGTGAAAGATCAAGTAGAGTTCTTTAGACATAAGGGCGTGGAGCTCGGAAATATGCCAAGCTCAAGTGACAGCCACTAGGAATAGTGTTTTCCAAGACAGAAAATAGAGGTCAGAAGTGGCCACCGGATCAAAGGGTTCAAGAGTTAACTTCTCTGTTAGAAAATTGAGATCCCATAGAGGAGTGGGTCTTCTGATAGGTGGTTTAACATGTAACATTTCTCTTAGAAACATTTTGTCTAGGTGATGTTGATACAGTAATCTGCCATCTAGAGGTTCGTAGAAGGCCAAAACAGCAGCCAAATGGACTTTTATGGAGGAATAGCTTAATCCTGTCTCAGCAAACAAGGCCAGGTAATCCGAAACTTTCATCAGTGGACAGGAGTAGGGATCCAATAAGCAGCCCAGATAGAAAAGCATTTCCATTTGGCATTATATATTTCCCTGGTTGCTGGTTTACGTGAGGCCAGTAAAATGTTAGCAACAGGAGGGGACGCTTGTAAACGTACTAAGAAAACGTCCTCAGGAGCCAAGCATGAAGGTGTAATGCCTTCAGATTGGGGTGTAGAAGGGTCCCTTGATTCTGAGTCAAGAGATCTGGTCTGACTGGCAATGAAACGGGATTCTCTATCGAGAACTGTTGAAGTAGGGGAAACCACACCTGTCGAGGCCACAGAGAGGCTATGAGGATCATTGTGGCGGGTCCGAGTTGCAATTTCAGTAGAGTTCGTTGCAGGAGCGGGACGGGGGGAAACATACAGGAAGAGTCCTGTCCATGGTTGGGACAGGGCATCTATAGACCGTCCTTTTTTGCTCGGGATAATGGAATAGTATCTGGGGAGACAGTCGCTGACTGACTGGGGAGGCAAACAGATCCAGTTGCGGGGTCCCCCACAGATGAAAGACTTTCTGAAGCACTTCGTGATGAAGTGTCCATTCGTGTGTGGATGACTGGCGACTCAGAGGGTCAGCCAGGATGTTGCAACGTCCTGGTAGATGGATGGTTGTCAGTATTAGGTGTTGCTGAATGGCCTCTTGCCAGACTGCAAGCATTTCTTTGCATAGAATATGGGACTTCGTACCTCCTTGTTTTTTGAGGTAGAATACTACTGCGGTGTTGTCAGATTGAATCAGCAACAGTCCCGGAGATAGGTAAGGTTGAAAAGCATGGAGAGCTATGCAAACCGCCTGTAGCTCCAGGAGATTGATGTGGAGATGAGGGACAGAAGTGGTCCACCTGCCTTGTGTCCTGTAAGGACCCAGGTGTGCGCCCACCCTTTTAAGGATGCATCCGTGGTCAGCGTCTGCCTGGGGGGGGGGGATTGGAAGGGCATGCCTTGACATAGGTTGGCTCAGAGTGTCCACCAGACAAGGGCAGATCGCAAAGTGAGAGTGACTGATTTTGTCTTCAAAATTTCTTGTTTTTTGAGATCATTGATTCTGGGGGACCCATTGGACTGGTCTCATATAAAGACAGGAAAAGGCTACCGTAGGGATGGTAGTGGCCATGTGACCTAGGAGACATAGCATTTGTCTGGCTGTGACTACTTTCTGGGTTTGTATCTGCGATGCCAGAGATAGGAGCTTCTCTTGCCTGGCTGCCAGAAAGTAGGCCCTGGCAGATACCACGTCTAGGACCGCTCCTATATATTGGAGTGACTGTGTTGGTGTCAGACTGCACTTTGACCAATTGATCGCAATCCCTAGAGCCTGAAACAGAGTTAAGGTTACATCTAGGGAGGAATGTAGAGCGGTTTTGGACTCTACTTTGATGAGCCAATCGTCCAGATATGGGAAAACAGAGTGCCTGTCTCTTCGTAAGGCTGCTGCTACTACCGCTAGGCATTTGGTGAACACTCTCGGGGCCGATGAGTGGACAAAGGGGAGTGCCCAGAATTAGTAGTGTTCTCCCAACAGGTGAAAGCAAAGGAACCTGTGGTGGGCAGGATGGATGGGATATGTAGGTAGGCATCCTTCATATCTAAGGCACAAAGCCAATCCCCTTGTTTCAGTATTGGCATGATGGAATTTAAGGTGACCATGCGGAACTGTTTGTGCTGGATGTATAGGTTCAGTTTTCTGAGGTCTAGTATTGGTCTGAGATCTCCAGTTCGTTTGGCTACCAGGAAGAAAAGGAGTAAAACCCCTTCTGGTGCTCTGTAGGGGTTATTAGGTAAATGGCCTTCTTGGTTAGAAGAAGCCTGTAATTCCTTCTGAAGAATAGGAATATGGTCAGGTGGGTAATGGACTGAGCAGGGTGGGTGAGGGGGAGGTCTGGAGAGGAATTCCAGAGTGTGACCTTTCTGAATGATCTGGAGTACCCACTCATCTGATGTGATTGTTTTCCAGGCCTCCAAATGGAGGGCAAAAAGACAACCCACTGCTTCTGAGGCCTGGTTGAGGAAGCATGGAGAGGGCCCCAGTAGGTCACTAGGAGGCAGGCTGACCCACCTCACCCGGAGGATGTGAGCGGGAGCCCTTGGCGGCAGAGGCGTTGGCTCTGGTAGATTGGGAATGATCTCTGAAACCACCTCTATTAGAGTCTCTGTATTTTCCACCTCTTTTGGTGTAGAAAGAGGATTGGGAACGGTAAGCTGGCTGGGAAGTATGGTACATGCCATGGACTGTACGTAAAGTTTTACCTGAAGCTTGGAGATCATCTATCAATGTTTGGGTACCTGACCCAAATAGTTCGGATCCATTAAAGGGGGCATTGACTACTCTCTGCTGTACATCAGGTGTGAACCCTGAGACGCGAAGCCAAGCATGGCAATGCAAGGTAATGCCAGCTGCTGAAATATGAGCCGAGGTGTTAACTGTATCATAGCTCGACCGGAGTAGGTGTCGGGAAATGGAGATGCCAGTGGTTATTGTAGACAGTAATTGTTCTCTTTCTTGTGAAGGAGGGAGTTTATTGACTAATTCAATGGCAGATGATCAGAATGTATGCTGGTAATCATGTGTCCCATATAATTTAGGATTCTGAGATTCATGGTACTGGACTGAAATACCTTTCTTCCCAGATAATCTATCCTGCGGGATTCTTTATCAGGAGGTAAGGAGCTCATGTGTTTCGGTCATTTAGTACGATCATGAGCAGCAGCAATCACCACTGAATCTGCCTCAGGAGTAGTGGATAGAAAAGGATGATCCAGAGGAACCTGGTATATGTGATCCGCATTGCGGGGAACCGCTGAGACAGAGGAAGGATGGTGCCAGGCTGTATACATAGCGTTTTGATAGGTCTGGATTAGTGGGGGCACCACCAAGACCGGCTCCTCGGGTAACTCTAAGTAGTCTGCCATATCCTTACATTGTTTGTCATGTTCAGTAGTAGAGAATCCCATGACCTTTTGACTTTGGTCCACCATTTCATGGAAAGAAGGGTCATCCAGAGGAGAGGCAGCCGTATCCGTATATCTGGGCCAGTCCTCTTCTAATGAGGAGAGGTCTGATTAAGAAGAGTGGGGGTGGAAATCCAACTCCTGGAATTTCTCATCCTCTAGATCTCCAGTAAAATCTGCCGGGAAATCAGGCTCATCTGATAAGTAGTCCTCTACATATGCAGGAGGTGACCAGGGTGGGAGAGGAACCGTGAAACCTTTCAGGTGGAGGTGTGGGTGAATGGGATGGATGGCTTGGCTCTCCAGGGTCGGAGGGCTGAGTATGCCGCATGGCTTGCAAGACGTGCTGTACTACTGTAGTAACGTCCAATTCTTTCTGATTAGGAGGTGGGGGGTGGGGTTTCTGGGAAACCAAAGGGAGGATGGAGGGGATTGGATGCGTAGCCTAAGCAAGTCTTGCCCCTGGGTGGTAAAGACCAGGGTCCCGATCCCTGTCCGCCTGACCCCTGTGGGTACCCACCTGCAAGAGTGGAGGGGCAGTAAGCATGGCAAATGTGGTAGGTTTTCCCTATGCAATGCGGCCCCTCGTCGACGAAGCCGCTGAGGAAAGAGTGTTATACTGTAAAAATGATGGCCCCGTTGACGGAAGAGGAGCCCCCGTCAACGGAGCATCAATGGAACCCATAAAGGGCTCATTATAAACTGCCATCAATGTGCCAGACAGCACCATCGACAAGAGGGTATAACCTCCCATCGACAAAGAGGCAGGCTGAGAACGCACCATCGGCGGTGGGGCACCAGTGACGGTGGCCGTCGATGAGCGCTTAGGCATGGAGTGTGAGGAGGGCTTCTCATTCTCCTTTTTGTGCCGTCGATGAGAATCAGTGTCGGGGGGGGGGACTCTTGGGACGAGCCACCTGATTCTCCTTGAGAGACAAGTTCTGCTCCATTAAATGTTTCATTTTAAGCAACCGTCGATAACGGGTTCCGTGGTTGAAATCCTGACAATGAATGTAGGAACTGGTGTTGTGTGTGGGTCCCAGACAGCTTACACAAGATGTATGGTTGTCAAAGCAGTAGCTTTTCCTACCACAACAGCAGGAACGAAATTGCGCTTTCTTGCTTGAAGCTTCTTTGGACATTCATTTGGTTCCTCAAATTCTCGTCGATGACCGCTGTCTGAAGTTGCTCTAGCTGCTGCGTGCGAGCTGAAAAGTGGTAAAATGAACTGAGGATATCAGGGACCGCCCACACTTATATAGGAAACACGAAGCTGATGTCATGTGTGGGCAGCCCCTGGAAAAAGACTGCTAGAAGAGCTGCCATGCACCACAACGACCTCTGGCGACGACCCAAGTGTATTACCTGCTGTTAAGGTGCAAATCCAACAAAACCTTGTCCCTGTGGAAAGCCAGGTAAGGAGACTACACTGAGAGTGCCTGAAGCTCACTGATCCTTCTGGCTGATGCGACAGCCACCAGAAAGACGGTTTTCCATGACAGGCGAGATCAGATCGAATGGCTTGCCCATGAACTTTGCCAACTCTAGCAACAAGTCCCAAGGTGGTGGTGGTTCACATACCAGAGAGGAAATGTTGTCAAGGCCCTTAAAAAAGTGGCAGACCACCTTCTCCTGCACCACCGACTGCTGACTGGCCCGTGCCCAGTAAGTAGAGGTGGCTGCAAGGTGCACCTTGAGGGTCGTCGACCGAAGGTCCAACTGAGAGAGGGACCACAGATAGTCAAGGATGCTAGCCAATGGACAGGACAGAGGGTCCAGCCCCTTGCCCTAACACCAAATAGAGAGCCTCTTCTATTTGAAGGCATAGCATTTCCTGGTCGACTCCTTCTGAGATGCCTCAACAACACTTAGGACATCTTTGGAGAGACCCAAGGCCTGGAACTCTAGCCGCTCAGGAACCAGGCTGTCAGGTGCAGGGATTAAAGGTCCGGATGGAATACCTTCCCCTGACTGATGGAGAGCAGGTCCTGGCATAGAGGAAGACGCCTCGGGAGCCTGCTGCTGAGTCTGAGGAGATAAGGGTACCAGAACTGGCGTGGCCAGTCTGGAGCCACCAAGAACACATGTGCCTTGTCCCTCCTTGCCTTGAGCAACACTTTGCAAATCAAGGGAACTAGAGGGAAGGCATAGAGGAGGTCTGAGGTACAGGGCTTGGAAAAGACATCCCCTTGCAGCATTCCCTGCTGGGGAAGGGGGGCACAATACAGCCTCAGCTTTGCATTCTCTCTGGAGGCAAACAGGTCCACCAGAGGGGTGCCCCACTGGGAGAACAGACTGTGCACTTCCTCAGGGTGGAGCGACCACTCGTAAGATGCCTCGCCCACATGGCTGAGAGCATCCACTAGCTGGTTGGAGACATTGGCCACATGGATGGCCAGGCTGCACACAAGGGTCTACATGTGAAGAGCTTCCTTACACAAAGGTAGGGAGTGTGTCCCACCCTGCTTGTTGAGGTAGTACATGGTCATAGTGTTATCAGTATGGGTTTGGACCACCTGACCCCTAATGTGAGGAGCAAAGGCAGTAAGCACCAGCTGAGCTGCTCAGAGCTCCAGAAGGCTGATGTGGCACCAGGACTCCTTGGGGGTCCAGAGGCCGTGGACTCTGTGTTCCTCCAGGTGGACACCCCAGCCCATGGGAGAGGTGTCAGTCATCAGGATGACAGTCGGCTCTGGGCAGACAAACGGGATACCTTCCTGCAGATGTGCCAGAACTAACAACCACAGGAGTGTGTCCCACATCAGTTGGGTTATGATGACTAGCTTGTCGAAGTGACCCTTGCGCTATGACTACTGGTGTGCCAGCTCCCACTGCAGAGAGTGCATTTTCCAGCAGGCCCAATGGACCATGCTAGTGCAGACCACCATGCAACCCAGAAGGGGCAGGAAGTCCTGGACAGAGTGCAACTGCCCAACCTGAAATGATCAGGCAAAGGAAGAAAGAGCCTCCACCTTGTCCGCTGGGAGCCGAACCCTGGCTCTGCAAGAGTCAAGCTCTGCCCCAATGAAGCTGATAACCTGCGAGGGCACGAGTTCCAACTTGTCCTCACTGACTAGGAGGCCAAAAGAGACGCAGGTCTGGAGGGCCAGGTCCCTGGACCGCTCCACCGCCTGACTGGAGGGACCCACGGTCAGCCAGTCATTCTGGTAGGGACAAACCTGGACCCCTCAGCACCTCAGGTGGGCTGCCACCACTGCAATGCACTTTGTGAAGTCCCTGGGAGCCAAGGACAGGCTGAATGGCATGGCCTGTAACTCGTAGAGGGTTCCCTCCACTAGGAAATGGAGCCAGTGTGAGGGACAGATCGGGACGTGAAAGAATGTGTCCCATAGATCCAAGAAGCAGAACCACATGTTTTGCTCTTGAAATGGCATGATCTGAGACAGAGTTATCATCCTGAAGGTGCGCGACCTGATGAACTTATTCAGGTTGTACAGATCTAAGATGGGGCACCAGTCCCCCCCCAAATCCGTTTTGGCACCAGGAAGTACCTGGAGGCAAATCATGGGTGTTCTGGAGGGTCTGTGACAGGAAGAAAAAATTACTCACCTTAGTAATGTTGTTTCTTCTAATGGAGTCTTGCTATATTATGACATATGCAGTTTGACCCAGCCTTAGAACTGCTCCGGAGGTGAAAGAGTTAACTTTCCATGCCAGGCATGGAATCTTGAGCGTGAGCTCGGTTGAAAACTCTGTCTGTTGTTCTTCAAACTCAAACTGTCAGAGGCAGCCATGTGCCCTAGGAGCTGTAGAAAGTGCCTTGCTGGTCGAGAGACCTGCAGAGTGAAGGAGGAGGCCAGAGCCACCAGGGTCTTTGCTCTTTCTAGAGGAAGGAAAGCTCTGGCCTGCTTTGTGTCCAGTTCTGCGCCTATGAAGGTGAATAGCTGAACAGGCTCTAGAACTGACTTTGGAAGATTGAGAAGAAAACCTAGAGATGTAAGCAGCTGCTGGGTAACCTGAAGGTGTAATCTGACTTGGTCTGGAGACTGACCCACTATGAGCCAGTCGTCCAGGTAAGGAAAGATGGCAATCTTTTGCCTTCTTAAGTGAGCAACTGCTACTGCCAGGCATTTTGTGAACACGCTTGGGGCAGAGGTGAGGCCGAAGGGCATTGCTCTGAACTGGTAATGGCCTGAGGGCAGTTCGAATCTGAGGTACTTTCGTTGGGAGCTTCTGATGAGAACATGGAAGTAGGCATCCTTGAGGTCCAGGGACGCTAAACAGTCCCCTGGCCTTAGGGAGGGTAAAATAATTCCCAGAGTCACCATTTTGAATTTTGGTTTTAAGAGGTGCTTGTTTAGGTATCTGAGATCCAGGATGGGCCGCCATTCTCCTGTCTTTTTTGGGGTAAGACAGTACCTGGAGTACAGTCCTTTGTCCTGGTGTAGGGGAGGAACCCTTTCTACAGCTCTGAGAGCCAGGAGGGTTGAGACTTCTGTTTCAGCGAGACTCTGATGGATTTGCAGGTGGAAAGGATCTGGTTCTCATCTTTGGAAATTTTTTGAAGCTGAGAACCAGTCCCTGGCTTACTACTTCCAGGACCCACTTGTCTGATGTTAAAGACTCCCAGTCCTGGACGAAGTAAGCCAGCCTGCCCCCTACAGGTAATGGAGAATCGGCCCTGGCCATCCCATCAGGGTGCCTGTTTGGCAGGGGCTTTAGGCTGAGGGGTGGGAGCAGGCCTGCTTGTACCCCGTCTGCCTCTCCCTCTGAAGAACCCCCTCTGGGCATAGGCTGAAGAGGAGGCCTGGTAGCAGTAAGGCCTGTGAAAAGGCCTGCCCTGCCTCTGGAAAGCTGCCTCCGGAGTGGCTTGCCTTCCTGCCCTGTGCACTCCTATAAGTGGTCCTATACTCATCCATTTTCTTCATGTAATTCTCTGTCTGCTCCCCAAACAGAGAGTTACCCACAACAGGAAAATCCATGGCCTTAGCCTGGGTATCCTGTGACAGGCTAGTACACCTGAGCCAAGCCATTCTGTGAAAAGCCACAGATGTAGACATGACTCTTGAAGATACATCATTAGAGTTCACTGCAGCATGGAATTGCACCTTGGATGCCTCAATACCATCAGCAGCCACCTGCTCCAGCTCCTTGGCAAGCTGGTCAGGGACCTGTTTCGCTCGAGCCATAACAGTATCCCACCTGGATTTCTGGTATCTTGCAACATAGGCCATATAATTTGCCTGTCTGAGTCCCAAGGATGCTGCCATGTACTGTTTCTTAGCCATGGCATCTATCCTCCTGGAGTCCTTGTCAGGGAGGTGTGAAGCCAAGGGAATATTTGCCTTATCACAGGCTGCAGCCTGCACTACCCCAACATGGCTGCATTGCTGTGAAAGGAACTCTGTATCAGAGCCTGACAATGTGTACCTCTTGTCCATTTTTTTATCCACAGGAGGTACAGTGTGAGGAGCTTTTAAAATTTTTATTGTATGTTTCCTAAAAGATTTATGTAAAGGAATAGACAGTCTCCTAGACTCTGGGATATCCAACATTTCTACACAGTCAGGCTCCTCCTGTTCATCCACAGCTTCTTCCAAAGGGAGCTGGAGGGTTTCAGCCACTTTTTTATAAAACATAAAATGAGAAGGGGACTCAGAAAGCCTAGGGGGAGACACTCCTGAAGGTCTGTCTGGGGAGATGTCCGGTTCAATGGGCACATCCAGACTTTCAAAATCACATTCACTGCTCTATAATCTTCCTCCCCTCCTCCGGTTCATAAAAATCCTCTATATCATATTCCTGAACCGGTGGAACCGACCGGGGAAAGCGACTGGACAATTTTGATCGCTTTGGCTATCTCTGCAGCGGTTGGAGAAGGAAATTTTGGCTCCACACCTGCTGATTTTCTAATCCTTTTTGCAGGGACTGACTCCTCCGAGTCAACTCTCCATTTGCCGAGGGGAAGTCTCGCCTGGTCAGAGGAAAGACCTCCGTCTGGTTGGCACCAACCGGCTGGTCACCGGGTCAGCGGACTTTGGCTCTCTCGCCCTGGAGCCTACCAACTCTCTTATCCAGGGTAGCTGCAGGAAATTCTTGCAAATCTGGCAGTCTGCATTGAGGTGGTCAAACCCCAGACAATAAACACATGTGGTGTGTGGGTCAGCCTTGGCAAAGGTTTCCCACAGACACTACAGTGCTGAAACCCAGTGGGCCCGGTTTTTCTTTTGGGTTTCTCAGACATAATGCCGGCCTAACCAAAAACGTGCCCGTTTACGGCAATTCGCCAAGCAAGACACCCTTATCGGTTCCCAACCGTGTCACGGGCCGTGGAAAAAACCGTAATGAAATCCATTTTTTTTAGAACTGATAAGAACTGGGAACCGCACTCTAAATGCAATTTAACAAAGTTTAAACACAACCTGTCATCCCGAAGGGCCGACAGAATGTCTGTGGATACCATGTCCTCCCATGGGGCACTGGCTCAGCACGGCGGGTACTGCTCGAATTCCAGAGGCAGACCCTGACCAACCACTTCAAGAAACCACCTGTCCGTAGTGTCAGCGGACCAGGTGGAAAGGAAGTGGCAGAGCAGGCCCTCCACGGGGGACCCAGGGTTGGTGTGACAGGCATGAGGGAGGCACCTCTCACCCAGTCACTCGGCAAGCTTGGAAGTGGAGGAGGGCCCAGCTGAGAAGCAACCGGGACCTTGTCTTCCAGGCTTATGGACAACCGAGGCCAGTGACTTGGACCGAGGTTGCCAGGCCTGAACCTGCTGCTCAGCCAAGGGCTGGACTGGTTTGGCCGCAAGAGTGAATGTGGACCGAAAGGGCTTCTTTTTCTGTTGTTTGGAGCCCTTGTGGTCCCTCTGGGTGGATGTCACAGAGTCCAAAGTGGCAATGGACTTTTCAGTGCGAGTGAGATGCCCCTCCACCCCAGGCCCGAACTAGTTGGTGCCCAGGAAAGGGACATCTGTCAACTTATGCTGGGTGTCTGCCGTGAAGGTCGAGATATGCAGCCAAGCCCTGCAGCGCATGGCCACTGTGGCTGCCAAAGAGCGGATGCAGGAGTCCTCAATGTCTATGGCTGTCTGGAGCTGCTGTTTTGCCACAGCCCAACCCTGGTCCCGAACCTGCTTGACCGTGGTCTGGAGGTCTGCTGGAAGATGAGGGAGCACCTCATCCAGAGTGTCCAACAGGGCATGGGAAAAGTGGGACATCAGGATGGCTGAGCTCACCTGGTGAAGGCCAAGCGAAGAGGCAGTGTAAACCTTTTTCGCTGAATGGTCCAAATTCTTGGACTCTTTCTCAGGCAGTTTGGCAATGTCTCCTATGTTGACGGAGTGCCGAAACACAGAATCTGAAACTAAGCCCTCTACTGAGAAATGTTCCGTGAACCCTGAGCGGGAACAGCATACTTGTGGGCCATCCTAGCCGATGGCGCTGGGCAGAAGGCAGGGCACTGCAGAGCTCCAAGGCAGAGCCAAGAATGGCGTCCGCTACTGGGAAGGTTTCCCAAGGGGAGTCATCTCCATCCAAGATCTCGGTAAGTGGGTACCGAGCCTGCTTCTGAATGGGCTCCATCTTGAGACCCATGGATTCCGAGATAAGATGGAGAAGGCCCATAAAGGAGGTAGGGCCTTCATCCATCGAGACACTCCCAGCCGACCGTGTCCACCAGATGAGAGTGTAGAGAGGAACCCTCAAACTCCGACGAGTCGTCGAAGAGGGGTTGACCACCTGAATTCCTGCTGACCCTCCGCGGACAGTCAGGGGTGTTGGTGACCGACAGCTAATGGGAAAGACCCATGGCCAGCTGAGACTCCTTTGTCAAAGTGTCGGATGTCAGCTGTTTAGGGGCAGCTCCACCGTGACTGGTGGAGATGCTCGGGGAGGCCGAACTGGGACCTTTCTACAGTTCTGCTCCAGCAGAGAAGGCATCAGCCTCTGCGGAAAGAGCCAGGTGATGGCCAGGGTAGAAGCTGGAATGGGTTTCATACCAGTGAGCACCAGCTTCTGCCACATCAAGTCCTCGCAGCATCGGTACAACTTGCACCGAAGCCTCTCCTCACCCGAGGAGGACTAGTAAGAAGAACAGAGGCAGTGCCGCTTTCCCCGAGTGTCGAGAGTGGGAGTGCTGATGTCAATGCAAGCCACTTGATCTAGGGGACCGGGACCTCGATCTCAACTGCCAGGGAGACTGGTGGCAGGCCTCAGAGGGGGTCGTCGAGAGACAAGGCACCTCTGGTTCCTGGTCAATAATGAGAGGCGGCGGGTCAGCAGACTGATCTGTCTCTCCTTGGGTCTGAGTCAGGACTGGAGTCCTGGACAGAGATATATCGGCCTCTTCAGGTGACAACGGGTCGACCAATTCAAGTAAAATCTCGACCGGAAGATTGATCTGCGTCTCGGTCAACTGGCCCGACGGGGGTACCATAGAGCCAGTGGCCTGGGCCAAATATTCGATCGAAAATCGGAAGCCTGAGAGCGTTCCCCATTGCAAGATCGACGGTGAGACCACTTTTTGGCCTCTTTCTTACATTTAGATTTGTGCGCCGATGAGGGGTCCTGACGATGAGTGGGAAGGGAGAGCCTGGCAAAATCCTTAAATGCCCCTGTGAAGAAGGCACCCTAAGACAGTGGAAAAAAGGTTGAAGCCGAGGGGTACTGAGCCGTGGCCTGGGCCGCCTCCTCCCCAAAACCCACTAGTTGTTCAGTGGACCCCACAGCCACGGAGACCACCCAACGGGCATCCTTTGATTTAACCAGAGGATGTCGTTCGCTTGGATGGTCCAAAAGCAAGCGGGTGCTGCGGTCCTTGAGAATGGACGGATGATAGGTACAACAGACATCTCAAGCCTATGGATCGTGCTTTTGCCCCAGGCAATACACGCATGCAGTAAACAAATCTGTCCGGGGCATCTTCTGCCCACAAACATTTCTGGAACCCCAGAGCAGACTTCTCATTGTCCATGTCAGGCAGCGTGAAGAATAAGCCTGAAGATAAGTTTGTTAATGGTTTTGGAAAGAAATCTGAAGATTTTCGAGCAAAGGGCCTTCTCAGCGCAAGAGCGGTAAGGAGGGAACCTGCTTCTTCCAGCAGAAAGGAAGATCTGGTGTCATGGGGCGGAGCCGAGTGGGTTACCACCCGGGTGGGCAGGAGGAACCAGCTAGAAGACGTTACAGCCTGTCTTAAAGGGGAAATGCGACTGCCAGACAGTGTGGCTAGAACATCCTTTCTTCGTCCCTAGAAATATGTTTTTGATGTTCTAACTGAAAAACTATTTTGTAGTTCCTAGTTTGTATTTATTTTAATGCTTCTCAGATACTATGCAACGGACTTGGATACTTTCAGATACACCTTACAGTATTTCCTCAGATGCCAGATGTGCTTGGATAATGCTGGAATATGATCAGTGATTACTGGACCATGTCACCTCAGATTCAATCAGTTCCTATCTATCTGACTCCAAGTTGTCTATCTGAGGATCTGTGGCATCCAAAGCACCTATCTGACCTCAGATCTAAAAATTTTACCTTGGTTCTGAAATCTGAATGGGGGTGGATAGGATCTTGGGTCCAAAGATGGATAGACAATCTATTCACTGGATGTTACTCAAACAGCCAAAAGCAGAATGCAAGCGAAACTAATTTATTTTCTAGTATTTTTAAGATACATTTATAATATTTCAAAGATTTTAATTGCCTGTTTCCCAGAATGTTTCTATCTCCAAGGGTTTTTACCTTGAAAACAAAAGCAATGTAGTGTATCTGTTTAGTGCTCAAACCTCTAGTCCATAAAACAAAGAATAACTTTTACCCACTAGAAGCCCTCTGTCCCACATGGAGAAGGTGCTGCCCTGCACTGTACACTGACACTTTAAAGTAGAAATTTATCTTACTGTATGTTTGCTCAGTTTCTGGCAGGCTCCTTTTTTTTTTTTGCAATTAAAGTAAAGGTGTAAGATGTACCTTTGGGCTTCATAGCCCACTGCCCTGGGGCATCAATAGTTCTTTTGTGTTAAAATTATAACTTGTAATGCACTCCTGTAAGGAAGGGAAGGGATCATAACGCTGACCGAACTGCCAGTCAACCGATCCCTTTCCACTTCCCAGTCCGCCTGCTGCGCCCTTGTGCTCCCACATATTGTGACGTTTAACCAGGCAGAGCGTGGGGATGCAGCCCATACAAGTCTGAGGGGCTTGTTTTCAGAATTATTTTACTATTAGTTGAGTGATGGCTTTCATTTTTCTCAAAAGAATGCTTAAAGTTCTGTAAAATAGTTCTGCAAACGAGCCCCTTAGACTTGTATGGGGCGCATCCCTGCGCTCTCCTTGGTTAAACGTCACAATACATGACAGCGCGAGGGCAGAGGAGGCTGACCAGGAAGTGGAAAGAGATCAGCTGGCTGGCAGTTCAGTTAGCATTACGATCCTTTTCCTTCCTTACAGAAGTGCATTAAAATGTAAAATTTATACACACAGGGACTACTGCCACCCAGGGTAGTGGGTTATGAAGCCCAAAACGTTTACAAAATCTCACACCTTCACTTTAAAAGTTTTCATTTTCCAAGGAAGTGAAAATATATTAAAAGTTACATCGTGTCAGTGAAAATACCTAGAAAAATCAGTACACAAGTAGGCAAAACAGTCAATGTAAATTACAGAATACTTTTACGATGTAATCACAAAAACAAGGGTGCAAGAGCAATAATTGCTTACGGGGAGGAAAAAAAAACTCATGTTCCAGTCCTTAACATCTGTCTTTGCTATCACTTCAGACTCTTTATCAAACTGAAAAAACAAATCATAATGCAGCACATCTAACAAAATTAAACCTCTGTTCTTTCAAAGGAAACACTTCATCAATTCCTATGTGTTTCCAATATCTTAGAACTAAGCTTTTGTTGACACAGCAACTCTGGCAGAAATTGTTCTCTTGGACTTCATGAGCATTCCTTTGCCACAATTAAGGAACATACATAGTCTGGGGTCCGAAGGGATTACATTAGTTATTATCTTTTTTAATATTATTCATAGCTCATGCCTCCAATTTTGGCCAAGAAACATGTCCAAAAGAAATCTAACATATCCACATTTCCTTCCTGGCAATGGCAACAGTCAAACTGGGAGACATCAGGCTGCCTCTATGGCCCAGCGATAGCGTGAACCAAGTTCGGAAGCAAGCTGGGGAAGCTGCATCAGGGGCCAGGCCTGACTGCAGCAGCTGCCACATGGCAGTAGGCTGTAGTTGGGGAGGGATGGCACTGCACCACCAGTACCACAGTGACCCCGTGGTGGGTGAGGGGATCTTGCTCCCTCCGCAGCATGTTGCTACATGCAACAGAGGCACAAAACACTAACAGTACACTTAGGGGATGAGAGAGGGTGGGGGAAATACATAAGGGAAAAACTTGGGTTCCAGCCTTATGATGGTTTGGGTTTCTGGCCCCTCTGTGTCTTACTGCATGTTGACAACAAACCTGGGCTGCTGGGGAGGGGTTGTAATGCAAGATATCAGCTAATGCGGGTCCTTGGGATGGGGACTAGGGATCAACAGGGTACATCCCTAGGACCATGGTATATAGCTGGCAGAGCATGGCCAGGAAGAAATAATAAATAAAAATAACAAAAAAATAAAAAGAATTGGGAGACCCTACCATTTTATGCAATCTGAAAAGAGTAACGTATGCTCTGTTAATTATCTTAAATTGTACTGTTTTATTCTCTGTACTTTTACAGGAATTTGTTGAGGGTAATATTTGGTTCAGTCACATTATGGTTATATTCAATTGGAGGTTTTGTGACTATTTTATCCTAGTATTTTTAAAAGACTCATTGTTAGATGTTAACAAATTCATTAAGATCCATGCAAACAGCCCTTTCCCTCAACTATGCATTTTTAAAATGCTGGTATCCAAGATACTGCCATGCTCATGCACTCTTTTCCCCTATCCTAGTTCTGATAAATGTATTTTAATTGTGTATATCTAAAAAATTCCAGCCGAGTAAAGGTATATTTGCCCTTACAATGTCGCTAAAATAAACCTACCTCATGCAATGAAATATCCCCCTGGATTCCCAACCTGAAGATAAAGGTACTATCCTATCTCTCTCTTATTATATGGATTATGCCAAATAATACATGTAAAGTTGTTTAGTATTTATTGTTGCCCTGTGTTGATAGGTTTTGGTGATTTTTTCCAATTAAGGGCACAGAGTTTGGGATGGAGCTTATTGTGGGTGGCATCTTTGTGCAATCTTCCACGTTCTAGTGATACAAGACTGAGAGGTATGGTATGGTACTGCCTACTTATTTGAACTTATAGTATATGGAAACAAATTAAAACGTATGTGTAATTCTTACCTCTCTTAGTTTTGTGAGAAGATGACATCCCTTCATTATGTCAACAGCAAGGAGCTGGTGATCAAATACAAAATGAATAACGGCTTTTAGAGTGGGCCAAAAAACTTGCTGGTTGTTGCTCAGATTTAAAATGACTTTCCAAGCCACATCCATAGACTCTACACAAAGAGATTCGTCTGAGCTCCAAAGCTGTAACAAAACCACGGAAAAACAAGTTTATATTCTCTGCGATTTACTTTTTGAATTGTCCGCATCATAGAAACTGTTTTATATTACATAACCCTTACCTTGGGAACAAGGATCTTCATGCTTTGTAAAACTGGCAGAACATGATCTGAAGGTAGAATGCCAAGGGCTTCTATCGCAAATCTCAGAGTCCTCTCTGGGTCTTCTACAGCAGGCAAATGCAGCCTTGCATCCTCAGAGAGCTGATCATTTGAAGTTGGAATGCATCTGCTAAACTTGTGCAGAACAAAATGCAAACAGACCCAACTGTCATGAGAGTAACGTGCAGCTACTCTCCCCCAGCCCTGAGAAAAAACGCCATCTTCCAAACCCCTAAGGAAAGTAAACACAAGTTCAGTTAGCATCCTGAGTTCATTGTTTACTGGTTGCTTGGTAATGATTCTACATAAAATAAGACACAGATAAATCTATGAATTAAAGACTGGCTAAAAACATTACGTGTTTTCAAATGCTAAACTTCATGTGATGTGTCACACAACGGAGAATCATTTTGACTAGATGACCAAAAGTCCATATCTAATTATATAAACACTGATGTAAAGAAAAAACTGGTAAAATGCATGGAAAATATACTCAACAGTCAGACTGTATTGCTTTTGATTTAACTTACGTTTCTTGCATCACTGGACATGAGCTGGAATCATCTGTCCCACACCCTCAATGTCCCTTTCCGCCCTTGGAACCCCTCCTTGAATCAGTTTTTAATGTCCTCTGCCATTAAAACAGGTTGTTGTCTACTTAGAGGAAACACTTTTAAGCCGCACTCTGTTAGACAAATTAGAGACGGGACCCAGTTTTCAAAGGTTGATGCAGGGCTTGCGCCAAGTCCTGCATCAACCCTGATGTTTGACAACTGTGCCAAACACAATGCCACAACGTATGCCCAATTTTATCATGTTTGGCGCAGGTGCGACCTTTACCATGATTTATGGCAGTTTGCACCAAATGTTTGGCACAAACCCCTTAAAAAGGGTCCCCAAATGGTGCAAAGTTAGACCAGGGGATAGCTAGTCCAACTTGCAGCAATTGGCACACCAGACAGAAAATCTTGATCTGCGTCAAAAGAATGCCAGAAACTCCTAAGCCATATGTTACGACATACAATAAACTTGCATGCAGGTCATCGTCAGAAATTTAGGCCCATGGAGTCCAAAAATAACAAACTCATGGTTTAAAGACAAGCAGTCAAAAATGAGATTGGCAGAACTGATAGCTCCAGTACTTCGGGTCTGATACGTGACCCTGTGTCAGGCGGTGTGGCGTTTGAACTCAAGTCTCTAATTTGTCTAACACGATATGGCTTACCAGTGTTTCCGCTTTACCTTTTTTTTAAAGTCTGCAGTGACTAACTTACTATGAGCATGTGGATTACCATGTTTCTACTGTCTACTTGGCTAAAGACTTCAACCAGGGCCGCCGACAGGGGGAGGACAGCTGGGACAACTGTCCCAGGCCCAGTGGGTCGGGGGGGCCGGCATCTGATGAAATTGTTCCTGTCAGTTGTGCATGCCCCCGAAGAATTGCAATGCAGAACTCGCCCCTCCTCCACACACAACTGGTCCCCCCCCACCCCACACTTCACAGAACTCCATGGTGTCCCCCACTCCAATACCCAGTTGGCTCCTGTGCCCTGGACTCACTCTCCTCTGGCTCACTCTCGACCTTTCCTATTGCTGCCACTCCGCTCCAGTCCCGGCGCCACTCAGCACAGTAGAAGCCACTTAATCAGGACGTGGATAATAGGGATGTTTGCTTTATTGGGACACCACACTGGGAACCAATTAAGTGGCCATACAGTTCTATGGCATCCCCATCTGTTTTATAGGGACGGGGATGCCTCGTTATTGGGACGATTCAGTCCCACTGCCTTCCATTAATGTGCTGTCTGCCCCTACTTCCTGTCTGGAGTCACTGCTCTGAACCCTACCTACTGCTGACTAATGAGCTGATGATTAGCTGCTTAGTGAGATGTGAACAGTATAGTGAATGTAGCATTCAGCTTTCTGGAAAAAGGCCCAAGTAATCCTTTGTCAGTTCCACCGCACCAGAGACGCTCCGACATGCTCAGTGGGCAGACTGTGGCTTTACTTAAATTGACAGGGTTACAGCTCTAAATCAACATTTCTGTGGTGCTTATGCACTTATTTTCAATGTATTGACCCACTGTCAGTTCCACCACACCAGACACACTCAGTGTGAGCAGATCGCAGCATTACTTAAACTGGGCTCACTAGGCAGATCTTGGTTTTAAACAGTAAATAAAGTAAGCTTGCTTGCTCATCTACCCATCCGAAATAAGCTAACCTATTCCTGTACTGTATTACTATACAGTACTTTAATCTCTCATTGATCCACTCTAACTCTCTCTGCTTATTCTTTTCTCTGGCAAAGGTAGCTCTGGAACATACATGGACAAACTGCATTAAAAATAGGCACATCTTTTAAATGGGACGGTCGGTTAATAGGAATGAATTACGCTCTATGGAGCTGTCCCTATTAAGCAGCTTCATCTGTACTTCCTCCGACTCCGAATCCTCCTTCCTCTTTAACACCAGACTGGGACTGGGAGTCAGTTAATAATCAAATTTAAATACCAGTCAGCCCAGGGGTCAGCTCTAGGAGTGGAGGTGGTCGACAAATCACAGTTTTCTGGGTCGCAGGTCAGAGGAGGTCATTGGGGCGGGCCATAGATGGTGATTGGTGGTGTCAATACATGATATGTGGGTCGTGTGCACAGCACTAGTTCCTGTCCTTTCTCCTCCAGTCACATTGATCATTCGAGAAGGAGAGGACCTCATTGCTGACATTGTTGCTTCACTGGGAGCCCTCACTCATCACCAACTCACTCATCGTGGTCTACTGTCTAGGCAGGCGGCATTCAGTCAGTCGCACCATTCATTTTTCTTTTGTTTGCTGTTGCTACTTCAAACTGAGGAGCGCAGGCCAGAGACTGTGGAGGACCGGAGATCGGAACAAGGTCAGCTGGACCAGTAGGATCAGACTGCGGCACAGAGGAGGCCGCAAGAGAGGAGTGGAGGAGGATTCCATCCTGACCGGCTTCTTACCCCCGTTTTCCTGGTGGGTAGTGCAATTTTGCAGAATACTACTACTGTTGTTTATTAGTGTGGACATTAATGGTGCCTGTAGATGCATGCTGCATCATGCCCTAATACTGTTTTGCTGCACCAGCAGCTCCTGCTGAACGTTGTCACCCCGAGACAGTCCCAGACAAACATGTATATAGGAGTCAGAGCAGAGCAAATTGTTAGGCTCCTGGAGTCCTGGTTCTCTCCTCCCCCTTAAGCCCCCTTCCCAGTCTAGAGGTTTATTAGATGGGTTGGCAGATGGCAGTGGCATGCAATAGCATTATTTGGGAGGGGATCAAACACCACACCACTTGACCTCCCAATTTTACTGAGCTGCTGCAAGTCAACTGAAGCAAAACATTTTTTTTATAAATAAAAAAATACATTTTGCCCAGCCTGAGTCATTCTGTATTCATCCTGCTGAGCTGCTGGGACAAGGAGTAACACTGGGCTGGCTATCATCATCATAATGGGATTTTAACCTAGTATTACCCACTGCAGACCATCACTGAGTATGCAGCTTTACCAACAGTGGTAATTTGGTAAACATGAAATGTAAATACTCAGGTTGCCAAGCCAAGTTAGGATTTAGCTAGCTACCAGCAGAGCATCATGAAGTATCTGGTATACCTCAGCAGGGGCCCAGATTATACAGTACATCACGACATGCAGTGTTAGGTAGCGGGTACAAGTAGGGCACAGCAAAACCTGAGGGCATCATTAAGGGCGGGGTAATAAGTTTGCAGACTGCCAATGTGTAGGCAGACTAGCAACAAAGGAAACAACATCCCTATAATCCAAGCTGAGAAAGATTATTTGTTATATCAAGCATTTTCCAGTGATAAAGGAGAGGCAGGCTACCCTTTGTGTACTAGTCTGTAGACAGTCATCAGAGACACATACTGTACCTGTAATAACCTCTCAAGTGTCCCTGATTTACTGGGAGGGACAACTAAACGGCTAAAATAATTGTGAGCAAACTGTTCTCAGCTATTTTAGCCATTTAGTTGTTTTTTTTCTCAGTGCTGTCACAGTGACAGACATTTTTACTGCACCAAAAAACTGCTGTTTTTGCGTCAGGACCATGTTTCTGCAGCAGTTGTTGCAACTGCAGAATCGCAGAAAATATGGGGCCCTGAAAATAATTTCCTGTCTACTTAGCTCAGTACAATAGGAAGGTTATATTTTGTATTGGGTTCAGAACTGAAAGGATCGATCACTAAGTTATACAGATTTCATGCTGTGCCTTGGCTTCTCTTTGGGGTTGACTGTGATGTACAGTAGTCAGAATAAGCACATGCATCTGGACAGGGATGGATATGTTCTGTGCATGATTACTGCTCCATTTCACAACCTAGAGATAAGGCTCATTATGGCAAGCAAATTTGGTTTTAATCGGTATTGAGCCTGTGGCTGTAATCTACTGGTTTCGGTTTTGCAGCTAGTTCGCAAACCACTAGAGCCCACTGTTTCTCCTGCTGCTTGTTGCTCAGCCTCATACATGGCAAGTAGTAGCTATGGCTAAAGCCAGGGCTCTAGATACTATAGTAACCTCATCAACGCATACTACTACTGACTATTTTTCCAAAATCCAGCAGGTGGTGTGGCGCTACCTGAACGTGGGCTGGTGAAGGTCCTATCATCGATTCGTGGCCATCGGTTGTCAGCAGTCAGTGGTGGTACTGGAAGCTGGACAGGATACAATGGAGCCGAAGCCCCAGGACCAACATAAGTAAAGTTAACAGTACTTAGTTGGACTGGAAGGAATTATGAGGCAGGCCGGGTGGGGGTGCATTACACTTAATAATTATAGTCCTGTCTACCTACCACCTCAGGCTCTCAGTACCTTGCTGACCTGTCACCTACCAACCAAACCTACCACCTACATGGTGACTAGAGATGTCCACATCTACCAAGTCTTACTTACTGTAAACAATAATTAAAGTTTAATTGTGCTAAACAAACTACCTAAACTGAAAATGTTGTTTTGGGGACTGAAATTCAAGTAAGTTAACTTAACTGTCTGAGAAGATGAAGTAGTCATAGTGAGGTCGACTGTCTATCAGTCAGGTCAGTCATCACCGTACAGAGCCGGCGCAGCTGCACTCAGCCAACCCATAGATTGTGTGCCACTACAGAGACAAGTCAAGTGCTCATCTCTTACTAGACCAACCCACAGTCTCAGTAACTGTTAACTGGTTGGTCTGTCTGCTGCTAAGATGTCTCAAGTCTGACTGTGACTAACTGACTCATTAGTTGAAGTAAAGTCAATACAGTGGTATTTAATGTTCACAGTCAGTTGTCTACTAGTAAACAAATAACTGAGGTTTAACTATTGTTTATTAATGAGTACCTACACAGAACAGAAACGTCTGAGCTGTCAACAGATAATTGGCTAGACGTTTGGTAGACCTTGTATACTTTGTGACATTCAACTCTGGTCATTGGTAACTCGGTGTGTGCGCAGCCAGACCAGCCACTTGACTCAGTTAGTAGTAGATGTGGTCTGCTGCTAAGTTGTCTTATGTTTGATTAATGAAGTGAAGTCACGACTCAGAAGCAGTCACCGGTCGCTCTAGCCTATTTTTGGAGTGCTGCCCCCCAGTCTGTGCTGTGCCGATCTTGACGGTGTGTGTGTGTGTGTGCGTTTGGCTAGTGTTGTAATTTGATTTAATTTTTAATCAGATCTTAAGCTCATGTTTTCTTTTCTGCTGGACTAGCAGCAGTGACCTCTCTCTTTTTTACCAGCTGATCGATTGGATTTGGCTCCCTGCTGCTGCCGGCCTGGCCTGGTTCCCTTTCCGGGTTCAGTGGTGTGCTGCTGCCTGCCTCACATGCTGTCTGTCTCAGTCAGCTAAGCAAATCACTCTGCTGCTGAGTCCCTGGGATCTGGTGTTGTGGGAAATGGATCTAACAATTATTAAAAAAATCCAGACAATGTATCAGCATAAATCAGGATTTCAAAAGCGAAAAGAAAAAAGGGAACATGAAAAGGAGGAAGAGGAATTAAGAAAGAAGAAACCAATATTAAAATATTTTAGTAAGCCACAGCCTCTTCATCAGGAGGACACTGTTAATGAGGAGGAGGAGGATCTAAGGACAACTCTGTCTGAAGTGTGTACAGAGGAAAAGGAAACGGTGGCGCCAGAACCAGATGAACAAGGAGATAAACATGACTCTGTACAAAAATTAGATGAACTTGTGGAACAACAGTAACATTTGAACCAAACCTCTATTCAGGAAAAAATGTGTTCTGGGAGTGATGTCAGTGTTGGGGGAACTTGGAGAAGTGCAGCAGGAGGGGACAGAAGAAAGAGAAACAAAAAGAGGCAGTGTTACTAGTTCTGATCCTGATTTCAGTAGACATCTACAAAGATCCAGGAATGTGGCCAGAAATATTAAGAGACATTGACAGACAGTGTAAATATAGTACTTTGTGGCTTGAAAAGTGAAACTGAATTAAGGGAAATTATTACATGCATGCCCTCAGATTCTGAAGCATGATCATTTCCTGAATTTTTGCTGTATTACAAATCGTCTAATGGACACGAGAAATTTCTGAGGTACTGGTTTGCATGGAGCCCTAGCAAAGGAGTGTTATACTGTGTTACATGCCTTCTATTTTGTTGTGACAATCCAAGCAATATATCCAGTTTACTCTGCAAAAAAGAGGGATTTGACCCATTAAAAAACAAGTGGCATAAGTTATATGACAGACTGCCTGAACATGAAAAGAGTAACGTACACAAATAATGGTACTAGAGCTGGAGAAACCTTCAGAGGTCTCTTAGGGGACATGGTGTGGATAGTGAAATGCAAAGGAATGTTAAAAATCCAACTGACAAGTTTGTTGCTTTGCTACACAGATTACTTGACGTGACCTTGTTTTTGGCATCAAGAAACTAAGCACTCCGAGGACATTCTCAAAAACATGGAGATGCACACAATGGGAATTTCCCTGGTGTGTTGGAGTTGATTTCTCATTATGATCCCTGATTGCGAGAGCACTCGGAGAAAGTGAAGAGGAGTCGAGAGAAAGGAAAAAGACTACAGGCTCATTATTTATCTTGGGAAACTCAAAATTAGTTTATTTCTTTGTGTGGAAAACATGTATTAGACATAAATCTCTCAAAGAAAAGAGGCAATTAATTTCTCAGTACTATGTGATGCCACACCTGACGTGTCTCACACAGAACAGAATGTTCTTATTTTACGATACGTTTGCAGAGACTCATTACCTGACAAGTGGATTATTCAGGAGAGGTTCATAGAATTCTTTGACTTGTCATAAGACTGATGAGGAGATTGCAGACATGTTATTAAAAAGATTACAAGAACACAACACTGATATTGCAGACTGTAGGGGTCAAGGATACGATAATGGAGCCAATGTCAGGCAAAATAAAAGGAGTTAGGGCCTGCATACAGGAAAAGAATCCAACTGCTGTTTTTTCCCCCTTGTGCTTCCCACTCCTTGAATCTTGTGGGCGTACATGTGGCATCATGTGATTACTTTCTCTGGTAGTGTAAATCACCTATATACTCTCTTCAGTGGAAGTCCTGAAAGGTGGAGTATATTAACTAAGAAAACTGGGTGTTCTCTGCATAGTCTGTCTGACACGAGGTGGAGTGCAAGAGTGCGGGCAGTTCATCCAATAGCTCAAAAACTTCCAAGTGTTACTGAAGCTTTAGAAGTCATTGCGTCCTCTCAAAAACTGTCAAGTGAGGCTCATTCTGATGCAGTGAGCCTAAAACAGTACTTTTCTTCCTTCAAGGCAGTTTTTCTCGCTACGTTCTGGATCAAGGTTTTGCAAAGTTTTGAAGAGAGAAACTTGATTTTGCAATCAAAATCCATTTCACTGGAAATCGCATCAGCAAATATTAAAAGTATTTCAGTGGAAATGCAGTGTCTTAGAGAGCAATGGACAGCTATTCTTTCTGAGGCCAAACTTGTCCCCACTGCATTGAAAGTACCAGCCGAGTTCAGAATGCAGCCACATCGCCAGATGAAAGAAAAATGGAGAAGTAGATCAGAAGACACAGATGAATCTCAAGATGCAGAGCCAGAATTTAAGAGAAATGTTTTCCTTGTAGTACTGGATTCCATAATTTCTGACCTTAATCACCAATTTATGGCCCTGGAAGACATCTTTACTCAATTTGCTCCCATTCTAAGATTTCGAAGTATGACTGAAGAAGAAATTTCTACTTCATGTAAAGCATTGGTTGCCAAATACCCTGAAGATCTTACGTCGTCCCTAGAAAGTGAGATCCTCCATCTTAAAAAGGTTTATCATGACACTTTTAAGAAAAACATCTCAGCTCCTCTAGAACTATTGAATGCTATTTATAGCTTACAACTAGAAGGAATATTCGGAGAAATATGCATCGCACTCAAGATCTTGTGTAATCTTCCCATGGCTGAGGGAGAAAGAGCATTCAGCAAGCTTTCAATAATAAACAAGCATTTGTCAATGCCAAATGTTTGCTTGCTGGTATTAGCATTAGAAATACAGGAGTTAGACAGATGCACAATAGAAATGGCAGTGAAGTATTGAACAAAACACCAACCCCACCTCCACCCTGCAGAGACGGACAGGCATTGGGGCATGCGTTTGGGTTGTCACCCATAAAGTTCATGCCATTTCACCTCGCCCTATCCTGCAGACACTGACAAGTGTTGAGGCGTGCCTTGGGGTGTTCGTCTTTACATTCACCCAACTCCATAAGGACATACGCTGAAATGAGTGCAATATAGAATGGGGTGAACTGGGGGGCCGAAGAGTCCAAGGCACAGCTCGATGTCTCTCAGTGGCTGAGGGGGTGGGGTGGGCATTGGAATGGCATGAGCATTACAGTTGGCAATCCAAAGGCACACCCTTGATGCCTGTCAGTCTGTACAGGGTGGGACGTTATGGTTAGAAACAGTAATGCCCCAGACGTGTGTTGGTATTTGTAGTACAAATTTTCAACATGGACATTTTTTGGCCCCCACCTCATGAAAGCATTTGGGACCTCTTCTCATGAACAGTGGCAGTGTGATTTTGTCAATGTGTTCGGAAATTTGAGTTTCCACAGTGACCGTGCCACTGTGAGCCAGATGTATAAAAAAACAGATCGGGCAAGATGTGAAGAATGTCAGCTGTACCATTCATAGGGAGGTGTGAAGAGATGGCAATGTTGAAAATCTGTAGCGAAAGTATTAAAAATGCTCAAACTCCCAAGCGTATGTGGAAACTGCACAACGCATGCGCGTAACACAGTCATTTAGTGGAATTATTTCATCAAATTTTCAACATAGGCATTTTGTGACATCTGCTCATGAACACTACCTCTATGATTTCCTTAATCTGTCCCGAACACTGATGTTCCCACAGCAACTGCGGGATTCTGCGCCAGATGTGTAAATGCATATTTCGGGTAGGATGTGAAAAATGACAGCTGTACTGTTCATAAGGAGGTCTGAAAAATGTCAATGTTGAAAATCTGGAGTGAAAATACCACAAATGTGCGAAGTTACGAGGGTGCGTGGAAACTGCATCATGCACGCTTGTAACACAGCCATTTTATGGACATTTGTCACCAAATTTTCAACACAGGCATTTTAGGACCTCTGTTCATGAACAGTCACTGTGATTTACATACGAACATATGAACAGTCGAATCTGCCAGTAGAACACACCAATCTATCTATGTAAGTCTGCCGGAGTGTGCAGCTAGCACCCTAGATTGCAGCTGCCCCAGCCTCCTCCCCCGCTTGTCCCAGCCACTGCCTCCTGACTCTTCCTCTTGCTTCATCCCACTCCTCCTTAAAGCTACTGACTGTCCTACATGTTACCACTCCCTCTGGCAGCGCATTCCAACTAGACACCACCCTCTCAGAAAAGCAGTGCCTCCTCATTTGCCTCTCGAAACGTCCCCCTTTCAACCTTAATCCATGCCCCCTCGTCTCTCTTCCACTCCACAGTTTAAACACTCCCTCGGTGCTACGTTTATTTACCCCCTCAGGTATTTAAACGCTTCAATCATATCTCCCTATTCCTCCTGTCCTCCAGTGTGTACATGTTCCGCTCCTTCAGCCTAACTTCATATTCCTTTCCTTCCATCCCTTTTAGCATTTTTGTTGCCCTCCTTTGCACCCCCTCCAGTAACTTTATATCTCTCCTCAGGTATGGCCTCCAGTATTGCACATAGTACTCTAGGTGAGATCTGACCAATGATCTGTAGAGAGGCAGGATCACATCCCTGTGTCTGGATGAGAACCCCCTTGCGGTGCACCCCAGCATCCTGTTTGCCTTCGCTGCTGCTCTGCTGCAGTGGGCAGAGTTGTTCAAGCTCCCAGTTACCAACACTCCTAGGTCCTTCTCTTACTCTCTGATCCCCAACCAATAGTCCCTCTTCTGGTTCTTAGCCCTGAAGTGCATCACCTTACACTTCTTTGCATTGAATCCTAGCTGCCACTCCACCAACCATGTCTCTAATTTGGTTAGGTCCCCCTGCAGTTTTTCCCATCCATCCTCTTCGTCTACCACTGCCCCAATTGGGTATAATGTGCGAATAGACTAACCCTGCTCCCCACTATGTGTGCTATATCGGAGATAAAGAGCCCAAATAGCACCAGACCCAGCACTGACCCCTGTGGCACCCCATTTGTCACTGCTCCGGTGCTGAGAGCCCCCCACCCTCCCCTGTAACCAGTTCTCTATCCATTTAGTCAGCTTTTTCCCACCTCCACTGCCATCAGCTTTCCCCATCTCCCATGAGGCACTGTATCAAAGGCCTTACTGAAGTCCCAGGACATGTACCACATGGCCCTGTCCAGCTCCTTGTCACCCAGTCACAGTACTGTATTAAGTTGGTTTGACAAGACCTCCCTGAGACAAACCTGTGTTGCCGCCCATCTTGGAGGCCATTACTGTCTAGTAATGCCTCCATAAGCTTACCCACTACGGACGTGAGACTTACCGGCCGGTAATTTCCTGGCTCCTCCCTAATACCACTCTTGTGTATGCGCACCACATGGGCCACCCTCCAGTCCTGGGGCACACACCCCGTTTCCAGGGAGGTGTTGAACAGATCTGCCAGCGGCTCAGCCAACAGCTCCGCCATCTCCCTCAGCACTATGGGGTGGATGCCATCGGGACTTGGTGCCCTGTCTACCCTTACTGCCCTCAGCCCCTCTAGCACCCTACTTTCTGCGATCACTTTGTCCGTCACCTCCTCCCTCCCCCTTTCCCCACCTCCCCAGCTCATTCTGGTAGTGGGCCATCCCTCTCCTTAGTGAAAACAGAGAAGAAAGTACTAATTTAGAATTTCCACTTGCTCCTCCCCTTTTTCCTCCCAATCTCCTCCCTGATTTATCCTCACAATATGTTCCTTGCACTTCCTCTTTTCCCTTACATACCTAAAAAAAGTCATTTTCTCCTCCCTTTATGCCCTGTGCTGAACTTAACTACCTGAAGACCTTAGCTTTTCTCACCCTCCTGGCAACCTCCCTTGACCAACTCCCGAAAGTCTCCTTATCCTCTCCCTTCCCTGTCCTCCTGTACTTCCAATATGCAGCCATCTTTGCCCTCACCCCTTGCAGCACTTCCTTGTTCAACCAGCACGGTTTCTTGCATCTGCTCTTCTTACTCCTGGCTCTGGTGCAGGCTACTGTGGCCTCTGTTAACCCAGCCTTTATGACTCCCCACTTTTGTTCTGTATCCATCCCCAGCCTTATAGCCTGGAGTCTCCCTTGCAGTATTGTTCCCATCACCCCAAAGTCCACCCTAATAAAGTCCACCACCTTAGTGCCCGTGCCTCCTGTCTTCCTGCCCAGCGCGACAACAAGCCACACTGTTTGGTGGTTGCTATCTGGTAGTGGGTCCCTCCACCCTTACCTCCCTCATTGACTCCCCATTTGCCAGTACTAGGTCCAGAGTGCTACCCAGCCTTGTAGGCCCACTTACCAATTGCGATAGAAGGCCATCCTGGAATGCATCAAGAAGCACCTGCTCCCTGGTACTGCTAGTGGCCGGGGTGCTCCAGTCAACCCATGGGAGGTTAAAATCCCCCCACTATCACCATACTTCCCCTTCTACACACTCTCCTTATCTGCACTGCCAACTCCCCATCCAGTTCCCCGGATTGGGCTGGTGGTCTGTACACCACTCCCTGCCTCAGCTTTCGGCCCCTGGAGTCCAGGAGCTGCACCCAAAGCGCCTCTGTCCTCTCCTCTTCTCCCTCGTCCCTTATGCATTTAATTCCTTCCCTCACATAGAGTGCACCCCCCCCTCTTCCAACCCCCCGGTCCCTGCTGTATATCCTGTATTCCAGGTTTGTCAGGCCCCAATTATGGTACTCTGTGGCCCAAGTCTCTGTCACTGCAGCAATGTCCACCTTCCCCTCTGAAAGGAGTGCCTGAAGCTCTGCAATTTTGTTCCCCAAGCTTCTGGCATTGAGAGAGACCACCTTCCACCCATACCCCTCCTTCTCCTCACTCTTCTTCTCCTTGGCCTGTGTCCCTCCTCCCAGTAGTCCGCACCCTTTCTTCTCATTATTCTTACTGGGTGGTGGTGCCTTCTGTATTACACTCAGACCACTCTGCCCGCCCCTCCCAGGGTTACTACGCCTCTGCCTTTACCTATATCTAGGGGTGAGCTCATTAGGCTCCCCGGTATGGACCTTTATACTAACCTCAGTCTTTTAGCCACCCCCCCCCACTAGTTTAAATCCACCTTAGTAGAGTTATACCCTTCTAATTCTGCCTTTAATACTTCCCTCCCCTTCCAGCTCAAGTGTACCCTGTCCCCCGCGTACAAGTCACTATTTCCTCAGACCATACCCAGTTAGTCACTAACCCATAATTTCTGATGTGGCGCCAATCCCTCAGCCACTCGTTGAACTCCTCAATCCTACCCTTCCTCCCCATGCTTGCTCACGGTTATAATACATTTTATGCTGGTTTTGGGCCTCTTTCTGATTACTATGGGCAATTTCAACATATTCTGTCAGTTCCTTTCTCAGGGCACACATATAAGATGTAATAACAAACGAACCCAGAGCAAATGCACTAGGGCAAGGGTTATCCCAGAGGATATTGGCCATACAGCCAAATTTTAATGAAGACACAAATTGCACATACCTCAGTAACACAACATATCATGGGAAGCATATGTAAATGCCCATGAATTGATTTGGACTGGCTCAACTTTAAGCAGAATTGCCTGGTGCCAGAAGGCCTCACAATACAATCAGCAAAGGCTGAGAACAGAAAACACAAACACGTGTTTCATCCTCATTTGGATTCATCAGTGTGCCATATCTGTACCTCAGCCCACAGAGCGATAGCCAGCCACCCTATAGAGGATCTTATTGGTTTGGGTCATGGGTAGCCCAAAGTAGAGAGAGAAGAGAACAACAAAAGTACCCCACAGCAAATGCACCGGGCAAGGGTTATGATTATCCCGGAGAATACTGGCCACAGAGCCAAATTTTAAGGAAGACACAAATTGCACATACCCCAATAATGCAACGCTTCATGGGAATCATATGCAAATGCCTATGAAGTAATTTGGACTGGCTCAACTTTAAGCAGAATTGCATGGCGCCAGAAGGCCTCACAATACAATCAGCAAAGGCTGAAAAGAGCAAACACAGACGTGTGTTTCATCCTCATTTGGACTCATCAGTGTGCCATACCTGTACTTCAGCCCAAGGAGAGAGAGCCAACCACCCTATAGAAGATCTTATTGGTTTGGGTCATGGGAAACCCAAAGTAGAGAGAGAAGAGAAGAACAAACGAACCCCAGAGAAAATACACTGAGGCAAGGGTTATCCAGGAGGATATTGGCCATATAGCCAATGTTAATGAAGATACAAATTGCACTTACCCCCATAATGCAAAGCATCACAGGAAACATATGCAAATGCACATGAATTATTTTGGACTGGCTCAACTTTAAGCAGAATTGCATGGTGCCAGAAGGCCTCACAATACAATCAGCAAAGGCTGAGAACAGCCGACACAGACACATGTTTCGTCCATATTTCGACTCATGAGTCCCCAAAACCAGCATCCTGGCTTGACTCGAGGTTAACGTGATAATGGGACATGAAGGTGTGTGCAGACGTCCAGGCAGTAGGCCTGCATATTTCCTGGATAGGGACGTCCCTACAAGCAGCCACTGCCGCAGTGGTATGACAGGCGGAATAAGCCCTTAGCCCTCCGGGAGGCTCCCTACCCACCAACCTATATAACCGTAACAGTAGATCTTCGAGAGAGGCTCTTGCAGTAGGTAATTACATACAGGACTGGCCTTGACAGGGCAGCGCTGGATCCCTGAAAAATTTCCAACTAGCAGTCCCTGGCGAGGACCGCCCCCCGTCAGGTGACCCGGCGTCAGGGAGGCGTCGGTCTAAAGGCGGTCCGGACGCTCCCTCCAGTTCTTTCCCCACAGGCCGGAAGAGACCCGGACGAGAGGTGCGGATATTTCTCTAAATGGAAAAGGAGCTGAAAAAGCCTAGGGGGATGGAGGGCGGGACGGTTTTACCTACTGCAAGAGCGTCTCTTGAAGATCTACTGTGACGGTGAGTTTTTAGGTAACTCTACTATCTTACTTCGAGAGGGCTCTTGCAGTAGGTAATTACATATAGGACTGAATCCCAAGCAGTCTGGAACAAAGAAAAGGCACTGGGAGGAGGAAAACTACTCCAAGAAATAATTCTAGCCGTGCAAGCCTCAAGACAGGAGGCCTTGCAAAACAGCTAGCCCAAAGCCTGCTCTACGGTGAGAGGCAATATCCAAACTGTAGTGTTTCGTAAAGTTATGGACGGAAGTCCAGGTGGTGGCAGCACGTATGTCTGCCGCAGACACATTCTTGAAACAAGCCGCAGAGGCAGCTACTCCTCTTGTGGAGTGGCCTCTGACTTGACCCGGGAGGGTCTTGTGGTATTTGTCATAACAGAAAGTGATGCAATGAGCCAACCACTTAGACAGGCATTGCTTGGAAACAGCATTGCCTTCCCTTTTGTGAGCAAAAGAGACAAACAACTGATCAGTCTTTCTGAGATCCTTCGTCCTGTTGGTGTAGTATCTCATATCCGGTGAACATCCATAGTATGGAGTAAATATTCCCCTTGATTAGAGTACTGCATAAAAAAGGCAGGTAGCTTTATGGACTGATTTAAGGTAGACTCTGCTACTACTTGGTAGAAACTTAGGATTCGATGCGAAGTAACTCTGCTCCTTGTGAAAATCAAGTAGGGATTTTACACATCAGGGCCTGAGCTCAGAGATTCTTCGAGAGCAAGTAATGGCCACCAATAAGAGCATCTTCCACGAAGAAACTTCAAATCTGCAGAAGCTGCAGGTTCAAAGGAGGAAGGGTAAGTTTCTCGAGAACAAAATTCGAGTCCCAAGGGGGGGGCAGGAGAACGGATGGGGGGCCTCAGATGGAGAACCCCTTTGAGAAAGGTCTTGGAGACCTCCAGCTGAGCAAAAGCCTTGTTTGCGAAGGGAACATGATAGGCCGAAATGGCCGCCATGTGTACCTTCAAAGAGGAATGGCTGAGACCAGGTCGAACAGATGACGTAGATATTCCAGCAGAAGCCCTGCTGAACAGGAGAAAGGTTCCATGTTCTTGGAAGCAGCCCAAATAGAGAATCTTTTCTACTTCATGGCATAAGTGGATCTAGTGGAGGGTTTTCTGGCCTCCACTAAAATCTCCGCCACTTTGGAAGACACTCCAAAATGGGATTGGGCTAGGTCTGCAGGAGCCAAGCATGCAGTTGAAGGGATTTGAGGCCTGGATGGACCAGGGTCCCCTGATCCTGGGTCAACAAACCTCAAGATAGAGGAAGAGGAAGAGGAGGATCCTCTGAATATTGTTGTAGAAGACAGAACCAGATCTGCCTGGGCCAGAAAGGAGCAATCAGAATCATTCTCGCTCCTTCTGAAGCTAGTTTCTGCAAGACTTGTGGGATAGACGAATCTGTCCTTCCAGTCAAGAGACAGAGCGTCACTCCAGAAAGCGTCTCGCTCTGGAACGAGCGAGCAGAAGGTGGTAAGTTCTGCGTTTAGGGGGGATGCGAACAGGTTGACCTGTGGTGTTCCCCAAAGTTGAAAGATATTGTCTAGGACCCCCTTGGTCCAGTTCCCACTCGTGAGTCAGAGCAGAAGAGTGACTTAGCTTGTCAGGAGGGTGTTGTCGACTCCCGGAACGTGAATCGCTGTGAGGTGAAGGTCGTGTTATGTTGCCCAATCCCAAACCCTCACTGCCTACCTGCATAGAGGGTAGGACTGAGTCCCTCTTTGCTTGTTGATGTACCACACTATGCACATGTTGTCCGTCTGGACGGCAAGGTGGCCGGGAAAGATGTATTGGTGAAGGGCTTGGAGAGCGTACAACACTGCCCGGAGCTCGAGCACACTGATGTGGAGAGCTTGTTCTAGCCTGGACCAGGAGCCCTGGGTCCGATGAGGGCCTAGATGGGCTCCCCAACCTTCGCCTGAGGCGTCTGTGGTTAGAATCTGGGAGGGGGGAGGATGAAAGAAAGGAACTCCCTGAAACAGGTTCTCTCGAACCATCCACCACTGTAAGTCTTGCATCATCAGCGAGGAGATCAGACCTGAGTGATCTAGGTCGTCCACTAGCTGATCCCACTGAGAGTGTAGAGTCCACTGAGAGATCCTCATGTGGTTAGAATCGAGCACGAGGGACCGTCGGGATAGCAGCCGCCATAAGCCCGAGAAGGCAAAGGACCGACCTTTCCGAGACCATCTTGCGGTCGGACAACAGACTTATCTGGGTCTGAAGGGAGGACGCCCTGTCCGGAGGCAGGAAGGCCTTGCCCATGGTCGTATTGAGGATCGCCCCAATAAACTGTAGCCTCTGGGATGGGTCCAGATGAGACTTGGAATGGTTGATGGTAATACCCAGGCAGGCAAAGACCTGCTGGGTAAGGAAGAGGAATCGTAGGAGTTCCTCCCTGGACGAGGCCACTAGGAGCCAGTCGTCCAGGTAAGGGAAAACCTGTACCCCCTTGGTACACAGGTGGGCAGCCACCACTGTCAGGCATTTGGTAAATACTCGGGGGGCCAAGGATAGACCAAACGGGAGCGCCTTGAACTGGTAGTGGTCCCTCTGGAACGCAAAATGAAGGTATTTGCGATGAGATGGGAGAATGGGAATGTGCAGATAAGCATCCTGCATATCCAGAGCACAAAGCCATTGACCCGGCCGGTGGAGGGGCAGAAGGCTCTGCAAAGAGAGCATCCTGAACCTTTTGTACTCTACATAAAGATTCAGGGAACTGAGATCTAAAATCAGTCTGAGATCTCCCATCTTCTTTGGGACCAGGAAGAAATAGGAATAGTAACCCGTCCCCTGAAGATGAAGGGGGACGGGCTCTATCCCTTGCTTCAGCAGAAGAGCCGAGATTTCCTCCTGGACCAAAGGAAGATGTTCCCGTGAATACGATGACTTCAGAGGGGGGTGGTTTCTGAAGAAACTCTATGGAGTGTCCTTCTGCTATGAGCTGGAGCACCCAAGAATCCGTGGTTATCCTCTCCTATCCTAGAAGGTGGAGGGAAAATCTCCCTCCTACCGGTTCCTCAGGAGTTCGGGCGGTGGGAGAGGAAAGGAGTCAGGTGGTGTGGGGCAGCGCCGCAGCTGAAGCACTTACTGCTTTGGGCAGGGGCATGGCAGCCGTGGGGCCCGGCGTTTTAGCCAGCCTTCCCGGGGTTTCGCCTTTGGCTGATTCCGTCTGCGAAAGGGATGGCGCTGCTGCTGAATGGGACGGTACATGGAATCAACTGACTTCAGAGCCATCCCCTTCTCTTGCAAATCGGTAATGATGTCTTTGACATCACCCCCGAAAAGCACTGACCCCCGGAAAGGTGCTTCCTGGATAACAGATTGACCTCGGGACCAGACCTGACATGCGGAGCAACACAGCAGTGCAGTAGGGCCTACGGCAAAAGCCGAGCTCCACCCAGCAGTGTCCACTGCGTCGTATGTCTCACGTAGCATGTGTCAACTGGCCGAACGAGCAGAGCAGATGAGATCAGCCAACTCCTGTTTGACTTGGGAGTCAGGCAAGAAGTCCAGTTTGGCTTCCGCCTGAGTAAGGATGGCTTTCTGGTAGTCCCCATGTGGCCGACATAGTTCAAGGCCCTAATCCCCAGTGTGGAGGAAGCGTAAATCTTTCTCTCATACTGGTCCAGAAGGTGAGATTCCTTATCAGGAGGTGACGAGCTAAGATGTTTAGGGTTCGCTGACCGGCCGTGAGTGGCGTTAATCACTACTGAGTCGGTACAAGGGTGAGAATCCAGGAAATCAACACCCTCTGGAGTTTGATATAGCCTGTTCGACTTCCTAGGAAGTGGAGCTAAGGCCGATGGTTGTTTCCATACCGTGGTAACAAAGTCGGCGTGAGGCTCTATCCAGGGTGGCACTAATGTAGGAGCTGTCATGGGCAGATCTAGATATTCATCGAGCTTCAGACGCTGAGGATCTGGTTCCAAGGAGCGCCGCTGATGAACCTCCTGGATTTTTCTAAGCAACTCCGTAAAAGAAGGATCCTCCGGAGGAGACTTCAGAGGAGTCCTTGGCCGGGGCTTCGACGGAGAGCGAGGCTCGTCATCTCTCTCTCTCGGAGCAGCTGTCAGAAGAGTCCAAGGAGTCAGAGAGTGAAGAGGAGGATGAAGAAGAGTAAGACTCCCTTTCCCGACTCGGGGGGAGGAACAGGCCCCTTGGGGAGTCCCCTGGGACACGTGTCCGGCCCTTCTCTGGATCCAGATGGAAGAACCCTGGAATCTGGAGGTGGTGAGGGAGTGTGTCGCCTCGGACGTACGGGAACCTGGGATGGCACCGTCGTCGGAAGGTGGCTCTCGACCTCTCTGGTGAGCTGAGCCTTGGCCTCAGCCCACCAGGAGGCCAGAGACTCCTGCAGGTCCACCAGCGGCCGCGAAGGGGTGGTGGTGGAGGAGGAGGCAGGGATAAGAATACAGGTTATACCCACTATGGAGCATATCAAAACCGACTCGCAGGTAACCCGGTGTCAGTGCACTGCGGTGTCAGGAAGCCCAGGCGCCGGGTACTGTGGTGCCAGATATGCATGCTCCCAGGTACACCGGCATCGAATAAGACGGAGGATACCTGGAAGCTGGGGGGGCTGCCTGAGAAGACGGCCTAGCCGGGAACCTCATGGGCAGGTCCGCAGTGGAGAGCCCGGAGGGCCTGATGGGAGCAGAAGATCTCCCTGAGTCAGTAAGACCGATGTCAGAGGCGATGGCGGAGGCCCTGACACTGGAGATACCGAAGTCAGAGGGGCCGGCGTCGGAGCCGACGTCAGGACCAGCGCTCCAGATGGAGGAAGGACTGACAGAGGCAAAAGATCCCCAGCTTCTCCCGGGGATGGAAGGGAAAAGTCCCTGGGTGCAGGTTGGGGGACTCTGGTTCCTCAGAGGCAGCGAGCTGCGGTGAACCCAGGAGCGATGGACACGGGAGGGGTCCATCGTCGGTTAGCATCACTGGCTGGACGTCGGACGAGCCGGCGTGAGGTGTAGAGGCAAGCTCCGGCGGGTGCTGGAGGAGCCGGCGTCCGACACGAGAACCATCACTGGACGCGGGTTGAGGGAGGGGTCGGCCTGGTCTGAGTGGGGAAGAAGCTGCGCGTCGCCCAGAAGGTCGGACATCTTACCAGCCCTCTCCGGGTGGGCGTCAGAGAGCCGGCGCCCGGCCCAGAGTCGCCCACGATGGTGGACCGTGAGCCTGCAGCCGAACCAGAGGCGGAGGCCTCCCATATGCCGGGCGCCACTGCAAGGCCTGTTGAGCCGAGCCAGGCGGGCACGCGCCGCCCCAGAAACCTCCGTGGCGGCCGTCCGGGAGTGATCCCGGAGGATGTTACCTGCATCAGTGACTCCCAAGGGAGACGCGGTGGAGGAGCCTTTGTCCCGGTGCCTCTCCTTGTCCTTCTTCTTTCGATGGCCTTCGGGGGAAGTGGACGCCTGCCTCAGTTTTTTAAGCTCCTTCTCCATAGAGCTCATTTTCTTCTTGAGAATATGGGCTTCCAGGGATTGCTGCCGCCTTTTTTGGATAGCCGTGTTAAAGCTGAGGCAATGCTGGCACTTCTCGACCGGATGCTCAGGGCCTAGGCAGAACAGGCACAGCGAGTGGCCATCCTTGTGCGGTAGTTGGGTGCCGCACGAATTGCACTTATTCTTGTGCTCGGAGGGTGTAGGGGACGACATACACCGATGTTAGTACTAGCGTTAGTGAAAAAATTAATTTTCGGTAAAAAGCAGACGAAGGAAGAGGCTGTGACAGCACGAACCTTCCGCAGGAGCTGCGAGCTAATGGCGGGGAAGAACTGGAAGGCGGGCGTCTGGGGCCGCCTTTGTCTGGCGTCTCCTGGCGGTCACAACGTCAGGGGCAGGTCCTAGCCAGGGACTGCTAGCTAAAATTTTTCCGTGGGGTCCTCTGCCTGCCAGCGCCAGTCCTATGTAATTACCTACGCAAGAGCCCACTCGAAATAAGATCTTACCATAACAGTAGGTCTTCGAGAGAGGCTCTTGCAGTAGGTATTTACATATAGGACTGACCCGCCAGACATCAGTATAAAGGGGTGCTCCCCCACGCCCGCCTTCCAGTTTTTTCCCGCCAAGGGCCAAAAGAGGCAAGACGAGAGAGAGAAGAGGATATTTCCCCCCATGGGAATGGAGCTAAAGAAGCTTAGGGGGAAGTAGGGCAGAAAGGCAATATCTACTGCAAGAGCCTCTCTCGAAGATCTACTGTTATGGTAAGTTGTTATGTAACTGTACTGCCTTACTTCGAGAGGGCTCTTGCAGTAGATATTCACATATAGGACTGAGTCCCAAGCAGTCTGGAACAAGGAAACGCACTTGAGAGGAGGAAAACTATCCATAGTACGGAACCTCTGGCTGAACTGGTCTTATGAAAGAAGACCTTGAAGCACAGTCAGCTCGAAGCCTGCTCTATGGCGAGAGGGAATGTCCAAACTGTAGTGTTTCGTAAAGGTATGGACAGAAGTTCAAGTTGCGGCTGCGCAAATGTCTGCCTCTGACACACTCTTGAAACAAGCCTCAGAGGCAGCTACTCCTCTGTTGGAGTGACCTCTGACTTGACCCAGCAGGATCTTGTTGTACTTGTCGTAACATAAAGTGATACAATGAATCAACCATTGATAGGCATTGCCTAGAAACAGCACTGCCCTCTCTTTTGTGTGCAAAAGAGACAAAAAGCTGATCAGTTTTCCTGAGATCCTTAGTCCGAGTGGTGTAGTATCTCAGTATTCTATGAACATCCAAAGTATGCAAGAGGTACTCCCCTTGATTAGCGTGTTACGTAAAGAAAGCAGGTAGCTCAATGGATTGATTCAGCGTAGATTCAGCCACCACCTTAGGGCTGGTGCGTAGAGCCACACATTCCTTGTGGAAAATCAAGTAAGGGATTTTGCACATCAGGGCCTGAAGCTCGGAAATACATTGAGTAGAAGTGATGGCCACGAGGAAGAGAGTGTTCCAAGAAAGGAACTTTAAATCTGCTGTAGCTGCTGGCTCAAAGGAAGGCAGAGTAAGCTTCTCCAGAATAAAATTCTAGCCCCATGGAGGAGCAGGAATGTGGATGGGGGGTCTCAAATAGAGGACCCCTCTGAGGAAAGTCTTAGAGACTTCCAACTGAGCAAAAGTTCTGTCTCTGAAGGGAACATGGTAGGCTGAAATCGCTGCCATGTGGACCTTCAAAAAGGAGTGGCTGAGGCCCAGATCGAAGAGATGGCACATGTAGTCCAGGATTCTACTGACTGGGCAAGAGAAATGCTCGAAGGCCTTTGAAGTGGCCCAAATGGAAAAACGCTTCCACTTCATGGCATACGTTAACCTGGTGGAAGGCTTTCTGGCCTCTACCAAGATGTCTGCTATAAGCAGAGAAACCCCGAAGTGGGCTTTAGCTACGTCTGCAGGAGCCACGCATGCAGATGAAGGGATCTGAGACCTGGATGAACAAGGATCCCCTGATCCTGGGTCAACAATTGATGCGACAAAGGAAGTGGAGGTTCCTCTGAAAACTGTTGCAGAAGCGAGAACCAAATTTGCCTGGGCCAGAAGGGAGCAATGAGGATCATTCGTGCCCCCTCTGAACGGAGCTCGTTCAGGACCCTCGGAATTAAGGGAATAGGAGGGAAGGCATAGACAAATCTATCCCTCCAAGCGAGAGATAGAGCGTCACACCAAAAAATGCCTCGCCCTGGAGTGAGCAAGCAGAAGGCGAGAAGTTTTGCATTTTGGGGAGACGTGAAAAGGTCTACCTGAGGCATTCCCCATTGCAGAAAGATGTCGTCTAAGACTTCTTGATCCAGTTCCCATTCGTGGGCCCTGGCTGAGGACCGACTGAGGTGGTCTGCAGGCGTGTTTTCCACTCCCAGAACGTGAATGGCAGTCACGTGAAGGTGGCGTTGAGTGGCCTAGATCCATACTCTCATCGCTTCACTGCAAAGAGGATAGGAACGTGTTCCTCCCTGCCTGCTGAGATACCAGACTACACACATGTTGTCTGTTTGTATGAGGAGATGACCGGGAAGGATGAAACAGTGCACAGCCTGAAGGGCATAAAGAACTTCTCTCCGTTCAAACACATTTATGTGCAAATTTTGTTCGAACCAGGACCAGCTTCCCTGAGTCCTGTGAGACCCGGGATGGACTCCCCAGCCTCCGTCTGACGTATCTGTTGTCAACGCCTGGGAGGGGGGTTCGAAATGAAAAAATTACTCACCTTAGTAATTGTGTTTCTTTTAATGGAGGCTTGCTGTATTCTGACATTATGCAGTTAGCCCCAGCACTTGAACTGCTCCAGAGAGGAAAGAGTTAACTCTATGCCAGAGCACAGAACGTTGAGCTTGAGCTCGGTTCAAACCTCTGTCTGCTGCACTTTGAAGTGTAACCGTCAGATTCTTATGAGCCAATACTAACTACCCCCACTATGTGGAAATTGTAAAATTTTACTAGCCAAAAAGGCAACCAAATATTTTGGATCCCCAAAAGACTCAAGTCGAGAAATCCCAAACAAAAACTAGGTAGTGAACAAAATAACTTACCACAAACCATAACAATAACCCACTCCCCCTATCTAAAAGGGAGAGTGCCAAGTACACCCCTGAGAGGCAACACTGTGCCTACCATCCCACTTCCCAAAAACCAGGTTCTGAGAGGGGAGGTCAGAATACAGCAAGACTCCATTAGAAGAAACACAATTACTACTGTAAGGTGAGTATTTTTTTCTTCAAACAACATTAAGTCTTGCTGTATTCTGACATTATGCAGACTACCAAGCAGTACTACCATGGAGGAGGGATCAAACCTATTTTGGGAATAGGCTCTTCAGTACTGCTGTGCCAAACTGAGCATCACTCCTAGCCTGGATATCCAGAGAGTAATGCTTGGTGAAAGTATGGACTTTTTTCCAGGTGGCTGCTTTGCATATCTCTAATAAGTGTATATCTCTGGCCCCAGCCAGAGAAGCAGCTGGACCTCTAATCGAATTAGCCCTCAGGCCTGAGGGGGGTATTTTGCCTAGCTTTTCATAGCAGAATTGTATACAAGAGACAATCCACCTGGCAACAGTTCTCTTAGTAGCAGGTTTGCCCTTTCCCACCTCACCATAAGTGAGGAACAACTGAAGGGAGTCGAACCTGAGTGCCTTAGTATGCTCAATGTAGTAGGAAAGAGCCCTTTTAACATCCAAACTGTGTAATTTTCTCTCTCCTGAAGAAGAATGATCAGTGAAGAACACAGGAAGAGACATGGATTGGTTCAGATGAAAATCTGTAACCACTTTGGGTATGCACCTCCTGTTGGTTCTAAGGGCCACCTTATCTCTATGGAATGAGATAAAATCAGGCTCCACTGACAGAGCTTGCAATTCACTGATACGTCTGGCAGAGGTGATAGCTACCAAGAAAGTACAGTTACGTAAGAACTTACCGTAACAGTAGATCTTCGAGAACAGCTCTTGCAGCAGGTTATACCATTAGGAATAGGAGCAGGAGGAAAGGCACAGAGGAATCTTCCCACCCAGGAGAGGGACAACGCGTCGGTGGGGTCGGGCGTCGGGTCCCCGGGGGTCTCCCGCTCCGGGGAAGGTTCCCTTGAGAGCGCAGCATCTCCAGTGTCGCCCACCTGGTCTTCGGGCTGTGTGGCGTCCTCCTCGGTGGAGTCCCTCTGACCGGCGTCCACCGGCGACTGGGGTGCGGTCCTTTTCTCCGCGGTAGCCAATGTCGGTCCTCTGGCTGACGTCTTTGGTGGCGTATGCCTGGCCAGCGACGGGTGTCTGGGTGTCGTCGGCTCCTGTGAGCGCTGGTGATGTTTGGCCGACGTCGGGTGGGCCGACGTCAGGTCTGACATCCATTTAAGGGACGTCAAGTCTTTAGTTTTGCAGGGCGCCGGATCCAGACCTCAGGGTGGCTGGGAGACTGACCTGGTGTCGGTGTCCTGGCGACGGGAGGAAGATTTATGGCGCTCACCCGACTTCAAAGAGGCCTTGGAAGATGTAGAGGAGGCCGAGGGCATCGAAGTCTTCAGAGGCTGGAGAGAAGAGGAACCGCTAGATGACCTGACCTGGACCGGGGGAGGTTGCGACTGAGCCCTGGAGGGAGAGCGGTCCGATTTGGAGCAGGAGCTTTGGGAGTCCGAGGCCCTTGCAGGGGAACTGGACCTCGCCTTGTCCCGGTGCTTGTCCCAGTGTTTATGGGATTTCCCTGAAGGCTCTACCCGGGAGGAAGGTTCCTGGTCCATGCTTTTCAGTTTCTCTTCCAGAAGAAATGGTTGAAGTGCCTTCTGATGGCGGATCCTGGTGCGGCTGTTGAAGCCCTGGCAAAAGGAGCAGGCCGTGGTGTCGTGGTCCGGGCCTAGGCAGTGCACACAGGCCGAATGGGGATCCTTGAAGGGGATCCTGTTTGCTGCAGGCGCACTTCGTTGGTGACCTCTAAGGATGTAGTTGAGAGGACATCAGTTGCTTAAAATCGAAAAGAAGATTAAAATCGCCGTAGTTCTACAGTCGTCACGGCTAGAAAGGAGACTGAGAGGCCAATACTGGCGCAGTCGACGGCGGAAAAGAACTAAGGCTTATGGGGACCGCCCTTATGTACCACGCCTCTCCGATGTCGGAAGTGGATCTGACATCGGAGGTCCCCGCTTGAAGACTGCTAGCTAGAAAATTTTCCTGCGGTCCTGGTGCCTGCCGCTTCAGTCCTAATGGTGTAACCTGCTGCAAGAGCTGTATCTCGAAGTAAGATCACAGTTTTCCAAGTCAAGTACTTAAGCTCTGCTGAAGACAAAGGCTCAAAAAGGGTGTTGCATGAGCTGAGCTATGCAAACATTAAGGTCCCAAGCAGGAATAGGATCCTTAAAGGGAGGGATTGGTATGAAGCAATCCTTGAAAAATTTGCAGAAAACAGGATGAGATTCCAGTGAGGAGGGCTTTCCCACTGACAAAAAGCAGAAGCAGCTGACAAGTGTACTTTGAGGGTAGCTGGTCTGAGGTCTAGGCCATTAAGATGTACCATGTAATCCAGAACTGTAGACAAGTCAGCAGTATCTGGGGATATATGCTTCTTGGAACACCAAATGGTAAATCTTTTTCATTTGGAGTTATAAGTTTTTCTGGTGACAGGTTTTCGAGAAGCTTTGAGAATGTCCAGAACCCCCTGAGACAAATGCAATTCTGCATATTCTAACTCTTCAAGAGCCATGCCTTGAGATTGAGAGACCAAAGGTTGGGATACCAGATCCTCCCCCGAGAGGAGGCTAACAGGTTGTGATTCCTGGGAAGAGACAGGGGAAGATGATCTGCTAGGGACAGCAACAGGGGATACCAAGGCTGCCTGGCCCAATCTGGAGCAATCAGAATCACTTTGCAAGATTGTGACCTTATCTTGACCAGGACCTTGAACAGTAGAGGAAAAGGAGGGAAGGCATACAGAAAATAGAAATTACGTTCTTACCGTAATTATGATCTTTCTGTGTATCTTCACCATTCATCACAGATGGGTACTGGCCGGCGATCAGGACCCCGAGGGAGCCTTTTTTTTTTAAGGATAGGCGGAGCTGACGCAGCATCGGCGCCGCCTCGAGGCCGCACGTACTACGTGGGCACTCGAGGATTAGCCGTTAAGCTGTGTCGACTACCAGCCTACCAGTTCTTCGCTCTCCATTGCCGAGGTCGCCTCGTGGGAAGCCTCGAAGAAGTGTTTTTGAAGAAAATTTTAGGCCTTAGCCTTTATCGTCTATAGTTCGTCGGTCTACTAGTTCTAGTCTGCCCTACTCGACGTTGCTGGTAAGATCTTTCCAGATCAGTGGCTTGTGCTGACCCGGGTACCGGGAGAGCAAAGGAGGCCTCGAGGGTGGCTTTTCTGCGAATTCTATAAAGTGGCCTCTTCCGACCAACTGAAGAACCCACCTGTCGGTGGTTATAGCCTGCCAACCCGGCAGGAAGTTAGCAATGCGACCCCCGACCATGATTTCCCGTCGATCCTGAGGGGCGGGGTCGGAAAGGAGTCAGGCTGTGGCGGCTGAGGGTCCCACTGGCTGGGCCGGCTTAGGAGTACGCTGGCTTCAGCCTGCGGGTTGTTTCCCTTGGGCTCTGTGAAAGCCGGACCCCTTGTTGTGGGGCGGAGCGGGACTGTTGTCTCTGCGTCTGTCCATGAAATCGGCTTTGGTTCCTACGAAAGGAACTAAGCTTGGGTCGGTACATGGCTTGAATCAACCTCACCGCCTTCCCGGCCTCTTGGAGTTTGGTAATAATCTTCTCTGATGGTTTACCAAACAAAACTTCTCCCTCGAATGGAGCGTCCATGATATTTTTCTGGACGTCCGGGGTAAAACCGGAGACACGGAGCCAAGAGTGTCTCTGGAGGCATACGCTGAAGCTGCTGCTCGGGCCGAGGAGTCCGCGGAGTCATACACGGCTCGTAGCACTTGGGTTCCCACGTCCGAACCCGTACGAAGGAGCTGAAGCATCTCCTCCTTCTGCTCACCTTCCGGCAGTTTCTCAGCCGCATCCAGACCCTGTTCCCACACGGCATTTTGGAACTGCACCATGTGGGTCAAATAATTCAGGGATCTGATAGCGCAGGTAGCAGAAGCAAACGTGCGCCTACCCATGGCGTCCAGCTGCTTGGACTCTGGGTCCGGTGGCAGGGTGCTCAGATGTTGCGGTCTCTGGGACCGGTCATGCGAGGCTGTTATGACCAGAGAGTCAGCCTGAGGACGCTGAATCAAGTCCTGGTCTTCCCTGGGAGCCTTGTACAAGCGATCAGCTTTCTTCGGCATCGCCGGGAGCAAATGTGGACGTTTCCACGCTGCCTTGGTGACGTCCACAAAAGTGTCTACCAAGGGTGGCACCACCACAGGTTTGGGGTCCTTCTGCCGAAGATACTTTGCAAGGCGTAGCCTTCCGGGGTCTAGCTCTTCCGCATCCCGTCCCATGTTCTCCTGGATGTGTCTCATAATATCCAGAACAAGGGTCATCCGGAGGAGACTTTGGCATCTCGCGTGGATCCAGAGAAGGGATGGAGAGGGGAGATGGGGATCTGGATGTTGAGAACTCTGATCCCGTGTCCTCCGGTCAAGGCGATCGCCGGTGTCTTCTGGGTCTCTTAGGGCTGGGTGACCTGGAAAAGGATTTGGATGGAGGTCTCCGTTTGTCTGGTCTCCCCTTTGGAGGTGTTCTATGCTCCCGGGGAGGAGGCAGCCGGCCTGCCGACCCCGATGGAGAGGGGGGCGCAGGAACCGGAGGAGTAACCGGTGGAGGAGGAGGAAGAGGAGGTGGAGTGGGAACCATGTCCTTCTTTATGGTGTCCCACCAGTAAGTAAACAGCTCCTTCACTTCTAACATGGAAAGGCTCCGATGACGGTCCGGGCGCCGTGGACGGTCCGCCGGTCCCGCCGGCTCCACAGGGGCCTGTGGGTAGTGCCGAGGGTTCCTGGGCGCCCCGGACAGGACCGGGTCGCCTGCCTGGTCCTCGGGCTGAGTCAAATCCTCCTCAGTGATGGTCTCCTGACCGATATCGGTCAGAGGCATTGGGGTCCTCTTCTCAATAGGAGCGGGCGCCGGTCCCCTTACCGGGGTCCGGTGATGCGTTGGCCTGGCCAGCGACGGTCGTCTGGGCCGACGGGCGGCCCGGGGACCTGTGAAGTAGAGGTCGACGACACGGACGCACCGCCGGATCCTGCGGCTTCTTCAGAGAGGTGAGCTCCTTGGTCTTGCGAGGAGGCAAGGAAGCAGACCTGACGCAGGTTCAGAAAGGCGGAACCCGACTTATGGTGATGGTGGCGATCCCCCGACTTGGCCAGGGCCTTGGAGGATGAGGAAGGCCTGGGAGTCTTGGCCTGGGAAGAGGATGAAGACTTTCTAACCGCAGCAGGGGGAGGTTGAGAACTGGCCCGGAAGGGGGAGCGGTCGGACCTGGAACCAGAGCTGCGCGAGTCTGAGGCCCTAGACGGGGACCTGGAAGGAGCCTTCTCCCTATGCTTCTCAGCGTGCTTGTGGGCCTTCTGCGAAGAGTCCCCCTTGGAAGACATGGTCTTGAGTTTTTCTTCTAGCAGAAATGCCTGAAGGGCCTTCTGGCGACGGATCTGGGTTCTGCTATTAAACCCCTAGCAAAAGGAGCAGGACCAGGTATCGTGGTCTGGACCTAGGCACCGGACGCAGGTCGAGAGCGGGTCCTTGAAGGGGATCTGCTTCCCACAAGCACACTTCAAGGAGTGACCGGAGGTCGGAGAGGACATCAGCGAAAAACCTGATTGTAGAAATCGAATTTCCCATAGGAAAAAACTTTACCACGCGTCGCGTGCTAGAGACTGAACCGCAAGGGCTCGAGACATGCAAGTCGACGGCGGAAAGAACTGGAATTACGGGACGCCCCTTATGTACTACGTCTGACATCGGAGGTGGGACCGACGTCGGGGGTGGTCCCCGCTGAAGACAGCTAGCTAGAATTTTTCCGTGGGGTCCTGATGCCTGCTGGCTTCAGTCCTAATGGTGTAACCTGCTGCAAGAGCTGTGTCTCGAAGTAAGATTGCTATAACCTGTTGCTGGGCATCATTCGTGAAGCCTGAAGTGCGCAGCTAGGAGTGACGGCGGGTACAAATGCCTGCCGCCGCCGCTCGGGAGGCAGTATCGAAAGCGTCCACAGCTGCTTTAACCTGTTGGTTGTTGGACTCAGTACCCCGGTTATGGTTTGAAGAAGCTCTGAATTAGTGTCCAACTCCGGTAGAGCTTCACCATTTGTTTGCACGAATGCCAAAGAATATACTCATATTGACAGAAATAGCCCTGGTAGCTGGCAATACGCATACCCAGGGTGGATGCAGCAAAGACTCTCTTACCTAAAGTATCTATCTTATGAGATTCTTTGTTTATAGGTCGGGCTGTAGTAGCCTGAGGGAGGATGACCTTATCATTCTCTGCCAAGACTACAATAGGGTCAGCAAAGGCTTGGGAGGCCAAAATGGGTCGATCCTTGGGAGCAGCATACTTTCTGTCTATGGACTTAGCCACAGAAGGAATGAGAGCAGGATTACTCCATACCATTTGAGAAAGCGTCTCAAAGGAAGGCTGTACCAGGGGAGTTAAATCCATATGGATGTCCAGGACATGAAGTTATTGGTGCCTTAAAAGCTTCCCAGGATCGATATCCGTAGTCTGGAGAGAAAGAGTGGAATTCAAATTTTTCAGCAGAGACTTAAATGACAGGTCCTCGACCACAGGATCTGCAATAGGATTAGGTCCTGTTCCTTCCACGTCATCACCCAGCCTACGGTCTGGGTCAGGCTCAATATCATCTCCTGACAGCCCAGGAGGGACTGTATGGACAGGAAAGGAGTGAAAATCAGAAGGAAAATAGGAAGGAAAAGGGTTTGGAGATGAGAAGCCCTGAAGACTGGGAAGACTTCACACCAAGTCTCGATGCTGAAGAACAGCACGGCGCCACCTGACCCAGCACAGCGTACGGTGCCGACAAAACCCTCAGCACCAAAAAGCCACATGGCGCCGACAATCCCAACGGCACTGAGGACGGCGCTGACAGACGCATCGGCGCCGAGCGACCCATCGACGCAGACAGTGCCAAAACCAACGCAGGGCTCCAAAAACTAAGATTTGAGGAGAAAGAAGGAAGAATACCAGGAGATAGAGGCATCGGTGTGGCCCCCTGCGCTGCAGCCATGTAAACTTGGTAAACTTGGTATGTATAGACAAAGTAGGCCATTAGACCCATTTAATTGTATCCCACTCATAGTGAGTTTATCTATTAATATTTCTTATATTATTCAATTGCAGAAATTTATCCAACCTATTTTTAAATGAGTCAAAAGTGGTAGCTTCGACTACATTTTTTGGGCAAATTATTCCAGATTGTTGGTGTTTGTATATTATAAAAGTTCTGGTGCCTATTTGTTCTTGCCCTATTTATAAATATTTGTTTACTGTGTGAACTAGAGTTTACTAATTTGTCAATCCTTTTTATGTTACATTGTAACATTAGTGTATTGTCTTCCATGATGCAGTATAAAAGAACAGGTTATTCACCTGTAACAGTAGTTCTAGGAGTCGTATATGTTGTTCATCCACACTGCTGGCATTGTCCCTTTCCCCTTTAAATCTTGCCGGAAGTCTTCAAGCTGGCTCCTCCCACCCACCCGGGTGGTAAATACCTTGGCTCCACCCCATGACGCCAGATCTAGCCCGCTGGAAGCCAGGCCAGGCGTGCCTTAAGCCGGGAGGTCGAGAGGTAGATGAACAACACATACTACTCCTAGAACTACTGTTACAGATGAGTAACCTGTCTTCTAGGAGCGTGATATGTTGTTCATCCACACTGTCTGGCAGACTCCAGCAGTTCTTCGGGAGGAGGGAGGCAAGACGCACACCCCCTACTTAGGAAAAAGAGATTGGAGAACCGAGGCCCCAAAACCAGCATCACGTCATGACTCAAGGTCGATGTGGTAATGGGTAATAAAAGTGTTCGCTGACTTCCAGGTAGCAGCCTGACAGATTTCCTGGATAGGGATGTCCCTGGAAGCAGCCACCGAAGCAGCAGTATAGCGGGTAGAATGAGCTCTTATCCCTCTGGGAGGCTCCTTGCCCGCCAACTCATAGCATAGACCTATGCATGATGCAATCCACCTTGCAATGGTCCGTTTGGCTGCAGGTCTGCCAGAAGCGGCTTCAGCGTAGGTGACAAACAGCTGGCGAACCTCTCCCCGAATTTCCGCCGTCCTCTCCTTATAGTAGGAGAGAGCACGCCTGAGGTCCAGATTATGGAGCCTGTACTCAGCATCCGAGGTGTAGTTAGGGTAATATACCGGCAGAGTCAACACCTGGTTGAGGTGACACTCTGACACCACCTTCGGAAGGAATTTCGGGTGGGGGCGCAGGACAACTTTGTCCCTGTGAAAGACCAGATAAGGGGAGTCCACCGAAAGCGCCTGGAGCTCCCCTGTCCTTCTGGCTGACGTGATAGCCACCAGGAAGGCAGTCTTCCACGACAAGTGCGAGAGCTCACACTTGTGCATGAGTTCGAATGGCTTGCCCATGAGCTTTGCCAAAACCAGCAAGAGATCCCACAGAGGTGGAGGTTCACACACCGGACGGGATATGTGATCCAGGCCCTTGAAAAAGCACCCGATTACCGTCTCCTGTGCCAACGTCGGCTGACCGGCCCACGCCGGGTAAGCAGAGATGGCTGCCAGGTGCACCCTAAGGGTCGATGATCGAAGACCCCCTTTGGAGAGGGACCAAAGGTAGTCTAGAATGTTAGCCACAGAGCAGGATAAGGGGTCCAGGCTCTTTCCCCGACACCAAATGGAAAATCTTTTCCATTTGAAAGCATAACATTTCCTGGTCGATTCTTTCGAGATGCTTCCACCATGGTGTAGACATCTTCAGAAAGACCCAAAGCCTGGAACTCTAGCAGCCAGGAACCAGGCTGTGAGGTGCAGGGATTGAAGGTCCAAGTGGAAGACCTTCCCTGGTTCAACGATATCAGGTCCGGCGTGTACAAAGCCGTCTGGCCCTGCAGCTGAGGCGATCTGGATACCAGAACTGGCATGGCCAACCTGGGGCTACTAGAATCACCTTCCTTTGTCCCTCTTCACCTTGAGTAACACCTTGTGGATCAAGGAAAATGGGGAAGGCGTAGAAGAGGCCTGGGGTCCACGGCCTCGAGAAGGCATCCCCCTGCAGCGAACCCCGCTGAGGGGGTGGGCATGGTACAGCCTCAGCTTGGTGTTCTCCCTGGAGGCAAACAGGTCCACCAATGGTTTGCCCCAATGGGAGAACAGGTCGTAAGCTACCTCTGGATGGAGAGACAACTCGTGGGATGTCTGGCCTATGCAGCTGAGAGCATCTGCCAGTTGGTTCGTGACTCCTGCCACATGGATGGCTAGGAGATCCGCCTCCAGCCGGCCGATGAATTTCCAGATCCAGAGCGCCTCCTTGCACAGCAGACGGGGGTGCACGCCACCCTGTCTGTTGAGGTAGTACATGGTCGTGGTATTGTCCTTCTAGACTTGAACCACTTGACCCCGGAGCTGAGGAGCAAAAGCTGACAGTGCCAGTCTGACTGCTCTGAGCTCCAATAGGTTGATGTGGCATCGGGACTCCTCGAGGGTCCAGAACCCGTGGGCTTTGTTGTCCCCCATGTGGGCTCCCCAGCCCATGAGAGAGGCATCGGTCATAAGGATGACCGTCGATTCGGGGCGGACAAATGGGACTCCTTCCTGCAAATGACTCGGAACGGTCCACCATTGGAGAGCGTCCCACATCCTCTGGTTACTGTAATCAGCTGGTCAAAGAGACCCTGACGCTGGAGACCACTGGGCGCCAGCTCCCATTGAAGGGGCACATGCAGTCTGGCCCAGCGGACCACTGGAAGTGCACGCCGCCATGTAAACCCAGGAGGCGCAGGAAGTCCCGCAGGGGCAAGTGCCCAACCAGAAATGATTGGGCAAAGGAGAAAGAACTCCACCCTGTCACCGGGAGCCAAGCTCTGGCTTGACAAGAGTCGAAGCTCCGCCCTGATGAAGCCCATCACCTGAGAAGGCATGAGTTCTGACTCCTCGCTGATCAGAAGGTCCAAGTGGGAGCAGGTTGGAGGGTCAGGTCCCTGAACCTCTCCACCTCCTGAAGGGAGGAACCCGCCAGGAGCTAGTCATCTAGATAGGGGTAAATGTGAACCCCTTGATGCCGTAGATGGGCTGCCACCACTACTATACATTTCGTGAAGACCCTTGGGGCTGATGACCGGCCGAATGGCATGGCTCTGAACTCGTACAGGGCCCCTTCGACTCTGAAGCGGAGGAACCGCTGATGGGATGGACGGATTGGGAAGTGGTAGAATGCATCCTGAAGATCCAGTGTACAGAACCACATTTCGCTCCAGGGATGGAATGATCTGGTTCAGAGTTACCATCCAGAAGGTGCGAGACCTGAGATACCGATTCAGGTCGTGGAGATCTAGGATGGGGCGCCAAACCCCCCCCCCGCTTGGGCACCAGGAAATACCTGGAGACGAAGCCTGGGTCTGAAGGAGGATCCGGCACTGGGGCAACCGCCTCCTTGAGGAGGAGTGTGCTAATGTCGTCTCCAAGGGCCGACTGGGTGCCAACTGAGATCCTTTCTCCGTGGGGCACGGGCTCGGCTGGGAGGGTACTCAACTTCAGGGGCAGACCCTGCCCGACCACTTCAGAACCCACCTGTCCGGAAGTGATACCGACCAGGCAGAAAGGAAGTGGCGGAGCCGCCCCCACGGAGGACTCAGAACTGGCGTGACGGTGGGGAGGCCACCACCCGTCACTGTGCAGGCTTGAGAGGAGGGCACCTGACCAGTGCCTCCGCCTCCTGCGGGGTTGTTAGACCTTGTTTGGGCCTAGGCCAAGCTTGAGCCTGCTTCTGTTGCTGGCCCCTGGAAGGAGGGCTGTCTGACCGCAGGGGAAGAATGCCGAAAGGACTTCTTCTTGTGCTTCTGCTGGTTCTGCCCAAAGAACCTTTAGTAGAGGTGGCATCTAAGGTGGCATTAGACTGCTCAATGCGCTGCAGATGATCTGCCACTCCCGGACTGAAGAGGTCATTGCAAGGAAGGCACGCTAGCTAGCTTGTGCTGAGTATCCGCAGGAAAGGAGGGATAACCGAGCAGCCCTGGGCGGTGAGAGGCTACCGCTGCAGCTAGCGAACGGGCACAGGAATCACCGATGTCCAGAGCTGTCTGGAGCTGTTGCTTAGCAACAGCCCGGCCCTGATCCCGGACCTGCTTGACCGTGGTCTGCATGTCTGCTGGGAGATGAGGAAGAACTTCATTCAGCGACCCCAAAAGGGCATGAGAGAAGTGTGCCATGACCACTGCTGAGCTAGCCTGACAAAGGCCTAAGGATGATGCCATGTAGACCTTCCGGGCTGAGTGGTCCATAAGTTTGGACTCCTTGTCCGGAGGGTGGTCAGTATCCGTAGAGCTGCCCGTTCACCTGAATACTGAGGCAGTCACAAGGCTTTCTGCCGAGGAGTGCTCAATAAACCCCGCCAAGGACCCCATGGGCACCGTGTACTTGCGGGCAGAGGGAGCCGGGCAGGAGGCTGGACGTTGCCAGAGTTCCAGAGCCAGGCCAACTATGGCCTCAGCCACTGGGAAGGCCTCCGTCAGGGTATCCCCCCTCTCGAGAATATCCGTGAGAGGAAAATCTTCCTTCTTCTGAATAGGCTGCAAAGGCATGCCCGTGGACTCTGAAATGAGTCGAAGGATGCCCTGGAAGGAGGAAGGCCCTTCTTCCATGCCTGACACTGACAGCTCATCGTGAGAATGAAGGCCGGTGTTATCCAAATCCGAGGAGTCCAGATACAAAGGCCTCCCACCTAAATCCCCCTCGATGCGCCTAGGGTGATCATGAGTGACCGTGATGGACAGCCTGTGGGGCAGACCCGAAGACTGCCGGTCTTCCTTAGAGGGAACCCCTTCCTGAGGCTGTTTTGGTGGTGGTTCCACCAAAATTGGCGGGGAGCCTGAAACAGGCCGAGCCGAAAGGCGCACCGGGCCTACCGGATGGAGAACCAGAGTCCTCGGAACCGAGGAAGTCGGTGTCGCCCGAAGAGGCTGAGGCCAAGTAATGGCCGGTACTGCCGGGGCAGACGGCTTCTGACCTGTCAACAGAAGTTGCTGCCACATAAGGTCCTCATAGCATCGAAGAGTTTCCGTTTTGCCTCCTCATCCAAGGAGGATGAGGAACGGTGGCAGCGCCTCTTTCGAGTGTTCAGGTCTTCTATCTTACACCGACGGGGTCTTACTCCTCGATCGAGACCGATGGCATCGGCTCTGTCAGTCGGGGGAAGCCGACTTCGGTGAAAACCGAGGTTCCAGCTCCTGTCCCTCGATCGGGATACCCGAAGGATGGGTCTCCTCTTCGAGAAAGGAGAGAATAGGAGTCCTCTCCAGAGAGTCGTCGACAGGCGTCGACGACAACGGCTCGATCGGGTCGAGAGATATCTCGGCCGGTTCAGCCGTGTCCTCGACTTCGGTGCCCTGGCCAGACGGAAGGTCCGAAAAGCCGGCAGCCGAGGAGGCGATCTCGACCGTGGTCGAGATCCCCTGCTCCTGAGGGTCGGACAGCTCTCGGTCCCAGGAGCGTCTTCTTTGGCTAGAAGATGGTTTGGGATCCTTATCCTTTTTTCTGGATCGGGAGGAGTGCGAGCCCGAAGGCGCCTCACCCTTAGTAGGGAGAGACTGTCACAACTCCCGGAAGGATCTCATGAAGGTGGAGCCCAAGTTGAGCGGCATGAAGAAGCTTCGGTTGGCTGAAGCTTGGGTAGCTTCTTCCTCGAAGGCCGCCATCTGCTCGAGCTGCTCGGCGGATCCCGCAGCCGCGGAAACCGCCCACCTGGCCTCCTTCGATTTCACCGGTGGATTGCGAAACTCCGGTCTCCCCAGCTTCAGGAAGCCTTACGGTCCTCCAGAACGGTGGGATGGAAGGCAGAGCAAATAGTGCACGCCGAGGTATCATGCACGGCACCGAGGCAGTATACGCACGAGAGGTGGGGATCGGTGCGCAACATTTTTTGTCCACAAGGACACCGGTGAAATCCGGGGATGACTTGTCCTCCATATCCGAAGTGTTCAGATCTGAGTCGTACACTCTTACAAGTTTTAAAGCGGTAGAGTGCAGTAAAGAAAACCGCCGATTTGACTCCCAGGGCCTCTATTGCTGCAAAAGCAGCACGGGAAACCTGTATCTTACAGCGGAAAGGAAGATCTGGCGTCATGGGGCGGAGCCGAGGTATTTACCACCCGGGTGGGTGGAAGGAGCCAGCTTGAAGACTTCCGGCAAGATTTAAAGGGGAAAGGGACAATGTCAGACAGTGTGGATGAACAACATATCCACGCTCCAAGAAATACAGGTTACTCACCTGTAACAGGAGTTCTAGGAATGGTATATGTTGTTCATCCACACTCATTGGCAGGTATCCTTGCCGCTTTAAATCTTGCCGGAAGGTCTTCAGGCTTGCTCCTCCCACCCACCAGGTGGCATAACTCTTAGCTCCCCCATAGCACGCCAGATCTGGCCCGCTGGAAGCTCAGGTTGTGCGTACCGAAGCCGGAGGGTCGGGTGGGTCGTGTGGATGAACAACATATACCATTCCTAGAACTCCTGTTACAGGTGAGTAACCTGTATTTCTAGGGACATGGATATGTTGTTCATCCACACTCATTGGCAGACTCCTAGCAGTTCTCCGGGAGTGAGGGAGAGGCAGACGACACCCCAATACTTACTTGGGAAAGAGAGACTGGAGAACCGAGGCCCCAAAACCAGCACTAGCGTGACTCAAGGTCGATGTGGTAATGGGTAATAAAGGTGTTTGCTGACTTCCAGGTAGCAGCCCTGCAGATTTCCTGGATAGGGCGTCCCGGAGAAGCAGCCACACACGTTTACAGCAGTGTAAGCGGGTAGAATGACTCTTATCCCTCTGGGAGCTCCACTGCTTGTCAACTTATAACGAGATCTATGCAGGAGTGTTACCACCTGCTTATACGTCACTTACGCTGCAGGTCTGCCAGATGCGGCTTCAGCGTAGGTGACAAACAGCTGGCGAACCTCTCCACATTTCAGCCGTATAGCTCCTTATAATAAGCGAGCCTCTTCTAGGCCCAGATGGAGCCCATATTCGGCCTCCGAGGGTGTGATTGGGGTAGAACACAGGCAGAGTCAACACCTGGTTAAGGTGGAAACTCCGACACCACCTTCGAAGGAATTTCGGGGTGAGGCGCAGGACAACCTTGTCCCTGTGGAAGACCAGGTAAGGAGACTCGATGGAAAGCGCCTGGAGCTCTCCCATCCTTCTGGCTGGCAGATAGCCACCAAGAAAGGCGTTCTTCCACGACAGGTGAGAGAGCACACCTGTGCATAGAGTTCGAATGGCTTGCCCATGAGCTTTGCCAGTACCAGCAGTAGATCACGGAGGTGGGGGTTCCCGCACTGGAGGAAATGTGATCAAGGCCTTTGAAGCGCCAGAACCACCTTCCCTGCACTACAGAGCTGCTTCCCGGCCCGCGCCCGGTAAGCAGAGATAGCTACCAGAGTACCCTTAGGGTCGTCGACCTAAGCCCTTGACTAGAAAGGGACCATAAATAGTCCAAGATGCTTGCCAAGGAACAGGAGGAAGGGTCCAAGCCCTTGCCCTGACACCAAATGGAAAACCTTTTCCATTTTGAAGGCAGAACATTTTCTGGTGGACTCCCTACACGGGACGCCTCAACTACATTGAGGACCTCGTCGGAAAGACCCAGGCCTGGAACTCTAGCCGCTCAGGAACCAGGCCGTCAGGTGCAGGGGATTGAAGGTCCGGATGGAACACCTTCCCCTGATTGACTGAGAGCAGGTCGGGCGAGCTGGAAGCTGCCGCGAGTCCTGGAGCTGAGACTGAGGAGATCTGGGTGCCAGAACTGGGCGAGGCCAGTCTGGGGCTATCAGAATCACCTGCGCCTTGTCCTCCTCGCCTTGAGAGCACCTTGTGATCAAAGGAAATGGGAAAGGCGTAAAGAGGCCGGGTCCACTGCCTCGAAGGCATCCCCTGCAGCGAGCCCTGCTGAGGGGCGGGCATGGAACAGGCTCAACAGCGTTCTCCTGGAGGCAAACAGGTCCACACTGAGGTGTGCCCCAATGGAGAACAGATGCTATACCACCTCCGGCAGGAGAGACCCTCGTGGATGCAGCCCCTATCCGATCAGGGCATCGGCCAGAGTGTTAGAGCTCCTGCACGTGAATGGCTAGGAGATCAGACTCCAGGCTGCGCCACAGTGACCGTCTGAGGCTTCCTTGCATAGAAGCATGGGCGCGTCCGCTTCCTAGCGGTTTAGATAATACATGGTGGAAGCGTCGTATTGTCCGTCTGGACTCGGACCACTGACCCGGAGGAACGAAGCAAAGGCGGTGAGAAGCTAGGCGGGACCGCTCGCGAGCTCCAGCAGGTTGATGTGGCATCGGGACTCCATGGGGACCAGAGGCCATGAGCCCAGTGTTCCCCAGATGGGCACCCCAACCCATCAGAGAGGCATCGGTCGATAGAGAGCCGTCGGCTCAGGGGAACAGAAGCAGGATGCCCTCCTGCAAATGATCTGGAGCGGTCCACCACTGGAGAGCATTCCATCCCTGTGTCACAGACAAAGCTGGTCAAGGATCGCAGCATTGTGACCACTGGCTGGCCAGTCCCACTGAAGGGGACGCATGTTCCAGCGGCCCAGCGGACCACGCTGGCAAAGGCCGCCATGAGACCCAGGAGGCGCAGGAAGTCCCGGCAGGGCGCAATTGCCCAACTAGAAATGATCGGGCAAAGGAGGAAGAACCTCGGCCCTGTCCGCCGGGGCAGCTCTGGCTCGAAGAGAGTCGAGCTCGCCCGATGAACCACAATCACCTGCTTCGGCTCGAGTTCCGACTTGGCCTCGTTGATAAGAGGCTGATTGAGAAACAGACCTGGAGGGCCAGATTTCTGGACCACTCTGTCTCCTTCCTGGAGGAGCTGCTATCAGCCAGTTGTCCAGGTAGGGGTACACCCGGACCCTTAGGCGCACATAGGGAATGCTGTCCACCACTGCCATGCATTTGGTGAGACCACAGGAGCTGGAGACAAGCCGAAGGGCATGCTGGAACTCGAAGAGGATCCTTCCGCCGAAGCGAAGGAATCTGGTGAGACGGACGGATAGGGACGTGAAAACGCAGCCTCCTGCAAGTCAGGAAAGCAGAACCACACGCCCGCGTTCAAGGATGGTATTATCTGAGCAGAGTGACCATCCACAGAGGTTCGAGACCCAAGGAACTTGTTTAGTCGTGTAGGTCGGGAGAATGGGCGCCAACCCCCGTCCTTTCGGAACCAGGAAGTACCTGGACACAAACCTGGGTCTGAAGGAGGGTCCACCACCTCTCTTATCACCTCCTTCTGGAGGAGGAGGCGATGTCGGCTCGACGAGCCGCCAGTGAGCTGGGGATCGAAGCCCCGAGGCGGCAGCTCTGAAGGTGGTGCCTGCTCCAATTCCAGAGGCCTCTTCCACCACCTCCAAGACCCACCTGTCCCATGGAAACAGCGGACAGGCGGGAAGTGCAGAGCCGTCCCCCCACGGGGACCCAGGGATAAGGTGGCCGGAATGGGAGGCGACACCCCTCAGCCCGCTCACTGGGCAGGCTTGGAGGAGGACCGCCAGGGGACCCTCTTGGGCCTTTCCTCCCTGCCTCCTGTTAGAGGAAGCCGCGGCTTGGGTTTGGGATACAAGGCGAGCCTGCTGGCCCCAGCGTTGCTGGGCCAGGCGCGCGGGGCTGGGGCAAGGGCGAAGGGGCTTAGGCTGCGGTTTGCGCCTTTGTCCTTCTGGCGGAAGGGCCGAGTCAAGGTAGCATTCAGACTTCTCTCGATCCTCTGCAGGTGACCTTCCACCCCCAGGGGCCGAAGGGTCAGTCCCAAAAGGAAAATTACATACCTACGTAATTCTTGATCTTCTTGGGCGAGTCTCCACCACTCATTCACACTAGTGGGATTGGCGCGGAGCACCAAGACCCATCGGAGCAAACTTTTGCTGGAGGGTTGGCCTTGACAGGCGCCCTTGAGACACGGCGCCCATGAGCAGCCTCGGCCCGCGGTAATGACCATCTCGGCAGCGACCCTCCGCCCGCCTCAGTCCTTTTTTACAAGGAGGTGCAGCGCAACTAACGTAAAGAGTAAAACCAACATTAAAAAGCGGACATAAAGATAATCCATTATGACCCGAGTAAGAAGGGTCAGCAAAGAAGTCCTCACAGCCTAAAAGATTTGAGGGTGAAGACCAATACAGCGGTGAGCTCGGGGGATGGAGGGTGGGCGTGTGGATGAGTGGTGAGACTAGATCAAGAAGATCAAGAATTACGGTAGGCACACGTAATTTTCCTATCTTCCTCGACATAAGTCTCCACCACTCATTCACACTAGTGGGAGAGTACTCGACTGATAATCCCCAAAGAGGCGGCAGGAAAGCCAGAGCTCACAGCGTCTAAGATGAGAAGCCATTAAGGATAGTTCTGCAGAATAAGAATGTCGCCTGGCATGAACATCCAGTGCATAATTAACTTGAAAGTATGCACCTGAGCTCAGATAGCGGTGCATATATCTGCAATTGAACATTACAATTTCTGAAGGATCGACCCGCCTAGTAGAGTGGCGTACTCTGCTCTAATTTAACTTGAGCCATGGAATAGCAATGGCGAAGGCATGCCACTAACCATGAAGAGATACATCTAATAGCGACAGGTTGACCCAACCGGTGTCGCTGAAAGAAACAAACAGTTGCTGAGTCTTGCGAACATCCTTGGTTCTATCTAAATAGAACAAAGGCTCTCTTCCAAGGAATGAAGAGCTCGTTCCCCTTCATTTTGGAAATTAGCGAAGTAAGCGGGAGAAGTACCAGAGGTTGGTTCAGATGGAATTCTGACACAACAGTGGGAAGAAAATTAAGGATAGTCACAGAGAACTACCTTGTCCTTATGGAATACAGTATCACGGAGGATCCGTAACCAGTGCATGTATCTCAGAGACCCTGCGGGCTGAGGTAATGGCCACCAGAAGCAGTCTTCCAGGTAAAAATTTTAGCTCACAGGTAGCTAAGGGTTGAAAGGCTTCCAGTGAGCATGTCCAGTACATGGTTAATGTCCCAGAGCTGCAACTGGACGCTTAACAGGGGTCTGATGGAGAATCCTAAGAAATCTCTTCACCATGAGGTAACTGAGCCAGAGTTAAGGAAGAAACCCGGCTCATGGAGCGCTGAGATGGCACTAAGGTGAACTTTAACTGTGGAGTACTGAAGACCTAAGTTTGATGGGTCAAAGATACTCAGAACCTTGCTCAGGAGGACAGGAAAAGGATCAAGAGGATTTGCACACCAGAGAAAACCGCTTCATTTGAAGCGTACATGCTGGGTGGCTGGCTCAGCAGCCAGAAGGATGTCTGAGACTCACAGAGACGTTGAAACCGATTCACTTCTATCTTCAGGAGCCAAGCATGAAGGTGAAGTGATTTCAGGTAGGATGGACCAGCGAACCCTAGGTCAGAAGACTGATTTGCAAAGGAAGTGGTCTCGGAGAGCTGCCAACATACTGTTGAGTGAGAAACCATAGTTGCCGAGGCCAGGAAGGAACAATGAGAATCATCTTGGTCCCTGAGACTCGAACTTGAGGAGTACTCTCTGGATTAGAGGAAGTGGTGAGAATGAAGTAAAGCGTTTGTCCACACGCAGCCTGAACGCATCCTGACAGAAAATGCCAGGCCCGGATTTCTGGAGCAGAAGAGAGGCAGTTTTTGCGTTGAGTGGGGATGCAAAAGGTCCAGGTCTGGAGTCCCCCACTCTTTGAACAGGGACCGAGCCACGGGTTGGATCGAGAGACCACTCATGAGGGTCTGCCTGCTTCTGCTGAGGTGATCTGCTAGGTCGTTTGTATACCTGGCAGATAAACCGCTTGAATCGAGACTTGTGCTCCAAGCACCACTCCACACCCTCATTGCTTCCCTGCAAGGAGAAGAATGAGCACCGCCTTGCTTGTTGATGTAATACATCACTGCTTTGTTGTCCGTTTGAAGGAGAATGTTCTTGTGACAAAGGACATCCTTCAAAGCTCGGATTGCATAGAGGGACCGCTCTCATCTCCAGGACATTTATGTGGAGATGAGTTTCGAACTGAGTCCATACACCTTGAGTGTGGAGGGAGAGACAGTGAGCTCCCCATCCCATTAGCGATGCATCTGTGGTGATGGAGATCTGATGATCCAGGGAGCAAGGGGAATCCTTCCAGGAGATTGCTCTCTTGAGACCACCAGGTGAGAGACCTAAGGGGCTCCGTCACCTTGATGGGATAAGACTGGGGTGAGAGGTCGGGGACCACTGAGTGGAGAGCACATCCATTGGGTGATTCTCATGTGCAGTCAGACCAGAGGGACAGTGAAGACCGAGGACACAGGAGACCCAACATGCGTTGAATCGAGAGAACTGTAACCGATTGGTTCTCCCTGATGTAGCAGACCACCTGAAGGATGTGAGGTCTTCTGTCCTCTGGAAGGAAAGCCTTCAGCTGAAGAGGTGTCGAAGCGTCCTAAAAAAGGAGCCTCTGGGAGGGTTGCAGTTGAGATTTTTTCAAATTCAGCAGAACTCCCATGGACGTGAGAGAGGAGAGTCGTTTGCACAGCTTCCAAAGTCCCTTGGCGGAAGGGCTTGCCAGAAGCCAATCGTCCAGGTAGGAACAATGAGTCCGGACACTTTCCTGAGATGCGCCATGAAGAACTGCAAACACTTTGTAAAACCGCTACGCCGGTGAGAGCCCAAAGGGCAGGACTCTGAACTGATAATGCTGACCCAAAGCTACAAACCTGAGGAATTGCGGTGGAGTGGATTGGGCGAGATATGCTGGTAAGCATCCTGCATATCCAGAGGCCAGCTAGTGGTGCTGATGCAGCAAGGGTAACAGGGTACCTAGGAAATCATCTTGAATTTCTCCTGGGGAGAATTTGTTTAACTTTCTGAGGTCTAGAATGGAGCATCCCCCAGATTTCTTTGGAACCAGAAAGTAATGGGAAGTAGAGACCCTGTGTTTATGAATACTGGAGCACCAGTTCTATTGCCCTGTTGTTCAGAAGGCCCTGGATCTCTAGGTGAGGAGATCTGACTGAGACCGAGCAACCTGGGTTGTCGTGGGAGGACAATCGGAGGGGTCCAGAAAGTGAGAGAACCAACCCTGCGAATTATCCGAGAAGAACCCATTTGTCTGAGGTTATGGACTTCCACTGGTTGGAGAAGTACATCAGGCGACCTCCCACGGAGGAGAAGTTCCACCTCGGGCAGAGTGGATGGAACTTGGGCCAACGACTATAAGGTAGCGCTGGGAGCTTTAGGTCCCTACGCTTGCTCGCGTCTTCTTTGAGGTTGGGCAGGTTGGCTTTATGGAAGCTCCCTGCCTCTGCCCTCGAAGGACTGACGACTATGAAACTGAGCGTCTGTTCACATGCCCCGAGAGGGGCAGGCGGAGGTCTGGCCAACTTAATGGCGATCTAGTCTTCTGAGTGGCCTCTAAGGCCTTGCTCCACCTGAGGGCCAAAAAGAAAGGAGCCATCAAAGGCAGCGCCATCACCTGCTACTGAGCATCATTAATGAAGCCGAAGCACGCAGCCAGGAATGGCGCCAGTACAAATCCCTGCGGCCGCTGAGCGAGAAGCAGTGTCGAAAGCGCCCATGGCGGCTTAGACTGTTGGTTATTGGACTCAATACCTCTAATAACGGTCAGAAGAAGCTCTGACTCGGAATCCGAATCTGGAAGAGCTTCAACCATTCTTTTCATAGAGTGCCACAGGATATACTCATACACAGGAAAAATAGCCTTGATAACTGGCAATATGCATACTTAGAGTGGAGACAGCAAAGACTCTCTTACCTAATGTATCCAATCTTACGAGACTCTTTGTTAATAGAGTCGAGCTGTAGTAGTTTGAGGAAGAAACGAACTTGTCATTCTCTGCCAGGACTACAATAGGATCGCAAAAGGCTTGGGATGCCAAAATGGGCGATCCTTGGGGCTGAATACTTCTTATCAATGGATTTAGCCACTGAGGGAATAAGAGCAGGTTATTCCATACCATTTGAGACAACGTCTGAAGGAAAACTGAATCGGAGGAGTCAAATCAGTAGGGATCTCCAGCATGAAGATACTGGAGTCTTAATATCTTCCCAGGATCCATGTCTGTAGTCTGGAGAGAAGAGTGGATCCAGGTTCTTCAACAGAGACTTAAGGACAGGTCCCACCACAGGCTCTGTAGCAAAGAAAGATCCTGTTTCCTCCACTTCATCACCCAACGAGAAGGTCTGGGTCAGGCTCAACATCATCTCCTGATGGTCCAGAAATACAGGTTACTCACCTGTAACAGGAGTTCTAGGAATGGTATATGTTGTTCATCCACACTCATTGGCAGTATCCTTGCCGCTTTAAATCTTGCGGAAGGTCTTCAAGCTTGCTCCTCCACCCACCGGGTGGTATAACTCTCGGCTCACCCATGGCGCAGATCTGGCCCGCTGAAGCCGGTGGGCGTCAAGCCGGGAGGTCAGGTGGGTCGTGGATGAACAACATATACCATTCCTAGAACTCCTGTTACAGGTGAGTAACCTGTATTTCTAGGGACATGGATATGTTGTTCATCCCACTCATTACAGACTCCTAGCAGTTCTCCGAGGAGGAGGGAGGCAGACGCACCCCCATATACTTACTTGGGAAAGAGACTGGAGAACAGGGCCCCAAAACCAGCATCCCGGCGTGACTCAAGGTCGATGTGGTAGTGGGTAATGAAGGTGTTTGCTGACTTCAGGTAGCAGCCCTGCAGATTTCCTGGATAGGGCGTCCCTGGAAGCAGCCACCGTTGCAGCAGTATGGCGGGTAGAATGAGCTCTTATCCTCTGGGAGGCTCCATGCCCGCTAACTATAGCAGAGATCTATGCGGAGGTTACCCACCTGCTTATCGATCCGCTTGGCTGCAGGTCTGCCAGATGCGGCTTCAGCGTGAGGTGACAAACAGCTGGCGAACCTCTCCCGAATATCAGCCGTCGCTCCTTATAATAAGCGGCGCCCTTCTAGGATCCAGGTATGGAGCCTATATTCGCCTCGAGGTGTGATTGGGGTAGAACACGGCAGAGTCAACACCTGGTTAAGGTGAAACTCCGACACCACCTTGGAAGGAATTTGGTGAGGCGCAGGACAACTCTGTCCCTGTGGGAGACCAGGTAAGGAGACTCGATGGAAAGCGCCTGGAGCTCTCCCATCCTTCTGGCTGACGTGTAGCCACCAAGAAGCGGTCTTCCACGACAGGTGAGAGAGAGCACACCTGTGCATAGGTTCGAATGGCTTGCCCATGAGCTTTGCCAATACCAGCAGTAGATCCCGGAGGTGGGGATCCCGCACTGGAGAAATGTGATCAAGGCCTTTGAAAAGCGCCAGACCACCTCTCCCTCAGCCACCGACTGCTTCCCAGCCAGCCCGGGCAGAGATGGCTGCCAGGTGCACCCTTAGGGTCGTCGACCTAAGCCCTTGACTAGAAAGGGACCATAAATAGTCCAAGATGCTTGCCAAGGAACAGGAGGAAGGGTCCAAGCCCTTGCCCTGACACACAAATGGAAAACCTTTTCCATTTGAAGGCATAGCATTTTCTGGTCGACTCATACGGGACGCCTCAACTACATTGAGGACCTCGTCGGAAGACCCAAAGCCTGGAACTCTAGCAGCTCAGGAACCAGGCCGTCAGGTGCAGGGATTGAAGGTCGGATGGAACACCTTCCCTGATTGACTGAGAGCAGGTCCGGGCGAGCTGAAGCTGCCATGGAGTCCTGGAGCTGAGACTGAGGAGATCTGGGTACCAGAACTGGCGAGGCCAGTCTGGGGCTATCAGAATCACCTGCGCCTTGTCCTCCTCGCCTTGAGAAGCACCTTGTGGATCAAGGGAAATGGGAAAGGGTAAAGAGGCCGGGGTCCATTGCCTCAGAAGGCATCCCCTGCAGCGAGCCCTGCTGAGGGCGGGCATGGAACAGACTCAGCCCGCGTTCTCCATGGAGGCAAACAGGTCCACCTGAAGTGTGCCCCAGTGGGAGAACAGATGCTGTACTACCTCCGGCAGGAGAGACCACTGTGGGATGCAGCCCCTATCGGCTCAGGGCATCGGCCAGGGTGTTGGAGGCTCCTGCCACGTGAATGGCTAGGAGATCCGCCTCCAGGCTGCGACGAAAGGGACCAAATGCGGAGAGCTTCCTTGCATAGAAGCATGGAGCGCGGCCCCGCCCTGGCTTTAGATAGTACATGGTCGTGGTATTGTCCGTCTGGACTCGGACCACTTGACCCCCGGAGGAGCGGAGCAAAGGCGGTGAGAGCTAGGCGGACGCTCGGAGCTCCAGCAGGTTGATGTGGCATCGGGACTCCCGTGGGACCAGAGGCCATGAGCCAGTGTTCCCCAGATGGGCACCCCAACCCATCAGAGAGGCATCGAGTCGACAGAGAGCCGTCGGCTCCGGGCGGACGAGCAGGATGCCTCCTGCAAATGATCTGGAATGGTCCACCACTGGAGCATTCCACATCCCCTGTGTCACCGACCAAGCTGGTCAAGGGATGCGCGTTGTGACCACTGGCTGGCCAGTCCCCACTGAAGGGGCGCATGTTCCAGCGGGCCCAACGGACCACGCTGGTACAGGCCGCCATGAGACCCAGGAGGCGCAGGAAGTCCCGGGCAGGCGCGTGCCCAACCAGAAATGATCGGGCAAGGAGGAAAGAACCTCGGCCCTGTTAGCGGGAGCCGCTCTGGCTCGAAGAGAGTCGAGCTGCGCCGATGAATAAAATCACCTGCTTGGCTCGAGTTCCGACTTGGCCTCGTTGATAAGGAGGCCCAGTTGAGAACAGACCTGGAGGCCAGATCTCTGGACCCTCCGCCTCCTTCCTGGAGGAGCTGCTATCAGCCAGTCGTCCAGGTAAGGGTTCACCGGACCCTCGGCGCCAGGAATGCTGTCACCACTGCCATGCATTTGGTGAAGACCCTGGGAGCTGGAGACAAGCCGAAGGGCATGGCTTGGAACTCGAAGAGGATCCTTCCGCTCGAGGCGAAGGAATCTCTGGTGAGGCGGACGGATAGGGACGTGAAAAGCGCGTCCTGCAAGTCCAGAGAGCAGAACCACACGCCGCTGCTCCAAGGATGGTATAATCTGAGCCAGAGTGACCATCCTGAAGGTTCGAGACCTTAGGAACTTGTTTAGGTCGTGTAGGTCGAGAATGGGGCGCCAGCCCCCCGTCCGTTTCGGAACCAGGAAGTACCTGGACACAAACCCTGGGTCTGAAGGAGGGTCCACCACCTCTCTTACCACCTCCTTCTGGAGGAGGAGAGTGATGTCGGCTCGACGAGCCGCCAGTGAGGCTGGGGATCCCGAAGCCCCCAGAGGCGCGACGGCTCTGAAGGGTGGTGCCTGCTCGAATTCCAGAGGCAGGCCTCTTCCACCACCTCCAAGACCCACCTGTCCGTGGTAACAGCGGACCAGGCGGAACGGAAGTGCCGGAGCCGTCCCCACACGGGGGGACCCAGGGATAAGGTGACGGGGATGGGGGCGACACCCCTCAGCCCGTCACTGGGCAGGCTTGGAGGAGGGACCGGCCGAGGGACCTCCTGGGCCCTTTCCTCCCTGCCTCCTGTTAGAGGAAGCCGGCGGCTTGGGTTTGGGATGCCAAGGCCGAGCCTGCTGGCCCTGACGTTGCTGGGCCGGGCGCGCCGGGGGCACAGAAGGACGAAAGGGCTTAGGCTGTGGTTTGCGGCCTTTGTCCTTCTGAGCGGAAGAGACCGAGTCCAAGGTGGCATTGGACTTCTCGATCCTCTGCAGGTGACCTTCCACCCCAGGGCCGAAGAGGTCAGTCCCAAAAGGAACATCCGCCAACTTGTGCTGGGTATCGAGTAAAGGTGGATATCCTCAGCCAGCCGCCGACGACAGCCATCGCGGCCGCCAACCGACTGGCACATGAGTCCCCTACATCCAAAGCAGTCTGGAGCTGTGTTTGGCCACTGCCCTGCCCTGGTCCCGCACCTGCTTAACCGTAGTCTGCAGATCGGCGGGAAGATGAGGATGACCTCATCCAGGGAGCCCAACAGGGCATGAGAAAAATGTGCCATGAGGGACGGCCGAACTGGCCTGACGAAGGCCGAGAGAGGGCATGCGTGAGACTTTACCCGACATAGTCCAATTTCTTGGACTCCTTGTCAGGAGGTTGTCCACATCCCTGGCGCTAGCGGGCGCCGGAAAACGCTGTCGGTAACCAACCCCTCAGCAGAGGTGTTCCAAAACCGGACAAGGAACCGTGGGACCGGATACTTCCTGGCCATCCTGGCGAGCGCAGGGCAGGAAGCGGGCGCTCCAAAGTTCCAGTGCGGACCCACTATGGCCTCGGCCACGGAAAGGCCTCCGTCGGAGAATCCTCGGTCCAGAATCTCCGTGAGGGGATACCTGGCCCGTTTGGAAACGGGTTCGAGCTCCATCCCGGTAGACTCCGAGATGAGCCGAAGCAGTCCTAGGAAGGACGACGGGCTATCGTCCATTAGCTGACCTCCTGAAGACTCCAAGTCCAGTCGCTTGGAGAAGAAGGAGGAATCGTCTTCGGACTCGGAAGAGTCCTCAAAGAGCTGCCTCTGGCCTGAGCCACCCTTCACCTGCCGAGGTCGGTCGGGAGTGAGGGTAACTGACAGCCGATGGGGTAAACCCTTAGCAGGCAAAGAATCCTTGGTCAGGAGCTACCCAATTGGTGGCTGTGGAGGCGGAGGTTCCACGAATCGGTGGAGCAGCTGGTTTTGGCCGAACAACCGCCTGGTGTGAGCTCCTCGGACAAGTCGAGGGTTGTGTCGGCCCGTTCGGTGACAGCCACTTAATGGCCGGGGAAGGCGCCGGAGTCGGCTTATTCCCGGCCAGGAGGAGCTGTTGCAACATAAGGTCCTCGTACCGTCGACGTAATTTACGCCGAAGCCTCCCCTCATCCGAGGAGGAGGACGAGGACGAGCGGCGACGCCGCTTACCGCGGTGCCGAGACCGAGACCGCCTATGACGGTGGGAACGGCTGGACCGCGAAGAGGTCCGAGACCGAGACCGAGAGTCCCGGAATTTCGGGTCGGTGCAGGGAGGTGTCGGCGGAACCGGCACTCCTTCGGCTCGGAAGGTCCATCCGAGGCTCGGAACCGGAGGCACAGGCGAGCCCACGGGATCCTCAACTCCTCCGGGGGGAACCGGGGAGAGGGGAATCTCGGCTGCTAAAGGCGACAGCCCGTCCAATGGGTCGAGAAAAATCTCGACTTCATCAGTGGGAGTCTCGGTCAACTGACCTGACGGGGACACCGTGAGGCCAGTGGCCGAAGCCGAGCAGTCGACCGAAGCCGACGGTCGACGGCCCGGGGAGAGGGACCTTTCCCGCTCCCAAGAGCGTCGACGGAGGGACTTACCCTTGTCCCTCTTTTTGGACCGAGAAAAGGTCCAGCAGACGCAGGCCCTTCTCCTTTAGTGGAGAGGGACAGACAAAGCTCCTTAAAGGAAGCCGTGTAGGAAGAACCCAGAGAGAGCGGGATAAATGCCGCGGCCGAGGAAGATACGGCCCGCGCCGCCTCCTCTTCGAGGGCGACCATCCGCTCGAGTTGATCCGCCGAGCCCGCCGCCGCGGACACCGCCAACCGGGCCTCCTTGGACTTCACCGGAGGGAAACGCTTCTCGGGACGGCCCAGTTGCAATCGGGCAGCACGGTCTTCGAGGACGTAGGCCGAGAAAGATGAGCACAGGTCGCAAGCCTGCGGGTCGTGCTCAAGGCCTAAGCAGTAGACACACGTGGAGTGTGGATCCGTCCGAGACATCTTCTGCCCGCATGGGCATCTCCGAAATCCAGGAGTCGATTTGTCCATCGCAGCCGCGAGGGATCGAAGACTGAAGTCTTTTTGCAAAATATTATTTTTAAATCCGCAGACGGAGAAATAGGAACCAGTCGCAAATGCAGAGCGTTAAGGAGGGAACCTGAGCTTCCAAGCGGTAAGGAAGATCTGGCGTCATGGGGCGGAGCCGAGAGTTATACCACCCGGGTGGGTGGGAGGAGCAAGCTTGAAGACCTTCCGGCAAGATTTAAAGCGGCAAGGATACTGCCAATGAGTGTGGATGAACAACATATCCATGTCCCTAGAAAGGACTGTTTGGACAGGAAAGGAGTGAAAATTAGGAGAGGAGGAAATGGCAGAAAAACAAGGAGAGTCCCCAAGGGCTGCCGGCGCCGAGACGGCAAAACGGGCTGAAGACGGCACCGAGGAGGCGCACGGCGCCGAAGAGGCACGCGGCCCCGCAAACGCCCCCGGCGGCGCCACAGACCCTGCAGAAGGCGCCGGAAAAGCCCCAGGAACCTGGAAAACAAGAGAAGGAAAAAAATCAGGAGATAAGGGCATCGGTGAGGCCCCCTGCGCCGCAGCCATGTGAGGGGGGGAAACACCTAAGCACGGAGTCGCTAGCACCGAAGAAGGCGCCGCGCGACTAGGAAGGTCCAACCGCCCTACCTGATCGCCGGAGGAGCCCGAGGGCTCCGAGGTAACCGAGCCAGGCAGAAGAACCAACCTCCGAGCCCATCGCCCATAAGAGCGGCCCACTGATGAAACTGCTCATCTGGAGCCCTACCTATGGCGGGGAGGGCTCCCGATGTCGAGGCACGATTCTCGGAAGTTGGCGACTCGAAGAAGGAGACCGGCAACTAGCAACGATAACCGACCGTACGAGCACTGAACATACCAGAGGGCGACCTCGAGTGATGCCTTCTCTTTTGACCTGTGGGTCAAGAAGAGTTCGAGGTCTAACGGCACCGAGAATGCGACCGCTTATTTTATGCCGGCGGGACCGCCCATCCCCGGCATCGGACTGACCGTAGTCGGAACCCCGCTGAGGAGAAGGAGGCTGACCGGACCCAGCCCGCTGACTGAACAGCTTTCAACGTAAGTCTCCCTACCGCCACCTGACCTGCTCATGGTCGACTCCGTCCAGTAGGCCGAGACTTCTTCAGGTAAGTTAAATTTAAATATTAGAAAAATTTTACGAAAAATAGAATAAAACTAAGCGATACTACTATCGTGATAATGTTACAAAAAAACAAACTGAAAACTATGCGCTAGTTTGAAGTTTGACTCCCGACTGGTGACGGCGTCGTCACTGAAGCGCTTACTCGACGGTGAAAAAGGAACTGAAAGGCGTTGGAGGTCGTCAGCCGAGATGGTCATTACGCCGAGCCGCTGCTCGCGGGCGCGCCGTGTCTCGTGGCGCCTGCCTCTCGCCACCGACCTCCAGCAAAAAGTTTGCTCCCGATGGGTCTTAGTGCCTCCGGCGCCAATCCCACTAGTGTGAATGAGTGGTGGAGACTTATGTCCAGGAAGATGGGGACATCCGCCAACTTGTGCTGGGTATCCGAAGTAAAGGTGGATATCCTCAGCCAAGCCCGCCGACGCATAGCCACTGTGGCCGCCACCGATCTGGCACATGAGTCCCCTATATCCAAAGCAGTCTGGAGCTGCTGTTTGGCCACTGCCCTGCCCTGGTCCCGCACCTGCTTAACCGTAGTCTGCAGATGGCGGGAAGATGAGGGATGACCTCATCCAGGGAGCCCAACAGGGCATGAGAAAAATGTGCCATGAGGAGCGGCACGAACTGGCTAGAGGCCGAGAGAGGACGAGAGAGACTTTTCGCCCGACATAGTCCAATTTCTTGGACTCCTTGTCAGGAGGTTTGTCCACATCCCTGGCGCTACGGGCGCTACCGGAACGCTTGTCGGTAACCAACCCTCAGCAGAGGGGTGTTCCAAAACCGGACAAGGAACCAGTAGGGACCGTGATACTTCCTGGCCATCCTGGCGGGCGCAGGGCAGGAAGCAGGCGCTGCCAAAGCTCCAGTGCGGACCCACTATGGCCTCGGCCACCGGAAGGCCTCCGTCGGAGAATCCCTCGGTCCAGAATCTCCGGAGGATACACTGGCCCGTTTGGAAGCGGGTTCGAGCTCCATCGGTGGACTCCGAGATGAGCGAGTAGTCCTAGGAAGACGGACAGCTATCGTCCATTGACTGACCTCCTGAAGACTCCAAGTCCAGTCGCTTGGAGAAAAGGAGAATCATCTTCGGACTCGGAAGAGTCCTCGAAGAGCTGCCTCTGGCCTGAGCCACCCTTCACCTGCCGAGGTCGATCGGGAGTGAGGGTAACTGACAGCCGATGGGGTAGACCCTTAGCCGACTGAGAATCCTTGGTCGGAGCCCCAATTGGTGGCTGTGGAGGCGGAGGTTCCACCGGAATCGGTGGAGCAGCTGGTTTTGGCCGAACAACCGGCCTGGGTATAGGCTCCTCGGATAAGTCGAGGGGTTGTGTCGGCCGATCGGTGACAACCACTTAATGGCGGGGAAGCGGCAGGTCGGCTTATTCCCGGCCAGGAGGAGCTGTTGCAACATAAGGTCCTCGTACCGTCGACGTAATTTACGCCGAAGCCTCCCCTCATCCGAGGAGGAGGACGAGGACGAACGGCGACGCCGCTTACCGCGGTGCCGAGACCGAGACCGCCTATGACGGTGGGATCGGCTGGACCGCGAAGAGGTCCGAGACCGAGACCGAGAGTCCCGGAATTTCCGAGGTCGGTGCGGGGAGGTGTCGGCCGGAACCGGCACTCCCTTCGGCTCGGATGGTGCATCCGAGGGCTCCGGAACCGGAGGCACAGGCGAGCCCACGGGATCCTCAACTCCTCCCGGGGGAACCGGGGAGAGGGGAATCTCGGCTGCTAAAGGCGACAGCCCGTCCAATGGGTCGAGAAAAATCTCGACTTCATCGGTGGGAGTCTCGGTCAACTGACCTGACGGGGACACCGTGAGGCCAGTGGCCGAAGCCGAGCGGTCGACCGAAGCCGACGGTCGACGGCCCGGGGAGAGGGACCTTTCCCGCTCCCAAGAGCGTCGACGGAGGGACTTACCCTTGTCCCTCTTTTTGGACCGAGAATAAGGTCCCGCCAACGTAGGCCCTTCTCCTTTAGTGGAGAGGGACAGACAAAGCTCCTTAAAAGAAGCCGTGTAAGAAGAGCCCAGAGAGAGCGGGATAAATGCCGCGGCCGAGGAAGATACGGCCCGCGCCGCCTCCTCTTCGAGGGCGACCATCCGCTCGAGCTGATCCGCCGAGCCCGCCGCCGCGGACACCGCCAACCAGGCCTCCTTGGACTTCACCGGAGGGAAACGCTTCTCGGGACGGCCCAGTTGTAATCGGGCAGCACGGTCTTCGAGGACGTAGGCCGAGAAAGATGAGCACAGGTCGCAAGCCTGCGGGTCGTGCCCAAGGCCTAAGCAGTAGACACACGTGGAGTGTGGATCCGTCCGAGACATCTTCTGCCCGCATGGGCATCTCCGAAATCCGGGAGTCGATTTGTCCATCGCAGCCGCGAGGGATAGAAGACTGAAGTCTTTTTGCAAAATTTTATTTTTTAAATCCGCAAACGGAGAAATAGGAACCAGTCTCAAACGCAGAGCGTTAAGGAGGGAACCTGAGCTTCCAAGCGGTAAGGAAGATCTGGCGTCATGGGGCGGAGCCGAGAGTTATACCACCCGGGTGGGTGGGAGGAGCAAGCTTGAAGACCTTCCGGCAAGATTTAAAGCGGCAAGGATACCTGCCAATGAGTGTGGATGAACAACATATCCATGTCCCTAGAAATAATAAATCTCCTCTAATTCTTCTGGATTCCAACGAGTACAGATTTAGATCTACTAGTCAGTCTGCATATTCCTTATTTTTTAGGCCATTTATTGATTTAGTTAGTCTCCTTTGAACTTCTTCCACTTTTGATATAGCCTTCTTTAAATATGGGCTCCAAATTGGTGAACCATAATCAAGATGAGGGAGTACATACGTCCTATATAACTTTAGGACACAGTCTTTGTTCCTTGAAAGGAAAGCTCTTTTAATGGCGTGAATAATACTATTGCACTTCCCTACTGTTTTGACAATATGTGTGCCCAAGGATAATCTAGAATTTATCCATATACCTAGGTCTTTTTCACAAGTACTGTTCTTTATGGGCTTATTATTTAATAGATAAGAATATTTTGGATTATTTTTCCCAAAATGTATCACTGCACATTTGTCTTCATTAAATTCCATATTATTTTGTTCACCCCATCTTTCTATTTTGTATAGACTATTTTTTAGTTCATTATAGTTGACTAGTGTAGTTACTTCTCCACCAATTTTAGTATCCTCTGCAAATTTGGTTATGTAAGAGTCCACCCCCTTACTCATATCACTAATATATATAGGCCAAACAGTAAAGGGCCCAGCACAGATCCTTGGGGGACACCACTAGTAACTCTACCCTCGTCCAAAAGAACTGAGTTAATACGTACCCTCTGTTTCCTGTTTGATAACCAATTTCCTATCCATCTTATAATAACTTTGTTTAAACCTATCTCAGTCATTTTTGCACTCAATTTATTTTGAGGGACCATATCGAATGCCTTTCCCAGGTCCAAAAATATTACATCAACCGGTTTACCCTTATCTAATTTACAGCTAACGTGATTATAGAATGCTAATAGATTTGTGTTACAAGAAAGTCCTCTCCTAAAACCATGTTGTGTGAGGTCTTGCAACCCCAATCTAATTATGTCTTTCTCAATAATATTTTTAATCAATCTTTCCAGTATCTTACAATAAATACGTTAGACTAATTGGTCTATAATTTGTTACATTTGATTTGTTACCCTTTTTGTGAATTGGTACTATAATGGCTTTTTTTCCAGTCCACTGGGATCATACCAGTTAAAAGAGATTTACTGAATATTTCTGTCAAGGGATTTATTATTACATCAGAAAGGTGTTTCCATACTATCGTATCAATATTATTTGGGCCTGAAGAAGAAGATGTCCTTAATTTTAGTAATTCCTGCAGTACCATATCATGATTGATAACGAAGGCATCTGAGTCAGTTACTCCTGGACTGATTACCTTTGAGGTATATTCCTGATATGTTGTCATAAAACATTTATTGAAACTATCTGCCATTTCTTTATTATTCATTATTGTTTTTCCATTTACATACACTGAATTGATTTTTTGGCCGGTTTGCTTGTTACTGTTTATATAGCCATACAATACTTTCTGATTTTTACTAGATGGCAATCAATTTTCAAATCTAACTTTCCCTTTTTTAATAATAGATTTAAGCAAACTCTGTTGATTTCTATATTTTTTACAATTTATCGAGTTTGGACTATTTTTATATTTCTTAAAGGCTTTATTTTTCCTCTTATCTGTGTCTTAATGTTTTTATTGAACCAATATGGAATAAAACCTTTGTTGTTTTTATCTTTACGTCTTGGAATATGATTAAATATTATTTCTTGAATTTTAGATTTTAGATTCTCCCACACAGAGTTAACGCATAATTAACTATAAGATTCTCCCCAATCTAGTTTTTTAAAGGCTTCAATAATCTTATTTCAATTGGCTTTTTTGTAATCAAGGGATAGCAGTGGCCTATTTAGTTTTGTTTTTTCAATATTGATCTACTATATTACGATCGCTATTTCCTAAATGGGGGAGGATATCTATATGGTCAATTCTATCAATTGAATTTGATATAATTAAATCTAATATACTTTTCTCCCTAGTTGCAGCATCAACTAATTGATGATAGTCATGAGATATTATAGTATCAATCAATATTTTATCGAATGCAGTAATACCTTTCATATCGTTCCAATTTATACCTGGAGTGTTAAAGTCTCCCAAAATCAACACATCTCCCAAACCAGAAACTTTATTTCCTCTATTAAATTATTATTATAAACACTATTACTATTCGGAGGTTTATAACAGATCCCCAGATTGATTTTCGGCAAATGGGGAAAAATAATACTCAACCATAGTGTTTAGGGTATATTTTCAGTATCATCATTTAGTTTGATTTCTTGACATTGTATCAGTTCTGAAACATAACAACATACTCCCCTACCTCTTCTTCCTGTACGATTTTTTAAGAAGAGTTGAAACCCTTCGATATTATTATGAGGGGGGAAACACCTGAGCGCAGAGTCGACGGCACAGACTAGGGAGGCCCAACCGCCCTACCTGATCCCCCGAAGGGTCTGAGGGCCCCTGAGTGACCGGGCCAGGCAGCTGGACCAACCTCCGATCCCATTGCTCCATCAGAGTGGCCCACTGATAAAACTGCTCATCTGAAGCCCTACCAGAAGGCGGAGGAAGGGTTCTGATGAGGTCGGTGACCGGAAACAGACACTGGCGACTCCGGAGGAGGAGACCGGCAACTGACCCCAATGACTGACCGTCGATGCGCAGACATACCAGAGGGCGACCTCGAGAGATGCCTCTCTTTGACCTGTGGGTCGAAGAAGAGTTCGTCGAACGGTGCCGAGAATGCAACCGCTTTCTTTATGCTTCTGGGGGACTGCCCCTCCCTCAGGCACTGGACTGTCCGCTGTCAGACCCCTCCCCAGAGAAGGCGCGGACCGGACCCAGCCCGGCTGACTGAACAGTTTACACAAGTCTCCTACCGCCACCTGATCCACTCATGGTCGACTCCGTCAATGTAGGCTGAGACTTCTTTCTTGTAATAAGAATAAATTATAGTAAGCAGTACTTATTTGAGAAATACTACAAAATAAACTGAAAACTATGCTGCTAGTTTGAAGTTTGACTCCCGGGGGGCAAGCAACATCATCACTGTAGCACACTTGATGGCGGGAAAAAAGGAACTGAGGCAGCTGGAGGGTCGACGCCGAGATAGTCATTGTCGCACGAGCCGAGGCTCGCGGTACTGCTCCTCGCGGCTCCTTCTCTGGCGCCCGACCCTCTTGCAAAAAAAGTTTACTCCTGCTGGGTCCTAGCACCTCCGGCGTGGATCCCATCAGTGTGAATGAGTGGTGGAGACTTTATGTCCAGGAAGATCTGGCAGTCTACTGGAGATTGCAACAAGTACCCTCGGTAGCTGCCTGGCTAACCTCTCTATTCCAAATAATGAAACTTGAAAGAACTCAATACATAGTTAGAAACCAATTGGGCAAATACGATGAGATATGGGGTCTCATGGAACAGGTTTTCCCACAGGACTGGTTCCCAGCATTCTAGATTCCTAGATTCTAGATTTTAAATTCAGTCCCATTGACATTATACCACTGAAGAGTCACTATTCTCTTGAGCTAGTATTCTCTGTTTAACTTTACATGCTGTACTCTTAGAAAATGCCATAAAATTGTATTGTACTGATGGCCACTTTCCAAGTTTCGGTAGGCCCTTAGGCCCCTAGAGACTAGGAGGTATAATCAAATCATAAGTATCTACCTTTTAATAATTATACGATTTGCATATTTATTCATTTTATTCTTATATTCCTGTGTAAGGAAAAGCTGCTCTCTCGTTTGGGAGGAGTAGAATGTCTGTATGAATCCGACCAAAATAAAGTACACAAAAAAAAAAAAAAAAAGAAAACTGTGAGAATAAGCAAACAAGCAGCTACCAATAATTGAGATATTTTCATAATCAAACAGCATGCTACCATAGGGTTATAATGAACTGAAATACACTTAGAAGGAGCAATCCGTCAGCGAGGTCACTTCTGGTCAGGGCTATCAATCAAAGCCAGAAAATGGAGGAGGGATATGACTGGATAAAAATAAATGTTTTCATGACTTTGGAATTTTTTGGGAACATTCACAGTACGATTTGGGTTGAAATACAACAAGAGACAACACTACATATGCACACAGTGCTGACAGTTCCCCTTTAACAACATACAGCTTGCCCCTCAGTGACATCACTTTCTGTTCCAAGGTTCCAAAAAACTTACTACTACCTTGATTATCGACAGCACACATTTAGGCAGAGTTATCGCTGCACTGCAGTCACCTACAGGTAAGCCCAACACCTCTTTTAAAAGAGGTTTGCTAATTAAACATAAAACTATGTGCCAAAAGAAAAACCTTTCGTGTCATGAAGTATAAAGCTAAACCAAGTGCTGCTGGTGGGAGACTTCAATTTGCCTGATGTGGACTGGAGCACCCAGGCTGCTGCCACAGCCAGGAGCAGAGACATCCTGGATGCCCTGCAGGGGGTGTGCCTCAAGCAGCTTGTTGTGGAACCCACCAGAGAAGGAGTAATATTGGACCTGGTACTCATCAATGGGGGCAGAGTCACTGATGTAATGGTAGGTAGCCACCTGAGGTCCAGTAATCATTGTACGGTGTGGTTCAATGTGAGAACAGTGGAGGAGTCAAACCACATGAAAGCAGGGGGCCTGGATTTCAGACAGGTTGACTTTGCAAAATTGGGGGATTATCTCAAGGAAGCCCTGGCAGGGGAAGAAGGAGGGGTGCGTAGAGAAACAACAGGCTAACCTTAAGGGAGCCATAGCAGAGGCAATAAGCCTTTGTGTTAGGCAAATAAGCAAATCAAAGAGAAAGAAAAAAACACTATGATTCTCAAAAGATGTGGCTGGGAAGGTAAGAGAGAAAAGGCCAGTTTTCAGGAGGTACAAGGAAATACATGGAGGGGGGAGTCAGGGAACTGTACCTGGAAAAACAGAAGGAGGTGGGGAAAGCAGTTAGGAGTGCAAAGGCCTAAATGGAGGAAAAAACAGCCCACGCAAAAGGAGACAAGACCTTTTTCAGGTACATTAGTGAAAGAAAAAAAGACCAGGATTGGGACTGTGGGATTAAAAAGGGAGGGAAGTGGTGCGGAGGGAGACCTAGAAAAAGCAACAATCCTGAACAAATATTTTTGTTCAGGATTCAAGGAAGGGGAAGGGGAAGGAGAAGAACCACTATTGGGCGATAGGAGCACCAATGGGAGAGAGGTGGACACCAACCCATTTATGGAAGAAAAAGTCCTAAAGGAACTAGAGAATCTGAAAGGGGATAAGGCTATGGGGCAGGATGGGATACATCCCAGAATATTAAAAGAATTTAGAGAGGTGCTGGCAGCACCGTGAACAGTCCTATTCAACAAACTGATAGAGACAGGTGGTTCCAGGGGACTGGAGGATGGTGAATGTAGTCCCTCTCCACAAAAGTAGGAATGGGGAGGAGGCTGGCAACTACAGGCCATTCAGTCTGACCTAAGTGGTGGGGAAATTAATGGAGTCACTGCTAAAGGAAAGGACTGTGATATTTCTTGAATCCAGTAGAGCACAGGATCCGAGGCAGCATGGATTCACAGCAGGAAGGTCTTGTTAAATCTGATATATTTCTTTGACTGGGTGACCAGGGAGGTAGATCAGGGAGGGGCCATGGATGAGGCCCACCTAGATTTCAGCAAGGCCTTCGACATCGTCCCACATAGAAGGTTGGTACATAAGTTGGGCAGCCTGGGAGTGGGTCCCAAGGTGGTAAACTGGGTCAGAAACTGGCTGAGTGACAGGACACAGAGGGTAGTGGTAAATGGTGTTCAATCCGAGGATAAGGGGTGACCAGTGGGGTGCCACAGGGATCCGTGCTGGGCCAGTCCTCTTTAATTTCTTCACAAGTGACACTGCAAAGGGCTGGAGGAGAAGGTATCCTCTTTGCAGATGACATAAGATCTCTGGCAGAGGGTCGACAATCGGGGTTAAAAAATGGAAAGGACCTAAACATGCTTGAGGAATGGTCGAGAATGTAACAGCTAAGATTCAATGCAAAGAAGTGCAAAATCATGCATTTGGGGCACAGAAATCCAAGGGAGGAGTACTGGGGGGGAGAGGTCCTGACGGCAACCAATCAAGAAAGGGATCTGGGGGTAATCATATCTGATGACCTAAAGGAAACCAAACAATGTAAGAAGGGTGTGGGGAGAGCCAGTGGGATGCTAGGGTGCATAGGGAGAGGTATCACCAGCAGAAAAAAAAGAGAGGTGTTTATGACACTGTACAGATCACTAGTGAGACCTCATCTGCAGTACTGTGTCCAGTTCTAGAGGCCGCATCTCCAGAAGGAAGGACATAGACAAAATAGAGGCAGTCCAGAGAAGGGCAACAAAAATGATGCAAGGACTGCGTCAAAAGTCATATGAGAAAAGACTAGAGGACCTCAATATGTATTCCCTGGAGGAGAGGGGCGGGGGAGACAAGAAAGAGATATTCAAGTACCTCAGGGGTATAAACAAGGTACAGGAGGGTGGCATCTTTCAGAAAAGAAAGTGCAGAAGAACAAGGGGGCATGACAGGAGGCTAGAGGGGGCAATGTGAGGATGTACTTTTTCACAGAAAGAGTAGTGGACACTTGAACAGCCTCCCTGCAGAGGTGGTGGGGCAAAAATGGTATGGGAATTCAAGAATGCATGGGATAGATATGAGTACTTTTGCAATAGTGAAGAGAGGGTAAGCCATAGATCAACTAGGGTATGCAGTATTGCATTAGGTAGGGAAAAGGGGCAGACTAGGTGGGCCACACAGTCGTTATCTGCCGTCACCTTCCATGTTTTCACGTTTTGTGACCCTGTAGCCCTAGCCAAGCAATGTAACCAAATAAAAAATCTTACCCACTGTTTTCATCAGTATAGCAAGGCTTTCTTAATATCTGGTTAATCTCAGTGGAAGAGATGTATCTTATCAGCACCTTGACAGAATCCAAGGAGTCGAACTGCAGCTCTTCTTTCTGAGTGGCAGTTTCACAGACCCAAGCAAGACAGGCCATGCTAACCACCTTCTGAATCTGTGAGGCAAGGTCTGGCTCCTGGTACAAAAGACAGTTGGCAAAGAATGAGTTCAATGAGCATTATAAAAAGGACTATGAAGTGATCAGACTGGTTACATTGATTATAGACTGCTTATGTTAATCCTCATTTATGACATAGAAACCTAAAATTTACTGGCAAAAAAGGCCACTGGGCCCATCATCTCTGCCCCAGTCCTAACTATCTGATGTTCAAAGTAAGCTCTTCAGACCTCCTCTCCCCCTCCCCTTTTAATACTGTATTTTCCAAGCCCATGCTTCTGTCCCACCCATGTTTGGTTCCCCCCCCACCCCACTGTGTTTGCGCAGACCACCTTATCTACCCTTCCACTATCCTTTCCATGAAAACACACTATATAGTATCCCTCTAAAATGCCCCCCATTTAATGGAGTTACCCCTGGTGCTTGTGCTCCCATTCAGTTTGAACACCATGTTTACTCTGGGAGGTATTTACGTACTCTCAGTCATGTCCACTCTCTCCCTTCTCATCTCCAGCATGTACATCTTTAGGTCTTTCAATCTCTCTTAAGTCATTCCCTGCTGTTCCTGCATCATCTTGGTTGCCCAGTCCTCTGTACTGCCTCCACTCTGTCCCTGTCTTTCCTCAAACATGGTCTCTAAAACTGCACACAGTATTCCAGGGGAGGATGAACCAATGACCTATACAGTGGCAGAAGCACCTCTCTTCTCTGGCAGCGGATTCCCCTACTTAGGCACCCCAACACCATATGTGCCTTTCCCAATGCTCTACCACACTGCACTGTTGTCTTCAGACTGTCTGAAATTATCACCCACAACTCCCTCTCCTCTAACTGTTGTGCTTTACACTACTACCTCCCCCACTCTATATTCAGTTTTCTAATGTACACTACCTTTTAGGTCTTGTGTGAACCACCTTCTGAAGTCCCCAAATGGGATTTTTGAGAATTCTGAAGCACAAAAATAAAAATAGTGATTTAGCACTGACCTTGTATTTTGAAAGGTTTGCACCTATATTAGCAGAAAAAGTGTCGGATAATGTAGTAGGAAGACACTCCAGCCAACCTCTGACCCAGAGATTTTCTGTGTTGGTCCCCAACATTTGAAGTGGAGGGTCAAACGGAATCCAAATTTACTAGCGCAAGCCCTGACCTTTCACTTACTTGTGTTAAATTTTAACTGCCATACTTTTAACCACCTCTCCAATCTACCCAGACCCTCTTTCATAATTTTGACCCTCTTATCACTACCCACCTGGCAGCAGATCTTAATATGATTGGCAAAGTGGCATATCATGCCCTGTACCCCTACTTCAGTATTGCAGATGATGGCATTGGACAGAACTCATCCCAGTGGCACACCAATAGTGACCATCCTCACCCAATGAATTTCCCTTTATCACCCTCTGGGTTCTGCCGCACAGCCAGTTTCTTACCCATCTTGTGAATTTCTACGTCATCATCAGGTCATGCATGTTCTTTACCAACCGCCCATGTGGGATGGAGTCAGAAGGCTTTACTGAAGTCAAGATATAGTATGTCAACTGTGTGCTTCTTATCCACTTCCCTCGTAACCCAATCAAAGAATTCAATCAGGCTTGTCTGACACAACCACCCCTCTGTGAAACCATGTTGTCTTTTGTCCCGAAATCCACTTGCATGTGGGGAACTGACCAGCCTCTGCCTTATTATGGTCTCTAACAGCTTGCTCACTATAGACAAACTGACAGGGCTGTAAATTCCAATTTATTCGTTCGCCTGCTCTTATGCAGGAGAACTACATTCTGTAGTCCTCCAGTCCCTCGGTAGTATCCCTGTCTCCAGTGAGCTGTTGAAGAATTACTCTGTGGCTCCACTAGAGCTTGTCCAATATCTTTAGCACATGGGGATACAGCCATTCAAGGCCCATGGACTTATCCTCCTTCTGTATGGTTAAGCCCTCAAGCACTCTTGTCACAGAGACTGGATCCGGGTTAACCCCTCCTCCCTGACAGCACAGTCAGGCTGCCACTCCTTCTCAGCTGTGAACTCTGTACAGAAAATGAGCATTAGTTACCTGTAACTGTAGTTCTAGGAGTGGTATATGGTGCACATCCACACTTAGGCAGTCTTCCTTTCTCTTTAAGACCAACCAGAATGTCTTCAAGCTAAGTTCCTCCCACCCACCCACCCAGGTGGTATACTCCCCGGCTCTGCCCCATAACATCAGATCTTGCAAGCTGGAAGCAGGGATTCATATTTATTTATTTATTGAAATTTTCGGAATTACACTTCTTTGAGTCGAAGACTCCTTTGCAAAGGCTCCACGTCAGTCACAACAGAACAATACATCAAGACAGATTGTACGTACTTTACAAAACAGAACATTACAGATTGACAAGCTGTGCAGAGAATCACAGTACATGGTATTTACAATGCTTGGTTATCATCTCAAGGGTTGTAAGAGGACCCTGGGTCAAACAAGTTATGGTGGCAAAGGTTATCGATACAGGCATATTTACCTAGTCCTACTTTGGGGCAAACCCCCTATGTTGTAGGCCATTTTTTTTTTTTTTTTTAACAACTTCAGCCTAGGTAGGGCTGTTGGAAACAGCCACAGGTCTCAGAGTCAAAAAGAAGACTCTTGATTCCAGCTTTGAATTGACCAAGACTAGGGGCAAGTGAGATGGAGGGTGGTAGGTTGTTAAGCCAGAGGAGAGCACGATAGCGGAAAGAACTTTGCCCTAGGGAGGTCCTGCAATGGGGGACTATGAGGGAGGTGCCAGCCTGGCATCTGGGGGTTCCCCTATGGGGGGCTGGTTGGATGAAGGGGAGTAGACCAATTGGTGTGAGCTTCAAAAGTATCTTTTTGGCTTGGAGGCAGGTGTGGTATTTTAGCCTCCCTTCAAAGGTCAGCCAGTTAGCTAGTTTATAAAGCACACATGTATGGGTTAGCCTTTCACTGCTTGTGACCAGACAGCAGGCTTTGCTGAGGGCTAGACTGATGCAGTTAAGGGCTGTTTGGTCAGCAGTGCCATAATAAATATACCATAATCGACCAACGAAAGGACTGAGCAGGTAACAGCCAGCCGTAGGGACTGGGGGGTAAGGCAGTGGTTATGTCTGAAAAGAATCCCTAGTCGGGTGTTAACAGAGGAGGAGAGGTGTTTACTAATGTTGTGGTAGGTGAGGGATGTGTCCAGTGTGATACCTAGATATTTGAAATGTGGGACCTGTTCAATGCGGTTACCCTGCAGGTTACCCTGCAGGCTTGAGATTGAGAGCTGGGCATTACTGAGGGGGTTTTGGCGGTGAGCAAATATCAAAGACTTTGTCTTGTTGTAGTTTAGTATTAGTCGGTGGTCAGTGAACCAGTATTCTAGCTCTCCAAAACAGGCTTGAAGTGTGTTTTGGAGGGAGATTGGGTTGGTGCGTTTCCAGTATAGTACAGCATCGTCTGCATATAGCAATAGCTTTCCATTGCAGGCCTTGGGGAGTGAGTTTAGAAAAAGAGTGACAAGTAGTGGGCCAAGTATTGACCCTTAAGGGACACCCGCTCGAACCGGTTGTTTGGGGGAAGAGTGTGTTGCTAATTTTGACTTGCTGTTTCCTGTCTGTGAGATAGTTTTTGAACCAGGAAATAGCTTCAGTGGCAAAGTGAAGGGAGGCAAGAAAGTGGAGAAGGAGATCATGATTGACTGTGTCAAAAGCCTTGGTCAGATCAACATAGATTGCCCCAGCTATTGACCTCTGTTCTAGTGCTTCATGAATGTATGATGTAAATTCGAGAAGGGCCTAAGTAGTGCTCTGTCCTGTTCTAAAGCCATGTTGTTCACGGCAAAGGAGTTTGTGCTTGCCCAGGTATTCGGTGAGTTGGTCTGACACAATTTTTTCGAGAGCTTTTGAAGGGGGGGGGGGGATAGTAATGGGTCTATAGTTACCAGGAGCCAATGGATCCCCATTCTTTAGTATGGGTGTGATGATACCCCTTTTCCAGGGGGTAGGGATTTGGCAAAGCCGCAGTGAGCAGTTGAGGAGTTTGGTGAGGTGAGGCAGGGTCTCATCAAGGGATAGCCGAAAAATTTTGAGGTCAAGGGAGTCGCTGCTGTAGTGTGAGTTGCGCAGGACTTTGGTGAGGTAGCGACTAGACTCTTTGCAGGTGATGATACGCAGCCTGAAAAGGGGGGGGGTGGAAGTAGGAGATGTGTCGGGGGGCGGTTGGTGACGGGGTCAAAGTAGTTTTGCAGGAGGATGTGACTAAGGTTGGAGAAATAAGTGTTAAGGGCATTGGATATGGAAGTAGGGTCCTGAGATAGGGTTCCCTTTACTGGGAGTTAAGTTGGGTCAGTGGAGGCGGTTTTTCCACAGAGTTCCTTGACATTGTTTCAGAAATTTTTCCCAGAGCCCCGTGTGGAGGTGAAAGCTTGCTTATAGTGAGTTGCCTTGGCTAGTTGAATAGCCCACGTGCATTTATTTCTTGCCTCTCTGTAAAGCTGTCTAGCATGGGGAAGCTGGGAGTTCAGGGCCCTATGCCAGAGGTTATCTCTGTGGTGCATCAGTTCCAGGAGGGACTGCGTGATGACCTGTTTTGTGAAGGGGGCAAATATGTTGCAGGCAGTGTTGATGATGGTAATAAATGCACTGAGTGCATCATCCACAGTCTGGACATTGTGGACTGGAGACCAGTCACAGGCGGAGAGATACATTTTGAGGCGAGAGAGGGAACTGTTTTTGAGGCGCCTTTGGATTGAAGTTTTAGTGCGGTTGGGACTGTTTTTATTTGTCCACCAGCAGGAGACGGGAGAGTGGTCACTAAGCACATCGGGAAGCACTTTAACTTTGGAGAGGTGGTTCAGGAGGTTTGTAAAGATAAGGTCAATAAGAGTGGAGGAACCTGTTCTAGGGTCATGCCTAGTGGGTGACTGTACTACCTGGGCAAGGTCGTAGGCTTGGACAGCGTCTTTGAAGGAAGCTGATGAAGGGGATAGCCAATTCACATTAAAGTCACCCATAATAATCAGTTCACTCTTCGGGGGGAGATATGTGATGCTGGACAGGATAGAATCAAAGGCAAATTTCTGGTTCGAGGTGGGAATGTAGACTGCCATAAGGTATAGCGGTTTTCCAGGGGTGCCAAGGGTAACTCTGATAGTTATGGCTTGGGCGCCATGTTCAGGGGTGGGGAGGGGGACTAAGAGAGGCTGCAGACACGTTCGGGCATAGATGGTGCAACCCCTTCCCCTCTTGCCTGTTCTGTCAGCTCTGAAGATGGAGTAGTTACCGAGGGAGACAGAGGCATCAGGGATATTTTTAGACAGCCAGGTTTCAGACAAGGCCAGAATGTCAGGGGAGTGTTGGGCGATCCATCCCTGGAGTGGTGTTAGCTTTTTTGGTAGACTACATATGCCACTTGCCAGGGGAGGTCGGGTGGGTCATGTGGATGTGCACCATATACCACTCCTAGAACTACAGTTAAAGGTGAGTAACCCTCATTTCTAGGGTAGTGGATATGGTGCACTATTCAAACTTAGGCAGACTCCTAGCAGTTCTCCGGGAGGAGGGGCAAGGCGCACACCCCCCTACTGGTGGATAGGGATTGGAGAACTGTGGACCCAAAACCAGCATCTAAACAAGGTCAATGTGGAAGTGGGAAATTAAGGTGTGCTGATTTTCAGGTCGCAGTCCTGCAGATCTCCTGCATAGGGACATCCCTGAAAGCAGCTGCTGAGAGAGCAATATGTCTAGTAGACTGAGCCTGAAGCCCTATGGGAGGTGTCCTACAAGCCAACCTATAGCAGAGTTCGAAGCAGGATCTAATCCACCTGCCAACTGTCCACTTAGATGGCAGTCTGCCAGGTGCAGCTTCAGCGCAAGTTATGAAAAGCTGGCAAACCTCTCCTGGAACTCCAGCCATGCACTCCTTATAACAAGCAAGTGCTCACCTCAGGTCTAATGTATGGAGCCTGTGTTCGGCCTCCAAGGGTGGAGTGGTGTAGTATACCGGGAGGTTAATCACCAGATGACGGTGAAACTCCATATAACTTTCAGGAGGAACTTCAGGTTGGGGCAGAGGACAACCCTGTCCCTGTGGAATTCCAAATACGGAGATTCCACCAAGAGCACCTGGAGCTCACTGATCTTTCTGGCAGAGGCGATAGCCACCAAGAAGGCAGTCTTCCATGAAAGGTGTGAGATGTGTCACCTATGCATCAGTTCAAATGGCTTGCCCATGAGCACTGCCAGTACCAGCAACAAGTCCCAAGGTTGTGGTGCTTCACGCACTGGTTTGGACAGGTGGTCAATGCCCTTAAAGAAGCACCCGACCACCTTTTCCTGAACCACTGTCAGCATACCAGCTCACGTCTGGTATGCAGAGATGGCTGCCAGGTGCACCTTAAGGATCGTCGACCTCGGGCCTGACAGAGAAGGAGGGACCAAATGTAGTCCAGAATGCTAGCCAAGGGGCAGGCCAGGGGGGTCTCGCTCCTTGCCCAAGCACCAAATGGAAAACCTTTTCCATCTGAAGGTATAGCAATGGCGGGTCGATGCCTTCCAGGAGGCTTCCACAACATGGAGAACCTCTCTGGAGACACCCAAAGCCTGGAATTCTGGCCACTCAGGAACCAGGCTGTTAGGTGTAGGGACTGAAGTTCCGGATGCAAGACCTTCGCCTTATGACTGGAAAGCAGATCCGGGTGTAGGGGCAGTAGCCATGGAGGTCTGCTGCTGAGGCTGAGGAGATCTGGGTACCAAACCTGGCATGGCCAGTCTGGGGTTACCAGACTCATCCGCACCTTGTTCTTCCACACCTTGATCAACACACTCTGTGGATCAGAGGAAAGGGAGCGAAAATGTAAAGTAGGTATGGGGTCCAGGACCTCTCAAAGGCATCCTCCAGCAGTGTTCTACACTGGGGGGGGGGGGTGGCCAAAGAACAGCCTCAGCTTTGCATTCTCCTAAGAGGCAAACAGGTCGACCAGGGGAGTGCCCCACTGGGAGAACAGGTGGTCCACCGCCTCCTGATACAGTGACCACTCAGACTCCTCGCCCGCTTGCTGAGGGCATCCGCTAGCTGGTTGCAGGCTCTAGCTACATAAACTGCAGGAGGTTGGCACCCAAGCCACGCATGAGGGTTCAAATACGGAGGGCCTCCCGACACAACTGAAAGGAGTGTGTTCCACCCTGTTTGTTCAGCTAGTACATAGCCGTGATATTGTCCATCTGGATCTGCATAACCTGACCCCAGACAAATGGAGTACATTTCATCAAAGCAAGGTGCACTGCACGGAGCTCCAACAGGTTGATATGGTAACGGGTATCTCGTGGGGGGTCCAGAGTCCATGAGCTCTGTGGTCCCCTGGGTGCATTTCCCATCCCAACAGAGACATGTTGGTCATCAGGGTGACTGTCAGCTCTAGACAAACAGGACTCCTTTCTCGAGATGTTCTGGGATGAGCCATCACTGGATGGCATCCCCACATCGGCTGGGTCACTATGACCAGCTGGTCCACATGACCTAGGTGCCGAGACCACTGGCAGGCCAGCTTCCACTGCAGGTGGCTTATCCACCTGCAGGCCCACCGGACCACGCTGGTGTAGGATGCCATGTACCCCAGCAGCCACAATAAGTCCTGGGCAGGGCACAAGTGTCCAACCTAAAATGATTGGACAAGGGAAGTAAGATCCACTGCCCAGTCTGCAGGAAGTCGGGCCTAGGCATGGAAGGAGTCAAGCTCTGGCCCAATGAAGTGGATGATCTGGGATGGATTGAGTTCTGCCTTGGCCAGGTTGATCAGAAGACCCAAGGCCAAGCAGGTTTTAAGGACCAGGCCCCCGGGACACTCCAACACCTCTTGCGACAATCCGGCAATCAGTCACTCATCCAGGTACAGATAGACCCAGACTCCTCGGTGCAGCAGGAAAGCTGCCACCACTGCAATGTACTTGGTGAAGAACCTGGGGGCTGAGGAGAGGCTGAAAGGTAGGACCCAGAACTCATAGAGAATGCCCTCTGTGCAGAACCAAAGGTACTGCCAGAGGGACAGACAGACTGGAATGTGGAAGAAGGTGTCCTGGATGTCCAGAGAGAACCACCACATGCCCTGCTCCAGGGAAGGAATGATTTGGTTCAGAGTGGCCATCTGGAACTTGCGCTTCCTCAGAAACTGATTGAGATTGTGCAGATCCAGTATGGGCACCAACCCCCCCCCCCCCCCCCCCCATCTGTTTGGGGACCAGAAAATACCTGGACACAAAGCCCTGGCCAGCCGTGATGTCTGGGACACTGACTATGACTCCTTCTTCTAGGGGCTGAATGATGCCCTCCTGGAGTGCAGACAGCATGTTTTGCAACACCATGGAGTCTAGGTCTCTTGTGAAGCATGGGCTTGGCAGGGAGAGAGCCTTGAAGCTAAGCGGCAATCCGCATCCCACCACTTCCAATGCCTACCTGTCTGAAGTGATGACAGACCAGGCATGACAGAAATGGTGAAGTTGACCCCAAACAGGGAGCGAAGGCTGGGACCTGGTGGGTGGGAGACAGATACCCCCCCACCCATCAAGAAGCAGCCTTGGCGAAGGCACCAGCAACAGCAGCCGGAGGGGCCCTGCCTCCAGGTTTCTTGGAATCTTGGCTGGCAAACTCAGGCTTAGGTCACCAGATCTGAGACAGCCATGCTGAGGCTGCTGGGGTTTGGGCTTCTGGGATGGAAAGGGTTGAAGCTGAAAGGACTTCTTCTTGGGTTTCTGACCCTTGGGATCTTTCTTCGAGGATGTCATTGAATCAAAGGTGGCACTGCACTTCTCAGTTCTGCTGAGGTGCCCATCCACCCCAGGGCCCAAACGGTCCATGCCCAGGAAGGGTACATCAGCCAGTTTGTGCTGGATATCCACCATGAAGGTGGAAATTCATAGCCAGGCCCTACGGCGCATTGTAATCACCACTGCCACAGACTGGGTGCAGGAGTTGCTGGTGTCCAAGGCATTCTGTAGCTGGTGCTTGTCTAGAGAGCGACCCTAGTGTCTGACAATCTTTACTGCCAACTGCAAGTCTGCAGGAAGGCGGAGATGGACATGATCCAGGACACCCAAAAGGGCATAACCAAAGTTGGCCATCCTCAAAGCGGTGCTCACCTGATGGATGCCCAGGGAGGACACAGCATAGACCTTCTTGGCTGTGTAATCCAGCTTCTTGGACTCCATGTCAGGGGGCTTGTCCATGTCCTCGACAATGCTTGTCTTACAAAAGATGGAGTCTGCCACCAAACCCTTGGCCAAGGAATGGTCCAAAAGACCAGAAGCGGAACAGGTCAGGAATGCGTACTTGTGGACCATGTTGGCTGACTGCACCGCGCACAAAGCCAGCTGCTACCAGACTTCCAGCGTGGGACCCAAAATAGCCTCCACCACTGGGAATCATCCCAATCAAGGATCTACGTAAGGGGGTATTTGGCCCACTTCTGAACTGGCTCCAAGGGATTCGTCACTGATTCGGAGCTCAAACAGAGAACAGCCCTGAAGAAGAGTGGCCCATCATCAATGGTCAGTTCTTCAGCTGATTCACGGTTGAAGCCTGGGGTCCTGGAGGGTTGTATAAAGGACCACTCAAAATGAAAAGACTGCTCAAAGACTGCCTTCATCCGCTTCTCCCCATGAACCATCCTGAACTCATCCGAGTGGGTGAGTTTGACTGACCACCAACCTGTAAGGCCGGTAGATGGATGGGCAGCCTTGGAAGGAGCACCCTGTAGTTCAGTTCATATTTATTTGTTTGACTTTAAAAGCCATTACAAACATATTAAAAACAGCAGGTACAAACACAGTATAAAATAACATCAGACACTCAATAAATACAGCAAGATGTGTGTAAGAGTTCACTCTTACACAATAATCTATTTTGTTTCTACATTAAATATTTCATGTTAATATTGTAATACCTAATACAGTACCAATGATAATTCACAGACTGATATCACATATCAATATAAAATCACAGTAGGCTAATAAAGCCAAATTATGCAATTAAGGCTATGTGCATTAACATATACTTATGAGTTTTATACCCATTCTTGAAGTGTACAATTACTTAGGTAGTTAGGTGATACCTTCTTTGGTTGATTATCCTGAGGAGGGAGACTACAGGGCTCAATACCTTAGGGTCACTGGATTTCAACAGATAAGTCAATAATTGTTGAGGCTGGTATTGTTGTTGACTCAGAATACTACTTAGTATACAACACCTATATGTCTCATAAAATGGGCGTAACATGAGCAAATGTACTAAATTGTCTTCCCCTAGACCACATTTGCAACTAATAGCCTTGACCTTTCCTCCTTCATATTGTTCCCTTTTACAATTAGTTAGAAAACTCTCAAATCTAAACCTAATCAAAAGAACTCTCTGTCTTGGATTACCCAAGACAGAGAGAGATTTTTCAAACTTGTACTCTCTTTTATTTCTGGCAAGCCAAACACAAGCCTTTGATAGTCTACAGGCCTCCAGATCCCTCTGAATGAAAATATTACTAACCATATTGTTCACTATTATTTTAATATCTGTTAAGGGATGTCTAAGGCTATCTGTAATTATATCCAAGAGACTAAAAGGTTTAATGAGATCCACTACAATGCTCATGCAGGGGAAAGTTCTATTCAACTGAGTATAAGTAAAGGCCTCCTCCATAAATGGACGGGGAAGCCTGTTTGCAGGCATTTTGAAAATCCTGATCCAGTAGTTAATTTGCCTTTGGGCACAGCTACATTTAACTGATAGTTGTCCTAATTCAGCTCTAACTACTACCAAAGGGGCACCATATGGTAAGACCATTATCTTTTTATAAAATTTGTTTAGACTAATATCCACTATTCCTCTGTAAGTAACACCAAATATCTCTGTGCCATACAAAAGCTGGCTTTTAATTTTAGCGCGCACAGCCATTAAGCTCCCCTTTACCAATTTTCCTCTATATTTAAGAGCAAAAGACAACATAGCTGGAAGGAAACTATCGGCTTTAGTTTTGACGATTTTAAAATGTGTGCCCCATGTGCCCATATAACTAACAGTAAGCCCCAAATAGCAGAATTCCCTTACCACCTCTATTTTGTTTGTTCATGTAGTACAGATATGCCTTTTTGTTACCACCAAAAACCCAAACCTAGGTTTTGTTATAATTAATTTGTAAATCCGCCTTCTGACATTCTAACTGAAACTTCTCAATGCTCCTACTCATACCCAGATAACTGGCAGAAAGTAGGGCAACACCATCTGCATAGGCCAAACATGCTATTGGTTTAGAGCCAATCTTTGGTGGATGGAATTCAGAGTTATACATCTCTCTCAGTACAGTAGAAAAAAAAAAGATTAAATAGCAGAGGGGCAGGAGCACCCTGTAAGGGTTGCTTGAGTGGTGGCTCCACCCGGATCAGTAGAGTAGCCAGCACTGGAGAGACTGGATGTGGCATGACTGGGGATGACCAGGGAAGTGCTGGGAACTGAGGAAGGGGCCTACTGTGCCCGAGGACCCACTGTTGCCACACCAGCTCTGCATAGCACCGATGCAACCTGCAATGGAGCCTCTCTTCACCCAGAGACAAACAGGAGCACAGACAACACTTCCTGGTTGATGGCAGAGCACAGGAACACAAGGATACCCTGGACTGGGATCCAACCGAGATCGGGACCTTGACCATGACCGACTGAAGCATCGACAGTGAGGAGGGTATGTGCACAGGACACGGATCGGGTCCTTCTGAGGAAACAGTCTGCTCTACTGGCTTCTCCTGACTCTCCTGAGAGAGGGTCAAAAGGACCAGATTCTTTGTGATCGAGTCATCCTTGATGCCATCAGACAAGGGGTCGACCGGGTCGAGAAAAATCTTGACCAGCGGGTTGGCTTGCGTCACAGCCAACAAGTCTGACAGGGTTTCTATGGAGCTAGTGGCCTGTCCCTCGATCGAAGAGGCTCGGCTGAGGCAGAGTGCTCTACCACTGACAAGTGGTCGAGGGAATCACGGGATCGAGAAGAGCGTGCTCATTCTGGGTCCCACAGTCGACAGTAAGACAGTAATCCACCTGCCAGTAAGATTTCTTAACTGTCTTCTTGCCCCTCCCCCCAAGAGTTTGCAGAGACTGCCATGTCTTACAGACGGTGCCAGTGAAGGATGCCCCAACCCTGCCCCACCCGGGAACAGCGCAGACGCCAACAAAGAAATCTCTGCAGCCTGAGCTGCTGCCTCTTCCATGGACACAAGCTGAGTAGCCAAGCCTGTGGATGTAGACACCGCCTTACATGTGTAAGTGGAGTAGACTGGGGGTCCCATTTGTCCAGCCAACAGAGGAGGAGGCGGGTGTTGAAATCCTCGACTAAGGAGGTAACAGCGACTTGCACAGGCTTCAAGCCTGAGGGTTGTGCTTTATCCCGAGGCAGTAGATGCATGAGGAGTGTGGGTCCATCTGGAACATTTTTTGATTACAAGTGACGCACTGCTTGAAGCCGGGACCAGACCAAGCTTCTTCATGTTCCACAATGGAATGACATTCGAAGAGTTAGCTGTAAACACTAGAAAAGAGGGCTTGAAAAAAACACTCTGGTCTTACCTGTACATGGAGCTGCAAAGGAGGAGACCCGACTCTTCCAGCAGAAAGGAAGATCTGACATCACAGAGCGGAGCCAGGGAGTATACCACCCAGATGGGTGGGAGGAGCTTAGCCTGAAGATGTTCTGGCTGATCTTAAAGGGAAAGGAAGACGGCCTAAAGAACAGTTACATAAGAACTTACCATAACAGTAGATCTTTAAGGAGATCTCAGTCATCAGGTCACACCATAGGAACTTCATCATCAGTGAAGCTGGATCCACACAAAAGATTTTCAGCAGTAAAACTAGGGCTGCCTACGCCGATGTCCTGTAATGACGTCACCAACCCTATAAAGGCATGAACGGCCCAGCTCCCTCCCCAGTTCTTTCTTCCAGAGACAAAGGGAGCACAGCACCAACCATAGCCCATATGGCAAACCGCTTCCACTTCCTGACACTAGTGGCTTGTGTGGAAGGCTTTGGGGGCGGCCACAAGGATGTCCGCCACTCTATTATATATCCCAAATCTGGTGATGGCTACGTACTCAGGAGCCAAGCGTGCAGACACAGGGACCTGAGGTTGGGATGGACCAGAGGGTCCTGATCCTGGGTCAGCAGATTCCTGCAGAGGGGGGAGAGGGACTGGACGTTCCCCTGCCAGCTCCTGTACTAGAGGAAACCATATCTGGCGAGGCCAGAATGGAGCTGCCAGGATCATGGTGGCCCCCTCCATCTGCAGTCTGATGAGCACCCCCTGAATCAGAGGAAATGGAGGGAGGGCATAAAGAAACCTCCTACTCCAGGAGAGGGACAATGCATCTCGCCAGATAACTCCAGACCCTGGATCGAGCAAGCGAAAATTGGGCAGTTTTGCACTGACTGTATTACAGCCTTTGGGATGGGACCAGGACCGACTTGGGCAGGTTGACGGTGACTCCCAGGGAGAAGAATAACTGAAGAGCTACCTCTAAGGTTCTCGGAAGGTGTTTCCTGGATGGAGCATTTAGGAGCCAATCATCCAGATAAGGGAAAACGTACATTCCCTCCCTTTTGAGGGCTGTAGCTACTGTTGCTAAGCACCTGGTAAAGACCCGCAGCATAGAGGACAATCCAAAGGGCAGCACTTTGAACTGATAATGCTCGCGCTGGAAAAGAAACCAGAGTAGCCTCCTATGTGAAGGGTAAACTGGGATGTGCAGGTGCACATCCTGCATGCCCAGAGAACACAGCCAGTCACCTTGCTTGAGAAGTGGCAGCAGACCTGGCAAGGTTACCATTCAGAACTTTCTGTATTGGACATGGAGATTGAGGTGATTTAAGTTTAAGATGGGCCTCAAATCTCCGGTCTTTTTGGGGATCAGAAAGAATCTGGAATAAAACCCCAAGTGTCTCTGGTGCCTGGGCACTGGCTGGATGGCCTGCTTATGCAGAAGAGACTGTACCTTCTCTCGGAAAAGAGACAGGTGGGCTTTTGGAATAAATGAAGGGTAGAAGAGTCATCCCTGGGGGTTGCTCAATGAGCTCCAGAATGTGACCCCTTAATATGATTTGAAGAATCTGGGAATCCAAAGCTATGGTTCTCCATTGGTTGAAATGGAGGGAGAACTGCCCCCATGACCACCAACTCCTGGTCGGCGACCTGAAAACGATAGTCTGGCAAGGAGTCTAATGGAGGCAGGTCCAGCTGCTGGAGCTGGTCCATCACCTCTGTGATGCTTGGCCGTGGCTCCAGCAATGGAGGAGATGGGCAAGGCAGTGGAGGCTTTACGTTTGCCCTGGGGCCGAGAGGATGCCTCTGGCCTATTGGATGCCTTGCGAAAGGGAGGGCGCTGTCTGTTCTTAGGTTGCATGTGGTAGAGAGAGTGGACAGATTTGCGAGCCTGCCAGTTGCTTGAAGGTCATTAATGATATCTTGCACATCTGGGCCAAAAGGCTTAGAGTCACTGAAGGGGGCATTAAGCAACTTCTGCTTAATGTCAGCAGCAAAGCCAGAGACCCTCAGTCAGGAGTGCCTACGGTGGCAAATACTGGTGGCAGCAGCCCTGGTAACAGTGTCCAAAATATCCCAGAGGGCCCGCAAGAGGTGTTCGTTAACATCTTCAGTGGTCTGCAAGCATTTGAGAATCTCCTGCTTCTGCGTACCTTCTGGGAGGGCCTGGGCTGCAGCATTGCCCCTTCTTCCAGTTAGTATTCTGGTACTTAACCATACGGGACAGGTAACTGGCAATCCTAAGCCCAAGGGAAGAGGAGGTATAAACCCTCTTGCCCCAAAGATCAAGTCTGCGTGTCTCCTTACCTGGGGGGAGGGAGCTAAGGTACTTGGGCACCTTAGACCTGTCATGAGCTGCCTTAATAACCACTGAATCTGTTTTCGGCTGGGCAGCATAATGAAGAAACCCCTGGGGAGCATGGTAACGCTTGTCTGCCCAACGGGTCATAGCTGGTGCCATATCAGGCCTGTGCCAGGCTGCAGTAGTAGCATTCTGTAAAGCAGGCAAAAAAGGAGGAATGATCTTGGGAGGAGACCCTGGAATCTCCAGGAAATCCACCAAATACTTTCTGGCTGCATCCTCCTCCTCGGTATGGAACTCCAAGGCTGAGGATAACTGCTTCATAATGTTGAAAAAGGCTGAGTCCTCTGGAGGAGACCCAGGAGTGTGTTTGACAGAATCCTTGCTGACTGAGGAAGCAGAGTATCTGTCTGAAGTGACAGGATCTTCCTCCTCCTCTTCCTCATCAAGAACAAAAAAGTCAGGATGGTACTCCTCCTCAACGTCGTACTAGTCCAACATGTGAGGCACTGATAACCCACGGGGGGGAGGGCAGCTTGTGGCTGTTGAGGAGCGGTCGATGACGAGGCTGCCGTCAATGGCGCAGGCGATGTAGGCCTGTAGGCACCAAGTTGGTGAACAATCACCTAGCTGAATTTTGTCAGAATCCCATTGAGATCAATAACTGTGAAAGACTGCATCGATGGAGGGTCGCCGGTACAGGGAGACACAACCCGGTGGATGGGCCTGGACAGCCTGAAGAAGCTGTAGCCCAAGGGCCTGGAGAAGGATCAGGCTTCAATGGGAAGGCTGTCGATGATGAAACTGTCATCAACGACGGAGGGGTCAATGACCAGCTGACCTGAGTATCAGACGGAGGTGCTGTCAAGTATGGGTCTGGTGGCCACGCAGACCTGGACAGTCAATTTATGTGTCGACATTGCTGCAGTTGATGGAGTACTACTGGACTAGGAAAAAGAGGCTGCCGCTGGGGAAGGGGGCGTGTCCCTATTTTGGTCATTTTTGTGACCCTCCCTCCTGAGGACTTGTCCTGGGCCTCAGCGGCCTGGGAGCATGACAACCCTGCCAGTGGCTGAGAGGCTGGGATCCTGGAGGACCCCTGCCCGGCACTGGCTACCTGTTGATCCATTAGGACATTTTTTTAAGCCTTTTTGCGTTGCCTGAAGGTTGTTTGTTTTGTTTCCAATTCTCTATCTCCTGGCTTCTCGGGGCATCTCTCGGGCTTACCCACCTGACTACAGCTCCTAACTCTGCACCTGAAACCCCCTGGCTGAACACCCCACCCCTGCTTGCTAACCACAGCTGGCCCCCCCAGATCTATACCACCCAGGGTGGGGCCACCCATCCACTTACCGAGTGTCCTCATCTGAAATCTAGACAGCCACACCAGGAGCGGGGTGAGGCAGAGGAAGTCCAGCCAGGAAAGTCAGGTGTTGGGGATGTAGGCTGCAGGTCACTTCGGGCCACTGCCGCCTCTCCGACAGCAAGCAGTTTTTCAAGCTGTTCGTCCCTCCCCCTTTGGCTCGGACATGCAATGCGTCCAGCTCGGGTGTGCACACTCCTGTGCACGCCTACAGGTTCACCGCCACAGCCAATCCCCTTGGTTGCTGGATCCTAAGCTGCTGTGCCTCCTGCCACTACCAGGAGCCACCAGAGCATGGAATTGGGTCCCCCACCCTCCCAGAACAGGAAAGCAGTCCCCTAGCGACCCTGATGACCCAGGCTTGCTCCAGAACCCAGGTTGCCGACGTGGCGCAAGGCGTGGCATCCAGCGCCTCAACCCTCAGTGCCACCAGGCCGGCAATGCCTGAGGGTTGTTTGATTAAATTTCTGACAGAGCTCACATTTGCAGACTTCATAGTTAGGCCCAAGACAGCAGACACAGAGGGACTGTTCATCTGTGGATGCAATCTTCCTTTCATAGCGGCAGCGATGGAAAAGAGAGGTATAAGGATTAATCTTGACATAAACAAAATAAAGGAATCTCTTTAAAAAAGAAATTCTGAAATAATAGGCAGGAAAAAGGCCGTAGATGAAAATGGCATGACAGTGTGTCAAAGCTTCCATGGAGATCCATGCGAACAAGCTGATGGTGGAAAGAACTGAGGAGAGAGCAAGGTCGCGCATGACTTTATATAGTTGGCGACTTTGTCATGTGATGTCGGTGTGGTCGGCCCTAATTGTACTGCTGAAAATCTTCTGCATGGATCCTGCTTCACTGATGGTGAAGTTCCTACAGTGTGACCTGATGAGCGAGATACCCACAAAGAAGATGTGTGAATACTGCACCATATCCATGCAACTAGAAAGATAGGTTACTCATCTGTAATTATTATTGCAGGAGTGTTATACAGTTAACATCCACACTCTGGCAGTTCCTCTGGAAAAGGCTTTCTATCAGACATCTTTAAGCTAACCTTCTCCCATCACCTGGGCAGTATATTCCCCAAGTCTGCCATATGACACCAGATCTTTGCATGCTAGAAGCAGGGATCTGTATGCCACTTGCCAATGGAGGCCATGTGGGTTGTGTGGATGTGAACCATATACCACTCCTAAAACTGTCGTTGCAGGTGAGTAACCTATCTTTCTAGGGGCATGGATACAGTTCTCTATCCATGCTCTCGCAGACTCCTAGCAGTTCTCTGAGAGAAGGGGGCAAGGCATGAACCTGGCAAAAAGAGACTGGAGAAGCAAGGTCCCAAAAGCAGCATCCCAATGGAACTCTAGATCGAAACCGTACTGGGAAATGAAGGTGTGTGATGTCCTCCAGGTAGCAGCCCTGCAGACTTCCCAGACAGAACATCCCTGGAGGCAGACACTGAGGCAGTGGTATGTGTGGTGGATCCAGCCCTATGGGAGGCTCCCTACCAGCCAGCCTATAGCAGAGGTTGATGCAGGATACAATCTACCTGCCAATCGTCTGCTTTGCTGCTGGTCTGCCAAGTGCTGCTTCAGCGAACATGACAAACAGCTGATGAACCTCTCCCTGAACTCCAGCTGTATGCTCCTTATGGTAGGCAACAGCTCACCTTAGTTCCAGAGTATGGAGCCTGTGCTCGGCCTCTGAGGTGTGGTTGGTGAAGAACATCGGGAAATTCATCACCTGGTGAAGGTGAAACTCAAGACAACCTTCAGAAGGAATTTCGGATTAGTGCAGACAACCTTGGCCCTATGGAAGATCAGGTAAGGAGAGTCCACCGAGAGTGCCTGGAGCTCACTGATCCTTCTGGCGGAGGTGATAGCCACCAAGAAGGCGGTCTTCCATGACAGGTGAGAGATGTCACTCCTGTGCATTGGTTCAGATGGCTTGCCCATGAGCTTTGCCAACATCAGCAACAAGTCCCAAGGGGGTGGTGGTTCAGGCACTGGACGGTAAATGTGGTCAAGGCCTTTAAAAAAGTGCCAGACCACCTTCTCCTACGCCACCGATGGCATACCAGCCCGCACCTGGTATGCAGAGATGGCTGCCAGATGCATCTTAAGGGTGTCGACTGAAGGCCTGATTGGGAGGGGGAAGAAAGGTAATCGAGAATGTTAGCCATTGGACATAATAATGGGTCAGTCCCCTTGCCCTGGCACCAAATGGAGAACCTTTTGAAGGCATAGCATTTTCAGGTCATCTCCTTCTGAGAAGCCTCGACCATGATGAGTACGTCTTCAGAAAGACCTAAAGCCTGGAACTCTAGCCGCTCAGGAATCAGGCTGTCAGGTGCAGGGATTGATGGTCCGGTGGAATACCTTCCCCTTACTGCATAACAGCAGGTCCAGGCATAGAGGGAGACACCACAGGAGACTGTAGCTAAGGCTGAGGAGAACAGAGCAACAGAACTGGCAGGGCCAGTCTGGAGCCACAAGGATCATCCAAGCCTTTTCCCTCCTGGCTTTGAGCAGCATTTTATGGATCAGTGGAAAAGGAGGGAAGACATACATGAGGCCCGGGGTCTAGCTGCTCAAGAAGGCAGCCCCCTGAAGAGTTCCCTGCTGAGGAGGGCAGGCACAATACAGCCTCAGCTTTACGTTCTCTCTGGAGACAAACAGATCCACCAGAGGGTGCCCCTACCAGTACAACAGACTGTGCACTACTTCTGATGGAGACACCATGAGAGCATCCACCCAGCTGAGGGTTCTGCCAGCTGTTGTTGGCCACATGGATGGCCAGGAGATCGGCATTCAGACTGAGCATGAGGGTCCAGATGCAGAAACCTTCCCTGCACAGAGGAAGAGTGTGGCTCTCACCCTGTTTGTTGAGGTAGTACATAGTCGTGGTGTTGTCCATCTGGACTTGAACGACCTGACCTCAAAGGTGTGGAGCAAAAGCTGACAGCACCAGCCGAACTGCCCAAGCTCCAGCAGGTTGATATGGCATCGGGACTCCTTGAGGGTCCAGAGCCTGTGGAATCTGTGGTCCCCCAGGTGGGCACCCCAGCCCATCAGGGAGGCATCGGTCATTAGGATGACTGTCGGCTCCAGGCGGACAAATGGGAACCCTTACTGCAGATGTTCCAGGACCTACAACCACTGGAGAATGTCCCACATCTGCTGGGTCACAGTGACCGGCTGGTCGAAGTGACACTTATGGTGAGACCATTGATGGGCCAGCTCCACTGCAGGATGCGCATTCTGCAGCAGGCCAAACAGACTGCTTTAGTGCAGGCCACCATGGATTCCAGGAAGCGCAGGAAATCCTGAGCAGGGTGCAACTGCCCAACCCAAAATGAGTGGGCAAAGGAGGAAAGAACTTCCGCCCGGTACACCTGGAGTTGAGCTCTGGCTCCGCAAGAGTCGAGCTCTGCCCCGATGAAGTGTATCACCCGCAAAGGTACAAGCTCCGAGTTGGTCTCATTCACCAGAATGCCGAGTGTCAAGCAAGTCTGGAGGGCTAGGTCCCTGGACTGCTCGAAATCATCCCTGGAGGGACCTGCAATTACCCAGTCATCCAGGTAAGGATACACCTGGACCCTTCAATGTCTCAGGTAGGCTGTCACCACTGCAATGCACTTGATGAAGACCCTGGGAGCCATGGGAGGATGAAGGCCATGGCTTGGAACTCAGAGATTCCCCTCCACTCGGAACCAAAGGAACTGGCAGTAGGACGGATGGTTGGGAACATGAAAGAACACATCCCGAAGATCTAGGGAGCAGAATCACATTTTCTGCTCCAGGGATGGAATGATCTGAGACAGAGTGACCATCCTGAAGGTGTGCAACTGAAGGAATTTGTTGGATGTGCAGATCTAAGATGGGGCACCGGCCCCCTCTGTCTGCTTTGGAACCAGAAAGTATCTGGAAACAAACCCTGGGCTTAACTGGAGGGTCTGGGACTTGAGCCACTACCTCCTTCTGGAGGAGCTGGACAATGTCTTCCTGAAGGGCTGACTGCATGTCGGCGGACACCATGTCCTCCTGTGGGGTGTGGACTTGGCACAGAGGGTAAGCCATGAATTCCAGAGGCAAACTTTGGCCAACCACTTTGAGGGCCCACTGTCCATGGTGACAGCGGACCAGGCGGAAAGGAAGTGGTGGAGTCGGTCTCCCACGGGAGGAGACAGGACAGGCATGGGGGAGGCACCCCTTAGTATGTCACTGGGCAGGCTTGGAGATGGAGGAGGGACTAGCTGAAGCAAGGATTCGACCACCTGGTTTGCGGACGACTGAAGCAACTGACTTCGATTGAGGGCGCCAAGCCTGAGCCTGCTACCTAGCTGGGGGCTGGGGCAGCTTGGCCACAGGAGCAGAGAGGGGCTGAAAGGGCTTCTTACTCTGAAGCTTGGAGCCCTTGGAATCCCTCTCGGCAGAAGTAACAGAGTCCAGGGAGGCAGTAGATTTCTCAGTCCTAGTGAAGTGTTCTTCCACTCCTGGCCCGAACAAGTCAGTACCCAGAAAGGAGACATCTGCCAACTTGTGCTGGGTATCCGCCTTGAACGTAGAAATCTGCAGCCAAGCCCTGCGGCAAATGGCCACCGCAGTGGCCACAGACCTGGCACAGGAATCACCAATGTCAATGGCTGTCTGGAGCTGCTGCTTGGCCCTGGTGCTGTACTTGCTTAACTGTGGTCTGTAAGTCAGTTGGGAGCCGGCGACGAACTGCATCGAGAGTGCTCAGTAAGGCATGAGCAAAATGGGCCATCAAAAGGGCTGAACTCACCTACCAAAGGCTAAGAGAAGAGGCCGCATAGACCTTTTTGGCCATGTGATCCAATTTCTTGGATTCTTTGTCAGGCAGTTTATCCACGTTCCCGACATTGCTGGTATGCCGAAAGACCAAGTCAGCAACCAAACCCTCAGCTAAGGGATGCTGGGTGAAATCCAACAGGAAACCCATAGTGACCACATACTTTCGGGCCATATGAGCCGATAGCGCAGGGAAGGAGGAAGGGTGCTGCCAAAGCTCCAGAACGGGGCCAAGAATGGCCTCAGTGACCGGGAAAGCAACCTCCAGGGAGTCCGCTCAGTTGAAAATTTTGGTCAAGGGATACTTGGCCTATTTTTGGACGGGCTCCAGTGGAAGCCTGGTAGATTCCAAAATTAAACAGAGCAAGCCCACTAAAGAAGTGGGACCATGCTCCATAGACAAATCCTCCCCCGATTCCACTTCCAACGGACGAGAATGCAGGGAGGAGCCCTCAGACTCCGAGGATTCACCGAAAAGCAGTCGACCTCCTGAATCCCCACTGACTCTGTGGGGTCTATTGGGAGTAACAGTGACCAACAGCAGATGAGGAAGCCTGGGAGTGGTACAGGCATCCTCGGGGGGGGGGGGGTGGACCTTTAGCTGCACAGGAGGCAGCTCCACCCTGATGGCCAGGGAGGCTGGAACAGGCTGAGCCAAATCACGAAAGAGCTAGGATGGAGGCCAGAATTGGCTTAACCCTGGATAGCATGAGCTGCTGCCACATTAGCTCTTGATAGCACCAGCGCATCTTGCATTGGAGCCCCTCCTCACCCACGGAGGAAGAAGAGGAAGAGTAGCGGCAGCACTGCATGCCTGAGTGCCGAGAGCACTGATGCCGGCAAGGACTGCTTGACTCCGGGTTATGGGATCTCGACCTCAACCTCGACTGCCAGGAAACCTGATGTTGAGAAAAAGTGTGAGACGGTGAAAGTCAAGACTCTTCCAAGGGAATGGGATCCCGGGGTTTGGGACCAGATCAAGAAGCTGGTCTAACTCTCCCTGGGAGTGATAGGTAGGACCGGAGTCCAAGAGAGGGAGGTAACCCCCTCATCCTCTGACAACGCGTTGACTGGCTTGAGAAAAATCTTGACTGGTAGGTCGACACGTGTCTTGACTGACAGGGAGACCATGGAGCCAGCAGCCTGGATCAAAGGATCAACTGTAGCTGAAACCTCCAAGAAAGTGCAGGAATATGAGGCCCGAGAGCGTTCACAATCCCATGAACGTCGATGAAACCATTTTTTAGTCTCTTTTTTTAGAAGACTTTGTGCCCTTACTGGGACCCTGCCCAGGGGCGGGAAGGGACTGGCACAAATTCTGGAACACCCCCATAAAGGTGGCGCCAAAGGAAGGTGGCACAAAAGCCAAAGCAGAAGAGGCATGCTCCATGGCCTGAGTCGCCGCCTCCTCGAAGGCCACAAGTTGTTCAGCAAACTCTGCAGCCTCATCCAGTGGGCATTCTACAAGTGAACGGGAGGGTTCTCTTCATCTGGGGACCCGAGTAGAAGATAAGCGTGCCGGTCCTCCAAGGTATTCGGATGCAAGGTGCGACACATGCCGCAAGCCTGGGGATCGTGTTTGTGGCCCAGGCAGTAGACACACGAGATGTGCGGGTCCATCCAGGACATCTTCTACCCGCAGTTGCACTTTTTTAACCCACGTGCTGACTTCCGAGTCATTCATACCAAGGGTAAAGAGTTTCAAACTGAATTGGAAAATGAACTTGAAGACGTAGTGCATTTTGGTTTTGAAAGCAAAGGGCCTACTCAAACACAGAGCACTAGGGAGGGAACCTTCTTCCTGCAGAAAGGATGATCTGACGTCACAGAGTTGTGCCAAGGGAGTTACCACTCAGGTGGGTGGGAGGAGTCAGCTTGAAGACCTTCTGGCCAAAGACTTAAAGGGAAAGGAATCTGCCAAAATGTGGATAGTACACCATATCCACATCCCTAGAAACTCACTTATACTTTCCTTTGACTCACCTTTAAACTTTCCAGGGTCTATACCCCCAATATCCTATGGGCATACTAACCTCAAAGCCTCCAAGGCATACCCTACTTTTTTCAAATGCCAAACTACTTGAAATCCCCAAGGTATGTGCCAACATTGGAAAAAGGTCCTTTGCATACTTGGACCCTCATTATTGGAACTCCCTTCCTGAAAACCGAATTAATGCCGCCTCCCTAGAAGGGTTTAAGTCTGGTCTTAAATCTATTTATTAGAACGCTGCCAATGCAGCTGCTGTCACTGATCCTTCCTTCCACCTCAGGTACTTACCCTCTCTTTCTAGCACTTGTAACATTGTTAATCCACCTAGGCTAGTTTTTAGATTGCACTTACATTTTTTGTTTCCCACTGTTACGTTATATTGTTGTTAAACTCTCACTGAATGCTTAATGTCACCTTGTATTTGTTAATTCACCAAGGCTAGGTCATGGTTTGCCCTCTAGTCTGTATTATCCTAATTTTATGTACCATGTTATTAACCCTTGCTGTTAAATGTTTAAGCCTATGTCATGTCTCATGATTGTTGTATGTAACTGGACGCTTGTGTAAACGGGCAGCAATGCTCACATGACTTTCCAGTATAACCAATAACAAGCATTTGTCAATCCTGCATGTTTGCTTGCGGATATTAGCATTGGACTTGCAGGAGTCAGACAGATGCAGAATAGGAATGGCAGTGAAGTACTGAACTCACGCCAACCCCACCTCCACCCTGCAGAGATGGACAGGCATTGGGATGTGCCTTTGGGTTGTCGCCCATAACGTTCATGGCATTTCACCTCACCCTATCCTGCCGACACCGAGAAGCGCTGAGGTGTGCCTTGGGGTGTTCGGCTTTACAGTCAGCCCATTTCAGAAGGACATACGCTGAAATGGATGCAGCATAGAAGAACGGGGTGAACTCTGGGGCTGAAGAGTCCAAGGCACACCTCGATGCCTGTCACTGGTTTCAGGGTGGGGGTGGAATAGCATGAGCATTACAGCTGGCAATCCAAAGGCACACACCTAACGCCTGTCAGTCTGTACAGGGTGGGACATTATGGTTACATAGAAACACAGAAGTGGACAGCAGATAAGGACCGCAAGGCCCATCCAGTCTGCCCATTTTTTCTACCTTATGAATGTGCCATAGGCCTTCACTCTGTCAATGACCTATCTATTCATACTCATCTGTATTGCTCCCTTATGCCTATCCCATGCCTGTTTGAAGCCCTGCACTGTATTCATATCCACCACTTCCTGAGGTAGGCTGTTCCATGTATCCACCACCCCTTCTGTGAAAAAGAACTTCCTCACATTACCCCTTAATCAGCCTCCCTCTAATCTCGTGCTGGTTAGAAACCCTAACACCCCGGGCATTTGTTGGTATCTGCACTACAAATTTTCAACATGGCCTTTTTGTGATCCCCAGCTCATGAAAGCATTTGGGACCTCTGCTCATGAACAGTGGCACTGTGAATTTGTTAATCTGTCATAGAAACACAGAAACATAGACTCTGATGGCAGATAAGGACCTCTTGGCCCACCTAGTCTGCCCATTCCCTACATACTGGATAAGTTGCATATTCTGGTTAACCAACAGCCTACTTCCTCCTACCCTTCACTATAATTGCCTTATGTCTGTCCCATGCATTCTTGAATTCCCCTACTGTTTTTGACCCCATGACCTCCTCAGGAAGGTGGTTCCATGCGTCATTTTTCAAATCCTGCCCGAAATGTGTTTTTGCACATCTGGCGCACAATGGCGCAGTAGCTGTGGGAAATCAGATCCTAGTTAACCAACGTTGATTTCTCACAGCAACCGCACTATTCTGTGCCAGATGTGTGAAAACATAGTTTGGGCAGGATGTGACAAATTACAGTTATACCATTCATAGGGAGGTGTGAAGAGATTGCAATGTTGAAACTCTGGAGTGAAAATAAAAAAATGCTCAAACTTATGAGCATACGTGGAAACTGTGCAAGGCACGCTCGTAACGCAGTCATTTAGTGGAATTATTTCACCAAATTTTCAACATAGGCATTTTATGACCTCTGCTCATGAATGCTGTCACTATGATTTTCTTAATCTGTCCCGAACATTGACTTCCCACAGCGACCATGCCATTGTGCGCCAGATGTGCGAAATCACATTTCGGGACGGATGTGAAAAATGACAGCTGTACTGTTCACAAGGAGGTGTGCAAAACTGACAATGTTGAAAATCTTGAGTGTAAATGCTAAACATTCTCGAAGTTACAAGTGTGTGGAAACTGTGCAACGCACATTCGCAACATAGCCATTTTACAGACTTGTCACCAAATTTTCAACACAGGCATTTTGGGACCTCCACTCATGAATAGTGTCACTGTGATTTTCTTAATCTGTCCTAACACTGATTTCCCACAGCAACCGTGTTATTCTGTGCCAGAAGTGCAATAACACATTTCGGCCAGGATGTGAAAAATTACAGCTGTACTGGTCATAAGGAGGTGTAAAAAATGCCAATGTTGAAAATCTGGAGTGAAAATATTACAAATTCGCAAAGTTACGAGTGTGCGTGGAAATGGCACAACGCACACTCGTAACACAGTCATTTTTTGGAATTTTTTCACCAAATTTGCAACACAGGATTTTTGGGAGCCCACCTCATGAACAGTAACACTGTCGTTTTGTTAATCTATCCCGAAAGGTGATTCCGCACAGTGACCACAGAATCACCTTTTGGGACTGAATAACCAGATGACAGTCACTGAACTCATGAGATGGGGTCCCAAGAACCCCATGTTGAAAATCTGGTGGCAAAATTCAGAAAAATGGCCAAGATATCCACATAAGTTGAAAAAAAAACATTTATGCCATTATACAACTTACCAGCATTTCTTCAGTTCGCGGTCAGCTTTGAAGAGTGCAGACATGTTCCTGGTCTACTGAAGATCGTCACGCTGGGCTCCAGAGGTACGTATGGGGTGAGGGCGTCTGTGGGGAGGTGGGGTGTGCAGAGTGCGTGTGTGCAGGTTGGGGAAGGGGGCACCGTTGACAGCGAGAGACCGTTTTCTTATTTTGAGGTTTTAAAAAATACCAAACAATGAGGGAAGGTTTTCTTTATTTACAGCTGGTTTGGCACACTGGGGTGTGCTCTCAGCGTGCCACCTGAGTGTTTCTTGGGGGGCGTCGTCTGTAGCCGACGGGACTGGGCACCCCGCCGGCACATACAGAGTGGTTTGGAGGGGGGCTCATGAGCCGAGGGAGATTGGGCACCCACCTCAGCACACAACACACCGGGGGAAGGGGGCGACATTATGCCGACGGGAACTGGGCTCCCCCATTGACAAAGGAACTTGGGAGGGGGCATGCCGACAGGGAGATTGGGCAACGCCATCAGCTTTCATGGGGCCTGTGAGAGGCGAACGGCGATGGCTGTCACCATGTTTCTTTAAAACAAATGGGACATTATGCAGACAGGGATTGGGCTCCCCCATCGGCAAATGAACTTGGGAGGGGACATGCAGACAGGGGGATTGGGCACCCCCATCGGCTTTGTGGGGACTGTGAGAAGCGGATGGTGATAGATACCGCCATGTTTACTGGAATGGGACACCAGACAAGGCAAACTGTGATTCGCCGCCGCTTCAATCAGGGACCGCCCCAGCAGCAAAAAAGTACAGTTAAGTAAGAACTTACCGTAACAGTAGATCTTTGAGAGAGGCTCTTGTAGTAGGTAATTACATATAGGACCAACGCTGGCAGGACCCCACGGAAAAATTTCCTAGATAGCAGTCCCTGGCGAGGGACTGCTCCCCACGTCAGGTGACTGGCATCAGGAGACGTCGGTAAAAAGGGGCGGTCCCTCACGCCCGCCTTCCAGTTCCTTCCCACCAAAGGCCAAAGGAGGCCAGACGAGAGAGAAGCGAATATTTCCCTCACTGGAAAAGGAGCTGAAAAAGCTTAGGGGGATGGAGGGCGGGAAGGTATTACCTACTGCAAGAGCCTCTCTCGAAGATGTACTGTTATGGAAAGTTCTTACGTAACTGTACTATCTTACTTTCGAGAGGGCTCTTGCAGTAGGTAATTACATATAGGACTGAGTCCCAAGCAGTCTCGAACAAGAAGAAGCACACGGGAGGAGGAAAGCTACTCAGAGTAGATCCTTTAGCTGCGAAGGCCTTAAGAAAGGAGGCCTTGCAGGACAGTCAACCCGAAGCCTGCTCTATGGCGAAAGGCAATATCCAAACTGTAATGTTTTGTAAAGGTATGGACGGAAGTCCAAGTGGCAGCAGCACAGATGTCTGCCGCAGACACATTTTTGAAACAAGCCACTGAGGCAGCGACTCCTCTGGTGGAGTGGCCTCTTACTTGACCTGGAAGGGTCTTGTACTTTTAATAACAGAAAGTGATGCAATGAGCCAACCATTTGGATAGGCATTGCTTAGAAACAGCATTGCCTTCTCTTTTGGGTGCAAAAGAGACAAACACTTGGTCAGTCTTTCTGAGATCCTTTGTCCTGTTAGTGTAGTATCTCAGAATCCGGTGAACATCCATAGTATGTAGTAAATACTCCCCTTGATTGAAGTACTGCGTAAAGAAAGCGGGTAACTCTATGGACTGGTTCAATGTAGATTCGCTACCACCTTGGGGAGAAACTTAGGATTGGTACACAGAGCCACACGCTCCTTGTGGAAAATCAAGTATGGAATTTTACACATCAGGGCCTGGAACTCGGAAATCCTCTGAGCCGAGGTAATGGCCACGAGAAAAAGTGTCTTCCAAGAAAGGAACTTCAAGTCTGCGGAGGCTGCCGGTTCAAAAGGAGGCAGAATTAGTTTCTCAAGAACAAAATTCAAATCCCAAGGAGGGGCAGGAACTCGAATAGGAGGTCTCAGGTGGAGAACCCCTCTGAGAAAAGTTTTCACGACTTCCAGCTGAGCAAACGCTCTGTCTGCAAAGGGAACGGATAGGCCGAAATGGCCGCCGTGCGGACTTTCAGAGAGGAGTGACTAAGACCTAGGTTGAAGACATGGCACAGGTACTCCAGCAGACATCCCGCGGGGCAGGAGGAAGGCTCAGCGTCTTTTGAAGCAGTCCAGATTGTGAACCTTTTCCACTTAATGGCATAGGTGGACCTAGTGGAGGGTTTCCTAGCCTCCACCAGAATTTCCACCACCTGGGGAGAAACTCCAAAGCAGGCTTGGGCTATGTCTGCAGGAGCCATGCATGTAGCTGAAGGGACTTGAGACTTGGATGGACCAGGATCCCCCGATCCTGGGTCAGTAAACATCGTGACAGAGGAAGAGAGAGCGGAGGTTCCTCTGAGAATTGTTGCAGAAGAGAGAACCAAACTTGCCTGGACCAAAATAGAGCGATCAGAATCATTTGTGCTCCATCTAAACCTAGTTTCTGCAAGACCCGTGGGATCAAAGGAATTGGGGAAAAGGCATAGATGAAGCTGTCCTTCCAATCTAGAGACAGAGTGTCTCTCCAGAAAATGCCTCGCTTTTGAACGAGCGAGCAGTAATCTGGAAGTTTTGAGGGGAAGCGAACAGGTCGACCTGTGGTGTTCCCTAACGTAGGAAGATATCGTCTAGGACCCCTTGATCCAGTTCCCACTCATGGGCCAGGGCGGACGAGCGACTTAGCTTATCTGCCAAGGCGTTTTCGACTCCCGGAACATGAGTTGCCGTAAGGTGAAGGTCGTGTTGTGTTGCCCAATCCCACACTCTCATTGCTTCCCTGCAAAGAGGATAGGACAGAGTTCCTCCCTGTTTGTTGATGTACCATACCACACACACATATTGTCTGTCTGAACAGCTAGGTGGCCTGGAAGGAGATACAGATGGAGGGTTTGGAGTGCATAAAGCACTGCCCGAAGCTCGAGCACATTGATGTGAAGTGTTTGTTCAAGCTTAGACCAAGAGCCCTGGGTCCGATGAGGACCGAGATGGGCTCCCCAACCTTCGCCCGAGGCATCTGTAGTCAGAGTCTGGGGTGAAGAATGAGACCCCTTGAAACAGGCTCTTTCTGACCATCCACCACTGCAAGTCTCGAACCATGGGAGAGGAGACCAGGACAAGCTGATCCAAGTCGTCCTCCAATTGATCCCATTGGGAGCGAAGCGTCCATTGAGAAACCCTCATGTGGAGCCGAGCAGGAGGAACTGTCAGGATAGCAGCCGCCATGAGCCGAGAAGGCAAAGAACCGACCTTGCAGTGACTCGCCTGCAGCCGGACAACAGGCTTACCTGAGTCTGAATAGTGGCCGCCCTGTCCGGTGGCAGGAAGGCCCTGCCCAGGGTCGTGTCCAGTATCGCCTCGATAAACTGGAGTCTCTGGGATGGGATCAAATGAGACTTGGAATGGTTGATGGCAATACCCAGGCAGGCAAAGACCTGTTTAGTAAGGGAGAGGCAGCACAGGAGTTCCTCCCAGGACGAGGCCGCCAGGAGCCAGTTGTCCAGGTACGGGAAAACCTGCACTCCCCGGGTAAGCAGGTAGGCCGCCGCCACCGCAAGGCATTTGGTAAATACTCGGGGAGCCGAGGACAGGCCAAATGGAAGTGCCTTGAACTGGTAGTGGTCCCCCTGAAAAGCAAAATGGAGATATTTGCAGTGGGACGGCCAAATGGATATATGCAGGTAGGCATCCTGCATATCCAGAGTGCACAGCCACTGGCCCGAGCGGAAGAGGGGTAGAAGGCTCTGCACTGAGAGCATTCTGAACCTCTTGTATTCCATGAATAGATTCAGGGAACTGAGATCTAGGACAGGTCTTACATCTCCTGTCTTCTTCGGGACCAGGAAGAAGTGGGAATAGTAACCTGTTCCCTGTAGGGGAAGGGGGGCAGGTTCTATCGCCTGTTTCAGCAACAGTGCTGAAGTCTCTTCCTGGACCAGAAGAAGATGTTCCCGAGAGTACAACAATCTTTGGGGAGGGTGACGAGGTGATTTCTGTAGAAACTCTATTGAGTGTCCTTCTTCGATTAGCTGGAGCACCCATGAATATGTTGTTATCCTCTCCCAGCCTGGAAGGTGGAGGGAGAACCTCCCTCCTACCGGTTCCTCTGGGAAGCCTGGAGGCTGTGGGAGAGGGAAGGAGTCAGGTGGTGTGGGGAAGCGCTGCAGCTGAAGCACCCGCTGCTTTTTTTGGGTGGAGGGGGCTTGGCAGCTGTGGGGGCCCGGCGTTTAGTGGCTCGCTTTCCCGGAGGTTTTCGCCTTTGGCCGGTTCCATCTGTGAAAGGGATGGCACTGCGGTTGATGGGGATGGTACACTGAGTCGATGGACTTTAGTGCCGTCCTCTTCTCCTGCAGATCGGTGATGATGTCCTTGACATCACCCACGAAGAGCACCGACCCCCGGAAGAGTGCTTCCTGTACAGCAGACTGCACTTCCGGGACCAACCCTGACAAACTGAGCCAAGCATGACATCGTAAGCCTACGGCGAAAGCTGAGCTCTGTCCAGCAGTGTCCACTGCATCATAAGTCGCATGAAGCATGTGTCGACTGGTCAAACGAGCAGAGCGGATGAGGTCAGACAGTTCCTGCTTGACTTGAGAGTCCGGCAGGGAGTCCAATTTGGTTTCCACCTCAGAAAGAATTGCCTTCTGGTAATCCCCCATGTGACCAACATCGTTCAGGGCCCTGATCCCCAGCGTGGAAGAAGTGAAAATCTTCTTGCCATACTGGTCCAGAAGGCGGGATTCTTTATCAGGTGGCGACGAGCTAAGGTGTTTTGGATTAGCTGACCGGCCGTGAGCGGCGCTAATCACGACCGAGTCAGCTCGAGGGTGGGAATCTAAATAGTCAACACCCTCTGGAGCCTGGTATAGCCTGTTCAACTTCCATGGAAGAGGGACTAATGCAGACGGCTGTTTCCAAATGGTGGTAACAAGGTAGGCATGAGGCTCGATCGAGGGTGGCACCAAGGTGGGAGCTGTCACGGGCAGATCCAGATGCTCAGTGAGTTTCAACCACTGTGGGTCTGGCTCCAAGGATTGCCACTTATGCACTGCCTGGATTTTACGTAGCAGCTCCATGAAGGAAGGATCCTTCGGAGTAGACTTCGGAGGAGTCTTTGGCCTGGGCTTTGATGAAGATCGAGGCTTGTCGTCGTTCTCGGAGCAGCCCTCGGAGGCATCTGAGGCGTCTGAAAAGGAAGAGTAAGAGTAAGAAACTGAAGAAGAAGACAACTCCCTTTCCTATCTAGGGGGAGGAACGGACCCTTTGGAAAGCCCTCAGGGAAGCGTGTCCTGCCCCTCTCTGGACCCAGAGGGTTTAGCCCTGATGTCTGGAGAAGGGGAGGGAGTTTGCTCGCGGACGGTACGGGAACCGTACCAGCACCGTCATTGGAAGACGACTTCCATTCTGGTGAGCTGAGCCTGGCCTCAGCCCACCAGGAGGATAGAGTCTCCTGCAAACCACCGCGCTGGGGGGCGGAGGAGAAGGAGGAGGAGGAGGGGATAAGGGTATGGGTTATACCCATAAAGCTAGTATTCATAACCCAAGGCGGAAGCCTGGTGTCAGGTATTGCGTGTCGGGTACCTAGGCCAGATACTGTGGTCCCGGCACGATGGAGGCCGGATACAACGGGCCAGTTACCCGGGAGCCGGGGGAGCTGCCGGAGCAGACGGCGCCGCCGGAGGCCCCACGGGCGGGACTGGAGCAGAAGGCCCGGAGGGTGAAGGGCCTGGCTTCGGGGCGGCATCCAGAAGTGGGATGTCGCCTGGAGTCGGCACTACTAGCGTCGGAGCCGGCGGCCGAGGTGCCGGCGTCAGGGCTGACGTCCAGGGAGCCGACGTCAGATCGGCAGGAGGTTGGTCCGACGGAGGTGGAACAGGGACCTCAGCATCGTCCGGGGATGGAGGGGAGAAATCCCTGGGGTCTGGCTGAGGACACTCGGGGTCCCCGGAGGGCAGCGAAGGCTGCGGGGAGCCGGAACGCAGACGGGGGATCTGACGCCGCTCTTCCGCTGTGAGGACATCGAGTGGACCACGCGGCATCTTGTCAGCGGATCCGGCGGTGCCAGACTTAACCGAACCTTCGCCGGAGGCAGGCCGTGATGGAGGGCAGCGTGGTTCTTGTGGAAGAGGGTCGGGCGCTGCCCCAAAGGGTCGGGCAACTTACTGACCTTCTCCGCTGGACGCCCAGCTGATCGGAGCCGCCACCGGGTAGGCTCGCGGTCACGTTTTACTGGGCGTGAAGCCCAAGAGTCTCGAGGCTACACGACTGGCCCGAGGTGAGCCAGACGGGCGGGCCAATGCCATCTTAGAAGCCTCTAAGGTGGCTGCCGAGGAGCGGCCCTCGGAACGATCACGGCGACTTTAGGAGTCGTAGGGAGAGGAGCCCTTTGTCCCGTGCTTTTTTGTCCTTTCTTCTGCGCGGCCTTTCAGGGAAGTTGACGCCTGCCAAAGTTTTCTGAGTTCTTTTCCATGAAACTTATCTTCTTTTGAGAATGTGGGCTTCCAGGGACTGCTGCCGTCTTCTCCTGGTGGCCACGTTGAAACTCAGGCAGTGCTGGCACTTCTCTATTTGATGGTCGGGGCCTAGACAAAAAAGGCAAAGGTAATGGCTGTCCTTATGCGGGAGTTGGGCACCGCATGAGTTGCACTTATTTTTGTGCTCGGAGGTTGTAGGGGACGACATACACCGACAAATGACTGATGATTATTAGAAAAAAATCGAAAAAACTTGGTAAAATAACTGACGAAGAAGCCTGATGAGCAAGGAACTTTTCCGCGAGGCGCTGGCATAAACTAACGTTGGGAAAGAACTGGAAGGCGGGCGTGAGAGACTGCCTCTTTATACCGACGTCTCCTGACACTGGTCACCTGACATGGGGGCGGTCCCTCGCCAGGGACTGCTAGCTAGGACATTTTTCTGTGGGGTCCTGCCGCCTGCCAGCGTTGGTCCTATATGTAATTACCTACTGCAAGAGCCCTCTCTAAGTAAGATCGGCTGATTGTTAATGACGGGGTGCTCCCTGATTGCAGTGGCGAGTTTCTTTCAAGTTGGTGGCAGTCTACAATACTGCTGTCATGGACAGCATGCTCCTCTATTGGCGCCACAGAGACCAGCCCCAAAATGGACTGCTGGTATTCACCACAACACTGCTGCACCTACACAACTCACTACTACAGCAAGCTGCCACAATATGTTTCTTGCGCATGCGTGACAGAAAAAATATAAATGTGAAATGAAATTATACATTCATGTCCCCTTAGTTCACCAATTTGGGGTATGGTGCATTGTTCACTAATGAATCACTGTATGTACTTTTGACCATCTGAAAAGCAATGCATTTATTGTTTATTGTGTGTATTCTTTGACAGTTGTTGTCCTTTATAATTCACTGTTGGTAACTAATACTTCTCTATACCTATATGTAATTTGTACAATTTACCAGTGTCTTGCTGTTATGTATGTAATTTTTATTGACTTGATGCGCTTGTAAATTCTGTACATAACTAATTCCGGGTCGCCCCTGAAAAAGAGACTTTTGGTCTCAGTGGGCTTACCTGGTTACCAAAATCTCAAAAATAAATCAAATAAATAAATAAGATGCCAGGGACATCTGTTGAGGGTGGACTAGTGTGGCCATCCCTGATGGCTGCCAGCTGACCATAGGTCTAGGGGTCAGAGCCTTACCTTACTCCGCAATGATCCACTGCCACCAGAGAAACTCCTCGTACTGCCTACAGAGGTGTCTCTCCTTGCTCAAGGAAGTTGAGGAATGTCAATGGCGGCACCTTACTGTCGAGTGAGATTGAGAGCGTAAACGGCACCTTAACCTCGACCATCATCCCGAGAGCCGACTTCATGCAGAAGCCAATGGAGGGTGGATAAAGATCACATATCAAGCCATATTTACTAGCTTCAGCTTCGGCGGCAAGACCTACGTTTCTTACCATGGTGGGCAGCGCTCCTCCCTAAGACCTGAAGGGCCCGGCACATGTTCTGTCTGAGGAGGACCCTCCAATACTCGCCTCAGCTGGGAGCAGTGCCGAGGCCGACGAGGTGCCCAATCTTCTTCCAGGGCTGCAAATTGAGCAGCCAACTTCCACTGCAGCGAAGGCCTTATTGCATCCATCAGATCCCTGGGTCTCTGTCAGCTGGACAACCAAGAAGTCTGGCTGCACGATCTTCCTGCAACACTGGAAGCATCGCCTGACAAAGGCCACAGCCAGTAACATCTTGCATCCCTAGACAGTAGATGCAAGACATGTGGGTCTGTGTTTCATGGTTTCTACCGATGTGTGATGCAGAATTTGAAACTGCTGGACAGCTTGACTTCCTCGGCATCCATCTGATATCGACAAAGGCAGAGTCAGAATGAAGAAGCATAGGAGTCATCAAGGAAAAGTATCACAGAAGAAATCTTTGAAGAAAATCCCCAAAACACTCTGTGATAGCCTTCAACGCTGCAGAGCTGCCAAGGAGGAGACCTGTCCCTTCCAATGGAAAGAAAGATCTAATGGAGAAGGGTGGAGGTGGGGGAGTGCTTAGCTTAAAGACATCCAACGAATCAGCACTTCCAGCGGGAACTGCCAGAGTATGGATAGTGAACTGTATCCACGCCCCTAGAATATTTGTTCAGGATGTCCACCTTTCTTCTATACTCCTCCCACTCATTTCTCTCATAACCACAACAAATAAAACAGAAACCTTAATAAAATGTTTTTTAAGTAATCCATTTCAATAATATCACTAAGGCAATGCAGGGGTTGCTTTAAGTATGAAACGGCATGCAAGGTTATGCATTATGTATGCGATAACACACAGAAGGGCGTACATTTTTGGTCCTATAACCCCACACCTTGGGTGTCTTTAAATGCCTGAGAAGTGCAGTTATTGGAGCATGAATGCACAGGGCCCAATTCCAAAATGACTTATGTGTGGTGCAAGGCGCTTTACGCCAGACCCAATGGCATAAATTGCACCTTGCGCCATGTGTTCCCCAAGTTGGTATTCTAAGTTGCAGCTCGCATCATGCCGCATGCAGGTTGTGACAAAGGTGAGCTATGCCACCCACTATGTCCGCAATCCGCTGCGGCATGGTGTAAGGGTAGGTTACGGCAGCAACTGCGCCCTATTCTGGAACAGCGGCTGCTGTAATCCACTAACGCCATTCCAAGACCCACTATGGCACTGCAGACTTAGATCAGCATTGAGGTAGTCTAATGGGCATCTGTCCTTGCCAACTGATGGATGCCCACTCCGCAGCGCCGGAAGGAAGCACATATCCCTGCTCCTCGTCCCCCCCCCCAGTAAGGTCATGCCCTCCACCAACGAATGTCGGGGAGCCCCAGGGGTCTGTTTCTGTCACTGCCCCCCCAAACGCCTGTGCCACCCAGCCAGCTCCCCCCATACCCCCAGGTGATTGTGAATGTGTTTTGGGGAGGGGGGCCAGGGGGGCAGTAAATCGCGGGCCGTGACTTGCGGCACCCAGGTCCATTGCACCATTCCTGTAGTGCTAGCCTGCAGCCGCCGCAAGTCGCAGGACATAGGTGCCAGGGACCCTGCCTGTCTTGGAATATGGCGCAGGGTCCCAGGCGTAGCACCACATGGCGCAACTTGCATACGCCCGTGAGTTGTGCCACGCGACTTGGAATCGGGCCCACAATCTAAAATGCTGTGCCTACAGCATAAAAAATGGAACCAATATTGTTTAAAACATTAGAAAGTTTTTTTTTTTTTTTTTTAAATGAAGACATTTATGGTAGAAATTACTACGTCATATGATATAGTCCCTTAGCTTGATGTTCACCTAAATCCTTGAAAAGTTACATATAAAAACTTATTTTTTAAAAATAGTATGTTAAAGCATAGTGGTTTATACTTTGGTGTTAATTTGTTTTTTTTACTGCAGGTGTTCTTGATACTGGTGGCATATTGTACAAGCATATATACTGTACTGAGGTATTGTATATCCTCCCCCAAGAGGCACCTGGAAAGAAAAGCCATTGGTGCCTCACTGTGCCTTTCTTGGGCAAAAGGTTTAATAAATACTAGAAACTGGGAAAATAATCTAAGAGTACTTAAAAGCGCCGCTTACATAAACAATCCCTGCAATCACTTTACAATTGAGTACAGAGAGGTTTAAACATATTTCTGTCTCGTCATTCAAGTTGTTTTTCTCATTCCTGAATGTGTCTAAAATGGTCATGGATGTCAATGAAGCAAAAGCGCTCCAGCTAGTTATAGCTCACTGCCTGCTTCCAGCAAGTTACTTCTGAAAAGCTATAACGAGCCTGTGTATTTATCTCAAATAGGGATGCAGCTTGTTGTGATACCCTTCCCCCTCAACAAGCATCAACCTTTCCTGATGTGACTGAATGATCGGAAAACATTCCCAAACCCAGATCTCCCTCATGTTACCCCTCAGAAACCCCTTTGTCATTGCTCTCCCACACTGTGCTCTGAAATTTTAAAGCAGAAATTCATACTAATAACTTTTGCTTGCCCAACAGAAAATGTCATGGATATAATATAGAATAATGTATGCAGAAGTATGTGTAATGAAGATAAGCTCAAGGGGTTTATCAAGGCATCACATACAGAGGGTGTGCATAAAATCCGATTTGACACATACTTCCCCATGTTTTATTTTTTATAACTGGTTGCTTTGATTTTTTTTGGGGTCAGATAGATACTCGTTGAACAGCATAACGTTGGTCTTGGTTTTTCTTAGAATGTGTCTTTTTTTCTTGCTCCTCTATGAATTTTTGTCTTTCTAGGTCACTAGGTTTACTAGGATTACATGGACAAAAGAAAGCCATGGCCCATCTAGATTGTCCCCCACATCAGTGGGAAATTAGACCCTGTGATAATTTTTAGTAAGCCATTTATCAGTGCCTGTTTTAAATGACTCAGAGGTGTCACTATCAACTAGCTCCTGGTGTAGTCTGTTCCAAAGCCTTGGTGTTCTAACAGAAAAGAAATGTAACCTTTTGTGAGTTCTTGCTCTACTAACTACCAGTTGTCTATTGTGGAGCCTAGACACAGTTTTTCTTTGTGACATACTGATACCACACTGAACCATAAGAGAAGGTGATTTTAATATTTTATACAGAAACAAAAGATCACCTCTACTTCTCCTAAATTCAAGTGAGTGGAGGCCTGTTTTCTGTAGTCTTTCTGAGTAGCGCAGTGATGCTAAGTAGGGGACCATTCTTGTTGCCCTCCGCTGGATTTGCTCAATTTTACAAATATCTTTGGCCAGATAAGGGCTCCATATGGGCGACCTATAGTCAGCATAGGGTCTGACATGAGATCTGTACAAGGGGATGATATATTCCTCTGTTTTAGATATAAATGCATGACTGATTCTTCTTAAGAGTGAATTTGCTATTTTGGCTATGTGGGCTCAATGGTTGATGGAGGAAAGACCATCATTTATCCAAATCCCCAGACCTTTTTCACAGGTGGAAGATTTTAGTGTTTTATTATTTGATTTATATGTTTGTTTGATATTGTTATGACCTAAGTGAAGGATTGAACACTTGTCTGTGTTAAAATGTCATTTTGTTCGTATGGGCCCATAGTTCTAATGATAAAAGGTAATTTGCAAGTGTGGCCCTATTAATATCAGAGTCCACACTACCACCTAACTTGGTATTGTCTGCGAATTTAGAGAGTGTGTTCCCCGGACCAATCTGCATGTCGGAAATGAACAAATTAAACAAAACGGGGCCCAGAATGGATCCCTGCGGCACACCGCTAGTAACACCCACTCTACTGGACAGTACTCCGTTGATCCTTACGCACTGGGATCTGCCTGTCAGCCAGCAATCGATCCATCTAACTATGTCATTTGAAAAGCCAAGGTCGAAAAGCTTAGATATGAGAATAGTATGGGTTACCTTATCGAATGCTTTACTGTAATCCAGGAGGATAACATCCATAGGTGTGTTATTATCCAGTCCCTGGTTAATGGTATTACAGAACGTGATTAGGTTCGTAGTACAGGAGTTTCCTTGTTTAAACCCATATTGAGAGATGTCTTTGATGTTAAGTGCTTGCATTTCACTCTCTAGAATGCCCTTAATTACTTTATACATTAATCTGCATGGAATGGCTGTAAGGCTGATTGGACGGTAGTTACTTACTAATGTGCGATTACCCTTTTTTAGTATTACACAACTGTTGCGGTTAACCAGTCAGTTGGAACTGAGCTTTCTCTGAGGGATTTGTAAAATATAATAGTGAGTGGTACAGCTATTTCATTGATCGTTTCAGTCAAGAACCCAGGGTTAATGAAGTCGGGGCCACTACTAGTATTTGGTTTTACAATTTTTATCAGGTTAATTGTATCAAAGGTAGTTATATTATAGTTTTTTTTTTGATGTAGAGAAACTTATGTTTGTAGTTGGAATTCCCCCTTAGAAAATACAGATGAAAAATAATTATTAAAAGTGTCAGCTGTTTCTATGTCAGAGGTGATATGGAAGTGCCATCTGCAATTGGATCAATCTGTCTGTTATTACCTTTTTCACTATTTAAGTAGGAAAATAAGGATTTATGATTGTCCTTTGAGTGGGCTATACGAAATTCCAGATTGCGTTTTGCTTGCTTGATTGATTTTTTCAAGTTTTTAACTGCATCTCTATATTTACCTAATATTATCTCCTTATTACTAGCTGTGCAATTTTTGAAGGTAGTAAACAATTGTTCTTTAATTGTTACTTGTTTACGGATTGATTTATTAAGCCTGGGGGGTATTCTGCCCTTGTTATTATATTTTTTCCAGGTTGGGATGAAAGTTTTTCTAAATGTAAAATTTTATTTTTAACAAGATTCCAAGCTTCTTCAAGAGGTAGGGGAGATAACAGATTAGCCCATGGAGTGTTTCCTAAACAGTTTTTAATTTCCTTGAAGTCAGCTTTTCCATAGTTGTATAATTTTAGATAATTTATGGTTGCTGAAATGGTGATGAATGTGCCATTTTTTAGGTGGGTGGAAAGACATTAGTAGACCACTGTTTTTCGTTTCTGTGAGAAATGTGTCTTTCTTCAGCCGCATGAATGTTAGATTCCCACTCGCTGGTTTAGTGAGGTTAGCGCATTCAAGTTGACAGCACAAGGAGCCAGTAGCACTAGCATGAGAGTGGTTTTAGAATTTTTGCAAAAGATGCTTAATCAAACTCCGGTACACATGGGTGATTATACACATATATGTATAATCAAATTCCATTATACACGGACGTGTATAATCACCCATGTATAACGAAGTTTGATAGCTTCTGCCCACAGTTGATGATCATAACTAACCAGTTATTTTAAAGCACTTAGTGCCATAATGTTCTGAGCTTCTAACATATCTTTTTTTTATTATTTTATTTTGATTGCGTTAAGCACAAATAACATACTGCATCATACAATCTTAGACCAATGGTTGGACATTAACTGGTACATCTAAATGAACACATATTCAGAATTTAAATCAGGCAGTGACCATCAAATTCGCATCCATAAATAAGGGAATGGAAGGAGAAGTAGACAGAATAAGACAAGTAAAATACATTTTCACAGACCCGAAGCCCACTACGTGAAGTAAGAAAATAGGGGAAAAGAGGGCAAAGAGCCCCTCCCTCCCCCCAAAGAAGCAGCACCCAATCACATCTGTTAAAAACCTTGTCAAGGTATAAACTCCGGGTCCACGAAGGCAATATACCACATCAAGTGTTGCCATTTTGTATTAAACTGGGTAAGTCTATCATGGATTATTGTAGTTAATTGTTTCATATGGTAACTATCTAATGTTATCTTATGCCACTCCAGAACCATAGGGGTCCTAGGAGACATCCATCTTCGTGTTATCGCCTTCTTGGCATCCAAACTGTAATAATAGTTAATATAGTAGCATATGTACAGTAGTAGCAAAGTTTCAGACCGGGGGGGGGGGGGCTGTGCCCAGGAAGAACGAAAGCAAAACCAGTTTGGCTGTTAGGTCAATTGGTTCACCCATACAGTCTTCCAATTCTTTCAAGATAGCCTGCCAAAAGGGAATTGTGGCTGGACAAGACCAAAAAATATGGCCTTGGTCAGCTGGATTGTGCCCACATCCTCACCAACACTGGTCACAAGATTGTGACATACTTTATTAATACCACTGGAGTGAGAAAATACCTATACCTGCACTTCCACGCATATTCCCTCCAGGAATTGGAGACAGCAATTTTAACCGCAGGGATTGCATATTTCAACCAGAAGTCATAAGGCACAGCGAGATATAAATCCTTATTCCAGTTATCCAAAATGGATGGAATGGAATCACCCAGGTTCTCACGCAGAATGATACAGAGATGGCATATTAAGTGGCCCCAAGGTTTATTGTCTTGGGAGTCCAGTAATATAGCTAGTAAAGGAGGTTTGGGTTCGGGAAGCCAAGTATATTGTTGTTGTTTATGTAAAATATAGGTCTGCACCTGTAAATATATGTAATGCTCCCAGCCGGTGAGGCCAAATTTAGTCTGCAAGACCTCACATGGAACCACACCCACTGAATCAAGAAATTGGTGTATGAATCTAAGGCCTAACTGTCACCAATATTTAATTGACAGATCCATTTGGGCTAGTAAAAAGTCCTCATCAGCCAAGAGCAATCGACAAAATTAAAAAATATTCTCAAACTTGGGATGGCGTTTGAATTGGTACCAAACTTTTGAAGAATGAGCTGTGAGTAGGGTAAAATGACTCAAGTGAGGGGATTTTTCCCCAGGATGCAAACAGAATGGGGTCTAGATCGAATAAATCATTAAGGGTAAATTCAATTAGCTTCTGGGGAGCATTATAACAAGGCAAGATCCATAATATTATGGTTCGCACAAAGGCAGCTCTAGCGTAGAGATCCAAATCTGGCACATTGATCCATTCCTGTGCTAAAGAAAGTTGTAAGATCGACAGACACACACGAGGATGCTGCCCTTACCATAAAAAATTAGAAATCATTCTCCTCCATGACATAAAATAGTACATGGCTGGAAAAACTGGGATAGTTCGAAAGAGATGTAATAGACGAGGCAGGACTTTTAATCATACAATTTCGGCCTGTTGAAAGAAGGTAAGAGTAAGCTGGCTCTATTTGGTTAAACCATTTTGAATAGTTGTTGTAAGGGGTTCATAGTTCACCACATCTATATTATTAATATCTTTAGGAATATGAACTCATAAATATTTAATAATGGCATGGTACCAGTTATGAGGGTATTGTTGTTTTAGCGCCTTAGAAGGTTTGAAATTTAATAACAGAACCTCTGTTTTATGTTCGTTCAATTTAAATCCAATCTCTCAAACCATTGTAAAATGGTCAAAGTGGCAGGAATTGATACCTCAGAGGATAATACCATCACCAGAACATCAGCAGCAAAAAGGGATAATTTATTGATGGTTTGCCCCAAAGGAACTACCTCAATCTGTGGTGCCTGTCATAGCGCCATAGTGAGAGGTTCCATGTGTAGTGCGAACAAGAGACGGGAGAGTGGACAGCCCTGTCGTGTTCCTCAACTTAATGTAATAGGAGAGGAAAGGGCACCATTAACATGTACTGTATATAGGCCTGAGGGTGAAAATAAATCATTTGCAACCAGGATAAAAAGGTAGCTAGAAAATGGAGGCAGGACTGGGTGTCCCAGAGAAAATCCCAGGACACCCTGTCAAATGCCTTCTTGGCATCTAAACTTATAAGTGCCACTGGGATCTGCCTTGCCTGGAGATATTCTGTGAGAAGAAGAGTTTACCAGATATTAACCATAGTGTTCCGGTTTTATATAAAAATCGGCCTGGTCGGGATGGACCAAGGATGGCAACAGATGTTCCAACCTTGAAGCTCAAATAGACATAAATACTTTGTAGTCCGTATTTAAGATCGAGATTGGGTGGTAGGACGAGGGGTCAATGGGATCCTTACCTGATTTAGGTAAAACAGCTGTAACGGCATATGCCTACGATGGCGGCGGCGCATTACATTCCACAACCTCTCTAAATGTTTAAAGTAGTGGGGGAAGAAGTAACTCGTGAAACTTCTTATACCACTCCCCCGGAAAACCATCAGGACCAGGGCACTTTTGGGTTTTAGTTAACTTAATATGGGAAAGAGCCTCTTCAGTGCTAACAGGTGCCTCCAGAGTACGCTGCTGATAGTCAGTCAATGGGAGAGCTGTAATTGCTCCAAAAATTGTCTTCTTTCCTCTGGGTTGGCGACTGCCCCCCTTGCATATAAATTCTGATAATAGGTAGTAACAATAGATCGGATTTCCTCTTCCTTATAAGTAAGCCTGATCATCTCCAGGTGTTTAAACTTTAAAGAGGGACTCCGGCCAAAACTGCTACAATGCATAATTAGAATAAGCATATCCCCAATAAATCTCGTACCAAAAATTCAGTTTCTACGTTACTTCATATTAAAGTTATGAACTATTTTGTAACCCTGATTTCACTACCTATTCAAAAAAAAAAAAAAAGAACAGTTTCACTGAAGAGCCACTGATGATGTCATATCCTGAACCAACAGCGTAGTTCTCCCTGTCAGCAACCTTATAGGATCTGTTTCTCCCAAGTTTAAGAAACTGTAGCTATAGTAATCATTAATTAAAAAAATAACGTAGGATTGGCTGTAGTGCTTGCCTTTTTCAAAATGTTCAGATGCATTTAGAACATGTCAAGAGGTGGTTTGGGAATGCAGCACTGAACCAAGGTATAGAATGTCAAGGTGGTGCACAAATTTAAAATGTTGAGGGGGGGGACATGCAATCTCAGAATATGGCAAGGATGTGCCATGCCTAAATGTGGTGGGACTCAATCTTGGAATGTGTCAGGGACACACATGGAGGAATTTGGTGGGGAACAGCAATTTCGGAATACAGTGGGGATGTATGCTGTTGGAATGTGACAAGACATACCATATTCTTCTGAAATTGCTTGTCCCTGCCACATTCCAGAGTTGTACTGATCCACTATATTTCAAAATTGTTCATCATATCCCCACCATATTCCAACACTTTGCATCCCAGCCACATTCTAAAATTATGGATCTCTGCCACATTCTGAAATTGCACATCCCTGCTACATTCTGAAATGGTGCATCCCCGCCAAAGTTCAAAACTGCACTTCCCCACCACATTCCGAGGTTATGTTTCAGTGCCACATTCCAAAATTGTCACTGCCTCATTTCAAAACTGTGCATCACTGCCACATTCCAAAACTGCTCATCACCGCCACATTTTAAAACTGTGCACCACCGTCACATTCCAAAACTGTGCGCCACCATCACATTCCAAAACTGTGCGCCACCATCACATTCCAAAACTGTGCGCCACCGCCACATTCTGAAACTGTGCATCACCACCACATTCCAAAACTGTGTGCCACCGCCACATTCCAAAACTGTGCACTACCATATTCCAAAACTGTGCACCACCGCCACATTCCAAAACTGTGTGCCACCACCACATTCCAAAACTGTGCGCCACCACCACATTCCAAACCTGTGTGCCACTACCACATTCCGAACCAGTGCGCCACCGCCACATTCCAAAATTGTGCATCACACCACATACTGAACCTGTGCACCACCGCCACATTCCGAAACTGTGTGTCACCGCCACACACTACAGGTTTTAGACCTAATGGCGCCCCAAGCAGAAATACTTGTGGTGCCCCATCACCACTTCCACTGCTCCCTCTGTTTTTATATTAACACTTTTTGCATTTCAAGCTGATCTCTGCTTATACCTTCTACTGTAGTGTGCCCTTTCTATGCTAGCACCCCAAGCGGCCGTTTAGTTCACTTGTGCCTAGCACTGCTTCTGAAACTGTGCGTCACCACCACATTCCTAAACTGTGTGCCACCACCACATTCCAAAACTGTGCTGCGCCACAGCAACATTCCAAAACTGTGCGTCACCGCCACATTCCAAAACTGTGAATCACTGCCACATTCCAAACCTGTGCACAACTGCCACATTCTGAATCTCTGCGCCACTGCCACATTCCAAAACTGTGCACCACCGCCACCCATTCCAAAGGGGTGCGTGCACCACCGCCACATTCCGAAACTGTGCACCACCACATTCCGAAGCTGTGCACCACCACCACATTCTGAACCTGTGCATCACTGCCACATTCCAAACCTGTGTGTTAGCACCACATTCCGAAACTGTGACTCACTGCCACATTCCAAAACTGTGTGCCACCGCCACATTCCAAAACTGTGCGCCTCAGCCACATTCCGAACCAGCGCGTCACCGCCACATTCCAAACCTGTGCGTCAGTGCCACATTCCGAAACTATGAATCACCACCACATTCTGAATCTGTGTGCCACCACCACTTTCCAAAACTGAGCACCACCGTCACATTCTGGAACTGTGCGTCACACCAAATTCTGAACCTGTGCACCACCGCCACATTCCAAAACTGTGAATCACCTCCACATTCTGAATCTGTGTGCCACGACCACTTTCCAAAACTGCGCCACCAGTCACATTCTGGAACTGTGCATCACACCAAATTCTGAACCTGCGCACAACCGCCACATTCTGAAACTGTGTGGATTTTAATGTTGCTAAATGCAAAGTTATGCACCTAGGCAAAAAACAACACCACAGCAAGCTACACATCGAATAATACTCATCTGCAGGTTGTCACATCTGAAGAGATCTTGGTGTCATTGTTACAAGCAATTTAAAATTTAGTACCATATCAACAAAATGGTTAAAAAGTGCCATGGCATAATTGGATGCATTCTCAAACATGTTAAGAGCCGTGAACCTGAGGTCATTATTCCGTTATACACTAGCTTACTAAGATCACATATTGAATACTGTACCTCTTTCTGTGCACCTACTTCGCTAGGAGGAAAAGCCACTGTAGAGAAAGTTCAGAGGAAAAACCAGGAATATTAATAAGCTAAGCAATATGGAGTATGAAGAGAGACTTAAGTCACTGGGACTTTACTCCCCCAAATATACTGTGGAGCACTTGGGGTGACATGTTTGGCATATAGAGCCTTTCAAGATCCTAATTTGTTCAAAACTATTTGCCTTGAGAAGCAGGTATCAACAAATAATACTAGCTCGCAAAAACTAAAACTTTATGCTAGCCTTAATAAAACAGTTAAAAGAAACAACTTCATTACTCAAAGACTACCACCATTATGGAATTCCCTATCCTTGTCTGCTGTAACAAATAAGGATATTCAACAATTTAATTTTAGACTTGATCAGTATATGGGTGATAGGAAGTTCTTTTTCTACCATTAGGAATTAATGGCAGCGAGTTCTATATGGGCTTACCCTCGAACTTGTATATACCCATGAACCTATGAACCACCACACAGTATTGGTTTTAGACCTAACAGCGCCCCAAGCATTTTAGACCTAATGACGTCCCCAAGCAGAAATACTTATGGTGCCCCCTTCATCACTTCCACTGCTCCTTCTGTTTTTTATATTAACACTTTTTGCATTTCAAGCTGATCTCTGCTTATACCTTCTGCTGTAATGCGCCCCTTCTATGCAAGCACCCTAAGCGGCCGTTTGGTTCACTTGTGCCTAGCACTGCTTCTGCTGCCACACTCTGAAACAGTGTGTTACTGCCACATTCCAAAACTGTACACCACTGCCACATTCTGAAACAATGCGCCACCACATTCCAAAACTGTGCACCACCACCATACTCTGGAACTGTGCATCACCGCCACATTCCGAAACTGTGCACCACCGTCACATTCCAAAACTGTGCGCCACCGTCACATTCCAAAACTGTGCGCCACTGCCACATTCCAAAACTGTGCGCCACTGCCACATTCCAAAACTGTGCGCCATTGCCACATTCCAAAACCGTGCACCACCACATTCCAAAGCTGTGCACCACTGCCACATTCCAAAACTATGCGCCACCGCCACATTCCAAAACTATGCGCCACTGCCACATTCCGAACCTGTGTACCACTGCCACATTCCGAGCCTGTGTGCCACTGCCACAACCTGAACCAGTGCGCCACTGCCACATTCCAAAACTGTGCGCCACCACCACATTCCAAAATTGTGCATCACACCACATGCTGAACCTTTGCACCACTGCCACATTCCGAAACTGTGTGTCACCGCCACACAGTACAGGTTTTAGACCTAATGACGCCTCAAGCAGAAATACTTGTGGCGCCCCATCACCACTTCCACTGTTCCCTCTGTTTTTTATATTAACACTTTTTGCATTTCAAGCTGATCTCTGCTTATACCTTCTACTGTAGTGTGCCCTTTCTATGCTAGCACCCCAAGCGGCCGCTTGGTTCACTTGTGCCTAGCACCACTTCTGAACCTGTGTGTCATCACCACATTCCTAAACTGTGTGCCACCACCACATTCCAAAATTGTGCTGCGCCACAACAACATTCCAAACCTGTGCGTCACCGACACAGTCCGAACCTGTGCACAACTGCCACATTCCGAATCTCTGCGCCACTGCCACATTCCAAAACTGTGCACCACCGCCACATTCCAAAGCTGTGCATGCACCACCCCCACATTCCGAAACTGTACACCACCACATTCCGAACCTGTGCACCACCACCACATTCTGAACCTGTGCATCACTGCCACATTCCAAACCTGTGCGTTAGCGCCACATTCAGAAACTGTGACTCACTGCCACATTCTGAACCTGTGCACCACTGCCACATTCCAAAACCGTGCACCACCACATTCCAAAGCTGTGCACCACTGCCACATTCCAAAACTATGCGCCACAGCCACATTCCGAACCAGTGTGCCACCGCCACATTCCAAACCTGTGCGTCAGCACCACATTCCAAACCTGTGCGTCAGCGCCACATTCCGAAACTATGAATCACCACCACATTCTGAATCTGTGTGCCACCACCACTTTCCAGAACTGAGCACCACCATCACATTCTGGAACTGTGTGGATTTTAATGTTGCTAAATGCAAAGTTATGCACCTAGGCAAAAACAACACCACAGCAAGCTACACATTGAATAATACTCATCTGCAGGTTGTCACATCTGAAGAGATCTTGGTGTCATTGTTACAAGCAATTTAAAATTTAGTACCATATCAACAAAATGGTTAAAAAGTGCCATGGCATAATTGGATGCATTCTCAAACATGTTAAGAGCCGTGAACCTGAGGTCATTATTCCGTTATATACTAGCTTACTAAGATCACATATTGAATACTGTACCTCTTTCTGTGCACCTACTACCAGGAAAAGCCACTGTAGAGAAAGTTCAGAGGAAAAACAGAATATTAATAAGCTAGCAATAAGGAGTATGAAGACAGACTTAAGTCACTGGACTTTACCCTCAAATATACTGTGGAGCACTTGGGGTGACATGTTTGGCATATAGGCCTTTCAAGATCCTAATTTGTTCAAAACTATTTGCCTTGAGAAGCAGGTATCAACAATAATACTAGCTCTCAGACAAACTAAAACTTTATGCTAGCCTTAATAAAACAGTTAAAAGAAACAATTCATTACTCAAAGACTACCACCAATATGGAATTCCTACCCTGTCTGTTGTAACAAATAAGGATACTGAACAATTTAATTTTAGACTTGATCAGTATAAGGGTGATAGGAAGTTCTTTTCTCACCATTAGAATTAATGGCGTGAGTTCTATATGGGCTTGCCCTCGAACTTGTATATACCCATGAACCTATGAACCACCACACAGTATGGGTTTTAGACCCTAACAGCGCCCCAAGCATTTTAGACCTAATGACGTCCCCAAGCAGAAATACTTATGGTGCCCCCCTTCATCACTTCCACTGCTCCTCTGTTTTTATATTAACACTTTTTGCATTTCAAGCTAATCTCTGCTTATACTCTTCTACTGTAATGCGCCCTTCTGTGCAAGCACCTAAGCTGCCATTTGTTCACTTGTGCCTAGCACTGCTTCTGCTGCCACATTCTGAAACAGTGTGTTACTGCCACATTCCAAAACTGTACACCACTGCCACATTCTGAAACAATGCGCCACCACATTCCAAAACTGTGCATCACCACCACATTCCGAAACTGTGCACCACCGTCACATTCCAAAACTGTGCGCCACCGTCACATTCCAAAACTGTGCGCCACTGCCACATTCCAAAACCGTGCACCACCACATTCCAAAGCTGTGCACCACTGCCACATTCCAAAACTGTGCACCACCGCCACATTCCAAAACTGTGCGCCACTGCCACATTCTGAACCTGTGTGCCACTGCCACATTCCGAGCCTGTGCGCCACTGCCACATTCTGAACCAGTGCGCCACTGCCACATTCCAAAACTGTGCGCCACCACCACATTCCAAAATTGTGCATCACACCACATGCTGAACCTGTGCACCACCGCCATATTTCGAAACTGTGTGTCACCGCCACACAGTATAGGTTTTAGACCTAATGACGCCCCAAGCAGAAATACTTGAGGTGCCCCATCACCACTTCCACTGTTCCCTCTGTTTTTTATATTAACACTTTTTGCATTTCAAGCTGATCTCTGCTTATACCTTCTACTGTAGTGTGCCCTTTCTATGCTAGCACTCCAAGCGGCCGCTTGGTTCACTTGTGTCTAGCACTGCTTCTGAAACTGTGTGTCATCACCACATTCCTAAACTGTGTGCCACCACCACATTCCAAAACTGTGCTGCGCCACAGCAACATTCCAAAACTATGAGTCACTGCCACATTCCAAAACTGTGAATCACTGCCACATTCCGAACCTGTGCACAACTGCCACATTCCCAATCTCTGCGCCACTGCCACATTCCAAAACTGTGCACCATTGCCACATTCCAAAGCTGTTGTGCACCACCCCACATTCAAACTGTGCACCACCACATTCCGAACCTGTGCACCACCACCACATTCTGAACCTGTGCATCACTGCCACATTCCAAAACTGTGACTCACTGCCACATTCTGAACCTGTGCACTGTCACATTCCAAAACTGTGTGCCACCACCCACATTCCAAAACTCTGCGCCACAGCCACATTCCAACCAGGCCAACGCAATTCCAAACCCAAAGGCCAGCGCCACATTCCAAACCTCAGCGCCAGCGCCACATTCCGAGACTATGAATCACCACCACATTCTGAATCCGTGTGCCACCACCACTTTCCAAAACTGAGCACCACCGTCACATTCTGGAACTGTGCGTCACACCAAATTCTGAACCTGTGCACCACCGCCACATTCCAAAACTGAGAATCACCATCACATTCTGAATCTGTGTGCCACCATCACTTTCCAAAACTGCGCTACCATCACATTCTGGAACTGTGCGTCACACCAAATTCTGAACCTGCGCACAACCGCCACATTCTGAAACTGTGTGGATTTTAATGTTGCTAAATGCAAAGTTATGCACCTAGGCAAAAACACCACCACAGCAAGCTACACATTGTATAATACTCATCTGCAGGTTGTCACGTCTGAAGAGATCTTGGTGTCATTGTTACAAGCAATTTAAAATTTAGTACCTATATCAACAAAATGGTTAAAAAGTGCCATGGCATAATTGGATGCATTCTCAAACATGTTAAGAGCCGTGAACCTGAGGTCATTATTCCGTTATACACTAGCTTACTAAGATCACATATTGAATACTGTACCCCTTTCTGTGCACCTACTTCTCTAGGAGGAAAAGCCACTGTAGAAAAAGTTCAGAGGAAAAAATAGGAATATTAATAAGCTAAGCAATAAGGAGTACGAAGACAGACTTAAGTCACTGGGACTTTACTCCCCCAAATATATTGTAGAGCACTTGGGGTGACATGTTTGGCATATAGGGCCTTTCAAGATCCTAATTTGTTCAAAACTATTTGCCTTGAGAAGCAGGTATCAACAAATAATACTAGCTTGCACAAACTAAAACTTTATGCTAGCCTTAATAAAACAGTTAAAAGAAACAACTTCATTACTCAAAGACTACCACCAATATGGAATTCCCTACCCTTGTCTGCTGTAACAAATAAGGATACTGAGCAATTTAATTTTAGACTTGATCAGTATATGGGTGATAGGAAGTTCTTTTTCTACCATTAGGAATTAATGGCGGTGAGTTCTATATGGGCTTGCCCTCGAACTTGTATATACCCATGAACCACCACACAGTATGGGTTTTAGACCTAATAGCGCCCCAAGCATTTTAGACCTAATGACGCCCCCAAGCAGAAATACATATGGTGCCCCCTTCATCACTTCCACTGCTCCCTCTGTTTTTTATATTAACACTTTTTGCATTTCAAGCTGATCTCTGCTTATACCTTCTACTGTAATGCGCCCCTTCTATGCTAGCACCCCAAGCGGCCGTTTGGTTCACTTGTGCCTAGCACTGCTTCTGCTGCCACATTCTGAAACAGCGTGTTACTGCCATATTCAGAAACTGTACACCACTGCCACATTCTGAAACAATGCTCCACCACATTCCGAAACTGTGCGCCACCGCCATACTCCGAAACTGTGCATCACCACCACATTCCAAAACTGTGCACCACCGCCACATTCCAAAACTGTGAGTCACTGCTATATTCCGAACCTGTGCACCACCGCCACATTCCGAATCTCTATGCCACTGACACATTCCAAAACTGTGCACCACCGCAGCATTTCCAAACTGTGTGTGACACCACATTCTGAACCTGTTCACCACTGCAACATTCCGAAACCGTGCGTCACAGCCATATTCCAAAACCTGTGCACCACCGCCACATTTCGAACTGGTGCACCACCACATTTCGAACCTGTGCACCACCACCACATTCCGAACCTGTGCATCACCGCCACATTCCAAACCTGTGTGTCACCGCTACATTCTGAAATTGTGCATCACCGCCACATTCAAAACCTGTACATCACTGCCACTGCTGGGATACTGTGCGTCATCGTCACATTTCGAAACTGTGCGTGTCTGCCACATTCAGAAACTGTGTGTCACTGCCACATTCCCAAACTGTGTGTCACTGCCACATTCCGAAATTATGTGTCCCACCTACTTTCTCAGATTGTGTCACTGCAGTATTCCACAACTGCAACCTGGTGACATTCTGAAATCTTATACCTGCAGGATGGTAAGCAAGGAACTGTTTGTACTTGTTTGAGTCTGTTACCTTTAGGGCAGTAGTGCTGAGTTTGCTTAATACAGTGTATTTTTTGTGTGTGTGATCTACAGTGTGAGCTGGAAATTCATTTATTTTTTCAACAGGCATTGGTAGCAGCTTTCTGGAAGGTTCTGTTCTCTCCCATCAGCTAGGATAATTTTACAGCTAATTGTGGTTTAAATACCAGTGGGTTCTCTCACACAGCAGTAGTGCAGAAGCAGACTTAGTTTGGGTCAGGTAGATTTACCTTTCTGTTGCTGCTAAGTTTGTGGAGGGGCAGGAGTGAAGGATTTAGTTGCTGGTAAGCTTGGAACTGTTTGTACTTGTTTGAGTCTGTTACCTTTAGGGCAGGTCTCATTTCAACAGATTTTGGGGGATCTGTTGGTTTTGTTTTTTTGTTGTTTTTTCTTTCTTTCGTTTTCCACTGGGGCTTGTCCTCTGTGAACATAGGGTAAAGGGGTCCTCGGCTGATTATTTCTGGACTCAGCCAGAAGGTAATCTCACCCACCCATGGGCTAGTCCTCCTTTTGTAGGGTGTGGGCCCATAGTGTTACACCTTCCTACACCACACAGGAAGTTCCACACTGAGGAAAGGGAGGCGCATAGGGGTTCATCTAGAGGGCATACCTAAGTTATATTGCAGGCCAGGTCACATCAGACATGACAGAAGTGGTGCAGTATAGTGCAGTATCTGAGGAGCAGCAGTCTTCAGGGAGATGTTCTGGAGGCTGCAGTGCTGCCCTATCTGCAGGTACCTCTCTGGGCTGGGGGAGGAGGCTGTCTGCCTCCATGCAGAGGTGGCATCCCCCCCCACCCAGAGACCACTGGGTACACAGCATCAACCTCAAAGGTTGCCCAGGAAGAAGGATGACTGGACCACAGTGGGCTCAAGGAGAGTGGGAAGGGGTCGGAGACACATCCCCCAACCAGTCCAGCTTAATAACTCCTATGCTGTTTTAGAGGAACAGGACTGCCCCACACAGGCACCCACAGCTGGGACCAGGGAGGATGGCTGGGACTTCCAATCCAGAGTCCCAGGGAAGGTGGGGGCAAGGGACCCCAGAGGAGGGGAAACTTCTCCTAGTGGGGGACTCTATTGTACGGGGTGTGAAATTAGGGACAGCTAGCGGGGGGAGAGAAAGGTCAAGTGCCTCTTAAGAAGTGCTACATGGAGGGATGGGAAGTGAATCCATAGGATTGCTAGGGCGATAGCCAGGATGAAGGAGCTGGATGTCACTGTCCACCTGGGGACCAAAGAGTTGGTGAGGAGAAGGGTAGAGTTAGCCAGAGTCCGGGAGGATTTCAGTAAGCTGGGAGAGGACCTGAAATGGGCAGCACATTCTGTGCCATTCTCGGAGGTACTATCTCTCCAAGGCATAAGGGAGGCCGGGGCACTCCACAGTCAAACTTTCAACTCCTGGTTGAGGGATTGATGTGGAAGGGAAGGATTTGACTTCATTGGGGATTGGGGCCCAACCTGGGTAGATGCAAGCTTGTATCAGGAGGATGGCCTGCATCTGTCTGGAAAGGGGACCTCAGTTCTTAGTGAGAAGCCGGGATGCTTCAGCAGAGAGCATTTAAATTGGCTAAGGGGGGGGGCAGGAAAGACAGATGGCTAAGGAACACCCCAACCCCCCCGCAAGAACATGCAAAAATACAAACTGACAACAGGAACAACACAGCGAGCAGTGAGGGGGAGGCAGGGGGAAACTTTTATAAGGGGGGATGGGGGCGCAAGAGCACATGAGCATGAATACTGAGGCGGAGGGATGAGGCAAAGTAGAGAAAACAGAAACAGAGGGAAGGCAGGGAGTAAAAAATGGAAAGTCATGTTCACAAATGCCCGCAGTCTGGGAAATAAGGTTCCAGACCCAGAAGCCTTGATAACGGATGCAGACCTTGATATAGCAGCAATAACAGAGACATGGTATTCTGCTACTCACAGCTGAGACGTCAATGTACCAGGCTGTACACTGTTCAGAAGGGACAAGGAATGTAAAAAGGGAGGGGCGGTGACCCTGTATGTCAGAGAAGGCATAAAGGCTACAGAAGTACAGGGAAGGCAGGGAGAGGCTGAGGCAATATGGGTCACACTTGAACCAGAAAATGGCACAGCAATATGTACAGGGGTGATCTACAGACCTCCGGCACAGAGGGAGGAAATGGACATGGTATTAGTGGAGGAAATTCATGATATGACAGCTAAAGCCAAATCATGTTGATGAGAGATTTCAATATGCCGGACTTGGATTGGACCACCCAGGCAGCTGCTTCAGCCAGAAGCACGGCCATTCTGGAATCCCTGCAGGGAGCTGGACTCAGGCAGCTGGTGCATGAGTCAACCAGGGACAAGTCGATTCTAGACCTGATATGGACAAATGGGAACAGAGTCAAAAGAATCCAGGTGGAAGAGCAGCTGGGATCCAGCGACCACCATATGGTGTGGTTTGACACGGAGACAGGGACTCAATTAAGCAACATAAGGGAAAAAGTATTAGATTTCAGGAGGGCGGATTTCAAGGATATGGGTAGATGTTTAAAAGCAGCCCTGGAGAAGGCAGAGGTAATGGAGGGGGTGGAGGAACAGTGGGGGAGACTAAAGGGAGCCATTATGGAGGTTACTAACCAGTGCATTAGGATAGTGGCCAAAGGGAAAAGAAGAAAGAAAATACTATGGTTTTCTAAAGAGGAGGGAGACAAAGTAAGGGCTAAAAGAGCAAGTTTCAGGAAGTGTAAGGGGACCAAAAGGGAGGAGGACAGGGAGGAGTACCTTGAATGTCTCAGAGAGGTAGGGAAGGCTGTTAGGAAAGCCAAGGCACAGACAGAGAAGGGTTTAGCGCGGTCAAAGAAAAAAGGGGACAAGACATTCTATAGGTACATCAGTGATAGAAGAAAACATTGGAGGGGGGATTGTGAGGCTCAGAGGGGAGGAGGGAGAGTGTGAGGAGGGGGATCTAGACAAGGCAGAAATACTGAACAAATACTTCTGTTCAGTATTCACTGAGGAGGGAAAGGGTCAAGGACCACAGTTGGGGAGCAGAGGCAACTGGGGGGGGGGGGGAGAAATGAACACCAGTCCATTCACAGTGGAGAGTGTTCTGGAGGAACTCACAAAGCTGAAGGTGGATAAAGCCAAGGGGCCATATGACATACACCAGAGGATATTAAGGGAGCTGCGAAGGGAACTAGCAGCACCTCTGGCCACTCTGTCCACAGAGTCACTCAACATAGGCATGGTTCCAGAGGACTGGAGGAGGGAGCATGTAGTCCCACTGCAAAAAAGTGGCAGTAGGGTGGAAGCAGGGAACTACAGGCCAGTCAGCCTCACCTCAGTGGTGGGGAAGATTATGGAGACACTGCTGAAAGAAAGGATAGTGGCACACCTGGAATCCATTGGTGCCCAGGGCCTGAGGAAGCACGGATTCACATCAGGAAGCTCTTGCCAAACGAATCTGATAGATTTTTTTTATTGGATGACTAGGGAAGTGAACCAGGAAGGGGCCTACCTGGATTTCAGCAAAGCCTTCGATACTGTCCCACACAGAAGGCTGGTTAACAAGATGAGTAGTCTGGGTATAGGGCATAAGGTGATACAGTGGGTTAGAAACTGGCTGTCAGGCAGAGGGTGGTGGTAAATGGGATCCAATCTGGGGAGAGAGGGGTGATCAGTGGAGTGCCACAAGGATCAGTACTAGGACCAGTCCTGTTCAATTTCTTCATTAGTGCCACTGCAGAGGGGCTGGAAGGAAAGGTCTGCCTATTTGCAGATGACACCAAGATCTGCAACAGGGTGGATACTCCAGAAGGGGTGCAGATAATGAAGAGAGACCTGGAGAAGCTTGAAAGATGGTCACAGGTGTGACAATTGAGGTTCAGTACAAAAAAATGCAAGATAATGCACCTGGGTAGGGGGAACCCTGGGGAGAGCTACAGGATGGGAGGGAGGTGCTGACAATCACCAAAGCGGAAAGGGACCTAGGGGTTATAATATCTGATGACCTGAAGGTATCAAAGCAGTGTGCAAAGGCTGCAGGGAGGGCCACTGGCATGCTGGGGTGCATAAGCAGAGGTATTACTAGTAGGAGGCAGGAAGTGGTGATGCCATTGTATAAAACACTAGATAAGGCCTTACCTGGAGTACTGTGTGCAGTACTGGAGACCACACATGCATAAGGACATAAACATGGTGGAAGCTGTCCAGAGAAGGGCAACAAAGATGGTGCATGGTTTGCACCACAAAACTTATGAGGAGAGACTAAGAGACCTCAATATGTACTCACTGGAGGAGAGGAGAGAAAGGGGAGACATGATAAAAACTTCTAAGTAACTCAAGGGCATAAACAAGGTGCAGCTGGGAGATTTTTTCCAACGTAGAAAAGATACCAGAATAAGGGGACACAATATGAAGTGGGGGATTAAGAGGTAACATGAGGAAGTTTTTCTATCCGGAGAGGGCGGTGAACGCTTGGACTAGTCTGCCACAAGAGGTGTTAGGGGCAAGCACAGTGGAGGGGTTTAAACATGCCTGGAACAAGCACAGGGAAACCTTGGGTGGGAAGGGAGTGATGAAAAACCATTGACCACTTAGGAAGAGTAAATGCATACATGTATAGGGCCTACGGGCAGACTGGATGGGCCTAGCGGTCCTTATCTGCCAACAATTTCTATGTTTCTATGTTTCAGTATTCTAAAAACTGCACACAACTTTGTCATTCTAAAGCCATGTTTGCCACTACATTCCAACCCCCAACTGCATTCTGAAATACTGTACCTTGCATCAATGCATTATGGAAGTGCATGTGCTGACCCACCCAGTGTCAGATTTCCTTTTTCAGATATTTACTATAGCTGCAGTTTTAAGTAACATAGGAGAAATAAGTCATATAAGGTAGCTTGCAGGGAGGACAAGGTTGTGAGTTCAGGAGATGACATCATCATCAGCTCTTCTCTCAGTGTGGCTTTTTTGAACAGGCAGTGAATTAAGGGTTACAAAATGACTTGAAACTTTTAAACGAAGAAACTTAGAGATCTGATTTTTGGCATATGGCTGACTGAGAATATGCTGATCCAAATTCTGAATTTACTGATGCCAGAAATGTTTGCTTGAGTCACTCTTTAAAATTGTTACCATATGTTTATGCATACAGATTTTACGGGCCGACAAATGTGCCCCCTTGTGCACCACCCTCATAATTAGTCTGTTTCAAATAAAGGAGGGTCTGTTGTACTGTGAAGTCCATCATTTTTTGTATTTCACTTGCGTTTCTCTAATTTCAACTTGTAATTCCCTATCACCTTCCGTGTACATTAGCTGATAGGAATGTAACTGCTGTATCAAAGTCTCATAGTGTTGTTCCTGCATGCGTTTTTTCTTTGTAGCATAAGCAACAATACCACCACGAATTAACGCTTTGAGGGTATCCCACAATATCACTGTTGAGACAGAAGAATTATTATCTTGAAATATCTGGGGAATATGTTCCTGCATATATGTTATAAATTGTGAGTCTTTTAACAAAGAGGTATTTAATCACCAAAAAGTTTGTTTTTTGGGTTTGCCTAGATCCAGCTTTAACAATAAAGAATGGTGGTCTGACAGAATTCATGGGCCAAACGTTAAATTCCGGACCAATGTAAAATGCTCACAGGAAACAAAAAAATAATCTCTCTGAGAGTAACTCCGAAGACACACAGAGTAACAGGAATATGCTTTTTGTTTAGGGAACAACCAACGCCAAACATCTATTAAGCCCAGATGTTCAAGATTAATATGTAGATACCTTGTAGCATTGGATGCCCTATGTGGGGAAGGTAGTAGTGTCTAGCTCATTAGAAAGGATCACATTGAGGACCCCTCCCCATTATCAACCAACCTCGAAGGAGATCCAGGATCGTACTTAAAAAAGCCCTAATGATTAGGGGTGAGAAAATACAGGTTACTCACCTGTAACAGGAGTTCTAGGAATGGTATATGTTGTTCATCCACACTCATTGGCAGTATCCTTGCCGCTTTAAATCTTGCCGGAAGGTCTTCAAGCTTGCTCCTCCCACCCACCCGGGTGGTATAACTCTCGGCTCCGCCCCATGACGCCAGATCTGGCCCGCTGGAGCCTCAGGTGTGCTCAGGCCGAGAAGTCGGAGAATGTAGGGATGAACAACATATACATTCCCTAGAACCCTGTTAGCAGGTGAGTAACCTGTATTTCTAGGACATGGATATGTTGTTCATCCACACTCATTGGCAGACTCCCAGCAGTTCTCGGGAGGAGGAGGCAAGACGCACACCCCATATACTTACTTGGGAAAGAGAGACTGAGAACCGAGGCCCCAAAACCAGCATCCCGGCGTGACTCAAGGTCGATGTGGTAGTGGGTAATGAAGGTGTTTGCTGACTTCAGGTAGCAGCCTGCAGATTTCCTGGATAGGGCGTCCCTGGAAGCAGCCACCGTTGCAGCAGTATGGCGGGTAGAATGAGCTCTTATCCTCTGGGAGGCTCCATGCCCGCCAACTTATAGCAGAGATCTATGCAGAGGTTACCCACCTGCTTATCGTCCGCTTGCTGCAGGTCTGCCAGATGCGGCTTCAGCGTAGGGTGACAAACAGCTGGCTAACCTCTCCCTGACTCTCAGCCGCAGCGCCCTTATAATAAGCGAGCGCCTCTAGGGTCCAGAGTATGGAGCCCATATTCGGCCTCCCAGGTGTTGATTGGGTAGAACACCGCAGAGTCAACACCTGGTTAAGGTGAAACTCCGGCCACCACCTTCGGAAGGAATTTCGGTGGGGGGCGAGGACTGTCTTGCCCTGTGGAAGACCAGGTAAGGAGACTCGGCGGAAAGCGCCCCGGAGCTCTCCATCTTCTGGCTGACGTGATAGCCACCAAGAAGGCGGTCTTCCACGACAGGTGAGAGAGCACACCTGTGCATAGGTTCGAATGGCTTGCCCATGAGCTTTGCCAGTACCAGCAGTAGATCCCACGGAGGTGGGGGTTCCCGCGACTGGAGGAATGTGATCAAGGCCTTTGAAAGCGCCAGACCACCTTCTCCCTGGCGCCATCGACTGCTCTGCCCGCGCCTGTAAGCAGAGATGGCTGCCAGGTGCCCTTAGGTCGCCGACCTAAGCCCTTGACTAGAAAGGACCATAAATAGTCCAAGATGCTTGCCAAGGAACAGAGGAAGGGTCCAAGCCCTGTTTCGACACCAAATGGAAAACCTTTTCCATTTGAAGGCATAGCATTTTCTGGTCGACTTCACGGGACGCCCAACTACATTGAGGACCCGCCGAAAGACCCAAAGCCTGGAACTCTAGCCAGCCAGGAACCAGGCCGTCAGGTGCAGGGATTGAAGTCCGGATGAACACCTTCCCTGATTGATTGAGAGCAGGTCCGGCGAGCTGGAAGCTGCCGGAGTCCTGGAGCTGAGACTGAGGAGATCTGGTACCAGAACTGATGCAGGCCAGTCTGGGGCTATCAGAATCACCTGCGCCTTGTCCCTCCTCGCCTTGAGAAGCACCTTGTGGATCAAGGGAAATGGGGAAAGGCGTGAAAGAGGCCTGGGGTCCATTGCTCGAGAAGGCATCCCCTGCAGCGAGCCCTGCTGAGGGGGGGCATGAAACAGACTCAGCTCGGCTCTCCATGGAGGCAAACAGGTCCACCTGAGGTGTGCCCCAAAGGAGAACAGATGCTGTACTACCGCAGGAGAGACCACCGGGATGCAGCCCCATCCGGCTCAGGGCATCGGCCAGGGTGTTGGAGGCCCTGCCACGTGAATGGCTAGGAGATCCGCCCAGGCTGCGCAACAGTGACCAAATGCGGAGAGCTTCCTGCATAGAAGCATGGAGCGGCCCCGCCTGGCGGTTTAGATAGTACATGGTCGTGGTATTGTCCGTCTGGACTCGGACCACTTGACCCCGGAGGAACGGAGCAAAGGCGGTGAGAGCTAGGCGGACCGCTCGGAGCTCCAGCAGGTTGATGTGGCATCGGGACTCCCGCGGGGACCAGAGGCCATGAGCCCCAGTCCCCCAGATGGCACCCCAACCCATCAGAGAGGCATCGTCGACAGAGAGACCGCGCTCGGGCGGACGAACGGGATGCCCTCCTGCAAATGATCTGGAACGGTCCACCACTGGAGAGCGCTCCACATCCCCTGTGTCACCGACACAAGCTGGTCCAAGGGATCGCAGCGCCAGGACCACTGGCTGGCCAGTCCCCACTGAAGGGGACGCATGTTCCAGCGGCCCAACGGACCACGCTGGTACAGGCCGCCATGAGACCCAGGAGGCGAGGAAGTCCCGGCAGGCGCAATTGCCCAACCAGAAATGATCGGGCAAAGGAGGAAAGAACCTCGGCCCTGTCCGCTGGGAGCCGCTTGGCTCAAGAGAGTCGAGCTGCGCCCGATGAATAAAATCACCTGCTTGCCTCGAGTTCCGACTTGGCCTCGGATAAGGAGGCCCAGTTGAGAGCAGACCTGAGGGCCAGATCTCTGACCACTCCGCCTCCTTCCTGGAGGAGCTGCTATCAGCCAGTCGTCCAGGTAAGGGTACACCCGACCCCTCAAGGCGCCGAGGGAATGCTGTCACCACTGCCATGCATTTGGTGAAGACCCTGGGAGCTGAGACAAGTCAAGGGCATGGCTTGAATCAAGAGAGATCCTTCCGCTGAAGCGAAGGAATCTCTGGTGAGACGGACGGATAGGGACGGAAAACGCGCCTGCAAGTCCAGAGAGCAGAACCACATCGCTGCTCCAAGGATGGTGTATTATCTGAGCCAGAGTGACCATCCTGAAGGTTCGAGACCTTAGGAACTTGTTTAGGTCGCGTAGGTTTGAGAATGGGCAGCCAGCCCCCGTCTGCTTCGAACCAGGAAGTACCTGGACACAAACCCTGGGTCTGAAAGAGGGTCCACCACCTCTCTTACCACCTCCTTCTGGAGGAGGAGAGCATGTCGCGGCTCGACGAGCCGCCAGTGAGGCTGGGATCTGGCCCCGAGGGCGACGGCCTGAAGGGTGGTGCCTGCTCAATTCCAGAGGCAGGCCCTTCCCACCACCTCCAAGACCCACCTGTCCGTGGTAACAGCGGACCAGGCGGAACGGAAGCGCTGAGCCGCCCTCCGCGGGGACCTCAGGGGCGGTGACGGGATGGGGCACACCTCAGCCCGTCACTGGGCAGGCTTGAGGAGGGACCGCCGAGGGACCTCCTGGGCCCTTCTCCTGCCTGCCTCCTGTTAGAGGAAGCCGGGCGTTGGGTTTGGGATGCCAAGGTCGAGCCTGCTGGCCCTGACGCTGTGCCGGGCGCTGGGGCACAGAAGGACGTCAAGGGCTTAGGCTGTGGTTTGGTGCCTTGTCCTTCTGAGCGGAAGAGACCGGTCCAAGGTGCATTGGACTCTCGATCCTCTGCAGGTGACCTTCCACCCCAGGGTCAAGAGGTCAGTCCCCAAAGGAACATCCACCAACTTGTGCTGGGTATCCGGCAAAGGTGTGTGATCTCAGCCAAGCCCGCCGACGACAGCCACTCGTGCCGCCACCGATCTGGCACTATGAGTCCTCACATCCAAAGCAGTCTGAGCTGCTGTTTGGCCACTGTTCGCCCTGGTCCCGCACCTGCTTAACCGTAGTCTGCAGATCGGCGGGAAGATGAGGGATGACCTCATCCAGGAGCCCAACAGGCATGAGAAAAATGTGCCATGAGGACGGCCGAACTGGCCTGACGGCCGAGAGAGGACGCAGCGAGACTTTTCGCTCGACATAGTCCATTCCTTGACTCTTGTCAGGAGGTTTGTCCACATCCCTGGCGCAGCCGGGCGCCGGAAAACGCTGTCGGTAACCAACCCTCAGCAGAGGGGTAACAAAACGGACAAGGAACCGGACCGTGATACTTCCTGGCCATCCTGGTCAAGGCGCAGGGCAGGAAGCAGGGCGCTGCCAAAGTTCCAGTGCTGGACCCACTCATGGCCTCGCCACCGGAAAGGCCTCCGCCGGAGAATCCTCGGTCCAGAATCTCCGTGAGGGGATACCTGGCCTGCTTGGAACGGTTCGAGCCCATCCCGTGGACTCCGAGATGAGTCAAGCAGTCCTAGAAGGACGGACGGGCTATCGCTCATTGGCTGACCTCCTGAAGACCCAAGTCCAGTCGCTGGAGAAGAAGGAGGAATCATCTTCGGACTCGAAGAGTCCTCAAGAGCTGCTCTTGGCCTGAACCACCTTTCACCTGCCGAGGTCGGTCGGGAGTGAGGGTAACTGACAGCCGACAGTAAACCCTTAGCCGACCGAATCCTTGGTCGGAGCCCCACCAGGTGGCTGGAGGCGGAGGTTCCACCGCAATCGGTGAGCAGCTGGTTTTGGCCAACAACCGCCTGGGTATAGGCCTCGGCAAGTCGAGGGTTGTGTCGGCCGCCCGTGACAGTTAATTTAATGGTCGGGAAGGCGCCGGAGTCGGCTTATTCCCGCCAGGAGGAGTTGTTGCAACATAAGGTTCTCGCATCACGATTTACTCTATACTAAGCTCTCTCATCCGAGGAGTGAGGACGAGGACGCTGGCGACGCGCTTACTGCTGTGCCGAGATCGAGACCGCTTATGACGGTGGGAACGGTTGACCGCCAAGAGGTCCAGACCGAGACCGAGTCCCGGAATTTCAAGTCGGTGTGAGGTGTCGCCGAACCGACACTCCTTCGCTCGGAAGGTCCATCCGAGGGCCCGGAACCGAGGCACAGGCGAGCCCACGGGATCCTCAACCTCCGGGGAACCGGGAGAGGGGAATCTGCCAAAAGGCGACAGCTCGTCTAATGGGTCGAGAAAATCTCGACTTATCAGTGGAGTCTCGGTCAACTGACCTGACGGGACACCGAGGCCAGTGGTCAAGCCGCCGAGCGGTCGATCAAGCCGACGGTCGACGGCCCGGGAGAGGGACCTTCCGCCTCCCAAGAGCCGCCGACGGAGGGACTACTCTTGTCCTTCTTTTTGGTCCGAGAAAAGGTCCAGCAGACGAGGCCCTTCTCCCTTAGTGAGAGGGACAGACAAAGCTCCTTAAAGGAAGCCGTAGGAAGAACCCAGAGAGAGCGGATAAATGTCGTGCCGAGGAAGATACGCCCGCGCCTCTTCGAGGGCGACCATCCGCCGAGTTGATCCGCTGAAAGCCTCGCCCGCCGCTGACACCGCCAACCGGGCCTCCTGACTTCACCGAGGAAACGCCGGGACGCGCCCAGTTGCACCGGCAGTACGGTCTTCGAGGACGAGGCCGAGAAAGATGAGCACAGGTCGCAAGCCCGCGGGTCGTGCTCAAGGCCTAAGCAGACACACGTGGAGTGTAGATCCGTCCGGACATCTTTCTGCCCGCATGGGCATCTCCAACCGAGTCGATGATCCATCGCAGCCGCGAGTGATCAAGATCAAGTCTTTTGCAAAATATTATTTTTAAACCAAACGAGGAAATAGGAACCAGTCACAAACGCAGAGCGTTATGAGGGAAACCTGAGCCTGAGGGTGGTAGATCTGGTGTTACATGGAGCGTATTACCGGTGGGTGGAGGATATGTTTACGCCGCATGAAAGCGGCGATACCGTTATCGAGTGTGGATGAACATATCCATGTCCCTAGAAATACAGGTTACCCACCTGTACAGGAGTTCTAGGAATGGTATATGTTGTTCATCCACACTTATTGCAGGTTCCTTGCCGCTTTAAATCTTGCCGGAAGGTCTTCAAGCTGGTCCTCCCACCCACCCAGGTGGTAAACCTCGGCTCGCCCATGACGCCAGATCTGGCCCGCTGGAAGCTCAGGCTGTGCGTCGGGCCAGGGAGGTCGAGTATGTAGGATGAACAACATATACCATTCCTAGAACTCCTGTTACAGGTGAGTAACCTGTATTTAGGACATGGATATGTTGTTCATCCACACTTATTGGCAGACTCCTAGCAGTTCTCCGGGAGGAGGGAGGCAAGGCGCACATCCTAATACTTACTTGGGAAATAAGGACTGAGAACCGAGGCCCCAAAACCAGCATCCCGGCGTGACTCAAGGTCAATGTGTAATGGTATAAAAGTGTTAAGGACTCCGTCAGCAGCCCTGCAGATTTCCTGGATAGGGACGTCCCTTGGAAGCAGCCACTGATGCAGCAGTATGACGGGTAGAATGAGCTCTTATCCCTCTGGGAGGCTCCATGCCCGCCAACTTATAGCAGCGATCTATGCAGGAGGTGACCCACCTGCCTATTGTCCGCTTGGCTGCAGGTCTGCCAGGTGCGGCTTCAGCGTAGGTGACAAACAGCTGTCGAACCTCTCCCCAAATTTCAGCAGTGCGCTCCTTATAATAAGCGAGCGCCCTTCTAGGGTCCAGAGTATTTATTTATTTTTTTTTTATTTATTGTAGAGATCAGATTTACAACCTTTGAGTCAAAGACTCGTTTACAAAGGTACCTCACAAAAAAGGGGGGAGACAACAAAAGTGTGAGGTTAGGACAGGGAAAATGACGGAACAGGTTAGTTACATAAAAAATATACACTTGGAGAGAGCAGACAGCGAGGCTTCACTGGATTCAACTTGTGGAAGGTACCGACATTGGTACGACAACAGGAGACTCAATTTGACAACAAGTTACAAATTAGTAGGTACCAACATTGGTAAAGCAATAGTAGATACATTATTCATAATTAGTATGTCCAAGCTGATATGTAGATATGTAAGACCGATGGGCGAGGGGTTGAAAGGTTAGTAGGGACCGCATTAGAGGCTGTAGGAGGGCGTGGGGCAGCTAAGCATTTACAACCTCGGCTGTCTATAATATGTTGGCAAGGGCAATTTTGAAGCGGCCAATGCCAGGGATCTTGGAGATAGTTTCAGGAAGGAGTTAAACCAGGACGGGCCTCGTGATGGAAAGATCTTTGGTAGCAAGAGGTCCTCGCCTGGGAACGTTGAAGGTGGCTGCGGCGGCGTCACGGTTGGCAGGGACCTAGCAGCCTGCTGCAGAGGTCCAGAGACCCCAGGAGGGCAGAGACCTGACAAGGATTTTTGGCCAGTAGGCAGGTATGATAAATCAGTCTTTCCTCAAGTGTGAGTATTTTTGTATGGAGTATAGCAAACAGGTGTGGGTTCTGCTGTGGGCACCGGTAAGGAGCCACATGCTTTATTTATAGAGGTCTGGACTTTGATAAGGCAGAGGCATCTGCAGCAGCGTAGATAGGGAGACCATAGTCGGCCAGTGATAATACCGATGAGGTGATGGCTAGTTTTAAGGCGGGTTCAGGGAGACAGTCTTTATGGCGGTAGAGAAGACCGACCCTGGAGTTCACTGCAGACGTCAGAGCTTTAAGGTGGGCGTGGAAAGTAAGGCCAGAGTCAAAGGTGATGCCCAGGTACTTATAGGATGTAACCTGCTCCAGAGGGAGGGGCATGCTGGTGGTGATGTGGAGGGGGAAGTCTTTGGCATTGTTTTGCCGATGAGAAAATAGCATGGACTTAGTTTTCATTAGGTTCAGGACTAGGCGGTGATTATTGAACCACTTTTCGGTTTGGAGGAAGGCGCTTTGCAGCATGCTTTGGAGTGAGGGTCAGGTGTGATGCAAGGATAACAGCGCATCAGCATAGAGTAATATTTTACTGGAACAGGAGCTAGGAGGGTGTTCAGGAATAGGCTGAAAAGGGTTGGGCCAAGGATGGAGCCTTGGGGGACACCCAGTGTACCGGAAGGTAGGAGGAGAGGGTCCCATTTAGTTTGACTCTTTGGGACCTGTTGTGTAGGTAGCTATGCAACCACTTCAGGGGCCGGCTAGAGACCTAGAGTACTGAGGAGTTTAGTAGCAGGGTGGCACACCGTGTCGAAGGCCTTGGACAGGTCTATAAAGACCGCCTGCCAGATGACCTTTGTCTAGTGCTGAGTGAATGTGGTGGAGAATTCCAGAAGGGCAGTGGATGTGCTATGGCCAGGGCGAAACCGTGTTGTTCGGGCAAAGGAGGTTGTAGATAGTAAGATATTCCGAGAGCTGAGTGTTTACTATTTTTCTAAGGCTTTGATAGGGGGAAGGATGGAGATGGGCCTGTAGTTAGGCAGAGTGCGTCCCCGACTTATGGATGGGGGTTACTTCTGCATGCTTCCAGGCCTTGGGGAATTGGCCGAGGCATAGGGATTTGTTAATGATAAGCGTCAGCGGGGTGAGCATGACATCCAGGACGAGGTGAAGTATCCTGGAGTCGAGAGGGTCATTGGTAGGGTTCTGAGAGGCGAGGGCCTTTATTAAGAAAGGTTTGGCATCGTGGGGTGAGATCATTCGGAAGTGGAATTGCGGCCTGGGAATGGAAGCGTGGGAGGGTTTGGCAACCGGGTCGGAAAAATGGGCCGGAGGACGGGCGCTAAGTCGGGGAAAGTTTTATTAAGGCAGTTAGCAATACAGGTGGGGTCAGTCGAGACAGTCCCATTTATGACAATCTGGGATGGAGGGGGAGCGGTCTTACCATTTAAATCTTTAATGTTATCCCAGAAAGCTCTGGACGTGCCCCAGGTGGACGTCAACGCAGCCTGGTAGAATTTGGCTTTAGCTTGCTTGATTGTCCAGGAGCATTGATTGCGGGCTGCCCTGTAGGCTTGCCTGTCAGCAACCCTGCCAGAGTTATTAGCTAAGTGCCAGAGGTTATTCTCTTTTTAGTTGTTGGATCAGCGCAGGAGTGATCCATGCGCAGTCCGCTTTTTATCCCACGAGTGTTGAGGGGTGTACAGATCACAGACGTGGTTGAATGCCGTGGAGAGGTAGGTAAGGGCAAAATTAACGCCAGGAGCACTGGCCAATGGGGACCAGTCGATTGGGGTGAGGTGACGCTTGAGGTTGGCAGACCTCCGGGAGGAACCGGGCGCAGGGGTCCTGCTGCAACCAGGGGTGAGGGTGGGGAGGACCAGAAGCAGATGACTGGGGAGTGGTCACTGAGTGAGTCCGCAAGGACATCAACGGAGACGACTTTATGAGGTCGTTAGAGAGGATGACGCCCAGGAGGAGCAAGTTCCTGTTGCTTTGTTAAGTCTAGTGGGCTGAGTGACCATTTGGGACAGGTCAAGGGCTGCAAGCTCATTCTTCAGATTATCTGCTATGGGGCTGAGCCAATTTGAATTTAAGTCACCCATAATTAACTGTTCAGCTGGGTAATGTAGCCAGGTAGTCAAGGAGAGAGGAAGCTGCAGAGTCTTTGTTAGTCCCTCGGGTAGATAAGCCGTAGTTAGATAGAGTGGACGCCGTCCAGGGCAGGGGTGATTTTAAGGTAATGGCTTGTGCCCCATGGTTAAGCTCGGGAGGGCTAGCCCGAGGATCGAGTGCTGCAAGTAGATAGCACACCCTCCACGCCGCCCATCCTATCGGCCCTGAAGATGGTAAACCATGAAGGGAGATGGCAGAGGCTGAGTGAGGGGAGAGCCAGGTTTCGCAAGCATGAGAATATCCGGGAGTGTTGGGTGACCCAACATTGGAGGGCTGCAGTTTTCTTAGGGAGACTGCATATGTTAATAAAGGCGATTCGAAAGCCTTTGCCATCAGTGGGCAGGGGCGGCAGGGATGACAGGCCGGGGTTTGGGTTCACATTGCCGAGAGCAGGAGCAGCAGGAGAATTAAGCGCCCATGGGGTTTGTAGCTGGAGGAGGGGAGCAAATGTGGCCGACGGGACCCCACCAGGGAGGAGCAGGGATAGGAAGGAGAGAACAACTGAGGCTGTAGCGAGGAGAGTGTCCACTTGTGAGAGGAAACACAATAGTGTGATTAGTGCAACGGTGGTTGGTGGGTGGGGGTGGCGTGGTAATCCAGGGTACGGGAGGGATTCAGGGGAGTGGGTTGAGGGATAGGTTTGGGGTAGTCCAATAGGGGAGCCTGGAGTTCAGAGTGGGGCAGTGTCCTTTGGTTGGGGGCAGGCTGATGGGTGTATAGATGGGCAGAGAGAGAGCATCGGGTGCCAGAAGGAGGAGGGCCAGCATTGTAAAGACCATGCTTAAGTGAGACATTTCCAGTAAAGAGCAAGAAATGAGGGCAGGCCTCTAGTGTTGGAACGATATAACCAGCAAATGGGAAAGTAGGCTGATTGATTTTAGAGCCTCATGTGACATGGAAAATATACCTATATAAGGGAGAGTCGAGCAAGGGTGGTGGTGGGCGGGGGAGCCGAACGCATAGCGCCTCGGGCGGGTTTCACCAGAGCAAGCACGAGTTCCAGATGCAGCACCGACTGCTTAAACAAGCAGAAACAGAGCCAAGCTAAAAGGCGCCAAAACCTGCTTGAAACGGGCAGAGCCCAGCCGAGCAGAGTATCCAGCAGGTAGGCTGGCTCACTGACTGTGTCGCGCTCGTAATATTTTCTTTTGATTTTGTATTCTTTCAGGCACAGGTTTACCTTTCGACCGACGGCCCTCGGGGTGGGGGGTATCCGCATGAAATAGGGACAGGAGGGCGAGTCCAGGAAATCAGCCTCGCGACCAGCCGCCTCGGGGTGGGGGTGTCCTGGCAGTGGAATTACTGGCTTCAGGAGGGCACTATCCAGATGCAGCCCTCGCGACCTCCGGCTCCTCGGGGGATGGGGGGATCGATCTGTAGGAGAAAAGAGGCAAGGTTAAATAGGCAGGCAGGGGGGAGTACCAATTGGGGGCCGGGCAGTGCAGGCAGGGGATTTGATTGGAAAGAGCGTGTGGCAGGGGCTAAATGATGCAGAGGGTGAAGGGAAAAAAAAAATGAACAAGAATACAGGGTTTCAATGGAGGAGAGAGAGGGAGCGGGCTGGCAAAGACAATACAGTATTCATAAGCAGCAAACAAAACTGTAAACATTAGCAAGCAAAGTACAGCAGAAAATAGAACATCCTCAAACAAATCAATCCAGTCCCGAAGATAGATGCACACAAGGTACTAAATACATCAGGGTTTCACCAGAGCAAGCACGAGTTCCAGATGCAGCACCGACTGCTTAAACAAGCAGAAACAGAGCCAAGCTTAAAAAGGCGCCAAAACTGCTGCTTGAAACGGCAGAGCCCAGCCGAGCAGAGTATCCAGCAGGTAGGCTGGCTCACTGACTGTGCTCGCGCTCGTAATATCGTTCTTTTGATTTTGTATTCTTTCAGGCACAGGTTTACCTTTCACCGACGGCCTCGGGGGTGGGGGGTATCCTGCAATAGGGACAGGAGGGCGAGTCCAGAATCAGCCCTCGCGACCAGCCGCCTCCTCGGGGTGGGGTGTCCTGGTAGTGGAATTACTGGCTTCAGGAGGGCACTATCCAGATGCAGCCCTCGCGACCTGCCCTCGGGGATGGGGGATCGATCTGTAGGAGAAAAGAGGCAAGGTTAAATAGGCAGGCAGGGGGAGTACCAATTGGGGCGGCAGTGCAGGCAAGGGATTTGATTGGAAAGAGCGTGTGGCAGGGGCTAAATGATGCAGAGGGTGAAGGAAAAAAAAATGAACAAGAATACAGGGTTTCAATGGAGGAGAGAGGGAGCGGCTGGCAAAGACAATACAGTATTCATAAGCAGCAAACAAAACTGTAAACATTAGCAAGCAAAGTACAGCAGAAAATAGAACATCCTCAAACAAATCAATCCAGTCCCGAAGATAGATGCACACAAGGTACTAAATATATCAGGGTTTCACCAGAGCAAGCACGAGTTCCAGATGCAGCACCGACTGCTTAAACAAGCAGAAACAGAGCCAAGCGAAAAAGGCGCCAAAACCGCGTTTGAAACGGCAGAGCCCAGCCGAGCAGAGTATCCAGCAGGTAGGCTGGCTCACTGACTGTGTCGCGCTTCGTAATATCTTTCTTTTTGATTTTGTATTCTTTCAGGCACAGGTTTACCTTTTCACCGACGGCGCCTCTGGGGGTGGGGGTATCCCACAAATAGGGACAGGGAGGGCGAAGTCCAGAAATCAGCCTCGCGACCAGCCGCCCTCGGGGTGGGGTGTCCTGGTAGTGGAATTACTGGCTTCAGGAGGGCACTATCCAGATGCAGCCCCGCGACCTCCGCGCCCTCGGGATGGGGATCATCTCGACCGACGGCCCTCGGGGGTGGGGGGGTATCCTGCAAATAGGGACAGGGAGGGCGCAGTCCAGAAATCAGCCCTCGCGACCAGCGCCTCCTCGGGGTGGGGGTGTCCTGGTAGTGGAATTACTGGCTTCAGGAGGCACTATCCAGATGCAGCCCTCGCGACCTCCGGCCCTCGGGATGGTGGATCGATCTTTCGACCGGCGGCTCCTCGGGGGGTGGGGGTATCCTGTGAGAAAATAGGGACAGGGAGGGCGAGTCCAGAATCAGCCCTCGCGACCATGCCTCCTCGGGGGTGGGGGTGTCCTGGTAGTGGAATTACTGGCTTCAGGAGGGCACTATCCAGATGCAGCCTCGCGACCTCCAGCTCTCGGGATGGGGGATCGATCTTTCGACCGACGGCCCTCGGGGGTGGGGGGTATCCTGGGCGAAATAGGGACAGGGAGGCGAACAGTCGAATCAGCCTCGCGACCAGCGGCCTCGGGGTGGGGGTGTCCTGGTAGGGAATTACTGGCTCAGGGAGGCACCATCCAGATGCAGCCCTCGCGACCTCCGCCCTCGGGGATGGGGATCGACTAATCGACGGGTTCGGGGTGGGGGTATCCTGGCTGAATAGGGACAGGGAGGGCGAGTCCATAGAATCAGCCCTCGCGACCAGCCGCCCTCGGGGGTGGGGTGTCCTGGTAGTGGAATTACTGGCTTCAGGAGGGCACTATCCAGATGCAGCCCTCGCGACTCCAGCCCTCGGGATGGGGGATCGATCTTTCGACCGACGGCCCTCGGGGGTGGGGTATCCTGGCAAAATAGGGACAGGAGGCGAGTCCAGAAATCAGCCCTCGCGACCAGCCTCCTCGGGGGTGGGGGTGTCCTGGTAGTGGAATTACTGGCTTCAGGAGGGCACTATCCAGATGCAGCCCTCGCGACCTCCGGCCCTCGGGGAGCCGACGGCCTCCGAGGTGACTGGGGTAGAACACCGCAGAGCCGGGGCACCTGGTTAAGGTGAAACCCACACCACCTTCGGAAGGAATTTCTGTGGGGGCGAGGACAACCTTGTCCCTGTGGGAAGACCAGGTAAGGAGACTCGATGCAAAGCACCTGGAGCTCTCCCATCTTTCTGGCTGACGTGATAGCCACCAAGAAGGTGGTCTTCCACGACAGGTGAGAGAGATCACACCTGTGCATTGGTTCGAATGGCTTGCCCATGAGCTTTGCCAGTACCAGCAGTAAATCCACGGAGGTGGAGGTTCTCGACCGAGGGAAATGTGATCAAGGCCTTTGAAAAAGCACCGACCACCTTTTCCTGTGTGTTACCGACTGCTTCCTGCCCGCCCGTGCAAGCAGAGATGGCTGCTGGTGCACCTTTAGGGTCACTGACCTAAGCCCCTTGACTAGAAAGGACCATAAATAGTCCAAAATGCTTGCCACAGAACAGGAGGAAGGGTCCAAGCCCTTGCCCTGACACCAAATGGAGAATCTCTTCCACTGGAAGGCGAGATTTTCTGGTCGACTCCTTATGGGACGCCTCAACAACATTGAGGACCTCGTTGGAAAGACCCAAGGCCTGGAACTCTAGCCCCAGGAACCAGGTCATCAGGTGCAGGGATTGAAGGTCCGGATGGAACACCTTCCCCTGATTGACTGAAAGCAGGTCCGGGCGAGCTGGAAGCTGCCTCGGGAGCCTGGAGCTGAGGCTGAGGAGATCTGGGTACCAGAACTGGCGGGGCCAGTCTGGGGCTATCAGGATCACCTGCGCCTTGTCCCTCCTTGCTTTGAGAAGCACCTTGTGAATCAAGGGAAATGGGGGAAAGGCGTAGAAGAGGCCCGGAGTCCACAGCCTCAAGAAGGCATCCCCCTGCAGCGAGCCCTGCTGAGGGGGGCGGGCATGAAACAGCCTCAGCTTCGATTCTCCCTGGAGGCAAACAGGTCCACCTGAGGTGTGCCCCAGAGGGAGAACAGATCTTGTACTACCTCCGCAGGAGAGACCACTCGTGAGATACAGCCCCTATCCGGCTCAGGGCATCGGCCAGGGTGTTGGAGGCTCCCTGCCATGAATGGCTAGGAGATCTGCCTCCAGGCTGCGCTCGCAGTGACCAAATGCAGAGAGCTTCCTTGCATAGAAGCAGGAGCGCGCGTCCCGCCCTGGCGGTTTTAGGTAGTACATGGTCGTGGTATTGTCCGCCTGGACTCGGGACCACTTGACCCCGGAGAACGGAGCAGCGGGGTGAGAGCTAGGCGGACCGCTCGGAGCTCCAGCAGGTTGATGTGGCATCGGGACTCCCGCGGGGACCAGAGGCCGTGCACTCGGTGTTCCCCCAGATGGGCACCCCAACCCATCAGAGAGGCATCGGTCGATAGAGAGACCGTCGGCTCGGGGCGGACAAACGGGATGCCCTCCTGCAAATGGAATGGAACGGTCCACCACTGGAGAGCGTTCCACATCTCCTGGGTCACTATCACTAGCTGGTCCAAAGGATCGCAGCTGCCAGGACCACTGGCTGGCCAGTCCCACTGAAGGGGCGACATGCCAGTGAGCGAACGGACCACGCTGGTACAGGCCGCCATGAGACCCAGGAGGTGCAGGAAGTCCCAGGTAGGCGCAATTGCCCAACCAGAAATGACTGGGCAAAGAGGTAAGAACTCGGCCCTGTCCGCCGGAGTCGTGTTCTGGCTCAAGAGAGTCGAGCCTGCCCCGATGAACAGGATCACCTGCTTCGCTCGACCCGACTTGGCCTCAATGATGAGAAGGCCGACTTGAGAGCAAACCTGGAGGGCCAGATCTCTGACCGCCTCCACCTCCCGCCTGGAGGGGCTGCTATCAGCCAATCGCCCAGGTAAGGGCACACCCGACCCTCGGCGCCAAGAGGAATGCTGTCACCACTGCCATGCATTTGGTGAAGACCCTGGGAGCTGGAGATAAGCAAGGGCATGGCTCAGAACTCGAAGAGGGATCCCTCCGCTCGAAAGCGGAGGAATCTCCGATGTGACGGACGGATAGGGACGTGAAAGAACGCGTCCTGTAGGTTCAGAGAGCAGAACCACACACCGTGTTCCAGAGATGGTATTATCTGTGCCAGAGTGACCATCCTGAAGGTTCGAGACCTTAGGAACTTGTTCAGGTCGTGTAGGTCGAGAATGGGGCGCCAGCCCCCCGTCCATTTCAGAACCAAGAAATACCTGGACACGAACCCCAGGTCTGAAGGGGGGTCCTCTACCTCCGTGATCACCTCCTTTTGGAGAAGGAGAGCGATGTCGGCTCGGCGAAAGGGCCAGTGAGGCTGCGATGACCCCGAGGCCCCCGAGGTGCGAGGCGTCTGAAGGGCGGGACCTGCTCAATTCCAGAGGCAGGCCTTTTCCCACCACCTTCAGTACCCACCCGTCCGTGGTAACAGCGGACCAGGCGGAAAGGAAGTGTCTGGCGCCTCCACGGGGAACTAGGGTGAGGTGACAGGGATGGGGGCGACACCCCTCAGCCCGTCACTGGGCAGGCTTGGAGGAAGGACCGGCCGAGGGACCACCTGGGCCTTTTCCTCCCTGCTTCCTGTTGGAGGAAGCCGATGGCTTGGGTTTGGGATGCCAAGATTGAGCCTGCTGGCCCTGACGTTGCTGGGCCGGGCGCACCGCGGGCGCAGAAGGACGAAAGGGCTTAGGCTGTGACTTACGGCCTTTGTCCTTCTCAGCGGAAGAGACCGAGTCCAAGGTAGCATTGGACTTCTCGATCCTCTGCAGGTGACCTTCCACCCCAGGGCCGAAGAGGTCAGTCCCCAAAAAGGGAACATCCGCCAACTTGTGCTGGTTATCCGAGGTAAAGGTGGATATCCTCAGCCAAGCCCGACGACGCATGGCCACTGCGGCCGCCACAGACCTGGCACATGAGTCCCCGATGTCTAAAGCAGTCTGGAGCTGCTGTTTTGCCACCGCCCTGCCCTGGTCCCGCACCTGCCTGACCGTAGTCTGCAGATCCGCAGGAAGATGAGGGACAACCTCATCCAGGGAGCCCAACAGGGCGTGAGAAAAATGTGCCATGAGGACGGCCGAACTGGCCTGATAAGGCCGAGAGAGACGAAAGTAGACTTTTCACCCGGCATAATCCAATTTCTTGGATTCCTTGTCGGGAGGTTTGTCTACATCCCTGGCGTTCCCGGCACGCCGGAAAACGCTGTCGGTAACCAACCCCTCGGCCGAGGGGTGTTCCGAAAAACCGGACAGGGAACCGGTAGAGACCGCAAACTTCCTGGCCAAAGGCACAGGGCAGGAAGCAGGACGCTGCCAAAGTTCCAAGGCCGGACCCACTATGGCTTCGGCCACCGGAAAGGCCTCCGTAGGAGAATCCCCCCGGTCCAGAATCTCCATGAGGGGATACCTGGCCCATTTAGAAACGGGTTCGAGCTTCATCCCGGTGGACTCCGAGATGAGTCAAAGCAACCCTAAGAAGGACGAAGGGCTATCGCCCACTGACTGCCCTCCCGAGGACTCCAAGTCCATGCGCTTGGAGAAGAGGGAGGAACCATCATTGGACTCGGAAGAGTCCTCAAAGAGCTGCCTCGGGCCTGAGCCACCCTCCACCTGCTGAGGTTTATCGGGACTGAGGGTGACAGACAGCCTATGGGGCAAACCCAAGGCCGACCGACAATTTTTGGTCGGAGCCCCAACTAATGGCTGTGGAGGCGGAGGTTCCACCAGAATCAGTGGGGCAACTGGAATTGGCCGAACAACCAGCCTGGGAACAGGCTCCTCGGCTACAACGAGGGGTTGTTTCGGCCGCTCCGGTGACAGCCACTTAATGGGCGGGGAAGACGACTGAGTCGGCTTATTCCCGGTCAAAAGGAGCTGTTGCCATATGAGTTCCTCGTACCTCCGACGCAACTTGCACCGAAGCCTCCCCTCATCTGAGGAAGAGGAAGAGCGGCGGCGCCGCTTACCACGGTGCCGAGACCGAGACCGCCGGCGGCGGCGGATCAGTCGGATCATGAGGATGTCCGAGACCGAGAGTCTCGATTAGGTCTGAGGAAGGCGAGGAGAAGTGTCGGAAACCGCACTCCCCGCCCGGACGATCCCACCGGCGGCTCCGGAACCGAGGCACAGACGAGCCGACGGATCCTCAACCTCACCGGGGAACTGGGAGAGGGATTCTCAGCTTCTCCAGCCGACAACCCATCTAACGGGTCGAGAAAAATCTCGACCGCTTGTCGAGGTCTCGGTCAACTGACCTGACGGGACACCGTGAAGCCAGTGGTCAGCTGAGGGGTCGACCGAGTCGACTGGTCGACAAGGAGGAGATCTTTCCTACCCCAAGAGCGCCGACGGAGAGACTTACTTTTGCTCTTTTTGGACCTGGAAAAAGGTCCCGAAGAAGTTGGACCCTCACCTTTCGTCGAGAGGGTCAGACAAAGCTCCTTAAAGAAGCAGAGTACGAGGCACCGAGAGAGAGCGGGACAAATGCCGCAGCCGAGGTAGAAGCGGCCCGCGCCGCCTCCTCTTCGAGGGCGATCATCTGCTCTAGCTGATCCGCCGAGCCCGCTGCCACGGACACCGCCAACCGGGCCTCTTTAGATTTCACCGGTGGAATTCTCTTCTCGGGTGCCCCAGTTGTAATCGGGCAGCACGGTCTTCAAGGACGTAGGCCGAAAAAGAAGAGCACAAGTCGCAGGCCTCGCGGGTCAGGCTCAAGGCCCAGGCAGTAGACACACGTGAGTGCGGATCCGCCCCAGACATTCTGCCCGAAGGGCACCTCCGAAACCGAGTCGATTTGTCCACGTAGCCGCGAGAGAGAAAGAAGACCCAAGTCTTTAGCAAAAAAAGTTTGATTTCGAACTTCTCAAGAATTAGGAACCAGTCTTAATCGCAGAGCGTCTAAGGAGGGAACCTGAGCTTCCAAGCGGTAAGGAAGATCTGGCGTCATGGGGCGGAGCCGAGAGTTTTACCACCCGGGTGGGTGGGAGGAGCCAGCTTGAAGACCTTCCGGCAAGATTTAAAGCGGCAAGGAACCTGCCAATAAGTGTGGATGAACAACATATCCATGTCCCTAGAATAAACATTAGCCAATGTGACTTCCTAAGAAAACAAAGTGCTTTGTAAAATTACATAGCGGACCTGTCCGTCTATAAAGGTGTTGTGTACTTCAAAGGGAGTAGTACTGAGGATAAGAATTGCTGTGCCTTAATTCTTGCCACTTGGGTGAGAAGATGCAAAAATTTTATATCGTTGACCCTATTGCAGCTTTAAATGTTCTGCCTCTAAGAGATGCATCTCCTGGATGAAATACACATTTGCTTGGTTCTTCCTTAGGTGCTGCATAAACCATGTTCTTTTAATAGGGTTATTTAACCTGTTAATGTTCTATGAAAATACAGGTTCGGATGTCATCATCGGCTCATAGAAAGGAAATGCTGCCACTGCAGAGGAGAGAGCACCCCCAAGACATCTAGGACCAACAGCTTATCCATAGAAAGAGCCCAGAAAATGCCCCTCTTGCCCGGCTATCCCACGGGACTCAACGCAGCAAACCGGGAAGGAGGAGGCCTCATCGCATCCATACCATACCTCAATGATCACTTCAACCCTCCATGCCTCACTATTAAATAAATTTAGCCTGATGTACAACCAATTCAGTGTGTGCTTCTTTTTGTTATAAACTAAAAAAAAAAAGAAAAAAAATCCAAACTAGGCAAATATGTGTTATTATCACAACCCCCTTCCCCCTTTTTACCAACTCCAACAGGGAGTAAGAATACAAGATACAAAACATATGGATCAAAAAAATGACCCATAGGAAAAACTGAACTATATACAAAATGACTTCCAGTGTGTAGGTGGGTCCAACACACCACCTACAAATCCCTGGAAAATAGGACCTTTTCCAGGACAGGGGTAAATCCCACCCTTACCAGAAGCAGGGCCCCCAGTGGGACAACCTTGTCCCTACTGTAGAAAAGATAAACCAAAAGGGCTAAAATAAAACCTGTATGTGATGGCACCATGAGTCGGCCAGCAGTCCCACCCAAGAACCCCCCAGTCTACACTGAACTACATTTATTTATTTATTAATTTAGTTTTTGTTAACCAGGTAAGCATGCTAGACAGTCAAGTGCCTATTTTCAGGTGCGACCCGGGAGAGTTTCAATACAGGCAATAACAGTTCAGAAGCAGGGTAAAAAGCAGTCAACATGATAGGTACAGGCAATATCAACAACAAGGTACAGGCAATAGCAGTTCAGAGACAAGGTACAGCAATCAGCATGGTACAGAGCAGTATCAGACAGAAAGGCAAGTGCAGAGTTTAGGCATGGCAACAGCAAGAGGCAGTCTAGGAAGGAGACATATATCAGCAAGACAGGCCACAAGGTGTTCAGGCTGACCATAAGGGTATGACAGCTAAGAGCAGAGGCAGGTGGAAGCTTGTTTCAAGTAGCCCCAGAGGGAGGACCTGAAGCAATAGTGGAAGGGGGCAGCCCTGACATGAGCAGGGAGAAGATTCCAGGCTCTGGGGGCAAGGGCCACAAATGTGCGATCCCCTGCGAGGGAGCGGATTTTGCGGGCCATGAGAGACTGGGAGTCATTGGACCTCAGTGAGTAGCCGGGGGGGCAGGCTTGAGCAGTACATCAAGTGCCGGAGGGGTGGCCATTCTGATGATGCTGTCTATGAAGTTGCCGATAAAGGATCGGTGGTTACTGGAAGAAAGCCACCCTAGCCTGGAGCAGAGTTGACAATGATGGGTGAGGCGTGGGGCTGACAGGGTGAAGCGACATATGTTATTGTACACTGTGTCCCATTTCGTGAGCCAGACTTTTGGGGCATTCACGAAGGAGGTGAGCCCAATGCTGAGCGTGGGAAGAAGAACCCCTTTTGCAAGGGCAAGTCGGGCAGCTGGGGTGAGGCAACTTTTGGCCCTGTACGCCAGACCCAGTTTACAGTTTGTGGCCTTGCAAGAATTTCATATGTGAAGGGAAAAATCCAGCTGGGGATCTAGGGTCACCCCCAGGTACTTGAAAGAGCCAACCACCTGTACAGGGGTGCCATCAGCTCCAGCGACCTTGACAGAGGCCAGGCACGCCCTTACCTTGGCAAGAGAGCTGAATAATATGGCCTTCTGGAGGTTAATGACAAGTTTCTTGGCCTTAAACCAGGACTGAATGCAGTCAAAATCAGAGCTGAGACTGGTGTTGATGTCACTGATATCCTGTGAGCTAGCAAGAAGCACAAGGTCATCAGCATATAGGGTGACGTGCCCGGAGACAGGGACTGAGGAAAGCTAATTGATAAAGAGGGAGAACAGTATGGGGCTGAGGACTGACCCCTGAGGCACCCCACACGTAACTGGTGTGAGCCCGGAGAGGGCTTTCTGGAACTTCGTGTATTGTTTCCTGCCCGAGAGATAGTTGGAAAACCAGGCTACGATAGTGGGGGGGGAAGGCCGAGGGACCGGAGGGCAGCACCCAGGAGTGTGTGATCCACCAGATAAAAGGCCTTAGACAGGTCTATGAAGATGGCACCTGTGAGTTTGCCTTGGTCAGCCGCAGATCTGATGTCTGAGGTGACCTGTGCGAGGGCAGTGGAGGTGTTATGCCCTTTACAGAACCCATGCTGTGCTGGGGAGAGGAGGCCATGGGTTTGGAGGAAGAGAGCAAGCTAGGAGGACATTGTCTTTCTAAGCGACTTGTTTACAGCAGATAAGATCGCTATGGGGCAATAGTTTTCAAGGATTTTGGGGTCTCCACATTTAAGGACTGAGACCACGTGAGCCACCTTCCATATATCTGGGATAGTCCCTGATATGAGGGAGGAGTTGAGAATGTGGGAGATGGGCCGAGCCAGGTAGAGGGCCCCCAGGCAGAGTAGTTTGGGCTCGAGGTTATCATGTCCAGCTCCAGTGTGAGGAGAGAGACCAGCTAGGAGCTTATGTGTCTCACTGCAGGAGACAGACAAAGTAGAATGGAGGGGGCGAGAGCACACAGCAGGGCTCAGTTTGTCGAATACAGATGATGTAGGGTTATAGTCAGACAGGTCGGAGAAACTGGACATTAAAAGTATTGGCTATAGTTAAGGCATTCTTGCAGCTGACACTGCCAATTTGCATGTCAGAGACCCGGGGGCAGGCAGGACCACTTACAGTGTGTTTGATGGTACGCCAGAAGCTCCTGGGGTCCTTTGCAGATGCTTCAAGGGAAGATTTGCAGAATTCACTCTTTGCCACGCGAATCGCCCGCTTACAGGAGTTCCTGAGCCGCCTGTATTCCTCGAGGTCTGACATGTCACCGGTGTCCTTGAAATTTTGCCAGCTTTTGTCCCTGAGCTTCATCAGGACAAATAGGCCGCCTTGCAGCCATTTCATGACAGTGCCCCTCACCCTTCTTTTTGTGAGTGGGGCATGTCTATCTTGTAGGGGGGTGAATAAGGATAGGAAGCTGTCAAGAGCAAGAGGGGTCACTGACAGTGTAGACCGGGGACCAATGAGTCTGGCAGAGGTCGGCAAAGAAGTCATTGTGGTTAAATAATGAGTAGTCCCTCATCTGGATGACTTTTGGGGGGACCCTGGGGGTGAGGACCCTCCAGACACAGTAGATAGGGGAATGGTCAGAGATGGAATCTGGGAAGAGACCAGAGGCAGTGATATGGCCCAGCCTGTTACTCAGCATCCATTCAAGAAGGGTTCCTTTTGCCCCAGAGGAGGGTCTGGTGGGTTCAGTGATAATTTGGCCTAGGGCAAGACCAGACAGGAGGGGTTCATAGAGTTTGGCGTTGCCACCCAACCAGTTGAGATTGAAATCCCCAAACAGTAAGAGTTCACTAGTGCCAACCTTAGGACTAAGGCAGTCAAGGAGATGGGAGAGGCCATGTACGCCACCTTTTGGAGGGTTATAGACACAGGCCAGGTGGAGCTTTTTGGCATTTCCCAACAGAAGGAGGGTGTGTAAGAACTCACAAGGGGGCGCGGGGGGTATGAAAGATACCTTAAGATGTCCAATCCCAGTAACCTGTAGAGGAGTGTGACTAAACATATTCAGCCACCCCAAAACAAGATTAAGAAGACAGGCTCCTGGCAATATAATGAAAACATAAAATGAGCCATCATAGAATACCCCATACCCTAGAACAAATCACAACTACACATACAAAACCCCCCACTCCGGAACCCCATTATTAGTCAAGGTCTAAGAGACAGCATGCCCTAACCTCTCTGCTTGGTAGCTTCATTATATCTATGTAAATAGGCAACACAGTTTTAAATGCATTCAAGGCCAGCAAACATATTGTATCTGGAATAATGAACAGAATTCAAACAAACAGTGAAGTTAATAAACTAGAACACTAACCCCGATCATTTTATGGAAGTTCCTTATCTCCAGACTGAGTAGTTAAAGTATTTGATATTTTGATGTCATTTTTAGGAGGAAAACATAATTAAACATAGCAATTAAATTCGACCTTTGCCAGTGTCCAGCAGTCCTATTGGAAGGCTATAGCCTGTAATTCAAGGGGGCGGTGCAACTGGCCACACACCCCTTTTGGCCTATATAAGGTCTGCTCTCCTGACTCCACACACAGGCATTTTTCCTTGCTGACTGAAGGCTCTGTTCGTCTGTCTTCTCACTGTAGGCCTGCCTGCTGCGGCCTTGCGTGTGGCCCCCCCCCCCCCAATCTGGTTTGGTTGTGCTCTGGACTCTGCTAGGTTTCTGCTGGATGTGTTCCTGTGTTTCTCCTACTTTGGTTGGTATTTGTTGGGCTTCCGGCTGCTGTGTGCTGTTTTTCTGTTCTACTGAGTTTATGCTTTGGTTTTGTGTATTCTTTTTTTTCCTTCTGGGGCTTTCTATTTGCCATTCATTTGTGCTGTGTTGCTCCTTTGCTGTACTCTGGTTCCCCGTCCTCCTCAGCTACCTGGCATCCTAAGTTTCCTGCATTTGTTGTATGTTTCAGCTCCCATTCGAACCCTCTGCTGCTGTTTCCACTTAAATTGCCTTCACCAGGTCTAAGCACTTGCTCTCAGCTAGCTGCAGGGTGTGGCAGCAGGTACTGCTGCGTTTCTGTTGCAACTCCAGGTACAATAAATTGTGCTGCTTCTGCTCCTTCCTTCTTTTCCTTGGGGAATTCTCGCTTCAGTCTTCATTATGTTTAAAAATGATTCTGCCTGTCCACAGCATTTACTAAGTCTGCAACTGCACTTTCTTATTATTTGCGCGGACAAACCTATTTCAATTTGCTTGCTATTCAATGCTACTAGCCATGCAATGGAGACTCACCTGATTCTCCTGCCCTTCCATGTTGCTCTCCCCTTGTGTACAGCCCTTTTGGGGTTTTTAATATGTTCAAACACATGCCAGCTACAGCTGCAGACAGTCATCAACTTAATTTCATCTACTAGTTTAATTCAACTGCTGGTACAGTGTAAGCCGTTTTACATGGACACCTCTGTGCGAAGTCTTCAAGCTGGCTCCTCCCACCCACCCGGGTGCTATACACCTCGGCTCCACCCCATGATGCCAAATCTTAGCCCGCTGGAAGCAAAGTTGTGCGCCTGAAGCCGGGGAGGTCGGGTGGGTGCGTGTGGATGAACAACATATACCACTCCTATAACTACTGTTACAGGTGAGTAAATACAGGTTATTCACCTGTAACAGGAGTTCTAGGAATGGTATATGTTGTTCATCCACACTTATTGGCAGGTTCCTTGCCGCTTTTAAATCTTGCCGAAGGTCTTCAAGGTGGCTCCTCCCACCCACCCGGTGGTAAAACTCTCGGCTCCGCCCCCATGACGCCAGATCTGCCCGGCTGAAGCTCAGGTTGTGCGGCAGCCGGAGGTCGGGAATCATTGGATGAACAACATATACCATTTCTAGAACTTCTGTTACAGGTGAGTAACCTGTATTTAGGGACATGGATATGTTGTTCATCCACACTTATTGGCAGACTCCTAGCAGTTCTCCGGGAGGAGGGAGGCAAGGCGCACACCCCCTACTTAGGGAATAAAGACTGGAGAACCGAGGCCCCAAAACCAGCATCCCGGCGTGACTCAAGATCGATGTGGTAATGGGTAATAAAGGTGTGTGCTGACTTCCAGGTAGCAGCCCTGCAGATTTCCTGGATAGGGACGTCCCTGGAAGCAGCCACCGATGCAGCAGTATGGCGGGTAGAATGAGCTCTTATCCTCTGGGAGGCTCCATGCCGCCAACTTGTAGCAGAGATCTATGCAGGAGGTGACCCACCTGCTTATCGTCCGCTTGGCTGCAGGTCTGCCAGGTGCGGCTTCAGCGTAGGTGACAAACAGCTGGCGAACCTCTCCCGATTTCAGCCGTGGCTCCTTATAATAAGCGAGCGCCTTCTAGGGTCCAAAGTATGGAGCCTGTATTCGCCTCCCGAGGTGTGACTGGGTAGAACACGGCAGAGTCAACACCTGGTTAAGGTGAAACTCCGACACCACCTTCGAAGGAATTTCGGTGGGGCAGGACGGTTCTTGTCCCTGTGGAAGACCAGGTAAGGAGACTCAATGCAGAGCTTGGAGTTCTCCCATCCTTCTGGCTGACGTGATAGCCACCAAGAAGGCGGTTCTTCCACACAGGTGAGAGTTCACACCTGTGCATTGGTTCAATGGCTTGCCCATGAGCTTTGCCAGTACCAGCAGTAAATCCCACGGAGGTGGGAGGTCTCGCACGAGGGAAATTGATCAAGGCCTTGAAAGCGCCAGACCACCTTCTCCTGCGCCACCGACTGCCCGCCTCGCCGCCGTAAGCAGAGATGGCTGCCAGGCACCTTTAGGTCGCCGACCTAAGCCCTTGACTAGAAAGGGACCATAAATAGTCCAAAATGTTTGCCAAAGGGCAGGAGGAAGGGTCCAAGCCCTTGCCCTGACACCAAATGGAAAATCTCTTCCATTTGAAGGCATAGCATTTCCTGGTCGACTCCTTACGGGACGCCTCAACAACATTGAGGACCTCGTCGGAAAGACCCAAGGCCTGGAACTCTGCCGCCAGGAACCAGGCCGTCAGGTGCAGGGATTGAAGGTCTGGATGGAACACCTTCCCTGATTGACTGAGAGCAGGTCCGGGCGGAGCTGGAAGCTGCCTCGGAGCCTGGAGCTGAGGCTGAGGAGATCTGGTACCAGAACTGGCGGGCCAGTCTGGGGCTATCAGAATCACCTGTGCCTTGTCCCTCCTTGCCTTGAGAAGCACCTTGTGAATCAAGGGAAATGGGGGAAAGGCGTAGAAGAGGCCCGGGGTCCACAGCCTCGAGAGGCATCCCCTGCAGCGAGCCCTGCTGGGGCGGGCATGAAACTCAGCCGCTGCTCTCCTGGAGGCAAACAGGTCCACCTGAGGTGTGCCCCAGTGGGAGAACAGATCTTGTACTACCCGCAGGAGAGACCACCATGAGATGCAGCCCCTATCCGCTCAGGGCATCGGCCAGGGTGTTGGAGGCCCTGCCACATGAATGGCTAGGAGATCCGCCCCAGGCTGCACACGAGTGACCAAATGCGGAGAGCTTCCTTGCATAGAAGCATGAACGCCCCCGCCCTGGCGGTTTAGGGTAGTACATGGTCGTGGTATTGTCCGCCTGACTCGGACCACTTGACCCCGGAGAAACGGAGCAAAGGCGGTGAGAGCTAGGCGGACCGCCGAGCTCCAGCAGGTTGATGTGGCATCGACTCCGCTGACCAGAGGCTGTGCGCCCGGTGTTTCCCAGATGGGCACCCCAACCCATCAAAGAGGCATCGGTCGATAGAGAGACCGTCTGCTCGGGCGGACAAACGGGATGCCTCCTGCAGATGAGATGGAACGGTCCACCACCGACAGCTGCCACATCTCCTGGGTCACCATCACTAGCTGGTCCAATGGATCGCAGCGCTGAGACCACTGGCTGGCCAGTCCTCACTGAAGGGGCGGATGTGCCAGCGCGCCCAACGGACCACGCTGGTACAGGCCGCCATGAGACCCAGGAGGCAGGAGAGTCCCGGCAGGGCCGATTGCCCAACCAGAAATGACTGGGCAAAGGAGGTAAGAACCTCGGCCCTGTCCACGGGAACCGCGGTTTGGCTCGAGAGAGTCAAGCTCTGCCCGATAAACAGAATCACCTGCTCGCTCGGAGTCTGACTTGGCCTCGTTGGATGAGAAGGCAGATCTGAGAGCAAACCTGAGGGCCAGATCTCTGGACCGCCTCCACCTCCTGTCTGGAGGGGCTGCTATCAGCCAATCGTCCAGGTAAGGTACACCCGGACCTCAGGCGCCGAGAAAGCTGTCACCACTGCAATGCATTTGGTGAAGACCCTGGGAGCTGGAGACAGGCCAAGGGCATGGCTCGGAACTCAAGAGGATCCTCTGCTCTCAAGCGAAGGAATCTCGATGTGACGGATGGATAGGGACGGAAAGAATGCGTCCCTGCAGGTCCAGAGAGCAGAACCACACGCCGTGTTCCAGGGATGGTATTATCTGAGCCAGAGTGACCATCCTGAAGGTTCGAGACCTTAGGAACTTGTTCAGGTCGTGTAGGTCGAGAATAGGGCGCCAGCCCCCCGTCCGTTTCGGAAACAGGAAGTACCTGGACACAAACCCCAGGTCTGAGGGAGGGTCCGCCACCTCCCTGATCATCTCCTTTTGAAGGAGGACAGCGATGTCGGCCCGACGAGCCGACAGTGAGGCTGCGGACCCCAGGGCCACCCGAGGTGCGACGGCTCTGAAGGGCGGGGCCTGCTCGAATTCTAGAGGCACGCCTTTTCCCACCACCTCAGTGACCCACCTGTCCGTGGTAATAACGGACCAGGCGGAAAGGAAGTAGCCGAGCTGCCTTCAATGGGGGAACCTGGGGTGAGGTGAGCGTTGGGGGCAACACCCTCAGCCCGCCACTGGGCAGGCTTAGAGGAGGGACCAGCCGAGGGACCTCCTGGGCCTTTACTTCCCTGCTTCCTGTTGGAGGAAGCCCCGGGCTTGGGTTTGGGATGCCAAGCTCGAGCCTGCTGGCCCTGATGTTGCTGGGTCGGGCGACCGCTGGGCGCAGAAGGACAAAAGGGCTTAGGCTGTGGCTTGCGGCCTTTGTCCTTCTGAGCGGAAGAGACCGAGTCCAAGGTAGTATTGGACTTCTCGATCCTCTGCAGGTGACCTTCCACCCCAGGGCCGAAGAGGTCAGTCCCAAAAAAGGGAACATCCGCCAACTTGTGCTGGTTATCCGAGGTAAAGGTGGATATCCTCAGCCAAGCCCGACGACGCATGGCCACTGCGGCCGCCACAGACCTGGCACATGAGTCCCTCGTCGTTCAAAGCAGTCTGAGCTGTTGTTTGGCCACTGCCTCTGTTCCTGGTCCCGCACCTGCCTGACCGTAGTCTGCAGATCCGCGGAAGATGAGGGACAACTCATCCAGGGAGCCCAACAGGGCGTGAGAAAATGTGCCATGAGGACAGCCGAACTGGCCTGACGGCGGCCGAGAGGACGCAGCATAGACTTTTCGCCCGCATAATCCAATTTCTTGATTCCTTGTCGGAGGTTTGTCCATATCCTCTGCTCTCGCACGCTCGAAAACGCTGTCGGTAACTGCCACAACCGGCCGAGGGTGTTCAAAAACCGACCAGGAACCGGTAGGGACCGTGATACTTCCTGGCCATTCTGGCCGAGGCACAGGGCAGGAAGCAGGACGCTGCCAAAGTTCCAAGGCCGACCCACTCATGGCTTCAGCCACTGGAAAGGCCTGTAGGAGAATCCTCGGTCCAGAATCTCCGTGAGGGGATACCTGGCCCGCTTAGGAACGGGTTCAGCTTCATCCCGTGGACCCGAGATGAGCCGAGCAACCCTAAGAAGGACGGCGGGCTATCGCCCACTGACTGCTCCTCCCAAGGACTCCAAGTCCATGCGCTTGGAGAAGAGGGAGGAACCATCATCGGACTCAGAAGAGTCCTCAAAGAGCTGCCTCGGGCCTCAGCCACCCTCCACCTGCCGAGGTTGATCGGGAGTGAGGGTGACAGACAGCCTATGGGGCAAACCCAAGGCCGACTGAGAATTTTTGGTCGGAGCCCCAACTAATGTCTGTGGAGGCGGAGGTTCCACCAGAATCGGTGGGGCAGCTGGAATTGGCCGAACAGGCTCCTCGGCTACAACGAGGGGTTGTTTCGGCCGCTCCGGTGACAGCCACTTAATGGCTGGGGAAGACGACTGGGTCGGCTTATTCCCGTCAAAAGAGCTGTTGCACATGAGTTCCTCGTACCGACGTAACTTGCGCCAGCCTCCCCTCGTCTGAGGAAGAGCAGCGGGCGTTGTCATGCCGCTGCGAGACCGAGACCGCCATGGCGGCGGGATCGGTTGGACCGCGAGGATGTCCGAGACAGAGACCAGAGTCTCGACTAGGCCGAGAAGGCGAGGAGAAGTGTCGGAAATCGGCACTCCTCGCTCGGACGATCCCACGAAGGCTCGGAACCGGAGGCACAGACGAGCCGACGATCCTCAACTCCCACCGGGGAACCGGAGAGGGATTCTCAGCTTCTCCAGCCGACAACCCGCCTAACGGGTCGGGAAAAATCTCGACCGCGTAGACGGGAGTCTCGGTCAACTGGCCTGACGGGGACACCGTGAAACCAGTGGCCGAAGCTGAGGGGTCGACCGAAGTCGACTGTCGACAAGAAGGGAGGGGATCTTTCCCGCTCCCAAGAGCGTCGACGGAGAGACTTACTTTTGCTCTTTTTGGACCTGGAAAAAGGTCCCGAAGAAGTTGGACCCTCACCTTTCATTGAGAGGGTCAGACAAAGCTCCTTAAAAGAAGCCGAGTACGAGGCACCGAGAAAGAGCGGGACAAATGCCGCAGCCGAGGTAGAAGCGGCCCGTGCCGCCTCCTCTTTGAGGGCGATCATCTGCTCTAGCTGATCCGCCGAGCCCGCCGCCGCGGACACCGCCAACCGGGCCTCTTTAGATTTCACCGGTGGAATTCTTTTCTCGGGGCGCCCCAGTTGTATCGGGCAGCACGGTCTTCAAGGACGTAGTCAAAAGAAGAGCACAAGTCGAGGCCCAAGTGGTCGCGTTCAAGGCCCAGGCAGTAGACGCACGTGGAGTGCGGATCCATCCAGACATCTTCTGCCCGCAAGGGCACCTCCGGAAACCGAGTCGATTTGCCCATCGCAGTCAGCGAGGGAGAAGAAGACCAAGTCTTTTAGCAAAACTTTGATTTTGAACTTTCAAGAATTAGAACCAGTCTTAAACGTGAGCATTAAGGAGGAACCTGAGCTTCCAAGCGTATGGAAGATCTGGCCAGTGCGGGGGAGCCGAGTTTTACCACCCGGGTGGGTGGGAGGAGCCAGCTTGAAGACCTTCCGGCAAGATTTAAAGCAGCAAGGAACCTGCCAATAAGTGTGGATGAACAACATATCCATGTCCCTAGAACCAGGGATTTCGGTTCCGGAGGGGTTGGCTTTGGCCTGGGAGGCGAAAGCCAAGTAATGGTAGGGGTTGGCGGCAGAGTCGGCTTCTGCCCGGTCAGGATCAGCTGTTGCCACACAAGATCCTCATAGTATCGATGGAGTTTCCGAAAGAGCCTCTCCTCGTCTGAGGAGGAAGAGGACCTGTGGCGTCGCCTCTTCTTCAAGCGCATATGGCTCTTCCTCGGCCGTCTGGCCGAAGGGGTCCTGGACCGTGACCAAGATCGAGGAGGCCAACTTGGTCGATCGGGAGACACCGGTGGGATCGGTGAAACCCTCGGGTCCAGAACCGGGTCCTTTATGGGGAGACCAGCGGGCTGGGTCTCCTCATCCGGAAAAACCAGGACCGGAGTCCGTTCTAGTGAGTCGTCAGGACTGGCCGGTGACAAAGGGTCGATCGGGTCGAGGATAATTTTGATCTCGTCGGCCACTTCCTTGGTTCCCTGGCCAGACGGAAGATCCGTGAAGCTGGCGGCCGAGGATGTGATCTCGATCGAGGTCGAGACTGCGTGTTCCTGGGATCTGGACCTTTCTCAGTCCCAAGAACGGCTTCGCTGGAATGAAGACAATTTATCCCTCTTCCAAGAGCGGAAGGAGTGCAAGACTGAGGGCTTCTCTCCCTGGGTGGGGAAGAGACTGGCACATCTCCTTAAAGGATCCCGTAAAGGTGGAGCCCAGGTTCAGCGGGACGAAGAAGCTTTGATTGGCCAAAGCGCGAGCGGCTTCTTCCTCGAATGCCTTCATCTGTTCCAGCTGATCGACGGAGCCTGTGGCCGTGGAAACCGCCCACCTAGCCTCCTTCGACTTCACTGGAGGGTTCCTTTTTTCCGGTCTCCCCAGCTTCAGGCGTGTCTTGTGGTCGTCCAGGATGTTGGGATGGAAGGCCAAGCAAAAGCTACATGACGAGGTGTCATGGCCGACACCTAGGCAGTAGACGCACGTAAGGTGGGGATCGGTGCGCGACAGTTTCTGGCTGCAGGGACACCAGCGAAATCCTGGGGAAGATTTCTCCTCCATTATCGATGCTGCAAAAGCACAATCGCTAACTCGAATGAGTTTGAGCTTCAGTAAAACCGATAGTTTGAAAGCCAGGGCCTACGAAATGCGAGAGCATGAGGGAGGCAACCTGTATCTTCCAGCGGAAAGGAAGATTTGGCATCATGGGGCAGAGCCGAGGTATATACCACCGGGGTGGGTGGGAGAAGCCAGCTTGAAGACTTCTGGCAGATTTAAAGGGGAAAGGGACGATGCCAAACAGTGTAGATGAACAACATATCCACGGTCCTAGAATGTGTCTTTCACCGCATAATTCAAAAAGTGGATAATTATTAGAAACACAGAAACATAAAAATTGTCGGCAGATAAGGACTGCTAGGCCCATCCAGTCTGCACGTAGGCCCTATACATTGTATGTGGCCACTAATCCTATGTGATCAATGGCTTGTCATCACTCCCTCCCCTCTCAGGCTTCTCTTGTGCCTGTCCCAAGCATGCTTAAACCCCTCCACTGTGCTTGCCCCCACTACCTCCTGTGGCAGACTATTCCATGTGTCGACTACCCTTTCTGTATAGAAAACCTTCCTCACATTACCTCTTAATCTACCCCCCTCCAATTTCATACTGTGCCCACTTATCCTAGTACTTTTTCTACATTGGAAAAGCTCCCACACCTTCACCTTATTTATGCCCTTAAGGTACCTGAAAGCTTCTATCATGTCCCCCCGCTGTCTTCTCTCCTCCAGTAAGTACATATTGAGGTCCCTTAGTCTCTCCTCATATGTTATGTGGTGTAAGCCCTGCATCATCTTTGTTGCCCTTCTGTGGATAGTCTCCACCTTATCTATGTCCTTGCACAGGTGTAGTCTCCAGAACTGCACACAGTACTCCAGGTGAGGCCTTACCAATGTTTTATACAATGGCATCACCACCTCCTGCTAGTGATATCTCTGCCTATGCACCCCAGCATACCACTGGCCCTCCCTGCCACCTTTGTACACTGCTTTGATACCTTCAGGTCATCAGAGATGATAACCCCTAGGTCCCTTTCCTCCTTGGGGACAGTCAGCTCCTCTCCCCCCAACCTGTACCTCTCCCTAGGGTTCCCTCTACCCAAGTGCATTATTTTGCATGAGCGTGGTTGTGCATCCAAGGAGGTAGGTTTGGGGCCCAAAGCTCTGTGAGCCTGTTAAGTATCGATCGGGAACTCCGCATCTAATTCCAGGACAGTTCGGAGCAGTTGGTCCAAAGAACAATTATGTCTTGTTCCTCTTCTTTTTTTTTGGGATGCCATATATGTGAAGATTTTTCCCCTGCATAGATTTTTAGCATCCTCCTGGCAAAGGGTGATTTGAAGTTGAGCTGCAGCCAAGTGCCTCCTCAAGCTGATCTAAGTGGGTTGCATTATCAAAAATCTGGCAGTCTGCCTCTGACTCACTGCTGCAAGGAGCCCAGGTCATTCCCTATTTCTTGTAGGGAATCCTTCATTTCTGCATGAAACTCCAGGATTGCGTTCAAAACTGGCTCGAGCTGTGATTTTTGAGCCACAGGTTTATTCCGTTTTGCCAGGCTTCTTCGGTTCTTTTGGGCCGGACTCCTTTTCCTGTATAGAGGGTGGCTCCGAGTCAGACAAATACTTTTCATGTCCATCACTGTCCTCCACTAATATCTGGAACCTTTTACAAGTGTTTTTAGCCATCAATGTAAACTCTCCTTAAAACAGCTGTGCAGTAGGTAATATATCATATTTTTCTCAGAAAAGGGGGTATTTGTTGATAATGAGGGAGAGCTCTGGAGCCCAGCTGCTCACAGGATCATGGCGCCACCAGAAGTCCTATCATATCCTTTTGACTTATTAAACCACAAGGTGTTCCAAATTTGGGTGAAGAACATTTGGGAGGTACAGCATGTTCCCTCCTGACGACTGAAAGCATTCTGTCCTATTTTGCTGGTAATTATTGTCCGTTGCAGTTCTGTCATGGTTGTTTAACCTCTCCTTCTCAGATTACAGTGTGCACTATCAAGTCAATTAAGCAATGCTGCCTCTGGGACTTTCCCTTGCTTGTAGCAGCACACTCATGACTTCTGGTAGCATGTAAGGCTTTGGGAAGAAGGTCAGTAGAATGAGTGCCAGATTTAGGTAACACTCTGAGAATACACTAGACAGGAATTTCACATGGGGGCATAAGACAACTTTGTCCTTGTAGAAATCCAGGTATGGTGACTCCACAGATAGCACTTGGAACTCACTCACCCATCTGACTGAAGTAATGGCAACCAAACATGCGATTTTCTACGATAGGTGTGAGAGCTCACACTTGTCCACAGGCTAGAATGTTTTTTTCAGTAGCCATGACAACACCAGCAGGAAGTCCCATGGTGGCAGTGGTCCCCACACAAGAGGGGACAGGTGGGCCAGCCCTTTAAACAGTCAAGCACTTTGTCCTGTGTAACCATCTGCAATCATGCCTTGGCAATGCATGCTGAAATGGCGGCCAGGTGTACCTTAAGGAATGTGACTCGCAACCCTGCCTGAGACAGGGACCAAAGGTAGCTGAGTACTTGCAATATGGAGCAGGAGATGGGCAACAACCCACACACTTCGGATCGGCACCAGAAACTCAGCAACTTGCAGTGTACATCTTGTAAGTTGATTCCTTCCAACATGCCCCAAGTACATGAAAAACATTTCTGGAAAGCCCAAGGGCCTGGAATAGTAACCCAGGAACAAGGCAGTTAGGTGTAGGATATGGCCACTCAGGAAAAGGGCAACGAGGTACAGGAAATGCAGGTTCAGATGCCTGACTATCCCCTTGGACCTTGTCAGCAGATCCTGCAGAAGTGGATGCAGCTTCGAAGGTCTGCTGCTAAGACTGAGGCGATTAGAATATCAGAACTTGTGGGGCTAGTCTGATGCAATCAAAATGAGGGACACCGTGTCCCTCCATACCTGGAGGGTCAAATTATGAACTAAAGAAAATGGAAGAAAGGCATACAGGAGGTCATTAGCTCATGACCGAAAGAATGTGCCATTAGTAGAGTGCCTTGCTGAGTCAGATGGGTCCAAAACAGTCTCAGCTTCCCACTTCCCCAGAAGCAAACAGATCCGTGGATGGTGTTCCCCATACTAAGAACACCTGTGACACCAACTCTGGTTACAGCAGCCACTTGTAGGATGCCACTCCCACATGACTGAGAGCATCTCAGTTGGTTGTTTGCTCCAGTGATACGGACCACCAACAGGTCCATATACAAAGAACGAGTCACAGACCATGTTCAGAGCTCCTCCTGACACAGAGGAAAGAAGCGAGTGCCACCTTCTTTATTAAGGTAGAACATAGTGATCACATTTTCCAAGTTAACCTGGACCACTCAAACCCCTAATAAGAAGTGCAAACTTCAACATCAGGCAAACCGTGTGGAGTTCTGACAGGTTAATCTGGAGCAGAGTCTCATTCGGCAAACCAGAACCCGTATGATCTGCTGTCCAGTAGAAGCACATCTCAGCCAGCTAGCAATATCTACATCGACAAAGTAACAGAAGGCTCCACCTAAACAAATGGGATGTCATCCAAGAGATTAGAGGGGGACTGTAACCAATGGATAGTGTCCAGTACTGGCTAAGTCAAGGGACCTTTTGGTTCAGGGCCACATGTGACTCGAACCACTGGTGCCCCTGCTCCCTCTGAATAGACTGCATGTGCCAGCCAGCCTAATGCACCATGGCCATGGTAGAGGCCATGAAGCCCAGAAGTCAGAAAATGACCAAAGCTGGGCATGATTGACCAATCCAAAATGACTGGGCAAAGAAGAACAGGTTCTCCACCCTATCTGGGACAGAAGAGCTCTAGCTTGGGGGGGGGGGTCTAACTTCCAAAATGAACAGAATCACCTGCTTGGGGATGAGCTTGAACTTGGCTAGGTTTACTATCAGGCTGATGTCCCAGAATGTTTGGATGACCAGATCCCTGGACTGCTCCATGACCCACAAAAAGTCACCTGTGATGAGGCAGTTGTCAAGGTAAGGAAACAGATGCTCCTGCATCTGGGAAAGGCCGGCAAGACTGACAGGCACTTGGTGAACATCCTGGCTACCAATGACAGGCAGAACAGCACTGGTCAGATTTGACACAGCATTCCATTCACCTGACAGCACAGTAACCTTCTATGTGACGGATGGATTGGGATGTGGAAGTAATCATCCTGGAGGTCAAGACAGCAAAACCAACTCCTGGCTCCAGGAACAGAATGATATCGTGCAACGTTACAATACAAAACGTCAGACTGTGAATTAACTTATTTAGGATTCATAGCTTAAGGATAGGGCATCAACACGCATCTGTTTGGGAACCAGAAAACACCACAATACGAATCCCTGCTAAGCTCGGTTTTGTGAGACAGGCTGTGTCATATGCCACTTGAGGAGCCAAAGAACCTTGCTACGGAGTGCGGGGTGACAATCCAGCTATAGTGAGTCCTCCAATGGCACTCAGGTATGAAAGGGGGTGGGGAGGGTACTTCAAATTCCAGAAGCAACCCAAATCGTACCAATTCCAGGACCAACATGTCCAAAGTAGTTGCAAACAGTTGTGATGGTAAGTGGGAGAGTCGGTCCCCTACAGCAGCTTGTGGAGAGGGAGAAGATGGAATCCCTTAACCCATCTTGCTCTTGGTGATGCCCCTTCCCCCAAGGACTGACCTCTGGAGGAACTGCCTTAACCACCCCTGAGCTGATTCTGACCTCCTTATTCATGGATCGGCTTGGCAGGCCAGTGTTACTGGAACTGTCGCCTCTGCAGCTGCTGAGGCTGCTGCTACTGCTGACATTGCATACCCTTAAAGGGACCATAAAAGAATCTTGAACCTTGTGACTTGGGTTGGGCTGAGGCTTGTTGACTTCTTAATACACAAGAGGTGGTCTTCGATGACAGCTCAAAGAGAACTGTCCCATTCAAGAGCAGTCCTACCACCATTGCTGGATTTCCTGTGTGAATGACAAAACCCACCAACCAGGCATGTTAGCATATCGACTCCACCGTTGCAACTGCTCATGATGACTCAGCCTAGCCCAGGGCTATCTGTATGTGATGCTTGGCCACCATCAGCTTTAGATCATGAACCTTCTGTAGATCTTGCAGTCTCTGTTCAAGAAGGAGGTCAGAAAGCCTCTCGAAGAGCTCATGGTTACATCAAGCAATTAAAGCTGCATAACTGACCTATCTGATACCCAGGAATGGAGCTGCATAGATCTTTGGGCCAAGATAGTCCTACTTCTTGGACACCTTTTCTGGTGACTTGATCGACTCATCCTGCACCTTACCCTTGTGGAATGCCATGTCTACCATTAGCCCCTCTGGCAACAGATATTCCAAAACTCCTGACGATCCACCTAGTGGGACTGCATACCTGTGGTCCATATGACATGGTGGGGTCTGGCAGGTGGCTGGGCACTTCCAGATACTAAGTGGTGGTCTCAAACGCCACTGGTAATAGGGAAGGCTACCTCTGGTGAGGAGTCTCACTTAAGAATGTCCATCACAGTGGTAGGTCTTCTTCTGAACCCCCTCTAATAGTGCCCAGAGCCACGAACATGTGTTCCATAAGGGCATTAAAGAAGGACTGGTCCCCCACAGGGGCCAATTTATTGTCTGGCTACTCTCCCGATGACATGAAGTCCACAGATGATGCATCCGAATTCAAGTCTGGTTAGAATAGCACTGACATGGGTGGGACGACCGCCCCAATAAAATTACTGCGGAGCACCCTTGGCTGGTTGTGTAGGTGGGGGCTCCACCTGAATCAGACAGTGTGGCATGTGCGGCAGAACTAGAGAAGGATCCATGGGATGCAAGACCATAGTTTGCACTGGGAGAGGCAGTCAAGGCTGGGACACGTGCATCAGTATTGCAGGTCAACCTCATCCCTAAGTAAGCGCACCGTAGGCCCACTGCTGCCAGGCTGTCCTCTATCAGTGATAGATTTGGCTCTGATGGCAGGAGCCAGACGATGATGAGGATGCACTTGATGTCAAACACCGACAACCATGTCAGCGCTGATGTTGAGAACCAGATCAAGGCTGAAACCACACTCTGGAAGTTAAAACAGGGATCAATATGGCCCCAGAGCCTCCAAGTTCAGATAACTCAATGGAGTACTGTCCGAACCACAGTAGGTGCCAAAGTCACAACAACTGGTTGTTGCTTAATTGGCGGAGACCCAAATGAGAGCTCAACCAGACCTAACACACCCTACCTAGGATGGGCTGCTGTCAGCACCTGGGCCCGAGAGTATCGTTCTCCCTTGACAGACTTGTCCAAGATGGGACTGACCATTCAAGTGACCAGCCTTGACACAGCCTACTGTTCTGATGGAAACTCCATGGGCAGCCTGACAAGTTCCATGGGCGATATAACCTCCCTCTAGGGTGATCAACCACATGGACCCTCCAGTAGTGAAAAGCAAAAATGGTCCCTGGAATGAAAGTGATACCATGACCAGTGTCAACTCTTCTTCTTGTCTTTTTGGCATTGAGACAGACTCACTTTCAAAGAAATGAGAATTACGTTCCTACCGTAATTCTTGATCTTCTCTTGTATCTTCACCATTCATTACTGTTGGGTGTAAGTTGAAAACACACACCCGCTAAGGGAGTTTTTTTTTTTTTGAGGGAGGAGTCGGCGCTGACGGCAGTGTGCACAAGAATGACGCACCGCGTGGTGCGCGAGGGGCAGCCATTAGGCGCCGCTGACTCCTCCTGCATCCCAATTCTGTAAGCCGGAGAGGCGAAATAAAAATAATTAGAAGGATAAGAGCGAGGTAAGAGAGCTGAGGGATAGATAAAGGAAAGGAAACAAACTGAAAAAGAAATGAGCCGAAAAGAGGACAAGAAAGGGGAGAATCCTACCCTATGGGACCGCAGGACCTCACTCCTTGGGTGGCTCTGAGGGAGGAACAGATAAAGAGAGGAAGAAGAAAAAAGGATATTGGGAAGAGGGGAAATTCTGCCATGAAGTTTGGGTGAAATTGGCTTGAAGCTTATCAGCTCGGAGCTTAAAAGCAAGGGAGCAAGGATCCCTTCAGACAAAACTGGTTCAGATGATTCATCTGAACCTTCTGCACAGCTTGGTATGAGAGAGACAGATTTCCCTACACATCCCGCTATCCTATTACCCATCACTCAAGCTGAGAGCTCACAGATTGCCCAAGGCAAATAATCTGTTCCAGAGGAAAGAGCCCCCAACTAGGTGTAGGGAAAAGGACCCCACTAGTACATAGCCATATGATTAGTACTGGGGGGGGAGAGCTCTAAGAGAGGGCAACCTATTTTGGAAAGATGGACAGAGAAAGAGAAGGAAACTCTTTCTGACTCCCTGGTAGAAGGCAGGGGCCAAATGGTACCAGACCACCAGTTCAAAGATGGTAATTTTTGAATTGGGCTAGAGCTGACGTTAACCAGCTCCGGCCTGGCATTCATAAGGCAAGATTGAGGGACACCAGCTAGGTCCGAAGACCAAGGGTTACAGGACTGTCTCAGAAACTAGCCTTGTTGGCTGGTGATTGAACTAATCTGGCCTGATGGTAAAGTCCCTGAAGGGAACACCTTCCAGGATAATCAGAAAGCGTTTCCTCAGATGGAAAGGATGAAGCTCCACTCGCTCTCCTCCTTCACCAAATCCTTCACTGTTTTTTTGTTTTTTTTTAAGAGAAGAACAGAAGGTCCTGAGGAACCCAGGGGATTTAGCCCCCAAACAGCTTTGGGGGGAGCGAGGGGGGGCCCAAGGAATGAGGCCCATGAGGGGAAGGTGGGCAGGATTTAGTAATGAATGGTGAAGACAGAAGAGAAGATCAAGAATTACGGTAGGTACGTAATTTTCATATCTTCCCTTGTCAATCTTCACCATTCATTACTGTTGGGTGAGTACCAAGCCCCCCGAAGGGGGTCTGGCACAGTCCTGAGGGAACAGGACCCTCAGCCTCCTGCTGGTGGAAAACAGGAGGAAGAGATCCTGGCCATATTAGACTGGAAAGTCTAAGGCCAAGGAGAGCTAGCACGTGTCCCCTGAAGACGAGGGGATGAAGGAAGCCCTTGCAGAAGCCTCCTAGCCCTGCTGGAAAAACGGCGGGACCCTCGGAAGGTGGAGTGGATGACCCTACGCCGGGCCAGGGGTGACAACCTCGATAGACGAAGCCATGCCGTCCGTCTAATGCAGATCGCTGTCCCCACAAGCCTGGAAGCCACCTCACTGGTGTCATAAGATGCCTTTGCTTGGTGCCTTGCCAGGTCCAGGCCTATGGCGGAGAGGACAATGGCTTGTCGAGACTGCTCCGAATCAGGCATCATTGCTAGCACCTGAGCCAGCATTGACCACAAGTGCCTACTGTACGCAGCATGGTGTGCCTGATGTGATGCAATGCACAACATCGCACGAGAAGAAGAGAAAACTCTTTGCCCCCACCGGTTGAACTGTAGGGAATCCAGGTCCTGTGGTTGGTCATGTGCCAGGTGCCGATGCCCGGAAGAGGTCTCTAGGAATGCCAAACCTGCAGGAGGGTGAGAGAGAGAACCTAGAGACTCCAGTGGAGCACAATACCTCCTCCTGCAGTCTGCCGGGGCTGGGACAGGGTCGGCTGGAGAACGCCAGGTGCGGATAGACACTTCCTGGAAGGAAATAGGCAAGGATGGCACCACCAGGTGTTGGGCACTGAATTCACTGAGGAATTTGCGCATCTGCCGCTCGGTATTGTCCTGTCTGACAAAAAGAGATACGGAGATCCTGAACCATCCTCGATAGGAAGCGCTGATATTCAGTGAAATCAGCATCGGAAGAGAGGTGAATGGTAGGTTCCTCTCCCTCCGAGGAGAGAGTCGAGGAGGAAGGGGAACTCGACTGCCCAGAAGACTCCTGCGGTGGTGGGGACAGGCGAAAGACCCATTCATGCATGTACCTAACATATGACGGGAAGACCGCCAAAGTGCCTCTGAATGGCTCCCGGGATAATGGCCCAGTAGGACCCATGTGGCCTGGGGGGGGGGGGGCAGCTGCAGAGGAATGGGAGAAGGGCACCCCCAGGGAGGTGCCTATCGTCTGGAATCCAGGGAACGGTGCCTGAGCTAGAGGGATCCCTGAGATCAAACCGGGTCGCAGGGCAAAATCCTGGGGATGCGAACTCCATAAGAGCCCAGATGGGGAATCTCCCCTGTGATGCACCTGGGGTTGCGTGAGTCCAGAAGGGCAACCCTCAGCACTGCCACTGGAGGAAATCCGAGAAGGAGAGATGGGGCTCAGCGCTGTGGCTCCTCCCTGCGCTGCACGGGGTGGCAGAGGAATGTCACTGCCCCTCGCCCCGATCCCTCAACCCCTCAGACTCCGAGGACACCCTCTTCCTCGACCCCAGCGAAGGAGTTCCCTGATCCAGAGGCCTCCCGAGGGAGGCAGCCGAAGCTAGGGTCTTCAATCTCCCTGGCAGGGCGCAGCAGCACCAAGGTTGCCAGCTGCCGCAGCTCCTCCAGAGGAGACAACCCCCTCCCCAACCCCAGAGTTGTCCTCCCCAATGGACCCCAGGTCACCCCCAGCCGAGGGGTCCTCTGAGGTAGACTGCTCCAGAGACTCGGGAATGGGGGTGCTGGGCCACCTGTCACCGCGTCCCACAGAGATCTCCGATTTCAAGGAATTGGGCAGCCAGTCCAGATCCACATCTTAGTCGACACCCTCCGAAGAGGAGTCAACCAGCAGGACCTCGATACTGGCTACCCCGGAAACACTCTGAGAGAAAGGGCCGGCCCCACCACACTGCCCATGGCTCCTGGAACCCAACACAGACCCACCCATAGGTGCTGCGCACAGTGCCGGAACCCGAAACAGCGCCGCCGGCGGAGCTGCGCAGGACACCGGTGCTGTGAACGGTGCCAGGATCCGAAACAGCGCCGCGAGGAGGCATTCAGTGTCTTCCAGTGCCGGACCCAGCAACTGTGGGCCGTGACACTGGGAGAGTATGCACCTCAGGAGAGGTGACTGCCGAGGCGGTGTCGACGACACAACCCCATGAGTGGCCACGCTGCTCCTTCAACACCGCAAAAGAAGCCTCCTCCTCGGCAAGACTTGAAGATTAGGAGTCCTCCTCCTCACCAGATCATAAAAGCCTGGAAGGAGACCCAGAGGAAGGGTCTAAAGACCTGGCCTGAGTGGCCCAAGAGCGATGTTGTCCTCTGAAAGTCGGCAGGGCCCTGCCGACTTTAAACGCGCAGATTTCCAGAACATGGCAATCTATGGAAAAACAGGCGTCGCATCTATCCATATCATGGTTAGGTCCCAGGCACCGCAGACAGACATCATGCCTGTCCAAAATGGAAAAAAGCCAGCCACAGGAGCACCGACGCATAGGGGCGTGGCCCACTTTCAACTTAAGCTTGGCTCCCGAACCAGACATGATGCGAAATTAAACAAAACACAGCAAAAGATCCCAGCACCGTTAAATAAATAAATGGAACGAACTTACTGGCAACCAACAGCCTTGGGATAGAGAAACGGGATAGGGAGTCATCGAAAAACGGCATTGACAAAGACAGGCCTAATGGCATACTACGAATTACTGAACTCGCGCACCTGGTGCAGCCTCGATGGTGGGAGAAACATAACTGGGATGGAGAAGTCGTCTACGGTGCCTAACGTCCGCCCCTCGTGCACCACATGGTGCATGATTCTCGTGGGCGGAGCTGTTGGTGCCTACTCCTTCCTCAAAAAAAAAAAAAAAAAAAAAACTCCCGTAGCGGGTGAGCGCTTCCAGCTTACACCCAACAGTAATGAATGGTGAAGACTGACAAGGGAAGATTTGGAGAGACAGAAGAATGTTTGTTAACCATTTGTCATCGCGAGGCGTTGTATGATCTAACATGTACTTATCCTCCACCGTCAGAAGGTTTGGGACCAGAATATATTCACCTGCCCCCTCCGCCTTATGGGCCTGCAACTGCAACATCAACCCCACAGTTGTAGATGGCACATGTATTTTCACTGCTGTGTCCTGCAGCACCTCAGCCAGCACCCTCCACGTGCAAAGTTCATTACCTGACACAAGGTGCAGTGTACCACGCCATGGCCTGGGCCCAAGCAGCACATGCAGGCATCATGTCCCTTCAGTCAGACATTGGGTACCTGCAAGAAAAACACCTCTTGAACTCCAGCTTCCTTTTCCTTCCCACGGAGAATCGCGAAGAAGATAATGGTGAGGGTAAAAAAATGAGTCAAAAACTGAAGCAAAACTTCAAAAAGAAACTGCTAAAAAGGCCCTGAAAATGAGTAGAATCCTAATTCACCAGCAGAAGCTGTGAAGGAGAATACCTGTTCCTTCCTGCAAAAGAAAAGATCTAAGTGATCTGGGGACAGAGCTGGAGGTACCACATGGTTTGGTGGTAAGAGAAGTCAGTCTTGAAGACTATTCTAGTGACTAAGCAAGCTCAGTGGAAGACTGCCTACATGTGGAACGTGAACTGAATCTAGGTAGTTAGAAATGCTCTTCCTTTGGCACTAAACAGAAAAAACATTTCCACTTAGAGGAATAGGTTTTCCTGGTAGCTGTTTTTCTGGACACTTCCAACACCCAGGTAGAAAGGTTAAAACCTGCAAATTCTAGCTTTTCAGGGACCTCGCCTTCAGGTGAATGGTTTTGGGCTCCAGATGGAACACTTTCCGCTTGAGACAGAGGCAGAATGTCCTGTCTCAGGGGTTGCAGGTTTCTTGACAGAATTTCTGAGAAGCAGAGGGTACCAGGGCTGCCTGACCCAATCTGGGGATATTACAATCATTAGGGTTGTGCATGGGCCAGATAGTATTTTCTTAACACCACAAATAATGATCTGTTCAGGAACAATTCTGAAACAACCCATTATTCGTGGTATTCAGTATTTGGACTGAAGGTTTAAAATAGTAAATTACATTTTTATGGAACTTAATTTTTATTAATTTTTCTTTTTCAGTTCCATATTTTACAGTTTACATTTTTTACAGGAGTTAACAAGAAGACACACAGATAGTTCAGTGTTAACATATCGGTTACAGAGCATTATATAGGATCACACTCTCATAAACGTATATATATATATATATATATATATATATATATATATATATATAAACCTTTAACCAGGATCATTCCTTTTTGTATCTTGCAGGTTGGACAGATTATCCGTGTCTCTCCCACCTCTCCTCCCATGCAACCAGAGAACAACACAGTCCACTCTAGCAACTCACCTCCCAAACATTCCTTTCCCTCCACCAACCAACACCTTCTTAATAAACCAAATCTTGTGAAAACAAGCAATTGTTTTGTGTGTTTCTTATTTCCTTCCCATATTCTCCTTTGTTTACGTTGTATTACAGTTTATTGTATAAGTCATACTTTATACTTATGTAATTGAGTGATTAATTACAACAACATACAGAACAGAAAGTAATAACAGGAAAAAAAAATTAGATTCCCTGAACTGGGGATGAATTTAACCTTAAAAATCAATTCAATTCACCCAGACATCTCATGTCTGGGACTGGGATTGGGTCTTACCGGTACAGGACAGGGGTTATAGGAATTTCTTCCAACCATAGGGCTAATGGGTATTTTAGTCTCCTATTTCAGTAGGAGTTGTTGTAATATTGGTATACCTTTTTTTGGTTTCCACGTATTCAAAAAAGGGAAGTCACCTCGAATTAAGTAAATTACATTTTTAAAATTTATTCCCCACCTACCTCACCCTATCCCAGTATCTCTGAAACTAAATCTTTTTCCTCACCCACCACTCCCTTTCCTGGTGCGTGTAAAATTTGTAAAGCATTGAAATGCTGCTGTTGAATGCCCGGAGCCAACAATTTAATGTGACATCCCCCCCCCCCCATGCTAGTCTGACCTGTTCTTGCCAACGTCACATTAACATTTCAGCCCCACTGGCACCTTAGCTTGATTTGGGGTAAGGGCTACAGGCAATCCACTTGCTGGCTAGTCAGTGCCCCCCGCCACATCCCTCACCCAGCCCTCTCCGTATTTGTATAGCTCTATCTGAAGGAGCAAGCAAGCGGTGATGGGATCCCAAGGGAGAGCCAGGGCAGTAGCATCAGTAGTGATGCTACCTGTATGCAACGGATACAGAAGAACACAGGTCCAGGGGCACAGGGCAGAGGCATATGGTGCAGTATAAACACACAGGAAGCATGCCATTAATGATGCATGCTCAGGTAAATACAAAAAAAAAAAGAAACAAGCTAAGTGCACAAGAGTGACTAAGCAAAAAAATGCTATGTTTATTTTGCCACTGAGCATTGCACTGACTAGCCCCTGATCAGTGCCACGCTCAGTAGCAAAATAAACATCACTTCTGTTTACTCACTTTTGTGCATTTAACATTTCTGTATGGTCCTGAGAGTGTATCAGTAATGCTTTGCAGCCTGATAGACTGCATAGCACATCACTAATGATGCCACTGCCGAGCCTCTCCATCGTATTCGTGTGCCTGCTTGCTCCTTCAACTAGAGCTATACATGATGATCAGGAATTGGAACAAAAAAAAAAGAAAACAAGCATTTGTCAATGCCGAACGTTCGCTTGCAGGTATTTGCAGTGGTGTTTGGCACGTATGGTGCTTTACCCTAATGCCCTGTGCGATTGCTGGTATTTGCACAATAAATTTTCAGCATGACCTTTTTGTTACCCCCATTGTGCGCTACATAGGCAGAAACATGTTTTGGGCAGGATGTGAAAAATGACAGTTGTACTGCTCATAAGGAAGTGTGATAAAATGGCAATGTTGAAAATCTGGAGTGGAAATATTGAAAATTCGCAAACCTATGAGCATGCGTGGGGATGTACAGCGACGACTCGTAAACAGTCATTTTTAGGAATTTTTTCACCAAATTTTCAACATTGCCATTTTAAAACCTGTGCTAATGAACAGTGTCACTGTGATTTTCTTACTGTGTCCCATACATTGATTTCGCACACCGACTGCGCCATTGTGCACTACATGGGCGGAAACACATTTTGGGTGAGATGTGAAAAATGACAGCTGTACAGCTCATAAGAAGGTGAGATAAAATGGCAATGTTGAAAATCTAGAGTGAAAATATTGAAAATTCGCGAACTTACGAGCCTGCGTAGGAACTGCGAAACGCACACTCGTAAAACAGTCATTTTTTAGAATACTTGCACCAAATTCTCAACATGGGGTTTTTGGGACCCCTTCTCATGAATGATGTCACTGTCATGGCGTTATTCGAGGCCGAAGGGTGATTTCGCGCAGTGACTGCGCAGTGCCTGCGAAATCACCCTTCGGGCCCGAATAACAGCACATGACAGTGACAACACTCATGAGAAGGGTCCCAAAACCCCATGTTGAAAATTTGGCAAAAATTCCAAAAATGACTGAGATATGCACAAAGTTGAAACCCCTATGTAGCCCATTATATAGCTTACGGCATTTCCTCAGTTCACAGTCAGCTTTGAAGAGTGCAGACGTGTTCCCGTCCACCGAAGATCGCCGCACGGAGTCCGAGGTAAGTATGGGGTGGGGGTGTGTGGGGAGGCTAGGAGTGCAGTGGTGGGTGCGGGTTGTGGGAGGGAGGTTGGGAGACACGCGCATGGACCGTTTTTGTTTTACAGGGAAAAAAATAAAAAACAGGCGACATTTGCCACGCTGGGGTGGGCTCCAGCGTGGCAGGAAAGCTTGGTGGGGGGCTGGCGGACGATGCAGGGGGGAGAGCGCGTGATGGAGGGATGACGGCGCGCCAGTATGGCAGCGGTGTTTTCCTTTGAAGCAGAGGAACACCGCTGTCATGCTGAGCTCCTGCACCCATGGTGCAGGACCGCCACACCTGCTCAAGGAGCAGTGCATTGGGTGAGAGGCACACCTCCAAGTGTGCTACTCTCCAAAACGTTCTTGCGCAGCGCGCAGGCGAACGTAAAAAAGGAGTAGAGAAAACCCTTGGTTCCTATTTGAAACTGAAACCGAAACTGATAACAAGGAACCAATCACACTTGGTTCCTGGAATCGGTAAAAATACTGAAAAAACACTAAGTAATCAATTTCTGAATCAGAACCAATTACAAGTCTGAAAAGGACTATTATTAAAATTTTAGTCATGCCAGCAAAGGATTTATGCAGAGCAAAGACTGGGGCATCAAGCCTACTGCAACTGAAAACAAATTCTTGTCAGATCCACCACGACTGCACAATGAAGTTAGTGAAGTTGTGTGGAATCGTTAAGGAGGTATGGAGAAACAATACAATGATTTGTAAGTAGTAAGATGTGTTTTAGTTTCTGTTATAAGGAAGGTATACATGTTATTAGGAAATACATGACGGTGTACATTTTAATGGAAGGAATAGGAAGTACTGTAGGTTTACAAAAGAACCCCAGAGCAACTGCCACTGATGTATGTGTTATCCCAGACTATATTGGCCAGACAGCCACATTTTAAAGAACACACAATTGCACATACCCCAATGATGCAAAGCATTATGGGAAACATATGCAAATCCCCATGGTACACAAGGCAGCAGTACATGAAAAAGTAATGGCTAGCATATGTTCAGCCTTGGGATTATTTACACAGGTTTTTTATTTTGAGAAACAGGGTTTTTGTTTATGAGGCAATGTAAGTTATATTTAAGCAATGTGTTGATGTCAGGAAGTCAGGTCTAATGATGATGGACTGTAAGCAGAGAAAATGTGATAGTAACTTTCAGAGGGGATCGCTTTTGATAAGGGCAAGGTAGTTATGCTTGTGATAATGGGAATATTAGGAAAGTATGAGGTCTATGCAGACGTGGAGTACAAATATGCACAGTTTCATAAGTATGTGCTCAGAGTGCAGGCAAATGTGATATGCAGGTTTGTTTTAGAAATAGGTAAAAATGGCGATACATGCAATTGATAAAAAGACAGATAATTACATAGCCGTGCAGGCCCTGTCCACACTACACTCAAAAAAGCTGTAATGGATTCAAACCATTACAGTCTGTAAACGTTACAGTGTGTCCACACTGCCAGAGAACAATGTGGATAATGCTTTGAAAACATTACAGCCTGTCCACACTGAGTGCGATAATGTGTGTGTGGTCTCAACCCTGTAGTAGCAGTGCACATCCCATGGTGCACTCGGTGATGACAGCTGCATTTTCAGATGCCCTCCTACATGTCCTTTGGAGTACTGTGTATGTGGCACAGTCATACTATGTAAATAACCACATTTCACTGTTATGAGACACACTTATGTTGTGGAGGTGACAGAGAGAGGTTTGAGGGAGGGGGAGATCTGTATGTTGGATAGGGGGCTACATCAGTGAGAGGAAGGGAAGGGGGGGGAGACATGGCATCAGTTCTGCCAGTATTTGGGCACCCGGGCACAACAGATATTCATGTACTGCTGCTGTATGGCTGAAGGCAGACCCTCTACTACTGTCTTTAGTGTTCCCCACTGCTCCACTGTACACAGTGCCACATGTCTATTGTCCACCACAGCAGTGTTCCACGATGCACTCAGGAGCTCCACTAATGTATGTGTTCACTACTGGCACTGCTCTGCAGGTAGTATTGCTGCCACATCACACATGGGCAGGCAGGGTACTCCAAACACTCGGCACAATGAGAAGAGTAATCAAGGACAGTACATGGATACCATCAGGAGGTGGCCATCAGGGAGGAAAGTGCAGACAGAGAGGTAGGTTAGGTGGGGACATGGGGGTACACACAGGGCGGGGGGGTGTGCATACAGCTGTCAGGTTACTGTGGTATGGAGGCATCCCAGTATTCCAGCCTACACCCATGCTCCACAATGCCATCTGCATATGTCCTGGTAGCCTCCGATCTCCCTGCATGCAGTGAAACAGTGCTGCAATGCATGCAGGTATAGTGGGAGACTGGAGGCTACATGGTGGAGCATTTAGACACAATTGCAATTAAAAACTGATAAAGGTGTAAAGCTGTAAATAAGAGTGAAATAACCACGCTGGTATGCACACCACAAAGTGGTTCTTGGAAAGATATGGATTGGGGATGGCTCAATTAAAGGAGTAGTCCACCCAGAATTTACAAAAACCATATGTTATGCAGAGTGTTTTGATTTGTATGTAAAGTCTTAGTGTGTCCTTCCCTCTGTCTGCTATTTGGAGTTTTTCCTAAATTAGGCTGCTAGCTTTAGGGTAGTTTTATGACCCCTGGGGATCTCCATCACAAATAGGTTTACTGCCTTCTGCTTCCTACAATGCGCCCTGTCTCATGTGACAGTGATGTAGCCAGGCCCATAGACTTAGCATATGCAGTGCTTTTTAAAATCAGTTCACAACAGCAGAGCTTTGTAACTGTTCTTATCTAGTGAGCACAAATGTCAACAGTTACAATTTAGCAGATGCCTGAGAGCTACCCAATGGGTTTCTGTAAGAAAACAGCTACTAAATAGCTCTAATTCACTATTTTTTTTTGGGGTGTGTCATGTCTAGCTAGCAGTAATATGTGTTTTCATTTTTAAATTTAATTTCATCAAACTACGCACAACAATAAAAAGCACAGAAATTGCCCCAGATCATCACTGCTATAATTAGTAAAGACTATAGCAGTTTTCTTACAGAAAACTTAGTTAGCTCTAAAGTATTTGCTAAACTGTAAATGTAGGTACCAGCATTCTTTTTTTTTTTTTTTTTAGCAGGAGAGACAGACTAAAGCTTGTTTATAGGTGTGACCTAGGAGCACAAGGAAGTTAAGTGATTTGCTCAGGGACACACAGTACGCATGTGGAGGCTGTGGGATTCAAACCCAGGACACCAGGTTTGCAGCTCAGAGCCTTAGACCACCGCACTATACTGCCTCCTCTATTCTAATAGGTAGAACTGTCAGTTAGTGCTGATTTTGCTCTGTGACATGATTTTCAAATTTTTTTTTGGTTATAAATGTGAAGTATCTTTATAATAAAGTATAAAAATAAGTATATGCGAGTTATTTAGATTGGCAAATATTTGTTTATTTGAAAAAAGTGGGATACACTAAAAGTGTAGTGCAATGAACCATTGTAAAATGGGATCAAATGTGTAGCTGAAATAGTCACTGTCATCCATCCTGTTTTCATGCTATATCACACACAGGAGAAAAAGTGACTTTAAAGTATTTTGCAGTTTCTAGGCTGCAGCTTCATACCATATACTTCATTTGTAAAAAGAAAAAATGAAAATCACGTCGCACCAAAATCCATACTAAATGTTAGTTCTACCTAATAGCAAGCAGGTACCTACATTTATAGTTTAGCAAATACTTGAAATCTGAGTGGGTTTTCAGTAAGAAAACAGATAGAGTCTTTAATTACAGCACTAATGATCTGGGCAGTTTCTGTGCTTTATATGGTTGTGTATAGTTTGATGAAATTAAAAGTTTTAAAATTAAAACATTCCTGCAAGCTAGACCTGACACGCATAGAAAACAATAGTGAATTAGAGCTTAATTTAGTAGCAGTTTTCTTACAGAAGCCCCAGTTAGGTAGCTCTCTGGTGTCTGCTAATAGGCTAATTTAAGAAAAACTCCTAATAGCAGACAGAGGGAAGGACACACTAGGACTTAACATACAAATCAAAACACTCTGCATAACAAGTTTTTGCAAATTCTGAGTGAACCGTGGACTACTTTAAAACTGCAAGCTCAGTAAAAAATATACACTGGAGCCTCTTGCTGTACTGACATGCTTCAGCTGATGCAAAATACAGAGTAAGGTGGTGGGGGCAGGGTTGGAGGACAGGTCTGAATAACACCATATACCCATCAGGAGGGACTTTCCATCTCTTGGAATGTATTTGTGAAAATGTGTGTCCAGGAGAGGAATGTAAGCTGAGCCAATGTTGTTTAAACAAGTGCTGTATAGGGATGCAGTTTCAGGCTTTTCCTTCTGAAGATTAAGCTCTGATAGTCAATTGTTCGGCATGATAGATCCGCCTCATGTCCCTCCCACATGAACCAAAAAAAAGGTGGGGTGGATCTTTAGGAGCTTCTTGGATGGAGGTGGGGGTTGATCTTACTCCCCCCAAAAAACTAATGCTGCCTCCCACTACTCAGGTTCCAGTTCTTGTACCTCCCAATTAAGAAAAGAGTGCACTGCAACAATTCACTAACATGAAAGTGTATTTATTTGAGGGCGGAAAATGTTTCTTGGAGGAGGGTAAGGCGGAGGAGACTATTTACACCTTCAGTCAGTTCCACAGACAGAAAACATGACATCACTCCTTTGGTACATGCAAAACGTCTGCAGGCTCCGCCTACTGCAGTCGTAATGATCTAGCAGTTGAGGCTCAGGGATTGTGTGATTAATGCTCGGATTGCTTCCAGTGTTGGAATTACAAGGGGGCTTGTCAGGGCTCTGCCCTGGTAGCTCACACATTACTGCCGCTGACTTATAATGGGAAGGGAGGCTCAATTTAAAGATAGGACCCTCATGGGCCCCCTAGCTACCAAAACTCATAAAGTGTTATTCCAGCACTGATTGCTTCAAACTACTTTGAAGATTCCAGGAGACAGCACATGCAGGCTATCTGCTTAAGGTGGTAAGCAGATGAAAAATGAAAATTACGTACCTACCGTAATTCTTGATCTTCTCTTGTATCTTCACCATTCATTACTGCTTGGTGTAACCAGAGGCACGCGCACCCACCATGGGAGTTTTTTTTTTCCTTCCAGAGGAGTCGGCGCCGCCCCCAAGAGTAACGCATCGTGTGATATGCGAGGGGCGGCCGTTAGGCGCCGCAGACTCCTCCTACATCCCAGTTCTGTTAGCCAAAGAGGCAAAACAAGGACAAGAAAAAGACAGCAAGGCAAGAGAGCCAAGAGATAGAAAAAGGAAAAGTTATAAACTGAAAAAGGAATAAGCCGGTAGAGGACAGAAAAAGGAATGCCTACCCTAAGGGACCACAAGGTCTCACTCCTGGGGCAGCTCCAAGGGGGGGAACAGATAAAGGAGAGAAAGAAGAAGGAAGAAGAAGAGAGGAAAAGAGAAAGAGGGATGTTCGGAGGGGAGAACTCTGCCTACTGAGAGATTGGTTTAAAGGCTTATAAGCTCGGAACCAAAAACAAGGGAGCAAGGATCCCACTTGACAAAACTGAAGAGAAGGTTCAACCAAACCGCTTGCACAGCTTGGACTCAAAAGGCAGATTCTCTATACCTCCTGCCATCCCCAACCCCTTAAACTTTAGGTAAGAGCTCACAGACTGCCAAGGGCAGAAAATCTGATCCAAAAGGAGAGCGCCCAACTAGGAAGGGGAAGGAAGCCCACTAGCACCTTGTTAAGTGCTAACACCGATGTATGTGGGAAGGGGGATATTTGATGCCCTACAGAGGGCACCCCTTTACGTGAAGGACCAAGTGGGAACTCAATCAGACTCCCTGAAGGCAAGGCAAAAGATCACCAGCTCAAGGTAATTGTAGTGTCAGGAGTGGACAGCGTTAAACCAGTAGAAGCTGACACAATAGGAGATTGAGAATACCATAGGGGACCCAGAAAGAGGGAACTGAGCCATTTAAAGGACGGTCTCTTTAACTGTGAATTGAACAACATGGCTAAGAATGAGCCAAGAGGTCACTGCTAGGGGCAATCAGAAAGAATTCCCTCAGGATAGAGATAAATCCTACTTGTTCCCCTTTATCCCCCTGGAAATTGGATCCGTCCAGAGAAGAACGGAAAAATCAAGATTTTTTTTTATTTTATCTTAAAGGCCAAAGAAAAAGAGGGGAGGAACGAGCAGGGAAGGGGAGACGTCAAAGTAGGAGGCCCTTGAGCGGAAGGTGGGCAGGTATCAGTAATGAATGGCAAAGATACAAGAGAAGACCAAGAATTATGGTAGGCACGTAATTGTCATATCTTCCCTTGTCAATCTTCACTATTCATTACTGCTTGGGTGAGTGCCAAGCCCTCCCACCTGAGGGGGGACAAGAGAAACCCTGATGGAACAAGACCCTCAGCCTCCTGCTGGTGGAAAACAGAAGAGAGAGACCCTGGGCTAATTAGACGAGAAGCCTGAGGCCGAGGAGAGCTAGGAGGTGTCCCCCGGAGACGCGGAGATGGAGGAAGCCCCAGCAGAAGCCTCCTAGCCCTGGTGGAAAAAAGACGGGTCCCTCGGAAGTCGGAGCGAATCACCCTACACCGGGCCAGGGGTGACAATCTTGACAGACGAAGCCATGCCGTCTGCCTGATGCAGATCGCTGTCCCTGCAAGCCTGGAAGCCACCTCACTGGCGTCGTAAGATGCCCTTGCCTGGTCCTTGCCAGCTCCAGGCCTATAGCAGAGAGGGCAATGGCCTGTCTAGATTGCTCCACGTCAGGCATTGATGCTACAAGCTGAGATAGCATTGACCATAGATGCCTGTTGTAGGCAGCATGGTGTGCCTGATGTGATGTGATACACAACACTGCATGAGAGGAAGAGAACACTCTTCGGCCCAACCGGTCAAACTGTAGGGAATCTGAGTTTGACGGTCGGTCGTGCGCCAGGCGGCCAGGGACACCAATCCCAAAGGCGGGTTGGAAAGAGAACCTAGGGACTCGGATGGGGCACAATACCTCCTCCTGCAGTCTGCCGGGGCTGGGATAGGGTCGGCTGGAGACTGCCGGGAACAGATAGATGCCTCCTGGAAAGGAATTGGCCAGGATGGCATCACCAGACGTTGGGCACTGAATTCACTGAGGAATTCAAGCGTCTCCTGTTGCTAGCCTTGCTTGTAGAGCAGAAAACAGCTAACTAAAAGAAGCTACCATTTTCTTATTAATTTAACACTTCTATCTTGGCAGGAGTCAGTGTCTGTTGAGATTAAGCAGACAGACCTTTATTAGAAGTAGAAGGCGTCTTATTTAGGGTTAAAAAAAAAAAGAAAGTCAGTGTGTGTTCTGTGCTGGAAAGGGTACTGTATCAACTTACTTTGCTAAACCAGTAGGAGGAGAGAGAGCTTAATTGAGGGTGTGGCTTAGACAATATAAAAGCAGGTGACTCAAATTACAACTTCCTGTTGCTAGCCTTGCTTGTAGAGCAGAAAGCAGCTAACTAAAAGAAGCTACCATTTTCTTATTAATTTAATACTTCTATCTCAGCAGGAGTCAGTGTCTGTTGAGATTAAGCAGACAGATACTTTATTAGAAGTAGAAGGGGTCTTATTTGGGGTTAAAAAAAAAGAAAAGAAAGAAAGTCAGTGTGTGTTCTGTGCTGGGAAGGGTACTGTATCAACTTACTTTGGTAAACCAGTAGGAAGAGAGAGAGCTTAATTGGGGGTGTAGCTTAGACAATATAAAAGCAGGTGACTCAAATTACAACTTCCTATTGCTAGCCTTTTTTCTTACTAATTGCCCTGCATCCCACCCTAAGCCAGTTCTACTTTTATAGCCACTGGATTTGACTGACAACAGGAACTTCCTCTTTGGCAGTAGGAAGGGGAAGGATCATAGAGAAACACTGGTTTTGCCAACCCTAAAGAAAAAAAAGTAGCTCACTCCCCCCCCCCCAGCTGGTGGTGGTCTGACACTGAGCAAGGAAGGAGGAGGCTACTGAAGAATATAGGAAGTTGCTTTCCCAGAACAGGAAGGGTGAGGAGTTGCAAGGAGAGGAGAGAGTAAGCACATAGAGAAACAGGAGAGGGACACAAAATAAGACATGATGAGGTAGTGCAGTGCAAAAGGCTGTGGGGGCGGCAGTGTTCCGGGAGACATTCTGGAGGCTGCGATGCTGCCCTATTTGCAGAGCACCTCTCCTGGTCTGAGGGAGGAGGTTGCCCGTCTCCAGGCTGACCCGGCTAGGATTCGTGAACCCTCCTCCCCCACCCAGGGACCACCAAGGCCAATGCCACTACCTCAGAGGTTGCCAAGAAAGAGGATAGGCTGGACCAGGGTGGGCTCAGGGAGGGAGAGGGTGGTGGAACAGAGCTGCATCCCTCCAGCTGTACCTCTCCACAATTCATACGCTCTTCTGGTGGACAGTGGTTCCTCTATGGAGGTACCTGCAGTGGAGACCAAGGAGGATGCTGGAAACCTTCACAAAGGAGACCCACAGGAGGGTGGCATGGGACCCTACAGGGGAAGGAAACAACTCCTGGTGGGGGACTCAATCATTATAGAGGGTAGAAATGGGGGAGGAAGGGGAGAGGGAGGTAAGGTGCCTGCCTGGCACCATGGCCTGGAGGGACAGGAAGCGAACCCTCAGGATCGTGGGAGCAGCTGTACGAGGGAGGGAGCTGGATGTCATTGTCCACCTAGGGACAAATGACCTGGCTGGGAATGGGATCAGAGCAGTGCAAGAGGAGTTTGTAGAGTTGGGGAGGGGCCTTAGACAAGTAGCGCATACGGTAACCGTCTTGGAGGTGCTGCCTGTCTATGGCAAGGGTGATGCTAGGGTACTCCTCACCAGGAATTCAATGAATGGTTGAAAAACTGGTGTAGAGCTCAGGGTTTTGGCGTCATTGGGGACTGGGGAGCCACCTGGAGGGATGCAGACCTATACTAGCACGATGGTCTGCATCTGTCCGGGGGGAACCAGGATCCTAGTTGAGAGGTTTAAATGCTTCATTGGCAAGCATTTAAACTAGCCAAGGGGGGAGGCACTGAAAAGGAGCAGGGAAATCCCAGCCTCCCCACACAAAACACAGATAATTAGTGAGGTAAACACCAAGGTAGAGAAGTCATTAGGGAGCGGACAGAGGCAAATGTAGAAAAGGCTAAGGCAGTAAGGACAGGAATGGGGATAAAGGGGTAAGGCCATTAAAAGTGGAGGGTGATGAGTACCAGTGCCCACAGTCTGTGTAACAAGCTCACTGAACTAGTGGCCTTGATGGAAGAGGGTTGCCTGGATATTGTGGCAGTCACAGAAACAAGGTACACAGAGAACCATGACTCAGATGTCAACATACCAGGATACACAATCTACAGGAGGGACAGGGAGGGTAAAAGAGGAGGAGGAATAGCTCTCTATGTAAAGGAAGGGATCAAAGCAACAGAACTAAAGAGTAAACAGGGAGCAGATGAGGCACTCTGGGTCACCCTGGAGACAGGAAATGGCACCACAATCCACATGGGGGTTGTATACAGACCCCCATCTCAGGGGAAGGGGAGGGAATGGACAAGGAAATGATAGAAGGCACCCTTAGAATGGCAGAAAAAGGGGAGATATTGTTGATGGGGTCCTGAATATGCCAGATGTTAACTGGAGCACCTTTGCTGCAGGCACATCCAAGAGCAGGGTCATTCTTGATGCCCTACAAGGGGCATGCCTCAGACAGCTAGTATTGGAACCCACTCGGGAGGGAGCAATCTTAGACCTGGTACTCTCAAATGGGGACGGAGAATGAATCTCAGATTTAGAAGTGGGTAGCCATCTGGGAACAAGCGACCACCATACAAAAGCAAGAGCACTGGACTTTAGGAGGGCTGACTTTGGGAAAATGAGAGTGTGCCTCAGAAAAGCACTAGCAGTCAGGCAAGGAGGAGGGTTGGAGGAACAATGGGGAGTAATCAAAACAGCCATCACAGAGGCAACAAGCCTTTGTGTAAAGCAAATCAACAAAACACAATGAAGGAAAAAACACTATGGTTCTCAAAAGAGGGGGCAGGGAAGGTTAAGGAGAAAAGGATAGCATTCAGGAAATATAAGGACACACAGAAGGAGCAGGACAGAGAACTTTATCAGTTAAAGCAGAAAGAGGCTGGGAAGGCAGTCAGAATAGCAAAGGCCCAAACAGAGGAAAGCATAGTCAACTCTGTTAAGAAGGGGGATAAGACCTTTTACAGGCACATTAGGGAGCGAAGAAAGACCAAAGGAGGGATACTGAGGCTTAATAAAGAGAAGGGAATGGGTAGAGGGTGACAGTGAAAGCAGGATACTGAACGAATATTTCTGTCTCAGTATTCACAAAGGAAGAGGAGGGGAGGTACCTAAACCAAACAAGAGAAACACTCTGAAGATGGGGGTTGATGCAATCCATTTACAGAAGAAAGGGTTCTGAAAGAACTAATAAAATTGAAGGTGGACAAAGCAATGGGCCTGATGGAGATTCACCCAATAATTCTAAAAGAACTAAGGTAGAACTAGTGACACGCTGACTACTCTCTTTAACAAATCATGGGAGGATGGGGTGGTACCTGAGGACTGGAGGAGGGGGATGCAATTCCTCTTCACAAAAGTGGGAGCAGGACAGAGGCAGGAAACTACAGACCAGTTAGTTTGACCGCAGTGGTAGGGAAATGATGGAATCACTTCTGAAGGAAAGAACTGTTGAGTACCTAGAGGCCAGTGGAGCACAGGACCCAAGGCAGCATGGATTCACGATGGGAAGGTCATGTCAGACGAATCTAATAGATTTCTTTGACTGGACGACCAAAGTAGTAGACCAGGGAGGGGCTGTGGACATGGTCTACCTAGAGTTTAGCAAGGCATTTGATACAGTCCCACACAAAAGATTAATACACAAGTTAGCCAGCCTTGGAGTGGGTCCCAAGGTGGTAGCCTGGATAAAAAATTGGCTAGACAACAGGACTCAAAAGGTAGTAGTAAATGGAGTCCACAGTGAAGAAAGGAAGGTTACTAGCGGAGTACCGCAGGGTTCAATACTGGGACCAGTCCTTTTTAATGTCTTTATAAGTGACATTGCAGAGGAACTGGAAGGAAAAGTATGTCTCTTTGCAGACGACACAAAGATCTGCAACAGGGTTGATACACAAGATGGAGTGGAAAGGATGAGAAGGGGCTTGGCAAGGTTGGAGGAATGGTCAAGTGTTTGGCAGCTGAGATTCAATGCAAAGAAGTGCAAGGTAATGCACATGGGAAACAAAAATCCAGGGTAAGAGCACACAATGGGGGGTGAGATACCCACAACAGTAAAAATGGAAAGGGACCTGGGGGTAATTATATCAGATGACCTAAAGGTGGGCAAGCAATGTGAGAAGGCAGTAAGGAAGGCTGGGGGGATACTGGGATGTACAGGGAGAGGCAGCAATAGTAGAAAACAGGAAGTTGTCATCCCTCTGTACAGACAGTTGGTGAGACCCCACCTGGAGTACTGCGTGCAGTTCTAGAGATCCCATCTCCTCAAAGACATAGACAGAGAGGAGGCTGTCCAGAGGAGGGCAACCAAAATGGTGCAGGGTCTGCACCAGAAGACATACGAAGAAAGGCTAAAGGAGCTTAATATGTATACCCTTGAGAAAAGAAGGGAGAGAAGGGACATAATAGAAATTTTCAAGTACCTCAAGGGAATCAACAAAGTTCAAGAGGGTAGCATCTTTCGGAAAAAGAGATGTGCAAGAACAAGGGGGCATAATTTGAAGATAGAGGGGGGACGGCTCGGAGATAATACGAGGAAGTATTTTTTCACAGAGAGGGTTATGGATGCATGGAACAGCCTCCCCGAGGAGGTCGTGGAGTCAAGAACAGTGGGGGAATTCAAGAATGCATGGGACAGACATAAGGCAGTCCTAGTTGGGGGTAAGAGGAAGTAAGCTGTTGGTTAACTAGGATTTGCAGCTTATCTGTTAGGTAGGAAAATGGGCAGACTAGGTGGGCCAAGCAGTCCTTATCTGCCGTCAAATTCTGTGTTTCTATATTTCCTGCTTAGTATTGTCTCGCCTAACATAGGAGATACGGAGGTCCCCAACCATCCTCGAAAGGAAGCGCTGATATTCCGTGAAATCAGCATTGGAAGAGAAGTGAGCAGGGTTCCTCTCCCTCCGAGGAGGGAGACAAGGAGGATGGGGAACTCAAATGCCCAGAGGAATCCTGCAGCGGTGAGGAAAGGCGAAACACCCGCTCGTGCATTTATCTAACATATGAGGGAAATGCCACCGCAGTGCCTCTGAACATCTCCCAGGATAACGGACCAGTAGGACCGACATTGCCCGGAAGAGAGGGGGGTGGCTGCAGAGGAACAGGAGAGGGGCACCTACAAGTAGGTAACTGACCTCTGCTAAGGCTCTGGAATTCGGGGAACGGAGCTCGAGCTGGCGTGGTCCCGGATAACAAACCAGGTCACAGAATGGAACCTTGGGGATGCGAACCTTGGAAGAGCCTGGAAGGGGGTATTACCCTGTGATGTACCTGGGGCTGCAAGGATCCAGAAGGGCAGCCCACAGCAACGCCACCGGAGGGGTCCCTCGAGCCCAAAAGGGAGAGGCGGGGCTCGGCACTACGGCTCCTACCTACACCCCTAGGGGTAGCACGTGGAACTCAGTGTGCCTCACCCTGGCTCCTCAACCCCTCAGACTCTGAGGATGCCCTCCTCCTCAACGCCAGCGACAGAGCTCGTCGATCCAGGGTTCTCTCGGGCCCCCAGTCTCCCGGAGAAGGCACAGCAGCACCGGGGACGGCAGCTGCCACCGCTCCCTCTGGGAGAACAGACCCCCCCCCCAATCTCCACGCCGGTCTCCTCCTGGGACCCCAGGCCACCCACAGCCTGGGAGTCCTCAGAGGAAGACTGTTGTGGAGACTGAGGAATGGGTGCGCTGGGTCGCCTGGCACCGTGTCCCACAGAAGACTCCGATCCCGAGGAATCGGGGAGCCAGAACAGGGCCGCGTCTGAGTCAGCTTCCGAGGAACAGCCAACCAGAAGGACCTCAATACTGGCCACCCCAGGAGTCCCCTGAGAAACGGTGCCGCGAACAGTGCCGGTGCCACCCACGGCGCCATTCAGCATCAATGCAGTGCCAAAAACACCAGATCCCGGCCCAGACTCGTCCGCAGCTCCAGCTGAGTCCCCAGCACCGCCCTCGGCACCAGGATCCAACACGGCACCGCCAACGGAATCGACTGGGTCTGCTGCGCTGCCAATGGTGCAGAGAGCCAAAATGGCGCCGGAATGCGGCATTGAGGGTCCGCCCACACCGGGCCCAGCAACCGCAGGCCATGACACTGGGGGAGCCTGCACCTCCAAAAAGATGACTGCCTAGGCGGTGTCTCCACTGTGGCCCCTGGAGGGACTACGATGTTCCCCCGACACCGCAAAAGAGGCCTCCTCCTCGGCAAGACTTGAAGATGAGGAGGCCTACTCCTCTCCAGACCGTATAGGCCTGGGAGGGACCCCGGAGAAGTGTCTAAAGATCTGACCTGGGAGGCCCGAGAGCAATGCTGTTCTCCAAAAGTTGGTGGGGCCTTGCCGATTTTGAACGTGCAGACTTCGAGAACAAGGCGGTCCATCGAGAAACAGGTGTCGCATCTATCTATATCATGGTTGGGTCCCAGGCACCGATGGCAGACATCATGCCGGTCTGAAATGGAAAATGCTGGCCACAGGAGCACCGATGCATAGTGAAATTACCTGCTTTCGACTGATGTTTAGCTCCCAAACCAGACATGATGCGAAAATAACTTTGAAAAACAGAAAAGCTCCACGCGTCATTGAAAAATAATAAATGCAATGGTCTTACCGGATAGACAATGTTGGGAAATGAACCAGGATGCAGGAGATAACACTGCGTCAAACTTGGACAAAATGGCCTAGTGGTGCAGTAAACTTTTCTGATACTCCGCGCAGCAGGTGCAGCCTCAACGGCAGGAGAAACAGAACTGGGATGTAGGAGGAGTCTGCGGGGCCTAATGGCTGCCCTCACACATCACACGATGTGTCACTCGCTGCACTGGCCAAGCGCCAACTCCTCGGGGAACTCCCATGCAGCACGCCCGCTTACACCCAAGCAGTAATGAATGGTGAAGATTGACAAGGGAAGATCACTGCTGCTGTTAGGAAAAAAACAGGCTTCTTAACAACTAGGAAGACTTTACACTTAGGGAAGCAGTATAGCTTAGAGGATTAGAGCACCAAGCTGTGACCCAAGAGACCTAGCAGTCAGGGGTTTGAAACCCACAATCGCTACTTGTATACTGCATGATCCTGATCAAGTTCACTTGACATCCCTGTGCTACTGGAACACACCTGGAAATAAGCTTCAACTCTGGATGCCTTTCTCAGCCAAAAATTCTACAATAAGATAAATACACGTGTAGCAGCAGACGTGCAATACAATTCAAAGGCTTGCAGTGGCAATCCCACTTACACAATCCTAAAAGAATTTAATAAACCTTGAGAACACTTTGAAATTGTTTCCCCATTTTGGAAAAAATGAAAACTCTTCATACTGGGCATGACCCATGAGAGGACGATGAATACAGCTCTTCCTTTCTTATTCCAGCATTCAGCAAGTAATGGCACTAAAATAGAACTACACCACCCTGTGAGGATCACAGCACTGCACCATCTAATTTAATTGGTCCTAATCTCAAAAGGATTACAAGCTTCAGTTGTAAATTATTCCCACTTGGAAGCTCAAGACAACAAAATCACTGAAGCTGTACTGCCCCTCAGTTTGTAAGCTGTACCTGTACTCCGTCTGTCGTTTTGTGTAAAATATTTTCTATTTATAATTTCAATTGCCAGTAAATATACAAAATATATCAAAAATACTGTCTGGACTCGTCTGTGTGCAAGTGTAATGTCATCCGATTACTGTGTACATGGATGTGTTGCATATTTACTCTGTAGTGCATATTGTTTGCATGTATATTCTGTATTGTTGCTCTTGTTTACAGCTTCATGTCCTCCATGAAAATGGACATCTAATATTCTTGGGTTCTACCTGGTTAATAAATTACAAATACAATTAAAAAAATACATTGGAAGAATATGTTACAACTTCAGGACTGCAGCATCCGTGCTGGAACTGCTCATACTGTACCCAGAAATATCATACAGAATCAGACCCCCCCCCTTTTGTTGTGTAAATCCAGGCTATATTTTTAGGACTATGCCTACTGTAATGTCCAGCTGTAAAAAGCAGCTGTGCTGAGAGGAGTGCCCCCAGTCTTTAGAATCACTCCTATTTTAGGAATGGTCAAAAAAACAAATGACTAGTCCTCAGCGATCAGTGCAATCTGGCCTCAGTTAAATCTGAAATGATTCCGTCGCACTGTTTCTCCAGTACCTGGTTCTGCACCTTCTCAACATTTAGGGCCAATGATTTTCCATTTTCAATGGACAACACGAGTGGTAAAAAAAAAAAAAAATTTTCATTTTAAAACCAGCACTTGGGAGTTCATTTTTCATGAGAAACCTCACTCTGTACCAGTTTTGGGGGGCAAGCCCTCCATTTTAAATCAAATTTTTGTACAAAATATGCTGATTTGACCTCAATTTAGAGAAAAATAGATTTTAAGATTTTGTCAAACTGGCCATTTCTGAATATGGAAAATCATTGCTTTAAACATGTAAGCACTTCTTCAAATATCTCCGAAAGTACCACACTTTGGATAAATGAAAGATTTCAGGATAAAGCAGTATAGTAAGAACAGGGCCAACTCAATGGATTCCTCCATCTTTCTTCACACTGGTTGGAAAACTCCCATGTGGAGCCTAACTGTGGGCTGTGTACAAAAGTAAACCACTATACTGTGCTAGGTGTGTTGTCGCATTTCACATGCTGCATAGCACTGCCACATCTGGTCATTTTAACAAACCTGATCATTTCAACCTTTGTTATACAAGGGACACTTTTTGTGTGGAGTGCACGTATGGATTTATTTCCTCACAAGGTGGTCTACAGGAATTAAAACAACCGTTTGACACGTACTCAATATATCAGGATTGAACAAAAACATTATATGTACAGTGGTAGCCATCTAATCATCTGCACAGTATTTTCCATTGCTGCAGTATACTTCGAGGTACCACTTTAGCTGACGTGTTACCTTAGGCACGGGGTCAAAACCCTGCGAACAAAAACAGTGCTGCAATAAATGCCACAAGCAAAATGTCGTGCTGCAACATAACATCAGGCAAAACACCAACCATACAAAATTAAAAAAACATACACCATAGGAAATAAACACAGGTTACTCACCTGTAACAGTAGTTCTACGAGTGGTACATGTTGTTCATCCACACTTTCTGGCAGTGTCCTTTCCCTTTAAGTCTTGCTGGAAAGTCTTCAAGCTGACTCCTCTCACCCACCCGGGTGGTATAACCCTTGGCTCCACCCAATGACGCCAGATCTTGCCCACTGGAAGCAGTACTACTCGCTGAAGCCAGGGGAGGTCAGGTTGGTCAGTGTGGATGAACAACATATACCACTCCTAGAATTACTGTTACAGGTGACTAACCTGTGTTTCTTGGGACGTGGATATGTTGTTCTAGCCACACTTTCTGGCAGACCCCTGGCACTTCTCTGGGAGGAGGGAGGCAAGGCACACGCCCTACTTAGGAAATAAGGATTGGGGAACTGAGGCCCCAAAGCCAGCATCCTGGCATGACTCTAAGTCAATGTGGTAATGGGAAATGAAGGTGTGTGCTGACTTCCAGGTAGCAGCCTTGCAGATTTCCTGGATAGGGACATCCCTAGAAGCAGCCACCCACGCTGAGGTATGGCATGTGGAAAGAGCCCTTAGCTCTCCGGAAGGCGCCCTATGAGCCAGCCTATAGCAAAGATCAATGCAGGAGGTGACCCACCTGCCTATCGTCCGCTTGGCTGCAGGTCTGCCAGGTGCGGCTTCAGCGTAAGTGACAAACAGCTGGTGAACCTCTCCCTGAACTTCAGCCATCCGCTCCTTATAATAAGCGAGCGCTCTTCTAGGGTCCAAAGTATGGAGCCTATATTCGGCCTCCGAGGTGTGACTGGGGTAGAACACTGGCAGAGTCAACACCTGGTTAAGGTGAAACTCCGACACCACCTTTGGAAGGAATTTCGGGTGGAGGTGCAGGACAACCTTGTCCCTGTGGAAGACCAGATAAGGAGACTCGATGGAAAGTGCCTGGAGCTCTCCCATCCTTCTGGCTTATGTGACAGCCACCAAGAAGGCGGTCTTCCACGACAGGTGAGAGATGTCACACCTGTGCATCGGTTCGAATGGCTTGTCCATGAGCTTAGCCAATACCAGCAGTAGATTCCACGGAGGTGGAGGTTCTCACACTGGAGGGGATATGTGATCAAGGCCTTTGAAAAAGCGCCGGACCACCTTCTCCTGCACCACTGACTGCTTGCTGGCCTACCGTAAGCTGGAGAGATGGCCGCTGATGCACCTTAAGGGTCGTCGACCAAGCCCTAGCTGAAGGGACCAAGAGGTAGTCCACTATGCTTGCCAAGGAACAGAAGGAAGGGTCCAGGCCCTTGCCTGACACCAAATGGAGAATCTCTTCCATTTGAAAGCGTAGCATTTCTGGTCGACTCTACGGGGCCTTCCAGCGCGTTGAGGACCTCGTCAGAAAGACCCAAGGCCTGGAACTCTAGCGCTCCAGGAACCAGGCCGTCAGGTGCAGGGATTGAAGGTCCAGATGGAATACCTTCCCCTGATTGACTGAGATCAGGTCTGGGCGGGCTGGAAGCCACCTCGGGAGCCTGGAGCTGAGACTGAGGAGATCTGGATACCAGAACTGGCGGGGCCAGTTGGGCTACCAGAATCACCTGCGCCTTGTCCCTCCTCGCCTTGAGAAGCACCTTGTGGATCAAGGGAAATGGGGGAAAGGCGTAGAAGAGGCCCGGGGTCCACGGCCTCGAGAAGGCTTCCCCCCACAGCAAGCCCTGCTGAGAGGGGCGGGCATGAAAGAGTCTCAGCTTTGCATTCTCCCTGGAGGCAAACAGGTCCGCCTGACGCATGCCCCAGTGGGAGAAGAGATTTTGTACTACCTCCGGCAGGAGAGACCACTCATGAGACGCAGCCCCTATCCGGCTTAGGGCATCAGCCAGGGTGTTGGAGGCTCCTGCCCTGTGAATGGCGAGGAGATCCACCTCCAGGCTGCATACGAGTGACCAAATGCGGAGAGCTTCCCTGCACAGAGGCATGGAGCGCGCCCGCCCCTGGTAGTTTAGATAGTACATGGTCGTGGTATTGTCCATCTGGACCTGAACCACTTGACCCCATAGAAACGGAGTGAAAGCAGTGAGGGCTAGGCGAACCGCTCGAAGCTCCAGCAGGTTGATATGGCATCGGGACTCCCGAGGGGACCAGAGGCCATGCGGTCTGTGCTCCCCCAGATGGGCACCCCAACCCATCAGAGAGGCATCAGTCGATAGAGAGACCATCGGCTCGGGGAGGACAAACGGGATGCCCTCCTGCAGATGTGCCAGAATGGTCCACCACTGGAGAGCATTCCACATCCCTTGGGTCACTGCCACTAACTGATCCAGCGGATCGAAGTGCTGTGACCATTGGCTGGCCAGTACCCATTGAAGGGGACGCATGTACCAGCAGGTCCAACGGACCACGCTGGTGCAGGCCGCCATGAGGCCCAGGAGGCACAGGAAGTCCCGGGCAGGGCGTGATTGCCCAACCTAAAATGATTGGGCAAAGGAGGAAAGAACCTCGGCCCTGTCCGCCGGGAGCCGTGCTCTGGCACGAAGAGAGTCCAGCTCTGCCCCGATGAAATGTATCACCTGCTTTGGCATGAGTTCCGACTAGGCCTCGTTGATGAGGAGGCCAATCTGAGAGCAAACCTGGAGGGCCAGATCTCTGGACCACTCCACCTCCGCTCTGGAGGGGGCTGCAATCAGCCAGTCGTCCAGGTAGGGGTACACCCGAACCCTCCGGAGCTGCAGGAATGCTGTCACCACTGCCATGCATTTGGTGAAGACCCTGGGAGCTAGGGAGAGGCCGAAGGGCATGGCCCGGAACTCGTAGAGGGATCCCTCTGCTCTGAAGCGGAGGAATCTCTGATGTGACGGACGGATTGGGATGTGAAAGAACGCATCCTGAAGGTCCAGGGAACAGAACCACACGCCTCGTTCCAAGGATGGGATAATCTGAGCCAGAGTGACCATCCTGAAGGTCCGGAGACATTAGTAACCTGTTCAGGTCATGCAGGTCGAGAATGGGGCACCAGCCCCCCGTCCGTTTTGGGACCAGGAAATACCTGGACACAAACACCAGGTCTGGAGGGGGATCCGCCACCTTTCTGATCACCTTTATTTCGAGGAGCAGGGCAATATTGGCTCGGTGGGCTGACAGTGAGGCTGCGGACCCCGTGGCCCCCCGAGGGGCGACGGCTCGAAAGGGTGGGGCCTGCTCGAACTCCAGAGGCAGGCCCTTTCCTACCACTTCCAACACCCAGCGGTCCATGGTGATAGCGGACCAGGCGGAAAGGAAGTGGCGGAGCCGTCCCCCCATGGAGGGAACCCAGGGGGAGTGACGAGGCTGGGGGTGACACCCCTCAACCCGTCACTGGGCAGGCTTGGAGGAGGGACCGGCCCGAGGGACCTGCTGGGCCTTTACCTCCCTACTTCCTACTAGAGGAAGCAGAGGGCTTGGGTTTGGCGGAGGTGACAGAGTCCAGAGTGGCATTGGACTTCTCGATCCACTGGAGGTGACCTTCCACTCCAGGGCCGAAGAGGTCGGTCCCCAAGAAGGAGATGTCCGCCAATTTGTGCTGGGTATCCGCCGTGAAGGTGGATATCCTCAGCCATGCTCTGCGGCGCATGGCCACCGCGGCCACAACCGATCTAGCACAGGAGTCTCCTGTGTCCAGGGGACAAAATACAAAATCACACATGCCTACACAATGCAAAGCATCATGGGCTGCATATGCAGATCACCACAGAATGTTATGCTGGTTCAACTTTAAGCAGAATTGCATGGTGCCGAAAGGCCTCTCGCACAGTTTGCAAAGAGTCCTACCAGGACTCATCAGTATGCCTCGTCTGTTTGACACCCCAGTGGAATGAACCAGCTACCCTAAGATGGTCTGTCTGGGTTATGTTGTGGTGAACCCTTTTTTATTTTCTTGAAACTTGGCTTCCCAGCCAAATGCCCTTTGGGGTAACCCTTGCCTCAGTGTTTGTGCAGAGAGGTTCTTTGTCTTTTAAATAGTTTTTTATTTTAATGGGTTCACCACAACATAACCCAGGCAGACCGTCTTAGGGTAGATGGTTCATTCCACTGGGGTGTCAAACAGACGAGGCATACTGATGAGTCCTGGTAGGACGAAACACGTGTCTATGTCATCTGTTAGCACCCTTTGCAAACTGTGTGAGAGGCCTTTCGGCACCAGGCAATTCTGCTTAAAGTTGAACCAGCATAACATTCTGTGGTGATTTGCATATGCAGCCCATGATGCTTTGCATTGTGTGGGCATGTGTGATTTTGTATTTTCTTGAAACTTGGCTTCCCAGCCAAATGCTCTTTGGGGTAACCCTTGCCTCAGTGTTTGCGCACACAGGTTCTTTGTCTTTTATATTACACACACACACACACACACACACACACATATATATATATATTAATTGCAAAAAATTCTGTTAATGCACCAGTTAGGGTTGATAGCACAGCAAGAACAGGTTACTCACCTGTAACAGTAGTTCTAGGAGTGGTATATGTTGTTCATCCACACACTCTGGCATGTACCTTTCCCCTTTAAATCTGGCGGGAAAGTCTTCAAGCTGGCTCCTCCCACCCACCCGGGTGGTAAATACCTCGGCTCCACCCCATGACACCAGATCTTAGCCCGCTGGAAGCAAGGTGGTGCACCTAAAGCCAGGGAGGTCGAGTGGGTGCGTGTGGGTGAACAACACATATCACTCCTAGAACTACTGTTACAGGTGAGTAACCTGTTCTTCTAGAAGTGTGGATATGTTGTTCATCCACACTCTCTGGCAGACTCCAAGCAGTTCTCCGGGAGGAGGGAGGCAAGGCGCACACCCCCTATTCAGGAAACAGAGATTGGAGAACCGAGGCCCCAAAACCAGCATCCTGGCGTGACTCAAGGTCGATGTGGTAATGGGTAATGAAGGTGTGTGCTGACTTCCAGGTAGCAGCCCTGCAGATTTCCTGGATAGGGACGTCCCCTGGAAGCAGCCACCGATGCAGCAGTATGGACGGGTAGAATGAGCTCTTATCCCTCTGGGTGGCTCCATGCCCGCCAACTTATAGCAGAGATCTATGCAGGAGGTGACCCACCTGCCTATCGTCCGCTTGGCACTTGGGTCTGCCAGGTGCGGCTTCAGCGTGGTGACAAACAGCTGGCGAACCTCTCCCGAATTTCAGCCGTGCGCCCTTATAATAAGCGGCGCCTTCTAGGGTCCAAAGTATGGAGCCTGTATTTGCCTCGAGGTGTGATTGGGGTAGAACACCAGCAGAGTCAGCACCTGGTTAAGGTGAAACTCCGACACCACCTTCGGAAGGAATTTCGGGTGGGGGCGCAGGACAACCTTGTCCCTGTGGAAGACCAGGTAAGAAGACTCAATGCAGAGTGCCTGGAGTTCTCCCATCCTTCTGGCTGAAGTGATAGCCACCAAGAAGGCGGTCTTCCACGACAGGTGAGACAGATCACACCTGTGCATTGGTTCGAATGGCTTGCCCATGAGCTTTGCCAGTACCAGCAGTAAATCCCACGGAAGTGGAGGTTCTCGCACCGGAGGGGAAATGTGATCAAGGCCTTTGAAAAAGCGCCAGACCACCTTTTCCTGCACCACCGACTGCTCCCCGGCTCGCGCCCGGTAAGCAGAGATGGCTGCCAGGTGCACCTTTAGGGTCGTCGACCTAAGCCCTTGACTAGAAAGGGACCATAAATAGTCCAAAATGCTTGCCACAGAACAGGAGGAAGGGTCCAGGCCCTTGCCCTGACACCAAATGGAAAATCTCTTCCATTTGAAGGCATAGCATTTCCTGGTCGACTCCTTATGGGACGCCTCAACAACATTGAGGACCTCGTCGGAAAGACCCAAGGCCTGGAACTCTAGCCGCTCAGGAACCAGGCCGTCAGGTGCAGGGATTGAAGGTCCGGATGGAACACCTTCCCCTGACTGACTGAGAGCAGGTCCGGACGAGCTGGAAGCTGCCTCGGGAGCCTGGAGCTGAGGCTGAGGAGATCTGGGTACCAGAACTGGCGGGGCCAGTCTGGGGCTATCAGAAGCACCTGCGCCTTGTCCCTCCTTGCCTTGAGAAGCACCTTGTGAATCAAGGGAAATGGGGGAAAGGCGTAAAAGAGGCCCGGGGTCCACAGCCTCGAGAAGGCATCCCCCTGCAGCGAGCCCTGCTGAGGGGGGCGGGCATGAAACAGCCTCAACGCGTTCTCCTGGAGGCAAACAGGTCCACCTGAGTGTGCCCCAGTGGGAGAACAGATCTTGTACTACCTCCGGCGGAGAGACCTTTCGTGAGATGCAGCCCCTATCCGGCTCAGGGCATCAGCCAGGGTGTTGGAGGCTCCTGCCACGTGAATGGCTAGGAGATCCGCCTCCAGGCTGCACGAGTGACCAAATGCGGAGAGCTTCCTTGCATAGAAGCATGGAGCGTCCCGCCCTGTGGCGGTTCAGGTAGTACATGGTGGTGGTATTGTCCATCTGGACTCGGACCATTGACCCGGAAGCGGAGCAAAGGCGGTGAGAGCTAGGGCGGACCGCCGGAGCTCCAGCAGGTTGATGTGGCATCGACCCCGCGGGGACCACAGGCCGCACTGGTGTTCCCCAGATGGGCACCCCAACCCATCAGAGAGGCATCGCCGATAGAGAGACCATCGGCTCGGGCGGACAAACAGGATGCCCTCCTGCAGATGAGATGAACGGTCCACCACCGGAGAGCGTTCCACATCTCCTGGATCACCATCACTAGCTGGTCCAATGGATCGCAGCGTTGTGACCACTGGCTGGCCAGTCCCCACTGAAGGGGGCACATGTGCCAGCGTGCCCAACGGACCATGCTGGTACAGGCCGCCATGAGACCCAGGAGGCGCAGGAAGTCCTGGGCAGGGCGCGATTGCCCAACCAGAAATGATTGGACAAAGGAGGTAAGAACCTCGGCCCTGTCCGCCGGGAGCCGTGCTCTGGCTCGAAGAGAGTCGAGCTCTGCGCCGATGAACAGGATCACCTGCTTCGGCTCGAGTTCCAACTTGGCCTCGTTGATGAGAAGGCCGACTTGAGAGCAAACCTGGAGGGCCAGATCTCTGGACCGCTCCACCTCCTGTCTGGAGGGGGCTGCTATCAGCCAATTGTCCAGGTAAGGGTACACCTGGACCCCTCGGCGCTGCAGGAATGCTGTCACCACTGCCATGCATTTGGTGAAGACCCTGGGAGCTGGAGATAAGCCGAAGGGCATGGCTTGGAACTCGAAGAGGGATCCCTCCTTCCGGCGAGTAATCTCCGATGTGACGGACGGATAGGGACGTGAAAGAAACGTCCTGTAGGTCCAGAGAGCAGAACCACACGCCGTGTTCCAGAGATGGTATTATCTGCGCCAGAGTGACCATCCTGAAGGTTCGAGACCTTAGGAACTTGTTCAGGTCATGTAGGTCAAGAATGGGCGCCAGCCCCCATCCGCTTCGAACCAGGAAATACCTGGACACGAACCCCGGTCTGAGGGGGGTCCTCTACCTCCCTGATCACCTCCTTTGGAGGAGGAGAGCGATGTTGGCTCGACGAGCCGCCAGTGAGGTTGCGGACGCCGAGGGGCGACGGCTCTGAAGGGCGGGGCCTGCTCGAATTCTAGAGGCAGGCCTTTTCCCACCACTTCCAGTACCCACCTGTCCGTGGTAACAGCAGACCAGGCAGAAATGAAGTGTTGGAGCCGTCCCCCCACAGGGGGAACCAGGGGTGAGGTGATGGGGATGGGGGCGACACCCCTCAGCCCGTCACTGGGCAGGCTTGGAGGAGGGACCGGCTGAGGGACCTCCTGGGCCTTTACCTCCCTGCTTCCTGTTGGAGAAAGCCGACGGCTTGGGTTTGGGATGCCAAGCTCGAGCCTGCTGGCCCCTGGCGTTGCTGGGCCGGGCGCCACAGGCGCAGAAGGACCGAGGGCTTAGGCTGTGGCTTGCGGCCTTTGTCCTTCTCTTGGAAGAGACAGAGTCCAAGGTAGCATTGGACTTCTCGATCCTCTGCAGGTGACCTTCCACCCCAGGGCCGAAGAGGTCAGTCCCCAAAAAGGGAACATCCGCCAACTTGTGCTGGGTATCCGAGGTAAAGGTGGATATCCTCAGCCAAGCCCGACGACGCATGGCCACTGCGGCCGCCACAGACCTGGCACATGAGTCTCCGATGTCTAAAGCAGTCTGGAGCTGCTGTTTGGCCACTGCCCTGCCCTGGTCCCGCACCTGCCTGACCGTAGTCTGCAGATCCGCGGGAAGATGAGGGACAACCTCATCCAGGAAGCCCAACAGGGCATGAGAAAAATGTGCCATGAGGATGGCCGAACTGGCCTGATGAAGGCCGAGAGAGGACGCAGCATAGACTTTTCGCCCGGCATAATCCAATTTCTTGGATTCCTTGTCGGGAGGTTTGTCCACATCCCTGGCGCGCCGGAGCTGTCGGTAACCAACCCCTCAGCAGAGGGTGTTCGAAAAAACCGGACAGGGAACGGTAGGGACCGTGCACTTCCTGGCCATCCTGGCCGAAGGCGCAGGGCAGGAAGCAGGGCACTGCCAAGCTCCAAGGCCGGACCCACTATGGCCTCGGCCACCGGAAAGGCCTCCGTAGGAGAATCCCCTCGGTCCAGAATCTCCGTGAGGGGATACCTGGCCCGTTTAGAAATGGGTTCGAGCTTCATCCCGGTGGACTCCGAGATGAGCCGAAGCAACCCTAAGAAGGACGAAGGGCTATCGTCCACTGACTGTCCTCCTGAGGACTCCAAGTCCAAACGCTTGGAGAAAAGGGAGGAATCATCCTCAGACTCGGAAGAGTCCTCAAAGAGCTGCCTTGGGCCTGAGCCACCCTCCACCTGCCGAGGTTTATTGGGAGTGAGGGTGACAGACAGCCTATGGGGCAAACCCCGAGCCGACCGAGAACTTTTGGTCGGAGCCCCAACTAACGGCTGTGGAGGCGGAGGTTCCACCAGAATCGGTGGGGCAGCTGGAATTGGCCGAACAACCGGCCTGGGAACAGGCTTCTTGGCTACAACGAGGGGTTGTTTCGGCCACTCCGGTGACAGCCACTTAATGGCCAGGGAAGACGACTAGGTCGGCTTATTCCCGGTCAAAAGGAGCTGTTGCCACATGAGTTCCTCATACCTCCGACGCAACTTGCGCCGAAGCCTCCCCTCGTCCGAGGAGGAGGAAGAGCGGCGGCGCTGCTTGCCGCGGTGCCGAGACCACCTATGACGGGCGATCGGCTGGACCGCGAGGATGTCCGAGACCGAGACTTCCCGGCCAGGGCCGAGGACGGGCGCGGGAGGTGTCGGAATCGGACTCCCTCAGCTCGGACGATTCCACAAGGCTCCGGAACCGAGGCACAGACGAGCCGACGGGATCCTCAACTCCCACTGGGGGAACCAGGGAGAGGGGTTCTCAGCTTCTCCAGCCGACAACCCGTCTAACGGGTCGAGAAAAATCTCGACCGCGTCGACGGGAGTCTCGGTCAACTGGCCTGACGGGGACACCGTGAAGCCAGTGGCCGAAGCTGAGGGGTCGACCGAAGTCGACTGTCAACAAGAAGGGGAGGGGGATCTTTCCCGCTCCCAAGAGCGTCGACGGAGAGACTTACTTTTGCTCTTTTTGGACCTGGAAAAAGGTCCAGAAGAAGTTGGACCCTCACCTTTCGTAGAGAGGGTCAGACAGAGCTCCTTAAAGGAAGCCGAATACGAGGCACCGAGAGAGAGCGGGACAAATGCCGCTGACGAGGTAAAGCAGCCAGCGCTGCCTCCTCTTCCGAGGCGATCATCTGCTCGAACTGATCCGCCCGGGCCACTTGCATAGCGGACACCGCCAACAGGGCCTCTTTAGATTTACCGGAGAATTCTTTTCTCGGAGCCCCAGTTGTAAGCGGGCAGCCGCGGTCTTCAGGGCGTAGGCGAAAAGGAAAACACAGGTCGCAGGCCTGCGGGTCGTGCTCAAGGCCCAGAACAGTAGACGCACGTGGAGTGCGGATCCGTCCTAGACATCTTCTGCCCGCAAGGGCACCTCCGGAAACCGGGAGTCGATTATCCATCGCAGCCGCGAGGGAAAGAAGACTGAAGTCTTTTTAGCAAAAAACTTTTGATTTCGAAATATCGAAGAATTAGGAACCAGTCTTATACGCAGAGCGTTAAGGAGGGAACCTGAGCTTCCAAGCGGTAAGGAAGATCTGGCGTCATGGGGCGGAGCTGAGGGTTTTACCACCCAGGTGGGTGGAAGGAGCCAGCTTGAAGACCTTCCGGCAAGATTTAAAGCGGCAAGGAACCTGCCAATAAGTGTGGATGAACAACATATCCATGTCCCTAGAATGTGGGTTTTTACACATTTTTTTGGTGCTCCGCAACCGCACATCTAACCGTAACGCAACATGCCAGATCTAGAGATCTATGGAACCTGACCGTGCATGCAAAATTTCAGGCAACTCCGTCATAGCTGCAAAGTTTTTAAAGTGAAAACTTTTGGGTTTAACATAGCCGTGGCCGGGCAACCCTAACTGTACTAGCACGGTATGTATATGTATGTGTGTGTATATATTTATTTTTTTTGCCACCGGCCCATATTGTTTACTACTGCCCTATATTATTTTCAGTCGCCCTATATTTATAGCCAGCAGCCTAATTTGTTTTTATAAAATCCTCCAAAATTGCATTTTACCACCATCCTTTATTGCATTTTGACCCTTTTTTGATACTAGTGCTCTAAACTTTACCTAAAACCACTTATGTACGTGTACAGTATATATAGGAGGCCCAAGGAATAATACATCTTCAACCCCGATCGCCGCAACCACTGCCCTATATTTGCAATCTATGGGGGACCTTACATAGGTAATCAAGGATGCTTGCCATGGGGCAGATAAGGAGATCAAGCTCCTTAGGCTGGCACCAGATTGAGAACCTCTTCCACTTAAATGCACAGCATTTATGAGTTGACTCCTTGGGGATGCTTCCATGACATGGAGGATGTCTTCTGAAAGGCCCAAAGCCTGGCACTCTAGCCATTCAGGAAGCAGGCTCAGAGATGCAAAGATTGAAGGTCCGGATGCAGGACCTTCCTCTGTTGTCTCGTTAGCACATCCGAGTATAGAAGCAACCTCCACAGAGGCCTGCTGCTGAGGCTGAGGAGGTCCAGATACCAGAACTGCCTGGGCCAGTCTGAGGCGATCAGCATCATCCACGCCTTGCACTTCTGGGCCTTGACCATGACCTTTTGGATCAACAGGAAGGGATGGAAGGCATACAGGAGGTCTGTGGTTCAGGGTTGGAAAGGTATTCCCAGCAGTGTCCCAGAATGTTGGGGGGAGCAGGCACAATACAGTCTCAGTTTTCTGTTCTCCCATGTGGCAAACAGATCCACCAGAGGGGTGCCCCACTGGGAGAACAGGAGGTATACCACCAGCAGATTCACAGACCACTTCAGCAACGTCTCTCTGACCTGGCTGAGAACGTCTGCCAGCTGACTGTTTTCTCCCATGACATGACTCGCCAGGAGATCTGCACCCAGGATGTGCACCAGTGTCTAGGTGAAAATAGCTTGTTGACACAGTAAAAGGAAGTGCGTCCCACCCTGGCTGTTCAGGTACAACATGGTGATCATGTTGTCCATCTGGACCTGAATGACTGGACCCCAGATCAATGAAGCAAATTTACGTCAGAGCCAGATGCACTACACTGAGCTCCTGTAAGGTGATGTGGTGATGGGGACTCCCTGGATGACCAGAACCTGTGAGATCTGTGATCTCCCAGTTATGCTCCCCACCCTATCAGAGACACATCTGTCATGAGCGTGACGGATATTTCTAGGTGGACAAATGGGATTCCTGCTTCCAGATGTTGTGGTTCTGGCAACAACTGAATGGCATCCCGCATTGGCTGGGTCACCACAACTGGCTGGTCCAGATGACCTAGGTACTGGGACCACTGTTGGCCCAACTCCCACTGTAGGTGGTGCATCCACCAGCAAGCCCAACAGATTATGATGGTGGAGAATGCCATGTACTCCAACAGGAAGACACGGGCCTGGCGTGAGTGCCAAACCTAAAATTATCAGGTAAAGCAGGTAAGCTCAATTGTCTGATCTGCAAGGATGTGGACTGTGGCCCACAAGGAGACTAGTCATGCTCTGATGAACTTTTTTTTTTTTTTTTATCATGACATTGTTTTTGCCACCACTTCCGCAGACCTGGCAGGGGCTATGACCCCTCCCCCCTCAGAAGGGTGCATCCTCCAGCCTATCAGGGCCATCATGGGTCCTGCGTGGTCCTGGTATTTTTCCTCAGTTTTCTTTTCTCCCACACCCGAGCCTGTGCAATGGGCACAGCAGCTGTCTCCACCTCTGCGGAAGCAGCCAAGCACCCTGGGAGTGGGCCGAACCCCTCTTATTGTGCTGACGCATGCAGCACAAACCCCTCTCCCCAAGGAAGGAGAGCAGTCCTTCAGACGCTCAATCCTTAACTCCCATGGCTGAACCCCGAACGACCTGAGTCCGTTCCCGAACCCAGGTCGCCAGTGTGACGCGAGGTGTGGCGTCCAGTGCCTCAACCCTCAGCACCACCGGGCCGGCTATGTTCTGATGAACTTGATCACCTGCAAGGGGACCAGCTCTGACTTGGCCGGGTTGACCAGGTCCCTGGACCTCTCCACAGCCTCTATGGATGGCCCGGCTATCAGCCAGTCATCCAGGAAGGGATATACACTGATGCACTTGCGCCAAGGGATGGCCACCACCACTGCCAAGCACTTGTTGAAGACCCTGGGTGTGGACAAGAAGCCAAAAGACAAGACCCACAACTGGTACATAACCTCCTATGCATAGAACTGAAAGGATGTGGAAGAATGCATTCTAGAAGTCCAGGGAGCAGAACCACATGTCCTGCTCCGGTGACAGTATTATCTGATTCAGAGCAACCATCTGGAATTTGCACTTCTGCATGAACTCTTTAAGATCATGCAGATCCAGTATGGGGTACCAGCCTTCCATCCGTTTCAGAACCAGCAAGCACCAGGACACATATCTCAGAGTGGCCAAGATGTCTGGAATGTGGGCTATTACCTTGCACTCTAAGAGCTGAGTGATGTTGGATCAAAGTACGGACAACATGTGCTTTGACACCCTGGATTCTCAAGGAACTTGGAGTCGGTATGGCAGAAGACTCAACAAAAATACTGCAGCATTCAGAACCTCTTAAAAAGAGCAATCTGCTGTGTGCTACAACAATGCAAGTTTTTATTAAAGTGCAAAATACAGTGCTGCAAAGCTTATTTGGCTCACACAAAAATAACAGGTGCAGCAGGAGCCGCTTGCCACATCACCTCAGTGCTTCAAGTTTCACAAGTCTTCCTCGGAAGGCATGGCTTACTGGGACTGGGGCTCTCATTTTATAAGCCAGTTCATGCATATTCATTATTTAATACAAATAATGATGTGTGCAAGTGCTTTAAATATCACGTGACCAAATGCACATGAATTCATTCAGAAAGCAAGTTTGTTCAAAAATACAATGCAAAAACAGTAAAAAAAAAAAAAAAAAATAGCTGCCAAATACAGAACCTTCATTTGTTTCTGTTCCTCCCACACCATCAGCCGGCCACTCCTTTGAGCCACCTAGGCTGTTGCCCCATTGTCATGTCCCTTCGTCATCCACTGCCCAATTATTGCCGCAGCCCGGGTAACCCGATGTATCCCTTCATCGGGAGGGCCAATCCCCCATGGAGGGGAATCAAGAGAAGAGAGTTGCCCGCGTGCATTCCAACCATATCCTGAGTGCTGTAGGGGTCAGCACGGACACTTCTGGGCTTTGTGTGGACTGGCAGCAGTCATCCAGTTGGCCAAGCAGTTGGTTTCTAATTTTCTCCCCAGCCTCCCCCCTCCCCCACGATCCAGCCACAACAGCATCCTGAGGGCAAGGGTGTTCCGTGGCACATCGGCCACACGCCACCAAGAACAGCCACTAGCCACCACCAGGAGCTGTCAAACAAAAGTCAAGGACTCGCCCCCCCCACCCAGGAAGGAAGCGCCCAACAGACGTCCAGAACTCCCTCCCTGCCGGACTCCACTCCTGACATCCAGGCTTCAGGGCATGAACCCAAGACGTCACCGTGCCGAGCGAACACCCATCGCTTGGTGCCACAGAGCTGGACCCGTCATTTGTTTAATGTGACTGCTTACAACTTTGCAATGTACAAAACATTGCTAATGCACGTATATAAACTGAACCCTAAATTTAATCCAGAGTAAGCAAAAAGATAGAAACAGTAGAACAGACAGACTGGACACCAGAACTCGGCTGCATAAACTTTTTATTTTACTTAAGTACTCACATAACCATAACACAGCAGCAGCAACACAGTAGCAGTGCTGTCGTCCCCCACTGCTACTGTGCTGCTACGGTTGTGTGTTATGGTTATGCGAGTACTTTTGTAAAATGAAAAGTTTATGCAGCCAGGTTCTGGTGCCCATTCTGTTTGTTCTACTACTGTTGATTTTATTGAGGCACAGAAATTCACTGTGGAGTGCTTTGTTTGCTTGCAAAAAGACAGAAAAAGATAGAAACAGTCTGATACATCACTGTGATTACCCACCACCAATTTCATAATAGTGTATGGTTAGGGCTTATTGTGCATGGTATTCAAGCAGCTCAAAAACCTTTTTGTGCACTATCATTAACCGCAGCTGTGATTCCCTCGTGCTGACTCCCGCTGCTAGTTTCACTGTACCTCAGCATTATTGTAACTGCGGTAAAAATCAAAAAAAGCTTTTTTTTTTTTTTATACCATACACACTATAACAAATAAAATATGGGTGACCCTATACAGCTCGCCTTGTGTTTTGCTCTCAAGGTCCATACACTGGTATCTCAACCCCTCAATGGAAACACAGGCTGGTTGTGTATGGACACCCATACATTATTTCTGATATGTGGTAATCCCTTGTGTTGCTGTAGGGACTGGCTCGAGTGATAGTTCCAGGCTTTATAAGAGAGAACAGGTAGAACCTGAAAACAGAGGATAAATTCTATAAATACAATCAGCATCAGAGGTAAATGTATTCATCACCCATTCTAGCAACAGAAAATTTCTATCTGAAAAATTCAGTTGTCAGAGGGGGGTTCTTTTTACCACAGATACGTAAATCCAATAATATACAATCTTAATCGCATAAAAAATTCATTACACAAGAATGAAAAAAAAAAAAAAAGTTAGGAGCACCAGGACTGGTATGGTGCTAGGCAATTATCAAACGAAGAAAGGCAAAAATGCAAGCACCCATACAGCGCAATAAAAACGGCTATAGATGGAAGTAGAAATCCAAATTTTAATATGCAGACCAGCACAAATACAAAACAGTGGCTTGAACAAATACTAACGTTTCACCGGGTACGCTGCCAGGCTTCTTCAGAGAGAACAGTAGATAAGAGAAAATAAGGGCAGAGGGTGGGCAAGGTAGCCCAATGGGACAGCAAAAGGAAAGAATATGAACTGAAAAAGGAGCAAGCCGATAGGCGAGGACGGATTATTTTTTTTTTTTTTTACTATTGGGCCTAAGAGGGTGTGGACTGGGGCCCCAACCTCTGGCAGAAACCCAGAAAAGGAGACGGGAAGAAGACAAGAAGAGAGGAAGAGAGGGAAGCGAAGAGGGAGGATAATAATAATATTAATACTCACTTGCACCATTCCCTGCGGGCTCGATCAACTGATGATGTTCGTCTCAACCCTCTTAATGAGGAGCCACTGCGCTCCCCCCTTTTCTCTTTTTTTTGTTTTGTTTTGTTTTAGAAACCTCAGCATATAGCCCAGGGGCTGGGTACCTGAAATATAGGAAAGGGATCTCACCCTCGCCAAGAAAAGGGGTTGGCAAGAGACACGGCCGACAACAGTTTTAGGCCCACTTAAAGTAAACAGACCTAATGCCCCTGCTGTCCCTCCACTTTCTGGCTGGGGGGTCCAAGAGATAACCCCCTCTGCCTGCTTTAGACAGGGTCCTAAAGGACCAAGGGTAGAAGAGATATCCTATATCTAACCCACCGAGGAGGTAATATGACAAGACAGGACCTCATAGGTTTCCTGATCGTGGCATCTGAAGGACTTAAGCTTCTAGCAGTGGACCTCCAAAGGAGCCCACCACTAAAAGGCAGAAAACAAGATATTAGGGCCCCAATCCTGACAGAGAACAAGAGAGTATCCCACAGAGGTCGGGTACTAGCAATAAAGCCAACCCTGGCATAGACTACGAAAGAAGCCCCGGGGAACCGAGGAAAGGGCCAGAGCCCCCTACTTGCCCCCCCCCAAGGTGGGCTCCAGGAAGTAGCAGGGGACCTGGAGAAATCAGTGGGACTGACCCCACAATTAGCCTCAACTTGCGGGGGCATGCAGGGAGGAGGCACTGCTCAGAGGCTGAGGCCCATGAGGGGATGGAAGGTGGAAAGCAGTGATGAATGGTGAAGATATACAGGAAGATTAAGAATTATGGTAGGTACATAATTTACATATCTTTACTATATCAGGCTTCATCATTTATCACTGGTGGGTAAGAACCAAGCCCACAAAGTGGACTGGTACCTCCCTGAAGGCTGGACCGCCTTCAGCCCCTTGTGGAGGAGTCACGTGGGGGAAGGGCCCATTGTGGGTCTGGCCAGACTCACCTTTCACTGAGAGACAGGACGGGCCTCCTGACCAGCAAGAGAGGGAGGGCGCCCCAACAGTTCCAGCGGAGCTCTTTGGAAGAAAAACCAGGCCCCCAGAAAGGTGAGGCAGTCACCCTATGCCGGACCAGGGGTGACAGCTGGGACAGGCAAAGCCATGCCGTCTGCCTAATGCAGACCACCGATCCCACCAGTCTGGAAGGTACCACACTGGCATCATAGGACGCCCGCACCTGGTATCTCGCTAGCTTCAGACCCCTTGTGGTGATGACAATGGCACGCCTGGTCACCTCGCAATCAGGCAAAGCCACAAGGAAAGTACCCATTGCATCCCACAGGCACCTTACATAGGTTGCCATGTGTACCTGATGTACTAATATAGCTAACAGGAGATGCGCTAGGGCAAAGACTCTCCTGTCCAGCGATCAAACTCTGCAGAGTCCGCATCTGGAGGACGGTCTCCTGTAAGGCGCAGACACCCAGAAGGGGTGTCCAGCCACTCCAGACTTGAGGTGGGGTGGGGAAAAGATCCTAGAGACCCCAAGGGGGTGCAATACCAATGTTGGCAGTCCCCCGGGGCAGGGGAAGAGGAGGCAGGCAACTGCCAGGTGCTGTGCGACTCCTTCGCGAAGGGTCGCAGCCACGGAGAAATGTCCGGAGACTCCAGGCTATATTTTCCAAGGAATACACGACTCACACACACGGTATTGCGGTTTTGAGAGGAGATATGTTGAGCTCCACCAGCACTGTCGACAGGAATTGCTGATATGCAGTGAAATCAGCATCTGATGAGGGGTATAAAGGGGGTTCCTCTTCCTCCAAGGAGGAAACTGATGAAGCGGAGGGGCTCCGCATAGGGAATGACGAAGCCATATCCAGAGAAAACCATCTCGCCCATGGCCCTACAGAATCGAGGGAACGAATCAGCCGCAGCCTTATACTTTCCACAGGTGAGAGGTCAAAGGGACTAGAGAAACCTGGGAGAAGGGGAAGAGGATGCGAAGTGGACCTGGGCTGGGAAATGTTGTCCTGAGGGACTTGATCCACTCTGCCTGGGTCAGGGGTATGAGCGGGGAACCCCCTACCGTGATGGGGATGCACTGTCCAGAATCCCCCTGCTGTTGAACCACCCCAAAGCCAGCAGGAGGGGATCCTAATGGGGACAACCCACGGTGGGGAGACCGGAGCCCAGCATGCCCAACAGGGAGACCCCTGTCCCCACCTGACACAGGATTCCGCCCCCCAGGAGGAGGAGTGGCCAGACCCACACACTGGCTCCTCCCATGGGTCACCAAAGCCAAACGAACAGAGCGAGGCAAGGCCCGACCCCCACAGCCTCCCTAGAGAGGACAGAGATCTGCCCCTCAAGTGAAGCTTTCTAGCTGTCAACAACCTAAGAGAAGGGGGGAGTGAGAAGTCCACCTCCATCTCCCCCACTCTGAAGTGACACAGAAAGGAAAGCCGGCAGCCACACTAGGCCACCCCCCCCCCAAGACAAGGGCCCCAAAGAGGCACCATCACCTAGAGTGGTGCCCGAATGGGCACCGGTCCCCTCCACGGCACTGACACAGCACTGACCTCAGCACCAACAGTGGCATCAATGTCAGCCGCGGCACCGACATCAGAGTTGGCGCTGACTCCGGTGCCAAAATTGGGAACGGCACCGACCCTGGACATGGCGTCATCAGCAGGCGCAGCATCCGCTACAGCACTGACATCGGCGCCAACCCCAGGCACAATGCTGCATGTGGCGTCATCACCCAAGGTGGCACCGAGAATGGCACCAGAGTCCCCAGCGGCGCTGACCAAGACCCGGACGGTGTCAAGTTCAATGTCAATGTCCAGGTCGAATTCTCTCTAAGACCTCAAATGGAATTCGACGGCAACCACTCTGAAGAGCCAGGTCACTACTCTGAGCCCTCCGAGCCACTCTCCGATTTGATGGGGAGACAACAGAAACACCCAGGGAAGCGACCCCCATCACCCTACCAGTTCCAACACCAAGAACGGTGTCAGAAAGAGACTGCGGCAGTGGAAGGAGGGTCCCGTTCACCGACCCCAGAATTGGGGTCAGGGGCCGAGACCACGCCCCCCAAAAGGAATCTCAGGCATAGGCCCCACTTGTAGCTGGGGCCTTGACACCAGGGTCTGCCAGTTCTCCAAGGGGGAACCATGCCTGGAGCAGCCAGCTTCCTCGGAGGAGGTCAACTGTACCCCCAACCGCTCTCCCAGACAGTGGAGTTCAGCGGAACATGAGCCCTCAGCCACCTGCTCTCCCCCGGTGCATGCAGCCTCGGGGGGAGGCCCGGGGGCCAGGCCTAAAGACCTTATCTTGGCGGCATGTGTGCATTGCTTGCCTCCAAAGGTTGGGGGATCATGTCCCAACCTCGCCGTGCACAGTTCTAGGGTGCGGTAGTTCATGCTGAAGTAGATATCACATCTGTCCATGTCATGATCAGGCTCCAGGCAGATGAAGCACCAATCATGCAGGTCCGTAACGGTGAAGCAACCTCCGCAGGGGCACCGACGCATGGGGGAGGTCCTAGCCTTAGATGATTTATGCCCCAAACCCGATGTGACTTGGCCGCAATCAACAAAATACAAAAAAAGGAGAAAGCAGGATGCCAAACTTAACGGTACTGAAACGGTGTCAAGAATGTCATTGAGTAATGTTATAGGGTTGAGTAGAACAACAGTAAAACAGACTTCTTTTCTCAGTTACGCAGTTGAGAGGAGCACTGTCCCACGAAGCATCGTCCACCTTGACGGCAGGAAGAGCAGAACTGAGGGAATGAAAAGGACGGCGTTGGTTACTGGCCAACCTGCGAGCGCCATGCAATGCGTCGGCCTCGAGGGTGGTGCCATCTCCGTCATCCTTCCCTCTTAAAGCAGTTAAGCTTTTTCTAAAGCAAAGCTTCTCATGGGGTCCTGCGCCTCCAGCTGGTACACATCAGTGATGAATGGTGAAGAGTGATACAGGGAAGATCAGAGATTTACAGAAATGGTTTCCGGTCCCATTGGCCAAGAAGTCCTAGGGCTTCATTCCTTTTAGTTTGAAAATGCACTTATTCTCTTTCCAGAGGAGAATTCAGTCTGTCCCCCTCCCCCATTTTCCAGTGGTGATATCCATTCAAGGCCCATGAATTGGATCCTTTCTGGATTATCTGGATTAAAACCATATATTTCATGGAAATGCAGTCCTACAGGGGTATCCAACCTCCTGTTACTGATAAACAGAATACATTCTTGAATCCTTGCTTTTAGATTTCAAATTGTTTTTCCCACATAATCTTTTTTACAAGTGCACAAGAGTGCACAGACTACAAATGTTGTATCACAGGTAATACATTCCTATATTTCCATGTTAATACCATTGTTTCCTGGATAGGTGAATGTGTTATTCATGACAGCATACCTGCATATACTGTAGCGTGTGCAATTGCAGAAACCTTTCAGTTTTTATGGCTGCATGGGTGGAACTCCGTAGACATTATGCCAGCATAGTAGGTTTAGTAGAGCTCTGTGGAAGTACGTGGACCAGAACGCTGTCTGGTGTGCTTCCACAGTACTCTGCTGAATGTCCACTGGTGCTGTTTATGCGGCCCTTCCCCTCCGTGGGACACATAAACACACAGCCTTCGTTGGTGCTCTGCTTTTTCTTCCGCACTGCAGAAATGACGTCCACTGTGCCCAAGATGGTGGCATTAACTTAAACTGCACATGCTTCACCATCTTGGGCATGGCAGACTCCGGTGCTCTGAGATCGCGGCAAGAGCTCCAAGTACTCTTTTACTTGCTCTCACCACACTCTCGCTGCTCTGAGCAGATCTTGTTTGGGAAACCAGCTCTGATTACTGGTCTTGTTCTGTGGTGCACCAAACTGTCTTTCAGGTTACATGCTCTGCTAAAGGTCACACATGGTTTGGGACCTACTGCCAGTCCTACTTGCCTGTCACTTTGTAGAACAGACAACCTTGATAAATTATGTTGCACATTCAACCCGCCCACTCATTATATTCGGTTACAAAAGTCACTGGGCAAAAGTTGTTACTAGCAGCGGGCAGCTTTTTGTTATCAAAGAGCAAGTTTTTGTTCCAGTGCTCTCACTTTTCCGACCCTACGTCCAGCCTCTGGGCACAAATTGTATGTCCCGCACCCCCCATCACTATATTTTATCTTCCCCAAGCTGACCTACCCAACTGTGGGCATAGCTCAGCAACCATCTCGTGCCGCACTCCTTGTGATAAACACCTCTCCTCCATCCCCTTCCCACACTTTACTTATGTCACATCCATTATGATTTATATGTATGCATCCCTGCGCCCCAGCTACACTTACTTCCCTCCTCCAACGCCCACTTACCCCAGCCCTCATAAGAGGGAGCGTTCTTGCCTGCATAGGCTCCTGTTAAGCCCCCTCACAAAACTCCTGTTGTTGACACTAATTTGTGCAGGTAACATCAAACTCAATCCTGGCCCCCCACTTCCTATCCAGGCTCCCTCCGAGCTGCCTGGCCTTAAGGGGCTAAGCCTGATTCACACTAATGCCTGTAGCTTGTTAAAAAAGCTAGACATTATTCAGTCCTGCTTTAGTATTGCCTCCCCAAATATTGTTGTGGTAACGGAAACCTGGCTGAGGCCTTCTACCCTGGACCACGAGATAAATATCCCCTCTTACGACGTCCACAGGACCGACAGGCCAACTAGGGGAGGGGGCGTGGCTATCTATGTCCGGGACAAATTCCCAGCCTCCATCGTTAACTCTACTGCTGTGCCCCTGGAATTTGAATGTACCACACTAAAAGTACAGCTTCCCTCTTCAACCCCCATTTATATATTAGGTTGTAATAGGCCTCCCTCTGCAGGGCATAAGGTGTTACAGCACCTATCCAGCATACTATTCTCTTTATCCTCCGAAGTGATTAATGCAGGAAACCTTAACATGGACTGGTTCTCGACTTCTTCATAACCCCTTAAGGAGTTTTGTGACAACTTTGGGCTGTCACAGCTCATAATCGAGTCCACCCGTCCTAACAAAATACATCCTAAAAACAGTACCCTACTTGATATTATTCTAGTTAACAAACCTCACCTATACTCCCACTCTGGCGTTTTAACGACCTCAGTGATCATTGTGTTATAGCCTGCGTGAAGACCTAGCCTAAGTTTATTTCCTTCTCTAGCTATGCCCTTAAAAGATTAAAACGACATTTTGACCCTAAAGCCTACCTCTTTTTCCTGTAATACACATACTGGCAGGACTTCAACCTGGCCCCTTCGGTTGAAGCAGTCTGCCAAAACATTGTTCTCAGTTCCATCAACAATATGCACCTCTTGTAAAAATCCGAACTAATAAGAAAACATGCCCTTGGTGCTCATCGAGCTTGAAAGTAGAGCTGCTCCACAAAGACTCGCTTTGGAGGAAGGCCAGGAAGACCAAACAGCCTAATGATTGGTCAGCTTTCAGAGCTGTCAGAAACCGCTGCACGAGAATGGTTAGGGATGCAAAACCTAGTTACTACCGGTCCGAACTTGATGCTTCCTCTAACAGCGCAACTAAATTCTGGAAAACCTTAAAGGAAATCCAAGGCCACAGTTCTGCTAGTCCATTCCCGTCACAAATCTGTTCAGGCAACTCGGTTGTTACTGACAAGCAAGAAATTCTTGAACTCTTTAATAATCACTTTGCCACCACGGGCCTAGCATTTGAGGACTCCCTCGCTTCTAACCTACGTGCACAACTATTTACTCCTAGCTCAACTTGCCCAGGTCCTGTCCCAACCTCGCCCCCTCCTCACACAACATTCTCCTTCTCCCCTGCCACAGTAAAGGAAATTGAGGAACTTCTGCTCCATCTGGATTGTAGGAAAAGTGCTGGGGCAGACCTGATAGAACCCTTCTTCCTCAAACTTGGCTACTGCATTCTGTCGCCCTCAATCACCCATCTCTTCAACATGTCCCTTACCCAGGGCTCATTCCCGGCCATCTGGAAAACTGCCCATGTTATTCCATTATTTAAATCTGGCAGCACTAGTGATCTTAAGAACTACCGCCCCATCTCCTTATTCCTTACACTCTCTAAGCTTCTGGAAAAAGTGGTAAATACCCAGCTTAACCAGCATATCAATGACTCGGACCTTCTAAACCCTGCTCAGTCTGGCTTCCGACCCCACCATAGTATCACCTCAACACTTGCTAAGGTCACGAATGACTGGTTGATAGCCTTGGATGCCAGGAAGCTGTGTAAAGGCTTATGTCTCGACTCAGCCAAGCTCGACAGTACACCACTCCTTGCTCCTGGTTGCTCTACGGAATACTGGCATCAGTGACACAGCCCTAGAGTAACTACCTCTCTGATCTACACCAACAGATCAAGGCTGGGGGAGGGCTCTCCCCTCTAAAAACACTCTCTAGAGGAGTACCACAAGGGTCCATCTTGGGTCCTCTCTTGTTTGCCATTTACATAAACGAACTACATGCTGGAGTCAAGTCAGCTGACATACACCTCTTTGTGGACGACACTGTGTTGTATGTAGCCAGACCTGCTCTGGAACTCGAGTGTAGTGACCTCCAAATAGAATTTATCCACTTATAGAACAATCTCCTTTACTCTAAACTTATGTTAAACACTAAGAAAACAAAGGCCATGATCTCCTCCCGTGTAGTAAACTTCCCCTACTCTATCATGGTGGGGACTACACCTCAAATCCACACCTTGCTCGGTGAATCGCTGGACTGTGTAGATTCCTTCAAATATCTGGGAGCGTAGATTGACTCCAATCTTTTCCTTCAAAGTCCATATCGAGGAACTCTCCAAAAAGCTTAAACAGAGGCTTGGGATTTTCTTCAGAATCAGGCATCTATTAATGCAGGAGGGAAGAACCAGGTTGGTACAAACAACGTTCTTGCCTCTCATCGACTATGCAGACCTTCTGTATGGGCACTGCTCTATTGCGGCCCTTGCCAAACTGGACACTCTGTACACCGGGCGCTCAGGTTCATTACCGGTGCCCGCTACTCAACACACCACTGTACCCTCTATAACACTGTAGGTTGGAATCACTTAGTCTTAGACAACAAAAGAACACCGTGCTCTAGATCTACAGGGCCATCTCTAACAAGCAGCCTCAATATATTAAGGATTGCCTACCTTCTTGCATTCCTGGCAGCTATCTGCTGAGAAGCCAGACTCATATCACCCTTTACATACCCAGAGTCAGGGCGCGCTTTGGTCTGGTGGCGATTGGTCATGCCTTACCAGTCCTCTGGAATACTGCTCAAAATTTACTGCAGCTTGTTTCTCCTGTACCATTAGCTGCCTTCAAAAATCTTATCCAACGATCATTTATGGAGTCCTGCAACTGCTTCCGGCGCTGAATCTCTGACTCTCCCTCCTACCCATAAGACACCTCCCCCTACAAATGGCACCTTTTCACCACCATACCCTCCCCCTTACCCTTAGACCTACTGCACTGACTAATGCAGCTATGTCAATCCTGAAGGTATTACAATTGCCCCCTCCTAACCTCTCCTCCCTCCACTATCCTTGGCGCATTCTGTGCCCTCAGTGCCCTTGCTTTATAGTTTTCTCCTAGGCCATGTAAAGCTTTGCTGGTCTAGACCTCATCCAATATAATATTGTACTCTACTGTCTATCAGAGACCTTCCTTGCACAGAACTTGCACATAGTGGTATGTTGACTGTCTTGGTACCATGCCTGAAAATTAAGCTGCCTTCTTCTGTTCTCAGTGTCAAGCCTTACGTTGCTACTTGTAAATTACTGTACACCACTGTGCCAAGCCATACCCTTCTCACTTGTCATGACTGTAAATAGGCTGCTGATGTTTCTACGCCTACTCCAAATTGTTGTATTGTGACTTGTTGTTGTTGTTGTTTAAACTACCAGGTCCATCTTGTAAATGAGCCCTGCTCAATGGTGTTACAAGTGGCTAAATAAAGATACTGATTGATTGATTGAATTTCAAATTATGCAATAACTCATTATCATATCCCCTTTTTCTAAATCTGTCCTTGAGTTCAGAGGCCTGTAACGGGGTAATAAACCCGCCTTTCTTAGGTTCTTGTTAGAAGTGCACAAAAAGTGAAGAGACAACAGACAAATGGTGTCCAGCAGAAAATATGATTCATTACTGGTATATAAAGCAGGCTTATAACCAACGGTGTAGTCACCGGGAGAATGCATCCAGTCTTTCTTACCTACGTAGGCAGCAGCAAGTCTCATCTCAGAGAAAATGTGCAATGCAAAGGGTCTTATACCCCTGATAAGTACCATAGCAACAGCTAAAAAGATATATAAAAACACTATCATTGGACAAGGCAAATAACCAGACTCCTAACTAGCCTGGGAAAGCTTGCTTAGCTTGCAAAAACAGCATGAGACAATGGGATCTTGTGCTTCTTCCAAGGACACTTGCAGTTACAGTTCTGCATAAGCGCTAAAGACAGCAGTATTACCTAACTAATAATTATACAATAATATAATACATAATATATACAGGAGCATCTCCCAGTGTTACAGTAAGAATACAGCAAGGCATAATTATAGTCAGTAAAGATACAGTAGAACACAGATCCTGACATATGCTTATATGATAAGTGTCCATGCCCTAAGATTAGAACATAAACATATTAAGTATTACTGTCTGCAAAGTGGGGGACCAATCGGGTGCTGGCCCATGGGTAACAGGCCTGTAAATCATACAATTCAAAAGTGCTGCAGTTCTTAAGGAGCCTTAAGAACTAACTACAGGGAATGGAGCTTTTTAATTGGGGGGGGGGAGCCATCTACATGGAGTACAGAGTTAGTGGCTGTACTTTCCCTAAACTTTTTGTTTAAATCAGGCTAGTACTTTCACTGGATATGATAACTTCAAGAAAATCAAGGCAATGAACACTGACAATATAGGTGGTTAAGATCATTTCCGTGTAGCCAATCAAACTTTTTTATGAGTTTTTTATGTTATTAGGGGGGTATACTACTGGATTAACCTATCTGGGGTAAAAGGTACTCCCTCGACAACTGAATTTTTTTACATAGAAATGTTCTATTGATAGAATGATGAACAATTTGTTACAACTGATCCTCTGTCTTTTTTCAGAGACTACCTGTTCTTTCATATAAAGCATGGAACTACCACTCGAGCCGCTCCCCATAGCAACACAAGGAATTACTACATAAAGAAACTGGTGATGGGTGATCGCAGTGATGTACCAGACTGTTTGTTTTTGCCTACTTTGGACTGAATTAAGGATTTAGTTTATATACATGCATTAACAATTTATTGTACACTGCAAATTTGTATGTAATCAAATCAAACAAATGAAGGATCTGTATTGGTCAGCTATTTTTTTTTTTTTAACAAACCTGCTTTCTGAATGAATTCATGCACTTTTATCATGTGACTTTTAAAGCACTTATGCATGTCACTATTTGTATTAAATAATGAATATGCATGAGCTAATGTATAAAATGACATCCACACTTCCTGTAAGCCACGCCCCCGAGGAAGACTTGTGGAAGTTTAAGCGCTGGGGCGAAGTAGCAAGCGGCTCCTGCTGCACCTGTTATTTCTGAGTGAACTAAAAAACTTTGAAGCATTGCAAATCGCATTTTAATAAAATTTGCATTTTTGTAGCTCACATAGTCCAGATTGCTCTTTTTAAGGGTTTCTAAAAGCTGCAGTATTTTTGGTGAGTGTCTGTGTGTAAGGGTATGCAGCCCCCCATCATGGCAGCGGCCTTGGCTGTGAGTCAGGGTTCTCAGCACTGGACTTGACCTTTTGGTACGGTGGGAGAGCCTTGAAATCTAGAAGCAACCCTTTGCCCATTATTTCTAGAATCCGCTTCTCTGAGGAAATGGTGGACCCCTGTGGCAATAAACTGTGCAACAGATCTCCGACTGGGAGCTGGTACCCCACAACCCATCACTGCGTAGCCTTAGAGGGGGCTCCCCACAAGTATCACCATCTCTGTCACCCCACACACTTTGTTTGTCCCTGGCTGCAAAACTTGGGTTTTGGATGCCAGTGCTGGAATGACCCTTGCTGGGGCTTACTGCTGAAGTTGTCATGGCTGAAAGGACCAAAACCGAAAGTCCTTCTTAGGTTTTTCACCCCTTTGGTTCTTCTGGGATGAAGCCACAGAATCTAGGGTGATGTTGGACTTCTCAATCCGTGAGAGATGTCTTTCCAGGGCAGGGCCGAAGAGATCAGTGCCCAAGAAGGGGATATCGGCCAGCTTATGCAGAGTGTCAGTCTTGATGGTGGAAAGCCTCAGTCAGGTCCGAGAATGTATGGTGACAGCAGCTGCCATGGCACAGGTGCTGAAGTCACCCTTGTCCAAAGCCATCTGAAGTTTGTGTTTAGCATGCGACTGACCCTGGTCTCTGATTATCTTAACTGGAAGCTGTTTGTCAGCTGGAGGAGGAGTTCCTCTATCACCCCAAACAGGGAATGACAAGAATAATGATAGTGCACCTGGCCTGATGGTGACCCACTGACACAGCAGCAAACACCATTTCAGCTGCATGGTCAATCTTCTTGGACTTCGCCTGAAGGCTTGTCCGTGTCCCCTTCAACCTCCCAATTTACAGAAGGCAGAATTTGAAACTGAGACCTCAGCAGAAGAGTGGTCGGAAAACCTCAAAAGGAAGATTGTTGGGGCCCCACACATGCAGACTATACGGGTGAAGAGTGCTGTGCAGAACGCTGGATGCTGCCAAAGCTCCAGGGCCAATCTGAATGGTTTCAGCCAAGGAAGGGCAACCCCCAGGGATTCGTCCCTGACCAGAATGTCAGCGAACAGGCACCTAACCTGTTTCTGGACAGGATCTAAGGGAACCTTCCTGCACTCTGAAATAAGTTGGATCAGAGCTCCAAAGGACACCGATTGGTGGTCAGTACTTTGACCATTTCCTGGTGAGAAGTATGAGTCTTGGTTGAGACCATCAACAACTTGCCTTTAGAGTCAAAGAATTTCTCAAAGACAGTAGTCCTTGATCATTTGCCACCATGGACCACACTGGTATCCATATCCTAGGTAACATCCATTGAAAGACAGCCTGACAAGCTGGTGACGCAGTGAGACTCCTTGGTCCAGGGCCCACACAAGGGCTGCCGTGGAGTTGACTCCACTCAAAATGGAGAAATACAAGTTATTCACCTGTAACAGGAGTTCTAGGAGTGATATATGCTGTTCATCCACACTTTGTGGCAGATTCCTTGCCGCTTTAAATCTTGCTGGAAGGTCTTCAAGCTGGCTCCTCCCACCCACCCATGTGGTAAAACCCTCGGCTCCACCCCATGACGCCAGATCTAGCCGCTGGAAGCCAGGTTGCCGCGTTAGGCTTGAGGTCGGTGGGTCGTGTAGATGAACAACATATACCACTCCTAAAACTACTGTTACAGGTGAGTAACCTGTATTTCTAGGGACGTGGATATGTTGTTCAATCCACACTTTGTGGCAGACTCCTAGCAGTTCTCCGGGAGGAGGGAGGCAAGGCGCGCACCCCCTACTTAGGGAATATGAACTGGAGAACTGAGGGCCCAAAACCAGCATCCCGGCGTGACTCTAGGTCAGTGTGGTAATGGGAAATGAAGGTGAGTGCTGACTTCCAGGTAGCAGCCCTGCAGATTTCCTGGATAGGAACAACCCTAGAAGCAGCCACCAAAGCAACGGTATGGCGGGTAGAATGAGCTCTTATCCCTTTGGGAGGCTCCATGCCCGCCAACCTGTAGCAGAGATCTATGCAGGAGGTGACCCACCTGCCTATCGTCTGCTTGGCTGCAGGTCTGCCAGGTGCGGCTTCAGCGTAGGTGACAAACAGCTGGAGAACCTCTCCCCGAACTTTAGCCGTTCGCTCCTTATAATAAGAAAGCGCTCTTCTAAGGTCCAAAGTATGGAGCCTATATTCGGCCTCCAAGGTGTGACTGGGGTAGAACACCGGCAGAGTCAACACCTGGTTAAGGTGAAACTCCGACACCACCTTCGGAAGGAATTTCGGGTGGTGGCGAAGGACAACCTTGTCCCTGTGGAAGACCAGATAAGGAGACTCAATGGAAAGCACCTGGAGCTCTCCCATCCTTCTGGCTGACATGATAGCCACCGAGGAGGCAGTCTTCCACGACAGGTGAGAGATGTCACACCTGTGTATCGGTTCGAATGGCTTGCCCATGAGCTTAGCCAATACCAGCAGTAGATCCCACGGAGGTGGAGGTTCTCGCATCGGATGGGATATGTGATCAAGGCCTTTGAAAAAGTGTCCTACCACCTTCTCCTGCTCTACCGACTGCTTGCCAATGACTGCTTGTCGGCCAGCACCCGGTAAGCAGAGATGGCTGCCAGGTGCACCTTAAGGGTGGTTGACCTTACCTAGCTGAGAAAGGGACCACAGGTAGTCCAGAATGCTAGCCAAGGAACAGGAAGAAGGGTCCAACCCCGTGTCCTGACACTAAATGGAGAATCTCTTCCATTTGAAGGCATAGCATTTCCTGGTCGACTCCTTACGGGACGCCTCAATGACGTTGAGGAACTTGTCGGAAAGACCCAAGGCCTGGAACTCTAGCCACTCAAGAACCAGGCCATCAGGTGCAGGGATTGAAGATCCGGATGGAGAACCTTCTCGTTGTCAACTGAGAGCAGGTCCGGGCGGCCTGGAAGCCGCCTTGGGAGCCTGGAGCTGAGGCTGAGGAGATCTGGGTTCCAGAACTGGCGGGGCCAGTCCGGGGCTACTAGAATCACCTGCACCTTGTCCCTCTTCACCTTGAGAAGCATCTTGTGGATCAAGGGAAATGGAGGAAAGGCATAGAAGGGGCCTGGGGTCCACGGCCTCGAAAAGGCATCCCCCTGCAGCGAGCCCTGCTGAGGGGGGTGGGCTTGAAACAGCCTCAGCTTCGCATTCTCCCTGAAGGCGAACAGGTCCACCTAAGGGTAGCCCCAATGGGAGAACAGATCTTGTACTACATTAGGTAGGAGCGACTGTTGGAGGTTCCTGCCACATGAATGGCTAGGAGATCCACCTCCAGGCTGATCACGAGAGGCCAGATGCAGTGAGCCTCCTTGCACAGAGGCAAGGAGTGCATCCCGCCATGACGGTTGAGGTAGTACATGGTTGTGGTGTTGTCCGTCTGGACCGGAACCACCTGACCCCATACAAACGGAGCGAAGGTGGTGAGGACTAGTCGAATCGCTCAAAGCTCCAGCAGGTTGATGTGGCATCGAGACTCCTGAGGGGACCAGAGGCCGTGGGCTCTGAGCTCCCCCAGATGGGCACCCCAACCCATCAGAGAGGCATCGGTCGTCAGAGTGACTGTCGGCTCGGGGCGGATGAACAGGATACCCTCCTGCAGATGAGCTGGGACGAGCCACCACTGCAGACCGTCTCACATCTCCTGGGTCACTGTCACCGGCTGGTCCAGAGGACCGGAGCGCTGTCACCACTGGCTGGCCAGTCCACATTGCAGGGGACGCATATGCCAGCGGACCCAACGGACCACACTGGTGCAGGCCGCCATGAGGCCCAGGAGGCGCAGGAAGTCCTAGGCAGGGCGCAATTGCCCAACCAGAAATGACTGGGCAAAGGAGGAAAGGACCTCATCCCTGTCCGCTGGCAGCCGGGCTCTGGCTCGAACAGAGTTGAGCTCTGCCCCGATTAACTGAATCACTTGCGATGGCATGAGTTCCAATTTGGCCTCGTTGATGAGGAGGCCAATCTGAGAACAGACCTGGAGGGCCAGATCCCTGGACCGCTCCACCTCCAACCTGGCGGGGGCTGAAATCAGCCAGTCGTCCAGGTAAGGGTACACCCGGACCCCGCAGCGCCGCAGGAATGCTGTCACCACTGCCATGCGTTTGGTGAAGACCCTGGGAGCTGGAGAGAGGCCGAAGGGTATGGCCCAGAACTCGTAAAGAGATCCCTCTGCTCTGAAGTGGAGGAATCGCTGATGAGACGGACAGATTGGGATGTGAAAGAACGTGTCCTGAAGGTACAGAGAACAGAACCGCATGCCTGGTTCCAAGGATGGAATGATCTGAGCCAGAGTGACCATCCTGAAGGTGCGAGGCCTTAGGAACTTGTTCAGGTCGTGCAGGTCGAGAATGGGGCACCAGCCCCCCATCCATTTTGGGACCAGAAGTACCTGGACACAAACACTGGGTCTGGAGGAGGGTCCACCACCTCGCTGACCACCTCGTTCTGGAGGAGCAAGGCAATGTCGGCTCGACGAGCCAACAGAGAGGCTGTGGATCCCGTAACCCCCTGTGGGGCCATGGCTCGATAGGGAGGGAACTGCTCGAATTCCAGAGGCAGACCTCTGCCAACCACTTCTAACACCCAGCGGTCCGTGGTGATAGTGGACCAGGCAGAAAAGAAGTGGTGGAGCCGTCCCTCCCCCGGGGGGGGGGGACCAAGGGAGGAGTGGCAGTTGGGGGCGACATCCCTCAACCCGTCACTGGGCAGGCTTGGAGGAAGGGCCCACTGAGGGACCTCCTGGACCCTTGCCTCCAGGCTTCCTACTAGAGGAAGTGGCAGACTTGGCCTTAGGGCGCCAACTGTGAGGCTGCTGGTCCTGATGTTAGTGTTGCTGGGCTGAACGTGCCGCAGGAGCAGAAGGGCGAAAGGACTTACGCTGCTGCAGGCGGCCTTTGTCCTTCTGGGCAGACATGACCGAGTCCAAGGTAGCATTGGACTTCAGGATCCTCTGGAGATGGCCTTCCACTCCGGGCCCGAACAAGTCGGTGCCCAGAAAGGGAACATCTGCCAGCTTGTGCTGGGTGTCTGCCGTGAAGGTGGAGATCCACAGCCAAGCTCTACGGCACATGGCCACTGCGGCCACTACTGACCAGGCACAAGAGTCACCAATGTCCAATGAAGTTTGGAGCTGTTGTTTAGCCACCGCCCTTCCCTGATCCCGCACCTGCTTGTCCGTTGTCTAAAGGTCAGCTGGGAGATGAGGAATCACCTCATCCAGGGAGCCCATAAGGGCGTGTGAGAAATGTGCCATCAGAACGGCCAAGCTAGCCTGACAAAGGCCTAGGGAGGGAGGAAGCAGCGTGAACCTTCCGCCCTGAGTAATCCAACTTTTTGGATTCCTTATCGGGTGGTTTGTCCACGTCCCGAGCATTCCCAGAACGACGGAAAATGCTATCAGTCATTAACTCCTCCACAGAGGGATGCTCCGAGAAACCGCAGAGTGAACTGGTGGGGACCGCGTACTTTCGAGCCATCCTGGCCAAAGGCGTGGGACAAGATGCTGGCCGCTGCCACAACTCCAGGGCCGGGCCAACCATGGCTTCGGCCACCAGAAAGGCCTCCGTAGGGGAATCCCCTTGGTCCAGTATCTCCGTAAGGGGATACTTGGCCGGTTTTTCAATGGGTTCGAGCTGCATCCCAGTAGACTCTGAGATGAGTCGAAGCATACCCAAAAACAAGAATGGGCTCTTGTCCACAGACTGGCCCCCTGCAGACTCCAGGTCAATTGGCCTGGAGAACAGGGAGGAGTAGTCTTCAGACTCTGAGGAGTCTGCAAACAGCTGCCGAGCGCTTAAGCCACCCTCCACCTGCCGAGGTCGATCGGGAGTGAGGGTGACCGACAATCTATGGGGCAAGCCCTGACCCGACCGAGAATCCTTGGTTGGGGCCCCAGTCTTCGGTTGTGGAGGCGGAGGTTCCAGCACAATGGAGGGAGCAGCCAGTTTCGGCTGAAGAACAGGCGCCAGGGGCAGCTCCTTGACTACCACGAGGGGTTGTTTCAGCCGCTCTGGTGACAGCCACTTAATGGCCAGAGAAGGAGACGGAGTTGGCTTGTTACCGGTCAGTAAAAGTTGCTGCCACATCAAGTCCTCATAGTGCTGACGCAGCTTGCGCCAGAGCCTATCCTCTGAAGAGGATAAGCGGTGACGCCGCTTTCCATGGTGCCGAGACCGAGACTGCCGACAAGATCGGCTGGACCTGGAAGAGGACCGAGACCGACACCTTCGGGGATTCGGAGGGTGAGTCAGAGAGAGAATGGGGGAAACCCACCCCTCCTTCGGTGCAGGGACCCTGACTGGGAACTTCGGCACAGGAGGCACAGGCAAGTCCTTGGTAACCACTGGGGAAACCGGTAAAGAAGGGTTGTCGGCTTCTCCAGTCGACAAACCGTCCAACGGGTCGAGACAAATCTTGGCCGCGTTGACGGATGTCTCGGCCGGCTGACCTGACGGGAACACCGTGAAGCCAGCGGCCGTAGCCACAACCTCGACCGAATTCGAGAGTCGATGGTCCGGTGAAGGGGATCTCTCCCGCTCCCTCGAATGTCGACGGTGGGACTTACTTTTAGAGTCCTTCTTTCTGGACCGACTAGAATGTCCCGATGGCCCTTCTCCCTTAGTGGAGAGGGACTGACAAAGCTCCTTAAGAGAAGCAGTGTAGGAGGAGCCCAAGGAGAGCGGGATAAATGCCACGGCTGAGGAGGAAGAAGAAGAAGCCTGGGCCATCTCCTCCTCAAGGGCGATCATCTGCTCCAACTGCTACCACCAGAGCCGCCCGCCCAGCGTGCACCACCAACAGGCCTCCTTAGACTTGACCGCGGGTACCGTTTTTCAGGGCGCCCAAGAAGTAGTCTGGCAGTGTGGTCCTCCAAGACCAAAGCCGAGAAAAACCTGCACAATTTGCAGGCCTGCGAATCATGGCCAAGCCCCAGGCAGCAGACGCATGTGGAGTGCGGATCGGTCCGGGACATCTTCTGCCCACAAGGGCACAGATGGAAGCCAGGAGTCAATTTGTCCATCGCAGCCACAAAGGAAGACGAAGACCTTAGTCTTGTAAATGGTATAATTCATTTCGGGAAATCCGAAGAGTGTGGATCCAGGCCTAAAACGCAAAACACTAAAGAGGGAACCTGAGCTTCCAAGCGGTAATGAAGATCTGGCGACATGGGGTGGAGCTGAGGGTTTTACCACCCGGGTGGGTGGGAGGAGCCAGCTTGAAGACCTTCTGGCAAGATTTAAAGTGGCAAGGAACCTGCCACAAAGTGTGGATTGAACAACATATCCACATCCCTAGAAATGAAAATTACGTACTCACTGTAATTTTTGATCTTCTTGGACAAGTCTTCACCATCCATTCATACTGCTAGGTACAAGCCGGAGGCACTAGAACCCCACAGGAGTCAGAAATCTTCAGAGGGACCAGCACCAAGATAGGACTGTACATGCGTGGCACCACAAGACTGGCTCGCGCCTGTGTAGGCTATCTCGGCATCAACATGCCAACTGCCTCAGTATTTTTTTTACCAAGGAGGTGCAGCATAAAATAAGTTAAAAAACACCTAACCTAACAAGGGCATAAGATAGCTCACGTGACCTGTATAAGAAGGGTCAATCTGAAACCAGGTCTTCACAGCCCAAACAGAACCAGAGGGTGAAGATCAGGAAAAGACTGAGTGAGCTTGGGGGATGGTGGGTGGTTGTATAAATTAATGAATGGTGAAGACTTGTCCAAAAAGAGACTGCGTGCCTCAAATTCCATATTCAAGAGGAGATATATTATAAGAACCACCCGCCATTTCCCCAACATCCAACAGAAGCACCTCGACCTCAGAGGGTAGTTGGTCCAGGAGGTTGGCAGGTGGTTAGGAGGGGCAAATCGGGTGCCCCATAACTCGGTGCTCTCCAACATATCACCTCCACAAATCACATAAAAACTACAAAGAGGTATCTGCCTCTATCTCCGAAATCAAACAAAGGGTAAGACGACACTGCAGAGCAGGACACTGCAGCACAGGACCTAGCACAACAAAACTCGCCCAAAACAGGAACCAAAACAAAAAAAAGCAAAAAGGAAATCCAAAACACTTCTGATCAAGGAGACTCCATGATACAGGGAGTTGATACCTATCTCCAGCCAGGGGTAATGGTCAGATGTCTCCCAGATACATCAGTGTGGAGAGACACTCACCGGAATGCTAAAATTGTTCAGGAAGCAGGAGAAAACACTGACGTCCTGGTACACATAGGGACTAACGATCTCGCCAGCCGGTCAGCTGTGGAGATCAAGGAACACCTGACCAGGCTGGGTGACAAATTATCATCCATTTCATCTGGCATCTCCTTCACTGAGATCCTGCCAGTCTGGGAGAGGGGGGGCAGATGGATGGAAGATCAGAGAGGGGGAGATAGGGGAGCTAAACATGTAGCTCAAGGGCCCGTGCCAGAAAAAAGGACACAAATTTGTAGGGAACTCGCAACAGTTTAGGGAGCGAAATTTCTTTAAATTCAATGGACTGCATCTGACCAAGGAGGGAGTCAGTGCATTGGGGCAGAAGTTTGTCTTCTTTGCAGGATATTTAAACTAGCAAATGGGGAGAGGGGTGCAGCACTTGATACGTCGAATGGGAAAAACATCCTTCCCCCCTCAGCTAGCGGTCAAACAGGACTTCAGCATGTTTGTAGTTCATTTGCATCACCAGATAAGGAAAAAGGTCCAGCTCCCCATACGACGCAGAGGGAAAACACCAGACCTCGCCCAACAACTAACACACCGAAATCTGGCCGATGGAAAATCATGTACACAAATGCTCGCAGTCTGGGAAACAAGATCCCAGACCTGCAGGCAATAGTGACAGAGGCTAAACTGGACATAGTAGCCATTAGCAAGACATGGTTTACCAGTAACAACACTTGGGAGACTTCAGTACCTGGCTATGTACTGTTCAGAGGAGACTGAGGTGCCTCCTCCAAGGCCTGAGCTCTCTAACTCCCCATAGGGAATCTATCCTTCTCGGTGACTTTAATCTAAACTGGCTGAGCTGCCACCAGCCTGACTATGGTGCAGGTGATCACTCTTCCCACCAGACAATCCATGCTGAGCCACCCAGACTCTACTAGACTGGATCCTCATAAACAGGGAGGACCGAGCATTACACGCTGGCACCATGGCTGACTCTCTAAGTGATCATTCACTGACCTATCTCCTCTGGTCTTCCAAATTAAAGCACCCCCCACCCAAATACCGATCTCTAAGAAATTTCAGCTTCCCAGTCTCCACAAATCTCCTCGAGGAGGCCCAATCCTTGGACTGGTCCACGCTTTTTTTCCCTTTCCAATGTAGCCATGGCAGTTTCCACATTTACCCAGACTCTACTAACGCTCTAGGACCGCTTTATCCCCCCTGTCACTACCAGACGGGTCAGAGGCGGGTGCTCGCGCTGGGTCTCTAAAGACCTCCTAACCCTTATCAAGGCCAGAGACCATGCCTGGTCCACTTTCAAAGCAACCCCCTCTCCTGCCCTCTGGGATGCTTACAGGCACATGAGAAACAAATGTAAGCAACAGCCCAGATTTTTGAAACAGACCCACTTCCGCAACCTACAAAAGGCCAACTTTGGAGACCCTAGAAAATTCTGGGACTCAATCGGCTCCCTCCTAAACCCCCGCTCCAGCTACGCTGCACCACATCTCAACTCCCAGGATGGGCTGCTGACCGACCCTCACGATGTGGCCAGTGTCTTCAACTGTAAGTTCACCAACTTTCCATGTACCTACATAAGCTGCCAATTGCCCAACCTCAAAGCCCGGCCCTAATATATGACACACTGCCATCCTCCTCCAGCTCTGCCACTCACCTGCAAATACCCCCATTCTATTTTAAAGCCCTCTCCATACATGATACAGTGAAGCTACTCAAACATCTACCTAACAACGGCTCCTCTGGATCTGATGGCCTATCTCCAGTCTTTCTTAATCTGATCTCTTCGTCGAATGCCAAGCCACTCACCTTCATCTTTAACCTTGCCCTTTCCACCTCCTCCATGCCTGACCCATGGAAGATAGCTAAGGTTATCCCCATTCTTAAATCTGGTGACCCCAAATCCTCTGACAATTACCGTCCAATATCCATCCTCCCTCATCTCAGTAAACTACTCCAGAGAGCAGTCCACAATCAGCTCACCGAGTACATAAGCAAATACACCCTCTTATGCAACCAACAGCATGGCTTTCGCAAGAATCATTTCACCGCCACTGCCCTCGCTCTACTGACCGACCACATCCTCTCTAACAAGGATAATGGTAAAGCCACTGGGGCTGTCTTCAGTGACCTCTCAAAGGTTTTTGACATGGTTAACCATGCCTTCCTTACCTCCAAGCTTAGCCTCCTTGGTTGTTCTCAGAAACTGACAAGCTGGTTCACTAGCTACCTTACTGATCGCTCACAATTCGTGTGTATTGGTCAAACCTGCTACCCCACCCTGCCTGTCTCTGTGGGGGTCCCTCAAGGCTCAATCCTGGGTTCCCTCCTGTTCTCCTTATTCGTTAATGCACTTCCCTTCGACTGCCTCAACTGTAACTCTCTCCTGTATGCCGATGACCTTGTCCTCTTCCACAGTGACAAATCCACGGCCGCAATTTCCTCAGTTCTCTCACACAACTATGCTGCAGCCCACAGCTGGTTCTAAAAAAAAACTCTACTTAGTAAATGCCAAAAAAACTAAATCCATGCTGTTTGGCCCATCCTGGCCAAAACTAAAAGCAACGCCCCCTTACGCATTCTCACCCCAGATGGTACAGCCCTGGAGGATGTCAACACCTACAAATACTTAGGAGTACTTACTGCTCGACCCCTCCCTCACCTTCACTGAGTATGCAAATTCCCTTGTCAGAAGGTTCCATCAAAAGTTAGGTGCCGCCTATAGATTCAGGCAATACCTTACCCCTGAAGCTAGACTAGCCATTGTCCAGGGTAATCTTCTCCCTATTCTTGACTACTGCTCCCCTATTTATGCCAGGATCTCAGCTACTGCTATGGCTAAGCTCTGCGCTGCCTACAGCAGCGCCTGCCCTTCTTTAATGGGCCCGTTCTCCACCCACCACTGTATCCTCTATAATACCCTTGGATGGCTACCGCTGCAAGGTCGCTTGATCTAGCCCTCTGCTGCATGGTGGACAAAGTCATCCGCATGGCTCCAGAATCCCCCCAACTGCCCTTCTGAAAACCCGAACACTCCTCCGCAACCTCCGCTCAAATGGTCCTCCCCCTCTAGCTGTTCCTAGGGTATCCACCAACATGGGTAGCAGAGCTTGGTCTGCAGCTGCCCCCTTGCAGTGGAACAAACTACCGGCTGAACTCCGTTCCACTGACACACACTCCAGTTTCAAGTCCCACCTTAAAGTCTGGTTCCTGGAAAACTCATCCTGCCGATGCTCCCAGGGGTCCCACACTAGTCAACTCCCCAGCCCAGGGGTTACCCACCTACCCACACTAGTCAACTCTCTTGCCTACAACTGTTATATTGCATTTTTCACAGTAATATTTGACTTCCTTGCCTGTACGTCTTGTATATACATTTTTTTACTGAGTATTCTGTGTATTACTTGCTCACTGGATGATGCAGTCTCACATTGTACACTGTGCCTATGATTTGTTTGTTTGTACCATGTCTTCTCATGTCTGATGTTGAAACCTTGTATTCACTGTTCTCAAATGGACCTATACATCAAACCTGTATATTGTGTCTACTATTGCTGCTTGTATCAAATCTGTTTCATGTGTATTACTGTTACCTTGTACTCCACTGTCACCCTGTGCCATGTGTTATGGCCTGGGTCATGCCTGAAAACGGTCCCTGGGATCAGTGCACTCACCCGGTCATCAAAGTCATAAATAAATAAATAAAAAGGGGTGGTGGAGTGGCCCTTTATGTCAATGAAAATATCAAAGCTACAGAAATTCAGAATACACATAAGCAGCCAGAAGAACTGTGGGTCACCCTGGAAACAGCCATACGAACTGGGGTTGTCTACAGGCTTCCAGACCAGGGGGAGGACATAGACACATTACTGTTAGAAGATATACAAAACATGACAGCTAAAGGGGAGGTTCTGATAATGGGAGACTTCAACATGCCAAATAAGATTTGTCAATACCAGCAGGAACATCTGCCAGAACAAGACACACAGTGTACTCCCTGCAGGGGAGGGCTTCAAACAACTGGTACAACTACCCACAAGAGACAGGACTATCCTAGATCTGGTACTGACTAACAGGGAAAGGATCACAGATCTCCAGGTAGTAGGTCACCTGGGGGCCGCTGACCATCACATGGTATGGTTCAATTTGGCCACTAGAATTAAATCATCCCATTCCAAGGCAAAACTATGGGACTTCAGAGGAGCTGACTTTGATAAGATGGCCAACAGAGTTAAGCTAGCCCTGGCACAAAGAAGTACAGGTGAGGGGGTACAGGCAAAGTGGGCAAGCATTAAGGATGCAATACTTGAAGCAACATCCCATTGTGTTAGAGAGAGAAAAGGAAGTGCAAAAGAAGAAAGAAACCACTTTGGTTCTCAGAAACAATAGCAGAAAAGCTCAGAGCCAAAAGGCTGGCCTTCAGGAAATATAAGGGAACGCAGCGGGATGAAGATAGGGAGGCATACCAAATTTCCCTAAGGGAAGCAAGGAAGGCAGTAAGGCAGTCAAAGGCCCAAACTTGAGGAAGCACTAGCACGAACAGTAAAAGAAGGTGACAAGACTTTCTACAGATACATTAGTGAAAGGAGAAAGTCCAGAGGAGGTATTGCTAAGATCAAAGGAGATAAGGAGGCATGTAAGGAGGAGGAACATGTAAAAGCATCTGTCCTAAATAGATACTTCTGCTCAGTATTTACTAAAGAGAAGGTAGTGCAGGGCCCACAGCTCAGAACCATGGACACAGAGGGGAGGGAGGTGTGCATTAGTCCCTTCACAAAAGAAAGGGTCCTACAAGAGCTCAATAAGCTCAGGGTAGACAAGGCAATGGAACCTGATGGCATACATCCCAGGGTACTAAAGGAGCTAAGGGTAGAACTTGCAGAGCCATTATCAAAACTGTTTAGTGAGTCTCTGAGCACAGAAGAAGTTCCAGAAGACTGGAGAAGGGCTCATGTGATCCCACTCCACAAGAGTGGTAGCAGGGAGGAGGCAGGGAACTACAGAACAGTCAGTCTTACCTCAGTAGTGGGCAAGATTATGGAGACACTCCTTAAGGAAAGGACAGTGCAACACCTGGAATCCATAGGAGCACAGGATCCAAGACAGCAAGGTCCTGTCAAACTAATCTCATAGATTTCTTTGACTGGGTAACCAGAGTGGTGGACCAAGGGGCAGCAGTTGATGTCACCTACCTTGACTTCAAAGAAGCTTTCAATACTGTTCCACATAGAAGATTGATTAATAAGCTTGGTAGGCTCGGGGTGGGTCAGAAGTTAGTCAACTGGGTGGCAAACTGGTTGACGGCCAGAAAACAGAGAGTGGTGGTAAACGGTATACAGTCAGAAGAGATGCAAGTCACAAGTGGAGTAATTCAGGGATCAGTCCTGGGGCCAGTCCTCTTCAATATCTTCATCAGTGGCATTGCAGATGGACTGGAGGGTAAGGTTTGTCTGTTTGCAGATGACACCAAGATCTGCAACAGAGTGGATGATCCAGATGGGGTGGGCAGAAGGAGAAGTGATCTGGATAAACTGGCAAAATAGTTGGAAGAGTGGCAACTGGGGTTTAATGCAGAGAAGTGCAAGATCTTGCACACAGGGAAGAGAAACCCTGAAGCCACCTATAGGCTGGGAGGGGAGTTGCTGGCAGTCACAAGGGAAGAAAGAGACTTGGGCATCATCATCACCGATGACCTGAAATCATCCAAGCAGACCACTAAAGCAGTAAGTAAGGCTAGGGGGATGTTGGGGTGTATCAGTAGGGGTATCACAAGTCGTAAGGGGGAGGTAATAATCTCTCTTTACAAGACACTGGATAGGCCCCATCTGGAGTACTGCAAGCAGTACTGGAGGCCACACCTTCACAAGGACATTAACCAAATTGAGGCAGTCCAGAGAAGGGCAACCAAAATGGTGCAGGGACTGCATCAGAAAACATATGAGGACAGATCAACAGAGCTCAATATGTATACCCTAGAGCAAAGGAGGGAGAGAGGTGATATGATCGAAACATTCAAACACCTTAAGGGCATTAACAAGGTGAAAGAGTCTAACATGTCTCAATATAAGAAAAATAGCAGGACAAGAGGACACAGCATGAGATAAGAGGAAGGCCAATTAAAGGGTAATGTGAGGAAGTTCGGTGGATGCATGGAACGGCCTACCTCAGGAAGTGGTGGCTATGAATAAAGTGCAGGGCTTCAAACAGGCTTGGGATAGGCATAAGGGAGCAATACAGATGAGTATGAATAGATAGGACATTGACAGAGCAAAGGCCAATGGCATATTCATAAGGTAGAAAAAGAAATGGGCAGACTGGATGGGCCTTGCGGTCCTTATCTGCTGTCCACTTCTATGTTTCTCATACTTGTGGTAAATGTATGAGATGCAGTTAGCCAACCATTTTGACAAACCCTGTTTGGAGATGGTCTTGCCCTGACATTTGGGCACAAAGGTCACAAACAACTGGTCAGACTTCCTAACCTCTTTGGTCCTAGTGACATAATATCTCAGAATCCTGTGAACATCTGAAGTGTGCAGGAGGTATTCCTCCTGTTGGAATACTGTGGGTAATATACCGGCAGTTCAACATTCTGGTTCAAAATAAATTCCGAACAACTTCTGGAAGAAAGAAAGGGTTTGTCCTCAGACTCACCCGGTCTCCATGGAAAATCAGATAAGGCTCCTTAAAGACGTGGGCCTGAAGCTCTGAGATCCTTCAAGCTGAAGTTATAGCGACCAAAAAGAGCATTTTCCAAGACAATAACGCATGTCTCAACTTGCTGCTGGCTCAAAAGGGAGCAAAGTAAGTTTTTCTAAACTAACATTTAAATCCCATAGGGGAACTAGATTCCAGACAGGAGGCTTAAGGTGAAGGATCCCCTTAAGACAGGTTCTGGAGCAAGGTTTTTGGCCCCCACCAGAAGGTGCTAGGTGGAAACTGCAGATAAGCAGACCTTCAGGGAGGAATAACTGAGGCCTAAATCAGACAGGTGCAAGGGGTACTCAAGGACCTGGGGGGAAGAGCAAGTGAATGGATCCAGGCCCTTGGCCGAGGCTCAGATAGAGAATCTCTTCCACTTCATAGCATATGTGGATCTGGTAGAGGGTTTCCTAGCCTCTACTAGAACCTGGATGACTCAAGAAGAGACGCCATAATGAGAGACAGCTATGTCCAAAGCTGCCACGCATGCAGGTGGAGAGACTTGAGGCTCGGGTGCACTAGGTTGCCCTGCTCCTGAGACAGAAGGTCGTGGGAGAGAAGAAATACTGGGGGTTCCACAGTCCTGCAGCAGAGGGAACCAGATCTGCCGAGGCCAAGGGGGGCCTATGAGGATCATCTGAGCCCCCTCTGCCTGTAACTCAGCAGAACCTTCTGCAGAACTGGAACGGGGAGCTGCACAGGGGGGGTCTGACGCCGGGTAGCAGAAATTTCATCTAAGGCCGACGACAGGTGGTCCCGGGGAGGGCTGTGCCCTTAGCTTACATCGGCCAATGGTGGGGGGTGAAGCAGACAATGGCGAGGAATGGGCTGGTGGTGCCAGTGGCGGGGCCATAGAAGCAGCGATGATGGAAGAGTATTGTCGGTGGGTGTTACCCACTGACAACCGTTTATCTGCCAAACGTTTTTCAGATGTCAGCTTGTTTATCCAACAGGAGTGTGATGCTGATCTCCCTGAGGAGTGCCCTGAGGCTCTCTGTTTGTCCCAGGAGTCAGCAACAGAGACAGAGACCAACCGGGAAGATGCCAACGTTGGTCCTGAGGCAGAGACGGACCTGAAGTGATCAGAGTGCCGGCCTGAGGCCTGATCATGCAGCCGGACTTTGAGCGGCTGCAAGGCTGGGCCCGAAGACCCAGAGCCAAAGTCCCTACCTCCCAATGCCCTGACCAGGATGGGGGCCTTCACTACCACTAGCCGGGCAGGGCAATGTGTCACCCAGGATGCGGAGTCCGAGCTACCCTTGGAGGCAGAGCAGGAGCAGGAAGACCGGGACTTCAAGGGTGATCTCTCCTTTTTCTCCTCCTCCTCCTTATGATGGTGCTTCCTAGAAGATTTTTTGTGAAAAGAAACCCCCTGTGAAGAGGAATCTTTCTGCATTGCAACAAGTTTTTGCTCTGTGAGGAAAGCCTGAAGGGCCTTTTGGCGTCGAATTCTCGTCCTACTGTTGAATTTTTGACAGTGCGGGCAGGCAGTGGGGTTGCGGTCGGGGCCTAGGCACAGGAGGCAGGCCGAGTGCCCATCCTTCGATGAAATTTGTTTGTTGCAGGTACACATGGATTGGCGCCATTCAATGGAGGATGTCAGGGAAGACGACATACGGAACAGTAAGGTCGGAAAAAGCTAACTTTTTCACTGAAAAAGAAAAAAAAAAAGTCTACTGGCAATATGGCGGTTATGCGCAGTGAGGAAACGTCCGTGGGGCCCAGTACGCATAGTCGATGGCGGGAAAAGAACTGAGGGACGCTGGAGACTGCTCTCCCTTTATGGCGTACGTGACATCTGTGGCGGGCCGACGTCGGGGGGCAGTCCACACTCTGTACTGCTGGCTAGAACTTTTCCATGGGGTCCTGGCACCTGCCAGTTTCAGTCCTACTGGTGTTACTTGCCCCAAGAGCTAACTCTCGAAGTAAGATTTAGAGATATCCTCAGACGAAGAAGGACTTTATTTTCTATATTTGTACTGCCTTTGTAAATAGTTATACTAAAACATTTTATTTTACTGTTACTGGGGAAAAATAAAACACTACTTGCAAATTTTACACCTGCTTCCTGATTTGTGCCTCGATGGCAACGGCATCATCCTGAATTATAATTTGTCAATAAAGTAACAAACGCTAACCATGCCATAACAACCATAACGTTAGTGTGTTACCCTTTTTTCATGGAAAGTATTTTTGAAAGGAATAAAACAATCCAAGCACTTATACACTGGCTACTCTATTTTCATAACTGATCTCCAAGACAACTTCTACAGTATTACCTGCTCACCACTGATTGTTTGCAGATTCCGAACTGAGGACTCTGTTAATGATGATATAAAGCTCCAGATGCAGGATGCCGGTTTCCAGCCTACTTCAGCGTGTACGTTCAACAGCTCTGTCAACACAGCTATATACATGTCACAGCGATCCAGATCTGCAACCTAAGGGCAAGAAAAATACAGAAAAGGAGCCACTTTAAAGTATCTTTGCATTTAGATGTATTGCATGTAGTTCTGACAAAATAAGAAGAGACTACGTGTGACCTAAAACACATCTTCACAAGTGTTTACTCATAGGGATAAATGCAGTACTGCCCACTTCTCCTGTGGTTAAGTCACTCAACTGTGCCTTGTGACGAACCACACAAAATCAATCAAATCAAAATCAAATCATATTTTATTTGTAAAAAAGCACCTTTCCAAATAGATCAAGGTGCTTATACAAAATCAACAAAACAACATTTAAAATCACATCACATAAATCAGAAAATAAATAATTCTCACAAAATCTATATCATAGTTAAAATGCTACTTCAAGCTAAGAACAGTCTGGAAATGACAGGCTAAAGAAGAACAGGTTACTCACCTGTAACAGTAATTCTAAGAGTGATGTATGTTGTTCATCCACACTTTTTGTCATGTCCCTTTCCCCTTTAAGGATCACTGCTGGCTCCTCCCACCCAGCCGGGTGGTATATACCTCGGCTCCGCCCCATGACACCAGATCTTAGCCATGCAAATAAGGTTGTAATAGCACACGCAGCCGGAGAGTCGGTGGGTCCGTGTGGATGAACAACATATACCACTCCTAGAACTACTGTTACAGGTGAGTAACCTGTTCTTCTAGGAGCATGGATATGTTGTTCATCCTCTTCAGACTTCTAGCAGTTCTCCAGGAGGGTGAGGCAAGGCACACCCCTACTTAGGGAACAGAGACTGGAGAACTGAGGCCTCAAAACCAGCATCCCGGCATGACTCAAGGTCGATGTGGTAATGGGTGATGAAGGTGTTTGCTGATTTCCAGGTAGCAACCGGCAGATTTCCTGGATAGGGATGTCCCTGGAAGCAGCCACTGATGCAGCGGTATGGTGGGTAGAATGAGCTCTTATCCTCTGGGGCTCCTTGCCCCAACTCATAGCACAGACCATGCATGATGTAATCCACCTTGCAATGGTCCATTTAGCTGCAGGTCTGCCAGAAGCGGCTTCAGCGTGGGTGACAAACAGCTGGTGAACCTCTCCCTGAATTTCCACCATCCTCTCCTTATAGTAGGAGAGAGCACATCTCAGGTCCAGAGTATGGAGCCTGTATTCAGCCTCTGAGGTGTAATTAGGGTAGTATACCGGCAGAGTCAACACTTGGTTAAGGTGAAACTCTGACACCACCTTTGGAAGGAATTTCGGGTTGGGGGCGTAAGACAACCTTATCACTGTGGAAGACCAGACAAGGGAAGTGCACCAAAAGTGCTTGCAGCTCCCCTGTCCTTCTGGCAGACGTGACAGCCACCAGGAAGGCAGTCTTCCATGACAAGTGTGACAGCTCACACTTGTGCATTGGTTCAAATGGCTTGCCCATGAGTTTTGCCAGTATCAGCAGTAGATCCCATGGAGGTGGAGGTTCACGCACTGAAGGGGATATGTGATCCAGGCCTTTGAAAAAGCGCACGACCACTGTCTCCCGTGCCATCGGTTGACCGGCCTGCACCCGGTAAGCAGAAATGGCTGCCATGTGCACCTTAAGGGTCGATGACTGTAGACCCCCTTTGGAGAGAGACCGAAGGTAGTCGAGAATGTAAGCTACTGAACAGGATAAAGGGTCCAGGCCCTTACCCTGACACCAAATGGAAAACCTTTTCCACTTGAAGGCATAACATTTCCTGGTCAATTCCTTTCTAGATGCTTCCACCACAGTGTAGACATCTTTGGAAAGACCCAAAGCCTGGAACTCTAGCCACTCAGGTACCAGGCTGTGAGGTGCAGGGACTGAAGGTCCAGATGGAATACCTTCCCCTGGTTGAGTGATATCAGGTCCAGGCATGTGCAAAGCCGCTCCGGGTGCCTGCAGCCGAGGCTGAGGAGATCTGAATACCCGAACCAGCGTGGCCAGTCTGGGGCTACCAGGATCACCTTTGCCTTGTCCCTCCTCACCTTGAGAAGCACCTTGTGGATCAAGGGAAATGGAGGGAAGGTGTAGAGGAGGCCTGGGGTCCACGGCCTCGAGGAGGCATCCCCCTGCAGTAAGCCCTGCTAAGGGGAGTGGGCATGAAACAGCCTCAGCTTGGTGTTTTCCCTGGAGGCAAACAAGTCCACCATCGGTTTGCCCCAACAGGAGAACAGGCTGTAAGCTACCTCTGGATGGAAAGACCACTTGTGAGATGTCTGGCCTAAGCGGCTGAGAGCATCTGCCAAATTGTTCGAGGCTCCTGCCACATAGATGGCTAGGAGATCCGCCTCCAACCAGCTCATGAGGGTCCAGCAATGGAGCGCCTCCTTGCAGAGCAAACGAGAGTGCATGCCGCCCTGTTTGTTGAGGTAGTACATGGTCGTGGTATTGTCCGTCTGGACTTGAACCACTTGACCCCGGAGCTGAGGAGCGAAAGCTGACAGTGCCAGTCTGACTGCTCTGAGCTCCAACAGGTTGATGTGACATCGGGACTCTTCTGGGGTCCAGAACCTGGGGGCCCTTTAGTCCTCCATGTGGGCTCCACAGCCCCTGAGAGAGGCATCAGTCATGAGGATGACCGTCGGCTTGGTGCGGACAACTGGGATCCGTTCCTGCAACTGGTCTGGGGCATTCCACCTTTGGAGAGTGTTCCACATCTTCTGGGTTACAGTGACCAGCTGGTTGAAATGACCATGGCGCTGAGTCCACTGGGTGGTCAGTTCCCATTGGAGGGGGCGCATGTGGAACTGGGCTGAACGGACCACTGAGGTGCACTCCACCATATAACCCAGAAGGCGCAGAATGTCCCGGGCAAGGCGCAAGTGCCCAACCAGAAATGACTGGGCAAAGGAGGACAGAACCTCCGCCCTGTCCGCTGGGAGCCGAGATCTGGCTTAACGAGAGTCGAGCTCTGCCCAGATGAAGCCCATCACCTGAGAAGGCATGAGTTCCGACTTGACCTCGTTGATCAGGAGGCCGAATTGGGAGCAGGTCTGGAGGGCAAGGTCCCTGGACCTCTTTACCACATGTTGGGTGGAACCTACTAGGAGCCAATCGTTGAGGTAGGGAAAATTCTGACCCCTCCCCCAACGCCAGAGATGGGCTGCCACCACCACTGCAATGCATTTAAAGACCAGTAGGGCCGATGACAGGCCAAACGGCATGGCTCAGAACTCGTACAGGGTTCCTTGGACCCTGAAGCGGAGGAACCGCTGATGGGACAGATGGATTGGGACGTGAAGGAATACGTCCTGCAGATCCAGTGAACAGAACCACATGTTTCGCTCCAAGGATGGTATGATCTGGGACAGAGTGACCATCTGAAAGGTGCATGACCTGAGATATTGATTCAGGTCATGCAGATCTAGAATGGGGCGCCAGCCCCCCGTCCGCTTGGGCACAAGGAAGTACCTGGAGACAAAGCCTGGGTCTGCTGGAGGATCCGCCACTGGAGTTACTGCCTCCTTGAGGAGGAGCTGAGCGATGTCGGCTCTGAGAGCCGACTGGGCCTGAGCGGAAACTCGTTCCTCCCGAGGGTTGCCGGCTCGGCTTGGAGGGTGCTGCTCAAGTTCCAGAGGCAGGTCCTGACCGACCACTTCCAGAACCCACCTGTCCGTGGTGACAACAGACCAGGCGGAAAGAAAGTGGCGAAGCCGGCCCCCCATGGGAGGACCCAGAGCAGGCGTGACAGAAGCGGGGATGGCAGCCCCTGTCCCGTCACTGAGAAGGCTTGGAGGAGGAGAATCCCAGACCTGAACCTCAACCTCCTTTACAGGCCTGTTGGGGACCTGCTTGGGCCTAGGGCGCCAAGCTTGAGCCTGCTGCTGTTACTGGTGCCTGCCTTGAAAGGAGGACTGCTGAGTCGCAGGGCCAGAATGCCGAAAGGGCTTTTTCTTTTTCCTCTGTTGGTTCTTGCCCAAAGAACTCTTGGCAGAGGTTGCGTCCAAGGTGACATTGGACTGCTCGATACACTGAAGGTGACCGGCCACTCCCAGGCCGAACAAGTTGGTCCCAAGGAAGGGCATGTAAGCTAACTTATGCTGGGTATCCACCGGGAAGGAGGACAGCCTCAGACAAGCCCTGCAAAGAGAGTCAACTGCGGCAGACATCGAACGGGCACAGGAGTCCCCAAGGTCCAAGGCCATCTGGAGCTGCTGTCTGGCAACAGCTCGGCCCTGGTCCCAGACTTGCTTGACTGTGGTCTGCATGTCTACAGGGAATTGTGGAAGGACTTCATCCAATAACCCCAGAAGTTTGTGAGAGAAGTGTGCCATGATGACAGCCGAACTTGCCTGACGAAGGCCCAAGGAGGAAGCTGCACAGACCTTCCTGGCTGAATGTTCCAAAAGCTTGGACTCTTTATCAAGAGGTCAGTCTGTGTCGGCAGAACTGCCAGTATGCCTGAACACAGGGGTGATCACCAGGCTCTCGGCCGAAGGGTACTCTGTGAACCCCACATGGGACACCATGGGGATCACGTATTTGTGGGCCTTATGGGCAGATGGAGCTGTACAAGAGGCAGGATGCTGCCAGAGTTCTAAAGCCGGACCAACAATGGCCTCGACCACAGGAAAGGCCTCCGTCGGAGTATCCACTCTCTTGAGGATGTCAGTGAGAGGGTACTCCGCCTTTGTCTGGATAGGCTCCAGGGGCATCCCTGTAGACTCAGAGATGAGGCGAAGAATCCCTTGAATGAATGAGGGACCTTCCTCCATCTCTAGGCCAGTGGTCAATTCATCATCTCCTGGATGTGAATGAAGACCGGTGACGTCCGAATCTGAAGAATCTGGATACAACGGCCTACCGCTCACGTCACCTTCGACTTGCCGGGGGTGGTCTTGGGTGACCGTGATTGACAGGCACAGGGGAAGCCCGGTGTCCTGTCTGTCGTCCTTGGAAGGAGCCCCTCCCACAGGCTGCTTGGGCGGTGGTTCCACCACGATGGGTGGAGAGACCGGTGTGGGCCGAACAGGTGGTCTTGCCAGCTCCGTGGGCAGAGGAACCAATTTAATCGGCTCCAAGAGAGTTGGCTTCGGCCTGGGAGGTGAAAGCCAAGTAATGGCCAGAGAGGAAGCCGAAGCAGGCTTATGCCCGGCCAGAATCAGCTGCTGCCACATGAGGTCCTCGTAGCGCTAGAGTTTCTGCCGAAGCCTCTCCTCATTCGAGGAGGATGAGGACGACAGATGGCGTCGCTTCTTTTTAGAGCGCTTGTGGCTCTTCCTTGGCCTGTCGGGCGAGGGGGTCCTAGACCTCAACCTAGATCGTGCAGGCCGACTTGGTCGGTCGGAAGACACTGATGGGGCCAGTGACTTCCCAGAGTCCGGGACCGGATCCTCGATGGGGACTCCAGAAGGCTGAGTCTCCTCATTGGGGAAGACAAGGACCGGGGTCCTTTCTAAGGAGTCGGCGACTGGAGTCGGCAACAGGGGATCGACTGGGTCAAGGACCATCTCGACCTCATCGACCACCTCCTCGGTCGGCTGGCCCGACGGAAGGTCTGAGAAGCCAGTGGCCAAAGAAGCGATCTTGACCAAGGTTGAGACTGCATGCTCCTGGGACTGAGACCTCTCTCGGTCCCAAGAGCGCCTTCGTCAGAACGAAGACTTGCTCAGGTCCTTATCCCGATGACAGGATCGAGAATGGTGAGGACCCACAGGCGCCTCCCCTTTGGTAGGGAGAGACTGGCACAATTCCCTAAAGGAGACCGAGAAGGTGGCACCCCAGGTTCAGTGGAATGAAGAAGCTCCGGGAAGAGCTCGTAGCGCAAGCCACTTCTTCCTTAAACGCTTGCATGCATTCCAATTGCTCGGCAGATCCCATGGCCCCGGAAACCACCCACCTAGCCTCTTTAGATTTCACCAAAGGATTTCTCTTCTCCGGTCTCCCCAGTTGCAAATGTGCAAGATAGTCATCCAGGACTTTGGGATGGAAGGCCAAGCAGAAACTGCAGGACAAGGTGTCATGGCCGACACGAAGACAGTAGATGCACGTGGAGTGGGGATCGGTACGTGATATCTTTTGGCCGCAGGAGCACCGGTGAAATCAGGCGGAAGATTTTTTCTTCCATAGTCGAAACGACGACTTCGCGATCGCTAACGCGAACAATTCGAATTTTCAGTACAACCGAGGGTTTGACATCCAGGGCCTACAAAATGCGTGACCACGAGGGAAGCAACCTGAATCTTCCAGCGGAAAGGATCTAGCATCATGTGGCGGAGCCGAGGTATATACCACCCAGATGGGTGGGAGGAGCCAGCTTGAAGACTTCTGATGATCCTTGAAAGGGAAAGGGACATGCCAAAGAGTGTGGATGAACAACATATCCACGCTCCTAGAAATAGGTTTTAAGTGCTGTTTTAAAGCTCTGGATGGTCAGGCACTCACTCACCCAATGAGACAGAGAATTCCACAGGGTAGGGGCCGCAAAAGACTGGGCGGCTGATGTTTTTAATTGAACCCTGGGAATCTCCAGCAATCCCTATTGGTGAAGCGGAGTGGGTGGAGGGGGCAGTAGGGGTGAAAGAGGTCTTGCAGGTAGCAGGGTCCCTGCTCATGAAGGGCTTTATAGGTCAGTAAACCAACCCTGAAGGTGATCCGCCACTGTACTGGCAGCCAGTGCAGTCCACGGAGCACAGGCGTAATACAGTACGACTGGTCCTAGAAGTGCCAGTCAATAGCCTGGCTGCTGCATTCTGCACCAGCTGCAAACGGTGGATATCAACCCCCAACAGCCCGAGGTAGAGGGCACTGCAGCAGTCAAGGCGAGACGTCATGAAGGTGTGGACCAAAGTTGGAAGATCATTGTGAGGAACCAGGTGTTTTATCTGAGTGATACTCCTCAGATGGTAAAAAGAGGACTTGACAATGGGTGACATCTGAGATTTAAGAGCCAGGCCGTCATCAAAAATAACGCCCAGGTTCCACACCTGATCTGAGATAGTCAACTGAATACCCCTGAGCCAGAGCCCGGAGGGTTGTCCAGCCAACAAAACCCGTATCCCAATGATCTGGGTCCACCATCAAAACCTCAGTTTTGGCCAGGTTCAACTGCAACCTGCTGGCGGCACTCATCCAGTCCTGGATTTCGGAGAGGCAGTTGTTAAAAACCGAGAGGATTCCATTCTGTTCGGGCACAAAGGACATGTACAGCTGAGTATCATCCGCATAGCAGTGAAAAGTCAGACCATACCGCCTAATAATGTCTCCCAATGGTAGCATATCCTCTGCGAACAACATGGGTGACAAAATGGAGCCCTGTGGTACCCTGCACGATAGGGGAAGAGGGGCTGAGGAATAAATCCCAGACACCACTTTCCAAGTCCTACCCTCGAGGAATGATTGAAACCATCTGAGAACTGTACCAGACAGTCCACAGATGAACCGCAGACACTCCAATAGCACACCATGGTCCACAGTGTAAAATGCTGCAGAAAGATCAAGACACGAGTCCTCCGATCCCTCGCTATCAGATCATTTAGCCCCCTAACAAGGGTCATTTCAGTACTATGCCTCTTCCTAAAACCAGACTGGAGAGAATCATAGATACCGTGGCTAGACAAAAGATCATCCAGCTGCAGCGCAACTACCTTTTTAATAACCTTACCTGCAAAGGGCAGGTTAGAGACAGGTCTGTAGTTGGTCAGACAGTCCCGGTTAAGGGAGGGCTTTTTAAGGAGCGGATGTACAACTGCTTCCTTTAGGGGGTCGGGAAAGATCCCCCCCCCCTCCAATGACCTCCAGACTATCTCGGTCAGGATCAGGCCGATTTCATCAACGCACCCTACAAGAAGTCACACTGGGACTGGGTCCAGACTACAGCAGGTTGGCCACAAAGTCTGGATGATCCTCACGATGTCAGTGATTTCCAGCCGGCCAAAGTCAGACCAAGCAAGTCAGGTGCTCACAACCTCCTGCTGACCTCTGCAACACTCAATAGAGGGGGCTGATCAGATCCCGGACCTGTTGGTGGCACCCTTATCTGCGAAAAAGCACGCAAACTCATCACACTTCTCTTGTCAAAAATCTCCGCTAGACTGAAGACAAATTGGGATTGCTCAACCTGTTGACAGTCCAGAAGAGCTGAGTTGGTTGATTTTACGCAGCGGCAATCTCCCTGGATAGGAATTCTGCCTTCTTATGGGTGATTGCCAATTGCGACTGTATAATGGTCCATCAATCTAAGACTGTCAACCTCCAGGCCCGACTTCCGCCAGCACCTCTCTAACCTTCGTCCCACTCTCCTCAACCCTTTCAAGGTCCCATCAAACCATGGGGCCCTTGGACGAAGAGTGAGGGGATGAGCTCGAACTGCAGCTATGGAATCCAGGGCCTCTGTCACTGCCTTATTATAGGCAAGTACCAGATCCCCTGGATCCAAGCATTCACTCGGTATATCCGATGGGTCCAGCACCGCCATTAGGCCATCTGGGGTCACACCCCTCAAAGGGAAGTACCGGACCATATCCACAGGGGTAGGCCTATTGGGGAGAGCCACAAAACTGAACCCTATGATGTGATGGTCATACCACCAGACTGGTTCCACCACCAAATCGGTGATCTCCATTCCCAGAAGGAACACCAGGTCCAATGAGTGATTACAAATGTGGGTCACGGAGGTAACAACCTGTGTAAGGTCCAACAAAGTTATCAGTTGGAGGAAGTCTTGACCAAATTGCAAGAGTTAATCATCAACCTAGGCATTGAAATCCCCCAGAATTAACCATCTGGAGGTTAATTCAAAGGATCTGGTTGTCCCCACTGAAACATTTACAAGGGCCATTTCCAATCTAAAACAAATGGTGATACACTGCCCGAGGATGGATCTTAGGGGCAGGGGTGTAGCAGAGTACCCAGCCGGAATTGTTGAAGCCAAAACTGGACCAGCATTTTCATCCAGCCAGGTCTTGTTGATGCAAGCCAGGTCTGATGTACCAACAAGATCTGTTATCACAGCAGTCTTGTTTTTAATAGACCTGGCATTGCATAACACCACATGAGTAGGATGGGCAACCGAGAAAGACTGCACCACTTGCCCGCATGAAGCAGAGCCCTTGGGTATGGGAACCAGGTGGGGGACCCCTATCCTGGTCCCATTTTGTCCCAGGGCGTCTCCTTGTTCCCATTAGCCCAATCCGCCCACCCCTCTCCATTCCCCCACCAGTCCCAGCACCCCCACCCTTCTTCCTCCTTTTAACTATCCCCAAATCACAACATCTCCTGTATGCTTCTGTTGATAAAGGGGGACAGTAAAAGTGTGGAGGTCCCTAAGCCTGGAGGGGGAATAGTGCAAGGGTAAATCTCCATATAACTCATGCCTTGTTGTGCCTTATTGTTAAGGTAATCGCTGTACTGACAAATGTGTTTTGACCAGAGGTTTCTAGAATTCTGTAATCCATTTTATAAATAAACATATCATCTTACCATTTATTAACTCTCTTATTCAATCAAAGGTTGGGTTTGGGCTGGGGAGCTGACCTGGGTCGTTTTCAAATACAGGGCTTCTGGTCTCAGGTGAAGACCTTCCTGCATATCAATACACTGGAGATGCAGGCAATGCTGTATGCCATGCAGGCCTTTCAGAACCACCTTGTTCTGGGTCAGCTGCTGGTGCAGTCAGACAATCTCAGTGCAGTGTACTACATCAACAAGCAGGGGGGGACTTATTCGTACCCCCTATGCATGGAGGTCATGAGTGTGTGCACTGGGCGTTAGATCACGGCCTGACACTCTCGGTGGTCCATGTTCCAGGTGTGCTAAACACTCTAGCGGAAAGCCTCAGCTGGACTCAGTCCAGCATGCATGAGTGGAAGCTCCTCTCACTCGTCGCAGAAGAGTTGTTCGACCGATGGGGTTGTCCAGAGTTGGACCTTTTTGCGTCCCCACTCAACACAAAACTGCCCACTTTTTGCTCACTCGATTCAGGGCCTGGAGTCTTCTGGTGAGAAGCATTGTCTCTCTCCTGGAGTGGGAGGTTTCTTTATGCATATCCTCCATTCTCTCTAATTCAGAGGGTCCTCATCAAATTGCAGATGGAGGGAGGCCAGCATGATTCTGGTAGCTCCATTCTGGCCCCACCAGATATGGTTTCACCGATACAGCAGCTGGCAGAGGATCCCCCAGTTCCACTCCCCCTTTGCAGGAACCTGTTCACCAAGGCTCAGGGGTCCCTGGTCCATCCCAACCTCAGGTCCCTTCATCTGCACGCTTGGCTCCTAAGGACATAGCTATCGCCAGGCTCCGGGTCTCCAGCAGGGTGGCGGACGTCCTGGTGGCCATCTGGAAGCCCTCTACTTAAGCCATGCATGTCATGAAGTGGAAGTGGTTTGCCATCTGAGCTGCCAAACATAATCTGGACCCTTTCACCTCTCCAGTGAGCCAGGTTCTGGACTACCTAATCTCCCTGTCTGACTCAGGTCTCCAGCACTCCTCTCCTAATGTGCACCTTTCGGCTATTTCGACCTTTCATGAGCCTGTGGGTGACCGCACGATTGCTCAGTGGGATCTCTCCCATACCTTGTTAAGGGACATCCTGCATCTGAAACCCCCAATCTGTTCTTCTGTCCCTGCTTGGGATTGGAATTTTGTTTAGGAGATGTTAGCCCTGTCTCCTTTTGAGCCAGTCGCAACATGCAAGCTATGCTTTCTTTTCTGGAAAGCATTATTTTTAGTTGCCATTATTGCTGCTCGAGGAATTTTAGAGTTTCAGGCTCTCTGGTGCAAGGAGCCATTTTTGATTTTTCACAAACATAGGATGTCTTTGCACACAAATCTTAAGTTTCTCCCTAAGGTGATCCTGGAGTTTACACTCAACTAATCTATCCACCTTACTGTTTATTTTCCCCAGGCTGCCAATCCAAGGGAAGCATTGCTCCATATGTTAGATGTGCACAGAACTTTTAAGTACTACCTGCTTTGCACCAATGAATGTAGAAAGTTCAAGCAGTTCTTTGTTTCCTTTGCCCCAGGTATTGAGGGCACTTCAGTTTCCAAGCAATGTTTATCCAAATGGTTGGCAAATTGCATTGTGTTCTACTATAGCAAGTACGGCAAAGAACTGCCTGGGGCGGCTAAAGCTACTTCTACAAGAGGGGTCTCAGCCACTGACATCTGTGTGGCTGCCACCTGGAGTATTGTCCATACTTTCGCCAAACACTACAGTCTGGACATTGCCTCAAGAGCATGTGCAGGTTTTGGCAGGGCTATGTTGCAGGGCCTCCTGTCTTAAGCATAAGGTTGGCCTTCCTGGCCCAGTGGTGCTGAGGGTTGAGGCACTGGACACCACACCTCGCGCCATGCTGGCAACCTGGGTTCGGACGCAAGCCCGGGACGTCAGGGGTCGGCGGGGAGTGGGGGATAAGGATTGAGCATCCAATGGACTGCTCTCCTATCCCCAGGGAGGGATCCAGGAAGCCATCGCTCTACAGCGGCCCCTTGTAACGACTGGGGGTACGGTTGGAGTGGGGCATAGCAAGTACGGAGTGCAGCAGACGTCGGCACATATGTGCCTGGATGTAACCGCACGCACGCACTCCTGGGGCCTGGAAAACAAGCAGCACGGACTGCAGTAGCTTGATGGCCGCACTCCACCGGCTGACGGTGCTTGGATGGCGCGTGCCATAATGGTCTCTCACCTGTCGCACAGGCACTGGGGGGGGTGCCACCTTCGAGGGTAGAGCTGGGCGTGCAGCACTTCGGGGTTGGAGTTGGAGTGGCGGCTGGAGTGAAAAGCAGGTCAGTGGCTGCTAGGGGAGAAAATATGATACGTTAAAAAAATAAAAAAAAATAAGGTTGGCCTTCCTCCCAGACAGTCTGCACCTATAACAGCTTGGGACTCATTCCTACGGTGTGACCTGATGACAGATACTCCCAAAGATAGAACAATTCAATAAGAACTTACCATAATGGTAGATCCTGGAGGGGATCTCAGTCATCAGGTCTGCTTTCCCTCCCACCATCCCCCTTCTTCGGGCTCTTGTAAGAGAACTGGCTGTCTGGTGTATCCAGCCTTTCATATAGGCCCAACTGAGGAGGAAGTGGGGCCGTTCACACCTTTATAGGGTTGATGACGTTGATAGACGTCAACAGCATGGGTGGCCCCAGTTGTACTGCTGAAAATCTTCCCTGTGGATCCTGCTTCACCAATAGTGAAGTTCCTATGGTGTGACCTGATGACAGAGATCCCCTCGAAGATCTACTGTTATGATAAGTTCTTACATAACTGTTCTTTATAATGTCACAGTGAGATCCCAATGCTAACGAGTTATGAAGAGGAATTGATCTAGGTAAGTAAATCTCCACGTTCTCAACATCAAACCATAATATGGTCATGCGGAAAATCCACTTACTGGCAGAAGAAAAAAAAACAAAACAAAAAGACTAACGACTAGGCAGGCAATTAAAAATAGGTTACTCACCCGTAACCACAGTTCTAGGAGTGGTATATAGTTCACATCCACTCTCTAACAGTACTACCGGAATTGCTGATTGGTTGGATGTCATGAAGCTAAGCTCCTCCAACCACCCAGACGGTATATCCCTGATTCCACCCCGTAATGTCAGATCTTGCACAAAGGAGGCAGGGATCTCTGCGCCACTTGACAGGGGAGGCTGGGTAGGTTGTGTGGATGTGAACTATACACCACTCCTAGAACTATGGTGACAGGTCAGTAAAAACAGATTACTCACCTGTAACAGCAGCGCTAAGAGTGGTATATGTTGTTCATCCACACTTCTTGGCATGTCCCTTTCCCCTTTAAAACCTGCCGAAAAGTCTTCAAGCTGGCTCCTCCCACCCACCCGGGTGGTATAACCCTCAGCTCCGCCTCATGACACCAGACTTTAGCTCGCTGAAAGCCAGGTTTGTACGTCGCGGCCGAGGAGGTCAGGTGGATCAGTGGATGAACAACATACCACCTCTAGAACTACTTCGTTGCAGGTGAGCAAATGCACGCTACTCACCTGCAACAGGAGTTCTAGGAATGGTATATGTTGTTCATCCACACTTATTGGCAGGTTCCTTGCCGCTTTAAATCTTGCTGGAAGGTCTTCAAGCCGCTCCTCCCACCCACCGGGTGGTAAAACTCGGCTCCGCCCCCATGCGCCAGATCTAGCCGCTGGAAGCCAGGTTGTGTGTCAAGCCGGAGTCGGTGGGTCGTGTGGATGAACAACATATACCATTCCTAGAACTCCTGTTACAGGTGAGTAACCTGTATTTCTAGGGACATGGATATGTTGTTCATCCACACTTATTGGCAGACTCCTAGCAGTTCTCCGGGAGGAGGGAGGCAAAGCGCACACCCCTACTTAGGTATAAAGACTGGAGAACCAAGGCCCCGACCAACATCCCGGCGTGACCCAAGGTCGATGTGGAAGAGGAAATCGGTATATGCCTGCTTCGAGGTAGGAGCCCTGCGGATATCCTGGACAGGAGTATCCTCAGAAGCAGCCACCGATGCAGCGGAAGGACGGGTAAAATGAGCACTTTTCCCTCTGGGAGGCTCCATGCCCGCCCACCTATAGCAGAGACCTATGCAGAAGGTGACCCACCCGCTTGTCGTCCGCTTGGCTGCAGATCGGCCAGGTGCGGCTTCAGCGTAGATGACAAACAACTGGCGAACCTTTCCCGAACTTCAGTCCTACACTCCCTGGGTAGGCGAGCATTAAATAGAGTCCCAATGGATCCTATATACGGCCTCCAAGGCGTGAATGGGGATGAACCCTGGCAGAGACAATACCCGGTTAGGGAAAAAGACTCCACCACCGCCTACGGAAGGAACTTCGGGTGGGGCGCAGGACAACCTTGTCCCTGTGGAAGACCAGATAGGGAGATTCAAAGGAGTGCCTGGAACTCTCCCCTCCTTCTGGATGGCATAGTAGCCCCAAGAAGGTGTTCTTCCACAACAGGTGGGGAAACTCGCACCTGTGCAAAGGTTCGAACAGCTTGCCTGTGAGCTAAGCCCATACCAGCGAAGATCCCACAGAAATGGGGATACTCTCCCAAGGGGGGAGGTGTGATCGAGGCCTAGGAAGCGCCAGACCTCCTTTTCTGTCCCACCGACTGCCTTCCGGCCCGCGCCCGGAAGACAGGGGTGACCAACAGAAGCACCTAGAGGGTCGTCGGCCGAAGCCCTTGTTCAATAAAGAACGGACCGCAGACGGTCCGGAATGCTCGCTGAGGTACAGGAGAGGGGACCAGGCCCTATCCCAACACCAAATGGAGAACTCTTCCATTTGAAGGCGAGCATGTTTGGTCGACTCCTGGCAGGATGCCTCGAAAATGTCAAGGACCTTGCCGGAGGACCCAAGGCCTGGCCCCTAGCCGCACAGGGACCAGACCGTCAGGTGCAGGGATTGAAGGCCCGGATGGAATACCTTCCCCTGAAAACAGAGATCAGGACCGGGCGGGCTGGAAGCCGCCTACGGAGCCTGGGGCTGAGACTGAGGAGAGCTGGATACCAGAGCTGGCAAACCAGTCTGGGGCTACCAGCATCGCCTGCGCCTAGTCCCTCCTCGCCTTGCCCGTGGGTCAGGGAAATGGAGAGAGAAGGAGAGAGGCCGAGGTCCATGACCTCAAAGGCATCCCTACAGCGAACCTTGCTGAGGGGCCGGGCATGAGACAGTCTCGGCCTCGTATTCTCCCTGGAGGGAAAAAGGACCGCCCGAGGCGTGACCGGGAGGGAGAAGATCCTGTGCTACCTCCGGCAGGGAAGACCACTCGTGAGGCGCAGCCTTTGACTGGCTTAGGGCATCAGCCAGGGTGCTGGAGGCTCCTGCCATCGAAATGGCTAGGAAACTGCCTCCCGGCTGCGTGAAAGACCCAATGCGGAGAACCTCCTTATACAGAGGCAAGGGGCTCGTCCGAACCTGGCGGGATAGGCAGCACATGGTCGTGGTGTTGTCCGCCTGGACTTAAACCACTAGACCCCGCACAGACGGAGCGAGCGGTGCAAGCTAAGCGGACCGCCTGGAGCTCCAGCAGGTAGGAAAGACATCGGGACTCCCGAGAGGACCAGAGGCAGAGCACTCTGTATTCCCCTTGATGGGCACCCCCACCCATCCGAGACGCATCGGTGGGAGAAGACCGTCAACTCGGGGCGGACGAACAGGATGGTCTCCTGCAAAGAGCTGGAACGGTCCGAAGGAGAGCGTTCCCTAACCCCTGGGCTGTTGTCACGGACTGGTCCGAAGGAACGCAGCACTGTGACCGCTGGCTGGCCAGCCCCCACTAGGGGGACGCATGAACCGACGGGTCCAAACAGACCACGCTGGAGCAGGCCGCCGCAGGGCCCAGGGGGTGCAGGAGGTCCCGGTCAGGGAGCAACTGCCCAGTCAGACCTGACTAGGTAAGGGAGGAGAACCTCAGCCCCGTCCGCCAGGAGCCGAGCTCGGACTCCAGAGTCGTGCCTCGTCCCAAAGAAAGATCACCCGCTAAGACACGAGTTCCAACGTGTCTCCAGAAAAAGGAGACCAGTCTGAGAGCAACCTAGAGGGCCAGAACTCTGGACCGTCCCTCTTCCGCCTAGAAGGGTTGCAGTCAGGCCGCCAACCGGGTGGGGTTACGCCTGGACCCCTCAGTGCCGCAGGAACGCCGCTGAGCAGAGACCGAAAGGCCTGGCCTGGAACTCATAACGAGATGCCCCACTAAAGAAACGGAGGAGTCTCCCAAGAAATGGAGGGAACAAAGTGTAAGTACGTCCTGGAGGACCAAGAAAGAGTCACACGCCTCGTTCTGAGGATGGGATATCTGAGACAGAGAGACCATCCCGACGTGCAGATCGAGAATGGGGCACAAGCCCCCCCATCCGTTAGGGACCAGGAATACCTGGACACGAACCCAGGGTCTGGAGAAGGGTCCGCAACCTTCCTGATCACCTCTAGATTGAGAGGCCAGGCAAGTCGGCTCGGAAGGCCGACAACGAGGTTGCGGACCCCAAGGCCCCCGTGGGGCAACGGCTCGAAACGATGGGGCCTGCTCGTAATCCCGAGGCAGGACCTTCCCCTAGCACCTCTGACACCCAGAGGTCCGGGAAAGCGGACCAGGTGGAGAAGGGGCGAAGTCGTCTCCCCATGGGGGACCCCGGGTTGGGGTGACGGGGGTGGAGACAGTGCCCCTCAGCCCGTCACTGAGCAGGCTTGGAGGAGGGATTCGCCGAGGAAGCTCCTGGGCCTTTACCTCCCTGCTTCCCTTTAGAGGAAGCCGCTGGCTTGGATTCAGGACGCCCCGCGCAAGCCTGCTGGCCCTCATGCTGGAGATAATGGACCGGTCGAGCCGCAGGGGCCGAGGCGCAAAGGGGCTTATGCAAAGGCTGCCGGTGGCCCTTGACCCTCCAGGCGGGGGTGACCATGTCCGGAGTGGCATCGAACTTCTCGGTCCCCTGGAGGTGACCCTCCACTCCAGGGCCGAAAAGGTCAGTCCCCAAGAAGGGGATGTCCGCCAACTTATGCTGGGTTTCCAATGAGAAGGAGTATAACCTCAGCTACGCCCTGCGGCGCATGGCCACTGCGGCCGCCACCGACCTGGCACAGGAATCACCTAAGTCCAGAACAGTCTGAAGCTGCTGCTTCGCCACCGCCCTACCCTGGTCCCGTACCCGCCGGACCGTGGTCTGCAGGTCGGCCGGGAGATGAGGGAGCACCTCATCCAGGGAGCCCAAAAGGGCGTGGGAGAAATGTGCCATCAGTGCAGCCGAGCTGGCCTGTCGTAGGCCTAGGGAGGACACAGCGTAAACCTTGCGCCCGACATAGTCCATCCTTTTGAACTCTGTCAGGGGGCCTATCCACATCTCGAGCGTTCCCAGGACACTGGAAAACATTATCGGTAACTAACCCCTCAGCCGAGGGGTGCTCTGAGAAACCGGGCAAAGAACCGACAGGGACAGAGTACTTCCTGGCCATCCTGGCCAAGGGCGCAGGGCAGGAAGTAGGCCGCCGCAGAGCTCCAAGGCCGGGCCGACAATGGCCTCAGCCACCAGGGAGGCCTCCGAGGGTGAACCCCCTCGGTCTAGAATCTCCGGCAGGGGATAAGGGACCCGTTTGGACACGGGCTCAAGCTGCAACCCGGTGAACTCCGAGATGAGCTGAAGCAGACCCATAAAGGACGATGGGCTGTCGCCCACAGATTGTCCCGGAGAGGACCCCGGGTCCTCCTGACTGGGGAACATAGAGGAGTCGACGTCGAGACTCCGAGGGGTCTGCAAAGAGCTGCCTCAGGCCTGATTCACTCTTCGTCCACCGAGGGCGGGCGGGAGTGAGGGGGACAGACAACCTGCGGGACAGGTCGTGACCCGACCGAGGTTCCACCGAGGACGGTGGGGCAGCAAGGTTCGGATGAACAACCGACCCCGGAGTGGGCACCTCAACTGCAGCGAGCGGCTGTGTCGGCCGATCGGGCGGCAGCTGCTTGCTAGACGGGGAATGAATCGGAGTCGATTGATTCCCGGACAACAACTGCTGCCACATGAACTCCTCGTAACGTCGACGCCATCTGCATCGAAGCCACTCCTCATCTGAGGAGGGAGATGAGGAAGAACGGTAATGCCACTTAACTCGGTGCTCCGACCGAGAACGCTAAGTCGGGTGGAGCGGCTTGACCGAGACCGAGACCCAAATCCTCGGGAAACCTAGGTGGCCTGGGAAGGGGCGGGGCGCCAGCTCTTCCTCAGCTTTCGAGATGAAAGGACTGAGGCTTGTCGACCCGCAGGTACAGGCACAACCTCAGCCTCCATGGGGAACCGGTGAAGGATGATGCTCCATAAAGACAGCCCAGATGGACGATTGAGACTCGACAACGCCGACAGGGAGTCCTGGCCGCTGACCTGACGGGACACCGCGGAAGCCAGCGGCCTGAACCGCACTGATCAGCTCGGAACGTCGGCCGGCAGGAGGGAAATCTCCGCCTCCCGCCTGCGCCAATGATGGGAGTTAGCCTGCTCTCCTTAGACTTGGGCGAGAGGCAGGTCGAGGTCCCTCTCCCTTAGAGGAAGGGACCGTGAAGAGCTCCTTGAGCGAAGCTGAATGAGGAGAACTCAAGGAGAGCGGGATAAGTGCCACGACCGAGGCGGGCGACCCCCCTCCATGGAAAGAAGATCGAGCTGCTCAGCCGAGACAGCCGACAGACACTGCCCGACGAGTCTCCAAGGATTTTTCCGGCGCTGAAAAAGTTTCAGGTCGCCCGAGCCCCGAACGGGCCGCACGATCCTCCAGTGCGCTGGTCGAAAGGGCACAGCAAAAATCGCAAACTTGCGGATCATGATCCAAGTCGAGGCAGTAGACGCATGTGGAGTGCGGGTCTTTCCTGGAGGAATTAACCGGGCGCCTTGGGAGCCAGAAAACGAATGATTCATCGCAGCAGCGAGGGAAGAAGATCGAAGTTTAGAAAACTTCCAACTAAATTCGGAGAGACCGAAAAAATTCAGGAACCAGTCAAAACGCAGAGCGCTAAGGAGGGAACCTGAGCTTCCAAGCGGTAAGGAAGATCTGGCGTCATGGGGCGGAGCCGAGAGTTTTACCACCCGGGTGGGTGGGAGGAGCCAGCTTGAAGACCTTCCGGCAAGATTCAAGCGACAAGGAACCTGCCAATGAGTGAGGATGAACAACATATCCATGTCCCTAGAACCTGTTTTCTAGGGACGTGAGATGTTATTCATCCACACTCTGGCCGAACTCAACCAGTTCTCTGGGAAGAAGGAGGCAAAGGCGCACACCCCCCTATTTAGGGAACAGAGACTGGAGAACTGAGGCCCCAAAACCAGCATCCCGGCGTGACTCAAGGTCGATGTGGTAATGGGTGATGGAGGTGTTTGCTGACTTCCAGGTAGCAGCCCTTCAGATCTCCTGGATAGGGACGTCCCTGGAAGCAGCCACCGATGCAGCGGTATGGTGGGTGGAATGAGCCCTTAGCCCTACAGGAGGCTCCCTACCCGCCAACCTATAGCAGAGATCAATGCAAGATGTAATCCATCTGCCAATCATCCACTTTGCTGCAGGTCTGCCAGGTGCAACTTCAGCATAGGTGACAAACAGCTGGCAAACCTCTCCCTGAATTTCAGCCATCCTCTCCTTATCACAGGAGCGAACTTGTCTCAGGTCCAAGGTATGGAGCCTGTACTCAGCATCCGAGGTGTAGTCCGGGTAGAACACAGGCAGAGTCAAAACCTGATTAAGGTGAAACCTGACACCACCTTTGGGAGGAATTTTCGGGTGGGGGCACAGGACAACCTTGTCCCTGTGGAAGACCAGATAATGAGACTCCACCGAGAGCGCCTGGAGCTCCCCAGTCCTTCTGGCTAATGTGATAACCGTGCAAACAGTCTCTGACTCAGAATGGGGGGGGGGGGTGCTGAACAAACATTGCTGCAGACAATTATTTGTGGTGTTCACATTATTTTCCTTTTATCTTAAATTCAGCAAATGTCTCACCGTTTCACCTACAGAGCAGGCTTTTTCAAGAGATGCCTTCTATGAATTTATTTACATAAGCCAAATGATTCACTGTGTATTTCTACAGTTAATTAAACAGATCTTAAAATCCAGAAATTTCCGCTTTTCAAGTTCCAGGTTGTGCATACATTATGCTTCACAATATTCAGACCTTTGCTGTTGTTTTTTTATTTAATTTATTCATTCAAGTTGTCCCATCAGGCTCAGATAGCTGTTTTATGTTGCTACGCCAGATGCTGAGTTCAAAAGCCTGCTCTGTAAGTGAAACATTGAGACATTTGCCGAATTTAAAATAAAAGGAAAATAATGTGAACACCAGAAATAATTGTCTGCAGCAATATTTGTTCAGCGCCTTCCACCCCCATTCTGACTCAGAGTGTTTACACTGTTTTCACATCAGGAGAGGCTGCTTCAAATACTTTTAAAAGGACAGTTCATTTCATGTGGATTTCCCCCTTTTTTTCTGGTCTAATGTGATAGCCACCAGGAAGGCCGTCTTCCACGACAAGTGTGATAGCTTACACTTTGCATTGGTTCGAATGGCTTGCCCATGAGTTTAGCCAAAACCAGCAGTAAATCCCACGGAGGTGGAGGTTCAAACACCGCAGCAGATTCGTGATCCAGGCCCTTGAAAAAGCGCCAGACCACCTACTCCTGTGCCACCGTCTGCTGACCGTCCTGCGCCCGGTAAGCAGAGATGGCTGCCAGGTGCACCTTAATGGTCGAAGACCGTAGATCCCCTTTGGACAGAGACCAAAGGTAGTCTAAAATGCTAGCCACCAGACAGGACAGATGGTCCAGGCCCTTGCCCTGACACCAAATGGAAAACCTTTTCCATTTGAAGGCACAGCACCTCCTTGTCGACTCCTTTCTGGATGCTTCCACTAGTGTGAGTACATCCTCAGAGAGACCCAAAGCCTGGAACTCTAGCTGCTCGGGTACCAGCCTGTCAGGTGCAAGGATTGAGGGTCCGGATGGGATACCTTCCCCTGACTGACTGATATCAGGTCCGGGCATGCTGGAAATGCCTCAGGAGCCTGTTGCTGAGGATGAGGAGATCTGGATACCAGAACTGGCGGGGCCAATCTGGGGCTATCAGGATCACCTGCACCTTGTCCCTCCTCACCTTGAGAAGCACCTTGTGGATCAAGGGAAATGAAGGGAAGGCGTAGAAGGGTCTGGGATCCACAACCTCAAGAAGGCATCACCCTACAGCTATCCCAGCTGAGGGGGGCGGGCATGAAACAGCCTCAGCTTAGTGTTTTCCCTGGAGCCAAACAGGTCCACCATCAGTTTGCCCCAGTGGGAGAACAGACTGTGAGTTTTCCTCTGGATGGAGAGACTATTTGTGGGATATCTCGCCTATGCGGCTGAGAGCATCCACCAGTTGATTCGAGGTTCCTGCCACATGGATGGCTAGGAGATCCACCTCCAGTTGGCTCACGAGTGTCCAGATGCGGAGCGCTTCCCTGCACAGCAGCCGGGAGTGCATGCTGCCCTGCTTGTTGAGGTAGTACATGGTTGTGATATTGTCCATCTGGACTTGAACCACTTGACCCCGGAGCTGCTGAGCGAATGCTGACAACGCCAGTCTGTCCGCTCTGAGCTCCAACAGGGTGATATGGTATCAGGATTCCCCGGGGGTCCAGAACCCGTGGGCACTGTGGTTCCCCATGTGGGCTCCCCAGCCCATGAAAGAGGCATCGGTCGTGAGGATGACTGTTGGCTCGGGGCGGACAAACTGGATCCCTTCCTGCAGATGGTCTAGGACGGTCTACCACCGGAGAGCGTCCCACATCTTCTGGGTCACAGTGATCGGCTGGTCAAAATGACCTAGGCGCTGAGTCCACTGGCCAACCAGCTCCCACTGAAGGGGGGGGATATGCCACCGGGGCCAATGGACCACGGTGGTGCAGGCCACCATGTAACCTAGAAGGTGCAGAAAGTCCCAGGCAGGGCGCAAGAGCCCAACCAGAAATGATTGGAGAAAGGAGGAGAGAACCCCCATCCTGTCCGCCGGGAGCCGTGCTCTGGCTCAGCAGGAGTCGAGCTCTGCCCCAATGAATCATATCACCTGAGATGGCATGAGCTCCGACTTGGTCTCGTTGATCAGGAAGCCAAGCTGAGAGCAGGTCTGGAGGGCCAGGTCCCTGAACCTCACCACCTCTTGCTGGGTAGAACCTGCTAAGAGCCAGTCGTCGAGGTATGGGTACACTCTGACTCCTTGATGCCTGAGGTGGGCTGCCACCACTGCAATGCATTTGGTGAAGACCTGTGGGGCAGATGACAGGCCAAATGGCATGGCTCAGAACTTGCACAGGGTTCCCTCTGCTCTGAAGTGGAGGAACTGCTGGTGGGACGGACGGATTGGAACATGAAAGAATGCATCCTGGAGATCCAGTGAGTAGAACCACATGAGGCTATCCCTATGAGGACAATAACAGATCCTCGAGTGGCCGAAGAACTGGCCAAGGTATTTAGAAGGATGGGGATTCCCAGAGAGATACTGACAGATCGTGGGAGTAATTTTACCTTGGTCATGTTAAAAGAACTGTACAGATTGTTGGGGGTAACAGCACTCAGAACCTCACCATACCATCCACAAACAGATGGATTAGTGGAGCGCTTTAATAAGATTCTGAAGAAAATGCCCCAGAAGTATGTACTTGAGGAGGGTAGAGACTGGGACAAATTTCTCCCCTATCTTTTGTTTGCATATAGGGAGGTGTCCCAAGCCACCACGGGATTTTCACCATTCTCCTTGTTATATGGGTGCAATCCAAGAGGACCATTAGATGTGGTCAGGGAACACTGGGAAGTTGGGAAAACTGTTGGGTGTACCAATATTATTGATTACATGTTGTCACTAAGGAAAAGGTTGGTAAAATATGTAACTCTGGCCTACGAGAATGTGGAACAGAAACAACAGACCCAGAAAGTCAAGTATGAGGTGGGGCTCAAAAATAAGCAGTTTGTACCTGGGGAAAAGTACTGTTGTTGCCCACCACCAAGAATAAGTTATTGATGCGGTGGCAAGGCCCCTATGTCACTGTCCGACAAACGGGCATGGTAAATTATGAGACAGAGATGCCAGGGCATAGACCTCTAAAACATATTCTTCATGCAAACCTGTTGAGGAAATGGGAAGACAAAGACAAATCTGATGTGATATGCTATATACAACCAGAGCAGGAAAAAACAGAGCTAGATATAGCATATGAGCGTCTGGAGCCACTGCATGAAGACACACCCATTCGCATTAACCCAGACCTAACATCAACACAGCGCCAAGAGATTGACAGTCTCTTGATATATTACAAAGGTACTTTTACCAAAGCCCCGGGAAGGGCTAAAGGGATGGTCCACAAAATTAAGCTTTCCCAGACCAGGCCCATACACCAGAAACCATATAGGCTTCCTCAAAAAGTCAGGCAGGAGGTGGTGGAGGAAGTAAAAAGAATGGAGCGAGCTAAGGTTACTGTACCATCACGCAGCCCATGGTCTTCACCCCTGGTAGCAGTCAGTAAGAAAGAAGGCGGTGAGGGTATGTCTGGATTTTAGATGCATAAATGCTGTTTCTGAATTCGATGGGTACCCCATGGCCCGGACTAATGATTGCTGGACCAAATAGGATCTGCTCAGTACATCAGTACACTTGATTTAATGAAAGGGTACTGGCAGATCCCTATGGTACCCCAGGCCCAGGAAATATAGGTTACTCACCTGTAACAGGAGTTCTAGGAATGGTATATGTTGTTCATCCACACTTATTGGCAGGTATCCTTGCCGCTTTAAATCTTGCCGGAAGGTCTTCAAGCTGGCTTCTCCCACCCACCCAGGTGGTAAAACTCTCGGCTCCGCCCCATGACGCCAGATCTGGCCCGCTGGAAGCTCAGGTTGTGCGTCGAGCCGGAGGTCAGGGTGCGGGATGAACAACATATACCATCCTTGAACTCCTGTTACAGGTGAGTAACCTGTATTTCTAGGACATAGATATGTTGTTCATCCACACTTATTGGCAGACTCCTAGCAGTTCTCCGGGAGGAGGGAGGCAAGGCGCACACCCCCTACTTAGGGAATAAAGACTGGAGAACCGAGGCCCCAAAACCAGCATCCCGGCGTGACTCAAGGTCGATGTGGTAATGGGTAATAAAGGTGTGTGCTGACTTCCAGGTAGCAGCCCTGCAGATTTCCTGGATAGGGACGTCCCTGGAAACAGCCACCGATGCAGCAGTATGACGGGTAGAATGAGCTCTTATCCCTCTGGGAGGCTCCATGCCCGCCAACTTATAGTAGAGATCTATGCAGGAGGTGACCCACCTGCCTATCGTCCGCTTGGCTGCAGGTCTGCCAGGTGCGGCTTCAGCGTAGGTGACAAACAGCTGGTGAACCTCTCCCGATTTCAGCCGTCGCTCCTTATAATAAGTGAGCCTCTAAGGTCCAAAGTATGAAGCCTGTATTCGACCTCCGAGTGTGATTGGGTAAAACACCGGCAGAGTCAACACCTGTTAAGGTGAAACTCCGACACCACCTTCGGAAGGAATTTCGGATGGGGGCGCAGGACAACCTTGTCCCTGTGGAAGACCAGGTAAGGAGACTCAATACAGAGCGCCTGGAGTTCTCCCATCCTTGGGCTGACGTGATAGCCACCAAGAAGGCGGTCTTCCACGACAGGTGAGAGGTCACCACCTGTGCATTGGTTGAATGGCTTGCCCATGAGCTTTGCCAGTACCAGCAGTAAATCCCACGGAGGTGGAGGTTCTCGCACCGAGGGGAAAATGTGACAAGGCCCTTGAAAAGCGCCAGACCACCTTCTCCTGCGCCACCGACTGCCCTCGGCCCGCGCCCGTAAGCAGAGATGGCTGCCAGGTGCACCTTTAGGGTCGTCGACCTAAGCCCTTGACTAGAAAGGGACCATAAATAGTCCAAAATGCTTGCCAAAGAACAGGAGGAAGGGTCCAAGCCCTTGCCTTGACACCAAATGGAAAATCTCCTCCATTTGAAGGCATAGCATTTCCTGGTCGACTCCTTACGGGACGCCTCAACAACATTGAGGACCTCGTTGGAAAGACCAAAGGCCTGGAACTCTAGCTGCTCAGGAACCAGGCCGTCAGGTGCAGGAATTGAAGGTCCGGATGGAACACCTTCCCCTGATTGACTGAGAGCAGGTCCAGGTGATCTGGAAGCTGCCTCGGGAGCCTGGAGCTCAGGCTGAGGAGATCTGGGTACCAGAACTGGTGGGGCCAGTCTGGGGCTATCAGAATCACCAGCGCCTTGTCCCTCCTTGCCTTGAGAACCACCTTGTGAATCAAGGGAAATGGGGGAAAGGCGTAAAAGAGGCCCGGGGTCCAGAGCCTCGAGAAGGCATCCCCCTGCAGCGAGCCCTGCTGAGGGGGGCGGGCATGAAACAGCCTCAGCTTCGCGTTCTCCCTGGAGGCAAACAGGTCCACCTGAGGTGTGCCCCAGTGGGAGAACAGATCTTGTACTACCTCCGGCAGGAGAGACCACTGTGAGATGCAGCCCCTATCCGGCTCAGGGCATCGGCCAGGGTGTTGGAGGCTCCTGCCACATGAATGGCTAGGAGATCCGCCTCAGGCCGCGCATACGAGTAACCAAATGGAGAGCTTCCTTGCATAGAAGCATGGAGCACGCCCCGCCCCTGGCGGTTCAGGTAGTACATGGTCGTGGTATTGTCCGTCTGGACTCGGACCACTTGACCCTGGAGAAACGGACCAAAGGCGGTGAGAGCTAGGCGGACCGCTCGGAGCTCCAGCAGGTTGATGTGGCATCGGGACTCCCGCAGGGACCAGAGGCCGTGCACTCGGTGTTCCCCCAGATGGGCACCCCAACCCATCAGAGAGGCATCGGTCGATAGAGAGACCATCGGCTTGGGGCGGACAAACGGGATGCCCTCCTGCAGATGAGATGGAACGGTCCACCACTGGAGAGCATTCCACATCTCCTGGGTCACCATCACTAGCTGGTCCAATGGATCTCAGCGTTGTGACCACTGGCTGGCCAGTCCCCACTGAAGGGGGCGCATGTGCCAGCGCCCAATGGACCACGCTGGTACAGGCCGCCATGAGACCCAGGAGGTGCAGGAAGTACCGGGCAGGGCTCGATTGCCCAACCAGAAATGATTGGGCAAAGGAGGCAAGAACCTCGGCCCTGTCCGCCGGGAGCCGTGCTCTGGCTCGAAGAGAGTCGAGCTCTGCCCCGATGAACAGGATCACCTGCTTCAGCTCAGGTTCCAACTTGGCCTCATTGATGAGAAGGCCGACTTGAGAGCAAACCTGGAGGCCAGATCTCTGGACCGCTCACCTCCTGTCTGGAGGGGCTGCTATCAGCCAATCATCCAGAAGTGAGGGTACACCCGGACCTCGAGCGCCGCAGGAATGCTGTCACCACTGCCATGCATTTGGTGAAGACCCTGGGAGCTGGAGATAAGCGAGGCATGGCTTGGAACTCAGAAGGGATCCCTCCAGCTCAGCGAAGGAATCTCCGATGTGACAGGCGGATAGGGCATTGAAAGAGCGCGTCCTGTAGGTCCAGAGAGCAGAACCACACACGTGTTCCAGAGATGGTATTATCTAGCCAGAGTGACCATCCTGAAGGTTCAAGACCTTAGGAACTTGTTCAGGTCGTGTAGGTCGAGAATGGGCGCACCAGCCCCGTCGCTTCAGAACCAGGAAATACCTGGACACGAACCCCAGGTCTGAGGGGTCCTCTACCTCCTGATCACCTCCTTTGGAGGAGGAGAGCGATGTCGGCTCGGCGAGCCGCCAGTGAACTCTGCGGACCCGAGGCCCCGAGCTGCAAGGCTCTGAAGGCGGGGCCTCTCGAATTCTAGAGGCAGGCCTTTTCCCCCAACTCAGTACCCACCTGTCCGTGGTAACAGAGGACCAGGCGGAAAGGAAGTGTCGGAGCCGTCCCGAGGGAACCAGGGTAAGGTGGCGGGATGAGGCGACACCCTCAGCCCGTCACTGGGCAGGCTGGAGGAGAAACCGCCGAGGACCTCCTGGGCCTTTCCTCCTGCTTCCTGTTGGAGGAAGCCGATGGCTTAAGGTTTGGGATGCCTATGGCTCAAGCCTGCTGGCCTAGCGTTGCTGGGCGGGCGCGCGCAGGCACAGAAGAGACTGAAGGCAAGCTGTGCTGATGCTTTGTCCTTCTGGCGGAAGAGACCGAGTCAAGGTAGCATTGGACTTCTCAATCCTCTGCAGGTGACCTTCCACCCCAGGGCCGAAGAGGTCAGTCCCCAAAAAGGGAACATCTGCCAACTTGTGCTGGGTATCCGAGGTAAAGGTGGATATCCTCAGCCAAGCCCGATGACGCATGGCCACTGTGGCCGCCACCAACCTGGCACATGAGTCCCCGATGTCTAAAGCAGTCTGGAGCTGCTGTTTGGCCACTGCCCTGCCCTGGTCCCGCAGATCCGCGGGAAGATGAGGGACAACCTCATCCAGGGAGCCCAACACGGCATGAGAAAAATGTGCCATGAGGGCGGCCGAACTGGCTTGCCAGAAAACCAGAAGGGAGCAGCATAGACTTTCAGCCGGCATAATCCAATTTCTTGGATTCGTCGGGAGGTTTGTTCATCCGGCGTTCCGGGCGCACTGAAAACGCTGTCGGTAACCAACCCTCAGCAGAGGGTGTTCCAAAACAGGACAGGAACCGGTAGGGACCGGATACTTCCTGCCATCCTGGCAGGCGCAGGGCAGGAAGCAGGGCACTGCCAAAGTTCCAAGGCGGACACACTATGGCCTCGGCCACCGGAAAGGCCTCCGTGGAGAATCCCTCGCCCAGAATCTCCGTGAGGGATACCTGGCCTGCTTTTAGAAAGGGTTCGAGCTTCATCCCGTGGACCCGAGATGAGCCCGAAGCAACCTAAGAAGGAGCAAGGCTATCGTCCACTGACTGTCCTCCAGAGGACTCCAAGTCCATACGCTTGGAGAAAAGGGAGGAATCATCCTCGGACTCGGAAGAGTCCTCAAAGAGCTGCCTTGGGCCTGAGCCACCCTCCACCTGCCGAGGTTTATCGGGAGTGAGGGTGACAGACAGCCTATGGGGCAAACCCTTAGCCGACCGAGAATTTTTGGTCGGAGCCCCAACTAACGGCTGTGGAGGCGGAGGTTCCACCAGAATCGGTGGGGCAGCTGGAATTGGCCGAACAACCGGCCTGGGAACAGGCTCCTCGGCTACAACGAGGGGTTGTTTCGGCCGCTCTGGTGACAGCCACTTAATGGCCGGGGAAGACGACTGGGTCGGCTTATTCCCGGTCAAAAGGAGCTGTTGCCACATGAGTTCCTCATATCTCCGACGCAACTGACGCCGAAGCCTCCCCTCGTCTGAGGAGGAGGAAGAGGAAGAGTGGCGGCGCCGCTACTGTGGTGCCGGACCGCCTATGACGGCGGGATCGGCTGGACTGCGAGGATGTCCGAGACCGAGAGTCTCGCCGGGCCGAGGACGGCGAGGGAGGTGTCGGAGTCGGCACCCTGGCTCGGACGATTCCACAAAGCCAATGGCCAAGCTGAGGGGTTGACAAAAGTGGGCTGTCGACAAGAAGGGAGGGATCTTTCCGCTCCCAAGGCGTCGACGGAGAGACTTACTTTGCTCTTTGGACCTGGAAAAGGTCCAGAAGAAGTTGACCCTCACCTTTCGTGAGAGGGTCAGACAAAGCTCCTTAAAGGAAGCCGATGCAGGCACCTAGAGAGTGGGACAAATGCCGCCGAGGTAGAAGCGGCCCACGCCGCCCTCCTCTTCGAGGCGATCATCTGCTCGAGCTGATCCGCCGAGCCTGCCACCACTGAGGACACATCAACCAGGCCTCTTTAGATTTAACCGGGAGGAATTCTTTTCCTGAAGCGCCCCAGTTGTATCGGGCAAGTACGGTCTTCAGGACGAGTCGGGGTGCGAAGAACATGTCAAAGAGGCTGGGTCGTGCTCAAGGCCCAGCAGTAGACGACGTGGAGTGCGGATCCGTCCTAGACATCTTCTGCCCGCAGGGCACCTCTGGAAACCAGGAGTCGGTTGTCCGCCAGCTCTTGGGGGAAAGAAGACCGAAGTCTTTTTAGCAAAAACTTTTCGATTTCGAAATTTCGAAGAATTAGGAGCCAGTCTTACACGCAGAGCGTTAAGAAGGGAACCTGAGCTTCCAAGCGGTAAGATCTGGCGTCATGGGGCGAAGCCGAGAGTTTTACCACCCGGTTGGGTGGGAGGCGCCAGCTTGAAGACCTTCCAGCAAGATTTAAAGCGGCAAGGACACCTGCCAATAAGTGTGGATGAACAACATATCCATGTCCCTAGAAATAACAGCTTTCTGCACACCACTTGGTTTATACCATTTCACAACAATGCCATTTGGATTTCACAGGGCTCCTGCTACCTTTCAAAGGTACATGGATCATGTATTGAGACCCCACAAACCTTATAGTGCAGCATATCTGGATGACATGGTGATCTATAGTCCAGATTGGGACACCCATTTGGTACACTTGAGTGTAGTCATCCAGAGCCTTAAAGACGCTGGTTTGACTATTAATCCAGCTAAATGTGCCATTGCAAAATACAAAACCCGTTATCTTGGTTTCATTATTGGGAATGGAGCCATAAAGCCTGAAGTCAGCAAGGTGGAAGCTGTGGCAAATAGTCCAGTGCCCAGTACCAAGAAACATACATGTACATTCATTCCTAGGCCTGGCCAGTTATTCCCAGCGGTTTGTTTCAGATTTTTCTACCATTGCCACACCCCTAACAAACCTCACAAAGAATTGTTTTCCCACAAAGGTCACATGGACATCTGACTGCGACATTGCTTTTAGAACAATAAAGGCTATTCTATGCTCTGCTCCAGTTCTTCACAGTCCAGATTTCTCCAGACCTTTTGAGGTCCAAACAGATGCCTCTGACATGGGCACTGGAGCCGTTCTTACTCAACATGACAAACACAGGGAACATCCTATCCTTCTTCTAAGCAGAGAGCTCCATGAAAGGGAAAGGAGGTACTCGACAGTAGAAAAGGAGCGCCTGGCCATGAAATGGGCCATCGAGGCTTTAAAATACTATCTTTGGGGGAATGAGTTCACAGTAGTGACAGACCACAATCCACTGTGTTGGCTGAACCTCATGAAAGATAAAAACATGAGAATCATGAGGTGGTATCATTCTTTACAGCCCTACAAATTCATGGTAAAACATAGGGCAGGAACCCAGCATAAAAAATGCGGACTTTTTGTCCAGGTTTGGTACAAGCAACACTGTTTCAGGAAATGATTGATGTTCTGTATGCAATGTTTATGTTATTGTTACAAAGTGTGAAATGTATGTCTCAGTTTGAAAACACCTCAGGGAATTGTAGTTAACTGGAACAATTTTGTTTCGTTATATCTTTACCTAAATAACCTTTTTGGTAATTGTTCCAATTTGTTTAAGGGTCCCTGAGGGGAACTTCTGGAGTGGGTGGGTGAAGTTCCAACCCTTCCAAGGGTTAAGAGTTAGGCAACAAAGTGATGTTGCCCTTCTGAATGGGGAGGAATGTGGTAGGATGAGACATTTAAACACATGTAACATTTCTTTTCACTCTATCCTATCCCCTTATTCTCTTCTAAACTATCCCTAATTTCTTGCCAGGGTGGCCAACTTGACATCTCTAACCTCTTTTCTGTACTATCCCTTTAATTAGCAGTCCTTATAGCCAAAAGCTGCCACATGAAGTTAAAATCAGCTTCCCCACATTCTTAGAGCTAAAGCTTTTGTTTGCTATGCCAAACCTGTTGTTTTGATGTAGAGAATCGAAACCAGCGAGTGTAAAAACTCAGACAGAAGAGCCAAGCTGTTCCTGTTTTTAAACACGAGCTATCATGCACATGATCGCACGAGCGCACTATCGTGCGGGAGTGTAAACATGATCGTGAGGGCAGGATGCGCACATTCGTGCAACTTAAATTTGTAGAAGAGCCGTGGAGCCCGTAAAAAGCAGGACCTATAGTTTTTACGTACAAGTGAGTTGCTGAAAGGCTGCAGAAGAGCAAGCTGGCTGTTGCTAGGGGAGCAAGTAAACACTCCCTGCAGCCGCTCGCTGAAATCACTGTACCCGCTACCTGTAAAGCGCAGGAAAGAGAAATTAAGTGCTGCAGGCAGTACAAGTGCCCTGTAGCAGAATTTAAAGAGTACTGCTAGTTCTTTTTTGTTAGAACTAGTAAAGGAAGTTTAAATACAGTGTGGGGAGTGCACAACTGAAACGTTTTGCCGATGGCTGAAATGGCAAGCCGTTAGGAAAGTGTAATTCAGATAAATATACATAAATACAGTCCTAGCATGGCAAATAATTATTCTAGGTTGTCTATGGTATGTTTATGTAGATGTATAATGTACACACAAGTCTGTTTCAGTATTAATATAGAACTGAGCTTGAAATAGAATATAGTAAACCAGGAAAGGTTTTGAATAAAAGGAGACAGTCTGACTTTGCAGAATAAACTGAGGGGGAGCGCACCCTTACTCTGTTTATCTCTGGGAAGGCTGGAGTTCTCAAATTATATAATAATATGATTTTTGTTCTTTACCTGAAAGAAGGACAGGTATTGAGAGATGTCCTCTATAGGGCTGGCAGCCTAGAAAATGACTGCTGATATAGGAGGATATCTGGTGAGGTCACAGAAAGGGGGAGGAGCCAAAAGCCCTGATAGTGCTGAATGTAGCAATTAAGGTACATTTAGGCAGTAGAAGACCTTTTTCGATATGTAGAGATGTACCAGAAGAAAAAATTACTCACCTTAGTAATTGCTTTTCTTCTCATGGAGTCTTGCTATATTATAACATTAGCAGCAGTCAGCCACTGCAGCTGAACTGCCCCGGAGAGGAAGGAGTTAACTCCAGAGGATCTGGAGTTCTACAGCGCGAGGGCGCTGTGCCCAAAGCTCTATCTGGCAGTTTCAAATGAAACTGTCAGATCTTTTCGAAGCTAACATCAAAGAACAGAAAGTCTGTGTGGAAAAACTACACTAGCCCATGGCTACCTACCAGTAGTAGTAACAACAATATAAACAACAAGAAACACCCAGAACCATAATAACAAAAATTGATGGTAGTATGGTTCGTTTTCCTACTCGACAAGCACGTATGAACCCCCCTTCCCCCAAGACTCAAGTCCAGGAAGGGGCAATATAAATAACCTAAGTAAAGCAACCAGATCCCTAACCCAAAGGAAAGAGGGTAAAGGGATAACTACAATGGCATGACACAGTGTTGCACTAATTCGCCACCTCCCCTACCCAAGTAGAGGTTCTGAGAGGGGCAGGAGGGAGGGTGGTTATATTAGCAAGACTCCATGAGAAGAAAAGCAATTACTAAGGTGAGTAATTTTCTTCAAACACCATGAAGTCTTGCTATATTATAACATTAGCAGATTACACAGCAGTACCTCCATGGAGGAGGGTCAGAACCTACTTAGGAAATAGGCTCTGAAGCACAGCTGTGCAAACCGAGCATCTCTCCTGGACTGGACATCCAGGAATAATGCTTGTAAAGGTGTGAACTGTCTTCCAGGTAGCAGCTTGACAAATCTCCAGAATGGAATGTCCCTAGCAGCCGCTAGAGACGCAGCTGTACCCCTGGTGGGTGGGCCCTCAATCCTGGGGGGTACTCACCTAGTTTCTGATAACAGAATTGGACTACAAGAAACAATCCACCTCGCAATTGTTCTCCAGTGGCAGGTTTTCCTTGCCAACCTTGCCATAGGTAAGAAACAGTTGGAGGGATTCAACCTATGACCTCTGGTGCGCTCTAAATAGTAGCTTAAGGCTCTTTGACATCCAAGCTGTGCAGTCTCCTCTCACCTGAGGAAGAATGCTCAGTGAAAATACTGGGAGAGAGATAGATTGATTCAGGTGGAAATCAGAAACCACCTTAGGCAAAAACTTTCTATTAGTCCTAAGGACTACCTTATCTCTGTGGAAAGAGATAAAATCTTCTTCCACTGACAGGGCCTGTAACTCACTTATGCGTCTGGCAGAGGTGATAGCTACTAGGAAAACGGTTTTCCAAGTTAAATACTTGAGCTCTGCTGAAGACAGAGGCTCAAAGGGGTTGCATTAACTGAGCAATGCAAATATTCAGGTCCCAGGCGGAGCTGGTTCCCAAAAGGAGGTTAGTATGAAGACCCTTTAAAAAACTTGGAGAACACAGGGTGAGAAGAAAGGGAGGCAGGCTTCCCTGCTGACACAAAAGCAGAGACAGCTGCCAGATGAACCTTCAGGGTAGCTGGTCTAAGGCCTAGGGAATTCAGATGGACCAAATATTCCAGAAGAATGGGAAGATCAGCAGATTCTGGGATAATCTGCCTCTCAGAGCACCAGATGGAAAACCTCTTCCACTAGAATTATAAGTGGCCCTAGTGGAAGGCTTCCTAGAAGCCTTTAAAATATCCATGACACCTTGAGAAAGGTGTAGAGTCAGCAAATTCTAGCTCCTCAAGAGCCAAGCCTTGAGGTGGAGGGATTTGAGGTCGGATACCACTCTCCCCTGTGCACAGGCCAGTAAGTCGTGGACTCTGGGCAGGCTCAGGGCAGGGTGGACTGCCAAGGACAGAAGCAGAGGTACCAGGGCTGTCTGGCCCAATCTGGGGCAATCAGAATCACTCTGCAAGGTTGAGATCTGATCTTTACTAGTACCCTGAAAGAAGAGGAAGGGAGGAAGGCATACAGGAACTTCCTTTCCAGTCCAACAGAAAGGCGTCCAGAGGACTGAGCCCAGTACTGGAGGCCTGCAACAGAAAAGAGGAAGTTGATGGTTGTCTGGGGCTGCGAAAGAAGATCTATCTGAGGAGTGCCCCATCTGGCAAAGACGGACCCCAGCACTTGTGGAATTCTGAGCCCTTCGTGATGGCCCTGAGAAATTCTGCTGGGCGTCCAGGGACATTGTCCTTCCCTGGGAGGTGAACCGCTATCAGGGAGGTGTTCAGGAGTACGCCAGAGACCACAACTTCATTGCTCGTGCACAAGGCTGAAGACCGAGTGCCCCTTCTTGTTGATGTACCACATTGTGGTGGTACTGTCTGTCCTGACTTGAACCACTTTGTTCTGGACAGAATCTGAAAACACCCGAAGAGCTAAAAAGACAGCTCTGAGTTCCAACAGATTGATGTGGAGCAGAGATTCCTGAGGAGACCACACCCCTGGGTGGCAAGATCGCCCAGGTGAGCCCCCCACCCTAACAGGGAGGCATCCGTGGTGAGGGTGAGGGAGTGAGAAATGGGAATGAAGGGAACCCCCTGTCTTAAATTGCTCTGGACCTGCCACCAGTGGAGGGCTAAGATCAGAGTTTGAGTAACTGGAACTAACTTGGTAAGGGGGTCCTTCCTTTGAGACTAATAGGCCCTCAAAGGGAACTGAATGTCCCTCATCTGGAATCTTGCTCCCTGCACGACAGCTGTGGAAGCAGCCATGTGCCCAAGGAGTTGCAGAAAATGCCTTGCTGGTCGAGAGACCCGCAGGGTAAAGGAGGATGCCAAGGCGAAGAGTCTGTCCACCTTTCCGAGGGAAGAAAAGCCCTGGCTAACCTAGTTCAACCTGCGCCTATGAAAGTTAGGACCTGAACCGGTTCCAGAACTGACTTTGGTAAGTTTAGCAGGAATCCCAGGAAGTGAGAAGCTGCTGGGTGACTTGCAAATGGAGTTTCACCTGACCTGGAGACTGACCCACAATGAGCCAGTCGTCCAGGTAGGAACACAGCAACCCTTGCCTTCTTAAGTGAGCCACTACTACAGCGAGACATTTTGTGAATACCCCTGGCGCAGAGGTCAGGTCAAGGGCATTGCCCTGAACTGGTAGTGGCCTGAGGGCAGTTCAACCTGAGGTACTTTCGGTGAGAAGGCCTGATCAGAACATGAAAACAGGCATCCTTGAGGTCCAGGAAGCTAGCCAGTCCCTGGCCTTAGGGAAGGCAATATCATTGCCAAGTCAACATTTTGAACTTTGGTTTCAAAAGATGTTTGTTCAGGTACCTTAAATCTAGAATGGGCCTCCATTCTCCTGTCTTTGGGGTAAAAGTATCTTGAATAAAGCCCCTTGCCCTGATGGCAAGGAGGAACCCTTTCCACTGCTTTGCAGTCCAGAGAGAAAACCTCTGCTTCCAAAGCAAGGGCTTGAAGGATTTGCAGGTGGAATAGTCTGGCTCTCATCTTTGAAAGTGTTTGAAGCTGAGAACCAGACCCTGCCTATTACCTCCAGAACCCATCTGTCCGTGATTAGGGACAGCCAGTTCCGGCTGAAATAGGCCAACCTGCCCCCCACTGGTACAGGAGAATCGGCCCTGGGCACCCCATCAGGGTGCCTGCTTAGCAGCAGCCTTAGGCTGAGGGAAGGGGGACGGTCTACTTGTGCCTCGTCTACCCCTGCCTCTGAAGAAACCCCTCTGCGAGACAGCAGAGGAGGCTTGAAATTGGTAAAAAGGCCTGGAAAAAGGCCTGCCCCTACCTCTGGGAGCATGCCTTTGTGGCATGGCATGCTTCTCCTTAGCCTGGGCACTTTTGTAGGTAGTTCTGTATTCATCCATCTTTTCATATAGTTTTCTGTTTGCTCCCCAAACAGAGAATTTCCACTACAGGAAAATCCATAGCCTTTGACTGGGTATCTTGGGACAGATTAGTGCATCTGAGCCATGCCAACCCTCGAAAGCTACAAAGTGGCCATGACCCTAGAGAAACATCATTAACATCAACAGCAGTATGAAATTGAACTTTAGAGCTTCAATGCCATCAGCAGCCACCTGTTCCAACTCACTAGCCAGCTGGCCATGGGCCTGCTTGGCTAACTCAATACTGTGTCCCACCTAGATTTCTGATATCTAGCCACATAAGCCATATAATTTGCCTGCCTGAGTCCCAAAGAAGCTGCCATATACTGTTTCTTCGCCATGGCATCAATCTTCCTGGAATCCTTATCAGGAGGATGTGAGGCCAGAGGAATATTAGCCTTGTCACAGGCTGCAGCTAGACCACACCTACATGACTACACTGTTCAGTAAGGAAGTCTGTATCCCGAGCCTGACAAAGTATACCTTCTGTCCATTTTTATCTACAGGAGGGACAGAATGAGGATTTTAAAATCTTTGTTGTTTGCTTCCTAAATGACTTATGCAAAGGAATAGACAACCTCCTAGACTCTGGAATATCCATCATTTCCACATAATCAGGCTCCTCTTGCTCATCCACAGCCTCCTCTAAAGGAAGCTGGAGGCTTCTGCAACCTTTTGTGAAAATAAAGAAAGAAGGGACTCAGACAGAATAGGAGGAGATTCTAAAGGTCTGTCTGGAGAAATGTCCGGTTCAATGGGCACGTCCAGACCCCCAGCCACACATATATTGATCAAATTCCTCCTCCCCTCCTGTGGTTCATAAAATCCTCAACTTCAAAATCCTGAACCACTGGGACTGAGCAGAACCAACCTTTTACCAACTGTTGGTGGTTCTACAGATCCCTGAGACAGTGACTGGACAATCTGAATGGCTTTAGCTATCTCTGCAGCAGTTGGAGACACAATTTTGGACCCCAAACCTACTGATTTCCTTGTCTTTTACTGGGACTGGTTCCTCTGAACCAGTCTTCCTTTGCCAGGAAGTCTCGCCTGGTCAGAGGGCACTCCCTCTGGTCCAGTGGGTACTGGACGGGCTGGCCATCCGGTCAGCGGACTTTTGGCTCTCGTTCCCTGAGCGGCCCAATCTCTTTTCCAGGGTGGCTGCAGGAAATTTTACATACCTGGCAGTCTGACAGGAGGTGGTCAGCCCCAGACAATAAACACAAGTGGTGTGTGGGTCAGCCTTGGCAAAGGCCTCCCCACAGACATCACAGTGTTGAAACCCAGTGGGCCCGGTTTTTCTTTTGGGTTTCTCAGACATAATGCCAGCTAACCAACACTTGCCCTTTTGATGGCAGTGCCGACAAGAACACACCCTTATCGGTTCCCTAACCGTGTCACGGGTATTTGAAAAAACCATTATAATTCTGTTTTTTTTAGAACCGATAAGAACCGGGAACCGCACTCTAAAACCCACTGTACACTTTTAAAATGTAGAAATAACAAACCGATCGGTTCAAAACCGAACCGATAATTAATTTTCCACACAGACTTAAAATTTAGTACCTACGGTTACCAGATAGAGCTTTAAAACCGAAATGCGGTAAAAATAATGACTTTTGCCGGTTCAAATGAACGAAAAATACTCGCTTGAACCGAGAATGAACCGAGCTGAAGGAGCTGATCTCCGGAGCGACAGTTCAGTGAAGCGGAGTAAAGAATCTGACAGTTTCATTTGAAACTGCCAGATAGAGCTTTGGGCATAGCGCCCTCGCGCTGTAGAACTCCAGATCCTCTGGAGTTAACTCCTTCCTCTCCGGGGCAGTTCAGCTGCAGTGGCTGACTGCTGCTAATGTTATAATATAGCAAGACTTCATGGTGTTTGAAGCAGCAAATAACTTCCTATTATTGTTCTAGGAGTTTCTTTAGTTTATGCGAACTGCCCCAGATGAAAGAGAAAGGTTTTGTGTTAATTAACAGAATCACATGATCATGAGGTCATAATGCTGTATTATATAAACCTGCCCACTAGGGGACCATATTAGACAGGATGGTCAGTACCTTCGGGCCAAGTGAAGGGAAAGGAGGTGTGAGTGCTTTCACACAGGATTGTGAAAATATTGGACATACAGAGAAGAGCAGGGAGCCTGAACAAAGACTTGCCTGAGTTTTGTTTTGCCTTTATTTTGGTGTGAAAGTTTTAATACCAATTTATTTCTTTTCTGTAAATATTTTGAATCTTTTTTTTCTTCATCATTTTGGAAAAATAAAATGATAAACGCAACACCAGCATTTTTTATGCACTTTATTTGATAACTGGAGTCTGTTATTTAACCCACACGTCTACAATGAGCAACATATCCATGCCCCTATAACCCATTTTTATTTGACAGCCTGTTAGTATTTCTGAAGCCTTTTTTTTTCATTTTTTATTTTGCATTATCGTTCTGGGTTGCACTACCAGCTGGTAGTGCAACTGGAACAGTATTCCAGACATCCTGGGTTCAGGTCCCAGTGAAGGCACGGATTTCTTTCTCTCTTCTGTTTTTATGAGTTCCATAAATATGCACACTACACTCTTGTGACTGAAAATGTAATCATCTGTGCAGCACAAGGTTGTGCATTACAGTTAGAGTAAGGCGCCTCTGGATGTCCCAGTTTCTAGTTGCCTTGGAGGTGCAACCGGAATGATTTTCCACGTGTGTTCAAAGTCCCACGTAAGGCATTCATTTCTTTCTCTCTTCTGTTTCTAGGAGTTCCATGAATATGCACATTGCGCTCTTGTGTTTGAAAATGTGATTATCTGTGCAGCACCAGGTTCTGCTTTACAAAAAAATAAGGTGCCTTGGAATGTTCCAGATGCCTTGGTGACACAGCTGGTAGCGCAAACAGAATGAGATTCCAGGCGGCATGGGTTCAAGTCCCAGCTAAGGGTCTTATTTCTTTCTTTCTCTTTTCTGTTTGTATGAGTTCCATAATTATGCACTCTGCACTCCTGTGATAGAAACTGTAATTATATGTGTAGCACCTGGTTGTGCATTAGAGAAAGAGTGAAGTGCCTTGGGACTTCCAAGTTTCCAGTTGCCTTTGTGGTGCAGAAGGTGGCGCAACAAAATAGTATTCCAGGTGACCTGGGTTCAAGTCCCAGCTAAGACACTTCTTTCTTTCTCTCTTCTGTTTGCATGAGTTTCATAAATATGCACACCACACTCTTGTGATTGAAACTGCCCCCCTTAACCAGACCCAATCAGAACTGCTTCTGATAGAAACTGCGCCCCTTAACCACCTCCAGTCAGAACAGCTTGTGATAGAAACTACGCCACTTAACCAGCCCCAATCAGAACAGCTTTTAAGACCCAAAACAATTAAATAAGAGCTGCTCTATTCAGCCCCAATCAGAAAATTGGAATGAAAACCAGCAAGTTTATATAGTCCCAAATTTACAAAAGTACAAAAAGAACCTACACATCGGTCCCAGAGTAAAAAAAATGAAGGATATAGTCATTATTGGGGATTCTATAATAAAATATACAGACAAAACAATATGTAGAAAACAGGAAAGAGATCACCACGGTGTGCAGTTTGCCAGGAGAAGGCATACAAGATATCAACCATAATATAAAAGTCTTATTAAAAGGAACCCATAACACAATTGTGGTCTTGCACGTGGGTACTAACAATGTAGGAAAGAGAAGGCAACTTGACATTCAGAGGTATTATACAGAAGTAGGCAGTTTCCTCAAACCACAGAACTGTATGGTGGCAGTCTCAGAAATATTGCCTATACTGAGACCAGGAAGGGTTAAAACAAATGAAATAAGAATTTTAAATGACTGGATACAGAGACGGTGTAAGAGAGAGGGTTTCTATTTTGCTAGACACTGGGAGACAATCGAAGGAGACAGGGGACTGTAGGCAAATAATGGACTACATTTGAACAGGAATGGGACTAAAGTACTGGCCGATAAAATGAATATAAGAATACAAAAACTTTTAAATGGGGAAGGAGGGAAGAGATACACAAAATACAAAAGTAGAAAAAAGGAAAATATTAAAAAGATAGAGATCTAGGGAAATTGAAGCCATTTCTCATTAATGCAAGAAGCCTAAGGTCTAATAATAAAAAAAAAAAACTGGAATACTTACTCCAAAATTAAAATGTTCAACTCTGTGCTGTATTTGAAACATGCTGTCAAAATAAGGCATGGGATATAAATACTGAAGACTACCGGCTATTTCATGGGGATAGAAGGCTAAAAAAAGGCAGGAAAATAGCCATATTCATTCAAGACAACATATAGGCTACTGAGATTGAAGAATATAGGAACTGGATGTGGAACAAATGTGGGTGAAGTTAAGTCCACCGACAAGGGAGACAATAATTCGAGGAGCTTGTCACAGATCCACTTCCCTTACAGTATACCAAAATGCAGAATGTCTAAACATAATAAAAAAAACAAGATATAGGAAATAAAATGATAATAATGGGAGACTTTAATTTTCCTACCATAAACTCGTTTATAAAAAAGGGAAACACACACGCGGAAATACAGGTTACTCACCTGTAACAGGAGTTCTAGGAATGGTATATGTTGTTCATCCACACTCATTGGCAGGTATCCTTGCCGCTTTAAATCTTGCCGGAAGGTCTTCAAGCTTGCTCCTCCACCCACCGGGTGGTACAACTCGGCTCCGCCCCATGGCGCCAGATCTGGCCCGCTGGAAGCTCAGGTTGTGCGTCAAGCCGGGAGGCGAGAAACAGGGATGAACAACATATACCATTCCTAGAACTCCTGTTACAGGTGAGTAACCTGTATTTCTAGGGACATGGATATGTTGTTCATCCACACTCATTGGCAGACTCTAGCAGTTCTCCGGGAGAGGAGGAAGACGACACCCCAATACTTACTTGGGAAAGAGAGACTGGAGAACCGAGGCCCCAAAACCAGCATCCCGGGCGTGACTCAAGGTCGATGTGGTAATGGGTAATGAGGTGTTTGCTGACTTCAGGTAGCAGCCCTGCAGATTTCCTGGATAGGGGCGACCCTGGAAGCAGCCACCGTTGCAGCAGATGGCGGGTAGAATGAGCTCTTATCCTCTGGGAGGCTCCATGCCGCCAACTTATAGCAGAAATCTATAGGAAGTGACCCACCTGCTTATCGTCCTTTTGCTGCAGGTCTGCCAGATGCGGCTTCAGCGTAGGTGACAAACAGCTGGCGAACCTCTCCGAATTTCAGCCGTGCGCTCTTTGTAATAAGCGGCGCCTTCTAGGGTCCAAAGTATGGGTTATATTCGGCCTCCGAGGTGTGATTGGGGTAGAACACCGGCAGAGTCAACACCTGGTTAAGGTGAAACTCCGACACCACCTTCGGAAGGAATTTCGGGTGGGGGCAGAGGACAACCTTGTCCCTGTGGAAGACCAGGTAAGGAGACTCGATGGAAAGCGCCTGGAGCTCTCCCATCCTTCTGGCTGACGTGATAGCCACCAAGAAGGCGGTCTTCCACGACAGGTGAGAGAGAGCACACCTGTGCATAGGTTCGAATGGCTTGCCCATGAGCTTTGCCAGTACCAGCAGTAGATCCCACGGAGGTGGGGGTTCCCGCACTGGAGGGGAAATGTGATCAAGGCCTTTGAAAAAGCGTCAGACCACCTTCTCCTGCGCCACCGACTGCTTCCCAGCCCGCGCCCGGTAAGCAGAGATGGCTGCCAGGTGCACCTTAGAGGTCGTCGACCTAAGCCCTTGATTAGAAAGGGACCATAAATAGTCCAAGATGCTTGCCAGGAACAGGAGGAAGGGTCCAAGCCCTTGCCTGACACAAATGGAAAACCTTTTCCATTTGAAGGCATAGCATTTTCTGGTCGACTCTACGGGACCTCAACTACATTGAGGACCTCGTCGGAAAGACCCAAGGCCTGGAACTCTAGCAGCTCAGGAACCAGGCCGTCAGGTGCAGGGATTGAAGGTCCGGATGGAACACCTTCCTGATTGACTGAGAGCAGGTCCGGGCGAGCTGGAAGCTGCCCCTGAGTCCTGGAGCTGAGACTGAGGAGATCTGGGTACCAGAACTGGCGAGGCCAGTCTGGGGCTATCAGAATCACCTCGCCTTGTCCTCCCTCGCCTTGAGAAGCACCTTGTGGATCAAGGGAAATGGGGGAAAGGCGTAAAAGAGGCCCGGGGTCCACTGCCTCGAGAAGGCATCCCCCTGCAGCGAGCCCTGCTGAGGGGGGCGGGCATGGAACAGTCTCAGCTTCGCGTTCTCCCTGGAGGCGAACAGGTCCACCTGAGGTGTGCCCCAATGGGAGAACAGATGCTGTACTACCTCCGGCAGGAGAGACCACTCGTGGGATGCAGCCCCTATCCGGCTCAGGGCATCGGCCAGGGTGTTGGAGGCTCCTGCCACATGAATGGCTAGGAGATCCGCCTCCAGGCTGCGCACGAGTGACCAAATGCGGAGAGCTTCCTTGCATGAAGCATGGGCCAGCGTCCCGCCCTGGCGGTTTAGATAAGTAACATGGTCGTGGTATTGTCCGTCTGGACTCGGACCACTTGACCCCAGAGGAATGGAGCAAAGGCGGTGAGAGCTAGGCGGACCGCTCGAACCTCAGCAGGTTGATGTGGCATCGACTCCGCGGGGACCAGGAGGCCATGAGTCCGGTGTTCCCCCAGATGGGCACCCCAACCCATCAGAGAGGCATCGGTCGATAGAGAGACCGTCGGCTCGGGGCGGACGAACGGGATGCCCTCCTGCAAATGATCTGGAACGGTCCACCACTGGAGAGCGTTCCACATCCCCTGAGTCACCGACACAAGCTGGTCCAAAGGATCGCAGCGTTGTGACCACTGGCTGGCCAGTCCCCATTGAAGGGGACACATGTTCCAGCGGGCCCAACGGACCACGCTGGTGCAGGCCGCCATGAGACCCAGGAGGCGCAGGAAGTCCCGGGCAGGGCGCAATTGCCCAACCAGAAATGATCGGGCAAGGGAGGAAAGAACCCCGGCCCTGTCCGCCGGGAGCCACGCTCTGGCTCGAAGAGAGTCGAGCTGCGCCCCGATGAATAGAATCACCTGCTTTGGCTCGAGTTCCGACTTGGCCTCGTTGATAAGGAGGCCCAGTTGAGAGCAGACCTGGAGGGCCAGATCTCTGGACCACTCCTCCTCCTTCCTGGAGGGAGCTGCTATCAGCCAGTCGTCCAGGTAAGGGTACACCCGGACCCCTCGGCGCCGCAGGAATGCTGTCACCACTGCCATGCATTTGGTGAAGACCCTGGGAGCTGGAGACAAGCCGAAGGGCATGGCTTGGAACTCGAAAAGGGATCCTTCCGCTCGGAAGCGAAGGAATCTCTGGTGAGACGGACGGATAGGGACGTGAAAACGCCCCTGCAAGTCCAGAGAGCAGAACCACACGCTGCTCCAAGGATGGTATTATCTGAGCCAGAGTGACCATCCTGAAGGTTCGAGACCTTAGGAACTTGTTTAGGTCGTGGGTCGAGAATGGGGCGCCAGCCCCGTCTGCTTCTGGAACCAGGAAGTACCTGGACACAAACCCTGGGTCTGAAGGAGGGTCCGCCACCCTTATCACCTCCTTCTGGAGGAGGAGGATGGCGTCGGGCTCGACGAGCCGCCAGTGAGGCTGGGGACCCCGGCTCCCGAGGGGCTACGCTCCTGAAGGGTGGTGCCTGCTCGAATTCCAGAGGCAGGCCTCTTCCCACCACCTCCAAGACCCACCTGTCCGTGGTAACAGCGAACCAGATGAAACGGAAGTGCCGGAGCCGTCACCCCATGGGGGGACCCAGGGGTAAGGTGACGGGAATGGGGGCGACACCCCTCAGCCCGTCACTGGGCAGGCTTGGAGGAGGGACCAGCCGAGGGACCTCCTGGGCCTTTTCCTCCCTGCCTCCTGTTAGAGGAAGCCGGCGGCTTGGGTTTGGGATGCCAAGGCCGAGCCTGCTGGCCCTGACGTTGCTGGGCAAGGCGCGCCGGGGCACAGAAGGATGAAAGGGCTTAGGCTGCGGTTTGCGGCCTTTGTCCTTCTGAGCGGAAGAGACCGAGTCCAAGGTAGCATTGGACTTCTCGATCCTCTGCAGGTGACCTTCCACCCCAGGGCCGAAGAGGTCAGTCCCAAAAGGAACATCCGCCAACTTGTGCTGGGTATCCAAGTAAAGTGGATATCCTCAGCCAAGCCCGACTGATAGCCACTGCGGCCGCCACCGATCTGGCACGAGTCCCCTATATCCAAAGCAGTCTGGAGCTGCTGTTTGGCCACTGCCCTGCCCTGGTCCCGCGCCTGCTTAACCGTAGTCTGCAGATCAGCGGGAAGATGAGGGATGACCTCATCCAGGGAGCCCAACAGGGCATGAGAAAAATGTGCCATGAGGACGGCCGAACTGGCCTGATGAAGGCCGAGAGAGGACGCAGCGTAGACTTTTCGCCCGACATAGTCCAATTTCTTGGACTCTTTGTCAGGAGGTTTGTCCACATCCCTGGCGTTGCCGGCGCGCCGGAAAACGCTGTCGGTAACCAACCCCTCAGCAGAGGGGTGTTCCGAAAAACCGGACAAGGAACCGTAGGGACCTGATACTTCCTGGCCATCCTGGTCAAGGCGCAGGGCAGGAAGCAGGCGCTCCAAAGCTCCAAGGCCGGGCCCACTATGGCCTCGGCCACTGGAAAAGCCTCCGTCCGAGAATCCTCGGTCCAGAATCTCCGTGAGGATACCTGGCCCGTTTGGAACGGGTTCGAGCTCCATCCGGTGGACTCCGAGATGAGCCAAGTAGTCCTAGGAAGGACGACGGGCTATCGTCCATTGACTGACCTCCTGAAGACTCCAAGTCCAGTCGCTTGGAGAAAGGGAGAATCATCTTCGGACTCGGAAGAGTCCTCGAAGAGCTGCCTCTGGCCTGAGCCACCCTTCACCTGCCGAGGTCGGTCGGGAGTGAGGGTAACTGACAGCCGATGGGGTAGACCCTTAGCCGACCGAGAATCCTTGGTCGGAGCCCCACTGAGGCTGTGGAGGCGGAGGTTACACCGAATCGGTGGGCAGCTGGTTTGGCGAACAACCGCCTGGGTATAGGCCTCGGATAAGTCGAGGTTGTGTCGACGCTCGGTGACAGCCACTTAATGGCCAGGGAAGGCGACGGGTCGGCTTACTCCCGGTCAGGAGGAGCTGTTGCAACATAAGGTCCTCGTGATCGCGACGACTTACGCCGAAGCCTCCCTCGTCCGAGGACGCAGGACGCAGCGGCGACGCGCCACCGCTGGCACAGACCGAGACCGCCATGACGGGATCGGTTGGACCGCTGAAGAGGTCCGGACCGAGAGACCGAGAGTCCCGGAATTTCCGAGGTCGGTGCGGGGAAGTGCTGGCCGGAACCGCACTCTCCGCTCGGATGGTCCATCCGAGGGCTCCGGGACCGAGGCACAGGCGAGCCCACGGGATCTCAACTCTCCCGGGGAACCGGGAGAGGGATCTCGGCTGCTAAAGGCGACAGCCCGTCAACCGGGTCGAGAAAAATCTCGACTTCGTCGGTGGGAGTCTCGGTCAACTGACCTGACGGGGACACCGTGAGGCCAGTGGCCGAAGCCGAGCGGTCGACCGAAGCCGACGGTCGATGACTCGGGGAGAGGGACCTTTCCCGCTCCCAAGAGCGTCGACGGAGGGACTTACCCCGTCCTTCTTTTTGGACCGAGAATAAGGTCCAGCAGACGTAGGCCCTTCTCCCTTAGTGGAGAGGGACAGACAAAGCTCCTTAAAAGAAGCCGTGTAGGAAGAACCCAGAGAGAGCGGGATAAATGCCGCGGCCGAGGAAGATACGGCCCGCGCCGCCTCCTCTTCGAGGGCGATCATCCGCTCGAGCTGATCCGCCAAGCCCGCCGCCGCGGACACCGCCAACCGGGCCTCCTTGGACTTCACCGGAGGGAAACGCTTCTCGGGACGGCCCAGTTGCAATCGGGCAGCACGGTCTTCGAGGACGTAGGCCGAGAAAGATGAGCACAGGTCGCAAGCCTGCGGGTCGTGCTCAAGGCCTAAGCAGTAGACACACGTGGAGTGTGGATCCGTCCGAGACATCTTCTGCCCGCATAGGCATCTCCGAAATCCAGGAGTCGATTTGTCCATCGCAGCCGTGAGGGATCGAAGACTGAAGTCTTTTCGCAAAATTTATTTTTAAATCCGCAAACGGAGAAATAGGAACCAGTCTCAAACGCAGAGCGTTAAGGAGGGAACCTGAGCTTCCAAGCGGTAAGGAAGATCTAGCGTCATGGGCCGGAGCCCAGAGTTATACCACCCGGGTGGGTGGGAGGAGCAAGCTTGAAGACCTTCCGGCAAGATTTAAAGCGGCAAGGATACCTGCCAATGAGTGTGGATGAACAACATATCCATGTCCCTAGAAATATATTTTATTGAAATAACTGAGGCCCTTAACTTGGAGCAACATGTAGCGGACAGGACTAGAAGGGAGAACCTTTCAGATTCAGTACTGAGTAACATAGAAGACACATCAATAAACTGTAGGGTCAGGGAACCTCTGAGCGGCAGTGATCATAACATGATACAGATTTGGATTAATAATAAAAGGAAGAAGCAAACAGGAACAACTACGGTGAGATGCTATTCAAGGCAAACTACACATTAAAAATTATTTTAAAAAGTGGGAATGGGAGGCAGAATGTACAGGACAAGACCTTGACACAATGTGGACAATGCTAAAGGCTAAACTACAGCAATGTATCAATGAACACATACTGGAAAGGAAAAACTATAATGCAAGAGACAGGGTCCTAGTGTGGTTCCCAAGAAAGCTACAGAAATTAATAAACTCTGGTCAGAACCGATAGGGCTGCGCAAAGTGTTTACCTGTGGTGGTGGTGGTTTCGAAGCGGATGGTACAGCTATTGGAGTAGTGGCTTGCCATTCACAACATGGCGTTTAGGATGGAACTGCACATGCGCGATACATACTTGGTTCTGCCGGAAGTGCCGCGACTTAAGTAGAGCTTGCTGGGCAGGGGGGCACCGTGCCGGGCGATGGGGAGCTTTATGCAGAGGCCAGCGCGAACAGTCAGCACTGTACAGCCATGCCCGCATCATCAGCAGAGCGCAGGGACGCTTGCCTACAGTCCCTTTGTTTTCCCACAGTAATCACAAAATGTCCGCGGAGCTCCGCCCATGCAACTGTAAAAATGTGTACGAGTACAACTTGAAGAAACTACCAAAGTCTGCCGTAATACCCATAGCCCTCCAATGCTCTTCCCACTACTAGAGTGAGAGTGGGCTATACCTGCCAGTTATACCCATGCCAGCCCAGAAATCCTACTGGCAGCTACGCATGGGTACAGTGTGAGAGAGTTGAGGGACTGCTGATCAACCTGGTATTTCAAGTAAGGAGGATGAACACCACACCAATAAATCCTTTCAAACGGCTTTTTTATTTTTTACTTCATGCAAAATGACCGGGCAATGTTTCATAGCAGTCGCCACTTCATCAGGCCTACTATGCTCACTATTTCTCTGGTCTATGCAAATTTTTAGTGCGCTACTTTTATATCCAGAATCCATGATCAAGAAAACCTTATGCAGAAGCACATATTTAGTCTTTTTATCTGTACTGCAGCTGTGCCATAGTTTTATTCGTCTTGTTCAAGAAGCAGCAGCTAGCCTGCTGTAGATTACTCACAAAAGGTTCACCCATATCTCAGTTTATAAATCCCCCTAGAAGAGGTTGCCTTTCCTGACATGTCCTAACCAGGTTGCAAAACTTGTACTGAGCAGTCTGTTTATGGCATATTTTTTTTGTTTACTACCAAAGCACTGTTGAACCCTGTCCCAAAAGCTTGTACAATATATCAAACAGAAAGAAAAAACTTCCTGAGTTTAGATTTTCACCACCTCTCATTCTTGTGCAAACATGCATGTTTCTATAGGTGCTAGACATTTGACATTTGAAACAATGTATAGCACTATATGCTCCTATCTGCCTTTTAACCTAGCAGCATATCCCATCAAAGGAAATGCTTTGTGTTCACCACATATTAAATGCTATCTGTATTGTGAATAAAAGCAGTAAGCTTAAAATAAACTGGACTAACAGAAGCACCCTAAGTAAGTGACACTTAAAAAGAGATCTGATAAGTACTAACATACTAAAATGCCAGCAGAATAGGCCTAACAGTCTTTCGTGTCTGCTTGTTTGGTCAGCTTCCACCCTGGGAGCTGACCTTGCTGCCCCCTTCTCCCTCTCTGGCTTCTCCCTTCCTAGTCCTGGATATTCTCGCTGCACTGGTTTTTGCTTCCAGAACCCTTCCCCTGTACCTGTCCCACCCCCTCTTGAACCCCTCCACCGTTTCTGCCTCCACCAGCCCCCTGGGCAGCGTACACAGGGTTCCACCACCCTCTCAGTGAAGTAGCACTTCCTCCTTTCTCCCCTGAATCTCCCCCCTCCAGCTTCTACCCATGCCCTCTAGTTGCACCCCCACTCCTTCCTTCGGAGCACCCTGACTATTCTTCCCCTATTTATCCCCCTCATGTACCTGAAGACCTCTATCATGTCCCCCCGGTCCCTTCTTTCTTCCAATGTGTACATTTTTAGCTCTTCGAGCCTATCCCCATAGGTCCTATCCTCCAAGACCCAAATCATTTTGGTTGCCCTCCTCTGGACCCTCTCCAGGAGTTCAATGTCCCTCTTTAGATGTGGCCTCCAAAACTGCACGCAGTACTCAAGGTGCGGCCTCACCAAGCAGTTATACAGTGGGAGTATCACCTCCCTCCTTCTGGAGGTGAGCCCCCTAGCGATGCATCCAAGCATCCTGTTGGCCTTTGCCGCTGCCCTCCTATAAGTCTCCGAGCTGTTCATCTTGACATCCACCATCACCCCAGGTCCCTCTCTGCCATCGAGACTTGTAGCATTCCTCCCCCAGGGTGTACACTTGGCCCGGGTTTCTGGCTCCCAGGTGCAGTACCTTGCATTTCCCTGCATTCATTCCTCAGCTTCCACTTTCTAGACCACCTTTCCAGAGCCTCCAGGTCCCCCTGTAGGGCCACCCTCCCCTCCTCATCCACCACCGCCCCCAGTTTTGAGTCATCCGCAAAGAGACTCATCTCACACCTGATACCCTTCCTTATATCAGAGACGTAGGCGATGAACAGGAGGGGCCCAAGGACCAATCCCTGAGGGACTCCACTAATGACCCTCCTTGAGGATGAAACTATTCCGCCAACCACGACCCTCTGGGTCTGGTTCTGGAGCCAATCGCCTATCCATCTGATCATCTGGTTCCCCACCCCCATTTCTCCCAGATTATCCAACAGGCCCCCCGTGAGGAACAGAGTCAAACACCTTGCTGAAGTCAAGAAAGAGGACATCCACTGGTCTACCCAGGTCCAAGGCACTCATCACCCAGTCATAGAACTCCACAAGGTTTGTCTGACATGATTTCTTCGGGATGAATCCATGCTGTCTATCATCCAGGCACCCCAACTTTTTCAGGTCCCCCCCAGTCTCTCCTTGACAATGCCCTCCATCATCTTGCCCACCACCGATGTCAGGCTGATGGGCCTGTAGTTCCCTGCCACCTCCCTTGATCCCCCCTTGTGGATAGGTACTATATGTGCTACCTTCCAGTCCTGGGGCACCCACCCTGTCCTCAGAGAGATGCTGAAGAGCTCCTCCAGGGGTTTCGCCAGGACATCCTCCAGTTCCTTCAGCACTCTGGGAAGTAATTTATCTGACCCTGGTGCCTTCTCTGTCTTAAGGGACCTGAGGGCTTCCCTCACTCTCTCTGCCGTGATTTCCACCTCTGCTACCTCGTCCCCCTGCTTTGCCTTCCCCCCCACCTGCCAGTGATGCCCCCTTCCCAGACCCACTGATCGGAAAGGGTCCCCTCCTCAGTTTCATCGCCTCCTCCCATGTATGATACAGCCTCTCCATTTTTCCTTAGGTGAAAACTGAGGCGAAGCACTCATTTAGTACCTCAGCCTGCCCCCGGTCTTGTGCCCATCCCTCCCCTGTTTTAATCCTGCTAATCTGCCCCTTCACCCTTCGTTTTTCCCCAATGTATCTAAAGAACCCCTTGTTCCCTCTCCTAATTTCCATGGCCAGTTTCTGCTCCTTCCTTGCCTTAGCCTCCCTCGCCACCCTAGTGGCCCTTCTGGCCATCAGCTCGTACTCCCCTCAGTCCCTTTCACTCCTTGAGCACTTGAATTGCCTACAGGCCTCCTTCTTTCTCTTCACCACCTCCTGAACCTCCCTGGTCCACCAGCAGGGTTTTCGGGCCCTACTGCATTTTTGTCTTACTCTCGCGCAGGTGCTGGTAACATCCTGCACCCCCCTCCTGATGATTTCCTAACTACTGTCAGCGTCCATGTCTGGCCCAATCCCATCCAAGTGCTCCTTAAGGATCCTTCCCATTTCCTTGAAATCTGCCCCCCTGAAGTCAGTTACCTCCGTCTTTGTGCAGCCTTCTTCCCCTCGTAGGTTCAGGCAGAACCAGACTGTGGCATGGTCGCTCCCCGCCAACGGGTCCCTTACCTCCAGGCCCCCAATCTGTTCACTGTCTGCCAGGACCACATCCAGTATCCGCACCTCCCTGGTCGGTTCCCCCACCAGCTGAGTTAGGAATGCATCTTGAAAGACATCCAACAACCTCTGCTCCCTGGCCACCGAGGATGTCACAGTCTCCCAGTCTGTTCCTGGCATGTTTAAGTCCCCCAACACCACCACCCTTCCCCTTCCCAATCTGCAGTGTCTCCCAACATCTGCCACCAGACTCTCCTCCAGCTCCTCCGCCAGCGCAGGGGGTCTATACACCACTCCTATTTTTACTCTCTTGCCCCCCCCCCTTGTTATCAAGGTGGCCCAAATCGCCTCCACAGTTCCCTCCGCCTCCTCCTATGGCAATGCAGTTTTTGACTATTATTGCTACCCCTCCTCCCCTTTTGTCCCCCCCATCCTTCCTAGTAAGATTTGTTTTAGTTTCTGCTCAATGGAAGGCATACACATTATTAACAAATATATTGCCGGCCCGGTGGCGCTGAGGGTTGAGGCGCTAGGACGCCACACTCGTAGCCACGCCCGCGACCCGGGTTCGAACGGACTCGGCCGCCGGGTCGGCCGAGGGAGGATTGAGCGCCCCAACGGATGCTCTCCTCAGGGGTGGCTACTAAAGAGCGATCGCGCCTACACTTCCATAGCCGGTGGAAGCACCGGCAGAGGGCAGGAGGCGGCCCGCTTGTCGGAGTCGGGAGGGGGACGCCCGGCAGTGAGGGTCTGCGCGAAGCACGCTACCACTGGGACGTCATCGCCTCAGCGCAAGGCGTCCTGGGGAGCGGGGACGCAGGGAGAAAACGAAATACCCTCGGCAGCCCTAGATGAAATCCGCTAAGTCCGCCGGACCACCGATAGAGGACAGACCCGGCTGTGCAGAGGAGAGGAGGTTGGGCACTCTAGGGGCAGATCCCTGAAGGTAGGTACCGGGGGGACATGAGCGGACGGAAGGAGGGGCACCGGAGGCAGTAAGGAGGGATAAAGATGAAAATAAAAAAAAAAAAAAAAAAAAAAAGAAAATATATTGAGGTGTACATTTTAATGGAAGGAACAGAAAGCAATATAGGTTTACAAAAGAACCCCAGAGAGCAAATGCTACTGAGGTATGTGTTATCCCAGATGATACTGGCCGGACAGCCAAATTTTAAAGAAAACACTCTTGCACATACCCCAGTGGTGCAAAGCATCATGGGAAACATATGCAAATCCCCATGATGGTACAGAAGGTGGCAGTACATGAAAAAGTAATGGCTGGCATATGTTCAGCCTTGGGATTATTTACACAGTTTTGTTTTGTTTTTGAGAAACAGGGTTTTTGTCCATGAGGTGATGTAAGTTATATTTAAGCAATATGTTGATGTCAGGAAGTCAGGTGTAATGATGGACTGTTAGCAGAGAAAATGTGATAGTAACTTTCAGAGGGGGTCACTTTTGATAAGGGTAGGGTAGTTATCCTTGTGATAATGGGAATATTAGGAAAGTATGAGGTCTATGCAGACGTGGAGTACAAATATGCACAGTTTCATAAGTATGTGTTCAGAGTGCAGATAAATGTGATATGCAGGTTTGTTTTAGAAATAGGTAAAAACAGCGATACATGCAATTGATAGAAAAATAGATAATTACATAGAGAGAGATAGAGAGAGACACACACACAGACAGACAGGCAGAATAGGAATGGCGGTGAAGTACTGAAGTGACGCCAACCCCACCCCCACCATTCCGAGATGGACAGGCATTGGGGTGTGCCTTTGGGTCGTTGCCCATAACGCTCACGCCATTTCACCTCACCCTACCCTGCACACACAGACAAGTGTCGAGGTGTGCCTTGGGGTGTTCAAGCTTTACACTCGCCCCATTCTATAAGGAAACACGCTTAAATGGGTACAGTACTGTATAAGAAAATGGAGTGAACTTTGGGACTGAAGAGTCAATGGCACACCTCGATACCTGTCACCGGCTGCAGGGTGGGGATGGGGGTGGAATGGTGTGAGCATTACTGCTGACAATCCCAAGTCACACCCCTGATGCCAGTCAGTCCCTACAGGGCAGGGTGTTATGGTCAGAAATCCTAATGCCCTGGGCGTTATGTGACTTCTTAACTTAGCAACAGCATTTAATGCACTACATTATAAGGACAAGTAAATGTTTTTAATACATTTACAGACAGTTACATAAACTTAATTTTCTTCATAGAATAATTTAAATTTAGTAACAGTGGTAGTACAAAGCAATTACCCAGACAACTTGAAAACTGTAACTACTTTATATTGTACATTGACACCCCATAAGGACCTTTTTGAAATGGAGATACAAATGTCACACATTTATTAGTTTTCTAATAGGAATATTTTACTATCCTAAATACATTTCTTGCTTCGGTAACTGCTCAGCACATCTACTGCATGACCTGCTTATTGACATTTTACACCTGCTATGCAATGTACTGCTGCTTACTACACCAACATCATGAACCATAAAACAGATGACTGCCATAACCAGGGAGGTAGTATAGCACAGTGGTTTAAGGCTCTGAGCTGCAACTCTGGAGATCTGGGTTTGAATCCCACAGCTCCCACTTGCATAATGGGTGACCATGAGCAAGTCACTTAACATCCATGTGCTCCCAGGTTGCCCCTATAAACAAACTTTCAGCGTAGTGTGCCACTCCTGGTTAAACAATTGAAAGAAAAAAAAAACACACAATATATTATTTTTCTTGCTTTATTTTGCCACTACAAGCTTTGACTAATACATCCATCTTTAAATGTACTTTTTATAGCTTATGTGTCTGTGACCTAGGCAGAATTACATTTAAAATCTTACACATAAATGAATAAATCATCAAAATAACATTTATTTCAGTAGTATCTCCTTTCTTTTCAGGTGCCCATGACACTATGCATATATATTTATATCTTTTAACTTCAAAGCACTAAACCTATTCAAAGCACGTAACACAAGACTTTATTCTCTTCACACATTACTGCTAAACTTCAGGTCCCAGAGAGATAACAAATTCTGGTCAGATCCACCACGGCTGCATAATGAAGTTAGTGAAGTTGTGTGGAATTGTTAAGGAGGTATGGAGAAACAACACAATGATTTGTAAATAGTATGATTCGTTTTAGTTTCTGTTCTAAGGAAGGCATACACATTATTAGGAAAATATATGGAGGTGTATACTTTAATGGAAGGAATAGGAAGCTTACAAAAGAACCCCAGAGCAGGCCGGCCCGGAGGTGCTGAGGGTTGAGGCACTGGACGCCACACCTCGCGCCACGCCGGTGACCCAGGTTCAGAAACGAGCCCAGGCCACTGCGGGTCGGCAGGGGAGTGAGAGTATTGAGCATGTGAGGGACTGCTCTCCTCTCTCAGGGAGGGATCCAGGGGTAGCCCAGCGTGGCAGCGGCCCCCGGTGGAGACCAGCGGCACTGCTACGCAGAGGGGCTCACAAGCATGGGGTAGACGTCAGGCAGCTGCCTTTCTGGACGTGGGTGGGAGCACCCACGTCGTGTGCTGGGCGGCATTGCAAGTCCCACGTCGGGGGTAAAACATAATTGAAAAACCCCTCCGGCCCAGATAGGTGACGGCCCTCTCAAAGCCTTGCCACCACACGCCCAACACTGGAGCTCCGCCACCACCCCTTCAATCTCCTCGGGACCCTACGTCCCCCTGGGGGCTAGGGGAGAAAGTAATGACCTTGAGGATGGCGGGGGTCACAGTGGGCGGTAGGGTGGTACCGGCCAGCAGAGAGGTCTGAGAGAGTTCCAGAGTCGGGGGAGATAAACAGTCGTGAAAAAAAAAAAAAAAGAACCACAGAGCAAATGCCACTGATATTTGTGTTATCCTGGTTGATAATGGCCAGACAGTCAAATTTTAAAGAAAACACAATTGCACATATCTCAATAATGTAAAGCATCAAGGGAAACATATGCATATCCCCATAATGGTACAGAAGGTGGCAGTACATGAAAAAGTAATGGCTGGCATATGTTCAGCCTTGGGATTATTTACATTTTTTTTTTTTTTTTTAATTTTATGTTTTTTTTTTTTTAAGAGAAACAGGATTTCTGTCCATGAGGTGATGTAAGTTATATTTAAGCAATGTGTTGATGTCAGGAAATCAGGTGTAATGATGATGGACTGTTAGAGAAAATGTGATATTAACTTTCAGAGGGGGTCACTTTTGATAAGGGCAAGGTAGTTATGCTTGTGATAATGGGAATATTAGGAAAGTATGAAGTCTACGCAGAAGAGTAGTACAAATATGCACAGTTTCATAAGTATGTGCTCAGAGTGCAGGCAAATGTGATATGCAGGTTTGTTTTAGAAATAGGTAAAAATAGTGATACATGCAATCAATAGAAAAATAGATAATTACATAGACAAATAGATATAAAGAGAGAGACACAGACAGACAGGCAGAATAGGAATGGCAGTGAAGTACTGAAGTGATGCCAACCCCACCCCCACCCCTCAAACATGAACAGGCACTGGGGTGTGCCTTTGGGTCATTGCCCATAACGGTCACGCCATTTCACCTCACCCTTCCCTGCAGACACAGACAAGAGTTGAGGTGTGCCTTGGGGTTTTCAAACTTTACAATCACCCCATTCCATAAGGAAATACGCTGAAATGGGTAAAGCATAAAAGAATGGAGTGAACTTTGGGGCTGAAGAGTCAAAGGCACATCTAGATACCTGTCAGTGGCTGCAGGGTGGGGATGGGGGTGGAACGGCGTGAGCATTACTGCTGAAAATTCCAATTCACACCCCTGATGCCTGTCAGTCCCTACAGTGCAGGGTGTTATAGTCAGAAACCCTAATGCCCTGGGCGTTTCTTGGTATTTTCACTCCAAGTTTTCAGCATGTGCTTTTTGTGACCCCACTGCTAGAACAGTGACACTCTCAGTTCATTAGCCAAAAGGAGATTTTGCACAGCGACTGTGCCATTTGGAACCACAGGTTCAAAAACACATTTTGAACAGGATGTAAAAAATGACAGCTGTACATTTCTTGCTTCAGTAACTGCTCAGCACGTCTGTTGCATGACCTGCTTATTTACATTTTATATCTGCTATGCAATGTACTGCTGCTATGTCTGGGGAAGTACCTTTCCTAGGTTGCAGGAACAGCCTCAGAGGAATAAACACACGCCACACACACACACACACACACACACACACACACACACACAGCAGAACACAGCTGAAAAATGATTGTCTACAAGCACTGTTTTCCATGCAAGATACAAGCAATTGAATCAAAAGCACACACACACACACCAGAACACAGCGGCAAAATGATTAGACTTGTCTACACGCACAATCTTCTATGAAAGTTGGAGTACGGGGTTGGGGGGGTTAAGGCTGGAGATCAGTTATGGTCCATGACATAACCACACGGTCAGAATATTAAATATTTTAAAATAAACAAATTCAAAAGTAACCATTTCAAGACGAAAATGCAAACTGTGACACTTAACAGTTATATGTTAAGTTAGCATATCCGGACTTATTTGCTGCATATCTATCTCAATTGCTAAGGGGTCCTGACCATGTTCACCCTTCCACAAGCCAAGCTAGATACAGTATGTCTAGCAATAACATGGATGGAAAAAGTATGCCATATTTTCAACAAGAAGTTAGCATTTTAAAAAGACAGTGCTGCAGACTGAGAAGCTGCTTGTGTAGGTGCATTCATCACACTAGCCAAGATATGTTCTGGTTGCGTTCCATAAGGCTAACCAGTGGGAGAAGCAGGGGGAAAGGGACAGAAATCTAAAATAGAACCATTTAACCCATTTGTGATTTTAAAGTTGCATGACAGAAATGCGGCTTCCAGAACTGGACACCATATTCCAAATGAGGCCTCACCAGTGATCTACACAGTGACATCACTACCTCCTTCCTTCTGCTGGTAGTACCTCTCCCTATGCACCACAGCATTCCACTGGCTCTCCTCACAGCTTTGGTACATTGTTTAGTCACCTTTAGGTCATTCAATATGATTACCCCAAAATCCCTTTCCATTTTGATGACCATCAAGCCCCCCCGTAATCATTCCCTGCAACCCTTCTTTATTCAGCAGGCAGGTGTTCCCAGAGCAGAGGGAACTTGCATCCAGGAATAGGGAGGAGATACATCATTTCTACCTTTCCTAGGTTGCAAGACAAGCCTCAGAGGAACACACACACAGCAGAACACAGCTGCGAAATTATTAGATTGTCTACAAGCACTGTTTTCCATGCAAGACACAAGCAATTGAATCAAAAGCATACACACACACAGCAGAACACAGCGGCAAAATGATTAAATTTGTCTACAAGCACTATCTTCTATGCAAGTTGGGGCACGGGGGGAGGGGGTTATGGCTGGAGATCAGTTATGGTCCATGACATAACCACATGGTCAGAATATTAAATATTTTAAAATAAACAAACGCAAAAGTAACCATTTCAAGAAGAAAATGCAAACTGTGACACTTAACAGTTATAGGATAAGTTAGCGCATCTGGATTTAGTTGCTGCATATATGCATCTCAATTGCTAAGGGGCCTAACCATGTTAACCCTTCCTCAAGCCAAGCTAGCTACAGTATGTCTAGCAATAACATGATTTTTTTTTTTATTTATGGATGGAACGGACATGAATGGAAAGATTATGCATATGAAAACTTATTAATTATGCTGTACATACCCTAAGACTCAAAGTGTGTCTCCTTTGGTGGCCACGATGTCTGTGGTTAATTTGAAAAACAAAGACAATGTAACAAGACACTGGCCTCCACCCCAAGCTATTAAACAATAGAGTAAACTGCACTCTGGGAAGATTGCCTGGGACAAGAGGCAATAAAAAAATAACCTGAACAGCAGGTTCAAGGGAGTATAAAACCACCAGGAATGTTAGAAAAAAAACTCCCCCTCGTCACTCATTCACAGGTGTCACTCAATGTATTTGTTAACCATGCTGGTTCATCTTCTTGCTTCCCTCATAGTAAAAATGTGAAACTATATTTCTGTTATTTTAAATGAGTGATAAATGGCATGTCCAGGGGATGGCAGCTCTGATGATCTGTTCAGTCATACTTTTTTCCTGGCTCAGTTTATATCAGCGAAAAGAAAGAAGGACAAAAAAACACATATACAATACATACTTCTCAAACTTAAAAGAAAAAAAATACACTTTATCATCAAAGTTTGTGTTTACCAAGTACTGTGCCCATGATTAAAATAATTTGAACTCCCTCCTCAAAAAAATGTGCCCTCACATGAAACTGAATGTTTAACTGTAAAGACAATTTAAAAATGTATGTCTAAATGCATTACTAACACCAGTGCTTTCAAAGCTTTGAAACTACTAAAAAGACAAACTATATATATATATGTATATATTGAATATGGTAAACAAATAGTGTTAATCCCCAAACTGAACTTTATGGTTTTAGTATATAAATGTTTAAGAAAAACCTGTGGCTCTTTCAGAACGCTGTCTATTGTTTTCCTTGGGAGCTGTAGTTTTGCTCCTTAATTACTCTTTCCTTCTGAGGCCCCAGGTGGCTCTGATAATCATTTGTTCCAATGATTTTTAAGAGTTTGAAGGCATTAAGTATCTTCTGTTCTCCTAGTCCTTAATAAAATGCAGGGGCTCCACAACTCGATCACTCCACAGACTTGTTCTGTTGCTTCGTCCAGGTCCCAAACTAGTGTGTCTTGTTCTGGCATGATAGATCCACCTCATGCCCTTCCCACACGAATCAAAAATAAGGTGGGGTAGATCTTTAGGAGCGTCTCGGGTGGAGGTGGGGGTGAATCTTACTCCCCCCAAAAAAATAATGCTACCTCCCTCTGCTCAGGTTCCAGTTCTTGTACCTCCCATTTAAGAAAGAAAATAGTGCCCTGCAACCATTGACTAACATGAAAGCCTATTTATTTGAGGTCAGAAAGCATTTCTTAGAGGAAAGTAAGGTGGAGGAGACTATTTACACCTTCAGCCAGTTCCATGGACAGAAAACATGACATCAGCCCTTTTGTACATGCAAAACGTCTGCAGGCTCCGCCCACTATAGCCGTAAAAAGGGAGGGGGGAGAGCATATAAAAAGGCCAAAATAAGAACACATATGAATTATGGGAGGCCTATAAAAATCAGGTGAAGGAATGCAAAAAACAAATTGTTAGAAAAGATCTGGAATATAAATTGGCAACAAAACCTAGGGACAACAAAAAAATATTTTACAATTATATAAATAGTCTCAAAAAAGACAACGTGCAGATTGGACCAATAAGTAATAATCAACAAATTACAAACAGTTACAATATGTCAGAAACTTTCAATTAATTTTTCTTACGTGTATACCAGACTAGGGTGAATGAAAATGAAACAGAAGAAGCTACGAATGAAACAAAAGGACAGTTACATACTTACCGTAACAGTAGATCTTCAAGAGAATCTCATGCATCAGGCCACACCTATGGAACTATAGCTGCTAGGCACTGGTACCACATGGAAACTTTTCTGCTAGCAGTCCACTAGGGGCCACCCACGACGATGTCCTATGTCGATGTCCGCTCTATATAAACGTGGGCTACACCGCGCCCTCATCAGTTCCCTGCCGGAGGTCATTTTCAAAGCACCTCCTCCTGGGGAACTGCGAGAGAGCTGAAGATTCTCGCAACCAGACAAAGTTGAAACCAGCAAGTAGACCACTCTGAAGAGTGAGTGAGAGAGAGAGAGAGACAGGAGCAAAGAAGCTCTGAGTTACAAAGGGGACAGACGGTGGAACCGCATAGCCTGATGACAAGAGATTCTCTCAAAGATCTACTGAAGATCTACTGTTATGATAAGTACATAATTATTCTATCTTCTTATCGAGGATATCTCTTGCATCAGGCCACAACTATGGACTGAGTCCCAAGCAGTACTGACAGAGACAGTCTGGGTGGCTAAAGGCTATAGGCCTAAGAAAGGAGGCCTTGAAGCACAGCCAGGCCAAAGTCTGCCCTTCTTCTAGTGGCAATGTCCAGACTATAGTGCTTTTTTTTTTATACTTTTTATTTATATATTTTATACATTACAATGCAATGCATTGACATTCCATGAATCATGTCATACATAATGGAAATTTCTTATTCAGTTGATATGCGGATTGAAAGACATGACTACAGTAGGTACAAGATAAGGGGGAATAACAAATATTAAGTCATTATACAGAATTATAAACACTCTGACCAATGCAGGCAATGCCCTTACAAGTGTATTTAGTGAAATTAATTTCCCCAACTTACTAAACCGGCACTTGTGCCTTTGTTGAACAGCTCTTTTTAATAAAACACCAGCTCTCCTTTTCAGTAAACTCCCCATTACACACCCCAAAAAAATCTACGTGTCAACTAAGAGTTCGAAAACAGTCCGACTTGAAGATAGATCTACAATTAGTCCAACGTAAACAGGGGGAGTTCCAAAAAGATTAACCATATATTTTAATAAAAGATATTCACACTGTAAAGGATCGGAAACCCTCCTTACATTATTAGTATAGTCCACTTATAAATGAAAGTAATGTTCGGCTCTCAGTGACGAAAAATAGCTCCATATATCTAACATCAGACCACCATAGCAGCAGCCTTAATGTACTTTTTTTGAGTAAAGAAAAACGGAGCGGATACAACTCACCGTCCCAACTCAAGTATCACTATCTTCCGATTCATTTGAGAAATCCCCCTCTCTGGCTGCCCGTTCGGCCTCCAGCTTCTCCAGCAGTTTTACAGCTTCCTTGGGATCAGTATAAACATATGCATGCCGGCCCACCACAAATTGCAGGTGGGCAGGCATGAGCATACTAATGGGGATTTCCAGATCCCTCAATCTGTGACGAACCAGATCAAAATTCTTCTGTTTCATACGAGTAGTGTATGAAAGGTCCAGGAAGATCAACACTCTGGTGCCATCTACTTCGATTCCCCTCCTAGTGTGAGCTGCCTGCAGTATTCTATCCCAGATTACCGATGAAGCTGTTTGCAGCATGACCATTCCGGTTCCTCCCATCTGGCCCGTGGCTCTGTGGAGATCGATACGGTAGGCTCGCACCAGAGAGTCTTCTATTTTTAAATCAAAGGTTTTCTCTAGCCAGGATGCACAAAAAGCCAGCAGATCTTCCCCTTCCATCCCCTCTGTAAGACCCAGTATACGAACATTTGCAGCCCATGACTGATTCTCCAAATGTTCCAGGCGTGATCTTGGTAATGCGTGCTCTTTAACACAAGCAGCCGCCACAGCTTGGGACCATCCGGTGGTTTTCTCTGCTGTCTGGGTGGTCTCTACCAGGCCATCCATCTTTTGTTCAACTTGCAACATCCTCTCTTGATAAGAGTACATTTTTTTATCTAGCTGTTGAACCATCTTAGTTAGATTCAAGATGGCAGATTGTTGGGTTTCTAGAGTGGCCAGTTGAGGAACATCTCCTTCCGGGTCGTCCTGAGTCTGGCCTGCTAAGTGAGATGGCACCTTAGATGTCGCTCCTCGTGGAGTAAAGAAGTTGGATTTCTGCTTGTTGTTCTTCTTCCCCATCTTAAATCAAGTTCAGCAGTTAAGAATAGGCTGGTGTTATGACTAAAATATGATGGAGAAAATTAAAAGAAACTCCGTTATTCGTTATTTTCAGAGTGCTTTCTAGAGAGCTCACCAAAACTGCTTCCACCACGGCTGACAGCTAGCCACGCCCCCAGACTATAGTGCTTAGTGAAAGTGTGGACAGTATTTCAGGTTGTAGAAGCACACATTTCTGAAGCTGAAACAGGCAACTGAAAATGCCATGCCTCTGGCTGAATGGCCACGAACAACTCCAGGAAGTCCCTTACCGTACTTCCTTTAACAAAAAGTAATACAGTTAGCCAACTATCTGGACAGGCACTATTTAGAAACTGGTACGCCCACTTTCCCAGGGGCGAAGGAAACAAAAAGCTGCAAGGACTTCCTGCAGTCCTTTGTACGATGAACATAATAGCTAAATATTCAATGTACATCCAAGGTATGGAGCAATGCTTCCCCTGGACTGGCAAGCTCCAGGAAATAAACTGGTAGGTAGCTAGTTTGATTCAGGGTAAACTCCAACACTGCCTAAGGAAGGAATTTAGGGTTCATCCACACAGATACCCTGTTTTTATGAAAAATCAAATAAGGAGGCTCACACATAAGAGCCGGGAGCACTGAAATACTTCGAGTGGAGGTAAAAGCAACTAAAAACAACGCTTTCCAAGAAAGGAAGCATAAGCCACAAGTCACGGCTGACTCAAAAGGAGACAAAGTGAGCTTCTCTAACATGAAATTCAGGTCCCAAGCCAGGGCTGGATTGGGGATGGCAGACTTCAACTGCAAGATGCCTTTCAAGAATGTATAGGCTACTTCTAGCTGAGCCATTGTACAGCCATCAATAGGCACACATAATGCTGAAACAGCAGCCAAGTGCATTTCATAGAGGAGTATTGCAGTCCTACAGAACAGCAAATACTCTAGAACCTGGTTCACTAGGCAAGTGAAGGGGTCCAGATGATGAGAAGCAGCCCACAAAGTGAACCACTTCCATTTCATGGAGTAAATGGCCCTGGTGGAAGACTTCCTGGCAGCCACCAGGACATCAGCCACGTTAGGAGACACTCCAAATCTTGTAATGGCTATGTTTTCAGGAGCCAAGCATGGAGGTGGAGTGACCTGAGGTTTTGATGGACCAGGGTGCACTGTTCCTGTGATAGCAATCCCTTGCACAGAGGCAGGAATATTGAGGGTTCCACTGCCAACTGCTGCAGTAAGGGAAACCAGCTCTGATGAGGCAAAAAGGGGACCACGAGAATCAAAGTGGCACAATCCATTTAGAGCTTGATTAGCACCCTCTGAGTCAGAGGAAAGGGAGGGAAGGTGTAAGGAACTTCCCTTTCCAAGAGAGGGACAACTTGTCTCACCAGAATACTCCAGGCCCTGGAATGAGAGAGCAGAAAGGTGGCAGTTTTGCGTTGAGTGGGGATGCAAAGAGGTCCAACTCTGAGTGAACCCGCCTGTAGAACAGGTCTTTGACCACAGAGGTCAGCAGCTCTCACTCATGCATTCTGGACTGCGACCTGCTTAGCTTGTCTGCCAGGACATTTTGGACACCTGGAACATGGATGGCTGGCAGTTCTAGACCGTGTTCTACAGCCCAGTACTAAACCTTCATCACTGCTCTGCATAGAGGGTAAGAATGAGTGCCCCCTTGCTTGTTTATGTAGTGGACTACACAGATGTTCATTTGCACCAGCAGATGTCCAGGGGACAGATGGGTCTGGAAGGCCTGCAGAGCATACAGAATGGCCCTCATTTCTAGGATGTTTATGTAGAGGAAAGTCTATACTCTGGTCCATGTTTCTTGTATCTGTTGAAGCCCCAGATATGCCCCCCCCAGTCCATCCACGAAGAATCTGTGGTGAGAATCTCCTGAGGGGAGGGAATGAGGAAAGGAACCCCTTTTAGCAAATTGCTGGGTTCCATCCACCACTGGAGCACATTTCAGACTGAATAAGTGACTAGAACCTGCTGGTCTAGGTCACCGGTGTGCTGATCCACTGGACTCTTAAAGTACACTGAGGGATCCTCATGTGCAGCCTGGCTAGAGGAACAGTGACAATCCCAGCAGTCTCAGGAATGTCCTGGCTATGACATACCTGTTGTCATAAAGCAGCTGGGCTTGTGCCATGAGGCACTTCATCCTATTCTGGGGCAGGAAGGCTAAGCCCTGAGCTGTGAACAGTACTGTCCCTAGGTACTGCAGGTGCTGGCAAGGTGTCAAGACTGACTTGGGCAGATTGACTGTGATCCCTAGGGCATCTAACAGCTGTCTGGTACATGCCAGGGAGTGACATAGTTGCTCCTTGGACTGAGCTTTGAGCAACCAGTTGTCCAGGTAAAGGAAGTGTCACAGCGTGTGGGGATAAACATCAGACAAGACAAATTTACAGATTTAAAACACACCGTGGTGTGATATTCATTTTTCAAAAGTTCCAAAAATAATAAATGAAAGCAAAAAAATTGCAAAGAAAATCTCTACTTAACATCAGTAGTTTCTCCCATAATACAGTCCTGGATCTTAGAGCTCCTAAGACCCTTATCATCCGTATTCAACAGCTTGTCTACGGTAACAGTAGAACCTCTCTCCTCTCTCTCACGGCTGTGCCCCACTGGGCTGAACTGAAGTGAACTCAGTGAAGATGTTTTTATATCTTTTGGTGGGGTCACCTGACCAAGCACTTTCTATATTTACATGTCTGGAGATGCTGTTTCAAAACCAAAGGGTTTTTTTGTTTCAAGGAACTTCCTGGTTCAGTTAAAGGTACATACAATGTATATCTCCACAGATATTGACTCTCTATATCTCTGATCCACAGTGACTAAGCACTTTTGTAAAGTATACCACATTCCCATACATAGAACCTTATAAAGTAACAGGTTAATAGTGTGAATTTATGAAAATATCCTAAGGATTTCCCATAACTGCACCAATCATGAAATCATCATTGTTTTAAATGACTTCTGAATCCCTTTTATGCGAAAAGGCTTTATTAACTGTATGTATTCCTATTTAAAATAGCCTTCATGCTTCTGTACACAAAATGCACTTATGCACTTTACAGAACCCCTCTCTGGGTGTTTGGCATTATTCCAGGTACTGGATGCATGGAAATAGAAAAAGAATGAAAAGAGAAAACTAGTAGGAAGTGTAGTAGGGACAGTAAAGAGCTACGATAGGTGGTCAACCTGGGGGGGGGGGGAGCAAAGAGAAAAGTGTTAACTACTGCTAGGAAATAAGGAGAATAGAAAAGTGGTCCATCAGTCACAGCTGAGGGTGTAGCCTAACTCCGCCACAGGAAGACATACAGTCCCTCTCTCCTAAGAGCTGCTGCTACAACTGCCAAGCATTTGGTAAATACATGTGGCACAGATGACAAGCCAAAGAGCAACACCCTGAACTGGTAGTGTTCCCCCTTAAACAGGAACCTGAGGTACCTCCTGTGGGGATTTTGATATGCAGGTAAGCATCCTGCAAGTCCAGGGAGCATATTCAGTCCCCTGCAGCCTTTCTGCAGGAGGGGCAGAAGACCTTGCTGAGTGACCATCCTGAACTTCTTGTACTGATTATAGAAGTTCAGATCCCTCAGATCCAGAATGGGCCTTAAATCCCCCATGGATCTGGTGACCAGGAAGAAATGAGAATAGAACCCCATGTTCCCAGGGAACAGGTTCTATGGCCCTCTTGCACAGCAGTGCATGTACTTCCTCTAGTAGCACTAGTATGTGGTCTGCAGAATAAGCTGAGGAAATTGGAGGTAGGTCTGGAGGTAACTCAAGAAGTTCTAGAGCATGGCCCTGTTTATTAGCTGTAGGACCCAAGCATCTGTTGCAACCTCTCTCTCCACTGTTCCAGGTGGAGGGAGAGGCGACCCCTACCACCACCTGCAGATTTTTTACTGGACAATGGGGGTCTAATAAGGAGTCATGCTGAAGTAGCTCCGGTGGCCGCAACTGCACTCCTCTAGAGGCTTTGAAGTGGGCACCTGTTAAAGAGGTTGGGACTGGCAAAACTGCTCTGCTTTTGCCCTGTTGCCTAGCCCCTAACCTAGGTCTATTAGTTGCCCTGCAAAAGTGCACCCCCTGCCTACTTTTCTGTTGTGCATGGTAGAGGGAATGGGCTGAACTTAGAGTCCTGCCTGAGGCTTGCAAGTCATAGAGGATATCCTGCACATCTGCCCCAAACAGCCTGTATCCTCTGAAAGGAGCATTCAGAATGGACTGCTGGGCATCCATAGCAAATCCTGACACCCTCACCCAAGAATGCTTTCTGATGTACATGCCAGCCGCAGCTGCTCTGGCTGTGGCATCAGAAATGTCATAGATTGACCTTAAAAGATGTTTACCCATGTCAGCCCCAGTCTGAAGGGCCTTGAGCATCTTCTGCTTCTGGGGACCCTCTGGTAGTGACTGGGCTGCTGCTTTGACCTTCCTCCAGGGGGTATTTTGGTATTTGACAATATAAGGCTGATAACTGGCTATTCTGAGGCCCACTGGGGCACAGGCAAATGTTCTCTTTCCCATGAGGTCCAGTTTGCTCGACTCTTTATCTGGGAAGAGAGAATTGAGATGCTTAGGCTCTTATATCTATCATTGGCTGCCTTTATCACTGCTGAATCAGCCTCAGGTGGGCCAGCGAAAATGGACTTTCCTGAAGGAACCTGGTACAACTTGTCTGTCTTCCTGGGCATGGCAGGAATCAAGCTTGGTCTGTGCCAGGCAGCTAAGGTGGCAGCACATAGGGCAGCCAATAAAGGAGGAATAATAAGGGGGAAAATCTGGTAGCTCTAAAAACTCTACCAAGTTTCTCCTAGTGATGTTGCACTTCTCAGTGTCCAACCCGACTGCAGTTTTTTGCTGCTTAATCATAAGAGATGAAGGAAGGGTCTAAAGGAGGGGATCCCAGGGTATGCAAGGTAGCGTTCTCACTCCAGGTGGAAATTGTGGAGTCCAACCTGTCAAAGGGACTCCAATCCATATCCTCCTCCTCTTGTAAGATGGGGTCAGGGTTATATTTCTGATCTTCGCTGACGGGCTCTGAAGGCCACAAGTAGAGATGCAGCAAATTTAAAATCTGCCGGTGAAGTGAACGCAAAGTGGCCACGTCGCGTCGGCACTTCGTGTCATAGGAAAGGCTTACTTCGCCTTCTTATTATTACTTCACATTGTTATTCTGCCTTAGACGCAAAGTAAGGCGGAGTGACAACAATACTGACAGCACCCCACCCACACAGTCACCACAAATAATGTGCATCCCCAAAGTGCTACTGTCTTGTGTCCAGAAAACTCACCAGTGCTGATGCAGTGAAATGAGAGCATAACAAGAAATGCAAAGTCTCCCAGAATTAATGGAGCACTCAGTCATGCGCGCAGTGGTCACACACAGTCACCAGAATTAATGTACATCCCCAAAATGCTACTGTCTTGCGTCCAGAAAATTCCCCAGTGCTGACAAAATGCTACTGTCTTGTGTCCAGAAAATTCCCCAGTGCTGGCGAAGTGAAATGAGAGCATAACAAGAAATGCAGTCTCTCAGAATTAATGGTGCTCTGCAAACGCACAGACAGATTAAGACTGCGCTGTGCACTCAAGGGATGCATACGAAAAGGCACAACAACACCTAACCAGTGCTCACAAGTCACAAATCCAAATCTGGAAAGGAATACATTTTGCCAGTTGGGGGATTAGTGCACAGCAGTAACAATCCACTACCAGTAAAGATACCACAAAGCAGTATAAAAAATTCATGCAGGTGCGGTGGATAGCAGGTTCACACAGCTGCAACTACTCTATGGCACAATAAAAGGTATCTGATTTAATGGCATGTATCACACACACACTACAAGTAATGTGTAGCAAATTGAAAACCTTTAGTAATATAACCAAATGTTTTAAACAGACAAATTATACACTGCTGCACCACAACAATCAGCAAAAAAAGTAAAGAATTACTGAAAACATTACTGTGTGCACATTAACACAGTTATACAAGAAAAATATAACCAAAACAGAAAGACTGCCTTTTTCTCCCAGTTAAAGTACCTACACCACAAATACGCCCCCCCAAGCACACTTCACAGTACACAGACTGAATGTTCTAAATTAACATTCAAAATCCACATACAACAATAAACACTCGATGATATAAGCACAGAAGGGTTTCCTACAATCGATGTACTAAATTTTGAGCAAAAAAAAAAAAAATGACTCAAAAAGGAATTTTAAACAGCTTTTAGAGGTTTTGAATTGCACAGCTCTGAGGGCAAACTGTCTACAGCTACCACTACACACACACTACCCAGGCCAGAACTGAAGCTGTGCAAAACAATCTAGAGCCCAGGTAACCTGCAATCCCATGAATCACTGCAGAGTTTCATTTGGAGCTCAATTACAAGGCAAAGTGAGGCAAATTACATCAATTTCAATGTACTTCGCCTTAAAATTGGAGAAGTGGTTTGAGGAAGGCGGAATAACGCAAAGTCATTGGTTTCAATGGACCGTGCATTCCTCATTATGAGCAAAGTACTCCGCTTCACATTGTGGAGTACTCTACGGATTCCGCATTACTCCATGAATCACTTCGCGGAGCAAATTGGGGACACTTTGCCCACCACTACTTACAGTACTGTAACTAACAAGCTGTACAGGAAGGAATGCGGAATCCTATGGTTGTACTTCCCTGATGAGCTCAGCCTGTATCATAAAACTCCCCAATTTAAAAACTCATTTTAATGAGTACAGTGGTGGGATGGTGAAGCCTGTAGAGATACTACAAAACAAGCTTACAATACATCCAAGTAACTAGTAAAAAAATTAATGTGATTCGTGACGTGATCGTGAATCGTGATTTGTGACTGCATTTGTGACCGTGATAATGAAGAAGGTGATTCGGTGATGACGGTGTGAGATAACCAATATGGAGCTGCATTGGGAATGCGAATGCCTATGGCTGTACTTCCCTGATGAGCTGTAGCACAAAACTCCCCAACTTAAAAACACTTATTAATGAGTACAATGGTGCAGTGGTGAAGCCTGGAGAGATACTACAAAACATGCTTACAATACATCCAAGTAACTAGTAAAAAAATACAGGTTACTCACCTGTAACAGGAGTTCTAGGAATGGTATATGTTGTTCATCCACACTGTCTGGCAGGTTCCTTGCCACTTTAAGTCTTGCCGGAAGGTCTTCAAGCTGGCTCCTCCCACCCACCCGGGTGGTAAAACTCTCGGCTCCGCCCCATGACGCCAAATCTAGCCCGCTGGAAGCCAGGTTGTGCGTCGAAGCCGGGGAGGTCGGGTGGGTCGTGTGGATGAACAACATATACCATTCCTAGAACTCCTGTTACAGGTGAGTAACCTGTATTTTTAGGGACATGAATATGTTGTTCATACACACTGTCTGGCAGACTCCTAGCAGTTCTTCTGGAGGAGGGAGGCAAGGCACACACCCCCTACTTAGGGAAAAGAGACTGGAGAACCGAGGCCCCAAAACCAGCATCCCAGCGTGACTCAAGGTTGATGTGGTAGTGGGTGATGAAGGTATGTGCTGACTTCCAGGTAGCAGCCCTACAGATTTCCTGGACAGGGACATCCCTGGAAGCAGCTACCGATGCAGCGGTATGGCGGGTAGAATAAGCTCTTATCCCTCTGGGAGGCTCCATGTCCGCCAACCTATAGCAGAGATCTATGCAGGAGGTGACCCACCTGCCTATCGCTCTGCTTGGCTGCAGGTCTGCCAGGTGTGGCTTCAGCATAGGTGACAAACAGCTGGCGAACCTCTCCCGAACTTCAACCGTCCGCTCCTTATAATAAGCGGCGCTCGTCTAGGGTCAAAGTATGGAGCCTATATTCGGCCTCCGAGGTGTGATTGGGGTAGAACACCGGCAGAGTCAACACCTGGTTAAGGTGAAACTCCGACACCACCTTCGGAAGGAATTTCGGGTGGGGGCACAGGACAACCTTGTCCCTGTGGAAGACCAGATAAGGAGACTCGATGGAAAGTGCCTGGAGCTCTCCCATCCTTCTGGCTGACGTTATAGCTACGAAGAAGGCGGTCTTCCACGACAGGTGGGAGATATCGCACCTGTGAATTGGTTCGAATAGCTTGCCCATGAGCTTGGCCAATACCAGCAGTAGATCCCACGGAGGTGGAGGTTCTCGCACCGGAGGGAAAATGTGATCAAGGCCTTTGAAAAAGCACTAGACCACCTTCTCCTGCGCCACCGACTGCTTCCCGGCCTGTGCCTAGTAAGCAGAAATGGCTGCCAGGTGCACCTTAAGGGTCGTCGACCTAAGCCCTAGCTGAGACAGGGACCACAGGTAGTCCAGAATGCCTGCCAGGGAACAGAAGGAAGGGTCCAGGCCCTTGACCTGACACCAAATGGAGAATCTCTTCCATTTGAAGGCATAGCATTTTCTGGTCGACTCCTTATGGGACGCCTCAACGATGTTGAGGACCTCATCGGAAAGACCGAAGGCTGGAACTCTAGCCGCTCAGAAACCAGGCTGTCAGGTGCAGGGATTGAATACCTTCCCCTGACTGACGGAGATCAGGTCCGGGCAGGCTGGAAGCCGCCTCGGGAGCCTGGAGCTGAGACTGAGGAGATCTGGATACCAGAACTGACGGGGCCAGTCTGGGGCTACTAGAATCACCTGCGCCTTGCCCCTCCTCGCCTTGAGAAGCACTTTGTGGATCAAGGGAAATGGGGGAAAGGCATAGAAGAGGCCCGGGGTCCACGGCCTCAAGAAGGCATCCCCCTGCAGCAAGCCCTGCTGAGGGGGGTGGGCATGAAACAGTCTCAGCTTCGCATTCTTCCTGGAGGCAAACAGGTCCGCCTTAGGCGTGCCCCAGTGGGAGAAGAGATCTTGTACTACCTCCGGCAGGAGAGACCACTCGTGAGACGCAGCTCCTATTTGGCTTAGGGCATTGGCCAGGGTGTTGGGGGCTCCTGCCACGTGAATGGCTAGGAGATCCACCTCCAGGCTGCGCACGAGAGACCATATGCGGAGAGCTTCCTTGCATAAAGGCATGGAGTGCATCCCGCCCTGGCGGTTTAGGTAGTACATGGTCGTGGTATTGTCTGTCTGGACCTGAACCACTTGACCCCGTAGAAATGGAGCGAAGGCAGTGAGAGCTAGACGGATCGCTCAGAGCTCCAGCAGGTTGACATGGTATCGGGACTCCTGAGGGGACCAGAGGCCATGCACTCTGTGCTCCCCCAGATGGGCACCCCAACCCATCAGAGATGCATCGGTCGATAGAGAGAGACCGTCGGCTCGGGGCGGACAAACGGGATGCCCTCCTGCAAATGTGCTGGAACGGTCCACCACTGGACAGCATTCCACATCTCCTGGGTCACTGTCACCAACTGATCCAACGGATCGCAGCATTGTGACCACTGGATGGCCAGTCCCCACTGAACGGGATGCATGTACCAGCGGGCCCAAAGGACCACACTGGTGCAGGCTGCCATGAGGCCCAGGAGGCGCAGGAAGTCCAGGGCAGGGCGCAATTGCCCAACCAGAAATGATTGGGCAAAGGAGGAAAGAACCTCGGCCCTGTCCGCAGGGAGCCGAGCTCTGGCTCGAAAAGAGTCGAGCTCTGCCCTGATGAAGTGTATCACCTGCTTCGGCACGAGTTCCGACTTGGCCTCAATGATGAGAAGGCCAATCTGTGAGCAAATCTGGAGGGCCAGATCTCTGGACCACTCCACCTCCGCTCTGGAGGGGGCTGCAATCAGCCAGTCGTCCAGGTAGGGGTACACCCGGACCCTTCGGCGCTGCAGGAATGCTGTCACCACTGCCATGCATTTGGTGAAGACCCTGGAAGCTAGAGAGAGGCCAAAGGGCATGGCCCAGAACTCGTAAAGAGATCCCTCCGCTCTGAAGTGGAGGAATCTCTGGTGAGACGGACGGATTGGGATGTGAAAGAACGCGTCCTGGAGGTCCAGGGAACAGAACCACATGCCTCATTCCAAGGATGGGATTATCTGCGCCAGAGTGACCATCCTGAAGGTCCGAGACCCTAGGAACCTGTTTAGGTCGTGCAGGTCGAGAATGGGGCAGCACCCCTCGTCCGTTTTGGGACCAGGAAGTACCTGGACACAAATCCCGGGTCTGGAGGAGGATCTGCCACCTTCCTGATCACCTCTTTTTCGAGGAGCAGGGCAATATTGGCTTGGCGGGCCGACAGCGAGGCTTCGGACCCTGTGGCCCCCCGGGGGGCGATGGCTCGAAAAGGAGGGGTCTGCTCGAATTCCAGAGGCAGGCCCTTTCCCACCACCTCCAATACCCAACGGTCCGTGGTGATAGCGGACCAGGAGGAAAGGAAGTGGCGGAACCTTCCCCCCATGGGGGGAACCCAGGGAAGGGTGACGAGGTTGGGGGCGACACCCCTCTACCCGTCACTGGGCAGGCTTGGAGGAGGGACCAGCCTTGCTTCCTATTAGAGGAAGCCGCAGGCTTGGGTTTGGGATGCCAAGCGCGAGCCTGCTGGCCCTGGTGCTGGTGCTGTTAGTCCAGACGTGCCGCAGGCACATAAGGACGAAAGGGCTTGTGCTGCTGCTGATGGCGGCCTTTGTCCTTCTGGGTGGAGGTGACCGAGTCCAGAGTGGCACTGGACTTTTCGATCCGCTGGAGGTGTCCCTCAACTCCAGGGCCGAAGAGGTCGGTCCCCAAGAAGGGGACGTCCACCAACTTGTGCTAGGTATCCGCCGCGAAGGTGGATATCCTCAGCCACGCCCTGTGGCGCATGGCCACTGCAGCCGCTACTGACCTGGCACAGGAATGACCTATGTCCAGAGCAGTCTGAAGTTGCTGCTTCGCCACCGCCCTACCCTGGTCCTGCACCTGCCGGACCATGGTCTGCAGGTCGGCCAGGAGATGAGGGATCACCTCATCCAGGGAGCCCATGAGGGCGTGGGAGAAGTGTGCCATCAGCACGGCTGAGCTGGCCTGTCGGAGGCCGAGGGAGGACGAGCGTACACCTTGCGCCCGCATAGTCCAACTTTTGTACTCCTTGTTGGGGGCTTGTCCACTTTCCCCGAGCGCTTCCTCGAATGCCAGAAAACGCTGTTGGTAACTAAACCCCGGCAGAGGGGTGCTCTGAGAAACCAGGCAAAGAGCCGGTAGGGGACCGGTGATACTCCTGGCCATCCTGGCCGAGGAAGCAGGGACAGGAAGCAGGCGCCGCCAGAAGCTCAAGGCTGGGCCGACAATGGCCTCAGCCACAGGAAAGGCCTCCTGGTGAATCCCTTGGTCCAGTATCTCCATCAGGATACTTGGCCCATTGGACACGGGCTCGAGCTGCATCCCGGTGGACTCGAGATGAGCGAAGTAAACCCATGAAGGACGATGGGCTATCGTCCAGTGACTGGCCCCCGGAGGACTCCAGGTCAATGGGCCTGGAGAACAGGGAGGAGTTGTCGTTGGACTCCGAGGAGTCCGCAAAGAGCTGCCTGGGGCCTGAGCCACCCTCCACCTGCTGAGGACGGTCGGGAGTGAGGGTGACCGACAACCTGTGAGGCAGGCCGTGACTCGACCGAGAGTCTTTCGTCGGCGCCCCCGATTTCGGTTGTGGAGGCAGAGGTTCCACCACAGTCAGTGGGGCAGCTGGTTTCGGCCAAACAAGGCAAGGTAGTTATGATGCCTGGTGCGTCACCCTCAAACAGGACGGATCCACTGAAAGGGGCATCCTGTATGGCAGACTGCACATTATGGGCCAAACAAGATACCCTCAACCAGGAAAGGAGACAGGGGCTGACTGCCGTAGCAACTCCCCAAGCAGAGCAGTCAACAGTGTGACAGCCTGCCCTAAGGGAATGTCTGCAGGCCACATTAGCAGACTGAATCGAATCTGCCAGGATGGATCTAGATTCAGAATCCAGAAGGGCTTTAATGGCCAGTTCCAACTAGGCAAACAATGACATTTGGTAGACCAGCATATGGCCTACGTAGTTAAGGGCCCTCCTGGCCAGTGTAGAGAATGAGTAAAACTTCCTCTCAAACTGGTCCAGCTGACGAGACTCCTTATCAGAAGGAGAGGTGCTCATGTGATGGTTTAGAAGACCTGTCATGAGCAGCTGCAATAATGACTTAGGTTGCACATTGAGCTGCTCCTTCCCTTCTGAAGTGCAGTAGGTGCCGTCTGCTTTTTTAGTCACCACTGGAATAGAGGATGGTATCATCCGTATTGTCGATGCCAGGTCCTCATGAGGTTCCAACCAGGGCGGGGTAAGGACCGGTGCAGACGCCTGCATGTCCAGGTGCTCTGCCAGGCGCTGCCTTTTTGCATTCTGCTTGTCCAAATTTCAACTGTAAACCTCTGTGATTTTCTGTAAGAGGTATGCGAAGGAAGGATCCCCCATGGGAGACTTTGGGGATTGTTTGAGCTGTGGCTACTCTATGGGTGGGGTTAAGAAACCAGACTCTGCTGAAGAGGAAGCATCTGTATCTGAATCCTGGTCTGAGTCAGAAGACCCAGAATTAGGATGAGCCAAATCCCATGGGCCTGGTGTCGGCTTATCGATAGGCCGGCCCGACATCGGATCCTTCAAAGGGACCAGTGTTGGCTGAGGAACCGGAGACAGAACCGGTTTCGCTGCCTGCGCATCGGGGCTTCTAGGGGACTCCCTGGGAGGCTGCTGACTGCCCAGCTCCGAAACCAGTTGAGCCTTGGTCTCATATCACCACGACTGCAGGATGAATCTAAAATCCGTCAGAGATTGAGGCTGCGGAGGAGGCTGGTAAACCAGGTGTAGACAGCAGCGAATCCCGGCGCATGATAGTGCATCAACAGGTATCTTGGCGGAGGTAAGCAGGTGCGCGCATCTGGCGCATGGAACCTTGATTGGGGGGGGGGGGTAACCCGGAGGGTTATAAGGTTGATGACTGAGGAGTCCGGTAACCTGACGGCAGGAAACCTGACAGAGAGCCAGATGGGAGGCCCGACATGGCATGGCCTGATGGAGGGCATGACGGAGGCAAGCCCGATGGAAGACCTGATGGAGCTATAGGCCTAAATGGTGGACTCTGCGGGATACCAAATCCCAATGGTCCCGGCAGGGTCAGGTCCGGCGGTGGGCATACCAGGGGAGGTAACTATCTAGATTCACACAAGTTCCTAATCCCATGTCCAGAGGTGTGCCTGGGGAGCGGCCACCTGGCGAAAGCCCCTCATCTCCGGTCCGTTGGTTAAAGTGTGAGGAAGAAGGATCCACATTTCGTGGTGTGGGGCAGGCCCGGCAAGTAGAACCTTCTGGGGAAGGCTGAGATAGGTCTGGCAGCTGGGATTCATCGGGGCCATCATTGGACCGCTGATGCCACATCGGCCAGGTGGACATTGTCAGATCCGATGTCAGACCTATCGACCAAAGCGACCGCGAAAACGTCGGACTTGCCGACACTCGACTTATCGGTCGAAGCCAGGCAGGCTCCAGACTCCCCAGAGCCCGATGCAACAGCCTAAGTTGGGTGCTCGTCGGACAGGCTGACAAGTCACTTAGCGCTCCTTTCAGCATCCCCCATGGAGATGGGTCTCAGCAGAGGATCGCGTGGCCAGTATTACTATAGCGTAGGCCCCAAAAAGCAGAGCTGGCCGTGGCAGGCGACTTCCGAGGAGGAAGAAGACTGCGTTTCGTCCGAGGGGCCCATGGGTGGCTTTGGATGAGAGGGGGACCTCTCCTGGTCCCAATGTTTCTCCTTCTCGTGCCTGGCCTTGGTGGGTGAGGTGAAAGCATTTCTCAACTTTTGGAGCTCTTTCTCCATGGTGGCCATTCATTGCTTTAAAAAATTAGCCTTGAGGGCCTGAAGACAGCACTTCCGTGTGGCCAGGTTAAACCTAGCGCAGACCTCACAGTCCTTGACCTTGTGGTCAGGGCCTAGGCAGAAGAGGCAGAGGGAGTGAGAATCCTTGTGCGGGAGTTGTGCACCGCACGAAGCACACACTTTTGTGCTTGACGGTAGACGACAACATACACAAAAGAAACAAAAGACTAATTCTGAAAGAAATAAACGGGTACTCTTCCGAAAAGCAGTCAAACTGCAGCGTACGATCTCTGCGAGGTCTGATGGATCAGGTTGACAGTGGGAAAGAACTGGAAGGCAGGCATGGGGACCGTCCATTATATACAGTCACGCTTACGTCAATCATGTGATGTCGGGTGGGCGGTCCCCCATCAGATACTGCTGGCTAAAGCTTTCTGTGGGTCCTGACATCAGGGGAGGCAGTCCTCAGAGTAATTACCTACTGCAAGAGCCCTCTCGAAGTAAGATCTACTGTTACAGGTGAGTAACCAGTGTTTCTAGGGACGTGGATATGATGTTCTATCCACAATGACTGGCAGACTCCTAGCAGTTCTCCTGGAGGAAGGAGGTAAGGCGCACACTCCCTAATTAGGAAACAGGGATTGGTATGGGGGAGGGTGCAACCCAGAGCCCCGCTGGGGGGTGAGGGACCTTGTAGGAGGGGAGGGGGAGGGGCAACTAACAGTGTCCTGGGAAGGCACCGATTATCGAGCAGACTTGATAGACCATAGGGCCTAGTCTGCTAGCTTCATAGTATGTTAGTATATTAGAACTGAGGCCCCAAAACCAGCATCATGGAATGACTAAGTCAATGTGGTAACGGGAAATGAAGGTGTGTGCAGACGTCCAGGTAGCAGCCCTGCAGATTTCCTGGATAGGGACGACCCTAGAAGCAGCCACCGTCACAGTGGTATGGCAGGTGGAATGAGCCCTTAGCCCTCCGGGAGGCACCCTACCCGCCAACCTATAGCAGAGATTAATGCAGGAAGTGATCCACCCACCAATCGGCCGATTGTCACCTACAGTGAAGCCACACCTTACAGAACTGCAGCCAAACAGCTGGCGAACCTTTCCCCGAAATCCAGCCACTCTGTAGTAAGTGAGCGCTCACCTCAGGTCCAGAGTATGGAGCCTGGGTTCAGCCTCCGAGGTATGATTCAGGAAGAGCATCGTAAGAGTCATCACCTGGTTCAGATTAAACTCCTACACAACCTTCAGGAGGAACTTCGGGTTGGGGCGCAAGACAACCTTCTCCCTGTGGAAGACCAGGTAAGGAGATTCCACCGAGAGCACCTGGAGCTCACTGACCCTTCTGGCTAACATGATAGCCACCAGGAAGGTGGTCTTCCATGACAGGTAAGACATATCACACCTGTGCATCAGTTTGAATGGCTTACCCATGAGCTTTGACAAAACCAGCAACAAGTCCCCGGTGGTGGTGATTCATGAACTGGAGGGGAAATGTGATCTAGGCCTTTGAAAAAGCACCAGACTACCTTCTTCTGTGCCACCAACTGCTGACCAGCCCACGCCCAGTAAGCAGAGATGGCTGCCAGGTGCACCTCAAGGGACGTTGACTGAAGTCCCCCTTGGAAGACAGACCACCGATTGTCCAAAATGCTAGCAACAGCACAAGTTGAAGGGGTCCAACCCCTTGCTGTGCCTTCAAATGGTAGAGATTCTCCATTTGGTGTCAGGGCATTTTCTGGTCGATTCCTTTCTAGACGCCTCCACTACAGAGAGGACATCTTCGGAGAGTCCCAAAGCCTGGAAATCTAGCCACTCAGGAGCCAGGCTGTCAGGGGCAGGGATTGAAGGTCTGGGTGGAGAACCTTCCCCTGCTTGATTGAGAGTAGGTCCAGGCATATGGGAAGAGGCCGCAGGAGCCTTTTGCTAAGGCTGAGGAGACTGGGGTACCAGAGTCACCAGGATCACCTGTGCCTTGTCATTCCTGACCTTGAATAACACCTTTTGGATCAAGGGAAGTGGAGGGAAGGCATAGAAAAGGTCTGGGGTTCAAGGCCTCGAGAAGGCATCCCCTTGCAGCATTCCCTGCTGAGGAGGGCAGGCACAAAACAGCCTCAGCTTTGTGTTCTCCCTGGAGATGAACAGATCCACCTGAGGGGCGCCCCACTGGGAGAACAGGCTGTGAACTACCTCTGGACAGAGGAAGCACTCGTGAGACACCTCGCCCACCCGGCTGAGGGTGTCCGCCAGCTGACTGGAGGCTCCTGCCACAAGGATGGTTAAGAGATCCGCCTCAAGGCTGCGCACAAGTGTCCAAATTCAGAGGGCTTCCTTGCACAGGGGCAGGGAATGTGTTCCGCCTTGTTTGTTGAGGTAGTACATGGTTGTGGTGTTGTCCGTCTGGACTTGGACAAACTGACCCCGAACAAATGGAGCAAAGGCAGTCAGTGCCAGATGGACTGCTAGGAGCTCCAGCAGGTTGATGTGGCATCAGGACTACTGGGGGGTCCAGAGCCCTTGGACTCTGTGTTCCCCAAGATGGGCACTCCAGCCCATTAGAGAGGCGTCGGTCATCAGACTGATCACCAGCTCAGGGCGAACAAATGGGATCTCTTCCTGCAGATGCTCTGGGACAAGCCACCACTGGAGAGCGTCCCACATCCTCTGGGTCACAGTGACCAGCTGGTGGAAGTGACCTTTGCACTGAGACCACTGACTGGCCAGCTCCCATCGGAGGGAGCACATATGCCAATGGGCCATGTAACCCAGATGGCGCAGGAAGTCCTGGGCAGGACGCAAGTGCCCAACCAGAAATGATCGGGCAAAGGAGGAGAGAACCTCCGCCCTATCCACCGGGAGCTAGGCTCTGGCTCTGCTCTGATGAAGTTGATCACCAACGATGGCATGAGTTCTGACTTGGCCTCATTGACCAAGAGGCCAAGGTCGATGCAGGTCTGGAGGGCCGGGTCCCTGGACCACTCCACCTCCTGCCTGGAGGGACGTGCTATCAGCCAGTCATCTAGGAAGGGGTACACCCGGAGCCCTCGATGCCTCAGGTAAGCTGCCACCACTGCAATGCATTTGGTGAAGACCTTGGAGGCTGAGGAGAGGCCGAAAGGCATGGCTCGGCACTCATAAAGCATTCCCTCCGCTCAGAAGCGGAGGAACCTTTGGTGGGATGGACGGATCGGGACATGAAAGAACGAATCCTGAAGATCCCGAGAGCAAAGCCACATGTTTTGCTCCAGAGATGGCATGATCTGGGACAGAGTTACCATTCTGAAGGTGTGAGACCTGAGGAATTTGTTCAGATCGTGCAGATCTAGAATGGGGCACCAGCCCCCTACTCGCTTTGGCACCAGGAAGTATCTGGAGACAAACCCTGCATGTTCCGGAGGATCCACAACTCTGACCACAACTTCCTTGCAGAGGAGCTGGACTATGCTGTCTCGAAGAGCTGACTAGGAGTGTCTGTGGATACCAAGTCCTCCCGTGGGGTGCGGGCTCGGCTTGGGGGGGTACTGCACTGACTCCAGAGACAGACCCTTACCGACCACTTCCAGAATCCACCTGTCCATAGTAACAGCAGACCAGGCGGAAAGGAAGTGGCGGAGCCAGCCCCCCACAAGAGGACCCAGGGGAGGCATGGTGCATGGGCATGAGGGTGGCAACCCCCATTCTGTCACTGAGCAGGCTTGGAGGAGGGGGATCTAGCCGAGGAGCCGCTGGGTCCCTTCCCTCTGGGCTTTCGGACCACCGAGGCCACGGACTTGGCCCAAGGTCGCCTGCTGGCCAGACTGATGCTGAGTTGGTTTTGCAACAGGAGTAGAAGACCGAAAGGGCTTGCGCTTTTGCTGCTTGGAACCCTTGGGGTCCTTCTGGGTGGATGTCACAGAGTCCAATGTGGCACTGGACTTCTCAATGCGTGGGAGGTGATCCTCCACACCAGGCCCCAAAAGGTCAGTGCCTAAAAAGGGGACATCCACCAGCTTGTGCTGGGTATCTGCAAGAAGGTCGAGATCAGCAGCCAAGCCCTATGGCGCATGGCAACCGGGGCCACCACTGAGCAGGCACAAGAATCACCAATGTCCACAGCCGTCTGGAGTTGCTGTTTCACCTTTGCTCTACCCTGGTCTCGGACCTGTTTGACCATGGTCTGAAGGTCTGCAGGAAGGTGAGGCATCACCTCATCCAGGGAGTCTAATAGGGCACAAGAGAAGTGTGCCATCAAGACGTCTGAGCTCGCCTGGTGGACCTGCCACATCAGGTCCTCGTGGCGTCACGCAGCAACTGCGCCCGAGCCTCTCCTCCTACGGCGAGGAAGGCGAGGATGGCGCGCCACTGCTTCGGTGCTGAGACCGAGACCGCCGATGTCGGCGGGATCGGCTGGACCGAGATGATGTCCGAGACCGAGATCCTCGGCATTTCCGAGGACGGGTCTGGAAAGGGGCGGGGGACACCCGCTCTTCCCTCGGCTCAGAAGCCTTAACCGGGGACTGCTGCACTGGAGGCACGGGCAAGTCCTCGGTCTCCACCAGGGGAACCGGTGAAGAAGGGTTGTCAGCTTCACCAGTCGACAGCCCGTCCAACGGGTCAAGAAAAATCTCGACCGCGTTGACGGGTGTCTCGGCCGGCTGGCCTGACGGGGATGCTGTGAAGACAGCAGCCTTAGCCGCAAACTCGACCGAAGTCGAGTGTCGACTGTCCGGGGAAGGGGACCTCTCCCGCTCCCATGAACGCCGACGATGGGACTTACCTTTTGGGTCCTTCTTTCTGGACCGAGAGGAATGTCCCGATGGCCCCTCTCCCTTCGTGGAAAGGGACTGGCAAAGCTCCTTAAAAGAAGCTGAATATGAGGTACCCAGAGAGAGCGGGATAAATGCCGTGACCGAGGAAGAGGACAATGCGGCCTGTGCCACCTCCTCCTCGAGGGCGATCATCTGCTCGAGTTGCTCAGCCAAGCCAGCTGCCACGGTAACCGCCCAATGGGCCTCCTTCGACTTCACCGGCGGGTAGCGCTTCTCGGGGCGCCCAAGCTGTAACTGGGCAGTGCAGTCTTCCAGGACATTGGCCAAAAACGAACGGCATAACTCGCAGGCCTGCGGGTCATGTTCTAGGTCGAGGCAGTAGACACACGTGGAGTGCGGGTCCGTCCTGGACATTTTCTGCCCACAAGGGCACCACCGAAATCCGGGAGTCGATTTGTCCATTGCAGCCGCGAAGGAGAAACTTGACCGAAGTCTTTAAAATTTTCAAATAAGTTTTGGGCGAACCGAAGAATTAGGATCCAATCTACATGCAGAGTGTTAAGGAGGGAACCTGAGCTTCCAAACGGTAAGGAAGATCTGGAGTCATGGGCCGGAGCCGAGAGTTTTACCACCCGGGCGGGTGGGAGGAGCCAGCTTGAAGACCTTCTGGCAAGATTTAAAGCGGCAAGGAACCTGCCAGACAGTGTGGATGAACAACATATCCATGTCCCTAGAAACCTGCATTTCTTTGAACCAATTAGTAGGGCACTGGATGGGGGCATTCCAGTGGATGTTTTATATCTGGATTACTTCAAGGCAATCGATACAGTGCCATATTTTAAATTAATAACAAAAAAATGAAGGAGACGGGAATTAATAAGAATATTGCTAGTTGGATAGCTTCCTGGCTAAGATGCAGAAACAAAAGATGGTGTAGAGTGACAAGTGGGGTGCCGCAGGGCTCAGTACTGGGGCCTATACTGTTGTCTCATCAATGCAGTGTAACACCACTGCTTTGTTAAGCACATTTGCAGATAACACAGAGATGGCGACTACTACTGAAAATGATAAGGTGACAGAAAACTCTCAGCAAGAAATAAACAACCTTGAAAATTGTGTCAATCAAAATAAAATTGAATATTGACAAATGTAAAGTGATGCACTTTGGACTCAAAAATAAAGGGCAAAATATTATCTTAATGGCAAAGAAACAAAGACCACCAAGGAGAAGAAAGACCTAGGCATATAGATAACACATGTTAACTTTTTACCAACACTGTCAGGCAGCAGTCAAGAAAGGAAACAAAATCCTGGGTTGTATTATCAGGAATATCAGCAGTACATCTAGGGAGGTGGAGATGCCCCTGTACAGTGCCCTGGTGAGGCCTCACCTGGAATACTGCAGACAATGTTGCGCTCCCTATAAAAAGAGAATTATATATAAATTGGAGGGGATACAGACGACTGCCACCAAACTTGTTGCAAATATAAAGCAACTAGCATACAAGGAGAGGCTCGGAGACCTAGATATGAAACTCTCTGGAATACAGGAAGTTGTGAGGGAACTGATGTCTCACCTACAGTGGACATAAATAAAGTGACTTACAGGACTGTATCAGACTGGAAGCTAAGGAGCAGTGTAGGGATATTAAGTATCATGACCTGCAGTTAAAAGTGTAAAAATATAGGATATATCAAAGAGGAGCTTGGTTGAACCAGAGGGTGGTCTCAGTCCGGAATGGACTACCTAACCACGTGGTACATAGTGCAAATATGAACCAATTCAAAACTTCACTTGATAGCTATTTAATTAAGAAAGGTATAACTAAGTATTTACATTGAAAAATGGTGAGTCACAATGACTAGTGCTAACTGACTTGTACTAATTTTCTGAATCCTATGAAAAAGTGACCATCAGCTCTGGGTGAGCAAACAGGACTCCTTCCTCCAGATGTTCGGGGATAAGCCACCACTGGATGGCAACACACATCAGCTGGGTTACTGAGACCAGCTGGTCTGTGACCTAGGCGCTGGGTCCACTGATGGCCCAGCTCCCAGTGCAGGTGCAGCATTCGTCAGTGAGCCCATCTGACCACGCTGGTGCAGGATGCCATGTACCACAGCAGCCACAGGAAGTCCTGGGCAGGGTGCAAGTGCCCAACCTGAAATGAGTAAGCAAAGGAGAAAAGATCCAGTGCCTGGTCCGCAGGGAAGCAGGCCTTGTCTCAACGAGAGTCTACCTCTGCCCCAATGAAGTGAATCACCTGCGAGGACATCAGTTAAGACTTGGCCAGACTGACCAACAGACCCAAGCTTCTGCATGTCTGGAGGGCCAGGTTCCTGGACCGCTCCACTGCCTCCTTGGATGGCCAAGCTATCAGCCAGTTATCCAGGTATGTGTACACCTTGGCCTTCTGGCACCGTAGAAATGCTGCCACCACTGCCATGCACTTGCTGAAGACCCTCGGTGCTGAGGAAAGGTTGATGTCCTGGAGGTTCAGGGAACAGAACCACATGTCCCGCTCCAGAGACGGAATTATCTGGTTCAGCGTGACCACCCTGAACTTGCGCCTCCTAAGAAACTGATTCAGATTATGAAGATTCAGTATGGAATGCCAACCCCCATCCATTTCGGGACCTGGAAGTACCTAGACACAAACCCCTGGCCTTCCATGGAGTCTGAGACATGGGCTATGGCTCCTTTGGCAAGCAGCCGACCTCGTTTTAGCAAGGAACTGAGAAGATGTCTACTCTATTGACCCTTTAATGAAGCTGAAAGTCTCTATCATGTCCCCCTCTCATTTCCATCCTTCAGAGAGTACCGTATATACTCACGGAAAAGCCAATCAGCATATAAGCCGACCCCCTAAACCCACCATGCAGAATTTTAAAAATTGCATTGACCCACGTATAAGCCGAATGACTGTAAACTTCATGGACAGTACTGTGCATGTGTTTGATAAGGAGCACTTGAGACCCCGCTTTCCTGCCGTATCTCGGACAGGGTCGATGGACTTGCTGCGATCTACAACCCATTTAGGGTAAACAGGTTTAAATGCTAGTCAGGATCCCTACCAAGTTAACTCTTTCTGCTGCCATGCTTTAGCCAAAATAAGTTCCTGATCCTGGTAGCGGAGCAGATGAAAGATGATCGGGTGAGGAGATGCGGAGAAGGGAGGCGGGCTGGACAGGACTCTGTGCTTGATCTATTTTGACTGGGGAGTCACAAAAGTGATCCAGAAGCTTGGGCAATAAATGCTACAAGAAATCAATGGAGTTAGATCCTACACTGGACTCAGAGACCCCTAGGAACTGTAAGTTGTTCCAGCAGTTCCAAGTTTCTTGATCCTCCCATTTGTCCCACGGTAGCTATATGTCCCGCTCCATTGCTACGAGCCACTGATTTGTGGGGTGGGCCCAGTCTTCCAGGAGTCCTACCCGCTCCTCCACCTCTGTAATTCGGGCACATAAATTGTGTACAGCCCCCATAATGACAGAGAATCAATACTAAGATGCTCGTTTTCATTTACTGTATGCTATAGTGCCTGTCCTGGCATAAATGCTGCATCGTAAAAGCTCCGTTTTCTTTTGCAGCTCATTTTGGCAAAGAGTTCTCAACAGGACAGGAAGTTGCACTTTATAGGGCTTATCAGTAATTGGGAATTGATATGGGTAAGCTGGTGATTTATTGCTCGTACTTAGTGACCCACGTATAAGATGATGTAGAACTCAGAAATTGGTGCAAAAATCTCGGCTTATACGCAAGTATATACATTTTTTCGGTCTCTTATCAATCATACGCCCTGCCCTGCTGGCCAAGAATCATCTTTATGGCCATTCCTTGCACTGCCTATAATCTACCACTGTCCTTCCTCAAGTGTGGGCCCCAGAACTGCACACTGTATTCCAGACTGGCTGTCACTAATAATTTATACAGAGGCAATCTCCTCTCCCTTCTTCTGCTAGTAATTCCTCTCCCTATGCATGCCAGCATTCTGTTAGCCCTCCCATATTCCCTGTTGCACTGAGCAGCTTGCTTCAGGTTACGGCCATTCATATGACCCCAGGCCTCTGTCCTCCTCCTTGCTCTTTACCGGCATCGCATCAGTATAGTACACTGTCCCCGGATGTATTTTACTTATTTGTCATTTTTGACCAGGAAAGGCACACTAAGCTGTTATAACTTGTTTCCAGGTGTGTCCCAGGAGGTTGGTTGCATGATCTGGTTTATTGACAGGGGCAATGTTTTTGTCCTGTGTGTATCACCTTGTACTTTTTGGCATTGAATTTTAACTACCAAATAATGGATCACTTCTCTAGTCTTCTCACATTCTGTTTCACAATAGTAATAATTTCATCATTGTCTCCCCTCCCTCAGGACGTGGTATAATTTACAGACAGATTCACCTTGCCCTGGACACCCATTACTATGTCAAAGATATATAGATTTATCAAAAGAAAATGGTGCCTAAAAGACAAATATCATGTTTCTATTCATGTCCTTATTAACACAGAACCAGAGGAAGTGACAAATGGAAATTACTACAGCAGCTTGGCAGCCCTGTTGCAGGGCTGCATCTCGGTTTCTGCATAAAATCAATATTTGCGAACAATGATATCTGAAAGTCAATATTTGTAAAAACTGATAATCTGGCTGTTAGAAATGCTAGGAGTCTGAACTTTGGCAGTTACAAAGATTATAGCAGGGACTTTAAACCCTGCAGGTTCCTCACAGATGTCAGCATGCTTGAGTTGGCTGGACTGCCTCTGGTCCAAATGGTTGTGGGTTCTAGTCCCAGATCAGGACCTAGGCTCAAACCCCAGATTCTGGCACTGCAGTGCTGTACCTGCAGGCAGCTGCTTGTGACAGGGTTGAATAAGGCCCTGTCCCATTTGTCATCAGAAATGCAAGGATCTGTTCTATTCTCTCCTTTTCTGTCTCTTCCCTGCCTGGTTGTGCAACCAAATTTTCTCATGAGACCTAGGACTTGATCACCCCAACAGTCTTGCAATTCTCTACCTCTCGTTATCTCTCTACCCTCACTTGCTGTTCTGTCTTTTCTCCACCCTTGCACATCTGCTGGTATAAAAATATACATGAATCTTTTTGGGGAAATGTAATTGATACTGGGATCCCTTTCTTTAAAACTGTATATAGTTATGCTGTTGAAATGATTGCAAAGCTATTTGGAACTTAAGGGGTTAACCTGAGATGCAATTTATAAGCTTTTTACAGAAGATGTAAACGAGAGGTCAGTTCTGGGTCACAATGTTCTTCTTGCGGCACCTGCTGAAACTGACAAGAACACTGGAAACTTACAAGAACACTGTCTGAGAAGCACGATAGTTTCTTAACAAGCTCCTGCACAGACTTATAAAAAGGAGCTACAATCTTTTGCAAAAGAGAGAGACAGAGACAGAGACTGAGAGGGGAAATTGAGAAGAAAAACTCAGAAGTACTGTTTTCTATAGTTCTACTGCCATTGCAAATAGTTATTCCGAGCAATTTAATTTTTTTTATTTTATTATTAATAATAAAACTCTTATTGCAAATTTTACAACTGCTCCTGGTTTTCTTATCCTTCCTGACCAGTGCCTCAACAACACTGCTATACTGTCAAGGTGTGTCATTCTTCAGATGAGACATCAAGCTAGGGTGCCATCTGCTCATTCCTGGTGCTGTGCTCAGGGGGGCCCAGGCGGAAGCAAAGAACACAATGCACTTTTCACATGAGACTGGAATTTTAGGTGCTTGAGCAAAACTATCCCCTCCCAATGGAGTCAGTTCAAGCAATTATCCATGGTTGTGAGAGGGTGCTGATGAGCAGAATGGCTACAACTACAGATTACAGTTGCTGCACTACCAGTACTTCTCCTTGCTAGGCAAGTGCTTTGAGATACAGTTCTACCGTGTCTGAACTGCCCCACATTATCAGCAGGGCCCATAATTCTCCACAGCACCTCAGTCCTAATTTCTGCAGGAAAGCTCCTGGTCTTCTGTGGCAGCATTTTTTCATTCATGCAACATGAGTTCTTTATTTCTGTGGCAAAAAGCAGTCCTGCCATTGGCTAAATAGGGTATATGGTATGCATGACTGTGTCATATGGTTTTTATCTTCATGAGAAGTCGCAGACCTCAAATGAAGATTAAAACAGGACGACACACACACACATATACCATGTCCAGTTTATACAATGAGTGTGATGCCAAAAGGACAGAAATCAGACAAGTATTTGTCAGATTTCTTTTTAATTTATGTCAGTATGACGATCTATGATTTACTTTACTAACGAGTCTGTGATTATGATGTACAGGAGTGTGGAGACAGCTTGTGTGATGAACCCGATTCATAAGTTAGAATTTCCATCTTATGAATCAGGTTTGTCATCAGCTATAAGATCAGGTTACTTCATCCACACTCCCGAGCATTGTCCCTTTCCTCTTTAAATCTGCAGGAAGTCTTCAAGATGGCTCTCCCACCCACCCACCCTGGTGGTATATGTCTTAGCTCGCCCCATAATGCCAGATCTTAGCTCGCTGGAAGCCAAGCGTAATGCAGTCACAGCCAGGGAGGTCGGGTGGGTCCATGTGGATGAACAACATATACCACTCCTAAAACTACTGTTACAGGTGAGTAACCTGTTCTTCTACGGACACGGATATGTTGTTCGTCCACACTCACTGGCAGACTCCTAGCAGTTCTCTGGGAAGAGGGAAGCAAGGCGCACACCCCCTTTTTAGGGAACAGAGATTGGAGAACTGAGGTCCCAAAACCAGCATCCCGGCATACCTCAAGGTCGATGTGGTAGTGGGTGATGAAGGTGTTTGCTGACTTCCAGGTAGCAGCCCGACAGATTTCCTGGGTAGGGATGTCCCAGGAAGCAGCCACTGATGCAGCAGTATGGTGGGTAGAATGAGCTCTTATCCCTCTGGAAGGCTCCTTGCCCGCCAACTCATAGCACAGACCTATGCATAATGTAATCCATCTTGCAATAGTCCATTTAGCTGCAGGTCTGCCAGAAGCGGCTTCAGCATAGATGACAAACAGCTGGTGAACATCTCCACAAATTTCTGCCATCTTCTCATTGTAGTACGACAGAGCACATCTCAGGTCCAAAGTATGGAGCCTGTACTCGGCGTCCAAGGTGTAATTAGGGTAGTATACCAGCACAGTCAACATCTGGTTAAGGTGAAACTCTGACACTATCTTCGGAAGGAATTCTGGGTGGGAGCGCAGGACAATTTTGTCCCTGTGAAAGACCAGATAAGGGAAGTCCACCGAAAGTGCCTGGGGCTCCCCTTCCCTTCTGGCTGACGTGACAGCCACCAGGAAGGACGTCTTCCACGACAAGTGTGACAGCTCACACTTGTGCATGGGTTCAAATGGCTTGCCCATGAGCTCTGCCAGAACCAGCAGTAGATCCCATGGAGGTGGAGGTTCACACGCCGGAGGGGATATGTGATCCAGGCCTTTGAAAAAGTGCCCAACCACTGTCTCCTGTGCCAATATCGGCTGACCGGCCCGTGCCTGGTAAGCAGAAATGGCTGCCGGCTGCACTCTAAGGGTCGATGACCATAGACCCCCTTTGAAGAGAGAGCAAGGGTAGTCGAGAATGTTAGCCACAGAGCAGTATAAGGCGTCCAGACCTTATCCTGACACCAAATGGAAAATCTTTTCCATTTGAAGGCATATCATTTCCTGGTCGATTCCCTTCTAGATGCCTCCAATATGGTCTTCGGAAAGACCCAAAGCCTGGAACTCTAGCCGCTCAGGTACCAGACTGTGAGGTGCACGGATTGAAGGTCCGGATGGAAGACCTTCCCCTGGTTGAGAGACATCAGGTCCGGATGTGTACAAAGCTGTTCCGGGGGCCTGTAGTTGAGGCCGAGGCGCTCCGGACACGAGAACTAGAGCGGCCAGTCTGGGGCTACCAGAATCACCTTTGCCTGGTCTCTCCTCACCTTGATTAACACCTTGTGGATCAAGGGAAATGGAGGGAAGGCGTAGAGGATGCCTGGGGTCCATGGCCTCAAGAAGGCATTCCCCTGCAGTAAGCCCTGTTGAGGGGGGCGGGCATGATACAGCCTCAGCTTGGTGTTTTCCCTGGAGGCAAATAGGTCCACCATCGGTTTGCTCCAACGGTAGAACAGGCTGTAAGATACCTCTGGATGGAGATACCACTCGTGGGATGTCTGGCCTATGCGTCTGAGAGCATCCACCAGCTGGTTCGAGGCTCCTGCCACATGGATGGCTAGGAGATCCCCCTCCAACCGGATCACAAGGGTCCAGATGCGGATCACCTCCTTGCACAGCAGATGGGAGTACGTGCTGCCCTGTTTGTTGAGGTAGTACATGGTCGTGGTGTTGTCTATCTAGACTTGAACTACCTGACCCCGTAGCTGAGGAGCAAAAGCTGGCAGTGCCAGTCTGACTGCTCTGAGCTCCAACAGGTTGATGTGGAATCGGGACTTCTCGGGGGTCCAGAACCCGTGGACCCTGTTGTCCCCCATGTGGGCTCCCCAGCCCATGAGAGAGGCATTGGTTGTGAGGACGACTGTTAGCTCGGGGCGGACAAACAGGATCCCTTCCTGCAACCGGTCTGAGACGGTCCACCACTGGAGAGCATCCCACATCTTCTGGGTTACAGTGATCAGCTGGTCAAAATGACCATATCGCTGAGTCCACTTGGCGGCCAGCTCCCACTGGAGGGGGCGCACGTGCAACCAGGCCCAACGGATCACTGAGGTGCATGTCGCCATGTAACCCAGAAGGCACAGAAAGTGCCGGGCAGGGTGCAAGTGCCCAACAAGAAATGACTGGACAAAGGAGGAAAGAACATCCGCCCTGTCCACCAGGAGCCGAGCTCTGGCTTCACAAGAGTCGAGCTCTGCCCCAATGAAGTCCATCACCTGGGAAGGCACGAGTTCTGACTTGGCCTCGTTGATCAGGAGGCTGAGTTGTAGGGCCAGATCCCTGGACCTTTCCACCGCCTGCTGGGTAAAACCTGCCAGGAACCAATCGTCGAGGTAGGGGTAGATTCTGACCCCTCGACGCCGGAGATGGGCCACCACCACTGCTATGCATTTGGTGAAGACCCGTGGGGCTAATGACAGGCCGAACAGTATGGCTCAGAACTCGAACAGGGTCCCTTCGACCCTGAAGAAGCAGAACTGCTGATGGGACAGACGGATTGGGATGTGAAAGAATGAGTCCTGCAGATCCAGTGAACAGAACCACATGTTTCGCTCCAATAATGGTATGATCTCGGACAAAGTGACCATCCGAAAGGTGTGAGACCTAAAAAACTGATTCAGGTCATGAAGATCTAGAAAGGGGCACCAACCCCCCGTCCGTTTGGGCACCAGGAAGTACCTGGAGACAAAGCCTGGGTCTGTTGGAGGATCTGCCACAGAGGCTACTGCCTCCTTGCACAGGAGCCGAGCCACGTCATCTCGAAGAGCTGACTGGGTGCATATGGACATCCATTCCTCCCGAAGGGCCCGGGCTCGGCTGGGAGGGTATTGCTCGAACTCTAGAGGCAGTCCCTGACTGGCCACTTAAAGAATCCACCTGTACGAAATGATGATAGACCAGGCAGAAAGGAAGTGGCAGCACCGACCCCCCACAAGAGGGCCCAGAGCTGGCGTGACGGAGATAGGGGAGGCAACCCCAATCCCGTCACTTGGCAGTCTTTGAGGAGGAGAAGGAGGAGGCTCCAGGACCTGAGCCTCGGCCTCCTTTGCGGGCCTGTTGGGGGCCAGGCTTGGGCCGAGGGTGCCAAGTTGAGCCTGCTGCTGGTGCTGCTGTTGCTGTCCTCCTTGATAGGAGGGCTGCTGAACCGCAGGGGAAGAGTGCAGAAAAGGCTTCTTCTTCTGCTGGTTCTTGCCCAAAGAACCCTTGGCAGAATTGCGTCCAAGGGAGCACTGGACTTCTCTATACGCTGTAGGTGACCGGTCACTCCTGGACTGAACAAGTTGGTTCCAAGGAAAGGCACGTCAGCAAGCTTATGCTGAGTATCTGCTGGGAAGGAGAAGAGCCTCAGCCAGGCCCTGCGGCGAGAGGCCACTTTGGCGGCTATGGAACGTGCACAAGAATCTCCGGTGTCCAGGGCCGTCTGGAGCTGCTGTTTGGCAACAGCACAGCCCTGTTCCCGGACTTGTTTGACCGTGGTCTACATGTTCAAGGGGAGATGAGGGAGGACTTCGTCTAATGACCCGAGATGAGCATGAAAGAAGTGTGCCATGATGACAGCCGAGCTGGCATGACAAAGGCCCAAGGAAGAGGCCGCATAGACCTTCCGAGCTGAGTGGTACATATTTTGGACACTTTGTCTGGAGGTCGAGCAGTGTCGGCCGAACTGCCAGTATACCTGAACACAGAGGCGGTCACCAGGCTCTCAGCCGAAAGGGTGCTCTGTGAACCCTGCAAGGGACCCCATGGGCACCGCGTACTTGGGCCATGCAGGCAGATGGTGCTGGGCATGAGGCAAGTCGCTGCCAAAGTTCGAGGGCCAGGCCAACGATGGCTTCAGCCACAGGAAAGGCCTCCGTCGGGGTATCCCCTCTCTTCAGGATGTCCATGAGAGAGTACTCCGCCTTTTTCTGGATAGGTTCCACAGGCATTCCAGTACAGTCGGAAATGAGACAGAGAATCCCTTGGAAGGAGGAAGGGCCTTCCTCCATCCCTGCACCAATGGATGACTAGTCATCTCCAGGATGAGAATGGAGTCCAGTGGCATCCGAGTCCAAGGAGTCGGGATACAGCAGCCTGCCACCTAAATCACCTTCGATCCGCCGAGGGCAGTGCAGGGTGACTGTGATCGACAGACGTCGGGGAAGTCCGGTGTCCTGTCGGTCCTCTTTCGAGGGAGCCCCCCCCCCACAGACTGTTTAGGTGGCGGTTCCACCCGAATAGGTGGAGAGACTGGAATAGGCCGAATAAGGGGATGTGCCAGCCCCACAGGCGGAGGACCCAAAGGCTTCAGTTACAGAGGGGTCGGCTTCAGCTTGGGAGGCAAGAGCCAAGTAATGGCCCGGGTGGGCGGCGGAGCCGGCTTCTGCCTGGTCAGGATCAGCTGTTGCCACATAAGGTCCTCATAGCGCCGGAGATTCCTCCGGAGCCTCTCCTCGTCTGAGGAGGATGAGGACGACCTGTGGCATCGCCTCTTCTTGAGCGCTTGTGGCTCTTCCTTGATCGTTCAGCTGAGGGAGTTCTGGACCTCGACCGAGATCGGGCAGGCCGACTAGGTCGATCAGGCGACACCGGTGGAATCGGTGAACCTGAGGGTGTGGAACCAGATCCTTGATGGGGACACCAGCGGGCTGGGTCCCTCATCAGGAAACACTAGGACCAGAGTCCTTTCTAAGGAGTCATTGGCCACGGCCGGCGACATGGGGTCGATCAGGTCGAAAATTATCTTGACCTCATTGGCCACTTCCTCGGTCGTCTGGCCAGACAGAAGATCCATAAAGCCTGCGGCCAAGGAGGCGATCTCGATCAAGGTCAAGACCGCATGCTCCTGGGACTGAGACCTCTCTCAGTCTCAAGATCATCTTCGAGACGAAGACGAGGAAGGTTCTTTTTTTCTCTTCTGAGAGCGGGAGGAGTGTGAGCCCGTGGACGCCTCGCCCTGGGTGGGGAGAGACTGACGCAACTCCTTAAACAAACCTGTAAAGGTGGAGCCTAGGTTCAGTGGGATGAAGAAGCTTTGATTAGCCGAAGTGCGAGCGGCTTCTTCCTTGAACACCTGCATGCGTTTCAGCTGCTCGGTGGTGCCTGTGGCCGCAGAAACCACCCACCTAGCCTCCTTGAACTTCACCGGAGGGTTCCTTTTCTCCGGTCTCCCCAGTTTCAGACATGCCCTGCGGTCGTCCAGGACGTTGGGATGGAAGGCAAAGCAGTAACTGCAGGACAAGGTGTCATGGCCGACACCCAGGCAGTAGACGCACGAGAGACAGAGATTGGTGTGAAACATTTTTGGGCTACAACGACACCAGCGAAGTCCCAGGTAAGATTTCTCCTCCATGATCGATGATGCAAAGGCACGATCGCCAACTCGAACAAGTTTTAATTTCGGTAAAACCAAAGATTTAAAGGCCAGGGCCTATGAAATACAACAGCACGAGGGAGGCAACCTGTATCTTCCGGTGGAAAGGAAGATCTGGCGTCATGGGGCGGAGCCGAGACATATACCACCCAGGTGGATGGGAGGAGCCTGCTTGAAGACTTCCAGCAGATTTAAAGAGGAAAAGGACAATGCCAATGAGTGCGGATGAATAACATATCCACGCTCCTAGAATACCATTTTTATCTCAGTCCTTATGCCATCATGCTCATTGTATAAAATATGATTTTATGCCATCAATAGCATCACATGCTGAGCATAGAGAAACGATGTCAGGATAAACAAGCAAGAGAAGGAAGCTAGAAACTGTGTATTTGAATGAAAATGAGTGCAGAAATTTACTTACAAAAGAGTCAGCAAAAAGCTAGCAGTCCTGAAGGTAAACAATATACCAGGGCCAGTCAGGATGCATCTGAGGGTACTAAGGGAACTGGCATTAGTGTCAGCTGAATCACTGGTGGGGCTATACAATACCTCTATTCCGCAAGAGGTGGCTCCAAACAACTGGGGGATGGTGGATGTGGTCCCACTGCACATGGTGGAGGATAAAGAGTTGCTGGGTAACTATAAACCTATCAGTCTTACCTCAATGTTGGGGAAACTAATGGGGGCACTAGTCACAGTGGAATACCTGGAGAAAAACAGGCTCCAAGATAGTAAACAGCACAGGTTCATGGCAGAAAGGTCTTGTCAGACCAAGCTGATAGTATTCTTTGACTGGGTAACCAGGGTAGTTGATAAGGGCCATGCAGTAGTAATAGCAGTAAATGAGGGTTACTCACCTGTAACCATAGTTCTAGGAGTGGTATATGGTGCACATCCACAATTCTGGTAGTACATCCTTCCTCTTTAAAGCTTGCCAGATGGTCTTCAAGTTAGCTTGCTCCCAACCACCCGGGTGGTATCCTCCACGGCTCTACCCCGTAACACTAAATCTTGCACACTGGAAGCAAGGAACGGTGTGCCACTTACCAAAGGAGGCTGGGTGGGTTGTGTGGATGTGCAACATATACCACTCTTAGAACTACGGCTAAAGGTGAGTAACCCTCATTGCTAAGGACAAGGATATAGTGCACTATCCACACTTCTAGCAGACTCCTACAGTTCTCCAGGAGGAGGAGGAGGGGGCAAGGCACACACCTCTACTTGGGAAAGACAGAGACTGGAGAACTGAAGCCCCCAAACCAGCATCCCACGTGACTTAAGGTCGATGTGGTAATGGGAGATGAAGGTGTGTGATGACTTCCAGGTAGCAGCCCTGTAGATCTCTTGGACAGGGACATACCTGGAAGCAGCCACCGAGGCAGTGGTATATCTGGTGGAATGAGTCCTAAGCGCAACCGGAGGCTTTCTACCAGCCAACCTGTAGCAGAGGTCGATGCCAGAGACCAACCACCTGCCAATTGTCTGCTTAGCTGCTGATCTGCCATGTGAGACTTCAGCATACTAGACGAAGAGCTGGTGAACCTCCTCCTGAATTCTGGTCATCCACTTGCTTCAGGTTCAAAGAATGAAGCCTGTGCTCGGCCTCTGAGGTGTGGTTGGAGAAGAAAACCAGTAGGTTAATCATCTGGTTAAGCTGAAACTCTGAAACAACCTTCGGGAGGAACGTCAGGTTGGGGTGGAGGACAATCTTGTCCTTGTGGAAAACCAAATAAGGAGACTCCACTGAAAAGTGCCTGTAGCCCACTGATCCTTCTGGTGGAGATGATAGCCACCAAGAAGGCAGTCTTCCACACCAGGTGGGAGATGGCGGGCTCAAATGGCTTGATCATGAGCCCACAAGCATTGCTAATACCAGCAACAAATCCCAAGATGGTGGTGGTTCCCGCATCAGTAGGGACAAGTGATCAAGGCCCTTAAAAAAGGCACCCGATCATCTTTTCCTGCATCCCCGTCGGCATACCAGCCTGGGCCCTGTATGCAGAGATGGCTGCCAGGTGCACCTTGAGGGTTGTCGACCTCAGGCCCGACAGAGATTTACCACAGGCAATCCAGGATGCTTGCCACCGGGCAGGACAGGGGTCTAGCTCCCGGCTCTGACACCAAATGGAGAATCTGTTCCACTTGAAGGTACACCACTGGTGAGCTGACTCCGTCCAAGAGGCCAAAATGACATGGAGGACCTCACTGGAGAGACCCAAAGCCTGGAACTCTAGCCACTCGGAACCAGGCTGTCAGGTGCAGGGACTGAAGGTCATGGTGAAGGACCCTCCCCTGAGAGCAAGAGAGCAAGGAGGCCTGTTGCTGAGGTTGAGGAGATGTGGGTACCAGAACTGGCGTGGCCAGCCAAGAGTCACCAGGATCAGCCATGTCTTGTCCCTCTGAATCTTGAGCAACACCTTGTGGATTAGGGGAAAGAGAGGAAAGATGTACATGAGGGCTGGGTCTTGCAAAGGCATCCCCCAGCAGTGTTCAACACTGAGGGGGGGTGGGCACAAAACAGCCTCGGCTTCGCATTTTCCCAGGAGGCAAACATGTCGACCAGGGGAGTATCCCACTAGGAAAACAGGCGATTGACTACCTCCTGTTAAAGAGACCACTTGTGAGATGCCTCGCCCACACACCAAAGGGTGTCCACCAGCTGGTTGGAGGCACTGGCCACATGGATCATCAGACAATCGGCGTCCAGACAGTGTACAAGGGACCAGGTGCGGAGAGCATCCTGGCACAGCGGGGGAGAATACATCCCACCCTGCTTATTGAGCTAGTATACAGTTGTCATATTGTCCATCTGGACTAGAACAACCTGATCCTACACAACTGGAGTAAAGGCCATCAGAGCTAGACGCACAGCACGGAGCTCCAACAGGTTGATGTAACATCGGGACTCCTCAAGGGTCCAAAGCCTGTGGGCCCCCAAGGTGTGTTCCCCATCCCATCAGAGAGGCATTGGTCATAAGAGTTACCATCGACTCTGGGTGGAAGAATGGGACTCCTTTCTGCAGGTGTTCTGGGACGAGCCACCACTGGACAGCATCCCACATCAGCTGCATCACCATGACTGGCTGGTCGAGGTGACCAAGCTGCTTTGACCACCGACAGGCCAGCTCCCACTGCAGTGGGCACATCCTCCAAAGGGCTCACCAAACAATGCTAGTGCAAGATGCCAGGAACCCCAGCAGCCACAGAAAATCCCTGGCAGGGTGCAACTGCCCACCCAAAATGATTGGGCAAAGCTGGTAAGATCCTCCATCCTGTCGGTTGGGATTCAGGTCATGGCCCAGACGCAGTGTAGCCCTACCCCAAAGAAGTGGATGACCTGTGAGGGGCTGAGTTACCACTTGGCCGGGTTGACCAGAAGGCCCAAAGCTGAGCAGGTCAGGAGGGCAAGGTTCCTGGACCACTCCACTTCCTCCCTGGAGGAACCTGCGATCAGCCAGTCATTTAGGTAAGAGTACACCTGGACTCCTTGGTGCTGCAGGAATGCTGCCACCACTGCAATGCACTTGATGAAGGCCCTGGGGGCCGATGAAAAGCCAAATGGCATGGCCTGGAACTTGTAAAGTATCCCTTCCAAACAGAACCAAAGGAACCACCAGTGGGATGGACAGATGGAAATGCAGAAGGTGGTGTCCTGGAGATTCAGAGAGCAGAATTACATGTCCCATCTCGGGATGGAATGATCTGATTCAGAGTACCATCCAGAACTTGCACTTCCACAAATACTGATTGAGATCATGAAGATCCAGTATAGGGCACCAACCTCTGTCCATTTTGGAACTAAAAAATATCTGGAGACAATCCCGACAAGACGTGGAATCTAGGACACAGGCCACAGCTTACTTCTGAAGAAGGCAGTCGATGTCCTCCCAAAGGGTGGACAACATGTCCAAAGACACCATGACTTTCCATGGGCCAAGGGACCAGCTGGGCGGAGAACCTCCAATTCCAGAGGCAAACCTCGACCCACCACTTCAAGCACCCATTTGTCTGATGTAATGATGGATCAGGTATGCACGAAATGGTGGAGCCGGCCCCCCACAGGAGGACCAAGGCAGAACAGGATGGGCAGGAAGAGGACCCCCACCCGTCACTGTGCAGGCTTGCTGGCAGCTCCGGAGCTGGCTGCCACAGGAGCCCTGACCTGCGGACTTCTTGGGGCCAGAAGAGGCTGGCTTAGGTTTGGGCTGCCAGGCCTGATGTTGCCCGCCTGCGGCTGCAGCGATCTGGGTGGAGGCACTGAGTAGGGTTGAAACTGAAAGGGTTTCTTCCATTGTTTCTGGTCCTTAACATCCTTCTGTGAGGACATAAGAGTCCAGGGTGGCTCTGGACTTCTCAATGTGGTTAAGATGACCATCAACACCTGGCCCAAACAGGCTGGTATCCAAGAAGGGGACATCCGCCAACTTGTGTTAGCTATCGACCATAAAGATTAAGATTCTCAAGCACACCCAGGGCCGCATGGCCACCACTGCAGACATGGACCTAGCACAGGAGTCGCCGATGTCCAGGACTATTTGGGGCTGTTGCTTGGCCATGGTGCGTCCCTGGTCTCAGACCATTTTAACCACAACCTGCAAATCTATAGGAAGGTGTGGAATTGGTCCAGAGTTCCCAATAGGGCATGGGAAAAGTTGCCCTTCATGATGGCCGAACTGGCCTGCCAAAGTCCCAGGGACAAAGCGGCGTAGACCTTCTTCACCGCATTGTCTAATTTTTTTGATTCCTTGACTGAAGCCTTGTCAACATCCCCAACACTGCCCATGCTTCGGAACACTGAGTCTGCTACCAAACCTTTGGCTGGAGTATGGTCAGTGAACCTGGACAGAAACCCAGTGGGGACCGCATACCTGTGGACCATAAGGGTCGATGGCACCGGACAGGAGGCAGGGCGCTGTCACAGCTCCAAGTTGGGACCAAGAATGGCCTCTGCGACAGGGAAGGCAGACCCAGGGGAGTCATCCCTCTCCAGAATCTGAGTCAAGGAGTACCTGGCTGGTTTCTGTACCAGTTCTAGTGGGATACCCATAGGAGATCAAGCAGAGCAGGGCCCCACAAGAAGCCAGCGTTTGCTCCGAAAAGAGGTCCTCAAAGGACTCCTGGTTGAAAGCAGGGGTCCGAAGGGAGTGCATAAAGAAGTCCTCAGAGTCTGAGGACTCCTCAAACACCACCATCGCCCCCGGCTTGTCATGGATAATCTGTGGCTCACCTGAGTGTGAGAGCTGCACAGAGAGCCTGTTGGGAAGTCAGGAAGCAGGGCTTACAGTTTTGGATGTGGCCCCGTGCAAGGACTGCTGAGGTGGTGACTCCTCCCAAATGGGTGGGGAAGCTAACATCGACTTGGTCAAGAGAACAGGCATGGGCTGCGGCAAGGGCAACCAACACAGTGCTGGGGGCAGCTGTGGAGCACGACCATGGCCGAGAATCCAATTCTGCCAGACAAGCTCCTCATATCAGAGCTGCAATTTATGGCAGAGCCATTCCTTGTCAGAAGACAAGAAAGAATAAGACACGAAGCGTCAACAGTACCTCTTGGCCAACAGTCAAGTACGGGAACCTCTGGAGTCCCACGAGCTCGACTGAGAGCCCAAGAGGGACTTTGACTGGAATCTCAACCAATGATGAGCAGGTCATTGGGGAAGAAACAAGGGGGAAGGTGCAGTACGCTGAGGAACCCCCGACGGGTCACGCTCCTGAGGGAAGACAGCCGGACCAGCCGGCTTATCTGGCCCTGCTGCAAGAGAGCCGCAAGATGCAGAGTCCTCGAAAGGGAATCATCCTCACCGTCCTCCGACAACAGGTCCACCAGGTTGAGAAAGATCTTGACCAGCTGGATGACCCGCATCTCGGATGGCAAGCTCGATGGGGATACCATGGGGCCAGCAGCCTGGACTGGAGCAACATAGGTGTCAGCCAAAGCAGACGGCTCAACGGCCATAAACCCAGAAGCAGAATCTCAGGAATGAGACGAGCAAGCCCGCTCTCAATCCCAACCTGCGGCAGGACCTCTTATGCTTAGATGCCCAAGAAGATTTTGACCTTCGGGAAGGGCCCTCCCCGAGAGTAAGCAGGGACTTGCACAAGTCCTGGAATGCTCCAGTAAATTAAGCACCCAAGCCCACCGGTAACAAGGTAGATGAAGCTGTGCCGGAAGCAGCCTGTTCCACAACCTCCTTGAAGACAGCAAGCTGTGCAGCCAATCTGGCCGCCTCAGAAACCTCCTTACCAGCGTCCTTGGACCAAACAGGCAGGTCCCGTTTGTCCGGGGGACCTAAGAGGAGGCAGGCATAGAGGTCCTCCTACATGGACGGCTGAAAAGTCCGGCACAGGCCACAAACCTGCGGATCATGCTGGGCCCCCAGACAATAGACATACAAGGTGTGCGGATCGGTGAACAACTCTGGGAACAAGTAGCGCACTGCTTGAACATGGAACCCAATTTGTGGCTGTTGCGACCCATGGTAGAAGTTGGAAAAAGAGTTAGCAAACCCAAAAACTCAGAAGATCTCAATGGCTTGAAAACTGGGAAAGCTAGGCCTATACTAAACGCAGAGCTGCGAAGGGGGAACCCGATGCTTCCAGCTGAAAGGAAGATCTGACTTCACAGGGTGATGCTGAGGAGGATGCCACCCAGGAGGGAGGGAGGAGCTAGCTTGAAGACCTTCTGGCAAATTTATATGGGAAGGAAGTACTGTCAGAAGTATGGATAATGCACCATCATCCACGTCCCTAGAAATTTTATTTATATTCTGATGCCATTCCCCAGAGGCTCAGGGTGCCACTACAAGGTTAACAGAATAAACAGCATAAATATTAAACATTTACACCCTAAAAACTTCTATGACCACCAGATAATAAAGACAAACATAATAAATATAAATGAATACATGCAACATACAGGGTAGAAGCAATTCATAGCGGATTCAACTCCCAAATGCCTGAATGTATAGGAATGTTTTAAAACCCCTTTTAAGCCGCCTCGGTAGCAGTGAGGGTTGAGGCGCTGGACACTACACCTCGCGCCATGCTGGCGAACCAGGTTCGGGAATGACCTTGGGTCACGGGGAGCCAGCTTGGGGGGGTTGGGCAAGTTCCCCTCAGGGTGGATGCCGCACCTCCACAGTCCAGCACCCATTGGGTGGAGAGTCCGATGGTGTGTGGTAGGCGGCAGGAGCATGGCGCAAGTCTGGGGTAGGGTGGAACGGGGTCACTGGATCCTGGCGCACGCACCTCCACACATGCATATGCCATGACCCCGAGAAGGGGAGAAAAAGGTAAAAAAATAGAAAATTGTATATGAAGAAAAAAAAAAAAAAAAACTTTTAAAGGCCTCCACTGAGGGGGCCTGTATCAGGGAACTTGGAAGGGAGTTCCATAGGACCGGGCATGCCACCTCAAAGGCTTAGTCCCCAGATGTTTTAAGCTGGGCCCTTGGAACCACCAGGAGGCCCTCTTTAGTGGAGCAGAGAGGCCGTGAGCACACATAAAGATGCAGACGATCAGACAGGTACCATGGACCTAACCCAGGCAAGGCCTTATAAAGTTAGCATACCAATTTTAAAGGCGATAATGCCACTTTACAGGAAGCCATTGCAGATCACGCAGTGCCTGGGATACTTGACTCGGTCTTGAAAAGCAAGTCACCTGCCTTTTCACTGCATTCTGCACCAGCTGCATGCACCAGAGCATCCCCCCACTGAACATGAAGTACAGAAAAATGCAGTAGTCAAGCCTTGAAGTTATAAAGGCATGTACCAGTTTGGCCATATCATCAGGAGGGACAATGAATCTAATCCAGCCAATATTTCTTAGATGGTAAAAGCCATTCCAAACTACAGCTGACACCTGAGCTTCCAGTGTCAGCCATTCATCTAATTTCTCACCATGGTAGTGGCCAAAAGCCTAGAGGAATCCAGCCGAAGCCCAGTTATCCTCTCAGTGGCCGCTACTCTCTGCCTCTGATCCAGTTCCACTACCAGCAGTTCAGGCTTGTCGGGGTTCTGCCTTAACCAGTTTGGTGACACCCAGTCTTGCATCTCACGACCAGACATTAGTTCAGCACACCAACTGCATCTGGTGTCTGAGGTGCAAAAGACAGAGCTGGGTATCATCTGCATAGCAATGAAACCCAAGTCCATACTGCCTAGTGATCCTGCCCAGGGGCAGTATGTACACTGTACATGGGTGAAAGGAAAGAACCCTGGGGTACACCACATGGCAAGGCCATCAGGATTGAGGAGAAACCTCCCAATACTACCCTCTGTGTCCTGCCACTTACATGGGACTCAAACCAGCTCATGACCATGTTGCTAAGTCCTACATACTCCCTAAGCCAGTCCACTAACAACCAATGATCCACAGTGTCCAAAGCTGAAAAGTGACAGAACGACAGAACCAGCAATCAGACAGGACTCCTACTGAATGATGGAATAAAATCAAAAACACCAATGGCTATGGCTGAAGCCTTTAACAAATATTTCTGTTCCATGTTTGATAAAAACAATGAGGATAGAATAAATTCAGAACATAATGTATACCCCAATCTTTCACTTGAAATAAGTGCTACTGAAACAGAAGAACTACTTAAAAAACGAAAACAACATAAATCTGCCGGTCCCGATCAACTGCACCCTAGACTACCAAGGGAAGTAAAAGAACTAATCTCTAAAGCTCTTGATTTTTATTTAATGCCTCCTTTACTACAGGGGTCGTGCCAAATGACTGGAAACTAGCCATTGTGGTCCCATTATTTAAAAAAAGGTGATCGAGCACTTAGATCAAATTATAAATCATTTAGTATAACATCGATCTTATGCAAAATAGCAGAAAGAGTTTTGAAATTGAAAATAGAAGAAAATCTGAACATGATAAATTATAAAGATAATAAACAACATGGATTCAAACAAAATTGCGCCTGTCTAACTAATCAGCTTTCTTTCTATGAACATGTAAACGGAAGTATACCAGACAACATCCCTATTGATGTGTTTTTTTCTGCATTTCCAGAAGGCCTTTGGTAAGGTTCCGTATAATAGTCTGCTAAATAAAATGGAAAAAATGGGAATTGACTGTAGAATAGTCAAATGGATAAATAACTGGTTAAAGGAACAGAAACAGCAGGTTATAGTGACTGGTACATGCTCAAACTATGGAGAAGTTGCAAGCAGGGTGCCGCAGGGCTCAGTCCTGGGACTGGTATTATTTACCCTTTATATTAGCGACTTGCATCATAATACTGTATAAGCAACTGGGTGGTTAAATTCACCAATGATATTAAACTAGGTGGAGCAGTAGATACCCCAGAAAATATTGATAGGTAGAGAAATTATCTATATAAAATTGAACAATGGTCTAGGATGAACAGAATGCCATTCAGTGTGGACAAATGTACAGTACTGCACTTAGGCAAGTGTAATAAATACCAGAGTTATGAACTCAATGTGATTCAATAAAAAACAGGTAAAAATGAAAGAGACTGTGGAATTATAAGAGACAAAGACTTTAACTTTAAATTACATCGGACAAAAAGTGATTCAAAAGACCAACTTTACAATAAGGAACATAAAAAGGAGTTTTATAAATAAACCCAAAGAATGCCTATTCTCCCCATACAGAACATACGTCAGACCACATACGGATTATGGATCTCCATTATGGAATTCATATACTCGGGGCGAGATTGATAGGCTGGAGAGAGTGCAGCAGAGATATGCAAAAATGATTGGCTCCCTTAGGGGTTATGGTTATAAGGATAGGTTGCAACTCTTAGGATTATTTACCTTAGAACAAAGGAGAATGAGGGGTGATCTTTTAACAATGTTTAAAATAACAAATGATCCTGAAATGGTGGAAGAAATGGGTATAATCATCCAGGACAAACCAAATTAGATACTATTCTTTTCTCCATCGAACAGGCTGGATTTGGAATAGACTATCTAGTAATTTTGTTTCTAGCAGTTCTGTGAACATCTTTAAAAAAGGAAACAGACAATCTACTACTGGTTTCACAGCAGGAAGGTCATGTCAGACAAACCTAATAGATTTCTTTGACTGGGTGGCCAAAGTAGTAGACCAGGGAGGGGCTGTGGATATGGCCTACCTAGACTTTAACTAGGTATTTGACAGAGTCCCACACAAGAGATTAATATGCAAGTTAGCCAGCCTTGGAGTGGGTCCCAAAGTGGTAGCCTGGATAAAAAACTGGCTGGACAACAGGACGCAAAGGGTGATAGTAAACAGAATCCACAGTGAAGAAAGAAGGGTAACTAGCGGGATACTGGGACTGGTCCTCTTTAATGTCTTTATAAGTGACACTGGAGAGCACCTGGAAGGAAAAATATGTCTCTTTGCAGATGACAGAAAGATCTGCAACAGGGTTGATACACAAGGTGGGGTGGAAAGGAGGAAAAGGGACTTGGCAAGGTTGGAGGAATGGTCAAATATATGGCAGCACAGATTGAATGCAAAGAAGTGCAAGGTAATGCATCCGGGAAAGAAAAACCCAGGGGAAGAGTACGCAATGGGGGGCAAGTTAATAACAACAAAAATCGAAAGAGACCTAGTAGTAATTACATCAGATGACCTAATGGTGGGCAAGCAATGTGAGAAAGCAGTAAGGAGGGCTGGGGGGGATACTGGGATGCATAGGGAGAGGCATCAACAGTAGAAAACAGGAAGTTGTTATCCTTCTGTACAGACAGTTGGTGAGACCCCATCTGGAGTACTGCGTGCAATTCTGGAGACCCCATCTCCGTAAAGACATAGACAGAGTGGGGGCTGTTCAGAGGAGGGCAACCAAAATGGTGCAGCGTCTGCACCAGAAGACATATGAGGAGAGACTAAAGCAGCTTAACATGTATAACCTTGAGGAAAGGAGGAAGGGGGGGACATGATGGAAACTTTCAAGTATCTCAAGGGAATTGACAAAGTACAAGAAGATAGCATCTTTCAGAAGAAGAGATGTGCAAAAACAAGGGGGCACAATTTGAAGATAGAGGTGGGACAGCTCAGAGGTAATGTTAGAAAGTGTTTTTTCACACAGAGGGTTTTAGATGCATGGAACAGCCTTCCTGAGGAGGTTGTGGAGTCAGGAACAGTGGGAGAATTCAAGAATGCATGGGACAGACAGAAGGCAATTCTAGTGGTGGGGGAGGTAGGAGGAAGTAATCTGCAGCTTATCCATCAGGTAGGGCAGACTAGGTGGGCCAAGCGGTCGTTATCTGCCGTCAAATTCTATGTTTTTAAAGAAGGGGGTTAGTTGGACCCACTGATGTGGGTGAATGGTAACAATGGGAGTCATGCCTTGTTCCATTCTATATCCAGTATAAGAAGGGTTGTGATGTTCCTCATGTGGGCCTGTTGGATAAGCTGGGAGAAATGGGGGTGGGGAACCAGATGATCAGATGGATAGGCAATTGGCTCCAGGACCGGACCCAGAGGGTCGTAGTTGGTGGGATAGTCTCATCCCCAAGGAGGGTCATTAGTGGGGTCCCACAGGGATCAGTCCTTGGGCCCCTTCTGTTCAACGCCTACGTATCTGACATAAGGACAGGAATCAGGAGGAGATGAGTTTCTTTGCAGATGACTCAAACTGGGGGCAGTGGTGGATGGGAGGAGGGAGGGTGGCCCTACAGGGGACCTGGAGGCTCTGGAAAGATGGTCTAGAAAGTGAAGCTGAGGTTCAATGCAGGGAAATGCAAGGTACTCCACCTGGGGGCAGAAACCCGGCCAAGTGTACACCCTGGGGGAATGCTACAAGTCTCGATGGCTGAGAGGGACCTGGGGTGGTGGTGGATGTCAAGATGAACAACTCTGAGACTTGTAGGAGGGCAGCAGCCAAGGCCAACAGGATGCTGGGATGCATCGCTAGGGGATCACCTCCAGAAGGAGGGAAGTGATACTCCTCTGTATAACTGCTTGGTGAGGCGCACCTGAGTACTGCATGCAGTTTTGGAGGCCACACTAAAGAGGGACATTAACCTCCTGGAGAGGGTCCAGAGGAGGGCAACCAAATGATTTGGGGCTTGGGACAGGACCTATGAGGAGAGGCTCAAGAGCTAAATATGTACACATTGGAAGAGAGAAGGGACAGGGGGACATGATAGAGGTCTTTAGGTACATGAAGAGGGTAAATGGGAGGAACAGTCGGGGTGCTTCAAGGAAGGAGGAAGGGGCCACTAGAGGGCATGGGTGGAAGCGGAGGGGAAGATTCAGGGAGAAAGGAGGAGGTGCTATCACTGAGAGGGTGGTGGAGCCATGGAATGCACTGCCTAGGGGGTGGTGGAGGCAGAGACAGTGGAGGGGTTCAAGAGGGGGTGGGACAGGTACAGGGGAAGGGTTCTGGAAGCAAAATCCAATGCAGCAAGAATATCCGGAACTGGGAAGGGAGAAGCCAGAGAAGGCAAGGGGGACAGCAAGGTCAGCACCCAGGTTGGGGACTGACCAAACGAGCAGACACGAAAGACCGTTAGGCCTATTCTGCTGGCATTTTAGTATGTTAGTATGTATCATGGCAGGATGTTTTGAAGGGCCTTTATTTGTACAAATCAGGTTTGTCAACCTCCTCGAAGTGAGCAACGGCCATCCAGCAGTTGTACAGAGTGTACAATGGTGGGTCCCAGGTGGTAAACCAGCTATAAATCAAAGTGCTCTGTGGTGGAGAACACCCAGTTTGGCTAGTTTAGTTTAGTTTATTAGTCTAGGAATTAATACCTTTGAGCCAGGGCTCTTTTACAAAGGTTCCACGTCACAAAGAACATTTAACAAAGCACGATACACATTACAGGTAAAACCAGACAGGAAAGTTACATCATAAATTTGCTATTAACAGTTTAAGGCAGTAACGCTTTAAGTTTCATAGAAAACAAGCTATAACAGGTTCAAGCGAGTAGACAATTTTCGAGGTTAAGGAAACTTCCAGGAGAGGGTGATCATTAGAGCCAAAGGAGGCTAGAGAGGAGGGAAAGGTGGTGAGGGGAGAGGTGAGAGGGACAGGAAAAAGGGGGAGTGAGTTTGGGAGAGACAGGAAGTAGTAGAGGTACCAGAGGGTTCATTAGTCAGGAGGAAGAGGCCTCAGATGTGAGGATGGACATGAGGAGTAGTAGTCTTTATCTAGCGCAATCACAGTTGCTAGTGGTGGTGAGGTGGGCATAGAGCATGGATTTGAAAGCTTCAAGCGAGGTTGAGGATAGAGTAGGTGGACTAAGCGCATTGAACCATGTCGGGGCCCTGTATGCAAAAGATCTTTGTCCCTGTGCAGTCCGCATCTCGGAACCAGGCAAGGTTGCGCTCAGATCTGGTGGAGGGTCGTGAGCCAGGATTCAGTCGGAGTAGGTTTTGAATACATAATGGAGTCAGTCCCAAGACAGATTTTTTGCCATTGTGCAGGTGAGATAAATAAGACGATTTGATAAGTTCAACCAGCCTGATTCATAGTACAGATCACACGTGGGAGTCAGTCTTTGAGCCCTGTGAGGAGCTGGAGGCCTTATTTAGAGTGATTGAGATGCATCTAGAGCAGTGGAGGTAGCTGAGCCATAAATAATACAGCCATAGTCAATGATTGAGATTATGGAACTCTGTATAGCTATTCTCAATGCCGCTTGATTTAGAAATTGACAGTTACGGAATAGTATTCCAAGGCGTTGGTTCACTGTTTTCGCAGTGTTGTCAATGTGGGTTGCAAGGTGAGCCCTTGGTCAAAAGTGATGCCAAGGTATTTGAAAGTATTTACTTGGTCCAGTGTAATTCTCGCAGAGGTTTGTATGGTGAGTGGAGTATGCCTGTTTTTGTTTTGATGATTGGAGAAAAGCATGGCTTTTGTTTTATTGTGGTTTAGCACAAGTTTACTATCCAGGAACCACCTTTCAACACTAGAGAAAGCAAGTTGCAGGCTTTTTCGTAGGGAGTTTGGATCCTTGGGAAGAGAGAATTACAGCATCATCAGCGATAAGATTATTTTCTCCTGGCAGATATCTGGGAGGGAGTTAAGGAACAGGCTAAAGAGGAGCGTCCAAGAATTGATCCTGTGGTACACCCGAGAGAACTGGTTTGAAGTCGGAGAGTTCATTAGAGATTTTTACAGCCTGTGACCGATTGGACAGGTAACTTTTTACCCAAGCACAAGGACCTTCGGCCAGGCCTAGGCTAGAAAGTAGGGAAGTAAGTAGGCCATGATGGACTGTGTCGAAAGCTTTTGTAAGATCGATAAAGACGGCACCTGTTTGGCACCCTTTGTCCAGGGCTGAGTGGACTTCTCCAGAGAACTCAAGTAAGGCTGTTGTTGTACTATGTCCTTTCCTAAAGCCGTGCTGTTGATTACAGAGTAGATTGTATTTGTCCAGGTAATCAGAGAGTTGGTCTGCCACTATTCGTTCAAGTGCTTTGGAGAGGGGAGGGAGTACTGATATTGGTCGATAGTTTCCTGTTAAGGTTTTGTCCCCCCTTTGTGCACTGGCGTAACTATGGCAGATTTCCATTTGTTGGGAAATTGACTTTGGCAAAGTGACAGATTAAGAATTTTGCAAGGGTGAATTACTTCATCCAGGGTGAGAGACAGGATTTTTAGATCTAGCGTGTCACTACTTGTTCTGGATTTGGAGCAGGCCTTTCTTATGTACTTGTGTGCTTGCACTTTGATTTTCTTGAAGTAAAATTGTGGTTTGTCACAGGGGTGTTTTGTGATACTAGGCTAGGCACAGGTAAGTCCGAGAAGAAATCTGGGGGAGGACTCACTAAGGTCTGTGAATGTCTTATTAGCGATCTGCAATAGACTTTGGGTCAAGAGTAGTGGATCCATCAACTTTCATAATGGTAGGTGATGATTTTGATTGTTTACCCATTATGTTTCGATGTTGTCCCAAAAGCTCTTCCATCACCCCAGGTGGATTCAAGGGCATTTTGAAATAGGCGCCTTCATTTGCCTAATTTGTGAGGTATATCTATTTCGTGCCTGTTTGTATTTTAGGGTATCATGAGGTGAGCCTGTGTCTCTGGCAACTGCCCAGAGGTGGTCCCAACCTTGAGCTCGGCAAGTAGTTTGGCAGTAATCCATGGATTTGATAGCGCTTTGATTTTACGCTTTTTACTGGGGCGATAAGTCGCATGCAGAGTTGAAAGATTTAATGAAGTATTCTAGTGCGTATTAATATCAGTTGATTCAAGGATTGGCGTCCAGTCCTGTTGTAGGAGATGGGTTTTCAACTTGATAAGATTCCCATAAGGCAATACTCTGCTTGTTATAACTTTGGGGGGTGGCTTGAGAAATGTATTAGACCAGGTACAGGACACTGGGGAGTGGTCACTGAGGGAGTCAGGGAGGACTTTAATGTTTTTTATCCGGCTAGGTGAATAGCTGTGGCACTTCTGTAGATTAGTTCACCAGAGTCGAGTAGTGGTGTGAATACAGTTTGCCCTAATCTTTTTATGCCTCACCAGAGAAACAGAATTTAATTTCTAAAACAGAAGCCTAGTCTGGGATGGAGTTTCTCGCAGAGACCGTCTGTATGTTTGTTTATTAACGGATAGCTTACTATCCAGCCAAAGACCGAAGTATTTAAATGAGTTCACAACATCCAACTTGTCTCCCAATAAGGTGGTAAAATGTTAGGATGGGAAGCATCCAGAGGCTGTTGACTATTGAGGGTGAATACCATGAACTTCATTTTGGATGCATTGAAGGAAATTTTAAAAATACAGAGATTGAGCTAGCTGCAATGTGTTAAAAGCAGCCTGGAGGTCATTCACAGCAGCAGTTAGAGTGGGTCTAACAATATACAATACAGTACAATAATAATAATAAACTTTATTTAGAGAGTGCAATTCTGTAACCAAAGCGCTGTACAAGGTAAAATTACTAAAACCAAATAAAGCAATAAAATATCCAGATTCCAACAATTACATAAAAATACGCACATAATTATTCTGTGTAAACATCATATGCCAGATGAAATAAGTGCGTTTTTAAGGCTGTCTTGAAGCTCTCCACAGTCCTGTACTCTCGAAGCTGATGAGGAAGAGAGTTCCATAGGGTCAGCGCTACACACACAAAAGCACGAGCCCCAGAGGTTTTCAGTCGTACCCTGGGAATCTCTAACAAGCCCTCGTCAGCCGAGCGGACAGGTCGGCCAGGACAGTAGGGATTCAGGAGTTCTTGCAGAAAGCTCGGACCCTGTCCGTGCAGGGCCTTATAGGTCAGAAGCCCAACCTTCAAAGAGATCCGCCACTGTACAGGAAGCAAGTGCAGCTCGCGCAGCATGGAAATGATGAGACTCGAATGAGGAGTCCCCATCAACAGCCGCTTTGCAGCGTTCTGTATCAGCTGCAAGTGGCAGATATCAACCCCCAGAAGCCCTAGGTACAGGGAGTTGCAGTAGTCCAGGCGCGAGGTCACAAAGGCATGTATCAATGTCAGAAGGTCACCAGACGGAACAAGGTGCTTAATCCTGGTGATGTTACTTAGATGGTAAAATGAGGACTTGATGACTGCCAACACCTGTGATTGCAATGTCAGTCCATCACCAAGAGCCACCCCCAGGTTTCGCACCCATTCAGAGGAAGGCAGCTGGGCACCTCCGAGCCAAAGTCCAGAGGGCAACCTGCCACTGACCCCTCTATCCGGCGACCCGGATCCACCACCAACACCTCAGTCTTCTTGGAATTCAATTTCAACAAGCTAGATTTCTACAAGGCAGCTGTTAAAGACCGAGATCGCACTGTCCTGGTTGGGCACGAAAGACAGATAGAGCTGGGTATTATCTGCATAGCAATAAAATAGGAGGCAGTATGGCGCAGTGGTTTAAGGCTCTGAGCTGCAAATCTGGAGACCTGGGTTTGAATCCCACAGCCTCCACTTCCATACTGTGTGACCCTGAGCAAGTCACTTAACTTCCTTTTGCTCCCAGGTTGCACCTGTAAACAAGCTTTCAGCTTAGTGTGTCTCACCTGGTTAAAAAACTGGGGGGGGGGGACTCAGCCCATATCATCTTACAATGTCTCCGAGGGGCAGCATATATACAGCAAACAACACAGGGGACATCACCGAGCCCTGGGGAACCCCATACGGCTGAAAGAATGGGTCCAAGAAAAATATCCCCGACACCACCCTCTGAGATCTGCCAGTGAGGAAAGATTGAAATCCTCTGAGGACTGAGCCTGCCAGGCCACAGATGACCCTCTGGCGCTCGAGCAGTACCCCATGGTCCACGGGGTCAAAGGCTGAAGAGAGATCCAGAAGCACCAAGATGGAGTGGTGCTTCTTTTCTCTTGCCATCAGAAGATCATCGAGCACCCGAACCAGAGCAGTCTCAGTACTATCCCTCTTCTGGAAACCAGACTGGAGAGGATCATAGACATCATGGATGGTAAGACGGTTCTCCAGCTGCAGCACAACTACTTTCTCGATCACCTTCCCTACAAAGGGAAGGTTAGAGATAGGTCTGTAGTTGGCAAAGCAGTTTGGGCCCAGAACAGCTTTCTTAAGGAGCGGTGTCACCACCGCCTCCTTCAAGGAGCTAGGGAACTCACCCGACTCTAAGGAGCACCAAACAATCTTCATGAGGACAGGGCCAATAGAATTCATACACCCCACTATCAGGTGTGTTGGGCCCGGGTCCAAACTACAGCACGTCGGCCACATACTCTGGACAATCTGCACAATATCCACGATCTCGGCCAGTCGAAAGATATCCAGGAAAACCGAAGAGGAGTTACCAAGCACTGACCATAATCAACCCCCATAGAGTGAGCAGGCCGGATCTCGGCCCAGATGTTGGCCACCTTATCCGCAAAGAATCAAGCAAACTCATCACATTTAACTTGTGAAAACACACTTCAAGCTTGCAGACAGGTTGGGTTGCACAACCTGTCCATGGTTCTAAAGAGGTGAGCAGGTTGATTCTGAGCTGCAGTGATCTCCCCGGACAGGAACTCTGCCTTCTTACAGGTGATTGCTGATTGATAGATTTGATAATGTTCCATCAATCTAAGGTGGTCAGCATCCAGGGCAGATTTCCGCCAGCATCACTCTAACCTTCGTCTGACTCATCTCAGCTCCCTTAAGGTCCCATCAAACCACGGGCGGAGAGAAAGAGGACTAACATGGACAGGAGCAACAGAGTCCAGACCTTCAGTAAATGCCATATTATAGACCTGAACCAGACTCTCTGGACCCTCACTTGCCCCCGGAAATCCAACAGGATTCTAAACAACAGTGTAAGTTAGCATTCTCAATATTAAGAGTCATGGAAGGATCTTAGCTTGAAGACTTCTGATGTACTGCCTGTCTCCAGGAAACTGCCAGAGTGTGGGTAGTAAACTGTATCCATGCCCTACCTAACTGTTTACATAATTCTAACTGAGGTGGATAACAATACTAATATATGTGTAGCCAAATCATATTTGATACTTAAGCCCTCTTTTCAACATTTTGATGTTTGCTTGTACGCATGTGCAAGAAACATAGTGCCACCATACGAGTTTTTGTAGCTGTGCCTCCCCCACTTCCAATGCCCTGCTCGCTTTTGCAGGTGCGGCTGCACCACACCAATGAATGCCGAAGATGTCCGGCGACAGCCGCCAGATGGTGGTACAGTTGAAAGGAAATATCATTAGACATTTGGTATACTGCCGCTGGCAGTATGCAAATGCCTACATGGCACTGCATCTGAACTGTCTGTCATAGACGAGTTCTCCCCCCACCCCACGAATACATAGGTGCCGCTGGGAACCCACCAGCGTAAGCCTGGCGCGCCCCTCGCATAGCATATGTACGATGGGGTGCCCAATCCTCGTCGGCTCGCATCGCCCCCAATACATTTCAGGTGTCATGCTGGGAGCCCACCCCAGCATGGCAAACGTCTGTCTGCTGCCCCCCCCAAACATACTTCCAGGTGTCATGCAGGAAGCCCACCCCAGCGTGGCAAATGTTCATCTGCTGTCCCCCAACACACTTCCAGGTGCCACGCTGGGAGCCCACTCCAGCGTGGCAAACCTCTGTATGGCCATCGGAGGTGCCCAATCCCCAGTCGGCTCCACTGACCCCCCCAAAAAAACTTCCAGCTACCACGCTGGGAGCCCACCCCAGTGTGCAAATGTCCCGCGTCATCTTCCTAAAAGAAAAAAAAAGGACTTAAAAACAAAAAATGGTCCCTCGTTGATTGTCTTGCCCCCCTCCCTCAACCAGCGCCCACCCTCTGCGAATCCACCTCCCCACACTTCCCCCCGACCCCATACTTACCTAAGGAGGCCGGCGCGATGATCTTCGGTGGACCAGGAACATGTCTGCACTCTTCAAAGTCGACCGTGAACTGAAGAAATGCTGGTAAGCTGTATAATGGCATAAATAGTTTTTTTTCCCCAACTTTGGTGCATATCTTGGCCATTTTGGGAAATGTTTTCATCACATTTTCAACATGAGGTTCTTGGGGCCCCACCTCATGAACTCAGTCACCATCATTTGTTATTCGGTCCCAAAAGGTGATTTCATGTCACTGCGCTGGAACCACCTTTTGAGACCCAGTAACGAAGGACAGTGCCACAGTTCATGAAGTAGGCTCCCAAAAACCCTATGCTGAAAATTTGGTGAAAAAATTTCAAAAAATGACTGTTTTATTTAGCGTAGTGTTGCTGTCTTTCTACGCACGCCTAACTTCGCAAATTAGTAATATTTTACTCCAGATTTTCAACATTGCCATTTTTCCAACCTCCTTACGAGAAGTACAGCTGTAATTTTTCAGATCTTACCCAAAATGTGTTTTCGTGCATGTAGCACACAATGGTGCAGTCGGTGGGCGAAATCACAAAATCAATGTTTGGGACAGATTAAGAAAATCAAAGTGATACTGTTCATGAGCAGAGGTCTTAAAATGGCTATGTTGAAAATTTGGTAATAAAAGTCCATAAAATGACTGTGTTACAGGCGTGCATTGCGCAGTTTCCCCGCACCCTCATAAATTCACGAATTTGTAATATTTTTAGTCCAGATTGTCAACACTGGCATTTTTCAACACCTCCTTATGAACAGTACAGCTGTCATTTTTCACACCTTGGCTGAAATGTGTTTTCGCACTTTCGGCGCAGAAATGCATGGTCGCTGTGGGAAATCAGTGTTCAGGACAGATTAAGAAAATCACAATGATACTGTTCATGAGCGGAGGTCCCAAAATGCCTGTGTGGACAATCTGCTGTAAAAATTCCCCAAACTAATTACATTACGGGTGTGTGCTGTGCAGTTTCTACGCACGCTTGTGACTTCAGCAGTTTTTTTATGTTTTCACTCCAGATTTTCAACATTGCCATTTTTTACACCTCCCCATGAACAGTACAGCTGTCATTTTTCACATCCTGTTTGAAATGTGTTTTCGCACCTGTGGTGCCAAATGGCGTAGTTGCTGTGCAAAATTATCTTTCCACTAACAAACTGATATTGCCACTGTTCATGAGGTGGGGGTCACAAAAAAACATGTTTAAAATTTGGAGTGAAAATACCAATGAACGCCTGGGACATTAGGGTTTCCGACCATAACGCCCCACCCTGTAGAGACTGACAGGCATGAGGGGTGTGACTTGGGATTGTCGCTTGTAATACTCCTGCCATTCCACCCCCACCCACACCCTGCAGCCAGTGACAGGCATCAAGGTGTGCCTTGGACTATTTGGCCCCAAAGTTCACCCCATTCTCCTATACTGCACCCATCTCACCATATTTCTTATGGAATGGGGTGAGCATAAGGCCCAAAGACTCCAAGGCACACTGTGACACCTGTCGGTGTCTGCAGGGTAGGGTGTGGTGAAATGGCATGGCCATTATGCCTGATGACCCAAAGGCGCACCCCAATGTCTGTCGGTATCTGCAGGGTGGTGGTGGGGTTGACTTCAGTTCAATACTTCACTGCCATTCCTATTATGCATCTCTCTAACTCCTACACTACCAATGCCAATGCCAGCAAGCAAACATTCGGCATTGACAAATGCTTGTTTTCTTTGCCATAGCCGCAAAATGGGGAAACACCCAGTGGTTATCAGCAACGATGCTAATGGTGAAAGGTTTATCAACAGCAAATTACAAGGCAATTTTCTTCTTTATACAGTATAGCACCGAAAAGCTTATGGTTCTTAAGAACTCATTTTGAATATCAGTGTAAGAGGCCTGTCAATATTTATACTTTTAAAGCACAAAAATAGTGTATATATGAAGGCACTACATACAGAATAGTTGCTGGGAAACCATACGCAACAAGTCTGTGTTTCAACTGAGTGGCGGAGATGACATCATAGGGACCTCGTCAGTGAACCTTGAGAGATTATGATGTCATATCAGCCCCAAGATGGAAACACAGTTTTTGTTTGTGTATGGTTGACCATATACTAATTTTATATAGCATATGGTTCAAAAGAGTAGACACTACCAGCTGCTAGTTCGTTTCCCCGATCCACTCGTTTGTTTGTGTCCCCCGGCCGCTTGTTCATTTCCCCCACCCACCGTTCACTCAACTGTCCACCCACCAGTAAGAAGTGAACTACATTTTGTAAAATGATTTCTTACCCCCAAGTAGCAGTTTTTTTCCCCACAGAGCCATGGTGTGGCTTTCCTCAGCAGCTCTGTATTGCCATGCACAAACTGCTGCTGGCCCGGTCCACTGAGACACATTCGCACTACTAAAAGAAAAACAATCATTTAACTACCTTTCTGGACATTAACGGAGAGGAGTAGGTGGTGGGAGGTGCAGTTATTGTACTTTTTGCACCTCAGAAGGATCTCAATAACTCTAATGAAGAATGTAGGTGGTTCAAAGGTTCTGAAAAGTTGTTGTAGCATCACTGTGATGTCACAGCGATATTACAACAACTTTCTATATCAATCAATCAAAATCTTTATTTAACCAAGCGGGCACCGTTGAGCACAGCTCATTTTCAAGGTGAACCTGGGATAAGGTACAACTACAGAAAGAAACAACAGGATTGTGACTGCCGTCAACATGGCAGTACACATTAGAACAGATATGAGCAGGCTAACGTGGCGCCATCATACACAAAAATACTAAATATACAAAAAACAGTACCATAAAAGAAATGCACTAGTTAATAGCTTGGTATAATGTAGAACACTGAACTGTTGTAAGCTAGATTTACAGTTTTTTTTGTGTGTTTTTTTTAACTGTCTTACAACAGCTATTAGAGTGTCACTAAATTTAATGCACAATAAGCCCTAACCATACACTACTGTTGTACAGTATATGGTTCGGTGTCATGTACACTTCTAGATATTGTTCTGCCACAGCACTGACGTCAGAATGCGGCTGTAGCCATGTCACTATTGTGGTACAACAACACAGAATCCCATGTCTATTGAGATTCACTGCGCTTAGCTATACTGCAGATGCCTTATACCAAAGATATCTGTAAGACAGAAAACACTGCATGTGAATTGTCTGTTAAAAGATGAACTACTAGAAATGCTGCCAGCTCATGCAGCTATTACTGTAATAAAATATAATGCTTGTAATCATATTCTGCTTGCTGTTTTCTGTTTATTTGACCACAGTTAAGGTAGAGTTAGAAAAAAAGTAAATTAATATAAACAAACATATACTATACAATATAATGTATGGGCAACAACACACAACAAAGTCAACGTTTTCATCTCAGGGCAAGATGACATCATCTCACCACTCAATGGAAACACCACCATGCTGTATATGGCTGCCCATACATTAGTCTATATAAAGTGGCTAGAACACGGAATTAGGAATCAGAGTATCTCCATTTCCAATCCCACCACAGCCATTCCTCACTGTGTGACCTTGAGCAATTCACTTGACCTCCCTGTGTTTGAGTCTCCCAAGTGTAAAGCCCGGTAGAACCCAGACCCCATTAGAAGATGTCTATATAAATATGCTGTACCTGATGACTTGAGGCACACTTACTTGATGTAATTCACTTGTCAACCTCCTGAGAATAAACTCCAGAACTTGCTCTGCAATGGACAGCACAGACTCTTGGAGAGAAGTTAATACCAGGTCTGTGAAGAATAGAAATGTAACAAAAAAATACTGTACATCAGTTGCTTAGTGCATACATATATGGAAAATAACAGCTAAGAAACACACTCCACAAATAAATATATCCTGAATGAAATATAGCCTTTTTACTGCAACAGTCAAGTGTATTGAGGGAGACAGCAGTGACTGTAGCCAAGTCCAAAAAAAGATGCTTTTGGGGAGGGGGGGTTAAGTTCTGTAGCCCAAGCAGTGCAGTCACCTGGCACTTTGGTTACTCAAACTATAAAATTAAACCCTGCAAAATAGTGATTTTTTTGGTATGACAAACTGCAATTTTTACTTACTTGGTGGAAGAAGCCAATAGGCTCGCAATGGTTAAGCCAAATCAAGGACAGCAGACAGGAGACAGCCAAACAGACAGAGGAAAGGGTGCCACGTCAGACCCAAGCACCTGCACTAAGCAGCAAGGTGCCCTGATGGAGATGGCCTGGAGAAGCTGCTGCAATTCCTAGGCTGCACACTACAATAACTCCTAGTCTACTAAGCAGTGATGAACAGTAAGCTGGATGCCCCGACTGGAGGCATTGTGAAGGTGGAGACCTCCACTCAAACACTACACACTGCGATGGAGGGTACTCTGCAACATTCAGAATTGCACATGCGCAATGTCACAGTATGCTAAAGAAGCCCAACATGTAACAGAAGGCTGGAGATATTAGAGAACCGGATCGGAAGCCACATTATTAGACCTACTGGACTGCCAGAAGAAGCAGAGGGCTACCATGTAGTGCTCTTTCTCATGGACTGATTAAAAAAGCAATTCTGTTTGAAATGCAGGATGTGGAGTTCAGGTGATGAAAGGCTTATGAATCTGGCTTTGGGGAAAACAACTGGATGACGTGCCCAGAGTGATGCTGGTGGTGGACTGCGCAGGGACGCGAGATAAACTTTCGAGCAAGGTGAAATGCTATGGGCCACTGAGTGCTGAGGGGGGCTACTGTCCTATTGTTCCCAGATGTATGTTTGCTATACGAGACAGAGGAAGAAATGATTTGATGGCATGAGAACTGTCCTAAACCAATTAAAGATCCACACTCTGGCCAAGTCCCCACTAAGCCTCAGGTGATTTGGGACAGCAAAGTCTATGTTTTCACATATCCAGGAGATGCAAGGAAAGGAGCTGCAAAGATGGACACTACCATGAAGACCACAAGGGGCACAACGGTGCAGGAGAATGAAGAAGACTGGACCCGAGAGCAAAGCAATACACTGTTTTCTTCTACCACAACTAAGTAGGGGGGTTCTCCTAGGAGTTAAAATATCATGAACTTTGTTCAGAGTTTGTTTTGTTCTTATGGTAAACTGCAGTTTTGCAAATTAAAGTTCATCTGTGCACCAGGGTGTTGTATGTGCTTTTGCTGTTCTGTTCCAAGTCCTCTGGAAACGTATCTACTGTAGTATAGGTCGAACGTGACTTGTATGGCTTTTAGCCTAAAATAATTTTGTTTATTTCTAGCCCTCTGCTGTACATAACATGTTTGAAAACCATGCTGATAGCGTACAAATATAATTTAATTTGGCACACATAATTTATATGCCATCTAGGCTGTATACATTTAATACTAGTATAACAGAAAAATATATTCTTCACTTGCAAATATTTAAATGCAGTTTGGAATAGAATTAAAAAAATATTAGTGCAATGCTTTGGGGTAGATATGCCATCGGATTCAGGAGGAATAATACTAGAATTAAACTTGAATAGGCACGGTTGGTGGTGGTGGGGGGCAGTGTTTGACCCCATCTGTTTTAAAGGACAACTAAACCGGCTCAACAAACAAAATGAAGGCGTTAAAATAAACTACATTGGGCTATAGACTAAGCTCTTACCTGTGATATAATGTCCTTTGTTTTATCCCCAAACTCGATTTAGCAGCATTTGGCAAGTTTAAAAAATGTAAACAAAGCTCCGAGTTTTTGTAGTCCTTATTTAGACTGCAGCCTAAGATGGTGGCACGCAGTTTACGGATAGTGTGCCATTAGAGTTACAGTGTTTGGTTACTATAGGAACTTATAGTGACTTATTAAATATTTAACTCCTTGGACTGCATATATGGGTATAATCCTTTACTGTACGTGTGTGATACTGTCATCACACTTGTACAGTAAAGGAGCTGACCCAAATATGCAGTCCAAGGGAGTTAAAAGTATTTAATAAGTCCTTTTAGAGTTCCTATGATCACTCCAGATCACTGTGGCTCTGATGATATCATCACATAAACATGTCGCCGCCACCTTAGGCTGCAGTCGGGAGTGGGGACTTTAAAAAACTCAGAGCTTTGTTTACATTTTTTTAAACTTGCCGAAATGCTGCTAAATTGAGTTTTGGGATAAAAACGAAGGACATTATATCACAGGTAAGGGCTTACTCTGCAGCCCAATGTTGTCAGATTTTGCCTTCTTTTTAATGAACCAGCTTAGTTGTCCTTTAAATACTGTTTTACAGAATACAAAAAAACTGGTTACTCACCTGTAACAGTAGTTCTAGGAGTGGTATATGTTGTTCATCCACACTTCTTGGCATGTCCCTGTCATAGGGTGCGGGTGAACAAGTGGACTAAGTTGGTAGTCTGACACAGCAGCAGTTTTTAAAGATCCAATTTTACTTCATTACTTCGAAAGTTTCTTCACATCAGGACAAACACATTACAGTGAACTGATACGACAGTGGAGTATAACTAAAAGCACATGGATTAAACAATATCCAAACCTTGGAGCACTTCGCAGAGCTCCCTGGAGTCCGTCTTCACACCCAAAACATATCTGCTTGAATTTCCCACCCCTAGTCCTTTTATACAGGTAAATGCCCATGTGATCTACTTACTTTTGGAGAAAAACTTCTAAACACTTTTATTATAATATAAATGTTCACCAACATTTTATTAGTTTAAATACATATATGTACTATTTATTCCAATTTATTGCAAGTCCTAACTCTTTACAAACAGCACTGACTGTCCAGGCACCGCCTCCAACAAATGTACAGTACAAAGCAAAGAAACAAATGGCCGGCCAGCCCTAACGTGATCAGCTGAGCAAGGAACAGCAGCAGAAGTCCTCTCCTGTAATTATGTGAGTAAGAACAAAGTGCCATTACAACACAACCTATCTTTTCTTCTTTATCAGAGGGTTATGTTTAGCTACTGACTATGTTTGCAAATGCAACGAAATGAAATCCAGCTTATGTAGCATCTTGCAAAACCCAAGCATTCCTAAAAAGTTCTTTGGCAATGGGTTGTAAACACTGCAACTCTGCAGACCTTCGTGAAGCTTTTTCTATGGCAAACTGCCCCATTTAAAGACACAATAGGGCTGTTGCTACAGTCCAAAAGCATCTGTATTCGCAGGTACAACAAAAGGGACATAAGAAATACTCCCGGACACCTTAATCAACCTAACAAGAAAAATTACATTTATAGCTTAGAGGCATTAGGAGCACTTAGAAATGCTTCAGAGCACTTAGGAGTGGTGGCTGAAATTAACTTAAATACGGATCAGTTGCAAGCCCCCCTTTTTTCTACTTCTGGAGTATCCACTGGATTTGAAAGGAGCGACTGACTCCTTTACACGAAAGCAGTCTTCTTGGATGAAAAGGCAAAGCACCTTTCCTTCTGAATACTTGGCCCAGACAGACTACAAAAGATATAACTTTGTGTTTGTTCATTTCTTGGTCTGGCAGCGAAACTTGCAAGTGTTGCCTTGCCTCAGGACTTACTATTAGGTCAGTTGAGCCCATGCTTAGCCTAAAAGTTGTACAGACTGAGGCAATACCCTAACAAAGGCACAATTCCACATTTACAGATTTCACAAAGGGGTTCTCTCATAATAAGAGGCATAACTGGGAATAACAATATTCCGCTTGAGCAATAGCTCGAGAAGCAGGAAGAAGAAACAGCTCTCCCCACCAACGTTCCCTTTAACTAAAAGCACCTCGCGTTTTGCAAATCAGCGCTAAACCAAGTTCTCTTATCAATGTTTTTTTTTCTTTATTATTTACCCAACATACTAAATGCAACCTGACAATTAGAGCAGGTAAGCCGCACTACCTAGATACAAAGCCCAATTTTACTAAAGGCTTTTCTCCGGCTGGCTGTTTTCACTATATATTTTTTAAAGCACAACTTGTGTTTCAGAGCATAATTTATCTCCTGAACACTAAAGACGATTTGAGTTTTTACGACCCCCTACTCATCACAGAGAACACACTCTGACAGTCCCTTTCCCTTTAAGGATCGCTGGAAGGTCTTCAAGCTGGCTCCTCCCACCCACCTGAGTGGTATATCCCTCGTGCTCTGCACCATGACGCCAGATCTTAGCCTGCTGGAAGCTAGGTTTTGTGCGTCCACAGCTGGGGAGGTTGCGTGGGTCCGTGTGGATGAACACCATATACCACTCCTAGAACTACTGTTACAGGTGAGTAACCTGTTTTTCTAGGATCGTGGATATGCTGTTCATCCACACTTCTTGGCAGACTCCTAGCAGTCTCCAAGAGGAGGGAGGCAAGGCGCACACCCCCACTGATACTCACTTGCAGAAAAGGGATTGGAGAACTGAGCCCCCAAAACCCGCATCCCGGCGTGACTCAAGGTCGATGTGGTAATGGGTAATGAAGATGTTTGCTGACTTCCAGGTAGCAACCTGACAGATTTCCTGGATAGAGATGTCCCTGGAAGCAGCCACCAATGCAGCGGTATGGCGAGTAGAATGAGCTCTTATCCCTCTGAAGGCTCTATGCCCGCCAACTTGCAGCATAGACTTATGCAAGATGTAATCCACCTTGCAATAGTCCGTTTTGCTGCAGGTCTGCCAGAAGCAGCTTCAACGTAGGTGACAAACATCTGGTGAACCACTCCCTGAATTTCCGCCATCCTCTCCTTATAACAGAGAGGGCTCATCTCAGGTCCAGGTAATGGAGCCTGTATTCAGCCTCCGTGGTGTAATTAGGGTAGTATACTAGCAGAGTTAACACCTGGTTAAGATGAAACTCTGACACCACCTTTGGAAGGAATTTCTGGTGGGGGCAGAAACCACCCACCAAGCCTCCTTTGATTTCACCAGAGGATTTTGTTTCTCCAGTCTCCCAACTTCAAGCGTATGCAGATGTCACGAGGACGCGGAAGTGAAATGCAAGACAAAAATCGCACTTCAAGGTGTCATTGTCAACACCAAAGCAATAGACGCACATGGTGTGGGAATCTATGAGTGACATCTTCTGGCCGCATGGACACCGGTGAAATCCAGGGGAAGACTTGTCTTCCATAATCGAAGAGAAACAGTCGTGATCGCTAATGCGAGCAAGACGAATTTTCAGAATAACCAAAAGTTTTGAAGCCAGGGCCTACAAAATGCGGGAACATGAAGGAGGCAACCTGACTCTTCCAGCGGAAAGGAAGATCTGGTGTCAAGGGGCGGAGCTGAGGGATATATCACCTGGTTGGGAGGGAGGAGCCAGCTTGAAGACCTTCCGGTGATCCTTAAAGGGACATGCCAAGAAGTATGGGTGAAAAATATATCCACGATCCTAGAAAAAATAATTTTTCAACTAATGGAGTACAGTAACTTCCTATCTTATAAGGAATGGTTAAATCTAACAGCTGAAACTTTAAATATTTTGATATGTTACTAATGTCCTTTCTATACAATAGGTTCTTTCAAATTTTTGAAGTCCATTTAAGAGTGTGTTAGACTGTCGGCTTGAAAATAAGGCATGAGTTCCCTCAAACATTCCAGGACCAGCAGAAGTGATAGTGTAATATAAAAACTATAACTAGTCCAAACAGATGGGAATTGATGATAGGTACCCATTACCTGATATTGGGAGACTGCCGGAACGCTAGGTGCAGCCATAGATGATGGTAAATTCCTATCTGACCCCCCACAAAAACAAAACAAAAAAAGAAAAACAAGTGTTAGTTTTTGTGTCTAATTATTAATTGAAGGATTCTGACAGTGCTTGATTTGCACTGCTTCAACAGCAATTTAAATTTAGTTTTTTTACAGGGCCAAAAAAATGATGGGGAACAGCACCGAGCCTTGTCAACAAGTGCACAACCAGACTTGATTTCCACAAAAGTGGTCACACAAGAAGGGATATCAGAAGTTACTCCTTAAAGGACATGTTGACGTCTCAACACCAACCATGCAAGCTGTGGCTACTTTTTAAAAGGCTTGTGAAAGGGACATTTATCAACTAATGGAAAATGTACCAAATCCAAGATTTCCCAATTTTTCAAATCAAAAACAAATGGCTAGGGACGCAAAAACAATAACCAGATTGTCATCAAACCTGTGGACAAGGACAAGCACACAGTTATAATAGCTCTAGTCAAGTACCAATGATCCATCATATTACTCAGTTGTTTTACGCCAGGTTTTATAAACATTTACTTAGTGACCAGATACGGAAGTTCAAACAATAAAACGTTATACTGCACAACACAATTGTGCACAAAAGCATCTCAAAGCAAATGATTGAATTCCTTATAGAGAAACATCCTATACTAAAGCAAAATTATATGAACTCCCTAAAATACATAAAATCTTTATAACTCTTCTCCCCGGATGCCCTATCGCTTGTAGTACCGGCTCTTTGAGCCTTTTAATTCAGTTTGTTGAATTATATACCAAAGAGATTGCCACATCCACTACTACAAACCCAAAACACAACCCATATTTTGGGTATACTCAGTCTGCAGTATAGCGCAGTGGGTTAAGGCTCTTAGCTGCAGATCTGGAGACCTGGGTTTGAATCTGACAGCCACCTCGGTGCATACTGTGTGATTCTGAGCAAGTCACTTAACTTCCTTGTGCTCCCAGGTCGTATCTGGAAACAAGCTTCGGTTTAGTGTGCTCATCCTGGTTAAACAATGTTCCCTTTCTCTTATTGAGAATGATTGGATAACAGCAACCTTAGAGATCTAGTCTCTCTACACTAATATAACCCACAACAATGGGATTACAGTATTAAGTCTGTCCCTTTACAACAATACATCGCTATCTTCCCCATTCATGGAATTTTTTCTGACACCGACAGAAAAATGCTTCACTGTAATACTTTCCTGTTTATGAGCAGATTTTATCTCCAAAAAAAGGCTACTGCCATGGGGGCTTTATCTGCACCTAATTGCGCAAATATTTACCAGGCAAAGTGGGAGGAAAAACAGGATACTCACCTGTAACAGTAGTTCTAGGAGTGGTATATGATGTTCATCCACATTTCTGGCAGTGTCCTTTCTCTTTAAGAGCTTGCCAGAAAGTCAAAGTTGGCCCCTCCTACCCACCCGGGTGGTAACTCCCTTGGCTCCGCCCCACCAGATCTTGCCCGCTGGAAGCAGATGTGTGCTCCAAAGCCAGGGGAAATCAGGTGGGTCCGTGTGGATGAACATCATATACCACTCCAAGAAAGTGCGGTTACATAAGAAAGTACAGTTATGTAAGAACATACCATAACAGTAGATCTTCGAGAGGAGCTCTTGCAGCAGGTAATACCATTAGGACTAATGCCATCAGGCGTTAGGACCCCATGTAAAACTTGTAGCTAGCAGTCTGTAGCGGGGGACCGTCCCCGACATCGGCTCTGCCCAACATCAGACATGGTATAAAGGGGGCGGTCCCCTGGCGCCATCTCAGTTCTCCTGCCGGAGACCCAGCTGAAAAATATCGGAGAACCAGACAGGTACTCCCCACCATACATAAATGTAATAATACTGATTCCTGGGAGATGGAGAGTGGGAAAGCCACCTGCTGCAAGAGCTCCTCTTGAAGATCTACTGTTACGGTAAGTTCTTACGTAAATGAACTATCTAACTACGAGTGGGAGCTCTTGCACCAGGTAATATCATTAGGCCTGAGTCCCAAGTAGTACCCAAAGATAGGCCCAGGTCTGAGCGGGAGGTGGAGAGTACCCAAAGACTGGCTGAAGACTAGTAACCTCAAGAGAGCAGGCCTTGCAGGATGGCTAGTCCAAAACCAGCTCTCCTCCTAGAAGCAATGTCTAGGCTGTAATGCCTGATGAAGGTGTGGACCGTGTTCCATGTCGCTGCAGTGCAAATATCTGCTGATGAAACTTTTTTTAAGGAGGCAAAAGAGGTAGCCACAGCCCTCATAGAGTGGCCCTTAACAGGACCCGGAAGGGGTTTGCCATGATGCTGGAAACAAAAAGAAATGCAGTGCACCAGCCAATGGGCTAGTGACTGTTTGGAAATAGAAGCCCCTGTCATCCGTTTTGCAAAGGAGACAAACAACTGGTCCGTCTTTCTGGAAAGCTGAGTCCTGTGGAAGTAATATTACCTCAAGATTCTATGGACATCCAAGGTGTGCAACAGCACTTCACCTTGGTTTGTAAACTCAGGGTAATAAACCGGAATGTTGATGTCCTGGTTCAGAGTCAGTACGGACACCACCTTCGGTAGAAATTTAGGGTTTGTACGTAGGGTCACCCTGTCCCTGTGAAAGACAATGTAAGGCTCCTTACACATCAATGCCTGAAGCTTGGAAACCCTTCAAGTGGAAGTAATGGCAACCAAAAAAAGCATTTTCCAAGAAAGAAAACGTAGCTCACAAATTGCGGCTGGTTCGAAGGGAGGGTGAGCTTCTCGAAAACGAAAAGCAAATCCCAAGGAGAAACAGGGTCCCTCCTGGGAAGTCTGATGTGTAAGACCCCTCTGAGAAAGGTCTTGCAGACATTCAGTTGTGCTAGAGTTCTCTTCCCAAAGGGTTAATGATATGCGGAGACCGCACACGTGCACCTTGATGGATGAGTAGCTTAACCCCAAAGTCCAAAAGGTGGAGGAAATAAGTCTAGCACATGCCTAACCAGGCAATCCAGGGGATCTAAGGCACGGGCAGTTGCCCATAGACAGATACGCTTCCACTTCATAGTGTACGTGACCCTAGTGGAAGGTTTCCTCGCTGCCGCTAAGACCTCTACCACCCTGCTTGACACTCCTTATCTCCCCTCTGCTAAGACTGTAGGAACCAGGAGTGCAGGTGATGAGTATATAGAGCAGGATGGATGAGAGTCCCCTGTTCTTGTGAGAGCAAGTGGGTGGAGAAAGGCAGCTGCACTGGGGGTTCCAATGACAGTTGCAGAAGCAGTGGATACCAAATCTGACGCAGCCCTAGAGGAGCTATGAGGATCATCCTGGCTCCTTCCAACTGCAGTTTGAGCAGTACTCTCTGAGTGAGGGGAAAGGGAGGGAAGGTGTACAGAAACTTCCCTGTCCAGGAAAGGGACAATGCGTCTCACCAAAAAACACCAGGCCCTGGAGCGAGTGAGCAAAAATTCTGCAGTTTGGCACTGCACAGGGACACAGAGAGGTCCAACTCTGGATGGCCCCAACGATCAAAAAGGTCATCTGCAACTTCCTGAAGACGTTCCCACTCATGACTCAGAGAGACAGAGAGTGGCTGAGACCATCGGCGAGAATGTTCTGGACCCGTGGAAGGTGGACCGCTGTGAGGTCTAGAAGATGTTCTACTGCTCAATCCCAGACTCTCATGGCCTCCCTGCAAATGGGATAAGAATGAGTGCCCCCTTGCTTGTTGATTTAGAAGACTACTGGCGTGTTGTCTGTCTGCACCAGGAGAGGACCCTGAGAGAGTTGGTCTTGAAATGCCTGAAGTGCATTCAGAACTGCTCTCATTTCCAGAACAATGATATGTAGAGAGTGTTCTGTGGGAGACCAGGACCCTCGAGTCCTGTGATCCCGTAAGTGGGCCCCCCATCATGTCAATGAGACGTCTGTTGTCAGACTTTAAGATGGAGTTGGTCTCCGAAAGGAGACTCCTCCCTCTAGGTTTGCGTGGCAGAGCCACCAGTCGAGGGAGCGACAGACCGCCTGAGAAGCCCGGATCTGTTGATCCAGGTCATCCACTGCCTGGTCCCACTGGACTCTGAGGTGCCACTGAAGGACTCTCATGCAACCTGGTGAGGGGGACTGCAGCTATGGCGGCTGCCATGTGGCCCAATAGCTGCAGAATAACTTGTGCAGAGATAGAGGAGGCTGCTTGTACTCTGCTTGCCTAGGCCCACAGGCATTTTGCCCTGTCCAGGGGTAGAAAGGCTCTTCCCTACATGGTGTCCAGGACTGCCCCAATGAATTGCAACCACTGGTATGGCCAAGGTTGCTAATTTGGTCAATTCACTGTTATTCCCAGGGAGCGGAAGAGCTCCTCTGTCCGAGAGCGACTCGAAGTTCCTCGTCCGAAGGGGCGGAGAGAAGCCAGTCGTCCAGGTAAGGGTAGACAAATAGGCCTCTCCTCTGGAGGGTTGCTGCCACCGCTGCCAGACATTTGGTGAAGACTCTGGTGGCTGATGAAAGGCTGAAAGGCAGAACCCAGAACTGGTAATGCTGGTCCTGGAACCTGAAATGAAGGAATTTTCTCTGAGACTTCATAACCTCGATATGCATGTAAGCATCTTGCACATCTAGGGAGCATAACCAGTCCCCTTGATGGAACAAGGAGAACAGACTTGCCAGAGTTACCATCCGAAATCTCTGGTACTTGACCGAGAGATTGAGCTGACTTAAGTCTAGAACTGGTCGAAGGTCTCCCGTTTTCTTTGGGACCAGGAAAAAAACGGAGTAATAACCTTTGCCCCTCTGTGCCCGAGGAACCAACAGGATGGCCTTTTCCTCTAGAGGCAGCTGAATTTCCTCTGCCAGATGATGGGCATGGGCTGGTGGACAACTGACAGAAAGGGTGGGATTGTCCGATGAACTCTATACAGTACCCTTTTCGAACAGTGTCCAGTACCCAATGGTCTGTGTCGATGCGGGACCATTTGAGCGGGTAGAGGGCAAATCTCCCTCCTACCTTCTCGGTCTGTGACTCCTGGGAAAGGTGGGGGATAGGCAGCGAGTTAGGCGGTGGGAGTAATGGGGCCTTGAGCCCTGGGAGCTTTGCACTGCCTAGGACCTTGGGAGCTTTGCGGGGGCAGGGTGACCCCGCCTCTTGAATCTCTTGCCCTGGGTTTTTTTACCTCCCTGTCCTTTACGATAGGTATGGCAACGGGGTTCTTGAAGCTGGGATTTATACATGTGGTGAACATCCACAACTGCTTTCCCTGACTCTTGAAGTTGTTTGACCAAGATTTATACCTCTGGGCCAAACAGCACTAAGCCTTGAAAAGGGAAGTCCAAAATGGAGTCCCACAGATCAGGCTTCAAGCCAGTAAGCCTCAGCCAAGACTGCCTCCTCAGACACACCCCTGAGGCAGCGGCTCGGGAGGCCATGCCAACTACGTCATAAGACCAGTGAAGGACATGTTTATCTATATCAAGACCTGACTGGGTGCAGGCAAGCACTTCCTCCTTGGCATCTGAGTCTGGCATAGAATCAACCAGCTCAACAGTCTTCTGCCAAAGTGACTGCTGATAAGTCACCATGTGTGCCATGAAGTTCAAGGATCTAATGGCACCTGTGGCAGAGGAATATACTTCCCCGCCCCAGCTGTCCAGCTTCTTGGAGACCGGGTCCGGAGACTGAGAGCTTAAATGCTTAGGTTGTGTGCCACAGCTGAGGGCAGTGGTAAGTACCAGAGAATTAGCCTTTGGTTGCTCCGCCAAAAAAGGCTCTGCCCTGGGAGGCTTGTATAGCCTATCAGCCTTCTTGGGTACTGCTGGCACGAAAAAAGGCGTAGACCAGGACAGTCGAGTTACATATTGGAAGGGCTCGACTAGGGGCGGGATAACCAAGAGCTTTGGCTCTTTCTCTCCCAGGAATTTGGCCAGATGTCGGTGTTCTCGGTCCAAATCCTTGGAGTCCCATTCATAGATTGCTTGGATGTGCCTCATGATATCTAAAAATGAAGGATCATCTGGAGGGGACCTAGGAGAGTTCTTAGGACCCGGGCAAGGAGGTAAGAACTCATCCCCTTAAGAGTCAGGAGATAATGGGCCAGCATTCCCTTCATCTGACGAGGAGGTGTGACCACTGGATGAAGGAATAGGTGGGGAACACGCTTCCTTCCTTGTTTTACCCTTCAGGTCTGGATGGGAGCCTTCATCCTCTGCTGGAGTAGGTGGAGTGGGGGGAGGTCCCATGGGTGGTGGAATTGGGGTGGGGTCTAGGGATCTCTAAAGAAGATCCCCCTTCATCGTATTCCACCATGAAGTGAATAAGGACCCAATGTCTGCCACTGGGACAACCACTGGGCCAGGCGTCAGGTTAGCAGGACCGGGTGTCTGAGGGTCAAGGACAGGCGCCGGGTCCTGGAGGCCTGTACCTGTGTCCGGATGTTCGGTGTCACCTTCGCCTGGGGAGTTGGCATCCGGGGGACCCTGCAGGCGACCGACCCTCTGAAGGAGGGGCGGGCGTCAGACCCTCCACCAGCGACCGTCCCTTATCAGGCATCGGGGTGCAGGATGTCGGTGAAGGCACCTGGCTAGGTTTGCGATTGTCGGTTGGAGGGCAAACCTTTGACGACGGGGGTGGAGGAGGCGTCTGCTGCATGGCGACCTCCTGCCTGCCCTCCTGTTCGTCTGAGTGCTTCCGTTTTTCAGACGAACTAGGCCTGTCCTTCGGAATCCCAGAGGACTGGTGTTCCTGGGTCAACCCAGAGGCAGGCTTGTGGGGTCAGTGAGCCAGGGAAGAAGACTGCCCAGAAGAGGATGGCTCCTGGTGCTTGCCCTGAGAAGAGGTGGGAGTAGACTTATCCTTGTGAGCGGACTTGGTGGCATGGGTCAGAACTGAGCTGGACCGCTGGCTGGAGGTCGAAGAAGTAGAAGGTACCTTTTTGGAGGACGACTTTGGGCAGGACTTGAACCTGGCCCTATGTTTATCCCAGTGGTGATGCTTCCCGTGCAATTATTTTTTTTCCTGGGTGAGGAGTCCCTGGCGGGAGAAGACAGAGCTGGCCCCTGAACCTCGCTGCATAGCCGCCACTTTTCTCTCCAAAAGGTAGTCTTTGAGTGTGTTGGCTCTTCTTGTTCTTGTTTTCTGATTAAATTTCTGGCAGTGTGGGCAGGTGTCGGGCCGATGGTCGGGGCCCAGGCAGATTAGGCAGGCCACGTAGCCATCTTTAGCCGGAATCTGCTTCCCGCATGCACACTCTGAGTTTCGTCGTGGTGGAGAGGATGACAACATACACAAGTTCAGTGATTAAGATGAAGGTTAAGAAACAAACGACTTTCTAAATTAACTTTCCTCAAGAGTGGTCGACTGGCAAAGAAGGCGTCCGTGGAGCCGAACTACACAGGTTGACGGCGGGAAAAGAACCGAGATGGCGCCAGGGCACTGCCCCCTTTATACCACGTCTGACATCGGACAGAGCCGATGCCAGTGGCAGTCCCCCGCTACAGACTGCTAGCTACAAGTTTTCTGTGGGGTCCTAATGCCTGACGGCATTGGTCCTAATAGTATTACCTGCTGCAAGTACTCCCCCTCGAAGTTAGATCTTACCGTAACAGTAGATCTTTGATGAACTGTCTCTTGCACTAGGTTACTACACTTGGGAGTTCCACCAGGTGGTGCTATCACACGGCAGCTTCTTCCAGCAGTCTTCTTCAGTGACTGCTCACATGACATAACCTACTCCAACTCAGTACAAGTGTGGGCGGTCGCAAGTAGCCTCTGTTCCCCACCGCTTCAGCATGCAAAGGCAAGAACCGAGGTAAACTGAGGGCCCAGGGAGACCCAATCCAACGTCCTGAGATCCGGGGACCCTGAGCAAAAGGCAGGGGGACGGAGGGCAGAATTGTACCTACTGCAAGAGACAGTTCCTCAAAGGTCTACTGTTACGGTAAGTTCTTACGTAACCGCACTGTCTTCTATGGACTGATCTCTTGCAGTAGGTTATTACACTTGGGAAAGTACTAAGTAGTCATAGCCAAAAATAGAGGACAGGCGAAGCAGGAAGCCAGGCGAGAAGCAAAGCAAACAGGATCATTCAGTGAGAATGGCAAAAGAGCGGCGAGCAGAGTCCAGGCAGAAGCTATGGAGGAGCTGCAGAAAATCCAAGAAACAGTTGTGTAAGCCCGGGAAAGGGATGGCGTCATATCAAGTCATAGTCAGGACAACTCGCACCACACCCAGTAAGGCAGATATGTGAAGTGTGGGCAAGAAATGAATACTCCACAAAGGAAGAGGAGTAGAAGGGCCATGCCAATGATTCAACCTGACGAGCAGAGGTCATAGAGGCCAGGGCGTACAGTAACTCCAGTAGAGCTCCAAAAGCGCAGAGTGCGTGGGAGGTGGAGGAGGGTACCTGAGCAAGATGTGCTGGGAATCCCACAGCAAGGAACACCTGAAGGGCCCCAAGATGGAGGACAGCAGCAGTTCCAAAAGATCAGCAAGGAGAAGCAAAGCATCCATGATCGGGAAGCAAGCCTCCAAAGAAAGGGCAGACAGAGCCCCGCAGATGGACAGGCATGGGACGGAAGGGCAGACATGGCAGCCCCTATGGAAGCCCTACCGTAACCTAAGCTGAGCCCTGGTAAGGGGGCTGGGAATGGGACACTCCACCAGCAAAGGTGGAGGACGGGGCCCAAGGGGCACGGTAGAAGTCCTGGACTGACTATGGGGTATGCCCCAAAGCCTGTATGGAATCCAGAATGGCCTGGGTACCAGGACCAAACAACCTGTCCCCACAGAAAGTGGCATCGACAACTGACAATTGGACATCGGGAGCCAGACCTGACACCCAAAGCCAGACGTGGCGACGCAAGGTGAAATCGGTGGCAGACAGACAGGCAGAGGCACTGACCACATCGTAGCCCAACCGCAGCAGGTGACGGGAAAGAGAGGAAATGGCAGACAGGGGCTGTGCCAATAGGGCCAACCCCTGGGAGGGAGGCAAGGTGGAAAGCAGGTCCAAAGCAGAGGCACTCAAGGTAAGGAGGTACCGGACCATATGGCCCACATAGTTGAGAATGCGAAGCAGCAAGGTACCAAAGGTGTAAACCTTCTTGCCAAGAAAATCAAGGCACCGGGATTCCTTTTCCGACAGCACTGAACTGGTGAAGCAGGGCTGAGCGGTCCGGTGATGAGCCGCTGTAATGACCACCGAGTCAGCCGTAGAAGCAGCGGACAAATAGGGATGGTCTGATGGGGCCCTATACAGCCGGTCAGGCCCACGTGGGGCGGGCGGAGCGGAAGAGGGGTGACGCCAAGCCGCATTCATGGCATTCAAATAAGCAGGAATCAAGGGAGGGATGACCAGGACAGGTTCCTCAGGCAGGTCAAGGTAGGCGACCATGTCCCGTCAAAGGGTATCCTGCATTGCAGAGGGGAAGTCAAACACCTCCTGGCTCTGCAACAGCAGATCCGACAAATAAGGGTCATGGGGAAGTGGAGGCATCAGAAGGGGCAGGCAAGGCAGCATCCACAATAGAGGACATGGAAAATGGGGAATCTGGGTCCCCAGAATCCAGAAAGCCCACGTCAGAGGCGTCCTCCATGAAGGGATCCTCCACATCCGGATCCCCTGACATGGACTCCTCAGAAACGGGAGGGGAGGAACCAAGCAGAGATGGCTGGATCCGGCTGAAGCCGCTTAGGCCGGGGGGGGAGGGGGAATGGCACGACACAGGACCCGGTGGTGGGTCCTGAGATGGACTGTGTCCCAAGGATTGCAGAACCTCAAGGACAATGTGGGCAACAGCAGGCACCTGGGAGGTCCACAGTTGGAGGGCACCCAAGGGCAGCGCTCAGGGGAGGGCAAGGAACATCGGGGATGGGAATCCCGGAAGCCAGGAGGCACCGGGGGCAAGGGAACGAGGCGAGCCCCAGGAACCCCATCCGAGGGCAGAAAATAAGAGGCACCTGAGGGGCACAAGAACGTCGATGGAGGTGGGGCCCCCATCGACGTGGGAATAGAGTGCCAGTGCCAGGAAAGGCAGGGGGGACACGGAAGGAGATCCCCCAACAGGGGATGTCCTGCGGTGCAGAGTCCCTGCTGTTGACGGGGAACCACCCCATCAACAAGGAATGCAAAAGGGAATGTTCCGTCAACGAGGGAAGCAGTCCCATCGACAAGGAATGAGAAAAGTACAGTTACGTAAGAACTTACCGTAACAGTAGATCTTCGAGAGAGGCTCTTGCAGTAGGTAATTACATATAGGACTGACGCCGGCCGGCGGCAGGACTCCACGGAAAAATTTCTCAGCTAGCAGTCCCTACAGGGACCGCCCCACGTCAGGGTGACCGGCGCTACACGACATCGTATAAAGGGGCAGTCCCGGACGCCCGCCTTCCAGTACTTTCCTGCCACAGGCTCGGACAAGAGAGAAGCAGATGTTTCCATTCCTGGAAAAGGAGCTGAAAAAGCCTAGGGGGATGGAGGGCGGGAAGGTTTATCTACTGCAAGAGCCTCTCTCAAAGATCTACTGTTATGGTAAATTCTTACCTAACTGTGCTATCTTACTTCGACAGGGCTCTTGCAGTAGGTAATTACATAGAGGACTGAATCCCAAGCAGTCTGGAACAAAGGAAAGGCACCGGAAGGAGGGAACTACTCTAAAAAGTAGCCCTAGTCGTGCAAGTCTCAAGACAAGTGGCCTTGCAAAATGGCCAATCCGAAGCCTGCTCTACTGTGAGAGGCAATATCCAAACTGTAACGTTTTGTAAAGGTATGGACGGAAGTCCAGGTGGCGGCAGCGCATATGTCTGCCGCAGACACATTCTTGAAACCAGCCGCAGAGGCCACTACTCCTCTTGTGGAGTGACCTCTAACCTGACCCGGAAGGGTCTTGTTGTACTTGTCATAACAGAAAGTGATGCAATGAGCCAACCACTTCGACAGGCATTGCTTGGAAACAGCGTTGCCTTCCCTTTTGTGAGCAAAAGAGACGAACAACTGATCAGTCTTTCTGAGATTCTTCGTCCTGTTGGTGTAGTATCTCAGAATCCGGTGAAGATCCATGGTATGGAGTAAATATTCCCCTCGATTAGAGTACTGCGTAAAAAAGGCAGGTAGCTCTATGGACTGATTTAAGGTAGACTCTGCTACTACTTTAGGTAGAAACTTAGGATTCGTGCAAAGAGCAACTCATTCTTTGTGAAAAATCAAATAGGGGATTTTACACATAAGGGCCTGGAGCTCGGAAATTCTTCGAGCCGAAGTAATGGCCACCAAGAAGAGTGTCTTCCACGAAAGAAACTTCAAATCTGCAGAAGCTGCAGGGTCAAAGGGAGGGAGATTAAGTTTCTCGAGAACAAAATTCAAGTTCCAAGGGGGAGCAGGGGTACGGATGGGGGGCCTTAGATGAAGGACCCCTCTGAGAAAGGTCTTAGAGACCTCCAGTTGAGCGAAAGCTTTATCTTCGAAGGGAACATGGTAGGCTGAGATAGTTGCCATGTAAATCTTCAAGGAGGAATGGCTGAGACCCAGGTCGAAGAGTTGACGTAAGTACTCCAGCAGAAAAGCCACTGAACAGGAGAAAGGCTCCAGGTTCTTGGAGGCTGCCCAAATAGAGAATCTCTTCCACTTCATGGCATAAGTGGACCTGGTGGAGGGTTTTCTAGCCTCTACTAAAATTTCCGCCACTTTTGGAGAGACATCAAAACGGGATTGGGCTAGGTCTGCAGGAGCCATGCATGTAGTTGAAGGGATTTGAGGCCTGGGTGGACCAGGGTCCCCTGATCCTGGGTCAGCAAACCTCGAGATAGAGGAAGAGGAAGAGGAGGAACCTCTGAATATTGTTGTAGAAGAGAGAACCAGATTGGCCTGGACCAGAAAGGAACGATCAGAATCATTCTCGCTCCTTCTGTGGTTAGTTTCTGCAATACTCGTGAGATCAGAGGAATTGGGGGGGTAAAGCATAGATGAATCTGTCCTTCCAGTCTAGAGACAGAGCGTCGCTCCAGAAAGTGCCTCGCTCCGGAATGAGCGAGCAAAAGGTGGGAAGTTTTGCGTTTTGGGGAGAGGCGAACAGGTCTACCTGCAGAGTCCCCCAAAGCTGAAAGATATCGTCTAGTACCCCTTGGTCCATTTCCCACTCATGTGCCAGAGCAGAGGAGCGGCTTAGCTTGTCTGCCAGAGTGTTGTCGACTCCTGAAACATGAATCACCGTGAGGTGAAGGTCGTGTTGAGTTGCCCAATCCCAAACCCTCACTGCTTCCCTGCATAGAGGGTAGGAGCGAGTTCCTCCCTGTTTGTTGATGTACCACACTACGCACGTGTTGTCTGTCTGGACGGCTAGGTGGCCGGGAAGAATGTATTGGTGAAGGGCTTGGAGAGCGCATAGCACAGCTCGAAGCTCGAGCACGATGACCTAGGCAGAAAAGGCACAGGGAATGGCCATCCTTGTGTGGCAGTTGGGCGCCGCACAAGTCGCACTTGTTTTTGTGCTCGGAGGGTGTAGGGGACGATATACCTGACGATTGATAAAAGAATAACTATTTTTCGTTAAAAAACAACGAAAGGTAGGGCTGATGAAGCACGAACATTACTGCGAGGCGCTGCACGAGCTAACGGCGGGAAAGAACTGGAAGGCGGGCGTCCGGGACTGCCCCTTTATACCGACGTCATATGACGCCGGTCACCTGACATGGGGGCAGTCCCTCGCCAGGGACTGCTAGCTAGAAATTTTTCCGTGGAGTCCTGCCGCCGGCCGGCGTCAGTCCTATATGTAATTACCTACTGCAAGAGCCCCCTCGAAGTAAGAGCATGACTTCCGTCGACGGGGGAATCATCCCAGTCGACAAGAAATGAGAAATATGACGTTCTGTCGATGGGGGAAGCCGTCATATCGACGAGGAATGCTCCATCGACGGAGGAATAGCCTCCATCGATGAGAAATGAGGACTAGAACATTCCATCGATGGCGGAAGTGCTCCCATCGATGAGGGACAGAGCAATGAAGGCTCCGTCGATGGGGGAACAGTGCCCATCGACAAGAAATGTGTGCCAGAGTGCTCCATCGGGGGGGATGCATCCCCGTCGATGAAGAAAGGAGCAACGATAGCTCCGTTGATGGGGGGAGCAGCCCCATCAATTAGGAACGCTCCATTGGCAATGGAAGAGCAGAATAAGCCACCGTCGATGGACAGTGTTGGAGGGAGTGTGAGGAGTGAGAGTCCCTCTCCCTCTTATGCCGGGAACATGAGCCCTGAGCTGGGGAACCTTTAGCATGGGTCCTCGAGGTCCATTCTGGCAGGGCTGCCTAGCCAGCCATAGAAGAGGCCAAGGTCCCAGCAAGAGTGCCTAGCCAAGGAGCAGTGGGGTAGCTGTGAGTGGTTCACGGGCCCGGAAGAGTGTATAAAATTTGGGTTCAAAGCCGGCCCGTCGGCGCAGTGGTGGGATTTCCGCTTTCGATGCCGGTGACCCGGGTTCAGGAACGGACCCGAGTCGTCGGAGGGCTGGCTGGGGGAGAGGGATCGAGCGCCCTATGGACTGCTCTCCTTCTCCGGGGAGGGTCGGGCAGCATCCGGAGCATTAGGGACCCTGGCGGAGGCTGGGGGCTCTCATGCAGCGCTTACCAGGGGAGGAGGCGGGCAGACGAGGCGCCATTGCACGTCCCCGCCTCCAGGAGGGAGAAACTAAAAAGGAGGAAAAGGAGGGGAGGTCCTCCATCTAGGTGAAGCCTCCCCGGGGGCTTCAATTCACCCCTGCCGCCGCATTCCCAACTAGTTACTGGTTCCGCGGCACTGGAGCTAGGGGGTACCAGTGCGCCCCGCCCTCCGGGAGAAAGCCGGGGGTGACCGGGAGGGGCGGCAAATGGGCAGGTGGTGGGAGCTCCGGGGGGCCGTGACTAGGCTGAAGGAAGACAGAGGACCTCCAAAAAAAAAAAAAAAAAAAAAAATTGGGGTTCAAGTTCATGTCGAAGACTGCAACACAGAAGAGTGAGCTAGCTGCAGACTGTGTGGGCTAAAGCCGGCGGGAAAATGAACAGAGGCTACCTGTGACCACCCACACTTATACTGAGCTTGAGGAAGTGATGTCATGTGGGCGGTCCCAGAAGAAGACTGCTGGAAGAAGCTGCTGTGTGACAGCGCCACCTGGTGGTACTCGCAAGTGTAATAACCTACTGCAAGAGTCCAGTCCGTAGATCTACTGTTACAGGTGAGTAACCTGTTTTTCTAGGGCCATGGATATGATGTTCTAGCCACACTTCTGGCAGACTCCTACAAGTTCTCTGGGAGGAGGGATGAAAGGCACACACCCCCTACTTAGGGAACAGAGACTGGAGGACTGAGGCCCCAAAACCAGCATCCCGGTGTGAATTGAGGTCAATGTGATAATAGAAAATTAAGGTGTGTGCTGACCTCCAGGTAGTAGCCCTGCAGATTTCCTGGATAGGGATGTCCCGGGAAGCAGCCACCAACATAGCGGTATGGCAGAAGGAATGGGCCCTTAGCCCTACAGGAGGCTCCCTACCCACTAACCTATAGCAGCGATCAATGCAAGATACAGTCCACCTGCCAATCATCAGCTTGGCTGCAGGTCTGCCATGTGTTGCTTCAGTGTAGGTGACAAACAGCTGGTGAACCCCCAACTCCAGCCATGCGCTTTTATAATAAGTGAGCGCTCACCACAGTTCCAAAGTATGGAGCCTGGGCTCGGCATCCAAGGTGTGATTAGTGAAGTACACCAGATAAATCACCTGGTTAAAGTGAAACTCGGAAACAACCTTCGGGAGGAACTTCGAGTTGGGGTGCAGGACAACCTTGTCCCTGTGGAAAACCAAGTAAGAAGATTCCACCGAAAGTGCCAGGAGCTCACTGATCCTTCTGGCTGACATGACAGCCGCCAAGAAGGCAGTCTTCCATGACAGGTTAGGCATGTCACACCTGTGCATCTGTTCGAATGGCTTGCCCATGAGCTTTGCCAAAACCAGCAACAAGTCCCATGGTGGTGGTGGTTCACACCTGGAGGGGAAATGTTGTCATGGCCCTTGAAGAAGTACCACACCACCTTCTCTTGTGCCACTGATTGCTGACCGGCCCGCGCCTGGTAAGCAGAGACAGCTGCCAGGTGCGCCTTGAGGGTTGTCGACCGAAGGCCCGACAGAGAGGGACCATAGGTAATCAAGGATGCTAGCCACTGGACAGGACAAAGGGTCCAACCTCTTGCCCTGACACCAATTGACGAATCTCTTCCATTTGAAGGCACAGCACTTCCTGGTCGACTCCTTCCAAGATGCCTCAACAATGGTGAAGACATCTTCAGAGAGACCCAAAGCCTGGAACTCTAGCTGTTCAGGAACCAGGCTGTTCGGTGCATGTATTGAAGGTCCGGATAGAGAACCTTCCCCTGGTTGATGGAAAGCAGGTCTGGGCACAGGGGAAGACACCTCGGGAGCCTGCTGCTGAGGCTGCGGAGATTGAGGTACCGGAACTGGTGTGTCCAGTCCAGAGCCATCAGAATCACCTGTGCCTTGTCCCTCCTGGCCTTGAGCAGCACCTTGTGGAACAAGGGAATTGGAGAGAAGGCACAGAAGAGGTCTGGGGTCCAGGGCCTCGGGAAGAAATCCCCCTGCAGTGTTCCCTGCTGAGGGTGGCGGGCACAAAATAGCCTCAGCTTTGTGTTCTCCTTGGAGGCGAACAGGTGAACCTGAAGGGTGCTCCACTAGGAGAACAGACTGTGTACTACCTCTGAGTGGAGACAACACTCGTGAGAAGCCTCGTCCACCCTGCTGACAGCATCCACCAGCTGATTGGAAGCCACTGCCATAGGGATGGCTAGGAGACCTGCCTTCAGACTGTGCACGAGGGTCCACACATGGGCAGCTTCCATAGATAGAGGTAGGGAGTGTGTCCCACCTTGTTTGTTGAGGTAGTATATGGTCGTGGTGTTGTCAGTCTGGACCTGGAACACCTGACCCCAGATGTGCGGAACAAATGCAGTCAGCACCAGCCGAACTGCTTGGAATTCCAGCAGGTCGATGTGGTATCGGGATTCCCAGGGGTCCAGAGCCCGTGGACTGTGTTCTCCTAGGAGGGCACTCCAGCCCATGAGAGAGGCATCACTCATCAGGATGACCGTCGGTTCTGGGTGGACAACCATGATCCCTTCCTGCAGATGTGCTGGGACTAACCACCACTGGATGGCATCCCACATCCGCTGGGTCACAATGACCAGCTTGTCAAAGTGACTCTTGCGCTCAGACTACTGGCTGACCTCCCCCACTACAGGGAGTACAATCTTCAGTGGGCCCAACAGACCACGCTGATACAGGCCACCATGTAGCCCAGAAAGTGCAGTAAGTCCCAGGCAGGGCACAATTGCCCAACCCAAAATGATCGGGCAAAAGAGAGATCCTCCGCCCTGTCCGTCGAGAGCCGGGCTCCGGCTCTGCAAGCGTCGAGCTCCGCCCCAACTGAGTTACTAACATACTAACATGCCAGCAGAATAGGCCTAACGGTCTTTCGTGTCTGCTCGTTTGGTCAGCCCCCACCCTGGGTGCTGACCTTGCTGCCCCCCTCGCCTTCTCTGGCTTCTCCCTTCCTTGCTGCATTGGATTTTGCTGCATTGGATTTTGCTTCCAGAACCCTTCCCCTGTACCTGTCCCAACCCCTCTTGAACCCCTCCACTGCCTCTGCCTCCACCAGCCCCCTAGGTAGTGCATTCCATGGCTCCACCACCCTCTCAGTGAAGTAGCACCTCCTCCTTTCTCCCCTGAATCTTCCCCCCTCCAGCTTCCACCCATGCCCTCTAGTGGCTCCTTCCTCCTTCCTTCAGGCACCTGACTGTTCCTCCCCATTTACTCCTTCTTCATGTACCTGAAGACCTCTATCATGTCCCCTGGTCTCTTCTCTCTTCCAATGTGTACATATTTAGCTCTTCGAGCCTCTCCTCATAGGTCCTGTCCCCAAGCCCCAAATCATTTTGGTTGCCCTCCTCTGGACCCTCTCAGGAGGTTAATGTCCCTCTTTAAGTGTGGCCTCCAAACTGCACGCAGTACTCCAGGTGCGGCTCACCAAGCAGTTATACAGAGGGAGCATCACTTCCTCCTTCTGAGGTGATCCCCCTAGCGATGCATCCCAGCATCCTGTTGGCCTTGGCTGCTGCCCTCCTACAAGTCTCAGAGTTGTTCATCTTGACATCCACCACCACCCCAGGTCCCTCTCAGCCATCGAGACTTGTAGTATTTTCCCCCAGTGTACACTTAGCCTGGAGTTTCTGGCCCCCAGGTGGAGTACCTTGCATTTCCCTGCATTGAACCTCAGCTTCCACTTTCTAGACCATCTTTCCAGAGCCTCCAGGTCCCCTGCAGGGCCACCCTCCCTCCTCCCCATCCACCACCGCCCCAGTTTCGAGTCATCTGCAAGAGACTCATCTCACTCCTGATTCCTGTCCTTATGTCAGATACGTAGGCGTTGAACAGAAGGGGCCCAAGGACTGATCCCTGTGGGACTCCACTAATGACCCTCCTTGGGGATGAGACTATCCCACCAACTACGACCCTCTGGGTCCGGTCCTGGAGCCAATTGCCTATCCATCGGATCATCTGGTTTCCAACCCCCATTTCTCCTAGCTTATCCAACAGGCCCATGTGAGGAACACCAGGATCAAAGTTCCAATTTGGCTTTGCTGACAAGGAGGTGAAGGGGGACTCAGGTCTCGAGAGCCAGGTCCCTGGACCTCTGCACCTCCTGCCTGGAGGAACCCATGATCAGCCAGTAATCCAGGAAGGGGTATACCCCTGCTCCTCGGCACCTCAGGTAAGCTGGCACCACTGCATTGCACTTGGTGAAGATCCTGGTGGCCGAGGAGAGGCAGAATGGTATGGCCTGGAACTCAAAAAAGGTTCCCTCTGCTCAGAAGCGGAGGAACCTTCGATGAGGTGGATGGTTCGGGACATGGAAGAATGTGTCCTGAAAATCCAGAAGGCAAAACCACGTTTCACTGTAGAGATGGTATGATCTGTGACAGAGTTACCATCCTGAAGGTGTGCAACCTGAGGCACTTGTTCAGGTTGTGCAGATCTAGAATGGGTTGCCAGCCCCCCCCCCCCGTCAGTTTTGGCACCAGGAAGTACCTGGAAACAAACCCTGGGTATTCCAGAGGATCCACGACAGGAACCATGAGCTCCTTGCGGAGGGGATGGGCTATGTCGGCTCTGAGAGCTGACAGCATATCTGTGGAATCCAAGTCCTCCTGTGGGGCACAGGCTCGGCAAGGAGCATACTGCTCGAATTCCAGAGGCAGACCCTGACCCACCACTTCAAGAACCCACCTGTCCGTGGTGACAGCAGACCAAGCAAGGAAGTGGCAGAGCCAGCCCCCCAAAGGAGGACCCAGGGGAGGTGTGACAGGCATGAGGGAGGCACCTCTCATTCTGCCACTGGGCAGGCTTAGAGGGGGAAGGAGGGCCCGGCTGAGGCACTACCGGAGCCTCTCCCTCCAGGCTTGTGGATGACCGAGGCAACCAGGCCTGAGCCTGATGACCAGCCTGTGTCTGGGCGGGGTTAGCTGCAGGAGTGGAGGTGGACCAAAAGGGCTTCCTCTTCTGCTGCTGCTGCTGCTTGGAGCCCTTAGAGTCCTTCTGGGTAGATGTCACGGAGTCCAAGGTGGCATTGGACTTTTCGATATGGGTGAGGTGGCCCTCGACCCCGGGCCCGAACAAGTTGGTGCCTAGGAAAGGGACACCTACCAGCTTGTGCGAGTGTCCACCCTGAAGGTCAAGACCCTCAGCCAGGCCCTGCAGTGCACGGCGACTGAGGCCGCCACCAAACGGGCGCAAGAATCCCCGATGTCCAGAACCATCTGGAGTTGCTGTTTGGCAACCGCATGACCCTGGTCGCAGACTTGCTTGACCATGGTCTGGAGGTCTGTGGAGAGATGAGGAAGGACCTCATCCAGAGAGCCCAAGAGGGAGTAAGAAAAATGCGCCATGATGATGGCTGAGCTCGCCTGACGAAGGCTAAGCGAAGAGGCAGCATAGACTTTCCTGGCAGAATGGTAAACTATTCAAAAATGAAAATGAGCACCAGCAGAAGCAGATTGGTAAAAGAGAAAGCTGGTGGATTTACATTTTGGAAGCAAAGGGGAAATGGGGAATGAATGAAAATACAGACCTGGCAGCTTTTTTCAGGAAAATTTTTAAAAGTATCCCTAAACATCTGGAGATTAAATGTATTCATATTTTTGTATAGGATCTCTTCATTTGTTGTGTGTCAAAGTATGTGTCTGATGATAAGTGATAATAGGTATATGTAGGACGGACTTGACAGTCATTCCGGTTTCAAATAAATGTTTTAACCTTTGGTTTCTAAATGTGAAAGAAAAAACATAAAAGTAGTGATGTTTAAACATCATACAGTAGAACTGTAGATATAATGACAATGTAGACTGCATTATAATATTAACTGTATTAGGTTGAGGAACCTCCTATTATAGGGTATACATTTTGGTGAAACATTTAAAGCATGCCCTATCACTTGCTAGTCATGATGATGTGATGACTGATGTTATACTGATTTTTAACCTCTCATTGGTGACTTTGTATAGGCAGCACGTGCACTTTAACTATTTAATGGGGCGTACTGCAGCATCCCATTACTCTGATGAAGCCTGGCGTGACCAGGTAAAAATGTTCAGACGTACTGGCACATTTGGCTTCCAATGGTTTTTCCATCTGCATTTAGTGATGGTAATGTCTCCGCACTTTGTTTTTTATAAATAAAATGGTTTTATGTTTTGATACTACTTTTTTTAAGTGTGGTCTCCTTTGTGTGTGCTCATTTTCATTTTTTAATAGTTTACTATTTGCTACCATTTTGAGTACCACTTTAAACATTTCCTGGTTCTCCTTCCATTTTTTTGTTTGTTTTTTTCTGGTAGAATGGTCCAGTTTCCTGGCTCTTTGTCCAGGGGGCTATCGCTGTCTCCCAAATTACCCAAGCGCCTACAAAAAAAAAAAAAAAAAAAAAGCCTTGGTCACCAACCCCTCAGCTGAGGGGTGCTCTGTGAATCCCGAAAGGGAGCCAATGTGGACTGCATACTAGCGGGCCATCCAGGCTGAGGGTGCAGGGCAGGAGGTTGGGTGCTGCCACAGTTCCAAGGCCGGGCCAACAATGGCTTTGACCACAGGAAAGGCCTCTGTCGGGGAATCCTCTTTCTTCAGGACATCTGTTAGGGGATATTTGGCCCATTTTTGAACGTGCTCCAAGGGCATCCCCGTAGAATCAGAGATGAGAGGTAGGATGCCCATGAAGGATGTGGTACATTCCTCCATCGAGAGACTCCCAATCGATTCCTCATCCAACGGACATAAATGCAAGTCAGAGTCCTCGGACTCCAGGTAGATCGGCCGACCTCCCATGTCACCTTCGATCCGCCAGGGGCAGTCAGGAATGAGGGTGACAGACAGCCTGTGCAGAAGGCCCTTGGTGGGCCAAGACTCCTTGGTGGGAGCCCTGGAGGGAGGCTGCTTAGGTGGCAGCTCCACCGGAATTGGCAGAGAGGCCGGTTTTGGCCAAGCCGGGAGAGTCTTCACCAGCTCCACGGGCAGAGAGACGGTGTTGACTGGCTCCGGAGGAGTCAACATCGGCCTGGAGGGTGGCAGCCAAGTGATGGCTGGCGTAGAAGCTGGGGTCAACTTTGAACCTGCCAACATCAACTGTTGCCACACTAGGGTGACACAGTTTGCATCAAAGCCTCTCTTCATCCCAGGAGGACATGGATGAATGGCAGCTGTGCCATTTTTTAGAACGCCCTGAATGGCATTTGTGAGATTTCTTCGGCCTATCAGTCAAAGGTGTCTAAGACCTCAACCATCGGGATGAAGGACGGGGTGCTCAAAAGGAGTCAGGGAGAACCACGGCTCCTCCAGATCAGGGACAGGGACTGTGAAGAGGTTCCAAGCAGGCTGGGTCTCCTCCTCGGTAGGTCAAGTCAGGACCGGAGTCCAGAACAAGGAATTGTTGGCCTCGTTGAGTGACGTGTCAACGTGGTCGATAATAATCTCCACCGGGTCGTCATCCCACATCTTAGCCAGCTGGTCTGACAGGGGTACCATGAAGCCAGCGGCCGAGGCTGCAGTTCTGACTGAAGTTGAAACAGCAGATTCCTGGGACCGAGACCTCTCTCAATTCCAAGAACACTGTCGATGAGACGAGTTTTCTCTCAACTCCTTATCCTTTTTATGGGAGCGGGAGACGTGCGTGACGGACGGGCCCTCCCCTTTGGTCAGGAGAGACTGGCACAACTCCTTGAAGGAGCCTGAAAAGGTAAAGCCCAGTCTGAGTGGGATGAATACCTACGCAGAAGAGGACCGATCAGCAGCCCAAGCTGCCTCCTATTCGAAAGCCTCCATCTGCAAGAGTTGTTCAGCGGACCCCGCAGCTGCAGAGACTACACAACAAGCCTCTAGATTTGACTGGTGGGTTCTGTTTCTCCAATCAGCCGAGCTGAAGTCATGCGAGACAATCATCCAGGACATTAGGCTGGAATGTGCGACAGAAATCGCAAGCCTGGGTATCACGAGCATGGCCCAGGCAGTAGACACAAGAGGCGAGCGGGTCGGTACAAGACATTTTCTGCCCGTAAGAGCACCGGCAGAACCTGGGTGAAGACTTGTCCTCCATTGCAGTCGTGATTGGAAAACGATGCAGAGAAACGCGAACGAGTTTAAGTTTAGGCAAGTAATCCGAGGATTTGTTCGCCAGGAGCTACTCAACGCGGAAGCGATAAGGAGGTAACCTGAATCTTCCAGTGGAAAGGAAGATCTGGCATCAAGGAGCAGAGCTGAGGGATATACCACACGGATGGGTGGGAGGAGCCAGCTTTCAGACCATCCAGCAAGATTTAAAGGGGAAAGGGACATGCCAAACACTGTTGATAGAAAAACATATCCACGATCCTAGAATTGTATTTTTTATTAAAAAAAAAAAAAAATGTTTTCATAACATACTAATATTTTCCACAATGATAAACATGAGTATTTGATATTTAGGCCTTGTGATGTATACTAATGTAAAAGTAAATTGGTTGCTCACCTGTAACTGTAGTTGTATAAGTGGTATATGGTTCATATTCACATGGTGGCAGACCTTCCAGAAGAGATGATTTGTCAGAATGTCTTTAAGCAAAGCTCCTCCCACCATCCCTGATGGTATATCCCTTAGCTTTGGCCTGTGACATCAAATCCTGTATGCTGGAATCAAGGATCTGCGAGACACTTGCCAGGTAAGGTCGGGTGGGTGGTGTGGATATGAACCACATACCACTCCTAGAAAGTACAGTTATGTGAGAACTTACCATAACAGTAGATCTTTGAGAGAAGCTATTGAAGGTAACACATATAGGACTGTAGCCGCCTGGTGACAGGACCCCATGACAAACTTCTAATCAGCAGTACCAAGCAGGGACCGCCCCCCGACGTCAGCCAGCCCCCAACATCCCACATGGTATAAAAAGCGGCAGTCCCCAGCATGCCCCAGTTCTTGCACTGCCGAAAACAACGGTAGTCGGATCTGAGACAAAAAAACGACACAGAAGATTTGTGACAGGGCACTTTCTCATTCAGCAACAATGGATAGCACTCGCATACAACAGGACATCTCCAGGGGGAAGGAGTGGGGGAAGTATACCTGCTGAGAGAGCTTCCCTCAAAGATCTACTGTTATGTTAAGTTCTTACGTAACTGTACTATCTTACTTCTCGAGAGTCAGCTCTTGCAGCAGGTAACAAATAAGACTGAGTCCCAAGCAGTATAAACTTAAAACAACTATCTTGGCTGGAAGGAGAAGGGAAGAGAGGGAAGGAAGGAAGGGATCCCTTTACGAGATAAGACCCTGCAGCACAGCCAGGCCAAACACTGCTCTACGCCTTGATGCAACATCCAGGCTGTAGTGCTTCATGTGTGGACTGTATGCCATGTGGCTGCTGCACAAATGTCCAGAGTGGAGACATTCTTAAGAGCTGCAAAAGAGGCAGCAACACCTCTTGCTGAATGACCCTGTATCGGTGCCGATAAGGGGTTTTCATATTTCTGGTAGCAGGAATTGATGCAATGCACCAGCCAACGCGAGAGGGTCTGCTTGCCTACAGGGCAACCTAAAGACTGAGAGGCAAACGAAACAAAAAGTTGATCACACTTCCTGCTCCCCCTGGTTCTAAACAGGTAATATCGCAAGGCGCGATGAACGTCCAAAGTATGGAGAAGAGCCTCACCCTTACTGGAATGGTTCGGATAATAAACCAGAAGTTGAACATCCTGGTTTAATGTCATATCTGAAACCACCTTGGGAAGAAACTTAGGATTTGTATGTAAAGCCATCCTGTCTTTGTGGAAAATCAAATAAGGCTCTTTACACATCAGAGCCTGGAGCTCAGAAATTCTTTGAGCAGAAGTAATGGCAACCAAAAGTAACATTTTCCAAGAGAAAAAACGTAGCTCGCAATCTGCGGCAGTTCAAAGGGGGTAGGGTGAGCTTCTCCAAAATGAAGAGAAGATCCCAAGGGGGAACAAGATCTTTAATGGGAGGCTTTATATGGAGGATGCCTCTAAGGAAGGTATGGGTAACCTCCAATTGAGCCACTGTTCTGCCAAGGACAGGAGTGTGGTAAGCAGAAAGAGCAGCCAGGTGTACCTTAATGGAGGAGTAGCTCAGACCTGACTCCAAAAGGAATAACAGGTATTCCAACAGAATACTGACCGGACAGGCCAAGGGATCTAGACGACGTGCTGTGGCCCACGAGCAGAAGCGCTTCCACTTTATAGCATAAGTGGCTCTTGCAGAGGGTTTTCTAGCCTCCACCAGGACTTCAATAACCTTATCCAAAACTCTGAAACAAAGTTTGACTAGGTTCTCAGGAGTCATGCATGAAGATGCAGGGATCGCAAGTTCAGATGAACTAAGGTCCCCTTGCTCTGGGAAAGTGAGTGAGAGCTCAGAGGAAGTGGAAATGGAGGAGCCACTGCAAGTTGTTGTAACAGAGGAAACCAGATTTGTCAGAGCCACAAAGGAGCTATGAGAATCACAGCGGTTCTCTCCGTCTGCGCCTTGAGGAGTACCCTCTGAAGGTGCAGGAACAGTGGGAAAACATAAAGAAACCTCCTGTTCCAGTAGAGGGACAACACGTCTTGACAGAAAGCACCAGGCTCAGGATCTAGCGAGCAAAAAGTACAGGTTACTCACCTGTAACAGGAGTTCTAGGAATGGTGTATGTTGTTCATCCACACTGTCTGGCAGGTATCCTTGCCGCTTTAAATCTTGCCGGAAGGTCTTCAAGCTGGCTCCTCTCACCCACCCGGGTGGTAAAACTCTCGGCTACGCCCCATGACGCCAGATCTGGCCCGCTGGAAGCTCACGTTGTACGTCGAAGCCGGGGAGGTGGGTGAGTCGTGTGGATGAACAACATATACCATTCCTAGAACTCCTGTTACAGGTGAGTAACCTGTATTTCTACGGACATGGATATGTTGTTCATCCACACTGTCTGGCAGACTCCTAGCAGTTCTCCGGGAGGAGGGAGGCAAGGCGCACACCCCCGATACTTAGTTGGGAAAGACAGACTGGAGAACCGAGGCCCCAAAACCAGCATCCCGGCGTGACTCAAGGTCGATGTGGTAATGGGTGATGAAGGTGTGTGCTGACTTCCAGGTAGCAGCCCTGCAGATTTCCTGGATAGGGATGTCCCTGGAAGCAGCCACCGATGCAGCAGTATGGCGGGTAGAATGAGCTTTTATCCCTCTGGGAGGCTCCATGCCCGCCAACTTATAGCAGAGATCTATGCAGGAGGTGACCCACCTGCCTATCGTCCGCTTGGCTGCAGGTCTGCCAGATGCAGCTTCAGCATAGGTGACAAACAGCTGGCGAACCTCTCCCCGAATTTCAGCCGTGCACTCCTTATAGTAAGCGGAGCGCCCTTCTAGGGTCCAGAGTATGGAGCCTATATTCGGCCTCCGAGGTGTGATTGGGGTAGAACACCGGCAGAGTCAACACCTGGTTAAGGTGAAACTCCGACACCACCTTCGGAAGGAATTTCGGGTGGGGGCGCAGGACAACCTTGTCCCTGTGGAAGACCAGGTAAGGACTCGATGCAGAGCGCCTGGAGCTCTCCCATTCTTCTGGCTGACGTGATAGCCACCAAGAAGGCGGTCTTCCACGACAGGTGAGAGAGTTCACACCTGTGCATTGGTTCGAATGGCTTGCCCATGAGCTTTGCCAGTACCAGCAGTAGATCCCACGGAGGTGGAGGTTCTTGCACCGGAGGGGAAATGTGATCAAGGCCTTTGAAAAAGCGCCAGACCACCTTCTCCTGTGCCACCGACTGCTTCCCGGCCCGCGCCCGGGTAAGCAGAGATGGCTGCCAGGTGCACCTTAAGGGTCGTCGACCTAAGCCCTTGCTGAGAAAGGGACCACAGGTAGTCCAATATGCTCGCCAAGGAGCAGGAGGAAGGGTCCAGGCCCTTGCCCTGACACCAAATGGAAAACCTTTTCCATTTGAAGGTGTAGCATTTTCTGGTCGACTCCTTACGGGACGCCTCAACTACGTTGAGGACCTCGTCGGAAAGACCCAAGGCCTGGAACTCTAGCCGCTCAGGAACCAGGCCGTCAGGTGCAGGGATTGAAGGTCCGGATGGAATACCTTCCCCTGATTGACTGAGAGCAGGTCCGGGCGAGCTGGAAGCTGCCTCGGAAGCCTGGAGCTGAGGCTGAGGAGATCTGGGTACCAGTACTGGCGGGGCCAGTCTGGGGCTATCAGAATCACCTGCGCCTTGTCCCTCCTTGCTTTGAGCAGCACCTTGTGCATCAAGGGGAACGGGGGAAAGGCGTAGAAGAGGCACGGGGTCCACGGCCTCAAGAAGGCATCCCCCTGCAGAGAGCCCTGCTGAGGGGGGCGGGCATGGAACAGCCTCAACTTCGCATTCTCCCTGGAGGCAAACAGGTCCACCTGAGGTGTGCCCCAATGGGAGAATAGATCTTGTACTACCTCCAGCAGGAGAGCCCACTGTGGGACGCAGCCCCTATCCGGCTTAGGCATCGGCCAGGGTGTTGGAGGCTCCTGCCACATGAATGGCTAGGAGATCCACCTCCAGGCTGCGCATGACTGACCAGATGCGGAGAGCTTCCTTGCATAGGAGCATGGAGCGCGTCCCGCCCTGGCGGTTTAGATAGTACATGGTCGTGGTATTGTCCGTCTGGACCCGGACCACTTGACCCCGAAGAAACGGAGCAAATGCGGTGACAGCTAGGCAGACCGCTCGGAGCTCCAGCAGGTTGATGTAGCATCAGGACTCCCGCGGGGATCAGAGGCCGTGCGCTCGGTGTTCCCCCAGATGGGCACCCCAACCCATCAGAGAGGCATCAGTCGAGAGAGACCGTCAACTGGGCGGACAAGCGGGATGCCCTCCTGCAGATGAACTGGAACGGTCCACCGCTGAGAGCTTCCACATCCCTGGGTCACCGCTACTAGCTGGTCCAATGGATCGCAGCGTTGGGACCAAGCCCCCACTGAAGAGGGCGCATGTTCCAGCGGGCCCAACAGACCATGCTGGTACAGGCCGCCATGAGACCCAGGAGGCGCAGGAAGTCCCGGGCAGGGCGCAATTGCCCAACCAGAAATGATTGGGCAAAGGAGGAAAGAACCTCGGCCCTGTCCTCCGGGAGCCGTGCTCTGGCTCGAAGAGAGTCGAACTCTGCCCCGATGAAAAGAATCACCTGCTTCAGCTCGACTTCCGACTTGGCCTCGTTGATGAGGAGGCCGACCTGAGAGCAAACCTGGAGGGCCAGATCTCTGGACCGCTCCACCTCCTGTCTGGAGGGGGCTGCTATCAGCCAATCGTCCAGGTAAGGTTAAACCCGGACCCCTCGGCGCTGCAGGAATGCGTCCTGGAGGTCCAGGGAACAGAACCACATGCCATGTTCCAAGGACGGCATTATCTGAGCCAGAGTGACCATCCTGAAGGTTCGAGACCGTAGGAACTTGTTTAGGTCGAGTAGGTCGAGAATGGGGCGCCAGCCTCCCGTCCGTTTCGGAACCAGGAAGTACCTGGACATGAACCCCGGGTTTGAGGGAGGGTCCGCCACCTCTCTTATCACCTCCTTCTCGAGGAGGAGAGCGATGTCGGCTCGGCGAGCTGACAGCGAGGCTTCGGACCCTGAGGCCCCCCGAGGTGCGACAGCTCTGAAGGGTGGGGCCTACTCGAACTCCAGAGGCAGGCCCTTTCCTACCACCTCCAACACCCACCTGTCTGTGGTAATAGCAGACCTGGCGGAAAGGAAGTACCAGAGCCGTCCCCCCACGGGGGGAACCTGGGGTGAGGTGACGAGGTTGGGGGCGACACCCCTCAACCCTTCACTGTGCAGGCTTGCAGGAGGGACTGGCCGAGGGACCACCTGGGCCTTTATCTTCCTGCTTCCTGGAGGAGGAAGCCGCAGGCTTGGGTTTGGGACGCCAAGCGCGAGCCTGCTGGCCCTGGTGTTGCTGGGCCGGGCGTGCTGGGGGCGCAGACGGACGAAAGGACTTGGGTTGAGGTCTGCGGCCCTTGTCCCTCTGAGCGGATGAGACCGAGTCCAAGGTGGTATTGGACTTTCGATCCTCTGGAGGTGGCCTTCCACTCCAGGGCCGAAGAGGTTGGTCCCCAGGAAGGGGATATCCGCCAATTTGTGCTGGGTATCCGCTGTGAAGGTGGATATCCTCAGCTATGCCCGACGACGCATAGCCACTGCAGCCGCTACTGACCTGGCGCATGAATCACCGATGTCCAAGCAGTCTGAAGTTGCTGCTTGGCCACTGCCCTGCCCTGGTCCCGCACCTGCTTAACCGTGGTCTGCAGGTCAGCCGGGAGATGAGGAACCACCTCGTCCAGGGAGCCCAACAGAGCGTGAGAAAAATGTGCCATCAGTACGGCCGAGCTGGCCTGACGAAGGCCAAGGGAGGATGCAGCGTAGACTTTTCGCCCGGCATAGTCCAATTTCTTGGACTCCTTGTCGGGAGGTTTGTCTACGTCCCTAGCGTTTCCGGCACGCCGGAAAACGCTGTCGGTAACTAACTCCTCGGCCGAGGGATGTTCCGAGAAACTGGACAGGGAACCGGTAGGGACCGCATACTTCCTGGCCATCCTGGCTGAAGGCGCAGGGCAGGAAGCAGGGCGCTGCCAGAGCTCCAAGGCCGGGCCCACAATGGCCTCAGCCACAGGGAAGGCCTCCGTAGGGGAATCCCCTCGGTCCAATATCTCCGTGAGGGGATACTTGGCCCGCTTGGATACGGGCTTGAGCTGCATCCCGGTGGATTCCGAGATGAGTCTGAGCAACCCCAGGAAGGACGAAGGGCTGTCGTCCAGCGACTGACCTCCAGAGGACTCCAAGTCCACTCGTTTGGAGAAAAAGGAGGAATCGTCATCGGACTCAGAAGAGTCCACAAAGAGCTGCCTCGGGCCTGAGCCACCCTCCACCTGCCGAGGGCGATCAGGAGTGAGGGTGACAGACAGCCTATGGGGCAGACCCTGAGCCGACTGAGAATTCTTGGTCGGAGCCCCAAACGGTGGCTGTGGAGGCGGAGGTTTCACCAGAATCGGTGGGGCAGCTGGTTTTGGCCGAACAACCGGCCTGATAACAGGTTCCTCGGGTAAAACAGGGTTGTTTCGGCCACTCCAGTGACAGCCACTTAATGGCCGGGGAAGGCGACGGCGTCGGCTTGTTCCCGGTCAGAAGGAGCTGTTGCCACATGAGGTCCTCGTGTGATTTAGCGCAACTTGCGTCGGGCCTCCCCTCATCCGAGGAGGAGGAAGAGGACGAAAGGGCGGCGTTGGCCATCGCGGTGCCGAGACCGAGACCGCTTATGATGGCGGGATCGCTGACCGCCAAGAAGTCCGAGATCGAGACCGAGAACCTCGGCTTTCCGAGGACGCAGCGGGAGGGACGGTGGAACCGCCCTCCCTCGCTCAGAGGGAACACCCAAGGGCTCCGAACCGAGGCACTGGATGCCCAAGGATCCTCAACTCCACCGGGGAACCAGGAGAGGAGATTGCCTGGCCGATGTTGACAACCCGCCAACGGGTCGAAAGATCTCGATCAAGGCGACGGAGTCTCGGTCAACTGACCTGACGGGACACCGTGAGACCAGTGGCCGAGCCGAACGATCAATCGGGGTCGATGGCTCACAACCTGGTAGAGGGACCCTTTCCGGCCTCCCACGAGCCGACGAAGAGACTCACCCTAGTCTTTCTTCTTGGACCGAGAAGAAGGTCCAGCAGACGTTGGTCCCTCTCCCCTAGTGGAGAGGGACAGACAAAGCTCCTTAAAGGAAGCTGTGTAAGAGGAGCCCAGGGAGAGCGGAATAAATGCCGCGGTCGAGGAAGATGCAGCCCGCGCCGCCTCCTCTTCGAGGGCGATCATCTGCTCTAGCTGATCCGCCGAGCCCGCCACATGGAGACCGACCAACAGGGCCTCTTTGACTTTACCGAAGAAAACATTCGGGCGCCCCTAGTTGTAAACAGGCGGCACGGTCTTCGAGGACGAGGCTGAGAAGGAAGAGCACAGGTCGCAAGTCTGCGGTCGTGCTCAAGGGCCTAAACAGCACACACACATGGAGGCGGATCCGTCTCGACATCTTCTGCCCGCAGGCACCCACAAACCGAGTCGATGGTCCATCGCGAGCCGCTAGGATAGAAGACCAAAGTCTTTAAGCAAAAACTTTAAATTCGGAAAATCAAGAATTAGGAACCAGTCTTATATGCAGAGCGCTAAGGAGGGAACCTGAGCTTCCAAGCGGTAAGGAAGATCTAAGGCCATGGGGCGGAGCCGAGAGTTTTACCACCCGGGTGGGTGGGAGGAGCCAGCTTGAAGACCTTCCGGCAAGATTTAAAGCGGCAAGAATACCTGCCAGACAGTGTGGATGAACAACATATCCATGTCCCTAGAACTGGGCAGTTTTGCATTGGTGGCTGAGGCAAACAGGTCCAGTTCGGGAGTTCCCCATGTGAGGAATAGGATGTCGACCACAGATTGGAGGAGCGACTATTCGTGAGCCCTTGACCTTGTTCGACTGAGGGCATCTGCCAGAGTGTTCTGCATTCCCGGGATATGGACTGCCGAAATGGAGATTTGGTGGGCAATGGCCCAATCCCACACCCTCATGGTCTCCCTGCAAAGCGGGGTATGAATGTGTGCTTCCCTGTTTGTTGATATAGAACACCACTGACATGTTGTCCGTCTGAATCAGAAGATGTCCAGGGTGGAGTGCCGTGCTCAAGGTCTGAAGCGCGTACAGAACGGCTCTCATTTCCAGGACATTGATATGCAGGGCCTCCTCTGTTGCAGACCAGGATCCCTGTGTCCTGTGAACCCCGAGGTGAGCCCCCATCCTGAGGTTGAGGTGTCTGTGGTAAGAATCTGTACAGGAACCTCCCTCTGGAATGAGATTCCTACCTGTAAAACAGAAGAGGTCATCCACCAGATTAATTTCAGGTGAACGGGCCGTGTCACCATGACTGGGAGATCCAGGTCATGCCAAGTCAGATCCCACTGAACCTGAAGAGTTCACTGGATGGTTCTCATCCTGAGCCTCGCAAAGGGGATGGGGACAATGGATGCCGCCAAGTGGCCCAGAAGCCAAAGTCATGCCGGTACCACAGATGCTGAATAAACCTTGTCGGCCAGTGACGGGAGGCAGTCTGCCTTGTCCAGTGGCAGGTAAGCCCTTCCTATGACAGTGTCGAGAACAGCCCCTATTAACAGCAGTCATTGCACAGGGGTCAGGAACGATTTCACCGTGTTGATGGTGATCTCCAGCCTCCAGAAGAGACTGCAGGTGTCCAGAATGGCAGTCTGCTGGCGTTCCCTAGACTGAGCTGTGAGAAGCCAATTGTCTAGGTAAGGGAACAAGTAGTGCCCCTTCCTTCGAAGTGCTGCGGCCACCACCATGAGGCACTTCGTGAACACCCTCACAGCCAAGGAGAGGCTGAAGGACAGAGTCCTGAACTGGAAATGCTTGCCCTGGAAGGAGAACTTTTCCCGCTACTGGCACTGCCAGTATGCTTAGTATAAGCCTCCCTCACCAGTGACGAGGCCCACCTTCTGGGCTGATTTTCAGTATATATTCTCTCTCTAGTTTGTCTTCTCACTATTACCCCTCTCTTTGTTCTCGCTCTCCCTCTTTTTTTTTTCTTTTGTGTTGGCAAGTACCACTGTATATAGTGTCTGCTTATTTCAGTCACACATGTAACCTCTTGCCTAATTTGCTTTAATTATTGTTGTTCTCTTACAGCCTCCCATAAGCTGTAGTTTTGCTTGTTACTGTAATGACCATGACATGGAACCTATATAATGAGACTGTACTCAAAGGTTAATCCGAGACCTTAATAAATAATAAGTCTGAGAACCGGAGGTATTTCCTGTGATGTTTTGCTATCCGAATATGGAGGTAGGTGTCCTGCATGTCCAGGGACGCTAGCCAGTCGGCCTCCCTGACCAAAGTAGGCTCTGCAGGGCGACCATATGGAATTTATTGTACTCGACCCACAGGTTGAGATCGCTGATGTCGAGGATTGGCCTCAAATTCCCCGACTTCTTTGGAACCAAGAAGAAGTGAGAACAGAACCCTGTTCCTCGCTGACCTAAAGGAAGGGGCTCTATGGCCTTTATGGAGAGCAGGGCTGTATTTCCTGCTGGATCAGACCAACATGTTCCATGGAATAACGGGATGTGGCAGGGCCTGTCCAGTGTGATGCTGACAAACTCTATAGTGTGCCAGTTCTCTATGAGCTCGAGAACCCATTTCGGGAGTCACTCCTGTCCAGTCTGTTGCAGGGAGAGAGAGAAGCGGCCTCCCACCTCCTGGGGGTTCACCTGTGGCATCAGGCAGTGGAGAGGGAGGAGGGCTGGGTGGGTTTAGGTTGTCGAGTGGCACCGCCAGCAACTCCTCCATGGCCGCCATATTGACTATAGTTACCCCGTTGAGGCTACTGGTGCTGGTAACGGGGTTGTTGATGCTGTTGTTGGTTCCCCTCTTGGCCACAAAAATGAGACCATCGAAACTGTCTCTGTTTCGGGCGGTACATGGACTGCACGGAGTGAGCGGCCTTACCGGAGTCCTGTAATCTGTTAATATTGGTCTCCTTGTCCTCATCAAAGAGGACGGAGCCTCGAACGGGTGCATCCAGTATGTTGGATTGGACGTCTGCAGCAAACTCTGAAACCCTAAGCCAAGAGTGGCGATGTAGGCAAATGCCATGGTGGCAGCCCTAGCCACAGTGTCAGCAGAGTCATAGGCAGAGCGTAGGACATGAGTGCCTACATCTGACCCGGTCTGAAGCAGTTTGGTGAGTTCTGCCCTCTGGGAACAGTCGAGCATACCCTGAATGATGTCCAACCCTTGTTCCCAAAAAGCATTCTGGAATTGGACAATGTGTGTAAGAAAAATGAGACTTCTGACGCTGAAGGTGGCAGACGTGTACACCTTCCTGCCCATAGAATCCAGCTGCTTAGACTCTGTCAGGAGGTTGGGTGCTCAGGTGTTTGGGCCTCTGCAAATGGTCGTCAGCCGCTGAGATGACCACTAAGTCCGCAGTTGGGTGCTCAGCCAAGAAAGGATGGTCTTTAGGTGCCCTATACAAACAGTCGTCCTTTTTGGGGATGGCCGTCAATGAATAGGGACGTTTCCAAGTGGCCTGGGTCATGTCCTGAAAGGTGTCCATCATGGGTGGGATGATTGCTGGTTTGGGGTCTTTTTGTCTGAGGTATTTGGAAAGCCGCATACGCTCAGGGTCGAGGTCTTGTGTGTCCCATCCCATGTTGGACTGGTAGTGGCGCATGACCTCCATAAAGGAAGGGTCATCCGGAGGAGCTTTAGGAGTATCCTCAGAGTCCCTGGGGTGAGACTCCTCAAAGGGTGGATCTGAGTAGTCCAACGTTTGGTAGTCGGAGGAAGACTCATAAGGTGACCGGTGCCTCCTGCATTTATGATGCCTCCCACTACAGGAGCTAGATGAACTGGAGCTCCTTGACCTGGATCTTCTGTGTTTTTTCTTTGACTTCCTCTTCCTTGGCCTACCACGGGAGGAAGGGTGGTGGTCCCGATCCCTCACAGACGGGGTGGGGTGAGGTGAGGTGAGGTGAGGTCACATTCTGATCCAGAGGAGGGACCGTGTCCCGAGCCTTGCCTAAGTCAAGTTTCACTGGTGTGGATGGCTGGGGCTTAGATGGCACAAGATCTGATTTTACAGTCTCCCACCAATGGGAGAACAAGTCCTTCGCCTGGGACATGTTCAACTTAGGAGAGTCCATGGATGTAGCTGGCGTCAGATCCAGGGTAGTACCAGCACTGATACCGACATCGGGTTTATCCAGCGTCGGTGTGTGGACAGGCAACGATAGGGCATCCTGGCCATTGTCAGGCCCTGAAGGTATGCCAGGGTCCGTTGCAAGGTCCTCCGGTGCTGGGTGTCGTCTGCTCTGACATTCGTCGGAGGTGGGGACAGTGATCCTGATGGGGGAAATGGAGTGCGGGGTTCCTTGGACTTACCATCCGAGGACCAAAGTTGGTGCGAGTCCGAGGCAGGTTTAAGTCAATTTGAGCCATGCTGGTCAGAAGTCTGAATGGGGCATTTATTGCCAGACTTCTGGGCCTGTTTTGGAGGGAGAGAAGAGGATCTCCCTGCAGATTTAGCCTTGTCCTAAGAGTCGGTGCTACACAAGTAGGCTGACCGGAAGGTGTGAAAGGACTTACCTTTAGAAGAAGTATGGGCCACAGTCTGGTCCAGAGGCCAGAATTTTATAGGCTGCCACGTTGGGCCTGAAGGCGCCGGTGTCTTCTCCTTGGTGCCCAGCCCTGGAGTCTGCAACTTGCCCTTGGAGCTGTACCCGACAGAGGCGGCTGTGAACTTTAGGACTGTGAGCCGGGACTCATGGTCCGAAGACTCCGAGTGGGAGGATGACTGAGAACTGGAGAATCTGGACCTTGAGGGGGACCTCTCCCTTTTTTTTTTTACTTATGCTTTTTGGAATGGTGTTTGTGCTAGCGGGAAGACTCCCGCTCCGTGGAGGATCCTTTGTGCATGACGGCCAACTCTTGCTGGGCGAGGAAGGCCTGAAAGGACTTCTGCCTATGGATGCACGTCCGACTCTTGAAAGACTGGCACGACTCGCAGGCCTTAGTGTCATGGTCTGGGCCCTGACAGAACACACAGGCCGCGTGGCCGTCCTTGGTGGGGATTTGCTTCCCACAGGCGTACTTGTTCATGTGCCTAGGTGGGGACGAAGACATGCAGACACAGCAAAAACGTCGGAACGAATCCGAAAAAAGGTCACTATGGAAATTCTAACTGGCGAACGAACTGGTGAAAGTCGAGCCGAGGAGCCGATGAACACACTGTTGACTTTGGGAAAGAACTGGGGCATGCTGGGGAATGCGGCCTTTTATACCACAAGGGACATTGGGGGCGGGCCGATGTCAGGGGGTGGTCCCTGCTTGGTACTGCTGATTAGAAGTTTGCCGTGGGGTCCTGTCGCCGGGCGGCTACAGTCCTATATGTGTTACCTGCTGCTAAAACTTACTCTCAAAGTAAGATCTATGGTTACAAGTGAGTAACCAATTTTTCCAGGGGAGTGGCTATTATTCACTTATCCACATGGTGGCAGACTTCCTGTAGTTCTCTGGGAGGAGGGGGCAAGGCGCACACCCCATTTGGCAATCAGCGACTGGAGAACAGATGTCCCAAAAGCAGCATCCTGATGAAACTCCAGGTCGATGCTGTAATGGGAGATGAAGGTGTGTGCTGACTTTCCAGTAGCAGCCCTTCAGATCTCCTGAATAGGGATGTTCCTGGAAGCAGCCACCGAGGCAGCGATATGTCTGGTGGAATAAGTCATGAGCCCCACATGAAGCTCCCTACCAGTCAACCTATAACAGAGGTCAATACAGGATGTAATCCATCTGCCAATCGTCCACTTAGCTGCTGGTCTGCCAGGCACGGCTTCAGCATATGTCACAAACAGCTAGTGGGCCTCACCACGAACTTCAGCCACGTGCTCCATGTAACAGGAGAGTGCCCACCTCAGGTCCAAAGTATGGAGCCAGTAGTTGGCCTCCAAAGATAGGTTCACAAAACAGATCGGGAGATCATCACCTGTTTAAGGTGGAATTCTGAGACAAACTTTGGGAGGAACTTCGGGTGAGGGAAAAGGACTACTTTGTCCCGGAAGAAGAGCAGGTATGGAGGCTTCATCGAGAGAGCATACTAACATACTAATTGCCAGCAGATTAGGCCTTACGGTCTATCAAGTCTGCTCGAACCTCAGATCCCTAGTTGGGTACCGAGGCCCCCCCCCCCCGTGTTCCAGAGACCCCTATCATCCATCCCCACCCTCTGTGCCAAGCCATCATCTGATACATCCACTTTCTGCATCTGTCCCACCCTCTCCTGAAGCCCCCTCAACTGTGGATCTCTGAACCAGCTCGCCAGGCAGCTGCCTCCAAGGAACCACCACCTCTTAGTGAAAACCTCCTCCTCTCCCCACCCTTCCACCTTCCAACTTCAAACCATGCCCTCTGGTGATACCTTCCTGCTTTAGTCTAAAGATCCCCTCCGTGTTTACTCTATTTATTCCCTTGAGGTACTTGAAGACCTCAATCATGTCCCCCATCTCTCCTCTCCTCCAATGAAAATGGGCAGAGCTCCTCAAGTCTGTCCTCACACATTAAATCCCTAGTCCTCATATCATCTTAGTTGCCCTCCTCTGTACCCTCTCCAGGAGCTGTATGTCCCTCTTCAAGTATGGTCTCCAGTACTGTACACAGTACTCAAGATGTGGTCTAACCAGTCCATTGTACAGCGGCAGAATCACTTCCCTGCTCCTAGAGGTGATCCCCCTTACGATGCATCCCAACATCCTGTTTATTTTGCTAGCCGCTCTCCTGCACTGCTCAGAGTTATTCATACATGCATCCACCATGACCCCTAGGTCTTCTTCCCCTGTTGAGACCTCCAGCGCCACCCCTCCCAGGGTGTACCCGTGTTTAGGGTTTCCTCACCCAAGATGTAACACGTTGCACCTGGTGATATTGAAATTTAATTTCCAGGTGTGAGCTCATCTTTCCAGGGTGTTCAGGTCCCTTGCGGGGCCAACCTCCCCTCTTCCCCAAGGAGCTCACTAATCCTTCTGGTTGACATGACAGTCACCAGGACGGCCGTCTTCCATGACGGGTGTGACGTTTCACACCTGTACATAGGCTCAAAAGGCTTACCCATAAGCACTGCCAGAACTAGCAACAAGTCCCAAGGTAGTGGAGGTTCACACACCAGCAGGGACAAGTGGTCAAGGCCTGTAGAAAACCGCACAGTCACCTTCTCCTGCACCACTGTTGGCACACCTTCCTGCATCTCGTATGCAGAAATGGCTGCCAGGTGCATCTTAAGGGTCATCGATCACAGCACAGATAATAGCCACAGGGCAGGCAACCGGATCAAGCTTTTTGCCCTGACACCAAATGGAAATCTTGTCAATTTAAAGGTGTAGCACCAGCTAATAGACTTTTTTCTTGGAGCTTATTCATTGAAAGGCCCAAAGCCTGGAACTCTAGCCACTCAGGAGCCAGGCTCTGAGGTGCAGGGATTGAAGCTCCCCCTGACAAAGGCTGTTTTTTGCCAAAACACTGGAGTGTCATTGGTCCTCCTGGCAGTCCTAACTTACTAGCCAAATTTAATGGATGAATACATTTCCTACTTTTTTGTATTTATCTTGGCTCCTATCTACTGTATGTCTTAAGAGTACAGAATACATGTTTCTACTGAAGGTCCGGGTGCACAATCTTCCCCTGTTGTCTGGTCAGCAGATCTGGGTGAAGAGATAACTGCCACAGGGGTCTGCTGCTGAGGCTCGGGAGATCCAGGTACCAGAACTGACATTTCAGCCAACCCAGAGCTAGCAGGATAATCCATAACTTGTCCTTCTGAACCTTGACCAGCACCATGTGGATCAGGGAAAAGGTGAAAAGGCATACAGGAGGCTTGGGGTTCAGGGTCTCATGAAGGCATCCCCCACAAGTGCCCCAGACCGATGCAGGGACCACTTGTGCAACATCTTACCCACCCAGCTGAAAGCATCTGCCACCTGTCTGCTCCTGTGACACAGATTGCTAGGAGATCTGCATCCAGGCTGCACACAATGGTCCAGGTGCGGAGGGCCAACTGACAAAACATAAGGGAGTGAGTTCCACCCTGCCTGTTCAGGTAGAACATGATTGGAGTATTGTCCATCTGGACCTATACGACTTGACCCCTGACTAGAGGAGCAAATTCTGTCAGAGCTAGCCACACTGCATGGAGCTCTAGCAGGTTGATGTGGCGGCGAGACTTGCTGGGTGAAAAGAACCCGTGGGTCTTGTGGTCTCCCAGGTGCACTCCATGCCACACCAGACGCATCCATCATGAAAGTGACAGTCAGCTATGGGCAGATAAATGGGTCTCCTTCCTCCAGATGTTCTGGTATCAGCTACCACTGGATGGCATCCCACATCGGCTGGATCACTGTGATCGGCTGGTTCAGGTGACCTAGGTGCTGGGACCACTGATGGCTCAACTCCCACTGAAAGTGCCGCATCTGCCAGCGAGCCCACCAGACCATGCTGGTGACTAATGCCATGTACTGCAGCAGCCTCATGATGTCTGGGACAGCGCACTAATGCCTAATCTGATATGATTGGGCAAAGGAGGTAAGATCTGATGTCTGGTATGCAGGGAGGTGGGTCTTGGCCCCAAGAGAGTCTAGCTATGCCCTGATGAATTTAATCACCTGCGAGGGGATCCGTTTGGACTTGGCTGGGATGACCATGAGGCCCATGTCTCTGCAGATCTGGAAGGTCAGATCCAAGGACTGTTCCACAGCCTATCTGGATGGCCCACTTATCAGCCAGTCATGCAGGTGGGGATAAACCTTGACGCCCTTGCAATTGCAGGAAGGCTGCCACCACTGCCATGCACTTAGTGAAGACTCTGGATGCAGAATGAGAGGCCAAATGGCATGACCTGGAACTGATAAAGCAGCCCTTCTGCTTAGAACTGGGGGTACAGCCAGTGGGATGGATGGACTGAGATGTGAAAGAACACATCCTGGAGGTCTAGGGAGCAAAACCACATGCCTTGTTCCAGCGATGGTATCATCTAGTTCAGAGTGACCATCTGGAATGTGTGCTTCCATAGAAACTGGTTGAGATCATGTAGACCCAGTATGTGGATTTACCTCCCATATGTTTCAGGACCAGGAAGTACCTGGACACGTACCCTGACTTGCCACAGTGTCAGGGACATGGACTACTGCTCCTTTTGTGAGGAGCTGAGCAATATCCTCCCTAAGGGCAGACAGGTGCTCTGTGACACCGAGGGATCAGTAAGGAGGGACAACCTTGAAGTTGAGAGGCAACCCTGTGCCTAACACCTTGAGAACCCACTTGTCTACAGTACTGATGTACCAGTGAGTCCAGAAGGGGTGAAACTGACTACCTACAGGGAGTTGGGATGGGGACTGAACATGAAGGAGGTGGACACCCTCCAACCCATCACCGGGCAGCTTTGGAGGGGGCGCCATCCACTACAGTCAGAGGGGCACCACTTCCCTTGACCCCCACCAATTTTTGATCCCTGGCCAGAGAACTTGGCCTTGGGGTGTCAGACTTGAAACTGCCTATGCTGGGGCTGTTGCTGCCAAGGCTGCTGAGGCTGCAAGAACCAAAACTGAAAGGCCTTTTTCTTCTGCTTCTGGCCTTTTGGGTCCTTCTGGGATGAGGCTACAGAATCCAGGGTGGCACTGGACTTCTCAGTCCTAGTAAGATGCTCATCCACCCCTCAGTCAAAGAGGTCAGTGACCAGGATAGGGACATCGGCAAACTTATGCCGAGTGTCCGCCATGAAGGCGCAGTTCCTCAGTGATGTACTGCAACACCCGCATGAATCACCAATGTCCAAGGCCGTATGGAGCTAGTGCTAAACCATCGCTTGACCTTGATATCTGATGACTTTTACCTGTAACTGCTTATCAGCGGGAAGGTAAGGGGGGACATTATCAAGCACTCCCAGCAGGCAGTGACCGAAGTGAGCCATCAGCAGGGCATAGCTCATCTAACAGAGATCAAATAAGGAATCGACATAGACCTTCTTAGTTGTGATCAAGCTTATTTGACTCCTTGTTGGAGGGGTTTGTCCACATTCCCAGTATTTCCGGATTTCTAGAAGATGGAGTCAGAGACCAAATCCTTGGCCGAGGGGTGGTCAGAGAACCAGAACAGCCAGGCAAAAGGGAGCTTCTATTTGGGGGCCACATGGGCTGAGGGTGCTGGGCAGGAGGCTGGATGCTGCCAAAGCTCCAGGACCGGTCCCATAATGGCCTCAGTCATGGGAAAGGCAACCCCATGGATTCATCCTTATCCAGGATGCCAGTAAAGGGATATTTAGCCCTTTTTGACCTGCAGCAGCCAGTCAAAAATATGGATTAGGGGACAAGCCCTGCTCTACCCTGCCAAGGCCCACTGCTGCCAGAGAAGCTACTTGCAGCACCACCACAGATGCTGGCATAGCTTCTTGCCATTTAAGGATGAGAAGGACAAGGCGCATCGACGGCAATGCCTACCAGTCAAGCATGACTGAGAACTCTAAGAGCACCTCAATCTTGACCATAAACCCAGGGGCCGATGTTGAGGAGAAACAGCCAGCACTGGTGGTGACTGCATGTATTCCTGTGGAGGCTGATCCAGAGTGGTAGCGGTCGGGGACACTGATCGTTCCACATCCTCCTGAATGAGGATGGAGAAGACCAGGTCTTGGAGATCAACTCTGCCTATTCCAACAACTGGACAACAGGTTTGAGAAAGGCCTTGAACACCTGAATGACCAGTGTTGAGGTTATCAAGCCCAACAGGGTTACCGCGGAGCCAGTGATCTACCTCTTTTCCAATTTTGTCTTCGTCAAATCCAGGCACTCAAGATGCTTCAAGCAGTCAAGGGTGTCGAATGAGCAGGAGTAGTGTTATCTTTCCCAGTCCTATGACTGACGACGGTGTTTTTCATGCTTCTCACCATGGCAGGAAGGGCTCTCTCTGAAGGTCCGGAGGGTGACATATTTGTCAAAACTCCCCTGTGAAGGATGCTCCAATGCTGGCCCCAGCTGTGAGCAGCACTGAGGTCAATTAGGTTCTTGTTGCAGCCTTCCCTGCCACCTCTTCCACAGTCACAAGTTGGGCTACGGAGGCCACCTTGTGGCCACCCTTTGACCACAATTTTGTGCCTCGGCTGGCTGGCCAAGGAGAAGACACACCTTGCAATCTTTGAGAGATGATGGTAGCATCATCTGACAGAGGTTGTAACCTGCAGCATCATCCATAGGCAGTAAAGGCACCACATGTGGGCCCATCCGCAACGTCTTCTGCCAGCCCGTGATGCACTGCCTGAAGCCGGGAGTTTGCTTCGCTTCATCATGTTCCATCATCCATCACCAATGGCTGGAGAAGTACTGAGGAATAAGTGGTATCTGAAAAGTTAAAGAAAATAATCAAAGTTTGGCAATGGTGCACCTTACAGGCCCTACAATACGCAGCGCTACAAAGGCAGAGACCAAATTCTTCCAGCGGGAAGGAAGATCTGATGTCATGGGGTGGAGATGAAGGATATACCACCTGGGTGGTGGGAGGAGCTTTGCATAAAGACATTCTGACAAATCAGCTCTTGTGGCAGATCTACCACTGTGCCTCTACAAACAGGCTGTTTTTTTAGCATCTTTCTAGTTCTTGTTCACTTTCTCTGTCCCTCCTCCCCTCCCCACCCCTCCCATCTCTTCCCTCTTACTGGTATTTGAAAATAACTAGTCACTTCTGTGGTTTGTTTATAGTTGGAACTGTTGGAGGTTTTATGCATCACTGTATTACACTGTTTGTGCAAAACTAGCAATCTGATTATAGTTTAACTAGGTAATGGCACTTTAAATGTCAGCCTCATAGGCCCTAGTTTGCCATGGTGATGCCACGCCTTAAAAAAGCTTCAGGAACACAGAGTGAAATGTTGGCAGTGGGTTCAGTGCTACTGTCAGTTGCTGCAGTATTAATAAAATCTGGCCAGAGTCAACAGAGATGCAGTCAAGGAATTTGGGGTAAAAATACTGAAAATTAGTTTTTAAAATATTTTTTCACCAAATTTCCAACATTGCCCTTCTTCATGAGGCAGGGTCATAACAAGGCTGAGAAAATATTGAACTCCTGGCCTAAAGGTGATTTGGGGCAGGGACTGCAAAATCAACTTTCAGAATGCAAAAACACATATTGGGCAGGAGTTGAAAAATGACAACTGTCACATTCATGAGGTGCTGTAAAGAAATGGCTATGTTGAAAATTTGGGGTAAAAATATTGAATATTACCAAAGTTATGAGCCCGCGTTTGCAAAATTCAGCATAGCCTCATAACTTGGGTAGTTGGTTTTTTTTTTTTAAGAAATTTTTACACCAAATTGAAAACATAGCCTTCTTATGCTCCTACCTCAAGAATAAGGTCATAGAATATTTTCAACTCCTGTCTGAAAGGTGATTTCATGCAGGGACCGCGTAATAACCTTTCAGGATGTTGGGGACATTTTGGCCAGGATTTGAACAATGACAGCTGTCACATTCATGAGGTGCTGTAACGATTTGGCTATGTTGTAAATTTAGGGTAAAAATATTGAAAATTACCAAAGTTACAAGTCTGCATTCGCAAAATTCAATGTAGGCTCATAACTATTATTTTTTAATATTTTTACACCAAATTTTCAAAGTACCCTTCTTATAACTTACTATGCTATTTTTTCTGGTGTTCCGGCGGCAATCCCCTTTCGGTCTCCTGCACGTACCCTGGAACCTCCCCAGGGCGGAACCCCCAGGCACAACTCTGGAAATGCCCAATCACAGTCGTTGCAGGGATCCAGGCCAGTCTTGGGGCAGAGGCGTATTCCAGACACACCGGAGCCAATTTTATTGTGTTTTTCTTGATGGAGGTTCATGTCAAGCGGATGCTGCAACACACCCACGTCATGCATCCAACATGCCCTCCTTAGTGTGGCACACTAGTCGGTGCTCCTGGTGATGGTGCATCCTGTGGTCACCCCAGAGCCCTGAAACTGGAGTCACTCAACCCCTCTCCCCCTCAGGAACATAGCCTTCTTATGACCCCTCTTCTTGAACAAGGGCAGGGAAAATTTTCAACTCCTTTAGGGATGTAAAAAAACATTTTGGCCAAGATTTGAAAAATGACCACTATCACATTTATGAGATGTTGTAAGGATGTGGCTATGTTGAAAATTTAAGGCAAAAATATTGAAAATTATCAAAGTTACAAGCCTGCGTTTGCAAGATTCAACGTAGGCTCATAACTTTATTTTTTAATATTTCTGCACCAAATTTTCAACAAAGCCTTTTTATGACCCCACCTCATGAACAACAGGTAGAGAAAATGTTCAACTCCCACGTGAAAGGTGATTACGCACAAGCACCATGAAATCACATTTCAGGACTTAACTGCTTAATGTCAGTACAACTGTCAGGCACGCACAATAAAATCTGGCGGCCATCTTGGACACAGAGGAGTGTGCTGTGTTCCGCCATGACTGCCAACAGAGTTAAAATAGTGCAGTGTGACTGCCAATGGAGACAGTGAGCAGAGTGCTTCATGGACATGGAGGCAACTGTGTTGGAACTCCAACATGTTCGGTCGGAAGGAATACACTGACTTCTGATAGCAAGAGGTCTGCAGGGCTACGCCCACTGCAGCCCTAATAAAATATTTATTGTCCTAAAAGCCGAATCTTGTTTCCTTGCTTGGTTCTGTGATCATTTTGAGCCCAGCTTCTTTTGTTGGTTTTGCTTCTGTGGTGCAGAGGCTCTGTTTTGCCCCTGAGCCACCTCCTTTGTTCTCACTCCTCGGAAAGACATGACTAACAGGGATGCGTTTGAGAGATTTTTAGCCGTCCATGGTTGAAGCCATTGCACCCATCTTACAAGCATCAAGTATAAGGACTGCTTTCTGATGAACTGCAGAATGTTGCAGGATCAGGATGCATCTGCCAGGAAAGCCAAGCCTAAGGTCAGGAGACATGTGATCAGCAACCTCCGAATCAGTGGACAGATCAAAGGATATCTGTTTGTGGGAGTAACTAACAATTAATGACGGCTGCTCCTAATCCTACATGTCCCTCTAAGGACAGCATGTTACCATGTAAAAATTACTTGTAATTTTTATCTTCATGCTATTACCAGCAACTGAATATACAGGTTACTCACCTGTAACAGGAGTTCTAGGATGGTATATATTGTTCATCCACACTGTCTGGCAGGTATCCTTGCCGCTTTAAATCTTGCCGGAAGGTCTTCAAGCTGGCTCCTCCCACCCACCCAGGTGGTAAAACTCTCGGCTCCGCCCCATGACGCCAGATCTGGCCCGCTGGAAGCTCAGGTTGTGCGTCGAAGCCCGGGAGGTTGGGTGGGTCGTGTGGATGAACAACATATACCATTCCTAGAACTCCTGTTACAGGTGAGTAAACCTGTATTTCTAGGGACAAGGATATGTTCACCATCCACACTGTCTGGCAGACTCCTAGCAGTTCTCCGGGAGGAGGGAGGCAAGGCGACACCCCTACTTAGGAATAGAGACTGAGAACCAAGGCCCCAAAACCAGCATCCCGGCGTGACTCAAGGTCGATGTGGTAATGGGTGATGAAGTGTGCTGACTTCCAGGTAGCAGCCCTGCAGATTTCCTGGATAGGATGTCCCTGGAAGCAGCCACCGATGCAGCAGAATGGCGGTAGAATGAGCTCTTATCCTCTGGGAGGCTCCATGCCCGCCAACTTATAGCAGAGATCTATGCAGGAGGTGATCCACCTGCCTATCGTCCGCTTGGCTGCAGGTCTGCCAGGTGCGGCTTCAGCGTAGGTGACAAACAGCTGGCGAACCTCTCCCCGAATTTCAGCCGTGTGCTCCTTATAGTAAGCTAGCGCCCTTCTAGGGTCCAGAGTATGGAGCCTATATTCGGCCTACGAGGTGTGATTGGGGTAGAACACTGGTAGAGTCAACAGCTGGTTAAGGTGAAACTCCGACACCACCTTCGGAAGGAATTTCGGGTGGGGCAGGGACAACCTTGTCCCTGTGGAAGACCAGGTAAGGAGACTCGATGCAGAGTGCCTGGAGCTCTCCCATCCTTCTGGCTGATGTGATAGCCACCAAGAAGGCGGTCTTCCACGACAGCTGAGAGAGTTCACACCTGTGCATTGGTTCGAATGGCTTGCCCATGAGCTTTGCCAGTACCAGCAGTAGATCCCACGGAGGTGGAGGTTCTCGCACCGGAGGGGAAATGTGATCAAGGCCTTTGAAAAAGCGCCAGACCACCTTCTCCAGCGCCACTGACTGCTTCCCGGCCCGCGCCCGGTAAGCAGAGATGGCTGCCAGGTGCACCTTAAGGGTCGTCGACCTAAGCCCTTGCTGAGAAAGGGACCAAAGGTAGTCCAATATGCTCGCCAAGGAACAGGAGAAAGGGTCCAGGCCCTTGCCCTGGCACCAAATGGAAAATCTCTTCATTTGAAGGCGTAGCATTTTCTGGTCGACTCCTTATGGGACGCCTCAACCACGCTGAGGACCTCGGCCGGAAAGACCTGAGGCCTGGAACTCTAGCCGCCAGGAACCAGGCCGTCAGGTGCAGGGATTGAAGGTCCGGATGGAATACCTTCCCCTGATTGACTGAGAGCAGGTCCGGGCGAGCTGGAAGCTGCCTCGGGAGCTTGGAGCTGAGGCTGAGGAGATCTGGGTACCAGTACTGGCGGGGCCAGTCTGGGGCTATCAGAATCACCTGTGCCTTGTCCCTCCTTGCTTTGAGAAGCACCTTGTGCATCCAGGGGAAAGGCGTAGAAGAGGCACGGGGTCCACGGCCTTGAGAAGGCATCCCCCTGCAGCGATCCCTGCTGAGGGGGGCGGGCATGGAACAGCCTCAGCTTCGCATTCTCCCTGGAGGCAAACGGGTCCACCTGAGGTGTGCCCCAACGGGAGAATAGATCTTGTACTACCTCCAGCAGGAGAGACTACTCGTGGGACGCAGCCCCTATCCGGCTTAGGGCATCGGCCAGGGTGTTGGAGGCTCCTGCCACATGAATGGCTAGGAGATCCGCCTCCAGGCTGCGCACGAGTGACCAGATGCGGAGAGCTTCCTTGCATAGAAGCATGGAGCGCGTCCCGCCCTGGCGGTTTAGATAGTACATGGTCGTGGTGTTGTCCGTCTGGACCCGGACCACTTGACCCCGAAGAAATGAAGCAAAGGCGGTGAGAGCTAGAGGCGGACCGCTTGAGCTCCAGCAGGTTGATGTGGCATCGGACACCGCGGGACCAGAGGCCGTGGCGCTCGTGTTCCCCAGATGGGCACCCCAACCCATCAGAGAGGCATCGGTCAATAGAGAGACCGCCGGCTCAGGGCGGACAAACGGGATGCCCTCCTGCAGATGAACTGGAACAGTCCACCACTGAGAGCGTCCACATCCCTGGGTCACCCGTCACTAGCTGGTCCAATGGATCGCAGCGTTGGGACCACTGGCTGGCCAGCCCCCACTGAAGGGGCGCGATGTTCCAGCGGGCCCAACGGACCACGCTGGTACAGGCCGCCATGAGACCCAGGAGGCGAGGAAGTCCCGGAGAGATGCATTGCCCAACCAGAAATGATTGGGCAAGGAGGAAAGAACCTCGCCCTGTCCGCTGGGAGCCGTGTTTCTGGCTTGAAGAGAGTCAGCTCTGCCCCGATGAAAAGAATCACCTGCTTCGGCTCGAGTTCCGACTTGCCTCGTTGATGAGAAAGCCGACCTGAGAGCAAACCCAGAGGGCCAGATCTCTGACCGCCCACCTCCTGTCTGAGGGGCTGCTATCAGCCAGTCGTCCAGGTAAGGGTAAACCCGGACCCCGGCGTCAGAGGGAATGCTGTCACCACTGCCATGCATTTGGTGAAGACCCTGGGAGCTGGAGATAAGCCAAGGGCATGGCTTGGAACTCGAAAAGGGATCCCTCCGCTCGAAAGCGAAGGAACCTCTGATGTGACGGACGGACAGGGACGTGAAAGAACACGTCCTGTAGGTCCAGAGAGCAGAACCACACGCCATGTTCCAAGGATGGTATTATCTGAGCCAGAGTGACCATCCTGAAGGTTCGAGACCTTAGGAACTTGTTTAGGTCATGCAGGTCGAGAATGGGGCACCAGCCCCCCGTCCGTTTCGGAACCAGGAAGTACCTGGACACGAACCCCGGGTTTGAGGGAGGGTCCGCCACCTCTCATCACCTCCTTCTTGAGGAGGAGAGCGATGTCGGCTCGGCGAGCTGACATCGAGGCTTCGGACCCCGAGGTGCGACGGCTCTGAAGGGTGGGGCCTGCTCGAACTCCAGAGGCAGGCCCTTTCCCACCACCTCCAACACCCACCGGTCTGTGGTGATAACAGACCAGGCAGAAAGAAAGTGGCCGAGCCGTCCCCCCCATGGGGGCACCTGGGGTGAGGCGACGGGGTTGGGACCGACACCCCTCAACCTGTCACTGGGCAGGCTTGGAGGAAGGACAGGTCGAGGGACCTCCAGGGCCTTTACCTCCCTGCTTCCTGGAGGAGGAAGCCGCGGGCTTGGGTTTGGGACGCCAAGCGCGAGCCTGCTGGCCCTGATGCTGCTGGGCAGACGGACGAAAGGGCTTGGGTTTCGGTCTGCGACCCTTGTCCCTCTGAGCGGATAAGACCGAGTCCAAAGTGGCATTAGACTTTTCGATCCTCTGGAGGTGGCCTTCCACTCCAGGGCCGAAGAGGTCGGTCCCCAGGAAGGGGACATCCGCCAATTTGTGCTGAGTATTCGCTATGAAGGTGGATATCCTCAGCCATGCCCGACGGCGCACAGCCACTGCGGCCGCGACTGACCTGGCGCATGAGTCTCCAATGTCCAGAGCAGTCTGAATGTTGCTTGGCCACTGCCCTGCCCGGTCCCGCACCTGCCTAACCGTGGTCTGCAGGTCAGCGGGAGATGAGGAACTACCTCGGTCCAGGGAGCCCAACAGGGCATGGGAGAAATGTGCTACAAGCACGGCCGAGCTGGCCTGATTAAGGCCAAGGGAGGACGAGCGAGACTTTTCGTCCGCATAGTCAATTTCTTGGACTCCTTGTCGGAGGTTTGTCCACGCCCCAGCGCTCGCACGCCGAAAACGCTTGTCGGTAACTAACCCCTCGGCTGAGGGATGTTCTGAGAAACCAGACAGGGAACCGGTAGGGACCGCATACTACCTGGCCATCCTGGCCGAAGGCACAGGGCAGGAAGCAGGGCACTACCAGAGCTCCAAGGCCGGGCCCACAATGACCTCGGCCACAGGAAAGGCCTCCGTAGGGGAATCCCCTCGGTCCAATATCTCCGTGAGGGGATACTTGGCCCGCTTGGATACGGGCTCGAGCTGCATCCCGGTGGACTCCGAGATGAGCCTAAGCAAACCCGGGAAGGACGAAAGGCTGTCGTCCAGCGACTGACCTCCAGAGGACTCCAAGTCCACCGCCTGGAGAAAAGGGAGGAATCGTCTGCCGGACTCCAGAAGAGTCCGCAAGAGCTGCCTGGTTTGAGCCACCTCCACCTGCCGAGGCGATCAGGAGTGAGGTGACAGACAGCCTATGGGGCAGACCCTGAGCCAACCGAGAGTTCTTGGTCGGAGCCCCAAACAGCGGCTGTGGAGGCGGAGGTTCCACCGGAATCGGTGGAGCAGCTGGTTTTGGCCGAACAACCGGCCTGAGAACAGGATCCTCAGGTAAGACGAGGGGTTGTTTCGGCCGCTCCAGTGACAGCCACTTAATGGCCGGGGAAGAGCGTGTCGGCTTGTTCCCGGTCAGAAGAACTGTTGCCACATGAGGTCCCGATATCGCCGCGTAACTTACGTCGAAGCCTCCCCTCGTCTGAGGACGGCGGCGGCGTACTTACCGCTGAGTGCCGAGACCGCCTATGACGGCAGGATCGGCTGGACCGCTAAGAAGTCGAGACCGAGAACCTCGGCCTTTCCGAGGGCGGTGCAGGGAGGGACGGGTGGAACCGACTCCCCTCGGCTCGAGGGTTCACCCAGGGCTCCAGGAACCGAGGCACTGGCAAGCCCACGGATCCTCAACTCCCACCAGGGGAACCGTGGAGAGGCTTTCAGCCGGGCTGGTCGACAACCCGTCCAACAGGTCAAGAAAGATCTCGATCAGGCCAACGGAGTCTCGGTCAACTGACCTGACGGGACACCGTGAGACCAGTGGCCGGAAGTCAAACGATCGATCAAGTCGATGGCTGACAACTCGGGAGAGGGACTCTTCCGCTCCCAAGAGCGCCGACGGAGGGACTTACCTTGTCTCTTCCTCTTGGACCGAGAAGAAGGTCCAGCAGATGCTGGTCCCTCTCCCTAGTGGAGAGGGACAGACAAAGCTCCTTAAAGGAAGCTGTATAAGAGGAACCCAGGGACAGCGGGATAAATGCGGCGGTCGAGGAAGAATCACGGCCCAGCGCCTCCTCTTCGAGGCGAACATCTGCTCTAGCTGATCCGAGCCGGCCGCCGCGGAAACCACTGACCGGACCTCTTTTGACTTCACCGGAGGAAAACGTTTTTCAGGGCACCCCAGTTGTAAACGGGCAGCACGGTCTTCGAGGACGTAGGCTGAGAAGGAAGAGCACAGGTCGCAAGCCTGCGGATCATGCTCAAGGCCTAAACAGTAGACACATGTGGAGTGCGGATCCGCTCAAGACATCTTCTGCCCGCGAAGGGCATCTCCGGAAACCGGTGTCGATGGTCCATCGAGCTGCTGAGGGATAGAAGACCAAGTCTATAATGCAAAAACTTTTAAATTTGGAAAACCAAGAATTAGGAACCAGTCTTATATGCAGAGCGTTAAGGAGGGAACCTGAGCTTCCAAGCGGTAAGGAAGATCTGGCGTCATGAGGCGGAGCCGAGAGTTTTACCACCCAGGTGGGTGGGAGGAGCCAGCTTGAAGACCTTCCAGCAAGATTTAAAGCGGCAAGGATACCTGCCAGACAGTGTGGATGAACAACATATTCATGTCCCTAGAATAAAGATTTAAGGTTAGCAGCCTTTTCTCATAACTAGTAAGCTGTGTAAATAAAAAAGTTATACAGTAGCTTTCATTAACTGTATGTTATTAATTTTGGCTCCATAAGAAACAGAACATATGAGAACAGAGATGTGCATCTAACACAGGGAATTACAAATGTTTGGATCTGGCTTTATTTGATTAAAATTTACACATAAAGCTGAACTGTAACCTGCATTTAAACAATAAAAAATACTTCTTTTATCTTGCACAAATACTCACTTTTGCAAGTATATTTTTTTCCCTTTTAGCTAAACTTCCTCTGGCGCCGGCACAGACTATCACCAGCAATGTTATAAGAACCTTGGTAACAGATTTCAAAGGAACCAATATGAACTAATTTACTAAAATAGTTAACTGGGGTCAGATAATGGAACCAGGTATGTAAATCAAGGCTCAGTCAGTCCATGGTTACCCCCTGGAAACTCCACTTGGGAGCAAAGTGCAGGGTTATTTATTCTCACCACCTGCTCACTATCCACAGCAGTCTGTTGTATCTGGCACAACAAGGCTCACTTGAACGGACATGTTTTACGCAACTCAAATCAACATATTTGATGTGGAAGACTGAATGCAAACACCATTATCAGCTCTAATAATGAACTTTATGAAGACTGAATTGTTGCAAATGTAAGTCATCGTGTTCCTTTTATTTACTCAGTAAAATACGTGAACCGATGTTCTCTGTGCCAAAGAGTTTTTAGGACACATTAAGTTTTGGGAAGTTGACAGATCAAAGAAGACATCTTTGAGCCATAAAACTGTAAGCCAATAGGGCCATGCACATAACTGCGCTAGCTGCTTTGCAGGACCCACCGATTCCAGTCTGCAGTCCGGTGGATCCTTGATGGTCACCGTCACAGATACAGGGATGGTGGTTTTCTTAATGACAGACAAAATGGGTCATTAATCATTAATTGTATCCCGGGACTCTTCTTTCTGAACCCTGTAAAGTCCTGCATGTGAGCGTCTATTTCCTTTGCTGTTTGCATACTTGTAAAGCTTTATCCCGCTTTCTACCATCCCTCAGCTGGTCCACCTGCTGTTTTTTTTTTTTTTTAAAGATACATGCTGCTGTTCCTCCTACAGGTCTAATGTAACGCGTATTTGCATCATCAGCATGAGGCTCTGGCCCAGGGGAAGTTGCTGCCTGATGAGTAGTCAACCTGCCCCTCGTCTGAAGAATGAAGCTCCCCAATTTCTATGTCTGACTCACGGTCACTTTCGTTAGATGGCACTGGGGATATATCCCTGCGTGTGGAGGGTTCTCAAGGATGTGGCACCCACATTTGGTCATTTTCTTTAGTTGTTACTTTGCTCAGTCAGCCATTCTGTGAGGAGGCCCGCTGTGCTGCACAGATCTTTGAACAGTGAGGCAAACTCTCATGGTCCCAGATCTGGGGAAGAAGGGTGACACCGTTCATGAGACAAATGGGGAGGGTCCTTCAATAGTCCAGAGGCCTGAGAATAAGGAAAGTGCTTAGGTCTGGACTGCTCTGATGCAGAGGCTTTCTTTGCCAATACCGCTGCTCTGCAGAAGTGGGGGCTGAGCTTCATTACTCTGTCTGGACAAGCTTGTGACACAGCAGGTGCAGTCGGTGCCTACCACTGTGGTACACAGACCAGAATGGCAATTCTTGCACTTTGGTGCCTTTGATCTAGTGCCCTCCATGAAACAACCTGATGAAGCCACTGATGAAATGGATTGGGGACCAGTAATGCTTGGTGAGCTGTAAGACTGCAATGTTCTGGCAGCACCACAGCCTCACAGTCTGATGGGCAGTTGAGGACCACAAGGTGACTGTTTTCAGTCTGTCCCCTGAGGATCCATTCCAAATACACACTGACAGCTAAAGATATTGCTTGTTACTGGTGGATTTAAAAATTAAGTGTAGCCGTGATGGACGAGTAATTTTACGCCCAAAAATTTCTTCAAAATGGCCTCTGCCAATGCATTTATCAGTCGTGTGCAAGATGGCTGCCAAGTTTAAAAGCACATGCATGGCCATATACACTATATACAGCGGCCCTTACAAATACATGCGAGCATGTGCAAAACATGGCTGACTTCCAGCTTGCTACAAGAGGCCCCCCATGATGGCACTGTTATAAACGTGAGGCTCTTAGTGCAGAACACCCCAATCACTACTTTAATGTGCAGTAAGAGTAAAGCACAGTGACCCTTTAGCAGGGCACTCCTCTCCCTCCAGATCAATAACTGGCACCGATCCAGTATAGGCTCTGTAGAGGGGAATAGGTGTCTCCCAGCACGAAGGGAGAATGGGCTTTTGCAGTTCAGCCATGCCCTACAGCACTGGTTCTTCCAGCAACCTCCCCCATGTGAAGAAACAGCTCTCTCAATGAGTCATCTTCTCTTCCAGCTGAATCAACATCTGTTCTGCCAGGGGGATGAGACTCACCGAGTGGAGAAGCAACTGTTCAGATTTAACCACAGAAAAAGGTCCACAGGGAGAAAACGTTTCCCTACAAGGCAGGGAGCTGTCTACTGGCTAAATGACTCATTAAAAAGACTAAGGGTGTATGGTAAAGGAGCTTGTCCTACACTTTCAGAGATTTCAATGAGTCCCAACTTATAGGGGAGGACAGCCCCTACCATATAATGCCTGCCTATACTATAGGAGCCGACATACAACTCAATGTTTTTTACCTTAGTAGATTTTTATGCAGTTTTCACCAGTCTCAGAAACAATGTCCTCATTTGCTCCCCAGTTCAGTTTGCAAATCAAAGTAACCCCTGTATTATGCAAAATAAATAACCCCAATAAGGATGGGCTATTTCCTAACTACCTCATTGGTTGTGTGACATTATGAGCTCTCGAGATTGCATGTCACAGAACCCTCTGAGCGTTAAGAATCAGCTCACTCTTAACATCTGGAGATTAATTATAGGTAACCAGGCTCGTGGTGTTCTGTAGCACTTTGTCCTCATTTCTGCAGCAGGGCTTGTTGAGTTCTGCAGCATCATTTCTGGGTTTCTGCATCATGATTTATTAATTTCTGTGGCAGAATTCAGTCCTGCCATTAGATAAAGTAAGTAAGCGTTTATTTTTAGTCGCCCAATCCCAGAGGCTCTGGGTGCCATACATAAAATCAGAATTAAATTATCTTGGAGGTGGAAGGCTAGATTTGCTGGCCAAGGCAACCTAGCTTCACCTGAGCTCTTTCCTTTTAGCTTGCTTGAAAGGACAGAACTAAGAACCTTACCAGAGTAAGGGAAAGGATTAAGACTTTTGGCTAGGCAGATTTACTGTGTGCTGTTGTTTTTATTTTGTACACACAAGGATTGTTACTGTTTGTTGCTAACATTTTATTGCTTTCTTTTTCTCTGATTTACATTGCTGTTGCTGGGTATACCTTCTGCTGCATTATTACAAGGTGTGCCTACAGGTGTGTATTAACAGATTACTGCTGTAATCTTCTGATTCAAATTATCTTCTGCAAGGTATATCTTCTGTTACTGCTTTATTTTTCTCTGTAGCAAAGTGTTTCTTACAGGGCATATCTTCTGTAAAATTATTACAGGTGGTGCGTACATTTTTGTGACTTTTTATCATTAGGCTAAGCAAAATTACTATTTGCCTCTATTTATTTTTTGCTGAAAAGGTTGTTTTTTTTTGTCTCAGAGGTGTTGCAGTCTCCTTCTCACATTGAAGACAGGGAGAGTGAGAAAGCAGCCACTGCTTCCTTGAATCAAGGAGGTTATTTCTAGACTACACTGAACTGAATTATTACTTTTTGGACCTGTGTAAGTAACTAGTATTGATTGTTTTTGGGGTGAACTTTTCTTATTTAATTTGCCAGGAGGAACTGTAGCTGGGAGATATTTGCAGTCAGTTGTGACTAGACCTGTTACTTAGCCTTTGTGAAATAGGTGTCTGAAAGGAAGGAAGGCACCCCGGGTGGAAGGTAAGAGTTGTAGGTGACTGTTTCTGGACAGTGGGTTAAGTCCCACCACCCACCCTTCCACTCACCCCAGCCCCCCAAGCGCATAACTTCCTTTATAGCAGGGGTTCTGACATCACTTCCTCAAAACTGCTAACAACATACACCTGTTCACATCCTTAAAGGCACAGCACACTGAATAGGGGGTACAGACACTGACAAGCTTGCACACACTAAAACAAGAACAAAAAACAAAAAAGCATCTGTAACTGGAAGGGACACAGACATGTGGGGAGTGGTGCAATGCACTGGCTGTGGAGCAGCAGTCTTCCGGGAGACATTCTGGAAACTGCATTGCTGCCCTATTTGCAGGCACCTCTCTGGTCTGAGTGAGGAGGTTGTTCGTCTCCATGCTGACCTGGCAAGGATTCGGGAAACCTGCTCCCCCACCCAGGGACCACACAGACCACTGCCACTACCTCAGAGATTGCCAAGAAAGAGGAGTGGTTGGACCATGCTGGGCTCAGGGAGGGTGAGGGTGGTGGAACAGAGGTGCATCCCTCCAGTTGTGCCTCTCCACAATTCATTTGCCACTCTGGTGAAGCATGGTTTCTCTATGGAGGCACCAGCAGTGGAGACCAAGGAGGATGCTGGGAACTTCCACAATGGAGACCCACAGGAGGGTGGCCCAGGACCCCACAGGGGAAGGAAACAGCTCCTGGTGGGGGACTCAATTGTTAGGGGGGGTAGAATTGAGGAAGGGGAAAGGGGGGTGAGGAGCCTGCCCGGTGCCAAGGCTTGGAGGGACAGGAAATGAATCCTCAGGATCGTGGGAGCAGCAGCAAGGGGAAGGGAGCTGGATGTCATTATCCACCTAGGGACGAATGACCTGGCTGAGAATGGGATCAGAGCAGTGCAACAGGAGTTTGTGGAGTTGGGGTGGGGCCTTAGACATGTAGCACAGACGGTAACTTTCTCGGAAGTGCTACCTGTCTATGGCATGGATGAGGATAGGGCACACCACACCATGGGATTCAATGACTGGTTGTAAAGCTGGTGCAGAGCTCAGGGATTTGGCTTCACTGGGGACTGGGGCTCCACCTGGAGGGATGCAGGCCTATACAGGTATGATGGTCTGCATCTATCCTGGAGGGGAACCAGGATCCTAGGTGATAGGTTTAAATGCTTCAGTGGCAAGCATTTAAACTAGCCAAGGGGGAGGCACTGAAGAGGAGAAGGGAAATCCTAGCCCCCCCCCAAACAAAACAGGGTAATTAGTGAGGTAAACACCAAAATAGAGTAGTCGATAGGGAGAAGGGCAGGGATAAATGGAGAAAAAGACAAAGGCAGTAGGGACACGGATGGGGCAAAAAGAAATACAGCCATAAAAAAATGGAAGGTAATGAGAACCGATGCCCGTAGTCTAGATAAAAAGCTCCCTGAAATGGTGGCCTTGATGGAAGAGGGATGCCTGGATATTGTGGCAGTCATAGAAACATGGTACACAAAGAACCATGACTGGGATGTCAACATACCAGGGTACACAATCTACAGGAGGGACAGGGAGGGAAGAAGAGGAGGAGGAGTAGCTCTCTATGTAAGGGAAGGGATCAAAGCAACAGAACTAAAGGGTAAACAGGAAGGAGAGGAAGCACTGTGGGTCACCCTGGAGACTGGAAATGGCTCCATAATCCGCACAGGGGTTGTATACAGACCCCCGTCTCAGGGGGAGGAAATGGACAAGGACATGACAGACGGCATCCTTGGGATGGCAGAGAAAGGGGAGATATTGCTGATGGGGAACCTGAATATGTCAGATGTTGACTGGAGTACCTTTGCTGCAGCCACATCCAAGAGCAGGGCCATTCCCGATGCCCTACAGGGGGCATGCCTCAGACAGGTAGTTTTGGAACCCACTCGGGAGAGAGCAATCTTAGACCTGGCACTCTCAAATGAGGATGGAGAGAGGATCTCTGATCTTGAAGTGGGTAGCCATCTGGGAACAAGCGACCACCAAACAGTGTGGTTCACGATAAACTTAGCTGTAGAGTCAAGCCACACAAAAGTGAAGGTACTGGACTTCAGAAGGACTGATTTTGTCAAAATGGGAGAGTGCCTCAGAAATGCACTAGCAAACAGGCAAGATGGTGGGTGGAGAACAACCGTGGAACGCAAAACCGCCATCACAGAGGCAACAAGTCTTTGTTGAAGCAAATAAACAAATCAAAACGAAAGAAAAACACTATGGTTCTCAAAAGAAGTGGCGGGACGGAAAGGGAAAAGATAGCATTCAGGAAGTATAAGGAAACACAGAAGGAGCAGGACAGATAACTGTACCAGTTAAAACAGAAGGAAGCGGGTAAGGCAGTCAGAATAGCAAAGGCCCAAACCGAGGAAAAGATAGCCAACTTGGTTAAGAAGGGGGATAAAACCTTTTATAGGTACATTAGGGAGCAAAGAAAGACTAAAGCAGGGATACTGAGGCCGAACAGAGAGGAAGGTGGTTGGGCAGAGAGCGACAGTGAAAAAGCAGGGATACTGAACGAATACTTCTGCTCAGTATTCACAATGGAAAAGCAGGGGGAAATACCTAATTCGGTCAACAGAAGCACTCTGGATAGGGGGGTTGATATTAGTCCTTTCACAGAAGAAAGGGTTCTGAAAGAACCCTTAAAACTGAAGGTGGATAAAGCAATGGGGCCTGATGAGATTCACCCCAGGATTTTAAAAGAACTAAGAGAAGAACTAGTAACACCACTGACTACCCTTTTTAATAAATCATGGGAGGATGGGGTGGTACCTGAGGACTGAAGGAGGGTACATGTGATTCCCCTTCACAAAAGTGAGAGCAAGATAGAGGCAGAAAACTACAGACCTGTCAGTTTGACCTCAGTGGTAGGAAAAATGATGGAATCACTTCTGAAGGAAAGAATTGTTGCGTACCTAGAGGCCAGTGGGGCACAGGACCCAAGGCAGCATGGGTTCTCAGCAGGAAAGTCATGTCAGACAAATCTAATTGATTTCTTTGACTGGGTGACCAAAGCAATAGACCAGGGAGGGGCTGTGTGGACATGGCCTACCTAGACTTTAGCAAGGCATTTGACACAGTCCCGCACAAAAGATTAATAAACAAATTAGCCAGCCTGGGAGTGGGTCCTAAGGTGGTAGCCTGCATAAAACACTGGTTGGACAACAGGACACAGCAGGTAATAGTAAATGGAGTCTACAGGGAAGAAAGAAAGGGTTACTAGTGGGGTACCGCAGGGTTCAGTACTGGGGCCGGTCCTTTTTAACTTCTTTATAAGTGACATTGCACAGGGACTGGAAGGGAAAGTATGTCTCTTTGCAGATGACACAAAGATCTGCAACAGGGTTGATACACAAGGTGGGGTGGAAAGGATGAAAAGGGACTTGGCAAGGTTGGAGGAATGGTCAAATGTATGACAGCTTAGAGTCAATGCAAAGAAGTGCAAAGTAATGCACCTGGGAAACAAAAACCCAGGGGAAGAGTAAACAATGGGGGGTGAGAGACTGCCAACAACAAAAATGGAAAGGGACCTGGGGGTAGTCATATCAGATTACCTAAAGGTGGGCCAGCAATGTGAGAAGGCAGTAAGGAGGGCTGCGCGGATACTGGGATGCATAGGGAGAGGCATCACCAGTAGAAAACAGGAAGTTGTTGGTCCTCTGTTCAGACAGTTGGTAAGGCCACATCTGGAGTACTGTGTATAGTTCTGGAGACTCCATCTCCGCAAAGACATAGACAGGGTGGAAGCTGTCCAGAGGAGGGCAACCAAAATGATGCAGGGTCTGCATCAGAAGATATATGAAGAAAGACTAAAGGAATTAAAGATGTATAGCCTCAAGGAAAGGAAGGAGAGGGGGGACAAGATAGAAACTTTCAAATACCTCAACGGAATCAACAAAGTCCATGAGGGTAGCATCTTTCAGAAAAAGAGATGTGCAAAAACAAGGGGGCACAATTTGAAGATAGAGAGGGGACGGCTCAGAGGTAATGTGAGGAAGTATTTCTTCACAGAGAGGGTTGTGGGTACATGGAACAGCCTTCCTGAGGAGGTCGTAGAGTCAAAAACAGTGGGGGAATTCAAGAATGCATGGGACAGACATAAGGCAATTCTAGTTGGGGGTAGAAGGAAGTAGGCTGTTGGTTAACTAGGATCTGCAGCTTATCCGTTAGGTAGGGAAATGGGCAGACTAGGTGGGCCAAGTGGTCCTTATCTGCCATCAAATTCTATGTTTCTATGTTTATAAAATACACAATAAAATTATAGCAGTCAATAAAATCAAGCAGTCAGCATTAAATTGCATATTCAGGACATGCTAAGTTAAATAAGTGAGTTTTTAGACTCCTTCTCCTGAAAGCCTCCACCGTAGGTGCCTCACTTAAAGATCTCGGGTGCGAATTCCAGAGGATTGGGCCGGCCACCACGAATGAGCAATCGCTCAAGGTTTTCAGCCTGGTCCTCGAAAATGCAAGGAGGCCCTGGGTGGAGGAACAAAGGGAGTGAGTCACAATGGCTGGAGTAGGAGGTCTGACAGGTAGCCAGGGCCCAGTCTGTATAGGGCCTTATAGGTGAGTAAGCCCACCTTATTTATTTTATTTGAAAAGGTTTCACCAGGAAAGACAGCATGAGCTGTAAACAGCTCGTTTCCAGAAGCGTCCTGGGGGTGGTGGTTACAAAATTGGGGAGATCAAGCAAAAAAAGCATAACAATATAAAATACATACAGTGAAATTCAGATACATAAAGTGAAGTGCAATACAGTACATTTCAGCCCAAGACAACAGACAGTAACATATAAAATAATTGTGTGGTAACTAAGTTAAAGTTAAAAAATATAGGGTGAGGCATACCGGGCTACGCCAAAACAATACACAGACATAAAATACTTAGTATTAAACCAGGAATTGACGTGTTAGGAGTAGCAGGCTGAGCACAGGGTTACTAAGTGCTAATTTAGATCTCAAGGAAAGGCAGTTATTACACAAGTTGGGGAGAGGGGTGGGAAGGACAGGTGGGGGAGGGAGGAGAGGCAAGCTAAGAACTATTCCTTTTCAGGAAGGACAGGTGTGGGGGGGGAAGAGAGGGAAGGCAAAAACTATTCCCCTTCAGGATGCTGAGAACCCTGCAAGGGGATAGGACCCAGCAAAAAGATGGAGAGAGAGAGCGAGAGAGTGGGGAGAGGAAGTAGTAGTAGTGAGGGGGATTAGGAGTGTCCTCCTAGACGTAACCTAGAAAAATGAGGGAGAGGGTAAAGGGAGGGAAGAGAGGGTGGTGAGAGTGGGAAGAGAGTGGTGAACACATTATTAGGTGCAGTTACAGCAATGAACTGTGTGCTTACGAAGGAGGTGTGAGAGTGACTGGTGGGACTGTACAGAGCGAATTTCCAGCGGGAAGGAGTTACAGATATCGAGGAACTTATAAGAGAAGGTGAAGCGGCCAGATGAAGTGCGTCATGGTGGGAGGGCAAGAGTTCAAAGTGAGGAGGTGCGGAGGGTAGAGCAAGAGGGAAGGAGGGTAGATAAGAGGAATGACAAATAGGGTGGCAGAGAACCGAGCCCAAATTTCCTGACTAAATTAGCAATGTGTGACAGGCACCTGGCGCTGAGACGAGGAAAGGATAACAAGAAATAAAGGTCACAGTGATGAGTGCGTGGGGGCAACCGAGTATATAGCGGCAGAAGGAATTGAAGAGAGTGTCCAGTCTGGATAAAGTGGTTTTAGGAGTGCAGCTGTAGACTATGTCTCTGAAATCGATGACAGGGAGAATCATCTTTTGGACAATTTCTCTCCTGGCTTGCTGTGGCAGACAGCTGTGGTATCTGTACAGAGCACCGAGTCTAGGGATTAATTTTTTGTGGATGGCATCATTGTGTACCCCGAAGTCTAGATTCTTGTCCAGCCATAGCCCAAGGTACTTAAATGCGACATCATCATCCAATGTTGAGCCAGAGTGGGTGTGGAAGGTTGGAATGGAATCTAGCCTGGACAGTTTTTGTCTGGAGCCAAAGGTCACAGAAAGTTTTTTTGACGTTCACAGAGAGTTGGTTAGCAATGAACAAGTGCTGGATGTTAAAGTCCAGCTGTAGGCTGGTGACCACCTCGAAGGGGGAGTTCCCAGAGGAAAATAACACACTGTCATCTGCATTCATGCAGATACATGAAGATGAGCAGGCATTAGGAAGGTCATTCAGGAAAACAGAAAATAATATTAAGCCAAGTATTGAGCCTTGGGGGACATCTGTGTTGATTGGAAGAGGAGGGGAGAGGGAGTTGCCAACTCTGATGGACTGAGACCGGCTTACGATGTAGACCTTGGAGAGAACCCACCACCTAACCAACAGCCAATACAGACCCCACAGGACCAAGGTCAAATGACAGAATCTAGGCAATCCCGTCAGCAAACTGGCCGCTGCTTTCTGCACTAGCTGCTGCTAGCGAGGATTCCCTCCACTGAGCCCGAGATAAAGAGTGTTACAGTAGTCGAGTCTTGATGTCACAAAAGCATGAACTAGTGATGGCAGGTCTTCAGGTGGGATAAGAGGCTTAATCTGAGCAATGTTCCTCAGATGATAAAAGCTGCTTTTGATTACAGCCAACACCTGAGCCTTAAATATCAGCCTGTTGTCGAAGATCATGCCCAGATTTCGCACCCAAAAGGATGACATCAATGGTGTTGACCCCAGGACTATGTCTGTTGTCATCCCGGAGGTGCCCTCACTCTGCCCATGGCCAGGCTCAATCACTAGTACCTCTGTCTTGCCAGGGGTTAAGCTTCAGCTAGTTAGAGTTCATCCAGTCCTGGATCTCAGCAAGGCATTTGTTCAGCACTTCAACAGCACTGCTTGTCCCTGGAACAAAACACATACAGTTCAGTATCATCTGTATAGCAGTGAAAACTCAAACTGTACTGTCTGATGATCCTCCCCAGGGGCAGCATCTATACTAAGAACAGCATCGGTGACAGAATCAAGACTTGAGGGATTCCACAGGTCAAAGGCATGGGGGATGAGGAAAAAGCCCTCATCACCACTTTCTGCCTCCTCCCTGAGAGAAAGAACTCAAACCAGTTGATGACAACACCAGCAAATCCACACCACTCTCTAAGGCGATCGAGCAACACGATGTGGTCCACAGTATCAAATGCAGAAGATAAGTCGAGGAGAATGAGAACTTGACCATTCTCCTCAATCTTTGGCCATGAGGAGGTCATTATGTACCCGGATCAGTACCATCTCAGTGCTGTGCCTCACCCTGAACCTGGACTGAAATTGCTCGTAGATGTCACAGGCCTCCAGGTGTTCCTCAATCTGCAGAGCCACTATTTTCTCAGCAACCGTCCCTAAGAATGGGAGGTTGGTCTATAATTCGCTAGGACATCAGGGTCGAGAGATGCATTTTTCATAAGGAGTTCACCAGCAGCTCCTTCAAGGAGTTGGGGAAGACTCCCTCCAAAGCAAACACCTGACTATCCCAGCAAATACTGGACCAATGACCTCAACACATCTTACTAGAAGACGCACTGGGCCTGGGTCCAGTTAACAACAAGTGGGCCGCAGCTTCAAAATCACCTCAGAGACCTTGGCTACCTCCACCAGTCGAAACTCTGCCCAGGCGATAGAAGTGCTCCTGTTCCAACCCGACCCCACCCTGCGGGTTTGATCCAGTCCCACTGGTGAGATCCTGGCCCAAATAAAGGACATCCTGTCACAGAAAAATTGAGCAAACTCTTCATACTGTGTTGCTGAAAATGATTTTTTTTGGCTGTAGACAGACAGGGTGGAGAAGTCTGTCCATAGTCCGAAAAAGTTGAGCAGGTCTATTTTTCCCTGTAGCAATCTCCCTGGACAGGAATTCTGCCTTCTTAGGGTGACTGCCCTTTTACAGTCACCAAAGTGATTTCTCAAGCCAGTCTGTCCTCCTCTAGCCGAGTCCCCCGCCAGTAATGCTCCAGTCTCCGACCCATGGTCTTCATCGCCAGGAGAGTCCCATGGGGGTCTCGGGCAAGAGGACCTGGGTCATACATGGACCGGCGTGATGGCATCGAGTGCCTTGGATACAGCCTGATTATAGGCTGCCACCGATTCACCTAAGCCAATTGCACTAGCAACACTGACACCAGAGAAATCAGCCACTGTCATCAGTCCTTCCGGGGTCAGACCCCTTAAAGGGCAATAGCTAATCATCTCAACAGGGAAGGGACCATTAGGAGAAGCCTCAAACGAGAACCTCACGGTGCAGTAATCAGACCAAACGACCCAATCGATCTCGAGGTCACTGACCTCGAGACCCAGTGAGAATACCATGTCCAAGGTGTGGCTGTGGTGGTGGGTCGCTGAGACAACTGCCTGTGCTAGACCCAGTGATGTCATCAACTGGAGGTGGTCAGTTCCAAGTTGCAAGGATTCATCGTCAATCCAGTCATTGAAGTCACCCAGAATAAGCCATCTTCGGGACTCTAACACCCTGCTGACGATAAAGTCTGCCACCTCCTGCAAGAATTTCCCCGACCCCGGATGGCGGTAAATAAGGAGAATTCTGCAACCTGCACCTGAACCCCGATGCACCGCCACACATTCAAACGACCTGGTAAAGCCCACCGAATGCACCAAGAACTTCAGGTCAGATCTAAAACAGATGGCTACATCTCCACCCCTGCGATCCTTCCTCAGGCAGTGCACAACGGAGTACCTAGTCAGGACTGATGCCTCCAACACAGGCCCCACATCGTCCCCCAGCCAGGTCTCCATGATGCACGCCAGGTCAACCGAGGAAATCAAGTCTGACATAATTGCGGTCTTGTTCAACATCAACCCGGCGTTCCAAAGCACTGCCCAAAGAGGTTCCGTGTCAGCTGAAGGCCCTCTCGCTACCTGCCTTCACGGCCCAGCGGGAACCCTGGGGATGGAGGCCAAACATGTCAGCTTCTCTCAAGGCCCCGCTTTACCCCAGGGCGCCTCCTATTCTGTACCACCCTGATCTCTTTCTCACCTCCTGCTGAGCTTCCAGCACTCCTCACCAAGTGATACCCACCTCCCTACAACACCTACAGCTGACAGCAGGGAGGGGAGGTCGAGAAGGGGTGGAAATCATGTGCAGGGCACAAAGGTAGCTAATCGGGAGGGGCATTTAACTCCTACACATAGTTCTCTAATTTTTCTGCTGATTCTTTGTGATTCTCTCTGGGTTTATATTTAAATAAATAAATCCTAACTACTCAATTATACTTCATTCACACTCTAAATACAATAAAATACCCTACTTCAGATACTCCACGTTCACACCCTATTTACTCCCCACAATCCCAACCACAGCCCACACACCTTAAACAAGACATTTTTTTGGTGAAAAATAAGGAGAGACTCTGAGTGCAATGAAAGTCTGTAAGCACCGTTTCCAGGGAAAACCAGTTCAAGAACACGAAGCAAATGAGTTCCAATGTCTAGAGAAAGAGGGTTTCCAAGAACAGACTTTTACTCCCAATACAGCTCTCTCTTACTGAGCTGTGTTGAGATTCAAATCTTAGCAAGAGAACCAGTTTGTAGCTGAAAAATGGAGAGGCAATCTCATGGGAGAGGCAGGCCACGGTTTGAAAGTGCAAGCCCCAGTGTACTCTCACTAATGCTGGGCAAGGAGTTTAGACCAGACCAGCGAAAACTAAAATATGATGTGAAATCAGAAAGGACATCACATGCCAAGCACAGGGCAGGGTCTTCAGGGTAATCAAGATAGTGAAGGCAGCTGGGTGCTATGGAAAAGCTGTATATTTGAATGAAAATTCACCAAGAACAATGAATTCTGCGGCACTATATATATTCTGCAGCATGATGCAAATTCTGCAGAAAATTCCACGGCCACAGAATCGCACAATTCCAGGGGCCTTGTATGTAACCCACCTTCAGAAGGAAAGCCGCCTTAAGGCAAGGATTTATTTATTTATTTAGGGATTCGGATCATACCTTTGAGCTCAGAGCTCTTTTACAAAGGTTCCATGTCAAACAGTGACAATGACAACAATAACAAACAGTTTATATACAATACTCGAATAGTAGGTAGCTAGTATACAATAAGGTTACAATGTCATTCATAGTACCAATGGTGATAGTACAGCATCAAGAGCATTCAACTATGGTAAAGGACAGTGTTTATATGTAGCGAAGGAGATAAAGAGGTGTGACACCTAGTGTGAGAGTCTGAGGAGGAGTCAAGGTGAGGGGGGGGAGACGGGGGGGTGGGAGTGGGCGACCAAAAGAAGTGGCTTTGTCTAGGAGGTTGGGAGGTAGTGGTAGTAGGTTGGTTTTAAGGTTGATCCAGTGGAGGAAAAAGCACAGGGGGAGGAGAAGAAGACAGAGAATAGGGCAAGGAGGAAGAGTGGGGGTAAAAGGAAGGGGAAGGAGAGTGTGGGTGGGTAGGCATTATGGGTGTTAGAGTCCTAGTGGCAGCCACAAACTGTCCTAGTAAGAAGGTGTTGCCTTAGGCCATTTTTGAATTATGAGATGCACTGGGAGTTTAGAATGTGCACTGGGATTTCATTGAGCCATTGGGGAGGCCATACAGCTGAAAGCACACTGTCCCTGCACAGTTCGACGGAAAGGTGTTGATAGAGCCCCCTTCATCCTGCCTCTGGTGGTATAGCTGGTAGCACTTGGTGTTAGGACGCTAGAAATGCATGGGGGGTTTACCCATTGGCGCCTTTTTTCCAAGGAGACATGTTTGGAATATAATCCTGTTCTTTAGTGGCAGCCAATTGGTCTCCTCGTATAAGGAGCAGGTGTGGGTATTTCGATCTGCAGCCATTGTGAGCCTACATGCCTTGTTGAGGGCAACGTGAATCTTTTTTAGTGCAGTGTCTGTTGCTGCGCGTAGACCTCCAATCCATAGTTGATGGTAAAAAGGATAGAGCAGGAGACTGAGAGATGGAGGGCCTCTGGAGTGAGATACTTTTTATGCCTATAGAGTACACCCAGCTTGGTGTTCACTGCCTTTACCACTGTGTCGATGTGTTGGGTGAAGGTGAGGGAGTCATCAATGGTGACCCCAAGGTACTTGAAGGGGTGAACTTGTTCTAGCGGCTCACTGACTTTATTGGAGATGGTGAGGGTGAGGGAGCTTCTTTTTGTGCTGTGGGCTGGCTGTGAGCATCACCTTGGTCTTTTTGTAGTTTAATATAAGTTTACGGCTACAGAATCAGTCTTCCAACTTTCAGAAGGATGCCTGCAGCTCGGAGTGGAGGGCGACCTTTAATGAACTGCTGGTGAGAAGTACAGCGTCATCTGCGTAAAGTATCAGTTTAGTATCACAGGCTTCAGGAAGATTATTTAGGAAGAGGCTAAATAGTAAGGACCCCAGTATTGACCCCTGTGGGACCCCTAAAGATACCTCGTTGGAGCTAGATACTGTGTGCCCAGTTTTTACACATTGGCTTCTGTGTGTTAGGCAGTCCTTGAACCAGCAGACAGCAGTGGTTGCAACCCCCAGGTTCTGTAGTTGAGTCAGGAGGAGAGAGTGATTGACAGTGTCCAAGGCTTTGGTGAGGTCTATGAAGACTGACCCCACCAGTTTTCCTTCGTCTAGTGCCTTGTGCGAGTAGTCAGTGTAGTCCAGCAAGGCAGTGGAGGTACTATGATTCTGCCTGAAGCTATGCTGGCTGGGACATAACAGGTTGTATTTATTGAGGTAATCTGTGAGTTGGGTGGCCACAATCTTTTCCAGGGCTTTAGATAAGGGAGAGAGGATGGATATTGGCCTATAATTGGCGGTGCATGTCATATCACCATTCTTGTGCACCGGTGTCACGAGAGCCTGTTTCCAGATCCCAGGAAATTGTGCAAGAGCCAGCGATTTGTTAAACAGTTTTGTAACTGGCACGATGATGACATCCAGTGTTAGAGATAAGAGTTTCACATCGACTCCATCACTCCCCATTCTGGTCATGCCTAGTATTTTTGTATGTATTTGTAAGCCTCCTTCACTGACACTTTTTTGAAGTAGAAGACAGGGATTGAACCCCCTTGAGGCATGCAGTTTGTTTGTTCCCCAGCAGGGTGCAGGTAGTCAGGGAGGTAGCACTCCAGTCAGGTCAGTAAACGCTGCGTTGAGAGAATCCGCGATGTGCTGAGGGTCAGTAATCATGGCATTGTTGATGTCGAGTGAGCGGGGGATCATCTTCTCTTCCTTTCCAAGAAGGTTTTTGATGTTCTCCCAAAAACTCTTCCCGTTGCCCCAAGTTTTATTAAGCTGCTCCTTGTGGAACTTGGCCTTTGCTTGGCGGATAAGGTTGGTGCAGTGGTTTCCTGCAGCTCTATAGCATTGGAAGTTGTGTTTGCTGCAAGAGGACCTGGCTTTTTCCCCAGAGGTTGTCCCTTTCCTTCATCTGGGCAAGGAGATCCCCTGTGATCCAGCCATTAACTTGACCCCGAATTTTTCTTTTCCTCTGTGGTGCAAAGATATCACAAATGTTGTTGAAGCCCTCTATAAAGAAACTTAGGGCCTGGTCAGTATTAGGCGCATAATCGATGGGGGACCAGTCATGCCGGGAGAGGGCAGAGGAGAGGGCACCAAGCTTGCCCTTCCCCAAGACCCTATTAATTATGATAGGAAGGGGCTTGCTCAATTTGTTTGACCATGTGAAAGTGAATGGGGAGTGATCACTTAAGGTGTCAGGTAGGACCTTAAGCTCAGAGATCCGAGAAGGGGAACTCGAGTGGCGCCAATTGAGGAGGGTGTATTTTCCTGTTTTATGGTTCCGCCTTGTTGGGCTGTCTACGAGCTGGGTCAGGTTGGAAGTAGCGACCATGTCTATGAAAGGTGTGGATTCCCTGCCCTCCCAGTTGATGTTAAAGTCACCTGGTATGAGAAGCTCTGTGCCCTTAGGAAGGGTAGCAATTGTATCCAGTATTTTTGGGAGGCCATCCCTGGCTTTAGTGGGTGGAAGACAAACCGAGGCTAAGATTAGAGATTTGCCATGCCGTCCGACCTGTGCTTTTATTACTAGTAGTTCATGATCATCCTCAACCCAGGTATCAGGGAGGACCAAGCAGCATAGGTAATTCCTGGCATAGATAAGGACTCCTCCTCCTCTCTTGCAACACCTGTCTTTCCTGAAAGTTTGATATCCCAGGAGCATCACTTCATTGTCTTTTATCTTGCTTGGCAGCCAGGTCTCTGTCAGACAGAGAATGTCAGATACATGGTGGGACATCCACGCTTGGAGTAGGTCAAACTTTGATGCAAGGCTGCACATGTTCAGTGCAGCTACTTTCAGGCCTTTACTCATGTTTCCCCCTGCGTTTGACACTGGTGGTGGGCCTGGATTGGCATGGACGTTACCTGATAGAAGAAGAAGCATGAATATTACTTTCCTGGCTGACAGGTTTATGCTAATGGTGGAGCATATCTTGCGCCTCCTGCTCTTGTAATGGGGGAAGCGAGCGTTCACCAGGGTGATCTTTACAGGCGTGAAAATGGTAATGTTGTTGATAACCAGGGTAGGTGTCGGGGGCCCCAGGCTAGCAGGCAGGATGCAGGTGGTGGAAAGCTGGAGCTCCCTCGACACAGCTGGCATTGGGGTGCCACAGAGTCCATTTTTGTCAAGAGCAGGTACTCGCAGGGGTGGTAGTGGTCCAGCTTGGCATCTTGGGCCTGTAGCACCCACAGCGAATAGAAGAACTAGAAGGATGGAGTAATCCATGCTAGAGCAGAGGAGGCGGCACTTGGGTGGTCTAAAGAGCACACCAGGAGGAGATGGCAAAGGAAAAAATGTTGATGGTTAATTACATCCAGAGGAAATGATCAACTGTTGAGATCCAGGGTAACATAATGTGTTAAAATTCCTGAAAGGTGATAAACTGTGCCCTGGGCATATGCAACGTGTGAAATCCTTGTTTCTGTACGTTTCCTCTGATCTTCAAAGTCCTCAGAGACAAGTACAATACCTTGGGAGCAGGTCAGACAAAACTATTGATTCAGTCACAAAATGTGTTCAACTTCCTTTGTTCTTTAAAGTCCACAAGTGCAGCTGCTTTAAGAGTGGTCAGACAAAAATGCTGAAAATATTGATTTAGTTGCAGGACCCAGCATCACCATGTTTGTAAGACTAGTTGCAAGACATATGCTTCCCTGGGGAGGCTTCAAGAAAGTTGGTTTAAAGGTTCCTAGCCATGTTCGCCCCTAAAACAGGAACTGAAAGATAGGGGGGGCAACAGGTACTGCATATGAGTTATGGAGCTCCACGAGTCAGAAAACACAGGTTACTCACCTGCAACAGTAGTTCTAGGAGTGGTATACGATGTTCATCTACTCTGTCTGGCATTGTTCTTTCCCCCTTTAAATCTTGCCAGAAGTCTTCAAGCTGGCTCCTCCCACCCATCCAGGTGGTATAACCCTTGGCTCAGCCCCATGACGCCAGATCTTGGCCGCTGGAAGCAGAGGTTGTGCGTCTGAGCCTGGAGAGGTCAGGTGGATCCACGTGGATGAACATCATATACCACTCCTAGAAAGTACACTTACATATGAACTTATCGTAACAGTAGATCTTTGAAGGGTGTCACTGTGGTGCATGGCAGCTCTTCTAGCAGTCTTTTTCCAGGGGCCACCCACACATGACATCATCAGTCTCCTGCCTATATAAAAGAGTAGGCGGTCCCTGGTATCCTCAGTTCCCCACCAGATTCAGCTCGCTAGGCAAGGACCGAGGGGATCTGAGGTACCATAGGTGTCCCTTCCCATGTACCAAGTGGAGCAAAAAATCATTCTCTTAGAGAAGGAGGGGGACGGATGGAGGAAACATGCTTGCTGCAAGAGACACCCTTCAAAGATCTACTGTTACGGTAAGTTCTTACGTAACTGTAATATCTTCCACGGGGTGGTCTCTTGCAGCAGGTAATACACTTGGGATGAGACTCAGGCAGTGAACCCAAAGTGGGTAGAATTAGGATACGAGACCCTGCAGGGCAGGACAGCTCAGCTGAAGGCTGTCATACGGCGAGAAGCAATATCCCAATTGTAATGCTTTGTGAAAGTATGTATTGTGGACCATGTGGATACACTGCATATATCAGTGATTGAAGTCCCTCTGAAGCAGGTCACTGTGGTGGCCTTGGCTCTAGTGGAATGGGCCTGTTGTACTTCGTATAACAGAACGTGATGCAATTTTCTAACCAGCTGGAAACGGTATTCTCAGCAACTGGGGAACCTTCCCTCATCGAGACAAAGGTGACAAATAATTGAGAGGCCTTTCTCGGAGATTTGGTATAGTTTACATAGTACCTCAGGATACGATGAACATCTAAGGTGTGTAGGAGATGTTCCCCAGGATTAGAATGCTCAGGGTAGTAGACTGGCAATTCCATGGCCTGATTTAAGGTGTGTTCTGAAACCACCTTGGGTAGAAAGGAAGGACTGGTGCAGAGAACCATTCTGCCCTTGTGGAAGATTAAGTAAGGCTCTCACCACATCAGGGCATGAAGCTCAGAAATTCAGCAAGCCGAAGTGACGGCCACCAAAAAGACTGCTTTCCAGATAAGGAAGCAGAGATCGGCAATAGCTCCTGGCTCGATGGGCGCGAGGGTGAGTTTTTCCAACATGAAATTCAGATCCCAAGGAGGGGTGGGCCACTTGATGGGAGATCTGATATGTAACATGCCTCTTAAGAACACCTTTGCAAGATGATGTTGGTACAGCAGTTTGCCTTCACATGGTTCGTGATAGGCCAAAATGGAGGCCAGATGAACTTTAATAGAGGAATAACTGAGGCCTGTCTTGGCCAGAGAGGCCAAGTAGTCCAAAACTTTGGTTAAAGGACATGAAAATGGATTTAGGGAACATGACGTAGACCATATGGAAAAACATTTCCATTTAGCGTTGTAAGTTTCCCATGTGGATGATTTTCATGAGGCCAAGAGAATATTGGCTGCAGGGGAGGAGACGTGAAGACGGGCTATGAAAGCATCCTCAGGAGCCAAGCGCGAAGGTGTAAAGACTTCAGGTTGGGGTGCAGGAGGGTGCCCCACTTCTGAGTTAGGAGATCTGGTCTGATTGGTAATGGAATGGAACGGAAAGTTGCTGGAGTAGGAGAAACCACACCTGCCTGGGCCACAAGGGGGATATGAAGATCATCATGGCAGGTTTGAGCTGTAGTTTCAACAGGGTTCACTGCAGGAGAGGGACGGGGGGGGAAGCATATAAGAAGAGTCCTGTCCACAGTTGGGACAGGGAACCTGTAGACAGTCCCTTTGTGTTCGGGATAATGGAAAAGTATTTGTGGAGTTGATGATTGTCAGGGGACACAAATGGATCTAGCCGAGGGGCCCCCCACAACCAAAAAATCATCTGAAGAACTTTGTGATGAAGAGTCTACTCGTGCGTGGAGGACTGGCAACTGAGGTGGTCTGCTTGGGTGTTGTGGCATCCTGGTAGATGGACGGCAATCAGTGGCAGTTGTTGGGAAATGGCTTCTTGCCAGACCCGTAGCACTTCCCTGCACAGAGCATGAGATCTGGTGCCTCCCTGTTTGTTCAGATAGAACACCACTGAGGTGTTGTCCAATTGGATCAGTAGAGGTCCCGGGCAAAGGAGGGGGCGAAAAGCCCGAAGGGCAAAGCGAATTGCCCTCATTTCCAACAGATTTATGTGAGGCAATACTGGGAATCAAGGCCATCTGTCCTGCACTCCATAGGGTCCCAGGTGAGCCCCCCAGCCTCCCAGGGAAGCATCTGTGGTTAACGTCTGCTGTGGGGGAGGGGAATGGATGGGCATGCCCCATGATAAGTTGTCCCGATGTGTCTACCATTCCAGGGTGGAACAGAGGGAGGGGGTGACCTTGATGTTGTCCTCGAAGTCGCCCAACCGTTGACACCATTGATTCTGCAGCACCCACTGTACTGTTCTCATATGGAGATGAGCGAAAGCCACCGTGGGGAAGGTAGCAGCCATATGCCCTAGAAGGCATGGAAAACATATGGTGTTATGAATGGCTAGGTTCAGATTTGAGAAGCCTGAGAAAGGAGTTTGTCTTGTCTGTTGGCAGGGAGAAATGCCCTAGGGGGAGACAGTGTCCAGAATTGCTCCTATGTACTGGAGTGATTGGGCATTACCATCAATTGGCCCAAGTCCAACCAGACTCCTACCCAGAGAATGGAAGAGGGTAAGAATGGCCTGTAGGGGTAGAAGTAGAGCAGCTTCAGAGCTTGCCTTTATAAGCCAATCATCTAGGTATGGCAAGGCGAAAAGTACATCCCTTCTCAGAGCCGCCGCCACTATGGCAAGGCACTTGATGAAAACTCTCGGAGCGGGCGAGAGGCCGAAAGGAAGTGCTCGAAACTGGTAGTAGTACCCTAGCAGATGAAAGCGTAGGACCGGTAGTGGGTGGGGTGGACAGGGATGTGCAGATATGCATCTTTCATGTCCAGGGCACACAACCAATCCCCTCGTTTTAACATTGATAAAATGGACATTAAGGTGACCATCCGGAATCTCTTGTACTGAATGTGTAAATTCAGTCACCTGACCTCTAGTATAGGCCTGAGGTCTCCCGTATGTTTGGGGACCAGAAAAAAATGTGAGTAGAACCCCTGAAGGTGATGGGGGGAGGGATAGGCGAAAGCCTTTCTATTGCTCAGGGAACCTCAAAGAGGGGAGAACCATAAACTAGCATATACTCGCCTACTAAACTCATTAGTTCTGATTGTTCAAAAATGAATGTTTCTCAAAAAAGCAATGACCTTAAAGTTTGGCTTAGCTTTCATTCCTTATTGTTTTATTTTGGTTTACTTTTTATTAATGAAAATGAGTTCTGATCACCAATATACCACGATGTGCGACTTCCTACACTTGCTTTGCAAAAAGATTGGAATTAACTGTTTACCCTTGTCTGAAACGTACAGTGAAGAAGGCTGATGTAGGAAACAGCCAAGAAATTGTCTATTCTTTGCTTATTGTACCCAATAGCTCCACATGAAGTCCGAACCATCCACTGATTCTCCTGATATAAAATGGCCACCCAGGGTATAATGAGTTAAGCTGATTGTACTCATGTTGATTAGTTAAGTGGCATACTTGTTTTATGCTCTGTGAACTAAACAGAATGTTTATATGTAATGTAATCAATAAAAAAGTAAATAAAAAAAAAAAAAGAACCCCTGAAGGCACTTCAAAGGAGGAGCAGGGTAGATGGCCTGTTTGTTTAAAAGTGCCTGAAGTTCCTCTTGGAGAATGGGGATATGATTGGGTAGATAATGGACAGAGTGGGGAGGATGAGGGTGGGTGTGTGTGTGTGTGTGTGTGTGTGTGTATAGACGTAAGCTCCAGAGTGTGCCCCGTACGTATGATCTGAAGTACCCACTCATCCGATGTACTGGCTTTCCATGCCTCTAAGAGAAGGGCAAAGCGGCCCCTGACAGCTTCCAAAGCCTGGACGAGGAAGCCAAGGGCAAGTCCTAATGGGTCACTGGGCAGGAGGTTGGCCGGTCCCACCCTGGGGGTGAAAGCAGGAACTCTTTGAGTTCTGATTAGTAGCCTGAAAGGAGGATTAGGAATGGCCCCTGAAGCCACCTCTGTAGGCTCCTCTATTTTTGCCTCTCCATTTGGATTGAAAGGTTTGAGAATGGTACTGGTATGAGGGTTGAGGTGTGTGGTACATACCATGCCCTGTACAGAGGGTATGGCCTGAAGTCTGGAGGTCATCCAATAACGTTTAAGTACCTGGGCCAAAAAGTTTAGAGCCATTAAATGGGGCATTGACCAGTCTGTGCTGTATATCTGGTTGAAAACCTGACATGCAAACCAGGCATGGCAGCGTAGGGTGACCCCTGTAACCGTGGCTTGAGATGAGGTATCCACCGCATCATATCCTGAGCAGCAGAGATGTCTAGAAATGGAGTTCCCTGCAGAAATCGTGGCCAAAAACTGATCCTTCTCCTGAGATGGAGGGAGTTTATTGACTACATCCAGCGCTGAGGACCAAAGGGTACGTTGGTATTTTACCATGTGTCCTATATAATTCAGAATCTTCAGATCCATCGTACCTGCCTAAAAGACCTTTTTTCCCCAGATAGTCTAAGCAGCAGGATTCCTTGTCTGGAGCAAGGAGCTTATGTGCCGTGGGCATCTAGTGCGATCATGAGCAGCAGTAATGACCACCGAATCTGCCTCGGGATTAGACGAGAAAAAAGGATGGTCAGGGGAAGCCTGATAAAGGTGATCCACCTTCTGAGGTAGAGCTGGAACAGCTGAGGGCTGGTTCCAGTTTGCCAACACAGCATTTTGGTAGGTCTGGATAAGTGGGGGTACCACTACTACCGGGTCCTCTGGCAGCTCGAGGTAGTCTGCTGTGTCCTTTCTCTGCTTATCATGTTCGGTGGTTGAGAAACCCATGATTTTTTGTATCTAGATCATTAGTTCATGAAACGATGGGTCATCAGGGGGCGAGGCCGCTGCATGGCGGGAAAGGTCCTCGTGCAGAGAGGAAATGGTTGAGATGGTGGACGGAGGATATGACCCAAGATCTTGAAGTTTAATATCCTACAGGTCATCCAGAATGCTATCTGGAAAAGGTACCTTTACAGGATACCGTAGCTAAGGATCCAGACATGTACGGGCCTGGCATCGGTATCCCAAAATTAGGGATGCCCGACATTATAGCCCGACAGCGAAATGTCATTTCACTGGGCAAAACTGTATTTTGCCTAGCAAAATGCTGGGTTATACCTACGAAACATGGTTTCACCTGGCATAACCACTTCAAGATAGAGGAGAGGTGTGCCGGCCAACCTACCCCATGGTGTGGAGCGCTAATGCTCCTATAGTTCGACCATTAGGCTGTCAGGGACGGAGTTCTTTTTATTTTTAAATTGAATTTTTTTATTAAACGTTTTTTATAATAGGTTTACAGCAAGTATAAAACAGCTGATACATAATAATCAAATGTTAGCATCTTTGGTACATATAGATGTAAGACCTATATATTCTCAGGGATTCTAAAACATTGGCGTAAAAATTATTAGAGTACTTAATAAATGCTGATTAAATAAATACCGCTTGTATAAGTCTCCTTATCTGTTATACTCTAAATGGTATTCTACACAGAATTATGAAAAGAGGGGCAGTGCTGTATATCCCATCTACAAGTAGAAAGTTGATACTCCACATTCCTAAAATTATCTAAGCAGGTGAAATGTATCTCTAGAGAGAAGCAATTCTTATTCTGGTAGTCAAACTTAACTTACTGACATAAGATCAAGTTTCTAGGGTACAAAATCAGAATAATGTTCTAATTGATAAGTAATCCATGTATTCCAGAATGTATCAAAGGATTTACTTCGGGAGGCAACTCTTGCAGCCAAACGCTCCAGATTATACATTTCATAAGTAAGGGCCCTCCTCCTTCGTGGGGATAGTCTTAGCATACCATAGTTTGGTAATTACTTTTTTTGCTGCTAGGAGAAGCAGGGTAGTTTGTTCATGCAAAAGCTTGGGGATTTTCATCCCTCTTGGGGGGACTGCAGCAAGTATAATGTAGGTGTGAGGAGGTTAGAATGTTCATAAATATCTTTAATCTCCTATGTAACCTCGACCAGTGGTTTTCCAGGAGGAGCCATTCCCAAATTATATGAGTTATATTAGCTTGATGTGTGCCACATCCTCTCCAGCATAGGCCCTGTTCCATTCCAGAGTATTTAGCTGTGATATGAGGGGTTCTGAAAAAGCACATTCTGGATTTCCAAGCATATTCTTGCCAACAGATGGAGCTCAGAGTCTTCAGAGAGGGTAGCGCACTTGAGTTCCACAGTTCAGTGTCTATATTTTTGTTTATTTCAGAAGCCCAATTTACTCTAACATATTCAGTGTTTGTTTTAGAATATTCTTTTAAGGCACTATAAAGCTGACTAGTTAAATGCTCTTGTTCTTGGCTTTCGGTGCAGGCTGCTATCAGTTTTAAGAATTAGTTGGAAGCTTCTGAGATTAATAATAGATTTTCCTCATATGGTAATGATTAGGGACAGGGTTCTGTTCCCGCAGTGGGAACGTTTTTTAACAAATATTTTGCTCTCCCCCCTAACTAACACCCAACTCCAAGGTCAGCTCCCCCTCAGAGTTGGATATTTTAGTTAGGGGGGTGTGAGAGGCAAAGCACCCCCCATGTGGGGATTGAAGGGGGTGAAGCCCCACGCATAACGCAAATCCCCACTGGGATTTTGAAATTCAGTCTCCCAACCTCGGCATAATGTAGGTCGGAAGACTGAATTTTGGGATTACACAGGTAATCCCAGGAAAATCTAGATCCTCAGAATAATATTCTTCTTCATAATCAGATGGGAAAGCAGGTGGAGACATTGTTCCCTTGCCAAAAAAGCATTTCGGTGGGGGCGTGAGAGACCAGGATGGGCGACTACCATCACCAGGAGTGGGAAGTTATGAATGCCTCATACCCTCCAGAACCTGCTGTACCACTGTGGCTACATCCATTGATGTAGTGGGAGGGGGAGGGGGAGCAGGTTGTTGTGAAACCAAGAGGACAATAGAGGAAAGTGGACGTAAGGTATAAGCTGGTCTGCTGGCCTGGTAGCACCAAGGGCTGAGGTGCTGGACGCCATACCTCACGCTACACTGGCAACCCATGTTCGGGAATGAGCACAGGCCGCCGGGGGTTAGCTGGGGAGGAGGAGGATTGAGCTGCAGAGGAACTGCTCTCCTTCTCCCAGGGAGGGGGGACGTCAGTGGTATGCTCCCCACTGGCCCCTAATGGAGGCTAGGGGGCAGCGTGCCGACACTGCAGAATAGGGGCGGAGATGGGCAGACACCTGGAGGAGCGCATGCATGCTCCCTCCACTGGAGTCATTGCACGCCACATCTCCAGGAGAGAACAGTCTGAGAGCAGATCACTGGGACATTGTGGAGAAAGCGTTTGCAGCAGGAGTCTGCGCTAAACTTTATTTTTTTGTTGGAACAGGTATGCCACCGTTGCCATATTATTATTTAATGTTTTAAGTGTTGCACAGACCTTTCCAGACCAACTTTGGGCTTTCTGACTGAGAGACAGCAACAGGAAAAAAAACTCGGGCCTCTGGGTTCCACCTGCAGTGCAGTGTGGAGTTCGTGTGGTGGGGAAGCCAGCTGTGAAAGAGGAAGAGGAGCTCAGTGCAGTCTGCGGAGGCTTAGCGGCCCTGGGGATAGCCTCCTGAGGGAAAAAAACTGTTTAGGCTGTTATTCCCTTTGTCTTTTTTTTATTGTACCAAATATATGTATATGTATACATATATGTGTGTATATATATATATATATATATATACACATACATACACACACACACACACACATATATATATATACACAAAGTTGGACCAGCATAACATTCTGTGGTGATCTGCATATGCAGCCCATGGTGCTTTGCATTGTGGGGGCATGTGTGATTTTATATATATATATATATATATATATATATATACATATATACATATATACACACACACACACATACCTATCTACTTGAGTATACCCTAAAGTGTTTGAGTGTAGATATTCTATAGGTTTTAAACATTTTTGCACTTTTGCTTTTAGTTTTGCATTTGGTTTATGTTCCGCTCTGCTACATATTTGCACTATATTCATAATAGTTTGAATACATGTGACAGGTATGAATGTGATGAGTTTTTAAATCTGGTATTATTAAACATGATTTATTTGTGTTGTTTAAGGAATTAAGAAATAGATTTTATCAAGCGTTTAAGCGTTTATAGAACAACTAGGAAGTGGGTGCCTCATTGCAGGATTCCTGCACGTGGTCCAGACAGATAAATGTGCATGTGCTGGCGTTCATGTTAGAATCGGATACAGAGACAGTCTTACTGCAACTCACATCCTGCTCTGTTGTAGCAAAATTAAGCAGAGCAGGAGTGTTTCAAGGCTGTTTTGCTACAACTTGTCACAATTTCTACCACAACTACTACTTTGCTCTGTTTTTAGTTCATTCGTTTCAGTTTGTTTTAGTTTAGGATTCCAGTTTGTGATGAGAGTGGCTGGTTACGTTAGATAAATCCGAGAACAGAGTAGGCTGGAGCACTTGAAGTTGCAGTGGTACACTTTTGTGAATCACGTGCTGGAAATCGTCTGATGAGGACCCGCTAGGCTGTGGCTTATATTACCTATATAAAACAGATAAGTACAGTAAGTTACATTAAGTCTTATTGTTTATGGGTATATCGTCGTGTATATGTGTTTTTATGAGTTTTTCCTGCTCCTAGTACACTTGCACCGAGAGGAATTTATTTTGATATTATTGCATTATTAGCCTGTTGTATTCTGTTTCTTCTTTTTTACTGTATATCTTTTTAAAGGAAAAAAGAAAATATTTAAAGAAAGCTCCAGATTTTCTCTGGTTGAAATTAGAAAAGTCAAACTGCTGGACTAGAACCCTATTGAAAAACCGGAAGATATCTGAAGAAACAATTCTTTCTAGGATACAGGTGGCAATTATATAAATACTCAACTCGAATCAGGGTGATTTCTGGAACCTGATGAATGGTGATTGTTGTACTATACCTATACCTAATTGATATTTAATCACTTGGACTGATTGAACTGTTTGAGGATTTGTGGTTATTGGACTCTTGCTGATCCTACGTGCTACTGAACGAATGTAGCTATGGTATTATAATTTCTATTATTCCACTTAAATCGTGGTGATCTGGAAAACTTGAAGAAGGGGTAAATTAAGAACTGAAAACTAAGAACGAAGAACGTCTCAATAAAATGTCTATGCTTTACTGGGACTAATTTGGACTCATTGATAAATATGAACTTGTGATCCTCATATAAAGATTGTGTTTGGCGATATCTTGATTCGGGAACTAATCTGTGATTCTTGTGAACAAGCAATTGTTTAATTGTTTATTTGTATTTGCAATCTGAGGTATTTAAAGGCATGCCTGTAGAAGCTAGAGGAGGGAAAAATTAAATTTAGTAGTTATACAGGTAGTGTGTTTCAACAACAAAAAAGAACTAAGATGGAAAACTCAGAGTATAAATGGAACATTGAAGATAATAGGAAGAAAGCAATAATTACGAATTAAAGGGATTTGACAATTAATTTGCATTTGGTTAATAAGAAGGAGGAGAAGAAAGGGGAAAACTGTAAGAAGGAAAAGGATTCAGGAAAGGAAAGGGAACATAGTTCTTCTGAGGTAGTGAAAATTATACCCGAACAACTGAGGGATAAGAATAATAAAGGAATAAATGAAAAGTTATTTTTAATTGAACCAGTTGAGAATATAATGGGATTAAAAATGACAAAGCCCCAAATTACGGAAATGTGGAAAAACCAGGGGCAAAGTGATTCATTGATAAGATTTGGGGAAAGTAATGAAAGTTGGGATATAGCACAGCACACCAGCCCCTCCTAAACATGGTAGTTTGGGGTAATTTGTTGATGACTAAGGATTGATTGATAAAATGAATAGTGAGGTTAGTAAAAAGGTAGAATGTATTAAAGAGTCAATTAAATTAAATAATCTAATGGAACAACAAGTTGAACAACAGATTTGTGAATATTATAAAATTAAGGATACATCTAGCTGTCCCCCTGAAATATTCACATTTGCAACAGCCCAATTGTAAAATGAAAAAGAAGAAAGAATTGATAAAGTAAACGCAGTGGAAATTAATGAAAACAAGTCTGAACAAACAAAATGGCCACCTCAAGACGAAACTACATGTATGAGCCCAGTTGAGTTAAGTACCCCTTCTGTGGATATCATAACGAAATAATGTGCCAGAGTATTGATGGATCTAATAAAGGCAAATATATTGATTTATGAACAGCAGATATTAAATAAAAGGGATTTGGTATTTATTAATGGAATCTGTATTGAAAACAAAAAAAATATTGATAAGATATTAGATTATTTTGTACAAGTTAAGGGTCTAATGGCAGAAAAAAACGTTTTCTAAGGAAGCTAAAAATGCCCAGTATAGTATAGATACATCAAGGCAGATTGGAAATAGCAGTATGGATGATGGAATATACAGGGAAATAAGGTTGGGAAAAGAGACATCAGATGTCTTTCTGGAATCAGATTCAGAATTTGTGATGCTCCCAGAGAATTACGATTCAAAAGATAGTATAATAAATGAGATAACAGAAAGAAATGCAGATTTATGGGAAAAAGGTTTAGAACAAAGAAAAAAGAAAATAAATAAAAAGATTAAAATTCTAGAAAGGGATAGTTTCAGAGTGCCTTCCCATAGAAGTAAAGTTCATGAAATAAAAGATGACACAACATTGATACGGACCTCAGACTTAATAAATATGTAAAAATCTACAGAAGTAACGATGAGTATTCACACAGAACAAAAGGGAATAGAAATAGAAGTCAGGAGATGGAACCCTTAGGGGATACGGTAAAATGGATTAAAAAACAAAACAAAATGGTTCAGGTGATAGCAGAAAGGACCTGAAAAGTATAGGTACAACAGAAAGTTATCCTAACAGACCAAGTAAATCTGTTTATAATAGGAAAGGTCACAAAGGATTAAGGAAGAATAAAAGCCAAGGAAAACAAAAGAGGAAAAAGAAGAACAGGGAGAAATTGGTGATTAATAAAAAGATTGCTGACAATGATTTTATATCAGAAGAGAAGAATCAGGACCTATCAATAATGAAGGAATTGTCAATTGAAGGGGAAAATTTATGTGATCTAAACAAAATACTTAAAAGAACGTTAGTAACAGATTTTGTATGACCCTTTTACAGGGTCTCAATAATACCAGAAGAGACTGAAGATAAATTAAATCAGAATATTAAATAACTTTTTGGACTGATTTTGCAAACAAATGGAAAGCCAGACAATATGATGACAACATTTAGTGTCATTAGGCCACTGAGGCATAAGAAACTGATTCTTCTGGTATCTGATCAGTATTATGTGTTAAAGACTATTGAAAACCAGAAAGAAATATTAATGGGACCAAATTTAGATAAAAGTGCAATAAACAGAGGGGAGATCATCAGAGTTAAAAGAGGAATTAAGTGGGAAGTGTTAGAGAATTATAATTCAATTAGAATATTACATTACTTTGGAATAAGAGATCTTATTTCAGAATTGGGATTTCAGAAAAATCTGGAAGACTTTGTCAAATTATTTGAAAAAGTGATAGAAGCTGTTTCAAGTCTTTTACTTAAAACCTCGCTAATCAAAGAAAATAGAAAAGGAAGCAAATGGTTTGATAAAGACTGTATAAAAGGTAAAAGCGAAATCAATAGATTATCTAGAATAGCTTATAGTCAGCCAACTAAAGATAATAAGCGAAAACTAAATAAATACAGAAGAGAATATAAAAAATTATTGCATTCAAAAAAATTTAAATATAGAAAATACATTTGGGAAGATTTTGAAAGAGCTGCTAGGGATCAAGATAGTAAGAAATTTTGGAAGATAATTACTTATAGATGGGATAACATATCAGAAAATATAAAAAGTCATATAGATCCCTCTACTTGGGAACAGTATTATAAAGAATTATTCTTTAATAAAGATACGATTATGACAACAAGTAACGATAACATAAAATTGGTTGATATGAAAAATCAAATCTTACCTTTGGAAATAGAACTGGCAATAAAGGAAATGAAAAGGCATAAGGCCCTTGGGCCAGATGGCATCCCAATGGACATAATAATGGATGATCTTGATCTTTGGACCCCAGTCTTAACAATATTATTCAACTTTGTCATAGAGAAAGGCATTACCCCTAGATCTTGGAAAGAGAATATAATAATCCCTATCTTTAAGAAATGAGATAGAAAATCACCAGAAAAGTACAGATCTATTAGCCTGTTAGATAATTATTTAAAGATTTTTGCAATAATAATATTAAACAGAGTGACTGGTTGGTTAGATGAAAAAAAATTATTGATACTGCTCAAGTTGGATTTATGGTGGGCTGTTCAACATTGGAAAATTAATAAATGTTTCATATTAACACACATTATACATAAATATATTAACATAAAAAATCAAAAGCTGTTTTGTGTTGTCGTTGATTTAAAAGCAGCTTTTGATAGAGCTGACAGAAAAAAAATGTGGGAAGTTTTGGAAGAGTATGGACTGGAGGGAGGTATATGTAGTATCCTAAAAATTTTGTATGAAGATAATTATACATAGATATAATAAAGAAGGAAATACTACACCTAAATTCCATACTAACATAGAATTAAGAGAGAGCTGAATTTTATCCCCAATTCTCTTTAATATATTTTTGAATAAAGTATTAGAAGGGCAGTATAATTCAGAGCTTCACATGTCTAGTGTGGAAACAGGCGGTGCCCCTACTTGGCATATGCCGATGATGTCGTACTGATGTCAACCAGTCAACTTGGAATAAAAAGGAATATCAAAAGATTTAACGAAGAATGTGTTAAGATGGGTTTGGAAATAAACTTTAATAAAACAAAATACCTGATATTTAGCAGGAATAGGGCAAGAAACTGCAAATATGGGGCTATTAAATGTAATAATCAGATTATTGAAAGGGTGGAGAAATTCTGCTATTTGGGTATAACTTTTAATTTTAACTTGAAATGGACAAAACACATTGTAAATATAGTACAAAAGATTAGAAGACTAATTCCAGGAATAAAAAGATTTACATATAAATATGGTGGACACTCTGTTAGTGGCCCAATAAGGGTTTTAAGGGCTAAAGTTAAAAGCCAGATACTCTATGGGGCAGACATATGGGGTTTAGATAAGGTGGTAGGGTTAGAATCATGAATGAATACATTCTATAGACACATTTTGGGACTCCCAAATGGAGCTTCTAGTTGTCTTAGCAAGATGGAACTAGGTCAGTTACCTCTCATAAATAATATTGAACAAAGATTATGTGTATATTGGATTAAGGTTTATAATATGAATCAAGATAGATTACCTAGAATCTGTCTAGAGGAAATAGATGTTAAATAGTTACAGAGCATTCATATATCCGAGTTTAACTACCCTTGAAAAAATGTTCAAACCATATGGATTATTATATTGCCTTACAATGAGTATTAATGCTCCACTTGATGTAATAAACTCAGTTATTAAAGACAAGATTAAATATTTTTATATTCAAAAAGAAAGAGAACTGGCAAAGAATTGCAAACTTAGTAAATGGTTGTCTTACAATATTAATAGAGTATTCGGTATGCAAGAATATCTTATAAATTAAAAAAATCCAAAATTAAGGAAAGCATACACAAAGTGCAGATTTGGGTATGTGGAAAGTCAAAGACTAAACAAAACCTATGGTTTGATTAATTCTAGTGGTTGTGTATGTGGCCTAGATGAAGATTCACCTATACATTTATTAATGTTCTGTCCCTTGTACGCAAAAGAAAGGGAAATTGGTATAAGTAATATCTTACTGCATCTGGATATGGAACCGAAATACCAATATAATTATTTAATGAAAACAAAGAATGTATTACATTTAGAAAGTATTGCAAGATTGTGTAGTATAATTAAAAGCAGAAAAAGACATCTTAGAATAATGGAATTTTAAATGATTGAAAGATGTAACAAAGTGATAAGGATGTATTTATAAGAGAAATATGTTAAGGTATATATTTTTGGATTTTTGGATAATATATACGAGATCAGGCACAAAACAAATTTTATCCTCTGTGTTTTATATAATGTATGATATATGTTTTATGAATTTTGTAATGACAATTTTTGTCAACAATAAAAAGAACTTGAACATCTCCAGGGGGCGAAAAAGTGGAAAATTGGCTCCTGGTTGGGCAGCATGAGCTTCCGACTGCTGCGGCCCAACCCTGAACGGCGCTCCCTCGTCTGGATCCTTATAGGTGAGTTGAACTTAGGAGGAGTGGCTCCTCACCACCCTCCACAGGGGCAAGCTGTGGTAGAACTGAGGAAGTCGGTCTGATGTCGGGGGTGAGGGCCATGGGGGTCGGTCGGGATGTTCAACCGACCGGGGAGCCTCAGGGAAGAAATACAAAAAAAAAAAAAGCCGGTCTGGCACCTGGGTGATAAATCCCAGGATCCCAGTCACAATCAAGCTGACCCCTGTACCCGGAAGGCCAGGAGGGAGGAGGGGCAGCTGAAAAAGTGAAATCCACAGAGCTTCCCATAGGAGCCTGGCTCATCGTCAGGAAGATTTTGAATGTTTAGTTGCCATTGTCGTCGATGGGGCACCAATGGCAGTAGCATAGGGTTCCATAGAGACTGCAGATAAAGTGGTAGAAAGCACTGTCGATGTGAGGGAGTAAACGCCCATCGATGAAGAGACAGTTCTCAAAGACGTCGTCGACGAGGAGCGACCAGAAGTGGTCATCGTCAATGAACGCTTAGGGCAAGACGCCGAGATAGAAGCATCCTTATCCCGTCTGTGCTTCTTATGTGAAGCAGAAGGAGGGCCTTGGGATGGGCCCCTTACTTCTACAAAAGAGCGGCTTTTTGCTCCATAAGATAAGCCTGATTATCTAGCAACTGTCATCAACGAGTTGCCTGATTAAACTCCTGACAAAGTTTGCAGGAGGACGCGTTGTGTGTGGGTTCCAGACAACAAGCAGACTGTGTGGTCATCATAACAGTAGATTTTTCTACCGCAACAAGAAAAACGAAATAGTGGAGATTAGTTTGAAGATCCTTTTGACATCCGTCAATGAAGGAGTGGAAACAGAGAAAAAAAAATGTTCCCTTAGCTCAGTTTCTCATTGATGAGTGCTTACACTGTGCACTAGCTGCTGCGTGCGAGTTGAAGTGGCAGGAAAATTAACTGAGGACACCACGGACCGCCCACTCATATAGGCAGCAGACATGTGTGGACGGCCCCTTGCAAAAGAATGCTAGAAGAGCTGCCATGCACCACAGTGACCTTTGGCAATGACCCAAGTGTATTACCTGCTGCAAGAAACCGCTATCTACTATTACAGGTAAGTAACTTGTGTTTCTAGGGAAGTGGATGTGATGTTCTATTCACACTGTCTGGCAGACTCCCAGCAGTTCTCTGGTAGGAGGGAGGCAAGGCGCCCCGCCCCCCTCCCTTCTACCTTGGAAATAAGGATTGGAAAACAAGAGGCACCAAAACAAGCATCCCGACGTGACTTTATGTCAATGTGGTAAAGGGAAATGAAGGTGTGTGCTGACTTCCAGGTAGCAGCCCTGAAGATTTCCTGGATAAGGACATCCCTAGAAGAAGCCACTGATGCAGTGGTATGGTGGGGGAAATGAGCCCTAAGTCCTCCACAAGGCTACCTACCCGCCAACCTATAGCAGATATCAATGCAGGAAGTGATCCACTTGCCAATCATCTGCTTGGCTGCAGGTCTGCCAGTACACCTGCAGTGTAGGTGACAAACAGCTGTCAAACCTCTCCCCAAAGTCCAGCCGTGCGCTCTTTAAAGTATGCGAGCACTCGCCTCAGGTCCAGAGTATGGAGCCTGTGTTCAGCCTCCGAGGTGTGATTTGGGAAGAACGCTGGAAGAGTCGCCACCTGGTTCAGGTGAAACTCAGACACAACCTTCAGGAGGAACATCGGATTGGGGTGCAGGACAACCTTATCCCTGTGGAAGACCAGGTAAAGATAGTCCACCGAGAGCGCCTGGAGCTCACTGATCCTTCTGGCTGACGTGACAGCCACCAGGAAGACGGTCTTCCATCACAGGTGAGACATGTCACACCTGTGCATCAGTTCAAATGGCTTGCCCATGAGCTCTGCCAAAACCAGCAACAAGTCTCACAGTGGTGGTGGTGGTGGTTCATGCACTGGAGGGAAAATGTGATGTAGGCCTTTGAAAAACCGCCAGACCACCACCTCCTATGCCACCGACTCCTGCCCGGTAAGCAGAGATGACTGCCAGATGCACCTTAAGGGTCATCGACCTAAGTCCCCCTTGGGAGAGAGACCACAGAAAGTTCAAATGGCTAGCCACTGGATAGTTCGAAGGGTCCAACCCCTTGCCCTTAAACCTAATGGAAAATCTCTTCCATTTGAAGGCATAGCATTTTCTGGTCGATTCCTTTCTAGATGCCTCCACGACAGTGAGGACATCTTCGGAGAGACCCAAAGCCTGGAACTCTAGCTGCTCAGGAACCAGGCTGTCAGGTGCAGGGATTGAAGGTCCGGGTGAAGTACCTTCCTCTGACTGATTGAGAGCAGGTCTGGGTGTGTGGGAAGATGCCTCGTGAGCCTGCGGCTGAGACTGAGGAGATCAGGGTACCAAAACTGGTGGGGCCAGTCCGGAGCCACCAGAATCACCTGTGCCTTGTCACTTCTGGCCTTAAGTAACACCTTGTGGATTGAGGGAAGGCATAGAAGAGGCCTGGGGTCCAAGGCCTCAAGATGGCATCCCTCTGCAGCGTTCCCTGCTGAGGGGAGTGGGCACAAAACAGCCTCAGCTTTCTGTTCTCCCTGGAGACGAACAGGTCTACCTGAGGGGTGCCCCACTGGGAGAACAAACTGTGAACTACCTCCAGATGGAGAGACCACTCTTGAGACACCTCGCCCACCCAGCTGAGGGCATCCACCAGCTGACTGGAGGCTCCTGCCATATGGATGGCTAGGAGATCCGCCTCCAGGCTGCGCACGAGAGTCCAAATGTAGAGGGCTTCATTGCACAGGGGCAGGGAGCGTGTTCCACCTTGTTTGTTGAGACAGTACTTGGTAGTAGTGTTGTCCGTCTGGACTTGAACCACCTGACCCCAAACAAACTGAGCGAAGGCAGTCAGCACCAGCCAGACTGCACGGCACTCCAGCAGGTTGATGTGGCATCAGGACTCCTCGAGGGTCCTGAGCCCGTGGACTCTGTATTTCCCCAGATGGGCACCCCAGCCTGTGAGAGAGGCATCGGTCATTAGGATGAACGTTGGCTCAGGGTGGACCAATGGAATCCCTTCCTGCAGATGCTCTGGGACTAACCACCACTCGAGGGCATCCCACATCCTCTGGGTGACAGTCACCAGCTGGTTGAAGTGACCTTTGCACTGAGATCACTAGCTGGCCATCTCCCATTGCAGGGAGCGCATATGCCAACAGGCCCATTGGACAATGGTGGTGCAGGCCACCATGTAACCCAGAAGGCGCAGGAAGTCCCAGGCAGGGCGCAAGTGCCCAACCAGAAATGATTGGGCAAAGGAGGAGGAGAGAACCTCCACCCTGTCCGCCGGGAGCCGAGCTCTGCCCAATGATGCTGATCACCTGAGAGGGTACAAGTTCTGACTTGGCCTCAATTACCAGGAAGCCAAGGTCGATGCAGGTCTGGAGGGTCAGGTCCCTGAACTGCTCCACCTCCTGTTTGGAGGAACCTGCTATCAGCCAGTCGTCCAGGTAGAGGTACTCCCAGACCTCTTGGCACCTCAGGTAAGCTGCCACCATTGCTATGCATTTGGTGAAGACCTGGGGGACGAGGAGAGGCCAAAAGGCATGGCTTGGAACTCATAAAAAGTTCCCTTGGCTCGGAAGTGGAGGAACCATCAGTGGGATGGACGGATCGGGATGTGAAAGAGCAGGTCCTGAAGATACAGAGAGCAAAATCACAGGTTTTTCTCCAGAGATGGTATGATCTGGGACAGCATGATCTTGAAGGTGCAAGACCTGAGGAATTTGTTCAGGTCATGCAGCTCTAGAATGGAGCACTAGTCTCCCCCCAAGTCCGCTTTGGCACCAGGAAGTACCTTGAGAGAAACCCTAGGGTTTTGGAGGATCCGCAACTGTGACCCAGTCTCTTGGCGGATGAGTTGGGCTATGTCATCTTGGAGAGGCAAGTGAGTGTCTACGGATACCAAGTCCTCCCGTGGGGCACGGGCTCGGCTGGGAGGTTACTACTCTAACTCTAGAAGCAGACTCTCACCGACCACTTCCAGAACCTACCTGTCCGTGACCAGGCAGAAAGTGGCGGAGCCGGCCCCCCAAAGGAGGACCCAAAGGAGGCGTGGCGGGCATGACGGTGGCAACCCCGCCCATCACTGAGCAGGTTTGGAAAAGGAGGAGGATCTGGCTGAGGAGCCACTGGGTCCCTTCCCTCCAGGCTTTCAGACCACTAAGGCTACTGATTCAGGCCTTGGTCACCAGGACCGAGCCTGCTGGCCAGACTGATGCTGAACTGGTTTTGCTGCAGGAGTGGAGGGCAGAAAGGGTTTATGCTTTTGCTGCCTGGAGTCCTTGGAATCCTTCTGGGTGGACAACACAGAGTCCAAGGTGGTATTTGACTTTTCGATACGCTGGAGGTTACCTTCCACACCAAGTAAAAACAGGTCAATGCTCAAAAAAGGGACATCCACCAGCTTGTGCTGAGTGTCTGCTGTAAAGGTCGAGATCCTCAGCCAAGCCCTACGGTGCATGGTGACTACAGCCGCCACCAAGCCGGCAAAGGAATCCCCAATGTCCAGAGCCATTTGTAGTTGCTGTTTGGCCACAACATGACCCTGGTCCTGGATCTGCTTGATTGTAGTCTGCAGGTCCGCATGAATATGAGGAATCACCTCACCTAGACAGCACACAAGGGCATGGGAGAAGTGTGCCATCTCGACAGCAGAGCTCACCTGGCGGAAGCCGAGCGAGGAGACAGCATAGTCCTTTTTGGCTGAGTGATGCAATTTCTTGGATGCCTTATCCGGCGGTCTATCGACATCTCCTGAATTGCCCGCACGCGGAAACACAGAGTCGGCCATCAACCATTCAGCTGAAGGGTGCTCCGTGAACCCCAAGACGGTACCAGTGGGCACTGCATACTTGGGGGCCATCTAGGCTGAGGGTGCAGGGCAAGAGGCGGGGCACTACCAGAGTTCCACGGCAGGGCAACAGTGGCCTCGGCCACTGGGAAAACCTCCGTCAGAGTCTCCACTTTGTCCAGAATCTCTGTGAGGGGATAGCAAGCCCACTTCTGAATGGGCTCCAATTTCACCCCCGTGGAATCAGTGATGAGACGGAGGATGTCCATGAAAGATGTGGGTCCTACCTCCATCGAAAGGTGCCCCATCAACTTTCTGTCGATCAGACGGGAGTGCAGTGAGGAATCCTTGGACTCTGAGGAGTCTGCATAGAGTGGCCTACAACCCAAGTCACTCCAGATCCACTGCTGGCGATCAGGTGTCACAGTGACAGACAGCTGATGGAGAAGTCCCTGAGCCGACCGAAACTCCCTAGTCAGAGCGCCGGACGGTGGCTGTTGAGGCAGTGGCTTCACCATGACTGGTAGAGAAGACAATTTCAGCCAAACCAAGGCCATCTGTACTGGCTCCGCAAGTGGAGAAGCGGTGTCAACCAGCCCTGCAAGGGACATCGGTGTTGGCCTGTCAGGTGACAGCCAAGTGATGGCAGGTGTGGGAGTCGGGGTTGGCTTCAGACCAAACATCAACTGTTGCCACATCAAGTCTTTGTAGCATCTACGTAATTTGTACTGAATCCTCTCCTCACCCAAGGAGGACAAGTAGCGGCGACACCGCTTCCCATGGTGTCGACAGCGAGACTGCCGACACTAGATGGACCTGCTTGACCCAGAGGATGAGGATGACCTAGACCGCGACCTAAGCTGCCTGGGGAGGTGCCGACGGGGATCTCAGTGGGAGCCGGGGAGTGCCGCGGCTCATCCTGGTCTAGATTAGTGACCGGAGGGTCCAGCTTAGTGGGCTGAGATGACTCTTCGGTGGTCACCAGCAGGACCACAGTCCTGAACAAGGGTTGTCAGCCTCTTTGGATGACAACCAGTCGACAGGGCTGAGAAAAACCTTGGCTGCATCATCGGCCCGTGTCTCAGTTGGCTAGCTTGACGGGGGCACCATGAAGCCAGCAGCCAAGGTCGCGGTTTCAACCGTGGTCAAAATCTGAGAGTTCTAAGACCGAGAATGTTCCCGGTCCCAAGAACGTCAATGGTGAGTCTTCTCCTTTTCATTCCTGGACCCCTCCTTGAGAGACCTAAAGCTGCACAAATCCGAAGGGTCCTCTCCCTTGGTCGGGAGAGACTGGCACAGCTCTTTGAAGGAGTCTGAATAAGTGGAGCTCAAATTCAGTGGAACAAAGGCCAAAGCCGAGGAGGACTGCGTAGCAACCCGAGCCTCCTCCTCCTCGAAGGCCTTAAACTGCTAAAACTGCTTGGCGGACTCTGCGGCCGTGAAGACCTCCCAACGGGCGTCCTTAGATTTGACCGGCGGATGTAATTCTTCCAGGCGGCCCAACTTCAGGAGGACAAGGTGGTCCTTGACAACCAATGCGTGAAACGACCGGCATATCTTGTAAGCCTGGGGATCGTGCTCATGCCCCAGGCAGTAAACGCACATGGTGTGAGGGTCAGTACGTGACATCTTCTGCCCGCAAGGGCACCAGCAAAATCTGGGTGAGGACTGGTCTTCCACTGCGGTCGCGATCGAAGTGAAGACGAGACTCTGATGAGTTTAAGTTTTGGAAATAAATCCGAAGATTTGAGCACCAGGGCCTACTCAACGTGGGAGCGGTATGGAGGGAACCTGCTTCTTCCAGTGGAAAGGAAGATCTGGCACCATGGGGCAAAACCGAGGGTTATACTACCTGGGAGGGTGGGAGGTGCCAGCTTGAAGACTTCCGGCAAGATTTAAAGGGGAAAGGAAAATGCCAGACAGTGTGAATACATCATCATATCCACGTCCCTAGACGTTCAAGTTTCACAAGAATCACCATGGAGTGAGAAGTAAAGGAGCGGACACTCAGACTGGAGAGGGGGGACTGTTCCCATTCAGCTGTGATTAGTAGCACCACAGGGGTTTGGCTACCATGTGCCCAAGGCAGGGATGGGTCTCGAAAGGGGAGCAGAAGGCTCTGAAGCAGTCTGCTTGACTTTCAGCATCAACCAACCAGCAACCATGTCAAAGCCTCTGCTCACTACAAAGACATACAATCTCCACATCAGCTAACCAGCAGCCTGGGGTTAATTCCCACCAAGTGTGGCATGTGTAAAACCTAATGACCTAGTTTTCTGGACTGAAGTCCAGAGGTATAGTGGAGTGAAAGCTTAACTTGCATCTGTTACAGGATTTGTCTTGCCAGCTAAGGAACTTAGCAGGCCATGAAGGAAAGTGTCACTAACAAGTGAGCAAGAGAGGAGGCTGGCAAGGGCCGAGGTTGTTGCCCGAGAAACAGAATAAGCTGCTCTGCATCTGTTTGTGTGTCTGTTTGTGACGGATATCCTTTCCCCAAAATTTCCACTTTATGTTTGCCTAGTAGTAGGAAAAGGAAAACAAAATACACAAAAAAGGATCATATTCAAAGTGCTGCTCGATAAGCATATGGGGGTCAGCACGTGGGCACCAAGGACTCCTGGGAGCTGTAGTCCCCCTCTAGCACAGAGGGAACTACAAGAACGCCAGGCAACTGAAGGGTGAAAATGGTAGACAGCATTAATTTTAGAGGGGCTATATTTTTACAATGTCAGCGGTATGTGTGAAGGCTAGCTGACAGTTTATTTTAAACTTTATCTCTGAAACCAGGTTGCATACTGCACCCTTGTGACTTACAGGCTCCCCAGCCATAAAGCTTGGTGTCTCTGTGAGTTTGGCTGAGCATGACAGGAGGTTGGCAATGGCTGAGGTCACTGCCCAGGAAATAACACAAGCTGCGGTGTGCGTCTGTGATAGATATCTTTCCATCAAAATTCCCTTTCTATGTGTGCCTTGTTGATGTAGGAAAAAATACACAAAAAAGGATCTTATTCAAAGTGCTGCCTTATAAGCACGGGGGTCAGCATGTGGACATCAAGGGCTGCTGGGAGCTGTAGTCCCCTCCAGCAGAGAGGTAACTACAGGAACAGCTGGCAAATAATGAGTAAAAAATGGTACACAACATTACTTGTGGCAGGGGGCTGTATTTTTACGTTTTCAGCAGTCTGTGTGAAATCTAGCTGGCAGTTTTATTTTAAATAAAACCGGGTTGCATACTACAGCCTTGTGACTTCTGGGTTCTCTACCCATAAAGCTCTGCACCTCTGCGAGCAGAGCTGAGCACAAGCAGAGGCAAGTGTCTACTGTGTCAGTTGAGACAGCTAGAACAGTGAGCCTAGGTACTACAGCCGTACTATACAAGGTACTTAAGATGGCAGGTCATTTTATACAGTGTACAATATGCGAAATGTGGGAATTCAGATTAGAGACTGCAGATTACATTTGTAATAACTATAACTACATAGAAAAATTGCTAGAGGAAGACAAAGAACTTAAAGAAGCTGGAGCCCCAAACAGAAATGCGCAAATTAGAGCAGTTTATACAAGCTACTGGGATGCTGCTGTATAAGAGTAAACACGCAGCTGTTGAGCAGAAAGAAACTACAAAATTGGCCACTAGAATAACAATGGGGGATAAGAGAAAAAGTACAGTTATGTAAGAACTTACCGTAAAAGCAGATCTTCGAGATGAGCTCCTGCAGCAGGCTACACCATAATATGCCACCAGGCACTAGGACTCCACAGAAAACTGCTAGCCAGCAGTGCCTAGCAGGGGCCAACCCCTTACGCTGGCCCACCCATCGACGTCACCAGCTGTATAAAGAGGTGGACCCCAGCCCCACCTCAGTTCACCTGCCAAAGACCTGATGGTTGCTCAGCAGGAGAACTCGGAGACAGGTGCGGAAGCAAATCCCAAAAAGAGAAACTCAAAAGGGGAAGGGAGGGAAAATAGTGCCTGCTGCAGGAGCTCATCTCGAAGATCTACTGTTATGGTAAGTTCTTACGTAACTGTACTATCATACTTCAAGTAAAAGCTCCTGCAGCAGGCTACACCATAATGACAGGAGTCCCAAGCAGTGTCCCTCAGGTAATCCAGGCAAGGAGGGATTTGTAAGAGGATAACTGTGAGAACAAAAATGTCTCTGAACTCAAACTTTTCAGGATAGAAGGCCTTGGAACACAGTGAGACCAAACCCTGCTCTTCTTTGAGAAGCCACATCCAGGGTGTGGTGACTGATGAATGGGCGTACTAAGTTCCATGTTGCTGCCGCACATATGTCTGCTGTGGAAACATTCTTAAGGGCTACTAAAGACACAGCCAGGTGCCTTATGGAATGCCCCCTCATCAGTCCAGGTAAGGTTTTCTCGTACTTGTCGTAGACAAAGGTGATGCAGTTAGACAATCATTTGGACATGGTCTGTTTCGTTATTGGCTTCCCCAAAGATCTAGGAGCAAACAAGACAAATAGTTGCTCAGACTGTCTGACTCCCTTGTTCCTGACCAAGTAATAGCTGAGGAGTCTGTGGACATCTGGAGTATAAAGAAGTGCCTCCTCTCTGTTAGAATACTCTGGAAAGTAGACTGGAAAGGAAATGTTCTGGTTGAGGGACAACTTGGGAAGAAACTGGGATTAGTATGCAGAGAAATCCTGTCTATGTGAAACACTAAATAGGGTTCTTTACACCTAAAGGCTTGCAGTTTCGAAATTCTTTGGGCTGACATGACTGCAACTAGAAGCAGTGCCTTCCAAGAGAGGAAATGCAAATTGCACTGAGCTGCCGGTTCGAAGGGAGACAAAGTTAGCTTTTCTACGACGAAAGGCAAATCCCAAGGTGGAACTAGATCCCTAATGGGTGGTTTGATGTGGAGAATACCTTTCAAAAAGGTACGCACAAGATCCATCTGTGCTATCATCTTGCCCTGTACCGGTGAGTGATACGCCGAAATGGCACAGAGATGCACCTGAAGAGTAAGCCAGCCCCTTATCTGAGAGTGCGAAGAGGTATTCGAGAATCTGATTCACCGAGTAGTGCATAGGGTCTAGAGAGTATGCCGCTGCCCAGATGCGGAAACGCTTCCACTTCATGGCATAAGTAGCTCTCATGGAGGGTTTTCTAGCATCCACGAGGACTTCTGCTACTCTCTGAGAAACTCCATGCCTGGATATGGCTAGGTCTGTAGGAACCAGGCATGTAGATGCAAGGTTCGCAGGTCTAGGTGGACCAGCGTTCTCATCTCTTGAGAGAGAAGAAATGGAAATAACGTACCTACCGTAATTCTTGATCTTCTTGGACGAAATCTCCACCACTCATTCACACTGATGGCATCTACGCTGGAGGCGCAAGGACCCAGTGGGAGCAAACTTTTTTGCAAGAGGGTCGGCGCCAGAGATGGAGCTGCCAGGAGTGGCGCCCATAAGCCTCGGCTCGTGCGGCAATGACTATCTCAAGGCCGACCCTCCAACCGCCTCAGTACCTTTTTTCCAAGAAGGTGCAGTGTGGTGTAACTAACCTAGAAGGACAGCTTAACAAAAAACAGACATAAGATAGTCTGGATGACCCGTATAAGAAGGGTCAACAAAGAAATCTTCACAGCCTAAAGATTGAGGAAGTGAAGACCAACAACAGAGGTGAGCTCGGGGGATGGTGGGTGGGCATGTGAATGAGTGGTGGAGACTTCGTCCAAGAAGATCAAGAATTACAGTAGGTACGTAATTTCCATATCTTCCTGGACATAAAGTCTCCACCACACATTCACACTCATGAGAGAGTACCGAGCAAATAATCCCCCGAGAGGGAGGCAGGAGAGACCAAGAGCTCACAAATTTAGAAAAGAAGTCCGTTAAGGATAGTCCTGCCAAATGAAAGATGTCACCTGGCAAGGCCATCCAGGGCACTGTGCTTGATGAAAGTATGCGCTGAGCTCCAGGTAGCCGCACTGCAGGTGTCTGCAATGGGCACGTTGCGGATTTCCGCCAGGGACGCCGCAACTGCTCTAGTACAGTGAGCGTACACTCTGCCCTCCAGCTTAACCTGCACCATGGAATAACAGTGGCGAAGGCATGCCACCAGCCATGCTGAAATGCATCTAATAGCGACAGGTTGACCCAGCCAGGTCTTGCTGAAGGAAACAGTTGTTGAGCTTTTCGAATTTGTTTTGTTCTAAACAGAAACACAGAGCTCTTTTGACATCTAAAGAACAAAGGGTACGCTCTCATAGAAACATAGAATTTGACGGCAGATAAGTACCGCTTGGCCCACCCAGTCTGCCCATTTCCCTATCTGATGGATAAGCTGCAGATTCTAGTTAATCAACAGCTTACTTCCTCTTGTCCCCCACTAGAATTGCCTTATGCCTGTCCTATGCATTCTTGAATTCTCCCACTGTTCCCAACTCCACAACGTCCTCAGGAAGGCTGTTCCATGCATCCACAAATCTCAATGTGAAAAAATACTTTCTAACATTACCTCTGAGCCGTCCCCCCTCTATCTTCAAATTGTGCCCCCTTGTTCTTGCACATCTCTTCTTCTGAAAGATACTACCCTCTTGTACCTTGTTAATTCCCTTGAGATACTTGAAATTTTCCATCATGTCCCCCCCCCCTTTCCTCAAGGGTATACATCTGAATCTGCTTTAGTCTCTCCTCATATGTCTTCTGGTGCAGACCTCGCACCATTTTGGTTGCCCTCCTCTGAACAGCCTCCACTCTGTCTATGTTTTTGCGGAGATGGGGTCTCCAGAATTGCACGCAGTACTCCAGATGGGGTCTCACTGTCTGTAGAGAGAGATAACAACTTCCTGTTTTCTACTGTTGAAGCCTCTCCATATGCATCCCAGTATCCCCCAGGTCTCCTTACTGCCTTCTCACATTGCTTGCCCACCTTTAGGTCATCTGTTATAATTACTCCTAGGTCTCTTTCAATTTTTGTTGTTGTTATTAACTCACTCCCCACTGCATATTCTTCCCCTAGGTTTTTGTTTCCCAGAAGCATTGCCTTGCACTTCTTTGCATTGAATCTGAGCTGCCATGTATTTAACCATTCCTCCAACCTTGCCAAGTCCCTTTTCATTCTTTCCACCCTACCTTGTGTATTAACCCTGTTGCAGATCTTTGTGTTATCTGCAGAGAGGCATACCTTTCCTTCCAGGTGCTCTCCAATGTCACTTATAAAGATATTAAAGAGGACCGGTCCCAGTACCGAACCCTGCGGTACCCCGCTAGTTACCCTCCTTTCTTCACTGTGGACTCAGTTTGCTATTACCTTTTGTGTCCTGTTGTCTAGCCAGTTTTTTTATCCAGGCTACCACCTTGTGACCCACTCCAAGGCTGGCTAATTTGTATATTAATCTTTTGTGTGAGACTGTGTCGAATGCTTGCTTAAAATCTAGCTGCCATATCCACAGCCCCTCCTTAGTCTACTACTTTGGTCACCCAGTCAAAGAAATCTATTAGGTTCGTCTGACATGACCTTCCTGTTGTGAAACCATGCTGCCTTTGGGTCCCAGCCCCAATGGCCTCTAGGTACTCAACAATTCTTTCCTTCAGAAGTGATTCCATCATTTTCCCTACCACTGAAGTCAAACTAACTGGTCTGTAGTTTCCTGCCTCTGCCCTGCTCCCACTTTTGTGAAGTGGAATCACATTGCCCTCCTTCAGTCCTCAGGTACCACTCCATCCTCCCATGCTTTGTTAAAGAGAGTAGTCAGTGTTGTTACTAGTTCTACCCTTAGTTCTTTTAGTATTCTTGGGTGAATCCCATCAGGCCCCATTGCTTTGTCCACCCTCAGTTTCAAGAGCTCTTTCAAAACCCTTTCTTCTGTGAATGAACTGGTATCAACCCCCCCATTCAGAGTTTCTCCCTTGTTTGGTTTAGGCACCTACCCCATCTCATCTGCTGTGAATACTGAGCAGAAATATTCGTTCAGTATCCCTGCTTTTTCACTGTCACCCTCTGCCCACATTCCCTCCACTTTATTAAGTCTCTGTATCCCTCCCTTAGTCTTTCTTCGCTTCCTAATGTACCTACAAAAAGCTTTATCCCCCTTCTTAACAGAGTTGGCTATCTTTTCCTCAGTTTGTGCCTTTGCTATTGACTGCCTTCCCTGCCTCCTTCAGCTTTAATTGATAAAGTTCTCTCTCCTGCTCCTTCTGTGTTTCCTTATATTTCCTGAATGCTATCCTTTTCTCCTTAACCGTCCCTGCCACCTCTTTTGAGAACCATAGTGGTTTTTTCCTTCGTTTTGTTTTATTGATTTGCATCACACAAAGGCTTGTTGCCTCTGCGATGGCTGTTTTGATTATTCTCCATTGTTCCTCCACCCCTCCTTCTTGCCCATTTGCTAGTACTTTTCTAAGGCACTCTCTCATTTTCCCCAACGTCGGCCTTCCTAAAGTCCAATACTCTTGTTTTTGTATGGCTTGACTCTATGGCTGTGTTTATTGTGAACCACACTGTTTTGTGGTCACTTGTTTCCAGATGGCTACCCACTTCTAAATATGAGATCCTTTCTCCTTCCCCATTTGAGAGTACCAGGTCTAAGACTGCTCCCTCCCGAGTGGGTTCCAACACTAGCTGTCTGAGGCATGCCCCTTGTAGGGCATCAAGAATGACCCTGCTCTTGAGTGTGCCTACAGCAAAGGTACTCCAGTTAACTTCTGGCATATTCAGGTCCCCCATCAACAATATCTCCCCTTTATCTGCCATTTTAAGGATGCCTTCTATCATTTCCTTGTCCATTTCTTCCCCCTGAGATGGGGGGTCTGTACACAACCCCCATCCGGATTGTGGTGCCACTTCCAGTCTCCAGGGTCCCCACAGTGACTCATCAACTTCCTGTTTACTCTTTAGTTCTGTTGTTTTAATCCCTTCCCTTATATAGAGAGCTACTCCTCCTCCTCTTTTACCCAACGTGTCCCTCCTGTAGACTGTGTATCCTGGAATGTTGACTTCTCACTCATGGTTATCTGTGTACCATGTTTCAGTGACTGCCACAATATCCAGGCATCCTTCTTCCATTAAGGCCACTAGTTCAGGGAGCTTGTTGCACAGACTACGGGCATTGGTACTCATCACCTTCCATTTATTTTTTATGGCCTTACCCCTTTTAGCCCCATCCCTGTTCTTAACACCTTTTTCTGCATTTATCCCTGTCCTGCTCCCTACTGACTTCTCAGCCTTGGTGTTTACCTAACTACTGCACTTTGTCGGGGGAGGCTGGGATTTCCCTGCTCCTTTTCAGTGCCTCCCTCGTTGGCTAGTTTAAATGCTTGCCAATGAAGCATTTAAACCTGTCACCTAGGATCCTGAATCCCCCCTGGACAGATGCAGACCATCGCGCCAGTATAAGCCTGCATCCCCCCAGGTGGCTCCCCAGTCCCCAGTGAAGCCAAAACCCTGAGCTCCATACCAGTTTTTCAACCATTCATGAATCCCATGGTGCGGAATACCCTAGCATCATCCTTGCAATAGACAGGCAGCACCCCCGATAAGGTTACCGTACATGCTACTTGTCTAAAGCCCCTCCCCAACTCCACAAACTCCTTTTGCACTGCTCTGATCCCATTTACAGCCAGGTCATTTGTCCCTATGTGGACAATGACATCCAGCTCCCTCCCTCGTTCAGCTGCTCCCACAATCCTGAGGATTCGCTTCCTGTCCCTACAAGCCGTGGTGCCAGGCAGGCACCTTACCTCCCTATCCCCTTCCTTCCCCACGTCTACCCCCCTAATGACTGAGTTCCCCACCAGGAGTTGTTTCCTTCCTCTGTGGGGTCTCGTGCCACCCTCCTGTGGGTCTCCTTTATGGAGGTTCCCAGCATCCTCCTTGGTCTCCACTGCAAGTGCCTCCATAGAGGAACCACTCTTTGCCAGAACAGCATATGAATTGTGGAGAGCTACAACTGGAGGGATGCACCTCTGTTCCACCACCCTTTCCCTCCTTGAGCCCACCAAACCGCTCCTCTTTCTTGGCAACCTCTGAGGTAACGGTGGTGGCCCTGGTGGTCCCTGGGTGGGGGAAGAGGTTTCGTGAATCCTAGCCAGGTCAGCCCGGAGACGGGCAACCTCCTCCTTCAGACCAGAGAGGTACCTGCAAACAGGGCAGCATTGCAGCCTCCAGAACGTCTCCCAGAACACTGCTGCTCCACAGCCATTGCGCTGCATCACTCCCATCTTGACTTATTTTGTGTCCCCTCTCCTGTTGCTTTGTATGCTTATTGTCGCCTCCCTCTATGTATTTTTACACTTACTTTCCTACTGCCTATGTGCCCTTACAACTCTCACCCTTCCTGTTCTGGGACAGGAACTTCCTGTAGTCTTCAGGAGTCTATTTCCTCCGTGTTCGGATTCAGACCTCCAGCAGCTGGGGAAGGGGGGGATAGAGGTTTTTTTTTTTTAGGTTCCTTCAAGGTTGCTGAAACTAATGTGTCTCAGTGATCCTTTCCTTCCTACTGCCAAACAGGAAGTTCCTGTTGTCAGTCAAATTCAGTGGCTATAAAACTAGAACTGGCTTTGGGTGGGAGGGTGGAGGGGTGGGAAGGAGGGAAACTAGTAAAAAAATCTATAGTTCTGGACCTCTGTTTCTTGCTCTGCAACCAGTTCTTTTCTGTTAGAAACAGCCGGAAGCTGTAATTGGAGACAGCTGCTTTTGTACACCTAAGCTGCTAAGCCACATCCCCAATTAGATTCACTCTCTGCTCTCAGTAAATTAAGGTGATACTGCCTTCTTCCTCAGAAAAAAACTCTTTTTTTTTTGTTTTTACTTAAATGAGACCCCTTTTTCTAATAAAGTACATGTTTGCTTAAGCCAAACAGGTACTACTCCTGCTGAGACAGAAGTGATTGATTAGTAAAAAATCTATAGTTCTGGACTTCTGTTTTTTGCTCTGCAACCAGTTCTTTTCTGCTAGAAACAGCCGGAAGCTGTAATTGGAGACAGCTGCTTTTGTACACCTAAGCTGCTAAGCCACACCCCCAATTAGATTCACTCTCTGCTCTCAGTAAACTAAGTTGATACTGCCCCTTCCTCAGAAAAAACATTTTTTTTTTACTTAAATGAGACCCCTTCTTCTAATAAAGTATCTGTTTGCTTAATTCAAACAGGTACTACTCCTGCTGAGACAGAAGTGATTGATTAGTAAAAAAATCTGTAGTTCTGGACTTCTGTTTCTTGCTCTGCAACCAGTTCTCTTCTGCTAGAAACAGCTGGAAGCTGTAATTGGAGACAGCTGCTTTTGTACACCTACGCTGCTAAGCCACACCCCCAATTAGATTCACTCTCAGTAAATTAAGGTGATACTGCCCCTTCAGAGCTCTCCTTCATTCTGGAAGTTTGCAAAGTAAGTAGGTAGGACTAAAGGTTGGTTTAGATGAAATTCTGAAACAACCTTAGGGAGAAACTTAGGATGGGTCCTAAGAACTGCTTTGCCCTTATGAAACACAGTATACGAAGGGTCTGTGACCAAGGCATGTATTTCAGAGACCCTGCGGGCCAAGGTAATGGCCACCAGGAAGGCCGTTTTCCAAGTGAGAAATTTCAGCTCACAGGTAGCTAGAGGCTCGAAAGGCTTTCGAATGAGCATGTCTAGTACAAGATTAATGTCCCAGGCTGCGACTGGACGTCTGAAAGGAGGTCTGGTATGCAGAATACCCTTAAGAAACCTCTTAACTACTGGTAACTGAGCTAGTAACAAGGAAAGTACTGGCTCATGATAGGCTGAAATGGTACAAAGGTGAACTTTGACTGTAGAGTATTGTAGACCTGAATTTGAGAGGTCTAAAAGGTACTCTAGAACTTTATTTGGTGGGCAGGAAAAAGGATTCAAAGAGGACTGTGCACACCAGAGAGAAAAACACTTCCATTTGGCTGCGTACGTTTTTCTGGTGGCTGGCTTGCACGCAGCCAAAAGAATATCTGAAACTCTCCGAGAGACATTGAACCAGTTCACTTCAATCTCTTCAGAAGCCAAACATGAAGGTAAAGTGACCTCAGACTGGGATGGACCACAGGCCCCTGAGTCAGAAGGTTCATCTGAAGGTGAAGGGCTTTCGGAGGGGTTTCCGACATACTGCTGAGTAACGAAAACCATATCTATTGAGGCCAGAAGGGAGCAATGGGGATCGTTTTGTCCCCCTTGGGACTCGAACTTCAGAAGTACCCTCTGAATTAGAGGAAGAGGAGGAAAGGCATATAGAAAACGGTTTATCCACTGCAGCCTGTACGTATTCTGACAGAAAATGCCAGGCCCTGGATTTCCGGTGCAGAAAAGAGGCAGTTTTGTGTTGAGTGGGGATGCAAAAAGGTCCAGGTCTGGATTTCCCCACTTTGTGAATAGTGACTGAACTACAGTTGAGTCGAGAGACCATTCATGAGGATCTGTCTCCGTTCTGCTGAGACGGTCTGCCAGTTCGTTCTGCACTTCCAGCAGGCAGACCGCCTAGATTAGAGCCTTGTGCTCTAGGCACCATTCCCACACACTCATGGCTTCCCTGCTTAAAGGGTAAGGGTGTGCACCGCCCTGCTTGTTGATGTAATACATCACTGATTTGTTGTCCGTTTGAAGGAGAATGTTCTTGTGACAGAGAATGTCCTTCAAAGCCCGGACTGCATAAAGGACGGCTCTCATTTCTAGGACATTTATGTGAAGCTGGGACTCGTCTTGAGTCCACGTACCTTGGGTGCAGAGATTCTGACAGTGAGCTCCCCACCCCATCAGGGACGCGTCCGTGGTAATGGAAATCTGATGATACAGTGCAGCAAAGGGATAACCTTCCAGAAGGTTGTCCTCTTGCGACTACCAAGTGAGTGACCTCTTCAAAGGTTCTGTCACCTTAATGAGAAAGAACTGAGGGTGAGTGGCTGGGGACCACTGAGTACTGAGCATCCACTGACAGGTTCTCATGTAGAGGCGTGCTTGGGTACAGTGAACACCAAGGATGCCATGAGACCCAGCATTCGTTGCATCAAGATAGCTCGAATCGAGCTGTTCTCTCTGATGTATCAGGCCATCTGTAGGATATCGCTTCGTCTATCCTCTGGTAAAAATCTTTCGCGTAGGAGGTGTCCAGAAGAGTTCCTATAAAAAGGAGCTTCTGGGAGGGCTGCAACTACGATTTCTTGAGATTTAGCAGAACTCCCATGGACGTGAGAAAGTCTGAGGCTGTGGTTACAGCACTGAGAGTTCCTTGCCTGGAAGGACTTGCTAGAAGCCAGTTGTCCAGATATGGGAACACTTGTATTCCGATTTTTCTGAGATGCTCTGCGAGAATTGCACAACACTTTGTAAAAACTAACGACACTGAGGATAGCCCAAATGGCAGAACTCTGAACTGATAATGCTGGCCCAAAGCCAGAAACCTTAGGTATTTGTGATGCTTTGGGTGAATAGGAATATGTTGGTAAGCATCCTGCATCTCCAGGGAGGCTAGCCAGTCATGTTGATGAAGCAAAGGTAACAGGGTTCCTAGCAATATCATTTTGAACTTCTCCATGGGAAGAAATTTGTTCAATTTTCTGAGGTCCAAAATGGGGCACATGCCCCCAGGTTTCTTTGGAACTAGAAAGTAATGGGAATAGAACCCTGTGTTCCATTGATCCAGAGGAACTATTTCTACTGCCCTGTTGTTCAGAAGGCCTTGCATCTCGGAAGCGAGACATTCTTTCTGAAGTACTGACAGCCCAGGCTGTCGTTTGGGGGGAGGATCCGGAGGGGTCTCTGAAAGATTGAGGGAATACCCCTCGCGGATTATCTGGAGGACCCATTTGCCCAATGTTATGGACTTCCACCAGTTGTAGAATTGAGTCAGACGACCTCCCACCGCTGAGGAAGAGTCTCCCTTGGGCAGCTGAGGTGGGACTTGGGCCAGAAACTCAGAAGGTGACACTGGGCGCTTTGGGCCCTTGTGCTTTCTGCTGCATTTTCTTTTGAGGTAGGAGGGCCTGGTTTTTATTAAAACCTCCCCTGACCTTGCCTAGAAAGGACTGACGGTTGTGAAACTGACGCTTATTAACACCCCCTTCCAAGAAGGGCTGGGAACAGGTCGAACCAATTTAATGGTGGACCTAGTCTTTTGTGTGGCCTCTAGAACTTGTTCTGCTTCAGGACCGAAGAGATACATATCGTCGAAGGGTAATACCATAACCTGTTGCTGGGCATCATTCGTGACGCCTGAAGTGACGGTGGGTACAAATGCCCACCGCCGCTCTAGAAGCAGTATCGAAAGCGTCCATAGTTGCTTTAACCTGCTGGTTGTTGGACTCGATACCCATGGTTATGGTCTGAAGAAGCTCTGAATTGGTGTCCGACTCCAGTAGAGCTTCTACCATTTGTTTGAGTGAATGCCAAAGAACATACTCATATTGACAGAAATAGCCCTAGTAGCTGGCAATACGCACACCCAGGGTGGATGCAGCAAAGACTCTCTTACCTAAAGTATCTATCTTATGAGATTCTTTGTTTATAGGTCGGGCTGTAGTAGCCTGAGGGGGGGGATGACCTTATCATTCTCTGCCAAGACTACAATAGGGCCTGCAAAGGCTTGGGAGGCCAAAATAGGCTGATCCTTGGGAGCAGCATACTTTCAATCAATGGACTTAGCCACAGAAGGAATGAGAGCAGGATTATTCCATACCATTTAAGAAAGTGTCTCAAAGGAAGGCTGTACCGGGGAAGTTAAATCCATAGGGATCTCTGGGACATGAAGGTATTGGAGCCTTAAAAGCTTCCCAGGATCGATATCTGTAATATGGAGAGAAAGAGTGGAATTCAAATTTTTCAGCAGAGACTTAAATGACAGGTCCTCGACCACAGGCTCTGCAACAGAATTAGATCCCATTCCTTCCACGTCATCATCCAGCCTAAGGTCTGGGTCAGGCTCAATATCATCTCCTGACAGCCCAGCGGGGGACTGTATGGACAAGAAAGGAGTGAAAATCAGAAGGAAAAAAGGAAGGAAAGGGGTTTGGAGTCAAGAAGCCCTGAAGACTGGAAGACATCACACCAAGCCTCGGCGCCGCCTGCCCCAGAGCATCGCACGGCGCCAACAGAGCCCCCAGCGCAGAGGATGGCGCTGACAATCCCAACAGCGCGGTCCTCGGTGCCGACAGACGCATCAGTGCCAAGCATGTCGCCAAGCAACCCATCGACACTAACGGCACCGAAACCAATGCAGGGCTCCAAAAACTAGGAATTGAGGAGAAAGAAGGAAGAATACCAGGAGATAGAGAAACTGGCGACTCCGGAGGAGGAGACTGGCAACTGAGCCAAATGACCGACTGTCAAGCCGCAGACATAGCAGAGGGCGACCTCAAGTGATGCCTTCTCTTTTTTGATCAGTGGGCCGAAAAATGCGACCGTTTTCTTTTATGCTTCCGGGGGGACTGCCACTCCCCTTGGGCACTGGACCGTTCGTTGTCAGACCTCCCCCCTCCAGAGATGGCAGTGGACTGGACCGAGCTGGGCTGACCGAACACCTTTCATACGAAGTCTCCCTACCGTCACCTGACCAGCTCATGGTCAACTCAGTCAATGTAGGCCGAGACTTCATTCTTTAATAAGAATAAATTAAGTAAGCTGTACTTTTTTGAGAAATACTACAAAATAATAAACGGAAAACTATGCTGCTAGTTTGGAGTTTGACTCCCGGCGGGCGAGCAACGTCGTCATTGTAGTGCACTCGACGGCGGGAAAAAAAGGAACTGAGGCAGTTGGAGGGATGACACCGAGATAGTCATTGCCTCATGAGCCGAGACTCACGGCTCCATCTTTGGCGCCGACCCTCTCACAAAAAGGTTTGCTCCCACTGGGTCCTAGCGCCTCCAGCGTAGATCCCATCTATGTGAATGAGTGGTGGAGACTTTATGTCCAGGAAGATCTGGAAGAACTGGAAGCTGAATGGGAGGTCCCACTGCCAGCTGCTGAAGCAAGAAGAACCATATCTGTTGTGGCCAGAGTGGAGCCACCAGAATCATTATAGCATGCTCCTCCTGTAGTTTGAAGTTTGAGAAGAACTCTCTGAATGAGAAGAAAAGGAGGGAAAGCATACTGGAACCTCCCTGTCCAGCAAAGGGACAATGCACCGTGCCAGAAAACTTCATGCACTGGATCTAGCAAACAAAAATTGGGCAGTTTTGCGTTGCACGGGGACACAAAGAAGTCCAGCTCTGGACTTCCCCACATGCTGAAGAGGTCGTCCAACGCTTTTTTTATTTTTTTATTTAATATACTTTATTTTAGTTTCAGAACACACAAAGTATACAAACATACAAACAACCACCACAACATTAACAATACAAAACTTCCTCTTCCTCTCCCCCTTCCCCACACCTTCGCATTCTGTCCACAGAGGTGTAATATAGTAAGCTTGTAATCCATTCTCATTGTAGAGGCAAGCTAACAATAATATATATTAGATGTCCCCTTCAAGTGGAGCCAACAGTGGTGTATATCTCGTAAATAAAATAAATTAAGAAACAGAAACAACAGGGGCTGGTAGAGGTTGTGGGAACCTGCTTTTGCTGAGCAGCTGGGGATTTTTAGTAGCTGGATAAGCTTTAAATTCTTATCAGCCTGTGGACTTTTAAGCAGGACGGCTGACTTGTTTAATAAGTGTTGTTTTGTGTGGGGAATCCATACAGGAAGATAGATATTCATTTATCTTTTCTATAGGTATTGTGAGCAGCTTCTGGAAGGTTCTATCTTTCTCAGTCAGGATCAATTTACAGCTCATAGAGGCTTAAATACCAGGGCTTCTCACACAGCAGTACTGCAGAAACAGTTGGGGCTGGTACAGGTTGTGGGAACCTGCTTGTGCTGAGCAGCTGGGGATTTTTAGTGGCTGGATAAGCTTTAAATTCTTATCAGTCTGGGAACTTTTAAGCAGGACTGCTGACTTGTTTAATAAGTGTTGTTTTGTGTGGGACCTTCCTCCGGAGGAGGCTGCAGTGCATGGCGGTGCAGTGAGGGGCAACACAGGGCTGATACACTATTATGAGAGTTGGGTGGCCCAAATCCCACCCTCCCCCACCCCTCCCACCCCAGAGCACAGCTCATTTATTGGGGAACACCGCCCTGCAATTGAGGAAAAGGCTGTCACAAACCCACTCAGCAGGTCAGCCCTCTACTCCCAAAGTGCCAACCTCCGAGCGCAGTCTTGTGAACAGTTTAACAGAACAAGGTATCCCTCCTGTTGGTTTTGTGAGTTCAGATCAACCTTTGGTCTCAAGTCTTGGAGGGATTCAAACTGTGAATCCCTTGCTAACGTACCCAATGCACAGGCTCAGATAATTCTGTCTTCGGGGGACCAGATATCTTTGCCTACGGGCACCTAACCAAGTGTACAGAAATGAACCCTTAAAAACTGTAATAAAGACCTCAGATTTATAACGCTTCTCTTTCCAGTTTGGTATCACCATTCAAGGTTATGCCTAGTGTCAGCTATAACCACATATACTTTTCTTGCAAATGAAAGAAAGTCAAAGACAGACCAAGTAAGCTCTATAAAGAGTTTTACTAAAATTAGATAATAATATGTAAAACATACAATAAAGAACTATTATATCACAAGACATACAAATCTCTTAAACAAACAGGTTTTAACAGTGCAATTCCTACTACAGTACTTAGTTTCTAAATACCTGCTTAAAGTGCTCACAGATGTTTCTTTGTCAGAGTCTAGATAAAAGTGTCCTCTGAAGGAAAACAGAATAATCTTTAAAAACTGGTTTTCCCACCTATTTTGCATGAGGTCACCTAGCTCATCCCTGTCAGAATATATAAAAATATATCTATATAAAAACAGAATGTCTTTTTCAAGTATTAAATTCTGCAATCCTCAGCATGACTCATGTCCTTCAAATGACATTTCTTTGATCTCATGATAAGCTTCCCCTGCAGGGCAAGAAAGCATCTTTATGATTTTGCACCAGTTTACGAAACCTAGTTTCCTCCTCTTGAAACATCATAAAAGGGATGCCGATTTCCCTTTTAGCAGCTAAAGTTCTAATTAACTTAGAAAAGTCTGTAATTAGCTTCTGGCCTGCCATGTAACATCTTGTTTCTAAAACCTGTGTGTGTGTATGATCTCACATGGCTGTTTTAGCATTTTCTCATGGCTTTCATCTGAAACCTGGGGGAGGGGGAGGGAGCAAGGTCACTCCAATAACACTAGATTTCTCAGCATCTCTCATGACAGACAGTCCATAACCCATTTTGATATTACAAAAAATGATACTACAGCACTCAGAACTGGCTGTCCACGTCACAAAGGCTTCAGGTACAGCTCATGTAGTTCTAGCCACAGGGGAAGGGGGTGGGTTTTGAGGCTGGGAGAGAGGAGCTCAGGGAGTTGTAATCTTCCCCTGTAAACTAACTCTTAAGGCAAATAGTAAGGTGGGGAAAAGTTCAACCACCCAAGTGTTGCATGTTTAAAGGTCTGCATGCTGTATTGGGGGAATTGCCTAGGTATAGGTACTGGTAGCTCGAGAAACTGTAGAGCCACTGAGTTGGTAATTTGGCCTAGAAAAGACTGCTGTGATGATGGGGAAGGGACCGTATATCACTAGAGCAGGTATCTTTAGGCAGGTGGTTGGGTGCACAGGATGTGGTGCAGCCATGATACTGGACTGGGCTTGGAAGTTTGGGGGATGCCCAGTGTGCTACCAGCTGGCACAGCTTAAGGAGGAGGTAGAGGGGATCCAAAGGCAGCTGGGAGGGGGCTGGGCGGGAGGATTGAAGAGGTAGGAGGCAAGCAGTCTCCTACATTGAAACACTAGGTGCTGGGGCCTCCCAAACTGGGGGAGGAGTGAAGAATGGTGCTCACACTAGCAGAGGAGGGAAGGGGGTACACAGAAGGCTCTCAGGGACCCTGGCAAATGGGGCCCAAAAGGTGGAAATTTCCACAGCAGTAGGCAAGAGTCTGGGGTGTGGCCAAAGGAAACCAAGAGAGGCAGTAGGGACGGGGGGGCACTGGGGGATGGGCTAAGGCTCACAAATTGTTTTAACCCTCTACACTCATTGGTAGAAGAGGGTGTGTGGGACAGGAAGAGGAGGAGGAGGATGATAATGCTGTTGCTGGTGAAGCTGGGGCAGGGATGGATAGAACAGGTATAGAGGGCAAGTGTCAAGGGCACAATAGAGGGGGTCCCAGACAGGATGGGGGAAGAGGAGTAGGAAGGGAGAAGAAAAAGGAGGATCAGGGGAACAAAGAGGAGGCTGATGGTATGGAACAGAGAAGTATGATAGGCAGGAAGGCGCAGGACGTAACTGGGATGATAGTGAGCAGAAAGCCAAATAGGCAAATGGATAGGACAGATGGATTAGTAAGGAGTGAGGAAAGAGATACAGAGAAAGATACTCGGGTGGGGGCGATAAAGAAGGTCAGGACACAGGTAGAGGAGGTGACCAGGGAAAATAGTGAAGGGGCTACCTTCAACACCCAGATTGTGGGAGGTGCAAGGAGCCAGTTGAGGGGAGAATCCAGATGAAGGGATGAGGAGGGTCATGAAAGGAAGGGGAACTCAAGGGGCAAACAGGAAGGCAAGGGGGAAGTTAGAATACTGCTATTGAGGGACTCCATGATCAGAGGCAAACAGTGGGAGGGGCAGGAGGAGGGTAAAAGCTGTCTGATCAGAACCAAATGCCACCCAGGCCTGACAGTGCACAAGGCCAAACATGAGTTGTATTCACTAGCAAGGGAATGCGGGGGGACCCCGGACATTCTAGTGCACTTGGGGACAAACGACATAAATGGTAATAGTGAACTAGAAATTCAGGCAAGGTTCCGGGAATTGGCCAGGGTATGCCTTTCCATATGCTGTAAGATCTCCTTTTCAGAAATCCTGCCGGTGTCAAGGGCTACTTGGGAAAACAAGATGAAGATTAGGGAGATAAATCAGTGGCTTAGGGAGTGGTGTGGGGAATTGGGGTATGGCCTGGTGGAGGACTGGGAAGAGACCTGGGAGGGTAGGGGGCTATATGCTAGGGACAGGCTCCACCTTAATTTGGAGGGGAAGGAAATCCTAAAGCTCAAACTAGCTGGGTTCATCAGTGAAAGGTGGGGTTTAAACTTGTGAAGGGGGGAGGGATCAAAAAAGGGGCAGTGCCAGCAGATATGATAAATGACGGATATGGTCTCCACTCCTCTAGGGGGCTAGGGAGACATGGAACTGGGTCACCAGGTAGGGTGGAGGAGCTGAGAAATCTGAGCTCAAGGGGGAGAAAGGAGAGGAGGGAAAAGGGGTGGAGAGTGGTCCTGATAAATGCCAGGAGCTTAGGAAATAAAATGCCTGAGCTCTAGGCAATGTTACCTGAGGGGGAGGTAGATGTGGCAGCAGTCACTGAGACCTGGGCCACTCAAGGGCATGAGTGGGACCTAAACCTGGAGGGCTACACTATGTTCAGAAAAGATAGGGGAGTGGGAAGGGGTGATGGTGTAGCACTGTTTGTCAGAAATGGCATGGGTATTGGAGGGGTAGAGGAGGCAGAGGGGAATGTGGAGGCTATTTGGGTCACCTTTCTGATGCAGGGGGGTAAGAGAGTAAAGGTCGGAGTGGTATACAGACCACCAGAACTAGCGGAGGTACTAGAAGAAAGTTTGGTGGTAAATCTCGAGTGACACTGTAGATTAGGAAAGGGAAGGGTAATAGTAATGGGGGACCTCAACATGCCAGGAACAGACTGGGGGACTATAACATCACCAGTGGCCAGAGAGGAAAGGCCGCTGGATGTCTTCCAGGATGCGTTTCTGACACAACAGGTGGGCGAGCCTGGGAGGGAGGCCCGGACATTGGATGTGGTCCTGGCAGACAGTCATCAGATTAGGGGCCTAGAGGCGAGGGACCCGTTAGCTGGGAATGATCACGCCACAGTCTGGTTCTTCCTGGACCTGGGGGGGGGACTGAACAAGGACAGTAGTAACCGACTTTAGGGGTGCAGACTTCAGGGAGATGGTAAGGATCCTTAAAGATCATCTAGACAGGATAAGGCTGCTAGGGATATGGATGCTAAAAGCAGGTGAGGGATCATTAGGAGGGGAATACAGGAGGTTACCAGATCCTGCGCAAGGGAAAGGCGTAAGTTCGGTAAGGTCAGAAAACCCTGCTGGTGGACCCGGGAGGTACAGGAGGTGGTGAGGGAAAAGAAGGCGGCCTATAGGTGCTTCAAGTGGTCAAGGAGTGAAAGGGATCAGAAGGAATATGAGCCGACAGCCAAGAGAGTCACCAGGGTGGTGAGAGCAGCTAAGGCAAAAAAGGAGCAGTCCTTGGCCAGTGGGATCCAGAGGGGGGACAAGGGGTTCCTTAGATACATAGGGGAAAAAAGGAAAGTAAGGGGGCAGATCAGCAAGATAAGGGTAGGGGATGGTTGGGCACAGGAGGCGGAGGAACAGGCAGAAGTCCTAAATTAGTACTTTGCCTCACTTTATACCGGGGGGATGGAGGGGCAAACAGGAGCAAGAGATGAGACCAGTAGAGACCAAGGGCCCTGATGGATCTGGGGAAAGGGAGCGGCCACCACAGACGGGTGGGGGTCCAGCAGTGCATGCTGAAAAGGGGGAGGACGAGGCTGAAATCCCAGTAGAGAGAGTAAGGGAAGCCCTCAGGTCCCTTCGGATGGAGAAAGCACCTGGGCCAGATGAGATACATCCCAGGGTGGTGAGGGAACTGGCAGATGTCCTGGCAGTCCCTCTAGCGCATCTTTTCAACATCTCTCTTGAGGACTGGGTGGGTGCCCCAAGACTGGAAGGTGGCCCATGTCATGCCGATCCACAAGGGGGGATCAAGAGAGGAGGCAGAAAATTACAGGCCTGTTAGCCTGACATCGGTGGTCGGCAAGGTGATGGAGGGTATCGTCAAGGAAAGGCTAGGGGGGGTTACTGGAGCAAACTCGGTACTTGGACGATAGGCATCATGGCTTTGTCATGGGAAGATCATGCCAGACAAATCTTGTTGAGTTTTACCTGTATGACTGGGTGATGAGGGCCCTGGACCAGGGTAGGCCAGTGGACGTCCTGTTTCTGAATTTTAGCAAGGCATTTGATTTGGTACCCCACAGTGGCATGCTGGGTAAGCTGAAGGAAATGGGGGTAGGAAGACAGTTGCTAAGATGGATAGGAAATTGGCTCTCTGAGCATACTCAGAAGGTGGTGGTTAGAGGGTTAGCCTCATCCCCAAGGTGGGTTACTAGTGGGGTTCGCAAGGGGTCAATGCTGGGGCCACTGCTGTTCAACGCCTATATCTCAGACATCAGGAGGGGGATCAGGAGTGAGATTAGTCTCTCTGCAGATGACTCAAAGCTAGGTGCAGTGGTGGATGGGGCGGAGGGGAGGGTGGCCTGGCAGGAGGACCTGGAGGCTCTGGAAAGGTAGTCGGGAAAATGGAAACTAAAATTCAATGCAGGGAAGTGCAAGGTTCTGCACCTGGAAGTCAGAAATCCAGGCCAGGGGTATACCCTGGGAGGAGACATGATTCAAGTCACGGAGGGTGAGAGGGACCTGGGGGTAGTGGTAGATGTCAAAATTAACAACTTGAGACCTGTAGAAGGGCAGCAAGGGCATATAGGATGCTGGGATGCATCAGTGGATTACCTCCAGGCGGAAGTGATCCTCCACTGTACAACTGCTTGGTTAGGACACATCCTAGGTACTGTGTACATTTGGAGACCACATTTAAAGAGGGACACTACACTCCCAGAGAGGGTCCAAAGGAGGGCAACCAAAATGATCTGGGGCTCATGGGAGAGAACCTATGAGGAGATGCTCAAGGAGCCCGACATGTACACTTTGGAGGAGAGGAGGACGGAGGGACATGATAGAGGCTCCTTAGCACATGAAAGGAATCAATAAAGGAGGCCCAGTCAGGGTGCTCCAAAGGAAGGAGGGTGGGAAACAAGAGGTCATGGGTGTAAGCTGGAAGGGGGCAGGCTCGAGAGGGAGAGGAGGAAATGTTATTTCACTGAAAGGGTGGTGGAGCCATAGAATGCACTGCCCAGGGAGCTGGCAGGAGATGGAGACTGTGGATGGGTTAAGGGGGTGGGACAGGTACAGGGGAGGGTAAATCTGACCAGGCAATACAGGTGAACATCTGGGACTGGGGACAGTATAACCCAAGGGGAGGGGGACACCAAACTATTCATGGGTGCTGAAAACCGAGCAGACTCGAGAAAGTATTATGCCTATTCTGCTTGCATTTTAGTATGTTAGCTTATAACAGATCCCTACATAATCACAAGATCAGCTTTTAACAAGGATTTGGTGCCTTATCTAATTTATCCAAGGGCATGACCCCCTTCAAGTAGGGGTGGGGACCAAAATTAATGTTTGCAGTTTCTTCCATTTCTTTTTGTATACTGGTATGCGATTAAGAAGACTAGCAATCATTTTTTCTGTCCGCAGGTTATACAATAGCTCATTGAGCCATTCAGATTATGAGACCTTATTTTGATCTTTCCGGTGCCGTAAACTCACATTTTTAACCGATAAGGAGATCACTGCCATCCAATGTTTCTGCTCTTTGACTGACACTTTGGAGTAATCCATACCAAACAAATTTCGGGAAGAAAGCAATCCTCCAACCCCAAAAGGATGTCCATTCTTTGTTTAATTTTCCTCCAGAGAGTTACTCATCCGCCACTTCTTGAGACAACTCCCATTCATGGCTCTTGGAGCGTGAGTGACTGAGTTCGTCTGCCAGAGCATTTTGAACTCCTGGAACATGGACTGCCATGACAGAAATCCCATGCTCTTTCACCCAATACCACACTCTCATGGCTTCTCTGCACAGAGGGTAGGCGTGAGTCCCTCCTTGCTTTTTGATGCAGAAGACTACGGACACATTGTTCTGTTTAAATAAGAAGGGAACGCTTGGACAGGTGAGCCTGGAAGGCTTGTAGAGCATACAGAATCACCCACATCTCCAGAAAGTTGATGTGTAGGGACACTTCTAACTCCGACCAAGTGCCCTGAGTACGATGACTCTGAAAATGAGCTCCCCATCCGAGACCCAAGAGTCCGTTGTGAGGATTTGGGTTGGTGAATCTGACTGGAACGGAACTCCCGCTTCTAGTGTAGGTGAAGTCAGCCACCAAGAGAGTTCCTGTTTGACAGCATTCGACACCTTGGTTGGATGAACTAGGCTGTCCTCAGTTTGGTTCCACTGCACTCTCAGGTTCCATTGTGGAACTATCATATGTAGGCATGCTAACTACACAGTGGGTATGGCTGCCGCCTTATGGTCCAGGAGCTGCAACACTGTTCGTGCCACAACTGAGTTGGCTGTTGTCACTCTAGAGGCCTGGTCTCTCAGCCCACTGGCCCTGTCAGGGGAAGAAAGGCTCTTCCTTGCTGGGTATCTAGAACTGCTCCAATGTACTGAAGGCATTGGGATTGACAAGGGCAGGACTTTGGGAGACTGATTGTAATCTCCAATCATGCAAGCAGCGCAATGGTATCCGCAAGGGTATGAATCAGCTGCTTCCTCATGGGAGCAGTTAGTAGCCAATCGTCTAGGTATGGGTAGACGAAATGACCCTGCCTGCATAGGGCAGCTGCCACTACTCCCAGGCATTTGGTGAACACTCTCAGGGCTGAGGACAGACAGAAAGGCAAAGCCCAGAATTGGCAATGATTCCCTCGAAAGGTGAATCGCAGGTACCTTTTGTGAGCTGGAAACACCGGGATGTGCAAGTATGCGGCTTGCATGTCCAGAGAGCAACGCCAGTCCTTTTGGTGTAATAGGGGGATCAAATCCGGTAGCGTGACCATTCTGAATTTTTTGTAAGTGAGGTACTGGTTCAAGAAACTCAGATCTAGAATGGGCCTTAGGTCCCCAGTCTTCTTGGGAACCAGAAAGAAGTGGGAATAATACCCAGTTCCTTGCTGGTGAAGGAAAAAGGCTCTATGGCCCCCCCCTTTTCCAACAATGACCAAATTTCTTCTGCGATGAGAGGAATGTGGGTGGGGTGGGGTCGAGAAGGAATTGGAGGATTGTCGGGTGGGATTTCTGCAAACTCCAGTGCATAACCCTTTTTGCTGATGTCCCGTACCCACTGGTCTGAGGTTACTGTGGCCCACCCTCTTAGGCAGAGGGAGAACCAACCTCCCACTGCCTACCCCATCTCTTCCGCTGAAGGAGAAGGAGGTGGCAGAGCATTATGCGAGGGGATCCATTCAGGGTGGGGGGTTGAGCAGACTTAGGGTGTCTAGCACCACCAACCCCCGCGCGATGAGAGGGCGCCTTCTTCTTGAAGGGTCTGCGGGGCTATTGATTCTTTTGTCTCTGTTGGCCCTGGCGATGAAAAGGCTTGCGCCTCTGTTGCTGGGGCTCAGATCTATACATATGGTGCACCAACTGGACTGCTTCGCCTGAGTCCTGAAGTTTGGTGATTATTTTTTGAACTTCTTCCCCAAAGAGGACGAAACCATGAAAGGGGGCATCTAAGATGGAGTCTTGAAGGTCCTGCCTGAATCCAGAAACTCTGAGCCAGGCATGATGCCTTAGACAAACCCTGGTGGCTGCTGCCCTGGCTGCAGTGTCCACCAAGTCATAGGAAGCCCTACGGACGTGCATCGCTAAGTCAAGGCCTGACTGCAGCACATCTAGAAGCTCTGTATGGGAAGGATTATCTGTCTGCTTCTCAGCCAGGTCAATAGTCTTTCTCCAAAGGGACTTTTGATGCTGCACCATATGGGCCAAGAAGTTCAATGACCTAATAAAACTAGTGGAGGAGGCGTAAACCCTTCTGCCGAAATGGTCGAGCTTCTTCGACTCTTTATCAGGAGGCTAGGAACTCATATGTTTTGGCTGCTTGGTTCTGCCTTGGGCTGCTGTGACAACCACTGTGTCTGTCCTCAGGTTTTCAGCCAAAAATGCTTAGCCTTGGTAGGCTTATAGAGCTTGTTAGCTTTCTTGGAGATGGCAGAAAACAATGCTGGATATTCCCAAATCAGCCTTGTGAGGTCCTGAAAGGGGGGAACTAGAGGAGGGATGACTAGTGGTTTAGGGTCACTCATTCCTAAAAAAGTATGCAACCTCTTCCTCTGGATTCATCTCCATTGTGTCCCATTGATTCAGATACTGAATGTGACGCATAACGACCAAGAACATAGGGTCATCAGGTGGGGATCTTGGAGAGTTCCGGGGTCCCTCTGGTTCCAGAGAGAAACCACTGGAAGAATCCTCTGATAATCTAAAGTGGCTTCTAAAGGAGTCTGAGGAAGACGATCTAGACCTTTCCCGACCTCTCTGACTCTTGCTCCTGTCCTCCGAGGAAGATCTGTCAGAGGAAGAACAGTGATGGAGTCCACCTTGAAGAAAGAGGGGTTACTAGTGGGATACCACAGGGTTCAGTACTGGGTCCAGTCCTTTTTAATGTCTTTATAAGTGACACTGCAGAGGGACTGGAAGGAAAATACAGGTTACTCACCTGTAACAGGAGTTCTAGGAATGGTATATGTTGTTCATCCACACTCATTGGCAGTATCCTTGCCGCTTTAAATCTTGCCGGAAGGTCTTCAAGCTTGCTCCTCCCACCCACCCAGGTGGTATAACTCTCGGCTCGGCCCCATGACGCCAGATCTGGCCCGCTGGAAGCTCAGGTTGTGCGCCGAAGCCGGGGAGGTCGGGTGGGTCGTGTGGATGAACAACATATACCATTCCTAGAACTCCTGTTACAGGTGAGTAACCTGTATTTCTAGGGACATGGATATGTTGTTCATCCACACTTATTGGCAGACTCCTAGCAGTTCTCCGGGAGGAGGGAGGCAAGGCGCACACCCCCGATACTTACTTGGGAAATAGAGACTGGAGAACCGAGGCCCCAAAACCAGCATCCCGGCGTGACTCAAGGTCGATGTGGTAGTGGGTAATGAAGGTGTTTGCTGACTTCAGGTAGCAGCCCTGCAGATTTCCTGGATAGGGACGCCCTGGAAGCAGCCACTGCTGCAGCAGTATGGCGGGTAGAATGAGCTCTTATCCCTCTGGGAGGCTCCATGCCCGCCAACTTATAGCAGAGATCTATGCAGGAGGTTACCCACCTGCTTATCGTCCGCTTGGCTGCAGGTCTGCCAGATGCGGCTTCAGCGTAGGTGACAAACAGCTGGGCGAACCTCTCCCGATTTCAGCGTGCGCCCTTATAATAAGCGAGCGCCTTCTAGGGTCCAGAGTATGGAGCCTATATTCGCCTCCGAGGTGTGATTGGGGTAGAACACCGCAGAGTCAACACCTGGTTAAGGTGAAACTCCTCACCACTGGAAGGAATTGGTAGCGCAGGGACAACCTTGTCCTGTGGAAGACCAGGTAAGTGAGACCTGGCGGAAAGCGCCTGGAGCTCTCCCATCCTTCTGGCTGACGTGATAGCCACCAAGAAGGCGGTCTTCCACGACAGGTGAGAGAGAGCACACCGTGCATAGGTTCGAATGGCTTGCCCATGAGCTTGCCAGTACCAGCAGTAGATCCCACGGAGGTGGGGTTCCCGACTGGAGGAAATGTGACAAGGCCTTTGAAAGCCGCCAGACCACCTTCTCCTGCCCATCGACTGCTTCCCGGCCCGCCGCCTGCAAGAGATGGCTGCCAGGTGCACCCTTAGGGCGCGACCTAAGCCCTTGACTAGAAAGGGACCATAAAATAGTCCAAGATGCTTGCCAAGGAACAGGAGGAAGGGTCCAAGCCTCTTGTTCCTGACACCAAATGGAAAACCTTTCCATTTGAAGGCATAGCATTTTCTGGTCGACTTTCACGGGACGCCTCAACTACATTGAGGACCCCGTCGAAAGACCCAAAGCCTGGAACTCCTAGCCGCCTGGAACCAGGCCGCCAGGTGCAGGGATTGAAGGTCCGGATGGAACACCTTCCCTGATTGACTGAGAGCAGGTCCGGCGAGCTGGAAGCTGCCATGAGTCCTGGAGCTGAGACTGAGGAGATCTGGGTACCAGAACTGGCGAGGCCAGTCTGGGGCTATCAGAAACTCACCTGTGCCTTCCCTCCTCGCCTTGAGAAGCACCTTGTGGATCAAGGGAAATGGGGAAAGGCGAAAGAGGCCCGGGGTCCATTGCCTCGAGAAGGCATCCCCTGCAGCGAGCCCCTGCTGAGGGGGCGGCATGAAACAGACTCAGCTCTGCTCTCCATGGAGGCAAACAGGTCCACCTGAGGTGTGCCCCAAAGGGAGAACAGATGCTGTACTACCTCGGCAGGAGAGACCACTCGGGATGCAGCCCCTATCCGGCTCAGGGCATCGGCCAGGGTGTTGGAGGCCCTGCCACGTGAATGGCTAGGAGATCCGCCTCCAGGCTGCGCACGAGTGACCAAATGCGAGAGCTTCCTTGCATAGAAGCATGGAGCGCGCGCCCCGGCCTGGCGGTTTAGATAGTACATGGTCGTGGTATTGTCCGCCTGACCGGACCACTTGACCTCGGAGGAACGGAGCAAAGGCGGTGAGAGCTAGGCGGACCGCCGAGCTCCAGCAGGTTGATGTGGCATCGACTCCGCTGGGACCAGAGGCCATGAGCTCGGTGTTCCCCAGATGGGCACCCCAACCCATCAGAGAGGCATCGTCGACAGAGAGACCGGCTGCTCGGGCGGATTTAACGGGATGCCTCCTGCAAATGATCTGGAACGGTCCACCACTGAGAGCTGCCCACATCCCCTGTGTCACCGGCATACGCTGGTCCAAGGATCGCAGGCCAGGACCACTGGCTGGCCAGTCCCCACTGAAGGGGACGATGTTCCAGCGGGCCCAACGGACCACGCTGGTACAGGCGCCGCCATGAGACCCAGGAGGCGAGGAAGTCCCGGTAGGCGCAATTGCCCAACCAGAAATGATCGGGCAAAGGAGGAAAGAACTCGCCCTGTCCGGCGAGCCGCGCCTGGCTCGAAGAGAGTCGAGCTGCGCCCGATGAATAAAATCACCTGCTTCGCTCGAGTTCGACTTGGCCTCGTTGATAAGGAGGCCCAGTGAGCAGACCTGGAGGGCCAGATCTCTGACCACTCCGCCTCCCTTCCTGGAGGGAGCTGCTATCAGCCAGTCGCCCAGGGCAGGTACACCCGAACCCTCGGGCGCCAAGAGGAATGCTGTCACCACTGCCATGCATTTGGTGAAGACCCGGGCTGGAGACAAGTCAAGGGCATGGCTTGAATCAAGAGAGATCCTTCCGCCGGAAGCGGCGAATTTCTGTGAGACGGACGATAGGACGTGAAAAACGCTGGCCCTGCAAGTCCAGAGAGCAGAACCACACCGCTCCAAGGATGGTATTATCTGAGCCAGAGTGACCATCCTGAAGGTTCGAGACCTTAGGGAACTTGTTTAGGTCGGTAGGTTTGAGAATGGGGCGCCAGCCCCCGGTCTGCTTCGGAACCAGGAAGTACCTGGACACAAACCCTGGGTCTGAAAGAGGGTCCACCACTCTCTACCACCTCCTTCTGGAGGAGGAGAGCGATGTCGGCTCGACGAGCCGCCAGTGAGGCTGGGGATCCCGGCTCCGAGGGCGACGGCCTGAAGGGTGGTGCCTGCTCGAATCCAGAGGCAGGCCTCTTCCCACCACCTCCAAGACCCACCTGTCCGTGGTAACAGCGACCAGGCGGAACGGAAGTGCTGGAGCCGTCTCCCCACGGGGACCCAGGGTAGGTGACGGGATGGGGGCTACACCCCCAGCCTGTCACTGGGCAGGCTTGGAGGAGGGACCGCCGAGGGACCTCCTGGGCCCTTTCCTCCCTGCCTCCTGTTAGAGGAAGCCGGGCGTTTGGGTTTGGGATGCCAAGGTCGAGCCTGCTGGCCCTGACGCAGTTGGTCGAGCGCCGGGGCACAGAAGGACGAAAGGGCTTAGGCTGTGGTTTGTGCCTTGTCCTTCTGAGCGAAGAGACCGAGTCCAAGGTGGCATTGGACTCTCGATCCTCTGCAGGTGACCTTCCACCCCAGGGTCGAAGAGGTCAGTCCTCAAAAGGAACATCCGCCAACTTGTGCTGGGTATCCGGCAGTAAAGGTGATATCCTCAGCTGCTCCCGGCCGACGATAGCCACTGCGGCCGCCACCGATCTGGCACATGAGTCCCCTACATCCAAAGCAGTCTGGAGCTGCTGTTGGCCACTGCTCCTGCCCTGGTCCCGCACTCTGCTTAACCGTAGTCTGCAGATCGGCGGAAGATGAGGGATGACCTCATCCAGGGAGCCCAACAGGGCATGAGAAAATGTGCCATGAGGACGGCCGAACTGGCCTGATTTAAGGCCGAGAGAGGACGCAGCGTAGACTTTTCGCCCGACATAGTCCAATTTCTTGACCTTGTCAGGAGGTTTGTCCACATCCTGGCGCTAGCTGGGCGCGGAAAACGCTGTCGGTAACCAACCCTCAGCAGAGGGGTGTTCGAAAACCGACAAGGAACCGTGGACCGTGATACTTCGGCCATCCGGCCGGGCGGGCGAGGGCAGGAAGCAGGGCGCTGCCAAAGTTCCAGTGCTGGACCCACTATGCGCCTCGCCACCGGAAAGGCCTCCGGCCGGAGAACCTCGTCCAGAATCTCCGTGAGGGGATACCTGGCCGCTTTGGAAACGGGTTCGAGCTCCATCCCGTAGACCGAGATGAGCCGGGTTAGTCCCAGGAAGGACGACGGCCATCGCCCATTGGCTGACCTCCTGAAGACCCAAGTCCAGTCGCTGGAGAAGAAGGAGGAATCATCTTCGGACCGGAAGAGTCCTCAAGAGCTGCCTCTGGCCTGAACCACCCTCTCACCTGCCGAGGACGGTCGGGAGTGAGGGTAATCTGACAGCCGATGGGGTAAACCCTTAGCCGACCGAGAATCTCTTGGTCGGAGCCCCAATTGGTGGCTGTGAGGCGGAGGTTCCACCGCAATCGGGTGGAGCAGCGGTTTTGGCCGAACAACCGCCTGGGAGGCCTCGGCAAGTCGAGGGGTTGTGTCGGGTTGCCCGTGATAAAGTTACTTAATGGCCGGGAAGGCGCCCGGAGTCGGGCTTATTCCCGCCAGGAGGAGTTGTTGTAAATATAAGGTCTCGCATCGCCGACGACTTACGCCAAGCCTCCTCATCCGAGGAGGAGGATGTAGGACGAAGCGGCGACGCGCTTACCGCGTGCCGAGACCGAGACCGCCGGCGACGGTGGGAACGGGCTGGACCGCCGAAGAGTCCGAGACCGAGACCGAGAGTCCCGGAATTTCGGGTCGGTGCAGGGAGTGTCGGCGAACCGACACTCCTTCGCTCGGAAGGTCCATCCGAGGGCTCCGGAACCGGAGGCACAGGCGAGCCCACGGGATCCTCAACTCCTCCCGGGGGAACCGGGGAGAGGGGAATCTCGGCTGCTAAAGGCGACAGCCCGTCCAATGGGTCGAGAAAAATCTCGACTTCATCAGTGGGAGTCTCGGTCAACTGACCTGACGGGGACACCGTGAGGCCAGTGGCCGAAGCCGAGCGGTCGACCGAAGCCGACGGTCGACGGCCCGGGGAGAGGGACCTTTCCCGCTCCCAAGAGCGTCGACGGAGGGACTTACCCTTGTCCCTCTTTTTGGACCGAGAAAAGGTCCAGCAGACGCAGGCCCTTCTCCTTTAGTGGAGAGGGACAGACAAAGCTCCTTAAAGGAAGCCGTGTAGGAAGAACCCAGAGAGAGCGGGATAAATGCCGCGGCCGAGGAAGATACGGCCCGCGCCGCCTCCTCTTCGAGGGCGACCATCCGGCCGAGCTGATCCGCCGAACTTACCAGCCGACACCGCCAACCGGCGCCTTGACTTCCCACCGGAGGGAACGCTTCGGACGGGCCCAGTTGCACCGGGCAGCACGGTCTTCGAGGACGAGGGCCGAGAAAGATGAGCACAGGTCGCAAGCTCATGGGTCGGCTCAAGGCCTACCAGACACACGTGAGTGTGGATCCGCCCGAGACATCTTCTGCTCCGCATGGGTACCTCCAACCGGGAGTCGATTTATCCATCGCAGCCATGAGGATCGAAGATCAGTCTTTTGCAAATTATTTTTTAAATCCGCAAACGGAGAAATAGGAACTAGTCACAAACGCAGAGCGTTAAGGAGGGAACCTGAGCTTCCAAGCGGTAAGGAAGATCTGGCGCCATGGGGCGGAGCCGAGAGTTATACCACCCGGTGGTGGGAGGAGCAAGCTTGAAGACCTTCCGGCAAGATTTAAAGCGGCAAGGATACTGCCAATGAGTGTGGATGAACAACATATCCATGTCCCTAGAAATATGCCTCTTTGCAGATGACACAAAGATCTGCAACAGGGTTGATACACAAGGAGGCGTGGAAAGGATGAGAAGGGAATTGGCAAGAATGGAGGAATGGTCAGAAGTATGGCAACTTGGATTCAATGCAAAGAAGTGCAAAGTAATGCACCAGGGAAACAAAAACCCAGGGGAAGATTACACAATGGGGGGGAGGTAGTAACAACAACAAAAATGGAAAGGGACCTGGGGTAATCATATCAGATGACCTTAAGGTTGGCAAGCAATGTGAGAAGGCAGTAGGGAGGGCTGGGGGGATACTGGGATGTATAGGGAGAGGCATAACCAGCAGAAAACAGGAAGTTGTTATCCCCCTGTACAGACAGTTGGTGAGACCCCATCTGGAGTACTGCGTCCAGTTCAGAAGACCCCATCTCTGCAAGGACATAGGATGGAGGCAGTTCAGAGGAGGGCAACTAAAATGGTGCAGGGTCTGCAAGAGAAGCCATATGAGGAGAGGCTAAAGGAGCTTAATATTTATACCCTTGAGGAAAGGGGGACATATGAGAAACGTTTAATATCTCAGTGGAATCAACAATCCAAGAGGGTAGCATCTTCAGAAAAGAGATGTAAGAACAAGGGGACACAATTTGAAGATAGAGGGGGGGACGGCTCAGGGGCAATGTGAGGAAGTATTTTTTCAAAGATAGGGTGGTGGACGCATGGAACAGCCTTCCTGAGTAGGCTGTGGGGTCTAAAACTGTGGGAGAATTCAAGAATGCATGGGACAGACATAAGGCAGTTTTTGTGGGGGGTTGGCGGAAGTGGGCTGTTGGTTGAATAGGATCTGCAGCTTGTCCTCTAGGTGGGGAAATGGGCAGACTAGGTGGGCCAAGCAGTCCTTATCTGCCATCAAAGTCTATGTATCTATGACATCAGCTAGTACGTCTTCTACACCTGGAATAACCAGAATCTGATCCTCTAAGCATCGGACTTTGGGAGGGACAAGATCCTCTGGGACGACTGTCTGAAGGTATGGGTTTGTCTGGAACTGGCGTTGGAGGCTGTGGATGTGATAGTGGGGCAAGATCAACTCTCTTCAGCAAGTCCCTCTTAACCATATTCCACCATGAGGTGGAGATTTCCCACCTCTGCCAACGGTACCATAGGTTCCTGAGAGGTTTTGGCCCAAGATTCTTCTGTGTTGGAGGGAAGGTGGCTGGAGCTTGAAGTCTCCTCTGGAGTCTTACAAGGACTGGTGGGTGTCGCCCGGTCCGACGTCAGGTCATCTGTTGTCGGAGGGTCTGTCGCCTGGTCGGCCGGGGTTTTAGATTTCAATGGCAACCTGTCGACAGGTGGTCTGTTGGGATGATGTTCGGTTGTATCCAACAACCGGCCCCGAGGCAACTGTCCCCGAGGCACCTGTGGCTTAGTAGAGGTTGCAGGTGTTGTAGGGTCTGACGCCCAGGAGGGCAGCGGTTTCTGACAGTTGCCAGATTTATCAGACACCTGTTGTCAGGTGCAGGTGTTAGGGTCTTGGCTGTGATAGCTCACTGCCTGTCCCTGGGGGAACATTCCCTGGAGTGGGAATAATCCCGGCACCCCCGGCCGGCGCCAGTGGCTGATGACTAGCTGGTGAAGAGGAAGCCTTGATCCTATCAGTCAATTTCCCTTTCTTAGGCCCTGAAGGATGGTGGAAAGATCTAAGAGTTACGGATGGGCCCACAGGACCAAGCCCCAAAGAGCTGCCACCAGAAGAAGCTGTGGTGGAGGTAGCCTTAGAAAGCGATAGGCCTGCCGGCAGGGCTGAATCCACTCATTCGCCTGAGCGGGAGTGAGGGTGTTTCTCCCTACGACGAGAAATGAAAATTACGTACCTACCGTAATTCCTGATCTTTCTGTGTATCTTTACCATTCATCACCTTTGGTCGTGTGTTGAGGTCACGCACCTGCGGGAAGCCTTTTTGGGGGCGGAGTCGACACACCAACAGCGCCACCCTCAGGCCGATGAACTGCGTGGCACTCACAGGTTGGCCATTCGGTGTCATCGACCCCGCCCCCTGCCAGTTCTGAGTCGCCGTAGAGTAAGAAGGACTGGGATGGAGGGACAAGGAAGTCCAAGGGACAAAGGAAAATGTATATAAATAAAAGGAGAAATAAAAGACGGAGAGGACAGAAGGAGAGTTAGAAATCTAAGGGGATTGGGAAGGGGCCTCAATCTCACGAAGCAGAAAAAAGAGGGAAAGAGGGAGGGAAAAATTAGAATTGGGGAGGGGGAGGACATGCCCTAAAGGTCTGATTGTCTCCAGACTGTATAGGAACTGCGAAGGAGCAGCCAGAAGGCAGAATTGCCAGAATTCAAGGCACAGAATCACCGGCAATAACTCCGACATGAGCAGAAGTGGCTATTCTGGAAGAAAGACAGGATACAGCGTTGTCCTCCCCTTGAAACCACATATCTGGAGGTGAGAAACAAAGTTTCTTAAATTAATTTGAGGGATGTCTGGAAGGACTGGAACAGAGGAGAAAGGGAAAGAAGAGAGAGAACAGAAGAGAGGGCAACCATCAACTCCCACCCCAAAGGGATGGAGCCGAGGCACTGAGGAGAGAAGTGCCCTCACCCCAGATTCCTCTCCCCACTGTCAGAAGGTAAAATTCCCCATGTGCCCAAGGTCACCCCGCTCCTGACCAGTGGAAAGGAAGGGGGCACACAGAGGGAGGGGGACCCAGAGACTGAGGCCCCAGGGAATGGAGGGCGGGATTGTGATGAATGTTGAAGATACACAGAAAGATCAGGAATTACGGTAGGCAATTTTCATATCTTATCTGTGTCCATCTTAACCATTCATTACCTTTGGGTGAGTACCGAGCCCCCCAAGGGGGCCCTAGACCCTAAAGGACTAAGTCCCTTAGCTTCCAGTGGGTGAGACACTGGGAGGGAGAACCTTCCCGAGACTGGGGAGAGTGAGACAGTGCACCCCTCCCGGAAGGGGCAGGAGGTGGCCCCGACAAACACTGCCTCACCCTGCAGGAGAAAAGATGGGTTCTCCGGTACGCGGAGGAAATCAACCTATGCCAGGCCAAGGGTGACAACTGGGAAAGATGCAGCCATGCCATCTGCCTAGTGCAGATCGCCGTCCCTACGACCCTGGAAGCTACCTCGTTGGCACTGTAAGATGCCCTTGTTTGGTGACTTGCTAGCTCCAGGCCACATGCAGAGAGTGCAATGGCTTGTCTGGTTACCTCCGAATCAGGCAAAGAGGCTAGGAGTTGACCTAGTCTGGATCACAGAAACGTATCATTGGTAGCATAGTGGGCCTGATGTGCAGAAACTGAAGAAGCAACCATGCTGAGTAGAAGGCCCTCCTCCCCCAGAAGTTAAAATCCATGGAATCTTGATCTGGGGGCCGGTCACGGTGGAGGGCACGAAGTCCATCGGGAGTGTCCAGCTGCATCAGTCCTGACTGAGGATAAGGCATACGACCTGGAGACTCCGGGAGGGGCACAATACCTCTGACTCAGATCCCTAGGGGATGGGACTCCGGACAATTGTCTTTGCCAGAATCGCAATGACGCCTCCTGGAAAGGAGCAGGCCAGGAGGGCACCACAAGGATGGCAGCACTGAAATCACCTAGGAAGGCATGCGTCGAATGCTACGGATTGTGCTGAGTGGGTGGGGTGATATGCAGGTCCTCCATCATCCTCACGAGAAACGCTGATACTCTGCGAGATTAGCAGCAGAGGAAATGTGGACAGAGGGCTCCTCCCCTCCCGAAGAGGAGGATGAGGAAGCGGAGGACCTCGGAGATCCAGAGATTGGCTGCTCAGGGGGAGGGTGGAACACCTGCCTGTCCATGGCCCAGACGTACGTAGGGTAGTGAGCAGCCACACCTCTGAATTGCTCCCAGGAGAGAGGTCCCCTAGGACCAAGAATGCCTGGGAGAGCAGGAGATGGTGACAGAAAAGTGGGGGCAAGGCCAACAACAGAAGGCGACTGTCCTCTGTCCGGGCAAGACAGCGCACCAGGAGCCTCAAGAAAAGAGGGGGCTCCGGAAAACCCAACAGCCAACAGCTGATCAACCATGCTGGAACTGCCTAGGCTGTGCCCTTAAGATTCCCCCCGTGAGGTGACTGGTACCGTAGAATTTCAAAAGGATGTTATATACCCTCCAAAAAACAGGGCCCTCTCGAGGAGACAGAGAAGAAAGGACAGGAGTCTGTGCTACGACTCCTTCCTGAACCCGGGTGGGTCCCGGAAAAGGATCGCCGCATCGACCCCGACCCCTCGGAATCCGAAAGAGCCTTCCTCCTGCAAAACACCATCCTAGGCAGGTGACAGCCCTGGTCAGTACCTAAGGGGACCACTCAGGGAGTAGCAAACTCCCCTCCCATGGGTGCTCCAATCGGCACTAAAGTTGGTGATCCAGGCACACCACCTGAGGAGGTACCCCAACTGAGGGGGCAGAAAACCCTCCGAGCCCAGGCTCAGGGTGATAGTGGCCTGCACCACCGCCTGCGGGTCAGCACCCCTGACCCTAGACTCGGGGGCAACCGCCCACTCCTCAGGAGGAGGCTGGCTCAGATCAGCCGAGGAAACTACAAGGGTGCTCACATGGGCCGCCAACTCCAAAGAGTTGGACAGCTGGTCTGAACCAGACTCTGAGTCTGTCTCCGAAGAGGTAGAGACCGAAGTAGATGGTATGCAAACGCCCGCTCCCGTCCAGACCGAAGGAGGTGCCAGTCTCAGAGCCTGCACCAGAGCCGGCGTCAAACTCTCCAATGGCAACGCGAATGGTGCCCGAAGAAGAGACAGCTTCGAGAGCAGTAGCAGACAGAGTCAATGCCTGCCACGGCACTGCCCCGACCCACGGTGCCACGAGTGACACCAAAGTCAGGGACGGTGCCAACAGTGGCACTGACAGGTCCCTTGGCACCAAGAGCAGCACAGAGGTCGACACCTCCCATGGTGCCATGTCCTTGCTCGGCACCACAAGTGGCACCAGAGCTAGACATGGTGCCGTCCCCAGCCTCGGCGCCTCAAATGGTGCCAAGGTGAGAACCGGTCGAAGATGGCACCGCAGAACCTCCCATGGTGCTGTCAGCACCACTGGCACAATGAACGGTGTTGACAGCACAGACGGCACCAAGTGGCGAACCAGTGCCAACCATGGTACCATCAGGGCCTACTGTGCTGCGAATGGCGCCGAGGCCCAAGACTGCACCGATGGACAGAGTTTACGACGGTGCTGACCCAGGCTTCCCAGCCTAAGGAAATGACACCGAGGGAGCCTTCGCCCCAAAGGGCGATTGCCAGCGCGGTGCTTCCTCCCGCCCCAGGGGAGCGGACTGGGCCTCCCAATGTGGAAGGCTTCGCACGGCAAGGCCATTAGAAGCAGAAGCCCCTCCTCCACGTCTGTACAGAACCGAACGGGACCCGGGAGGAAAGGCCGAGAGACCACGGCTTGGCCCGATGAGTGCGCGCCCATCCCCCAAAAGTCGGCGGAGCCCGTCCAACTTTCCACGCTCGTTGCTCAATGACACAATGATCCATGGAGAAGCAGGCGTCGCACGAATCCATGTCGTGAAGTGGGCCAATGGAGTGCTTGCAGCTGCACAGGCACCAACGCATAGGGGGGCTGCCCCATTTTCAACGATTTTTGGCCCCCCGACCGAGACATGATCGATGGAAAAACAGTTCAAAGACTCGACATCGCTGAAAATTAAAATAAGGAACAGTCTTACCACAGCAGCGTTGAGTAGTGGCGAAAACGGAACCGGCAGGAAACAATATTCGGCGTCGAAGACACGGAGTCGAGACACTGGTAGGCCTGAAGAAAGCAGCTCCACATGAGGTGCGACCTCTATGGTGGGAGACGAAGAACTGGCGGGAGGGCGGGGTGAATGACACCTAACGGCCAACCCGTGAGTGCCACACAGTTCATCGGCCTTGAGGGCGGCGCAGTCAGTGTGTCAACTCCGCCCATCCCAAACAAACAAACAAAAAATGCTCCCGCGGGGTCGTGCCCTCCAGCCAAAACCCAAAGGTGATGAATGGTGAAGACTGACACAGATAAGATCTGGATCTGGCTTCCAACTTACTGTGCTCCTTGTCCTTGTGATGGTACTTCCCTCCGGAATGTTTCTCTTTGTGAGAGGTCAGTGATCGTGAGGTCCAGGAGCTGGCCTTCGACAGGTGCTGAAGGGAGGCAAGCTGCTGCTCCATCATGTAGGCCTGGAGAGCTTTCTGGCGATGGGTCCGGGTGCAATGATTGAATCTGGTGCAATCGGGATAGGCTTGCACATTGTGGGTAGGCCCTAGACAGAAAAGGCAATTCGAGTTGCCGTCTTTGACGGAACCTGCCACCAAGACGACACTTACACTTCTGTCACGTGGGTTGAAGAAGATGGATATGACATACACTGAGTCGACGGAAAAACGAGAGGAATAAACCATGACGAAAGGTACTTTCTAACTGGAAGAAAAATGGTGGTCAACGATAGCAATGAGGAATCCCGGGAGCTGAAGAGCATGGGTCGACGGCGGGGAAAAAAATTGAGGTGGGGCTGAGGTTCGCCGCCTTTATACAGCTGGTGACATCAGTGGACAGGCCGATGTAAGGGGAGGGCCCCAGCTAGGAACTGCTGGACAGAAGTTTCCTGTGGAGTCCTAGTACCTGGCAGCATAATCCTTATGGTGTAGCCTGCTGCAGGAGCTCTTACTTGAAGTAAGATCGTAATATGTGAGAAGATTCAGACAGAGACAATCAGAGTCTGATGCACAAGCCAAGTATCAATACAAATGCTTATACCTACATATACTGGCAATATAAAACATTTTAAAACAGTGCCCATAGGTTTCAATGGAAGAACTGGAGCCGAGTCGCTCCGATGACATCATCATGTATGTATGTCCTCACCATTTTGTGAACCGAGCTATGGCTTGGATCGGAGATAATCGGAGCTTTTGTTTAAATTTATGGGAACATTTGATCAATCAGAAAAACTACTTAAATCAGAAAATTATGGTAAATAATACCATAAGGAAAATCCACGTCCCTTATTGTACTAGTAGACAGCAGCATTTGCGATTCGATTCACGCCCCCCCCCCCAAAATTACTTGTTTAATTAAAAGCTGCTACTCATCTGTAAAACAGGTTACTCACCTGTAAACAGTAGTTCTAGGAGTGGTATATGATGTACAGCCACACTTCTGGCAGTGTTCCTTTCCCCTTTAATTCCTGCCGGGACATCTTCAAGCTGGCTCCTCCCACCCCCCAGGTGGTAACTCCCTCGGCACCACCCTGTGATGTCAGATCTTACCCACTGAAAGCAAGAACAGTGAGCCGCTTGCCAGGGGAGGTCAGGTGGGTCAGTGTGGATAGTACATCATATACCACTCCTAGAAAAATAAGTTACTCACCAGTAACAGTAGTTCTTGGAGTGGTATATGTTGTTCAACCACACTTGCTGGCATGTCCCTTTCCTCTTTAAATCTTGCAGGAAGGTCTTCAAGCTGGCTCCTCCCACCCGGGTGGTATATAATCCTCAGCTCTGCCCCATAACGCCAGATCTTAGCCTGCTGAAAGCCACGTTGTGCGTCGCAGACGGGGAGGTTGGGTGGATCAGTATGGATGAACAACATATACCACTCCTAGAAAGATCAGTTACATAAAGACTTTTGCTGTAACAGTAGATCTTCTAGGAATGTCTCTTGCAGCAAGTCATTACTTCTGGGAGTTCCCGATAGGTGGCGCTCTAACACAGCAGTTTTCTTCTAGCAGTCTCCACATCAAGGACCACCCACACGACCTCGCTTCTTGGGCTATGCCTATAAAAGTGGGTGGTCCCTGGTAGTCTCTGTTCCCTGCCAGTTTCAGCTCGTGAAGTCGAGGGATGGAGGGGAACTGAGGTACCAAAGCCTCCCCACTCTACATTGTTTTCCCTGTTACAGAATGGCAGGGGGTCAGAGGGAGGGAAGCTACTTACTGCAACAGACATTCCTAGATCTACTATTACGGCAAAAGTCTTTGCGTAACTGAGTTAACTTCCACGGAATGGTCTCTTGCAGTAAGTCATTACTTCTGGGAGATTCCCAAACAGTTATATGGCAGTGGGGTGGCCAGATATGGTATTCTGCTGTACATATAGTGTGGTCTTAGGACCGATAGGTGCTGACAGCAGTATATCAGCATATAAAGATAATTGTGTATTCTATCTGTAAGTGTTCCATTATAGTATTTGTTACAGGGTCATGGCTCAAAGACAAGCTAGACTAGCTATTACTGGGCATCGTCAGATGAGCTAAGCAGATGTAAACCCGATCAGAGTATGGCATATCAGATGCTGTAATAAATCAGAAGAAATTCAGCCATATAATGGGAGTAATTGGTAGGTCTCAGTGGCATGCACTGGAAAAGACAGTATATGTCAAAGCCTATCGAGTTCTGAGTTTTGAACAGTAATCCAAATAATACAATGTTATTATTCTGTAGTGCTACAATGTAGCAAGTTAGTACAGTTTTTTTTTGCCATGTCTGTCAAGTCATTAGAGAAATGTATCCATTGTGGCGTAAACAGGCTACATAAATAGCAAACAATGCATCTATATCATAATGGAATCCAGCAGCTCTTAGAGTCAGTGGTATTGTTGCAGTCAATATTGTACCCATTTTAGGGTAAAGACATAGAATGCAAGAGTGATGTAGTCAGTTCCATCACATATTAGTAATCTCATTTACAAGGGGGTCCCAAGTATGTCAGGGTCTGCAGCCTTGTTTGATGTAAACCTGAAATGTTAGTATGGTGGGCCCTTTATTTATGCTGTCGGGTGAACAGAAGTTTAAATAATGATCTGGATAATTGCAAATTTTGAGCTATTAGATCTCATTTTTGAGATTCCAAACATGTTAATCTGAAAAAAAGTCATAAGGTCTGTGACATGCCCACATTTTGTTGTCCAAGTAGCGTGGATCAGAAAATAGATAAGTATTGCAGAGTTTATAATATATATGTACTCACCATTGTTTCTGTGGCTTTCATCTAGGGCCAGGTGAAGACTGCATGTAGCAGTAGTAGTTAGGTAAGACTATTATGATCCATATTATAATATTATCAGGATATATCAACTGTTTCTCATCATGTGAGTAGTAGCAGGCCCTGTTCGTGAGAGGGACACGAGGGTCCGGTGCACAACAGGCTGAGAGGCATCCCGCTGGAATGACTGCAATGGCCTGTAACAGTGATACTTCAAAAAAGTGGCTAGATGTATAAAGCCTCATGAAAAAGGCCTCAGTATAATTTTGAATCGAAGCCCCCAGGAAAAGGTCTCCGAGGCTTAGAAGAGGGGACCTGGGCATAGTCTGAAGTTTTTTAATGAGAGGAAGAGGCACCTGGCCGTCCTAAGGGGCGGTCACGGGTTGGTTTAGATGTGTTCCTCGTCATTCGTTGTTTGCCTCTGAAGTTTCCTCTTTGGTTATAGTAATTTAATAGTAGGTCCCATTTGCCTGGATTGGTGGTAGTTCAGGTGGATGTTAAAGATCCCATGGCACTTATCGAAAACAGTAGGGGAATTTCCCCGGTGTCCTGGCCAAATTTCCCTCATTCACTAAAAATACCACCAACAGCTTAATCTGGTTCAAGGTCAGTTGGCATTCATCTGTATCCCCCTCCCCCGGGTTGTGCCTGAAAATAGGCAGGATTTGTCTAGTGCACTTACCCGGTCAACAAAAACTAAAAAAAAAATTAAAAAAATTCCAGTTTTGTATGAATAATTACACTGAGGGCGTGGCGTGGTTTTTGGTACATATATTGTACTGTTTTTAGTTGTCTGCCTGAGGCTTGTAGGTTGGGTTGTCCAGTATTGTTTGTGCCCCTGGGCCAAAGAGATGGTCACTAGAAAAAGGAGCATTAGCCACTTTTTGCTGAATATCAGGTGCTAGCCCCAACAGTCGGAGCCATGCCTGATGGAGTATAAGAATGTCAACTGCAGAGGCTCTAGCCGAAGCGTTAGCAATGTCGTATCCTAATCTTAATAAATGTCAAGAGAGGGAAGTAAGTGAGTTTATCATTGATATGAGTTGCTCTTTTTCAGGTGATGTAGGTAGTTTACTTATAATGTCCCCAGCAAAGGTGGCCACCGTACGCTGGAATTTCAGCATATGTCCCATGTAGTTCAGTATTCTAATATTTAATGTGTTTAGAGCAAACACTTTCTTCCCCATATACTGTAATCAAAACATTTAAGAGTCTTTTTCGGGAGGTACTGTACCTGTATGTTTAGGTTTTCCAGTGCGGTTGTAAGTGGCTGCAATAGCCACAGAGTCTGCAGTGGGAATATTTGTTAAATATTGATGCTCAAGAGGAGCCTGATAAAGCCTATGCACTTTTCTAGGTAGCTCCTGTGCAGCTATGGGTTGACTCCATGCTTCAGTAATTGCATTTCTGAACGCTGGTATAAAATGAGGGACTGCCAGGATAGGTTCTTCTGGGATGTCAAGATATTCAGCCATATCTTTACTTAATCTATCTTGTTCTATTGCGGTAGACCCCATTGTTTTTTGTATTTGTAACATCATTTCTTGGAATGAGGGGTCATCCGTTGGGGAAATGACCTTTAGTGGTTGTAATATTTCTTCGTCCCAGTATGATGGTACAGAATATGGGGACTCAGACCCTCTTCTAGTAGGGGAACCGTCATAATTTGTGTCTTTGAAAGGTTCTGAAATTATATGAGAATTTGACAAATATTCCTCAGAATATTCCTGAGGAGGCAGATATGGAGAGCATTCTAGCTCTGTGCGTGCGCCTGTTCTGATGTAGGCAGAGACAGAGACTGTGATTGAGGGTTCTTTAATGGAGTGGGTGTATAATCAAAACCTACAGAATTCAACACTTTAAGTACAATTTCTTCTGTGTTTGGCACTTGTGAGGCTGGAACTGCCACGTAAGCGGGTTCTGAGCCCTGTGTGCTTGAAGTCAGGGGATCAATTTGTGCCTCCCGATAATGTGATCCAGTACATCTTTGAACATTTTGTTCATCACAGACTGGTGGCTGAGCACCATGCATGAGTGCAAATGAGGCTGGTTTGCCTCTGCGCTCCGTAGTATATGATCCTTTATTTTGTGGTGATGCAGCCACATAAGTATCTTTTGATACAGTTTTATAAAATATTTCATGGTTTTTCATGGTTAATTTTTTATAAGGATCTTCCATAAATGTATTATATGCTGGTGAAGCTGCTGTTCTATGATGCAGGGGCTGCTGCATCGACGGTGGGATCAGTCCCATCAACGGAAGAGGAATAAAAGCATGCCCCGTCGCCATTGAAATGTGTCTTAATGATGATGGATAAGTGAATGCATGCTACATTGACAGTGGAATACTCCTCGACAATGACAGGGAATCAGTGCATGCTAAATCGATGGTGGGATGCTCTTCGTTGATGATAGAGCAGTAGAGACATGCTCCATTGACAATGGAAAGTGTGTTGTCGACGATGATAAGGCAAATGAATGCTCCGTCAACGGTGGTACACTTCTCATCGACGATGGAGGTTCAGGAGCATGTCCTGTCGACGATGAAGCAAGTAGAGTGTGCTCCATCGATGGAGGCAGTATTCTCGTCGATGAGGAAGTCTTGTGGAGTCCTCTCGTCAATGGGGAAGTGAGCGCCGTCGACAATGAATGCAGCAGTACCTCCGTCGTCAATGGTGCATGTGGTTTCGTCGACGGGGGAGTTGAGGAATGACGTCCTGTTGACGATGAATGTTCCTTTCTATGTGAAGTTGAACTTCTATGTTCTTTTGATGAAGAAGTGCCTGCCGTCGACGAGGGAACATTGCCCGTCGATGAAGAATGTTTTCTTCATGATACATGTTTAGGGGATATGACCGTTGAAGGGCAGTCAGGCAGGACTTTAGGTGAAGCTATTTCCTTCCCTATTTTGTTTTTTGAAGAGGACTCAGAGGTTTTAGAGCCCTTGGATCAAGCACCCTGAGTCTGTAACAGGGAATCATCCACTGTAAAGCTCTTGGTCGAGCACAGGAACATGGTGCCATGTATGAAGCCCAGGCACCCCAAGCTATGGGTTCAATCCATGTTGTAGACTGCTTGCAGAAGAGAAAGCTGCTGTCAGAGCTGAAGCCGGCAGGAAAATGAATGGAGACTACCAAGGCCACCCACTTTTATAGGCACAGCCCAGGAAGTGAGATCATGTGGGCGGTCCCTGGTGTGGAGAATGTTAGAAGAAAACTGCCATGTTAGAGCGCCACCTATCGGGAACTCCCAGAAGTAATGACTTACTGCAAGAGACCATTCCATGGCAGATCTACTGTTACAGGTGAGTAACCTGTTTATCTAGGGATGTGAATATGTTGTTCTTATCCGCACTTGTTGGCAGACGCCTAGCAGTTCTCTGGGAGGAGGAAGGCAAGGTGTACACCCCCTACTTTTGGAACAGACACTGGAGAACTGAGGCCCCAAACCCAGCATCCCGGCATGACTCAAGTTCAATGTGGTAATGGGTGATGAAGGTGTTTGCTGTCTTCCAGGTAGCAGCCCTGCAGATTTCCTGGATAGGGATGTACCTGGAAGGAGCCATCGATGAAGTGATATGCCGGGTAAAATGAGCTCTTATCCCTCTAGGAGGCTCCTTGCCCACCAACCTATAGCAGACATCAATGCATGATGTAATCCATCTGCCAATCGTCCACTTTGCTGCAAGTCTGCCAGGTGTGGCTTCAGCGTAGGTGACAAACAACTGGTGAACTTCCGCCGTTCTCTCTTTGTAATAGGCGAGCATTCATCTCAGGTCCAAAGTATGGAGCCACCAAGGTGTGACTGGGGTAGAACACCATCAGAGTAATCACCTGGTTAAGTTGAAACCCCCCTGTGGATGACTAGGTAAGCAGACTCTACAGAGAGCACCTGTAACTCTCCAGTTCTTCTGGCTGATGTGATAGCCACCAAGAAGGCGGTCTTCCATGACAAGTGTAACATCTCACATTTGTGCATAGGTTCGAATGGCTTGCCCATTTGCTTTGCCAAAACCAGCAGTAAATCCCACAGAGGTGGAGGTTCATGCACCGGAAGGGATATGTGATCTAGGCCTCCGAAAAAGTGCCAGACCACCTTCTCCCTGCACCACCGACTGCTGACCGACCCGCGCCCGGTAAACAGAGATGGCTGCCAGATGCATCTTTAGGGTCGTTGACCGCAGCCCCTGTTGGGAGAGGGACCAAAGATAGTCCAAAATGCTACCCACTGTGCAGGACGATGGGTCCAGCTCTTTGCACTGACATCAGATGGAGAATCTCTTCCATTTAAAGTCATAGCATTTTCTGGTCGATTCCTTACGGGACGCCTCAACAACGTTGAGGACCTCATCGGAGAGACCAAGGGCCTGGAACTCTAGCCGCTCAGAAACCAGGCTGTCGGGTGCAGGGATTGAAGCTCCAGATGGAATACCTTCCCCTGTTTGACTGAGAGCAGGTCTAGGTGTGCTGGAAGTCGCCTCGGGATCCTGCAGCTGAGGCTGAGGAGATCTGGATACCAAGACTGGCACAGCCAGTCTGGGGCTACCAGGATCACCTGTGCCTTGTCCCTTCTGACCTTGATGAGCACTTTGTGAATTAAGGGGAGTGGAAGGAAGATATAGAAAAGGCCTGGAGTCCAAGGCCTTGGGAAGGCATCCCCCTGCAGCGAACCCTGCTGAGGGGGGTGGGCATGGAACAGCCTCAGCTTCACGTTTTCCCTGGAGGAAAACTGGTCCACCTGGGAGGTTCCACAGAGGGAAAACAGACTGTGTACTACATCATGGAGGAGAGACCACTCGTTAGATGCCTGCCCATCTGGCTGAGGGTATCGGCCACCAGATTTGAGGCTCCTGCCATGTGAATGGCTAGGAAATCTGCCTCCAAGCAAAGCACGAGCGACCAAATGTGGAAAGCTTCCTTGCACAGAGGTAAGGAGTACATCCGGCCCTGTCTGTTGAGATAGTACATTGCTGTGGTGTTGTCTGTCAGGACTTGGACCACTTGACCTCGAACAAATGGAGTGAATGAGGTCAGAACTAGGCGGACCACTCGGAGCTCCAGCAGGTTGATGTGGCATCAAGACTCCTGAGGGGACTACAGCCCGTGAGCGCTGTGTTCCCCCAGATGGGCACCCCAACCCATCAGAGAGGCGTCGGTCGTCAAAGTGACCGTTGGCTCGGGTCGGACAAATGGGATCCCTTCCTGCAGGTGGGATGGGACGAGCCACCACTGGAGGCCATCCCACATTTTCTGGGTCACAGAGACCAGCTAGTAGAGATGACCTGAGCGCTGAGACCACTGGCTGTCCAGTTCCCACTGAAGGGAACACATATACCAGTGGGCCCATCAGACCACAATGGTGCAGACTGCCATATAGCCCAGAAGACGCAGGAAGTCCCAGGCAAGGCGCAATTGCCCAACCAGAAAAGATCGGACAAAGGAAGAGAGAGCCTCCACCCTGTCCACCAGGAGCCGAGCTCTAACTCGGTAGGAGTCGAGCTCTGCCCCAATGAACTGAATCACCTGCGCAGGTACGAGTTCCAACGAGGCCAAGTTCTGCGCAAGTCTGGAGGGCCAGATCCAACTTTGAGGGACCTGCTATCAGCCAGTCATCCAGGTAAGGGTACACCTGGACCCCTCGGCGCCTCAGGTAAGCAGTCACCACTGCCATGCATTTGGTGAAGACCCTGGGGGCTGAAGACAGGTCGAAGGGCATGGCCTGGAACTCGAAGAGGATTCCTTCTGCTCTGAAGCAGAGGAACCGTCGATGGGACAGATGGATCAGGATGTGAAAGAATGCGTCCTGAAGATCTAGGGAGAAGAACCACATTCCTTGCTCTAGGGATGGTATGATCTGAGCCAGAGTTACCATCCAGAAAGTGCAGGACCTGAGGAACCCATTCAGGTAGTGCAGATCTAGAATGGGGTGCCAGCCCACCATCTGCTTTGACACCAGGAAGTACCTGGAGACAAACCTTGGGTCTGAAGGTGAGTCCACTACTGGGTGCACCACCTCCTTTAGGAGGAGCTGGGCCAGGTCGGCCACTGGACAAGCTGCGGACACCTGATACCCCCATGGGGCACGGGCTCAGTAGGGAGGGGCTTGCTCGAATTCCAGAGGCAGGCCTCGACCGACCACTTCCAAAACCCACCGGTCTGTAGTGAAAACAGGCTAAGCAGAAGTAATGAGCCAGTCCCAGGACCCAGGGGAGGCGTGATGGAGTTGAGGGAGGCACCCCCCAACCCATCACTGGGCATGCTTGGAGGAGGGCCTGGCAGGAGGACCACCGGTACCTCCACCCCCTAGCTTCCTGAAGGAGGAAGTCACAGACTTGATCTGAGGACGCCAAATCTGAGCCTGTTGACCCTGCTGCTGGTGTTGCTGCTGGGCCGGTCTGGCCACAGGGGTGGAGGAGCGAAAGGGTTTGCAGTTAGCACACTTGGAGCCCTTGTCCTTTTAGGCAGATGTAGTGGAATGCAAGGTGGCACTGGACTTCTGTATGCACTGGAGGTGACCCTCCACGCCTGCCCCAAAAGGTCAGTACCCAAAAAGTGGACATCTGCCAACTTGTGCTGCATATCTGCTGTGAAGGTTGAGATGCGAAGCCAAGCCCTGCGGTGTATGGCCACTGTGGCCACTACTGAGCGGGCACAAGAATCGCCACTATCCAGAGCTGTCTGGAGCTGCTGTTTGGCCACCGCCCTCCCCGATCCAGGATCTGCCTGACCATGGTATGGAGGTCAGCCAGGAGATGAGAGATCACCTCTTCCAGGGAGCCCAAGAGGGCGTGCGAGAAATGTGCCATGATAACGGCCGAGCTGGCCTGACAAAGGCCTAGAGAGGAGGTTGCATAGACCTTCTTCCTGGAGTGGTCCAACTGCTTGGTCTCCCTGTCTGGGGCAGGGGTCTATCCACATCTTCCTTGTTGCCTGAGTGCCGAAAAAGGGAGTTGGCCACCAAACCCACCACAGAGGAGTGCTTGAAGCTCTTATACAGACCCCATGGGACTCGCAGATACTTCAGGGCATCATAGATACATAGACAGTGTCGGGCAGATAAGGGCCTATGGCCCACCCAGTCTGCCCATTTAAGTCTGTAAGTTCAGTTTATGTTTTCCAAGAAGTCTGTTGCCCTACCCTGACCTCCAGAATTCCTTTATGTCTATCCCATGCATTCTTAAATCCGTGATTGTTTCAGCCCCACCACTTCCTCTGGCAGGGTGTTCCACTTGTCCACCACCCGTTCTGTGAAGAAATTCTTCCTCACATTTCCTCTGAATCGTCCTCCCTCCAACTTCATCCCATGCCCTCTAGTCCTGGAACATCTTTTTCACTTAAAAATAGTGCATTCCTGCACCCTGTTCCTCCCTGTAAGATACTTGTATGTCTCTATCATATCTCCCTCCTCTCCTCCAGGGAGTACATGTTCAGTGCCTTCAACCTGTCCTCATAGGACTTGTGATGCAATCCATGCACCATCTTTGTTGCCCTCCTCTGAACCTCTCTACTCCTGTCTATGTCCTTACGTAGGTAAGGTCTCCAGAACTGCACAGAGTACCCAGGTGCGGCCCTCACTAGTGTCTTGTATAGCGGAATTATGACCTACTTTTCCTGCTGGTGATGCCCCTGCCTATGCATCCCAGCATCCTATTTGCTTTACCTGCTGCCTTGTCACAGTAGCTTCCTGCCTTGAGGTCATCAGAGATGATAACCCCAAGATCCCTTTCCTGCTTGGTGCATGCTATATCCTCACCCCCAACTGATATATTGTGCCAGGGTTTTGTGCCCCATATGCATTATCTTGCACTTCCTTGCATTGAATTTCAACTGCCAAACCCTGACCATTCTTCAAGTTTCTGCAGGTCCTTCTCATTCTGTCCACACCTCTGGTGTGTCTACTCTGTTACAGAGCTTTGTGTCATCAGCTAACAGTGAAATTCTGCCTTCTAGGTCCCAGCAATGTCACTGATGAAGATACTGAACAGTACCGGGTCCCAGCACTGATCCCTGTGGTACCCCACTGGTCACTCTTCCCTCTGTGGAGTGACAGCCATTTACCACCACCCTCTGTGTCCTGCTGTCCAGCCAGTTACCTACCCACCGCACTACTGTCCTGCCCACACCCATATTCCCCAGTTTGTGCAATAGTCTTCTATGTGGCACAGTGTCAAAGGCCTTGCTGAAGTCCAGATAGGCCATGTCCACTGCCCTCCCTGATCCACCTCCTAGTCACCCAGTCAAAAAATTCAACGAGGTTGGTCTGACATGACCGTCCCCTGGTGAAACCATGCTGCCTTGGGTCCTGTAGTCCATTGACAACCAGATGTTCCACCAATCTCTCCTTCAGTAGTGCTTCCATGATTTTCCCTACTACCGAGGTGAGGCTGACTGGTCTGTAGTTCCCCGCTTCCTCTTTGTTCCCACTTTTGTATAAGGGGACTACATCTGCTATCCTCCAGTCTTTGGGTACCTCCCCTGTTTCTAGTGATCAGCTAAACAGGATAGCAAGAGGTTCAGCCACCACCTCTCTTAGTTCTTTAAGGACCCTGGGGTGCACCCCATCTGGCCCCATTGCTTTATCAACTCTTATTACTTTCAGTTCCTTCAGGACCCTTTCTTGTGTAAAGGGACTTGTGTCCATTTCTGCACCATTCTCACCCCTTGTACTCTGTTCAGACCCATTACCCTCCTCTTCCCATGCGGGCAGAAGGCACAGTACAGGAAGCAGGACGCTGCACAGCTCCAAGGCTAGGTCCACAATGGCCTCAGCACCCTAGGAAGGCCTCCGCAGGAGAATCCCCCTTATCCAAAATCTCTGTGAGGGGGTACTTAGCTTGTTTCTGCACAGGCTCCAGCTCCATCCCCGACAAATGGACATCAGCAAGGAAGGGCCCTTGTCGACAGAAAAAAAATCCCCAAGGATTCCACCACCACTGGACGGGAGACCATGGAGGAGTCCTCGGACTCTGAGGATTCCACATATAGTGGGCGCCCCCCGTCGCTCTCCACACTCCTTGGGAGGTCAGAAGTGACAGTGACCAACAGCTTATGGGGCAAGCCGTGAGCCAACCGGGAATCCTTGGTCGGTGCTCCAGACTTGGGCTTATCAGGCGGCAGCTCCACCCGACTCGGTGGAGTGGCCAGCTTCAGCTGAGCCGGCAGGGCCTTAACAGGCACCTCGGTGACGGTGGCCGTGGCCAACGTCAGTCACTCTGGTGAGAGCCACTGTATGGCCAGAGTCGAAACCAGGGTCAGTTTGGATCCAGACAGGACCAACTACTGCCACGAGATCTTCGTAGAGTTGACGCAACTTGCGTCAGTGCCTCTTCTCATCCGAGGAGGATGAAGATGATGATGAGCGGCGGCACCACTTGCTGTGACCAATGATGGTGGGACTTTCATGACGTTGAAGCCAAGGAGCGGGACCAAGACCTTGACCGGCAGTGATGCCAGCGGGGAAGCCTAATTGGAGGCGGGGAAACCCTTGGCTCCCGGTCCAACTCCTTGGATACTGGGTCCTGCCCAACATTCTGGGCTGACCCTTCCGAAGACATTGGGAGCACCGACATTCAGAAAAGAGAGTCGTCAGCTGGATCGGGCGACAACCCGCCGATCAGCCTGAGAAAAATCTCGACCACGTCGACAGGCGTTTCGGCCAACTGGTTTGATGGGGACACCATGAAATCAGCGGCCTCGGCCGCAACTTCGACTGAAGTCTAAACAGGGTTCTCCTGTGAGCGGGACCACTACCGGTCCCACAAACGTTGATGAGTCGACTTGTTTTTCTTTGACTCCTTCTTCTTGGGAGCGTGAAATATGAGACCCCAAAGGGCTCACTCCCTTAGTCGAGAGAGACTGGCACAACTCCTTGAAGAAAGCCGAACAGGAGGATCCGAGGTGCAGAGGAATAAAGGCCGAAGCCAAAGTGGAACTTGCCGCGGCTTGAGCCACCTCCTCCTCGAGGGCCTTGAGCTGTTCCAACTGCTCGGCAGACCCCGTACCGCGGAGACCATCCAATGGGTCTCCTTCGATTTGACCGGTGGGAAACACTCAATTAAGCCTGAAAAACGTGGTCTAACCCCAGGCAATAAATGCACAAGTCGTGTGGATCCGTGCGAGACATCTTTTGCCCACAAGGGCACCGACGAAACCCGGGGGCTGATTTTTTTCTCCATTGCAGATGCGATCAGAAAATGAACAAATTTTACTCTAGAGAGCTTGAGGATCAGTTTTGGAAGTGAATCCGAAGATTCCGAAGCCAGGGCCTATTACACACCGGAGCGCTAAGGCGGGAACCTGAACCTTCCAGCGGAACAGAAAATCTGGTGTCATGGAGCAGAGCCGGGGGTCATGCCACCCTGGTGGGTGGGAGGAGCCAGCTTGAAGACTTCTGGCACATCTTAAAGTGGCAAGGTACTTGCCAACATGTGTGGATAGAACAACATGTCCACAATCCTAGAAACTGTTTTCCTAGGGACATGGATATGATGTACGATCCACACCTCTGGCAGAATCCTAGCAGTTCGCCAGGAAGAGGGGGCAAGGCACACATACCTTATTTAGGGAACAGAGATTGGAGAAGTGAGGCCACTAAACCAGCATCCCGGCGTGACTCAAGGTCGATGTGGTAGTAGGAAATGAAGGTGTGTGCTGACTTTCAGGTATCAGCCCTGCAGATTTCCTGGATAGGGACATAGTTGAAAGCAACCAATGACGCAGTGGTATGACGGGTGGAATGAGCCCTTAGCCCTATAGGAGGGTCCCTACCCACCAACCTATAGCAGAGGTTGATGCAGGAAACAATCAACCTACCAACGATCTGCTTGGCTGCCAGTCTGCCAGGCGCAGCTTCAGCGTAGGTGACAAAGAGCTGGCGAACCTCTCCCCGAACTCCAGCTGTATGCTCCTTGTAATACGAAAGCGCTTGCTGCAAGTCCACTGTATGGAGCCTGTGCTCGTCCTCTGAGGTGTGGTTGGTGAAATACACCGGGAGATTGATCACCTGGTTAAGGTGAAACTCAGACACAACCTTTGGGAGGAACTTCAGGTTGGGATGAAGGACAACCTTGTCCCTGTTGAAGACTAGGTAAGGAGACTCCACCGAGAGCTCCTGGAGCTTAGTGATCCTTCTGTCTGACATGATAGCCATCAAGAAGGCGATCTTTCATGACGGGTAAGACATGTCACACCTACGCATCGGTTCAAATGGCTTGCCCATGGGCTTTGCCAACATCGGCAATAAGTCCCAAGGTGGTGGTGGTGGTTCACACACTGGAAGGGAAATGTAGTCAAGACACTTGAAAAAGCACCAGACCACGTGCTCCTGCACCACCGTCGGCATACCAGCCCACTTCTGGTATGCAGAGATGGCTGCCAGGTGCCCCTTAAGGGTCATCGACTGAAGGCCAGACAGAGAGGGACGAAAGATAGTTAAGAATTCAAACCACTAGAAAAGATAAAGGGTCCAGTCCCTTGCCCTGGCATCAAATGAAGAACCTTTTCCATTTGGAGGCATAGCATTTTCGGGTCTACTCCTTCAGAGAAGCCTCAACTACAGTGAGGACATCTTAGGAAAGACTCAAAGCCTGGAACTCTACCTGCTCAGAAATCAGGCTATCAGGTGCAGGGACTGAAGGTTCAGATGGAGTACCTTCCCCTGATTGCAAGAGAGCAGGTCTAGGTGGAAAGTAACATGCCACGGGAGCCTGCTGCTGAAGCGGAGGAGACTGAGGTACCAGATCTTGCGGGGCCAGTCCAGAGCCACCAGGATTATCCATGCCTTGTCCCTCCTGCCTTTGAGCAGCACTCTGTGGATAAGAGGAAAGAGAAGGAAGGCATACAGAAGGCCTGAGTTCCAGGGCCTCAAGAAGGCATCCCACCTGCAGCATTCCTTGCTGAGGGGGTGGGCACAATACAGCCTCTGCTCGGCATTCTCCCTGGAGGTGAACAGATCTACCAAAGGGATTCCCCATTGGGAAAACAGGATCTGTACAACCTCCGGATGGAGAGGCTACTCATGAGACATCTCACCCACACGGCTGAGGGCATCTGCCAGCTGGTTGGAGTTGCTGGCCACATGGATGGCAAGAAGACTGGAGTCCAGGTTGAGCATGAAGGTCCAGATAGGACAGCCTCCCTGCACAGAGGAAGAGAATACGTCCCTCCCTGTTTGTTGAGGTGGTACGTAGTCATGGTGTTGTCTGGCTGGACCTCAATGACCTGACCCCAAATTTGCACAGGTAAGGCTGTCAGCGATGAACTGCCCGAAGCTCCAACAGGTTGATATGGCATCCTCAGGGTTCCACAGTCAGTGGACTCTGTGCTCCCCAGGTGGGCATCCTAGCCCACCAGGGAGGCATCGGTCATGATGGTGACCGTCAGCATCCTGCAGATGTTCTGAGACTACTCACCACTGGAGGGCGTCCCATATCAGCTGGGTCACAGTGAACGGCTGGTCGGAGTGGTCCTGGTGCTGAGACTATCGATGGGCGGGCTCCCATTGCAAAGAGCACATTCTCCACCGGGCCCAATGCACCACGCTGGTGCATGCCACCATGCATCTCAGGAGGCACAGGAAATCCCGAGCAGGGCACAATTGCCCAACCCAAAATGACCGGGCAAAAGAGGAGAGAGCGCCTTCATCAAGTCTGCCAGAAGCCAAGCCCTGCATCTGAAAGAGTCTATCTCCGCCCAATGAATCGTATCACCTGTGAAGGAATGAGCTCCGACTTGGCCTTGTTCACCAGAAGGCCAAGGGATAAGCAGGTTTGGAGGGCCAGATCTCTGGAATGCTCCACGTCTACCCTGGAGGGACCCGCTATAAGCCAGTAGTCCAGGTAGGGGTGCACCTTGACCCCTCGGCACATCAGGTAGGCTGCCATGACTGCAATGCACTTGGTGAAGACCCTGGGAGCCAAGGAGAGGCCAAAAGGCATAGCTAAGAACTCGAAGACAATCCCCTCCACATGGAACCACAGGAACCGGCAGTAGCATGGACGAATGGGCATGTAAAAGAACGTGTCCCAAAGATCCAGGGAGCAGAACCACATGTTCTGCTCCAGAGATCAAATGATCTGAGACAGAGTGACCATTCTGAAAGTGCACAACCGAAGGAATTTGTTCAGGTCGTGCAGATCTAAGGTGGGGTGCCAGCCCCTCCATCCGCTTTGGGACCAGGAAGTACCTGGAGACAAACCCTGGGTTTACAGGAGGGCCTGGGACTGGAGCCACTACCTCCTTCTGGAGGAGCTGGACAATGTCTTCTCGAAGAGCTGACAGCATGTCAGTGGACATCATGTCCTCCCGTGGGCCATAGGTTCAGTACGGCAGGTAAGCCTCGAACTCTAGAGGTAGACCTTGACCGATCACCTTGGACGACCCACCTGTCAGTGGTGACAGCGTACCAGGTGGAAAGAAGTGGTGGAGCTGGACCCCCAAGGGAGTACCCAGAGGAGTAAGGACGGGCCTGAGGGGAGGCACCCCCCCATCCCATTACTGGGCAGACTTAGAGGAAGAGCAGAGACTGGCTGAGGAAGCAGCAGGACCTCGACCACCTGGCTTTCAGACAATTGAAGCAATGGACTTTGGTCGGGGGCACCAAGCCTGGGTCTGCTGCCCAGCTAGGGCTGGTATGGCTTAGCCGCAGGAGCAGAGAGGGGAGAAAATGGCTTCTTCCTTTGAATCTTTGAGCCCTTGGGATTCCTCTGGGTAGAGCTGAAAGAGTCTAGGGTGGCACTGGACTTCTTGAATCGAGTAAGGTGTCCTTCCACCCTCGGCTCTAACAGGTCGGTGCCCAAGAAGGGGACATCCGCTAACTTGTGCTGGGTATCTGCTGTAAAGGTAGAGATCCGCAGCCAAGCCCTATGGTGCATGGCTACCGCAGCAGCCACAGACTGGGCACAGGAATTGCTGAAATCAAGCGAAGCAATACCCCGAAAGAGGTGGGACCATGTTCCATGGACAAATCCTCCCCCGACTCGGCGTCCAACAGACAGGAATGCAGGTTGATATCCTCAGACACTGAGGATTCATCCAAAAGTGGTCAACTGTCACAGTTCTTGCTGACCCTAAGGGGTGTGTCAGGAGTCATGGTGACTGACACATGACAAGGAAGTCCAGGAACAGTACAGGCATCCTTAGGAGGGGGACCCTCCTTTGACTGCTTAGGCAGCGGCTCCACCTGGATGGGTGGATAGGCCGGAATAGGCCAAGCCTGAACCATCCAAGCCAGAGTAGGCTAAGGCCTCGATGGCGGAAGACATAGAAGAGCTGGGGTGGGGGCCTTAATTAGCTTAACCCCAGTGAGCATGAGCTGATGCCACATGAGTTCTTTGCAACATCGACCCATCTTGAGTCGGAGCCTCTTCTCACCCGAGGAGGAGGAAGAAGAACAGTGGCAGTACTACTTGCCTGAATGCTGAACGTGGGAATGCCAATGTCGGTGTGGGCTGCTCGGCTCTGGACTGCGAGATCATGACCTCAACTGTCAGGGATGCTGATGGCGAGAATCAGGGGGAGCCAGTGAAAGCCTAGGATCTTCCAGGGTAATAGGATCCCAAGGGTTGGTGACCAGATCAGCGTGCTGGTCCGACCCACCCTGAGAAGTGACAAGTAGGACAAAAGTCCTAGAAAGTGAAGTATCCACTTTGTCCTGCAACAGCGTGTCAACCGGCTTGAGAAAAATCTTGACAGGTTGGTCAACGAGCATCTCGATAGGCAGACCCTGAAGCCAGTGGCCTGAACCGAAGGACTGACTGTAGCTTAAACCTCCAGAGAAGTATGGGAATCCAAGGCCCGAGAGCTCTCATGATCCCACGATCAATGATGAGGCTTCTTTTTAGAAGATTTGGAAGATGTTGTGCCCTTAAAGGGGCCCTGTGCAAGGGTGGGAAGGGACTGACACAAATTTCTAAATGCCCCCTCCGTGAAGGTGGTGCCAAAGAAAAGCGGCACAAAGGCCAAAGCCAAAGGAGCATGCTATGTGGCCTGGGCTGCCACCTCGTCAAAAGCCGCAAAGAGGACCAGCCAGACAGCACCATGACTACGTACCACCTCAACAAACAGGGAGGGACGTATTCCCTTCCTCTGTGCATGGAGGCTGTCCCCTGTGGTCTCACCAACTGTCTGTACAGCGGGATAACTTTCTGTTTTCAACTGGTGATGCCACTCCCTCTGCATCCCAGTATCCCCCCAGACCTCTGTACTGCCTTCTCACATTGCTTGCCTACCTTTAGGTCATTTGATATGATTACCCCCAGGTCCCTTTCCATTGTTGTTGTTGTTAGTACCCCCCCCCCCCTCCAATGTGTACTCTTCCTCGGGTTTTTGCTTCCCAGGTGCATTACTTTGCACTGAATCTAAGCTGCCATACTTTTGACCATTCCTCCAACCTTGCCAAGTCCCTTCTCATCCTTTCCATCCCCCCTTGTGTATTAACTCTGTTGCAGATCTTTGTGTCATCTGCAGAGAGGCATACTTTTCTTTCCAGTCCCTTTGCAATGTCACTTATAAAGACATAAAGAAAGTTGTGGCTCCAAGCTCGGGCATGCGCAGTAGCACTTAGTTCTACTGCACATGTCTGAACCCGGAGCTTGGGCACTGCTGTGCATGCTCGAAATCAGAGCCACAACTTTCTTTTCAAAATTAAGTACCTTACACTGCTCCATTTTTAATGGGAGTTGTTGCTAGAGGTACAGCTCAAGGAGTTCTACGCTGGACGTTATTTCTTTTTAGTCCATAAAAATGTGCCCCGCTCATCACGTACGAGCATTCCAACATGCAGCAGGAAGAACATCAAGTCACTAAGGTCACACTCTTGTCTTCCGGTGTGGCGGCAGTTTCCACATGGCTATCCAGGACAGTTCAAGGAACCACTAATCAGGCAAGAAACCAAAGAAATTACTAAGCAAAGGTTAAAAATAATGTACAGGTTGTGCTAATAGAGTGTTTTTGCAGCCCTGGTAAATGCCAGCACTGTTTTGGACAGTTTTCCTTTAATTTGACCATTTTTTCCCTCTTCCCAATATGAAGCAGGTCTTCCACAGGGCATCATAAGGAAGACAGTTTGTTCCTATGGTTAGGGCACAGATTTGCAAGCTGCAAGATTCCAGGGTCAAATCCAAACAAGACCAACCACTTCTTCCATTTTCACATTGAGCGAGTTAATTTACGTCTCTGTGCCTCAGCCTTCAGCCCCAACCCCACACTGTAAAATTAAGCAGAATCAGGACCCCCACTGAAAACAACATGCTGCATATCAGCTGGGCTATACTGATAAATATATTGATAAGAAAAAGCAGCCCCTCCATCGTATTACACTATTTACTGTCACTATTTATTCTTATTAATCAGGTTAATGAAGTATTGAGGAGTTATGTGATTAAAGAAGTGACAGACTGCAGCCCAGGAAAAAGTGGAGACTGAATTTAGTGCAGAAGTACCGACAAGCTCCTTATTAAATGCAGCTCTTCAGAGAATGCTTTCAGACTTTAGGTGGGAAGTCACAAGAAAAGGTTCTATTTAAGAACACATCATTTATCTTGAATTGTTCAGCAATTAGAATGATTACAAAGACTACCAAATAAAAAAAAATGCATAATTAGGAACCTGTCACCACATGCCTACTGTAACTAAAGCAGCAACGAATAAATGTATATAAATGAACTACATGATTAGAATGATGCACTTCAAACAGACTAAGGAAGCTCTGCAAGAAAAGTTCTTAAAAGTTCTGCAGATATGGTTCACATATACTAGTTGGGAAAAGTGGAAGAAAGACTGAATGAAAGGGACTGACTGCCTTAAGAGAGCCTGCCAGATATTAATTAATTAATGGATCTTTACCAGTACTGTCTCTTTAAGGAACAGTCACCATTTCCATGCCTTCACTTGTAACATCTCACATATTCCAGTTTACAGTCCAGAAAACTAACTTTATTGTAATTGTCAGCACCAGGACATGTTCATTTATTTATTTGTTTATTAAATGAATCAGAATTACAAACCTTTGAGTCAGAGACTCTTTTGCAAAGGCTCCACGTCAGGGAAGAACAAAAGAAAAATACGGAGGATGACAAGCATATTTGGTACAAAAAAGACAAAACAATAATTATAGAGGATAAAAACTATCCAAGGTCAGTTGAACAAAAATTATATAATCAGACAAACAAGAGCAGGATAGAAATTAGGTAAATTGTGCCAGACAGAGCTGGGACCATGAGAAGGAAGGGGGTATCACACAGGGATGCATACATTAAAGTAACACTGGAGATAAGAAGAAAAAAAGCTCAGTAACCAACACATGTTCACAAAATACTGGGAAGCTACTTACTTATAAATCTAGACTGTAAAGACAATCACTTCTTAGTGCTACACCCTTTGGACTCATGCCAGTAGCACCTGCGCCCCACACGAGCATTAGAACTTTTGGCCACCTCCAACACAGGCATGCGGCAGACATGCAACTTTGTGCCCAATGATGCCACGTGATGTTTGCCTCTGCTGGCCTCAGCCTCAGGTGGGTATGTCCCTTCACTTATTTCTGCTTCCTGACCGCACACAGGCCCTGCATTCACACATGCACGGAGTCTGTCATTCCTTGGGTAGTAGTTGCCAAGAGTACTCTCTGTGTAAGTCACACTAAGAATTTTCACTGGGTGCCCTTTTCACCTTGTAGTCGAGCACTCACACTGGATAGTTTCTGGATGTCTCTTAAAAGACAGGAATCTTCTCTGCTTCATGGATATGGAAACAGGGTCATGTGGCTCTTTCTTACAAAAATAACAGCTAATTATTCAAGTACTAAGAAGATACAATACTTGTTGCACAAAGGGTAAAAAGCTAGGTTACAGATGAAGGAAACTGTCAGTTCTCGGGGGGGTGCAGCTCTCACTCAGGTTCTGGAGTGGGTTCTAAAATGGTTACTGTAAATTACTCCACCCCAAACCCACATCAGTTTTACTGACCATGAGATCATCGCTTGATTCCTGCCCCCTTTTATCAGTCTAAGAGGACTGCTCCCTTAATAGCTGTTCTGAGACCAGTTTATTTTTTACCCAGCTGAACTGGTCTGGGATCAGTTATTATCAAAGATGTGCAACTGCAAGCTTGCTAAACAGCAGCCAGCACAGCCTAGTGGTTAGTGCACAAGGCTGTGATCCAGGAGGTCTGGGTTTCAATCTTGCTGCTCATAAAATTCTTTTAACCTCAATTTTCACAGGAGTGGTGTCCATGGCAGTGTGGTGTTGGAACAGTAAATATACACTAAAGGGTGTAAAGTGCAAAAAAAAAGCATTTGTCAAAGCCAAATGTTGCCCCCCACCCCCCATCGGCAATCTTGGACTTAAGCAATTGACACATTAGTGACTCAAGTTCAAGACTGCCAATTTGGGGGTACCTCTTTAGAGCATTACTGCAGGTGGAAAAGGTTGAGTGGCGTGGGATGAGGTCCCCTTGTTCGTGAGATGGGACCCAATTTAAGCTCTGACTACTGCGGGTACAGTAAAACTAGCCACCTCTGAGACACAAAAACTGTAAATGAACAGCTATGGAAAAAAAGCAGCCTTTGCAGTAAAGTAGGGAAATGTCAGGAAACCAGTTCCAATGCCATTTACAGCAACACTGGATCAGTGAGGGTAGTCCCCATGTTACAAGAATGGGCACAATTCAGATCAAATCAAGTGAAAGGCTATTGTATGGGAAAGGGACCAAAAATAGAGGGAGTAGCTCTGCAAACGCGGGTATATCGGGTTGAAAGAGACCACGAAGGGAGAAAAGGCTGAAAAACGTGGGCTAGCATGCCATTACTGCAAGGATACAATCACATAAAAAACAGCCAGAAATATGTCAAGTTCAAAGAAAACAACCAAAACAGGACCTGGAGAATGCCAAGGGCTATCTGGAGAATCCCAAACCAAGCCCCACCCCCCCTGTGAAGTGCAGACTCAACTGACCAGGCTGAATTCTCATTTTGTTTAGAGACTTTCTCCATCGGTTTTATGTCCATGTTTACTTTTGATAAAGATATGCCATTACTTGTTGTATGTATCAGTCCCACATCAGCTGACTGTAATTCTGCTGCTCTGTCAGTGTCACTAAGTGGCATCATTGATCTCTGCCTGCTGACAGCTTGTGCCAACAGGGGCACCAGCAACAGACATCGATAGATGGTTTTCATTGTTACAGGGTGAAATTCCTCAGCAGGTTGACCTGGACAGATCAGCTGTGCCTGCTGGACGGCGTTATGAAAATCAAAGGAAGAGATGACCTATGACTGGAGTTGGCTCTTTCCTTTTTTCTTTTTATTATTTTTCCTCCCTGAACCACCCGGCCACCCGGTACTTTGGCCTGGTGCGGACTACACCCCTTAAATCGACGCGAGCCCTCCGATGCCCGTGGCTTCCCCCCACGGCAGGGCTGCAGCATTCTCCTACATGCTGCAGTCTTCGGAATAGGCCTGAGGGGCTGATAGAAGCCGTGGTGGGCTTCACTGAAGGTGGCTGGCAGCTGTCAATTTTTCTGGGGAAGGCAGGGTCATGCACTGACATCTGGCGTCCGCCCCGCCTCCTATGCATGCTAGTGCCGGTGGCTGTGTGACTCCGGGCCTCCACCAGGGGTCATCGATACTCCGGGCACTTCCCCACCCTCCCCCCGGAGAAGGAGAGCAGTCCTTAGGATGCTCTATCCTTCTCCCCTGGCCGGCCCTCCAGTGACTCTGGTCTGTTCCCGAACCTGGGTCACCAGTGTCACATGAGGAAATCCAACCGCTGCACCGACAGGGCAGGTTGGCTCTTTCCTTTGAGATACAGAAAGTTTATGCCCAGCAAGCCAGAATGCTGTCATGATCAGCCTGGCTGATGATTGGTGTGACACTGACGAACCTCTTGCAGACCACTCTGCATTGGATGGACAGTGTCACACCCCTCAAAAGTCACTCTCATAGCAAGATGTTTGCTGCACGTACACGCACAGTGAACATAAAAACTTCAACAAAGAAATAGAACTTAGACCAGGTCTTAGGGGAAAAATCTACCTGGAGCCTTTATATGACCTCAATCCCTGGAATGCAGGTGTCTGTCATCTCTACAGAGTCCTAGCAGCAGTGTCCATTTCAACAAAAAATATTGCACGTCCATGTTTTTACAGCTTTATCTCCCGTCTGCTGAGAAACTGCTTCTGTAATTCTGATTATAAAGCAGCTAAATGTTTCCACCAATCAGCTTTAAAAAAACAGTATCTCATATGCAGCGTACAGTCACCACCTCGCGCTGACTGCTCATTAGATTCCAGCCGTGCTGACTCCCACTGTAATCTCGGAAGCTGTAGCTCGCAATGCCATGGGTATCTCACGAGACTTAACACAGAATCCAATCCCAAGTTCACCAATAAAACTCACATAAAAAAAGCCCCAAAACCGCAAAATAAAAAAAAAAAAAAATTCGAACTTGCGCATATTTACTCCTGCAACAGCCAGAATTACAGCTTTCAGAACACAAAGATGGCATTATCACATTGTGAATCTGTGGACTATACCATCATTCACTGTAACCGGAGAGTAGAAGCAGAAAACAAAATCATAATTTAAAAAACATTATATTGCTTGTCAAAGTGCTCTTCTTTTTGTTTTGTTTTTGGTTTTTTATACTCCCTGTTCCAGCCAGCCCTCCTTCCCGATGGTCCTCCCAGCCCTGTCTCCCTGGTTTACCCCAGGGCTTACCTCTCCCGCAGTCCCCCATGGCATGGCAGGGTGGCGGTGAGAACACTGACCCACGGACCCGATCCAAATTCCACGAGAAGCCTGAGTCACCAGGTGTGGGGCCTGCAGAGGCCAGCTGTCATCCTGCGTGACTGGGAGTTTTTTCCTTTTTCTCCCCATTGGAGACATGGTGTGCACGGCCGTCAAGGCGCATGTGCCGACGTCTGCCACAAATCCCCCGCCTTTTCAGCTCGGGCTTCCTCTCCCCAGCTTCCACCAGCAGCCAGTCAAGCACCAAGCTTTTATCCACTCTCCACCCCAGAGGAGGATAGTGGTCCCATGGATGCTCAATTCTCCTCCCCCTGGCTGGCCCTCCGACATCTCGGGCTCACTTCGGAACCCGGGTCATCAGTGTCGCAAGCAGTAACTGCACCAGTGGGCTGGCAAATTGCGCTTCTTTTGCACAAAAAGAAAAGAAGGAGGGACTAAAGCCCTTTTGTATTACTCATGAATCCTAGACAGCTGCAGTACTTATCTGATATACCAGATTTTGGCTGCCATCTCTGGTTGCAGGTGTCTTACTTGGGTAGCAAGCTCTGTCCTGCCTCCACTCCTACTGGTTCAATTTTGGGGATGTTAGCAAAGAAAAAAATACTTACCATAGTAATGTTGTTTCTTCTAATGGAGTCATGCTGTATTCTGACAATATGCAGTTAGACCGACCGGTTCAACTGCCCCAGAGAACAAAGAGTTAACTCTATGCAACTGCATAGAACGTTGAGCTCGAGCTCAGTTTTCAAACCACTGTCCTTGGTACGTTCTAGTAACTGATCAGATTCTATGAAGCGAACCAGATATATATATATGTAATGGCCAGAACTAAGCCTAAATGGGTCCCCTACAGGGGCAACATAAGGAAAAAAACAAAAAGGGCATGTAAAAGACAAGTTACAGATGCCAAAAGAAAACCAATACCCACTAATGGTTTGAGTCATAAAGTTGCTGCAGAAGAGCCACCCTTCCCCAGGTTCTGAAGGGAAGGTACAGTGGGAGGTCAGAATACAGCACGACTCCATTAGAAGAAACAAGATTACTATGGTAAGTAATTTTATCTTCAAACAACATGAAGTCTTGCTGTATTCTGACAATATGCAGACTATCAAGCAGTGCCCCATGGAGGTGGGCACAGAACCTATTTGGGGAATAGGCTCTGCAGTACTGCTGTGCCAAACCTGGCATCACTCCTAGGCTGAATAGCCAGGCTTTAGTGCTTACGAATGTATGGACAGACTTCCAGGTGGCAGCCTTACATATCTCAAGCAAAGGGACTTCCCTGGCAGCCACCAGGGAGGCAGCAGTGCCTCCGGGTAGAGTGGGCCCTAAGGCCTGCTGATGGGTCCTTACCCAACTTTCTGTAGCAGAACTGGATACAGGCCACAATCCATCTGGCTATAGCCCTCTTTGCAGCTGGCCTGCCCTGATCAATTTCAGCATAGGTAAGAAAAAGCTGGTAACGATCCTTCCTTAGTTCCTTTGTCCTGTCCATGTAATAGCTAATAGCTCTTTTTACGTCCAGACTGTGCAGCCTGCGTTCACCTGAACTAGAGTGATCTGAGAAAAATACAGACAAGGTAATGGACTGGTTAAGACGAAAATCAGAAACTACCTTAGGGAGGAATTTCCTATTAGTTCGGAGCACAATTTTATCCTTGTGAGGTGAGATATAGTTAGGCTCCACAGACAAGGTCTGAAGCTCACCGATTCTTCTAGCAGAATTGATAGCCACTAGAAAAAACAGTTTTCCAAGTGAAAAACTTGAGTTCTGAAAAAAACAGGTTCAAAAGGAGGCTGCATAAATTGACCTATGCATATGTTCAGGTCCCATGCTGGGGTAGGTTCCCTATATGGGGGATGATGATGCAACAATCCTTTGAAAAAAATTTTGAAAATTGGATGTGCAACCAGAGAAGAGGCCTTCCCTGCTGAAAGATAAGCAGAGACAGCAGAGAGGTGTACCTTCAGGGTAGATGACTGTAAATGCAGAGACTTGAAGGTGGAACAGATAGTCCAGAAGTTCTGGTACTCCAGCTTGCTGTGGATCTACATCTTTCTGGGCACACAAGATAGAAAATCTTTTCCACTTAGAGGAATAGGTTTTTCTGGTAGCAGGTTTTCTGGCACCCTTCAGAATACCAAAGACAGTTGCAAATCTGCATATTCTAAGTCTTCAGGAGCCAAGCCCTGAGATGAAGAGACTGAAGATTGGGGTACATAATCCTGTCCTGACAGGATGTCAGCAGATTGTACCTCCTGGGTAGAGAAATCGGCTTGGTCACTAACAGTGATAGCATATCGAGTACCATGGCTGGCTGGCCCAGTCTGGGGCTATGAGAATCATTGTGGCAGATTGAGACCTTAGCTTGACCAGGACTCTGGCTATCAGAGGAAAGGGGGGAAAGCATAAAGGAACCTGTCTGACCAGTCCAGAAGGACAGCATCCATTGGCACTGGGCCCTGAAGTGGGGTCCTGCAGCAATACAGTGGTAACTGGTGATTGTCTGTAGCTGCAACGAGATCTATCTCTGGAACCCCCCCCCCCTCCACCTCCTGAATACTGAGAGAAGGACCTGCTTGTTTAGGGTCCATTCGTGATGGCCCTGGCTGATCCTGCTGACGGCATCTGCCAGTACACTGTCCTTCCCTGGCAAGTGGACTGCTAACAGTGACATGTTGAGGGAATATACCAGCTTCCAAATCTTCATGGATTCTGTGCACAGCAGGAAGGATCTTGTTCTCCCCTGCTTGTTGATGTAGCACATGGTGGTGGTATTGTCGGTTCTGACCTGCACCACCTTGCCCTGTAAGAGATTGGCCAACTCCTGAATAGCCAAGAGCAGTGCTCTGAGCTCCAGAAGATTGATGTGCAAGAGAGACTCTTGAGGGAGCCACGTACCATGTGTTGTGTGATCCCCCAGGTGGGCACCCCAGCCCACGAGAGAAGCATCTATTGTCAGCACCAGAGAGGGTACCTGAGGGAGAAAGGGAACCCCCATGCTGAGGTTGTCCATCTCCTGCCACCACTGAAGAGCTAAAAGAAGGATGGGAGATACTGGAATCATTTTTGACAGAGGATCCTTTTTCTGACACCAAAAGGATCTCAGGTGGAACTGAATGTCCCTCATCTGGAATCTGGCTCCCAGGACCACAGCTGTGGTGGAGGCCATGTGCCCTAGGAGCTGTAGGAAGTACCTTGCTGGACAAGGAACTTGAACATGGAAAGACTTTGCCAAATCTATGAGGGTCTGTGCCCTTCCAGAAGGCAAGAAGGTCCTTGCCTGAATGGTATTCAGTTCTGCCCCTATGAAGTCTAGTCTTTGTACTGGGGTCAAGACAGACTTTAGATGATCTACCAAAAAACCCAGAGAGCGAAGAGTATCCTGAGTGAGTTTTAGGGCTTCTGTGACCTGTTGGGGGGACTGACCCACCAACAGCCAGTTGTCCAGATAGGGGTAAACTGAAACCCCTAGCCTCTGAGGAATTCCACCACTACTGCAAGACATTTTGTAAACTCTCTTGGTGCAGATGTCAGGCCGAAGGGCATCACCCTGAATTGGTAGTGACCTGAAGGCAGTCGAAATCTGAGATATTTTCTGCGAGACTGTCTGATAGGGATGTGGAACTAAGCATCCTTTAGGTCTAGGGATGCCAACCCATCCCCTTGTTTGAGAATTGGTAGAATGGTAGCCAAGGTTGTAATTTTGAATTTTGGCTTTGTGAGATGCCTGTTTAGGAATCTGAGATCCAGAATGGGCCACCACTCCCCATTTTTCTTTGGTGCCAGGACGTACCTTGAGTACAGTCCTTTGCCTCTGTGCTGATAGGGCACAGGTTCCACTGCTTTTGAATGAAGAAGAGTGGAAACCTCTGCCTCCAGCAGGGCTGTTTCTGTAATGCTGGAAGGTCTGAAAACTCTTGCTGACAGTTTTGAGGGCACCTTGAAAGTGAGAGCAAGATCTTGACCTACTATCTCCAGGACCCATTTGTCCGATGTGATGGAATGCCAAGCCTGGCGATAGTAGGTCAGCCTGCCCCCAACAGGGTAAGGGAAGGTGGCCAGAACAGAGCTCTCAGGGTGTCAGTTTTGCTGGAGTAGCAGACTGGGGGTTGAGGTGGCCCTGCCAGCACCCCTCCCTCTAAAGAACCCCCTGGGTTGCTGGTAAGAGGGCGAAGCTTGGGCCTGGTTGAAAGGTCTGGGGTAAAGTATGTCCCTGCCCCTGGCCTGCAGCTTCTGAGGAGTGGCAGCTTTCTCTTTTGCTGAAGCACTCCTGTATGCCACTCCGTACTCATTTATTTTCTTCATGTATTCCTCAGTCTGTTCCCCAAACTGAGAGTTCTGGACAAGGGGAAAATCCATGTCATCATTCTGCATGTCCTGGGACAGGGTAGTATACCTGAGCCAGGAAAAAACACCTGAGGGATACAGCAGAAGCCATAGCCCTGGGAGCTGCATCACTGGAGTCCACAGCCATGCAGAACTGGGACTGTGATGCTTGTACCCTCTTGTTGACCAGCTCCTGAAGATCTGCAGAAAGCTCATGAGGGGCCTTTTTAGCCAACTGTTCAACAGCTTCCCAAAAGGACTTTTGATACCTGGAGGCATAAGCCATATAGAAGGCTTGCCTGATACCCAAGGAAGATGCCAGGTACCCTTTCTTGGCAAGAGAATACTGTACATCTTCCTGGAATCCTTGTCAGGCGGGTGAGAGGTTGTAGTCTGAACCACCCCTACGTGGTTACAATGGCTGGTTAAAAAGTCAGTACTATTGCCAGCCAGAAAGTACTTCCTTCTATCTTCTTATCTAAAGGAGGGACAGAACTAGGGGTTTGGAAGATCTTTGAAGTCTGCTTCTTAAGGGACTTATGAATGGGAATCGAAAGTCTCTGGGATACAGTAAGATCCATCATCTCCCTGTAATCCTCTTCCTCACCATCCTCCTGCCTGGCCTCTTGTACAGAGAGCTGCAGGGTCTCAGCCACCTGCCTCATAAAAGCAAAATGGGAGGCAGCCTTAGAGACAGGCCTGGGAGGGGATTCATACTGAGGATGGTCAGGGGAGACCTCAGGGTCAATGAGTTCCCCTTCATCCTGTTTCTCCTCCTCCTCCTTACAGTCAGAAAAATAATACTCCTCAGGGTCAGTGTGTCCTGAAGGAGTTGAACCGGTATCCGGAACCGTTGGCTGCCCAGACGGTACCTGCGATGGTTCGCCAAACCCAGATTGCAAAGACTGCACTACTCGGATGGCTTTTGCAATTTCATCCGCGGTTGGAACCAAGACCAACTGTTTGTGCAGTTCCAAACCGGAGCTTTTGGCTTTCTTTGATGGTGCGGGTTCAGAATCCAACTCCGAACGATGTTTACTCGCTGACGGTTCACCCTGGCTTGAGAGGTCGGTTGTCGGATCTGAAGGCTCGACTGAACCGGAACCGGCCTCAGCAGTCTTATCCATTCTTTCCTTCAGTTTACTGAGGCGCCTGTCTAAAGTAGACTGAGGGAAATTCTTACAAATATCACAGTCTGTTTGTAAGTGGTTAAAACCCAAACAGTACAGACACACCAAATGCGGATCAGCTTTTGCAAATCGCTCCCCACACTCAGTACAATGCTGAAACTCAGTGGGACCATTTTTTTTCTTGGGTTTCTGTGACATAACCCTAAAATTTGGAGCTTAACCCAGTGGCTTAGTTAGGTCGGTTAAGCAAGAAACAAATATCTACTTTATCCAGAGTGGCTTAGTTAGGCCAGAATAAAGAAATGAAGAAAATTACCCATGAAAGCTTAGTTAGGCCGGGTAATAGAGAAACAAAGTCCAAACCGGCCAATGGTTTACCATCAGCCAAAAATGAACCAAGAGCCCCCGGTTCTGGTCAGGACTTTGCACTGGATCCCAATACAGTGCAAACTTACAGAGAAAAAGGGAAAAATAGAAGTTTGGTCCCCTCACGGTCACGGAACCAATTGGAAACCAAACACTTACCCAACCTAGGAACGTACACTATACCAAAGACAGCGGTTTGGCAGCATTTTTAAAATAAAATAACAAAGCGGTTGAAATTGAACTGACGAAACTCAGCCAGACCGAAGGCAGCGAGGAGAACTCTCTGAGGCGTCTTCACTGGTGGGCGGAGTAAAGAACCTGATCAGTTACTAGAACGGACAGAGGACAGTGGTTTGAAATCTGAGCTCAAGCTCAGCGTTCTATGCATTTGCATAGAATTAACTCTTTGTTCTCCGGGGCAGCTGAACCAGTCGGTCTAACTGCATATTGTCAGAATAGAGCAAGACTTCATGTTGTTTGAATCAGTGCATCTCTGCTGCCTCAGTCGTTCCATTAACACAGAAATAGGGTCTAAGTGCAGCCTCAATGGAAAGAAACCACCACGCTAGCCAATGCCACACACCCAGCAACCCCTTCCGCACTGGAAACCAGCTGCCAGGCAGCTGTGACAGGAGGTGATATCAACTCCAGCAAGCTGTAATTATTTAAAAACTGGTAATTGGTTCAGGCACATTGAGCTGAGGCTCACTTCCAGGTGCGACCCGGGGGTAAGGGAACAGGAGCTACAATAAGACAAAATGCAGTCACATTACACGGTACAAAATAAAGTGCAGTCAACGTACAATAATAAACACAATTACAAGTACAAAATAAAGCAGCATGGCACAGTGAGCAGTACTAAAGTATCAACAGAGAGACCTGTGCAGGGGAAGGATGGCAGTGCAGAGGTAGAGTATTGGAGCCTGCGTATCTGCTAGGGAGAACCCAGAAGGAGGCCCAAAACATGGATAATAAGGGCTCCAAGCAGAGAAAGCATCAGTGAGAGGAGTGACAGGTGAAGGTAGGGAGGGGTTTCAGCTGGTGCCTGACGGAGCAGGGGAGGTGGAGAGGCAGATGGAGGATGGAAGCAAGTTCCATTGTAGAGAGATGACTGGAAATGACTGACTGCCTTGCAAAAGAGCAGTGATGGGGAATGGAGAAAGTGCAATGATCGCTAGAGCGAAAGGAGCAAGAGATGGGGGATGGGACAGAGAAGTGAGAAAAGGAATGAGGGAAGGGACCCAAACCAGTTATTCAGATGTGAAGGATGCGCAGTGGGGCTGGTGACATGAGGGTAGAGGAGAGGATGGATATAGAGGATTAGTGGAAGCAGTGGTGAGTATGGGGGGGGGGGTGGTAGCAAAGCAGCAGAAGGCACTACAGAGGGTTTCTCACCTGGAAAGGGAAGGGAAGTTGAGGGGCAGTGTCATAGACCACATCCACACAGATGATGACCTGGAGCACCATACTGGTACCAAGATCCTAGTGGACCTGCGAGACAAACAGTCCTTGTGGTACAGGGCACCAAGATGGTCTGCAGTAGGGCAGGCCCGGTGGTGTAGAGGAATGAGGCACCCAGTGCCTTACCTCTTACCAAGCCGGCTATCCGGGTTTGGAAGTGATCTCAGGTTGCTGGAGTTTGGTCGGGGAGGAGAGGACTGAGCATCCAGAGGACTGCTCTCCTCTCTCAGGGAGCGCGGCCTGTGGTTCCCAGACTCTAGTGACCCCCAGTGGATACTGGGGTCCTCTAATTGAGATCACTGCGGGGAAAGGGTGGAGACAACAGTGGACGTCTGCCCACGCTGGACGTCACTGAATGCCCGCATATCAATGGGGGGAGGGAGATCAACAGAAAGCCAGGAAAACCCCGCTACCTGGGAGGAAGACGTCTCTCTCACCTATCACGTCCAATGCCAGACCCTGCTCCTTGGGACCTGATTGCCTCACTCCATCTCTGCTCATGATGGCACTGCATGCGAGTTTTGTACGCTGTGGCACTGAAGGTGGCCCTGCCCCAGGCGGTTATGACCGGGGGTGAGATGCAGGTGGGTCAGGGGAACAGGTCTCGTAGGAGAGGATCTCAGGCAGGATGGGACAAAGGTGGAGAGACTGATGGGATCCCATCAAAGCGCTGATCGGGAGGGAAAAAAAAGTTGGGGGGGAGATGGTCTGCAGTTGCAGACCCCAAGGGTTAAATCAGACAAATGTTTCTCAGTGCGTGACCTGACAGCTCACTAGTAGAGTGGTTTACCCCGAACAAAATTTGCTCTCCAGTCTGCATCAATTTTCTCAGTAGTCAGTTTACAAGTAGCAGTCTCCTCCATCTTGGCGAGGAAAGCACAAGTCTGCCTTCAAAACGTCTGCTCAGCTTCACTGTTCACAATACAGACGAGAGATCGGCTCACTCATTTGTTCTCTTAACTAAGCTCACTCTGTGAGTCGACATGTTCTATGCGTAACCTTATTCAAGACGGCTAGCAGCAGTACATGATAGTAGTGGAAATGTTGAATTTTTTTTTTATTTAAATTGCACCATATCTCCTGACTGGTATGATACTCTTCTTTCCCCCATTTTGAGTGGGCTTTAGCCCTTTTTCACATCTGAAATAAAAAAAAAAAGAGCCCTCTCTTTAATACAGCTCAGAATAGGTTTTCAGCTGTTTTTTCTCACCTACTGACTCATAATGCAGAAAGCACTGCCTGCTGTATGTTAGTTCATTTAAGGCACACTCACAGCAGAAGTGATGTCAAACAATGTGTGTTCAAAAACAACAGCGAATACTGATAAAAATCTGATCCAAGCCACATTAAAATAACCACTCTTTTTATTATTTCAAATGTGAAACGAAGGGCTGAAACAGACTCAAAATGACAAAGAAGAGTGTCATACAAATCAGGAGAGAAGGGGTAATCTAAATTAAAACAAAAAAGCTAAGGTCAAAATTTTCACCACTATCATGCACTGCTGCTTTAATCGACTGCTTGGGCTGCTAGAAAATTCTATCAGTTCACTTAAGAATTCAGCCCACAGGGTGGTCAATCTCAGCGTCACTTACACAGGGAAGAGCTGGATATCTGTATGCAACAGCCAATTGGCCGTCAAACTTGCAGATGAATTAATGAGTCGTCCTAATGTCTGTAAAATCGCTCTGACTCACCACAGACTCCAATTCCCAGATTAGTCAAAAGGTTACCCTCTGACACCAGTTCCATGATTCCAAGGCTCCGAAGTATCGACTATGGTGTTGGCCTGTAGTCTACATTGACTGAAATATAAAACCTCTTTAAAACATTTTCCCATGCTCTATATCCCTGCTAAAACCCCTCATCACGCTTGGACACACACATACACACTGCTGTCTGATGCAGTTGTAGCGGATTTCAGGAAACATCCAGAAGCTCAACCAAATCACTGCTCTCTTTCTTCATCAGCAGTAAGCAGTGCCTGAGCAGCAGTGGAGCCTCAACTCATACATGGGTACAGCTGTACCACCCTATAAGAGTCCTCTTTTGCATATATACCTGACCCAAATGACAGCCTAAATGCCAGGACCAGGTAGGCAGTTGAGGTCCGTCAGGCAGGCAGGTTCCCCAGGGCCTACTGTAATCCCAACCAAAAGGGGGTGCGTTAGTAGTTTATTAAACCAGGTTAGCCGAGATGCAACCTCATTTCTAATAGGATCTACTTAACCCATTTGTGCAACTAGAAGGACAAATGCAGAGGCTGAAACACACACACACACACACACACACACACACACACACACACTGAGACTTCTGCTGCCTGTCAGAAATCTTCAAGTTGCAGCTAAATTGGCAAATAAGTGACAAAATAATTGTAGGTGTTTATTTATAAAATTAAGTCATAAGCAGCACAGTTATTTTAAACATGTAAAAAGGCAAAATTATATTTGATTCTCCCACATGTTACATTGAGTCTTGCTTTTGTTAAGCTAGTTACCTTCAGCTTTAATGAATGCCTGACATACCTGCCATCCTTTCAATACATTTTGCTTAACTCTCGGGCACCAACTCATTCCACTCCTCCACATTTCCAAAGCTGTAAAAAACAACTTCTTTTGTTACTGTTTCCCTGGTTTTAAATCACACCATTCTGCAGCTGCAAAACCAGAACATGGTGGAATATACCAGTCTATGAAGCATAATTACATTCCAGGCAAAAGAAAACAATTCCATTTTCATCGAGCTTTCACAGGATGAGAATCATGGAGGAAAAGGCACATTTGATAAACCAATACATTTTCAACTAGAAAATGACACAGAAGGGGCCGGTGAAACCCATACAAGATGAAGGCTTAATCTTACTTATTAAATGTGCAGGGAAGTGGCTGCATTTTGACTGGAAATCCGCCATTAGCTGTGAGACCACTACCCTTGGTTAAAAAAAGTGTTGGCAATCAGGACACAGCACACTAACGTAGCAATGCCTGTTGTGAAATGTTTCTGACTGCCATTACAAACATGGCTACTACCTTTACTCTCACTTAAAAAGTTAGCTAGGCTATAAAAATGAAACTCTCTCAAAAATAATAGAAAATGAATAAAATATTCTTTGCCTTCATAATGCTCTTCTTACAAATATACAACACTTTGTTTTTTTAAAGTACTACTCATAACTTTACTTTCTCGAACATTTTTCCTGACCATCAAAAAAAAAAAAAAAACATTTCCTAGCCTTACCTGCCTACCACGGAAATCTTTGTTGCTTACCCTGCCCAGATAAAACTGAATACCTGGCTAGACTGGGGCTTTTGATTGTATGTTTTTGTGTGGGGAGAGCGAACATTCTGCCAGTAAATTTCTGCAGAAGTTTGAATTCCTGCATTCCAGGATAAACGAATGTCCATCGACTGAACAAGTGGAAAGACAGATCATAGACAGGTGGTGAGGGACTACCTTTTACTTGTTACTTTAACAAAAGAAAATATCTATTTAAAAACTGGCACTTTTTAAATTTTTTTATGTCTGTTTACCCATTTTATAAGTGCAATATGGCAAGTCAATGTGTGGGTAGTTATGTGATAACTACACCTCCAGGTGTTGAAGGCACTTGTTTGTCATCAACACTTCATGCCACACAATGCACCTGGGCTTGCATTTATCACATAACTACCCACACCCTGCTGGGTCTTACTGCTTACATCTCTGCTCTTACCCTCAGGAGTCAATGTTTTTTAAGTCAGTTTTAGCAGAAGATTCTGGACAATTTCAGTGCGATAAGCAAGCTAAATATTTACTGCCCAGTAATGGAAAAACAACAGTGCTTACAGGCTTCTGGGGGTTTGACGAGAAGTATAAGTGTACTTGCTATGCCACTCATGAGATTGGGAGCCAGACCACAAAGTGCTGAAGGGAAGCAAGGTCTGGAAAATGCATTACTGTATTTGGGACAAAAGCTTCACAGCCTAATACGAATGGTCTCTACCATGGGCCATAAACTAAAATGGCTCACCAGTAGAATAACTCAGGTAGTGTGGGTGGTAGACAGCCTGGTTTACTCCTCTATGCCACTCAAGGTGCTCTGAGATCACAATTCTGGATTAAAGTTAAGCAATGGAATCTTCGGACTTCTAAAAGCACTACTAGAGCAGGAGAGAAAAATCAGTATTTGGGTACACAACTGAAATCTTTGAAGAACCAGGCCCTACGGCTCCAAAATGTGGATACAAATTATACTGGCTCGATCAGAGGGTAATCATCTGGTCCTTTTCACCACTGATTGGTTTCCAGTGGCTCTGTCCCTGGAACTAGATAAAATACGTAACTACTGGGGCTCACCCCTGTGGATATGCCCCAGTCAGGGATACCCCCAACTTCTGATGGTGATTACTGATGGTATCATAACTCAGGACAATGTGTTGAAACTGGTAAGGAGACAGGGTTGTTTACTGCTGGAAGAGAAGACATTAGGCCCAGTTTTCAAGGAGGGTTCGATCAACGCAGTGGACTTAAATCAGGGAGTTCGACGCAAGTGGCGACTTGCATTAAATATTGGCGCAATTGCAATTTTGCAAGGAAGCAGATGCAAATCCCTGATGCTAGTCCCGTGCATTGGACGCAGCAAAGTTGGACCAGCTCACCCTGGTCTAACGTTGTGCCACTCAGGGGATACTTTTTATGGGGCCTGTGCCAAAGCTTTGGCACAAGCTTCTGTAAACCGTAAAAATTGTCGCAACTGCACCGAACGTTATAAAATTAGGTGCAAGCTGTGGCAATGTGTTTGGCACAACTGCGTCAAATTTCGGGTTGACGCAGGGTTTGGCGCAAGTCCTGTGTCAACCTTTGAAAATCGGGCTTAATATTTTTTCCAGACCTGTCCTTTGCCACATGGCTGAGAAGAGTAAGATTTGATGAGGTCAGACGAGTATTAAAATACACAGCAGCATATCCAGATCATTCTGCTCTTCAAAGTGGGTGACCAGAAAAATCAATGTGGAAATACAGAAGGCTCTTCCTAACCCTAACATGACTGTAAATACTCAGTGGAAATCTGTGTTAAGTACCAGTCCCCCCCCCCCCACAATGCATGAAGTATGGCAGTCATACCATCAACAAGCTCACCAGGCATGCAAAGAAACTAGGTTTACTAAGGTCCTGGAGGCTACCCCTACGCTCCCATACCTACACCAAACTGTTTTTCATACACAGGGTGTCTCTATAAGCCAGATGCCTATAGGAGGAATTCCACCATATCCACTCAGTAACTATATTTCCTGGAGTTACGTGGCAAGGGTCTTATGCTATGTATCACTAGGGCAACATAGTACTAAAAACAGGTCCCTATACTCCTATTCTGATGCTTCACGTAGCCATCAAAGGACTAAAATCTCCAAGCTATCCCTTGTTGCCTTGAGGAAAGTTGTGCTCATCCTATTACTGTGTTCAGACAATGTTGAACTCAACCCTGGTCCAACAAAAGACCTTTCATCATCCTCAGAACTCACAAAATTAAAAGGAACTAGTTGTATGCATGTCAATGCATGTAGCCTTTTAAAGAAATTCATCTCAATCCAGGCTTGGGTCACAAATACCGAACCAGACGTTCTTGTGATCTCAGAAGCCTGGCTTCATCCATCCACTCCTGATAAGGAGGTCAGCACTCCCAACTATTTGCTGTTCAGATCCGATAGACAAACCAGGGGTGGCGGGTTCGCCATCTACATTAAGGACAAATTTTCGGTCTCCTCCCTTGATTCCTCTTCTATTTTTTTTTTTTTCATTTACATTTTTTCCTCCTTCCTGGAGCCGCCCGCCGCCTTATCCATCTGCCCGGTCACGGGCCACCGGCTTCTGCTTCCAAATCGGCCACTGCCCCCTGATACCCCGTGGCTTACCCCCCACGGTGGGGCCCGCGACACACGGCCCCTATATATGCCGCAGGCACTGTAATTAGGTTAGGGACCCGGCCTGGAAGCACACTGAAGCCGCGACGAGCTTCATCCGTGACGGCGGGCGGCTCCTCCTCATTTTCCGGTTTTCTCCCTTGGGGGAGGCGGGATCGTGCAATGACGCCAGCGTCCGCCCCACCTCCAATCACACTGAGTGTCGGCTGCGTGGAACTTCTGGTCTCCACCAGGGGTCCCCACCGCGCCGAACACTACCCACCCTCCCCCCGGAGTAGGAGAGCTGCCCATAGGACACTCAATCCTACTCCCCCCGGCCGGCCCTCCGACGACCCGGGATTCCTCTTCTATTGCTAATGGATTTGAATGTATGTCCATAAAAATTGAAATTACACCTGCGATAGCCCTCTGCATCATAGGCTGCTACAGACCACCATCTGCTGGGTCACAGCTCCTGTCTCACCTTTCGTCTATCATGGACTCTAGTAACGTCGAAACAATTATACTAGGGGACCATAACTATGACTGGCTGTCCAGTGCCTCGTTACCACTCAAATCATTCTGTGATTCCCATGAACTATCACCACTTACCAATGAAGCAACACGCATTAACAAGAAAAACCTCACGAATAGCACGCTGCTAGATGTCTTACTAGTGAATAAACCGCACTTCTTCTCCCATGCTGGCATCTTTCATGCCGATGTAAGCGACCATTCTTTCATCGCTGGTGTAAGAACCAGCCCTAAACCATCATCTACCACGAAGTTCTCTACTAAAAGATCCAAACGGAACTATGACCCGCTGACTTATATCAATGCACTGAAAGCCTCACTGCTTTGGCAGAACTTCTACCTTGCCAAATCAGTAAACAAAGCAAATGACATCTTTCAGGAAATTATAACAAATGCCCTCAACACCCTCGCTCCGCTGGTCAAGATCCTATAAAGCCTAGAACATATTGTTGGTTCACTGCCGACCTTAAGACCGCGTTAGTAAACAGAGACTTGCTTTGGAAAAAAGCCTGTTAAATCACACCTAGCCAAAGACTGGTGCCTGTTCAGAACTGCCAGAAATTCCTGTACTAAGTTGATTAGAGAGGTCAAGTCTAATTTCTACCGCTCAGAGCTGGACTTTGCTTCAAAATGTCCCACCAAATTTTGGTCCACAATAAAAGATCTATCTGGACATACAACAAGAAACGAGCTCCCCTCAAAAATCTCATCGGACAATGTAACTATCAGTGACAAAAAGGAGATTTTACAAGCCTTCAATAACCATTTTGCTTCCTCAGGTCTTGCATTCGACAACTCATCCACTTGCACACTGCACTCCCAGATGACTGTACTGCCCCCTGAATCCAATCTAACAAGTGCCGCCTTTTCCTTCTCACCTGGCTCTCTGAAACAGGCTGAAGACCTTCTCCTGCAGTTGGACACCAAGAAAAGCGCCGGTGCGGATTCGCTTGACCCCTACTACCTTAAGATTGCCTGGCATGTTCTAGCTGTGTCAATTACTTACCTATTTAATCTGCCACTGTCCCAAGGGTCTCTCCCCAATCTATGGAAAACTGCTCATATCATACCGCTTTTTAAATCTCGGGATCCCTGTGATCTAAATAATTACAGGTCAATTTCACTACTCCTCATTCTGTCAAAACTTTAAAAAAAAAAAATTGTGAATGCCCAGCTGAGAGCTTTCCTAATAAACACAAACTTCTTAAACCCTATATAGTCAGGTTTCCGAGCGAACCATAGTACAACTATGGCACTGGCTAAGGTAACAAAAATGACTGGCAGCATGACAAAAAATTTGGCTGTGCTGTTTTCCCTAGACTTCAGTAAGGCATTTGACACTGTCGACCACTGTCTGCTTCTTTCTTCGTTAAAAGCCTTGGGTCTTTACACCACCTCATTGGACTGGTTCCATGATTATGTAACGGATAGGCACCAGTAGGTCAAGGCAGAGGGAGAGCTTTCCTCCCTCAAACCGTTAATCAGAGGTGTCCCACAGGGCTCTATCCTGGGACCCCTCTTATTCACTAAATATATTAACAGCATAGATATTGGCATTAAGGAGGTCAACATACAGCTGTTTGCAGACAATACAGTACTCTACCTAAGCCGGTCATCACCTGAAGCTGCCTGCAAAGACTTGCAATTGGACTTTAATATCTTGCAACACCAGCTTCTTAGCAAAAAGCTGCTCCTTAATGCCAAGAAAACAAAGGCAATGATACTCTTACCTGGCAATCACATGGCACACCCTGCTATTACTGGTACCCTACCCCCTATCTCTACCTTGTTAGGCGAAAACTTGGAGTTTGTAACGAAAGTACAGTTATGTAAGAACTTACCATAACAGTAGATCTTCAAGAACAGCTCTTGCAGCAGGTTACACCATTAGGACTGAAGCTGGCAGGCACCTGGACCCCACAGAAACTTTCTAGCTAGCAGTCTTCAGCGGGGACCGCCCCCAACGTCGGGCATAGTACATAAGGAGGCGGTCCCCCCATAATCCTCAGTTCTCCCGCCGGAGACTCCCGGCCGCAGGATGACATCAGAAGGGGAGACCGAGGATCTGCCATCAGATGGCAAAACAAGGAAAGAGGAATGTCCCATCTAATGAGATGGGTGCTTGACTCTGACCTACCTCCAGCAGGGATGGTGGGAGGGAAGGTACCTGCTGCAAGAGCTGTTCTTGAAGATCTACTGTTATGGTAAGTTCTTACATAACTGTACTATCTTACTTCGAGATACAGCTCTTGCAGCAGGTTACACCATTAGGACTGATTTCCAAGCAGTAATGGCAATCATGCACCATCGGGAGGAGGAAAGGTAGAGACCTCGAAGTAACTCGAGCCTAGGACAGAAGTCCGTGAAGGACAGCTAGACCAAACACCACTCTTTGCCTCAATGCAATGTCCCGACTGTAATGTCTGATAAAGGTATGCACAGAGCTCCAAGTAGCTGCAGCGCAAATAGCTGAGGTGGAGATGTTCTTTAACGCCACAAAGGAAGTAGCCACCCCTCTAGTGGAATGACCCTTGACAGCGCCCAGTAAGGATTTATTGCGCTTCTCATAACAGAAAGTAATGCACTGGATGAGCCACCTAGATAGTGACTGTTTAGAGACAGGGACTCCCTTCATCCCATAGGCAAAGGAGACGTAAAGTTGGTCCGACTTTCGGTGCTGTTTGGTTCTGGTCAGGTAGTATCTGAGGCACCTATGCACATCAAGGGTGTGCAGAAGGGCTTCTCCTCGATTATTTTGGAAAATACACTGGTAGATCGATGTCCTGATTAAGGGTGAGAGCTGAGACCACCTTAGGCAAAAATTTTGGGTTTGTCCTTAGGGATACCTTGTCCAGGTGGAAAACCAAATAAGGTTCTTTGCACATAGGAGCGTGCAATTCTGAAATTCTTCTGGCAGAAGTAACTGCAACTAAAAATAACGTTTTCCAAGAAAAACGTAGCTCGCAATCTGCGGCTGGTTCAAAGGGTGGCAGCGTGAGCTGCTCCAGGATAAAAGGTAAGTCCCAAGGAGGGACTGGATCTTTAATTGGAGGCCTAAGATGGAGGACGCCCTTTAAAAAGGCACGAGTAGTGTCCAGCTGGGCCACCATCCGATGGCCTACGGGGGCATGGTAGGCTGAAATGGCACAAAGGTGCACTTTAATTGAGGAGTAAGCTAGTCCGGAGTGGAAAAGGGAAAGCAGGTATTCTAGTACCAGCTTTTCTGGACAGTCTAACGGTTGAAAGCCACGCACTTGAGCCCACAAGCAGAATCTACGCCATTTCATGGTGTAAGTTGCATGGGTAGCTGGTTTTCTGGCGGCAGAGAGCACGTCTTCACTTCTTGCGAGACCCCGTATCGCAACATGGCTATGTTTCTAGGAGCCAAGCGTGCAGGTTCAATGAACGTAGGTCCAGATGAACCAAGGAACCTGCCTCCTAAGACAATACATGGGAGCTGATTGGCAAAGGCACTGGAGGTTCCCAGGATAGCTGGTGCAAGAGAGGGAACCAGATCTGTCTAGGCCAGAAGGGTGCGATCAGAATGAGCGTCGCTTGCTCCCTGCGAAGTTTTAAAAGAACTCTCTGGATCAACGGGAAAGGAGGAAAGGCATAGAGGAATCTGTCCGCCCAGGGGAGGGACAATGCGTCTCACCAGAAAACACCAGGCCCTGGATCTAGCGAGCAAAAATTGGGCAGTTGTGCATTGGATGGGGATGCGAAAAGGTCCAATTCTGGAGTACCCCATCTGTGAAACAGATCCTCTGCCACTTCCTGCTGGAGTTCCTATTCGTGGACTCTGGCCTGAGAGCGGCTCAGGCTGTCTGTGATGATGTTGTCCACTCCAGGAACATGAACAGGTTTGCGCTGTGTTGCAAGACCCACTCCCACACTCTCATGGCCTCCCTGCAAAGTGGGTAGGAGTGGGTGCCTCCTTGTTTGTTGAGATAATACATCACCGTGGAATTGTCTGTTTGTAACAGAAGTGTACCCGGAGGAATCTCCGACTGGAAGGCCTGCAGAGCGTAAAGGACTGCCCTCATTTCTAGGATGTTGATGTGGAGATGAGACTCCTGGGCTGTCCACAGGCCCTGAGACCGAACACCATCAAGGTGTGCTCCCAACCCGAGCCCTGAGGCGTCTGTGGAGAGAGTCACAGTCAGGGACGGCGCTGAGAAGGGAACCCCCGGAGAGAGGTTCCCTGGATGTAGCCGCCATTGCCAATCTCGGATTACGGTTTTCGTAATCCAGATTGGATGCTGCAGATGGTCTTGCCTTTGGTCCCATTGTACCCGTAACATCCACTGGGTTACCCGCATGTGGAGACGGGCTAGCGGGACTGTTGCAATGGCCACAGCCATGTGTCTGAGCAGGCAAAGGACCAGTCTGGCTGGGACGGTCTTCTTCACCGACAACTCCCTGATGAGGGATCTGATGTGTTCTACTCTGTCCGTGGGAAGGAAAGCTTTCCCTCTGACGGTGTCCAGAACTGCTCCGATAAACTGCAGCTTCTGGGACGGAACCAGGTGTGACTTCTCATAGTTGATGAGAATGCCAAGGGACTGAAACAGAGACTGGGTGCAGTGGATGGCAGTCATCAAGGCCTCCCTGGATGGCGCCATGAGAAGCCAGTCGTCCAGGTATGGGAACACGTAGCGGCCCTGTCTCCTCAGAGACGCGGCTATGATCACCATGCACTCCGTGAACATGCGAGGTGTCAATGACAGCCCAAAGGGAAGAGCTCGGAACTGATAATGGCGGCTCTGAAACTCAAAGTGCAGGAACCTCCGGTGCGCCTGAGCAATGGGAATGTGCATTTAAGCGTCCTGCATGTCCAAAGATGCCAGAAAGGCATCCTGCTTCAGCATGAGAATTAGGCCCGGAAGGGTCACCATGCAGAAGCGTTTGTAAGTGACCGAATAGTTGAGGTCGCTGAGGTCCAGTATTGGATGGCGGTCCCCTGTTTTCTTTGGAACCACGATAAAGTGAGAATAGCACCCTAGTCCTCTCTGGTTCTCTGGAACGTGCTCTAAGGCTTCCTTTTCCAGAAGCGCGAGCACTTTCTACTGTATGAGCAGGGCATGCTGACCCGAACAGCGGGAAAGCAGGGGAGGTCTTGTAGGTGGGCTGCCTACAAACTCTATGTAATGGCCTTTGCTGACCAGCTGCAGAACCCACCTGTCAGTGGTGATCGATTGCCACTCTGGAAAGTGACGTACGATGCGACCCCTGACTTTTTTTTCCCGTTGATCCTGGGGAGGGGCGGGGGCCAGGAAGGAGTCATGCTGTGGCAGCGTTTGATCCTGCAGGCTGGGCCGACTTTGAGAATTGTTGGCCTCTGCCTGGGGATGACTTGGCCTGGGCCTTGTGCGAGAAAGTGCCCCTCTGCTGCTGACTGGAACGTTGCTGTTGCCTTTGTAGCCGGCCACGGAAACAGCTCTGGTTCCTACGAAAGGAACTAGACCAAGACCTGTACGTAGCTTGTACAGATCGGACTGCCTTCCCTGCGTCCTGGAGTTTAGTGATTACTCTTTCAGAGGCTTCACCAAACAGGACCTCGCCGTTATAAGGGACGTCTAGGATGTTTTTCTGGATGCCCGGGGTAAATCTGGAGACAAGGAGCCAAGAGTGTCTCCGGAGACAACGCCTGAGGCTGCCGCCTGGCTGAAGAGCTCCGAGAACTACATGCTGCCTGAGCACTTGGGTCCCCACATCTGAACCCGTGCGGAGGAGGTTCAAGAGCTCCTCCTTGTGTTCACCATCGGGCATCTTCTCAACCAGGTCCTGACCCTGTTCCCACAGGGTGCTCTGGAACTGAGCCATATGGGTCAGAGTTCAGTGACCTGATGGCGCACGTAGCAGCCACGTCCGTGCGCCTTCCCAGGATGTCCAATTGCTTGGATTCCTGGTCCGGTGGCTGGGTGCTCAAATGCCGAGGTCTCTGAGACCAGTCATGCGAAGCAGTGATGACCAGGGAATCAGCCAGAGGATGGTTCGCCAGCTAGTGGTCCTCCCTAGGGGCCTTGTATAGGCAGTCAGCCTTCTTTGGCACCATGGGAGTGGAATGCAGACGTTTCCACGCAGCCTTGGTGATGTCCGCGAAGGTATCCACCAAGGGCGGCACTACCACAGGCTTCGGGTCTTTTTGCCGAAGGTAGCGGGCAAGGCGTTGTCACTCGGGGTCAAGTTCCTCAGCACCCCACCCCATGTTCTCCTGAATGTGCCTCATGATCTCAGCAAAGGAGGGATCATCCGGAGGAGACCTGGGTAGGTCATGTGGGTCAGGAGAGGGAATGCTGAGAGGAGAAGGTGATCTGGAACACTCTGAAGTGTCCGACCTGGAATCCTCCCCCGATGGAGTGTGCTGGCGTCGTCTGGGTCTCTTGGGGCTGGGTGACCCTGAGGGGGATCTGGAGGGAGGCCTTCTCCTTTCTGAAGATCTACTCCTAGGAGGTGGTGTCTGCTCCTTGGGGGATGGAGGTTGTCCTACGGGCCCCTTAGGTGGAGGAGGGGGCATAGGCGGTGAAGGAGTAAGTGGAGGCGGAGTAGCAGGTGTAGCAGGAGGAGGACATGCGGGGACCACATCTTTCTTGATGGTGTCCCACCAGAAGGTAAAAAGCTCCTTTACCTCCGCAAGATTCATACTCGATGATGGGCCTGGCACCGGTGGCCTGTCGCCGGGGTCAGGCATCGGGTCCCCGGGGATCTCCTGCTCCAGGGAAGGTTCCCTTGGCAGTCCGGTGTCTCCGGTGTCGCCCGCCTGGTCTTCAGGGTGTGTGGCGTCCTCCTCGGTGGAGTCCCTCTGACCGGCGTCCGCTGGCGACGGGGGTGCGGGTCCTCTTCTCTGGGGTGGCCGACGTCTTCGGAGGTGAACGCCTGGCCGGTGACAGATGTTTGGGTGTCGTCGGCTCCTGTGAGCACCAGTGATGTTTGGCCGACGTCGGGTGGGCCGACATCGGGTCCGATGTCCGTTTGAGGGATGTCAGGTCTTTAGTTTTGCGGGGCGCCGGTTCCGAACCTCGGGGTGGCTGGGAGACTGACCTGGTGTCGGTGTCCAGGCGACGGGAGGAAGATTTATGGCGCTCTCCCGACTTCGACGAGGCCTTGGAAGGGGTAGAGGAGGCCGAGGGCCTCGAAGTCTTCAGAGGCTGGAGAGAGAGGAGGAACCGCTAGATGACCTGACCTGGACCGGGGGAGGTTGCGACCGAGCCCTGGAGGGAGAGCGGTCCAATTTGGAGCCGGAGCTTCAGGAGTCCGAGGCCCTCGCAGGAGACCTGGACCTCGCCTTTTCCCAGTGCTTGACCCGGTGTTAGTGGGATTTGCTTGAAGGCTCTCCCTGGGAGGAAGGTTCCTGGTCCATGCTTTTTAGTTTCTCTTCCAGGAGAAACGCTTGAAGTGCCTTCTGGCGGCAGATCCTGGTGCGGCTGTTGAAGTCCTGGCAGAAGGAACAGGCCTTGATGTTGTGGTCCAGGCCTAGGCAGCGCACACAGGCTGAATGGGGATCCTTGAAAGGGATCTGTTTGCCTCAGGCGCACTTTGTGTGGTGACCCTCTAAGGATGTAGCAGGAGAGGACATCAGTTGCTCAAATACAAAAATAAGACGAAAATCATCGTAGTTCTACAGTCGTCGTGCGCTAGAGAAGGAGACCCGAGAGGCCGATACTGGTCGACGGCAGGAAAAGAACTGAGGATTATGGGGAGACCGCCTCCTTATGTACTATACCCGACGTCGGGGGCGGGACCGACATCGGAGGCGGTCCCCGCTGAAGACTGCTAGCAAGAAAATTTCCGTGGGGTCCTGGCGCCTGCCAGCTTCAGTCCTAATGGTGTAACCTGCTGCAAGAGCTGTATCTCGAAGAAAGATGTTCAAATACCTGGGGGTTTGGCTAGACCACAAACTCTCCTTTGTGGATCACTTGGAGGAATTGCTGAAAAAACTGAGGCAGTTGCTTGATCTCTTCTATCGGATAAACCGCCTTCTAACCACAGAGGCAAAAAGGCAACTCATCCAGTCCACATTCATCTCCTTAGTTGACTATGCCGATTTCATTTATAGCCAATGTAACACCTCATATCTGGGAAAACTAGACGTACTATACTACAGAGCACTGCGATTCATTACCGGTCTTCCCTTCTCCACCCACCACTGCTCTTTATATGCTGCCGTGGGATGGACCTTCCTTCAAAACAGGCAAGATAGAAATGCAGCTGTATGGACATTCAAAGCTGTTACCGGTAAATTACCACAGTATACTACTGACTTACTGCCTCTAAGCGGGCTCCGAAACTATACCCTAAGGAGCTGCTCCATAATTTCCTTGAAGGTTCCTAGGGTCTGCAAACATTTTGGGAGAGCGGCCATAGGCTTCTTCCTGCCAACTCTCTGGAATAAGCTGCAGAAATCCTTGAAAATAAGGTCCCCTTTTAGTCTTGCAGTATTCAAGACCTTGTATGCCAAAACGGTCACAGAAGTGTGCCGCTGCTTCCACTGTCTTTAGCCGCTCCCCATATATGTACTAACCACCCTTTGCACTTCTCCTTGCCCTCCACAAGCGATACCATTTAGGAACCCTGCACCGTAACTCCTACCCTGAAGCTACTTCTGTGTTCCTAACCCCTAGCCGATCTGAGTTTTTCACTATCTGCACCACTCCCGCCCATGCCCCTCCTCACTCCCTGTCTCCTTGATACCTGCACTTTGTGGGAGGTTTCTGTTAATATTGTTACTGCATCCTCCTCTCTTTATTGCTCCCTTACCAACATCCCTTTTTTCCTTCCCTGAACATGATATGTATTTAGTTAGAATTAATACATTATCTGCTCAGATATTACACTGCTTATCTTATTGTTACATAGCTTGGTTATTATGCATATACATGTTTTGTCTTCCTGCCTGTACATAAATGCAATGTATTTTGACCTTGTGTGATGCAGGTCCACTTTGTAAATGAGCTTGCTCAACGGTGTTCGCCTGGATAAATAAAGATTTTGATTGACTGACTGATTGAAAAGAAGGCCATGCAGTCCACCGCATCTCAGCAGGTAGCACCGATTAACTGGCTCTTCCCTTATATAAAATTTCTACTTAAGTGTCCTATGATTGGCAATAGACCAGGTCACCAGGCAACTTGTTCCAGATATCTACAATTCTCTGGATGTAATAATACAGTAATTCAGTCGGCCAGTGTGGCCCACCCAGTACCTGCAAGATACTGTAAATAGAATCTCCAGGAGGGACCAAGCTCCAAAACCTCAGGATTAGCTACATCGCATATGGAGACATAAAGACCCACTCCCCGGAATATGTTTTAGTATATTTCAACAGAATACAATTTATCCACCAAAACAATTATCAGTGTTTTGCAGTATTCTTACTACTTTCTCAAGATCTAAGAAACAGATAATTATGTTCCATTTACTATAGAGAACAGTCTAATTATATTCCATTTACTATAGAGAACAGTCCTGAAAACATTTATCTCTTTTGTAATCAAGTCCAATTTCCTTAAAATGATATTTGTGTGCTTTACTTTATGTCAAACAAAGGATATGGTGAACCCCAATCTGAAGACAGTATATATATTTTAAATGGTAATACAAAAACAAATATATCATTCATTGTGTCACTTCTAAAGTGCCCACCTTTTTGGTAGAGTCAAAGGCCCCCAAAACATTTTTGTCTAGTTAGATTCCATACATAACTGCAACAGAGTAACAAACAGCGACTTACATTACAAAACGCACAATAAAAAATATAGTTTTGACCGCTGCATAGAACAGAACGTTAAAGAGACTCGCCAAGTTAAATTAAGGGAGATGTGCACCACATATTACGGTGCCTTACCTCTGCGAAATGCTGCTGATCTGTATTTGCTATAAAAATGTCCAATAGTTTAGAAGTGAAATCGCTCGTAAAATTTCCCCCACCGGGTCACTGTCACTTCCTGGTCTTTAGATCCACCCCCAATCCGCCCCCGCACTCAGCAGCGTTATGACGTGAACACAGGGAGAGTGCGGGGACGTACTCCATTATAGTGTATGGGGGGCAACTTTAACATAGATACATAGATACATAGACAGTGTTGGCAGATAAGAGCCTATGGCCCACCCAGTCTGCCCATTTGAGCTTGTAAGTTCAGTTTGTTTTCCTAGAAGTCTGTTGCACCTTACCCCTGACCTCCAGAATTCCTTTATGTCTATCCCATGCATTCTTAAATCCCGTGATTGTTTCAGCCCCCACCACTTCCTCTGGCAGGGTGTTCCACTTGTCCACCACCCGTTCTGTGAAGAAATTCTTTCTCATGTTTCCTCTGAATCGTCCTCCCTCCAACTTCATCCCATGCCCTCTAGTTCTGGAACATCTTTTTCACTTAAAAATAGTGTTTTCCTGCACCCTGTTCCTCCCTGTAAGATACTTGTATGTCTCTATCATATCCCCTCTCTCCCTCCTCTCCTCCAGGGAGTACATGTTCAGTTCCTTCAACCTGTCTTCATAGGACTTGTGATGCAATCCATGCACCATCTTTGTTGCCCTCCTCTGAACCTTCTCTACCCTGTCTATGTCCTTACGTAGGTATGGTCTCCAGAACATCATTTTTATATATCGCAGTGCCCTTGATTAATCGCCAAATGATCACTGATATATGTAAAAATGATGTTAAAATGGCCCCCCATACGCTATAATGGAGTATGTCCCCGCGCTTTCCTGTGTTCACGTCATAACGTGGCTAAACCTGGGGTCGCTCTAAAGACCAGGAAGTAACAGTGACCCAGCAGGGAAAATTTTATGAGCGATTTCACTACTAAACTACTGGACATTTTTATGGCAACTATAGATCAGCAGCATTCCGTGGAGGTAAGGTACCGAAATGTGTGATGCACAGGGCTAACTTAGTGAGTCTCTTTAACCCTACTTGATTAACATAAAATCAAGAAATTTAAAGAGGCAGCACCTCATTAAAAGGTGAGACAAAATTCATAAAATTATGACCATTTTCTGTTTAAACTAATATTAATTCATAGTCAAGTTACCTAATATAAGTCTCTATTTGTTACTCTGTTGCAGTTATGTATGGAATGAAACACCAAGCCGTAGTGTCTAATGATCTCACCCATACAGTTCACATCCACTGTCTGTCAGTTCCAGTAGAATGGTCTGATTCTGTTGATGTCTTCATGCTAAGCTCCTCTCACCACCAGGTGGTATATTCTCTGGCTCCGCCCTGTAATGTCAGATCTTTCCATGCTGGAAGCTGGGATCCATGTGCCACTTGCCAAGGAAGGCCAGGTGAACTGTGTGGATGTGAACTGTGAATCACTCCTAAAACTACTGTTACAGGTGAGTAATCTATATTTCTAGCATGGAGATACAGCTCACTATCCATATTCTGGTACACCCGTAGCAGTTCTCTGGAAGGAGGGGGGCAAGGTTTGCACTTCTATCTGATGAAGAGAGACTGGAGAACCGAGGTCCCAAAAGCCACATCCCGATGGGACTCTAGGTAGATGCTGTAGTGGGAGATGAAGGTGCATGCATTTCTCCAGTTAGCAGTCCTACAGATCTCCCAAATGGTGGTGTCTCTAGAGGTAGCCACTTAGGCAACGGCATATCTGGGGGAATGAGCCCCTAAGCCCTCTGGGAGGCTCCCTACCAGCCAACCTATAGCAGAGGTTGATGTAGGATAACATCCACCTGCCAATCATCCAGTTTGCTGTTGGTCATGCAGGCACAGCTTCAGTCTTGGTCTTTTAGATGTCTTTGTTTACTAGGCTTCACCCCCCACACACTTTTATGTATAGCTTTCTATTCTCTTATTTTAAGTAATTAAATTAAATCTTACATGTTTTTTGTATTCACTTTTTCGATATGCAGATATGTATATGTATAATTAATATGTATAATGTTGTTTTAATAGATGCATTCTATAAAGTAGGGAAATTTTCCCTTTATATTAAGTGTTGGAATGTTTTTTATTCTTTGATTATATACAGGTGTTGTAGTCACATAACTAATTAAGTGTCTTTATAACTAAGGATTTTGTGGTGGCAGTTTTTATATGTGTCTTTGATAAAGGATCTTGCATCCGAAACATGTTAGACGTTTTTTGGGAATTGGAAACTATTATGAAGTGAATAAAACGAATTGGAAAATGTTCGTGAGTCACAGAAATTGATTTTTGGCGTTCCACTTATAGGTTTTTTTGTGTGCTGGAAACTTTTTTATCTATGATACAAACAGCTGGTGAGCCTCACCACAATCTCCAGCCATGCACTCCTTATAACAAGAGAGTGCCCTCCACAGGTCCAAAGTATGGAGCCTTCGGTAGGCCTTCAAAGATGGGCTGTTAAAATATATCAAAAGATTGATCACCTGGTTAAGGTTAAACTCCGATACAACCTTCAGGAAGAACGTTGGCTGTACGCAAAGGATGACCTTGTCCTTGTGGAACACCAGGTAAGGAGACTCCACCAGAGCGCTTGGAGCTCACTAATCCTTCTGGATGATGTTATAGCCACCAAGAAAGGCAATCTTCCATGACAAGTGTGACATCTCACACCTGCATATTGGCACAAATGACTTGCTCATGTTAACAGCCAGTAACAGAAGTAGGTACACCGAGGTGGCGATGGCTCGCTCACCAGAGGGGACAAGTGATCAGGGCACTTGAAAATGCACCCAACCACCTTCTCCTAGTCCACTGTCGGCATGCCAGCCTGCTTCAGGTATGCAGAGATGGCTGCCAGGTGTACATTAAGGGTCGCTGTCCACCATCCCAACTAACAGAGGGACCAGAGGTACTCCAGGGATGCTTGCCACAGGGCAGATAAGGGGACCAAGCTCCTTGTCCTGGCACTAAATGGAGAACCTCTTCCATTTAAAGGCATAGCAGTGGTAAGTCAACTCTTTTCAATAGGCCTCCACAATGTGGATCACATCTTCTGAAAGACTCAAGGCCTGTAACTCTACATGCTCAGGAACCAGGCTGTGAGGTGCAGGGATTGAAGGTCTGGATGCAGGACCTTCTACTGTCTGGTCAGCAAGTCCGGACAAAGAGGCAACCACCAAAGAGGCCTACTGCTAAGACGGAGGAAATTCAGGTGCCACAACTATCTGGGCCAGTCTGTAGCCATCAGAATCATCTACATCTTGTCCGTCCTGGCCTTGACCACTACTCTGTGGATAATGGGGAAAGAAGGGAAGGCATACACGAAGACTAGGGTACGCAGCCTTGCGAAGGATCCCACAACAGTGTCCCAGACTGGGGGGGGCACAGAACAGTCAGCTTTTTGTTCTCACAGAGGGTGAACAGTTCCATCAGAGGGGTGATCCACTGGAAAAACAGGTGGTGTACCACCTCCTGATGCAGGAGCCACTCATGCGACATCTCTTCCACCTGGCTAAGATCATCTGCCAGCTGACTGTGAACACCTGTGACATGGATCGCCAGGAGATCTGCACCCAAGCTGCACATGACAGTCCAGGTGCAGAGGGCCTTCCAACACAAAGGAAGGAAGGGAGTGAGTTCCACCCTGCCTGTTCAGGTAAAACATGGTTGTGGTATTGTCTGTCTGGACTTGCATGACTTGACCCTTGATCAGAGCATCAAATTTCGTGAGACCCAGCCACACTGCACAGAGCTCCAGTAAGTTGATGTGCTTTGTGCTCTCCTAGATGTACTCTCTACCCCATCTGTTATAAGTGTGACAGTTGACTGTTGATGGAAAAACAGGATTCCTTCCTCCAGATGGCAAGGGACCAGCCACCTCAAGATGGCATCCCACACTGACTGCTTCAGAAAGACCAGACGGTACAGGAGACCTAGGTGCTGATACCATTGTTGGCCCAGCTGCCACTACAGGTGGTGCATCCGCCAGCATGCCCAATGGACCATGCTGGTGGTGGATGCCATATACTTCAGCAGCCTGAGGAAATCCCAGGCAGGAAACATGCGCCCAACCGGAAATGACTGGGCAGCAGTAAGGTCCTGAGACAGTCTGCAGGGAGATGGAATATGGCCCACAGGGAGTCTAGTTCTGCCCCGATGTCTTCATTACCTGCAAGGGGATCAGTCTGGACTTGTTCAGATTGACCAATACGCCCTTCAGGTCTGGAGGGCCAGATCTCTGGACCATTCTATGGCCTCCTTGGACAGCCAAGCTATCAGCCAGTCGTCCAAATAGGGATACACAGTGACACCCCTGCACCTCAGGAAGGCCACCACCACTGCTATGCACTTGATGAAGACACTGGGTACAGATAACAGGCCAAAGGGCATGACCTTGAAAGGATAGAGAACCTCCTCTGTGCAATACCAGAAGTACCACCCATGAGATGGACAGGCGAACTGGAATGTGGAAGAATACGTCCTGAAGATCCAGGGAGCAGAATGGCAACAACAAACACAACTACGACCCCACAACAAAATGAATCATTGGTAATAGTTATTTAACTTATCTAAAAGGTCATTCACGGAATTGGAGTATCTTGGATGGGGACAAGAGGTTTTACACTCACAGGGAGTGTGACAAGGTTGATAAGGCCCTGTCCCATCTGTTATGTAGAAAGAGTAAAATGCAAGGATCTGTTCTGTCCTCTCCTCTTCTTCTGTCTCTTGCCTGTCTAGCTGCGCAGCCAAATGTTCTCATGAGACCTATGAATTGATCACTCTGATGGTCTCTCAATTCTCCACCTCTCGCTATCTCTCTATCTTCACTTGCTGTTTCTGTCTTTTCTTCCCCCTTGCATAACTATGGTTATAAAAATATATGTGAAACTGTGATACTGGGATCCCTTTGTTTGAAACATACAGTTATATTGTTGAAATGATTGCAAAAAGCTATTTGGAATTTAGGGGGTTAATCCGATATGCAGTTTGAGTTCCTCTCAGGCAACGTTAGTTCTGGGTCAACGTGTTCCAGGCACCATGTTCTAATTGTTGCATCTGCAAAGAAACTGAAAACAACATTTTGTGAAAAGCAGGGAGACTGTAAATAAGCCGAGGTTGCAAAGACTTATAAAAAGAACAGCAATCTTTAGCTGGGGAGAGACTGAAACTTGGAAATTAGAAATACCCTCAGACTGCTGACCCAGTGGCGCGGAGGGCTGAGGCATCATGCCTTACCTCCTGCCAAGCAGACAACCCAAGTTCCTTGTACGAGCGGCGGGGTTTGGCCGGGGAGGGAAAGGATTGAGCGTCTGAAGGACAGCTCTCCTCTCCTCTCCTGGGGAGGGGTGGGATTGGAGATTGGTGCATGCCTGGCCCCTAGCGGCATGCTGGTGGCTAGCACACTGACTCCATAAGACGAGGCGGCGGAGATGAAGCAGATGCCTGGCGTGCCGTGTGCGGAAGCGCACACAGCTTGGCCACTGGCGTCACTGCACGCTAAGTCCCGCACTCGGGGTCGGGAGGAACAATGGAGGCAGAAAACACCATGGACAGGCAGGATGACCCCGGCCAGCTGGCACCTCAAGCCAGAGGAGCGCACCAGTGGATGGCAGGGTGATGGGGTTGCGGGGGGCTGGAGGAAGGAGGCTGGTTCCACGGATAAGGAGATAAGAACAGACTACTCGCTTGTAACAGCAGTTCTAGAAGTGGTATATGTTGTTCATCCACACTCTTTGGCATGTCGCTTTCCTCTTTAAATCCAACTGGAATTCTTCAAAGCTGGCTCCTCCCACCCACACGGGTGGTATATACCTCGGCTCTGCCCCATGATGCCAGATCTTAGCCTGCTGGAAGCCAGGTTGTGTGCGTCCACAGCCATGGAGGTCGGGTGGGTGGGTGCGTGTGGATGAACAACATATAATACTCCTAGAACTACTGTTACAGGTGAGTAACCTGTTCTTCTAGGAGCGTGGATATGTTGTTCATCCACACTGTTTGGCAAACTCCTAGCAGTTCTCTGGGAGGAGGGAGGCAAGGCACACACCCCCTACTTAGGGAACAGAGATTGGAGAACTGAAGCCTCAAAACCAGCATTCCGGTGTGACTCAAGGACGATGTGGTAGTGGGTAATGAAGGTGTTTGCTGACTTCCAGGCAGCAGCCCAACAGATTTCCTGGATAGGGATGTCCCCTAGAAGCAGCCACAGATGCAGCAGTATGGTGGGTAGAATGAGCTCTTATCCCTCTGGGAGGCTCCTTGCCCACCAACTCATAGCACAGACCTATCCATAATGTAATCCATCTTGCAATAGTCTGCTTCACTGCAAGTCTGCCAAAAGCAGCTTCAGCGTAGGTGACGAACAGCTGGTGAATCTCTTCACAAATTTCCGATGTCCTCTCCTTATAATAGGAGAGAGCACATCTCAGGTCCAAAGTATGGAGCCTGTACTCAGCCCCCGAGGTGTAATTAGGGTAGTATACCAGCAGAGTCAACACCTGGATACAGTGAAACTCTGACACCACCTTCCGAAGGAATTTCGGGTGGGGGCACAGCACAACTTTGTCCCTGTGTAAGATCAGATAAGGGGAGTCCACCAAAAGTGCCTGGAGCTCCCCTGTTCTTCTGGCAGACGTGATAGCCACCAGGAAGGCCGTCTTCCACGACAAGTGTAACAAGTCACACTTGTGCATAGGTTCGAATGGCTTGCCCATGAGCTTTGCCAGTACCAGCAGCAGATCCCACGGAGGTGGAGGTTCATGCACCGGAGGGGATGTGTGATCCAGGCCTTTGAAAAAGCGCCCGACCACTGTCTCCTGCGCCAATGTCAGCTGACCGGCCCATGCCCGGTAAGCAGAAATGGCTGCCAGGTGCACCCTAAGGGTCGATGACTGCAGGCCCCCTTTGGAGAGAAACCAAAGGTAGTCGAGAATGTCAGCCAGAAAAGGCCTCCGTCGGGGTATCCCTTCTTTTAAGGATGTCCGTAAGAGGGTACTCTGCCTTTTTCTGGATGGGTTCCAGGGGCATCCCTGTGGACTCAGAAATGAGGTGAAGGATACCTTGGAAGGAGGAAGGACCTTCCTCCATCCCTAGGCCAACGGACGACTCCTCATCTCCAGGATGAGAGTGAAGTCCGGTGACATCCGAGTCCAAAGAGCTGGGGTACAGCGGCCCAAATCACTCTCGACCCACCAAGGGCGGTCTGGGGTGACCATGACTGACAAACATCAGGGAAGCCCGGTGTCTGGTCAGTCCTCTTTGGAAGGAGCCCCTTCCACAGGCTGCTTAGGCGGCAGTTCCACCACGATCGGTGGAGACACTGGCTTAGGCAGACAGGCGGTCGTGCGGCCCATGAACAGAGACTGAAGGTTCCCGGTTTTAGAGGGTGGCTTCAGCCTGGAGGCGAAAGCCAAGGGATGGCTGGGTAGGAGTTGAAGTCGGCTTGTGCCCGGACAAAATCAGCTGTTGCCACATGATGTCCTCGTAGTGGCACCAGAGTTTCCGTTGGAACCTCTCCTCATCAGAGGAGGATGAGGACAACCGATGACGTCACCTCTTTTTAGAGTGCTTATGGCTCTTCCTTGGCCTTCCGGACAAGGGGGTTCTAGACCCCAACCGAGATCGAGTGGGCCAACTCCGCCGCTCGGGAGACACAAGCGGGACCGGTGATACCCGGGGGTCCGGAACCGGGTCCTTGATGGGGACTCCAGCAGGCTGGGTCTCCTCATCAGGGAAGACAAGGACCAGGGTCCTTTCTAAAGAGTTGTCAACCGGGGCCGGCGACAGCGGGTCGATTGGGTTGAGAACAATCTCGACCTCATCGGCCGTATCCTCGGTCAGCTGGCCCTGGACAGAAGGTCCGTGGAAGCTCAGAAGAAGAGCCATCTCGACTCAAGGTCGGATCGCATGCTCCTGGGATGAGACCCTCTCGGTCCCAAGAGCACCTTCACCAAGACGAAGAGTTGCTCGGTTCCTTCTCCCGCTTTCGGGATCGGGAGGAGTGCAAGCCCGCGGGTGCCTCTCCCTGGGTGGGAAGAGACTGGCACAACTCCCTGAAGGAGCCCAAGAAAGTGGAGCCCAGGTTGAGCGGAACAAAGAAACTTCAAGAGTCCGAAGCACGAGCGGCTTCCTTCTCGAACGCCTGCATGCATTCCAGTTGCTTGGAGGAACCCGAAGCCACGGAAACCGCCCACCTAGACTCCTTGGACTTCACCGGAGGGTTCCTATTCTCTGGTCTCCCCAGTTTTAGATGTGCAAGACGGTCGTCCAGGACGTTGGGATGGAAGGCCAAACAGAAGCTGCAGGATGAGGTGTCATGGTCGACACCAAGGCAGTAGACGCACGTGAGGTGGTGGATAGGTACGCGGCATTTTTTGGCCACAAGGACACCGGCGAAATCCGGGAGAAGATTTCTCCTCCATGATCAATGATGCAAAAAGGCGATCGCTAACTTGAATGATTTTTAATTTCGCCAAAACTGAAGTTTTGAAAGCCATGGCCTACGAAATGTGGCAACCTGCATCTTCCAACGGAAAGGAAGATCTAGCATCATGGGGCGGAGCCGAGGTATATACCACCAGGGTGGGTGGGAGGAGCCAGCTTGAAGACATTACCGGCAAGATTTAAAGTGGAAGGGGATGTGCCAAAGACTGTTGATGAACAACATATCCACATTCCTTCAACCTCTGGTTCCCTGCTCTATATGTTTCACAGAATGTATCACATGATTCTGTTTCCTCTTTGAATTGCTTCTCTTGCATTACTGTCAAAATTCAATGCATCTGTGTCTATTACACCAAGATCTTTTTCATTATCTGTTATTTCCACTTCTCTTTTAGCTTATATTTGGCCCTGATGTTTTAATGTCCAAAATGCATTACCCTGCACTTGTCCCCATTGAAAAACAACTTATGGTCGCATGCCCACTGCTCTGTTCTGTTTAATTCAGTCTGAAAACTTTCTGCTGCGTCTTGAGAGTTGATAATGGCCCCAATTTTAGTATCATCTGCATACTTACACATCCATGCAGCCTCCATGCATCCATGCAGAAGACTGCATGGAAGATACAAAGATGTTAAACAACAGTGGCCCCAGGATCAACCCCTGCGGCACCCCATTCGTAACTCTCCCCCAGTTGAACATAAAACCCCTAATACAGACTATATGCTGTTTTCTAGTCAACCATGATTGAACCCAGGCTACCAGTAGGAGGCAAAACTTTAATTCAGCTAAACTCTTAACCAATTCTTGATGCGATACCAAATCAAACGCCTTGGAATAATCAAGAAAAATTACATCTACAGGTAGGCCTTTATCTAGGGCTTCACTTACTGGCTCGAAAAAATGTAATAAGTTAGACAAGATCTACCATGTACGAAGCCATGCTGAGAATGATCCATTAACCCACATAGCGAAATATACTGTTCCATCATATTTTTTACCAAGCTCTCCATAATCTTTCCCATAATTGATATAAGGCTAATGGGTCGATCATTACTCACTTCTTGCCTGCTACCTTTCTTAAAAATTGGAGTAATAATATCAGCAACCTTTCATTCATTGCCCTCCGATAGTGATGCATTAAATAAGACTGTTAATGGCCCTGCCAAGATGTTCGCCAGTTCCTTTCGAAGATGGGATGTATACCGCCTGACCCGGGGGCCTTATCTACCTTTACGTTGGCTAATTTAGTTCTAACTTCTTCTGTGATTTTATCACGCTGTTTTAATAAACCCTAATATCTGATCACTCTAATGGTCTTGTGATTCTTTGCCTCTTGCTATCTCTCTGCCTTCACTTGCTGTTTTTGTCTTTCCTTCCCCCTTGCATTATCTGTGATTATAAAAATATGGGTGACACTGTAAGTGATACTGGATCCCTTTGTTTGAAACTGCATATAGTTATACTGTTGAAATGACTGCAAAAAGATATTTGGAATTTAGGGAGTTAACCTGAGATGCTGTTTCAGCTCCTCTCAGGTGTATTTGCAAGCTCTTTGCCAAAATGTCAACAGGAGGTCAGTTGTGTATCACCATGTCTTACTTGTTGCACCTGCAAAGAAACTGACAAGAACATTTTGTGAGAAGCAGGATGTGTCAACGAGCTGAGGTTGCAAAGACTTATAAAAAGAGCAGCAATCTTTTGCTGGGAAGAGACTGAAACTTGGAATTAGAGATAACCCTCAGATAAAGGACTTTGTTTTCTGGGTTTGTACTGCCTTTGCAAATAGTTATACTAAACAATTTTTTATTTTACTGTTATTGATAATAAAACGCCACTTGCAAATTTTACAACTGCTCCTGGTTTTCCTATGTTTCCTGACCTGGGTCTCAATGACAGGATGCATGTAGAATGTCTTCGTATTCTCCCCTTTTTGTTGTGTTATCTAACATTCAGTGACCTACTGTGCTGCTCCACTTTTATGATATGATTTACATGCGGCAATTTTGCCGTAACCATATACTATTGAAATAGGGGCTGCCAAATGGGTCACTGATGTGCATCAGTGATTTGTGAGCTATACTTCAACAACTCTAGCAGTTAGGAGTTCATGTTTTGGTGAATGCCTTTAATTGGATGGGTTCAGAGTAAGTGATGTGCAAAGTATAAGCAAACTAATTTTAACATTGGTTTTAATTAACACGTTACCCACATTTTAATTACTGATATGGGAACATGTGGTCACTTACGGATGTTGGTTTAGTTTTTATTGATTGTAGCTTGTGGACCCTAATTGCGTTCCTTTCTGCTAGGTGATATTGTTAATTTACGCACGGTTTGTAATGGCTACTGATCCTTAAAAATGAATTAATTAGCATGGAGGCATGTTTAGGATCCACAAGCTTACTGAAATTTCATTCCTATGATATTATTATTTACACCTGGTGCAGCTTTACAAATACAATGTGTAATGTGTAGGCTGCCACACACCTCGAGGAAGAGGTGGTTTTGTTTTTTACTTCGAAGCACTGGGGCTCGTCAGTGCAGTGGTTCAGTACGGTTATTTGCTTTTATTTTATATTATGGACTTTTATGCACAGTTTGCACATTAAAAGGAACAAAAGTTTTCCTAATACAGTTAAGTGCTTGTCTTACTTTGTTTTTTTTGGAGCAGAACTACATGCTCTGCTCCATGGATGGGATAATCTGGCTCAGAGTGACCATCTGGAACATGCACTTCCACATGAACTAGTTCAGATTGTGCAGATATATGCTGGGGCACCAGCCCAAAGTCCGTTTCAGGACAAGGAAGTACCTGGACATACAATCCTGACCTGCCAGGGTGTGTGGGGCACAGGATATTACTTCTTTTCATAAGGAGCTGAGCAACATCCTCCCATAGGGCAGAGAGCATGTCCTGCGACACTGATGACTCCCAAGGAGATTGGAGATGATAAGCCAGGAGAACCTCTAAGTCTAGAGGCAAACCTCCGTCTACCACCTCCAGTATCCACTTGTTAATTGTAGTGACAGACCAATGTGGCCAGAAATGGCATAGCTGATCCCCCACTGGGAACTGGTCATGGACTAGACAGGCGGCAGGATAACATCTGATACCCACCACTGGGCAGCTGTGTAGGGGGCACTGGCCACTGGGGCCAGAGTGGTACTACTCCCCCGGCTGTTGAATTTGGGCGTTTGACACCAGGCTTGGTATTGCCCCTGCTGGGGCTGCTCCTGAGGCTGCTGTGACTGAAAGGACTGATACTGGAAGGTATTTTTTTTTCTTGGGTTTTTGAGCCTCACGGTCCTTCTGGGATGATGCCACAGAATCTAGGGTGGCACTGGGACTTCCCAGGAAATTGTCCCTGTCTAGGATGTTACTGAAAGGGGTACTTAACCATCTTCTGAACTGGCTCCAAGGGCACATTCAGAGACATGAACATGAGATGAAGGAGAGCCCCAAAAGACAATGGCCCATGGTCAGTGGTCAGTGGTCACTTCCTCGACTTAAGTACGGTCGAAAGTGTGGGTCCTCGAGTACAACATGGACAACCCATCTGCCTTGTGTGAGGACTCCTCAAAAATGGCTCTAGACCACCCTAGTATCCTCTGACTGGGTGATCCCCACTGAAAACCATCCTGGAAAACTGGCAGCTACATAGGAGCCCTTAGTCATGGCTAGCACCAAGGGCTGTGACTAAGGTGGCTCCACCTGCAGGGGTGGAGAGCCAGACACCAGGGACAACTGTTGAAGATGGACCAGTAAAGGTATGACTGGTGACAGCCAGATGATCGAGGACAGAGCCCTATCCTGCCCCACAACGGTCCACTGCTGCCAGAGGAGTTCCTCGTAGCAACTTTGCATCTTGTAGCGGTGCCTCTCCTCACTCAAGGATGGGGAGATCAAGCAGCATCAACAGCGGAGCCTCTCATTCGAGCAGGATTGAAAGTAAGAGCGGCGCTTCGACCTCAACTGTTGACCTGAGGACAACATCCAGAAGTCTCCAGAGGGTCGTGATAGACCACATGCAGAGTCACATTCAAAAGCATTGGCTTTGGGGGCATAATTGCCAATTAAGACTGCTCCCATGTGGATCCAGTCAGGGACAACAATCAGGCCACGTCCAGCTGGGTGAGGACCAGGAGCATTAAGGTCTGGGAGATTGACTCCTTGTTAATCTACACCAAAAGCTGATCAATAGGCTCAAGGAAAACCTTGAAATTTATTTATTTTGCTTTTGTTGATCAGGTAAGTATACTAGACAAGACATTTGCCTATTTTCAGTATGACCCGGGAGAGTACAATGAAATACAAGTTCATACAGAGGACAACACAATACAAGTTAGGCATTACACAGAATCAGGTAGAACCAGATGAACATAACACAAGCAGTAAGTAAATACAGTTAGAATAGGAACAAAATATATACATAGAGTCACCAAGGCTATGAATAGTGCATTATAAAATTCTATACAGCTCAGAGTCCCAAAAGCAGAACCACAGTCAAAGCATCGCCTGAAACAGAGAGTAAATACATTATATACAAAGCAGAACTCAAGCAGGCAGGATGCATCAGCAGGACCCGCGCAAGGGTACCAAAAAAAAGGACATGTAAGTCCAGTACAGGGGACCAAGGTTAGTTATGGCGGTTTAGGACAACCACACGCAGAGGAGAGCTTCAGGTAATTCCACAGGGGGCTCCGAAAGCATGAGAGGGAGGGGGAGGAGCGGACCGGGGCGGAAAAGGAGTTCCATACTCTGGGGGCATATGAAGCAAAATCCCCGTCCCCCATTTGTGTTTGAGTGGCAGGAACTTTGAGAACAGCAGGGCCCAATGACCTAAGGGAGTAAGAAGAAGAGGCAGCCAGTTTGAGGAGCTCAGCCAGTCCGGGGGAGGGGGGTGTGCCAGTTCTGAGAACCTTGCCTGTGAAGCTGCCCAAGAAAAAATTCATGTGGTTGGGTGGGGAGATCCAGTCAAGTTTGTTATACAGGTCACACTGGTGGGTGAGGCGAGACGAGGCGAGGGGGCAGCAACTGCAAAGCGGCAAATGTTACTATAGGCTATGTTCCACCTAGAGAGGTGAACTTTGGAGGTGCATGCAAACCATCCACAGCAGAGCGAAGGGAGAAACACACCTCTGGCCCGTGCAGGGCAAGCAGCAGAAGTCAGATTGTTCTTCGCTCTGTATGCCAGACCCAGGTTGCAGCTGACAGCTCTGCATACATTTTGGATATGATGCCCAAGGTCAAGCTGGGGGTCAAGTGTCACCCCGAGGTACTTGATGGAGTTAGTGATTAGGACAGGAGTACCATCAATACCAGTAATACTCAGTGGGGCAAGGGAGGCCTTTATCTTGGTCAGGGACCCAGAAAGCATGGCCTGAGTTTTTTAAGGTTGAGGACCAGCTTGTTGGTCGTTATGCAAGACTGGCTATTCCTGAAATCCTCACTCAGTTGGTGGTTGATGACCCCAACGTCACAGGAATGGGTGAGAATAACCAGGTCATCCGCATATAGGACAGAGCTATAGTTGGAAGAAGTAGAGGGCAGATTATTGACAAAGATAGAGAAGAGAAGGGGCCCTAGGACTGAACCCTGTGGGACACCAGAGGTCACAGGAGTGGTGGCTGAGAGGACCTTACTGAATTTAGTAAGTTGCTGTCTGCCCTGCAGGTAATTAGTGAACCATCTTAGGACAGTTGGGGACAGAGCAACAGGCCGAAGCTGAGAGCAAAGTAAGACATGGTCACCTAGATCAAAGGTCTTAGATAGGATAATGAAGACGGTGCCTGAGAGCTTACCCTGGTCCATAGTTGCCCTGATCCCAGAGGAGACAGTGACAAGGGCGGAGGATGTACTGTGCCCTTTGAGAAAGCCATGCTGCATGGGAGACAGCAGCTCATGGGCCTGAATATACTCTGTGATTTGCCCAGCCACAACTTTCTCCAGAAGTTTACTGATAGCCGACAAGATGGCTCTTGGTCGGTAGTTGTCGAGGATCTTTGGGTTGCTCCGTTTGAGAAAAGGGACAATCCTCGCCACCTTCCAGAGGTCAGGGATAACTCCAGAGGCTAGGGACATGTTGAAGCTATGGGCCACTGCATGGACAATATAAGAGGCACCAAGATGGAGGAGCTTAGGTTCCATGCTATCGTGGCCAGCACCAGAGTGAGGGGAGAGACCAGACAGAAGTCTCTGCGTCTCCTGTGCCATCACAGCCCTGAAACAGAATAACAGATGGGAGATAGGGGCCAACTGTGGGGCAGAGGCCAGGACATGACTATCACTCCCACCAGTGGAGAATAGGGAGGTGAAGGCAGACAGATCCGAGAAGTGGGAATTGAATGCATTGGCGATGGTTAGTGGACTGTTACAATTAGATCCCTCTATGAGCATGTCAGAGACCCCACAGTTAGAGGAACCACTTACTATATTCTTAATGTTCTTCCAGAAATTCCTATGGTCCTTAACTGAGTTTAGTAAGGCACTTTTGCAGTATTCACTTTTGGCAGCCCTGATTGCTTTTTTGCATTCATTCCTGAGCCTCCTATACTGCTGAAATATGGCCTGGTCCATCGTGACCTTGAAGCTGTCCCAGCACTTGTCACAAGCCCTCATGAGGGCTAGGAGGCTCCCATGCAGCCACTTCATGGCAGACCCCCTTACCCTCCACCTGATAAGAGGGGCATGCTTGTCCTGCAGTGCCCCAAAGGTGCTGAGAAAATGACTAACAGCAGTGGAATAGTCCTGAGCATTTAGCACCGCAGACCAGTCTGTAAGCCTCAGATCCTAATGTAAGGACTCCAGGTCAAACCTGAAGAAATCCCTTACTTCGATGATTTTGTGAGGAATTTTCTGGGAGGAGATCTTCCATATGCAGTACATAGGGGTGTGGTCAGAGATAGAGTCAGGAAGGGTACCAGAGGAGTCTGACCCTCTCAGGTCTAATGGGCAGGACCCAGTCCAGGAAGGAGCTAGTGCCGCCAGTGGTAGACCACCTAGTGGGCTCCTGAATAGGTTGAGACAAGGAGAGGCCAGCAAGCAGAGGTTCATAAAGCTTGGTGTTTCCTCCAAGCCAGTTTAAATTAAGATCTCCCAAGATCCTTAGCTCATTATCCCCAGTCTTAGCACCAACAGTATCAAGGATGTAGGATAACCCCGACAGACCACCCTTGGGGGGATTGTATGTACAGATGATATGCAGCTTCTTAGTGTTCTCGAGTAATAGGACTGTGCGAAGCAGCTCACAAGAAGACAGTAAGGGCTGTTGGGATACAGCAGACCGGTTTAGGTGACTCTTGTAGTAGACCAAGATACCACCCCCACGCTTTTTCCCAGGCTGATCTTGCCTAATGAGAGCAAAGCCAAGAAGCGCACAGGCCAATTCAGGGGTGGAAGGTTTCAGACAAGTCTTGGTAATACCAAGGATGTCAGGCTTGTAGTGAGTGACCCAGGCAGAGAGTTCAGCCAGATTGGGCAGGAGGCTGCAGATGTTGAGGTGAACTATTTTCGTCCTCTTGCCTGACAGCCAGCACACAGGAAATGAGGAGGCTTGATAAGCAGGACCAGGGTTAAACTCAATGTCCCCAGCCAGGGCTAGTGTCACCAGGAGGAGCCTGAGGAGATGCCTTAAAGGGGGGAGAACCACCTACAGCTAAAGGCTTGCGAGCAGGACTCCTGACCACTATGGCAAGATACAGAAAGCACCTGACGTCAAGACAGCAGATAGGCCATAGGGGCTGTCTGCCACAGGCTATTAGATTGGAGAAGGTGAAGTCATGCTCCTCATGCTGTTCAAGTGTAACCCAGGAGCCCCCCCAAGGGAGGGGTGCAATCAGCAATAAAATAGAGGGAGGCATAAGGCAGTGAGAAGGCAAATGATGAGGGCACTGATAAATGGGGAGGACTTAGCACCCTCCCTGGGAGCTTAGGAACCCCCATGTCAAGAAGGACCTTTCCTTGGGACTAACCAGGGCACTGAAGGGAGAAGATATTGTGGACAGGTCAGGTAGACAGGTCAAGGCTTACCAGAAGCCAGAGGGGCTATTTTGTCAAAGACTAGGAAGGCCCTGAGGAGAGAATCAAGAAGTGATTGCCCACCAGACCCCCCCCAAGCTGTCCAAGTGGGCCCCAGAGGAGCACCCAATTTGTGGAGGTCTATCCTACAGATGCCCCCACAACAAGAATCAGCAGACAATCCCCCCTTATGTAGGAGCATACCACCAGCTACTGGAAGGATTACCAGGTTCTGTGGTAGTAAGCCTCACAGGAGGCAAGGCCGGTAGAGATAGATAGTGAGCACAATATATTAACAAGCTAATAAGACACTTCCTGACTAAAGTTGCTGAGACATGATAGATAGACAGGCAGAAAGTATTCAGTACACTGCAGTCGATTCCCACCACGATTGATTGCAGTCAACTAGACAACAGTGGTTGTAAAAAATATACTTAGCCAGGCCCACTCAGGGTAGAATAAGCTAGGCTCAAGCCTGAAACCAACTCAGGATAAAGATTACACAGTACTGAATACACCAACAAGAATATTAGCTGCAGTAAACATCTACCAGACTGTGAATATGGTCAAATAGCAAAAGTATATTTACTGGTGCAGAGGTGTGACTCCTAGCTATACATATCCAGCAGGTTAATTAGGCACATGACTGACCACCCAGGAGTCCCACTCATACAACAATTCAGAGTGGATAAGCACCATACGGAAGTCCATAAGCAGATGAGAGTTCTGTGTTTAGAGAGAGCTAGCAGCAGCAAGTGACAAATTTCTGAGAGTTCTGTGTTTAAATACCTTTAAGCTCCTGAATTCTACTACTGGAAGCCAATGGGGCAGGACAGGGTAGGGAGGAGGAGCTTAGCATATTTAAAGGTGGTCTGGGAGGGGATTGGGGGTGGGCAAAATTCTGCAGCAGAAGCAGCGGCTGTGCAGGCCGGGGCTATGAATAGGCCGTACCTGATGCTTGTGTCCAGGAGGCCGGTGGCAGCAGGCTTCTTGGCACCGAGAGAGGTGCAGAGTGGTGTTCAGGCAAGCAGGAGGCGAATCACAGATGGCGGTAGGTAGCCCAGTGAGCTACAAAGATGTCTGTTAAAAGAGGGACAGCACAGGGATTAAAAAGCACTCTGAAGTAGTGGGAGTGAATATAAAATTAGCACACAGACGAAGAGCTGCAATTTACTAAAACAGGGTCAAATCAGAGGGCAGGAAGCAGACAGCTAAGCACCAGCTCTGTAACTGAGATTTGTAAAACAAGGGGATCACAGTTGGGGGGGGGGGGTGCTTGAAACAAAGGGAAAAATTAAATTGGTAGCTGCACTGCATTCAAACAAAACAGATCAGCTGGCTATGGAAGCCTGCTTAACCAGTGTCTAGGTCACAAGCCCAATGGGGGCATTAAGGAGCTGTTGACCAAACCCTTGATCAAAGGCAGCTTGACTACAGTCAAGCACTTGACCCAGGTCGAGGGAGTCGAGGAAGCGGGAAGATAGCAATCTCTCCTGGTCCCATAACCTGCACCCGTGGCACTTGTATTTTTTGCTCCTGTGAGAAGGACTCTACCCAAAGGTCTGGAAGTCTTCCATGAAGGACCCCACAACAGCGGGAGCAATGCCAAGGCAGATAAGGCACTCACTGTGGCAGCCACCAGCACCACCTCCTCCTCCTCAAAAGCCACAAGCTAAGCAGTGGATCCGGCAGCCACCGATGCCATCTTGCAACATTTCTGTTGATCTTTGGGATCACAATCCGCAGGTCGACTGAGTAGAAATCTGGCTGCAGGATCTTCCAGTAATGCTGGAAGCATCAGCTGACAAAGGGGACAAACCTCCATGTTGTGCTGCACACCCAAGCAGTACAGGCAGGACACATGTGAGTCTGTCTTCAACATCTTCTGTTTGCAAGTCATGCAGAGCTTGAATCGGCGTCACGGCTTCCCTTCTTCCATGCCAAGACTGATTTTCACTGAAGGCAGAGCTGGAACAAATTGAAGAACAAAGTAGTAGTTTTTGATGAAGTAGTAGTTTTCGCCAAGGCAGTAATTCTCTAGAAATCTTCAAACGCTGCAGGGCTGCGAAACAGTAAACCTGTGTCTTCCACCAGAAAGAAAGATCTGACATCATGGGGCAGAGGGAGAGGACATATCACCCAGGTGATGGAAGGAGCTCAGCTTGAAGATATCTGACAAATCAGACCATTCTTGTGGAACTACTACAGTGTGGATAGTAAACTGAATCCATGGCTTTAGAAATTACATTCTTCTGTGGTCCAAGCTGCAGGGAACTCAGCTGTGAGAGGACGTTTGTATAAAAAGTCAGTTGTACTCAAAATACAAACAAGTGGGTGTGGGTAGTAGGTCTTTTGATCTAAAGGCTTTTCTTTTGGGATGATAGAGTCCCTTTCATAAAAAAAAAAAAAAAAAGACATTTGGAATGTAAAAAGGTACCCAAGGTAATGCAAGACATTTCAAGTTGGGCAGATGGGAGCAGTAACAAAAGGACCAAGCTATAAATAACAAATCTGGATTGGACCAGTCTAAAGAAAAAGGTGGTCCAGAGGTCAAAACAGAATCATGGTGTGATGTCAGAGCAGCCGGTCCAAAGATGCTGGGTTAATGGACCAGCCAGCCGAAAGTATTTCTGTTGTAAGCTTGCGATGAGAATTAAGTTATGTCTGGGATTTTTAACTAGTAACATCATGTGTTTGAGACTGCCACAACTCACCAGTTCCCAACTGGGATATGCATCTTCCACTCTATTTAGCATTCACATAGTTTTGAGTTAGGTTTTCCTGTGTGAACTCTATAATATTCAAATACGTTTATTTTTATCTCTGTAGAAATACTGTATTCCCCATAGTTTTTAATGTGAATTAGCCTGTAACATATATAAATATCGTAGAATATTACATGTTATTTTTATATTCTTTATTTCATGCACTGATAACCAAGGAGAAAAGTACAGTTACGTAAGAACTTACCGTAACAGTAGATCTTCGAGAACAGCTCTTGCAGCAGGTTACACCATTAGGACTGAAGCTGGCAGGCGCCAGGACCCCACGGAAAATTTCTAGCTAGCTATCTTCAATGAGGGGACACTTACTGTCCGTCCCGCCTCCGGCGTCAGGCGTGGTACATAAGGGGCGGTCCCGCCCAGAATCCCTAGTTCTCTACTGAGACTCCCGGCCGCAGGATGACATCAGAAGGGGGACCAAGGATCCTCCGTCAGAAGGCAATAAAGGAGAAAATCTCAACCAAAGCTGCTTTTCTTTTCCTCCATTTCAATCATACATGACATATTGCTTCTGCTTTAACCTTTCATTTTTTTTTTTTTTTTTTTTAAGCAGAGCCGTACCTCCTCTAAGGGAAGGAGGGGGAAGTTCCTGCAAGAGCTGTTCTCGAAGATCTACTGTTACGGTAAGTTCTTACGTAACTGTACTATCTTACTTCGAGATACAGCTCTTGCAGCAGGTTACACCATTAGGAATGATTCCCAAACAGTAACACTGCCAGAAGATCCGGGAGGAGGCATAGAGACAAGAGAAAAAAACAATCCAAGTCCTGACTCAGGACAAGAGACCTTGCAACACCGCTAGGCCGAAACCGGCTCTACGCCTAGAGGCTATGTCCAGACTGTAATGCCTGATAAAGGTATGTACAGAGCTCCAAGTAGCAGCAGCGCAAATAGCTGAAATAGAGACATTTCTGAGCGCTGCAAAAGAAGTGGCCACACCTCTGGTAGAATGACCCCGGATAGAACCCGGAGGGTTTTTGTTTAATCTGGCAGCAGTGCAGATACACTAGACAAGCCAGCGTGACAAGGTCTGCTTGGACACCGTTGGCCTTCCATTCTGTGAGAAAAGAGACGAAAAGCTGGTCAGAAGCCCGCAAGGGTTTAGTTCTGTTAAGGTAATATCTCAGGCTATGGTGAACATCCACGGTATGAAGCAAAGCCTCTCCTCTGTTGGAGTAACTCGGGAAGTAGACCGGAAGGTCAATATCCTGATTTAAAGTAAGTGTCGAAACCACCTTAGGCAAAAACTTTGGTTCGGTCTGTAGAGATACTCTGTCCCGTGGAAAACCAAATAAGGCTCTTTACACATGAGAGCATGAAGCTCAGAAATCCTTCTGGCTGAAGTAACGGCACCAAAATAACGTCTTCCATGACAGAAAACGAGCTCGCAATCTGCGCAGGCTCAAAGGGAGGAGCGAGTTGTTCCAGGACAAAGAGTAGATCCACGGAGGCACAGGGTCCCTAATGGGAGGCCTAAGGTGCAACACTCCTCTGAGAAACTCCCGAGAAGCGTCAAGCTGAGCAATAGTACAGTGCCCCACCGGAAGATGGTAGGCCGAAACAGCACAAAGGTGCACCTTAATAGAGGAGTAGGCTAGCCCAGAATTGAAAAGAGAAAGGAGGTAGTCTAGAACCACTCCAACGGGACAACCTAAAGGGGAAAGGTCACGAGCCCGTGACCACAGACAAAAACGACGCCACTTCATGGCGTAAGTAGCATGCGTTGCGGCTTTCTGGCTGCGGAGAGAATCTCAGCAACCTCTTGCGAGACCCCGTGGCGCAAAATGGCTATGTCTCTAGGAGCCATGCATGCAGGTTCAAAGAGCGGAGATCCGGATGAAGCAATGAACCTCTCTCCTGAGACAGTAAGTGGGAGTTGAGCGGCAACGGGAGCGGGGGTTCCCGAGATAGCTGTGCCAGCAAGGAGAACCAAATCTGTCTGGGCCAAACGGGCCACCAGAATCATTCCTTGCGTGCTCCCCGCGCAGCTTGAGAAGAACTCTGATCAACGGGAAGGAGGGAAGGCATAAGGAATCTGTTCACCCAGGAGAGGGACAACGCCCTCGCCAGAAAACACCAGGCCCTGGATCTAGCGAGCAAAAATTGGCAGTTTTATGCTGATGGGATGCTAACAAGTCCAGTTCTGGAGTTCCCCATCAAGGAACAGATCTTCTGCCACCTCCTGAAGAAGTTCCCACCGTGGACTCTGGCCTGGGAGCCACTCAGGCCGTCCGCGATCATGTTGTCCACTCCGGGAGCATGTACAGCGATCAGGTTTGGCGCCGTGTCCGATTACCCAATCCCACACCCCATGGCCTCCCAAAGGGGTAAGAGTGTGCGCCCTTGTTTGTTGAGGTACATACACCGCCGTGTTGTCCGCCTGAAGCAGGATCGCGCACAGCGGATCACGGACTGAAAGGCCTGGAGTGCATAGAGGACCGCCTCATCTCTAGGACGTTGATATGGAGATGAGCCTCGACGGGTCCATACACCCTGAGACCTCACCCCGTCTAGGTGTGCTCCCCACCCGAGACCCGAAGCATCCGTGGTGAGGGTTATCTCTGGGGACGGCGCTGCAAACGGGACGCCCTTGGAGAGCGACCTGGGGGCTAACCACCATTGCCAGTCTTGAACCACGGATTTCGTGATCCTGACTGGATGCTGCAAATGGTCTTGCCTCTGATCCCATTGTGCTTTGAGCATCCACTGTGTTATTCGCATGTGGAGTCGCGCGAGAGGGACAGTAGGAATGGCCGCAGCCATGTGTCCGAGCAGACGAAGGACCAACCTGGCTGGTACGATCTGGTTCGTCGATAAGTTCCCTATGAGGGACCTTATGCGTTCCGCCCTGTCGGCTGGAAGAAAAGCTCTTCCCTGGATCGTGGTCCAGCACTGCTCCTATGAACTGCAGGTTTTGTCGACGGTACCAAGACGGACTTCTCTCGATTTATAAGAATGCCCAGCGATCCAAATAGGTCTGGTGTCCTGGATCGCGAGCAGAAGCGCCTCGCTGGAGATGGCCATCAGAAGCCAATCGTCGAAGTACAGGAACACATAGTGGCCCTTTCTCCTTAAAGACGCTGCCACGACTGCCATGCATTTGGTAAAGACCCTTGGTGCAGATGACAGTCCGAAAGGGAGAGCCCGGAACTGGAAGTGGTGGCCTAGAAACTCGAAGCGCAGGAACCTCTGATGCGCTTGAGCTATGGGGATATGCAGGTAGGCGTCCTGCATGTCTAAGGACGCTAAACAGGCGCCCTGCTTTAGCATGGGGATCAGGCCCGGAAGGGTCACCATGCGGAATCTTTTGTATGCGACAGACATGTTGAGGTCGCTCAGGTCCAGGATTGGACGGAGGTCCCTGTTTTCTTGGGAACCAGGAAGAAGTGAATAATACCCTAGTCCTCTGGTTTCCTCGGGACGTACTCCACTGCCCCTTGTTCAGGAGCGTGAGTATTTCTTGCCAGATTAAGGCGCCTGTAGACCCGACACCGGGAGAGCAGAGGAGGCCTCTAGGTGGCTTTTTCCGCGAACTCTAAAAGTGGCCAATGCTGACCATCTGAAGAACCCACCTGTCGGTGGTGATTGCCTGCCATCCCAGCAGGAAATTGCAATGCAATCCCCGACCATAACATCCTGCTGATCCCGAGGCAGGGGCCGAAAGGAGTCATGCTGTGGCGGCAGACGGCCCGCTGGCTGGGTCGCTCTAGGGGTACGTTGACCTCTGCTAGAAGGCTGCTTCCCCTGGGTTCTGCGAAAACCAGAGCCCCTCTGTTGTGTGGCGGAGCAAGGTTGTTGCCTCTGTGTCCACCCACGGAAACGGCCTTGGTGCCTACGAAAGGACCCAGGCCTAGGCCGGTACATTGCCTGGACCGACCTCACTGCCTTTCCAGCCTCTTGCAGTTTGGTAATAATTTTTTCCGCAGGATTACAAAACAACACATCTCCTCAAAAGGGCGCCCATAATGTTCTTCTGGACGTCGCGTGAAGCCGAGACACCGAGCCAGGTCGTCTCCGAGACAAACGTAAGTTGCTGCTCTGGCCGGCGAGTCCGCTGGAATCATATGCAGCTCTAAGCACCTGTCCCACGTCGAACTCGCAGGCGGAGGAGCTGAGCATCCTCCTTCTGACCACCTTCAGGAAGCTTTCAGCTGCCTCCAGACCCTGTTCCCACAGTGCTCTGGAATTGAATCATGTAGGTCGATAATTAGGATCTGATGGCGCAGGTCGCCGAAGCGCATATGCGCCTCCCAGAGTCCAACTGCTTGGATTCTGGATCCGTGGTAGGGTGCTCAAATGCCGCGGCCTTTGGACTGGTCATGTGAGGCTGTTATGACCAAAGAATCGCCAGAGGTTGGTGCGCCAAATACTGGTCCTCCCTAGGGCCTTGTATAGACGGTCAGCTTCTTCGCACCGCCTGTAACGGAATGTGGATGCTTCCATGCAGCCTTGATGACGCCCACAGCAGCGTCCACCAAGGGGTGGCACCACCACAGGTTTGGGGTCCTTTCTGTCAAGATACTTAGCCAGGCGCACCTTTCGGGGTCTAACTCTCAGATTCCTACTCCGTTCTCCTGGATATGGCGATGATATCCATGAACGAGGGTCATCCGGAGGAGACCGTGGAGTCTCACGTGGGTCCGGAGAAGGACTGAGATTGGAGATGGAGATCTGGAAGTGGAACACACAGATCCTCATCCTCCGCCGACGGGCGAGCCAGCTGCCTCCTGGATCTCTTTTGGGCTGGGTGATCCGAAGACGAGGATCTAGACGGAGGTCTCTCTTGCACTTCGAGCCCTGGGAGGGATCTGACCCTGGGACAGTAGAGCTGCCAATGCACTCCCCGGGAGGCGAAGGGGCTGGAGCCGGGAGGAGGAGGAGGAGGAAGAGCGGTACGCCACGTCCTTCTTGATGGTGTCCACCGTATGTAAAGAGATCCTTTACATCCGCATAGATAATCCTGATGCCAGCTCAGACGTCGAGGGTCGGACGTCGGGTCCCGGCGACGGCTCCACAGGGACCTCGGGCGGCAGCGAGGGAGCCCTGGGAGACTGCGCGAGGCCGGGATCGCCCGTCTGGTCTTCGGGCTGTGTCGAGTCTTCCTCCGTAAGGGACTCCTGCCCAACGACGGTCGGAGACGCAGGAGCCCTCTTCTCAGGCGCCGCAGACGTCGGTCCCCCTGCCGACGTCCGATGGGTAGATTTGAACGACGACGGTCTGACAGCCAACGATGGCTCTGAGGAGCAGTGACGAACGGCCGACGGAGGTCGAGCCGGCGTCGGGTCTGCCGGCCTCTTCAGAGGGGTAAGCTCCAGGGTCTTCCTCGGCGGCACTGAAGAGGACCGGACGTCGGGTACCGACGAGCAGGAGCCCGACTTGTGGCGATAGTGATGACGCTCCCGGACTTTGCCCTGGCCTTGGGGGTGGAGGACACAGCCTGGCGGTAGGGGCCTGAGAAGATCGAGAAACGGCCACCGCAGCTGGGGAGGGAAGAGGCCCTTGACGGGGACCGGTCCGACTATCCGAGCTGCGGACTGGAGGCCCGAGTCGGAGACCTGGAAGGGTCCTTCTCCTTCTTCTTTTTTCGGCGTCTTGTGAGAAGATTCCCCTTTAGAGGACATGGCTCTAAGTTTTTCTTCCAGGAGGAACGCCAGAGCCTTCTGTCGCCGGATCCTGGTGCGGCTGTTAAATCCCTGGCAGAGGAACAGGCCTGGTGTCGCGCTCGGGCCCAGGCACCGAACGCAAGCCGTGTGAGGGTCCTGAAGGGGATCTGTTTTCCACAAGCACACTCTAGACGATGCCCGGAGGTCGGTGAGGACATCGAGAAGAAAAATTCAAATGAAGTAATTTCCCATAGGAAGTTCAGCAACCACGTCACAAGACTAGACTGAGACCAAGGGTCGAGGTATGCAAGTTCGACGAGGAAAGAACTGGGATTCTGTGGACCGCCTCTATGTACCACTGGACGTTGGAGTAGGGACTGACGACGGGGCGGTCCCGCTGAAGATAGCTAGATAGAAATTTTCCATGGGGTCCTGGCGCCTGCCGGCTTCAGTCCTAATGGTGTAACCTGCTGCAAGAGCTGTATCTCGAAGTAAGATCTGGCAAATCTGTGATCCATTTCCAGAGAGATTGGCTACAAAGTTACAATATCTAAAGCAAAGTGTTTTGAGCTATGACAGAAGGGGTGGGTGATTTTCCCTCTGGGAAAGTGCACTACACTGTGTGAGCAGTGGTTCTACTGGGATTTGGACCTAGAGATAGCTAAAGAAAGAGTCACAGGGAGTCACACTGCATGGTGGTGGCATACCAGGCTAACCCTTTCAGGAGTCTGAAAGGTTGTGCAAACTGGTAGCAGTGAACATTAAGTTCTGGGAGAGAACCAGTCTGTGACAGAGGTGTTGAAGGATATGCGTCCCTAGTGTTTTGCTTTAGTGTAGTGACCTACTATAAAAGGAGATGTAGTGTCAGTGATCCTTCCTTGTGTGCACATTAGGGACTGGTGTAGCAAGCTGTTCAGGACTGCACTTGTGAGTGGTTTCGTGTTTGTGGTCAGAGCAGAGGTATTTTTTAGTGCCCTCAGGAGTGCTGACAGTGCTTGGAAGCATTGGTTCTGGTTTGCTTGTTTCAGCTGACCCTAATTGACCCGACTCCCGGTCCTGAACCCAGTTTGCCGGCACAGTAGGGGGAAAGCTGTTAGTGCCTCAGCTGTCCATGTCACTGGGCTGGCTTTATAGGCATTCTCTTTAATGCAACAAACAGATAGAAGAAATTCCATCAGACTTAAAAACATTTTTTGTTAGTTCCAACACTGTCACTGGGCTAGTCATTTACTACTGGGTAATAGATGCTCACCTACTAGGAGTCAACACATTGGAAAGCTGTGACATCACCATGGAACCCGATGTTCTGCTCCAGCACCAGTGCCCTCAGGATTGTTGGTGGTGCTTGGGTTTGTGCTTAGGAGCATTGGTTCTGAAGCTTTTGTTCTGGCGCACCAGTGCTAGTGCTTGTGGTTGTGAGTGGTGGTTATCAGGTGTGTGTTTGTTCTTGCAGACCCTCAGCGATCCGAGTTCACTCCTGAACCCGGGTCGCTGGCATAGTAGCAGTAAGGCGCCAAGTGCCTCAGCCCTCACCACCACTGGGCTGACTTCATAGTCACGCAGCCGAAGTCTTAAAATGTTGCCCTGGCGCAAACCTGGGTTTATACAAGCAACCCGGGTTCTGCATGGAATTGCTATTCTCAGAAGTCCAGTTTGTGTGCTCATACCGGGTTTGTACCCAGGCAAAGTGTGGAAGGGGGCACAATGCAAATGAAGGGGAGCAGACCTAAATATCGGCACAGTCCGATCCACAGAGCATTTGTGCCACACAAGGGCCTTTTGTGCAGTCCCCTTGCACAACATAAATACCACCGAATGAGACTTTGCTGTAATCCGTGCAACCCTAGTGATTGGCAGAGAAAGTAATGTGGCCCCTCCCAACCCCAAACACAGCAGTCCTTGGTGTCCAGTGGTCCTCCCCTCATGCGATACCTCATCCAATGTATTGAACATTGTCCCCAGTGTCCACTGGTCTGTCCCTCCCCCCACACCTTATGCCCTCCCAATGTACTAGTAAATGTTTCCCTGGTGTCCAGTGGTCCCTCCCCCACCCGATATGTTGGTAAATGTTTCCCTGGTGTTCAATGGTTCCTATCCCCATTCAATCCCATGCCCAATGTATTGGTAAATGTTTCTCTGGTGTCCAGAGGTTCCCCACCACCCGACACCCTCCCTATGTACTTGTAAATGTTTCCCTGGTACCCTGTGGTCCCTATCCCCACCCGATTCCACGCCCGATGTACTGGTAAATGTTTCCCTGGTGTCCAGTAGTCCTTCCCCCAACCCAATGCCCTCCCGACGTATTGGTAAATGTTTCCCTGCTGTCCACTGGTACCTCCCCCATATGATCCCTCATCCAAGGTATTAAACATGGTCCCTGGTGTCTAGCAGCCCCCGGTACAGAGATGCTTGCCCTGGTGTCCAGTGGTCCCTTCCCCCATGCAATCACCATTCCCGTAAGGTTGACAGCCCTCCTGTTTGCCAGTCCTATTACAAGCCTCGTACAGGTATCAGAATCCCACACACACACACACACACACACACACACACACACACAAAAAAAACACAGCCCCAGCCCGGTCCCAAACACAGCACTTCAGCTACCTGCACATCCTCATTGGTCGCTAGTGGGCCCCCTCCCACCCACGGCACCAACAACCAGCCCCCCAGTCCTCATTACCTGACTGTCGGTGTCGCAGTGAATCAATGGCAAGCAACATAGCCCCTCCACAAATCACCTTGCCTGCCCGCCGTCTGACTGAATCTGGGAGCATGCTAATTAATTATAAGACAAGGGCCCTATACAGTAGATACACACAAAACATTTGAGAGCGGGGACAGGGCCGGCAGACCAGGAAGTGGAAGGAATCAGCTGGACATGGATTTGGCTGCAGTTACGACCCCTTCCTTACCTCAAAGGACACCGTTAAAAATTATATTTATGGCAGCAACTGGCTAACGCTGCCATAAGGTATTGGGCTATGAAGCCCAGTATCTTACTTCAGAAAATTCCTTTAAATGTTGGGTGACATTTTTACAGGAGATAAAATTGATGGAAGGTGAGATGACGAAGCTAAGTCAGAAGTGAGTGGGGTTGGAGGTGCACTGCTATGCACCCTTGGCAAGGGGAGGTCTCTATTCTGGTCCTTAAGGCCTTCATAGGGACAGTCCAATCCCAAATGTTCAATGGGCGAGGGGTATGGCTAGTGGTTAAGTTCTCCACACCTGAAGGCCCCTTGGTTGTGGGGTCTGTATATGGCCCACAATACCGAGTGTCCTGATTTCTTTGCTACCTTGAGGCAAGCACTGGCAGATCTCAGTGGGGAGGGGGGTGCCATGCATTTTGGTCAGGGACTTCAATTTTATGCTACATCTGCTTTTGGATAGGTCCACTGCAGTGTTTGGAGGCTCACCCGCATGCTGTATTGATGGTGCTGAAAATGATGGTAGAACCCTCCCTCACAAATATTTGGAGGCTGCTGTACCTGACTGACACGGACTACACCTTTGTCACTCCAGTCAGGGACTCAGCGAGTCGGCTAGACCTTTGGCTGGTCTCACCTGAGGTCCAGCATGCAACTGTTAGTTCTGTAATAGAGCCGATACTCTAGTATTATCGGACGGCTGGTCTCATCTGAGGTCCAGCATGCAACTGTTAGTTCTGTAATAGAGCCGATACTCTAGTATTATCGGACCATGCCCTTGTATTTCTTGTCTCTGAAGTCCCCTTCACTGTGGGATCTGTATATGGCTACAGTACTGACTGTACTGATTTCTTTGCCTCCTTGAAGCAAGTGGTGGCAGACCTTATGTGGGGGGTGCTGTGCATTTTGGACACAGATTTCACTCTGTTTCCCCTTGAGCTGATAAGCAGACTTCTACTTCCTCACTCCCTTTCTATCCTGACCCTACAGAGAGTTATTTAATGTCCTCCTTTCCCCTTAACCCCTCTGTATTACTATCATAGTTAAGGTATTGCAACAGTTCCCAGTTTTGACCTACCCTGACCCTCCGCCCTTCCCAACAGTGAATTTAAGAACAGTAGTCAACAAGTACCTTATCTTACAAAGAATCTCAGCACAGCAAAACCAAGGCAAGGGTAACCCATAAAGAACACTTGCTACAAGGACAGGCTTCCAAGAAATAAAAAATCACACATACCCCCATAAAGCAAAGCATCATGGGATATATATATATATATATATATATACACAAATCACCTTGACAATGTTGGCTAGTTCTGCTTTAAACAAGAATGTACAGTCTCACATAATCTACAAAGGGTGAGAACAAAAAACTAATGTGTTTCATCCTGCACAGGATTTATCAGTGTGCTTTGTCTTTATCTCACCCCAGGGGCAAACAATCCAGCCCTAGTCATGCCATAAGACCATATTAGGGCTGGCTTGTTTTCCACTGGGGTGAGATACAAAGATACAGATGAGACACACTGATGAGTCCTGTGTAGGAAAAAACACCTCTGTGTATTCTGTTCTGAACCTTTGCAGACTGTATGAGAGGCCCTTTGACACTGCATTCTTGCTTAAAGCAGAAGCAGCCCAAAATGTCAGTTATTTGCACATGATGCTTTGCATTATAGGGTTCTGTTCAATTTTGTATTTCTTAGAAACCTGGCTTGCTCGCCAATGTCCTTTATGGGTAACCCTTGCATCAGTACTTTTCTGCAGAGGTTCTTTGTCTTTTTAGCTTGCTTTTTTATTTTGGGTCCAACTTGACCCAAACCCATAAGACCACATTAGGGCTGTCTTGTTTTCCCCTGGGATTAAGTACAGACAAGGTACACTGATGAATTCTTTTCTTTTTTTTTTTTTATTATTATTTGTTATGCTTTTTGTTGCCGCCAGCTGCCCGGAACCTCTCTCTCTCTCTCACCCCTCCACATTGGATGTACCCCCCTTCAATGCCCCCTGGCTTGCCCCCCAGGGTGGGGTGCGGCACTCCTCCCTCAAAGGTGCTGCAATGACAGGATAGGTCAAAGGGGCCATCCTGGAGGCTAACTGAAGCCAAGGACAGGCTTCATCTAGGTCAGCTGTCGGCGTGATTTTCTTCCTGGTTATGCAGGGGTGGGGACGTGGAATGACAGCCAGCATCCACCCCGCCCCTAAGCCTACTTGTGGTGTAGGCGTGCACGATACACTCAGCCACCGCTAGGTGTCCATGTTGCACTGAACACTGTACCCCCTTCCCCCCTGGAGAAGGAGGACAGTTGTCGGAAGCTCAATCCTTCTCCCCCTAGCCAGCCCTCTGACAGCCCGGGTTGTTCCCAAACCCAGGTCGCCAGTGTCGCAAGCGGAAATCCAACTGCTGCACCGGCGGGCCGGCCACACTGATGAATTCTGTGTAAGCCAAAACATGTTTGTGTTTTCTTTTACTGTCCTATGCAGATGCTATAAGAGGCCCTTTGGCACCGTGAGGAACATCACTCTTGCCTAAAACTGCAGCCCCTCACATGCGTCAGAATTCTCAGAACTGCCCATTTTTAACTGACAATTATTTTATTTTAAGGCAGTCACCAGTGTGACGGTATACAAATTACCAAGGAGCATTAAAACAGACAAATCGACATATATCGACATAACAGACATAGCCATTGGCCGCCCATCAACTGAAACCTGCCCCTCTATTGGATCTCCGCAGGCCAGCTCTACTCTGATTGGCTGTGTGCCTCCCAGGAGCTGCCTGGCTGTCTGCAGCCCTTTACTGAGCCTGTTAGCTGGTCCTGTTTCGGAGCTGCCTGCGGTTCCTCTTGTGGCGCTCTGCACAGTCTAGCTTACTGGTCCTGTGGCCCTTTCTCGGCTGAATTTTCTCCCGCCCACCCACTCCAGCCTTAATTAAATACAGATAAACCCTGCCCACTATTTGATATCCAACCCTTATTGGCTGCTGTAAGATAAAGACCAGACCACTGTCTGGCTTTAACCATAGGCTGTCTTTTTTTGTAGACTTGGTCCCATATAGCTGCAATGGTTAGTTCCTCTCTTGCCATCTTGGAACTCCTGGACTTTGCCCTGCTTCACTACCACAGTGCGGACCAGGGTTTGGCATAACCTTGCATAGACTAGGTGCTCACGGTGCAACTCACCCATCTCGCCCACCTGCCCATGTAATCTTGTTCCCTGTTAGTAGCAGCATCCTTGTACTGACCCAACTAACTAACTGCTGTTTCTAATAGCCCAACATGGCATACACCAATTTTTGCCAACTACAGAAAAAGAACCTGGACCAAACGACTACTCCTCTTCACCACCATATTCTCATTCCTACTGTTGCTTTTACTCGCTGGCGATGTGCATCCCAATCCTGGACCATCAACTGGCAGCAAGATGGCTGATCATAAGGGCTGTGGTTTAAAAATAGCTGCCTTGAACATTTGCAGTCTTCTGCCAAAAATAACCCACTTCCAAGCGTGGTCCAGGCTTCACTCCCGACATAATTTGCTTGACTGAAACCTGGCTCACCTTAAAAATGAAGGATAATGCAATTGCAGTACAGGGATACAGCACATACGGGCTTGACAGAATAGGGAAAAGGGGGGTGGCTGCCTCATTTATGTTAAGGAAGGCTACAGGGGTGTATGTCGCCTATCTCAAGTGTATCTGGTGACTTCGAGATGCCAGTAGTAGAACTCCTCATAGGGAACACAACAAATCCCTTACTATCGCTTCAGTCTGCCTACCACCCGTTAAGGCAAACTTGGGGCTTGGCCCCATCCTTGAAGTGCTCTCAAAAATTAAGAAGAACTCGGACATTATCATTATGGGTGATTTCAATGGTTCCATGTGATAATAGTGAAAAAAAAAAGGCAATGTTCAATATAGCGAATGCATTTTAGCGATCGACAAAATAGCAACCGTACAATTCACCGCTGCTGTCAATACAGTGAAAATTGGTGGCATAAAGAAACTTGCCTACTTTCTGCCCATTCTACCAAAGTTTTCATTAGCAGCACAATTTTGACCTTATGTTCTGCCAATCAGAGTCAAGTAATAGTCATGTAATCTCAACTTTTAGCCACAATTGGTCAGATTCAGGTTAAAAGGACAGGTTTACTTCCGCATTGAATCTGTTAGCTTTCAGACACCAAAACAGCACCATGTCGTTTCAATATGTAACTAGCCAGAAAGGTAAGCCTCTGGTGTTGTTTTCTGGCTTCTTGTTTCGCAAGGATAAAGAATGAGGTGATAAAGTGTATTGGCTCTGTGCTGAGTATCATAAGCACAAATGTTTAGCGTGCTTGCATACTTCGGGGGAAACTGTTGTTGCATCCATTTCTGATCACAATCATGCTACAGATGCTGGCGATGTTGGTGCTTGCCAAGTTATGGCTAACATAAGGTCTCAAGCATGCAGTACTGTAGAGACGACATCGCAGGTCGTTGTAGGATGTACGCCAATGCTCCAGATGCAGTCAGTGGTAGGCTGCCTGGAATTAGCCTGATTAAGCACACAGTTCAGCGCATAAGGCAGCAGGAAAGGAGGTGTCCTGCAACACCAGCTTCTGTTGAAATGCTTGTCTTACCCCATGAATTCACCATATTAAGCACAGGTGAATGCTTTTTAGTTTATGACAGTGGCCCAGAAAAAGACAGGATATTGATCTTTGCTACTGAGAGTAATTTGAGACTGCTTGGAGAAAGTAGTGATTGGATGTTGGATGGGACATTCAAATCATTTCCAGCTTTGTTTGATCAACTGTACACTATACATGCAGTAAGGTCTGGTTCATAATTGCCTCTGTATACGTTTTAATGTGCTTGAGAACATCAAATGAGTACATAAGGGTTTTTCAAGGAAATAAAGAAAATGGTGGTTAATTCACCTGCAAATGCCATCATGGATTTTGAAAAAGCAGCCAGTAATGCATTTTTAACTGTGTTCCCTGACACTCGGTTAAGAGGCTGTTTTTTTCCACGTTGCTCAGTCTATCTGGCGTAAAATACAGAAATGCCCAGATACAGAAAAGCAGTATTGTGTGGACCCAGAATTTGCACTAAATATAAGAATGGTGTTTTCTTTGTCATTCGTTCCTCCAGAAGATGTCAGTAGCAAGTTTGAGAAGATGAAGGACATGCTTTTTTATGTCAATAATGAAGAGCTACTGCAGCTATTGATGGACTATTACGAGGATACCTGGCTAGGTAGACCTCATGATAGGTCTGGACGGAGAAGACCCAAATTCCCTGCTGAACTGTGGAATTGCTACGGTGGAACTACTGATGGCCTTGCTAGAACAAACAATGCAGCTGAAGGCTGGCACAGAGGTTTTAATTCCAGACTGGGTGCATGTCACCCCAGTGTCTGGAAACTAATAGAGTGCCTGCGGGAAGAGCAGCAGCTGACAGAGCTCAAGCTGACCCAGATTTTATCTGGTGCAAAGAATACTGGAACTGCAGGAAAGAAGAAGAGATATAAGGACCAGAATCAGAGGATCAAATCTATTGTATCCCAATACGGGACCAGAACAACAACAGAATACCTGCGCGGTCTGGCATATAATTTTCAGTTCCAGCTTTAACTTCGTACTACAAGGAAGAGAAATAAAGAAATAAAGGATAAATCTATATCAGGCTTTGGCCTGTTTTTTTCCACAAAATAGGAAGTCACTATTTTGACACTGCTAACTATCAACCTGATAAATCTGAACAGCATTTCTTCGAGTATTTTTCGCTATTACATTTCAGCGAAATGTAAATGCGTTATTACTGTGTTTCGCTTATATTGCAGTGCTGTTATTACGGTCACTGTTTTTTAGTCGCTATTATCGCGGGATACCGATTTCAATAGTAATTGGCTCTGTAAGGGTTCTGATACTTTTAAAGATCAGGCCGCTGGTGTATATCTTACACAGATGGCAACTGAGTGTACCAGGCTGAATGATAAGACTGGCAAACACTCGCTACTGGACTGGATCATAACCAACCATCCCACTAGGATCAAACAAGAAGCGGTGCTCCCTGATTGCCTTAGCGACCACTCCCCAGTCACGTGCAAATGGGTGAATAAAGAAAAGGCTCCCCCCATCACTATTTGTAGCCACATTATCAAGAGGGGCTGCATGAGCGCCTTTAGATCAGCCTTAACGCAGGTGGAGTGGTCCCATTTGGACAGCCTCCATAACACAGACCAGGCACTGGAATATTTTGTTAACAAAATCTGTGACTCTTTTGCCCCTTTGAGGAAAAGAAAACTCAGGGGATCCTCTAATGGGTGGATCACCCAACACCTCCTTGATCAGTACAGGGCTTAAAATAACCTATAGAGTATTGCCAGGAACTCTGGTAACCCGCATGACCACCAGAAATACAGGGCAGCCAGAAACAAGTGCACGCATTTCACTAGGCTGGTAAAGGCGAAATACTACAAAGAGCAGCTAGACAGTAGCTGGGGGAACAGTAAAATGTTTTGGCAAAATATCAAGCAACTTTTGGGAAAGGAGAACAGGATGCATCCCACTATGTTAAATATCAACGGCACTCCCACCTTAGATCCTTGTTTAATTGCTGAAATCTTTAATTCAGCATTCACTGATCTCAGTGCTGTCCTCCCGCCTGGTTACCATACTCCCACCGAACCAGTCATGTTGACCACAAGACAGGATTCTAATACTCCCAACTTTTACTTTAGGAGTGTTTCAATTAGGGAGACTAGAACCTATTTTAGAAAGGTTCTTGGAAAAACTAGACTTGGGAGCGATAATATTGACATGAAGCTTGTGGCAGCTGCACTTGAAGAGCTGCTGGTCCCTATCACCAAAATATTTAACAAATCGCTCTTCACGGCAAAATTCCTGGCCGCCTGGAAGATAGCACTGGTGACCCCTGTGCCGAAAAGTGGTGATCGCTCTAGCACAGCCAATTATCGGCTGATTTCAATTCTCTTCCCCTCATCAAAAGCGCTTGAAAGAATCGTGGCAGATCAGATCTCTCAGCATCTTCAGAAACACGATCTCCAGTGTCCGCAGCAGCATGGCTTTGGAAAGAGCCACATGACTACCACTGCACTTCTCGAATTCTCTGACTATGTGCATAAGGCCCTGGACGACAGAAAACTAACAGGATCTATATTTATAGACCTCACTACGGCATTTGACACCGTAAACCATCCCTTACTTCTCCAACAACTACTTCATATGGGGTTCTCCTCTGAAGTTGCTCTCTTGCTTTAAGGACTATCTCTTTCACCAATACCAGAGTTTTAAGATTGGGCCTGCGACCTCCACTGCCAGGAAAATCAGAGTCGGTGTCCCTCAGGGATCCATTTTGGGATCCCCTCCTCTTTAGTCTGTTACTAAATAGACTCCTTGAAGTTTGTAAGTGCAAGATCATTCTGTACGCTGATGATATGGTCATCCTGAGTAGCAGCACTCATCTCAACCAGCTACAGAATGAGCTGCAGTCCACTTTCCACGCCTTGGAAGATTGGTGCTTCTTAATTATAAGAAAACTAAAACAATGCTGATCTCCAGCTCCCAGCACAAGAAATCTTACCCTGACCTGACAATTGTGACTAATAAGGCTGCCCCTTAAAACAGGTATGCACCTTTAAGTACCTCGGGGTTCACACTGACAACACCCTTTCCTAAGTACAGTACATTGACCTGGTCATCAAAGCAGTAAGTGTTAAGCTGGGTATCTTATACAGACACAAACAATATCTCACGCCCTCTGTCCTCCAACTCGCAGTCACCAGCTCCGTCCTGTTAATAATCGACTCACGGTTTAGCGGTTCATTCTGGTCGGGTTTTTGAACACAGTGCTTAAGCGAGTCATAATTGCCTTCAATAAGGCATGCAGATTAACCCTGGGTGCTGACAACCAGTCACACACCTGTTCACTCTATAAACACACTAACTGGCTGAACCTCATGCCTCCTGGGCAAGAAAATCCTACTTGGAAAATATCCCCCCTCTCTCAAACTCCTGGTGCAGGCTAGTCACTCTTCCTACCACACCAGGGGTGTGACCTGCTGCTCATTAGCCATCCCGTTTAGGAAAACCTCACTTGGCCAAAGGTCCTTTGCTTACAGGGCACCCCTATGGCTAAATGATATCCCTACACACATAACACAGCCAGCCTCCCTGCCTTTAAACTGGAACTGAAGCAGCATCTTACTACCACTGGTACCTGTGTTGCAGGTAATCCAGGCAGACCACTCTGTCCATCGCAAGGGGTGTGGGGGTGGTTGTGTCCCTCCCCTTTCTCTGACCTAGCCCCAGCTCCATGTCTGCCACACTTAACTAATCTTTGGTCCTTTTGTGTTATTTATTCATGCCCCCATCCCCTTTAGCATCCTCCTCCTCCCCTACACTAATCCCCTCCTTGCTTTTCTCCCCCTTAATCCTAGACAATGCCTGTATTCAGGCAGCTCTGCCTGTTGATCTGTTAAATTCGCTATACCTTTTGCACGCCACTGACGAACTCAACCCATCATTGCTTCAACTGTAGCTGAATTTCCTCCTGCCATTGTATTTCACTAGCTGTCTTGTTGTTCCTGCACTTGAATTGTGAACTACATCTACAACTGCATTATGTGTTGTCCTCATTGTACCTTTTTACTATGCTGACTGAGAACCATATTAATTGTTGTTTCTGTTGTAGTAATCATGTTCCTAATTTCTGATGTGGAACCTTTGAAAAAGAGCATTTTGCTCAAAGGGCTATTTCTGAAGAATGAAATAAATAAACAAATCTGTCAGTGCTGACAGTCTACGCCCTAAGTTCTTACGACTAGCTACCCCAGCCATAGCCTATCCAGTAACAAGGTTAATTAACCTTTCTTTCGAACTCCAGCAAGTACCTGACCTTTGGAGATGTGCACGGGTACTACCACTATTCAAAAAGGGTAATATGAAACTAGTAGAGAATTATAGACTCGTATCTGTTGTCAGTGCTGTCAAAGATTCAGGCGAGGATCATTCATACCCAAATGACTGGCTACTTTGAACAGTACCACTTAATGAGTGAACAGCAGCAAGGGTTTCATTGCAATCATGGAACAGAATCTGCACCGGTGGGATTCATGGATACATACATAGATACATAGACAGTGTCGGCAGATAAGGGCCTATGGCCCACCTAGTCTGCCCATTTGAGCTTGTAAGTTCAGTTTGTTTTCCTAGAAGTCTATTTCCCCTTACCCCTGACCTCTAGAATTCCTTTATGTCTATCCCATGCATTCTTAAATCCCGTGATTGTTTCAGCCCCCACCACTTCCTCTGGCAGGGTGTTCCACTTGTCCACCACCCGCTCTGTGAAGAAATTCTTTCTCATGTTTCCTCTGAATCGTCCCTCCCTCCAACTTCATCCCATGCCCTCTAGTCCTGAAACATCTTTTTCGCTAAAATAGTGTTTTCCTGCACCCTGTTCCTCCCTGTAAGATACTTGTGTCTCTATCATATCCCTCTCCTCCTCTCCTCCAGGGAGTACATGTTCAGTTCCTTCAACCTGTCTTCATAGGACTTGTGATGCAACCCATGCACCATCTTTGTTGCCCTCCTCTGAACCTTCTCTACCCTGTCTATGTCCTTACGTAGGTATGGTCTCCAGAACTGTACACTGTACTCCAGGTGGGGCCTCACTAGTGTCTTGTATAGCTGAATTATGACCTCCCTTTTCCTGCTGGTGATGCCCTGCCTATGCATCCCAGCATCCTATTTGCTTTACCTGCTGCCTTGTCGCACTGTTTCCTTACCTTGAGGTCATCAGAGATGATAACCTCAAGATCCCTTTCCTGCTTGGTGCATGCTATATCCTCACCCCCAACTGATATATTGTGCCAGGGTTTTTGTGCCCCATATGCATTATCTTGCACTTCTTTGCATTGAATTTCAACTGCCAAACCCTTGACCATTCTTCAAGTTTCTGCAGATCCCTTCTCATTCTGTCTACACCCTCTGGTGTGTCTACTCTGTTACAGAGCTTTGTGTCATCAGCGAACAGTGAAATTCTGCCTTCTATATCCTGTGCAATGTCACTGATGAAGATGTTGAATAGGACCGGTCCCAGCACTGATCCCTGTGGTACCCCACTGGTCACTCTTCCCTCTGTGGAGTGACAGCCATTTACCACCACCCTCTGTGTCCTGCCACCCAGCCAGTTACCTACCCACCACACTACTGTCCTGCCCACACCATATTCCCCAGTTTGTGTAATAGTCTTCTGTGGCACAGTGTCAAAGGCCTTGCTGAAGTCCAGATAGGCCATGTCCACTGCCCTCCCCTGATCCACCTCCCTAGTCACCCAGTCAAAAAATTCAATGAGGTTGGCCTGACATGACCTTCCCCCTGGTGAAACCATGCTGCCTTGGATCCTGTAGTCCATTGACAACCAGATGTTCCACCAATCTCTCCTTCAGTAGTGCTTCCATGATCTTTCCCACTACCGAGGTGAGGCTGACTGGTCTGTAGTTCCCTGCTTCCTCTTTGTTCCCACTTTTGTATAAGGGGACTACATCTGCTGTCCTCCAGTCTTTGGGTACCTCCCCTGTTTCCAGTGATTGGTTGAACAGGATAGCCAGAGGTTCAGCCACCACCTCTCTAGTTCTTTAAGGACCCTGGGTACCCATCTGGCCCCATTGCTTTATCAGCTCTTATTCTTCCAGTTCCTTCAGGACCCTTTCTCGTAAAGGGACTTGTGTCCATTTCTGCACCATTCTCACCCCTTGTACTCCTTCAGACCCATTACCCCCTTCCTTAGTAAAGACTGAGCAGAAATACCTGTTCAATATGTCAGCTTTACTGTTGTCATCCTCCACGGCTCCCATCCTCCCCTTCAGTCTCACTATCCCTCCCTTTGTCCTTCTTTTTCACTTATGTACCTGTAAAGGTTTTGTCCCCTTTAACCACTGATTTTGCAATGTGTTCTCCTGTCTGAGCTTTGGCTTCCTTACTGACTTCCTGCCTCCTTTGTTTCTCCTGGTACTTCTCCCTATCCCTTCTGCCTGTGTCTTTTTGTATTGCCTGAATGCAATCTTTTTGGCTTTCACTTTCTTTGCTACCTCTTTGGAAAACCATAATGGTCTCCTCTTTCTTTTCCTCTTGCTAACCTGCTTAATGCATAATTCTGTTGTTCTTATAATCCCCATTTTAAATACTGCCCACTGTTCCTCAATCCCTGATTCCTGTCCCATTCCCTTAATGCCTTTTTCAAGCATCTCCCCATTTTCCCAAAGTCTGCCCCCTAAAATCCAGGATACATGTTTTTGTGGTTTGGTTCTGCTCTTTCTGTGATTTCAAACCACAATGACTGGTGGTCACTGTTACCCAGGTGCTCCCCACTGTTACCCCCATCACACTGTCCCTGTTTGTGAGCACAAGGTCCAGTATTGCCTTCAGCCGAAGTTGGTTCCATGACCAGTTGCTTGAGGAAGGCACCCTGAAGGGAGTCCAGGATAAATCTGCTCCTAGTTGATGCTGCTGCTGGGATGCTCCAGTCCACGTCTGGTATATTGAAGTCTCCAACCAGTACTGACTCACCCTTGTCTGCCATCCTCTGGATGGCTAGCATCAGCTCCTATCTGTTTCTTCCTCCTGGGCTGGTGGTCTATAGACCACACCTGTGCGGATGGCTGGCCCCATTTTCCTTTCCAGCTTAACCCACAGTATCTCTCCCCATTTTGTTCCTCCTGGATCTGTGTGGCCTTATGTCATTTTTCACATACAGTGCCACTCCTCCTCCCTTCCTGCCTGCTCTGTCTCTTCTGAATATGTTGTAGCCAGGTATGGCCATCTCCCAGTCATGGTTATCATTACACCAGGTTTCAGTGATGGCCACAATGTCCAGGTCTGACTGTACCATGACAGCCTCCAGATCTTCCATCTTGTTGCTAAGGCGCCTGGCATTTTGCAAACATGGCTTTCCATGATTTGACCTCCTAGACTGCTTCACTGTTCTACTCCAGCCCCTTCCTTGGTTGTCATTTATCCTGGTTCTCCTTGCTGTCTGCCCTTCTGCTGAATTTTGGCCCTTTTCTGCTTATCCACCTTTTGGACACTAATCTCCATCTTTGCACACTGCTTTGCAGAGATAGCCACCTTCTGGTTCACTGGTTCCAATACTAGCTGTGGGGTGAGCAAGTAGGTATCATCCTTGCTGGCCTGCCACCCCTTTGCTAGTTTAAATGCTGTCAATGTAGCATTTAAACTTATCATTGAGTGCTTGATTCCCTCCAGGATGGATGCAGGCCGTCAGGCTTGAACAAACCTCCATCCCTCCAGATGGGTCCCCAGTCACCAATGAATCCAAACCCTTCTCACAGCACCAGTTCTTCAACCATGAGTTAAAGTTCCTGGTGCATGCACTCCCATGCTCTCCTTGCCTCTCACAGGTAGTACTTCTGAGAAAGTGACAGAAGTAGCTACTTGCTTGAGACCCTCCCCAGTTTCCTAAACTCTTCCTGAACTTCCTTTGCTCCCCATTTGCCAAGTCATTAGTACCTAGGTGGATAATGACATCCAGCTCACCCTCCTGACTTGCCTTCCCAGTGATCCCCAGTATCTTCCTTCCATCCTCCATGCCGTGGCACCTGGTAGGCACCTCACCTCCTGTCCTCCCCTCCTGTGTTCCTAGCTGGATCCCTCTTATGATGGAGTCCCCACCAGGATTCGCTTCCTCCTCCTCTGGGGTCCACTGCTTTCCCCACTGAGGTCACCTCCTTGCCTAACCTCCACATCCTTTCCTTCCACTTCCTGGGTACCTCTATTTGGTTGTCCTCATTTGCCAGTGTGGCATATGAGTTCTTGAGAGGAATAGGATCTGGGATGTGCCTCTGCCTGACTGCTCTAACCCCCTGAGCCCACTGTCATCCAAGTGCTCCTCGCTCGCATCCTTTGAGGCAGCTGCATTGGACTGGGTGGTTCCTGGACAGGGTGATGGTACTCCTGACCCAGTTTACTTCCGCTCTGAGTCTGGCTACCTCATCCCGCAGTCCCGAGAGATGCATGCAGATAGGGCAGCACCTCAGTGTCCAGAAGGTCTGCCTGAATATGGCTGCCCCACAGCCACTGCATTGCACCACTCCCCACATTATACTGCAATTCCACTACTTATCTGCTACTGAAGCTCTCTTAGTTCTCTTTTTATTTATTTACAGTACTAAAAATCCTGGATACTGTGTACAATGCTATGGATAAAGGTCTGATGACTGGAGCAGTATTCATGGACCTCTCAAAAGCATTTGACTTGGTAGACCACGATTTACTAATTATTAAACTAAAAAAACTGGGTTTTGTGCCCACTGTTGCTAGCTGGTTCACTAACTACCTAGATAACAGGAGGCAACAGGTCAAAATGGGATCAGCATTGTCAGATACAAGGCTGGTCATGTGCAAGGTGCCACAGGGGTCCATACTTAGACCTCTGTTTTTTTTTTGCTTTTCATAAATGACACCCCCTCAGTCTGCACCAATACTAGTTTGCTACATTATGCAGACGATGCAGTACTATTCACTCAGGCAAAAGAGGTTGCGACCATCTATAAAAATTTAAACAGTGATTTAGGCTCCCTACATAGGTGGTTCGAGGAAAGCAGGATGGTCATTAATGTTACAAAAAACAATGCTTCTGGGGCCAGTCTCAAAAACTAGAACAAATTTAGTGCTCAGAGAGAGGCACTGCAAAGGGTGGGAAAGGACTGTCACAAATCTTGAAATGCCCCTGAAAAGATGGCACCTAAAGGAAGCAGCAGAAAAGCCAAAGAGGCATTCTCTACAGCCTAAGTCGCAGCCTCTTCAAACGCCGCCAAGCTGTTCAGCAGACCCCACAGCCGCAGAGACCACCCAATGGGTGCCTTCTGATTTAATGAGGGGGATCCTGTTCACCAGGGCACCCCAACAGAAGCCGAGCATGCTGGTCTTCCAAAGTGGTAGGATGCAAAGTACAACAAAGACCACATGTCTGAGGATCGTGTTTGTGGCCTAGGCAGTAGACGCACGTGGTGTGCAGGTCTGTCTGGGACATCTTCTGCCCACAAGCAAATTTGTTTGAATCCTGATGCTGACTTAAAGTAGCCATCACGGATGAGGTGAAGGAAGTCACCTGAAGATAAATCGCAAAAGTTTGAAAGCAAAGGATCGAGGGAACCTTCTTCTGGCAGCGGAAAGGAAGATCTGACGTCACGTGGTGGTGCAGAGGGGAGTTACTAACCAGGTGGGTGGGAGGAGTCAGCTTGAAGACTTTCCAGCAAGATTTACAAGATTTAAAGGGGAAAGAACACTGCCAGAAATGTGGATAGTACACCATATCCATATCCCTAGGAACCAATTTATAAAATGTTAAAAAATGTCACTTATTTGTTTGCTTTTGGTAATCAGGAAGGCGCACCAGACATAGAGATGACTATTTTCAGGCACGACCCGGGAGGTTACAATATGGTGATATGAGACAATTGTAGGATATGATACAACACTTGAAATGGTAGAATACAACACAATAAACGGTTTACAGTGAGTACAAAGTCAATTCGACACATCAGGGGTAGATAGTACCCTGAGTTAAGGAAAGGTATAGAAAAAAGGGCTCTTACACTAAGGAACAAACATAGCAAGCAGGTAGAACAAGTGCAGTCATTTACAACAGCTTAATGACAGGACTTTGTTTAATCCTGGCAAGATATCGGGAGGTAGGTATAACAGTGAAGGTCGTTGTAGAGAAGAGGGGGTAGAAATAAGCATAGAAATGGGGTTGGGTAGCAGGGGGAAAGGACAGCAAGGGGAGGAGGGAAGGAGACTTGGATCTATATATGGCAGAGGATGATCAGAGAAGTGCAAAGAAGGAGACAACTATAGCCCTTTCTTGCTATCCTAAGAAAATCCATAGTATTGCTATTACAAGCAATATGTTTTAGCCTTTTTACTGAACAATTAATAATAGATGCCAATTTAATCATATTATTTTCCAAATGATTTCCTAACAAATCTGAATTCACTGTATTAGGTGTAGGGTAAGTCTGAAAAATCCCAAGACTAATGTTCCCCTATCCGGTATCTTACTCCAGTGAACTAAATATGTGATGCTTTTCTCAAGGTTGGCATGGGTAGGCAATATATTCACAACCCCCCTGCATAAAAGATACACTCCCACTGGTGCAACCAGTCATGATACTAAGGTGCATACTAAGGTTAAAAAATGAGCAGAAAGACCAAAAGGCCCATAAGAGCTCATATACTATCAAAATCCAACAATAAGATAACTGAAAGCTAGAATTAAGATAATTATCTAATCTAGTTTTAAATTGGATTTTATCTATACTGATAATAACAGACAAAGGTAGACAGTTCTAATGTTTGATTACTCAAAGTATAGAAATATTTACATTTATTATATTTAAAGGGTTTATGTGAGTAAACCTTGCAGCAGAAATGCTCAGAAAAGCAGTAAAAAAACCTAGGTACAGTTCTATATGCTTCCTCCTGGCAGGCAGTCAAATGAATGGACATCAGGAGGTGGAGCCTGGAAAGAGTTGATGTCAATAAGTCCCTGTGTGAGAGCTCTCAAAGGGTCACGTTTGACCCTGAGAGTCATTTTCTAGAAGAGCCACTTGTTTGCTTGGAGGCAGGATGACAGGATGTTTGTGTACAGGATGTTCTGGCTCAGCTAGAAATAAGAAAACTCATGAATATTCATGGTCCTGCCCTCCCCGAAACCCTATAAAAGGGGGGACAAGGGGGGGAGGGGTCTTGCAGTTCACTCCGGTCCGTTTCATTTTTATTTTTTATACTTGATAACTTAATGAGCATGACTGCCCTTTTTCACAAGTGGCAAGTAATACAAAACAAATACAAAGATTAAATACAAACAATGTACACAATACAAACAAGCACAAAAGCACAACAAACAATGTACACAATACAAGCAAGTACAAAAGCACAACAATGTACTCAATACAAGCAAGTACAAAAGCACAATGTACACAATACAAGCAAGTAAAAATGCACAACAAACAATGTACATAATGCAAGCAAGTGCAAAAGCACAACAAACAATGTACACAATACAAGCAAGTACAAAAGCATAACAAACAATGTACACAATACAAGCAAGTACAAAGGCACAAAAATGTACACAGTACAAGCAAGTAAAAATGGACAACAAACGATGTATACAAAACAAGCAAGTACAAAAGCACAACAATATACACAATACAAACAAATACTTAAATAAAAGCAATAATCTTAAAATACAACTGGAGCAACAGCTAGGGATCATGCTTTCTAACCAGGATTTTAATCTAGATTTGAATAAGGTAAGTGAGACAGATACACTAATAGATGTAGGAATGGAATTAAAGAAGAGGACTGCTCTGAATGAGAATTTTTTATTTTATTTTTAATTTTTTTTATTTTAGCTTTTGTTGACCGGGTAAGTACACTAGACAAGTAATATGCCTATTTTCAGGAACGACCCGGGAGAGTACAACATAGAGATACAGACATTGTTTACAGTAGCGAGTGAGTACAGCTTAACAACATGTGGGAGATAGTAACATTGTCCCGGGGTATGGACGGTCATAATACAACTTATGACTGCTGAGGTTAACGAACCCCCGGGAAGAGTGGGTCACATACAGATTTACAACAGGAAGCAAATATACATTACACGTAAGAGGCAGTTTAGACAGGCAATGTCCAGGGAACCATGGCAAGGGCAATATACCCTGGTCAGGTGCACTGGTGTAGTGGAAGAGTCAAGGAGTGCAGCTGGAGTTATCGGGTAGCATCCGAGGGAGGCAAGCTTTGAAGCTGGGAGAGCAACCGTATATGGAAATACTCTAGGGAGGCTTAGGACAGTCACACGCAGGTGAAAGTTTCAGGAAACCCCGGAGGGAGTTACAGAAGCACAGGTGGGAGGAGGACAGCCGGGTCGGTTCAGGAAGGGAGTTCCAGAGCCTGGGTGCAAACGCTGTAACGTCCCGGCCTCCCATGAGGGTGCGAGTGGAGGGGACCTTGAGCATCCCCCAGGCCTGGGACCTAAGGTGGTAGGTAGTGGTGTCTGTTGGCGGCAGGAGCAGGGCCAGCTCAGGGGGGGGTGCCAGTTCTGACCACTTTGTCGGTAAGGCAGCCCACCCTAAAGTCCAGGTACCTCGCTGGGGAGAGCCATCCAAGTTTATCGTGTAACTCACAGCGATGGGTGAGGCGGGGGACAGCAAGGGCAAAGCGACAGATGTTGTTGTATGTCGTGTGCCACCGTGCGAGGTGAGTCTGGGGGGAGCGAGCGAATAGGTGCAGCCCATAGCTGAGAGAGGGAAGAAGCACTCCTTTCGCGAGGGCAAGTCTAGCCGCAGGTGTGAGGTTGAACTTGGCCCTGTAGGCCAGGCCAAGCTTGCAGTTTACTGCCCTGCAGATGTTTAGGAGGTGACTACCCATGTCGAGTTGGGGGTCAAGGGTGACCCCTAGGTATTTGGCAGAGTTCACAACAGGGAGGGGGGATCCGTCGGGACAGGAGATCTTTATCTCGGCCGACGAGGTTTTGAGTTTGGCTGTGGAGCCAAAGAGCATGGCTTGAGTTTTTTTCAGATTCAGGACCAGTTTATTCTCGGTGATCCAGGTTTGAACTTTGCAGAAGCCATTGGACAAGGCCTTGTTGAGAGTCGCAGCGTCTCGGGGCGTGAGCCAGGATCACCAAGTCATCGGCATAGAGGGTGGTACAGCAGGTGGAGGTCACCGCGGGTAGCTGGTTGATAAAGAGGGAAAAGAGGAGAGGGCCCAATACCGAGCCCTGAGGGACACCGGAGGTCACAGGAAGGGACCCGGAGAGGACTTTATTGAAACTGGTCCGCTGTGTTCTGCCGTGCAGGTAGCCTGTTAGCCAATTCATGGCGAGCGGGGAAAGACCCAGTGACCACAGTTGTAAGTGAAGCAACGTGTGGTCAACAAGGTCAAAGGCTTTGGACAGGTCAATAAATATGGCTCCGGAGAGATTGCCCTGATCCATGGCTGATCTTATTCTAGATGTGACCGAGATTAGGCAGTGGTGGTGCTGTGACCCTTTGCGAAACCCGTGCTGGGCCGGGACAACAGCTCCTGGGACTGGATGTACCCGAGATCTGTTCAGCCACCACCTTTTCTAGGAGCTTACTGAGGGATGAAAGGATGGCAATCGGGCGATAGTTATCCGTAGTTTGGGATTGCCTTGTTTCAGTACTGGGACAATCCTGGCCTCTTTCCATATATCGGGGAAGGTTCCACTTCCAAGGGATAGATTGAAGATGTGGGCTACTGGGTGGGCAAGATGAACAGCACCAAGCTTGAGGAGCTTAGATTCAAGGTTATCTGGGCCAGGACTGGAGTGCTGGGAGAGGCCGGCCAGGAGCCTCTGAGTGTCCAGTGCAGTCACTTCCCTGAGGTTAAACGTTGCCCGAGGGGGGGACCCTCCCACCCAGACGAGGAGGGAAGGGGGGCCAGTTCTTGTTAGGCGAGAGGGGAGCCCTGATGGCAGAGAGATCTGTGAAATGGGTATTTAGGGAGTTGGCAATGGTATGGGGGTTCGTGCAGGAGACCCCGTTGATGAGCATATCGGATACTCCTGATTGGGAGGGTCCAATTACAAGAGATTTTAAGTTCTTCCAGAAGCTCCTGGGATTGTTGGCAGAGCAGAGTAGAGCGGACTTGCATGTAGTCGCTTTTGCAGCCCTGATGGCCTTTTTGCAGGTGTTTCTCAGGTGTCTGTATGTTTGGAGAGAGGTGGGATCACTGGATCTTTTGAAGTGAGCCCAGCACTTGTCTCGCTCGCATTTGGGCCAGGAGATTCGCATGTAGCCAATGGTGGCGGACCCCCTCACCCTGCGGGTGACCTTGGGGCATGCTTATCTTGCAGGAACCCAAGATGGTGATGAAGGAGGAGGTAGCCACTGAGGGGTCAGTGGCCCAGTACACATCGGACCAGTCAGTAAGTCGAGGTCTTCCAGGAACTCCCAGGAGTTGAACCTGGAGTAGTTCCTGACATGTAGGATTTTGTGGGGATCTTGGGGGGAGATTTTCCAAACACAGTAGACCGAGAGTGGTCAGAGATAGAATCTGGCAGTGTACCTGCTGAGGGAGATTCTATCCGGATGGTTGGACATGATCCAGTCCAGTAGGGTACCGGGGATCCGTTCGCTGACCGCCTGGTTGTATCCTGGATAAGTTGGGTCAGATTAGAGTTAGCGTAGGGCCTCAGATTGCTTCAGGCTACCTCCAACCCAGTTGAGGTTGACGCCCCCTAGGATAAGGAGTTCACTGTCCCCAACACTGGGACCAACGGAGTCTAGGAGGTGGGTCAAACTGGGAGCCCACCCTTGGGTGGGTTGTATGCGCACACCAGGTGCAGTTTCTTTGTGTTCCCAAGTAGGAGTAGCACGTGGAGTACCTCGCACTGGGACTCGGGGTTGGTGGTGGCACAAGGAGACATTGAGATGACACTTGTGGTAGATCAATGTGCCTCCCTTTTTCCCCGCTCTGTCCAGACAGTAAACCCTGCACCAGGTAGGGTACAGGCAGAGTCGGGAAGAGGGTTTAACCAGGTCTCGGTCAGCCCGAGGATATCGGGTTTGTAGAAGGACATCCACGCGACCAGTTCATCTCGGCTGTGTAGCAGGCTCCAATGTTAAGGTGTGCTATTTTTAAGCTCTTGCCCACACCCCATACAGAGGGGGTGTTCTGAGGGCTGTACTGGACCTGGGTTCTTTCTCTGTCACCCGCCAGTAGCAGTGTAGAGAGAAGGACCCATTGGAGGTACCACTTCGTGGTGGTTAGACCGGCTGGGGAACTCTTGGCCCGGGAGCATGGAGACTTGGCTGAGAGCGTGGGACTCAGGAGGACTGGGCAGCATTTGGGACAGCAATGAGGCATCGAGGTCTGAGGGGAGATTTGGGGAGATGCCAATTATCTCACAGGAGGAGGACCACCCCCAGTATCCCCCATGTGATGTTAGGGGGGAAGTGGCTGTATGGTACAGGGAGCACCCTGGGGCAGGACCGGCTGGGGCCAGCATCCAGTAGGGGGCAGACATCACACCCATGAGCAATGACCAGACAGTGGGGAACAAATTATACAATGGAACGTGACAAGAGATTAGGCAGTGCACAAGCAGAGGCGATAACACAAGCAAAAGTCCAATAAATCAGCACAGACAGGAGAGTTGATCAAAAGTCCAATTATGCAGCACAGTCAGGAGAGTTAATCATGAAAAGAGGCTGCTCAGTGGGAAAAGTCCATTAGTCTGCACTGGCTTGAGGGCTAAACATAGGAGGAACTGCACAGAGGGAGGATGCATCAGACCCACCAGGAATGACAGGTTGGACCGCCCCCACAGGCTGATTGGGGAGAAGTTCCTCACGGGAGGCAGGGCCAAAAACAGGCATATAAGAACGCCTTCAACCACGGGTGGGTGGGCTCTCACAAAACCTCTCGTTAGTTGATCGAGCTGCCGAGGAGGCCTGCCGGAGCTGCAAAGCCCACGGCACCTCAAACTCGGCTAAGCGGCAGATTAGGAGCGCGGGGGGGGACCTTCCAGCACCAGGTCACCCACGCCTCCCCACCAGCGCGAATCGGCGAAAGTCCTGAACTGAGTTAGTTGGGGCAAGCTCGCCCTATTGTATAGGCCAGGTGGAGAGCGTCACAACAGCCAGGGGCCAATAGGGTGCTGCGGTGGGTTCGGTGCCAGGAATTCAAACCGGGAGCAGAGAACAAAGGTCCGTTGGCGAGCAGAAGATGGCGGTGGGGGTCCCTGGTTTCACTTGGATCCGCGAGACGCTCCGCAGGTGAGGGGAACAGGTAAGTGTACGGCTTGAGGGCAGACGAGGTCGTAGGAGCTGGAATTGGCTTGTAGGTAGTAGGCAGGTCTCTCACAGTTGGCGGTGGAGTCCGGTCCACACAAGACCTCTCGTTAGTTGATCGAGCTGCCAAGGAGGCCCGCCGGAGCTGCAAAGCCCACGGCACCTCAAACTTGGCTAAGCGGCAGATTAGGAGCGCGGGGGGGGGGGACCTTCCAGCACCAGGTCACCCACGCCTCCCCACCAGCGCGAATCGGCGAAAGTCCTGAATTATTTCTTACCATATTTCTTACCATAGGCCTTTTTTTATCCTTGGAATTACAAACTGAAATTTATCTTTATCTTGAGATCTAGTTCCCAGAGGGTTGACAGCTCTAGGGAACATGAAGGATAAAGAGGTGGGAAGAAGACCTCAAATAACTTTAAATAACAATATACCTAGTTTAATCTTTATTCTGTTTTCAAAAGAAGGAAGTTTGGCCTTTTTTAATAGATCACAACTATGGGTCACAGAGAGGAGACCTGTAACAAATCTAAGAATATTATGAGTAACTTTTAGTTTGGAAAGGTAATTTTCATTGGCAGAAGAATATATAAGGATGCCATAGTCAAGGACCCCAAAGAGAAAACCGTGAGTAAGCTGTAGCCTAGAGGATGGAGAGAGGAAATAAAAATTACGTACCTACTGTAATTCTTGATCTTCTTGGACGAGTCTCCACCACTCATTCACACTACTGGGATCTGCGCCAGAGGCACTTGGACCCATCGGGAGCAAACTTTTTGCCGGAGGATAGGTGCCAGAGATGGAGCCGCGAGGAACGGCACCGCGAGCCTCAGCTCGTGCGGTAATGACTATCTCGACGTCGACCCTCCAACCGCCTCAGTACCTTTTTTACCAAGGAGGTGCAGCGAAAACTAACCTAGAAGGATAGCCTAACCTAAAAACCGGACATAAGATAGTCCGGACGACCCATATAAAAAGGGTCAATAAAGAAGTCTTCACAGCCTAAAGATTTGAGGGAGTGAAGACCAACAACAGAGGTGAGCTTGGGGGACGGAGGGTGGGCGTGTGAATGAGTGGTGGAGACTCGTCCAAGAAGATCAAGAATTACGGTAGGTACGTAATTTTCATATCTTCCTGGACATAAGTCTCCACCACTCATTCACACTACTGGGAGAATATCGAGCTAATAATTCCCCGAGAGGCGTGCAGGAGAGACCAAGACTCATGTTTCTAGGACAGAAGTCCATTGAGGATGGCTCTGCCAAAGGAAGAAATGTCGTCTGCATGGACATCCAGTGCATAATGTTTAATCTAAAGTATGCACTGAGCTCCAGGTGGTCATGTTGTAAATATCTGCAATGGCACGCTATGCATTTCTGCTAGGGATGCCAGCGATCATTTAAGAGTGAGCGAACCCTACCTTCCAACTCTAACTCAGCGCCATGGAATAGCAGTAGTATGGCAGTATGCCACTAGCCATGCTGAGATACATCTGATAGCTTACAGGTTGACCCAGCCGGTCTCGCTGAAGGAGACAAATAGTTGCTGGGCTTTATGAAAATCTTTGGTTCTATCTAGATAGAAACGCAGCTCTTTTTACATCCAAAGAATGAAGAGATCGCGTTTCCTTCATTTCGGAAGTCCGGAAAGTAAGAGGGAGGACCAGAGGTTGGTTTACGTGAAACTCTGACACAATCGAGGAAGAAATTCGATGGGTCCAAGAACTATTTTTGTCCTTATGGAACACAGTGTACGGAGGATCTGTGACCAGGGCATGTATCTCAGAGACCCTGCGAGCTGAGGTAATGGCCACTAGGAAAGCAGTCTTCCAGGTGAGAAATTATAGCTCACAGGTGGCCAGAGGTTCGAAAGACTTCCGAGTGAGCATGTCTAGCACAAGATTAATGTCCCAGGCTGCAACTGGACGTCTTGTAGGAGGTCTGGTATGCAGAATTCCTTTAAGAAATCTCTTAACCACAGGTAATTGAGCTAGCATTAAGGAAAAAAATGGCTCATAATACGCTGAAATGGCACTAAGGTGAACTTTGACTGTAGAGCACTGCAGACCTGAATTTGAGAGGTCCAAGAGGTACTCCAGAACCTTATCTTCGGTGGACAGGAAAAGGGATTCAAAGAGGTACTTGCACACTAGAGCGAAAACGCCTAATTTAGCAGTGTAAGTTTTCTGAGTGGCTGGCTTCCGCAGCCTAGAAGAATATCTGAAACCTTGCATGAGAGACATTGAACCAGTTTACTTCTACTTCTTCAGGAGCCCAGCATGAAGGTGAAGTGATCTCAGGTTGGGATGGACCACCGGTCCCTGAGTCAAAAGGTTCATCTGTAGGAAGTGGTCTCGAGGAACTGCCAACATATTGTTGAGTAGTGAAACCACAGCTGTCGAGGCCAGAAGGGAGCAATGAGAATCATCTTGTCCCCTGGGTTCAACTGAGGAGCACCTCTGAATTAGAGGAAGGGGGAAAGGCGAAGAAAGCGTTTTTTGTCCACTGCAGCCTGAACGCATCCTGACAGAAAATGCCAGGTCCTGATTTCTGGAGCAGAAGAGAGGCAGTTTTATGCTGAGTGGGGATGCAAAAGGTCCAGGTCTGGAGTTCCCACCTTCAACAGTGACTGAACTATGGTTGAGTCGAGAGACCACTCGTGAGGATCTGTCTCTGTTCTGCTGAGACGGTCTGCCAGCTCATTTTGTATTCCGGTAGGTAGATCGCTGAATTAGGCCTTGTGCTCCAAGCACCATTCCCATACCCTCATTCCCCTGCATAAGGTAAGAATGAGCATCGCCTGCTTGTGATGTAATACATCACTGCTTTGTTGTCCGCTTGAAGGACAATGTTCTTGTGGACAGAGAATGTCCTTCAACGCTGGACCGCATAAAGGACGGCTCTCATTTCTAGGATGTTTATGTAGCTGGACTCAACTTGAGTCCACACACCTGGAGTGTGGAGAGCCTGACAGTGAGCTCCCACCCCATTAGGGATGCGCTTATGGTAATGGAGATTTGATGGTCCAGAGGAGCAAAAGGATATCCGTCCAGGAGATTGTTCTCTTGAGACCACCAGGTGAGTGGACCTCTTTAAAGGTTCTGTCACCTGATGAGATAGACTGCAGGTGCAAGCTGGGGATCACTGAGTACTGAGCATCCACTGAGTGGTTCTCATGTGCAGACGCGTTAGGTACAGTGAACACAGAGGATGCCACGAGGCCTAGCATTTGTTGGATCGAGAGAGCTGTAACTGAGTTGTTCTCCCGATGTGGACGGGCCATTTGAAGGATATCGCCCTTCTGTCTTCTGGAAGAAAGGCCTGCACAGGAGGTGTCCAGAAGAGTCCCTATAAAAGGGAGCCTCTGGGAGGGCTGCTAGTTGTGATTTCTTGAGGTTCTGCAGGACTCCCATGGACGGAGGGAGGCGAGAGGTCACTTTGGATGGGCGTCAGGAGTCCCTTGCCTGGAAGGGCTAGGGAAGCCAATCATCCAGAAAGGAACACCTGTATCCCGACCTTTCTGAGGTGCACTCGAGAACTGCACAACACTCTTGTAAAAACCTCAAGCGCTTGAGGATAGCCTAAAGAGCAGGACTCTGAACTGATAATGTTGTCCCAGATCCACAAACCTCAGGAATTTGTGATGCCTCGTGTGGTGAATAGGAATGTGTGGTAAGCATCCTGTATGTCCAGGAGGCTAGCCAGTCATGTTGATGAAGCAAAGGTAACTAGGGTTCCCAGAGAATATTTTGAATTTCTCCTGGGAGAAATTTGTTTAGCTTTTGAGATCTAGAATGGGCGATTCTCGGACTTCTTTGGAACCAGAAAGTAATGGGAGTAGAACCCTGTGTTCCGTTGATGCAGCGGCACCACTTCTACTGCCCTGTTGTTCAGAAGGCCCTGAATCTTGGCGGCGAGAAGGTCTGACTGAAGGGTTGACAGCCTGGGCTGCAGTTTGGGAGGACGATCCGGAGGGGTCTCCAGAAGACTGAGTGAATACCCCTTGCGAATTATCCGAAAGACCCATTTGTCTGAGGTTATGGACTTCCACTGGTTGTAGAAGTGCATCAGACGACCTCCCACCGGAGAGGAAAAGTCCATCTCGGCAGCTGAGATGACTGACCGGCCAGCAATTCATATGCAGTGCTGGGCGCTGGCCCTTGCGTTCTGTTGTGTCTTCTTTGAGGCTGGGCAGGTTGGTGTTTATAAAACCTCCTCTGCCTCTAAAGGACTGACGGTTATGAAACTGACGTTTATTGACAATCCCTCGAGAGGGGGCAGGAGGGGGTTGAGCCAACTTAATGGCTGACCTAGTCTTTTGTGTAGCTTCTAGAGCTTGCTCTACCTGAGAACCAAAAAGATATGCACTATCAAAGGGCAATGCCATTACCTGCTGCTGCGCGTCATTCGTGAAGCCTGAAGTGCGCAGCCAGGAATGACGGCGGGTGCAAATACCAGCAGCCGCTGAATGGGAAGCAGTGTCAAAAGCATCCATGGCTGCTTTAACCTGCTGGTTGTTAGATTCGATACCTCTGGTAACGGCCTGAAGATGCTCTGGCTTTGTATCCGACTCTGGTAGAGCTTCAACCATTTGCTTGATAGAATGCCACAGGGTATATTCATACTGGGAGAAACAGCCCTGGTAACTGGCAATACGCATACTTAGGGTAGAAGCAGCAAAGACTCTCTTACCTAAGGTGTCTATCTTACGAGATTCTTTGTTAATAGGACGAGCTGTAGTAGTTTGAGGAAGAACGACCTTATCATTCTCTGCCAGGACTACAATAGGATCCGCACAGGCTTGAGATGCCAAAATGGGACGATCCTTAGGGGCTGAATATTTCCTATCTATGGATATAGCCACCGAAGGGGTGAGAGCAGGATTATTCCATACCATTTGAGACAGCATCTGGAAGGAAGGCCGAACCGGAGGAGTCAAATCCATAGGGATCTCCGGGGCGTGAAGGTATTGGAGTCTTAATTTCCCAGGATCGATGTCTGTAGTCTGGAGAGAAAGAGTTGAACTCAGATTTTTCAGCAGAGACTTAAAGGACAGGTCCTCGACCACAGGCTCTGTAGCAGTAATAGATCCTGCTTCGGTTCACTTCACATCACCCAACCGGGTCTGGGTCGTGCTCAATGTCATCTCCTGACAGTCCAGGAGACTGTATGGACAGGAAAGGAACGAAAATCAGAAGAGAGGGAAGAAGGAAATGATGAAAGGAGGAGTCCTGAGAAGCGAGAGGAGCCCAGAGCCCCGGTGCCGAGGAGGCGACGCACCGAACTACCGAGGGACCACGCCGCTCGGCCACACGGCGCCGAAAACAGCCGAGATGCCGATGGCGCCGAAGCCGCACGGTGTTGAAGAGGGCGCGAAGCACCATCAACGCCGAGGGCCAAAACACCTCCAGACTCCAAAAACAGGTTTTGAAGGAAGAAGAGCAGGAGATAAGGGCATCGGTGTGGCCCCCTGCACCGTAGTCATGTGAGGGGGGGGGGGACACCTGAGCGCGGAGTCGACGGCACCGAAGAAGGTGCCGCCTGACCAGGAAAGTCCAACCGCCCTACCTGGTCTCCCAATAAGCCCGAAGGCCCACGAGTGACCGAGCCAGGTAGCTGAACCAACCTCCGAGCCCATTGCTCCATAAGAGTGGCCCACTGATGAAACTGCTCATCTGAAGACCTACCTGCAGGGCGGGGTAGGGCTCCGATGTCGAGAAGCCGTTGGCTACCAGAAGCAGAGGTTGGCAACTCCGAAGAGGACGACAGCAGGCCGATAACGAACGTCTATCGCGAGACACATCAGAGGGCGACCTCGATTGATGCCTTCTCTTTTTAGACCTGTGGGCGGAGAGAGCTCGAGGCGAGCAGTACCGAGAATCGACCGTTTATTTTATGCTTCATGAGGACCTCCATCCCCGGCATTGGACTGACCGTTGTCAGATCCCCCTTCCAGAGAAGGTGGTGGACCGGACCCAGCCCGACTGACTGAACAGCTTTCATACGGTCTCCTACCGCTCACCTGACCTGCTCGTGGTCGACTTCTGTCCAAAGTAGGCTGGAGACTTCTTTATTTTAAAATAAGAATAAACTAAGCGATACTTTATCGAGATAATACTACAAAATAACAAAACTGAAAACTATGCTGCTAGTTTGAAGTTTGACTCTGATCGGCCGCGCGTCGTCACTGGAGCGCACTCGGCGGTGGGGAAAAAAGGAACTGAGGCGGTTGGAGTGGTCGGCACCTAGATAGTCATTACCGCACGAGCTGAGGCTCGTGGTGCCGTTCCTCGCAGCTCCATCTCTGGCGCCAACCCTCTGGCAAAAAGTTTGCTCCCGATGGGTCCTAGTGCCTCCGGCGCAGATCCCAATAGTGTGAATGAGTGGTGGAGACTTATGCCCAGGAAGATCTGTCTAATTCTATATAGACCCACCAGTCTTTGATGAATGTTTTTTTATTGTTGTTAAAATATGAGTTTCAAAAGTCAATCGAGTATCGAGGATGAACCCGAGATATCTGAAGTGATCAACTTTTTCTAAGACATTTCCATGAGTATCTAAAATAGGTGGAGAAACGCAAGCTTGTTTCTTAGTACTGGTGAAAAACATGCACTTGGGTTACCATTTGTTTACAAACTAATCATTCATGAAATAGCAAGAAATCCTCTTGAACAACATTGATTGCTACTGATGGATCACTATTAGGATGAAATATAACAGCATCATCAGCAAATAAAATCATCTGGGACAATGTCAATGTGGCAGAATTCATGTAAAGAGAAAAAATAAGGGGACCAAGTATGGAGCCCTGTGGGATGCCACACTTGGTTCCTCTAGGATAAGATAAAGCTCCATTAAATAACAGTTCTATGGGCCCTGGAGGTGAGATAATTGAATAATAATAAACTTTATTTAATTAAGCGCCTTTCAAGTATATCAAGGCGCTGTACATAAAAATTAATAAAATCCATAATATAAAACAACAATGTAAAACAATCACTAAAATTCATTTTTCAGTCTAGTTAACTGGAATAGGCCTGGTGCCAAACAAACAGGTTACTCAACTGTAACAGTAGTTCTTGGAGTGGTATATGTTGTTCATCCATACTTCTTGGCATAGTCCCTTTCCCCTTTAAATCTGCCGGAAAGTCTTCAAGCTGGCCCTCCCACCCACCCAAGTGGTATAACCCTCAGCTCTGCCCCATGATGCCAGATCTTAGCCCGCTGGAAGACAGGCGTGTGCATCACAGCCAGGGGTTGGGTGGGTCCATATGGATGAACAACATATACCACTTCTAGAACTACTGTTACAGGCGAGTAACCTGTTTTTCTATGGACATAGCTATCTTGTTCATCCACACTTCTTGGCAGACTCCCAGCAGTTCTCCAGGAGGAAGGAGGCAAGGCGCACACCCCCTACTTTGGAAACAGACTGGAGAACTGAGGCCCCCAAACCAGCATCCCAGTGTGACTCAAGGTCGATGTGGTAGTGGGTGATAAAGGTGTTTGCAGTTTTCCAGGTGGCAGCCCGACAGATTTCCTGTAGGGGATGTCCCTGGAAGCAGCCACCGATGCAGCGATATGGCAGGTGGAATGAGCACTTATCTCTATGGAAGGCTCCATGGTCACCAACCTGTAGCAGAGATCAATGCAAGATGTAATCCATCTTGCGATCATCCGCTTTGCAGCAGGTCTGCCAGAAGTGGCTTCAGCATTGGTGACAGACAGCTGGTGAACCTCTCCCGGAATTCCCACCATCCTCTCCTTATAATAGGAGAGACCTCATCTCAGGTCCAAGCTATGGAGCCTGTACTCGACATCCGAGGTTTAGTTTGGGTAGAACACAGGCATAGTCAACACCTGATTACGGTGAAACTCTGACACCACCTTCAGGAGGAATTTCGGGTGGGGGCACAGAACAACTCTGTCCCTGTGGAAGATCAGATAAGGGGAGTCCACCAAAAGCACATGGAGCTCCCCTGTCCTTCTTGCAGATGTGACAGCCACCAGGAAGGCCGTCTTCCATGACACGTGTGACAAAGCACACTTGTGCATTGGTTCGAATGGCTTGCCCATGAGCTTTGCCAGTACCAGCAGTAGATCCCACGGAGGTGGAGGTTCACACACCGGAGGGGATATGTGATCGAGGCCTTTGAAAAAGCACCCGATCACTGTCTCCTGCGCCAACGTCGGCTGACTGGCCCGCACCCGTTAAGCAGAGATGGCTGCTAGGTGCACACTAAGGGTTGATGACCGAAGACTCCCTTTGGACAGAGACCACAGGTAGTCGAGAATGTCAGCCACTGGACAGGACAGAGGTTCCAGGCCCTTGCCCTGACACCCAATGGAAAACCTTCTCCATTTGAAGGCATAACATTTCCTGGTCGAATTTTTGGGATAACTGAAGGTTTTGAAGCCAGGGCCTACAAAATGTGAGAGCATAAAAAAGGCAACCTGAATCTTCCAGCGGAAAGGAAGATCTGGCGTCATGGGGCGGAGCCGAGGGTTATACCATCTGGGTGGGTGGGAGGAGCCAGCTTGAAGACTTTCCGGCAGCTCTTAAAGGAAAGGGACAATGCCAAGAAATGTGCATGAACAACATATCCACGTCCCTAGAAAAGGTTTTTTTCCATCTGAAGGCGTAACATTTCCTGGTCAACTCCTTCCTGGATGCTTCCACTACTGTGAGTACATCCTCTGAGAGACCCAAAGCCTGGAACTCTAGCTGCTCAGGTACCAGGCTGTCAGGTACAGGGATTGAAGGTGAGGTGGAGGTCCCTCCCCTGATTGACTGAGATCAGGTCTGGGAATGCTGGAAGCCATCTCAGGAGCCTGTTGCTGAGGCTGAGGAGATCTGAATACCAGAACTGGTATTGCCAGTCTGGGGCTACCAGGATCACCTGCACCTTGTCCCTCCTCACCTTGAGAAGCACCCTGTGGATCAAGGGAAACGGAGGGAAGGCATAGAAGAGGCCTGGGACAGCTTCGAGATGGCATCCCCCTGCAGCGAGCCCTACTGAGGAGGGTGGGCATGGAACAGCCTCAGCTTGGTGTTTTCCTTGGAGGCAAACAGGTCCACCAGCGGTTTGCCCCTGTGGGAGAACAGACTGTAAGCTACCTCTGGATGGAGAGACCATGCGTGGGATGTCTCGCCTATGTGGCTGAGAGCATCCAACAGTTGGTTTGAGACTCCTGCCACATGGATGGCTAGGAGATCTGCCTCTAGTCGGCTCATGAATGTCCAGATGTGGAGCACTTCTCCGCACAGCAGTCAGGAGTGCGTGCCACCCTGCTTGTTGAGGTAGTACATGGTCATGGTGTTGTCCATCTGGACTTGAACCATGGTCATGGTGTTGTCCATCTGGACTTGAACCAGTTAACCCCGGAGCTGAGGAGTGAATACTGACAGGGACAGTTTAACCGCTCTGAACTCCAATAGGTTGATGTGATAACGGGACTCCTCAGAGGTCCAGAACCCATGGGCCCTGTTGTGCCCCATGTAGGCTCCCCAACCCATGAGAGGGGCATCGGTCGTAAGGACAGCCATCAGCTCGGGGCAGACAAACGGTATCCCTTCCTGTAACAGTACACCATTGGAGAGCGTCCCACATCTTCTGGGTCACAGTAATCAGCTGGTCGAAATGACCTTAGCGCTGTGTCCATTGGGCAGCCAGCTCTAACTGAAGGGGGCGCATATGCCTCCGGGTCCAACGGACCATGGAGGTGCAGGCCGACATGTAGCCCAGAAGGCACAGAATGTCCTGGGCAGGGCACAATTGCCCAACCAGAAATGACTGGGCAAAGGAGGAGAGAACCTCCGCTATGTCCGCTGGAAGCCGAGCTCTGGCTTGACAAAAGTCGAGCTCTGCCCTGATGAAGCACATCACCTGAGAAGTCACAAGCTCCGACTTGGCCTCTTTGATCAGGAGGCCGAGTTAAGAGCAGGTTTGGAGGGCCAGGTCCCTGGACCTCTCCACCTCCTGCTGGGTGGAACCTGCTAGGAGCCAATCATTGAGGTAGGGATAAATTCTGCCCCCCCCAAAACGCCTGAGGTGGGCTGCCACCACTGCAATGCATTTGGTGAAGACCCGTGGGGCCGATGACCAGCCGAATGGCATGGCTCAGAACTCATAAAGGATGTGTGGAGGAACCATTGGTGGGACAGATGGATTAGGACATGAAAGAACGCGTCCTGAAGATCCAGTGAGCAGAACCACGTTTGGCTCCAGGAATGGTATGATCTGGGACAGTTTTACCATCCGGAAGGTGCGTGGCCTGAGATACTAATTCAGGTCATACAGATCTAGAATGATGCGCCAGCCCCCCGTCTGCTTCAGAACCAGGAAGTACCTGGAAACGAACCCTGGGTCTAGTGGAGGATCCACCACTAGGACCACTGCCTTCTTCAGGAGGAGCTGGGCAATGTCATCTCTGAGAGCCTACTGATTGTGGGCGGAGACTCTCTCCTCCCATGGGGCGCAGGCGTGGTTTGGAGGGTACTGCTCGAATTCCAGAGGCAGACCCTGACCGGCCACTTCCAAGGCCCACCTGTCCGTGGTAACAATGGACCAGGCAGAAAGAAAATGGTGGAGCAAACCCCTCACGGGAGGACCCAGAGCTGGCATGATGGGGATAGGGGTGGCAGCCCCTATCCTGCCACTGGGCAGGCTTGAAGAAGGAAGGTCCAGAGTCTGAACCTCATCCTCCCTTGCAGGCCTGGGTAGGTCCGGGCTTGGTGTGGGGGCACGAAGCCTAAGTCTGTTGCTGCTGCTGACCTCTCTGAAAGGAGGACTGCTGGGCCACAAAGCAAGAATGCTGAAAGGGCTTCTTTTCTTCTGCTGCTGCTTCTTGGGACCAGAAGAACTCTGAGCAGAAGTAGCATCCAAGGTGGCATTAAACTGCTCTATGCGCTGACGAGATCGGTGCCCAGGAAAGAAACATCAGCTAATTTTTGCGGGTATCCACTGGAAAAGAGGAGAGCCTCAGACAAGCCCTGGGTGGGAGGCAACTACAGCTGCCAATGAACGGGCAAATGAGTCCACAATGTCCAGGGCCATCTGGAGTTGCTGCTTAGCAACTGCATGGCCTTGGCCCCGGACTTGCTTGACCGTGGTCTGCAGGTCCGTGGGGAGATGTAGGAGGACTTCGTCCAAGGACCCCAAAAGGGCGTGGAAGTGTGCCATGATGACAGCCAAGCTTGCCTGATGGGGCCTAAGGAAGAGGCCGCATAGACCTTCCGAGCAGAGTGGTCCAATTTCTTGGACTCCTTGTCTGGAGGTCTATCGGTGTCGGCAGAGCTGCCTGTACATCTGAACAGAGGCGATCACAAGGCTCTTGGCTGACAGGTGCACGATGAACTTCGCAAGGGACCTCATGGGCCCCGCATACTTGCCGGCCATCCGATGATGGAGCTGGGCAGGAGGCAGCTGCCAAAGTTCTAAGGCCGGGCCCACAATGGCTTCAGCCACAGGAAAGGCTTCCGTCGGGGTATCCCCTCTCTTGAGGATATCAGTAAGAGGGTACTCCGCCTTTTTCTGGATAGGTTCCAGGGGCATCCCTGTGGAATGCCAGAAAGACGGAGGTGATGGTAGTGGACCCGGGTCGCCGGATAGAGGGGTTGTGGGCTGATCAGCCATCTGGACTTTTCCTTGGGGGCTCTCAGATCCTATCCTCAGAACGGGTGTGAAACCTGGGGGTAGTGCTTGACGAAGGGCTGACTTTACGAGCTCAGGTGTCAGCCGTCGTCAAGACTTCCTTTGATCATGTTAGGAATATCTCCAGGATTAAGCACCTGGTTCCATTCGATGACTTGCCTATATTAGTCCATGCTTTTGTGACCTCACGCCTTGATTATTGCAACTACCTGTGCTTAGGGCTTCCTGGGGCTGATATCCGCCACCTGCAGCTCGTGTAGAACGCAGCAGCAAGATTGTTGACGGAGCCTCTCGGGCTTCCCATATTACTCCTGTGCTGTGCGATTCTGCACTGGCTGCCGATTAGGTGGCGGATCACCTTTAAAGTTGGTTTACTGACTTATAAAGCCCTACATGGACTGCGCTCCAACTACTTGAAAGAGCTTCTTGTGCCTTACCGCCCGATCAAAGCAGTTGCTTTGGCTGAAGAGGGGTTGCTAGAGATTCCATGGGTGTCTTTGAAATCTTCAGAGGCCCGCATACTTATGCAACGGCCCCAACCATTTGGAATTTTCTACCCCGTCAGCTTCGGGACTGCACGACTGTGGGAGGGTTTAAACAGGAGCTGAAAACCTTTTTATGGTGCCATGCTTTTGGTGGCACCGAATAATTTGGATCCTCTGTTATTTTGTTATTTATTTTATTCTTATGTTTACTGTTTTTATCATGATTGTTTTTATCTTTTTGTAAAGCGCCTTGATGGCCTGAAAGGCGCTTGTGCAAAATAAAAATGTATTATTATTATTATCAGGCAGAGAATGCCTTGAAAAGATGAAGGGCCTTCCTCCGTCGCTAGATCACCAGCCGACTCATCATCCCACAGGTGAGTGAAGGCTAGTGTCTTCTGAATCCGAAGTGTCCAGATACAGCGGTCTGCCGCCCAGGTCACCCTCAACTCGCCTGGGGCACTCAGGCATGAGAGTGACCACGAGTCTTTGAGGAAGCCCAGTCTCCGGCCGAGCTGCCTTAGAAGGAGCCCCTCCCACAGACTGCTTAGGGCGCGGGTTCCACCCCACACTGGTGGGAGAGACCGGTTTGGGCCAAACCAGAAGATGTTTAGCCGGCTCCTCGGGCAGGGGAACCATTTTTATCGGTTCCAGAGGAGTCGTCTTCGGCCTAGGAGGTGAAAGCCAAGTAATGGCTGGGATAGAGATCGTTGTCAGTTTCTGTCTGGATATAGCCAGCTGTTGCCACATCAGGTCCTCGTAGTGTCGACGGAGTTTCCGCCGAAGCCTCTCCTCATCCGAAGAGGATGAAGATAATCGGTGGCATTGCCTCTTCTTGGAGCACTCGTGTGCCTTCCTCTGCCTATTGGTCGAGGGAGTCCGAGATCTCGACCTCGATCGGGCTGGCCGACTCGATCACTTGAGAGACCCCGGGGGAACCAGTGACTTCCCGGGATCCGTGACAGGTTCCTCAATGGGGTTCCCAGCTGGCTGGGTCTCCTCATTGGGAAACAACAGGACTGGGGTCCTAGTAAGAGTGTTGTCAACCAGACTGGGCAACAACGGGTCGATTGGGTCGAGAATAATCTCAACATCGTTGACTGAAGCTTCGATCGACTGGCCTATCGGCAGAGCCAAGAAACCAGTGGTCGAAGAAGCAATCTCAACCGAGGCCTAGACTGCACCTTTATGATTCTAAAAACGCCTCTGCCGAGACGAAGATATCCGGTTCCCTCTCCCTTTTACGGGACCAAGAGAAGTGAGTGCCCGCAGGACCCTCGCCCTTAATCGGGAGAGAGTGACACAACTCTCGGAAGGAACCTGAGATAGTGGAGCCCAGGCTAAGTGGAACAAAAACACCTTGAGAAAAATTCTGCGGAGCAAGTCACTTTCTCCTCAAAGGCCTGCATGAGCTCCAACTGTTCGGCAGATCTCACAGCCACGGAAACCACCCACTGGGCCTCTTTGGACTTTACCAGTGGGAAGACGTTAGGGTGAAACACGAGGCAAAACTCACAAGTCGTTGTGTCATGGCTGACAATAAAACAGTAGACGCATGAGGTATGTGGGTCGGTGCATGACATTTTCTGGTTGCATGGGCATCAGCGCAATCCGGGGGAAGACTTGTCTTCCATAATCGAGGTGTAACAGTCACAATCGCTAACGTGAACAAGACGAATTTTCAGAATAACCAAAGGCTCAGAAGCCAAGGCCTACAAAATGCGGGCGCACAAAGGAGGCAACCTGCATCTTCCAGCAGAAAGGAAGATCTGGCACTCAGGGCGGAGCTGAGGGTTGGCACCACCAGTGGGTGGAGAGCCAGCCTGAAGCTCCTTCCGGCGATTCTTAAAGGGGAAAGAGACATGCCAAATAGTGTGGATGAACAACATATCCACGATCCTAGAAATGACTAGTCCAGTGACAACGCAGAACAACACAGAACTTATGATTTTAGAGGACTTTCAACTGTTTATTCAAGCAGAATCTTACTCACCGTCATGTCTAGGGGGTCCTCGAGGACAACACGTCTGCAATAGCTTTAACAGCAGCTGTAGGCTCTTATCAGTTTTCAGAGTTGGTATATAAGCGTAAGTGTTGAGCTTTGACAGAGCATCCAGAAGAGGGAATAAAAATGGTGTCAGTCTTTCTAGTTTAATGTCTTCTGCTTCACTATGGAGAGAAGAAACACAACCTTTACAAATGGAAAGCCCTCCTAACCATTCCTAATGCAGTTACCTTGGAGACTAGAAGCAGTTCAGTGAACAAAAGAATGTAAAGATCAGGAATGGGAAAAGGATATTCCACTTAATCAAAACTCCTCCTTCAGTACACCAGTTTTCCATCAAGTCTCCTCATTTTTTTACAGTAGTGGACAGAGATTCAGTCATTCTGGCCAGAGCAAAGTTGTTTCAAAGACCACTTTATGACCCAATCTAGATTTCTGTTGACTTGAAAAGGAGAGTTAGGAAGTACTTCATAGGGAAAATGGATGCAAATCGACTGATACCAAACCAGGTTAAGCTGCTGATAGTGTTAGTGAATAGGGGAAAATTTGGCCAGGAAACCAGAAAAACTCCCTTACTCATTAAAATCCTGGTTAAAATTCTAAGCTACACACTATCTCAAGTAGTTGAACACATGTTATCACCATCCCAGTATTGCACAGAAAGGGACAGAGGCATACACAATAGTTTGCTGCTATCCAAGAGATGGCAGAGAAGAAAAAATTACCCACCTGTAGTAATCTTGTTTCTTCCAAAGGGATCCATTAATATTATTACACTTGCAGTGCTCCTTTAAGTCAGCACTGCCCCAGAGAGAGAGAACAGAATGCTAAGCTAATCATGGAATGTTTAGCTTGTGCATCTATTTTCAAACTGCCCACTGTCAACTGCCTACATTCTACCTCAGATTTCTTAGAAGCCTGCAAGGAGACCATAACAACATGTTAATCACTATTTAAATAATTATAGAAAAAATGGTGCCCAACTGGGGCAACTAACAACATTAACCAAATGACTAGTATAAACAAATGTCCCTTTTTTCAGAAGTCAGATATGCCTTTAGAAAAGAACCTACGAGTTAAGACATTACTAGAAGGCGCTAGCAGGTGGCATGCCACTCCAACTATACATCTTATCAGCTGTGGAGAGGTTGTTTCTTGTTACTGATTCTGAAAGGGGAGACAAGGGCGGAGAATAATATTATTAGTGGATCCCTTTGGAAGAAACAAGATTACTACAGGTGAGTAATTTTTTCTTCTAATCCCAGGAATCCACTAATATTATTACTCTTGCAGACTATGCAGCACTACCTCAAGGCAGTGGGCCAGAATCTATTTAGGAAAAAGACACTGCAAGACTGCTGTGTCAAATCCCAGCATCACTCCTGGACTGGGTGTCCAGGCTATAATGCTCAGTGAAGGTGTGCGCTGACCTCCAGGTAGCTGCTTTACATATTTCCATTAGAGGTATCTCTCGTGTAGCTGCAATAGTGGCAGATGTGCCCCTTGCAGAGAGGGCCCTAAGACCAGAGGGAGGAACTTTGCCTGCCTTTGAGTAGCAAAACTAAATACACTGGACTATCCATCAACAGATAGTCCTCTTTGAAGCAGGAGTACCTTTACCTACTCTCCCAAAGGTGAGGAACAGTTGTTGTCTGTCCGCCTATCATCTTTGGTATGAGTCATATAATAACTCGGTGCTCATTTTACATACAAGATGTGCAATCTACACTCACCTGAGCTAGAGTGTTCATTAAAAAAAACTGGCAATGTTATAGACTGGTTTAAATGGAAGTCTGAAACCACCTTGGGAAGGAACTTCCTATTAGTTCTCAACACTACCTTGTCCCTGTGGAAAGAAACATAGTCCCTTTCCACACAGAGGGCCTGTAGCTCGCTTAATCATCTGGCAGAAGTGATTGCTACCAGAAAAACTACCTTCCAGGTAAGAAATTTAAGCTCTGCAGATGCCATAGGCTCAAAGGGCTGAAGCATAAGCTGGGCAATGCAAATATTAAAGTCCCATGCTGGCACTGGTTCCCTGTGAGGGGGAAACAAATAAGAGAGCCCTTTAAAAAACCTTCTGAATATAGGGTTTGATGCCAAGAAGGTATCCTTTCTAGCTGAAAGTTATGCTGAAACTGAAGCCAGGTGCACCTTCAGAGTTGAGTGCTGCAGCCCCGGGGAATACAGGTGAGACAAACAATCCACAAGGGTTGGGAACCAAGCCTGGGCTGGAATTATACCCTTCTCACTGCACCAAATGGAAAATATTTTCCATTTTGAGGCATAGGTTTTCTTAGTGGAAGGTTTCCTGTAGCCTTTAAGGACTTCTAAAACTGCTTCAGAGAACTGGCAATCTGCATATTCTGAGTCCTCAAGAGCCAGGCCTTGAGTTTGAGAGACCTGAGACTGGGGTACACTACTTTCCCCTGGAAGGAAGTCAGGGGATTAGAACTCTAAGGGAGGTGAATCAGCTTGCCCACAGACACTGGAGCAGCAGGAGTACTATAAGTATCTGTTCGTGACGGGGCTACCAGAATCATCGAGCTGGTTATGACCTAAGCTTGACGAGCACCCAGAGTATCAGTGGAAAGGCATAGAGGTACCTGGCTGTCCAATCCAGAATTAGGGCATCCATAGGAACTGTTCCCTTCACTGGGGCCCTGCAACAAGAGAGCTAAGTGGTGATTTTGGTAGAAAACAAAGAGGTCTATTTCTGGGGTCCCCCACCTCCTGAATAGAGCATTCACCACTTGCTCGTTCAATGCCCATTTGTGATGGGTCTGGTTTATCCTGCTCAAGGCATCTGTCAAAGTCCTGTCCTTGCCAGGCAGATGAACTGACTGTAGGAGGCATTTAGGGAGTAAACAAGGTTCCATATTTGTATATGTGAGTCTGCACTCTCCCAGGTACCGTGGATGGTATGATCCCTTAAGTGAGCACCCCATCCCCAGTGGTGGAATTCAAGCATGCATGGGATAGTCATAAGGCAATTCTGGGGGGTGGGGGTAGGAAGAAGTAGGCTGCTGGTTAACTAGGATCTGCAGCTTATCCAGTAGGTAGGGAAATGGGCAGACTGGGTGGGCCAAGCGGTCCTTACCTGCCATCAAATTCTATGTTTCTAAGTCTATTGCCTCTGTACACAGTGGAGTGAACCTTGTCCCTCCTTGCTTGTGGATGTAGTACATTGTGGTATTGTCTGTTCTGATTTGTACCACCTTCCCTGTATGAGATGAGAGAAAGCCTGAAGGGCCAGATAAACAGCTCTTAACTCCAGCAGGTTTATGTGAGTCTGCACTCTCCCAGGTACCGTGGATGGTATGATCCCCTAAGTGAGCACCCCATCCTAGCAGGGAAGCATCGGTTGTGAGAACCAGAGAGGGAGGTTCCTGTAGAAATGGAACCCCTTGCCTTAAATTTTCCAGTTCCCTCCACCATTGGAGGGCCTGTAGTAACATTTGTATGACTGGTACTGGTTTTGAGAGTGGGTCCCGCCTTTGGCACCAGTGTGCTCTGAGGTGGAACTGAATGTCTCTCATCTGAAACCTGGCACCTATGACTGTGCTTGTTGCTGAAGCCACGTTCCCTAACAGTTGAAGAAACTGTTTTGCTGGCTTTGGCCTGCCCAGGGAAAATGAGCCTGCCAAAAGCCGAAAGCTGTCCGCCCTCCTCTGAGGGAGAAAAGCTCTTCCCACTACTGTATTCAGTTCTGTACCTATAAACTGCAAAACCTGGACAGGGGCAGGACTGACTTTTTGGTATTGAGAAGGAATCCCAGGGACAGCAGCATTTCCTGGGTTAGCTGAAGGTGGTCTGACACCTGTTGGTGAGATTTTCCTACGATTAGCCAATCGTCCCGATAAGGAAAAACTGTGACACCCAGTCTTCTGAGGTGTGCCACTACTACTCCTATGCACTTGGTAAAGACCCTTGGTAAGGCCGAAGGGAAGTGTTGAGAACTGGTAATGGCATGAGGGAGTCTGAATATGAGATATGTTCTGTGTGACTCCCTTATGGGAATATGCATCCTTTAAATCCAAGGAAAATAGCCAGTCCCCTTTGTGTAGAGTTGGCAAAATCATGGCCATTGCGACCATTTTAAACCTGGGCTTTACCATGTACTTGTTTAGCAGTCTGAAGTCTAGTATAGGCTGCCACTCTCCAATTTTTGTTATTGTTAGGAAATATCTGGAATAAAACCCTTGCCCTCTTTGGTTGTGGGGAACAGGCTCCACTGCTTTTGCCAGCAGTATGACCTGTACCTCCTGCTCCAGTAGTTTTCTTTCTGAGAAGGGAGCTGGAGCAAAATGTTTTAGCCTTGGAGGAGGAAGGGACTTGAAGCAAAGGTAGAGACCCTGACTCTCTATTTCTAGGACCCATTTGTCTATGGTTATTTTCAACCATTCTTGGAAATAGTGGGTGAGTCTGCCCCCGACAGGATGTGAAAAGGCAGCCTGAAGGGGAAAAGTCAAGGGTTCTGTTTTGCTTGCTGCTGAGGCTGAACAGATTGGGATCCTCTCCAAGAACCCCTTCTACCTATAGTTCTGTAAAATCCAGTCTGCTGTGGTTGGTACTGCTGCTGGGGAACAGCCTGTACCTGAAAGAAAGGCCTCCTAAAAGAGGACCTGCCCCTGCCTCCCCTAGAATAAGACGAAGCTGAAGTAGAGGGTCTGTCTCTAATCGAGTTGTTCCTAAAAGTAGCTTTATATTCGTCTACTTTTTTCATATATGCTTCAGTCTGGGCACCAAAAAGAGAGTGGCCCTCGACACGGAAAGTCCATTGCCTTACTTTGGGTGTCCTGGGTGAGGTTGGTAGCCCTCAGACAGGCAAATCTTCTTGGAGCAATGGTACCAGCCATCCACCTTGCAGCTGTATCATTAGTGTCAGCTGCCATCTGAAATTGGTATTTGGAAGCCTCCGAGCCCAATTTTGCTGTGTCTAGCAGCTCTGAAACTGTTAAACAGGGGTTAGCCTTATCATTGCCCAGCACTGACTGCCAGAGAGCTTTCTGATAAAGGGTTGCATAGGCCTTGTAGCTGGCTTGATGAATTGCCAGGGATGCCTTAAAGTACCCCATTTTTGCCATGCTGTCCACCCTTCTCGAATCCTTCTCAGGGGGGTGAGAGGATCAGGGAGTTTTGGATTTCTCACAGGCAGCCTGCTGTACAATACCCTGGTGGTCTGGGTGACTAAAAAAGAAACTCAGCTCCAGATCTTTCTAACTGATGCTTCTTGTCACACTTTTTGTCAGTGGGTGTGACTGTACTGCGAGCTTTTAGGATTTCTAAAACAACCTTCTTAAAGAATTTGTAAATGGGCAAAAAGGAGCCTCTTTGAGGGTGTCAGCCCCATCAACTCCATGTATTGTGCCTCCTCTTCATCCTGCATCTCTTCAGCTGTCTGGAGATCCAGGGTTTCTACCATTTTCTTGACAAAAAAAAATGGGAAGAGAAACCCTCTGAGGGTCTGGGAGGGGAGTCAAAATCCTGTTCTGGTGACACCTCAGGTTCAATTCCCTCTTCTTCCAGGTCATCTTCCTCATATGCCACTGCAGCAGTAGGCAAAAGAGAGGCAGCAGCAGTTGCTTTTACAGCAGTAGTAATCACAGGCTGCTGAGGGGGGTAGTAAACCCTGAAGCACCTGGAGCAAGGCTAAAGCCTGTGTCAAATCAGCAGGAGAAGGAGCATTAATAGGCACCTGAGGGACCCCTTGAGGCATTTCAGCCAGGGTGTCAATGTGTTTGTTTTTTTTTCAATTTCTTGGCAGGCACCGGGAAGTCAGCCACTTGATTGCCTCTCTTGCCAGAGCCTTCACACATATCGGGGTGGATTTAGAGGCTCTGGAAAGAACTGCCACAGTCTTAGAGGGGGTGGACTGGTTAGAGCCCATGGACTCCACCTCTAGTTTCCTTTTAAGCCTCTCCCTGCATTTTTCTACTGTCTTAATGGGGAAAGACTTACAAATATCACAGTCTTCACTGAAGTGCTGCTGCCCAAGGCAGATCAAGCAAAGATCATGCTCGTCTATCTTGGCAAACACCTCTGCACACTTCAAGTAATTCTTGAACCCAGGGGGTCCTGTTTTCTTTTTAGGCTTGTCTGACATTATAGAAAACAGGAACCAGTGACCAACCAAAACACAGCCTAATTCAAATATTTGCGGTTGGTTTCAATGGAGTAATGGTCGGTTCAGGAACCGATAAAGTGAAAAAACTATCGGTTCCAATCGGATCCGGAACCGAGAAACCGCTGGGGAAAACTGGTAAACCTCGGTTCAAAAGCGGTTAAAATTAAAGGTAACTGGAACCCTCCAAAAAGGATCAGATTAAATAAAAAAGAAGGTTGGTTGCCCCTCAGTTCAAAGGAACCGCGAGGGACCGCTAAACAAGTTTAAATTTAAAACTTATGAGGTATAAAACACTACAGAACTATGACGCTAGGCAGTAATGAATAACAAAACAAAAATGCTTAAGTTTTTTGCTGTGTGCACTACAGGAATCTGTCTTGATTGAGAGATCTCCAGGGCATCTGAACTTTGCAGCAGAGAGAAGAAATCTGAGGTAGAATATAGCCAGTTGACACTGGGCAGTTTGAAAATAGATGCACAAGTTAAACATTCCATGATTAGCATAGCATTCTATTCTCTCTGGGGCAGTGCTGATTTAAAGGAGCACTGCAAGAGTAATAATATTAGTGGAATCCTGGGGTAAGAAGGGGAATGCTGTTTTTTTATCTGGATTTCTTCTTACACTGGATAAAGAAATGCCTTTCAATTGCGCTGCACATTCATACATGGTTTCAGTTCTTCAAGCCTACAATTTTCCCTCTTCCTTCACCTCCTGGATTAGGGCCCTGTATGCTTCTGCCCATGTTTGTCCACATATTAATGGATGGGTTGGTACTAGTTTCCAACAACTTACAGAGTGTTCACCAGGGGTGCCTCCTTTGTCCCACATTTTACACATTTTGTATTGATCCTCTTCATATGCTGAAAGATACTCGGGCTGCAAATTGTAAGTCATCTCCTTTAATACAGGTACCAGTAAAGGCAGCAGCTTACGCAGATGACAACACACAGTTAAAGATGCCAAAGTGGCAGAACATGCTATTGCTCTGTTCCAAGATTATTCTGCTAGTTCTGGGTCAGCAATTAATTTACTGAAAAGAACAAGTTTAGTTCTTGGTTCCAAAAGAGTAAATAATATTGCAGGGAGCCCTATTTCTTCTGTTCCATTTAAAAGATAAGGGTTTATTTTGGTCATGGGAATATGGCTTGGCACAAATGGAGTATTAAAACTAAGCAGGCAAAAATACAGATTACTCACCTGTAACAGTAGTTCTAGGAGTGGTGTATTTTGTTCATCCATATGTTCTGGCAGTGAACTTTCCTCTGTAAATGTTGCCAGAAAGTCTTCAAGCTGGCTCTGCCCCCTCCCCGGGGTGGTATAACCTCGGCTCCACGACACCAAATCTTGCCGCTGGAAGGTTGTAACCGTTGAAGCTGGTGGCATTGTTGAACCGTGGGATGAACAACATATACCACTCCTAGAACTACTGTTACAGGTGAGTAACCTGTGTTTCTAGAGATGTGGATATGTTGTTCTATCCACACATTTTGGCAGACTCCTAGTAGTTCTCTGGGAGGAGGAAGGCAAGGTGCACACCCACTACTTAAGAAATCAAGACTGGAGAACTAAGGCCCCAAAACCAGCATCCCGGCGTAACTCGAGGTCAATGTGGTAATGGGAAATGAAGGTGTGTGCAGACTTCCAGGTAGCAGTCCTGCAGATTTCCTGGATAGGGATGTCCCCAGAAGCAGCCACTGATGCAGCGCTATGGCAGGTGGAATGAGCCCTTAGCCCTCCAGGAGGCTCCCTACCTGCCAACCTATAGCAGAGATCAATGCAAGAAGTGATCCACCTGCCAATAATCCACTTGGCTGCAGGTCTCCCAGGTGAGGCTTCAGCGTAGGTGACAAACAGCTGGCGAACCTCTCCATGAACTCCAGCTGTGTGCTCTTTGTAGTAAGCAAACGCTCACCTCAGGTTCAAGGTATGGAACCTGTGTTTGACTTCCAAGCTGTGATTTGGGAAGAACACCGGAAAACTCATCACCTGATTCAGGTGAAACTCCAACACAACCTTCGTGAGGAACTTAGGGTTGGGGCGCATGACAGCCTTGTCCCTTTGGAAGACCAGGTAAGGAGACTGCTCAGAAAGCACCTGAAGCTCACTGATCCTTATGGCTGATGTGATAGCCACCAAGACGATGATCTTCCATGACAGGTGAGACAACTCACACCTGTGCATCGGTTCGAATGGCTTGCCCATGAGCTTTGCCGAAACCAGCAACAAGTCCCACAGTGGTGGTGGTTCACGTACCGGAGGGGAAATGTGGCCAAGGCCTTTGAAAAAGCACCACAGCACCTTCTCCTATGCCACCAACTGCTGACCAGCCCGCGCCTGATAAGCAGAGATGGCTGCCAGGTGCACCTTAAGGGTCGTCGACCGAAGTCCCCCTTTTGAGATAGACCACAGGTATTCCAAAATGCTAGCCACTGGACAGGACAGAGGGTCCTGTCCCTTGCCCTGACACCAAATGGAGAATCTCTTTCATTTGAAGGCATAGCACTTTCTGGTCAATTCCTATCTAGATGCCTCCACTACAGTGAGGACATCTTCGGAGAGACTCAAAGCCTGGAACTCTAGCCACTCAGGAACCAGGCTGTCAGGTGCAGGGTCTGAAAGTCCAGGTGGAGTACCTTCCCCTGACTGATGGAGAGCAGGTCTGAGGCGTATGGGAAGATGCCTCAGGAGCCTGTTACTGAGGCTGAGGAGATTTGGGTACCAAAACTGGCAGAGCCAGTCCAGAGCCACTAGGATCACCCATGCCTTGACTATCCTGACCTTGAGTAGCACCTTTTAAATCAAGGGAAGTGTAGGGAAGGCACAGGAGAGGCCTGGGGTCCACGGCCTTGAAAAGGCATCCCCTTGCAGCAAGCCCTGCTGAGGGGGGTGGGCAAAATACAGCCTCAGTTTTGCGTTCTCCCTGGAGGTGAACAGGTCCACCTGAAGGGTGCCCCACTAGGAGAACAGACTGTGGACTACCTCTGGATGGAGAGACCACTCGTGAGATGCCTCGGCCACCCAGTTGAGGGCATCTGCGGAGGTTCCTGCCACATGGATGGCTAGGAGATCCGCCTCCAGGCTGTGTACGAGAGTCCAGATGCGGACAGCTTCCTTGCAAAGGGGCAGGGAGTGCATCTCGCCTTGCATGTTGAGGTAGTACATGGTCGTGGTTTTGTCCATCTGGACTTGGACCACTTGACCCTGAACAAACGGAACGAATGCAGTCAGTGCCAGCCAAACTCCTCAGAGCTCCAACAGGTTGATGTGGCATCGGGACCTGGGGTGTCCAGAGCCGTGGACTCTGTATTCCCCAGATGGGTACTCCAGCCCAAGAGAGAGGCGTTGGTAATCAGGATGACCGTCAGCTTGGGGTGGACAAATGGGATCCCTTCCTGCAGATGCTCTGGGATTAGCCACCACTGGAGGGCATCCCACATCTTTTGGGTCACCGTGACCATGTGGTTGAAGTGACCTTTGCGCTGAGACCACTGGCTGGCCAGCTCCCACTGCAGTGAGTGCAAATGTCAGTGGGCCCATCGGACCACGCTGGGGCAGGCCGACATGAAACCCAGAAGGTGCAGTAAGTCCCGGGCAGGGTGCAACTGCCCAACCAAAAATGATCAAGCAAAGGAGGAGAGAACCTCTGCCCCTGTCCGACAGAAGCCGGGCTCTGGCACAGCAAGAATCTAGCTCTGCCCCAAGGAAACTGATCACTTGTGAGGGCACAAGTTCCGATTTGGCCTCATTAACCAGGAGGCCAAGATCCTTGCAGGTCTGGAGCGCCAGGTCCCTGGACTTCTCCACCTCCTGCCTGGAGGGACCTGCTATCAGCCAATCATCCAGTTAGGGGTACACCTGGACCCCTCGGTGATTCAGGTAAGCTGCCACCACTGCTGTGCATTTGTTGAAGACCCTGGGAGCCAAGGAGAGGCCAAATGGCATAGCCTGGAACTCATAGAGGGTTCCCTCAGCTCAGAAGCAGAGGAAGCTTCGAGGGGACGGATGGATCAGGATGTGAAAGAATGCATCCTGAAGATCCAGAAAGCAAAACAACATGACTTGCTCCAGAGATGATATGATCTGGGACAGAGTTACCATCCTGAAGGTGCGGAACCTGAGGAATTTGTTCAGGTTGTGCAGATCTAGAATGGGGTGCCAGCCCCCCCCGTCTGCTTTGGCACCAAGTACCACCTGGAGACAAACCCTGGGTGTGCTGGAGAATCCGTTACCCTGAGCATGACCTCCTTGAGGAAGATTTGGGCTATGCCAACCGAGTGTCTGTGGATACCAAGTCCCCCATGGTGCACGGACTCTGCTGGGCAGATACTGCTAGAATTCTAGAGGCAGACCCAGACTGACCACTTCCAGAACCCACCTGTCCATGGTGATAGCGGACCAGGCATAAAGAAAGTGGTCGAGTCGGCTCCCCACAGGAGGACCCAGGGGAGGCATGAAGGCATTTGGGTGGCACCTCCCATCGCGTCACTGAGCAGGCTTGGAGGAGGAGGAGGACCTAACTCAGGAGACACTTTCAGACCACCGAGGCCACAGACTTGGGGCCTAGGTCGCCAGGACTGAGCCTGCTGGCCATACTGATGCTGGGCTGGTTTTGCCGCAGGAGTGGAGGACTGAAAGGGCTTACGCTTCTGCTGTTAGAGTTCTTGGGATCCCTCTGGGTGGATGTTACAGACTGCAAGGTGACATTGGACTTCTTGATACGCTGGAGGTGACCCTCCACACCAGGCCCAAACAGGTTGGTGCCTAGGAATGGAAGATCTGCCAGCTTGTGCTGAGTGTCTGCCGTGATGGTTGAGATCTGCAGCCAAGCCCTATGGCACATGGTAACTGCGTCCTCCACCAAGCAGGCACAGGAATCTCCGATATCCAGAGCCATCTGAAGTTGCTGCTTGGCCACAGTCAAGCCCTGGTCTCAGACCTGCTTGACCGTAGTCTGGAGGTCTCCAAGAAGATGAGGAATCACCTCACATAGGGAGCCAAAAAGCACATGAGAGAAGTAGTGTGCCATCAGGATGGCCGAGCTCGCCTGGTGGAGGCCAAGCAAGGAGGCAGCATAGCCCTTTTTAACCGAGTGGTCGAATTTCTTGGACTCCTTATCCGGTAGCTTATTGACGTCCCGAATACTGCCTAAGTGCTGAAACACAGGGTCTGCCACCAACCCTTTGGCTGAGGGTGCTGTGTAAACCCGGAAAGGGTACCGGTGGGCATCGCATATTAGTGGGCCTTTCAAGCCAAGGTCACAGGGCATGAGGCAAGGCACTGCCAAAGCTCCAGTGCAGGGTCTTGGCCACTGGGAACGCCTCCATCAGAGAGTCCCCGTTATCCAGAATCTCTGTGAGGGGATAGCAAGCCCGCTTATTGACGGGTTCCGGTTTCATCCCCATGGACTCAGACATGAGACTGAGGATGCTCATGAAAGAAGTGGGCCCATCCTCCATCAAGAGATCCCTCACCAACTCCATGTCAACCGGACGGGAGTGCAGAGAGGAATCCTCAGACTCAGAGGAGTCCACAAGAGCGGCCAACTACCTGAGTCACTCTCGATCCACCGCAGGTGGTCAGGTGTAAGACTGACCAACAGTCGATGGTGAAGTCCCTGAGCCGGCCAAGATTTATTTATTTATTTATTTAGTTAAACATCAGTTTAGAAACCTTTGAGCCAGAGGCTCAATTACAAAGGTACCTCGTCACAAAGAGGACATCAGAACAGTAGTACAAGGGACACAGTACTTACAAACAAAAAAGTTACAGTTCAATTACAATTTTGTTACAATAGAATACAATCTCCAATGAAGCAAAAGATAACAAAAGGTGAAAAACTTATGGTCGGGGGAGAGCTGGTGGGGGTAGAAGGGAGGAGGAATTAGTAGGGAAAGGAAGGCGGGGGAGCCGCTCAGTGAGCACTGTCAAACAGAGTATATATATATATATTTTTTTTTTTTTACACTAGGCTAGCGGCAGTTGCATTTGCGAGAGCTAAGCAGGAAGTTTCTGAGCCTGGGCTTAAAGCAAGCTAAGGTTAGTGAGTTTGAGACACTGGCAGGGAGGAGTTATACCAGAGAGGCGCGGTGAGGGAATGCCCTCTGACCTTGAGAGGTCCTGGCTCTGGATAACTAGGGTAGCTCTTGGCAGGCTGCACGTGATCAGGGTTGGTGCAGTATGGCGAATGGAGTTGGATAGGCCATGGGGGATGGCCACGCAGGGCTTTAAAGGTGAGCTGGCATGTCTGATACATGAGTCGCTCTTCCAGGTTGAGTAGGGTAGCCAGGGTGTACAGCTCACATGTGTGAGTGAGTCTGGGAGCACCAGTGATAAGTCTGCAGGCCTTATTAACTGTGAGGCGAACCTTGTTGAGGGCAGTCTGATCTGCTGAGCCATAGACCGAAGGCCATAGTCAATGAGAGACATGACAGAGGAGGTGACAGCCAGGCGGAGGGCATCAGGAGGGAGGCATTTCTTGTGCCGGTAAAGAATGCCTAGCCGTGAGTTGGCGACAGAATTTAGGGCAGATGCATGTCCATGGAATGAAAGTGCAGGGTCAAAGGTTATACCAAGATATTTATAGGACTGCACCTGGTCAATGACGAGATTGGGTGTGGAGTGGACAGCTAAGGGAAACTTGTTGTACTTATTTTGGGGTGGGAGAAGAGCATCGTTTTGTTTTCTTAAGGTTGATAACAAGTCGGTGCTCAGTGAACCAGGTAGCTGCAGAGTCAAAGACTAGTTGGAGGGAGTTCTGTAGCAGCATGGGGTCATTGTGGGAGGCAACAAGAACAGCATCATCAGCATAGAGAAGCATCTTACCTTACAACTGCTGGGTAGGGAGTTAAGAAAGAGTGAGAATAGTAGGGGTCCAAGAATTGAGCCCTCGGCACCCAGAGCGAATGGGGCATGTTTCAGAGAGTACGTTGACTTTCACACACTGGGAGCGGGCGGAGAGATAGCTGGTGCACCAGGAAACAGGTCCTGAGGCAAAGCCTATTAGGTCAAGGGTGGAGAGCAAAAGAGGATGCGAAACAGTATCGAATGCTTTAGACAGGTCAATGAATATAGCACCAGCCAGGGCACCAGAGTCCAAGGAGGCATGGAGGAAGTTGGAAAATTCCAGGAGTGCTGTATTGGTACTATGACCTGCTCTGAACCCGTGTTGTTCAGGGCAGAGAACATTGTACTTACAGAGGTAGTCAGAGACTTGGGGCGCCACAATTTTCTAACCCTAGCAGGGTAGAGAGGATTGAGATGGTCGGTGAGTTACCTGGAAGAGTCCTGTCACCACCTTTATGGACAGGGGTAACTGTGGCAATCTTCCAGGCAGAGGGAATTGTCTGAGACAGAGTGATTGGTTGAAATGCACATAATAGGTGAGAAGACCTGATCTAGACCTGACGAAAAGGCAGGGATCAAGTGAGTCATTACCGATGGTGTTACCTTTTAGAGCTTTTAGCAAGTAAGGCCTAGCTTCTTGCATGGTGACACGACGCAGGTGGAAAGAGGGGCGGCAATGGGTGGTGGTACAGATGGAGGAGGTGGACTGAAAAGTTACCAGGAAGTACTGAGCTAAGGTCGTAAAGGAGTTATTGAGGTGGGTGGCAATGAGGGCAGGGTCAGAGGAGACGTACCATTGATGTTGAGAAGAGAAGGAGAGGGGGACGGGAGTGACCATTCAGTTGCTTGATGTTGTCCCAGAAGCACCTGGGGTTCCCCAGGAGGAGGTAAGAGAGGTTTGGTAGTATTCCGCCTTTGTTTCTATGGATGGCCCAGGTGCACTAGGTTGCGGTGGCGGCATAGGACTGCCTGTCAGCTGAATGGCCAGTAGCAACAGCAAGGCGCCAAAGATTGTCGTGTTGCTTAAGTTGCCACAGTAGGGCAGGGGTGATCCAGGGCATGTTTCACTTTGGACCTCCTAGCAGTTATGGGAGCAAAGATATCGTAGGCAAAGTTGAAAGTGCTTACAAAGAAGGCCAGGGCCAAGTCAATGTTGGTTGCCCCGCTGAGGGACCAATCAGTGTGGGCAAGGAAGCGCGAAGTCTATGAGTCCCCAGGCCTAAGCCTTTCAGAGGTGGTAGTTTTGACTGGGGAGAGCCGAGGGGTTTCAGCTGAAAAGCACAGGGAGTGGTCACTGAGGCAGTCAGGAAGGATTTGGATGTTGCGGATGCGGATTGGCCTGTTGGTGAGGACCACATCCAGGAGGGTGCTTGTCCCACCCCAGGGTTTTTTCTAGTAGGCTGTGAGACCAGTTGAGTTAGGTCAGATTCCTTAGTCGGAGCCCCAGTCAGTGTCTGTTTGGGCGGAGGCTCCACTGCAATCGGTGGAGAGGCAAGGTTCAGCCTAACTGAGATGGTCTGAACCAGCTCTGCTGATGGAGAAATGGCGTCGACCGGTCCCACCAGGGGCGTCCATGTCAGCCTGTCAGGTGAGAGCCAAGTGATGGCTGGTGTGGGAGCTGGAGTCGGCTTCAACAGGCCAACATCAACTGATGCCACATGAGGTCTTCGTAAGGTCGACGCAACTTGCACCGATGCCTCTCCTCACCCGAGGAGGACAAATAGCAGCGGTCCCGCTTCCCCTGGCGTTGAGAGCAGGACCGCTGATGTTGGTGAGATCTGTTCAATGCACTGGATGAGAAAGACCTAGACCTTGAACTTGGCCGCTGGGGTTGCCAGTGGGGGATCTTGGAGGGAGCCGGGGAGATCCACGGATCCTCCTGGTCTAGTTCCGTGAGCGGAGGGTCCAGCTCAGCGGGTTGAACCGTCCCTTTGGTGGTCACCAGCAGGACCGGAGTCGTAAACAAGGAGTTGTCGGCCTCTGCTGACAACAACCAGTTGACAGGGTCAAGAAAAATCTTGGCCGCATCGTCAGCCGGTGTCTCGACCAACTGGCCCGACAGGGTATATGTGAAGCCAGCAGCCAAGACCGCGGTATCAACCATGGTCAAAACCTGTGATTTCTGAGACCGACAACATTCCTGGTCCGAAGAACGTCAATGGTGAGTCTTCCCCTTTTCTTTCTTGGACTCCTTCTGGGAGTGGGAGTTGTGTGAACCCAAAGGGCCCTGTCCCTTGGTAGGGAGATATTGGCACAGCTCCATGCAGGAGCCTGAGTAAGTGCTCAGCTTGAGCAGAACAAAGGCAGATGCCAAAGACGACTGCATGGCGGCCCAAGCCGCCTCCTCCTCGAAGGCCGTAAGTTGCTCCCGCAGCTGCGGAGACCACCCAATGGGCATCCTTGGATTTGACTGGCAGGGTCAACTTCAGGCAGGTAAGGCGGTCCTCGTTGACCGATGCATTAAATGATCGACAATAATCACAGGCCTGGGGATCGTGCTTGTGGCCCAGGCAGTAAATGCACATGGCATGGGGGTCAGTACACAACATCTTCTATCCACATGGGCACCGGCGAAATCCGGGTGAGGACTTTTCCTCTATCGTGGTCATTCCTCCATCGCAGTCGCAATCAATGATCAAACTAAAGACAAAACTCTAAAGAGTTTAAAGTTTTGGAATTAAATACAAAGATTTTAGCACTAGGGCCTACTCAACGCAGGAGCGGTAAGGAGGGAACCTGCTTCTTCCAGTGGAAAGGAAGATCTGGCGTCTTGGGGTGGAGCCAAGGGTTATACCACCCAGGTGAGTGAAGGAGCCAGCTTGAAGACCTTCCAGCAACATTTAAAGGGGTAAGGACACTGCCAGAACGTGTGGATAGAACAACATATTCACGCCCCTAGAACAGATAATTACTAAATGGAGGCAGTGGGATATGAACAAGAAAGAAAACGTGTGTTCATGATTCCTACTTTCTATTTATCAGTCAGGTACAATCTTTACCAGGGAAGGGTCACTGGAGGTTACAGTCCTTAATATTTTCTTTCAAGGGCTCTGGGGGAGCTATCTCAATCCAGTAAAGAGCACTGTGACATCTGCCTATCAAGGCAGGAGATTTGGGTATGATTAACCCAGCAATGTTTTACTTTCATTAAATTTTTATAACAATTTTTATAAAAACTAAAATTTGATCTACTCCTCCATCTGAGTGTAATAAGTTTCTTAGAAGTCTGGGAGAAGGGTTCTATCAAAAGGAAACACCGAGGAAATTGTAATATCCCGGAGCATCTTCGTGGATACTGCACTGAAATTAATGTGTGGGACCTTTCCATAACTAATCTCTTATCCCTGACCAGGAAATGCAGACTCACTTCTGTTGGTCCAGTCCCCCTCATAGAGTTTTTTCCCCGTTGGGTTGGCACAGGCTGGGTTTCTCAGCCCTGTCCCTGTCCCTCTCGCCTGGCACCCACGACCTGGTCCACCGAGCCCCGTATCCCCCACAAATTCCCCTCAATTGTGGGGCTGGGAAGGGGAGGGCCTTCCTTCCAGCACCAGGAGACAAAATCCAGATTTGTGGGTCAGGTGGTCCGGCAGTGGCGCGGGACCAAGGCGGGCAGGCAGGGCTTCATGTTGCCTGTGCCAGCCTCTTTTCAAAAATTTGCGAACTTACGAGCGTGCGTAGGATCAATGCAACAAATGCTCATTAAACAGTCATTTTTGGGAATTTTTTTCACCAAATTTTTAACACTTCTGCTCATGAACAGTGTGACTGTGATTTTCTTAATCTGTCCTGAACATTGATTTTGCACACTGACTGTGCCATTGTGCACTACATGGGCGGAAACACGTTTTGGGCAGGATGTGAAAAATGACAGCTGTACTGCTCATAAGGAGGTATGGTAAAATGGCAATGTTGAAAATCTGGAGTGAAAATATTGAAAATTCACAAACTTACGAGCATGCGTAGGAACTGTGGAACGTGTGCTCCTAAAACAGTCATTCTGGTGAATTTTTTCACCAAATTTTCAAGCATGGACATTTTAAGATCGCTGCTCATGAACAGTGTCACTGTGATTTTCTTAATTTGTCCCAAACATTAATTGCGCACACCGACTGCGCCACTGTGCTACATGCATGGAAACACATTTTGGGCGACATGTGAAAAATGACAGCTGTAATGCTCATAAGGAGGTGTGGTAAAATGACGATGTGAAAAATCTGGGTGAAATATATAAAATTTGTGAACTCTGGCGTTAAGTAGGAACTGCGCCAGCGTACCCTCATCAAAACAAGTCATTTTAGAATTTTGACTAATTTTCAACATAGCCATTTTAAGACCTCTGCTCATGCACAGTGTCACTGTGATTTTCTTAATGTGTCTCACACATTGATTTCGCACACTGACTGCGCCACTGTGCGCTACATGCACGAAACACATTTTGGGCAAGATGTGAAAAATGACAGCTGTACTGCTCATAAGGAGGTGTGGTAAAATGGCAATGTTGAAAATCCAAAGTGCAAATATAAAAAGTTGCGAACTTACGAGCATGCGTAGGAACTGCGCAACTCACACTTGCAAAACAGTCATTTTTACACATTTTTTCATCAAATTTGCAACATAGGCTTTCTGAGAGCCCATCTTATGAACACTGGTACTGTCGTTTTGTTAATCGGTCCGGAAAGGTGATTTCGTGCAGCGACCGCAAAATCACCCTTCGAGCCCGATTAATGCCATGACAGTGACAGAATTCATAAGGAGGGGTCCCAAAACCCCCATGTTGAAAATTTGGTGCCAAAATTCCCCAAAATGCCTGAGATATGCAGCAAAGCTGAAAAAACCCTATCTATCCCATTATATAGCTTACCAGCATTTCCTCAGTTCGCGGTCGGCTTTGAAGAGTGAAGGCATGTTCCCGGTCTACCGAAGATTGTCACGCCGAGGTCCGGAGGTAAGTATGGGGTGTGGGGAGGCAGGGTGCGAAGTGGGTGGGTACGGGTTGTGGGAGGGGAGGCAGGGAGAAGCGCCGAGGGACAGTTTTTGTATTTACAAGTTTATTTTTTTTTTAATAAGACGACGGACGCTTGCCACGCTGGGGTGGGCTCCCAGCGTGGCACCTGAAGCTTTGGGGGGCCTGGAACTCACGGGAGGATTGGGCACCTCACAGCCATACAGTGTGTGCGTGGGGGGAGGGGAAGGCGCATGATACCCAGTATGGTCGTGTGTGTGTGTGTGTGTGTGTGTGTGTGTGTGTGTATGTGTGTGAGAGGGGAGCCCTGCTCACTGAAGCCGAGCTCTCCTTTCAACTGTACGGCCACTGCATTTTCAACTGCTGTCATAGACAGCTGCAGCAGTGATTGGGGAACTGGGGCCATGCCTGCAAACTCACTGACTGAATTGGAAGACGGGTGTCACACCTCTGAAAACTCGGATGATGGTACTGTTTCTTGCACATGTGTGCAAGCAACATAAAAAATAGCAGGACAAGAGGACACAGCATGAGATTAGAGGGATGCCGATTAAGGGGTAATGTGAGGAAGTTCTTTTTCACAGAAAGGGTCGTGGATGCATGGAACGGCCTACCTCAGGAAGTGGTGGATATGAATACAGTGCAGGGCTTCAAACAAGCATGGGATAGGCATAAGGGAGCAATACAGATGAGTATGAATAGATAGGCCATTGACAGAGCAAAGGCCGATGGCACATTTATAAGGTAGAAAAAAAATGGGCAGACTGGATGGGCCTTGCGGTCCTTATCTGCCATCAACTTCTATGTTTCTATGTTCTATGCAACAGTGGATCTTCAAGAGAATCTCTTGCATCAGGCCACACCTATGCAACTATAACCGTCAGCCACCAGGACCACAATGAAATTATTTTTGCTAGCAGTGTAGTAGGGGCTGCCCATGACAACATCATACATTGACATCCTCACTCTACAGAAGCATGAGTGGCCCCTCTCCCTCCTCAGTCCCCGGATCCTGGGGAACCGAGGGAGAGCAGAAGGTCCCTGGAACCAGACAAGGTTGAAAACAGTAGGTAGACAATCCTGAAAAGAGAGAGAGAGAGAGAGAGAGACAGGAGTGAAGAATCTCTCCGTGTAGAGTGGGATGGCGTGGCCTGATGCAAGAGATTCTCTTGAAGATCTACTGATATGGTAAGTATACAACTGTTCTACCTTCTTCGAGGATATCTTTTGCATCAGGCCACACCTATGGAATGAGGCCCAAGCAGTACAGACAGAGACACAGTCTGGGTGGCTGGTGGCTACAGGCCTAAGAAAGGAGGCCTTGAAGCATAGCCAAGCCATATCCTGCTTTTATTCTAGAGGCAATGTCCAGACTGTAGTATTTAGTGAAATTGGGAACAGTACTCCAGGCTGCAGGAGCACAAATTTCTGCAGTTGATACATTCCTGAAACAGGCAACAGAAGAGGCCATGCCTCTGGCTGAATGGCCACAAACACCACCAGGAAGTTCCTTACCAAACTTTCTGTAACAGAAAGTAATACAGTTGGCCAACCATTTGGACAAGCGCTGTTCAGAAACTGGTACGCCCTTTTTTCCAGCGAAGGAAACAAAAAGCCGTGAGGACTTCCCACAGTCATTCATACGATGAACATAATCTCTGAGTATTCTATGTACATCTAGTGTATGGAGCAATGCTTTCCCTGGATTGGCATGCTCTGGAAAATAAACTGGTAGATGGACAGTCTGATTCAAAGTAAACTCTGACACTACCTTAGGAAACAACTTAGGTTTGGTCTGTAAAGACACCCTGTCTTTGTGGAAAATTAAATGAGGCTCACACATTAAGAGCCTGAAGTTCAGAAATCCTTCAAGCAGTAGTAATATCAACTAAAAATAATACTTTCTCAGAAAGGAAGCATAAGCCACAAGTCACAGCTGGCTCAAAAGAAGCTAAAGCGAGTTTGCCCAACACAAAATTCAGGTCCCGGCCTGGGCCTGGACTGCAAATGGGAGGCTTCAAGTGCAGGATACCTCTCAAAAACATACAGGCTACATCTAGCTTTGTCACTGTATGGCCCTCAATAGGCACATAGAATGCTGAAATAGCAGCCAAGTGTACTTTGACAGAAGAGTATTGGGAGTCCTGAATCTGACAAGAACAATAAATTCTCTAGAACCTGATTCAATGTGCAAGTGAAGGGATCCAAGTGAGGGGAAGCGGCCCACAAAACAAACTACTTCCACTTCATGGAGTAAGTGGCTCTGGTGGAAGGTTTTCTGTCAGTCACCAGGACATCAGCCACCTTTGGGGACACTCAAATCTCACAATGGCTATGTCTTCAGGAGCCAGGCATGCAGGAGGAGTGATTTGAGGTCCGGATGGACCAGCATGCCCAGTTCCTGTAACAGTACCCCAGCCCCCCTGCAAGGGCTTGCTGAGGGTTCCCCTGCTAACTGCTGCAGAAAGTGAACCCATATCTGCTGTGGCCAGCAGGGTGCAACCAGGATCATGTTGTTCCCCTCCATCTACAGCTTGATTAGCACCCTCTGAATCAGAGGAAATGAAGGGAAGGTGTAAAGGAACCTCCCACTCCAGGAGAGGGAAAACTCGTCTCGCCAGACAACTCCAGGCCCTGGATCTAGTGAGCAGAAACTGGGCAGTTTTGCGTTGAGTAGGGACACAAAAAGGTCCAGCTCTGGAAAACCCCATCTGTTGAACAGATCTTCTGTGATGGATGACAGAAGTTCCATTTCATGCATCCAGAACCAAGTCCGGCTGAGGCTGTCCGTCAGGGTGTTCAGCACACCAGAGACATGGACTGCCGCAAGTTCCAGGCCGTGGTCCAGTGCCCAGTACCAGACCCTCATTGTTTCCCTGCAAAGAGGATATGAATGCATCCCCCCTGCATGTTGATAAGAGTAGACCACACGGAAACTGACTGACTGAATCAACAACTGGCCCAGAGTGAGGTGGCTCATACAGAACCACCTTCATCTCTGGGATGTTTATATGGAGGAAAGCCTCGATATGGGACCAGTTGCCCTAGGGTCTGGAACAGACACAGATGTGCCCCCCAGGCCAAGCCGGAGGCATCCATAGTGAGAATTTGCTGAGGAAACGAGATCAGGAATGGGAACTGAGATTTAGGGAAGCCATCCACCACTGGAGGACCCTGCGGACCACAGAGAAGACCAGCACTAGCTGTTCTAGGTCAACTGTGCGTTGGTCCCACTGCACCCGGAGAGTTCACTGGAGCACCCGCATGTGCAGTCTGGCCAAGGGGACAGTGGCAATGGCTGCAGCCATGAGGCCCAGAAGCCTCAAGGAAACCCTCATGGAAACATACTGGCTCTGAACTACCAACTGAGCCTGTGATAAAAGGCACTCTGCTCTGTCTAGAGACAGAAAGGCCTTGCCCTGATTTAAGGACTGCCCCTATATACTGCGGCCTCTGGGATGGGATCAGGACAAACTTGAGCAGGTTGACAGTGATGCCCAGGGAGTGGAACAACTTGAGGGTCCTCTCCAGAGTTCGGAGAAGCTGATCCTTGGATGGAGCTTTGAGTAGCCAGTTGTCCAGGTAGGTGAAGAAGTACAGGCCTTCTCGCCAAAGGGTGCCAGCTACCACTGCTAAGCATTTTGTAAACACCTGCAGCGCAGAGGATAAGCCAAAGGGCAAGAGTCACCCTGAAAAAGAAACCAGAGAACCCTCCTGTGTGGTGGGCACACCACAATATGCAGGTAAGTGTCCTGCATATCCAGGGAGCACAGCCAGTCACCCTGTTTGAGCGGGGACAGCAGCCCTGGGAGAGCAACCATGCAACACTTTTTGTACTGGATGTAGAGGTCTTTGAGATCCAGAATAAGCCTCAGGTCTCCAGTTCTTTTGGGGACCAGGAAAAAACATGGAATAGAACCCTTTGTTCTTCTGCCGCCTGGGCACTGGTTCGATCACCCTTTTCCATAGAAGTGAATGAATCTCCTCCCGAAGAACCACTGCATGGTCTGGAGGATAGGTGGAGGGTACTGGGGAGTCTCTGGGGATTGATCCAAAAGCTCCAGAGAGTGACCTTTTCTATAACCTGAAGAATCCATGCATCTGAAGTTATGGTTCTCCAATGACGGAGATGGAAGGAGAACTGACCTCGGACCACCACCTCTTGGCCAGGGACAGGAAGACGGGGGTCTGGCAAGGAGTCAAGCAGAGGCAGATCTGGCCACTGGGTCTGATCCATCGCTTCTGGGGAGTTTCACAGCAGGATCCAAGGAGGACGGGGTAGGCAAGGCAGAACCGGCCATCCATTTACGCTGAAGTCTGGAGCCCGCACTGGACTTGTGGAACACCTTACAAAAGGACAGGCATTGTCAGCTCCTGGACTGGGTCTAGTAGAGCGAAGGGAGAGACAATAGCCCTACTAGAGGCCTGTAAGTCATTCATAATGTCCTGGACATCAGGCCCGAAGAGCTCTGAGCCAGTGAAGGGGGCATTAAGCACCTTTGGCCGGACATATGCCACAAAGCACAATACCCTCAGCCAGGCATGCATTAGAAGACAATACTTGTGGCAGCAGCCCTGACACCAGTGTCAGACATGTCATATAAGGCCCTGAGGAGGTGACTGTTAATATCCTCTGTTGCCTGGAAAGACTTAAGGACCTCCTGTTTCTGGGAACATTCTGTGAGGGCTTGAGCAGCAGCTTTGCCCTTCTTCCAGATGGTGTTCTGGTACATAACCATATGAGATAAATAATTAGCAATCTGGAGTCCTAGAGTGGAGAAAGCATAAATCTTCTTACCCCAAAGGTCAATCCATCTGGATTACCTGTCATGGGGAAGGGAGCTAAGGTGTTAAGGCACGTTGGACCTGTCCCCTGCCGCTTTGATGACCACAGAGTCAGTCTGAGGTTGGGCAGCATAACAGTGCAGGCCTTAGGGGGCATACTAGAGCTTAACTGCCCTCCAAGTCATGACAGGAACCATGTCAGGGCAGTGTCACGTTGCAGTAGTGGCATTCCTCAGAGATGGCAGAATAGGATGAATGATTTTAGAAGATTCTGGGATCTCCAAAAAGTCCACCAGTTTTCTCTTGGTGGCATCCTCTTCCTCAGTGTGGAGGCCCATGGCTGTAGACAGCTGCTTCATAATATTGAAATAATATTAAAAAAGGTAGGAACTTTAGAAGGGGACACGGAAGTATGCTTAACAGAGTTCTCAATCATTGAAGAAGCAGTAAACCTGTCTGAGGAAAGAGGTTCCTCCTCCTCTTCCTCAGGGAGGATATGATCAAGGTTGTACTCCTCTTCAACGCTGACCCCTTCCAACTCAGTGTCGGACAAGTCAGGGACAAACAGCACCCTGAGGGGCACAGGTTGATGAGGACAAACCAGCATCAATGACAATGGGAGCGGGTCAATGGTGCCGGGGACCCTGGTCTGTGTGAACTTTACTGGTATACCAGGACCATGATTATCTGGGCCAAAATAGTATTGAGATCGATGGCAGAGAAGTCATCAGTTCAGAGCGTAACAAATCATCCGTCAGGTCATGGGCGCCAGAGGGCCCCAGTGTCTGAGGGCCTCGAGAAGTGTCAGGCCTCAATGGAGGAGCTGGGGTTGATAACTGACCTCCCTGGGAAGTGGGAGGAGGCACTGGCAGTAGGGGCCTGGTATAACCAGAGGCCTGCACAGCAGCTGCACCAACAGAGCACCCACAGTAGAGGAAGAAGTCACTGGGGAATGGGAACACAGCCAGGGGGAGCAGTCCCGGTTGCAATCTTTCTTGTGGCTTCCTTCCTCCCCCGAGGACTTGTCTTGGGCTTTAGAGGCCTGGGAGCTTGAAGAATCCGCCAGCAACTAAAGAGGAGGGACCCCAGAGGACCCCTGCCCAGATCTGGCTACCTGTTGTTCCATCAGGAATTTCTTCAAAGCCTTTTTGCGTCACCTAAGGGTTGTAAGGTTGAATTTTTGGCAGAGCTCACAGTCACAGACATCATGGTCAAGCCCAGGACAGCAGATACAGAGATCATGGTCATCTGAAGAAGCAACCTTCTTTCTGCAGCAGCAGCATCAGAATAGAGATGTGGAAGGAGTAACTTTCAACATTAACAAGGTAAAATAATATCTTGTTAAAAAGAGATTCCCAAAGTTAAAGAAAAAGCATCTAGGCAAAAATGGTACAAACTGTGATAGAGCATCCATGGAGACCCATGCAAGTGAAATCGACAGTGGAAAAGAACTGAGGAGGAAGCAGGGTCACAAAAGCCTTTATAGGGCTGATGATGTTGACAGGTGACATCGGCATGGGTGACCCCAGTTGTATTGCTGGAAATGTTCTGTGTGGATCCTGCTTCACTAACTGAGAAACCCTTGAAGATCTAGTGGCTATACTAAAGGGTGGTAGCCTTGGCTGCCAAGTGGTCATCTAGAGAAAACAAACAGACATCAAAATGAAAAAGAAAACTTACCTGGTTGCACAATCCGTTTGTGCTACTGTTCTGGTATACCTAAGCCTAGTACCTAGTAAGACAGTCAGGCTCAGGCAACAAATCAAGAGTGCTTGGAATTCAGCCGTCTGCCTGGGGAGGCCCTCCAGGTGTGAAAGAGGATGGCAGGGAGTCGGGGACCAGAAACCCATGTTGGTGCTGCCAGACTCGTGAATTTTTGCACGGTGTGATCAATATGTCTGTAGTATGGTGGGCTGGCAGTAGCCATGCAGGTGGACAGGCACTGCAATTGCCTCTGATATGAATGTGTGTTGTGTGTATCAGCACTACTTATTTAAAGAGTGGGTAGGTAAATGTTACTGGCTCTAGGTTGTTGCATTTTCGGGTTTTACTCTGCCTCTTTCAGATGACTAAAATCATGTTTAGCATTCTTTACAGGGTGTGCGTGTCCTACTATGTAAGCAATAAGACATGAAAGGTGTGTAATTATGGTTCAATAACTGCATGCCTTCAGTGGGCTATTAGGCAAGAGACAAAGCCAAGTGTCTTAAAACACACAAGAGAAGTGCGATTACTGATCATAACTACACATCTCTGAAATGTCTTACTGCACATATAAAATGGCTTTTCTAAGGTGATGTAGAGAAATACAATAACAAAACAGAGTTTTCAGAGGTTTAAACTTAGGGATTTGTTTTTGACTGGGCAGGAAGTCCTATCCCAGTGTACTTATGGTGAGCTAATTACACTAGTCTGAAAGTTCTTTAGCCAGTCACATTTTTCTGTTTGTCTTTAAAATACACTACACAAACCTCTTCTCTCATTTGTGAATATTTTATTTATGTTTATTTATTTATTCATTCTCGGATTACAATACCTTTGAGCACAGAACAGCTCATTTACAAAGGTTCCACATCATTGTGGAAGGGGTAGTACAAAGACGAGGAACAAATTATTTACAATGTACAATAAGAAGTCTCTAATACAGATTTGTTCATATTTAGACTGTAGGGAGGAAGACAAGTAGTTAAGGGGAGGGTGACAGTTGCTGCCAAGTGGCACTGTCAAGTGAAAAACAAGGAAAAATAGTGGGGGAGGGAAGGAAAAGAGAGATGGTGTAAAAGAAGGGAGTGGATGGCGGGATGGGGTAGTGGAGCCAGGGAGAGGGTAGGGAGAGGATAGTGGGGCAGGGGAAGTCAGTAGCTGACCACTGCAGTATAAGTGGTGGCCATGTAGAGGCCAAAGCTATAATGAAGGGGAGGTACAGGTGAGGTAAAGTGGGGGAGAGGGGATGAGGAGAAAAGGCAGCCAAAGGCTTTGTCAGTGAACCGTTCTTTCTCAGTCATAAGGGAGCAGGTAGTACGATTATATGGGGCAATCTCAAGTGTTTTCATTCATAATATATTGGCGAAGGAGACGTTTGAATGGGTAAGATGAGGTGCATCAGTAAGATCACGTCCGAGACAATTTAGCCACATGGGGCTCTGTAAAGGAAGGATCGTCGGCACTGAGTGATTCCGAACCTTGGTACGAGTAAGAGATCCATGTCAGAGGTCACAGTATGGCGAGCCTGTAGGGATCTGGGAAGAAGACTGGAGAGGTCAGTTGGCAGGGTTCCTTGCAGCACCTTTTTTGCGAGTATACATGAGTGGTACCTGATTCTACCTCATAGGCTGAGACAGCTTGTTTGTGCATAGAGATCACAAGTGTGGGTGCAAGGCTTAGCACTAGTGAGTAGTCTACAGGCTTTGTTCAGTGTTGTGTTTAGCCTCTTTAGAGATGAGACAGAGGCAGCACTGTAAACAACCAAACCGTAATTGATAATGGATAGAACTGAGCTATTTATAGCAAGTTTAAATGCTTCAAGGGTCAGACTTCTTCAATGCCTAAATAACAGACCTAATTTTGCATTAGCTGTTTTGTCAACGGTCTCAATACGTTGTACGTAGCAGAGATGATTGTCCAAGGCAACCCCAAGGTATTTGAACTGTTGAACTTGTTCCAGTGGGACGCCAAGGTTATTTCTGACTGTCAGAGCAAATGCCTTGTATTTATAATGAGAGGTTGAGAACAGTAGGAGTTTAGCTTTTTTGCAGTTGTGTACGTAATGGTTATATCCTGGCTACTCTAAGGCAGGACTTGCGAATCATAAGAGAAAATAACTTTTGCAACTAATTTAGGGCAAGTTAACATAAGCTCCTTTTTATGGCTGCAGTGGGCATGGCTCTGCAAACGTCTTGCTGACAGTAGCAAAAGAGAGCTCTCCAGATGCCCAACGGACTAGATAAAATTAGAAGTTTTGTGGTACTACTCCGCTTTCATTCAGCTGAACAGCATTTCAAAGCACTATTTTGTGTGCTAAACTTCAATCTGGTTAGAACTGTCTTTCAGGACAGATTCATAGCTCATAAACATGTCAGCTCAGTCAGCCTTTCCAAGCTATAAAGGGAAATAGGCAGACAACCCTCGGACCATAGCAGCAAGTAAGTCAAATGTCAAAGAATGGAATATTTATGTAATAAATAATCTGATGTTACAACTCTCACTGAAGGTAAGTTAAAGGACCCCTAAACACAGTTCGTTTAAGTTAGTAGTTTTTTTTTTTTTTTTATAGTGGAGGTTTGAAATGGACAGTTCACATGCACTTTTTCATCATAAAACTTACCATGCTGTTGACATTCTGTTGCTAAAGTACAGGGAAAGGTGTTTGCTAGTCTGTGCTGGTTATGTGCCTTCTTCCTGAAAGCTTAGATCAGCTAAGCTAGCTGTTTTACAGGGAATGTTTTTTTTTACCTTTGGATTTCAATAATCTTTACTATGCCTGTGCTCACTATTCATCATATTTGAGGTAGAACAATATTATTGTTGAGGACATACATTTCAACTTTGATACTGGTATCCAACCCTATCAATCTGAGCCCACAGTATTCAGTGTTATTCACAGTGAGGGGGCACAAGCTGCATCTGATTCTGATATAGAGACTGAGAATTCTGATTCAGATGACAAAAATCAGAGACTTCCCTTGCCTTGGTTAGTATTTTTAATTATTAATACCTAATCATCATTTTATCTGTAATCTAGGAGTCATTGTCTTTTATTTAGCAACACAAAGGAATTCCAGTCCTACAGATCATTTGTGATAGCACCCCCCATTATACTGTATAGCAACTCACTGACCTATGCCGAGTCACAAATTGTGTATCTATATTTTTAAATATATCTTTGTACTCATAAGTTCTGAACTATATAAAATCATACTGTTTATTGCGTGTGTGTGTGTGGGGGGGCTCTGCAGAGATGCCCATGTGCACCCACTGTTATCATAATTTGATGGTGCTTCATATTAGTTTATTAGCGGCTGTGTTTGGATATGGCTTCATCTTGTGCTGCAGTACAAGTATATTTCTGTATTTTTTTTCTCACTATACATGTTACCTATTCTGGTGTGTGTATATGTGTATGTGTGTGTGTGTGTGTGTATACTGTGAGGGTGGTCCTAACTGTTTGTTTCTGTACTGTGACCTGTGTGACCACATGTGGATGTTCATGGCCAGGAGTTGTAACTGGCACCATCCCTACTAGCCAAATACTCTTAGATATAGTTTTGGGATTGACAAAAATCTTTGTAAGAATGAAAAAAGAGCACTGCAAGACTTAATTTTAACACTTTGAAAAACAAGACCACAATCCTGAGTATGCGTTGTATGTCGCCATGGACATGACAGCATGCTCAGGATCGAGGTCCTTTTATTTAATTTATTTATTTTTCATTTGTTAACCGGGTAAGGAAACTGGACCAAAAGCCCTTTTTCAGGTCCGACCAGGGTCATAACAAAAAAAAAAAAAAACACATAACAAATACAAGACAAACAGAACTACACATACAGAATATCATATGTTGCAAATACAACATGATTTGTCAAGTAGAAAAGATTTAAACGCAGTCTTAAAATGTGATTTACAAGTAATCGAGTGAATAGCAACAGGTAAACTATTCCAATAACATGGAGCTAAATTACTAAAAGCACGGAGCCCTGACTTACGTTTACAAACAGAATAAAGCAACAATTCATTTGCTGATCTAAGCATTGACGGAACGAAGCGTACAGATAACAAATCAGACAAAGGGAAAGAAGAACACTCATGGATAGCTCTACAAATTAATAAACCAAACAACTATTCAATACGACAACTCGGTGATAACCAACACACTTGGGAATGTAACTCACAGGAATGGGTGCGATATGGAACCAACAAAATAAAATGGCAAATATTGTTATAAGCAACTGCAAGTGTACGCAATTCCCTTGAGCCTAATCTAAAATAAATCCCAGCACCATTATCTAAATGGGGAAGAAGAGTACCAACGGCAATAGCCTTCCTTGTGGCAAAACTAAAAAGGAGTTAAATTTAAATAACGTATCTAATTTCTGATTAATTGTCCTACTAACATCAAAAAACTGCAAAGAAAAATTCAGTGTGGGATCCAACAGAACCTCAAGATATTTAAATTGCTGAACTTGATCAATAATAACCCCACCCAAATCAAATACTTTTAAACATGAACCAGTTTTTAACATTACATTAGTTACAAAAACCAAAGATTTTTGTATTCTTTGAATTAAGAATTAGCAGATTATGAGCAAGACACTCACAAACTTTATGAAAATCAGACTGAATCTTAGTTGAAATAACATCAGTAGAAGTTCCCTGACAGAACAAAATGAAATCGTCAGCATAAAGTAAAATTGCACAATCTGTACTAAGAAAGGATAACTCAATAAAAAGAGAAAATAATAATGGGCCCAAGATTGACCAGTGGGGAACACCACATTCCAAGGGGGCCCCAAGGGATTCAATAGAATCAACTTTAACAACCTGCGATCTCAAGGACAAATAATCCCTAATCCATGCTTCAGAAGAACAGGCAAAGCCCATTTCAATAAGCCTATGATAAGTAAGACCATGCCCTGGTCAGGTCCACGAACACCGCATTGGTCATCAAACCTCTCTCAAAAAAACCAAGTACAGTGTTCCGGAACCTGGCCAAGGCAGCCCTGTTCCACAATTCTTGCGAAACCCATGCTGAGCATGATTTTATAACCCATACTCCAACAGATAATCATTAATCTGATTTGCAACAATCTTCTCCATCAATTTACTTAACTGATTAAGAATTGAGATAGGCCGAAAGTCCTCAGCCAATTCAGCCTTAGGTTTTTTGGGAATGGGGGGTAACTTTAGCTTGCTTCTAGCTGGAGGGAAATTGCTGGGAAACCAAAGATAAATTAAAAATATAACAAAGAGGGTCAACAATAAAGGGAATAATCAATCTAAGAAAGCAACCATCCAGTCCTCCCACACAGTCGCTAAACTTATTAGGCAAAGTATTTAAAAGCCCAAATACCTCAACCCTATCAACCGACTTAAAACTAAAACTAGGCCTAGTCAAAAGAGGAGAAGCTACAGTCAAATTATGGTTAATATTTGATCCAGAAAAAACCTGCCCCTTATAACTACTTAAATTAGTAAATTTCTCATTCCGATAGATTAGCTATATCATTTGGCTCTGTAAATTCTTGATCACCAACCTTCAGTTTTTGAATAACATTTTTATATTTAAAATTTAAGAAAGAATTTACACTATCTCAGAAAGTCTTAGGATCTGACAAATTTGACTCAAGATGTTCACAATAAAATTTCTTTTTAGAATCTCTCACATATTTTGTTACCAGATTTTTCAAAGAAGTAAAAGTAAGACTTGCAACACTCTTCATTATTCTTACAAAGATCCCCATGCTCTGAAGAGCATGTACTTTCGGCCCCATCACTTACACTTGTTCAGGAAATCTGCACATGCACAATGCGTGTTCACATTGAGAAGAGGCATCCAGTGGTGCAAGACTGGCCAAGTACTACGGTAATGTGCTTGGTCCGAGCTAAAGTATATATTTTTAAAATTTGGTAACAGATCTCACTGTTACTCATACTGGGTCACATGAATAGTTTCTTTTGCCATACATGTTATTACAGGCACACTGGTCACACAAGTTCAGTATAGCTGATGAAAGCCAACAGTGTCCCTTTAATGTGTCCACTGCTCATGCACTGCATTGATTAAAGTTTCCAGAGAGCTGCAAAGTGCAGTGAGCTGAAGCGGAACAACAGCTAGAAACAAACCATTAGGAAACTTTTATTAATTAATTGCAGTGAGCAGTGCACACATTAAGCAACTCACTGAAAAATGCTAAACCAGTGAGCTGGAGGAACACTTTAATGTGACTTGTACTGTATGTTATACTAGAATATATTTGCATGTGTGTGTATATGTATTAGTGTGTGTGTGTATATCACAACAATTAGTAGTAAGTGCAATTAGATGGCTCAGTGGTTAGTGCAAAATTGCTAGTCTACATTCCCCCACTATCTAGATCAGTTTCAGCTTTATGCATGTCACTGCTGATTTAAATGAGTTGTCAAGTGGCAACCCCACGCCCTCCAATGTTCCTCGGAGCCTGAAAAGAAGAAAAGGGTCCCTCTATATCTTTTTTTTTTAATTTGTAAAACTGTGTGTAGACAGTGCACTACTATGTTGTACTGGAATATGTATGCATATGTAAACAGGTTACTCACCTGTAACAGCAGTTCTAGGAGTGGTATATGTTGTTCATCCATATTGTTTGGCATGTTCCTTTCCCCCCTTAAATTCTGCCGGATGGTCTAAAAGTTGGCTCATCCTACCCACCCAGGTGGTATATCCCTTGGCTCCGCCCCATGATGCCAGATCTTGCCCGCTGGAAGCAAAGGGTTCTGTGTCAAAGTCGGGGAGGTTGGGTGGATCCGTGTAGATGAACAACATATATCACTCCAAGAAAGTACAGTTAAGTAAGAACTTACCGTAACGGTATATCTTTGAGGAGTGTCTCTTGCAGCAGGTAATACACTTGGGTTGTCACCAGAGGTTGCTGTGACGCATGGCAGCTCTTCTAGCAGTCTTTTCCAGGGGCTGCCCACACATGACATCAGCTTCCTCTTTCCTAGATAAACGCGGGCAGTCCCTGGTATCCTCAGTTTCCCCCGCCAAATTCAGCTCACTAAAGCAAGGATCGAGGGGAAGCTGAGGTACCATAGGTATCCCAACCCATAAGTCACTGAACCAGAGTTTATTCTCCCTAGAGAAGGAGGAGGACGTAGGGCGGGATCATACCTGCTGCAAGAGACACTCCTCAAAGATCTACTGTTATGCTAAGTTCTTAAGTATCTGTACTATCTTCCACCGAGTGGTCTCTTGCAGCAGGTAATACACTTGGGATGAATCCCAAGCAGTAAACCCAAGAGGGGTGGTCATTATGACAGGAGGCCTTGTACAACAGCTCAGCCAAAGGCCGTCCTATGACTTGACGCAACGTCTAAGTTTTAATGCTTTGTGAAAGTACGAATTGTGGACCATGTAGCTGCATTGCAGCTATCTGTGATAGAGGCCCCTTTAAAGCAGGCCGCTGTGGTGGCCATAACTCTGGTAGAATGGGCTTGGACAGATCCTGGTAATGGCCTGTTAAATTTTGTGTAACAAAACGTGATACACTGTGCTAGCCAATTGGAAAGGGTTTGTTTAGTATCCAGGAGATCTTCTCTGTTTGAGGCGAAGGAGACAAAAAGTTGAGAGGTCTTCCTAATCAATATAATTCGATTAGTATAGTATTGTAATATACAATGGACGTCTAGAGTATGTAAGAGGTGTTCACATTGATTGGAGTGTTCAGGGTAATATACTGCTAACTCCAAAGACTGATTTAAGGTGTGTTCAGACACTACCTTAGGTGGGAAGGAAGTGTTGATACGAAGTGCCACTCTGTCTTTGTGAAAAACTAAGCAAGATTTTTTACACACGAGGGCATGAAGTTCAGAAATGCACCGAGCTGAAGTGACAGCCACTAAGAATAGTGGCCACGGATTCAAAGGGTTCAAGAGTTAATTTCTCTATTAGAAAATTGAGATCCCACGGAGGAGTGGGTCATCTAATAAATGGCTTAATATGTAACACTCCTCTCAAATACATTTTGGCTAGATGATGTTGATACAATAATCTGTCATCAAAAGGTTCATGGAAGGCTGAAATGAAGGCCAAATGGATTTTGATAGAGGAATAGCTTAATCCTGTCTCGGCAACTGAGGCCAGGTAATCCAAGACATTCATCAGTGGACAAGAATAAGGATCCAATGACCGGGAGGCAGTCCAAATGGAAAAGCATTTCCATTTGGCATTATAAGTTTCCCTGGTTGCTGGTTTACCTGAGGCCAGTAGAATATTGTCCACAGGGGAGGACACTTGGAGACGTGCTATGAAAGCATCCTCAGGAGTCAAGCGTGAAGGTGTAGTGACTTCAGGTTGGGATGTAGAAGGGTCTCTTGATTCTGAGTCAAGAGATCTAGTCTTATTGGTAATGGGACTGGGTCCTCCACTGAGAACTGTTGAAGCAGTGGAAATCACACCTGCCGAGGCCACAGTGGGTATTAGAATCATGGTGGCAGGTTTGAGCTGTAATTTTAGTAGAGTATGTTGCAGGAGAGAGACGGAGGGGGGAGGGAAGCATATAAGAAGAATCCTCTCCATGACTGGGACAGGGCATCTATAGAGCGTCCCTATTTGCTTGGGATAATGGAACAGTATCTGGGGACACGGTCACTGACTGGGGAGGCTAATAGATCCAGTTGCGGGGTCCCCCACAAATTAAAGATTTCCTAAAGCACTTCATGATGAAGTGTCCATTCGCGTGTGGATGACTGGCAACTGGGTAGGTCAGCCAGGAGATTGTGGTGTCCTGGTAGATGGACAGCTGTCAGTAGTAAGTGCTGCTGTATGGCCTCCTCCCTTTCTGCATAGGGAATGGGACTTTGTACCTCCTTGTTTGATGAGGTAGAATACTAATGAGGTGTTGTCTGAATCAGTAACGGTCCTGGGGACAAATAAGGTTGAAAAGCCTGGAGGGCTAGGCGGACCACCCTCATCTCCAGGAGATTTATGTGGAGAGAAGGGGTAGAACTGGTCCACTTGACTTGTGTCCTGTAAGGACTCAGGTGTGCACCCCACCCTTCTAGGGAAGCATCCTTGGTCAACGTCTGCTGGGGTGAGGGGACTGTAAGGGCATGCCTTGACATAGATTGGTTCTGAAGGTCCACCATAACAGGGCAAACCACAACAAGGGAGTGACTAAGATTTTGTCTTCGAAATTTCCTGTTCTTTGAGACCACTGGTTCTGGAGAATCCACTGGACTGGCCTCATGTGGAGACGGGCAAGAGCTACCGTAGAGATGACAGCAGCCATGTGTCCTAGGAGACGTAATATATGTCTGGCTGTGACTACTTTCTGGGATAGTATTTGAGGAGCTAGATATAGAAGCTTGTCTTGTTTGTTTACCAGGAGGTAAGCCCTGTGTCTAGGACCGCTACTATATATTGGAGCAACTGTGCTGGGTTCGGATTAGACTTCTGCCAGTTGACTGTAATTCCCTAGAGATTAGAACAGAGTTAAGTGTTGCATGCAGGGAGGAAAGCAGACAGGTTTTGGGCTCTGTATTCCCATATCTGGATGACTGGCTCATCAAGACAAGGTGCCCGTCCCATCACAGGGCTGCTGCCACTACCGACTGGCACTTGGTAAACACTCTTGGGGCAGATGAGAGGTGGAATGGAAGTGCTCGAAATTGGTAGTGTTGTCCCAACAAATGAAAATGGAGAAACCTGTGGTGGGCAGGATGGATGGGTATACGTATATTAACAGTGTCAGTGGCTCAGTAGGTAGCACACTCGCCTCTGAGGCCAGAAGATCAGAGGGCTGTGGGTTCAGTTCCCACATCTGGCACTTGCGTTAATATCCCAGTACTGACACTGTAGTGCAGCATGAGAGGGGTGCTGCACTTCTGAGGTGCCGTCTTTCGGATGAGACTTAAACCAAGGTCCCATCTGCCTGGATTGGTGGTAGTTCAGGTGGATGTTAAAGATCCCATGGCACTTATCGAAAGAGTAGGGGAATTTCCCCGATGTCCTGGCCAAATTTCCCTCATTCGCTTAAAAAAAAACCACCAACAGCTTAATCTGGTTCAAGGTCAGTTGACATTAATCTGTATCCCCCCCCCCCGGGTCGTTTCTGAAAATAGGCAGGATTTGTCTAGTGCACTTACCTGGTCAACAAAAAATTAATAAATAAATAACTGTAGGTAGGCAAACATTGGCATGATGGAATTTAAAGTGACCACGTGGAACCTCTTGTACTGGATGTGTAGGTTCAGTTGTCTGAGGTCTAGTATTGGTCCAAGATCTCCAGTTCATTTGGGCACCAGAAAGAAATGGGAATAAAACCCCTTTTGATGCTCTGCAGGGGGTACCGGGTAGACGGCTTTCTTGGTTGGAAGAGCCTGAAGTTCCTCCCGGAGAATGGGGATGCAGTCGGGTGGATAATGGACAGAGCGTGTGGGATGGGGGGGGGATGGAAAGAAGATCCAGAGTGTGACCTCTGAAGTACCCACTCGTCCGATGTGATAGTTTGCCAGGCCTCTCAATGGAGGGCAAAATGACTGCCCATGGCTTCCAATGCCAGATCGAGGAAGCATGGGCAAAGCCCCAGTTGGTCACTGGGAGGTGGGCTGACAAGCCGCACCCAGAGGATGGGAGCAGCAGCCCTTGGAGGCAGAGGTGCTGCTTCTGGAAGGCTGGGAATGACCTCGGAAATCCACCTCTATGTGAGCCTCTGTATTTTCCACCTCTTTTGGTATAAAAGGAGGACTGAGGACGATACAATGGCTGGGATGTAAGGTGCATGCCATGTACCGTACGCAGTGTCCATCCTGAAGACTGGAGATGAGCTATCAGTGTTTGAGTACCTGGTCCAAAAAGTTTAGACCCATTAAAGGGGGCACTGACCACTCTATGCTGTACATCTGGTGTAAAGCCTGAGATGCAAAGTCAAGCATGGCGACGCAAGGTAATGCCAGTTGCTCACATGTGGGCCTAGGTATCAACCGCATCATATCCGGATCGAAGTAGGTGTTGGGAGATGGAACTGCCAGCAGATATTGTGGCCAATAAATGTTCCCTTTCTTGCAAAGGAGGGAGTTTATTGACTAATTCTACAGCAGAGGACCACAGTGTATGCTGGTATTTGATCATATGTCCCATATAATTTAGGATTCTGAGATTCATGGTACTTGCTTGGAATACCTTTTTCCCCCAAATAATCTAGCCTACGGGAATCTTTATCAGGAGGTAAGGAGCTCATGTGTTTTGGTCATTAAGTATGATCATGAGCGGCAGTAGTCACCACCGAATCTGCTTCAGGAGTGGTGAATAGAAAAGGGTGATCCAGAGCGGCCTGGTAAAGGTGATCCGCCTTGTGGGGAATAGCCATAATAGTTGACGGCTGATTCCAGGCTGCAAGCATAGCATTTTGGTAGGTTTGTATACGTTGGGGTACCCCTAGGACTGGATCCTCTTGTAGCTCTAAATAATTTGCCATATCCTTACACTGTTTGTCATGTTCGGTAGTGGAGAATCCCATGACTTTCTGAATTTGGACCATCATCTTAAGGAAGGATGGGTCACCAGGAGGACAGGCAGCCCCCTGGAGGGATAAGTTCTCATTAAGTGAAGAAATATCCGACAGTGAGGACTGGGGTTGGAAACACAGGTCCTGAAAATCCTCATCCTCCAAATCTCCGGCAAAATCTGCCGGAAATTCAGCCTCGTCTGATAGGAAATCATCCATGTACAAGGGAGGAGACCAGGGTGGTGAAGGGTCTCTTGTCACCCTGGAAACGTTTAGACAGAGGAACAGGGGAATGGGACGAGTGACTCAGCTCCCCTGGATCAGAGGGCTGAGTATGCCAAATGGCATGCAAAACCTGCTGAACTACTGAAGCAATGTCCAAGGGGGGAGGCTTCTGGGAAACTGAGGGGATTGCTAAGGGGATTGGACGTACGGTATGAGCAGGTCTTGCACCTGGGTGGTAGAGCCCAGGGTCCCAATCCCTGTCCACCTGGCCCCTATGAGCATGCACCTGTGAAGGAGGAGGGGTGGAATGCATAGCAAATGCTGTAGGTTTCCCCATAGGAACACAACCCCTCGTCAATGGGGCCGCTGGGGAAACAGTAGTAGAATGCTGAAATAAAGTCACCATTGATGGGTTAGGAGCCCCCATTGACAGGACGTCAACGGAACCCATAAAGGGCTCATCACAGACTGCCGTAAGAGTGCTAGAAAGCAAAGCAAAGCAAATATTTATTTATATAGTGCCTTTCAATATCAAGGTGCTGTACAGAGTATAAACCACAAATATACAAATCGATAACAATATAAATTATTTAAAATCAATCTGGGAAAGCCAGTAAAAATAAATAAGTTTTTGAGATTTAAAACTACTGTCGGTCAGGCATTCTCTTAACGGACGAGGTAGAGAATTCCACAGGGTTGGTGCTGCAAATGAAAAAGCATGAGCTCCAGATAATTTTAGATGAACCCTGAGAATCTCTAGCAATCCCTCGTCAGCGGATCGGAGAGGGCAATTGGGGGCATAGGGAGTCAGGAGACCTTTCAGGTAGTTGGGTCCCTGTTCGTGTAGGACTTTGAAGGTAAGCAAGCCTGCCTTGTAGGTGATCCGCCACTGAACCAGCAGCCAGTGCAGTTCGCACAGTACAGATGTAATGTGACTGGACCTAGAAGTGCCGGTCAGCAGCCTGGCTGCAGCGTTCTGCACCAGCTGCAAGCAGTGGATATGAACCCCAGACAGCCCTAGGTAGAGGGCACTGCATTAGTCAAAGACAGGTAGTAATGAAGGCATGAACCAATGTTGGAAGGTACCCGACGGAACCAGGTGTTTCACCAGGGTGATATCCCTCAGATGGTAAAATGAGGATTTAACCACAGCTGACATCTGAGATTTCAGGGTCAGGCCATCAAAGATAACGCCCAAGTTCTGCACCCGATCTGAGGTAGTGAGCTGGACACTGTCAAGCCACAGGCCAGACGCATGCCCAGTCCCCAATCCCACCCCCGGGCAACCCGGGTCTACAACCAACACCTCCGTCTTATCTAGATTCAGCCTCAGCCAACTGGAGCCCCCCTCCCCATCCAGTCTTTAATCTCGAAAAGGCAATTATTTAGCACAGAGGCCACATCAACCTGTCTGGCACGAAGGACATCTACAGTTGAGTATCATCTGCATAGCAGTGAAAACTCAAGCCGTATCGCCTGATATCATCTCCCAATGGCAGCATGTATACTGCTAACAACATGGGCACCAATATGGAGCCCTGTGGCACCCCGCAGGACAGGGGGAGGGTGTCAGAGGAATAAATTCCAGTAACCACCCTCTGAGGAATGATCAAAACCATTTGAGGACTGTACCCGACAGTCCACAAAGCACCCTATGGTCCACAGTGTCAAAGGCTGCTGAGAGATCGAGAAGGACCAAAATGGTACAAGCCTTTCGATCTCTCACCATTAGGTCATTTAGTACCCGAACAAGGGCAGTCTTCATGCTATGCCTTTTCCTGAAACCAGACTGAAGGACTTCACAGACATTGTGGGTTACAAGGTGATCACCCAGTTGCAACGCGTCTACCTTCTCAATAACCTTCCCCACAAAGGGAAGGTTAGAGACAGGTCGGTAGTTAACTGGTTCATCGGGATCCATGGAGGGTTTTTTTTAAGGAGTGGTCAAATGACCACCTCCTTTGGGGGTCCGCAAAGACCCCCCTTTCCAAGGATCTCCATACAATTTCAGCTAGGATCGGGCAGATAACATCTACACACCTCACTAAGAGGGGGGTATGGCCTGGATCCAAACTACAACATGTTGGGTGAAAAGTCTGGATGATCTTCACAATGTCCATGAAATCTGGTTGGCTGAAGTCCATCCAGACAGACCGGGTGCTCACCACCTCCCGTCGACCTCCACGACCCCTCACACAGAGAGCTGGGCCGATTCCGGACCTGATGCTAGCAACCTTATCTGTGAAGAACCAAGCTAGCTCATCAGACTTAATTTGTGAAAAAGCTCTTCTGGACTGGAGACAGATTGGGTTGCACAATCTGTCAGTGGTTCGGAAAAGTTGAGCTGGTCAATTCTGTGCAGCAAAAATCCCACTGGACAAGAACTCTGCCTTCTAACGGGTGATTTCTGATTAATAGCCATTGTAATGTTCTATCAATCTAAGCCTGTCAGCATCCAAGCCGGACTTCCGCCATGCTCTCTCCAGCCTTCAACCAACTTGCCTCAGCTCCTTCAAGGACCCATCATACCAAGGGGACCTTGGGTGAAGAGTGAGTGGTTGAACACAAATAGGAGCAATCAAGTCCAGGGCATCTCCCACTGCCTTATTATAGGCTAGTACAAGGTGCCCTGGGCTTGTGCTTTCACCCAGCAATCCCAACAGGTCTAGAACCGCTGACAGACCATCTGGGTTAACTCCCCTTAAAGGGTGGTACTAGACCATCTCCGAAGGGGTAGGTCCATTTGGGGGGGCCCCAAAACTGAACCCTATGGTGTGATGGTTGGACCAACTGACTGGTTCCACCTCCAAGTCAGAGGTCTCCATCCCCAGGAGGAACAGCAGAGCCAATGAGTGACCTCCTATATGGGTAGAGGAGGTAACCACATGTGTATGGCCCAGCACTGTCATAAGCTGGAGGAGATTTTGACCAAACTGCGAGAGTTCTTCGTCGACCGAGGCACTGAAGTCCCACAGAATTATCCATCTGGGAGACTCCAATACCATGACGACGATGAAGTCCTCAATCTCCTGCAGGAATAAATCTCCATCACCTGGTGGACGGTAAATGAGGAGTATCCTGCAACCTATACCCTCTCCCATGATAGACTCAAAGGATCTGGTGGTCCCTGCTGGAACATCCACAAGGCCCAGTTCGGTCTTAAAACAGATGGCTACACCCCTACCCCTTCGATCCAACCTCGGGCAGTGAATCCCCGAGAACCCAGCTGGAACTGCAGAGGCCAATACTGGGTCTGCATTTTCATCCAGCCAGGTCTCTGTAATACATGCCAGATCCAACGTTTCATCAAGATCAGCTATAATAGCAGTCTTGTTTTTGATGGACCTGGCATTACATAACACCACCTGGGTTGGATGAGTTGCTGAGGAAGACCTCGACTCCTGTCCGGCATCAACTGCTGAGCCCTTGGGTATGGGAACAAGACAAGAGATTACCCCTGTCCTGGCCCCATTTCTCCCCAGGGTGTCATCTGGTCCCCAACAACCAAATTTATCCCCCCCTTTTCATTCCCCCACCAGGCCCAGTTCTCATCCCTTTCCTGCACCTCCTAGCAATCCCCAAGGATTGACAATGTCTATAAATCTCCACCGGTAAATAAGGGCAGTCAAAAGGGCACAATTCCCTGAGCCTGGTGGGGGAATACTTCCTGACCGTCATTTGGCCTCCCCATCGAATTCTAAAAATAATAACTAATACACCCAAATTAACTTAATCCCACCAAAACCCACTAAATATCAATTACAAATTATAAATAATTAACAAAACCAAAAATATAATAAAATAGAGTATCCGAAAACTAAATAAAACTTTGTAGTCATAAATTAAGAGGAAACAGATCAATTACTGTGTAATACTGCAAAGTAATGTAAAACAACACCCAGAAAGCTCCCACCAGTCCAGGTAATCAAAATGTCTTTAGTTCCAGTACCTCCTCTCACATAGTAGGAATCAAAAACCAATAATTTGTGAAATGATAAAAAATAAATAGGGTACTCTCACCACCCCACCAGAATAGGCAATATCGTGAAGAAATTGGGCAATGAAATTCAGAGGCTCAAATTCCACATATAGCAGATCATCACAAACGAGAGGAATGAGGAGCCATAGTTACTAATTCTAAGTCCATAGGCAAGGTTTTAAAAATCCCACTCAGCATCCATCCTTGAGAGTCTAATAATCCAGCAGGTTCCCGGCTCGCAGAAGAAGTTAGACCCAGAAACGATGACAGGAAAATCCAAAAAGGCCCATTAACCAACCAGCCAGAAGAGCCACTGCTCTCTACCAAATCCGCAACTAGTGGCTACAGACGTCCAGCAGATCGTCCGTCAGACTGACCCCCACACGTCTTAGGACCACTCCACACTCCCCCGTCGACGAGTCAGTGGCCAGGTGCAGGCATCCTGCCCCAGATCCAGGCACGGCAGGGAAACAGCGGCCTCCCAATAGCTGGCCACAGGCCCTCCCCTAATGTTTCTCCAGTCGGGTCCTCATCGAAAAGCCTAATTCGAACGAAAGACCAAAAATCCAAAGACACTACCAAAGTCGGGTCCTCTGCACAGAGCCATGTACAAGCAAGGGTCCGAAATTCAAAAACACCACGAGAGACAGCAGCTCCTTATCCCGGCACAGCTCCTTGCCCCCAGTCCTCGGCACAAAGCCTAATCCGAACGGAAGTCCAATAATCCAAAAACACCACTCAAGTCGGGTCCTCGGCAAAGAACTTCGTTTCAACAAGGATCTGAGAATCAGAAACGCACTAGGGATAGCAGCTCCTTACTCCTCCACAGCTCCTTGCTCCGAGTCCAAGGATTCAAAAGTCCTTGCCCACAAACATACAAAAAAGCAAAAATGACTCCTCCAAATGGCTCATTTAAACTGAAAACCGACTGTCAGTTCAAGATTCGGCTCGGTATCAGCATCCAGCTTCTCACAAGTTCCCACAGTACTGACAGAGTAAAGAATGCCTCAGCTGCAACATTCGGCATAAAGTCCTCTGACCACAAATTATTTACAAAATAAGGCGACTTCAATAGATAAACTACAAAAATACCAACACAAAAATGTTAGTTTCAAAACAGTTCTAACATAAAAAGCGGCTTATACTACCAGACTATCAGACAGTCGGCCCAGCGTGGCCGCCATCTTGCTCAGAGAGGAAAAGGAGTGTACAACACCATCAACAAGAGGGCGAAAACCCCCGCTGATAAGGAGGCAGCGTGTGAACGTATCATCGACGGTAGGGCACCTGTGACGGTGGCCATCAACGAGCGTTTAGGCACAGAGAATTAGGTGGGCTTCTCCTTCTCTCTTTTTGTGCCATTTGTGAGAATCAGTGGATGGGAAGCTCTTGGGATGAGCCCCCTGATTCTCCAATAGAGACAATTTCTGCTCCATTAAATAGTTTTTGATATCCTGCAGCCATTGTCGATGGGTTGCCTGGCTGAAATCCTTGCAGGGGGTGGTGTCATGTGTGGGTCCCAGACACCATAAACAAGTGATGTGGTTGTCAAAATGGTAGATTTGTCTACTGCAACGACAGGAACGAAATAGCACTTTCTTCCTTGTAGATTCTTTGGACAACTGTCGATGTAGAAAGCGAAATGGAAGAAAATCCAATTCTAAGCTCAAATTCTCATCGATGACTGCTACTTAATTGCACTAGCTGCTGCGTGCGAGCTGAAGATGGTGGGAAAATGAACTGAGGATATCAGGGACCGCCCACACTTATATAGGAAACAGGAAGGTGGTGATGTGTGGGCAGCCCTTAGAAAAGACGGCTAGAAGAGCTGCCATGTGCCACAATGAACTCTGGCGATGACCCAAGTGTCACCTGCTACAAGAGACCACTCCATGGAAGATCTACTGTTACTTGTGAGTAACCTGTTTTTCTAGGGATGTGGATATGTTGTTCTATCCACACTGTTTGGCAGACTCCCAGCAGTTCTCCGGGGGGAGGTAGGGAGGCAAGGTGCACAACCCCTACTTAGGGAACAGAAATTGGAGAACTGAGGCCCCAAAACCAGCCTCCTGGCATGAATCTAGGTTGATGTGGTAATCAGAAATGAATGTGTTTGCTGAATTCCAGGCAGCAGCCCTGCAGGTATCCTGGATAGGGACATCCCTAGAAGCAGCCATTGATGCAGTAGTATGGCAGGTGGAATGAGCCCTTAGCCCTACGGGAGGCTCCCTACCTGCCAACCTAGAGCAGTGATCAGTGCATGATGTCCATTTACCAAATGGCCACTTCACTGCAGGTCTGCCAGGTGCGGCTTCAGTGTAGGTGACAAACAGCCAGCGAACCTCTCCCCAAACGTCAGCCGTACAACTCCTTGTAATAAGAGAGCCCTTGTCTCCGGTCCAAAGTATGGAGCCTGTACTCAGCCTCTGAGGTGTAACTGGGGTAGTACACTGGCAGAGTCATCACCTGGTTCAGGTGAAACTCCATAAGGAACTTCGGGTTGGGGTACAGGACAACCTTGTCCCTGTGTAAGACCAGATACGGAGACTCGACAGAGAGCACCTGCAGCTCCCCAATCCTTCTGGCTGATGTAATAGCCACCAAGAAGGCAGTCTTCCACAACAGGTGTGTCATCTCACACTTGTGCATTGCTCCGAATGGCTTGCCCATGAGCTTTGCCAATACCAGCAGTAGATTCCACAGTGGTAGAGGTTCATGCACCAGAGGGGAAATATGGTCGAGGCCTTTAAAGAAACACCAGACCACCTTCTCCTGTGCCACCATCTGTTGACTGTCCCATGCCCGGTAAGCAGACATGGCTGCCAGGTGCACCTTAGGTCATAGACCGAAGACCCCCTTTGGAGACAAACGAAAGGTAGTCGAGGATGCTAGCCACCGGACAGGATGAAGGGTCCAGGCCCTTGCCCTGACACCAAATGGAGAATTTCTTCCATTTGAAGGCATAGCACCTCCTGGTCGACTCTTTCCTAGATGCCTCAACTACATTGAGTACATCACTGGAGAGACCCAAAGTCTGGAACTCTAGCTGCTCAAGAACCAGGCTGTCAGGTACAGGGATTGAAGGTCCGGGTGGAATACCTTCCCCTGATTGATCAAGAGCAGGTCTGGGAGTGCTGGAAGATGCCTCAGGAGCCTGGTGCTGAGGCTAAGGAGATCTGGGTACCAGAACTGGCGTGGCCAGTCTGGGGCAACCAGGATCATCTGTGCCTCATCCCTCCGACCTTGAAGAGCACCTTGTGGATCAAGGGAAGTGGAGGGAAGGCACAGAAGAGGCCTGGGGTTCACAGCCTCGAGAAGGCATCCCCCTGCAGCAAGCCCTGCTGAGGGGGCAGGCACGGAACAGCCTCAGCTTTGTATTCTCCTTGGAGGCAAACAGGTCCACCTGAGGGGTGCTCCACTGGGAGAACAGGCTGTGTACTACCTCTGGATGGAAAGACCACTCATGGGATGTCTCGCCCACATGGCTGAGAGTGTCTGCGAGCAGATTTGAGGCTCCTGCCACATGGATGACTAAGAGATCTGTCTCCAGTCAGCTCACGAGCATCCAGATTTGGAGCGCTTCCCTGCACAGAGGCCGGGAGTGTGTGCTTCCCTGTTTGTTGAGATAGTACATGGTCATGGTGGTGTCCGTCTGGACTTGAACCACTTGACCCCAAAGGAAATGAGCAAATGCAGTCAGTGCCAGCTGGACTGCTTGGAGCTCCAGCAGGTTATTATGGCATTGGGATTCCTCAGGGGTCCATAGCCCATGGACTCTGATTCCCCATGTGGGCACCCCAGCCTGTGAGAGAGGCATCAGTCGTGAGGACGACCATCAACTCAGGGCAGACAAATGGGATTCCTCCCTGCAGATGTTCCAGGATGGTCCACCGTTGGAGAACATCCCACATCTTCTGGGTTACAGTGACCAGCTGGTCGAAATGACCTGGACGCTGAGACCACTGGCTGTCCAGCTCCCACTGAAGGGGACGCATACACCACCAGGCCCATCGAATCATGGAGGTGCAGGCCACCACATAACCCAGAAGTGGCAGGAAGTCCCAGGCAGGGCACAATTGCCCATCCAGAAATGACTGGGCAAAGGAGGAGAGAACCTCCGCCCTGTCTGCCGGGAGCCTGGTTCTGGCTCGGCAAGAGTTGGGGCTCTGCCCTGATGAAGCAGACCACCTGCGAGGGCAAGAGCTCTGACTTGACCTCATTGATCAGGAGGCTGAGGCAGGTTTGGAGAGCCAGATCCCTGGACCTCTCTACCTCCAGTCTGGAGGGACGTGCTATGAGTCAATCATCAAGACAGGGGTCAACTCTGACCCCTCGATGCCGAAGATGGGCCGCCACAAATGCTATGCAGTTGGTGAAGACTCTGGGGGCCGATGACAGGCCAAACGGCACGGCTTGAAACTCAAAGAGGGTTCCCCTCCACCCTGAAGTGGAGGAAGCTTTGGTGGGACGGACGGATTGCGAAGTGAAAGAACGTGTCCTGCAGATCCAGGGAGCAGAACCACATGTTCTGCTCAAGAGATGGTATGATCTGAGACAGAGTTACCATGAAGGTGGCGACCTGAGAAACTGATTCAGGTCGTGCAGATCTAGAATGGGGTGCCATACCCCCGTCCATTTCAGGACTAGGAAGTACCTGGAAACAAACCCTGAGTTGACAGGGGGATCCGCAACTCAGGCCACTACCTCCTTGCGGAAGAGTTGGGGGATGTCGTCTCAGAGCGGACCGAGTGTTCGCAGATACCTTCTCCTCCCGTGGGGCGCGGGCTTGGCTTGGTGGGTACTGCTCTAATTCCAGAGGCAGTCCCTGTCCGACCACTTCCAAGACCCACCTGTCCATTGTAACAGCGGACCAGAGGGAAAGGAAGTGGCAGACCCGTTCCCCCACAGGAGGGCCCAGAGTGGTTGTGACAGGCATGGGGGTGGCTGCCTCCATCTTGTCACTGGGCAGGCTTGGAGAAGGAGGATCCGGCAGGGGGACCACTGGGGCCCTTCCCTCCGGGCTTATGGGCTGCAGAAGCCCCTGACTTTGGCCAAGGGCACCAAGACTGAGCCTGCTGCTGCTGCCTAGATTGGTACTGGGGCTGCTTGGCCGCAGGGGCAGAAGGCCGAAAAAGCTTTCTCTTCTGCTTTTTAGAACCCTTCCTTCTGGGCGGAAGTAACAGAGTTCAAGGTGGCATTGGACTTCTCGATACACTGGAGGTGACCTTAAATTCCTGGACCAAACAAGTCAGTACACAAGAAGGGAACGTCTGTCAGTTTGTACTGGGTGTGTGCTGTAAAGGTTGAGACTCTCAGCCAGGCCCTGTGGTGCAAGGAACTGTGGTCGCTACCAAATGGGCACAAGAATCCCCAATATCCAGAGCTGTTTGGAGTTACTGTTTAGCAACAGCCCAACCCTGGTCCCGAACCTGCTTGACAGTGGTCTGAAGGTCCGCAGGGAGATGAGGAAGCACCTCATCCAGAGAGCCCAAGAGGGCATGTGAGAAGTGAGCCATGATGATGGCCACACTCGCCTGTCAGAGACCAAGCAAGGAGGCAGCACAGAACTTTCTGGCTGAGTGGTCAAACTTTTTGGGCTCTGTCCGGAGGTCTATCCATGTCCCCCGAGTTATCCAAATGCCAAAACACAGACTAAGTCACCAACCCCTCAGCCGAGGGGGTGCTGTATAAACCCCGAAGGGGAGCCGATGGAAACCGCAGGCCATCTGGGCTAAAGGACAGGGCAGGAGGCTGGGTGCTACCAACGCTCCAAGGCTGGGCCAACTATGGCTTCGGTCACTGGGAAGGCCTCAGACAGAGTAGCCCCTTTCCTGAGAGTGTCAGTGAGGGGCTACTCGACCCGCTTTTTAATGGGCTCCAGCTTCATTCCCATGGATTCAGGGATGAGATGGAGGATGCCCAGGAAAGACGAGGGACCTTCCTCCATCTAAAGACTCATGGAATTGTCATCACAGGGATGCGAGTTCAGGTCCGAGTTCTCGGACTCCGAGGAATCTGGATAGAGCGTCCAACCACCAGATTCACTTCTGACCCACCATGGACAGTCGGGAGTGAGTGTGATGGACAGCATGCGCAGGAGGCCCTCAGTGGGCCGATACTCCTTGGGAGGAGCCCCTGAGGGAGGCTGGTTAGGCGGCAGTTCCACCAGAATCGGTGGAGAGGCTGGCTTCGGCTGAGCCAGGAGGGTGTTCACTGACTCCACAGGTGGAGGGATGGTGTCGGCTGGCTCCGGAGGGGTTGGCGTCGGCCTGGAGGGCGGCAGCCACATGATGGCTGGAGTGGAAGCTGGGATCGACTTCGGACTGGCCAACGCCAACTGTTGCCATGCAAGGTCCTTATAGCATCGACGCAATTTACATCGGAGCCTCTCCTCACCCGAGGTGGACGAATAGCATCACCGCTTCTTAGAATGCCACTTGTGAGACTTCCTTGGCCTATCAGTCGAGGGGTCAGAGACCTTAACTTCGACCGTCAGGGGAACTGACGGGAAAGTTCCCAAGGAGCCGGGGAGAACCGTGGCTCCTCCAGGTCAGGGACAGGGACCTCGATGGGTTTCCCAGCAGGCTGGAATTCCTCCTCGGTAGGTCCAGGTAGGACCAGAGTCCTGAACAATTAATTGTCGGCCTCATCGTTCAACAACGGGTCAACGGGGTCGATGACAATTTCGACTGGGTCTTCATCCCGTGTCTTAGCCGGCTGGCCTGACAGGGGCACTGTGAAGCCAGTGGCCGAGATTGCAATTTCGAGCAAAACCAAAGTAAGAGACTCCAGGAACTGAGATCGAGCGTCATGTACAAGTCTACTCACCTTTCAGCTCTTTCGACTCCTTTTTACAGGAGCGAGAGATGTTCAATCCGGACAGACCCTCCCCTTTTGTCAGGAGAGAATGGCACAACTCCTTGAAGGAGCCAGAAAAGGAAGTTCCCAGTCTGAGCAGAATGGAAACTGAAACCAAGGAGGATTGTTCAGCGGCGTTTGCTGCTTCCTCCTCAAAGGCCTTCATTTGCTCAAGTTGTTTGGCGAACCCCCGCTGCTGCAGAGACCACCCGAAGAGCATCCTTTGATTTGACCATCAGGTACCATTTTTCCAGTCATCTGAGCTGCAAACACGCGAGGCAATCGTCCAACACTGCCAGATGGAACGCGCAACAAAAATCGCAGGCCTGGGACTCATAGTCATGGCCCAGGTAGTACATGCATGTAGCGTGCAGGTTAATACAAGACATCTTCTGCCCGCAAGGACATCGGCAGAACCCAGGTGTGGACTTGTCCTCCATGGCTATCACAAATCTATGTGGAGAAACTCTAACGGGTTTAATTTTTGGAAGTTTGTACGAAGGATAAAGTGCCAGGGCCTACTCAACACGGGAGCAGAAAGGAGGGAGCCTGAATCTTCCAGCAGAATGGAAGGTCTGATGTCATGGGGCAGAACCAAGGGATATACCACCCAGGTGGGTGGAAGGAGTCAGCTTTTAGACCACCCAGCAAGATTTAAAGGGAAAGGGACATGCCAAACAGTGTGGACAGAACAAAATATCCACTTCCCTAGAAGTGGATATGTATTAGTCAGTGTGTATGTATTACAACAATTAGAAAGTGCAGTTAGGTGGCTCTGTGGTTAGCGCAAAAATTACTAGTTTATACATTTCTCACTGCCCACAATACCATTATTTTGCAGCCATATTGACTCTTGCTAGAGTTTGTTTAGGTACAGTTGTTGGGTATCTGTGGAGCCCTGTATCTGAAACAGTCCAGCTAAGTAAAAATGTATATAGTTGTGCCAGGAATTAATGGTCCAGCTTATGCTTCGCACTAGATTTACTCTGCTATACCCTCTTAGGGCTAAGTGTCCCCTGCCAGGCTAGCAGCCTTGCGTTGTTCTCTCACGCCCCCCTCCTCTTGGAACAACTCTTTGAAAATGTCGCCCCTCCCTGCTGTTCATGTTCCCTACTCTTTGCCCCTTGTTTACTCTAACTGGTACCCCCACCTACCTGCCCTGGTGCTGTCTGATGTTATTTCTTGTCTGTTCCTTGTTGACTGCCATGCTTTGACTCTGTAACATTTAACCTGTACCCGACTGTCCCTTGTTGACTGCTGTGCCTTGACTCTGTACTGTTATTGCCTGTGCCTTGTAATTCTCCCGGGTTTCACCTGAAAATAGGCACCTGACTATCTAGTGTGCTTATCTGGTAAACAAAAGCTAAATAAATAAATACTTAAATGGGCGGACTAGGTGAGCAAAGCAGTCCTTATCTTCCAGCAAATGCTATGCTACTATGTTAATTTAATGCCAGAAGGAGCCTCAAAATAATTTTATGTCATCAAAAACTTAAGGCCTAGGTGGGGCCCAGGCCCCCACAAAATGTTCTGCTCTGTTTTGCACTGGGCCCCAATCATCTTTATACAGGCCTGCAGAAAAAGTATTAAATAAGGGCAATCTGATGGGTATCGATCAGATACCATTTTGGCCAGTGACCTCTTGACCCTCACAAGTGGCAAAGCCACGAGTGAGTGTTTGAGGTCACTGACCACGAATGACGATAAAAGTTATATCTGATAGCCACCCATCGGATGTCCGGTTTATACAATCTACTTCAGCTTTTAAAAAGATTGTAGAAACCAGAGCTGCCATGCAATTCAACAGAGCCTGAGGTGCAATACTCAGTGCGGGTATATAGCATCTCTCTCAACTGTCCCTGATTATGAGGGATGTCCCTCATTTTACCCCTCAAAATTACTCTGTCCCTCAAAGAAAATGTACCTCCCACACAGACGGTTCTGTAAATTCAGGCTTTAAAGCCAGGCATGAAAAAAGTTCAAATCGACTAACTCCCATCAAGCCTTCCAATTTTATCGAGCCCTTCATAACTCTTGCACGAAATCGATCAGACATGCTAAACAGAACTACTTTTCGCTGGCCCTTAGCACTAATCTTAATCACCCGACCAAATTCTGGAAAACTATTAAATCACTCCTATCTACGCCTGTACAACCACCTACCCTGGCCCTATCCATCCTAGGCACAGCTGTCACCGACCCCTTAGAAGTTGCCTCGGCTTTCAATACGTTCTTCACCAGCAGTACTTCCTCCCTGGTTCAGAGCCTACCTCTTTCCCCACTCAAGGCAACTATCACTTCCAACTCCCAGCACACCCCCCCCCTTCTCCTTCCGACCTGTCTCCCCAACCGAAGTCTACCATGTGCTGTGTAACCTAAACCCCAACAAGGGTAAATGTCCCTCAGGCATGGACTCCAGACTACTCCAGCTCTCGGCCCCTGCTATTGCCACACCGACAGCTGACCTGCTCAACCTCTCCTTCTCTACGTCTATAATTCCTACAGCATGGAAGATGGCAACTGTCATCCCTCTACCAAAAGGGGGAGACCCCTCCTCCCCTGAGAATTACCGTCCCATCTCCCTCCTCCCAACTCTGGCAAAAATACAAGAGCAATTTGTCCTTGCTCAGTTCTCCCAATTCTTAGTCGAGTCCTCTTTCTTCACCCCTTACCAATCAGACTTCCGAAAATCCCATTCCACTGTCACCTCCCTATTAAGAGTCACAAATGATATCCTCTCAGGTATGGATAAAGGCCATATCACCTCGGCCATTTTCATCAATTTAGCCAAAGCCTTTGATACCGTCTCCCACACAATCCTACTGGGCAAACTCAAGGCTGCGGGCCAATCCGACCATGCCACTAATTGGTTTCTGGTGTACTTGCATGGCAGACAACAATCTGTGAGTATCGGCCCCAGCACATCATCCCGCCTCCCTATCACCATGGGAGCTCCTCAAGGTTCAGTCCTGGGCCCTATCCTTTTCTCAGTTTTCCTGAATGAACTGCCGCGCAAGTATGCTCCCATTCTGCTATACACATGTATGCAGATGATACTGTGCTTTACAACACTGCCCCATCCGCAGATACAGTGCATGACCAACTGCAGCAGGATTTCAACGCAGGGGTCGACAAATCCTATAGCCCGACGTCCCGGGCTACAAGTTTTCATTCAAGGACAAGTATTTTGACAAGCACTGCTTGTCCGTGGGCAAGTATGCCTTTAAACAAAACTTACCTGCTGTACCAGCCTTTTCCAGCAGGGTGCCTCTTTGCATTTGAATCCAACTACTTCCCATGGTCATCTGACCCACAGGAGTGTCACTCATGTGATGCTGACAAAGGCGGAGCATAGTCGGAGTGAGCAGTGACTCATCAGCTATCGGGAGGAGCCAGTCAGGATTGGCATGCTAAGCAGTGAATCATCGTATGCAACACCCTATGGTAGGCACATCCATTGGTGGCAGTGATGACTTGGCGGGACATGGGGGACGATCACAACGCTTGCTCACTTTCTCTATAGCTGAGCAAGAGAAAGGACGTGCGTGCTGCTACTGTGATTTCAATGAGCTGCAGCTGGGAGGGGAGGAAGGAATCTTTCAGTAGTGTGTGTGTGATCAGATGTGAGAGCAGGCCAGGTGACAGCGAGGAGCGCTGCAGCAGCAACGTGTGTGTGGTGAGGGGACAGAGAGGGTGCCGAGAATCGTGAGCACAGTCATGGTGTGTTTACTGTGCTGTTGCTGCTGGCTGCCCAGTGCCCACTTTGCCTCTCTGTTTAGCTCCATTTTAAAAATAAATACAAAGGCAAAGGCATACAGGGAGTGTTGGTGTTGTGTGTGACCAAGTGGAGGGGGGGAGAGGAAGAGACAATCTCCCTGCTTATTATTAAAAGGGGAGTGTGTCTGTCAGTGTGTGGCAGTCTGGCAGAAGTGAAGCAGTTGAGTTGTCCCTAAAGACAAATCAGAGGAGGAAAGAAAAGCCATAAGCATTAAAAAAGCTGAAAAAGGGTACCTCATCTCTCATTTAAGTCAGCTGGGGGAAGGGAGTGGGACTGTGTGGACTGGAGTGTTAAAAAAGGAAGAAAGAAAGGAAAAGAGTTGTGTTGTTGCCCATAAGTAGCAAGTCTGAATAACTGCCTAAGGAAAACATTACAGCTAATGAAAAGTTTAACAAAGAAAAGATAAGAGGAGCCTTGGGCAGCTTTTTGGGAGAAAGGAGATTGTGTGGGTGTACAAAAGGAAAAATATATTAAAAAAAAAAAAAAAAAAGTGTTGCAGTTGCAGCTGAGATACTAAAAAGAAAGGAACTGTAATTTAGCTGCAGCACTATAGCTAAGGGAGGAGGGGAGAGAGAGGGGGATAGAGGGGCATAAATTGAAACTAAAAAGGGAACAAGTGTGGTGGTGGGGTGTTGTGTTGTGGTTTATTTACATTGAACCAGTACACAGAAATACATAAAATATAAAATATAAGAAAGTATAGCAGTGAATGTACTGAAGTAGTGTGTGACTACGCTATAGTGTTTCCAATTTCTATTTTTACCCAGGCACCCAAGCACGTCTAGTACACTTAACTACCCCCATCCCCCTTCCACCCAGTCAAGAACGGACTCTCACACACAGATATTGTAGAATATATTTTATTTGCTGCAGAGTAAGCAAGTTAAAAAGTAAAACAACAAACAAACAAAAATATGGCTATGCAAAGAATAAAAAACAAAGACTCTTTTTCTATGTGGTCAGGCAGCAGCCACTGGGCCTAGTAGCCAAACACAAATACAGTCTTCTCAAGATAAAAGAGACACTGCTGTGGTAATGGATATAACAGCAGCTGATGCTGATGTTCATCAATCAATTGAATTAAACCGTGAAGCAGAAGCATCTGTTTCCTCTTCCTGTCCTAGTAAGAAACGAACTTTGCTGGATCAGCAACACCAAGGAGACATAATCTCTAAAGACAAAAAATATGATCAGGAAAAAAGGGTCAGAATGTTTCAATCTCACTGGTTGAACAATTATAAATGGCTGCGATACGATGAAAAAAAGGGACTGATGTATTGCACAGTTTGCGAAAAGTATCCTTCTTTGCAATACCAGCCTTTTCAAAAAAAACGAATGTGTTTTGCCACAGGTTCTAACAATTTTAGAACTGAGTCATCGTGCACATGAAAAATCTAATCCGCATGTGTTGTGCCAGAACCAACATATTTTAGAAAGGGCCATGCGCAGTTCAGTGTGATATTACTGAGTCACCACTTTATCAAGCCTTTGCAGTGTTGGAAGAGGCCACAAAGGAGAAAGTGAGGCGTCTGTTCAACACTAGCGTACTCCATTGCAAAAATCTACGTCCTTTTCCGACATGGATTGGCTATGTGAATTGCAAGAGAAAATGGTATTAAGCTTGGTACCAACTACACAAATGATAAGCGAGCTAGGATTTTTGCAGAGCTATATCTGCTGTTCTGTCCAAACCCACATACAGACTCTTAAAACACAAAATATGTGACAATTCTTGCTGATGGCAGCACGGATACGGCTCTAGTTGAATGGGAAAATGTATTTCTGCGTTTGAGATCCTAACACAAAAGATGTATGTACATATCTGATCCAGGCTGTGCCTTTGGAATTCGCACATGCTGAAGGTGTTTTAATGCAATAAGAACTGCATTAGATTCACTGTGTCTTCCTCTCACTGACTTATCAAATTTGAGCAGTCCGGGGCCTGTTTTGATTTCGCCAATTTTGATGGTGCAAGTGTAATGATGGGTGAAAGGTGGAACCATCACAAAGTTACGAGCACTGTCCTCGCATCATTGCCATGCACTGTGTTGCCCATAAGCTGGGTTGGCAGTTCTCGATGTAATGAAAACAAATCCTTCATATCAAAGCTTGAAAATACTCTAAAGGGTATATTTAAATTCTACCACTATAGTCCAAAAAAGATGAGAGAGCTACAAGAAATTGCACAAGTAATAGATAGTGATCTGGCACACTTCAGTGCAATTAAACAGGTGAGATGGCTGGCCAGCAGATCACGATCAGTTCATGCAGTTCAGGTGAATCTACCTACAGTTGCTCAGCACTTGCAACAAAGTGCATCTTCTGCTGATGGTTCAAAAGCAAAGGTGCTGTTAAGAGGTACAGTCTGTTCACTTTTGTCAAATCTCTTTATATCCTCCAAGATTTTTGCCCATACTTAGAAATCTTTCACTGCAGTTTCAAAGAGATGACTTAATAATTCTTGAAGTACCAAATCTCATCAGACCTGCCTTCTCCAGCTGATGGAACTGAAATCAAAGCCAGGGAAATACATGACAGCTTTCTTAGCTCATTACAAACCTCAAAACAGATGCATGGACTATGTCATTTCACAGAAGGGAGTTGAGAAGACCTGCTTCTTCACATTCAAAGGCAACTGTCCTGAAATAAATTTTGGGACTGATACACAGCTGCAGACTTTAGTTGATGCAGCAATAGATTATACTGATGTAAGATTTCAAAATTTCTCAGAGATGCCTCTGAAATGGTTTAAATGTTTGGATTTTAAACAGTTTGATCTATCAAGAGAACAACTTGCGGACTTCGGGACCAATGAAGTGGCCAATTGGCAGCATACTTTAATTTTTCAATGATGAGCAGCAGGAAAATATTAGATCAGAATATGCTGCATTTAAGGCCATGCTGAAATCTGCAGTTCACAAACCCTATCTGCAGGTGTATACAAGATTGCTGAAAGAAAAATGCCCCAGATTGCTCACATTCTAGAGTTAGTGGAAATACTACTGGCAATGAGTTTGTCAATCGCAAAGTGCTAACGAGTGTTCTCCATTCAAAACCTGATAAAGACAAAAATAAGAACACGTCTGGCAGATGACACACTACAGTCACTTCTTCAGATAGCAGTAGAGGTCCGGATCTATGTGACTTCACCCAGATCCAGCAATAAACCACTGGCTGCTGTCTGGTCCAGGCACTCGACATGTTTATGGGCATGCTACTACTGGTACTACTGAATCTGATGCTTCTGTGTCTCATGCTAGCACTGCTGCTTCTCCATCATCACTTGATGTTGTTGACAGTTCTGAATCTGAGTTCTTCTAATTATGCTGTGCTAATTATTCTCTGCTTCATTATGGCATTTGTGGAACTGGACAGGACATTCAGAGTATGGCACCTATTCTTCAAATCACCAAACTTAAACTGTATTAACAGAATATTTTTTTAAAAATCTTCATTTATACTATTTTCTATCACATACTACTATTAACAACACAGAAGACAACAATTACTTTGTCGCTACATACTTTTTTATAAGTTTTCCTTAAAATACTGTCTTCTGACTATTGGACTACCACTCACAACAGTGGGACTACCATTTTTGGATAGGCCAGTTGTCCTGGACTACCACGTAAATTTAAAATTTGTCGATCCCTGTTTCAACGCTGTTCAACTCTGGCTCAGATCGAATCAGCTTTTCTTAAATGCAAAAAAAACAATCTCACTAACCTTTGGCTCGCAACCTCGGCTCTCCCGACTCACCATCCGCCCCCCTTTCCTAACCCTGGACCATACCCCCTTAGATTCCTGTACCTCGTTCCACTACCTCGGCGTCTGGCTCGACCAATATCTAGACTACTCAATTCACATAGACTCCCTTCACAAAAAACTGCTTCCTAAACTGGGGGCCCTCTATCGTAACAAAGGCTGCCTGCCTGCCTACCCCGGTCAGGCGTGAACTTGTGCAAAAAATGATACTCCCAATTTTTGATTACGGGGATGTAGTCTACGGCACTGCCTCACCTTCCACTCTGACCAGCCTGGACACACTCTTTCATTCCTTCTGCCGCTTCATAGAGGAATGTCCTAAACTGATGCACCACTGTGACCTTTATAGCTCTCTGGCCTTTCCCTCACTCTCAGCCCGCAGACAAATCCACTGCTCACGAGTTGCTGCTAAATTCTGGTCCCATACCTCCCACCCTACCTGAATTCCACCTTAACTTCTCAACCCCGGGCGGCTTACTCGCTGCGACACTCGGATACTAGGCGCTTCCATATCCCTTGCATGTGTACCACTATGGGTCAGGCTGCGCTTAGTTACCGCTTACCTAAACTATGGAATGAACTCCCAACAGATATCCGCCATATCACTAATTCTAGTCACCTCAACTCCCACCTCCATGAACACTTTCTCACTGTCTGCTCCTGCAATGGGCCTACACATTAGTAGCCCTCAAGGCCTACTGGGCCTCAATACCATAGCTTGTGGACTAAGTACACATTCCTCTTTAGAGTCTACAAATCACTAACTATTTTAATTTTAATTTTCTTTGTACAATGAAATGTCTTCTCTTTGCATTGTCTCTATGCCTGCCTAATCCTTCAGCTGCATGGCTACCAATGTGTATAGTCCTTCATATTGTGCCTTCTGAACTGTACATAAACCTGTGTGTCTGTTTCCCAGAATGTTCCCCCATTGCCTCCCCCAGGTCGCATCTGGAAATGAGTGGTTAGTCTCTCAGTATGCCTGCCTGGCTAAACTCTTAAATAAATAAATAAATATTCCAAGATGCTAAATAAAAAATAAACGTTATTCAAAAACACACACTGGTTTTCACAGTGTTCTGTGCATTTATCATCATATTTGAGGATAAGTCCCTGTTTGTCCCTCATTTTGAACACCTGTGTTCCTCATTTCAGTGATAAAAGGTTGAGAGGTATGGTACATAGTGATGTACACCAGTACACCACCAGCAGGAAAAACAAAATGACATACCCTACGAGCAAGATAAAGAAATGTATCTAGCTAGCTAGGGTTCTGTGGCTTCGATAGCATTTTTATTTTAGTGAAGAAACACTAATATAGACTATATAAACTGAGCTATAAAATAATTCATGGCAAAAAACTCTTATTAATGCAGTAGTTAGGGTTGTTCCACAGCGACAAAAGCAGGGTAATTCAGTGTTAGGGCTCAAAACCCTAACTGCGCATTCCCCCACAATACCCCCACCACCATCACACACACACACACACACATACATGCAAGTAGGGGAAGGACCTAGCCAACACAACCAATCACAGACAACCAGCAGCAGGTCTATACGTGTGTTTTCGTAGCAAGTAAGGGGGAAAATTCAAATTCAGGTATCATATAGTATTTCCAAACTTGTTTCAGTAGGTTAGTTCACCTAAAAGTGAACCAAGCTATCAGTAACAGAAACTCTGTACCTCACTTCATTTTTGACAGATGGGTGCCAAAAGGCGTGATAGGTGCTACAATGTTAGTCTATGGGAAATTGCTCAATTTCTGAACACTGTAACTTTGTGATCCTTAATTATTTTTGCACCAAACCAGCAAAAGGAACATCTGTGGGACCAGAGCTTGCCACCCTGCAAATTTCAGCCCAAATGACTCAACCATTTGGTTGCAGGAGTATGGCAAAGATGTGCAGTTATCCTGAGCATAGTTTCACAAAAATACTGTTGCAAACACGAAGAGTGTCAAAGCATAAAACACGACACTTTTGCATTTCACAAAGTATGTACAGTGCTTCATAAATATTCCATAAACACACAGTTTCATGCAAACATAAAGCCGCATAACTGCCTCATTTGCAACAGTGTTTTGCGAAACTATTTTCAGAAAATGTCAAAAATGCTATTTAGGGGCTTCTAAACCCCAAAAAAGCATATGTGTAGTCTGTGTTGTATGTTGGTGGCAGCGCGGGGCCCAAGCTGCCTAGTTGTCCGTAATATGTGTTTGGTGGAGCGTGGAACTTCCGAGATGAGAGGACTGATGACCCATGCCACATCCCGACATCTGTTGGTGTGTGGAAGATGGGAGCATGGGGATGGGGTGTTGTGGTTTAGAGAGTTGTATGTGATTTCTTTTACCTGCTACTCGCTGTCTGTGACTGGCTGTTTCTCCTTGGTCCTTCCCCTACTTGCATATATGTGTGTGTGGTGGTGGTGGTGGGGGGACACGGAGTTAAGGTTTTGAACCGAACACCAAATTTCCCTGCTTTTCTCACTGTGGAACAACCCTAACTGATGCATTAACTGAGTTTTTTGCCATGAATTTCCCTTCTTTTTGAGAACTATAAATAGTGAATGGTATGTGTTGGTGGGAGCATGGGGCCCTCTCACCAAGCTGCCCATTTCGTCGTAATCACTTGCGTTTGTGGCAGCGCGGGCCCTGCGCTCCCACATACACAGAAGCAGGATGCCATAGTGCAGCCCTGCAGTGTAAGAAAACCTTGTAACAGTGAGTTGCCACACTAAGAGTGACAGTACCGGCAACACTAATGCTAACGGTAACACTACCAGTAATGGTAACGCAAACACTAACAGTAACACTAACATTAATGCAAATGGAAAAGCAAATGGTAATGCAAATGCAAGAGGAAATGGAAATGCAACCAGTAATGGCAACGTGAATGGTAACGATGACACAAATGCAAACATGAACAGTAACGGAAACGCTATTGCAAATGCAAATGGTACTGGTAATGCTAACAATAACGGTAACACTATTGGTAACGTAAACACAAATGGTAATGCCAACTGTAATGGTAACACTAGCGGTAACACAAACAAAAACGGTAATGCAAATGGTAATGATAACACAAACACAAGTGGAAATGGTAACGCAAACGGTAATGTAAAAGCAAACAGTAACGAAAACAGTAAGTAAGCGTAACAGTAATGCAAATGGTAACGCATAATATGGATCCGTAACATGAATAGTCAGAGACAGTGCATCAAAAAAGGCACCGAATACAAAGAATGTGCCCATAATAGCGGGCCTCAGACATGAAAAGAGTAAATTGCTAATATCTCGTGAACTATGTGAGGTAAAAAAAAAAATTAAATTTCATGTTATTTATGGATTTCTAGGCTAGTTCTCTATTTAGCCCTAAGACGTTTTGCAATGAAAAGTCCGTATCTCAAACTGTTTTCTTTTTTATACTTTTTATTTATATCTTTTATGACATTACAATGCAATGCATAGATAATCCAAGAATCCCGGAGTACTTCATGGTATTACTTAATAGATTGACATGCAGATTGAAATCCAGGATTATTGTTGTTACAAGGTATGGAGGCAAAGCAATTATTAATTTTCCCAACAGTTACACATTCACTTTGGTTATTGCTGTCAATGCCTTAGAGTTATATAGCTGTAATAACAATACCTCAAAATAGTGAACTGGCACAATTGCCTTATGTTTTATCCCCTTTATATTTAAGTTCTCACTCTCCCCTTCAATGAACTCCCCTTTCTGCACCCCGAACATTCCTAGAACAAAAATTCAAAATTCCATGCTTAAAGTCATTAAGGTAAGTCCTCTTATTATCCCTAGTTCGTATTTTAAGGGCAATCGGTTTCAGCAACCGATAATAGTGTTCCTCTCCACGATGCAATGTAGTAGGAAATGAAAACAGAGGGGGTATTCCCCTTTCAGTCTCGAGGGTCAAAAAAGATCTAAGGGTGAATAGACTCACAGTTCAGGTTTCCTCGTCTTCTGAAACATCGGAAGTGTCTCCCTCCCTTGCAGCCTTTTCAGCTTCCAACTTGTCAAGCATTTTAGAAGCATCTTTGGGATCTGTATACACATAAACACATCGGCCCACGACCACTTGCAGTCGAGCTGGCATGAGCATGTTCGAGGGGATTTCCAGTTCCCGTAATCGTCGTCTAATCGGATCAAAACTTTTACGCTTCGTACGGGTGGCATAGGCGAGGTCCGAGAAAATCATAACTCTGGTTCCTTCAATCTCGATCCCCTTCTTAGTGCGGGCAGCATAAAGAATTCTGTCCCTGATTACTAAGAAGGTTGTCTGCAACATAACAGTCCTGGTTCCGCCTGTCTGGCCGGTCGCTCTTCAAAGATTAATCCGGTATGCTTTAAGTAGACAACTTTGCAAGTTCAATTCAAAAGTAGCTTCTAGCCAGTTATAAAGGAAAGCAAGCAGATCCTCTCCCTCTGTTCCTTCTGGGATCCCCAGAATTCTCACATTTGCAGCCCTTGACTGATTCTCGAGAAACTCCAGACGGGATTTCAACAGCGCCTGTTCCCTTACGCATGTTGCCGCCGTGGCCTGAGCCCGTTCTGATGTCTTCCCCGCTGTCTGCGCCATACTTATTAACCCATCCATTTTTTGTTCCACTATCAGCATCCTATCGTGATACGAGTCCATTTTCTTGTCTAGTTGCTGTACTGTCTTAGTTAGGCTTAGGACTGCAGGTTGAAAGGATTCCAGCATTGCTGGGAGGGATTCAGCTCCTTTTGGATCCTCGGAGTTTAGGCCTGTTGAAGACTGCTGCACTCTGGACGTCGCACCGCGTGGTGTGAAAAAGTTAGTTTTAAAGTCGTTATTTTTCTTCCCCATCGTCCAACTTCTGTTCGGGAGAATCACCAACTTTAACCCGATCTCTTTTCAGATGCCTTCAGTCTAGGATTCAAATTTTAAGTATATTTTTTTAAGATTATCAGGGATGCCATCTAGGAGGAGCTCACCAAAGTCTCGTCTGCTATGGCCGACAGCTAGCCACGCCCCAAAACTGTTTTCAAGATACGGGACCCAAAAGGCACAGCGGATGCCGTAATGTTATCCTATGGGAAAAATGCTGACCTTTGGAGTGGAATAACTTTGGACCCCTGAAATATTTTGGCACCAAACAACCAAAAGGCACATCTGTAGTGTCTTGGCTTTCTACTATCCAAATTTCAGCCCAAAAGACCAAACTGTTTTGTTGCAGGAGGGTGGCAAAGAATTCCTGTAATTTTGGCTAAAGTTTCGCAAAATACTTTCACAAATCACGACACTTTCACGATAAAAATCACAAAGCTTTCTCATCTGCAAAAGTATTTTGCAAAAGTACTTTTCAAAAAAATGTTAAACTTAATTTCTGGGGGGTTTAACCTCCCAAAAGAGATATGGTTAGCATCCTCAGGACTCGACTAGGTGAACACAAGAATTGTGTTCCCAGAGGGTTCTAATTTTAAATGCCAGGCATTTTTCTAAGCTGTAATTGAAAACAAAATGGCTGACTCACGAAAGTAAAAGGGACATTTGCGACACTAAAACCGGACATTTGCGAAAGTTTCGTGATTTTTGTTAACTTTCCCATTGACTATAATGGGAAACTTGTTTTTTGAATAGTTTAGTATTTTTTCACAAAATCTTCAAAAGGCACATAGGTGATCCCGGCTGCATGTTCCCTGAAGTTTTCTGACTGGACACTCAAACCGTGCGGCCTGTGGGCACAAGCAAAGAAATGCACAAAAAGTCCTTTTTTTGCCTTTTTTGGCATTCTGTAGCTCCGCCACCGTACATCCAACCATAACGAAACTTGGCAGATCCAGAGACCTGTGGTGCCAGACTGCGCATGCCAAATTTCAGTCATATCCGCTCTATGGTGGCAAAGTTAAGGTGCAAATTTGAGGTTTTGTATGAAAGTGGCTCCTCAACCCAAACTATAATGGCACTACTATGCCACTATAATAATAGAAGAAAAAAAAATCCTTGTACTAGAATGAATCTTCTCCTAAAAGTCAAAGCACCAAGGGCTGGCCTGTCAATGCAGTGACCACGCCACCGCTTGTGATGCTGACAACCCAGCTTTGGGAACGAGCCTGGGTTATTGGGGGCCAGCTGGTGAGATATGATGGAGCTCCTCAGAGAACATAAAAACATAGACTTTGACGGCAGATAAGGACCGCTAGGCCCATCTAGTCTGCCCATTTCCCTACCTACAGGATAGGCCGCAGATCCTAGTTAACCAACAGCCTATTTCTTCCTACCCCCCACAAGAATTGCCTTATGTCTGTCCCATGCATTCTTGAATTCTCCCACAGTTTTAGACCCCACAACCTCCTCAGGAAGGCTGTTCCATGCATCCACTACCTCTCTGTGAAATAATACTTCCTCACATTGCCCTAGAACCGCCCTCCTTCTATCTTTATATTGTGTCCCTTGTTCTTGCAAGTCTCTTTTCTGAAAGATGTTACCCTCTTGGACTTTGTTGATTCCACTGAGGTACTTAAAGTTTCTATCATGTCCCCTCTCCCTTCTTTCCTCAAGGTATACATATTAAGCTCCTTTAGTCTCTCCTCATACAGCTTTCTTGCAGACCCTGCACCATTTTAGCTGCCCTCCTCTGGACTGCCTCTATCCTATGTCCTTGCGGAGATGGGGTCTCCAGAACTGGACACAGTACTCCAGATGGGGTCTCACCAGCTGTCTGTACAGAGGGATAACAACTTCCTGTTTTCTGCTGATGATGCCTCTCCCTATACATCCCAGTATACCCCCAGCCCTCCCTACTGCCTTCTCACATTGCTTGCTAACCTTAAGGTCATCTGATATGATTACCCCCAGGTCCCTTTCCTTTTTTGTTGTTGTTACTACCTCCCCACCCATTGTGTATTCTTCCCCTGGGTTCCTGTTTCTCAAGTGCATTATTTTGCACTTCTTTGCATTGAATCCTAGCTGCCATACTTCTGACCATTCCTCCAACCTTGCCAAGTCCCTTTTCATCCTTTCCACGCCTCCTTGTGTATCAACTCTGTTGCAGATCTTGTGTCATCTGCAAAGGCATACTTTTCCTTCAGTCCTCTGCAATGTCACTGATGAAGACATTAAAGGACTGGACCTAATACTGAACCCCTGCGGTGCCCCACTAGTAACCCCCTTTCTTCAGAGTGGACTCCATTTACAATTACCTTCTGTGTCCTGTTCTCCAGCCAATGTTTTACCCAGGCTATCACCCTGGTCCCACTCCCAGCTGGTTAATTTGACTATTAATCTTTGTGTGGGACTGTGTCAAATGCCTTGCTAAAGTCTAGGTAGGCCATGTCCACAGCCCCTCCCTGGTCTACTACTTGGTCACCCAGTCAAAGAAATCTATTAGATTAGTCTGACATGACCTTCCCGCTGTGAATCCATGCTGCCTTGGGTCCTGTGCTCCACTGGCCTCTAGGTACTGGACTATTCTTTCCTTCAAGTGACTCCATCACTTTCCCTACCACAGAGGTCAGACTGACAGGTCTGTAGTTTCCTGCCTCTGTCTTGGACCCACTTTGTGAAGGGAATCACATCCCTTCCTCCAATCCTTCGGTACCACACCATCCTCCATGATTTATTAAAAGAGTAGCCAGTGGTTTCACTAGTTCCTCCCTTAATTTTTTTAGAATTCTGGGTGAATCCATCAGGACCCATTGCTTGTCCACCTTCAGTTTTAGGAGTTCTTGCAGAACCCTTTCTTCTGTGAAAGGACTGGGATCGACCCCCTATCAAGAGTGCTTCTGTTTATTGGATTAGACACTCCTCCTCCTCTTTTTAGAATACTGAGCAGAAATATTCGTTCAGTATTCCTGCTTTTCACTGTCCCCTCTGCCCACCACCGTCTCATTCTATTCACTCACTATCCCTCCCTTTGTCTTTTCTCGCGCTGATGTACCTATAAAGGTTTTATCCCCTTCTTAACTGAGTTGGCTATCTTTTCCTCAGTTTGGGCCTTTGCTATTCTGACTTCCCTCCCTGCTTCCTTCTGCCTTAACTGGTACAGCTCTCTGTCCTGCTCCTTCTGTGTTTCCTTATACTTACTTGAATGCTATCTTTTTCTTCCTGACTTTCACAGCCACCTCTTTTGAGAACCATAGTATGCTTTTCTTTCGCTTTTAATTTGTTTATTTGCTTCACACAAAGGCTTGTTGCCTCTGTGATGGCAGTTTTGATGATTCCCCACTGTTGCTCCACACCTCCTTCTAGCTTGTTTGCTAGTGCTTTTCTGAGGCACTCCTCCCATCTTGCCAAAGTCAGCCCTCCTAAAGTCCAGTACCCTCACTTTGTATGGCTTGACTGTAGCTGAGTTTAACTGTGAACCACACTGTTTGATGGTCACTTGTCCCCAGGTGGCAACCCACTTCTAGATCTGAGATCTTCTCACTGCCCCCATTTGAGAGCACGAGGTCTAAGATTGCTCCCTCACGAGTGGGTTCCGATACTCAGCTGTCTAATGCCTGCCACCTGTAGGGTATCAAGAATGGCCCTGCTCTTGGATGTGGCTGCAGCAATGTGCTCCAGTTAACATCTGGCATATTCAGGTCTCCCATCAACAGTATCTCCCTTTCTCTGCCATTCTAAGAATGCCTTCTATCATATCCTTGTCCATTTCCTCCCCTGACATGGGGTCTGTACACAACCCTGTGCAGATTGTGGTGCCCTTTCCAGTCTCCAAGGTGACCCACAGTGCCTCCTCTCCTCCCTGTCTACTCTTTTGTTCAGTTGCTTTATCCTTCCTTTACATAGAGAGCTACTCCTCCCGCCTGTCTCTCCTGTAGGTTATAGTACGCTGGTATGTTAACATCCCAGTCATGGTTCTCTGTGTACCATGTTTCTGTGACTGCTCGATATCCAGGCATCCCTCTTCCATCAAGGCCACCAGCTCGGAGCTTGTTGCTCAGACTACGGGCATTGGTACTCATTACCCTACATTTCTGATGGCCTTACTCCCTTTTGCCCCATCCCTGTCCTTCTTGCCTTTGTCACTTTCCATTTACCCCTGCCCTTCTCCCTATCGACACCTCTATGTTGGTGTTTGCCGACTTACTACCGTGGATTATTTGGGGGCTTTTCCTGCTCCTTTCCAGTGCCTCCCCTTGGCTAGTTTAAAACTTGCCAATGAAGCATTTAAACCTATCACCTAGGATCCTGGTTCCCTCCCGGACAGATGCAGCCCATCATGCCAGTATAGGCTTGCATCACCCAGGTGGACCCCAGTCCCCAATGAAGCCAAACCCTGAGCTCCACACCCAGTTTTTCAACCACTGATTGAATCCCATGGTGCGGAACACCCTAGCCTCTCCTATGCCATAGATGGGTAGCACCTCTGAGAAGGTTACCGCGTGTGCTACTTGACTAAGGCCCCTCCCCAATTCCACAAACTCTTCCTGCACTTCTCTAATCCCTTTCTTAGCCAGGTCATTTGTCCCTAGGTGGACAATGACATCCAGCTCCTCCCTGTGCAGCTGCTCCGGCAATCCTGAGGATTCGCTCCCTGTCCCTCCAAGCCGTGGCGCCAGGCAGGCACCCTCACTCTCCCCTTCCTCCCCCAGTTCTACCTTCCTAACAATGGAGTCCCCCACCAGGAGTTGTTTCCTTCCCCTTCAGGGTCCCCTGCCACCCTCCTGTGGGTCTCCTTTGTGGAGGTTCCCAGCATCCTCCTTGGTCTCCACTGTGGGTGCCTCCTCTTCCGGGGAAGGAGGGCAGTCAGCTGTGATGCAACAGACCACAGCTGGCAGTGCATCTGGAGTGGCTTACTGGGCGGGGGGGGGTGAAATGCTGGCTCTGGCATAGTCTGTAAGCATGCATGTGTAAGCTTGCACACCCTAGAATGCTGGTATCCTAGGGGACCACAAAATCTTGGTGAATCCACAGCCCTAAGCAGGATGATGTTCCTGCCTCTTGCAGGCCCTGCATCAGTGACACTGGCTCTCCTCCAGATTTGGATCCTGTACTGAGGCTGGGAGGGGGAGCCCTGCCCCTTACCATAAGGAGAGGGTGTGAAGAAGACAAGAAGATAGGTGACAGAGCTGAGGGGGTAGGGCTGGTACTTGGAAGACAACAAAAATAAAGTCAGAGCACAAGGTGCACCCAGTGGGGGACAGGGTTTCAGAAGTGAGCCTGGGTCATCGGGAAATGGGTGGCCAGGGTCAAGGCTGCCACCAGTGGCAGTGCTTCCCCAACCAGGGAAGGGTGGAACTATGTTCCACAGCCATACGGCCTCCTGCAGGGAACACAAACAGCCACTTAGAGCAGAAAAATGTCTTATGACCTATCTTGTCTGACATGGCCCACCATGAACCATGGAGGGTTTCCTCCTACTCTGCAGGTCAATAGCTGTAGATCCATGAGATCACCAATGAGTATGGCCCGCCATAGTTAGGGATGATATGGAAACTCAGAAACACAGAATTAGCTGGCAGATAAGACCTGCTTGGCCCAAAAAGTCTGCCCATTTTTCCCTGCCTGTAAATATCAAGGCAAAACAGGAAAACCCATCAGTAGGCCTGTTAAAAGATGGCAACCAGTACTCTTAAGTGCTGCATCACTCAGGGCAGGTGCAATAGGATCCACAGAATTGGGGCTCAAAGGTTACTGAAGCATGGGAAAAAACCTTGACAGTCAAAGCAACAGCTACAGGAAACTTTCATTAGCCCAATCAACTCTCATTTTGTTCTGTGCAGTAATACATAGCAATCCTTGTGGATCTCCCATGCTGTGTGCTCCCTTTCAACTACTTGCCTTGGTTAAGTGTCCACTAATGAGCCTGAAGGTTTCTCTTGGTCGCTGCCTTTAAGTGATTTAGAAACACCAGCAGAAACAATGGTTCAAGGAGACTGTGATTGAACATTACATCTGAATATAAAGCACAGAGATACGCTTTGCTCATTCTTTGGGTGCTAGTGTCACCTAGTGACGGAAGGCAGCTCATAATCATAGTGATGTTACTAATAAATAAATGCCTTATAAATAAAATGTATTATTAATAGGAGTAAAGAAATTTATGAAGGATTAGATAGTAAGGTGCTTTAAATTATCAATCTTCCTGGATTATTTGCTTTTATTCTATGATTAATTCACTGGAGCTGTATACAGTATTGCATTCTTACTATGTCAGCATACTCTGCAAAAACTCAGGAAGAAATCATTTATTAAAAATCAATTATTTTTGTTGGAAACTTCAGAGCATGTAATAATATTTGGATCATTGTTATGAAACAACCCAGGTCACATCATGTGTCAACAGGTCATAAGATAAACAAGCATTTGTCAATGCCGGAGTTCGTCATTGGGATTGCTGTTGGTACACACCGATTGGCAGGATTACAGTTCCCAGCAGAAAGAATAAGTTATGCCACCAAGTTCACATTCCTGTTGAAATACAGTGAAGTATATACCTGTTTCCTCAACTCGTGATCTGGCTTTGAAGAGAGAGAAGATAAGGGCACTGCAGCCCCACCATGGGTTGGTGGGGATGTTATGGTTAGAAACACTAACGCCTCGGGCGTCTGTTGGCATTTGTACTACAAATTTTCAACATGGCCATTTGTGACCCCCACCTCAAGAAAGCATTTGGTACCTCTGCTCATGAACAGTGGCACTGTGATTTTGTTACTCTGCCCGAACATTGATTTCTAACAGCGACCACGCCATTCTGCACCAGATGTGCAAAAACACAGCTGGGGTAGGATGTGGAAAATTACAGCTCTACCATTCATAGGGAGATGTGAAGAGAAGCAGTGTTGAACATCTGGAGTGAAAATATAAAAAATGCTCAAACGTACGAGTGTACGTGGAAACTGCACAACGCACGCTCATAACAGTCATTTAGTGGAATAATTTCAACATAGGCATTTTGTGACCTCTACTCATGAACACTGTCACTATGATTTTCTTACTCTGTCCTGAATGTTGATTTCCCACAGCGACCTTGCCATTGTGGACCAGATGTGAGAAAACACATTTCAGGCAGGATGTGAACAATGACAGCTGTACTGTTCATAAGGAGGTGTGCAAAACTGACAGTATTGAAACTCTTGAGTAAAAATATTAAAAATCTTCAATGTTACGAGTGTGCGTGGAAACTGCGCAATGCATGCTCATAAAATAGTAATTTTATGGACTTTTGTCAGCAAATTTTCAACACAGGCATTTTAGGATCTCCTCTGATAAACAGCGTCACTGTGCCAGATGTGTAAATGCATATTTGGGGCAGGATATGAAAAATGACAGCTGTACTGCTCATAAGGAGGTGTGGAAAAATGCCAATGTTGAAAATCTAAAGTGAAAATATTACAAATGCGCGTGATTATGAGGGTGCGTGGAAACTGTGCAACGTACGCTCGTAACACAGTCATTTCGTTGACTTTTGTCACTAAATTTTCAACATACGCATTTTAGCACCTCTGCTCATGAAGAGTGTCACTGTGATTTGTTTTTAATCTGTCCCGAGCACTGACTTCCCACAGCGGCCATGCTATTCTGTGCCAGAAGTGCGAAAACATATTTTGGCCAGGATGTGAAAAATTACAGCTGTACTGTTCATAAGGAGGTGTGGAAAAATGCCAATGTTGAAAATCTTACATATTCGCTACAAGTGTGCGTTGAAACTGCGCACTGCACGCTCGTAACACAGTAATTTTTAGGAATTTTGTCACTGAATTTTCAATAATAGGCTTTTTGGAAGCCCACCTCATTAACAGTAACACTGTCGTTTCATTAATCGGTCCTGAAAAATAGGTTACTCACCTGTAACAGTAGTTCTAGGAGTGGTATATGTTGTTCATCCACACTTCTTGGTATGTCCTTTTCCCTTTAAGGATCGCCGGAAGGTCTTCAAGCTGGCTCCTCCCACCCACCTGGGTGGTATATCCCTTGGCTCCGCCCCATGATGCCAGATCTTAGCCCGCTGGAAGCCACGTTTTGTGCGTCCACAGCCAGGGAGGTCAGGTGGGTCCGTATGGATGAACAACACACACCACTCCTAGAACTACTGCTACAGGTGAGTAACCTGTTTTTCTAGGATCGTGGATATGTTGTTCATCCACACTTCTTGGCAGACTCCTAACAGTTCTCCAGGAGGAAGGAGGCAAGGCGCACCCCCCCACACTGATACTTACTTGGGGAAAAGAGACTGGAGAACTGAGACCCCAAAACCAGCATCCTAGCGCGACTCAAGGTCAATGTGGTAATGGGTAATGACGGTGTTTGCTGACTTCCAGGCAGCAGCCCAACAGATTTCCAGTATAGGGATGTCCCTGGAAGCAGCCACCGATGCAGCAGTATGGCGGGTAGAATGAGCTCTTATCCCTCTGGGAAGCTCCATGCCAGCCAACTCGTAGCACAGACTTGTGCAAGATATAATACACCTTGCAACAATCTATTTTGCTGCAGGTCTGCCAGAAGCGGTTTCAGCATAGGTGACGAACAGCTGGCGAACCTCTCCCTGAATTTCCGCCATTCTCTCCTTATAAAAGGAGAGGGCTCATCTCTGGTCCAAGGTATGGAGCCTGTATTCAGCCTCTGAGGTGTAATTAGAGTAGTATACTGGCAGAGTTAACTCCTGGTTAAGTTGAAACTCTGACACCACCTTCGGAAGGAATTTCGGGTGGGAGCATAGGACATCTTTGTCCCTGTGGAAGATCAAATAAGGGGAGTCCGCCGAGAGTGCCTGGAGCTCCCGTCCTTCTGGTAGATATGATAGCCACCAGGAAGGGCGTCTTCCACGACAAGTGTGACAATGCACATTTGTGCACTGGTTCGAATGGCTTGCCCATGAGCTTTACCAGTACCAGCAGTAGATCCCACGGAGGTGGAGGCTCATGCACCGGAGGGGATATGTGGTCCAGGCCATTGAAAACGTGCCCGACCACTGTCTCCTGCGCCAATTTCGGCTGACAGGCCCGCGCCCGGTAAGTAGAGATAGCTGCCAGGTGCACCCCAAGGGTCGATGACGGTTTGGAGAGAGACCAAAGGAAGTCGAGAATGTTAGCCACTGGAAAGGACAGAGGGTCTAGGACCTTGCCCTGACACCAAAATGAAAACCTTTTCCATTTGAAGGCATAACATTTCCTGGTCAATTCCTTTCTGGATGCCTCCACCACAGTGAGGACATCCTCGGAAAGACCCAAAGCCTGGAACTCTAGCTGCTCAGGTACCAGGCTGTGAGGTGCTGGGACTGAAGGTCCGGATGGTATATCTTCCCCTGACTGAGAGAGATCAGACTGCGGTGTGCTGGAAGCCGCTCCGGAGGCCAGCAGCTGAGGCTGAGGAGATCTGGATACTTGAACTGGCGCAGCCAGTCTGGGTCTACCAGAATCACCTTCGCCTTGTCCCTCCTCACCTTGAGGAGCACCCTGTGGATCAAGGGAAATGGAGGGAAGGCCTAGAAGAGGCCTGGGGTCCATGGCCTCGAGAAGGCATCCCCCTGCAGTAAGCCCTGCTGAGGAGGGCAGGCATGAAACGGCTTCAGCTTGATGTTGTCCCTGGATGTAAACAGGTCCACCATCGGTTTGCCCAAGTGGGAGAACAGGCTGTAAGCTACCTCTGGATGGAGGACCACTCGTGGGATGTCTCGCCTAAGCAGCTGAGAGCATCCACCAGATGGTTCGAGGCTCCTGCCACATGAATGGCTAGGAGATCTGTCTCCAGACGGCTGAAGAGGGTACAGATGCGGAGCACCTCCCTGCAAAGCAGATGGGAATGTATGCCGCCCTGTTTGTTGAGGTAGTACATGGTCATGGTATTGTCCGTCTGGGCTAGAACCACATGAACCCAGAGCTGAGGAGCGAAAGCTGACAGTGCCAGTCTGTCTGCTCTGAGCTCCAACAGGTTGATGTGGTATCCGGACTCCTCAGGGATCCAGAACCCGTGCACCCTTTTGTCCCCATGTGGGCTTCCCAGCCCATGAGAGAGGCATCAGTCGTGAGGACGGCCGTTGGCTCGGGGCGGACAAACGGGATCCCTTCCTTCAACCAGTCTGGGGCAGTCCACCACTGGAGAGCGTCCCACATCTTCTGGGTTACAGTGATCAGCTGGTTGAAATGACCACTGGGTGGCCAGCTCCCACTGAAGGGGTGCATGTGCCACTGGGCCCAATGGACCATGGAGGTGCATGCTGCCATGTAACCCAGAAGGCACAGAAAGTCCAGAGCAAAGCACAATTGCCCAACCAGGAATGATTAGACAAAGGAGGGGAGAACCTCCGCCCCTTCCACCGGGAGCCGAGCTCTAGCTTGACAAGAGTCGAACTTTGCCCTGATGAAGCACATCACCTGGGAAGGCACGAGTTCTCACTTGGCCTCACTGATCAAGAGGCCGAGTTGGGAGCAGGTCTGGAGGCCAGATCCCTGGACATCTCCACCTCCTGATGGGTGGAACCTGCTAAGAGCCAATCGTCGAGGCTGGGGTAAATTCTGATCTCCCGATGCCTGAGATGGGCTGCCACCACTGCGATGCATTTGGTGAAGACCCGTGGGGCAATGACAGGCCAAACAGCATGGCTCGAAACTCATATAGGGTCCCTTTGGCTCTAGGTAGAGGAACCGCCAATGAGACGGACAGATTGGGATGTGAAAGAACGTGTCCTGCAGATCCAGTGAACAGAACCACATGTTTCACTCCAGGGATAGTATGATCTGGGACAGAGTGACTATCCGAAAGGTGCATGACCTGAGAAACTGATTCAGGTCATGCAGATCAAGAATGGGGCGCCAGCCCCCCTCCCCCGTTCGCTTGGGCACCAGTAAGTACCTGGAGACAAAGCTTGGGTCTGCTGGAGAATCTGCCACTGGAGCTACTGCCTCCTTGAGGAGGAGCTGAGTGATGTTGTCTCGGAGAGCCAACTGAGTATGGGAGGACACACTTTCCTCCCGCAGGGCGTGGGCTCGGCTTGGAAGGTACTACTCGAATTCTAGAGGCAGTCCCTGACTAACCACTTCCAAGATCCACCTGTCTGTGGTGATAGCGGACCAGAGAGAAAGGAAGTGGTGGAGCAGGCCCCCCACAGGAAGACCCAGAGCTGGTGTGATGGGAGAGGGGTGGCAGCCCCCGCCCCATCACTGAGCAGGCTTGGAGGATCCAGGATCTAAACCTTGGCCTCCTTCACTGACCTGGGAGGGCCCGGGCTTGGGCCGGGGGCGCCAAGCTTGAGCCTGCTGCTGCTGCTCTCCTTGAAAGGAGCTGGGCTGCAGGGGAAGAGTGACGAAAAGGCTTCTTCTTCTGCTGCTTCTTACTCGAAGAACCTTTAGCAGAAGTGGCGTCCACGGTGGCACTGGACTGCTCAATACGCTGAAGGTGACCAGCCACACCTGTGCCGAAGAGATTGGTGTCCAGGAAAGGCACATCAGCTTGTTTGTGCTGAGTATCTGCTGGGAAAGAGGAGAGTCTCAGCTAAGCCCTGTGGTGAGAGGCAACTGCGGCTGCCAACAAGCGGGCACAAGAGTTCCCAATGTCCAGAGCTGTCTGGAGCTGCTGTTTGGCAACAGCCTGGCCCTGGTCCCGGACTTGCTTGACCATGGCCTGCATGTCCGCAAGGAGATGTGGGAGGACTTCATCCAAAGACCCCAAGAGGGTATGGGACAAGTGTGCCATGATGACAGACGAACTTGCTTGATAGAGGTCTGAAGACGAGGCCGTATAGACCTTCCGAGCCGAATAATCAAAGTTTTTGGATTTCTTCTCAGGAGGTCGATCAGTGTTGGCAGAACTGCCAGTACATCTGAACACAGAGGTGGTCACCAGGCTCTCGGCCGAAGGGTGCTCTGTTAACCCCGCAAGGGACCCCATGTGCACTGCATACTTGCAGGCTACGCGGGCAGATGGAGCTGGACAAGAGACAGGTCGCTGCCAAAGTTCTAAGGCCAGGCCAACTATGGCCGCGGCCATAGGAAAGGCCTCCGTCAGGGTATCCCCTCTCTTGAGGATATCCGTGAGAAGGTACTCTGCCTTTTTCTGGATAGGCTCCTGGGGAATCCCTCTAGACTCAGAGATGAGGCAAAGAATGCACCGAAAGGACGAAGGTCCTTCCTCCGTCTCTATCCCACCAGCAGATTCACCATCCCTGGGGTGAGAATGTAGGCCGGTCTCATCCGAATCCGAGGAATCCGGATACAACGGTCAACCGCCAAGGTCACCTCCGACTCACCGAGGGCGGTACAGGATGACGGTGACCGAAAGACACCATGGAAGCCCAGTGTCTGGTCTAGCTGCCTTAGAAGGAGCACCTCCCACAGGCTACTTGTGCGGTGCTTCCACCACGATCAGTGGAGAGACCGATTTAGGCTGAACCGAAGGTTTCGCCAGCTCCGTGAGTGGGGGAACCAACTTAATTGGCTCCGAAGGAGTCGGCTTTGGCCTGGGAGGCAAACGCCAAGTAATGGCTGGGGTACAAGCTGGGGTCGGCTTGTACCCAGTCAAAATCAGCTGTTGCCACATGAGGTCCTTGTAGCGCCGGAGTTTCCACCAGAGCCTCTCCTCATCCAAGGAAGACAAGGACAACCGATGGCATCGCCTCTTTTTCGAGCGCTTGTGGCTCTTCCTCGGCCTGTCAGTTGAGGGCATCCTGGACCCCAGTCGAGATTGGCCAGGCCGATTCGGTCGCTCAGGAGACACCAGCGGTACTGGTGATTTCCCAGGGCCAGGGACCACTTCCTCGATGGGATTCCCAGCAGGCTGAGTCTCCTCGTTGGGGAAAGCAAGGACCCGGAGCCAGTGAGAGGAGTCATCAGCCGGTCTGGACAAGGGGTCGACTGGATCAAGGAGTATTTCAACCTCATCGACTGACACTTCGGTTGACTGGTCGGACGGCAAAGCCGAGACGCCAGCGGCCGAAGAGGCAATTTCGACCGAGGTCAAGACTGCTGGTTCCTGGGACCGAGATCTCTCCCGATCCCAAGAATGTCTTCACCGAGACGAAGACGATCTCAGGTCCTTTTCCTGCTTACGGGACCGAGAGGAGTGTGTGCCTGCAGGACCTTCTCCCTTAGTCGGGAGAGACAGGCACAACTCTCGGAAGAATAGTGGAGCCCAGGTTGAGCAGAACGAAGAAGCTCTAAGAGGAAGATTCCACGGCATGAGCCGCTTCCTCCATGAAGGCTTGTATACACTCCAATTGCTCAGCGGATCCTGCGGCTGTGGAAACCGCCCACCGAGCCTCCTTTGAGTTCACTGGAGGATTCTGTTTTTCCAGCCTCCCCAACTTCAGGCGTGCGAGATGGTCGTCGAGGATGTTATGGTGAAATGCAAGACAAAACTCGCACATCGAGGTGTCATGGTCAACACCCAAGCAATAGACACACGTGGTGTGGGGATCGGTGCACGACATCTTCTACCCGCGCGAACACCGGCGAAATCAGGGGGAAGACTTGTATTCCATAATCAAAGAGAAACAGTCATGATCGCTAATGCGAACTAGACAAATTTTCAGAATAATCGAAGGTTTTGAAGCCAGTGCCTACAAGATGAGTGCGCATGAAGGAGGCAACCTGAATCTTCTAGCAGAAAGGAAGATCTGACGTCATGGGGCAGAGTCGAGGGATATACCACCCGGGTGGGTGGGAGGAGCCAGCCTGAAGACCTTCCGGCGATCCTTAAAGGGAAAGGGACATGCCAAAAAGTGTGGATGAACAACATATCCACGATCCTAGAAAGGTGATTCCGCGAAGTGACCGTGAAATCACCTTTCAGGACCGAATAGCCACATGACAGTGACTGAATTCATAAGATGAGGTCCCTAGAACCCCATGTTGAAAATTTGGTGCCAAAAGTCGCAAAAATGGCCGGGATATGCACCAAAATTGAAAAAAACCTATTTATGCCATTATACAGTTTAGCGGCATTTCTTCAGTTCGCGGTCGTCTTTGAAGAGTGTAGACATGTTCCCAGTCCACTGAAGATCATCATGCCAGGCTCCAGAGGTAAGTATGAGGGTGTGTGGGGAGGTGGATGCACAGAGGGTGGGCGTGGGTTGGGGGAGGGGCCACGGGACTCAACGAGGGACTGTTTTCTAGTTTACAGGTTTAAAAAAAACAAGTAAAAACCTTGCAGGAGGGTTTTCTTTTTCACAGGGGCATTTGGCACGCTGAGGTGGGCTCCCAGCGTGCCACCTGAGTGTTTGGGTGGGGGGGGCTGTAGCCAACAGGGATTGGGCACCCCACTGCACATACCAGTGTTGGGGGACAGAGCCAAGGGATTGGGCACCCCCTCAGCACACAAACTGGGGGACACATTATGCCGACGGGGTGGCCCTGGCGGCAAATGAAATGGGAGGGGCATGCTAACGGGGATTGGGCACCACTGTCAGTTTGTTTAATTTGGCAAAGCCTCACACAACAAATTGCGTGGTGGTGGGGGGACATTATGCAGACGGGAGTGGGCTCCCCCGTCAGCAAATGAAATGGGAGGAGGCATACCGACAGGGGGACTGGGCATTGTTGGTTCGTTTTTTTTTGTTTTATTTAAACTGCGAGGGGGCATGCAAAAGGCCTGGGCTCAGCGCGTTCACAATGCAGTAAGCTACAGCAGTGTGAACGTGCAACCAGGAATGCAACTTCAAGGACTGAGCCACACCACTATTGGTGCGGCTCCATTCTTTGAAAAGTTGGCCAGCTCAGCCCAAACAGCTGAAAGTGAGTCATCGCCAGCCTGCCAATGGATTTGCCTGCCCCTAGAAACGGAGCTCTCCATTGGGCACACCCCTGTAGAGCACCTTATAGCAATGAGTTTGTCTGCGCCTGCGCGCCACGACAAACTCAAAAAAAAATATAGGTTATTTACCTGTAAATATAATTCTACTGTGGGTACTCAATTCCACACTTTGGCAGCATGTTGGGCATAGCTCAGCTATCAAACAAATTTATTCTAGACACCTGCCACCATTTGTGGTGGTGTCCACCAGCTCTGCCCCATTTAATGTCAGACCTTTGCACACTGTGGTCAAGTGGGATGTATGGATATGAACTGAACAGCCACTGAGGAACTACGGCCACAGGTGAGTAATCTTTATTTCTACAAACTGAGGTTCAGTTCACTAGCCGCACTTTGGGTGACTCTTAGCAATCCTCCAGGATCAGGGCGCAAGGCACTCACCCCTATTTAGCAGAAAGAGACTGGAGGACTGAAGCCCAAAATGCAGCACTGCGACAGCTGAGCACACTGATGGGTAGTTCATGAGGAATGTGTATTCTGGACTAGGTTGCAGCTCTGGAGTTCTTGATCAGACTTTCCTGGCAGCAGCCAAAGAGGCAGCTGTATGTCTGGTGGAATAGTAAAGCAGATGGAAGCAGGCATTGTGCTGAGAGGAACAAAGGTGCAAACAGGACTAGATCGCCAAAGGGGATAAGATCTTCTTCAGAAACGTAATTGAGAAGAGAAGAGTAAGGGGTGGGATAATAAGAAGTAGAAGGGGTGACTGTGCAGAAACAAACTAAAAGGCTTGCATCCTAAACAGGAACTTCTGCTCAGTCTTTACAGTGGAGGAAGGGGCAGATGGACCAAGGGGGACACAAGTCGATTGTCAGAGAAGAGAGAGTCCAGAAGGAACATGCAGGTCTGAAGCCAACAAAGATACGGAACTGGACTGAAAAGGGAAAATAAATTATAGGTAAATTGCAAAGAAAATGGCAGTTGACTGAAGCAGGCGTCCATGGAGGTCCAACATGCGTGGTTCAACGGTAAAAGAACTGAGCTAGATCTGGGGGACAGCCCCTTTTTTTTGCCAATAACTGCACTTTATTACAACACTTAACAAACATGTGCATATAAACAATGACAACGGAAAGTTTTCCATTTTAAACAGTAAGCACAAAATTCTCAATAAAACTAACCAACATTTAAACAATAATAATATAATAGAAAGAAAAAAAAAGGAAGACAAACACTCCCACAAATAACCCCATCCCCCCACCTCCCTGCAGCTATCCATAAAACTGAATACAATAAAGTGATTAATGAATAAACCTGATGCTCTTAAATCCAAGATGTCCTATCTTGGGAAGGGAAGAAAGAGTATTTATTTCACCATTACCTTACATAACTCAAAAAGGAAAAACAAAAAGTTAATCTATAACACGCCAGGAAAGGTAAAATAAAACCGTCCTAGAGCAAGGTTAAAATCCATATTTTCTTTCAACTGGTGGGTAAAACTTTCCAATATTTATCAAATTTATGTAAGGAGTGCGTGGATAAATATACCACTCTTTCGCATGTAATGACTTTAAACTCCCCACCACTCCTTAAAAGATGGTGACTTCAACTAACCAATGGCGGAGTATCACCAATTTGGTGACCAATGCAATTAATGCCATTCGTGTCTTCAAAGCGTAACGTGAGATAACATTGTATCTCCCTCAGAATGCAAACTTCTGGTGTGAAAAAATACTGAAAGATCACAAAGGGTCTCAGCCCCTGTTTAACCATCTCCCACAACATAGCGCTCTTAGGACAACTCCATAATTTGTGAAAAGTAGTAGCAATTGAACCATTACAGTTCAGACAAGCTGGGAATATTGGCTATTCCACCGATGCATCTTGGCTGAGACATATAAATATTATGTAACAGCTAAATTGGATGTCCCTTAGCCTATCCTGCTTTATAAGTGAATGAGCATCTATCCAGATTTCTTCCCAGGTTTCTCGGCCAATCCAGGGACAAATTGGCCTTCCAATAGAAAGAAATTGAGATAAGTTAACACTCAATTTAGTGGTAATATATTGACAGATCTTAGATACCATTCTTCCTGAAAGACACAGCCTAAAAAGATTATCCCATAAGTCACCCACTTGGACTGAGATAGAATCTTTGCTGAAAACCCGACTGAATACTGCTTCTTATTTGTGCTAGTCTTAATAAAGATTTGGGTTTAGCCCCAAATTTATCCGCCAGACCACAGAGTGGAAGTATAGAATTACCCGCCTAAAGTCTGACACCCTCACCTTAGGTGAAAATGATGAAAAACCTAACCACTGGCTGGTTCCCAATTAAAGGTTAGGATTCCTCAGCAGGGGCTGGAAATATCAAAACGCGGGCTAATTTTTAGAACAGCGTAAAGCTGATGTATAGCCCTGATATCCCACCCAAGAGGCGTGTTCCTTACTTTATCCGGAACTTTGACCCAAGGAATATATAAAAGGACTTCCAAATCAATCTTAAACTCCTTGACAAAGGTCCTATCCAAGGTTAGGCCTATAGAAGAACCATCCATTTTACCTGCCCAAAGGACAGCCCTAGCCGTATGAATTGCTAAATAATATTTAAAGAAATCAGGTAACTGCCTGCCCCCCATATTACGATGCCTACAGAGTTTAAAGTAAGCTCTACGAGGAGGTTTGTTTTCCCATATAAAATTCGAACACATCCTATTCAATTCCTTAAAGAACGAATTAGGAGGTATATGTTCAAACTAGAAAGGGATAGAAAATTTTCGGCAGCACTACCATCTTGATAATATTACATCTCTTCGAAAAGGATAGGGTGAGCTTCGATTCACCTATCTAAATCTACTTTAATGGATTTAATGATAGGCTTTAGATTTAGCGGCCAAATCCTCCAGATTTTTAGAGATTTTAATACCTAAGTATCCTAGGAATTAGTTTGCCACTGAGGCCCAAATTTAGACCCACCCCTTAGTCAGGTATGTTGACAGTGGAAATAACATTGATTTGGCCAAATTCAGCTTAAAACCCTGAAAAACACCATAACCTTCGATAAGGTCCAGAGCTCTCGGAAGTGACACTGTTGTGTCCCGAATATGTAATAGAAGGTCGTAAGCAAAAGCCGACAATTTGTGTTCCTGACCACCAATCCTAAGACCCTGAATTCCAATGTCGGCCTTAACAGCTCTAATTAGGGGTTCTAAATATAAATTAAAAAGATAGGGGGATAGAGGACATCCTTGATGGGTGCCTCTTAACAGTGGGAAAGTCTCCGAAATTAAATTATTGCTTTGAATTCTAGCCGTTGGGCAGGTATAAAGAATTTGAATTAACTGAATAAAATGTTGAGGGATGCCAAATTTAGCTAAAACTTCGAACATAAAAGACCATTCCACCCGATCAAAAGCCTTTTCCGCATCCAAAGAAATCAGGGAGGCTTCCATGCTCGGGTCAGTGGTCACAGAGATTAGGTAAAATAATTTTCTAAAGTGATCGGACGCAGAGCAACCTTCCACGAAGCCAGCTTGCTCCGGGCTAATCAACTCTCCCCAAACCTTCTTAAGCCTGGAAGCCAGTATTTTAGCAAAAATTTTAACGTCTATATTCAACAACGAAATAGGTCTATAGTTCCCCACTTGATCTGTAGGTTTGCCTGGTTTGGGCAATAAAATTATCCTGGCTTCAAAGGGATTCCTCCTTAACCCCATAGAGACCAAAAACTAAAAGTTGGGTTAAAGCTGTGCTATTTCCTGTTTAAATAACTGTAAAATTGGGGTGTGTACCCGTCCGTCCTGGTGCCTTGTCAGCCTTTAGTGAATCAATACGCCAGAACCTCATCATGGGAAATAGGAGATAGTAAGTGCAAACTGGACTCCTGTGACAACTGTGGAAGTGGCGTCTCAGCCAAGAAAGCATCATTTAGAAAGAACATGAGAAGAGTACGGGTTGACTCGTGATACAGCTCCCTATAGAAAGTCGCGGAAAAATCTGGAGAATTTTATCAGGGTCAGTGACCAGTTCACTAGAAGCAGGATGCTTCAGGCCGGTACCCATCTAGCTTCAGCCTTTTGCTTTAGCTGCCAGGCCAATAATTTCCGGTTTTACTGCCCAAACCAATGTAGGCCGCTTTCACTTTCCCCAAAGTGTCTATCACCTTCTCCTTCATGGCTCCTGCATACCAAGCCCTCAAGGTAGAAAGTTCCTGTACCTGGGCTCCTGATCTCTTATCCTCCTGGACATTCTCAAGTGCTTTAATCCTCTCTAAACATTTTGAGAGTTCCTGGTTATGCTTCGCCTTTCTCACTGAGGCAATCCTGATTAACTCCCTCTCAAACCGCTTTTAAGAGCGGCCCATGATTGGTCAATGTTAGAAATTGAGGCCCAGTTAACTTTAATCGAAGATTGCATAAAAGAACTGAAACGAAGTTAGTGTTTGGACATCTTTAAATATCTTGTTATTTAAGGACCACAGTAGGATCTTCTGGCAATATGGGAAGGATTCCATACGAATTGAACTGGAGAGTGGTCCAGATTACTCTAGGCAACAGCAATACCTCAGTAATCTCAGAAACACATTGTTGGCTCACAAAAATAATCAATCCGGAAAGGTGTTGTGAACGGCGAGAAAAAGGTATAGTCCCGAATTGAGGGGTTAAACAGCCGCCACGGATCCCTTAGGCCTAAAAAAGAGGTACATTCGGCTAGAGCTTGTTGGGCTGAGGAAGTCTGCGGTCTCCTACTTACAGACCTATCTAGTCTATCTGATTGGACTAGATTCCAGTCCCCACCCAATATAATCACTCTCTCCTTAAAGGGAGATAGAATCACAGCCAAATGAGCAAAAAAGGAGAGGGACTCCGCGTTGGGCCCATAGATAGACCCCAGTACCATATTCACTCCTCCCAAAGTGCCCGAAACTATAACAAATCTGCCATTCGGATCTGTAATTACTTCCGAGTGTGAAAAAGGGACCCCTCGAGCAATCAATATTGCCACCCCTCGGCTAGCTGAAGAATAGCCAGCCCCAAATACCTGACCTACCCACTTTTTCCTGAAATAGGAAAGATGACTCGACAAAACATGGGTTTCCTGTAAAAATACCACTGCAGGATGGTAACGAGCTAGGTGGTTTAGAACTAAGTGTTTTTTGCAGTTATCTTTCCCCCTTAATGTTCCACGTGAGAAACTTTAAACTAGAGACCATGTAACCAAACAAATATCCAAACCATAATATGGATAGCTGCCCCACCCCCCAATAATCCCCTAACAACCCAAGATACTCCCTGCCCCGAATCCCAAATTAACCCCCAAAACCAAATAACAAATAAACTACCCCCAGGCCGAAGCCACCTCCAATCTTTTAGGTTCATAGTGTGCCATGGAGGTAGGGCCCCATCCCAAAATAGATAAAATAGTAACCATAAACCTGCAAACTTGTTACACAGATACCCAGTTGAGAGAGAACCCTTCTCCTCTCCCCTGAATCATAATGATATTAACAAAGTTATACAATCCAAATACATAAAAAGTATCAGACGAAAAAGGACTCCATTTATCAGTGTCTTTGCTAAATACTGTCAGTAACAATAGTCCTCAGGTTCCGGGACTCGCAAAGTCCTTCCATTAAATATAACAAAAGGTGAAAGTGTTCTTTGGGTAGAGCTGCAGTATTCTAGATCCGTGAACTAAAACAAGATGCGACTGATTGCCCCAGCTACTAATTTAACATTATAACAACACGAGTGTCCAAAAAGAACTTCTTGGCCAGAAAAATAGCCATTGAAAAGATAGAATACCCTCTATGACTCAGCTCTTGAAACAAATCAGGCAATACTTCACGTAAGCAGATTTAGGGCCCTCATCAGCACTTTCTCAAGCGCTTTTCATTCCCAACTTTAGTAGTGACTCTAACTTGGCTTGGTAAAGAATACGATGTCGAATGCCCGCTGCCCACAACTTTGACGGATGGGGTGAAAGGAGGCCCTGGCTTGCCTCATTTTCAGGTCAAATCGGTGTAATCCGTAGCTCTTGCCCTCCCATTGCAGTGCAGAAACCTTCCTTGTTTCCCTTAGGATATGCTCTCTATCCAAGTAATTTAACAGTTTAAATATTATGGGTCTTGAAGGGTCAGATGGCAGAGGTCGGGCTCTCAGAGCACGATGCCCCCTTTCAATTACATACTCCGGGCCATTTGGTGAAGGCCCAGCTATCTTCTTCAGTAACTTCTGCAAAAATGAGAGCATATTAGGGCCTTCCTCCCCTTCAGGCAGCCCCAGAAGCACTAAATTGTTGCCCGCTCCTATTCTCCAAATCGTCAGTCGGTCCTCTAATTTAGCTATAGATTTCTTGCACTCTGTGATAGCAGGCCTCGATTTCTCCTGCACCCTCTCCAATGAGGAAATCCATGCTTCAGTGTCGGTAACCCGACGTGCCAGTTGTGTTAGAGCGGGTTTGAACTCCGCTACATCCTCCACCAGCCTGAATAGAGCCTCCTTGATTACAGCCAGATCGCTGTGGATTTTACTTGTCGGGTCGTCTTCCTCGGCCGCCTGTGGAGAGGAACTGCGACGCAGCCGTTTCGCTTCAACCTCTTGTTCGCCGACCTGCATTCTGCACCGTAAACCAGCCACAGAGGATCTTTAGGACACCAGTAAACGATACAAGGTATTTTTAAATGGTAGCCACGGTGTAAAGCGGTCTAATGTTGGCAAGATAGCGATCGGGATCGGGAGCCCACTTCCAGAGCTGCTAACCCTCCATTAGCGTCACGTGATCCCCCCCACCAACAGCCCCTTTTTTAACTGTAGACTGCTAGCTAGAAGTCTTCTGTGTGGTCCTAGCACCTGGCAGCTTAGTTCTACCGGTGTTGCATGCTGCAAAGGCCCCCTCAAAGTAAGATCTAGTAATGTCGGATGAAAACACGTCCAGGAGGTAGAAGTGAGGGATTCCCTTGCAGGCAGTGACCACCACATGGTGTGGTTTAACAACAACATGGGGAAAGAAGCAGCCAAGACTAAAACTAGAGTAGTGGACTTCAAGAAGGCAGACTTCGATAGGATGGGCGACATATTAGATGGGCACCTTGCAAAGCTCCGACTGGAGATGGATACAGACTAGAAATGGTCCGTCATTAAGATGGGGCTAATTGAAGCCACATACACTTGCACAAAAGCTTGTAGTAAGAACTCCAGGACAGAGAGACCTAGCTGGTTTAGCAAGAAGGTGGCAAAGAAAGTAAGGGAAAAGAGGGCAGCCTTCCAGAAGTACAAGTGTACCTTGAGGGAGGAGGACAGAGAGATATATACATACAAAAAACTTGAGAGGCAGTGAGAATGGTTTGGGTAGCCAAGGCTTTATTTCTTTATTTAGAGTCTAGGATTATAAGTACCTTTGAGCCAAGGCTCTTTTACAAAGGTTCCACGTCAATTGAAGTACAATACAAACATTACATAGACTTGAGTAACAATGCAGAAATGGTGCAGACATTTTTAAGCAGCTGAAATACATTACATTGAGTGAAAGTGAGTACCAGGGGTAACTGAGGCTTGGAATGGACACAAAAAGAGTGGTGCAGCCATGGGCATCTGTCAGACCTCAAAAAGTGCTCGGGGGAGGGTTAGGGGGCAAAAACAGGAGGGGAGGGTAAGCTGTAGGAAGAAGAAGAGAGGTGGTAGAAGTAGAATTGCTAGGAGGGAGATCAGATTATGAGGGACAGTCATAGAAGCTAAAGGCAGCTAGGCAGAGATGAAGGTTGGCTTTGAATTGGCCTAACTTTTGCAGAGAGGAGATGTCTTTGTTGAGTCCACTAATCCAGCTAGGAGCTCGGTACGCAAAGGATGTTTGGCCCTGTGTGATGCGGCACTGAGGAATGTGAAGCATTTCAATTTTCTGAAGCCCTGGTGAGGCGGGGGTTGCGTGCTATATGGAGAAGACTTTGGACTCCGGGGGAGCAAGATGTAGTATAATTTTCTTAGCCATTAGACAAGTTTGGTACTTGATACGGTTTGATAACTGGAGCCTCCCTGTTTGGGCGTAGAGGTCACACGTATGGGTGAGTCAGTGGGATCCTGTGATGAGTCTACAGACTTTGTTTAGGGCCAAGGATAAGCACCTGAGGGCTGTCTCCATTGCAGAACCATAAATAATCAGACCACAGTCGATTAGAGAGACCACCGAGCTCTGTACTGCTATCCTTAAGGCATCCGATGTAAGGCATTGCCTGTGCTTGTAGAGGAGATCAAGGCGTGTGTCTGCAGCTTTGGCAATGCTATGTATGTGAATGCTGTAGGACAAGTTGCTGTCTATGGTGATCCCCAGCTATCTAAAGGAGTGAACCTGTTCGAGGACAGCACCAAGGCAGGTTGTAATATTAAGGGGGTGAAGCCTATGTTTGTTGTGGGAGCCACAGAAAAGCATTGACTTGGTTTTCTTATAGTTGAGAACCAGCTTTTGACTACTAAACCATGTTTCAATGGAGGTGAAATCCTTCTGAAGCTTGTTTTGGAGTAGGTGGGGGTCCTGTTGGGTGGTGTGAATGACAGCATTGTCAGCAAAGAGTAGGATTTGTTCTGGACAGAATTGTGGAAGATTGTTCAAAAACAGGCTGAAGAGGAGTGGCCCGAGAATGGCTCCTTGGGGGACTCCTGAGTGTACTGGTCTAGCATCCGAGAGGACATCAGCAATTTCCACTCTTTGGGAACGGTTTTCCAGGTAGCTCTTAAACCAAGTTGTAGACTCAGGGGACAGCCCAGCTTTTAGCAGTTCTGAGAGGAGTATTCGATGACAGACAGTGTCAAAAGCCTTGGTCAGGTCTATGAAGACTGAACCAGTGAGGCAATTATTGTCCAGGAAGTTGTGAATTGCTCCTGTGAATTCAAGGAGGGCAGATGTGGTGCTGTGGCCTTTTCTGAAGCCGTGCTGTTGTTTACAAAGGATGTTGTACTTGTCCAGATATTCCATTAGCTGGTCAGATACCAGATGTTCAATGGCTTTAGAGAGGGGGGGAGGTAGTATGGATACAGGCCTATAATTTCCATTAAGGGCCTTGTCCCTACTCTTGTGGACTGGTGCCACAGTGACAGATTTCCATCTGTCAGGGAACTGGCCAAGGGTGAGGGAAAGGTTGAAAATCCGTGAAACAAAACCGAGATTGACACAAGGATTAAAAAAGGGGAAATTGACTTTTTCCAGTATATAAAGGTGAGAAGAAGCAGAAAGGATGGGACTGTTAGGATAAAGAGGGAAGGAGGATGGGTAGAAAATGGTGAGGATCAGGCGGAAGCACTAATGAGTACTTTTCCTCCATCTTCACTAGGGAAGAGGACGGGCCTATGCCACAGGGTATGACCGGGGTGAGACGTGGAGGTGGGATGGAATATGATGGGGAGACTGGGGTTGACAGTGTCTTTAAAGTTGGTCTTTTGACCTACAAAGCCCTACATGGACAGGGTCCGGACTACTTGAAAGAGCTTTTAGTTCCCTACTGCCCTAAGTGATCTCTCCACTCGGTGGATGAGGGGTTGCTAGAGATTCCAAGGGTTTCTTTGAAATCATCGGGTGCTCGTGCCTTTATGTATGCTGCTCTGACCCTCTGGAGTTCTCTACCCCATCCGCTTCATCAGTGTGCATCCGTAGAGGAATTCAAAAAAGGCCCTGAAGACCTATTTATGGTCAAAGAATTACTTTAATTAATACTGTGATTTTAGGAGCTCAGATTATTATGTATTGGTTTTATTTATTATGTTGTTAGATATTGTAACGCACCTTGATTTTAGAAAGGCGCGATATAAATAAAGCTTTATTATTATTATTTATATTAAAGGCTCTAAGAGAACTGAGGGTGGACAAGGCAAGGGGCCCAGATGGAGTGCACTCAAGGGTACTGAGAGAGCTGGTGGAGGTACTAGCAACCCCCCTGATGAACTTGTTAATAATACCTTGTTGGATATGGGGTGCATGCCGACTGGAGGAGAGCACATGTGGTACCATTCCACAAGAGTTGTCCCAGGGATGAGCCGGGTAACTACAGGCCAGTCAGCCTAACCTCCATAGTGGGCAAGTTAATGGAGATCATTCTAAAGGAAAGGTTGGTGTCCTTCCTTGAGGTAAATGGTCTCCAGGACAACAGGCAGAATGGTTTTTTTCAGGGGGGGATCCTGCCAAACAAACATGACAGACTTCTTCAGCTGGGTTACAAGGTCACTGCACATGGGGCAGGCGGTGGACGTTCTATACCTGGACTTCAGCAAGGCATTCAATTCAGTGCCACATGGCAGACTGTTCAGCAAGCTGAGGGACCTGGCAATAGGGGACAAGTTGCTGAGATGGGTTGAGAGCTGGCTCGGACAGGAACCAGAGAGTGTTGGGGGTGGGTGGGGGACTATCCAAACTTAGACCTGTAACCAGTGGGATCCTACAGGGTTCAGTACTCAGACCTGTGCTATTCAAAATCTTTTTTGGCGATATAGTGGAAGGGGTTAAAAGTAAAATCTGCCTATTTGCAGACAATACTAAGCTCTGTGGAAGGGTGGGCACAGTGGAGGGGAGACAAGAACTAATGGAAGACCTGGCTTGAGAAATGGTCTGGCATCTGGCAGTTGGGATTCAACACTAAGAAATGCAAGGTCATACACTTGGGATCTAAGAACCTAGACGCCAGCTACTGGCTGGGGGACTTACCATTGACCATCTCGGAGGAGGAAAAGGATCTTGGAGTGTTGGTCGGGGTCACATGAAGTACTCTGCGCAGTGCCATAAGGCAGCAAACAAGGCAAATAACATGCTGGGCTGCATTGCCAGAGGAATCGCCTCCAGGAGGGAGGACGTTATTCTGCCACTGTACAGGTCTCTAGTGAGACCACATCTGGAATACTCTGTTCAGTTCTGGTGGCCTTATCTGACGAAGGATATCAAGCTATTGGCGGAGGTTCAGCGGAGGGCAACCAAAATGATCCAGGGCATAGGAGATAAAACATATGAGGAGAGGCTGAGGCTGTATACCCTCGAAGATAGAGGAGAAAGGGGGGCATGATAGAAACCTTCAAGTACCTTAAGGGCATAAACAGAGTTGGTTCGGAGTACATTTTCAATTTAAGAAGGGAAGGTACAAAAAAGGGGGCATAGCCTGAAACTAGTGGGAGGTAGATTTAAGAAGGAAATGAGGAGGCACTTTTTCACCGAAATGGTGATGATGGGGTGGAATGAGTTGCCGGAGGAGGTAGTTGTGGTGAGTACGGTGACCAGTTTCGGGGGGGGGGGTTGGAACAGGGTAAAAAAATATATATATATTAGAATGGGAGGAATCAGTATTAAGAAGTAGAAGGGGGAGAATGGGGAGGGGATGGATGACTCTAAGAGGAGTTCAGGGAGGCAGCTCCAGGGAACTAGACTGCACTGCGCTCTCAAGCAGACTTGATAAACCAATAAGGCCCATTTCTACTGGCAATTTCATATGTTTGTATGTAAAATGCTATTAGGCATGGGAAAGGCAACCCCTAGGAATTCATCCCTATCCAAAATGTCTATAAAGAGCCCCGAATGACACTGACCCATGGACAGTGGTCAACTTCTTGACCGATCCCTGGGTGAAGATGCGAGTCCCGGAGGATACCATGGACAATCAATTAGAGTCATATGAAGACTCCACAAAAACAGTCCTTGACCATTTCTCAACACAGAACACCAGAGACTCCTCCAACTGGGTGATCTCCACCAACAATCAGCCTGGCAAGGTGGTGGCCACTTGGGCCTCCTTGGACAGGGCACCTATCTTCGACTGTGCTGGTGGTGACTCCACTCTCAGGGGAGAAGCAGTACTTGTGAGTAGCACCTGCAAATCATGGACCAGTGAAGGCACAACTGGTGGCTGCCAGATGACTGCAGGTCCAGACAGTAAAGCCCTACCTCACCCCCGATGGACCACTCTTGTCAGAGGAGCTCCTCATAGTGTTGGGGCATCTCTCGTCGGTGCCTCCTCACCTGTGGATGAGGAAGTTGAGTAGTGTCGACAATGATGCCTCCTAGTCAAGCAGGATTGAGAAAAAGATTGCCTCAACCTGGACCTCGATCATCGACCTGACTGCTGCGCAGAGGAGAACCCTCTAGCTGGTCATGATAGACCACATGTTCCGCTGCTTTAGTGGTTCGACCTCTAGTGAAGGTCTCTCCCAAAGTGACCTGGCCAGGGATGCTGACTTGAGCCATGACCTCCTGAGTAAGGACTGGGACAATCGAGATCTGAGAGATTGAGTCGTCAGTCTCATCGGACAACTAGTTGACAAGCTCGAAGATTTCCATGAGCTGCTTGACTGCAGTTGGCAAGTCTGAGGGGGGGCTTTCGAGGAGCTCCCAACCTTACCCTTGACCAAGGGAGCCTCAACCAAAGTCGAGCAGTTGGGACAGTCAAGAGATCAGGAGGATCTCGCTCTCTCCCCGTCACATGACCGGTGCCAATGGCACCTGTGTTTCCTGCTGCAGTGTCCAGAACTTGTCCCACAAGGTCTGGAAGACCATGACGATTTCGCGAAAGCCTTCCGTGAAAAAACCTCTGATGCTAGATCCAACCGTGAGAAGCATTTTGGCCGAGCAGGTGCCACCATAGCAGCCGCTGCTTCATCTTTGAAGGCTGTGAGATGAGCAGTTGACCCAGCCACTGCTGAGGCCTGCCTGGTTCTTCAGATCCCGGTCCAAAAGCTGGCCAACAGTAAGTCAGTGTTTCCAATCCTTGAGGGATTCTGGATGCACACAGAGGCATAAGCCGCACACGGCCATGTCATGCTGACCACCCAGGCAGTACAAGTACATGTCATGTGGGTCGGTGACCTACATCATCTGGAGGCACCGAGCGCAGAATTTGAATCCTAGCTTCCATGGCTCCATAATCCGTCAAGGGGAGTTGAGAAACATTTATGCTGAAAAACAACTACTGCCAAATGCACAATAACCAAAGCAGAAGCTGCTAAGAAGGGGACCTGTTCTTCCAGCAGAAAGAAAGATCAGACATTATGGGGCGGAGTAGGAGGATATACCACCTGGGTCCCAGGTGCTAGGAGGAGCTTAGCTTGAAGATAGCTGACAGAAAGCCTGTTCTGGTGGAACTGCCAGTGTGGCGCTAGTGAACCATATCCATGCTCCTAGACAGGACCGTTTGCCCACCCAGTCTGCCCAGATGTTCCCTGCCTAATCTGTCTCTGCAGACTAACTGGTCTCCAGCCACCCGCCCTCCTCCCTGTTTTCTAATACACCAATATGTCTATCCCATGCACGCTTGAAGTCAGCCATTGTTTTTGCCTCCACCACTTCTGCTGGTAGTATGTCCCAGATGCTTACCAACCTTTCAGTAAAGACATATTTCAGGAGATCCCTCAGACCCTACCCACTCCATCTTCAGTGCACGCCCCCTGATTCTGGTGCTCCTTCTCATTTGAAAGTGACTTCCCTCCTGAATCCTGTTCACCACTGTGAGGTATTTGTGGGCCTCTATTCTTGTCACCTCTTGCTCTCCTTTCATCCAGGGTGTACAAGTTGAGATTCCACAGACCCTCCTTGTAGGGCTTCTTGTGCAACTCCAGTACCATTTTATTTGCCCTTCTCTAGACTGTCTCCACTCTGTCTATGTCCTTTATGAGGTGTGGCCTGTAAAACTGGGCACAGTATGGGGGAATTTTATAAATCATTCAAAGACTTGTTACTTCTCTAGTTGCTCCAAGCCTGCCAGGAAGTCATGAAAGGAAATCCTATCCCCCCTACTTGGCGGTACACCACCATCTCTAGCATACCCAAACCAGGAAAATATCATACTTTTTGCTCCTCCTACCATCCCATATCTGTGCTTAATATAGATTATAAACAGTTCACAGTGGTGCTGGCTAGGAGAATGGAAGGACTTTTACCCTCTCTCATTGACCCAGATCAGTGTGGTTTCGTATTGACAAGACTAACTCAAGGGAACATTAAAAGGACACTCCATCTTCTATGCCATGCCACCCAGTCGGAGACCCCTTTTTTTTTTTTTTTACTACTCAGCCTAGATGCTGAGAAGGCCTTTGACCGGGTGGCACGGTCCTTTCTAATAGCTACCATGATAGCTATGAGATTCACGGAGAAATTAGAGAATCTAATAATGGGCCTATATGACCGTCCTATGGCATACATAAAAATAAATGGCTCTGTCTCTGAACCTACTATACTACAACGTGGAACCAGGCAGAGGCGTCCTTTTATCCCCTTATTATCTGCGATATATCTGGAACCCCTAGCCCAGGCTAGCCGTAAAAATGACATCAGAGGCCTGGATGCAGGCAGTCACCAACACAAACTGACATTGTATGCTGATGATTTGTTAATTTAACTCCCAGGAACAATCTCTCCCAGCTTTATGGCAGACCCTAACCCAGTTTGGCCAACTGGCAGGGTATAAAATTAAGTAAAACAGAAGTACTCCAATTACAATACCCCCCACATTGAAACTAAAGGGACATATTCATTCCGTTGAGACCTGCCCTCTTTGAAATACTTCAGAATTAAATTAGCATAAGATCCGTCCCAACCATATTCCTTTAATTATGAACCCTTACTTAAACTGCTAACCTTAGACATGGAGAGGTGGAAGGCTATTTCACTCCCACTGATTCAATGAGTGGATGCGATTCAAATGAATCTTTTACCGAGGTTTCCATATTTGGCACAGACCCTCTCTATCTGCCTTTCCGACAAGTTTTTCCAAGAATTGAACAAAAAGATTTCTTGTTATATCTGGGACTCCCAGCACCCACATATAAAATTTTCACTATTACACCTTCCCAAAAAGTTGGGAGGGTTAGCCATATTAGACTTAAAAAGTTATTACCAAGCAGCTCAGTTAAGAATAATGTTTTTGTGGCTCTGGAAGCAACATGGAGCCAGGTGAAAGGAGATGGAGATGAGGGAGGAAGACTTAAGCTACCTGAACCGCATCCTACTCACTGTTCCAAGTATCTCACTCCGAGAAATTACTTTAAATCCTTATACGAGTAATATTCTAAAATGCTGGAGGACACTCTGATCCTCTAAGGTCTTAGTAAAATCAAGACGTTGTCTATATCCTGGTGTCACTGAGGGTTGAGGCACTGGACGGCACACCTCACACCACTCCGGCGACCCAGGTTGGGCAACAGACTCTGGTCATCGGGGATCGGATGAGGAGGGAGAAGGATTGAGCATCCAGTGGACAGCTCTCCTCTCCCATGGAGGGTTGCGGCCTTCGTTCAGCTCCCTGGTGACCCCCAGTGGAGATCGGGAGTTCCTTGGAAGCCCGCACAATCAAAGAGGTGAAGTGCAGTGGACACCTGCAGCATGACTGCGTGGGCATCATTGCATGTCCGTACTCCTGGGGCAAACCTCAAGGAAAAAAAACCCTGGCATCCAGGAGGAAGTTGGCAGTCCACAGAGAGCACCGCATACGCCCACCGCCAGTTCCCACCCGTCTGACTCTTTCGGGTCCCCCCCCCCCCCAATAGGGTCCGGATGGGAGGACTCTGTCCCAGATTCCTCGACAGGTCGAGGATTCAGGCAGGGCGGTAGCAGGCAACTCAAGTGGGTCTCACTTGACTGGGCCCTGTACCAGCTGGGCAATAAAGAAAAAAAAAAAAAAAAAAAAAGACACCTTCTATATTCCCTCCCACACATCCATTCATTCCACCCAGTCAGGCTGGATCATGGATTCTGTCAATGGGAGAGAGTGAGTCTTTATCTTTTCATACAGTGCTACAAAAATAATTGTCGAGGCCGGGCCGGTGGCACGGAGGGTTGAGGCGCTGGATGCCACACCTCACACTACACTGGTGACCCGGGTTTGGAAATGGACTCAGGGCCGCCAGGGGGTGGGAGAGGGGAGGAGGATCAAGCATCCCAATGGATGCTCTCCTCCTCCTCCTGGGGTGGGTTCCTGAGGTGCCTTGAGCACCCGATGCACCTATGTCTGTGGAAGCACGGGCATGAGGGGCACAGGTGGCTCTTCAAGAGTCGTGGGGGGAGGACATTGTGGGCATTTGACTGCGGCATGCGCCAGCACGCCATATGTCTGGACGTTCGTCCTACGTGCCGACGCCCTCAGGGGGAGGAGGGACTAAGGAAGAAAATGGAAAAAAACCCTCTCAGTCCAAGATGACAGCCGATCTAAGCCTAGAATCACCTACCCCGCAGGACAGACCCAGATGTGCAGGCACTCCAAAGAGAGGAGTAAGGTAGGAGGGATAACGGATTAAGCCTGGCACTCTAGAGGCAGATTCCGAGGGAGGGATCTAAGGGGATGTTCAGGGTCTGAAGGAGTGGAATGAGGGGGCATTAAGACGGGGATAAAAATGAAAGTGAAAAAAAAAATAATCGTTGAATATCTTTCAAAGAGGTAATGCAGTACTATGAAATCCGACCACAAGACCAATTTAGGCACTTGCAGGCTACTAACTTCTTCAGGTCCCTGACCCCACATCCTAGGAATGATGATCAGATTCCTAAGATAACTGATATCCTGAGGAGTGCATTAGAGGGCCAGGCAGCATTGCCCCACATGATTTATTTTATATATAGATATATATATACAGTATATGCTGCTATACTCTCCTTGAGACGGGACTCTTTGAACCCATTGAAACAAATCTGGGAGGTGGATTTAGGCCTCCACTTGGATGACCCGACTTGGGAGACACCTTCAGTATTTACATACTATCACAGATTCACACACCTGAGAGAGTTTTCATGGAAGCTGATGCTCAGGCAGAGCTCCAGATAAGGTGAGTACCGACCTATTTTACTCACCTCATTTTAAGAAATACTCCTCAGAAATTTGTTTTTAACGAGTACCAATACTCACCCAGTGTTTATAAATGAGCCACGTTCCATAGGAATGTGCTTCACAACATAACTGGTAATTCAAAGGAGCAGTTTTTTACCAGATTTATAGCACCTGTATGCATCCCAATTTTGTTTTACTCACTATATTTTAAACTGATGAGTAAATTACTCCTACCTGCCAACATTATCTGGATCATTGTTGCCACCTGATCAATTCTCATATAGGAAAAAAACGACATTCCTTTTAAATATGTACTCCTCACTCCACTCTGTCCAGACATTTGCACGCATCTTAATTTGGTTTTACTCATCTCATTTTCAAAAGGAGGAATACAGTACTCATCCTTAAAAACCTTATTTGGAGCCCTGTGCTCAGGTATTTTAAAACCCCAGCTAACAGGTCGAGGGGCCTTCTGCTGCAGAGGATGTGGCCACTCACCAGCAACATATGGTCATATCTTCTGGAGCTGTGTCCTGCACTCCAGTCTTTCTTCTTGGAGTTGCGAGACGCTTTAACAGAACTATTTTGCACCCCAGTATAACTTAAGGCAGAATTTTTTCTTTTTTCTAATTATGACATAACCCTACATAGTCCCTCAGCCAAGAAGCTCCTTAGCATTTGTTTCCTGACAGCAAAAAAGGCTATAACTAAAAGATGGCTTATGACTGCCATCCCCACTACAAAACAATGGGAAGACATGATCGGTATTTACAGAATGGAGCGCATTACAGCGATACTAAACCATCAAACTGACCGTTTTGAAATATTTTGGAGACAAAGGGCCAGATATTCAAAACTTTGATCCTGGGCTAAATTAGCACTGCCCGGTGGGCAAACTTAGCCCGGAGCACAAATCAAGCTATATTCAAAAAGAATAGCCATGGGCAAACTGTCTCTGAATACAGCATGGGAATGAGGCCGGGCAAACTGGGCTGGGAGTGCAGGGCAAACGTAGCCCTGGAATAAGACAACTCTGAATATTGCAGCCAGGAAGTGCAGACCACAACAGCAACACAGTGCACAGCGATGTGAAAGTAGGTAGAGGCGACCTATGTGGCCAACGTGTGTTCTAGCAAATGTGTGGATCCAGTATAGCCGCAGAGAGCAGCCTATGGGAAAGTACAGTGTGCAGAACAGTATAATATTCCCCAAACCGTTTGCACGGAGCTAACGTGTTTGCATGGGATTAACGCAGAGCTAAGCTGTTTGCACGGTGCTAAACTTTGCCATATTCAAAAGTGACATGCAAATGAGCCTACTTAGGTAGTCTCTGGGCAAACAGCCACATTAGCATCCCATTATGCCCTGATTTGCAAGCAGTTTGCCCAGCATTACTGCAAGGTCCCACAGCTCCACCTGTAGGTCAGTCTGGAAGTACAGGGGCTGGCCAGGTCCGACTGCAGCTCCAGCTGTATGGCAGTCAGGCAGTGCATGATGATAGCTGCAGGTTACATGTGAACCGTACAGCATAGCATATCGTACCCCAGGGGACAACATAGCATAGGCACAGGTGGTGGTGGTGCTGCATGCAACCATCACACTGTAGGTCTTGCTACAGTGCACAGCAGACACTACAGTAGCAAGGGGGTTGGTAGAGTGAGGGACTCAGCAATACCTATGGTATGTTGGGCAGTGATGACCACTGCACTGTACAGTGACAGGACCAGCTTGCAGGTAATTACTGAAGTGGACAGTACTGTTATGCTGTTGTGTGATCCACAGATGCTGCACCTGTGTCACGGGATGCCCACAGTGACATATACATGGCTGGCTGTGTGTGCTATGGTATCTGTACAGTTGTGCAGTATGTGGCTTGGGAGGCATGTAAGATCCAACAGGCACACAGGTGGTGGGGTATTCCCACTACTGGCCCATGTGCACTGTGTGATGTGTCCCAGCCTTGTGGCCACACCTGGGCTGTGGTGAGGTCTGGCTACCCGTACACCCTCCCCTCAATGGCCACCATGCCCACAGTGCTTCATGTGTGTGCTGGCATCTGTTGGTCGCCACAGACGTAAGGTCTGCAGGTGTGTGCTGTATGGTCACACTACCACAATGTCCCCTGTGGCCAGATCACCCCTTGCTGCCTGTGCTTGGCAGGGACTGGTGGCAGCAACTGGCATCATGGCGGTGCCATCAGTGAGCAGCATGTGTCCTCCATGTCTGGCATTTTGCAAGTGTCATAATCATATGTAAGGGTCGTGCAAGCTGCGCAAAAGTCGTGCAAACACCGCACAAAGCAACAATGTCGCGCAAAGCTGTTTGCCCAGGGTTAAGACCAGCTTTTCCTGGGCAGTAATTTGTACTGAGTTAAGTCGCGCTAAACACCTTAGTGTGGTGCTAGTCGCTGAATATCTCATAGCGCCTGTATTCATGTTCACTTGCCCCTTGCATACAATTATGATTTGCTCATGCCTAATGCAGCTCATGCCAAGACTATTTGGCCTTTTGAATATGGCAGACCCACGCTAAACCCAAGCAAACGGTTTGCGCACCGTGCAAAGCTTTGAATATCTGGGCCATTGGGTCTTGTACATAATGACACATTGGAGGAATTTTTTCCCATGAGAAGAAAGCTACAGAATTTAGGGAAAGTCAGGTAGCATATTCCAAACTATCCACATGATGGAGCCAACTCTCTGTCTCATTGTGTTATACAGACTCCCACTTACATTGCCTAATGAATTTATGACCTAGAGATTGCCCATGCACTTAACTTTGATGCAAATCTTTATATTTTCACAGCAAGTATTTTTATCTTGAGTACAGACCTATATATACCAGCCTAGTGTCCATCATAGAAGAAAAAGATCCACATAAATGGCAGTTGATATTTATACTCACAATATTTTATTTCATCACAACAGTATGGCCTTTAATATTAGTTTTAATGTTAGTTCTCTTAACTGTTGTATGAATTGTTCTTTAGTTTGTTGTATGTAATTAACTGTTTTACTGAAACTCGCATTTTAAGTTAAAAAAAAAAATCCCAACTGCCATGCTTTAGATATTCCTTGAGTTTCCCCAGATCACTGCTCATTCTCTTCACCCCTTCCTGAGAGTTCACCCTATTACATATTTTGGTATCACCTGCATAAAGGCATACCTTCCATTCCAGTTTCCCAGCATGTCACTTACGAAGACACTGAAGAGGATTGGTCTCAGTACTGAGCCCTGTGGTTCTCTGCTGGTCACTCCTCCATCATTCAAGTGTATGCCATTTACCACCACTCTGCCTCCTATCCTTTAACCAGTTTCTAACCCAATTCACCACTTTGGATCCCACCTCCTGGTTGCTCAGTTTCTTTATCAGCCTCCTGTGCAGATCAGTGTTGAAGGCTTTGCAGAAGTCAAGAAAGGCCATGTCCACTACCCTCCCCGATCTAGTTCCCTGGTCACCCAGTTAAAGAAATCTAACAGATTCGCTTGGCATACCCCCCACCACCACCACCATCAAAATGATGCTGCCTGCTGTCTTGCAACCCGCTGGATTCAAGATACCAAACTAGTCTTTCCTTCAGTAGGGTTTCCATTAATTTACCCACCACTGATGTAAGACTTACCAGCTTATAGTTGTTAGCCTTCTCCCTGCTACCATTCTTATGTACAGGGACCCTGTCAGCTCTTCTCCAGTCTTTTGGAACCATGTCCATTTCCAGTGAGCTGTTGAACAAAGATGTTCGTGAGGCAGCTAGCCCCTCTCTGAGATCCTTTATTGGATGTATCCCGTCCAGCCCCATAACTTTGTCCACCTTGAGAGGTGCAAGTCCCTTCCAGGTCCTGTCTTCTGAAAATGAACTTATGTCCTCCAATTCCCCCACCCCATTCCTGTTTCTCCCGGTGGTCCATTCCCCCAAACTCCTGTGAAGACTGAGCAGAAGTACCTGTTCAGGGTGTCTACTTTTTCTCGGTACTCTTCTGTGCAGTCCCCTCTCTGCCCTTCTAATCCTCACTATTCCACCCCCTGCTTTTCTCTTCTCGCTAATAGCATGCATCTCAGGAAAGGCTATCCCCCTTATTGACTCCATTCGTGATTCTTTCCTCCGTCTGCGTCTTTGCTCCCTTCGCGCTTCACTAGATATGCCACCCTATCATCCTCCCTCTGTGTTTACTTATACTTTCCCAATGCCACCTTTTTTCCCTTCACCACCTTTACCACTTCCTCAGAGAACCATAATTGACTCTTTCCCTCTGCTTTCACTCACTTCTTTCACGCAGAGGTTAACTGCTTAACTATACCCTCCCCTATTTTTGCACACTGTGCTTCAATCCCCCCTTCCCCAAGGCAGTTTCAGAGGCAGTCCCCCATTTCTTTAAAATTCACCCTCCTAAAGTCCAGGACCCTCATCCTCATGTAGTTAACCTCTGCTCCTATCTTAATGATACACCACACTGTATGATCATCACTAGCACCCAGGGCCCTGCCCACTGTGACGTCTGCAACGCTGTCCCTGTCTGTAAGCGCCAGGTCCAGCACTGCCCTATTCCCAGTGATCTCTTTTTTAAAAAACTCAAAGTTTATTGAATTTTTAAGGATCTTGGGAAACACTGTACAGCAAGTATGTCTTTAAGAAACAGTTACAGCAGTTTTACTGTATCTTAAAATTCTCGTATCATATAGTTATAGTACTAATAAGAGCTTGTCAACTGTATCTCTGGCAGTAGACATACATTACTTGCAATCTTGATAATTAACTGGAAGTCCACGGTCCTGGTGACAGTCCCCTCTCTCCCCAACATGTCATGGTGTCCATGCCCTCCACTGCATCACCTCCCCCCCCCAAAAAATAATGGGCAAATAATGTGGGGAAGTAACATAGGGGAATGATGGGCTCCAGTCCTGTATGTCCTCAAGGGATAATATTCGGCCTTTTGGTCATGATGTGTAACAGCCACAGAGTTCACCTATTCTGATGCTGTGAATTGCACTGTTGCAACTGTGAGGTGAGTTTTTTGAACCCTACAGATATCCCACACCCTTTCCTCCCGCTGTGTCGGTGCTTAAGGAATCTGGTTTGAGACAGTCTCTCGTTATTACAGTTTTCCTGGCCACAATGAAGATATCCAAGAGATACAGATGCACTTTATTTTTGCTATATCGAGGGAAGTTTAATGAAAGGGTGGCCTCAGGCATTAGGGTTCCATATGACTGCATGCTAGCATTTACTTCCCCTTCCACTGCCTTCCAGAATGCAGTAAGGACTAAGCAAGACCACAGCATGTGTTGCTATTTCACAGCTGCATCCTTTCCAACAAGAGGAATCCCTGGCAGTCTAAAATCTAGCTGTAATTTGTGGAGTTCGAAAACAGCAGAAAGCGGTTTTCCAGCTGAACTCCTGCCACTTTGGGGAGCCCGTTACTTTATGCTGTTAACTCCAAATGATTTTCCATGTTGGCGGGGAGGCAAAGATGGTGAGTTTGGTTTCCTATGTATGCCGTATTTGAGAAACATCAATAGTTGGAGTGCCCTGCATCATCCTACAGCACACAGAAATGAAGTAAGCAGGCCACTGTCCTTGTAACACTGTCCGGATAAAAGGGGTTGGGGGGAGCGCTGTCTCCACAATAGTTAAACCTAATAAGGTAGAGGTAAGGTAAAAACAAAGTTAGAGGTAGTGGTCCCTCCTTTCTAACCTATAGCCGGCCTCTAGCTAGGGAAAAGGAATGCTTCTGGCCTGCAGCACAAAACTAAAAGGAATGGACCTGAACATGGGTGTCCCAGTGTTTAAATTTGTGGTTGAATTTTGCTCAAAGGAATCATGATCAGTATGTGGGAATGTCAAGTCAGTGGAAGCCTACGCTATATCTGTTTTGCTGGAAATGGCCATGCCAGAATTGTAGCGGGCTCTTGTAGCAACTGCTAAGGTCCCCACTGGTTTCAAGGTATCCAGAGTCCCAAAATAACAGGGAGTCAGTCAGAGCTGGCAGCATGACAAGACTGAGAGCTACCCATCTAGACTGAGGAGAAGTCGTTTTCCATTGCAGTCTGTGTCCCAGAAGTCCAGTGTGTAATTACTGCATCAAATTAGGGTGCACTAGTCTGCCTTTATCTCTAGTGAGTTCTTTGAATAGCTGAAAGTCCTCCTCAAGCTGCATGCTCAGCATTTCTGTGTGCCCGGTGCAGGGATAGGGTTGCTAACCCTAATCAGTCACAAAATCTAAAAGCACCCTGCACTCATCGACTCCAAAAGAGGGACGGCAAGCAAATTATAGTCAAAATACCATTTATTGGCTGGTGGCGCAGAGGGCAGAGGCGCAGGATGTCTCACCTCGCTGCACGCCGGTGACCAGGGTTCGGAAGCGAGCCTGGGTCGTTGGATATCGGCATGGGGGGGCAGGCGGAGCTGGATGGAGCGGCCGTCGGGCAGCTCTCCTCTCCGGGGTGGTGGGGTTGGCATGCCGCTCACGGCTACCCCTGGTGAGCCGAGGGTTGCGCAAGCAGGGTGCTGTGGTAAAGAAGCCAATGGGTGGCAGAAGAGGTCATTACCAGGGCTGTAAGGCGCATGCGTGCCTCCACACGCATCGTCCTCCTCCTGGGTCCTTGGGGAAAAAACAGGCAGCAGGATGGCGACTGACTCTCACTTGAGCACAGCTCCTGGACCGGGCATAAGGTAAGCCCCAGTAATTCCCGGGGACGGAGCTGGGGGAGTTGGTCAGATGGAGGCCGCAAGGAAAGGAGTTTAAAGAAAGAAGTTAAAAAAAATAATAATAATAAAAAAAAAATACCATTTATTAGTACAAGCTCCATTTACTCCTCATCATGGTGTAGTTCACATACAAAGCATCCAACGATGCTTGGTCTTTGTCGGGGGGGGGCGCAAATAAAATGCTGCAGCCCGCTCCCGTCCCACATACCTCTCTATGTTGTGGCAGGAGTCTGTGGCTGCTAGTAGGATCATGTTTAGAATATAATCTATATTTTAAATCACTGCCAAAACTTTTCGACGAATACGGAAGTGCAGCACGGGTCCCAATCAAGCGGGCGCAGGTTTTCATGGGTATTCTATCCATTTAGTGATACTGCAAACATCACTGCTATTGATGTATCAGCAATAGCTGTTGATTAATATTCCTATTTTATTGCTTCCATGGGGGTATTGAGGCTTAAAATAATATTGACAGGAATGCCTGGACAGGCCATTACTGCCAGTCTTATTTTAAGCCTCAAGACAGTTAAAAAACTGTTACTTTATTTAATTTAAATAGATCTGTGGAAGGGTTGTGGGATAACTGATGGACCAGACACTGAACTTCAAGTTCAAAGCACAGTCTGTGTGTCATGTTTATTCAAAATGCAAGAAATAACCCTCAGCAATGGCATATTCCTTCTTCAGAACATCACTGTGTAGCAACAAACTATGCAAGTCTTTCCTCTACACTTACCCAGTACCTGCTCATTTATCTGTTGAGATTTAGCCTCCCCTATGTGGGCCTTGTTTGCTTGGGTAGTGGGGGCTCAAATTAAAAAAAAAAAACTAAAGACAAAGAACCTCTGTGCAGAAGCACTGAAACAAGGGTTACCCCAAAGGAAACTGACAATAAGCCAAGTTTCAAAGAACCACAACATCACACATAATTCCATAATGCAAAGCATCATGGGATATATGCAAATCACCATGAAATTTCAGACTTGTTCAGTTTACAGCAATCTACGTGCATTTTAAATAGCACAACTAACTTAATTTTTATCATACAGTCCCCTAGTAACTTACCTTTATCAAAAAAGTACAGTTACGTAAGAACTTACCGTAACAGTAGATCTTCAAGAACAGCTCTTGCAGCAGGTTACACCATTAGGACTGAAGCCGGCAGACACGAACCCCACAGAAATTTCTAGCTAGCAGTATTCAGTGGGGACTGCCTCCAACGCCGGGTCCCGCCCCGTCAGGCACAGTACATAAGTGAGGCAGTCCCCAGAATCCCCAGTTCTCCCGCCGGAGACTCCCGGCCGCTGGATGACATCAGAAGAGGAGACTGAGGATCTGCCATCAAATGGTAATCAGAGAGATGCTGAGAACACCTTATCCTAGGAGAAGGATGTTGGAACTAGAATCTACCTCCAGCGGGGATGGTGGAAGGGAAAGTACCTGCTGCAAGAGCTGTTCTCGAAGATCTACTGTTACGGTAAGTTCTTACATAACTGCACTATCTTACTTCGAGAAACAGCTCTTGCAGCAGGTTACACCATTAGGACTGATTCCCAAGCAATAATGGAAATCTCACACCATTGGAAGGAGGGAAGGCAGAAATCCTTAAAAGAACCTAAGCCTAGGACAGAAGTCCTTGAAGGGCTACTAGACCAAAACCTGCTCTTCGCCTCGATGTAATATCCAGGCTATAATGCCTGATGAAAGTGTGCACGGAGCTCCAAGTAGCTGAAGCACAGATGGCTGAGATGGACACTCTCTTTAGGGCCGCAAAGGAGGTAGCCACCCCTCTTGTGGAATGACTCTTAACCGCGCCTAGTAAGGGTTTGTTGCGCTTCTGGTAACAGAACGTGATACACTGAATGAGTCACCTGGACAGCGACTGTTTGGAAACAGGAGCTCCCATCATCCTGTGGGCAAAGGAGACAAAAAGATGGTCCTATTTTCGGTAGCATTTAGTCCTGGTCAGGTAGTATCGGAGACACCTATGCACATGTAAAGTGTGCAACAGGGCCTCTCTTTGATTAGAATACTTGGGGAAATACACTGGTAGATCGATGTTCTGATTAAGGGTGAGAGCTGAGACCACCTTAGGCAGAAACTTAGGATTAGTCCGTAGGGATACCCTGTCCTGTTGAAAAACCAAATAAGTTTCTTTGCACATGAGTGCATGAAGTTCAGAAATTCTTCTGGTCGCAGTAACGGCAACTATAAACAACGTCTTCCAAGTAAGAAGATGCAGCTCGCAATCCACGGCTGGTTCAAAGGGTAGCAGCGTAAGTTGCTCCAGGACAAAGGGTAGATCCCATGGCGGAACCAGATCCTTAATTGGAGGTCTAAGGTGGAGAACACCTCTCAGGAAGGCTCGCGCCGTGCCCAACTGAGATATGGTGCATTGGCCTATAGGAATGTAATAGGCTGAGATGGCACAGAGGTGTACTTTAATCCAGGAGTCAGTCAAGCCTGTCTGAAAAAGGGACAGGAGGTAGTCCAAGACCAACCTTTCTGGACAATACATAGGCAAAAAACCACATGCTTGAACCCATATACAAAATCTGCACCATTTCATGGCGTAAGTAGCGTGGGTAGCCAGTTTCCTAGCAGCAGCAAGAACGTCTGCTACCTCTTGCGAGACCCCGTATTGCATCATGGCTATGTTTCTAGGAGCAAAGCGTGCAAGTTCAGCGAATGAAGGTCCGGATGAACCAAGGAACCCGCCTCCTGAGACAGCAAGTGGGAGCTGACTGGCAGCGACACTGGAGGTTCACAGAACAGCTGATGTAGTAGAGGGTACCAGATCTGCCGGGCCAAAATGGCACGATAAGTATTAGCGTCGCTTGCTCTTTGTGAAGTTTCAGAAGGACCCTCTGGATCAATGGAATGGGGGAGAAGGCATAGAGGAATCTGCCTGCCCAGGAGAGGGACAACGCGTCTTGCCAGAAAACACCAGGCCCTGGATCTAGCAAGCAAAAATTGGGCAGTTTTGCATTGGATGGGGACGCAAAAAGGTCTAACTCTGGTGTACCCCATCTGCGAAACAGATCCTTTACTACCTCCTGAAGTAGTTCCCACTCGTTAACTCTTTCCTGAGAGCGGCTCAGGCCGTCTGTGATGATGTTGTCCACTCCTGGGACATGAACAGCAATGAGGTTAGCGCCGTGTTGCAAAACCCAATCCCACACTCTCATGGCCTCCCTGCAAAGCGGGTAGGAATGGGTGCCTCCATGTTTGTTGAAGTAATACATCACCGTGGAATTGTCTGTTTGTAAAAGAAGGGTACCCGGTGGCATCTCCGACTGGAAGGCCTGCAGGGCGTAAAGAACTGCTCTCATTTCCAGGATATTTATGTGGAGATGAGTCTCTTGGGCAGTCCACAGGCCCCGAGACCAGACACCATCGAGGTGTGTGCCCCGTCCGAGCCCTGAGGCATCTGTGGAGAGCATCACAATCGGAGACGGCGCAGTGAAGGGGACTCCCGCCAACAGATTCTTCGGATCTAGCCACCATTGCCAATCCCTGATTACGGCCTTTGTGATCCGGATTGGGAGCTGCAGATGGTCTTGCTTTTGATCCCACTGGACCCATAACATCCACTGGGTCATCCGCATATAGAGACGGGCAAGGGGGACTGTTGCAATGGCCGCAGCCATGTGTCCGAGCAGGCAAAGGACCAATCTGCCAGGAACAGTCTTCTTCATCAAGATGTCCCTGATGAGGGATCTGATGTGTTCCACTCTGTCCTGGGGGAGAAAACTTTCCCCTGGACAGTGTCCAGAACTGCGCCTATGAACTGCAGAGTCTGTGACGGAACCAGGCGTGACTTCTCTTGATTGATAATGATGCCCAACGTCTCGAACAGAGACTCAGTATAACGAATGGCGGACATCAGGGCCTCCCGAGAGGGCGCCATGAGAAGCCAGTCGTCCAGGTAGGGGAACACATAGTGGCCTTGTCTCCTCAGAGTCGCTGCCACGACTGCCATGCACTTCATGAATACCCGAGATGCCGATGACAGTCCGAAGGGGAGGGCTCGGAACTGATAATGGTGGCCCTGAAACTCGAAGCGCATGAACTTCCTGTGTGCTTGGGCAATGGGTATATGCAGGTAAGCATCCTGCATGTCCAAGGACACTAGAAAGGTCTCCTGCTTGAGCACGGGAATCAGACCTGGGAGGGTCACCATACGGAAGCATTTGTACAGGACCGACTCGTTGAGGTCACTGAGGTCCAGTATCGGACGGAGGTCCCCTGTTTTCTTTGGAACCAGAAAGAAGTGAGAATAATATCCTACTCCCCTCTGGTTCCGTGGTACATGCTCTATAGCTTCTTTTCCAAGAAGCGCAAGCACCTCTTGCTCTATAAGCAGGGCATGCTGACCCGGGTAATGGGAAAGCAGGGGAGGTCTTGCCAGTGAGTGGTCAAGAAATTCTATGAAGTGGCCTTTCTTGACCAATTGAAGAACCTACCGGTTGGCGGTAATCGACTGCCACCCTAAAAAGTGGCGAGCGATGCGACCCCTGACCTTTTGTGCCCGTTGATCCAGAGGCGGGGCGGGGGCTGGGAAGGAGTTATGCTGTGGCAGCACTGGTCCCTGCAGGTTGGGCCGTTTTAGTGTAGCATTGGCCTCTGCCTGGGGACGACTTAGCCTGGGCTTTAAGCTGAAAAATGCCACTTTGTTGCCGGCTGCGAAAACGGCTCTAATTCCTACGAAAGGAACCAGGCCTGGAGCTGTACATGGCCTGTACAGACCTGACTGCTTTCCCAGTGTCCTGGAGTTTGGTGATAACCTTCTCCGAGGGTTCACCAAAAAGAACTTCACCATTGTAGGGGACGTCAAGAATGTTCTTCTGTACATCTGGGGTGAAGCCGGAGACACAGAGCCAGGAGTGCCTCCGGAGACAGACGCCTGAAGCTGCAGCTCTGGCAGATGAGTCCACAGAACTGTATGCGGCTCGTAGTATTGGGTACCCCCATCTGACCCTGTGCGAAGAAGGTTTAGGAGCTCCGCCTTCTGATCACCATCCGGAAGTTTATCAACCAGGTCCTGGCCCTGTTCCCACAGGACGTTCTGAAACTGTACCATGTGGGTTAGGTAGTTCCCTGATGGAGCATGTAGCAGCCGCATACATGCGCCTCCCCAGGGCATCCAATTGTTTGGATTCCTGGTCCGGTGGCTGTGTGCTCATGTGCTGCGGTCTTTGGGACTGGTCATGCGAGGCCACAATGAACAGGGAGTCTGCCAGAGGTTGTTGAGCCAGGTACTGGTCCTCTCTTGGGGCCTTGTACAGGCGGTCAGCTTTCTTCAGCACAGTGGGAGTGGAGCGTGGATGTTTCCATGCGGCCTTGGTGACGTCCGCGAAGGTGTCCACCAAGGGTGGCACTACCAAAGGCTTTGGGTCTTTCTGCCGAAGATAACAGGCAAGGCGCTGTCGTTCGGGGTCGAGGTCTTCAGCATCCCACCCCATGTTGTCCTGGATGTGCCTCATGATCTCTGAGAAAGAGGAATCATCCGGAGGAGACCTGGGAAGGTCATGTGGGTCAGGTGATGGAATGCTGAGTGGAGAAGGAGATCTGGAATAATCCGAGGTATCCAATCTGGAGTCCTCCCCTGACGGAGTGTACCGACGACATCTGGGTCGCTTGGGGCTGGGTGACCCTGATGGAGATCTTCAGGGAGGCTTTCTCCTGTCCTTGGATCTACCCCTAGGAGGTGGAGTCTGCTCCTTAGGAGTTGGCGGTTGTCTTACTGGCCCCTTAGGTGGAGGAGGGGGTGTAGGAGGTGAAGGGGTAGGAGGAGGAGGAGGAGGTTTTACAGGGACCACATCCTTTCAGATGGTGTCCCACCAGAAAGTAGAGTTTCTTTACTTCTTGTAGATTCATGCCCGATGATGGGCCTGGCGCCGGGGTCAGGCGTCGGGTCTGCTGGAGTCTCAGGGGTGGGCGAAGGTTCCCTCGGGAGCCCGGCATCCTCAGTGTTGCCCGCCTGGTCTTCGGGCAGTGTCATGTCCTCCTCCGTGGAATCCCTGTGATCGGTGTCCACCGGAGACTGGGGGGCGGTCTTCGACTCCGGTGAAAGCAAGGCCGACGTCGGTTGCTTGGCCGACGCCTTTGGGTCCGGCGAATGGCCGGCCTGCATCTGGTGCCTGGCTGGTGTCCACGGTTTCGGCGAACGCCTGGCCAACGTCGGGTCCGACATCCGCTTTAGGGACATCAGGTCTTTCGTCTTCCTTGATGGAGGATCTGGACCTCTGGGAGGCTGGGAGGCCAATCTGGAGTTGGGGTCCCGACGTCCGGTCAGTGAGGAAGACTTATGGTGTTCGGAAGACTTGGAAGAGGCCCAAGAGGGAGTGGAGGAAGCTGAGGGCCTTGAAGTCTTGATGGGCTGGAGAGTTGAAGAACCGCCTGAAGCCCGGACTTTGACCGGAGGGGGCTGGGAACGAGCCCTGGAGGGAGAGCGGTCCAATCTGGTGGAACCTGAGCAACGGGAGTCCGAGGCCCGGTTCCGGGATCTGGACCTTACTTTCTCCCGGTGTTTATGGGTCTTGGAAGAAGAATCACCCCTGGAGGAAGGTTCTTGGTCCATCCTTCTAAATTTTTCTTCCAACAGATAAGCCTGAAGTGCCTTCTGACGGCAGATCCTGGTGCAGCTGTTGAACCCTTGACAAAAGGTGCAGGTCTTGCTGTCATGGTCCAGGCCTAAGCACCGCACACAGGAGGAATGAGGATCCTTAAAAAGGGATCTGTTTTCCGCAGGCACACTTGGAAAGGTGTCCCTCAAGTGAAGGAGTTGGAGAGGACATCAGTTTCAAGCAACTCTTGAAGTTCTAAGTCGTCGTGCGCTAGGTAGAGACTGAGAGGCTGATGCTGGCGAGTCAACGGCGGGAAAAGAACTGGGGATTCTGGGGGACCACCTCCTTATGTACTATGCCTGACGCTGTGGGCGGGACCAACATCGGAGGTGGTCCCCACTGAATACTGCTAGCTAGAAAATTTCCATGGGGTCCTAGCGCCTGCCAGCTTCAGTCCTAATGGTGTAACCTGCTGCAAGAGCTGTTTCTCGAAGTAAGATCACCTAGTGTCATAGTATTTTCAACATTTACAGGTTTTATATACATAAGATATATACATTAAAGTATTTTATGACATAGTGCCATTGCATACTAAATCAAACAATGAGGAACACAGCTTATTGATTTACATAAGCTTGGAGGTCACCACAATAACCTCCCTGTACGAGGACCTGAGAGGGAAAAGGAAAATTAAAAAGGACACTACAGCATAGTCAATAAAGGGAAGGTGGTCCCATAGGTGGCCAACCTTATGGACTAGAAATTAAGAATAGATTAGGCTAAGAAATGAAAGAACTGTTGCAATAGATTTAAGAAAAGGTCAGTCCTCAAGAGTGGCAGGAGCTCCCTGTTACAAATACCCCACCTTAAGAGAGAAGCAGTTATTACAGACTGCTTACCATCTTCCTGTCCCAGGAAGGGATGGAGCTTCTACCCATCCATCTTCAGAAGCTCTGTCTCAGGGTCCCTATTAACGATAAACTTTCTATCATAAACACAGTGGATATCATCATTCTTTACCCTGAGGCATTAACACATTTCTCAACAGAGACCAATGGTACCTTCCCCAAACTATTTCCTTTTAGGGAAAGTACGTCATATTTCACTGATGTCAATTCCTGCATGGTATCTAGACATGAAATCAGCATTTACAAGTTATGTCCCTTCCTATGGGACACAGTAAATCGATAAGGCTGAAGAGTCAAGTACCACTGCATTATATGGGAATTTTTTTCTCTCATTTGATGCAACCAGCAGAGGGCGTTATGATCAGTTACAACCTTAAATTTAGCCCCCCACAAGTAATATTTCAGAGACTCAATAGCCCACTTCAGAGCTAAGCATTCTTTTTCTCAACGGCATCATATCTTCTCTCCCTCTCATGTAGCTTCCTGCTGATATACATGATCAGATGTTCTTCTCTATCTGTTTTCTGAGATAAGACTGCCCCAGTACCATTCTCTGATGCACTGGTTTGAACCTCAAACACTTGGTTGAAGTCAGGGCTTTACAATACAGGAACTGGCATAGAATTGGCTTGATATTCCTAAATGCCTCATCACAAACAGGGGTCCACTGAACCTTATTTGGGCACCTCTTTTAAGTGAGATCAGTCAAAGGACTGACAATGGCTGAGAAATTAGGAATAAATCTCCGGTAATAACCAGCCAAGCCTAGGAAAGATCTCACATGCTTTTTTGTGGTAGGTATTGGGCTGTTTGCTACTGCTGTAACCTCCTCTACCTCAGGCTTCACTTGTTTGTTTCCTAAGATGAACCCTAGGTATCTTGTCTCGGCCTTTGCTAGGGCACACTTAGCAGGGTTAATGGTCACTCCTGACTCTTTTATTGCTTGCAATACCTGGGACAAGTGTCTTAAATGGGTTTCCCCAGTCAGGACTGAATATGACCACATCGTCCAAATAAGCTGCACAGTACTCAGTGTGTGTGGTCTTAGTATGTGGTCCATAAAATGCTGAAAAATGCCCCATGTAGTCCGAATGGCATTGTAACAAACTGGGGTGCTAAATGCGATTTTATTTTGTGAAACAGGTGATAAGGGGATTTGCCAATATCCATTAGTAGGGTCCAGGGTGGAGATGTACTGTGCACTGCCTAGCCTGTCAATGATGTCATCTATTCGGGGCATTGGGTAGCCATCGAATAGTGACACGTTAAGCTTTCTAAAATCTAGGAATATAGGTATCCCACTCTCTTTCGTGTCCACTATGACCATGGGTGAAGACCATGCACTCTTTGAGGGCACAACTATGCCTAAATGCTCCACTTTTTTGACTTCCTGAATCACCTTATCCCTCACCTTCATGGGCAGTCTGTAGGGCTTTTGGTGTATGGGCTTGTCTTGCATGGCAATTATGGTGTGCACTATTCCTTTGGCCCGCTCCAGGACATTTGTGAAGATGGTCTCAAATTCTTGCAATTACCCCCTGCAAATCTCTCTGTTGCTGAGGCTCCAGTTCAGGGTTTATCTGAATCTCCTCCAATGGTCCTGACTGCTCTAGCCTGTTATAGGCAACCTCCAGCTCTGACTCCCTAACTTCAGGATGGATATAAACAGAGGAGTTAGACTTCTCATGCCATTTCCTAAGGAGGTTCACAGGGTAAATTTTCTGGGTGGGTCTCTTTCCGGGCATGCTAAGCTCATAGTTCACTACACCTGTTTTATGCAGAGCCATTTAAACAACTCCCCTACATCCTCAGGTGGAACGTCTTCAAGAGAAGTCAGTTTCCTCAATTCTTCCACATCCTCTTGTATCTCTTCATCATCTTCAGGCTTGGCCTTCTTCCGAGCTCCCAGGACTTGTCCAGGCAGCAGTTTCTCTCTGTCCGTCAGCCACAGTTCTGGGTAAGAACTCCACAGACTTTCTTCTCCGGGTTCTCCTCTGGCAATTCCTGGTGCATCGGTCCACCTGGGGTATCTGGGCGATATCCAGCAGAAAATGTCCCTCTTTGGTCAGTCCAGACACTTCCAGCAAGTTATCCCACTTCTAAAACCAAGTCTGTGGAGGAGTTGTGGGATGACAGATGGACCACACACTGAACTTCAAGTTCAATACACAATCTCTGTGTCATGTTCAAGTTCAAGTTTGTCGGTAGGGAAAAAAACTCAGTTGAGCAGGCTCATTTACAAGGAGGTCCTGATTAACAACAAGGACATTACACAAGCATATACAAAGTAATATGCATTAAACACATGAATAATCCATGAGAAGAAAACAGGACAAAACTGTTTACATCATATATACATAGGCGCACTAAAGCTAGGAGTTAAATAAATGGTTAGCTCTGGGTAACAAAATAGTACCTCGTGAGGGAAGTAGAATTACAAGGCCAGCAGGGAAAGTAAAGATAGTAGCACAGGCAAGGTGGAATAAGGTCAGAGGGAAGGGGGGACAGAGGATTTTTTATTTATTTTATTTATTGAAATTTCAGATAACACCTTTGAGAACAAGCTCATTACATAGGTTTCACGTCAGATGACAATACATATTGGAAAAGTATGAGACGGAGAACAAACAAAACAAAGAATTATACAAAACATTTCAAGAGTATATAACTAGAAAAGTTCCAGTACATGTGGCATACTACAATGTATGCCAAGGAGCGTACTTGGAATTCAAAGGGACATATTAGAGGGGGAGAGGTCTTATGAAACGACCCTTTACAGGAAAATGAGAACAGACTCAGCCTAATATCTGATAATCAACAAGGTAAAGGATGGCATCAGCCCAAGGGCTTTGTCAGAGATGCGAAGGTATGGGACAAAGCATTTTTTTTTCCAATTGTTTAACCAGGTGAGACACACTAAGCTGAAACCTTGTTTACAGGTGCAACCTGGGAGCACAGGGAAGTTAAGTGACTTGCTCAGGGTCGCACAGTATGCAAGTGGGGGCTGTGGGATTCAAACCCAGGTCTCCAAATTTGCAGCTCAGAGCCTTAAACCATTGCACTATACTGCTCAGGAGATATAATTGGGGGAGGAGGGGGATGGGGCAAAGCCATAGAGGGGTGAGGGGGAAAGAGTGGAAGGGATGATGAGGAAATGTAAAAGGAGAATGATTAGCAACTTAGAACAGTTATTTGCATACTGACAACAGTTATGCATAAGGTCAGGATTGCATAAGGTTAGAATAAGTGCTGGTCACAAGAAGGAAGGTTATTGGAAGCAGTCACAACTGGCATCAGCAACTAGCTGTTGCTTAAGTTTAACCTTGAAGGAGCCCAAGGTGGATGCTGAAGTGATGTCATGGTGCAAAGAGTTCATCCATAGCGGGGTACGGTAGGCAAAGTACCGTTGTCCGAGAGAAGTGCAACAGCAGGGTATATTAAAAATCTGGCTAGTAGAGCTGCTGGTGCAACGATGGTTGATAGTGGGGGTAATAAGCTTTTGCACACCAGGGGGCATATTGCCTAAGCTTACTTTTTTGAACAGTAAACATGTTGGTACACGAGTCTACCTTTGAATTGGAGCCAGTTAGCCTGAGCTTAGATGTTGCAGGTATGGGACAGATGGGCTGAGCCAGTAAGGAGCCAGCATGCTTTGCTGAGTGCAACTATGATGCGGCGAAGAGTTGTTTCAGTAGCTGATCCATAGATTGGTAAGCTGTAATCAATAAGCAAAACAAGAGAGCTTTGAATGGTCAGGTTAAGAGCCTCAGGGGTCAAACATTGCTTATGCCTATAAAGTTCCAATGGGTAAGTAATAGCCTTAGCAATGTTGTCAATGTGATAGGCATATGTCATCAGATTATCAATTGTAATCCCCAGATATTTAAAGAGCTGAACTAGTTCCGGGGAGAGTCCTCTTCGTTGGTGATAAAAAGAGGGTAAATTCTGTGCCTATTTTGGGAGCTGGAGAACAGCACAGATTTAGTCTTGTAATTCATAACTAACATGCGCTTTTGGATGATAGGATGGAGGTAGGAGGGGCAGACAGCAAGGTGGAGGGTGGGAAAAATGAATATAATGGGGTGGCTATGTTGACTGAGGCAAGGGCACTATGGAGGTGGTGAGGAAAAACTATTCTTACGTGGACTTGAATCGCCAACCTTCAGATTAAGGGTCTAATGCACTACCTGACTGCTCCACAGAGACAACCCTAGATAGCCAGAAGGGCCACTAGGGTGATGAGGGCAGCTAAGGCAAGGAAGGAGTAGAACCTAGCCAGGGAAATTAGTAGAGGGAATAAGGGGTTCTTTAGATAAACTGGGGAAAAATGAAGGGTGAAGGGGCAGATTAGCAGGATTAAACCAGGGGAAGGGATGGGCACAAGACCCGGGGAGCAGGCTGAGGTACTAAATGAGTACTTCGCCTCAGTTTTCACCAAGGAAAATTGGGGGGCTGCATCATACATGGGAGGAGATGGTGAAACTGAGGAGGGGGGACCCTTAACGACTGGCGGGTCTGGGGAGGGGGCATCACTGGCAGGTGGGAGGAAGGCAAAGCAGGGGGACGAGGTAGCGGAGGTGGAAATCACAGCAGAGAGAGTGAGGGAAGCCCTCAGGTCCCTTAAGACGGAGAAAGCACCAGGGCCGGATAAATTACATCCCACAGTGCTGAAGGACTGGCGGATGTCCTGGCGAATCTCTTCGGCATCTCTCTGAGGACAGAGTGGGCGCCCCAGGACTGGAAGGTGGCGTATATAGTGCCTACCCACAAGGGGGTATCAAGGAACTACAGGCCCATCAGCCTGACATCAGTGGTGGGCAAGGTGATAGAAGGCAATGTCAAGGAGAGACTCGGGGGGACCTGGAAAAGTTGGGGTGCCTGGACGATAGACTGCATGGATTCGTCCCGGGGAAATCGTGTCAGACAAACCTTGTGAAGTTCTATGACTGGGTGATGAGTGCCTTGGACCTGGGTAGACCAGTGGATGTCCTCTTTCTTGACTTCAGTAAGGCGTTTGACTCTGTTCCTCATGGGGGCCTGTTGGATAATCTGGGAGAAATGGGGGTGGGGAACCAGATGATCAGATGGATAGGAAATTGGCTCCAGAACTGGATTCAGAGGGTCGTAGTTGGAGGGATAGTTTCATCCCCAAAGACGGTCATTAGTGGAGTCCCTCAGGGAACGGTCCTTGGGCCCCTCCTGTTCAACGCTTATGTGTCTGACATAAGGAAGGGTATCAGGAGTGAGAAGAGTCTCTTTGCGGATGACTCAAAACTGGGGGCGGTGGTGGATGGGGAGGAGGGTGGCCCTACAGAGGGACCTGGAGGCTCTGGAAAGGTGGTCTAGAAAGTGGAAGCTGAGGTTCAATGCAGGAAAATGCAAGGTACTGCACCTGGGAGCCAGAAACCTGGGCCAAGTGTACACCCTTTGGGGGAATGCTACAAGTCTCGATGGCTGAGAGGGACCTGGGGGTGGTGGTGGATGTCAAGATAAACAACTCAGAGACTTGTAGAAGGGCAGTGGCAAAGGCCTACAGGATGCTTGGATGCATTGCAAGGGGGCTCACCTCCAGAAGGAAGGAAGTGATACTTCCACTGTATAACTGCTTGGTGAGGCCGCACCTCGAGTACTGTGTGCAGTTTTGGAGGCCACATTTAAAGAGGGGCATTGAACTCCTGGAGAGGGTCCAGAGGAGGGCAACCAAAATGATTTGGAGCTTGGGGGATAGAACCTATGGGGAGAGGCTTGAAGAGCTAAATATGTACACATTGGAAGACAGAAGGGACTGGGGGGACAGGATAGAGGTCTTCAGGTACATGAAGGGGGCAAATAGGGGAGGAGCAGTCAGCGTGCTCCGAAGGAAGGGGGGGGCAACTAGAGAGCATGGACGGAAGCTGAAGGGGAGGAGATTCAGGGGAGAAAGGAGGAGGTGCTACTTCACTAAGAGGGTGGTGGGGCCAAGGAATGCACTGCCCAGGGGGCTGGTGGAGGCAAAACCGGTGGAAGGGTTCAAGAGGGGTTGGGACAGGTACAGGGGAAGGGTTCTGGAAGCAAAAACCAGTGCAGCGAGAATATCCAGGACTGGGAAGGCAGAAGCCAGAGAGGAAGAGGGGGCAGCAAGGTCAGCTCCCATGGTGGGGGCTGACCAAACGAGCAGACACGAAAGACCGTTAGGCCTATTCTGCTGGCATTTTAGTATGTTAGTAAGTTAGATGTTTATTCAAAATGCAAGAGATAACCTTCAGCAATGGCATATCCCTTCTTCAGTACATCAGTTTGTAGCAACAGACTATGCAAGTCTTTCCTCTACATGTCTACAAGTCTTCCTCTTTCCTCTAGGTGTCAGTGTGACTCAGTTGGTAGCACATCCGCCTCTGGACCAGAAGGTCGTGGGTTCTCGTCCCACACCAGGATTGAACATGCACCTAAAACTCTGGCATCTGAGTGCAGTATTGGGGGGGTGCTGTACTGCTGGGGTGTGCCATCCTTTGGATGAGACGTTAAACCAAGGTCCCTTCTACCCATCCTGGTGAGTGTCCAGGTAGAACCAAAAGAACCCAGGGCACTCTTCGCAAAGAGTAGGGGACATTCCCAGTGTTCTGGCCAACACTGCCCTTCCCATAAACCAGTTCATGCATTTATCCAGGCTGTGTGTGGGTGTTGATGTGCGATATGGCCGCCACTACACATTCAGTCACTTCACTACCAGTCTAGCATTGCTTGTAAAGTGCTTTGGGATGCACCGTGTATGAAAAGCGCTATCTAAATACTGATTTTTCTTATTCTTCTTTTTCTAGCCAGCACCTACTCACTCATTTCTCAGCTCACTTATCTGTTGAGATTTGGCCTCCCCTATGCGGGCCTGGTTTGCTTAGGTGGTGGGAGCTCAAATAAAAAAAAAAAAAAAAACTAAAGACAAAGAACCTCAGTGCAGAAGCACTGAAACAAGGGTTACCCCGAAGGGAACTGACAATAAGTCAAGTTTCAAAGAAACACATCACACATACTTCCATAATGCAAAGCATCATGGGATATATTCAAATCACCATAGAATTTCATACTTGTTCAGCTTACAGCAATTTACATGCATTTTAAATAGCACAACTAACTTAGTTTTTATCATACAGTCCCTTAGTAACTTTTTACCTTTATTAAAAAAACCTAGTGTCACGGTATTTACAATATTTATAGGTTTTATACACATAAGGTATATACATTAAAGTATTTTATGACATGGTGCCATCGCATACTAAATCCAACAATGAGGAACACAGCGTGTTGTTGTACATCAGCTCGGAGGTCACAACAATAACCTCCCTGTATGAGGACCTGAGAGGGAAAAGGAAAATTTAAAGAGGACACTATAGCACAGTCAAAAAAGGGAGGGGGGCCAGCCCGGTGGCGTTGAGGCACTAGATGGCACACCTCGCGCAACACCGGTGACCCAGGTTTGGGAGCGATCTCAGGTGCCAGGGGTCGGCAGGGGAAAGGTTGAGGATGAGTGCCCCTGTAGTGCTCTCCTCCGCGGGAAAGGAAGGGCCAGATGCTCAGGCATACCAGCAGCCCTGGTGGAGACTGGGGTCACTGCAGCATGCTAAGCAAGCACATAATCAGCGTGCCGATGCTGGCAGAGCTGCCATGTGCCAGTGCGTCGATGTGCGGCACACAAGGGGGGGGCTGGGGCAGCGCACAGAAAAAGGAAATCACTGGCACCGTGGACAGGTAATGGCACCTGTCCCCCATGCCCTTCGCCGGGCCAACCCCGACTGGCCTTTCGGTTCCTCTAGCCAAGTCCTACCCTGCAGCCAGAGTCTGACTTGCAAAGAGTGCCCAAGAGGAGGGGACGGCCCACCCCGGGCAGGTTAAACTGGGGGTGCTTGCTGCCGGAAGGGGGGGGGGGAGGAGGCACAGATCAGGCGGCCTCAGGTGGGCAGGACAAGGACTAGGATGCCCGAGAGAGGTTCCACAGGGCCGCGACTAGAGGGAAATAAAATCAAAACTAAAAAAAAAAAAAGAAAAGAAAGGGAAGGGGGTGCTCATAGGTGGCCAACCTTATGGACTAGAAATTGTAAAGAATAGATTAAGCTAAGAAACTGAAGAACTGTTGCAACAGATTTAAGAAAAGGTTGGTCCTCAAGAGTGGCAGGAGCTCCCTGTCACAAGATCTCAACTAATGTTATTCTTTAATTTATTTTATGTTTTTAGTTAACCATTGAACCCCAAGTTGTGGACTGGTGGATAACCCTGACCATGGCATGGACTAGAATAAATTGGGAGTTATCACTGAATCTGCAAAGTGGACCACTTTTGAATAGTTTGTCTGGTTTGAAGCCCCACAGAAGTTAATGCCTTTATAACGAGTAAAAGAATGAGTAAAATGTTGTTTAAGTTAAAAATAGGATGTATATTGAAATTCAGGATTTATAAGTTTTGAAATATAAAAAAAATATATAAGACAAAATATTTTTTTTCTATACTTCCTGACATAAGATTTGATTTTTTATTATTAGCCTTTTTCTTATGGTGGAAATAAATTGTTTAGTTTTTTGATAAAAACAAATGCAAGTTTATGATAACAGGTTTGAATCCTCCGACCTAGAGCCACCTGTTACAATGAGAAATGCTGAATGTGATGCTGTTTTGATACAAAGGGGGCAGCACAGTGGCAAAAAAATCTGTATATAAGGTAGGTTCAATCAACCAACTCCACCGCCTGACAAAGACCAAAGCATTGTTCGAAGCACTGGGGAGACAGTTTGTTGGATGCTTTGTATGTGAACTACACCACAATAAGGGGTAAGCAAAACTTGTACTAATAAATGGTATTTTGACTATAATTTGCCTTGCTGTCCCTCATTTGGAGTCGAAGAGTGCAAGGTACTTTTGGATTTTCTTTTACTAGCTGCCTGAGAAAAGCATCTAATAGGGAATCAAGGATGGCTCTACTCCACACCTCTTGCAGAATTTGCATTTGGAAGGCTCCACTCCACATCCGGCAGACTGAAGTAACCCACTAGCAGCTCCTCACCATTCTGGTGGTGGCTTCTCCAAGTGCTTTTTCTTGCTCCTCTCCCTGTGCCTGTACACTACCCTGGTGCAGAGAGCGGACTCGGAGCCTTTTTCCAGGGTGACCCACAGCACCTTCAGCCCTTTTCCTCCTGATGCCCCTGCACCTCCATGGCCTTAATTCCTTCCCTCACACATAAAACAACCCCTTCTCCTCCTCTCCTCCCTGCCTTGTATCTCCTGAATACAGAGCAACTCCACGTGGCCCTATTGAGCACCACGACTCCGAAATGGGAAAAAAATTCAAGTCTGCCTCCACCATGATGGCTTCTAGCTCAGGAATTTTGTTTTCAAGACTCCTTTGGTACACATGACTCTCCACACCTTCCTTCCTTCCGGTCCTCAATTTTCCCATTCCTGACTGTGTTTTTCCCTAAAGCTCCCACTGACTTTCCTTCTACCTTTTTAATTTCTTCATTCCTAGTCTCCTTCAATCCTTTACCCTCGCTTACCTGAGTTTAACCTGCCCCTTTCTTCAGTCTTCTTCCCATCCCTACCTTTCTGTATCTATGCCCTAGAGACGTCCCCCCCCCCCAAGCCCTCCCTCCTGCTCCATCTTCCGGGGGGGGGGCAATTCTCCCTCCCTTCGTTTTATTCCCCCATTCCAGCTAGTTTAAATACTCACTCAAGAATCATTTAAACCTTCCACCAAGGACTGTGTTCCCCTTCCTGGAAGTACACATGTCATCTCCCTTATAAAAGCCCATAGTCTTCCTAGCTGTTCCCCAGTTCCCAATGCAGCCAAAGCCCTCCTCCATGTACTATGCACCTTCTACCAGCCATTAAATGCCCTGGTACATTGTACCCGTAAATCTCCCCAGCTGTACACAGGCAGCACCTCGGAAAAAGCCAACATGCGTGCTAATTGCTTAAGGCCCCTCCCCAGCTCCCTGAAGTTACCCTGCACCAACCCTACCCTGTCCCTTGCAAGGTCAATTGTCTTCATGTGGACAATGATGTCTAACTTTCTCCCATCTGCTGTTGCCCTAGCAATCCTCTGGATACGCTCTCCATCCCTCCAAGCTGAAGCATGTTGCAGGCCCTTCACCTTCCTTTCCCTTCTTCCCCTCACTCACGAGTCTGTCCCCCTAACAAGTGACTCCCCAATCAGCAGCTGCTTCCTCCTTGGCTAGGAGCATTTTCCTTCCACCATGTGGCCTCCACATCTGAGACTCCCCACTTTCTCTCTTCTCGCCAGCATGGTGAAGGAATTCTGCAGTGGTATAGACTGAGCAGCATGCACCCTTCCTGCCACCCCCACCTTCCTAGAGCCCACTAAGGTCCATCTGCTCTGCCTCTGCATAGGCATCATCTGAGGAAGCAGAGACAGATTAGTGGCCCCTAGGCGAGGAAGAATGTGTTCTGAATCCTTGCCAGTTTGGCCTAGAGTTAAGCAACCTCTGCCCTGAACCCGCAGAGGTGAGTACAAATGGGCAGGTCATTAAGTCTTCAGAAGATACCCAATAGGCTGTGGCCCCACATCCATTGTACTACACTACTCCCATGATCTCTTCTTCCTTTGCCTAGTGTCTATTAAAACTAGTCTCTACCATTCTGCCTCCTTCCTACTCTTGTTGTACTCCTATCTCTCCCTTGTGCTTCCATGAAATTATTTCTTACCCTATCATAGACAGGGTAATCTTGTTTTCTTGCTGCCTTTTTTAACCCTCCTACCTCTACCTACCTGATCCTGGGTGTGCACTACTGCTTTCCCACTTGTAGTATGGCTACAACCTGTTCTTACCTTCCCCCTAGCTGTTGTAAATAATATCTAGTAATGTGTTACCACCTTACCTTGGTCTGGTGTTCCCCCTGCAGTGTTCTTTGGATTATGGACTATCTGCAGACATCCTGCAGGCACTTTCACAGCAGATTTTCCACTCCTGTTCTGTCGCACTTACCTTTTACATGTTGTTGGCTCACAGATGCAACTGTATACCGGTGCAGTTTATTAAAACAGCCCAAACAAGTTCTAATCCCCACCAAGTCCTGTGCACAATTAACACCATGCCAATGATCTCCCAACTATTACTAGGAAGGCTCTAGGCTAGGTGCCTTTCCGTTAATGGTCTTTCTCTGCCCAACAAGGGTACCTCATTCTTCTCAAGACTTAGCCTAAGCCAACTGTCACTCAGTCAGGCAGTCATTTAGCACATCAACTGACACATGAGACTTGGCATAAAAGTAATTATATAACCTGGCGTTAGCCATATACAGATGAAGCCAAAAAATTATACTTCCTGATCATTATTCAACTTAGCCACAGCATGTACAACTTGAACTACATGGGGACCAGAATGGAACTTGAAAATCAACACATACAAGCAAAAACAACAAGAGCCCACTGCCACTAAGACCTAACCATCAAGTTACACCCAATCAGCTACAGACTGAGCTAAATCTTCCTCTCCCAACTACTGTTGCCTTGGCCAAATCAATCTAATCTGTTCAGTCTTTTCCACAAAGGACAATGCAACTAATCCCACCAGTCTTGTGAAAGTACAGTTACGTAAGAACTTACCGTAACAGTAGATCTTCGAGAACAGCTCTTGCAGAAGGTTACACCTTTAGGACTATAGTTGGCAGGCGCCAGGACCCCATGGAAATTTTCTAGCTAGCAGTATTCAGCGAGGACCGCCCCCGATGTCTGTCCCACTCCCGACGTCAGGCATAGTACATTAGGAGGTGATCCCCCAGAATCCCCAGTTCTCCCGCTGGAGACTCCTGACCGCTGGATGACATCAAAAAAGAAGACAAAGGATCCGCCATCCAGTGACAATCAGAGTGGTGTTGAGAACACCTGATCCTAGGAGAAGGATATCGGAACAAATTCTACCTCCAGCGGGGACGGTGGGGGGAAAGTACCTGCTGCAAGAGCTGTCCTCAAAGATCTACTGTTACGGTAAGTTCTTACGTAACTGTACTATCTTACTTCGAGAAACAGCTCTTGCAGCAGGTTACACCATTAGGACCGATTCCCAAGCAATACTGGAAATCCCTCACCACTGGGAGGAGGGACGGTAGAAATCCCTAGTAGAACCTAAGCCTAGGACAGGAGTCCTTGAAGGGCTGCTAGACCAAAACTTGCTCATCGCAACGTCCAGGCTATAATGCCTGATGAAGGTGTGCACAGTGTTCCAAGTAGCTACAGCACAGATGGCTGAGGTGGACATGTTCTTTAAGGCCGCAAAGGAGGTAGCCACCCCCCTTGTGGAATGACCCTCAACCGAGCCCAGTAAGGGTTTGTAACACTTCTGGTAACAGAATGTGATACAATGTATGAGCCACCTGGACAGCGATTGTATGGAGATGGGAGCTCCCATCATCCTGTGGGCGAAGGAGACAAAAAGCTGGTCAGATTTTCGGTGGTGTTTGGTTCTGGTCAGGTAGTGTCGAAGACACCTATGCACATCTAAAGTGTGCAACAGGGCCTCTCCTCGATTAGAATATTTAGAAAAATACACTGGTAGATCGATGTCCTGATTAAGAGTGAGAGTGAGAGCTGAGACCACCTTAGGCAGAAACTTCGAATTAGTCCATAGGGATACCCTGTCCTGGTGAAAAACCAAATAAGGTTCTTTGCGCATCAGTGCGTGAAGTTCCGAAATTCTTCTGACCGAAGTAACGGCAACTAAAAACAACGTCTTCCATGTAAGAAGACGTAGCTCACAATCTGCGGCTGGTTCAAAAGGTGGCAGCATAAGCTGCTCCAGGACAAAAGGTAAATCCCATGGTGGAATAGGATCCTTAATCGGAGGTCTAAGGTGGAGAACACCTCTCAGGAAGGCTTGTGCCATGTCCAACTGAGATATGGGACGTTGGCCTATAGGAGTGTGATAGGCTGAGATGGCAAAAAGGTGTACCTTTATCGAGGAGTAGGCCAAGCCTGTCTGAAAAAGAGACAGGAGGTAGTCCAGGACCGATCTTTCTGGACAATCTATTGGCAAAATCCCCCGCGCCTGAGCCCAGAGGCAAAATCTGCACAATTTCATGGTGTAAGTAGCATGAGTGGCCAGTTTTCTAGCAGCCGCTAGGACGTCTGCTACCTCTTGCGAGACCCCGTATCGCATAATGGTTATGTCTCTAGGAACCAGGCATGCAGATTCAGCGAACGAAGGTCCGGACGGACCAAGGAGCCTGCCTCCTGAGACAGTAAGTGAGAGCTGACTGGCACAGGCACTGGAGGTTCCCGGGACAGCTGATGTAGTAGAGGGAACCAGATCTGCCTGGGCCAAAACGGTACGATAAGTATCAGCGTCACTTGCTCTCTGCGAAGTTTCAAAAGGACCCTCTGGATCAATGGAAAAGGGGGGAAGGCATAGAGGAATCTGCCTGCCCAGGAGAGGGACAACGGTTCTCACCAGAAAACACCAGGCCCTGGATCTAGCAAGCAAAATTTGGGCAGTTATGCGTTGTATGGGGACACGAAAAGGTCTAGCTCTGGTGTACACCATCTGCGAAACAGATCCTCTACTACCTCCTGAAGTAGTTCCCACTCATGGACTCTGTCCTGAGAGCGACTCAGGCTGTCAGCGATGACGTTGTCCACCCCTGGGACATGAACAGCAATGAGGTTTGTGCCGTGTTGTAGAACCCAATCCCACACCCTCATGGCCTCCCTGCAAAGCGGGTAGGAATGGGTGCCTCCTTGTTTGTTGAGGTAATACATCACAGTGGAATTGTCTGTTTGTAACAGAAGAGTACCCGGTGGGACCTCCAACTGGAAAGCCTGCAGGGTGGAACTGCTCTCATTTCCAGGATATTTATGTGGAGATGAATTTCTTGGGCAGTCCACAGGCCCTGAGACCTGACATCATCGAGGTGTGCTCCCCACCCGAGTCCTACGGCATCTGTGGAGAGCGTCACAATCGGAGACAGTGCAATGAAGGGAACCCTCGCCAATAGGTTCTTTGAATCTAGCCACCATTGCCAATCCTGGATTACTGCATTCGTGATCCGAATTGGAAGCTGCAGATGGTCTTGCTTCTGATCCCACTGGACCCGTAACATCCACTGGGTCACCCGCATGTGGAGAAGGGCTGGCGGGACTGTTGCAATGGCCACAGCCATATGTCCGAGCAGGCAAAGGACCTGTCTGGCTGGGACAGTCCTCTTTGCCAAAAAAGTCCCTGATGAGAGATCGGATGTGTTCTGCTCGGTCCCGGGGTAGAAAAGCTTTCCCCTGGACGGTGTCCAGAACTGTGCCTATGAACTGCAGAATCTGTGACGGAACCAGGCGTGACTTCTCCTTATTGATGATGCCCAACATCTCAAACAGAGACCGAGTACAATGAATGGTGGACATCAGGGCCTCCCGAGAGGGCGCCATGAAAAGCCAGTCATCCAGGTAGGGGAACACGTAGTGGCCTTGACTCCTCAAAGTCGCCACTATGACCGCCATGCACTTCGTGAATACCCAAGGTGCCGATGACAGTCCGAAGGGAAGGGCTCGGAACTGATAATGGTGACTTTGAAACTTGAAGCGCAAAAACTTGCAATGCGCTCGAGCAATGGGTATGTGCAGGTAAGCATCCTGCATGTCCAGGGACGCTAAGAAGGTGCCCTGCTTGAGCATGGGAATCAGACCTGGAAGGGTCACCATGCGGAAGCGTTGCAGAGGACCGAAGCGTTGAGGTCGCCGAGATCCAGTATCAGACGGAGGACCCCTGTCTTCTTGGGAACCAGAAAGAAGTGAGAATAATAACCTGCACCTCTTTGGTTCCGCAGTACGTGCCCTATAGCTTCTTTTCCGAGAAGCGCAAGCACCTCCTGCTGTATGAGCAGGGCGTGCTGACCCGAATAACGGGAAAGCAGGGGAGGTCTTGACGGTGGGTGGTCGAGAAATTCAATGACGTGACCTTTCTTGACCATTTGGAGAACCCACTGGTCGGCGGTAATCGACTGCCAATCTGAAGAAGTGGCAAGCGATGCGACCCCCAACCTTTTGTGCCCGTTGATCCAGAGGAGGGGCAGGGGCCGGGAAGGAATCATGCTGTGGCAGCACTGGTTCCTGCAGGCTGGGCTGGTTTGGTGTTAATGCTGGCCTCCGCCTGGGGAAGACTTAGCCTGGGCTTTACGATGGAAAGAGCCCCTTTGTTGCTGGCCGGAACGTGGCTGCTGCCGTCGTTGTTGCCAGCTGCGAAAGCGGTTCTGGTTCCTACGAAAGGAACCAGGCCTTGATCTGTACATGGCTTGTATGGATCTAACTGCCTTCCCGGCGTCCTGGAGCTTGGTGATAACCTTCTCTGAGTGTTCACCAAACAGGACTTCGCCATTGTATGGGACATCAAAAATGTTCTTCTGTACGTCTGGGGTAAAGTCGGTGACACGGAGCCAGGAGCGTCTCCGGAGACAGACGCCCAAAGCTGCAGCTCTGGCAGACGAGTCCGCAAAATCATATGTGGCTCATAGCACTTGGGTTCCCACATCAGACCCTGTGCGGAGGAGGTTTAGGAGCTCAGCCTTCTGATCACCATCCGGTAATTTGTCAACAAGGCCCTGGCCCTGTTCCCGCAGGGCATTCTGAAACTGAACCATGTGAAATAGGTAGTTCAGGGACCTGATGGAGCATGTAGCAGCTGCATACGTGCGCCTCCCCAGGGCATCCAACTGTTTGGATTCCTGGTCCGGTGGCTGTGTGCTCATATGCTGCGGTCGTTGGGACCGGTCATGAGAGGCCGTAATGACCAGGGAGTCAGCCAGAGGTTGCTGTGCCAAGTACTGGTCCTCTTTTGGAGCCTTGTACAGGCAGTCAGCTTTCTTCGGCACAGCGCGGGTGGAGTGCGGATGCTTCCATGCAGCCTTGGTAATGTCCGCAAAAGTGTCCACCAAGGGTGGTACTACCACAGGCTTAGGATATTTCTGCCGAAGGTAACGGGCAAGGTGCTGCCTCTCGGGGTCGAGATAGTACAGTTTCGTAAGAACTTACCATAACTGTAGATCTTCGAGAATAGCTCTTGCAACAGGTTACACCATTAGGACTGAAGCCGTTAGGCATCAGGACCCCACGGAAATTTTCTAGCTAGCAGTCTTCAGCGGGGACCGCCTCCAACGTCAGTCCTACCCCCGACGTCAGGCGCAGTACATAAGGAGGCAGTCCCGCCATAATCCCCAGTTCTCCCGCCGAAGACTCCCAGCTGCTGGCTGACATCAGAAGAGGAGACTGAGGATCCGCCATCAGATGGCCAAGACTAGAAATAAATCGTTCCATCCTGAATGATGGAATTTAGGCTATAACCTATCTCCTCAAAAGGGGGAATGGTTGGCGGGAAGGTACCTGCTGCAAGAGCTGTTCTCGAAGATCTACTGTTACGGTAAGTTCTTACGTAACTGTACTATCTTACTTCGAGATACAGCTCTTGCAGCAGGTTACACCATGAGGACTGATCCCAAGCAATGGCGACAATATCACGCCATTGGGAGAAGGAAAGACAGAGATTACAACCCTGCTCGAGCCTAGGACAGAAGTCCCTGGAGGACGGCTAGGCCGAAACCTGCCCTTCGCCTTGAAGCGATATCCAGGCTGTAATGCCTAATAAAGGTATGCACCGAGCTCCAGGTAGCTGCAGTGAAAACAGCTGAAGTGGAAACAGTCTTCAGCGCTGCAAAGGAGGTGGCCACACCTCTGGTAGAATGACCCTTGACCACTCCTGGCAAGGGTTTGTTGCGTTTGTCATAACAGAAAGAGATACACTGAATAAGCCAACGTGAAAGAGACTGTTTGGAAACAGGGGCTCCTTTCATCCTCTCAGCAAAGGAGATAAACGGCCGGCCCGGTGACGCTGAGGGTTGAGGCGCTGGTCGCCACACCTCGCGCCACGCCGGCAACCTGTGTTCGGGAACGGGCATGGGTTGCCGTGGGTCGGCGGGAGGAGATGGATTGAGCATCCAAGGGACTGCTCTCCATCTCCGGGAGGGGATTGGGCGCCGGGCTTGCCTGACTCCCAGCGGAGGCTGGGGGTCGACAGCACGTAGCTGCAAGCTATGGGGGGCAGGACGGGCAGACGCTGATTGGGGCACGCACGGGAGCAAGGCACCCAGCTGGCGCCATTGCGCCGCCATGACCCGGCCGGGAGGAAAACATGTAAAAGCGAGTCTGCAGCACGGTTATGTACCTCACAAGCGCCATTCCTGGAAGGGCACCTCCCTGGCATGGATCCGTTGGGGTGGGTTGGAGTCGCCCCACCACCCTGCCGCCAAGGGTAAGTCGGGGGTGCGCCAAGGAGGGATCTGATATCCGGGATGGCGCTTGGGGGAACAGCAGAGGGCGGGGGTCGTAGCCGGAGCTCTGGAGGAGAGAAAATAATACCCTCCCAAAAAAAAGGAGATAAACAGCTGATGCGCTTTCCAGTACTGTTTGGTTCTGGTCAGATAATATCTGAGAAATCTGTGAACATCCAGGGTGTGAAGCAGTGCTTTTCCTCGATTGGTGTACTTGGGAAAGTACACTGGTAAGTTAATATCCTGATTAAGGGTAAGGGCTGAAACCACCTTAGGCAGGAACTTAGGATTTGTCCTCAGGGATACCCTATCCTGGTGGAAAATTAAATAGGGCTCTTTGCACAAGAGTGCATGTCATTCGGAGATTCTTCTCGTCGAAGTAACTGCAACTAAAAACAATGTTTTTCATGACAGAAAACATAGCTCGCAATCCACGGCTGGTTCAAAAGGTGGCAGTGTAAGCTGCTCCAGGACGAAGGGCAAGTCCCAAGGAGGAACCGGATCCTTGACAGGCGGCCTAAGGTGAAGGAACCCCTTAAAAAGGCATAAGTAGTATCCAACTGAGCAACCATATGATGGCCTATGGGGGCATGATAAGCTGAAATTGCACAAAGGTGCACTTTGATCGAGGAGTAAGCTAGTCCAGACTGGAAAAAGGGAAAGCAGGTACTCCAGAACCAGCTTCTCAGGACAGTCTAAGGGCGAGAAACCGCGTGTTTCAGCCCACAAGCAAAACCTGCGCCACTTCATGGCATATGTTGCACGTGTCACCGGTTTTCTAGTGGCAGAAATTACTTCTGCCACCTCTTGCGAGACCCCGTGTCACATCATGGCTATGTCTCTAGGAGCCAGGCATGTAGGTTCAATGAACGTAAGTCCGGATGGACTAGTGAACCCTCCTCCTGAGACAACAGGTGGGAGTTGATTGGCAAGGGAAGCAGAGGTTCCCGGGATAGCTGATGCAGTAGCGGGAACCAGATTTGCCTGGGCCAGAAAGGCGCTACCAAGATAAGCGTTGCGTGCTCCCTGCGAAGTTTGAGAAGAACTCTCTGGATCAACGGGAAAGGAGGGAAGGCATAGAGGAATCTGCCCGCCCAGGAGAGGGACAACGCGTCTCGCCAGAAAACACCAGGCCCTGGATCTAGCGAGCAAAAATTGGGCAGTTTTACGTTGGATGGGGACACGAAAAGATCCAATTCTGGAGTGCCCCATCTGTGGAACAGATCCTCTGCCACCTCCTGTAGGAGTTCCCACTCATGGACTCTGGCCTGAGAACGACTTAGGCTGTCGGCGACGGTATTGTCCACCCCGGGGACGTGCACTGCAATAAGGTTTGCGCCGTGTCGCATTACCCAATCCCACACTCTCATGGCCTCCCTGCAAAGGGGGTAGGAGTGCGTGCCTCCCTGTTTGTTGAGGTAATACATCACCGTAGTATTGTCTGTTTGCAACAGGAGAGTACTCGGTGGGATCTCTGACTGGAAGGCTGTAGGGCATAAGGACTGCCCTCATCTCCAATATGTTGATGTGGAGATGAGATTCCTGGATTGTCCATGTGCCCTGAGACCTCACCCGCTCAAGAGCGCCTCCCACCCCAGCCCTGAGGCTGCCTGTGGAGAGCGCGACGCGGGACGGCAAGGCACAGAAGGGAACCCCCACGGAGAGGGTTCCCGGGTCTAGCCACCATTGCCAGTCCCGAACCACGGCCTTTGTGATTCGGACTGGTTGCTGCAGATGGTCTTGCCTTTGGTCCCACTGCACCCTTAACATCCACTGGGTTACCCGCAAGTGGAGTCTTGCCATCGGGACAGTTAGAATGGCCGCAGCCATGTGTCCGAGCAAGCAAAGGACCCGTCTGGCCGGGACAGTCTTCTTTGCTGACAGATCCCTTATGAGGGACCGAATGCGCTCTGCTCTGCTCTGTCTGCGGGAAGAAAGGCTTTCCCCTTGACGGTGTCCAGAACTGCCCCTATAAACTGCAGTTTCTGGGACGGTACCAGAAGAGACTTCTCATAGTTGATGAGGATGCCCAGAGACTGAAAGAGGGTCTGAGGACGTTGAATGGCCATCCGCAATACCTCCTTGGAGGGGGCCATGAGAAGCCAATCGTCCAGGTACGGGAACACACAGTGGCCCTGTCTCCTCAGAGACGCTGCCACGACTGCCATGCACTTGGTAAATACCCGAGGTGCTGATGACAGCCCGAAGGGAAGCACCCAGAACTGATAATGGCGGCCGAGAAACTCAAAGCGCAGGAACCTCCTGTGTGCTTGAGCAATAGGGATGTGCAGGTAAGCGTCCTGCATGTCCAGGGATGCCAAAAAGCGTCCTTCTTCAGCATGGGGATTAGACCCAGAAGGGTCACCATGCGGAATCGTTTGTAGACGACCGACAGATAGAGGTCGCTGAGGTCCAAAACTGGACGGAGGTCCCCTGTTTTCTTTGGAACCAGGAAGAAATGCGAATAGTATCCTTCCCCTCTCTGGTTCCCTGGAATGTGCTCCAAAGCTGCCTTCTCTAGAAGCGCGAGCACTTCCTGCTGTATGAGCAGGGCGTGCTGACCCGAGTAGCGGGAAAGCAGAGGAGGCCTTGTAGGCGGGTTGTCTACAAATTCTATATAATGGCCTTTTTCGACCAACTGTAGTACCCATCTGTCGGTGGTGATCGACTGCCACCCTAGGAGGTGGTCCGCGATACGACCCCCGACCTTCATTTCCGGTTGATCCTGAGGAGGGGCGGGGGCCAGGAAGGAGTCATGCTGTGGCAGCATTGGATCCTGCAGGTTGGGCCGACTTTGTGGCTCGTTGGCCTCTGCCTGAGAATGTCTTAGCCTGGGCTTTTCGGGTGAAGGAGCCCCTTTGTTGCTGGCCGGAACGTGGTTGTTGCCTTTGGGTCCGGCTGCAAAAACGACTCTTGTTCCTGCGAAAGGAACTAAGTCAAGACCTGTACATGGCATGTACAGATCTAACTGCCTTCCTGGCTTCCTGCAGTTTGGTCATCACATCACCTTCTCCGAGGCTTCACCAAACAGAACTTCACCACGGCAAGGGGCGTCCATGATGTTCTTCTGGACATCCGGGGTAAACCCGGAGACACGGAGCCACGAGTGTCTCCGGAGACACACGCCTGAGGCTGCAGCTCTGGCTGACGAGTCCACAGTGTCGTATGCGGCTCTAAGCACCTGGATCCCCACGTCTGAACCCGTATGGAGAAGTTGCAGCAGCTCCTCCTTTTGGCCACCGTCTGGCAGTTTTTCAACTAGGTCTTGCCCCTGTTCCCACAATGCGTTTTGGAACTGAACCACGTGGATGAGGTAATTTAATGACCTAATGGCACAAGTCGCAGCTGCGTACGTGCACTGGCCCAGGACATCCAACTGCTTGGACTCCGGGTCCGGTGGCTGTGTACTCAAGTGCTGCGGTTTTTGAGACCGGTCATGTGAGGCTGTAATGACCAGGGAGTCGGCCAGAGGATGGTTCGCCAGGTACTGGTCCTCCCTTGGGGCCTTGTACAGGCGGTCAGCCTTCTTCGGCACTGCCGGAGTCGAATGAGGATGCTTCCACGCAGCCTTGATGACGTCCACGAAGGTGTCCACCAGGGGTGGCACTACCACAGGCTTGGGGTCTTTTTGCTGAAGGTAGCGGGCAAGGCGTAGTCTCTCGGGGTCAAGCTCTTCAGCGTCCCACCCTATGTTCTCCTGAATATGCCTCATAATCTCAGCGAACGAGGGGTCATCCAGAGGGGACCTGAGAAGGTCGCATGGGTCCGGAGAAGGGACGCTGATTGGAGAAGGGGATCTGGAGCACACAGAGGTGCCAGATCTGGAGTCCTCCATGGACGGGGTATACCAACGTCGTCTGGGTCTCTTGGGGCTGGGGGACCCTGAAGTGGATCTTGAAGGAGGCCTTCTCCTCTGTGAAGATCTGCCCCTAGGAGGGGACGCTGGCTCCTTGGGGGTCGATGCCCGTCCTGCTGACCCCCTGGGTGGTGGAGGGGGTGCAGCCACTGAAGTGGTAGCAGGCGTAGGAGGAGGAGGTTGTGTGGTGACCACATCCTTCTTGATGGTGTCCCACCAGAAGGTGACGAGCTCCTTCGCCTCTGTCAAATTCAGGCCCGACAATGGATCGGGCACCGGTGGCCTGTCATCTGGGCCGGGCGCTGGGTCCCCGGGGGTCTCCCGTTCCAGGGAGGGTTCCTGTGGGAGCTCGATGGGTCCAGAGTCACCCGCCTGGTCTTCAGGCTGGGTAGTGTCCTCCTCCTCCTACGCCTTCCGATGACATCGGTAGGCGGTGGTGTGGTCCTTTCTTCTGCGGTAGCCGACGCCGGTCCCCGGCCGACGTCCTCGAGGAAGAACGCCTGACCGGCAACGGGTGACATACGGTAGCCGGTTCCCGGGGGTGCCTGTGTAGCTTGGCTGACGTCGGGTCCGACGTCCTCTTCAAGGAGGTCATCTCCTTAGTCTTACGCTGGGGTGGCAGCGGTTGGGAGACAGACCTGACATCGGAGTCCGGACGACGGGAGGAAGACTTATGGCGCTCCCCAGACCTGGACGAGGCCTTGGACGGAGTGGACGAAGAAACAGGCCTAGAGGTCTTGACAGGCTGCAGAGAGGAGGAACCACTAGCCGATCTGACGAGAACCAGGGGAGGCTGAGAGCGAGCCCTAGAGGGAGAGCGGTCAGACCTGGAGTCGGAACTGCGGGAGTCCGAGGCCCTGGAAGGGTATCTGGGTCTCACCTCCTCCCGGTACTTTTCGCGGTGCCTATGGGACTTCCCTGATGACTCCCCCTTGGAGGAAGGGTCTCTATCCATGGCTTTAAGTTTCTCCTCGAGAAGGAAAGCTTGAAGGGCCTTCTGGTGGCGGATCCTTGTACGGCTGTTGAAGCCCTGGCAGAAGGAGCAGGCCTGGGTGTCGTGGTCTGGGCCCAGGCAGTGTACACAGGCCGAGTGAGGGTCCTTGAAGTGGATCTGCTTGCCGCAGGCACACTTCGATGAATGGCCCTCCAGAGAAGTTGGAGAGGACATCAGACGAAATCCAGCTGAAGAAAAGAACTGCTGAAGTTTCCTAGTCGTCGCATGCTAGAAGAAGACCGATGCTGCGATGTCGACGGCAGGAAAAGAACTGGAGATTATGGCGGGACTGCCTCCTTGTGTACTACGCCTGACGACGGGGTTGGGACCAACGTCGGAGGCGGGCCCCACTGAAGACTGCTAGCTAGAAAATTTCCGTGGGGTCCTGATGCCTGACGGCTTCAGTCCTAATGGTGTAACCTGCTGCAAGAGCTGTATCTCAAAGTAAGATCTTCAGAATCCCATCCCATGTTCTCCTGGATGTGCCTCATAATCTCAGAGAAGGAGGGATCATCCGGAGGTGACCTGGGTAGGTCTTGTGGGTCAGGCGATGGGATGCTGAGTGGAGAATAAGATTTGGAGATTTCAGAGGTATCCGATCTAGAGTCCTCCCCTGATGGAGTGTATTGACAACGTCTGGGTCGCTTGGGGCAGGGAGACCCTGAGGGAGATCTTGAGGGAGGCCTTCTCCGATCCTTAGATCTACCCCTAGGAGGTGGAGTATGCTCCTTAGGGATTGGTGGTCATCCTGCTGGCCCCTGTGGTGGTGGTGGGGGGGGGAGTAGGCGGTGAAGGAGTAGGAGGAGGTTTTACAGGGATCACATCTTTCTGGATTGTGTCCCACCAGAAAGTGAAGAGATTCTTGACCTCTTGATTGTTCATGCCCAACAACGGGCCTGGTGCCAGTGGTCTGTCACTGGGGTCGGGCGTCAGGTCCGCAGGTGTCTACGGGGTGGGTGAAGGTTCCTTGAAGCCCAGCGTCTCTGTGTCGCTTGCCTGGTCCTCAGGCATACTGTGTGTCCTCTCCGTGGAGTCCCATGACTGTGTCCACCCAGTGACTGGGGGCATATTCGCTCCGCTGAAGGTCAGGCCGACGCCGGTTGCTTGGCCGACGTCTTTGGGTCCGGCGAATGCCTGGCCGACACCTGGTGTTTGGCCGATGTCCTCGGCTCCGGCGACTGCCTGGCTGGCTTCGGGTGCTTGGCCAGCATCAGGTGGTTGGCCGACGTCAGGTACGTCGTCCGCTTCAGGGACTTCGGGTCTTTTGACTTCCTGGGTGGGGGATCCGGACCCCTTGGAGACTGGGAGACCGATCTGGAGTCAGAGTCCTGACGTCGGGCACAAGAGGAAGACTTGTGACGGTCAGAAGACTTAGAAGAGGCCTGGAAAGGAATGGAGGAAGCCGAAGGCCTGGAAGTCTTTATGGGGTGAAGCAAAGCCGAAGAACCGCCTATAGCCTTAACCCTGACCGGAGGGGGCTGAGAACGAGCCCTGGAGGGAGAGCAGTCAGAGCATGTGAAGCCTGAGCTACACGAGTCTGAGGCCCGGTTAGGGGATCTGGACCTTGCCTTCTCCCGGTGTTTGTGGGCTTTCGATGAAGATTCACCTCTGGAGGAAGGTTCTTTATCCATTCTGCTAAGTTTTTCTTCAAAAAGGTACCCCTGAAGTGCCTTCTGACGGCGGATCCTGGTGCGGCTGTTGAACCCCTGACAGAAGGAGCAGGCCTTGGTGTTGTGGTCCTGGCCTAAGCACCGCAGGCAGGATGAAAGAGGATCCTTGAAGGGGATCTGTTTGCCGCAGGCACACTTGGAAGGTGTCCCTCAGAAGAAGGAGTTGTAGATGCTGACATTAGTTTAGTAAAACTATTGAGAGAAGTTCTTAGTTGTCATGCGCTAGAGTAGGACCATGAGGCCGATGCTGGCGAGTCGACGGCAGGAAAAGAACTGGGGATTCTGGGGGACCGCCTCCTTATGTACTATGCCTCACGTCGGGGGCAGTCCCCGCTGAATACTGCTAGCTAGAAAATTTCCGTGGGGTCCTGGCGCCTGCTGGCTACAGTCTTAATAGTGTAACCTGCAGCAAGAGCTCGTTTCTTGAAGTAAGATCAAATAACAGGCCACATAAAGAATGATTTAGCAAACTGTCCACTATTCCATAAAAGACCTCTAGTTTGTTCTTTGCATTGCTGATAAAAGCAAAGCCATTTAATTTTGCCTCTCCTATCGGGCTAGTGTAAGACATGCATCATGAATGACTGATTGCAAAGGAACCATGCTGACATCAGCCTGTGCTCCAACAACCCACCCTTATAATTGACTACACAGAGGTTTTCATTAAACGACTGCAGACTCTACGTTTCATTTACAGCCTGGACACGGACTATTTATTTTTTTATTTTGAAAGTCGGATTTATGACCTTTGAGTCACGGACTCATTTACAAAGGCACCTCATCGCAGGGAGGGTAGACATGGTTACAGTGTGAGATACAACAGTAGTAACATACAGGTGCAATACAGATAACAAAAAGAACACAATATAACAGTGGTTTACGAGATGAAGTTACATGCAGTAAATAGCAATCGTATATATATAAAAAAAAAAGAAAAAAGGGGGGGAGCAGTCCAATGGACATTGTCAAGGCTATGGACAAGAAACTGGGAGGGATCCCAACATTAGGTTGATTAAGGGCAACTACAGCTTCGGGCACCAAAGAAGTGGTTACGGAGAGCAACTTTAAAGGGACCAATTTTGGTAGACTTAGTGACAGAGAGCGGGACGGAGTTGAACGATGTGGGGACGCGGTAGTGGAAGGACCTTTGGGCTAGGGAGGTCTTGGTACGGGGCACCAGAAAGGTGGCCTTAACTGAGCTACGGGTGGCAACGGATGGGGTGCAAGCCACAGGGAAGCGGAGACCCCTGGGAGGGAAGAGTCATAGCAGGGATTTTTTGGTAAGTAAGCAGGTTTGGTAGCACAGGCGCTCCTCCAAGGTGAGCAGGTTGGCGGTGGAATACAGCATGCAAGTATGGGTGCGGAGGGATGCACTGGTCAGGAGCCTGCAGGCCTTGTTTATCGAGGTCTGGATTCTGGTGAGGGTGGTATTGTCGGCCGCAGCATAGATAGGTAGGCCGTAGTCCACTAAGGATAGGACGAAGGAGTTAATGGCCAGTCGGAGAGTGGTTTGGGGAGGCAATCTCTGTGGCGATAGAGAAGGCCAATCTGAGAGTTTATGGCTGAGGACAGTGTATTGATGTGGATGTGTACTGTATAAGCCGAGTTGAAGGTGATGCCCAGGTACTTGTAGGATGACACCTGCTCAAGAGAGGTGTGGATTACTGGGAAGAATGCAGAGGGGGGCATTTTTGGCCTTATTCTGGTGATGCGAAAAAAGCATAGATTTGTTTTTTTTGAGGTTAATGACCAGCCGGTGGTCAAGGAACCACTTTTCAGCCTGGCTGAATGTGTGCTGCAGGGATTCCTGTAGAGATGCAGGGTCAGGGTGGGAGGCAAGGAGAACCGCAATCAGCACAGAGTACCACATTGCCCGAGCAGGAGCTGGGGAGGGTACTGAGAAATAGGCTGAACAGAACAGGGCCCAGGATGGAATCCTGGGGGACCCCCGAGTGAACAGGCAGGGTATTGGACAGGGTTCCGTTTACCTTCATGCACTGTAATCTGGCAGAGAGGTCACTAGTGAACCAAGCCAGTGGGCTGGGGAGAAGCCAAGTTGGTGGAGGGAGCAAGTAGGAGGGGGTGACAGACACTGTCAAAGGCCTCGGAGAGGTCAACAAACACTGCACCCTCAACATGACCAGAGTCGAGAGCAGAGTGGAGGTGCTGGGAAAACTCCAGGAGGGCTGTAGTGGTGCTGTGTCCAGGTCGGAATCCAAGTTGTTCTGGACATAGCAGGTCATATTTGGCCAGATACTCAGAGAGCTGAATGACCACTATTTTTTCTAGTACTTTGGAGAGAGGGGGAAGAATGGAGATGGGTCTGAAATTGTTAGGGGAGGTTCTAGCTCCACTCTTATGGATAGGGGTGATTTCTGCAATTTTCCAGGCAATGGAAAATTGACCAAGACATAGTGACCAGTTTAAAAGGTTGGTGAGAGGGGCTAGTACAGTATTTAGGACTAATCGGAGAATCCTTGAGTCAAGGGGATCACAGCTGGGGTTGTTGCTAAGGCTTTTTGCAGATGAGGCCTGGCTTCAAGGCGATATGCCAGGTGGGGGTGATCTGAGGTGGGGGGTGGAGGCAGGATAGGGCGAGAAAAGTAGTTGGGGAGGACAGAGTTTAGATCTGAGAAAGCCATATTGAGGCACTTAGCTATCTGGGGAGGATCAGCAGTGACGGTGCCGCCTATGGAGAGTAGTGATGGTGGGGGCTGGGAGAGAGGGTCTTCCACTGAGCTCTTTCATATTGTCCCAGAAGGCATGGGATGAGCCCCAAGTGGATTCAAGAGTGGCTTGATAATATTCGGCCTTAGTCTGCCTTATAGCCCAGGTGCACTTGTTATGTGCTGCATTATAGGCTTGTCTGTCAGCCAGTTTGCCTGTCTCGACAGCAAAATGCCAGAGATTATCTCTTTGTTTCAGTGTTTGGATGAGGGATGGGGAGATCCATGGGGCATTGTGTTTCTTGGTATGGATTCTGGTCAAGGGGGCGAAAAGGTTTGCGGGCCTTGCTGAAGGCACTGGAAAAATAGGCTAGGGCAGAGTCAATATCCGTTGCAAGTAGGATTGGGGACCAGTCAAGCTGGGCTAGGTGCATTTTGAGCTTTCTGAGACCCCCAGGGCGAAAGTGCCGGCAGGAGGTGACCTGGGACACTGGTTTTGGTGTGGGGGATGACCAGTGGTAGAGGACAGGAGAGTGGTCACTAAGAGAGTCTGGATTAATATCCCTGATTTTATGGGGGCGGTTCAACGGAATTACATCTAGGAGGGTGCTGGAGCCACCTGACCAGTTAAATCTAGTGCCAGGGGAGTAGATAGTACAGTAAACTGTTTCAATACAGGCCTTCACAGCCTCACACATGCTACTGAACAGCCTTCAGATTGTAACAGAACATAACAGCTCCTAACATGGACCAGCTCAACCAGTGGCCTAGAGGATGCAAGAGGTTTTGCAGCCTAGTAGTTAGAGCACACAACTAGGAATCACTGAATCCAGCATTGTCACAAGGCTTAGTGTGACCTTGAGCGAGTCATTTGACTGCCTGTGCTTCAACCCTATCTGGCTATAAAAACTGGGTAAATGCAGTACCCAATGAAAACAAGGTGCTGCATCTCAGTAGGGCTTACCACAGAAAACAAAATGATAATGAGGCACTGTTACCACTGCCAGCCTTATCGGTCTTACAGTCCCCCATACACACTAGAGGCCTTGTGGTCAGGTGGCTAGATCACAGAGCTGTGAACCTGGAGCTGCAGGTTTGAATCCCACCAGAGCCACTTAATCAGTGTCTGATCTTGAGCAAACTGTAACCCTTCTGTACATAAATCTGTTTTATCTCTCTGCCTGTCTGTCTCCATTACCTTTCCTTGACCAATGTTTACTGCTTAGCCTCCCTGTAGTAGCCTAAGGGCTGATGCCAATGTTCATGACTTGTAAAGTGCTTTAGAATACAGTTTGCATGGGGATGCTATATAACACAAGATTCCTTTTCTTTCCTATACAATGTATAAGCTGCAACAAGTTTAGTGTTTTTGCTAAGCAATTATGTAAACCAGAGGCAAAAAAAATGTTCAAGTAGTCTGGTTCCTGGTGCAGATACAAAGGCTGTACGTAAACTTCAGTGAGGATCTTTTTTTTTTTTTTATGTTTAACTCAGCATTTTGGCACTCTGCTAAAAACACTCAGGTTGCCAATTAAACAACATGCTATAAGGGATGCAACTTCAAGCTTAAACACTGTAACCCACATGCATTGTCCTCAACTCTACCAGTCTGAACTTCTTTAAAGGTTTTCATGGCCCTACCTCCTAGGAGGTTGTTAAGAAAGTGAGATACATACCTTCCGATTCTGTTCTTTTCTTCCACATCCGCGGCCAGAGTAATCATCGTGGCGACAAGCCTAGCTTTGAAGCAGTCTAGCATAAGGCTACAATCTGCTGCTGCAAAGAAAGCACATACCAGGAAAAAAGCCATAGGGACATATTTAGGCACAACTAAAGTACTTAACTTTAAAAACATAAAAAACACATAACACAGAATTTTGCAGGCAGAAAAAGACCCGTGGTCCATTAAGTCTGAACCATTTTAGTGGACTGCCTTCACCCTATTTCCTTTTTGAAGTACAGCCTCCAGAACTGGACACAACACTCCAGGTGGGGTCTCACAAGCGAGCGAGACAGTGGCAACACCACCTCCATCCTCCTGCTGGAGATACTTCTGCTTGAGCACCCAAGCATCACACCAGCCCTAACCACTGTTTACACTGCCCTGCCGCTCTGAGGTCATCAGATATGAATAACCCAAAGGTCCCTTTCCTGCTTAGTGACTGTCAGTACCTTCCTCATCCTATACTCAGCTCCTGGGTTCCTTTGCCCCAAGTACATGGTTCTGTATTTTTTGGCACTGAACCCCACCTGCCATGCTCTTGACCATTCCTTGAGTTTCCTAATGTCCCTGCACATTCTCTCCACCGCCTCCTGAGTGGCCACACTATTACATATTATGATGCCATACGCAAAAAGGCATACTTTCTCTTCCAGTTAGAATTTGTCGGCAGATAAGGACTGCTTGGTGCACCTAGTCTGCCCATTTTCCCTGCCTATCCTGACACCTTAGACCCTATCTGATCTCCAGCTGCCACCCCTTCCCCACACTTTGCTACCAAGATTTTTATTTATTTATTTAAAATTTGGTGACCGGGTAGGCCCACTGAGCCCCGAAGGTCCCTTTTTCAGGGGCGACCCGGGATAACAATACATATTTTCATACAGAGAAAGACTTGGGTTACAGGGCAGTTTCAAGTGTGTGAGCAGGTTACAGCCATGATTCCCATGTGCCTATCCCATGCATGCTTAAAGCCCACCACCATTTGTGCCACCACTACATCCACTGGAAGACTTTTCCTGGCATCCACCACTCTTTCAGTAAAGAAGTACTTCCTAACATCCCTCCAAAATTCCCCCCTTCCAGGTTCACTGCATGACCCCTTGTTCTCATGCACTTTCTACTCTAAAAAATACTACCATCCTGTACCGTATTCACCCTCATGAGGTATTTATAGTTCTCTGTCATATACCCCCTTCTCTCCCATGGTGTACACTATGAGATCCATCAGTCTCTCCTCATGGGCTTCTTAGGCAACCCTGTACTATTTTACTTGCCCTCGCCTGGACAGCCTCTACCATACGTCCTTTCTGACATGTGGTCTAACTGGACACAGTACTCCAGGTGGGGCCTCCCGATGAACTATATAGTGGCAACACCATCTCCCTCATTTTGCTGGTGACACCCATTCCTATGCACCCCAGCATCCTGGCCCTACCTACTGCCTTGTCACATTGCCTCGCCACCTTGAGGTCCTCCAATGTTTAACCCATGGTCCCTTTCTTGTTTTGTGACTGTCAATACCGCTTCCCCATTTTATACTCTGTCTCTGGGCTCCTGTGCCCTAGGTGTACGAGTCTGTACTTTTTTGCGCTGAAACCTAGCTGCCATATCATTGGCCATTCCTCGAGTTCTCTCAGGTCTCTGCTCATTCTCTCCACCCACTCTGGAGTGTCCAAACTACTGGAGATTTTTGGTGTCATCTGCAAAGAGACATACCTTCCCATCCAGCTCTTCTGCAATGTCACTTATGAAAAAATTACTCACCTTAGTAATTGTGTTTCTTCTAATGGAGTCTTGCTGTATTCTGACTTATTGCAGTTAGCACCAGCACCTGAACTGCTCCGGAGAAGATAAAAGTTAAATTCTATGCAGGGCATAGGACGTTGAGCTCGAGCTCGGTTCAAACCTCTGTCTGGTGCACTTCAAAGTGTAACCGTCAGATTCTTACAAGCTAATACTAACTAACTAAAACCCACTATGTGGAAATTGTAAATTTTTTACTAGCCAAATGACAACCAAATATTTTGGATCCCAAAAAAGACTCAAGTCAAGAAATTCAAAATGAAAAACCAGGTAGTGAACACTTATGACTATTAAAATAACAAAACCCACTCCCCTTCTCTAAAAAGAAGGAGTGCCCAATGCAGCCCTGGGGTGCAACACTGCACCTGCCAGCCCACTTCCCAAAAACTAGGTTCTGAGAGCGGAGGCAGGTCAGAATACAGCAAGACTCCATTAGAAGAAACACAATTACTAAGGTGAGTAATTTTTTCTTCAAACAACATTAAGTCTTGCTGTATTCTGACTAATGCAGACTACCAAGCAGTACCTCCATGGAGGAGGGATCGAACCTACTTTTGGAATAGGCTCTGCAGTACTGCTGTACCAAACCGAGCATCACTCCTAGCCTGGATTTCCAGAGAGTAATGCGTGGTGAATGTATGGACTGTTTTCCAGGTGGCTGCTTTACAAATCTCTAGCAAGGGAATATCCCTGGCAGCAGCCAGGGAAGCAGTTGTACCTCTGGTCGAATGAGCCCTCAAGCCTGAGGGTGGTATTCTGCCTATCTTCTCATAGCAGAATTGTATACAAGAGACAATCTACCTGGCAACAGTTCTCTTAGTAGCAGGTTTGCCCTTTCCCACCTCCCCATAAGTGAGGAACAACTGGAGGGAAATCAAACCTGAGTGCCTTAGTATGCTCAATGTAGGAGCTAAGGGCCCTCAACATCTAAAGTGTGTAATCTTCTCTCTCCTGAGGAAAAATGATCAGTGAAGAACACAGGGAAAGACATGGATTGGTTCAAATGAAAATCTGAAACCACTTTAGGTAAGAACCTCCTATTGGTTCTAAGGACCACCTTATCTTTATGGAATTAAATGAAATCAGACTCCACTGACAGAGCTTGTAATTCACTGATATGTCTGGCAGAGGTAACAGCTACCAAAAACACAGTTTTCCAAGTCAAGTACTTAAGCTCTACTGAATACAAAAGACTCGAGAGGTTGCATAAGCTGAGCAATGCAAACATTAAGGTACCAAGCAGGAGTAGGATTCCTAAAGGGGGGATTGGTATGAAGCAATCCCCTGAACAACTTACAAAAAACAGGATGGGATGCCAGTGAGGAAGGCTCTCCCACTGACAGAAAAGCAGAAACAGCTGACAAGTGTACCTTGAGGGTAGCTGGTCTGAGGCCTAGGCCATTGAGATGAACCATGTAATTCAGAACTGTAGACAATTCAGCAGTGTCTGGGGATATATGCTTCTTTACCAAATCTCTTCCATTTGGAGTTATAAGTTTTTCTGGAGGCATGTTTTCGAGAGGCTTTGACAATATCAAGAACCCCTTGAGACAGATGCAAATTTGCATACTCTAACTTTTCAAGAGCCATGCCTTGAGATTGAGAGATCGAAGGTTGGGATACCAAATGCTCCCTGAGAGGAAGTTAACAGATTGTGATTCATGGGAAGAGACAGGGGAAGATGGACTGCTAGGGACAGCAACAGGGGATACCAAGGCTGCCTGGCCCAATCTGGAGCAATCAGGATCACGTTGCAGGAGTGTGACCTTATCTTGACCAGGACCTTGAACAGTAGAGGAAAGGGAGGGAAGGCATAAAGAAATTTCCCTTCCCAATCCAGAAGCAGAGCATCCAGAGGGACTGAGCCCAAGACTGGCGGTCTGCAACAAAAGAGAGGAAGTTGGTGATTGTCTGGGGCTGCAAAGAGATCCATGTCTGGAGTGCCCCACCTTGAAAAAATCACTTTTAACACTAGGGGATCCAGGGACCATTCATGATGGTCCTGGGAAATCCTACTCAGTAAATTTGCTAGCACATTGTCCTTTCCTGGGAGGTGGACCGCTACCAGAGAGGTCTGTAGAGAATAAGCCAGGGACCATAATTTCATGGCTTCCATACACAAGGCTGTAGACTGAGTGCCTCCCTACTTGTTGATATACCACATGGTGGTGGTGGTGTCTGTCCTGACCTGAACCACCTTGTTTGGTACTGATTGAGAGAAGGCTTGCAGGGCCAGAAAAACTGCCCCGAGCTCCAGAAGGTTTGTATAGAGAAAAGACTCCTGAGTGGACCACAATCCCTGGGCTGGGAGAGTCCCCAGGTGGGCTCCCCATCCTAGGAGAGAAGCATCTGTGGTAAGAACCACAGAATGCGACTGAGTGATGAATGGGACTCCTTGCCAGAGATTGTCCTCATCCTGCCACCACTGAAGGTCCTGGATCAGGGTCTGAGTTACTGGAACAAGTTTGGTTAGAGGATCTTTTTTCTGAGACCAAAAAGCCCTCAGATGAAACTCAATCTCCCTCATCTGAAATCTGGCCCCTTGGACCACTGCAGTGGAAGCTGCCATGTGGCCCAGAAGCTGAAGGAAGTGCCTTGCTGGTCGAGAAACCAGAAGGTGGAAGGAGGAAGCCAGCTCTATGATGGCCCTTACCCTTTCCAGGAGAAGAAAAGCTCTTGCTTAACAGTATCCAGCTCTACCCCTATGAAAGTGAGAAGCTGTACTGGCTCGAGAACTGACTTGGGAAGATTGAGAAGAAATCCCAGAGAAGTGAGCACTTGCTGGGTCACTTGCAGATCTGACTTGACTTGGTCTGGAGACTGACCCACAATGAGCCAGTTGTCCAGGTATGGGAATATGGAGATATGTCTCCTCCTTAGAAAGGCCACTACAACTGCTAGGCATTTTGTAAACACCCTTGGAGCTAATGTTAGGCCGAACGGCATTGCTTTGAACTGGTAATGACCTGAAGGCAGTTTGAACTTGAGGTACTTTCTGTGGGAGCACCTGCTGGGAATGGAAAGTAGGCATCTTTTAGGTCCAGGGAGGCTAGCCAATCCCCTGGCCTTAGAGAGGGAAGGATTATTCCCAGAGTCATCATTTTGAACTTTGGTTTTAAAAGATGTTTGTTCAGGTATCTTAAGTCTAGGATGGGCCGCCACTCCCCTGTCTTTTTCGGGGTGAGGAAGTACCTGGAGTACAGACCTTTGCCCCTGTGTATTGTAGGAACTGTCTCTATGGCCCTTAAGGCCAGGAGAGATGAAACATCTGCCTCTAGGGCAATGGTTTCGGAGATGCTTGCAGGTGGAAAAGATTTGGTTCTCAGCTTGGGGAATTTTTTGAAACTGAGAACCAGTCCCTGGCTTACTAACTCCAGGACCCACTTGTCTGAGGTAACAGACTTCCAGTTCTGGAAGCAGTAAGCCAGCCTGCCTCCCACAGGAATTGGGGAGTCAACCCAGGCTGACACATCAGGGTGTCTGTTTGGCAGGGGCCTTAGGCTGAAGAGTGGATGCAGCCCTGCTCATCCCCCTTCTGCCTCTCCCTCTGAAGAACCCCCTCTGAGAAAAAGGAGAGGGCGCCTGTACTTGGTAGAAAGGCCTATAAAAAGGCCTGCCCCTAGCCTGCTGCCTTTCCTTGGCTTGTGCACTCCTGTAGGTGGTCCTATATTCATCCATCCACCACAGGGAAATCCATGGCCTTAGCTTGGGTATCCTGTGAAAGGCTAGTACATCTGAGCCAAGCCATTCTCCGAAGAGCCACAGATGTAGCCATGACTCGTGATGACACATCACTGGAGTCTACAGCAGCATAAAATTGGACTTTTGATGCCTCAATCCCATCAGCAGCCACCTCCCCCAGCTCCCTGGCCAGCTGAGGGGAGGCCTGCTTAGACAGTGCCAGTACAGTGTCCCACTTGGGCTTCTGGTACCTGGCTGTATAGGCCATGTAATTAGTCTGCCTGAGTCCCAAGGAGGATACCATGTACTGCTTCTTTGCCATGGCATCCAGCTTCCTGGAGTCTTTATCTGGAGGGTGTGAAGCCAGGGGAATGTTAGCCTTATCACAGGCTGCAGCCTGCACAACCCCAACATGGCTGCATTGCTGGTACAAGTACTCCATACCTGAGCCTGACAACATGTACCTCTTGTCCATTCTTCTGTCCACAGGAGGTAAACAAAATGGTGTTTTTAAAAAATGTTGTGTCTGTTTCCCAAAGGACTTACGAAGGGGAATAGACAACCTCTTGGACTCTGGGATGTCCATCATTTCTACGTATCAGGCTCCTCTTGTTCCTCAACAGCTTCTTCCAAAGGGAGCTGGAGGGTTTCTGCCACTTTTCTGTAAAACATATAGTGGGAAGGGGACTCAGAAAGCCTGGGAGGGGAAACACCAGAAGATCTGTCTGGGGAGATACCCAGTTCAATGGGCTCATCCAGACCTTCTATTCCACCATCATTATCACCTTCATAATCATCATCCCCCTCCAAATCCGGTTCATAAAAATCTTCAGGGGCATAATCCTGAACCAGAGGAACCGACCGAATCGAACAGCTGCCAGAAGGCGCCGGGTCGGTCGGAAGCAAACTAAGCGATTCCACTATGCAAATCGCTTGGGCAATTTCCTCGGCGTTCGGATGATGAGGTTCTGGATCCAAACTGGCAGATTTTTCTTGTCTTTTTCTTTTTGACGGAACCGATCCCTCAGAATCGGCTCTCCTCTTGCCCGAAGGAGTCTCGCCTTAGTCAGAAGGCACTCCTTCTGGTTCGGTCGGAACTGTCCAGGTCAGCAGACTTCTCGGCCTACTTTTCCCTAAGCCTGCCCAATCTTTTATCCAGGGTGGCTTTAGGGAAATTCTTGCAAATTTGGCAGTCTGAATCAAGCTGGTCAAACCCCAGACAATAAACACAAGTGGTGTGGGGGTCAGCCTTAGCAAAGGCCTCCCCACACACACTGCAGTGTTGAAACCCAGTGGGCCCGGTTTTTCTTTTGGGTTTCTCAGACGTAGCCATCCTATCCAACAAACTTACCCTTTACTCTGCAAAAGCCAGGTAAGACCCCCTTACCGATTTCTAACCGTGTTACGGGTATTTGAAAAAAACGCAAGAAACACGTGTTTTTTAAAACCGATAAGGACCGGTAACCACACATTAAACCTGAAAGAAAAAAAAAATAACACACAAGGTAACCGGTTCAGCCGAACCGGTTAAAAAGTTCAATGTTACAATTTCCAGAAGTATCCTACAGCTAGTCCACTACCTAAGTACTTACTGTACCACAGAAAGAGATCTGAACTGAAATAGAAACAAAAGGATCAGTAAAACCGACAACTTTAACCTACTGATGAACCGAGAGCAGAGCAGAAATCTCTGGAGTGACTGTTCAGTTAGGCGGAGTAAAGAATCTGACAGTTACACTTTGAAGTGCACCAGACAGAGGTTTGAACCGATCTCGAGCTCAACGGTCCATGCCCTGCATAGAATTTAACTCTATCCTCTCTGGAGCAGTTTAAGTGCTGGTGCTAACTGCAGTAAGTCAGAATACAGCAAGACTTCATGTTGTTTGAAAAAGATATTTAAGAGGACTGGTCCCAGTACTGAGCCCAGAGGTACCCCACTGCTCACTCTCCCCTCCCACAAGTGAGTGCCACTTACCAATACCCTCTGTCGCCTATTCATCAACCAATTTTGTACTTTGTTGATCACTTTAGGACCCACCCTCAAACTGACCAGTTTATTTACGAGCCTCCTATGTGATATGGTGTTGAAGGCCTTGCTGAAGTCTAAGTAAGCCACATCCACCGCCCACCCGGATCTATTCTGCCGTCACTTATGAAGACACTGAAGAGGACTGGTCCCAATACTGAGCCCTGCGGCACCCTGCTGGTAACTCTCCTCTCATTACAGTGAATGCTGTTAACCTCCACCCTCTGTCGCCTATCCATCAACCACCTCCTTACCCAATTCACCACTTGAGATCCCACGGATGGGCCGCTCAATTTCTTTACCAGTCTCCTGTGGAGCACAGTATCAAAGCCCTTACTAAAGTCCAGGGTGTTTTTTTTATGGCATATAAAAAATAAATCTCACATCATCCAGTTCCACCCACCACAGAGAGTCAACAGACAGAAGTACTGTGTAAATGCAGTTTATTGTGGCAACTAAATAAAAGTGCCGAACACACCGTGCACAAGGCACAGACCAGGAGACAATCCAGCAGGGCACATAGACTTCTACCAGCTTCACCAAAGTGTCATCTTAAGTAACTGGATGATTAGAGATTGGCTGTATGAGTTTCCCTAAAGCACACCCAGTCACGGGGAGGCTTTCTCTGTGTTTTTGCTGTTTTTATAGAATGCAATAAACTTCTTAAACCTAAACCTACATACTGTTGAGTGGTCACTTTTTTCCTATGCATTTTGTCCAGATGGGCCATGTCCACTGCCTCCCCTGATCAACTTCCCTGGCCACTGAGTCAAAGAAATCAATCAGATTTGTCTGGCACAACCCCCCCCCCTTCCCCCTCCACCTCACTCCTCACTGTGAATCTATGCTGCCTTTGGTCTAGCAGCCCACTGAATTCAAGATACTCTATCAACCTTTCCTTTAACAGGGTCCCCATTAATTTCCCCAACCACTGATGTGAGACTGATAGTCTTTCAGTTGCTTGCCTCCTTCCTGCTGCTGCTCTTAGGGAGAGGCACCATATAAAGTTACGTAAGAACTTACCGTAACAGTAGATCTTCGAGAGAGGCTCTTTCAATAGGCAACACCATTAGGACTGAGTCGCCAGGCGCTAGGACCACACAGAAAAATTAGCTAGCCATGTCAGGTGGGGGACCGCCCACCTGGCATCACGAGACCAACGTCAGTCCCGGTGCCATATAAAGGAGGTCCGCCACACCTGCCTCCAGTTCTCCCGCTGGAGACCTGTAAAACAGGAGTGGCAGAAGGAGAGTGCTCCTGGAGCCCAAAGGTAAAAACTGACTAGAAAAAAAGCAGCAACATCAGGGGGAAGGAGGGAGGGAAACCCTTGCCTACTGCAATAGCCTCTCTCGAAGATTTACTGTTATAGTAAGTTCTTACGTAACTGTACTATCTTACTTCGAGAGGGCTGTTGCAGTAGGCAACACCATTAGGAATGAGTCCTAAGCAGTGTAAGTCAAAAAGAGACTAAAACACAGGAGCATACCTCTCAACCTTTTGTCCCCCAAATGTGGAACATTGCCTCTAAAAATGTGGAACAAATGAGCAAAATGTGGAACTCAATCAAATCTTTACCTAGGAAGCTCAGAACACTTAAAATGTTTGCATTTATGTTCAGAAAGTCTGTTATTAATTGAATAATATATTTTTTGTATCATTTACTATAGATTTTTGCTTTAAAATGTTAATATTGAATGTGGGACAGGTCCTCACAATGAGGAACAGGGAGCTTTTGTGAAGTAAAATGAGGAACATTCCTTGTAATGTGGTACAGTTGAGAGATATGAGGAGGCAGGAAAAGGTCTGCAGTAGGCAGGGAATTTGAGATAGAAGACCTTGAAGGACAGCTAGTCCAAAGCCAATCCTGTGCCTCAAGGCAATGTCCAGACTAATGCTTCATGAAGGTGTGGACAAAGCTTCAATTGGGTGCCGCACAGATGTCGGTGGCAGAAGTATTTCTGAAACAAGCAGCAGATACAGCCATGCCTCTGCCTGAGTGTCCCTTAACTTCCCCCGGGGGGGGGGATGGTACTTCTGATAGCAACACAAAATGCAGTTTGCTAACCATTTGGATAAATACTGTTTTGAAACTGCAGCACCCTCCCTTCTGGGTGCAAAGGAAACAAAAAGCTGATCCATCTTGTGGACCGACTTCGTTCGATTCGTGTAATAACGCAAAATTCTGTGCACATCCAAAGTGTGCAGAATTGCCTCCCCCTGATTAGAGTGCTCAGGGTAAAACACTGGCAAGGGTATAGTCTGGTTTAAAGTAAACTCAGAAACCACCTTTGACAGAAATTTAGGATTTGTACACAGAGCCACCTGATCTCTGTGGAAAATCACATAGGGTTTCTTACACATAAGGCCTAAAGCATGGAAATCCTGCAAGCAGAAGTGATCGCAACTAAAAATACAGGTTACTCACCTGTAACAGGAGTTCTAGGAATGGTATATGTTGTTCATCCACACTTATTGGCAGGTTCCTTGCTGCTTTAAATCTTGCCGGAAGGTCCTCAAGCTGGCTCCTCCCACCCACCCGGGTGGTAAAACTCTCGGCTCTGCCCCATGATGCCAAATCTGGCCCGCTGGAAGCTCAGGTTGTGCGTCGAGAGCGGGGAGGTCGGGTGGGTCATGTGGATGAACAACATATACCATTCCTACAACTCCTGTTACAGGTGAGTAAATACAGGTTACTCACCTGTAACAGGAGTTCTAGGAATGGTATATGTTGTTCATCCACACTCATTGGCAGTATCCTTGCCGCTTAAATCTTGCGGAAGGTCTTCAAGCTTGCTCCTCCCACCCACCGGGTGGTATAACTCTCGGCTCCGCCCATGACGCCAGATCTGCCCGCTGGAAGCTCAGGTTGTGCGTCAAGCCGAGGTGTCAGGGTAGGATGAACAACATACCATTCCTAGAACTCCTGTTACAGGTGAGCAACCTGTATTCTAGGGACATGGATATGTTGTTCATCCACACTCATTGGCAGACTCCTAGCAGTTCTCCGGGAGGAGGGAGGCAAGACGACACCCCCATATACTTACTTGGGAAAGAGAGACTGAGAACTGAGGCCCCAAAACCAGCATCCCGGGCGTGACTCATGCCCGATGTGGTAGTGGGTAATGAAGGTGTTTGCTGACTTCCAGGTAGCAGCCCTGCAGATTTCCTGGATAGGGACGCCCTGGAAGCAGCCACGCTGCAGCAGTATGGCGGGTAGAATGAGCTCTATCCTCTGGAGGCTCCATGCCCGCTAACTTATAGCAGAGATCTATGCAGGAGGTTACCCACCTGCTTATCGTCCGCTTAGCTGCAGGTCTGCCAGATGCGGCTTCAGCGTAGGTGACAAACAGCTGGCGAACCTCTCCCCGAATATCAGCCGTGCGCTCCTTATAATAAGCGAGCGCTCTTCTAGGGTCCAAAGTATGGAGCCTATATTTGGCCTCCGAGGTGTGATTGGGGTAGAACATTGGCAGAGTCAACGCCTGGTAAAGGTGAAACTCCGACACCATCTTCGGAAGGAATTTCGGGTGGGGGCGCAGGACAACCTTGTCCCTGTGGAAGACCAGGTAAGGAGACCAAGGAAAGCGCCTGAGATCTCCCATCCTTCTGGCTGACGAATAGCCACCAAGAAGGCGGTCTTCCACGACAGGTGAGAGAGATCACACCTGTGCATTGGTTGAATGGCTTGCCCATGAGCTTTGCCAGTACAGCAGTAGATCCCACGGAGGTGGAGGTTCGACCGGAGGGAAATGTGATCAAGGCCTTTGAAAAGCGCCGACCACCTTCTCCTGCGCCATCGACTGCTTCCTGCCCAGGCCCGTAAGCAGAGATGGCTGCCAGGTGCAACCTTTAGGTCGCCGACCTGAGCCCTTGCTGAGAAAGGGACCATAAATAGTCCAAGATGCATGCCAAGGAACAGGAGGAAGGGTCCAGGCCCTTGCCCTGACACCAAATGGAAAACCTTTTCCATTTGAAGGCATAGCATTTCCTGGTCGACTCCTTACAGGACGCCTCAACTACATTGAGGACCTCGTCAGAAAGACCCAAGGCCTGGAACTCTAGCCACTCAGGAACCAGGCCGTCAGGTGCAGGGATTGAAGGTCCGGATGGAACACCTTCCCCTGATTGACTGAAAGCAGGCCCGGGCGAGCTGGAAGCTGCCTCAGGAGCCTGGAGCTGAGGCTGAGGAGATCTGGATACCAGCATTGGCGGGGCCAGTCTGGGCTACCAGAATCACCTGCGCCTTGCCCTCCTTGCCTTGAGAGCACCTTGTGGATCAAGGGAAATGGGGGAAAGGCGTAGAAGAGGCCCAGGGTCCATGGCCTCGAGAAGGCATCCCCCTGCAGCGAGCCCTGCTGAGGAGGGCGGGCATGGAACAGCCTCAGCTTCGCGTTCTCCCTGGAGGTAAACAGATCCACCTGAGGTGTGCCCCAATGGGAGAAAAGATCTTGTACTACCTCCGGCAGGAGAGACCACTCGTGGGACACAGCCCCTATCCGGCTCAGGGCATCAGCCAGGGTGTTGGAGGCTCCTGCCACATGAATGGCTAGGAGATCTGCCTCCAGGCTGCGCATGAGTGACCAAATGCGGATAGCTTCCTTGCACAGAGGCATGGAGCGCGTCCCACCCTGGCGGTTTAGGTAGTACATGGTCGTGGTATTGTCCATCTGGACCCGAACCACTTGACCCCGTAGAAACGGAGCGAAGGCGGTGAGAGCTAGCGGACCGCCGGAGCTCAGCAGGTTGATATGGCATCGACTCGCGGGACCAGAGGCCGTATGCTCTGTGCTCCCCAGATGGGCCCCAACCCATCAGAGAGGCGTCGGTCGATAGAGAGACCGTCGGCTCGGGGCGGACAAACGGGATGCCCTCCTGCAGATGAGCTAGAACGATCCACCACTGGAAAGCGTTCCACATCCCCTGGGTCACCGTCACTAGCTGGTCCAATGGATCGCAGCGTTGAGACCACTGGCTGGCCAGCCCCCATTGAAGGGGGCGCATGTTCCAGCAGGCCCAACGGACCACACTGCTGCAGGCCGCCATGAGACCCAGGAGGCACAGGAAGTCCCGGGCAGGGCGCGATTGCCCAACCAGAAATGATCGGGCAAAGGAGGAAAGAACCTCGGCCCTGTCCGCCGGGAGCCGTGCTCTGGCTCGAAGAGAGTCGAGCTCTGCCCCGATGAAGAGAATCACCTGCTTCGATTCGAGTTCCAACTTGGCCTCGTTGATGAGGAGGCCGACCTGAGAGCAAACCTGGAGGGCCAGATCTCTGGACCGCTCTACCTCCTGTCTGGAGGGGGCTGCTATCAGCCAATCATCCAGGTAAGGGCACACCCGGACCCCTTGGCGCCACAGGAATGCTGTCACCACTGCCATGCATTTGGTGAAGACCCTGGGTGCAGGAGACAGGCCAAAGGGCATGGTTCGGAACTCGAAAAGGGATCCTTCTGCTCGAAAACGAAGGAACCTTTGGTGAGACGGACGGATAGGGACGTGAAAAAACGCATCCTGCAGGTCCAGAGAGCAGAACCACACGCCGCATTCCAAGGATGGTATTATCTGAGCCAGAGTGACCATCCTGAAGGTTCGAGACCTTAGGAACTTGTTTAGGTCGTGTAGGTCGAGAATGTGGTGCCAGCCCCCCGTCCGTTTTGCGACCAGGAAGTACCTGGACACAAACCCCTGGTCTGAGGAAGGGTCCGCCACCTCTCCGATCACCTCTTTCTCGAGGAGCAGAGCAATGTCGGCTCAGTGAGCCGACAGCGAGGCTGCGGACCCCGAGGCCCCCCTGGGGGCAACGGCTCTGAAGGCCGGGGCCTGCTCGAACTCCAGAGGCAGGCCCTTTCCTACCACTTCCAACACCCACCGGTCTGTGGTAATAGCAGACCAGGCGGAAAGAAAGTAGCGGAGCCGTCCTCCCACGGGGGAAACCTGGGGTGAGGTGACGAGGTTGGGGGCGACACCCTCAACTCGGCCACTGTGCAAACTTGGAGGAGGACCGGCCGAGGGACCTCCTGGGCCTTACCTCCCTGCTTCCTGGAGGAGGAAGCCGGGCTTTGGGTTTGGGGCGCCAGCGAGCCTGCTGGCCCTGATGCTGCTGGGCCGGATGTGGCGGGCGCAGATGGAGCGAAAGGGCTGGGTTGCGGCCCGCGCCCTTGTCCTTCTGATGATGGACCGAGTCCAAAGTGGTATTGGACTTTTCGATCCTCTGAGGTGCCTTCCACCCAGGGCCGAGAGGTCGGGTCCCCAGGAAGGGACATCCGCCAATTTGTGCTGGGTATCCGCTGTGAAGGTGGATATCCTCAGCGATGCCCGGCGGCGCATAGCCACTGCAGCCCTGACTGACCTGGCGCATGAGTCTCCAATGTCCAGAGCAATCTGAAGTTGCTGCTTGGCCACTGCCCTGCCCTGGTCCCGCACCTGCCTAACCGTGGTCTGCAGGTCAGCCGGGAGATGAGGTACTACCTCGTCCAGGGAGCCCAACAGGGCATGGGAGAAATGTGCCATAAGCACAGCCGAGCTGGCCTGACGAAGGCCAAGGGAGGACGCAGCATAGACTTTTCGCCCGGCATAGTCCAATTTCTTGGACTCCTTGTCGGGAGATTTGTCCACGTCCCTAGCATTTCCGGCACGCCAGAAAACACTGTCGGTAACTAACCCCTTGGCTGAGGGATGTTCCAAGAAACCGGACAGGGAACCGGTAGGGACCGCATACCTCCTGGCCATCCTGGCCGAAGGCACAGGGCAGGAAGCAGGGCACTGCCAGAGCTCCAAGGCCGGACCCACAATGGCCTCGGCCACAGGAAAGGCCTCCGTAGGGGAATCCCCTCGGTCCAATATCTCTGTGAGGGGATACTTGGCCCGCTTGGATCTGGCTCGAGCTGCATCCGGTGGACTCGAGATGAGCCTAAGCAAACCCGGAAGGACGAAGGCTATCGTCCAGCGACTGACCTCCAGAGGACTCCAAGTCCACTCGCCTGGAGAAAAGGGAGGAATCGTCATCGGACTCAGAAGAGTCCGCAAAGAGCTGCCTTGGGTCTGAGCCACGCTCCACCTGCCGAGGGCGATCGGGAGTGAGGGTGACAGACAGCCTATGGGGTAGACCCTGAGCCGACAGAGTTCTTGGTCGGAGCCCCAAACAACGGCTGTGGAGGCGGAGGTTACACCATAAATCGGTGGAGCAGCTGGTTTTGGCTGAGCAACAGGCCTGGAAACAGGCGCCTCGGCTAAAGCGAGGGGTTGCTTCGGCCGCTCTGGTGACAGCCACTTAATGGCGAGGAAGCGCGGTCGGCTTGTTCCCGGCCAGCAAAGCAGTACCACATGAGGTCCTCGTGTCGTCGACGCAACTTGCGCCGAAGCCTCCCCGCCTGAGGTGATGAGCGACGCCGCCATGGTGCCGAGACCGAGACCACCTATGGTGGCGGGATCGGCTGGACCGCAAAGAAGTCCGAGACCGTGAACCTCGGCTTTTCCGAGGAGGGTGCGGGGAAGGAGCGGGGGAAACCCGCCCTCCCCTCGGCTCGGAGGGAACACCCAAGGGCTCCGACCGGAGGCACTGGCAAGCCCACGGATCCTCAACCACCACCAGGGGAACCGGAGAGAGGATTTTTCGCCGCTGGAAATGGCAACCCGCTCCAAACGGGTCGAGAAGATCTCACAGTGTGGACGGAGTCTCGGCCAACCTGACCTGACGGGACACCATGAAGCCAGTGGTCAAGCCGAAGGATCAACTGAAATGATGGTCGACCACTGGGAGGGGGACCTCCCACTCCCAAGAGCGTCGACGGAGGGACTTACCCTTGTCCTTCTTTTTGGACCGAGAGGAAGGTCCAGCAGAAGTTGGTCCCTCTCCCTTAGTGGAGAGAGACAGACAAAGCTCCTTAAAGGAAGCAGAATATGAGGATCCCAGGGAGAGCGGGATAAATGCCTCAGCTGAGGAAGATGCGTCCCACGCCGCCTCCTCTTCGAGGGCGATCATCTGCTCTAGCTGTTCCACCGAGCCTGCCGCCGTGGAAACCGCCAACCAGGCCTCTTTCGACTTTACCTGAGGTGATACTTTCGGGATGCCCAAGTTGCAGGCCGGGCATGCGGTCTTCCGAGGCGTGAGGCCGAGAAAGAAGAGCACAGGTCGCAAGCCTGCGGAGGTCGTGCTCAAGGCCCAAGCAGTAGACGCACGTGGAGTGCGGATCCGTCCGAGACATCTTCTGCCTGCATGGGCATCTCTGGAAACCGGGAGTCGATTTGTCCATCGCACCCACGAGGGAAATAGTTGACCGAAGTCTAGAAAACCTTAAAGTTTAATTTCGGAAACCGAAGAGTTAGGAACCAGTCTTATACGTGGAGCGTTAAGGAGGGAACCTGAGCTTCAAAGCGGTAAGGAAGATCTGGCGTCATGGGGCGGAGCCGAGAAGCCAGCTTGAAGACCTTCCGGCAAGATTTAAAGCGGCAAGGAACCTGCCAATAAGTGTGGATGAACAACATATCCATGTCCCTACAAATAGCGCTTTTCAAGACAGATAGCCCAGGTCACAACTCGCGGCCGGTTCAAAGGAAAGCAAAGTGAATTTCTCAAGGATAAAGTTCAGATCCCTTCATCCTGTTTTGTTTTACCTCTTGTCTTTCTAGATATTCAAGATATGTAATATTTACCATGGAATGTTTACAATGGAATACATGGATTCAAAATGTTAAAAAAAAAGGATAAAGTTCAGATCCCACGGGGGAACAGGGTTCCCAACCGGTGATTTCAAGTGGAGTAACCCCTTCAAAAAGGTACAGGAGACCTCCAACTGAACCAAGGTTTTGTCTTCCATGGGAATGTGGTAGGCGGATATGGCAGACAAGTGGACTTTCAGTGTGGAATAGCAGAGTCCCAGGTCAGAGAGATGCAGAAGGCACTCTAAGACTTGAGGGAAAGGGCAGGAAAAGAGGTTCCAAGCTTTGGCAGCTGCCCAGATGGAGAATCTTTTCCATTTCATCTCATAGGTGTGTCTTGTAGAAGGCCTTCTGGCCTCTACAAGAACTTCAGCTACTCTGGAAGAGACTCCAAAGCGAGAGACAGATATGTCTGAAGGCAGCTCGCATGCAGGTGAAGGGACTTGAGGTCCGGATGGACCAGCCTGCCATGATCCTCAGTCAGAAGGTCCTGGCAGAGGGTAAGAGGAACCGGAGGCCCCACCACTAACTGCTGCAGCAAAAGGAACCATATTTGGCGAGGCCAATATGGGGCAATGAGAATCATCTGAGCCCCCTCAAGCTGCAGTTTGAGGAGGGCCTTCTGCAAGAGCAGCAAGGGAGAAAAGTGTACAGGTACCTCCTTGTCCAGCAAAGAGACAGCGCATCTTGCCAAAAGACACCAGGTCCGGGAATGAGCGGGCAGAAACTGGGTAGTTTTTCGTTGCATGGGGAGATGATCAGATCGAGATCTGGATGAAGATGACCCCAGAGGTCTAAGATGTCCTCGACCACCGACTGATGCAGTTCCCACTCACAAACCCTTACCTGGGTGCAGATGAGACTGTCTGCCAGGACGCTCTGGATGTGTTCTGCCATTAGCTGGAGCTGATGCTGCACTGCCCGGTACCACACTTGCATTGCTTCCTTGCACAAGGGGTATGACCAAGTGCCTCCTTGTTTGTTTAGATACCAGATCACACACATGTTGTCTGACTGGAACAAAAGTGGTCCCAGGAAGAGAAGGGGCTGGAATGCCTGTAGGGCATACAGCACAGCATGCATTTTGAGCACCCTGATATGTAGTGAGAGCTCCCGCTGAGACCAGGACCTGTGGGTTCTGTGATCTCCCAGATGTGCTCCCCAGCCCTGACCTGAAGCGTCCGACATCAGAGTTTGGGCAGGCAGGGGAGGCTGGAAGGGAACCCCCCCGCAGAGATTTTCCAGATTCTGCCACTAAAGAAGGTCCCGTCGCATAGGATTGGACACCAGAATCCTGTGATCCAAGTCATCCAACCTCTGATCCCACCGCACCCTGAGCATCCACTACATGACCCGCATATGGAGCTGGGCCAAGGGAACTGTGGGAATAGCCACCACCATGAGACCCAGGAGGCGGAGGACTGATCTGACCATTGCCCAATGGCTGGATTCAGAAGTCCAGCTTGCCTCTGCAGCATTTCCGCCCTGTCCAAGAGGAGGAAAGCCATACCCTAGGTAGTATCCAGAACCGCCCCAATAAATTGAAGGCACTGGGAAGGGGTAAGGTGAGACTTGGGGTAATTCACCATAACCCCTACTCTGAGAACAGGTCCAGGGTAGCTGTTATAGAAGCCTGCAGGCCGTCCTTAGATGGGGCTGACAGAAGTCAGTCATCGAGGTACAGAAACATAGTGGCCCTGGTGCTGTAAAGTCATTGCCACCACCGGTAGGCACTTGGTGAACACTCTGGGTGTCAACGACAGACCAAAGGGGAGGGCCTTGAATTGGAAATGCTCCCCCTGTAAAGTAAACCTGAGGACACGGCGGTGGGCAGGAAAGATAAGGATATATAGGTAGGCATCCTGCATATCTGGTACACAGAGTCAGCGTCCCTGGTGTAGCAATGGCAAGAGACCCGGGAGGGTCAGCATGCAAAATCTCTTTTACTACACGAAGAGGTTGAGCAACCTGAGGTCCAGTATAGGCCGCTGGTCTCCCGTCTTTTTTGGGACCAGGAAGAAGTGGGAGTAATACCCACTTCCCACATGGCCCTGAGGAACTGGTTCTATTGTGGACTTTCGCAACAGAGTCCGGATCTCTTCTCTGATAAGTGGCAGGTGACCTTGCGTGTAATGAGAGTGACCTGGAGGATTATCTGGAGGCCTCTTTATGAACTCTATAATGTCACCCTGAGCTATTACCTGAAGCACCCAAGAGTCTGCCGTGATCACATCCCACCCGGCCAGGTGACTGACAAATCTGACCCTGACTGGTTCCTACTGAACTATGGGTGGAGGAGGAGGGGCAGGCTACAAGTCAAGAGGCAGAGGGAGGGTTTGGGGGTGCCTCCCCAGATTGACTGTGTGACTTGGCGAGGGGGGGGGCCAGAGCCAGATGAGGGAGCCCGATGTTTGCCTTGATGTTTGGTGGGCTGCTGCCTTGCCCGGTGCCTACGCTAGTGGCAAAAAGGCTGCCAGGGCTTGGTATTGGAGTGATAGAAGGATTGCTCTGAATGGAGTGCCTTCACTTGCTCCTGCAGATCGGTCATGATGTCTTGAACGTCTCCTCCAAAGAGTACCAAGCCTCTGAAGGGCACATCCAGGATAGACGATTGAACATCCAGAGCGAAACCAGATACTCGCAACCAGGAGTGTCTGTGTAGCCAGACTGCTGTCGCTGTGCTTTTGGTGGAGGCGTCTATGGCATCATAAGTCACTCTTCAGGCGTGATGGCAGGTAATCTCTGCTGTCATAACTGTCTGCTCAATACTGGTTTTGGCTTCAGTCTGGCAAGGCCACAAATTCAGCTTTCAGTTGACCAAGAATGGACTTCTGGTAGCAAACCATATGGGCTACATAATTAAGAGCTCGCAGGGCCAGTTTAACGGAGGAATAAACCCTGACAGCAAACTGGTCAAGTTGCCACAACTCCTTGTTAGGAGGGGAGGTACTCAAATGCTTAGGTTGAGTGCAGCAATCGTGAGCCACATTGATAACCACCGAATTAGCTTTGGGGTGGTTATCCAAATGGTCTTTCCCCTCAGGGGCATCATATAATCATTCTGCCTTCTTAGACATGGGTGCAACTGATGATGGTTGTTGCCATATAGTAGTGGCCAAATGATCGTGAGGCCCCATCCGGGGGATAAGGAGGGTCAGCTCCAGGAGGTCAAGGTGCTCTGCCAACCTCCGGCGCAGAGGATCCCGTTCTTCTGGACACTGGCCTCCTGAATTTTCTCGAGGATATCCATGAAGGATGGGTCCTCTGGAGGAGACTCAGGGTTCTCTTTTGGCTTGGGATCCTCTGGTGGGGAGGACTCAGAGCCCGAGGAAAAAGAGTCAGAGTCCGAATCAGAGCCATGTGAAGGGCTCCTGTCCAGGGACAGCAACCTTTGCCTGGTGTCCTCCTTCTGAAGAGCCACCCGCCCACGATCCTGATCCTCTTCCATGGAGACATCCAACATGCATCTGGAAGTGGAGGGATGAGACTCAAGGGGTGAGAGAGAATGTGGGGTAAGAGCCGGCCAGACCAGCATGGGAGGCCCGGCTGGCTGACGTTGGTCCAGCTCCGACACAAGCTGGTTACTGACTCTGTGCCACCATGAAGCAAAAAGGGCATCGTAATCCACTGATGGCTGTTGTGGAGGATGCTGATAAATAGGCTTCGGATATCCAGACTGTGGGTAGCCTGGCATCGGGTACCCCGGCGTTGGATACCCTGGCATTGGATACCCCTCATGTTGGATAGCCTGGCATTGAGAACCCTGGCATAGGATGGCCTGGGAAAAAGGTAGCCTGGCGTAGGGCCCAACGGAGGTATGGAAGGACCTAGCTGAGGCCCTGTAGGGATGACTGAAGGCCCAGGAAGTGTATCCAGCTGAATGCCCACTGGGGTGCCAGCGTCAGACCTGCAGGGGGTGCCAGTTAAGCCGGCGTCAGCCCAGGAGGGGCGAAGGGTGTCTCCGGAGTCTGCGGAGGGAGCCCAGATGGAGGCCTCACAGGCGGAGCAGCCAAGAGGCCCCTGAGGGGTCCGGCAGAGGGCGGTCCAGCACTGGCTGGTGGATCGGGCCAACAGGTGGTGGCACCTTTGGCTCTGGGTGGGGGGAATGTTAAAAGGCCCCACCGGAGGATACGTCCCGAGGGGGGATTCCCCACTGGTTGGCTGTGGCCAAAGTGGCAGCGGGCACTAGTGCAGGGAACAGACATTGGACCTCGATTCGGGGTCCGACATGAGCGCCAGGGCTGTGCAGACATTGGTAGAGCCGGCGTACGACTTACCAGCCGAATCACTCGGCTTAGGCCCGGAAGGTTTGAAGGGCCTAAGGGTGGAAGAAGTCTCCGAATCCCTCAGAGGTCCCTGCCTGAACTGTCACCAGCACAGACGGGGGGGGGGCACAAAGGAACAGGTTTGGCCAGACTGGCGACTCCCTTACCTTGAGTTCCTCCATAGCTCATAGGTTAGAGCACAGCATGGAATGCTGGAGGCCTGGGTTCAATCCCAGTGGAGGGCACACATTTTCCTTTCACATTTCCTTGGAGGTCTTAGTTATTTTGTAGCTTCAAGATTTACCTACTGCTAGCCTTCTACTGCAACATGTACAAATTCATTTTTTTATCCTCCCCTTTTCTTTTTCGTCACTTGAACTACTGTTGTGTTCCTTGGATTTGCTGTACTGTTGATTATGACGTGGAACCTGTGTAAGAGAGTCCCTGACTCATAGGTATTGTAATCCTAGAATTCAGTAAATAAAAATAAATAAAATATCTTTCAGATTTTTTCTTATTTTTGGAGTAAAAATACTGTTGGACATCGGATTGCATGTCTTCTATTTCTCCAGTCGAATCCCGCAAGAACAAGTGCACCTGTGGCAAGCAGATCCCGGAGAAAGACAGCCATATCTTGTGTCTCCTTTGCCTGGGGCCTGACTACAACACTGAGGACTGTGAGGCCTGCCAGAGCTTCAACCAGGCTACACGACAGCGCTGTCAAAGGACATAAGGGTTTTGAGGGCAGCTAGGCAGAGCAGTCACAGCTGTTGCACATGACCAGGTGTTGTCAAGTAAGTACACGGTATAAGATATACTTATCAAAAATGACGGTCGACTGTAGCAGCGTTCTGCAAGGCTCAACATGCGCAGGTCGATGTCAGGAAAGAACTGGAAGCAAGCGTGGGGGACCGCCCTTCTATGGCGCCGGGACCGATGTCAGTCATGTGATGCCAAGTGGATGGCCCCCCACCTCACTCTGCTAATTTTTCCCTGTGGTCCTAGCGCCTGGCGACTCAGTCCTAATGGTGCTGCCTACTGCAAGAGCCCTCTCAAAGCAAGATCATAGTAACATAGTAGTTGATGGCAGATAAGGACTGCTAGGCCCACCTAGTCTGCCATATCCCCAAGCTGTATCAACGGCTGCTGACCCTACTTGGTCACTGGCTTTTGCCTCTCTTCCCCACATCTTGGGTTCCCTTATGTCTATCCCATGCATATCTGAATCCTCCTACTGTGTTAGCACCCACCACTTCCTGGGGTAGGCTATTCCAAGCATCCACCACCCTCTCTGTGAACAAAAACATCCCCATATTTCCCCTTATCCTGCCCCACTCCAATCTCATATCGTGCCCCCTCATCACTGTACAACTCTTGTACTGAAAGATGTCTCCCCTCGTACTATGTTCAAGCCTTTAAGATACCTGAAGGTCTCTATTTTATCCTCTTGTTCCCTCTTCTCTTCAAGTGTATACATATTGAGGTATTTTAATCTGTTCACATATGTTTTCTGATGCAAGCCCTGCACCATCTTGATCGCCCTTCTCTGGACCGCTGCCACCCTATGCCTATGTCTTTGCAAAGATGCAGCCTCCAGAACTGAACACAGTATTTTAGATGAGGCCTCCCCAGCATTTTGTACAATGGCATCACCACCTCCCTTCTTCTACTAGTGATACCCCTCCCTATGCACCCCAACATCCCATTGCCCCCTCCCAGTCTTGTTACACTGTTTGGCCACCCTTAGGTAATCTGAGATGATTATCCCTAAATCCCTCTTCCCTGGTGACTGTAAGCAATTCCACACACACACACACACACACACACATTCTGTAGCCCTCTGCAGGGTTTCCTCACCACAGGTGCACTATTTTGCACTTTTTTGCATTTAATTTCAACTGCCACACCCTTGACCATTATCCAGCTTTCCCAGATCCCTCCTCATTCTTTTGACTTCCTCTACAGTCTCTGCTCTGTTGCAGTTCTTGGTATCATCTGCAAACAGGTAAACCTTGCCCCTTCAGCAATGTCAATGATGAAGACATTGAAAAGGGCTGGCCCCCGTACCTATCCTTGAGGCACCCCTCTGGTCACCATCTTTTCCTCAGATTTGATCTCATTTACTACCACAGGGGTCTTCAAATCAAAAATGGTAGGACTTGCCCAGCCATGACTAGCTGAATTTTCACTTGCCCCTATTCATTACAATGAACTTAGCTCTCTCTTTGTACTTGCCCTTTACAGAAATTTACTTGCCCTGGACAGGGGGCAATGGGATTCGCACACTCCTGTACTACCACCCTCTGCTTCCTGTCCCTCAACCAGTTTCTAACCCAGTTTTCCACTTTGTGGCCCATCCCCAAGCTCCCTAGCTTGTTTACCAGTCTTCTGTGGGGTGACAAGTCAAAGGCCTTACTGAAATCAAGGTAAGCGATATCCACCACTCCTCCCTGATCCACCTCCTTTGTAACCCAATCAAAAACGTCAATCAGATTTGTTTGACATGACCTTCCTGTTGTGAAACCATGTTGCCTTGGATCCAGTGCTTCCATGGTTTCCAAGTGTTCCACAATACTTTCTTTAAGCAGCGCCTCCATAATCTTACCCACTGCTGAGGTGAGGCTGATCGACCTAAAGTTTCCTGCCTCCTCCCTGCCACCACTCCACTCTTGTGGAGAGGGACTACATTTGCCCTCTTCCAGTCCTCTGGAACCACCCCTATATCAAGCAACTCTCCAAACAGTGGTGCTACTAGCATCATCCGTAATTCCTTTAATATCCTGGGGTGTGTATTATCTGGCCCCACCGCTTTGTCCACCCTCAATTTTGTGAGTTCCTCCAGGACCTCTCTGCTGTAAAAAGACTGGTGTTTACCTCTCACCCCCCATCGTTTCTGCTGCCTAACTGTGGTTCCTGTCCCTCCCCCTCTACCATGAACACCGCACAGAAGTGTTCATTTAGTAACGATGCTTTTTCTAGGTCACCCTCTAGACACACCCCTTTCTCCCCTCTGAGCCTTACAATCTCTCCCCTGGCCTTCCTTCTATCGCTATCTGCACTCCTGCAGTCCTCTGGAACCATGCCTGTTTCTAGTTAGCTGTTGAATAAGGCCATCAGTGGGGCAGCCAGCACCTCCCTGAGTTCTTCCAGTACCCCTGGATATATCCCGTCTGGTCTCACAACTTTGTCTACTTTCAAAACTGCACGTCCATTCCAGATGATCTCCTCTGAAACTGGATTTCTGTCTACCTCCCAACCCCCTTTGTTCCTACTATGCCCTGGTCATCTGTCCACCACCACCAAAATGAAGACCGAGTAGAAATACCTGTTGAGGATATCTGCTTTTTCTTAATTCTATTTTGCGCAGTCTCCCTCTCTGCATCCCTCCTCATCTTCACTATCCCTCCCATTGCTTTCCTCTTCTCTCTTATACACCGAAAGAAAATCGTATCCTTTTTTTAATTAAGTTTATTTTATTTATTTTTTCATGGTACATAAAGACATAAATGGGATGCAAACACTGTTGAAAGTATGAACAGCACATACCCCAACTAATTACAATGAGCAGGGAAAAATACATTGAGCTACAAGGAAATTCGCAGTTCCCATACATAGAAACATAGAAACATAGAAGTTGACGGCAGATAAGGACCGCAAGGCCCATCCAGTCTGCCCATTTCTTTTTCTACCTTATAAATGTGCCATCGGCCTTTGCTCTGTCAGTGACCTATCTATTCATAGTCATTTGTATTGCTCCCTTATGCCTATCCCATGCCTGTTTGAAGCCCTGCACTGTATTCATAGCCACCACTTCTTGTGGTAAGCCATTCCATGCATCTACCACCCTTTCTGTGAAAAAGTTTCCTCACATTCCCCTTAATCGGCCCCCTCTAATCTCATGCTGTGTCCTCTTGTCCTGCTATTTTTCTTATATTTAAACATGTTAGACTCTTTCACCTTGTTTATGCCCTTAAGGTGTTTAAATGTCTCGATCATATCACCTCTCTCCTCCTTTGCTCAAGGGTACATATTGAGCTCGTTAATCTGTCCTCATATGTCTTCTGATGCAGTCCCTGCACCATTTTGGTTGCCCTTCTCTGGACTGCCTCAATATAGTTAATGTCCTTGTGAAGGTGTGGCCTCCAGTACTGCAGCAGTACTCCAGATGGGGCCTAACCAATGTCTTGTACAGAGGGATTATTCCCTCTACGACTTGTGATACCCCTACAATACATCCTAACACCCCTAGCCTTACCTACTGCTTTAGAGGTCTGCTTGGATGATTTTAGGTCATCAGTGATGATGATGCCCAAGTCTCTTTCTTCCTTTGTGACTGCTAGCAACTCCTCCCAGCCTATAAGTGGCTTCAGGGTTTCTCTTCCCTATGTGCATGATTTTGCACTTCTTTGCATTAAATCCCAGTTGCCACTCTTCTGACCATTCTGCTAGTTTATCCAGATCTCTTCTCATTCTGCCCACCCATCTGGATCATCTACTCTGTTGCAGATCTTGGTGTCATCTGCAAACAGACAACCTACCCTCTAGTCCATCTCTTGAGGTCACTAATGAAGATGTTGAATAGGACTGGCCCCAGGACTGATCCCTGAGGTACCCACTTGTGACTTTTCTCTTCTGACTGTATACCATTTACCACCACTCTCTGTTTTCTGCCAGTCAACCAGTTTGCCACCCAGTTGACCAACTTCTGACCCACCCCGAGCCTACCCAGCTTATTTATCAATCTTCTATGTGGAACAGTGTCAAAAGCTTTGCGAAGTCAAGGTAGGCGACATCAACTGCTCCCCTTGGTCCACCACTCTGGTACCCAGTCAAAGAAATCTATGAGATTAGTTTGACAGGACCTTCCTTTGTAAACCCATGCTGTCTTGGATCCTGTGCCCTATGGATTCCAGGTGTTGCACTATCCTTTCCTTAAGGAGTGCCTCCATAATCTTGCCCACTACTGAGGTAAGACTGGACGGTCTGTAGTTCCCCGCCTCCTCCCTGCTACCACTCTTGTGGAGTGGGATCACATGAGCCCTTCTCCAGTCTTCTGGGACCTCTCCTGTGCTCAGAGACTCACTAAACAATTCTGCTAATGGCTCTGCTAGTTCCTCCTTTAGCTCCTTAGTACCCTGGGATGTATGCCATCAGGTCCCATTGCCTTATCCACCCTGGAGCTTAGCAAGCTCTTGTAGGACCCTTTCTTTGTGAAGGGAGTAGTGCTCACCTCCCTCCCCTGTGTCCATGATGCTGGGCTGTGGCCCTGCCCTACCTTCTCTCAGTAAATACTGTGCAAAAGTATCTATTTAGGATAGATGCCTTTACAGGGTCCTCCTCCTCACATGCTCCCTTTCTCCATTAAGCTTAGCAATCCCTCTGGACTTTCTCCTTTCACTAATGTATCTATAGAAAGTCTTGTCACCTTCTTTACTGTTCGCTAGTGTTTCCTCAGTTTGGGACTTTGCTGCCTTACTGCCTTACCTGCTTCCTTAGGGCAGTTTGGTATGCCTCCTATCTTCATCCCGCTGTGTTCCCTTATATTTCTGAAGGCCAGCCTTTTGGCTCTGACCTTTTCTGCTACTGTATTTGAGAACCAAAGTGGTTTCCTTCTTCTTTGCACTTCCTTTTCTGTCTAACACAATGGGATGTTGCTTCAAGTATTGTATCCTTAATGCTTGCCCACTTTGCCTGTACCTCCTCACCTGTGTTTCTTTTTGCAAGGCTAGCTTAACTCTGTTGGCCATCTTATCAAAGTCAGCTCCTCTGAAGTCCCATATTTTTGCCTTGGAATGGGATGATTTAGATGTAGTAGCCAAATTGAACCATCCATGTGATGGTCACTGGCCCCCAGGTGACCTTCTACCTGGAGATCTGTGATCCCTTCTTTGTTAGTCAGTACTAGATCTAGGATAGCCCTGTCTCTTGTGGGTTGCTGTACCAGTTGTTTGAGGTCCCCTGCAGGGAATCCACTATGAGTCTAGTTCTGGCAGATGTTCCCTGCTGGTATTGACCAATCTGTATCTGGCATGTTGAAGTCTCCATTATCAGAACCTCCTTTAGCTGTCATGTTTTGTATATCTTCTAACAGTAATGTGTCTATGTCCTCCCTCTGGTCTGGGGCCTGTAGACAACCCCAGTTCTTATGGCTGTCCCATTTCCTGTTTCCAGGGTGACCCACAGTTCTTCTGGCTCCTTATGTATTCTGAATTTCTGTAGCCTTGATATTTTCATTAACATACAGGGCCACCCCTCCCCTTTTGCACCTCGGTCTCTTCTGAACAATACACAGCCAGGTACTGAAGTCTCCCAAGGTGGTTACTGGTAAACCATGCCTCACTAATTGCTACTATGTCCAGTTTAGCCTCTGACATTATTGCCTGCAGGTCTGGGATCTTATTTCCCAGGCTGTGAGCATTTGTGTACATGATTTTCCATTGGCCAGATTTGGTGTAAGTAGTTGTTGGGTGAAGTTTGGCATTACCCTGTGCATCGATGGGGAGACAAACCTTTTTTCTTACCTGGTGATGCAAATGAACGGCAAACACGCTGAATTCTGTTTGACCACTAGCTGAGGGGAGGGTGTTCTTCCATTCGACGTATGGGGTGCTGCACCCTCTCCCCATTTGCTAGTTTAAATATTCTGCAAAGATGTCAAACCTCTGCCCCAATGCACTGACTCTCTTTAGTCAGATGCAGTCCATCAAATTTAAAGAACTTTAGCTCCCAGAACTGTTGCCAGTTCCTACAAATCCGTGTCCTTTTCCTGGCACCAGTCCTTGAGCCATGTTTAGCTCCCTATCTCCCCTTCTCTGACCTTCCATCCATCTGCTCCCTCTCCCAGACTGGCAGGATCTCAGAGAAGGAGATGCCGGACGAAATAGATGATAGTTTGTCACCCAGCCTAGTCAGGTGTTCCTTGGTCTCCACAACTGACTGGCTGGCGAGATCGATAGTCCCTATGTGTACTAGGACATCAATGTTTTCTCCTGCTTTGTGAACAATTTTAGCAATGCGGTCAGTGTCTCTCCATGCTGATGTACCTGGGAGACATCTGACCATCACCCCTGGCTGGAGATGGGTATCAACTCCCCGAATCATGGAGTCTCCTATGATCAGAAGTTTTTGGATTTCCTTTGTGCTTGTTTAGTTTTGGTTCCTGATTTGGGTGAGTATTGTTGTGCTAGCTCCTGTGCGCAGTGTCCTACTCTGCAGTGTCTTCTGCCTCTTTATTTGATTTCAGAGATAGAGGCAGATACCTGTTTGTAGTGTTTATATGGTTTTGGAGGTAATGTGTTGGAGAGCAGAGAGTGATGGGGCACCTGATTTGTCTTCCTAACCACCTGCCAACCTCCTGGACCAACTACCCTCTGCGGTCGAGGTTTTTCTGTTGGATGCTGGGAAATGGCAGGTGGTTCTTATAATGTATTTCCTCTTCAATATGAAATTTGAGGCATGCAATCTCTGCCCATGCTGCCCGGAGCTGAGACCTAAAATCTCCAAAGGCTCCAGCATGTAGGACAGTGTCCTAAATCCTGTAAGACTGTCCTTCTGAAAATTGTTCCACAGTACCTGCAGTTAATGAAATCCATTCCAAATAAGTTGCTGGGTTTGTAACCTAGTCAGAGTAATTAGAAGGAAAAAAATGCAAGTAATGGTTTAATTGTGCTTTGTTTAACTTGTTATAACAAGTTAAATTACTAGTGCCCTGTAAATGAGATCACCTTGTGGAGGCCCCACTGATCCGCCCCTTCCTGCTCTGCCACAGGAAATGTCACAACTGTGGTACCCTATAAAGGAGTGTGTGGGTGGTTGGGGATGGGGTGGGTGGCCCTTCCCCTGCCTAAAAAAAAGAACCATGGATGAAAGAACAAGGAGGTAAGAGCAGAAACAATCAGTCAACAACAAATGCAGTAACCCTGAAAGCTTATCCTAATGTTAGATAAAACTGTAAAACCTGTAAAGCACCACCTGTAATAATTTCAGAGAAGATATACCCTGTAAGAAACACTTTGCTCCAGAGAAAACTAAAGCAGTAACAGAAGATATACCTTGCAAAAGACAATTTGAATCAGAAGATTACAGCAGTAATCTGTTAGCACACCTGTAGGCACACCTTTGTAATAATGCAGAAGAGGTATACCAGCAACAACAATTTGAATCAGAGAAAAAATAAAGCAATGAAATGTTAGCAACAAACAGTAGCAATCCCTGTGAGTAAAAAATAAAAACACCACCACACAGTAAATCTGCTTAGCCAAACTAAGTCTTAATCCTTCTCCCTTGCTCTGGTAAATTTCTCTACTCTGCCTTTCAAGCAGTCTTAGAAGGAAAGAGCTCAGGTGAAGCTAGGTGCCTTGGCCAGCAAACCAAGTCTTCTCATACATCCTCTAATGAACAAAAGATACAGCAGCGCCATCTTATGTTGAACTACAGAGCGCATTTTTGCTTGGGATAATATTAGGGATACAGCCTCAGGGGGCTGTCTCTTGGGGAAGTGAGTATAAAGTAAGTGACTGGCTTCAGCAAGTGTCTTAAGCTTTGGGGGCATTGTTATACTAGTGATCATTCTCTCTATCCTCAGGTTGAAAAGCGGTTCCTGCAGCCATTCATTTTAACTGCTTGTTTCTTGGTGAAGCCAATGATGTAAAATATCTTTCTTTGCTGTAAGTGAGATCATTGCCATTTAATATTTCCTCCATATGAGATAGCCTTACCCCTTTAACTACCACTCTGGCAATCCTTACCTCTGCCTGCACCTTTGCACCCCTCACTGCCTTTCATACTTCCCTTGGTTTTGCATGCTGTACCTCGCTATTTTCTCCCTCCATGTTTCTTTATATTGTACCTCCTGATTGCCACCCTTTTCCCCTCACCACCTTGGCCACTTCCCTACAGAATCATAAAACAGGTTACTCACCTGTAACCGTAATTCTAGGACTGGTATCTGGCCACAGCCACACTCTGGCAGTTCCACTGGAACTGCTGAGTCGTCGGACGTCTTAATCCTAAGCTCTTCCCACCACCCTGGCAGTATATCATCTGATTCTGCCCTGTTACATCAGATCTTTACATGCTGGTAGCTGGGAGTCATGTGCTACTTGCCAGGGGAGGCTGGGTGGGTTGTGTGGATGTGAACTATATACCACTCCTAGAAAGTTTATGATAAACATTTGTTTCTTTTTTTGTTTATTTTTGAGTCTGCATTGAAAGGTCATGATTGATTATTTTTTGTTTGACTGTAATTGTATATAGTTTGCATTGGTATTTTCTTTTAATAAAAATTCCTCGGGCTCTTCTTCAGTAAGTGCCATGGGATCTTTTATTTCCACCTGGACAGCGACCAGAGATGGGCAGAAGGGACCTCAGTTTAACATCTCATCCAAAAGACAGCACCTCATCAATGCAACACCCCCCAGTACTGCACTACAGTGTCAGTTGTGGGTATTATGCCCAAGTACCTGGTGTGGGGCTACAACCCACAGCCTTCCAATCCTTCAGCCCCAGAGGCAAGCGTGCTACCTACTAAGTGTAACCACCCAGTCCCCTGGAGTTACCAGAATCCCACCAGTGTTAGACTAGGAAGGTACTGTAGTTGGGCAGCTGGTAGGGAGTTTATTAGAAGCTCCCTGCAGACAGCTCATTGTTTATATAGCTAGGCTAGGCAGATGAGGAGTGATGTCATTTAGAACTCTCGCAGTAGCATGAGTCACATTTGACTCCGCTGCAGCGGAACAGTTTGAGAATCTTGGGTTCAAGTTCAGTTCAGTGTGAAGTGGAGAGTGGAGCTCTGAGTGTAGAGGTGCCTGCCAGCCTCCCCTAGGCTGGGTGAAGGACCTCTGGTCATTTTTCTCACCCTAGAGAGTGAAACAACAGCCTTTCTACAAAAAGTGGTGGAGACCTGTGTCAGTGGGACCCCTGTGGGTTCATTTCTGTGAAAGTAAAATGGGACTGAGAAATGAGTGGGTCCAAGGGGCAATCCCTTGAGGGACTAGAAGATTGTCTAGCTGACCAAAGCAAAAACTGAGAGAGTTTTCTGTGTGAAAAGCTATGGTTTCGATGGAAGAAAGGTGTCTTCAGTAAAGCCTCGTGTCTGCAACAAAGGGACAAACAAACTGTGAGTACAGTAACATGGGTAGGATGTTGGGCGTTGGCTGGTGATGTATGTGTCCAAGACAAGGCTAGATTACATCACTCAGGACCCTATTTTCACCATAAGTATGTGCTGAATGTAAATCTATCTTCTGTGTGGAGACCTTTAGCAATACATGAGGGGCTGAAGGATCCAATGTGAGTCCTGGAATTAATGGCAGAGACTGGCTGGGGCCAGGGTGGGCAGACCCTCACCTGGAGTCATAGCTAGGGCTAACTGCTTACCTGAAAGGCACAGGTTACCCTGTAGGCGTTAACTTAGCCCATCTCATCAGGAGGATTTTGAATTTATAATGTGTGGCAACCCCCACGTAATAGACACTATGTAGAGTAAGTCCAGAGATTCCTGGGAAAGAGGAATGGACTGTTCGCTGTTGGGAAAAGGTAGATGTGAAATGACAATACTGCCTGTTTTGGAGAAAGCAAAGTGTTCAGGGAGGAGAGGGGGCACTGTGGGTCACCCTGGAGACAGGAAATGGCACCACAATTCGCACTGGGGTTGTATACAGACCCCCATTCTCAGGGGGAGGAAATGGACAAGGAAATGATTGAAGGCATCCTTAGAATGGCAGAAAAAAGGGGATATACTGCTGATGGGGGACCTGAATATGCCAGATGTTAACTGGAGCAGCTTTGCTGCAGTCGCATCCAAGAGCAGGGTCATTCTCAATGCCCTACAGGGGGGGCATGCCTCAGACAGCTAGTGTTGGAACCCATTAGGGAGGGAGCAATCTTAGACCTGGTACTCTCAAACAGGGATGGAGAAAGGATCTCAGATTTAGAAGTAGGTAGCCATCTGGGAACAAGCGACCACCAAACAGTGTGGTTCACGATAAACATAGCCGTAGAGTCAAGTCATACAAAAACAAAGGTACTGGACTTTAGGAGGGCTGCCTTTCGCAAACTAGGAGAGTGCCTCAGAAAAGCACTCAAATGGGAAAGAAGGAGGGATGGAGGAACAATGGGGAGAAATCAAAACTGCCATCACAGAGGCAACAAGCCTTTGTGTGAAGCAAATCAACAAAATGAAGGAAAAAAAAACACTATAATTCTCAAAAGAGGTGGTAGGGAAGGCTAGGGAGAAAAAGATAGCATTCAGGAAGTATAAGGAAACACAGAATGAGCAGGACAGAGAACTGTACCAGTTAAAGCAGAAGAAAGCGGGAAGGCAGTCAGAATAGCAAAGGCCCAAACCAAGGAAAAGATAGCCAACTCAGTTAAGAAAGGGGATAAAACCTTTTACAGGTACATTAGGGAGCGCAGAAAGGAGGGATAGGGAGGCTTAATAAAGGGGACGGGGTTGGGCAGAGAGTGACGGTGAAACAGCAGTGATGCTGAACGAATACTTCTGCTCAGTATTCGCAAAAGAAGAGGAGGGGGAGGTACCTAAATAAATCAACAGAAGCACTCTGGATAGGGGGGTCGATACCACTCCATTCACAGAAGAAAGGGTCCTGAAAGAACTCCTGAAATTGAAGGTGGATAAAGCAATCGGGCCTGATGGGATTCACCCCAGAATTCTAAAAGAACTAAGGGGAGAACAAATGACACCACTGACTACTCTTTTTAACAAATCATGGGAGGATGATGTGGTACCTGAGGACTGGAGGAGAGCGGATGCGATTTCCCTTCACAAAAGTGGGAGCAAGGCAGAGGCAGGAAACTACAGACCTGTTAGTCTGACCTCAAAGGTAGAGAAAATTATGGAATCACTTCTGAAGGAAAGAACTGTTGAGTACCTAGAGGCCAGCGGTGCACAGGACCCACGGCAGCATGGATTCACAGCAGGAAGATCATGTCAGACGAATCTAATAGATTTCTTTGACTGGGTGACCAAAGTAGCAGACCAGGAAGGGGCAGTGCACATGGCCTACCTCGACTTTAGCAAGGCCTTTGACACAGTCTCACACAAAAGATTAATAAACAAGTTAGCCAGCCTGGGAGTGAGTTCCAGGGTGGCAACCTGGGTAACAAATTGGCTGGACAACAGGACGCAGAGGGTAACAGTAAACGGAGTCCACTCCGCGAAGAAAGTGGGTTACTAGCGGGTACCACAGGGTCCTCTTTAATGTCTTTATAGGTGACATTGCGGAGGGACTGGAACGAAAAGTATGCCTCTTTGCAGATGACACAAAGATCTGCAACAGGGTTGATACACAAGGAGGGGTGGAAAGGATGAGAAGGGACTTGGCAAGTTTAGAGGAACGTTCAAAAGTATGGCAGCTTAGATTCAATGCAAAGAAGTGTAAAGTAATGCACCTGGGAAACAAAAACCCAAGGGAAGAGTAAACAATGGGGGGGGGGTATAATGGAAAGGGACCTGGGGGTAGTCATATCAGATGACCTAAAGGTAGGCAAGCAATGTGAGAAGGCAGTAAGGAGGGCTGGGGGGATACTGGGATGCATACAGAGAGGCATCACCAGTAGAAAACAGGAAGCTGTTATGCCTCTGTACAGTCAGTTGTTGAGACCCCATCTGGAGTACTGCGTGCAGTTCTGGAGACCCCATCTGCGCAAGGAAATAGGATGGAGGCAGTCCAGAGGAGGGCAACTAAAATGGTGCAGGGTCTGCACCAGAAGCCATATGAAGAGAGATAAAAACAGCTCAATATGTATACACTTGAGGAAAGGAGGGAGGGGGGGACATGACAGAAACTTTCAAGTACCTTAAGAGAATCAACAAAGTCCAAGAGGGTAGCATCTTTCAGAAAACGAGATGTGCAAGAACAAGGGGGCACAATTTGAAGATAGAGGGGGAACAGCTCAGGGGCAATGTGAGGTCGTATTTTTTCATGAAGAGGGTGGTGGAAGCATGGAACGGCCTTCCTGAGGAGGTCATGGTGTCAAAAACAGTGGGGGAATTTAAGAATGCATGGGACAGACATAAGGCAATTCCAGTTTGGGGGGCGGTCGAAGGAAGTAGGCTGTTGGTTAACTAGGATCTGCAAACTATCCAATGGGTAGGGAAATGAGCAGACTGGGTGGGCCAAGCAGTCCTTATCTGCCATCAAAATCCATGTTTCTATGTTCTTGATGCAAAGTTCTGTGTTCTCTAATGACAGTATCCAAACTTGGGGGACCACCCATTTTCTGCCTCCACCAGAAAATAAAGCCATACAATACAATCAGAATTTTCTGGTGTGGACAGTCCATCTGAGTGTCCAAGTGTAAAATGTTTATGGGCCCTCTCAAACAGGAGACACAGCATAATCCTGGCACCTCTCTCCCAGAACTCGGTGTAACTATAAATGTTATTTTGTGCCCTACCCCCCCCCCGACCTCTTAGATGCTGAGCCAGGTATTTACCCTATAGCCAGGAGTGGTACCTTTGTTTATGCCAACTTGTGGTTTGTTGCCTTGTCTATGTACAAGTAAGGGGCATCCTGGTTGCAGGATGCCGCTCTTGACTGGGGTAATGGTTGCATACGTCAATGACTAGAATGGGCCAGTGGACCTTTTCCCTGCCATCAATTTTCATCAGGCAGCACCATGGTGGTATGGGGCCTGGATGTGCCCAGTCCCATTGTCATGGGTGCTGGAGTCATTTTTATGTTTCCTCCCAGCCCACTAGGACCTCGACATGCTAGACGCAGAACACAGAGGCGTGCATGAAAGTACACCTGACCAAGGTCCTGCCTCTCAATATGCTTTACACTGCGCCATCACCTGTGGTTCCCCAGGTGGCAGCACTGCAGCAAGGCATCGGTCCTTCCTCCCTAGAGGACAGAGCATCCCCTGAGACACTCAATCCTCCTCCTCTGGACAGCTCTCCAATGACCCGTGCTCATTACTACAGGTTCACTTTTTTAAAAACATAAATTTTCAACAAGACTTTTAATACGTTTATGCGAACAGTTCCTGAGTCTCTTAAAGTTACAAGACTTTTTCTTCTCTAGTCCTTTGTTTGCCAAAAGGAACAGGAAATTGCACTTTTGTAACCATAAGAGACCCAGTAACTTTATAAACAGACATATATCAAGATAAACTATAAAGCAGGACTCAAAGATGATTAGTTTTGGGCGACACAACGCATGTGAAAAGAAACCCGTAAAGCCAATAAACTAAAGATTCAGCTCCCCAAATGTTATCTTACCTTGTGCCGAAGGAACTTTTAGATATTCTTCCACAAGATGCTGCACATAAACACTGAGAGCTGACCTGCCCAGTGCTGCAGAAGCACCATTATCCATCGGTCGGAAGCTGTTGTCATTCGTATGCAACCACTCAGAAAGCTGAAACACAAGAAACCAGAAGGTTCAGTTGCTGCTGCTTTTCATGCCTCTGCAGTAAAGCTGGGCTATCAATTCTGCTGGGCCGGTCAACAGTAAATACAGGTTACTCACCTGTAACAGGAGTTCTAGGAATGGTATATGTTGTTCATCCACACTCATTGGCAGTATCCTTGCCGCTTTAAATCTTGCCGGAAGGTCTTCAAGCTTGCTCCTCCCACCCACCCGGGTGGTATAACTCTCGGCTCCGCCCCATGACGCCAGATCTGGCCCGCCTGAGCTCAGGGCCAGCGCCGGGCTGGAGAATCGAGGGTCAGGATGAACAACATATACCATTCCTAGAACTCCTGTTACAGGTGAGTAACCTGTATTTCTAGGACATGGATATGTTGTTCATCCACACTCATTGGCAGACTCCTAGCAGTTCTCCGGGAGGAGGGAGGCAAGACGCACACCCCATATACTTACTTGGGAAAGAGAGACTGGAGAACCGAGGCCCCAAAACCAGCATCCCGGCGTGACTCAAGGTCGATGTGGTAGTGGGTAATGAAGGTGTTGCTGACTTCAGGTAGCAGCCCTGCAGATTTCTGGATAGGGACGCCCCTGGAAGCAGCCACGCTGCAGCAGTATGGCGGTAGAATGAGCTCTTATCCTCTGGGAGGCTCCATGCCGCTAACTTATAGCAGAGATCTATGCAGGAGGTTACCCACCTGCTTATCGTCCGCTTGGCTGCAGGTCTGCCAGATCTGCGCTTCAGCGTAGGTGACAAACAGCTGGCGAACCTCTCCCGATTTCAGCCGCATGCGCTTATAATAAGCGAGCGCCTTTCTAGGATCCAGAGTATGGAGCCTATATTCGCCTCCCAGGTGTGATTGGGTAGAACACCGCAGAGTCAACACCTGGTTAAGGTGAAACTCCACACCACCTCGGAAGGAATTTCGTGGGGCGAGGACAACCTTGTCCCTGTGGAAGACCAGGTAAGGAGACCTGGTGGAAAGCGCCTGAGCTCTCCCATCCTTCTGGCTGACGGATAGCCACCAAGAAGGCGGTCTTCCACGACAGGTGAGAGAGAGCACACCTGTGCATAGGTTCGAATGGCTTGCCCATGAGCTTTGCCAGTACCAGCAGTAGATCCCACGGAGGTGGGGGTTCCCGCACTGAGGGAAATGTGATCAAGGCCTTGAAAAGCGCCAGACCACCTTCTCCTGCGCGCCATCGACTGCTTCCCGGCCCGCGCCGTAAGCAGAGATGGCTGCCAGGTGCACCCTTAGGGTCATCGACCTAAGCCCTTGACTAGAAAGGGACCATAAATAGTCCAAGATGCTTGCCAAGGAACAGGAGGAAGGGTCCAAGCCCTTGCCCTGACACCAAATGGAAAACCTTTTCCATTTGAAGGCATAGCATTTTCTGGTCGACTCTTACGGGACGCCTCAACTACATTGAGGACCTCGTCGGAAAGACCCAAAGCCTGGAACTCTAGCCGCTCAGGAACCGCAGGTCAGGTGCAGGGATTGAAGGTCCGGATGGAACACCTTCCCTGATTGACTGAGAGCAGGTCCGGGCGAGCTGGAAGCTGCCCGGAGTCCTGGAGCTGAGACTGAGGAGATCTGGGTACCAGAACTGGCGAGGCCAGTCTGGGGCTATCGAAATCACCTGCGCCTTGTCCCTCCTCGCCTTGAGAAGCACCTTGTGGATCAAGGGAAATGGGGAAAGGCGAAGAGGCCCGGGTCCATTGCCTCGAGAAGGCATCCCTTGCAGCGAGCCCCGCTGAGGGGGCGGGCATGGAACAGACTCAGCTTCGCTGCTCTCCATGGAGGCAAACAGGTCCACCTGAGGTGTGCCCCAAAGGGAGAACAGATGCTGTACTACCTCCGCAGGAGAGACCACTGGGATGCAGCCCCTATCCGGCTCAGGGCATCGGCCAGGGTGTTGGAGGCTCCTGCCACCGGAATGGCTAGGAGATCCGCCCAGGCGCGACGAGTGACCAAATGCGGAGAGCTTCCTTGCATAGAAGCATGGAGCGCCCCGCCCTGGCGGTTTAGATAGTACATGGTCGTGGTATTGTCCGTCTGGACTCGACCACTTGACCCCGGAGGAACGGACAAAGGCGGTGAGAGCTAGGCGGACGCTGGAGCTCCAGCAGGTTGATGTGGCATCGGGACTCCAGCGGGGACCAGAGGCCACATGAGCCCGGTGTTCCCAGATGGGCACCCCAACCCATCAGAGAGGCATCGGTCGACAGAGAGACCGCTGCTCGGGCGACGAACGGATGCCCTCCTGCAAATGATCTGGAACGGTCCACCACTGGAGAGCATTCCACATCCCCGTGTCACCGGCTAAGCTGGTCCAAGGGATCGCAGGCGTTGGACCACTGGCTGGCCAGTCCTCACTGAAGGGACGATGTTCCAGCGGCCCAACGGACCACGCTGGTACAGGCCGCCATGAGACCCAGGAGGCGAGGAAGTCCCGGCAGGCGAATTGCCCAACCAGAAATGATCGGGCAAAGGAGGAAAGAACCTCGCCCTGTCCGCCGGGAGCCGCCTCTGCCTGAAGAGCCGAGCTGCGCCGATGAATAAAATCACCTGCTCCGCTCGAGTTCCGACTTGGCCTCGCTGATAAGGAGGCCCAGTTGAGAGCAGACCTGAGGGCCAGATCTCTGGACCACTCCGCCTCCTTCCTGGAGGGAGCTGCTATCAGCCAGTCGCCCAGGTAAGGGTACACCCGGACCCCTCGGGCGCCGCAAGAGGAATGCTGTCACCACTGCCATGCATTTGGTGAAGACCCTGGGAGCTGGAGACAACCGAAGGGCATGGCTTGAACTAAGAGAGATCCTTCCGCCGGAAGCGAAGGAATCTCTGGTGAGACGGACGGATAGGGACGTGAAAAAACGCTGCCCTGCAAGTCCAGAGAGCAGAACCACCGCCGCTTCCAAGGATGGTATTATCTGAGCCAGAGTGACCATCCTGAAGGTTCGAGACCTTAGGAACTTGTTTGGGTCGTGTAGGAATTGGAATGGGCGCCAGCCCCGTCCGTTCTGAACCAGGAAGTACCTGGACACAAACCCTGGGTCTGAAGGAGGGTCCACCACCTCTCTTACCACCTCCTTCTGGAGGAGGGAGGATGTCGGCTCGACAGCCGCCAGTGAGGCTGGGGATCCAGGCCCCGAGGGCGGCTGCCTGAAGGGTGGTGCCTGCTCGACTCCAGAGGCAGGCCTCTTCCCACCACCTCCAAGACCCACCTGTCCGTGGTAACAGCGACCAGGCGGAACGGAAGTGCTGGAGCCGCCTCAAGGGGACCTAGGGGTAAGGTGACGGGATGGGGCGACACCCCCAGCCTCGGTCACTGGGCAGGCTTGGAGGAGGGACCGCCGAGGGACCCTGGGCCCTTCTCCTGCCTCCTGTTAGAGGAAGCCGCGTTGGGTTTGGGATGCCAAGGCCGAGCCTGCTGGCCCTGACGTTGCTGGGCCGGGCGCTGGGGCACAGAAGGACCTAAAGGGCTTAGGCTGTGGTTTGCGCTTTGTCCTTCTGAGCGGAAGAGACCGAGTCCAAGGTGGCATTGGACTTCTCGATCCTCTGCAAGTGACCTTCCACCCCAGGGCCGAAGAGGTCAGTCCCCAAAAAGGGAACATCCGCCAACTTGTGCTGGGTATCCGAAGTAAAGGTGGATATCCTCAGCCAAGCCCGGCCGACGCAGCCACTGCGGCCGCCACCGATCTGGCACATGAGTCCCCTACATCCAAAGCAGTCTGGAGCTGCTGTTTGGCCACTGCTCTGCCCTGGTCCCGCACCTGCTTAACCGTAGTCTGCAGATCGGCGGAAGATAAGGGATGACCTCATCCAGGAGCCCAACAGGGTGAGAAAAATGTGCCATGAGGGACGGGCCGAACTGGCCTGACGGCTGCCGAGAGGACGAGCGAGACTTTTTCGCCCGATAGTCCACTCCTGGACCTCTTGTCAGGAGGTTTGTCCACATCCTGGCGCTATGCCGGCGCTACCGGAAAACGCTGTCGGTAACCAACCCTCAGCAGAGGGTGTTCAAAACCGACAAGGAACCGTAGGACCAGACATTTCCTGGCCATCCTGGCCGAAGGCGAGGGCAGGAAGCAGGCGCTGCCAAAGTTCCAGTGCCGACCCACTATGGCCTCGCCACCGGAAAGGCCTCCGTCGGAGAATCCCTCGTCCAGAATCTCCGTGAGGGGATACCTGGCCTGCTTGGAAACGGGTTCGAGCTCCATCCCGGTAGACTCGGGATGAGCCAAGCAGTCCTAGGAAGGACGACGGGCTATCGCCCATTGGCTGACCTCCTGAAGACCCAAGTCCAGTCGCTGAGAAGAAGGAGGAATCATCTTCGACTCGGAAGAGTCCTCAAGAGCTGCCTCTGGCCTGAGCCACCCTTCACCTGCCGAGGTCGGTCGGGAGTGAGGGTAACTGACAGCCGATGGGGTAAACCTCAGCCGACCGAGAATCTTGGTCGGAGCCCAATTGGTGGCTGTGGAGGCGGGAGGTTCCACCGAATCGGTGGAGCAGCTTGGTTTTGGCCAACAACCGCCTGGTATAGGCCCTCGACAAGTCGAGGGTTGTGTCGGCCGCCCGGTGACAGTTACTTAATGGCGGGGAAGCGCCGGAGTCGGCTTATTCTCGCCAGGAGGAGCTTGTTGGAACATAAGGTCTCGACATCGCCGACGCACTTACGCGAAGCCTCCCTCATCCGAGGAGGAGGACGGACGAAGCGGCGACGCCGCTTTACCGCTGTGCCGAGACCGAGACCGCTTATGACGGTGGGAACGCTGGATCAGAAGAGGTCCGAGACTGAGACCGAGAGTCCCGGAATTTCCTGGGGTCGGGTGCGGGAGGTGTCGCCAGAACCGCACTCCCTTCTGCTCGAAGGTCCATCCGAGGGCCCGGAACCGAGGCACAGGCGAGCCCACGGGATCTCTCAACCTCCTCCGGGGAACCGGGAGAGGGAATCTCGGCTGCTAAAGGCGACAGCCCGTCTAATGGGTCGGAAAATTTCGATCTATCAGTGGGAGTCTCGGTCAACTGACCTGACGGGGACACCGGGAGGCCAGTGGTCACTAGCGCGGTCGATCGAAGCCGACGGTCCGACGTCCGGGAGAGGGACCTTTCCGCTCCCCAAGAGCATCGACGGAGGGACTTACCCTTGTCCTCTTTTGACCGAGAATAAGGTCCAGCAGACGCAGGCCCTTTCTCCTTTAGAGGAGAGGGACAGACAAAGCTCCTTAAAGGAAGCCGGTAGGAAGTACACAGAGAGAGCGGATAAATGCCGCGCCGAGGAAGATACGGCCTGCGCCCCTTCTTCGAGGGCTACCATCCGCCGAGCTGATCCGCCGCTCGCCACTGACACCGCCAACCGGGCCTCCTTGGACTTCACCGAGGGAAACGCTTCGGACGGCCCAGCGGTAATCGGGCAGCACGGTCTTCGAGGACGAGGTCGAAAGATGAGCACAGGTCGCAAGCTCGCGGGTCGTGCTCAAGGCCTAAGCAGTAGACAGACGTGAGTGTGGATCCGCCCGAGACATCTTCTGACCGCATGGGCATCTCCGAACTGGGAGTCGATTATCCATCGCAGTCGCGTAGGGATCAAGACTGAAAGTCTTTTGCAAAATATTATTTTAAATCCGCAAACGGAGAAATAGGAACCAGTCGTGAAACGCAGAGCGTTAAGGAGGAACCTGAGCTCCCAAGCGTAAGGAAGATTCAGGCCATGGGGCGAGCGAGAGTTATACCACCCGGTGGGTGGGAGGAGCAAGCTTGAAGACCTTCCGCAAGATTTAAAGCGGCAAGGATACTGCCAATGAGTGTGGATGAACAACATATCCATGTCCCTAGAAAGTGCAGTTACGTAAGAAATGAAAATTACGTACCTACCGTAATTCTGATCTTTCTGTGTATCTTCACCATTCATCACAGATGGGTACTGGCCGAGATCAGGACCAAGGGAGCTTTTTTTTTTTTATCTAAGATAGGCGGAGCCGACATTAGCACTGACTGCCCTCGAGGCCGACGTACCGCGTGGGCGCCGAGGGCTGGCCGGTTAGGCTGTGTCGACCGCCTGCCTACCAGTTCTGAGTCGGCCAAGAGGTAAGAGGAAGGATGGAGGGTGGGGCAAGAGAGTCCAAGGACAGAAAAGGAAAGGATAACTGAAGTAAAAGGAGAAAAACGACTGAGAGGACAGCAAAGAAGAGATGAGACTAAGGGGATTGGGTATGGCCCCAATCTCTGGAAGCGGAAGAGGAGGGTAGGGAGGGAGAAAATTTAGAGAGAGTGAGAGGTATCAGTATCCGAGACCCTTGTCCGTCACCAGATTGTATAGTAACTGCAAGGAGTAGCAAAGCTCTCTGCCAGAATTCAAGGCATAGAATAACTGGCAAATACCCCAGAAGCAGAGTCGTTATTCTGGAGAAGGACAGGTACGAGGTTTAGTACTCTCTGGAAAGATGTTTTGCAAAAGGAATTTTTTTTTTTTTGACAGTTGGATGGAAACCAGAAGGAGAACAGGAGGAGGGCAACTATCAACCCCACCCCATCGGGTGGAGACATGTAGTACAGAAGGAGTGCCCTCGAGCTGTACCTTTGAAGGAGAATACCCCCTGTGTCCTCATTTACCCCGCCCAAAAGAGGAGAGGGGAGCCACAGAGGGAGGGGACCCAGAGACTGAGGCCCCAGGGGATGGTAGGGTTGTGATGAATGGTGAAGATACACAGAAAGATCAGAATTACGGTAGGTACATAATTTTCTATATCTTATCTGTGTCGATCTTCACCATTCATCACAGATGGGTGAGTACTAGCCCCCAAGGGGGTTGTTTTTTACACCTAAGGGACAGAGTCCCTTAGCCCTCAGTGGGTGACATACTAAGGGGACTTTCCGGCCTGGGAGGCCCGAGAGGGTGGGGAGAGACGGGGTCCCCCGGAGGGGAAGGAAGCGCCCGACATGCATCTCGCCTCTATGGGAGAAAAGGTAGGTTCCCTGGTGGGCGGAGCAAAATCACCCTACGCTGGGCCAAGGGTGACAACCGGGAAAGACGTAGCCACGCCGACCTCCTGGTGCAGATCGCTGTCCCTACGACCCTGGTAGCTACCTCGTTGGCGTCGTAAGATGCCCTCACTTGGTGCCTTGCTAGCTCCAGGATACGTGCAGAGAGCGCGATGGCTTGTCTGGTTTGCTCCGAGTCAGGCAAAGAAGCTAGGACCTGACCTAGCCTGGACCACAAGAACCTGTTGTAGGCTGGATAGTGGGCCTGGTGAGCAGAAATAGAAAGGAGCAACAGTGCCGAGTAGAAGGTCCTCCTCCCCCAAAAATCTAAATCCGAGGAGTCTTGATCCGGGGGCCGGTCACGGTGGAAGGCACGGAGCCCATCAGGGGTGTCCAGATGCGTCAAGCCAGACTGCGGATGAGGCACAGAACCTGGAGACTCCGGGGGAGCGCAATACCTCTGGCTGAGGTCCCTAGGGGCAGGAACTCTGGAGAAGGGCCTCTGCCAGAAACGCAAGGACGCCTCCCGAAAGGGAGCAGGCCAGGACAGCACCATAAGGGTGGCCTCGCCATAATCGCCTAGAAAGGCGTGCGCCGCATGCTCAGGATTGCTAACAGAAGAGGGTGAAAGGTGCAAGTCCTCCAACATCCTCACGAGGAAGCGCTGATACTCTGAGAGATCAGCAGCCGGAGAGATGTGGACAGAAGGTTCCTCTCCCCCAGAAGAGGAGGATGAGGAGCTGGAGGTCACCATATGTTCCGAAGGTGGCTTCACGGGGGGAGGTTGAAAAACCTGGCTGTCCATAGCTCTAACGTAGGCAGGGAACCGGGCAGCCACCGCTCTGAACTGCTCCCAGGTGAGAGGGCCGCTAGGACCAAGAATGCCTGGGAGCGCAGGAGAATGTGCAGAGAGATAGGGGCAGAGCCGAGAAAAGAAGTCGGCTGACCTCCGCCAGGGTTAGGAAGCGGACCATGAGTACCCGAGGAGGGTGCCCCGGAAGACTCCACAGCCGACAGCTGTACAACCACATTGGTACTGCCTTGGCTGCGCCCAGAAGAATCCCCCCAGCTATGCACCGGGCCGATAAAGTCCAGAAGGACGGTCCCCTGCCTCAAAAGAATGGGACCTCAAGGAACCCGAGGGGAAGGGTGAAATCAGCACTTAGCTTGGTCCAGGGCCCGAGTGGACCCCAGAGAAAGGCCAACGCGCCAACCCCACACCCCTCGACCCCTCAGAGTCCGAGAGAGTCCTCCTCCTCGAGAGGGCCAGCCTAGGTAGCTGGCATCTCTGGGCAGCCCCCGAAGGGGAGACCCAGGGAACAGTACCTTCCCCTCCTGTAGGTTTCTCGATGGGCCCCAAAGTTGGGCAATCAAGGCACACCACTGGAGGGGGTACCACCACCACCAAGGGGTCGATGAAACCCCCAAGGCCAGGCTGCATGGCAATGGTGGCACGCACCACTGCCTGCTGGTCAGCACCACTGACCCTAGCCTCGAGGGCCACCTGACTCTCCTCAGTAGGGGTCTGGCTTCGACTCGTCGACGAGACCACGGGAGTGCCCTCCTCCGCAGACAACCCCGAAGAGTGTGACTGCCTGTCTGACTCTGAGCTCGACTCCGACGAGGTAGAGTCCTAATCTCTGAGCCAAACAGTAGGAGGGCGGGCAGAACCAACTTTGCCAGAGGGCCCGGCAGCCAGAGCTGTGGCCGAGACGGCACCCGTGCCCTCTGCAACCCCGCGGGCAGGACCTGCAGGAGGCACCAGGGCAGCTCGAGCCAAAGGTCCAGAGCCAGGGCCAGACGCAGCACCGCTGTCCACTGGGGCGGTACTAGGACAGAGACGGGCGCCAACAGCAGCCCCAGCAGCAACCTCAGCGCCGAAAACGACACCGCTGGGCCCCATGGCGCCGCGAGCGGCACCGAGGACCAAAGCGGCGGTGACGACGGCCCTGAGGGCAGACTCGGCGCCAAACATGGCACCTACCAGCGCCGCAAGCCACACCGAGAATGTGGACGGCGCCGAAGGCCCTACAGCGCCGAACTGCAAAGGCACGGTGCCGTGCTCAACCTCGGCACTGAGGATGGTGCCGAGGCGAGACATGGCGAAGAGGACGCCAGATCTTGTCCCACAGCACCGCTGAAAGAGCACCGCGCCAGAACGGGCGCCGACAGAGCCCAGGGCATGAGCAACGAGTCGGAGCCGCCGATGGCACCGATGGGCCCACGCCGCCGAATGACGCGCCAAAGGCTCTGATGGCACCGACCGACGGGCGTCGGTGGATAGCGCCGACCTGGCCTTCCGGCCGCGAGCGACACTGGGAGCTACCCCGAAGGGGCGATTGCTGCGGGCGGGCGCCTCCCGCCCGCCTCCCGGAGAAAGCGGATGGGCCTCCTGCGCCGGGAGGAGCCCTCGGTAATGGCCAGGCTATAGTCGAGGCTCCCTCCTCCTCGGTCCATATAGAACCGGGAGGGGACCCAGAGGAAGGGCCGAGAGAGCACGGCTTGGCCCGACGAGTGCGAACCCCACCCCCGAAAGTCGGCGGAGCTCACCCCACTTTCAACACGCGCTGTTCGAGGACCCATTGGTCCATGGAGAAGCAGGCGTCGCACGAGTCCATGTCGTGAAGCGGGCCAAGACACGCAAGACACCGGTCACACTGGTCGGTGACGGAAGACTTTCGGCCGCATGGGCACCGACGCATGGGGGGCCGACCCGTCTTTGAAGACTTTTTGCCCTCCAACCGAGACATGACCTACGGAGAAAAAAACACCACAAACAGACTCGACGTCGCAGAATTTCAAATAAAAGGAAAGATCTTACCGGCGACGTAGAGTGGAGGCAGAACCCAGAACCGGTAGACGACCGACGGACTGAACGTCGATTTTTACACAGGCTGAAGGCCTAAAACTGGAGACAAGCTTCCCACGAGGCAACCTCGACGGCGGGAGATGAAGAACTGGTAGGCAGGCGGAGTCGACACAGCCTAACAGCCAACCCTAGAGCGCCATGCAGTACGTCGGCCTCGAGGGCAGCGCCGATGCTGTATCGGCTCCGCCTACCCTTTTAAAAAAAAAAAAAAGCTACCGCGGGGTCCTGATCTCCGGCCAGTACCCATCTGTGATGAATGGTGAAGATTGACACAGATAAGATCTTACCGTAACAGCAGATCTTCAAAGAGATCTCTCTCTCTCTCTCTATATATATATATATATATATATATGTGTATATACAAGTGTGTGTGTGTGTGTGTGTATATATATATATATATATATATATATATTTTTTTTTTAATTTTAGTTTTTGTTGACCAAGTATGTGCACTAGACAAATTCTGCCTATTTTCAGACACGACCCAGGGGAGGGGGATACAGATGAATGCCAATTGACCTTGAACCAGATTAAGCTGTTGGAGGTATTTTGAGTGAATGAGGGAAATTTGGCCAGGACACCGGGGAAATTTCCCTACTCATCCAGTAGGGGAAACACTTTGCTGTCTGTTCCAGGATGGCCAGTGTTGAAGAGACTTCGGAGGAGATGGATGTGGAAAGTGCAGGGAGCAGGCCTCCTTCCCTGGCACTGCTACTCAAGAGGCAGTTGATGCAGTGCTAGCTGCAGCAGAATTGTTGGAAGATGCTACAACTTTGAATATGGTAGAGGACCAGAGGCAGAATGGAATTGGTATGGATTTGCCCAATACGCTACAGAATGGTCTAACTAAGCAGAGCCAGGACTCTCAAAGAATGAGTTTGGTAGAGGAGAAAATGTTGCTTCTGAAAAGAGTACAAGAAGTAGAATCTGCTATAGACTCCTGCTCAGAGCCCACGCTGCCCATCAAAATCAATTGTGGGCCTGTCATTTCCCCGGTGAATCAGCAGTGTGCTGACATGGATGCTAACCTGAGTGAGCAAAATGGCAAAAGTGCTACAGATGCACCAGCTGTTGTAAACAGCGTTCCGGATGGGCAGGCTGGCAGTTCTGCTGGGGTTTTTCCCATATGCCAAGAGCCTGCTGCATTGAAAAAGGGCTCAAAGGAAAAAAGATTAGGTGCTGGGCGCGGTCCTCGGCCTGCATCTTCAGACTCAGAGAAATATTCAGAGGATGAATCTGTTCCGCGGGAGGCTGACTTTTCCTTCCCCACTAAGCAACTGGCAGCAGGCTGGAGTAAACCCACTGACCTTGGAAATTCACTGCAGGCTCATGTTTTCAGACAAACAGAAACTAGTTTTAACCCCCCAAGGAACACTGAAATTGTGGGCCCGAGCTGGTCTCCCATACAGGCTTTAGAAGATGCTGGTTGGAGGGAACTGAAAATGGACACTGGACACCGGATACCCAGGACCCCTCTTATATTCAGATGCTGGATAAAATTACTTCTGCTGTGGCCACTACCTTTTCTGCTGCTGAGAGCTCCAACGTGCCCTGGGGTAACTGTATTACAAATATTTCTGAACATTCAATTGTTAATGTTGTGTTAGATGATACTGTGCATAACAAGGAAGAATCTGTTATTAACGAGGACCCAGTAAAACTTGGTCCCTCTCCTGAAATGATACAAAATATGACGGATCGGTGGGGAGGTGGTACTGATGCTGCTTTTAAACTTTCTGACCTTTTCCAGAATAGGGGGGAACCAGTACCACGACAAAATGCTGTTCACCTTTTATACAAAGGTGGGATGGTGGACCCCCCAGATCGAGTCTCTACTGCAAAAACACTACTGAAAGGTGCTTTAAAGTTCTTCTCTTCAAGGATATTTGCGTTGATTGGTTTAGGGCATGCAAACTACAATATTAGCGTTAAGAATGTCTCTAGGTTAGACAGATTTTGGGCCCAATATAACACATTCAAAAATATCCCCTTATGGGTCCCTTCTGACGCTATCCCCCTGACAAAACCAGCAGTGAAGAATATTACAATCATGTTCAAAAACGAGGGGGTGAACATTGAAGACATTCTTTTCCGGCTCAGGCAGCACTGTGAAGTTCTAAATAAACCGACCCCCTCCCTAGATAGTGAGCAAATATGGGATGGAGGGTGGAGGGTTCATGTGAAACTGCTTACCACCAATTCAGGACCTGTGCACCTCCCCAGTACTTTCTATCTAGGAAGAGACAGAGGCTCGATTTTTTATGTAGGCCAACCCAGGTCATGTTTTAAGTGTGGCTCTTGGGCTCACTTAAGCTCAGCCTGTGATTCTATTAAATGTAGCCACTGTTTGGAGTTTGGAAACGCAGCAGGGAAATATCTAAATCTCTTCAAATGTAGCTTATGTGAATGAACAGGACATGCATATGGTAGATGTCCTTTGGCTTCGCACAACCGTGAAGACTGCCCTTCCCATGAGGGTATAATAAACATGGCACAACAGCAGCAAGCAAAAAGGGTTGCTGAACTAAGTTTGAGGGCTGGATTAGATTCATTACGTCAAGAACCTCCTTTAGAATCACAAGGCCCTGAAAGCATACCAGAGCAAACCCCTCCTCTTGATCTGGTAGTACTGTCCTTAGAGCTCAGGAGGAGCAGGGGTCCCCTCCTTCTCCCCTTCCTAGTGCAGACAGGGACAGGCTGGTGGTAGATATGCCTCCCCTTCCCCCCCTTCAGATACCACATTTAAAGTAGTCCCACAAAAAAAGTGGTCTAGATTGGGGAAGATAGTGTCCAGGACAGTAGGGGTCACTCATATTGTACACAATCCCTCCTCATTTTCCTGAAGTTGGGCAACAAGTTTGAGGCCCTTTCATCAGAAACTCCAGAAGGGGACTCAGAGGAGGAGGAGGAACGTACAGACACCTCCTCGATTCTTTCGAATACAGATACCAAGGATGGAGGTGGTTCAGACTCTATTGCCAAGCACGCCAGGCATAGACAGAAGACAAAGACCCTCTAATTGAGCTTTTAAGTAAAGACCCCTTTACTTTCTCTTGCCCATGGATCATTTAACCCTTACCACCATTAATGTTAATAGCATTAAGGGGGACAAGAAAGTAGCAGGAGCAATGCTATCTCTTCAAAATGCCGCTAGTGATATCATATATTTATTAGATACCAGACTTAAATCACATAGTGAGCTACAACTGGCCTCTCAGGCCTGGTCTCAGGGCCCATCCTTTTGGTCCACTGGAGTGGACACTTGTGATGGGGTGGGAATCTTGCTGTCCAATCCCAAGCTACAGGTCACTAAACTAGCTGAGATCCACCCTGTGAGAGCCCTGTTACTGGATATCTCTTATTATACAGAAAGATTTAGGTTAATTGTAACATATGCTCCTCAAACAAAAGCAACAAGAGCCACGTTATTTAGGGATATTCAGCCATTTTTTCATATCTCTCGGTTGCTACTTTGGGTGGGAGATTTTAATTGTAGCTTACACCAATCAGATAGGGGCTTTCAAACATCCAAATTATTTTGTGATACTACTGCCTTAAAACATGCTCTCACAAATGCCACTCTCAAAGATGCTTATCGTTGTTTTGCATCCATCTGGGGGCTTCACTTATTTTAGGGGGACCATTAAGACCAGGATTGATTTTATTTTTCTGTCTAAAATACTATACATACTCTATGAATTTTCAGACCATGTTGCATTAAGGGCATGGATATCATGGCAGGGCGCGCCACGATGCAAAAAGAACAAATGGAGATTAAATGAGGCCCTTTTACAGACCCCAAATTTCAGAACATGTGGCAGCGAAACTGGTCGGTCAAGTTATCTGTTACAGAACGTTATGAGGATATGGCTGAATGGTGGGAAGACACAAAATCTTCCTGGCAGAAGCTGTTCCCCCCCCAAAAAAAATCACATTATGATAATAATAAAAGTTATTTACAGTACTTGCACTTAAGACAGCAGTTACAACAGTTAATATCCCTGACAAAATCCTCAACTTTTTATTGTGGTAACCAAATAAATATAATCAAGAAACAGACGTTGGATATCCAATATAACAGAGCACAGTCCCTTGGACAGGATGTTCAATCTGGGACACAACACACTAAAGGGGGTATAGATTATTATAGAGAATGCGAAAGTAGAATTGATTCCAGAATAATTACAGAATTGATCACCCCTTCAGGTGGCAAGACCTCCACACCACAAGATATTTTGAGGATTGTTGAAGAGCAAGTAGTGAAACTTTTCAGAAAACGTCCAACCTGTGAAAACGCAAAAAATTCCGTAAATGCTTTACATCTCTCACAAGTTGCATGGGCCGACATTACAGCCCTGACTCAATCAATTTCGGAATTAGAAGTCCTTCAGGCAATCAGAAAATGAAATCCGATTCAGCCCTGGATCAGACGGCCTGGGGTGCTGGCCTATACAAACAGTTTCAAGAGACATTAGCCCCAGCACTAGCCATTTTGTTTAAATACATGCTTAAACACTCAAACTTTGCCCCTACAATTCAAGAAGTAATCCTAGTCTTAATTCATTAAAAAGGGCCTACTACAGACATTAATAACTGGAGACCGCCGAGTCCCTTGAACACAGATCTGAAAATGTTAGCCAAAATACTGCTAGCCAGGCTAGCAAAGGTATCTGAAACAATCACGGGATTTAAGAATGCATGGGATAGACATAAAGGAATTCTGGAGGTCAGGGGTAAGGGGCAACAGACTTCTTGGAAAACATAAACTCAATTTACAAGCTCAAATGGGCAGACTGGGTGGGCCATAGGCCCTTATCTGCCGACACTGTCTATGTATTTATGTATTTGATTAGTTCTGTGCAGTACCAGGGAGATAACAGTGTGATAATCTTATCTTACTGAGAGAAATTTTTTCAAGGGGACTCAGACAATATTAAAGGATGGGTGGTGGGGGGTAGATCAGGAAAATGCCTTTGACAGGTTGTCCCATCAGGTTTTTTTTTTCAGCTCTAGAGGCCTTTGGAATTCCATCTGACTTTGTGGCTTGGATTAAGTTGATGTACAGGAATGCAACTTTAACTCCAAATGTGAATGGGTGGTAACGGGACGAGGATAATAGTTAATAGAGGAGTGCATCAAGGCTGTCCGCTTAGCCCCCTTTTACATACGTTCGGTATAGATATATTCATTAGATTAATTTTACAAGCCCAAGGGATAGCAGGCATAGTTGCCACTACAAATAACCCCCCATTAAAAATTTTAGCCTATGTGAATGACATAGAGGATTATGTATGAGCAGTCATACATAACAAGGATATTCTTATATCGAGAGGTTTCCTTGGTAACAGATGACCTCGACGCTTCTCGAGAGGTACTCTGTCACTAGGGAACTCAAGATAACTATCTCTTGTTTGTGCATGACTGCTCATACATAATCTTTATAGTGTATGGGCAGTCACAGCATAGAAAATCAAACAAAACCAGCTGGAGAAGACAACAGAAAATAGAAATTTTAACATTTTCTTTTTTTAACTGACAGATGTTTCTGCAAGTTCAAGTGAAAAAAAAAACAAAAAACCAGCAACTTCCAGCTTAACTGGATTGAGGAAAGCAACTATGTGGCAGCATTCCAAGTTGTTATGCTGCAGTAGTGACATAGCTAGTGCAGCATAACAGCTGTGATGACATAGCTACTGCAGCATAACAACTCCGTTCTAGTTATGGATTTCTATCCATAACAACATTCTACCATACACAATATGGTTTTTACCCTCGGTACTGGTACAAATGAAGGTGCTTTACTTGATGTTCTGCATACCTACTCATGTCTATCAGGATCCAGGATAAATATTAATAAAAGTAGAGGGACCCCCTAGGCACTACTCCCGTTCCTGCCTCTGGAAATATTGGAGGTATTAAAATTTAGCATAAACCCACCAAAATTCTTGGTATCACTTTTGGGCCTCCGAATGCTCGAGCCCTAAACTGGGAATCAGGATTGTCTCGAGCAGATAGATTAATATCAGGCTGGCAGAACAAAGTTATTGGGAAGAAAAAGAGAGAATTTTTAATTAAAACATTACTAGTGCCTATTTTCTTGTATTTAAGTAATTTTTTTTCCACCTCCACAGAGCATCATAACACATTTATACAGTGTTTTCTTTCAAGCCTTTTGGGGCTCATGCCTAAACCCTATCAAAAGAATATTCACATATAAGCCCATCCCGGAAGGGGAGTAGGTATGGTTAATCCTGTGGCCTTTTTCTTCAGTATCTTTTTTAGTTATAACCTGGGGCAAGCACTGAGGCCTGGTCTCAAGGATTGGAAACCTTGGTTAAGTTTATGGTTGGCCCCAATCTTCCTCTATGGGAACCAAACAAACCCCCGATTGTTAGGAAAAAGTACTAGGCTCCCACTTTATGGGACGGAAAGTTTGGAGGCCGCTTTGAGATGGGGATTGGCCCCACATAATCTACTGTCCTTGGATAGGAAGTCGATATATAAAACTACATTGATGGCAGAAGGACAGTCGCCAGTAGAGTTCCCTCTTTGTCCCGATATTCAGAAGGCACAAGTCTTAAAACAACTCACACACCCAAGAATTCCACCATATGTTTGGGATAGTCTTTGGCTGGGGAAATATGGTAGGCTCCATGTATGTGGGAACAATAAACACAAACAGTTGTCAGATAGGTACTGTCCTCGAGAGTCATGCTTCCAGCTCCCAGAAACACAGCAGCATCTGTTCATAGACTCTGTTTATACACAGGTATTGTGGGCCTTATTAACACAAGAATGGAAAGAACCTCTCTTCTCACAATTATTGTACACTGAGGTCTTATATGGGACTAGCCCGAAACTTAAAGGAAAATACCATTCAGACACAGTATACGTTACTGTTGCCATAATTAGGTATTACATCTGGTAGGCATGTTGTGTACGGGTTCTGCAGCAAAAATGGATAACACAGATTGAAGTTATCGCAAATATTAAGAAAACTTTGCAACAGCTGGCTAAGTTTGCTACAAAGCATTTTTCAATAACAAAGGTGGCACATTCATGGATTAATTGTGAGCACTGGTGTTGTTAAGGTATGAAATCTACATACCAGTACTGCTCAAACACATATGGCTGTTTTGTGATATTTTCAACATTGTACAGTATTGTATGCTAATTATGTACTAATATATGTGTAAATGTATGTAATGAAGTCCAATCTTCTTAATAAAAATTGCCCTACTCTTTTTTGAGAAGTGCCATGGGATCTTTAACATTCACCTGAACTACCACCAGAACAGGCAATGGGACCTCGGTTTAACGTTTCATCTGAAAGACGACATCTCAAGAGTGCAGCACCCCCTCATCCTGCACTATAGTGTCAGTATTTGGATTTAACCCAGGTGCCTGGAGTGGGGTGTATCTCCTGCATCAGGCAACACCTATGGAACTATAGCTGCCAGGAACTAGGATCACACAGAAACTTTCTAGCTAGCAATCTACTAGGGGCTGCCCATGACGACATCAGACAAATCTGTCCTTCCTCTATAAAAATGGGCGGCCCCTGCCCTCCTCAGTTCCCTCACCGGAGACCTAGTACAGAGGATCTCCTCCTGGGGCCTGAGGCACAGCCAGAGGTTCCTGCCACTAAGCAAGTTGAAACAGAAGGTAAGTCATCCTAGGGAGCGAGAGACAGAGACAGACAGAGAGAGACCGAAGTCTTAAGGTCAGGGGTGATGGAGAGTGGGATGGCATGGCCTGATGCACGAGATTCTCTCGAAGATCTACAGTTACGGTAAGTTATTACGTAACTGTACTATCTTCTTCAAGGATATTTCTTGCATCAGGCCACACCTATGGAACGAGTCCCAAGCAGTACTGACAAAGAGACAGTCTGAGTGGTGAGAGGCTACAGGCCTAAGACAGGAGGCCCTGAAGCACAGCCAGGCCAAAGCCTGCCCATCTCCAAGAGGCAATGTCCAGACTATAGTGTTTAGTGAAAGTGTGAACAGTACTCCAAGGGCAGCCACACAGATTTTAGTGGCTGACACAGGTAACAGAGGTGGCCATGCCTCTTTTGAAGTGGCCAAGCACAACCCCAAGAAGTTCCTTACCGTACTTCCTATAACATAAAATAATAGAGTTGGCCAACCATTTGGACAGGCACTGTTTAGAAACTGATACGCCCCCTTTCCTGGGGTGAGTGAAACAAACAGCTGCGAGCACTTCATGCAGTCCCTTATGTGATGAACATAATATCGGAGTATTCTATGTAGATCTAAAGTATGGAGAAATGCTTACCCTGGACTGGCAGGCTCTGGGAAGTAAACAGGCCGGTGGATGGTTTTATTCAGGGTAAACTCAGACACCACCTTTGGTAAAAACTTAGGTTTGGTATGTAAAGACGCCCTTTCTTTGTGTAAAACCAAATAAGGAGACAAAATTCACACATCAGAGCCTGAAGCTGGGAAATCCTCTGAGCAGAAGTTACAGCAACTAAAAAGAATGTTTTTACATGACAGAAAGCGAAGCTCGCACATTGCGGCCAGCTCAAAAGGAGCCAAATGAAGTTTCTCTAACACAAAATTTTAAACCCCAGGGGTGACTGGATTGTGGATGGGAGGCTTCAGATGAAGAATGCCTCTCAAAAATGTACAGGACACCTCCAGTTGTGCCACCATACGGCCATCAACAGGCACATGGAAGGCTGAAACAGCAGCCAGGTGCACTTTAAGGGAGGAATATTGCAGGGCAGAATCTGAAAAGGACAGCAAGTACTCCAGAATCTGATTCACTGGACAAGTGCAAGGATGAGAAGCCACCCACAAAGCAAAGAGATTCCACTTCATGGAGTAAGTGTCCCTGTTGGAAAGCTTCCTAGCAGCGACCAGGACATCAGCCACCTTTTGGAATATCCCAGATCTAGCCATGGCTAGGTGATCAGGAGCCAGGTATGGAGGTGTAGTGACTAGAGGTCCAGATGGACCAGAGTGCCCTGCTCCTGTAAGAGCAAGCCTTTGCACAGGGGCAGGGGCACTGGAGGTTCCATCATCAACTGCTGCAGTAATGGAACCAGATCTGAGGAGGCCAGAAGGAAGCAACAAGGATCAGAGTCGCTCCTTCCATCTGAAACTTGAGCAGCACCCTCTGAATTAGCGAGAAGGGAGAAAAGGTGTAGAGGAACCTCCCTTTCCGAGAGAGTGACAAAGCATCTCACCAGAAAACTCCAGACCCTGGAGCGAGTGAGCAGAAAAGTGGCAGTTTTGCGTTGAGTGAGAACGCAAAAAGGTCCAACTCTGGATAACCCCACCTATCAAACAGGTCTTCTATGACCGCGGTCAGCAGTTCTCAGTCATGCATCCTGAAGTGCGACCTGCTTAGTCTGTCTGCCAAGATGTTTTGGGCACCTGGAACATGAACTGCCGACAGTTCTAGACAGTGTTCTAGATCCCACTACCAGATCCTCATTGTTTCTCTGCACAAGGGGTATGAATGGGTCCCTCCTTGCTTGTCAATGTAGTGCACTACACTTATGTTGTCCATCTGCATTAGCAGAGGCCCTGAGGACAGTAAGACATGAAAGGCTTGCAGGCCGTATAGAATGGCCTTCATCTATAGGACATTTATGTGGAGGGAACTCTCCACCGCGGTTCAAATACCCTGGGTCTGGTGAAGGCCCAGATATGCCCCCCAGCCTGTTCCCGAAGCATCCAAGGTAAGGATCTAATGGATCTAATGAGGGGAGGTAATCAGGAAAGGAACCCCTTTGAGTAAATTACCAGGTTCCATCCACTACTGGAGCACTTTCTTTACTGGTGAAATTACTAGAACCTTCTGTTCTAGATCGTTTCTGCACTGATCCCATTGGACTCAAAGTCCACTGGGGATCTGCATGTGTAGACTCACCAGAGGAACTGTGACAATGGCTGCAACCATCAAGCTAGGCAGCCACACAAATGACCGAGCTGTGACACATTGTTTGCTATAAAACTGCCGGCCTGTGCTATCAGGCATTGAGCCTTGTCTTAGGGCAGGAAGGCTGCACCCTGGGCAGTGTCCAATATGGCTCTAATGTACTGAAGATGCTGACAGGGGGTCAAGACTGACGTGGGCAGATTGCTCGTGATCTGTAATACATGAAACAGCTGTCTGGTATGTGCCAGTGTGCGGAGTAGTTACTCCTTGGACTGAGCTTTGAGCAACCAGTCATCCAGGTAAGGGAAGATATACAATCCCTTGCACCTGAGGGATGCAGCAACCACTGTCAAGCATTTAGTAAAGACCCATGGTGCAAAAGATAAACCAAAGGACAATGCTCTGAACTGGCAGTGCCCTCCCTGGAAAAGGAACCTGAGGTACTGCCTATGGGGAGTTCAAATCTTTATGTGCAGGTATGTATCCTGCATGTCTAGGGAGCATATCCAGTTTCCCTTGTGCAGAAGAGGCAGCAAGACTTGTAGTGTTACCATCCTGAACTTCTTGTACTGGATGTAGAAGTTCACGGTTCTCAGGTCCAGGATGGGCCGCAAATCCCCTGTGGATTTGGGAACTAGAAATAAGTGGAAATAGAAAAAGCAGGTTACTCACCTGTAACAGTAGTTCTAGGAGTGGTATATGTTGTACCTCAACACTTCATGGCAGGTACCTTGCCTCTTTTAGATGTGCCCGAAAGTCTTCAGGCTGGATCCTCCCACCCACTCGGGTGGTACAGTCCTTGGCTCTGCATCATGATGCCAGATCTTAGCCCACTGCAAGCCAGATTTGTGTGTCAAAGCCGGGAAGGTCAGGTGGGTCAATGTGGATGAAATTGCAGTTACGTAAGAACTTACCGTAAAAGTAGATCTTCGAGAGAGGTTCCTGCAGTAGGTCTTCACATATAGGACTGCGCCCCCCGGCATCAGGTCCGCACGGCAAACTTGTAGTTCGCAATCATCAGCGGGGACTGCCCCCGATGTCAGGCAGCGTGACATCAGCCCGACTATAAAAGGTGCAGTCCCGCGCTCGTTCTCCAGTTCATTTCCAACGGAGACCGACAGAAAGGTAAGAATAACACCGGAGTAAAAACTCCTCAAACCTGGCTTCCACTCTAGTCCTGAAGGGCTAGATAGAATGGAAAATAAGGCTAAAACATCCAAAAACTGAGGGAAGGAGGGTGGGAAACTAGATCTACTGCAGGAACCTCTCTTGAAGATCTACTGTTACGGTAAGTTCTTATGTAACTGCAGTATCTTACTTCGAGAGGGTTCCTGCAGTAGGTCTTCACATATGGGACTGAATACCAAGCAGTCACAGAGAAAAACAAAACATAGGTGCATCCGGGAGGAGAAGTCACCATGAGAAATCACGACAGGAGGCCTTGCAAGACTGCAAGACCAAAGCCAGTTCTGCGCCAAGAGGCAATGTCCAGACTATAATGCTTAGTAAAGGTGTGAACAGACGACCACGTGGCCACTGCACAGATCTCTGCCGTGGACACATTCCTAAAAAAGGCAGTAGAGGTCGCCACACTGTGGATGGAGTGGCCTTTAACTGCCCCTAGAAGGGACTTCCCATATTTCATGTACGAAAAATGGTTGCAGTTAGTTAGCTATCAAGAGATGGTTTGCCTGGATATAGCCTTGCTCTGGCACTGTGGAGCAAAAGCTATGAACAGTTGGTTGGATTTACGAACCTCCTTAGTCCGATTCATGGAGTACTTCAGGAACCGGTGCACATCAAGGGTGTGCAGAAGGTATTTCCCCTGTTGGATTACTGTGGATAGTATACTGGTAATTCCATGCTCTGATTCAAAGTGGTTTCCGAGACCACTTTGGGAAGAAAAGAAGAACTACTCGGTCCTTATGAAAAATCAAATAAGGTTCCTTACAGACGAAAGTCTGTAATTCGGAAACCCTTCTGGCCGAAGTAACTGCGACTAAAAATAAGGTCTTCCAGGAGAGGAAGCGTAAGTAGCAGGAAGAAGCTGGTTTGAATGGGGCTAAGGTCAGCTTCTCGAGCATGAAATTCAGGTCCCAGGGTGGACAAGGATTCTTGATTGGAAGTTTCAAATGAAGGATGCCTTTCAGAAAGGTTTTGACAACCTCCAGCTGAGCTAAGGTTTTGCCTCCACCGGGATGTGGTAGGCTGACACTGCAGATAGGTGGACCATAATGGAGGAGTAGCTAAGGCCCGCCTCAGACAGATGTACAAGGTACTCTAGAACCTGGGAAGCCGAGCACGAAAATGGGTCCCAGGGCCTTGCTTGGGCCCAAATCATGAATTTCTTCCACTTCATGGCGTAAGTTGATCTGGTGGAGGGTTTTCTAGCCTCCACTAGAATATGTGCAACCTGCGAAGATACCCCATAACGAGAAATCGCTGTGTCCACTGGTGCCATGCATGAAGGTGGAGAGACTGAAGGCTCGGATGCACCAGGGTGCCCTGCTCCTGAGTCAGAAGGTCATGGGAAATGGGCAAAAGAACCAGAGGTCCCAGTGCTAATTGCTGTAGCAGAGGATACCAAATTTGGCGTGGCCAAAGTGGAGCAATTAGGATGGCGTGAGCTCCCTCCTGCTGTACTCTCACCAAGACCTTCTGAATGAGAATAAAGGGAAGAAAGACATACAGAAATCTCCTTGTCCACCACAGAGACAGCGCGTCTCACCAAAAAGCACCATGCATGGGAACGAGCGAGCAAAAGACGGGTAGTTTTGCGTTGTATGGGGAGGCGAACAGATGCATCTCTGGCTGACCCCTTCGAAGAAAAAGATCTTCGACCGCCTCTGACTTTAGCTCCCACTCATGGGCCCTGGCCACTGATCGACTGAGACTGTCCGCCAGGATGTTGCTTATGCTCGGAACATGGACTGCTATCAAGTAAAGGCTGTGCTGAATCGTCCAGTACCATACCCTCATTGCTTCTCTGCAAAGAGGATATGATCGGGTTCCTCCCTGTTTCTTAAGGTACCAGATTATGGACATGTTATTTTGTCTGGGCTAGAAGAGAACCCGGAACCAGGACAGACTGGAATGCCTGGAGTGTGTAAAGAACCGCCCTGGTCTCCAGGACATTGATGTGAAGCATAAGCTCCTGTTCAGACCAAGACCCCTATGTCTTGTAAGCCCCCAGATGGGCTCCCCAGCCCAGATCCGAGGTGTCCGTGGTGAGAGTTTGGGTTGGAACCGACTGCTGGAAAGAAATTCCCTTCAATAGGTTTGAGAGATCCTGCCACTAGCGAAGATCTCTCTGAAGACTGTTGGAGATCATGACCTTTTGGTTCATGTCATCCGTCCTCTGGTCCCACTGGACTCGAAGAGACCATTGGGTGACCCTCATGTGAAGCCTGGCCATGGGAACTGTCATTGGCAGGGCTAACGGGGGACCTCGACAAGAGTCAGGGAAACCCTCGGTTCCTGGTCCAGTTCCTTAGTGCGAGGACACCAGGGGCACCGGTGTCCGAAAAAGAGAATCATCGGCCAGATCAGGCAACAACCCACTGATCAGCTCGAGAAAGATCTCAGCCGCATCAACAGGCATCTCAGCCAACTGGCCTGATGGGTGTACTATGAAACCAGCAGCCTCAGCCGCGAATTCCACCAGAGTCAAGACAGGAGATTCCTGTGAGCGGGACCGCTCTTAGTCCCAAGAATGTCGTGTCAACTTTTTTTTGTCCTTTTTGACTCCTTCTTGGAGTACAAAACATGCAACCCCGAAGGGCCCTCTCCCTTGGTAGAGAGAGAGACTGGCACAACTCCCTGAAGGAAGCCGAACAGGAGGATCCCAGATGCAGCGGGATGATGGCTGAATAGGAGCCCGCCGCAGCCTGAGCCGCCTCCTCCTCCTCTATGGCCTTGAGCTGTTCCAACTGCTCAGCAGACCCTGCAGCCACGGAGACCACCCAACGGGCATCCTTTGATTTGACTGGCGGGTAACACTTCTCCGGTCACCCCAGCTAAAGTCGGGCAGCGTGACCTTCAAGCACATTTGGAGAAAAGGATCAACAGTGATCGTAGGCCTGCGGATTGTGGTCCAGTCCTAGGCAGCACACACACACGGCATGAGGATCCGTGAAATACATCTTCTGCCCACAGAGGCACTGTCGAAATCCGGGGGCCAACTTTTCCTCCATCACAAGAGTGAGGGAAGAAGATGAAGACTGAACACTAGAGAGTTTTAGAATCAGTTCTGGAAGCGAATCCGTAGATTCAAGAGCCAGGGCCTACTACACAGAGGAGCGCTAAGAAGGGAACCTGAACCTTCCAGCGGAAAGGAAGATCTGGCTTCATGAGGTGGAGCCGAGGACTTTACCACCTGGGTGGGTGGGTGGGAGGAGCCAGCTTGAAGACCTTCCGGTACATCTTAAAGCGGCAAGGTACCTGCCATTAAGTGCGGATAGAATAACATATCCACGATCCTAGAAACTTCTGTTCCTCCAATCTTCGGGAAGTGGCTCTATGACCCTTTTCTGCAGCAGTGTGCAAATTTCCTCCAGCAGCATTAGAATGTGGTCTGGATGGTAGGCTGAAGGAACTGGATGTATATCTGGAGGTCACTCCAGAAGTTCTAAAATGTGACCCTGCTCTATGAGCTGCAGGACCCAAGCATATGTTGTCATCTCCCTCCACCTGTCCAGTTAAAGGGAAAAGCAACCCCCTACCACTACCTCCTGCAGTACTAGACAGTGGGGGTCTGGCAAGGAATCATGCTGAACAGGAACCTGTGGCTGTGGCCGCACCTCTGGGGGCCTTCCCAGTGGTGGAGGTAGGGGCAGGTAGGGCTGTTGCTGCTCTGCGCTTGCCGGAAGATTGGGTACTCAACTTGGGTCTGTGGGAGGCCCCAAAAAAGGCATTGTCTGCCCATTTCTTGGTTGTGTATGGTAAACTGAGTGGACCAGCTGTAGAGTCCTCCCTGAGGTCTGCGGGTCAGAAACGATGTCCTCCACATCCACCCCAAAGAGCTTGTAGCCTCTGAAGGGGGCATTCAGGATGGACTGTTGTACGTCAGAAGCGATGCCAGACACCCTGAGCCAAGAATGTCTTCTTAGGCAGATGCCAACTGTGGCTGCTCAAGCGGAGGCATCGGAAACATCATAGGCAGACCTCAAAAGGTGTTTACCGACATCTGCCCTGGACTGAAGGGTTTTAAGCAGCTTCTGCTTTTAGAGGCACTCTGAAAGTGTCTGATCTGCAGCTTTGGCCTTTTTCCAAAGAATGTTCTGGAATTTGACCATATGGACAATATACCTGTAACTGATAATTCTGAGGGCCAGCGTTGCAGAGACATAGGCCCTTTTGCTCATAAGATCCAATTTCCTATACTCCTTATCAGGGGAAGAGAGCTGCAGTGCTGAGGCCTTTTGGACATATCACGGACCACTTTTAACACCAGTGTATCTGCCTGTGGTTGCCCTGTGAGAAAATGCTTCCCTGAGGGAGCCTGGTACAATCTGCTTGCATTTCTTGGTCCTCTTTTGAGGAAAACTGGTCAACAGGGTCGAGAAAAATCTTGGCCACATCTTCGACCAGCATCTCAGTCAGCAGGCCTGACGGGGTCACTGTGAAGCCAGAGACGTCAACAGTGAGTCTTCTTTTCTTTCCTGGACTCCTTCTTGTGAGACTTGGAGCTGCACGAACCCGAAGGGCCCTCTCCCTTAGTCAGGAAAGACTGGCAAAGCTCATTTAAGGAGCCCAAATAAATGGAGCCCAACTTGAGCAGAACAAGGAGGACTGCGTGGCAGCCCGAGCCACCTCTTCCTCGAAGGCCTTAAGCTACACCAGCTGCTCGGCAGACCCCAGATCCATGGAGACCATCCAATGGGCGTCCTTAGATTTGACAGGCGGATGTCATTTTTCCAGGCGTCCGAACTTCATGTGGGCAAGGCGGTCCTTGACGACCGACATGTGAAACAACCATCACATCTCGCAAGCCTGGGAATCATGCTCGTGCCCCAGGCAGTAAACGCACCTGGCATGTGGGTCGGTACGTGACATCATCTGCCTGCATGGGCACCGGCTAAATCCAGGCGAGGACTGGTCCTCCATTGTGGTCGTGGCCAAAGATCGAGCCGAAGACAAAACACTGCTAGCTCCTCCCACCCATTCCTCTTCCCCCAACCTGCATTCTCCATCCAGTTGATGGACAGATTAAGGGGCGATAAATACCTTGAATTCACATAGTCAAGGCTGAGGTCGGGCATCGGACCTCCCACCGGTTAAGACGACCACATTTAATTACATAGTTAAGTAGTTTAAATGTTTTATATATATATATATATATGAAAAAATTTTTTTTTTTTTTTTTTTTAATGTTTATCAATTGATTCTAGCATTTTTCTCACAGTTCATAATGTTTACAGAATTTATGTGTTATATTGTTGCTATAGATCATGCTGTGTGCCATAAAACTAGTAGGGTTATAATGACTGTACCACACTCAGGACCTTCGGCATGGAGGGATTACAGATAGTTACATACAATGTGCAGGGCCTCCACAGCCCCATAAAATGTTCGAGGCTTAGAAACACAGAATTTGACGGCAGATAAGTACTGCATGGCCCACCCAGTCTGCCCATTTCCCTACCTAATGGATAAGCTGCAGATCCTAGTTAACCAGCAGCTTACTTCTTCCTACCCCCACCCCTTAGAATTGCCTTATCACTGTCCTATGCAAGCTTGAATTCCACCACTGTTTTTGACTCCACAACCTCCTCCAGAAGGCCGTTCTACAGGAAATGAATAAATTGGGAGCAAACATTGTTTTTTTTTTTTCTTTTACTAAGAGACCCATTTAGGGGCAGAACAACATTGCAAACTCAAAAGATCCTGGGTGGGGGAAGTCTATGCATCACACTTCGTGGCCTGCCCACGAAAGAGAGGGGTAGCGATCCTAATAAGGAAAAAAAACACCATTTAGAGTACTACGTGTCAAAACAGATCCAGAGGGTAGGTTTGTTAGAGTGACTGGGGCAATGGGGATGCATAAAATTAATATCTATGCACCAAATGAGGAGAATCTAAGACCTGGCTATTTCAAGGACGCATTAGCTCAAGAAATCATATATGCATTCAGCATCAGCACTACAGTGTATGGTAGAACGTTATTGTGGGCAAAATTCAGTACAAACACACAGCTGTTGTACCATCGTGGAGACGTCATGATGGTGTTGTACCTGCCTGAGTATGTCACATCAATGGTACAACACCATGGAACGTCTTGCGCATGCGCAATAGACAGCACTCAGCCACGCAGAAGACAGATCTATGGTGATCATGGGGAAATGGCCGCAGCGGTGAGATTTTTTTAAAACGAAGACAGCAGTTCTCATGAAATGACACAGTCCGGATGTTAGGCATTGGTGGGTAGCGTCATATTTTATTTAAAAACTGTAGTCTGTGGCAGTTGGAGAACGTGGACCGAGCAGGGCTTCTTCTTGTCGTGTGTGTGTGTGGGGGGGGTGCTAACGAGCAACAGCACAACTGTTACAGCCACGATCAAGACACGTTTTTGCTGATGCCCATACACTATATAAGACAATGTATGGGCATCAGTTAACAACATCGCTGAATTCATTTCTCAAGGTTAGCAGGCAACAGTAAGGCTCTCGAGATTCGCTCTCTAGGTTTACACAGTTGCCAAGGTAACCTCTCAAAATGAATACAGAGTTGTTGTTACCTGATGGCCACATTATCCTCTATGGGGGTTTCAATATCTTACTCATAGCCTAGACAAGTCAGGGTCAGGTAAAGGGGAGAAACGCTTGAGGGCCTCGACTGTATTACATGGAATTATGTCAGAATTTTTTTCCCCCAATTGTTCAACCAAGTGAGAGACACTAAGCTGAAAACTTGTTTACAGGTGCAACCTAGGAGCACAGGGAAGTTAAGTGACTTGCTCAGGGTCACACAGTATGCAAGTGGGGGCTGTGGGATTCAAACCCAGGTCTCCAGATTTGCAGCTCACAGCCTTAAACCACTGCGCTATACTGCCTCCCTTGTGCATTTGGGCATCTAGTAATTTGCTGGATGTATGGAGATACCGAAACACAGGGTAAAAGATTACAGTTTCTACTCCCTGAGGCACAACCAGTACTCCAGACTGGACTATTTATTGTCAAAAGAGTTTGAACCCATGGTGGGTGGCTCAGTTTGGAGACTTAATCCCAGCCTACTTAACAGAGCAGACTTCAAGGGGATGATATCAGAGGAGGTACCATCATTCTTAGCATTTAACCCCCCAGAAGGCTCCTCGGCCTCGATTTTATGAAATACATTAAAAGCGTACTTGCAGGGGAAAAATCACTACAGACGCCACCAAACTTAAAAAGGAAAGCATCTCCAGACAGAAAGAGTTGGAAGAGCAGGTAGCCTCACTGGAGCAGCAACACAAATCTAGATTAGACCCCCATAAGTAAGCTGCAACTGGAAGAGGCTAAGAAAGCATTTGGGAAACTACTGGAAAATAAAATAGAGGGGAAACTCAGATATGCAGGAAACTTTATCATGAGTCAGGGAACGGAGCTGGTACATTACTAGATGCCCAAATGCGCGAGGAGGCAGTAAGCAGAGCAGTTCTCCAAATAAAAAAAAGTGGCAACCCAAGATTGTATGGCCAAACCCAGAGAAATGGCCCAACAATTCGCAGATTTCTATAAAACTTTACATAGCTCTGACAAGGCACCATCACATGCCCTGGAGTACCTAGAGAGTATCCCTTTGCCCTCCCTTCAGGACAGCGACACTCAAACATTAGGAGCTTGTATCACCGGGCAAGAACTCCAAACATAAGTTGCCACCCTACAGAACTCCAAAACTCTAGGGATGGACGGCTATCCAGCTGAGTTTTTTAAGACATTCTCGGCCGAGTTGCTCCCACTCCTTCAGAGAACCTTTAATAACATGTTGAGAGATGAAGAGTCCATCCCTCCCTCCTGGTAATATGCCCAAATTACTGTTCTTCCTAAACCCGAGAAAGACCCTAGGGAATGTGGATCATATCGACATATCTCATTACTAAATACAGACCTAAAGATCTTCACAGGGATTCTGGCCTTCAGATTACAACCACATATGAGATCCCTAGTACACTGTGACCAGACGGATTTTATAAAACATAGACAAATCCAAGACAACATCCATAGGTTCCTTAACATAATCTCCTCTCAGAGGCAGCAGCGGCAACTCCAATAGCCATAGGGATCGACGCGGAGAAGGCCTTTGATAGGGTCGACTGGTGCTTCCTCCTTTGAGTACTAGGCAAGTTGGGTCTAAGGGAGAAATTTGAAGGTGCCATATCAGCATTGTATGAGGGAGTGGTGAGGGTTAATTGCTGTTTGTTAGAGAGATTTGGCTTCGGAAGGGGTACCCGACAGGAATGTCTGCTCTCCCCTTTGCTTTTTGTCCTGTCACTCGAACCCCTGGAAATCCAGATTCGTAAACACCCCCAAATTCAAGGCATATGGGTAGGCAAGGTGTAACAGAAGATTGCATTATACGCTGATGATGCCTAGTTTTTTTCTGGGTAACCTGACTGCCTCATTTACTGCAGACCCTGGAGCAATTTTGTAAGTTGGAAGGGTATAAAATCAATCTAAATAAATTAGAGGCTCTTATCAAAAGTGGCACACCCTCCCAAGATTCAAATAGCAATTTCCATTTACATGGGCTCAAAGGAATACAGTTCGATACCTGGGGGTTCAGATTTCAATAGATTTGAGTAAGCTTTTCTCCAATGATTATGTAAAACTATTGCACACCATTAAACAAGACCTAGCTAGGTGGAACATTCTTCCTCTGTCCCTGCATGGCAAATCATAGAAACATAGAATTTGATGGCAGATAAGGACTGCTTGGCCCACATAGTCTGCCCATTTCCCTACCTAACGGATAAGCTGCAGATCCTAGTTAACCAACAGCCTACTTCCTCCTACCCCCACACTAGAACTGCTTTATGTCTGTCCCATGCATTCTTGAATCCCCCACTGTTTTTGACTCCAGGACCTCCTCAGGAAGGCTGTTCCATGCATCTACAACCCTTTCTGTGAAGAAATACTACCTCACATTACCTCTGAACCGCCCCCCCTCTATCTTCAAATTGTGCCCCCTTGTTCTTGTACATCTCTTTTTCTGAAACACGCTATCCTCTTGGACTTTGTTGATTCCCTTGAGGTACCTGAAAGTTTCTATCATGCCACCCCCCCCACACACACCTTTCTTCGAGGCTATGCACATTAAGCTCCTTCAGTCTTTTTTCATATGTTTTCTGGTGCAGACCCTGCACAATTTTGGTTGCCCTCCTCTGGACAGCCTCCACCCTGTCTATGTCTTTGCAGAGATGGGGTCTCCAGAACTGCACACAGTACTCCAGATGTGGTCTCACCAACTGTCTGTACAGAGAGATAACAACTTCCCGTTTTCTACTGGTGATGCCTCTCCCTATGCATCCCAGTATCCCCCCAACCCTCCTTACTGCCTTCTCGCATTGCTTGCCCACCTTTAGGTCATCTGATATAACTGCCCCTAGGTCCTTTTCCATTTTTGTTGTTGTCAGTATCTCACCCCCATCGTGTATTCTTCTCTCACGCTATCACAAGCTATTAAAATGAAAATGTCCTTCCCCGTTTATTATTTTTATTTCAAACACTCCCCATTCATATCCCACAAGCCTACTGAAAAGACATGCTCACCTCCCTGAGACAATTTATAGGGGGGACCACAGATCCAGAGTGCCCTTAGCTAAATTAACTCAGGCCAGAGACAGGGGTGGCACTGGGCTCCCAGATTTTAAATTGTATTACTTAGATGCACAGGGCCTTTGGCTTCACTCTTGGTTAAGGCAGAGACAGGAATCAGAATGGTACATAATTAGGGTTACCACCTGTCCCAATTTTCGCAGGACAGCCCTGATTTGGGCAGCTGTGTCCTGCAAAAAAACATGAAAAATACTAAATGTCTTGATTTTACAGTAGGAAAAATATTTTCTGACGTTCCACTAAATGTTCCAGAAAACTACAATAGCTTAACTTAAATACCTTAAAATGATAAGAAACAATAGAAGCAACTAAGAAACTACAATACTTAGCCTTAATTCTGATTAAATAGAGAAAACCTGTCTGTTGCATCGATCGAGATTAGGTACTGTCCTGCGAAAATCATGTTTCAGTAAGAAATATCCCACTTTGGGCTTCTTAAAAGGTGGTAACCCTATACATAATGGAGAAGGAACAATTACCTCAAGTCCCCATCTGGTCAGTGGTTACAGGAAAAAACCCAGAGACACTCTTAGATCAGATTGAGAACCCCTGGACCAAACACACAGTTATAGTCCTCAATAAGCTGAGGCACCTAACAGGCACCCGAAATGAGTTGGGTCTCCTGTCCCTGATCAGATTTCACTCTAAGTTTCAACCTCCTAAACTGGATTGGGGATATGACTTTTGGGAGGCACAAGGCCTAGTACGTTTATCTCAACTACTGCAAAATAAAATATGCATGAGCTTTAGCCAGCTCCAACAGAAATATGGCCTCCAAAGAGAGGACCACTTCAGATTCCTACAAATCTGGAACTTTATTCAGGAAAACTCCCATCAGACCCAAATTCCAAGACCTCAAACTGAGTTAGAAAATCTATTTTTTTGGTGGGTAAGGTTGTCAGCTAAAATGAGGCCCATATTCCTGCTATATAAGCTCCTATCAGAAGCCACTCCCTCATGGTCAGACAGCCTACGTAAAACTTGGGCCACAGAAATAGGGTGACACATACCGGAACCTAGCTGGCAATCTCGTCTCGAGAAGGGGTGGGCAGTTACATCCTCACCCTCCTGGAGGGAGTTTAATTGGAAAATCCTAACTAGGTTTTTTCCTTACCCACAATCATACAAAACATTTTGGGTCCACCAACACAGATAGTTGCTGGAGACTTTGTGGAGTCACAGGTTCACATTAGTATATTTTCCGGGGTTGCCCGACATTAACTCCCTTCTGGCAGCAAGTCCATGCCAAAATCCTGAATATTCTGGGTTTCCCATACCTTTCCACCTTTTCAGGGTTTGGTCCTGGGCATGGGGGAGGGGTTGGAAGGGCGCAGAGGACAGCATAAGCTGTTTCACATTCTCGGACTTGCATCCCTCAAATGTATTACCACTAAATGGCTTTCACCAGAGCCCCCCTCCCTTAACACATGGACACAGAAGGTTTGGGAAATTGAGACTATGGAAAGGTTTACAGCAGCACTCCGTCTCAGAACAGAGGGCTTTTCTGGAGGTGTGGAGGCCCTGATACGCACGGTTTCAAGGAGAGCAGGAGGTGGATCATGATGCGGGCCCAGTCTGACAGCCAGGGGGAACTTCTATCCCTGAGGGGGTGGGAGGTCTCCTCCAATATAAATTTCTTGACACTGGGCTGGTGCTCAGGTGGGCCCACTCATCATCTTCATCTTTTAGAAAACTGGATAATCTCATAGATAACCCTAGAGTCATCTTTATATCCATATGAACACAAACAATCAGATGAACTAGTGAAAAGACACAGAGTTTGAGGCTGAATGTTGGAATTTATTGATTCTTTATTCTTTAACGTTTATTTTTTCTAAAGAACCTTTTAGTCATGTATTTGGTAACTTATTGGAAGACATTTTGAGGATAGAGGCAACTGGATTTTTCTCCTATCGCAGCTTGGACTGGATTGACTCATTTCAACTTCGGGTTGCCAATGAGGGACAGATTCTGCTGTAATGTTCTTTAGGGCTACCTGCACATGTTGGTGATTACCTTAAAAGGTTGATTTATTCTTAATTCTATTACAGCTCTGGGAATAAATTACATTGTGGAGGAACTGAAAATGTCTGTATCAATGTATAACTGTATGCCTTTTCGGTCTGTGGACTTCTATAACTGTAACAGAGAAATAAAAACTAAGTTTAAAAAAAAAAAAGAAAGAACGCATCCTGAAGATCCAAACAGCAAAACCACGTGTTTTGCTCTAGAGATGGTGTGATCTGGGACAGAGTTACCATCCTGAAGGAGTGGGACGTGAGAAACCTGCTCAGGTCGTGCAGATCTAAAATAGGGCACCAGGCCCCCTGCCCTGTCCATTTTGGCACCTGGAAATACCCAAGGGGAAACCCTCAGTGAGCAGCAGTATCTGCCACTCTGACCATGACCTCCATGCGGAGGAGATGGGTCATCTCGTTTTGGACAACTGACCGAGTGTCTGCAGAAACCAAGCCCTGCCATGGGGCGCAGGCTCAGCTTGGAGAGCACTGCTCAAATTCTAGAGGCAGACCCTGACCTACCACTTCCAAAACCCACCTATCCATGGTAACAGCAGAACAGGTGGAAAGGAAGTGGCGGAGCTGGCCCCCCACGGAAGGACCCAGGGGAGAGGTGACAGGAATGGGGTTGGCGGAGGAGGAGGCCCGGCCGAGGAACCCCCGGGATCTTTGCCTCCAGGCTTATGGGGCACTGAAGCCACTGACTTGGGCCGGGGGGGGGGCCCCCCCAAGTCTGAGCCTGCTGCCTAGACTGATACTGGCTGGTTTGGCCACAGTGGGGGAAGGCCAGAAGGGCTTGTGCTTCTGCTGCCTGGAGCCCTTAGAGTCCTTCTGGACGGACTGGACAGAGTCCAAGGTGGCACTGGACTTTTCTATGCACTGGAAGTGACTGCCGACTCCGGGACCAAACAAGTCAGTGCCCAGAAAGGGTACGCCCATCAATCTGTGTTGCGTATCTGCCGTCAAGCTGGAGATCCTCACCCAAGCCCTACGGCGTATGGCAATGGCAGACACCACCAAGCGGGCACAAGAATCCCCATATCCAGAATGGTCTGGAGTTACTGCTTGGCTACAGCCCAACCCTGATCCTAGACCCATTTGGCCATGGTCTGAAGGCCCACAGGGTGATGAAGAAGCACCTCATCCAGGGAGCCCAAGAGGGCAAGGGAGAAATGTGCCATAATGACAGCCAAGCTTGCTGGGCAGAGACTGAGTGAGGAGGCAGCATAACCCTTCTTTGCTGAGTAATCCAATTTCTTGAACTCCTTATCAGAGGTTTATCAACGTCCTTATGACTCGAGTGCTGAAACACGGAATCAGTCATTATCCCCTAGGCCGACTGGTGTTCCGTGAACCCCAGGGAACTGATGTGCACCACCGATTTGCAGGCTATACGGGCTGATGGCGCCGGGCAGGAAGCAGGGTGCTGCCAAACATCCAGGGCCGACCGACAATGGCCTCAGCCACTGGGAAGGCCTCCGTCAGTGAATCCCCTTTATCCCAAATATCATTGAGGGGTAATGGGCCCGCTTCTCGATGGGCTCCAACGGCATCCCCATGAATTCGGAGATGAGACAGAGGATGGCCAAGAAGGATGAAGGGCCTTCGTCCGCTGAGAGATCCCTCACCGACTCCACATCGACCGGATGGGAGTGGAGCTAGGAGTCATTGTCAGATCGACCCGCCGGGGACGGTGGGGCGTGAGAATGACCAACAGCCGACTGGGAAGCCCATTAGCAGGGCAAGACTCCTTGGACAGGGCCCCGAACAAAGGCTGTGGTGGCTCCATCATGATTGGTGGAGAAGACAGCTTAGGCTAAGCCAGAATGGTCTTTACTGGCTCCACAGGCGAGGAGTGGAGTCAACCAACTCCGGAAACTCTGGAGATGTGGGCATCGGCCTGGAAGGCGACAACCAGGTGATACCCAGGGTGGGAGTCAGGGTCAGCTTCTGACCAGCCAGAACCAACTGTTGCCACATAAGGTCCTCATAGTGCTGATTCAACTTGCATCAAAACCTCCCCTCAGCCGAGGAGGACGAGGAAGAAGAATAGCAGCGACGGTGCCGCTTCTTGTGACACCGAGAATGGTGCCTGTGGGATCTCTTCGACCCACTAGAGGAGGACGACCAAGACCAGGACCGAAGCTGTCAGGGGGACTGACGGGGTCGCTCAGAGGGAATCGGGGAGAGCCACAGTTCCTCCTGGTCTTCTGGAGCCTAAGGATCCAGCCCAACGGGCTGGATCGGCTTGTAGGTCGGAAGGACCAAGGTCCTAAAAAGAGAACTGTCAGCTTCATTGAGAGATAGCGGGTCGACTGAGTCGAGAAAAATCTCAGTCGGATCATCAGCACGCGTCTCGGCAGGCTGGCCTGATGGGGGCACCATGAAGCTAAGGCTGTGGTTACAACCATAATCGAAAAATTACTGGGACCGAGACTGGCAACGGTGAGTCTTCTCTTTGTCTTTCGACGACTCCTTTTCGCGGAAGCGCAAATTGTGCAAACCCGAAGGGCCCTCTCCCTTGGTCAGGAGAGACTGGCACAACTCCTTGAAGGAGCCTGAAAAGGCAAAGCCCAATTTCAGAGGCATAAAGGTGGAGACCGAAGAGGACTGCTCAGCAGCCTTGGCCGCCTCCCCCTCGAAGGCCTTCATCTGCTCCAACTGTTCATCAGACCCCGTGGTTGCAGAGATCACCCAATGGACTTCCTTGGATTTGACCGCCGGGTTCCATTTTTCCAGATGGACCAGCTGCAATTGGGCAAGACAGTCGTCAAGCAAATTCGGTTGAAATGAGCGACAAAAATCGCAGGCCTGGGTATCATGCTTGTGACCCAGGCAGTAAACGCATGTGGTGTGTGGGTCAGCATATGACATGTTCTGCCCGCAGGGGCGCTGGCAGAACACAGGCGTGGTCCTGTCCTCCATCGCAGTTGTAATCGAAGATGTTGAAGATAAAACTCTGACAAGTTTTAGTTTTGGAAGTACTGTAAATCCGAAGATTTAAGCATCAGGGCCTACTCAACGCAGGAGCGGTTAGGAGGGAACTTGCTTCTTCCAGCAGAAAGGAAGATCTGACATCATGAGGCAGAGCCGAGGGATATACCACCCGAGTGGATGGGAGGAGCTAGCTTGAAGACATTCCGGTGAATCTTAAAGGCGAAAGGACATGCCAAAACGTGTGGATAGAAAAACATATCCACGTCCCTAGAACCAGTAAATAACTACCCCTGTGCCAGCCTGCCTTTAAACTTTCAAAATCTAATAGCTGCCATTGTTTCCCGCTGCTTAGCCAGCAACAGACTGTTGCCCAGAGTGATAAATAATTCCACAAAACATTTTTTTTCCTACTTTCTATTTATTCGCCTTCCCTGCCCCACTGTGCTCCACCTCAGTTCCTTCCTACCTGAAGCCCCACGACAGTCCCCTCATGTAGCCTTGAATTCCCCCCAGTTGGGGACAAGGTGGGGCCCTTACACTCCAAACTAATGGCACTTTGTTGGGGCCGCCACGTGGGACAGACAGGGGACCACTGACGTCTGTGCTGGCGCTCCATCTTCCCAGAGAGCAGGAGGTGATTTTTCTTCTTTCTTCTGGATGTACCATGTGTCCTGACGTCAAGGCGGAGATCCACCAATGTCTGGCATGCCCAACCCCTCTCTTGCATGGCCGGGCTCTTGCTGTACCCCAGGCCTCTGCCTGGGGTCAATTGAGCACCGGACCTGGTACCCCCCCCCCAGAAAAGGCGAGCAGTACACGGACACTCAGCCTTCTCCCTTCGGCCGGCCCTCCAGCTCTCTGGGCTCATTCTCGAACCCTGGTCGCCAACGGTAGCATTACCACTGCGCCAGAGGACCGCCTCTTTTTTTTTTTTAATAAGCACCATCTTGCCAATTCCCAACCATTCCCTGGCATCCTGTAATCACCGGCACACCCTCCACGATCTGTAATTTTTTACAGATACAACTTCAGCTCCAGCTATAGTGTCCAGTGGCAGGCAGGGTGGGAGGACCACATCTACTTTATTCTGCAGAAGTTTTTGGTTTTTTTTGTTTAATTCCATACCTTCAGTGCTTCTGTTGTCATGTTGCGGTCTGACAGTACTCCCAATGGCTGCCCCTGTTGAAACTGCAGTCTCATAACTGCGGCGTCATCAGACCAGCTCCCAACACTGCCATCACACCAGCTCCCAACCACACACTGTCTCTGCCATCCCGTATTCATTTACGGGACAGGACACCAACTACAGTGTCTGGCGGCACGTAAGTAGGACATGGGGGCCGCAGACCATGGGAGGGGGGTGACCACAGCTTCCTTGGGATTACTGCTTCAAAGGATCAGAAACATAGCAGTGCCCTTTACTGACACATATACCTGTAGAGGGACTACTATGCCAAAAGAGAACAAAAATGATTCTTAGTTCATTTTTTTTTATTTAATTTTTTTATTTTAATAATCTGTCACCTAAAACCCATCTTCTGAGTGGAATAATACCCTCCAGGGTGGGCGATATAGGCTATATGGGGCCTTCCAGGGGCTAGAAGGGCCTCTGCCCTCAGCATCGGGCCTCTTATGCCCCTGGGCAGTTCAGTATAGCGCAATGATGCCTACCCTGTTGGGTATTACTGCTTACACAACTCTCGAATGTTTTGTTTTCTGTCTCTATCGTCTTTAAAACCAACTCTCTATGTTGCCCTCTTATTGTGACATTATAAATGCTCCAACCAGTGACATGATCAGAATCAGAAAATGGCTCTGAACCCTGATCCTGCTACTGGCATAGGCTGCTACACAAATTACATTGTAACAGGGCATTAAGCAAGGTAAAGAGATCCTGCACACGTACTGGATAAAGTAGAGCATGTGACGACACCAAGCATGGTCTAATTTCCAAGTAGATCCCTGGTTGCTGTTGCAGTACGATTTTTAACCACACAGTGTAGTGCAGCAGTAGTTAGCACCCATGGACCCGAATGCATAGTAAGAAAACGGATCCAAGCCATGTAGTGAAATATTACAGCACCATCATTATTTTGTTTTGTAAAGCAAGCTGTGTGTGTTCTGTAGGCAAAAAAAAATCTTCAAGACACAAAACATCATTATTTACCACCCACCCTCCCGAATGGATAGTGAGAGAAGGCACCCAAGCCGTGTACTTCAATATTGTGGTACCATCCATGAAATACCAGCACCAATATTATGTTTAGTAGAGTAAGCTGTTTTGCTTATTTAGGTTACAAAAAATAAAAGTACATCGTAGAACCAATGGAAAGTTACCACTGTTTGCATACACAAGGGGATAAGGGGAACGAGCAGTTTAGGAAACACACTAGATGCAGATTTTTGGACGCAAATCACATAAGCAAGCCCAGCATCCATCTCATCATGTTACGGGAGTGCAACGGAGAAATGTTTCGAGCGTCGGCAAACGAGCAGTGTAAGTTATTTGAGAAATGTAAACGCATAAGAAGATGAACAAAATGTATAGTTTTTGGAAGCAATGTTCTTAAAAAATAAACAGTCTTGAGCACCACAATGTGTATAATGTTTCCACCCAGAAGTTGTTTACCTTTGAACGACCAGCAAAGTAAACATTAGAAGTGCAAAGATAATACGTTCTGTTTTTGTCACAAAAAAATAACAGTAGAAACACATTATTGTTACAGTGGATGCCCTGTTACAAGAGCATTAAACCACTTGAAAGGAAACCCATCCTTTCGAGTGGTTTAATGTTTACATGGAGCAGCTTCTCAGTATGCTCAGTTTTCATGGAAGCAGCTGTGTCCACGCAAGTATCAACATAGGAGCCATAGCTGAATTGTAACAATCAGGGGATACAAAAATCTAATCCTATCAGACAATAGCGAACAGTTTAAACACATACTCACTAGAGGATAGGACATAGCGTGACAGAGGCAGAGAGAGAGAGAGCGACAATGTAACAGAAACCAAAATATTCATACAGGGACAAAAACAGGATGGACTCCTTGAATTTATTTAAATAATGGAATAAGTAGCAGGATCAGCAAAAGAGTTAACAGACTGATTAATGATGTCAAACTTATAATGCCATAATGGGGGCTACATACAGATATGGATTTAAAGACAAAGAGGGAAACTGAATACAAAGAGAGCTGTACAGAAAAAGAACAGGGACCAAGTAAACATCAGTTGGGAAGGTTATATGTCTCTTTTGCCCTTTAATATCTGTAGAGTTTGGTTGTACACTTGTTTTACTTAGAAGATGCAACAGTTTCAGTTCGATATAAAAAGGTTATGGCGCCCATTTAATACCCACACTCCTCTGTATCCCATCATACAATCTCTAAATGCACACAGCAGCAGACAGCATAGGGTCCCACCTCATCCCAGAGTGCAGTCCTTCTGCTCAAAGACTCTTCTGGTCGCAGAGACATCAGAAAGCTCGAAACATCAGAAAGAGTTACTCTGGTCTGGAAAAGAAACAAAACAAAAAAAAACATTAAATGAAAAGCTATCAAAAGTAAGAAGATTAAACATTATTATGAAATAGTTGTCAGACAACCATTTAGTTGTCTGGCCAAGCTCTTAGAGGGTTATGCTAAATAGCAGGTAAGATGCCACTTTGTAGAGTGTAGTAAACAGTGTTTTGTTTTTTTTCCAACAACTTAAAGTTCTAAAAATGCTTAAAAATGATTTGGAATAACAACTACAATACGGCATTCCCTGGGTTAGGTTACCTCCACAGACCCATACTCCTGCGTTAACAGTATATGGCTTTTTTCATCAGTCCAGGAAGGTAAATAGTGAGGGAGAACCTAAACATGAAAAGGACAGGTAGGGCTTCTGTGGTGGAAAAATGGCTATCAGATGAGCAAAATGTCCCTATATAATGGTTCCAGTCTTCTCATAAAGTGACCCTGAATGAAAAGCCACAGAGGCAGTAGCTGATGCAGTCGGGAAGGAAGGTGCTGAGAAGGTGGGGGTGCAAAAAATTCTTCTCTGATTTATCTCGTGCTTCATGGGGCAGTTTAAAAGTTTCAAAAGTTTGTTTAAAACCACTGTTAAATCATACACAGTGCAACCTACTTAAGAAGGCCATTCATACCAGATGTTCATTTAGTATGGATAAAAAAGCAGTTGACAAAAGTCAGACTCACTGATGTCAATTGAATATATGCAGTATAAAACGGATGTTGCAGTCTCTACACAGCGGATGCTCAAAGCAGGAAATCCTGTCCTAAGGAATGTCTAAAAGAGCTGTCACATTACATTATCAAGCCCTGCCCTATCCAGCAGCTAATCACTGACTGAATCACCCCTAAAACCCACTAAGCTTACCAATGAGAATCTTTACTGTATTTTTTGCCTCCTACCTCCTGCTGCTTCAGTCTATCAGTTTCTCTCCCAGTCTCAGCTCTAAAAACTGTCTGGCTTAGAAATCTTTGTAACATGGCAAAAAAAAGTGAAACAAAACAAAGCAGCAAGACAGGGTAAAACGCACCTTGTGGTACATCAGCAACCATGGTCTAATACCATAGTAGACCATGGTTGTGATCGGGAGCGTGACGAAATAATTAGACCACGGTTGGGATTGTGCTGGCACCGCACAACCTCGGTGAGGAACGAGGTGAACAAATCGTCAGGAAGGGAATCAATAGTTTGTTTTCGAGCCATGCGAACGTAGTGTGTGCTGAAACAGCCATCCACCCACCTACCCAACAGACCTTGGACACTCGCAAAATAAGTGCAACATATAAACAAGCAGAGCCTCAGTGCCTTGTATGCAGGAGAAAGGGTGAGCGGTATATAAATCTGTCTTTACAAGTAGCTGTGCGAATCGATGAATACAAACAAGCATGTTATCACGAGCCTGCCATGGGAAAAGTCGTTGCTCTCCATAGTAATATGTGTGTACCCGAGCCAGTTGCACAGTGTGCATGGGAACATGCAAATCTCGACACATACCCACATGGCACCAGCAGAGAGCGACAGAAAAACCTTACAGTGGACGTGACACGGGAAAAGAGAAGTGATAGGGGAGAAAAGTAACCACACTCAGCATTGTGTGTACTTGTTCTGGATATTTTACCCACTTCGTGTATATTGCAAAAAAAAAACACAACCATATGAATAGAGGTTAAATGTGCAACGTGCACATGCACATTTCAAAGTGACTAGAACATTATGGAGATATCACTGACAGATAAGCTCATCTTTTCACTCCAGGTTGTTGTTTATATTCATGTGATATAATAATACATATGTACTTCCTACAGTGCTTGCCATGTTACAAGTGGATTAAGCCACTCAAAAGGAAGGGCTACTGAGGAATTAATCCTTGGTTGGAGGCACCCTGCCTTCAGCCTCATGTCCCAACTCCCCCCCCCCCCACCACCACCATGGATTAATTCCACAGTAGACCCATCCTTTCTCGTGGCTTAATCTTTACTTGTAACATGGCTCTAAACAACACAGTGAAATAACTAACACAGATTGGTTAAACAGCAGCAGCTGACCATGAAGTAACCATGGATTAATTCCACAGCAGAACCATGGTTGCTTCTGCAGTACCGTTTTCAACCACCATAAAGTATTAGAAGAAGCTGTCTCCGCAAGGTAAATACAACTAGCCTTGGGAAACGCTGCATATTAATGACATAGCGTCATGGAATCAGTCCCAGAATGCATTGTACCTGTTTGAGGAAGTAAGAGCGGTCGATGCAAGCACTGATAATTATATTTAAATAAATGTTGTTCCGAGTAGATTTTCAAGCAATTTACATATGTTATTAAGCAACCGACTGTAGTGCTGACATAAAAGTTTGAATTTTTCCTCGAAGACAACCGCAATGTATGTAAGTAGCGCTACACTGGTGCCACACGTTGAATTAAATACCTAAACTAAGCCTGTTTGCCTGGAAAGTATTCATTCAGCATTATGTGCAATAACTCGGTACATGTAACAATACTTGCAATAATTGCCATGTTACAGGAGCATTAAAGCACTCCAGACCATGGTTCTACTGAGGAATTAATCCATGGTTGGGTGGTTGGACGCACTCTGCCTTTGGCCTCGTGCCTCAATCCTCCCAAACCATGGATTAATTCCACAGTAGAACCATGGTCTGGAGTGGTTTAATGCGTACTTGTCTCAGGTGCAGCAAAAGGTAGAAACTGGCTGGCAGAGGCTTTTTTATAGACTGGCTGGTTAGCAAATGATTTTAATTTTATGTTTTTAATTTTTTTATTTATTCTTTATGCACCACAATGGTTCCACAGTGTGCAGCATAAATTAGAGACTAGCTGGCTGAGGAGGAGGAGTTTTTTTTTGTTACACACCATGATCATTCCTCAGTATGCACTCTCAGTGTCCTGCTTACTTTTGTACTTCCAGTCACAGCCTCCCTCCTCAGCCCCAATCAGCTGCACAAGACAGCCACTCAATCCACGACAGCAGCAAAGCCAACAAAAAGGGAAAGCAGGTACATTACAAAAAACATTTCTTTATTCTTTCAAAAGCACGGGCAGAAAAGCAGGAAAAAATAATCTGGCTGTGCAGTTACTAATGTAGCTCAGCCAAGTCAGCGGGACTGCTTTCACACTACAGTACATTGTGGCGATACAGTAGTTTCTATGGAAAACGACAGAACGGAAAACCCGACAATGGACAAAATTAGTTCACATGAATGTGTCCATTATAAATGGATTGTGCTCGACTTCAAATAATTTTTAAACATTTTTAAGGCTTTTTATAGGTACCCACACAAGGTGGGTGGGAACAGTGCAGTCAGTGACCATGCTAATGTGCGCTAGAAGGGAGAAAAACTCGCTGGTTTGCTTTTGGACATGCTTCTGATGAACATGTGCATCTGTTCAGATAAGCATTCTTGGTGACCTGTCTGAGTGCTGTGCATGTGAACCACATGCATGCTGTGTCCCCTTTCCTCTTGCATGCTCATGACATCGTCGCACGTCTGTTTTTTTTTTTCTTTGTTTTGTTTGGCTCCCTTCAGTTCAGATCAGATGGTCCATGCACATGGTCTGGGAGAGGGAAGGAGTGGAGTCGGGACACAGCTGACTGGTGCGGTCTAGTTGCACGGTGTCTGGCACATCCAATCTCTGTCACTGAATGCTGGCCTCAGCTTGCCCTCTGCAGCAGTGTTCCTCCTCCCCCTCGTGCACTGGTCTGCAGTGGCAGACTGGATGTGGCTGGCCATTGCCATCTTCACTGCAGCCGCAAGGAGGGAGACAACGAATGACAGCAGGCTCCACAGAGATGGCAGGGAGCAGTGATGCAATGCCAATCTGCCCTTGGTGCACAGCAGAAGGGTGGCTGATTGAAGTTGGTGGGTGACTGTTACTGGTGTGGCCAGTACAGGTTTGCATGGTATGTGTGCACTGTGCCTGCCTGTCCTGAGAAATGGTACTTATGTTTGTCTTGACCAAGCATGTCCTAACCAACAGTGCATAACTGATTGAGAAGGATGGAGAAAGGAAAATAATCAAGGTATGAGTGGGCAGAATCTAGTGGTAACAGAAAGCTAACAGATGCCAATAGCAGAAAAAGTGAATCATGGAAATTGAACTGCGTGCAAAAACAAATCTTTATTTATGGTCCACACACCAACATAGACGGGAACAACAGATACTTGGGGCACCTAGCCAGTGTCTTGTTCCTGTCTATGTTGCTGTGCAGACAGTGAATGAAGACTTATTTCTGCAAGTAATTCACTTTCCAGAGTCCTCTTTTTTGCCATTGGCAGCTATTAAATTTCTGTTACCAACGCTGACTAGCGTGTGCACCATTCTGTTGAACTTGTTCTTGGCTTGGGCTGTGCATGCCTTTGTGCCCAGTGGTCCATAAGAGCTTTTTCTGTGGGCAGGATGTGGAGTTGGGGCCTCTTTGGGCTGACATTGCAGCGAGGTTGGGTCAAGTTTAGCAAATGGCTGGCCCTATGGCGCAAAGGGATGAGGTGCTAGATGCCACACTTAGCGCTATGCCAGCGACCTGGGTTTGGGAACAGACCCGGCCCATCGGGGGTCAGTAGGGGAGGGAAGGGATTGGGCATCCGGAGGACTGCTCTCACTTCCCTGGGGAGGGATCCGGGTCTTGTACCACTCCTTAGCAGCCCCTGGTGGAAAGCAGGAGCAGAAAGGACAAGCGGCACCGAAACAAGGGGAGAAGTGGAGGTGGACGTCGGCACATAGGTGCTATAACGTCACTGCACGTCTGTGCTCCATGGGGGAACCTACAGAAAAATCCCGGAGAACCAGGGAGGCAATGAGGGCCCCAGGGAACTGGACCCACATCCCCAATGTTGGACCCTTCCTCCGATGGTCCCAGGCAGCACCCACACAGGGCGGACCCGCTACTTTCAGTAAGAGCTGCCAGATAGGTAAGGTTGGCCTTCCCCCAGGGGGTGATCCGGGGAGCTGTGAAGTCCTGGTGGGAGGGGATGTGGGAGGAGGGTCTCGGCGGGGAGCAGAAGTCCACATCGAGTGGGCACCTCTAAGCCAGAAAAAGAATTTACAAAAGGTTGAGCAAATGATTTGGTGTGGGAACCTCTGTCTCCAATCAGTTGCTCAGTTTGCCCCAACACCCCTGCAGTACAAGGGGAAGAAGACTAGAGCTGCTGTGGCTTGGGTGTAGGAGTCAGAGTTGTGTTTCAAGTAATGTTGGCACAGCAGCCATTCAGAAAGTGAAACAATGTGGCAAGTAGTGTTGTCATGGAGGGACATTGTTTTATGAGGTGGTGAGCATGCATTTGTCTTAGGCAATCTGTAAAAAAATGTGACTATCCATGGTGAGTGAGTACGAGCGTACATGCATGTGTGTGGCCTAGCACAGCGAAACTGCTTTGCACACTGTCAAAATGCAACAATTTGGCAGCTTACATTTTAGACCCCAAAAGAGTTCTGACCCACATTTTTGGCACTGGCAGGTCCAGCTGGACCCTTGTTGTTGGACCCCTACTTCGGTTGCTGTCAGCAGTTCCTCGAACTGTCAAGGAACCAGAGAAAATGCAGTTTTACTCAAAACACAAATAAAACTGAACACAGAGTCTGAAAAGTTAGCTAGTTGTTAAATTTTTAACCTTTTATTTTAATAAAAACAACAAACTGAGCCACTAGAACTGGAACCGGACTCGGGGAAGCTGCTCATGTGGTGGAATTTTTATATATCCTAAAGTATAATACCTTTATGTTCTAAAGCTTATTGTACCAGAGCTTATAACTGTTATATGTGATTATAGCCATATAGATATGTTGCTTCTCATATGCTCTAAAACTATCTGTTTGTTATAGCCATATAGCCATGTTGCCTTTCATATGCTTTAAAACTATCTGCTTTGTAAAACAGCCATAATGAATGTGCAGTTCTGTGCTAACTAAAACAAAGGAGGTTGTTTGACAAAGATAAGAAAACCTTGAAAAATTAAATGAAGTGAAATACAGCTGGTTGTAACTAAGATAAAGGGAGACACATAGTAAGTATAAAAAACAACTCCTTATACGGAAAGTGCTGAATCTAAGGTTTTGCTAAAGATAAGGAAAAGCTGTTGTTAACATGAGATCACTGTTAGACTGTGAAACTAAAAAGGTATATAAGCCTCTGAACAATAATCGAGGAGCTCTTGCCTTAGCCGAGGCTCCCACACATGTGTGTGTACAGACAATAAACTGAGTTTATTGGAATAACCATTGGGTGTGGTTATTGAGTACATAGAAATTAAGGTAAAGTATAGACAGTAAAGAGAATCTGCGACCACAGTTTTTTGGCGTAGTCGGCAGGATGGCTTCGCCTCTCCGTGTTGCGCCGTGATCGGACTACCTAGTCCCGGGCACAGGGGAAGGGTGCCCCTGTGTTTTAGTCCCATCACTTGTGTGACGCCTAGGGATTGGTGACAGCCATCATTTACTGTCTTAGGTGCTAGGGTGGCACCGAAAGTGCTAGGTTGGCACTTGACGTCAGGGGACGTCCAAATAAGAGAAGTGTTAGGTGGGCACTTCGCATAAGAGATAGGCGCCAGTAAACGGGACCAAAATGGGAAATATGGGGGACCTCTACCAGATGGATCTCAAGCTAGTACTGTTAAAAGATTTTTTTTGTTTTATTTTTAAACTGCAACCCAGAGCTCTGGAAAAAGACTTGGTTTGGCAGGTTACTAAAATGGCCAAAAGAAAACTTTTAAAAGGGTTAATAGCTGCAGTGTTTGGAAATTATCATGAAGGTCCTGCAGTCAGTTTTCTTACTCAGACTTGTGTATCTGAAAAGAAGAAAAAAAAATACCTTGGCATCGGGTAAGTCTGAATTTTTTATTCAAAGTTGTTTTATGTCTGTCTGTTTTATTTCTGTAATACGTATACTAAACAAGGTAATGCTCAGTCTTTCTTGTACATATTTTCTAGCTTATATTCTGTAATTATGTTCTGTTGTCAAGGTTGCGAGATAGGATTGACTGCCTTCAGTGCAAAACATGTTACAGTAAAAAAAAAAAGATGAAAAGAAGCTTCCTTGCCTCATAGCTGACTGTTTTAATTGGCTTTATTTTTAATGAAACATTTGTGCTGTCTAGACAGGGTCATTAAAGAACTTTTGTATGTAGTTGCTGGTTAAAGCAGGTGGTGTTGAAGGTAAAGAGATATGACGTCATAGATTGCAATGTGCAGAAAGAGTTGTTGTGTAAGCAGCGTGCCAGCCTACTGCTAGGTAAAATGTAATGTGTTAACAGCTATAAATGGCTTTATCATACTTCTAGTTAAAACCAGAAACTTTTTGCAAAATGGCAGAGTGCCATATTTTGGCTATGCGTCAGAAGGTGTAACCATGTTATACTAGATGTGTTCACTTACAGATAGTATGTTGTGCTGTGTTTTAAAGGTGTTGAAAGGAGTTATTAAAATGTGTTTAAAAAGTGTTTTGTTCTGGAAAGATTTGGCATGGCGATATGTATAAATGTGTTGGTTTAAAAATTGTCAGTGTTACAAGACAGGGGGAGGTAGCACATATATCTAAAACACGTACAGTTTTCTAATAAAACTATGGGCATTACCTCAGCAAATTGGTGTAAACAATGTCAGTCTTATTTTGTGTTAAGTATTTCTTGTGTATGTGTATGTGTGTACTGTCTTGGCCAGCAGTTTTATTGTAAAGATATTTAATATCAGTAGTGTTCAAGGACACTACAAAAATAACTGGGTTTGAACGACCCTTGCATGCACACTGTGACCTTTTGCATGTTATTTGACCTTCCTGTGTTTCAACATTTTATGTTACTACCAGTTCAAACTTGATGTGTATTCCATGCCTAAAGCACAACTTTTCACACAAAATGTATGTTTTCATGAAAGCACCAAGAGTGAACCATGTAATTTGACTTTTATTGCAAAACTAGTATTCTAAGTAAAGAGGAACAAACTTTTTCTCCTCTCATGGCTTGACTTGCAGCCAACACAGGCAATACTCCAGCTGGAAGGGAGAATTATTCATCATCTCCCCATATTTTTATTATATATATATAGTACGCTTTTGAAAAAAAGGACTATTACAGCTGTTTTTGAGAGTCTACCATCTACAGTTAAAAAACAATGGTTTTGTTTTTTATGTGTGACCATGGTGTAATCATTTTTTTGTCTTTTTGAAATGCATTCTAAGAGATACGTACGTACGGTATTACCATCAATCTGAATTTTTTATAAACTCAGTTGACATTTTGTCATGCTTAGGATAAGAAAACCCAGGGACGCTTGGCTTCTTTTATCCTATAAAAATAATCTTGTTTTATTTTTAAACTGGTGTGTGTTTGTTTTTGTTGTTTGTCTGTGTTTCTTCTCTTTCTTCTAGAGAAAAAGAAGTTCCCCATCTTTATAGTAAGGTATGAAACCTACTAAACTAATTGTAATATTATCTTGTTATAATTTAAAGTGTAGTAGGTGGGGATCATGTCACCATCCACAGCTAACCTTTTTATTGCTACAGTATTCGAGCTGTCTCTTTCACTTCAAGCTGTCTCTTCCACCAGTAGGAGCTTGGGGGAAGGGGGTAAGCTACCCTTCCTCTATCCCTTCCAGTGCAATACCCACAAAGGTTGCAAGGTACATCACTGTTCCCCTAGAGGGGTAAATAAAGAAAATATGTATTTGCCAATAATTGTTTCTTATTTACAGGTTTTAAAAAAAAAGACCCAAGGTATTTTAACAGCAAAACCCAGCCCAAGCCCTTCTGTTTTTTCTAGTGCAAACAGTTAAATCTCACACCTATTATTGGTACAAGGGTTTCTGCCCTCAGCAAATAATCAGTTACGCTGAGAGTGAAGTTGTATGTATGTCCACACATATTCATTCTTTTGATTGTCTTTCAGCTTTCTTATCCTGTTAAAATAAATGCAAGCAACTTTGTCATTGCCTTACAGCAATTAATAAATGCATTTTTTTCAACCAGTAAATTCACAGTACTCTAACATTTCTGGACTCTAAGCTAAGTTTACAGCCTACATGTGTTGTTTAAAATGTATTTTATGCATTATGCTCAATACTGAAATTGTTCTATTACAAACATGCTTATGTTTATGTTATAATGTTTTAATATACATCTTGCTACACTGTATCATGTGTGTATTCAAAAAAGTGCTCCACATGTATAATGTTTTTAATGCTCATAACCAAACCTAAATACTGGGGCCAGCATTGCTGACCCACCCCTACAATATGTTCCAAAGCAAAACCAAAAGTAAAATTAATGCTCCGTTTGTCTTATTACTCACAGGTACCCTTAAAAAATTTGTGTACTGTATGTAGGTTTTTGTCATTTTAAATTTTAACAATTATAATATGCACAATTTACATTGTACTCCAAACCTATGCTTCAAGCCTCATCTCACTCAGTACTTTAAAGTATGTCATTATACAGGGTAAAAAAAAAAAAAGTAGACCTTTTCACGTGTCACAGGTGCAATAGGCACTGTTATTAAATTGGCATAGACCAACAACATATGTATTTGTCCCACTGATTGCATTGTGTAAAAGGCATATAGTTATGAACAATATGTTTAAAGCGTGTAACTGCATTAAGCAGGTTAGCAAGAGAAAAAGGAAGAGGAGACCATTATGGTTTTCCAAAGAGGTAGCAAAAAAAAAAAAAAGACAAAGGAAAGGGATAGTGAGACTGAAGGGGGAGGATGGGAGTCGCGTGGAGGATGACAACAGTAAAGCTGACATATTGAACAGGTATTTCTGCTCAGTCTTTACTGAGAAAGAGGGGGGTAATGGGTCTAAAGGGAGTACAAGGGGTGAGAATGGTGCAGAAATGGATTGCATCACAAGTCCTATAAAGACAAGTTAAAGAAACTAAACATGTACTCCCTGGAGGAGAGGAGGGAGAGAGAGAATATCATAAGAGACATACAAGTATCTTACAGGGAGAAACAGAGTGCAGGAAACACTATTTTTAAGCGAAAAAGATGTTCCAGGACTAGAGGGCATGGAATAAAGTTGGAGGGAGGACGATTCAGAGAAAACATGAGAAAAAATTTCTTCACAGAACGGGTGGTGGACAAGTGAAACACCCTGCCAGAGGAAGTGGTGGGGGCTGAAACAATCACGGGATTTAAGAATGCATGGGATAAACATAAAGAAATTCTAGAGGTCAGGGGTAAGGGAAAACAAACTGAACTTACAAGCTCAAATGGGCAGACTGGGTGGGCCATAGGCCCTTATCTGCTGACACTGTCTATGTATCTATGTATTGTAACATTACAGGATTTTATAACTCAGGTCTCAGTCAGGCCTGCTTGCAACAGACAGGAAATAATGTTCATCACTGTCATAACTGCTGTGATTTAAAAGCAGGAGGTAACCATAACATTGTCATGATTTACAGATGGTCAAATGGTATAATTAAACCTCGGCCTGCACCCCCAGGTGTGCGGTTAATGTCCCATTTTTATTTTTTATTTTTCTAATTGCCAGAATTTAGGCTCTGTCACACCACTCTTTACAAAACAAAAAGTTATTGTTATTTATGTGTTTTTTAATTCAGTGTCTAACACACTTTGCAAGTTTGCAGGTTTCCATGGTGTGGCACACATAAGATCTCCACGTTCAACAGCAGTAATACTTTCATCTAAGTTGCCAAGACCTTCATCTTTTTCCATAAAAAAAGAAAAACAACTGCCACAGTTTTGATGTTATCACCATCTTTGTGCCTGACTAGTTTCTTATAAGGACTATTGCATAAATCCAGTTATTACTGCCTCTGCAAGTGTAATGTTTTCAGCAAAATTACACCTATTTGTAAAACTTTAAATCAACTGAAAAAGGTCCAGTCAGTTCAGACTCTGCAATCAAGCTTATTGTTTCTGCTTACTATAAAGTTAAGTCTGGGGAAGGGCACTCCCCAACTCCAGCTAGAAGATTCTGCTTCAATTGACCTCAAGCAATACATCCATTTTCTTCACTGCCGCTTGTTCCAGACATGGCTGGTACTTTCTACAACCCTATTGCTCTAATATGGACTGTGTTCTTAATGGTTTATTGTCAATTGTTACCTTTTTATGGACTGTTAATCTTTATGCAGGGTGTAATCAATCACGACAAAACAAATGCCATGCCATGTGTGTGTGTGACTACTCCATTAAAAGGACTTAATGCACCCCTGGCCAGTGTGTCTACTAATCAGCCAGCCAGCAAAATGAACACTGACTTTTCTACTATGTCTGGTGTTTTGTTTTAAATTACTGTCTGCATTGCCCCATATGCCTTGTGGGGTTACCACCATTCTGCAAATGACATTTCATCTGTACTATAACTACATCAACCTGTGGATACTTATATGAACTTATAAACTGTTAATTTCATGGACTGTTATGTTTTATAAGGACTTATCTGTCAAGAGACATTATCAATAGATTCTTCAATCAAGCTCCAAGGGTGTGTCCACCTCAACACAAAGTAGCATCTACCTTATTCACTCTCAAAGTGAATTCCATAAACTCTTTTTCATCAACAAAATTGTTATGTTATATGTGGTGTCACGTGTTAGCATTTTTTCTCACACATTTCAATTGTGGTGTTGACATCCTTCAATTCTGTATTATGTTTTATAAACTCACCACTGTGTTCCATCTGTAACTCCATGCCTTAACTATCTGTATGCTAAAACCAGTTTTAAATCATATAAATAAAAAGGGGGGTGGTTAGTTGATACAGAGTATCAAAAGGGGGGAGTGTGGTGGAATTGTTATATATCCTAAAGTATAATACCTTTATGTTCTAAAGCTTATTGTACCAGAGCTTATAACTGTTATATGTGATTATAGCCATATAGATATGTTGCTTCATATGCTCTAAAACTATCTGTTTTGTTATAGCCATATAGCCATGTTGCCTTTCATATGCTTTTAAAACTATCTGCTTTGTAAAACAGCCATAATGAATGTGCAGTTCTGTGCTAACTAAAACAAAGGAGGTTGTTTGACAAAGATAAGAAAACCTTGAAAAATTAAATGAAGTGAAATACAGCTGGTTGTAACTAAGATAAAGGGAGACACATAGTAAGTATAAAAAACAACTCCTTATACGGAAAGTGCTGAATCTAAGGTTTTTGCTAAAGATAAGGAAAAGCTGTTGTTAAGCATGAGATCACTGTTAGACTGTGAAACTAAAAAAGGTATATAAGCCTCTGTGAACAATAATCGAGGAGCTCTTGCCTTTAGCCGAGGCTCCCACACATGTGTGTACAGACAATAAACTGAGTTTATTGGAATAACCATTGGGTGTGGTTATTGAGTACATAGAAATTAAGGTAAAGTATAGACAGTAAAGAGAATCTGCGACCACACTCACTTCAGCAGAAAATAACAAATCTGACATTAGACCACTTAAGGGAGCATGACCACAGTGTAAAATTTTAATTAACATTATAAATTCCATTCTCTCTCTGGGGCAAGAGATACAGTAGGAGATGATGCAGACTTGGAGGACATCACTATTGGACTCATGTTGTTAGAAGTGGTAAATAATTAGTATATAGCGCATAGAGGAAGCTTGTTCTGCATGGATTTTCATCCTAAGCAGAATGCTGTTGTACCACAGAACAAAGATCATGGAACACGATTGTACCCTTCTGTGGTACAACAGGGTTATACACAGGTGAAAACAATGTCTACACAACCATCTTGAACAAAAGAAGCTGAAAAAAAAAAATCACCACGCTCTCAACAGACACCAGAAAGCTGAACATGATAATGTGGACCTTTGCTAGTTTGCTCTCTTTTTCCTCAAAAGTTCGAACAATTAAACTTTTCTAAGGACATTAACATTTTTTTTCAAAACAGGAAAAAAAAAGTAATTGTTTCTTTGTATTAGCGATCGCTTATAATTCACAGAGGGAGAATGGCTGAAAACGGGACATGACGACGACAGAATGGACGCGAATGGCACCCAACAGCTTAAGCAGATAAAAAATAACTTTTTTTTATCTCTATACACTATAAAAATACTGGTTGGGCAAAACCATGCGCAACCAGCTTATGCTGCCACCTCGAGGTTCAGATCACAACAGACCTCTCGAGCTTTGCTGTAATCTGAACCTCTAGACTGCAACACAGGCTGGTTGTGCATAGTTGCTCATGCAGTATTCTCTATGTGTAGGTATAGCCTCTTGCAGGTTATTTCCTAGGATATGATGATTGTATATCTTGCATGATCCATGATGCACACGCTTTGAATTTCTTTCTGTAAGATTTACATGAAATTAAATAAATAATTTTTTTTTTAAAAATGGACTAACAAAAACACTTGACACTAATCTAGCAGAAGTGACATAGTCAACTAAGTCTGCCAAACACTTAAGGTGGGTTTTAACTCTGTTTATACAGACCATCCATGCTGAAACAAAAGGCGACATCTCCTGCAGTGCGAAAAGCTCCAGACATGCTGCAAATTAAAAGTCTGGGTCAGCAATAAAAATAAGCAGGGACTAGAGATATTCCTTTCTTACCGCGTCTGTCAGATTCAGAGCCGTCTGAAGGAGGTAACACTGAGCTGCTCCTCGCAGCAGCACCTGGTGTGTGATCAAGGTGCACTGCAGAACTTCCCTGCATCCATGAGAGAGAGACAGAGGGGGATTTTTACTGACACATTACTGGAACTAAAATGTCAACGGTGTTCAGAGAAAAGACAAGAGACTGATTCAAGCAAACGCACACAAGTATTTTTGGTAACCATATTATCATTTGCTCTATGACCAACTGAAATGTTTGAGTCCAGCCACGTGAAGGTAATCCCATTAGATTACTTATCTCCATAGGTGCATCTAAAACCCCACTCCCTATCTCAAGTCCATCGTCACAAATGGCAGTCCCAAACCCCACTTCCTGGAGAGTAGCTGCGCCCAATTGAGCTGTCCTAAAATTCAATAAAGACTGCAGCATGTGAGTCTTCGCATACCTAGGACACAGCTGTAGAAAACAACCAAACCTCCTCAAAGTGACCCCAGTACAGTCTCCTTCTGAGCCCAGCATTACTGGCACTTCACTGAACCATTCCAATGTCACAGAAACTCCCCCTAATCAGAGTCAGCAGCAGGATTCCCACTCATCAGATGGTGCTCTGCACCTAGCGCATCTCACAATAGTGACCATAAAAACTCCTATTAACCTTGGACCCACTTGAGGTAGCTTTTATCCTTTATAGCTACTGATAATCATTTCTGTTATATTCCATTCTCTATTGCAACTCATGCACTTGTTTGTTCTGCCCATTCGGTACACAGGGACTCCCATGAAAATAAAATAGCTCATTGGGTACTGCTGCTGGAAGCAAACTGTACATAAATGCATATCATAGGCAAGCAAAAAACATGCACTTACCTCCCTAGAATAAAGACAATCAGAGGTAATTTTATTGTGGACGCACAACAGTGAGACCCTCCACACAAACTCCCTTAGTTCCATGCCAGCCAGGCAACCACTTTGGCAAGGGACAGTCTGCCCCCACCTGTCCAGTCTTTATATAGCATCTAATAAAGGTGCCTGCACATTTCATTTTAAAAGGGCAGCCATGAATGGGACTAACCAACTAGTGACACTGCTAGCTTTGAAAAGTCACAGCCAACAGAAGATACTGTATTCAGTTCTACATGTATGGGACCGGATGGAGGGCCTCTTAGGGTTACAAGAGTGTTGCCTCATGTGTTCTTAGGACCAGAGGACTGTGAACAGAAGATGAGCAGTTCTATCATCCTAAGGATGCAAGAAATGACACTCGTAGATCCAGAAGAGGCCCTCCAAATAGACCCATAAATATAGATCACTAACTTCTCTTATAAGAAACTTTTTTTTTTTTTTTACTAGGAATGCTAACATAGAAGAGGTCAGCAAGAAGCTTGTTATTATGGTTCAGTGCGTGAGAGACTCTTACAGGAGAAAGAATACCTAAAGCCCTACGAAAGAAGTGCTGTGCTTGATTGGGGATGCTCCCATGATTTAGAATATCTTAACTGCTGTGTTACTTTGTGCAAGAGTTACTGTATTCAGTGTTTTTAACTGCTGTGTTACTCTGCATTAATTTCTGTAGTTCTATGTCAATATGTGCTAAGTTGTAGTGTATGTACACACTGCTCAAATATTTTTTACTATGTTAAACAAGTCACGTGGTTCTACTTATACCTTTCTGGGTTGTGTCTGAAAAATAGCCATTTTATGTCTAGGGTACCTACCTGATGAACAAAAAATACAGGTCACTCACCTGTAACAGGAGTTCTAGGAATGGTATATGTTGTTCATCCACACTTTCTGGCAGGTATCCTTGCCGCTTTAATTCTTGCCGGAAGGTCTTCAAGCTGGCTCCTCTCACCCACCCAGGTGGTAAAACTCTCGGCTCCGCCCCATGATGCCAGATCTGGCCCGCTGGAAGCTCAGGTTGTGCGTCGAAGCCGGGGAGGTCGTGTGGATGAACAACATATACCATTCCTAGAACTCCTGTTACAGGTGAGTAACCTGTATTTCTAGGGACATGGATATGTTGTTCATCCACACTTTCTAGCAGACTCCTAGCAGTTTTCTGGGAAAAGGGAGGCAAGGCGCACACCCCCGATACTTACTTGGGAAAGAGAGACTGGAGAACTGAGGCCCCAAAACCAGCATTCTGGCGTGACTCGAGGTCGATGTGGTAGTGGGTAATAAAGGTATGTGCCGACTTCCAGGTAGCAGCCCTGCAGATATCCTGGATAGGGACATCCCTGGAAGCAGCTACCAATGCAGCGGTATGGCGGGTAGAATGAGCTTTTATCCCTCTGGGAGGCGCCATGCCCGCCAACCTGTAGCACAGCTCTATGCAGGAGGTGATCCACCTGCCTATCGTCTGCTTTGCTGCAGGTCTGCCAGGTGCGGCTTCAGCGTAGGTGACAAACAGCTGGCGAACCCTCTCCCCGAACTTCAGCCGTCCGCTCCTTATAATAAGTGGCCTCGTCTAGGGTCCAAAGTATGGAGCCTATACCGGCCTCGAGGTGTGATTGGGGTAGAACACCGGCAGAGTCAACACCTGGTTAGGGTGAAACTCCGACACCACCTTCGGAAGGAATTTCGGGTGGGGGCAGAGGACAACCTTGTCCCTGTGGAAGACCAGGTAGGGAGACTCGATGGAAAGCGCCTGGAGCTCTCCTATCCTTCTGGCTGACGTGATAGCCACCAAGAAGGTGGTCTTCCACGACAGATGTGAAATACCGCACCTGTGCATTGGTTCGAATGGCTTGCCCATAAGCTTGGCCAATACCAGCAGTAGATCCCATGGAGGTGGAGGTTCTCGCACGAGAGGGAAATGTGGTCAAGGCCTTTGAAAAAGCACCCGACCACCTTCTCCTGCGCCACCGACTGCTTGCCGGCCCACGCCCGGTAAGCAGAGATGGCTGCCAGGTGCACCTTAAGGGTCGTCGACTGAAGCCCTTGCTGAGAAAGGGACCACAGGTAGTCCAGAATGCTTGCCAAGGGGCAGTCGGAAGGGTCCAAGCCCTTCCCCTGTCAACAAATGGAGAATCTCTTCCATTTGAAGGCATAGCATTTCCTGGTCGACTCCTTACGGGACGCCTCAATGACGTTGAGGACCTCGTCGGAAAGACCCAAAGCCTGGAACTCTAGCCGCTAGGAACCAGGCCGTCAGGTGCAGGGATTGAAGGTCCGGATGGAATACCTTCCCCTGATTGACTGAGATCAGGTCCGGCGGGCTGGAAGCCACCTCGGGAGCCTGGAGCTGAGACTGAGGAGATCTGGATACCAGAACTGGTGGGGCCAGTCTGGGGTTACCAGAATCACCTGTGCCTTGTCCCTCCTCACCTTGAGAAGCACCTTGTGGATCAAGGGAAATGGGGGAAAGGCGTACAAGAGGCCCGGGGTCCACGGCCTCGAGAAGGCATCCCCCTGCAGCGAGCCCTGCTGAGGGAGGCGGGCATGGAACAGACTCAGCTTCGCATTCTCCCTGGAGGCAAACAGGTCCACCTGAGGCATGCCCCAGTGGGAGAAGAGATCTTGTACTACCTCCGGCAGGAGAGACCACTCGTGAGACGCAGCCCCTATCCGGCTTAGGGCATCGGCCAGGGTGTTGGAGGCTGCTGCCACATGAATGGTTAGGAAATCCACCTCCAGGCTGCGCACGAGGGACCATATGCGGAGAGCTTCCTTGCATAACAGCATGGAGCGCATCCCGCCCTGGCGGTTCAGATAGTACATGGTTGTGGTGTTGTCCGTCTGGACCTGAACCACTTGACCCGGTAGAAATGGAGCAAAGGCGGTGAGAGCTAGACAGACCGCTCAGAGCTCCAGCAGGTTTATGTGGCATTGGGACTCCCGAGGGGACCAGAGGCCATGCGCTCGGTGTTCCCCCAGATGGGCACCCCAACCCATCAGAGATGCATCAGTCGAGAGAGAGACTGTCGGCTTGGGGCGAATGGGATGCCCTCCTGCAGATGTGCTGGAACGATCCACCATTGGAGAGCGTTCCACATCTCCTGGGTCACTGTCATGGGCTGGTCCAACGGATCGCAGCATTGTGACCACTAGCTGGCCAGTCCCCATTGAAGGGGACGCATGTACCAATGGGCCCAATGGACCACGCTGATGCAGGCCGCCAGGAAGCGCAGGAAGTCCTGGGCAGGGCGCAATTGCCCAACCAGAAATGATTGGGCAAAGGAGGAAAGAACCTCGGCCCTGTCCACCGGGAGCCGTGCTCTGGCTCGCAGAGAGTCGAGCTCTGCCCCGATGAACACTATCACCTGCTTTGGCATGAGTTCCAACTTGGCCTCGTTGATAAAGAGGCCAACCTGAGAGCAAACCTGGAGGGCCAGATCTCTGGACCACTCCACCTCCTGTCTGGAGGGGGCTGCTATCAGTCAATCGTCCAGGTAAGGGTACACCCGGACCCCTCAGTGCCGCAGGAATGCTGTCACCACTGCCATGCATTTAGTGAAGACCCTGGGAGCTAAGGAGAGGCCGAAAGGCATGGCCCAGAACTCGTAAAGGGATCCCTCCGCTCTGAAGCGGAGGAATCTCTGATGGGACGTGAAAGAACACGTCCTGGAGGTCCAGGGAACAGAACCACATGCCTCGTTCCAAGGATGGGATTATCTGAGCCAGAGTGACCATCCTGAAGGTTCGAGACCTTAGGAACCTGATCAGGTCGTGTAGGTCGAGAATGGTGCGCCAGCCCCCCGTCCATTTTGGGACCAGAAAGTACCTGGACACAAACCACGGGTCTGGAGGAGGTTCCGCCACCTTCCTGATCACCTCTTTTTCGAGGAGCAGGGCAATATCGGCTCGGCGGGCCGACAGCGAGGCTGCGGACCCCGTGGCCCCCCGAGGGGCGACGGCTCGAAAGGGTGGGGCCTGCTCGAACTCCAGAGGCAGGCCTTTTCCTACTACCTCCAACACCCAGTGGTCTGTGGTGATAGCAGACCAGGCGGAAAGGAAGTGGCAGAGCCATCCCCCCATGGGGGGAACCCAGTGGGGAGTGACGAGGCTGGGGGTGGCACTCCTCAACCCGTCACTGAGCAGTCTTGGAGGAAGAACCGACCGAGGAACCTCCTGGGCCTTTACCTCCTTGCTTCCTGTTGGAGGAAGCCGCCGGCTTGGGTTTGGGACGCCAAGCGCGAGCCTGCTGGCCCTGTTGCTGGTGCTGCTGGGCCGGTCGAGAAGCAGGGACCGAAGGACGAAAGGACTTCTGCTGCTGACGGCAGCCTTTGTCCCTCTGGGCAGAGGTGACCGAGTCCAGGATGGCATTGGACTTCTCGATCCACTGGAGGTGTCCCTCCACTCCAGGGCCAAAGAGGTCAGTCCCCAAGAATGGGACGTCCGCCAACTTGTGCTAGGTATCCACCGTGAAGGTGGATATCCTCAGCCACGCCCTGTGTCGCATAGCCACCGCGGCCGCTACTCACCTGGCACAGGAATCAACCATGTCCAGAGCAGTCTGAAGTTGCTGCTTCGCCACCGCCCTTCCCTGGTCCCACAACTGGCGGACCGTGGTCTGCAGGTCAGCCGGGAGATCAGGAACAACCTTATCCAGGGAGTCCAAGAGGGCATGGTAGAAGTGCGCCATCAGCACGGCCAAGCTGGCCTGTTGGAGGCGAGGGAGGACGCAGCGTACACCTTGCGCCCGGCAAAGTCTAGCTTTTTGGATTCTTTGTCAGGGGGCTTATCCACATCTCGAGTGTTACCGGAACGCCGGAAAACGCTGTCGGTGACTAACCCCTCGGCAGAGGGGTGCTCCGAGAAACCGGGCAAAGAGCCGGTAGGGACCACATACTTCCTGACCATCCTGGCCGAGGGTGCAAGACAGGAAGCAGGCCGCTGCCAAAGCTCCAAAGCTGGGCCGACAATGGCCTCAGCCACCAGAAAGGCCTCCGTGCTGCATCCCGGTGGACTCCGAGATGAGTCGAAGCAGACCCAAGAAGGATGATGGGCTATCATCCACTGACTGGCCCCCGGAGGACTCCAGATCGAACTGCCTGGAGAACAGGGAGGAGTCGTCAGATTCTGAAGAGTCTGCGAAGAGCTGCCTCAGCCCTGAGCCACCCTCCACCTGCCGACGACGGTCGGGAGTGAGGGTGACCGACAACCTGTGGGGCAGGCCTTGACTCGACCGAGAATTCTTGGCCAGTGCCCCGACTTCGGTTGTGGAGGTGGAGGTTCCACCACAATTGGTGGAGCAGCTGGTTTCAGCCGAGCAACTGGCCCTGGAGCGGGCAACTGGACTGGAACGAGTGGTTGCTGCGGTCATTCAGGTGACAGCCACTTGATGGTCGGGGTCTTGGCCGTGGTCAACTTAGGCCCGGACATCAGCAACTGCTGCCACATAAGGTCCTCGTAGTGCCGGCGCAATTTGCGCCGCAGCCTCTCCTCACCCGAGGAAGAACGGCGTCACCGCTTACTTCGGTAACGAGACCGAGACCGCCGATGTCGGCAGGAATGGCTGGACTGAGAAGAGGTCCGAGACCGAGATCTTCGGGGGGACCAAGGGTGGGTCTGGGAAGGGCCGGGGGACACCCACTCTTCCCTCGGCTCGGGCACTTTAACCGGGGACTGCGGCCCAGAAGGTGCAGGCAGATCCTCGGTATCCACCGGAGGAACCGGTGAAGGAGGGTTGTCGGCTTCTCCAGTCGACAGCCCGTCTAACGGATCGAGAAAAATCTCGACTTCATCAATGGGAGTCTCGGCAGGCTGGCCTGACGGGGGCACCGTGAAGCCAGCGGCCTCAGCCGCAACCTCGACGAAGTCGGCCGTTCGGCCACCTGGGAAGGGACCTCTCCGGCTCCTGACGCCCGGCAGGTGGGACTACCTTTAAACTTCTTTTTCTTGGGCGAGAAGAATGTCCCGAAGCCCCTCTCCTTTCGTGGGAAGGGACTAACAAAGCTCCTTGAGCAAAGCCGTATATGAGGAACTCCAGAGTGGGATAAATGCATGCCCGAGGAGGAGGAAGATGCGGCCTGGGCCACTCCTCCTCGAGGCGATCATCTGCTCGAGCTGCTCAGCGAGCCAGCCTGCCACGGACACCGCCCAACGAGCCTCTTTAGATTTTACCGGCGGAAACATTTCTCGGGTGCCCAGCTTCAATCGGCAGCGCGACTGGCCCCAGGACATTGCCAAGAAAGAGCGGCACAACTCACAGGCCTGCGGGTCATGATCTAGGCCTAGGCAGTAGCACGACGGAGTGCGGATCCGCCCTGGACATTTTCTGTCTGCAGGCACCTCCGAAGCTGGAACAGATTTGTCCATCACAGCCATGAGGAAGATGAAGACCGAAGTTTAGAAAACTTCAAAACCAATTTCGGACAAACCGAAGAGTTAGGATCCAGTCTAAAACGCAGAGCGCTAAGGAGGGAACCTGAGCTTCCAAGCGGTAAGGAAGATCTGGCGTCATGGGGCGGAGCCGAGAGTTTTACCACCCAGGTGGGTGGGAGGAGCCAGCTTGAAGACCTTCCAGCAAGAATTAAAGCGGCAAGGATACCTGCCAGAAAGTGTGGATGAACAACATATCCATGTCCCTAGAACTAAATAAATAAACTGATTAAAAACTTTCTAAATATCTACACCTGTAGACCCTTTACATGCTGTTTTTTTTCCTTTGTTTATACTCCTTTCTCCCCAACCAGCCCCCATCCGGACTGGTTCCTCCAGCTCTGTCACCAGACTTCCCTGGGGCTAACCTGATTCCACCGTATCCTCTGCTACAGCACTTAGATTGGGGTTGGGGAGGCCAAAATGGCAGTGCATGGCCTGCAGGGAACCGGGCCATTACTGTGCTGAAGTTGAGGGTTTTTTCTCCATTTTCACTCCTGGGGCCCCATGGCATGTGCAATGTCATAAAGTGCATGCTTCCCTTCCACGGAAATGTCCCGCGTCTGGTCATGGGGTCCCCCTTCCCCTGTGGCTGCAGTCCTATGGAGCTGTCTCCGATTCCTCCAGGTGGCAGTCGACCAGAGGGACATATGTCCCCCCTTCCCCAAGAGAGGAGAGCTGTCCTAAGTACACTCAGTCCTCTCCTCTCCCCCAGCCAGCCCCGGAGCAACCAGAGTCCATTTCTGAACATGGGTCACCAGCGTAGTAGACCTATTACTTGTTTTAAGGGCACATTTTTAAAAGTTATTTAATGTGTTAAACAAGGTGATTTGTATCTTACTTTGATGAGCCACAGTATGTACAGTACTTTGACATTTTACAAATCTTTTGAATGTCTCGATAAAATGAATAATGAGAAGATACCAGAGGATCTGAAATGGGCACAGATGAGAGAATGAAGAAGATGGAACAGGAAAGAAAAATTAAATCTAGATGATACAGAAGACAGTCAGTGAAAGTCTGTTGGTGTGCAATGGAGAGAGCACTTATGAGTGCAGGACACTTTAGGTGTGTTTACACCACCCAGTGGTGTAGGTTCACATTGCACTCCAAGGTCTGCTGTTTCAACTGCTGCAATGTAGGTGTGCGTTCACATTCCTGCCTCATGCAGCAGACTCTGTCAGCATTTTCAAACTATTTCCAGCATTTGAAGCTGGGAGGACAGCACGTGGCTGGTGACAGGTAGCCATCTGCTGTGGGTAACCTGTGATATCTAGGGGTTGGGGCATTTTTAATGGCATTGAGGGTTTATATAGAGAGCTACATTGCCTGCATCATTATAGCTTCCCAGCTCACCAGCGGTACAGTGACTATACATCAGAGCACCTCTGTGATGCTCCCTGTCCTGTCCAGATGGGAAACTGGGCACTGGTTCAGTCGATCTGCACTGCCCACAATGGTGCAGAAGACGTAGTGTAAACACACCTTGTGAGAGAGAGAGCGAGTGAGAGAGAGTGAGTGAGAGTGTATGTGTGTGTGTGTGTGTGTGTGAGCAGTTAGCGAGCATTAAATGTCAGAGGAGTAGCTGCAACTTTCTTTTCTTGTCCCCTACAAATAAAATGTCAGTGCACAAATACCTCCCCATCATAATGTTGCAGTCAGAAGCCAAGTACTAGGTTTTTTTTTGGTCTTCAATATTTTACAGTTTATTTTCCCAGGATAGCCCAGCTGAGATTGGAGCATCGAATTTTCAGTGGGATCTTGCTTTTCTCCCTTTCTGCAGCTGGGTCGCCTAGAACAGTGGTGAAGTTTAAAGACCTGTTCAAGGTCACACAGTGATTATTTTGCTCTAGTGGGCTTTGAACCTAGGACTTTGTAGATCCAAAGCCGGTGCTCTCACCCCTGAAACACAGTGGTTCCACTGCAGTGAAATATCTTACCTAAGAGCAAGAAAGCCTTCTGCACCCCACAGTTTACACAATGGAATATGAGCCAGAGCCTTGGAGATGAAAAAAATGGGAACAGCGCACCAGTGACGACTGGCCATATTCTGAACAAGCTGCAGAAAGAACGGACCTGAAAACATAACATAAAAAGTTAACAGCTGTGAACAAATGCTTAAGGCATTACCTTTGTGAAAGTGACAATCTAATTTTTATGCAGGAAGTAGATTATGCTAGAATATGTATACTGTTTCAAGCTTGTTTGATGCCATGAAAGTAAATAAGGCCCCAGGGTTGGATGGACTGTGGCCTGAGGGTGCCCCAGAAAGCATCAGAACTGGCTGAACCCCTGGCACAGCTATTCAGTAACTCATGACAGACGGGGGTAGTTCTGAAAGACTGGAGGGTGATGAATGCAGTCTCATTCCACAGGGGAGGTGACAAGGAGCAAGTGGCTAACTACAGGCCTGTCAGTCTTACCTCCGCTGTAGGTGAACTGATGCAGGCACTAGTCGAAGAGTACCTAGCAGACTACCTGAAGAGAAATGGGCTCCAGGATAGTAAGCAGCACAGGTTTGTGATGGGGAGGTCTTGTCAGATGAACCCGATAGTGTTCTCTGACTGGGTAACTAGGGTAGTTGATAAGGGTCAGTGGATTTACTATACTTCGACTTCAGCAAGGCATTCAACTTGGTGCCATATAGAAAGCTGCTAAAACAATGAGAGGCTATAGATGCAGCAAAGGACCTATTAAGATGGGAGGGAAGTTGTTTGAGGGGGAGACAGCATAGAATGATGGCAAATGGGGTCATATGGGGAGAGGAAGGCCACAAGCAGGGTGCCGCAAGGGTCAGTCCAGGGACCAGTCCTTCTCAATATGTTTATCAGCAGCACATGAGATGGTATACAGGGCAGGATGTACCTCTTCACAGATGACACTAAGCTCTGTAGCACGGTGGAAAGTGAGGAGAAGGTTAAGAGAAATGCAGAGGGACCTGCAAAGGTTAGAAAGGTGGTCCAAAATTTGGCAGATAAAATTCAAAGAAAAAAAGTGCAAGGTGATGCACATAGGCAACAAGAACCCCAGGACAAAATATTGGAGGGGAGGGGTTAAGCTGAACACAATTTCTAAGGAAAGGGACCTGCAAGTTATCATAAGAGACTGCTTAAAACAATCTAGCTGATGCAACAAAGCTGACATCAAGGCAACCAGGGCATTGGGATGTACTGGGTGACATCTCGATAGCAAAAGGAAAGGGGTAATACTATTCCTCTACAGAACACTGGTGAGGCTAATACTGTAACAGTGGATCTTACTTCGAGTTGGTGCTCATGCAGCAGGCTACACAATAAGGACTATACTGCTAGGCACTAGGACCCCACAGAAAACTTCTAGCTAGCAGTCCACAGCGGGGACTACACTCGATGTCAACAAATGGTATAAAGGGGGTGGTCCCCAGCCCCATCGTACGCTTCGGCTCCACGGACGCCTCCTACCTCCTGTTGACCACCTTTTTTTTCGTAAGTTTTACGTGCATTTCTTTCCAAATTCTTTCTGAATTTCTATCCGTGCATGTTATCTTCATCCTCCAGAGTGGCGAAAATCGAAGTATGCTTGCAGGAAACAGATTCCAGTGAAAGCCGGCCATTCAGCCTGCCTGATTTGTCTCGACCCTTCACATGACTCCAAGGCTTGCCCGCACTGCTGTAGTTTCAATCGGCGTACTAGTATTCATCGTCTGAAGGCTCTGAAGACCCATTTCCTCGAACAACTGACCGCCATGCAGAGGACCTCCTCCAGCCACAGCCGCTCTTCTTCCTTGGTCCTCAACCTCTTTCCACAAGAAGGCCAGCGGGAAGCACCACCACAAGAATAAGAGAGACACAGGTCGGACTCCTGCTTCAGGTCTCCGCATTGTAAGGCAGCCTCTTCGAATCCCTACTCCTGCGGGAGAGTGGACTCTGCCCCTCTGGCAGCCTTTCTTCCTTCCGGGCTGCTGTTGATGAAGCCCCACCCACCCTCATCCAGACGTTGAGCACGGGAACTTCTGGGTACGGGCCTTTGGCCCCACCCTTGAGCTGTAGACCATTCCAGCATCAGTCCAGTTCTAACCCAGGGGGTCCAGCCAGCTCCTCATCATATGGCAGGCAGGGGCCTGTTGCCGCCTGGCTGGAGCATCCTCTGCCTCGGGCCATTTGTCTGGGTCCAACGATCGTAACAGATGCCAGGAGCAGGAACTCCAGGAGGCCGGAATACACTCCCCTAAGCTCAAGAAGACAGACACCCATTGTCAGACCCTGATGTCATCTTCCTCTGCCTCCGCTGGGTCAAAACAGGCGACACTGCCTCCGTCAGCTTCCCCTAAGCCATCATCTGGGGTCCTGCAGCCATCCAAAACTGTGCCCTCACCTCTGATGCCAGACCAATGGGTGCCTGACATCCTGACTCCTCCTGACCAAGTAGATGACCGGGCATCACACTCCCTGCCGCCTGAGGGACCACTGCCAGAGGCTCCAGCATCCCCAGACCTGACAGCCGGGCCTTCTGCACCTTCAGGACCAATGCTGGGTATACCCGACGTTCCTCCTCTGGCACCAGATGTTCCAGGGCCTCCCCTCGTATCACTAGCGGACATGGGGACCCTGTTTACATTGTCGTAAAACACCATTAATGGGGACCTCCTGAACACCATTAATGGGGACCTCCTGCCCAAGGAGCCCCTGACCCTGTCGCCAGATCTGACACCCTTGAATGTCCCTCAGAGGCGTCTGAGTTCACTGACTCCACCACCCAGGAGACCATCAGCTCCAGCCAGAAAGGTGACACCTACTCTGGACCATTCAGATGAAGGGTCCCCCAGGCACCACAGATGGAGGCACCACTCATCATCGCAGTCCTCCTCCAGACGCCGACACCACTCTCACGATCATCAGCCCAGGCGATCATACAATAGTTCTCCTTCTTCGGATTCATCTGACAGGAGTTCCTCTCAGTCCTCCAGATCTTCATAGGGACTTGCCTCTCCTCCTTGACCAGATGCCCATGGTGACTTTCCTCAGTTGCCTCCAGACGACATTCATAGATGTGATGCATCACATTCAATTCTTAAACCAATGGGAAACCAAGAACTTGGACCCAGAGAGGTGACAATTAGCTCATTTTTTAGGCATGAGTGTCCTAAAGCCACTGGTAGTGCCGCCCATGGTGGCTCCATTTCAGGATGTCACCAAGCTAGCCTGGAGACACCCTTCCTCCACTTCTGCTGTCCCTAAAAAGGCAGACAGGCTGTATCGAACACCCCAAAATTAGCCCTTTTAGGGGGAACATCCAAAAGCGGACTCTATTGTCCTCATGGCAGGACCAAGCAGTCCTGCCACAAGATCATAGCCACCAGACAAAGATTCCAAGAAACTGGATCAATTTGGCTGAAAAATTTATTCCTCGGCTACCTGCACCATACGTTCACCAACTTTTTTAACACATATGGTGCAATATTAAAAATCTTTGTGGCAGAAAGCCCTGGAGCTGGCTCAGAAGCAGACCAACTTTCCACAAAAATCAGAGCTCTTGGATGTTCTCCAATCCAGCCTCGATGCAGGAAAACACACCTTGAGGTCTTCTTATGACTGGACAGACACAGAAGCTAGAGCAGCAGTCACCGGGGTCTGCCTCAGAAGATACACTTGGCTCAGGGTCTCTGGATTTAGGCAGGATCTCCAGAATGCTATCATGGATGCCCCCCTTCCACAGGTCCATTTTATTCAGAGAGGACTCCAAGAAAATAATTACAGGTCTTCAGAATTCGGGCAAGGCCGTCCAATCTGTATACCAAATGTACAAGTCAGACCCACATCTGGCACGACGAAAGCCTTTTCATTGCCCCGCTGGTCAGAGATCCAAAGGGCAACAAGCAAGTGGGCCCTTTAAGTGCAAGACCGCCCCCCCCAGCCCTCAGGTGCCTCGGGACCTCAGCACGCTAAGTCCTCACAGATCTCTTTACCCACTCCCGGAGCCTCTGCTTGACTCCCTGCCCGACCCCTCCCCAGCAGAATCCTTGGGAGAAGCGGTAGGGGGTCATTCTCCCTCTATCTAGTGGGGGTGGAACAAAGTAACTTCTGACACCTGGGTCCTCCACCTGATCGAAAGGGGTCACATGCTGGAATTCAGGCAGATTCCTCCAGACAATTCCCCGGTCCCTTCTACCTACTCCCCATTCCATGCCATCCTCATTCAAGTGGAGATTCAGACTCTCCTGGACAAGCAGGCCATACAGCCTGGTCACCCGTCCAATAGCAGGAAAGGGTTCTGCTCCCATTTTTTCTTGAGATCTCCATCCCATCCTAGACCTAAGCTTCCTGAACAATTACATCGAATACAAGAGGTTCAGGATGGTAACCCTGCAGGTCCTCCCCCATGCTCTATCAAGGGGACTGGCTCTGTCCCCTCGATATGCAGGATAACACCTCCCACATCTTGGTACTTTCTGCCCACAGCAGGTTCCTCGGTTCTCCTTTCAAGGGGAACATTACCAGTTCCAGGCCTTGCCTTTTGGCCTTTCCTCAGCACTGCGGGTCTTCACCAAGTGCCTCACGGCAGTGGCTGCAGCTCTGAGGCACCAGGGCCGACCCCTATCTGGATGATTGGCTCCTAGCAGCCCCCATCAAGCATCGGCTTCTGACCATGCTGTCGGACATTTTCCTTATGTTCAGAGATCTGGGAATCATACTGAACATCGCAACATTGTCCCCCTGGCCCTCCCAACATCTGCAACACACAGGGGCCATTTAAAATGTATCACAGGGAAAGGCTCCCCCCCCCACCCCCGACAGGGCAGCTTGACTACGGACGCTGGCTCAGAGGGTTTCCTCTTCCTGACAGGTTCCGGCCCAGACAATGCTGCTCAGTCACATGTCAGCGGCCATACTGACGGTCCCGTTGGCTCGATTAATTATGAGAGTTCCACAATGGTCTCTCAGAGTTCAGTGGAACCAAAGGTACAACAACCTCAATCAGCCTCTCCGAATATCCAGTGCAGTGTGTCAGACCCTCTCTTGGTGGCCGACTTCCCCCAATTTAGAGCATGTAGCTCCCTTTCAGAAGGGTTCCCCACAGCAAATCTTAACGATGGACACGTCAGGTCTAGGATGGGGAGCCCATCTCCAAAACTGACAAACACAGGGCTCCTGGTATCCTCTGGAACAGAATCTGCCTATCAACATCCTGGAGGGCTGTTCTTTATGCTCTCCAGGTGCCTCAAACAGATCTTTCTCCGGGGCCCTTGTTGATTCAGACAGACATGTCCATTGTCCTTTACATCAACAAGCGGAGGCCCTCCTATCCTCTATGTTGAGAGGCCATGAGATTGTGGTTCTGGGAAATAAAACATGGTCTGTCCCTCACAGTGGTCCACATTCCAAGAGTCCAAAAAACCTGGGCCGACGGACTCAGCCACTCTCGGTCCAAGGTGCATGAGTGGGAGCTCCTACAGTCTGTAGTAGAAGACCTGTTCGAAAGATCTGGACCTTTTCAAATCCCCATCCTACACCAAATTGCCTAATTTCTGCTCATTAGATCCAGAGTCTGGCGTTTTTTGGTGAGACATGTTCCTTTCTTTGACAGGGAGATTTCTGTATACCTTTCCTCCTTTACCTCTTCTTCAAAGGGTCCTCCTCAAGTTTCAAGCGGAGAGTGCAGACAAGATTCTAATTGCTCCACTCTGGCCACATCAGATCTAGTTCCTGCTGCTGCAACAGCTGGCGGTGGAACCTCCGGTCCCCTTGCCCCTGTTGTCCCACTTGCTCTCCCAGGAGCAGGGTTCTCTTGTCCACCCAGATCTCAGATCCCTGCATTTGCATGCATGGCTCCTATGGATATAGTTATGATCCATTTCGGAGTCTCCTCAATGGTCGCGGAAGTCTCAAAAACCTTCCACTAGGGCTAGTTATGCCACGAAATGGAAGCATTTCTACCTATGGTCTTCCGTTCGTGATCTGAACCCGTTCCCGTGCCCTGTTAATTCTATTCTCGAGTACCTACTTTCCCTCTCGGATGCCTGGCTCCATTATTCCACCATTTCAGTGATTTCAGCCTATCATACACCTGTGGAGGGCAAATACGTTGCCTAACTGGACCTGCCCCATACCTTTTTACATGGAGGACCTCATCAGAGAGAATCAAAGCCTGGAACTCTAGCCACTCAGGAGCCAGGCCATCAGATGAAGGGACTGAAGGTCTGGGTAAAGGACCCTCGCCTGAGAGCAAGAAAGCAGTTCCAGGCAGAGAGGCAATTGCCACAGAGGCCTGCTGCTGAGGCTGAGCAGAACAGGGTACCAGAACTGGTGCAGCCAGTCCACAGCCACCAGGATCATCTGTGCCTTGTCCCTCTGAATCTTGAGCAGCACTTTGTGGGTCAGGAAAAAGGAAGGGAAGGTGTACATGAGGCCCGGGGTCCAGGGCCTTGCAAAGGCATCTCCCAGCAGTGTCCCGCACTGAGTGGGGCAGGTACAAAACAGCCTCAGCTTTGCACTCTCCCTGGAGGCAAAGAGATCAACCAGGGGAGTGCCCCACTGGGAGAACAGGTAATCAACTACCTCCTGATGAAGGCACCACTCATGAGACGCCTTCCCAATTTGGCCAAGGGCATCCGCCAGCTGGCTAGAAGCACCAGCCACATGGATTGTCTGAAGATCAGCATCCAGATGGCGGACGAGGTTCCAGGTGCGAAGAGCTTCCCAGCACAATGGGAGGGAATACATCCCACCTTGTTTGTTGAGGTAGTATATGGTCAACATGCTGTTCATCTGGACCCAAATGACCTGACCCTGCACCACTACAGCAAAGGTCATCAAAACTAGACACACTGCACGGAGCCCCTACAGGTTGTTGTGACATCTGGACCCCTTGTGGTCCAGAGCCCATGGGCCCTGTGGTATCCAGGTGGGCTCCCCATCCCATCAGAGAGGCATCAGTCGTGAGAGTGACCATCGGCTCTGGGCGGACAAATGGGAGTCCTTCCTGCATATGTTCCTGGGTGAAGGCAACCCCGGGGGAGTCATCCCTGTCCAAGATCTCAGTCATGGGGTATTCAGCCCGCTTCTGTACCGGCAAGCAGAGCAGACCCTGACGGAAGCTGGTCCTTGCTCCAGAAAGAGCTCCTCAAAGGACACTTTGTGAAAGCCCAGGGTACGAAGGGAGTGCATGGAGAAGTCCGAGGACTCTTCAAACACACACACCACCCATGACCCCGGATTACTGCTGACAATGCAAAACTCGTCAGATTACAAAATCTGTACCAACAGCCTACCGGGAAGCCCAGAAATGGGGATGCATCCTTGGACGGAGCCCCATGCAAGGGCTATAGATGAGGTGGCTCTACCCAAAAGGATGGAGAAGTAAGTGTTGACTCAGCAGGGGGAACTGGCACAGGCCGCAGCACCAATGCCCAGAGGAGTGCCGGAGCCTGCTGGGGAGCACGGCCATAGCGGAGAATCCACTGCTGCCAGACAAGCTCCTCATATCAGCACTGCAGCTTACAGCAGAGCCGTTCTCTGCTGAAAGATGAGCATGAGGTGGATGAGGAACATCGATGGTGCCTCTTGGCCAATGGTAGACAGCAGGACTGTCGAGAATGTCTTTACTTTCAAGACCTCGAGAGAGAGCCTGAGCGAGACCTCAACTGTGACCATGACCAAAGACGCACAGGCTGTTGGGGAGGGGATGCAGATGAACCCCCAAATGGTTGATCTCCAGAGGGGAGGCAGACGGATTGGCTGGCTGAACCGGACCCTCTTGCAAGAGGGCTGTAAGGACTGTAGCCTACAAAGAGAATACTCCCCACCATCCTTTGACAATGGTTGACTGAGTAGAGAAAGATCTCGACCAGTTGGTCAACTCATGTCTCAATCAGCAAGCTCGACAGGGCACATGGGGCCAGCGGCCTGGACCTGATCAGAAGTGTCAGCTAAAGCTGATGGCTTGATAGCTGTCAAGCCAGAAGCACAGGAATGTGAGGAGCGAGCCCGATCCCACAACCTGTGGTGGGACTTCTTGGATTAGGAGTCCCCTGAAGATTTGGACCCTTGGAAAGTGCCCTACTCAAGAGTAGATAGCGACTGACATAGGTCTCTGAATGCCCCAGTAAACGAGGCACCCAAGCCTGTGGAACTAAAGCAGATGAAGCAGCACCCGAAGTGGCCTGGTCCGTGGGCTCTTTGAAGGCAGCAAGTTGTGCACCCAAACTGGTCGCTGAGATGGCCTTTCTGGTGTCCTTGGATCGGACAGGAGGGTCCTGCTGGTCCAGGCGACCCAAGCTGAGAGGGGTAATGATCCTCCAAGGTGAAGCACTGAACGGGCTGGCACCGGCCACAAGCCCGAGGATGATGCTGGGCCCCTAAACAGTAAACACACACGGAGTGCAAATCGGTGCATGACATTTTTTGAGCACACATCATGCCCTGTTTGAAGCCAGGATCTGATTTGTGCTCCTCGCATTCCATGTTGAAATTCAGAACAAGAAAAAAGTCCATTCTAACATCTCGAAGACCGAAAAGAGATTGTAAGGCATACACCTTGCGTGGAACTGCAATGGAGGGAACCTGATGCTTCCAGTGGAAAGGAAGATCTGATGCCACAGGGTGGTGTCCAGGACGATACCACCCAGGTGGGGGAGGGGGGAGCGGAGCCAGCTTGAAGACCTTCCAGCAAGATTTAAAGGGCTAGGAAGTACCTGCCAGAAGTGCAGCTGTGCACCATAACCATGTGCCTAGAAATTGCTGTTTTGGCAGAAATGGAAAGGGTCTTGCGCTTCCACAGCAACATACATTTATGCATCTATGGAGGGATGGAAGCTCCCATAGGCAAATGAAGATACAATCTCTCAAAAAGTAAGGAAATTCATTGCAAAACATGTTAATGCACTAGTTAGGGTTAAACCGACAAAAGTAGGAAAACGTGGCGTTAGGGTTCCCAACCCTAGTTTCCCTCCCCCACTCTGCAGGCAGCAACAGGAAAAAACACTACTATTTAACTTCTCCTGCGTCTTCGTTAATCAGGCGTAGGGTGTATCATGGGGTTGACAACCCTAAAGCTCACCCAATTCTCATATACTGTACACATTATAGCTTATTTACTGATGGAATAGGGTGAGCATTAGGGTTGACAACCCCAAGGCACACCACATGCCTGATTTACAAAAACGCAGAAGTGGTCAAATAGTAAAGAACAGTTACGTAAGAACTTACCGTAACAGTAGATCTTAGAGAGAGGCTCTTGCAGTAGGTAATTGCATATAGGACTGACGCCGGCAGGCAGCAGGACCCCACGGAAAAATTTCTAGCTAAAAGTTCCTGGCGAGGGACCGCCCCTACGTCAGGTGACCGGCATCAGGAGACGTCGGTATAAAGGGGCGGTCCCAGGCGCCTTCAGTTCTTTCCATACAGGCGAATAAGGCCGGAGGCAGAGCGGATATTTCTCTATGGAAAAGGAGCTGAAAAAGCCTAGGGGATGGAGGGCAGGAAGGTATGACCTACTGCAAGAGCCTCTCTCGAAGATCTACTGTTATGGTAAGTTCTTACGTAACTTACTATCTTACTTCGAGAGGGCTCTTGCAGTAGGTAATTACATATAGGACTGAATCCCAAGCAGTCTGGAATAAAGAAAAGGCACGGAGGAGGAAACTACTCCAAGAAATAGCTCTAGCCATGCAAGCCTCAAGACAGGAGGCCTTGCAAAACAGCTAGCCCGAAGCCTGCTCTACGGCGAGAGGCAATATCCAAACTGTAGTGTTTCATAAAGGTATGGACAGAAGTCCAGGTGGCAGCAGCACAGATGTCTGCCGCAGACACATTCTTGAAACAAGCCGCTGAGGCAGCTACTCCTCTTGTGGAGTGGCCTCTGACTTGACCCGGGAGGGTCTTGTGGTATTTGTCATAACAGAAAGTGATGCAATGAGCCAACCACTTAGACAGGCATTGCTTGGAAACTGCATTGCCTTCCCTTTTGTGAGCAAAACAGACGAACAACTGATCAGTCTCTCTGAGATGCTTCGTCCTGTTGGTGTAGTATCTCAGAAACTGGTGAACATCCATGGTATGGAGTAAATATTCCCCTTGGTTAGAGTACTGTGTAAAAAAGGCAGGTAGCTCTATGGACTGATTTAAGGTAGACTCTGCTACTACTTTAGGTAGAAACTTAGGATTCGTGCGAAGAGCAACTCGTTCCTTGTGAATAATCAAGTAGGGGATTTTACACATCAGGGCCTGGAGCTCGGAGATTCTTCGAGCCGAAGTAATGGCCACCAAGAATAGCGTCTTCCATGAAAGAAACTTCAAATCTGCAGAAGCTGCAGGTTCGAAGGGAGGAAGGGTAAGTTTCTCAAGAACAAAATTCAAGTCCCAAGGGTGAGAGATGCAGACGGGGGCCTCAGATGGAGGACCCCTCTGAGAAAGGTCTTAGAGACCTTCAGTTGAGCAGCTTTGTTCTTGAAGGGAACATGATAGGCGAGATGGCCACCATGTGTACCTTCAAGAGGAATAGCTAAGACCCAGGTCGAACAGATGACGTAAATACTCCAGCAAGCGCCAGCTGAACAGGAGAAAGGCTCCATTATTGGGCGGCCCAAATAGTGAATCTTTTCCACTTCATGGCATAGGTGGATCTGGTGGAGGGTTTTCTGGCCTCCACTAAAATCTCCGCCACTTTGGGAGACACACTAAAACGGGATTGGGCTAGGTCTGTAGGAGCCATGCATGCAGTTGAAGGGATTTGAGGCCTGGATGGACCAGGGTCCCCTGATCCTGGGTCAACAAACCTCGAGATAGAGGAAGAGGAGGATCCTCTGAATATTGTTGGAGAAGAGAGAACCAGATTTGCCTGGGCGAGAAAGGAGCGATCAGAATCATTCTCGCTCCTTCTGAAGCTAGTTTCTGCAAGACTCATGGGATAAGAGAATTGGGGGAAAGGCACAGACAAATCTGTCCATCCAGTCTAGAGACAGAGCAGCGTTCCAGAAAGCGCCTCGCTCTGGAACAAGCGAGCAGAAGGTGGGAAGTTTTACGTTTTGGGGGGATGCGAACAGGTCGACCTGTGGTGTTCCCCAAAGTTGGAAGATACTGTCTAGGACCCCTTGGTCCAGTTCCCACTTGTGAGTCAGAACAGAAGAGTGACCTAGCCTGTCTGCCAGGGTGTTGTCTACTCCTGGAACATGAATCGCTGTGAGGTGAAGGTTGTGTTGTGTTGCCCAATCCCAAACCCTTATTGCCTCCCTGCATAGAGGTTAGGACCGAGTTCCTCCCTGCTTGCTGATGTACCACACTACACACATGTTGTCCGTCTGGACGGCTAGGTGGCCGGGAAGGATGTATTGGTGAAGGGCGTGGAGAGCGTACAACACTGCCTGAAGCTCGAGCACACTGATGTGAAGAGCTTGTTCTAGCCTGGACCAAGAGCCCTGGGTCCGATGAGGGCCTAGATGGGCTCCCCAACCTTCGCCTGAGGCGTCCGTGGTTAGAGTCTGGGAGGGGGGAGGATGAAAGAAAGGGACCCTCTGAAACAGGCTCTCTCGAACCATCCACCACTGCAAGTCTCACATCATCGGCGATGAGATCAGAACTGAGTGACCTAGGTCGTCCACTAGTTGATCCCACTGAGAGCGTCCACTGAGAGATCCTCATGGAGTCGAGCACGAGGGACCGTTGGGACAGCAGCCGCCATGAGCCCGAGAAGGCGAAGGACAGACCTCGCCGACAACATCCTGCAGTCGGATAACAGACTTATCTGGGTCTGAAGGGAGGCCGCCCTGTCCGGAGGCAGGAAGGCCTTGCCCATGGTTGTATCGAGGATCGCCCTTATGAACTGTAGCCACTGGGAAGGGTCCAGATGAGACTTTGAATGGTTGATGGTAATTCCCAGGCAGGCAAAAACCTGCTGGGTGAGGGAGAGGGAACGCAGGAGTTCCTCCCTGGACGAGGCCACCAGGAGCCAGTCGTCCAGGTAAGGAAATACCTGTACTCCCTTGGTACGCAGGTGGGCCGCCACCACTGCCAGACATTTGGTAAATACTCGGGGGGCCGAGGATAGACCAAACGGAAGCGCCTTGAACTGGCAGTGGTCCCCCTGGAATGCAAAACGAAGGTATTTGCGATGAGATGAGCGAATGGGAATGTGCAGATAAGCATCCTGCATATCCAGTGCACAAGACTAATGACCCGGGCGGAGAAGGGGCAGAAGGCTCTGCAGAGAGAGCATCCTGAACCTTTTGTACTCTATATAAAGATTTAGTGAACTGAGATCTAAAATCGGACTGAGATCTCCCGTCTTCTTTGGGACCAGGAAGAAATGGGAATAGTAACCCGTCCCCTGAAGATGAAGGAGGACGGGCTCTATCGCTTGCTTCAGCAGAAGAGCCGAGATTTCCTCCTGGACCAAAGGAAGGTGTTCTCGTGAATACGACGACCTCAGAGGGGGGTGGCGGGGTGGTTTCTGAAGAAACTCTATGGAGTGTCCTTCTGTTATGAGCTGGAGCACCCAAGAATCCATGGTTATCCTCTCCCATCCCAGAAGGTGGAGGAAAACCTCCCTCCTACCAGTTCCTCCGGGGAATCCGGAGGCAGTGGGAGAGGAAAGGAGTCAGGTGGTGTGGGGCAGCACCGCAGCTGAAGCACCCGCTGCTTTTTTGGGCCGGGGCTTAGCAGCCGCGGGGGCCCGACGTTTTGTGGCCTGCCTTCCCTGAGGTTTCACCTTTGGCCAATTCCATCTGCGAGAAGGACGGCGCTGCTGCTGATGGGGATGGTACTTGGAGTCAACTGATTTCACAGCCGTTCCCTTCTCCTGCAAATCGGTAATGATGTCCTTGATATCACCCCGGAAAAGCACCAACCCCTGGAAAGGTGCTTCCTGGATATCAGATTGCACCTCTGGGACCAGACCTGACACCCGGAGCCAAGCATGACGCCGCAGGCCTACGGTGAAAACTGACCTCCGCCCAGCAGTGTCCACTGCGTCGTATGTCGCACGTAGCATGTGGCGACTGGCCGAACAAGCAGAGTGGACTAGATCAGCCAACTCCTGTTTGACTTGGGAGTCAGGCAAGGAGTCCAGCTTGGCTTCCGCCTGAGTAAGGGTGGCCTTCTGGTAGTCCCCCATGTGGCAGACATAGTTCAGGACCCTAATCCCCAGTGTGGAGGAAGCATAAATCTTTCTCCCATACTGATCCAGAAGGCGAGATTCCTTATCAGGAGGAGACGAGCAAAGATGTTTTGGGTTCGCCAACCGGCCGTGAGCGGCGCTAATCATGACCGAGTTGGCACGAGGGTGAGAATCCAGGAAATCAACACCCTCTGGAGCCTGATATAGCCTGTTCGACTTCCTAGAAAGTGGGGCTAAGGCCGACGGCTGTTTCCATATCGTGGTAACAAGGTCGGCGTGAGGCTCTATCCAGGGTGGCACTGGTGTAAGAGCTGTCATGGGCAGATCCAGATGTTCAGCAGTTTCAGACACTGAGGATCTGGTTCCAAAGAGCACCACTGATGAACCTCCTGGATCTTTCTAAGCAACTCCATAAAAGAAGGATCCTCCGGAGAGTGAGGCTTGTCGTCTCTCTCGGAGCAGCCATCGGAAGAGTCCAAGGAGTCCGAGAGTGAAGAGGAGGAAGAAGAAGAGTAAGACTCCCTTTCCCAACCCGAGGGGGGACGGGTCCCTTGCGTAGTCCCCGGGGACGCGTGTCCTGCCCCTCTCTGGATCCAGACAGGAGAACCCTGGAGTCCGGAGGTGGTGAGGGAGTGTGCCGCCTGGGGCGTACGGGAACCTGGGACGGCACTGTCGCCGGAAGGCGGCTCTCGACCGCTTTGGTGAGCTGAGCCTTGGCCTCAGCCCACCAGGAGGCCAGAGTTTCCTGCAGGTCCACCGGCAGCCGCGAGGGCGGTGGAGGAGGAGGAGGAGGAAGCAAGGGATAAGGATATGGGCTGTACCCATACGGAGCGTATCCAAAACCCAGCTGCAGGTAACCCGGCGTCGGGTATTGAGACGTTGAGTACTGCGGCATCGGGAAGCCCGGCGTCGGGTACTGCGGTGTCGGATACGGCGTTCCAAGGTACACCAGTGTCGAATAAGACGGCGGGTACCCGGGAGCCGGGGCTGCCTGAGCAGGCGGTCAGCTGGGAACCTCCGAGGCGGGTCCGTAGCGGAGAGCCCAGAGGAAGGGCCCAATGGGAGCAGGAACTCTCCCTGAGTCGGCAAGGCCGGCGGCGGAGGCCCTGACGCCGGAGGTACCGGAGTCGGAGCCAGTGTCCAGGGAGCCGGCGTCAGGTCTGTCGCTCCAGATGGAGGAAGGGCTGACAGAGGCAAAAATTCCCCAGCTGCGCCTGGGGACAGAGGGGAAAAGTCCCCGGGGTCAGGATGGGGGGACTCTGGCTCCCCAGACGGCAGCGAATGCTGCGTGAACCGAGAGCAGCGGACGTTGGGGGGTCCGTCATCGGTTCCCTCGCCGGCCGGACTTCGGACGAGCCGATGTCAGGCATAGAGGTGAGCTCTTGGCGGGCACCAGAGGAGCCGATGTCCGACTTACGAGAGCCATCACCGAAGACAGGTTGAGAGGAAGGGTCGGCCTGGTCCGGTGGGGAAGAAGCTGCGCGTCGCCCTGGAGGGTCGGACGTCAGAGAAGCCGACGTCCGGCTTACCGTAGTCGCCCACGATGGTAGGCCACAAGCCTGCGGCCGAACCAGGGGCGGAGGCCTCCAACTGCCCGGAGGAGCCCGCAAGGCCCGAGCACGAGCCAGACAGGCGGGCCGCCGCCATATCAGAAACCTCCGGGGCAGCCGTCGAGGAGCAATCCCCCGGAGGGGATGTTACCTGTGTGCCCGCGACTCCTGAGGGAGACGCGGTGGAGGAGCCTTTGTCATGGTGCCTCTCCTTGTCCTTCTTTCGATGGCCTTCGGGGGAAGTGGACGCCTACCTTAGCTTTTTAAGCTCCTTCTCCATAGAGCTCATTTTCTTAAGAATATAGGCCTCCAAGGATTGCTGCCGTCTTTTTCGGGTGGCCGCGTTAAAGCTAAGGCAATGCTGGCACTTCTCGACTTGATGATCCGGGCCTAGGCAGAAGAGGCACAGGGAGTGGCCGTCCTTGTGCGGCAGTTAGGTGCCGCACGAATCGCACTTGTTCTTGTGCTCAGAGGGTGTAGGGGACAACATACACCAACATTAATACTCGACGTTGTCGAAAAAATAAGATTTTTGGTAAAAAGCGAAGCACAAACTTTTCCACGAGGCACTGCACGAGCTAACAGCGGAAAGAACTGGAAGGCGGGCATCGGGACCGCCCCTTCATACCGACATCTCCTGACGCCGGTCACCTGACATGGGGGCGGTCCCTCGCCAGGGACTGCTAGCTAGAAATTTTTCCGTGGGGTCCTGCCACCTGCCGGCGTCAGTCCTATATGTAATTACCTACTGCAAGAGCCCTCTCAAAGTAAGATTGTTTTTTCCTGTTGCTGCCTAAAGGGTAGGAGTGGGGCATTAGGGTTGGGAACCCTAACGTCACATTTTCCTACTTTTGTCAGTCTAACCATAACTACTGCATTAAAGAACAGTTACATACTGTAAGAACTTACCTTAACAGCAGATCTTCAAGGGGATCTCAGACATCAGGTCACACCATAGGAACTTCACCATCGGTGAAAGAGAATCCACACAGAAGATTTTCAGCAGTAAACCTGAGGCCTCAAGCACCAATGTCACATGACGACGTCACCAACCCTATAAAGGCATGAGCAACCCCGCTCCCTCCTCCATTCTTTCCTCCACAGACTAAGGGAGCAAAGCCCAGCCATAGGGAACCAAGGAAGGAGACAGAGGTGCCCATGAATATAAAGAAGGCTGGATACACCAAGTAGCCAGTTCCAGAAAGAAGCCCCAAAAGGGGGATGGTGGGAGGGAAATAGACCTGATGACTGAGAGACACTTGAAGATTTACTGTTACGCTAAGTTCTTATGTAACTGTTCTATCTTCTTCGGGAGTGTCTCAGTCATAAGGTCACACTGTAGGAACAAGTCCCAAGCAGTTATAGGTGCAAACAGTCAACCACTCCAAAGACAGGAGGCCCTGCAGAACAGCCCAACCGAAACCAGCACAGGTTCTTGAGGCAATGTCCAGACTGCAGGGATTTATTTAACTCCAAAAATTGATTAGTGTTTTGCTCATAAAAGTGCTAAAACATTGTGAAAATGCATAGCACTTGCCTCACTGTGTTTAACAAACGTAACACTTCTAGAAAACCTATATAAATACTTTCTCTATAGTTAGCATTGTCCCAAAAAAAAACTGCTAATCAATTATTTAAAACCCTGGTCTGTAATGTTTGGTGAAAGTATGGACGATACTCCAGGTGGCAGCCATACAGATGTTGCCAGCTGAGACCCCTTGGAAACAAGCCACAGAGGTAGCCATGCCTCTTGTGGAATGAACTTTAACTGCTCCAGGCAATTCTTTGCTGTACTTGCTGTAGCAGAACATGATGCAATTTGCCAACCATTTGGCTAAACATTGCTTAGAAACTGAAGCGCTCTCTCTTCCTGGGGTGAAGGAAACAACTGCTTCAACTTCCTGCTTTCCTTAGTTCAGAGTATGTAATACTTAAAAGTTCTGTGCACATCTAACGTGTGGAGCAGTGCTTCTCCTGGATTGGCATGCTCTGGAAAATAAACAAGGAGGTGGCTAGATTGGTTCAATGTGAACTCAGACACCACTGTAGGAAGAAACTCAGGTTTCATACGCAAAGATACCCTCTCTTTGTGAAAAATCAAATAAGGCTCCTCGCGCCAGAGAGCCTGAAGCTCTGAGATTCTTCAAGCAAAAGTAATGGCAACTAGAAATACAGGTTACTCACCTGTAACAGGAGTTCTAGGAATGGTATATGTTGTTCATCCACACTTATTGGCAGGTTCCTTGCCGCTTTAAATCTTGCCGGAAGGTCTTCAAGCTGGCTCCTCCCACCCACCCAGGTGGTAAAACTCTCGGCTCCTCCATACTTGGCCTTCAGATCTAGCCCGCTGGAAGCTCAGGTTAAGGCCGAAGCCGGGAGGTCAGTGGTGATGAACAACATATACCATTCCTAGAACTCCTGTTACAGGTGAGTAACCTGTATTTCTAGGGACACGGATATGTTGTTCACCCACACTTATTGGCAGACTCCTAGCAGTTCTCCGGGACAGGGAGGCATGGCGCACACCTCCTACTTAGGGAATAAAGACTGGAGAACCGAGGCCCCAAAACCAGCATCCCGGCGTGACTCAAGGTCGATGTGGTAATGGGTAATAAAGGTGTGTGCTGACTTCCAGGTAGCAGCCCTGCAGATTTCCTGGATAGGGACGTCCCTGGAAGCAGCCACCGATGCAGCAGTATGACGGGTAGAATGAGCTCTTATCCCTCTGGGAGGCTCCATGCCCGCCAACCTTGCAGAGATCTATGCAGGAGGTGACCCACCTGCTTATCGTCTGCTTGGCTGCAGGTCTGCCAGTGCGGCTTCAGCATAGGTGACAAACAGCTGGCGAACCTCTCCCCGAATTTCAGCCGTGAGCTCCTTATAATAAGCGAGCGCCCTTCTAGGGTCCAAAGCATGGAGCCTGTATTCGGCCTCCGAGGTGTGATTGGGGTAGAACACCGGCAGAGTCAACACCTGGTTAAGGTCAAACTCCGACACCACCTTCGGAAGGAATTTCGGGTGGGGGAGCAGGACAACCTTGTCCCTGTGAAGACCAGGTAAGGAGACTCAATACAGGCGCCTGGAGTTCTCCCATCCTTCGGCTGACGCGATAGCCACCAAGAAGGCGGTCTTCCACGACAGGTGAGAGAGTTCACACCTGTGCATTGGTTCGAATGGCTTGCCCATCAGCTTTGCCAGTACCAGCAGTAAATCCCATGGAGGTGGAGGTTCTCGCACCGGAGGGGAAATGTGATCAAGACCTTTGAAAAATTGCCAGACCACCTTCTCCTGCACCACCGACTGCTCCCCGGCCCGCGCCCGGTATGCAGAGATGGCTGCCAGGTGCACCCTTAGGGTCGTCGACCTAAGCCCTTGACTAGAAAGGGACCATAAACAGTCCAAGATGCTTGCCAAAGGACTGGAGGAAGGGTCCAAGCCCTTGCCCTGACACCAAATGGAAAATCTCTTCCATTTGAAGGCATAGCATTTCCTGGTCGACTCCTTACGGGGACTCTCAACAACATTGAGGACCTCGTCGGAAAGACCCAAGGCCTGGAACTCTAGCCGCTCAGGAACCAGGCCGTCAGGTGCAGGGATTGAAGGTCCGGATGGAACACCTTCCCCTGATTGACTGAGAGCAGGTCCAGGCGAGCTGGAAGCTGCCTCGGGAGCCTGGAGCTGAGGCTGAGGAGATCTGGGTACCAGAACTGGTGGGGCCAGTCTGGGGCTATCAGAATCACCTGCACCTTGTCCCTCCTTGCTTTGAGAAGCACCTTGTGAATCAAGGAAATGGGGGAAAGGCGTAGAGAGCCGGGGTCCACAGCCTCAGAAAAGCATCCCCTGCAGCGAGCCCTGCTGAGGCGGGCATGAAAACAGCCTCAGCTTCGCGTTCTCCCTGGAGGCAAACAGGTCCACCTGAGGTGTGCCCCAGTGGGAGAACAGATCTTGTACTATCTCCGGCAGGAGAGACCACTCGTGAGATGCAGCAACTATCCGGCTCAGGGCATCGGCCAGGGTGTTGGAGGCTCCTGCCACATGAATGGCTAGGAGATCCGCCTCCAGGCTGCGCATGAGTGACCAAATGCGGAGAGCTTCCTTGCATAGAAGCATGGAACGTGTCCCGCCCTGGCGGTTTAGGTAGTACATGGTCGTGGTATTGTCCATCTGGACTCGGACCATTGGACCCCGGAGAAACGGAGCAAAGGCGGTGAGAGCTAGGTGGACCGCTCGGAGCTCCAGCAGGTTGATGTGGCATCGGGACTCCCCCGGGGACCAGAGGCCGTGTGCGCCGTGTTCCCCAGATGGGCACCCCAACCCATCAGAGAGGCATCGGTCGATAGAGAGACCGCTCGCTCGGGCGGACAAAGCGGGATGCCCTCCTGCAAATGAGATGGAAGGTCCACCACCGAGGGTTCCCACATCTCCTGGGTCACTATCACTAGCTGGTCCAATGGATGCAGCGTTGTGACCACTGGCTGGCCAGTCCCCACTGAAGGGGGCGCATGTGCCAGCGCGCCCAATGGACCACGCTGGTACAGGCCGCCATGAGACCCAGAAGGCGCAGGAAGTCCAGGGCAGGGCGCGTTGCCCAACCAGAAATGATTGGGCAAGGAGGTAGAACCTCAGCCCTGTCAGCGGGAGCCGTGCTCTGGCTCGGAAGAAAGTCGAGCTCTGCCCGATAAACAGAATCACCTGCTTGGCTCGAGTTCGACTTGGCCTCGTTGATGAAAGCGAGTTGAGAGCAAACCTGGAGGCCAGATCTGGATCGCTCCACCTCCTGTCTGGAGGGGCTGCTATCATGTCGTCCAGGATGAGTACACGGACCCTCGGCGCTGCAGGAAGGCTGTCACCACTGCAATGCATTTGGTGAAGACCCTGGGAGCTGGAGACAGGCGAAGGGCATGGCTCGGAATTCGAGAGGATCCTCCGATAGGCGAAGGAATCTCCGATGTGATGGGCGGATAGGGGACGTGAAAGAACGTGTCCTGCAGGTCCAGAGAGCGAACCACACGCCCGTGTTCCAGGGATGGTATTATCTGAGCCAAGTGACCATCCTGAAGGTTGAGAACAAGGAACTTGTTCAGGTCGTGCAGGTCGAGAATGGGGCGCCAGCCCCGTCTGTTCGGAACCAGGAAGTACCTGGACACAAACCCGGGTCTGGGGAGGGTCCGCCGCCTCCCTGATCCTCCTTTTGGAGGAGGACGCGTGTGACCCGACAGAGCAGACAGTGAGCTGCAGACCCGAGGCCCAGTGCGGCGACTCTGAAGGCAGAGCCTGCTCGAATTCTAGAGGCAGGCCATTTCCCACCACCTCCAGAACCCACCTGTCCGTGGTAATAGCGACCAGGCGGAAGGAAGTGCGGCCGTCCCCCATGAGGGGAACTGGGGTAAGGTGACGGGGTTGGGGCGAACCCTCAGCCCATCACTGGGCAGGCTTGGAGGAGGGACCGGCCGAGGGACCTCCTGGGCCCTACCTCCCTGCTTCCTGTGGAGGAAGCTCGGACAGGTTTGGGATGCCAAGCGCAGCCTGCTAACCCTGGCGTTGCTTGGGACCAGACCGGCCAGGGCGCAGAAGGACCCAAAGGGCTTAGGCTGTGGTTTAGGCCTTTGTCCTTCTGGCCGGAAGAGACCGAGTCCAAGGTAGCATTGGACTTCTCGATCCTCTGCAGGTGACCTTCCACCCCAGGGCCGAAGAGCTCAGTCCCAAAAAGGAACATCCGCCAACTTGTGCTGGGTATCGAGTAAAGGTGGATATCCTCAGCCAAGCCGCGACACATAGCCACTGCGGCCGCCACAGACCTGGCACATGAGTCCCCAATGTCTAAAGCAGTCTGGAGCTGCTGTTTGGCCACTGCCCTGCCCTGGTCCCGCACCTGCCTGACCGTAGTCTGCAGATCAGCGGGAAGATGAGGGCGACCTCATCCAGGAGCCCAACAGGGCATGAGAAAAATGTGCCATGAGGACAGCGAACTGGCCTGGCGAAGGCCGAGAGGGCCTTGAGCATAGACTTTTACGCGGTATAATCAATTTCTTAGATTCCTTGTGGGAGGTTTGTCCACTCCCTAGCATTCCCTGACCGCCCGAGCAGCTGTCGACCAACCAACCCCTCAGCGAGGGTGTTCTCGAAAAAAAACTGGACAGGGAACTGGTAGGGACCGCATACTTCCTGGCCATCCTGGCCAAGGCGCAGGGCAGGAAGCAGGCGCTGCCAGGCTCAAGGCGGACCCACTATGGCGTCGGCCACGGAAGGCCTCCGTGGGGAATCCTCGGTCAGATCTCCGTGAGGGATACCTGGCCCGTTTAGAAATGGGTTGAGCTTCATCCCGGTGGACTCCGAGATGAGCGAAGCAATCCTAGGAAGGACAAGGGCTATCGTCACCGACTGTCCTCCTGAGGACTCAAGTCCATTCACTTGGAGAAAGGGAGGAATCATCCTCGGACTCGGAAGGTCCTCAAAAGCTGCCTCGGGCCTGAGCCACCTCCACCTGCCGAGGTCTACGGGAGTGAGGTGACAGACAGCCTATGGGGCAGTCCTGAGCCGACCGAGAATTTTGGTGGGCCCCAACTAACGGCTGTGGAGCGGAGGTTCCACGGAATCAGTGGGGCAGCTGGAATTGGCGAACAACCGGCCTGGGGAACAGGCTCCTCGGCTAGCGAGGGGTTGTTTAAAGCCGCTCGACTGACAGCCACTTAATGGCGGGGATGGCGGCGGCGTCGGCTTATTCCGGACAAGAAGCTATTGCCACGAGTTCCTCATACCTCCGGCAACTTGCGCGAAGTCTCCCTTGTCAAGGAAGGGGCCGAGGATGGCGGCTGGCGCCGCTGCCGCGGTGCCGAGACGAGACCGCCTGGCGGGGGATTGGCTGGACCGAAGATGTCGAGACTAAGACGAGAACCTCGGCTAGGCGAGGGCGGTCTGAGAGGAGGTGTGGCAGAGATCAGCACTCCCCTGGTTCAGGCGGTGATTCCACCGAAGGAAGCTCCGGAACCGGAGGCACAGGCGAGCCGACGGGATCCTCAACTCCCACCGGGGGAACCGGGGAGAGGGGATTCTCAGCTTCTCCAGCTGACAACCCGTCCAACGGGTCGACAAAAATCTCGACCGCGTCGACAGGGTCTCAGTCAACTGGCCTGGCGGGGACACCGTGAAGCCAGTGGCGAGCCGAGGGTGGGCGAGTGGACTGCCGACAACTAGGGAGAGGATCTTTTCCGCTCCCAGAGCTTCGACGGTGAGCCTTACTCTTGTCTCTTTTGGACCGAGAGCGGTCCAGAAGAGATTGGACCCTCACCTTTACGTCGAGAGGTCAGACAAAGCTCCTTAAAAGAAGCCGAATCACGAGGCACCGAGAGAAAGCGGGACAAATGCACGCAGCGAGGTAGAGCGGCCTGCGCCGCCTCCTCTTCGAGGCGATCATCTGCCCGAGCTGATCCGCCCGAGCCAACGCCCATGAGACGCCGACCAGGCCTCTTTTGACTTAACGAGGAAATCTTTTCTCGGGACGCCCAGCTGTAAGCAGGCAGCAGGTCTTCGAGAGCGTAGGCGAAAGAAAAGCACAGGTCGCAGGCCTGCGGAGTGCGTGCTCAAGGCCCAAGCAGTAAGCGCACATGGAGTCGCGGATCCGTCCGAGACATCTTCTGCCCACAAGGGCATCTCCGGAAACCGGGAGTCGATTTGTCCATCGCAGCCGCGAGGGAGAGAAGACCGAAGTCTTTTTAGCAAAAACTTTTTAATTTCGAAAATTAGAAGAACCAGGAACCAGTCTTACACGCAGAGCGTTAAGGAGGGAACCTGAGCTTCCAAGCGGTAAGGAAGATCTGGCGTCATGGGGCGGAGCCAAGAGTTTTACCACCCGGGTGGGTGGGAGGAGCCAGCTTGAAGACCTTCCGGCAAGATTTAAAGCGGCAAGAAACCTGCCAATAAGTGTGGATGAACAACATATCCATGTCCCTAGAAATAACACTTTCCAAGAAAGAAAGCGCAAGTCACAAATTGCGACAGGCTCAAAAGAAGACAGGGTCAACTTCTCCAACACAAAATTAAAATTCCAAGCCGGGACAGGTGAATGGAGTGGAGGTTTCAGATCTAGGATGCCTCTCAAAAATGTACTGGAGACATCCAGCTGAGATGTAGTACAGTCATCTATTGGCTCATGGAAAGCAAAAATAGCCAAAAGGTGCACCTTCGGGGAGAAGTACTGGAGATCTGAATCAGACAGAGAGACCAAGTAGTCCAAGATCTGGTTTACCGGGCAGGTGACAGGATCCAGATTATGCCTGGCAGCCCATATGGCAAACCACTTCCACTTCATAGCATAAGTGGCATGGGTGGAAGGCTGAACCAGGGTCCATGATCCTGGGTCAGCAAAGGGACCAGAGGTTCCTCCACTAGGTGCTGAAGCAGAGGAAACCATATCTGGCGAGGCCAGAATGGAACTAGAATCATGCTGACCTCCTCCATCTGTAGCTTCATGAGTACCCTCTGAATCAGAGGGAATGAAGGGAAGGCGTAAAGAAACCTCCCGCTCCAGGAGAGGGATACACATCTCGCCAGAAAACTCCAGGCCCTGAATCGAGCAAGCAGAAACTGGGCAGTTTTGCATTGTGTTTGGGCGCAAAAAGGTCCAACTCTGGGTGACTCCATCTGTTGAACAGGTCTTCAGCGACAGATGAGAGCTGCTCCCACTCATGCATGCTGGACTGTGTCTAGCTGAGGCTGTCTGCCAGAGTGTTCAGCACTCCTGGTACGTGGACCGCTGAGAGGGTCAGACCGTGATCCAGAGCCCAATACCACACTCGCATGGTCTCCCTGTATAAAGGGTACGAATGAGTCCTTCCCTGTTTGCTGAGGTAGTACACTATGCAAAGGGTTGTCTGACTGAATGAGCAACTGTCCCGGAAGAAGATGGGTCTGAAAAGCCTGCATCGTATAAAGAACCACCCGCATCTCCAGGACACTGATATGCAGGAAAGTCTCAATCTGGGACAAAGATCACCAAGTTTGACAGGGACCCAGATGGGCACCCCCAGCCCATCCCTGAAGCATCTGTGGTGAGAATCTGCTGTGGGGAGGAAATCTGGAATGGAACCCCTTGCAAGAAGTTCTGGGGATCCATCCACCACTGAAGCACGCTGCAAATGGAGAGGAGACCAGAATAAACTGGTCCAAATTATCCATCTGCTGGTCCCACTGCACCCTGTGGGGACACTGAAGGGTAGGTATGTGGAGTCTGGCCAGAGGGACGGTGGGAATGGCAGCCATCATCAGCCCCAGGAGCCTCAGATACAGCCTGGTGGGGATATGCCTATTCTGAGCCACCTCCTGGGCCTGGGCCACGAGGCACTCTGCCCTGTTTAGAGGCAGGAAAGCTTTCCCCTGCAACAAGTCCAGAATCGCCTCTATGTATTGCAACCTCTGTGATGGAACCAGGACCAACTTGTGCAGGTTAACAGTGCTACCCAAGGAAAGGAACAGCTGGAGGGTCCTGTTTAAGGTCTCCAGGAGCTGATCCCTGGATGGTGCTTTCAAAAGCCAATCAGCCAGATGAGGGAATATGTACATTCCTTCACACCTGAGGGATGCAACTACTGCTGCTAAGTCCTTGGTAAAGACAAGCGGTGCAGAGGACAAGCCAAAGGGCAGCACTTTGAACTGGCAGTAATCAAAGCTGGAAAAGAAACTGGAGGAACCTCATGTAATGAAGAAACACTGAGATGTGCAGGTAGGCAGCCTGCATGTCCAGAGAGCAAAGTCAGTCACTCTGCTTGAGCAGGGGCATCAGGCCAGGCACAGTGACCATCCAGACCTTTCTGCACTGTACACACAGATTGAGGTCTTTTAAATCTGGAATAGGCCTCAAATCCTCAGTCTTTCTGGGAACCAGAAAGAACCTGGAGTAAAATGAACAGGTTACTCACCTGTAACAGTAGTTCTAGGAGTGGTATATGTTGTTCATCCACACTTATTGGCATGTCCTTTCTCCTATATATCTTGCCAGAAATCTTCAAGCTGGCTCCTTCCACCCACCTGGCTGGTATATACCTTGGTTCCACCCCGTGACGCCAGATCTTAGCCCGCTGGAAGCCAGGTTGTGTGTGTCCGCAGCCAGGGAGGTCAGGTGGGTACGTGTGGATGAACAACATATACCACTCCAAGAACTACTGTTACAGATGAATAACCTAATCTTCTAGGGTCGTGGATATGTTGTTCATCCACACTTATTGGCAGACTCCTAGCAGTCCTCCAGGAGGAGGGAGGCAAGGTGCACACCCCCTACTTAGGGAACAGAGACTGGAGAACTGAGGTCCCAAAACCAGCATCCCGGCATGACTCAAGGTCGATGTGGTAGTGGGTGATGAAGGTGTTTGCTGACTTCCAGGTAGCAGCCCGACAGATTTCCTGGATAGGGACGTCCCTGGAAGCAGCCACCGATGCAGCAGTATGCGGGTAGAATGAGCTCTTATCCCTTTGGGAAGCTCTTTGCCCGCCAACACATAGCACAGACCTATGCATGATGTAATCCATCTTGCAATGAGACACCATCTTCGGAAGGAATTTTGGGTGGGGGTGCAGGACAACTTTGTCCCTGTGGAAGACCAGATAAGGGGAGTCCACCGAAAGTGCCTGGAGCGCCCCTGACCTTCTGGCAGACGCGATAGCCACCAGGAAGGCTGTATTCCATGACAAGTGTGACAGCTCACACTTGTGCATTGGTTCGAATGGCCTGCCCATGAGCTTCGCCAATACCAGCAGTAGATCCCACGGAGGTGGAGGTTCACGCACCGGAGGGGATATGTGAGTCAGACCTTTGAAAAAGCGCCAGAACACAGTCTGCTGTGCCAATGTCGGCTGACCAGCCTGTGCCCGGTAAGCAGAAATGGCTGCCAGGTGCACCCTAAGGGTCCATGACCGAAGCCCCCTTTGAAGAGAGACCAAAGGTAGTTAAGAATGTTAGCCACAGAACAGGATAAGGGGTTCAGACCCTTACCCTGACACCAAATGGAAAACCTTTTCCATTTGAAGGTATAACATTTCCAGGTCAATTCCTTTCTAGATGCCTCCATAACGATGTAGACATCTTTGGAAAAACCCAAAGCCTGGAACACTAGCCGCTCAGGTACCAGGCTGTGAGATGCAGGAACAGACGGTCCAGATGGAATACCTTCCCCTGGTTCAGTGATATCAGGAGATCTGGGTACCAGAATTGGCACGGCCAATCTGGGGCTACCAGAATCACCTTCGCCTTGTCCCTCCTAGGTGTCGGCCATGACACCTCGTCTTGTAGACCCAGGCTTCCTATCCAGGTACTTCCTGGTGCCCAGGCAGACGGGGGGGGGGGTTGGCGCCCCATCCTAGATCTCCACGACCTGAATCAGTATCTCAGGTCTCACACCTTCCGGATAGTAACTCTGAACCAGATCATACAATCCCTGGAGCGAAACATGTGGTTTTGTTCACTGGATCTACAGGACGCGTTTTTTCATGCCCCAATCCATCCGTCCCACCAGCGGTTCCTCCGCTTCAGGGTCGAAGGTACCCTGTACGAGTTCCGAGCCATGCCATTCGGCCTGTCATCGGCCCCTCGGGTCTTCACCAAATGCACTGCAGTGGTGGCAGCCCATCTTCGGCGTCGAGGAGTTCGAATTTACCCTTATCTCAACAACTGCCTCTTGGCAGGTTCCTCCCTTCAAGAGGTGGAGAGATCCAGGGACCTGGCTCTCAGAACCTGCTGTCAGATTGGCCTCCTGATCAGCGAGGCCAAGTCGTAACTCGTGCCTTCTCAGGTGATGGGCTTCATTGGGGCAGAGCTCAACTCTTGTCAAGCCAGAGCTTGGCTTCCGGCGGACAGAGCGGAGGTTCTCTCCTCCTTTGCCCAATCATTTCTGGTTGGGCACTTGCGCCCTGCCCGGGACTTTCTGCACCTTCTGGGTTACATGGCGGCGTGCACCTCAGTGGTCCATTGGGCCACGTGGCACATGCGCCTCCTTCAATGGGAGCTGGCCGCCCAGTGGACTCAGCGCCACGGTCATTTTGACCAGCTGATCACTGTAACCCAGATGATGTGGGACGCTCTCCAATGGTGGACCGCCCCAGAACGGCTGCAGGAGGGGATCCCGTTTGTCCGCCCAGAGCCGACGGTCATTCTCACGACCAATGCCTCTCTCATGGGCTGGGGAGCCCACATGGGGGACAGCAGGGCCCACAGGTACTGGACCCCCGAGGAGTCCTGATGTCACATCAACCTGTTGGAGCTCAGAACAGTCAGGCTGGCACTGTCAGCATTCACTCCTCAGCTCCGGGGTCAAGTGGTTCAAGTCCAGACGGACAATACCATTACCATGTACTAGCTCAACAAACAGGTTGGCACGCACTCTCGTCTGCTGTGCAAGGAGGCCCTCCGCATCTGGACTCTCGTCAGCCGGTTGGAGGCGTATCTCCTAGCCATCCATGTGGCAGGAGTCTCGAACCAGCTGGCAGATGCTCTCAGCCGCATAGGCCAGACATCCCACAAGTGGTCACTCCATCCAGAGGTAGTTTACAGTCTGTTCTCCCATTGGGGCAAACCATTGGTGGACCTGTTTGCCTCCAGGGAGAATGCCAAGCTGAGTCTGTATCATGCCGGCCCCCCTCAGCAAGGCTCACTGCAGGGGGATGCCTTTTCGAGGCCGTGGACCCCAGGCCTCCTCTATGCCTTCCCTTCATGTCCCTTGATCCACACAGTGTTACTCAAGGTGAAGAGGGACAAGGCGAAGGTGATTCTGGTGGCCCCAGACTGGCCGCGCCGGCCACGTCAGTTCTGGTATCCAGATCTCCTCAGCCTCAGCTGCAGGCCCCTGAAGTGGCTTTGTACATGCCCAGACCTGATATCTCTGAACCAGGGGAAGGTCATGCAGGAAAGCACAGTGGCACTTCACAACACAGAAGCTTGTTTTACAGAGTAGAGCTGCGTCTGCAGCTGTGCAATAAAAACTTTCTTCTATTTTACTACTGGCATGACAGCCAGTTGAATGCAGGAAAACTTGACAATAGCCTGCTGTGTTTTCCAAGGCAGAGAGAGAGAGAAAAAAGGAACAAAAAAACAGCAGTGTAGGTGGCCTGCCTACAGTAAAGAACTGGACAGAAAAGGGGTGCTGTTGCGCAACAGGCTTTCAGTATGGAAGAAAGATGACAGTACAGAGTCTCATCTCTCAGACTTGCCTCCCAAGCTGGGGGGGTGGGGGCACAGTGCTACCACAGCACCATCCTGACATGGGACCAGCCATACCCAGGAGGGCAGATAAGCTTTATCATGCCCCTCAGGGGTTTCCTCACTATGCTACTCAGCCTGAAACAGACTCAGTTGTCATTAAGGCGGCTCATGACAGGTCTAAGGTGCCCAAACACCTTAGCTCCTTCCGCTCAGGCAAAGAGTCTCACAGAATTGACCTTTGAGATAAGAGGGTCTATGCCCCCTCCACTTTGGGTCTGAGGATTGTAAGTTACCTGTCGCACATGGTGAAGTACCAGAACACCAACTGGAAGAAGGGCAAGGCCTGCTGCCCAGGCTCTTCCAGAGAGCTCTCAGAAGCAAGAACTCCTCCACAGCTTGCAGACAGCTGAAGATGTCAGCAAGCACCTTCTATGGGCACTTTATGACATGGTTGACACTGTTTCCAGGGCTGCTGCCACAGGCATGTGCCTCCGTAGGCACTCCTGGTTACGGGTTTCTGGCTTTGCCCTGGACATTCAGCAGAAGGTGCTGTATGCCCCCTTTAATGGAGCCAAACTGTTCGGTCCGGACATGCAGGACATTTTAAATGACCGGCAGACTTCAGGCAGAGCCATGAAGTTGGTTCCACCATGTCGGTTCAACAGCAAACCTGTCAACAGGCATTACGGCGACGGCACAAATACTGACTACGATCACGGTCCACATTTTGCCGTCGGTAATACCCAGTGTGTTTTCTCTAGGGGGCTGCATCCCCAGCACCTCCATGAGGGGGGCTTTGCCCCCCCTCCCACATCCTCCAGACTTTAATATAATTCCCTCCACAGCGGAGGTGTTTCAGGAAGGGGGAACAAGACCAGAGAAGCTGTGCCGGGTCCCTTCTCGCTGTAGTGGGACCATTACAGCGATCCACGGTGACCTGTTGTTTTGGCGCTGTAAATGACGGATCACTTTAATATTTTCGCTGAAGCAACGGCATGCCCATTAAGTCTCTCCACTCGCTCTATCACATTTAGCAGCAGAGGGGCCGACAGTGCCTCCCTTTTTGTGGAGTACCTAACAGACAGAGAGCAGTCTCTGGGCCCAAGGCAAGCGTAGAGCCTCCGCTGCCATCCCGCCCCCTCCAATGCTGGCGCTGCCTCCAAGCACCCCAGAGGTGATGGTCCAGCCCCTGCGGCTGGATCCTGTCGTCAAGGCACAGGTCAGAAAGCAAAGGAAACCCAGGAGCAGTTGTAGAATTCACCCAAAACTATTTATTTACACTAGCAGTATCATAAAATAAACATGTTCAGTACAGTTATTTATAAAGGTAAAATAAAATAAAGTTTTCTTTCAGTCTCTGTGTCCCTTGTTCTCCTAATCTTTCTTGCAGTTGCAGCTTAGCTCTTTTCTAAGTCTTTTCAACCCCAATCCTTAGTAAACATCCTGCCCTTGTAAATATCAGGCAGAAGCAAGACGGGAACAGAGTGTGCTTGAGCTTGAGGTCCCCTTTTGCAGCTTTTGCAAAAGGCTGGAAGATTTGCACTCAAGTAACCTCTAGAGTTTACAATAGCTTTCTGCAATCATCTCAAAATATAATTATATACAATTCAACAGTAACACTATTTCTTGGAGTGGTATATGTTGTTCATCCACAAAATTTGGCATGTCCCTTGCCCTTTAAATCTTGCCGGAAGTCTTCAAGTTGGCTCCTCCCACCCACCCGGGTGGTATAACTTTCGGCTCCGCCCCATGACGCCAGATCTTAGCCTGCCGGAAGCAAGGTTGTGTGCCATAAAGCCGGGGAGGTCAGGTGGGTGCGTGTGGATGAACAACATATACCACTCCTAGAACTACCGTTACAGGTGAGTAACCTGTTCTTCTAGAAGCATGGATATGTTGTTCATCCACACTCTTTGGCAGACTCAAAGCAGTTCTCCAGGAGGGCACGGAGGCAAGGTGCACACCCCCTACTTGGGAAATAAAGATTGGAGAACCGAAGCCCCAAAGCCAGCATACCGGCATGACTCAAGGTCGATGTGGTAGTGGGTAATGAAGGTGTTTGCTGACTTCCAGGTAGCAGCCCGACAGATTTCCTGGATAGGGACGTCCCTGGAAGCAGCCATCGATGCAGCAGTATGGCAGGTAGAGTGAGATCTTATCCCTCTGGGAGGCTCCTTGCCTGCCAACTCATACCAAAGACCTATGCATGATGTAATCCATCTTGCAGTGGTCCGTTTGGCTGCAGATCTGCCAGAAGCGGCTTCAGCGTAGGTGACAAACAGCTGGCGAACCTCTCCACGAATTTCCACCATTCTTTCCTTATAATAGGAGACAGCACGTCTCAGGTCCAAAGTATGGAGCCTGTACTCAGCGTCCAAGGTGTAATTAGGGAATTATACCGGCAGAGTAAACACCTGGTTAAGGTGAAACTCTGACACCACCTTCGGAAAGAATTTCAGGTGTGGGCGCAGGACAACTTTGTCCCTGTGGAAGACCAGATAAGGGGAGTCCACGGAAAGCACCTGGAGCTCTTCTGTCCTTCTGGCTGATGTGATAGCCACCAGGAAAGCCGTCTTCTACAAGTGTGAGAGTTCACACTTGTGCATGGGTTTGAATGGCTTGCCCATGAGCTTTGCCAAAACCAGCAACAGATCCCATGGAGGTAGAGGGTCACGCACTGGAGGGGATACGTGATCTAGGCCTTTGAAAAAGTGCCCAACCACCGTCTCCTGCACCAACGTCGGCTGACCGGTCCACGCCCAGTAAGCAGAGATGGCTGCCAGGTGCACCCTAAGGGTTGATGACCTCAGATCCCCGTTGGAGAGAGACCAAAGGTAGTCGAGAATGTTAGCCACAAAGCAGAATAAAGGGTCCAGACTCTTATCCTGGCACCAAATGGAAAACCTTTTCCATTTGAAGGCATAACATTTCCTGGTCGATTCCTTACGGGATGCCTCCACCATGGTGTAGACATCGTCAGAAAGACCCAAAGCCTGGAACTCTAGCCACTCAGGTACCAGGCTGTGAGGTGCAGGGATTGAAGGTCCGGATGAAGGATCTTCCCATGAACTAGAGATATCAGGTCCACGCGTGTACGAAGCCGCTCCAGGGGGCCTGCAGCTGAGGCTGAGGAGATCTGGATACCAGAACTGGCGTGGCCAGTCTAGGGCTACCAGGATCACCTTCACCTTGTCCCTCCTCACCTTGAGTAACACCTTCTGGACAAAGTGAAGTGAAGGGAAGGTGTAGAAGAGGCCTGAGGTCCATGGCCTCAAAAAGGCATCCCCCTGCAGCGAGCCCTGCAGAGGGGGGGCAGGCATGGTACAGCCTCAGCTTGGTGTTTTCCCTGGGGAGGCAAACAGGTCCACCAAAGGCTTGCCCCAGCGGGAGAACAGATTGTAAGCTACCTCCGGATGAAGAGGCCACTCACGGGATGTCTGGCCTATGCAGCTGAGAGCATCCACCAGCTAGTTCGAGGCTCCTGCCACATGGATGGCTAGGATATCCGCCTCCAACCGGCTTACGAGGGTCCAGATGAGGAGCGCCTCCTTGCACAGCAGATGGGAGTGCATGCCGCCCTGTTTGTTGAGGTAGTACATGGTTGTGATTTTGTCCATCTGGACTTGAACCACTTGACCCCGAAGCTGAGGGGCGAAAGCTGACAGCGCCAGTCTGACTGCTCTGAGCTCCAATAGGTTGATGTGGCAGCGAACTCCTCCGGGGTCCAGAACTTGTGGGCCCTGCTGTCCCCATGTGGGCTCCCCAGCCCATGAAAGAGGCATTGGTCGTAAGGACGACCGTCGGCTCGGGGCGGACTAACGGGATCCCTTCCTGCAACTGGTCTGGGGCAGTCCACCACAGGAGAGCGTCCCACATCTTCTGGGTTACAGTGATCAGCTGGTCGAAATGACCATGGCGCTGAGTCCACTGGGTGGCCAGCTCCCACTGGAGGGGGCGCATGTGCCACCTGGCCCAATGGACCACTGAGGTGCATGCCATCATGTAACCCAGAAGGCGCAGAAAGTCCTGGGAAGCACGCAAGTGCCCAACCAGAAATGATTGGGCAAAGGAGGAGAGAACCTCTGCCCTGTCTGCTGGGAGCCAAGCTCTGGCTTGACAAGAGTCGAGCTCTGCCCCGATGAAGCCCATCACCTGAGAAGGCACGAGTTCCGACGTGGCCTTGTTGATCAGGAGGCTGAGTTGGGAGGGCTAGATCCCTGGACCTCTCCACCTCCTGAAGGGAGGAACCTGCCAAGAGCCAGTCATCGAAATAAGGGTAAATTTGGACTCCTCGACGCCGAAGGTGAGCCGCCACCACTGTTATGCATTTGGTGAAGACCCGAGAGGCCGATGACAGGCCGAACGGCATGGCTCGGAACTTGTACAGGGTCCCTTCAATCCTGAAGCGGAGAAACCGCTGGCGGGACAGATGGATAGGGATGTGAAAGAACGTGTCCTGTAGATCCAGAGAACAGAACCACATGTTGCACTCCAGGGATGGTATGATTTGGCTCAGAGTTACCATCCGGAAGGTGCGGGACTTGAGAAACTGATTCAGGTCGTGGAGATCTAAGATAGGGCGCCAACCCCCCGTCCGCTTGGGCACCAGGAAGCACCTGGAAATGAAGCCTGGGTCTGTTGGAGGATCCGGCACTGGAGCAATTGCCTCCTTCAGGAGGAGCTGAGCTACGTCGTCTCGAAGAGCCGACTGGATGCAAGCTGAGATCCTTGCCTCTCGAGGGGCGCAGGTTCGGCTGGGAGGGTACTGCTCGAATTCTAGAGGCAGTCTCTGACCGACCACTTAGAGAACCCACCTGTCCAAAGTGATATCAGACCAGGTGGAAAGGAAGTGGTGGAGCCGGCCCCCCATGGGAGCACCCAGAGCTGGCGTGATGGGAATGGGGGAGGCAGCTCCTGACCCGTCACTAAGCAGGCTTGGAAGAGGAGGAGGATGATCCTGTGCCTCGGCCTCCCTTACAGGACTGTTGATGGCCCTGCTTGGGCCGTGGGCACCAAGCTTGAGCCTACTGCTGTTGCTGCTTACCTCCTTGATATGATGGCTGCCTGACCGCAGGGGAAGAATGTCGAAATGGCTTCTTTTTTGTCTTCTGTTGGTTCTTGCCCGAAGAACCCTTAGCAGAAGTGGCATCCAAGGTGGCACTGGACTGCTCTATACGCTGATGGTGACCAGCCACTCCTAAACTGAACAAGTTGGTGCCTAAGAAGGGCATATCAGCAAGCTTGTACTGAGTATCCGCCGGAAAGGAGGAAAGCCTCAGCCAAGCCCTGCGGTGAGTGGCCACTGCGGCTGCTAATGAGCGGGCACAAGAATCTCCTTCATCCAAGGCCGTCTGGAGCTGCTGTTTTGTGACAGCACGGCCCTGGTCGCGGACTTGCTTGACCGTGGTTTCAATGTCCACTGGGAGATGAGGAAGGACCTCGTTTAATGACCCAAGAAGGGCATGAGAGAAGTGTGCCATAATAACAGCCAAGCTGGCCTGACGAAGGCCCAGAGAAGAGGCCGCATAGACCTTACGGGCAGAGTGGTCCATATACTTGGACTCCTTGTCTGGTGGTCGGTCAGTGTTGGCTGAACTCCCAGTACGCCTGAACACAGAGGTGGTCACCAGGCTCTCGGCCGAAGGGTACTCTGTGAACCCCGCAAGGGACCCCATGGGCACCGCATACTTGCAGGCCATGTGGGCAGATGGTGCTGGGCAGGAAGCAGGGCTCTGCCAAAGTTCAAGAGCCGGGCCCAAGATAGCCTTGGCTACTGGAAAGGCCTCTGTCAGGGTATCCCCTCTCTTGAGGATATCAGTGAGAGGGTACTCTGCCTTTTTCTGGAAAGACTCCAGGGGCATTCCGGTAGAGTCGGGGATGAGGCGGAGGATGCCCTGGAAGGAGGAGGGACTTTCCTCCAGCCCTTCCACGGATGACTCATCATCCCCAGGATGTGAGTGCAGTTCTGTGACGTCTGAGTCCGAAGAGTCAGGACAAAGCGGTTTACCGCCTAAGTCACCCTCAATACGCCGAGAGCAATCCGGGGTGACCGTAATAGACAGGCACCGGGGGAGCCCGGTGTACGGCCGATCCTCTCTCGAAGGCACCCCTTCCTCAGGCTGTTTAGGCAGTGGTTCCACCCTAATCGGTGGAGAAACCGGTTTTGGCCGAACCGGAACACGGGCCGGCCCCACAGGCGGGGAACCAGTGGAGTCGGTTCCAAAGGGGTCGGCTTCGGCCTGGAAAGCGAAAGCCAAGTGATGGCCAGGGTAGACCGCAGAGCCAGCTTTTGCCTAGTGAAAATTAGCTGCTGCCACATGAGGTCCTCATAGCGTCTGAGTTTCTGTCAAAGCCTTTCCTCATCCGAGGAGGATGAGGACAATCTGTGGCGTCGCCTCTTCTTAGAGCGCTTATGGCTCTTCCTCGGTCGTTCAGCCGAGGGGGTTCTAGACCTCAATCAAGATCGGGGAGGCTGACTCGGTCGATCACAAGACACTGGTATCAATGACGCCCGAGGGTCCGGAACCGGATCCTTGATGGGGACGTCAGCAGGCTGGGTCTCCTCATCAGGAAAAACGAGGACAGCAGTCCTCTCCAAGGAAACGTCAGGCTGAGCCGGCGACAAAGGGTCGATAGGATCGAGGACTATTTCAACCTCGTCGACCACTTCCTCAGTCCCCTGGCCAGACGGAAGGTCCATGAAGCCGGCGACTGAGGATGCAATCTCGACCGAAGTCGAGAGCGTGGGTTCCTGGGACTCGGACTTTTATTGGTCCCAAGAACGTCTTCATCAGGATGAAGATGACGGGTCCTTGTCTCTCTTCCAAGAGCGGGAGGAGTGCGAGCCCGAGAGTGCCTCACCCCAGGTGGGGAGACACTGGCACAACTTCTTGAAGGAGCCCAAAAAGGTGGAGCCAAGGTTCAGCGTAACGAAAAAGCTTCAACTGGCCGAAGCTTTAGCTGCTTCCTCCTCAAATGCTTTCATTTGTTCCAGCTGCTCGGCGGATACCACGGCTGCGGAAACCTCCCACCTCGCCTCCTTCGATTTCACCGGCGGGTTCCTGTTCTCCGGTTTCCCCAGCTGCAAACGTGCCATGCAGTCGTCCAGGGCATTGGGATGGAAGCCCAAACAAAAGGAGCATGACGAGGTGTCATGTCCGGTACCTAGGCAGTAAACGCATGTTAGGTGGGGATCAGTGCGTGACACCTTCTGGCCACAGGGGCACTGGCAAAATCCTGGGGAAGATTTTTCCTCCATGTCCAATGCGGTAAAATCGCAATTGCTAACTCGAACGAGTTTTAAGACCAACTTTGGTAAATACCGACACTTTGAATCCAGGGCCTACGAACTGCTACAAGAGCACGAGGGAACCTGTATCTTCCAGTGGAAAGGAAGATCTGGCATCATGGGGCGGAGCCGAGGTATTTATCACCCGGGTGGGTGAGAGGAGCCAGCTTGAAGACTTTTCGGCAAAATTTAAAGGGGAAGGGGACATGCCAAGAAGTGTGGATGAACAACATATCCACGCTCCCAGAACCATACTTTTGTGCAAATACCGATATCATTTCTTCATCCTGACAAAGAACTGAATTCTTTTACTACTTGTGTTCTGTACTTCCAAACAGTTATAGCTCACCTGGTGTTGTTCAGCAGGCCTCACCTGGTGTTGTTCTGCAGGTCTTCTCCTAGGGACCAGCGCCCCTTTGTGTTGCTGTTTATATAGAGGCTGACCTGCTACTCACAGCAGGTGGGTGGAGCTACAGTGGACAAATGCTCCTAAAACTGTTTGTTTTTTCTGTTGGGAGGCTTCCATTATGAATTATGATTTATATTATTTGGGATATTATGTTTGAATTCTATTATTTAGCCTAGAAACACTTTTGTATTAGACTAGGAGGCGGAGCCTCATCCATCATGTGACTAGTCTATATATAAGGTCCTGTCTCCAAGTCTAAAGCAGATCAGTTCAACCTTGAAACAGGTTAAGGAAGCACAGAGGGTGGGACTGAAGCTAAGTCCTAGCTGTGTAATGTTAATTTGATTTTTTTTTTATTTTGCTGAAAGTCTTTATTTTCTTTGCAAATAAATGTACACACGTGTGTGTCTGCACCTACTTCTTCTTGTCTGTGCTTTTCTTCCACACACCCACTACGGCAGGTGCCAGGCTGCAGTGGTGGCATTCCTCAGGGCAGGCAAAATGGGGGAATGATCTTCAGAGGTAACTCAGGGATTTCAAGGGAGTCGACCAAATCTTTCCTGGTAACATCTTCCTCCTCTGTATGAAACCCCATGGCAGAGGACAACTGTTTCATTATATTAAAGAAGGTGGGGTCCTCTGGAGGAGACCTAGGAGTGTGTTTGACACAGTCCTTGCTGACCAAGGACACAGTTGACCTCTCTAAAGAGAGGGGCTCTTCCTCCCCTTCCTCCTCATTAGGCAAAATGAGGTCAGGGTGGTACTCCTCTTCAGCGTCGATCTTTTCTAGATCTAGGTCCAACACGCAGTGGAGGCCAAAGCCGCCAACAATGGCGCAGGAGAGGTAGGCTTCAGGGAACCAAGCTGGTGAACAATCACTGATGTAAACTTGGTAAGGATCTCATTGAGATCAATGAGAGTCGAGTCCCTCGACCTCTGAGGGAGGGTCGACGGAGCTGGGAGAGAAGGCTCGTCAGCAAGGCCCTGACAGCCGGAAGACCCAGTTGCCAGAAGGTCTAGAGATGCATCAGGCTGTTTTGGGAAGGCTGTTGACGATAAGTCTGTGCCATCAGGGTCCAAAGATCTCTTGATGAGGCAAGTTTTGTTCCGGTCAGATACATGGGTGTGGAGATAACGGAGAGTGAAAAAAAATGTGAAAATTATCTTTTTTTCATTTCTTTGTCACATCATGGCACAAAAACGGTTTGGTATTTTGGTCTGAAATTTTTAGGGTACAAAAGTCTTGGGTCACAGATGTGCCTTCTGAAGACTTGGTGAAAAATATGAATCCGTTCCAAAGTTATTATATTTTAAAATTTCTCATTATTTTCAATGGGAATTTCACTCTCCAATTAGATGTGAGCCTGGAAAAATTATCTTTTTTTTTTTTTACAAACGGGTCATCTTGTGTCGCAAACACAGGGAATCTTTTCTCATACTGCCACCTTCTTGTTTTTCAGTTAGCAAGGCCTCAATAAAATTAGGTGTTTAGTTGAAACCAACACATCTGTTCAACTAATCAGGAGCCGTTTCACCCGATTCTGGTGCTGGTTTCTGGAAAAATTAGTTGAAAACTTGTTTTTTCAACATGTTGAAATCCTGTTCCATGTCTTTTTTCATGCTCGGGAATCCTTTTTCGCAAACTGTGAAAAAAAGAACACAGCAAAGGATTCCCAAGCATGAAAAAGGACACAGAAACAGCTCCACATTACCAGAACACTGTTTCCCTGGAGTCTAATGCCAACCCCCACACCTTCTGATCACCGTTCCTGTTAATCATTGCGGTTTCCCTGGTGTCTACTGGCACCCCCCCCCTCCGATTACTGTCCCCATTTTGTCTCCCATTTCCCTGGTATCTAGTGGCACCCCCCACCCTCTTATTGTTATTCCTGTTTTTCTTTTCCATTTCCCTGGTATCTAGTGGCAACCTCCACCCTCTGACTGCTGTCCCTGTTTTTCTTTTCTGCTTCAGTGGTGTCTAGTGGCACCCCCCCACACTCCGATTTCTGTCCCCATTTGAGTTTCCTCTTTCCCTGGTGTCTAGTTGCACCCACCACCCTCCGATTGCTGTCCTCGTTTTTCTTACCTGTTTCGTTGGTGACTTAGGACAACCCAACCCTCCAATAATTGTTCCCATTTTGTTTCCCATTTCCCTGGTGTCTAGTAGCATCCCCCACCCTCCGATTGCAGTCCCCTTTTTTCTTTTCCATTTCCCTGGTGTCTAGTGGCACTCCCCACCCTCCGATTACTGTCCACATTTTGTTTCCTCTTTGCCTGGTGTCTAGTGGCACCCCCACTCTCCCTCCGACTGCTCTTCCCCTTTTATTTTTCTATTTCACTGGTGTTTAGTGACACCCCCCCCCGCGGATTGCTCCCTTTTCCTGCAAAATAAAAAAGGCCCTTTAATGTTTTTTTCCAGAAGAAAAGAAAATGGTCCCTTGCCGATCTAACCCCCTGAACCCCACCTCCCACTCAGCATCCACCACCCCACACACCCCAGTACACCCTCACACACCTGAACAGGTGACAGGGCAAAGATCGATTCTCCGACTGAAGACACATCTTGCTGCTGGAACCGACAACTGCAGTTTTACGAAGTAAAGTAAATGAGGTTCAATGTATTTCAACTGGGTTTTCAACACTGATGCATAACTTGGCCATTTTTATATGTTTTCACACCAAATTTTAAACATGACCTTTTGGGGACCCCGCCTCATGAACAATGTCAGTGGAATTTTGCAAATCGGTCCCGATAGGCAATTCTGCAGTCATTTGGCAAAATCAGCTTTCGAACATGATTTGAACATGTTCATCGCCTTTGTTCATGAGGTGAAGTCATAAGAAGCCTATGTTTAATATTTGGGGTCAAAATATGTAAAAATGAAAAATGTATGCACATTCATTTAAATTTTACTATGCTCACCCGTAAGTCTGGTAATTTTAAATAATCTGACTGCGAAGTTTCAGTATAGCCATATTTTTACACCACCTTATGAACATCACAGCTGTCTTGTTTTAAATACTGGCCTGTGTTTTCATACCTCTGGAATGCTGTTGCAATTATGCGGAATCACGTTTTGGCGGGTACTTTGAAGCTTTCAGTACCGGATTCAGTGCTCCCTCCATCTATAATAAAGAAGCTTGCTCTGTTGCCACCAAAGTGTACCTGTCAAAAAGCTGTACATAGGACAATGTCCTACACTGCTGTTAACTGGGCACCTTTATTGAGCACCAACATTAGCCACATAAACTAAATGGAAAAAACAAAAAGGAGAACTCAGTCATAAAGCATGTACCTTGCTTTTCTTCTGGAAGGCTTGTAATAAAAATCTGAAAAAACCTCTCCAACTTTAATCCTAAAGAAGGACAGCTTCCTATTGGTTCGTCTGACGATCTACAAAGAATGATCAAAAAGAATTACAAATCTCCTCCACCCATTAGCATAATTATTACCGTGGAAGAATAACATTATTTCTCAATGCATTTTCTAGGATTTAAGGACATCCAGACAAGCTAAATTTTCTTACACAAACTATACAATTATTCTTTTATTTTTATACATTTTTTAGTTTCATTATTAATAATACATTTATATGTGTTTTCTGAAGCCAATTATAAATAAATAATCAAGAGAAATAAAAAGCCTAGGTAGCGCATGCTGCAGTTGACATTCTGTCCCAAGCCTCGTTTTCTATATTCTAATTCCAGGAACAGTGAGCATCATGGGGTCAGTTACAACACTAGCTGGCACGCTCCCGTCCACCCACCAGTCCAGTACTGTGACAAACTGTGTTGCATAATGCACCCCCCCAAAGGTGTACGGATGCACATATTTCACCACCATTGACTGCCACATGGTGTCGCTGTGGGAGTGGTATGACTGGCCCCACTCCAACACACCTCAAGGTAGAGAGCACTGCCTACGGCAGCATTTCTGCTTCTGGGCCACCTGAAATGCAGGAAAGTACAGTTATGTAAGAACTTACCATAACAGTAGATCTTCAAGAGAGGTTCTTGCAGTAGGTATTCACTTATAGGACTAAGCCGCCAGGCGTTAGGACTCCACGGAAAAATTTCTAGGTAGCAGTCTCTGGCGGGGGACCGCCCCCACATCAGGTGACCGGCGTCACGGGACGTTGGTATAAAGGGGCGGTCCCACACGCCCGCCTTCCAGTTCTTTCCTGCCAAAGGTCAAATGAGGCAAGACAAGAGAGAAGAGGATAATTCCCCCCATGGAAATAAAGCAAACAAAACTTAGGGGGACAGAGGGTGGGAAGGCAATACCTACTGAAAGAGCCTCTCTCGAAGATCTTCTGTTACGTTAAGTTCTTACGTAACTGTACTATCTTACTTCGAGAGGGCTCTTGCAGTAGGTATTCACATATAAGACTGAGTCCCAAGCAGTCTGGAACAAGGAAAAGCACTCAGGAGGAGAACTGTTATCCATAGCATGGGATCTCAGGGCTGAACGGGTCTCATGAAAGGAGACCTTGTAGGACAGCCAACCCAAAGCCTGCTCTACGGCAAGAGGCGATGTCCAAACTGTAGTGTTTTGTGAAGGTATGGACAGAAGTCCAAGTTGCGGTTGCACAGATGTCTGCCGCCGACACATTTTTAAAACAAGCCACAGAGGCAGCTACTCCTCTGGTGGAGTGACCTCTGACTTGACCCAGAAGGGTCTTGTTGTACTTTTCTTAACAGAAAGTGATACAATTCGCAAACCATTTTGATAGGCATTGCTTAGAAATGGCATTGCCTTCTCTTTTGTGAGCAAAAGAGACAAAAGGCTGATCAGTCTTCCTGAGATCCTTAGTCCGACTGGTGTAGTATCTCAGGATTCTGTGAACATCCAAAGTATGCAAGAGGTACTCCCCTTGATTGGAGTGTTGCGTAAAGAATGCGGGAAGCTCAACAGATTGATTCAACGTAGATTCAGCCACCACCTTAGGGTTGGTGCATAGAGCCAAACGTTCCTTGTGTAAAATCAAGTACGGGATTTTACACATTAAGGCCTGAAGCTCGGAAATTCATCAAGCAGAAGTAATGGCCACTAGGAAGAGTGTCTTCCAAGAAAGGAACTTCAAATCAGCAGCTGCTACTGGCTCAAAGGGAGGCAGAGTAAGCTTCTCTAGGATGAGATTCAGGTCCCACGGAGGGGTAGGAATGTGGATGGGAGGTCTCAAATAGAGAACCCTTCTGAGGAAAGTCTTAGAGACTTCTAACTGAGCAAAAGTCCTGTCTCCAAAGGGAGTATGGTAGGCTGAGACAGCTGCCATGTGGACTGTCAACGAGGAATGGCGGAGACCCAGATCGAATAGGTGACGCATGTACTCCAGGACTTTGTTGACTGGGCATGAGAAAGGCTCGAAGTCTTTTGAATTTGCCCAGATAGAGAACCGTTTCCCCTTCATAGCGTAGGTGGACCTGGTGGAAGGCTTCCTGGTCTCCATCAAAATGTCCCCTACTAAAGGAGAGACTCCGAAGCGGGCTTTAGCTACGTCTGCAGGAGCTACGCACGGAGATGAAAGGATTTGAGACCTGGATGAAGAAGGGTCCCCTGATTCTGGGTCAACAATTGTTGCGACAGAGGACGAGGAAGAGGAGGTACCTCTGAAAACTGTTGCAGAACAGAGAACCAAACTTGCCTGGGCTAGAAGAGAGCAATGAGAATCATTCAAGCTCCCTCCAATCTGAGTTTGTTCAGGAACCGCGGAATTAAAGGAATGGGAGGGAAGGCATAAGTGAATCTGTCCCTCCAGCCGAGACGCAGAGTGTCATGCCAAAAAATGCCTCGCCCTGGAGCGAGCGAGCAGAAGGTGGGAAGTTTTGCGTTTTGGGGAGAGGCAAAGAAGTCTATCAGAGGTGTTCCCCATCGCTGAAAGAAGCTGTTTACAACCTGTTGCTCTAACTCCCATTCGTGTGACCTGGCTGAGGACCAACTTGAGTTCATCTGCCAGTGTGTTTTCCACTCCCAGAACGTGAACTGCGGTCAAGTAACAGTGATGATGGGCTGCCCAATGGCAGACTCTCATCGCTTCCCAGCACAGAGGATAGGAACATGTTCCTCCCTGTCTGTTGAGGTACCAGACTATGCATATGTTGTCTGATTGGATGAGGAGATGACTGCGGAGGATGAAGGAGAGTAGAGCCTGAAGGGCATTAAGGACTGCTCTCAGTTCGAGCACATTTATATGCAGGTTTTGTTCAAACTTGGACCAGCTGCCCTGAGTCCTGTGAGACCTTAGATGGGCACCCCAACCTTCTCCTGACGCATCTGTCGTCAACGTCTGGGAGGAGGGAATCAATGCAGAAGTGAACTCCCAGCCACAGGTTCTCCTGAACCATCCACCACTGCAAGTCCCTGATCATGGGATCTGATACTAGCACCTCTTGGTCTAGATTGTCCCTGGTCTGGTCCCATTGCAACCGAAGCGTCCACTAAGAGATCCTCATATGAAGCCGAGCGAACGGGGCTGTCGGAATGGCAGCCGCCATTAGCTCAAGGAGGTGGAGGATTGGCCTTGCTCTGACCCTCCTTCGGCTGGACAGAAGACGAGCCTGATTCTGAAGGGTGTCTACCCTGTCCAGAGGCAAGAAGGCTTTGCCAGTAGTCGTGTCCAGAATCGCCCCTATAAACTGGAGGCGTTGGCATTGGACCAAGTGGGACTGGGCCTGGTTGATGGTGATACCCAGGCTGGTAAAAATCTGCAGGGAAAGTGGGTGCAGGCGTTCCTCCCTTGACGAGGCCACCAGAAGCCAATCGTCCAGGTATGGGAATACCTGTACTTCCTGGGTATGCAGGTGGGCTGCTACCACCGACAAGCATATGGTAAACACTCGGGGGGCCAAGGAAAGACCAAAAGAGAGGGCCTTGAATTGGTAGTGGTCCCCCTGAAAACAAAACCGGAGGAATTTGCGGTGGGAAGGGCATATGGGGATATGCAGGTAGGCATCCTGCATGTCCCGAGCACATAGCCACTGTCCCGGCCGAAGTAGTGGTAGAAGGCTCTGCAAAGAGAGCATTCTGAAGCATTTGTACTCCACAAACATGTTCAGAGAGCTAAGGTCTAGAACAGGCCTCAGATCTCCCGCCTTCTTTGGAACTAGGAAGAAATGGGAATAGTAACCTGTTCCCCAAAGATGGGTGGGAACTGGCTCTATCAACGCCTTCAAGAGACGGGAGATGATTTCCTCTAGGACCAGAGGAAGATGTTGCGGGGAGTAAGATGACTGGGGGGTGATCTTCGGGGCGGTTTCTGCAGAAACACTATTGAGTGTCCTGCCGATACCAACTGGTGCACCCAAGCGTCTGATGTTATTCTCTCCCAACCTGGCAGATGGGAGGAGCAACTCCTCCCCTACCAGTTCCTCTGGAACCTCCAGAAGCAGTGGGAGAGGGAGGGAGGCAAGGAGTCAGGAGGTGTTGGGCAGTGCAGCAGCCGAGGCTCCTGCGGCTCTTTTGCTAGGGGGAGTCTTGGTTGCTGGAGGGGTAAGACGTTTGTTGGCACGTTTGCCCTGCGGCTTTTGTCTCTGTCGGTTTAGGCAACGAAAAGGACATCACTGCCCTTGAGGGGGCCTGTACACAGTCTGGACAAACTTGAGTGCAGTACCCTTCTCTTGCAGTTCATCACCCCTGAACAGCACCGAACCCCTGAAGGGAGCATCCTGTATAGCGGATTGTACCTCAGGGACCAAATCTGACACACAGAGCCAGGCATGACGCTGTAGGCCTACGGTGAAGGCCAAGCTCCTTCCAGCTGTGTCCACCGCATCGTAAGACGCATGTAGCATGTTACGACAAGCCGAGCAGACCGGACGAGGTCACCCACTTCCCGCTTAGTCTGTGACTCAGGAAGGGAGTCCAATTTAGATTCCACCTGACTAAGGATGATCTTCTGGAAATCCCCCATATGTGCAACATACTGTAGTTAAGGGCCCTGATGCCTAGGGTAGAAGAGAAATAGATCTTCCTCCTGTACTGGTCCAGAAGCCGTGATTCCTTATCAGGCGGAGACGAGCTGAGGTGTTTGGGATTGGCGGAGCAGCTGTGAGCAGCGCTAATGACGACCAAATCTGCCTACACCCTCAGGAGCCTGGTATAGCCTGTTCGCCTAACTCTGAAGGGGGCGGGGGCTAACGCAGAAGGTTGTTTCCAAATAGTGGAAACAAGATCTGCATGAGGCTCTGTCCAGGGTGGGATCAGCATAGGAGCGGTCTCAGGCAGATCCAGATGGGCAGCGATTTTTTTACGCTGTGGGTCTGGCTCCACTGATTGCCACTGATGTACTCCCTGGATTTTCCTCAATAACTCCAGAAAGGAAGGGTCCTCCGGAGGGGATTTCGGAGGACCCCTTGGCCTGGGGCATTCTGGAGTATGGGGCTCGTCTTTGGGGTCAGAAAGACCGGACCCTGAGTCCGCGTCAGAAGATGACGATGAGGAAGAAGACTCCTCCCTAGGAGGGGGAGGGACGACCCTTCTGGGGAGCTCCCAGGGGTGCGTATCCTCCCTGCCTCTGGCACCGAAGGGCTCTCCTCTGGTGTCGGGCAGGGGGAGAGGGAGTCTTCCGTCTCCGACGTAGGGGATCCAGTGTCAGGAGATGACTCTCAACCTCCCTAGTGAGCTGAGCCTTGGCCTCAGCCCACCGGGAGGCCAAGGTCTCCATCAGATTCGCCAGCAGCTGAGGAGTGGGCAGCAGAGGTGGAGGATGTGGGGGATACAGGTATTGAGGGTACCCGTAAAAGGAGTATCTGTAACCCGACGGCAGGTAGCCTGCGTCGGATATTGCGGCACCGGGTACCCCGGCGTCAGGGACTCTGATGGGGCAGAGGGGCCTGTTAGAGGCCCCACTGGTGGGCCAGAGGGTGGAAGAAAAAATTACTCACCTTAGTAATGTTGTTTCTTCTAATGGAGTCTTGCTATATTATGACTATTGCAGTTTGTCCCAGCCTTAGAACTGCTCCGGAGGTGAAAGAGTTAACTTCCATGCAGAGCATGGAGCTTAGAGCGCGAGCTCGGTTCAGAAGCTCTGTTAGGCTGGTTTCAAACCGAGACCATCAGATCTTTATGAGCAAAAACTCACTAAGGTTCTGTGTGGAAGTTGTAACCTACACTAGCCAACTGGCCACTAATATATTAACACATTTTCCTGGTCCCAACACAAAGACTCAAGTCAGTGGACCAGAAAAATAAGATAAAATAACTAAATAAACACAACACCCAAACATGAAAGAGGGCATCAATAAATGCCAACAGAGGACTACCAACCCCATACCCAAAGTAGGAGTTCTGAGAGGGGCAGGCTGGGGAGGTCATAATATAGCAAGACTCCATTAGAAGAAACAACATTACTAAGGTGGTAATTTTTTCTTCAAACAACATGAAGTCTTGCTATATTATGATTATTACAGAACTACAAGCAGTAGCTCCATGGAGGAGGGACAGAACCTACTTAGGGAATAGGCTCTGAGTACGTGCCAACCGAGAACATCCTCCTGGCCTGAATATCCAGGGAGTAATGCTTGGTGAAAGTCCTTTTATGATCTTCCAAGTAGCTGCCTGACATATCTCCAAGATAGGGATGTCTCTAGCAGCAGCTAGAGATGCAGCTGTACCTCTGGTAGAGTGAACCCTCAGTCCTGGGGGAACCTTACCCAGCTTTTGATAGCAAAATGGATACAAGAAGCGATCCACCTGGCAATGGATCTCTTAGTGGCAGGTCTCCTTTCCCAACCTCACCATAAGTGAGAAACAGTTGGAGGAGTCAAACCTGTGACCCTTGAGTACGCTCTATGTAGTAACTTGGGGCCCTCTTAACATCTAAGCTGTGCAGCCTCCTCTCACCAGAGGAGGAATGGTCAGTGAAGAACACTGGAAGTGAAATAGATTGGTTAAGGTGGAAATCTGAAATCACCTTAGGCGAAAACTTCCTGTTAGTCCTGAGGACTACTTTATCCCTGTGAAAAGAAATAAAGTCAGTTTCTATTGATAAAGCCTGTAACTCACTTATACGCCTGGCAGAAGTGATGGCTACCAGAAATACAGTTTTCCAAGTCAAATACTTAAGCTCTGCCGAAGACAGAGGCTCAAAGGGGGGTTGCATTAGCTGAGCAATGCATACATTAAGATCCCAAGCAGGGCAGGGTCCCTGAATGGAGGATGGTGTGAAGCAATCCTTTAAAAACTTGGAAAATACAGGATCAGCAGAAGAAGAGGCTTCCTGCTGAAATGAAGGCAGAGACAGCAGCCAAGTGCACTTTCAGGATGGCTGCTCTCAGTCCCAAAATTAAGATGGACCATGTAGTCCAATACAGTGGGTAGATCAGCAGATTCCGAGAAACATGCTTCCCAGAACACCATATGGAAAACCTTTTCCACTTGGAGTTATAGGTAGCCCTGGTGGAAGGCTTCCTAGCAGCCTTCAGGATTTCGAGAACACTTTGAAAAGCTGTAAATCAGCAAACTCTAACTGCTCAAGAGCCAAGCCTTGAGGTTGAGGATTTGAGATTCGGATACCAAACTCTCCCCTGAGCACAGGTTAACAGATTGTGGTTCCTGGGAGACACAGGGAAAGATGGACTGCTAAGGACAGAAGGAGAGAGGTACCAGGCTGCCTGGCCAGTCTGGAGCAATCAGGATCATTTGCAGGGCTGAGACCTGATTTTGACTAGTACTTTGAACAGGAGAGGGAAGGGGAAAGGCATAAAAGAAACTTCCCTTCCCAATCGAGGAGAAAGGCATCCAGGGACTGAGCCCAATACTGGGGCCTGCAACAAAACAGTGGAAGTTGATGATTGTCTGGGGCTGCGAAAGATCTATCTGAGGGTGCCCCATCTGGCAAACACTATTCCCAGTACTAGGGGATCAGTGACCATTCGTGATGGCCCTAGGAAATCCTGCTGAGAGCATCTGCCAGGACATTGTCCTTGCCTGGGAGGTGAACTGCTATGAGGAAGTGTTCAGGGAATAAGCCAGAGACCACAACTTCGCCGCCTCGGTGCACAAGGCCAAGACAGAGTGCCCCTTGTTTGTTGATGTACCACATTGTAGTGGTGTTGTCTGTTCTGACCTGTACCACCTTGTTCTGAACAGATGCAGAGAAAACCTGAAGTGCTAGAAAAACAGCTCTGAGTTCCAACAGATTGATGTGGAGCAGAGATTTCTGAGGGGACCATAACCCCTGGGTGGAGAGGTCGCCCATGTGAGTTCCCCATCCCAAGAGGGATGCATCTGTAGTAAGGGTCAAGGAGTAGGACAGAGGGATGAAAGGCACCCCCTGTCTCAGATTGCTCTGATCCTGCCACCACTGAAGGGCCTGGATCAGAGTTTGAGTCACTGGGATTAACTTGGATAGAGGATCTCTTCTTTGAGACCAGAAAGCTCTCAAATGGAACTGAATGTCCCTCATCTGAAATCTTGCTCCTTGCACCACAGCTGTGGAGGCAGCCATGTGCCCTAGGAGCTGCAGGAAATGCCTTGCTGGTCGAGAGACCTGCAGAATGAAGGAGGCGGCCAGGGCCACTAAGGTCCTTACCCTTTCCAAGGAAGGAAGGCTCTGGCCTGCTTTGTGTCAGTTCTGCGCCTATAAAGGTGAGTACCTGGACAGGTTCCAAAACTGACTTTGGAAGATTGAGAAGAAATCCCAGAGAGGTAAGCAGCTGCTGGGTAACTAGCAGGTGCGATTTGACCTGGTCTGGAGACTGACCCACAATGAGCCAGTCGTCCAGGTAGGGAAAAATGGCAATCTTTTGCCTTCTTAGATGGCGACTGCTACTGCCAGACATTTGTGAACACCCTTGGGGCAGAAGTGAGGCCAAAGGGCATTGCTCTGAACTGATAATGGCCTGAGGCAGTTCGAATCTGAGGTACTTCGATGGGAGCTTCTGATAAGAACATGGAAATGAGGCATCCTTGAGGTCCAGGGAAGCTAGCCAGTCCCTGGCCTTAGGGAGAGTAAAATCATTCCCAAGTCACCATTTTGAACTTTGGCTTTAAAAGGTGCTTGTTTAGATATCTTAGATCCAGGATAGCCGTCACTCTCCTGTCTTTTGGGGTAAGGAAGTACCTGGAGTACAGACCCTTGCCCTGGTGAAGGGGAGAAACCCTTTCTACAGCTCTGAGAGCCAAGAGGGATGAGACTTCTGTTTCCAAAGCAAGAGTCTCTAAAGGGTTTGCAGGTGGAAAAGATCTGGCTCTCATCTTTGGAAATTTCTTGAAGCTGAGAACCAGACCCTGGCTCACTAATTCTAGGACCCACTTGTCTGAAGTTAAAGACTGCCAGTCCTGGACGAAGTGAGCCAACCTGCCCCCTACAGGTAGTGGAGAGCCGACCCTGGGCATCCCATCAGGGTGCCTGTTTGGCAGGGCTTTAGGCTGAGGGTGGAGCAGGCCTGCTGAACCCCGTCTGCCTCTCCCTCTGAAGAACCCCCTCTGTACAAAGGCTGAAGAGGAGGCCTGGGTCTGGTAAAAAGGCCTACCCCTACCCCTGGGGGGCTGCCTCTGAGGAGTGGCTTGCCGTTCCTTGGCTTGTGCACTCCTGTAAGTGGTTCTATATTCATCCATTTTCTTCATATAATTCTCTGTCTGCTCCCCAAACAGAGAATTTCCCACCACAGGAAAATCCATAGCCTTAGACTGGGTATGCTGTGACAAAGTAGTACACCTGAGCCAGGCCAATCTCCAAAGCCACAGATGTAGCCATGACTCTAGAGGATACATCGTTAGAATCCACTGCAGCATGGAATTGCACCTTAGATGCCTCAATACCATCAGAGCCACCTGTTCCAGCTCCTGCGAGGCTGGCCAGGGACCTGTTTAGCTAAGGCCATGACAGTATCCCATCTAGATTTCTGGTATCTTGCAACATAAGCCATATAGTTTGCTTGTCTGAGTCCCAAGGATGCTGCCATGTATTGTTTTTGGCCATGGCATCAATCTTCCTGGAATCCTTGTCAGGAGGATGTGAAGCCAGTGGTATATTAGCTTTATCACAGGCTGCAGCCTGAACTACTAACATGACTGCATTGCTGTGAAAGAAAATCTGTATCAGGACCTGACAAAGTGTACCTCCTGTCCATCTTTTTATCCACAGGAGGCACAGAATTAAAACTTTTAAAATTTTTATTGTTTGTTTTCTAAAAGATTTATGTAAAGGGATGGACAACCTCCTGGACTCTGGGATATCCATCATCTCCACATAGTCAGGCTCCTCTTGCTCATCCAAAGCCTCCTCTAAGGGAAGCTGGAGGGTCTCAGCAACTTTTTTATAAAACACAAAATGAGAAGGGGACTCAGAAAGCCTAGGGGGAGATTCACCTGAAGGTCTGTCTGGGGAGATGTCCAGTTCAATGGGCACATCCAGACTTTCAAAGTCACATTCACACTGATCATAATCCTCATCCCCCTCCTCTGGTTCATAGAACTCTTCTATATCATAATCCCGAACCACTGGAACCGACCGAACTGACCTTTTGCCAGACAGTGGCGGTTCGGAGGGAACCGGGGACAGGGACTGGACAATCTGTATTGCCCTGGCTATCTCTGCAGCAGTTGGAAAGGAATTTTGGACTCCAAACCTACTGATTTTTTTAGTTTTCTTTGCTGGAACTGGCTCCTCAGAGCCAGCCACCCTTGAGGAAGTCTCGCCCTGGTCAAGGAGGGCACTCCCTCAGGTTAGGTTGGCACGGGCCGGGCTGGCCATCCGGGTCAGCGGACTTTTGGCCTCTCGTTCCCTGAGCCTGCCCACTCTCTTGTCCAGGGTGGCTGCAGGGAAATTTTACAAATCTGGCAGTCTGAATTGAGGGTGGTCAAACCCCAAACAATAGACACATGTAGTGTAAGGTCAGCCTTGGCAAAGAGCTTCCCCCACAGACACTACAGTGTTGAAACCCGATGGGCCCAGTTTTTCTTTTGGGTTCTCAGACATGATGCCAGCCCTAACCAACAAACTTGCCCTTTTAATGCGGTACCAAACCGCAAGAACACCCATATCGGTTCAAACCGTGTCACCGAGTAAATGGAAAAAACACGTAATAATCCGTTTTTAGAACCGATAAGAACCGGGAACCGCACTCTAAGAAGCCTTAAAAGGCTTTAAACTTAAATTTTAATACAATTCGATCGGTTCAACCGAACCGATAACACTTTACAAGTTCCACACAGAAAAAACCCTATTACTTACGATTACCATAGACAGAGCTTGAACCGATCGGTTTTGCGGTTAAAATAATTAAATCGCAGTTAAATTAAACCGAGAAATAGCGCTTTAAACCGAAGAAATGAACCGAGCAACAGAAGGAATCTCCGGAGCGACTGTTCAGTGAGGCGGAGTAAAGAATCTGACGGTTTCGGTTTGAAACCAGCCTAACAGAGCTTCTGAACCGAGCTCGCGCTCTAAGCTCCATGCTCTGCATGGAAGTTAACTCTTTCACCTCCGGAGCAGTTCTAAAGCTGGGACAAACTGCAATAGTCATAATATAGCAAGACTTCATGTTGTTTGAAACGCTGGCCCCGTGGGCGTCAGGCCCCGCATGGGTATACCCTCGAGCGGGTCAGACGGCCCTGAAGGAGGAATAGGTCTTCCGTCAGGCAAAGGGATGCCGGATGGCGTCGGGTCAGCTGGCATCGGGACCAACATCTGAGGATCCGGCGTCAGGGGTCCGGCGCAGGAGGAGGGAGCCCTGATGGCAACATCTTGATGTCCTTGGTGACATCCAGGGAAGGAGGGTTAAAATCCCTGGGAATCAGTCGAGCAGACGCGAGGACCTCAGTGGGCAACATGGTGAGATGCTGCGGAGAGCCTTGGGTGTCAGACTGATCGATAGGTTCTGGCACAGGCTTCTTGGCCGGGCGGTCATCGGTGGAACCAGCATCCGACTTATCGGCAGTGTCCGTGTGGACGTCGGAGGATCCGGCGTCTAACTTATTGGACTCCCTACCCGAGGAAGGCTGCGAAGGAGAAGCGGCCTTGTCAGAAGGAATTTTGACTGGGCGCTCACCTGAAGGGGTTAGCAGCTTAGCAGCCTTGTCCGGGCGTGTGTCGGTGGAACCGACGTCTGACTTACCGGACCCACTCTGACTGGAAGGCCGCAAGGGAGGAGCGGCCTTAACAGGAGCGGAGGCCTCCTTTGCCCCAGAGGCTCCCAAAGGGGCCGAGTGTGAACCGGACGGGAGGCGTGATGCCTTCTTGATAACCACCAAGACGGCCATCATACAGCAATACCCTGGAGGGGATGTTACCTTGAGGGCTGCGACTCAAGCCAAAGTCACGGCTGCTGGGGAAGCAGATTCCAGCTCCCAGTGCTTCTCCTTGTCACGCTTTTTCTTATGACCTTTGGGGGAAGTGGACGCCTGCCTAAGCTTTTTTAACTCTTTTTCCAAGGAGGCCATTTTCTTCTTGAGGATATGGGCTTCCAGGGACTGCTGCCTTCTCTTGTGGGTAGCACAGTTGAACTTCTGGCAGTGCTGGCACTTCTCCACAGGGTGGCCTGGGCCCAGACAGAAGAGGCACAAGGAGTGACCGTCCTTTTGTGGAAGCTGGGAACCACACGAGTTGCAGTTGTTTTTATGTGATTCGGAGGGCATCGGGGATGACACACACAGCAATTGTTTGAAGAAAAGTCGAAAAATAGAGAAACAGGTCAAAAAAGTTTGAAAACTTAAAGACCGACGAATGACTGACGAGCACTGTTCTACCACGAGGAACTTTCACAAGCCAATGGTGGGAAAGAACTGGAAGGCGGGCGTGGGGGACCGCCCCTTTATACCGACACTGCATGACGCTGGTCACCTGACGTGGGCGCGGTCCTCCTCCAGAGACTGCTAGCTAGAAATTTTTCCGTGGGGTCCTGACGCCTGGCGGCTTAGTCCTATATGTAAATACCTACTGCAAGAGCCCTTTCGAAGTAAGATCCCAGGTTAGCAGGACATTATTACTGGGATGTCTATGTGGTCCTTTTTAAACAGTATTTTAAGAAGAAATGAGAAGACCTGCAGTCACGCTAAAATTCAGGCCATGTACCCAACATTAAAATCTACACTGTCAGATGGCAAAAATAAATGCATGCATAAAAAAAAAAAAAAAAAACCAGATACAGGAATAACTAGGAGGAATGCGTATCTCTCAAATGCAACAAGCACAGAATGCTTACCTGCTGTATAAGTTACTGTCTGAAAGGGCATCCATTAATGTGCCAGAAACAAACTGAAAAAGAAACAAGAAAATGCATGACTGAGGCAGTCAACAGGGATTTTTTTTTTTTTTTTTTAAATGCTGACGTAGGGGCAGCCCCGCGGCGCAGCAGTGACGCTGCCAGTCATGATGCCAGCAACCCAGGTTAGGGAATGAGCCCTAGTAATCGAAGGGCCAGCCAGGGAGGACTGAGAGTCCCACTGGAAGCCCTCCGGAGAGCAGCATCTCTTGCTGGTGACCGCCACCTGTGAGACCACAAGTGGTGCTACAGGTGGATGGCATCAGAGGGAGGGGGAAACGCCTTTTGGATCAACAGGATGTTGCCACACCCGCCACCAAGCCTGGACCAGTCTCTCCATGGGCGGGGCTAAGAACAAGGAAAAGGCAGCAGCACAGCAGGCTGCAATACCAACAGTACTCTCAGGCCACAGTGCACCAACAGCTCGCCCACCTCCAGCAAGTGAGTTGTTTGGGGGGAACCTGGCCCACTCCCCCACCCACTCACCCTGCAACAGGAAGGCCAAGGTGATGGAGGTTGGGATAAGCAACAGCGATGGCATGGGCAGAGTTGGGAGGTCACCAGTATCAGTACGGCTATGGGCAACTGTGGGTGAGGAAGAATAAAACCAAAAGCTTAAAAAAAAAGGCACAAGCAACAGTAGGACAAAATATGTGAAGCACAATGCAAGCAACCTTGTATGAAGCAGCTGTACAACCACTTTTGGGTGAAATCAAATGTGCAGCAAGTGCTGGCTATACATAAATAACTTTACATAGCAGCCAATGAAAACCACATAGTTGTTTTGCTACAGTAGTCCAGGGGAAAACATGTCTGGAAGTGAACATGACCAACACTGAGTTTCCGACATCAATGTGTTGTTGTTCATGACAGCACAGCTGCTTTCTGTTTTTTTGCAGATCAACATTTTGTTTAGTTAACTTCAACGCTTGAAAAGTGGGAACATATTAAATGGCATGGGGTCAGGATATTCAAAACATCTATATCTGTAATCTGGTTGCTCCTGAAAAATGTTAAAAACGTTTTGTGGCAAAAAAAAAAACCTGCCCATTAATTCTGGGGACAACATCGGAATGTATGAAAGCTATACATTCTGGTGATGTCCCTAGGAGTCTCAGGCAAGCGTTTTTTCTGCCAACAAATAAATGTCTTTAAATGACAGAACAACCGGGGTATACAAATATTCTGACATGAAGAACGAGTACAAATACAAGCTTGTTGGGAACTGCCACACAATGATGACGCCATCCAATTCCTAAAATCAAAAGACAGACTGTTGACCCTGCTGAACGAATAGCTACAGTATTATTAAAAGCAAAGAAGATTAAGGGATCATAAAAGGGACATTGAAATAAGTGCAATGCAATTAGATATGAGCTGTATGTGTAGAAGGTTAGAAACAGCACAGTTTGTTGCCCTTTCTTTTCACTACCCTTAGGCGTTTCACCTTTCCCTCAGTTTTCTGTGACTGGTTAAAAGTATTATATACTTCCTCTTCCTCCGCTAGGATCCGGAGCAACAACATCCTCTCTGACTCTTTCTCTCTCGCGAGGGGTACGCGACAGGGCTGCCCTCTCTCCCCATTCTTATTTAATCTGTATTTAGAGCCTCTTCTCCACCGTATTCAGACTAATCCTGATATACAAGGGATCCGGGTTGATGGTTCTTCTTACAAGACTTCTGCCTATGCAGATGATTTACTGTTGCATCTCGACAACCCGCAATTCTCTATTCCAGCTGCTTTGGCGGAGATTAGGGCATTTTCCCAGGTGTCTGGTTACAAGCTTAATGTCAATAAATCTAAGGTTATGCCCCTCAATTCTCTGTTTCAAAAATGCTGGGTGGATGCCCTGGGGCTCTCCTGGGAGTCCAAGGAACTCACCTACCTAGGTATTAGGATCACCCCCTCGCCCACGAATTTAATATCTAAGAATCTGACCCCCCTTGTTCAGGTGATTAAACAAGATCTTCAGCATTGGACAGCCTTCCCTCTCTCCCTTTGGGGGGAGAGTGAGTTTTGTTAAGATGAATATCCTCCCACAGATCATGTAACCCCTGGGTATCATAGGACCAATTCTCCCCAAACCCTGGTTCAAACGTCTTCAAAGTGAGCTTTCCCACTTTTTTTGGAAAGGGAAGGCAGTCCACCGAGCCTACTTAAAATTTACCCCATCCAAAATATATGGTGGCCTTAAACTGCCTGATTTTTTTCTTTATTACTGTGCTATTCATTGTAGTAAACTTTTTCTCTGGTGCATTACTCCTGCAGACCCACTGGATTCCACTTATCCCCATCTTTGGCTGGCACTTGAATCTTCCCTCTGCAGGCAACAGGGAATTGCTCTGCGTAGTCTCCTTTGTATCAAACCGCTTTCCCTCGCCAAGTCATTACATATGACTCCCTTTGGGTTGGTCCATTAAAGCCCTCTGACAAATGTGTCTTCATCTGGGCCTTGATTGGAGTAAAGACCTGTCCCAGACACTGGTTGGTAACCAAACTTATTAATTGCTTCCCACCCCATCCCTTTTATTTTTCGCCCCCCCCCCCCTTAAAACGCATTCTATAGCAGATTTGGTTGCTGATGGCTGTTTCCTCTCTGTGGGTGCCCTCCAAGAATGTTGGAACTTGCTGTGTTCCATCCTTTTAAACACATGCAGATCTCTACAGTACTGACTTCCTTTTTCGGCCCTTCACCCTGGTCTATGTAATCAAATAACATACTAGAGGATTTTTTAACTATGGCAGTTTCACCCCACGCTATCTCCCGCTTTTACGTGCAACTTCAGGATGTAGCCATGAGGGGCTGAGAGGAGTTTGTTTTTATTGGCAGCATGAGTTAGGGATAGGGTTTGATGATCTTGCATGGCATTTGATTTGGAAAGAGCCATATAAATATGTCAACCAGGACAGGTATCGCTTTCTGCAATTTTGTATCTTGTATGATATGTATTTAACCCCCCTTTGCCTTTTCAAGATGGGCAGATCCAGGTCTCCGCTGTGGGCATGAGGAGGGCAGCCTTAAGTATCTGCTGTGGGACTGTCCCAAAATCCAGCCTTTCTGGAATTCCATTTGCAGCTCCTTGGACCCCTTTTGGGTTTAGAATCTCTTTTACTCCACAGATTTGTCTGGTTGGTTATCATCCTCCGAGATGTTTGGCCTCATGAGGTCAATATGTCCCTAATAGCAGTCACCAAATTAGTTATAACCCAACATTGGCTGGATGACTCTCCACCTCATTTTCAGAATGGCATAGAAATGTTGTTGGCTTCGAAGGCTGAGAAGCATATAGCCCATCAGAAGGGCAGGTACGATACGTTTTTATCTCGTTGTTCGACTCTTTTAGCCCTCCTCCCAGGCTCTGATGGAGTGAGAGTCTCAGGGTGGTGACCGATTGTGGACTGGATCTGCTCACTTATTTGTATTTTTTTCTATACAAGTACTATATCTATCTGGACCCTGTTCTTCTGGGGAAGGGGTCCTACCCCCTGTAGGATTATCTACCCGGGACCTACGGGGGGGGGTATATGGGGAAGGGGGGTGTTTGGGTGTCTTGTTTTCTTGTCAATTGTTGTTTTTCTCTTTGTAAATGATGTTCTTGTTCTTGTTCTTTGTCTTTTGTGTATGTTGTTGTTGTCTTTGGAAATGTTGCAAACTTCAATAAAGCATATTATATTTAAAATACTTTCTCATGAAACATACTAAACTTAAAACAGTTAAAAAAAGTAAAAAAAAAAAAATCTGTAAAAACGTGATGCACTGATATATCAAAATAGCTGACTCAAGTTTTCATTTAAATATTTTGCTCAGTTTGCAAATGTCAAGAAAATTAGAGTACCCTTGATTCAGAGTACAGAACTGGGTTCCTAATAAACTAATATCAAGGCAGGATGCATCTCTCCTCTACCTGTGCAACTGTCATATGTGGGGTTCCATTTATCAAAGTAACAGTTAATATGGTTAAAGATGGAGCCACAGCAACAGAACGATGACTACAAGCAGTAATATTTATCTGATAAGTCACTGATCAGCACATTCACGATACTGAAAATGACTGTTGTGAATGTAAAGTCCATGGCTTAGGCTGTTTTAGGTGCAGTTCATGAATGTCCACAGGCATGGCCTCCAAACCTCCGACCTTGAAAGCCTTACTTAAGAAAAACCACAAATGGTAAAAATATGAGTAAATCACCTGTAACCGTAGTTCTACTAGCAGTATTGTCCAGAACTGCAGCTGGTAAAATAAAAGCTAGAAGGCTGTAGATGATTGCTCAGAAATGTGTTACTATGAGTAGTAATGTAAAAGAGATTTCAGCTGTACTGGTCTAGCAAAACAGGAAGATGGAAAGGTTTGATACTTATAATTGGACCAACAAGTGGCTTGTACAAAGATGGAATTATACGCAACTTTGGGGCCACAGGCCCCTTCACCGAAGAAGGGACCTGTGTGGCCCCAAGCTTGTGTCACATTCCATCTTTGTACAAGACACGTGTTGGTCCAATAAAAGGTATCAAACCTTCCATTTTCTCCTATGAATCGTAATGAAACCGCTGCAGGTGTAAGAGACCTGGAATGACTCTACACCAGGTATAGTCTCCCAGGACATCCCTCACTGTGTCCGGGGTAGAATCCTTGACTGACAATTTATGCAAGTTTATTGATTTTTTTTCGACAGATACGTTTCCAGTCAGGGATCCTTTCCAAGGGACACAATGCATGTCCTAGATAAATTCAGTAACTATCAGTGGCAAAAAGAATTAATGTGCATAATTATCGACATGGAGGTGCTGTATACCTCTACACAGCATCACCAAGGGATCCAGGCTAGGATCACGAAGGAAAAGAGAAGGTGCAAAAGGCAATCTCCATTTAAAAGCTCCTGTCAGTTTACCTGTAATATGCAAGCAAACCACAGGATAGTAGGAAGTTATCTAATCTGTTTTTAAATGGGTTTTTACACTCACTAATTACCAGTGGTCAGCAACAGATTCCATGGATTAATAATCCTTTGGGAGAAAAAATATGCTCTTGTATTTATTCCGACTCTGTCTCTAGTTTGTTCTAACGTGTGGCCCTCTGGTATTGAGTGCTACTTGTTTGCATTCTAATTATATATATATATATATATATATATATATATATATATATATATATATATATATCTATCTATCTATCTATATGTATAATTGTAAATATTTCCTGAGAAAAGATCCCTTGTGTGATTAGTACCTATTGATTCTATTATGGAAACCTACACCTTGCAATTATCCACAACTGCTTTAAATTCAATGGGGACTATTACCTAGAATGCTGTGTCACAGTGATGAGGGCAGCCATGGCCCCCTCGTTTATTAATTTGTTCCTTAGCCTTTGGGAACAATCTGCTGTACTGGGCAATACTACAGATTCCTTTTGTCGATATATCAGGACTTGGTACAGAGATACTAACATCATACAGTGAAGCCTGCCAGGATGAAGCACAGTGGCACAATTTGTATATGTTTGGCAGGGTCAACAAGAAACTGCAGAACAAGTCATAGCATGGCTCATCAATAATGATTTAAATCTTCATTTCCTATGCACCATGAATACCAAAACAATTGATTTTCTAGATATTACACTGGATTTACAGGAGCATCATGCAATGATTACTCAAGGCTATAGGAAGCCCATGGTCACTAAATACAGGTTACTCACCTGTAACAGGAGTTCTAGGAATGGTATATGTTGTTCATCCACACTTATTGGCAGGTATCCTTGCCGCTTTAAATCTTGCCGGAAGGTCTTCAAGCTGGCTCCTCCCACCCACCCGGGTGGTAAAACTCTCGGCTCCGCCCCATGGCGCAGATCTGGCCGCTGGAAGCTCAGGTTGTGCGTCGAGCCGAAGGAGGTCGGGTGGAGTCGTGTGGATAGACAACATATACCATTCTCTAGAACTCCTGTTACAGGTGAGTAACCTGTATTTCTAGGACATGGATATGTTGTTCATCCACACTATTGGCAGACTCCTAGCAGTTCTCGGGAGAAGGGAGGCAAGGCACACCCCTACTTAGGAATAGAGACTGGAGAACCAAGGCCCCAAAACCAGCATCCCAGCGTGACTCAAAGTCGATGTGGTAGTGGGTAATGAAGGTGTGTGCTGACTTCCAGGTAGCAGCCCTGCAGATTTCCTGGATAGGGGACGTCCCTGGAAGCAGCCACCGATGCAGCGGAATGGCCGGGTAGAATAAGCTCTTATCCTCTGGAGGCTCCATGCCCGTAACCTATAGCAGAGATCTATGCAGGAGGTGACCCACCTGTATAAATCCGCTTGGCTGCAGGTCTGCAGAGTCTTGGCTTCTAGCGTGGAGTGACAAACAGCTGGCGAACCTCTCCCAATTTCAGCCGTCGCTCCTTATAGTAGCTGGCGCCTTCTAGGGTCCAAAGTATGGAGCCCATATTCGCCTCCGAGGTGTGATTGGGGTAGAACACTGGCAGAGTCAACACCTGGTTAAGGTGAAACTCCGACACCACCTTCGGAAGGAATTTCGGGTGGGGGCACAGGACAACCTTGTCCCAGTGGAAGACCAGGTAAGGAGACTCAATGGAAAGCGCCTGGAGCTCTACCATCCTTCTGGCTGACGTAATAGCCACCAAGAAGGCGGTCTTCCACGACAGGTGAGAGAGATCACACCTGTGCATTGGTTCGAATGGCTTGCCCATGAGCTTTGCCAGTACCAGCAGTAGATCCCACGGAGGTGGAGGTTCTCGCACCAGAGGGGAAATGTGATCAAGGCCTTTGAAAAAGCGCCAGACCACCTTTTCCTGCGCCGACTGCTTCCCGGCCCGCGCCCGGTAAGCAGAGATGGCTGCCAGGTGCACCCTTAGGGTCGTCGACCTAAGCCCTTGCTGAGAAAGGGACCATAAATAGTCCAAGATGCTTGCCAAGGAACAGGAGGAAGGGTCCAGGCCATTGCCCTGACACCAATGGAAAACCTCTTCCATTTGAAGGCGTAGCATTTCCTGGTCGACTCCTTACGGGACGCCTCAACTACATTGAGGACCTCGTTGGAAAGACCCAAGGCCTGGAACTCTAGCCACTCAGGAACCAGGCCGTCAGGTGCAGGGATTGAAGGTCCGGATGGAACACCTTCCCCCTGATTGACTGAAAGCAGGTCCGGGCGAGCTGGAAGCTGCCTCGAGAGCCTGGAGCTGAAGCTGAGGAGATCTGGATACCAGCATTGGCGGGGCCAGTCTGGGGCTACCAGAATCACCTGCGCCTTGTCCCTCCTCGCCTTGAGAAGCACCTTGTGGATCAAGGGAAAGGCGCAGAAGAGGCCCGGGGTCCACGGCCTCAAGAAGGCATCCCCCTGCAGCGAGCCCTACTGAGGGGGGCGGGCATGGAACAGCCTCAGCTTCGTGTTCTCCCCTGGAGGCAAACAGATCCACCTGAGGTGTGCCCCAATGGGAGAACAGATCTTGTACTACCTCCGACAGGAGAGACCACTCGTGGGAGACAGCCCCTATCTGGCTTAGGGCATCGGTCAGGGTGTTGGAGGCTCCTGCCACGTGAATGGCTAGGAGATCCGCCTCCAGGCTGCGCACGAGTGACCAAATGCGGAGAGCTTCCTTGCATAGAGGCATGGAGCGCGTCCTGCCCTGGCGGTTTAGGTAGTACATGGTCGTGGTATTGTCCATCTGGACCTGAACCACTTGACCCCGTAGAAACGGAGCGAAGGCGGTGAGAGCTAGGCGGACCGCTCGGAGCTCCAGCAGGTTGATATGGCATCGGGACTCCCGTGGGGACCAGAGGCCGTGCACTCTGTGCTCCCCCAGATGGGCACCCCAACCCATCAGAGAGGCGTCGGTCGATAGAGAGACCGTCGGCTCGGGGCGGACAAACGGGATGCCCTCCTGCAGATGAGCTGGAATGATCCACCACTGGAGAGCGTTCCACATCCCCTGGGTCACCGTCACTAGCTGGTCCAATGGATCACAGCATTGAGACCACTGGCTGGCCAACCCCCACTGAAGGGGACGCATGTTCCAGCGGGCCCAACGGACCACGCTGGTGCAGGCCGCCATGAGACCCAGGAGGCGCAGGAAGTCCCGGAGAGAGCGAGATTGCCCAATAAGAAATGATTGGGCAAAGGAGGAAAGAACCTCGGCCCTGTCCACGGGAGCCGTGCTCTGGCTCGAAGAGTCAAGCTCTGCCCCAAGAGAGAATCACCTGCTTGGTTCGAGGTTCCAACATGGCCTCGTTGATGAGGAGGCTGATCTGAGAGCAAACCTGGAGGCCAAATCTCTGGACCGCTCCACCTCTTGTCTGGAGGGGGCTGCTATCAGCCAATCGTCCAGGTAAGGTACACGGACCCTAAGCGCAAGGAATGCTGTCACCACTGCCATGCATTTGGTGATTACCCTGGGTGCAAGAGACAGGCCGAAGGGCATGGCTCGGAACTCAAAAAGGGATCCTTCCGCTCGAAAGCGGAGGAATCTCTGGTGAGACGGACGGGGACGTGAAAAAACGCGTCCTGCGGGTCCAGAGAGCAGAACCACATGCCACGTTCCAAGGATGGTATTATCTGAGCCAGAGTGACCATCCTGAAGGTCCGAGACCTTAGGAACATGTTTAGGTCGTGCAGGTAGAATGGGCCAGCCCCATCCGTTTGGAACCAGGAAGTATCTGGACACGAACCCTGGGTCTGAGGAGGTCCGCCACCTTTCTGATCACCTCCTTCTCAGGGAGGAGGCGATGTCGGTTCGGCGAACCGACAGCGGTCTGCAGATTCTAGGCCCGGGGCGACGTACCGGGAAGGGCGGGGCCAGCTCGAACTCCAGAGGCAGGCCCTTTCCCACCACTTCCAACACCCAGCGGTCTGTGGTGATAGCAGACCAGGCGGAAAGGAAGTGGCGGCACGTCCCCCACGGGGAACCTGGGGTGGAGTGACGAGGTTGGGGGTGGCACCCCTCAACCCGTCACTGAGCAAAGCTAGGAGGAGGGACCGGCCGAGGGACCACCTGGGCCTTACCTCCCTGCTTCCTGGAGGAGAAGCCCGCAGGCTTGGGTTTGGGATGCCAGCTGAGCCTGCTGCGCCCTGATGCTGCTGGCCGGACGTGCCGTGGGCGCAGACGGATGAAAGGGCTTGGGTTGCGGTCTGCGGCCCTTGTCCCTCTGGGCGGATGAGACCGAGTCCAGGGTGGCATTGGACTTTTCGATCCTCTGGAGGTGACCTTCCACTCCAGGGCCAAAGAGGTCTGTCCTCAGGAAGGGGACATCCGCCAACTTGTGCTGGGTATCCGCTGTGAAGGTGGATATCCTCAGCCATGCCCGACGGCGCATAGGCACTGCGGCCGTGACTGACCTGGTGCATGAGTCACCAATGTCCAAAGCAGTCTGAAGTTGCTGCTTGGCCACTGCCCTGCCTTGGTCCCGTACCTGCTTAACCGTGGTCTGCAGGTCAGCCGGGAGATGAGGAACTACCTCGTCCAGGGAGCCCAACAGGGCATGAGAGAAGTGTGCCATCAGAACGGCCGAGCTGGCCTGACGAAGCCAAGGAAGAGCGCAGGCGCAGACTTTTCTCCCGGCGTAGTCCAACTTCTTGGACTCCTTGTCAGGAGGTTTGTCTACATCTCTGGCGTTTCCGGCACGCGCAGAGGCGCTGTCAGTAACACAACCCTCAGCTGAGGGGTGTTCCGAGAAACCGGACAGGGAACCGGTAGGGACCGCATACTTCCTAGCCATCCTGGCCGAAGGCGCAGGGCAGGAAGCAGGACGTTGCCAGAGCTCCAAGGCCAGGCCTACAATGGCCTCGGCCACCGGAAAGGCCTCCGTAGAAGAATCCCCTCGGTCCAATATCTCCGTGAGGGGATACTTGGCCCGCTTGGATACGGGCTCGAGCTGCAGCCCGGTGGACTCCGAGATGAGCCTAAGCAAACCCATGAAGGACGAAGGGCTATCGTCCAGTGACTGACCTCCTGAGGACTCCAAGTCAACTCGCCCGGAGAACAGGGAGGAATCGTCGTCGGACTCAGAGGAGTCCACAAAGAGCTGCCTTGGGCCTGAGCCACCCTCCACCTGCTGAGGGCGATCGGGAGTGAGGGTGACAGACAGCCTATGGGGCAGACCCTGGGCCGACCGAGAATTCTTGGTCGGAGCCCCAAACAACGGCTGTGGAGGCGGAGGTTCCACCGGAATCGGTGGGGCAGCCTGTTTCGGCCGAGCAACAGGCCTGGAAGCAGGTGCCTCGGCTAAGGCGAGGGTTGTGGCCACTCTGGTGACAGCCACTTGATAGCCGGGGAAGGCGACGGCGTCGGCTTGCTCCTGGACAGAAAAGCTGTTGCCACATGGGGTCCTCGTGTAAGTCGGCGCAACTTGGTGAAACTCCCCTCATCCGAGGAGGAGGGCGAGACGAGCGGCGACGCCTTGCCGCGTGCCAAGACCGAGACCGCTATGATGGCGGGATCTGCTGAACCGAGAAAGAAGTCGAGACCGAGACCATGAACCTCGGCTTTTCTGAGAGGTTCTAGGGCAGGGCGGGGAAACCCGCTCTCCCTCGGCTCGGAGGGCTCAACCGTGGACTCCGGAACGGACGCGGGCAAGTCCACGGAAACCTCAATCTCCGCCGGGGAACCGGGGAGTGAGGGTTTTCGGCTTCACCGGTCGACAGCCCATCCGACGAGTTGAGAAAAATCTCGACTGCGTCGACGGGAGTCTCGGTCAACTGACCTGACGGGGACACCGTGAAGCCAGTGTCCGAAGCCAAAGGATCGACCGAAGTCGATGATCGACTACTCGGTGAGCGGGACCTCTCCCGCTCCCAAGAGCGTCGACGGAGGGACTTACCTTTATGGTCCTTCTTCTTGGACCGAGAGGAAGGCCCTGAAGATGTTGGTCCCTCTCCCTTAGTGGAGGGACAGACAAACTCCTTAAAAGAAGCTGAATAGGAGGATCCCAGGGAGGCGGGATACAAGGCTGGCGGCCGAGGAAGCGAGATGCGGCCTCGCACGCCTCCTCCTCGAGGCGATCATCTGCTCAAGCTGTTCCGCCCGAGCCGCCGCCTTGAAACCGCCAACCAGGCCTCCTTTGACTTTACCGGAGGATAACGTTTTTCTGGTCGCCCAAGTTGCAGACGGGCGGCACGGTCTTCCAGGACGTAGGCCGAAAAAGAAGAGCACAGGTCGCAAGCCTGCGGGTCGTGCTCAAGGCCCAAGCAGTAGACGCACGTGGAGTGCGGATCCGTCCGAGACATCTTCTGCCCGCATGGGCACCTCCGAACACGGAGTCAATTTGTCCATCGCAGCCATGAGGGAAATATTTGACCAAGTCTTGAAAACATCAAACTTTATTTCGGGAAAACGAAGAATTAGGAACCAGTCTTATCATGGGCGTTAAGGAGGGAACCCTGAGCTTCAAGCGGTAAGGAAGATCTGGCGTCCATGGGCGGAGCGAGAGTTTTACCACCGGGTGGGTGGGAGGAGCCAGCTTGAAGACCTTCCGGCAAGATTTAAAACGGCAAGGATACTTGCCAATAAGTGTGGATGAACAACATATCCATGTCCCTAGAACAGTCTCTTGCAAGCAAATAGTGCACACCCCAGGGCACCTAAAGAATCAATTCCGTATAGGCAGCTTTTACGCCTGTATCAGAATTGCTCTAGAACTGAAGATTTTGAATTTCAGGCTACAGAATTTTACAACAGATTCCTAGCCAGGGGTTATACCAAAAATATCCTTGACAAAGCAATCACCAGAGCAAGGGACAGACTGTTCAACACTGCTCAAGCCATACACTAACAAGGGTCATAATGAGCCGGCTCTCCATTTTATTACTGAATACAATTACATGGCAGGTAGCATGGGACAGATTGTCAGAAAATGTAGGCTACTACTGTGAGAGGACCCTGCATTAGCTGAGCACTTGGGTGGAATATCCATGAGTCAAATTTAGAAGGGCCCTAAACACAGAGATGCCCTGGTGAGAAGTCAGTTCTCTACTGTCAACCAGCTCTTGAGTAACACTTGGCTGCTACGTTAAGCCTCCAGAATGATCAAATGCAGGAATTGCAATGTATGCAATTTTTGTCATGAATCTCATTTTACTGAATAAATACAACTCCCAAGTCACAATCAGACAGTTCATCACATGTGGTACAAATTTAATTGTTTATGCACTGTGGTGTACTTGCCCAGTACTCTATATTGGTAGAACTAGTTGCCCTCTCTGCCAGCGTATTCAACAGCATACAAGGGATATTCACAGAGGCACTAAGAAAAGCCCAGTAGCTGATCATTTACTGATGTACCACAATAAAGATCCTACTGGTCTTAAATACATGGGTTTAGAATGCGTCAAAATTGGTAAATGTGGTGCCAACAGATTAGAAAGGTTACTACAATCGAGATCTTGCCATGTTACTCCTGTGCTCTGCAGCCTGCACTGGCTGCCTGTATATTGGCAGATCACCTTCAAGGTCAAGTTACTGACCTATAAAGCCCTACACAGACAGGGACTGTGCTTCTTGCAAGATCTTTTCTGCCCTACACCCCTCCACTCCTCCATTCCTCCTGACAAGGAGATTGCTAAAGGTTCCCAGGGTTAGATTAAAGACCTCTGGGGCCCGTTCTTTGCTTATTATGGCCCTACCCTGTAGAACTCTCTACCTCATTGGATAAGAACATGCCTGACTGTTGAGAGTTTTAAAACTGCTCTGAAAACGTATTTATTTCGCTTAGCATTCCCAGACTCAAGTTATATTTAGCGTACCGCTGTCCATTATTTTTCTGATTATGTTTTAAAATTTGGGGCTCTAAGTTTTTAATTGGTTTTAATGTTTTTGAATGTTTGTTGTAAAATGCTTTGATCTACTTGGAATTGCGCTCACAAATAAAGTTTGATACGATAGGATAGGATAGGATACAACATGAAAGCTTCTGGATATTGCTTCCACCAAGTTGGTTCAACAGTCGCCTTGTCAAAATCCCTGACAGCGACAGACGAAATGACATTCGCTGTGTTTTCTGCCGGGGGGGGGGGCTTCACCCCCTGCACCTCCATGAGGGGGGCTTGGCCTCTCCGCACCTCTCCCGATCTCTAAATAACTCTGAGTTGGAGTTGACTCGGAAGGGGGAGAATGACAGGCACATGGGTGAAATTTCGACTGTGGGGCCATTGCAATGACAATTTTGCAGTCCGTCGAAATTGTGGCTGTAATGGCTTTCGTTGTTGAAATTTCACAGTTTCACCGGCATACCCTGGATATTCCAGCTTGGTTGTTTACAACCAAAAAGTCTAAACTATAATTGGGACCTCAAACTATTTCTTTGAATATGTCTTGCAGATAAATAAGACTTCCCAGTTATTTACCTTCTTACAGTTAGTGCTACATCATGCCCCAACAGGCCTGCTAGTATGGCATTTTGTTCCTTTTTCTCCATCTTCTAGCCACACTGTATGCATTATTTTGTGAATGAGGATTTTTGCTCAATGGCAATATTGTTGCTATAAACAGACTTTTGACTGTACCTCTGTCTCTTGCAGATGTTTATGAAGGTTTGGAGAGTGCAGGATCTCTGTTTTACCCACTTTGGAAGTGATTACACACAAGGCAGTAATGGGGTAGCTCCCGACTCACATACATCCTTTATCTTTTCTCTACTCTCTCTCTCCTTGCTTTGTAGGATTGAGCAAACTATAACAATCATTTACTAAATGTTAAAATATTTCTAGTTAAAAGTCCTAATGCCCACATTCTATCATTGTTTCTTAATACATTTTGTTACATACATCAATTAACTGTTAATATTTTGTAAATGCGATTTGTTTTCTATATACCGGTAGGTTTTAATCCTCCTAAGTCAAGGGGGTGGCTGCCTCAGTCCTATCCCCAGCCCTCCAGGCCGGCTTTCCACCTCCCAAGGTGTGTGCCTGGTCATATTTCTCCTCACAAGTTCCCCTCTCGCAGCAGGGCTGAGGTGGGAGGGCCATCCCACCCAGACCCCAGTATATCCAATCCAAGGTAGACCAGATCGCCACAGCGTGAGCACAGAGACGGCTTGGCCAAGCTTCATGAAAACCCCCAACGTCTATTTTCCTCCTTTCTTCTCGTCCCATCCCCACTGCAGAGTGCAAGACTTGCAATGTGGAGGTGTGCCCATCCTACGTATACCCACAGATCCCTCCCATACTTTGTTTCGGTGACCTGCTCTACCCCAAGCCTCCACCTGGGGGCAGCCGAGGAAGGGACAACAAGCCACCCCTTCCCCTGGAGAGGAGAGGAGTCCCTCAAACACTTTATCCTCTCCCTCCTCAGCCAACCCATGATGATCCAAGTCCGTTCCTGAACCCGGGTCACCAGCATGGCAGGAGGTAAAGCACTTTGTAGAGCCTCAACCCTCCATGCCACTGGATCACCTATAATAGCAATTTCTGTGGTATGTTGTTCAACTCACCCCACCTTTATTAACTATATCATTCAAAAATGATATATATTTCATTTATGTAAAGTGAAACTTTTTTTCCCCCCTGTTTGACAAATATCATGAAACACTGTAACAGGTGAAATTTGTCTCACTATAAAAGTGGTGTCCTTTTGTACAGGTAGCCCCCCTCCGAAGAAGCCTTACTTGGCAAGCGCGGGTCACCTGGCATAAAGTCACTCCAGGTCTCATACACCTTCAACTGTTATATTTACTGTTCATAGTAATACATTTTGAGCAACCATCTACAGCCTTCTAGCTTTTATTTCACCAACTGCAGTTTTGGACAGTATCTTGGTGCATGTCCAGTTTTCCTTACAGCAGCAGAGTTAGCAGCCCCATGGCCTGCATCAGATCCAACACCGGCTCAAGCGCATACATGTTTTGTTTGGACTGTTTCTACTAGTACTATACAGTTCACATCCACACTCTGGCAGTCTTCCTGGAAACGGCAGAGTCATCGGACGTCTTCAAGCTAAGCCCCTCCCACCATCTAATAGGCATCACCTCTGGTTCCACCCTTTGACGTCAGATCTTTGCATGCTAAAAGCAGGGATCTGTGTGCCACTTGCCAGGGGAGGTCAGGTGGGTTGTTGGATGTGAACTGTGTACCACTGGTAGAACTACAGTTACAGGTGAGTAACCCATATTTCTAACAATGTGGCTACAGTTTACATCCACACACTGTCAGGCTCCAAACAGTCCGCCGGGAGGAAGGAGCAGGGTGCGCATCCCTATTTAGTGAACAAAGACTGGAGAACCGAGGACCCAAAAGCAGCATCCTGACGTCTCATGTCGATGCTGTAACTGGAGATGAAGGTGTAGGCCTTACTCCAGGTTGCAGCCCTGCATATCTCTGCAATGAGATGTCCATGGAAGCAGCCACTGAGGCAGCGTTATGTCTGGTGGAATGACCCTTAAGCCACTTGGGCGACTCCCTACCAGCCAGTCTATAGTAGAGTCGATGCAAGGCGTAATCTACCTAGCAATCATCTGCTTTCTGCCTGGTCTAGAGGTACAGCTTCAGCGTATGTTATAAACAGCTGGTGAGCCTCACCTCAAATGCCAGCTGTCCGCTCTTTGTAATATGAAAGTGCCCTCCACTTGTTCAGAGTATGGAGCCTGCGATTGGCATCCAAGATAGGTCTGGTAAAATATACTGGTACATTAATCACCTGGTTAAGGTGATACTCTGATATGACCTTCAGGAGGAATTTTGGGTGGGGAGAATGGATGACCATGTCCCCTCAGAGAAGACATATAGTGCTCACAGCTTCAATCGCCAAACTGATAATTCTTTAGACATTGGCTGGATGATGATATTCCAGCATATGTTGAATGGCACCAGGAGATGTTATTTAAAAACTTAATGTTGTGCGTACCACTACACTTATTTGTCACAGATATCCCTCCTTTCGTAGAAGTTGGGAAATGTTGGTAACCTTACTTACAACATAGTGGACACATTGACATCTGTTTTTGTACTTCTCAGATGTTTTATTTACAGGCCCCTTTATTTTATTTCCTCTTCACTTTTCTTACTATATTCAGGCATGATATAATTACTACAATGAATATTCATTTTATCAGGCGGTACTAGGTTCATATTAGTGATTTTCTCCTTCTTAGTGTACTTGTGCCTCTAAGGGATGCACGTCCGGGGTGCAGAACTGGGTGTTTTCTCTTTTTCTGTGAGGTTTCGTTGAGAGGTTGGGGTTAATATTATGCTTTATTGGTCTGTTTATTCATCTTTCACATTGTTTATTGTTTTGTCTTACTGTTCTTTTCCTGTTGTGAATTGTTAAAATTTCAATAAAGAATGCTTACAAAAAAAAAAAAAAGGGACCTTCTCCTTGTGGAAGACCAGATAAATAGACATTGTCTGGAGCTCATTAATCCTTCTGTCTGACATGATAGCCACCAAAAGGTGGTCTTCCACGACAGTCAGAAATCATAGGCTCAAATGACTTTTCCATGAGCACTGTCAGCACCATCAGCAAATCCCAAGGTGGCAGAGGTTCAAACACCAGAGAAACCAAGTGGTCCAAACCTTGAAAAAGCACGGACCACATTCTCTTGTGCCACCATTGGCTTACTGGCCTGCATACAGCAAGCAGAGATGACTGTACGAGCACCTTGGGTTGGCACTAGCAGGCCGCCTGACAGAGAGGAATCAGAGGCAGTCAAGGATACTCAGCAAGAGACAGGCAAGCGGATCAAGCTCAGAAACCAGAATAGTGCACTTAGCAGGAAAAATAATAAAACAAAATGACAGAAGCAGCACTAAGTTCATGCCTTTTATTTTAAAATGCACAGAAAAACAGGTTACTCACCTGTAACAGTAGTTCTAGGAGTGGTATATGTTGTTCATCCACACTGTCTGGCATTGTCCTTTCCCTTTAAATCTTGCGAAATTCTTCAAGCTGGCTCCTCCCACCCACCGGGTGGTAAATACCAGCTCCGCCCCATGGCGCCAGATCTAGCCGCTGGAAGCCAGGTTGTGCGCCTTAAGCCGGGCAGGTCGGGGTGGTGCGTGTGGATGAACAACATATACCACTCCTAGAACTACTGTTACAGGTGAGTAACTTGTTATTCTAGGAGCGTGGATATGTTGTTCATCCACACTTATTGGCAGACTCCTAGCAGTTCTCCGGGAGGAGGGAGACAAGGCGCACACCCCCTACTTAGAAACAGAGATTGGAGAACCGAGGCCCCAAAACCAGCATCACATCGTGACTCAAGGTCGATGTGGTAATGGGTAATGAAGGTGTTCACTGACTTCCAGGTAGCAGCCCGACAGATTTCCTGGATAGGGATTCCCTGGAAGCAGCCACTGAAGCAGCAGTATGGTGGGTAGAATGAGCTCTTATCCCTCTGGGAGGCTCCTTGCCCGCCAATTCATAACACAGACTTATGCATGATGTGATCCATCTTGCAATAGTCCGCTTGGCTGCAGGTCTGCCAGAAGCGGTTTCAGCATAGGTGACAAACAGCTGGCGAACCTCTCCCCAAATTTCCGCCGTCCCCTCCTTATAGTAGGAGAGAGCAAGCCGGAGGTCCAGAGTATGGAGCCTGTACTCGGCATCCGAGGTGTAGTTAGGGTAATATACCGGCAGAGTCAACACCTAGTTGAGGTGAAACTCTGACACCACCTTCGGAAGGAATTTCGGGTGGGGGCGCAGGACAACTTTGTCCCTGTGAAAGACCAGATAAGGGGAGTCCACCGAAAGCGCCTGGAGCTCCCCTGTCCTTCTGGCTGACGTGATAGCCACCAGGAAGGCAGTCTTCCACGACAAGTGTGAGAGCTCACACTTGTGCATGGGTTCAAATGGCTTGCCCATGAGCCTTGCCAAAACCAGCAAGAGATCCCACGGAGGTGGAGGTTCACGCACCGGAGGGGATATGTGATCCAGGCCTTTGAAAAAGTGCCCAATCACCGTCTCCTGTGCCAACATCGGCTGAACGGCCTGTGCCCGGTAAGCAGAGATGACTGCCAGGTGCACCCTAAGGGTTGATGACCAAAGACCCCCTTTGGAGAGGGACCAAAGGTAGTCTAGAATGTTAGCCACAGAGCAGGATAAGGGGTCCAGGCTCTTTCCCTGACACCAAATGGAAAATCTTTTCCATTTGAAGGCATAACATTTCCTGGTCGATTCTTTCGAGATGCTTCCACCACGGTGTAGACATCCTCGGAAAGACCCAAAGCCTGGAACTCTAGCTGCTCAGTAACCAGGCTGTGAGGTGCAGGGATTGAAGGTCCGAGTGGAAGATCTACCCCTGGTTCAACGATATCAGGTCCGGGCATGTACAAAGCCACTCCGGGGCCCTGCAGCTGAGGCTGAGGAGATCTGGATACCAGAACTGGCATGGCCAATCTGGGGCTACCAGGATCACTTTCACCTTGTCCCTCCTCACCTTGAGTAACACCTTGTGGATCAAGGGAAATGGAGGGAAAGGCGTAGAGGAGGCCTGGGGTCCATGGCCTCGAGAAGGCATCCCCTGCAGCGAACCCCCTGCTGGGAAGCGGGCATGGTACAGCCTCAGCTTGGTGTTCTCCCTGGAGGCAAACGGGCCTACCAGCGGTTTGCCCCAATGGGAGAACAGATGCAAGCTACTTCTGGATGGAGAGACCACTCGTGGGATGTCTGGCCTATGCGGGTGAGAGCATCCGCCAGTTGGTTCGAGACTCCTGCCACATGGATGGCTAGGAGATCCGCCTCCAGCCGGCTGACGAAGGTCCAGATCTGGAGTGCTTCCTTGCATAGCAGACGGGAGTGCGTGCTGCCCTGTTTGTTGAGGTAGTACATGATCGTGGTATTGTCCGTCTGGACTTGAACCACTTGACCCCGGAGCTGAGGAGCGAAAGCTGACAGGGCCAGTCTGACTGCTCTGAGCTCCAACAGGTTGATGTGGCATCGGGACTCCTCGGGGGTCCAGAACCCGTGAGCTCTGCTGTCCCTCATGTGGGCTCCCCAGCCCATGAGAGGGGCGTCGGTCGTAAGGACAACCGTCGGCTCGGGGCGGACAAACAGGACTCCTTCCTGCAAGTGACTCGGGACAGTCCACCATTGGAGAGCGTCCCACATCCTCTGGGTGACCGTGACCAGCTGGTCGAAGAGACCCTGACACTGAGACCACTGGGAGGCCAGCTCCCATTGAAGGGGGCGCATATGCAGTCTGGCCCAGCGGACCACTGAGGTGCACGCCGCCATGTAACCCAGGAGGCGCAGGAAGTCCCGGGCAGGGCGCAAGTGCCCAACCAGAAATGATTGGGCAAAGGAAGAAAGAACCTCCGCCCTGTCCGCCAGGAGCCAAGCTCTGGCTTGACAAGAGTCAAGCTCTGCCCCGATGAAGCCCATCACCTGAGAAGGCACGAGTTCTGACTTGGCCTTGTTGATTAGGAGGCCCAGGTGGAAGCAGGTTCGGAGGGTCAGGTCCCTGGACCTCTCCACCTCCTGAAGGGAGGAACCTACCAGGAGCCAGTCGTCTAGATAGGGGTAAATGTGAACCCCTTGACGCCATAGATGGGCTGCCACCATTGCGATGCATTTGGTGAATACCCTTGGGGCCGATGACAGGCCGAACGGCATGGCTCTGAACTCGTACAGGGTCCCTTCGACCCTGAAGCGGAGGAACTGCTGATGGGACAGGCGGATTGGGATGTGGTAGAGTGCATCCTGAAGATCCAGTGTACAGAACCACATGTTTCTCTCCAGGGATGGTATAATCTGGTTCAGAGTTACCATCCGGAAGGTGCAAGACCTGAGATACCGATTCAGGTCGTGGAGATCTAGAATGGGGCGTCAACCCCCCCCCCCCCGTCCCCTTGGGCACCAGGAAGTACCTGAAGACGAAGCCTGGGTCTGAAGGAGGATCCGGCACTGGAGCTACTGCCTCCTTGAGGAGAAGCTGAGCAATGTCATCCCGAAGGGTGACTGAGTGCCATTTGAGATCCTTTCCTCCCGTGGGGCACGGGCCCGGCTGGGGGGATACTTCGAACTCTAGAGGCAGTCCCTGCCCGACCACTTCGGAACCCACCTGTCCAGTGATACGGACCAGGCGGAAGAAAGTGGCGGAGCCTGCCCCCCACAGGAAGCCCAGAACTGGCGTGATGGTGCAGGGGAGGCCACCCCCGACCCGTCACTGTGCAGGCTTGGAGGAGGAGGCACCTGGACCAACACCTCGGCCTCCTTTGTGGGGCTGTTGAGGACCTTGCTTGGGCCTAGGGTGCCAAGCTTGAGCCTGCTGCTGTTACTGACCTCCCTGGAAGGAGGGCTGACTGACAGGGGAAGAATGCCGAAAGGACTTCTTCTTGCGCTTCTGCTGGTTCTTGCCGAAGAACCTTTAGCGGAGAGTGGCATCTAAGGTGGCATTAGACTGCTCAATGCGCTGTGGTGACCTGCCACTCCCGGACCGAAGAGGTGGGGTGCCAAGGAAGGCACGTCAGCAGCTTGTGCTGGTATCCGCAGGAAAGGAGGATAACCTCAGCCAAGCCCTGCAGCAAGAGGCTACTGCCAGCTAGTGAGCAGGCACAGGAATCACCAATGTCCAGAGCCGTCTGAGCTCTTGTTTAGCAACAGCCCGGCCCTGGTCCCGGACCTGCTTGACCGTGGTCTGCATGTCTGCTGGGAGACGAGGGAGAACTTCATCAAGCAACCCCAAAAGGGCATGAGAGAAGTGTGCCATGATCACTGCTGAGTTAGCCTGACAAATGCGTAAGGATGATGCCGCGTAGACCTTCCAGGCCGAATGGTCCATAAGTTTGGACTCCTTGTCCGGAGGGCGGTCAGTATCCATAGAGCTGCCCGTTCGCCTAAACACTGAGGCAGTCACAAGGCTTTCTGCCGAGGTATGCTCAGTGAAGCCCGCCAAGGACCTCATGGGCACCGTGTACTAGTGGGCCATGCAGGCAGAGGGAGCCGGGCAAGAGGCTGGACGCTGCCAAAGTTCCAGAGCCGGGCCAACTATGGCTTCGGCCACTGGGAAGGCCTCCGTCGGGGTATCCCCCCTGTTGAGAATATCCGTGAGAGGATATTCTGCCTTCTTCTGAATGGGCTGCAGAGGCATGCCTGTGGACTCTGAAATGAGTCGAAGGATGCCCTGGAAGGAAGAAGGCCCTTCCTCCATGCCAGACACGGACAGCTCATCATGAGAGAGAAGGCCAGTAGTATCCAAATCTGAGGAGTCCAGATACAAGGGTCTCCCACCTAAATCACCCTCGATGCACCTAGGATGATCCAGGGTGACCGTGATGGACAATCTATGGGGCAGGCCGTGAGTCGGTCGGTCCTCCTAGAGAACCCCTCCCTGAGGCTGTTTTGGTGAAGGTTCCACCAAAACTGGTGGGGAGCCCGCTAACAGGCCAAGCCGAGATGCGCACCGGACCCACCGGAGGGAGAACCGGAGTCCTTGGCACCAAGGGAGTTGGTGTCGGCCGAAGAGGCTGAGGCCAAGTAATGGCCGGTACTGCCGGGGTAGCCAGCTTTTGACCTGTTAAAAGAAGTTGCTGCCACATGAGGTCCTCATAACGTCGTCGGAGCTTCCGTCTAAGTCTCTCCTCGTCTGAGGAGGATGAGAAACGCTGGTGGCGCCTCTTCCGGGAGTGTTTGTGGCCCCTTCTCGGTTTTTCGACCGACGGGGTCTTACTCCTCGATCGAGACCGACAGCGTCGGCTCTGTCGGTCGGGAGAAGCTGGATTCGGTGAGAACCGGGGTTTCCGGCTCTTGTCCCTCGATCGGGATGCCTGAAGGATGGGTCTCCTCATTGGGGAAGGAGAGAATAGGAGTCCTCTCCAGAGAGTCATCGACAGGCATCGGCGACAACGGCTCGATTGGGTCAAGAGAAATCTCAGCCGGTTCTGCCGTATCCTTGGCTTCAGTGCCCTGGCCTGACAGAAGGTCCGAAAAGCCAGCAGCCCAGGAGGCGATCTCGACCGTGGTCAAGACCCCTTGCTCCTGAGAGGCGGACCGCCTCGGTCCCAGGAGGCGTCTTCTTTGGGTAGAAGAAGATGGTTCAGGATCCTTATCCTTCTTCTTGGATGGAGGAGGTGCGAGGCCTGAGGGGCTTCACCCTCAGTAAGGAGAGGCAGGCACAACTCCGGAAGGATCCTGAAGGTGGAGCCCAGGTTGAGCAGCGCGAACAAGCTTCGGTTGGCCAAAGCTTGGCAGCTTCTTCCTCGAGCCGCCATCTGCTCGAGCTGCTCGGCGGATCCCGCAGCCGCGGAAACCACCCACCTGGCCTCCTTAGATTTCACCAGTGGATTGCGAAGCTCCGGTCTCCCCAACTTAAGGCGCGCCTTACAGTCCTCCAGAACGGTGGGATGGAAGGCCAAACAGATGGTGCACGCCAAGGTATCATGCACGGCGCCAAGGCTGTATATGCATGAGAGGTGGGGGTCGGTGCGAGACATTTTTGTCCACAAGGACACCGACGAAACCCGGGGGACGACTTGTCCTCCATATCCGAAGCTTTCAGATCTGAATCATACACTCTTACGAGTTTTACGGCCAGTAAGTGCGCGAAAACCGTCGATTTGACTCCAGGGCCTCTGTTACTGCAAGGTAGCATGAGAGAACCTGTATCTTCCAGCGGAAAGGAAGATCTGGCGTCATGGGCGGAGCCGAGATATTTACCACCCAGGTGGGTGGGAGGAGCCAGCTCAAGACTTCCGCAAGATTTAAAAGGGAAAGGGACAATGCCAGACAGTGTGGATGAACAACATATCCACGCTCCTAGAAGTACGACTACGTAAGAACTTACCGTAACAGATGATCTTCGAGAACAGCTCTTGCAGCAGGTTACACCATTAGGACTGTAGCCGGCAGGCGCCAGGACCCCAATTTTCTGGCTAGCAGTCTTCATGAGGACTGCCCCGTCGACATAGTACATAAGGAGGCGGTCCCCATAATCCTCGTTCTCCCCGGAGACTCGACCGCTGGATGACATCAGAAGAGGAGGAGACCGAGGATCCCGCCACCATATAGGCCAGACTACAGAAAGGGCGTCCCATCCTGTAAGATGGGTGCTTGACTACGACCTACCTCAAAGAAGGGGATGGTGGGCGGAAGGTACCTGCTGCAAGAGCTGTTCTCGAAGATCTACTGTTACAGTAGAGTTCTTACGTAATGCCATCTTAGAGATACAGCTCTTGCAGCAGGTTACACCATTAGGACTAATTTCCAAGCACATTAGTGGCAATCATGCCACTGGGAGGAGGAAGGGCAGATCTCAAATTACTCGAGCCTAGGGCAGAAGTCCCTGAAGGACTGCTAGACTGAACCCTGCTCTTCTCGATGCAATGTCCAGACTGTAATGCCTGATAAAGGTATGCATAGAGCTCCAAGTAGCTGCAGGCAAGCAAATAGCTGAGGTGGAGACGTTCTTTAAGGCCGCAAAAGAGTAGCCACCCTCTTGTGGAATGACCCTTGACCGCACCGTAAGGGTTTATTGCACTGTCAAAAGAAAGTGATGCACTTGATGAGCCACCTCGAGAGTGACTGTTTGGAGACAGGAGCTCCTTTCATCCTGTGAGCAAAGGAGACGAAAAGTTGGTCCGCCTTTCGAAACTGTTTGGTTCTAATCAGATAGTATCTGAGGCACCGATGCACGTCGAGGGTGTGCAGAAGGGCTTCTCCTCGATTAGTGTACCTTGGGAAATACACTGGTAAATCAATATCCTGGTTAAGGGTGAGGGCTGAAACCACCTTAGGTAAAAACTTTGAGTCTGTCCTTAGCGATACCCTGTTCTGATGAAAAACCAAATAAGACACTCTGCACATAAGAGCATGCAATTCCGAGATCCTTCTCGCTGAAGTAACAGCAACTAAAAACACAGGTTACTCACCTGTAACAGGAGTTCTAGAAATGGCATGTTGTTCATCCACACTTATTGGCAGGTTTCTTGCCGCTTTAAATCTTGCCGGAAGGTCTTCAAACTGGCTCCTCCCACCCACCCGGGTGGTAAAACTCTCGGCTCCGCCCCATGACGCCAGATCTGGCCCGCTGGAAGCTCAGGATGTACGTCGAAGCCGGGGAGATCGAGTGGGTCATGTGGATGAACAACATATACCATTCCTAGAACTCCTGTTACAGGTGAATAACCTGTATTTCTAGGGACATGGATATGTTGTTCATCCACACTTATTGGCAGACTCCTAGCAGTTCTCCAGGAGGAGGGAAGCAAGGCTCACACCCGCTACTTAGGGAATAAGGACTGGAGAACCGAGGCCCCAAAACCAGCATTCCAGCGTGACTCAAGGTCGATGTGGTAATGGGTAATGAAGGTATGTGCCAACTTCCAGGTAGCAGCCCTGCAGATATCCTGGATAGGGACATCCCTGGAAGCAGCCACCGATGCCGCGTTATGGCGGGTAGAATGAGCTCTTATCCCTCTAGGAGGCTCCATGCCCGCCAACCTATAGCAGAGATCTATGCAGGAGGTGACCCACCTGCTTATCGTCCACTTGGCTGCAGGTCTGCCAGGTGCGGCTTCAGCGTAGGTGACAAACAGCTGGTGAACCTCTCCCCGAACTTCAGCAGTCCGCTCCCTATAATAAGAGAGTGCTCTTCTAGGGTCCAAAGTATGGAGCCTATATTCGGCCTCCGAGGTGTGATTGGGGTAGAACACCGGCAGAGTCAACACCTGGTTAAGGTGAAACTCCGACACCACCTTCAGAAGGAACTTTGGGTGGGGGCGCAGGACAACCTTGTCCCTGTGGAAGACCAGATAAGAAGACTCGATGGAAAGCGCCTGGAGCTCTCCCATCCTTCTGGCTGACGTGATAGCCACCAAGAAGGCGGTCTTCCACGACAGGTGGGAGATATCGCACCTGTGCACTGGTTCGAATGGCTTGCCCATGAGCTTGGCAAATACCAGCAGTAGATCCCACAGAGGTGGAGGTTCTCACCGGAGAGGAAATGGGATCAAGGTCTTTAAAAAGCTACCACCACCCAGGAGTGTAGCCAGAAATTTCCGCTTTGTACACGATCTCCAACAGTTACCCCTCCCCATTAAAAATGTACATCCTTTCCAAATGGCACCCCCTTCCAAACAAGTCAGATTGTTGTCAGATGATTCCTCTACTCTCTAAAGAGGTTATACATGTATCGGACACTCCTCAGTGGCCTCCACTAACCCAAATACTACAGATTAGAATGATAATATTAACAGAGTGGCTTAAGGTTTGTGACAGGCACTCAACAAAACTATACACAAATGTGTACAGTGAGTATGCCTGTCTACACCTTTGAAACCACCTTCTCCTATGCACCAAACTGCTTCCGGCCCGCGCCCGGTAAGCAGAGATGGCTGCCAGGTGCACCTTAAGGGTTGTCGACCGAAGCCCTTGTTGAGAAAGGGACCACTGGTAGTCCAGAATGCTTGCCAAGGAACAGGCGGAAGGGGCCAGGCCTTCCCAACACCAAATGGAGAATCTATTCCATTTGAAGGCATAGCATTTCCTGGTCGACTCCTTACGGGACGCCTCAACGATGTTGAGGACCTCGTCGGAAAGACCCAAGGCCTGGAACTATAGCCGCTCAGGAACCAGACCGTCAGGTGCAGGGATTGAAGGTCCGGATGGAATACCTTCCCCTGATTGACTGAGATCAGGTCCAGGCGGGTTGGAAGCCGCCTCGGGAGCCTGGAGCTGAGACTGAGGAGATCTGGATACCAGAACTGGCGGTGCCAGTCTGGGCTACCAGAATCACCTGCGCCTTGCCCCTCCTCACCTTGAGAAGCACCTTGTGGATCAAGGGAAATGGGGGAAAGGTGTAGAAGAGGCCCGGGGTCCACGGCCTCAGCCCTGCTGAGGAGGGCGGGCATGGAACAGTCTCAGCCTCGCATTCTCCCTGGAGGCAAACAGGTCCACCTGAGGCGTGCCCCAATGGGAGAAGAGATCTTGTACTACCTCCGGCAGGAGAGACCACTCATGAGAAGCAGCCCCTATCCGGCTTAGGGCATCGGCCAGGGTGTTAGAGGCTCCTGCCATGTGAATGGCTAGGAGATCCACCTCCAGGCTGCGCTCGAGGGACCATATGCGGAGAGCTTCCTTGCATAACAGCATGGAGCGCGTCCCGCCCTGGCGGTTTAGGTAGTACATGGTTGTGGTATTGTCCATCTGGACCTGAACCACTTGACCCGTAGAAATGGAGCGAAGGTGGTGAGAGCTAGGCAGACCCGAACTCCAACAGGTTGATATGGCATTGGGACTCCGAGGGGACCAGAGGCTGTGCGCTCTGTGCTCCCCAGATAGGCACCCAACCCATCAGAGATGCATCGGTCAATAGAGACCGTCGGCTCGGGCAGACGAACGGGATGCCCTCCTGCAGATGTGCTGGAACGGTCCACCACTGGAGAGCGTTCCACATCTCCTGGGTCACTGTCATGGGCCGGTCCAATGGATCGCAGCGTTGTGACCACTGGCTGGCTAGTCCCCACTGAAGGGGATGCATGTACCAACGAGCCCAACGGACCATGCTGGTGCAGGCCGCCATGAGGCCCAGGAGGCGCAGGAAGTTCCAGGCAGGGCGCGATTGCCCAACCAGAAATGATCGGGCAAAGGAGGAAAGAACCTCGGCCCTGTCCGCTGGGAGCCGAGCTCTGGCTCGAAGAGAGTCGAGCTCTGCCCCGATGAAGAGTATCACCTGCTTCGACACCAGTTCCGACTTGGCCTCGTTGATGAGAGGGCCAATCTGAGAGCAAACCTGGAGGACCAGATCTCTGGACCGCTCCACCTCCACTCTGGAGGGTGCTGCAATCAGCCAGTCATCCAGGTAGGGGTACACCCGGACCCTTCGGCGCTGCAGGAATGCTGTCACCACTGCCATGCATTTGGTGAAGACCCTGGGAGCTAAAGAGAGGCCGAAGGGCATGGCCCAGAACTTGTAAAGGGATCCCTCCGCTCTGAAGCGGAGGAATCTCTGATGAGACGGATGGATCGGGACATGAAAGAATGCATCCTGGAGGTCCATGGAACAGAACCACACGCCTCATTCCAAGGATGGGTTTATCTGAGCCAGAGTGACCATCCTGAAGGTCCGAGACCTTAGGAACCTGTTCAGGTCGTGCAGGTCGAGATGGAGCGCCAGCCCCCCATCCGTTTTGGGACCAGGAAATACCTGGACAAAACCCGGGTCTGGAGGAGGATCCGCCCTTTCCTGATCACCTCTCTTTTTGAGAGCAGGGCAATATCGGCTGGCAGGCCGACAGCGAGAGCTGCAGACCTCGTGGCCCTCTCCGAGGGCGCACGGCCTCAGCAGTGGGGCCTGCTTGAACCCAGAGGCAGGCCCTTTCCTACCACCTCCACACCCAGTGGTCCGTGGTGATAGCGGACCAGGCGGAAAGAAATGGTGGAGCCGTCCCCCATGGGGGAACCCAGGAGAGATGAGGCTGAGGGGCGACACCCCTCAACCCGTCACTGGGCAGGCTTGGAGGAGGAACCGGCCGAGGGACCTCCTGGGCCTTTACCTCCTTGCTTCCTGTTGGAGGAAGCCGCCGGCTTGGGTTTGGGACGCCAAGCGCAAGCCTGCTGGCCCTGTTGCTGGTGCTGTTGGGCCGGTCGAGCTGCAGGGGCCGAAGGACGAAAGGACTTGTGCTGCTGTTGATGATGGCCTTTGTCCCTCTGGGCGAAGGTGACCAAGTCCAGAGTGGCATTGGACTTTCGATCTACTGGAGTGTCCCTCCTCCAGGGGCGAAGAGGTCAGTCCCAAGAGGGGACATCCACCAACTTGTGCTGGGTATCGCCATGAAGGTGGATATCCTCAGCCACGCTCCGCGGTGCATGGCCACCGCGGCCGCTACTGACCTGGCACAGGAATCACCTATGTCCAGAGCAGTCTGAAGCTGCTGCTTCGCCACCACCCTACCCTGGTCCTGCACCTGATGGACCGTGGTCTGCAGGTCGGCCGGGAGATGAGGGATAACCTCATCCAGGGAGCCCAAGAGGCCGTGGGAGAAGTGTGGCATCAGCACGGCCGAGCTGGCCAGTCGGAGGCCAAGGGAGGATGCAGCATACACCTTGCGCCCGGCAAAGTCCAGCTTTTTGGACTCTTTGTCGGGGGGCTTATCAACATCCGAGCATTTCTGGAATGCGGAAGATGCTATCGGTGACTAACCCCTTGGCAGAGGGTGCTCCGAAACCGGGCAAAAAGCGGTAGGGACCGCATACTTCCTGGCCATCCTGGTGGGCGCAGGACAGGAAGCAGGTCGCTGCAAAAGCTCCAAGGCTAGGCCGACGATAGCCTTAGCCACAGGGAAGGCCTCCGTGGGTGAATCCCCTCGGTCCAGTATCTCCGTCAGGGGATACTTGGCCCATTTGGACACGGGCTCGAGCTACATCCCAGTGGACTCTGAGATGAGTCGAAGCAGACCCAAGGACGATGGGCTATCGTCCAATGACTGGCACCCGGAAGACTCCAGGTCAACCTGCCTGGAGAACAGGGAGGAGTCGTCATCGGACTCTGAAGAGTCTGCGAAGAGCTGCCTCGGCCTGAACTACCCTCCACCTGCCGAGGATGGTCGGGAGTGAGGGTGACCGACAATCTGTGGGGCAGGCCATGACCCGACCGAGAATCCTTGGTCGGTGCCCCAGACTTCAGTTGTGGAGGCGGAAGTTCCACCACTATCGGTGGAGCAGCTAGTTTTGGCCGAACAACCGGCCCAGAAATGGGCATCTCGACTGCGCCGAGCGGTTGCTTCGGCCATTCGGGCGACAGCCACTTGATGGCGAGGATGAATCGGATCGATTTACTCCTGGACAACAGTAACTGCTGCCACATAAGCTCCTCATAGCATCAGCGCAATTTCACGTCAAACCTCTCTTCATCGAGGAGGGATGGCGAGGGAGAGCAGTGTTGCCGCTTACTTGATGCCGAGACCGCCCGGGCGGCGGCAGCTGACCGAGATGAAGTCGAGACCGAGACCCTTGGGGTGACCGAGGCGGGCCTGGGAAGGCGGCGGGACACCCGCTCTTCCCTAAATCTCTCGGGCTTACTTCTAGGACTGCCGCCCCGGCGCAGGCAGATCCTCGGTCTCCACCAGGGGAACCGGCGAAGGTGGGTTGTCGGCTTCACCAGTCGACAACCCATCTGATGGGTCGAGGAATATCTCGACTGCGTCGATGGGAGTCTCGGCAGGCTGGCCTGACGGGGACACTGTGAAGCCAGCGGCCTGAGCAGAACCTTCGACCGAAGTCGACGGTCGGCTGTCCGGGGAAGGAGACCTCTCCCGCTCCCACGAACGCCGATGGTGGGACTTACCCTTCGACTCCTTCTTCTTGGGCCAAGAGGAATGTCCCGATGGCCCCTCTCCCTTCGTGGAAAGGGACTGACAAAGCTCCTTGAACGAAGCAGAGTACGAGGAACTCAGAGAGAGCGGGATAAATGCCGCGGCCGAGGAGGAGGAAGATGGGACCTGGGCCACCTCCTCCTCGAGGGCAATCATATCTCGAGCTGCTCAGCCGAGCCAGCCGCCCATGGACACCGTCCTGAGCCTCTTTGGATTTAACCAGTAGGTAGCAGCTCTCGGGCGCCTGAGCTTCAATCAGCGATGTGATCAGGACGGTGGCCAAAAAGAGCGGCACAACTCGCAGGCCTGCGGGTCGTGGTCTAGGCCTAGGCAGTAGACGCGTGGAGTGCGGATCCGTCCTGGACATCTTCTGCCCACAAGGGCACCTCCAAAAGCCGGGGATCAATTTGTCCATCACAACCGTGAGGATAATGAAGACGAAGTTTAGAAAACTTCAAAACAAGTTTCAGACGAACCAAGAGTTAGGATCTAGTCTAAGCAGAGCAATAAGGAGGAACCTGAGCTTCCAAGCGGTAAGGAAGATCTGGTGTCATGGGGCGGAGCCGAGAGTTTTACCACCCAGGTGGGTGGGAGAAGCCAGCTTGAAGACCTTCCAGCAAGATTTAAAGTGGCAAGGAACCTGCCAATAAATGTGGATGAACAACATATCCATGTCCCTAGAAATAACGTTTTCCAAGAGAGAAAATGTAGCTCGCAATTCGCGGCTGGTTCAAAAGGTAGCAGCGTAAGCTGCTCCAGGACAAAGGGTAAGTCCCACGGAGGAATTGGATCCTTGATGGGCGGCCTAAGGTGGAGGACTCCCCTTAAGAAGGCACGAGTAGTGTCCAGCTAGGCCACTGTCCTACTGGGGCATGGTAAGCAGAAATTGCACAAGGTGCACTTTAATCAAGGAGTAAGCCAGTCCGGAGTGGAAAGGGAAAGCAAGTAGTCCAGAACCAGCTTTTCGAGACAGTCTAATGGCGAAAAACCGTCGCTTGAGCCTAAAACAGAATCTATGCCATTTCATGGCATCGTTGCGTCAGGGTTGCGGTTTTCTGGTGGCACAGAGTATGTCTGCCACTTCTTGCGAGCCCGTATCGCATCATGGCTATGTCTCTAGGAGCCAAGCGAGCAGGTACAATGAACTTAAGTCTGGGTGGACCAATGAACCCGCCTCCTGAGACAATAGATGGGAGCTGATTGGCACGGAACTGGAGGTTTCCGGGATAGCTGGTGCAGAAGAGGAACCAAATTTGTCTGGGCCAGAAAGGTGCGATCAAAATGAGCATCGCTTGCTCCTGTGCAGTGTTAAGAGAACCCTCTGGATCAGCGGGAAAGGAGGAAGGCATAGAGGAATCTGCCCGCCCAGGAGAGGGACAACGCATCTCGCCAGAAAACACCAGGCCCTGGATCAAGCGAGCAAAGATTGGGCAGTTTTCGCTGGATGAGGGCGAAAAGGTCTAACTCTGGAGTGCCCCATCTGTGAAACAGGTCCTCTGCCACCTCCTGTAGAAGTTCCCACTCATGGACTCTGGCCTGAGAGCGGATCAGACTGTCTGCAACGGTGTTGTCCACTTCCGGGACGTGTACTGCAATTAGGTGTGCGCCGTGTTGCAATATTCACTCCCACACTCTCATGGCCTCCCTGCAAAGCAGGTAGGAATGAGTGCCTCCTTGTTTGTTGAGGTAATACATCACCGCGGTATTGTCTGTTTGTAACAGGAGGTACCCGGTGGAATCTCCGACTGGAAGGCTTGCAGAGCGTAAAGGACTGCCCTCATTTCCAAAATGCTGATGTGGAGATGAGACTACTGGGCTGTCCAAAGGCCCTGAGACTGAACACCGTCAGGTGTGCTCCCCACCTGAGCCCTGGGCGCCTGTGGAGAAGTGTCACAGTTGGAGACACGCGCTATGAAGGAACCTCGTGGAGAGGTTCCTCAGATTAGCTACCATTGCCAATCCTAAATCACAGCGTTCGTGATTCGGATTGGCTGCTGCTGCAGATGGTCTTGCCTTTGGTCCCATTGCACCCTTAGCATCCACTGGGTTACCCGCATGTGGAGACGTGCTAGCGGGACTGTTGCAATGGCTGCACCCATGTGTCCGAGCAGGCGAAGGACTGATCTGGCGGGGACGGTCTTCTTCACCAACAGGTCCCTGATGAGGGATCTGATGTGCTCCGCTCTGTCCGAGGGCAGAAAGCTTTCCCTCTGACAGTGTCCAGAACAGCGCCTATAAACTGCAGTTTCTAGGATGGCACCAGGAGTGACTTCTTGTAGTTGATGAGAATACCCAGTGATTGAAAAAGGGACTGGGTTCAGTGAATGGCCGTCAACAGTGCCTCCCTGGAGGGTGCCATAAGAAGCCAATCGTCCAGGTATGGGAACACGTAGTGGCCTTGTCTCCTCAGAGACGCCGCTACGACCACCATGCACTTTGTAAATACGTGAGGTGCCGATGACAGCCCAAAGGGAAGAGCTCGGAACTGATAATGGCGGCTCTGAAACTCGAAGCGCAGGAACCTCCAGTGCATTTGAGCAATCGGAATATGCATGCAGGTGTCCTGCATGTCCAAAGACGCCAGAAAGGCGTCTCGCTTCAGCATGGGAATTAGGCCCGAAAGGGTCACCATGCGGAAGTGTTTGTAAACGACTGACAAGTTGAGGTCGCTGAGGTCCAGTATTGGACGGAGGTCCCCTGTTTTCTTTGGAAACAGGAAGAAGTGAGAATAGTACCCTAGTCCTCTCTGGTTCTCTGGAACGTGCTCTAAGGCTTCTTTTTCCAGAAGCGCGAGGAACTCCTGCTGTATGAGCAGAGCATGCTGACCCGAATATCAAGAAAGCATGGGAGGTTTTGTGGATGGACTGCCTACAAATTCTATATAGTGGCCTTTTTTGACCAGTTGCAGAACCCACCTGTCAGTGATGATCGCCTGCCAACCTGGCAAGTGGCGTGCGATGCGACCCCAGACTTTCTTTTCCCTTTGATCCTGAGAAGGGGCGGGGGCCAGGAAGGAGTCATGCTGTGGCAGCGTTTGATCCAGCAGGCTGTGCCGACTTTGCAAATCGTTGACCTCTACCTGGGGATGACTTGGCCTGGGCTTGCGGGTGAAAGTGCCCCTCTGCTGTTGCACGGTACGTGGCTGTTGCCTTTGTAGCCAGACACGGAAGTGGCTCTGGTTCCTACGAAAGGAACTGGGCCAAGATCTGTACATGGCCTGTACAGATCAGACTGCCTTCCTTGTGTCCTGAAGTTTGGTGATTACTCTCTCGGAGGCGTCACCAAATAGGACCTCGCTGTTATAAGGGACGTCTAAGATGTTCTTCTGGGCGTCAGGGTAAAACCGGAGCCAAGGGTGTCTCCGGAGACACACGCCTGAGGCTGCAGCTCTGGCTGAAGAGTCCGCAGAATTGTATGCAGCTCTGAGCACCTGGGTCCCCACATCCGAACCCCTGCGGAGGAGGTTCAAGAGCTCCTCCTTTTGGTCGCCATCGGGCATCTTCTCGACCAGGTCCTGTCCCTGTTCCCACAGTGCGTTCTGGAAATGAACAATGTGGGTGAGGTAATTTAGTGACCTGATGGCGCAAGTCGCAGCCACATACGTGCGCCAACCCAGGACATCCAATTGCTTGGATTCCTGGTCCAGTGGCTGTGTGCTCAAATGCTGAGGTCTCTGAGACCGGTCATGCGAGGTAGTGATGACCAGGTAGTCAGCCAGAGGATGGTTCCAGATACTGGTCCTCCCTAGGGGCCTTGTATAGGCAGTCAGCCTTCTTCAGCACTGCTGGAGTGGAATGCAGATGTTCCAGGCAGCCTTGGTGACGTCATGAGTATCCACCAAGGCGGCACTACCACAGGTTCGGGTCTTACTGCGAAGGTAGCGGGCAAGGCGTTGTCTCTCAGGGTCGAGCTCTTCAGCATCCCACCCATATTCTCCTGGATGTGCCTCATGATCTCCATAAAGAGGTATCATCCGAGGAGACCTAGGTAGTAGGGTGGGTCCAGAGAGGAATGCTGATGGGAGAAGGAGATCTGGAGCGCCCTGAGGTGTCAGATCTAGAATCCTCCCCAGACGGAGTGTACCGGCGTCATCTGGGTCTCTTGGGACTGGGGGACCCCGAGGTGGATCTGGAGGGAGGTCTTCTCTTGTCCGAGGATCTGCCCTGCGGAGGTGGTGTTTGCTCCTTGGGGGTTTGCGACCGTCCTACGGGCCCCATGGCCGGAGGAGGGGGCGTAGGCGGTGAAGAAGTAGGAGGAGGCGGAGTCGGAGTAGGAGGAGGACGTGTGGCGACCACATCTTTTCTGATGGTGTCCCACCAGAAGGTAAACAGCTCCTTTACCTCTGCCCAGTTCATGCCCGACGACGGGCCCAGTGCTGGTGGCCTGTCGCCGGGGTCAGGCATCCGGCTCCCGAGGGTCTCCGCTCCGAGGAAGGTTCCGTGGGAACCCGGCATCTCCGGTGTCGCCCGCCTGGTCCTCGGACGTGGGTATCCTCCTCCGATGAGTCCTTCAGACCAGCATCAGCCGGCAGCGGTGGTGCGGTCCTCTTCTCTGGGGTAGCGAAGTTGATCCCTGGCCAGCGCCCTCGGAGCAGAGCCTGGCCAGCAGCAGTGTCGCCCGGCTCCTGGGAGCGCCGGTGATGCTTAGCCAACATCCAGGTCCGACAGCGGGCCCTAGCGCCAGTGGCCTGTCACTGGTCGGGTCCCGTGGGTCTCCACTCCGGGGAAGGTTCCCGTGGGAATCTGGCGGCGTCTCAGGTGTCGCCCGCCTGGTCCTCAGGCTGTTGGGTATCCTCCTCCGGCGAGTCCTTCCAACCGGCGTCAGCGGAGGCGGTGGTGTGGTCCTCCTCTCTGGGGTAGCCGACATCCGTCCCTGGCTGGCGCCCTCGAGGCGAACGCCTGGCCGGCGATGGGTGTCTTGGTATGCGCGGCTCCTGGGAGCACCGGTAATGCTGGCGATGTCGGGTCCGAGCGTCAGTTTGAGGGGCGTCAGGTCCTTGGTCTTGCGAGGAACGGATCTGACTCCGCCGGAGGATGGGAACCCGACCTGGCGTCGAGTCCCGCCCGGAGAAGAAGAAGATTTATGGTGCTCACGGACTTGACGAGGCCTTAGATGGAGTGGAAGATGCGGTGGCCTGGAAGTCTTCAGGGCTGCAAGAAGAGGAACGCTGGAGGATCTGACCCTAAACGGGGAGGCTGCGATTGAGCCCTGGAAGGACACTGGTCGATCGCGAGCGGAGTTTTGAGGAGTCAAGGCCCTCACAGGGACCTGGGCCTTTCCTTTTCAGCGCGTTTATCCCAGTGCTTTTGGGTTTCCCAATGACTCCCCCTGGAGAAAGGTTCTTTGTCCACAGTTCTCAGTTTCTCCTCTAAGAGATCGCTTGAAGGGCCTTCTGGCGGCGGATCCTGGTGCGACTGTTGAAGCCCTGGCAGAAGGAACAGGCCTTAGTGTTGTGTTCTGGGCCTAGGCAGTTCACGCCGGGCGAATGTGGATCCTGAAGAGGATCTGTTTGCCGCAGGCACACTTGATTGGTGACCCTCAGAGAAAGCATTTGGAGAAAGGACATCAGTTGAATCCAAAGTCGTGAAGGAAGGCAAAATCGTGGGTCTAAAGGTAGATCACTCCGCTAGAAAAGGGACCGAGAGGCCGATACTTGCGATGTCAACGGCGGGAAAACAACTGAGGATTATGGGGGGACCGCCTCCTTATGTACTACGCCTGACGGGGGCGGGACCGATGTTGGAGGCGGTCCCCACTGAAGACTGCTAGCTAGAAAATTTCCGTGGGGTCCTGGCACCTGCCGGCTTCAGTTCTACTGGTGTAACCTGCTGCAAGAGCTGTATCTCTAAGTAAGATCAGCTACTGCTGGTGTAGTGGAGGCACTGCACCAGCAGCAGCTGTTCTGTGAATTTGTAAGTTTCAAAGAAAACCACGTAAGCATTAATCTACGACAAAGGAGGGCTCTACTAGGGAATTAATGTCTGGTTTTGGGGGGGGGGTTGAGGCACAAGGCCGCAGGCAGGGTGCCTCAAACCACCAACCAGGCATTAATTCCCTAGTACAGCCCGACTTTGGAGTGGATGAATGCACTTGTAACATAGCAAGTGCAAGGTGAATAGTGTTACAAGTAAATTACATGTGGGGTACAAATGAACAGCAAGTCACAATTTTGCTTAATACAAAATGATATGCTGTTCAACTGAGTACTTTCACCTGAAAAGATAGGCTGTGTAACTGTCCCGCTGTGCGTGTGCACGTTGACTACTGGATATACATTTATATTGTGACTGCTGTTTCAATACAATTGGTAGCATTATGTTTTCCATTAGATAACACAGAAAAATAACAAAACCATTTACTTTTCTGTACTTACACAGTGGTGTGTTCACTCGTTCGTTTTTTGTTGCAATTCATTAATGCATTATGGGTACAGTACAAATATTTGCATATCTGGCATCTCGCTTGTGCATGTGAATCTTTACAAATATGCAAACATTTCTACTGACCCCACGATGCATTACAGAGCTGAAAAAAATAACGAGGCTCAGGATCACTCCATTGGACTTTAAAAATGCATTGTTACACTGAGAAAGACACAGAGACACCGATTACTACATATTTCTCTGTCTCTGTCTCTTCCTCTGGACCTTTTTACCTCAGTTCTGCTAAATCACGTGCATCAGGCTCATCTTACCGGTGAATACAGTTTTCTTCGGCATGGATGTGTCTCTCTGCACTTTCTTACTATGTACCTCGATTTTTTACTGAATGCTGGACTAAACTGCATGCCGTATTCTCCGAGGTCCTGCGGGCGGAATGCATGGGTGGGTAGCACTGCACAGCATTCCAAGTCTCCCTTTCAGCATGTACTACCACCACCTATAGGACAGAGAGAGAGAGAAAAAAAAACAGAAAGACATGTGTGAGATGCACTGATTGTTTTTCTCTCTCTGTCTGTCTTTTCTATTAAGCTCAGTCCTGATGGCAAGTGGGCATTACTAGGGACTTGATACCCGCTTGCTATCGGGTCATGTTGTCCTTTGATTAATCTGGATACTTTATTTTACACTAACATTTCTTGCCATGTTACAAATGAACTTATTGCTCCCTCTGGCATTTTGATTTATTATTTCTTGTTTGAGTCGCTGTTCTGGTTTTGATATTGTTTCGGGAAGTGCTTTGTCTTCCAGTGGCATCAACAGTTGGCAGCAGGGAGCACGGACCACATTCTGGTTTATAAAAGAGATTAAGCTCACTGTCCTGGTACCAGATCAAGAACCTCTTCCACTTGAATGCATAGCATTTGCCAGTCGACTGTTTAGAGGATGCCTCCACAGTGTGGAGGCGCCTTCTGAAAGGCTCAAAGCCTGGAACTCTAGCCACCCAGGAAGCAGGCTGAGAGGTGCAGGGAACAGAGGTCTGGGTGCAGGACCTTCCTCTGCTGTCTGAGCAGCAAGTCCTGGTAGAGCAGCAACTGCTACGGAGACCTGCTGCTGAGGCCAAGAAGATCCATGTACCAGAACTGTGTGGGCCAGTCTGGGGCTATCAGGAACATCCGCGCCTTGTCCTTTCAGGCCTTGACCACAACCCTTTGGACCAAGAGAAAGGGCTGGAAGGTGTAGAGGAGGCCTGGGATCCAGGACCGCAAAGACATCCTCCAACAGTGTCCCGGACTGTGGGGCAGGCACAAACAGCCTTAGCTTTCTGCTCTCCCAGGAGGCAACCAGGTTCACATGACAGATGTCCCACTGTGAGAACAGATGGCTCACCACCTCTTGGTTCAGGGACCACATGTAATGTCTCTCGACCCAGCTGAGAATATCTGCCAGCTACTTTTCACTCTTACAGCATGTATCACCAGGAGATCTTCACCCAGGCAGTGCATATGGGTCCAGGTACAGAAAGTCTCTCAACACAAGGGAAGGGTGCCTTCTACCCAGCCTGTTCAGGTAGAACATGGTTGTGTTGTCCATCTGGACCTGCGACCTGACCCTGACCAATGAAGGAATTCCCTCAGAGCCAGTCACACTCCACGGAGCTCCACCAGGTTGATGTGGTGATGGAACTCCATGGTTGACTAGAACCTGTGTGCTCTGTGGTCCCCCAGGTGTGCTCCTCACCAAACTAGAGATGAATCTGTCATAAGTGTGATCGACGACTCTGAGCAAACAAACAGGATTCCCTCCTCCAGATGTCATGGGTTCAGCCACCACTGGATGGCATCCCACACTGGCTGGGTCATTGTGATGAGCTGGTCCAGTGACCTAGGTGCTGGGCCACTGACAGCCCAGCTCCCATGGCAGGTAGCGATCCACTAGCAGAGTCCAATGGATCATGCTCGTGGAGAATGGCATATACACCAGCAGCCACAGGAAGTCCCCAGCACGCACAACAGCCCAACCTAAAATAATCGGACAAAGGAGTCAAAGTCCAATGCCAGGTCTAGGAAGGCAGGCACTGGCCGACAGGGAGTCTATTTCTGCCCCAATGAACTTTATCTGCAGTGCTCTGCAGAACAGCTTCAAGCAGCTTGAAATTGGTTTTCACTCCACAGACTACTCCTAAACTACAAAAAAACAAAGGTTATGTATTTCACAATGCCCCATAACGAGAAAAAATCCAGTCCTCTATATATATCCTAAGTCAGAAAGGAGACACCCTAGAGAAAGTAACTTCCTTCAAACACTTAGGCATTCTCCTGGACGACACCCTATCCAACGCATCACCCACAGATTATGTAGTCAAAACAGCTAACACCAAGTTTGGTATACTATATCGTCATAGGCAAGCTATGTCTCAAGCGGCTCTGAGCCTTGTCACACACATGTCGATGCTATCGACTATGGACTTGTCATCTACTGCACTGGTACCGAAACTGCTCTGATAAGAATTAAAGTGCTACCAAATAAGGCACGTAGGCTAATCTTGGGGGCACACAGACTGACTCATTCCTGTAGCCTTTATTCTAATATGGGTTGGCTGCCACTGCATCTCCAGATCAAACATCAGGCCTGCCTAATTGGGAAGAAGGCCCTGCTTGGTTTAACCCCCGACTCAACTGCAGCACTTTTCCAATGCTCTATAACATCACAGACGACAAGGAGTGTTACCAAAGGTGCCCTCAAAATCCCATTTAAGCACACCTCATTTGCCCAGTGAGCCCTCACGCACCATGGTCCCCATGGATAAATGAACTTCCAGCCCCACTCATTGAATTTGGAAAAACTGGTCCCTTTAAAAGAGGCTTCCACCTCCATCTAGCCAGGGCCAATCAGTGTGACTACACATCCTAGCCAGTTGCTCTCCCTCTACTTGCCATCCCCTCCCTCATTTCCACTGATTTTCCCTCTTCCCATCCCTCCTCCCTCCCTCCCCATTAAACAATGCCTAGTGCTGCTACATCATTAGCTTCCACCCCTTCCCTGGCTGTCTCACAATCCCTCCTACCACCCTCCCTCCCCACTATTAAACAATGCCTGCATGAGCTGAAACTTCCCGTCCAATCCCTACCCCTAGCTGACACACCCTCCTATTTACAACTACCTCCACCCTCCTCACCTCTCCTCTTCCTCCTCCTGCACTATGCCCGCTCGGGGCTGCTACAACCACTTCATGCACTAGAAACACTATGAGAGCCCACCTAGCAATTGAACTACTATGCAACTTTTCAAATTACTGCACTTACTTTACTGTGAATTTGTACTGCCCGATATCTGTAACTTTTTTTTGTATATCCTTTTTACTTTGTATTGTGTTATTTGACTTGGAACCTTTGTAAAGGAGCCTCTTGACTCAAAGGTTGTAATCCGAAACAGAAATAAATAAATAAAATAAAGTAAGGGGACAAGTTTGGCCTCTTGATCAATCTGGCTAAGTTCAAAGTCTCAACAGGTCTGGAAGGCCAGATCTCTAGAATGCTCAATAGTCTTCCTGGACAAGCTGGCTATCGGCCAGTCATTCAGACAGGGGTATACCCTGAGGCCATTACCACTGCCATGCACTTGGTGAAGATCCTGGGCATGGATAAGAAACAGAAGGGCATGACCTGGAACTGGTAAAGTATTTACTCTGCACAGAACCGAAGGTACTGGCAATTAGACATATGGACTGGGATGTGGAAGAATGTGTCCTGGAGGTCCAGGAAGCAGAACCATGTGCCCTGCTCCAGAGATGGAATGATCTGATTCAAAGTGACCATCCGGAACACGCACTTCTACATGAGTAGACTTAGATCATGCAAATCCAGTATAGGGTGCCAGCCCCCATCCGTTTCTGGACCAGGAAGTACATGAACACGTATCCCTGACAGGCCAGGGCATCTGGGACACATACTCTTGCCTCTCTCCTTAGGGGCTGAGCAATATCCTCTTAGGGTAGACCGTGTGTCCTGCAACACCGTGCACTCCCGAGGAGCATGGAGTTGGTACAGTAAGATAACCTCAAAGCCTAGTGGCACACCTCTGCTCACCACTTCTAGCATCCTCTTATTCGAAGTGATGGCGGACCACTGTGGCAAGAAGTTCCGCAGCTGACCCCAAACTCTGGACTAGGACAGAGACTGGACAGATGGAGGTATGACACCCCACAACCCGTCAATGTGCAGCCTTGGAGGGGGCTTCAGCTATAGGTCCAATGGAGCACCACCACCTCTGCCCCCTCCCCTCTTTTTGGGCCCTGGCCACCGATTTGGGGTTTTGGGCAGCAGTGTTGATGCTGCCCCTGCTGGTTCTGCTGGCGAGGCTGCTGTGGCTGAAAGGACCAATACTGGAAGGCCTTCTTTTCAGGCTTTTGGTCCTTCTGGTCCTACTGGGACAAAGCCACAGAATCTAGGGTGGCACTGGACTTTTCAATATGTGTGAGATATCACTCCACCCAAAAGTCAAAGAGGTTGATACCCAAGAAGGGGACATCAGCCAACTTGTGCTGGGTATGTGTCATGAAGGTGGAAAGCCGCAGTCAGACCTTGCGACGCATAGTGACAGCCATTGCCAAGGCACAGGCACAGGATTAGCCCATGTCCAAGGCTGTCTGGAGCTGGTGTTTCCCCGGCAATTGAACCTGGTCTCAGACTAACTTCACCAGCAACTGCTTATCGGCAGGAGACAGTCTAGCTCTACCAGCAGGGAATGACCAAACCTTGCCATCATGACAGCACGGCTGGCCAGATGGAGACTCCGAGACAGCAGTACAGCCTTTTTTTACTGTCAGGTCAATCTTTCTGGACTATTCATCCAAAGGCGTGGCCATGTCCTCTTGGCCATCCAATCTGGAGAAGGCCAAGTCCAACACAAAACCTTTGGCCGAAGGGTGGTCAGAGAACCCTAAAAGGGAACCTGAAGGGACTGCATAGTGAATGAATGAAATCTTTATTTATAAAGAGCCTTTCTAAACCAGGGCAATATACACAAACCAAACAAAACAACAATTTAAAAACACACATTACAATCAGATATATTAAAATCTATAAAACTACTATACCATAAATATTAGCTTCAGTAAAATCTGAATATGCCAGTCTAAGTATTCAATTCAGAGGCTAATCTGGATATGTTAGTGTAAATAAGTATGTTTTTAGTGCAGTCTTAAAACTCTAGACGTCAGGGCAATCTTTTATCCGACGAGTAGAGAATTTCACAGGGTCGGGGCTGCAAAGCAAAAGATCAGGCCCCCTATGTCTTTAAACGAACCCTGGGAATTCTAGCAATCCCTCGTCGGCAGATCAGAGAGAACGGAGGGAGCAGTAAGGGCGAAGGAGATCTTGCAGGTAATGGGGTTCCTGGTCATGTAGGGCTTTATGTAAGCACTAACACATGATGAGGTGTGGTTTATCACCTGATAAGAGCACACCCAGGGGTGTACTAAGGCACGAGGCGCTTGCACCGAGTGCCTTATGCCACTGGGCGTGCTCTTACCAGGCAAAAAAATACAGGTTACTCACCTGTAACAGGAGTTCTAGGAATGGTATATGTTGTTCATCCACACTTATTGGCAGGTTCCTTGCCGCTTTAAATCTTGCCGGAAGGTCTTCAAGCTGGCTCCTCCCACCCACCCGGGTGGTAAAACTCTCGGCTCCGCCCCATGACGCCAGATCTGGCCCGCTGGAAGCTCAGGTTGCTGTGTCAAGCGGGCCGGGAGGTCGGTGGGTCGTAGGGATCAACATGCATTTGATTTGGAAAGGCCATATAAATATGTCAACCAGGACAGGTATCGCTTTCTGCAATTTGTATCTTGTATGATATGTATTTAACCCCCCTTTGCCTTTTCAAGATGGGCAGATCCAGGTCTCCGCTGTGGGCATGAGGAGGGCAGCCTTAAGTATCTGCTGTGGGACTGTCCCAAAATCCAGCCTTTCTGGAATTCCATTTGCAGCTCCTTGGACCCCTTTTTGGGTTTAGAATCTCTTTTTACTCCACAGATTTGTCTGGTTGGTTATCATCCTCCCGAGATGTTTGGCCCTCGCAGGGTCAATATGTCCCTAATAGCAGTCACGGCCAAATTAGTTATAACCCAACATTGGCTGGATGACTCTCCACCTCATTTTCGAGAATGGCACGCAGAAATGTTGTTGGCTTCCAAGGCTGAGAAGCATATAGCCCATCAGAAGGGCAGGTACGATACGTTTTTATCTCGTTGTTCGACTCTTTTAGCCCTCCTCCCAGGCTCTGATGGAGTGAGAGTCTCAGGGTGGTGACCGATTGTGGACTGGATCTGCTCACTTATTTGTATTTTTTTCTATACAAGTACTATATCTATCTGGACCCTGTTCTTCTGGGGAGGGTCCTACCCTGTAGGATTATCTACCGGGACCTCGGGGTATATGGGGAGGGGTGTTTGGGTGTCTTGTTTTCTTGTCAATTGTTGTTTTTCTTTGTAAATGATGTTCTTGTTCTTGTTCTTTGTCTTTTGTGTATGTTGTTGTTGTCTTTGGAAATGTTGCAAACTTCAATAAAGCATATTATATTTAAAATACTTTCTCATGAAACATACTAAACTTAAAACAGTTAAAAAAAGTAAAAAAAAAAAAATCTGTAAAAACGTGATGCACTGATATATCAAAATAGCTGACTCCAAGTTTTCATTTAAATATTTTTGCTCAGTTTGCAAATGTCAAGAAAATTAGAGTACCCTTGATTCAGAGTACAGAACTGGGTTCCTAATAAACTAATATCAAGGCAGGATGCATCTCTCCTCTACCTGTGCAACTGTCATATGTGGGGTTCCATTTATCAAAGTAACAGTTAATATGGTTAAAGATGGAGCCACAGCAACAGAACGATGACTACAAGCAGTAATATTTATCTGATAAGTCACTGATCAGCACATTCACGATACTGAAAATGACTGTTGTGAATGTAAAGTCCATGGCTTAGGCTGTTTTAGGTGCAGTTCATGAATGTCCACAGGCATGGCCTCCAAACCTCCGACCTTGAAAGCCTTACTTAAGAAAAACCACAAATGGTAAAAAATATAGGTAAATCACCTGTAACCGTAGTTCTACTAGCAGTATTGTCCAGAACTGCAGCTGGTAAAATAAAAGCTAGAAGGCTGTAGATGATTGCTCAGAAATGTGTTACTATGAGTAGTAATGTAAAAAGAGATTTCAGCTGTACTGGTCCTTGCAAAACAGGAGAAGATGGAAGGTTTGATACTTATAATTGGACCAACAAGTGGCTTGTACAAAGATGGAATTATACACCAGCTTTCGGGGCCACACAGGCCCCTTCACCCGAAGAAGGGACCTGTGTGGCCCCGGAAGCTTGTGTACAATTCCATCTTTGTACAAGACACGTGTTGGTCCAATAAAAGGTATCAAACCTTCCATTTTCTCCTATGAATCGTAATGAAACCGCTGCAGGTGTAAGAGACCTGGAATGACTCTACACCAGGTATAGTCTCCCAGGACATCCCTCACTGTGTCCGGGTAGAATCCTTGACTGACAATTTATGCAAGTTTATTGATTTTTTCGACAGATACGTTTCCAGTCAGGGATCCTTTCAAGGGACACAATGCATGTCCTAGATAAATTCAGTAACTATCAGTGGCAAAAAGAATTAATGTGCATAATTATCGACATGGAGGTGCTGTATACCTCTACACAGCATCACCAAGGGATCAGGCTAGGATCACGAAGGAAAAGAAGGTGCAAAAGGCAATCTCCATTTAAAAGCTCCTGTCAGTTTACCTGTAATATGCAAGCAAACCACAGGATAGTAGGAAGTTATCTAATCTGTTTTTAAATGGGTTTACACTCACTAATTACCAGTGGTCAGCAACAGATTCCATGGATTAATAATCCTTTGGGAAAAAAATATGCTCTTGTATTTATTCCGACTCTGTCTCTAGTTTGTTCTAACGTGTGGCCCTCTGGTATTGAGTGCTACTTGTTTGCATTCTAATTATATATATATATATATATATATATATATATATATATATATATATCTCTATCTATCTATCTATATGTATAATTGTAAATATTTCCTGAGAAAAGATCCCTTGTGTGATTAGTACCTATTGATTCTATTATGGAAACCTACACCTTGCAATTATCCACAACTGCTTTAAATTCAATGGGGACTATTACCTAGAATGCTGTGTCACAGTGATGAGGGCAGCCATGGCCCCCTCGTTTATTAATTTGTTCCTTAGCCTTTGGGAACAATCTGCTGTACTGGGCAATACTACAGATTCCTTTTGTCGATATATCAGGACTTGGTACAGAGATACTAACATCATACAGTGAAGCCTGCCAGGATGAAGCACAGTGGCACAATTTGTATATGTTTGGCAGGGTCAACAAGAAACTGCAGAACAAGTCATAGCATGGCTCATCAATAATGATTTAAATCTTCATTTCCTATGCACCATGAATACCAAAACAATTGATTTTCTAGATATTACACTGGATTTACAGGAGCATCATGCAATGATTACTCAAGGCTATAGGAAGCCCATGGTCACTAAATACAGGTTACTCACCTGTAACAGGAGTTCTAGGAATGGTATATGTTGTTCATCCACACTTATTGGCAGGTATCCTTGCCGCTTTAAATCTTGCCGGAAGGTCTTCAAGCTGGCTCCTCCCACCCACCGGGTGGTAAAACTCGGCTCCGCCCCATGGCGCAGATCTGGCCGCTGGAAGCTCAGGTTGTGCGTCGAGCCGAAGGAGGTCGGGTGGAGTCGTGTGGATCAGACAACATATACCATTCCTAGAACTCCTGTTACAGGTGAGTAACCTGTATTTCTAGGACATGGATATGTTGTTCATCCACACTATCTGGCAGACTCCTAGCAGTTCTCCGGGAGAAGGGAGGCAAGGCGCATACCCCCTACTTAGGGAATAGAGACTGGAGAACCAAGGCCCCAAAACCAGCATCCCAGCGTGACTCAAAGTCGATGTGGTAGTGGGTAATGAAGGTGTGTGCTGACTTCCAGGTAGCAGCCCTGCAGATTTCCTGGATAGGGACGTCCCTGGAAGCAGCCACCGATGCAGCGGAATGGCCGGGTAGAATAAGCTCTTATCCTCTGGAGGCTCCATGCCCGTAACCTATAGCAGAGATCTATGCAGGAGGTGACCCACCTGTATAAATCCGCTTGGCTGCAGGTCTGCAGAGTCTTGGCTTCTAGCGTGGGTGACAAACAGCTGGCGAACCTCTCCCAATTTCAGCCGTCGCTCCTTATAGTAGCGGGCGCCTTCAGGGTCCAAAGTATGGAGCCTATATTCGCCTCCGGTGTGATTGGGGTAGAACACTGGCAAGTCAACACCTGGTTAAGGTGAAACTCCGACACCACCTTGGGAAGGAATTTCGGTGGGGGCACAGGACAACCTTGTCCCAGTGGAAGACCAGGTAAGGAGACTCGATGGAAAGCGCCTGGAGCTCTACCATCCTTCTGGCTGACGTAATAGCCACCAAGAAGGCGGTCTTCCACGACAGGTGAGAAGTCACACCTGTGCATTGGTTCGAATGGCTTGCCCATGAGCTTTGCCAATACCAGCAGTAGATCCCACGGAGGTGGAGGTTCTCGCACCAGAGGGGAAATGTGATCAAGGCCTTTGAAAAAGCGCCAGACCACCTTCTCCTGCGCCGACTGCTTCCCCGCCCGCGCCCGTAAGCAGAGATGGCTGCCAGGTGCACCCTTAGGGTCGGCCGACCTAAGCCCTGCTAGAGAAAGGGACCATAAATAGTCCAAGATGCTTGCCAAGGAACAGGAGGAAGGGTCCAGGCCATTGCCCTGACACCAAATGGAAAACCTTTTCCATTTGAAGGCGAGCATTTCCTGGTCGACCCCTACGGGACGCCTCAACTACATTGAGGACCTCGTTGGAAAGACCCAAGGCCTGGAACTCTAGCCACTCAGGAACCAGGCCGTCAGGTGCAGGGATTGAAGGTCCGGATGGAACACCTTCCCCTGATTGACTGAAAGCAGGTCCGGGCGAGCTGGAAGCTGCCTCGAGAGCCTGGAGCTGAAGCTGAGGAGATCTGGATACCAGCATTGGCGGGGCCAGTCTGGGGCTACCAGAATCACCTGCGCCTTGTCCCTCCTCGCCTTGAGAAGCACCTTGTGGATCAAGGAAAGGCGCCAGAAGAGGCCGGGGTCCACGGCCTCAAGAAGGCATCCCCTGCAGCGAGCCCCTACAGGGGCGGGCATGGAACAGCCTCAGCTCGTGTTCTCCTGGAGGCAAACAGATCCACCTGAGGTGTGCCCCAATGGGAGAACAGATCTTGTACTACCTCCGGCAGGAGAGACCACTCGTGGGAGACAGCCCCTATCTGGCTTAGGGCATCGGTCAGGGTGTTGGAGGCTCCTGCCACATGAATGGCTAGGAGATCCGCCTCCAGGCTGCGCACGAGTGACCAAATGCGGAGAGCTTCCTTGCATAGAGGCATGGAGCGCGTCCTGCCCTGGCGGTTTAGGTAGTACATGGTCGTGGTATTGTCCATCTGGACCTGAACCACTTGACCCCGTAGAAACGGAGCGAAGGCGGTGAGAGCTAGGCGGACCGCTCGGAGCTCCAGCAGGTTGATATGGCATCGGGACTCCCGTGGGGACCAGAGGCCGTGCACTCTGTGCTCCCCCAGATGGGCACCCCAACCCATCAGAGAGGCGTCGGTCGACAGAGAGACCGTCGGCTCGGGGCGGACAAACGGGATGCCCTCCTGCAGATGAGCTGGAATGATCCACCACTGGAGAGCGTTCCACATCCCCTGGGTCACCGTCACTAGCTGGTCCAATGGATCACAGCATTGAGACCACTGGCTGGCCAACCCCCACTGAAAGGGACGCATGTTCCAGCGGGCCCAACGGACCACGCTGGTGCAGGCCGCCATGAGACCCAGGAGGCGCAGGAAGTCCCGGGCAGGGCGAGATTGCCCAATAAGAAATGATTGGGCAAAGGAGGAAAGAACCTCGGCCCTGTCCACCGGGAGCCGTGCTCTGGCTCGAAGAGAGTCAAGCTCTGCCCCAACGAAGAGAATCACCTGCTTCGGTTCGAGTTCCAACTTGGCCTCGTTGATGAGGAGGCTGATCTGAGAGCAAACCTGGAGGGCCAAATCTCTGGACCGCTCCACCTCTTGTCTGGAGGGGGCTGCTATCAGCCAATCGTCCAGGTAAGGGTACACCCGGACCCCTCGGCGCCGCAGGAATGCTGTCACCACTGCCATGCATTTGGTGATTACCCTGGGTGCAAGAGACAGGCCGAGGGCATGGCTCGAACTCGAAGGATCCTTCCACAAAGCGGAGGGAATCTCTGGTGAGACGGACGGGGACGTGAAAAAACGCGTCCTGCGGGTCCAGAGAGCAGAACCACATGCCACGTTCCAAGGATGGTATTATCTGAGCCAGAGTGACCATCCTGAAGGTCCGAGACCTTAGGAACATGTTTAGGTCGTGCAGGTCGAGAATGGGGCGCCAGCCCCCCATCCGTTTTGGAACCAGGAAGTATCTGGACACGAACCCTGGGTCTGAGGGAGGGTCCGCCACCTTTCTGATCACCTCCTTCTCGAGGAGCAGTACGTCGGGTTCGGCGAACCGACAGCGGTTGCAGATTCTAGGTACTTCGGGGCGACGTACCGGGAAGGGCGGGGCCAGTCGAACTCCAGAGGCAGGTTCTTTCCCACCACTTCCAACACCCAGCGGTCTGTGGTGATAGCAGACCAGGCGGAAAGGAAGTGGCGCTCGCTCTCCACGGGGAACCTGGGGTGAGTGACGAGGTGGGGGTGGCACCCTCAACCCGTCACTGAGCAGGCTAGGAGGAGGGACCGGCCGAGGGACCACCTGGGCCTTTACCTCCCTGCTTCCTGGAGGAGGAAGCCACGGGCTTGGGTTTGGGATGCCAAGCGCGAGCCTGCTGGCCCTGATGCTGCTGGCCGGACGTGCCGTGGGCGCAGACGGATGAAAGGGCTTGGGTTGCGGTCTGCGGCCCTTGTCCCTCTGGGCGGATGAGACCGAGTCCAGGGTGGCATTGGACTTTTCGATCCTCTGGAGGTGACCTTCCACTCCAGGGCCAAAGAGGTCTGTCCTCAGGAAGGGGACATCCGCCAACTTGTGCTGGGTATCCGCTGTGAAGGTGGATATCCTCAGCCATGCCCGACGGCGCATAGCCACTGCGGCCGTGACTGACCTGGTGCATGAGTCACCAATGTCCAAAGCAGTCTGAAGTTGCTGCTTGGCCACTGCCCTGCCTTGGTCCCGTACCTGCTTAACCGTGGTCTGCAGGTCAGCCGGGAGATGAGGAACTACCTCGTCCAGGGAGCCCAACAGGGCATGAGAGAAGTGTGCCATCAGAACGGCCGAGCTGGCCTGACGAAGGCCAAGGAAGGACGCGGCGCAGACTTTTCTCCCGGCGTAGTCCAACTTCTTGGACTCCTTGTCAGGAGGTTTGTCTACATCTCTGGCGTTTCCGGCACGCCGGAAGACGCTGTCAGTAACCAACCCCTCAGCTGAGGGGTGTTCCGAGAAACCGGACAGGGAACCGGTAGGGACCGCATACTTCCTAGCCATCCTGGCCGAAGGCGCAGGGCAGGAAGCAGGACGTTGCCAGAGCTCCAAGGCCAGGCCTACAATGGCCTCGGCCACCGGGAAAGGCCTCCGTAGAAGAATCCCCTCGGTCCAATATCTCCGTGAGGGGATACTTGGCCCGCTTGGATACGGGCTCGAGCTGCAGCCCGGTGGACTCCGAGATGAGCCTAAGCAAACCCATGAAGGACGAAGGGCTATCGTCCAGTGACTGACCTCCTGAGGACTCCAAGTCAACTCGCCCGGAGAACAGGGAGGAATCGTCGTCGGACTCAGAGGAGTCCACAAAGAGCTGCCTTGGGCCTGAGCCACCCTCCACCTGCTGAGGGCAATCGGGAGTGAGGGTGACAGACAGCCTATGGGGCAGACCCTGGGCCGACCGAGAATTCTTGGTCGGAGCCCCAAACAACGGCTGTGGAGGCGGAGGTTCCACCAGAATCGGTGGGGCAGCCTGTTTCGCTGAGCAACAGGCCTGGAAGCAGGTGCCTCGCTAAGGCGAGGGTTGCTTCCGCCCGTGACAGCCATTTGATAGCCGGGAAGGCGATTACGCCGGCTTGCTCCTGGACAGAAGAAGCTGTTGCTACATGAGGTCCTTTGTGATCGTCGACGCAACTCGAGCCGAGCCTCCCCTCATCCGAGGAGGAGGACGAGACGAGCGGCGACGCCGCTGCCACGGTGCTCAGACCGAGACCGCCATGATGGCGATCTGCTGGACCGAGAAGAAGTCCGAGACCGAGACCGCGAACCTCGGCTTTTTCTGAGGAGGGGTTTGGGCAGGGCGGGAAACCCGCTCTCCCTCGGCTCGGAGGGCTCAACCGTGGACTCCGGAACCGGCGACGGGCAAGTCCACGGAAACCTCAATCTCCGCCGGGGAACCGGGAGTGAGGGTTTTCGGCTTCACCGTCGACAGCCCATCCGACGAGTTGAGAAAAATCTCGACCAGCGCCGACGGGAGTCTCGGCTCAACTGACCTGACGGGACACCGCGGAAGCCAGTGTCCGGCCAGAAGGATCGATCAAGTCGATGATCGACTACCGGTGAGCGGGACCTCTCCCGCCTCCCAAGAGCGCCGACGGAGGGATTTACCTTTATGGTCCTTCTTCTTGGACCGAGAGGAAGGCCCGAAGATGTTGGTCCCTCTCTTAGTGGAGAGGGACAGACAGAGCTCCTTAAAAGAAGCTGAATAGGAGGATCCCAGGGAGAGCGGGATAAAGGCCGCGGCCGAGGAAGACGAAGATGCGGCCTGCGCCGCCTCCTCCTCGAGGGCGATCATCTGCTCAAGCTGTTCCGCCGAGCTCGCCGCCGCGGAAACCGCCAACCAGGCCTCCTTTGACTTAACCGGAGGATAACGTTTTTCGGGTCGCCCAAGTTGCAGACGGGCGGCACGGTCTTCCAGGACGTAGGCCGAAAAAGAAGAGCACAGGTCGCAAGCCTGCGGGTCGTGCTCAAGGCCCAAGCAGTAGACGCACGTGGAGTGCGGATCCGTCCGAGACATCTTCTGCCCGCATGGGCACCTCCGGAAACCGAGAGTCAATTTGTCCATCGCAGCCACGAGGGAAATATTTGACCGAAGTCTTGAAAACCTTAAACTTTATTTCGGGAAAACCGAAGAATTAGGAACCAGTCTTATACGCAGAGCGTTAAGGAGGGAACCTGAGCTTCCAAGCGGTAAGGAAGATCTGGCGTCATGGGGCGGAGCCGAGAGTTTTACCACCCGGGTGGGTGGGAGGAGCCAGCTTGAAGACCTTCCGGCAAGATTTAAAGCGGCAAGGATACTTGCCAATAAGTGTGGATGAACAACATATCCATGTCCCTAGAACAGTCTCTTGCAAGCAAATAGTGCACACCCCAGGGCACCTAAAGAATCAATTCCGTATAGGCAGCTTTTACGCCTGTATCAGAATTGCTCTAGAACTGAAGATTTTGAATTTCAGGCTACAGAATTTTACAACAGATTCCTAGCCAGGGTTATACCAAAAATATCCTTGACAAGCAATCACCAGAGCAAGGGACAGACTGTTCAACACTGCTCAAGCCATACACTAACAAGGGTCATAATGAGCCGGCTCTCCATTTTATTACTGAATACAATTACATGGCAGGTAGCATGGGACAGATTGTCAGAAAATGTAGGCTACTACTGTGAGAGGACCCTGCATTAGCTGAGCACTTGGGTGGAATATCCATGAGTCAAATTTAGAAGGGCCCGCAAACACAGAGATGCCCTGGTGAGAAGTCAGTTCTCTACTGTCAACCAGCTCGCAGTAACACTTGGCTACACGTTAAGCCTCCAGAATGATCAAATGCAGGAATTGCAATGTATGCAATTTTTGTCATGAATCTCATTTTTACTGAATAAATACAACTCCCAAGTCACAATCAGACAGTTCATCACATGTGGTACAAATTTAATTGTTTATGCACTGTGGTGTACTTGCCCAGTACTCTATATTGGTAGAACTAGTTGCCCTCTCTGCCAGCGTATTCAACAGCATACAAGGGATATTCACAGAGGCACTAAGAAAAGCCCAGTAGCTGATCATTTACTGATGTACCACAATAAAGATCCTACTGGTCTTAAATACATGGGTTTAGAATGCGTCAAAATTGGTAAATGTGGTGCCAACAGATTAGAAAGGTTACTACAATCGAGATCTTGCCATGTTACTCCTGTGCTCTGCAGCCTGCACTGGCTGCCTGTATATTGGCAGATCACCTTCAAGGTCAAGTTACTGACCTATAAAGCCCTACACAGACAGGGACTGTGCTTCTTGCAAGATCTTTTCTGCCCCTACCACCCCCTCCACTCACTCCATTCCTCTGACAAGAAATTGCTAAAGGTTCCCAGGGTTCGATTAAAGACCTCTGGGGCCCGTTCTTTTGCTTGTGTGGCCCCTACCCTGTAGAACTCTCTACCTCATTGGATAAGAACATGCCTGACTGTTGAGAGTTTTAAAACTGCTCTGAAAACGTATTTATTTCGCTTAGCATTCCCAGACTCAAGTTATATTTAGCGTACCGCTGTCCATTATTTTTCTGATTATGTTTTAAAATTTGGGGCTCTAAGTTTTTAATTGGTTTTAATGTTTTTGAATGTTTGTTGTAAAATGCTTTGATCTACTTGGAATTAGCTCACAAATAAAGTTTGATACGATAGGATAGGATAGGATACAACATGAAAGCTTCTGGATATTGCTTCCACCAAGTTGGTTCAACATGCCTTGTCAAAATCCCTGACAGCGACAGGCGAAATGACATTCGCTGTGTTTTCTGCCGAGGGGCTTCACCCCTGCACCTCCATGAGGGGCTTGCTCTCCGCACCTCTCCCGATCTCTAAATAACTCTGAGTTGGAGTTGACTCGGAAGGGGAGAATGACAGGCACATGGGTAGAAATGTGACTGTGGGGCCATTGCAATGACAATTTTGCAGTCCGTCGAAATTGTGGCTGTAATGGCTTTCGTTGTTGAAATTTCACAGTTTCACCGGCATACCCTGGATATTCCAGCTTGGTTGTTTACAACCAAAAAGTCTAAACTATAATTGGGACCTCAAACTATTTCTTTGAATATGTCTTGCAGATAAATAAGACTTCCCAGTTATTTACCTTCTTACAGTTAGTGCTACATCATGCCCCAACAGGCCTGCTAGTATGGCATTTTGTTCCTTTTTCTCCCATCTTCTAGCCACACTGTATGCATTATTTTGTGAATGAGGGATTTTTGCTCAATGGCAATATTGTTGCTATAAACAGACTTTTGACTGTACCTCTGTCTCTTGCAGATGTTTATGAAGGTTTGGAGAGTGCAGGATCTCTGTTTTTAACCCACACTTTGGAAGTGATTACACACAAGGCAGTAATGGGGTAAGCTCCCGACTCACATACATCCTTTATCTTTTTCTCACTCTCTCTCTCTCTCTCCTTGCTTTGTAGGATTGGGCAAAACTATAACAATCATTTACTAAATGTTAAAATATTTCTAGTTAAAAGTCCTAATGCCCACATTCTATCATTGTTTCTTAATACATTTTGTTACATACGCATCAATTAACTGTTAATATTTTGTAAATGCGATTTGTTTTCTATATACCGGTAGGTTTTAATCCTCCTAAGTCAAGGGGGTGGCTGCCTCAGTCCTATCCCCAGCCCTCCAGGCCGGCTTTCCACCTCCCAAGGTGTGTGCCTGGTCATATTTCTCCTCACAAGTTCCCCTCTCGCAGCAGGGCTGAGGTGGGAGGGCCATCCCACCCAGACCCCAGTATATCAATCCAAGGTAGACCAGATCGCCACAGCGTGAGCACAGGCAGCTTGGCCAAGCTTCATGAAAACCCCAACGTCTATTTTCCTCCTTTCTTCTCGTCCCATCCCCACTGCAGAGTGCAAGACTTGCAATGTGGAGGTGTGCCCATCCTCGATATACCCACAGATCCCTCCCATACTTTGTTTGGTGACCTGCTCTACCCCAAGCCTCCACCTGGGGCAGCCGAGGAAGGACAACAAGCCACCCTTCCCTGGAGAGGAGAGGAGTCCCTCAAACACTTTATCCTCTCCCTCCTCAGCCAACCCATGATGATCCAAGTCCGTTCCTGAACCCGGGTCACCAGCATGGCAGGGTAAAGCACTTTGTAGAGCCTCAACCCTCCATGCCACTGGATCACCTATAATAGCAATTTCTGTGGTATGTTGTTCAACTCACCCCACCTTTATTAACTATATCATTCAAAAATGATATATATTTCATTTATGTAAAGTGAAACTTTTTTTCCCCCCTGTTTGACAAATATCATGAAACACTGTAACAGGTGAAATTTGTCTCACTATAAAAGTGGTGTCCTTTTGTACAGGTAGCCCCCCCTTCCGAAGAAGCCTTACTTGGCAAAACGCCGGGTCACCTGGCATAAAGTCACTCCAGGTCTCATACACCTTCAACTGTTATATTTACTGTTCATAGTAATACATTTTTGAGCAACCATCTACAGCCTTCTAGCTTTTATTTCACCAACTGCAGTTTTGGACAGTATGCGGGTGCACGCCATCCAGTTTTTCCTTACAGCAGCAGAGGTTAGCAGCCCCATGGCCTGCATCAGATCCAGCACCGGCTCAGCGCATACATGTTTTGTTTGGACTGTTTCTACTAGTACTATACAGTTCACATCCACACTCTGGCAGTCTTCCTGGAAACGGCAGAGTCATCGGACGTCTTCAAGCTAAGCCCCTCCCACCATCTAATAGGCATCACCTCTGGTTCCACCCTTTGACGTCAGATCTTTGCATGCTAAAAGCAGGGATCTGTGTGCCACTTGCCAGGGGAGGTCAGGTGGGTTGTTGGATGTGAACTGTGTACCACTGGTAGAACTACAGTTACAGGTGAGTAACCCATATTTCTAACAATGTGGCTACAGTTTACATCCACACACTGTCAGGCTCCAAACAGTCCGCGGGAGGAAGGAGCAGGGCTATCTATTAGTGCACAGTGAACAAAGACTGGAGAACCGAGGACCCAAAGCAGCATCCTGACGTCTCATGTCGATGCTGTAACTGGAGATGAAGGTGTAGGCCTTACTCCAGGTTGCAGCCCTGCATATCTCTGCAATGAGATGTCCATGGAAGCAGCCACTGAGGCAGCGTTATGTCTGGTGGAATGACCCTTAAGCCACTTGGGCGACTCCCTACCAGCCAGTCTATAGTAGAGGTCGATGCAAGACGTAATCTACCTAGCAATCATCTGCTTTCTGCCTGGTCTGCAAGGTACAGCTTCAGCGTATGTTATAAACAGCTGGTGAGCCTCACCTCAAATGCCAGCTGTCCGCTCTTTGTAATATGAAAGTGCCCTCCACTTGTTCAGAGTATGGAGCCTGCGATTGGCATCCAAGATAGGTCTGGTAAATATACTGGTACATTAATCACCTGGTTAAGGTGATACTCATATGACCTTCAGGAGGAATTTTGGGTGGGAGAATGGATGACCATGTCCCTCAGAGAAGACATATAGTGCTCACAGCTTCAATCGCCAAACTGATAATTCTTAGACATTGGCTGGATGATGATATTCCAGCATATGTTGAATGGCACCAGGAGATGTTATTTAAAAACTTAATGTTGTGCGTGCCACTACACTTATTTGTCACAGATATCCCTCCTTTCATAGAAGTTGGGAAATGTTGTAACCTTACTTACAACATAGTGGACACATTGACATCTGTTTTTGTACTTCTCAGATGTTTTATTTACAGGCCCCTTTATTTTATTTCCTCTTCACTTTTTCTTACTATATTCAGGCATGATATAATTACTACAATGAATATTCATTTTATCAGACGGTACTAGGTTCATATTAGTGATTTTCTCCTTCTTAGTGTACTTGTGCCTCTAAGGGATGCACGTCCGGGGGTGCAGAACTGGGTGTTTTCTTTTTTCTGTGAGGTTTCGTTGAGAGGTGGGGTTAATATTATGCTTTATTGGTCTGTTTATTCATCTTTCACATTGTTTATTGTTTTGTCTTACTGTTCTTTTCCTGTTGTGAATTGTTAAAATTTCAATAAAGAATGCTTACAAAAAAAAAAAAAAGAGGACCTTCTCCTTGTGGAAGACCAGATAAATAGACATTGTCTGGAGCTCATTAATCCTTCTGTCTGACATGATAGCCACCAAAAAGGTGGTCTTCCACGACAGTCGAGAAATCATAGGCTCAAATGACTTTTCCATGAGCACTGTCAGCACCATCAGCAAATCCCAAGGTGGCAGAGGTTCAAACACCAGAGAAACCAAGTGGTCCAAACCCTTGAAAAAGCACCGGACCACATTCTCTTGTGCCACCATTGGCTTACTGGCCTGCATACAGCAAGCAGAGATGACTGGCACGAGCACCTTCGGGGTTGGCACTAGCAGGCCGCCTGACAGAGAGGAATCAGAGGCAGTCAAGGATACTCAGCAAGAGACAGGCAAGCGGATCAAGCTCAGAAACCAGAATAGTGCACTTAAACGAGAAAAATAATAAAACAAAATGACAGAAGCAGCACTAAGTTCATGCCTTTTATTTTTAAAATGCACAGAAAAAACAGGTTACTCACCTGTAACAGTAGTTCTAGGAGTGGTATATGTTGTTCATCCACACTGTCTGGCATTGTCCCTTTCCCCTTTAAATCTTGCCGAAATTCTTCAAGCTGGCTCCTCCCACCCACCCGGGTGGTAAATACCGGCTCCGCCCCATGACGCCAGATCTAGCCCGCTGGAAGCCAGGTTGTGCGTCTTAAGCCGGGCAGGTCGGGTGGGTGCGTGTGGATGAACAACATATACCACTCCTAGAACTACTGTTACAGGTGAGTAACTTGTTATTCTAGGAGCGTGGATATGTTGTTCATCCACACTTATTGGCAGACTCCTAGCAGTTCTCCGGGAGGAGGGAGGCAAGGCGCACACCCCCTACTTAAGAAACAGAGATTGGAGAACCGAGGCCCCAAAACCAGCATCACATCGTGACTCAAGGTCGATGTGGTAATGGGTAATGAAGGTGTTCACTGACTTCCAGGTAGCAGCCCGACAGATTTCCTGGATAGGGATTCCCTGGAAGCAGCCACTGAAGCAGCAGTATGGTGGGTAGAATGAGCTCTTATCCCTCTGGGAGGCTCCTTGCCCGCCAATTCATAACACAGACTTATGCATGATGTGATCCATCTTGCAATAGTCCGCTTGGCTGCAGGTCTGCCAGAAGCGGTTTCAGCATAGGTGACAAACAGCTGGCGAACCTCTCCCCAAATTTCCGCCGTCCCCTCCTTATAGTAAGAGAGAGCACGCCTGAGGTCCAGAGTATGGAGCCTGTACTCGGCATCCGAGGTGTAGTTAGGGTAATATACCGGCAGAGTCAACACCTAGTTGAGGTGAAACTCTGACACCACCTTCGGAAGGAATTTCGGGTGGGGGCGCAGGACAACTTTGTCCCTGTGAAAGACCAGATAAGGGGAGTCCACCGAGAGCGCCTGGAGCTCCCCTGTCCTTCTGGCTGACGTGATAGCCACCAGGAAGGCAGTCTTCCACGACAAGTGTGAGCTCACACTTGTGCATGGGTTCAAATGGCTTGCCCATGAGCTTTGCCAAAACCAGCAAGAGATCCCACGGAGGTGGAGGTTCACGCACCGGAGGGGATATGTGATCCAGGCCTTTGAAAAAGTGCCCAATCACCGTCTCCTGTGCCAACATCGGCTGACCGGCCCGTGCCCGGTAAGCAGAGATGGCTGCCAGGTGCACCCTAAGGGTTGATGACCAAAGACCCCCTTTGGAGAGGGACCAAAGGTAGTCTAGAATGTTAGCCACAGAGCAGGATAAGGGGTCCAGGCTCTTTCCCTGACACCAAATGGAAAATCTTTTCCATTTGAAGGCATAACATTTCCTGGTCGATTCTTTTCGAGATGCTTCCACCACGGTGTAGACATCCTCGGAAAGACCCAAAGCCTGGAACTCTAGCTGCTCAGTAACCAGGCTGTGAGGTGCAGGGATTGAAGGTCCGAGTGGAAGATCTACCCCTGGTTCAACGATATCAGGTCCGGGCATGTACAAAGCCACTCCGGGGCCCTGCAGCTGAGGCTGAGGAGATCTGGATACCAGAACTGGCATGGCCAATCTGGGGCTACCAGGATCACTTTCACCTTGTCCCTCCTCACCTTGAGTAACACCTTGTGGATCAAGGGAAATGGAGGAAAGGCGTAGAGGAGGCCTGGGGTCCATGGCCTCGAGAAGGCATCCCCTGCAGCGAACCCCTGCTGGGAAGCGGGCATGGTACAGCCTCAGCTTGGTGTTCTCCCTGGAGGCAAACGGGCCTACCAGCGGTTTTGCCCCAATGGGAGAACAGATCGTAAGCTACTTCTGGATGGAGAGACCACTGGTGGATGTCTGGCCTATGCTGGTGAGAGCATCCGCCAGTTGGTTCGAGACTCCTGCCACATGGATGGCTAGGAGATCCGCCTCCAGCCGGCTGACGAAGGTCCAGATCTGGAGTGCTTCCTTGCATAGCAGACGGGAGTGCGTGCTGCCCTGTTTGTTGAGGTAGTACATGATCGTGGTATTGTCCGTCTGGACTTGAACCACTTGACCCCGGAGCTGAGGAGCGAAAGCTGACAGGGCCAGTCTGACTGCTCTGAGCTCCAACAGGTTGATGTGGCATCGGGACTCCTCGGGGGTCCAGAACCCGTGAGCTCTGCTGTCCCTCATGTGGGCTCCCCAGCCCATGAGAGGGGCGTCGGTCGTAAGGACAACCGTCGGCTCGGGGCGGACAAACAGGACTCCTTCCTGCAAGTGACTCGGGACAGTCCACCATTGGAGAGCGTCCCACATCCTCTGGGTGACCGTGACCAGCTGGTCGAAGAGACCCTGACACTGAGACCACTGGGAGGCCAGCTCCCATTGAAGGGGGCGCATATGCAGTCTGGCCCAGCGGACCACTGAGGTGCACGCCGCCATGTAACCCAGGAGGCGCAGGAAGTCCCGGGCAGGGCGCAAGTGCCCAACCAGAAATGATTGGGCAAAGGAAGAAAGAACCTCCGCCCTGTCCGCCAGGAGCCAAGCTCTGGCTTGACAAGAGTCAAGCTCTGCCCCGATGAAGCCCATCACCTGAGAAGGCACGAGTTCTGACTTGGCCTTGTTGATTAGGGAGGCCCAGGTGGAAGCAGGTTCGGAGGGTCAGGTCCCTGGACCTTCCACCTCCTGAAGGAGGAACCTACCAGGAGCCAGTCGTCTAGATAGGGGTAAATGTGAACCCCTTGACGCCATAGATGGGCTGCCACCATTGCGATGCATTTGGTGAATACCCTTGGGGCCGATGACAGGCCGAACGGCATGGCTCTGAACTCGTACAGGGTCCCTTCGACCCTGAAGCGGAGGAACTGCTGATGGGACAGACGGATTGGGATGTGGTAGAGTGCATCCTGAAGATCCAGTGTACAGAACCACATGTTTCTCTCCAGGGATGGTATAATCTGGTTCAGAGTTACCATCCGGAAGGTGCAAGACCTGAGATACCGATTCAGGTCGTGGAGATCTAGAATGGGGCGCCAACCCCCCGTCCCTTGGGCACCAGGAAGTACCTGGAGACGAAGCCTGGGTCTGAAGGAGGATCCGGCACTGGAGCTACTGCCTCCTTGAGGAGGAGCTGAGCAATGTCATCCCGAAGGGCCGACTGAGTGCCATTTGAGATCCTTTCCTCCCGTGGGGCACGGGCCCGGCTGGGGGGGGTGCTCGAACTCTAGAGGCAGTCCCTGCCCGACCACTTCCGGAACCCACCTGTCCGAAGTGATACCGGACCAGGCGGAAAGAAAGTGGCGGAGCCTGCCCCCCACAGGAAGCCCAGAACTGGCGTGATGGTGCAGGGGAGGCCACCCCCGACCCGTCACTGTGCAGGCTTGGAGGAGGAGGCACCTGGACCAACACCTCGGCCTCCTTTGTGGGGCTGTTGAGGACCTTGCTTGGGCCTAGGGTGCCAAGCTTGAGCCTGCTGCTGTTACTGACCTCCCTGGAAGGAGGGCTGTCTGACTGCAGGGGAAGAATGCCGAAAGGACTTCTTCTTGCGCTTCTGCTGGTTCTTGCCCGAAGAACCTTTAGCGGAGGTGGCATCTAAGGTGGCATTAGACTGCTCAATGCGCTGTAGGTGACCTGCCACTCCCGGACCGAAGAGGTCGGTGCCAAGGAAGGGCACGTCAGCTAGCTTGTGCTGGGTATCCGCAGGAAAGGAGGATAACCTCAGCCAAGCCCTGCAGCAAGAGGCTACCGCGGCAGCTAGTGAGCAGGCACAGGAATCACCAATGTCCAGAGCCGTCTGGAGCTCTTGTTTAGCAACAGCCCGGCCCTGGTCCCGGACCTGCTTGACCGTGGTCTGCATGTCTGCTGGGAGACGAGGGAGAACTTCATCAAGCAACCCCAAAAGGGCATGAGAGAAGTGTGCCATGATCACTGCTGAGTTAGCCTGACAAATGCGTAAGGATGATGCCGCGTAGACCTTCCAGGCCGAATGGTCCATAAGTTTGGACTCCTTGTCCGGAGGGCGGTCAGTATCCATAGAGCTGCCCGTTCGCCTAAACACTGAGGCAGTCACAAGGCTTTCTGCCGAGGTATGCTCAGTGAAGCCCGCCAAGGACCTCATGGGCACCGTGTACTAGTGGGCCATGCAGGCAGAGGGAGCCGGGCAAGAGGCTGGACGCTGCCAAAGTTCCAGAGCCGGGCCAACTATGGCTTCGGCCACTGGGAAGGCCTCCGTGGGGGTATCCCCCCTGTTGAGAATATCCGTGAGAGGATATTCTGCCTTCTTCTGAATGGGCTGCAGAGGCATGCCTGTGGACTCTGAAATGAGTCGAAGGATGCCCTGGAAGGAAGAAGGCCCTTCCTCCATGCCAGACACGGACAGCTCATCATGAGAGTGAAGGCCAGTAGTATCCAAATCTGAGGAGTCCAGATACAAGGGTCTCCCACCTAAATCACCCTCGATGCACCTAGGATGATCAGGAGTGACCGTGATGGACAATCTATGGGGCAGGCCCGTAGTCGGTCGGTCCTCCTTAGAGGGAACCCCTCCCTGAGGCTGTTTTGGTGAAGGTTCCACCAAAACTGGTGGGGAGCCCGTAACAGGCCAAGCCGAGATGCGCACCGGACCCACCGGAGGGAGAACCGGAGTCCTTGGCACCAAGGGAGTTGGTGTCGGCCAAGAGGCTGAGGCCAAGTAATGGCCGGTACTGCCGGGTAGCCAGCTTTGACCTGTTAAAAGAAGTTGCTGCCACATGAGGTCCTCATAGCGTCGTGAGACTTCCGTCTAAGTCTCCTCGTCTGAGGAGGATGAGAAACGCTGGTGGCGCCTCTTCGGGAGTGTTTGTGGCCCTTCTCGGGTTTTCGACCGGCGGGGTCTTACTCCTCGTCCGAGACCGACAGCGTCGCTCTGTCGATCGGGAGAAGCTGGATTCGGTGAGAACCGGGGTTCGGCTCTTGTCCCTCGATCGGGATGCCTGAAGGATGGGTCTCCTCATTGGGGAAGGAGAGAATAGGAGTCCTCTCCAGAGAGTCATCGACAGGCATCGGCGACAACGGCTCGATTGGGTCAAGAGAAATCTCAGCCGGTTCTGCCGTATCCTTGGCTTCAGTGCCCTGGCCTGACAGAAGGTCCGAAAAGCCAGCAGCCGAGGAGGCGATCTCGACCGTGGTCAAGACCCCTTGCTCCTGAGAGGCGGACCGCTCTCGGTCCCAGGAGCGTCTTCTTTGGGTAGAAGAAGATGGTTCAGGATCCTTATCCTTCTTCTTGGATCGGGAGGAGTGCGAGCCTGAGGGCGCTTCACCCTCAGTAGGGAGAGACGGGCACAACTCCCGGAAGGATCCCATGAAGGTGGAGCCCAGGTTGAGCAGCACGAACAAGCTTCGGTTGGCCAAAGCTTGGGCAGCTTCTTCCTCGAAGGCGGCCATCTGCTCGAGCTGCTCGGCGGATCCCAGCGCCATGGAAACCACCCACCTGGCCTCCTTAGATTTCACCAGTGGATTATAAGCTCCGTCTCCCCAACTAAGGCGCCTTACAGTCCTCAGAACGGTGGATGGAAGGCCAAACAGATGGTGCACGCATGAGTATCATGCAGGCGCCAAGGCTGTATATGCATGAGAGGTGGGGGTGGGTGTGCGGACTTATTTTGTCCTAAGGACACGACGAAAACCAGGGGACGACTTGTCCTCCATATCCGAAGCTTTCAGATCTGAATCATACACTCTTACGAGTTTTACGGCGAGTAAGTGCGTCGAAAACCGTCGATTTGACTCCAGGGCCTCTGTTACTGCAAGGTAGCATGAGAGAACCTGTATCTTCCAGCGGAAAGGAAGATCTGGCGTCATGGGGCGGAGCCGAGATATTTACCACCCAGGTGGGTGGGAGGAGCCAGCTCGAAGACTTCCGGCAAGATTTAAAAGGGAAAGGGACAATGCCAGACAGTGTGGATGAACAACATATCCACGCTCCTAGAAGCAATGCTACGTAAGAACTTACCGTAACAGATGATCTTCGAGAACAGCTCTTGCAGCAGGTTACACCATTAGGACTGTAGCCGGCAGGCGCCAGGACCCCACGGAAATTTTCTAGCTAGCAGTCTTCAGTGGGGACTGCCCCCGTCAGGCATAGTACATAAGGAGGCGGTCCCCCCATAATCCTCAGTTCTCCCACCGGAGACTCCCGGCCGCTGGATGACATCAGAAGAGGAGGAGACCGAGGATCCGCCACCATATGGCCAAGACTACAGAATAGGAACGTCCCATCCTGTAAGATGGGTGCTTGACTACGACCTACCTCCAAAAGAAGGGGGATGGTGGGCGGGAGGGTACCTGCTACAAGAGCTGTTCTCGAAGATCTACTGTTACGGCAAGTTCTAACGTAACTGTGCCATCTTACTTCGAGATACAGCTCTTGCAGCAGGTTACACCATTAGGACTAATTTCCAAGCAATAGTGGCAATCATGCGCCACTGGGAGGAGGAAGGGCAGAGATCTCGAAATTACTCGAGCCTAGGGCAGAAGTCCCTGAAGGACGGCTAGACCGAACCCTGCTCTTCGCCTCGATGCAATGTCCAGACTGTAATGCCTGATAAAGGTATGCATAGAGCTCCAAGTAGCTGCAGCGCAAATAGCTGAGGTGGAGACGTTCTTTAAGGCCGCAAAAGAAGTAGCCACCCCTCTTGTGGAATGACCCTTGACCGCGCCCGGTAAGGGTTTATTGCACTTGTCAAAAAAGAAAGTGATGCACTTGATGAGCCACCTCGAGAGTGACTGTTTGGAGACAGGAGCTCCTTTCATCCTGTGAGCAAAGGAGACGAAAAGTTGGTCCACCTTTCGAAACTGTTTGGTTCTAATCAGATAGTATCTGAGGCACCGATGCACGTCGAGGGTGTGCAGAAGGGCTTCTCCTCGATTAGTGTACCTTGGGAAATACACTGGTAAATCAATATCCTGGTTAAGGGTGAGGGCTGAAACCACCTTAGGTAAAACTTTGAGTCTGTCCTTAGCGATACCCTGTTCTGATGAAAACCAAATAAGACACTCTGCACATAAGAGCATGCAATTCCGAGATCCTTCTCGCTGAAGTAACAACAACTAAAACACAGGTTACTCACCTGTAACAGGAGTTCTAGAAATGGCATGTTGTTCATCCACACTTATTGGCAGGGTTTCTTGCCGCTTTAAATCTTGCGGAAGGTCTTCAAACTGGCTCCTCCCACCCACCGGTGGTAAAACTCTCGGCTCCGCCCCATGGCGCCAGATCTGGCCGCTGGAAGCTCAGGATGTAATGTCAAGCCGGGAGATCGAAAGGGTCAGGGGATGAAACAACATATACCATTCCTAGAACTCCTGTTACAGGTGAATAACCGTATTTCTAGGGACATGGATATGTTGTTCATCCACACTTATTGGCAGACTCCTAGCAGTTCTCCAGGAGGAGGGAAGCAAGGCTCACACCCGCTACTTAGGGAATAAGGACTGGAGAACCGAGGCCCCAAAACCAGCATTCCAGCGTGACTCAAGCTCGATGTGGTAATGGGTAATGAAGGTATGTGCCAACTTCCAGGTAGCAGCCCTGCAGATATCCTGGATAGGGACATCCCTGGAAGCAGCCACCGATGCCGCGTTATGGCGGGTAGAATGAGCTCTTATCCCTCTAGGAGGCTCCATGCCCGCCAACCTATAGCAGAGATCTATGCAGGAGGTGACCCACCTGCTTATCGTCCACTTGGCTGCAGGTCTGCCAGGTGCGGCTTCAGCTAGGTGACAAACAGCTGGTGAACCTCTCCCCGAACTTCAGCCGTCCGCTCCCTATAATAAGAGAGTGCTCTTCTAGGGTCCAAAGTATGGAGCCTATATTCGGCCTCCGAGGTGTGATTGGGGTAGAACACCGGCAGAGTCAACACCTGGTTAAGGTGAAACCCCGACACCACCTTCAGAAGGAACTTTGGGTGGGGGCGCAGGACAACCTTGTCCCTGTGGAAGACCAGATAAGAAGACTCGATGGAAAGCGCCTGGAGCTCTCCCATCCTTCTGGCTGACGTGATAGCCACCAAGAAGGCGGTCTTCCACGACAGGTGGGAGATATCGCACCTGTGCACTGGTTCGAATGGCTTGCCCATGAGCTTGGCAAATACCAGCAGTAGATCCCACAGAGGTGGAGGTTCTCGCACCGGAGAGGAAATGGGATCAAGGTCTTTGAAAAAGCGCCCGACCACCCAGGAGTGTAGCCAGAAATTTCCGTTTTGTACACGATCTCCAACAGTTACCCCCCTTCCCCATTAAAAAATGTACACATCCTTTCCAAATGGCACCCCCTTCCAAACAAGTCAGATTGTTGTCAGATGATTCCTCTACTCTCTAAAGAGGTTATACATGTATCGGACACTCCTCAGTGGCCTCCACTAACCCAAATACTACAGATTAGAATGATAATATTAACAGAGTGGCTTAAGGTTTGTGACAGGCACTCAACAAAACTGTACACAAATGTGTACAGTGAGTATGCCTGTCTACACCTTTGCGACCACCTTCTCCTGCGCCACCGACTGCTTCCCGGCCCGCGCCCGGTAAGCAGAGATGGCTGCCAGGTGCACCTTAAGGGTTGTCGGATCAAGCCCTTGTTGAGAAAGGGACCACTGGTAGTCCAGAATGCTTGCCAAGGAACAGGCGGAAGGGTCCAGGCCCTTCCCCAACACCAAATGGAGAATCTATTCCATTTGAAGGCATAGCATTTCCTGGTCGACTCCTTACGGGACGCCTCAACGATGTTGAGGACCTCGTCGGAAAGACCCAAGGCCTGGAACTATAGCCGCTCAGGAACCAGACCGTCAGGTGCAGGGATTGAAGGTCCGGATGGAATACCTTCCCCTGATTGACTGAGATCAGGTCCGGGCGGGCTGGAAGCCGCCTCGGGAGCCTGGAGCTGAGACTGAGGAGATCTGGATACCAGAACTGGCGGTGCCAGTCTGGGCTACCAGAATCACCTGCGCCTTGCCCCTCCTCACCTTGAGAAGCACCTTGTGGATCAAGGGAAATGGGGGAAAGGTGTAGAAGAGGCCCGGGGTCCACGGCCTCAGCCCTGCTGAGGAGGGCGGGCATGGAACAGTCTCAGCCTCGCATTCTCCCTGGAGGCAAACAGGTCCACCTGAGGCGTGCCCCAATGGGAGAAGAGATCTTGTACTACCTCCGGCAGGAGAGACCACTCGTGAGAAGCAGCCCCTATCCGGCTTAGGGCATCGGCCAGGGTGTTAGAGGCTCCTGCCATGTGAATGGCTAGGAGATCCACCTCCAGGCTGCGCACGAGGGACCATATGCGGAGAGCTTCCTTGCATAACAGCATGGAGCGCGTCCCGCCCTGGCGGTTTTAGGTACATGGTCGTGGTATTGTCCATCTGGACCTGAACCACTTGACCCCGTAGAAATGGAGCGAAGGTGGTGAGAGCTAGGCAGACCGCACGGAGCTCCAACAGGTTGATATGGCATTGGGACTCCCGAGGGGACCAGAGGCTGTGCGCTCTGTGCTCCCCCAGATAGGCACCCCAACCCATCAGAGATGCATCGGTCAATAGAGAGACCGTCGGCTCGGGGCAGACGAACGGGATGCCCTCCTGCAGATGTGCCGGAACGGTCCACCACTGGAGAGCGTTCCACATCTCCTGGGTCACTGTCATGGGCCGGTCCAATGGATCGCAGCGTTGTGACCACTGGCTGGCTAGTCCCCACTGAAGGGGATGCATGTACCAACGGGCCCAACGGACCATGCTGGTGCAGGCCGCCATGAGGCCCAGGAGGCGCAGGAAGTTCCAGGCAGGGCGCGATTGCCCAACCAGAAATGATTGGGCAAAGGAGGAAAGAACCTCGGCCCTGTCCGCTGGGAGCCGAGCTCTGGCTCGAAGAGAGTCGAGCTCTGCCCGATGAAGAGTATCACCTGCTTGACACCAGTTCCGACTTGGCCTCGTGATGAGGGCCAATCTGAGAGCAAACCTGGAGGACCAGATCTCTGGACCGCCTCCACTCCACTCTGGAGGGTCTGCAATCAGCCAGTCATCCAGGTAGGGGTACACCCGACCCTTCCGGCGCTGCAGGAATGCTGTCACCACTGCCATGCATTTGGTGAAGACCCTGGGAGCTAGGGAGAGGCCGAAGGGCATGGCCCGGAACTCGTAGAAGGATCCCTCCGCTCTGAAGCGGAGGAATCTCTGATGAGACGGATGGATCGGGACATGAAAGAATGCATCCTGGAGGTCCATGGAACAGAACCACACGCCTCATTCCAAGGATGGGTTTATCTGAGCCAGAGTGACCATCCTGAAGGTCCGAGACCTTAGGAACCTGTTCAGGTCGTGCAGGTCGAGATGGAGCGCCAGCCCCCCATCCGTTTTGGGACCAGGAAATACCTGGACAAAAACCCCGGGTCTGGAGGAGGATCCGCCACTTTCCTGATCACCTCTCTTTTTTGAGGAGCAGGGCAATATCGGCTTGGCAGGCCGACAGCGAGAGTTGCAGACCTCGTGGCCCTCTCCGAGGGCGACGGCCTCAGCAGTGGGGCCTGCTTGAACCCAGAGGCAGGCTCCTTTCCTACCACCTCACACCCAGTGGTCCGTGGTGATAGCGGACCAGGCGGAAAGAAATGGTGGGCCGTCCCCCATGGGGGAACCCAGGGGAGATGAGGCTGAGGGGCGACACCCCTCAACCCGTCACTGGGCAGGCTTGGAGGAGGAACCGGCCGAGGGACCTCCTGGGCCTTACCTCCTTGCTTCCTGTTGGAGGAAGCCGCCCGGCTTGGGTTTGGGACGCCAAGCGCAAGCCTGCTGGCCCTGTTGCTGGTGCTGTTGGGCCGGTCGAGCTGCAGGGGCCGAAGGACGAAAGGACTTGTGCTGCTGTTGATGATGGCCTTTGTCCCTCTGGGCGAAGGTGACCAAGTCCAGAGTGGCATTGGACTTTTCGATCTACTGGAGGTGTCCCTCCACTCCAGGGCCGAAGAGGTCAGTCCCCAAGAAGGGGACATCCACCAACTTGTGCTGGGTATCCGCCATGAAGGTGGATATCCTCAGCCACGCCCTGCGGTGCATGGCCACCGCGGCCGCTACTGACCTGGCACAGGAATCACCTATGTCCAGAGCAGTCTGAAGCTGCTGCTTCGCCACCACCCTACCCTGGTCCTGCACCTGATGGACCGTGGTCTGCAGGTCGGCCGGGAGATGAGGGATAACCTCATCCAGGGAGCCCAAGAGGCCGTGGGAGAAGTGTGGCATCAGCACGGCCGAGCTGGCCAGTCGGAGGCCAAGGGAGGATGCAGCATACACCTTGCGCCCGGCAAAGTCCAGCTTTTTGGACTCTTTGTCGGGGGGCTTATCAACATCCCGAGCATTTCTGGAATGCCGGAAGATGCTATCGGTGACTAACCCCTTGGCAGAGGGGTGCTCCGAGAAACCGGGCAAAGAGCCGGTAGGGACCGCATACTTCCTGGCCATCCTGGTCGAGGGCGCAGGACAGGAAGCAGGTCGCTGCAAAAGCTCCAAGGCTAGGCCGACGATAGCCTTAGCCACAGGGAAGGCCTCCGTGGGTGAATCCCCTTGGTCCAGTATCTCCGTCAGGGGATACTTGGCCCATTTGGACACGGGCTCGAGCTACATCCCAGTGGACTCTGAGATGAGTCGAAGCAGACCCAAGGACGATGGGCTATCGTCCAATGACTGGCACCCGGAAGACTCCAGGTCAACCTGCCTGGAGAACAGGGAGGAGTCGTCATCGGACTCTGAAGAGTCTGCGAAGAGCTGCCTCGGCCCTGAACTACCCTCCACCTGCCGAGGATGGTCGGGAGTGAGGGTGACCGACAATCTGTGGGGCAGGCCATGACCCGACCGAGAATCCTTGGTCGGTGCCCCAGACTTCAGTTGTGGAGGCGGAAGTTCCACCACTATCGGTGGAGCAGCTAGTTTTGGCCGGTCAACCGCCCAGAAATGGGCATCTCGATCGTGCGAGGTTGCTTCGCCGATTCGGCGACAGCCACTTGATGGCCGGGGATGAATCGGAGTCGATTTACTCCTGGACAACAGTAACTGCTGCCACATAAGCTCCTCATAACGCCAACGCAATTTACGTCGAAGCCTCTCTTCATCCGAGGAGGATGACGAGGAGGAACAGTGTTGCCGCTTACTTGATGCACGAGACCCGGGGCTGGCAACGCTTGACCGAGATGAAGTCCGAGACCGAGACCCTTGGGTGACCGAGGCGGGCCTGGGAAGGCGCGGGACACCCGCTCTTCCCTCGCTCTCGGCACTTTAGGACTGCCGCCTCAGGCGCAGGGCAGATCCTCGGTCTCACCAGGGGAAGTCGATGAGGTGGGTTGTCGGCTTCACCAGTCGACAAACCCATCTGATGGGTCGAGGAATATCTCGACTCAGCCGATGGGAGTCTCGGCAGGCTGGCCTGACGGGGACACTGTGAAGCCAGCGGCCTGAGCCGCAACTCCGACCGAAGTCGACGGTCGGCTGTCCGGGGAAGGAGACCTCTCCCGCTCCCACGAACGCCGATGGTGGGACTTACCCTTCGACTCCTTCTTCTTGGGCCAAGAGGAATGTCCCGATGGCCCCTCTCCCTTCGTGGAAAGGGACTGACAAAGCTCCTTGAACGAAGCAGAGTACGAGGAACTCAGAGAGAGCGGGATAAATGCCGCGGCCGAGGAGGAGGAAGATGCGGCCTGGGCCACCTCCTCCTCGAGGGCAATCATATGCTCGAGCTGCTCAGCCGAGCCAGCCGCCGCGGACACCGCCCAACAAACGAGCCTCTTTGGATTTAACCAGTGGGTAGCAGCTTCGGGCGCCTGAGCTTCAATCGAGCAGCGCGATCTTACAGGACGGTGGCCAAAAAAGAGCGGCACAACTCGCAGGCCTGCGGATCGTGGTCTAGGCCTAGGCAGTAGACGCACGTGGAGTGCGGATCCGTCCTGGACATCTTCTGCCCACAAGGGCACCTCCAAAAGCCGGGGATCAATTTGTCCATCACAACCGTGAGGGATAATGAAGACCGAAGTTTAGAAAACTTCAAAACAAGTTTCGGACGAACCAAAGAGTTAGGATCTAGTCTAAAACGCAGAGCAATAAGGAGGGAACCTGAGCTTCCAAGCGGTAAGGAAGATCTGGTGTCATGGGGCGGAGCCGAGAGTTTTACCACCCAGGTGGGTGGGAGAAGCCAGCTTGAAGACCTTCCAGCAAGATTTAAAGTGGCAAGGAACCTGCCAATAAATGTGGATGAACAACATATCCATGTCCCTAGAAATAACGTTTTCCAAGAGAGAAAATGTAGCTCGCAATTCGCGGCTGGTTCAAAAGGTAGCAGCGTAAGCTGCTCCAGGACAAAGGGTAAGTCCCACGGAGGAATTGGATCCTTGATGGGCGGCCTAAGGTGGAGGACTCCCCTTAAGAAGGCACGAGTAGTGTCCAGCTAGGCCACTGTCCTACTGGGGCATGGTAAGCAGAAATTGCACAAAGGTGCACTTTAATCAAGGAGTAAGCCAGTCCGGAGTGGAAAAGGGAAAGCAAGTAGTCCAGAACCAGCTTTTCGAGACAGTCTAATGGCGAAAAACCGTGCGCTTGAGCCCACAAACAGAATCTATGCCATTTCATGGCATACGTTGCGTGGGTTGCCGGTTTTCTGGTGGCACAGAGTATGTCTGCCACTTCTTGCGAGCCCCCGTATCGCATCATGGCTATGTCTCTAGGAGCCAAGCGAGCAGGTACAATGAACTTAAGTCTGGGTGGACCAATGAACCCGCCTCCTGAGACAATAGATGGGAGCTGATTGGCAACGGAACTGGAGGTTTCCGGGATAGCTGGTGCAGAAGAGGGAACCAAATTTGTCTGGGCCAGAAAGGTGCGATCAAAATGGGCATCGCTTGCTCCCTGTGCAGTGTTAAGAGAACCCTCTGGATCAACGGGAAAGGAGGGAAGGCATAGAGGAATCTGCCCGCCCAGGAGAGGGACAACGCATCTCGCCAGAAAACACCAGGCCCTGGATCAAGCGAGCAAAGATTGGGCAGTTTTGCGCTGGATGAGGACGCGAAAAGGTCTAACTCTGGAGTGCCCCATCTGTGAAACAGGTCCTCTGCCACCTCCTGTAGAAGTTCCCACTCATGGACTCTGGCCTGAGAGCGGATCAGACTGTCTGCAACGGTGTTGTCCACTTCCGGGACGTGTACTGCAATTAGGTGTGCGCCGTGTTGCAATATTCACTCCCACACTCTCATGGCCTCCCTGCAAAGCAGGTAGGAATGAGTGCCTCCTTGTTTGTTGAGGTAATACATCACCGCGGTATTGTCTGTTTGTAACAGGAGGTACCCGGTGGAATCTCCGACTGGAAGGCTTGCAGAGCGTAAAGGACTGCCCTCATTTCCAAAATGCTGATGTGGAGATGAGACTACTGGGCTGTCCAAAGGCCCTGAGACTGAACACCGTCCAGGTGTGCTCCCCACCTGAGCCCTGAGGCGTCTGTGGAGAGTGTCACAGTTGGAGACGGCGCTATGAAGGGAACCCCCGCGGAGAGGTTCCTCAGATTTAGCCACCATTGCCAATCCTAAATCACAGCGTTCGTGATTCGGATTGGCTGCTGCTGCAGATGGTCTTGCCTTTGGTCCCATTGCACCCTTAGCATCCACTGGGTTACCCGCATGTGGAGACGTGCTAGCGGGACTGTTGCAATGGCTGCACCATGTCCGAGCAGGCGAAGGACTGATCTGGAGGGACGGTCTTCTTCACCAACAGGTCCCTGATGAGGATCTGATGTGCTCCGCTCTGTCCGAGGGCAGAAAGCTTTCCCTCTGACAGTGTCCAGAACAGCCTATAAACTGCAGTTTCTAGGATGGCACCAGGAGTGACTTCTTGTGGTTGATGAGAATACCCAGTGATTGAAAAAGGGACTGGGTTCAGTGAATGGTCGTCAACAGTGCCTCCCTGAGGGTGCCATAAGAAGCCAGTCGTCCAGGTATGGGAACACGTAGTGGCCTTGTCTCCTCAGAGACGCCGCTACGACCACCATGCACTTCGTAAATACGTGAGGTGCCGATGACAGCCCAAAGGGAAGAGCTCGGAACTGATAATGGCGGCTCTGAAACTCGAAGCGCAGGAACCTCCAGTGCACTTGAGCAATCGGAATATGCAGGTAGGTGTCCTGCATGTCCAAAGACGCCAGAAAGGCGTCTCGCTTCAGCATGGGAATTAGGCCCGGAAGGGTCACCATGCGGAAGCGTTTGTAAACGACTGACAAGTTGAGGTCGCTGAGGTCCAGTATTGGACGGAGGTCCCCTGTTTTCTTTGGAAACAGGAAGAAGTGAGAATAGTACCCTAGTCCTCTCTGGTTCTCTGGAACGTGCTCTAAGGCTTCTTTTTCCAGAAGCGTGAGACTCCTGCTGTATGAGCAGAGCATGCTGACCCGAATATCAGAAAGCATGGGAGGTTTTGTGGATGGACTGCCTACAAATTCTATATAGTGGCCTTTTTGACCAGTTGCAGAACCCACCTGTCAGTGATGATCGCCTGCCAACCTGGCAAGTGGCGGCGATGCGACCCCAGACTTTCTTTTCCTTTGATCCTGAGAAGGGCGGGGGCCAGGAAGGAGTCATGCTGTGGCAGCGTTTGATCCAGCAGGCTGTGCCGACTTTGCAAATCGCGACCCCACCTGGGGATGACTGGCCTGGGCTTGGGGTGAAAGTGCCCTCTGCTGTTGCACGGCACGTGGCTGTTGCCTTTGTAGCCAGACACGGAAGTGGCTCTGGTTCCTAGAAGGAACTGGGCAAGATCTGTACATGGCCTGTACAGATCAGACTGCCTTCCTTGTGTCCTGAAGTTTGGTGATTACTCTCTCGGAGGCGTCACCAAATAGGACCTCGCTGTTATAAGGGACGTCTAAGATGTTCTTCTGGACGTCCAGGGTAAAACCGGAACCAAGGGTGTCTCCGGAGACACACGCCTGAGGCTGCAGCTCTGGCTGAAGAGTCCGCAGAATTGTATGCAGCTCTGAGCACCTGGGTCCCCACATCCGAACCCGTCCGGAGGAGGTTCAAGAGCTCCTCCTTTTGGTCGCCATCGGGCATCTTCTCGACCAGGTCCTGTCCCTGTTCCCACAGTGCGTTCTGGAAATGAACAATGTGGGTGAGGTAATTTAGTGACCTGATGGCGCAAGTCGCAGCCACATACGTGCGCCAACCCAGGACATCCAATTGCTTGGATTCCTGGTCCAGTGGCTGTGTGCTCAAATGCTGAGGTCTCTGAGACCGGTCATGCGAGGTAGTGATGACCAGGTAGTCAGCCAGAGGATGGTTCGCCAGATACTGGTCCTCCCTAGGGGCCTTGTATAGGCAGTCAGCCTTCTTCAGCACTGCTGGAGTGGAATGCAGATGTTTCCAGGCAGCCTTGGTGACGTCCGCAAAGGTATCCACCAAGGGCGGCACTACCACAGGCTTCGGGTCTTACTGCCGAAGGTAGCGGGCAAGGCGTTGTCTCTCAGGGTCGAGCTCTTCAGCATCCCACCCCATATTCTCCTGGATGTGCCTCATGATCTCCGCAAAAGAGGTATCATCCGAAGGAGACCTAGGTAGGTCGTGTGGGTCCAGAGAGGGAATGCTGATGGGAGAAGGAGATCTGGAGCGCCCTGAGGTGTCAGATCTAGAATCCTCCCCAGACGGAGTGTACCGGCGTCATCTGGGTCTCTTGGGACTGGGGGACCCCGAGGTGGATCTGGAGGGAGGTCTTCTCTTGTCCGAGGATCTGCCCTGCGGAGGTGGTGTTTGCTCCTTGGGGGTTTGCGACCGTCCTACGGGCCCCATGGCCGGAGGAGGGGGCGTAGGCGGTGAAGAAGTAGGAGGAGGCGGAGTCGGAGTAGGAGGAGGACGTGTGGCGACCACATCTTTTCTGATGGTGTCCCACCAGAAGGTAAACAGCTCCTTTACCTCTGCCCAGTTCATGCCCGACGACGGGCCCAGTGCTGGTGGCCTGTCGCCGGGGTCAGGCATCGGCTCCCCGGGGGTCTCCCGCTCCGAGGAAGGTTCCCGTGGGAACCCGGCATCTCCGGTGTCGCCCGCCTGGTCCTCGGACTGTGTGGTATCCTCCTCCGATGAGTCCTTCAGACCAGCATCAGCCGGCAACGGTGGTGCGGTCCTCTTCTCTGGGGTAGCCGAAGTTGATCCCCTGGCCAACGCCCTCGGAGGCGAACGCCTGGCCAGCAACGGTGTCGCCGGCTCCTGGGAGCGCCGGTGATGCTTGGCCAACATCGGGTCCGACGACGGGCCTAGCGCCAGTGGCCTGTCACTGGGGTCGGGTCCCCGTGGGTCTCCCACTCCGGGGAAGGTTCCCGTGGGAATCTGACGTCTCAGGTGTCGCCCGCCTGGTCCTCAGGCTGTTGGGTATCCTCCTCCGACGAGTCCTTCCAACCGACGTCAGCCGGAGACGGTGGTGTGGTCCTCCTCTCTGGGGTAGCCGACATCCGTCCCCTGGCTGACGCCCTCGGAGGCGAACGCCTGGCCGGCGATGGGTGTCTTGGTGTCGCCGGCTCCTGGGAGCACCGGTAATGCTTGGCCGATGTCGGGTCCGACGTCAGTTTGAGGGACGTCAGGTCCTTGGTCTTGCGAGGAACCGGATCTGACTCACGCGGAGGATGGGAACCCGACCTGGCGTCGGAGTCCCGCCGGCGGGAAGAAGATTTATGGTGCTCACCGGACTTCGACGAGGCCTTAGATGGAGTGGAAGATGCCGGTGGCCTGGAAGTCTTCAGGGGCTGCAAAGAAGAGGAACCGCTGGAGGATCTGACCTAAACCGGGGGAGGCTGCGATTGAGCCCTGGAAGGACACTGGTCCGATCGCGAGCCGGAGTTTTGGGAGTCCAAGGCCCTCACAGGGACCTGGGCCTTTCCTTTTCACGGCGTTTATCCCAGTGCTTTTGGGTTTTACCCAATGACTCCCCCCTGGAGAAAGGTTCTTTGTCCACAGTTCTCAGTTTCTCCTCTAAGAGATCGCTTGAAGGGCCTTCTGGCGGCGGATCCTGGTGCGACTGTTGAAGCCCTGGCAGAAGGAACAGGCCTTAGTGTTGTGTTCTGGGCCTAGGCAGTTCACGCAGGCCGAATGTGGATCCTTGAAGAGGATCTGTTTGCCGCAGGCACACTTCGATTGGTGACCCTCCAGAGAAGCATTTGGAGAGGACATCAGTTGAATCCAAAGTCGTGAAGGAAGACGAAATCGTCGTCTAAAGGTCGTCACTCGCTAGAAAAGGGACCGAGAGGCCGATACTTGCGATGTCAACGGCGGGAAAACAACTGAGGATTATGGGGGGACCGCCTCCTTATGTACTACGCCTGACGGGGGCGGGACCGATGTTGGAAGCGGTCCCCACTGAAGACTGCTAGCTAGAAAATTTCCGTGGGGTCCTGGCACCTGCCGGCTTCAGTTCTACTGGTGTAACCTGCTGCAAGAGCTGTATCTCTAAGTAAGATCAGCTACTGCTGGTGTAGTGGAGGCACTGCACCAGCAGCAGCTGTTCTGTGAATTTGTAAGTTTCAAAGAAAACCACGTAAGCATTAATCTACGACAAAGGAGGGCTCTACTAGGAATTAATGTCTGGTTTTGGGGGGGTTGAGGCACAAGGCATGAGGCAGGGTGCCTCTAAACCACCTCAACCAGGCATTAATTCCCTAGTACAGCCCGACTTTGAGGGATGAACGGCACTTGTAACATAGCAAGTGCAAGGTGAATAGTGTTACAAGTAATTACATGGGTACAAATGAATAGCAAGTCACAATTTTGCTTAATACAAAATGATATGCTGTTCAACTGAGTACTTTCACCTGAAAAGATAGGCTGTGTAACTGTCCCGGTAAGCGTAGTACGTTGACTACTGGATATACATTTATATTGTGACTGCTGTTTCAATACAATTGGTAGCATTATGTTTTCCATTAGATAACACAGAAAAATAACAAAACCATTTACTTTTCTGTACTTACACAGTGGTGTGTTCACTCGTTCGTTTTTTGTTGCAATTCATTAATGCATTATGGGTACAGTACAAATATTTGCATATCTGGCATCTCGCTTGTGCATGTGAATCTTTACAAATATGCAAACATTTCTACTGACCCCACGATGCATTACAGAGCTGAAAAAAATAACGAGGCTCAGGATCACTCCATTGGACTTTAAAAATGCATTGTTACACTGAGAAAGACACAGAGACACCGATTACTACATATTTCTCTGTCTCTGTCTCTTCCTCTGGACACACACACTCAGTTCTGCTCGTCACGTGCATGCGCTCATCTTACCAGTGAATACAGTTTTCTTCGGCATGGATGTGTCTCTCTGCACTTTCTTACTATGTACCTCGATTTTTTACTGAATGCTGGACTAAACTGCATGCCGTATTCTCCGAGGTCCTGCGGGCGGAATGCATGGGTGGGTAGCACTGCACAGCATTCCAAGTCTCCCTTTCAGCATGTACTACCACCACCTATAGGACAGAGAGAGAGAGAAAAAAAAACAGAAAGACATGTGAGAGATGCACTGATTGTTTTTCTCTCTCTGTCTGTCTTTTCTATTAAGCTCAGTCCTGATGGCAAGTGGGCATTACTAGGGACTTGATACCCGCTTGCTATCGGGTCATGTGTTGTCCTTTGATTAATCTGGATACTTTATTTTACACTAACATTTCTTGCCATGTTACAAATGAACTTATTGCTCCCTCTGGCATTTTGATTTATTATTTCTTGTTTGAGTGCGCTGTTCTGGTTTTTGATATTGTTTCGGGGAAGTGCTTTGTCTTCCAGTGGCATCAACAGTTGGCAGCAGGGAGCACGGACCACATTCTGGTTTATAAAAGAGATTAAGCTCACTGTCCTGGTACCAGATCAAGAACCTCTTCCACTTGAATGCATAGCATTTGCCAGTCGACTGTTTAGAGGATGCCTCCACAGTGTGGAGGACGCCTTCTGAAAGGCTCAAAGCCTGGAACTCTAGCCACCCAGGAAGCAGGCTGAGAGGTGCAGGGAACAGAGGTCTGGGTGCAGGACCTTCCTCTGCTGTCTGAGCAGCAAGTCCTGGTAGAGCAGCAACTGCTACGGAGACCTGCTGCTGAGGCCAAGAAGATCCATGTACCAGAACTGTGTGGGCCAGTCTGGGGCTATCAGGAACATCCGCGCCTTGTCCTTTCAGGCCTTGACCACAACCCTTTGGACCAAGAGAAAGGGCTGGAAGGTGTAGAGGAGGCCTGGGATCCAGGACCTCGCAAAGACATCCTCCAACAGTGTCCCGGACTGTGGGGGCAGGCACAAAACAGCCTTAGCTTTCTGCTCTCCCAGGAGGCAACCAGGTTCACATGACAGATGTCCCACTGTGAGAACAGATGGCTCACCACCTCTTGGTTCAGGGACCACACATGTAATGTCTCTCCGACCCAGCTGAGAATATCTGCCAGCTTACTTTTCACTCTTACAGCATGTATCACCAGGAGATCTTCACCCAGGCAGTGCATATGGGTCCAGGTACAGAAAGTCTCTCAACACAAGGGAAGGGAGTGCCTTCTACCCAGCCTGTTCAGGTAGAACATGGTTGTGTTGTCCATCTGGACCTGCACGACCTGACCCCTGACCAATGAAGGGAATTCCCTCAGAGCCAGTCACACTCCACGGAGCTCCACCAGGTTGATGTGGTGATGGAACTCCATGGTTGACTAGAACCTGTGTGCTCTGTGGTCCCCCAGGTGTGCTCCTCACCAAACTAGAGATGAATCTGTCATAAGTGTGATCGACGACTCTGAGCAAACAAACAGGATTCCCTCCTCCAGATGTCATGGGTTCAGCCACCACTGGATGGCATCCCACACTGGCTGGGTCATTGTGATGAGCTGGTCCAAGTGACCTAGGTGCTGGGCCACTGACAGCCCAGCTCCCATGGCAGGTGGCGCATCCACTAGCGAGTCCAATGGATCATGCTCGTGGAGAATGGCATATACACCAGCAGCCACAGGAAGTCCCCAGTACGGCACAACAGCCCAACCTAAAATAATCGGACAAAGGAGTCAAAGTCCAATGCCAGGTCTGCAGGAAGGCAGGCACTGGCCGACAGGGAGTCTATTTCTGCCCCAATGAACTTTATCTGCAGTGCTCTGCAGAACAGCTTCAAGCAGCTTGAAATTGGTTTTCACTCCACAGACTACTCCTAAACTACAAAAAAACAAAGGTTATGTATTTCACAATGCCCCATAACGAAAAAATCCAGTCCTCTATATATCCTAAGTCAGAAAGGAGACACCCTAGAGAAGTAACTTCCTTCAAACACTTAGGCATTCTCTGGGACGACACCCTATCCAACGATCACCCACAGATTATGTAGTCAAACAGCTAACACCAAGTTTGGTATACTATATCAGCCATAGGCAAGCTATGTCTCAAGCTGCTCTGAGCCTTGTCACACACATGTCGATGCTATCGACTATGGACTTGTCATCTACTGCACTGGTACCTAAACTGCTCTTGATAAGAATTAAGTGCTCACCAATAAGGCACGAGGACTAATCTTGGGGCAAACAGACTGACTCATTCCTGTAGCCTTTATTCTAATATGGGTTGGCTGCCACTGCATCTCCAGATCAAACATCAGGCCTGCCTTAATTGGGAAGAAGGCCCTGCTTGGTTTAACCTCCGACTCAACTGCAGCACTTTTCCAATGCTCTATAACATCACAGACGACAAGGAGTTACCAAAGGTGCCCTCAAAATCCCATTTAAGCACACCTCATTTGCCCAGTGAGCCCTCACGCACTATGGTCCCCATGGATAAATGAACTTCCAGCCCCACTCATTGAATTTGGAAAAACTGGTCCCTTTAAAAGAGGCTTCCACCATCTAGCCAGGGCCAATCAGTGTGACTACAATCCTAGCCAGTTGCTCTCCCTCTACTTGCCATCCCCTCCCTCATTTCCACTGATTTTCCCTCTTCCCATCCCTCCCTCCTCCTCCCCATTAAACAATGCCTAGTACGCTACATCATTAGCTTCCCACCCTTCCCTGGCTGTCTCACAATCCCCTCCTACCACCCCTTCCCTCCCCACTATTAAACAATGCCTGCATGAGCTGAAACTTCCCGTCGCAATCCCTACCCCTAGCTGACACACCCTCCTATTTACAACTACCTCCACCCTCACCTCACCTCTCCTCTTCCTCCTCCTGCACTATGCCCGCTCGGGCTGCTACAACCCCCCACTTCATGCACTAAGAAACACTATGGCGTCCACCTAGCAATTGAACTGCTATGCAACTTTTGCCAAATTACTGCACTTGTACTTTACTGTGAATTTGTACTGCCCGATATCTGTAACTTTTTTTTGTATATCCTTTTTACTTTGTATTGTGTTATTTGACTTGGAACCTTTGTAAAGGAGCCTCTTGACTCAAAGGTTGTAATCCGAAACAGAAATAAATAAATAAAATAAAGTAAGGGGACAAGTTTGGCCTCTTGATCAATCTGGCTAGTTCAAAGTCTCAACAGGTCTGGAAGGCCAGATCTCTAGAATGCTCAATAGTCTTCCTGGACAAGCTGGCTATCGGCCAGTCATTCAGACAGGGGTATACCCTGAGGCCATTACCACTGCCATGCACTTGGTGAAGATCCTGGGCATGGATAAGAAACAGAAGGGCATGACCTGGAACTGGTAAAGTATTTACTCTGCACAGAACCGAAGGTACTGGCAATTAGACATATGGACTGGGATGTGGAAGAATGTGTCCTGGAGGTCCAGGAAGCAGAACCATGTGCCCTGCTCCAGAGATGGGAATGATCTGATTCAAAGTGACCATCCGAACACGACTTCTACATGAGTAGACTTAGATCATGCAAATCCAGTATAGGGTGCCAGCCCCCATCCGTTTCTGGACCAGGAAGTACATGAACACGTATCCCTGACAGGCCAGGGCATCTGGGACACATACTCTTGCCTCTCTCCTTAGGGGCTGAGCAATATCCACTCTTAGGGTAGACCGTGTGTCCTGCAACACCGTGCACTCCCGAGGAGCATGGAGTTGGTACAGTAAGATAACCTCAAAGCCTAGTGGCACACCTCTGCTCACCACTTCTAGCATCCTCTTATTCGAAGTGATGGCGGACCACTGTGGCAAGAAGTTCCGCAGCTGACCCCAAACTCTGGACTAGGACAGAGACTGGACAGATGGAGGTATGACACCCCACAACCCGTCAATGTGCAGCCTTGGAGGGGGCTTCAGCTATAGGTCCAATGGAGCACCACCACCTCTGCCCTCCTCTTTTGGGCCCCACGCCGATTTGGGGTTTTGGGCAGCAGTGTTGATGCTGCCCTGCTGGTTCTGCTGGCGAGGCTGCTGTGGCTGAAAGGACCAATACTGGAAGGCCTTCTTTCAGGCTTTTGGTCCTTCTGGTCCTACTGGGACAAAGCCACAGAATCTAGGGTGGCACTGGACTTTTCAATATGTGTGAGATATCACTCCACCCAAAAGTCAAAGAGGTTGATACCCAAGAAGGGACATCAGCCAACTTGTGCTGGGTATGTGTCATGAAGGTGGAAAGCAAGAGTCAGACCTTTTGCACGATAGTGACAGCCATTGCTAAGGCACAGGCACAGGATTAGCCCATGTCCAAGGCTGTCTGGAGCTGGTGTTTCCCGGCAATTGAACCTGGTCTCAGACTAACTTACCAGCAACTGCTTATCGGCAGGAGACAGTCTAGCTCTCACCAGCAGGGAATGACCAAACCTTGCCATCATGACAGCACGGCTGGCCAGATGGAGACTCGAGACAGCAGTACAGCTCTTTTTACTGTCAGGTCAATCTTTCTGGACTATTCATCCAAAGGCGTAGCCATGTCCTCTGCTATCCAATCTGAGAAGGCCAAGTCCAACACAAAACCTTTGGTCAAGGGTGGTCAGAGAACCCTAAAAGGAACCTTGAAGGGACTGCATAGTGAATGAATGAAATCTTTATTTATAAAGAGCCTTTCTAAACCAGGGCAATATACACAAACCAAACAAAACAACAATTTAAAAACACACATTACAATCAGATATATTAAAATCTATAAAACTACTATACCATAAATATTAGCTTCAGTAAAATCTGAATATGCCAGTCTAAGTATTCAATTCAGAGGCTAATCTGGATATGTTAGTGTAAATAAGTATGTTTTTAGTGCAGTCTTAAAACTCTAGACGGTCAGGCAATCTTTTATCCGACGAGGTAGAGAATTTCACAGGGTCGGGGCTGCAAAAGCAAAAGATCAGGCCCCCTATGTCTTTAAACGAACCCTGGGAATCTCTAGCAATCCCTCGTCGGCAGATCAGAGAGAACGGAGGGAGCAGTAAGGGCGAAGGAGATCTTGCAGGTAATGGGGTTCCTGGTCATGTAGGGCTTTATGTAAGCAATAACACATGATGAGGTGTGGTTTATCACCTGATAAGAGCACACCCAGGGGTGTACTAAGGCACGAGGCGCTTGCACCGAGTGCCTTATGCCACTGGGCGGTTTCTTACCAGGCAAAAATACAGGTTACTCACCTGTAACAGGAGTTCTAGGAATGGTATATGTTGTTCATCCACACTTATTGGCAGGTTCCTTGCCGCTTTAAATCTTGCGGAAGGTCTTCAGCTGGCTCCTCCCACCCACCCGGTGGTAAAACTCTCCGCCCCATAACGCCAAGATCTGCCCGCTGGAAGCCTGTGCTGTGCTACCGGGCCGGGAGGTCGGTGGGTCGTAGGATCAACAACAATACCATTCCTAGAACTCCTGTTACAGGTGAGTAACCTGTATTTAGGGACATGGATATGTTGTTCATCCACACTTATTGGCAGACTCCTAGCAGTTCTCCGGAGAAGGGAGGCAAGGCGCACACCCCTACTTAGGAAATAAAGACTGGAGAACCGAGGCCCCAAAACCAGCATCCCGGCATGACTCAAGGTCGATGTGGTAATGGGTAATAAAGGTGTGTGCTGACTTCCAGGTAGCAGCCCTGCAGATTTCCTGGATAGGGACGTCCCTAGAAGCAGCCACCGATGCAGCAGTATGACGGGCAGAATGAGCTCTTATCCCTCTGGGAGGCTCCATGCCCGCCAACTTACAGCAGCGATCTATGCAGGAGGTGACCCACCTGCCTATCGTCCGCTTGGCTGCAGGTCTGCCAGATATGGCTTCAGCGTAGGTGACAAACAGCTGGCGAACCTCTCCCCGAATTTCAGCCATGCGCTCCCTTCTAGAGTCCAGAGTATGGAGCTTATATTCGGCCTCCGAGGTGTGATTGGGGTAGAATACCGGCAGAGTCAGCACCTGGTTAAGGTGAAACTCCGACACCACCTTCGGAAGGAATTTCGGGTTGGGGAGCAGGACAACCTTGTCCCTGTGGAAGACCAGGTAAGGAGACTCTATGTAAAGCGCCTGGAGCTCTCCCATCCTTCTGGCTGATGTGATAGCCACCAAGAAGGCGGTCTTCCACGACAGGTGAGAGAGTTCACACCTGTGCATTGGTTCGAATGGCTTGCCCATGAGCTTTGCCAGTACCAGCAGTAGATCCCACGGAGGTGGAGGTTCTCGCACCGGAGGGGAAATGTGATCAAGGCCTTTGAAAAACCCCTCGACCACCTTTCCTTAGCCATCACTGCTTCCCTGCCCGCGCCTGCAAGCAGAGATGGCTGCCAGGTGCACCTTTAGGGTCGCCGACCTAAGCCCTTGACTAGAAAGGGACCATAAACAGTCCAAAATGCTTGCCACAGAACAGGAGGAAGGGTCCAAGCCCTTGCTCCTGACACCAAATGGAGAATCTCTTCCATTTGAAGGCGTAGCATTTTCTGGTCGACTCTCACGGGACGCCCCAACAACACTGAGGACCTCGTCGGAAAGACCCAAGGCCTGGAACTCTGCAGCCAGGAACCAGGCCATCAGGTGCAGGGATTGAAGGTCCGGATGGAACACCTTTCCCTGATTGACTGAAAGCAGGTCCGGGTGAGCTGGAAGCTGCCTCGGAGCCTGGAGCTGAGGCTGAGGAGATCTGGTACCAGAACTGGCGGGCCAGTCTGGGGCTATCAGGATCACCTGCGCCTTGTCCCTCCTTGCTTTGAGAAGCACCTCTGTGAATCAAGAGAAATGGGGAAAGGCGAGAAGAGGCCCGGGTCCACAGCCTCGAGAAGGCATCCCCGCAGCGAGCCCTGCTGAGGGGGGCTGGCATGAAACAGCCTCAGCTTCGTGTTCTCCCTGGAGGCAAACAGGTCCACTTGTGGTGTGCCGCAGTGGGACAACAGATCTTGTACTACCTCCAGCAGGAGAGACCACTCGTGAGATGCAGCCCCTATCCGGCTCAGGGCATCGGCCAGGGTGTTGGAGGCTCCTGCCACATGAATGGCTAGGAGATCCGCCTCCAGGCTGCACACGAGTGACCAAATGCGGAGAGCTTCCTTGCATAGAAGCATGGAGCTGCCTCCGCCCTGGCGTGTTCAGGTAGTACATGGTCGTGGTATTGTCCGCCTGGACTCGGACCACTTGACCCCGGAGAAACGGAGCAAAGGCGGTGAGAGCTAGGCGGACCGCCTGGAGCTCCAGCAGGTTGATGTGGCATCAGGACTCCCGCTGGGACCAGAGGCCGCACTGTGTTCCCCAGATGGGCACCCCAACCCATCAGAGAGGCGCCGGCCAGAGAGACCGGCTTCAGGGCGGATAAACGGATGCCCTCCTGCAGATGGAATGGAACGGTCCACCACTGAGAGAGCGCTCCACATCTCCTGGTCACTATCACCAGCTGGTCCAAAGGATCGCAGCTGCCAGACCACTGGCTGGCCAGTCCCTACTGAAGGGGCGATGTGCCAGCGGGCCCAACGGACCACGCTGGTACAGCCGCCATGAGACCCAGAAGGTGCAGGAAGTCCCGGCAGGGTGCAGCTGCCCAACCAGAAATGATTGGGCAAAGGAGGTAAGAACCTCGCCCTGTCCGGCCGAGCCGTGTTCTGGCTCAAGAGAGTCGAGCTCTGCCCCGATGAACAGGATCACCTGCTTCGGCTCGAGTTCCTACTTGGCCTCGTTGATGAGAAGGCCAACTCGAGAGCAAACCTGGAGGGCCAGATCTCTGGACCGCTCCACCTCCTGTCTGGAGGAGGCTGCTATCAGCCAATCGTCCAGGTAAGGGTACACCCGGACCCCTCGGCGCCACAGGAATGCTGTCACCACTGCCATGCATTTGGTGAAGACCCTGGGAGCTGGAGATAAGCCGAAGGGCATGGCTCGGAACTTGAAGAGGGATCCCTCCGCTCGAAAGTGGAGGAATCTCCGATGTGACGGACGGATAGGGATGCGAAAGAATGCGTCCTGTAGGTCCAGAGAGCAGAACCACACGCCATGTTCCAGAGATGGTATTATCTGCGCCAGAGTGACCATCCTGAAGGTTCGAGACCTTAGGAACTTGTTCAGGTTGTGTAGGTCGAGAATGGGGCGCCAGCCCCCCCCGTCCGTTTCGGAACCAGGAAATACCTGGACACGAACCCCGGGTCTGGAAGGGGGGTCCTCCACCTCCGTGATCACCTCCTTTTGGAGGAGGAGAGCGATGTCGGCTCGGCGAGCCGCCAGTGAGGCTGCGGACCCCGAGGCCCCCCGAGGTGCGACGGCTCTGAAGGGCGGGGCCTGCTCGAATTCCAGAGGTAGGCCTATTCCCACCACCTCCAGTACCCACCTGTCCGTGGTAACAGCGGACCAGGCGGAAAGGAAGTGTCGGAGCCGCCTCCACGGGGGAACCAGGGTGAGGTGACAGGGATGGGGCGACACCCTCAGCCCGTCACTGGGCAGGCTTGAGGAGGGACCGCCGAGGGACCTCCTGGGCCTTTACCTCCCTGCTTCCTGTTGGAGGAAGCCGACGGCTTGGGCTTGGGATACCAAGGTCGAGCCTGCTGGCCCTGACGTTGCTGGGCCGGGCGCGCCACGGGCGCAGAAGGATGAAAGGGCTTAGGCTGTGGCTTGCGGCCTTTGTCCTTCTGAGCGGAAAAGACCGAGTCCAAGGTAGCATTGGACTTCTCGATCCTCTGCAGGTGACCTTCCACCCCAGGGCCGAAGAGGTCAGTCCCCAAAAAGGGAACATCCGCCAACTTGTGCTGGGTATCCAAGGTAAAGGTGGATATCCTCAGCCAAGCCCGACGACGCATGGCCACTGCGGCTGCCACAGACCTGGCACATGAGTCCCCGATGTCTAACGCAGTCTGGAGCTGCTGTTTAGCCACTGCCCTGCCCTGGTCCTGCACCTGCCTGACCGTAGTCTGCAGATTCTGGGAAGATGAGGGACAACCTCATCCAGGGAGCCCAACAGGGCGTGAGAAAAATATGCCATGAGGACGGCCGAACTGGCCTGACTTAGGCCGAGAGAGGACGCAGCATAGACTTTTCGCCCGCATAATCCAATTTCTTGGATTCCTTGTCGGAGGTTTGTCCACATCCCGCATGCCTCGCACGCCGAAAACGCTGTCGGTAACCAACCCTCGGCCGAGGGGTGTTCCGCAAAAACGGACAGGGAACCGGTAGGGACCGCATACTTCCTGGCCAACCTGGCCGAAGGCGCAAGGCAGGAAGCAGTACGCTACCAAAGTTCCAAGGCCGGACCCACTATGGCTTCGGCCACCGGAAAGGCCTCCGTAGGAGAATCCCATGGACCGTTTAGAAACGGGTTCGAGCTTCATCCCGGTGGACTCCGAGATGAGTCGAAGCAACCCTAAGAAGGACGAAGGGCTATCGTCCATTGACTGCCCTCCCGAGGACTCCAAGTCCATGCGCTTGGAGAAGAGGGAGGAACCATCATCGGACTCAGAAGAGTCCTCAAAGAGCTGCCTCGGGCTTGAGCCACCATCCACCTGCCGAGGTTTATCAGGAGTGAGGGTGACAGACAGCCTATGGGGAAACCCAAAGCCGACTCGAGAATTTTGGTCGGAGCCCCAACTCAATGGCTGTGGAGGCGGAGGTTCCACCAGAATCGGTGGGGCAGTTGGAATTGGCGAACAACCGCCTGAGAACAGGCTCCCGACTACAACGAGGGGTTGTTTCGCTGCTCCGGTGACAGCCACTTAATGGCCGGGAAGACGACTGGGTCGGCTTATTCCGGTCAAAAGGAGCTGTTGCACATAAGTTCTCGTGATCTGACGCAACTTTGCGCCGAAGCCTCCCTTGTCCGAGAGAAGAGGAAGAGCGCGGCGCCATGCCGTGAAAGTGCCGAGGACCGAGACCGCCTATGACGGTGGACGGTTGGACCGGGAGATGTCCGAGACCGAGACCGAGCTCGACTAGGCCGAGGAAGGCGAGGGAGAAGTGTCGGAATGGCACTTCGGCTCGGACAATCCCACCGGCTCCAGAACCGGAGGCATAGACGAGCCGACGGGATCCTCAACTCCCACCGGGGGAACCGTGGAGAGGGGATTCTCAGCTTCTCCAGCCGACAACCCATCTAACGGGTCGAGAAAAATCTCGACCGCGTCGACAGGAGTCTCGGTCAACTGGCCTGATGGGGACACCATGAAGCCAGTGGCCAAAGCTGAGGGGTTGACCAAAGTCGACTGTCGACAAGGGGAGGGGGATCTTTCCCGCTCCCAAGAGCGTCGACGGAGAGACTTACTTTTGCTCTTTTTGGACCTGGAAAAAGGTCCCGAAGAAGTTGGACCCTCACCTTTGGTCGAGGGTCAGACAAAGCTCCTTAAAAGCAGCAGTACGAGGCACCGAGAGAGCGGACAAATGCTCAAGAGCAGGCAGAAGCGGTCTCATGTCAGCCCTCTTCGAGGGCGATCATCTGCTCTAGCTGATCCGCCGAGCCCGGCCGCCGCCGGACACCGCTCACACCGCCCTCTTTATTCTCACCGTGGAATTCTTTTCTCGGGCGCCTTAGTTGTAATCGGCAGCACGGTTCTTCGAGGACGGAGGCCAAAAGGAAGAGCACAAGTCGCAGGGCTCCGCGGTCGTCGCCAAGGCAGGTAAGGTAGACGCGGGAGGCGGATCCGCCCTAGACATCTTCTTGCCCGCAAGGGCACCTCCTAAACCGGGAGTCGATGGTCCATCGCGAGTCAGCAGGAGAAGAAGACCGATGTCTTTAGCAAAAACTTTTAATTTCGAACTTTCAAGAATTAGGAACCAGTCTTAATCGCAACGCTGCTAAGGAGGGAACCTGAGCTTCCAAGCGGTAAGGAAGATCTGGCGTCATGGGGCGGAGCTGAGAGTTTTACCACCCGGGTGGGTGGGAGGAGCCAGCTTGAAGACCTTCCGGCAAGATTTAAAGCGGCAAGGAACCTGCCAATAAGTGTGGATGAACAACATATCCATGTCCCTAAAACCACACCTCGGAGTGTGTTATTGCTCTTATAAAATGGGCATCCAAGTAATTATTTAATGGATAAAACAAAAAAACATGAAGTAGTAAAAAATATAACAATAGGAGATTTCAGTACCTGAAATGGTAAAAAAAATTGTTCGCCTAGTAAGTGTGTGTCAAACTGTTTCATTGGCAGTATAGGGTCTGTATGTGTTTGAGCGTCTCCACTCCCCCACCCCTCCCATAGCCAGAGTGAGAAATAAATAGTTGTTGAATGAGATAATGTTTTTTTTTTTTTTAAATATCGAGAGAGAAATCGGTAGCAGTATCGGGATTATTTTTATTTCCAGTAGCCGTTCCAGCCCGCCTCGCTCCAGTCAAGATTTAATTTATTTTTGAGCATGAGGTTGTGTATCATGTTGCATTTTGTGCTGCTTAACTGTTTTATTTTGTTTATTTTGCTTTAGAGAATGACTATTTTTATTTGTGACCACAGGATGGAGATGAGCATTAGTGATTTACTTCCGGTTGTCCGCTGAAGTGTGGAGATTGTGGTCGGTACTGTGGCAAGTTTTCAGATATTACTTCTTTGTATTGATTAGTTCCGTTCTGTCTACTGGATTTTTAATTTGTTGCTCAGTAGAAAATATGGAGACAGGACATGTAGGGCACGTTGCAAGATACTGGAGGTTACGGTGCTGTTTATCGTGGAGGTTTTTAATTGCAGAGCTGAAAGAGTGAGGCGAGCTGTGTCAGGAAGAGAAGGATGGGGACAGAAAAAAAAAAACTGATCGAGGTACTCACTTTTTTTTTTTACTTTTTTGTTTTTGCACAATACAGGCTGCTGCGCATTGTGTGTTTTTGGGGTAACGCAGGACCGGAGCTCGGTGAGAAAGACGCTATGCTGTGAGCTGTGCCAGTCTGTGTTTCTGTTTTCAGTTGGCACAGCTCACTGATTTGTTGGTGTTATGGGGCTCAGGAGTGTAGGGTAGTGCCGGTTGGCAACTATATCACCTGATAAGGACATGGCTCAGATGATGTAGTAGCCAATCAGAAACCTGGATTTTTAAAGTCCATTTTATAAAGATCAGTAACCTGACCTTGAAGGTGATCTGCCACTGTACTGGCAGCCAGTGCAGTCGACGGAGCACAGGTGTTATATGACTGGCCCTGCCAGTCAATAACCTGGCTGCCACATTTGCACTAGCTGCAAGTGGTGGATATCAACCCCCGGAAGCCCTAGGTAAAGGGAACTGTAGTAGTCAAGGTGGGAGGTTACGAAGGCATGGACCAGCGTTGGAAGATCATCATGAGGAACCAGATGCTTCACCCGGGCGATATTCCTCAAATGGTAAAGAGAGGATTTGATGACGGCTGACACCTGAGATTTAAGGGTCAGACCATCGTGAGAAATAACGCCAGGTTCTGCACCCGATCTGAGGTAGTCAGCTGAACACCCCTGAGCCAAAGCCCAGAAGGTTGTCCTGCCAACAAACCCGCCTCCCGATGATCTGGGTCCACAACCAACACCTCCGTCTTAGCCAGGTTCAGCTACAGCCAGCTGGCACTCATCCAGTCCTGGAACTCAGACAGATAGTTGTTAAATACCGAGTGGATCACATCTTGTCCAGGAACAAAGGACATCTTCAGCTGAGTATCATCTGCACAGCACAGTACAGCCTAATGATCTCTCCCAACAACAGCATATACACTGCAAACAACATGGGTGACAAGATGGAGCCCTGCGGTACCCCGCAAGGTAGGGAAAGTGGGACTGAGGAATGAATTACAGACACAACTCTCTTGAGTCCTACCCTCAAGGAAAGAATGAAACCATCTGAGGACCATTCCAGATAGTCTGCAGATGAACCACATGTGCTCCAACAGCACACCATGGTCCACAGTGTCAAATGCTGCAGAGAGATCAAGGAGGACCAAGATGGAATGAGTCCTCCGACCTCTCGCTATTAGGAGGTCATTTAGCACCCGAACAAGGGCCATCTTAATACTATGCCTCTTCCTAAATCCTGACTGGAGAGAATCATACATATTGTGGCTGGACAAATGATTGTCCAGCTGCAGTGCAACCACCTTCTCAACAACCTTACCCAAAAAAGGGTAGGTTAGAGACTGGTCTGTAGTTAGCCAGATAGGGTCAAAGGAGGTTTTTTTAAGGAAGGGTCAAACAACCGTCTCCTTTAGAGGATCCGGAAAGATCCCCCTCTCCAATGACCGCCAGACTATCTCGGCTAGGACCGGGACAATTTAATCTATGTATCCTACAAGAAGACACACAGGGCCCGGGTCCAAACTACAGCTGGCTGGCTGCAAAGTCTGGACGACCCTCACAACATCCACGATTTCCAGCTGGCTGAAGTCAGATCTGGCAAACTGGGCATCCGCCACCTCCTGCCGACCTCCGCAATTCCCACCAGAGGGGGCCGGATAGATCCCAGACCTGACGGTGACAACCTTACCTGCGAAGAACTGAGCAAACTCAAGGGACTACTTATATACTTATGGACAATACAGCTTGAGGGTGCCATTAAGAATGCTGGATGCTGCCAAAGTTCCAAGTCTGACACAGAATGATGGTTTAAGAACCCCGAAAGGGAACCCACAGGGACCACATACTTATGGACCATGCAGCTTGAGGGTGCCATGCAGGATGCTGCCAAAGCTCCAAGGTCAGTCCAACGGCTTCACCCATGGGAAAGGCAACCCCTGGGAAATCGTTCTTGTCCAGTATATCAATGAAAGGGTATTTAACCCGCTTCTTGAACTGGTTCTAAGGGCACATTCTTTGATTCCAACATGAGTCAAAAGACACTGGCACATGGTCAATAGTCAGCTCCTCAATCGACCCTTGGCTGAGACTGTGAATCCTGGAGCAAGTTACAGATAATGCCTTGGAGTCATCTGAGGATTCGACAAAAATGGCCCTTGACTCTTTGCCACCATGAACCACTCTGGTGTCCTTGGACTGGGTGATCTTCACCGAAAGCCAGCCCGGCAAGCTGACATCAGCAGAGACTCCTTGGTATGAGCAACAATGGTCTGTAGTGGAGGTGGTTCCATATGGAGGGGTGGAGAAGCAGATGCAAGGGACACCTGTGAGGCATGGATTTGCACAGGCACAGTCAGCGTGTGCCAAGGGGTCACATGCCCAGGGGACTGAGCACTACCCCGCCCAGCAATAGCCCTCTGTTGCCAGAGGAGCTCCTCGTAACAGTGAAACATCTTGCATCAATGCCTGTCATCGTCAAAGGAAAAGAAAGTTGAAGAGGATCGATGGCAACTCCTGGTTGAGCTGGATCGAGAGCACATGCAGCAAATCAACCTCAACCCAAGGGTCAACAACGACAGGTATCCTCAGGCGGGTCATGGTAGACCAAATGCTTCACTGTATCGTGCAAGAGAGGCTTCGGAATAATGATCACTGGTGGAGCCTGATCCTGAGGTGACCCAGCTGAGGACACCAACTAGGTCACGCCCTCCTGAGTGAGGACCACAAGAACTGGGGTCTGAGAGAGCGATTGGTCACTAAGCTCCTCCAACAGTAGGTTGACCAGTTCAAAAATAATATCAACTTCCAGCTCGACTGGAGACTGGGTCAACAAGCCTGACAGGGGTACCAAGGAGCTCGACCTTCCCCTCGACCGTAGGCAGCTCTACCAGGGCCAAACAGTCAAGGGAGTCAAGTAAGAGGAACGTATTCTCTCCCATTCTCACAACCTACGATGGAGGTGCTTGTGCTTTTTACCACGATGAGATGGGCTCTACCCCAAAGGTGTGCATGGCCAGATACATTTCTTGGAAATTATCCAAGAATTACCCTCCTGCACTAGCCACAGCCAGAAGCAACACCGAGAGCAAAGAGGAACTCACCACGGCCTCCACAACCTCCTCTCCCATGACCACTAGCCATTCAGACAACTCAGTAGCTGCTGGGGCCTTTTTGTGGTCCTTCCGTTATTCTTTCAGTCGACCGAGATAAAGACAAGCCTTTCAGTGTTCGATGGACCTGGGCAACATGGTCTTGCACAGGCTGCAGCCTGCTATATCATGCTACATGCCAAGAGAGTACAGGCGCATGTCGTGCGGGTCCATGACAGACGTATTCTGCCAGTATCAGGTGTAGAACTTTAACGTGAATTTAACCTGTGATCACAAAGTGAAATCAAAGACGCAGAAATACTGAAGTAGACTGAAAAGTCAAAGATTATTGGCAAAGCGTCAAATCACTCAAAATTCTTCAACTGTTAGCACAGCTGGGAAGGAGGAGCCCTGTCCTTTCCAGTGGAACTAGAGATCGGATGTCGGGGGATGGAGCCAGAGGATACACCACCTGGGTGGTGGAAGGAGCTTAGTTTGAAGACTTCCGATGGACTGCCTGTTTCCAGGAAACTGCCAGAGTGTGGATAGTGAACTGTATCCATGCCTTTTGAATTTGTATTCTTACATACTTTATTAAAGGGATGCTTAAGTGGCACAATGACCAATTAGCTAAAAGGGATATCCTCCTTTTTTCAGTCTTGTTTCACCTGGGTTTCAAGGTCCTACCCCTTTGACTCGGACCTAGTAACAATACGTCTCAAACCCAAGAAGACCAGTGTGACCATCAGAATTATTTATACATCATTAGATTAACATTTCAGAGTGAAGTTAGTAATCTCCAAGGGCAATCAGTTTTCTTGTGAGCTTCTGGACCTGTCAAAATCTGCAGCAAGGGGAAAAAATAAGTAAGTATCTGATGGCAAAAGAATGTGAACTGCACTATCAAAATTATCTGTTCACCCTTTAATACCCCTCTTCTTATAAGTGCTTGCTAAAATACAGAACTAGTGCAGTCATGTCTAAAGGTCTCAGCTGCTTCTAAACTAAACATGTTTACATGTGGATCTAGGTGAGTTTCTGTCATACCTTGGGAATAATTTCACATTAGCATTCATTAAGTGAACACAATTTAAAAATAGCTCATGAGTTCTTAAAAGTACATTAACAGAATGCAAGTTCATAATTTTAGCTGATCATTTAAAGAAATTACATCAGCCACCTGTAACAACAGACAACCCCTCTGTGCCATCTATGTGAGTAACAGAGATGGAGAGGGGAGCCTGCAATGGCCTGCCATGTTCCTGGTTGCGGCAACTTGGATATTCTAACCCAACACCCGATACCACTGTCACTGAGGGACCCACTGTTCAAGTGCCAGCCTGAGCTGAGGCCCAGGAAGCAAGACGGAATGGTAGTGGTAACTCTATTATATGTATGCTCCTCCACTCTGGTCCCTCCTCTTAATTTCACATCTCCAGCGACGTCCTAGACCGGCAGTTCAAGTAGCAGTCACCAGGGCATTGCCATAAATAAATAAGAACTTGTTTTGTTATCTTTGCTGGGATCTATGGGGAATTCCTTCAGAAAGTAAGTGATACTGTAAGTATTTTACTTGTACATACGAAACTTGCCAGCAGAAACAGGCCACACGGTCTATCAAGTCTGCTCGAATGCGCAGCTAGCACCCTTATATTGCAACTGCCCCAATCCCCATCCCCCTCTCACCTCCGGAAACTGCTCAGTGTTGTTTACCCAGTCCCCCCCCCCTTGCCCTGACCCATGCCCTTTTTAAGCTGCCCACCATCCTGCATGACACCACCTTCTCTGGCAGAGTGTTCCATTTAAACATGACCCTCTCAGTGAAATAATGCCTCCTTATCTCTCTCCTGAATTTTCCCCTCTCCAATCTTTGCCCCTGCCCTCTCATGTCCCTTAGCTTCCTCAGCTTAAACAACCCATCTTTGCAAGATTTTTTGATCCCCCTCAAGTATTTGAAAGTTTCAATCATATCCCCCCGATCCCTTCTCTCCTCCAGAGTGTACAATCTCAAGTGTCTCGGCCTTTCTTCGTAGGTTCTGCCTTCCATCTCCTGTATCATTTTTGTCGCCCTACGCTGCACTGCCTCAAGCGGCCTGATATCCTTCGTCACACACAGACTCCAGTACTGCATGTAGTACTCTAAATGCGGCCTGACCAAGGACCTGTACAGGGGCAGGATCACATCCTTGTGCCTGGACGAGAACCCCCATGCAGTGCACCCCAGCATCCTATTGGCCTTAGCCGCAGCCTTCCTGCACTAAGCAGAGTTGTTCATGCTCCCTGTTACTACCACCCCCAGGTTCTTTGCCCCGAAGTGCATAACTCTTCACTTCTTTGCATTAAAACCCAATTGCCACCTCACTGACCACTCCTCAAGTCAGGTTAGGTCACCCTATGGCTTCTGCCACCCCTCTATGTCATCCACAACTGCCCCCATCTTGGTGTCGTCTGCGAACAAACTGATCCTGCTCCCAATCCTGTGAGTGTATCCGATATGAACATACCAAACAACACTGGCCCCAGCACAGAGCCCTGCGGCACACCGCTGGTCACTGGCTTAAGAGATGAGAGCCCCCCCCCACCCACAACCACCCACTGAAGTCTACTTCGCAGCCTTATTTCCTGATCCAGTTTGTCATCTTAGCCCCCACCCCTACATATTTCAGCTTTGCCCCCAGCCGCCAGTGAGGGACCAAATCAAAGGCCTTGCTGAAATACAAATCCTGGACATCCACTGCATGGCCCTTGTCTGGCTCCCTTGTAAACCAGTCATAGTGTTCTATTAGGTTGATCTGGCAACCCTCACCCTGCCCCCTTCTCTCTTACCCTGCCCCCTTCTTCTCTTCCATCACTCCTTCCCATTTATTTTTCGACAAATGCCTCCAGCTGCAACTTCATCTTCATCCTCCCCTCTCCTCTCATCTCTGTTTCTCTGCCACCCCTGGGTGCCAGACCCTACCCATTCCTTGTGGGTACATGCGTCCTAGCTGTGTTCACTATTTTACTATAGCTGCCTCTGTTAACTACCTACACTCCTCCTCCTCCTCTACACCTTACTCTTCCTATAATTGACCCCTTTCAATAGCACTGTTGTACATGAATTGTTTACTGTTATTTCACTGTTGCTTCCTTGTTGTTTGTTATTTCTGATGTGGAACCTTTACAAAAGAGCCTTGGCTCAAAGGTACTTGTAATCCTAGAGTAAATAAAATAAAAATAAAATCTCCTGGAGACGAACCCATGTTGATGTCCATCCTGGAGGCTACTGACCTCCAGGAAGGTTACCAGTCTCTCCTTCAAGATTGCTTCCATAATTTTACCCGCTATAGAAGCGAGACTGACAGGTCTGTAATTTCCCGGCTCATTCTTTGGGCCGCTCTTGTGGATAGGCACCACATGAGCCAACATCCAGTCCTGCGGCATGCACCCTGTGTTGAACAGGTCAGCCAGTGGCCCGGTCAACACCTCCGCCATCTCCCTCAACACCCTAGAGTGAATGCCATCAAGACCTGATGCCTTATCCATCCTAAGTGCCTTCAGACCCTCCAATACCTTGCTTTCCAGAACCACCCCATCAGTTACTGCTCCCTCGCCCCCATCCCCACCCTCCCAGTCCATGGAGGTTGCGGATCTCCTTCCTCCTTCATGAACATAGAGCAGAAGTATTTGTTCAGTATAGTATCATTTACATAAGGAGTTCCACAAATAAAGCTTGGCAACACACTTTAAGCAGATTAATCTCGCCTTACCTATTGAAGAACATTGCCTAAATATAGGATACTCAATGAGCAGACTCAGAATACGCAATTTATCATCATGAGTGAGGGGGCTGGACCATAGCTCACAAGTAATACTGCCACCAGTGAGTTATGAAAGTCTTGCCCCCTCACAGGTGATGATAAATATCACATCCTGAGTGAGGCAATTGTGTGCCCAACTTATACAATGTATTTTGAAATGTAAAGCTTTAGTACTTTAGGAGAATGGGAGAAATAATAAAAAGGCACCTAGTGAAAATTACAGCAACTATGGAGGTGGACCAGAAATGGGCTCTTATTAGGGAAGGCTTAAGGGCTGCAATGGAGGAGTGTGCTAGATACAAGAGGAAGAACTCAAAGATCAAAACACCCAGCTGGTACACTTCTGAGGTAGCCCAGGCAATGAGGAATAAGAGGCTGGGCTATAGAAAATTCAAGAAGACCAAGAGAGAGGAGGACAGGGAAAATACCTAGGGTTGGTGAGGGAGGCAGGAAGGGTGGTTCGGAGAGCCAAGGCATAGATGGAACTTCAATTAGCTGAGGTTATTAAGAAGGAGGAGAGGTCTTTTTTTCGGGTATATAAGCAAGAAAAAAGAGACAAGAAAGATGAGATAGTTAGACTTAGACAGGGAGACAGGAGGGTGGAGGGTGGAGGAAAATAGGGAGAAGGCAGAGCTATTGAACGAATACTTCTGCTCTGCCTTCACCAAGGAGAAAGATGGACTGGTGCCTCCGTCTTCACGAAGGATAAAGATGGACCGGTGCCAGCAGGGTGGAAAAGGAGATCAGAAGAGGGTAGGAGGACAGATGCGGCAACAGAAGTGGAAAGAGTTAAGATAGGGTTGTTAGCATTGAGGACAGAGAAATCACCACGTCCAGATGGAGTGCACCCTAGGGAGCTGAGGGAACTGGCGGGGGAGCTTGCTGAGCCACTGGTGGACCTGTTTAGTTGTTCACTGGAGTCAGGCGTGGTACCGCAGGACTGGAGAACAGCACATGTGGTGCCCCTCCACAACAGTGACCCCAGGAACTACAGACTGGTCAGTCTCACTTCGATAGTGTGCAAACTTATGGAGACCATACTGAAGGAATGACTGATAGAGCATCTAAAGGAAAATGGTCTCCAGGATGCAAGGCAGCATGGATTTGTGGGGATGGAGGTCTTGTCAAACGAATCTGATCAAATTATTTGACTGGGTAAACAAAACAGTGGACAGGGTCAAGCAGTGGACATCTTCTACCAAGATTTCAGCAAGGCTTTTGACTGTGTCCTGCAAGAGGTTGATCAGGAAGCTGGCAGACCTCAGAGTAGGACAGAAGATGGTTAGATGGATGGAAGACTGGCTAGGGAACAAGTCCGAAAAGGTGATGGTGGGGGAAGAGTTGTGTAGCACCCGGGTGGTCACAAGTGGCATCCTGCAGCAGGGGTTGGTACTATTCAATGATATTGTGGATGGCATCAAGGGCAAAATGTGTCTGTTCATGGACAACACCCAGCTCAGTGGGAGGTTGGACTCAGCCAAGGGGATAGAGGATCTAAGAAGAATTGAAAAGTGGTCCAGGATCTGGCAATTGAGCTTCAGTGCCAAGACGTGTAAGGTTATGCACACTGGAGCCAAAAAACGCAGGACAGAGTATTGCCAGGAGGGGTCCGGGTATCTCCCGCAGAGGAGGAGAAGGATCTCACAGTGATGATAACTAGTGACCTGAAGCATTCTACGCAGTGCAAGAAGGCAGTGGCATGGGCAAACAGGCTGTTGGGGTGCATAGCCAGGGGGATCAGCAGTAGGTGACAGGAGGTGGTATTGCCCTTGTACAGGTCACTGGTGAGACATCTGGGAGTATGCAGTGCAGTTTTGGAGCCCTCACCTTAAAATGGACATCAGCATGATGGAGACAGTCCAGAGGAGGACTATCAAGATGACTGTGAGGTACCAGGGCAAATCGTACAAGGAGAGACTGATGGCCCTAAACATGTACTCCCTGGAGGTCAGGAGGGAGAGGGGAGACATACTTGTGACCTTCAAGTACATGAAAGGGATCAATATGGTGAACAGCGAGGATCTCTTCAGGCTAAGCGGCAGCAAAACCACGATGAGGCACAGCCTAAAGTTTGGGGGTGGGAGAATGTGTAAGAGGGAGGTTAGAAGACATTTCTTCACAGAAAGGGTGATGAGCACATGGAACATGCTGCCAGAAGAGGTGATCTCATCGAGGACAGTAGGCAGCTTCAAGAGAGGCTAGGATAGATATAGAGGGAAGATAAATGTCATGGAAGGGGGGTAAGGTACGGGGGGGGCAGGGACACCAGCATGTGCTGAGAACCCTGCATAACGGGCAAACTAGATAGACCAAAAGGCCTAACTCTCCTGGCTTCTATTTATGTTTGTAAAGCTTTCATATTAGTTCTCTTAATGAAGAATATAGAGAATACTGGATGGGCAACCATGCAGTACCAGTGTGTTCTGCCACAGAGGGGTATGATTCCCTGTGACCTTGAGAGCGAAGCTCGAGAGGTCCTTTGGGAATCATACCCTGAGGTAGCAGAACACACTGGTTCCGTATAAGGTTGCCCATCCTGTATTTTATATAGTGTATGGTGCCCCTAGTCATTTTAATAATATTCGCGACTATCTGAATTTTTTTTTTTTTTTTTTCACAAAAAATAAACTGTCTCCCATTTACTATTTCTGAAGTCCTATGGTGGGTTGCTAGGGACTGAGCGTCCATTCATTAGCAGTGCATGCTCCCATTGGCAGTTGGTCTTGTGCGGGAGGGATTCACCAAAAAAAAAAAAAAACAAGGCCACTGGACCTCTCGCTTAGCGAGAAAACATACGAACGGGAGGGCTAAATTGCTTTGTAAGTACACTAAATCTGCTAATAACTGGTTGATTCTGCATTTTCTGTTGACAATACAGAAGTGCTCACTTGTAAAAAAATAAAATACTACAGCCATCGTCAGTGGTATTTCAAATAACTGTACCATGTGACGGTTTTCAGTTTTAAATTTCAAAGCACGAAAAGCTCTCTTCATTCTAAATGAATGGAATGCTGTTCTGCACATACAGTCAGTACAGCATTCCATTCATTGTTTTCAGTGTGGCTGAACAGCATTTTAGTATGGTGGAATTTTTGAGTAAGAACGACATTCCACCATACACTATAAACTGCTTCTGTTTATTTCACAATGCTCTGTTTTGAGAGTAGCAGAGGTTCTTGTGATGTCACCACGCATTGTTCAAGCTGCTCTCCCACTGGTTAAGAGCTCCTCTGTGACCAGCCTAGGGTGATGACAAATGGTGATGACCTGCTTCCAGTGATGATAAATACCAGGTTCTACTGCCATTAGCTGTACATTTTTATCTCACCGTCATTGTATAAGTAGGTTAATCAATTCAGGTGACTCAGGTAATATCATTAGCTGATATCAGCCCTGGAGAGCCTCTGTCTAGCTCATTTGAGAGCTGCAGGTAATATGGATTGGAGAACATGCTCCTCAATGTCCTTTTGTAATTCTTTCACTTCCTAGCCTGTGGCATCATAAACACTTTGGGGGGCCACTAATGACTGATATCCTAGCCCTCACAAATGAGTAAGGCATGAATACAAGCACACTACTCCCACATCTGGACAGCCATACTGGTCACAATGATACACAGCTAGCACACCATAACTCCTAGCCTTGCTCCCGAGGGGTGTTGTAATCAAAAGAAAGTCTTCAGGAGTCATGTTCCCTAAATCTTCTCTAGCTCTCACGAGACAACCTAGACCCAAACTACCAGTGTGTGAGATTTTCAGAGCAAAGATAAAGGTGGGGGGAGGTGCTACCAAAAAAGACCACTTCCTTGAGAAATGCTGATATCTGATGCCAAGCAATGATACACAGTATAAAGTCATTCACAGTGACTTTTAAAACACACTTGGTTTGTTAAAACGGAAGGACAGCTTATTATGCTGAGCAATATATTCTTCTCAAGGATAAAAGTTCAGTCAGAGGAGGACAGGGTGTTACCCCCGGATTCCCCCAGTGGTATCTGCACACAGTCAAATAGACAAGGTTGAAGAGTAGGGCAATTCAGCTCAAAACTCTCCCTCTACGGCAGTAGTTGCTGCAGTTCTGCAGTGTGGGCAGGAGTGTCCCATGAGTGAAAACCCCTGAGCTGTATAAGATGGACCAAGAACAGGCAACAGATGAGAACACGTACCTTTCGAGTGAATGCCTGACAACACAGGGCGAATGTCAAAACAGCCAACAAGAGAGCGCGTACAGAGTCGTGCACACCTGTCACTCAGTTACTAAGACTGGCTGGCAAATAGATGTCATGGGAACAAGTGCTAACTTATGCTCAGAGGGATGCTGCTAAAGTGAGAGCTACCTTAGCATGCTACGGCCCACACATGGAGGGGGCCATCGTCTGGAATGAGCGCTGCTTAACACGCAAAAGGGGACAAGATAGGCATCAAGAAGGTGGATAAAATGGTGACCAAAGAGTGACAAACCTGCCCGCATGAAACTCAGGGAGAGTAATACCAGACAAACTCAAAACCCCAAAACTGTGCTCCTTTGATGGGCATTCTGACAGCCAGATCTGCAAAAAGCTGTCAAAGCTACAAGCAGGAGCCACACCAACCAATGCTGATCAGATGATAAAAGAAAAGAGGAAAATATAAACTATGCTAGCACACTAGCTCCTAATAGATCCCTGCATGCTCTTGCTGCTGGCTCACTCACCTGAGACTAGCAAGTATCCAGTGTCCCTAGGTGTTTACAAGAAGGCAAACCCCCGCTGACCAATAATGCTGCTCTTTTACTAGTCAAAGCTGGGAGAAAAGGGGCAAAGAGTATAACTACAAAGATTTAATATGATGCAATTTGTTCCTAAAACAAAAACAAAGCTACTGAAAATATAAGGCGTTTAACTAGTGATGTTCCCTTGATGGAGCTCACTCTTTCTGTTGCAGTCTCTCTTTCCTGAAGGAGGACTGACATGGTTTGGGGGTTGGCAACCGACCAATTTCACCAGTATGCCATTTAAAAAAAAAAAGGATTGAAGGAAGACCCATAGTATGCAATGATGACCTAGAAAGAGACACTGCACAAAACAGAAGATGCTACAGTATTTTCATGCAGATATCCTCAATATTAAAGAATGATGAGAGATAAATACAGAGATTTAAATGAGATATAAGACGACTTATGTTGGATTGAAACCAGATACTAGAACATCAGGTGTTGGCAGTGGTCTGTGATAGATTTTCCCATTTCAGAAATAATGCCCAGATTAAGCCGCATCTAAATCCTGAGCATCAAGACACTGGTGCATGCCTTTGTGACATTCTGATTGGCCTATTGCAAAGCTTTGTACCACAGTACATGCAGAGGATTGATGCACGGCTTGCAGCTGGTGCAGAACGCCACAGCCATACTGACTGCCAGCCTGTGATTGCGCCTAACCTCGCCACCTATTTTCTCGCCTCACCTTCTTTTGTTGGGGTTCCTCCCTGGGCCACCAAACCCAAGCTTCTCTCTATAGGTATTTGGACAACCTAATGATGGGTAACTGCACTCTACCCTAGATAGCATTCAAACTACTATGTAACGCTGGGTATCCCTAACCCTAGACTGTCTTGTTATTTAACTTTTATGCATATACGTTATTGCCTTATGTACTTATTGACATGGAGCCTTTGCAAAGGAGTCTACGACTCAAAGGTTGTAAATTCCGATTGCATGAAAATAAAATAAAAATATCTTGTTTCTAGCACATCCCTGCCCTACATACTCTGGGCCCAAGCTACCTGAAAAAGCTCCTCTGTCCTTATGCTCCTGACTGGTTTCTTTGCTCATTTGAGGAAGACCACCTGAGGGTATCCAAATCCCAGCTGAAACTATCGTGGGATCAGATGTGTGCTGTAGCAGCACCCACTTTATGGAACCAGCTGCCTTGCAGCTTCAGGAAGGCCCCCTCTTTAGATGTATTTAAAAGGGGGCTGTAGCACCCTCTCTTCTCCATGGCCCTTTTGTGCCAATGAATCCAACAACACTATGCCAATGTCTGGTATTTATTGCAATGTAAATGCGTTATGCACTGATCTTTGTGCTGCCATTTATTCTGCACTGTTGCTGTAATACGCTCAGAGCCTGCAGCAATGGGCACTACAGTATATAAATAAAAATACTACTAATACCGAATCCCTTTTGCACACAGCAAAAACCTTAACACAGACCACTTGTAATGCTGTTTATACAACGATAGATGGACCACAAGCATTTACAGAAATGTAAAGTTCACTCCCACATAAAGTTTCTTACCTCGGCAAATCCCAGTGAAATTGAGGGGTATTCAATCACTTGGAGGTTAAGAAAGTGAGCCACTCCTTCTTTGATAATGGTCTTGTTTTCACTGTCAAGCATTCGTTTATATATGCAGAGATACCAAGATGTATGAAACAGTGGGCAACCTGCAACAACAACAGAGTTCACCTGAACAAGCTTCACTCTCAAGGTCCCTATGATGTCCTCTCACCCCTTGATGGAAATAACCTTGTTGTATACAGCTGCCCATACAGTACATCATTCTTTGTATGATACAGTATATGGTCTGTGTATAGACATCCATGCACTCAACCCCCCATTGTACCACCGTAGTGACGTAGCTACTGCTGTACAATGATTTCTTGTTGCACCACAGTAGCTACGTCACAGAGGCAAGCACACTCAACAGAGTCAAACGAGTGCACAAAACTGCAACTGCGTCGGGGGCAGCGTGAGTTTGTACAATACGTTTATTCATTGGGCAACAAAGTAAGTAACTAAGAACAGTGTACGGAGCCCTATAAACTACATTAAATATTAATTTTATTATATTTATTGTCTTACAGGGTTTTAAATATGCAGAAAAAACTGATAGCAGTTTGATGTGTGAAACTGTTAATCAGTTGTAAAAATGCATAGCACTTGCCACAGATTGACTAGCAAAATGTTAAAAAATTATATAGTTGTATTTATGTTGTGTACTGTGTTGTGGACTCACAAAAAATGGTTAGCAGTCTTATGCTAAGCATTTCTGAAAATGGTTAGCATTACCCTGTTTTGCTTAGCGTTTAGCTATGCTATATCAGCTATTTAATACTCGGTTTTGGAGTACACCTTTGCGCCACAAGCTTGTTTGCAAAGGTTCCACGTCAACAGAAACCGTACAGGCATCAAAGCATAGCAGGGAAAACTGGAAACATTACAAACCATCAAACAGGAGAAAGCAAGGAAATACGTACACAGTTTACATCAATTGCAAGTGATTACCGCACAACAGTGTTTTGTCAACACCATACAAGGATCAGAACAGAGTTATACACAGTATTTACACTATTAGCAAGCCATTTAAAGAGCAGACACCTCAAGAAGAACTTTGGAAAACAGTACATTTGGACACAAAGCCGCTTATATTTCTAATTAGCTCTGTATTGCTTATCCCCATTATTTATTACTGAGGTCATATGCATGAAAACAGGATAGCTGTTCCTTGAGGATTCATCAGCTCCTATTGCTTCTTCCCAACCTGATGTCATAACACTCTGATTGTGACATCACAGTTTTTCCCATGGCTACAGACTGTGATGTCACAACAGGGCATTATGCTTTCAAGAAGTGATTAAGCTATAGAGGCAGATGAACTTCATGGGATAAAGATCTTGCTTTTGCAGGAATTTATTCAGTAATAAATAATAGAGAGAAGAAATCTATTGAAAATACAGTATATGAAATAGAAGCTGTATTGTGTCCAACTATTATGCTTTCCAAATTTTCCCTAAGACGTCAGCTGCTCTTTAATATTTGGTCAACCATACCAACTCGGCCATGTTTCCATCCCAGGGAACATCATTTACATCTTGATCTTTGCTCTCATGGTCTCTATAATGTCATCACAACCCCTCAATGAAAACACAGCCATGTGTATGATTACCTATGCATTATTCTATATGATCACTGCATTTTCTATCATTTACACCAAATATAACAGTGACACCAATGTAATGTTTTAGTATCCATTTTATTTCTCTAAAATGTTTTACGTGATGCGGGAGGTACGTGGGGAATGGGAACTGCATTTTTATTTTTCCTTTTGCTGTGGCAGGCCTAACAGCAAACATCCCAGTGATTTCACCAGAGAATACAGGGCATTCAGCTAAAAGTGGCCTTTGTTTCTACATTCAGTAAACTGCAGCTGTGCAAGCCAGATGCACCCCGTGGAGTTGGATGCTGTATAGTATTAATGGGACAGAGAGGTCCAAATCCGCATAACCAGTTCAGATCAATTCTGTCTTGGAGACTAACACACAGATAAACAAATTGTCCATGGTGTGATGCAGGAGAGACAAGCAGATGATGTGGGCAAAGGGGGCTGGCCTGGCATAGGTATTTATGTCCTATATTCCCTTGTGAAGTCAGTCATGCCTTTAGAATTGCTGCCACAACATCGCTGTCAGTAGGCTATGACTCAAGAGATTCCAGTCGGGGGTAAACTTCAACTATCTACTCAGAATCCAGTTAGAACTAAGTTAGGCTATTTTGTATGCATTCTTCTTGTTTAAAAGTGCTCTTTTTCGGCTAGCCCAGTGGCGCTGAGGGTTGAGGCATCAGCCTTACCTCGCGTGATGCCGCCGACCTGTGTTTCGGAAGCGAGTTCGGGGAGGAGAGGACTGAGTATCTGACGGACTGCTCTCCTCTCCTGGGAGGGAGAGGGGGGACCTGGTTCTGCAGTGCTAGTGGCTCCCAGTGAAGACTGGGTGCACTACAGTCGGGACCGCAAGATTGAGGGAAGATGTTGACGGACTCCTGCGGGTAGGAGCGCAACCACCGTGCGATGGACGTCATTGCACGCCCACGCCTCGGGGCAGAAGAAGGAAAAAGCCCGGAGGGGTAATTAAGAGGAGTGGGAGGGAGGGTGGGACAGCTGCAAGTTGAGGGGCTAGCTGCACAATCGAGCAGACTCGATAGGCAGTTAGTCCTGTTTCTGCTGGCGTGTTCATATGTTTGTACATCCACCTCCACTCAGCCAGGCAGTCGCATTTGGAAGAGCACCTGTAAATGGTGGTGGCATGTGGAAGAGTGGGATCAATGACAGACAGAACTGTGGTGCAAAAAAATGCAAATTACTGCATTTAACATTTTATTTCTTAAATCAGAAATAAATGACCAAAATAAACTGTTCAAAACAAAAGAAAAAAAAGAAAGAAAGCACTGTTACTTCACAGAAAGAAATATAAAGTGTTAAGTCCAGCACACTTCAAACAGGAATCACTTCTTCTTGGTCTGTCTGTCTTCCTTCTTTAACAAGCTCCTTCTTGCTCAGTGTCCAGAACCCTACAGAACACTCCTCCACATCTCCTCTCCCTAGCCAATCAAATAGGGGTTTATATAGTCTCCTCCTGGTACATTTTACTCCTCCCCTTTTTGGTGACATCATACCTTCTTCCTATATAAACTGTCATTCTGGGGCTGGCCAGCTCCTAAGCAAGGCCTGCTGAAGCCTAGGGTAAAAACAATCACTTTCAGTTCTTTTTCATGACTTCACAATCCATAATACATTGTGTTGTACAGCTTTAAGAAGTAGAAGAAAGTTTGTCTTTAAATAATAGCAAAACAATTCTGTCAGAAATACTCTGTTTTGTTCTTTTAAAACAGTCTAAGACAACAGAAAGAAAAACAGCTCTCTGTACCTCAGAGAGTCATTTTAATTCAAATTACAATTCATTAGCTACCATATAGAGCTTTTTTTTTTAACTCTTTCTGCCTGTTTAGGTTACTTCAGACGGCTGAAATTGCAGCTTTTTACCTTCCTCTACCTTCCATTGTTTACAGGGTTCAATAACCAGAGAAAACAGCTTTTCTTGGATCAGCAGGGACTCTGTTCTGTGGGTACCACTACTCTTTAACAACTCTGCAGCATTGTAGTCAACTTTTGGGGACAAATGCATTTAAAAAAGGGATAAAGACAGCAGCTTCTATTAGGAAACTGCTCTTTAAATCAGCAAGACAGTTGGATTTTGTTTTATGAAAAGGGCATTTAAAGGGATAGTAAAGCACAAAGAGATGTGTTTGCCAGGTTGGCCACCCTGACAAGAAAAGAAACAGTATAGTTTAGAATAAGTAAAAGAATATAGAAAAGAGTGAAACAGAATTTGTTTTTATTTTAAAGGGGAATGTTACCCTATTTTGTTATGCATAACAGGGGGGCCCTGTTACATTCCTCCCCACACAAACATCTAACCATCGGTTGGATGACCTGAACCCCCTTCCCGTGAAGGGGATGGAACTTCTGCTCTCCCACTCCAGAAGTTCCCCTCAGGGACTCTTTATCTTTAGTACTGACCACTGTCTTATCGAGACATAAATCAATATCTCAATCAATACACATTCCCTGAGGTTTAAAAAATGATAGAATGGTACACTCCATAAATACATTACAGTAGTCCTCAGAATCGTCATTTCAAAACAGCTTCAGCAATTCCTATCGCGCTGCACCAAAACGTGACATGAAATCAGCATTCTGATGCTGGGTACCAGATCTGTGTCTGACTGTGAAATGATACGGCTGGAGAACCAAGTACCAACACATAATCCGTGTATTTTTTTCTTTCATGTTATTAGGCCATACCAACGGATTATGGTCAGTAACCACCCCAAAATTATTACCCCAAAGAAAATATTTCAAGGCCTCAATGGCCCACTTCATTGCCAGGCATTCCTTCTCTACGGTGGAGTATTTCCTCTCCCGTTCATGTAGTTTTCTGCTAATATAAAGGATGAGGTGTTCACCATGTTTATCATGCTGAGATAACACTGCACCGATGCCTGTATCAGAAGCGTCAGTGTGAACCTCAAATGGCTTTGAAAAATCAGGACTTGACAATACTGGGGCTGAAAACAAGGCACCTTTTATACTCCGAAAAGCCTGGTCACACTCATCATTCCAATTTACTTTATCTGGGTTTTTGTTTTTGGTTAGCTCAGTCAGGGTGTAGCTAAAGTGGTAAAATCTGGGATAAACATTCTATAATAGCTGGCTAACCCTAAAAATGATCGAACGTGACGTTTTGTCCTGGGTACAGCACTATTAGCGACTGCATCCACTTTACTTACTTCTGGCTGTACTTTGCCATTACCGATAATGAAACCTAAATATCTGGTTTCTGTTTTGGCTAAGGCACATTTTGAGGGATTTATTCTAAGTCCAGCCTCCTTAATGCTCTGAATTACTGCACTTAAATGTCTCAAATGGGTGTCCCAGTCCAGACTGTAGATAACTACATCGTCCAGATAAGAAGCACTGTACAAATTATGGGGTCTCAAAATATGGTCCATATACCTCTGAAAGGTTGCCAGGGCACCATGAAGGCCGAACGGCATGGGCGTGAATTGAAACAACCCTATGGGTGTGCTGAAAGCTGTTAACTCCTGTGCACTTTGAGCTAGGGGTATTTGCCAATACCCCTTTGTTAATTCCAAAGTACTGATGTACTTTGCAGAACCTATTTGGTCTAGTAGGTCATCTATCCTAGGCATGGGGTATCTGTCAAAATCAGATATTGCATTGATCTTTCTGAAATCAAGACATAACCTGATACCTCCCTCCTCCTTTTCAACTATCACCAGTGGGGATGACCATGAACTACGTGATGGTACTACGACTTTATGGTTTCTGATGTATGGGTTTATGTTGTTGGATGTGTATTTCATGCTCTACCCCTACTGCTCGACCTGGTGTTCCTGTAAATGTCTCTTGATAATACTCTAAGAGATGCTCAATCTCTTGTTTTTGTTCAGGGTATAGGTCAGGGTTGATCTGGACTACTACTTTATTTGATTTCTTTCCGAGCCGATCATAGGCTATTTCTATCTCGGATGTATCTTGTTCTATTTGAATGCAGAGGCCAGTATCTGGAGGTGTTTCAACCCATTTTCTAAGTAGGTTAGCATGATATACATTTCGGGTGGGCCTATGATCTGGCATCTCAATCTCATAATTAACCTGGCGTGTCTGCCTGATTACCTTATAGGGACCTCTCCATTTCATTAATAGTTTGTTCTCACTAGAGGGTATCAATAACACCACATTCCCTCCAGGTTCAAATTGTTTCATTTTCAGGCCTTCATCATAACTCTTTTTGACACATTTGTTTTAGGTTTATATTTTGATGGGCTATTGTAACATATTTTACCAATCTTTCTCTGATCGCATACATATAATCAACAATATTATTATACCCAACATTCTTTCCCGCCTCCCAATGCTCTTTAACAACATCAAGGGGCCCCCTTGGATTTCGACCATACAGCAAAGAGAATGGGGGAAAACCAGTAGTGGCCTGGGCACCTCCCGATAAGCAAATAATAGGTATGCAAGCACTTATCCCAATCTCGCCCTCTTCTTGTACATACTTCTGCAGCATGCTTTTAAGCTTTTATTAAAACGTTCCACTAATCCATCTGGCTGAGGATGGTAAGGGATGTTTTACAGCTGATACGCCTAAAGGCGATACAATTCCCTTAACATGACAGAGGTGAAGTTACTGCCTCTATCTGTTAGGATGGTTTTGGATTCCCATTCGGCTAAAACTTTGGCCAACTCTTCAGCTATTCGAGGGCTGTAACCGGTCCTCATTGAATAGCTTCAGGATAACGAGTTGCGTAATCACAAATAACTAAGATGTATTGGTTGCCTTTAGAACTCTTAGTAAGCGGTCCTACCACATCCATCGCTATCCTTTCAAATGGGGTGGTGACATAGGGAATGGGTTGCAATGGTACCATATCCTTTTTTCCCTTCTTAGCTACCATCTGGCACTCGGGACAGGCTCTACAGTACTCAGCTACCTCCTGATGTATTCCTGGCCAATTAAATCTAGCTAGGATACGCTGTATGGTTCTGTCTCACCCTTCATGCCCTGCCATAGGTATTTTATGTGCCAGGTGCATTATTTTCTCTATATTTTTTTTTGGTACCATAAGCTGTTCTACCTGTTGTTCAGTACCAGGATCTCTAGTTACACTATATAATACACCTTTATTCACAACAAAACTAGAATGTCCAGGTTGTACTTCTTTTTTCACCTGTAAAAGAAAGGTTTTAAAGTCTCATCATTTACTTGATCCTGTTGTATTTCACAGGATTAAAGTTCAGGTATACTCTCTATCCCTTCTTTAACATGAGTTCCATGCCACCATACTTTCTCTTTCCTTCTTTCTTGCTTTGATTTTCTTGCCTTCCCTTTCTCATAAAAATAGTCCTCTTCGAAAAAAATACGTCCCCCAATTGTTGTACTTTAGCCTGTGATCTAGTTACCACAGGTACCAATTTAGAAAACATTGGTTGACGTTGTAACAACTTATCAAACTTGGGGAAGTCCTGTCCAATAATGACTGGTACTGGTAGGCGCGGTACTAAACCGACCACTATTTGATGACTTTCATTTTCCACAGTTAGGTTCATAGTGGCAGTATGGTACTGATGAATGTCACCATGCACACATCTCACCGTGGTATCATTACCAGTAATTTCTGTTTCTGGCACCAAATCAGATCTTAATAAGGTCTGCTTACTCCCCGAGTCTAACAATCCCAAAGTTTGTTGGTTACCAGTTCCTACTGAGGTCACATATCCTATGTTGGCAAGGGATAAATGAGTCACATCTGTCTTATGGGGGCAATTTGAACAATATGCCCCTTTCTTAGGCACTCATGGCATATTTCTGCATATGGTATCCTACCCCCTGGTTGTCTTCAACCATAGTTAGTATTTCAGGTGTTAGGGACAACAACTCTGGCTGGTGTTTGACTTGGGACTGGATTACTAGGTGGCCCCCTTGGTCTAGAGGGACGAGCAGCCAGATAATCGTCAGCTAATTTTATTGTAACTTCAGAAGATTCAGGTTTGTGTTCTTTTACCCATAACTGAACATCCATGGGCAATACCTGGATAAATTGTTCTATTATAATCAGCTCCATTATCTGATCAATAGTCTTAGTAGCTGACTATAACCATTTTACACAGTAATCCCTTAGTCTAGCATATGTCTCTCTAGGTGTATCACAGGATGACATTTTCTGTTGTCGGAAGCGCTGCCTATAGGTTTCAGTATTTATATTATACCTTCTTAGTACCTCTCCTTTAACTTTGTCATAGTCATTAGCATCTGTCCCACTTAACTGGCTATAAACAAGTTGTGATCTCCCCGAAAGATAAGGTACCAACCTGATTACCCACTGGTCCCTGGGCCAGGCACACGTCACTGCTATCCACTCAAAAGTGGTTAGATGAGCTTCAATGTCATCCATTTCTGTAAGTTTTGTAAGCTTAATATCTCGGGGTCCTGCTCGTTCTGTATGACCCTGATTCATCTCCTGAATGGCTTTCAAGGTATCCTGCCATTTCTCATCTTGTCGTCTCCGATCCTCGGCCTGCATCCTTCAGTCCTCTTCCCGCTGTCTTCGATCCTCTTCTCTCTGCTGCTCCAGGTCCAGTTGTCGTAGGCATAACCAATTTAACAAGTCACCTGGCTCTTCGGGTATTGCTGCCATCCGAGCCTCTGGACTCTTCCTCTCTTCCTTCTCTTCTGTATCAGTTTTCATCTTGGGTCTTGCACCAGGTTCCAACCCAGGCAACAAGGGTAGACCAGTTCTTTCTCTTACTAATCTAGTAAGATGTCCTGCACCAATTACTGTCTGATCCTTTTCTTCCATCTGCCAGGGCGCTGATATGTGACAATGCCCCCTGGTAGCACTCCCCAAGCAGCCTTAGTGTACGAGGAAGATCCAAGCGTGGGATCAATGACAGACACACAGACAGAACTTTGGTGCATAAAAATACAGGTTACTCACCTGTAACAGGAGTTCTAGGAATGGTATATGTTGTTCATCCACACTTATTGGCAGGTATCCTTGCCGCTTTAAATCTTGCCGGAAGGTCTTCAAGCTGGCTCCTCCCACCCAACCGGATGGTATAACTCTCGCCCGCCCCATGACGCCAGATCTGGCCCGCTGAAGCCTGTACAAAGGCCGGGTTGAGGTCGGAATGTAGGATGAACAATACATACCATTCCTAGAACTCCTGTTACAGGTGAGCAACCTGTATTTAGGGACATGGATATGTTGTTCATCCACACTTATTGGCAGACTCCTAGCAGTTCTCCGGAGGAGGGAGGCAAGACGCACACCCCCAATACTTACTTGGGAAAGAGAGACTGAGAACCGAGGCCCCAAAACCAGCATCCCGCGTGACTCAAGGTCGATGTGGTAATGGGTAATGAGGTGTTTGCTGACTTCAGGTAGCAGCCCTGCAGATTTCCTGGATAGGGACGTCCCTGGAAGCAGCCACCGATGCAGCAGTATGGCGGGTAGAATGAGCTCTATCCTCTGGGAGGCTCCATGCCCGTCAACTTATAGCAGAGATCTATGCAGGAGGTGACCCACCTGCTTATCGTCCGCTTGGCTGCAGGTCTGCCAGATGCGGCTTCAGCGTAGGTGACAAACAGCTGGCTAACCTCTCCCGAATTTCAGCTGCGGCGCTTTTTAACAGGCGAGCGCCTTCTAGGGTCCAAAGTATGGAGCCTATATTCGGCCTCCGAGGTGTGATTGGGGTAGAACACCGCAGAGTCAACACCTGGTTAAGGTGAAACTCCGACACCACCTTCGGAAGGAATTTCGGGTGGGGGCGCAGGACAACCTTGTCCCTGTGGAAGACCAGGTAAGGAGACTCGATGGAAAGCGCCTGGAGCTCTCCCATCCTTCTGGCTGACGTGATAGCCACCAAGAAGACGGTCTTCCACGACAGGTGAGAGAGAGCACACCTGTGCATAGGTTCGAATGGCTTGCCCATGAGCTTTGCCAGTACCAGCAGTAGATCCCACGGAGGTGGAGGTTCTCGCACCGGAAGGGAAATGTGATCAAGGCCTTTGAAAAGCGCCAGACCACCTTCTCCTGCGCTAACGACTGCTTCCCGCCCGCGCCTGTAAGCAGAGATGGCTGCCAGGTGCACCCTTAGGTCGCCGACCTAAGCCCTTGATTAGAAAGGGACCATAAATAGTCCAAGATGCTTGCCAAGGAACAGGAGGAAGGGTCCAAGCCCTTGCCCTGACACCAAATGGAAAACCTTTTCCATTTGAAGGCATAGCATTTTCTGGTCGACTCCTTACGGGACGCCTCAACTACACTGAGGACCTCGTCGGAAAGACCCAAGGCCTGGAACTCTAGCCGCTCAGGAACCAGGCCGTCAGGTGCAGGGATTGAAGGTCCGGATGGAACACCTTCCCCTGATTGACTGAGAGCAGGTCCGGGCGAGCTGGAAGCTGCCGTGGAGTCCTGGAGCTGAGACTGAGGAGATCTGGGTACCAGAACTGGCGAGGCCAGTCTGGGGCTATCAGAATCACCTGCGCCTTGTCCCTCCTCGCCTTGAGAAGCACCTTGTGGATCAAGGGAAATGGGGAAAGGCGAGAAGAGGCCCGGGTCCACTGCCTCGAGAAGGCATCCCCTGCAGCGAGCCCTGCTGAGGGGTGGGCATGGAACAGTCTCAGCTTCGGCTCTCCTGGAGGCAAACAGGTCCACCTGAGGTGTGCCCCAAAGGGAGAACAGATGCTGTACTACCTCCGGCAGGAGAGACCACTCGTGGGATGCAGCCCTATCCGCCCAGGGCATCGGCCAGGTGTTGGAGGCCCTGCCACATGAATGGCTAGAGATCCGCCTCCAGGCTGCGCACGAGTGACCAAATGCGGAGAGCTTTTGCATAGAAGCATGGAGCGCCCCGCCCTGGCGGTTTAGATAGTACATGGTCGTGGTATTGTCCGTCTGGACTCGGACCACTTGACCCCGGAGGAACGGAGCAAAGGCGGTGAGAGCTAGGCAGACCGCTCGGAGCTCCAGCAGGTTGATGTGGCATCGGGACTCCCGCGGGGACCAGAGGCCATGGGCCGTGTTCCCCAGATGGGCACCCAACCCATCAGAGAGGCATCGGTCGATAGAGACCGCCGGCTCTGGGCGACTAACGGATGCCCTCCTGCAAATGACCTGGAATGATCCACCACTGGAGAGCTGCTCCACATCCCTGTGTCACCGACACAAGCTGGTCCAAAGGATCGCAGCATTGTGACCACTGGCTGGCCAGTCCCCATTGAAGGGGACGCATGTTCCAGCGGGCCCAACGGACCACGCTGGTGCAGGCCGCCATGAGACCCAGGAGGCGCAGGAAGTCCCGGGCAGGGCGCAATTGCCCAACCAGAAATGATTGGGCAAAGGAGGAAAGAACCTCGGCTCTGTCCGCCGGGAGCCGCGCTCTGGCTCGAAGAGAGTCGAGCTGAGCCCCGATGAACAGAATCACCTGCTTCGGCTCGAGTTCCGACTTGGCCTCGTTGATAAGGAGGCCTAGTTGAGAGCAGACCTGGAGGGCCAGATCTCTGGACCACTCCACCTCCTGCCTGGAGGGAGCTGCTATCAGACAGTCGTCCAGGTAAGGGTACACCCGGACCCCTCGGCGCCGCAGGAATGCTGTCACCACTGCCATGCATTTGGTGAAGACCCTGGGAGCTGGAGACAAGCCGAAGGGCATGGCTTGGAACTCGAAAAGGGATCCCTCCGCTCGGAAGCGAAGGAATCTCTGGTGAGACGGACGGATAGGGACGTGAAAACGCTGGCCCGCAAGTCCAGAGAGCAGAACACACACCGCATTCCAAGGATGGTATTATCTGAGCCAGAGTGACCATCCTGAAGGTTCGAGACCTTAGGAACTTGTTTAGGTCGTAGGTCGAGAATGGGGCACCAGCCCCCGTCTGCTTCGAACCAGGAAGTACCTGGACACAAACCCGGGTCTGAAGGAGGGTCCTCCACCTCTTATCACCCCTTCTGGAGGAGGAGCTGATGGCTCGACGAGCCGCCAGCGAGGCTGGGGACCCTGAAGCCCCCGAGGGGCGACGGCTCTGAAGGGCTGCTCACTAATTCTAGAGGCAGGCCTCTTCCCATCACCTTCTTAAACCCACCTGTCCGTGGTGACAGCGACCAGGTGGAACGGAAGTGCCGAGCCGCCTCCACGGGGACCCAGGGTAAGGGGTGACGGGATGGGGCGACACCTCTCAGCCCGTCACTGGGCAGGCTTGGAGGATGGACCGCCGAGGGACCTCCTGGGCCTTTTCTCCTGCCTCCTGTTAGAGGAAGCCTGGCTTGGGTTTGGGATGCCAAGGTCGAGCCTGCTGGCCCTGACGTTGTTGGGCGGGCGCCTGGGGCGCAGAAGGACGAAGGGCTTAGGGCATGGTTTATGGCCTTTGTCCTTCTGGGCGGGAAGAGACCGAGTCCAAGGTAGCATTGGACTTCTCGATCCTCTGCAGGTGACCTTCCACCCCAGGGCCGAAGAGGTCAGTCCCCAAAAAGGGAACATCCGCCAACTTGTGCTGGGTATCCGAAGTAAAGGTGGATATCCTCAGCCAAGCCCGCCGACGCATAGCCACTGCGGCCGCCACCGACCTGGCATGAGTCCCCAATATCCAAAGCAGTCTGGAGCTGCTGTTTGGCCACTGCCCTGCCCTGGTCCCGCACCTGCTTGACCGTAGTCTGCTGATCACGGGAGATGAGGAATAACCTCATCCAGGGAGCCCAACAGGCATGAGAAAATGTTATGAGGACGGGCCGAACTGGCCTGACGAAGGCAGAGAGAGGACGATAGATTCTTTTCGCCCGACATAATCCAATTCTTGGACTCCTTTGTCGGAGGTTTGTCCACATCCCTGGCGCTAGCCGGCACGCTCGGAAAACGTTGTCGGTAACCAACCCTCAGCAGAGGGGTGCTCAAAAACGGGATAGGGAACCTGGGGACGCAGATACTTCTGGCCATCCTGGCCGGGCGCAGGACAGGAAGCAGGGCGCTGCCAAGCTCCAGGGCCGGACCCACTATGGCCTCGCCACGGAGAAAGCCTCCGCCGGAGAATCCTCCGTCCAGAATCTCCATGAGGGGATACCTGTCCCATTTGGAACGGGTTCGAGCTTCATCCCGGTGGATTCCGAGATGAGCCGAAGCAGTCCTAGGAAGGACAACGGGCTATCGTCCATAGACTGTCCTCCTGAGGACTCCAAGTCCAGTCGCTTGGAGAAAAAGGAGGAATTATCCTCGGACTCGGAGGAGTCCTCGAAGAGCTGCCTCTGGCCTGAGCCACCCTCAACCTGCCGAGGTCGGTCGGGAGTGAGGGTAACCGACAGCCGATGGGGTAGACCCTTAGCCGACCGAGAATCCCTGGTCGGAGCCCCAAACAGTGGCTTTGGAGGCGGAGGTTCCACTGGAATCGGTGGAGCAGCTGGTTTTGGCCGAACAACCGGCCTGGGTACAGGCTCCTCGGGTAAGTCGAGGGGTTGTGTCGGCCGCTCCGGTGACAGCCACTTAATGGCCGGGGAAGGCGACTGCGTCGGCTTACTCCCGGTCAGAAGCTGTTGCCACATGAGGTCCTCGTACCGTCGACGTAACTTACGCCGAAGCCTCCCCTCGTCGGAGGAGGAGGACGAGGACGAGCGGCGACGCCGCTTACCCTCGGTGCCGAGACCGAGACCGCCTATGACGGCGGGATCGGCTGGACCGCGAAGAGGTCCGAGACCGAGACCGAGAGCCTCGGCTCTTCCGAGGTCGGTGCAGGGAAGTGTCGGCAGGAACCGGCACTCCCTTCGGCTCGGAGGGTTCATCCGAGGGCTCCGGAACCGGAGGCACAGGCAAGCCCACGGGATCCTCAACTCCCTCCGGGGAAACCGGGGAGAGAGGAATCTCGGCTTCTATGGGCGACAGCCCGTCTAACGGGTCGAGAAAATCTCGACTTCGTCGAACAGGAGTCTCAGTCAACTGACCTGGACGGGGCACCGTGGAGACCAGTGGCCGGGTCGACGGTCGGACCGGGTCGACGGGTCGGGCGCACTCGGGAGGGGGACCTTTCATCCCAAGAGCGCCGACGGAGGGATTTCACCCTTGTCCCTTTTTGGACCGAAAAAGGTCCAGCAGACGCTGGCCTTCTCCCCAGTGGAGAGGGACAGACAAAGCTCCTAAATGAAGCTGTGTAGGAAGAACCCAGAGGAAGGGATAAATGTCAGCGTCGAGGAAGATGCCCGGCCGCCCCTCTCGAGGGGCCATCATCTGCTCGAGCTGATCCGCCGAGCGCCACCAGGACACCACCGACCGGGCCTCCTTAGACTTCACCGGAGAAGCGCTTCGGGACGCAGCCCAGTTGCAATTGGGCAGCACGGTCTTCGAGGACGAAGGCGAGAAGGAAGAGCACAGGTCGCGAGTCCCGTGGTCGGCTCAAGGCCTAAACAGTAGACACGCGGGAGTGTGGATCCGCCCGGTATCTCTTCTTCTGATTCCGCAGGGGCATCTAAAACCGAGTCGATTTGTCCATCGTAGCCGCGAGGGATCAAGACCAAGTCTTTTAGCAAAAACTTTCAAATTCGCAAACGGAAGAAATAGGAATCAGTCGAAACGAGAGCGCAGGAGGGAACCTGAGCTCCAAGTGGTAAGGAAGATCTACGCCATGGGGCGAGCCGAGAGTTATACCATCCGGTGGGTGAGGAGCCAGCTTGAAGACCTTCCGGCAAGATTTAAAGCGGCAAGGATACCTGCCAATAAGTGTGGATGAACAACATATCCATGTCCCCAGAAATGCAAATTACTGCATTTATCATTTTATTTCTTAAAACACATATAAATGTCCAAAATAAACTGTTCAAAACAAAAAAAAAAAAAGAAAGAAAGCACTGTTACTTCACAGAAAGAAATATAAAGTGTTAAGTCCAGCACACTTCAAACAGGAATCACTTCTTCTTGGTCTGTCTTCCTTCTTTAACAGCTATGGCTTTCCTTGAACAAGCTCCTTCTTGCTCAGTGTCCAGAACCCTACTGAACACTCCTCCACATCTCCTCTCCCTAGCCAATCAAATAGGAGTTTATATAGTCTCCTCCTGGTACATTTTACTCCTCCCCTTTTTGGTGACATCATACCTTCTTCCTATATAAACTGTCATTCTGGGGCTGGCCAGCTCCTAAGCAGGGCCTACTGAAGCCTAGGGTAAAAACAATCACTTTCAGTTCTTTTTCATGACTTCACAATCCATAATACATTGTGTTGTACAGCTTTAAGAAGTAGAAGAAAGTTTGTCTTTAAATAATAGCAAAACAATTCTGTCAGAAATACTCTGTTTTGTTCTTTTAAAACAGTCTAAGACAACAGAAAGAAAAACAGCTCTCTGTACCTCAGAGAGTCATTTTAATTCAAATTACAATTCATTAGCTACCATATAGAGTTTTTTTATCTCTTTCTGCCTGTTTGGTTTATTTCAGATGGCTGAAATTGCAGCTTTTTACCTTCCTCTGCCTGCCATTGTTTACAGGGTTCAATAACCAGAGAAAACAGCTTTTCTTGGATCAGCAGGGACTCTGTTCTGTAGGTACCACTACTCTTTAACAACTCTGCAGCATTGTAGTCTACTTTTGGGGACAAATGCATTTTAAAACAGGATAAAGACAGCAGCTTCTATTAGGAAACTGCTCTTTAAATCAGCAAATCAGTTGGATTTTGTTTTATGAAAAGGGGGCATTTAAAGGGATAGTAAAGCACAAAGAGATGTGTTTGTCAGGTTGGCCACCCTGACAAGAAAAGAAACAGAATAGTTTAGAATAAGGAAAAGAATATAGAAAAGAGTGAAACAGAATTTTTTTATTTTAAAGGGGAATGTTACCCTATTTTGTTATGCATAACAGGAGGGCCCTGTTACATGGCAGCCCCGCCTCGGGGGGGGGTACAAGCCAGGGGAGGGGGGTTGATGTCAGCGGTCTGAGAGTGGCAGAGGAGCCCCGGAGGGGGTTCTGAGTTGGGGGGGAGGTCCTCAGACAGGGTGGAACAAGCCACCCTGGTAAGCTACTCCCGAAGGACAGTGCAGGTGCCGGTGACCAGAGGGGAAAAAAAAAAGTAAAAAAAAAATGTTCTTTTTCCTTTCTGTAGTGTAATATATTTTACAAACCAAAAAGCTGAGCACTCGCCAACCTCAAACGAACAAGGGCACAGGTCTCATATAAAAATAATTCTATTACATATTATAAATATGTGGCATAGAAAACGCCTGACGCATTTCGGATAACAAACACCATCCTTTCTCAAAGGCTAACTGCATATAAGTATAGCAGCAATTTATAAAGTGCAGTCAAAAAACATAACACTCACAAGTAGCATGCTGACTGGTTAAAGCACTTCGTATCAATTAATAGCTCCAACTCTACCAAAACAATGATTCCCTACACATTACAGAAGATAAACTGACACACAACTCTACCAAAACAATGATTCCCTACACATTACAGAAGATAAACTGTGACACACAACTCTACCAGGACAATGATTCCCTACACATTACAGAAGATAAACTGTGACACACAACTCTATCAAAACAATGGTTCCCTACACATTACAGAAGATACACTGTGACATACAACTCTATAGACATCAAATACATATAAGTAGGATTGGCAGGATTCAGTTTTTATTTTTTTAAATTTGACCGAAAAAAAATCGATCTTTATTTTGTGTTTTTATTTCCATTTTCCCAATTTAAATTTATGCAAATGATCAAACAAAACTGAGTATAAAAAACATGTTTTATTTCAATGTATTCAAGTATCAAAAGTAGTAATACACACGACATTAACACTACAATAGCTTCTGGAGCACGGTATTAAAAACAGGTTTGTAACACACATACATATGCATTGATTAAAGCAAAGGTAATAAATACAGCTTTGCCCACTAAGTTAATTTTCCCTCAGACACTTCTTGTTGCCCAAAACTTTGAAAAGATGCAGTTATATCTTTGTTATGGTACAAAACATTAAGTTGTCCAAGTCTTTCATCAGACAAATGCATCCTACATTTGTGCTGCACCTTTTGAAACAAACTGAAAGATTGTTCCACACACACAGAAGTCAGAGGAATTGCCAATGCATGTAACACTACTGCGCTAAGTGTGGGGAATTGCTGCTTCTTACATTTCCAAAAGTCAAGTGCAGTAATGTTACCATCAGAAGGCTGCTCCAGACACATGTACTGATGAAACTCATGCTTGAACAGTTCGGGGTTACACCATAAATGCCTAACAATGTTTTGGTACGAGGCAACATCAGTTGATAGCTGCGTTTTTAAAAATGGGCCAAACAGCTGAAGATTTGCAAACAGTGAACCCGGCCCATACAGTCCCCCTGGTACACTGCGTGCCATAGTAGCTTTTAACTTTTATTCAAACTGTGAGGCAAAGGCGTGCATTGCAATGGACAATTTTGACCTTTTTGAGCCCATAGATTTAAGGTCGACTAGTTTTTATGGCTGAATCAGGATCAGCTGCGACTTTAAGGTCACAGTTAATTAACTTTTCTACATGGTGAGATAGAGGGTCACTGGTCTCAAGCTTCAGGTGCACTTCATGAATTTTGCTTAAAAAGAGGCAAATAAAAAGCACAGTTATGTAAGACCTTACCGTAACAGTAGATCTTCGTGAGAGGTTCCTGCAGTAGGTCATTACATATAGGACTGCACCTTCTGGCGTCAGGACTGCATGGCAAACTTTTCCAGCATTGTCTGGCGGGGGACCGTCCACCCGACGTCACATGACAGACATCAGCGTGACCCTATAAAAAGTGGGTGGTCCCCACGCCCACCTTCCAGTTCTCCTGCCGGAGATCCAAGGAGGATGAGACGGTAGAAAGGATAAAATCCTGGAGCCCAGTTCAGAATGGCTGAAAGAAATGCAGAAACTGGGGGAAGAAGGGAAGGAACCTCTCTCGAAGATCTACTGTTACGGTAAGTTCTTACGTAACTGTACTATCTTACTTCAAGAGGGTTCCAGCAGTAGGTCATTACATATAGGACTAAATCCCAAGCAGTCACTCACAGAGAGACCGAGAGAGTCACAGGAGGGGGAGCTACAGAAAGACAGCACAGGACCAGCCTAAGACAGTAGGCCCCGCAAGACGGCAAGGCCGAACCCGGCCCTACGCCTAGAGGCAATGTCCAGACTGTAATGTTTTGTGAAGGTATGGTTGGAACTCCAGGTTGCTGCCGCATAGATCTCTGCTGCAGAAACATTCCGCAGGAATGCCGTAGAGGTAGCCATGCCTCTAGCAGAGTGACCTCTAACCTCCCCCAGAAGAGGTTTGTTGTACTTCTGGTAGCAGAAGTGAATGCAGTTACCAAGCCATTTAGAAAGGCACTGTTTAGAAACTGCTGACTCCAAGTATTTGGGAGCAAAGGAGACAAAAAGCTGATCAGACTTTCTGGACTACTTAGTTCTATGAACGTACCATCTGAGGATTCTATAAACATCCAAGGTGTGAAGGAGATCCTCCCCCCTGTTAGAATGAACAGGGTAATAAACAGAGAGTTCAACTGTCTGGTTTAAGGTGAACTCAGAGACCACCTTAGGAAGAAACTTAGGATTAGTACGCAGGACCACCCCGGTCCTTGTGGAAAATCAAATGAGGCTCCTTATGCATCAGGGCCTGAAGCTCAGAAATCCTATGAGCAAAAGTAATGGCAACTAAAAATAGCACCTTCCAGGAAAGGTAGCGCATGTCACATCTCATCGCTGGTTCAAAGGGAGGAAGCGTAAGCTTCTCTAACACAAAATTCAAACCCCAAGGTGGGGTGGGGTTACGAATAGGAGGTTTTAGGTGGAGGATTCCTTTCAAAAAGGTCTGACCTCCAACTGAGCCACAGTTTTTCCTTCCACTAGCACGTGGTAGGCCGAAATGGCCAATAAGTGAACCTTAAGTGACGAATATGACAGAGCTGAATTAGACAGGTGCAGAAGGTACTCCATGACCTGGAGAGCAGAGCAGATAAAGGGATGCCAGCCTTTGGAAGCCACCCAAATGGAAAAACACTTCCATTTCATGGCATAGGTGGATCTGGTGGAGGGGTCTTCTCGCTTCCACCAGGACCTGAGCGACCTTTTGGAAGACCCCAAAATGAGCTCTGATTATGTCTGAAGGAGCCATGCATGAAGATGCAATGTCCTGAGTCCTGGAAGTACCAACCTGCCTTGATCCTGAGTCAACAGATCGTGCCTGAGAAGTAAAGGAATTGGGAGCTCCACTGAGAACTGCTGCATTAGCGGAAATACAGGTTACTCACCTGTAACAGGAGTTCTAGGAATGGTATATGTTGTTCATCCACACTCATTGGCAGGTATCCTTGCCGCTTTAAATCTTGCCGGAAGGTCTTCAAGCTTGCTCCTCCCACCCAACCGGGTGGTACAACTCTCGGCTCCGCCCCATGACGCCAGATCTGCCCGCTGGAAGCTGCCCGGCTGTGCGCCGGGCCGAGGTCGGAGAGTCAGGATGAACAACACATACCATTCCTAGAACTCCTGTTACAGGTGAGTAAACTGTATTTCTAGGACATGGATATGTTGTTCATCCACACTCATTGGCAGACTCCTAGCAGTTCTCCGGAGGAGGGAGGCAAGACGACACCCCAATACTTACTTGGGAAAGAGAGCTGGAGAACCGAGGCCCCAAAACCAGCATCCCGGCGTGACTCAAGGTCGATGTGGTAATGGGTAATGAAGGTGTTTGCTGACTTCCAGGTAGCAGCCCTGCAGATTTCCTGGATAGGGACGTCCCTGGAAGCAGCCACCGTTGCAGCAGTATGGCGGGTAGAATGAGCTCTTATCCCTCTGGGAGGCTCCATGCCCGCCAACTTATAGCAGAGATCTATGCAGGAGGTTACCCACCTGCTTATCGTCCGCTTGGCTGCAGGTCTGCCAGATGCGGCTTCAGCGTAGGTGACAAACAGCTGGCGAACCTCTCCCCGAATTTCAGCCGTGGGCTCCTTATAATAAGCGAGCGCCCTTCTAGGGTCCAGAGTATGGAGCCTATATTCGGCCTCCGAGGTGTGATTGGGGTAGAACACCGGCAGAGTCAACACCTGGTTAAGGTGAAACTCCGACACCACCTTCGGAAGGAATTTCGGGGGGGAGCGGACAACTTGTCCTGTGGAAGACCAGGTAAGGAGACTCGATGAAAACGCCTGGAGCTCTCCCATCCTTCTGGCTGACGGATAGCCACCAAGAAGGCGGTCTTCCACGACAGGTGAGAGAGAGCACACCTGTGCATAGGTTCGAATGGCTTGCCCATGAGCTTTGCCAGTACCAGCAGTAGATCCCACGAGGTGGGGGTTCCCGACTGGAGGAAATGTGATCAGGCCTTTGAAAAAGCGCCAGACCACCTTCCTCTGCGCCACTGACTGCTTCCCCGCCGCGCCCGTAAGCAGAGATGGCTGCCAGGTGCACCCTTAGGGTCGCCGACCTAAGCCCTTGACTAGAAAGGGACCATAAATAGTCCAAGATGCTTGCCAAGGAACAGGAGGAAGGGTCCAAGCCCTTGTTCTGACACCAAATGGAAAACCTTTTCCATTTGAAGGCATAGCATTTTCTGGTCGACTTTACGGGACGCCTCAACTACATTGAGGACCTCGTCGAAAGACCCATGCCTGGAACTCTAGCCGCCAGAACCAGGCCGTCAGGTGCAGGGATTGAAGGTCCGGATGGAACACCTTCCCTGATTGACTGAGAGCAGGTCCGGGCGAGCTGGAAGCTGCACGAGTCCTGGAGCTGAGACTGAGGAGATCTGGTACCAGAACTGGCGAGGCCAGTCTGGGGCTATCAGAATCACCGCGCCTTGTCCCTCCCTCGCCTTGAGAAGCACCTTGTGGATCAAGGGAAATGGGGAAAGGCGAAAAGAGGCCCGGGGTCCATTGCCCGAGAAGGCATCCCTGCAGCGAGCCCCTGCTGAGGGGGCGGCATGGAACAGACTCAGCTCGCTGCCTCCCTGAGGCAAACAGGTCCACCTGAGGTGTGCCCCAAAGGGAGAACAGATGCTGTACTACCTCCGCAGGAGAGACCACTGTGGGATGCAGCCCCTATCCGCTCAGGGCATCGGCCAGGGTGTTGGAGGCTCCTGCCACGTGAATGGCTAGGAGATCCGCCTCAGGCTGCGACGACAGTGACCAAATCCGGAGAGCTTCCTTGCATAGAAGCATGGAGCGACCCCGCCCCTGGCGGTTTAGATAGTACATAGTCGTGGTATTGTCCGTCTGGACTCGGACCACTTGACCCCGGAGGAACGGAGCAAAGGCGGTGAGAGCTAGGCGGACCGCTCGGGAGCTCCAGCAGGTTGATGTGGCATCGGGACTCCCTGCGGACCAGAGGCCATGAGCCGCGTGTTCCCCAGATGGGCACCCCAACCCATCAGAGGCATCGGTCGACAGAGAGACCGCTCGGCTCGAGGCGGACGACGGATGCCCTCCTGCAAATGATCTGGAACGGTCCACCACTGGAGAGCGCTCCCATCCCCTGTGTCACCGACTACAAGCTGGTCCAAGGGATCGCAGCATTGTGACCACTGGCTGGCCAGTCCCCACTGAAGGGGACGCATGTTCCAGCGGGCCCAACGGACCACGCTGGTGCAGGCCGCCATGAGACCCAGGAGGCGCAGGAAGTCCCGGCAGGGCGCAATTGCCCAACCAGAAATGATCGGGCAAAGGAGGAAAGAACCTGGCCCTGTCCGCCGGGACAGCTTGGCTCAAGAGAGTCGAGCTGCGCCGATGAATAGAATCACCTGCTTGCTCGAGTTTCGACTTGGCCTCGTTGATAAGGGAGGCCCAGTTGAGAGCAGACCTGGAGGCCAGATCTCTGGACCACTCCGCCTCCTTCCTGGAGGAGCTGCTATCAGCCAGTCGTCCAGGTAAGGGTACACCGGACCCTCGGCGCAGAGAATGCTGTCACCACAGCCATGCATTTGGTGAAGACCCTGGGAGCTGGAGACAAGCCGAAGGGCATGGCTTGGAACTCGAAGAGGGATCCTTCCGCTCGAAGCGAAGGAATCTCTGGTGAGACGGACGGATAGGGACGTGAAAAACGCTGGCCCTGCAAGTCCAGAGAGCAGAACCACACCGCTGCTCCAAGGATGGTATTATCTGAGCCAGAGTGACCATCCTGAAGGTTCGAGACCTTAGGAACTTGTTTAGGTCGTAGGTCGAGAATGGGGCGCCAGCCCCCCGTCCGCTTCGGAACCAGGAAGTACCTGGACACAAACCCTGGGTCTGAAGGAGGGTCCACCACCTCTCTTATCACCTCCTTCTGGAGGAGAGCGACGTCGGCTCGACGAGCCGCCAGTGAGGCTGGGGATCCCGAAGCCCCCCGAGGGGCGACGGCTCTGAAGGGTGGTGCCTGCTCGAATTCCAGAGGCAGGCCTCTTCCCACCACCTCCAAGACCCACCTGTCCGTGGTAACAGCGGACCAGGCGGAACGGAAGTGGCTGGAGCCGCCTCTCACGGGGACCTAGGGGTAGGGTGACGGGATGGGGCGACACCCCTCAGCCTGCCACTGGGCAGGCTTGGAGGAGGGACCGGCCGAGGGACCTCCTGGGCCTTTCCTCCTTGCCTCCTGTTAGAGGAAGCCGGGGGTTTGGGTTTGGGATGCCAAGGTCGAGCCTGCTGGCCCTGACGTTGTTGGGTCAAGGCGCTGGGGCACAGAAGGACTAAAGGGCTTAGGCTGTGGTTTGGCGGCCTTGTCCTTCTGAGCGAAGAGACCCGAGTCCAAGGTGGCATTGACTTCTCGATCCTCTGCAGGTGACCTTCCACCCCAGGGCCAAGAGGTCAGTCCCAAAGGGGAACATCCGCCAACTTGTGCTGGGTATCCGGGTAAAGGTGGATATCCTCAGCCAAGCTCACGACGATAGCCACTGCGGCCGCCACCGATCTGGCACATGAGTCCCCTATATCCAAAGCAGTCTGGAGCTGTTGTTGGCCACTGCTCTTGCTCTGGTCCCGCACCTGCTTAACCGTAGTCTGCAGATCGGGGAAGATGAGGATGACCTCATCCAGGAGCCCAACAGGGCATGAGAAAATGTGCCATGAGGACGGCCAACTGGCCTGACTAAGGCGACGAGAGGACGAGCGAGACTTTTCGCCCGACATAGTCCAATTCTTGGACCCTTGTCAGGAGGTTTGTCCACATCCCTGGCGCTGCCGGGCGCACCGGAAAACGCTGTCGGTAACCAACCCTCAGCAGAGGGGTGTTCCAAAACCGGACAAGGAACCGTAGGGACCGCGATACTTCCTGGCCATCCTGGCCGGGCGCAGGGCAGGAAGCAGGGCTGCCAAAGCTCCAGTGCCGACCCACTATGGCCTCGCCACCGGAAAGGCCTCCGCCGGAGAATCCCCTCGGTCCAGAATCTCCGTGGAGGATACCTCGGCCTGCTTGGAAACAGGTTCGAGCTCCATCCCGGTAGACTCCGAGATGAGCCAAGCAGTCCTAGGAAGGACGACGGGCTATCGCCCATTGACTGACCTCCTGAAGACTCCAAGTCCAGTCGCTGAGAAAAGGAGGAATCATCTTCGACTCGAAGAATCCTCAAGAGCTGCTCTCTGCCTCGAGCCACCCTTCACCTGCCGAGGTCGGTCGAGTGAGGGTAACTGACAGCCGATGGGGTAGACCCTAGCCGACCGAGAATCCTTGGTCGGAGCCCCAACTGGGCTGTGGAGGCGGAGGTTCCACCGGAATCGGTGGAGCAGAGCTGGTTTGGCCGAACAACCGCCTGGGTATAGGCCTCGGATAAGTCGAGGGGTTGTGTCGGCCGCCCGTGACAGCTACTTATGGGCGGGAAGGCGACGGGTCGGCTTATTCCCGCCAGGAGGAGCTGTTGCAACACATAAGGTCTCGACTGGCCGACGTAATTTACGCCGAAGCTCCTCATCCGAGGAGGAGGACGAGGACGAGCGGCGACGCCGCTTACCGCGGTGCCGAGACCGAGACCGCCTATGACGGTGGGATCGGCTGGACCGCGAAGAGGTCCGAGACCGAGACCGAGAGTCCCGGAATTTCCGAGGTCGGTGCGGGGAGGTGTCGGCCGGAACCGGCACTCCCTTCGGCTCGGATGGTCCATCCGAGGGCTCCGGAACCGGAGGCATAGGCGAGCCCACGGGATCCTCAACTCCTCCCTGGGAACTGGGAGGGGAATTCGGCTGTTAAAGGCGACAGCTCGTCCAATGGGTCGAGAAAATCTCGACTTCATCGGGTGGGAGTCTCGGTCAACTGACCTGACGGGACACTGCGAGGCCAGTGGTCAAGCCGAGCGGCCACTCGAGCCGACGGTCGACGGCCCGGGAGAGGGACCTTTCCCGCTCCCCAAGAGCGCCGACGGAGGGACTTACCTGTCCTCTTTTGGACCGAGAATAAGGTCCAGCAGACACAGGCCCTTCTCCTTTAGTGGAGAGGGACAGACAAAGCTCCTTAAAGAAGCCGTAGGAAGAACCCAGAGAGAGCGATAAATGCCACGAGGAAGATATCGCCCGCCGCCTCCCCTTCGAGGGGCGCACCATCCGCCGAGCTGATCCGCCGAGCCCGCCACGCCGTGACACCGCCAACCGGCCTCCTTGGACTTCACCGAGGGAAACGCTTCGGACGCCCAGTTGCAATCGGGCAGCACGGTCTCGAGGACGAGGTCGGTGAAAGATGAGCACAGGCTCCAAGCCCGCGGGTCGCAAGCTCAAGGCCTAAGCAGTAGACACACATGGAGTGTGGATCCGTCCGAGACATCTTCTGCCCGCATGGGCATCTCCAATCCGGAGTCGATTTGTCCATCGCAGCCAGGATAGAAGACTGAAGTCTTTTGCAAAATTTATTTTTAAATCCACAAACGGAGAATAGGAACCTAGTCACAAACGCAGAGCGTTATGAGGGAACCTGAGCTTCCAAGCTGTAAGGAAGATCTGGCGTCATGGGGCGCAGCCGGGAGTTATACCACCCGGGTGGGTGGGAGGAGCAAGCTTGAAGACCTTCCGGCAAGATTTAAAGCGGCAAGGATACCTGCCAATGAGTGTGGATGAACAACATATCCATGTCCCTAGAAACCAAATTTGCCTCAGCCAGAGAGGAGCGACCAGGATCATCCAAGGTCCCTCTGCCTGGAGCTTGAGAGGTACCCTCTGAAAAATGGGAAAGGGAGGGAAGGCGTAAAGAAACTTCCCTGTCTATAAAAGTGGTGACAAGACCAATCATGCAAACTATCGGCCGATCTCCATATTGCCCCCTTCCTCCCTAACACAATGACAACGCGTTGCACTAGAAAGCTCCAGGCTCTGGAACAAGCGAGCAAAAGCTGAGAAGTTTTGCGTCGGATGGGGAGGTGAACAGATCGATGTCTGGGCAACCCCACCTCTGGAAGAGAGAGTCTGCTACCTCCTGACTTAATTCCCATTCATGAGCGGGGGACGACGTCCAACTGAGGCTGTCTGCCAGAACGCTGTGAATGCCTGGAACATGCACGGCTATAAGAAACAGGTCATGCTGGACTGCCCAATTCCACACCCTCATCACCTCCCTGCATAGGTGGTACGACCGGGTGCCTCCCTGTTTGTTGATGTACCAGACTACCAACATATTGTCTGTCTGTATCACCAGTGTTCCTCTCAACAGGCTGGTCTGAAAAGTCTGAAGGGCATAAAGAACCGCCCTCATATCAAGAATATTGATGTGCAAGTACATCTCCAGCTGGGACCATAAACCCTGGGTTTGGCAGTCCCCCAGTTGCGGTCCCCAACCCAGGCACAAAGCATCTGTGGTGAGGGTCCCTAGAAGATGGGCATTTCGAAAGGGAAGTCCCTTGGACAGATTCAGAGGGTCCAGCCACCATTTTAGATCCCTCTTGACTGCTCTGGAGACCAGAATGGGATGGTCCAGATCGTCCAAGCATTGATCCCATTGGACGTGTAGAGTCCACTGGGAGATCCGCATATGCAGCCTGGCTAAAGGTACTGTGGAGAAAGAGGCTGCCATCAGGCCCAGCAAGCACAGCAATGCTCTGGCCAGAAGAGATCTGAACGAGATCACCAGGACGACCTACTCTCGGAAAGTCTCCACTCTGAGGGAAGAAAGGCTCTGCACTGGACCGTGTCCAAAACCACCCCTATGAATTGAAGGTTCTGAGAGGGGGTTAAAGATGACTTGGGGAGACTGACTGTGATTCCCAGGTGGGGGAAAAAAGTCCAGGGTAACCGAGAGGGAGTCCAAAAGGCTGCCCCTGCACGGAGCTGAAAGTAGCCAGTCATCCAGGTAGGGGAACACCGCTATACCCTGGCAGCGTAAGGCTGTTGCCTCCATTGCTAGGCACTTGGTGAAAACCCGAGGTGCTGAGGACAGACCAAAGGGGAGGGCTGTGAACTGGAAGTACTCCCTCTGGAAACAAAACAGCAGGAAACGGCGGTGGGTAGGGAAGATTGGGATACGCAGGTAAGCATCCTGCATGTCTAGAGCACAGAGCCAGTGATCCTGCTGCAGAAGGGGCAGGAGGCTCTGAACAGTCAGCATGCGGAACCTCTTGTACTCGAGGAAGAGGTTCAGGCTGCTGAGGTCCAGGATTGGTCTGAGGTCACCAGTCTTTTTTTGGGACCAGAAAGAAGTGGGAGTAAAACCCCCTTCCTCTCTGAGCGACTGGCATGGATTCTATTGCTGCCTTCTGTTCCAGTATCCTGATCTCCTCCTCAAGTGCGGGGCATAGTGCAAGCGACCAGGAGGAGAGTCTGGAGGCAGCTCCAGAAACTCTAGCGTGTGCCCTTGAGAAATGAGCTGTAGGACCAACGTGTCAGAGGTGATGTCCTCCCACTCCTCACTGGTTCCACCTTTTGAAGTGGAGGGGATGGAAGACTGGGCGAGTCAGGAGGCAGAGGGGCGGGGGAGCAAACGCCCTCCTGCTGGTGTCTGAGATTTGGTGGCCAGTGAAGAGGAGAAAGTGGCTCATCTTTTGGTCTGCTTCTTTGGGCTAGATTGCTTCCCTTGGTGCTTTAACTGGTGCCGAAAGGGCTGCTTCTTCTGAGTACCAGCCCTATACATAGTGGTCAGGCCCTCAGATCGGTCCGTTCAATCTTGGAGGCCCATAATCAGATCTTTGGTGTCCCCTCCAAAGAGGACCGATCCCCTGAAGGAAGCGTCCTGAACGACTACTTGTACATTTATCAACAGACCAGAAATACACAGCGAAGCGTGCCTCCTGAGGCTGATGGCAGTGGCTGAGGAGCAGGCCACTGTGTCCACTGACTCGTAGGTGGCCCGAAGAGCATGTCTGCAAGAAATTTTAGAAAGACAGAGCTCTTTAGCGATCTCCTCTTTGAGGTCAGAGTCCTCCAGGGAGGATATGTTGTCCTCAAGATTAGCAAAGGTGGCCTTTTGAAATGACACCATATGCACTACATAATTCAGGGAGCGCAGAGCACACATGGCCGAAGCGTAATCCTTCCTCCCGAAATTGATCCAATTGCCTGGACTCCTAGTCTGGAGGGGATGTGCTCATGTGCCTGGGGTTAGCTGAGCAGTCATGAGCGGCAGTAATGACAATGGGGTCTGCCTTAGGGTGAGAGTCCAGGAAGGGGACACCCTTGGGAGAGCGGTAGATCCTGTCTGCCTTCTTAGGGACAGCAGGAATGGAGTGTGGCAATTTCCAAATGGTAGTAAGATCCTCGTGCAGTGCTATCCAAGGAGGAACTGCTATGAGGGAGGCAGCCTCCAGATCTAAATGTTCAGCTAAACACTTCCTCGAAGGATCCAGATCCTCAGCATTCCAACCGCTTGCCTGCTGGATTATGTAGAGGAGCTTCATGAAAGAAAGGTCATCCGGAGGAGACTCTTTGCCCCTAGGAGGAGAGGACAGCTCATCTGAGGAAGACTCTGATGTATAGGTGTCAGATTCAGGGGGCTCCTCACCCTCTGGACATTCAAAATCCAGAAGAGGGATGTCCTGAGGGGTAGTACCTGAGACATGCACCATCTACCATGGGGCAGGAGATGGAGGGGTCAGGGCACTGCCACCGGGCTAGGAAGAGTATGTTCCAGGTCAGTAAAAAGCTGGGATTTCGCATCCTTCCACCAAGACTGAATAAGAGATTGGAAGTCTGGTTGTGGAGGAGGAGAAGGCAGGTTGGCTGGGTGTATGTAAAAATGGGTTCCCAAACCCACATATTGAGGAGGGGGCTACCCCTGTTGATACCCAGGGAAATAGCCCTGGGAATAATGGGGTATCGATGGGCCTGACAGCGGAAGGAGGGGTGCCTGATGTCCAGTAAAAATAGGGCCAGATGGTAGGTCTTGGCCAAGAGGTCTGGACGGGCCAGGATAAATACCCGACATCACAATAGCTGACGTAGGGATGGCCATTTTCGGGGTAGTTGACGAAAGGGGAATAAACGTTGGGGCATCTGATGTAGGGTGAGCCAGTGTTAGACCCAAAGAGGTCAGACTGCATAAGAGGCGAAGCGTTGGGCCCTGACGGAGGGAGCTGACGTGTGAAATCCGATGGTGCTCCTGACGTCAAAGGAAGAACAGCAGGCGGAAGGCGATCCGACGCCAGGGTAGCTGGCAAAGGTGAAGTATCCTGTGGGGGGATCTGAGGAACCACCAGAGTGGGCGAAGACAGAACCAATTCCAGACGTCCTTCTTCCTCCTCTGTCCCAGATGTAGGCTGTGGGGCAGGGGAAACCACCGGAGGAGATGGAGAGGAAGTCTCCTGGCCGGGCAGGCCCCAGGGGAGGGCTGACTCAGAAAAGCCAGCGCGCTCTGCTGGATACTGGGTATAACGGCATGAGTCCCCGATGGGAGAGCAATGCCCAAGCAGTCGTCAGAGGTGACTGACCGACCGGAAGAAACAGCGACTGGGCGGTGGAGGGTGGGACCCTCGACTGACTTATCGGTCGGAGATGAGTGGACTGCTTGCTGCTTTTGGACGGAGTCCAACTTACCGACCGCTGGGTGGGCCCCGGAGGAGCTGGGGTCCAACTTACTGGCAAGGACCGGGCATTTACTAGAGGCTGACTTACTGGTCGAAATTGGTTGGAAGACGGCGGAAGCACTGAAGGTCATCCCCGAAGCTGCTTGGGTCACCACGAAGGTGGGCGGAGGTGACAGGGCCTTGCTAGTCAAGGGCTTGCTAACTGAGGATCGGTCCCAGTCCTCATGGTGCTCCTTTTCTCTGTGCCTCTCCTTGTCTTTTTTCTTTTTCTGTTTGTCCGATGAAGGGGAAGAATCTGAGTCCTGAATTTTCTGCATCTCCTACTCAAGTGAAGCAATTCTGGACTTAAGGAGATGGACCTCCAGAACCTGCTGTCATTTGCGAGTGGCCTGGTTGAAGGGCTGGCAGTCAGGACAGGCCACAGTGTCGTGGTCAGAGCCTAAACAGAAGAGGCAGAGATGATGGACGCCTTCGTGAGGAATTTGCGCACCCTCTATATCTTGTTCCCACTTCTCCTCGCCCTCTCCTTTCTGCCTCCCCTCTTCTAACCTCCCTGGTCCATGCCACCCCCCCCCCACCAACCACTACCAAGGCACGCTCCACTATGCACCCTGCCCTCCCCTTGGACCTCCATTTGCTACTACCTGGATGCTCCTAAATATCCCTGTGTTTGGTCTGTGGGCCAGCTTATCTCCACTCTCACGCAAAGCATCGCACTGGGACCTTTGCCAGGAACCTATTATTGGCTCATACAAACGACGGCATCGCAAATTCTCACTCAAGGAACTTTGCTTATGCTCCATGAAGCTCCTTCTCCTTCTGATTTCGGGTAACATCCATTCAAACCCATGTCCAATCTGCTGCAGTTATGCAAAACCTTCTGGGGCTCTTATCCTTGCAACCCTCAACATTTGCAGTTTACTACCTAAGCGTGATGCTCTCCAAACCTTTGCAAGCCAACATAGCCCTGACGTCCTAGCTGTTATCAAAACCTGGCTGATGCCCAAAGTCCCAGACCTGGCAATCGCCCTACAAGGTTACAACGTATTCAGGCTGGATCGAATCTCTAAAAGAGGCAGGGGTTGTGCCATCTATATTAAAGACATTCTCATGGGTCACCCCATTGCAACTAGCCCACCTGACACTACAGCCAAGATTGTACCCATCAAAATTCTCTTAGGGGGCCAATAATAAAGCCCTCACAATCTTCTCAGTTTATATCCCTCCAAAAGACCAAGGAAATGGCCTCAGTGATGTTCTCAACTTTATCAGTACCCAACCTCCTGGCTCGGAACTTATCCTGCTAGGCGATTTTAACAAACTGGCTTGCCTCGGATGCAGGTGTATACAAGGATGTCATCACAGCAGCCAATCTTACGCAGATGGCTGCCTTCCCCACAAGGACAAACTACAAAACAGGCGCTAGTACTCTCCTGGACTGGGTCCTTGCCAGCCACCCTTCCCATCTCTCCCGCACCACTGTCCTCCCGGATTCACTCAGTGACCACTCCCCGTCATTTGTGAATGGTCTAACAAATTTTTCAAGCCCCCCCCCCAAAAAAAATTATCACCAGCAGAGTCCTCCCCCCACAAGCAACTTATCATTTTAAATACTACCTGAGTCCACAAGACTGGCTACCCATTTACAAGGCGACGGATGTTAATGTGGCTCTTGACTACTTCATCACCACCGTCAATGTGTACTGTGACTACTTTGCTCCATTCAAAAAACGCAAAGCTAAGGCTCTCTTTAACCCATGGCTCACTGTGGAGCTCCTTGCTCAGCTCAAATCAAGGGACAACCTTTGGGCACTGACAAAAGCTACAGGCAGGCAATCAGACGTACAGAAGCATGCCCGAAACAGCTGCACTAAATCTATCCGGCTAATGAAAAGTACATATTACAGGGATGCTCTCACCAATACCTGGGAAATAGGAGAGCTTGCTGGGATACTATTAAAAAAGTAACAGGGAAGCAACCAAAAACCTCCCCGTCTATGCTAAACATTGATGGGACCACTACTCTAGACCCTATGGTCATTGCCAGTACCTTCAATGCTGCCTTCACCAACCTCAGTTCCATTCTTCCTCCTGACTTTTCTGCAGTAAACGACTCTCCCTCAATCATAAACCCCACCACACCGTCTAAACACCTTCCTTTCTACTTCAAAGAGGTCAAACTGAAAGAAGCCCACAATTACATTACCAAAGCAATCTCCAAGTCCAGAACTAGTGGTGACTCCTTGGACCTTAAGCTGCTGTCTCTCACACTTGAAGAGGTACTACGTTCGTTAACCAGAATTCTTAACCTCTCCCTTAGCTGCAATCAGTTCCCTGACAAATGGAAATCTGCCACTGTTACACTGGTCCATAAAAGTGGTGACAAGACCAATCATGCAAACTATCGGCAGATCTCCACATTGCCCCCATCCTCTCTAAGGCCCTTGAGCGTATAGTTGCGGACCAGCTCACTGACTACCTGAACAAATATAATATTCTGTGCACACAGCAACATGGCTTCAGAAAAGGTCACAGCACCACCTCTGCCCTCCTAGAGTTCACTGGAGCACTGCACAGCACACTGGACAGTGGCCACCTAACGGGCAGTCTTTATCGACTTGACCAAGGCGTTTGATACTGACCACCATCGGCTGCTAATAGACCAGCTACTGAACGCTGGGCTCTCTCATGACTCTACAGTGTGGTTCAAAAGCTACCTTGAAAATCGTTCGCAAAGTGTAAAAATTGCCGACGTACTCTGATACTCGACCAGTTCGCTCTGGTGTCCCCCAGGGATCCTTACTGGGTCCACTTCTTTTTAGCCTTTTTCTAAATTCCCCTTCCACAATCCTGCTTGGAACAAATCATCCTGTATGCTGACGACGCAGTTGTTCTCTCTTCACACAAAGACCCTACACCACTACAACTTAATCTACAACATGGTTTCACCTCTGTTGAGAATTGGTTTACTAATCATAACCTTGTCCTTAATCACAAAAAACAAAGTCTATGCTTTTTAGCAGCTCTCACAACCAGCACAGGCTACACCCCCTGACTATCTCCTCCAGCCAGGGGAATACCCTTGAACAGGTCCAATCTTTCAAATACCTAGGGATCCTGCTTGACTTCAATCTATCCTACGGGCCAACATTGACAGCGTAGCAAAAGCTGCTAATACGCGACTAGGCTTACTGTTCAAGCACAAGCAACATCTCACCCCGGAAGCCTTGAAGATTGCTGTCCAGAGTTACGTGAACTCCATCATTAATTACGGCCTAATCATTTATGGCTCAGCCACGGCAACTACCCTCAGATGCATATCAAAATTCCTCAACAAGGCCTGTCGGCTTATCACTGGAGCCCACCGTCTCATTCATACCTGTGATCTTTATGCTCAATCTGGATGGCTCCAACTCTCCAACTGTATTAAGTATCTAACCTGCACCATGGTGAAAAAAAGTATCTTGGGCCTCGCCCCTCCTGGTGTCCAAGCTCTACTGCGCCCTAGCACTAACTCGCGAAGCTCCAGGAGATCTGAAGTGCAGCTCTTACAGGTTCCCCGCTGTCACACTATGCAGGGTCAATGATATTTCACCCACAGGGCTCCCTCGTGGCTGAATGGTCTCAGCACCACCATCTCCTCTGCTCCCAAACTCTGCATGTTTAAAACCAGGCTCCGACACCATCTTACTGCCTCCAGCTCCTGTGATTGCCTTATCTAATCAGAAATACTTGCCACCACCAACAGCCTTGCCTTGCCACCCCTCCTCATAGCACTTATCTCATATTTTACCTCTGCTCCCATGATCCCTCCCCCTTCCCACGTCCCCCTCCCTCCCTCACTCCAGCACTTCTCCCTGTGATGTCTGACAATGCCTCCGGCTGCTACTACTCCCATCTTGCCTTCCTGTTCCTCCTCCATTGTTCTTTACCTCTCTCCTAGTTGATGTTGCTCTGGGCCATATTATTTACTGAGCTTTCTAATGCGTCGCCTCCTCCCTTAATTAATAACTGTCTAATGTACTGTTTACCTGCAATGTTGTTATTTCTGTTGTATCCTCTGTATTGTACTTCAACTGACGTGGAACCTTTGTAAAAGAGCCTTGGCTCAAAGGTATTTGTAATCCTAGAACTAAATAAATAAAAAGAAAATAAAACACTTGGTGCACTTCTTCTTTGCCTTTGGACGTGGAGATGGAGAAGACAAAGTCACGAAAATGGATTGGTTATATGATGAAAATAAAGAAAATGGTGATCAACAAAGCTGTAGGTTACCGTGAGGTACTAGAGCAGGTTGATGGCGAGAAAGAACTGGTAGGCAGGCTTGTGGACCGCCCACTTTATAGGGTCACGCTGATGTCTATCACGTGACGTCGGGTGGGCGGTCCCCCACCAGACACTGCTGGAAAAGTTTGCCGTACCGTCCTGACGCCAGGTAGGGAGCAGTCCTATATGTAATGACCTACTGCAGGAACCCTGTCGAAGTAAGATCTCAACATGCAGTACAGCTCCCTCCAAGTGCCATCCTCAGCAACCATGGTTTTTAGTCTGCAGGCCTTTTTTGACTCGCATGCTGCTTCTTCATTCACCAGGAAGTCTGTTACACTGTTCCAGTGCAAATAAATAAACTTTGCTGCTTCCAGCCACGAGAACCATTTGGTAGGTACCACGCGTGGTGGGACTCGCAATGAGGAGGTGCTGACTAGATTGTTAGTGCAGACTTTGAAAAATGCTCTTCACTGATGGTTAGCATCCTTGAATATTGCAGGAAAATGTATGACAAACTCCTTAACACCCGCAAACTCTGGAGTTCCCAAGGCATGCTCGATCGCTACATGAAGTGAATGTGCAACAGATGCAGGTAAATCTCTCTTAAATCTTTTACCAGTCTCTGCATGACCATGTACATGGCAGAGTCGCTATTTATTGAGATACAGTTGTCCCAAATCTGACCATACTGCAGCCTTACATCGTGCAGCAGTGTTGAAATGACTCCAGCATTGCACTGTATCAGGACTGAAGATTTCAATAGGAAACTGTGTATTACTTTTGTGGTCTCACTGTAGAATACTGTGATTATGTTAACAGCAGGTAGCCCTGCTAGTTCTGGGGTCTCATCAATAACAAGGGAAAATCTCTGGCCACCAAACATGCCCTTGATAGCATTTTTGTGATTTATGTAAACCTCTGGCAAGTATTTATCAACCAGCTAATGTCTCTCAGGGCAAGTTCTGGCTGCAGGGGCATACTTCCTCAACAGAGCCAAAAAGAAGCTGTCTCCATGAACTGCGTTCACAGGAATCCCCTCGAATCAGCAGCATCCTCCCATTTCTGCTTTAATCACCCAATGCATGCCTCTGTTGAAAACTGGCTTATGCTCGCCTGCATTTCTTTGAGCTTCAAGTGTGTCTTGCTAATTAAATGCTCTGTGATTCTGTTGGACTGGACAGAAACTTCGGTTTTGCAGACTTTACACTGCAAGATCTCTACGTTCTCCCCCATACCAGTCTTCTTAACTGTTTTTAGTTCTAGGTCGGGGTACAGGCTACAATACTCACCTGGAGTTTATTTTTCTGCCAATTCTGGTGTGTTACAACCTGCTGTTCTAACACTGACCAGCTAACACTAAGCTTTAGGTAGTAACACCAATTAACAAGCTAATTGAGCAACACAAAGAAAGGCTTGAGACTACGTTGGAATGCAACACCTATCAAAAGATTTCAATAGCTTTAGTTGGCGGGCTATCATTGGGTGCTCTGACACTTAGGAGTATTGTTAATTTCATGTTAATTGCAACCCCTTTGATCTGTCATAGACCAAAATCATTGCTGCCAAGAGTGGAATACTTACATTTAATGTCTTTAAAGAGACATTACACTAGTCAGGTCAGCACAGAGCAACAGCAGACTGTGACTTGAATCACTATTTATTTTCATCGACTTTACAAAAGTGTACTTCGCCGCCATTTATAGCAGGATATTGATATTTATCGAATCCCAGCAAGTCTACATATAAGTAATATATAAACACTGAAAAAAAAGGATGAAGGGGGGGGTGACTTTAGATTGAAGGTGGAACCTCAGACTGATGGGAATGAAGGACTTTCAAAACAAATGTTTTGGGCCAATAACAGTTGCCTCGAGTAAACGACACAAAATAACTAAAAGCTTGAGGAATGGATAAAGTACTGAAAGAAGTGTTAAGGCATCACTTATCTCCCATAGCATAAATAGCAGTCCCTCGTGGATAGCAGATTACTTGGAGCTGGGTAAACGGAAGTACTTTAGTTTTATGCCATTTTGCCTCCAGGTCATATCCACATTACATTAAATAAAAATTACATTTCCTTTATTCTCGTGCTACATATGAGGCCCGATTCTATGTTGTAAGGAACTGGAGAAAAATTGTTACATCAATGATTTTGTACCAATATCTTGCTTGCAATTGCCAAGCTACGCTCAGGAGGAGTCATAATCACTGTCCATGCCAGCATACATCAAAGTGCACTGGTCACTGAAGGGGTGGGGTTGCCATGCTAATGGTACCACAGCATGGTGACCTTCGCCGCTCCCCCGCCTGTAAAATGTTCACAGGCAGGCTGCAGGAGTGTTGCAAAAGTGCAACTGGCCTTAAACTGCCAACAGGGGATTGACTTCTTTGATGGCATGTTTATGTCAGGCAGCAGTTGTGAGATTATGGGGCAAGGGAAGGGTATCAACTGGACTACCAGGCCAGTTTTATGGATTGAGGTTAGGGAAGCAGGCCACTGGAACACCTGGAGACAATGAGGGATAGTAAGCATTCATAATCAACTGGATCCACAAGCAGGCCATAAGTAGCGTTCAGAAGGTAGGGGAGATGAGTCTGTTTAACAGACAACGCACACTTTTGTACATGGTGCGGTGCCAACCACAGACATGCAAGATTTCTTCTTATGGGATGCTACTGGGCGTAAACCTATTTTGCGCCCAGTAACATCAGGAATGGCTCATTCGCATTCAGACATGCAGCGGGGAAACTCCTCCACCCCTTTCATAAAAGTGCTGTTTTGAGCATAGTAATTTTATCGATTGCTAAAATAGGGTTTTGTGACACACAAAATTCTGCTTGAGAATCAGATTCAAGATATTCTGCAATTCACTGTGGGAGTGTAACTTTGTGGAATAAAAGATACCATATTCACGTCAACTACAGTGAGGGACAATGCCTTATGTCTCAGCCTTTATTTCAGAGGATATGTATGCATGACATGCACTAAAGTGGTAGCAGTTTACTACTGAATAATCAACTACTGAGTAATCGAAGGGTCAACGTGTTTCTTAAATAATCAATCTCCTACATTTCACATACAGTACAATTTAGGCACTGCAACATGCACTTTAAATGAAATAGGCTTACCTTGCTTATCTGACACAGAAGATTCTATCAAGTGGCTTAACTTTGGCAAAATGGGTTTTATTACGTGAACCTGAAATTTTAAACACAATTATGAAAAGGTCTGAGAAATAGAGATTCCTTATGAACATACGAAATTTGCCAGCAGATAAAGGCCTAGAGGTCTATCAAGTCTGCTCGAATGTGCAGCTAGCAGCCCTTATTCTGCAGCTGCCCCTCCCTTCCACCCTTCCCCTTCATTAACCCTCCCCCTTGTCCTGTCCCATCCTCGTTTGAAGCAGTCCACTGTTCTACTGCATACCACTTCTGCAGGTAACGCATTCCACCTAGCCACCACCCTCTCTGTAAAAAGTGTCTCCTCATCTCCTCCTGAACCTTCCTCCTCCAGTCTCATATCATGGCCCTGGTGGCCCTCCCCTTCCTTACTTTGAACAGCCCCTCTGTACCAGTCTTGTTTATTCCTTTCATGTATTTAAAGGTTTCAATCATGTCACCCCTTGTCTCCTCCAGTGAGTACATGTTCAACTCCTTCAAACTCCTCTCGTATGATAAGTCCCGCAGCCCCTTGATCATCTTTGTCGCCCTGCGCTCTACCCCCTCCAGTAACTTAATGTCCCTCTTCAGATACGGGCGCCAGTACTGCACGCAGTACTCCAGGTGTGGTCTAACTAATGACCTATACAGTGGCAGAATCACCTCCTCCCTCCTCGAGGATATACCCCTTGCAATACAACCCAGCATTTTGTTGGCCTTTGCAGCTGCCTTCCTACATTGTGCTGAGTTGTTCATTTTCCTTGTAATGAGCACACCCAGATCCTTCTCCTCCTCTGTCTGGGCTAGCTGCACTCCCCAGCTGGTAACTCCTCCTTGGGTTCTTCATCCCAAATGCAGCACCTTGCACTTTTGGCATTAAACCCCAGTTGCCAGGTGTCTGACCAGGTTTCAAGCTTTGCCAGATCATCCTGCAACCCTTGCCATCCCCTAGGTCATCCACCACCGCGCCACTCTGTGGTATCATCAGTAAACAGACTGATCTTGCTCTTGATGTCCCATGATATGTCTGCAATGAATATCCCAAACAACACTGGTCCCAACACCGAGCCCTGTGGAACACCGGGCGTCACTGCCCTTGGGTGAGAGCTCCTCACCCACCACCACCCTCTGTTGCCTTCCCTGAAGCCAGTTCCCTACCCAGCTCACCAGCTTTGCACCCGCCCCTGTGCCTACTAACTTCCTTCCCAGCCTTCCATGCGGCACCGAGTCGAATGCCTTACTGAAGTCCAGATAGAGGACATCCACTGCATGGCCCCTGTCCAGTTGCCTAGTTACCCAGTCGTAGAACTCGACCAGGTTAGTTTGGCAGGATCTGCCACATATGAAGCCATGCTGTCTGCTGTCCTTTAGCCTCTAGGAGGGCCACCAGCCTCTCCTTCAGGATAGTCTCCATTAGCTTACCCACGATGGATGTGAGGCTCACTGGTCTGTAGTTTCCCGGTTCATCCTTGGGGCTACTCTTGTGGAGGGGCACCACATGAGCCATCCTCCAGTCCTGAGGTACACACCCCAAATGTAGTGAGGCATTAAATAGGTCTGCCAAAGGTCCTGCAAGGACCTCTGCCAGCTCCTTCAGTACCCTGGGGTGGATGCCATCTGGGCCTGGCGCCTTGTCCACCCTCAGCGCCTTCAAACCCTCTCGAACTCTGCCCTCCATGATTTCCCCATCTGTCACCACTTCTCCCTGCTTCTGCCATTTCTCCCACCTTGGGTGTCACCCCCCTCTTCTCTTTAGTAAATACTGAGCAGAAGTACTCATTTAGTGCTTCCGCCTTATCGCACCCTGCTTCCACCCAACCCCCCTCCTTCCTTATCCTTACTATGTGGTCCTTACAGCTCCTTTTCTCCCTGATGTACTTGAAGTCCTTCTCCCCCTTCTTAATGTTTACACACACACACACACACACACACACACACACACACACACACACACCATACGCCTGATGTTAATCTCTGGTTAACATGCATGTAGGGAACAATCACATGCTGAAAGAGATGCACCACTATTTAAAATCCCACTTTTATTATAATAGCATTATGCCATGTGTAAGAAATATGCAGTGCTGTGATTGGCTGATGCACCTGTACAGCTGAGTAATTATCTGCCCATAATTACACACCTGCACTTCTTTCAAGATACCAGCTTCTGTACCTTAGAAAACCATTATAATATCAGTACACTGCTGCATCAAGTGCAAATAACTGCTGTACCGAGTGAGGGCGTTTTTCTTATGCATACTATAACAACACTTATGGCTTTTACCTTCCATTTATTGCAACCGAAGCAACAGTGCAGCTGAAAAATAAACACATGGGTGGCAATCCCTCACTCCCACTGCCAGTAAGTTATCTAGCTACTGTTTTACTTTGTCAGTTTGACTCAGAGGGTCACGTTTAGGGAGATCGCTGGTAGTTGATCCCTGCTTCCGCTGTCTACAAGAACTACAGTGCTGCCTCCGTGATTCTAATATACAACTTAGCTAACGTTGATCCAAGTCTCTGATCTCTTCAACAGTATAACACAGTTTGTGCTCTCACTTTTTATGTGACTGGCAGAGACAAAGAGAGACGTAATGGAGGAAGCCCCGCTAACAAGGCAGCCACATGGAACAGGAACTTTTTATAATTTTAATTGCAGCTCCCCATCTAGATGCCTTTTAAATTTATAACATTGGTTAAAAAAATCAGTTGGTGTGATTTTTCTTACATATGTTATTAGTCCAATAAAATACTCTAGGGATGTGCGGTTATGGCCAATAATCACTCTTCTCCCTTGGATGTTTAAAGACACTCAAGAGCCGGCTCCATGGTGCCTGGCGATGGGGGAATCGCCAGGCACTCTGGCGACCAAGGTTTGTGCCTGGAGGTGTCTGCACTGTTTCTCTATCGAGCCCGGCTTCGATGGAAGTGCCCGCTGGAGCAGTCTCCTCTCTCGGAGGTGCCACGGAGGTGGGGCCCCAACAAAGGGATACATTGGGTCAACTGGGCTTCAGCATAGATGGGGGCAGTGAGATGGCGATGGGGGGTCTGGTGGCGGGGGCCCTTGGTAGTCCAAAGGAGTGGCTGGCCAGCAGGGCTGGGGGCCAAAAATAAAAAATTTATACTCAAGTGCAAGCAGCTCATACCTAACAACACCCTTGGGAGGCGTGGGATTACTGACCCATAATCACACACACATTAAACATTATGTGCCAGTTGAGTTAGGGGGATAGAACTTAGTAACCGAACGCCGACTCTTTAACCAGGACAGCATAGCTCAGATGCTATCCTGTTTTCGGTGGGATCCTGCTTTTCACAATTTATACACTGTATTTATGCAGGATAGCATAGCTCAGATGCAAAATCTCATTTCTGATGGGTCCCTGCTTTTACCCATTTTTATAATGTATTTACCCAGGATAGCCCAGCTGAAAGGCAAGTGATATTTTCATTGGTGTCCAGCTTCTTCTATGTACTTTTCCCAGGATGCAGCAGCACAGAGGCACAGTTCAGCTGTACTGGTGTCCTGCTAATACTTACTTTTACTAAATATTTAACCAGGACAGACCAGATGAGATGCAGTAGCTCTTTTTCACAGTTTTGTTTTTTTTTTTTTATGACCTGACATTATAATTTAGAAATGTGGATTTTTTTTAATCCCATCCGACAGGTGATTTTGCATTGTGATTGCGATAACATGTTTCTGTGGGGATGTGTAAAATGATACCTGCCATATTCAGGAGGTGGGGTAACACAAGGGATATGCCGAACTCTGCTAAAGGGGCCAAAATCTGCAAAAATAAAGTAATGAGTAAACGTTGGAACAATTAAACGTTTCTTTCTAACTTAGTTGTTTTGTGACATTTTGACCCCAAATTTTCAACACAGTCTTTTTAGGACGCCTCCTTTTGAACATCACAGGTGTCATTTATCAAATACGGGGCAAAATGTAATTTCGTGCCACACGTGTAAAAACAACATTATGGTCAGGATTCGAAAAATGACACTCGTCACTTTCATGAGGTGGTGTAAAAAAATGGCTACGTAGAAAATTTGAGGTCAAAATATTAAAATTACCAGTTATGAGTGAGTGTTGAAAAATCTAAACACATCTTGATAACTTTGTTGTGTTTTTTTTTTTTCTCCAAAATTTTCAACATGGCCTTTTTGGGATCTCACTTCATAAAGCTGGTTGGTGAAATTTTTCAAATCCCGGCCAAAAGATGATTTTGCAGAGCGACTACGAAATCACCTTTCAGGTGACGACTGCGAAATCACCTTTCAGGTGGGATTTGAAAAATTTAACCTATCTTGTTCATGAGGTTGGGTCCCAAAAAGGCCATGTTGAAAATTTTGAGGAAAAATATTTAAAAATGATTACGTTTTGAACACAAGTTCAAAACACATTGAAATACACTACCTGCAGATTACCTGATTTCCACAGTTCCCAGTACAGCACTGAAGAGTGAAGACGTGTCTCCGGTCTAAAGAGGATTACGGCGTTGGACCCCTGGTAAGTAAGGGGTTGGGTGGGTGCTGAGTTGGGGGAGGGTTCAATAGTGATGGCAACAGACATCAATGGACAGTTTCTTTTTCCTTTTTTACACAGAGTATCAAAAGAAAAAAAGACTACAAGGGACAGTATTCTTTATTGAGTGTGAGGGGTGTTAACTTGTAAGGGACCGGTGATGGGATTCTGGAATTGAAGGCAGGACTGCACACAGAGGGAGGGCACAGAAGTGGGGTTAATTCATACCAGCAAGGATGGGATTCAGAATGGAGAATGGAACAGCACACAGAAGGAGTGAGCGGGAGGGGGTTTAACTTGTACTGGTGGGTGCAGGATTTCAAAACGGAGGGCTGAACACCCGTAACTTAATCAGTTGGGGGGGGGGTAGAGAAGCAGGCTTAGCTGCTTCATGCAGATGAAGGCATCAAGGCGCTCTCTCATAGGAGCACTTTGATCCTTTCAACTGCACTAAGTTTTTGCCCGATAACCACTGACCAGTGTCATGATCAGTCTGGCAGACATTTGATCTGTCACAGTCAAGCCCACTGAAGCTTGAACTCCATCTGGCCCAACAGTGACAAACCTCTGAAATGCAGCTCTTTGTAACAAAATGTTTGCTGCATACGCACGTGCACGTAAACATAACAACAGAGACTAGAAGGTAAGCACAGCAGCAAGGGGTGGAGTGCGAGACAGTAAAAACAAGCAGCCCAACTGGAGTGTACGTATATCATGAATTGAAGCCAGACTCTCAGTATGAATACTCAGAGCAGCAATGGTTTCTGATAAAAATGGAAGAAGGTTAGAGGAGATGGTCTTTGCAGTAATTAGTGGATGCCTGCATTAGCCACTTTTACTTTACCTAATTAGCAGAAGTGAAAGAAAACATGTGTCCCTGTCATTGTTGCTTTGAGTTAATACATTAGAGTCTGCTGGTCTATCTAGAGTGAGTGTGTGTGCGTGCATGCGAGTGCACGTATACAAGTTTATACGTGTCTGTGCAAGTCAAGTCAACTCACAACACAGCAAAACAGAGTCCAATTTAATTAAAAAAAAATCCTCTCTGATTTGATACGAGTCAGTTAGTCCAACCGTGCCATAACAGTGGTAGGAATCTGAATGCCTGCACTTTTGACACTTTCTAAAACTTATCAGCTCAGTTTTCTTTTTAGGCTTCAATTTTTGATCAGACTCAGACATGAGACCTGAATAGGCATCATAGCAAATACTAACCACACTCCTTGAGAGTCAGTCACAATGTTGACCACAGTTCTCGCGCACCGAAATCTACAATAAAGTTTAAAAAAAGAATTGATACAAAACTCTAAAACTGTTACGCTATAAAGAGCTAAACTGTGATTCCACCACAGTCCTTGTGAGCAGAGTGCGAAATGCAGTTTACGCCATGGTCCCTGGAACCATTCGGGAAACGTGAAAACACAAAAACATGAAATTTGCAAAAAAATAAAAATTAAAAAAATCACAGTAAGGGAACCAAGAGCACTGCTATTTTTTTAAAGTCTGTTTTACTGAGGCAACAGCAAAAGTGCAGGTAAAAGAATTCCATAGACAAATCAGTTAATACTGACCAGGGTTTAAAATTGGCACCTCCCACCTGTTGAATGCAGGTGGATTTCAAGTTGGGCAAGTAAAACTGCCACAGCTGAGCACCCACCGGGCTCCTGTTCTGTGCCAAACTCAGTGACAGCCAACTAACCCCAAACAAAGCCAGCCAGCATGGCTGTGGCGTCTCTTATTCAGGTTTCTTTGTTGCTTTTCAGGGCTTTCACCTTTGTTTCAACGGGGGACTGCAGCAAAAGATTAGAGCTAGGGGACTTGTGGATGAAGTGCTCAATTAGGTCCGCAACGTTAGTATACCTCATGATTGGCTATGGCGTCAGGTAGGGGGTGTAGCTGGTCAGTGTGTGCTGGAACAGGTAGAAGCCAGGAATGATGGAAGGACTCTACAAGAATGGGGAGAGAGACTCCAAGATTTGATTAAAACAACACTGCAACAGACAAAGCGAGTGAAGCCTATGGAGAATCAACGTGACCTTTGGCGGCAACGAGAGAAACTCTGCTAGGACTCGGGAGAGAAAAGAGTCAGAGAGGACTGACTGAAGGCAGCAGAGACTGAAGCACACAGTCAGGCAGCTCTACACTGATTCAAATCACCTTCTGCATCAGAGTTTTCAAGACAGTAATTCTAAGGTATGTGCAAAGTGTTTGATTAATGTGGGTGCTGGCACTGTCGGGTGAATACCAGAGCATTCCGACTTACATACTTGCCAAGTGGCATAATGAAAATAAATTGTTGAAATTCTTTTGAGAAGGAATTGTAAAGAAACCATTTACTGCAAAGTACATGATTTCAAACAAGTGCTGTTTCAGTTTACGGTAACAATCATGATGTTTGTTATGTACACTTTTGTTAGAGATCTTTTAATGGTACCCGCACAGAAGAATAATGTTTACTCCATCACTTGGAGTGAACTGGGCAACGACTGTGAATACACTTGGCGGGGATAGCGCCTTGAGTCCTTGGTTAAAAGTTTCATTAACTTTGGCATTTTTTTTTCTTTTGATAAATTGTTAAGGAAGGTTTCCTCAGACAGCCCCCAGTGCGCTGTCACTGTCCATGCTGCGTTGTATTGCTATTCTACCTGCTGAATCGGGGGGGGGGGGGTGCTTGCTGCTGTGGTTATGTGGTGTATCTTTCCTGCTTCTAGTGTGGCTCCTCTATATGTAGTTGTAATAATGAAATGAGGCAGTAGTCTGCTGAAATATGGAAAAAAAAACACTGAAAACGCCATACCGATTGGATCAGTGAGTTGTTACCCTGGGATAGCCGGTTGCTTTGTGTAAGTTGAGTGATGCTCTGTCAGTCTGCTCAGTCAGCTTTAAGTTAAAATGCTCTTTTTTAATTTAAGAAAAAGTGATTCTTTCTGAGTGATTAAGACTTAAATAGTAGCCTAGAATCACTACAGTTCTTTTCCATGGTGCGTTTTCTTGCAAGTGGATCCGTCATTTCAGTCTGTGCGTGCTGAATTGTAGTCCGACTTTCTGCCATGCAAGCATACACAGTAATCATAATTAGAAAGGTTATATATAATATTTTAACATTGCAAGCAAGCAGGCATGCATGAAATGACAGATCGTCTGACGTCAGGTCCAATATTTGACAACTGCAGCTAAGGACTTTCAAAATGTCTTGAAGTCTGATGATGCAATGCATAAAAAAAGTCTGTGTACAACTAAGTCCAGTAAATATTTTCATTTACTTTTTTGTGACGATTGTTTCCCTGAAGTCAAAGGTTCTGAAATCAGCCACTGGTAATGCAGTACACAGAAAGAGTCAACAATGCTGTCAGGGTGGAGGATGGCAAAAGTAAACATGAATCAAGATCAGGGCTTGCGTTAACCCCCTACTGAAGTCCCCAAACTGGATTTTTGAGGATCTTGAAGCACAGAATTAAAAGCAGTGCTCCAGCACAGACCCTGTATACTGAAAGATTTGCACCAATATCATTAGCAGAAAAAGTATCTGATAATGTTGCACGAAGTCACTCGAGAAATTTTTGACCCCAAAATTTTCAGGTTCGACCCCCAACACTTGAAGCCAAGGATCAAGCTGACCCCAATTTTACTAGTGCTAATGCAAGCCCTGCATGATACTCATACAGTCATTGGATTAAAGTCTGACCAAGAATTTCTTAGCAATGTGCAGTAATATAAAGAGATTGGTGCACATGGTTTTTAAACTGTATGGATCAGCACACTAACTCAAAAAATTGTAATATCTAGAACCGAGTAAAATGGAGCTATACATGGAACTTCCACTGGTTACAGGAAAATAGAGCTATTTTGCCTCCATAGGAAATGTTTACAGGAAAACACAGGAGCATGATGTGGAGTTACAAGGAAAAAATGCCAAACCAATCTATATTACAAGATTTATTTCAGTGGTCAGTCATGATGCAACTTTCAAATGAACATAAAGATGGCTGTTTCAGACAAAGGTAAACAGTCTCTAAAGACTATTTCTGTCTCTGAAGAAAATATAGGTTACTCACCTGTAACAGGATTTCTAAGAATGCTATATGTTGTTCATCCACACTTACTGGCAGGTTCCTTGCTGCTTTAAATCTTGCAGGAAGGTCTTCAAGCTGGCTCCTCCCACCCACCCGGCTGGTAAAACTCTTGGCTCCGCCCCATGACGCCAGATCTAGCCCGCTGGAAGCTGATTGTGCTGCTCAAAGCTGGGGAGGTCATGGTGGGGTTGTGGGGATGAACAACATATACCATTCCTAGAACTCCTGTTACAGGTGAGTAACCTGTATTTCTAGGGACATGGATATGTTGTTCTATCCACACTTACTGGCAGACTCCTAGCAGTTCTCCAGGAGGAGGGAGGCAAGGCGCACACCCCAATTTAGGAAATAAGGACTGGAGAACAGAGGTCCCAAAACCAGCATCCCGGAGTGACTCAAGGTCGATGTGGTAATGGGTAATGAAGGCGTGTGCTGACTTCCAGGTAGCAGCCCTGAAGATTTCCTGGATAGGGACGTCTCTGGAAGCAGCCACCAAAGCAACGGTATGGCGGGTAGAATGAGCTCTTATCCCTTTGGGAGGCTCTATGCCCGCCGACCTACAGCAGAGATCTATGCAGGAGGTGACCCACCTGCCTATCGTCTGCTTGGCTGCAGGTCTGCCAGGTGCTGCTTCAGCGTAGGTGACAAACAGCTGACAAACCTCTCTCCAAACTTCAGCCGTCCACTCCCTGTAATAGGAGAACGCTCTTGTAGGGACCAAAGTATGGAGCCTATCAGGGCTAGAAATAATTTTTTGTAGATGGCTGTCCATGGGACAGGTGCAGTATTCATTTTGACTGTCCCACAGAATCTGTGCCTGTCCTGTTGATTTTTGTTGACTAATTTTATATTTGTTTCCCAATATGGGCTGATAAAAATTAAGTGTGCCCCTGGCTAAGAGCTTAATAACTGAAGGTGCCCCTTATAACGTACCCTAAAAAGGGTTACTGAATATTACGCACTGGCTGGTACATGTTCCAGAAAAGACCAAACTCACTGCCCTAAGGGTTTTTAATTTACTTCACCACACTGCTCAGTAGTAGCCCTGACCCAGGGCCCTTAATTCCCTTCTGATCTGCCCTGACAAGTCAGTCAGCTGCCTCTGCTCCTATGTATAGCTTGGACAATAAAAGTCTACCTCTACTTTGTAACCCTGACAAGGGCTTTTAACCAGCTTCCCCATATCCTGTATTTGGAGCCCTTCCTGCCCTGATGGGGTTTTAAGTGGTTGTCTCAGCCCTCTAGTTCCTCTCCTAATCTCTAAATACAGAGTCTCCCCCTCTCTCTGCCTGGACTGCCTACCCTAAAAAGGGCATTCAAATACCGTTTTCTAGCACTTAAAATGGCTCTTTATTGGACTTATCCAGGTCCCTTGTAGTTGGTAGATAGCCCTGAATAGTGTTTTTAATTTGCATCCCCAAAACTCTGCTGCCTGTGAACAGGAGCTAGTCTTGGGCTGCTGCTGCAACCACTGGTAACTGCACATGCAGTGACAACACTTGCGCAGTCTAGTCTTACCATGGCACTGTTTCCATTTCGGCAGCTTCACAAAACCTCCGACTGCACTGAAGAGCCCATCACAGGAGACTGGGTTGAATAAACATCTCAAAGACAGTTGGGTCGTACATAGCCTAACCGAACAGGTGGCAGCATCTCCTGGGTCTTAGTGACTGCTAATGCTTTTCACTTGGTGCCTGTCCCAAGAACAGGCAGGGTATTGAAACCAGCTGTCCCTACGGATAACTGGGTGTCTGGGACAGGCAGACAGGTGGTTATTTCGACCCCTTGAGCCTATATTCTGCCTCCTAGGTGTGATTGGGGTAAAACACCGGCAGAGTCAACAGCTGGTTAAGGTGAAACTCCGACATTATCTTCGGAAGGAATTTCAGGTGGGGGCGCAGGTCAACCTTGTCCCTGTGGAAGACCAGATAAGGAGACTCGATGGAAAGTGCCTGGAGTTCTCCCATCCTTCTGGCTGACGCGATAGCCACCAAGAAGGCGGTCTTCCACGACAGGTGAAAGATGTCACACCGGTGCATCGGTTTGAATGGCTTGCCCAAGAGCTTAGCCAATACCAGCAGTAGATCCCACAGAGATGGAGGTTCTCGCACCGGAGGGGATCTGTGATCAAGGCTTTGAAAAAGCGCCCGACCACCTTCTCCTGCGCCACTGACTGCTTTCCAACCCATGCCCGGTAAGTAGAGATGGCTGCCAGGTGCACCTTAAGGGTCGTCGACCGAAGCCCTTGCTGAGAAAGGGACCATAGGTAGTCCAGAATGCTGGACAAGGAGCACGAGGAAGGGTCCAACCCCTTATCCTGACACCAAATGGAGAATCTCTTCCATTTGAAGGCATAGCATTTTCTGGTCGACTCCTTACGGGATGCCTCAACAACGTTGAAGACCTCATCATAAAGACCCAAGGCCTGGAACTCTAGCCGCTCAGGAACCAGGCCGTCAGGTGGAGTACCTTCCCCTGGTTGACTGAGATTAGGTCCAAGCGGGCTGGAAGCCGCCTCAGGAGCCTGGAGCTGAGGCTGAGGAGATCTGGATACCAGAACTAGCGGGGCCAGTCTTGGGATACTGGAATCACCTGGCGCCTTGTCCCTCCTCGCCTTGAGAAGCACCTTGTGGATCAAGGGAAATGGGGGAAAGGCATAGAAGAGGACCAGGGTCCACGGCCTCGAGAAGGCATCCCCCTGCAGCGAGCCCTGCTGAGGGGGGTGGGCATGAAACAGCCTCAGCTTCGCATTCTCGATGGAGGCAAACAGGTCCACCTGAGGAGTGCTCCAGTGGGAGAACAGATTGTGTACTACCTCCGGCAGGAGAGACCACTCGTGAGATGCAGAACCTATCCGGCTTACGGCATCGGCCAGAGTGTTGGAGGCTCCCACCACACGGATGGCTAGGAGATCTGCCTCCAGTCTACTCACGAGGGACCAAGTGTGGAGAGCTTCCTTGCAAAGCGGCAAGGAGTGTGTCCCGCCCTGGCGGTTTAGGTAGTACATGTTCGTGGTATTGTCTGTGTGGATCTGGACCACTTGACCCCGTACAAACAGAATGAAGGCGGTAAGGGTTAGTCGGACCACGCGAAGCTCCAGCAGGCTGATGTGGCATCGAGACTCCTGAGGGGACCAGAGGCCATGCACTCTGTGCTCCCCCAGATGGGCACCCAACCCATCAGAGAGGCATCGGTCGTTAAAATGACCGTCGGCTCGAGGTGGACAAATGGGATGCCCTCCTGCAGATGAGCTGGAACGATCCACCACTGGAGAGCATTCCACATCTCCTGGGTCACCGCCACTGGCTGGTCCAGAGGACTGGAGCATTGTAATCACTGGTGGGCCAGCCCCCACTGAAGGGGACGCATGTGCCAGTGGGCCCAATGGACCACACTGGTGCAGGCCGCCAAGAGGCCCAGGCAGGGCACAATTGCCCAACCAGAAATGATTGGGCAAAGGAGGAGAGAACCTTGGCCCTGTCCGCCGGAAGCCATGCTCTGGCTTGAAGAGAGTCGAGCTCTGCCCCAATGAATTGAATCACCTGCATTGGCACGGTTCTGATTTGGCCTCGTTGACGAGGAAGCCAATCTGAGAGCAGACCTGGAGGGCCAGATCCCTGGACTGCTCCACCTCCAGCCTGGAGGGGGCTGCAATTAGCCAGTCGTCCAGGTAGGGGTACACCCAGACCCTTCGGCGCCACAGAAATGCTGTCACCGCTGCCATGCATTTGATGAAGACCCTGGGAGCTGGAGAAAGGCCGAAGGGCATGGCCCAGAACTCGTAAAGGGACCTCTCCACTCTGAAGTGAAGGAATCACTGGAGGGATGGATGGATTGGGACGTGAAAGAACGCGTCTTGGAGGTCCAGAGCACAGAACCACATGCCTCGTTCCAAGGATGGAATGACCTGTGCCGTAGTGACCATCCTGAAGGTTCGAGACCTTAGGAACTTGTTTAGGTCATGTAGGTCTAGAATGGGGGCGCCAGCCCCTCGTCCGTTTTGGGATCAGGAAATACCTGGGCACAAGCCCTGGGTCTGGTGAAGGATCCGCTACCTCCCATATCACCTCATTCTGGAGGAGCAGAGCAATGTCGGCTCGACGAGCCGAGAGAGAGAGGCTGTGGACCCCATAGCCCCCCAATGGGGCGACGGCCTGATAGGATGGGGCCTGCTCGAATTCCAGAGGCAAACTTTTCTCTACCACTTCCAACACCCAGCGGTCCGCAGTGATAGTGGACCAGGCAGAAAAGAAGTGGCAGAGCCGTCCCCCCACGGGGGGAACCCAGGGGGGAGTGACGAGGCTGGGGGTGACACCCCTCAACCCATCACTGGGCAGGCTTGGAGGAAGGACCGACCGAGGGACCTCCTGGGCCTTTTCCTCCCAGCTTCCTGCTGGAGGAAGCTGCTGCTTGGCTTTGGGGTGCCAAGTGCGTGCCTGCTGGCCCTGATGCTGGTGTTGCTGGGCCGGACGTGCTGCAGGGGCAGAAGGCCGAAAGGGCTTACACTGCTGCTGGCGGCCTTTGTCCTTCTGGGCAGATGAGTCCGAGTCCAAGGTGGCACTGGACTTCTCGATCCTCTGCAAGTGACCCTCACCCCGAGACTGAACAAGTCGGTACCCAGGAAGAGAACATCTGTTAGCTTGTGCTGGGTATCTGCTGTGAAGGTGGAGATCCGCCGCCAGGCTCTGCAGTACATGGCCACTGCAGCCGCTACTGACCAGGCACAAGAGTCTCCAATGTGGAGAGCAGTTTGGAGCTGTTGCTTTGCCACCGCCCTTCCCTGATCCCGCACCTGCTTGACCGTAGTCTGGAGGTCAGCCGGGAGATGAGGAATCACCTCATCCAGGGAGCCCAAAAGGGCGTGTGAAAAGTGTGCCATCAGTACGGCCGAACTGGCCTGACGAAGGCCTAAGGAGGACGCCGTAAACTTTACGCCCAGAGTAGTCTAGATTCTTGGACTCTTTATCTGGTGGCTTGTCCATGTCCCGAGCATTTCCGGAGCGCCGAAAAACACTGTCGGTCACCAACCCCTCCGCAGAGGGGTGCTCCCGAGAATCTGGAGTGTAAGCCGATGGGAACGGCATACTTCCTGGCCATCCTGGCCGAGGGAGCTGGGCAATTAGCCGGCTGCTGCCATAACTCCAGGGCCGGGCCAACAATGGCTACGGCCACAGGAAAGGCCTCCATAGGAGAATCCCCACGGTCCAGTATCTCCGTGAGGGGGTACTTGGCCCACTTTAACATGGGTTTGAGCTTCATCCCAGTAGATTCTGAAATGAGCCAAAGTAATCCCATGAATGAGGATGGGCCCTCGTCCACCGACTGTCCCCCAGAGGACTCCAGGTCAAAAGGCCTGGAGAACAGGGAAGAATCATCATCAGACTCAGGGGAGTCTGCAAACAGCTGCCGAGGGCCGGAGCCACCTTCCACCTGCCGAGGACGATCGGGAGTGAGGATGACCAACAACCGATGGGGTAACCCATGACCCAACCGAGAATCCTTGGTCGGAGCCCCAGTTTTTGGTTGTGGAGGCGGGGGTACCACCACGATGGGTGGCGCAGCTGGTTTCAGTTGAACAACCGGCACCAGCTTCAGCTCCTCGATGACCACGAGGGGTTGTTTCGGCCACTCAGGTGACAGCCACTCAATGGCCGAGGAAGGCGACGGGGTCGGCTTTTTCCCAGTCAGAAGGAGCTGCTGCCACATCAAGTCCTCGTAGCATCGACGCAATCTGCGCCGAAGTCTTTCCTCCTCCTCCGAGGAAGAAGATGAGGACGAGCGGCGCCACCACTTTCCTCGGTGCCAAGACCGAGACCACTGGCGTCGGTGGGATTGGTTGAACCAAGAAGAGGTCTGAGACCGAGACCGTCGGTGTTTCCAAGGGTGGGTCTGGGAGGGAGCGGAGAAACCTGTTCCTCCCTCGGCTCGGGAACCTTAACCGGGAACTCCAGCACAGGAGGCGCAGGCAAGTCCTCGGTTTCCACCGAGGGAACTGGTGAAGCAGGGTTATTGGCTTCTCCAGTCGATAGCGTGTCCGACGGGTTGAGAAAAATCTTGACTACGTCGACTGGTGTCTCAGCCGGCTGACCTGACAGGGACACCATGAAGCCAGCGGCCTTAGCCGCAACCGCGACTGAAGTCAAGAGTCAACTGTCCAGGGAAGGGGACCTCTCCTGCTCCCACGAATGCCAACGGTGGGACTTACCCTTCGAGTCCTTCTTCTTGGACCGAGAGGAATGTCCCAATGGACCCTCACCTTTTGTAGAGAGGGAATGACAAAGCTCCTTAAAAGAAGCCATGTAGGAGGAGCCCAAGGAGAGCGGGATAAATGCCACGGCAGAGGAAGACGAAGATGTGGCCTGGGCTGCCTCCTCCTCGAGGGCGATCATCTGCTCAAGTTGCTCAGCCGAGCCCGCCACCGTGAACACCGCCCAATGGGCCTCCTTTGACTTCACTGGAGGAACACGTCTCTCGGGGCACCCAAGTTGGAGTCTGGCAGCACAGTCTTCGAGGACGTTGACCGAAAAGGACTTGCACAATTCGCAGGTCTGTGGATCGTGATCGAGTCCAAGGCAATAGACGCACATGGAGTGCAGATCGGTCCGAGACATTTTCTACCCGCATGGGCACCGCCGATATCCGGGTGTCGACTTATCCATCGCAGCCACGAAGGAAGAAACAGATAGAAGTCTAGAAAATTTAAGAATACGTTTCGGTTTAATCGATGAGTTTGGATCCAGGCCTAAAACGCAGAGCGCTAAGCAGGGAACCTGATTTTCCAAGCGGTAAGGAAGATCTGGTGTCATGGAGTGGAGCTGAGAGTTTTACTACCCAAGTGGGTGGGAGGGAGGAGCCAGCTTGAAGACCTTCTGGCAAGATTTAAAGCGGGCAAGGAACCTACCAGTAAGTGTGGATAGAACAACATATCCATGTCCCTAGAAACTGGTGTTATCATACAGGAGAGGTGTAGACTGACCAGTCTGTTTTTGGACATCGTCAGGTGCAGCATGGTGGGGTGCAAGGGATGCCACTGACCAGGACCCAGAGCGCAGGGGAGCCCCAGAGAACCATCTGTCAAAAATCAGCATTTTTGTGCTTGAAAATGTCAGTCAGCGCCATGCTCGCCGGCCACCCTCAGCTCAGTCTTACCTGCCCAGCTCTCAAGCCTGCCCTCCTCGCCATTTAAATGACAATGAATTATAATTTATTTACATAAATTAAAATACAAAGGTGGCGCATCACGCACTCGCTGCTCATACCTGCTGGTAGGCAGCTGCACTTGGTTGGCGGCTCCTGGTCTGCTTCTCCTCCGACTCAGTCCCGACCCTCTCTCGCTGGTCTCTCCCTCTCCTCTCCCCACCCAGCCCAAGATGTCTCCCGGAGGCTGTAAATAAAATAAATCCCCTCCCATTCAGTGACCAGACCACGCCTTGCCACAGACAGAACTTTACTACTCTACTGGACTAAAGAACTAGAACTCTACTACTGGGAACTTCAATTTAGGGTAAAAACCAAAAACAAAACAAACAAAAAAAATAGAGTGCATATGTACGAGTTGGCTGAAACAATTGTTATCTGTGCAGTGAGCTAGGTGAAAAAGACACTGTGAATTAGGGGGAGCGGCTTAGAGAGAAGGACACCAGGTGTTTGCATTTAAAAATAGACCTATATAGCTTGCGGCAGAGAACAGCAAGAGGAAGGAGCTGCTGTTAGAACTTTACTGGGACTATATTGCTCTCCATCCCTTCCCACGCTTAGCTGGTTCCACTTTTACAGGCACAGGATTTGATCGACAACAGGAAATACAGGTTACTCACCTGTAACAGGAGTTCTAGGAATGGTATATGTTGTTCATCCACACTGTCTGGCAGGTATCCTTGCCGCTTTAAATCTTGCCGGAAGGTCATCAAGCTGGCTCCTCCCACCCACCCGGGTGGTAAAACTCGTCTCGCCCCATCACGCCAGATCTGGCCCACTGGAAGCTCAGGTTGTGCATCAAGCCAGGGAGGTAGGAATGTAGGATGAACAACATATACCATTCCTAGAACTCCTGTTACAGGTGAGTAACCTGTATTTCTAGGGACATGGATATGTTGTTCATCCACACTGTCTGGCAGACTCCTAGCAGTTCTCCGGGAGGAGGGAGGCAAGACGCACACCCCAGATACTTACTTGGGAAAGAGAGACTGGAGAACCGAGGCCCCAAAACCAGCATCCCGGCGTGACTCAAGGTCGATGTGGTAATGGGTGATGAAGGTGTGTGCTGACTTCCAGGTAGCAGCCCTGCAGATTTCCTGGATAGGGACGTCCCTGGAAGCAGCCACCGATGCAGCAGTATGGCGGGTAGAATGAGCTCTTATCCCTCTGGGAGGCTCCATGCCCGCCAACTTATAGCAGAGATCTATGCAGGAGGTGACCCACCTGCCTATCGTCCGCTTGGCTGCAGGTCTGCCAGATGCGGCTTCAGCGTAGGTGACAAACAGCTGGCGAACCTCTCCCTGAATTTCAGCCAGTGCGCTCCTTATAGTAAGCGAGCGCCCTTCTAGGGTCCAAAGTATGGAGCCTATATTCGGCCTCCGAGGTGTGATTGGGGTAGAACACCGGCAGAGTCAACACCTGGTTAAGGTGAAACTCCGACACCACCTTCGGAAGGAATTTCGGGTGGGGGCGCAGGACAACCTTGTCCCTGTGGAAGACCAGGTAAGGAGACTCTATGCAGAGCGCCTGGAGCTCTCCCATCCTTCTGGCTGACGTGATAGCCACCAAGAAGGCGGTCTTCCACGACAGGTGAGAGAGTTCACACCTGTGCATTGGTTCGAATGGCTTGCCCATGAGCTTTGCCAGTACCAGCAGTAGATCCCACGGAGGTGGAGGTTCTCGCACTGAAGGGGAAATGTGATCAAGGCCTTTGAAAAAGCACCAGACCACCTTCTCCTGCGCCACCGACTGCTTCCCGGCCCGCGCCCGGTAAGCAGAGATGGCTGCCAGGTGCACCTTAAGGGTCGTCGACCTAAGCCCTTGCTGAGAAAGGGACCACAGGTAGTCCAATATGCTCACCAAGGAACAGGAGGAAGGGTCCAGGCCCTTGCCCTGACACCAAATGGAAAACCTTTTCCATTTGAAGGCGTAGCATTTTCTGGTCGACTCCTTACGGGACGCCTCAACTACGTTGAGGACCTCGTCGGAAAGACCCAAGGCCTGGAACTCTAGCCGCTCAGGAACCAGGCCGTCAGGTGCAGGGATTGAAGGTCCGGATGGAATACCTTCCCCTGATTGACTGAGAGCAGGTCCGGGCGAGCTGGAAGCTGCCTCGGAAGCCTGGAGCTGAGGCTGAGGAGATCTGGGTACCAGTACTGGCGGGGCCAGTCTGGGGCTATCAGAATCACCTGCGCCTTGTCCCTCCTTGCTTTGAGCAGCACCATGTACATCAAGGGAAATCGGGGAAAGGCGTAGAGGAGGCCCGGGGTCCACGGCCTCGAGAAGGCATCCCCCTGCAGAGAGCCCTGCTGAGGGGGGCGGGCATGGAACAGCCTCAACTTCGCATTCTCCCTGGAGGCAAACAGGTCCACCTGAGGTGTGCCCCAATGGGAGAATAGATCTTGTACTACCTCCGGCAGGAGAGACCACTCGGGGGAGGCAGCCCCTATCCGGCTTAGGGCATCGGCCAGGGTGTTGGAGGCTCCTGCCACATGAATGGCTAGGAGATCCGCCTCCAGGCTGCGCACGAGTGACCAGATGCGGAGAGCTTCCTTGCATAGGAGCATGGAGCGCGTCCCGCCCTGGCGGTTTAGATAGTCACATGGTCATGGTATTGTCCGCCTGGACCCGACCACTTGACCCCAAGAAACGGAGCAAAGGCTGTGAGAGCTAGGCAGACCACTGGAGCTCCAGCAGGTGATGTGGCATCGACTCCTCTGGGACCAGAGGCCGCGGCGCCGGTGTTCCCCAGATGGGCACCCCCAACCCATCAGAGAGGCATCGGTCGATAGAGAGACCGCCGGCTCGGGCGGACAAACGGATGCCCTCCTGCAGATGAACTGGAACGGTCCACCACTGGAGAGCATTCCACATCCCCTGGTCACCGCCACTAGCTGGTCCAATGGATCACAGCGTTGGGACCACTGGCTGGCCAGCCCCACTGAAGGGGCACATGTTCCAGCGGCCCAACGGACCACGCTGGTACCGGCTGCCATGAGACCCAGGAGGCGAGGAAGTCCCGCAGGCGAATTGCCCAACCAGAAATGACTGGGCAAAGGAGGAAAGAACTCTGCTCTGTCCGCCGCCGAGCCGGGGTTTGCTCAAGAGAGTCGAGCTCTGCCTCGATGAAAAGAATCACCTGCTTCTGCCTCGAGTTCTGACTTGGCCTCATTGATGAGGAGGCCGACCTGAGAGCAAACCCGAGGGCCAGATCTCTGGACCGCCCACCTCCTGTCTGGAGGGGCGCTATCAATGCCAATCGTCCAGGTGAGGGTAAACCGGACCCCTCGGCGCCAACAGGAATGCTGTCACCACTGCCATGCATTTGGTGAAGACCCTGGGAGCTGGAGATAAGCTCAAGGGCATGGCTTGGAACCGGAAAGGGAACTTCCGGCCGAAAGCTGTTAAGGAACCTTTGATGGGACAGATGGATAGGGACGTGAAAGAACGCATCCTGTAGGTCCAGAGAGCAGACCACATGCTGTGTTCCAAGGATGGGATTATCTGAGTTTTGTGGAGGACCATCCTGAAGGTTCGAGGACCTTAGGAACCTGTTCAGGTCGTAGAGTCGAGAATGGGGCCAGCCCCCCGTCCTGCTTCGGAACCAGGAAGTACCTGGACACGAACCCCGGTTTGAGGGAGGGTCCGCCACCTCTTTATCACCTCCTTCTCGAGGAGGAGAGCGATGTCGGCTCAGCGAGCTGACAGGAGAGGCTTTGGGACCCCGAGGCCCCCGAGGTGCGACGGCTCTGAAGGGTGGGGCCTGCTCAACTCCAGAGGCAGGCCCTTTCCTACCACCTTCCAACACCCACCTGTCTGTGGTAATAGCAGACCAGGTGGAAAGGAAGTACCGGAGCCGCCTCCCACGGGTGGAACCTGGGGTGAGGTGACGAGGTTGGGGGCTTACACCCCCAACCCGGCCACTGTGCAGGCTTGGAGGAGGGACCGCTGAGGGACCGCCTGGCCTTTACCTCCCTGCTTCCTGGAGGAGGAAGCCGCGAGGCTTGGGTTTGGGATGCCAAGCGTGAGCCTGCTGGCCTGGTGTTGCTGGGCGTGTTGGGCGCAGATGGACGAAAGGGCTTGCAGAGGTCTGCGTCCCTTGTCCCTCTGAGCGGATGATACCGAGTCCAAGGTGGTATTGGACTTTTCGATCCTCTTGAGGTGGCCTTCCACTCCAGGGGTCGAAGAGGTCGATGTCCCCAAGAAGGGGACATCCTCCAATTTGTGCTGGGTATCCGGCCAGAAGGTGGATATCCTCAGCCATGCCCGACGGAAGATAGCCACTGCAGCTGCTACTGACCTGGCGATGAATCACTGGCGTGTCCAAAGCAGTCTGAAGTTGTTGCTTGGCCACTGCCTCGCTCCTGTCCCGCACCTGCTTAACCGTGGTCTGCAGGTCAGCCGGGAGATGAGGGACCACCTCGTCCAGGGAGACCAACAGGGCGTGAGAAAATGTGCCATCAGTACGGCTGAGCTGGCCTGACAAAGGCCAAGGGAGGACGCAGCGTAGACTTTTCGCCCGGCATAGTCCAATTTCTTGGACTCCTTGTCGGGAGGTTTGCCCACTTCCCTAGTTGTCGGTAACTAACCCCTCGGCCGAGGAATGTTCCGAGAAACCGGACAGGGAACCGGTAGGGACCGCATACTTCCTGGCCATCCTGACCGCAGGCGCAGGGGCAGGGGCAGGAAGCAGGACGCTGCCAGAGCTCCAAGGCCGGGCCCACAATGGCTTCAGTCACAGGGAAGGCCTCCGTAGGAGAATCCCCTTGGTCCAATAACTCCGTGAGGGGATACTTGGCCCGCTTGGATACGGGCTTGAGCTGCATCCCGGTGGATTCCGAGATGAGCCTGAGCAACCCCAGGAAGGACGAAGGGCTGTCGTCCAGCGACTCACCTCCAGAGGACTCCAAGTCCACTCGCTTGGAGAAAAAGGGAGAAATCGTCGCCGGACTCGAAGAGTCCGCAAAGAGCTGCCTTCCGGCCTGAGCCACCTCCACCTGCCGAGGGCGATCGGAGTGAGGGTGACCGACAGCCTATGGGGCAGACCCTGAGCCGACCGAGAATTCTTGGTCGGAGCCCCAAACCGCGGCTGTGAAGGCGGAGGTTCCACCGGAATCGGTGGAGCAGCTGGCTTTGGCCGAACAACCGGCCTGGGAACAGGCTCCTCGGGTAAAACGAGGGGTTGTTTCGGCTGCTCCGGTGACAGCCACTTAATGGCCGGGGAAGGCGACGGTGTCGGCTTATTCCCGGTCAGAAGGAGCTGTTGCCACATGAGGTCCTCGTATCGTCGACGCAACTTGCGCCGAAGCCTCCCCTCATCCGAGGAGGAGGAAGAGGACGAGCGGCGGCGCCGCCATCATGGTGCCGAGGACCGAGACCGCCTATGATGGCGGATCGGCTGGACCGCTGAAGAAGCCCGGAGGTCGGGACCAAGAACCCGGCTCTGGACGAGGACGGTGCGGAGAGGGACGGTGGACCGCTCCTCCCTCGGCTCGGAGGGAACACCCAAGGGCTCCGGAACCGGAGCCACTGGCAAGCCCACGGGATCCTCAACTCCCACCAGGGGAACCGGAGATTTTCGGCTTCGCCGGTCGACAACCCGTCCAACGGGTCGAGAAAGATCTCGACTGCGTCGACGGGAGTCTCGGTCAACTGACCTGACGGGGACACCGTGAGACCAGTGGCTGAAGCCGAACGATCGACTGAAGTCGATGGCCGACAACTCGGGGAGAGGGACCTTTCCCGCTTCCCACGAGCGCCGAAGTGAAGAGACTTACCTGTCTTCTTCTTGGACCGAGAAGAAGGTCCAGCAGACGTGGTCCCTCTCCCCTAGTGGAGGGAAAGACAAAGCTCCTTAAAGGAAGCTGTGTAAGAGGAACCCAGGGAAAGCGGAATAAAAGCCGCGGTCGAGGAAGATGCGGCCCGCGCCGCCTCCTCTTTGAGGGCGATCATCTGCTCTAGCTGATCCGCCGAGCCCGCCGCCGCGGAAACCGCCGACCGGGCCTCTTTTGACTTAACCAGAGGAAAACATTTCTCGGGGCGCCCTAGTTGTAAACGGGCGGCACGGTCATTGAGGACGTAGGCTGAGAAGGAAGAGCACAGGTCGCAAGCCTCGCGGACACATGCTCGAGGCTCAAACAGTACACACACGCGTGAGTGCGATCCGTCCGAGACATCTTTCTGCCCAAGGCACCGAAACCGAGTCGATTTGTCCATCGCAGCTACTAGGGATAGAAGACCAAGTCTTTAAGCAAAACTTTAAATTCGGAAAACAAGAATTAGGAACCAGTCTTATCATGCAGGCGTTAAGGAGGGAACCTGAGCTTCCAAGCGGTAAGGAAGATCTGGCGTCATGGGGCGGTGCCGAGAGTTTTACCACCCAGGTGGGTGGGAGGAGCCAGCTTGAAGACCTTCCGGCAAGATTTAAAGTGGCAAGGATATCTACCAGACAGTGTGGATGAACAGCATATCCATGTCCCTAGAACTTCCTGTTTGGGAGCAGGAAGGGAGTGATCACAGAGGCACAAAAGACTCACCATCCTAGAAGGAAAAGAGTAGCTCTCCATGTCCGCCTAGCTGCTGGAGGTCCGACTCTGAGCAAGTAAGAAGCAGACTACTGAGTAATATAAGAACTTCCTGTCCCAGAACAGGAAGATCAGGAGCTTTAAGGGCACAGAGGCAGTAGGAAAGTAGGGAGCGAAAATAAATATTATAATAAAATAAAAAAAATAAAATAAAAAGAGAGAGGAAAGAGTAAGTATACAAAACAACAGCTAAGGGGCTATAACTAAGACATGATGGCAGTGGTGCAGTGCAGTGGCTGTGGAGCAGCAGCCTTCCGAGAGACATCCTGGAGGATGTGGTGTTGTCCCATCTACAGGCACCTCTCAGGGCTGAGGGAGGATGTTGCTCATCTCCAGGCTAAGTTGGCCAGGATTCAGGGAACCTCCTTTCCCACCCAGAGACCACCAGGGCCACCGCCGCTGCCTCAGAGGTTGCAAAGAAAGAGGAGCAGTTGGACCACAGTGGGCTCAGGGAGGGTGAGGATGGTGGAACACAGGCACATCCCTCCGGGTGTACCTCTCCACAATTCATGTGCCGTTCTGGCAGAGTGTGGTTCTTCTATGGAGGCACCCACAGTGGAGACCAAGGAGGATGCTGGGAACCTCCACAAAGGAGAACCACAGGAGGGTGGCATGGGACCCCACAGAGGAAGGAAACAACTCCTGGTGGGAGACTCCATTGTTAAGAGGGTAGAACTGGGGGAGGAAGGGGAGAGGGAGGTAAGGTGCCTGCCTGGTGCCATGGCTTGGAGGGACAAGGAGCAAATCCTCAGTATCGCAGGAGCAGCTGCACAGGGAAGGCAGCAGAATGTCATTGTCCACCTAGGAAAAAATGACCTGGGTGGGAAAGGGATCAGAACAGTGCAGGAGAAGTTTGTTGAGTTGGGGAGCGGCCTTAGACAGGTAGCACACACGGTAACCCTCTCAGAGGTACTGCCTCTCTATGGTATGGGTGAGGCTAGGGTGATCTGCACCATGGGATTCAATCAGTGGTTGAAAAACTGGTGCACAGCTCAGGGTTTGGACTTTATTGGGGACTGAGAATCCACCTGGAAGGATGCAGGCCTATACTGGCGCGATGGTCTGTATCTGTCCAGGAGGGGAAACAGAATCCTAGGTGATAGGTTTAAATGTTTCACTGGCAAGCATTTAAACTAGCCAAGGGGGGGAGGCACTGAACAGGAGAAGAGAAATCCTAGCCCCCCCCCAAAAAAAAAAAAATCAGGGTAGTTAGTGAGGTAAACACCAAGATAGAGAAGTCAATAGGGAGAAAGGCAACGGTAAATGGAGAAAAAGATGAAGGCAGTAAGGACAGAGATGGGGCAAAAAGGGGTAAGACCATCAAAAAATGGAGGGTAATCAGTACCAATGCCTGTAGTCTAGGTAACAACTTCCCTGAACTGGTGGCCTTGATGGAAGAGGGATGCCTGGATATTGTGACAGTCACAGAAACATGGTACACAGAGAACCATGACTGGGATGTCAAAATACCAAGGTACACAATCTACAGGAGGGACAGAGAGGGTACAATAGGAGGAGGAGGAGTAGCTCTCAATGTAAGGAAGGAATCAAAGCAACGGAACTAAAGGGTAAACAGGGAAGAGAGGAGGCACTGTGGGTCACCCTGGGCACTGGAAATGGTACCACAATTTGCACAGGGGTTGTATACAGACCCCCATCTCAGGGAGAGGAAATGGACAAGGAAATGATAGAAGGCATCCTTAGGATGGCAGAGAAAGGGGAGATATTGCTGATGGGGGACCTGAATATGCCAGATGTTAACTAGAGCATCCAAGAGCAGAGCCATTCTTGATGCCCTATGGGGGCATGCCTCAGACAGCTAGTGTTGGAACCTACTCGGGAGGGAGCAATCTTAAACCTGGTACTATCAAATGGGGACAGAGAGAGGATCTCAGATTTAGAAGTGGGTAGCCATCTGGGAACAAGTGACCACCAAACAGTGTGGTTCATGATAAACTCAGCTGTAGAGTCAAGCCAAACAAAAGTAAAGGTACTGGACTTCAGGAGGGCTGATTTTGTCAAAATGGGAGAGTGCCTCAGAAAAGCACTAGCAAACAGGCAAGAAGGAGGGGGTGGAGCAACAATGGGGGAACCATTAAAACTGCCATCACAAGCCGGCCCGTCAGTGCAGCGGTTGGATTTCCGTCTGCAACACCGACAACCCGGGTTCAGAAGCGAGCTCGGGTCGCCAGAGGGCCGGCCGGGAGGAGCAGGCTGAAGTGTCCTCTGACAGGGGGAGGGTTGAGAAGCAGCTCTATGCTTGCCGACCCCTGGCGGAGGCCAGAGGTGTAGCATTACGCTGAATGCCTCAGTGTCTGATTGGCCCCCGGGCGAAGGTCTGGGGCTCAACAACATTTGCAGGCAGCTGGGGGAAGGCGTTGCATATGTCGGTGGTCATGCCTTGACATCCGGACAAGTGCAATGCCCACAGAAAACAAGAAAAGAGCCCGCTACCTCAGGGGAGATGGGGAGCCAGGAGACGTGCCCACAATGTACCTATGCCCGCCCGATGGCTCCAGACCGACGCAACGTAAATTTTGGGGTGTTCAGACCCACCTTGTCCCCACTCCGGCCGGTAAGCCGTGGCTCCATGGGGTCTCAGAGACTGCTTTGGGGAGGGTGTCTGGCAGTGGGATGTCTACCGTGCCTCTCCTGATGGGTCAGGGTGGCAGGCTGGGAAGGCAAATAAACAGAGATTTAACAAATCAAAACGAAAGAAAAACCACTATGGTTCACAAAAGAGGTGGCGGGGAAGGTTAGGGAGAAAAGGATAGCATTCAGGAAGTATAAGGAAACACAGAAGGAGCAGGACAGATAACTGTACCACTTAAGGCAAAAGGAAGCGGGGAAGGCAGTCAGAATAGCAAATGCCCAAACCGAGGAAAAGATAGCCAACTCGGTTAAGAAGGGGGATAAAACCTTTTATAGGTACATTAGGGAGCAAAGAAAGACAAAGGGAGGGATACTGAAGCTGAATAAAGAGGAGGGTGGGTGGGCAGAGGGGACAATGAAAAAGCAGGGATACTGAACAAATACTTCTGCTAAGGAAGAGGAGAGAGAGGTACCTAATCCAGTCAATAGAAACACTCTAGAGAGGGGGTTTGATATCAGTCCTTTCACAGAAGAAAGGGTTCTGAAAGAACTCCTAAAACTGAAAGTGGACAAAGCAACGAGGCCTAATGGGACTCACCCCAGAATTCTTTATTATTATTTATTCGATCATCGGTTTACAGACCTTTGAGTCACAGACTCATTTACAAAGGCACCTCGTCAAGAGAGCAATACATCACAGCAAACAAAACAGTACAGCACATAACGCTTAGGTTAAAAAAGCAACCAGTGTTACAGGCATTCACTGGTGGTACACACTTGATAATAGGTAGATCACAGAAGTCATAATATAGGTACACGAGTACCACATCAGGTAGCAACCAGAGATATTTTATTACTTTAGTCAGCAGATGTTGCCTGAGACCCCAGGTATATACAGCAAAAGTAGACAGGGCAGACCAAGCCTAGGGGGGAGGGTAAGGGGCAGGTGGGGGATTACTTGCAGTTGCAGCAGCGAGTGCTTGTCAGATGGCTTCTGAGGGAGACCTTGAAAGGACCAAGCTTAGTGGAGTCAGCTATGTTGGCTGGGAGGGAATTGGACCAGGAGGAAGCCCGAAAGCAAAAGGATCTCTGGGCCACAGAGGTCCTTACCCTGGGGACAATAAGGGAGGTTTTGACAGTGCTGCAGGTGGAGACTGAGGGGGAGGCACGCTGCAGGGAGGTGGCAACCCCGGGGTGAGAGTCCTAGCAGGGTCTTTTTTACAAGAAGGCAGGTTTGGAAGCAGAGTCTTTCTTCAATGATGAGCAAGTTGGTGGTGGAGTACAGCAGGCACAAATGGGTGCACCTAGGGGCTCCCAGCATTAGCCTGCAGGCTTTGTTTATAGAGAGCTGGATTCTTGCAAGTGCAGTGTTGTCGGCTGCAGCATAGATGGGCAGTCCATAGTCGATTAGTGACAGGACAGAGGAGGTGATTGCCAATTCTAAAAGAACTATGGGGAGATCTAGCAACACCATTGACTACCCTTTTTAACAAATCACGGGAGGATGGTTTAGTACCTGAGGACTGGATGAGGGCAGATGTGATTCCTCTTCACAAAAGTGGGAGTAAGACAGAGGCAGGAAACTACAGACTTGTCAGTTTGACCTCAGTGGCAGGGAAAATGATGGAATCACTTCTGAAGGAAAGAACTGTTGAGTACCTAGAGGCCAGTGGGGCACAGGACCCAAGGCAGCATGGATTCACAGCGGCAAGGTCATGTTGGACGAATCTGATAGATTTCTTTGACTGGGTGACCAAAGTAAGTAGGTCAGTGAGGGGCTGTGGACATGGCCAACCTAGACTTTAGCAAGGCATTTGACACAGTCCAGCACAAAAGATTAATAAACAAATTAGCCAGCCTGGAAGTGGGTCCCAGGGTGGTAGCCTGGGTAAAACACTGGCTAGACAACAGAACGCAAAGGGCAATAGTAAACGGAGTCCACAGTGTAGAAGGGGGGTTACTAGTGGGGTACCGCAGGGTTAAGTACTGGGTCCAGTCCTTTTAAATGTCTTTATAAGTGATATTGCAGAGGGACTGGAAGGAAAGGTATGTCTCTTTGCAGACAACACAAACATCTGCAACAGGGTTGATACACAGTGTGGGGTGGAAAGGATGAGAAGGGACTTCGCAAGGTTGGAGGAATGGCAGCTTAGATTCAATGCAGAGAAGTACAAAGTAATGCACCTGGGAAACAAAAACTCAGGGGAAGACTACACAATTGGGGGGGGGGGGGTGAGACACTGACAACAAACATGGAAAGGGACCTGGGGTAGTTATATCAGATGACCTAAAGGTGGGCAAGCAATGTGAGAAGGCAGTAAGGAGGGCTGGTGGGTTACTGGGATGCATAGGGAGAGGCATCACCAGTAGAAAATAGGAAGTTGTTATCCCTCTGTACAGACAGTTGGTGAGACCCCATCCGGAGTACCACGTGCAGTTCTGGAGACCCCATCACCGCAAAGACATAGACAGGGTGGAGGCTGTCCAGAGGAGGGCAGCCAAAATGATGCAGGGTCTGAACCAGAAGACATACGAAGAGAGACTAAAGGAGATTAATATGTATACCCTCGAGGAAAGGAGAGAGAGGGGGGACATGACAGAAACTTTCAAGTACCTTGAGGGAATCAACAAAGTCCAAAAGGGTGGCATCTTTCAGAAAAGAGATGTGCAAGAACAAGGGGGCACAATTTGAAGATAGAGGGGGGAAGGCTCAGAGGTAATGTGAGGAAGTATTTTTTCTCCGAAAGGGTTGTGGATGGATGGAACAGCCTTCCTGAGGAGGTCATGGAGTCAAAAACAGTGGGGGAATTCAAGAATGCATGGGACAGACATAAGACAATTCTAGTGCAGAGTAGGAGGAAGTAGGCTGTTGGTTATCTAGGATCTGCAGCTTATCCATTAGGTAGGGAAATGGGCAGACTAGGTGGGCCCAGCAGTCCTTATCTGCCATCAAATTCTATGTTTCTAAACTACGCCTCTCATTTTCTCACTCTTTTGAGATTACTCAGAGTGGTGGGCTGGTGGCTATAGTACTACTACTGTCTGAAGTGAATTGAGAACTTGAAAAAGTGATTATTATTGGGTGGTGGGTACACACTACTCTCTCTAGTCATCTCTGCTCACTGTAGTCAAGGAAGCAGAAGCCTTAGGGCAGGTGTCCAGGTTTGGTGGGGAGGGACAGGCCCACTTCACAGGGGTGACGCCAGGGGAGTGGGGGGGCCCACTTCACAGTCTTGCACCAGGGCCCAGTAAATCCAACAGCCAGCCCTAGACATCATCATCCTCTGCACTGTGACTGCCTACACTTTAAATTTCTGATTTCTTGTCATTTTTAGTGGCTAGTTTATATCACCGAATAAGTGGAGGGATTTCAACAAACTTGCAACTTGTCTGCTTATTGCTTTCTCAAACTGAGACTGTGACCTTTATAAGGAAAGGTGTGTGTGTGTGTGTGTGTGTGTGTGTGCGCGCGCAAGAGACCACGTGTGTGATGTTTGGATGACTGACTTCCGTCACTGTGTGTGTGCACGCGCATGCATGTGTGTGTGAAAGAGACAGTGTGTGACATGTCTGGGTGACACTGACTTTTGCCAGTGGGTGTATGTGCGCAAGAGACAGAGTGTGTGACATATCTGGATGACTGACTTCTGTCACTGTGTGTGTGTGTGTGTGTGTGTGTGTGTGTGTGTGTGTGTGTGTCTCTCTCTGAGTGAGCAGTGCAGTGATAAGAGAAGAACAAGACACACACACTCCAGAAATATAATTTCAAATTTACTTTTTAACTTGCTCAGCTGAGGTAATATCTTGCTGAACCCTTTCCCTGGGTATATTACTGTGCATTTTTTCTTGCTGCCCTTAACATTCCGGTGTGCCGGGCATCAATTGGCATTGCAGGAATGTCATACTGCAGGATAGTCCTCTGTTCCTCCCCAATTTCCTCACCGACCTAATAAAGCACCATGACCATTCATTTCCTACTAGTCTGGTGACTCAAAGCAAGGGGGCTAGTCTGTTAGTGCGAGCAGTGCCAGTTTTGTTCATTTCCAGGACGCAATAAATAACAGATTTCTGAGAAATGTGTTGTCTGTCGTGTCAGTGCGGGACTTTTCGTTGTGATTTAGTTATTAATTTCCTCCACAGTGCAACTTTTGTCCATCACCGGCATGTGGTGATATTTAGAGGGAGTGAGTTAGCCCAGGAAAAGAAATCAAGATAATCTAGAGAAGGTTGAGCAAAACAAGAAATACGAGAAGGAGAAGAAAGTGTGACAGTTCAATGAAAAATGGAGAACAGATGACAATGACCATAAATGGGAATGGTTAGTTTTTGATGAAGGACAGCAGGTTATGTACTGCTCTGAATGCTGGCTGTTTTTTCAAGAGTCCATGAAAAAGAGTCAATTTGTGGCAGGACCCACCATCTGGACGCTGAAAAATGTGAAGGACCATGAAATGTCGCAGAGTCACTAACAGTGCATGCAGATTTCATCTGCAAAGAAGGCTCTTCCAGCATCATTAGCAGCACAGAAGGCTCTGGCATCACTCAAGGTAGCCAACTTTGAAAAGCTGAGGGTACTCTTTAGAACTGCACATGCGATAGGGTAGAAAGGGAGGCCTTTCACAGACTTTACATAGATGTGCGAGTAAACAGTAACAACCAGGTACCGTCCCTGTTCATTGTTTTGTATTTTACAGTATTAATTGTAGTCTTCTCTGTCTGCCCACATTATTGATGAGAAGAAAGGCAGAACATAGAGGAGGCATACAGGAATGATAAACAAGCAAGACTGAAAGAAGTCAAATTTCTGTCTGTCATGTGAGGTGGCGCAACTGATACTACCAACAATAGAAGAAGAGCTTGTCTATGTCCGCTTCTGTCACCAAGGAGAAGTCGAGGTGCAGTTCTTCGTGGGCATTCAATCGGTGGAGAAGGCAGATGTCCAGCATATCACAGAAGCTATTAGTTCACTGATGAAGCAGGTGATCCTAGAACCAGGAGAAGGTACTGCAACAGCAACGCTGGAAGAAATATAGAAGAAGAAGCAGGCTGCCTGTGGCACAGATAATACATCAGTGATGACTGGAACAAAAACCAGTGTTGTTAACAGGCTTCGTGAGGACAGGCCCTATGTGCTAGGCATTCACTGCATGGCTCACTGACTTGAACTGCCTTTGCTGACTCTAACAAATAACACCTCCTACAGGAAACTGGATGAGATGTTGATGAGCCAGTACTACTTCTACCATAATAGTCCACTGAATAGGGCTAACCTGATGAACTTGGAATGAACCCACTTGTACCCACATGAACTGGAGGCACAAGATGGGTCAGTCACCTGCTAAATGCTTTGGGACATTTTCTGAGAGGGTATAAAGCCATCATACAACACATGGAACAAGTACATTTCCTTGTTTTACCCAGGAGTTATAACCTTAGTTTATTTCTGAGTTTTCAAACAATCTTTTTAATGTTCCATTTATTGCCAGTCTCCAGATGCAGTAGGTATTTGTGGTGACCAACAAAGCAAGGCCAAAAAATATTTCAAGACCGCTGTAGCCAATGATGTGGTTAAGTTCAGCTGTTTGTTGCACAAGCTGGTGGCTGAAATATACAGGTTACTCACCTGTAACAGGAGTTCTAGGAATGGTATATGTTGTTCATCCACACTGTCTGGCAGGAATCCTTGCCGCTTTAATTCTTGCTGGAAGGTCTTCAAGCTGGCTCCTCCCACCCACCCGGTTGGTAAAACTCTTGGCTCCGCCCCATGACACCAAATCTGGCCCGCTGGAAGCTCAGGTTGTGCGTCGAAGCCGGGGAGGTCGGGTGGGTCGTTTGGATGAACAACATATACCATTCCTAGAACTCCTGTTACAGGTGAGTAACCTGTATTTCTAGGGACATGGATATGTTGTTCATCCACACTGTCTGGCAGACTCCTAGCAGTTCTCCGGGAGGAGAGAGGCAAGGCGCACACCCCTGATACTTACTTGGGAAAGAGAGACTGGAGAACCGAGGCCCCAAAACTAGCATCCCAGCGTGACTCGAGGTCGATGTGGTAGTGGGTAATAAAGTTATGTGCCGACTTCCAGGTAGCAGCCCTGCAGATATCCTGGATAGGGACGTCCCTGGAAGCAGCTATCGATGCAGCGGTATGGTGGGTAGAGCGAGCTCTTATCCCTCTGGGAGGCTCCATGCCAACCTGTAGCAGAGCTCTATGCAGGAGGTGATCCACCTGCCTATCGTCCGCTTTGCTGCAGGTCTGCCAGGTGCGGCTTCAGCATAGGTGACAAACAGCTGGCGAACCTCTCCCCAAACTTCAGCCGTCCGCCCCTTATAGTAAGCGAGCACTCGTCTAGGCTCCAAAGTATGGAGCGTATACTCGGCCTCCGAGGTGTAATTGGAGTAGAACACTGGCAGAGTCAACACCTGGTTAAGGTGAAACTCCGACATCACCTTTGGAAGGAATTTCGGGTGGGGGCGCAGGACAACCTTGTCCCTGTGGAAGACCAGGTAGGAAGACTCGATGGAAAGCGCCTGGAGCTCTCCCATCCTTCTGGCTGACGTGATAGCCACCAAGAAGGCGGTCTTCCACGACAGGTGTGAAATGTCACACCTGTGCATTGGTTCGAATGGCTTGCCCATGAGCTTGGCCAATACCAGCAGTAGATCCCACGGAGGTGGAGATTCTCGCACCGGAAGGGAAATGTGGTCAAGGCATTTGAAAAAGCGCCCGACCACCTTCTCCTGCGCGCGCCACTGACTGCTTCCCGGCCCGCGCCCAGTAAGCAGAGATGGCTGCCAGGTGCACCTTAAGGGTCGTCGACTGAAGCCCTTGCTGAGAAAGAAACCACAGGTAGTCCAGAATGCTTGCCAAGGGGCAGTTGGAAGGGTCCAAGCCCTTCCCCTGACACCAAGTGGAAAACCTCTTCCATTTGAAGGCATAGCATTTCCTGGTCGACTCCATACGGGATGCCTCAATGACGTTGGGGACCTCGTCGGAAAGACCCAAAGCCTGGAACTCTAGCCGCTCAGGAACCAGGCTGTCAGGTGCACAGATTGAAGGTCCGGATGGAATATCTTCCCCTGATTGACTGAGATCAGGTCCGGGCAGGCTGGAAGCTGCCTCGGGAGCCTGGAGCTGAGGCTGAGGAGATCTGGATACCAGAACTGGCAGGGTCAGTCTGGGGCTACCAGAATCACCTGTGCCTTGTCCCTCCTCGCCTTGAGAAGCACCTTGTGAATCAAGGGAAACGGGGGGGAAAGGCGCAGAAGAGGCCCAGGGTCCACGGCCTCTAAAAGGCATCCCCCCTGCAGCGAGCCCTGCTGAGGGGGGCGGGCATGGAACAGACTCAGCTTCGCATTTTCCCTGGAGGCAAACAGGTCCACCTGAGGTGTGCCTCAGTGGGAGAAGAGATCTTGTACTACCTCCGGCAGGAGAGACCACTCGTGATCGCAGCCCCTATCCGGCTTAGGGCATCGGCCAGGGTGTTGGAGGCTCCTGCCACGTGAATGGCTAGGAGATCCGCCTACAGGCTGCGCACTAGGGACCAAATGCGGAGAGCTTCCTTGCATAACAGCATGGAGCGCGTCCCGCCCTGGCGGTTCAGATAGTACATGGTCGTGGTATTGTCCATCTGGACCTGAACCACTTGACCCCGTAGAAACGGAGCGAAGGCGGTGAGAGCTAGACGGACCGCTGGGAGCTCCAGCAGGTTGATGTGGCATCGGGACCCCCGAGGGGACCAGAGGCCGTGTGCTCGGTGTTCCCCCAGATGGGCACCCCAACCCATAAGAGATGCATCGGTCGAGAGAGAGACCGTCGGCTCGGGGCAGACGAACAGGATACCCTTCTGCAGATGTGCTGGAATGATCCACCATTGGAGAGCATTCCACATCTCCTGGGTGACTGTCACTGGCCGGGTCCAACGGATCGCGCGCTCAGACCATTGGCTGGCCAGTCCCCATTGAAGGGGACGATGTACCAACGGGCCCAACGGACCACGCCAGTGCAGCGTCATGAGGCCCAGGAGGCGCAGGAAGTCCCAGGCAGGGCACAATTGCCCAACCAGAAATGATTGGGCAAAGGAGGAAAGAACCTTGGCTCTGTCCGCCGGGAGCCATGCTCTGGCTCGCAGAGAGTCGAGCTCTGCCCCGATGAACAGAATCACCTGCTTTGGCATGAGTTCCGACTTGGCCTCGTTGATGAGGAGGCCAACCTGAGAGCAAACCTGGAGGGCCAGACCTCTGGACCGCTCCACCTACAGTCTGGTGGGGGCTGCTATCAGCCAATCATCCAGGTAAGGGTACACCCGGACCCCTCGGCGCTGCAGGAATGCTGTCACCACTGCCATGCATTTGGTGAAGACCCTGGGAGCTAGGGATAGGCCGAAGGGCATGTCCCGGAACTCGTATAGGGATCCCTCCGCTCTGAAGCGGAGGAATCTCTGATGGGAAGGACGGATTGGGATGTGAAAGAACGCGTCCTGGAGGTCCAGGGAGCAGAATCACAAGCCTCGTTCCAAGGATGGGATTATCTGAGCCAGAGTGACCATCCTGAAGGTCCAAGACCTTAGGAACTTGTTCAGGTCGTGCAGGTCGAGAATGGGGCGCCAGCCCCCTTGTCCGTTTTGGGACCAGGAAGTACCTGGACACAAACCCCGGGTCTGGAGGAGGATCCACCACATTCCTGATTACCTCTTTTTTGAGGAGCAGGGCAATATCGGCCCGGCGGGCCGACAGCAAGGCTGTGGCCCCCCGAGGGGCGACGGCTCGAAAAGGTGGAGCCTGCTCGAACTTCAGAGGTAGGCCTTTTCCTACCACCTCCAACACCCAGCGGTCCGTGGTGATAGCAGACCAGGCGGAAAGGAAGTGGCGGAGCCATCCCCCCAGAGGGGGAACCCAGGGGGGAGTGACGAGGTTGGGGGCGGCACCCCCAACCTGTCACTGGGCAGGTTTGGAGGAAGAACCAGTCGAGGGACCTCCTGGGCCTTTACCTCCTTGCTTCCTGTTGTAGGAAGCCGTCAGCTTGGGCTTGGGATGCCAAGCGCGAGCCTGCTGGCCCTGTTGCTGGTGCTACTGGGACGGTCGAGAAGCAGGGACCGAAGGACGAAAGGACTTCTGCTGCTGACGGCGGCCTTTGTCCCTCTGGGCTGAGGTGACTGAGACCAGAGTGGCACTGGACTTCTCGATCCGCTGGAGGTGTCCCTCCACTCCAGGGCTGAAAAGGTCAGTCCCCAAGAAGGGGACGTCCGCCAACTTGTGCTGGGTATCTGCCGTGAAGGTGGATACCCTCAGCCACGCCCTGCGTCGCATGGCCATCGCGGCCACTACTGTCCTGGCACAGGAATCACCTATATCCACAGCAGTCTGGAGCTGCTACTTCGCCACCGCCCTACCCTGGTCCCGAACCTGGCGGACCATGGTCTGCAGGTCAGGCAGGAGATGAACAACCTCATCCAGGGAGCCCATGAGGGCGTGGGAGAAGAGTGCCATCAGCACGGCCGAGCTGGCCTGTCGGAGGCCGAGGGATGACGCAGCGTACACCTTGCGCCTAGCAAAGTCCAGCTTTTTGGATTTTTTGTCAGGGGGCTTATCCACATCCCGAGCATTACCGGAGCGCCGGAAAACACTGTCGGTGACTAACCCCTCGGCAGAGGGTGTTCCAAGAAACCGGGCAAAGAGCCGGTAGGGACCGCATACATCCTGGCCATCCTGGCCGAAGGCGCAGGACAGGAAGCAAGCCGCTGCCAAAGCTCCAAGGCTGGGCCAACAATGGCCTCAGCCACCGGAAAGGCCTCCATGGGAGAATCCCCTCGGTCCAGAATCTCCATCAGGGGATACTTGGCCCGTTAGGACACGGGCTCGAGCTGCATCCCGGTGGACTCCGAGATGAGTCGAAGCAGACCCAAGAAGGACGATGGGCTATCGTCCACTGACTGGCCCCCGGAGGACTCCAGATCGTACTGCCTGGAGAACAGGGAGGAATCGCCATTGATTCGGCGTCTGGCGGCGTTGCTCGCCCTGAGCTACTCTCCACCTGCCGAGGACGGTCAGGAGTGAGGGTGACTGACAACCTGTGGGGCAGGCCATGACACGACCGAGAATCCTTGGTCGGTGCCCCCGACTTCGGTTGTGGAGGCGGAGGTTCCACCACAATCGGTGGACCAGCTGGTTTCGGCTTAGCAACCGACCCTGGAGCAGGCAACTCGACTGGAACGAGTGGTTGCTTCAGGCGTTCAGGCGACAGCCACTTGATGGCCGGGGTCTTGGCTGGGGTCGACTTAGGCCCGGATAACAGCAACTGCTGCCACATAAGGTCCTCGTAGCGCCGGTGCAACTTGCGCCACAGCCTCTCCTCACCTGAGGAGGACGACGAGGAAGAACGGCATCGCCGCTCACTTCGGTAACGAGACCAAGACCGCCGATGTCGGCGGGAATGGCTGGACCAAGAAGAGGTCCAAGACTGAGACCCAAGACCCTCGGGGGGACCGAGGGTGGGTCTGGGAAGGGGCCGGGGACACCCACTCTTCCCTCGGCTCGCGAACTTTTACCGGGGACTGCAGTCCCAAAGGAGCAGGCAGATCCTCGGTATCCACCGGGGGAACCGGTGAAGTAGGGTTGTCGGCTTCTCCAGTCGACAGCCCATCTAACGGATCGAGAAAAATCTCGACTTCATCAACGGGAGTCTCGGCAGGCTGGCCCGACGGGGGCACCGTGAAGTCAGTGGCCTCAGTCGCAACCACGACTCAAGTCGACGGTCGGCTGCCCAGGAAAGGGGACTCCCTCCTCCCCACTGAACGCCGACGGGACTTACTCTTCACCTTTTCTTGAGCTGAGAAGAATGTCCTAAAGGCCCTCCTTTCGTGGAAAGGGACTGACAAAGCTCCTTGAACGAGGCCGTATACGAGGAACTCAGAGAGAGCGGGATAAATGCTGCGGCCAAGAAGGAGGAAGATGCGGCCTGGGCCGCCTCCTCCTCAAGGGTGATCATCTGCTCGAGCTGCTCAGCTGTGCCAGCCGCCACGGACACCGCCCAACGAGCCTCTTTGGATTTTACCGGCGGGAAACGTTTCTCGGTGCGCCCGAGTTTCAAACGGGCAGCACAATCGTCCAGAACGTTGGCTGAGAAAGAGCGGCACAACCCGCAAGCTCCGCGGGTCGTGTTTCAGGCCTACACAGACGATGGGAGGCGGATCCGCACTTCTGGATATTTTTTGCTCCGCAAGGGCACCTCCGAAAGCCGGGAACAGATTTGTCCATCGCAGCCGCGAGGGAAGAAGAAGACAGAAGTTTAGAAAACTTCAAAACCAATTTCGGACGAACCGAAGAGTTAGGATCCAGTCTAAAACGCAGAGCTCTAAGGAGGGAACCTGAGCTTCCAAGCGGTAAGGAAGATCTGGCGTCATGGGGCGGAGCCCAGAGTTTTACCACCCGGGTGGGGTGGCAGGAGCCAGCTTGAAGACCTTCCGGCAAGAATTAAAGCGGCAAGGATACCTGCCAGACAGTTCTCCGTGGATGGACAACATATCCATGTCCCTAGAAAGTTAGTTGCAACCCCTGTTGAATGCTCTTCCACAGAAACTGAACAAGCAGCTGTTAAGTACACTTGAGGTGTTACATTTTCAGTGCAGCACCAGTATTACATAAAAAATAACTTTACAACTTAAAAAAAATGTTTATGACTTAGCCAAACAGATGTGGAGCAACTATCCAGGGTGACCACTCATCCCCTTTTAGATTTTCTTCTGCTTTCTGAGAAATACAGAGTCAAAAGGTGGAAAAAATATACTGCTTCTTGTTGAAGAAGCAACTTGTATATTATATAACGTCCGATTTTTACAAAAAGCTACATGGTAGTACTGTAGCCCTTGATATAATCTAGGGAATACACTATGTATAAACTCTGAAGCTCTTAAGAAAAAAAAATGTGACAACCATTTTTCCAGATTCAATGCATATCTATGGTTTACCATAGTTTAGGAAGCAAGTTCAGGGATGACGTTCTGAGCCTTCTGTTGTGTAACTGGGAAGGAGGTGAGCTTTGAAATCAAAGGTTGTGAGTTCAGGTCCCACAGTGGCTAGAATCTGAACCAGTTAAATTATCTTTTCATGCTTTCGCGGGTAAAGGCTGTGAAAGCAAGGAAGGGCATAGGTATTTCTACAGCCCCGGTATTGTGAAATGTTCACGGTGCAATGAAGAGCATAAGATAAATGATAACTTAACTTGTAAACTGCTAAGTTTCTAATAAATAATGTGTATTATAAGTCTACTTAAATATTCATGAGCCTAGCTAGGCTCCTGACTGGCTACTGGGTCATCATTAACTAATGATTCCAAATGTCCAAGTTTGACCAGAACAGTCCCGGTATCCAGAATAGGTGTATAAAAGCATTTCCAAAACTCAGATTTTAGTCCCAGTTTCAGATTTTCATCCCAGTTGATCCGCCCACCCCACTGCACACTCTGTCCCCAGCAGCTGCATGCCAAGACAATGCTGCACTCAGTAAACTACCCAGCCGCACAGCGCCGCACTTTGTTCTCTTCCATTTATGTCATGCATGGCCCCTTTAAGTGAACCAATGGCAGGTGAGGTAAAGGTCAAGAGTCAGAGTGTGGCTCAGCTGCTCAGTCCAGTTGAGTCAGTGCTGTACTTTCTTTCCAGTCATGGCTGGAAGGTGGGGATCCGATCACGCTGAAGGAGCTCCCCACCGCGGGCTCATGCTCAGCTGTCCTGGGGCTCGCACTTGGCTGCTCTGCACACTGCTATCTCGGGCTGCTCTGCACACAGCTGCAGTTATTCATCTGGAAGAGGCACGGGCTGTCAGGAAACACCATTTGAGAAAAACAACAGAGCGACTGGCAGCAGCAGCAATAAACCATGGAGAGGGTCCTACTGCACGTCAGTGAGCTGTTATGACACAACTTACCATTATTTGATTCTGAAGTACTGTGCAGTTACTGTAGGTTGTACCTGTGCGTTTATGCAATGTATCTTTGGAATTTGGATGGGGCTGATAATCTTTAATATCTAATGCTACCAAACATCTTGGTTTAACTGGGACAGTCCCAGTATCAGAAGGGCTGTCCCAAAGCATTATAAAAAATTGGGTTTTAGCCCAGTTTCAGATTTACATCCCAGTTGATCTGCCCAACCTGCCACACACTTCGTCCCCTGCAGCTGCTGCATGCCAAGATGATGCTGCGCTCAGTAAACTACCGAGCCCCACAGCACTGCACTTCATTCTCTTCCATTCATACCATGCATGGCCCCTTTAAGTGAACCAAAATAACGATGAGCCACCAATGGCAGATGAGGTAAAGGTAAAGAGTCAGGGTGCGGTTCGGCCACTCGGTCCAATCGAGTCAGTGCTGCGCTTTCTTTCCACCTACAGCTTAAGGGGTGGGATCCGATCAGGCTGAAGGAGCTCTCCACCATGGGCTTCTGCTCAGCTGTCCCGTGGTCACAGTTGGCTGCTCCACACAGCGCAGTTATTAATTTGGAGGAGGTGTAGGCGGACAGTAAATACCATTCAAGAAAAACATCAGAGTGACAGGCATCAGCAATAACCCACATCGGGTCCTATCGCACATCGGTGAGTTAACTGTTTAATTCTGAAGTACCGCGCAGTTATGTTGTACCTGTGCATTTATGCAATGTATCTTTGGAAACTGGATGAGACTGGTAATTTTTAATATGGTAAGTGGGGATGTTGGTTTTGTAGGCATTGTGTTTTTAGAGGACAAACACATCTCAGTTAGAACAGCAACCCATCTGGATGGATCGCAGTATGAAATTGTACAGAGTTTTGGAAGACAAGCAAGCCCTCCGCCTGCATGTAGTTAGGTTTAGTTTGACCCAGAACATATAGAATAGCCATGAGTTAAGTTACCGGTTCGAATAGAGTGTGCCATGTGATAAGGGAGACTGTCTCACTCTCCAGATCTGGCTCGGAGTCTCCAGCTGTTTTGTTATTGTTGGAAAGTTTGCCATTTGTGAGTGGAGGACTGCTGTCTGGCTATTTGGCCGAATACAAGATGGGGTGGCAGTGGTAGCGTACTCTGACAGTGACAGCCCATGGGAAAGCTGGCAGATGTCGGATGAAGAATGTGTGGAAAAAAGAACATCTAGTGAAGGCTAGGGTGAGTTCTGGTTCTTGAAATGTATTTTGCAGTAGCTTAAAATCAGTCACTAATTATCAGTTGTAATTTGCTAGTGAGTGGGCTTTCTGTTCTGCTTAGAGAAAACCTTTCTTCTTTAGCCCTAGCTGAGATGAGCGGGGTTGGGGTGCTGAAAGCTATAGCTTATTGGTTTACAACTGGAAGGCAGCTTTGCGATTGACTTGGGTGGTTAAAGAGCAGGGAGACGGTGGCAGAATGCAGAGGTAACAAAGTTTGTGCATAGAATGTCGGTGAGAGAGAGTCTAGAGAGAAGAATCTGGCAGAAATATAACAGGCAGGAGTGAAAGGAGAACAGAAAAGAAGGTAGCAGGTGACAATCTGGATCAGTCTCTTTTTGGACACACTGCAGTGAGAAAGATGGTTGTCAGCAAAGAGAAACTAAGTTCCCCTATCTAACTGGTTTAACATCCAGATAAGGCACAGGAGCAGGAACAGACTATACACACAGGGGCAGGAACAGAATATACACACAGGAGCAGGAACAGACTATACACACAGGAGCAGGAACAGACTGTACACACAGGAGCAGGAGTAGACTGTACACACTCAGGTCTGTTTTTGGTAGTTTTCCCGATCTGTTTCATTTCAATCAACAAGGAACAAGCAGTAAATTAAAACTAGATCATTCGCCTAGTTCTGCTTGACCCAAACTGGAACTGGAGACTCAGACACACCTTTGTTCTCCTCATGTATGGCAGTATAGCCTAGAGGTTAGAGGAACGAGGTGTGAACGAGCTTGATACATCCAGCAGACCAGACCCGAGTTTGATTCTCTCAACCTCCACTTGCATACCGTGCGACTCTGAGCAAGTCACTTAACTGCCCAGTGCTCCCAGGTCGCCCCTGAAAACAGGCACTTGTGCCTAGTGGGCCTTACCCGGTTACCAAAGACTAAAATAGATAAATAAAAAATGTAAACAACTCTCAACAAAAAAAAAGGGGGGAAATTATTGCTTTTGATCTAGTTTTCAGGTTTAAACTCAGCATTTAGACTTGCAGTTTGTACTACAGAGAAGCTCTTATTTGGCTGCTACTTCTACGGCAGGCAGGCCTCGTATATTGCAGCAGAAGGCAACAGGTCAGGTCGTACACATGGCAAGGGCTAATAGAGCAATGAAAATTGCGAAGTCGACTAAATGCAAGTGTGTGTTTAATGACAAGCTGCAGGAAGAATTTCCCTTCCTTGTTAAATTAAAGTATGATGTGAAATGCAAACAGTGCATTTCAACTTTTTGGGTTGCTCACTGCAGTTGAGCAGACATTAGAGACCACTTGACCTGCACCAAGCATAAGAAGGCATTGACTGCAATCAGCTTGATCTCTGCAAACACAGGCTTATTCAAGAGGGAACCAGCATCAGAAGCAGACTTACTTGAGGCCTGCCAAAAAGCCTACCACACCACGAATCATGGACACAGCTTCAAGTCTATGGACTGCACTGTGACACATGGACAGCCAGTTCTGAGTACACTATACAGAAATGTGTTATGGACTGCCTCTCATGAGAGATGCGGAGACAGCATGTGAGATCACACTCACACGCACACACAGGTTTGAAATATAAGGTGTTACCTGGAAGGCCAGAAGCTAATTACAGACTAGAACAGGCCTTGTTCAGGAATCTCCCGGTTTTCTAAGTTAAATATAGCTTTAACTGCTAAGAAGGAAATCAGTATCCCTTTTATGACATTTTGAGGAGGAAAACCAGGTTTAGCACACTGGTGCAAAATCATAAATGCTTTGATGTCTGAGTGAGAGGAGCAACTGCTCATAGATGAAAGCAAATTTACAGACTTGATTGGGGAAGTCACATGGCGAAAGGAGTTTCTGCTGATGTAATCTTAATTAACTTTCCTTCTAAAATGATAAAATATCCTGGGTGTATGATTTTTAATAAACGGAGGAGGAGCTAGGTGACCTCACACAAAGGAGTTGGCAAAGACAGTTTTTTAAACAGATTCTGTTTTCCTTCAGAGACTCTTATCTACACTATGACAAAGAAACATCTTTGAGCACTTTAAGCAAGTATACAGGTAAAGGGAGACAAAAATCTAAGTAATGTAGTAGGAATTGCACTGTTAAAACCTTGTTCTTTTAAAAGGTTGTATGGTTCTTGTGATATTAGTTCTGTATTTTATGTTTTATATATTTTTGTATCTATTTTAGTAAAACTCTATTTTTAGAGCCTACTTGGTCTGTCTTTGAATTTCTTTTCTTTAACAAGTGGAGTATATATGGTTAAAGCAGACACTGTGCATAAGCTTGAATGGTGATACCAAACTGGAAAAAGGTAAGAGTAATCTGAGGTCTTTATTTGAGTTTTTAAGGGTTCATTTTGTATACCTGGTTAGCTGCCCATAGGCAACAATATCTGGCCCCCCAAAGACAGAATTACTAAGCCTATGCATTGGGTATGCTAGCAAGAGGTTCACAGTTTGAATCCCTCCAGGACCAAGACCAAAGGTTGATTCAAACCCACAAAACAGACAGGAAGGTTACCCTGTTTCTGTCAACTGTTCACAAGACTGCGCTCAGAGGTTGGCACTTTGGGAGTAGAGAGCTGACCTGCTAAGTGGGTTTGTGACATGCACATCCAAGTTAATCAAGAAAATGTATGAACTGAAGTTCTCTTCAACTCAAACAAAGAATGAAGACCCAAGTAATCGTAACCAGCGTGTTAATGCCCATAGCCAAAGAACTGAACAAGGCAACTTACATCTGTCCTGAGTGATTCCTCTAACCACAAGCACACGGAACTTGTGCCAATTGTCGTGCTCTATTTCAATCAAGACAAGGGGGGTTCAAACAAAGTTGTAGGAATATAATGAGCTTCCCAGAGAAACTGCAGACACAGTACAGCATACCTGATCAGCACCCTGAATAAACACAATACTGATGACAAGTGTATAGCACTGTGTGCAGACAACATGAACAAGAACTTTGGAGGTGTGACAAGAGTTGCAATGCCATTATACGGCACACTTCGTGCTCAATGCAATTCAAACTACAGCAGACATTCTTCCTGTGGACGTGAAATGCATCACTGTCAACACAGAAACATAGAAGTTGATGGCAGATAAGGACCACAAGGCCGATCCAGTCTGCCCATTTCTTTTTCTACCTTATGAATGTGCCATAGGCCTTTGCTTTGTAAATCTATTCATACTCATCTGGATTGCTCCCTTGTGACTATCCCATGCCTGTTTGAATCCCTGCACTGTATTCATATCCACCACTTACTGAGGTAGGCCGTTCCATGCATCCCACCACCCTTTCTGTGAAAAAGAACATCCTCACATTACCCCTTAATTGGCCTCCCTCCAATCTTATGCTGTGTCCTCTTGTCCTGCTATTTTTCTTATATTGAAACATGTTAGACTCTTTCACCTTGTTAATGCCCTTAAGGTGTTTGAATGTTTCAATCATTTCACCTCTCTCCCTCCTTTGCTCTAGAGTATACGTACTGAGCTCAGTTAATCTGTCCTCGTATGTTTTCTGATGCAGTCCCTGCACCATTTTGGTTGCCCTTCTCTGGACTGCCTCAGTGTGGTTAATGTCCTTGTGAAGATGTGGCCTCCAGTACTGCACGCAGTACTCCAGATGGGATCTAACCAGTGTCTTGTAAAGAGGGATTATTACCTCCCTCTTCCAACTTGTGATACTCCTACTAATACACCCCAACATCCCCCTAGCCTTACCTACTGCTTTAAAGGTCTGCTTGGATGATTTCAGGTCATCGGTGATGATGACACCCAAGTCTCTTTCTTCCCTTGTGACTGCCAGCAACTCCCCTCCCAGCCTATAGGTGGCTTCAGGGTTTCTCTTCCCTATGTGCATGATCTTGCACTTCTTTGCATTAAACCCCAGTTGCCACTCTTCCGACCATTTTGCTAGTTTATCCAGATCTCTTCTCATTCTGCCCACCCCATCTCGATCATCTACCCTGTTGCAGATCTTGGTGTCATCTGCAAACAGACAAACCTTACCCTCCAGTCCATCTGCAATGTCACTGACGAAGATATTGAAGAGGACTGGCCCCAGGATTGATCCTTTAGGTACCCCACTTGCGACTTGCATCTCTTCTGACTGTATACGGTTTACCACCACTCTCTGTTTTCTGACCGTCAACCAGTTTGCCACCCCGTTGACCAACGTCTGACCCACCCCGAGCCTACTTAGCTTATTAATCAATCTTCTACGTGGAACAGTATCGAAAGTTTTGCTGAAGTTAAGGTAGGCAACATCAGCTGCTGCCCCTTGGTCCACCACTCTGGTTACCCAGTCAAAGAAATCTATAAGATTAGTTTGACAGGACATTCCTTTTGTAAACCCATGCTGTCTTGGATCCTGTGCCCCTATGGATTCCAGGTGTTGCACAATCCTTTCCTTAAGGAGTGTCTCCATAATCTTGCTCACTACTGAGGTAAGACTGACTGGTCTGTAGTTCTGTGCCTCCTCCCTGCTACCACTCTTGTGGAGCGGGATCACATGAATCCTTCTCCAGTCTTCTGGGACCTCTCCTGTGCTCAGAGACTCATTAAACAGTTCTGATAATGGCTCTGCTAGTTCCACCCTTAGATCCTTTACTACCCTGGGATGTATGCCATCAGGTCCCACTGCCTTGTCCACCCCTGAGCTTATCAAGCTCTTGTAGGACCCTTTCTTTTGTGAAGGGACTAGTGCACACCTCCCTTCCCCCCGTGTCCATAGTGCAGAGCTGTGGGCCCTGCCCTACCTTCTCTTCAGTAAATACTGAACAGAAGTATCTATTTAGGATAGATCCTTATACATGGTCCTCCTCCTCACACGCCCCCTTATCCCCTTTGATCTTAGCAATACCCCCTCTGGACTTTCTCCTTTCACTAGTGTATCTATAGAAAGTCTTGTCACCTTCTTTTTACTGTTCATGCTAGTGTTTCCTCGGTTTGGGCCTTTGCCTGCCTTACTGCCTTCCCTGCTTCCCTGAGGGAAGTTTGGTATGCCTCCCTATCTTCATCCTGCTGCATTCCCTTATATTTCCTGAAGGCCAGCCTTTTGGCTCTGACCTTTTCTACTACTGTGTTTGAGAACCAAAGTGGTTTCCTTCTTCTTTTGCACTTCCTTTTCTCACTAACACAATGGGACGTTGCTTCAAGTATTGCATCTTTAATGCTTTCCCACTTTGCCTGTACCCCCTCACCTGTATTTCTTTTTGCCAGGGCTAGCTTAACTCTGTTGGCCATCTTATCAAAGTCTGCTCCTCTGAAGTCCCATATTTTTGCCTTGGAATGGGATGACTTTATTCTAGTGGCCAAACTGAACCATACCATGTGATGGTCACTGCCCCCACCCCCCCCGGTGACCTTCTACCTGGATATCTGTGATCCTTTCCCTGTTAGTCAGTACTAGATCTAGGATAGCCCTGTCTCTTGTGGGTTGTTGTACCAGTTGTTTGAGGCCCTTCCCCTGCAGGGAATCCACCATGTGTCTAGTTCTGGCAGATGTCCCTGCTGGTATTGACCAATCTGCATCTGGCATGTTGAAGTCTCCCATTATCAAGATCTACAAATACATTTACATCTACACAGTAAGAGTTCAGTAGCTGAAGGAGTTCTGTGACTTCATGGAAATTACCTACAAGGACTTGCTTGGTCACTTTGCAGTCCGCGGTCTCTCCCTTCTGTCAGCAGTGGAACGAATCCTGCTGCTCTGTTCTTCCTTGCAGTCATACTATCTCTCTCCCCAGGAGAAGTGTCCCTCAATCATCAAGAATTTTTTCAACAACCCCTTATCCGAGCTGTGGTTTCTCTTTATCCATAATCAGCTCTCCCTCTTTTTTTTTGCTCCTCCCTCACTCCTTGGCCGGCCACTCCTTCGGGTCACCTAGGACCCCCACCAGTACTCTACCCCTGCTGCCAGCCACCATCCCACATGTCATCTCCCTGGGTAACCCGACGTAACCCTTCATCGTATGGGTCCCTCCCACTCTGAGGGGGAAGGTGCCAGAGAAAGGCCAGCCAGCGTAACTTGTCTGGCCCAGGTGCTGCTGGGCTGGAGCAGGCTAGTCCAGGGCTTCATGGCAGTGGGGGACCAGCAACCATCATCTGGTCGGACAGGCAGCCACTTCCTGGTTTTCCCTCCCAGAAGCGGGATGTCAAGGCAAGAGCTGACTTCCATCGTGCTTCCTACATAGTGGGACCCAATGTGCTGCCATACCCCTGGCCTCCGAAAGAGGTCGGCAGACACTGGGCCATGGACCCTCCCTTCCCCCAGGAGATGGCAAACCATTATGTGATGCTCAAGCCATCTCCCCCCGGCCGACCCTCTAACACACAGATCTGTTCCTGAACCCAGGTAGTCGGCGTCACAAGCGGAAATCCAACCGCTGCGCTGACGGGCCAGCCCCAGCGCTCCCTCTTTAATGGTATCATAAAGAAGCTGGAGAGGCAGACCTGCACTGCTATTGAAGCAGCTGTCAAAGTTGAGGCCCTCACCACCAATCTTGAAGAGAGGAAGGCTGAGAGATTTGTGGGACTGAAAGTGAAGGGAATGCTCTCATCCATTGCTGAAGAAATGGATATAGAAGAAACCTTTGTGAAGCATATGGAGAGCTTCTAAAGACTTGCTCCCAGTATCTGAAGAGGTATAATTCTCTAAAGGAGTATCAGAGGTTCTCCTGGAGTTTACTCAAGGAGCCACCATCATGGACAGCAGTGGAAGAAATGCTGTTTGACCTAAGCAAGAAAACTAACATAGCAGGTGACGAATGGGAGCTCTCTGATGAGATTACCTATGTCAAGTCGTTTGCCACTGCTAAAAAGATCGGTGACTGGACCACTAATAACATAGACACAGCGGATCGACGATAGGTGAACATCTTCTAGCACTTCTGCTTGAAGGAAATCCCATGCAAGAATCTGCTCCCTCTCATGGAGTATGTATGCTCTTTCAATCCCAAGCACGAAGGCGCCAGTGGAGAGGGTTTTTTCACTGATCAACATGTGGACCAAGAAGAAGACCAACCTACATGTGTCTACGCTGTGAAAAATGCTTGTTTTCAAGTACAACTTCAATGCTACCTGTAGTGAATTCTATGAAAAGCTCCTCAAGAATAAACTGCTCCTGAGGAAGATCCACTCCTCCAAGAAGTACACCTTTGTGAAGCCCAAACAGCCAGTCACAAATGAAGTTGGGCCTTCAATGTGCACCGATAAATTGTAGAGCAGCAGCCCAGCGGAATCGCTGAACGAGCCCATGTTTCTTGTCATTGTCTATTTGAGACTCTGTATTTTCTATATATATATATATATATATGTTTGTATTTTTATTTGCTGCTGATTGTAATTCAGGGCATATTCATTCCTTGACTCTTAAATTTTAGTTGTGTATAAATTTTTAATACAACTAAAATTTAAGAGTCAAGGAAAAGGCAGTTACAGTCATAAAACAAATGCAATCAAGGGCTTTCTTTGCTGTGGCAGACTGGTTGAAAATGTTGCTGCATGGCTAGTGGTGGGAGCATGAGTAATCTTTATATGTGTGAACAATGAATCTTTGTCCCTCACAGATAAGTATTTTATCCTCACAATAAGCAACAAACTATACCACAGAGCATATAATACCGCAGGGTTCTGGGGGTCTAGTGGTCTAGTATTAGATGCTCTGTTGCACATTTTATTGCTTATTGCGAAGATAGCAGGCCCCGGACCCCAAGCCTTTCTGTAAAAAACTTCCATGCACTATGCACACAAAATGACACAAACTACTGAAAAAAGAACACCCACCCCTACAAAAATACTGGCAACAGACCTGTAGGGTAGTCAAGAGGTACAGAAAGAGGAGTTATGAGTAGTAAATTGAGGGACATTCCTCCTCTTAGTGTCAGACAGCTGAGAGTTACAGAATAAGGGGTTCTGAGGGGTAAAATGAGGGATGTCCCTGTTAATGTAGGACAGTTGAGAGGAATGGACAGAGGGGTTCTGATGGATAAAATGAGGGGTGGCTGCATATGCCGGATAAAAACGTTAGGTCTGTGCAAGCTGACAGACTGTAAGCCTCTCGCTTTGCACAGGAGTGTTCCAACCTGCAGCACAGCATGATGTTGCCCGACCCAATACAGCCATTGCAGGGCCAGAAATCTACTTCTGCATCTGAGAAGTGAGTTGCTACAGTACGCTGTTGGTTTTTCACCAGTCTCTGATTCCTTGACCTGTCACCAGAATGACTGACCTTGTGAGCTAGACCCAACTAGCCTAGCAAGAGGGTGACTGCAAAAATTGTAAATGATGCTAGCTCCCATGCAGAGAACAAGAAGCTCAATCCAGATTATCAACAGTCAACCAAAACTATGCTTTAGGGAGAAAATAATGATAACATTACATTGAAAGTTCTGCATCTGTATATGAACTGCTGACAAGTGAATTTTATTTTATACACGTGTGTCTCGTATATGTTTCACGGTTCCATGTTTGTTGTGCCCGTTTCTAGTTAGATATTATGAACTATTAACTGGATGCATTCGCTTACGCTGTCTGACCATCAAGAGTGCAATGTTCTTATGGACAGTATAACTAGGAGCATAAGATGTTGTAAGTTATTATTGTATGGTTAGTACTGTTTGTCTAGGACCAAGGCTCTAAACAAAGAATAACATGTTCTGGTTTGAAATACAGTGACTGAAGTAGAGTACTGAATTTGAACATGAAATGTTCCTTTTAAAACATCAGCTGCGTGACAATGTTGAATGTTTGTATGTACTTATTGAAATCAATAAAACAGAAAAAAAAATAAAAGTTCTGACTCTGTTCCTTTTTGTTTAAATGACATGAACTGTAGTTTACTTGTCTTGCTGACACTGTTTTATTGGGGAGGGGCGGTACATGCTGATGGCCTTGTTTTTGAGAAGATGGGCCCTGAAAAAAATATTTCGCAGGACACTGCAATAATGCTCGTGGAGTGCTTGGTTGATGGCATTGTTGGTCAACCAGCTGCAGCTGCTGACTCTATGCCAAGGCCAGCCAGAGTCTCCCACACCCCTGACTCCAGGGGGAAAAATAATTTTTTCCCTGGAGTTGGGGGTTAAGAAGACATATCAAAAGTGGCAGAGCAGAGCTATCCAACTAAATATCGGGCCATGTCGGTGCAGTGCTACATGGATCTGTGCTATGCCGACACAAATCAGGGCTACATATGGTCCACAGAAATAGCGCTGCCCGAAACGGGATATCACCAGGTCCCATGTGGGCCACATTCAGTCCGAACATGCATATTCGCTCATTGGGCATGCAAGGTGCTAAAAGGACATATTTGCATGCAGCACAGTGGTCCCTTTATGTCCCTTCCACCATCAAAAGCACTTACTGGCAGTCTAGTGGTTTCCCCCCAACCCTGATGACCCTGTATATATTTCTATATTTCCTGGCATCTAGCGGTCCCTTCATTGCCCTGTGAACATATTCCTATTTTCCCTAGCACTCTAGTGGTTCCCCCACCTCCTGACTACCTGGTTGCAATACTGTTTATATTCCCTGGTAGCATAGTGGTTCCCCCCACCCCACAATCACTCAGCAGCTATATTGTTTGTATTCTCTGGTGGTCTGGTAGTTCCCTCACATCCTAATTGCTCTGTTGACATATGTTATGTTTACCTTGGTGGTCTAAAGGTACTGGCAACAAAGCCAAGTTTCAAAGAAATACAAAATCACACATACCCCATAATGCAAAGCATCATGGGGTGTATATGTAAACCACCATGACATTTTAGGCTGGTTCTGCTTTAAGCAGGAATGCATGGTGCCAAAGAGCCTTTCACACACTCTACAAAGGGTACAAACAGAAGCCACAGGCACATGTTTCATCCTACCCAGAACTTATCAGTGTGCCTCCTCTGTATCACATCCCAGGGGAAATGAACCAACCCTGAGTTGGTCTTATGGGTTTGGGTCATGGTGAGCCCAAAATAAGAAAGCAAGCAAGCACATACATCCCATGATACTTTGCATTATGGGGATATGTGTGCTTTTGTATTTCTCTGAAACTTGGCTTTACCACCAATATCCTTTGGGGTAACCCTTGCCTCAGTGCTTCCGCACTGAGGTTCTTTGCCTTTTAGCTTGCTTGCTTTCTTATTTTGGGCTCAACATGACCGAAACCTGTAAGACCAACTTAGGGCTGGTTCATTTCCCCTGTGCTGTGAAACGGACAAGGCACACTGATGAGTCCTGGGTAGGACAAAACACATGACTGTCTTCTGTTTGCACCCTTTGTAGACTGTGCGAGAGGTCCTTTGGCACCATGCATTCCTGCTTAAAGCAAACCAGCCAACCATCATGTGAGCCAAGCCACCAATCTCCACGATGGGGCCGCCATAGCTGCGCAGTGCTGGTATACTCTCCCCAGGAAAGGAGAGCTGGCAGCCGGCAGCTCAATCCAAGTCCACGCCCAACCCCCCCCAGCAGACACCCGAGTCTGCTCCCGAACCCCAGATAGGCAGGGTGGCTTGAGGTGTGGCGTCCAGCGCTGCAACCCTTACTGCCACTGGGCCGGCTCCCTTATTGCAACCTAGGCACAAGTTTAGTAAAGATGGCATGAAATGCGCCCATTAGGAATATCCCGTCCTGCCAAAACATAGCCTTCCTCCACAAACTATTGTTCTTACTTAAGTGTGCTTTCTCCGTCTGCGATGGCGGCGACCCGGGTTCAGGAACGGACTGGGTTGTCGGAGGGCCGGCTTCGAGGGGAGAGGGATGGAGTCTGGGACAGCTCTCCTTCTCCGGGAGGAGAGAGGGGATGCGCACCGGTGCATGCTGACTCCTGGCGGAGGCTGGGAGCACAGCTGTAACGACTGGGTTCGTTGCTTAAAGGGAGTGACAGACGTCGGCATATGCCTTGACGTCAGGATGTCACTCCCCACAGAAAAAACAGGAAAAATACTTCCTGGCTGGCCGGATGACGGTCTCTCTGTCCTCCACTGCCGCCGATCCCAGGATCGACACACCTCAACAGTACCCTGGGCCAAATGAAGTAGTGTGCTGGCCGCCCCACTGGTGCCTTCCCCCTCGGAGGAGGGGGACCCATCCGGCGAAGGATACAGCAGGGTTACCAGAGACTGCCATGAGGTTGGTAGACGGTGTGAGGAGTCAGGGCAGGCAGTCAGGAGGGGCAATAGAGACCCGAAGGAGTGGGCAGTCAGGAGGAAGGGGAAGCGCAAAATAAAAAAAATAAGTGTGCTTTCAATCTAACTTTTTATTCTAACTCTACGTCACCATGGATCACCACACTAATAAAAATCCGACCAAATAATTCATAAAATGTTTAAGTGGCTGTTAAGATTTGAACCACAGTCTCTAGCTGAAAATACAAAATTGCTCTGTCCTTACTTAGAGTCTAACCCCTGAACCTTTTACTCCTAACCCAAGACAAAACCGTTGCACTTCCAAGCTGCACTGAAAGAAATGTCTGCTCATGTGGTGTAAAGGTTATGTCACAGATGACTGGCAGTATAGCCTAGAAGAGGTTGGAGCAACGAACCATGAACAGGCTTGATACATCCAACAGACCTAGGTTTGATTTCCACAAACTCCACCGGCCTACTGTGTGACCCTGAACAAGTCACTTAACCTCCCTGTGCTCTCAAGATGCACCTGGAAATGAACTTCAGCTTAGTGTGCCTTTCTCAGACAGAAACTGCAAAATAGGGGGCGCTCTGGAGCACGGTCACTGACAAGTCGCACACGGTTGGCGCTCTTCAACTTATCCACTTTAAACAACTAAATAACCAAAATAATTTGGGAAAAGTACCATTATTCAACAAGACTGGAGATTTCTGAGGCAAGCGGTTTCAGGAGATACCAGAGATCAGCTGTGGGTCGCACAAACAAAGGCCATATGGCCACATCAAAAAATCAGCCGGTACAACCTGATCAAGAGACCGCATCGTAAGCCTCCTCCAAGCCTGAGCCACCATGGCGGGCTCTCCAAAAATCCATGCAAGCTCTGGAGTCAAAAATGGAATCTATCCTTACCAAATTCGAGGAGCAAGACACTAAAATATCTGCTGTTACAAAAACAGTGACTTCGGTGGAATCAATGGCAGCAAAAGCCCTGGCATCCATTAGCAAGTCTCAACAGGAAAACGTCCAGCTCCGTTACAGACTCAAGGCTCTTGAAAATGCTCGGAGGGCCTCAAATGTTTGTATTGTAGGGCTTCCCGAAAACTTAGTGGGAGACAACTTGCTTTATTTTCTTAAAGAATGCCTGCCAGAAGCCCTACAGATTACTGCCTCAGTAGACCCTAACACGTTAATTAAGGCTTATCAGATTTTGCCTAGAACAGCTGTGGCCACCAATGAACTCCCTAGAACTGTCCTCATGGTGACGACAAACCCAGCAATTAGGGACATCATTCTCTCAGCAGCAAGAAACGCGGACTGGCTTAATTTCCATGGATCTACAATACATTTATTTCCTGATCTCTCGTTCGCTACTAGAGCAAGAAGGAAGAAGTTTGATGGTGTTCAGGCCAGACTGCACAGCTTAGGGGGTGACTCATTCACTCCTGATGCCTGCCCGACTGCATATCCAGTATGGAGGCCATGTACATCAGTTCACCGACCTCAAAGAAGCTGCGAAAAAGGCAGAAGCTTTTAGCCTGGAATTTGAGAGGGCCAGAAGACAAGAGGCGACCGATTCCGACTCGGACTACCTGAGTACCTGCAGGTTCCCATATGAACTTTTTCAAAGTTTAGAGACTGTATGAGAGTTTTTCTCCAAGTAACAGTTTTACTGTTAAAATTATTAAAATGGTTAAAATTGTTAAGAGAGTACTTTCTTTGTACGCTCAGGTTAAAGTTCAGGTTAAGATACCAGTCTAATTTGGGCTACTATGGGGACATTTAGTAATATTTAATACTAAATCCGCACATCAGGGATCTCTACTTGTTTTAGTCCAGAGGTGATGACGATCTTCATTAAATATCTATGAAGAGTTGGGTGAAGTTCACACTGTGTGCTAGCATTTAAGGGATAAAAATGTTTGGAGGAGAGGCATAACAACATTAGTTGTATATTTTTCTATGCCAGGTAAAATGTTTGCAATGCAATGCTGTCTCGTAAGTCTTGTGACGTGCAGTTATTTGTGGACTGCCACATAAACTTTTCAAATGAAGAACTACCCCAGTATTCGAGAACAAGACTGCTTAGACTAATTACACCTATTACATGTAATGTATCCGCTTTGTAAGATGTGAAGTCTGGCATGAGATACTTGTATGCAATTGTTTTTTTACTGGAAAACAATAAAATATAAGTTCAAAAGAAAACATGCAAAATAAAAATAACCAACTTATGAAGCAAAAAACTGGGGTTTGAATCTCAACAGAGGCTTTTACATTGCAAACTATATAAACACTGAATGTTTCTTACATGAGCATTTTATGTTACCTAAACTACCTTACTGAGATGTGAACCGCATATCCCCATTATTGTTTCTGGGAAGTTCCCTGGTTACATCTCTGATCATTTTACTTGGGCACTGCCTGGATTCAAAAGCAAGAGGCCTGGGGTGCTTGCTTCTTGGTTCGTTACTTAATCTCTACACCAGAGGACATGCAGTCCACTAAAAGTGCACTTTGGTGGTTGCACTGGAAATACTACTAGCTATGAGTGTAAGAGACCAGGGGTTCTATTTCTCATAAGAAACGTACGTTTTATATTTTCAAGAAGAGACCAGGTTTTTAATCCTGACAGGGACTTAGTACTTTATGAAGAATTTGTTTTAACTTTTTTTTTTTTTATTCCCCTCTAACAGGCGAGGCCTCCTATCACTGACCATCAATTGCCATTGTTCCACCCATCAAGACTGCCAGTCATTTCCTCAGGACCTCACAGCCCACACATGACTCACCGCTGTGCTGCCCCTTGGCCTGCCCTACAGGACCAAGTACCCTGGCAGCTCACTGGAATTTCTTCTCTGCATCAATATGGCCACCCACGAAGGAGGTGAAGACTAAGGGAGGCCCCCTGGGAGGGGCTTCACCTGCTCATCCTATGCTACTTTTCCTGTTAGCCCCACCTGCCCCCAGGAGTGTGCTGATGTCACCAGGTGCAGACATGCTTGGTGCATCTGGGTGACAGAGACATGCTCCAGTTCCCATTCTTAGCTCCCCTGCTACCCTGCACTGCCATGTGTGGTCACCCAGGTGGAGGAAGAGCAGCTATTTGTAGACCCCACCTCCCCAGAGGAGGAAAGCATCCAATGAGGTGCTCAATCCTCCTCCCCCCGGCAGGCCCTCCAATGACCCTGGCTCATTCTCAAACCCGGACCACTGGCATGGCAGGTAGTAGCTCTACCACTGCACAGACAGACTGGAATGAAGAAGGTTCTTAATTCATGTTCATCAGAATGGTAATAGATGGCAGTGTGGTGTTACAATCACATATATATATATATATATATATATATATATATATATATATATGTGTGTGTATATATATATATATATATATATATATATATATATATATATATATATATATATATATATATACACACACACATACACACATATATACATATACACACACACACACACACACAAATATACAAAAAAAATAGAGCCAAGGAAAATATACAGGTTACTCACCTGTAACAGGAGTTCTAGGAATGGTATATGTTGTTCATCCACACTCATTGGCAGTATCCTTGCCGCTTTAAATCTTGCCGGAAGGTCTTCAAGCTTGCTCCTCCCACCCACCCGGGTGGTATAACTCTCGGCTCCGCCCCATGACGCCAGATCTGGCCCGCTGGAAGCTCAGGTTGTGCGTCGAAGCCGGGGAGGTCGGGTGGGTCGTGTGGATGAACAACATATACCATTCCTAGAACTCCTGTTACAGGTGAGTAACCTGTATTTCTAGGGACATGGATATGTTGTTCATCCACACTTATTGGCAGACTCCTAGCAGTTCTCCGGGAGGAGGGAGGAAGGCGCACACCCCATATACTTACTTAGGAAAGAGAGACTGGAGAACCGAGGCCCCAAAACCAGCATCCCGGCGTGACTCAAGGTCGATGTGGTAGTGGGTAATGAAGGTGTTTGCTGACTTCCAGGTAGCAGCCCTGCAGATTTCCTGGATAGGGACGTCCCTGGAAGCAGCCACCGTTGCAAACAGTATAAGCGGGTAGAATGAGCTCTTATCCCTCTGGGAGGCTCCATGCCCGCTAACTTATAGCAGAGATCTATGCAGGAGGTTACCCACCTGCTTATCGTCCGCTTGGCTGCAGGTCTGCCAGATGCTGACTTCAGCGTAGGTGACAAACAGCTGGCGAACCTCTCCCGAATTTCAGCCGTCGCTCCTTATAATAGCGGCGCCCTTCTAGGGTCAGAGTATGGAGCCTATATTCGAGCCTCAGGTGTGATTGGGGTAGAACACCGGCAGAGTCAACACCTGGTTAAGGTGAAACTCCGACACCACCTTGAAGGAATTTCGGGTGGGCGCAGGACAACCTTGTCCTGTGGAAGACCAGGTAAGGAGACTCGATGGAAAGCGCCTGGAGCTCTCCCATCCTTCTGGCTGGCGTGATAGCCACCAAGAGGCGGTCTTCCACGACAGGTGAGAAAGCACACCTGTGCATAGGTTGAATGGCTTGCCCATGAGCTTTGCCAGTACCAGCAGTAGATCCCGGAGGTGGGGTTCCCGCACTGGAGGAAATGTGATCAAGGCCTTTGAAGCGCCAGACCACCTTCTCCTCGCCACCGACTGCTTCCGGCCAGCGCCCGGTAAGCAGAGATGGCTACAGGTGCACCCTATAGGAGTCGTCGACCTAAGCCCTTGACTAGAAAGGGACCACAAATAGTCCAGATGCTTGCCAAGGAACAGGAGGAAGGGTCCAAGCCCTTGCCCTGACACCAAATGGAAAACCTTTTCCATTTGAAGGCATAACATTTCTGAAGTCGACTCCTTCGGGGCGCCTCAACTACATTGAGGACCTCGTCGGAAGACCAAGGCCTGGAACTCTAGCCGCTCAGGAACCAGGCCGTCAGGTGCAGGGATTGAAGGTCGGATGGAACACCTTCCCTGATTGACTGAGAGCAGGTCGGGCGAGCTGGAAGCTGCCGCGAGTCCTGGAGCTGAGACTGAGGAGATCTGGGTACCAGAACTGGCGAGGCCAGTCTGGGGCTATCAGAATCACCTGCGCCTTGTCCCTCCTCGCCTTGAGAAGCACCTTGTGGATCAAGGAAATGGAAGGCATAAAGAGGCCGGGGTCCACTGCCTCGAGGGCATCCCTGCAGCGAGCCCCTGCTGAGGCGGGCATGGAACAGACTCAGCCCGGCGTTCTCCATGGAGGCAAACAGGTCCACCTGAGGTGTGCCCCAAAGGAGAACAGATGCTGTACTACCTCCGGCAGGAGAGACCACTCGTGGGATGCAGCCCCTATCCGGCTCAGGGCATCGGCCAGGGTGTTGGAGGCTCCTGCCACGTGAATGGCTAGGAGATCCGCCTCCAGGCTCTGCAGTGACCAAATCGGAGGCTTCCTTGCATAGAAGCATGGAGCGCGTCCCGCCTGGCGGTTTAGATAGACATAGTCGTGGTATTGTCCGTCTGGACTCGGACCACTTGACCCCGGAGGAGCAGAGCAAAGGCGGTGAGAGCTAGGCGGACCGCTCGGAGCTCCAACGAGTTGATGTGGCATCGGGACTCCTGGGGACCAGGGCCATGAGCCCAGTGTTCCCCAGATGGGCACCCCAACCCATCAGAGAGGCATCGGTCGACAGAGAGACCGTCGGCTGAGGCGAGACTGACAGGATGCCCTCCTGCAAATGATCTGGAGCGGTCACCACTGGAGGCGTTCCACATCCTAATGTCACCGACTGAGAAGCTGGTCAAGGGATGCGCGCGTTGTGACCACTGGCTGGCCAGTCCCCACTGAAGGGGCCATGTTCCAGCCAGGCCCAACGGACCACGCTGGTGCAGGCGCCATGAGACCCAGGAGGCGCAGGAAGTCCCGGGCAGGGCGCAATTTGCCCAACCAGAAATGATCGAGGCAAGGAGGGAAGAACCTCGGCCCTGTCCGCCGGGGAGCAGCTCTGGCTCGAAGAGAGTCGAGCTGCGCCCGATGAATAGAATCACCTGCCTGACTCGAGTTCCGACTTGGCCTCGTTGATAAGGAGGCCCAGTTGAGAGCAGACCTGGAGGGCCAGATCTCTGGACCACTCCGCCTCCTTCCTGGAGGGAGCTGCTATCAGCCAGTCGTCCAGGTAAGGGTACACCCGGACCCCTCGGCGCCGCAGGAATGCTGTCACCACTGCCATGCATTTGGTGAAGACCCTGGGAGCTGGAGACAAGCCGAAGGGCATGGCTTGGAACTCAGAGAGATCCTTCCTTCGAGCGAAGGAATCTCTGGTGAGAGCAGACGGATAGGGGACGATGACGCGTCCTACAAGTCCAAGAAGAACCACCGCCGCGTTCAAGGATGGTATTATCTGAGCCAGAGTGACCATCCTGAAGGTTCGAGACCTTAGGAACTTGTTTGAGTCGTGTGGAGTCGAGAATGGGCGCCAGCCCCCGTCCGTTCCGGAACCAGGAAGTACCTGGACACAAACCCTGGGTCTGAAGGAGGGTCCACCACCTCTCTTACCACCTCCTTCTGGAGGAGGAGGAGCGATGTCGGCTCGGCAGACGCCAGTGAGCTGGGGATCCCGAAGCCCCCGAGGCGACGGCTCTGAAGGTGGTGCCTGCTCGAATTCCAGGCGGGCCTCTTCCCTATCAAGACACCCTGTCCGTGGTAACAGCGGACCAGGTGGAACGGAAGTGGAGCCGCCTCCCCACGGGGGACCCAGGAGGTGGAGTGCGGGGATGGGGGCGACACCCCTCAGCCCGTCACTGGGCAGGCTTGGAGGAGGAGGGACGGCCGAGGGACCTCCTGGGCCCTTTCCTCCCTGCCTCCTGTTAGAGGAAGCCGGCGGCTTGGGTTTGGGATGCCAAGGCCGAGCCTGCTGGCCCTGACGTTGCTGGGCCGGGCGCGCCGGGGGCACAGAAGGACGAAAGGGCTTAGGCTGTGGTTTGCGGCCTTTGTCCTTCTGAGCGGAAGAGACCGAGTCCAAGGTGGCATTGGACTTCTCGATCCTCTGCAGGTGACCTTCCACCCCAGGGCCGAAGAGGTCAGTCCCCAAAAAGGGAACATCCGCCAACTTGTGCTGGGTATCCGAAGTAAAGGTGGATATCCTCAGCCAAGCCATGACCTCATAGCCACTGCGGCCGCCACCGATCTAGCACATGAGTCCCCTATATCCAAAGCAGTCTGGAGCTGCTGTTTGGCCACTGCCCTGCCCTGGTCCCGCACCTGCTTAACCGTAGTCTGCAGATCGGGGAAGATGAGGGATGACCTCATCAGGGAGCCCAACAGGGCATGAGAAAAATGTGCCATGAGGGCGGCCGAACTGGCCTGTGAAAGACCGAAGCATAGCGTGACTTTCGCCCGACATAGTCCAATTTCTTGGACTCCTTGTCAGGAGGTTTGTCCACATCCTGGCGTTGCCGTAGGCGGCGCTGTCGGTAACCAACCCCTCAGCAGAGGGTGTTCAACACGGACAAGGAACCGGTGGGACCGCATACTTCCTGGCCATCCTGGCCGAGCGCAGGGCAGGAAGCAGGCGCTGCCAAAGTTCCAGCGCCCGGACCCACTATGGCCTCGGCCACGGAAGGCCTCCGTCGGAGAATCCCTCTGGTCCAGAATCTCCGTGAGGATACCACCCGTTTGAAGCGAGTTCGAGAGCTCCATCGGTAGACTCCGAGATGAGCGAAGCAGTCTAGGAAGGGCGACGGGCTATCGTCCATTGACTGACCTCCTGAAGACTCCAAGTCCAGTCGCTTGGAGAAGGAGAATCATCTTCGGACTGGAAGAGTCCTCAAGACTGCCTCTGGCCTGAGCCACCCTTCACCTGCGAGTCGGTCGGGAGTGAGGGTAACTGACAGCGATGGGGTAAACCCTTAGCCGACCGAGAATCTTGGTGAGACCCCAGTGGTGGCTGTGGAGGCGGAGGGTTCCACGAATCGGTGGAGCAGCTGGTTTGGCCGAACAACCGGCCTGGGTATAGGCTCCTCGGACAAGTCGAGGGGTTGTGTCGGCCGTTCGGTGACAGTACTTAATGGCGGAGGCGCGGTCGGCTTATTCCGGCCAGGAGGAGCTGTTGCAACATAAGGTCCTCATACCGTCGGCGTAATTCACGAAGCCTCCCTCATCGAGGAGGAGGGCGAGGGCAATGACGCCCGCTTACTGTGATGCGAGACGAGACCGCCTATGGCGGTGGGGAGCGGCTGGACCGCGAAGAGGTCCGGACCGAGACCGAGAGTCCCGAATTTCCGGGTCGGTGCGAGAGGTGTCGGCGGAACGACACTCCTTAGGCTCGGGAAGGTCCATCCGAGGGCTCCGAACCGGAGACTGGAAGCGAGCCCGGGATCACAACTCCTCCCGGGGAACCGGGAGAGGAATCTCGGCTGCTAAAGCGACAGCCCGTCCAATGGGTGAGAAAATCTAGACTTCATCAGTGAGATCTCGGTCAACTGACCTGGCGGGGACACCGTGAGGCCAGTGGCGGCTTGGCTGATGGATCAAGCCGACCGGACGGCCCGGGAGAGGGACCTTTCCCGCTCCCAAAGGCGTCGACGGAGGGACTTACCCTTGTCCCTCTTTTGGACCGAGAATAAGGTCCAGCAGGCCTTGAGCCCTTCTCCTTTAGTGGAGAGGGACAGAAAAGCTCCTTAAAAGAAGCCGTGTAGGAAGGAGCAGAGGCGGGATAAATGCCGCGGCGAGAAAGTCTGACCTGCGCCGCCTCCTCTTCGGCGACCATCCGCTCGAGCTGATCCGCCGAGCCCGCGCCTGACACCGCCAACGGGCCTCCTGGACTTCACGGAGAAAGCGCTTCTCGGGGCGGCCCAGTTGCAATCGGGCAGCACGGTCTTCGGGGCGTGGGCGGAAAAGATGACACAGGTCGCAAGCCTGCGGGTGCTCAAGGCCTAAACAGTAGAACACGTGGAGTGTGGATCCGTCGAGACATCTTCTGCCCGCATGGGCATCTCAAATCCGAGTCGTTTGTCCATCGCAGCGCGAGGGATAGAAGACTTTGCAAATTTTTATTTTAAAATCCATCAAAGCGGAGGAATAGGAACCAGTCAGAAACGCAGGCGTTAAGGAGGGAACCTGAGCTTCCAAGCGGTAAGGAAGATCTAAGGCCATGGGGCGGAGCCGAGTTATACTCACCCGGTGGGTGGAGGAGCAAGCTTGAAGACCTTCCGGCAAGATTTAAAGCGGCAAGGATACTGCCAATGAGTGTGGATGAACAACATATCCATGTCCCTAGAAATTTATTTTCCTGTGTTTCCTTTAAAGATTCGGGGACTTTACACAGACCCTTCTGTGAATGAGATATGCGACTCCAGTCACCATCTTCATATGACATAACCTTTACCTCACACTGCCTACCATGATCTCAAAAGTGCTGCTCTACACAGACACACTGAAACATAGAAACATAGAATCTGAAAGCAGATAAGGACCGCTTGGCCCACCTAGTCTGCCCATTTCCCTATCTAACGGATAAGCTGCAGATCCTAGTTAACCAACAGCCTACTTGCTCCTACTCCCACACCAGAATTGCCTTATGTCTGTCCCGTGCATTCTTGAATTCCCCCCCAGTTTTAGATCCCACAACCTCCTCAGAAAGGCCATAGTGCAGTTGCCTACAAATCCAAAACCAAGGGTTTGAATTTCAGCAAATACCAAATGATTTTCATTTTCAGCGTGCAATAATATCCAAAAGGTCAGCCACAGAAAAATCTGTCTAAAAAGAGGAAAACGCCATGCTGGATGTGATGGCCATTCACCTAAATGCGTGATACAGTATAAAGCATTTGTAATGAAAGAAGCTTGGATAACACATCAAGAAGAAGAGAATAAGAAGAATCAGCATTTATATAGCACTTTTCATACATCCAAAGCACTTTACAAGCAATGCTAGACTGGTAGTGACGTGACTCAATGTGTGGTGGCGGCCATATCGCACATCATCACCCACACACAGCCCGGATAATTGGATGAACCGGTTTATGGGAAGGAGAATGTTGGCCAGGACACCGGGAATGTTCCCTACTCTTTGCGAAGAGTGCCCTGGGTTCTTTACTTCCACCTGGACACCCACCAGGACAACACCAGGATGGGCAGAAGGGACCTCGGTTTAACGTCTCATCCGAAGGACGGCACACCCCAGCAGTACAGCACCCCGCAATACTGCACTCAGATGCCAGCGATTTTTAGGTGCAAGTCCAATCCTGGTGTGGGACGAGAACCCACGACATTCTGATCCAGAGGTGGATGTGCTACCAACTGAGCCACGCTGACACCTAGGGCTACCTACTCTGCTAATTCAAAGTCAGTGCTCATTATCTGCGTATGACAGCTCCCTTCACGTCTAGAAAACATTCACATTACAAATGAAAAATGTAACTGGCCACGTTAAACAAGACAATGCTGGTAATTACTTGGTCCCAATCCATTCTTAAATCCACACTTTGGCAGCCAGGTTACCACCAGTTGAGTCGCATTTAACATGGCCAAATATATTTTTCATTTGTAACTTGAATATTTTGTAGACGTGGAAGGAATCACCATTTGCCGTTTCTCTCATTCATGCAAAAAGAGGGATCCTGGGCCAAATTTTTCCCATCCTAGCTGCTTACTATGTTTCTGTTAAGAAAGAACTCATTTAGACAAATTCTAACTTGGCTCTTTTCCTCTTTTAGACATCCCATATTTGTGAGGCTGACCTTTTTTCCTAGCTTGACTGTTTTTGCATAGTGAAATATTTTTTGATCAGATTAAGAATGACTCTTGTAACAGACCCTCCCAACACTCACACACACATATCACTCGTATGATCCCCAAAGACTTCCATCAAGGGCAAATCTGCAAGTTTTAAAAAGTGCTTTAACACTGCAACAAACACATTTGTTTCTTGTTGGACTCCAGTAAATACCTCTGCTAATCAAGGTGCAATGCAGAACAAAGAAATTATGACTCTTACCTGATTCTCTTCTAGCGTCTCCATTATTAAGATGAAATTTCCCCAGAAGTGCAAAAGCTGCTCACTGTTTTCAGGCGACCACCAAAACAGAAAGGGTGCTGACAATAAAAGAAGAAAGCATATCTGGTCACACGACGTGTTAGAACCGCCGTAGAATAAATGCTTCTAATGAAAACATTTATGTAATGAAGACAGAAGAAATTCTATGATACCTTGGCCCTATTCTCAATAGATTTCTGTAGTAACCCTTACCCTCCTGAGGTGACCCGCCCCCATTTTCCCAGCTAGTTGCTGGCACCATTTCTGGAGACCACAAGTGGTGGCCCTGCTTCACATCAGGATCCTAGGTGCCCCAGCCTATCTGCATCCAGTCATCATCTCTAACAAGGATTTAGATTGTTTGCAAACCATAAGGCATTCTGGGGCAGAAGAAGCCTATATACGGTGAACAAAACTCAGAAAGGGTGGGTGGAGATGCTGGCACACAGGGTAGAGTGGTGGTGAGGGGACAATGCTGCGTACGTCCAGAATATATATACATTCAAACACATTCAGCACGCAGAGTTTTAAAGCTAGGACTGGGGTGAGTAAGGGAAAGAGAACACACAGTACATGCCACAGCCAGGAAAAGCCGAGTACAAAGATCAACTGCGAAGGGCCAAAACAGGAAGGAAAGAAACACACTCCTTTACTGCACGACAGGGAATTTGTGAGGAGTGCAACTAATAAGATTAGCTCGAGGGCGAGTTTCTGGAAGTGAGCTCTGATGTACTGCGGAAGAACTCGTGGACACCAGGTAGAATGAGGGGAATAAATACAGGTTACTCACCTGTAACAGGAGTTCTAGGAGTGGTGTAGGTTTTTCATCCACACTTATTGGCAGGTTCCTTGCCGCTTTAAATCTTGCCGGAAGGTCTTCAAGCTGGCTACTCCACCCACCCGGGTGATAAAACTCTCGGCTCCACCCCATGACATCTAGATCTAGCCCGCTGGAAGCCAGGCTGCGTTGTCAAAGCCAGGAAGGTCGGGTGGGTTGTGTGGATGAACAATATATACCACTCCTAGAACTCCTGGTATAGGTGAGTAACCTGTATTTCTAGGGACGTGGATATGTTGTTCAATCCTCACTTACTGGCAGACTCCTAGCAGTTCTCCGGGAGGAGGGAGGCAAGGCGCACACCCCCTACTTAGGAAATAAGGACAGGAGAACCGATGTCCCAAAACCAGCATCCCGGTGTGACTCAAGGTCAATGTGGTAGTGGGTAATGAAGGTGTGTGCTGACTTCCAGGTAGCAGAACTGCAGATTTCCTGGATAGGGACATCCCTGGAAGCAGCCACCAAAGCAGCGGTACGGCAGGTAGAATGAGCTCTTATCCCTTTGGGAGACTCCAAGCCCGCCAACCTATAGCAGAGATCTATGCAGGAGGTGACCTACTTGCCCATCGTCTGCTTGGCAGCAGGTCTGCCAGATGCAGCTTCAGCGTAGGTGACAAACAGCTGGCGAACCTCTCCCCGAACTTCAGCCATCTGCTCCTTATAATAAGACAGCGCTCTCAGAGTATGGAGCCTATAGTCGGCCTCCGAGGCATGACTGGGGTATAACACCAGCAGAGTCAACACCTGGTGAAGGTGAAACCCCAACACCACCTTCGGAAGGAATTTCATGTGGGGGCGCAGGACAACCTTGTCCCTATGGAAGACCAGATAAGGAGACTCGATGGAAAGCGCCTGGAGCTCTCCCATCCTTCTGGCTAACGTGATAGCCACCAAGAAGGCGGTCTTCCACAACAGATGAGAGATGTCACACTTGTTCATCGGTTTGAATGGCTTGCCCATGAGCTTAGCCAATACCAGCAGTAGATCCCAAGGAGGTGGAGGATCTCGCACCGGAAGGGATATGTGATCAAGGCCTTTGAAAAAGCGCCCAACCACCTTCTCCTGCGCCACCGACTGCTTGCCGCCCGAGCTCGGGGCAGAGATGGCTGCCAGAGCACCTAAGGGTCGTAGACCGAAGCCCTAGCTGAGAAAGGGACCATAGGCAGTCCAGAATGCTAGCCAATGAACATTAGGAAGGGTCCAACCCCTTGCCCTGACACCAAATGGAGAATCTCTTCCATTTGAAGGCATAGCATTTTCTGGTCAACTCCTTATGGGAAGCCTCAACAACGCTGAGGACCTCGTCGGAAAGATCCAAGGCCTGGAACACTAGCCGCTCAGGAACCAGGCCGTCAGGTGCAGGGACTGAAGGTCCGGATGGAGTACTTTCCCCTTGCTGACTGAGAACAGGTCCGGGCAGGCTGGAAGTCGCCTCGGGAGCCTGGAGCTAAGGCTGAGGAGATCTGGATACCAGAACTGGTGGGGCCAGTCTGGGGCTACCAGAATCACCTGCGCCTGGTCCCTCTTCACCTTGAGAAGCACCTTGTGGATCAAGGGGAATGGAGGGAAGGCAAAGAAGAGGCCCGGGGTCCACGGTCTTGAGAAGGCATCCCCCTGAAGCGAGCCCTGCTGAGGGGGGCGGGCGTGAAACAGCCTCAGCTTCGCATTCTCCCTTGAGGCGAACAGGTCCACCTGAGGGGTGCCCCAGTGGGAGAACAGATCTTGTACTATCTCCGTCAGGAGAGATCACTTGTGAGATGTAGCGCCTATCCGACTTAGGGCATCGGCCAGACTGTTGGAGGCTCCTGCCACATGGATGGCTAGGAGATCCACCTTCATGCTGATCAGGAGAGACCAAGTGCGAAGAGCCTCTTTGCACAGGGGTAAGGAGTTCGTCCCGCCCTGCCGGTTGAGGTAGTCCATGGTCGTGGTGTTGTCCGTCTGGACCTGGACCACTTGACCCCGTACAAATGGAGCGAAGGCGGTGAGGGCTAGTCGGACCGCTCGAAGCTCCAGCAGGTTGATGTGGCATTGAGACTGCTGAGGGGACCAGAAGCCGTGGGCTCCGAGCTCCCCCAGATGGGCAACCCAACCCATCAGAGAGGCGTTGGTCGTCAGAGTGCCCATCAGCTCGGGGTGGACAAACGGAATATCCTCCTGCAGATGAGCTGGAATGAGCCACCAATGGAGGCTGTTCCACATCTCCTAGGTCACAGCCACTGGCTGGTCCAGAGGACCAGAGCGCTGTGACCACTGGTGGGCCAGCCTCCACTGCAGGGATGAATATGCCAGCGGACCCAATGGACCATGCTGGAGCAGGCTGCCATGGGGCCCAGAAGGCGCAGGAAGTCCCTGGCAGGGCACAACTGCCCAACCAGAAATGATTGGGCAAAGGAGGAAAGGACCTCGGCCCTGTCCGCCAGGAGCCATGCTCTGGCTCGAAGAGATTCGAGCTGTGCTCCAATGAACTGAATCACCTGCGATGGCATGAGTTCCAACTTGGCCTCATTGATGAGGAGGCCAATCTGAGAGCAGACCTGGAGGGCCAGATCCCTGGACCGCTCCACCTCCAACCTGGAGGGGGCTGCAATCAGCCAGTCGCCCAGGTAGAGGTACACCCGGACCCCTCGGCGCTGCAGGAAAGCTGTCACCACTGCCATGCCTTTGGTGAAGACCTTGGGTACTGGAGAGAGGCTGAAGGGCATGGCCCAGAACTTGTAAAGGGATCCCTCTGCCCTGAAGCGGAGGAATCGCTGGTGAGACGGACGGACTGGGACATGAAAGAACGTGTCCTGAAGGTCCAGAGAACAGAACCACATGCCTCATTCCAAAGATGGAATGATTTGGGCCAGAGTGACCATCCTGAAGGTGCGAGACCTTAGGAACTTGTTCAGGTCGTGTAGGCCGAGAATGGGGCGCCAGCCCCCCCATCCGTTTTGGGACCAGGCCTGGGTCTGGAGCGGGGTCTGCCACCTCCCTGATCATCTCCTTCTGGAGGAGCAAGACAATGTCGGCTCGACGAGCCAACGGAGAGGCTGCAGAACCCACAGTCTCCTATGGGGCAACGGCTTGATAGGAGGGGAACTGCTCGAATTCTAGAGGCAGACCCTGCCTACCACTTCCAAAACCCAGCGGTCCGTGGTGATAGCGGACCAGGCGGAAAGGTAGTGGCGGAGCCGTCCCCCCACAGGGGGAACCCAGGGAGGAGTGACGAGGTTGGGGGCGACACCCGTCAACCCGTCACTGGGCAGGCTTGGAGGAAGGGCCGGCCGAGGAGCCACCTGGGCCATTTCTTCCTGGCTTCCTGCTGGAGGAAGCAGCAGGCTGGGCTTTGGGGTGCCAAGTACGAGCCTGCTGGCCCTGATGCCGGTGTTGCTGGGCCGGACGTGCTGCTGGGGCTGAAGGACGAAAGGGCTTACACTGCTGCTGGTGGCCTTTGTCCTTCTGGGCAGACGTGACCAAGTCCAAGGTAGCACTGGACTTCTCGATCCGTTGGAGATGACCCTCCACCCCAGGCCCAAACAAGTTGGTACCCAGAAAGGGGACGTCTGCCAGCTTGTGCTGGGTATCAGCCGTAAAGGTGGAGATCCGCAGCCAAGCTCTGTGGCGCATGGCCACTGCAGCCGCTACTGACCAGGGACAAGAATCAGCGATGTCCACCGGAGTTTGGAGCTGCTGTTTAGCTACCCCGAGGGTGGGTCAGAGAGGGGACGGGGGAAACCTGCTCCTCTCTTGGTTCAGGGACCTTAACCGGGGACTCCAGCACATGAGGCACAGGCAAGTCCTCGGTGAAGTAGGTTTGTCGGCATCAATAGTCGACAAACCGTCCGACGGGTCGAGAAAAATCTCAACTGCGTCAACGGGTGTCTTGGCCGGCAGACCTGACGGGGACACCGTGAAGCCAACGGCCTTAGTCGCAACCTCGACGGAAGTCAAAAGTCAACCATCCGGTGAAGGGGATCTCTCCCGCTCCCACAAACGTCGACAGTGGGACTTACCTTTGGAGTCCTTCTTCCTGGACCAACTGGAATGTCCCAATGGTCCTCTCCCTTAGTGGAGAGGGATTGGCAAAGCTCCTTAAAAGAAGCTGTATATGAAGAGCCCAAGGAGAGCGGGATAAATGCCGCGACCGAGGAGGAGGAAGAAGATGCGGCCTGGGCCGCCTCCTCCTTGAGGGTGATCAGCTGCTCCAACTGTTCTGCGGAGCCCGCCACCGGACACCGCCCAATGGGCCTCCTTCGACTTGATTGGTGGATACCGTTTTTCAGGGTGCCCCAAAAGAAGTAGAGCGGCGCAGTCCTCCAAGACCGAAGCCGAAAAGGATTTGCACAAATCGCAAGCCTGCATATCGTGGCCGAGTCCTAGGCAGTAAACACACGTGAAGTGCGGGTCGGTTCAGGACATCTTCTTCCCACAGGGGCACCGACGAAATCCAGGAGTTGATTTATCCATTGCAGCCACGAGGGAAAAAGAAGACCGAAGTCTTGTAAATTTGAGAATTAATTTTGGATTAACTGAAGAGTGTGGATCCAGGCCTGAAACGCAGAGCGCTAAGGAGGGAACCAGAGCTTCCAAGCGGTAAGGAAGATCTGGAGTCATGGGGCAGAGCAGAGAGTTTTACCACCTGGGTGGGTGGGAGGAGCCAGCTTGAAGACCTTCCAGCAAGATTTAAAGCGGCAAGGAACCTGACAATAAGTGTAGACTGAACAAAATATCCACGTCCCTAGAAGCTGGGATTCATGGATGGAACTGTAGTTTCTTCAGGAGGGACAGGGAGGGTCACAGTGGGAAGAGGTTGCTTCCTTTGTCAAGGAAGGAATTAAATCAAGTAGGAGAGAGGGAGTGAGGAGGGATGGAAGCCCTACAAAAAGCCTTGGACTCTAATTAGGATCCACTGAAAGCAAAAAAAAAAAAAAAAGCTTGAGGGAGGATGTTGCAGATCACAGTGTGGCACAGAAAGAGTACAATTTAGAACTGGTAACCCAGACGAAGAGGGGGCACAACTGTAAGAGCCTTGAATCTTATGGGGAACCTCATTCAACCTGAAATTGACTAGGAGGTAGCACACACAAAGGTACCACAAAATGATCCTGTCAGCACCATTCTCTTCTATAGTTTGCACTATATAGGTTTCTGCTAGGATTTATATAACATATATGTTTTGCTTCTTAGAAACATAGAACATAGATTTTGATGGCACATAAGGACCGCTTGGCCCACCCAGTCTGCCCATTTCCCTACCTAATGGATAAGCTGCAGATCCTAGTTAACCAGCAGCCTACTTCTTCCTACCCCCACCCCCTAGAACTGCCTTATGGATGTCCCATGCATGCTTGAATTCCACCACTGTTTTTGACTCCATAACCTCCTCCGGAAGGCCGTTCCATGCATCCACAACCCTCTCTGTGAAAAAATACTTCCTTAAATTACCTCTGAGCCGCCCCCCCTCTATCTTCAAATTGTGCCCCCTTGTTCTTGCACACATCACTTTTTTTGAAAGATGCTACCCTCTTGGACTTTGTTGATTCCCTTGAGGTACTTGAAAGTTTCTATCATGTCCCCCCTCTCCCTTCTTTCCTCGAGGCTATACATATTAAGCTCCTTAAGTCTCTTCATATGTCTTCCGGTACAGACCCTGCACCATTTCAGTTGCCCTCCTCTGGACAGCTTCCATCCTGTCTATGTCTCTGCGGAGACTGGGTCTCCAGAACTGCACGCAGTACTCCAGATGGGGTCTCACCAACTGTCTGTACAGAGGGATAATAACTTCCTGTTTTCTACTGGTGATGCCTCTCCCTATGCATCCCAGTATCGCCCCAGCCCTCCTTGCTGCCTTGTCACATTGCTTGCCCACCTTTAGGTCATCTATCGACTACCCCAGGTCCCTTTCCATTTTGTTGTTAGTATCTCACCCACCATTGTGTACTCTTCCCTGGGTTTTGTTTCCCAGGTGCATTACCTTGCACTTCTTAGCATTGAATCTAAGCTGCCATACATTTGACCATTCCTCTAACCTTGCCAAGTCCTTCTCATCCTTTCCACCCCACCTTGTGCATCAACTCTGTTGTAGATCTTTGTGTCATCTGCAAAGTGACATACTTTTCCTTCAGTCCCTCTGCAATGTACATATAAAGACATTGAAGAGGACCGATCTAATACTGAACCAGGTATCCACTAGTAACCCCCTTTGAGTGGACTCCATTTACTATTACTCTCTGTGTCCTATTCTCCAGCCAATTCTTTACCCAGGCTGTCATCTTAGGACCCACTCCCAGGCCAGCTAACTTGTATATTCATCTTTTGTGTGGGACTGTGTCAAATGCCTTGCTAAAGTCTAGGTAGGCCATGTCCACAGCCCCTCGCTGATCTACTACTTTGGTTACCCAGTCAAAGAAATCTATCAGATTTGTCTGGCATGACCTTCCCGCTGTGAATCCATGCTGCCTTGGGTCCTGTGCCCCTCTGGCCTCTAGATACTCAACAATTCTTTCCTTCAGAAGTGATCCCATCATTTCCCCTACCACTGAGGTTAAACTAACAGGTCTGTAGTTTCCTGCTTCTGCCTTGCTCCCACTTTTGTGAAGGGGAATCACATCTGCCCTCCTCCAGTCCTCCGGCACCACCCCATCCTCCCATGATTTGTTAAAGAGGGTAGTCAGTGGTGTCACTAGTTCTACCCTTAGTTCTTTTAGAATTCTGGGATGAATCCCATCAGGCCCCACTGCTTTGTCCACCTTCAGTTTTAAGAGTTCTTTCAGAACCCTTTCTTCTGTAAATGGGCTGGTATCAACTTCTGTATCCAGAGTGTTTCTACTGTTTGTTTTAGGTATCTCCCCCTCTTCCTTTGTAAATACTGAGCAAAAATATTTGTTTAGTATTACTGCCTTTTCACAGTCACCCTCTGCCCACCCTCCCTCACCTTTATTAAGCCTCACTAACCCTCCCTTGGTCTTCCTTCGCTCCCTGATGTACCTATAAAAGGTTTTATCCCCCTTCTTAACTGAGTTGGCTATCTTTTCCTCAGTTTGGGCCTTTGCTGTTCTGACTGCCTTCTCAGCTTCCTTTTGATTTAACTGATACAGTTCTCTGTCCTGCTCCTTCTGTGATTCCTTGTACTTCCTGAATGCTTTCTTTTTCTCTTGAACCTTCACTGCCACTTCCTTTGAGAACCATAGTGGTTTCTTACATTGTTTCATTTTGTTTATTTGCTTCACACAAAGGCTTGTTACCTCTGTGATTGCAGTTTTTATTATTCCCCATTGTTCTTCCACCCCTCCTTCCTGCCCATTTGCTAGTGCATTCCTTACGCACTCACCCATTTTGGCAAAGTCAGCCCTCCTAAAGTCCAGTACTTTTGCCTTTGTATGGCTTGACTCTATTGCTGTGTTTATTGTGAACTCGCTAGTTCCCAGATGGCTACCCACTTCTACATCTGTGATCCTCTCTTCATCTCCATTTGAGAGAACCAGGTCTAAGATTGCTCCCTCTCGAGTGGGCTCCAATATTAGTTGTCTAAGGCATGCCCCCTGTAGGGCATCTAGAATAACCCCACTCTTCAAAGTGGCTGCTGCAACTGCACTCCAGTTAACATCTGGCATATTCAGATCACCCATCAGCAATATATCCCCCTTTTTCTGCCATTCTAAGTATTCTTTCTATCATTTCCTTGTCCATTTCCTCCCCCTGAGAAGGGGGTCTGTATACAACCTCTGTGCAGATTGTGGTGCCATTGCCGGTCTCCAAATTTACCCACAGTGCTTCTTCTTCTCCCTGTTTTCCCTTTTGTTCTGTTGCTATGATTCCTTTCCTTATGTAAAGAACTACTCCTTCTCTTTTACCCATCCTGTCCCTCCCGTAGACAGTGTATCCTGGTATGTTTACGTCCTAGTCATGATTTTGTGTGTACCATGTTTCTGTGACTGCCACGATATCCAGATGTTCCTCCTCCATCAAGGCCACTAATTCAGGAAGCTTGTTACTCAGACTACGGGCATTGGTACTCATTGCTCTCCATTTTTTTGATGGCTTTACCTTCTTTTGCAGCATCCCCCACTGACCTTTCTACCTCGGTCTTTTTCTTATTTAGTACCCTGTATTGTAGGGAGAGGCTGGGATTTTCCTGCTGCTTAGCAGTGCCTCCCCCCTTGGCTAGTTTAAAAGCTTGCCAACAAAGCATTTAAACCGATTGCTCAAAAGACTTGTTTTCTTCCTGGACAGATGCAGACCATTCTGCCAGTATAGGCTGGTGTCCCTCCAGGTGGAACCCCAGTCCCCAGTGAAGCCAAACCCCTGTGCTCTACATCATTTTTTCAACCATTCATTAAACTGCATGGTGCGAAGTACTCTCGCCTCACTAATGCCATTGACAGGCAGCACCTCAGAGAAGGATATTGTGTGTGCTACTTGTCTTAGGCCCCTCCCCAATTCTACAAAGTCCTTCTGCACTGCTCTAATCTCATGATGAGCCAAGTCATTTGTCCCTAGGTGGACAATGACATCCAGCTCAGACTCCCGTGCAGCTGTTCTCATGATCCTGAGGATGCGCTTCCTGTCTCTCCAAGCCATGGCACCAGGCAAGCACCTTACTTCAGTTTTCCCTGCTCCCCCCAGTTCTATCCCCGTAATAACTAAGTCCCCCACCAAGAGCTGCTTCCTTTCTTTGTGGTGTTCTCTGCCTCCTTCCTGTGGGCCTCCCTTGTGACAGTTGTCCTCAGCCTCCTTAGTCTCCTCTGCGGGTGCATCCATAGGGGAGCTATGCTCCCCCAGAATGGTGTATGGATTGTGGTGTGGAACAACTGACTGGGTGTGCCTCTGTTCCACCATCCTCACCCTCCCTGAGCCCACAGTGGTCCAACTGCTGTGCTTTCTTTGCAACCTCTGAGGTAGTGGTGGTGGCTCTGGTGCTCCTTGGATGGGGGAGGTTCCCTTCCTACCATCCAGTGTGGCCTGGGGGAAGATTCCCTTACTACTGTCCAGTGTGGCCTGAAGACGAGCAACTTTCTCCCTCAGGGCAGAGAGCTGTCTGCAAACAGGGCAGCATCTCAGCCTCCAGAAAGACTCCTGGAATACTGCTGCCCCACAGCCATTACATTGCACTACTCCCCACATTTTTTTTTTTTTATGTGTGTGTGATTGGTTTGTTATATAGAAATATATATATTATACAATGTGTATGCTTATATTGTCAGTGCAGTGTGCTAAAGAGGATATGACAGTGATATGCACCTTGCACTCTTGAGGAAATGATGTCAGAACCCCAAGTATAAAGGAACTATTTCCAGAGGTGGGTGGAGTGAGGGGTGGGAAGGGGTTGGGCCTAAACTGTGCCCTCACAAAACAATCAGCTAAAAGCTCTGACCCACCGCTGCGATGAGTGCCTTCCTGTCAGCAAGATGCCCTACACAACAATTTGACAGAGAAAATACCCTGCTAATCAAACAGAGAAAAATCCACACATCCAAGTCAGACACAGGTTAACCTCCCCAGCCCCAAAACAGGCCTGGTGGTTTGTGCTCTGAAAGTAGTCAGTCCCAAAATAAGTCAACTGTGCTTTAAACTCTTCCTGCACTGAAAATCTTAAGAATTGTAACTAACAAACGTAAATCTAGATCCACCTCCCTCTGTTGCTTGAAAGACTGTCTTTTCCTGTTTCACACTGCAGGTTTTGCTATGACAACTCCTTAACCACAGTAACTTATTTAAAAATAGTTTAACTATCACAAACTCCTACACACCAGTAAATTATTTAAAAATAGTTTCTGTCCCAAAATCCTAGTAGTCAATCCAGCTACCCCCAAGGGACAACCAAAATGCAGTACTCAAACACTTGTGAAGTTACTTCCAAGATAAGCAGAGTTTGCAAGCTCCTTTTTCAACTCCTCAGCCACCTGTAATTTATTTAAACATAGTTTAACTGTCAGAAAATCCTAGTAGACAATCTAGCTACCTCCAAGGGTCTACTCAAATGCAGTATTTAAATCCTTCTGAAGTTACTCACAAGTTAAACAGAGTTTGCAAGCCCCTTCTTGGTTAAACACTAAATAAATATGTGAATAAAAAGCAATTACCAAGGGTAGTTAGTTTCAGCTCCCACAGAATTAAGCAAAAGTGCACGTTGTTGCAGATATAAGTACAATATAGAATTTCTCAAACAGCTCACAGCTGAATAAAGAAGTAGTGTCCTTCCAGGTCAAGAAGATGTGCTTTGGTTGTGCCTTCTGTGTCACAGCAGCTGCAATTGCCTTCAGTGCAGTGTGGTGGTGCACTGTACTGTATGTGCGTTAGTTAGCAAGCAAAGGATCAGTGGCTTGAATCCATGTAGAAACTCAATATTTTGTATTTTTAGCAAGTAACAAGAGTTTGAAACCTAACAGGAAATTTATAATTTTTTTTTTCATATGTAATTTCACTTGCGTGGCAATCCAGGTCTGTGTGGAGTTCGGATGGCATACTACTTTAAAAACAAACTTTATTCCTGCAGGTAGAAAGTTTTCCTGTCAGGACACAAAGTATCGGACAAGAAAACATTGTGGGACCTTTGTGCAGCGAGTTGACAAGAGTTGGAAAGCACCCAGTTGGGAAAGCAAAGAGAGATTTCTTCTCAGTTGTAAAGAACTGCTTCCTTCTTCCACCTGTCAGGCATGGGATAAGAGAGGATGGGGTTCTCGATTGGCTGCTTTTTGGTGGTGATGACACTGTAAGGTTGGGGAAGACAGAAAAAAAAGGTAGAATATTAAAGGGAAGTAAGAGCCGGAAAGAGAAAGCAAGGTAACCCCTATCTAGTGTAGGCTGAAAAACAAGTTCAAGGGAAGCAGATCAGAGGGTTAGGAGTACCATGGAAGCAGCAAGATAGAAGAGGGGTAATTCAAACTAGCATAGGTACCGAGGGCAGAAAAAGAGTAATGATCATGGGAGTGGTGCAGCATAATGGTTGTAGTGCCACAGGTCATTCGTGAGACCTTCTGGAGACTGAGGTGCTGCTCTATCTATACTCATCTCTCTGGTTTGCAGCCACAGCTTGCTGGATTCAGAGCCAAGCTGGCAATGCTCCTGCAGACCTTCTGTCCCACCCAGGGACCACCCAGTCTGCCACCACTCTGCCAGTGGGTGCCTAGACAGTGCCAGGGCAGATGGACCCTGGTGGGCTCTGGGAGGGTGGGGTTGGGGGGCAGGTGAATGCTCCCCCACCGATACCACTGTGGAACACCTTCTCCATACTGGTAGAATGGGGCAACTGAGAGGAGATTACTACCACTGTAAGAGGAGAGGAGAGGAGGCAATGTCCTTGCAAATGGAGACCACAGGGAGGGATGGAGTGGCCCCCAGTCCAAAAGGAAGTAACTGCTGGTGAAGACCTTTATAGAAAGGGACATAAAGTTGGAATCTAGGGAGAAGACAGAGAGGGAAGTGCGGTGCCACAGCTTGGAAGGACAGAGAGCAAATCCTGAGAATTGCTAGGGTAACGAGAGTTGGGCATCGTTGTCCATCTTGGGACAGTTGACCTAGTGAAGCAGAGGGTATGGGTAGTACGTGGAAACTTCAGGTAGCTGGGGAGGGGCCTCAAGCAGATAGCATGCATGGTGGCTTTTTCTGAGGTGCTACCTCTAAACTGAAGGAGACAGGCAAGGGTACTCCACACCAGGACCTTTAACGACCGATTGAAAGCATGGTCTTTGCAGGAGGGCTTTGGCTATATCAAGTACTGGGGATCAACTTAGGAAGATATAGGACTCTGTAAGGGAGACGTTTTGCATACTTCTAGCAAGGGGACCACAGTCCATGATGGGAGGTCTAGATGCTACTTGGGTAAGCATTTAAACTATTCAGGGGAGGTGGAAAAATTAAGGGAGGCAATAACTGTTCCCACAGATGGTAAAATGGTAGGGGAGAGGGCCCGAGAAATAAAAATGCCCCAAGGCACATGGCAGGGGCTGCAACAAGACTGAAGAAAAGAGGATACAACTCAGGGTAGGAAAGTGGATTGAAGGGGACTAGGAATGGAGAAAAGTAAAACAAGAGGGGAGTTAGGAGGGCTTCAGGTAAAAACACAGCCAAAAAAAAGGGGGTGGGGACAAAGGGCTTCAGGCAGTGGGGAGGGGGAGGAGAGAATGTGTGGAGAGCCATGTGCACCAATGGCAGGAGCTTTGGAAACAAAATCCCAGACTTAAAGCTGTCACTGCACTGCACAGGATGTATGTAACTGCTTAGCTGATACTCTGTATAGGTATTCATCAATGTATTATAATGCTTAATAATGTTTCTACATCTACCGTCCAACCAGTTATGTAACATTGTCTTTGAAGTATTACTGTCATGTCTGTATTTATGTCATCTGACGAGGACCCTTGGGAAATGAGTCTATGACTCAAAGGATTGTAATTCCGATATTCTAATAAATAAAAAATAAAAATATCATGACACAGACTAACCTGGCTCTAGTGGCCATAATGGAATGATGGTGCACTGAGCACCATGACTGGGACATAGCTATAGCGGGCTACTCTCTATTCAGAAGAGACAGGGGGGATGGGTGGCATTGTATGTAAAGGAGGGAATACAGGCTGTGGAGGTGTATGTGCACCAAAATGAGAAGGGGCTGGAGGTGCTGCGGGTCATTCTGGAGACAGGTTCTAGAACCGCTGTCTGCACCATGCTCGTGTACAGACCTCCAACTCAAGGAGAAGAGATGGACAGGGCACTAGGGGAGGCAAACATCAGGATGGCAAATAAAGGGGAGGTGCTGCTACTTGGAGATATCAATCTACCCGATGTGCAGTTGAACCTTCCAGCTGCAGCTTCAGCAAGGAACAGGGCCATCCTTGACTCCCTAAAAGGGCTTTTCTAAGGCAGCTAAAGAACCCACTGCGGGGAGGCAGTACTAGATGTAGGACCTGGTGCTAACAAACAAGGACAGCATTGCAAACATCATTGTGGGCAATCCCCTAGGTACTAGTGACCATCATATAGTGTGGTTCAACATGATGAAAGTAGCAGAGGCAAGCCATAAGAGAATGAGAGTCCTGGACTTCAGGAGGGCAGATTTTACAGAAATAAGAGACTGCCACAGAAACTGCCTCAAAGGGTGGATAGCCAGGGAGGACTAGTGGCACAGTGGGAAGAATGAGGGAGGGTATAACTTGGGCAATAAACTTGTGTATGAAAGAGATGAGCAAAAGGAGATCACTATGATTCTCCAAAGCAGTGGCAAGGGTGGTGAAAGAAAAAAGGGTGGCACACAAGTACCTTTTCAAAGGAAAGAGCCCTGAAAGGAGGATGCTGGGAACCTCCACAAAGGAGATCCACAGGAAGGTGGCAGGGGACCCTGTAGGGGAAGAAAACAACTGCTGGTGGGGGACTCCATTGTTAGGAAGGTAGAACTGGGGGAGGAAGGGGAGAGGGAGGTAAGGTGCCTGCCTGGCGCCATGGCTTGGAGGGGCAGGGAGCGAATCCTCAGGATTGCGGAGCAGCTGCACAGGGAGGGAGTTGGATGTCATTGTCCACCTAGGGACAAATGACCTGGCTAAGAAAGGGATTAGAGAAGTGCAGGAAGAGTTTGTGGAATTGGGGAGGGCCTTAGTCAAGTACCACGCAACCTTCTCGGAGGTGCTACCCATCTATGGCATAGCAGAGGCTAGGGTGTTCCGCACCATGAGTTCAATCAGTGGTTGAAAAACTGGTGTGGAGCTCAGGGATTTGGCTTCATTGGGGACTGGGGTCCACCTGGAGTGATGCAAGCCTATACTGGCATGATGGGCTGCATCTGTCCGGGAGGGAACCTGGATCCTAGGTGATAGGTTTAAATGCTTCATTGGCAAGCTTTAAACTAGCCAAGGGGAGGCACTGGAAGGAGCAGGAAAATCCTAGCCCCCAAATAATCACGGTAGTAAGTGCGGCAAACACCAACATAGAGGTGTCGATAGGGAGAAGGGCAGGGGTAAATGGAGAAAGTGACAAAGGCAAGAAGGACAGGGATGGGGAAAAAGGGAGTAAGGCCATCAGGAAATGGAGGGTAATGAGTACCAATGCCCGTAGTCTGGGTAACAAGCTTCCTGAGCTGATGGCCTTAATGGAACACGGATGCCTGGATATCATAGCAGTCACAGAAACATGGTACACAGAGAACCATGACTGGGATGTTAACATACCAGGGTACATAACCTACAGGAGAGACAGGCAGGGGAGAAGAGGGGGAGGAGTTGCTCTCTATATAAAGGAAGGGATAAAAGCAACTGAACAAGAGAGTAAACAGGGAGGAGAGGAGGCACTGTGGGTCACCTTGGAGACTGGAAAGGGCACCACAATCCGCACAGGGGTTGTGTACAGACCCCCATGTCAGGGGGAAGGAATGGACAAGGATATGATAGAAGGCATTCTTAGAATGGCAGAGAAAGGGGAGATACTGTTGATGGGAGACCTGAATATGCCAGATGTTAACTGGAGCACATTTGCTGCAGCCACATCCAAGAGCAGGGCCATTCTTGATGCCTTACAGGTGGCAGACATTAGACAGCTAGTTTCGGAACCCACTTGTGAGGGAGCAATCTTAGACATCATACTCTCAAACGGGGGCAGTGAGAGGATCTCAGATCTAGAAGTGGGTTGCCATCTGGGGACAAGTGACCATCAAACAGTGTGGTTCACGTTAAACTCAGCTACAGAGTCAAGCCATACAAAGTAAGGTACTGGACTTTAGGAGGGCTGACTTTTAACAAAGATGGAGAGTGCTTCAGAAAAGCACTAGCAAACAGGCTAGAAGGAGGTGTGGAGCAACAATGGGAATTATCAAAACTGCCATCACAGAGGCAACAAGCCTTTGTGTGAAGCAAATAAACAAATTAAAACAAAGAAAAAGCCACTATGGTTCTCAAAGAGGTGGCTGTGAAAGTCAGGAAGAAAAGATAGCATTCCGGAAGTATAAGGAAACACAGAAGGAGCAGGACAGAGAGCTGTACCAGTTAAGGCAGAAGGAAGCAGGGAGGGAAGTCAGAATAGCAAAAGCCCAAACTGAGGAAAAGATAGCCAACTCAGTTAAGAAGGGGGATAAAACCTTTTATAGGTACATCAGCGAGCGTAGAAAGACAAAGGAAGGGATAGTGAGGCTGAATAGAATGAACGGTGGGTGGGCAGAGGGGGACAGTGAAAAAGCAGGAATACTGAATGAATATTTCTGCTCAGTATTCACAAAAGAGGAGGGGGAAGTGCCTAATCCAATTAACAGAAGCACTCTTGATGGGGGTCGATCCCAGTCCTTTCACAGAAGAAAGGGTTCTGCAAGAACTCCTAAAACTGAAGGTGGACAAAGCAATGGGTCCTGATGGAATTCACCCCAAAATTCTAAAAGAATTAAGGAAGGAACTAGTGAAAACACTGGCTGCTCTTTTTAATAAATCATGGGAGGATGGTGTGGTACCCGAGGACTGGAGGAAGGTGGATGTGATTCCCCTTCACAAAAGTGGGACCAAGACAGGCAGGAAACTACAGACCTGTCAGTCTGACCTCTGTGGTAGGGAAAGTGATGAAGTCACTTCTGAAGAAAAGAACAGTTGAGTACCTAGAGGCCAGTGGAGCACAGGACCCAAGGCAGCATGGGTTCACAGCGGGAAGGTCATGTCAGACAAATCTAATAGACTTCTTTGACTGGGTGACCAAAGTAGTAGATCAGGGAGAGGCTGTGGACATGGCCTACCTAGACTTTAGCAAGGCATTTGACACAGTCCCACACAAAAAGATTAATAGTCAAATTAATCAGCCTGGGAGTGGGACCCAGGGTGGTAGCCTGGGTAAAACATTGGCTGGACAACAGGACACAGAAGGTAATTGTAAATGGAGTCCACTCTGAAGAAAGGGGGTTTACTAGTGGGGTACAGGAGGTTCAGTATTGGGTCCAGTCCTTTTTAATGTCTTCATCAGTGACATTGCAGAGGGACTGAAGGAAAAGTATGCCTTTTGCAGATGACACAAAATCTGCAACAGGGTTGATACACAAGGAGGTGTGGAAAGGATGAAAAGGGACTTGGCAAGGTTGGAGGAATGGTCAAAGTATGGCAGCTAGGATTCAATGCAAGAAGTGCAAAATAATGCACCTGGGAAACAAGAACCCGGGAAGAATACACAATGGGTGGGGAGGTAGTAACAACAACAAAAAGGAAAGGGACCTGGGGTGATCATATCAGATGACCTTAAGGTTAGCAAGCAAAGTGAGAAGGCAGTAGGGAGGGCTGGGGTATACTGGGATGTATAGGGAGAGGCATCAGCAGCAGAAAACAGAAGTTGCTATCCTCTGTACAGACAGTTGGTGAGACCCCATCTGAGTACTGTGTCCAGTTCTGAGACCCCATCTCACAAGGACATAGACAGGATAGAGGCAGTCCAGAGCAGGGCAACTAAAATGGTGCAGGGTCTGCAAGAGAAGCCGTATGAGGAGAGACTAAAGAAGCTTAATATGTATACCCTTGAGGAAAGAAGGGAGAGGGGGGACATGATAGAAACTTTTAAGTACCTCAGTGGAATCAACAAAGTCCAAGAGGGTAGCATCTTTCAGAAAAAGAGACTTGCAAGAACAAGGGGACAATTTAAAGATAGGAGGAGGGCGGTTCAGGGACAATGTGAGGAAGTATTATTTCACAGAGAGAGTAGTGGATGCATGGAACAGCCTTCCTGAGGAGGTTGTGGGATCTAAAACTGTGGGAGAATTCAAGAATGCATGGGACATAAGGCAATTCTTGGGGGAGGTAGGAAGAAATAGGCTGTTGGTTAACTAGGATCTGCGGCCTATCCTGTAAGTAGGGAAATGGGCAGACTAGATGGGCCTAGTGGTCCTTATCTGCCGTCAAAGTCTATGTTTCTATGAAAGTGAATAATGCTATGGGAACGGACAGGATACATCCCTGGGTACTGAAGGAGCTCAAGGAGGTGCAAGCTGCCATGCAAATGGCCTTGTTTAACAGCTCGTTGGAAACAGGTGAGGTTCCAGAGGACTGGAGAAGGGCTGACAATGTGATCCCTCTACAGAACAGAGGCAGCATGGAGGAGGCTAACAATTATGGGCCAGTCAGTCTAATTTCAGTGGCAGGGAAATTAATGAAAACCCAGCTGATGAAGAAAGACTGGCTTAGCATGGGCATTTAGAATCTAATGGGGTGCAGGATGACATGCAGCAGAGATTCACAGGGGGAAGGTCATGACAAACAAATCTGACAGAGTTCTTTGACTGAGTGACCAGAAAAATAGACCGGGGGAGGGTACTGGATGTGGACTATCTACACTTCTGCAAGGCCTTCAACAGTGTGCCGCACAGGAGGCTATTTAGGAAGTTGCCCAACTTAGAAGTGGGGTCCGTATTGCTAAACTGGGTTAGAAACTGATTACCGGATAGAAGACAAAGGGTGGTTGTTAACATCACTCACTCTAAGACTGGGAGACTGACCAGCGGTATACCACAAGGTTTAGTACTAGGACCAGTCCTCATTAATGTCTTCCAAAAGGGGATACTGCAGAAGAAATGGAGGGGAAGGATGCCTTTCTGCAGATAAAACCAAAATCTGCAATAGGGTGGATACACAGGGTTGGAGAAAATGCATAGGGGCATAGGGACCTAGGGAAACCCGAGGAGTGGTCAAAAACATGGCAGTTGGGGTTCAATGTCAGAAAGTGCAAAATCATGCACCTAGGGCACAGGAACCCCGGAGTGGAGAACAGAATGGGGGTTACTTACAGTCACCGGTCAGAAAAAGGACTGTGGGATTCCTCCAGCTGGCAGCACAGTATGACAAGCCATGGGTAAGGCTAGTGGGATGCTGGGGTGCATAAGGAGGAGTACCTGCAGCAGACAGACAGAAGTGGTACTGCCACCACTGTATCACTGCCTGGCACCCCCCCACTGAAGTACTATGTCATGTTTTGGAGACCACACCTCAGAAAAGAGAGACAAGGTGGAGCTGATCCAGAGGAGGGCAACTAAAATGGTGTAGAGTCTGCAAGGGGAAGAGGTACTTTATGATTACGCTTTCAGTCTTAAGACTTGCTTATGTGCCCTTGTGGTGGAGCCTCCAGATTTCTGATTCGACTTCCCTCTTGATCTCTTAGAGGGTCTTAAGACTGAAAGCATTTCATAAAGTACACATATGAATACAGATTTGGAACAGAAATACTCAGAACACTGGCAACCCACCCATTTAACCAAATTTACCATATGGAGTGGATCACATGTTCCCTCAGCAAATGTACAGAGACATGCTCATACAGGTGGAATAGTTGACTCCTGCATTCCATACGTAAAGATCCCACACTTGTACCATAAACCACCATGGACTCTGATTTCAATCCCAGGCCTAGAAACCACCGTACACCCAGTCCATTCAAACTGTTACCCTAAGCACCTACTAACTATAGTTGATGTGACCCTACTGCTAACCCCTCACCTGCCATTTCCACCCAGGTTTCAGCATGTCAGAAAATGTAATACAACAGTATAGAGTGACAGTTTGTAGAACAAAGGGAAAAGTCAGGTGTGCACTGGAAACGGTGGTACACAAGCAGAGCAAAAGCACTTAAACAGCTAGAGAACCGAAAAGCAGTGATTTTCAAAAAAATCAGACATGGGGGTGAATATTGTCATGATGGAGGAAACAATGTATGTGGAAAAATGTATGGAGTTGTCATGTGATCAAACTAACTACAAACAACTCACAAATGATCCCCCTGTGTGATTTCAGGCTGAGTTATGTGAACTTACTGATTGGGGACTTAAATGTGGATGGCTCACGAAGAGTGAGGCAGAATATATAAAGACGGATTTCCCATTGATTCCGACTTTGTATATTCTGCCTAAAATTCATAAAAATAAAAAATAAAAAAAACAAGTAGACCGATTGTATCGGGAATAGGGTCTGTGACATACAATTTGTGCACTTACATAGATAGCCTATCTTACAACCAAAAGTGTTCACACTGGACTCTTGTTTAAGAGACAGCACGGACCTGATAAACAAACCGGATGGTAAAATATGGGACTCTGATTTTTGTTGGGTCACAGTTGAGGTAAACAGTCTATACACGTCTAGTCGACATAATTTAGATTGCAGCAATAGATCATTTTTTCAGGATCAGGAATCTGTTTTCACACATTTTCTTAAATGGGCAATAGAGTTTGCACTAACTCATAATTACTTTATTTTTAACAACAATGTCTACTTGCAAGCATGTGGAACTGCGATGGGGACAGCTTTTGCCCCATCGTAAGCAAATTTATTTATGGGGCATTTCAAAAACAGATTTATTAAAGATGGCACCTATAGCAAATTCTTGGAACATACTGAAGTCTGGTTTAGATTTATTGACGACATCATAGTAATCTGGAAAAAAATATGCCAATCGCATACCAGACTTCATTTCTTATATCAATACTAATGATATGGGCCTTACATTCACTTGTAATTGTGATACCAAAAGCATAACATTCCTTGATCTTGAATTGGTAGGCTTAACAGGCTAACCCACCAAAACCAAAGGGTCAAGAAAAGATACAGCTGCAAACACTATTTTACATGCTACTAGTGCACACCCCAGAAAATTTATATCATCAATACCATATGGGGAACTATTAGGACTTAAACGTATCTGTACAGATCATGATGAATTTTTGAAGCAATCCACTGAGTTATTTAATAGACTAAGGAATCGTGGTTACGCTAAAGTCAAATTGGCTGAAGCCTGGGAGAAAGTTCAGAAACTCAGAAGATCTGATCTTTTGATACCTAAAAAAGACAGAGCCAGTTACACAGATACCAGCAAAACAGAAGTGAGAGGAAGACTGTTACATTTATCACAGAATTTAGTCCAGTAGTAGGACGAATAGGGGGACTGGTTCACACATTTTGGCCCCTACTGCTTACAGATCCGATACTGGAGAAAAATATCTGTGATAAACCCAGAGTTACCCTCTCTAAGGGCAGAAACCTAGGTGACAGAATAACTAAGAGCCATTTTGTTGTAACAGAAAGTACACAAAACAAGAGTAACTGGTTAAAAAACAAATCAAGAGCTGAGCATAAATGTGGGCGTTGTAATATATACCAATATGCACAGACTGGAAACACATTTTCTAAGGACGGCAAGGCCTTTGTAATTGACCAATTCATTACCTGCACTGCACCATTTGTGGTGTATGCTTGGTGCTCCTGTCCCGTTTTATGTAGGCATGACTACAAGGCATGCTAAACAAAGAATATAAGAACACGTCCGTGCTATTGTAAATGGCAACATTTACAATGCACTAGGACTTCACTTTCTGCAGGCACATGATGGCAAATTAGATGAGTTCAGGTTTACTGTCTTTGACCATATTGAGAGACATCCTAGAGGGGGAAACAGAGCTAACATACTGTCACAAAAAGAAACCAGGTGGATTCTAACAAATACAGCTGTTCCTTTTATCCTCAATGAAGACATTGATTTTTCTCATTTATAACTTCATTTTCTAAATATGTTCTCGGTTTCTTTCTTTCAGGAATAATACTCGACCCCACAGAACTGAAAATTGCAATGTGTGAGCTACAATGGTGTGAGTCCGAAGAGCACAGATAACAGCCCATTACCTTTTTGGACTTGGGGAAGTTTATTCCATCTTTGAATGAATCTGAGACAATAACATAACAATCTTACCCCGTCTACCAAAATTAATTCAACAGCCCCCTTCCTATAGCTCTATCTCCAACTCCCACTTTTAATTTACATATAAGCATCTGATTTTCCACTATATTTCTCCTCACTGCGCAGAGTTGCAGCCGCCATTTTTTGCCCTTTCCCCTTCCCTCCCTCTTATCCTGTCCTACTATAGTATTTAAGCAATAAGCCACGAGAGGTGTGAGTTCTCAGGGGATTTACCATGGCTGGAGTGGTTTGCAACTGAGACACAGTCGAGTGGGTAAAGCCACGCCAACCGTGGTAAATCCCTACAGAACCCACTCTCGAGTGGCTTATTGAGATTATACCAAGTACTGCTTTTTTTACTATTTTAAAAAAAAGCAGTACTTGGTATAATGCTTAAATAAGCCAGTCAGCAGTACAGCAGTTTTCTTTTATTTCACTGATGCACGGAGCTGCTGTTTTTACAGTCTCTGCTTAGCAGGGAAACAAGATGGCGGTCACAGTTCCATGATTTCACTGTCGTTTTGGTTTTTTTTTTTGAAGATGTGGCTGGCTGGCACCTTTTCTATTGGTAATGCTAGATTTTACAATGGTGGTAAGGTGCCAGCCTGCTGTTCTGATTGGCTGTTCTGAGAGGTGCATAGTATAATTTTACTTTAAAAACAGTGTCTCTCTGCACCCCACAAGACACACACACACAAGCTTTCATCCTTTCCCTAAGCAACTCTTCCACCTATCTGCGATTTCTTCCCATCCTTTCTGGATTAGAACTGCAGAAGCCCCTAAAATTGAATTCAGTTATATAATTTAATTAAAATGGGTGATATTAATTAAGTTCCTTGCTATTTCCAGATATTGATCTTTAGCAACTGTGTTTGCCCTCCTTACACATGATGAATTAAACACTGAATGAAATTTAGTATTTGTATGTATATTGTTATGTGAAGGTCTTTAGTGATGCCTTTAATATATAATCACCTTAATATTCAGTGAATGTTTTTTTTCTAGTAGAAACATTTTGTGTAACTATTTCTCCGCTGATATAAGTTTTTACATAGCAGGTGTTAATTAATACAAGCATTTGAATTGGAATACCATACAAATTTTTTTATTTAATAATTACTACTTTACTTAACTAAATGGCTGTGTAAATAACAAAACTGTGGTTCTTTTTGTAATATCATTTATTCTCTTAGCACTTTGATTTGGTGTATGTTCCTTTAGTTGATTGTACGTAAATGATCACCTCGTTTGTCAATTCTCCCCATTTGAAGGCCCGCTGAAGGGTCGAGGTGTTAGGGGCTACTGGTTTTCTCCAAGGCTTCTTGCCAAATAAACTAGCAGTGGCTTTATAATTTAAAACCATTCTTTGACTGCTGGCGCTTTCTTTTCCATATAGTGACAGTTGCCTTGCAATGGAAATGGACTAGCCCACCCCCAAGCTGAATCTAACAAGGGAAAACCATTTATTTTGAAGTTATAGAGTAATGATTGCTATATCATTATGTATGACAAAAAACCTGAGTGTACAAATCTAAGTCTTTATTGCTCTTTTCACATACTGTGCAGATCTTGTTAAACTACTTGAATAAAAATATGTTTACAAACACTGGCAACCCAATCCACTCTGAGGAAGGGGTCTCAACCCCCAAAATAGTGCTGCTGTTTGGGGCTATTATTAAGTTCTGAGTGACTTAACCCACTCTAAATTATTAACTTTAACTCTGTGAGTAGTCATTTGGTTCCTATTATCTGCAGTATTTCTGATCAGTATAGGAACAGACTGCTCTGTGGTTATCTGTATTTCTTTGCAGTACCATGGGAGTATCTGGATTCCATGGTTTTATAAGGGGGAAGCCCTGGAAGGAAAGACTGAGGGATCTCAACATGTACACCCTGGAAGGGGGGGGAAGGGAGGTGACATGATCGAGACCTACAAGTAACTCACAGTGGTGAACAGGGTGCTGGTGGGGGCCTCTTTCAAATGAGGACCAGGACCAGGGGGCATGCAGTGAAGCTGGGGGGGAAGGGAGTTCGGGAGAGAACTGAAGAAATATTTCTTCACTGAGAGGGTGGTAGATGCCTGGAACAGATTGTCAGATGAAGTGGCGGAGGCCAGAACTGAGCAGGTATTCAAGCAAGCATGGGATAAACATAGAGGTATTTTAAAACAGAGGCAGGGAGGGTTGCAGGAGATCAGACAAGTTCTGCAGATGTAGAATAGGCAGGGAAAAACTGGCCAAACTGGGTTAAGCCAAGCAGTCCTTGCCTACCAACAAATTATATGTTTCTATGTTGTATGTTAGTTCGGTAGTGGCGGGAGTGGACACCAGCCACCATTCTGTAATCACAGTTTGAGTTGATAGGGGTAACTACATCATCTCAAAGAGCTGCCTGTTGATATACTCAGTCAAATGTTTGGTGAAAATTAGAGAGTACACTTTAGAGCGAGAGTGCTAGTGCCAGGTCTGAGGCCTTGCAGTGGAATGTAACAGATGAACTGACCACATGAGTCTCCATGGCCCTTGGACAACCAGGACAAGAGGGAATCTGGCCAAATACTCAATACTGACACTAGTGCAACACTTGGGTGCTGCACTGTTCGGCTATCATCCTTTGGACAAAAGGCTAGTTAACAAGATGGGTGGCATGGGACAAAAGGTGATACACTGGGTTAATAACTGGCTGACAGACAGAAAGCAGAGGGTGGTAGTGAATGGGATCCAATCCGGGGAGAGAGGGGTGACCAGCGGAGTACCACAGGGATCATTACTGGGACCAGTCTTATTCAGTGTCTTCATTAGTGACACTACAGAGGGGCTGGAAGGAAAGGTCTGCCTATTTGCAGATGACACCAAGATCTGCAACAGGTTGGGTACTCTGGAAGGTGTGCAGAAAATGAAGAGGGACCTGGAGAAGCTTGAGAGTTGGTCGGAGGTGTAGCAACTGGGGTTTAATGCAAAGAAGTGCAAGATAATGCACCTAGGTAGTGGGAACCCTTGGGAAACCTACAGGATGGGGGGGTGCTGTCACCAAGGAGGAAAGGGACTTTGGGTTATCATCTCAGATGACCTTAAAGTACCAGAGCAGTGCACAAAGGCTGCGGGGAGGGCCAATGACACGCTTGGATGCATAGGCAGGGGTATCACTAGCAGAAGGTGGTGATGCCATTGCATAAAACATTGGTAAGGCCTCACCTGGAGTACTGCATACAGTTCTGGAAGCCACGCCTGTGCAAGGACATAAACAAAGTGGAGGCTGTTCAGAGTAGGGCGACAAAGATGGTGCAGGACTTGCACCACAGAACATATGAGGAAAGACTAAGGGACCTCAATATGTACTCAATGCAGGAAAGGGGGGGAGACATGATACAAACTTTCAAGAACCTCAAAGGCATAAACAGGGCGCAGGTGGGAGACCTGTTCCAATGTAGAAAAAGTACTAGAACAAGGGGGCACAATATGAAACTATAGGGGGGGTAGATTAAGAGGTAATGTGAGGAAGGTTTTCTACACAGAGAGGGTGGTCGACGCTTGGAACAGTCTGCCACAAGAGGTGGTGGGAGCAGGCACAGTGGAATCTTGGTGGGAGAGTGATGAAAAGCTATTGATCACATAGGGTCAGTGACCACATACAAAGTATAGGACCTACGGGCATACTGGATGGGTCTGGCGGTCCTCATCTGCCAGCAATTTCTATGTTCATGATTATGTTTGTCAAATCGAGGCCCTTTCAGACCATTCTCTGGTGGAAGTTACAGACTGCACAGCACTTATTGCAAAATTAAGGATTATCCCCCGTGTCTTGGCCAACATTCCGCCTCTCAATAAACAGTTCCATACACCCCCCCCCAAACCCAAATGCACGTATAAGTGAGTTATCAAAGCTCAGAGTGCCTTTCCTGGTCAAAAAGTGAAAACCAGTCAATCAATAAATAAATATTTTGACACCTGATTTACCAGTTTCAAACTAGGGACACACAATGTCAATAGGTCATATAAATATGCAACCTTGGAAATGACAAACTCAGTATTATGCAGCTTGGGTAAGATCTGGCACCGGTCTACCACCTATACGATCTAGATCACTCCAGGTTGTAGGTGTGCAGGGGGGGATGGCTGAACCAATAGGATAAACTAAAAACACTGCACTCCTGAACAAAGAATTTGAAATTGGGCCCTGGCCCCTTTCAAACTGATCATGAAAGCAATAAGACACGACGAGGTGTGCATTACGGTGTGATAATCGCACTCCTAGGGGCATAGTCAAGTATGAGGCCAAAGGCCAAGTGCCAGTCGTCCATAGGAGTGCGGTTATGACACCGTCAAGCACAACCCCGGAGTGTCTTACTGAGCTTACAAAATGGCCCTTTACTTTTTAGAAGCAGATTTTTTATTTTGAAACACGTTTAAATAAGTAAAAATATAAGTGAATCTGTGCTTTTAACACAGAATAGTCCTGCCTATTGGTACTAGATTAAAGTAGCATTATACTGTGTGTACCTCCCTGCCCACTTAAGCTTCATATTCCCCTGCCAGCCACAATAATTCACAAATGCTGTTTTCCTCAAAGTATGACACATAGCCCCCTTACTTTATTTCATTCTCCTCACTCTGTAGATGAAACTCAAAGGAAGCCATAACAGAGGCTTCTGAGTTCCCCGATGCTGCAAGCATGAGTGTGGTTCAAAACGGCCACACTCACTGACAGCATCATGAACTGCTTGCTCTGTCCTAAAAGCTAAACAGCAGGGTGAGTCATTTACCACCGTTTCCCTTTGTTTATATAGTATTATTGCTTACTTTCTTCATTCTGTGTTTTTTCTCTGCTTCCCCACATTCAAGAAATGGAATGTTTATCATGGAATACAGGGATTCAAAATTCTGCTCAGTTCCACTGGCAGAATGTTCCTCTTCTAATATACTTCATACAACACACACACACACACACACACACACACACACACACACACACACACACACAGGCCATTTCTAATGCCACAGACTCAATTATCTCACTGTCAGGGAAAGCAGAAGAGATTTCCCCGATGAACAGGTAGGTAAAAACAGAAGGGGGATTTTTCACTGTTAGCAAAGAAACAGTTGTAATGAAAACTATAAACAATACTTATTGTTTCTAATTTGTTTATGTGTGTAAGGAAAGTGTGATGATCAAGGAAAAAACATTAAATTCATTTGTTTTATTATTTAAGGTAGTTTTATTTTTAGGGCCCAGTTGAAGGTTTTTTACAGTGTAAAGGTAACAGCCATGTTTGTGATGGAAAATCAGTTCTGGATCTAGGGAGACTGATGGAAGATAGTTCTGGTTGTAGGAGGACTGATTGCTTATTGTGTGATGTGGTTTAGGACCAGGATGACTGTGCGTATATAAAGACTTAATGCATGGTCAACTGATGTTTCTTGGCCAATGAGATTTCTAGATTTTCTCATGCCATTTTATAAGGTGGAGTTGGGGAATAACAGCTGTCGGACTGCAGCCTACCTTTGTCTTGTGGTAGGGTTAGTCAGCTCTCAGTGTTGGGGAGGAGCACAGACGCCAATAGACTGGTCACTCACATGCTCCTTTTGATTGCCTGTGAATTACCTAAGTGGAAGCACTTTGAAGCAGCCAGTTTAAGCAACACACTCGGTATTAGGTAGCCACTGGGTTAGACCCAAACTGTGGGGTTCCATCTTGGTGTTTGGTGGTTTGGTTTGTTCACACTGCAACTGTAACTTGAAGGTACTAAGAGAATCCCTTTTCCATGGAGATAAAAGTAAGAAAATCAACAAATTGGGCAGAAAGAAATTTTTAACTTCTTGGATTTACCACAGGGGAGCAGAGTGCACTGGACTCTGTTGGAATTTGCCACAAAACCAGAAGCACCCCTCATCAGAAATGTGATTTGAACTTTGTGAATAAAACAAGGGTAGGGCATGCTCGCTTTTGGAAGCTGGTCACTCACAGGCCTGCTGCTGTTGCCAACTGTGTGCATGTGTGTGTTTGTGACTGAGCAAGAACCAGATAATGCGATCTATTCTTGGGTGGGAGAAAGACAGGGAGCAACCTGAATGAGATCTGCCTTCCAGCTGCAGTGCCTCAGGGGATGGTTTGCTGCAGCATGCCCAAGTACAGGGGGACACATGGAGGACAGCACTTCCAACTGCAGAATTTTAGACTGATCATACGCACCTCATTAGGATTGGTCAGCTTTGCAGCCCTTTATGGTTTGTCTGCTTTTCAGGTCAGTTTCTAGTATGGTCGAAGTAAGAAAGTAGCTGGTGATCTGTCACAATGAAAAGCATTTGGGGTTGGGCCATGTTTGCCAAAGTGAGTGAGAGGTGTTCTTGTCCACTGGTAGTTGCTGCTGTCCTTGATAGTTTGTTAACTGTGGACAATTTTCACATTTTCACCAGGAAGGCACACTGAACAACAAGTTGCTTATATCCCGGTGTGACCGGGGGGTACAGGGAGTCTCAATGCAAAGAACAAAATTAAGCAGTACAATGAGTCTCAATAAACAAAGTACAAGACTGAAGCAAGACAATGAACAGAAAAGTGAGGTGCATCAAATTAAACTTATAGGCGATACAGAATTTCAAACAGAGTATACACAAAGTAGTAAAGCATTAACAATGATTGTGCGGGATTTATCAGTCCTAAGTGCAGAAGCAGATAGGTTAAGACAGTGCTGGTGGGGGGAAATCCAGAGAGAGGTGTAGTACAGCATTAGGATTGCAGGAAACAGGTACAGTTTGAGGAGAAAAAGTTTAGAAAGGTAGTGGAGAGGCAATCGAGGGATGATGAGTGCCAAATTTGGAGAGGGACTGCATTCCAGTTTGGGGAAACGGTATTTGAAAGCCGAAGGACTTGCCTGCGCGTAGCAACGAGGGATGACCAGGGTCCGTGAGTCAGAGGACCTTAGAGAGTGAGCTCGGGTGGGAGGGACAGAGAGAGAAGAGATAAGATATGGAGGCAGTGAACCTAGCCAGAATTTATACTAATTTGGCGCAATGAGACTTGCGCCAATTTGCAAGTGAAGGGAAGGAGAGAGAGTAATAAAGGTCACAGTGGTGGGTACACACTGGTGAATCAAGGGCGAAGCAGCAGAAAGAATTGAAGAAGTGGTCCAGTCTGGCTAAGGTGGAATTGGAAGCATCACAGTAGTCAAAAAACGGGGAGAATCATCTTTTGGACAATCACACGCCTGGCCATAAGAGGGATGCAATTATGGTTCCTGTACAGGGTGCCGAGCTTGAGGCACAGTTTTTCAGGATAGTGTCGATGTAACCTGAGAAGTTAAGCTGCTGGACGAGCCAGACCACAAGATATCTGAATGAGGTGGTAGCCTCAAGTTGAGTCCCATCCAGGTTGTGGAAAGTGGGCAGAACAGGGAGCCAAGCAAGTCTCTGCTTAGTGATGAAGGTCAAGGAGACTGTTTTCTTGGCATTTAGGAATAGCTGATGGGAGGTAAGCCAATGCTGGATCTTATCAAAGTCAAGCTGGAGTTTGGCTTCCGCATCAGGGGGAGACTGGCCGGTGGTGAACAGGACAGTATCGTCAGCATACAAGTGGATAAGAGAGGTGGAGCAAACTGACAGTAAGTCATTAAGGAAAACAGAGAACAGGAGAGGAACCAGTACCGAACCCTGGGGCACTCCAGTATGTATTTGGCATGGAGGGGAGTAGGAGTTGGCAATTCTAACCGACTGTGTCTTGCTGTTGAGGTATGCCTTGAACCAGTTGGTAGCGGCTAATAAGAGACCAGCTGCAAACAGGGAATGGAGAAGGAGGCTGTGGGAGACCATTTCGAAGGCCCTGGCTTGGTCGACGAAGATGGAGGAGGTGATCAAGCCATTGTCCATTCCAGTGAAAATGGAATCAGTGAGCCTGAGCAGGGAGGTAGTAGTTGAGTGTTTTTTCCTAAATCCAGACTGGAATGGGGTGAGAAAGTTGGAGTCAGAGAGAAAGGAGGAGAGTTGAGAAAGGACAAGTTGTTCCTGCACTTTGGCCAGGGTATGGAGCAGAGAGATGGATGATAATTCCCTGGAGAAGAAGGTCGCACCATGGAGGGAAGAACAAGTGTGTGCTTCCAGGTAATGGGGACGTCAGCCAGCAAGGAGGAGAGGTTCAGAGTTTTGGTAACTGAGTGAGCGATCGCAGGTGCAGAGAGGAAGAAGAGCTCTGGGTCTAATTCATCTGGAGAGCTGCCTTTGGACAAGTTTATAGTAAGCAGAGCAGCAAGCATGTCTGCAGGCAAGACCAACAAAAATAATAAGGGAATTGAGGCAGGAAACTGGAGGAAGTCAGGATTGGAACTAAACTGCAGTGGGTGTGGAGCGGGGGGAGGGAAGCAAGTAGGGCAGAAGCGCACAAAGTGAAGTAGGAGTTGAATTCCTCAGCAACTAATTTATGATCCGCAACAAGGGTGTTATTTTAAGGACTGGAGAGGGGGGTGGGAGAGGGGAAAAGAAGAGGGCATGAACTACTTTCCAAAATTTGGATGAGAAATTTAGATTAGTGAGGAGAGTAGAGCTGAAATACTCCGCTTTGGCCAACCCAACCACTTTAGTGCAAACGTTACAGAGTTTGTGGTAAGTTGTAAAGTCCCTAGGCCTAGGTAGTTTGGAAGCCATGTGTTTTCTCCATGCCTGATCTCGTGCACGGAGACAGGCCAGAAGTTCAGGAGTGATCCATGGTATGTGGTTTCCTCATACTCTGGTTCACCATAGAGGAGCATGGAGATTCCAAATGGAGAAGAATTTATCTTTAAAGCTGGCTAGGGCAGCATCCGCTCGGGGCGCAGTAGTTATCAGGTACCAGTTGGTGTTAGCTAGTTCTTGGAGGAGAGGGGTGATGTCAAGGGATCTACTGGACTGGGTCAGAAGGATTTTAGGAGGAGATTTAGGCCTGTGTATCTTCTTGACTAGGTAAATCAGGTGGTGATCGCTTATGGCATTGGGAAGTATACCAGTATCAATGACTCGGTGGGGGTGAGATGTAAGGGCCCAGTTTATCAGGGTGTGGTTTTATTATTTACATGTGTGGGTTATCTGATAAGGTCAGATTCTGGACAGTTATTGAGTTGTGAGCCTTGTGTCATGAGGGCGATAGCCAGTTTAAGTTAAAATCGCCCATGATGAACAGCTCACCAGTTTGAGTGTGGGATGTTATGGTGGTTATAAGTTCAGTGGCCATGTTGGAATGAAGGTTGGGGCGACAGTAGGTGCCCACCACAAAAACTGGGATAGAGTAAGGTAGGGAAAGACGAATAATGAAAGCCTTGTAGTTTGTCGGGGAGGAGGTGGAGAATGCCACTTCCCCACCTCTCCCTGATCTGTCTTTTCTGACTACAGAGTACCCAGGGATTGAGATGGTTTGGTCTGGTACCTTGTTGTTAAGCCAGGTCTCAGAGAGGAGTAAGATGTCAGGGGAGTGTGAGACTACCAGGGCTTGAAGGAGGGCCAGTTTGGGCAGTAAACTACGGATATTTAGGTGGAACAGTTTAAGGCCATTTGGAAGGGTAGGGGTGATTAAGACTGGGGTTATTTTGGTGAGATCCAGGCGCATTAGCAGCAGTTGAGCCTGGATCAGGATGAATGTTGCCTGATGAGAGGAGCAGGAGCACTATGACAAAGTAGCGTAACTTGAGGTTTTTATAAAAAGGTCGGGACTTAAGAGTATTTTAGTACACAGGATGCGGTGTTTGTGGGCGACATGGCTCACATGAGCAAGGGTCAAATCTCTTGGGAGATACAAAGCTGGGTGAAAGTTGAACCTGCATGTCCCATGCTTGCTGAATCTTCAAATGGGTTTGGTGCTTGGGGGAGTTGAATCGCTGTGTACAGTGTAGGGAGTATTAGTAAAGAGCTGGTCCGGTGGGGGGAGGGGTACCGATAAGCAGCAAGAGTGAGAGAAGGTGCACTTCGGACAGACTCCTCCCACCCTGCAATATCAAGTAACAAAAAAACTTATAATTTGCTCTCAAAATTGACAAACCTCAACAAAAACCAACAGCAAGCAAGAGGATGAAGGAATATATAGAGAAACGGGCACCAGATGAGAACTAAAAAAAGATGCAAGAAGCTGGTACCTAGTGGGGCATCAGAGGCCTGGGCCGCTTGCTTGTGGATAGGGAAATGGTGGCACCTGGCCTCTCAATCACTACACAGGTACTGGTGGCTGTAATGCCAAAACTTTTTGGAATGGCAGCCCAACTGACCCTTCTTATTAAGCAAACTGTGGGACATATAGCGCAACTGACTACAGTGGAGCAGAAGGTCTCCAATATTGAGGATCAGATGGAAGGCCTCCCTGTAAAAAAATGCAGTGACTGGAGAGGGAAGTGGTGAAGTTAACTGAACTCATGGACTGCCAGAAGACAGTAAGCCATCCCAACAGTCTGAGACTCCAAAGGCTCTGGGAGGGCCAAGAGGGAAAGGACCCAGTGCCATTTTTCAAGAAATGGTTATGAGTTCTAGGTCTGAAGTACAAAGGGGGGAGAGGACCAAGCTGGATTGGGCTCTTGCCCCCAACCCTGACCAGTAACCCATCCAGGCAAGTGTTGATGCGGGTGCACAACTTCGCAACAAACAGTTAATCCTGACAGCCTACCATCAGTGGAAGAAGCTAGAGGTGGATGGTCTCCAAATATACCCATTTTATACTGAGTACAGAACAAAATGACAGCCTTTTGGTCCCATCATAGCTGAACTAAGGGTTCGGAAAGTGGAGTAGTTTTTGGCCTTCCCTGTAGTGCTTCCGCCACAAAGAGGGGTCTGCCTACTGCTTTGAGGATCCAGCCACGGCTAAGTGTTTCTTTCAAGGACTGCTGGCAAAGGATTAAGTTAATGGCTGCAGCGGAGGACCTGTTTATGAACTGAGATCCATTCTATGTTGTGTGATTGCGCTCATGAGGTTTCTCAGGAACAGCTTCGCGCCTGCCGATGCAACACTTAACAGCCGTAGGATGGGAGACATCTATTCATCAATGTGCCCATGTTTGAAGAGTCTTTTCTGCTGCTAGTTTGAACTGGTCTGTTAGGCACCACATGACCTATCCGGCAGGATTTGAGCTGCCACACAGGTGACAATGCAGGATAAGATGGTGGACTGCATAGGGAAGACAGAGGTAGCTTAAGTGGTTCTCCTTGTTCATGTAGTTTTCCCACTGTGGCTTGCACTGCATGGAGCCTGTGCAAGAGAAACCTATGGACATACCCCCACTATCTCGCTGAGCCATGAACGGTGTGTTGAAATCTGGAAACTGGGTCTTAGACCAAAGCCTTTCAGGGACTGCAGTAACAACATAGATCTCAGCAATCCCTTAACTAGCTTAACTACACTTAGCTTGTGCACCAGATTCTGTGCACAAGCTAAGTATTGATACATATGCTGATAACTAAATATAGTGCCAATATACGCCTCGGGAGCCTGGAGCTGAGCCTGACGGGACCAGTCTGGGGCTACCAGAATCACCTGCGACTTGTCCCTCCTCGCCTTGAGAAGCACCTTGTGGATCAAGGGAAATGAGTGAAAGGCATAAAAGAGGCCAGGGTCCACAGCCTCGAGAGCATCCCCCTGCAGCGAGCCCTGCTGAGGGGGGGTGGGCATAAAACAGCCTCAGCTTCGCATTCTCCCTGGAGGCAAACAGGTCCACCTGAGGTGTGCCCCAGCGGGAGAATAGATCATGCACTACCTCCGGCAGGAGAGACCACTCGTGAGATGCAGCACCTATCCGGCTTAGGGCATCGGCCAGAGTGTTGGAGGCTCCCGCCACATGAATGGCTAGGAGATCCGCCTCCAGTCTGCTCACGAGAGACCAAGTGCGGAGAGCTTCCTTGCACCGAGGCAAGGAGCGTGTCCCACCCTGGCAGTTTAGGTACTACATGGTCATGGTGTTGTCCGTCTGGACCTGGACCACTTGACCCCGTACAAATGAAGCAAAGGCAGTGAGGACTAGTCGGACCGCTCGAAGCTCCAGCATGCTGATGTGGCACCGAGACTCCTGAGGGGACCAGATGCCGTGCACTCTGAGCTCCCCAGATGGGCAACCCAACCCATCAGATAGGAGACAGTCGTTAGAGTGACCATCGGCTCTGGGCGAACAAATGGGATACCCTCCTGCAGATGAGCCGGAACGATCCACCACTAGAGAGTGTTCCCCATTTCCTGGGTCACTATCACTGGCTGGTCCAGAGAACTGGAGCGCTGTGACCACTGGCGGGCCAGACCCCATTGCAGGGGACGCATATGCCAGCGGGCCCAACGGACTACGCTGGTGCAGGCCGCCATGAGACCCAGGAGGCGAAGGAAGTCCCGGGCAGGGCACAATTGCCCAACCAGAAATGACTGGGCAAAGAAGGAAAGAAACTCGGCCCTGTCCACCAGGAGCCGTGCTCTGGCTCGAAGAGAGTCGAGCTCTGCCCCAATGAACTGAATCACCTGCGTTGGCACGAGTTCCAATTTGGCCTCATTGATGAGGAGGCCAATCTGAGAGCAGACCTGCAGAGCCAGATCCCTGGACAGCTCCACCTCCAGCCTGGAGGGGGCTGCAATCAGCCAGACGTCCAGATAAGGGTACACCCGGACCCTTCGGTGCCGCAGAAATGCTGTCACCACTGCCATGCATTTGGTGAAGACCCTGGGAGCTGGACAGAGACCAAAGGGCATGGCCCGGAACTCATAAAAAGATCCCGCTGCCCTGAACCGGAGGAATCGCTGGTGAGACGGACGGATTGGGACATGAAAGAACACATCCTGGAGGTCCAGAGAGCAGAACCACACGCCTCATTCCAAGGATGGAATGATCTGAGCCAGAGTGACCATCCTGAAGGTACGAGACCTTAGGAACCTGTTCAGGTCGTGTAGGTCTAAAATGGGGCACCAGCCCCCCGTGTCTGGTGGAGGATCCGCCACCTCCCTGAATCACCGCCTTCTGGAGGAGCAGGGCAATGTCGGCTCGAAGGCCGACAGAGAGGTCATGTGACCCATAGTCCCCCGTGGGGTGACGGCTCGATAGGGTGGGGACTGCTCTAATTCCAGAGGCAGACCCTTTCCTACCACTTCCAGCACCCAGCGGTCCATGGTGATATCGGACCAGGTGGAAAGGAAGTGGCGGAGCCCTCCCCCCAAGGAGGGAACCCAGGGAGGAGTGACGAGGTTGGGGGTGACACCCCTCAACCCGTCACTGGGCAGGCTTGGAGGAAGGGCCGGCTGAGGGACCTCCTGGACCTTTCCCTCCTGGCTTCCTGCTGGAGGAAGCTGCAGGCTTGGCTTTGGGGTGCCAAGTGCAAGCCTGCTGGCCCTGATGCTAGTGTTGCTGGGCCAGGCATGTCGAAGGGGCTAAAGGTCGAAAGGGCTTACGCTGTTGCTGGCGGCCTTTGTCCTTCTGGGCAGACGTGACTGAGTCCAAGGTGGCACTGGACTTCTCGATCCTTTGCAGATGACCCTCCACCCCAGGACCAAACAAGTCGGTACCCAAGATAGGGAATGTCTGCCAACTTGTGCTGGATATCCGCTATAAAAGTGGAGATCTGCAGCCAAGCTCTGTGGCACATGGCCACCGTGGCCGTTACTGACTGGGCACATGAGTCAGCTGTGTCCAAGGAAGTTTGGAGTTGCTGTCTGGCCACCACCCTTCCCTGATCCCGCACCTGCTTGACCATTGTCTGGAGGTCAGCCGGGAGATGAGGAATCACCACATCCAGGGAGCCCAAAAGGGCATGTGAAAAGTGTGCCATCAGAACAGCCGAGCTGGCCTGATGAAGGCCTAGGGAGGAAGCAGCACAGACTTTCCGCCCGGAGTAGTCCAGTTTCTTGGACTCCTTATCGGGTGTCTTGTCCACATCCCGAGCATTTCCGGAGCAACGCTGTCGGTCACTAGCCCCTCCACGGAGGGGTGCTCTGAGAAACCAGAGAGTGAACCAGTGGGAACACCATACTTTTGAGTCATCCTGGCCGAAGGTGCTGGACAAAAAGATGGCCACTGCCATAGCTCCAGGGCCGGGCCAACAATGGCTTCAGCCACTGGGAAGGCCTCCATGGGGGGGATCTCCTCGGTCCAGTATCTCGGTGAGGGGCTACTTGGCCTGCTTTGAAATGGGTTCGAGCTTCATCCCAGTGGACTCTGAGATGAGCCGAAGCATTCCAAGGAACAAGGATGGGCTCTCGTCCACCAACTGACCCCCAATGGACTCCAGGTCGAGGAGCGTGGAGAACAGGGAAGCATCATCGTCAGACTCCATGGAGTCTGCAAACAGCTGCCAAGGGCCTGAGCCAACCTCCACCTGCCAAGGCCAATCAGGAGTGAGGGTAACTGACAACCGATGGGGCAAGCCCTGACCTTACCGAGAATCCTTGGTCGGAGCCCCAATTTTGGGTTGTGGAGGCGGGGGTTCCACCACAATGGGTGGCGCAGCCGGTTTCGGCTGAACAACCGGTGCCAGCTTCGGCTCCTCGATTAGGGGTTGTTTCAGCTGCTCTGGTGACAGCCACTTAATGGCCAGGGAAGGTGATGGAGTTGGTTTATTCCCGGTCAAAAGAAGCTGCTGCAACATCAGATCCTCGTAGCACCAAAGCAATTTGCGCCAGAGCCTATCCTCCAAAGAGGATGAAGATGAGCTGCGCCGTCACTTTCCACGGTGCCGAGACCGAGACCGCTGATGTCGGCGGGATCAGGTGGACCAGGAAGAGGTCTGAGACCAAGATCTTCAGTGTTTCTGAGGGTGGGTCCGAGAGGGGGCAGGGGGAAACCCACTCCTCCCTCGGTTCAGGGACCTTAACCGGGGACTCCAGCACAGGAGGCACAGGCAAGTCCTCAGTTTCCACCAGGGGAATTGGTGAAGAAGGACTGTCGGCTTCTCTAGTCGACAGCCCATCTGACGGGTCGAGAAAAATCTTGACTGCGTCAACAGGTGTCTCAGCTGGCTGACCTAATGGGGACACCGTGAAGCCAGTGGCCTTAGCTGCAACCTCGACCAAAGTCGAGAGTCGACTATCCGGGGAAGAGGACCTCTTCCGCTCCCATGAATGTTGATGGTGGGACCTACCCTTGGAGTACTTCTTGGACCAACAGGAATGTCCTGAAGGCCCCTCTCCCTTGATGGAGAGGGACTGACAAAGCTCCTTGAACGAAGCCGTGTAGGAGGAGCCCAATAAGAGCGGGATAAATGCCGCGACCGAAGAAGATGATGCAGCCTGGGCCACTTCCTCCTCGAGGGCGATCATCTGTTCGAGCTGTTCAGCCAAGCCCGACACCACAGACACCACCCAATGGGCCTCCTTAGACTTGACCGGAGGATAACGTTTCTCGGGGCGCCCAAGTTGCAATCTGGCAGCGCAATCCTCTAAGACTGTGGCCGAAAAGGATTTGCACAAGTCACAGGCCTGCGAATCGTGCTCAAGCCCAAGGCAGTACAAGCACGTGGAGTGCGGATCAATCCGGGACATCTTCTGCCCACAGGGGCACCGACGAAATCCGGGAGTCGATTTGTCCATCGCAGCAGCGAGGGAAGATAAAGACCGAAGTCTTGTAAATTTTAAGATTAGTTTCAGGTTAACCGAGGAGTTTGGATCCAGGCCTAAAACGCAGAGCACAAAGGAGGGAACCTGAGCTTCCAAGCGGTAAGGAAGATCTGGCGTCATGGGGAGGAGCCAAGAGTTTTACCACCCGGGTGGGTGGGAGGAGCCAGCTTGAAGACCTTCCGGCAAGATTTAAGGCGGCAAGGAACTTGCCAGTAAGTGTGGATTGAACAACATACCCATGTCCCTAGAACTGTAGACTTTCCTATGTTAATGTGGGTGTTGGAGGCTTGGTGGGGGCAGCGATTTAACGACCTTCCAGAACTTGGTAGGGTGGTTAATGTTTGTGTGGCGAGCAGTGTGAAAGTATTTGGCTTTTGCCTGATGGATCAGCCTAGTGCAAGCGTTGAGCAGAGCACAGTATCTAATGTGATCAAGGGGGCAATCCCGAGATCTTATAAGCTTACTATGTAAGATCCCTTAATTTGAGATTGTCGATGATTTCTGCTGAGATCCAGTACAGGTGGAAGCCTCTCACCCTAGCCCTTCTAAGCGGGGCATGGTGGTTCCAGATAGCAAGGAACCTAGACCTGAAGCCCTCCAGGGTGGTGTCAGTGGAGGTAGCTAGGTGGATGGAGGACCAGTCTGCAGTAGCCAGGTCATTTAGCAGAGCAGCGAGGTCCAAAGATTTGTATGACCTGGTCAGGAGGATATTGGTGGGGGGGGGGCCTTGGGTCTGAAGATTTTCCTGACCACGTAAATCACGTGGCGGTCGCTTAGAGAGTAAGCCCACAGCTAATATCTTGTGTGTGTGGGAGGTGAGAGACCAGTCAAGGATATTCAGAAAGGCAGCAGTTTGAGAACTTGGTGTTGGGAGGGGAGTTTAAAGAGCTACTGATACCTCAAGAAGAACTTTGAAAAACACATTTAAGCACAAAATACCTTATATTTCTCATTAGCTCAGTATTTCTTATCCCCATTATTTATTACTGAGGTCATGTGCATGAAAACAGGATAGCTACCCCTTGAGGGTTCATCAGCTCCTATTGCGTCTTCCCAATATGATGTTATAATACTCTGCTTGAGACATCACAGTTGTTTCCATGGCAATAGACCGATGTCACAACATTATAATTTCAAGTAAAAAAAAATAAGCAAAAGAGGCAAATGAGCTCTATGGAAGAAAGATCTTGTTTTTGTGGGAATTTCTTCAGCAATAAATAATGTAGATGAATGATCTACTGTATATGAAATACAAGCTGAACTATGTCTATTCTTCCTGAAGTTTTTCCACAGACATTGGCTGGTTCTTTAATGCTGCATTAGAAACTCGTTTGGACAGAGAAGGGAGCGCAGTTCGGAATGGCCAAAAGCTGAGAACTGGCACCAGGGTTTGTCAGATCTGGACATAGCAGACATGATATATACAGCAAATCCTGGGGCTAGAGAGTATACTTTTTTTCTCAAACCGATTTTTAATGGTCCAGAATTGATCACATTATGGTACCAAGAAAATGGTATTGCAGAGTTCTATCTATAGATATTAACCTTACTGCAATATCTGGTCATGCCAGGCTTATAGTTCTGCTACAACTGACAAAAACAGACCATATGATGCCAACCTGGCCATTCCACATACATTCTTAGCAGAGCAGGCATTTCAAAGCTCAGCAGGAAATGAATGTCTCCTGTAATTTGGTGTCGTCTCCCTCACAAACTGTTTATTGGGAGGCGGGAAAAGCCTACATGAGAGGTGTGATTATACAGTAGCTTGTACATCTAAAAAGCATAGGAAATCAGAGCATCAGACTCAGCTCGAGCAGCAGCTTAAAGGGTTAGGGAAATGCTCCTATACTGATAAATCAAGGAACTGCCTAAACCAGTAAAGAGCCACGAGGGAGGCCCTTAACTCGTTACTAATACTGCCCACATTTCTAGATTTTCCTAAACAGAAATGATCTGAATGGGGTAATAAGTGGAGTCCAATGCTAGCATGCTTGGTAAATTGACATACTTCCAATACAATTCCAACCATAAGGGACAGAACCAGATGGCTGACAAATGGTACTCAACCAGTTACCCCACAGTTTATGAACGGTTGAATCAAGATGAAGACAGGGCATGGGTGCAGCACCAAATATATGTTTAGATCCCCAACCACCCCCAACCTTGAGCTAAGAACAGGCAGAATCACTTCGGGTCCCATCACTGTTAAGCTAGTACTACTTTATATAACACTAAAGGGTAATGCCAGCAGCCCAGACAGCCTTACACACACAAATTTTCCACAGAATTCCAAGAGCACACAGCTGAGTGCCTGACCATAATGCTTGCAAAGATGAGGCGGCACTTCTATCATACTGCTATCTTGCTTCATATGTGTTATTCCCAAACAAGATAAAGACTCCAGCCTCTGTGAATCACACTGCCCCATTTCCCTGCCCAACTGTGACATTAAGAGTCTCATCAAAATAATGGCTGTGAGGTTGGAACAATTTTTGCCTTTAGAAATTAATCCAGATCAGACTGGATTTGTGAGGAGACGCCTCTCCTGTCACAATGTTCAAAGGGTTTTAAATGTAGTTCATTAAGCAGTTTGGCAGACTGGGAGGGGCCCTTGTGCTCTCCGTAGACACCAAAATGGCCTCTGACTGTAAAGAATAGGAATATCTGTTTGAGGTACTGCATCGTGTTATGCTGCGTGCTCCAAGTCAGGACAAAGGTAAACAGATCCTTCTCGACACCAACCAAGGTACAAGGGAGGGGTGCAACCTTTCACCACTGCTGTTCACTATGGCAACTGAATCACTGGCAATCTGGTTGCATAGTCACAGCCAGCTTAAGAAACTGGTTTGGAAAAACGAGGGTGCATCAGAAAATTGCATTGCACGCTGATGACCAATGTTTTGGAAGCTTTCATTTTTCATCATAGAACAGTTTATCCTCCTCGGCAGAGTGGTCCCCATGATCTCTAGCCGCCAACACCAGATCAGGTAGTGTACGCGGGCCACACACGAACCCACACATTCAGGGCCGACCTTTAATCACTCCGCACCCTGGTTAGACGCCTCTCACAAGTCCGGGGGTGCAGGTCATGGCCATCAGCCGCAGAGATCGCCCCGCCCCGCTATTTTCTGCCATTACTTCCCCATGGAAGCCAGACATGCAATGGCGTCAAAGCACATCGTGCTAACGACTGCCGCACTCCCCCTTTTGTTAGGCATGCCACTGTAGTGCAGCTGGCCTCCGCTAGTCACCGCTGCAGCGTGATTCAACGCCCCTTACTCACCCTAGAGGCAGAAGAGCAGTCATCGGACATTCAATCCTTCCTCTCCCCTGCCAGCCCCAGGTGGCCCGAGTCAGTTCCCGAACTCGTGTCGCCGGTGTGGCGTCCAGCACCTCAACCCTCAGCGCTCCCGGGCCAACATTTTGTAAGTTTTCTAATGAGCATAGCTAAAGACAAGAAGAAGAAAAGAAATTAATAAAAAGGTTACTAGATAGATGGAAGATGAGCTTGTTAGACATCTAGGGATAGCAACTGAACTAGAGAATTTTGCACTGCACTGTATCATTAAATGTATCATACGACAAAGGGAAGTTGTACTGGTATAATATTGGTATAGGGTTATGGTGTATTCTTTGACAAGGAATAGTCTGTGCAATATGAACAGGTTACTCACCTGTAACAGTAGTTCTAGGAGTGGCATATGTTGTTCATCCACACTTCTTGGCATGTCCCTTCCCCTTCCCCTTTAAATCTTGCCGGAAGTCTTCAAGCTGGCTCCTCCCACCCACCCGGGTGGTATAAACCTCAGCTCCGCCCCATGACATCAGATTTTAGCCCGAAGAAAGCCAGGTTGTGCGCCTATAGCCGGGGAGGTTGGGTGGGTGTGTGTGTGGCTTAACAACATATACCACTCCTAGAACTACTGTTACAGATGAGTAACCTGTTCTTCTAGGAGCGTGGATGTTGTTCATCCACACTTCTTGGCAGACTCCAAGCAGTTCTCTGGGAGGAGGGAGGCAAGGCACACACCCCTTACTTGGGAAATAAAGACTGGAGAACCGAGGCCCCAAAACTAGCATCCCAGCATGACTCAAGGTCGATGTGGTAGTGGGTAATAAAGGTGTTTGCCGACTTCCAGGTAGCAGCCTGACAGATTTCCTGGATAGGGATGTCTCTGGAAGCAGCCCCTGAAGCAGCAGTATGACGGGTAGAATGAGCTCTTATCCCTCTGGGAGGCTCCTTGCCCGCCAACTCATAGCACAGACTTATGCATGATGTAATCCATCTTGCTATGGTCCGTTTGGCAGCAGGTCTGTCAGAAGCAGCTTCAGCGCAGGTGACAAACAGCTGGCGAACCTCTCCACGAATTTCCACTGTTTTGTCCTTATAATAAGAGAGAGCACGTCTCAGGTCCAAAGTATGGAGCCTGTACTCAGTGTCCAAGGTGAAGTTAGGGTAATATACTGGCAGAGTCAATACCTGGTTAAGGTGAAACTCTGATACCACCTTTGGAAGGAATTTCAGGTGGGGGAGCAGGACAACTTTGTGCCTGTGAAAGACCAGATAAGGGGAGTCCACCGACAGTGCCTGGAGCTCCCCTGTCCTTCTGGCTTACATGATAGCCATCAGGAAGGCCGTCTTCCACGACAAGTGTGAGAGTGCACACTTGTGCATAGGTTCAAATGGCACGCCCATGAGCTCTGCCAAAACCAGCAACAGATCCCACGGAGGAGTAGGTTCATGCACCAGAGGGGATATGTGAGCCAGGCCTTTGAAGAAGCACCCGACCACTGTCTCTTGCACCAATGTCGGCTTACCAGCCCGCGCCCGGTAAGCAGAAATGGCTGCCAGGTGCACCCTAAGGGTCGATTACTGTAGATCCCCTTTGGAGAGAGACCAAAGGTAGTTGGAGAATGTTAGCCACAGAGCAGGATAAGGGGTCCAGACTCTTACCCTGACACCAAATGGAAAATCACTTCCATTTGAAGGCATTACATTTCCTGGTCGAATCCTTATGAGATGCCTCTACCACGGTGTAGACATCCTCGGAAAGATCCAGAGCCTGGAATGCTAGCTGCTCAGGTACCAGGGTGTGAGGTGCAGGGATTGAAGGTCCGGATGGAATACCTTTCTCTGGTTCAGAGATATCAGGTCCGGGTGTGTACCAAGCCGCTCCGGGAGTCTGCAGCTGAGGTTGAGGAGATCTGGATACCAGAACTGGCACGGCCAATCTGGGGCTACCAGTATCACCTTCGCCTTGTCCCTCCTCACCTTGAGAAGCACCTTGTGTATCTAGGGAAGTGGAGGGAAGGTGTAGAGGAGGCCTGGGGTCCACGGCCTTGAGAAGGCATCCCTCTGCAGCGAGACCTGCTGAGGGGGGTGGGCACGGTACAGCCTCAGCTTGTTGTTTTCCCTGGAGACAAACAGGTCCACCAATGGTTTGCCCCAGCGGGAGAACAGACTATAAGCTACCTCTGGATGGAGAGACCACTCATAGAATGTCTGGCCTATGTGGCTGAGAGCTTCTGCCAGCTAGTTCAAGACTCCTGCCACATGAATGGCTAGGAGATCCGCCTCCAGCTGACTTACGAGGGTCCAGATGCGGAGTACCTCCTTGCACAGCAGACAGGAGTGCATGCCGCCCTGTGTGTTGAGGTTGCACATGGTCGTGGTATGTCCGTCTGGACTTGAATCACTTGACCCCGGAGCTGAGAAGCAAAAGCTGACAGTGCCAGTCTGACTGCTCTGAGCTCCAACAGGTAAATGTGGCATCGGGACTCCAAGGGTCCAGAACCCATGGGCCCTGTTGTCCCCCATGTGGGCTCCCCAGCCCATGAGAGAGGCATCGGTCATAAGGACGACAGTCAGCTCGGGCGGACAAACAGAATCTCTTCCTGCAACCGTTCTCGGGTGGTCCACCATTGAAGAGCGTCCCACATATTCTGGGTTACAGTGATCAGCTGGTCGAAATGACCATGACGCTGAGTCCACTGGGGAGCCAGCTCCCATTGGAGGGGGCGCATGTGCCACCGGGCCCAACAGACCACTGAGGTGCATGCCGCCATGTAACCCAGAAGGCGCATAAAGTCCCGGGCAGGGCGCAAGTGCCCAATCAGAAATGATTGGGCAAAGGAGGAGAACACCTCCGCTCTGTCTGCCGGGAGCCGAGCTCTGGCTTGACAAGAGTCGAGCTCTGACTCAATGAAGCCCATCACCTAAGCAGGCATGAGTTCCAAATTGGGCGCAGGTTTGGAGAGCCAGATCCCTGGACCTCTCCACCGCCTGAAGGGAGGATCCTGCCAAGAGCCAGTCGTTGAGATAAGGGTAAATTTGTACTCCTCGATGCCAAAGATGGGCTGCCACACTGCAATGCACTTGGTGAAGACCCATGGGACCGATGACAGGCCGAACGGCATGGCTCGGAACTCGTACAGGGTCCCTTCAGCTCTGAAGCGGAGGAACCGCTGATGGGACAGACAGATTGAGACGTGAAAGAACACATCCTGTAGATCCAGTGAACAGAACCACATGTTTCGCTCCAGGGATGGTATGATCTGGTTCAGAGTTACCATCCGGAAGGTGAGGGACCTGAAATATTGATTCAGGTCGTGAAGGTCTAAGATGGGGTGCCAAACCCCCGTCCGCTTGGGCACCAGGAAGTACCTGGACACGAAGCCTGGGTCTGTAGGAGGATCCGGCACTGGAGCTACCACCTCCTTGAGGAGGAGCTGAGCTATGTCGTCTCAGAGAGCCAACTGAGTGCAAGCAGAGATCCTTTCCTCCCGAGGGGCACAGGCTCGGCTAGGAGGGTACTGCTCAAACTCTAGAGGGAGTCCTTGACCGACCACTTCGACAACCCGCCTGTCTGAAGTGATATCGGATCAGGCAGAATGAAAGTGGTGGAGCCGGCCCCCCACAGGACTACCCAGAGCTGGCATGATGGGTGTAGGGGTGGCAACCCCCAACCCGTCACTGAGCAGGCTTAGAGGAGGAGAAGGCTCCTGGACCTGCGCTTTAGCCTCCTTTACGGGGCTATTGAGGACCCTGCTTGGGCCGTTGGTGCCAAGCTTGAGCCTGCTGTTGCTGCTGGCCTCCTTGATAGGAGGGCTGCCTGACCGCAGGGGAAGAATGCCGAAAGGACTTCTTTCTTTTCTGCTGGTTCTTACCCGAAGAACCTTGCAGAGGTAGCATACAAGGTGGCATCGGACTGCTCAATATGCTGAAGGTGACCAGCCACTCCTGGACCGAACAGGTCAGTGCCAAGGAAAGGAACGTCAGCTAACTTGTGCTGGGTATCCGCCGGGAAGGAGGATAGCCTCAGCCAGGCCCTGCGGCAAGTGGCCACTGTGGTTGCTAAGGATCGGGCACAGGAATCCCCGATGTCTAGGGCCGTCTGGAGCTGCTGTATAGCAACAGCACGGCCCTGATCACAGACTTGCTTGACCATGGTCTGCATGTCCGCCAGGAGATGAGGGAGGACTTCATCTAATGACCCGAGGAGGGCATGAGAGAAGTGTGCCATAATGACAGCCGAACTGGCCTGACAAAGGCCTAAGGAAGAGGCCGCGTAGACCTTGCAGGCAGAGTGGTCCATATTTTTGGACTCCTTGTCCAGAGGTCGGTCTGTGTCGGCCGAGCTACCAGTACATCTGAACACAGAAGCGGCCACCAGGCTCTCGGGCGAAGGGTGTTCTGTGAATCCCGGTAGGGACCCCATGGGCACCGCATACTTGTAGGCCATGTGGGAAGATGATGCTGGGCAGGAAGCTGGGCGCTGCCAGAGCTCAAGTGCCAAGCCAGTGATGGCTTTGGCCACCGGAAAGGCCTCCGTCGGGGTATCCCCCCTTTTTAGGATGTCCATAAGGGGGTACTCCACCTTTTTCTGGATAGACTCCAGGGGCATTCTGGTGGATTTGGAAATCAGGCAGAGAATGCCCTGAAAGGAAGAAGGACCCTCCTTCTAAACCTGCCATGGAGGACTCATCATCCGCTGGATGGGAGTGCAGTCCTGTGATGTCCGAGGAGTCATGGTACAATGGTCTCCTGTCTAGGTCCCCTTCGATCAGCCAGGGGCAGTCAGGGGTGACCATAATGGACAGACCTCAGGGAAGCCCTGTGTCTGTACGGTCCTCTTTCGAGGGAGCCCTCCTGAGGCTGTAGGCGTGGTTCCACCAGAATCGGTGGAGGACCGAGATGGGCCGGGCAGATCACGGACGCCCCACGGGCGGGGCACCAAGGCTTCAGTTCTGGAGGGCTGGCGCCGGTCCAGGGGCGAGCCAAGTGATGGCCGGGGTAGACGGAGGAGCCAGTTTCTGCCCAGTCAAAATCAGCTGTTGCCACATAAGATCCTCATTGCATCGACAGAGTTTCCGTCAAAGCCTCTTCTCGTCCAAGGAGGATGAGGATCTGTGGCGATGCCTCTTTTTAGAGTGCTTATGACTCTTTTTTGGTCGTTCGACCGAGGAGGTGAGGGGGTTCTGGACCTCGATCGAGATCGGGCTGGCCGACTCAGTCAATCGGGAGACACTGGGTTCGGTGAAAACTGAGGGTCCGGAACTGTTTCCTCGATGGGGATACCAGTGGGCTGGGTCTCCTCATCGGGAAAGACAAGGACCAGAGTCCTTTCCAAAGAATCGTTGAATGTAGTCGGCGAAATAGGGTCGATTAGGTAGAGAGAAATCTCAACCCGCACGTTCCTGGGACTTGGACCTTTCTCAGTCCCAAGAATGTCTTCGCTTGGACAAAGACTTCAGGTCTTTATCCCTCTTCCGAGGGCGGGAGGAGTACAAGCCCGAAGGTGCCTCACCCCTGGTGGGGAGAGACTGGCACAACCTCTTGAAGGAGCCCAAAAAGGTGGAACCGAGGTTTAAAGGAACAAAAAAACTCCAATTGGCCGAAACTTGAGCCGCTTCCTCCTCGAAAGCCTTCATTTGCTCCAACTGGTTGGCGGATCCCGCAGCCGTAGAGACTGCCCACCTCTCCTCCTTCGATTTCACCGGTGGGTTCCTTTTCTCCCATCTCACTAATTTTAGGCACGCCAAGCGGTCGTCCAGGACGTTGGGATGGAAAGCCAGGCAGAACATGCAGGTGGAAGTGTTATGTCAAAAACCGAGGCAGCAGACGCACGTTAGGTGGGGATCGGAGCAGGAGCACCGGCGAAATCCGGGAGCAGATTTATCCTCCATGTCCGATGCACTACTATCAGAATCGTTAACTCGAATGAGTTTTAAGGTAAGCTGCGGTAAAAACCGACGCTTTGAATCCAGGGCCTATGAATTGCTGTGAAGCACGAAGGAGCCTGTATCTTCCAGCGGAAAGGAAGATCTGACGTCATGGGGTGGAGCCGAGGTTTATACCACCCGGGTGAGTGGGAGGAGCCAGCTTGAAGACTTCTGGCAAGATTTAAAGGGGAAGGGACATGCCAAGAAGTGTGGATGAACAATATATCCACGCTCCTAGAATATGTATTATCTTTTAATTATGTTTTGTCAAAATTTCTATGTATTGTAATAACACTGTGTGTTGAACAATTAAACATTTACTTACTGATGACCTATTAGTGCAGGTTATTGACTCAGCACCACCCTGAGAATTACACAAGTGATGAAGACGTTTGCCTTTTTCTCTGGTTATAAGGCTAAGTCACACAAGTCTGAAATGATGGGGGTGGGAAAGGCACAGAAAGAGGTACCCAAATTGAATGTCCTGTTAAAAGTTGCTGAGAGAAGGCTGGTCCTTCAGCTCAGTGGCAGCATCACCACTACTGACCTGGGCTCTGGAATGAGCCAAGCAGGCGGGGGGGGGGGATGGACCAAAGAGGATGCCCCCCTCCTCTAAGGAGGGAGGACAGTAAGTTCTGCTACTATACTACAACCCGAGTGAGCAGAGATAGCAGTGCAACTGGAGCAGCTAAGGGGAGGAAAAACACAGGCTGGTGCAGCTCTCTGCACAGGCGTGGGAAGAAAGGTAAGATTCAGTAAAAGGCAAGGAGACAGGACTGGGGTGTGATGTGGGCTCAAGAAGGGGCCATGGAACAGATGGTAGTCAGAAGCCAAACAGAATAAATAAAACAACTGTCGCTGAGCATTATATCACCTATTTGGGGATGAAGGTAGGGAATACCCTGGGGAAGCTGCATAATTTAAATTGTGAGCCTCTTCTTACTGTATTGCTGACAAACATTACTGACTGATATCCTGGCTGAGGCATATTAATTTAATTAAAATAAATATGGTGCTCAGAATCGTATATCCTCTTGCAAACACTGCATGAAGTACTGCATAAGGCAGATGCGCAATGTCTAGAAGCTGCCTGCTTCAAGTTTGTATGTGGGTAGATAAGACTTAGAGCTGGTCTGGTACACTTCAAATTAGATATTTTGTAGGATGTCCGTAAATTTCAGGACCTGAGAAGTTAATACCTGGCAGTACAGGTCAGGTATATTCAGGACTGGGTAGCGAAAGTGATACAGGACAATGGTTAGACCTGAAAGGGGAGGATTTGCCCTTTGCATCACAAGTATATTTGAGCATGGGAGGTATGAAGATGTTTAGGGCACTGCGTAGCTCCAATCCCTTAATTAGCTCAATGCTCAAGGCCTTGATTGCCCTTCGAAAGGTCTGTGGTGGCACTGATGAACACACTTTTGATACCACTGGTGGCCAATACGGACTATCTTCCTGGAAAGGAGTCTGGAACCTTTAGGAGTATTCTTTGGGCAGGATTCACAAAAGGGATGCACGGGGCATCCCCAAAATGTGCCCAAGGGTGATTCAGGCAGGGTGCAGATACGCCGGCACAACCTCAATGTGCCGCATACCACCAGTAATGCTATGCAGCGCATCTGGAGGGGCTGTGACGGGGGGGGGGCGCGTGCCCATGCATACCGGGCGCAGCCCCATTCATAACTCAATTCTGGAGCACAACCCCAGGGCAATTCCGGGGATGCGCCACAGAAAGATAAGTCTAGAAAACTAGACGTATGTCAGTGGCCACCTACAGGCAGGCTGCCGCACTGTGGGCAGCAGCATGGGTGCCCACCCACCCTGGCAGTCCAATGAGCACCCCCCCAGACCCAAGCCCCCATACAATGTTGCCCCTGGCAGTAGTAATGGACATGGTGCACCCCAAGCCCCCGTACAAAGCCGCTCCCAGCGGCATCAATGTGCTAATCCCCCATGCCTCGTATGAAGCCGCACCCGGCGGCAGTAAAGATGTTGGCAACCCCCTGCCCATTCCCACCTACAAGCGGCACCGGCGGCTGTGGCAGTAAAGATGACACCCCCAAGTACCTGTATGATGCCTCTCCGGTGCGAATGAAATGAAGAACCCCCCCAGCCCCAAGCCCTCGGTAATGCCACCTCCGCGGCAGTGTGCCAGTGCAGTCAACCCCTCACAAGCACCCCAACCCACCCATCCAGCCTGAAGCTGTCCGACTGCTGTCATTCTCAGATAGCTCTGTCGGCCGGATGGCCGTGGCGGTATATGGGTGGGTTGAGCTCCGACAATGGCAGGATCCTGTTTGGGGGAGGGGTTGGTTAAGGGGTGCTTGAAAGCTGACTGCCACCATTTTGCACTACCCATGGAGGGCATCGTATGGAGTGCTGGGAAGGGGTGTCATCTTTACTACAATAGCCACCAGGTGCGGCTTCGTATGTGGGCATGGGGGGTTGCTAGCATCTTTACTTCCACTGGGTGTGGCTTTGTATGGAGGCATGGGGGATTCAGTACTGTTGACGCCGTCGAGAAGCGGCTTTTGCACGTGGCATCGGGGGCTTTCTTACTGTTAACGTCACCAGGAGCGGCATTGCACGGGGCTTTGGGAGGGTCATCTTTACTGCCATAGCCGCTGGGTGCAGCTTCATACGTGGACATGGGGGTTGCTAACATCTTTACTGCCGCCGGGTCGACTTTTTGCAGAGGAATGGGGGTTCAGTACTGTTGGCCGCCAGGAGTGACTTTGTACCCGCGACATGGGGGCTTCCTTACTATTAGCATAGCGGGGCGGCTTTGTATGGGGCTTGGGGGGTCATCTTTACTGCCACAGCTGCCGGTGCGGCTGTGAGGGTATGGGGGGTCTGTCATTATCTTTACTGCTGCGGGTGTGGCTTCGTATGGGGGGCATGGGGGGGCTCTCTTACTGTTAAGGCCACCGGGAGCAGCATGACTTGGGCTGGGGTCGGGCAGGGGAGGGGTGGTGCACACAGTTCAGCACATTCTGCTGGGGCATCACAGCCGGCGCTATGCAAATGGGGCTATAATTGCATGCTAATGGCCCAATTGCACCATGCATGCCTAATAGCCTCATTTGCATGCCCCTGGCTGTGAATCGTGTTTTTGGGCGCAGGGCATCCTGCGATGCCCTGCCCCAATGGGCTCACAGCCTGGGCTGGGCGCACCTGTGCTATTCACAGAGGGGTTGCGCTGGAGGCATCTCCCTGTGCTTCCTCTGTGAATCACCTGTTTTGCACTCAGTGCATCTCCCCTGTGCCGGGGCAGCCGAAATGAGCTGGGCGCATCTTCTTTGTGAATCCTGCCCTATGTCTTGGGGATTTGCTCACAAAGTAAGGATTTGGTTCTTTGAGGATACAGTTCAAATATGGGACATTTCCAAATGCCCAACATGTTAAATTCCTATAGGCTTGCAACTGTATCTCCCCTCTGAAGAGAAATTCTATATTTGCCTCCACATAGGAACTTTAGAACACACTATTTAAATAAGCACTCCACAACAGCAGAAAGACCTTTAGACTTGGCTATAGGCCAGCGGAGCTAAAAACCCAACTTGGAGGTATTTAAAATAAGCGTCAGGACCCAAGCATAATGATTTTGAGGATGGTATTACAGAACTGCTAGGTGCGTGTAAACAGATCTCTCAAGGTGAGATAGGAGACAGATCCTGACCTTGCTATTCCTCACAAGTGGAGGATGCTCTAAGAGGCATATAAAGGGCTTTTATATGCAATAAATGCAGAGTCTCACTATACATTTTTGAACAGGCTTATCAACCCACGAGTGTCATTCATTGATGTACCCCCTCAGTCTGTCCCATGGATGGTAGATGTAAGAAAAATAGCCATGCATTTCCCCTTCTTCTGTAATTGGTGTATCCTTCTGCCCCTTTTGGGTCCAGGTAGCAGGTGAAATCAGTGAAACACATGGTTGTCCTATCCCCAACAATCCAATTGCAGTACTCTTTGTTGTGAAGGATATAGATTTTTTTTTTTTTTTTTTTATTTAGTTTACAATTTTTGGCCAGGAAGACACAAAGAGTCGAAACTCATTTCCAGGTATGTCCCAGGAACACAGTGAGGTTAACCGACTTGCTAAGGGTCAACAGTATACAAATGGAGGTTGTAGGAAACAGGCCCAGATCTGGGTCACAGATGGGGAGGGATGGCTTCCTTTCCCAAGGAATGTTAGCTTAATCCAAGTGACGGCCTGTCACTGTATCTAAAATACTTGTGTATACTGATGCTGGAAGCTGCCTAGACAAGTCTTACACATTTGCAGTGAACCCCTCTGTGGAGGAGACAAGCTCCTCAGCACACCACAGCAGTCACAGTGACGGCAAAATCCAGCAACCTCCCCTCACGGACAGGGAGGACTGCTGCCGTCCCTCTTGGTTGCCCCACCTAGCTCCAAACCTGGGTCATTAGCACAAGAGCATTAGCCGCTACCTGCTGGGCCATTAAGCTGACCCCTTGGAACAGCTCTGCTGGGCACAATCTAACTCGAGCTTAAGGAAAACTAATGAAGTCAAGCACAAAGAAACAATGACAGGGATGAGCTTGAGCACAGGAAAGCTCTTAGAGCACCTATGGTGGTGCTTTAATAAACACACATGAAGCTCCATTACCTCTGTAGGAGTTCTGTAGATTGCGCTTGATCATTTTTCAAAGTCCTGGGGAAAGAAGGGAAAAGATCACTTTTTTGCTCCAAGGTGCAGACTGCTCTATCCCTTCCTTTTCCAAATGTGCTTGCTCCACCCCAGCACTCAGACGTTCTTGTGAGGTCATAGTAGGGAGACTGCAGGACAACGCCACAGAAGTTTTTGGGGCCATTTTTTAATATCAATACCTTTATATCAGATTAACAAGCCTTGTTACTTGATCAGTTGATTTGATTTAACCCCAAATAAAGTATAAAAAACAATATTAAAAGCCACCCCCATAGACTTCTTTTTTATAATTTATATTCTAGCACTCCAGTATGACTTCACTCCTAGTCAGACCCGTCTCCAGTCTCTCAGCCGTCACAAACCCATGGGAACTTTCAACCCCACGAGCCTACCCTCTTGCGGAGGGTGCCAGCCGAGCATGTCTGCAACCCCCTGCTTCTCCATCTATGGACCAGAGGTTCCCAAGGAGTCCCCACCTCTGCAGCCAGGTCTGGGTCCAAATGTCCAGGGGGTCCTGAGGCACAGAGGGGTTTCTTCTTTGTAGTTCCCCTTGAGCGGCAGGGTGCTACGACGCCAAGACATTGGTGCATGCTCCCACGCACCATGCGTTGGCATCCACCCGCTGCTTCAGTCAATGCTGGGCAAGTCTGGGTGCTGTCCCCGCATATTGCTGAGGCCAGCAACACGGTACTGTGATCCCTCCAACACCCCAAAGGAGGCAGTCCCTTGGATGCGATTCCCCACCCCACAAACCAGCCCACAAGCGACCAGAGTCTGCTACTGAACCCGGGTCACCAGCATCGCATGCGGTAGCTCTACCACTGCGCTGGTGAACCAGTTCTACCACAAACCTCTGCAGAGCAAGCACTCACACTCTATAGGCCAAGACTTCACAAAATGGCTGAGCATGGAAGGGCAGCAAAACCGTCACATCAGGAAGGGGAAGAACTGAGCGGCCAGCTTCTCAGGGCAAAATAAGAAATAAACTGACCCCCCACTCTTCCTTTCAAGACTTTGAAAAATGATCGAACATCACAGAACTTCCAAGGAGGAAAAGGAAATTTATGGGGTTCAGGGGGATATCTTACAAGTTGCCATATTTGTGCTCTTCTTGAGTTCCCACAAACGTGGCACTGAGAAACATGGGTCTCCCAAGTTCACAGCTCTGAACTCACTTCCCCTCAGTGTGCTCCAAGTTTATTTCTCCATAGTGAAATGTACAGTGGAGGTGACTAACAAGAGGGTTGGGCATAATCTCAAACCAAAAGATGTGTCAACGTTGACTTCAGGGCCCAACAGAGAAGCCACGGTTAACATGAATTAGGGACCAGATGGACAAGTAATTGGCTCCAGCCTAATGTCGCATTGCTGTTATATGTCAATGACAGTAGAGAAGCTGTATGCTTAAAATTATTTCATACAGTGATATGTTTTGCATTGTTCCACAGAAAGTAATCCCCTTTTTCCATAGCCCATATCATCAGTTAACTGCTGTTAGTACCGCCCGGTAGCGGTAAGGTCATGAGGGCCAAGCTGGTGCTGCCCTCCCCCACCCCCCAAATTAACAGCAGTTGCCTGGTAGTGGTAAGGTCGTGAGGGCCGAGTTGGTGCTGCCTTCCCCACCCCCCGAATTAACAGCAGTCACCCGGTAGTGCTAAGGTCGTGAGGCTGAGCTGGTGCTGCCCTCCCCACCCCGAATTAGCAGCAGTGGCCCGGTAGTGGTTGGGTCGTGAGGCCTGAGTTGGTGCTGCCCTCCCCACCCCCAAATTAACAGCAGTATGGTGATCTTGGATGCTGGAGAGCTGGCTCCCAATTAAGCCTCTGTGTGCAGCAGTGGAAGATTCCTTTGTCCACGGTACTTGCTCAGCTTCTCTGGTGCCTTTTAAAGATTTAAATTCGAACTGAGCTCGGATTTTTGTTTGCCGCAACAGTGAAGAGTAGGTTTCTGCTCATGGCCATCTAATGAGCTTTAATATAGTTTCCTGACCATTTCACCTGTTGCATTACGACAGGCTGCAATTTGATATTTGAATTTAGTCTGTTACACCATGCCAGTAATTCCAGCTGTACTGATTCAGCAGCGGGCAGGCAATTGTAACTCGTAATCTGTACTAGTACCTCCAGTGTACTAGATCTCAGCTAATCTGCTACCTAAATCTGCATTTAAATCTGTATCAGTACCTGCAGTTAAAGTTATGCAGCCTTTTAATGTAGTGCTTGCCAGTGGTTTCTAGTTTGCTTTGAATTTGTTACCTGAAACCTGTATGCTAATACTGTCCGTCTGGGCTTGCTTATAAATACTATCCCTTCTCTTTCTGTCTCCACAGTCACCCGGTAGCAGTAAGGTCGTGAGGGCCAAGTTGGTGCTGCCCTCCCCCAACCCCCAAATTAACAGCAGGTATGGTGATCTTGGATGTTGGAGAGCTGGCTCCCAATTAAGTCTCTGTATGCAGCAAGCGGGAAGATTCCTTTGTCATGACACTTGTTCTCACCTCGCAGTCCACTGTCATTTCTCCCTTCCACCCCCCAATCCCGTCCACCCTTAGCTAGCTTTAGTTTTATAACAGTTGATGCCGAAGACTGGGCTGCATGATTACTGTTTTTCTTTTTCTATCTCCACTGTTTGCCATCTGCATGTTATGCTGCCACTAAGAGCTGCATACTAAGCTTCTGGAATCCTGTCTCTTTTCAATAGGGCTTACCTGGATCTCTTTCCTGTTATTCTTTTCCCCTTAATCCTCTCTTCCTCGTGTCCCTTTTCACCTCACTTATCCCCCTGGCTCTGCTGCCTAATCATGGATATCAAGGCTATTCTCAACCTTCTGCCTTTTATATGCACACTATTTATTCTATCAGTGTTTACCAGTCCTGCTGTGTTTCCCTTGCCTAGTGGTGTGTACTCACTGGAGAAGTTTGACTTCTCCAATCTACTGTTTGACTCATCCCCTTATCCAATACCTCTGCCTGGGCTTTATAACAAGCAACTTGCACTACTAACTAGTTATATCCAGCAGAAGTTCTCTGTCTCGCTAGGGGGAGCCTCCCTGGCATTTGCTAATGCTTCTATATGGATTATCTCCCTATCCCTTACCCTTGCGGGGAATATAGAGGCAAATCCTGGACCTGCTTTTGCCCCTACTCCCACCCAGTCTCATCCTGCGAACGGTTTGCCTCAGTCCTCGAGTCTCACCTTTGCGCACCTAAACATTAGGAGCCTCATGTCTAACCACACTGAACTTGTTGCCTGTGTGTGTACAAATAACCCAGATTTTCTGGCATTATCTCATTCACACCACAAGAGCTCTTTGAGACTTCCACCACTTGTGCCCTGTATACTCTTAGCACTGCATCCTGGGCCTTTCTAAGCAAAATCAAGCCATAATCAGCATGCCATAAACAAATGTGAATACCTCTTGAACTACAAATGCTACACACAAAGTAAGAGTGGCAAAGTTGTTCAGCACAACATTACCTTTCCAATGGTGCTATGCAATCAATTGTAATCAATTTGGTTTTTATTTTATACTAGCTGAAATACCAAACAACTGTGTTTTTTTCAGATTTTCTAAGTTGCTTAGGTGAGGCTTGAGAGATAAATGTTAGCCATGCACACCATACCTTAAACAAATGCATATAACTCCTAAAGTATACAAGACAGACACAAAGTATAAGCAGCAAAATTGTTCAGCACAGAATTATCTTTATAACAGTGCTACGCAGTCAAGTCTAAGCAATTTGGTTTGTTTTATATTTAGGTAAAAACTGCTGACTTCCTCAGATGTTTCCAGGCCTGAGTGAAAGTCAGCTGAGTACGTCTATAGGTGTTATTGGCCTGAGTGGCTATGCTTTCAGCCACCACCTACAGGCATATCTAGGCCTGAATGAGTTATCTGAAATCTGGCTTAAACCCTTCATTGCGGACTCCCACTGCACCCTTCAGGGCTATAACTTGCTTCAGAGAGATCGTGCCAATACCAAATGAGGTGGGGGTGTGGCTCTATACTACAAGGCCCATCTGAATGTTTCTTTAATGCAGGATCCCTGTCTTGCTCACTGTGAGGTTCTCCACTCCCTGCTGCTCCTGGGGGGTGCTAAGAAGTTTCATATTTTTTGCAGTTATATACCTCTCAGAAACTCCAAGCAAGGTCTTAAAGAGTTTTTAGATTATGTTTTGTCAGTAACCAGGAAAAATTATATAATCTGCCTGGGTGATTTTAACCTGGACTGGGCTGGACCTAGCTCTTCTCTCCTATCTTCCCTGACTAGCAAGGCCAATCTCACTCAGCTCATTCAGGATCTCCCGTCAGAGTGCCTGTAACACTCTCCTAGACTAGATCCTCACTAATAAGGAGGAGTTCTTCCCCTCTGCCGGTGTGCTACCTGACTCCATAGGTGACCATTGCCTGATTTACTGTGTTTGGGACACCTCCGCTCCCTCCTTCCCATCGAAAGTCCTAACTTTTTCCAACTTCTCTAATCTAAATGTGGGTACATTCCTTCATTATATAAATCTGGTTGACTGGTCTCCCCTTTACAATACCTGCGATATTAATGTCGCAACTGACTATTTCAGTGCTACCCTACTCTCGCTACAGTACTGGCAAATCCCGGTCACCAAGCGTAGGGTAAAAGGGAAAGTCACCAAATGGCTCAAACGTCCACTGCTCCACCTTCTGAAGCAAAGGGATAAACTTTGGTCAACGTGGAAGTCATCCTCCCAGCCATACAACTTTGTTGCCAAAAGGTCTTATGGAATACTTGTAAAAAGGAGATTCGTCTTGCCAAGAGTTCTTACTATAGGAACCTCCTCAGTTCCTCTGCCTTCAATCCTAAATGATACTGGGCTCAGATTAAGGAAATCCTGGGAAGCAATCAGCCTCTGACTCCTAATGATATGTATATAAATAATACCCATTACAACCACCCTCTCACTATTGCTAGTGCCTTCAATGCCCTCTTTTCCAATCTTCCCACCCCTACCCCCACCTCATCCCACTCTGACCGGACTGCCTCAACCCTGCCGGCCAATGCTCCCCCTTCCCTGGAGTTGACACCGGTCACGTGTCATGATATCCTTAAATTACTAAGATCTATCCCTATCTCTGGTACTGCGGGTCCTGATGGCATTAATCCAGGGATTCTTAAACAGTTTGCTATTGGGTTTGCAGCTCCCATAACCCGGCTCTTTAATCTCTCTCTCTCTCTCTGTTCTTCCTCAGTCCCCTTGGCCTAGAAAATAGCCAGAATTATACCTGTGTTCAAGAAAGGTGATGCTAAGATCCTTTCTAACTATCGCCCTATATCACTCCTCCCCACGCTCAGCAAGCTGCTTGAAAAGGTAGTCCATTGTCAGGTCTCTGACCACCTTCTCAAATTCAATCTCCAATCCCAGGCTCAACATGGCTTTAGGGCAGGGCAAAGCACGACTGCCTTGACCTAGTTTATAAGCGATGCCAAAGGAAACATGGACGAGGGCCTACTCACTGGAGCTGTGTTTACTGACTTCTCTAACGCGTTTGATTTGGTACATCACCCACTATTACTGGCTAAGCTACAGGAACTTGGTGCCTCTAACTCTACACTATCCTGGCTAGCTAGCTACCTTGAAAATCACTTTCAGACGGTCTCATTCTGCAAGGTTCTCTCCTCCTCTGCCCCTATCACGTGGGGTCCCCCAGGGATCTATCCTTGGTCCCTTACTCTTTTCCTTAACAACATCCCTGTTCCTTCCCCTCACAGCAGTATACTCTTGTATGCTGATGACCTAGTGCTTTACTCTGCCTCCAAGTCTACAGTGGATATTAATCATAATCTTTCCATGGACTTTCAGGCCCTTCAATCCTGGTTTTCCTCCAACCATCAAATTCTAAACATATCTAAGACCCAGGCCAAGCTTTTTGGATCTGCCAAAAAGTGTCCATAGAGTCCCCTAAGCTTTTGGTCCACTGCTGTGATGGTTCTGGTGTCTCTAACTCCCTAACCTTCAAATACCTCGGGCTTAAGCTTGACCCTCTACTTGATTTTGGTGCACATATCAATGAAGTATGTCGCTCTGCTAACGCTAAGATCGGTGTGGCCTACAGAGTACGCCACTCACTCACCTCGGCAGCAAGGATCTCTGTAGCCCATGGAGTATTACTCCCCCAACTCCTATATGCTCTCCCTGCATTTTCTCATGCCAATACTGGGGTTCTCCGTAAGTGGGACATCTCCTATAACAATATCCGTAGATTTTCTTTATCGGCTCCTCTCCTTACACATCACTGCCAACTCTATGCTGCCTTACACTGGCTGTCTCCTGATGTCCGTCGTTCATATGCTCTAGGGTGCTTCATTGACTCCCTTACCAGAATCCCTCGTCCGGCCTCTCTGGGTGGCATGCTTACTCCGGTCCCTCACTTCTGAACCCGTAGATCCTCATTCTTCCCAATGCTCGCCGTTTGGCAATGCTTTTCTAAAATGGGTGAGCAAGCTTTGCCTACTTTGCTCCTAGGTTTTGGAACTCACTCCCACATCATATTAAGATTAGTTCTTCTCACCTCTCCTTTTAGGCAATCACTGTTTTCACATCTCTGTTCTCTTGGTACCTGCAACTGCTTGTGACCACTGAATTCCCTCTGTGCTCAAGCTATTTGTGGATTATGTCCTATAGTATATATGTTGTCTAATGTGTTGTTTTTTCTTTATTCTTTTTTTCTCTCCCATAGCTAGGTTATTTTGATTGGTACCAATGCACTTGTCATTATTGTATCCTACCCAAATTATGTATTTTATTGCCAACTTTTATCTCTGTATGTATATTTTATTTACTGTGATATTTGTTGTCCTGTCGGGTATGTTTCTACATGCCTGTTTGTTCTAACTGCTGTAATCTACTGCCTGTTATTACTCTATTTTCCCTTTGTACTCTCCCGGGTCGTGCCTGAAAATAGGCAGGATTGTTGCCTAGTGCACATACCCGGTTACCAAAAGCTAATAAATACTGCAAGTGCTACTGAAAAGACACTGATGTGAATTCTAGTGGGAGATGCCTTATCCCAAAAAGAATAGTGTGGTAGGCAGGATAAAACATCAATTTTATTTATGTTCAGCTTCAGAATCTTGGTTTACTTGGTAGTTAAGGGGCAAAAGAAGGCCAAGGTCTATCGAGATTGTCCCCCACAATTAGTGTGGTACATTATAATCTAAAACTGGATTTGATTCTAGCCATTTGTCCAATCCCTTTCTGAAAGCAAGAAAAGAAGTTGAATCCATGAGTTCTTGTGACTTTTGTTCCATAGTCTTGGGGCTCTAACTGTATAAAAGTCTAATCTTTTATTTGTTCTTGCTCTGTTTACATTGATTTGTTTATCATGCAATCTGGAGACAATCCTTCTATTTGTAAAACTAAGTCCAAATTGTTGCATTAGATCTGGTGACTGCTGGACTTTAAAGAGAAAGAGGAGATCACCCCTGATTCTTCTTGTCTACAGTGAATGTAATTCTGTAGCCTGCAGTCTCTCCTGGTAACTTCTAGATGATAGGTGAAACATCAACCTAGTTGACTTCCTTTGAATCTGCTCTATCCCCTGTATGTCCTGGGCTACGTATGGACTCCAAAAGGGAGATCCGTAATCTGAACAGGGCCTGACATAAGTTCTGTATAACAGAATACTACACTCCTCAGTTTTTGTGACAAAAGTGCGCTTTATGCACATAAGTAGCGCGTTGGATGTTTTGGCCACCTTTAGACACTGTTCAGATGAGGAAATACAGGTTACTCACCTGTAACAGGAGTTCTAGGAATGGTATATGTTGTTCATCTACACTGTCTGGCAGGTATCCTTGCCGCTTTAAATCTTGCCGGAAGGTCTTCAAGCTGGCTCCTCCCACCCACCCGGGTGGTAAAACTCTCGGCTCCGCCCCATGACGCCTTGAGATCTGGCCGCTGGAAGCTCAGGTTGTGCGTCGAGCCGGAGGAGGTCAGGTGGGTCATGTGGATGAACAACATATACCATTCCTAGAACTCCTGTTACAGGTGGTAACCTGTATTTCTAGGGACATGGATATGTTGTTCATCCACACTGTCTAGTAGACTCTAGCAGTTCTCCGGAGGAGGGAGGCAAGCGCACACCTCTACTTAGGGAAAAAGACTGGAAAACCGAGGCCCCAAAACCAGCATCCTGGTGTGACTCAAGGTCGATGTGGTAATGGGTGACGAAGGTGTGTGCTGACTTCCAGGTAGCAGCCCTGCAGATTTCCTGGATAGGGACGTCCCTGGAAGCAGCCACCGATGCAGCAGTATGGAAGGTAGAATGAGCTCTTATCCCTCTGGGAAGCTCCATGCCCACCAACTTATAGCAGAGATCTATGCAGGAGGTGACCCATCTACCTATCGTCTGCTTGGCTGCAGGTCTGCCAGGTGCGGCTTCAGCGTAGGTGACAAACAGCTGGCGAACCTCTCCCCGAATTCCAGCCGTGCGCTCCTTATAGTAGGCGAGCGCCCTTCTAGGGTCCAGAGTATGAAGCCTATATTCGGCCTCCGAGATGTGACTGGGGTAGAACACCGGCAGAGTCAACACCTGGTTAAGGTGAAACTCCGACACCACCTTCAGAAGGAATTTCAGGTGGGGGTGCAAGACAACCTTGTCCCTGTGAAAGGCCAGGTAAGGAGACTCTATGCAGAGCGCCTGGAACTCTCCCATCCTTCTGGCTGACGTGATAGCCACCAAGAAGGCGGTCTTCCATGACAGGTGAGAGAGTTCACACCTGTGCATTGGTTCGAATGGCTTGCCCATGAGCTTTGCCAGTACCAGCAGTAGATCCCACGGAGGTGGAGGTTCTCGCAACGGAGGGGAAATGTGATCAAGGCCTTTGAAAAAGCGCCAGACCACCTTCTCCTGCGCCACCGACTGCTTCCCGGCCCACGCCCGGTAAGCAGAGATGGCTGCCAGGTGCACCTTAAGGGTCGTCGACCTAAGCCCATGCTGAGAAAGGGACCAAAGGTAGTCCAATATGCTCGCCAAGGAACAGGAGGAAGGGTCCAGGCCCTTGCCCTGGCACCAAATGGAAAATCTCTTCCATTTGAAGGTGTAGCATTTTCTGGTCGACTCCTTACAGGACGCCTCAACTACGTTGAAGACCTCGTCGGAAAGACCCAAGGCCTGGAACTCTAGCCGCTCAGGAACCAGGCTGTCAGGTGCAGGGATTGAAGGTCCGGATTGAATACCTTCCCCTGATTGACTGAGAGCAGGTCTGGGCGAGCTGGAAGCTGCCTCGGGAGCCTGGAGCTGAGGCTGAGGAGATCTGGGTACCAGTACTGGCGGGGCCAGTCTGGGGCTATCAGAATCACCTGCACCTTGTCCCTCCTTGCTTTGAGCAGCACCTTGTGCATCAAGGGGAACGCGGGAAAGGCGTAGAAGAGGCCCGGGGTCCACGGCCTCGAGAAGGCATCCCCCTGCAGCGAGTCCTGCTGAGGGGGGGCGGGCATGGAACAGCCTCAGCTTCGCATTCTCCCTGGAGGCAAACAGGTCCACCTGAGGTGTGCCCCAATGGGAGAATAGATCTTGTACTACCTCCGGCAGGAGAGACCACTCGTGGGACGCAGCCCCTATCCGGCTTAGGGCATTGGCCAGTGGGTTGGAGGCTCCTGCCACATGAATGGCTAGGAGATCCACCTCCAGGCTGCGCACGAGTGACCAGATGCGGAGAGCTTCCTTGCATAGAAGCATGGAGCGCGTCCCGCCCTGGCGGTTTAGACAGTACATGGTCGTGGTATTGTCCGTCTGGACCCGGACCACTTGACCCCGAAGAAACAGAGCAAAGGCGGTGAGAGCTTGGTGGACCGCTCAGAGCTCCAGCAGGTTGATGTGGCATAGAGACTCCCGCGGGGACCAGAGGCCGTGCGCTCAGTGTTCCCCCAGATGGGCACCCCAACCCATCAGAGAGGCATCAGTCGATAGAGAGAGACCGTCGGCTCAGGGTGGACAAACGGGATGCCCTCCTGCAGATGAACTGGAACGGTCCACCACCGGAGAGCGTTCCACATCCCCTGGGTCACCGTCACTAGCTGGTCCAATGGATCGCAGCGTTGGGACCATTGGCTGGTCAGCCCCCACTGAAAGGGGTGCATGTTCCAGCGGGCCCAACGGACCATGCTGGTACAGGCCGCCATGAGACCCAGGAGGCGCAGGAAGTCCCGGGCAGGGTGCAATTGCCCAACCAGAAATGATTGGGCAAAGGAGGAAAGAACCTCGGCCCTGTCTGCCGGGAGCCGTGCTCTGGCTCGAAGAGAGTCGAGCTCTGCCCCGATGAAAAGAATCACCTGCCTTGGCTCGAGTTCCGACTTGGCCTCGTTGATAAGGAGGCCGACCTGAGAACAAACCTGGAGGGCCAGATCTCTGGACCGCTCCACCTCCAGTCTGGAGGGGGCTGCTATCAGCCAATCGTCCAGGTAAGGGTAAACCTGGACCCCTCGGCGCCGCAGGAATGCTGTCACCACTGCCATGCATTTGGTGAAGACCCTGGGAGCTGGAGATAAGCCGAAGGGCATGGCTTGGAACTCGAAAAGGGATCCCTCCGCTCGAAAAAGCGAAGGAACCTCTGATGTGACGGACGGATAGGGACATGAAAGAACGCGTCCTGCAGGTCCAGAGAGCAGAACCACACACCGTGTTCCAAGGATGGTATTATCTGAGCCAGAGTGACCATCCTGAAGGTTCGAGACCTTAGAAACTTGTTTAGGTCGTGTAGGTCGAGAATGGGGCGCCAGCCCCCCCATCCGTTTCGGAACCAGGAAGTACCTGGACACGAGCCCCGGGTCTGAGGGAGGGTCCACTACCTCTCTGATCACCTCCTTCTCGAGGAGGAGAGCGATGTCGGCTCAGCGAGCCGACAGCAAGGCTTCGGACCCCGAGGTGCGACAGCTCTGAAGGGTGGGGCCTGCTCGAACTCCAGAGGCAGGCCCTTTCCCAACCCCTCCAACACCCACCGGTCTGTGGTGATAACAGACCAGGCAGAAAGAAAGTGGCAAAGCCGTCCCCCCACGGGGGGTACCTGGGGTGAGGCGACGGGGTTGGGGTCGACACCCCTCAACCCGTCACTGGGCAGGCTTGGAGGAAGGACCAGCTGAGGGACCTCCAGGGCCTTTACCTCCCTGCTTCCTGGAGGAGGAAGTCGAGGGCTTGGGTTTGGGATGCCAAGTTCGAGCCTGCTGGGCCGGACGTGCCACGGACGCAGAGGGACGAAAGGGCTTAGGCTGTGGTCTGCGGCCTTTGTCCTTCTGTGCGGATAAGACCGAGTCCAAGGTAGCATTGGACTTCTCGATCCTCTGCAGGTGACCTTCCACCCCAGGGCCGAAGAGGTCGGTCCCCGAAGGGGACATCTGCCAACTTGTGCTGGGTATCCGAAGTGAAGGTGGATATCCTCAGCCAAGCCCGACGGCGCATAGCCACTGCGGCCGCCACTGACCTGGCACATGAGTCTCCAATGTCCAGAGCAGTCTGAAGCTGCTGTTTGGCCACTGCCCTGGTCCTGCACCTGCCTAACCATGGTCTGCAGGTCCGCCGGAAGATGAGGAACTACCTTGTCCAGGAAGCCCAATAGGGCATGAGAGAAATGTGCCATGAGTACGGCCGAACTGGCCTGAAGAAGGCCGAGGGAGGACGCAGCGTAGACTTTGCGCCCGGCATAGTCCAATTTCTTGGACTCCTTGTCGGGAGGTTTGTCCACGTCCCTAGCGTTCCCGGCGCGCCGGAAAAAGCTGTCGGTAACTAGCCCCTCGGCTGAGGGGTGTTCCAAAAAACTGGACAAGGAACCGGTAGGGACCGCATACTTCCTGGCCATCCTGGCAGAGGGTGCAGGACAGGAAGCAGGGCGCTGCCAGAGCTCCAAGGCCAGGCCCACTATGGCCTCGGCCACCAGAAAAGCCTCTGTAGGGGAATCCCCTCGGTCCAGTATCTCCGTGAGGGGATACCTGGCCCACTTCGATACAGGTTCGAGCTTCATCCCGGTGGACTCAGAGATGAGCCGAAGCAATCCCAGAAAGGACGAAGGGCTATCGTCCATCGACTGACCTCCAGAGGACTCCAAGTCTTCTCGCCTGGAGAAAAGGGAGAAATCGTCGTCGAACTCCGAAGAGTCCTTAAAGAACTGCCTCGGGCCTGAGCCACCCTCCACCTGCCGAGGCCGATCGGGAATGAGGGTGACAGACAGCCTATGGAGCAGTCCCTGAGCCGAATGAGAATTCTTGGCCGGAGCCCCAAATAATGGCTGTGGAGGCCGGGGTTCCACCGGGATCGGTGGAGCAGCTGGTTTTGGCCAAACAACCGACCTGGGAACAGGCTCCTCGGGTAAATCGAGGGGTTGTTTCGGCCACTCCGGTGACAGCCACTTAATGGCCGGGGAAGGCGACGGCGTCGGCTTGTTCCGGTCAGAGAGGAGCTGTTGCCACATGAGGTCCTCGTACCGTCGACGTAGCTTACGTCGAAGCCTCCCCTCGTCCGAGGAGGAGGAGGAGGACGAGGACGAGCAGCGGCGCCGCTTACTGCAGTGCCGAGACTGCCTATGACGGCGGGACCGGCTGGACCGCGAAGAAGTCCGAGACCGAGAACCTTGGCTTTTCCGAGGGCGGTGCGAGGAGGAGACGGGTGGAACCGGCTCTCCCCTTGGCTCGGAGGGATCACCCGAGGGCTCCGGAACCAGAGGCACTGGCAAGCCCACGGGATCCTCAACTCCCACCGGGGTAACCGGGGAGAGAGGATTCTCGGCTTCGCCTGGCGACAACCCGACCAACGGGTCGAGAAAAATCTCGACTGCGTCGACGGGAGTCTCGGTCAACTGGCCTGACGGGGACACCGTGAGACCAGTGGCCGAAGCCGAACGATCGACCGAAGTCGATGACCGACAACTCGGGGAGAGGATCTTTCCCACTCCCACGGGCGTCGACGAAGGAACTTACCCTTGTCTTTCTTTTTGGACCGAGAAGAAGGTCCAGCAGATGTTGGTCCCTCTCCCTTAGTTGAGAGGGACAGGCAAAGCTCCTTAAAGGAAGCCGTATAAGAGGAACCCAGGGAGAGCGGGATAAATGCCGCGGCCGAGGAAGATGCGGCCTGTGCTGCCTCTTCTTCAAGGGCGATCATCTGCTCTAGCTGATCCGCCGAGCCCGCCGCCGCGGAGACCGCCGACCGGGCCTCTTTTGACTTCACCGGAGGACAACGCTTCTCGGGACGCCCCAGTTGTAAATGGGCAGCACGGTCTTCGAGGACATAGGTTGAGAAGGAAGAGCACAGGTCGCAAGCCTGCGGGTCGTGCTCAAGGCCTAAACAGTAGACATACGTGGAGTGCGGATCTGTCAGAGACATCATCTGCCCGCAAGGGCATCTCCGAAAACCGGGAGTTGATTTGTCCATCGCAGCCGCGAGGGATAGAAGACCGAAGTCTAGAAGTGCAAAAACCTTTAATTCGCAAAACCGAAGAATTAGGAACCAGTCTTATACGCAGAGCTGCTAAGGAGGGAACCTGAGCTTCCAAGCGGTAAGGAAGATCTGGCGTCATGGGGCGGAGCCGAGAGTTTTACCACCCGGGTGGGTGGGAGGAGCCAGCTTGAAGACCTTCCGGCAAGATTTAAAGCGGCAAGGATACCTGCCAGACAGTGTGGATGAACAACATATCCATGTCCCTAGAAAGCTTATTATTGATCAGTACGCCCAAGTCTCTTTCACAGACAGATTCCTTCAGGGGATGTTGTTTAAGGTATATGAATCAAGATTGTCAGGATAATAGCTATTATGAGTCCTTGGTAATTGATTTAGTACTGGGAGGGAATAAATTGTTAACCTTAATTGATGTATATGTCCCGCCTCGAAATGTTAATTTGGGAGTTGAAGCCTTCTTTCATGACTTATCTTTTCCTCCCTCAAGAGAATTGCTAATTTTGGGAGATTTTAATTTAGATTGGTTATCTAAACAAGTATTAGATGTTAGGAATTTGTATCAGGATTGGGAATGGCTCAATTTATGACTGATACTACTAGATATAATTATCGAACTGGATATGAGTCTCTAATTGACTGGATTATTACAAATTATCCTGGGCATGTGATTAAGTCGGGAGTTAGTTCTGACTGTCTAAGTGATCATTGTGCTATTTATTGTGGGTGGACAGCTAAATATGTTAAGGAACCACATAGAACTATTCAGTATCGGAAAATTTCTGATTTTCACTTGCAGTCTTTTTTAAAAGAAATCCAGTTAATTGATTGGTCATTCCTAAATGTTATTTCTAATATTGATGAAGCTTTTTATAAGTTTTGTTGTTACTTTATTGGTATTTGTGATAAGTTATTACTGAATAAAATTGTTAAAATAAAAGCAGAGGAGAAAATTTGGTTTAATCTTGATTTAAGGAAGTTAATAAGTGATAGAAATAAGGCTTGGAATAGGTTTAGGAAATATAAGACAGTAGGTCTTCAATTAGAATACAAGAGATTGCGTAATTTATGTAAAGCAAAGGTTAGGAAAGCGAAAAGGGTTTATTTGGAATATAAATTGGGTAATGGATTATGTGATACTAAGGCCCTTTGGAAAGTTTTGAACGGGTTAATGGGAAACAGTAAGAGATCAGATAATATTTCATTGCAATTAGATGGTCAATTGGTTAATGATCCAGTCAAAGTAGTAAATGGGTTTAATTCTCATTTTACTAACTTAGAGAGGTTTAATATTCAAGGACGTGTGACTAATTCAGATTTAAAAGAGATATTAGCTGAAAATAGTAGGGAACAGGGTGGAGTGCCTAAATTTTATTTTCAGGAACTTACTGAGAAGAATGTTTTGACGTATATATTGAAGATAGATCCTAGGCCATATTTGGGGGTTGATAGAATAGATTATAGGATTCTTAAAAAAGCAGGGTTATTAATTGCTCCAATGTTGACTAAAATTTTTAACTTTTCCCTCATTAATAATGTATTTCCTACAAAATGGAAATGTGGTATAGTAAGGCCTATATATAAAACGGGAAGTAAGATTAGTGTTAATAACTATAGACCTATTACACTTTTAGCTCCTTTATCTAAATTGTTAGAGAGAATAGTCTCTGATCAGATTAAAAGTTATTTGAATAAATATTTTCTATGGTCCCCTTCTCAACATGGTTTTCGGCAGGGATATAGCACGGAGATTGCCTTGGTGAGGTTCACGGGCCAGGTGTATAAAGCTTTAGATGAGGGAAAAGTGGTAGCTGCTGGCTTTGTGGACCTCACCAAGGCATTCGATTTGGTAGACCATGAGAAGTTGTTATTGAGTTTACTCGAGGTTAATTTTTCTAATGAAGTTATATTATGGATTAATGATTATTTAACTGGTAGGGTGCAGAAAACTATTATGAATGGTGTAACCTCAGATGAGGGTAACTTGATATGTGGTGTCCCACAGGGGTCAGTTTTAGGTCCTTTGTTGTTTTCTTTATTTTTAAATTCTTTACCTAAAATATGTAGGGATACAGAACTTATTTTATTTGCAGATGATGCAGTTTTATTGTGTATTGTGATACTGGACAAATTGTACAACAGTAGTTACAGATGGAATTTAGTTTAATGCATGGTTGGTTTATAGGGCATAACTTGGTGTTGAATCATGTTAAAACAAAATGCATGGTATTTAGAAATGTAAGATCTAATGTGAATTTTGAGCTGACTTTAAAAGATAATTATGGAAATAATATAGAAAGGGTTTCTGAAATTTGTTACCTGGGCCTGGTCATTGACTGCAATTTATCATTTGAATTACATATTCAGAAATTAATTGGTAAATTGCATCAAAGATTAGGAATGCAATATCGGTTGAAAAAGTATTTAACTTATGAAGTTAGGGTAATTTTGGTTAACAGTTTGCTGTTTTCAGTTATTGATTATGGTTTAGTAATATATTTATTTACATCAGAAAGAATGCGTTATAAGCTTACATCAGCTTATCATAATATTATAAGGTTTGTTACAGGTCAGAATAAAAGAACTCATCATTGTTTACTTTATAGTTATATAGGATGTTTGTCTGTAATTGATAGATTTAGATTACGCACATTAGTATTTTTACAGAAAATTTACTTAGAATTTTTGCAGAGTATTATTTGTGAAATGTTTCCAAAATTGGTAAATGGAGTGAGGACCAGGTCACAGGATAATTTCAAGTTTAGGATTCCCTATTGTAAAAGTACATTTGCTCAGAATTCTTTACAATATTATGCAGTAAAATTATATAATGATTTACCTTGTTATATTGTACGATGTATTACAATTCCTTTATTTAAGAGGGTTTTAAAAAGATTTATGTTAGATGAATCAAAGTGTTGTTGTTTTAAATGATGTTGTATTATTTGTAAGTTTGTATTTTGTATATATCTGTTTTTGTTGTGACTGGGCACCAGTGAAAATGGGCATATTGTTGCTCACTGGTTATACAGAATAAAAATAAACAAACAAACAAACAAAGGTATACGTCTGTAAGGGGTTAAGTTTGCCAAAATGCAAGACAGTACATTTGTCTATATTAAGATACATGCCATTTGAGAGGGCCCAATTTTCGATTTGCATCAGATCATTAATTAGTGTGATTCTGTTTATAGGTGAATCAGCCCTCCCTCCCAGCTTGGTGTCATCAGCAAACAGACAAAAGGCTAGCTAAGCTGATCTGCATGTCACCGACAAAGATATTAAATGATGTGGGACCGAGGACTGAGCCCTGTGGAACCCCAATAGTCACCACCCCTTCTTGGACAAAGTGCCATTTATCCTAACTTACTGGTGTCAGTTGGATAACCAGCTATTAATCCATTTAGCTAAAATTGGAGATAAGCTCGCTGATAAAAGTTTAGTAATAAGTTTATCATGTGAAACCTTGTCAAACGCTCTACTGTAGTCCAACAAGATCACATCAAGGGGGCAGTACAGCGCTGAGGTTTAAGGCTCTGAGCTGCAAATCTGGAGACCTGGGTTTCAATCCCACAGCCCCCACTTGCATACTGTATGACCCTGAGCAAGTGATTTAACTTCCTTGTGCTCCCAGGTCACACCCGTAAACAAGCTTTCAGCTTAGTGTGCCACTCCTGGTTACACAACTGGGGAAAAAGACCTTGACTTATATAGTCATAAAAGGCTATTAGGTTAGAGGTACAAGAGAAGCCCTGTCTAAGCCATGCTGTCTTGGATCAGTAATATTCAATATATCCATTTCTGCTTTTAATAGTGTCTTAATTAATTTTTCCATTACTTTACAAAGAACAGACATTAAACTAATAGGTTTATAATTTTCTGGTTTCGAACAATTCCCTTTTTTAAAAATAGGTACCACTGTGGCTTTTAACCAGTCCTGGGGAACTACACTTTTCTGAAGAGATTTATTAAATATGAGGGATGAGGGAGTGCTAGGACTTCGGATGTCTTGCGCAGGAACCCGAGGTGAGGTTTATATTATCAGGACCCGAGCTCGAAGTTTTATTTAAAGATCGAAGTACCAATAAGGTGTCAGATTCAGTAATCACACAATCATAATTGTAAGCAGGGTTAGTTGTGAGATTAGATGTTTCTTTATCTGACGACACAGAACAAAAATAATCATTGAAAGTGTCTGCAATTTTTCTATCCAGAATTAATGTTGAATTATTCACAATAAGTGGCCCAGTATGCCTATTAGTACCTTTTTTATTATTAAGATAGGAAAATAATGAGTTATGGCCATCTTTAGAATGGGCTAATCTAAATTCTAAATTTCTTTTAGATTGTAGTATTACATTTTTCAGGTTTTAAACTGTTTCTTTATATTTGAGAATAATTATTTCTTTATCATTTTCACTACATTTCTTTAATGGGGGGAAAAGTTTTTCTTTCTGTTTACTTTTTTTTATTGGTTTACTTAGCCATACAGGAATCCTACCTTTTTATTGTATTTCTTCCCTGTTGGAACATAATCTTTTTCCAGGTTCAGAATAGTCTATTTTAAACAGCCCCAGGCTTCCTCAAGGAGAAGAGGTGATAATTATTCCCAAGGGATTTTATTTAAATGCTCATTGATAAGGTCAAAGTTTGCTTGATAGTAATTTTAAACAGGGAATGGTTAGGGAGTACCTGATATTTGTATATTAAGGAAAATGAAATGGCACAGTGGTCACTGCTACCTAGTGGATCCTGTATATTAATATTAAACATATTATCTGCTATACTGGCAATCACCAAGTCCAAGATATTGTCTCCTCTTGTGGGTTCAGTTATGATTTGTTCCAGACCTATTTCCACTAGTAAGGATATAAAATCTTTTTCATATTGTACTTTGCTGGTGAGATTGTCCCAATTAATAGTGGGCATATTCAAATCCCCTAGAATTATGGCATTACCTTTATTAACCAAAGCTGAAATGTTATTAGTGTTGCCGAATATTCATGATCAACTGAAGCATATAACAAGCACCCATTAAGATCTGAGGTTGCCCCTTGAATTGAATATTCACCCATATATTTTCGGTTATGGTATCACAGGGAATTTGAAAGGATGGGATGTCATCTCTGACATAAAGGCAAACACCCCCACCAAGCTGACCTTGTCGGTCCTTATGGTACAGTTTATAACCTTGCTGCTTGAATTTTTGTCCTTATTCTCCTAAGTAGACCTGATTTCTTTGTGCTTCAGTCCTAAGCTAAGCCTTGCAACTGATACCTTTTCTGTCTGCCTTTCTGTCTCAGCCATATTTCTGCAGTTAGAATTTCCTCCTGCTGTGAGGCGTCTCTGGGCCTAGACATCTACACCCTTTCTTAACTGTGTCCCTGTCACTACTCTTTGATCTCATTGACCAGCTACTGGTGCCATAGCTCCAGTCTGTTAATTTTCAGCTCTGAAGTGAATAACTCCTCCCCCCGGCTGTAAACACTCCCTCTCTTACAACTTTATAACCTTGGCTGTTTCTGAATTCTTCCCTTAGCTTCACCCTTGACACGGGTGCCTCTGCTGCTTCAAGCAGCGGGGGCGGACTCCTTCTGTCTGCCGGCTGCCTTCCTCGCTGCACTGCCCGCTGATCACCAAACCGAAGGTACGCTGCAGAAACTGGACTGTCCAGAACCATCAACTCTCCCCTGCTAACGGACTGCTGCAGTTCTTTAATTCTTTGCTACTGCTGTTTCTTCTGGACCCTAAGCTAATGTTATATTCTGATTGTGGTACTTGTTAAGTCTCTCCAAATTGTCTTGTAAATCCTAACTTAAACGTGAACCTAAGCCTGTTTACAGCAATTTTGCACTCTAAGGGTAGCATGAAGTGCAAGTTCATTTAGGCTGCAGGTTTGTAGATTGTAAAATATTACAGCTCTCTTTGTTTTAAGGTCCAGTGGTAAGCTACCTTGGATCAGAAAGTAAGTTTAAAGTGATACCATTTTTTCTGTTTAGACCAAATTCCATTTGGGTCACAGTTGTAAGCTTTGCCCTGCAAATAAATACAGGTTACTCACCTGTAACAGGAGTTCTAGGAAGGTATATGTTGTTCATCCACACTTATTGGCAGGTTTCTTGCTGCTTTAAATCTTGCTGGAAGGTCTTCAAGCTGGCTCCTCCCACCCACCCGGGTGGTACAACTCTCAGCTCCACCCCATGATGCCAGATCTAGCCTGCTGGAAGCCAGAATGTGCGTCGAAGCCGGGAAGGTCGGGTGGGTCGTGTGGATGAACAACATATACCATTCCTAGAACTCCTGTTACAGGTGAGTAACCTGTATTTCTAGGGACATGGATATGTTGTTCAATCCACACTTATTGGCAGACTCCTAGCAGTTCTCCAGGAGGAGGGAGGCAAAGCGCACACCCCCTACTTAAGGAACAAGGACTGGAGAACCGAGGCTCCAAAACCAGCATCCCGGCGTGACTCAAGGTCGATGTGGTAGTGAGTAATGAAGGTATGTGCCGACTTCTAGGTAGCAGCCCTGCAGATATCCTGGATAGGGACATCCCTGGAAGAAGCCACCGATGCAGCGATATGGCGGTCAGAATAAGCTCTTATCCCTCTGGGAGGCTCCATGCCCGCCAACCTATAGCAGAGATCTATGCAGGAGGTGATCCACCTGCTTATCATCCGCTTGGCTGCAAGTCTGCCAGGTGCGGATTCAGCGTAGGTGACAAACAGCTGACGAACCTCTCCCCGAACTTCAGCCGTCCGCTCCTTATAATAAGAGAAAGCTCTTCTAGGGTCCAGAGTATGAAGCCTATATTCGGCCTCCGAGGTGTGATTGGGGTAGAACACTGGCAGAGTCAACACCTGGTTAAGGTGAAACTCCGACACCACCTTCGGAAGGAATTTTGGGTGGGGGTGCAGGACAACCTTGTCCCTGTGGAAGACCAGATAAGGAGACTCAATGGAAAGCGCCTGGAGCTCTTCCATCCTTCTGGCTGACGTGATAGCCACCAAGGAGGCAGTCTTTCATGACAGGTGGGAAATATCGCACCTGTGCATCGGTTCGAATGGCTTGCCCATGAGCTTGGCCAATACCAGCAGTAGATCCCAAGGAGGTGGAGGTTCTCGCACCGGAAGGGAAATGTGATCAAGGCCTTTGAAAAAGCGCCAGACCACCTTCTCCTGCGGCACCAACTACTTTACGGCCTGCGCCCAGTAAGCAGAGATGGTTGCCAGGTGCACCTTAAGGGTCGTCAACCGAAGCCCTTGCTGAGAAAGGGACCACACATAGTCCAGAATGCTTGCCAAGGGACAGGCGGAAGGGTCCAAGCCCTTCCCCTGACACCAAATGGAGAATCTCTTCCATTTGAAGGCATAGTATTTCCAGGTCGACTCCTTACGGGACGCCTCAACGACACTGAGGACCTCATCGGAAAGACCCAAGGCCTTGAACTCTAGCCACTCAGGAATCAGGCCGTCAGGTGCAGGGATTGAAGGTCCGGATGGAATACCTTCCCCTGGTTGACTGAGATCAGGTCCGGGCAGGCTGGAAGCCACCTCAGGAGCCTGGAGCCGAGACTGAGGAGATCTGGATACCAGAACTGGCGGGGCCAGTCTGGAGCTACCAGATTCACCTGCACCTTGTCCCTCCTTGCCTTGAGAAGCACCTTGTGGATCAAGGGGAAATGGGGAAAGGCGTAGAAGAGGCCCAGGGTCCACGGCCTCGAGAAGGCATCGCCCGCAGCGAGCCCTGCTGAGGGGGGCGGGCACGGAACAGTCTCAGCTTCGCATTCTCCCTGGAGGGAAATGGGTCCACCTGAGGCGTGCCCCAGTGGGAGAAGAGATCTTGTACTACCTCTGGCAGGAGAGACCACTCGTGAGACGCAGCCCCTATCTGGCTTAGGGCATTGGCCAGGGCGTTGGAGGCTCCTGCCACGTGAATGGCTAGGAGATCCGCCTCCAGGCTGCACACGAGGGACCATATGCGGAGAGCTTCCTTGCATAACAGCATGGAGCAAGTCCCACCATGGCGATTTAGACAGTACATGGTCGTGGTATTGTCCGTCTTGACCTGAACCACTTGACCCTGTAGAAATGGAGTGAAGGCGGTGAGAGCTAGGAGGACCGCTCGAAGCTCCAGCAGGCTGATATGGCATCAGGACTCCCAAGGGGACCAGAGGCCATGCGCTCTGTGCTCCCCCAAATGGGCACCCCAACCCATCAGAGATGCATCGGTTGATAGAGAGCCCGTGGGCTCGGGGCGGACGAATGGGATGCCCTCCTGCAGATGTGCTGGAACGGTCCACCACTGGAAAGTGTTCCACATCCCCTGGGTCACTGTCACGGGCTGGTCCAACGGATCGCAATGTTGTGACCACTGGCTGGCCAGTCCGCACTGAAGGGGATGCATGTACCAACGGGCCCAATGGACCACGCTGGTGCAGGCCGCCAGGAGGCGCAGAAAGTCCCGGGCAGGGCGCGATTGCCCAACCAGAAATGACTGGGCAAAGGAGGAAAGGACCTCGGCCCTGTCCGCCGGGAGCCAAGCTCTGGCTCGAAGAGAGTCGAGCTCTGCCCCGATGAAGAGTATCACCTGCTTCGGCACGAGTTCCGACTTGGCCTCGTTGATGAGGAGGCCAATCTGAGAGCAAACCTGGAGGGCCAGATCTCTGGACCGCTCCACCTCCGCTCTGGAGGGGGCTGCAATCAGCCAGTCGTCAAGGTAGGAGTACACCCGGACCCTTCAGCGCCGCAGGAATGCTGTCACCACTGCCATGCATTTGGTGAAGACCCTGGGAGCTACAGAGAGGCCGAAGGGCATGGCCCGGAACTCGTAAAGGGATCCCTCCGCTCTGAAGCGGAGGAATCTCTGATGAGACGGACAGATTGGGACATGAAAGAACGCGTCCTGGAGGTCCAGGGAACAGAACCACACGCCTCATTCCAAGGATGGGATTATCTGAGCCAGAGTGACCATCCTGAAGGTCCGAGACCGTAGGAACCTGTTCAGGTTGTGCAGATCAAGGATGGGGCGCCAGCCCCCCATCTGTTTTGGGACCAGGGAATACCTGGACACAAACCCCAGGTCTGGAGGAGGATTCGCCACCTTCCTAATCACCTCTTTTTCAAGGAGCAGGGCAATATCGGCTCAGCGGGCCGACAGCGAGGCTGCGGACCCTGTGGCCCCCCAAGGGGCGACGTCTCGAAAGGGTGGGGACTGCTCGAACTCCAGAGGCAGGCCCTTTCTTACCACCTCCTACACCCAGCGGTCCGTGGTGATAGCGGTCCAGGCAGAAAGGAAGTGGCGGAGCCGTCCCCTCATGGGGGGAACCCAGGGGGAGTGACGAGGCTGGGGGTGGCACCCCTCAACCCGTCACTGGGCAGGCTTGGAGGAGGAACCAGCCGAGGGACCTCCTGGGCCTTTACCTCCTTGCTTCCTGTTGGAGGAAGCCGTTGGCTTGGGTTTAGGACGCCAAGCGCGAGCCTGCTGGCCCTGTTGCTAGTGCTGTTCGGCCGGTCGAGCTGCAGGAGCCGAAGGATGAAAGGACTTGTGCTAGTGCTGACGGCGGCCTTTGTCCCTCTGGGCGGAGGTGACCGAGTCCAGAGTGGCATTGGACTTTTCGATCCACTGGAGGTATCCCTCCAGTCCAGGGCCGAAGAGGTCAGTCCCCAAGAAGGGGACGTCTGCCAACTTGTGCTGGTTATCTGCTGTCAAGGTGATATCCTCAGCCACGCCCTGTAGTGCATGGCCAACGTGGCCGCTACTGACCTGGCACAGGAATCACCTATGTCCAAAGCAGTCTGAAGCTGCTGCTTCGACACCGCCCTACCCTGGTCCCGCACCTGACAGACCGTGGTCTGCAGGTCGGCCGGGAGATGAGGGACAACCTCATCCAGGGAGCCCATGCAGGCGTGGGAGAAGTGTGCCATCAGCACAGCCGAGCTGGCCTGTCGGAGACCGAGGGAGGGCACAGCGTACACCTTGCGCCCGGCAAAGTCCAGCTATTTGGACTCTTTGTCGGGGGGCTTATCCATGTCCCGAGTGTTTCCGAAATGCCGGAAGACGCTGTCGGTGACTATCCCCTTGGCAGAGGCGTCTTACGAGAAACCGGGCAAACAGCCGGTAGGGACCACATACTTCCTGGCCATCCTGGCCGAGGGCGCAGGGCAGGAAGCAGGCCGCTGCCAAAGCTCCAAGGCTGGGCCGACGATAGCCTCAGCCACAGGGAAGGCCTCCGTGGGTGAATCCCCGCGGTCCAGTATCTCCATCAGGGGATACTTGGCCCGTTTGGACACGGGCTCGAGCTGCATCCCAGTGGACTCCGAGATGAGTCGGAGCAGACCCAAGAAGGATGATGGGCTATCGTCCAATGACTGGCCCCCTTAGGACTCCAGGTCGACCTGCCTGGAGAACAGGGAGGAATCATCATCGGACTCCGAAGAGTCTGCGAAGAGCTGCCTGGGCCCCTGAGCCACCCTTCACCTGCTGAGGACGGTCGGGAGTGAGGGTAACCGACAACCTGTAGGGCAGGCCGTGACCCAACCGAGAATCCTTGGTCGGTGCCCCAGTCTTCGGCCGTGGAGGCGGAGGTTCCACCGGAATCGGTGGAGCAGCTGGTTTCGGCCGAACAACCGGCCCAGGAATGGGCAACTCGACTGGGGCGAGTGGTTGCTTCAGATGTTTGGGCGACAGCCACTTGATGGCCAGGGGCTGAATCGGAGTTGATTTACTCCCGGACAACAGTAACTGCTGCCACAAAAGCTCCTTGTAACGTCGATGCAATTTACGTCGAAGCCTCTCCTCATCCGAGGAGGAGGAACAGTGTCGCCGCTTACTCCGGTACTGAGACCAAGACTACCGATGTCGGCGGGAACGGCTTGACCAAGATGAAGTCGAGACCGAGACCCTCGGGGTGACCGAGGGTGGGTCCGGGAAGGGGCCGGGGACACCCACTCTTTCCTCGGCTCGGGCACTTTATCCGGGGACTGCCGCCCCAAAGGCGCAGGCAAATCCTCGGTCTCCACTGGGGGAACCAGCGAAGGTTGGTTATCGGCTTTACCAGTCAACAACCCATCCAACGGGTCAAGGAAAATCTCGACTGCGTCAACAGGAGTATCGGCAGGCTGGCCTGATGAGGACACCGTGAAGCCAGTGGCCTGAGCTGCAACTTCGACCGAAGTCGACGGTAGGCTGTCCGGGGGAAGAGACCTCTCCTGCTCCCATGAACGCTGACGGTGGGACTTACCCTTTGACTCCTTCTTCTTGGGCCGAGAGGAATGCCCCGATGGCCCCTCTCCCTTCGTGGAAAGGAACTGACAAAGCTCCCTGAACGAAGCAAAGTACGAGAAACTCAGAGAGAGCGGGATAAATGCCGCGGCCGAGGAGGAGGAAGATGCGGCCTGGGCCACCTCCTCAAGGGCGATCATCTGCTCAAGTTGCTTAGCTGAGCCAGCCGCCACAGACACCGCCCAACGAGTCTCTTTTGATTTTACTGGCGGGTAACGCTTCTCAGGGCGCCCGAGCTTCAATCGGGCAGCGCAATCCTCCAGGACATTGGCCGAAAAAGAGCGGCACAACTCGCAGGCCTGCAGGTCGTGATCTAGGCCTAGGCAGTAGACGCACGTGGAGTGCGGATCCGTCCTGGACATTTTCTGCCCGCAAGGGCACCTCCAAAAGCCGGGAATAGATTTGTCCATCGCAGCCGCGAGGGATGATGAAGACTGAAGTTTAGAAAACTTTAAAACTAGTTTCGGACGAACCGAAGAGTTAGGATCCAGTCTAAAACGCAGACGCTAAGGAGGGAACCTGAGCTTCCAAGCGGTAAGGAAGATCTAGCGTCATGGGGCGGAGCCGAGAGTTTTACCACCCGTGTGGGTGGGTGGGAGGAGCCAGCTTGAAGACCTTCCGGCAAGATTTAAAGTGGCAAGGAACCTGCCAGTAAGTGTGGATTGAACAACATATCCACGTCCCTAGAATTCAATGTCTCTTTCACTTTCTGTCCTTCTGCCTCCTTGCTGCTTGAATTTTTACGCCCACCTCCAGCCTTTATTGAATACTCTCCATCCCCCCTCTGCACCACCCCTAGCAATGTTCATCCTCCCCTCTCTCTAATATTGCAACTCCTCTTAAAGATACAGAGTACAGCTATTAGGCCTAACACTTGTCCTGTCTTCCCTTTAAAGACATCTTCCTATTTTCACCACCTGCTTGCCTATCAACTTTGTTTAGTTCCTGCTCTGCTACCTACTGTGCAGTTCCATACCTGGGCTTCCTCTCTTGCTACCCCGAGTATTTTTCAAGTTGCCTTGGTACCCCCTGCCCTAGCTAATAACATCCTATCTTAACCTACACTTTATATCTTAAAATAGATCCACTGTGCCTGATCGTGCTCTCAGTGAGTGGCACGGCTAAACCTGCCAGCTGCCCATACCTCTATCCTCCTGACGAACAGGACACCCTCAAATCCGTTAAGTGTCCGGACTAGCACTATCCGGGTTTGATAGGTGGCCACCTGCTGCCACCCTCCTCTAACTGGACTGCTGCTTTCTGCTCGGCCACTGTTTGGCCCTGCCTTTTCTCTGTCGGATGATCAGTCTCTGGGTTTCAGCACCCTCTGCTTTGCACTGACTCTTGCTGAACACTACTGCTATCTGTCTAGTCTCCCATTGGTTCCTTTTAAAATTCCGCCGCTTGGGGTGCTGTCTAACATATCTTGAATAGGTCTTCATTTCCTTACTGTAATCTTTACCACAAGTAGAGCCTCCGTCTGGCCTGCTTTCCTAATTAACCTTTGTGGGGCTTTACTGATCCACTTCTAAGTAATTGCTACGCTAGCAGGAAACACTTCGTTGTTTTTGCTCTATCTCTAATTTCAGCCAAGGGTTAAAACAGTGGAACAGGGTCACCCTTGGCTGTCTTAATTTTACACACACTATCTCTTTATCCCCAAGAGCTAATCCTCTGTCTCAGTATACCACTAGCCTTCTTACCCAAGTCAAATAGTAACACTATGGCAAAGTATAGTCTGCTGTGGGCACTCTTGTCGTTTGTCCTTTTACTCAGCCTGGACACTGCCACTTGGGCTCTCCCATGTAACCAAATGGCAAAAGACTCCTCAGAGGCTTACCGCAACTATATTTTCTCTAACTTGATTGCAGAGACAAAGCCTGATCTGCAACCTAACCCTATCCTCCTTGTTAGAGGCAGCATCTATTACCCTCTACATGCCAGGAGGAAGCTGCCATGGAGATGTGCTTTCACCCTAACCTGCCAATGTGCAAGACTTTGGTTCCTAGCCATGATCATTATTCTGCTATCTGGGGATGTCAAACTAAATCTAGGTCCACCTACAGTACCTGTTTCTTTTCCCCAAATGAGTTATCGGGCATGTGCAAGAAAGGATTATTGATTACCCATATCAATATTAGAAGTCTTACCTGTCACCATGCGGAACTCGAGGCCTGGGTGAAACTCTACAATCCTGATGTACTCTCTCTCACAGAAACTTGGCTAAAACCCAGAATACCTGATGAAGTATGCTCCTTGCCTAACTACTCCCTGTTCCGGCAGGATAGATCTTCATCCAAGCGTGGAGGTGGAGTTGCCCTATTCTTCAAAAACCACCTCAACATCTCTATTGTCCCGGCATCTGCCTCTCCCACAGTGTGCGAATTCATACAGGCAACTATTGTATTGGGGGAAAAGAAGCTTCATATTATCTGTGCCTATAATCCCCCTGCTGGGGGAATAGTACGTCTTCAAGAACTCCTTGACATCACTTCCCAGACTGTAAATCATAATGAGGCTGTCATCCTAGGTGATCTTAACCTCAGTTGGTTAGGGTCAGCTCAGATATCCCTGCAATCACTCACGCTTAGTTATAATTTTCACCAGTTGATCTCTGAAGCAACTAGAGCCACGTCATCCCATCAAACAGGTACACTCCTAGACGGGGTGATGGTTAACCATATGGAACATGTGTCAAAAGCAGGAATCCTTGCAGATGCACTAACAGACCACTCACCCACTTTTTATATCCTATCTATGGCTGCGCCTACATCTTCTCCATCAAGACTAATCACGTTTACAAATCTAGCTCATATTGACCAGGATGCATTTCTCTATGATGTCTCCAATATCGACTGGACAGGTATCTATCAAACAAAGGATGTTGAGGTTGCTCTACAGATATTCATAAATTAATTTCTTACCATTCAATATAAACATGCCCCCAAGACTACTAGGAGGGTTAAAGGAAAACAGACGAACTGGCTGCATAAAGACCTCCTTGCTAATCTGCACCAGAGGGACAAGCTTTGGATTCGCTACAAACAAACTGGCCTACAGTCAGATCTTATTTTCTATCATGAACTAAGGAACAGATGTAAGAGACAAGTTAGAGTTGCTAAAAGCAAATGCTGCAAGGACCTTCTACAAAGCTCAGCCTGCGACCCGAGGAAATTTTGGGCCCATGTCAAAACATTTCTCGGTACCGCAGTCGTCACTCCTGATGAAATGATCATAAATGGGGCACATTGTAATGACCCTAGGACCATCTCAAACAGTTTTAACAATCTTTTCTCTGATCTTTCATACTATACCTTGGCTTTACAACCTAGTGGATCGCACTCCAATCTACCTACCACACTACCATCAGACAACCATACTGCCCTATCGTATGATGCTCCTCCAAGTTCTGAAATTACTTAGATCCATATCTGCCAATACCAGCTCTGGTTCTGACTCACTGGAACCTCGTTTTCTTAAGCTGGCTGCTCCACTCATTGCCTCTCCGACTGCCAGAATCTACACTTTATCCCTTGTCCATAGCACTGTGCTAGACCTATGGAAATCTGCAAGAGTAACGCCTGTCTTTAAACAAGGTGACCCAAAGGACATGGCCAATTACAGACCTATAGCAATTCTCTCTGTCCTTAACAAGATCCTAGAGAAAATAGTTCCATCACAGACCACTGACTACCCTACACACTACAATCTCCTCTCAGACACTCAGCGTGGTTTCAGAAAAGGTCATAGCACCACCACGGCTCTTCTTCAACTAACTACTGATATTCTGTCCAACATGGACTCTGGAAAACTCACAGGTGCCATCTTCATTGACCTCACTAAGGCTTTCAACCTTATTGATCATCCCCTTCTTCTCTCCCTCTCCATAAATTCCATTTCTCTACCCCTGTTGTGGACTGATTCTGTAGCTACCTGTCAAACTGGTTGCAAGCTGTCAAATTTAACTCCTCCCTGTCCAACACGTCTACTATCAACCTTGGGGTCCACCAGGGCTCTATCCTTGGGCCCCTTCTGTTCTCAATTTTTATCAACAATGCAGCTGAGGTCCTGGAATCCTGCTCAGCTATTTTCTACGCTGATGACCTGATCATCTACACTAGTTCTTCTAGTATTGCCTCCATAAACATATCACTTACTTTAGACTTCAATACGGTCTTAGACTGGCTACTAGACCATAAGCTTGTACTAAATGAAAAGAAAACGAAAGCCATGCTCCTAGGTTCTACACCGAAGATTAAGGCCTGTTCTAGTTTGCTGGAGGTTCTTCACCCAGGAGGATTTCTACTTGAAAATGTTACTCCTTCAAGTACCTTGGGATACTCCTGGACCAGTCCCTGGATTTTAATCTCACATTTAGTCCTCGTGGCAAAGCTGTAAACTCGAAACTGAGTAGCTTACAAAACAAGCTACATGCTACCCGGCCAAATTAGCAACTGCCCTGAGGTATTCTGCTCCCAACCCTTACTTATGGTGCCTCTATTCTTACCTCTGCCCATAAAACCTCCCTACTAAAATGGGACGTAACTTATAACAATACATGCCGATTTGCCTCTTCGTCGCCTCGACTCAAACATCACTGCCTTCTTTATAAAGGACTGAACTGGCTCTCACCCTCTGCCAGTAAACAATACTACCTTGGATCACTAATGGACTTGATCATCGGGGGAAAAAACCCATCCCAGTTGGCGGCATTGCTGGTCCCTCAACCATCCTCCCATGGCCTGCGATCAGCTGACAAATCCTTGCTCTATGTTCTGAGATGTCGGATGACTAAAGGCACAGGGGCCTTCCAATTCTCTGCTCCCAGGCTATGGAATGCTCTTCCACTCAACCTCCGGCTGTCTCAGTCTCACTTTGGATTTAAAAGTGAATATCGTTGTTATCTATCCTTAGCTGATGCTTGTACATGCTTTGACCCAACCTGAAGCTCCTGAGACGTACCAGTAATGTCACCCCTGCTCTAATCCAGCTCCAAGACTGTCTCCTCTTCCCCTCCCCATATTTTCCTTCTCTTTGTAAATAACTTCTTGACTACTAGCTCTCTTCCTTCTTGAACCTTGTTGCTGACCATCCACTGTTGTTTTGCCAATTACCACCCGACCTTCCTTCTGTCAGTCTTTCTTGTTATGTTTGAACATTCCTCACATTTCTCTCTATATAACCTTACTATCTTATTAACCCTTTCACTCCACAGGTCGGGTCCATGGTTTCTGCACTGATCATATATCTTACTGCCATTATCTGTATAATGCTTGCCATTATTTTTTGTTGTTTCTACCCATTGTATTTTTGTAGCACTGCTGTACTGTTCCTCTATTTGTATTATTGTACCCATGTTGCTGTTGTACAACTGTTCTCCTTTTGTTGTACTCTCCCGGGTCGTGCCTGAAAATAGTCATTTTATGGCTAGTGCACCTACCTGGTTAACAAAATCTAAATAAATAAATAAATAACCCAGAATCCCACCTTGTTTCAGTGATGGATATAATACCAAAATTAAACATGTTGCTTCTAGTTCAGCTATCTTAGTCCGGTTCAATGACCTTGCATTCAGGGATAGTACTTTACACAATCTGTGACCATTTAAGGAATGTTCTCTATTTAGAGACCTGGGAACGTTCCCATTCTCCCCAGATGTACTAGTTTAAATGGTTTTCAACGGCTGATAAAAAAACTCCTGCCCAGTTAAGATACTGCCCCTTCTGCTGAGGTGTAATCCGTCCCAACAGAACGGGAGGATCTAGCATAGAAGTCTTCCCAGTGCATTATGCAGACAATTCCTTGTTGGTAACACCATTTTCTAAGATAGTAATTTAAAGCCTTATTTTTTTTGGAAATGAAAGAGGTGGCTCTGGGTACTAGCAAAACTTCTGAGAAACAAACTCTACAACCTCTTTCAACCAGATCATTATTAAGGGCCACAAAATCTTGTTTCAGTTCTTCGAGACTGGATCGACTGATATCATTAGTACCTGCATGAATGATGAACGGATTTTCACCTGTTTCTTTAAGTACATTTTTGGTAATAGTTTTTTTCCGCTACCCTAAGCCCCCCTAAAACTGGAACAAGTACGGTTGATTTTACCCAGATTACATACTGCATGGTCAATATAATTAATGATAGAATCCCCTAGCACCAGTATCTGCTTAGTATCTTTTTTTATGGAATTATCAACCCCAGTAAGAGTAACTACCAGGGACACTTGACTGGAAGTTATAGATGTTTTTGAATTTGTTGAATCTGGGCACATTGGTATTGGGTTGTGGGTTAATGATTACTTTACCCTCTAGAGTATCCACAGGTGACTTGCTGGGGGCTCATCTTGAGAGGGGGGAAAGTTGTCCTCAACGATTAATGTATTACTTGTTATGTAAGGACAGTACAGAGGAATTGTTTTGTTTTTGGTAGCAACAGCCCAACTGTCTGCCTCCAGCTGGGTGGCAGGTGTAAGGGGTTTAACTGGGGGCAATCCCTTTTCTTTAAAGTTAGCCAATTCTAAATTACACAAACCAGCTGTGGCGGCTAATGTAGCTGTCATTTGGGCAATATAGTTTTCTAGATTTTCTATCTCTACACCGGAAGATCTAGATACCTGGAGCCTTATCTCATCTTGCAGAGTCTGCACTAGCATACCCCTATCACAGATAAATCAATAATTTGATTACCTCATCCAAACATCTGGCAGGAACTACAGTAATTATTTGGGAATTCCATACTGTGATGTACTATTACAATATCCAGAACTATCCCCCTACTGCACTACACTTTACTTACTTATGATTGTTATTTCGGATGGCCAAGTGAACGTGGCCCTGTTCCTCTTCAGACACAGCTGACACGCGCCAACACGTGTAGCCCCACGCACACTCACCTCACTCGCGTGGGCCAGAAATAGTGCCCGAAACTGGAAGTGACTAGCTGTCTGACTTCCGGTTTCTCGCTACTGCCAGGCATCCAAAATAGAGTAATTTCAGGTAAAATAAGACTAAATGCCCACTCCCATATAATAGGAGAAGAAACTAATGCTGCCTGCTGCTCACAGTAAAGTATCTAGTGAGAAACGCGGCTGTGTAGGGATCGAGGAGAACAATGGAGGACCGATCTGAAATCCAGTTGCCCCAAAAAAGCAGTACAACAGACTTGCTCAAAATAAAACTCATGGATGGTGGTAGTAACCCAAATGCTACTGTAGCTGCAATAACAGCTGAACTAATTCTGGTAACCATCTTGAAATGTGGGAAGTAAACTGGGCAAAAATCAATTGTATTTGAATGGTGATGTAACCCCCCCTGCAAATGGGGGTTCCCAAAAGACTTCCAGGAGCTTGCTTGAATGCTCCAAGCCTGAATGGTGTTTGGCGTTTAAGCCATTTATCAGTGAGTTTTTTTAGAACCTCTGGTACTGTCTCTTTAAGAGCTGTCTGCTTGCAGACATAATTAGTTTGTATGGGGGACTGTGTGTTTCTTTGATTGAGTACCACTCAAGCTGCTGCCAATTCACTCCATTTTTGCAGTCACTGGGAGTGCAGGGGGAACCTATCTGAGGGATGTGGCTGTTTGCCAGAAACCATTTAGAGTAGTGATGAAATTGCAGTTTGTCTAACCTGCTTTCTTTGCAGTCAAAACAGTGTCTGCCTAGTTCCCCATTCTGGTTTTGAACTGCTGAACTGGACCAATCAGTGTGGGGTAAGATAGCTCTAAAATGGTGCCTTGGACGAATCAGAACTTGGACTCATAATCTGAGCCAGACACAAGAGGATTGTATGGGCAGTGACTCTGGGAGATGTAGTTTAGACTTAGCGCCTTTTGGACCAACAGCAGCAGTCTATTGTGAGTGACAGCCAATCCAGTCAAGAACTGGGAGGAACTCAAAGGAAGTGTCCGGTTTGTCTGTTGGAGTTTCAGTTTAGATCTGGCAGTGAAGGGAAGAAACCCTGTGCTCCTTCAGTGCACAGTTTCAGTCAAAAAATGTGTGTAAGGCCCAGAGTTCCGGTCTGCAGCTTGTGTAACTGCTTGTTAGGACTGAATCTGTCCTGTGAAAAGAATCAAAGGATCTCTGAAGAGTAGAAACCAGGCTCACCCTGTAGAAGACTGGAGAAATTGTTGAATTGCACTCTGTCTGTCAGGAACTGAATCTGCTGTGTGTTCTCCCGGGTATTGTGCAGTAATTGCGATCGGGATAGAGAAGCAGCCTACCTGGTATAGTACTTTCTTTTTTACCATATAAATGTGTGAAGAGTCTCGTGGAGCTCAAGAGTAGCCCTGCTGACGTTGAAGGACCCTATCTTGTTTGGAGGTCGTGAGTACTAATTCAGGGTCGCTCCCTGTTGAATTGCCACATTAAATCCAACTGGAATCACTGTACTGCTGACTGTTTAAACTAATTTTTCTTTTTCACTGTGTGAAAGGGCCCCTACCAGCTGCCACGGTTTGACTAGCCACTAGGGCTTGGGTACCCAGGGACAGTAACTGGGGATAGGCCTGTGCACAGAGCCATAGGTAGATAGTAAAGTGATAAGCTAATTAACCTGATTTCCCCTGTCCTTGTTATATTCTCCTAAATAAATCAGAGCTGCTTGTTTCAGCAAAGTTATACTGCCTGAGGTATTTGTCTATGTTAAAGTATTGTACTGTGATTGTTGCACTGTATCTTATTGTACAGGAGGTCCCAGTGCCTGAACCACCCTGGGGTAAGTGTATACTGTGAAGGTAATTCTGATATTGTGTGGGCCACTAGTGGGAAGAAAGGGGTTGCAGTGTCCCAGAGGGCTGTGACCAAGTAAGTTTAACTATTGCAAACCCTGACCTCTGGGTGGAGGCACCCCATTGGATCCAGGCCCCTCAACCTGTTAGTGGCAAATCAGGCAGGGGTAGTAGCCCCTGGGATAGCGCCATCTAGGGGTTACAGTGAACTTTCTGGGGGCCCTACAAATGAGGATGTTTTTCTAGCCACAATTTCTGGCAGAGCTTCCAAAATATATATATTTTTTGAAGTCTAGAATCCTCCATGCAGATTTTCAACGGTCACTGTAATAATTCTAGGAGTTCCATTTCCCGTCAGATACCTTACTTGAATGGCAATAATGGCTAGGAATGTATATTTCAAAAGTTGGGGTGAAAAGAATGAAGCATTACTGGACACACGAATTTTCAGATCACGAGTCTCAAATACAAGTTTGGTATCCGAGGATCTTTCCTATGGGGTTAACAGATGCTCCATATTGATCCAAGATCCTGGAAAGTCATCCACACCGTCTTCTCATCCCAAGTCCCCCCCCCCCATCCTCAAGGTGGGAAATGCCATCATTTCAGACCCACCTTCTGTAACTTCTGCGTTCAACTCTTACTTCACCACCTGTGCTTCCTCACTGCTATCTACCTTCCCCCCACTCCCCCCATGCCCTACCTTCACTCCCCTTCTTCACACCAGTTACTGCTACAAGTCCATTACCCCTGTTCCTGCTATAAGTGCCCTCCTGGCCCTCAACCCTCTGAAAGGCAGGAACCCTGATGTGCTAGACCCCAAGCTCCTATACCTCTCTGCCCCTGCCACTGCCAGTCCCATGTCCTCCCTTCTCAATCTCTCCTCTCTTACCTCAGTCCCAGACTCCTGGAAGCACGCAACTGTCATTCTTCTTCCCAAGGGAGGTGACTCCTCCTCTCCCGGCAACTTCTGCCCTACCTCCCTCCTTCCAAGCTTATCTAATCGCCAAGAGCAAATAGTGCTGTCTCAACTCTCTCCCTTCTTCTCCCACTTCCAGTCTGGCTTCCACAAACAACACTCCACCACCTCCTCCGGCTCACTGATTGCATCCACGCAGGTATGGACCAGGACCTCCTCACCATCGTCTTTGTTGATTTAGCCAAAGCTTTCAACACTGTCTCCCACCCTCTGCTCCTCGACAAGCTGAAGTCAGCTTGTCTCCCTAACTCCACAACTAGTTGGTTCAGCTCTTACCTAGCAGGTAGAGCTCAAATCAGTGAGAACTGAAGAGTCCCTATCCCACCCCACTCACATCAGCATCCCCCAAGACGATGTCCTTAGCTTGGTCCTTTTCTCCATATTCCTCAACCACCTGCCCTGTGCTTGCTCATCTACATCCATGCACATGTACGCAGATGACACAGTCCTGTTTGCCTCTGGATCCTCTCCTGCTGAGTTAACAGCCAGGCTCCAACTGGATTTCGATGTTGTCCATCATTGGTTCAGGTAAAATCAACTATCCCTGAACGCAAAAAAATACTGTTTCTATATCTTTTGGTACAAGGCAGGGGCTTTCCAGGCTCCCATCCCTCCTCTCCTCCTTCAACACCCTAGACAGAATCAAAATTAATGACATGGCCTCATTTAAGTACCTTGGGGTCTAGCTTGACCGACACCTCAACTTTTCACAGCATGCAGAAACCATTCAGAAAAAACTCCACCCCAAGCTCAGCGTTCTATTTAAGAGCAAAGGCTGTATCCAACTACCTGCCTGCGGAGATATCTTTACTAAAATGATCCTACCCATTACTGATTATGGCGACACTGGTCAGCTTGGTGGCACTGAGGGCTAAGGTGCTGGATGCCTTACCTTGTGCTACGCTGGCGACCCATGTTTGGGAACGAGCACGGGTTGGCGGGGTTGGAGAAGGATTGAGATGCCGAAAGACTGCTCTCCTTCTCCAGGAAGGGGGGACATCAGTGGTTGGCACTCGACCGGCCCCCAGTGGAGACTGGTGGGCAGTGCGTTGACGCTGCAGAAGGGGGGCAGAGATGGGGTAGACACCTGGCGGAGCACATGCGAACGTGTGCACGCTCACTCCGCTGGCGTCACTGCACGCCCCTCCTCGTAGGGGGAGAAAATGGAAAAATTCCTTTGGCGGCATGAAGGCTGCAACGAACACACCCAAGTTAGCTCCCTCCCAGGCCTGCCCTCCAGGTCTCACAGTAGTGGTGGTGGGCACCGCTGTGATGCAGCGTGTGAGCTCTGGCCATGACAAGGGCAGCAGGAAGGTTGAGAGAATGGGGAACCAAAGGCACCCCCAAGCTGAAGACATAAAACAAAAACAAAAGGATTATAGTGACATTGTCTACGTGCTGCCCCAAAGTCCACCTGGCCAGACTAGATCCATCCTTTCACTCCTTCTGCCGCTTGGCTTTGGACTGCCTGCCCCACACTCACCACTGTTCTTCGACTCTGCCTCCTCCTCTCTCTAGAAGATCGCCGACTAACCCACTGTGCCTCTTCACATCTAAATTCTGGCTGGCTTAACGCCTCTACTCAGCCTCCTCCCCTTCACCCCTCTCCTTGTACACCCTCTATAACTCAGGCCATTGGCCCCTAATGCTTCCCTCTCGTAAATCCCTTGCTGGTCAGGCTGCCTTCTCTTTCTGCTTTCCCAAAGTCTGGAATTCTCTCCCCCAACCATTCGCTCATCTTCCAAATGTTCTCTCTCCTCTCTACTCCATGTCCACACCGCCCCCTCCTGTAAATGCCTTTAGTCTAAGCCCAGCCTCGCTCCACTTTTTTCCATCCTTCCCCTTTTTCTCCATCCCCTTGCCCTTTCCCACTCCTCCCTCTACTATTTATTCCCTTCCCCACTAGTTCCTCCCCACTGCACTCTACCCCCTACTGCCCTCACTGATATAATGTTCTTTTCCCTGTACCTAATGGGACCCGTGTCCTGCCCTGGCCTTGCGCTATTGGTATTTATTATTCTCTCTGTGTGTGCTTCGTACACATACATTTCCTGAAGAACAAAGCTTTGCACCATTTAAATTATATCTCAGTAACACGTTGAGATTTATTGTATATTCTATTGTGCTATTTGGAAACAAGCTATTTTTAGCTCAGTATGTCTTTCCTGGTGAAACTCTTAAAATAAATCAATACATAAATAATATTGTTAGAAAAAAAACGCACATGCTCACATGCCTGTCCCTTTGGCACTAGGGAACCATGTCACACTACCATATGGGAGACCTAGGTTTGGTTCCCAAGTACAACTCTCTTTACTGGACAGATGGAATCAAGCCACTCTTGACTCGAGCGGAGTGAGCTGCAGATAACTGTCACAATGTAGCAGCTCCTTTTTTAACCAGATAAGAAGTGGTGTTGGCCATCATGAGAAACCACAGGATCCCCACTGCCCCTCTAAAGGCAGAAGTAATCTGCAACCTCACATAAGGGTGGATAAAGGGAAGCTACAAGGGGCAAATATCACAAATGGCATGGCAAGCTGACACCAACATTCACCCACGCCCCCTGAGGCCCTGTGGCATCTCTGGGTACAGACCCCAATCCTCCAAATAGATCCTAAGTGAGGAACAGACCACTGTAGGGTTGAAGCCACAAGGGCTTCTGAAGACCACAGCTGAAGGGTTATCCAGCACCATCAATGGTGCAGTTGGAAAACAGGGTTGTACAAAGGCAAAAAGGGAAGCCCCTGTGAACGACAAAAGAACACTAAAAAAACACACGCACAAGCACAACAAAGCAACATTTTTATTTATGCATTGAAATCTTTATCCAGAAAATAACCTGTTCAAGTGACATTTTAGTTTTAATAGGGCTCCCAGTAAGAAAAACCAGATGACAAATCTGTACAACATACAATCATTCCTATGAATGACCCTTCATCAAGGGTAAAAAAATACAGGTTACTCACCTGTAACAGGAGTTCTAGGAATGGTATATGTTGTTCATCCACACTGTCTGGCAGGTTCCTTGCCGCTTTAAATCTTGCCGGAAGGTCTTCAAGCTGGCTCCTCCCACCCACCCGGGTGATAAAACTCTCGGCTCCGCCCCATGACGCCAGATCTGGCCCGCTGGAAGCTCAGGTTGTGCGTCGAAGCCGGGGAGGTCGGGTGGGTCGTGTGGATGAACAACATATACCATTCCTAGAACTCTTGTTACAGGTGAGCAACCCGTATTTCAGGGACATGGATATGTTGTTCATCCACACTGTCTGCAGCAGACTCCTGCAGTTCTCCGGGAGGAGGGGCAAGGCGCACACCCCTATTTGGGAATAAGACTGGAGGCCGAGGCCCCAAAACCCAGCATCCCGGGCGTGACTCAAGGTCGATGTGGTAATGGGTAATAAAGTGTGTGCTGACTTCCAGGTAGCAGCCCTACAGATTTCCTGGATAGGGACGTCCCTGAAACAGCCACTGATGCAGCAGTATGACAGGTAGATGAGCTCTTATCCTCTGGGAGGCTCCATGCCCGCCAACTTGTAGCAGAGATCTATGCAGGAGGTGACCCACCTGCTTATCGTCCGCTTGGCTGCAGGTCTGCCAGGTGCGGCTTCAGCGTGGGTGACAAACAGCTGGCGAACCTCTCCCAATTTCAGCCGTCGCTCCTTATAATAAGCGGCGCCTTCTAGGGTCCAAAGTATGGAGCCTGTATTCAGCCTCAAGGTGTGATTGGGGTAGAACACTGGCAGAGTCAGCACCTGGTTAAGGTGAAACTCCGACACCACCTTCGGAAGGAATTTCGGGTGGGGGCGCAGGACAACCTTGTCCCTGTGGAAACCAGGTAAGGAGACTCGATGCAGAGCGCCTGGAGTTCTCCCATCCTTCTGGCTGACGTGATAGCTACCAAGAAGGCAGTCTTCCACGACAGGTGAGAGAGTTCACACCTGTGCATTGGTTCGAATGGCTTGCTCATGAGCTTTGCCAGTACCAGCAGTAAATCCCACAGAGATGGAGGATCCCGCACCGGAGGGGAAATGTGATCAAGGCCTTTGAAAAAGCGCCAGACCACCTTCTCCTGCGCCACCGACTGCTCCCCGGCCCGCGCCCGGTAGGCAGAGATGGCTGCCAGGTGCACCCTTAGGGTCGTCGACCTAAGCCCTTGACTAGAAAGGGACCATAAATAGTCCAAGATGCTTGCCAAAGGACAGGAGGAAGGGTCCAAGCCCTTGCCCTGACACCAAATGGAAAATCTCTTCCATTTGAAGGCATAGCATTTCCTGGTCCACTCCTTACGGGACGCCTCAACAACACTGAGGACCTCGTCCGAAAGACCCAAGGCCTGGAACTCTAGCCGCTCAGGAACCAGGCCGTCAGGTGCAGGGATTGAAGGTCCGGATGGAACACCTTCCCCTGATTGACTGAGAGCAGGTCCGGCGAGCTGGAAGCTGCCTCGGGAGCCTGGAGCTGAGGCTGAGGAGATCTGGGTACCAGAACTGGCGGGGCCAGACTGGGGCTATCAGAATCACCTGCGCCTTGTCCCTCCTTGCCTTGAGAAGCACCTTGTGAATCAAGGGAAATGGGGGAAAGGCATAGAAGAGGCCCGGGGTCCACAGCCTCGAGAAGGCATCCCCCTGCAGCGAGCCCTGCTGAGGGGGGCCGGCATGAAACAGCCTCAGCTTCACGTTCTCCCTGCAGGCAAACAGGTCCACCTGAGGTGTGCCCCAGAGGAGAACAGATCTTGTACTACCTCCGGCAGGAGAGACCACTCGTGAGATGCAGCCCCTATCCGGCTCAGGGCATCGGCCAGGGTGTTGGAGGCTCCTGCCACATGAATGGCTAGGAGATCCGCCTCCAGGCTGCGCACGAGTGACCAAATGCGGAGAGCTTCCTTACATAGAAGCATGGAACGCGTCCCGCCCTGGCGGTTTAGGTAGTACATGGTCGTGGTATTGCCCATCTGGACTCGGACCACCTGACCCCAGAGAAACGGAGCAAAGGCGGTGAGAGCTAGGCGAACCGCTCGGAGCTCCAGCAGGTTGATGTGACATCAGGACTCCCGCGGGGACCAGAGGCCGTGCACTCGGTGTTCCCCCAGATGGACACCCCAACCCATCAGAGAGGCATCGGTCGATAGAGAGACCGTCGGCTCGGGGCCGACAAACGGGATGCCCTCCTGCAGATGAGATGGAACAGTCCACCACCGGAGAGCGTTCCACATCTCCTGGGTCACCATCACTAGCTGGTCCAATGGATCGCAGCATTGTGACCACTGGCTGGCCAGTCCCCACTGAAGGGGGCGCATGTGCCAGCGTGCCCAATGGACCACGCTGGTACAGGCCGCCACGAGGCCCAGGAGGCGCAGGAAGTCCCGGGCAGGGCGCGATTGCCCAACCAGAAATGACTGGGCAAAGGAGGTAAGAACTGCCCTGTCCACCGAGGCGCAGTTTGGCTCGAAGAGAGTCGAGCTCTGCCCGATAAACAGAATCACCTGCTTCAGCTCGAGTTCCGACTTGGCCTCGTTGATGAGAAGGCCGACTTGAGAGCAAACCTGGAGGGCCAGATCTCTGGACCGCTCCACTTCCTGTCTGGAGGGGGCTGCTATCAGCCAATCGTCCAGGTAAGGGTACACCCGGACCCCTCGGCGCCGCAGGAAGGCTGTCACCACTGCAATGCATTTGGTGAAGACCCTGGGAGCTGGAGACAGGCCGAAGGGCATGGCTCGGAACTCGAAGAGGGATCCCTCCGCTCGAAAGCGAAGGAATCTCCGATGTGACGGACGGATAGGGACGTGAAAGAACACGTCCTGCAGGTCCAGAGAGCAGAACCACACGCCGTGTTCCACAGATGGTATTATCTGAGCCAGAGTGACCATCCTGAAGGTTCGAGACCTTAGGAACTTGTTCAGGTCGTGTAGGTCGAGAATGGGGCGCCAGCCCCCCGGCCGTTTCGGAACCAGGAAGTACCTGGACACAAACCCGGGTCTGAGAGAGGGTCCGCTACACTCCCTGATCACCTCCTTTGAGGAGGACAGGATGTCGGCTCGACTGAGCCGACAGTGAGGCTGCGGACCCCGAGGCCCCCCGAGGTGCGACGGCTCTGAAGGGCGGGGCCTGCTCGAATTCTAGAGGCAGGCCTTTTCCCACCACCTCCAGTACTCACCTGTCTGTGGTAATAACGGACCAGGCGGAAAGGGAGTGCCGGAGCCGTGCCCCCAAGGGGGGAACCTGGGGTGAGGTGACGGGGTTGGGGCGACACCCCTCAGCCCGTCACTGGGCAGGCTTGGAGAAAGGACTGGCCGAGGGACCTCCTGGGCCCTTACCTCCCTGCTTCCTGTTGGAGGAAGCTCTGGGCTTGGGTTTGGGATGCCAAGCCCGAGCCTGCTGGCCCTGACATTGTGCGCCGGGCGCAGAAGGACAAGGAGGCTGTGGTTTCATGCCTTTGTCCTTCTGAGCGGAAGAGACCGAGTCCAGTAGCATTGGACTTCTCGATCCTCTGCAGGTGACCTTCCACCCCAGGGCCGAAGAGGTCAGTCCCCAAAAAGAGAACATCCGCCAACTTGTGCTGGGTATCCGAAGTAAAGGTGGATATCGCCCAACGACGCATGGCCATTGAGGCCGCCACAGACCTGGCACATGAGTCCCCAATATCTAAAGCAGTCTGCAGCTGCTGTTTGGCCACTGCCCTGCCCTGGTCCCGCACCTGCCTGACCGTAGTCTGCAGATCCGCGGGAAGATGAGGGACGACCTCATCCAGGGAGCCCAACAGGGCATGAGAAAAATGTGCCATGAGGACGGCCGAACTGGCCTGACGAAGGCAGAGAGAAGACGCAGCATAGACTTTTCGTCCGGCATAATCCAATTTCTTGGATTCCTTGTCGGGAGGTTTGTCCACATCCCTAGCGTTCTCGGCACGCCGGAAAACGCTGTCGGTAACCAACCCCTCAGCAGAGGGGTGTTCCGAAAAACCGGACAGGAAACCAGTAGGGACCGCATACTTCCTGGCCATCCTGGCGAAGGCACAGGGCAGGAAGCTAGCGCTGCCAGAGCTCCAAGGCGGACTCACTATGGCCTCGCCACCAGAAAGGCCTCCGTAGAGGAATCCCCTCGGTCCAGAATCTCCATGAGGGGATACCTGGCCCGTTTACAAACGGGTTCGAGCTTCATCCCGGTGGATTCCGAGATGAGCCGAAGCAATCCTAGGAAGGACGAAGGGCTATCGTCCACCGACTGTCCTCTTGAGGACTCCAAGTCCATTCTCTTGGAGAAAAGAGAGGAATCATCCTTGGACTCGGAAGAGTCCTCAGAGAGCTGTCTCGGGCCTGAGCCACCCTCCACCTGCTGAGGTCTATCGGGAGTGAGGGTGACAGACAGCCTATGGGGCAGTCACTGAGCCGACAGAGAATTTTTGGTCGGAGCCCCAACTAACTGCTGTGGAGGCGGAGGTTCCACCGGAATCGGTGGGACAGCTGGAATTGGCCGAACAACCGGCCTGGGAACAGGCTCCTCGGCTAAACGAGGGGTTGTTTCGCCGCCTCCGTGACAGCCACTTAATGGCCGGGAAGACAACGCGCCGGGCTAGTCCCGTCAGAAGGAGCTGTTTGCCACATGAGTTCTCATACCTCCGCGCAACTTGCGCGGAGCCTCCCCTCGTCCGAGGAAGAGGATGAGCGGCGGCGCCGCTGCCACCGTGCAGGGCAGACCGCCTATGACGGGCGGGATCAGCTGACCGCGAAGACGTCCGAGACCGATAACCTCAGCTAGGCCGAGGACGGTGCGGGGAGGTGTCACAGGGAATCGGCACTCCCCTCGGCTCGGACGATTCCACCAAAGGCTCCGGAACCGGAGGCACAGACGAGCCGACAGGATCCTCAACTCCGACCGGGGGAACCGGGGAGAGGGGATTCTCAGCTTCTGCAGCCGACAACCCGTCCGACGGGTCAAGAAAAATCTCGACCGCGTCAACAGGAGTCTCGGTCAACTGGCCTGACGGGGACACCGTGAAGCCAGTGGCCAAAGCCGAGGGGTCGACCAAAGTCGACTGTCGACAACTAGGGGAGAGGGATCTTTCCCGCTCCCAAGAGCGTCGACGGTGAGACTTACTCTTGTCTCTCTTTTTGGACCGAGAAAACGGTCCAGAAGAAGTTGGACCCTCACCTTTCGTCAAGAGGGTCAGACAAAGCTCCTTAAAAGAAGCTGAATTCGAGGCACCGAGAGAAAGCGGGACAAATGCCACAGCCGAGGTAGAAGCGGCCCGCGCCGCCTCCTCTTCGAGGGCGATCATCTGCTCGAGCTGATCCCACGAGCCCACACCGGACACCGCCGACCGGGCCTCTTTGACTTAACTGAGGAAATCTTTTCTCGGGACGTCCCAGCTGTAAACGGGCAGCACGGTCTTCGAGGACGTAGGCCGAAAAAGAAGAGCACAGGTCGCAAGCCTGCGGGTCGTGCTCAAGGCCTAAGCAGTAGACGCACGTGGAGTGCGGGATCCGTCCGAGACATCTTCTGCCCGCAAGGGCATCTCCGGAAACCGGGAGTCGATTTGTCCATCGCAGCCGCGAGGGAGAGAAGACCGAAGTCTTTTTAGCAAAAAAACTTTTAATTTCGAAAATTCGAAGAATTAGGAACCAGTCTTATACGCAGAGCGTTAAGGAGGGAACCTGAGCTTCCAAGCGATAAGGAAGATCTGGCGTCATGGGGCGGAGCCGAGAGTTTTCGCACCCGGGTGGGTGGGAGGAGCCAGCTTGAAGACCTTCCGGCAAGATTTAAAGCGGCAAGGAACCTGCCAGACAGTGTGTATGAACAACATATCCATGTCCCTAGAACACATTTTTAGATGCATGCTCCCTGAGGAAGCACAAGTGAAAAACTAGGGTATGAGTTTGGGTCCAAATGTCTCCAAGTATGTTGACTCAGCTTTTATCTGCTGCCACCTGCACAATAAAGTAACTTTTCACACTGGACTCACTGGTGCCGTACTTTTCTGTCTGTTGCATTTCTGAGCACAGAATTTTCATGAAGCAGCCCTGTTCTTACCTGTTATTTCTTGTAAACTACCTCCCTAATGTGCTACCTTCCTAGTGTACTATATATCTCATATGAGGGGAGATCAAAACGTTTACAGCTAGACACAGAAATGCACTATGAACTTAGTATTATTTTCACTGTATAGTTACACTAATATAAATAGAATATGACATACTGGCAAAATGACCAAATGCTTTCTTTTGTAGGTACATGCCGGACAAAGTTTGATAGGTGATGATCGTTTGAGAATGGAGAAACTGAGATCAGAGCAATCACCAAGGACAGTGAAGCCCACTTACAACAACATCGGATAGTGGAACATTCTGGTTATAAGAACATGGGTTCCATGTCCCCGATTTTTCCCCTTGTATTCCTATGGGCATAAAGTCTGTTTACAATCATACTCAGCCCGGTTAGAAGAACATCCATATTGCTTCTTCTGTGCTACTTCACTAGCATTTGTCAGTCCTGTCAGTGAAGTTGTCAGGCAAACTCACTGACTTAGCTCTCACACCTCCGCTGTGCCAATTAATGACTTCTGCGGTACGCGGCTATGTGTGAATGGCAGAGATTAAGTTAAGCATTTCAAAGTCGGTAAGCGGTAAGGTCGTGAGGACCGAGTTGGTGCTGCCCTCCCCCTCCCCCCGAAATAACATCAGCCGCCGGTAAGCGGTAAGGTCATGAGGGCTGAGTTGGTGCTGCCCTCCCCCACCCCCCAAAATAACATCAGGTACGGTGAACTTGGACGTTGGAGAGTGGCTTTCAGTTAATCCTCTGTCTGCAGCAGGCGGGAAGATTCCTTTGTCCTCTACACTAGCTCAGCTCCTTTGGCGCCTTTTTAAAAATGTTAAATTCGAATCGAGTTTGGATTTTGGTCGCCGCAACAGTGGAGATAGGTTTCTGCTCAAGTCCATTTAATGAGCTTTAATATGGTTTCCTGCACGTTTCACCTGTTGCCTTAAAAAAGGCTACAATTGGTTTCTGAATTAGTCTGTTTCACCGCGCCAGAAATTCCTCCTGCATTGATTCAGTAGCTGGCTAGTAATTGTAACTCGTAGTGCCTAAGCTGTTTCCTAAGCCTGTAGTTAAATCTGTATTAGTACCTGCAGTGTACTAGAATTCAGCATATCTGTTACCTAAGGCTGCATTTAAATCAGTATCGGTACCTGCAGGTGAACTTATTCAGCTATTTAACTTAGTGCTTAGCCAGTGTTTTTTAGCTGTAGTAGTTTGCTGATGTATTCATTGCTGAACTCTAATTTCTGTTACTATAAGCCTACTTTGTTTGTTTTCTAGTGGAGCCAGACTCTGAGCTTTTAATGTATTTTTCCACATGCTCTGAAGCTCTCTTTAGTTCCTAGTAGCAATCTGTTACCTGAAACCTCATATACTAATACTGCCAGGGCTTGCTTATAAATTCCACCCCTTCTCTTTCTGTCTCCACAGCCGCCGGTAAGCGGTAAGGTCGTGAGGGACGAGTTGGCGCTGCCCTCCCCCAACCCCCTGAAATAACAGCAGGTACGGTGGACTTGGACGTTGGAGAGTGGCTTCCAGTTAATCCTCTGTGTGCAGCAAGCGAGAAGATTCCTTTGTCCTCTGCACCAGCTCCCACCCCTCAGTCACTGCGCAACTGCTCCCCGCCCCCAACACCCTGCCACCCTTAGCCAGCTTTAGTTTTATAGCAGATGGTCCTGCATGATCACTCGGCATGAATACTGGTTTTTATTTTTTCCTATCTCTGCTGTTTGCCATCTGCACGTTATTTTATGCTGCCACTAGGGGCTGCATATTAGCTTCTGGAATCTAGTTTCTCTCTCTCTCTCTGTGTCTCTCTGTCTCTTCAATAGGGCTTACCTGGATATCTTTCTTTTGATTCTGTTGCCCCTTAATCCTCTCTTCCTCGAGTCCCTTTACACCTCACTTAACCCACTTGGTTCTACTACCTAATCATGGATATCAGGGCTATTCTCAACCTTCTGCCTTTAATATGCACACTTTATTCTATCAGCATTTATCGGTTCTGCTGTATTTCCCATGTCTAGTGGAGTGTACTCACTGGACAAGTTCAACTTCTCCAACCTACTGTCTGACCCCTCCCCTAATCCACTACTTCTTTCTGGGTTTTATAACAAGCAACTTGTACTGCTAACTAGATATATCCTGTGGAAGTTCTCTAACTCGCTAGGGGGTGCCTCCCTGGCATTTGCTAATGCTTCTATATGGATTATCTCCCTATCTCTTACCCTTGTGGGGGATATAGAGGCAAATCCTGGTCCTGCTATTGCCTCTACTCCCACCCAGTCTCACCCTGTGAACTGCTTGCCTCAGTCTTCGTGTTTCACCTTTGCGCACCTAAACATTAGGAACCTTATGTCTAACCACCCTGAACTTGTTGCCTGGGTGTGTGCAAATAACCCCAGATATACTTGCCTTATCTGAAACCTGGCTTAAACCCTCCATTGCGGACTCCCAGTGCTCCCACCAAGGCTATAATTTGCTTTGGATGAATCGTGCAAGTACCAGAAGAGGTGGAGGCATGGCTCGGTACTACAAGGCCCATCTGAATGTTTCTTTAATAAGGATCCCTGTCTTGCTAACTGTGAGGTTCTTCACTCCCTGCTACTGCTGGGGGGTGTTAAGAAACTATATAATTTTGCATTTATATACCTCCCAGACACTCCAAGCAAGGTCTTGAAGAATTTTTAGATTATGTGCAGTCAGTGACCGGGGAAAAATGACATAATCTGCCTGGGTGATTTTAATCTGGACTGGGCTGGACCTAGCTCTTCCCTCCTATCCTCCCTGACTAGCAAGGCCAATCTCACTCAGCTTATTCAGTACCACGCTAGGATCTCCCGTAATGGTGCCTTCAACACTCTCCTAGTCTGGATCCTTACTAATAAGGAGTCCCCACTGCTGGTGTGCTACCTGACTCCATAAGTGACCACTGCCCGATATACTGTGTTTGGGACACCTCCCCTCCCTCCTTCCCCTCGAAAATCTTAACTTTTTCAACCTCTCTAATCTAAATGTGGGTGCGTTCCTTCATGATATAAATCTGGTTGACTGGTCTCCCTTTTACAATACCTGCGATATTAATGTTGCAACTATTTCAATGCTACCCTACTCTCTTTACAGGACCGGCACATCCCGGTCACCATGTGTAGGGTAAACGGGAAAGTCACCAAATGGCTCAAACGTCCACAGCTCCAGCTTCTGAAGCAAAGGGATAAACTTTGGTCAACATGGAAGTCATCCTCCCGGTTACGTGACTTCGATGCCTCTAGGGCTTTACGGAATACTTGTAAAAATGAGATTCGTCTTGCCAAGAGTACATACTATAGAAACCTCCTCAATTCCGCTGCCTGCAACCCTTAAGAGTACTGGGCTCAGATTAAGGAAATTCTGGGGAAAAATCAGCCTCCGACTCCTAATGATATGTATATAAATAATACCCATCGCAACCACCCTCTCACCATTGCTAATGCCTACAATGCCCTCTTTTCCACTCTTCCCACCCCCACATCCTACCACGTCCCACTCTGACCAGACTGCCTCATCTCCGATGGCCACTGCTTCCCCTCCTCTGGAGTTGTCACCGGTCACGTGTCAGGATGTCCTTATATTACTAAGATCTATCCCTGTCTGTGGTACTGCTGGCCCTGATGGCATTCATCCAGGGATTCTTAAACAGTTTGCTACTTGGTTAGTGGCACCTGTAACTAGGCTCTGACCTCTCTATCTGTTCTGCCTCTGTCCCCTCGGTCTGGAAAACGGACAGAATTATACCTGTGTTTAAGAAAGGTGATGCTAAGATCCTGCCTAACTATCGCCCCTTATCACTCCTCCCCATGCTCAGCAAGCTGCTTGAAAAGCTAGTCCATCGTCAGGTCTCTTTCTACCTTCTCAAATTCAATCTCCAATCCCCTGCACAACATGGCTTTAGGGTAGGGCATATCACAATGACTGTCTTGACCCAGTTTATAAGTGATGTCAAATGTAACATGGACAAGGGCCTACTCGCTGGAGCTGTGTTTATAGACTTCTCAAAAGCGTTTGATATAGTACATCACCCACTATTATTGGCTAAGCTACTGGATCTTGGTTTCTCAAAACCTACCCTATCCTGGATTGCTAGCTACCTTGATCATCGCTTCTGGGCTGTCTCATTTCGTAAGATTATTTCCTCCTCTACCCCTATCACATGTTGGGTCACCCAGGGATCTATCCTTGGTCCCCTATTCTTTTCTCTTTTCCTTAACGACATCCCTGTTCCTTCCCCTCACAGCAGTATACTCCTGTATGCTGATGATCTAGTGCTTTACTCAGCCTCCAAGTCTATGATGGATATAAATCATAATCGTTCCATGAACTTTCAGGCCCTTCAATCCTGGTTTTCTTCTAACCATCAAATTCTAAACATAGCTAAGACCCAGGCCATGCTTTTTGGATCTGCTAAAAAAAAGTGTCCATTGAGTCCCCTAAGCTTTTGGTCCACTGCTGTGATGGTCCTGTGTCTCTCTAGCTCCCTAACCTTCAAATACCTCGGGGTTACGCTTGACCCTGTACTCGATTTTGGCAAATATATCAATGAAATATGCCGCTTTGTTAAAGCTAAGATTGGTGCAGCCTACAGAGTGCACCACTCACTCACCCCGGCTGCTAGGATCTCTGTAGCACGTGGTATATTACTCCTTCAACTCCTATATGCCCTCCCTGCATTTTCTCAAGCCAATGTTGGGGTTCTCCACAAGTGGGACACTTCCTATAACAATATCTGTAAATTCGCTTTATCGGCTCCTCTCCTTACACACCACTGCCTACTCTATGCTTCCTTACACTGGCTGTCTCCCAATGCCCACCATTCATATGCTGTAGGGTGCTTCAGGACTCCCTTACCAGACTCCCTCATCCAGCCACACTGGGTGGCATACTCACTCCGGTCTCTCACTCCCAAACCCTTAGATCTTCCTTCTTCCTAATGCTCGCCGTTTGGCACTGCTCTTCTAAAATGGGCAAGCAAACTTTTGCCTATTTTGCTCCTAGGCTTTGGAACTCATTCCCCCATCATATTAAGAGTAACTAATCTCACCTTTCCTTTAAGTGATCACTGTTCTCTCACCTCTATTCTCTCGGTACCTGCAACTACTTGTGACAACTGTATAGTCCTCAGTTGTGTTCATGCTATTTGCAGAAAATGTCCTATAGTATATATGTTGTCTAATTTGTGGGTTTTCTTTATTCTTTTCTCTCTCTCTCCTAGCTAGGCTATTTTGATTGGTACCAATGCATATGCCAATATTGTATCCTACCATAATTGTATACTTATTGCTTATTTTTATCTCTGTTTGTATATTTAGTTACTGTGATATCTGTTGTCCTGACAGGTATGTTCCTACATGCCTAATTGTTGTAACTGCTGTACCCTACTGCTTGCTATTATTGTATTTTCATTTTGTACTCTCCCAGGTCGTACCTGAAAATAGGCAGGCTTGTTGCCTAGTGCACTTACCCGGTTACCAAAAGCTAATAAATAAACGTTTGGTCAGCATTTAAATGTTATGCTGGCTATTGTTTCAGTACCCATTCAGCATTTCAACCAGCAGTCACAGTTACGTTGTCAGACATGAAGAAGAAAAAGCAGAGAACAGTGCTTAGCTTGATTCATATTTGGATGAGCTGTCACTAAAAAACGTAAGACAGCTAAAGATGACAGATGTTTTTAGTAACTAGCATTGTTCAGGTTTGAATGTTACAATATTATGTACTTTGATGCACTTTGACGAACTTTCTACAGTGCTATTTTTAACCCTTTTTAATTCTGTTTTTAAAATCTGTATTCAAGTAAATTTAAGCTTTACACAACATAACATTGCTTGCTGAGTGTTTTATTGCATCACGCATGCTCCACCTTGTGGGCAGAATATATAATTTCATGTGAAAGTCAGTTTATAATGGTAGCCCATGTATAACAACGGGCCGCTTATAAGAACATTTTTTTGTGGCAAATGGGGTGTTCTTATAAGCGGGCTCCACTGTACCTCCATATCAAAGGAATTACTCCAATGCAAATCCATGAGGATATGGTCAACACACTTGGGACAAAAGCCCCTTCATGTTCAACTGTAAAAAAAATGGACTGCTGAATTTAAATGTGGCAGAAGAAGTGTTGAAGATGATCCCAGGTCAGGGCACTCCAGGAAGGTGACCACTGAGAAGAACATTGACGCAGTCCATCAAATGGTGATGAAAGACAGACGAGTAGCTATACAGCATGTGGCCAGCACCTTGAGCATTAGTTTTGGGGCAATATAATCAATCTGGACTGAAAACCTGGGCATGAGCAACGTGTTAGCAACATGGATGCCAAGAATGTTGACACCCAATCAGAAATTATCCAGAAGGAACATTTCAAGCCACCTCGTTGCACAACTCAAGAGGGATCCAGCAAACTCTATCAGTTGTATTGTAACAATGGATGAAACCTGGGTTCACCATTTTGATCCAGAGTCTAAACAGCAAAGCAAACAATGGAAACATCATGCACCTCCAACGCAAAGAAGTTCAAGCAAGCTGCCTCAAATGACAAAATTATGGCCTAGGTCATCTGGGACTCTAACGGTGTGATCATGATCGATTTTCTTGAAAAAGGAAAGACAATAAATACAGGTTACTCACCTATAATAGGAGTTTTAGGAATGGTATATGTTGCTCATCCACACTGTCTGGCAGGTTCCTTGCCGTTTTAAATCTTGCCGGAAGGTCTTCAAGCTGGCTCCTCCAACCCACCCGGGTGGTAAAACTCCGACTCGCCCCTTGGCGCCAGATCTAGTCCTCTGGAAGCCAGGCTAAAGCGTCAAAGCATGGAGGTCGGAGGGAATGGATGAACATACACCGTCCTAGAACTCCTGTTACAGGTGGCAACCTGTGTTTCTAGGGACATGGATATGTTGTTCATCCACACTGTCTGGCAGACTCCTAGCAGTTCTCCAGGAGAAGGGAGGCAAGGCGCACACCCCCTACTTAGGGAATAAGGACTGGAGAACCGAGGCCCCAAAACCAGCATCCTGGCGTGACTCAAGGTTGATGTGGTAGTGGGTGATGAAGGTGTGTGCTGACTTCCAGGTAGCAGCCCTGCAGATTTCCTGGATAGGGACATCCTTGGAAGCAGCCACCGATGCAACGGTATGGCAGGTAGAATGAGCTCTTATCCCTCTGGGAGGCTCCATGCCCGCCAACTTGTAGGAGAGATCTATGCAGGAGGTGACCCACCTGCCTATTGTCCGCTTGGCTGCAGGTCTGCCAGGTGCGGCTTCAGCGTAGGTGACAAACAGCTGGTGAACCTCTCCCCGAACTTCAGCCGTCCGCTCCTTACAATACTCGAGCACTCTTCTAGGGTCCAAAGTATGGAGCCTATATTCGGCCTCCGAGGTGTGATTGGGGTAGAACACCGGCAGAGTCAACACCTGGTTAAGGAGAAACTCCAACACCACCTTCGGAAGGAATTTCAGGTGGGGGCGCAGAACAACCTTGTCCCTGTGGAAGACCAGATAAGGAGACTCGATGGAAAGTGCCTGGAGCTCTCCCATCCTTCTGGATGACGTGATAGCCACCAAGAAGGCGGTCTTCCACGACAGGTGAGAGATGTCACACCTGTGCATCGGTTCGAATGGCTTGCCTATGAGCTTTGCCAGTACCAGCAGTAGATCCCACGGAGGTGGAGGTTCTCGCACCAGAGGGGATATGTGATCAAGGCCTTAAAAGCGCCCGACCACCTTCTCCTGCGCCAACTGCTTCCCGACCCGCGCCCGGTAAGCAGAGATGGCTGCCAGGTGCACCTTAAGGGTCGACAACCGAAGCCCTTGCTGAGAAAGTGACCACAGGTAGTCCAAAATGCTTGCCAAGGAACAGGAGGAAGGTCCAGGCCCTTGCCCTGACACCAAATGGAGAATCTCTTCCATTTGAAGGCATAGCATTTTCTAGTCGACTCCTTACGGGACGCCTCTATGACGTTGAGGACCTCGTCGGAAAGACCCAAGGCCTGGAACTCTAGCCACTCAGGAACCAGGCCGTCAAGTGCAGGGATTGAAGGTCCGGATGGAATACCTTCCCCTGACTGACTGAGATCAGGTCCGGGCGGGCTGGAAGCCGCCTCGGGAGCCTGGAGCTGAGACTGAGGAGATCTGGATACCAGAACTGGTGGGGCCAGACTGGGGCTACCAGAATCACCTGCGCCTTGTCTCTCCTCGCCTTGAGAAGCACCCTGTGGATCAGGGGAAATGGGGGAAAGGCGTAGAAGAGGCCCGGGGTCCACGGCCTCGAGAAGGCATCCCCATGCAGCGAGCCCTGCTGAGGGGGGCGGGCATGAAACAGTCTCAGCTTCGCATTCTCCCTGGAGGCAAAGAGGTCCGCCTGAGGCATGTCCCAGTGGGAGAACAGATCTTGTACCACCTCCGGCAGGAGAGACCACTCGTGGGACGCAGCCCCTATCTGGCTTAGGGCATCGGCCAGGGTGTTGGAGGCTCCTGCCACATGAATGGCGAGGAGATCCGCCTCCAGGCTGTGCACGAGTGACCAAATGCGGAGAGCATCCCTGCACAGAGGCATGGAGCGCATCCCGCCCTGGCGGTTTAGGTAGTACATGGTCATGGTGTTGTCCGTCTGGACCTGAACCACTTGAACCCACAGAAACGGAGCGAAGGCAGTGACGGCTAGACGAACCGCTTGAAGCTCCAGCAGGTTGATGTGGCATCGGGACTCCTGAGGGGACCAGAGGCCGTGCGCTCTGTGCTCCCCCAGATGGGCACCCCAACCCATCAGAGAGGCATCAGTCGATAGAGAGACCATTGGCTTGGGGCGGACAAACGGGATGCCCTCCTGCAGATGTGCTGGAATGGTCACCACTGGAGAGCATTCCACATCCCTTGGGTTACTGTCACTAGCTGATCCAGCGGATCGAAGTGCTGTGACCATTGGCTGGCCAGTCCCCACTGAAGGGGACGCATGTACCAGCGGGGCCACCGGACCACGCTGGTGCAGGCCGCCATGAGGCCCAGGAGGTGCAGGAAGTCCCGGGCAGGGCGCGATTGCCCAACCTGAAATGATTGGGCAAAGGAGGAAAGAATCTCGGCCCTGTCCGCTGGGAGCTGTGCTCTGGCTCATAGAGAGTCGAGCTCTGACCCGATGAGCTGTATCACCTGCTCTGGCACGAGTTCCGACTTGGCCTCATTGATGAGGAGGCCAACCTGAGAGCAAACCTGGAGGGCCAGATCTCTGGACCACTCCACCTCCGCTCTGGAGGGGGCTGCAATCAGCCAGTCGTCCAGGTAGGGGTACACCCGGACCCTTCGGTGCCGCAGCAATGCTGTCACCACTGCCATGCATTTGGTGAAGACCCTGGGAGCTAGGAAAAGGCCGAAGGGAATGGCCCAGAACTTGTAAAGGGATTGCTCCGCTCTGAAGCGGAGGAATCTCTGGTGGGACGGATGGCTTGGGACGTGAAAGAACGCATCCTGAAGGTCCAGGGAACAGAACTATATGCCTCGTTCCAAGGATGGGATTATCTGAGCCAGAGTGACCATCCTGAAGGTCCGAGACCTTAGGAACCTGTTCAGGTCATGCAGGTCGAGAATGGGGCGCCAGCCCCCCATCAGTTTTGGGACCAGGAAGTACCTGGACACAAACCCCGGGTCTGGAGGAGGATCCGCCACCTTCCTGATCACCTCTTTTTCAAGGAGCAGGGCAATATCGGCTCGGCGGGTCGACAGAGAGGCTGCGGACCCCATGGCCCCCCGAGGGGCGACAGCTCGGAAGGGTGGGGCCTGCTTGAACTCCAGAGGCAGGCCCTTTCCTACCACCTCCAACACCCAGCGGTCCATGGTGATAGCGGACCAGGCATAAAGGAAGTGGCGGAGCCATCCCCCCACGGGGGGGGGGACCCAGGGAGGGAGTGACGAGGCTGGGGGCGACACCCCTCAAGCCGTCACTGAGCAGACTTGGAGGTGGGAAGGGCCGAGGGATCTCCTGGGCCTTTACCTCCCTGCTTCCTATTGGAGGAAGCCGCGGGCTTGGGTTTGGGATGCCAAGCGCGAGCCTGCTGGCCCTGATGCTGGTGCTGTTGGGCCGGACGTGCCGCAGGCGCAGAAGGACGAAAGGGCTTGTGCTGCTGCTGTCAGCAGCCTTTGTCCTTCTGGGCGGAGGTGACCGAGTCCAGAGTGGCATTGGACTTTTTGATCCACTAGAGGTGACCTTCCACTCCAGGGCAGAAGAGGTCGGTCCCCAAGAAGGGGACATCCACCAGTTTGTGCTGAGTATCCGCCGTTAAGGTGGATATCCTCAGCCATGCTCTGCGGCGCATGGCCACCGCGGCTGCAACCGATCTGGCACAGGAGTCCCCGATGTCCAGAGCCATTTGCAGCTGCTGCTTAGCCACTGCCCTACTCTGGTCCCGCACCTGCAGGAGCATTGTCTGCAGGTCGGCCGGGAGATGAGGGATCACCTCATCCAGGGAGCCCATGAGGGCGTGGGAGAAGTGTGCCATCAGCACGGCCGAGCTGGCCTGGCGGAGGCCAAGGGAGGATGCAGCATACACCTTGCGCCCGGCATAGTCCAGCTTTTTGGACTCCTTGTCGGGGGGGCTTGTCCACGTCCCTAGCATTCCCAGAATGCCTGAAAACGCTGTCGGTGACCAACCCGTCGGTAGAGGGGTGTTCCAAAAAACCGGGCAAAGAGCCGGTAGGGACCGCATACTTCCTGGCCATCCTGGCCAAAGGCGCAGAGCAGGAAGCAGGCCACTGCCAGAGCCCCAAGGCTGGGCCAACAATGGCTTCAGCCACCGGAAAGGCCTCCGTGGGTGAATCCCCTCGGTCCAGTATCTCCGTCAGGGGATACTTAGCCCGCTTGGAAACGGGCTCGAGCTGCATCCCGGTGGACTCCGAGATGAGCCGAAGCAAACCCATGAAGGACGATGGGCTTTCATCCAACGACTGGCCCCCGGAGGACTCCAGGTCAACGGGCCTGGAGAACAGGGAGGAGTTGTCGTCGGACTCGGAAGAGTCCACGAAGAGCTGCCTGGGGCCTGAACCACCCTCCACCTGCCAAGAACGGTCAGGAGTGAGGGTGACCGATAACCTGTGGGGCAGGCCGTGACCCGACCGAGAGTCCTTGGTCGGCACCCCCGATTTCGGTTGTGGAGGTGGAGGTTCCACCACAAATCGGAGGGGAAGCTGATTTCAGTCGAACACCGGCCCAGGCTTGGGCAACTCAACTACAGCGAGGGGTTGTTTCGGCCACTCAGGTGACAGCCACTTGATGGCCGGGGAAGGCGACAGTGTCGACTTGTTCCCAGACAGAAGTAACTGCTGCCACATCAGATCCTCGTAGCGTCAACGCAATTTGCGCTGAAGCCTCTCCTCTTCCGAGGAGGAAGACGAGGATGAGCGATGGTGCCGCTTACCTCGGTGCCGAGACCGAGACCGCCGATGTCGGCAGGATCGGCTGGACCGAGACGAAGTCCAAGACCGAGACCCTCGGTGTTTGCGAGGACGGGTCTGGGAAGGAGCGGGGGGGACCCGCTCTTCCCTCAGCTCGGAAGCCTTAACCGGGGACTGCTGCACCGGGGGCGCAGGCAGATCCTCGGTCTCCACCAGGGGAACCGGTGAAGAAGGGCTGTCGGCCTCACCAGTCAACAGCCTGTCAGACGGGTCGAGAAAAATCTCGACTGCGTCGATGGGTGTCTCGGCCGGCTGGCCTGACGGGGACGCCATGAAGCCAGCGGCCTTAGCCGCAACCTCGACCGAAGTCGACAGTCGGCTGTCCGGGAAAGGAGACCTCTCCCGCTACCACGAACGCCGACGACGATGGGACTTACCCTTTGAGTCCTTCTTTTTGGACCAAGAGGAATGTCCCGATGGCCCCTCTCCCTTCGTGGAAAGAGACTGGCAAAGCTCCTTGAACGAAGCTGAATATGAGGTACCCAGAGAGAGCGGGATAAATGCCGCGACCGAGGAAGAGGATGATGCGGCCTGGGCCGCCGCCTCCTCGAGGGCGATCATCTGTTTGAGTTGCTCAGCCGAGCCAGCCGCTACGGTAGCCGCCCAATGGGTCTCTTTCGACTTAACCGGCCGGTAGCGCTTCTCAGGGCACCCAAGCTGTAACCGGGCAGCGCGGTCCTCCAGAACGTTGGCCGAAAACGAACGGCATGACTCGCAGGCCTGCGGGTCGTGTTCTAGGCCGAGGCAGTAGATGCACGTGGAGTGTGAGTCCGTCCTGGACATCTTCTGCCCACAAGGGCACTGCCAAAAACCGGGAGTCGATTTGTCCATCGCAGCCGTGAGGGAGAAAGATGACCGAAGTCTAGAAAATTTTAAAATGAGTTTCGCAATCAAGAATTAGGATCCAGTCTATCACGCAAGCGTTAGGAGGATCCTGAGCTTCCAAGCGGTAAGGAAGATCTGGCGTCATGGGGCAGAGCAGAGAGTTTTACCACCCGGGTGGGTGGGAGGAGCCAGCGTGAAGACCTTCCGGCAAGATTTAAAGCGGCAAGGAACCTGCCAGCCAGTGTGGATGAACAACATATCCATGTCCCTAGAACTGGTGAGTACTATGTTGAACAATTGCACAAGCTGAGAGAAGCCATCAAAGCCAAATGCCGTTGAAAATTGAGGCAAGGTGTTTTGCTCCTAAGAGAAAAAAACTGATAGCAGATAAGGTCCATTCGGCCCACCTAGTCTGACCTTTTCCCCAGCCTACTCCAATACTGCAGACCCTTCTTAGTCTGTGGCTCACATGCAAGACAATGCTTCACCCCATACAGCACAGGTTGCAGTGGCTGCTGCAACAGCATATGGATTTGAACCACTTCCTCGACCACCCTACTCACCAGATCTTGCTCCTTCAGACTTCTACCTGTTCCTAAACTGAAGGCTGAACTCCATATGAAGAGATCTGCTGATGACAGAAAGAGGTGATAGCTGCTGTGGAGGGTTTTTTTTTTTGGGGCAAGACACAATTTTACCATGAGGAAATAACAATGCTAGATCAACGCTGGACTAAGTATACTAAACTGTAAAGAAGACTGTTTAAAAATAAAATACTAGGTTCATATTACATTTCTTTCTGTGTCAAGCTGCAAACTTTTTGATCAACCCTCGTAGTATATGGTACACTTCCAGATGCTGTTGTACCACAGTAACGATGTCACTACTGTAGTACGACAGCACAGAATCCTGTTGTCTATTTAGATTTTTCATGTTTACCCACACTGCACAGATTCCTCATAATGACGATATCAGAAAAACTTTCCAGGTGAACTGTTTTTTTTAAAGATGAGATGTTAGATATGCTGCCAGCTCAGGTAGTGATTACTTAAATCACAGTAAATGTTCTGATCTTACCGTTTGTCTCCTTTCTGTTAATTTGACCACAGTTCATGACAGATAGAAACATAAAATTTGACGGCAGATAAGGATCACTTGGCCCACCTAGTCTGCCTATTCCCCTACCTGATGGATAAGCTGCAGATTCTAGTTAATCAACAGCTTACTTCCTCCTACCCCCACTAGAATTGCCTTATGTCTGTCCCATGCATTCCTGAATTCTCCCACTGTTCCTGAATCCACAACCTCCTCAGGAGGGCTGCTCCATGCATCCACAACCCTCTCTGTGAAAAAATACTTTCTAACATTACCTCTGAGCTGCCCCCCCAATCTTCAAATCGTGCCCCCTTGTTCTTACACATCTCTTCTTTTTCTGAAAGATGCTACCCTCTTGTGCTCTGTTAATTCCCTTGAGATACTTGAAAGTTTCTATCATGTCCCTCCCTCCCTCCTTTCCTCAACGGTATACATGTTAAGCTGCTTTAGTCTCTCCTCATAAGTCTTCTGGAGCAGACCCTGCACCATTTTGGTTGCCCTCCTCTGAACAGCCTCCACTCTGTCTGTGTCATTGCAGAGATGGGGTCTCCAGAATCGCACGCAGTACTCCAGATGGGGTCTCACCAACTGTCTGTACAGAGGGATAACAACTTCCTGTTTTCTACTGTTGATGCCTCTCCCTATGCACCCCAGTATCCCCAGCCCTCCTTACTGCCTTCTCACACTGCTTGCCCACCTTTAGGTCATCTGATATAATTACTCCTAGGTCTCTTTCAATTTTTGTTGTTGTTATTAACTCACCCCCCATTCTGTACTCTTCCTCTGGGTTTTTGTTTCCCAGATGCATTACCTTGCACTTCTTTGCATTGAATCTGAGCTGCCATATATCTGACCATTCCTCCAACCCTTTTCATCCTTTCCACCCCACCTTGTGTAACAACCCTGTTGCAGATCTTTGTGTCATCTGCAAAGAGACATACTTTTCCTTCCAGGTGCTCTCCAATGTCACTTATAAAGACATTACAGAGGACCGGTCCCAGTACCGAACCCTGCTAGTAACCCTCCTTTCTTCACTGTGGACTCCGTATACTATTTATTACCCTTTGCATCCTGTTGTCCAGCCAGTTTTTTATCCAGGCTACCACCTTGGGACCCACTCCCAGGCTGGCTAACTTGTATATTAATCTTTTGTGTGAGACTGTGTCAAATGCCTTATTAAAATCTAGGTAGGCCATATCCACAGCCCCTCCCTGGTCTACTACTTTGGTCACCCAGTCAAAGAAATCGATTAGGTTCATCTGACATGACCTTCCTACTGTGAAACCGTGCTGTCTTGGGTCCTGTGGCGCCACTGGCCTCTAGGTACTCAACAATTCTTTTCTTCAGAAGTGATTCCATCATTTTCCCTACCACTGAGGTCAAACTAACTGGTCTGTAGTTTCCCGCCTCTGCCCTGCTCCCACTTTTGTGAAGTGGAATCACATTTGCCCTCCTCCAGTCCTCAGGTACCACCCCATCCTCCCATGATTTGTTAAAGAGTAGTCAGTGGCATTACTAGTTCTACCCTTAGTTCTTTTAGAATTCTTGGGTGAATCCCATCAGGCCCCACTGCTTTGTCCAACCTCAGTTTCAAGAGTTCTTTCAAAACCCTTTCTTCTGTGAATGGACTGGTATCGACACCCCTATTCAGAATGTTTCTCTTGTTTGGGTTAGGTACTTCCCTTCCTCTTCCGCTGTGAATACTGATCAGAACTATTCATTCAGTATCCCTGCTTTTTCACTGTCACCCTCTGCCCACATTCCCTCCCCTTTATTAAGTCTCTGTATCCCTCCCTTGGTCTTTCTTCGCTCCCTAATGTACCTATAAAAGGTTTTATTCCCCTTCTTAATAGAGTTGGCTATCTTTTCCTCAGTTTGTGCCTTTGCTATTCTGACTGCCTTCCCTGCCTCCTTCTGCTTTAACTGATAAAGTTCTCTGTCCTGCTCCTTCTGTGTTTCCTTATATTTCCCGAATGCTGTCCTTTTCTCCTTAACCTTCCCTTCCACCTCTTTTGAGAACCAGTGGTTTTTTCCTTCGTTTTGTTGATTTGCTTCGCACAAAGGCTTGCTGCCTCTGTGATGGCTGTTTTGACTATTCCCCAATATTCCTCCACCCCTCCTTCTTGCCCATTTGCTAGTGCTTTTCTGAGACACTCTCTCATTTTCCCAAAGTCAACCTTCCTAAAGTCCAATACTCTTGTTTTTGTATGGCTTGAGTCTATGGCTGTGTTTACTGTGAACCACACGGTTTGGTGGTCACCTGTTCCCAGATGGCTACCCACTTCTAAATCTGAGATCCTTTCTCCTTCCCCATTTGAGAGTACCAGATCTAAAATTGCTCCCTCCCGAGTGGGTTCCAACACTAGCTGTCTGAGGCATGCCCCCTGTAGGGCATCAAGAATGACCCTGCTCTTGGATGTGCCTGCAGCAAAGGTACTCCAGTTAACATCTGGCATATCCAGGTCCCCCATCAACAATATCTCCCCCTTTTCTGCAATTTTAAGGATGCCTTCTATCATTTCCTTGTCCATTTCCTCCCGAGATGGTGGTCTGTACACAACCCTCATGCGGATTGGGGTGCCATTTCCTGTCTCCAGGGTGACCCATAGTGACTCACCAACTTTCTGTTTACTCTTTAGTTCTGTTGCTTTAATCCCTTCCCTTATATAGAGAGCTACCTCTCCTCTTTTATTCACCCTGCCTCTCCTGTAGATTTTGTATCCTGGTATGTTGACATCCCAGTCATGGTTCTCTGTGTACCATGTTTCAGTGACTGCCACAATAGTCAGGCATCCCTCTTCCATCAAGGCCACTAGTTCAGGGAGCTTGTTACACAGACTGCGGGCACTGGTACTCATCATCTTCCTTTTTTTTTTTTTTTTAATGGCCTTACCCCTTTTAGCCCCATCCCTGTCCTTACTGCCTTTTTCTGCATTTAATCCTGTCCTGCTCCCTAATGTCTTCTCTACCTTGGTGTTTACCTCTCTAACTACTGTGTTTTGTAGGGGGAGGCTGGGATTTCCCTGCTCCTTTTCAGTGCCTCCTCCCTTGGCTAGTTTAGATGCTTGCCAATGAAGCATTTAAACCTATCACCTAGGATCCTGGTCCCCCACTCCGGACAGATGCAGACCATCGTGCCAGTATAGGCCTGCATCCCTCCAGGTGGCTCCTCAGTCCCCAATTAAGCCAAAACCCTGAGCTCAACACCAATTTTTCAACCATTCATTGAATACCATGGTGCGGAATACCCTAGCATCACCCTTGCCACAGAGAGGCAGCACCTCTGAGAAGATTACCGTACATGCTACTTGTCTAAGGCCCTTCCTGAACTCTACAAACTCCTCTTGCACCGCTCTGATCCATTCACAGCCAGGTCATTTGTCCTTAGGTGGACAATGACATTCAGCTCCCTTCCTCCCTCATGCAGCTGCTCCCACGATCCTGAGGATTTGCTTCTTGTCCCTCCGAGCCGTGGTGCCAGTCAGGCACCTTACCTCCCTATCCCCTTCCTCCCTCACTTCTACCCCCTAGTGATACAGTCCCCCACCAGGAGTTGTTTCCTTCCCCTGTGGGGTCTCATACCACCCTCCTGTGGGTCTCCTTTGTGGAGGTTCCCAGCATCCTCCTTGGTCTCCACTGCGGTGCCTCCATAGAGGAACCACTCTTTGCCAGAACAGCATATGAAGTGCGGAAAGGTACAACTGGAAGGATGCTCCTGTTCCACCACCCTCTCCCTCCCTGAGCCCACCTTGGTCCAACCGCTCCTTTTTCTTGGCAACCTCTGAGGTAGCGGTGGTGGCCCTGGTGGTCCCTGGGTGGCGGAAGGTTTCACGAATCCTAGACAGGTCAGCCTGGAGACGGGCAACCTCCTCCTTCAGACCAGAGAGGTGCCTGCAAACAGGGCAGCATCGCAGCCTCCAGAATGTCTCCCGGAACACTGCTGCCCCACAGCCATTGCACTGCACCACTCCCATCATGACTTATTTTGTGTCCCTCTCCTGTTGCTTTGTATGCTTATTGTCTCCTCCCTCTATGTATTTTTACACTTACTTTCCTACTGCCTATGTGCCCTTACAACTCTCGCCCGTCCTGTAGTCTTCAGTAGTCTCCTTCTTCCGTGCTTGGATTCAGACCTCCAGCAACCGGGGGGGCCGGAGAAAGAGCTATTTTTTAGGTTCCTTCAAGGTTGATGAAACTAACGTGTCTCAGTGATCCTTCCCTTCCTACTGCCAAACAGGAAGTTCCTGTTGTCAGTCAAATCCAGTGGCTATAAAAGTAGAACTGGCTTAGGGTTGGAAAGATGGCAATTAGTAAAAAAGCTGTAGTTCTAGACTGCTGTTACTTGCTCTGAAAGCAAAATTCTCCTCTGTCAAAAACAGCAGGAAGCTGTAATTGGATTTAGAAAGAATGTAAATTTATTAAAATAAACATACACAACAGGGCTGATGTTTCCATCTCAGGATGTGATGACATCATAGAGCTTCTCTCTGTAGATCTGGGATGTCACCTCACCCCTCGATGGAAATATCGCTTTGTTGTGAAAAGCTGCCCATATACTGTATTATGCTATATATTTCCTCTGGGGCTGGCCTCATTTTTGGCAGCACTGGTGATTGCACCACACTGACGAGTCTCAACAGGATTAAATTCAGTTCTGCAAGCTTGTCATTCTCCCCTGAAACTGTCTGGCACAAATGTAAAAGCCTGTTTCCATGCAACGTTTGTTCTGGAACACCCTACCAGACTCCCCCACACAAGGAGTTGAGAACCCCTGATGCTTTGCATTTTGTTTGAGAGTATATGCACATGTTTGGAGATATATAGAGACCACTGTGGCTAAATGTATACAGAATAATCTATGAGCAACCCTGCACAACAAGCTGCGTTTCCATGGAAGGGTCGAGACTGACAGCATATAAAGTTCGACAGCGAAGCTCGAAAGGTCCATGCAGTTATTTTAACCTTAAGATGGAAACACATGCCAAGTTTTGTGTGGTTGCCCATATCTTACTGTATTTTATGTAGTGTGTGTTCTGTTTGTTTTGGTTACGAAGGAATTACAGAAGCCAACCCCACCCCAAGGAAAAAAGTTTACATTTCTTGCTTCTGTTCAATGATCAAAATTAAATTTGCAGGCATTTACAAGTTAAAAAGTACATGTTTAGGAACGGGAGGTGGGGTTGTAAGTAGCTGGATGTAGGGGTGAATGAGGAATTTGAAAAGGCTATAACCTTGGAACTATGATGAACAACTGTATGGAACGTAAAAACCAACACTTGGAATGGCACACTACAGTTTAGAATGTGCACAACAGAAAAAAGAACTTCCTACTTACCGTAATTTCCTTTTCTGTTAGCTTCAACATTGTCACTGGGTAATCATAACAACTGGATATAGTACGCACCCTTACCAGGGGAATGGCACAGCCCAAGCTTTAGAATGTCAGGCACATGAGGATTCCATGCAGTAGCAACAACTCCCCAGTCACTACTTCCCTCGCAGTGCCATGAGACATACACATATATACACAATAAAAAAGTCACATACTTGCAATAATAAAAATCTGTCCTACCTTCCTATCTAGTATTTGGAGAAGGAATGCATTTCATGAGCCCAAAATGGAGGCCTGAAGTATGTGGTTCTTCTTGTAGAGAAAACAATGTAAACACAACATGTTTCACAGTAATCATCCATCTGTGAACTGAAGCTAATATATAATAAGACATGTTCTGTCTGTGTTTTTTTTTTCCTTTTTTTAAATGCAGAGAACTAAACTGCAACAGGAAAAAACACCTTAATTAACTAATGAAATCTGCTAACCTGCGGTCGCAAATGATTAATAAACCAGCATATAAAAATACATATCAGAGTACAGAGTAGGGAGAGAGCCACGTAGGGGATTTTAACTGAAAAAATAGACCTCTCTCCTGGAATGCAGGATAAGATTCTCCCTCAGCAGCCAGGCCCTTGGGCAGGTCCCACTGACAATGACGGAGCTAACAGAAAAGGAAATTACGCTAAGCATGAAGTTAATTTCTTCTTTCTGTAGCGCTCCACATTGACAATGGTAATCATAACAACTGGGTTCTAAGCAGTAGTACCCAGACAAAAAAATGGGGAGAGATTATTCCATATGCCAGATGCTTCAGAATTACTTGCGAACTGCTGCCTGAGGCTGTAACACTGCAACCAAAGGCTGCATCAGCAGAACTCTGAACACCCAATTTATAATGTTTCGTGAATGTGTGGACTGAAAACCACGTAGCTGCCTTGCCACAGTTATGAAACTGTGGCTTTATCACTCTCCACCCAGGAAGTTACCATCGCCCTGGTGGAGTGAGCCTTGATAAAAGAGCCGGAGGCGTCTTCTTTTTTGCCACACAGGCCTTAGCAACACAGGCCCGTGCTCACCTACTGTAGCTAGGGTGGGTTTAGAAGCTTTTTGCCCTTGTTTGGATGCTCAAAAAAAGCACAAATCGACTTACAAAATTATGATGTACGTTTAAGGTAGATCCTAATGGTGCAAGATAAATTCAAACTTGTGCAATTCCCTCTCTTAAATAGAGGAGGTTGCAGACAGTCAGACAGAGATCTGTATCCTGGGCTCCTGGAAGGTAATGCATACCTGAGGGACGAACACCATTCTGAGTACCACATGTACTTATGCCTAATAAGCAAGGCCACTGTTTTTCGGGTTTTACCGGAAAATCCGGTAAAATTCCGAAATGAGGGCTGCCTGAAAACCGGTAAAAACGAAGATTTCATGGAATCTGGCATTTTCTATCAGATCAGTAAATCTACAAAAAAGTCTGTTTTTCTCTTAATTCCTTCCTGTACTGTTTTCAGTTTGCTTTATTTAATAATCTGTATATTAAGCCTTCTTTAATTCTGATTATTTATCTACATACTAAAAGAATGATAACAGAATCCCGGTAAAATCCGGAAATTAGAGTAACAATCACCAGTGAAATTGCGGAATCTTAAGTCTTGAAAACGGAATTTAATTGTTTTAATCACCATAAATCAGTGGCCTTGCTAATAAAGTATGCCTCCTGAACAGGAAGTCTGAAAAAACAACACATCCAGTGATGTGGATGGGAGTGGTTCGGAAAACTCCTTACAAGAAGCATTCAGAACCCAGAGATCCCACAGAAAACCAGATCAAGACAGGAGACATGTCCTACAAACATGCGCCTAGGAGTCCCTAAGTCAAAAGACCCCCGGGCTGTGATAGCAGAACCCAGTGTCAACCTCTCTGCCTTCTTATAGCAAACCAAAAAATTGCAGAATAAAGGCCGTCTAAGGAGAACCCTTCCCAGCTGGCCCATGGTTAAAAAAAAAAAAGAGAGAGGGAGTGAGTTGGCCCCTATCGGAACATATGCTGCAGGCACTGAGCATCGAATGGCTTTACTGGAGAAAACTACACACCCACCCACCCACATATATACACAATAGGAGTGAGTGGTAAATGAGTGAGATAAAACAGTGCATCATCCACTGCAGTGTGATATTTTTACCCTCTGCTCTACTGTGATGATATGAGACATTTACACACACAGGTCACAAAAGGTCACTGATATCATCACCCTAGGCAGCTTTCCCCTCAGCATGCAAGAAACACCTGTGCTGTTACCATAGACACAAATGCAGAACTACCTGAGAGGTCTCACTGCTGCCTACAGCTAACTCAGTGAGCATTACAAAACACACCTATCCCCCCCCCCCAACTTCCAGCTCATTACTGTGATGCTCTCAACTTGATGCAGCCAGAATTCCAAACAGCACAATTTCACAGAACACTCTGCACTCTGCCTGCAGCTAACTTAATTACCACTGAAAACAGTATCAGCTGTTCTGACACTCTGCCTCTCAGTTCATTACAATTACTGTGATGCAGTTCACTGCAGCCAGACTACTAAACAATGCAGCTTCACAAAAGTATGTTTCTCATTCCTATCTAAAAGTAACTCATTTACCATTGCAAAACACACTCATGTGTCTCTCAGAGTTTATAACACTGCCAGCCCATTCAGAAAAGCTCACACACAGAATGAGCAAACACATTAACAGGAACAGAACACAAGACAGCATAACAAAACTTCTGAAACTCTTTATTCTATTAGAGAGAGTCGAATACATGATGGTTATGGGCAAATATTGTCACTCCCACCGTGAGTTGGATATCTCACTCGAGTGACAATATTTGCCATATCACACTCATGCCCATCATGTATCCCCTCTATATGTATTTTTTTATTGCCTCCACCTCTCAGGAGCCAAGGTGCGAGCTTTATCATTCCTGGATCTTTTGGGGTGAAGAGAGAGAGACCCTGAGCAGGTCTCTGCACACCAGAAGGCGTACTAGTGCTTGCTGCACAAAATTCTCCAAGTCCGAGGACTACAGTCTACTCTGCAGCTCAGCAGCTAAGAAGGAGCGGCTGCCTCCACAGCGTCTTAATTTCTACTGATTATTTTTGCTGTACCCTTTGAAAAAGGCATCAGTAGAGGAAAAATACACTCTGCTGAAGTCCCACACTTGAGGCAGAGCGACCACTGCCCGTCTGTTAGCACCAACAAGACTTAAGAACCTTCTCGGATTCAGGCCCTGCAGCTAGATGCAAACAGATTTGTTGGAGGTCGACCAAACCGGTTGTACAAGAATTCGCAAAACCTCCAATTCAACTTCCACTGCACGGGATGAACAGACTGCGACTTAAGCAGTCCGCCCAAAGGTTCAATACCCCTGCCAGGGAACTATTCCACCCAAAGGTTCAACACCCCTGCCAGGGAGCTGTCCACATTCTGTGACCTCTCGCAACCTCTTCCATACCTTAATGGTTAAGTATGAGTGCCTGCCATGTGTAGCATCATAAGAGGAGCTAGGCCAACCATCTCCAACTCCTGGACATTGATGTGGAGACACTCGTTAGGCTATCCAAGTTCCCTGATTGGGAAAATAAGACTCCGACCTGTCCCCCATACAGCTAGGCTGACATCTGTTGTGAGAATTAACTGTGAAAGTTCTAGTGCAACTTGCTCAGATCTTGCACACCCACTCCTCATCTAAGGAAGTGGGAAGCTAAGGGATAAAACTGACTGATAATTCTCCGATGCGGGATCCCAGGCCTACAGTAAACCCATTAAATAGGCCGCATATGGAAGTGGGCCCACGGGATTAAAGCTGTTGATGCTTATCCTGAGGCCCAACAGCACTGAGTCAGTGCGACTCGGACAAAAGTCACCATCTGGGGGAAAAAAGGCTGCAAAACCTTTCCTGGTTTCATGCTGAAAAATTACTACCAGGCATCCAAGGTCTGACACGTCTCAAGAGAGTTCTGCTCCCAGTTCACCCCTAGCCATATGACTCTGGCACATCTAGAGTGCCAAGTACCGGCCTCTTGCATGAATAAGCAGGTTGTTCAATCAAGATAGACATTAAGCCACCAGGACTACTAACACCTTCAAGGAACTCAGAGAAGCTGACTCTCGGGCAAAGACATGCCCTACGCTGGAGGGTTGATCCAGTATCAACACCTGAAATACTCAGAGTAGGCCTGACGTAAGGAGAGTGAAGGCAGGCATCAGTCAGATGAACTGGGGCTTAAAGTAAATGTGTCAGGTTCCCCAAATGCCTTTTACACATAGTATACCATTGCCCGACATGCTTCAGATGTTGAAGCTGCAATTTGTTTTATAAAAAAATCTGCCTTTTTTTTTTTTATTATGTTTTATCAGCATTTTGTCCTCCAGTATTCTGTGTGTGGCCACACCCCCAGAATGTCATACCAGGGAGCTGTCAGTTTTTTTTTGTTTTTTTTACATACAGCAACAAGGAATTCTGGGTAATTTATAACGTGAACTTAAATGTGCCTTACTCAGAAGCACAGTCCCATATGTTGGTAGTGATGTACACTAATATGTAACTGTCCATAGCAAGGCATTGTGGGTAAAATACAAACATGTTTTCTAGTTTCCTTACTGTGAGATGCTGTCCCATATTCCTGTAGAGGTGCCAACAATATACAGTAAGCTTTTGTATGTTTATTTTCACAACAATGCACTGTGCATACTGTATCTATCTACAAAACTTCTATACTGAGAGATGTAGTCTATTTCTGCCATGAGCACAAAAATATAATACCCTGTATACTAATTTACATAGTGAAGCATTGTGGGTATAGTACATAGTTAATCTGTCTATCTAAAACTAAAAACTGACCGTGTCCCTTTAATAATTTTGTTTCCCTCGTATGATGTCACAGTTGGGGGTTGCAGTACTGAGAAAAAAAGGGGTGGGTTATGCAAATCAGGCAAAGCACTGAAATAAAAGGATTTTTTTCATGGGAGACAGCATTATTTGGCAGTTTGAATGGTAGGAGACTGATCCACAACTCCTACAGGTTACTACTCCCATTTGCTATGGCAGGCTTGCACCTTTACTTTAAGAAAACCCCCTACCGCTGGCCCGGTGGCGTAGAGGGTTGAGGCATCTAGCTTTACCTCACGTCATGCAGTTGACCTGGGTTCAGGATTGACCTCTGGTCGCCTGGAGCAGGATTTAGCTGCCTATTGGCAGCTCTCCTCTCTTGGGGTGGACACTGTCCCTCCAGTAGTCCTGTCACCACTGGGTGGAGGTCCGGTGATGGGGAAGGGGGTAGCTAGTAAGGTGGGGCGTTCCGCAGTGCCTAGCATGCGCGTGCCTTCACACGCGTATGTCAGTGCCCCGGAGACACGTGAGTGGGGACAGGTGAAAAAGGGAAAAACCTACAAAATGTAAACAAAACAAAAAAAAAAGAAAACCCTTGCCTGAGCAGCCTGGTGATTGATCTCTGGGACTCCCTCCAGAAAGACTCTGGAGCACAGATAAAGGTACAGGCTCATAACTAAGAAATCTGACAACCCCCAGACTTCTGGGGCCCATAAAATAAAACCCATACAATAAAACAAACAGGACCCTTGTACTCATTGAATAGCGAGACCTGTACTCTGGCTCGAAGAGAGCCAGAAGTTCTGATGACATCTGGCCTTTCCGCCGCCCTTGAAACCTGGGTCAGAGAAGTGATCCCTAACAAGGTGTCTGACATTGTTCTGGCCCATCCTGAGGAAAACTCCTCTAATCTATCAACAAGTAGTCAGGGATGGGCCGCGTGTTCTCTAGTGAGGCACCATGCTGTGGTGCTGGGCCTGCTGCATGGTGCCTGGCCAGTGCTTCTCTGATACTGTAACCTGGTTACCTGAGTAGGTGCCTCCATTTCCAGGAGCCAGTTTCCAAGGGAACTGAACTCTCCTCGGAACTGTCTGCTCTGGCCGTTACCATGACTCCATTAGGTTATGGTATTCTGCACTCTTCAAATAGCATCAAGGGCAGAACCAAACCACAGGCCTCCCTCACAGGGATGATAAACAGGTTAGCTATGAAGCTTAACCAGACACAGCGACAAGCCACATGGCCCTCATGGTCAAAAACAATGAAACAGGCCAAGCAGTTTGTCCCAAAGATCTCCAGTTAAAAAAACACCTGGAAGGTGGAACCATGCCCATGAATTGCAAGAAAGGCTCGCCACTTGGAAAAAAGGCAGAACAAAGTTGGCCAGGGTAGTGACCCATATGCTGAAGGCTCTAGCCAATAAAATATATTCAAGATGTACCACTGTGGTGTGCCAATAAGAGGCAAAAACCCCTCCTGTACACAGTGTTCACCTGCTTAATCATGAAAGACTGATAGGGCAAGAGCCATCTATAGGCAGGGCGGTGTCTTTTCAGAAATACAAACGGCCTCGTCTTCCAATGGAGGAGCCTCCCACCCAACAGACATTTTCCTTAAAAGGAAAAAACATGGCATGGATGGGAAGACACTTTTTTTTTCGATCCACACCTGTCCAGTGTTGCTCAAGAATTTTGGTGACATAGTAGCCAGAGAAGATGCAGACAGAGATGGACTGACATTCGCTGTCCCTGCAGACTGACCCTCCTGAGCTGGAGGACCACATGCTTCAGCTATCCAAAAAGACAAGGGCTTATGAGTCAGGGGAGAAAAACATCTCTGATGTGATTTTTAAGGTCAGGACCTTCCCCAAGATCCTCGTAATCAACATCCTGACCTTCGGAAAAGCAGGGTCGGGGCCTGCCTACGCATCAGTTATCACAGCCTAAGCTCACTGCACCGCACCTGGATGTGCCTGGATGGGGCCCCCTGACCTGAGGGGCCCCACTGTGGTTGGATGTATCTGCACGGATGTAATGCGGGACATCGGGGCTGAAGCTCACTTTGGCCCCACAAAGATAATAACTTGAAATTCTGCTGCCGCTGCCTTGAAGGACCAGGTGCTCCCCTCCCCAGACCAGAGAACTGACTGAGGGATGCTGAGCAAAACAATAAAGGCAAAAGAACCCATGGGGGAGGGCCTCATGACCCTTGTTGCAGGACTTACACTGTTTCTTAATTAATGGTCTCTGATAAGTCATGGTACCAAAGAATATAATTGTGTAAAATAACAATTGTGAGGTAAAAATAATACTTAGCCTCAATATATTTTCTAGGCTAAAGAATTATTTTCCACAGCGTTGTCTTAGAACACCTTGCTCAGTGTCACACATCATGCAAGTAGAGGTTGTGGGAATCAAACCCAGATCCGCTGAATGAATAAACCATAATTATGTAATAATTATAATCCCTATTGCTTGTTGGACTAAGAGAAGGCCGTGGGAAGCAAACCCAGGACTGCTGGATTTATGTAAGCCATAATAATATAATGATTATTAGTCCCATTGCTAGTTGAGCTAAAACCAGCAAGGCAAGTATAATCCTGTAATAATGTGCTAAAAATATCTCAGGTTTAAATGTATTAGTGTTTGTCACAGGAAAAAAAAAGGTTTTTACTTAATTATTCTAGTTTGTTTAAATCTGCCAAGGCAATTGCCCAAGAGAATCCGTGCATTCAAAAACACTAACTGCATGATGCGAGCCCCCTGGGCTCATGGAGGAGCTAGCACGCGTGCACACACCTGCCCTATGCATGCATGCACTTGTGCAATACAAGTCAATGGCGGTTAGCACTGAGCACGTGCGTGCACTCAGGACACTGGTGGGAAGCTGAGGAGATAAAGAAGCATGCAACCAGCCCTAATGACGGCTGAGCAAATGGTAAATACAGAGGTTAAGGTGCAAAAATCACCAAAAACCTCACAAGCTGTCCCAAAATCACAAGTTTGCCTGTAATAGTAAAAAAAAAAAAAAAAACACACACAAAACCTCAAGTGGGGGTGGGGGGAAGAACTGACGTAAAAGACGAGTGACCCCCAGAGACCCTAAGCTCCCAATAATTTAAATCTGTATCTACCTGCAGCACCTTTTTTTTCCCCTTTTCAAAAGTTTTCAACAGGAGACCATTAAAAACACACCCTAGCAAGGCAAACTTGGCTCCCAATCCCCACAGGGAATGAGCAAAAAAGGCAGGTTATTCAATTGGAAAGCCACAGCTTAACAGGCACAATTTAAATTTAGGGGTGCTCCCTGTAAACAGGCAGCGCCAACCTGCACAGCAGAACTGCAGCCCAACTGAAGTCTTGGATCTTGAAATCTTCTAAAGTAGCTCTGACCCCTTTGAATGGCACAGCTTAACTGGGGAGATGCTGTTATTGCATGGAATCCTCACATGCCTAACATTCCAAAGCTGGGGCTGTGCCATTTCTCTGGTAGGGGTGCTCTAAGCCCAGCTGTAATGATTACCCACTGACAATGCAAAGCGCTACAGAAAATAAAATTGTTTGTTAAGAAGATTTTTTAAGTTATTTCCCTCCACTAAAAGCAGTTAGGTCTTTTGTTTGTTTTTAATATTTTATGGCTCCCCTTAGCCGGCACAGATGTACCTCATTCTCTGCCCCATCCTGTGCCATTCTTCCAACCCTCCCCCCCAGGACTTACCAAGAGACTGAGGTTACCCATATGGTGGGCCCCCTCCCAGGGAAGGATGAGAGGGAGGAGGGAGTAAGGAATATGCTAATCCGGCAGTCATCCAGGTGAGGGAGAAAGAATGGAGCCAAGACTGGGCATCATGAAGCTCTGCTAAGAGTTTTTTTCCTCGTGCAGGATCCCCAACGACGAGGACATGAAATAACATACTAGGTACGCAGTGTGCGTCCTGCATGCTACGTGCCGACATCTGCCTCAGCGCCAATCCCCATCTTGCAGGCCTGTATGACGTACTGAATCCTGACCACAGCCAGAAGTCAGAATGTTACTGAGAAGTTATTCCTACCCCACCCGAAGGTGGAGAGCTGTCTACCAGATGCTCATCCTCCACCCTTCCCAGCAGACTCTCGGACGCTCCAGGTTCGCTCCTCAACCCAGGTCACTGGCGCTACAAGTGGTAAAGCTACCACTGTGCCGGCAGGCCTGCAAGGAATCAGATCTTGACTGCAAATACCATGACTAGTATGGGCTGCAAACAAACAACTACTCTGGATAGAGTACTCAACCATCAGCCCCATCATCTAGTCCTAGCTTGGGCCCATAACGGGACTTTAAATGGGACTTTTTAGTCAAGGCAGATCTCTGACCCTGGATATAAAACACAGATTATACATGGCAAGAACATTTCCTGTGCTCTGATTGGTCAGTGTGTGCTTGGGACAGTGAAATTATTTCAGCATAACATCACTGTATCAAGTTCAGGCACCCACATGACTGATTTACATATTCTCTTAGCATATGCCAAGGCATAAAACAAGCAGGTTCACATCGCAATTTGCGACCCAAGAATCAGGAAATGCGAGTCAACTGCTTGCATGATTAGCAGTGATTGCTAATCATGTAAACTGGCCGTCCCCCTAATATTCCCTGGTGTCTAGTGGTGCCCCCCACCCTCCGATCACATGCCCTTTGTTTATTTTTCTTTCCCTGGTGTCTAGTGGCCCCTTCCCAACCCTCTGCCGATGGCCATCCCCATATGCTGTTCTACTGGCACCCCCACCCTCCTATCGCGACTCCCCTAGTATGATTTATTAAAGTTCCCTGGTGGTCTAGTGGCACCATACTCATTGCTGTCCTCATCATTCCCTGGTGTCTAGTGGCATCCCCACCTCCCTATCCCCAATCTGTCTTGTCCGTAAAAAAAGAAAACGGTTCGCAATGTTTTTTGTTTTTTTTTTTAAACCTGCAAGAAAAACAAAATGGTCCCTCGCTGATCATATCTCCTTCCCACCCACACCTCCCACTCAGCAGCTACCATCCCACTCCCCAGTACATCCCCACACACCCTCACTCACGTGAGGTTCAAGAGCCGTTCTCCGATCCAAGACACGTCTTGCTGCTGGAACTGGTGACTGCAGTATGAGAACCAAGGTAAATGCGGTCCTATCCATTTCAATGGGGGTTTAAACTTTGGTACATAACTTGCTCATTTTTTGAGATACCGACCCCGAATTTTCAACATAGCCTTTTGGGGAACCCACCTCATGAACAATATAACTGTGATTAAGCAACTCCTGCCCGAAAGGTGATTTCGCAGTTGCTTGGCGAATTTAACTTTCGGGCAGGATTTTTGTAATGACAGTCATATTGTTCATGAGATGAGGTCAAAAGAAGGCTATGCTGAAAATTTGGGATCAAAATACGAAAAACTGTCAGCGTTATGACCAATTGTTGCAATTTTGCTACACACCCTCATAACTTTGGAATTTTTAAATATTTTGACACCAGATTTTCAACATAGCCTTCTTATTACCCCACCTCATATATGTCACAGCTGTCATTTTTCAGATCATGGCCAAAATGAGTTTCCGCACCTGTGACACAGAATGGCATTTCAGTTGTGCAAAATTATGCTTTGGCAGGGATTGGAAGATTTTCTGCACCAGGTACATGAGGTGGGGTAATGAAACAAGCATATGCTGACAACTTAGTCAAAATGTCAAATTCAGTCTCAAAACTATGTATACAATACCTAGTTTGTCAATGTGTACAATAATAAGTAATAATTACATGGTTTAAAGCAGGGCTAGAAATAATTTTTTGTAGATGGCTGTCCATGGGACAGGTGCAGTATTCATTTTGACTGTCCCACAGAATCTGTGTGCCTGTCCTGTTGATTTTTGTTGACTAATTTTATATTTGTTTCCCAATATGGGCTGATAATTAAGTGTGCCCCTGGCTAAGAGCTTAATAACTGAAGGTGCCCCTTATAACGTACCCTAAAAAGGGTTACTGAATATTACGCACTGGCTGGTACATGTTCCAGAAAAGACCAAACTCACTGCCCTAAGGGCTTTTAATTTACTTCACCACACTGCTCAGTAGTAGCCCTGACCCAGGGCCCTTAATTCCCTTCTGCTCTGCCCTGACAAGTCAGTCAGCTGCCTCTGCTCCTATGTATAGCTTGGACAATAAAAGTCTACCTCTACTTTGTAACCCTGACAAGGGCTTTTAACCAGCCTCCCCATATCCTGTATTTGGAGCCCTTCCTGCCCTGATGGGGTTTTAAGTGGTTGTCTCAGCCCTCTAGTTCCTCTCCTAATCTCTAAATACAGTCTCCCCCTCTCTCTGCCTGGACTGCCTACCCTAAAAAGGGCATTCAAATACCGTTTTCTAGCCTTAAAATGGCTCTTTATTGGACTTATCCAGGTCCCTTGTAGTTGGTAGATAGCCCTGAATAGTGTTTTTAATTTGCATCCCCAAAACTCTGCTGCCTGTGAACAGGAGCTAGTCTTGGGCTGCTGCTGCAACCACAGCACACAAATAAAGGAGGTGTGCAGTGCAGAAAGTAAAAGGAAGACTGGTAACTGCACATGCAGTGACAACACTTGCGCAGTCTAGTCTTACCATGGCACTGTTTCCATTTCGGCAGCTTCACAAAACCTCCGACTGCACTGAAGAGCCCATCACGGGAGACTGGGTTGAATAAACATCTCAAAGACAGTTGGGTCGTACATAGCCTAACCGAACAGGTGGCAGCATCTCCTGGGTCTTAGTGCCTGCTAATGCTTTTCACTTGGTGCCTGTCCCAAGGACAGGCAGGGTATTGAAACCAGCTGTTCCTATGGATAACTGGGTGTCTGGGACAGGCAGACAGGTGGTTATTTCGACCCCTGGTTTAAAGTAAAAATACCCATTCTAGAAAACTGCTAATCAAGATTGGCTGATTGCTAATCATTTTTCATTTTGATTAGCAAAGGCCACCAATCAACTCCCCGGCACTAATTTATGCCTTGTACATATCAGTGCTCTAAGCCTATCTTCATAAACCCAATCCTTGTCTCCCAGCCCTCCTACCTCCCAACAAAATGCCACTTTAAGTAATGTAGTTCTGTGGCAATCCGCTACGTTTCTTAACTTCACAGCAGACTTAATTAACTGAGAGCATTACCATATGGTTTCAAATACAGAAAGCTGAATTTCAAAATGACAGTATGCGTCAGCGTTGTCCCTCTCTTCTCCACTCATTAACGCCAGTATCACGCTCCACTCCCTGGCTGCCTAATTTTATTTAATTTTTTAAAAAAAGTAAAAAAAATCATGCCCTCAAAATGCTAGGCACACTTCTGCTCAGTGCATCACGAACTCCAGATGCACGTGATCACAGCATCTCACATGCTCCACTTACCGATCGCCAGCCTCCAGGTAAAGTCACACAGAGACACTCAGGAGGCGGGGGTGGGTGGATGACAATGGGAACTATACAGTATAAAGTGAACAACTACAGCCACATTGGCCCCAGCAGAATCAGAGACAGTGTGGGTGGTGGTGGTGGGGATGACAGCAACAGTGAGAGACACAAAGAAACTAAAAACTGTAGCACCACCTACGGGCTAAACAGCAGCTTAGATTTTTTTTTTTTTTTTTTTTAATATGTACTTGCACATACAAAAATAAACATAAAATATATTTCAAAATGTATTTTGTATTTTTTTAATTTTGTAGGAAAGTGAGCTACTGTATAACAACAATAATGCACTCCAGGGTGTGTGTCATGCTGGGATAACGTCACTTCTCGGGTGCCGGATGCACTCTGCCTGCAGCCTAATGCCCAGCTAACCACAGCATAATGTTATCCCAGCACAACACACACCCTGTCATGCATTATTGCTTACATTTATCATTGTATTTCACAGATAGAAGACTCAGACACGGCCGATCTCCGATAGGCTTGAAGCAGTGATTTTATTCAGAGAGTTCATACGGGAATAAAAGTTACGGGAAAAGGCCCTCCAAGTTCAGAAAAATGGAACCGATTGTAGGGAGAGTAGGGGCAACACTGTTATATTGAGCATTTTCCTCTTTCATTTATGTGGTCACTCACTGCATAACACAAGCGTAAAATGGGAGATGGATGCAACATGAAGCTTCAGCTCTCTGTTTACAAAAATCAGAGGAAACGGACATTCTGTGCTGCAGATCCGATCCTGCGGAATGCCTTCCTGGCCTCCCGACAAGGCCATCTCTACTGACAGGAACTTCAAAGAGGAAGTCAAGAAGTGGGTGGTTAGTACTGTAGCTTACCTGAGCCCCATAACCTAATTTGATATGGTTAGAATTTATTTTAGATCTTTGCTGTTTTGTGGTTTTTGTAACACTTACTGTGTGTGCTTACATTATTTACTACCTGAATACCCGTAAAACAAATCTGCATGAAACTGAAGTTCAGATCTCCCCTAGTCTGCCAACCATCCCTCAAAATATCTGTGTGCTGCCCTCCAACCCCTGTCCATGATTTCAGAAGGGAAGGCAGTAGTAGCTCCAGATTATCCAGAGAGCCCACCCCCTTGGCCCACAGCACACTTACTCTATTGTAAGAATTGCGAGGGACAGGAGTCCGTTGGCACGTGGCCAGAAAAGAGGGGGTGATGCAGTTTGGTCACTGCTCATTAATGATGTTACACAAACTCTCCAATGCTGTAACTGCTTCAGCCTGCCCTCCTGGTTGCACACCAAGTCGCTCCTATGTCTCACAAGCTTTACACTGGAGCGGGCACACTGTGGGACAGGGTGGCTGGGCTAGCCACATTACTTGAAACTACTGCCCCACCTCAAATCATCTATTGAGGGGACAGACGGGGGTGCCCACCACATCACCATACAAAATCCTGGCAGAGGGGGATGCTGGGGAGAGAGAATACCATAAATACAGGTTACTCACCTGTAACAGGAGTTCTAGGAATGGTATATGTTGTTCATCCACACTGTCTGGCAGGTTCCTTGCCACTTTAAATCTTGCCGGAAGGTCTTCAAGCTGGCTCCTCCCACCCACCCGGGTGGTAAAACTCTTGGCTCCGCCCCATGACGCCAGATCTAGCCCGCTGGAAGACAGGTTGTGCGTCGAAGCAGGGGAGGTCGGGTGGGTCGTGTGGATGAACAAGATATACCATTCCTAGAACCCCTGTTACAGATGAGTAACCTGTATTTCTAGGGAAATGGATATGTTGTTCATCCACACTTTCTGGCAGACTCCTTGCAGTTCTCTGGGAGGAGGCAGGCAAGGCACACACACCCTACTTGGTAAATAAAGACTGGAGAACCGAGGCCCCAAAACCAGCATCCTGGTGTGACTCAAGGTCGATGTGGTAGTGGGTGATGAAGGTGTGTGCCGACTTCCAGGTAGCAGCCCTGCAGATTTCATGGATATGGACATCCTTGGAAGCAGCCACCGATGCAGCGGTATGGCGGGTAGAATGAGCTCTTATCCCTCTGGGAGGCTCCATGCCCGCCAACCTATAGCAGAGATCTATGCAGGAGGTGACCAACCTGCCTATCGTCCGCTTGGCTGCAGGTCTGTCAGGTGCGGCTTCAGCACAGGTGACAAACAGCAGGCGAACCTCTCCCCGAACTTCAGCCATCTGCTCCTTGTAATAAGCGAGCGCTCTTATTAGGTCCAAAGTATGGAGCCTATATTCGGCCTCCGAGGTGCGACTGGGGTAGAACACCGGCAATGTCAACACCTGGTTAAGGTGAAATTCCGACACCACCTTCGGAAGGAATTTCAGGTGGGGGCGCAGGACAACCTTGTCCCTGTGGAAGACCAGATAAGGAGACTCGATGGAAAGTGCCTGGAGCTCTCCCATCCTTCTGGCTGACGTGATAGCCACCAAGAAGGCGGTCTTCCACAACAGGTGAGAGATGTCACACCTGTGCATCAGTTCGAATGGCTTGCCCATGAGCTTAGTCAATACCAGCCGTAGATCCCATAGAGGTGGAGGTTCTCGCACCGGGGCTATGTGATCAAGGCCTTTGGAAAAGCACCTGACCACCTTCTCCTGCGCCACCGACTGCTTCCCGGCCCACGCCTGGAAAGCAGAGATGGCTGCCAGGTGCACCTTAAGGGTCGTTGACCGAAGCCCTAGCTGAGAAAGGCACCACAGGTAGTCCAGAATGTTTGCCAAGGAACAGGAGGAAGAGTCCAGACCCTTGCCCTGACACCAAATGGAGAATCTCTTCCATTTGAAGGCGTAGCATTTTCTGGTCGACTCCTTACGGGACGCCTCAATGATGTTGAGGACTCGTCAGAAAGACCCAAGGCCTGGAACTCTAGCCGCTTAGGAACCAGGCCGTCACGTGCAGGGATTGAAGGTCTGGATGGAATACCTTCCCCTGACTGACTGAGATCAGGTCCGAGTGGGCTGGAAGCCGCCTCGGGAGCCTGGAGCTGAGACTGAGGAGATCTGGATACCAGAACTGGCGGGGCCAGTCTGGGACTACAAGAATCACCTGCGCCTTGTCCCTCCTCGCCTTGAGAAGCACCTTGTAGATCAAGGAAAATTGGGGAAAGGCGTAGAAGAGGCCCAGGGTCCACGGCCTCGATAACGCATCCCCCTGCAGCAAGCCCTGCTGAGAGGGGCGGGCATGAAACAGTCTCAGCTTCGCATTCTCCCTGGAGGCAAAAAGGTCTGCCTGAGGCGTGCCCCAGTGGGAGAACAGATCTTGTACTACCTCCGGCAGGAGACACCACTCGTGAGACGCAGCCCCTATCCGGCTTAGGGCATCGGCCAGGGTGTTGGAGGCTCCTGCCACATGAATGGTGAGGAGATCCGCCTCCAGGCTGCGCATGGGTGACCAATTGCGGAGAGCTTCCCTGCACAGAGGCATAGAGCGCATCCTGCCCTGACGGTTTAGGTAGTACATGGTCGTGGTACTGTCCGTCTGGACCTGAAACACTTGACCCCGTAGAAACGGAGCGAAGGCAGTGAGGGCTAGACGTACCGCTTGAAGCTCCAGCAGGTTGATATGGCACCGGGACTCCCGAGGGGACCAGAAGCTGTGCGCTCTGTGCTCCCCCAGATGGGCACCCCAACCCACCAGAAAGGCATTGGTCAATATCGAGACCGTCGGTTCGGGGCGGACAAACGGGATGCCTTCCTGCAGATGTGCTGGAATGGTCCACAACTGGAGAGCATTCCACATCCCCTGGGTCACTGTCACTAGCTGATCCAGTGGATCGAAGTGCTGTGACCACTGGCTGGCCAGCCCCCATTGAAGGGGACGCATATACCAGCGGGTCCAATGGACCATGCTGGTGCAAGCTGCCATGAGGCCCAGGAGGTGCAGAAAGTCCCAGGCAGGACGCGATTGCCCAACCTGAAATGACTGGGCAAAGAAGGAAAGAACCTCAGCCCTGTCCGCTGGGAGCCGTGCTCTGGCTCGTAGAGAGTCGAGCTCTGCCCCGATGAATTGTATCACCTGCTTTGGCACAAGTTCTGACTTGGCCTCGTTGATGAGGAGGCCAACCTGAGAGCAAACCTGGAGGGCCAGATCTCTGGACCGCTCCACCTCCACTCCGGAGGGGGCTGCAATCAGCCAGTCATCCAGGTAGGGGTACACCCGGACCCTTCAGCGCCGCAAGAATGCTGTCACCACTGCAATGCATTTGGTGAAGACCCTGGGAGCTAGGGAAAGGCCGAAGGGCATGGCCCGTAACTCGTAAAGGGATCCCTCCGCTCTAAAGTGGAGGAATCTCTGGTGGGATGGATGGATTGGGACGTGAAAGAATGCATCCTGAAGGTCCAGAGAACAGAACCACACACCTCGTTCCAAGGATGGGATTATCTGAGCCAAAGTGACCATCCTGAAGGTCCGAGACCTTAGGAACCTGTTCAGGTCGTGCAGGTCGAGAATGGGGCGCCAGCCCCCATCCATTTTGGGACCAGGAAGTACCTGGACACAAACCCTGGGTCTGGAGGAAGATCCGCCACCTTCCTGTTCACCTTTTTTCCGAGGAGCAGGGCAATATCGGCTCTGCAACCCAACAGACAGGCTGCGGACCCCACAGCCGCCCCGAGGGGTGACAGCTCTGAAGGGTGGGGCCTGCTCGAACTCCAGGGGCAGGCCCTTTCCTACCACCTCCAACACCCAACGGTCCATGGTGATAGTGGACCAGGCGGAAAGGAAGTGGCGGAGCCATCCCCCCACGGGGGGAACCATGGGGGAGTGACGAGGCTGGGGGTGACACCCCTCAACCCGTTACTGGGCAGGCTAAGAGGAGGGACCAGCCGAGGGACCTCCTGGGCCTTTACCTCCCTGCTTCCTGTTGAAGGAAGCCATGGGCTTGGGTTTGGGATGCCAAGCGCGAGCCTGCTGGACCTGGTGCTGGTGGTGTTGGGCCGGATGTGCCGCAGGCGCAGAAGGACGAAAGGACTTGTGCTGCTGCTGTCGGCGGCCTTTGTCCTTCTGGGTGGAGGTGACACAGTCCAGAGTGGCATTGGACTTTTCAATCCACTGGAGGTGACCTTCCACTCCAGGGCCGAAGAGGTCGGTCCCCAAGAAGGGGACATCCGCCAGTTTGTGCTGGGTATCCGCCATGAAGGTGGATATCCTCAGTCATGCTTTGCGGCGCATGGCCACCGCTGCCACAACTGATCTGGCACAGGAGTCTCCGATGTCCAGAGCCGTTTGGAGCTGCTGCTTAGCCACTGCCCTACCCTGGTCCCGCACCTGCTGGACTGTGGTCTGCAGGTCGGCCGGGAGATGAGGGACCACCTCATCCAGGGAGCCCATGGGGGCATGGAAGAAGTGTGCCATCAGCACGGCTGAGCTGGCCTGGCGGAGGCCAAGGGAGGATGCAGCGTACACCATGCACCCGGCGCAGTCCAGCTTTTTGGACTCCTTGTCGGGGGACTTGTCCACGTCCCTAGCATTCCTGGAACGCCAGAAAACGCTGTTGGTGACCAACCCCTCAGCAGAGGAGTGTTCTGAAAAACCGGGCAAAGAGCCGGTAGGGACCGCATACTTCCTGGCCATCCTGGCTGAAGGCGCAGGACAGGAAGCAGGCTGCTGCCAGAGCTCCAAGGCTAGGCCAACAATGGCTTCAGCCACCAGAAAGGCCTCTATGGGTGAATCTCCTTGGTCCAGTATCTCCGTCAGGGGATACTTGGCCCGCTTGGATACAGGCTCGAGCTACATCCCGGTGGACTCCGAGTTGAGCTGAAGCAAACCCATGAAGGACGATGGGCTTTCGTTCATCGACTGGCCCCCGGAGGACTCCAGGTCAATAGGCCTGGAGAACAGGGAGGAGTCGTCGTCGGACTCTGAGGAGTCCGCGAAGAGCTGCCTGGGGCCTCAGCCACCCTCCACCTGCTGAGGACGGTCGGGAGTGAGGGTGGCCGACAACCTGTGGGGCAGGCCCTGACCTGACCAAGAGTCCTTGGTCAGCGCCCCCGATTTCAGTTATGGAGGTGGAGATTCCACCACAATCGGTGGGGCAGCTGGTTTCAGCCGAACAACCGGCCCAGGCTTGAGCACCTCGGCTACAGCGAGGGGTTGTTTCGGCCGCTCGGGTGACAGCCACTTGATGGCAGGGGAAGTTGATGGCGTCGGCTTGTTCCCAGACAGAGTAACTGCTGCCACATCAGGTTCTCGTAGCGTCGACACAATTTGCGCCGAAGCCACTCCTCTTCTGAGGAGGAAGACGAGGACGAGCGGCAGCGCCGCTTACCTCAGTGCCAAGACCGAGACCACCGATGTCAGTGGGATCGGCTGGACCGAGACGATGTCCGAGACAGAGATCCTCGTTGTTTCCAAGGATAGGTCTGGAAAGGGGCCGGGGACACCCACTCTTCCCTCGGCTCAGAAGCCTTAACCGGGGACTGCAGCACCGCGGGCACAGGCAGGTCCTCGGTCTCCACTGGGGGAACCAGTGAAAAAGGGTTGTCGGCCTCACCAGTCGACAGCCCGTCCGATGGGTCGAGAAAAATCTTGACCGCGTCGACAGGTGTCTCAGCCAGCTGGCCTGATGGGGACGCCATGAAGCCAGTGGCCTTAGCCGCAACCTCGACCGAAGTCGAAAGTTGACTGTCCGGGGAAAGGGACCTCTCCCGCTCCCACGAACGCCGACGATGGGACTTACCCTTCGAGTCCTTCTTTTTGGACCGAGAGGAATGTCCCAATGGTCCCTCTCCCTTCATGGAAAGGTATTGGAAAAGCTCCCTAAAAGAAGCTGAATATGAGGTACCCAGTGAGAGCGGGATAAATGCCGCGACCGTAGAGGAAGATGCGGCCTGAGCCGCCTCCTCCTCGAGGGCGATCATCTGCTCAAGTTGCTCAGCCGAGCCAGCCACCGCTGTAACCGCCCAACGGGCCTCCTTTGACTTAACCGGCGGGTAGCGCTTCTCCGGGCGCCCAAGCTGTAACCAGGCAGCATGGTCCTCCAGGACATTGGCCAAAAACGAACGGCATGACTCGCAGGCCTGCGGGTTGTGTTCTAGGCCGAGGCAGTAGACGCACGTGGAGTGCGGGTCCATCCTGGACATCTTCTGCCCACAAGGGCACCACCGAAATCCGGAAGTCGATTTGTCCATCACAGTTGCGAGGGAGAGAGATGACCGAAGTCACGAAAATTTTAATATAAGTTTCAGGCGAACCGAAGAATTTAGGATCCAGTCTACATGCAGAGCGTTAAGGAGGGAACCTGAGCTTCCAAGCGGTAAGGAAGATCTGGCATCATGGGGCAAAGCCGAGAGTTTTACCACCCGGGTGGGTGGGAGGAGCCAGCTTGAAGACCTTCTGGCAAAATTTAAAGCGGCAAGGAATCTGCCAGACAGTGTGGATGAACAACATATCCATGTCCCTAGAACATGGGTTTGTGCATGCACCTCTGCAGTTTTTGTTTGAACATGTCTACCATGGACAGAGAGATATTTAAACCTACACTACTATTGCATAGACTGTAATTATTGGTGCCAGTTCACTAGTGCAGCGGTAGGGCTGCCACTTGCAATGCCAGCAGCCCAGGTTCAGGAACGAGCCCGGGATGATGGAGGGGGCCGTTTGATGGAGCAGGATCAAGTGTTCACTGGAACTCTCCTCCTGGCAGAGTTGCTGGGACTGCTGCAATACAGTCACCTGGTTAATCACAGGTGATGGCGCAGTTGGAGTGGCAGAAGGGGGCGAGAGGACATCGGCTGCATCAGAAAGTGAGCATGCTCTGCGTGCACACTCCACGCTGCCTCACATGCCAACAACCATGGGGAGAATAAACAAGGTGGAAAACCCAGGGAGCAGGCAGCAGGATGCTGGCACCCTTTTAGCTCCATTAACCTGAATGGCCACTCAGAACCACCCGCATTAGACAGACCAGTTGGGGGCCTGGCACTGTACATCTCTTGGATGGAGCTGCAGGAGATGCACTGTGGACCCCCTTAAGTGCAGAGGTAAGAATCACAGAAGGGAGAGATGAGACTGTCGGCATTCAGGCAGATTACAGGGCTGCACTGGTGAAGGGGAATAAACAATATGAAGAATAAACAGATTGTCATTATTGTTCTCCGTCTTGCTGAACACTGTAAACTGCTCCAGTTTTTAGAAACACACTAAAGAAAATAAGAAAAACCTATTCCTAAGAGTAAGACTGAGCAAAAACACCCAACTCCCTTCCTCCACAAGCTAAAGGGGCACCCTGTTGAACAGAGTCCCCCACAGTTTGAAAGCCTACGAGAAGGTCTTGTAAATGAGGCATTGTGCTTACGTGTAGCTGGCAGCGGTACAGAGGTATTGTTGATTATGTCTTCCCCATACTACTACTACTACTACTACTACATTGCCACCATCTTTAGAATCTTGGGCTGTCACAGAGTGAAGCTGTGCCAAACCACATTGAAACCAAGCATAGCATCTCCCCTCAGTGAAATCAAAAGGTTATAAAAACCGTGCCAATGAAGCTAGGGCAGAAAGTCTTCAATATCTTTGGACTGCTGCCAGCTACAGGTAATCTCAATGTCTTATTCAAAATACCTTTTCACAGGCTCTCAAACTATGATGGCCACTAGTCACAAATGCTCTGCTTTAACAGAATGACAATGCTAAGAAACAATGATTTACAAGGTCATAAGTGCATTGTGTACAGCTGATAAAGGCCAAAGCTGAACGCAGATGTTAGTCATTGTCCAGTGTGTTTATGACCCACCAAAAACCATTAGTATTACCACTACTGTATCAAGTTACTAGTACTTGCTTTGCTTTTGTGTTCAAAATGAGATATCGATGCCATATTATTCAAGCTTTGAACTACTGACAGTATGTTTCCAAAATTAGCATTGGATCAGTTGCTCTTTGGCATATCTGGAGTGTTTTTCCCTTCATTTGCATACTCAGAGTGCCTTTTCCCTCATATGCATACTTGGAGTGCCTCTGTGGCCAGATAATGGCAGTGAGGATAAGTAAGCTCACTGGGGTACAATTTCTTCTAAGCCTCTGATCAAGCTATATTTAACACTCTAATCCCAACACCGCTAATCTCAGGTTGTGACCAACATGCCACCCCCAACACAACCTGTAATGGGGCCCTTCAAGGCAGAGGGAGTCATCCAGTGCAACGGAGGCCATGCACAGAGCTCTAGAGTACCAGAAACCATCCCAGAGTTTTGCTCCCCCACTGCCTGTTCTTCACGCTGCACTCCCACAGAGAAGGTGACCCTGGATGTTCCAGGTGGGAGCACAAGCACTTGCGTGCTGAAGCAGGGTCAGATAACATATTCCCCTCCCACAGATGCATGGCGCTACTGCTGCTTTCTGCGTCCCAAGCCACCAGGGGCAGCATTACACTGGTCAGCCTTCCTCTTTTAACCAAATCCACCTAGGCGTTCCCAGCCCTTGGAGAAGACTCTTCCCAAAAGGCTGAGAACTTCTGGTGGGTTTGGCAAAAATCAAGCTGCCAGAACTAGGCAGGTCCAAATCATTAAAATATACAGCACCCAGACAGAGTGCAAATGCCCAGATTTGCCAGTCCAAACACTCTGGCTGGATGGGCAGGTCTGGCTTTAACCAGTCTGGTCCAATCCCTTTGGGCTGGGCTGTCTCTTACCAGTCTCATCCAATCCCATTCCGGCAGTCTAGTTTTTCATCAAATCCCAGTCAAGGGTGAAAAGTGGACTGCAGGAACCGGATTGATAAAAGCTGGACCAGTTCATAGGGCCAGTGTGGCCAGACTGGCAAAAAAGCATGCATTTGTGCCCAGTATGGCTCTCTGGATTTTACTGATTAGGTCCTGTCCAGGTCCAACAGTTTGGCTTTTAACCCTACACTACATCAGCCACCTGCTTGTCCGCACCTGTGATCTACTCTCCAGGTGAGACCCCATGTCAGTACTGTGACAAGCAGTTCCTTAATTGCTGCACATAGTGTATTTGTATTTGAAAAACCATTATGGGCTTCTACAACTCATTCTCTCCCGGTGGCCATTTTGGGTCGGGCTCAGCAATAGATGGTTCTGACGCAATATGGTGGCTACCGGACCGAAGAAGTTAAGGCCTAAGCCACAGACATGAAATTCAGCATGCATGTCAAAAAGCAGAAGCAGCATGGCAAATCTTTGCTCACTTTGCAGTCAAACACATCTGTCCCTAATTTCAGCATGATAAATATTCCTTTAGAAGCAGCATGGACAATGTTATGGATTACACATGACCAGACTGTCTGTTAAATTCAGCAATTCCACACAGCCACATTTCACAAAGCTGCCATCTCAAAAACATATTAAAAATACAGAACCCATATTTTTGCCGTCCATATCAATATAACTGTGCACAAGATTACATCCAAAAATTACACAACCATGTCATAGAACAAGCATTTATCAATGCCGAATGTTTGTTTGCTGACATTAGCATTGGAAATGCAGGAGTTAGAAAGATGCAGAATAGGAATGGCAGTGAAGTATTGAACTTCGGGTCAACCCCACCTCCAACCTGCAGAGATGGACAGGCGCTGGGGTATGCGCTTGGGTTGTTGTCCATAACATTCATGCCATTTCCCCTCACCCTATCCTGCAGACACCAACAAGTGTTGAGGTGTGCCCTGGGGTGTTCGGCTTCACAGTCACCCCACTCCATAAGGACACATGCTGAAATGGGTGCAATATAGCAGAATGGGGTGAACTCTGGGGCCGCAGAGTTCAAGGCACACCTTGATGCCTGTCACTGGCTGCAGGGTGGGGGGAAGGGGTGGAGCGGCATAAGCATTACAGTCGGCAATCCAAAGGCACACCCCGATGCCTGTCAGTCTATACAGGGTGGGACGTTAATAGTTCGAAACGCTAACAACCCGGGTGTTTGTTGGTATTTGTACTAAAAGTTTTCAACATGGCCTTTTTGTGACCCCCACCTCATGAAAGCATTTGGGACCTCTTCTCATGAACAGTGGCACTGTGATTTTGTCAATGTGTCCCGAACTGTGAGTTCCCACAGCGACCGTGCCATTGTGCACCAGATCTACGAAAACACATATCGGGCAGAATGTGAAGAATGACGGCTGCACCATTCATAGGGAGGTGTGAAGAAGTGGCAATGCTGAAAATCAGTAGTGAAAATATTAAAAATGCTCGAACTTCCAAGAGTACGTGGAAACTGCAACGCACGCGCATAACACAGTCATTTAGTGGAATTATTTCACCAAATTTTCAACACAGGCATTTTGTGACCTCTGCTCCTGAACACGGTCACTATGATTTTCTTAATCTGTCCCGAACATTGATTTCCCACAGCAACCATGCTATTCTGCGCCAGATGTGTAAACGCATATTTCGGGCAGGATGTAAAAAAATTACAGCTATACTGTCATAAGGAGGTCTGAAAAAATGCAGTGTTGAAATTCTGGAGTGAAAGTACCACAAATTTGCGAAGTTACGAGGGTGCGTGGAAACCGCAAAATGCACACTTGTAACAGTTATTTTATGGATGTTTGTCACCACATTTTCAACATAGGCATTTTAGGACCTCTGTTCATGAACAGAATCACTGTGATTTTGCATATGAACATACATATGAATCTGCCAACAGAAAAGACCAAACGGTCTATCTAAGTCTGCCCGAGTGTGTAGCTAGCACCCTAGATTGCAGCTGCCCCAGCCTCCTCCCCCATTTGTCCCAGTCCCTGCCCCGACTCTTCCTCTTACTTTCTCCCACTCCTTTTTAAAGCTATTGACTGTCCTACATGTTACCACCCCCTCTGGCAGTGCATTTCAACTAGACACCACCCTCTCAGCGAAGTAGTGCCTCCTCATTTCCCTCTTGAAACATCCCCCTTCAAACCTTAGTCCGTGCTCCCTCATCTCTCTTCTACTCCTCAGTTTAAACACCCTCTCGGTGCTAGGTTTATTTACCCCCTTCAGGTATTTAAATGCTTCAATCATATCCCCCCATCCTCCAGTGTGTACATGTTCAGCTCGTTCAGCCTAGCTTCATATTCCTTTTCTTCCATCCCCTTTAACATTTTTTGTTGCCCTCTTCACCTCCTCCAGTAACTTTATATCTCTCCTCAGGTATGGCCTCCAGTATTGCACACAGTACTCCAGATGCGGTCTGACCAATGATCTAGAGATAGACAAGATTACATCCCTGTGTCTCGATGAGAACCCACTTGCGATTCACCCCAGCATCCCGGTTGCCTTTGCTGCTGCTCTCCTGCACCGGGCTGAGCTGTTTATGCTCCCAGTTACCAACACCCCTAGGCCCTCCTCTGTGATCCCCAACCTCACCACCCTAACCAATAGTCCCTCTTCTGGTTCTTAGCCCTGAAGTGCATCACCTTACACTTCTTTGCATTGAATCCTAGCTGCCACTCCACCGACCATATCTCTAGTTTGGTTAGGTCCCCTTGCAGTTTTTCCCCACCTGTCCTCTTTGTCCACTACTGCCCCCAATTTGGTATCATCTGAGCACAGACTAACCCTGCTCCCCACTCCGTGTGCTATATCAGAGAAGAAGAGCCCAAACAGCACCGGGCCCAGCACTGACCCCTGCAGCACCCCGCTTGTCATTGCTCTAAGTGCCAAGAGCTCCTCCACCACCAGCACCCTCTGTACCCTCCTGTAACCAGTTTTCTATCCATTTAGTCAGCTTTTTTCCCACCACCACTGCCGTCAGCTTCCCCCCAGTCTCCCATGAGGCACTGTATCAAAGGCTTTACCGGAGTCCAAGTACAGGACATGTACTGCACGGCCCCTGTCCAACTCCCTTGTCACCCAGTCATAATACTCTATTAGACTGATTTGACAAGACCTCCCTAAGACGAACCAGTGTTGCCACCCATCTTGGAGGCCATTACTCTCTAGGAATGTCACCAGCCTCTGTTTTAGTATCACCTCCATAAGCTTACCCACTGTGGACGTGAGACTAACTGTCCAATAATTTCCTGGCTCCTCCCTAGGCCCACTCTTGTGTATGGGCACCACATGGGCCACCCTCCAGTCCTGGGGCACACACCCCGTTTCCAGGGAGGTGTTGAACAGATCTGCGAGTGGCTCAGCCAACAGCTCCGCCATCTCCCTCAGCACCCTGGGGTGAATGCCATCGGGACCTGGTGCTTGTCCACCCTTACTTCCCTCAGCCCCTCTAGCATGCTAGTCCCTGTGATCTCTTTGTCTGTCACCTCCTCCCCCCTCCCCCCCCAGCCCATGCTGGTAGTGGACCGCCCCTCTCCTTAGTGAAAACGGAGCAGAAGTACTCATTTAGAATTTCCGCTTGCTCCTCCCCCATTTCCACCCAATCCGCTCCCCACTTTATCCTCACAATATGTTCCTTGCACTTCCTCTTTTCCCTGACATACCTAAAAAAAGTCCTCTCCCCCTCCCTTTATGCCCTGTGTTAATCTTAATTCCCTGGAGGCCTTAGCTTTTTTTCATCCTCCTGGCCACCTCCCTTGACCAACTCCCATAAGCCTCCTTATCCTCTCCCTTCCCTGCTCTCCTGTACTTCCGGTATGCAGCCCTCTATGCCCTCACTGCTTGCAGCACTTCCTTGTTCAGCCAGCATGGTTTCTTGCCTCTGCTCTTCCTACTCCTGGCCCTGGTGCAGGCTACTGTGGCCTTTGTTAGCCCAATCTTTATAACTCACCACTTTTGTTCTGCATCCATCCCCGGCCTTATATCCTGGAGTCTCCCTCACAGTATTGCTCCCATCCTCCCAAAGTCCACCACCTTAGTGCCTGTGCCTCCTGTCGCCCTGCCCAGCATGAGAATGAGCCACACTGTTTGGTGGCGACTACCCACTAGTGGGTCCTCTGCCCTTACCTCCTTCACTGCCTCCCCATTTGCCAGTACTAGGTCAAGAGTGCTTCCAAGCCTTGTAGGCCAATTGCGACAGAAGGCCGTCCTGGAATGCATCAAGGAGCACCTGCTCCCTGGTACTGCTAGTGGGTAGGGTGCTCCAGTCCACCCCTGGTAGGTTAAAATCCCCCACTATCACCACACTCCTTCTACACACCCTCCTTATCTGCTCTGCCAACTCCCCACCCAGTTCCCCAGATTGGGCTGGAGATCTGTACACCACACCCAGCCTCAGCTTTCTTCCCTTGGAGTCCACGAGCTGCACCCAAAGCACCTCCATCTTCTCCTCTTCTCCCTCATCCCTTATGCATTTGATCTGTTCCCTCACATAGGTTGCAATCCCCCCCCATCCAACACCCCCGGTCCCTGCTACATATCCTGAATTCCGGGATTGCCAAGTGCCAATCACGGTACTCTGTGGCCCAAGTCTCTGTCACTGCAGCAGTGTCCACCTTCCCCTCTGAAAGGAGCATCTGAAGCTCTGCAATTTTGTTCCCCGGGCTTCTTGTGTTGAGAGAGACCACCTTCCACCCATACCCCTCCTTCTCCTCACTCTTCTCCTTGGCCTGTGTCCCTCCTTCCAGCAGTCCGCACCCTTTCTCCTCGTTATTCTTACTGGGTGGTGGTGCCTTCTGTATTACACTCAGACCACTCTGCCTGCCCCCTCCCAGGGTTACTACCCCTGTGCCTTTACCTATATCTAAGGGGGGGTGAGCTCATTAGGCTCTCCTGTCCGGACCTTTCTACCAACTTCAGTCTTTTGGCCACCCCCCCCCCCGTAGTTTAAATACACCTTAGTAGAGACATACTCCGACTTCCGGTGACATCACCCAACTGATGGCCGCCTGAATTTGGAACTCTCCAACTCCCACTCTTTAAAACTCTCCTAGATCAGCGTCTAACCTTGGCTATTTCAGGTAAAATGACAACTGATATCTCTAGGGGTACAGGCTCAGCTAAACATCGCCCCAGGAGACAGCAGAAGAAAAAGGATGATGCTGGATTGCCAAGCAGGGAGTCAGGTAGCCAGAGTATCTCACCCGCTAGCAGCATGGGCTGGGACCACGACACAGATCAGGAAAGTGAAGGACTGTCTCGATCTCACTTCCAGACACAGTTAACCGAAATCAAAGCTTTCCGAGATGAAAACAAAAAAGAATTTCACGACCTGCAAGCCAGAATTCAAACGGTAGAGGGGAGATTGGAAAAATCGGAGACACATATGGGAGAAGTCAGGGAGGAGACCCAGCACCTCCATGCTGCAGTTGACTTCCTATTAGACCAACAAGAAATAATGCAAGAAAAGCTGTAGGCTCTGGAAGCATGCTCTAGGTGAGAATCTTAGGATATATTGTCTCCCAGAGGAAACGGAGACTGGAAGAATGGAGGACTTTAAAGGAGATTTGCTCCGGGATGTCCTTGACCTCTACCCAACTTTCCTGTTCCGAATAGAAAAAAACTCACCAAGCCCTGATTCAACAGTCAAAGGATTCCAATGCAAGGCCCAGATCGATTGTTCTTAAGCTGGCCAGCTTCAAGGGTAAGGAATTCATCCTTCGTACAGCCAGGGCTAAAACAAATGTGCAGTACAACACAGCCCGACTACTCTTCGATAATGACTATCCCAATGAAATCCTGAAACAGAGAATGGCTTACTCACCTATCCTTAAGAAGCTGCGAGAACGTGGAATCCGATTTCAAACTTCCTATCCATCAAAACTTCAGATCTTTTGGGACTCTGGCCCAAAATATATAATAATATGGAAGAAGCACTCCAGGAACTAAAATCAAAGAGTTGGGTTGTTCAGTCAGAGCGTGCAGCAGACCAGAAGTCCCACCCTCAGAGATTGCAATGGCAAAGGGGAACGGATCGACATGGCGGAAGGAAAGCTCGTGCAGAAGGTCTGCAAACGTTACAAGATGTCAAAAGGGCATTACTGAATCTCAGAAGTGAAAGCAGAGATCAACCACAGGCAACAAATACCTGAACAATAAGATTTAACTCTCGATGGATAATTTATTCTTCATGGTGCAGCGGTCAGAAGGTAGATAAATCGCAGTGTACCTCCTTGAGATCGCTACCTATGGTTCCCAATGTTGAGCTGAGCACTCTGTTAATTGCAACACTCACTCTTATTGGACTTTATGAACAAATAAGTTCATGACCCTTAAAATGGCCTGGACCATGTTAGGTTGCAATCTTATGTGATGTTCATGAAATCATATTAGGTGAAAATAGCTGCTTTGAAACACTGAATTGAGGGGAGGAGTAGAGAAGAGGGATCTCTCCCTAGCTCTCGCTTCCTCCTGCAAGGTAAATTGATACAGAAAACTGCCTTTGCTATTTATTTATTTTTTTTGGTTAACTCAGACATGCATTTCTGCTTAAAGATGAACCAGTAAGGTATTCTGTGATGACTGCCAGGTGCAGCTTACGATGCTTTGCATTGTGGGGGCATATGTGATTTCATACTTAATAATGTTATTATTGGTTAACAATGTTCTGATGTAGATACATTCTGACTTTAAGACTGAAGGCACTCCATCTTGCACCTGGGGCTGAGGGAGTGTTTGGGGGGGGACCTCTGGGGGAGACTTGTGAAGGTCTCCCCTTGGGAACTTCCTCCTTTATTCTATAAGAGAATCAGGGGAGAGTGGGAGTGGGGGAGCAGCTGTTTTTTTTTTTTCCTCAGCGACTGTCAGTTGGGGCAGAAGGGAAATTCATCATCTCCTCCTTCCCTTTTCGGTGGTGTGATGTACCCTTCGGATGCGTGAAGCATCCGGTCTCAATTACTCTCGCGACCTGGGAAGCCTGGCAGGAATTTCTGCCACTAATCCCCCCCGTGGGGTCTGTCCCTTGAAAGGGGAGCACCCTCCCACGGCACAGAGGGCACACTTTACAGCCCTCCTGTATCGGAAGTACCTGTGTAAACAGTTTCACGTTTTTTCTATGTTTGTTTACTAAATGTGCCTAATGTTTATGGGGAGATGGTTGCCCATTTCAGAGGAAAAGGGGAACACGGGAATGAAGATTAACAGAGGGGGATGAAGAGGATAACGGGGGCCAGGAGAATAGAAACAGGACCTTAACTCATAATAGGGGGAACTTGGAAAATCAATCCGATGGATGTCCTGGGGAACTCTTTGAACCCCTTCTCTTCAGCCATGCAGGGAGTCCAAAGAGAAGATGGGTAAGAAAACACTTATAACCATTTGTTTCCACAACGTCAATGGGCTAAACAACCCAATTAAACGATATAAGGTTATATCCTCAATTTAAAAATCAAAGCCCACTTTTGTGTTTCTTCAAGAAACACATTTGAGCAGAAAGGAGCATTTAAAATTAACTAAATTTGGTTTCAGGACGGTAGTAGCTTTTGTCTATAAAGGAGGAAGGAGAAGAGGAACAGCAATCTTAGTCCCTAAATCCTGTCTGTTTGATTTGACAGCTTCTTATGTAGACCCGGAGGGTCAATTAGCTGTGGCGGTTGGCAGATTAGACGGACAGGAGATTACCCTGACCTCCATATACATTCCGCCAGCATCAGGTGCTGAAACAGTGAGGTCACTGCTCCGGAAGATAACTGAACTGCATAAAGGTACTCTGGTAATGGGGGGTGACCATAATTTGACCTTCTCTAACCTGGATACCTCAAATCCCAAACCCACTAGGCGGAGTGCAGCCCAGAGGGCTGCTCAGGTATACCTCTCTGAGGTGAATTTGGTGGATACATGGAGAGCTGTGAATCCCGAAAAGAGGGAATACAGACATTATTCAGCCCCCCCATAGGCTATACACAAAGATAGACTGTTTTCACTTATCCAGAGAACACCTATTTAAAGCGTTAGAATGTACCCAGTCACCATGTCTAAATAAACTACATTACCAACTCAAAGAACTTCAGGCACAGCATGCAGCGGGGGATGGGGGAGCCCTACTCCTCCTGCAAGTGACGAGAGATCGAATCCAGCAGATTCTGGACATTCATACAGAGTATGTACTACAATCTCTTTGTCAGAGATACTACGATGAGGGGCCCAGGTCTACCCGCCTGTTAGCACACAGGCTGAGACAACAACAGGCACGGTCCGCCATATCCAAAATTAGGAATCCAGCAAATGGTAATATGCTCACATCACCTCAGCAGATTATTCAGTCCTTCCAGGAGTTCTACGAGAAATTATATACTCCTGAGCAGGACAGTGGATAACTTTTTGGCGGGGCTTAATCTACCAAAATTAAATAAAGATCAGCAAGTAGCACTAACATGCTTGATCACAGAGGAGGAATTAATAGGAGCGATTTCCAGCCTGAAGTCCTTCAACAGCCCAGGCCCTGATGGTTATACGGGGCAATTTTATAAAGTATTCAGACAAGAGTTGATCCCCACTTTGCTGGGGGCTTGCCGAGAGCCGCAGGAGGGTAAGGGGAATACCTGATACTTGGCGCTATGCTTGTATCTCAAGCATTCAGAAACCAGGGAAAGACAGCACAGTTTGCTCCTCATACAGACCAATATCAGTCCTTAATGTTGATTACAAGTTGTTTGCTTCTGTCCTGGCAAAAAGGTTGGAGGCCATGCTACCCAAACTGATAGACTTGGATCAGACGGGTTTTGTCCTAGGTAGGCAAACCCAGGACAATGTGAAGCGAACTCTCCACCTGCTTCACCGCACTGCCCGGTTGGATGCCCCTTTTCTGCTTCTAAGCTTGGATGCTGAGAAGGCGTTCGACCAGGTAGCATGGTCTTTCCTTTGGGCGACCTTGGGGAAGATACGGATACCTCGGGGCTTTTTCCAGGTGCTCTCCTCACTTTATAGGGACCCTAGGGCGTATGTGAAAGTAAATGGGTCAGTTTCTGCTCCGTTAACATTGAAAAGGGGCACCAGACAGGGCTGCCCTCTATCCCCGTTGCTGTTTGCCTTTTACTTGACGCCTTTGGCCTAGGCTATATGGCAAGATGGACAGATCCGGGGGATGGAGATAGGAAAGGAGGTACATAAGTTGGCCCTCTACGCCGATGATTTACTGATCTATAAGAGAGACCTTGAAAAGTCTTTGCCCACCTTGTGGAACCTCCTGGAGGCCTTTGGTGGAGTGGCAGGTTACAGGGTGAACCTGACAAAGACGGTGGTCCTTAGGATAAATTAAGATCCATCTCCATGGATAAGGGGATTCTTTCGGTTTCGCTGGGACCCGAGACATATAAGATACTTAAGTACACAGATAAGCACCCAACATACAGACTTATTTGAATTAAAGTTCTCTCCCCTCTCAACTAAAATAACCTCTGAGCTGGAGCGATGAGGAGCCTTCCCGATGCCCCTAATCCAAAGAATAGAGGCGATAAGGATGATAGCCCTCCCAAAATTCTTATATTTAGCGTAGATGCTTCCAATTCAGGTCCCACGGGACTGGTATAAATCTATGAATAGAAAAATTTCTAGATATATATATGGGCAGCACAAAAGCCAAGGGTCCGACTCTCCATCCTACGACTGCCCAGAGTACAGGGCGGCTGGCACCTCCTAACCTGAGTCTATATCATACAGCATCCCAGCTCAGAACAGTCCTCTACTGGCTACATGAAGATTATTCAGCCAAGTGGAAGGATCTGAAGAAATCAGAAGATAACATGACTGAATTAAATAAGGCATTACTGTCCTCACCTTTCAATATAATATTAAAGGAGTTATTCAACCCATATACATGCAATAGCGTATAAAACTGGCAAAGAATCTTAACATCCAAAGCATTTGCCAAATGGACACTACTACTGTACTCTATACCCCATCTCTCCTCCTTTGCACCAGCGAGACTAGACGGGGATACCGTAGATGGAAAAAATTGGGTCTACATCTGATTTATCATTTTGTCTCCAAGTGAACTATATTTTCCTTAACAGAATTGATTCAAAAATATGAGATCTTCTATAAGGGCAGATTCAAATATTTTCAAGTCAGGGATTTCTTAAATAAGATGATAGATGAACTTCGATTTGACTCACCCCCACTTCAAATATTGGGAATAATAACAGGAGCACTGGATAGAGGCCCTCTACCTTCCCACTTGATTTCAATTTTGTACGATGCACTAAGAGTTAGAGGAGGACTCCCTGGATTCAGTCCATCAGGCATGGGAAAAGTATCTGGGTTTACAGATACCTTCAGACATCTGGCAGAGTCATGTAAAAACAATTCAATGGGGCCTAAATTCCAGAAGTTGGAAAGAATTTTCTTGGAAGTTGTCTGTTAGATTTTTTAGGACTCCAGTTCAGCAGCAGAAATACCAGAGGGAGAGGGGAACTATATGCTAGAGACAATGTGGGTACGTCCCAGCTTCCCATGCCCATATTTTCTGGAGCTGTCAGAAACTACAGCCATTCCTGATGGAGCTGCAGGGTGCCCTTCAACAGATAATTTTGCCCTCTCTAACTTTGACCCCCCCCCCCGATGTTTTTCCTGGTAGATTATACTCCAGAATGCAGGACCCCTACCAATAGGAAATTTATGACTATAGCTATCTTAGCTGAAAAAAATCGATTACAAGGCTATGGCTCAAGCATAGCCCATCCACATAGTCGATGTGGCAAGACGTGTTAATAGACATAAAATGGAAAAAAATCACAGCCCTGCTCCACAAACAACAGGAGCAGCTTGAGACATTGTGGAGGAGATGGATCTTATACATATCACAGTTATGACAGAATTTATTCCTTGACCATGAATTGAATGTATTCATAAAACAGGGAACTCTCTCGCTTTATTTGTGCAGCGGGGCTTGCGGAATCTTTTCCTCTTCAGCACTAACTTACCCTGAGGGAATATAAAATGTAAAATATAATTATTAAGGTTCCCTTTTGCTTCCGTAAGAGCTACTAGTAAGTTACCCCTTAATCAAACTTTTTTTTCTTTCCTTAGAGATTGTATAATACGCACACTGTAGTTTTATCTATAAATAGTACATACTTATTGTTGTTGTCAATGTTTATGTATCATATATGTTCCTCTGTTTAAAAAAAGGAAAAATCGAATAAAGAATAAAAATTAAAAAAAAATAAAAAGTAGAGATATAACCCTCTAATCCCAACTTTAATACTCCCCTCCCTGCTCAAGTGTAGCCTGTCTGCCGCGTAGAAGTCACCATTCCCCCAAACCCTACCCCAGTTAGTCATTAACCCATAATTTTTGGTGTGACACCAATCCCTCAGCCACTTGTTGAACTCCTCGATCCTACCCTTCCTCCCCATGCTTGCACATGGTGCGGAATACCTCCAAGAATGCCACCGACACTCTAACCCCTCACACTGCCTGCCCAACTCCCAGAACCCCCACTACTTCCACAGTCCCCACCAAGTTGTTTGTACCCATGCAACATTAAATGAGATTTCTTTCTCCCCCTTGCTGCACATTTGAGCAGTGCCTGTCCTGCCCCTCCTGCAATCAACCCAGGGATACCTTCAACCCAAATATGACTGTACCTTCCACCCCATCTCACCCCTTTCAGTATAGATTCCCTCAGAATGAGTACCTCCCTGTCCCTTACCCCCTTTCCCTTCTAATGCCCCTTCTACCACCCCAGTATTCATTCTTCCCTGCCCCTTAACCCCGCCAGTTGCACCCTCTGTGACTTCTGTATCTGCACCCCCTACTTCTGCCTCACCCCTTTTCTCTGCCTTATTCTTCACATCCCCTTGAACCCCATCCCAGCCTACTTCCTACTGGGCTTCTCATGTCAACCTCCCCTGCTGGCTTCCAACCCCTCTCCTATCCCCTATCAGTTCCCCCCTCCTACTTGTTCCCCTCCGTGCCCCCACCCGGATCCCCCTACCTGCAACCATCTGCTGTCTCCCCGGTACTCCTTGTGGTCTCTTCCTCCCCCATCAGGAGACTCCCCACCTCATCTATGGCACCCCTTCCTTCTCTTCTCTTTCTACTAGTGCCTCTGATACTGGGGTCGGTTTCAGCCCAGTTGTTCTTCCTCATGCCCCTTGCCATCCCCAATCCCTCTCCCCCAGGATGCCTTCCATACTCATCTGCCCTGCCACTTACACTCCTCCCTAACCTCCACAGTTCCTACCTGAAACTAGCCAGTCGTCTACAGACCATACACCCCCCCCCATCCTCCAAGCCCAGTCCAGGATCCTGGCAGACCCACACCCCGTACACCCCACCATCCTTCCAAAGATGCCCGCCCTTCCAAAGATGCCCGCCCTATTGACATGCGGCACCTGCCCCAATTTGGCCATCTTATGTTACAGGCTCCTACTTCCGGATTCTGTACCCTACAACTGTTAGGGCTCTATTTACTCAAATTCCTGTTTCCCCCCCACACTAGTCCACCTACTGCCCCCTTGCCAACCGGGTTAATTCAGTCTCAACTCTCATCCAATATATACTGTATTACTGTAGCAATCGCAAAGCCTCCTTGTCCGTTTTTCACCCCTCAGCTACCATACTTTTTGTTTTCAGCCCTCACAGTTTCACTTAGCGCAGTCAGAAATCATATTGCACTTCAAGTATTACTCAGCTCAGTTAGAGAAATAAACAGAACTAAATATGTATTATTACAGCAATCCTAAAAGTATCCAGTCATTGCTTTGTCTCCACCCCAGAGACCCTGCTTTAATATATGACCACACAGGACCCTGGGCAGGTGGGTGGGCAACTCTAAAGTCCTGAAAGAGCTCAGTTGAGCGGGATCACTCCCCCCATCACTCGCTCATTCTGTTTCTCCTGGCGCTGCAGGCTGCCCTTTTGTACTGGGCTCCTGCCTGCATTGGCGCTTCTCCTGCTCACAAATACATCTGCAGCAGTCCCAACAGAGCTCCATTAAGCTTGCTCACTCCCCCATTCTGTTTCTCCCGGCGCTGTAGGTTGCCCTTTTGTACTGGGCTCCTGCCGGCGTTGGCACCTTTTTGGGCCCACAAAGAAATCTGCAGCAGTCCCAACAGAGCTCTGTTGAGCTTGCTCACTCCCCCTCTCTCACTCGCTTGTTCTTAATCTGTTCCAAACACTGATTTCCCACTGTGACCATGCTATTCTGCGCTGGAAGTGTGAAAACACATTTCAGTCAGGATATGAATAATGACAGCTGTACTGTTTATAAGGAGGTGTAAAAAAATGCCAATACTGAAAATCTGAAAAGAAAATATTACAAATTTGCAAAGTTACGAGCGTGCGTGGAAACTGAGCAATGCAGACTCGTCAAACAGTCATTTTTGGGATTTTTTTCACCAAATTTGCAACACAGGCTTTTAGAGAGCCCACCTCATAAACAGTGGCACTGTCAGTTCGTTAATTGGTCCCAAAAGGTGATTCCGCGCAGTGACCGCAAAATCACCTTTCAGGACCGAATAACTCCATGACAGTGACTAAATTCATGAGGAGGGGTCCCAATAACCCCATGTTGAAAATCTGGTACCAAAATTCCCAAAAATGTACAAGATATGCACCAAAGTTGAAAACCTTATTTATGCCATTATACAGCTTACGTCATTTCTTCACTTCATGTCGACTTTGAAGAGTGCAGGCGTGTTCTGCCCACGCAAGGTCATCGTGTGTGGCCCGTGGTTAAGTATGGGGGAGGGGTGAGGAGGTGGGTACGCAGAGGGTGGCGCGGGTTGGGGGACGGGTACCGGACACATTGAGGGACTGTTTTCTCATTTTACAGGCAAAAAAAAAAATTTAAAGACAACGCAGGTCGTTTTCCTTCTTTTACAGGTGTGTTTGGTACACTGGGGTGGTCTCCCAGTGTGCCTCCTGCATTTGTGGGGATTGGGCCCCCCACTGGCACAGAAACAGGTGAGGGGCGCATGATGCCAAGGGGGACTGGGCACCCCCCCCCCGCACACAACAGAAATCGAGGGGTGGTGACATTATGCCGATGGGCAGTGGCTCCCCCATTGGCAAACTGAACTGGAAAGGGGGGGACTGAAGTCGACAGGGATTGGGCCCCAACGTCGGCAAAGAAAGACTATTGGGGAGGGTCACATGATGTAGAGGGGGACTGGGCACCCCATCGGCAAACAACAGAAATTCAGGAGGTGGGGACATTATGCTGATGGGGAGTGGGCTCCCCATCAGCAAATGAAGTGGGTCAGGGGCATGCCGACAAGGACACTGGGCAACCCCCCCCCCCCGTCGGCTCTGAGGCAGCCACACTGAGCCGCCATGTTCCTGGTAATGTTATACTAGGCAAGGTACCGCCCTGCAATGATGGGTCGCTCCCTCACTGCAGCGGAATTGCTGACGCTGCATGATGAGGCAGCCCCTCATTGCAGCGGCCAAACCCTTTCAAGTTGGTGGCACTTCTGCAGAACCAGTGTCATCAGGACACTGGGCCTGCATTGGGTGCACACCGCCAAGCCCACAAATGCGGTGCTGGCACTGGCCGCCACAAATGCTGCACCTCCGAAACCTGCTTTTCTCCTAAGCTGCCACATAATGTTTCTTGCGCATGCACGCAAGCAAATATAAAAAACTGCAATACTTATAACAGCAATGATAAGGCTACCATTATATACTTAATATTCCACACACTTCTGTGAAAATTGGGTCTGGACTAGGGTTACTCAGATCTGGAAGAATCTGTTCTGTGCTGCATCTATCAGATTATCATAACTTCCGATTCCGTTCTGATGCCAGTAGCAGTATCAAAATCGGACTTGGGATCAATCAAAGTTCTGATTTCACATCTGACTACAGTAAAACCTCCCTTTACATGAAAATAGAATCTCTTTCTGAAGAGTAAACACTTTCCTCCTGCCCCCACCCTTGCTCCTCCCCTTCCTTACCTTCTGAATTCTGCTGCAGTGCATAGATAGTCAATGAAGGGCAGTGCAGCAGGAGGGTCCATGTGTCTGCCTTCGTCTGAAAGAGATACAGGTGACTGAGGCCCATCCCTTGAAGGAATCCGCTCACCACTGCTGGTAGTCTGAATAAACCTGTAACAACCCGGCTCCCCTCCCCAGCAAGAGAACCTGCTAGTGCCCACTGCCCACCTGCCACACTCAGGAATATCCCGCTGCAGTGTTAACCCTCCCAGGAAGTGTGCTTCCTCCTTAATGAGTGAACCCACCATCACACCCGATCCAATTACGGACAGCTTTCCCCACCGAGTCCAACCTAAAGTCAAAAGTTTTAAAGTCCTGACATTCCAAGTGACTAAGAGACCACCTCCTTGACACAGAGCATCAGCAAACAACCCCCAGCCCCCCGCCCGGCCTTCAAAGGCCCACTGTGTGACCTGTGAAACTAGCTGGCAGACCTGGCAACCTGGCTTACGGCACCAGACAACTTACCAGTTCAGCCTCTGGCAATGCCTGTAACCCACGGTGTTATTAGGTCGGCCTCCAAATTTCCCAGGTCACACAAGGGGACCATGATAGCTGAACCGGGGCAGTTGTTGTTTGGCAACGCTCAGCTATCTCTCAGTCAGTAAGAACATCAGGGGCCAGTCAAAACTTTGCCCGGTGGGCAAACTGACTGTGCCGTTTGCCAAAGGTTTGCATCTGTGCACAATATTCAAAGGGAGCTTCTGCACACACTCAGGCAATCCCGGAGGATTAAGGATCCCCTCTGCGCCAAAACTGTTATTTGATGCAATACGGTACTTATGTGGGTGTCGGACATATAGACACTTCCACCACACACTGAAATACACAGCATAAAGCCACAAAACCATACTTTAGTTTTCTGTTCTGTTGTTCTGTCTTTTTATGAGCCCCCATTTCTGGAGTTGGAAGTTTACATTTTGTATAATTAACTGACAGTATTTTTTTTTTTGTTAGTTCCCATTTCTGCAGTCGGAAACTGTTTCTGGTTATGGTCGTGTTTGAAAAAGGGCCTTGGCCCATTACACATACCTGGTTACCAAAAGTTAAATAAATTATGGCAGTAAACATACTGTTTTTAGTTGGGGGGGGCGGACACCCCCGTTTATGCAGTCGGAAGCTGTTTTCTGGCCAGTCCTGCAGTTTCCTTCTGTTCAATTTATCCAATATTTAGTTATTTTTTTTAAGTAGGGGGCTCCACTCCCCCACACCCCCATTTTCCGGACAGTATATTTCTCTAATATTTTATTTGTTTTGCCTTTTCTGCAGTTGGAAGCTGTTCTCTGGTCCCCGTTTTGGCAACTCGTGTTTGTGTTTGGTATTTTGTTTTACTTCGCAATGCACACCACAGTTTTCCATTTTTTACGTATTGTACTGCCACTTGCATTGTGCATTGGGTGGTGATAGTTGCTGAGAGGTTGGGAGGTATGGTTTCAGAATTCAACATACAATTAATATACATTTTCTGTGGTTACCACGGTTACTGCAATCGTTTGTAAGGTGGGCGTGGACAGCTAGCATCTGATGCGGTGAGCAGCGACAGCTGCCACCTGAAAGTGCTGTAATTATCCCTGTGCGCATGAGAGGACTTTCATCCTCCAGTATCACCCACAATCATAGGGTTACACATGCAAAAATAAAAAAATGGATGCAGTGGGAAAAACGAGTAGCAGGGACAGGAATGGCACATTCCAATATTAAGTGTGTTTGCGCTGAGCAAAGGGGTTAGCACAGGCCACTTTGTGCAGCACAAATACCACTCATCAAAAGCCTGACTTACTCCGGGCAACCCTAGCGGCTGGTCGGGCAAGTGCAGCCAGCAACCAAATTGGCAGCTGGGGAGCACACCTGCCCCCCTAGCATTGAGTGGTACCCACATCCCCCGATCCCCATCCCCATGAAATGAAAATATGTCCCTGGGTGGTCCTACCACCCTCGGAGCACCATCCCCGTATATGTAAAGTTAATCCCTGGTGACTAGTGGCTCCCCCCACCAAGATCCGCCCAATACATGTACAAGCTTTCCCTGATGTCTAGTGGCCCCCTCCCAACTGACTGCTGGTGTGGTACATGTAAAAACTTTCCTTGGTGGCTAGTGTTCCACCACACACCAACTGACATCCCCATGAAAGGAAAATACTGTCCCTGCTGTTTAGTGGTCCCCTCACCTTTGAGCACCAGCCCCAGTATAAAATAACAACTCCCTGGCGTCTAGTGGCACCCCCTCCAACACCTATTGATCCCCTTCTCCATACACTATCACAGAGTCCCTGTCGTCTAGTACTCACACACACACACACACCGCAGGCACCGTCCAACCACTCTGCCAACTTCCCCCTTACCTGAAGCGTTGGCGACATAGGAGCCCATACTGCAACTGGAACAGCCCTCCTCTCGCCTCCTCAGCCAGCCACCACATGGACAGTGAGCCAGGGTCTTATGTACTGTACAGGGTGCGTGTCCTCTACTGTACAAGATGTACGTGGCCTATGCACTGTAAAACGAGCATGCACTCCCTGTACAGTACAGAGGATGCATGCCTTGTACTGTACATAGGACATGTGCTGTCTGTCCATACAGTGGCCAGCTGAGGTGAGAGAAGGCCTGTGCCAGTCACTGTATGTGCTCCTATGGCATTGATACTTCAAGTAAGGGAGGCAGGTGGGTGGTCGAAGCCTGCAGTGCAGGGGGTCGTTAAATGCCAGGGACTCTGTGACAGTGTATGAGGATCAGTGGGTGGGGGGGTGCCACAACATGTCAGGGAGTTATTTTATACCAGGGCCAGCGCTCCCGGGGGGTGGGGGAGGCAGGACCACTAGGCACCTGGGACAGTGTTTTCCTTTCAATGGGATGGTGATCAGTGGGTGGGAGGGACCACTAGCCACAACTGAACATTCTTCCATTTTCCAGGCCAGCGACTGGTGGAGACCACTAGCCACCAAGGAAGGTTTTTAAATGCAACAGGCCAGTAATCAATGGGGGGGGACCACTAGACACCAGGGGAAAGTTTGTACATGTGCCAAGCCGGTGCTCGGATGGTGGAGGGGACCACTGGACACCAAGGAAAGTTTTACAATGCTACAGGCCAGTGATCAGAGGATTGGGGAGAGGTCCATTAGACACCAGGGAATACTTGCTTTCTGCAGGTACGGGCATTCAGGCGGGGCACAGTCAGTCACAGGGGTGCAAACCTGTTGCCACTTCCTATGCAAATGGCCCCTTGGTGCCTTGCATGCCCAATGGGCTCATCTGTATGGGGCTGTCTAAATATCATGCTGGGAACTACTATTCCCTGCTCTGCCAGGATCCATGTCGGGACAGCACTACTTGGCTTGGAGCTGCACTGACACGCCCTTATATTCAGTCGGATAGTGCCAGTGGGGCCATGGGCAAGCACAGCACAAAACTTAGCACTCCACTTTGCCCATTTTGAATATCAGGCCCAAGGAGCTTAAAACATTTTACTTTGTGGACTCGAAGTTGGGCTCAGCAAGAAACAATCAGTAACTGGTTCAGCTGTGACAGGTCAGGAGGGACTGGGCTTGCTGGGGGGGGAGGTAGTAAACTTACTACAGCAGAGTATTATTATGTTGTCTGTGGGCAGTGATGAGTTCTGTTGCTGGGGGGGGGTGTCACAAGTTTATTATGGCTACTGGCAGTGTGGGATTCATGGAATGGATGAACCTCAGTTACCTGAATTTTTTTCAGACGTTTAATCTATAGTTCTCCCCTACTACACTGCCCTTCAGTGACCACCCATGCAATACAGTAGCAGCATGAGGGTTGGGGGGGGGTAGAAACAAGGGAAGGTGGAGGTCTTGGTTTTCAGCAAGGTGTCCTGTTTCCGGGTTGGGAGGGTGTCTAACCAGCAGTTGGATATAGAGTCAAACTGAGATTCTGAAAAAAATCTGATTAATCCAATTCTGTGCAACCCTACACTGTAGGGCCACTATAGATGGGTAGACCATGGTGCAGCTCAAACAAAGCACCAGTTATCCTGGAAAGTAAACCTCCTTGCACTACAAGCAATGGGCATGACCTAGGTCTCAAATGATCTGAAAAGGTAAAACTGCCGCCATACTAAACACTGACACTAGGATCTACCTTCATAACTATTGTGCCATGTTACAAGTAATTGTGAAATGTAAAAGCAAATCAGTCAATATACCTTTTCGATTATCCTGTGAACTCTCACAGGCAGTTTTCAATTTATCTGACACATCAACAGCTCTTTTTAACAAATACATGGCTCGTTTGCGGGATATGCTATCTTCATGTGTAATGCCCAGCTGTGAAATTTTCCAGAAGTCTTCATAAAGTCGCAGGTCAATTACTGCAGTTGTTTCTCCATCTGCGGCGGGGAGCAAATAATCGGAGAGCGCGCTCAAACACAGCAGAGACCGAGAAATGGTGCTCGGACCCGCGTCCACTGCTTGCCAAGCTTTCAAATCTCTCCAGATTCTGTCAACGGCATGTACTGCTTGGGACCAGTTTTGCAAAAGAGCAGGTATCAGTCTCGCCACAACGCTTGTGGCCGATCTGTCAAGTCCCCCCTTGACAACTCCCACGGCAGCGGCGATAACCTGATCCAACACAGTTAGGTGCTTTGTCGGCGACAGCAAAGGGGCCAGGCACTGAATTACCTCAATCGCCGTGTCCATGTCCAAGTGACCAGCCTCTGCTGATGCTTTCCTTCTGTCCTCGATGCTGAAACTGCTGTTGCTGCTATAACACTGCAGATCGGCCAGAGCCACAGCCAGGATCTGCTGGATCAGCTCCTCTTGCCCGCACGCCTCCAGACAGCAGCCCAGTAGTGCCCCGACTGTCCGCACCAGTGGCACCTTACCAGCCAAGTCATGCCCGGCGGCGCTCAGCTTCCTCAGCAGCGGCAAACAGCGGGAGCAAGCGAGGTGATGCAGCTTTTCCTGCAGCCGAATTTCGGCGCAGTCGTCCCCTCCACCAGCAGGTTGAGTCTCCCCAGCCAAGCGCTGGACGATGAGCCGTAGGATCGCCACTCTCCCTGCGTCAGGGAACGAATCTTCCTCCCAGCACACCTCATCCAGCAGGGCGCAGCGATCCACGCACCGGGCTAGCAAAGCGTCCACCAGCACCGCCACATCCATACTTTTTGGAGATACAAAGTAACCGCCTGCACCGCGGCCACGTGGGTCTGCCAGCGTTACACTCAGACGCTTCCTCCCGTGAACCAGCGCTGACAGCTGGAAGGTTCCGGGGCAACTGTCTTCTTGGGCTGAGAGTCAGGTACTGAGTGCCAGCTGCTTAGAGGTGGAGGGGCTGCACCTGCACGGTATACTTACCCCTTTCCTTTATTTAACATTTTCAAAATAATAACTGCAAAACCAGCAGTAAAGTCACACACATAGACCAATAAAAATTAAACAAAAATCAACTAAAAAAATGTAAAAGCAAGATATAAATTCCCCTGCCCTCCACCCAATGGCATCTAGTTCAGACAGCCACACATCAGCAATTATAAATGAGAGTAGTAATTAAACTATAATGTATGGTAAGTGCCTATTAACCAGCATAATCAGCAGTCACACAGCTTTGTTATGCACTGTTTAGAATTTTAAAAGTTGTTAACCACACTTCGGAACTTCCAAACAGTGGCATAACAAAAAAGAATGCACCAGAGTTCCATAATTCTCACACATAGAATGCAAACAGTGTTTTTTTGACCATACACTATAAAAGATGATGACTGAGGATCGGGTGACAACTGCGCTGAAATCACCTCTAGGGCTACAGAAACCTCTCTAGCTCGCGCCTCGAGGTTTGGCCATGTTGCCCTAGCAACCACTCAAGGTGATTACAGCTGGTTATCACCCCATCTCCAGCCATAATCCTCTATATAATGTATGGTAGAATGCTGTTAACCTTAGGAAATCATCATTTCCTAAGGTTGTTAACCTATCGATGTGACGTAGATATGATGTTAACCTATTGATGCTACGTCACATCGATAGGTTAACAACAGCGATTGGTCTGCGCATGTGTGCACTTTTTTTTCAACGGGGAACTGACGGATGAATGGCAGCAGCTAGGGAAGGACTGAACAGTGTGGCGGTGACTAGTTATCAAAATGTAAGCAGCCTTTTTACGTGGAACCATACACTATAAAAAATAATGTATGGTCCCTCTATCGGCAACCGGTCAATGTTAACCGTCTCAAGGTTGCCATGGCGACGTAAACCTCTCCAGCTTCGCTCTCGAGGTTTACACGGTCGCCCTGGCAACTTCTCAACAATTAACTGACCGGTTACCGATAGAGGACCATACATTATTCTCTATACTATACATAGTATAAGAAAGATAATACATAATCAATAAGGTTTAGTAAAAATCACAACATCAAAATTAAGTTGAGGAGAAGATAGATACCCTTAAAGAGCAACTGACATGATCTGGCCAAAAGTGAAACGTTGCAGAATTAGAATAAGCATACCCCCAGCAAACGCCAGTCCAAAAACTAGATGTCTGAAAACATAGAATTTGACAGCAGACAAGGACCGCTTGGCTCATCTAGTCTGCCCATTTCATTTCCCTACCTAACGGATAAGCTGCAGATCCTAGTTAACCAACAGCCTACTTCCTCCTACCCCCCACTAGAATTGTCTTATGTCTGTCCCATGCATTCTTGAATTCCCCCACTGTTTTTGACTCTACGACATCCTCAGAAAGGCTGTTCCATGTATCCACAATCCTCTCTGTGAAGAAATACTTCCTCACATTACCTCTGAGCTCCCCCCCATTATCTTCAAATTGTGCCCCCTTGTTTTTGCACATCGCTTTTTCTGAAAGATGCTACCCTCTTGGACTTTGTTGATTCCCTTGAGGTATTTGAAAGTTTCTATCATGTCCCCCTTCTTCCTCCTTTTCTGGAGGCTATACATCTTTAGTTCCTTTAGCATTTCTTCATATGTCTTCTGATGCAGACCCTGCATCATTTTGGTTGCCCTCCTTTGGACAGCCTCCACCCTGTCTATGTCTTTGCAGAGATGGGGTCTCCAGAACTGTACGCAGTACTCCAGATGTGGTCTTACTAACTGTCTGTACAGAGGGCCAACAACTTCCTGTTTTCTACTGCCAATGCCTCTCCCTATGCATCCCAGTATACCCCCAGCCCTCCTTACTGGCTTCTCACATTGCTGGTCCACCTTTAGGTCATCTGATATGACTACCCCAGGTCACTTTCCATTTTTGTTGTTGTCAGTATCTCACCCCCATTATGTACTCTTCCCCTGGGTTTTTGTTTCCCAGGTACATTACTTTGCACTTCTTTGCATTGAATCTAAGCTGCCATACATTTGACCATTCCTCCAACCTTGCCAAGTCCCTTTTCATCCTTTCCACCCCACCTTGTGTATCAACCCTATTGCAGATCTTTTGTCATCTGCAAAGAAACATACTTTCCTTCCAGTCCCTCTGCAACATCACTTATAAAGACATTAAAAGGACCGGACCTAGTACTGAACCTTGCGGGTACCCGACTAGTAACCCTCCTTTCTTCACTGTGGACTCCATTTACTATTACCTGCTGTGTCCTGTTGTCCAACCAGTCTTTTACCCAGGCTACCACCCTAGGACCCACTCCCAGGCTGGCTAATTTGTTTATTAATCTTTTGTGCGGGACTGTGTCAAATGCCTTGCTAAAGTCTAGGTAGGTCATGTCCACAGACCCTCCCTGGTCTACTGCTTTGGTCACCCAGTCAAAGAAATCAATTAGATTTGTCTGACATGACCTTTCTGGAGTGAATCCATGCTGCCTTGGGTCTTGTGCCCCACTGGTCTCTAGGTACTCTACGGTTCTTTCCTTCAGAAGTAATTCCATCATTTTCCCTACCACTGAGGTCAAACTGACAGGTCTGTAGTTTCCTGCAGAGGAGTAATTTTGGCATATTGATTAGGGGGGACAGCATCACTCTCAGCCAGCCTTGGATCGCGAGTACTATGTTACCCAACAAAAGTAAATGATCTATGGAAAAATACCATTGTTTCTATCAACATACCTTTGAAAGCGAATACATAAATACATTATACAAGCAGGACAACACTAATGTAAAACCTCAAAGGGTACCGGTGCCTTCTCTCACGCTGCCTCGAAGCACTGGAACTCTCTTCCCATTGCCATCCATCACTCGCCGACTCATGCCATATTTAACAAGGAGCTGCACAATTTCCTAACCAAATCTGTCCCTTGCTTGTGCTTTGATCCTACCTGGTCCTCCTCTATCTAGTCCACTTACTACTGCCCTATCCTCACCAAGATTGCCTAACCAGTTCTAATTTTGTTTCTCTGACATGTCCTCCTACCTTAAACTTTCTGTTGATTTTCATTTTACCTGAACAGTTCCTCTCCCTTTTATCCTTCTGCACATTTTCTTTGCTTGCACTTACCTGGTACTAAACCGCTGTGTGTCTCTGCCATTGTTTGGGTCCCTTACTATTTGAAAATTGTACTCTGCCAGACCGCCACTCATTCCTTATTGTTCATTGCTGTGTGTACTTATCATTGTATTTCTGCTTAGCTGGATATCTTCCCTTTGTTCCCTCTCTCCTATTCATGCTACCGTTTGTTTTTACCTTTCATTATACCCTCAGTGCTACTCTCCAATGTTGTATGTGCCTGCATTTTCTAAGAATTACATTGTATAACTAGGTCAAGACTGTATTTCTTATTCTGTTATTTGTCTCTACCATCATGGGAAATTGTATTATTTACCTCATTATGTTTGCTTGCACGCATATGCAAGAAACATAGTGTAATGCCCCAAAGTTAGGGGCACTACAGAAAAGGGGAATCAGTAGATAAACTAGGGGCTTACAGGTACCCAGGGTGCCTGCAGAGGTGTGGGCAGCAGGGTACAATGACAAAGGGGCCTTTCTTAAGTGAATATCCCTCCTGATAAAGGGAAACACTGTAAATAGTAGAAAAGTGCCCTGTGCACTTTACAGTATTGCCAAAAAGTAGATGTAATTGCAGCACGAATAACAATGGCTTGGATGGAATGCTGTGCTGTGCTGAGCTGCTCATGCACAGCATTCCAGTCCAAAACACTCTAGAATTAGAAGTGTTAGCTTTTGAAAAGTGTTTTTTTCAGTTTTTCAGTAGCTTCTGCTAGCTGTGGAGAAGAGAGGACACAGAAAGTTAAGGGGAACCAGGAGGGCTTACCTGGTGGGTTGAAGCCATTCCTTGAGGGCTGTTCTGTGTGCCTGCTCTGGCTCCAGCTAGTGAAGCCTTCAAGAAGCTGCTGTTGCCCCGAAGTTGTGTGACGTGATCGGTGGTGCCATCAGGGCACCACAAAGCAAGAAAGTGACCAGTTCAGCCGGTTTGGGCTGATGAGCCCCGTCATTTATTTATGTATTTTGGGCACCCTGCTATTTTAAAAGCTTAATTTCCAGCCCCTTGTCGGCGGCTTGCAAGCGCCGCATCGCCGCTTGTCCTGTCGGCACTCCAAGGTCCCTTGAGTCGCCCCCCTCTCCGCCTGTTGGTCGTTCACTCCCTCCCTCTGCCTGAGTACCGCCCGGATCCCGGTTGTCGTCTGAAGCTTGTGGTGTGGTGAGTCGGTGGCAGCACTCTGATATGTGCTGTCCACCTAAATTATTGAAGGGACTGTTATTTCTTTAGTGCGCAAGGCCTAGAAGAGGAGCGGCTGAGCACCGCGGGGAGACTCTGGTCGCTAGGACCCAGATTAATTATTCAGAAGGGGCGGGGGGTAGCGATGCCCACGGGGAGGGCTCTAGCACAGGATGGCCAAGCAAGGGCCTGTTAAATATTTATTAGAGAGGCAGAACTGAGGAGGTGGCTCTCCTCTGGAGTGACAGCAGGCTCAGAGAGCCTGAGAGATTTAAAGGGGCCAGTCAATTAAAAGGATCGATGTTAAGTGGGGCACCAGGCCCAATAGAAAGTGGGGCACCAGGTCCAATCTAAAGTGGGGCACCAGGCCCAATGTAATGTGGGGCACCAGGCCCAAGTCTTGGTAGGACGTCAGGCCCAAGGTAAAAGTAGGGCATTAGGCCCGAGGTAAAGCTTGGCACTAAAGGGAGGCCCCAGCCTAAGGTAATAGAGCAAGCCAGCCTAGTAGTACTAAAGGGAGGCCCCGGCCTAGCGTAATAGGGCAAGCCAGCCTAGTGGTACTAAACGGAGGCCCTGGCCTAGCGTAATAGGGCAAGCCAGTCTAGTGGCACTAAAGGGAGGCCCCGGCCTAGCGTAATAGGGCAAACCAACCTAGTGGTACTAAAGGGAGGATTCCTTAGCCATGACGTCCAGGAAGAGATCCTATTCAGGAAGACCCTACATTTAGGAACAGGGGTTCATCTAAAAGTGCTCGATTTGCCTATACTGTGAAGCTACTGTAACTACTGTACTGCTTATGCCATGTCTATTGCTCTAAGTACCTGAACTGTTGCTCTAAGTACCTGAACTATTGCTCTAAGCACCTGAACATTGGCCCCATCAGTAATAATTACCCCAGCATTTATAATTTGCCCTTTCCCTGGCAAATTATTGTATCATTCCACAGTTCTCTGGGCATCTTTCAGTTATATGGTTACTACTGTATGAAGACAGTCTCAATCTTCTACCACACTGCAGTCCAATAGTGTTGTCTGTAATACCACATACTCTGAATCAGTCTCTACTCAGAAGAAGACGTCTTCTCAGCATTCTTCACTCCCGTGGGATCATCCATCAGCTCATCACATCTGTCTGTGTCGTCCGCCAAAGTCGAGTCCGTCGCCAGTCGTACAAGTCATACCTGCCGTTTCTTGTTTTTCACAGCTTGAAGGTACGTCCGCCGAAACGCATCACGACTGCTGTGCCAGTGTCGTTCCGTATGGTTCCTGTTCCAGATGTCCTGAAGTTGGTCATCCTCTACAGAAGAGTGTACTTATCCTGGAGAACCTAGTCTGCGCCCTTCCTGGTCGTTCGCCGAAAGTCGAGTCCGTCGAAGCCCAGTACGGGACGCATCCGCCGCTTCTTTGTTTTTGTGTTAGTTCCTGATCCTAGGATTGCAGAATCAACCATCATCTCTTCAGATTTTTCTGGTTCCTGGTCCTGTCAGAGTTCCTTCTGAGTTTAGCTGGCACTTGGAATGCCGCAGCATCAGTCAGGTTGTGGTAATCCTCCATTGGATTCGTCGCCACGCAGGTCCTGATTTCTCTTCATCCTTGGCAACCCTGGAATGGGTTTTGGCCGAGGAACCCTTTGTTTTCAGTGGGTTATTTCTGGAACCAGTTGCTCTGGTTCTTCATTCCGGCAGCCTTGGAGAGAGTGGGCTTTTGGCGAAGAAACATATGGTCTGTTTACCAAACCTCTCACCACCCCAGTGGCCTTAACTAGGTCCTTGCTGGGAATTGTGATTAGGGTTCTACAGTTCTGTTTTACTTCCCTTGTAGCTACCAATGAAGAAAGATGGTGTGCATGAATATGACAGACATTTGGACTTTGTGAGAATTGGATGGTCATTGTAAAACCAAATATTGTATTGTGGGTAGTGAAGAACACCTGATTTCCATCTATGTACTAGTTGCTCTTACAGGATACTGCTAAGGAATTTTAGGAGTATAGTGGCAATAGGCCGTGGTGCACCCATGGAGAATAAAAACCTAGAGTTTAGGCATTTTAGAGTTTAGTTGTTACTGTTTAGATATCCATAATGCTGTCCATACTCCCAACTGTTTTTGTGGTGGGTATGTTCCTGTACGACCATGTCCTCCGTCCCCTTCTGTCTAATAAATGTCTTTGCTTCAACCGGTCTCTATGTACGACTCCTGCCTCTCCTTGTCGGGTGATTCCACCAGCCCAACCCCATTCGGAACTCATGCGGCCCCTCGCCATCCCACCTGCTGAGGGTGTCGCTGGTGCTGCTGGTAGTGAGACAGTTCCCTTCACCACTCCGAGTGAAGAACCCAGAGGTTTACCAGTGCAGCGTCCATCACAATAGTGCCATCACCCGAGTTTTCAGATGTGTGGCAGCCATCTTCCAATTCAGTCAGTGTGTTTGCAGGCGTGGCTGCTGTTCTCCAATGAACGCTGCAGCTCTCTATGACAACAGTTGAAAATGCAGTGCCATACAGTTGAAAGGGAGAGTTACGCTTCAGTGAGCAGCGATAAGATATTGCGTGCTCATGCACGATCCCCTACACACACACACACATATTGCATGCTCGTGCTCCCTCCCAACGCACACACTGTATAGCCGACGGGGGTGCCCAATCCCCATCGGCTGTGCTGCGCTCCCCCCCAACAGAGTTCCAGATGCCACGCTGGCAGCCCACCCCAGCATGGCAGCAGTCTGTATGGCCAGCAGGGTGCCTACTCCTGTCGGTTCCACCCCCCCCAAACAGCCTTCCAGCTGCCAAGCTGGGAGCCCACCCAGTGTGGCAAATGTCCCGTGTCGTCCCAAGTAAAAAAAAAACCTGAAAGAAAAAACCTTCCCCACTGACTGTTCTGACCCAATCTCCCCCACCCACGCCCACCCTCTCGCACCCCACCTCCCAACACCCCCCACCCCATACTTACCTCCGAGTCTGGCGCGACGATCTTCAGTGGACCGAGAACACGTCTGCACTCTTCAAAGCCGACCGCGAACTCAGGAAATGCCAGTAAGCTGTATAATGTAATAAATAGGGGTTTTTCAACTTTAGCGCATATATTGGGCATTTTGGGGAATTTTTTCACCAAATTTTCAACATGGGGTTTTTGGGACCCCACCTCACAAATTCTGTCACTGTCATGGCGTTAATCAGCCCTGTAAGGTGATTTCGCAGTCACTGCACAGAAATACCTTTCGGGACCGATTTACGAAATGACAGTGTCACAGTTCATGAGGTAGGCCCCCCAAAAACCGTATGTTGAAAATTTGGTGAAAAAATTCCTTAAACTGACTGTTTTACAAGCATGCATTGCGCATTCCTACGCACGCTAGTAAGTTCGCGAGTTTTCAATATGTTCACTCCAGATTTTCAACATTGCCATTTTACCATACCTCCTTATGAGCAATACAGCTGTCATTTCTCACATCTCACCCAAAATGTGTTTCTGTGCATGTAATGCACAATGGCACAGTCGGTGTGTGAAATCAATGTCCAGGACAGATTAAGAAAATCACAGTGACACTGTTCATGAGCAGAAGTGTTAAAATGGCAATGTTAAAAATGTGGTGAACAAATTCCCAAAAATGACTGTTTTACGAGCATGCATTGTGCTGTTCCTACACACGCTCGTAAGTTCGTGAATTTTCAATATTTTCACACCAGATTTTCAACATTGCCATTTTACCACACCTCCTTATGAGCAGTACAGCTGTCATTTTTCACATCTTGGCCAAAACATGTTTCCGCCCATGTAGCGTACAATGGCACAGTCAGTGTGCAAAATCAATGTTCGGGACAGATTAAGAAAATCACAGTGACACTGTTCATGAGCAGAGGTGTTAAAATGGTTATTTAAAAATTTGGTGAAATAAGTCCATAAAATGACTGTGTTACGAGCGACCATTGCGCAGTTTCCACGCACCCTCGTAACTTCATGGATTTCTAATATTTTCAGTCCAGATTTTCACCACTGTTATTTTTCCACACTTCCTTATGAACAGTACAGCTGTCATTTTTCACACCATGGCCGAAATGTGTTTTCGCTCTTCCAGCGCAGAAATGCGTGGTCGCTGTGGGAAATCACTGTACAGGACAGTTTAAGAAAATCATAGTGACACTGTTCATGAGCGGAGGTTACAAAATCCCTGTGTTGGCAATCTGCTGTAAAAAAAATCCTCAAACTAATGGCATTACGGGGTGTGTGCGTTGCGCATTTTCTACGCACGCTTGTGACTTCACCAGTTTTTTTAATATTTTCACTGCAGAATTTCAACATTGCCATTTTTTGCATTTCCCCATGAACAGTACAGCTGTCATTTTTCACATCCTGTTTGAAATGTGTTTTCGCACCTGTGGTGCTAAATGGCGTGGTCGCTGTGCGAAATCAGCTTTCGCCTAACAAACTGATATTGCCACTGTTCATAAAGTGGGGGTCACAAAAAACCCATGTTGAAAGTTTGGAGTGAAAATGCCAACGAACGCTTGAGGCGTGTTAGGGTTTCCGACCATAACGCCCCAGCATGTAGAGATTGAGAGGCGTGCCTTGAACTCTTCGGCCCCAAAGTTCACCCCACTCTCCTATACAGAAGCCATCTCACTGTATTTCCTGATGGAATGGGATGAGCATAAGGGCCAAAGACCCCAAGGCACACCGTGACACTTGTCAGTGTCTGCAGGGTAGGGTGTGGTGAAATGGCATGGCCATTATGCCTGATGACCCAAAGGCACACTCCAATGCCTGTCAGTCTCTGCAGGGTAGTGGTGGGGTTGACTTCAGTTCAGTACTTCACTGCCTTCTATTATGCACCTCTCTAACTCCTACACCACCAATGCCAGTACCAGCAAGCAAACGTTCGGCATTGACATATGCTTGTTTTTGTACTCTCTCTGTATTGTATATTCTTTACTTTGTAACCTCCCAGGTTGTGCCTGCAAATAGTCATCTCTGTGGCTAGTGTGCCTTACCCAGTCGACAAAAACTGAATAAAAATAAATAAAACAAAAAAAACGAGATATTGTATCTCACCTCTACTATCCTGGGAAATGCAGTAGACGTCAGAACCCAATTAGAAATGGCATATCACAGATGACATCTCATCTGGTCTATTTTGGTTAAATATATACTAAAAATGTGCACAGGCTAGCAGGACCCACCAGCACAACAGCAATGCAAGTGGCAAACATTTGGCAGTGACAAATACTTGTTATTTTTTATTTTGCATAGCTGTTAATTCATTTTAACACAGAAACATAAAATTTGATGGCAGATGAGGACTGCTTCACTTGACTTACCCAGTCTGCCCATTCTTCCTACCTACATTATCACCATGGTCCTAGACCCAACTTCATCTACAGCTCTTTCTCCCTCCCCCCTTCCTTTCCATAATGACTCCTTTGAACCATCCACCCAGACCCACCTGCAGGGTAAGGGTTTGATTTTTTTTTTTATCGAAGGCTGAGGGCTGGCTGGAGTTCAGTGGGCAATGGGCAAAGCAGCAAACCACTCCCCAAGTCAGGCCTTAAAAGGCCATCCCCCAGGCCACTCCTCATTCATTTTCTCCTTTGCGGCCAGAGGCGCTGCTCCTCATACCTCTTCTCCTGTTCTCTTGCCTGTTCTTTGTTTACTGCATTTTAGCAGCACCTCCGACCACCGACTCTGTTCCATTTCCCTGCTGTTCATCCTACTGTTCGCTGCCACTGGCCTGCAGCTCTCTCTCTCCCTCCCACCCGACCCCCGTTCCTCATGTCTCCTCCAGTCCGGTGTCCATCTTTCCTCAATTGCATACCTCCATCCTGTTCCTGTCCTGAGTAGCCCCTTTTGCCAGTTCTACTTCCCTGCCTCGGCTCTATGCAGCCCCCCTTTCTGTTGCCTGTGCTCCTTCTCCTGTCTCACTGCTCAGTGACTGTCTGTGGCTCCTTGGTTCTCCCATCCCTCCTCCTCTCTCCATTTCCCCTGTACCTTATTTGTAGTTTCATTTCTCCTTCTCTTGCTCTCTCTCCATTTGTTGCTCCTGTCTCTGTCGCCTTCCCTCTTCTGGGTTTTTGCTGGTGTTGTCACTGCTCAGCTTTCCCTCATACATTCCCCGCTTCTCCTTCTCCCTCGATCTGTCTTCCTTTGCTCTCTCTGTCCCTTTTGTCCACTGTACACATCCCCACTGCTACGGAGGATGCTTCGCTCCTCTGCTTTAGTTCTCTCAACAGCGACTTCCTGTGCCCTGTGCTGTTGAACTCCTCGGCAGTTCCTGTGAGCTGGGGATGATTACTTTGCTCCTCTCGACTTCTGTTCTCCCCCTGGCCGATGCTCACCTCCTGGCCTCTCGTACCTGTTCCAGGACTTCATTTTCAACAGCCTGTCTTGATGTTTGGACCACATCTACTGTTATTGCCCTGTGAGTCAGATCCTGATCTCCCTTATTGGTTCCTGGCTTCCTTTTGAAGGGGCAGTTGCTCTCTATGGGGACTGCGACTCCTACTGTCGGTTCTCGTCTGGTCTCCTCTTACCTCCTCTTGTACCTCATTTTCTTCCTGGTACTTCTACCCTTCCTTTTCTCAACCTCAGTCCAATCTGCTTGCCTCCCATCCTGTTTCACATCATAGGACTATAAATCTGACTGGACTGTACACCTGGCTGGTGTGCTATGCAGCCTTCCTCTGGGATTTGTCATTTGTCCCTGCCCCTGCTCTCCGTGGCCTTTGCCGTTCATTGATCTTGGTTACACCATGATGCACTTTCTTATTTTCATCCCTGACTGTACTTCCCCATGGTGGGTGCTCGCCCTCCTCCCATTCCCTTCATCCTCCATTCCTCTCTTTCTCTGACCTCTGCTTTCTTTTGGGGGCTTCCCTATCCTGCCATCCTGCTATACCACCATACCCTACTCATTTACATCGCCTAATATTCCCGCCAATATATCACCCTGCCTACTCATCTCCTCCTCCTCTGACCCTATTCCCTTGTTCTAATCAAACCTATTCAGATGTCCTCCTGGTATTACCTACCTCACCATCGGCTGCCGGCTTCATCTGGCTGCTTTTGCTCCTACCTTCATGCAATTCTATCCATTCCTGATTTGGCTCTCAATGGACCCAGTTGGCATGCACTCCCATACTTACCAATCATGGGTAGCTTCCTTATGACATGAGTCTGGTTCTCCTTCACTCAGTCCGATCTCAGGGTCTACTCATTCACATCGATTAATCAAGCATACTTCTCATTGGGTCTTATGCTACCTCATCATACTGCTCTCCATTTGGAGACATGCCTTCCATGTCCATTACTCCTTGGCTCAGGGCAAACCTGTAGCTGATGGCCTTGCTCTGCACCCACAAAGTCTGCATCTAGAGCATGCAAAGCTCAGAGCGGGGTCCTTCTCCCTGGCCCATAGTAAGAAGGTCTTCGCTCTGGGAGGACCTTTGATCATCCCTCATCTCGGTGACACCTCTGGATGTAGAATTTATGCCATCCAGAGTTGAAGGGTAGGGCTCTCATCATCAGCGTCCCTTTGGCTGCCCAAGTGGGTTCGGAGGCACCCTCTACACTATTCTCCTTCAGGACTACCTCTGGTTTACCTAGTCTGTTTTGTAGGCTTGCATTGGCCAGTTGAGTGCCTTAGCAGTCATCTCTCTCCTCTCTTGCTTTTAAGCGTCTAGTTGCAGAGACAAAGCTCGCAACCCTCAACAGTTGTCTATTTAAAAGGACAGAGTGAGAGCTTTCTCTAAATTGGAATGTTTTCCTTCTCACTCGAGCTTGACTCTAAATTGAGGTAGCTGAGCCATCACTAATCAAAACATCCTTCATTCTGAAGGGATGGGGACCTAGGCCTTGGATCCCCAGAGGTTTCCTCAAAGGGGTTTTTTTCTCTTCTCTTTGCCAGTGGTCATAATATTAGATAGGGTTGGAGTTTCCTTAGGTTTCGTAGTTTAGTTCCACTGTTTGATGAATTTGGATGGTGGCCCCGGCTTTTCCCTCTCTCTTTAGGAAGTCTGCCCTTCTGCATCTTGTCTGCTTTCATTTCATTCATTGTCATTTTCATATCTCATTCTTCTCCTGTCCTTCCCATCTACATCTATCACCTTAATTTCCGGTCTCGATATATTCTGATTTCTCGCCTCTTCGATGCTCGACACCGTTTTGGGCATTCTTTTTGGGCTTCTTCCTAAGTTACCTTTAACCAAAATAATTATTCCTGTGGCATGTATTGTGGGGGGATACTCCTGTAGGGTTCCTGGAGCGCAGTTGCAGCTGCCACTTCCAAGAGTGCAGTTATTCTAGATGCCCTACAGGGGGCATGCCTTAGACAACTAGTACTGGAGCCCACTCGAGAGGGAGCAATATTAGACTTGATACTCTCAAATGGAGATGGAGAGAGGATCACAGATGTAGAAGTGGGTAGCCATCTGGGAACTAGCGACCATCGAACAGTATGGTTCACAATAAACACAGCAATAGAGTCAAGCCATACAAAGACAAAAGTACTGGACTTTAGGAGGGCTGACTTTGTCAAAATGGGTGAGTGCCTAAGGAATGCACTAGCAAATGGGTGGGAAGGAGGGTGGAAGAACAATGGGAATAATAAAACTGCCATCACAGAGGTAACGAGCCTTTGTGTGAAGCAAATAAACAAAACAAGACGATGTAAGAAACCACTATGGTTCTCAAAGGAAGTGGCAGTGAAGGTTCAAGAGAAAAGAAAGCATTCAGGAAGTACAAGGAACTCAGCAGGAGCAGGACAGAGAACTGTATCAGTTAAAGCAAAAGGAGGCTGGAAGGCAGTCAGAACAGCAAAGGCCCAAACTGAGGAAAGATAGCCAACTCAGTTAAGAAGGGGAATAAACCTTTATAGGTACATCAGGAGCAAAGGAAGACCAAGGGAGGGATAGTGAGGCTTAATAAAGGGAGGGAGGGTGGGCAGAGGGAGAATGAAAAGGCAGAGATACTAAACAAATATTTTTGCTCAGTATTTACAAAGGAAGAGGGGAGGTACATAAAACAAACAGTAGTAACACTCTGGATACAGAAGTTGATACCAGCCCATTTACAGAAGAAAGGGTTCTGAAAGAACTCTTAAAACTGAAGGTGGACAAAGCAATGGGGCCTGATGGGATTCATCCCAGAATTTAAAGAACTAGGGTAGAACTAGTGACACCACTGACTACCCTCTTTAACAAATCATGGGAGGATGGGGTGGTACCCGAGGACTGGAGGAGGCAGATGTGATTCCCTTCACAAAAGTGGGAGCAAGGCAGAAGCAGGAAACTATAGACCTGTTAGTTTAACCTCAGTGATAGGGAAATGATGGAATCACTTCTAAAGGAAAGAATTGTCGAGTATCTAGAGGCCAGAGGGCACAAGACCCTAGGCAGCATGGATTCACAGCGGAAGGTCATGCCAGACGAATCTGATAGATTTCTTTGACTGGGTGACCAAAGTAGTAGATCAGGGAGGGCTGTGGACATGGCCTACCTAGACTTTAGCAAGGCATTTGACACAGTCCCACACAAAAGATTAATATATAAGTTAACCAGCCTGGGAGTGGGTCCCAAGATGACAGCCTGTAAAGAATTGGCTGGAGAATAGGACACAGAGAGTAATAGTAAATGGAGTCCACTCAGAAGAAAGGAGGGTTACTAGCGGGCACCGGGTTCAGATATATTGACAGTCCTCTTCAATGTCTTTATAAGCGACATTGCAGAAGGACTGGAAGGAAAAGTATGTCTCTTTGCAGATGACACTAAGATCTGCAACAGAGTTGATGCACAGGGTGGGGTGGAAAGGATGAGAATGGACTTGGCAAGGTTAGAGGAATGGTCAAATGTATGGCAGCTTAGATTCAATGCTAAGAAGTGCAAGGTAATGCACCTGGGAAACAAAAACCCAGGGGAAGAGTACACAATGGGGGGTGAGATACTAACAACAACAAAATGGAAAGGGACCTGGGGTAGTCATATCAGATGACCTAAAGGTGGGCAAGCAATGTGAGAAGGCAGCAAGGAGGGTTGGGGGATACTGGGATGCATAGGGAGAGGCATCACCAGTAGAAAACAGGAAGTTATTATCCTCTGTACAGACAGCTGGTGAGACCCCATCTGGAGTACTGTGTGCAGTTCTGGAGACCCAATTTCCGCAAAGACATAGACAGGATGGAAGCTGTCCAGAGGAGGGCAACTAAAATGGTGCAGGGTCTGCACCGGAGGACATATGAAGAGAGACTTAAGGAGCTAATATGTATAGCCTCGAGGAAAGGAGGAGAGGGGGAATGATAGAAACTTTCGCACCTCAAGGGAATCAACAAAGTCCAAGAGGTAGCATCTTTCAAAAAGAGGTGCAAGAACAAGAGGGCACAATTTGAAGATAGAGGGGGCGTCTGAGAGGTAATTTAAGGAAGTATTTTTTCAGAGAGGGTTGTGGATGCATGGAAATGGCCTTCCGGAGGAGGTTGTGGAGTCAAAATCAGTGGTGGAATTCAAGCATGCATGGGATAGTCATAAGGCAATTCTGGGGGGTTGGGGTAGAAAGAAGTAGGCTGCTGGTTAACTAGGATCTGCAGCTTATCCAGTAGGTAGGGAAATGGGCAGACTGGGTGGGCCAAGCGGTCCTTATCTGCCGTCAAATTCTATGTTTCTATGTTTCTATGTTTTCCTTGCATCGTACCCCTACAGGGTGGTATATTCCTTGGCTAGCGAGGCAAACAGCCACAATGTACCAAAGTCACACAAGCATACATCTCATCCAGTTGTGCAAGCCCATTGAAACTGATGGCTGAGGGCTGGCCGGAGTTCAATGGACAGAGCAACAAACCACTCCCCCAACCAGGCTTTAAAAGGCCCTCCTCCGAGCCAGACCTCATTTGTTTTCTTTGTTATCCCACCATCCACCCCTCCTCCTCCAATGACTCATCTCTCTTTCCCGTGGGCTTTTTCCTAAGCTACCTTTAGCCAAGGAAATTATTCCCATGGCACCTATGAGGGGGAACCCTCCTCTAGGGTTCCTTGCATCAAACCCATACAGGATGGTATATCCCATGGATAGAGAGGTGAACAGCTGCAATGCATTGAAGTCACACAAGCATACATCTCATCTAGTTGCGCAAGCCCATTGAAATTACTTTAACTTTGGTAATACAGAGGAAAACACTGGCGTTTTATGCTAGGCTGACCATATAACCCCCCCCCCAGCCAACAGGTCCCTGCCCCTACCAAAGCAGGCAACAGTCAGGCTCAGGTGACACACAGGAGAGACACTAGCCAACACAGCATTTTAAATCAGACACTGACTGTAGACAGTATAAACACAACCCACAGAACAAAGCAGAACAGACCACCAATAAACATAATTAAACAGAAACATCACTTACCCTTGCCTTTTGTAGACTATTAGCGCTATGTTAGCTCAAGTTGAGCAGTTTTGTGCTGATTACTGATTATGTTGGTCACAATCTACTGGTAGAGCCTCTGGCCCACTCCAGACACAACAGTAAAGAGAATGCCTCACAGATTGCATCAGGCTTCTTTTCCCAGGCACTCCCTGATCCTGACTGGTGCCAAATCAAATGGCCAATAGTGTGCAGCCCCTGCCAGTTTAGAACTGCCCTGTGCAAACTGGAATTCTCTTTCACCACCTCCTCTGCTTGTTTGCCAGTGTCTTGTTCTGCAAATTTGTGCACACAGCATTGTGAGTAAATGCCCCTGCGGCATGATGATGTTGCTGGCTTGCTGCCCCCATTCACTACTCACCCCCACCCACTGCACTGCAGCACCACCAGTCAGTCCTACCTCCCAGGTAGTTGTTGCTTCATCATTGCTTGCAGCAGCCTCCAGCAGTCCATATTCCTCTGTCCTCTGATCTGCCTTCCAAACATTCACTGCAGGCTCAGACCAACTGACGCCTTGACTGATTCAACCATCTGCCCCCCACAGTCACTCACTGGTGCCCACAACCCTGAACCACTCAATCCCAGGCCATCAAACACCAGCCTCCCCCCCCCAAACTCCTAGGTTGGAATGCAAAGCAGCAGCTCTTCCACAGGCATCATCGGAGGGCAGATGCGGCAGCAGGAGTCGCAGGACATGACAGTCACAGTTAGGAGGAGAGGGGAAATGAAGCAGCACCAAGCAGGCAAACACATTGATGGTAGCACTGCAGTTTTATTCCCTTGATGTGAGCAGTCAGTCTCCCACTCGCTCCTCCCAACTCCTCGCTATTGATGGTGGCATGCGCTTATGCTACTTCTGGGTCCGATGTGGTCCAACACTTTCTCCCTCCCTGCTACAATTCACTCTTCTCCTCCTGGTTCTGGCCAAGCCACTTGCATAGCACTGGTCCCCCCCACCATCTAACTGTCTGGCTGCCGTAGCTCGCTGCATTCTCTTGGGGCTCTCACTCCCAGGACCTAAACCAACCCACCAGTAAAATCCAACCCCCCACCCACAGAACAGCAGGCTCCTGTGTCCCTCCCAGCTCACCAGCAGGCAGCAACAGCATACGACCTGAATGTTGGGGGTGACAAATGTGCTCACTTAAAATGTTTGGGGGGACTTGTTCCCCCTGTCCCCCCTATAATTACTCCCCTAGTTTCCTGCCTCTGCCTTGCTCCCACTTTTGTGAAGGGGAATCACATCCACCCTCCTCCACCAGTCCGCAGGTACTACCCCATCCTCTCATGATTTATCTGTGTTACTTCATTTTAAAGTTATTAGCCATTTCATAACCCTGATTTCACTACCTATTCAAAAAAAGCCCATGTCAGTGAAGAATTGATGATGATGTTGTCTAGGGACCTCACAAGCTAGAATTCCCTGCCAGCAAGCTTATGGGATCTGTTTTTCCAAAGTTGTAAATATCATGTGCAATGGTTTTCACAAGTAAAACAGACAGCATCAGTCAGTAAACTATGTGGGCTCTTTTTTTCACTTGGTCTATGAAAGTTTTTTCCCCCAAGTGGCTCAGTTCAGTACATTTGGAAATCGATCTAAATATGGCTGTAGAACAGCGCTATACTGCTAGTATTGTTTCACAGCCATCTATTGGCTTGCCAAGGGAATTGCAGAAACAACTACCCGAGCTGAAATCTCCTGCACATTTTAATATATGCATTTCCCATAATGCACAGCAGTCAAATCCCAAACAGCAAACACAGCAGAAAAATGAAGATGATTCCACAGTTCACAGAAGTAAGCCAGCCAAAATAAACATATATTCTGAAATGTTGATCACATCTGCATGTATATCAGTAATTGAATGACTGTTCACCTCTGCACCCACAATATAAACAATTCTGCTAAAAAATATATGGATTTCCCATAATGTACAGCAGCCAAATCCCAAACAGCAAACACAGCAGAATAATCTAGATGATTGCAAAGTTCACAAAAGTAAGTCAGGCAAAATGAACACATATTCTGAAATGCTGATTACATATCCGTGTAATCAGTAATTGAATGACTGTTCACCATTGCACCCACAGTATACAAAATGCAGTTAAATATATGCATTTCCCATAATGCACAGCAGTCAAATCCCAAACAGCAAACACAGCAGAAAAATGGAGATAATTCCACTCTATGTTTGTATCTGTATTTTATTGTACTTGCTAATACAGGATGTCATGTTACAATTTCTTATAATGCATGATTCCCCTTTTCTGCACTTGCCATGTTACAAGCACATTAAAGAGAACCAATCTCAATAAAATTAAAATCTTTTTTTTTAATTGGTGCTGTACAGACCTTGCTCATAATGCTGTAATTGTGTCCCTTGTTTCCCATATCATTCGTTTTTGTTGTGACTCACTCCTTTTATTTTGCAGCGTCTTGCCATTTTCAGTGCTGAGCAGTTTGCAACCAGCGATTTGGTTTGGCTTCTTGCGTGACGCCATAATAGGGAAAGAGGCCGTGCAGTGTTGCATCTACCCCTATACAGATCTGTGCTTCAAGGAAATTTGACCGCATGTTGCCACATAGGTTATTCTGGCAATGTGACTCAGCAGTGTTTAACAAAACCGTATTCTTGTCACACTGTCCAGAACCTAGATATACTAATTGCTTAGTAAAAACAGTAAATATGCTGCTACATAACTGCATAGCTGTCTCCCCGTGCCTGCCCACCCGGTGCCATCATACAGTCCCACTGTGCGTTTCCCTTCTGAAAGTTCTTCAAGTATTGCCTGTCATAGTTAGCGATCGGCAACTTGGGAATGACTGCTAAATCAGTATTTTGCCATACAGAGGTTCCGAAACCACCCTGACCTGTAACTTACGGCTTTTTCCCTCTGTGGGGCAACTTTTTATTATGTCCACTGCCGGTGTGACAACAGAATACATGGAACAGGACAGCCAGCTCAAATTACTAATATTCTAATAAAGAAACCAGCATTGATCATGTTCTAAGGAGTAATGTGTTACTGTTGTGATGCCTTTCAGCGTGGTGACATGCAACCTTGTGTTGCAGTAATGTGATTTCCTCACTTATGTTTTGTTTTGTCTGTCGTGGACACTTTCTGTGTTCACTGATATAAGTACTATATGACCTCTATTCATGTTTTCCTTCCTGCTGGTCATGAACATGTGTTTTCTGATTGGTTGCTGTTATTAGGGGGGAAAATCATGGTCATTTACCAGCAGAACAGTGGTAGGTGTAGCTGTCATCCTTTGCTTGTCTTTAGCATAGGTATCTGATATCATTGTTACTTCACTCATTGGATTTCAGTATTTGCAGTGACCCCCAACCCACAGCACCATATCTTATGGTAGTTATTCCTGTTCTGTCCAAGTGTTTTTACCTACCATATATCCCTAAAATGGTAACTAGCTGTGTTGCTGCTTGTTGTACTAATACATACAAAAATGGTGTAAACATATTTTCTTTTCCAAAAAATGATGTTTTGAGATAAAAATGGACAGAACAGGTAAAGAGAACATGCACTAAGTAGGACGGTCCTAACAAAAATAGTTTTTTATGTAGTGACCATTTCAATGAAAACTGTTTTGAAACTCAATGTCTTCTAATGCCACATTTTAACATCCCAACACGTAAGCGTCTGAAAGCAGGTGCGATACCAACAATATTCCACCGTCCACACAGCAGTCTAAAAAGCGTTGAAGCTCACAACTACTCCAGGCATGAAAAGAAGAAATCTTCTGGTGCAGCATTTCGGAAACGTGAACGTATCAGGGTATGTTTGTTCCTTATTATGTAGTGTTTTACATGTTCTATAGTGCTATTGTGAACTGCCTCTTGGACTTGCAGGGGTTTGTGTTGAGTTACTGGGTGACATGCAAGGTTACATTGCTGCTAAAACTATTTTTATTGATAGAAAATTGCTTATTACAATGTGCTATGCCACTTCTGGTTGATGATGGACTGTGGGGGGGTGTCTATATGCGTGTGTGTTTTCATGTATGTATGGCTGCAGGGACACACTACTGGGGGCGTGTTAGGTAGTGGTAAGTCACTCTGCCAGTTTCCGTGTATGGGTGATGAACCTTTTGTAGCTGTGTAGTCCTGTTGGATAACCTAGTATTGGCAACAGCAAAGGTTTAGGAATTTGTACTGCTTCCTGTGTTTCAGCATGTCCACATGTAAGGCATCATATTTTACAGCATTATTTGTTGGTGTATGTATGAATGCACACCTCTTCATGGCACATATCACATGCCAGAAGATAGTTTCACGGTTGTGCATGTGGAGGCTTACTTCCACATGTAGTGCCGCAGTGGTAGTAGCAGGCTGTATGGTTGTTGTCAGTGATTGATACCTGACTGTGACAAACGGTATGTGGTGTTAGGTCATTTTGCTGGAGCAAGTGGAGACAGATGAGCCCATGACATATCATATTCTGCACAAATTTGTCACTGCTGTGATTTCTGTAATTATACCCACAATATTCTGTGTCACTGGTCTTGGATACTGTATGTCCATGTGTTTTTTTCTTAATCCTGCATAGTCAAGGTTGTAAGGTGGACTGTCTAGGGCTGACTGTGAAATTCCTCAGTGTTGTATGTTGCAGGCATTGAAATGTGGATTCTTGTATTCGAGAAAATGGTATATTCGCATGGAGGTGCTATGGATGCGATCAGGCTTCAGGGTGCCTATGGTCAATTTACAGTCTTAGTTTGCCATGTTTCCACATTTCTTTGATGAACTATGTTGGTGCATGTGGGTAGCCACCACAAAATGCTGCAGTACTTATTGACCGTTTCTGTGCTTTTAATACTTGCCATATATTGACTGTCACGCTGCCTGCCTGTTGGCGCAGTGGTTGGATTTCAGGTTGTGATGCTGGTGACCTGGGTTCAGGAACAGACCCTGGTTGTTAGACTGCCTGCCAGCAGGAGTAGGGTGGAGCGTCCCGAGGACTGCTCTGCTTCTCCGAGGGGAGGGGAAGGAGTGTGCCCAGTGCTCAATGGACCATGGCAGAGGCTGTCATTCATGCAGCTACCGGCGCCAGCATCAAGAGATGTGAGGTGGATGCTGGATGTCATTGCACGTCCATGCCCCAAAGAAACAAGAAAATTTCCTCACTGCTGGCCACGTTGGTGAAACCTGACCCTGGCCTCGATTAGCCTCCAGGTCCAGCTCTCCCCAGATAGATACCAGTAATGCAGCATCCATATGCCGTGTACCTGCCCCCTGGGGTATACGCCAGGAGTTCTGTGAGAGGGCAGACAGAACCTGGAGGTGGAAGCAAGAGGGCTGTGTGACCAGGCTGATGTACAGTGGCCGGCAGCAGAGCAAAAACAGAAAAAAAAGGAAAATACTGACTGTCACTCTTGATGAGATGCATGTGTTTGCATTGGTGTTCTGTTGCAATAGGTCCATACCCAGTACAATTTTTACAAGGTTGTGATTATGACCTGTGAACATGGACGGTTTCTCATTCAGTGTGCCATTGTTGTTCATTAGTGTGCCATGTTTGACATTTTTTATTTGTGCATCCTTTTGTTCCTTTGAGCCTCGTCACGGGTGTGGATGGGTACACATTCCTGTATGTTGCATCACATACAGGAGTATAAACAACGTGTACCTGCTGTCATTTCAAAAGGTACAATAATTTTGATATGGCATCTGTATGCTGTCTGAATGTCTGAAATTCTAAGGCAGCATTACTTTTTCATTGGCATAGTCATGGAACATTAGTACAATGTCTCCCATGTATGTCTTTATGTACTTTTCTCTGCAACATAACTTTTCATCTGCATCAATCATTGTCTTCACAGATTGTGCAAGAAATGTTGGCCACCCAAGAATCATAGACAAATGTACCCTTGGAGGATTGCACAGGGAACGAGGTACTCTGTCAAACACACTTTAGTGTATTGTCACAGTCACAGTCACAGTCACATATTTTCTGCTTGACATGATTTCTTTCTTTTCTCTCTGTGCAGGTTCATGACTTTATAGAAGAATGCAGCACTGCTGAACTTCATACGCAGTGCATGTCAGAAGTAGCTATTCAGTGTGACATGAAAAGTGGAACATCAGTGAAGGTCAAGACAGACGGCCGCTTCTCAAAACGTACTCGAGGTTGGTATATTGAAAGTTATGTTTGACACTTATTCAAGTGTACATAAATACCTTCTGCAATGTCCTTAGTACCTTTTTTTCTAATGACGACAGGAAAAATCCTCAAAGGTCCATGCCTGTTTTTGCACGGATCCCAATGTGTGCAGAACATGATGTCTGTGGCCAAGCTACAGGTCCTGATGGTTACTGGCCTTGCGCAGTACTGAAGGGTAACAGTGGGTTGAAAAATAAATTTTTTTGCTTATCTGAGCAGTGGAGAAGGACAGGCATCTTCATGTCCCACTCACCATGGTTCAGGTTGCTACTGTTATGTATTTGAAATGGTAATGCATTGCGTTACTTCTGCCACTTGAGGGCAGCATTCCGATATGTGTAAGCTAGAAAGAGAGCACACAGAGAGTGTCGTTGCTGTGACTAGAGAGGCTCCTAAATAAAAATGAAAGCTGCTCTATTCCTGTTGCAGTGTGAGTTTGTTGAACAAGACCAGATTAAATGTTAGAACATAACAGCTACCACACTGTTAAGCTCAAAAACTCAATAGGTAGCAGGACGGTGGGATGGGTGGAAAGAAACAGTAAGGAAGTCATTACATGGTGGGTGACACACAGGATAATGACATCCAAACATGTAGGGCAATCAGTTAACATGCCCCAAGTCTGTGTCAGTATGTCTGTTGACCATCAGAAATGATGGAATACATACTAACGTAGTAACATACTAAAAACACCAGCAGAGTAGGCCTTATGGTCTATCCAGTCTGCTCGTGCCTCACCACCCTGATTGGGTTCCATAGCCATCATCCAGGTTCCTTTCATGCATACCCACACCTCCTATCCCAGCCCCTCCCCCTATCCCTCCACCCCCAGGCAAGCACTCGTCTCTTCACCCCATGCATATACTTGTCCCATCCTCTCTTGAACCCTTCCACGGTACCTACCTGTACCAGCTCCATGGGCAGCTCATTCCATGATTCCACCACTCTCTCGGTGAAGTACCTCCTCCTCCTTTCACTCCTAAGCCTCCCCCCTCAATTTTCCAGCTGTGCCCTCTGGTGACTCCTCCCTTTTTCAAGCAAAGGATCTTATCATGCTTTACCTTATTTACTTCCTTGAGGTACTTGAAGACCTCAATCATATCACTCTTGTCCCTCTTCTCCTCATGCCAGAATATGTTGAGCTCCTCCAGCCTCTCCTCTTATGTCCTATCCCCCAAACCCTGAATCATTCATGTTTCCCTCCTCTGAACCCTCTCCAGTAGCTGGATGTCCTTCCTTAGGTGCAGCCACCAGAACTGCACACAGTACTCAAGGTGAAGTATAACTAGGCCATTGTACAATGGCAAAATACCCTCCCTGTTCCTTCAGGTAATCCCTCTGGTGATGTGGACAAGCCTCCTATTTCCCTGACTGCGGCCCTTCTGCACTGCTCTGAATTGTTCATGTTGACATCGACCTGTGCTCCTATGTCTTTTTCTCCTGCCGAAGTCTGCAACACATCCCCTCCCATGATGTACTCATATTCTGGGTTGCCTCACCCTAGGTGTAGCACCCTACAGTTGTAGGAGTCAAATTACAACACCCCAACAGGACCACCTTTTCAGAGTATCCATCTCTCCTTGTAGTGCCAACCTCCCCTCCTCCCCTTCCACCACTGCCCCAGCTTGGAGACATCCACAAAGAGACTCATATCTCACCCAATATCTTCCCTGATATCGTAGATGTAGGTATTACACAGGAGAGTCCCCAGAACAGATTCCTGTGAGACCCCAGTAATGACCTCCCTAGGAGACAACCCCCCCCAACCCGACCACTACCCTCTGTGTGCACTGAGAAAGCCAATTTCTGATCCACGTAACCAGCAGCGGTCCAACCCCCATCCCCCTCAGCTGCACCAGTAGCACATGTGAGGGACTGAATCAAATGCTTTGCTGAAGTCCAGGAATAGTACATCCACCAGTCTCCCCGACTGAGTGCTGATGTCACCCAGTCGCAGAACTCTACAAGATTTGTCTTACACGATCTACCTGGCACAAACTCATGATGCCGGTCATCCAAGTAACCCTTTTCTTCCAGGAAACACCCCCATCTCTCCTTAAGTCTGCCTTCCATTATCTTCCCCACCATCGACATCAGACTGATGGGTCTATAGTTCCCTGGCTCCTCCTTTGAACCCCCTTTATGGATGGGTACAATGTGTGCCTGGCTCCAATCCCAGGGTACCCTTCCCGACTGCAGCAACATGTTAAAAAGGTCCGCTAGTGCTGCATCCAAAACATCAGACAACTTCCACAGTACCCTGGGATGGATAGCATCAGGAACAGGAGATTCATCCTTTTTTAAGGACTTGAGGGCTAACCACACCCTTCTGATAGCAATGTCATCATTCCTCCCTCCCCGCCATGGCAGATCCAGCCTGATACCCCCCCAATATCTTCCTCCCCAGCGACCTGTTTGCCAGCAGGTATCTTATCAACCAGGTCTGCAGCATGTATCCTAACACTCAGGTCTGCTGCCCCATCTGGTCCCCGTAACCCCTTATTTTGAAGTTTCCCAGCATCCACTTTAGTGAATACCGAGGCAAAGCACTCCTTGAGTACCTAAGCCTGCTCACTATCCTCTTCTGCCCACCCCCCGTCCGGAACCTTCTGAGCTGACCCATGGCTTTTCTCTTCTCACCAACATACCTAAACAACCCTTTTTTCCCCACCCCTTATCCCCTCTGCCAGCCTCTGCTCCTTTTTTAGCCTTTGCCTCCCTCATTACTTTTGTAACCTGCCTGACTGCTAGACCATAGTTCTCCTCATCCAACGCCCCTTGCGATCTTTTGTACTTATTGAAGGCAGCCTTATTCTCCCTCACTGCTTCCTGTACCTTCTTGGTCCAGCAGCATGGTTTTTGAGACCTACCACCCTTATGTCTCAGTCTCGTGCAGGACCTAGTGGCCTCCTGTAGCCCTTGTTTGATAATCCCCCACCTACTGCCTTCATCCATATCTGCTTTTATCACTCCCAAATACCCCTTGAGAACTTCCCCCATTCACCCAAAATCTGACCCCCTGAAATCAACTGTCTCTGTCTTTGTAAGATCCCCCACCTCAAGGTGGGCAGAAACCAGACCATGTCATGCTCACTCCCAGCCATGGGGTCCTCCACAACTAGGTCCCTCTCCAGGTCCATGTCTGCTAGAACCACATCCAGGATAGGACCCTCCCTCATTGGTACCCTTACCTGCTGATTAAGGAATACATCCAGCAAGCCATCCAGCAATCTTTGCTCCCTATTCACAGTGGACGTCATAGTTTCCCAATCAGTAGCCGGCATATTATGGTCCCTCATCAGCACAACCCCCTCCTGGCTGCAGTGACTCTTAATTTTAGTCAGCAGGCAATCCTCCACATCCTCACCTAGCCCTGGGGGCCTATAAACCACACCCATCTTAATCTTCCTTCCCCCTGGTGTTTGCAGGGAGACCCATAAGTCCTCCACATTGTCCACAGCTTCCTCCACTGTAATAATCCTGATGTTCTCCCTAATGAACATTGCTACACCCCGTCCCGTCCTACCTAAGCGCGATGTACCCCTTCAGATATAGATCCCAGTCATGTGCAGTGGTGGCCCTGGATTCAATGACCGCTGCCACATCCACCTCCCACTCTACCAGCATGTCCTGTAACTCTGGCATCTTATTTCCAAGGCTCCTGGCATTTATTAGCAGCACTCTTCAACCCTTGTCCCTACACCCCTTAACCCTATCCTCCCCAAAGTAAACATACTGCCCCATCCGGACTCCTCCAATGCACCATTTGGCACTTCTTTTTGGTGTCGAAGGCTAGCCCTACCCCCTACAGATATGGTAGGCTCAGTCCCGTCTCCCTACCCTCCCCCTTCACAAGTTTACACCACACCTAGTCTGAATATACTCTGACATTCTCTGTTTTACAACCTCCTTCCATACCAGATTTAGATGAAGCCTATCCCTTGCATTCATCCCCTTGTCCTCAAAAACTTCCCCCAAGTCCCCAAACACCCCAATCCCATGTCCTTCACCTCAGTGGCATAGCCATTTGTTTATCTCCCTGACCTTCTGTTTGTTCTGCATGGTGGCCCTTGGTACTGGCAGGATTTCTGAGAAGGATATCTTGCAGCCCTTGTCCTGACAGACCCTGACCAGTTCACAGAATCTTTCCTGAATTTCCAGCACACTATTTCCTTTAACATCATTTGTGCCCACATGCACCAAGAAGTCAGGTGAACCCTCACACTCTTGAGCCAGCCCATACTCCATGAACTTAGCCCTAAGTACAGTCAGTTGTGACACACCCACAACCCAAATTGGGCTGGATTTTCCTTTAGCCTCCCCCCCCCCAATGGATACCCTGGATCATACAGTGGCCCAGCAAGACTTCCTTAGTGCCCCCTCCTAGTTGAGTACCTGTCTCTCTTCCCTTCCCCGAGCCCACTTCCCCCGTCTGCCCTCCTTATCCTGTACTAGGGTACCCCTTGCAGGCGTCTCCTTCTTGTCATGCCTTTCATTATAGATTTCCCCAGTTCACCCCATGTCAGTCTTCTCACCACTCCCTACGACAGCCAATCTTTCCACTCCTACCTCCCCCACTTCCATCCCTGTTCCACCAACACAAAATGGCACTCCTAATGCCATCCCCCCACCTGTCCCTTTATCCCCCTCCATTGACCCATGTAGTGCCCCCGGACCATGTTGTCCTATTCCAGTAGGATTCTCCACCCTCAACGGATGTCCCTCTCTGGCCTCAGCTTCCCCTTTTATCGCTTTGAGAGAGATGGATCCCACATTCTCCCTTAGCAGATTTCCCTCCTCCCACCCTCTGACAACAGACTTGCCCCCTCTCCTGCTGTCTTGTTTATCAGAAATGCCATTCCACCACCACACTCTGATTTTCCATGTCCATCCCCCCTTCCTCCTCCTCTTCTCCCGCACCCCTCCGTCCATGCCTATGTTATGTAGTATCTCAAATTTGTTATAGCACTGAAGGCTAGCCTCCTCTTTTTTATTTTGACATTGCCCACCTATTGGTTTTCCCCTCCAACCTTCTCTCTTCTGACCCTTACCTGGTCCACCTCTACTGGCAACCAACTGCCATCTCTTACGTTGTTCCTCGCTATCTCTTCCCCCACACAGGGGCCTCCCCCTCACTATCTCTTCCCCCACACGGGCCCTCCCCCCTTTTCCCCATGCCACCTCTAACTTCCACTATCTCCTGTGCCTCTGCCTCTGCCTCTGGTACTGGGGTCATTTTCTGGCCCTCATGCTCTGTCCCTGACCCACCCGTCCAACCACCTTTTTCCCTTGCCCTGCCAGGATGACTACCATTCATGCTTGCCCTGCCCCCTAGGTTCCTCCCTAACCTCCACAGCTCCTCCTTCAGGCTAGCCAGCTGTCTACACACCATTCACCCCCCCCCATCCTCCAAGCCCAGTACAGGATCATGGCTGACCCACACCCTGTGCACCCCACCACCTTTCCAAAGATGCCAGCCCTACTGACCTGCACCACTTTCCCATTGTAGCCCTCATCCTAGTTTCTGCAGTGCGACACAATGAGAAAAATATCACACAGTAAGCAATTTGCACTGTAATTTGTGGTAAAAACATATCCATCAGTAAGCGAATTGACCCAGTAACTGTTGCTTAAGGAATATCCCCCAGTAGGGTAAGGTAATGCAATGATGAAAGTCCCGCAGTAACCAATTTCAACTAAAGTTTATATAGTTATATACAATGACTGAAGCAACTGGAGTTTAAAAATACACCCTAGTAGGATAAGGTAATTAACTGAAGAAAAACACTCAGCAAGCAATTTGCACTTAGTTTTGTAGACATAGATACTATGACTGAAGCTAATCGAGTAGACCCCCTATATATCACTCAGAAAGCCATTTGCTAAATAAACTTTATTTAAAACTATCACACAGTATATAGAGGCAAGTAACACACAGAAAAGTGACAACTGCATATTGTCGCAGCAAGATAATCATGTTACACAGAGAATAACAACTGTGATTCAAACACATCATGGTACAGAGATAAATGGATGGGACAGGCTTGGTAACAGAGTGCTATGATTAGTGGTATACATAGGGGAACACATAAATACTACAGCAGTAAAGGGTAACACGGAGGACAGTACATTCTGTACATGTTTCCAGAGAAAAGAAATGTCACAACAATCATCATATGGATGCTATACTGACCCATATCTCAACGGCAAGGAATGCACAATGACATCATAGCAGACTTCCGTCAAACCAAAAAACAATTGGAGATATTATTCATGTTGTACTGAAGCAGGCGATGTGTTAAGTGGTGAACCATTGCTTCAAACATATCTAAGGCCATGGTCATTCCATGATCCCTTCACCTCCGTTACATATCACTGTGTTTCATTAAGCAAAACCATTTCATGTTTTCCCATAGATACTCCACCCATTCCTACATCCAGTAGCCGCACCTCACTTCTTACTATAATATCTCTGACCAATCCTTGTGAAATCTACATGCATGCATGCAGATGACATTTGTGCTTGTTTCAACAGCCTCATGTCATGCTCTCATGCTCTCATACTGAAGCATACTGTGCTGTGCTCATCTTCTCCAGTGCTGGCACCTATCACCACTACATACTGCGATCTATGTTTGTTAGGGCCATGTCAACTACATGTCACTACCTTTTGTACTGTTTTACCAGCTGCTGCTGGAAGGCACCCTGTGGTATACATACAATGTCCTCACTCCTGGTACACCTTGATGATGCGATATCCCAGTGTACATTGTGTAGACTCGTGTACTGTATTGTACTGTACTGTGCTGCCCTTGGTGGTCAGTTAAATAACAAGTGTTCATACAGAATATTGATGCATATGACAGTCATAGTTTTTGGATGGCATTTCAATTCCGAGTACACCAACCATGTAAATGACATGCTCAATTTCTTGCTGATATCTGTTCAGCAACTATAGTAACCACGCCAATCACTTCCCTGATCTCCACTTCATGTAACTTATGTGTGGCTGTACTGTTTCAGGTACCCAGATGGAGTCCACATATATCGATGCTGCTGAGGTAAATGACAATATAGTGACAACGGTGGATGTTGCTGTTCAGTACTGCATACTTTCACAGACTGTTCCATTCAAACATTCCACACCAGTGAAGATGATGGAGTCATCTTTCCACAATGATTTCACTGAGGACCCAAGCTTGGGTAACAGTCAATGTAAAGGGGACCCAGACTATGATCCAGAAATGGTTAAGTCCAGTGAAACTGAAAGGTAGATTTCTTAACAAATAATGTCATGTGTTCTCATAACAATCACAATGTGGCACTGATGAAGTTTCTCAACTGACATAGTCAACTATGTACCCTTCAAGAATGTTTCACTGAAGTCACATATTGTGTCATTATGTATTGTCCATGCTGGTTTTGTCAAAATCATATTGCGCATACAACAGTGGCCAGCACATACCTTTTTTTTATCCTGGTAAAGGAATTACCACTGTATTAAATTCCAAGTCCTGCACAGAGCACATCATTGTAACATTTCACAAATGCCATATTACTACGCGTTGTGAAACAGTGCTTGTTGTGCTTCCATACAATAAAGGTGTACAGGCATGTGAGACAAAGAAAATACTGTGCAAGGTCACATATTAACGCAGAACATACTGTAGTGCTGTGTTACTGTTGAAGACATGTTATTTAAACTGTCTTATGTCTGTCATGATCCACTACTAACTGCAGTGTTTTATTTTCACTCACAGTTCTGTCAATGCGGATCCTTTGTTTTCTGAAAGAAAGTACTTTGTATTCAAGAGCTCCATAATGCAACTGATGACTGTGTGCAGCATGCGTCAGTTGCAAAATATTAACAACTATGAGTATGAGGTTGGCAGCATGTTTGTCATCAGACAAACATGTGAGGACTGTGATGGCAGGTATACCTGACGTAGCCAGCCAATGATTAATGATACGCCTGCAGGCAATGTTCAGTTATCAGTAGATATTCTGTTCTCTGGCTCTTCTCCTAGGAAAGCATTGACAATGCTGAGGCACCTTAATTGTGGGTCCATAACAGAGGTCACCTCTCTCTAGCATCAGCGAAAGTTACCATTTCTGGCTGTTAAATCAGTTTGGGACTGGCATCTTGATCAGTTAGTAGCTGAGGTGAAGCTGTCAGATAGACCATTGATTGCAGGTGGTGATGGTCGTGCAGATACACCGGGGCACTGTGCAAAGTTTGGCAGTTACTCTTTGGTTGACCTGGAGAGGAACAAAGTCTTGGCCGTGCAGCTAGTTCAGGTAAGGGTGTGAGTACAGCAGTGCTTGTGGTGTGTCACTGATGTACCGCATGGCTAACTTATTTATAATAGCTGTTGTGTAGGCACATCAACTCACTGAGACCAAAAAGGGGGCAGGCACAATGTCCAGATGCAACGAGTCATGATGCTGTAAAATGCCATGTGCTTGACAGTCCCATCACATGACCAACATCACACCTTCTGTGTGCTTTGATATTTGAGGATGGCTGCATGTGCCACGATTCAGTCAATACTTGCACCATCACAGACAGAGTCTCAAGACAACATTGATATTCTGTGTCCTGTGGCTATCTTTGCACTTTGATCGATATTCTGCATCTGCTTATTTGAGATGTTTATTTTCATTTTTTCATGTGGGTACATTGTGTTTGTGCACTACAGCATATCACAGTATCTCTGGTATTCAACCGTGTTGAGGCTCTTCCAATCTGCCAGAAGTGTAAGACTGTGATACTTTCCTGGCCCTGTCTTCCCCCCTCTCTCTGCCCCAACCACACATCTATGAGACCTTCCTGCAGGTTCAACGTAACTGTGTTCTGATGCTCAATGTATAATGTAGTGGAGCAGTCTGTGACAGGAGGGAGAACTGGAGACCAAGGTCCACAAAGTGTGGTGTTGCATGTAGTGGCGAATCAGGTCTCACCTTTGCCAACCAGCAATGGATGGATTTTCTCTTCTTGTATTACCCTGGAGTGATGACGTGCATTGACAACCGATCACTGCATGTCCTCATCCACCACCACCACTCCATCCCTTTATATGGCACAGTGCCATGCAAATACGCTCATCTCTAGCTGGAGCTGCTACGGAGTGGTGCTGATCCATAACCCACCCAAGGGTATGATTGAACAGTCCTCTTGCCACTCCATCCATTCTCTCCCCTGACGACACCTGTTGGCACAAATTCATAGATGAACACAGATGGCAGGAATGTCACAAGCTGTGTCATCCAGTGCCTGAACACTCAATGCCACCATGCCTGTTATCTGATCTCATGTTGATGTTGTGCCATAAAAATGATACATCAAGGTAGCACACATTGGAGTGAGGACATTCATGCATGATTGAATTGGAAGTAAAATACTTGAAACTTAATAGAAGACATGTACACATCAACACCAATGATAGCACTGTTGACCATTGAATCAATATGCTTAGTGGAAGTGTTGAAAATACTTCACCTCTGCTATTGTCACAACATATTTCAGAGCAACGAATGTGGTGGATCATACCACATGGAGCTCGAGGGGCTGAAGCATGTAGTTGGCTTCCTGGATAAGAATGGTGTAACCATAGATACTCTGGTGACTGACCGGCACCCTGGTATCAGTAAGTGGATGAGGGAGGATTTGCCAGATGTGGAGCACCAGTACGACATCTGGCACATTGCCAAGGGTAAAGTAGTGCTCACTGTATCATGTACTGTGTTATTGTTTTCAGTGGTGCGTGCATCCACAGTGACAATCAATATTTTTACCATAGGACTGAAGAAGATCACAACCTATACATTCAAAATGAGGGAATGTGACAGTCTCATGAATTGGCAAAAAAGTATAATTAACCATCTGTACTGGTCTGCCATTTCAACTCCTGATGATCTGCCACAGCTGACAGTGCAGAAGTGAACATCAGTTGTCAACCACATTCTAAATATACAGGATGGCCATGGTGATCTTTTCCCAAGGTGTTTGCATGGACCAATTGTGGAAGAGACTCACACAAAGGAATGGATTCAAGCCAGTTAGCATTTTCTCTTTATGCCTGTTGTTTTCAGAACATGTGTTGGTTCAGATGTGGTAACTTGTTCTTCAATTATGCTGTCATGAAGTAGTACAGGCTCTGTAGTGGACAGCAAATGAAGCAGGAAGGCACTGATGAAACATAGATGGTTGTGACTTATTGTGATGTTACTAACTTTTCACATCACACTCTGTCACTCACATAATGCCTTGTGTTTCTTGTGATGCAGGTTCCCGTGTCGCTATTAAGTTTGAAGAAGTGGTTACAAAGAAACTTCTTCTGGGAGACATTGAGAAAATGTCAGAGAATATGCAGACCCATATAACTGAGGGATTCCATAGCATTATCATTCATTTCACATCAAAACACACTGCTTTCAGTTACTGTGGCATGACAAGTCGGTAAGTATAGTACGCATACACAGTCACACAATCACACAGCCACACACACACAGCTACACACACACACACACACACACACACACACACACACACACAGGCATTCATCATCAGAACAAAACTGTTCATTGTACACATCACACTGTATGTCAGAAGAAGACAATCTCTGTGGTAGGACATCGTGCACATCAAATTTATCACATCCTTTCATTGTGGTCGCTATGAAATTCCATGATGACCATGTCTTTGGTTGTCTCACCCCCCATGCCTGCGTCCCCTTTACCTGCAAGAACGTGTCCACCCCTCTCCCTTATGAACATTGAACAGAAGTACTCAATAAGTACTTCTGCCTTCTCAGCACCCTTGTCTACCCACCCACCTACTGCCTTTCCTGATCCTAACTATTTGATTCTTGTACTTCCTCTTTTCCCTGCTATACCCGAAGCAATCCTTTTCCCCTTCCTTAATCACCTGTGCTAATTTCATTTCTGCCAGTGTTGGGGGTCTGTATACCACTCCAACTTTTACTCTGTTACTCCCCTCCGTCAGCAAGATAACACAAATTGACTACACGTTCCCCCCCACAGTCTCCTGTACCCCTTCAATGCATTTGCCATTTTTTTACTGACAGTGCCGCACCATCCATCTTCCCTCCCCCGTCCTTTCTGACTGTTGTGTAACCCTCCAGGTGTAGGTCCCATTCATGCCATTGTGTGGCACAGCTCTCAGTGACTGATGCCACATCTGATGCCCCCTCAAGTAGCATTGTGTGTCACTCTTGCATCTTACTTCCTAAACTACTGCCAGTTGTAAGGACCACCATCAACCCATTTCCTGTCCTGTCTTTCACCCACTTGAGCTCACAAACAGCAGCTCCTTTATCCTCCCTGTTGGGCCACTACTGTGTTACTCCAAGCAACTGGGGCATTTGTGGACACAGCTGTCCTTTATCGGTACATTCCAGACCCTTCTTTGGTCACTCACCCCTTCATAAGTCTAAAGCACATCTTTCACTAATGAACACAGCAAGTTTCAGTTTTACGATTTCCCTGCACTGCAAGTCAAGTTTGTGCCTGTGACTAGCATACACCCCCATATCCTCCCAGGTAGCCCCCCAGTCCCCCACAAGGCCATACCCCCTTTCCTTATTTCAGTCCCTGACCAAGTAATTTATCTACCTGATCTTCTGCTTCTATGTCCCACTATCTCCTCCAGTGATTTGTTTTTAAGAGACATGCTTGATAAAACCACATCTCCCTGCCTCGCTAGATGGCTCTTGCTGTTAAGAAACAGTAGTGTTTTGTAACTAGTGAACGCTGTTCTTTTAAACTCATTATGCAGATTGATGTTTGCAGCAATGCATTTCAGTGAGAACAGTGACAGGGAGTTGGTCTACACGAAGGATGATAGAGAGCAGTACAAGATTGCCTATCCCAAATACAAGAAGGGTGGAGTCACTGTACGGTGTCAGCATGTTGAATGCTCATACGGTAATGACAACCAATATTTTCTATGTTGCTTGTGAACAGAAGGATTACTTCTTTCTACACATTGCTTCAAGAGCATGTACCTACTGTCAGGCACCCAGACCCCTCAAACATATATAATAGGGGACCTGCTCCAGTGTTGAGGGTTATGAAAACTTACATGCGCTTCCTTACGGGTAAAAAGTTATAGCACCCTGAATTTGCACCACCTTAAAAACAGAGCCATGTCTGACACGCAGGAACCCTAACCCCCTTTTGTGATGTCAGAAAATGAAGGCTGCTTGTGTGTGCTCCATAGATCTAATATTGGTGCCATTTATCAATGACGTTTAGTACTGTTTAGAGTTGCCACTTGGAACAATGAAAGTGACCGCTCCAGTAAACAGGGACTGTTACTCCTGCAGCTGCTTTGATTTTTCTACATGGCTCCTCTAAATAGTACTAAACGCCATAGACATATTGCATACATGCAGGTTAATAACATGCACCCTCAGTATTCATTTTCTAACATCACAAAAGGAGATGTGTCAGACAAGGCTTTGTTTTTATGGGGGTGCACATTTGGGGTGCTATAACCTTTTAACCAGAGAGAAGTGCATAGAATTTTTAATGTCCCTGAACAGTAGAGCAGATCTGCTATTATATATGTTTGAGGTGAGTTGGGTGCCTGACAGTAGGTACCTGCTCTTTAATGTGTGTGTTGTTTTACAACAGCAAAGGCATCCTTACCAAAAACAGAAATGCTTTGACATTGCTTTCCACATGGCTGATGGCACAGTACCTCACTGGGAGGTGCTTGTATCTCTGGTTGTAATGTGAAGTCATCGGTGCACTTATCAGCAGCTATTTCTACTACCTTATGGTCCTGGTCGATGCTGCCCCTACATAAGGAGGGTGCCCAAAGCACTATCACATAGTCTTCAACATTAGGTGCTGACCATTAACCAGAAGGCTTTCACCACCCCAATGTTGGAATGGTGCTGTTTACACAACCGCCTACAGAAACTGGATCCAGCATGGCCATCAGCATGTGTAGCCATGGCTAGCTGTGAACATGACCTGTGAGCCATAGTCAGTCATGCGCCGCAGCGACTCATTTTTCTTCTTCACCTTTTGTCCACTGTGGAGAAGAGGCATGCAGTGACTCCAGCAGTGGTGGCATGAACACGGATGCACACACTCAGACAGGCAAGTGCCCCACCTCAACCCCCATGTACGGCATTGGCGTGATGCCTCACTGCCTACGATAGTGGCAAACCATGCGATGACCACTGACACCCAGCCTCCACAGAGAATGAGATGTGTACCTTTGATGCTCAATCCTTTTCCTCCCCTGCAGACACCTGTTTGAATGTGCTCATTCCAGAAACACGTGTTGATGTCACTGCACAAGGTACTGCATGCAGAGCATTTGCCCCCAGCACCACCATGACAGACTGCGCAGGTCTTTTTCAGAAATATGCTACCATCTTTGACTTTATTTATTCCCTTCATGTATTTTTAAGTCTGTACCTTGCTCCTCCCCATCACTCCTTTCAAACAACATGAAGTCTTGCTGTATTCTGACTATTGCAGTGATAGCCAACCTTTGAACTGCCCCGGAGAGGAAAGAGTTAACCTTCCATGCAAAGCATGGAACGCTGAGCTCGAGCTCGGTTGAGACTCTGTCTGTTGATGTTTGAACCCAAATCGTCAGATTCTTTACTCCGACTCACTGAACAGTCGCTCCGGAGATTTCTCCTTTGCTCGGTTCAATTTAGTCGGTTAAAGTGTTGTTTTTTCCTCGGTTTCAATCGAATTTATTCCATCTAACCTGTCGGTTCAGTCTCTGTCTGTGGTACAGTGTGTACTAGATAGGTTTATTATTGTTTGTTTCTGTGTGGAACTTGAAAACGTCGAATCGGTTTGGTTTGAACCGATTAGGTTTGTTTAAAAAAAGGTTTTTCTACTTTTAGAGTGTGGTAACCGGTCTTTATCGGTTCTAAAAAAAACGGATTTCATTACATTTTTTTCCATGACCCGTAACACGGTCAGGAACCGATAAGGGTGTCTTGCCTGGCGGATTGCCAAAAAAAGGGTAAGTTTGATTAGGACTGGCCATGTCTGAGAAACCCAAGAAAAAAACTGGGCCCACTTGGTTTCAACATTGTAGTGTGTGTGGGGAAGCCTTTGCTAAGGCTGACCCCCACACCACCTGTGTTTATTGTCTGGGGTTTGACCACCTCGATTCAGACTTCCAGATTTGCAAAAATTTTCTCTGAGCTACCCTGAAAAAGATAGTAGGCAGGCTGAGGGAAAGGGAGGCCAAAAAGTCCGCTGACCTGGATGGCCAGTCCGGTTCGGTTCCATCCGAACCAGAAGGAGTGCCCTCTGACCAGGGCGAAACTTCTATGGGCAAAAGGAGAACCGACTCTGAGGAGTCACTTCCGGCTAAAAGAAAAAGAAGGGATAAGTCAGCCGGTTCAGATCCACAAGTTCTTTCTCCGACCACTGATGAAATAGCCAAAGCGATAAGGATTGTTCAATCGCTAACCCCAGTTCCTACTGAACTGGCACCATTGGTTAAGGGCTCGGTTCGATCGGTTCCCCCGGTTCCGGATTATAATTTAGAGGATTTTTATGAACCAGAGGAGGAGGAAGGAGAGTATGAGGATAGTGATGGTGATTATGAAAGTCTGGATGTGCCCATTGACCTGGACATCTCCCCAGACAGACCTTCAGGGGTTTCTCCTCCTAGGCTTTCTGAGTCCCCTTCCCATTTTATGTTTTACAAAAAAGTGGCTGAAACTCTTCAGCTTCCTATGGAAGAAGCAGTAGAGGATCGGGAGGAGCCTGATTATGTTGAGATGATGGATATCCCAGAGTCCAGGAGGCTGTCTATTCCCCTTCATAAGTCTTTTGGGAAACAGATAACTAAAATTTTAAAGACTCCTAATTCTATACCTCCTGTGGACAAGAGAATGGACAAGAGGTATACTCTTTCAGGCTCAGATACGGAGTTCCTTACCCAGCAATGCAGCCATGTTGGGGTAGTGCAGGCTGCTGCCTGTGATAAGGCAAATATACCCTTGGCTTCACACCCCCCAGATAAGGACTCCAGAAGGACTGATGCCATGGCAAAAAAACAGTACATGGCAGCATCTTTGGGGCTCAGGCAGGCTAATTATATGGCCTATACAGCTAGATACCAGAAGTCTAGATGGGACACTGTAATGGCTCTAGCTAAACAGGTCCCTGGCCAGCTTGCCAAGGAGCTGGAGCAGGTGGCTGCAGATGGTATTGAGGCATCCAAGGTGCAATTTCATGCTGCAGTGGACTCCAATGATGTTTCATCTAGAGTCATGGCTACATCTGTGGCCCTTCGTAGGATGGCTTGGTTCAGATGTACTAGCCTGTCTCAGGATACCCAGACTAAGGCCATGGATTTTTCTGTTTTTAGTAATTCTCCGTTTGGGGAGCAAACAGAGAACTACATGAAGAAGATGGATGAATACAGGACCACCTATAGGAGTGCTCAGGCCAAGGAAAGTCAAGTCACTCCCCAGAGGCAGCATTCCAGGGGCAGGGACAGGCTTTTTCATAGGTTTTTCTACCAAGCCCAGGCCTCCTCTTCCACCTTTGCCCAGAGTGGGTTCTTCAGAGGGAGAGGCAGACGGGGTACAAGCAGGCCTACTACCACCCCTCAGCCTAAAGCCCCTGCCAAACAGGCACCCTGATGGGTTTGCCCGGGCTGATTCTCCACCACCCGTAGGGGGCAGGCTGGCTTACTTTGTTCAGGACCGGATGTCTTTAACATCAGACAAATTGGTCCTAGAAGTAGTAAGTCAGGGACTGGTTCTCAGCTTCAAAAAATTTCCCAAGATGAGAGCCAGATCCTTTCCACCTGCAAATCCTGCAGTGGCCTTTGCCCTAGAGGCAGAGGTCTCTTCCCTCTTGGCTCTGACAGCCATAGAAAGGGTTCCACCCCTACACAAGGGAAAATGATTGTACTCCAGATACTTCCTAACCCCCAAAAAGACAGGAGAATGGCAGCCCATCCTGGATCTCAGATTTTTAAACAAGCACCTTTTAAAGCCAAAGTTCAAAATGGTGACTCTGGGAATAATTCTTCCCTCTCTAAGGCCAGGAGACTGGCTGGTTTCCCTGGATCTCAAGGATGCCTATTTCCACATTCTCATCAGAAGCTCCCACAGAAAGTACCTCAGATTCGAGTTGTCCTCAGGCCACTATCAATTCAGAGCAATGCCCTTTGGCCTAACTTCAGCTCCAAGGGTGTTCACAAAATGCCTGGCAGTAGTGGTTGCTTTCCTAAGGAGAAAAAAGATCTCCATTTTCCATACCTGGACGACTGGCTCATAGTAGGTCAGTCTCCAGACCAAGTCAAGTCACACCTACAGATAACTCAGCAACTGCTCACTTCTCTATGATTCCTTCTGAATCTTTCAAAGTCAGTTCTAGAGCCAGTGCAGCTCCTCACCTTCATAGGGGCAGAGCTGGATACAATAAAGGCAAGAGCCTTCCTTCCCCTGAACAGGGCAAGAACCTTTGTTACACTGGCCTCTTCTTTCACCCTCCAGGTGTCTGCAGCTCCTGGGCCACATGGCTGCCTCTACAGCAGTGGTCCAGGGAGCAACATTTCAAATGAGGGACATTCAGTTCCACTTAAGAGCCTTCTGGTCCCAGAGAAAGGATTCTTCGACCAAGCTAATTCCAATGACTCGAACTCTGATCTAGGCCTTGCAATGGTGGCAGGATCAGGACAACCTAAGACAAGGAGTTCCCTTTGTCACTCAATCTCATTCTTTGATCCTTACCACAGATGACTCCCTCTTGGTCTGGGGAGCCCATTTGGGGGATCTGACCACCCAAGGGGTGTGGTCACCTCAAGAATCTCTGCTTCACATCAATCTCTTAGAGCTCAGAGCAGTGTTTCTAGCACTTCAAGTTTTCTCCAAGTCTATTCAGAACAAAGTAGTTCAGATCAGGACAGACAATACCACCACAATGTGGTACATCAACAAGCAGGGGGGGCACTCGGTCTATGGCCTTGTGCACAGAGGCAATGAAGTTGTGGTCTCTGGCCTATTCCCTGAATACCTCTCTGATAGCAGTGCACCTACCAGGGAGGGACAATGTCCTGGCAGATGCTCTCAGCAGGATATCCCAGAGCCATCACGAATGGTCACTGGACCCCCTGGTCTTGGAGGTGATATTTTCCAGATGGGGCACCCCGCAGATAGATCTTTTTGCAGCCCCAGACAATCACCAACTTCCCTTTTTTGCTGCAGGCCCCCAGTGTTGGGCTCAGTCCCCCTGGATGCCTTAGTTCTCAGTTGGGAAGGGAAGTTTCTGTATGCTTTTCCCCCCTTCCCTCTCCTGTTCAAAGTGCTAGTCAAAATCACATCTCAACCCTGCAAGATGATCCTGATTGCTCCAGACTAGGCCAGACAGCCCTGGTATCCACTCCTACTGTCCTTAGCAGTCCATCTTCCCCTGTGTCTTCCCAGGAATTACAACCTGTTAACCTGTGCTCAGGGGAGGGTTTGGTACCTGAACCTCAAATTTCTCAATCTCAAGGCCTGGCTCTTGAAGAGTTAGAGTTTGCTGATTTACACCTCTCCCAAGGTGTAATGGATATCCTGAAGGCTTCTAGAAAACCTTCCACCAGGGCTACTTATAATTCCAAATGGAAAAGATTTTCCATATGGTGCTCTGGTAAGCATATTTCCCCCAGAATCTGTTGATCTGCCCACAGTCCTTGATTATATGGTCCATTTAAATAGCTTGGGGCTGAGACCAGCTACACTGAAGGTGCATCTGGCAGCTGTGTCTGCTTTTATTTCAGCAGGTAAGCCCTCTTCTCTTTCAGCTCACCTGGTATTCTCCAAGTTTTTCAAGGGATTGCTTCACACCAACCCTCTATTCAGGGACTCTGCCCCTGCTTGGGACCTTAATGTTTGCATTGCTCAGCTTATGCAACCCCTTTTTGAGCCTTTGTCTTCGGCAGAGCTTAAGTACTTGACTTGGAAAACTGTGTTTCTGGTAGCTATCACTTCTGCCAGACATATAAGTGAATTACAAGCTTTGTCACTGGAGCCTGATTTTATCTCCTTTCATAGAGATAAGGTGGTCCTCAGGACTAACAGGAAGTTCTTGCCTAAGGTGGTTTCAGATTTCCACCTTAATCAATCTATGTCTCTTCCTGTGTACTTCACTGACCATTCCTCCTCTGGTGAGAGGAGGCTGCACAGTTTAGATGTGAAAAGAGCCCTTAGCTACTACATAGAGCACACCACGGGTCACAGGTTTGACTCTCTCCAACTGTTTCTCACTTATGGTAAGGTTGGTAAAGGGAAACCTGCCACTAAAAGATCCATTGCCAGGTGGATTGTCTCTTGTATCCAATTTTGTTATGAAAAACTGGGTAAGGTTCCTCCCTCAAGCCTGAGGGCTCACTCTACCAGAGGTACAGTTGCTTCCCTGGCTGCTGCCAGGGACATCTCTATTCCAGAGATATGTCAAGCAGCTACCTGGAAAACAGTTCACACTTTTACCAAGCATTACTCTCTGGATATCCAGGTTAGGAGTGATGCTCGGTTTGGCACAACTGTGCTTCAGAGCCTATTTCCTAAATAGGTTCTGTCCCTCCTCCATGGAGGTACTGCTTTGTAGTCTGCTACTGTCAGAATACAGCAAGACTTCATGTTGTTTGAAGAAAAAATTACTCACCTTAGTAATGTTGTTTCTTCTAATGGAGTCTTACTGTATTCTGACCTCCCCCCCCGCCCCTCTCAGAACCTGGGTTTTGGGATGTGGGTGGGCAGTGCAGTGTTGGCACTCAGTAGGTGCCCACCTTGTTGTTTTCACCCCTTCTTTTCTTGGGGTGAGTTGGCATTGTGTTTTTCATTTTTTGGGTCTCCTGACTTGAGTCTTTGTTTTGGGACCAAAAAATGTGTTTTATGTTTTAGTAGCCAGTTGGCTAGTGTAGGTTTACAGCTTCCACACAGGATCTTAGTGAGTTTAGCTCATAAAGATCTGAGGGGTTGAGTTTAAACAGCAACAGACAGAGTCTCAACCGAGCTCGAGCTCAGCGTTCCATGCCTGGCATGGAAAGTTAAGTCTTTCATCTCCGGGGCAGTTCGAAGGTTGGGACTCACTGCTGCTACTGTCAGAATACAACATTACTAAGGTGAGTAATTTTTTCATATGGTTCCTCTCAATAGCTTGGGACTCAGACCAGCTACACTAAGAGTGCATCTGGCAGCTGTCTCTGCCTTCTTGTCAGCAGGCAAGCACTCTTCCCTTTCAGCTCATCCTGTATTCTGTAAATTTTTCAAGGGATTGCTGCATACCAATCCTCCCTTCAGGGACCCTGCCCCTGCTTGGGACCTTAATGTTTGCATTGCTCAGCTTATGCAACCCCCTTTTGAGCCTTTGTCCTCAGCAGAGCTTAAGTACTTGACTTGGAAAACTGTGTTCTTGGTAGCCATCACTTCTGCCAGATGTTTAAGTGAGTTGCAGGCCCTGTCAGTGGAGCCTGATTTTATCTCTTTCCACAGAGATAAGGTGGTCCTCAGGACTAATAGGAAGTTTTTGCCTAAGGTGGTTTCAGATTTCCACCTTAACCAGTCTATGTCTCTTCCTGTTTTCTTCACTGACCATTCCTCCTCTGAGGAGAAGAGGTTGCACAGCTTGGATGTGAAAAGGGCCCTTAGCTACTACATAGAGCACACCAAGGGTCACAGGTTTGACTCCCTCCAACTGTTTCTCACTTATGGTGAGGTTGGTAAGGGAAAACCTGCCACTAAGAGATCTATTGCCAGGTGGATTGTCTCTTGTATACAATTCTGCTATGAAAAATTAGGTAGGATCCCACCCTCAGGCATGAGGGCTCACTCTACCAGAGGTACAGCTGCTTCCCTGGCTTCTGCCAGGGATATTCCTATCTTAGAGATTTGTCAAGCAGCCACCTGGAAAACAGTACATACTTTCACCAAGCATTACTCTCTGGATATCCAGGCTAGGAGTGATGCTTGGTCTGCACAGCAGTGCTCCAGAGCCTATTCCCAAAGTAGGTTCTGTCCATCCTCCATGGAGGTACTGCTTGGTTGTCTGCAATAGTCAGAATACAGCAAGACTTCATGTTGTTTGAAGAAAAAATTACTCACCTTAGTAATGTTGTTTCTTCTAATGGAGTCTTGCTGTATTCTGACCTCTCCGCCTGCCTCCCCTCTCAGAACCTGGGTTTTGGGATGTGGGTGGGCAGGAACAGTGTTGGCACCCTAGAGGTGCCCCCCTTTTCTCACCCTTTTATTTTAGGGTATGTGTTGTGTTTTGTTTTTTGGGTTTCCTGACTTGAGTCTTTGCCTTGGAACCCAAAAACCTTTTTATTAGATTTAGTTGCCAGTTGGCTAGTGTAAGTTTACAGTTTCCACACAGGACGTCCAGTGAGTTTAGCTCGTAAAGATCTGACGGTTTGGGTTCAAACAACAACAGACAGAGTCTCAACTGAGCTCGAGCTCAGTGTTCCATGCTTTGCATGGAAAGTTAACTCTTTCCTCTCCGGGGCAGTTCAAAGGTTGGATATCACTGCAATAGTCAGAATACAGCAAGACTCCATTAGAAAAAACAACATTACTAAGGTGATTAATTTTTTCTTCCTTCTCTATGGAACACATGTTAACCTCCTTTAGTCTGTGTTTGTATTGCTTATGGTGTAGAACATTCAACATTTTATTTCTCCTCCTCCGGACTATCTACATCCTGTGTTTGTCTTTGTGGAGATGTGTTCTCCCAAGCTGCATGCAGTACTGTTGCTGGCGAATCACCAGCTGTCTGTGCAGAGTGGTAATAATGTCCTGTTTTGTACTGCTGATGCCTCTCCATATGAGTTACAGTATGTCTGCATGCCTTATTACTGCCTTCTCACATTGCTTGCATCCCGTTTGGTTCTCTCATATGACCAAGCCCCTGGTACATTTCAGTTTTTATTGTTCTTACTAGTCTTGTGCCACTGTGTACTCTTCTCCTGTGTGTGTTTCCAAGGTGCAGTACTAGCCCCTTTTTTCATTGAATGTAACTCACAATACTTTTGACCAGTACTGCAACATTGCCAGTTAATTCCTCATGCTGTAAAACAGCAGTTGTGTGTCACACTTTTGTGAAGGGGAATGAGATCCTCCCACCTTTACTACTCATGAACCAACACTTCATCCTCCCACTAAGTCATTCAGTCCCAGTAGCCAGTTTTGGTCAGGCTCAGCAATGGTTGGTTCCAACTCCATATGGCGGTCACAAGACTGAAGGTCCTACCAGCATAAACCCTCAACAAAAGTAGTGTCCGGTTGCACTGTGCAAGTCATGTGAATCACCTTTGAAAATATTCGCTTAATGCACAATAGCTGGATGAGTAATGATTGTGTGCTGTTTCTGGATCACAAATTCACTGGCCTGTACAGTGCCTGTTCCCAAATATGCTGTGAAGCTGGTGCTCCACTGAAAACCATCCAGTGTAGTGGTACTGCCACTTGAAATAGTCAATGGTGATATGTGTTTGAATTCACATAACACTCAGCAGCCAGCCTTGAGGGCAATGATTGTGCCCTGGGACAAGATCAGAGTATTTGCACCCTATAAACTTGTGACCAATAAACAGGAGGGACAGGGAGTGTAAAAGAGTGTGACTACTACCTTTGTACATAAGGGAAGGTATTAAATAAATATAAGTAAAGGTTAAACATGGAGTAAAAGAAGGGAGAGTAGGTCACAAATGGAGACAGGAAATGGCACCATAATTACCACTGTGGTTGTATATAGACAACCATCTTCAGTAAGGGCAATGGACAAGGCCATGATAGAAGGTATCCTCTTGAGGGGAGAAAAGGGGTAGATTTTGTTGATGGGGGACCTGAATATGCCACATCTTGACTGGAGCACCTTTGCTGCAGCCACATCCAACAGCATGGACATTCTTTCATGCCACCATGTGGCGTGCCTCACACAGGTACTGTGTGAACACAATCAGGAGGTAGCAGTGTAATACATAGTGCTGTCAAAACCGGGACAGATGAGTGTCTCTGAGTTAGCAGTGGGTAGCCATCTGGTAACAACTGACCACATAACAGTATGGTTCCGGATAAACAGAACCGTAGATTGAAGACATACAAAATCAATGGTAATGCACTTTAGGATGGATTACTTCTGCTAAATGGGGGACTGACTGATAAAAACAATAAGAAATGGTCAAGATGGAGGTGTGGAGGAATTATGAGGGGTCATGTAATCTGCCATCACAGAATCAAGAAGAGTTTGTGTGAATCAAGTAAACAAATGAAAACAAGGGGAAAAAAAATTTGTAATGAAAAGCAGTTGCATGGAAGGTAACGGAGTAACAGATAGCATTCGGGAAGTATAACACAACACAGAAAGAGCATGACAGTAAACTGTAATGGTTAAAGCAGAAGAAGGCGGGGAAGCATTCAGAATACCAAAGGACCAAACTGAGGAATACATACCAAGCTCATAGAAAAATAGAAACATAGACTTTGATGGCAGATAAGGACCACTTGGCCCATCTAGTCTGCCCATTTCCCTACCTACAGGATAGGCCGTAGATCCTAGTTAACCAACAGCCTATTTCTTCCTACCCCCCACATGAATTGCCTTATGTCTGTCCCATGCATTCTTGAATTCTCCCACAGTTTTAGACCCCACAACCTCCTCAGAAGGCTATTCCATGCATCCACTACCCTCTCTGTGAAATAATATTTCCTCACATTGCCCCTGAACCGCCCTCCTTCTATCTTTAAATTGTGTCCCCTTGTTCTTGCAAGTCTCTTTTTCTGAAAGATGCTACCCTCTTGGACTTTGTTGATTCCACCGAGGTACTTAAAAGTTTCTATCATGTCCCCCCTCTCCCTTCTTTCCTCAAGGGTATACATATTAAGCTCCTTTAGTCTCTCCTCATACAGTTTCTCTTGCAGACCCTGCACCATTTTAGCTTCTCCTCTGGACTACCTCTATCCTGTCTATGTCGTTGCGGAGATGAGGTCTCCAGAACTGGACACAGTACTCCAGATGGGGTCTCACCAACTGTCTGTACAGAGGGATAACAACTTCCTGTTTTCTGCTGCTGATGCCTCTCCCTATACATTCCAGTATACCCCAGCCCTCCCTACTGCCTTCTCACATTGCTTTAAACCTTAAGGTCACCTGATATGATTACCCCCAGGTCCCTTTCCATTTTGTTGTTGTTACTATCTCCCACCCATTGTGTAGTCTTCCTGGGTTCTTGTTTCCCAGGAGCATTATTTTGCACTTCTTTGCATTGAACTTAGCTGCCATACTTCTGACCATTCCTCCAACCTTGCCAAGTCCCTTTTCATCCTTTCCACACCTCCTTGTGTATCAACCCTGTTGCAGATCTTTGTGTCATCTGCAAAAAGGCATACTTTTCCTTCCAGTCCCTCTGCAATGTCACTGATGAAGACATTAAAAAGGACTGGACCCAATACTGAACCCTGCGGTACCCCACTAGTAACCTCTTTCTTCAGAGTGGACTCCATTTACAATTACCTTCTATGTACTGTTGTGCAGCCAATGTTTTATTTAGGCTACCACCCTGGGACCCACTCCAGGCTGGTTAATTTGACTATTAATCTTTGTGTGGGACTGTGTCAAATGCCTTGCTAAAGTCTAGGTAGCCATGTCCACAGCCCCTCCCTGGGTCTACTACTTTGGTCACCCAGTCAAAGAAATCTATTAGATTCTGTCTGACATGACCTTCCTGCTGTGAATCCATGCTGCCTTGGATCCTGTGCTCCACTGGCCTCTAGGTACTCAACTATTCTTTTCCTTCAGAAGTGACTCCATCACTTTCCCTACCACAGAGGTCAGACTGACAGGTCTGTAGTTTCCTGCCTCTGTCTTGGTCCCACTTTTGTGAACGGAATCACATCCACCTTCCTCCAGTCCTCGGGTACCACACCATCCTCCCATGATTTATTAAAAAGAGTAGCCAGTGGTTTCACTAGTTCCTCCCTTAATTCTTTAGAATTCTGGGTGAATTCCATCAGGACCCATTGCTTTGTCCACCTTCAGTTTTAGGAGTTCTTGCAGAACCCTTTCTTCTGTGAAAGGACTGGATCGAACCCCTATCAAGAGTGCTTCTGTTAATTGGATTAGGCACTTCCTACTCTTTGTGAATACTGAGCAGAAATATTCATTCAGTATCCCTGCTTTTCACTGTCCCCTCTGCCCACCCACCGTTCATTCTATTCCGGCTTCACTATCCCTCCCTTTGTCTTTCTCGCTCACTGATGTACCTATAAAAGGTTTTATCCCCTTCTTAACTGAGTTGGCTATCTTTTCCTCAGTTTGGGCCTTTTATTCTGACTTCCCTCCCTGCTTCCTTCTGCCTTAACTGGTACAGCTCTCTGTCCTGCTCCTTCTGTGTTTCCTTATACTTCCGAATGCTATCTTTTCTTCTTGACTTTCACAGCCACCTCTTTTGAGAACCATAGTGGCTTTTTCTTTCATTTTGATTTGTTTATTTGCTTCACACAAAGGCCTGTTGCCTCTGTGATGGCAGTTTTGATGATTCCCCATTGTTGTCCCACACCTCCTTCTAGCCTGTTTGCTAGTGCTTTTCTGAGGCACTCTCCCATCTTGCCAAAGTCAGCTCTTCTAAAGTCCAGTACCCTCGCTTTTGTATGGCTTGACTTGTAGCTGAGTTTAACGTGAACCACACTGTTTGATGGTCACTTGTCCCCAGATGGCAACCCACTTCTAGATCTGAGATCCTCTCACTACCCCCATTTGAGAGTATGAGGTCTAAGATTGCTCCTCATGAGTGGGTTCCAAACTAGCTGTCTAATGCCACACCTGTAGGGCATCAAGAATGGCCTCTGCTTTGGATGTGGCTGCAGCAAATGTGTTCCAGTTAACATCTGGCATATTCAGGTCTCCCATCAATAGTATCTCCCTTTCTGCCATTCTAAAATGCCTTCTATCATATCCTTGTCCATTCCCTCCCCTGTCATGGGGGTCTGTACACAACCCCTGTGCGGATTGTGGTGCCCTTTCCAGTCTCCAAGGTGACCCACAGTGCCTCCTCTCCTCCCTGTTTACTCTTTTGTTCAGTTGCTTTTATCCCTTCGTTTACATAGAGAGCTACTCCTCCCCCTCTTCTCCCCTGCCTGTCTCTCCTGTAGGTTATGTACCCTGGTATGTTAACATCCCAGTCATGGTTCTGTGTACCATGTTTCTGTGACTGCTACGATATCCAGGCATCCCTCTTCCATCAAGGCCACCAGCTCAGGGAGCTTGTTGCCCAGACTACGGGCATTGGTACTCATTACCCTCCATTTCCTGATGGCTTTACTCCCTTTTGCCCCATCCCTGTCCTTCTTGCCTTTGTCACTTTCTCCATTTACCCCTGCCCTTCTCCCTATCGACACCTCCTATGTTGGTGTTTGCCGACTTACTACCATGATTATTTGGGGGCTAGATTTCCTGTCTTTTCCAGTGCTCCCCTTTGCCAGTTTAAAACTTGCCAATGAAGCATTTAAACCTATCACCTAGGATCCTGGTTCCCTCCCGGACAGATGCAGCCCATCATGCCAGTATAGGCTTGCATTACTCAGGTGGACCCCAGTCCCCAATGAAGCCAATCCTGAGCTCCACACCAGTTTTCAACCACTGATTGAATCCCATGGTGCGGAACACCCAGCCTCCTCCTGTGCCATAGATGGGGCACTCTCGAGAGGTTACCGTGCTACTTGACTAAGGCCCTCCCAATTCCACAAACTCTTCCTGCACTTCTCTAATCCTTTCCAGCCAGGTCATTTGTCCCTAGGTGGACAATGACATCCAGCTCCCTCCCCTGTGCAGCTGCTCTGGCAATCCTGAGGATTTGCTCCCTGTCCCTCCAAGCCATGGCGCCAGGCAGGCACTTTACCTCTCTCTCCCCTTCCTCCCCCAGTTCTACCTTCCTAACAATGGAGTCCCCCACCAGGAGTTGTTTCCTTCCCCTGCAGAGTCCCCTGCCACCCTCCTGTGGGTCTCCTTGTGGAGGTTCCCAGCATCCTCCTTGGTATCCACTGCGGGTGCCTCCATAGAGGAACCACACTTTGCCAGAATGGCATAGGAATTGGAGAGGACAACTGGAGGGATGCGCCTCTGTTCCACCACCCCTCACCTCCCTGAGCCCACTGTGGTCCAACCGCCTCTTTCTTGGCAACCTCTGAGGCAATGGCAGTGGCACTGGTGGTCCCTGGATGGAAGAGGAGGTCCCACAAATCCTGGTCAACTCAGCCTGAGATGAGCAACCCTCCCTCAGCTCAGAGAGGTGCCTGCAGAGGGCAACACCGCATCCTCCAGAATGTCTCCCGGAAGACTGCTACTCCACAGCCACTGCACTGCACCACTCCAATCATGTCTTATTTCTGGCCCCTTAACTGTTTTCAATCCTTACTCTTTCCTCTGTTTTTTTTTTATTCTCTCTCTCCTTACTTTCTGCCTGTGTGCCCTTTAAGCTCCTGATTGTCCTGTTCTGAGACAAGAATATCCTATATTTCTCAGTAGACCACTTACTTGCTCAGAGGCAGACCTCCAGCAGCCAAAGGGGTCCGGAGAGCTACTCTTGCCCTTCTAGGATGGTGGGTCTTTGGTGGTTCCGTGATCACTCACTTCCTGCTCCCAAACAGGAAGTTCCTGTTGTCAGTCAAATCCTGTGCCTATAAAAATAGAACTAGCTTTGGGTGGGGGGTGGAGGGGAGGGAAGGAGGGCAATATAGTCCCAGCAAAGAAGTCCAGTCACACAGCAGTCCTTTCTCCTGGTGTCTTCTGCTAAGATATTAGCAGAATCTTTCTAAGGCAGTCTTTAAATGTAGCTTCCTTCTAGCTAAGCCACTCCCCCTACTTGCTAGATCTTTCTACCAGTAATTTAAACCTCACAGCAGTTAAGTCCTTTCAATCACCTGATATTTCTCAGAATATAGCTCAGAAAAGAATGGGTGTAAAACCTGTTAAATTTATACTGCTGACCGAGAAAAGACAGAGGACGGGATACTAATGATTCATCTAGGGGAGATGGGGTGGTGGGCATAGGTGACAGTGAACCAACATGAATAGTGAATGAATAGTTATGGTCAGTATTGTACGAAGAAGACAACAGTGGTCTTACAGAAACAAATTAATACAAGCACTTGGGATAGCAGGGTTCGATACCAGTCCATTTACAGAACAAAGGGTACAGAAATAATTACTGGTAGTGAAGGTGCACTAGCCAATGTGTATAGATAACATTCAACACTACATTTTAAATAAAGGAAGTGGTAAACTACTAACACCACTGACCATCCTCTTTAGCAGCTCATAAAGCACACAGACACATGTCAAACAGTTCAAGAGCTACAGAGATTTGAATCAGTGTTTACTACTTATTTAATTGTGTTGTCTTCATCACTTCACAGGTTATGTTCAGGAACTGATGGAACATGTTGAGAGCTTACTGCGTTGTGAAGGTGACACTGCATTAACAGTGACTCCGAACAGTCTTCCCCCACCACTGTGCTCACAGTATGAACGCATAGCAAAGGAAGAAGCCATCGTGATGCATCATTCACATTTCAAAGTACAACAGCAGCCATAGACACACAGTGTCACCCAAACAGTTATATTTTAACTTTTCTTTATTTTTAACATTATGATAATGTCATTTTCTTTAATAGGATATATCGCATGCCTCAACATGACAGATAGAGAACAAAAGTACGTAATCATTACCAAGTAATACTGAACTTGTAGTAATTGTTGTAAACATTAGCGTTCCGAATACCTGACGTCTCATAACTAATTATGACACTGGCTAATAGTAAGCCAAGTTTCAATGTTCAAAATGGTAAACAATAAACAATTAAGTATTTGTAACACTTTTTTTGGATCAAGTGTACTTTAAATGTTTAACATGCCAGAAAAATTTGAGAAGGTAGGTTTCAGTGGGTTAATCATGGTTACTCCAGTGGTGGATACTTAAAGCCGGTGTACTCCTTAGATGGGAACTTGCACCTTATCTTAGTAATAGCACATGCTGGAAGAACTACTCGTACCCTTCGACCAAGCCAACCCCAACACCACTGTGCCAGCTGCCTGTTGCTATGTATTGATATTTCCTGTAAAAACAAAATGAAAAGTAACCTAGTTGTACAGTCAACTGTTAATCGTTAATATCTGACAGTGCAATGATGTAATGGTATGTCACATCATTGTGGTGTTACTGGGATTTGTTTTGCCCTTTGTAGACTGATGCATTTTTAACTGTGCTATAAAGGTTTTGTAAGGTGCATGACTTGTAAGACCAATTTTGACAGCCAGCACGGTTACGGTGACTGTTCAGGTGATGGACACAACACCGTGCCCCACACGGGTGAGGTGGTGTTCATGAACAACCTTTGGTCATCCCTGTTCCTGCAGGGTTAGGATGTAGGATCAGGATACAGCATCACATTGGCATCTCTCCTCTGTGGTGGGAGGATGTTGCCAAACAGTACTCCCCACATCACCAGGTGCAGGTCTGGTGTTGGTGCATGTGAGTGGTGGCAGCATGAAGATGGTGTGTCTTGACACATGTAGCATGCATGAGTGACATGGTGATGTGCAGAAAACGGTGGTGAAATTAACCAAACAAACCTAAAAGGCCACCGACATGAAAGTATGCCTGCAATCAATGTGTAAAAAGTGTGTATTACATTGACAACACCAACTATTGAGTTCATTGACTTGTGCAGCTGAGAGTGAAAGTACATTGTGTAGGAGAGAACCAAGGCTGTTGAGTGCCATAGATGGTAATCAGTTTAAATTGTAAGACAGTCAGCTGTAGGTGGAATTAATAGTGGGCTGCCAAAATCGGTGCTGAACACTGGGGTAATTACTGTGCTGTTTTTTTTTTTTTATTATTATTATCTATTTATTCCCATGCTCCTGCTTGGATGCCCCCCACTTTTTTGGGCTGTCCTATGGTCCTGCTGCTAGAACCCCTACTACCTCGCTCAAGTCCTGACTCCCCTACTCACCTCATATTGAAGCCCTCCTGTGGTTTCGCAGTATTTCCCATTGCCGGTCGTGCCCCTGTCCTCCAAGAAGGAATGCATCAGTGGTGGTGGCCTGGCTCTTTCTGTATAGGCCACAGTATGCTACCGAGGTTGAGGGACAACATGTCATGAATACAGTTTAAGTATCATTATTTCAACATCCCTATACAACTGACTCACATAAGATTCATAAAGGTACCATTATTCAGAACTGGAGAACTCTTCACTTATGTAAACAGAAGACAGGGTACATTTGTGGTCACCTAAAAGGCAAATGTGACCACTCAGTGAAGAATGGTGATAAAACCTGTTATGGGTACATTATGTAGCACAGACAGACAAACAGAGTGATACTGAGACTGAATAAAGGGTAGTGTGGGTGGGCAGATAGGGTCTGTAAAAAGCAGGGATGATGAATGAAAACATGTGTTCATTATTCACAAATGAAAGGAAGGGGAGGTACCTAATCTAATCAATAGAAGCACTCTGCATAGGGTGGTGGGTGTGTTCATCCCACACCTTTATCAGAAGAAAGGGTTCTGAAAGAAGTCCTAAAACTGAATGTGCTCAAAACAATGGTGATTGCCACTACAAATTGTAAAACAATTAAGGGTAGATTAGAACTGGTGAAACCACTGACTACACTATTTAACAAATCATGTGAGGATGGTGTGGTACCAGAGAACAGGTGAAGGGTGGATATGGTTCCCCTTCACAAAACTGGATGCAAGACAAATGTAGGAAAGTACAGACTTGTCACTTTGACCTCAGTGGTGTGTACAAATCATGGAATGACTGGTGAAGGAAAGAATTGTTGAGTAACAAGAGGCAAGTGTATCACAGGACATAAGGCAGAACGCATTCACAGCGGAAAGGTAATATCACATAAATATGATAGATTTCTTTCACTGGGTGACCAAGTTTGTAGACCGGGGGAGGTGCTGTGGACATGGCCTACCTCCAAGACTTTAGCAAGGCATCTGACACAGTCCCACACTAAACATTAACAAACAAATTATCCAGCCTGAGAGTGAGTGCCAGGGTGGAACAGTAGGTGAAACATTGGCTGGACAACAGAAAACAGACTGTAATAGTAAACGGAATACACTATGAAAATGGGGGGTTACTAGTGGTGTACCACAGGGTTCAGTCCTGGGTCCAGTCCCTTTTAATGTCTTTATAAGTGACATTGCAGAGTGACTAGAAGGAAAAGTAAGCTTCTTTGCAAACGAGACAAACATCTGAAACAGGGTTGATACACAAGGGGGGCAGGAAAGGATGACAAAGGACTTGACAATGTTGGAGGAATGGTCAGAAGTATGACAGCTTGGATTCCATGCAAAGAAGTTGAAAGTAATGCACACGGGAAACAAAAAAACAAGGGAAAGAGAGGGGGTAGGGGTGGATTAGTTAGTAAGAACAAAAAATTGGAAAGGGACATGGGGTAATCATAACAGATGACCTAAAGGTTAACAAACAACGTGAGAAGGCAGAACGGATGGCTGGGGGGATGCTGGGATGTATAGGGAGCAGCATCACCATTAGAAAACATGAAATTGTTATCAATCTGTGCAGACAGTTGGTGAGAACCCATCTGGAGTACTGTGTACAGTTCTTGAGACTCAATCTTTGTATGGACATACAGAGGATGGAGGCAGTCTAGAGGAGGGCAACTCAAATGGTGCAGGGTCCACAACACAAGCCATATGAGGACCAAATTAAGAAGCTTAATATGTATACCCTTGAGGAAAGGATGGAGAAGGGGGACATGATAGAAACCTTTAAGTACCTCAAGAGAATAAACAAAGTAAAATATGATTGCATGTTTCAGAATAAGACATGTTGCACAACAAAGTGACATCATTTGAAGATAGAGGGGAGATGAATCGGGGAAATGTGAGGAAGTTTATTTTCACAGAGTGGGTGGTGGACATACGGAACGGCCTTCCTCATAATGTTATACTGACAGAAACACTGGGTTAATCGAAGAATGCATGGAACAGAAATAAGTAAATTCTTGTAAGAGGTAGGAAGAAATGGACTGTTGGTTAAGTAGGATCTGCAGCTTATCCAGTAGGTGGGGCAATGGTCAGAATAGGTGGGACATGCAGTCCTTATCTGCAGCCAAAGTCTGTTTCTATATTTGTATGCTATTTCTTCTTCCCGGAAAACAAGCATTACACATACTGTATGTAACACACTCTGTTTAGATGGTTGGGGCACATGTAGTACGGGAAGACAGAAATACATGGGATGATCATAGGGACACCATATTGTTACGTACTGTCGGATGAAGAAATGCATACATGAAGAATGGTGTATTATGCAAACAGTTATGTGACGGTGAATTGCAGTGCCCCTGAAATTCATTCTTTGATTTGAAAATATTAGTATGTTTGTGTCACATCACGGAAAGAAATGTGTGCGGCACCACTGTGTGCATGTAGTAAAGCATGTTTACCGAATTAGAAACAGAGGTACACAGCAGATAAGGACCGTAAGGGCCATCCAGAACAGTTAATTGAAGGTAGATTATGCTGTCAAAGTATCTGCGCTTAGGTAACAGAAATGTTTTGTTGTTACTGAAAGGCATGTGTGTCACTGCGACACTTACTCATGAGTGTCACTGGCATCCGGATCTCCATGCTCCTGACGGAATTGGTAGTATGCTGTCTGAAGGACATATTCCCGAAGGCATACATCCTCAAAGCCAAAGTGATTGGTGATGCATGATGGAGGGTCGATGTTATGCTCGGCAAACTTGTTCATGACTTCATCTATTTCATAGCAGCAATGGCACTCCAACTCAGTTGGCATAATAACACAGTTGCCACACAAGCACCTATACAATTAAAAAACAGCCATGCACATTGAATTACACAATGCAGAATTACCAGCAACAAACTGTCAATGCAGAATGAAAAATAACAGCAAAGAAAATAAGAAAGGCATCACACACACATATAAGAAGCATCAAGTCTGCTCATATTGCATGTTGCACAGATTGAGGTCATGTCCATGACCTACCTATACACTCCTACCATCCTCCAGACCCATGATCCTTACCTTCACCCTATGCATAGCTAGACCAGCCTCTGGGAAAGATGCCCACTGTCTTTAATGAGATGACGTCTTCCAGCACTGCATTCCAAGTACCAACCACACTGTCTGTGAAGAAGTTCTTCCAGACCTACCTCCTAAACCTCCCACACACCAGCTTCACACTTTGCCCCATCATATTATGGTTGCCAGTCAGCTTAAAGAGACTCTCCTTATCAACCTTATTTATCCCTTTCAAGTCCTTGAATGTTCCAATCATGTCCCTCCTCTCTCTCTCTCTTGAATTACAAGAACACGTTCAGTGCCCTCAACTCTGCTGACCACCTATCATCTGTGTAGCCCTCCTTTGGATACATGTGGGAACCATTACTTAAATCCATACTATACATGCGGCATTAACAGTGACCTGTACCAGGGCAGTATAACCTCCTTTCTCCTACTGATCCCCCTACAGGTGCATCCCTGCATCTTGCTTGCCTTTGCTGCTGCTTTCTCACATTGTGTGGAGTGCTTCAGATCACGAGTGATCATCACTCACAGATTCTTCTCCTTCTCTGATGCAGATACTTGGACTACACCACAGTAGTACTCTGTTCTGGAATTCCTGACTCTTATATGCATAAATTTCAACTTCTTGATATTAAAGCCAGGCAGCCAAATCATGGACCACCTCCACAGCTTTTCAAGATCTTCTGGTAGGCCCGGTATCCCTTCGCCTGTGTGCACTGTCCCACAGAGGTTGGTGTCACCTGCACCAAGGCATGTTTCACTCCCCCGTATTCATGAATCATGTGGAAGATAGTGACACTGAGTAATTGTGAAGCCACAAACTGTGTTTGATGTACTGTAACAGGCCGTGGCAGAGACTACTGGCAGTACATGAAATGTGGCACTCCTGCAACTGGCCATGCAATTCTCACCACCGGATTAAGGCATGACAGACATCACTGCATATGTCAGGATATGGGAAACACCTGTGGTCCATTGACCTTTTCACTGGGTTGTTTGCAGCAAAACCTTGCAATAAATGCCATCACATTTATTTGCAGTCAGTGTTTCTATACTTGGGAGAAAACATATTTTCATGTGTTGCCCAACGCTTAACACATGTTTGTCACTGCCATTCATAGACATAATGTACACAGTGAATGGAGACCTTTCACAGAACCCATTATACAGCAGCTCAAGTACCATGATCAAAGCTGCAGCATAACCATAGCCCACTGCGGATGCTCTTCACACCATCCGGAGACAAAAGCAATGTGAAGGTAACTACCTGGTACTTGCCTCACACACCCCCAAACACCAAGTATGAAAGAGAATCTCATAAAAGGACACATACAATAATATAAACTATAGTCCTTGCAGTTGCCATTGGTAAGAGCTGCACTGAAGATGTCACCATGGCAACTAATCAGTTACTCGATGGGTGCGCGCCCCCCCTGCCACAGGTGTTACTCATGCAGCAGCTTGTATTTTGCATTTCTCTGTGATACTACACTATTTAATACACTTAGACAAGTACACGTCTTTGGAAAAAGGAAAAAGTATATTAGACCACTGGTCTGCACAATGCAATGTTACTTATGAGGAAAGCACAACACTTCAGAATGACAGTCTCAATCCCCCCCCCCCACCAACCCCCACCAAATGCACACACGCATCGGACAACATGGTAAAACAAAATGTAGTTGAACAAAATATCTTTAATTCATGAGGGGGTGGGATTACCAAGATAGATCGCTGAGACGTGATACTGTAGTTACTGCTTCAGGTTGTGTTGCTTCTGGTCCGATCTGCTCCCTACTCTCGGGTTCATACTGGTAAGGGAGAATACCAAAGTATCTGTACGTATTCTCCATTTCACTCGCTACGCTGACACTGCTGTCCTCGTCTATACTGACAGCCAAAAATGAGAACACTGTGGAGTGACCGATAGCCGTGCGTCTTTCACCTCTACTGAAGCCAGCAGCCATGTTTCACGAAGACGATCATTGCAGGGATTCACTTTCACTTACAGGCCGACTTGCAGTTTCCATATCATGATGTCACACAGCAGCCCTGCTGAAAGGCAGAAACAGGATCCCATTAGCTCTGCGCTGAGGCATCTGCAGCAAAATTAATTAATTACATGCATCGTGGAAATTAAATTCTACAGGAAAACGACACCTTGTATGTGAGTTATGCAATACATACTGCAATATGCATTGTATATATGCTAGCCAGGATTGATTCTCTTTAAACCACTCCAGAACATTGTTCTACTGTGGAGTTAACTTTGTTACAAAACCTAACACTCATTTAGTTTTTATAGCAATGTTTTTTGAATGGTGCTGCCTGTTTTACTTGTGAAAACCATTGCACTTGATCTTTACAACTTTGGAGAATCAGGTCCTATAAGCTTGCTGATAGGGAATACTAGACAGTTTGTTTCCTAGATAACATAGATAGCAGCTCTTCACTGCCATAGGCGTTTTTTGTACAGATAGTAATATCAGGATTAGAAAATAGCTAATGACTTTAACATGAAGTAATGCAGAAATCTAATTTTTGGTATAAGATTTATTGGGGGTATGTTTATTGGGATTCTGCAATGTAGCACTTTTGGCGTCAGTGACTCTTTAAGGTAATAACAAGGAGAAAGTCAAACTAATTATGTAATCAAAAAGAAATTTGAATGTGGAGAAAAACACAGAGAAGTAAAAATTAGAAGGGAGTAGGGACACATTCCATAAGATTACTCAAGCAATAAGTTATACAACCTACTCCATGTGGAATTCTGTACCTTATTGTGAAGCCTCGAAATGGCTTTAACCAGTTGCAAGTTATGAAAAATTACAGAGAACCATTCTCGAAAAAATAACATTTCCGTGTACAACCAGTGTTTTAAAACTAACTGCTTAACAGAAATAGATATTAAAGCTAACATAGCTGTGCTGATCTTATAAACTGGATGCTGACCACAAAGATCGCCTGTCCCAGCTGCACACCGAGCATCACCTCAAGCAGGGGGACTGGAGAGACAACGCTGTGGTATGAATAAGGTTGGGTGAAAGGAAACACCCTTTAAGGAGAGGCAGGAGACAATCTGGAGTTTGATGCCCATTGGACTTTATTCATATACAGGGAAGGTAGACACGGTCACAAGGGAAGAAAGGAGACCAAACCTTAGAAGCAGTAAATAGCACTCTACTTACTCTACTTTTCTTACTACTCTATAGGTGCACCTCGGCTTAAGACCACTTTATAATACTCTATGATGTCTTGCTATAAGGCCTACGCACCAAGGGACATAAACTTATACCACTTTATCCCAAGATGCAACAAGCATACAGTGTACAATAACCACCAGGAACTATAACACTCTCAAAGTCTATAAGATCCAGATGTTCTGACATCTTCATGCACAGCTGAGGAGTAGAAGGAAAAGGAAACTCCTGCTTGGTGCCAAGCTTACCAGTGGAGCCTATCAGAGGTTGTAAGGGAAATAGAGAGATTTGTAGACAGACCTTAGTCATCGGTCAACCCACTCTCCAGAGTTGCCAGAATATCAGAGCACAAACTGACTACTAGACTAAGCTCTTCCCTGGCGCAAACCCTTGACCTGGGCTGCCAAGGATGAAGAAGATGGAACGTGGCAAGGAATCCACCTGAAGGATTGCCACAAGGGAAGAATCTGCTGCTGTCTCCCTGGCACCAACCCTTGATCAGGGCTGCCAAGGACGAAGAAGACAAACTGCTGCAGGTTTTCTGGCACTGACCCTCGACCAGAGCTGCCAAAGACAAAACACAGGACTTGGCAAAGAATCCACTAAGAAGATTGCCAAGGTTGTAGATACCAACTGCTGAGCTGCTTCAGTAATGGATCCACTTGGAGGCCCACCAAACTGGAGCTGGATCCCAAAAGATTGCACCGGTTATGCAGGATGGAACAAGCAGGAAGAAAAGCTGGAAGATGAAGATCTGGATTCCACTACTTTGAGAACAAAGCAAGAAATCAGCAGCCGCAAACACACCTTGGACATGATGGACTCGACCTTCAGCGGGCGTCTGGGAGTGACGGATGAGACTTCTTTCAGTCATCTCACTTCCAAGCTGACCAGGAACTGGCAGCTAGGATTCTCCAACGGACGTCGGTTTCGGCTTACGGCGGACGACATGGCAAGAAGATGCTGAAGTTCTCTGCTGGCTGAAGACTGCTGAGGTGAAGAGTAGATGGAGGCTGAAGACTGAGTCACAGACTTTGCACTGAACACTGGTACATCTATAAGCACTGCACACTGGAATTTCGCTTGCCGGGGCAATTTGCCTGGAGCAGGGGCAAATTGCAACAATCTGGAGCAATTGTTCACTGTCAGGGGCAACTCGCCTGGAGCAGGGGCAAACTGCAACAGTCCAGGGCAATTGTTCACTGTCAGGGGAACTTTCCTGGAGCGGGGGAAAATTGCAACAATGCGGGACAATTGTTCACTGACAGGGGCAAATTGCAACAATGCGAGGCAATTGTTCACTGTCATGGGCAACTTGCCTGGAGCAGGGGCAAATTGCAACAATCCGGGGTAACTGTTCACTGGCAGGGGCAACTTTCCTGGAGCAAGAGCAAACTGCAACAATCCGGGGCAATTGTTCACTGTCAGGGGCAACTTGCCTGGAGCAGGGGCAAATTGCAACAATCCAGAGCAATTGTTCACTTCCAGGGGCAAATGACCACAATCTTAATATTTTACAATACAATCTCAGTGCTTCATGCAATAAACTCAACAGTTGAGAGACTGGAGGAATAAACAGTTTGAAGAAACAGTACAACAGCTGATAATCACTTCGGAACAGGTTGTGTGCTTAAGCACCCCTTAGCTGGGCCCTTTTCCTCTTGGGGTCTGTCTTTGTTAGGATCTGACTACCCCTGAGCACTTTAAGGTAATTGTCCCAGCTATTTACCCTGGTTCCACTAACTGCCCGTATGCCTGCTACCCTCTTCCCTATGGGCTGGGATGCCGTACCTTTACTGGGCCTGTTGCCCCTTTACTACTATGGGCCTGGCTGCCCTTTACTGTACTAGGCCTGGTACCCCTTTACTACTACTACTACGGACCTGGCTGCCTTCACTTTACTGGGCCTGGTGCCCTACTTAAATGTGGGCCTGGTGCCCTCTTTATCAAGCAATCAATCAATCAAAATCTTTATTTAGCCAGGTGAACACCATTGAGCAAAGCTCCTTTTCAAGGTGGACCTGGGCCTGGTGAACTAATTCATATCGTGGGCCTGGTAGCCCTCTTAATATCATGGGCCTGGTAGCCCTCTTAATATCACGGGCTTGGTAGCCCTCTTAATAATCTTGGGCCTGATTTGCCCCTTTTAAACTGGTGGGCCCCTTTAATTATCTGGCTCACTAAGCCTGCTGTCACTCCTCGGACTTAGCTGCTCTCTGTTCTGCCTCCCTCATAAATATTCATAAATCCCCCCTTTAATCTATGCTGCTGGTCCTCCTCTGGGGGTCGCTACCTTGCCTCCCTAATGAATATTTAAAACACGGGGTCCTAATACCTGGCCCTCCCGCGGCACTCAGCCGCTTCTCCAAGCATCTTGCGCGCTAGCAATTAGCTTTCAACGAATAGTCCTCATTTAACATTTCAGGCAGGCAGCACGTAGCAGTGTGCTGCTGCTGACTCACCACACCACCACTGGATTGGGGAGGAGGAACAGGAGGTGAAAGGTGCTCTGGCAGTGGGAGGGAGCGAAAAGAACAGCTGGCGATGTGAGGGATAGCCTGGGGGAGCCCTTAGACGGCCGACAGGATGACAGACGATGTGGCGCTTGCAAGCCGCCGATGGGGGACCATAAAATACTTTTAAAACTTAAATAAAATAAAAAAATGAGCAAAGCTCACAGCCCAACGGCCGCACAGTGGGACTTTTGTTTACTTGTGGTGCCCCGATGGCACTGCAGACCGAACCGGAGCTTCCCTTTTTCGTGGTGCCCTGATGGCACCACCGACCGCACCACACAGCAACAAGGAGGATCTTCAGGTACTGGAGGCAGAGCAGGCACGCAGGCAAGTCCTATGGGATGGCTTCAACCCAAGGTAAGCCCTTTACCTGTCTCCTTGACTTGCTGCATCCTCTCTCCTCAACAGCTGCCCAGGATCTGCCACCAACTGAATAATTTTAAAACTTAAAACTCCCTCTAATTCTAGAATGGCTGGAGTGGAATGCTGTGCATGAGCAGCTCGGCACAACATTCCATCCAGGCCATTGTTACTGCAGCTGCATATAAAATCTGTCTTTTGACAAGGTTTACAGTGCACAAGGCATTTTTTTCTGTTATTTACAGCATTTTCCCTTTACAAGGAGGGGAAACTTTACTTAAGAGGGGCCCCTTTTTGAACTGTACCTTGCTGCCCACTCCTACAGCAGGCACCTCTTACCCCTAGGCTTTATTGCTTCTATTTTTTTACTGTGGTGCCCCAACTTTGTGGCATTACACAAAGGTTCCATGTTTTGGACAGTGGACAAGAATAGACAAGAACAGGCAGGTAGATAACAGTTAATACAATTACAGTAGATGAGCTGCCAGTGGCTTTGTCAAGATAAGACAAAATAATTAGTAACAGGTAAAACATTACAGAATGCATGAGCTGCCAAACGCTTTGTCAGGTGATCTAACAAGTGCATGAGAGGGCCTGAGGTAGTTGGTGAGAGGTTAACGTAGTAAGGGACAGGCAAGAACTGAGGGGGCCGGGGATTGGAGGGATGAGGTAGGTGGTGAAAGAGAGGAGTAGGTGGTGATGGAGGGGAGGGAAGAAGGGATGGGAGATGTAAGTGGGGGTAACAGGATGGGTGGGAGAAGGAAAGAATAGTTAGTATGGGCAAGGAGGAGAAAAGAGTGAGAAATGAGAATGAGAACTAGAAGGGAGTTAAGGAGGGCTGGGGAGAAAGGACAGAGAGAATATAAAAGCTAGGGGGTAATAGGTGAGGGGAGAGACAAGGATGTGAGAGGGAATGGTGAGAGGGAGGAGTGAAATCTGGGGGGGCAACAGAGAAGGCTTAGGTGGCTGACGTGAGATATTGGAAGGAGTTAATAAGGAGGGAGTGGGGTCTGGGGAGAGTGCATAAGTAATGGAGAGGCCAGGAGGGTGAGCAGGGAATTTAAGTGTAGCAGCCACAGTAGGCACTGGATTGCACCACTGTGGGGGCAATATATCTAATACAATGCCAACATGACCAGCTATATGTGGGGCAGACCAAAAGAGCACTCAAGGTCAAAATTCAGGAACATAAATGAGATACACAAAGACATGAGAAAATGTCATTAGTTGCCCAACACTTTAATAGTGCAGATCATACAGGAGCCTCCCTCCATTTCTGGGGGCTAGAACACGTACCACCCCCAGATAGAGGGGGAGAGTATAACAAAATGCTAGAAAGGCTAGAGATGAAATGGATATTTACTTTGAGGACCCTAGTGTAGGCATGATCCTAGAGAGCAACTGGCAGGCCTGTAGCTAGTCCGGTTTACAGGGAAAGGTTAGGAATTAACAAAACAATGTGATGCTTGGGTTCTGTGACATTGGACAGGGTATCATCCAAAAAATGATAAGAGAAATCATTTAAAAAGTGTATTGTTTTGTGATTAAACAAATAACATTATAGTCACCATTTGAAGGATAAGAAATAAAGAAAGGATAAATTAAGTATTAAGGTAAAGAGTTATATACGAAAACAGACATATGTGTACCATCTCACAGAAAAATAGCCACAAGTCCAAAGCGCATTGAGGACCCAAGCAATAGAGACATACAAAAAATTCATTGTTATAAACTCAGGATATGTAAATGTTGAATAATCATGTTAAAAAAAAAGTTATACATTTTCTGTCTATGTTTGTGAAATCTCTTTAATCTGGTCCTTCTTGCCTCCCCCCCCTTCCCAAGCTAGCACTGATAACCGAGATTTGCAGGTCTGAAGGATCTTGTTGTGGTATCTGGAAACATAATAGCCAACATACTTTACTAAGAACCATACAAGGTTGTAAAAAATGTTCACTAGATGAATGTTGAAAAAACAGTTTTGGGGCCTACAGGACTGCACCTTGAATAGTATTGAATGAGCTCGTTTGGAAGCCCCGACTGCAACCTGGACAGGAGAGCAGATGTACAGTTGCTAGGCAACAGTTCTCACATATCGCGAGAGCACACAGAGGTGACTTATGTCACAATGCAGGATTTCTAAACGGGCTCAAGAGGGACACAGGGAGACAGAACTTGTCATTTGGTAGAGCAGCAATCGCCATTTGCAACATGCAGCACAGGTTTTCAAACTAGGGTAAGGCTTCTTATTTTGGCATTTAAAAAGGAGGTGTGATATTGGGGTTTAAACAAATAAAAGGCAAAGTAAATTGATCGGATGACTCCATAGGGGTTCACGATTTATTTGCTACGGATTAAAAGAATTACAAGACAAAAGCAAGGTCTAGGATATGAAAACTTAAAACGTGGAACTCATAGGTATCTGCCTCCTAAGATTAAGACGTGTCAGGCATTTGCAGAAGTTAAATGTATACACTAAATGGGTGTGTGGTGGCACTTCGGGATAGTAAATGAAATTACTGAAGTCCCAAATGCAAGCCTGGACTAAAAACTGCGATACCGTTTGGTTATATGATAGACTGCAAAATGAAGGCATTTCATATACACAGGCATTTTAGTGACAGATAAGGATGTATGACCTTCAATGATAGTGTGGTAAAGTTGGGGCATCACAAAAAAAGTAAAAAGCAGTAATAAGGGTTTTACAGGTGCCCAGGGTGCCCGCTGCAGGTGTGGACTGCAGAGTATAGGCTAAAGGGGCCCCTCAAAAGTAAATTCCCCTCCCTATAGTGGGGAAACTGTAAAAAACAGAGAAAAAGTGCCCTGTGCACTTAAAACACTGTAAAAAAATAGATTTCATGTAGGCAATTAGACACTCCAGGGTGTGTGTTAGACACTTTAACACATGGTTAGGAGGTGTAGTGAGGCACGAGGCCACTGGCCGAGTGCGTCCAGCCTCCTAGCCGTGTGTTAAAGTGTCTAACACACAGACCCTGGAGTGGCTTATTGCACTTATGAAATGGGCATCTACATTTTAGATGCATTTAAAAATTAAAATTATTAGGATTAAGTAACAAAAAAGTGATTTTTTTGGTCTTTATTTTAAATAAAATAGTTCCTCTGCCTGGATGTTTTTTTTTTTAGACTTAAAGTTTGTCCTACTGTGGTCCCCATAGCTGTAGGAAGTGACAAGAAAGCCAGCATACTGAAGGGCACATAAATAAAGGAGGATGGTATTTAATTTGCCTTTTAAATACGGGAGACTTATAAAGCTCATCTCCATAGAATCACTGGCCTTTCGAATAAAATCCAAATCACAAAGCCACCGTCGAGCTGTTTCCGTGGTAGCAAAGTGCACCCGAGCGGCTGCGTGTACATTAATTCACTCTCTCCCTCTCTCAACTGACTTTCTGACCAGGAACCCACCAGACCGTTCTCATAACAGCAGTTTAAATCCACAGTTCCGATTCTCAAAACCCCTAGGCACGATTATTTTTAATCTCCCGTTCATACCTGCAAATAAAGCGTTTAGGCGTTGAAGTGGGAGCATTACGGAAGTGCAAGTGCACTGGAGCAGCTGCGTGTACGTTGTTTAGCTGCTTCTTGAGAGAACGATTGCAATCGTGGCAGTTTTTTCTTCTTAAATGCTGTAGCTTGTACATTTCATTCTAAGACGTGTAAGTGAGTGAGTGATTGATGTTGGTTGCGTTTAGCTTCACAGTAAGGGTGGCATCGCTTGTGGCACAAAACAAGATGGCAGCTATTTCATTTGTAAATATCCTTTGTGGGCAGCATCACCCATATCAATGCCCAGTGGGCATTGCCTGGTCTTATTCCTATGTTGTTAGACACTTTAGCACACAGTCAGTGGCCAATCAGAAAGCTTGAATTGCAATGCCCATTTCATAAGCAGTTTTGGTAACAATGGCCTGGATGGAATGTTGTGCTGAGCTGCTCATGCACAGCATTCCACTCCAGCCATTCTAGAACCCTGGGGTTCAAGTATGAAGTTAAACTGTTCTTTTAGTCAGTAGTTCCTGGGCAGCTGTAGAGGAGAGAGGACACAGTAAGTCAAAGGGACAAGAAAGGGCTCACCTGGGTGTTGAAGCCATCCCTGAGGGCTTAGCTGTGTGCCTGCTCTGCCTCCACTGTCTGAAGACTGCTCCTGCTGCTGTGTAGCGCGGTTGGTGGTGCCATCGGGGCACCACAACGAAGAAAATGTCCTCCCTCCTACCTGAATCATCCCTCCTACTGCCAGAATACCTCCCGCCTCCTGTTCGCCTCCTCGATCCTGTGGTGATGTGGTGAGTCGGTGGCAGCACGCTGATACGTGCCGCCACCTTATAAGAGAGAGAGAGACTAAGTTTTATTTTATTTTAACAAAGTGAAGTGGGCACCAGGCGCAAGGTAATAAAAAGGGGCTCTGCCACAGGTTTTAAAAGGGCTACCAGGCCTGGGATTTTTAGAGAGGGCTACCAGGCCCGGCTGAATAAGCAAGGCACCAGGCCCAAAGTAACGAGGGCAGAAGGCCCATTTCAGAGGGCACCAGGACCGTGGTAATAAATGGCCTAGGCCTAGTAAGTTAGGGCAAGCCAGCCCCGAGGTAGTAAGGGCAGCCCAGGCCTAGCTAGTTAAGGCAAGCCAGCCTAGTAGTAAGTAGGGCATACAGGCCCCATAGCAAGTAAGGCATTCAGGCCTCTAGTGTTCAGGGCAACTGGTCTAGTAGCAAGTGGTATCTGAGTGTAGTGATTGGGGCATTCATAGCAAAGTACTCAGGGGTAGCCAGATCCTATCCAGGAAGGCCCTAAAGTGAGAAAAGGGTCCAATCAAGGGTGCTTAGCTCACAACATGCTGAGAAGTGACTTTCTTACCCCAGGAGTCCTTTAGCATCAGTAACTTTTTGCACTTAGCTGGCTAGGTGCAATTGCCCTTGAGGTGTGCCTTTAAGAGATTTTTTAATGAGCGTAGTACCAGCCAATCAAAAGACAGGAGGGGGTGTGAACTGAGTGAGAGCTGTTGACTGCTTCAGAATTTTTTCTCCTCTGGACTGAGCATATTGCCTCTGAGGTGTCTTCCAACTTTCCTTGTTGACAGCCTCCTAGTGCTTATTTGGGTAAAGTTTTCCTCATAAATAATTTACTTTAGTGTGCTGTGACAACTTTTACTTTTTCATTAGTGCTTCGCAAATTTTCTATTTTTAGCGCTACGGCACTGTTTAGACTTTATTTTTACCGCGACTATTTACTTTAAAGCCTAATTTGATTGCGGGTGTTTATTTTCGACAATTTCATTCATTTTTGCCTAATTTCTTGTGGGAACCGACAAACTGGGGACAGCTGCCTTGTTTTTTACCTCAGACCTTGAGGGGTTTACTGTGAGGCACCTGCAGTAGATTTCAAACTTAAACAGTGCCTGTCGGTTTTCTCTCTAGATTGGCAATTACGAGGAAACCTTTTTTGTAATATTACTGAACCTTGGTATCATCTGTGTCAGAACTGTCCGTAAGGGTCCAGCAGCCACCTTTGCGCAGTTGACTATTATTGGTTTTCTATTAAGACTGGCACTGGTATAGATCCCAGTTTTATAACCAAAAAAAAAAAGGCACTGGTAATAGAGTTTGTTAACTGGGACAGGACTGGCCGGTGGCATTTTCACAGAAACCTGCATTCAGTTCATAGGTCCAGAATTGGTTTGCTTCGCTTAAATTGGAGAACATAGCAGACAAACCTTTGATAATTATGGCTGCCAAAAGCAGAGGTGCTGAGGAACCCTCCAGATCCCAGTCGAAAAATAAAGCTTCCAAAGGTGAAGTTCCTCACAAACTGAAAAATAATAAGAGTGACAAGAAAAGGAAGCTTGATCAAGCCTCTGATGAAGTGGCTAAAAAGAAACTCTGTCAAGACAGATATGCTCCAATTGCTCCTGGGAAAGCTAATAGTGAGACAACAGGCAGCTTAAAGCATTCAGAAAAAACAAAGCACTTACAAACTGTGCAGGTTCTTCAGTCAGTGCAAGATATGTAAAAACATGGCAACTGTTTCAGACCCTTCAAAAGATGGGTCCTCTATTTACTGGGGCTGGCACGCACTCTTCCACAGTTCTCTCTTCTGTAGACTGTGAGGGTCATGCAGATGACGATCATTTTTTTGATGCCCCTGACATGGATTTTGAGGGCCTTGAGCCCCAGGAGTCCCCGGAACCTCACCTTGGGGATCCCCCAGGTGACCATGAGGATCCGTCCTCTATATTTTAATTTATACAAAACATGCTGGATACCCTGGGCCTCCCTACACAGCAGCCCAACCAGGATGTCAATGAAGATGAAGATTACAGGGAGATGAAGGGTCTTTCATCCTCAGAGACCCTGGTCGTCCCTATCTATAATGAATTTAGAAAAAATACCATGAAGGTGCTTTAGCACCCCACTTCAGTATCAGGGGTTGATAAGCAGCTTGAGAGAAAATATAAATTGTCTAAAAATGGTACTGAGTTCCTGTCAGCACACCCTAGCCACGAGAGTATAGTGCAGCAGGCAGCTTGTGAGAAAGCTGGAGTCTCCTTGTCTCCCTCTCCCCCGACAAGGATTCCAAGAAAATTGACTTTAAAGTGAATAAAATGTATGCCACAGCTTCCCTGCTTCTCAGGCTTTCTTCTTACAAGGCATTCACAGCCAAATATCAGAAAGGAAATCTGTCCAGGCTGTTGCCCATAACGGATCAGATTCTATGGTACAGGAGTTGGTGGATACGTCAAAAACTGCCTTGGATGCTACTATGTACCAATTCCACACGGCAGATGACAATAATGATGCAACCATGCCATATCTCTGAGACACTTTGCCAGGCTTAGAACAACCAGTCTGACCACAGACACTCAAAACAAGGTCATGGATTTTTCCTGTGATCAAAATATGTTGTTTGATTACAGAACCACTGACTACATGAAAAAGGTCAATGAGTACAAGGCCTCCTGGCAGAGCCATTCATCCAAGCCTAAACCTGCCACCTCTCAGAGAACCCGTCCCAGAGGCGGTAGGGGCAGAAGTTTTTTTCCCAGGCCTTACAGTCCATATCCCCAATCTGATTTTAGCCAGTACAGGGGGGTCTTTCAGAGGCAGAGGCAGAAGCGGCCAAATAAGAGCCACCTCTACCCAGCCACCTGCCTCTCAGTCTAAGTCATGATGTGAGTGTCCAGGTCGCCTCCCCATTTCCATTTGGAGGCAGACTCTCTCACTATCTTCAGCACTGGTCCTTCATCATTTCAGACAATTGGGTGCTGGAGATAGTGGAGAAGGGTTTGTCATTACAGTTCAAGCAGCTGCCAGACCTCAAGCATACCCTGGTGTCAAGACCTCTGTCACCATCATAGATACCACTGTTGGAAATGGAGGTACAAATCCTCCGGGCTTTACAAGCAGTGGAGAGGGTCCCCACCCATGAGAAGGGCAAGAGCCTCTACTCCAGGTATTTTCTGACACATAAAAGAAAACTGGGGAGTGGCGATCTATCTTAGATCTCAGATATCTAAACAAACATCTGAAAAAACCCAAATTCAAAATGGTCACTCTGTCACTAGTCATACAGTCCTTACAGCAGGGCAACTGGCTAGCCTCCCTCAACTTAAAGGATACCTACTTCCACATACCCATAAGGAGATCTCACAGGAAGTTTCTCAGGTTCAAACTTCCTTCGGGTCACTATCCATTCACCACAATGCCCTTTGGTCTCTTCCTTGGCCCCAAGAGTCTTTACCAAGTGTCTCGCAGTGGTAGCAGCACATCTCAGGAGACTGGATGTCGCTCTCTACCCCTATCTGGATGACTGGCTCATAGTAGCAAAGTCTCCTTGCCAAGTCAAGGAATCTCTTTCCCTCACAGAATGCACTCTGGAGTCTCTAGGTTTCCTGGTAAATCTCAAGAAGTCTCACCTGGAACCCACCCAGCTGCTCACCTCCATAGGGGCCCAGCTGGACACTCGGAAGGGATATGCTTTCCTCCCACAGGAAAGAATTCAGAGTTTCCTTTCAGTGGCAGATTCTTTTGCCCAGAGACAGCCAAGACCAGCCAGACATTTCCTCAAACTTCTGGGACATATGGCCTCTATGACTGCAGTAGTCCCAGGGGTCAGGTACAGGATGAGACTCCTGCAAGCCTACCTCAGAGCTCACTGGTCTCAGAGAAGCAACAAATTTTCAAAGTTAATACCAGTGTCGGAGCATTTCCTCCAAAATTTGCTGTGGTGGAAGGACCCTGCAAATCTGCAGGCAAGGGTTCCATTTCAAGCTTCTCTTCCCACAAAGGTGATCACCACAGATTCCTCCCTGTTGGGCTGGGGAGCTCATCTAGACTGTGCCTCAGTAAGTGGCAACTGGACTTCCGAAGAGTCACAGTTACACATAAACATTTTGGAACTCAGAGCAGTCTTACTAGCTCTCAAAGCTTTCGCTCCCAGCATAGAAGGGCAGGCGGTTCAAATTCGAACGGACAGCACCACTGTAATGTTCTACATAAACATGCAGAGTGGTACCAGATCAGAAATACTCTGTTTGGAAGCTCTGAAGCTCTGGTCTCTAGCATTCTCCCTGGGAGTTAGCCTCTCAGCTATTCACCTCCAGGCAAACTCAGTACTCTGGCGGATGCTCTAAGCTGCATCAGTCAAGGCCAGAGCGAATTGACACTGAACAAGCAAGTACTGGCCACAGTGTTCAGGCAGTGGGGCACACCAGACGTGGATCTGTTTTCCTCGACTCTCAATTTTTAGCTTCCTCAGTACTGTTGCAGGCCTCCAGTTCCGGGAACACTTCCTCTGGATGCCCTGATCCTGGACTGGTCAGGGAGGTTCCTATACGCATTTTCTCCCTTTCCCCTGATATTCAGGGTTTTGCTGAAACTCAGGCAGCAGCCTGCATCCATGGTCCTAGTGGCTCCGGACTGGCCCAGGCAAGCCTGGTACCCTCTCCTTCTCTCCATGTCCTGCAACAGGCCTATTCACCTGCCTCCAACTTGCGCCCTGCAGACCCTTCCACAGATGAGAGTGCAGTACCCAGACGTACACTCTCTTCACCTCAAAGCCTGGTTTTTGAGGAGTTAAGAGTTTCCATCCTCACAGTACTCTGAACAGGTCCTTAAGATACTGAGGATGGCTAAAAAACTGAACACTAAGAAGACTAAAAAGGTTTTCCCTCTGGTGCAGAAGTGAAAAGGTCGAACCCCTATCAGCTTCAGACCCTCAGCTGCTAGACTACCTGGTACACCTACAGGCGTCAGGTTTGAAACCATCTTCACTCAAGCTACACCTGGCAGCAATTTCAGCCTACCTTTTGGTGGGAAAGACGAAATCATTTTTTTCCCATGACATTTTTAAACAGTTTTTCAAAGGCCTCTTGCACCTCCAGCCTCCAACCAGGGAGCTTGTTCCTCCTTGGAGCCTGAACTTTTGCATAGATGGGCTCATGATTCCACCTTTCGAGCCTATGTCCACGGCCCACATCAAGTTTGTAACTTGGAAGACCATCTTCCAGGTAGCCATTATGTCTGCCAGGAGGATTTCAGAGCTACAGGCCCTGTGCACTGAGCCAAATTACATCATCCCTCACAACGATAAAGTTAAGCTCAGGACAAATAGAAAATTTATGCCAAAGGTGGTTTCAGAGTTTCACTTGAACCAATCCATTACTCTGCCTGTCTTCTTTACTGAGCCATCTACTCCTGGTGAGCAAAAAGCTCCACAACTTGGATGTCAAAACAGCGATCTTTCACTACCTAGAGCATACTAGACAGTCCAGAGGCTCTTCCTCTCAGTTGTTCCTCACCTGCGGGGATGTAGGCAGAGGAAGACTAGCTACCAAGAGAATTATTTCTCGTTGGTTGGTCTCTTGTATTAGATTCTGCTATAAGAAAGCTGGTCGACAACCTCTAGTGGGGCTCAGGGCCCATTCCACTAGGGGAACTGCAGCCCCGCTTGCAGCAGCAAGGGACATTCCCCTACTGGATGTCTGCAAAACAGCTACTTGGAAATCTGTGCACACCTTTGTGAAACACTACAGTTTGGATGTGCAGACCAGATCTGATGCCAAATTTGGCAGGGCAGTTCTTCAGAGCCTCTTTCCTAAGTAGGTTCTCTGCCTGCCTCCCATTTGGTACTGCTTGGTAGTCTACAAAAAGTTACTGATGCTAAAGGACTCCTGGGGTAAGAAGAAAAAATTACTCACTGCAGTAATCTTCTTTCTTCCATGGGGTCCTTTAGCATCAGAAAGCTCCCACCCTTCCTCCCCGGTTCACCTGTCAGAGAAGAGCTCCTACGTCACCTTTTACCAAATTTGGCATTTGTTATTGATGAATTTTTACCTCGTGTTGCTGTTTCTATTTCCACTTTTGGACATTTGCATGTTTTTTGAATCCTGTTAATTCTTTTTCGGGGCATTTGCCCTCGTTTTTTCTTAAAAACATTCTGAAGCAGTCAGTAGCTCTCACTCAGTTCACACCCCCTCCTGTCTTTCGATTGGCTGGCCCTATGCTCATTAAAAAATCTCTTAAAGGCACACTTCTGGGGCAATTGCACCTAGCCAGCTAAGTGCAAAAAGTTACTGATGCTAAAGGACTCCATGGAAGAAAGAAGATTACTGCGGTGAGTAATTTTTTTCAACTGTACTGTTTATGCACCTGTTTACTGCTCAATCATCTGAAAGACTGTGTAATCGCTAAAAGCACCAAGACTGCATTGTGACATTAGGATTGTAGTTATTTGCCCCTGGCATCAGAATAGTTGCCCCATGTATCTGAACAGTTGCCCCTGGCATCAGAATAATTGCCACGTGTATCTGAACAATCGCCCCGGCATCAGAACAATTGCCCTGTGCATCAGAACCGTTGCCCCGAGTATCTGAACAATTGCCCTTGGCTTCAAAACAAGTGCCGCTGGCATCAGAATAATTGCCCCTTGTATCAGAATAATTGCCCTGTGCATCAGAACAATTTCCCCTGGCATCAGAGCAATTGCTCCACAAATAAATAATTGCCCCAAAGTTGATAATTTGCTCCTTCTCCTGGCAAATTACCTGGCCATCAAGCAGTTCTCTTGGTATTGTGAGAAGGTGTGCCTATTAGCTACAGTGTTGCCAGCATATGAGAACGGACTCGATCTTCTACCACATTGATGTTCCACTGTGTGATTTGCTGTTCTACATATCCAGAATCAGTCTCTACCCAGAAGAGGACGTCTTCATCATCATTCTTCACCAGAAAGTGTCCGACCATCAGATCATCTACTCCGTCCATGTCGTCCGCCGAAGTCAAGTTCGTTGCCGTTCGTACAAGTCGCACCCGCCGTTTCTTCTCGTCTACCAGTTCAGCGACCATCACAAATATAACAGCTGTTATTTGTTTACAAAGAAAAAAATATTTTTTGGGACACTAACTGAAATGTAATACATAAAAAAAGACATTAATTATGAATTTTGTGTTAACAGAAAATAATGTCACCCCATGAACAAGCTCATAAACAGAGCAAAACGTAGTGGGGAATAAAACAAGATTTAAAGTGACTCCTGTGTAAAGGATTTTTGTTTATGAATGGATGAATGGCCCCCAACTCTTCAAAATTCTAAAGTTGGTAACCACACCACTCTGGCAGCAAGTGTTGGTAGCTGCCCATATTGGCCCTAATTGAGAGCACTTGAGGCAGCATAAAACCATGGCCTGCTTAATAACTCAGAGCTACTGACCTGGAATTTTCAGGCAGGTGAAAAAGTTCTGCAAGTCCTGTGTGGTGTGCCAACAATCAAAGGAAAAGGCCCAGAAGTTTACTCCAGCTAACTGAAAATGACCCCCCGATCTCTCAGTGGGCGGGTACCTTTGCACATGGCCCACATAAGGGAAAGGGGCTGGGCTAACAAAGCCCTAGGCAATTGGTAGCCCAGCACCATGTCAGCCCAATCAGGTCAAAGGCTCTTGAGGCGGGGGCTGGCCCAGTACCCTTGAAGAGGGGCCAGGGTTGGGTATTAAGGAGCAGGACAGAGGGGGGCACTTCCTCTTCTGATCCTGTTCCTGCCTGGTGTTTTTGTTTTCTGCTAGACACTGCTGATTTGTTCACCTTCCAATGATCCAGGGACACATTGGACTCCATGGTTTTGCTGGCCTGGTTGCTCTAGCTCCACTGCACCTGCTGTTCAGCTGCCTGACAATTGTCCTCATACGACGGCTTTTCTCCACCTAGACGCTGCCAGTTTGTTCCTTCTGCTGTTAAGTCTTGTTTGTTTACAGTCTTGCAGTTTGGCTCGACTGCTATTCCCCCTTGCTGTGCTGTTTGTGAGTCCCCTTCTTAGCTTATTTTCTCCCCTCGCCTGAATGCCTGCCTCACTGCCAAACCATGTGGCCGCAGTCAGTCCCTGTGCCCCCCCTCCTCATTAATTTATTTCCTTTCTGTCTATCATCATCCCCCTTTTTGTGGAGCTCCTTCAGCTGCGGGCCACTTCCCCTGTCTGCCCACCTTGTGCCCTGCTCCCTTCCGCTCACCACATGGCAGGCCCAGTCCCCAGATCTCCAGGAGCCTGCTCCCCCCACCTGCATCTCTTCTCATCAGCTTCACTGGTCCCTTTTGCTCCCCCTGTTCTTCCTCTGGGCTCCAAGAATCAAATAAAACCAGTGATTTATATCCCTGGAGACCCTAGGACATTTCTCCGGGTCCCCGTGCGGGCCAGCTCCATTCTTTTCACCCATGTGGCCAGTGTGAGTCATCTCTCCCCTCCCACAGACCCTCCCTCCTTCTCATTCTGCTTTTGTTGGGGCCTCTATTCTCTTCCTCCCCATTAGGCCTTCCCGGTTCACAACCTGGCCCATGGTGTTCTATCACACGCCGGCCCTCTGCACAAAAGAAACCCCTTTTAATTCCACATAGCTGGGCATGGTACCCCATTTATTCTCCTGATTAGCAGGTCCCCCATTTAGTCATCGAGCTCAATTTTTCCCCACCCATTTGCCGGGCAGGCTCCAGGGAGTTTTCCCACTCCCTCAGGCTCCCAGTTCAGCCTATTGGGGGTCACCCCTTCTCTCCTCCTGCTTCCTCATTTTCTCTTCCATTCTAAAGGAGCAGACTGAGCTCAAATCTGTTCCCACCTCCTGTCTCCACGGATGTAGATGTATCGGTCATGGTCCCTTTCAGGTAAAACAATTTGCTAGAGACTGCTCTGCTCAAATTCCAGTGAATCCCACCATCAGCCCCTCACAATGTGGGGCATCCTACTCTATCTCATTATTTTTGTTGCCCCTCCTGACTTGTGATTTGATTGGTAAGCTGGGTGCATGTGAGTAGAAATAGTCGCCATATTAAATTTAGTGGTGACTTTTTAGTGTTAGGAGATTTAATTCATTGGGACTCTAGTGATGCTTCCAATATGGAATCCTTGTTGGTGAATGCAGGTCTGTGTCAGTTAGTATAAACTTTTACACGTATGAGCCTGAAGACAAATAATCGTTCAATTTTGGATCGGATTTTGACTAATAATCATACTAAAATTATTAAGATTGGAGTCTTACCAGATGTTATTAGTGACCATCAGGCAATATATTGTACCTGGAAATCAAAGAAAATAAAGCCTCCCCCTCGTCTGATTACCTATAGAAAGTATCCCGAAGAATTAGATGACGGATTAAAGTCTGATTTAAGAAAAGTTGATTGGCTCTATTTGGATGTAATACCTTGCATAGAGTCAGCAGTAGATTATTTTATAACACAAATCTTGGAATTACAAAATAAATCCTGCCCCAAATTAACAAGGAGAGTAAAGGGACCAGTAAATAGATGGATTACCCCAGAGATGTTCAAATTGCTGAAAATAAGGGATCAAGCATGGAAACAATTTTGCTTGAGTAAAAAGATTAGTGATTTTCAAAACTATCTGAAATTAATAAATAAATGCAAGATAACATTAAGGTTATGCAAATCTGATTATTACACAAATCAACAAGATTTAAATTTGTCAAATCCAAAAAAATGTTGGTCTTCAATCAAATCTTTTGTATTTTCTCCCATAAATGAACAATCAGGTGAGTTCCAAGTTGAAGGAGTTACTATAAAAGATCCACAAGAAACAAGCACAGACTTTTACAAAAATGTTTTGATATGGGCAAATATAGTGTAGATAAGGAAGATCAGGACTTAAAGAACCCAGTTATAACATCTCAAAATGATTTAACATTCCATTTTTAAGAAACAGAGCCCAATCAGGTCCTGAAGATTCTGAAGAAAATTCCTTTAAAAAATGTTGGAATTGAAGATATTCAGCCAAGGTTTCTGAAGTTAATATCTTTGTTTATTTACAAACCTTTGACAAATATATTTAATCTGTCCTTAGAAATAGGGATTTTTCCACAACAATGGAAAAAAACTATAATAAGACCAATTTTTAAGGGGGGAAACAATAAAGATTTGGGGAATTACCACCCTATTTCTCTTCTCCATCCTTTAGGTAAAATTTTAGAAATGATGGCAGAGGTACAAATTAGTGATTACTTACAATAGACTGGGCTTTGGGCTTCTGAGCAGCATGGCTTTAAGAAATTTCACAGTACAGGAACTGCCTTGGCCAGGTTCACAAATCACATCAGTGAGGCTATCGAGAGGAGTGAGTTCACTGGTGCTGTTTTTGTGGACCTGTGCAACCTTGTTGACCATTGCCTGCTGCGCAGGAGCCTGGCCGCCAGGGGATTATCTGGATTATCACTAGAATGGGTGGAGAGTTATTTATCTGGAAGGGAACTACAAATTCTTTATGAGGGTTCAGTGTCACAGAGTATAATTTTAGAAAAGGGTGCACTTCAAGGCTCAACCTTGGGACCCCTATTGTTTTCCATATTTGTGGATACTATACCAAGTAAAATTCTTACGGCTAAGACAATCTTGTATGCGGAAGATAAAATATTATATAATAGCTCTAATTCATTAGATGAAATTGCCCAAGATTTGACTGAAGATTTTCAGAGTTTAGAAAATTGTCTGTTGGACTTAAAATGATCATTGAATATTTCAAAAACCAAGAGTATGATGTTTGCTTCTAAACAAAAATTTGAAAAATTAGGGAATTTAAACATTTCCAGTAAAAATGGAACTGACTTGGAGCAGGTGCATTGTTTTTGATATTTGGGAATGAATCTGGACTCCAGTTTGACATTTTCAAATCATATACTGACTTTAACAAAATCAGTAAATCAAAAATTAGGGGTTTTATTCAGATTACAGGATGTGTTAACTTTACAGGCTTGGAAACATATAACCCATAGTATACTGTTATCACAACTGAATTATAACTCATTTTTGTTTACAGCTTTGTCTAAACATGTGTTAAATAATTTAACAATGACATTTCATAGTATTTGTAGATGTGTCTATAGATTGTCTTACAGTACACATCATTGTACTTTATATCAAGTTTCAGGGTTTCTTCCACCAAATTTGAGTTCCATTTACTCTCTCTCTGTTGTATAACGGACAATGCATTGAGACAAAAAATATCTTACCCTTGTATTCTCTGATATCTGTAAGGGAAGTTCCAAGAAATTTGAGATCAAATTCTCAAATTTGTTTAAATGCGAAAATCATTAAAACTAAAATGGGTGCTCAAGCCTTCTCTATCCAAGTACTAAAATATTGGTATGATTTACCAACTGAATTTAGAACTTTGAGTAGTCATAATTGATTCAAAAAGAAACTGAAGCATCATTTGTTGAGTAGCTTGCAATGTCACTGCTATTTTAAATAATTATATTGTATTTCTTGTCTAATTGTCACGTGCTTGTATCTCTGTATAATATGTTATGTATTGCATTTTTATATTAAGTAAATGTAAAAGTTATCTGTTTGTATATCATCTCGTGACTGTTTTACAGTATCGGGTCACATATGAAAAAGGGCCTTGGCTCATATATTTACCCGGTTAACAAAATAAATAAATTAAAAAAAAAAAATTCAAATGATCATCCATGTTTGAATCAGCCCCCACTTTTTCTTCCCGATTCTGTTTGGGCCTTGGCCTTCCATGTGTTCTTGGGTTTTTCCATGCATGTCTACCCCACCCCCAAGGCTGGGCCTTGTTTCTATCCCCATAAGCCCCTGGTGTCCTGTGTAAAATAAATAAATAAACAAAAAAAAAAAAGGGTTTTCAATTGCAATCAGAGTGCAATGTTTTTAAGTTAATGTATGATGATTTGTGTGTGGAGAGTTGCTTGTTCAGTATTTAAAGAAAAAAAGATATAAATATACATATAGAGTCTTTGAAGAGATTTAACTACTCCTAGACTAAACAGTCTTAGACCCCAAACCAAACAATACTGCACCAGGAATTGGAGTTGGTACTGGTAGGGGTGTGCAACCCAACAAAAGCCAAGAACCAAAAGACACCACACTCACAGTTCAGGAGTAAATATAAAACTCACAAAGAGTTTGCTGATTCTGAAAATGATTTGAGAAACAGATTTTTCACTATCCACAGCTTAGTCCATGTTTAGGTGGACTAAATATGCATGGAGGTTTCGAAGTCTTGATTACAACTGCAGTGGAATTTTTTCCTCCTTTTTTTCTATATTAAAACCAAAATAATGCACTTTAATATCACTGCCACAGATTTGGATTTGCATAACATTTTGCATGTGCAGTTTGATGTGACAGATCTCTGGATGTGCCCAGTTATGTTCCAGTTGGATGTGCACTCTGAATTGGATAGTGGACAGTGAATTGTTTTTCGTTGTTCTTATTGGCTTGAATGGGAGGTCTCTGAATCTGGCTACCACCCAGACTGTTTAAAATTCTAGTCTGAAATTGTCAGGGTTCAATGATGCTGGGCACAGATGTGCCTTTTGCTTGTTTGAATGGAAATATTCCATTCCAAAGTCATTTAATTTTGCCATTTCTAAAAATGAGTTCAGAGCATGCTCAGTAAGAACTGCAAATAGCGGTATGAAACCATTACCAAATTTTCATTTCTTATTGACTGAACTGTTTTTCATTATGCAAAAATGATTATTTTGTTTGCCACCACCATCTTGTCTCTTTTCCCATGAAATTCACATTTGAAAACCCAAACAATGACATTCATGTGAGGGACCAACATGAAGCTTACTTAGGGAAATCCTTGCTAGGATTCTTCACCTTATGGTTTGAGGAATGGTTAAAATGTTAATGATGATCATGATGCCAGCACCTATTTTTAGCCACGACAGCTGCTGATCGGCCGATTCCACTGCTCTTGGTTTGCCATGGGGTATTGTTGTCACTGAAAGGCATTTTTTCTCCTAATTTCCTGATTGGGGTCCCCTTCTATGTGCCATTCCACAGAAATAAACATTTCACTAGTGGGGCTATTAAATTATTTTCTTTTATTATGAACGGGGTGGCAGCTGCAGTTACGTGGTGTGGTAACACAGGACCAGTGGCATTGGACAACTGGGACACAAGTGTTACAGAGGGAAGAAGTTACAGCATTGTTTTTTGATCAGACACTACAGTGTTGGTTTTCGTGCTAATCTGGTGTAGGTTACGCTCCACTGAACAGACGATTGTACCAACTGCTGCATTAAGGTACAGTACCTTCCTTCACTCTTCTCTCAAGCATCCCCTGCTATATTCATGTTATGTACAGTATTTGCGTATGTCAAAAGATGTCATATTCTTCCATTTGTATTGTAGGGGGTAAACAATTGTTCACAATTGTAAAATTTGCACCAACTGCCACATTAAGGTATAGTACATTCCTTCACTCTGCTTTCAAACATCCTCTGCCAATATTTATGTACGTGTGTTTCAAAGATTAATATTCCTTCCATTTGTTTTGCAGGGTTTAACCAGTTCACATTTGTAAACATAGAGGCAGGAAAATGAAAACAGCCATCTAGAGCACAAGTCCGAAAGGCAAAATGGGCCAGAATGGAGGAAACTGCACAAATGTCTAGGATGGTGTAGTCCTTCCTCACTCAACCTTCCTCTACCTCTGGTAAGAAATGTATACTTACCCAAAACCTTTTGTGGAACTGCTTTATCTCGCATTCCTGGTTTTCATGTTTTTTATTGTATTTTTGTGCTTACTTCTACAGCAAAAAGAGAGGTACCAACTATGTGGGTCCACTAAAAAAAACAAAATGGACAAATTAATTACAAATGCAAAGGATATGGCTGACATACAAAATTCATATTTTGCCTCAGTATTTAACACTAAAAATAACTCAGGGTCATATAGTAAACCATCCAATAACAGATTTAACCACATTCTTATGGATATCAAGGACGTGGAGACTAGGGTGAAAAAATTAACTCCCACAAATCTCCAGGACCCGATGGTCTACATCCGAGAATCATAAAAGAACTAAGTGAAGAAACTGCCCCGCGACATATATATTCCAAACTTTGATAGACAGGGGAGAGGTAGTAGACCACTGGAGGGTGGCATCAGTGATTCCCCTATTTAAAAAAGGTTCCAGGTCAGACCCATCAAACTACCACCCAATTAGTCTTACATCAATTCCCTCTAAAATTCTGGAAGGCACCCTTAAAACAGTATATCCACCCTTATAGAACAAAAAAAACGAGAGACACGTCACAGCATGGGTTTACTAAAGGTAGATCATGCCAAACAAACATGCTATATCTTTATGATAGAGTGAGCAGGCACTTGGACGAAGGGGATTCAGTGCATGTAGTGTTCCTGGATTTCTCCAAGGCACTTGACAAACTGCCTCATCCTGAACTACTGGAAGTACTAAGGGATATGGGGATACAAGACTCCATAGTAAACTGGGTACAAGTATGGCTGACTAGCAGAAAGCAAAGAGTTTGCATAAAAGGTGTATTCTCAGATTGGACGGAGGTGACTAACGGAGTGCCCTAGGGTTCGGCACTGGGGCCCTGCTTGTTTAACGTGTATGTTACATCAATCCAGTATGATGAACACAAGATACAGCTCTCAAAGTTTGCAGATGACTGCAGGCTAGGTGCAGTGATCCGCAATGAGGAAGGTACTAATTCACTTCAGACAGCACTTGATTATGTGTAGGATTGGACCATTAAGTCTAAACTACATCTAAACCATGAAAAATGCACAGTGGTGCGTACGAGGAGGAACAACCCCTCACATATTTACACTTTAAATAACAAGAACTTGAGGAAGACCACAGAAGAAAGAGACTTAGGGATACTTGCATCTCAGAATGTGCAATTCACTTCTCACTGCAGAAACATAGTACAAATAGGAAACAGGGTACTCAATTGCATATTTAGACACATAGTGAGCAGGGACAGAGAAGTGATTCTTCCTCTGTATATTTCTCTGGTGAGACCTATCTTTGAATACGGTTCACAACACTGGTCCCCATACAGAAAGAAAGAAATAGCTATGATAGAGAGAGTGTGCAGAAAAGGGCCACCAGAGGAATAAGGAGTATGAAGGTGAAAAAACTATGAGTCAGGATTTAGAACTATATCCCCTAGAGTACAGAAGAAAAAGAGGAGGCATGTGTCTCATTCATAAGCATGGTCTGATAGTGACCTATGGGAGAACCTGGGGCTAGAAACCAGAAAGCAGGTATTTAACACCCGTGCACCTCCTCTACAACTAAAAGACAGAAAACCCAAACTAGTAAGGAGCCCAAAATGGTTTAGCCAGAAAGTGGTACAAGACTGGAATAAGCTCCCACTCAAGGTAGTGAGTAGTTCGACCACATATTTGTTTAAGACTAGATTGGACAAATTTTATAGGGATTCAGGAAACCTATACAAGTATTAAAGTTAATGAAGCTAGCATAATGGACAAAAGTCTAAACCCTGCTCTGTAAACTCCTATGATACTTATGAGTGGCAACCACCACCAAGATTTTAGTTTCCAGGCCATCTGATGGGATCAGATGGTCCCAGCCAGCGTTTCAGGCATTTTAATGCTCAGCTATTGCAGGAGTACCAATCTGCGAGATATTCAAAGCTGTTGGATGGTGTATTTTGTGCTCCATGCTTTGTATTTAACAAGTCCGGTGGCATGATTCTGGTATCTACACCAGTGAGGGATTGGTCCAATGGGAAGAAGACTCTGGAAAGGCACAGCAAATCAAAGGGCCATGTAAATGCTGTTGCTAGAGCAGATGCATTCCTCTCAGCCTGTGCGGGGAAGTTAAAAACTGCAAGCCAGTCTTGTGTGGAGTGCCCCAACAAGGTGACAGAGAGGACCATGCATGTCCTACGTCGGATCACAACAATCATCCCTTTTATGTGGAAGGCAAAACTTAGCTCTCAGAGGTAAATTTGGTGACACTGGTAATTTCCATGCCTTGTTACAATACAGTACAGAAATGGATACCACTCTGCAAGAACACCTTCAAGCAGTTCCAAGGAATGCCATCACCACAAATCATCACAAATTCAAAATAAACTTATCAAGATAATGGGACAACAGGTGCAGAGAAAAATCTTAAACAAGGTAAGGGAAGCAAAGTGGTACAGCTTCATAGCAGATGGGACAATGGATGTGGCCTCCCAGGAACATATATTATCTCTGTACTATGTACACTGTGGACTTTCTGGTAAAGTCATAGTTCATGAAGATTTTGTGGAATTCACAGAGGGTTTTGGTACCACCAGTCATGGCCTCACATAACTATTCCTGTGGCGTTTAACAGCTTGGGGCATTGACACAAAGTTAATGAGAAGACAAGGTTATGATAAACGGAGCAGCATAAGTGGAAAATTCAATGATGTTGAAGCAAACATCAAGGAAGTGGTCCCTGAAGCTGTGTACACAGTTTGCAAGGATCACGGTCTGAACACAGCAATTGTCCATTCATGGTCCATGAGACCAGTCACAGATATGTTTGATATGACAAAAAAAAAATAATTGCAACCCTGAAGTTGTCTTTAATGCGCCACAACATCTTTGCATCAGAGCTCAGAGAATTCAACAGCCTACCTTCTGACTACGATGATGATCAGGCAGCTGACCATACATCATCTATTCCTGCAGCTGAAAACACTATGTGGATGAGCCAATGGGATTCCCTTGCAAGGTTCAAAGTCAAATTTGTGGTGATCATAAGCACACTGGAAAAGATAAGAGTTTGACAGTGAAGCTGACAGACTGCTAACTGCTATCATGAAATTTGACTTCATTGTGACTCTTTGTAGTGCGGATCTCATTTTGATCCTAACAAAACCACGCCATCTGTAACTGCAACATGTCAGTATTGATCTAATTCAAGCTACCGAAGAAGCCACCACCTGTATACAAACACTGAAGGACATGAGGGAGACATTTGGAGAGCTTTTATCAGAATATTGTGCCTTTGGCAGAGACTGCACGTATTGGAGAGTCAACGCCTCAAATATGTGGAAGACAAATACAACAAAATAGTATCAGAGTTGCTAACCCTGAAGAATACTTCAGGCGGAACATATTTGTTTCTTTTTTGGCTCATGTGTTTTCTGAACTGCAGGAGCAACTAATAAGAATGCTGCCCTTGGTTCTTTGCCCAGTATCTAATACCAAAGAAACTGGGTTTGCTGCAGAAGGAACAGGTAGCAGACTTGTTTGATGCCTACAAGACTGACTGGAGCAGCTTAGAGGAGCTGAAAATGGAGTTGCTAAGATGGAACACAAAATGAGTCAGTGCTCTACTGGCAGATCAACCAGATTCAATTCTGACAACATTACAAAATGTGAATCCAGATCTGTACCCCAACACAAATGTGACCTTATCTGTCCTGGTCACCATGCCAGTCAGTGTGGCAAGTGCAGAAAGATCCTTTAGTGCCTTGCGGAGGATAAAGACCTGGCTTAGAAGCAGCATGGGGGAACAATGCCTTACAGGACTTGCTCTTCTGGATATCCACAATGACATTCAAGTTGATATAGACCAAGTGCTGAAAGACTTTGACCCATGCCAAGACGGATGGTTTTCAAACAAATAATGGAACACATCGATTTTGAGTAATGCCAAGGTGACATCTAGCACTAGCAATGGTATGGGGCTGGCTTTTTTGGTGTGAACGGCTTGGTTGGTTAACTCATTTAGGCCTGGCTGGCCACTTTGTATCAAGGTTAAACAATGGAAGTTTGGACTTATGTACCATACTACCTCTCCTCCCTGTCCTATTCTCCAACACTAGTACTCATTCCTACCCTTCTCCTTTGCAGGCCAGCAGACCAGGACATGGGCTGGGTGAGCATTGAGCTGTTTATCCCTTATGGGGTCAACATCCCAGGAGGATGAAGGTTTGTTTGTGCACTGATCTGTGTCTGTCCTTGTAGAGTTTGCATCCCAGAAAAACTAAGGTTTGCCTGTCCTTATGTACCATACTACCTCTCCTCCTTGTCCTATTCTACAACACTAGTCCTCATTCCTACCCTTCTCCTTTGCCAGCCAGGAAACCTGGACATGGGGTCGATGTCTGCCCTTTGTGGAGGGTTTGCATCCCAGAGGGATGATGTTTGCTGGTTTTCCCAGCTACCATACTATCTCTCCTTCCTTTCCTGTATATTGGTACACCATCTTTGGGTGGCGTGGGGCTTTATGGTGTGGAGCGGCTTAGGTGGTCCAGGTAACTGAACAGGAGGTATGGCACTTTTTGGTGTGAATGGTTTAGGTAACAGTTAAGGAAACTGATCCAAAACCAGTGTACCATCTAGCTTACCCCAGCCCTCTTAAACTGTGCCTAAGTTATTGTAAGGTGCTCTGTAATAGTAAATGGCTGTGTGTATATTTTGAGTTGCTGACTTGTGGTATGTAGTGCATGACCGGTTTTTGGTTGATGTGGGAGCTCAGCTGTTGTGTCTTTTTGTATTTCTATCTTGTGTGATGTGTGCTTAACTTAAAGTGATGATGTACCATGGTTGGGATGGTATGGGGCTCTTTGGTGCGGAGCGGTGTAGGTGGTCCACAATCAAAACTGAAGGTATGAGGTTCTGGTGCAATGATTTAGGAGATGGTTCTGGTACCTGAATCAAAACCAGAGCACCATCTAGCTTACCCCTGCCCTCTTACACTGCACTGTAAATATTGTAAAGTGCTGAATATCGAGGTGCTGTGGGCATGTTTGAGTTGGTGACTTTTTGTTACTGTGGCTATTAGTGGGCTGCAGTGCATGACCAATGTTTGGTTGGTGTGAGAGCTCAGCTGTTGTGTCTTTTTGTATTTCCATCTTGTGTGATGTGTGCTTAACTTAAAGTGATAACATACCATGGTTGGGGTATTATCAGGTTCTTCAGTGTGGAGCGGTGTAGATGGTCCATGACTAAAACTGGAGGTGGGGGGGCTCTTTGGTGTGAATGGTTTAGGTGATGGTTCTGGTACCTGAACCAAAACCAGAGCACCATCTAGATTACCTCAGCCATTTCTGTGGGCTTGTTAACATTTTGCTGAGTGTACAAGGCTACAGTGAGTACATGGGTAATTGTTGACATTTGTGGGTGATTGAGTGAATGGACATTGTGTGGATATTGTGTGAGTACAGGTACTATTGTGAATGGACCTCTGTGGGACTGGCTAACTTGATGTGGTACAGAGGCTTGTCACAATGCAACATTGTAACTAAAAGCCAGTCTGTCAGTCTGACAGCTGTTGGTGATAGTATGGCTAGTGGTGTGTGAATGGATCTCTGTGGGACTGGCTAACTTGATGTGGTACAGAGGCTTGTCTGAATGCAACACTGTAACTAAAAGACAGTCTGTCTGACACAGGTGATTGGAAGGCATTCTTACTGTATAGGAGTATGTGTGTTACATCTTTACTTTTCATATTTGGAATATACACCACAAACAAAATTATGCTTGTGTCGGGTGAAGGTACATGGACAGTGGGGGTAGCATGGCACACACATTAGGAGGGTTTGCACTGAGTCCACTTGGTGTATAAATCTGACATTCTTTGCTACACCCCTGGCTGTTGCTGCTGCTGGTACCACCATTACTGATGTTTTTTTGCCACTAAATATCAACCAGAACTGCTGCTACACCACAAGAAAGCAAACCACTGTGGGACATGCTGTCAGACTTTGGGTTGATAAAGACAGCTGGAAAGGCTCAGTCAGCTGTTGTGCAACCAATAGTCCCTACTGCAACAAACTCTAACCAGAGCCGATAGGGCTGGGAAGAGCTACCGAATTATCCATTTTGCTGGCCTTTTAGTTAACCTATTGGATATTTATGGGTTACACACTGCTGCAAAGTGCCATCTGAGAATTGTATGATGTTATTTATGTCCCCGTGAACCTAAGAATTCTAAATTATAACACAGATGCATTGTACCAACAATGTAAGTTCTTGACAAGATCATACTGTTCTAAAATGGTCAATGCCAGCAATGTGTGAATCAGAAACACTCACTGAACTTACCAAAGGGCCAGTTAAGATTAAGCAGTAACAAAATCAGAACTGGTATTTAAAAAATAACATCTACTTCTTCTAAAAATGCATGTTTGCCAATTCAAGGCAGTTCTCCTTTGAGATATTATCAGCCCGGTCTATATTGTTTACTATTTATGGGGCTGGCAGTATAGCCTAGCAGTTAACATAATGAGCTGTAAATGAGCTGTGTACATCCAGCATTCAGACATGTGTTTGATTCCCACAACCTCCATTTCCATACTGTGTGGCTCTGATTAAGTCACTTAATCTCCCCAGAGTTCCTGGGTTGTCCCTAGAAACAAGCACCTGTGCCTAGTTGGCCTTACGTGGTTACCAAAGGAAAAAATATATATATTTATTAAATTACATTTATAAACTGTAAACAAACATTAAACTCCAGTACATAGATTCCAGATCCATGCAGTAACCAAGAAATATGGTTTTACCTTACTGCAGCAACAGCAGTTACGGAGACATCACTGACAGTGACAGCAGCATTGCCGAGTGTCGGCAATGCAGTGTCGGGGATGCCTCCATGTTTCCATCAGGGGGCTGTGCCCTGGAACCCCCCAGTCTTTAGGATTCTAACTCCAAGTCAGAGTTGGACCAGGGGGGCCAAACACCCTGCGAGGCAATCCCCTGGCCATGCAAAGACCATCACAGAGACATGCGGATTTTGGCCAAATCCTGTCGCTCTGATGATCTTCGCCGTTGGAGAGTCACTGCGGTGACGGTATACCAAGAAATACACCAGCCAAGTCTGGGGCTGTCAATATAGCCTTAGAGGTTAAAGTAAAGAGCTTGGTACATCCAGCACACAGACCTGAGTTTGATTCCCACAACCTCCACTCGCATACTGTGTGACTCTGAGCAAGTCAGTTAACCTCCTCAGTGCTCCCAGGTAGCCCCAGAAAACAGGCACCTGTGCCTAGTGAGCCATACCTGGTTACCAAAGAATAATAAAAAAAAAAGTCTTTAAATGTTTATATTCTTTTATCTTTAAAAGGCCACAGTTTAAATATTAGAGGTTGGTGTATGCTGCTTACAGTCTCAAATCAGGAACAGACATAAATCAAATACTGCTATTTTAAGCAACAAACCCAAACCAAATGTGACCCATAGCCAATATGGCTGTGAAGAGCTACCAAATGACCAAAGTTATTTTCTTGTTGGTGCCATATAGTGCTGTTTAATTGTGTGTGTGTGTGTGTGTGTGTGTGTTTGCATGCCTGCAACCTGTCCTGCCCATAGGAATATGATAGCCAACAACTGCACTTGCAAAGTCTGTAATCTGACACTGTAGTCTGACTTTCAGTTTCAGCAATTGCCATATAATGAGTTAACCCCTAGGCTGATGAAAGAAATAGAATAAATCTACTAGGCTGAGCTTGACTGATGATAGAAACCGCAGTTTAAAAAGTTTTTTTTGTTAATATCCTGAGATGTTCTGAGGTACAATACAGTAACATCCTCCCTCCCTTCAGATGCCTTTAACATAGAGCAGCACATAGCAAAAATCAGAGGGGAGAACACTATTGTGCAGCTGTGGAGGAATACTTCCAAATGTCCAAAAAGGGAGTTCCACGATCAGCCGTTTTAGAGCTACAATCTGATCGATGACAGAAGGGCTGTAGGCTCCACCCACAGTCCTAAAAATGGTGAAAGATTATATGGACAAGGCTGCATCTCACATCAGGTGATGAACCATTACTGTACTGGCAACAGAAGTAATCAATGTGGCTTCTTTAACTGAGATTGCAACTGAAGACCTCAGTTGCCCATCCTTCAGCACATATTTCAGACAGAATTTGCAGTGCTGCTGTAGCAACAGTAAATGACAAAACATGTCTTTCCACAAAAAATGTAGAGTCTCACTTTTCTAAAAATGAACCTGCCAAAATTCAAAAACATACACTGTCCAAGGTTTATGCAGGCTGACTCTAGCACCCAGATGGCATATTACACAGATGATGATGAAGATGATGGCGGCAAGGGATTCTATTGCCACTAGCTGCTAGCTTTTCCACCTTCTGTTCTCTTCCTTAAGTTCCATTCATTTCAAATCTCAAACAGCCATCTGCTGCTGGTTCTTTCATGTGCCACTGAGGCCCCAATCTCATAATATTCTCCAGATATAAACTGTTTTCATCATCTTAACCTGGAAAATAAAAATAGAAGACTAGAACTTAAAAACATTATGTTCCAATGTACTGATTGACCATTATGAGAATAAAAATAAAAATCCCTGATCTTACCCCCACCCAGTCCAACTCAAGACCACCTGGGTCACTCCCTCTTACAGATATAATCCACCCTCCACTTCAAGACCCTCAAGCCCACACCTGGCACCATAAAGAAAATGTGCAGATGGTATAATACTGTTATGGGTCTTTTTTCATTATTTTGAGTATATTTACAGGTAGGTGAAGGGGGAGGTATTGGGATATTTGGGCATCTGGTGAAGGAGGATGGGACTCAGTAGTCAGAGTGTGCTTGTTGGAAAGGCAAAAAGGGTGATCCTGGTTATATTCATCATCTTGAACATACCCAGGAAGGGGGATCCCCCTTTTCAGCTTTCAAACAAGTACACTCTGACTGCTGAGTCCCATCCTCCTTCAACCAGATGCCTAAGTATGTCAATACCTCCCCCCTTCATCTTCCCTTATTGTTACGCACATCCCTCTAACATCCTTCACCCTAGTAATATTACACAGATCATTTTCCCTAACCACTTTGGCTCATAGGAAATGTCTTCCACCCTTCTTCACCATTCAATGAACGCTAACAAAAAAGTGACAAATCAATTTGCTCTCCTCCTCCTCCTCCTCCATCATCCATTCCTTCTTCCACTTCATTGCACACTCTCCTACCTTCCTTGGTTGTACTTGCACCTGACCAGTCTTTCAGAAACAGCTTGTTCTCTCTTCTCATACAGTATATGGAAGTAGCACTTGTTGGCGGTCATCACTACTACCATATATGATTGAAGGCAAGAAGTTCTGTTGTGAGAGAGGTGGGGAGTGGTGTTTGGGAGGATGGGACAAAGGGGGCAATACTGACAGTTTTGGAGGGTATGGGAAGCAGGGCAGGAGCATGTACTAGAGGGTAAAATGAAATCACACTCACAGAGAAGCACCAGTCTTCTGAATATAGTGTCAAATACAGTTTTATTTTAAATAGTGTTCCAGATGTAAAAGGTGCAGGAGACGCTATAAACCACTACATGCCCCAGTGCTTCAAGTATCCCACTCTTTCTCTGGGGTGTGGCTACAGGAGTTCCATCTCAGATTAAATACCACATCTCATTAATATTAAAATAATTACAAACAATGACATGAAAGAATCAGTGACATGAAAACATTAATCAGTTACAATTACAAACAGGTAGAAACTAGAATGAAAGAGTCCATAAAGTAACTACAGCTTCAAACAACATGAAGTCTTGGTATATTATGACAATTGCAGTATGACCGCAGGTTAGAACTGCTCCGGAGGTGAAATAGTTAACTTCCATGCAAGGCATAGAATCTTGAGCGCGAGCTCGGTTAAGGAAGCTCTGTCTGCTTGCTTTCAAACCCAAACCGTCAGATTCTTTACTCCGCCTCACTGAACAGTCGCTCCGGAGATTTCTCCTTTTGCTCGGTTCATTTTCGTGGTTTAAAACAGTTTAAAAATATTAAATTTAACCGCAAGCGTTCGGTTCAAGCTCTGTCTGTGGTAATGTAAGTAATAGATAGGTTTTTCTTACTTAATTCTGTGTGGAACTTGTAAAATGTTTTTTGGTTCGGTTTGAACCGATTAGGTTGCATTTTCAATTGCATTACTGTTGCTAGTCCTTTTTTAGAGTGCGGTTCCTGGTTCCTATCGGTTCTAAAAAAACGGATTTAATTACGTGTTTCCACGACTCGTGACACGGTTGGGAACCGATAGGAAGTCTGCTTCTACGGATTGCCATAAACCGGCAAGTTTTGGTTAGGCTGGCATAATGTCTGAGAAAACCCAAAAGAAAACTGGGCCCACTCGTTTCAGCACTGCGTTGTCTGTGGGAAGCCTTTTGCCAAGGCTGACCCTCACACCACCTGTGTTTATTGCCTGGGGTTTGACCACCTCGATTCAGACTGCCAGATTTGCAAGAATTTCCCTGCTGCCACCGTGGAAAAGAGAGTTGGTAGGCTCAGGGAAAGAGAGGTCAAAACGTCTGCTGACCCGGATGGCCAGCCCGGTTTGGTGCCAACCGAACCTGAAGGAGTGCCCTCTGACCAGGGCCATACTTCCTCGGGCAAACGAAGAGCTGGCTCTGAGGAGCCAGTTCCCGCAAAAAGGACTAGAAAGACTGCTGCTGTGGAAAAGGTCCTTTCCCCAACAGCTGAAGAGATAGCCAAAGCAATACAAATTGTCCAGTCTCTTTCCTCGGTTCCTGAACCATCCCCATCTGGGAGACATCCGGTTCACCAAGTCCCATCGGTTCAGGATTATGATTTTGAGGAAATTTATGAACCGTGGGGGGGGGGAGGAGAGTATGAAGAGAGTGATTATGGTCTGGAAGATCTGGACACTCCTATTGAGCCAGATACCTCTCCAAACAGACCTTTAGGGGCTCCCCCTAGGCTTTCTGAGTCCTCTGCTCATTTCATCTTTTACAAAAAGGTTGCTGAAACTCTTCAGCTTCCTGTTGAGGAAGCTGTGGATGATCAGGAAGAGCCTGATTATGTGGAAATGATGGATATTCCAGAATCTAAGAGACTGTCTATTCCCCTTCATAAATCTTTCAGGAAACAGATAGTAAAAGTTTTAAAAACTCCTCATTCTATACCTCCTGTGGATAAAAGGATGGACAGAAGGTATACTTTATCAGGTTCTGACATAGAATTTCTCACACAGCAATGCAGCCATATGGGTGTGGTGCTGGCTGCAGCCTGTGACAAGGCAAAAGACAAGGCCACACCTTCACAAGGACATTAACCAAATTGAGGCAGTCCAGAGAAGGGCAACCAAAATGGTGCAGGGACTGCATCAGAAGACATATGAGGACAGATTAACTGAGCTCAATATGTATACCCTTGAGCAAAGGAGGGAGAGAGGTGATATGATCGAGGCATTCAAACACCTTAAGGGCATAAACAAGGTGAAAGAGTCTAACATGTTTAAATATAAGAAAAATAGCAGGACAAGAGGACACAGCATGAGATTAGAGGGAGGCCGATTAAGGGGGAATGTGAGGAAATTCTTTTTCACAGAAAGGGTGGTGGATGCATGGAATTGCTTACCACAAGAAGTGGTGGCTATGAATACAGTGCAGGGCTTCAAACAGGCATGGGATAGGCATAAGGGAGCAATACAAATGACTATGAATAGATAGGCCACTGACAGAGCAAAGGCCGATGGCACATTTATAAGGTAGAAAAAGAAATGGGCAGACTGGATGGGCCTTGCGGTCCTTATCTGCCGTCAACTTCTATGTTTCTATGTAAATATCCCCCTGGCTTCACATCCTACTGAAAAGGACTCCAGGAAGATTGATGCTATGGCAAAGAAACAGTATATGGCAGCATCCTTGGGGCTCAGACAAGCAAATTACATGGCTTATGCTGCCAGATACCAGAAATCCAGATGGGATACTGTGCTGGCTCTAGTCAAACAACTCCCTGACAAGTTTGCCAGGGATCTGGAACAGGTAGCTTTAGATGGTATCGAGGCATCAAAAATGCAATTTCATGCTGCGGTGGACTCTAATGATGTATCTTCTAGAGTTATGGCTACTTCTGTGGCTCTTCACAGAATGGTCTGCTCAGATGCACCACATTATCACAGGATACCCAGTCAAAAGCCATTGATTTTCCCAGATTAGCAATTTTTTTGTTTGGGGAGCAAACAGAAAATTATATGAAGAAAATGGATGAATACAGGACCACCTATCGGAGTGCACAGGCCAAGGAAAGGCAGGCCACTCCTCAGAAGCAGACCCCCAGGGGCAGAGGCAGGCCTTTTCATAGGCCTTTTTATCAGGCTCAATCCTCCTCCTATGCCCAGAGGGGATTCTTTAGAGGAAGGGGCAGGAGGGGTTCAAGCAGGCCTGCTTCCACTCCTCAGCCCAAAGCCCCTGCCAAGCAGGCACCCTGATGGGGTAACCAGGGCCGCTTCTCCTCTACCGGTAGGGGGCAGTCTGGCTTACTTTGTCCAGGACTGGAAGTCTCTCACATCAGACAAGTGGGTCCTGGAAGTAGTAAGCTAGGGACTGGTCCTCAGCTTCAAAAAATTTCCGAAGCTGAGGACCAGGTCTTTTCCTCCTGCATCTCCATCGGAGGCACTCGCCTTAGAGTCAGAGGTCTCCACCCTCCTTGCTCTCAGAGCCATGGAAAGGGTTCCACCCCTACACCAGGGCAAAGGGTTGTACTCCAGGTACTTCCTTACCCCAAAAAAGACAGAAGAATGGTGGCCCATCCTGGATCTCAGATACCTAAACAAGTACCTTTTAAAACCAAAGTTCAACATGGTGACTCTGGCAATCATTTTACCTTTCCTAAGGCCAGGGGACTGGCTAGCATCCCTGGACCTCAAGGATGCCTACTTTCATATTCTCATCAGAAGCTCCCACCGAAAGTACCTCAGGTTCCAGCTGCCCTCAGGCCATTACCAGTTCAGGGCTTCGGACTCACTTCGGCTCCAAGGGTATTTACCAAGTACCTGGCAGTAGCTTGCCTAAGAAGGCAAAAGATTTCCATCTTTCCTTATTTGGATGATTGGCTCATTGTAGGCCAATCCCCAGATCAGGTTAACCTGCATCTTCAGATAACCCAGCAACTGCTTACGTCACTAGGTTTCCTTCTGAATCTCTCAAAGTCAGTACTGGAGCCTGTCCAGCTCCTAACCTTCATAGGCGCAGAGCTGAATACCCAGAAAGCCAGGGCCTTCCTCCCTCTAGACAGGGCAAATGCCTTTGTCTCCCTGGCCTCTTCATTCACTCTGCAGGTCTCTCGACCAGCAAGGCATTTTCTGCAGCTCCTAGGGCACATGGCTGCTTCCACAGCAGTTGTGCAGGGAGCAAGGTTTCAAATGAGAGACATTCAGTTCCATCTGAGGGCCTTTTGGTCTCAAAGAAAGGATCCTCTTACCAAACTGATCCCAGTTACTTGAACCCCTGATCCAAGCCCTTCAGTGGTGGCAGGATCAGAGCAATCTGAGACAAGGAGTTCCCTTTGTCACTCAGCCTCACTCATTAATCCTTACTACAGATGCATCCTCTTGGGGTGGGGGCCCACATGGGCGACCTCACTACCAGGACTGTGGTCCCCACAGGAATCTCTGCTCCACATCAACCTGTTGGAGCTCACAGCAGTTTTCTAGCACTTCAAGCTTTCTCAGAATCTGTTCAGAACAAGACTGTGCAGGTCAGAACAGACAACACCACTACAATGTGGTACATCAACAAGCAGGGGGGCCACTCGGTCTACGGCCTTGTGCACCGAAGCCATGAAGTTGTGGTCTCTGACGTACTCCCTGAAAACCTCCCTTTTGGCAGTTCAACTCCCAGGCAAAGACAATGTCCTGGCAGATGCTCTCAGCAGGATCTCTCAGGGCCATCACGAGTGGTCCCTGGATCCCCTGGTTCTGGGATTGGTATTTGCCAAATGGGGCACCCCGCAAATAGATCTCTTTGCAGCTCCAGACAATCATCAACTTCCTCTCTTTTGCTGCAGGCCTCCAGTCTTGGGCTCAGTCCCTTTGGACGCCTTAGCCCTCAGCTGGGAAGGGAGGTTCCTCTACGCTTTTCCTCCTTTCCCTCTCCTGCTCAAAGTGCTAGTCAAAATCAGAGCCCAATCCTGCAGGGTCAATCTGATTGCCCCGGATTGGGCCAGGCAATCCTGGTATCCTCTCCTCCTGTCCTTAGCAGTCCATCCTCCCCTGTGCCTTCCCAAGAATCACAATCTGTTAGCATGTGCCCAGGGAAGGGTTTGGTACCCGAATCTCAAGTCTCTCAATCTCAAGGCCTGGTTCTTGAAGAGCTAGAGTTTGCTGGCCTACACCTCTCTCAAGGTGTAATGGATATACTCAGGGCTTCTAGGAAGCCTTCTACCAGGGCTACTTATAACTCCAAATGGAAAAGATTTTCCATATGGTGCTCGGAAAAGAATATTCCCCAGACACTGCTGATTTACCCACAGTCCTAGATTATATGGTCCATCTAAACACTTTAGGGCTGAGACCAGCTACCCTGAAGGTACATTTAGCAGCTGTCTCTGCTTTCTTTCAGCAGGTAAACCCTCTCTCCTTTCATCTCACCCTGTATTTACCAGGTTTTTAAGGGTTTGCTTCACACTAACCCTCCATTCAGGGACCCTGCCCCTGCCTGGGACCTCAATGTTTGCATTGCTCAGCTCATGCAACCTCCTTTCAAGCCCTTGTCTTCAGCTGAGCTTAAGTTCCTGACTTGGAAAACTGTGTTTTTGGTGGCTATCACCTCTGCCATAAGTGAATTGCAAGCATTGTCAGTGGAGCCAGACTTTATCTCCTTTCACAGAGATAAGGTAGTCCCTCGGACTAATAGAAAGTTCTTACCTAAGGTGGTTTCAGATTTCCACCTTAATCAATCTATTTCTCTCCCTGTTTACTTCACTGATCATTCTTCATCTGGTGAGAGAAGGCTGCACAGCTTAGATGTAAAGAGGGCCCTTAGCTGCTACATGAAGTGTACCAAGGGTCACAGGTTTGACTCCCTCCAACTGTTCCTCACTTATGGTGAGGTTGGGAAGGGGAAACCTGCCACTAAAAGATCCATTGCCAGGTGGATTGTCTCTTGTATCCAATTCTGTTATGAAAAGTTGGGTAGGACTCCCCCCTCAGGCCTGAGGGCTCACTCTACCAGAGGTACAGCTGCTTCTCTGGCTGCTGCCAGAGACATCCCCATTCTAGAGATATGTCAAGCAGCTACCTGGAAACGGTTCACACTTTTACCAAGCATTATTCCTTGGACATTCAAGCTAGGAGTGATGCTTGGTTTGGCACAGCTGTCCTTCAGAGCCTATTCCCTAAGTAGGTTCTGTCCCTCCTCCACGGGGGTACTGCTGTGTAGTCTGCAATTATAACAGTCATAATATAGCAAGACTTCATGTTGTTTGAAGAAAAAATTACTCACCTTAGTAATGTTGTTTCTTCTAATGGAGTCTTGCTATATTATGACCTCCCTCCCTGCCTGCCCCTCTCAGAACCTCGTTTTTGCGCTGTGGGTAGGCATCACAGTGTTGGCACTCTGTTTTTCTTGCCACCTTGTTGTTTTGTTTCACCCTCCCTAGGGTGAGTGTGTTTTTATTTCATTATTGGGTCTCTTGACTTGAGTCTTTTTTCGAGACCAACAGGTGTGTTTGTTAAGGTAGTAGTCAGTTGGCTAATGTAGGTTTACAGCTTCCACACAGAACATTAGTGAGTTTTAGCTCGTATAGATCTGATGGTTTGGGTTTGAAAGCAAGCAGACAGAGCTTCCTTAACCGAGCTTGCGCTCAAGATTCCATGCCTTGCATGGAAGTTAACTATTTCACCTCCGGAGCAGTTCTAACCTGCGGTCATACTGCAATTGTCATAATATAGCAAGACTCCATTAGAAGAAACAACATTACTAAGGTGAGTAATTTTTTCCTTTTGCACTCACTCTTATAGAGCTACTGACGCCTCAAAGAAAACTTTAAAAAAACATAATTGGCACAATTCTGCCTGCATTCCATTTATATTTTATATATTTCTCCTCCCCATTATTTATTACTAAGGAAATTTGCATGAATGTGATCTTTATCCCTTAGAGTTCCTTTAAAGTCCATCAGGCTCTATAGCTTACTCCCTACTTCAACTCATAATCCTCTGTTGTGACATCACAATCTGTTGCCATGGGAGTAACTGTGATGTCACAAGAAGTGCTCTATGGCTTCAGGTAGGGAGAAAGCAGAAGGAATAGACAAACTCTTCAAGAGAAAAGATCCTGTTTTCATGCAGATGACCTCAATAATAAATAATGGGGAGGAGGAATAAAGAACTAATGAGAAATACAATCTGGACTGTGTCTAAATATTAGGTTTTGTTAAAGTTCTCCTGAACGTGTCACCAGCTCTTTAAATTGCAGTGAAATGACCTGTCATTGGGAATAAAAATGAAGAATTTTTATTTGTTTTGAAAAAAGAGACTTTCAAAAGATTGCACAGGAAGAACAGAGTCAGGCAACTGCAATCCAAAAGCCCCTGAATTGAAATGCTAATTGTATATAAATATGGAGCATGAAACATTCACAGTATATGGGGAAAGGATTGGTACTGAGGGTGTGGGGGGGTGGTTAGGGAGGTAAAGAAACAAAGGAGACATAGACATGATGTCATGGATCTGCTGTAAACCATTCTCATCAATAAGAGGCAAAAGAGGTGAGCAGCACCTGAAAAAGAAAAAAAAGACACATTGAGGATCAGAAAAATGGTTATATACATAATTTGCAGTGGCATAAAATAAGTAATGTTTCGTCACAAAAAGGGTTTCAAGTACCATTGATCACCAAGACCCAACGGTTTAACACTTCACAATGTGGGTACAGCTACACTTCCTGTAGGGGCTGCATAAAGATTGCACCTCACGTGAGTGCGTGGTTTCGAGCGCAGAGACATGTGCATCTGCGCATGTCTGCTGTGTCCGCTGCAGATGCCAGGGATAGGAGCCAGACTCTAAGGAGGAGGGTTAAGGGAACAAACAAGTGGTAGCAGTAAGAACAACACTTGCCTATTTAAGTTGGTGGCTGGAACAGAGTCAGTATGTCACAAGGTAGGGGAAAAGCTTCAAAAACAATGTATGCTACGTAGAATGTATACTGAGGGGGATAAGGAGCAGCAGTTCAGGTGTAACCATTGTCTGCTGGTGGAAACACTACTGGAGGAAATTAAAATGTTACTTGAGAGACTGGAAGTGAAAAAGGAGATAGAATTAGAGAAGTTTATAGAGTCAATGTCAGATAATCTTACAGTACAAGAAGAAGGTATAGCAATTAGTACTCCTAGCTGTATACTGGGAAGGGAGACATCTGTATCTAGCAAAAAGGACAAGGGATTGCTGTTATTAGTGAACAACAAAAAAACTAAAAAAAGAAAGGGGATTATACATCAGGGTGAGCCCCTACAACTCTACAATAGATATGAGACCCCAAGCAAAACACCTGAAGTAGAGAGACAGTTGTAAAGAAATAAGGGATGAGATTGGGGGTGAGGAATCAATCAAAGTAGGAGAATTAAAGGAGCTACACCAACCAGAAAACATTACAGGCAAAAAATTATTGCAAACTGCACCAGTTGACAGTCTAAGCCAAAGGGAAGTAAAAGGTAGAGACATTCTTGTAATCGGGGACTCACTTACTAGAGGGACTGAAGAGTTAGTTTGCAAAAACAGGAAAGTGTATGCGAATGTTAGTACACTACCAGGGGTGAAAATGGCAGATTTAAAAAAATTACTGGATAGCCTAATGGAAAACACGCATGAACCCTTGGTTATATTACATGTGGGGACAAACGACATAGGAAAAAACAAAGTGGAAGCTATACAGGAAGGCTTTGTGAATATAGTAGATAGAATCCAATCAAAGGGGGTGAGCTCATAATTTCAGGGATTCTGTCAGTGCAGGGGCCAAATGAATACATTATTGGACCATAAATCAAATGAATAAATGGTTATGCTTCTTCTTTGTGCACACAGATATTTGATTTATGGATAATACCAGGACATTCCAAAACAAAGCTATTTTCAAACATGATGGGTTGCACCTAAATAGAGCAGGAACTAGAATACTAGGGGCCAAAATAAATAAGGTGATACAGTTTCATTTAAACTGGAAGGAGAGGGGCAGGTACTTACAGACATCAGGGCAATGAATGACATGGACATAATAGGAAAAAAAATGTGAGGGTTGGAATATAGTGTTATTAAATGCAAAGAGCTGACTGAACACATTTGATGAATTCCAGCACATGTTAAAATCAAACAGGATTGATATAGCACTGGTGACAAACATGGTGGGATGAAGTAGATCCTTGGGAAAAGAACATCATAGGATATAAATTATATTCCAGATCTAGATCCATAGGAGCGGAGGGGGGTTGCTATATATATATATATATATATATATATATATATATATATATATACATATATATATATATATATATATATATATATAAAAGACACTATAAACAGTGAGCAGGAACTGATCCACTTGGAGAATGTGGAAATGTTGTGGATAAAAATAGTGTATAAGTCTCGGTCTAAAACTAGTTTGGGATAAGGGTACAGGCCTCTGTCTATGACTAAACAGGAGGATGACCTTCTCTTGGACTATATTTCCAACTTAGACCCGGCAGAGGATATACTCTTGTTGGGGGACTTCAATATGCCTGAAATAGACTGGTTGGAACTAAGGGGGATATCAAGCATAGAAAGGAAATTCCTTGAAACAGTTGACCAAATTGGGGTGGAACAGAGGGTGATGTCAGCAACTAGGGATCATAACATCTTGGATTTGGTCCTGACTAACGTGGGGGAAAAAAACAAGTAATACTACGGTTGATAGTCCCCTAGGAAACAGTTATCACTGGGGAATCAAGTGCAAATTATGTCACAGGTCTAACACATAAGCTCAATTTTAACAAAGCAAATTATTCTGGTTTAAGAGCAGAAATGGCTGCTTGAGACCGGGAAGCTGAGTTTTCTAATCTTTCAGTACTCAGAATGTGGAAAACCCTGACTATGAAAATCATGAAGGGAGTGCAAAAATATATACCAAGCATGAATAAATATGGTAAGAATAATAACAGCAAAGGATGGTTTAATTCTAGAATTAAAAAAATGGTTAGAGAGAAGGACAAAATCTTTAAACAAGTGAACAAAAAAGATAACCAGGAAGGATGGCTTGTGTATAGAGAAAAGGTTAGGTAGACAAAGAAGGAAATAAAGAAAGCCAAAGCAGACTATTAATTTAGTTTGGCTACAAGAGTGATTGACAATCATAAAGCATTTTACACATATATAAATTGTAAAAAGAAAGGACACAACAATATAGATCCTTATATCAATGCACTGGGTGAATGTGTGACGAATACTAAGGAACTGGCAGACATGCAAAATTCATATTTCAGTTCAGTATTTAGTAAAGACACTGGCACAGGAACTGAGAATATGTTTAGTTCTCAGGCTGGTCAGGTATTAATAGATCCTACAGATGTATTAAAAAGATTGGAAAATATTAACGTTAACAAATCCCAAGGGACAGATGAGCTACACCCCAGAGTGCTTAGGGATTTGGTTGTTAGCCTGGCTCCACCACTGACACACTTATTTCAAAAATCCTTGGACCAGGGAATAGTGGTACAGGGTTGGAGGGAAGCAATAGTGGTACCCGTATTGAAGAAGGGCCCTACTACAAAGCCTGAGAATTTCAGACCAGTTAGTTTAACTTCTATAGTGGGGAAGTTATTTGAAGGAATTTTGAAGGATTATATTTTATCCCACTTGTCTTGACCTTACATAAATTTGCAGATTCAACCCAACATGGCTTTACAAAAACAAGATCTTGCCAAACGAACATGCTAACCTTTTACGAAACAGGAAACAAGGCTTTAGACACAGGGGATGGAGTGGACATCATATTTTTAGATTTTTTCAAAGCGTTCGATAAACTACCACATAAGGAATTAGTAGAGGTACTGACCAGCACAGAGTTACCAACAAATATAGTGAAATGGGTGGAGGCATGGTTGAGTAATAGAACACAGAGGGTTGCAATCAAATGGGTATTGTCAAATTGGGAGGTAGTCACAAGTGGAGTCCCGCAGGGTTCAGTTTTGGGCCCATGTTTATTTAATTTGTATGTCTCCTCAATCAAATGCAGTTTCGCCAACATTTGGTTGAGTAAGTTTGCAGATGACTGCAGGATTGGGGGTATTGTGAACAGTACAGCAGACCAGAACAATGTACAGAAGACACTAGATATGCTGATTCAGTGGACAGATTGGTATAAGCTTGAACTTAAACAAGTGTGCAGTAATGCACTTGGGAAATAGGAAAAGCAAATTTCAGTACAAACTGAGAGAAGTTCAGCTCCATCAGACTGTGGAGAAAAGAGATCTGGGGGTTAGAATAACTAGTGACTTACAATTCAGTACACACTGTAGTATTATGGTCAAAAAGGCGAACCAGGCATTAAATTGTATACTATGACATATTGGTAGCAGGGATAGCAAGGTGATTCTGCCCCTGTACCAGACATTGGTGAGGCCACATCTCGAGCACTGCGCCCAGGTTTGGTCCCCTTACAAAAAGGCTGATATTAGAAGGATGGAGGGGGTACAGCGTAGGGTCACAAAGAGAACAACAGGCCAGGGTTATGCATCATATCAAGAGAGACTGCACAATTTAGGATTATGCACATTGCAATATCATAGAATAAGGAAAGATATGTGTATGATATACAGGGCCCTTCAGGATGAACAACTAAGGGAGGACTTGGGACTTAGGGTTAGAAAGAACTACCTACATGAACCCAGGAGTCATAAGTTGTAAATTAGTACAAGATAAGTGGAAAACCTTGAAGAGGAAAAACTGGTTTAGCCAGAGAGGGGTTCAGCTGTGGAACGGTTTGCCGAAAGAAGTGGTAATGAGTAAGACAATGGACTCCTTCAAACTTGGTCTGGATACGTTCTACAGAAATAAAACCACTTTAACATAGATTTAATTAGGCAAGCATTAAGGATACAAGTCTATGTAGCTTGAAAAAAACTATGAAACCTATGAATATCCAAAAACTTTCTTTTTTCATTAAAGTATTTGTTCTGTCCCCTCCCTTAAGAGGTGCCTCCACATGCTCAATACCCATAAACTTTATAAGATCTGTATTAGACCCATGCTTCTCTGCAAAATGTACACCTACTAGGGTGTCAGATCTCTGATTTATAATATACCTAACACGTTCCTGGATCCTCTGTTTTAAGGGTCTGCCAATTCTGTTGACATGTATTAATTTACAAGGGCATTAAACCACATATACTTGTAGAACTCCTTGGGACTGGGCAGTAACGTTTCCACTTGGTAAAGATGGGGTTTTAGGTAGGTGACTATGGACTAATCTATCTTTCAAGTTGGTAGTTCTCTTAAGACACCCTAGGTTTGTTACCAACTGAGGTACCCACTTCACCATCACTCATTAGGATCGACCTGTTTCGATGAATGATGTTCCCTATTCTGCCTGCCACATTGTTGAATTCAGTGACAAAAATAACAGGACCTGACATGTTGTCTGATCTTTCTGATGGTACCTCTCCTTTATGTAGTAAGAGCTCTAAGTGCTCTTTGTTTAGACTGAACCAGTAATTCTTTGCTGTAACCTCTCACCGAAAATCTGGTCTCCGGCTCTAAAGCCTGTAACTGGAAATCCTCCTCTATGAAGCAATTTCTACATAACTGCACCACCTGACTAAAAGGAATGGATTCTTTTTAACTTGTGGGGATAGGCACTGCCTGCTATAAGCAATGAATCAGTGACCACAGATTTTCTATGGCACTTGGTATGAACTGGTTCCCCTTGGAGTGTCGTAAATTCAATGTCTAAGAATTAAAGTTTCTCTTTGCTGGAATTGTAGGTGAATTTTAAATTCAGATCATTGTCATTCAACCAATACACACATTTTACTAAGTCTTCTTGTTCACCCTTGCAAATGCAAACACAGTCATCACTGAAATGGCACCAATGCCTGATGTTATAAAAAAAATGGATTGCTTCTCTCGTTTAAAACAAACAGCATCTCCCACCAACGTAAAAGCAGATTGGCATAACGTGGTACCAAGCTGGCCATCACTGCTGTACCGCAAGTTTGCAGATAATATCTACCCACAAATTCAAAGACATTATGTGTTAATATAAATTCTAATGCCCCAGTGAAAGAGTCCACTGGGACATCATTTGATTTGGCAAAATCCTCAAGGAACAATCTACATGCATGCAGCATACCTTGTGGATGCTTAATCGAGGTATACAGGGATTCAACGTCAATCTCTAGCCATACAAATCTGCCATTCCATATGAGCTTGTCAAATTTCTGGAGTGTGTCATTAGTGTCTTAAGTAGGATGGTAATCCCACTACACACTTCTATAAAAATAAAGTGACCCACATTTGCACATGTAGACCCATCACCTAACATTATACTGGCCTCACAGGAGGTGATGTAATGCTTTTCTGTACTTTATCTTTGGTAGTATGTAAAAACCTGGGATCACATGAAACTCCTTCCAAATGTATTGGTATTCATTTTCAATAATACTACCATTAGTAACAGCTTCTTATAAGATACCATAGAGTCTCTTTTCAAAGGTGGGAGTGGGGTCACTAGTCAATTATCTGTAATTACTGGCATCATTCAGTAAAAACATTACTATATTAACGTACTGTTCTCTGTCCAATATGACCACATTGCCCCCTTGTTTGCAGGTTTGATTACTATTTCAGAATTCTTTGCAAGTTCATTTAAAGGGAAACATCCATCTAGTTCTGAATTTTGTGACACTGTAGCACATGCCTTAATTCATTTTACCCATTAGCGCCATATGGCATCAGAACCATCCATTGCCTAACCTGATCCAAAATGGCAGCATCAGATAGAATGAGTTAATGTAGTTTTAACCATAAACTGACCCAAATTGCTATGTTGTTGGAGTATACCTTAACTTAGACTGTCCAACTGTTGAGTGCTATTAGCTTAGATGGTCCAACTGACCACCACAAATTTCAGACTGCTGTACTGTCTTAACTTGCATTGTGCTTGTTCTCTTTATTGTTTTTTTTTTTTTTGTATGCACTCTGTACTAAATTGTATTCATGGTTCTCTGGTTCCTCCTTACTCAAGGCTATTTCCTTGTATTCCTTGTACTACTCATCTACCCCTTCCCCCAGGAATCGAGCAGTATTCCTGCTCAGTACGCCTTCCTGGTAAAACTTTTAAATAAATAAATTTCAATTTTTGGCACCTCTGTAATACGGCTGTGAAGTTCCGATAGTCACCTCGCCAGCCTGTGTGTGAAGGGACATGTTACTTTCAGCCAGCGCATGCGCTCTTACATTTTTCTCAGTCATGATGTGTGATGCGGAGAATGAGTATGTGAGCTCTGTCATGCAGACTGACAGAAAGTGTTAAAGACTTGGGAGTCTGAACATTGATTTGAGCAGTGGCTTTTACATTGGTGATAGTGACAGGTTTTTTTTTACATTAATGTATTATTGCTTTGTGACACAGTTATAAACATGGGCCTGGATATTCAGAACGGTTGCGCACAATGGTGCAACACTGTTACTCATCGCCTGACTGATAAGCCCTGGCACAATATTCAAACCGGGATTGTGCCTGGCACAAATTCTGATGTGCCGGAGCACATCAGTAATGTATGTGCTGCAGGTAGGGGGGACATGCCCATGCATACGCCACACATCCTGATATTCAGCCCGGGATGTGCTGAACCCATGCTTGCAAAACCCTTACTTGTGCTGCACATAGGTGAGCCAAAAAAAAAAAAGGAACAATGGCTGGCCACCCACAGATGAACTGCTGTATTGCAGGGTGCAACACGGCAGTTGCCAGTTGTAGGTGGCCACCCGAGCTCCAGCTGCACCTTCGTGGCGGTGCCCCCCTATGTGCCATCAGGGATATGGGATGATCATTTTCATACTTAAGCCTGTGACTGGGCAGCAAGCGGTCCACTGGACCACCAGGGATATTGGACGTGTAGATTTTACCACATATGCCCACGATCGGGCTGCGAGCAGTCCACTGGACCACCAGGGATTTTGGATGTGTACTTCTGACAACATATGCCCGCGATCAGGCAGTGGGGCACTTTTCTGCGATGTGCAGGGGGTGTCAGTCCCCGACGGCTGCAGCCTGGCAGGGCGCCAGGCGCAAGTCGCTGGGGATCGGCGCACCTGCATGCAAATGGGGCCATAATTACATGCAAATGGTCCCATTTGCACCTTGCATGAATTATGGCCCCATTTGCATGTGCAGTTTTGAATATCATGGTTGTTGCACCTAGCGCAGCGGAACTTGCGCTAGCGCATCCCCCAGCTCCACTTTGGCCACTTGCGCTGGCACAGTGCCACTGCACCATACGCACTGCGGGTGACCATAGTGCGATATTCAGCGATGCTGTGCCATGGCGCAGCTCCATTGACTATCACCCTGTCAATGCCCCTGCGCAGCCAAGTTGTGCTGTGCCCAGGCTTGCGCCACAGCCAGGTGCAGTCTGAATATCCGGGCCATGGTGTCTTGCTGTGTTGTTGGCTATAATAGTGACAGCCAAAAACCTGAATCAAGATCATTATGTTCATACTTTCCCTCAAGATGCAACTTTATGTTCAAAGTGGATAGCATGCATGTGAGATTACAAATATGGGTATGCATGCCTATTCCGTCTCTGCCCCAAATCACTGGAACAACCACTCATTGTCTTTACACCAAACCCCTAGCTGTGCTACTTTCAAAATGCTTCTAAAAAACACTTAATTCTTTGACATATGATTGCTTACAACATTGTTGCCTATTTTTATCGTATCGTATCATGTATTGTCTGTTTTGTTATGAGTAACATCTTGACTGTATTTATGGTCCCGGGTTGTGTTTGAAAAAGGGCCTTGGCTCATAACACTTACCTGGTTAACAAAAGTTGAAATAAAAAAAAAATATAAAAATAAAGAGGTAAGACTTGCCAGATGTTCAAAGCAGAAACACTGTATTGTGCTCTCTCCACTTTTCATCAGACAGTTTTGAGTGAGACATTCAGGTACTGTATTCTCAGGACCAGATATTCAAAAGAGTTGAGCCATGCGCAATAGGGTTGCACCTGCTCAAGTCCAAAAATGCGCCATTCTGCGATATTCAGCAGGAGGCAGTTGTGCTCCCCCAAATCACGCTGAGCAACTGCGCAATGATAATGAATGTATGCGCAACTGAAGGGGGGAACCATGCATAAATGGCGCACTGCGATATTCAACAACATGCGCCAAATGCAATAGGGGAGCCAGCAGAAGTTGCTCCATAGCGGAAATGAGCCAAAATAAAAGGAAGCAAGGGAGAGGCGCAAGAACACTACAGGGAAGGCACATGAGGCTGAACTCTAGCAGGAGAAACTGGGCAGCAGGGACACACAGGGCAGACCAGGGAAAGGGCAATTGGAACCCACAGGCTCAGGGGTAGGTGTGGGGAGCCACAGTGCAGAAGGAGGAAGTACTTGCCACACAGCAGTGAGGCCAGCACAGTCAGGTGTTCCGGTGCAGGGAAGTAGCAGCCAGAGCAGCGGGGGAACACAGAAACAGCTGCGGGGGGGCGAACACAAGCCAGGACATGTCCAGTGCCACCATCCAGATGGAGGCAATAGTGAGGGGGGTGAGAAGGTGGGCAGCAGGGGGGCATGGCCGTGGAAGGGCCTGTTGGCAGTATGCCCCCAACAGGCAGTACCGAGCCCGCACCAGCTTCGAGTTGTATAGTGATACTGAGATCGTGGGCTGGTACCACCTGAATCAGGCAATTCTGAGGCAGCTCTGTGCTGTGCAGTGATGTGATGCAGGCACCCACACAACGGAGCCATGCTCTGTCAGTGGAGATGAAAATGACAGCTTGCATGTGCTTACTCGCCATGGGTACCTTCCAGAGACCAACTGGGGACACCACAGGCACAATCCAGTCGGCCACATCACGCCACCTCACCCAATTCCTCAGCGCACTGCTGCCACATGCTGTGGAGTACATCCATTTCCCCAGCACACCGGTGGAGTGCACAGCAAACATACAGGAGTTCTACAGGGTAGCACATATGCCTGGCATGCTAGGGGCAATAGACTGCACCCATGTGGCCATCCGCACACCACCTGGCCCTGAGGGGGCTGCATATATAAATCGCAAGGGCTATGCCAACATCAACTGCCAGGTGGTGTGCGATGCCAGGGGGTGCATAATCATAGTCTGTGCCACGCACTCTGGGGGAGCACATGATGCCTTCATCTGGCACCAGTCGGCACTGTGCCACAGATTCGAGAGTGGGGATATCCCCACTGGCCACCTAGTGGGTGAGTATGCAAACCACACAAACAATCATAGGGCCTGGGAGGGCATGGTCAGAGGTGACATGGGTAGTGGCCTACGTGGCCCGGGGCAGGGCGATGTTGATCACCAAACTAACCTCCACCCTCTACACACAGGTGACAGTGGATACTCACTCCGTCCCTGGCTGCTCACACCCTACCGGTGGACTGCGACCCCATCGCAGCAACGCTACAATGAGGCACACACCACCACATGTAATGTCATCAAGTGGGTGTTCGGGTTGCTGAAGACACATTTCCATTGCCTGGACACCTCTGGCAGTGCCCTACAGTACAGCCCCTCAAAGGCCTGTGGGCTATTCCTGGCCTGTTGCATCCTGCACAACATAGCCCAATGAATGTAGGATAGCCGTACAGGTCAAAGAGAGGACAGCGATAGAGGGGCGAAGGGGCGCCCGGTGACAGTGGTGATGGGCAGCCCCCCCCGGGCGACGGGACCCCCAACTGCTCCGGCTAGCACAGCTGCACCAGGACACCATCATGGAGGAGCACTTCAGCCAACCCAGGTAAGTCATGGGGCCATGTGCAACCACCAGTGGCTAAGGCACAACCCACAAACATGCATGGACACACACCAGGGGTGCATGCCATCAAGGAAACTGGCCGGGCATGGAACCACACACACCACTCGGGATGGGTGAGGTCTAACATGCCACGTGGACACACACACACACACACAAAATGCACCAGACATGCACAAAGGGTAGGAGGCACACTGACCCAGAATGCCACCCCTAGCCACACATATGTCCACAGACCACCACGCCCACTGCCTGTCCTTGTGCATGTGTCAGATGCTGAGCACCATTGCACATTGGTGTACAGCGCAGTGCAGGCATCATCATGCACATGCAACTGCAGACAGCAGCTGGGAGAGTGTGCAGATGGACTGTGTGTCCGCGTGCAGGGCCGGGTACCCACCCGTGCATTGCCCGCTGAATGACACAATGCACACAGGGCAGCACCAGAAAGTAGCCGCGTTGGGAGACAGGTCAGTTACACGCCACAGTGCTCCGGCTGCCACGGATGTGTGGGTGGCCCCACCGAGACCCACCAGCACTGACAGGCTGACCACTGGCCTCATGGGGTGGAACCTATGGTCCCCCAGGGGTTCCACTGCGTGAACGCAACCGTGCTCATGCAGGGATCTGCAGCACACCAAACATGCCTGCACCAGGCGTTTTCGGCTCGTGATGCCCACAGCTAAACCCGGTGTCGACAAGGATGGTGTAGCACAACGCTGAGAACAGGGGGTGGACAGTGCACTGCGTGGTGTCTGCGACGCATCAGCAAATAACTGTGTGCCCATTGTGGCCATTCTAGCAGTGAATGCCTGTGTCTGCCTGTCAATGGCAGCGGTCACATCTTCCCGCAACCGGTCCATCCCTACCAGGATCAGAGCGGTGTCTCTGCTGCAATGCTCCTTTGCCCACTCCAGAGCCGCACGGAGTGCATCCACTGACGTCGCAAGCCACATCTGCTGCTTGACTGATGCTTGCAGTATATGGGTGTGCTCATCCAAGAGGTCATCTGCCTCCTCGGCATCCTGTCCCTCAGGGTGTGCGCGGCCCTGATGCTCAGCACCCCTTGAGGGGTGGGTGCTGCACACCAGGACCAGGTCTGGGCATGTCCACAGGTGGTGCACTGATGCTGCCCCCTGACACTGTACCTCCAAGCCCATTGGCCGACTGTAGATGCTGCCCCTCCAGCTGCCACTCTCCAGGGCTCAATGGTGCCGCTGCAGTGGCGCAACAGTCCCACTGTCCTGTACACACACCAGTGCTGCCCCACTGGTGCTGACAGGCACAGGCTGGGACTGTGATGACACGCAGGCCTCCATGGCAGCACCACCCACAGCCATGGCCGCGATGTTACCTGCTGTATGGCCATCCCATGGCACACACGTGTCACTGCCCATGGCATTAGCGACATCATCATCGGTGACGGACCCGGCACCAGCCCCAGTCACAGCATGCTGGCATCCATGGACGCTGACACGCTGGGACACGGGTAGAGCCTCCTCCGCACCTGTTTCAACAACATCAATCTGGACAGCTAGGCGGGCCCACTGTTGCACTGAGCCGCATATACCTGTGGAGGTGGATGGGCCCTCCTCCATCTCCATCTGACTGGCGTCAGTGGACAGGCCCACCACCGCTGACCCATGCAGATGCTCAGGATCTGTAAGGGAAAACAAAGTCGCGTTGCTGCATGTGACCTACCCTGCCCCCCCCAATAGACAGACCATGACCTACCATGCAGTGACAGGCTACCACATGTCTGGAAGCCACCACCTGGAACACCCTCAATGGCACAACGCTGCATGCTGCCAGCAACCCTCTCCTCCTGTGGGGTCAGGTGTAGCACCTCCGGCTGTCCCTCACCTGTCGCAGCTCATGCTGCCCTGATGGCAGACACCTTCTCCTTTATCCTCCTCCTGTTTGTGCTCATTTTCTTCTTGCACTCCTGCACGGAGCGCTGGTGGCTGCCATGCAGGTTCACTGAATGTACTACGTCCTCCCATGCAGCAGCACGGGCCTGTGGTGTTCCCTGCCGTCTACTGAGAAGCAGCTGCAGATCGAGGTAGGCCTCAAACAGGGCATCCGTCTTGGCCTTGGTGAAATTAGACCTCCTCCTCCTCCTCCTCCCACCACTGTGTTCCTCCTCTCTCACAACTCGCTCGGTCATGATTTAGCCTGTGAGAATGAAAGTTGTTACCTGTGACTGTGCAGTCCCATGCATGTCCCAAAATCCACAGTCCACACTCCTAAACAGCATGCAACTCACCAATAGACTGCAGAAACTGACTATGGCCAGTGCAGCCCAATGTCGCACTTTTATAGCGCAACCCATGCAAATGAGGCGAGGCGCAACTTTAAGTGGATGCAAATTGCAGTGCTGCACCATTGAATGGCTGATTAGCTGATTTGCATATGATGGCTGAATATCGCACTGTTGTGCTTGCGCAATTGTGTTGAACGTGCTGAGCCGAGGGCACAGTTCTGTGACATGCGCAGTACACACCTAACTATGCATGCCCCGGGTTGCTGACGCAGGTGCCTGCCGCGCTGCTGATGTGCTGTGCATGGGAGGCAATGCAGGGCACGGCCACCATTGTGCAAGTGGCGCTACAGCGATGTTCATCTATATGGCGCTGTGGCACTGGGGCATCGTAGGCGCACTAGGGCAACAGCACAATAGGCCGCTACTGGAGGTAGCACACAGGCACCCAATCACGCTACACGCATTGGGTTCAAATCGCGCTGTGCCTGTCCGTGCGCCAGAGACCCTTGACCCTGTGCCTGACCTTTGCCCACTAGCCACCATGCGTCAGGCATGGGTGCACCACTATCGTGCTGTTTGGTGATAGCGCGATAGGGAATGGCAGCGCTGTACTGTGCAGCATCTGCACATGGTCGAACCGTACTGCAGAGCACCATTTTGAACCTACTGAGCAAGAAAGATAGCGCGGAGGAGAGCTGCCCAGTGCAGCCAGATCAAAATGGCAAACCTGGTTGCCATTGTTGAGCCACTTTATGGCCCACTGTTTGGGGAGGCACCCCTGGACAGGTCCAGGAGCCAGGTGTGGCAGGAGGTGGCCGACGCCCTGGAGGAGACCACAGAAATGGGGCGGATGGCAGAGCAGTGCCACCACAGATATGGGGACCTGAGGCGGAGAGACCCAGACCTGCTTGCCCGCCTGCGGGCATGTGCTAGGAGGGGCACGGTGCCACAGCCAGGTAGGTGTAACTTCCATACACTTTTATCTTCCATATGGGTATCACGGTTGCATGTGTCTGGAACATGGGGGGTGCAGTCCAGTGTTGGCTGTGGTGGTGTCATCAGGGTATGGGGTGGGTGGGTCTGGCTGTGTGGGACTGCACACACATGGAGCAGGGGGACTTTGCTACAGGACTGTACTGATGTTCCTCTCTCCATGTTTGTACCTTAGGACTGGAAGAGAGATGGCTGGTGAGAGAGTGGTGGCGCCAGCTGGATGACCAGAACAATTGGAGGGGTGAAGGTCCACAGCGCCAGAGGGACCAGCCTCATGATGGTGAGTGCCATACCTCCATGATTACTATTGAATGCTGTGTAACAGGGTGGGCAGCGGGACATGGCCACCAGCCATTGACACCACTGCCATGCATGCAACTTGTTACAGTCAGCACTGTCCAGTGGCACTGCATGTCTGGGAGTGCGTCAATGGTGGTCCATGCATGCACCGGATACATGACTGTGCCACTGCCTTCGCACCACATAGCCATATCACTAAACAGCCACAGTGGTGCTGTGCAGGACTTGGCCAGTGGGTGTGTGCAGTGGTCCACATGGCTGTATGCGCCGGGTGGGCAGGTCTTGTGGACGTGATCACTGTGGGTGGTCACACACCATCACAGAGGCATGTCCCATGGCCGTATGCCATGCACAGTGGGTGGGCTGTATGGGGCTGTGCATTCACACCTATTGACTGTGCTCCCTTATCCTAGGTGTCTGCCAGCTGCAGACAATCCAGGAGGCACTGCAGGAAATACTGACCATGACGAGGGTATCACTGGACATCCTGCAAAGGATTGAGCGGCTGGGGGTCCAGCGGAGACATGGGAGGCAGAGCAGCCAGAGTGGGGAGCGGGGCTCCCACTGACCATCTATATGCCCCTGATTTCCCCTACCCCCCTGGACCCACCCTCACACCCCTCCTTTCCTGTCCCATTTGTTCACCCTGCCCTTACCCACCCCCACCTTGTTTGTGGCCCTCCCCCCACACAATTGTACATAGTTGTAAATAGTTTTGTTTGATGTTTTTGATTACAATTCTTTTGATATGAATACTGTGGTGGTCTCTGATTTGCAGCGGGTTATAGTTGCTCAGCTGCAGTGGTGTGCATGGCGTCAGGGGTGGTGCAGTCATGGGTATGTGTGTGTGTCCGTGGGGAAGTGACTATGGTGTGGGGGTAGCTATCAGTCAGTGTCTGTGGTGTGTGTGCTGTTCTCTGTGCACTAGATGACTGTGTGCAGTGGTTCATGGTGCATGCTCTGTGTCCATGGTGCACCTGTCAGCCCGTCCATGGCCTGTGCAGCTGACACCCTTGCATGTCTGTGACCTGCACGGTCTGCTGGCATGTCAGTGGTGGCTGTCCATGCAGGGCAGCCACTGTACCCGTCACAATGCCGGGTTGCATCCTGTCACTGGTGTGGTGCATGTCTGCCTCGGGTGACACTGTGGCCTCCGCGGTTGTTTTCCCATCTCCATGCTGTGGCTTGTGTGTGTTGCAGGGGATGTGCACCACTGTCTGTGACTTGTGCTCCGGGAAAATGATGGTGGTGTACAGGTCCACAGTACCTGCGCAGGGTGGCTGGCACTCCTGTGTCACGGAGGACTGCTGGCCGTGTGTACATTGTTTCCATGGGCCCAGGCTGGGGGCTTGGTTGCCTCGCTACTGCGTCCCTGTGTTGTTGTGCCCTTGGGTATGGGTGGGTGTTTGTCCATGCACTGTGTTGCATCTGGTGTGTTGCATGCTCCCACGCACCACTGTGAGTGTCTGCACTGGCTGTTGTGGCCAGTGCTGGGTTGGGGTGTGTCTTTGGGAGGGTGTGCAAGGTGCTGTACCACTGGTGGTGGGGTCTGGGCATGCCTTGTCATGTGTGGCGTACCTCGTGTGCCGACGCCTGGTCAGTCTCTCAGCTGTACCTTGGGGGGGCTCTGTGTGGTGGCACTGTGTATGCCGTTGTTGCATCGCTGTGTGCTGCCACCCGCTGATGGGTGCTCGTGGTGGGGCTGCCTTGCATGGTTCTGTGGTGCACAGGGTTGCATTGTCACAGTGGGGGTGGTGGCACGCATGGGGTTTCCTGCAGTGGTGGACGCTGCTCCTGGGCAAGGTGTCTGGGGGTCATGGTGCAGGGTGTGCTCTGCATTGGGGGGATGGTGTGGCACGGGTGGTCTGCCCTCCTTGTGTGCCGGTCACAGCTGTCTGGGTGTGATGGGGCACCATGGCCCAGCTGTGGGTTGGTTGCTTGTCTCCATGGGCCAGTGATTATTCCAGCCCTCCCCAGTTGTGCAGTGCATGGGGTGTGGGGGGACGATGTCTGTTCTGCTGTGTGTCCCTGTGCCCATCTGTGGCATGAGTGGTGGGCCCCTGCATCCCTGGTTGTGCTGTTGCATTGCTGCCCTGCTGCTTGGGGGCATCCCTGGTTGTGCTATGGCGCCTCTGGACTGCTCAGCTGAACATCCCTTGTTGCGCTATGGTGCATCAGATATGCTCAGCTTCTCCTCCCTAGTTGCACTATGGCGCAGTCATGTGATATTCAGTCGGCTGTAGGCGCATCTTGGCCGGCTCAGTTTTTGAATATAGCGCCTCTTGCGCATGGGTGCAATGGACTTGCACTTGCTCCTGCTATTGCGCACTTTTTGGGCGCAGTTTGAATATCTGGGCCACAGTGTTTACTTTTCTAATTTTTCTAAAATTCTATTTTTTTTTCTTTGTCATCCAGTCATCCAATGTCAGAATTACACCTGTTTTTTTTCTTTCTGTGTCTTGTAATGACGGGCTGTGTAACACCCCACAAGGTCATGTGTGACTGGAGGGGTGGTGCAGGGATGAGAGAAAAAAAAACAAGCATACACCAGCTGTCACTCCCAGATCAGCTTGAGAGCTCATGGCTCCCATAGGGTCCATTATTTCTGCCAGTTCTAGGTAGTTCGATGATGGCTCCTGATGTGCCCAGGTCTGGGACTAGTCACTACGCATTATAGGGTGTTACATTGTCCAAGACTGAACCAAACCCCCCTCCCGAACCTTCTTTCCTATCCCAACAATTGCTTGCTTTGCCTTAGTTTTTTTTAGTTTGCCGTTGTGGTATTTTCAGCATTGCCTTAGTTTATTGTCAAGCGTCTGGGCTGGTATACATGCAAGCGAGTATGAAACTAGAGTTGTGACACTGGACGATTGCTCGCCTTGGTGCTCTGGTGTTATTAACTACAGTGCTCTCCTCAGTGCACATGCTGCACCTCCAGTCAATCACTTCTCAGACATGGGCTCAGTTAGTAGTTGTGCCCCTATTGTCCCAACGCCCCCCATACACACAGTGACGTGCGCCTGATGCCCCATGTTTGGATGGTGACAGGTGGGGGTAAATGGCCTTGATCGCTGTCCTGGGCCATTTACTCAGAGATCAGATGAAAGCTAGCCAGTGTACTGTAAACAATATTAGATGGTGTTCATATGTTTCAACAGCTGCCAGCAGCCCTGAATGCACTGCTGTTGCAGTGCAAGATTCTGTTGCTGTTACGGAACTAGAAATGATTCCCTGGTGCCCAGTGGTTCTGCCCCCACCCGCACCCATGCCCAGTCTTGGCATAATGATTTCCCCAGTGTCAAGTCATCCATACCCCCACCCAACATAACTGTACACTTTCCCTGGTGTCCAGTGGTACCCCCAGCCCAATCCCCTGTAGCAGTAAATTCCCTTATATCTAGCAGCCTCCCCATCCCTGATCCACTGTAACAAGCAAACAAACAAGCAAAAACAAACAGGCAGTAAATTCCCTGGTGTCTAGCAGACTAATCCCCCCCACCTCGTCAGGTATTGCCCCACCACACCACTTCCCCTCACCCAACCCCTGAGCTGGTGACCAACACAGCCCTCTGCTCACCACTGCGGCTGGGTGCAAAGTGAGCTGTCAGTGAATAAGCGCGTATTTGACATGGTGGCCAGCCATGGTGGAGACAAGAGTGGAGAGCTGTGCCGGTCACTGGCTCAGGGTCAGGATGAGGGGAACTGGGTGGCAGGCCACTACCTGTCAGGGTGGGGGGCCACCAGACACCAGGGAATAGGCTTTTTTTTTATTACAGGAAATCAGGGATAGGGAAGGGACCCACTAGACACCAGGGAATTAACTACTACATGGGACCAGGATGGGACCACTGGACACCAAGGAAAGTGTACAATTATGTCAGGCATGATCAGGTGGGGGAGGGGCCACTGGACACCAGGGAATCATTGTCAAGATTGGGCATTGATGTGGGTGGGTGGGTGGAGAGACCACTAGACACCAGGGAAATTGTCTTAATTAACATTGGGCTGGTGATCAGCGAAGGGGGGACCACTAGACACCAGGGGAAAGTGTCAGTGTTTACAGATTTGCCTATAAGATGATAATTCTTATCATATGTTTACTTGTATCAAAAACACAGTCTTCAATAAAGGTCTTTGATGTGAAGTCAAATATCTCCCTGCTGCTTTTAACACAGTCAATGAAACAGTCTCTGTTCACTCAACACTGTCATTATTGTATGTTGTGTCATTGTTCAATACAAATGTTAGAGTATTCTTACAGTAAAATGGTTTCCGTAATATTTCATCAGCGGAGTGTGTGAGTTGTGAGGCATTGTGTGCACTGCTGTGAGGTGCTGCATTGACATTATGACTGAGGGTATGGTGGGTTTGACAAGTTGCAGTCGTGTTTGGTGTTGGGGTGTGACAGGGCACATGTTGTTATGCATGTGGGTACATGGTACATGGTACATGGGTCTGGCTGGATGTATGTGTTATGAAGAGTGTATGGTGTCAGTGTGTGTGATAGGCTGCATGATGCCATACTATCAGTAGGTTGTACACAGTACATGTGGGTATGGGGGTTGGTGTGTGTGTGGTGTGTCTCATTGCATGGGTGTGTGTGTGTGCATGCGCACATGTGTGCATATGTGATGGAAAGTATGTCGGTAATTGCTTGGTGGGTTTCACAGGGTTTATGTTGCTATTGTGTTGTATGGTGCAACAGGCTGCATGTGTGTATGCAGTTGGTTTATATGATGCATTGAATGTGGGCATCTGGTCACTAGCTGTGACAGAATACATGTGGGTATTTTGCCTGCATGACTTAAGGAAAACTTGTGTGCAGGGGGTTTCTGTGTATGTGACATGATGCATGTGGTAATGGTGTTGCTTGCTATGACAAGGTGTATGTGTGTGTATGGTGTTGTTTAGTGTCAGTGTGCATATGGGTACTGTGTTGCTCGATGTTCCATTCTGCATGTTTGTATGGTGTCACTTGGTGAACTGTAGTGCATACAGTTATGGTGTCATGTGCGACCAGCAGCATGTGGTTTGGGTATTTGTGTGCATGTGATCTATTGAATTTGGATAGATGGGTATGACAGGCTGCATGTGCTTATGCTGTCACTATGTGACATGTGTCACAGGGTGCATGTCATGTTGTTGTTCTTATGCTGTTACGTGATGTCCTTGCTTGCCTCCTTGTAATATCCTTTAACTTTAGTCCACTTTCTCCCACATCACCTTCCCAGGATGCCTCCTTCGCTGAGTACTTGCACTCCCAAACCTACCACATTTCTACATGGCTTTCCAAATAACCTCCAGCCTCCCCCTCTCTCTCTCCGCTGCTCCTTCTTAATCCTGCTCTCCCCTCTAAAATCACTATCATGCTCCTTTTTCACGAGAGTCCTTCGCCCTCGTGTGTTAGTCTAAAAGGACTGACCATCTTGCTCTGCCTTCTTTTCCTGCTTGGACTAAACAGAATCTCTTTGTCTCTACCCCATGGCCTACAACAAGACACACCATCACTCAGTGACTTTAGTTTCTCCAACCTACTCCTCTCCAGTCACCACCCAAAACCTGCCTTTCACCACTTTCTTCTTAAAAAAGGATGCACATACCTGGTACTCATGAATTATCTGCCACAAAGGAACAAGCAGAAATCCTCCAATTCTCTACACAGGGCGCAGCTTAAATTCCTAGCACCTCTACTACTTCTGCTGGCAGGTGACGTTGAACTTAACCCTGGCCCTCACCAAAGCAGCATCCCGATAAACCCTCATACCAAACCAAAAAAAGGCCTTCTAATTGCTCACATGAATATTAGAAGTCTGCTAGGTCATCTGGCTGAACTTGAGGCTTGGATACAAATGGTTGGTCCTGACATTCTATGCCTCATGGAAACATGGCTAAAACCCCGTATCCTGGATGCCCAGTGTACCCTGCCCGGATATGCTATTATCCGACAGGATAGGACTGGATCTAAATGGGGCGGGGGTGTTGGCATTTACCACAAAACCCACCTCACTCTAAAAGTGGCTCCTGTCCCTAGCCCCAACGGCTCTGTGAGTCCTTGCATGTAACCCTGTCCCTAGGTGCGAAAAATCTGCACATAATATGTCTCTACAATCCGCCCACTGGTGGAGTGGAATGTCTCCAGGAACTACTCCAACAAACATCACAAGTTGTTAACATGAATGAGACCATCATGCTTGGTGATGTAAATCTAAACTGGCTAGGCCCGAATCATAGCACTCTGGCATCACTAGTCCAAAGGCACAACTTCCACCAACTTATAACTGAGAACACGAGAATGACCAACTCTCTATCGGGAACACTGTTAGATTGGATCCTCACAAACAGACCAGATCATGTAACAAAGGCATCCGTACTGGCAGATGCTATAACTGACCACTCGCCCACGATCTGCCACTGGCGCTCCTGTCCACCACCCGCTCCTCGGTCCCGCCTGGTTACATTTACTAACTTTGCACAAATGGATCTAAATGCCTTTCTCCTAGACGTAGCCAACATTGACTGGACTGAAATCTACCAAGCAACAAGAGTTGAAGATGCCCTAGAAGTGTTCCTGACCAGGTTTAGCGATGTACAAAATCGGCATGCACCTAAAGTGAAGAGAAGGGTCAGAGGTCAACAAACGAGATGGCTCAATAAAGATCTACTCCATCAACTCAGAACCAGGGATAATCTCTGGAAGCAATTCAAGACCACTGGCCTACCCAGGGATCACTTAATCTACAAACAACATAGAAGTTTCTGCAAAAAACAAATCAGGTTCGAAAAAAGCAAGTACTGCCAAAATCTGTTAACCAGCTCTGCAAATGATCCACGCATATTCTGGGGTCATATCAAGACCTTCTTAGGCACCCCTCAATCAGTCACCCCCTCTGAAATGATTCTACAAGGTATCCACTGCAATGACTCCCTTACCATAGCAAATGCCTTCAACCAACAGTTCTCTGACCTGTCTCCCTATACGTCCACACTAACAACGGCACCTGCTGCCCCTCAGCCCCTCTCTACCAATGTAACAGCCTGCCCTTTGACAAATAAGCCTGTGCCAACAGCAACCAAGACTTTTTACTTCAAAGCTGTGTCTAGAAAACAAGTTTTTAAACTACTAAACACCATATCCAACAATACCAGCCCAGGCTCCGACTCACTGGAACCACGACTGCCGAAGGCTGCTGCTCATCTCATCTCCTATTCACTAGCCAGAGTATTCACACTGTCCGTCACCACCGGCACTGTCCCAGGCATATGGAAGTCTGCAAGAATCACCCCCATTTTCAAAAAAGGAAACAAGAACGAAATATCAAACTACAGACCTATAGCCATTCTCTCGGTCCTCAGCAAAATCCTAGAAAAAATAGTAGCCACCCAGGCCATTGAGTTCCTTGAATCCTCAAATTTGCTCTGTGAAGCACAACACGGATTTAGGAAATATCACAGCACCACAACTGCATTAGCAAAGTTTACCTCTGATACTCTTACAAACGTGGATGAAGGCCAGCTTACTGGGGCTGTGTTCATCGACCTCATCAAGGCCTTCAACCTTGTGGATCACCCCCTACTACTAACTACCCTCAAAGATCTTGGCTTCTCATCTCCTGTAATGAGCTGGTTCAGAAGCTACCTAACTGACAGGACCCAAGCTGTCAAACTCAACTCTGCAATCTCTGACAGCACCACTATCAATATTGGAGTACCTCGGGGCTCAATACTGGGCCCTCTCCTGTTCTCATTGTTCATAAATAATCTTCCCAGCAGTATAGTGTCTGGTGCCTCACTACTCTACGCAGACGACCTGGTCATCTATGCTCGGTCAGATAATACTGACCATCTAAGCGCCACTCTGACATCTGCTTTCCACTCTGCTCAACACTGGCTAAGTGCACATCGCCTTATCCTAAATGCCAGCAAAACCAAAGTGATGCTACTGGGTACGACCCACAAGCTAAGATCCTGCTCATCTCCCTTAAATATATTTGACCTTGAAGGGAACCCTCTTGAGGTTGTTAGCACGTTCCGCTATCTGGGCATACTGCTCGTCCAATCCCTGGACCTGAACCTGCATATTCAAGAAACCTGCAAAACTGTAAACTGCAAACTGGGGGCTGCCTACAGAACCAGCTACATGCTCACACCTAATGCCAAACTGGCCATTGCCAGGGGAATCCTCCTTCCTACTTTAACCTACTGTGCCCCCATCCTGCCTATGGCGCACAAAACCACACTGCAAAAATGGGATGTCACCTACAACAATGTTTGCCGGTATGCTTCTAAGGCCCCCCGTCTCAAGCATCACTGCCAACTGTACAAAGACTTAGGCTGGCTCTCCCCCTCTGCCACCAGACTGTACTACCTATGCTGCCTCTCAGACTCCATCATCAGAGTGGATAGACTAGCTTCATTATCGGAACTGTTTCAGCCTATTATCCCTTCACATGAACTGAGATCATCAGACAAGTCTCTCCTGAAAGTTCCCCTCTGCCGCATCTCTAAGGGTTCAGGTGCATTCGGACATGCTGCCCCACAAATGTGGAACTTACTACCACTTGACCTAAAACATGCTTCCTCGCACTACATTTTCAAGCGAACACTAAGGAACCACCTAACTTCTATGGACCAATGTGCCTGTTATGATCCTACCTGAAACTGTTCTTCATGCCCACTTTTCTCCGCACTGTGTTTAGACCTCTCCACGTCTACCATCGCTTCCTTATCCTATGTATATGCTGAATGTCTATATCTCCCCTGTCTGCCTTATATGTCAGTTAGACTACTTGCACTTTTTATGTTGATGCTATTAAATATAAGGCCCAACTATTTTATGCCTCTCCAATGCCTATGTGTATGACAAAGCCTCTCGTCACCATACTGTTTTGCCTATTTTCAACTTGCTGCTTGCACAATCTGGGATGTAAGTTTTTTTGTATTGGGTACTGGTACACCCTAAATATCTTAACCTCATCTGTTCCCCCTCCTACCCCCTACACCGACTAAGCCCAGACCTATTACCCGGCTTTCAGTTCCACGAGATCGGGCTTCTTCCGCACCCTTGACTGCTAAAGCCACCTCTTGCCGTAGTTTCACCTCGGACCACGCGTCCTTTCACCCGCTCTCGCCGGTGAACAGTTCCATGAGCCCGGATGCAGATCCTAGCAACTGCCGCACTTGCCGTAAATTTCCCTCTTGCACCCCGCCTGGTTTCCTCAGCTCCTATAACTGAATTAAGACTCAGTGGTCAGGACTTCATCCTTGTTGCCATTTAAGCCCCCTAACTCTGTTGGGTCTTCACCTGGCTTAACCTATTAATGGCAGCCTGACTCTGTTTTGGCCCCCCCCCTTCAATGACTTCACTATACCTAGTACTGCGTCTCTCCTGCTGCCTTGCTATGGAATTGCTCATTAGTTACTACCCAGCTTCCTAAGCCGCCTGTCTACCTCACCCCCCCATCTCCGACTTCTTCACTGGTTCCCGACCCGTGAACGAAACCATGAGGCCGGGTACTCTTCGCGCGCTCAGGCCGCCAAAACTGTCTTGCTGTCCATGCCCCCGCATCCTGAAACACCCTCTAGCCGGCTCATGGTTCCACGAGCCCGGTCGCAACCCCCTGCCTTTTCTGCAAAAGCTGTAATCGCTTGTTGTCGCCTAACTGTAGCTCAACTCCCACAGTAGCTCTACTCCCACGCCAGGTCACAGAACCAGCGGCCCGGACACTTTTTCCCACTACCTTCCGCTATTGCTGTAAGCCTTTACCGTCTTTTATCCCGTTCCCCCGCCTCCCGATTCATTTCAAACTGTGAATCGGTTCCATGAGCCCAGTTGCAGACTCGAGCCTCCTGCCGCTAACACCGTAACTTTTCTCGCCCCACCCGACTGAAGCCTGCCCCCTCGCCTGGCCTTTAGAACCATCAGCCCGGACACTTTTCCTGCTAACAGTCGCTGATGCCGCAGGTTCCACCCTTTGCCCCCACCAGCTCTGCTAGCTGGTAAGGATACCCTGACCCTGGTCTCTAGCCCTGCCACCTCCCGCTGAACTTAGCTGAGCACTTACCCTACCTATCCTTGACCCTCTCCCTTATCATGCCCCCCCCTTTTCTCTCTCCTCTACTCTGAAGTCTATCCCAGCACCAGTACCCGCTGTTCTCTCCTGCCTACTTGTAACAATGTCTAATTACTTCAATGCACCTTATCATGTAACTGTCTTATTTGCACTGTACTATTGTATTGTACCTGTACCTCCCGGGTCGTGCCTGAAAATAGTAACTTGCTGGCTAGTGCATCTACCTGGTTAACAAAAATTAAATAAAATATCCTGCAATGTTTGTATTTTTTCTCTGAAATCCTGTAAATCCTTGTATTGCCTGTATATTCCTTGTATCTCACAGGTCACACCTAAAAATAGGCATCTGTTTGTCTAGTGTGCTTACCTGGTAATCAAAAGCTAAATAAATAAATGTGTAACATGGTGCATTTTGGTATGGTGCCTATCTGTGTGTGAAATGGTGCATTTTGGCATGGTGTTGGTTTTCTGTGCCAGCCTTCAGGTAGATAGGGTCTTGCTGGGTGTGTTGTCCTGTGTGACATGGTATATCAATGTATGATGTTTCTCTCGCTGTGCAACTCATCATTTGGGTATTGTGTCACTGGTGGTGGCATGGTTTCTTGGAGTATATGGTGTCGTATGTCACATGGTGCATGTGAATATGCTATCGGTGTGTTAATCGGTATGTTTAAATGTTTTGGGTTTGTATTGTTGGCAATGCTGGGTCTGAGCTGCTTTTAGCTGAGATTTGAGATCTACAAGGATTGAATTTTCTTCACTGGCGTTACTAATCGATACGGTCGCGGGGCGCTTTGGATTTCTATGTGTGAGACTGAGTTGGCTTTGACTGCCTAATTTTTCAGTATTATGGTGAGAGTCGGCTGCTGCGGTGGCTGAGTTCAAGACTGTTAGGTGACTTTTGTTAGTGCGTGACAGTCGTGGTCCCGATATTACAGGGGTGATTGTTTGTGCCCCTAGGATTGAAGCGCCTGTTTTAACTAGAGTGTTAGTTATTAACTCAAATGAAATTGTGAAAACCGCGAACCTACTGAAATATTCCTTGAAGATACCTTGAAGATTCCTTGAGGATATTCTCTCAGGATATTGGTGGAGGTTTGGCGTGATTTTTCCCTTTTTTTTTGGAACCCAGTGACTAGACTGCAGTTTCTATTCGGGGATATAATTTTCGCCAGATTACAGGAAAGACATCACCGGTCTTCTATGTGTGTGGTACCACTGGAATAAGGAAGTGGAAGGTAAATAACGGCAGTAAGACTGATTGTATCTTGGTCCACATAATTGGAGGTTTTGGCTCCCTAATCCAGATGGGGGGATTGGTTTTCCTGCCTCCGGTGGGTGGTGGGGCTTGCTTTTCTCCCTAGGTGAGGCAGGGGTACTATTGGAGGGTGGTTATGCCTGCCTCATCTTAGCGAGGGTTAGGTGGAGCTGGAACCTATGGTGGAATTGTTCGTGGCATCTGTTCGTTTGCTGCCTTTGGACTCTGACCACTGTGAATTCTGAATACTTCGTTTATACTTGGATCTATATGGACTGATGTGGATTATTTGAACTTGGTGAAGTATCCCTGAATTATTTTGTTGCAGCTACAGTGTTTTAATTACTGGGTGACTATTAGGAAATTTAACCTAAGTTCATTTACAACTATCGGTCTCGTGAGAGGAGACGGATAAATGTTGGAGCCACACTGAGTGGTGAGAGCACAGAAGTGTGGATGTATAAAAGATCTTGAACTTTGTTTTGGGTAAAATGAGGGTACTTATTAATGAGTATTAAAGTGATGGGCCAACTTTTCTCTTTAGGTGGTAACTCCTCTTCCCGCAGTGGTGAGAGCACTGTAGGTGGGGTAGATAATATTATGTTTTTAATAATTTGTCAGCACTAAATTTATTAATAGATCTTTGTTTGTGTGTTGGATTTTTAGTTTCTTGTAATTTTGTTTTATAAGTTGAGTAGGACTTATTATTATTAATTGTGGTGTGATTTATGTGCTGGAAAGATAATAAGATGGTCGGGTATTATTCCCCCTCTATGCTCAGGGACCTCCGTCCTTTTTCCTGTCCCCCTTTGTCTCCGGGAGTCTACAGAAAGTGTAGGGCTCTGGGGATTGTGAGAAAGCGATGGAGGGTTGGCGCTGGGCCTGTGGGGAAAGGAAAGGAGTGGGCGGATAGGGATAGTGGGGTCAAGGAGACGCCCTGGGGCGAAATGGGCACAGGAGAGGGGATCTCCCTGTCTTGTGTCCATACCCAAGGGTTCTGATCAGGGTCAGCAGGTAGGGCGGTCATCATCGGAGGCTCATCCTGCTCGGGCGGTGTTATGCAATGCCAGGTCTATTAAAAACAAGATGGCTGTTATAGCCGATCTTGTTGGGTCATCTGATCTGGCATGCATCACCGAGACTTAGCTGGATGATAATGCTGGGCCTGTTTTAGCTGCAGCAGTTCTAGCTGGGTACTCGGTGATACACCACCCGAGGCAGGATCGTAGGGGCGGGGGTGTTGCCATATGTTTTAAGTCAGAACTGGGCCTGGTGGAGGTACCGATGGGAGTGACCAGATCCTTTGAGTGTATTTTGGGCGAGGGTGTGGGGTGCAGGATACTTCTTGTATACCGTCCACCAGGTGACGAGAATGCTTTCCTGCAGGAAGTCGCAGACTTCATTGTCGACCTAACGTTGGGGTCCCCCAGATGGTTGGTTCTGGGGGACTTCAATGCTTGGGTCGACAATGAACTATCTCGATTTGGTCAAGACTTCCTCCAATTGATGATATCATTGGGCTTCACACAGTTTGTTTCCTCCTCGACCCATATTGGTGAACACTCATTGGACCTGGTGTTCCTTTTGGGGATGGGGATATCCGACCTGGTGGTGGAACCGGTCGGATGGTCTGACCATCACACCATTAGGTTCAGTTTTGAGGCCACTCCTGTTAGGTCAGCCCCTTTGGAGATGGTCCGATACCGCCCTTGAGGGTGTTTCCCAGATGACCTGATGGCGGTGTTGGACCTATCAAGCCTACCGATAGATTGCTTGGATCCAGGTGACCTGGTACATGCTTATAATGAGGCAGTGACAGGGGCCCTGGATTCCATTGCACCAGTTCGTGTTCGTCCTCTCACCTCTCGCCCCAGGTCTCCTTTGTTTGATGAGACCGTGAGGGAGTTGAGGAGGGTCGGACGAAGGCTGGAGAGGTGTTGGCGGAAGTCTGGTCTTGATGTTGACAGGCTTAGTTTGGTGGACCATTATGTGGTCTATCAATCTGCAATCTCTCGTAAGAAGGCAGAATTCCTGTCCAGAGAGATAGCGGCTGCACAGAATAGATCAGCTCAGCTCTTTCGGACTGTGGACAGACTGTGCAATCCAGTCTGTCTGCAGCCCAGAAGAGCCTTATCTCAAGAATGGTGTGAGGAACTTGCTCTCTTCTTTGCAGATAAGGTTGTCAAGATCAGATCGGATATCCGCTTTTCCCTCCCCAATGGGAATGATGGTGGTCGGCAGGAGATGTCGAACACCCAGTTTAGCTGGTCTGACTTCAGCCTTCCCATAATCAATGATGTTGTGATGATCATTCGAGCAATGCGACCGACTAGCTGTGATTTGGACCCTGGCCCCACACACACCTTTTAATGGGTTGTGTGGATAAAATCGGCCAAGTCCTGGCTTTGGTAGTCTGGAAGTCTTTAGAGAGGGGGATCTTTCCGGACCCCCTAAAAGAGGCTATAGTTAAGCCTTTACTAAAGAAATCCTCTTTAGATCCAGATTGTCTAGCAAATTACAGGCCAATCTCTAACTTACCCTTTGTGGGTAAAGTTATTGAGAAAGTGGTCGCACTACAGCTGGAAGATCATCTGACCAACAACAATATCTACGATTCTCTCCAATCTGGATTTAGGAAAAGGCATAGTACCGAGACAGCACTGGTTTGGGTACTAAATGACCTCCTAATAGCGAGAGATCGTAGGACTCGATCCATCTTAGTACTTCTTGATCTCTCTGCAGCGTTTGACACCGTTGACCATGATGTGCTGTTAGGGCATTTGCGGTCTGTCTGTGGACTATCTGGCACGGTCCTCAGATGGTTTCGATCTTACCTCGAGGGCAGGACTCAGAGAGTCGTGTCAGGAATTTTTTCCTCTGCATCAGTCTCCCTATCCTGCGGGGTACCACAGGGTTCTATCTTAGCACCCATGTTGTTTGCGGTGTATATGCTGCCATTAGGAGCGATTATTAGATGATACGGTCTGGGTTTTCACTGCTATGCGGATGATACCCAGCTGTATATGTCTTTTGTGCCCGGCCAGGATGCTGCCTTGTCAGTATTTAATAACTGCCTTGCAGAAATTCAAGACTGGATGAATGGGAGTTGGCTGAGGTTAAACCCAGAGAAAACTGAGGTGTTGGTCGTGGATAAAGGCCGCTGTGAGGCGGGTTTGCCGGATGGTTCACCCTCAGGATTATGGCTTGGGGGAGTTCAGTTGGCAACCTCAGATCAGGTGCGGAATCTTGGCGTAATAATTGACAGCCATCTGACGCTTAAATCTCAGGTGTCAGCGGTTGTCAAAACTTCCTTTTTCCATCTGAGGAATATCGCAAAGTTGAAGCACCTGGTTCCTCCAGAGGACCTTCCAACGTTGATCCACGCCTTTGTTACCTCCCGTCTTGACTACTTACTGTAACTCCCTATACCTAGGGCTATCGGGGGTTGAACTTTGCCGTCTGCAGCTAGTGCAGAATGCGGCAGCCAGGCTGTTGACTGGATCTTCTAGATCCAGCCATATAATGTCTGCAATGCCAGCGGACTGCACTGGCTGCCAGTAACTTAATGAAATCATCTTCAAGGTCAGTTTGCTGACCTATAAAGCCCTACATGACCTGGGACCTACTGAATGAAAGTATTCCCTTGCCCCCCTACTGTCCCTCCTGCCCTCTCCGATCCACTGACGAGGGGATTGCTGGAGATTCCTAGGGTCCATTTGAATACATCAGGTGCAAGATCATTTAGTTTTATGGCACCGACCCTATGGAATTCTCTACCTCGTCAAGTGCGAAATTGCCCGACCGTCATTAGTTTTAAAGGAGCTTTGAAGACCCACCTTTTTAGCATAGCTTTTAATGATTTATAGTAGTTTTAATTTTACTGTATTTATTGTTTGAACTGTACAGGCGCTTTGGTTTTAAGAAAAGCGCCTTTTAAAAATAAAGTTGAATTTAATTGAATTGAATACTGACTTCAGGTATGTCATTGGTGTTTGGGTGTGAGAGGGTACATGTGTGTATGATGTTGCTGTGAGAGGGTACATGTGTGTATGGTGTTGCTGTTAGAGGGTACATGTGTGTATGGTGTTGCTGTGTGAGGGTATATGTGTGTATGGTGTTGCTGTGTGAGGGTATATGTGTGTATGGTGTTGCTGTGTGTTAAAAAAGGGTAAGTACTATGTGTGTGTTACTGAGTGTATGAGGGCATGGTGTTGGTGGTTGTGAGTAGATGCACTGAATGTGGTGTCAGTATGAGTGACACAGTGTATATTGGTAGCGTGTCATGTGTTACAGGGTGCATGTCAGTAGAGTATTGCTCTCTGTTACATATTTCACTTGGCTATTTGGTAAGTGGGTGTGATATGGTGCATGTAGTTATGGTGCCAATACGTTGAATATGGTGCATGTGGGCATGGTGTCACTGGTGGCGACATGCTGAATGTGGCTATGGCTGTGGTCACCGTGACAGGGTGCAAGTGGTATGCTTTTGCTGGGTTTCAGTGGATGCATGGAGTTTTGTTACAGTGTGATGGGCTGCATGAGGGTATGGTGTTTGTCTCACAGGGTGCATGTGGGTATTCTGCTGGTCGATGTGCCACTCTGCATGTGGATGTGGTATTGCTGGGTGTGGCAGGGTGAATGTTGTTATGGTGTCATGTGTAACAGTGTGCATCTCAGTACCAGGTGGAAGACAGATGTGTGTGTGAGCAACTGCATGTGGGTGCAGTTTTGTTACTTCTGAACTGATGCATCAATGAGGGTGTCACTATGAGTGACACAGTGCAAGTGGCTATGTTGTCTTATGTCACAGGCAAGGGTCACTTTTAATATTGCTTTACTAGCACATGATCTAGTTCAAACTGCTCAGGACTAGTGCAGCTAATTCTCTACTTGTCCGTCTTGACTGTTGCAGGTTTTCCATGGCTGTCATGGAAGCTGAAAAAGTCCCTACTTTAGCAGGCTGTGGTCCTTATGTTAATCCTTATGGAGCCCTATAAGACACCCACCTAACCTGGAGGATGCTGTCAAATTTTTCCAGACATCCCTTGCCAGAATCACTGACCTTTTAGCTCCAATATAAACCCACAGAGTAAAAGGGAGCTGCTATAAGTGGATCCTACCTTCTCTAAAAGCTCTGATGTCCACCCGTGACAAGGCCTGGAAAAAGTACAGGAAATCAATGATACCGGCGGACTTAGCCAGCTACAGGGCCCTTAGAAACCAATGCAAAAAGGCCACAAAGTCAGCTAAAAAAGTCTACATCACCAACCTACAAAAAACTAACCTAGGCAATCCCAGGCTTTTTTGGTCGCATATTAATGAACTCATCAAAGGAAAAAACACACCCAGTCCAATCATGGCTACTGGGCAATTAATAGATAAGGAATCACTCATTGCGGAGACCCTTAACAGGCACTTCACGAACCTGGATGCATACAAGACAGGACCCTCTGACAACAGGAGTGAGCTGAACGCTCAACGGCCCCCAGACCTTGACCACCCTTTGTTTCACCTGAGGCTGGTCAGGGTAAAGGAGGTCTTGATCATCCTCAAATCCCTACACTTTAGAGGATCTGGGGGCCCAGACGGGATCCAAACCAGAATCCTTAAGGGGGGGGGCTCCAGCCTTAGCTAAGCCCCTAACCTGGCTGATAAACAGGTCTTTTATGGAGGGCTCTGTACCCGAGCTATGGAAACAGGCTCTAGTGATTCCCATACACAAGGAAGGGTCAACAGAGCCTATAGAGAACTACAGGCCTATCTCCTTGCTATGTGCCACTGCAAAAGTACAGGAGAAGCTAGTCTACTCCCCAATTCCGAGAATACCTGAAATCCACGGGCAATCTCACCGTCACAGCTCGTCAGAGCCAAGCATGGGACAGATACTGCGCTAACTAAATTTCTGCAGAAGTACTAAGCAACAATGACTCGGGGTCAGCACAGGGGCGGTCTTTATTGACCTATCCAAAGTATTTGACTTGGTAAACCTCAACCTCCTACTACAAAAAATGTGCTCACTCGGACTTGACACCCATACACTGGGATGGTTCAAGAGTTATCTCTCTGGACGCATCCAGAGGGTCAAGTGGCAGGACAAAGTCTCCAACCTAGCACCACTCAAAGAAGGGGTACTTCAAGGGTCAATACTCAGCCCCCTTCTCTTCACGCTGTTCATAAATGATCTGCACACACACTGCGGCAGCAGCAGCGTTATCCAGTATGCTGATGATGCAGTCATTTACAGAGCTTCCCCTTACTTACCAGAGCTGGAGACAGCCCTCCAAGAAGACATCCTTCAGATGGAGGACTGGCTCACTCTGAACAAAATGGTTTTAAACACCAACAAAATGAAAGTGATGCTGTTTGGTCCTAGATCCCTGGGACCCGAGAGGTCACTGCTCCTACAACTTCAGTCCAGGGGGGCTGTAAAACTTGAGGTGGTCACCTCCACCAAATACCTTGGTCTCACCCTGGACCAAGGCTTCACACTAAAAAAACATGTAGACCAAATCACCAAAGCCATCCATGGGAAGCTTGGAATTTTCTATAGACTAAAGGACCAGATTATCCCTGAAGCTAGGGTGGCTATTGCCGCTAGCGTACTCCTCCCACAGCTCACCTACGCGGCTCTGGTTCTCCAGGGCATGGCCGTGACGGACTTAAGGAGGCTGCAGACCTTGTACAACAAGATAGTCCGCTTTGCCACGCTGTCTCACCCGAGGACTCACCACTGTGAGGCCCAATCTAGGCTCAGGTGGCCGTCTCTGGAAGCTCGCCTCATCTATCCAACCCTCTGCCTTACTTTCAGGCTACTGGGTCCCACACCTCCCCCTAGCCTGAATGGTCTCGTTCGGGTGAAACCTAACCCACAGACCCTACGCTCTTCAGGCCAAACTCTCCTCGTGGTTCCCAAGACCAGGACTAAAGCCGGGTCCAGGTCCTTTGCGTACACCGCCCCTTCCATTTGGAACAACCTCCCCCTGGAGGTTCGGGAGGCAGTGTCCGTCACCAGCTTCCGGACAAAGCTCAAGGGACACCTGCTAGACAGGAGCACATGCCTTTGCTACAGGACCTGACCACGCACAGCCAGCCTGGTAGCTCTACGGACCGGACCACATATAGCTATCCGGGTAGTACAACGGACCTCCTTCAAAGGATGGGGTGCATTTATGCCCCAATATATCCCCCTTCCACTAAGGTCCATAAAGAAGGTAACCCAGGTCCTTAGCTTCTGCTTGCCTTACCAAAGCACCCTCTAACTAATCTTTCACCTGTTACATAAAATATTCTTCTTGTGTAACTTCCATGTCCTATTGCCTGTATGTCTTCCACTACCTGCTGCCTGTAATATTATGAAGTCTTCTATGGTAAAAACATTACTATCACCTGACTGTACTGATCTGCTACCTGCATGTAACTGTTACACCCAGGTCGCCCCTGAAAAAGGGACCTCCAGGGCCCAGTGGGCCTACCCGGTCATCAAAATTCAATAAATAGATAATAAATAATCTCCCTCAGTATTTTAGATGACCTAGTGTGATTAACAGCTCATTAAGAAGTGCAGTTATCTGGCAGTGCAAGAGGGATCCCACAAAAGACTCAATGTGAGTCATTATCAATCCACTGTTAGGACTTTCAGCTAGTCTCCAGGCTGCGATCAAGGGGGAAAGTGCTGCTAATTCACTAGCTTCTAGTTTCTGAACTTGTCTTTGTCTCATGATTTGTCCCACATTATTAAAGGGAAACAGTGGACAACTGTAATTAGGAGCACAACGTAGGTTTAAGTATTATTTGTTCCACACTTGCTTGTAAGTGACATCATTGGTGATCCTTTTTTTTCCTCCATGGTTTCATTTTCTACTGCACTGCACCATATGAAGCTAGAGAACTGCTCGCTCTCAGCTCAGAATATACAAATGAGCAGGATGCTGTGAGTGATATTCTCATTCTACGAGCAGAAGACAGTGTAGCAGCATGAAATGAAACATCTGTCACAGCGTCCTCATTTGTCTATGCCATTTATGTTTTGCCTGGTATTGTTGACACGAATCTCCTTGATGGATTTGCTGAAATGAAAAAGTTGCTTTCTACTTACTTTCAGCATTGCGTCCTCACATGGTGCTTCTCTACATTCTGGACCCCTTCTACTGTATGGTGCCATTACGCTGCGTGTATGTTTATTAAACTTGACCTGACGTGCATGTAGGAAGCATGCTCCCATGTCATGTCCCTGTCATGCATGCCAACGGGTCAAGGTGCAGTTTATCTGACTGGAGATCCAGTTTCAAACTCTACCTCCACAGACTGAATCTAGTATGTAAAGTCAAATTGTAACCTCAAGGGAAAGTATTTGTAAAAATGGCTAGGGGTAAACATCCTACACATATCTAGACATATTGTGCCAATTCATTTCATCCTGCAAGAGCTGCCCTTATTTAATTGTGCTATATAGAGGAATATAACTTATTCTATATATAATATCACTGTTTTGGCAAACACTCTTGGTAAAACAAATAATGGATAATTGTGACAAAAGTGGCATAAAGTGCAAAAACTAAACAATGAGTACAAAGTGCTGAAGTACTAACTATTCATCCAAATAATTAATCTTTGCACTGAGCTAAGAAGCATGGCAAGAAGTGGTCATATAGTAGCATTACATATACGTTGTGATGTGAGAGTTAAAATAAACAAATTCAAACACCATGAAGTCTTGCTATATTATGACTTAAGGCAGTTAGCCACAGCACTTGAACTGCCCTGGAGAGGAAACAGTTAACTCCAGGGAGACTGGAGTTCTAAAGCGCAAGAGCGTTATGCCAAAGCTCTATCTGGCAAGTTTCAAATGAAACTGTCAGATTCTTTACTCCGCTTCACTGAACAGTCACTCCGGAGATCAGCTCCTTCAGCTCGGTTCATTTCTCAGTTCAAGCGAGTATTTTCGGTTCATTTGAACCGGCCAAAAGTATTTATTTTACCGCATTTCGGTTCAAAGCTCTGTCTGGTAAACCGCAAGTACAGGATTTAAAGTCTGTGTGGAAAATTAATCATCGGTTCAGTTTTGAACCGATCGGTTTACTAAAATAAGCATTTCTATTCATATTTTGGGCTTTTTAGAGTAGCGGTTCCGGTTCTTATCGGTTCTAAAAACCTATACTTTGTTTTTTTTCAAATACCTGCGACACGGTTAGAACCGATAAGAGTGTCTTGCCTGGCACTGCTACTCAAAAGGGCAAGCTTTTGGATAGGCTGGCATTATGTCTGAGAAACCCAAAAGAAAAACCGGCCCACTGGGTTTCCAACACTGTGATATCTGTGGGAAGCCTTTGCCAGGGCTGACCCACACACCACTTGTGTTTATTGTCTGGAGGCTGACCACCTCCTGTCAGACTGCCAGGTGTGTAAAAACTTCCCTGCAGCCACCCTGGAGAAGAGATTGGGCCGGCTCAGGGAACGAGAGGCCAAAAAGTCCGCTGACCCGGATGGCCAGCCCGGTCCAGCACCCACTGGACCAGAGGGAGTGCCCTCTGACCAGGGCGAGATTTCTCGGGCAAAAGGAAGGCTGGTTCAGAGGAACCAGTCCCAGTAAAAAAGACAAAGAAATCAGCAGGTCTGGAGTCCAAAATTGTCTCTCCAACTGCTGCAGAGATAGCTAAAGCCATACAGATTGTCCAGTCACTGTCTCAGGGACCTGTCAACCACCAACAGGTAGCAAAAGGTTGGTTCGTTCAGTTCCAGTGGTTCAAGAGTATGATGTTGAGGAATTTTATGAACCACAGGAGGGGAGGAGGAATTTGATTATATATGTGGCTGGGAGGGTCTGGACGTGCCATTGAACCAGACATTTCTCCAGACAGACCTTTAGAATCTCCCTCACGCTGTCTGAGTCCCCTTCTCATTTTATGTTTTATAAAAGTTGCAGAAACCCTCCAGCTTCCTTTAGAAGAGGCTGTGGATGAGCAAGAGGAGCCTGATTATGTAGAAATGATGGATATACCAGAGTCTAGGAGGTTGTCTATTCCTTTGCATAAGTCATTTAGGAAGCAAACAACAAAGATTTTAAAAAATCCTCATTCTGTCCCTCCTGTAGATAAAGAAATGGACAGAAGGTATACTTTGTCAGGCCCTGATACAGACTTCCTCACTGAGCAGTGTAGTCATGTAGGTGTGGTACAAGCTGCAGCCTGTGACAAGGCTAACATTCCCCTGGCCTCACATCCTCCTGATAAGGATTCCAGGAAGATTGATGCCATGGCGAAAAAACAATATATGGCAGCTTCTTTGGGACTCAGACAGGCAAATTATATGGCTTATGTGGCTAGATATCAGAAATCTAGATGGGACACAGTATTGCAGTTAGCCAAGCAGGCCCATGGCCAGCTGGCTAGTGAGTTGGAACAGGTGGCTGCTGATGGCATTGAAGCCTCTAAAGTTCAATTTCACACTGCTGTTGATGTTGATGATGTTTCCTCTAGGGTCATGGCCACTTCTGTAGCTTTCCCTAGGTTGGCATGGCTCAGATGCACTAATCTGTACCAAGATATTCAGTCAAAGGCTATGGATTTTCCTGTAGTGGGAAATTCTCTGTTTGGGGAACAAACAGAAAATTATATGAAAAAGATGGATGAATACAGAACTACCTACAAAAGTGCCCAGGCCAAGGAGAGGCATGCCACTCCACAAAGGCACGCTCCCAGAGGTAGTGGCAGGCCTTTCCACAGGCCTTTTTACCAATCTCAAGCCTCCTCTGCATTTGCACAGAGGGGTTTCTTCAGAGGCAGAGGTAGACGGGGCACAAATAAACCGTCCCCCTTCCCTCAGCCTAAGGCTGCTGCCAAGCAGGCACCCTGATGGGGTGCCCAGGGCCGATTCTCCTGTACCGGTTGGGGGCAGGTTGGCTTATTTCAGCCAGAACTGGCTGTCCCTAACTTCGGACAGATGGGTTCTGGAGGTAGTAAGCCAGGGTCTGGTTCTCAGCTTCAAACAGTTTCCAAAGATGAGAGCCAGACATTTTCCACCAGCAAACCTTCAGAAGCCTTGCTTTGGAAGCAGAGGTTTCTTCTCTTCTAGACTGCAAAGCAGTGGAAAGGGTCCTCCTTGCCACCAGGGCAAGGGGCTGTACTCAAGATACTTTCTTACCCCAAAAGACAGGAGAATGGCGGCCATTCTAGATTTAAGGTACCTGAACAAGCATCTTTGAAACCAAAGTTCAAAATGTTAACTCTGGCAATGATTTTGCTCTCCTGAGGCCAGGGACTGGCTAGCTTCCCTGGACCTCAAGGATGCCTATTTTCATGTCCTGATCAGGCCTTCTCACCGAAAGTACCTCAGGTTCGAACTGCCCTCAGGCCACTACCAGTTCAGAGCAATGCCCTTCGGCCTTACCTCTGCTCCAAGGGTATTCACAAAATGTCTAGCTGTGGTAGTGGCTCATTTAAGAAGACAAGGGGTTGCTGTGTTTCCTTACCTGGACGACTGACTCATAGTGGGTCAGTCTCCAGATCAGGTAAAATCCCACTAGCAAGTCACCCAGCAGCTTCTCACTTCCCTTGGATTCCTGCTGAATTTACCAAAGTCAGTTCTGGAACCAGTTCAGGTACTAACTTTCATAGGTGCAGAATTGAACACAAAGTTAGCCAGGGCATTTCTCCCCTCGGAAAGGGTAGACAGACTCATTGCCCTGGCATCCTCCTTTACCCTGCGGGTCTCTCGACCAGCAAGGCATTTTCTGCAACTCCTAGGGCACATGGCTGCTTCCACAGCTGTTGTGCAAGGAGCAAGATTCCAGATGAGGGACATTCAGTTCCATTTGAGGGCCTATTGGTCTCAAAGGAGGGACCCCCTTTCCAAATTAGTCCCAGTGACCCAAACTTTGATCCTGGCTCTCCAGTGGTGGCAGGATCAAAGCAATCTAACTAAGGGTTCCTTCATTCCGTTTCCACTCCCTCACCCTCACTACGGATGCCTCCTGCTAGGGTGGGGGCTCACTATGGCCGCCTTTCCACTCAGGGAGTGTGGTCCCCAGGAATCTCTGCTCCACATCAATCTTTTGGAACTCAGAGCTGTCTTTTAGCTCTTCAGGTTTTTCAGCTTCTGTCCAGAACAAAGTAGTTCAAGTCAGGACAGACAACACCACAACAATGTGGTACATCAACAAGCAAGGGGGCACTCGGTCATCAGCCTTGTGCACCGAAGCAATGAAGTTGTGGTCTTTGGCTTACTCCCTGAACACCTCCCTGATAGCAGTTCACCTTCCAGGGAAGGACAATGTCCTGGCGGATGCCCTCAGCAGGATTTCTCAGGGCCATCACGAATGGGCTCTGAATCCTCAGGTGCTGGGGTCGGTCTTTGCCAGATGGGGCACCCCTCAGATAGATCTTTTCGCAGCCCCAGACAACCACCAACTTCCTCTATTTTGTTGCAGGCCTCCAGTGCTGGGCTCAGTCCCTCTGGACGCCTTTCTGTTGGCTTGGAAGGGGAAGTTCCTATATGCCTTTCCCCCCTTCCCTCTTCTCTTCAGGGTATTAGTAAAAATCAGATCTTAGCCCTGCAAAGTGATTCTGATTGCTCCAGATTGGGCCAGACAGCCTTGATACCCTCTGCTTCTGTCCCTGACAGTCCACCCTGCCCTGAGCTTGCCCAGAGTCCACGACTTGCTGGCCTGTGCACAGGGGAGAGTGTGGTATCCGGACCTCAAATCCCTCCATCTCAAGGCTTGGCTCTTGAGGAGTTAGAATTTGCTGATTTACACCTTTCCCAAGGTGTCCTGATATTTTAAAGGCTTCAAGGAAGCTCTTCCACTAGGGCCACTTACAATTCTAAGTGGAAGAGGTTTTCCATCTGGTGTTCTGAGAAACAAATTGTCCCAGAATCTGCTGATTTGCCCATTTTACTGGACTATTTGGTCCATTTAAATTCCTTAGGCCTTAGGCCAGCTACCTAAAGGTTCATCTGGCAGCTGTCTCTGCTTTTTGTATCAGCAGGGAAGCCTGCTTCTCTTCCTCTCATCCTGTGTCTTCCAAGTTTTTTAAGGGGTCACTTCACACTAACCCTCCTTTTCGGGAACCAGCTCCTGCCTGGGACCTGAATGTTTGCATTGCTCAGTTAATGCAACCCCCCTTTGAGCCTCTGTCTTCAGCAGATCTCAAGTTTCTAACTTGGAAAACTGTTTTTCTAGTGGCTATCACTTCTGCCAGATGCATAAGTGAATTACAAGCCCTGTCAGTGGAAAAAGATTTTATATCATTTCACAGAGATAAGGTAGTCCTTAGGACTAACAGAAAGTTTTTGCTTTAAAGTGGTTTCAGATTTCCATCTGAACCAATCCATCTCTCTTCAGTATTTTTCACTGAGCATTCTTCCTCGGTGAGAGGAGACTGCACAGTTTAGATGTCAAAAGAGCTTTAAGCTACTATTTGAACGCACCAAGGGTCACAGGTTCAATCCTCCAACTCTTCCTTACCTATGGCGAGGTTGGCAAGGGAAACCTGCCACTAAGAGGACAATTGCAAGGTGGATTGTCTCTTGTATCCAATTTTGTTACTAAAACTAGGTAGAGAACCCCCTCAGGACTGAGGCTCACTCCACCAGGGTACAGCTGCATCTCTAGCAGCTGCTAGAGATATTCCCATTCTGGAAATCTGTCAAGCTGCTACTTGGAAAACAGTTCACACTTTACAAGCATTATTCCCTGATGTCCAGTCCAGGAGAGATGCTTGTTTTGGCACAGCTGTGCTTCAGAGCCTATTTCCTAAGTAGGTTCTGACCCTCCTCCATGGAGGTACTGCTGTGTAATCTGCTTTAAGTCACAATATAGCAAGACTTATGGTGTTTGAAGAAAAATTACTCACCTTAGTAATTGCTTTTCTTCTCATGGAGTCTTGCTATATTATGACCACCCTCAACCTGCCCCTCTCAGAACTTCTACTTGGTAGGGGTTGGCAAATTAGTGCAAGCACTGTGTCATGCCATTTAGTTCTTCCTTCCCCCTTTATTTAGGGTTAGGGAACTAGGTATTTCTGTTTTTTAAGTAATATATGGCCCCCTTCCGGGACTTGAGTCTTTTGGGGAAGGTGGGTCTAATAGTGCTTGTTAGGGGTGAAACTAATAATATTATTATCATTGTTATTATTATTATTGCTCTTGTTGTTGTTGTGTTCGCTGTTGTTATTCCTACTAGTAGGTAGCCACTTGGCTAGTGTAGAGCTTTCCACACAGACTTGCTGCTTAGTATTAGCTTCGTAAACATCTGACAGTTTCATTTGAAACTTGCCAGATAGAGCTTTAGCATAGCGCCTCAAGGCTTTTAGAACTCCAGTCTCCCTTGAGTTAACTGTTTCCTCTCCGGGGCAGTTCAAGTGCTGTGGCTAACTGCCTTAAGTCATAATATAGCAAGACTCCATGAGAAGAAAAGCAATTACTAAGGTGAGTAATTTTTTCTTATTGTACAGCCAGGGTGACCCAAGTGAGAAATAAATGAGTTACATGCAGTAATTGATCAAGTGCGAAAGTATGTTTCACTTGCTTACATCACAGATTTGAACATTCTGCCAGATCTGGATCCCCACCCATCAAGCTAATTAGCATACCCTTGAGATACCTAATTTAAATAAAATTCCATAGGTAGTTTTGTTAATTTCAGCCCCCCCAATTCCAACTCCACTATTTTAAACTACACAGAAATGTTTTTTTTTTTAATACAGAAAAATGACTATTTGTAAAAAAAAAAAAGTGTTTAAACAGACATCCCTTCACAGAGTACATGCTGTTTTACAAACCGTAGTCCCCCCACCGCCACTGCTCCTGCTGTCGGGAGTTGTAGCTATGTACCAAACTTCACAGGTTGTCCTAGATATTACTTAGAACAGTCTAAAAACACATTTATGGCAACCTGAATCCCAACAGTTTTCATGGCGCCCCGAGGACTGCTTTCTGTTTCACTTCCAGCACCCCACAGACAGCCTCGTGTTGAAAGTGAAAGTGCTTTACTTTAAAAATAGACATTCAAACAGTCAGCGCTTTATTTTAAAAACTAGACGTTCAGCGTGAAAATGCAATGGTTTCAATAACTGTTAGTTCCCTTTCACTGATACCCTTATTAAACTGTTTCAACTGTTGCCAGTTACAGTTTAAATGTATGCAGCACTTCTCCACTTTTGGCCAATCTCTGCTCCTGGTTTTAATGCTGCAGTTCATAATAAGTTGCCAATTGAAGTTGTGCAGGTCAGTGACTCCCAGCATGGGACAAACCTCATACCTAAATCCACTACAAGCACTGGCTTTATCAAGAAACACTCCCAGCTCTGTCTTGATAGTGCCCTTGCTCTTGTCCCCCACCAAGTGGCCCACCTGTCACCAAAATCAAGTGGTTTTCTCTGTTGCCTCTCAATCTTGCCTCTCTAAACTCATTATCTTATTCAGTGCCCTTTGCAGATTTGCCTAGGCCATCTTCCCTGCTCTGGTCTGTGCAGGGCAGGCTTTACATTCACAGAGTCAGTACCAAGCCTCAGGGATACACGGAGGGGCTTTCAAGGGTTATTCAAGTATTCCCTGTTGTGACCTCTATGTCAACAAATAATTTAATGCAAACAAATACTGAAATCAGTACATACATCAAATAATATAATAAATAAACCCAGCCAGACACCATAGAAACCTCACAACACCTCGTCTCCTAGTGGTAATCAGTAAATGAAATAAGTGTCTTAATCAATTAATAGAAACAGCACTGTGCTGTTCTTTTCCCCCCAGTCCATCTCCTGTGTCTGCTCCAAGGCAGTTACTGGGTGGGACAGCAAAGCACACACACACAAAATAAATAATGGCACCAGGGGAGACATTTTTTTACAAAGTCCCAGTGGTAGCCCCTGGAGCAATGGAGGTTTCAGTGAAAATAAAACATACGTGTGATTTCCCACTGAGCCCCGGAGAGCCATGGAGCGTCAGACTGACAGGATCAGCAATGAATCCCAAGTTCCATCCCCAGCAGTAAGAATATTACTTATTAAATAAATACATTACTTAATAGTTACATAGAATACATAGAATACTCCATGTGTCCACCACCCTCTCTGTGAAGAAATACTTACTCACTTCTCCCCTCAACTTGCCAACTTCCAGTTTCATATCATGCTCCCTCAATCTTATACTCCTCCTATCTTGGAAGATGACTCCACCAGCACCTTGTTTATGTCCTTAATGTACCTATCATGTCTTCATGTTCTCTCCTCTAGTGAGTACATATTGAGTTCATTTTATCTCCCCTCATGTTTTCTGGCACAAGCTCTGCACCATCTTTGTTGACCTTCTCTGGCCCTCCTGACTCCTGCTTGTGATACCTCTGCCTATGCAATCCAGCATCCCACTGGTCCTACCTAGACCATTGTTACTCTCCTTAGACATCTTTAGGTCATCTGAAATGTTAACCTCCAGGTCCCTTTCTTCATTGGTGATTGTCATCAACTACCCCCACCCCCATCCTGTACCTCTAACTCTGCGTTCCCTCATCTCAGGTGCATATGTACTTCCTGGAGCAGAGAAGAGAGAGAGGGGACATGATCGAAACATTCAGGTACATAAAAGGCATTAACAAGGTACAGGTACAGGAACTTTTTCACTTCAAGAAGGGCTCCAGCACCAGGGGACATGACCTCAGGCTGCAAGGAGGGAGGTTCTCTACCAACACCAGGAAGTTTTTCTTCACAGAAAGAGTGGTGGACTCCTGGAACAGCCTGCCCAAGAAATTGTGGGGGTCAACACTGTGGGGGGATTTAAGAATGCATGGGACAGACACAAAGGAGCCCTGACTACAAAGGGCAACTAGAGTGTCAAAATAGGTCCAAATCAAATGGGCAGACTAGATGGACCTAGCGGTCTCCTTCTGCCATCAACGTCTATGTTTCTATGTTTCTATTATTTGGTACTACTTAGCATTGAACGTTCTTTTGCCGCACCTCAGACCATTTTTAAAGCTTCCCCAGGTCCCTTGTCATTCTTTCCACCCAGTCTCGAACAGCCATCCTGTTGCAGATCTTGCTGTCATCCACAAACAGGCAGACCTTTCCCTCAAGCTCTTCCGCAATGTCACCAATGAAAACACTGAACCAACAAGAGTGGCCCAAGGACCAATCCCTGAGGTACACTACTGGTCACCCCCTCTCCTGGGATTGGATCCCATTTACTATCACAGCCTCCTGTCTGTTAGCCAGTTTCTAACCCATTTTATCACCTGGTGCCCCATATACTCAGACTACCCATCATGTTAACCAGACTTCTATATTAGATGGTGCATTGAAGGCCTTGTTGAAATCAAGGTAGGTGATGTGCAACCCTAATAAATGAACCTGTCTGACAACCCCACCATGGGAATGTAAAATTGCATCAGACTGTAGACATAAAAATACAGATGTGCTCTCCAGGATAAAACCCACTTTTACAGCATTCTGCAGTATGCTGCAGCAGAGTTACTGGAGTAAACAGTGTAATTTCATTGGGAATTAATCTCTTTTGTCATGCAAGAAACTGTGACACTGCCAGGATGAAGTAAATGCCACAGTTTCCTGCATGACAAAAGAGGACTAATTGCCATTGAAATTACATTGTTTGCCACAGTAACTCTGTACCGCATGCTGCAGAATGCTGCAAAACGCTGCATAATTGGGTTTCATCCTGGAGAGTACATCTGTACATAGGAAAAGGAGTACAATGCAATGCTGGAATGCCAATCCAATGGTTATTGTGCGTGTGTGTGTGTGGTGTTATGGCCAAAGCAGTATTAACCCTTAGGCTGCCGAGGAATTAGAATATATAGGAATTTTGAATTGATATATCAGTCCGTGGCCCTACAAGGGTTAATAATATGAAATATGCAAGTTTGCAGCATGCATGACCCCTTCATGATGATTCACCTGCAGATAAGTTAACGTGGTGTGCAGCAAATCTGACATCTGCAATTTTACTGTACAAATAACACAAAGAAGACACATACAAAGTTTTCAAAATGATTTATTAGCAGCTGAATACATTTTGTGTGTGAGAGACAGACACACAGGTAGGTGTGCTTGTCCCCCCTCCTCTTATGGCAATCCCATATACTGCAAGCAAACATATCAAAAGGGATTATTCTGATTATGCCTTACTGTCTGATTGCATCCACAATACAAGAGTTTTTAATGTTGCCCTTAAAACAGTGGAAGTAAACTCACAAATACCTTATTAACAGTAGTGAAATACTACAAACACAAACACAATCTGTCTGTATTTCTGTCTGTCTGTCTATTGTTTATTCTTCTGTTACATTAAGGTTTCATGGACAGAAGTTGTTTTTTGTATTTTTTTAAAGTGTTAGCTAAGAGACACACGACACCAGCTAAGACAAGTAATGATTGACCACCACCACCATCGAAAGACTTTGGATTGGCTAACCATTTGCACACACCCACACACTTAACACCTGTTTGATTTGACTGCTTGTCTTTCACCCTGGATGGACTATGCAAATCAGAATGTCTTGCACAATAATGGGGTAATTAAAATTTGCTATAAAAAGCGCAGCCTTTCAGGTCAGAAACTACCTACTGTAAAGGAGGAACACCTGCGACCTGTGACATCGTGAACCTGCTGAGAAGTAAGACAACTACCAGCAACATTACTTCGGTGAATTTTATTGATTGCCAGCCTTTGTCTGTAAAGAGGCAAGCAGTTTCTAGGCTCTTTTTAACCCACACTGAAAGTGTCCTGTTTATTTAAATTGCAGAATTAATGTTGGTAAAAGCATTTATTTTGCTATTGTCTTTTCTAAATCACGTTTTCATAGGCACTCTTATATTTGTAAGTCACCTGTGTGTTGCTTGCTGGCTGCCCACCCACGCACTGGGCAAGCCACAGTCCATACTGGTTAGTTTGTAAATGTAGTTTTAGTTACTTTGTCCTTTTGTAAATAATGTTTCTATAACCAGTGTCAGGTTTGTAAGTTACATGTATGTTGCTGGCTGGCAGTCCACCCATGCACTGGGCATCCCATAGTCCAGAATGGTTAGTTTGTAAATGTACTTTTGTCACTTTGGCCTTTTATAAATAAAAATGTTTCCATAGTTGCTGGCTGGTAGCCTACTCATGCAGTGGGCATCCCACCATCCAGACTGGTTAGTTTGTAGCTGTACTTTGTTACTTTGGCCTTTTATAATACAAATGTTTCCATAGCCAGTGTCAGATTTGTAAGTCACATGTGTGTTGCTGGCTGGCAGCCCACCCATGCTTGCCATGGCAATCCCACAGTCCAGACTATTTAGTTTGTAAATGTACTTGAGTCACTTTGGCCTTTTATTAATAAAAATGTTTCCATAGCCAGTGTCAGATGTGTAAGTCACATGTATTGCACGCTGCCCACCCATCCAGGCAGTGGTCATCCCACAGTCCAGACTGCTTACTTTTTAAATGTATTTATTTTGCTACGTCATTTTATAAAAAAGTGATGCGGCCTTTTTATAGATAGCCATTTTGCTAGTTTGTACATTTAGGTTGGTTGCAATGCAATCTTTAACAAGCTGTAGTCAGAGCTGATATGGTTGTGGGGAGCTTGAAGAAGCTCCGAGTAACAACACCATGAGCGCTGCTGAATGCCATCCCAGATACACCAAGCAAGGAAACCTTCAGCATTGACAAATGTTTGTTTTTTTGTTAGACTGCTGGAAGCCGTGTAAAGATAATGGAGTTGAAGACATAATCTCTGATTATACACTGCAGTCACTAAACATTTTAGTATAACTCATCTTGCTCTGTGCTGTATATTGGAATGTAATCCAGTCTACCCGTTGCTGACCAGGGAAATTCTAAGTTGGAAGAGCATCTCTGACAGGTAGCAATGCTCGCAGACAGGGGCGCCAGAAGATTGAAATAGATGGGGGTGCTGAAAATTGGAAGGGCATCTGTTAGGGTATAAAGGGCATTTTTTTTTTTTTTACAAACCATTTTTCGATATACACCATTATACAATGGCAAGAAAAAATCCTGGACTCTGATTGGTCAGTCTTGGGCTGGACCCGTGATGTTATCCCAGTAAAACATCACGGGTCCAGTCTCAGCCTCCCTGTGAACCTGCAGATGAGCTTTTTATGGAGCTTTTGATTGATTGTTTTATGGAGCTTTTGATTGATTGTTTCATCTTCTCTTAAAAAACAAAAATATTTTTCCATACAAAAACATCTTTAAAATTATTTTTTTATTCTGTATAACAACGTGCCATTGTATAATAGCAATAATGTCCTCCAGGGTGTGTGTCGTTTGGGATAACACCACGCCTCAATCATTGGATGCACTCGGCCTGCGGCCTCGTGCTCAACCACCTGAGGCGTGACATTATCCCAGCATGACATACACCCTGTCGGGCATTATTGCTTAATAATACAACAGTATAAGATCCTGTCAACCACAGAGATCAAGTATTGCCAGTGGCAACCATTCTAATGTCTTGAACCATTAATTGCAAATACTGTAAAGTTATAAAATCTGCTTTTAAGTATGTGAGACAGTTAGAAATATACTGATTATGAATGCAATGCATCTTTTACCAAAAAATAAAATTGATGTTGATTAACAAATACTGCTGCTTTGAGTGAACAACCCCCTAACATAATTTCATGAAAAAAAATATGCAGAAATGGGAAGTACCAGATTTTAAAAGTGTGAAATTATTACCATTCATGTGTTATTCAGACTTTATAACATAAGAAGCATTACTCCACTGAAAACAGGGCAGTGCATTGCAATTGGACAATCTGTCTATCTGTCTGTCTGTATACACACACACACACACATATACACGTGCTTAGCAAATATGAGCTATGCTTTGAACTTTTACTCTGAGGTGTGAAATGGTCATGGTGCCCCTAGTCCAGTAACACATAAAGACTTAGTGAAAATGAATACGGTAGGCTATCCTAATCTTACCAGCAATCGCACAACATGACATTGATGGAGGGGCATGTTTACATCGTTGTACTACTTTTGTTATAACAAATATGACTTCTTTTAGATTAAGACAGAAAGACTACTTTTCTTACTGGGAGGCTGTATAGCGTAGTTGTTAAGAGCACACTGATCTACAAAGCTAGAGATCTGGGTTTGAATCCCATCATCTCCCACTTACATACTGTGTGACCCTGAGCAAGTCACGTAAGTCTGTGCTGTATACTGGAATGTAATCCAGTCTACCAGTTGCTGACCAGGGAAATTCTAAGTTGGAAGAGCATCTCTGACAGGTAGCAATGCTCGCAGACAGGGGCGCCAGAAGATTGAAATAGATGGGGGTGCTGAAAATTGCAAGGGCATCTGTTAGGGTATAAAGGGCATTTTTTACAAATCATTTTTCGATATACACCATTATACAACAGTATAAGATCCTGTCAACCACAGAGATTAAGTATTGCCAGTGGCAACCATTCTTCCTTGTGTTCCCAGGTCGCACCAGGAAACAAGCTTTGGATTGGTGTGCCTTTAATGGTTAAACAGGTTCCCCTTTCCCCCCACCTATCCCTTTACTGTACACTGGCTTGCTAAATGAGGTTTGGCTGTAAATAAGAGCTCTTGCTTGGATATTCAGGACTTAATGTAGTGTGATAGTATATTGAAGGAAAAAAAGAACTTTTTGCAAGAGAAATGCTGCATGTAGTGGATACATGTCTGAACCAAAACAGAAAATGAATATTGTCTATACAAGTAGGCAGTATAGTGTTGTGGTTAAGGTTTTGATTCATTTAACTTTAGAAAAACATATTGCTGCAGGGGAAATCTTTACTTAAAAAGAAACACAGGTTAACAGATAAGAAAGCAAATGAAAATTAAGACAGTCAGCTGTTAACAATGTGCTGTTCTCAAAGGGTTAATTCAGCCTAAAGTCCTTTTCCTTGTGGTCCTGTGAGACTGTCTTTGCTTAGCTAACATCTTCCACCAACATTTTAAGCTTGCTTAGAGAGGTGAATGTGGGAGTGGGGCAATTTACATATATGTGTACATCTTTTATACAGTCTTTTTCTCACCTTTTTGTGTTTAAAAACAATATTTTGTTTCAAATTAGTGGTCAAGATTAGTAATATATGTTCAGTTTTATCAGTGTTGCTCAATAAAATAACAGTGCTTCCTTTTAAACCCCTCCCTGGACTGCTTTGAAGGCTATTACAAAGAACAAGCAACTAACTGATTAATTACGGTCATAAAACTCTCCTCCACCCAGCCAACTTCAAAGGTATAACTCATGATCTGCTGTTAAATTAGGCATGACAAGATATAAACCATATGTTGGTCTCAGCGCAGTAATTTCACAAATCAGGCTGCCTGAAATGTAATATTAGTTTCCAGAAAAGAGGGAGTATTTCTTTGGAAGCACCCTAGGAGAGCGGCACCACTCCTGCCGACAGCCCCCACGGTGACACCAGGGAAATTACGCAATGGAGCCCGACACGCAGGACCCCAATATCAGTAGCACCACCACAGCTGCCACAGCATACACCCCGATGGCCACACACATGATCTGTGGCAGAATGACCCAGCGCCAGCACCAGAGAACAACACACAGCATGACAGGATGGCGAGTCCCTCCCAGCCAAGGAAGCACCGATGACGTACAGCAGCACTGTAAAGGGAGTATGCAGGAGCCAGCATATGGCACAGGGAAGGGGACTGGGGCAAGTGCACCACACAGCAGAGGCGGTACAGGGAGGGAGGCCTGAATGGAGCAGGGAATGGGGAGGCACCATGCATGGTGGTGGCAGGACCAGTGGGGTGGTGTGCTGGCAAACAGCAGGAGCAGAGCACCAGGTGTAGGGTCAACAGGGTGAGATACGACACTGCAAGGAAGGCACAGATATGACTACGGCACCCCCCCATGCACCCCGAGACTCAGACCTGCAGGCTAATGTTCAGGGCTAGCCCCATTAGGTAGTCTCTGCAGCTCCAGGTGCCATAGTGGTTGATCAGCTCAGTAATATGCCGGGCACTCTCCCTCCACCGCCGACAGCTGCACCCCACGACCTGGCCAGACAGTGCCTGCTGCAGCTTCACCTCGGTCAGCCGCTGTTCATCATGCAGGACATCCAGGAATCTCAATAAGGAGGGGTGTGCAGCACCCAACAGGGAATTGAATGCCCTGTGCCAGCCCTCAATGGCATTGTTGGTGTGCGGCATCCCCTCCAGAACAGTGGCATGGCAGTTCCACACAGCAATGGGGAACAGCGGCTTCTGGAGTTGCCCACTGTGCACAGGCCTGCCCAGCCAGGTATCCTTGAAATAGTTGAGAACAGGGGCCAGTTCTTCCTCATGCTCCCTGAAGTACTCCTACCTGTGGATCTCCTCGTACACCATGCACACATCACTCGGGGGCACAAAGGTGAGGGTGGGCAACATCCGGAGATGCATGGCGCACACATCATCAGTGCAGTAATTGTGCACCAGTCCTCCATGCTGCTGTATTTGCCTCCACATGCACTGGCACAGGTGGAAAAGCACCCGTGCACCTCCATCTGGGGCAGCACTGCCCTGACAGCCCCATGTGCCACCTGTTCGAAGTTGAGGAGCATGCGACTGGGGCCTCCCACTGGACACAGCTCGGCCACCTTCTCAAACACTGCCGTGTATGCTGCAATGGTTCTCTTCGACATTAGGATGTACACAGCGGGAAGCACAGTGGCCCCATCCACCCCATGCACAGTGTGGAGCTGGGTGAACAGTAGTGGGCAGCACTTGAAGGTGCCATCCCCTAGCCAGGCAGGACTGTGGTCCAGGAATTCCAGGTTCCTACTGATGCTGAATAGTAGGAACCTGTGCTTGGCAGTGCCCCCCTCCCCCTTCCCCTGCCCTGAGTCATGTAATAGGAAGGGCTCACCTCTGTGGGTGCTGTGGTACTCCTCCAGGATGGACAGGTTGGCTAGTGTCCTGGGATTCATGGGTGCACTCCTGCTGCACCTCCTAACCCATTGTGCCGACCGCTTCAGCTGTGGTACTGATCGTAGACTACCCCCCACGGCCTCACTGATCCCCAAGCAGCATGCCACCATGATTTACTGGCTGCTCTCGACTGCGTCCCCTGCCTGCTGCTGCACTGCAGCCCGCACCCAGTGTACACCTATGGCTGTGCTGTCTGGCACATGGTTGTGAGTGCCGGTCAGTGTTGGTGGGCCCCCTGCCACTGTTATCGCCCAGCTACGACATTCACCGGCTGCATATTCACAGCATTTCCAGTAGGTCCAGTCCCCTCATGTCTGCTCCCTCTGGTAGGCATGTCCTCCTTGTCACCAGGAGCTTGTGCCCCTTGGCACTGTCCACGTACTCTACGGACATGTCAGTTTTGGTCCTTGAATGGTGTGTGTAGGTGTGCTGGTGTGCTTTGTAGGTGCCGGCAGTGCACCTGCTGACACTGTGGGGGTGGTCACTTCCCTGCCTGTGCGTTCTCCCTGCATTCATATTTTCTGCTGGCTCTGTGGTGGTGTCAGAGTTCTACCATGCTTCCATTTCTTTAACTACCATAGAGATTTGCAGAATGGAAGGATACACTGAAAACTCCTACAAGATTCATAGAAGTGTGACGTCAGAAAAGAACCAAACTAGGCCCACCAAGTCTGCCCATTTGCCCAGCTATCTGCTTGGACCTGTGCCTCCCCCCTTTAACACTCCCATGTGGTTGTCCCATGCTCTTTTGAATCCCTCCACTGTTTCCTCTCCAATGACTGCTTTTGGGAGTCTGTTCCACTTTTCTATGACTCTCTCTGAGTAATAGTATTTTCTAATGTTACCCCTGAACTGTCCTCCCTCCACCTGCAGGCCATGCCCCCTCATCCTCTGACTTCCTTTCATCTTCAAGATGCTCCCCCCTGGCACCCTGTTTATACCCTTAAGGTACTTGAAGGTCTCGATCATGTCCCCCCTCTCCCTCCTCTGCTCCAGGGAGTACATGTTCAAATCTCAACCTTTCTTCATAGGATAGGTAGCTTAACCCTTTTACCATTTTTTTCACTCTCCTCTGAACCCTCTCTATCCTCCCCACATCCTTCCTGAGGTATGGCCTCCAGAACTGGACTCCGTACTCCAAGTGTGGTCTAACAAAATGGGTGTACAAGGGTACTATGACCTCCCTATTCCTACTGGTGATCCCCCTTCCGATGCATCCCAGCATTCCACTCCCCCTGGCCACTGCTCTCCCGCACTGCCCTTCCACCTTCAGGTCCCCGAATATAATGATGCCTAGGTCCCTTTCTTGCTCCATCTCCTCCAGCTCTCTGCCCCGCATACGGTATCCTGCCTTCTGATTTCTGTAGCCCAGATGCATGATTTTACATTTTTCTGCATTGAATTCAAGCTGCCACCTTTTTGATCATGCCTCAAGTCTCCCCAAATCTCTCTGCATTTGTTCCACCCCTTCCTCCGTGTCCACCTTATTGTAGATTTTGATATCATCCACAAACATACTCACACCCCCCTCAAGGCCCTCCACGATGTCTCCTATGAATATATTTAACAGTAGGGGCCCCAGCACTGATCCCTGGGGGACCCCTCTCATGACCTTGCCTTCCCTGGATGCCACACCATTTATTATGACCCTCTGCCTCCTTTTCCCCAGCCAGTTTCCCCACCCATTTGACTACCCTCTGCCCCATCCCCAGTCCTGCCATTTTACACAGCAGCCCCCCATGAGGCACTGAGTCAAATGCCTTTCTGAAATCCAAATAAGCTACATCTACCGCTCTACCTTGATCTATTTCCTTGGTGACCCCATCAAAAAACTTTATCAAATTTGTTTGACAGGATCTGCCCCTAGTAAAACCATGTTGTCTTGGATTCTTCAGGCCGTTTGTCTCCAGGAAGCTGGTGATCCTGCCTTTTACTAGCTTCTCCATCAGCTTGCCTACCACTGATGTCAAGCTCACGGCCTGTAACTTCCACTTCCTCCCTCCTCCCTCCCCTTATGCAGAGGGACCACATTTGCCTGCCTCAGTCCTCCGGCTACCCCGTTTCAGGGACGATTGAAGAGTGCAGTCAAGGGTCCCGCCAGTACCTCCTTTAGCTCCCTTAACACCCTTGGGTGCACTCCGTCTGGCCCCATTGCCCTGTCCACCTTCACGCAGCCCAGTTCTTCCAATATTTCCTCCATGAGAAATGGCCTCATCTCCACCCCCCCTTTCCCAGCCATTTCATTACCTGCTCTGCTGCCTTCTTCTCCTCCTTCTTCCTCCCTCTTGAACACTGAGCAAAAGTAGGTGTTTAGTAGGTTTCCACAGAAACACTTTTTTTCAAGGGAAAGCAGGATGGCTGTAGGCTCCGCCTACAGTCATAAAAATTGAGACCCGATTACATGCATCTGGTTTCTCAATTTGGCAGCACATTAACACAGGTACATTTTGTGATCATGCAAAGGCAGGGTTTAAGCTGTAGTGGTTTACATCTACTTATATATACAGAGCATGTTTCTTCTCTGCAAAACAACTCCTGTCACATACTTAACAGGCCCAAGAATATGTATGATTATCACCTAAAGTTAAGCATCACATTTTGATTATTTGTGATTATCACACAAGGAAGCCTTGCTGTGTCATCCAAGGGTGTGTGTCAACATTGAAGAAACATACACTTTAGTAAGAAGAAAAGTAAAATTTAGGTTTGCAACATAATGTTCCATAACCTAATAATAAGGGTGGTGTTGGATATGTATTGTTACTGAACAACAGTGACACATGATGCTTGCTACCTGGTATCTATGTGATCTCATAAAATGCAACATTGTGAAAAAGCAACCTAGCAATTTGTGCAAAAGCAATGAGTAACTGTAACAAAAATGTATAATAATTTTCATATTACAGTTACTTAAGTATGTATGGAAAACTGACATTGTTACTGAAAACTATTAGTACCTTGTTAAGCAACATGCATATTGTTCCCTAAACAGTGCATTCATAGAGGTTTGTTGATGACTTTATGAGCAGTCCGACAGTACAGGGATATTCTGGTATTCTGGTATTCTCTAAGTTTTCTTGGTAGCATGCACATATGTCTTCAACTGAAGCCAGCAAGGGAAGGTGCACTGTTAGCAAGGGAACCTCGAGATACAAGAATATCCTTGTTTGTATGACTGTCAATACATAATCTTTTACCGTGTATGGGCAGTGACAACATTGAAAAGCACACAAAACCAGCAATAAAAAGACAATGGAGAATAGAAATTTAAGCATTTTCTTTTCTTTTTTTTTTTAACTAACATAGTGTGCTCAAGATGTTTCGACAAGTTGAAGTTCACAAAAAACACACAAGTTTTAGCTTAACTGGATAGAGGAAAGCAACTATGAGACAGGATCATAAGTTGTTCTGCTGTAGTAGTGACATTACTGCTGCAGCAAAACGATACTTAACGATGTCACTACTGCAGTAGAACAATACATAATGATGTCACTACTGCAGCAGAACGATACATAATGATATCACTACTGCAGTAGATCGATACATAATGATGTCACTACTGCAGAACGATACATAATGATGTCACTACTGCAGTAGAATACATAAAGATGTCACTACTGCAGTAGAACAATACATAATGATGTCACTACTGCAGTAGAATACATAATGTCACTACTGCAGCAGAACGATACATATTGATGTCACTACTGCAGTAGAACAATACATAATGATGTCACTACTGCAGCAGAATGATACATAATGATATCACTACTACAGTAGAACAATACATAATGATGTCACTACTGCAGTAGAATACATAATGATGTCACTACTGCAGAATGATACATAATGATGTCACTACTGCATCAAAATGATACATAATGATGTCACTGCTGCAGCAGAATAAGCATATTAAAAAAAAGAAATAATAATAAGCATGTCAGCAATTACAGTTCAAGTCTTACCTTTTTTCTTTGTTTCTCTCTTTCTTTGCTATTTTTCATAACACAACAGAATGGAACGCTCACTAAGAAATCCACTGCTTCTGCTCACAACAGTTCCAAGATGGCAATGTATGTCACTGCTGTGGACCACAGCAGAGAATTTCCTAATGACCTGCATGCGGGTGGTGGGAAATTATATTGTACATGCTGCAATGTGGTGCTTGACCATGTACGTCAATCAGCGATTACTGACCACATGGCCAACAAGAGGCCACTGAAGCGGAAGACCGAGTTTGAGGAATAAGGTATCCAGAAGAAGCAGGGGACCCTGACAACATTGCTACAATGCCAGACAAGTCGATGCTGGCTAGAGTTGGGGTTGCCCAGGACTTTGTGAGAATGCTGTTGGAAGCAAACATTCCACTTGAAAAGGCTGATCTTCCGTCATTTAGGGCCTTCCTCTCTGCACATGTTAAACGTGGAGGATCGATTCCACAATCCGATCAGCTGTGACGTGTTTATGTGCCCAACATATATGAAGCACAAAAAATAATGGTGAAAAACAGATCAGAAGGGAAGAAACTGGTGGTCATTGTCGATGAGAGCAGCAACATGGAACACAGGACAATTTTGAACATTTTAGCAGCTCCACTAGAACAAGATGAGACTGGATGTGTACGCCCATACCTGCTGGACACAAAGTTCCTTCCAGCTGTCACACACAGCAGCCAAGGCAGTGATAGAAACAATAAATGCCTATGACATGGACTATAGCAACATACACATATTTTATTCAGACAATGCAGCATACATGAAAAAACCTTTCACATATGTTTTGCAAGGACCATTTCACAACTGTACGCACATCACTTGCCTTGCTCACATCATGAAACTCATTGCAGGGGAATTACAAAGGCCTTTCAATGTAACCTTGAACTATATGAAGGTGTTCCAAAAACTATTTTCTCTGCCTAGTGGATGCAAATCAAGGTACCTAAATCATTTAAAAGAGGTGAACCCTGGCAAAAGAGCCACCATGCCACCTGACCCCTGCTATACATGATGGAGCTTAGATTTTTGTGCTGCACTCTACCACAGAGACCACATTAAGTTTCAGAAAGAATTTGTGGAAAAGAAGTTACAATTAAGACACCGTGTTGACCACTTCTGCTCCTTAGTGTAAGTGTTACATAGTTCATATTTCAGCTGTATGAGAGCATGAGTGTTTTGAATATGAAAAGAGATTGTTTATTATACCATTAATACAATTTTCAATCAATTATACCATTTTTACCATTTTCAGTTACATGGTTCTGGTGTGCATATTTATGGTTATTAATTATTATGGCTAATAAGGTCAGAGAAGGGGAGATAGGGGAGCTAAACATGTAGCTCAAGGGCTGGTGCCAGGAAAAAGGACACAAATTTGTAGGGAACTGGCAACAGTTTGGGGAGAAAAAGTTCTTTAAATTTGATGGACTACATCAGACTAAGGAGGGAGTCAGTACATTGGGGCAGAAGGTTGATGTCTTTGCAGAATATTTAAACTAGCAAATGGGGAGAGGGGTGCAGCATCCCATTCATCGAATGGGAAGAACACCCCTCCCTCCTCAGCTAGTGGTCAAACAGGAGTTCAGCATGTTTGTAGTTCATTTGCATCACCAGGTAAGGAAAAAGGGCCGGCTCCCCATATGATGCACAGGGCAAATGCCAGACCTTGCCCAACAACTAACACACCAAAATCTGGCCAATGTAAAATCATGTATACAAATGCTCGCAGTCTGGGAAACAAGATCCCAGACCTGCAAGCAATAATGACAGGGGCTAAACTGGACATAGTAGCCATTAGCGAGACATGGTTTACCAGTAACCACACTTGGGAGACTTCAGTACCTGGCTATGTACTGTTCAGAAGAGACTGAGGTGCAAAAGAATTAGGTAGCCCCTTATGTCAATGAAAATATCAAAACTACAGAAATTCAGAATACACATAAGGAGCCAGAAGAACTGTGGGTCACCCTGGAAACAGGAAATGGGACAGCCATACGAACTGGGGTTGTGTACAGGCCTCCAGACCAGGGAGAGGACAAATACACATTACTGTTAGAAGATATACAAAACATGACAGCTAAAGGGGAGGTTCTGGTAATGGGAGACTTCAACATGCCAGATACAGGTTGATCAATACCAGCAGGAACATCTGCCAGAACTAGACAAATGGTGGATTCCCTGCAGGGAAGGGCCTCAAGCAACTGGTACAACAACCCACAAGAGACAGGGCTATCCTAGATCTAGTACAGACTAACAGGGAAAGGATCACAGATCTCCAGGTAGAAGGTCACTTGGGAGCCAGTGACCATCACATGGTATGGTTCAATTTGGCCACTAGAAATAAATCATCCCATTCCAAGGCAAAAATATGGGACTTCAGAGGAGCTGACTTTGATAGGATGGCCAACAGAGTTAAGCTAGCCCTGGCAAAAAGAAATACAGGTGAGGGGGTACAGGCAAAGTGGGAAAGCAATAAGGATACAATACTTGATGCAACATCCCATTGTGTTAGAGAGAAAAGGAAGTGCAAAAGAAGAAGGAAACCACTTTGGTTTTCAAAAACAGTAGCAGAAAAGGTCAGAGCCAAAAGGCTGGCCTTCAGGAAATATAAGAGAATGCAGCAGGATGAAGATAGGGAGGCATACCAAACTTCCTAAGGAAGCAGGGAAGGCAGTAAGGCAGGCAAAAGGCCCAAACCCAGGAAACACTAGCACAAACAGTAAAAGAAGGTGACAAGACTTTCTATAGATATATTAATGAAAGGAGAAAGTCCAGAGGGGTATTACTAAAATCAAAGGGATAAAGGGGCATGTGAGGAGGAGGATCATGTAAAGCATCTATCCTAAATAGATGCTTCTGCTCAATATTACTGAAGAGAGGTAGGGCAGGGCCCACAGCTCAGCACCATGGACACAGGGGGGAGGTAGGTGTGCACTAGTCCCTTCACAAAAGAAAGGGTCCTACAAGAGCTCGATAAGCTCAGGGTGGACAAAGCAATGGGACCTGATGGCATACATCCCAGGGTACTAAAGGAGCTAAGGGTGGCACTAGCAGAGCCATTATCAGAACTGTTTAGTGAGTCTCTGAGCACAGGAGAGGTCCCAGAAGACTGGATAAGGGCTCATGTGATCCCGCTCCACAAGAGTGGTAGCAGGGAGGAGGCAAGGAACTACAGACCAGTCAGTCTTACCTCAGTAGTGGACAAGATGATGGAGGCACTCCTTAAGGAAAGGATAGTGCAACACCTGGAATCCATAGGGCACAGGATCCAAGACAGCATGGGTTTACAAAAGGAAGGTCCTGTCAAACTAATCTCACCGATTTCTTTGACTGGGTAACCAGAGTGGTGGGCCAAGGGGGAGCAGTTGATGTCACCTACCTTGACTTCAGAAAAGCTTTCGATACTGTTCCACATAGAAGATTGATTAATAAGCTGGGTAGACTCTGGGTGGGTCAGAAGTTGGTCAACTGGGTGGCAAACTGGTTGACGGTCAGAAAACAGAGAGTGGTGGTAAATGGTATACAGTCAGAACAGATGCAAGTCACAAGTGCGGTACCTCAGAGATCAGTCCTGGGGCCAGTCCTCTTCAATATCTTCATCAGTGACATTGCAGATGGACTGAAGGGTAAGGTTTGTCTGTTTGCAGATGACACCAAGATCTGCAACAGAGTAGATGATCCAGATGGGGTGGGCAGAATGAGAAGAGATCTGGACAAACTGGCAAAATGGTCGGAAGAGTGGCAACTGGGGTATAATGCAAAGAAGTGCAAGATCATGCACATAGGGAAGAGAAACCCTGAAGCTACCTACTATATAGGCTGGGTGGGAAGTTGCTGGCAGTCACAAGGGAAGAAATAGACTTGGGCATCATCATCACTGATGACCTGAAATCATCCAAGCAGACCACTAAAGCAGTAGGTAAGGCTAGGGGGATGTTGGGGTGTATTAGTAGGGGTATCACAAGTCAGAAGAGGGAGGTAATAATCCCTCTTTACAAGACACTGGTTAGGCCCCATCTGGAGTACTGCATGCAGTACTGGAGGCCACAACTTCACAAGGACATTAACCAAATTGAGGCAGTTCAGAGAAGGGCAACCAAAATGGTGCAGGGACTGCATCAGAAAACATATGATGACAGATTAACAGAGCTCAATATGTATACCCTAGAGCAAAGGAGGGAGAGAGGTGATATGATCGAAACATTCAAACACCTTAAGGGCATTAACAAGGTGAAAGAGTCAAACATGTTTCAATATAAGAAAAATAGCAGGACAAGAGGACACAGCATGAGATTAGAGGGAGGCCGATTAAGGGGTAATGTGAGGAAGTTCTTTTTCAAAGAAAGGCTGGTGGATGCATGGAACTGCCTACCTCAGGAAGTGGTGGACATGAATACAGTGCAGGGCTTCAGACAGGCATGGGATAGGCATAAGGGAGCAATACAGATGAGTATGAATAGATAGGCCATTGACAGAGCAAAGGCCTATGGCACATTCATAAGGTACAGTAGAAAAAGAAATGGGCAGACTGGATGGGCCTTGCGGTCCTTATCTGCCGTCAACTTCTATGTTTCTATGTTTCTAACATAGAACACATGCAAGCACATAGAAACGAAGGAGACAAAGAAGTAAGTGCCTTATCTGAGGCACTTCTTTCTCTCCTCTGTGTGCATCGATAATTATTGTTATTAATAGTTACTTTTATTATACCAGCAGTAGATTTCTCTGCACACGTATCACTCTAGGCTGGGGATCATCAAACATTAAAACAAAATAATGCCATTAATCATCAGGAATTGAACTTACTTAAAACCTGCATAACAATATACTTATGACTTTTCTTCTTTTTTTCAGGACATCATATCTGATGACACGCAGTTTGTCAAATTAAAGATGGAACTGGCGTTTCTGGCAGAAAAAAACTCAAAACTCTGCAGCATGCTGGCAGTTTTCAATTGCAAGTGCCAGTGGCATCGGATGTGCTGGACACTCTCGAGGGGCTACAAATTTAACTGGAATTAAATAGACAATGCACCATAGAATGTTGTTGACATTTCATAGACTTTGATGATGATGTGCCTCTGTCTGCGATGACAGACATGGCCAGAAAGTTCAAGATGGTATTCCAAGGTGCTGCAGACAAACTAAGCAAATACATGTCCACAGAGGGTCAGCCAAGAAACCAATACCTAAAGGAGATCTGGATTTTTAATCCAAGAAAGGTGGTATTTATGCCACAGGACAAAACAGACTACTGCACAACTTCTGGCTGGGATGAAGTACTACAAGAGACGTTTCTCTTGTATGAAGAGATAATGGTGCCAATGCTATCTTGAACATAATAATGAGATGTCTGTGAGCATGTTCTGGAGGTCAACACAGGACAGAGTGCCCAAACTGGCAGCTGTAGCACAGATGTGTCAATTCAGTGACCAACTCTGCAGATGCTGAGCATAGCTTCAGCATCCACAACTGGATTTTTTCAGAGAGAAGATGTGGGCTGTCAGAGGACAATATAAGGAGGCTGGTGTTCCTCTGTTACAACTCTCAAATGATAAAAAGTGTGGACAACAATGATGAGGACTCAAGTACTGGTGCAAGTGCTGATGTTACTGTTTTAGATTAGCAAGTTTGTATACGAATGTGCACTGCATAATGTTTATTTTATTTGTTTTCCTTATTTTAAGTTCTGTATATATTTCTGTTTATATTTTTCCTTACTGTTACTGTATATATTTTTCCTTACCGTTACTGTTTTAGAATAGCAAGTGTGTATACAAATGTGCACTGTATAATGTTTATTTTCTTAGTTTTATTTCATTATTTTTAGTTCTGTATATAGTTCTGTATATCTATTTTTCATTATTTTTGATTCTGTATATGTTTTTCCAACTCACCCTTTTAAAAGCCAATTAGTGCTTCAATACGAACATATGAAAATTGCCAGCAGAAAAAGGCCATTTTGTCTACTGAGTCTGCTCGATTTTGCAGCTAGCTAAAACACGGGATATTCAGAAATGAGCCAGAAGCAGGTGACAGACCTGCGCAGAGCAAATCCACTGCACCATGGTGCACTGAGCATGATATTCAAAGGTTGCGCATGACGGCGTGCACCAGCACGACACGGCTGAATATCGCACAGATGCGCCATAGCGCAACCAGGGCTGCACCTGGGAGCAAACCAACATGCGCAATAGCGCAACCAGGGCTACACCTGGGAGCAAACCAACATGCACAACAGTGCAACCAGGGATGCGCAAGGACACAAATGGTCCGGCAACAGGCACATCAAGGAGCAAGCCACTGGGGCGGGAGGTCCCACCACCAGTGTGCCGAGGGTGCCAGGAGCAAGACACAGCAAGCACATGCCGTAACACCACCCAGTGTGCATGGGGTAACAGCAGGCCCCCACCCACATGCACCACCGTGGGTCACAGAGGCAGGGTGGCACCAATGGCCACTGGTGAACAGCCACCAGCAACCCCCCCACAGGAAGGCACCCAGACCACAGCCAGCAACACAGACAAACAGCAGTCATCGCACATGCCACCCAACCTGAACAGAAAGCCCACGGACATCCCAGGGCACAGCCACCGACCAATGAGTGAACACCATCAGGCACAACCCCCAGGCCACCCCAGGTGCACCACACAGCCACCATGTACACCACTGCAGCATGGCTCCCAATGCCAGCCACAAAGCAGACCTGGAAACAGATGTGTAACTGTAGAAAAATGTATTACAACATATAGAAAACACAACTATTTACAATAATACAATAAACAGGGGACAGAGACAAAGGAATGGGGAAGCTATGTACAAAATGGGAAGCCAGGAAAGGGAGGTAAGGGGACAGGGGTCAGGGCTAGACAAGGGGGCAAGGGAAGGGGAGGACAGGAAAGGAGAATGGTTGCGGGCCCTATGGGTATCCTCACCCCACTGGTGCCTGGCACTGTTGCCTGCACATCATCCTCTGCAGCAGCCTCACCACCTGTAGCATGGCAGTGGTGACCTCAAGGATCTTTCTCAGGAGCTGGGTGTTCACTGCAGGCTGATGGACACCTAGGACAAAGGAGGGTATATGGTATGAGTTCGTGTCTGGAACACCCTAGCCCCGCCCACACGTGCCGCTAACCCGGCACACCACAGCCATGCAGAACACTGCACACCAACACCACCCATGGGCCACACACCACCACCGTGGCAGGTAGTTGCATGGTACAGCGGCGGGATGGCAGCGGCACAGCTGGTGGCTGGATGCACCCACAGCCCACCTGCGGCAGCCACACACAGGTGTGATAGATACAGCATGGTGCAACAGTCAACGTGGGCAGTGCACAACTGCAATGGCATTGTGCACAGGGGACCGTGGCCCACCCCCACCTGTGCTACCCTCCCTGCACATCAATGTAGCATGTAACAGTGCCTACCTGCATGCCACGGCACACCTTGCGTCGGGCCCACAGCAATGCCCCTGTGGCCTGCGCTGGTATCCCAGCAGTGCCCTGCCTTGGCCCACCCGCAGCGCCAGTCAGTCGGGCCCTCCTCCTGTCCTCAGGGCCTAGGAAGGAAACATAGGGAAGAACACATCAGTACCTGGCATCACCATATGGCTCCCCCAGCACAGCGTGCACCCCAGCCTAGCGCAGCTGCAGCGTGGTGGCACAGTGCACACATGGTGCGCAGCCCCGGGCTACAAGGCATGTGGCCACAGCCTCTCCAGCATGGTGTGCCACCCTGCCGGCCCCACAGATCACTGGTTGGGCACAGACACATGCGAAGCACATTTACCTCGCCGTGGCACAGCACCCCTCCGGACGCACTTCTGCAGTGTCTGGAGCCTCTCTGGGTCCTTCCGCTGCAAGTCCCCATATTTGTGATGGCACTGTTCACTGGTGTGCTGGACACCGGTGGCCTCCTCTAACCCATCTGCCATCTGCTGCCACACATCCATCCATGGCCTGTCAAGGGGCACCTGCCCAAATAGGCCACCTGCGTGTGGCTCCACCAGGGCCACAAGGTTGACTAGTTCGATCTGGGCCCAGTTAGGGGCCCTGGCTCTGCTGCAGCATGCCACTGCTGAATCGCAGTACAGCATACAAAATGGTGCCCTGTAGTGCATGAGCCCCATTTGCTGGGGATGCATGCATCGCATGGAGATGCACTGCCAACCACTATTGTGCATCCTCGGAGATGCGCGACATGGGCAAGGCTGCACTGGCAAGTGGTGCAGAGCTCCCCGAGGGGCAAAGGGCACACGTGGGGTCAGGGGTCAGCACACACACCATGCGCAACTGCGCTATTGGGACCGCCATGCATGGTGCGCAATAGGGGCATGTGGGTACCACAGGCTATGGGCCAATAGCACCAGGGCGCCGTGGGGCTAATGGTGCTTGGGCGCCATGGGCCGCACAGCACCCGAGCACCACATGTACAATAGTGGTAGAGCATCATAGTGCATATTGTGCAGTATGCGTATGCTGCACCATTGGCGTAGGCACCGGCGGTGCGTGCATGCATACTGCCTGGCCCATTGTGCATGTCACAATGTTGAGCCATGACTTGAGTATGTGCAAGTCCATTGCGCAATGCGCAAAAATGCGATATTCAGCCGGCATATGCAGATTAGCTCATCTGCCTATCTGCGGTGCATCGGGGGTATTTGCATCTCATTACAGTTGCACATCCCCTCATTTGCATGCGGTGCACTATAAAGGCACTGTGGGACAGCATAGAACATGAACCGGTATTGCATCCTTCAGAGGTAAGCTGCGACACTGAGGGGGTGAAGGGACAGTGGTTTGGGTGGGTGGTGTGGGTAGTAGCAGTCACTGCCCACATGTCATCACCCACAGGATGCAGGATGACCGATCGCAAGGAAGGTGAGGAGCATGGGTCTGCACGGAAGTGTAGGCCCAACTTTACAAAGTCAGAGACGGATGCCCTGTTTGAGGCGTATATCAATGACAAAAGGTATATTCAACTAGGATGACATCATTGCCAAACCTACCTGAATGTTTGCATATTGTATTGTGTAATGCAAATGTTGACACGCCTGCTCTTCTCTGTAAAATAAGGAAGAATTGATCCAGACTGTACACTGATGCATGAGTTTAATCAAACTATAATCAGGTGAAAAGGGTGAAGGTGAGTGGTGTGGGTACCAGTGGGGGGGGGGGATGGGACTTTTTGTAATTGTTTTTTTTTGGGGGTGGTTGAATCCACTGTAGGTGGACAGAATACAGGCTGTATTATGTGATATTGATAGAAATCAGCACGGATTTACAAAAGGCAGATCATGTATGACCAACCAACTCTGCCTTTACAACCAGTTAGCTCTGCCCGGGACAATAAAATCCTATGTAATATAGTATTTTCAGACTTCAGCAAAGCCTTTGATTTAATGTTTCATTGGGCCGTTGCCGAAAAACTTTACAGACAGACTCCTGCAGCAGCACTGTAAGGTATTTTGGGATAGGAGCAGGCCGCAGTGGTTTACAGGTCACCTTTTTTAGTTTTTGGCAGCCAGGTAAGGCCCACTAGTCACAAGTGCCTGTTTTCAGGGGGTGAACTGGGAGCACTTGGTGGTTAAATGTGACTTGCTCACAGTCGGTCTGCAAGTGGAGGTTGTGAGAATATGACCTGCATTGGTGACACAGAACTTGGTCCAGGATTGTGCACTGCACACCTAGGTATTTCCAAGTAATAATTAAAAACAATAGTTAGTCTGACACCTGTTGGTGGTGGTGGCATATCGTGGGTGTGTGTGTGTGTGTGTGTGTGTATGTATGGACCTCTGTGGGACTGGCTACCTTGATGAGGTACAGAGGCTTGTCACAATGCAATATTGTAACCAAAAGTCAGTCTGTTAGTCTGACACATGTTGGTGATGGGATGGTGTTCTGGCATACAACACAGAAAATGGTGCTAGTGTCTGAGAGGCGTGGGACGGTGTGGGAGGGTAGCTCACTAACGAGGGAGGGGGGCGGTAGCAGTGAGTCTACTTGGTGTGCAGCTCAGAAATTCCTGGCTACACCCCTGGGCAGAGGTGGTATAGCAACCCTAGCTTTTGGTGAATAGTTTTAACCACAGTGGAAATGTGCATGTCAAATGTGAGGTGGGAGTCCAGCATCACACCCAAGTATTTGAAGGACACTCTGATTTGTTATTTTTCTTGGAAGTTTGTTATTTGATGAAATGCAGGATTTATTGTGCATATTTTAATCATGTTGAACAAATCTGTGCCTGCACTGATGTGTGCAAGAATTGCCGTTTTTATGATGAGTGTTATTTGTCACTTTTTTTTTTTTTTTCACACTAAATAATTAAGAATGAAAATAAAATTTGAAATCACTTCTTTCACTTTAAATTGGATGAAATAAAAGCAGCATGGGTAGCACTCAGGCCACACCCCCTGAAGAAGGGTCATGAGTAAGACCCAAAGTGCTGGGGTTTATTTCGTTTTTGTTGACCGGGTAAGTGCACTAGACAAATTCTGCCTATTTTCAGGCATGACCCGGGGGAGGGGGATACAGATGAATGCCAACTGACCTTGAACCACATTAAGCTGTTGGTGGTATTTTTAGTGAATGAGGGAAATTAGGCCAGGACACTGGGGAGATTCCCCTACTCTGTAGGTGGATGGTGCTGTCCATCGGTCTGCAGAGATGGACGACCTCAGTTGTGAGAAGGTGGTGGAAGAGAACGGTCATGCTGTATCGAGCTTTGAACCTCTGATTATTGCTTTTCCCGTTTCGGATATGGGCGGTTCAGTGCTGTCTCCTGCTTTATCGCAAGATGATATGGTTATTCCTGATACTAATTTGAGTTGTGCTGACCCTCAGGCTGAAGAATTACTGCTCCACAGAGAGTTAGAACAAAAAAAGTTACATTTGTTGGATTTGCTTTCGGCTGCGGAGCAGGACTACCTGATGTGTCGTCAAAAACTGGACGCAGAACGCTCTAAATGAAAGTGTTCCATTGTTGGCTCTTTGACTGAAGGAAATAAACGTTTACCTTCGGATATGACAGACGTGCCAATGATGCATTCAGAACCTATTCATGATACTTCATTATCCATGGATATTCCTGATCAATTGTTGGTCTCCGGACACTGCATTGAGTCGGGCTGGCTGGCTGTGGGCAGAGGATAAGTGGATACCTGACCCAGATATACCAGTTCCAAGTCCTCCACTGGGTTCTTCTCATCAGTCTGCTCCTCTCGAACTGTTTCCAGCTTCTTTGGTGGAAGATGTTTCTACTAAATCTAAGTCTCTTGAAATTGTTACTGAGGATGTGCAGCCTCTAAGTGAGCAGACTAGAATACCTACTGCGCCAGACGCTGACATTTCCCGGGACACCATTTCCACCCAAGCCGATGTTGCTGCTGGATGTGTTGTGAACAAAGGCTCTCTTCCATTAAGAACTGAACCTTGTGCTGTTCCTGTCTCAGACTCAGGTATAATCACAGTTCCTCCTCTTCAACCAGTTTGTTCACACAATGTTCCAGACTTGACCACGACTGTTGGCCCTCAAACTTATGCTGGGTTATTTTGCAAACCTGCTGTCGCAGCTAAGCGCAGGTTTTTAGTTAGACTTAGATTCAAAGGGACTGCTCCAGTGGTTCCGGACCGGGTATGGGTTGGGAAGACCTTACTCATTGACTCAATGAAATTTTCACCAGCTGAAGTTTATGCATTAATTCATCCACCCGGAGATCACACTTATGACATTAGCTTTTACTCAGTCATTTCTCTTGATAAATTTTGGCGTATTTACTATGATGTTAAGGACCAGGAGATTTAGAAAGATTTTGTAGCAATTCCTATTATGAAACCTACGATGAAGTTTGTGACAATACTTTTTAGGAATGAAGGTGTTAATATTGCCAATATAATGTTTTGGCTAGAAAAACGTTGTTCAGTGCATGACAAACCTAAACCTATAATTGATGAAAACGGTTTTTGGAATGGGGGGTGGTTGGTAAGAGTCCAATTGCACCAAACTGAAGAAGGTATACAACATTTTCCCAGTTCCTTCTTCTTGGGCCGCGATAGGGGTATTATTTTTTATGCAGGCCAACCAATGAGTTGTTTTAAATGTGGCTCCTTGTCTCATTTGAATACTTCTTGTGATCAAATTAAATGTTTTCAGTGTGGTGTACTAGGTTATGCTGCACAGACTTGTGTAGCTTTACCTGTATGCAATTTATGTGAAGAGCATTCTCATTCCTTTACAGACTGCCCATGGGCTTCTACAGACATAGACGAATCTTCGGACCAGGAGTATTATTTGGCATAAGCTTGGAGACAGTTTACTAACCCTGACCCCCTTAAGGGGAATAGCTATAGGGGAAGGGGTAGAGGTGGAGGAGTTTTTGTTGAAAACAGATTGTCCATCCCTTCACGGCTTATGGATTCTCGGGGGGATCGGTCCCTTCTTTTAAATGGTGCTTCTCATCCCCCTTTTAGGCTTGAGAGCCTGGATGTTGGGGGAACTTCTCGTGTGCCTCCTCAAGGTTACCCTCAGCAACAGATACCCATGACTGCCTTTTGTGTGTCCCCCTCAATGAGTGGATTACAAGATACGAAAATCGATTTGCCTGGGATTCCTGACAAAGACTCTGAGTTGCATAGTATTGAATCAATGGAACGAGAAGAAGTTCCTTTGTCTGGTCAGATTAATCTCACTTTGTCTCCTTTACTTTTGGCAAACAGGTTTGAGGCTTTTTCTTCCTAGGGAGATCAGGTGGATGAAGCTCAACCATTGTTGGATTCTTATGGTTTGCATGACGAAGCAGTTTTAGTTAAAAACAAGCCTGTTCCTCCTAAAACTACTAAACTTGGATCTAGAAAACATCAAACTAGGTCGAGTGTGAAATGCCCTAAACCCCCTCCCTGAATGTTCTACGATATTGATTACTACACTAAATGTTAACAGTTTGAAATCCTCGAGAAAGAAGCTGACTACCTTTAGTATATTATTTACTTTTCACTATGATGTATATTTTTTGCAAGACACAAGACTACATTCATGCACTGAAGTTTCACAGGCAGAAAAGGATTGGCATTGGGGACCATCTTATTGGTCTATAGGGGAGGAAGCGTACAGCGGAGTTGGTGTTTGTTTTCTTACATCTGAGGTATGCTTACAAAGGCTGATTGATTTAGAACCTGGGAGGGTTTTTATATTGGATGTGGTTTTAAAAGGTTTATCTTGCCGCTTAATCACTTTATATGGGTCACAGACAAAGGCATCTCGGATTGCATTGTTGAAAAAGGTTCAACCTTTCCTTTATACTAGTCGCCAACTATTTTTTTGGCGGAGATTTTAATATAAATCTCCAGACTAGAACTGATGTTGGTAAACAATATTGTGATAAATCCTTTTTAAAATCTCTCGTTTCTTCTGCAGGGTTGGTGGATTCACATTCTTTAGGTAAGGTTAAAGCTAAGCCCACTTTTTTTAAGGGTACTTTATCTTCCAGGATTGATTTTTTATTTATTCATCAATCTTTAAAATTTGAGACACTTCTTTATGACCCTGTAGAATCTTCAGATCATTGCTTGATTGGAGCTAAACTGGAAAACCCTCCTTCTAGACAAAGGGGTCTTGGGATCTGGAAACTAAATGTATCTTTATTGTCCCAATCTTCTGTGGTGCTGGATTTGCATGCTATTGTGAAAGATAAGAAAACTACGATTTTTTTATATGACTCTATTGCCGATTAGTGGGTTGATTTGAAAAGGTGTTTGATTAGTTATCTCCAATCGATAGGGAAATATAGAGCAACGGACAAAATATGAACAATATTTAGCTCTTAGGAAATAATTATGGTCACTTTTTGTCTGTTCAAACTTTGGGAGAGATAGATGTGTCCCAAGATATTAAGGTTACTAAATTGCATATGGCACAATACCAATATGATAGGTTAAAATCTTTGTATAAGGAACAATCCTTTGGCACACAGGGCAAATCAGCCTATGCTAATCCTTTTTTAGCTGGTCAGAAACTTCGCAAGCATAGGTTGATTTCATCTTTAAGGGACATCTGCAGGATTATTGGCTATGAATAATGTAGATATTATGCAAACCTTAGATGCCCATGTTAATTGTACTTTTGCTGTAAATCATAAGGATTCTGCTTCTGTGGACTGGATGTTACAAGCCGCTGATCTTCCCCAAGTTCTGGGTGAAAAGCAAAAGGTTTTGACTTCTGATTTTACATTACTGGAGCTCGAAGCCGTTATTTATTCTCTTAAATCAAACGTTTCTCCTGGATCAGATGGCTTGCCGAATGAGTTCTATAAAGTTTTGTGGCAGATTATGGCTCCGGAACTTGTGAATTTATATAATTTTCTTCTGTACGAATTTTATTTACCCTCACAGATGTATAAATGTTTGTTGATCTTTCTTTATAAAAAGGGAGATTGTTCGGACATTGGGAATTGGCGGCCTCTAACCTTGCTTAATGTGGATTTCAAGATTTTTTCCAAACTTTTAGGTAATAGACTGTCCTTTGTAATGCCCGAGTTGGTTAGCAGCTCTCAATTTTGTTCTATCCCAGGACGAAATATTAAGGATATTTTATTGTATCTTAGGGAAATTTCGGCATCTAGAGATCCAGGGGACGGATTGCCTCCTATAGAAGGTTACATTGTGTGTTTGGACCAGGCCAAAGCTTTCGATGAAGTTTCACACCCTTATTTATGGCAATGCTTGGCAGGGTTTGGGATTCCCCCTTTATTTATACATTGGCTATAGCTCTGCTATGCATTGGCATATTGTATTCCATTTGAAAATGGTTGGCTAGGTAATAGACATCATATTCTGAAGGGAGTGTGCCAGGGTTGTCCCCTCAGTCCATACTTATATGTTTTGGCTTTGGATCCTATGTTGCGGGTACTAAATAGATCTCCCCGGATATTGAGTGTATGTGATGGTACTAAGGTGTATGAGAAAGTTGTGGCATATGCAGATGATTTATGTTTAATATTACGTGATAGTAATTCCATTAAATCTGCCTGTGAGTTAATCACAGCCATAGGTTACACAATGGGAGCTAGAATTAACGTACAAAAATCCCATTGTTTACAGCTGTCTGGATTCCCTACTACTGTCGAAATGGCTGGTGGGACTGTAGTTGCTCAAACCCCATGTAAAATTTTAGGTATTTACTTCAGGGGTAATGATAGTGCAGGTTTCAATTGGTCGATGGCCTTGCAGACGGGTTATAAGAAAGTGGTGGGTTGGAATAAATGGAAACTCTCAAAAAAGAAGAGAGTTTATTTGATAAAAACCTTTTTGATTCCGGTTTTCCTGTATTTAAGTTCTGTTTTTTTATTACCTAAAAGGTTGGACACGGCTGTTATGCAATGTTTTTTTTGGGGAATCTGGGGGAGTCGTTTGAACCCAATTAAACGGAATATACTATATTTAGATATTAAATCAGGGGGCCTGAACATGCTCAATCCTCTTATATTTTTTTTTTTCAGTTTTTTTGTATGCTAATATATTGCCATTGTTGCAACATCAAACTTTTTTTTGGACTCCCTTTGTTACTAGGAAACTTTGTGTTGTCCTGAAAGAATGGTTAACAGATCGTTTTGTCCACAAAAACAAAAGGCATCCAAGACTCCCCAGGGAGTGGTCTGAAGTTTTTGATAAAATTCAGCACTGGGAAGTTAAATGGGATATAGTTTTATGTCTCCCTCGGAAGAAGTTGTATTTTGAGATTTTATGTAATTTCTTTTCTGAATCTCCTTTTGTGGATAAACCTCCACAGGTTCAAAAGGGTATTGCTACATATATTTTGAATGATTGTATTCCTATTCATATGTGGGATTCAGCGTGGTTGGGGTTACATTTAAAAATTAATGTTCGCAATAACCAAAAGCATAAACGACTGCAAGATCGTTATTGCCAGAGGGACTGTTGTACTTTTCTTTTAGAAACTATGGAGCATATGTATTTTCATTGCCCTTATTTGCAGGACTTTTGGGATGTGGTCAAACATCGCTGGAAGAATAAGATAGTGGTCCCGCCCTCTGCTGATTTTTATTTTTTGGGTTTTCTTACACTATATTGTCAAACAGTTCTCTTAATACCTTGCAAATTATACACATTTTTTTTATACTGGATTTGGATATCGCGATGTTGATTAGTATTGCAACAACAAAATATTTTGGTACTTGATTTGTTTTTTATGGTTTATCAGGATTTGGTCCATTTAAAATTGAATGAGAAATTGAGTCTCAATGGTAATATTTGGAGAGCATTATGGACAGAATATGATTTTATACTATAACCATTATGTTGTTTGAATGGATTACTTTGTATGGTGGAATAGATTATTGCAATGGACACTGCTTTTTTTCATGGGGTGGGGGTTGTTTATACCGTATTTCTTATATTTGAGGTTATTGAAAGGCATCATATTTTTTATGTTCTTGATTTTTCCTTTTTTATGAATTTGTATGCTGTAATACTGCATTGTATATAATTTGTTATATTTTCAATAAAAAATTCCCCTACTCTTTTCGATAAGTGCCATGGGATCTTTAATATGGTACCGCGGTTTAACGTCTCATCCGAAAGACGGCACCTCAGAAGTGCAGCACCCCTCTCATGCTGCACTACAGTGTCAGTACTGGGATATTAACCCAAGGGTCAGATGTGGGAACTGAACCCACAGCCCTCTGATCTCCCAGCCTCAGAGGCAAGTGTGCTACCTGCTGAGCCACTGACACTTCTTATTGTAGCCATGGGCTCCATGTTTTTTGCAAACATTTGGTTGTACTGACTCTTAATTTAATGTCTTAGTACATCTCTGATTCTTCCTTTTTGTGTGACATGTGAAGTTTTATATTGGAATGAGCACCCGCAATTTTTCTGAATGCTCCCGTTTTTGTGCATACTTTTAGTTGTTTACTTACGGGTCATTTTTGGGAGCTGCCATAACTGATTCATGCATGGCGTTGGTTAAGCGGAGTATGTACACGAGTTGGTTACTTTCTAACATTTGATATAGCTTCCACCCGACTTTGCTCTGCAGTGGTCAAGACCAAGCTAAAATACACAGTTTTTACATTCTCCTTATGTGAATGTGGCATCCGTTTGGCGCAACAACTGCATTTTCAAGAATTTTATTTCACCAGCTTTTGCAGTTGTCAACAGACACTGAACATGGAGAACCATGCAGAGCAGACTAAATTCTCATGCCTGGAGTCCACGGCTGCATCAGTTAGACAAGACGCCAAGTTCAACAAGCAGACATCTGAACAGCAGACTGGTAATGTTGCTAATACCAACACAGCTTTTAAATCTGAATTTCAGCAATTTGAAAAGCTCAAATTTAAGCAAATTAATGTGTATTATAACAAATGCTTCTTAAATGACTATAAAGCCAAAGGTTGGGCTCCAAGAGGTTTACGCTTTGAAAAAAATCCCAGTGGAGGTTTTTTAAATGATACATATTAGATGAGATGGGACTCAGCCCTAACTTTATCTTCTAGTACTTTGATGGATATTTTGTCTGTTATGGATGCAGAACTTCAAGGCAAGGTTTCAACAGATATCGATAGTACAACTGCAGAGGATATGAAGTACCATGAACACCATCTCTTTAAAAGCTGTGAGATGAATTTAAATAAAAAACTGTTGCCACATGAAAAGGAGGCGAGGAGTAGGAAGGAGACTAAAGTGGCAAGAGACACTTGCGATTATGAGCTAAACCAAGTTTTTTCTTGGCAGAGACCAGAAAGACAAGGAAGAAGTGATTCTAGAGGTTGATCACAGTCACATGGCAGCTCAAAAAGTAAAAACAGAAACAAGGGCAGAAAAAGTTCAAGCTCTAATACACAGACAGATATTACTGAAAGCAATACTGCATGCCCCACTACATCTAACATTTCCTCATCTAGTCAGGATAACCATCAGCACAGAAAAGGTACTTTTACATCTAATAGGAGACAAAATACAAAAAAGGGAGGAGGACCAGACGTGGCAGGATGGGGAGAGGCACAAGGCAGAATTGTAGAGAACCTGAGGAGCAAGATGTCGAAATAGTGAATTTATCTGATGTAAATTGTAAGTGAAACCCAAATTAGTCTGCTCCAGAAGGGACTCTTTTTTTGTTCCTCAGCCTACAATGGATGTATTTAACATCTATATAGATATCAAGAAAAACTTATGAGAAAAATCTGCCTAAAAAATATTTTGCACAACGGAATCATGCTTTGGAGTGCCCCATTGAGACTATAAATTCATCAGTGACTGACTTGGATGACACAATAAATGTGCTGGAACAGTTGTTAGATGAAGCCCTTAACTATAATTAACATTTGGAGGGACCTACTAATGAAAATCTGGAAACTACAACATTGGAAAAACCTTTTTTTAGACATAAGTCCACATTTAACCCCTCATCTACAATTTCGCCAGCAATCCACACTTATGAGTCTCCAGTTATGCAGGACTTCGCTTCTTTGTTTGCTTCTAAAAGTCCTCCTGTACGACATAACTTAACAAATAGTGAACAAATTGCTTTACAGGAGCTCAGAGATCTTAAGAACATTGAAGTTAAAGAGGTAGACAAAGGAGAGAAAATTGTCATAATGAATAAAATACAATATGAGGAAGAAATATACAGGCAATTGGATAATGTACAAAGCTATAGGCATCTTCAGGAAATAACCTAGGTATTCAGGCACTAGAATACCATCTCCACTTGAATACTGTTGCTGTGGATTTTCCGCATGATTTCATTGTGGAAGCTGTCAAATTTATCTTACGCAACAACTATTTTTTATTTGACAACAAATATTATTTACAAGTTGTGGAGACAGCGATGGGGACCACTATGGTCCCATCGTATGCCAGCCTTTTTTGGCTTGGTGGGAGAAGACTTTAATTTATGATCAGGAAAAAAACCCACACAGCAGCTGTATTCAGTTTTGGGGTAGATTCATAGATGATTTACTAGTTGTATGGAAGGGTGACACTGTGTCAAGCATCTCAGTTCGTTGATTTTTTTTAAACAACAATGATGTGGGCTTAAAATTCACTTTCGATACACGTGTTTCTAAAATATAATTTTTGGACCTATACTTGGAGGCACAGGATGGTCAGAAAGTATTTAGTAGCCTATTTTGAAAATCAGCTTCAGGAAATATGCTGCTACATGCCACAAGTTAAGTACTCATCCTAATCATACTAAGACAGGCATTCCATATGGGCAGTTTGTCCGTCTGACATGTGCATGCACACATTTGTGTGATTTTGAAAAAGAAAGTGAATTGCTAAAGCTCAGATTTCGAACTAGGGAGTATTTTGTTACACAGACTGAGCAGCTATATAGAAAGGCTAGATTGCTTGACAGAAATACCCTTTTAAAACCCAAAGCCAAAAGGAATGTTAACACTGATGAACAACCTACAGTGTTTGTCATAGAGTACAATCGTACAAGTGACAAAGTTACTAACATTATAGCCAAACATTGGGGAGTATTGGATGCAGATTCTGACTTGAAGGGTATGATAGGAAATAAACCTTTAATATAATTTAAAACAGGAAAAAAGCTGTCAGACATGTTAACACACAGTCTATAAGTTAGACCACAACAAGAGACAAGGACCTGGTTACCCAGCAGACCATTAGGATGTTATAAATGTGGGCACTGTAGCACTTATAAAATTTTAGTAAACAAGGGGTTAAATTTCAACATCCTCTTTTGCTTAGTAAAAATATTGAGATCATAATTTATTAATTGTTCAACCACTTATGTAGTATACATTATACAGTGTACCTGTCCATGTATTTATGTAGGTAGAACCAAAAGGACATTACGTGAATGCATACAAGAACATGTTCATGCTAGTCAGAAAGAAGATCCTAACACCTCCATTGGTGTACATTTTGAATTATGTCACCAAAAAAGGTACAAAGTTTTAAATTTATGGGAGTTGATCATGTTAAAAGTAATGTTAGCGGAGGAGACAGGATAAATAAACTTTCACAGCGTGAACAAAAATGGATTTACACTATGACAGCCTTGCATCCAGTTGGATTAAACCATTGTTTAGACATTACTGTGTTTTTATGAATAATACAAAAACCATTTATTAACTTATGACTGAGGGTTTGATCTATTATCTGGCTGTGATTTATAATTTTCTCCTACTTTTGCCCATCTGGTTGGTTTTTCCCTTCTTGCTATTTTTGGTCATCTCCCCCTTCTTTCTTTCATGTTCTTATGCATCTTAACTTTGAGTATGAGTTTAAAAACACTCTGATCTGTTATTTTTCTTGGAAGTTTGTTAGTTGATGAAATGCAGGATTTATTGTGCATATTTTAATCATGTTGAACAATCTGTGCCTGTACTGATGTGTGCAAGAACTGCTGTTTTCGTGATGAGTGTTGTCACTTTTTTTTTTTTTTTTTTACACACTAAATAATTAAGAATGAAAATAAAATTAGAAATCACTTCTGTCACTTTAAATTGGATGAAACAAAAGCAGCATGGGTAGCACTCAGGCCACACCCCCTAGAAGAAGGGTCACAAGTAAAACCCAAAGCGCTGGGGTTACTGTAGCCGCGGGCTCCATGTTTTTTGCAAACGTGGTTGTACCAACTCTTATTTTAATGTCTTAGTACATCTGTGACTCTTCCTTTTTGTGTGATATGTGAAGTTTTATATTGAAATGAGCACCCACAATTTTTCTGAGCACTCCTGTTTTTGTGCATACATTTGAAGGACTGTACCTGATCTAAGGGGTCACCACATGAGGAGTTTATCATCAATGGTGGTGGTGAGGTTAGTTTAGGGATCCATTGAAAGAAGAGCATCGATTGCATCTTCTTGGTGTTGAGCACCAGGAGATTAATGTAAAACCATGAGGCAAGCTTAAGGAAGTCCTACTGCAAGTCATGGTCCAGCAAGGTCGTGTCAGAGGAGGATCTGTACAGAATGGCATCGTCAGCATACAGCTGGAGCGATGCACCTCCACAGTGTAGCAGGAGCTCATTTATAAATAAAGAAAATAGAAGTGGGCCAAGGATAGATCCCTGAGGGATCCCATCCTTTTACGGTACTAAATGAGGAAGTGTGACCAGCCCATTTCACCCATTGTGTTCCGCTGGTGACATAGCTAGAGAACCAGTTTAATGACAGGGCATCAAGACCGAGGGAAAGGAGCGTGTGTGACAGGCGGTTATAGCTGACAAGATCAAAGGCCTTGGTAAGGTCAACAAATATAGCACCAGTGACAAGGCCCTTATCCATAGCGGAGAGGACATCGGATGTAACCTTAATGAGGGCAGTGTGGGTACTGTGGGAAGAGCAACTGATGTTAACAACTGGTGTTAGCTCATATAGAAAAAGAGTTGGCAGATACAATGTAGTGCATAAATGCAGAGGAGCCCGTGGCTACTATGCCCCAGTGCTTCGGGTCTTACTCGTGACCCTTCATCAGGGGGTGTGGCCTGAGTGCTACCAATGCTGTTTTTATTACCAAAAATTTAAAGTGGCAGTTGCAGTGCAAAACATCTTCACATACATAAAAACATTTGAAAAGAAAAACATTGTTTTTATTTATATAAAATACTCAATCCAGCAAAGAACTCATGCACACTTCAGTGCAGGCACTAACTTATACAAGGTTCAAAGTCAAAACCTTTAAAATCTGAATTTCATTCTTAAACTGCTACAATTATTCATACCTTACAAATTCCAAGCTTATTCCTACAGTCATTCAAGTAATGCTAAGCAAAGGAGGAATATAAAGGTGAACAAAAAAGGGGGTAGGAGAGGGGAAGGGGAAGGGATGGGTAAAGGGGAAGGAAGATGAGAAAGGGAGGGGAAGGGGGAGGCAAAATGACAGTCCTAAATTACTTATAAAAATACTGTTATATCCAGATCATCATTTAGTCCATTTGGATGTAATGCTTTCAAGGTGTAAATCCATCAGTGTTCACATTGTGCTAATTTATTTAATCTGTCACCCCCTCTCATATTTTCTGAAATGTGGTCCACTCCCATAAACTTGAAACATTTCAAGTCTTTTTGATGAAATATCTCAAAGTGAACACCTATGGGTGTGCTAGCCTCCTCTTTTTGAATTGCACATATATGCTCCTGCATACTCTCCCTTAATCTTACAATATAAACAACATATGCTGTCGAACAATTAATGAAATGTTAGACATTGATGCTTTTCTGAACTAGGATAGGGTATTGAAATTTAACACCCTGTTGATTAAATTTGCAAATATTACAATGTCCACATTTATAGCACCCAATATGTTTTGGAGGCAGCCAGGTTCTAGTCCCTCCACTTGGTTTCACATACATACTAAGGGTCAGAAGGTCAGGTAAATTATTCCCCTTTTGTAGGAGACTATGGGTTTGTTCCCTATAGTACCCTTTAAATCTGGGTCAGCTTCTAACACATTCCAGTGTTTTGTTATTATCACTGTTATTTTATTGCTTACCCTGTTATACTGTGTAACAAAGACTATAGACTGACTGCCTGTTGCAAAATTATTCCTCTCCCTAGGCGTCAAAAGGCTATCTCTATTGGTGGATTTAGTTTTCAAATAAGCCTGCTGAATCTGAGCTTCTGAGTATCCTCTAACCAAAAATCTATGTTTTAAATCCTCACTTTCTTTTTCAAAGTCATGGAGACTGGTGCAGTTCTGTCTAAGACTAATAAACTGCCCATATGGAATTCCTCTCTTTGAGTGGGCTGGGTGTGCACTAGTGGAATGTAACAACATGTTGCCTGAAGTTGGCTTCCTACATGTGCAGCTTGATACCCTTTTACCATCTGTCCCTTCCAATTGTAAGTCCAAGAAAGAAATTTTGGAGACATGTACATCAAAGGTAAATCTGAGACCAATATCATTGGCATTTAGAAAATCAATAAACAGAGAAGCTGATGTAATACTACCTTTCCATACGACTAGTAAATCATCAATGAATCTACCCCAGAATATAATATTCTTACTACATGGGTTTCTAGATTCGCTGAAAATTAAAGTTTCTTCCCACCATGCCATAAACAGGTTTATGTATGATGGGGCCATTGTGGTCTCCATCGACATACCTGTAGTTTGAAAATAAAACTTTTTATCAAACGTGAAATAATTGTTATGTAAAATAAAATGTACAGCCTCGATAATGAAACCATGTGGGAAAGTAGATGCTGTATGGTTAGTGTGGAGTTGGTACTCCAAGGCTTCAATTCCTAAACAGGGTGTTAAATTTCAACACCCTATCCTAGTTCAGAAAAGCATCAATGTCCAATATTTCATTAATTGTTCAACAACATATGTTGTTTATATTGTACAATGTACATGTCCACATATTTATGTAGGATGTACATGCAACTCCCAGGTGGCGCTATCCCAAGGGCTACTAGCCCTGCCTGCTTGGCTAGTAGCAGGTTAAGGGGCCTGGGTACTAAAACAGGTGTCTCCACCCAGAGGTCAGGGTTGTTATGGGCACAGCCCTCCAGGACACTGTAACTCCCCTCTTTCCCTTCTAGTGGCCTGAACAATACACAATAATCACTTTCACAATGACCCTTATTCACCAGGCAATTACCCACACTGTTTGCAGTTACCACCAGGGCTGGTTCCTCTGGCTCGACCCTGGAGACCCCCTGTAAAACAAGGTTATGCACAGCAAATAGCAACAGTACAGTACTTTTGGCACAAACTAGAACCACAGTCACGTTAAATGCAAAAAGAGTTAGATCTGATTTATTCAGGGGACTTGAACAGGGAGGGGTGTAATCAGGTTGATGCGCTTAAAGGCTATATCAATCAGACAATTATGCATGCACTTCAGAGTCCCTACACCGTCACACACTCTGGGTACCCAGGTAGGAAGACAGTGGGCTAGCCAGGAACGTTGCTCGGGGTAGGCCAGCGTGGGAGCTGGTTGGGGCCCTGTGATGGAAGAAAACAACATGCACAACACACACTATTTGTAATCTGGAGCCAGAGGGCTCAGTCAATGACAGAAAAGACAACAAAGCAATCAGATGACAACACTTTAGATTTAGCTGTTGCTGCAGGAAGCTACCCTGATGTTTACTCATGATACAGGACACAGGCAGGATGAAATGGAGACAGCAGTTTGTTGAACTGTAGTGCCAGGAGAAGCAGGGCCCACACGAAACACTGAGGCTTCATTCCTGTTCAAAGCATGATCAGGGGGCTGATCCCCGGGCAGGTCTCTCATCAATGACTTTCTCTGTGCAGCAGGTAGTGTGGCTGGGCCAGTGTGGCAAGTCCCAGACCCAATGGAAATGAATACGGATTCAGTCCGTTGGAGCTGGATGCAGCCTCCAGCAAGTACAGCACAGTTCAGCACACAGTGGGAAACCAAATCATGACCCACTAACAGCACACAGCACATTTACATGTAAGAAATTCTACTGTACCAGGCAGATGGCTTTCCCGGTCACAATTACAGAGTCTCTCCACAAACCGGGAGTTCAGAGGTGGCTGGAAATCCTGACAGGCCGATCGCATTCAGCAAATCTTCAGTCTTCTTCAGGTTAAATCCTGGTCACAGTCCAGTGTCTTAAATCATTCTCACAACTCGGATTCAGTCTGAAAAAGGCACAGGTTCCCTCTCAGGGACAGCAGGCAGGCATGCAGGCAGGCCAAAACTCAGGTCTTTCCACAGTTCTCCCATGCAAATCCATGCAGGACTTGCTGGTCGACTATCTCGAGCTGTTACTCCTTCACTTCCCAACTCAGATCTGACTGAAACTACAAGCCTCCTGGGACTTTCCCCAGGATCCAAAAGGTCCAGTTGACTGATCTGTCTGTCAGTCAGTTCAAGGGCTCCATTTTAGAGTCCCCAAAGGTACTGATTGTCCCATTTTGGCAGTCCAGGGCAAAGATGGTGGTGATAAACAGAAATGGTCCATTCTGAAAAGAAGGCAGGTTAGACAAACTGCAATATCTTTACCACGCTAATAGATATCCAGAACACAGTTGCATCCTTTGACAGAGCTCCATCTGTGCAAATAGCGATGGCAGAAACAGAATGATTATCTGACAGCCCGGGAAGGACTCAAGCATGGAAACACACAGCCCCCCTCCCAGATCAATTACAACTGCGAGACGGCAGCTCTTAAAGAGACCATACACAGAGGCTATACAGGCACTCTCTAGCAATAACGTTTAAACTGCTAAAACACAAGACATCAGCCTGACAGTGAGCTTTTAGGCAAGCTCAAGGAAGACTTTTCGGGAACCCCCATTTGTAAGGGGGTTACATACAAAAAAAAATTAGGGGAGTGTATGCAAGAGCATGTATGTGTAATGCAAAAAGAGGAAGCTAATACACCCATAGGTGTTCACTTTGAGATATTTCATCAAAAAGACTTGAAATGTTTCAAGTTTATGGGAGTGGACCACATTCCAGAAAATATGAGAGGGGGTGATAGATTAAATAAATTAGCACAATGTGAACAAAGACGGATTTACATCATGAAAGCATTACATCCAAATTGACTAAAAAATAATCTGGAAACAGTATTTATATAAGTAATTTAGGTCTGTCATTTTGCCTAACCCCTTCCCCCTTCCCCTTTCTCTCTTCCCCTCTTCCCTTACCACCCTTTTACCCCTCCATTCCCCCTTCCCCCCTCTCCTCTCCTGTTCTCCCCCCTTTTTTGTTCACCTTTATATTTTTCCTTTGCTTAGCATTACTTGAATGGCTATAGAAATAAGCTTGAAATTTGTAAGGTATGAATAATCGTAGCAGTTTAAGAATGAAATTCAGATTTTAAATGCCTTGACTTTGAACCTTGTATAAGTTAATGCCTGCACTGAAGTGTGCATGGGTTCTTTGCTGGATTTAATATTTATATATATAAAACATCTTTTTTTCTTCCCAAATGTTTTTATGCATGTGAAGATGTTTTGCACTGCAACTGTCACTTTAAATTTTTGGTAATAAAAACAGCACTGGTAGCACTCAGGCCACACCACCTGATGAAGGGTCATGAGTAAGACCTGAAGCGCTGGGGCATAGTAGCCGTGGGCTCCTCTGCATTTATGCACTACATTGTATCTGCCTACTCTTTCTATGTGAGCTAACACCAGTTTGCTTATCCTGGATGTGTTTTTTTGGTTGCAATTTTGCATGAGCACCTGTCTCTTTGCAGAGCGCTCCCATTTGTGTGTTTTCCGTGGGTGCTGTAGGATTTACAGAATCCATGCTAGTTCATGGAAAACAAACCATTAATCTCCAGGTAGGGTTGCAGTTGTGCATGATGAATTTTTTTTGTATTTTGGCAAGGGGGCAAAGTATGGAGATGGGCCAGTGATTCTCAAACAGAGTCTAAGCCACTCTTATGAATAGGGACAACTATGGCAGCCTTCCACTTGGTAGGCACAGTGCTAGAATAGAAATATTTGTTAATTAGGTCACATACAGGAGAGGAAATGGCTATAGCCCAGAGTTTTAGGAGGCTGGGTTCCAGGGAGTCAAATCCAAGTGAGGAGGTTTCCTTGATCTCCTAAGATAACGCAGTACCTCTATCCAAGTGGCCAATTTAAAATGAAAGGAGGAGCTAGTAAAGTGGAATAGGGGGAGGGGGAAGAAGGTACAAGGGCCAGGAGGGAGGCCTTATACTTGGAGAGGTCTCTGAAGGCCTGGTTAAACTCAGAGACAATAGCTGTGGGGTCAGTGAACTCAGAGTTGTTACGATGGATGGTGTTGGATAAGGATGAGGATTTACCCTGCAGAAGTGAGTTTATTTGTCCCCAGAACTCTTTGGGGTTGGAGAGATTACTAGTTTGGATGGAGCAGAGGAATAAACATTTGGCAGAATGCAGCTTACTCTTACATTGGTTGCACAATAACCTATAAGCCTGCCAATCAGCAGGTAGGCCGGAGGTTTTATAAAGGTTCCATGTGGCATCCCAGGAAGCTATGAAGCCTCTGAGTTCCTTAGAGAGCCATGGGGCATGAGCCCCCGTAGCTCTCTGTTTAACCAAAGGGGCATGGAGGTTGACTACAGAGTTAAAGGTGTTGGTGAAGTATTCCAAAGCAGAATCTACAGTACATCTGGTAGTAGGTTAATTATGGACCAGTCAGCCAGGAATAGGGAAGCTTGAAAGGCCAGGGGACAGAAAGAGGTCATGTCCTTGATTGACACGATTTTGGGGGGAGGGTTAGGAAAATTGTTCCACCACACACAAGAGGTAGGGGAGTGGTTACTTAATGCATCAGGAAGAACACCAGATGGTCTGACATGAAGGAAGGCATTAGTGAGAACCCAGTCTAGGAGGGTGTGGTGAACAGTTTTAATAATGTGCTTGGTGGGTTCACTGATGAGCTGCGAAAGGTGTGTGTCAGTCAATGCTCTGTGAACTAACCCCAACCCTGGACCTAGCCAATTGTTATTGATGTGTCCAGAGAGCACCAGGTCTGCAGATGGGAGACTGGCCCAGGATGAGATGAGGGAGATAAGGGATGTAGCGAGAGCACTTGGGGGGGGGGGAATAGATACAGCCAACAAGCAAGTTCTTCACTTGCCCAAGTACTATGATAATGAAGATGGATTCAGCTGGAGAGGTATCACCGGGTACAAGCTCAGAAACAGACTGGGTGGATTGTGCGTAGATGAGCATGCCACCTCTACATTTACATGGTTGATCTTTCCAAAAGGTGGAGTAGACAGGGATAGAGACCTTATTGTGTAGAATGTCTGGTTTCAGCCAGGTCTCGGAGATAGCAAGCATATTGGGGTTATAATGGTGGATCCAGGCTTCAAGCTTGGGGTGCTTGGGTCTAAGACTGTGGATACTCATGTGGGCAATACACAGATCTCTTGTAGTGCTCCAATCTGGGGCAGGCAGGGGAGTCATGTTTGGCACCATCCCAGTAGGTGAGGAAAAAGGCATCCTTAGAGAGGGAGAAATCAGGAGGACTGTTTGGCCTGGAGGAGAGTGTTGCAAACTCAACAGAGAAAAGTTCACCACAGCCAGAGTTCAAGACTTGCTGAGAGAGATGCAATGAGAGAAGAGGAAAGGAAAGGATATGAGGTAAACTTTAAAGGTTGCAGGGAGGGAGAGGGGGTAGTACCAGATTTAAACTTTTTAAGCAGGGAGAAGTTCCAGGTTAATTTTGATAGGCTCAGGGTGATCAAAATAGATACGGCTTTTAAGTGAGTAGAAGTAATCTGTGGTCTGCCCTGAGTAGTGGAGGGAGTCACTGCCTCTGAAGACAAGGATGCCTCCATAGGCAAGGGTTCAGAACTGGCAGTAGGAGAGGTACAATAAGGTGGAAAAATAGTGTAAGAGGTGTGAGGATTCCAGAGAGAGACAGAGGGGGTAGAAGCAGAATTAAACTATTTAAGCAGAAAGTAGTTCCAGGTTGATTTTGAAAGGCTCAGGATGGCCAACAAAGATTTAGGCTTAACTGAGAGTTGAAGTAGGTAGAGGGTCTGTATAGCAAAGTGGAGGGTGATACTGCCTCCAGGGTGAGGGAAGCCCTACAGACAAGGGTTTGAGTCAGATAGCAGGAGATATACAACAGGAGTGAGGGTAAAAATGACAAGATAAAAAATATATGTTACTTAGTTACATCAGTAACAGCAAGATATCAAAAAATATAATTGTTACTGTTGTCACAATGGATATCTTTTAAGTTACTGTCATCAGTGGAATACTGAACCAATCAGAGAGCAGCTTCTACAATGCTGATGACATCATAATGCCTAGTGCAGCACTATAACAGACAGTTAAAACAAGAGAAAAGTAGCAACATTTTTAAATAAACTGCAGATTTAAAAGCTATAACTTGTAAATTACTGTTGTATATATCAAATATACAATAGCCTGACTCAAAATAGGCACTTTATCTTCGCTTTTGTGTGGTCAGGACTTTCATAACTCACTCATGGCTCTGCCACTCATCAGTTAAGGTCCTGCCCCCTCACACTTGAAGATAAATTGCATATTTTGAGTCAGCCTATTGTATATCCTATAAGGCAGGATAATGCGGGAATAGTGTGTGGGGTTTAAGCTTATAGTAAGCAGAGAAGCAGTGATAAACTATTTAAGCAGGAAGTAGTTGCAGGTTGGTTTTGAAAGACAGAGTGGCCAATAGAGATTCAGGCATAATTAAGGGTTGAAGTAGTCAGAGGGTCTGTGTAACGCAATGAAGGATGATACTGCCTCTAGGGTGGAGGAAGCCCCCCCAGGCAGGGATTCAAGTCAGGTAGCAAGACAGGTAGGATAATGTGGAAACAGTGTATGAGGTGCAAACTTATAGTAAGCAGTAAGGGGAGGCAGGGCAAATACAAAAGTATTGCTAATTAATCAGAAAGATGTAGCGGATAATGATTTCAACTAGATGCGACAGGTGTAAATTTAAGGATAACAAAATGGTCAGAAAGGGAACAAGGTGGAATGAAGAGTGGTGAGAGATATTAGGTGGCCACATAGTGAAAGGGTCAGGGAGGCAGACTTCGGGGAAAGAGATTGTAATGGAATGGTAAAACCATCACCTTCTCAGGTTCTTGTTGGAACTGCACTAAAGCGAAGAAACAGACAAGTGGTGTCTAGCACAAAAAGTGATTTATTTCTGGTATATAAAGCAGGCTTACAACCAAATTATGTGATCACTGAGAGAATACGTTCAATCTTTCTTACCTATAGGTAACAGTGCGTCTCATCTCAGAGAGCAGGTGCTATGCAAATGGTTTTAAACACCTGACAATCACTATAGCAACAGCTAAAAATATATATGAAAACATTATAGTTGGTCAGTGGCAAATAGTCTGACTCCTCACTAGCCTGGGAAAGTACTGTATGCTGAGCTAGCAAAAGTAACAGATAGCTAAGACAATAGGTCTTGTATATCATGAAGGACACTTGCGGTTACATACGCAGTTACAGTTCTGCACTGACACTAAAGACGGCAGTATTGCCTAACTAATCGTTATACAATGGTGTAAACAGAAGTATCTCCCAAGTGTTACAATCAAGAATAATAGTAAAAGCATTAATGATTCTCAGTAAAAATACAGTAAAACTCAGATTTTGACACTTATGCTTATACGCTAAGTGCCTATTTCCTAAAGTTAGTACATATACCTATAAGAAGCACTATCTGCGAAGTAAGGGGCTAATCAGGGTGCTGGTCCATGGATAACAAGATGTACCTCAGAACAGGGTTCAAGACCTAGCAATGGCTAGTAAGTGATCAGGGGAGGCTTAGTCCAATCAAAATAGGAAGGGTTAAGCAGCTGGGTTGGAACAGAGGGTGCAGGTCTAGGTCACTTCTATTTAAGGTGCTGAAGTAGGTTACAAAGGTTACGACAGCGATGCCCAGTGGCGAGAGGGTACAGGGAAAAGTGCAAGCAGGAGGGGGTAAGGGGAGCAAGGAGAGGTTTCAGAGGGATACAGCAGTGCCAGCTAGTGCCTGGAAAGTATAAGGAGCAAGGGGGAGTTTAGGGTGTTAGAAAAAGGACAACAGGAAGTCATGTGACTCCCACTACCTATAAAGGAAATGATGAGGTGGGAGGGTGGAGTGGAGAGTGCAGCCTGATGTTTTGCTGGCCACCTGCAATGCCTCCTTGTGTGCTGGGCAAGGGAGGAGTGCAGAGTGCAACCTCATGTCTTGCAGGCCACCTGCAGTGCTCCTGGTGTGCTGGGGAGGAGTGGAGAGTGCAGCCTGATGTCTTGCAGGCCGCCTGCGATGCTCCTGTTGTGTTGGGGAGGGGAAGAGTGGAGAGTGCAGCCTGATGTCTTGCAGGCTGCCTGCAATGCTCCTTGTGTGCTGGGGAAGGGAGGAGTGGAGAGTGCAACCTCATGTCTTGCAGGCCACCTGCAATGCTCCTGGTGTGCTGGGGAGGGTAGGAGAGCTTTTCCTAAAACAGACAGTGCAAGTAATAACACCATAAAATATATTCATTTATTTTAACCTAGCTGTTTCTTTCACAAGAGAGATCTGCTCAGAAAAAGCGGTGAAGCACAAATTTCAAATACAGATCTTTCACTCACATTGCAATAACTGGAGGGCAACAATACACTGTAGTTCACATTGTGAGGCTTGCTTATTTGCTGTAACTGGCTTTTGCTATGTTCAGGAGTGTCTCTTTACATTTTTATGTTGTCTTGCGAAAGCGCAAGCAACATGTTGTGGCAGTAGGAGAAATGCAGAGGTGTCAGTTTTGGCGAATGTAGGGCACGCTTTAGAAGGTGCATCCCTCATTCACCAATTAGCGTGCATGCTTGAGGTGACAAGTATTTTTCAGTGCCACCAACTTGAAATGATTTAGCTGCTGCAATCAGAGCCAAACTCATCATGCAGTGGTACGGATGACACACCTCCACTACATGCATTGTCTAGTGTAGCAGAACAATAAACTAAGCCGCCGCCTCTTGCAATCACTAGTTTTGGTATTTGCAGTTATCCTATTTTGCACCACTTTTATCTCTTGGAGTAAATCCTTTTATTTTAATATTTGTAGCCATCCTATTTGTCAAGCTTGTGTTGCAATACATATCTGATTATTTGCTTAGCTCCCTCGCTAGCCAGTACCTCAGTGCTTCCTGACTCCGAGCACTGGGGACTCCCCAACCCAGCGCCGACATTCTGTGTTTGAAGTACCAGCTACTGCCACCGCTAAGTAATTCAGTTTAGAAAATAGATTGTTTGTAATCTTAGTCCTGTAGCCAAAAGCACCAATCAGCTGGTCCAGTATGAGACAACAGAGACTGGGAAATAATGAGACCCAGTCTCTGCTGCCTCATTTCGTTCAAGTGGTACTGTGCCATTATAATGTAGTAAAAAGCAAAAAAAGTAATTGTTTTCTTGCTCACTTAGTGTGCGCTTCCCCCCCCACGATTTCAACTGGAATCTGTCATGACCCCAGGGTGAGACCCTTGTCATCATTTAAAGTATTGAGCAGTTTTACAATGTAAATAAGTATTTTTTTTTTATCTGGTTGATCCTGCCTCCTGTGTTTACCTTGTGTGAGATATCCATTGTGGTTGTGGATTGAGGTAGCGCAGCCGCACTGCAAGTGTTGGAGCGTCTGTGTTAATTTAAAAAAAGAGTTCTTTTTTTATTCTTATTTATTTTTTCCTTGTATTTTTTGTGCCGCAGAAAAGAAAGCTTGGAGATACGCTGTATTTTCATTTGCTTACTGTCGGGACTCGGGACATCTGAACGTCTGAAGGAGAACCAGTACAGTTGGTGATTGATAGGGAGCGGGTGAGTTTGTGGCCATGGACTGAGCGGGGGCAGTGTGAATCTATAGAGCAGGCACCTAGTAAAATGGAAGGACTGAAGTCCAGAGTGATACCATTCGACTCTCCTGCCCGACTGTAGCCAGGTAACACTACATCCACAATGGCACATTTCAGCAGACTGACTGTTCTCTTGCTCGACTGCAGCCCTGTAACACTTCTTCCCCAATATGGCACGCTCCCCAACAGTTATCCTCTTAGTGGCTGCTTATTGTACAGATTTGCTGATTTACTGTCAGCCTACTCATTGCACTGATTGCTTCAGTTACTGTGCTTAACAGCGCTGTAGTATGCAGCAGGGGAGAACCATTACTGTACTGAACCACAGTCTGGTTAGCAGATCAGAAAGTTTAGACTCAAGTGGGCGAGAGAGGTCAGAGAGACTGTAATACTTTAAAAAGAAAGCTACACTACTTAAGTATCCCTGTAAAATAAACGTGTGTTGGGGGGAGGGGGGGGCTTAATGTAACCAGAGTGCTGTTTAATACAGCACATTACTGTGCTACTCCTAGCTCAAAAAAACAAACAAAACATACATACACATCATTTTAATGCAGGAGGAGGAACTATTTTATTCCAAAACTTACTTTAAATTAATTTAGCAATATTTTTTATAAAACTTACAGTACCCATTTTCTAAGCACAACAATACCCTCCAGGGTTGGCAGTATTGTGCTATATTGGACCTTCCAGGGGCTATACGGCCTGACGCCTGCGGCATCAGGCCTCATTACGCCCCTGGGGGGTCTGGCATAGCACAATACCACCCACCCTGTCGGGTATTATTGCTTACATAGATCAGGCCACACACGGACGTGCTTCTGCGTCCGACGTCATCATCACTCATGACGTCGCCTGTTTCTGCTTGATTCAGTGTCACTTAGTTACAGCTGTGCTCCAAACTATTATTGCCTTTCTGACAGCTGACTCTTGTTGCGGACAGCGCTGAGCCAGGTGCCCTGCTGCAGGCAACAACAGTGAGGTACATTTCTTTGCTACTTGCCACAGAGTAAGTAAACTACTGGCTTTTTGTTATTTTCTTAAACAGGGAAAGACACAGGAAGAAATTTAGTAATGGCATTACAAAGAATAATCATGCAGATCAAAACAGAGCAAGGAAACAACTACAGTATAAATAAAGAACATTACCCAGAAAGGCATTTTTAAAGGTTGCAAAATTATACAAGCTAGAAAAACTGAAGCACCTCTATAAACTACAAGCTCATTACTGGGTCGCTCTTCAAAATGGACCCTTGATTCATCCATTTTACCCAGTTAAATTAAATCTATCTATCGCTCTCTCTCTCTCTCTCTCTCTACCTATCTACCTACCTAGGGGTGCCCACCCTCGGTACCACATCTTTCTTCCACCCTTCCCTGCTGGTTGCCTGCCCACTTCCCATCCCATACAGATAACAAGGCTGCAGCCTCAGAAAGGCTGCTTTCCCTTTGAGAAATGTAAGGTGGGTGAGCCCTCTCTTTAATGTACACCAGGACTGCAAAACTTATAGAATCAATCCATTTCAATTCTGACTGTTTTCCAGTTCCAGATTGATTCTGCTTTTAACATCTCCCATTCATTTCTATGCAGGGCTTGTGGTTACATCACTTGTAGTTGCATAACTCCATCTACACGAAGCCATTGTTTGGGGTGGATTACAGGTTATCTCGCTTTTTGTAATATTGAGCAGTGCTTGCTTGTTAGTTACTGATTACAGTGACACTTACTGTAACCCATGACATGTAGAGTAGCATCACTCTCTGCCCTGCTGTCCTCCTCAAAAACCATGACTTTGTAATCACCGGTGTCACCCTGTCAGGACACAGCCTGGCCCCTGATGCCACAGATGGGGTCCGCTCCAGTTATCTGATCATCAGTGCACATGGCAGAGAGCTGGGCCACCATGGAAGCCAAGCTATAGGAAAGTTAAAGGGAATATTAAAATAAAAATCTGGATTTACTGTAAACCTTGAGCTGTACAGTAGCATTTGACAGTGCCCCAGTGGCCACATCACAAAGTGTCACTCTGTAATTGCTGGTGTCATTGTGCCCAGTGTTATCCAGCTATAATGTCCCATTTGAGAGGAACAACTCGACTCTGCCTTGGTAAGCTGGGTCATACACTGTGACAGACCCTGAGACAAACGTGACAATTTGCTACCTGTTTCCCTCGAAGTACCAGGTCAGGCTGTAAATAGAATCATCTGGGTGTGGAAAGCCACTGGAGGCAAAAACAATTTCATATGCACATAGTGCACATCCACCATCTCTTATAAGTAGCATACCCTACAGTCAGTTTTTGTGTTTTTGCAGAAACTGTTCATTATTCAAGGAGCAGTCTAAGGAGCTACATTAGACACTGCTATTGAGGGGTTATTCAAAAGAGATGTTACATATGGCATTTTAAAAGGCAGCAGCAAATGTAGAGTCCCTATTCCCTAAACAACAAAGGGTGTCAAACAACCAAAATATTGGTATTTGAATATAATGCCATGAAACTCCAAGTAAGAAGGATCACAAAATGGAACTGGAGTATCCTAAAACACTGTACTGTTTCTGGAATATCTGATGATCCACAATGTTTGTTGTTTAAGGGATAATGCAGTTGTAAGGACTCCTTAGTCCACAGCCATCTTTTAATAAAAATAATCTCTTTTTAAACTGTTTGCCACAACAGCTGAAAGGTTTTTTATGTCTGTGGATGGTGTTTTGCCTGTAGGTATGGAAAAATGACTGTAGTATTTAAACATCTTGGGGGTCAAAAACTTGAAATAAAATAGTCCATCATATGTTGTGCTGACTCTGTTATGTATGCAACTGCATGTCTCTTTACCAAGGTCTGTGTTGACAGGACTGTCATCTGCTTACTCAAAGTACATCCAGGGAACAGTAGTGCCTGGCCAATGTGAGACAGAGGTAATAACATGTAGTTTTTGGTGTCTGGCACTTACTATAGACAATTAGTTACTTGAATGAGAGGACTAATTAAAGTAATAAAACCAGACAGATACTTAAAGTTCAAAATGTGCTCGTCTTTATTTCTGTAAAATACGTGATAGTGCTGAGAGTCCATTCAGGCATGTCAGTGATATAGCAGTGCTACAGGGAGATGCAAACAATAGAGTTGGAATAAACAGTACACAATCAAAAACGTGATTCAGATAACTAAGGAGCTCCCTCTTGTAGTGACGACTGAACACCCCCCCCCCCTCCTATTTTGCACAAAGAAAAAGCAGCACATTATGAAGTTCAGGTATCTGTTTTTATTACTTTTATTGGTTCTTTCATTCAAGTGGCCAAGTTTCTATAATAGGTGCCAGATACTAAAAGCTACAGGTTATTGTCCATTGCTCAAAGTGTACATCCAGGAGCTTATCTGTGACATTAGGAATGTTTATCTCTAACAGAGGATAAATTGGGATGTCTTTGTGGAGATCAGGGAACCATTTTACAAAGCTATGGTTCAACCTAACATTTATTCTTGGCTCTCAGATTCCAGGTCTGTACAGTTATTTAATTAACAATATTAGTTTATTTTTTGTGCCTTGTCTTAGTGAATACACTGCCCCCAAACTGGATGCATGATGATGGACTCTCACTTGTTTACTTGTCCACACTTCAGTGGGGAATCATTGCACAAAACATGAAGTACTCTGAACCCAAAATAACAACAAAACAGATATAAATAAAGAAACAAAAAAAGGAAATCTTGTCTGGATTCTGCCTTGGGTGCACACTTTGAAATGCACCACAATAAGAACCCAAGTGGCCTTAATTTTTGTGGCATAGAACATACCCCCCCCCCCAAGTGGAGGAGATAGAGTGTCCCATCCTCTTACAAAAAAAAATTCACTGGATACTTGACCTGCAGATGAAAAGAAACAATCAATTTAAATGATATCCTGGACTTGACAGGGTTCCTGTGAATAAAATAACTAAGTAATTTGGTGAGGGGTCAACTAACTTGACTGATTTGTTGTTTTGTAAGGCTTGTCTTTTCTTTTCTGTGTATAAATATAGTTTCTAGATATCTGCCTATTTTCAACCTATCGGGGTCCCTTTAATACAAAGATATAAAATATAAGCCTGAAAGAAACCCCATAGCAGAATTCAACTCTGCAAGAAGTGAAGAAGCAACAGTGCAAATATTTACTAATATAACCACTGTCCAATGTATTGTTAATAATTTGGTATTGCACATATCTCTTTGAAAAGTAAGTCAAAATATGTTGTGTAAAGATAAATTATATAATCTCCTGCAAATACCACTAGACAATTGTTATTTTTTATGGTTTTTAATCTGGTTTAATTTTTGTGTATGTACCAATATTCACAAGCTATTTTCCAAATGCACTTAAGCACTTTTACTGTGAGCTGAGGGATACATAGATACATAGACACTGTCGGCAGATAAGGACCTACAGTCCACCCAGTCTGCCCATTTGAACTTGTAAGTTCAATTTATGTTTTCCTACAAGTCTGTTGCCCCTTACCCCTGACCTCCAGAATTCCCTTATGTCTATTCCATGCATTCTAAAATCCCATGATTGTTTCAGCCCCCACTGCTTCCTCTGGCAGGGTGTTCCACTTGTCCGCCACCCATTCTGTGAAGAAATTTTTTCTCATGTTTCCTCTGAATCGCCCTCCCTCCAACTTCGTCCCATGCCCTCTAGTCCTGGAATATCTTTTTCCCTGAAAAATAGTGTATTTCTGCACCCTGTTCCTCCCTGTAAGATACTTGTATGTCTCTATCATATCCCCTCTCTCTCCCTCCTCTCCTCAAGGGAGTACATATTCAAGTCTGTCAACCTGTCCTCATAGGACTTGTGATGCAATCCATGTACCATTCTTTGTTGCCCTCTTCTGAACCTTCACTACCCTGTTTACGTCCTTACATAGGTAGGGTCTCCAGAACTGTACACTGTACTCCAGGTGGGGCCTCACTAGTGTCTTATATAGTGGAATTACTGTATGACCTCCCTTTTACTTTTGGTGATGGCTCTGCCTATGCACCCCAGCATCCTATTTGCTTTACCTGCTGCCTTGTTGCAATGTTTCCCTACCTTGAGGTCATCAGAGATGATAATCCCAAGACCCCTTTCCTGCTTGGTGCATTCTATATCCTCACCCCCCCCAACTGATATGTTGTTCCAGGGTTTTTGTCCCCATTATGCATTCTCTTGCACTTCTTTGAATTGAATTTCAACTACCAAACCCCTGACCATTCTTCAAGTTTCTGCAGGTCCCTCCTCATTCTGTCTACACCCTCTGGTGTGTCCACTCTGTTACAGAGCTTTGTGTCATCAGCAAACAGGCAAATTCTGCCTTCTAGGTCCTGTGTAATGGCACTGGTGAAGACGTTGAATAGGACCAGTCCCAGCACTGATCCCTGTGGTACCCCACTGGTCACTCTTCCATCTGTGGAGTGACAGCCATTTACCACCACCCTCTGTGTCTTGCCATCCGGCCAGTTACCTACCCACCACACTACTGTCCTGCCCACTCCCATATTCCCCAGTGGGTGTAATAGCCTTCTATTTGGCACAGTGTCAAAGGCCTTGCTGAAGTTCAGATAAGCCATGTCCACTGCCCTCCACTGATCCACCTCCCTAGTCACCCAGTCGAAAAATTCAATGAGATTGGTCTGACATGACGTCCCCCTGGTGAAACCATGCTGCCTTGGGTCCTGTAGTCCATTGGCAACCAGATGTTCCATCAATCTCTCCTTCAGTAGTGCTTCCATGATCTTCCCCACTACCGAGGTGAGGCTGACTAGTCTGTAGTTCCCCGCATCCTCTTTGTTCCCACTTTTGTATAAGTGGACTACATCTGCTATCCTCCAGTCTTTGGGTACCTCCCCTGTTTCCAGTGATCAGCTAAACAGGATTGCCAGAGGTTCAGTCACCACCTCTCTTAGTTATTTAAGAACCCTAGGGTGCACCCCATCTGGCCCCATTGCTTTATCAACTCTTATTCCTTCTAGTTCCTTCAGGACCCTTTCTCATGTGAAAGGACTTGTGTCCATTTCTGCACCATTCCCACCCCTTGTGCTCCCTTCAGCAGGAGTGTAGCCAGAAATTTCCATTTTGTACACAATTTCCAACAGTTACACCCCCCCAATTAAAAAATGTACACATCCTTTCCAAATGGCACCCCCTTCCAAACAAGTCAGATTGTTATCAGATGACTCCTTTACTCTCTAACGAGGTTATACATTATTGGACACTCCTCAGTGGCCTACACTAACCGAAATACTACAGATTAGAATGATAATATTAACAGAGTGGCTTATGGTTTATGGCAGGCACTCAACAAAACTGTACACAAATGTGTACAGTGAGTATGCCTGTCTACACCCTTGCCCTTCAGGCCCATTATCCATTACCATTAGGGAAGAAGAGTTAAATATACTATTGGCGGGAGGTGTGTAGCTATAATGCTTCACTCCATGGGTAACGGGATACTGTTAAGACAGTTTGTTGAATGGTTCCCCTTATAGGACTAAGTCAGTGTTGATGTTCAAAAATGGGGGGGGGGGGAGACGAAAAAATACTCCACTCAGGCTGTTGTAAAATTTCTCAGCATTCTTTATTTTTGTTAATTGCCCTGATGTTTCGCATTCTTGTGCTTTTTCAAAGGGCTTTTCATACATTCTGTAGGAATAATGGATAGATATTGTTTCTAAATCTTATATTTTTGGATTCCATTTCTTTTCATTATTCTTCTATTAAGGTTTTCTATTGTACTTCATTACCACTGTGCTTCTTTCCCATGCTACTTATAGTACACACTCTGTACTCTATTCACTCTTATAACTAAAACTTTACAAAAATAATATACAGTAATAAAGAATATGTACCCAGTATTCGTGCTTTGTTTCCAAACTGGCAAGATGTTTTTTACTTCTGCCTTTGCCTGTTCTACTGATTCTTCATGGCAAAAAATTGCACCAAACTTGTGTCTTAACTATAATAATATAAACAATATGTGAATATGCCTTCAGCAACCTTATTTAGCAGGTTATTTTCAATACAATAATCAAACAACTTTCCCTTATTGCTACCTTTTCTGTTATAACAGTGTACCATTTAAAAAAATCTTAGTTGGCTACATTTTACCTTGTGCAGCTTTATCTTTCAGCTCGGCATGTTCAGTTTCCTTTGTTCTTTGTCTTCCTTGAATTTTAGGTTCTGTTTTTAAAACATTTAAAGTTGTAATACAATCAAATTTCTTGCTAACTGTTTAAACACTTCTACAATGTGTCTTTACCTGTATAACTGGTTTTAACACTTTTTACTCTCTTTTGTGCTGAATGTTGTTTCCAACTCCTTGTTTCTTTATTTTTTTATTTTATTGTCAGTCCCTAAAAAGAGAATCGATCCTTTCAATATCCTTCAATATTTTATTTTTTCAGTCCTATTAATCTTTAATTGTATGTTACTATCTCACTTTACCTGGCTGGTATGTGTAGATACTTCGAGTATAGTGTTAAAAGTCACCTTCAGTTCTTTCTTTAGCTTTATTATGTGAGCCTTGTATCTGTATGTAAAGAAAATAAGCTCTTTTAATCACATTTTAAATTTATTTGACTTAGCCACAGCTCCTAGATATCCAAATATTTGTCTTTTCTTACCTTGTGCTGATTCTGTTGTTCCTTGCATTGTCTGGTGCAGCTACTATGTGTAAATGTGTGTATGTGTGGTGCAAACTCTCTTGCTAAATACCTCTCAGCCTGATCACCACATGCAGTTTCACCTGCAATGGATGAGCTCCAATTAAGCTCAACTCATGGTCACTTAGCAACCTTTGTTGTGATCAGGCCATTGCCTGGCCAGAGTGTGTCTTTATTTATTTATTTAATTATTCATTTCTATGTTTAGTTTATTGAGAAACTAATGATGCCTTGAGGTGTTGGGTTTTCTTAATAAGTTGTGATTCTTCAATGTGTTTAAATTTGTGTTTAGTTAATGTGTTTTTTATATGGGGGTAGTACTGTGGGGGGTTGGGGGATGACCTCAGAATGTGAAGTGTTCTTAACTTTATAATTTCTTGCTTTACCATGTTTTTGTTAACATTTGCTTGCACATCCCTTCTTTTTCATGAACATTCAACTAATTGTGATGTTACTTTCATGTTTCTGACATATAATTTGTTGATGGAATGTTGCTGTCTTCTTCTAGATTTCCATATACCATTTGTATATTAAAGTGGAGGACAATTTTCATTACGGCTTACTAGTCACATTTTATCATGTTGCCATTCTGTTTTTAGGAAAAACGAACCCATTTGTAAAGTGTTCATTTTTTAATGTGTCTAACCTTACTATTTTATGTTTGTTTTTTTATTTTTAGTTTTTTGTTTGTGGAGGCATACTCCATCTCTCTTACTTATTTTAAGATTACCAACAAGCATTCCGGTTTGTGTCCTTATTCATCCCTATATTTCTTTCCAGGGTTTGCAACTGAAAAATCCATTTCACTTCTGCTCTGTCCACCTTTTTTTATAGTCCCCTTCCCTTACTGGTTTTTGAATTTGTTCAAGTCCCCAGAATCTGAGTGAGGCTCCCGTATGTCCTTGCTCAGCGCAGTGACTTGCTACCTGTGATTTTTCTTCCTGTCTTCTAATATCCCCTTTATGTTCTTGTATGCGTGTTTTTAAAGCTCGGGTCATTTGCCCCACATAAAAATGGCCACATGGACACTGTAATACATATATTACCCCCTCTGTTGTACAGTCTATATGTTGTCTTATAGGGTACTCTTCACCCATGTATGGGTGTTTCAACACTTCTTTTTTGCTGGTATGGTTACATACCGAGCATCTTCCACATGGCACCATTCCAGATTTGAGGGGTCCTAGTAAAAGTTGCATCCCTTGCTGTACTGGGATTTTAAATTGGGCTCTCACTAGTTTGTCTTTAATAGTTTTAACTTTTTTTGCTGCAATAATGGGTCTTTCTTTAAATTCCATAGGGACTTTTTCTCCTACTGACATTATATACCAGTGTTTGTTTATAATTCTTTTGATTTCTGTAAATAAATCATTAAACTTAGTTGTAAATACCACCCTTGGTTTATGTTGTTTTTGTTTGGTTTGTAGACTGTCTTGTCTAGTTACTATCTCTATTCTTTGGTTAGCTTTTTTAAGTACAGACTTCTTGTATTCCCTTTGTTGAAATCGATTTATCATTACTTGTTTTTCTTTCTGAAAATCTTGTTCTTTAGTACAGTTTCTTTTCACTCTAACTAACTGTGAATAGGGAATGCTTTGTTTCAATCTTGTTTAATGAAAACTTTTGCCATGCAGGAGTGTGTTCCTGTCTGTCAGTTTTTTGTATAAGCTTGTGAATAGTTGGTTGTTTTCTTTATATATTTTGAGGTCAAGATATGATATTTCCATTTTGTTATGTGTCATAACAAATTTTATATTAGGATTAATGTTGTTTAAATAATTTAAAAATTGTTCTAACCTCGGTATGGTACCTTTCCAAACAAACAATCCATCATTTATTTATCTATTCCATATGTTGATATCAGTAAAAAATGAATTTTCTATATCATTTCGTATATGTTCTTTTTCTAAATTGTACATAAAAGCGTTTGCATAGGCAGGTGCCATTGTGCTTCCCATAGCAGTACCCCTTACCTGTCTATAATACTCTGAGTCGAACTCAAAATAATTATTTGTCAATATGATGTGTGCTAACTCTTGTAGTATTCCTGTCTTTGGATGCACTTGTGGGCTTCTTGTGTTCAATAATTTGCCCATTGTTCGTATGCCATCTTCATGTGGTATGGACGTGTATAGGTCCACCACATCCACTGTTACCAATATATCCATTTCTTGTATGCCATTAAGTGTCATTTGTTCCAGTTTGTATATCATATCTGTGGTATCTTTAACATAAGTTGTTGTTTGTTCAACTAAAGGTTGTAAGTGAAAATTTATATATTGTGATATTGTTTCAAATAATGATTCATTAGCTGAAACTATCGGTCTCCCTGGTGGATTTTTTTGATCTTTATGTATTTTAGGGATGGCATAGAATGTTGGTCTTCTTGGATATTTGTTTAGTATTATATTGGTTTCCCAACTATGTAGCCATCCATTATTTTCAAATTCCGTTAATGTTTGTATTATTAATTGTTGAAGTCGGTCAGTGGGATTTTGTTGTAATTTCTCATAATTCTGTTGATTTTCTAATAAACGTAAACACATATTTTTATAATGTTTTCTATCCATTATGACAATGCCTCCCCCCTTATCTGCAGGTTTGATAATAATTTGATCATCTTTTTGTAAGTTGTTGAGTGATGTCCTTTGTGCTGTATTAAGATTATTTGTGTTTGTTTTGGTTTGTTGTGTTCTATAGATCATGTATTTCTTTCTGTACTAATGTACAGTATGTTTCTACTTGATGATTTTTCCCTGCTGGTGGATTATATTTAGATTTAATACATAATGCTGTTTTTACCTGTTTCTCATATGAATCAATTCATTCACTTTGTTGAAATTGTGTCTTAAGTCTTAAAGCCCTGAAAAATCTCTGTAAGTCTGCTTCCAACTGGAATAGGTCTGTGAACTATTTTGGAGCAAATGACAACCCTAGGCTTAACACTTCTATCTCTGTATTGGTTAATATTTTGTTACTTAGATTGAATATAGGTATCAAGTGTCTCTGATTCCGTTGCCTCTACCTTGCTCTTGTTTTACAGTTATTCGTCTCCCATTCCTCGATTGCTCCCCACCCACCTTTGTGCCCCCTGGTTCCTCTGACTGGTTTGTCTATCTCTTAGTTGGTGTCTTGCTGTTGTGTCTTGTTGATATGATGTGCCTGGCTCCTGTCTATCTTGTAATGATGGCTCTTCTGTTTCTCTTGTCTCCTTGTGTATATTAGGGTCCCTTGTATAGCTACTGTCACTATCTGTACTGTTCTCATGGTATCTGTTCTGTTGTCCCCATATTTGTTTCTGAGAATATTTTTTATATCTATATATTTTCTTATCTCGATAGTCATTTGCATCGCTTTGAATTTTTTTTAATTTTTGCTACTTAAGCCTTTTTTCATATTCTTTGATTTTTGTTTTTAAACTTTCTAGATTAGTTTTAAATGCTTCTTCTGCTAGTTTAGTTTTTAATACTTCCTCCATTAATGTTGTTTCTTTTTCTATCAATTCGCTTTCATCCAGTATAGCCTCTACAGTACATTAAGTCACAAGATGCTCTATTTCTTATTCCATCCCAGTTTTTGGCTAATTTCTCTGACTCTATGCCCAGATTAGGTTCAATGAAAATCCTTAGCCCTCTAGGTATCATATTGTATTCTAAGTATTTTGTTAATGTCAGACCATGCCACTCTAGTCTGGTATTTTTATATCGATAATTTTCCATTTTTTGTACCAAAGTCTTATTAGTATCACCAAGTTGTTCTTTTAAGTCCCGTTCACCTCTCATAGCATCAAATAGTTTCTTACATGTTTCTTCTGTATATGTTTTATGATACATCGGTCCTTGTGCGCTTTGACCTATATCTCGAAATGCTTCCGTCTTCTTAAGTAGTATCCGTTGATTTACTCAGTTCTTCACGGTAGTAAGTGTTCCACTAGTTCTATGCTGGTGTTGCTAGTTACTTTAAAAAGTCCTTTTTTAATCTGTAATCCCAATATCCATGGAAAGGTGTCCCAGTCCCTCAGGTCACCTCTTTTACAAATTGGCAGGAGGTGTGTAGCTATAATGCTTCACTCCATGGGTAATGGGATACTGTTACGACAGTTTGTTGAATGGTTCCCCTTATAGGACTAAGTCAGTGTTGATGTTCAAAAATGGGTGGGGGACCAAAAAATATTCCACTCAGACTGTTGTAAAATTTCTCAACATTCTTTATTTTTGTTAATTGCCCTGACGTTTCGCATTCTTACCTATATGAAAAACCCTTTGAAAAAGCACAAGAATGCGAAACATCAGGGCAATTAACAAAAATAAAGAATGTTGAGAAATTTTACAACAGCCTGAGCGGAGTATTTTTTGGTCCCCCCCCATTTTTAAATATACTATTGTAAGGACATGGACACTGAGTATTTTTAAATAAGTGATCTCTAATGCCCACAGTATTGGGAAATTAATTTTAAGTGAAGTTAGTGGCCCCTTTTGAGTAACATATAGTTAAAGTACAGTTTAGTTATTGGCAGACAGTCAGGAATTGAATGTAGCCATGGGGGATCACACTTTAATGCCGGAGCCCTAGTGCTAATTGGCAATTGCTGATTGAAGCCAAATTAAGTCCTGTAAAATGTAACGATTTACATGTTTTTCTCTACTTTAGAAAACACAAATATACTTGTACCTTGCACTTTTGTGCACTTCCTCCCTGAAGAAGGAGAAGCAAACTCCAAAATGCCAGAGGTATTTCATGTCTGTACTTTCTTGGGTATTGCAGTCTGTTTTAACTACAGTAAGTAATAATAATAATATGAACTTTTGATACTCTACTACTCTGTGTGCACTACTACTTGGTATTTTGATTCTAGTCCTGTGGTACTCCCCTCCTGTCTGATCCTTGAGTACTCCTGCCCGATCCCTGATTAAATTTATGAACATCTCGGGTAGTCCAGTGGTACCATCCAATTCCCCAATCCTTCACAAAATGGAAAAAATGTCCATGGTAATCCAGTGGTACCCTTCATCTCAGTTGCTGTTATATTATTCATAACCCTCCACCCCTACACATCCTGTGTACTCAGCAACCACTGTCCCCCACCGCTGTCAACTGACTAACCCAACAACCCCTGTCAACTGGCTAACACAGCAATAGTCAGGACAGGTCCACACACAGTACTACAGATGATGGCCTGCCTCTTCTGAATGACATGGACAGAGAAAGCATGTCCTGTAGAAACAGTTGTTACTAAATGTAATTCATTTGAGATGATTTCACTTTATAAACATAAGAGAAAGAGCTTTCTGTACCTTTTCATAATTAATGCTTGGAGCCAGGTCAGCATGACTACATCCTGTCAGTACAATTCCATGTGTTTACACACACTGATATTCATCTGTGCACTTACTGTAGTGCAGAACCATAATGTCCTTTGGTCTAAAATGAATTAGGACAATTAAAATGAACAAAAAAGCAGGTGTCCAACTTATCAAGGTATGTGTAGACAGCACTGGATATAATATTAGCTGCTGCAGCAGAACACACTGGTGGTATTCCACCAGAGAGAACCACATTCAGTTTTCCTGGTTTCGGTCAAGTCCCCACTGCACTGACGACTGACTTCACTCTTCCTCTCTACTGTATGTCTGCAGTTCACACTGCTGAGATGCAGGATCTATATTCTGGACTGGCAATATTTAAAAAAAACAAAGAAAACAACAACAACAGTTTACATGCAGGACTACCATTTGTTGCCAGTTCTAAACACTCTAAAAGTTGAGAGCTGCATTTACGCAAAACAGGGAAAGATGGCCAGCCAGGACACCATCAGCTCCAGTGATCAAAAGCTACATTGACACATGGTGAGAAGATGGGCTGGGAGGAGTGAGTAGTGAGGGATAGCCAAGCCACCATTTTGCTCTCACATCCTGCAGTGGCCAAGGAAAACAAAACCCAAACAACAAAAGAAACAACTAACAGAATTAAAAAAGAAAAACGCCATCGCAATGACTGATTCTGACCACTGGTTTCATGACAGCCTAAATTCAAATTCTCTCTACCCCATTATAAAATCTTAACAGAAGACTAATGTGCTATGAGAAATATGATTTATCTTGGGCAAAGCAGAGCTGGAGCTTTGCCTGCTCCTTGGGCTGAGTTGGGGTCTTGACTGGACTACCCATGGATTTTAAAATGGACCTGACCTAGTCAGGACGTAAGGGTTTATGACAATGGCTGCACTGATTGCTGTCTGTGATGCCATTAGCATGAATAATAAAATGAAATCAGATGAAGAAAAAAGAAAGATTAAGAACGGGCTTACTTACTGTTATTGGGGTGAGTTGTTTCTGGGTGGAATTGTGACTCAGTTCGGGCACAGGATAAAAAAGTCTTGTTTTTAGTGGTGTCTCATTTACTTTTTCTGTTTAAATGCTTTGGTTTTTCCCTATTTGATTTTGCTTGTATCTTAGCATATGAACATGGAAATGGTCAGCCTATGTCAGGTTCTGTTTATGTGTGGCCCACATCAGGATTCCTTGATTCTGGCTGTGCCCCAGCCAGTTCAAATTCCTGGAACTGCCACTCTGGGAATGGGGAACACACAACAAATGCCACAACTGACAGCGGCTCCTCCATGTTGGAATCATCTGCAGCTCCTCCAGTCCCCTTTGGGAGGGGGGGGGACTGGGACACACAGCAAATGCCACAAATGGTGGCAGCTCCTTCATGTTGGAATCATCTGTAGCTCTTCCAGTCCCCTTTTGGGGGGGGGGGACTGGGACACACAACAAATACCACAACAGGCGGCAGCTCCTCCATGTTGGGATCATCTGCAGCTCCTCCACTCCCCTTTGGGGGGGGACTGAGACACACAGCAAATGCTGCAATTGGTGGCAGCTCCTCCATGTCACGTTCAGTGGCATCTAATTTAGAGATAACTTTAAGTACTTGGGCATTAAGCCAGCCAAATTCTTAAGTTTGAGTACTTGCATGGGGAAACAGAGTGCTGTGCATCTCATTTACAGCTATCTGCCAGGTAACAGTTAAAAGAAAAACAAGGCTCAATAGCAAAATTATTGTCGTTTTTTAAAGATGCAGAATACAGCAAAAAAACTCAGGGTATAATGATCCTAATGAGAGAAAGAAATAAACTGTCAGCCAGAATCCAAGAATCCTGATGTGGGCCACACATAAACAGAACCTGACATAGGCTGACGGTTTCCATGTTCATATGCTGCGATACAAGCAAAATCAAAAATCAAATAGGGAAACCTTCTGATACCTTCCCTGACTTTAGGTTTGTCCTTGAGGATATACCATCAAAATGCCTTGTCCCTCAGGTTCACTCCTCTTGCTGTTCTGAGCTCTGTTTTAGCCTTAACATATCTGACCTTCCTACTGGTCTCTCTGGTTGCCACAAGCTAATCCTCCCCATCCTGCCACAAGCTAATCCTCCCCATCCTCTTCTTTTTGATCCTCCCCCCTTCATTTCTTGAATGCCTTGTGTGCACTAGGTTCAACATTACTCCCTCACTTGTGGATCCTGGACCAATTGTCAAAGAAATGTTTCCTGATATGCTTCTAGCAATAGCAGGAGGTGGTTCCTTGGACTTGCCATGACTGGGACTTTCCAGTCAACATCCAGCATGTTGAAGTCCCCCATTATCACTACTTCCCCTCCTCATTTGCCCTCCTCAGGATTTGCCATGTTTCCTTGTCTGTCCCCTGGTCCTGGCTTGGTGGCATATACAGTACCCCTACCCTGATTTGTTTCTCCTTGCCTATGGTCACTAGTGCCCACAAAGACTCTGACCCTCCACAGCCACCCAGATTGCAAATCTCTGTGGTTTCAGTGTCTTCTCTTATGTACAGTGCTACCTTCTTCCCTTGCCCTCATTTTTCCTTAATAATCCATACCTCAGTACAGACATGTCCTACTCCTGGTTCTGGTTTGCAGGCATCTCTGTCACAGACACCAGGTCTAAATTACCCTCCGCTACCGATGCTTCAGTTTGTGGCATCTTGTTGCCCAGACTTCTTGTATTGGTGCATAGCAGTATTTTTTTTTACTGTGCCTCATTGCCCTCAGGCAACTGGCCCCCATTAGTCCAGCCCACTCACCCAGCCCCAGCACCCTCCTTCCCTGGGACTTACTGCTCCTCCTTTGTCATCCTGGCTTACCCCCCCGGGAGGAAACATTGGGAGGGGTCACTACTCCTGATGGAGACTCAGTCAGTGCCTTGGAAAGAGTGCCACGCTCGGCGGTGTGGGGTCTACAATGAGTGGTGCATGTCCTCCTGCAGCAGCTGCCTATTTTCCCTGGTTTTCCTTCCCCAGATGCCAAGGAGAGCTCCCAATGCACATGCAAGCATGTGTGTGTTGCGTCTGAGCATGTCGGCATCCCACTCGATTCCTTGACTCTGCTTGCATCGCCACCTGAGATCACCCAGGTGGCGGTAGTGAAACAGAGACAACTCCCTTCCGGAGGTGGAGAACATCCTCTGGGATGCACGGCACACCTCCCTTAGCTGGCCCTCTGGTGGCTCAGGCTTGTTACCAAACCTGGGTGATCAACATCATGAGAAGTAGTAAGTGCTGTTGCTGTGCCAGCAGGCCAGTGGCTACATAGCAGTTTGTAATAATGGTCACACCCTTTCCCATTATATTTTTGCTGATTCCACTCATTTTACACTTCTACTTGGGGGGTCAGGAGGCCCCCTAGTATATCCATGGTAAAGTATCTAACTGACCTTGTCCCCTTCCTTTCTAGTTCAAACTAGCTGCAATGTACTGAGCCCATCTTGCTCCCAGCAGAGTCTCTTACTGTCCTTGTTAGGGTAGAGACCATCCCCTTTGTTATTGGTCTATAATGTTCTGCACAACCTGGGCCCTGGCAACAACAGACACCTCCTCTGCCCTTATACTCCAGTTCACCCACTTCACTTCGATAGATAAGAACGTAAATGTTAAACTAGGTCTGCTCTACAGAACAGACAAAGTCTGACCCCAGAAGCACTTAAACTTGCAATCCACAGCTCGGTACTATCTGTTATTGACTACGGCTTGGTTATATATGGAGCTGCCACAGCTACATCTCTCAAAAGACTAAATACTGCCCTATACAAAGTCAGTAGACTTATCACTGGTGCCGGCTACCTCACCCATACTTGTGATCTATTCGTTCTAACCAGCTGGCTCAAACTACAAGACCGAATCAAGTACCACTCATGTATACTTGCCAAGCAGGTGTTGCGTGGAGCCCTGCCAACTGGCATAACCAGTCTTCTATCAAAGCCTCAAAAGTCACGTCACACCCAGTCCTCTGTCTCTGAATTCTTTCATGTTCCTAGGGTTTGGACCACCCAATGCCAGCGATCCTTCCCTTACAGAGCTCCTAACTGGATGAATGGCCTGAGCTGTGTACTGGCTTGCATACCTCAACTTACCCAGTTCAAGAGTCTCCTGCATCTGCACATCTCGAAGGAAAGTGAGTGTACCTGCTTTAATTAGTCATGTGACTTGCACCTCATCTGGCAACCTGCATCCCCCAGCCTCCTCGACAAGGCCCCTGGCTGCATCCTTCCTCCCCTGCTCAATCACCTCTATCACCCCCCTACCTGTCACATCCTGACCCTCTTACTCTGTCCCACTAACTCACCCACTATGACCCCTGACTGACTCTTTACTGCACCTTTCTTCCTCCTCCCCTTCCCCCCTCCCCCACACCTCACCATCCCTCCCTCCTGTCACCTTCTCCTTCTGTGCTTGCCCCGTTCCCACCCCTCTTCCTTTCCTGCCTCCTCAACATGCTTGACATTGCCACCTGGCAGCATCCCCCCTTCTCTGTTCTGCTCCTATTCTTCATCCCCTGACTCACCCTTCCCGATTTCCAAATGGGATTACCCGCCCACGTTTTTGCCTATAAAGTCCTAGAATACCAACTATGTATCTAATTGCAATCACCTATGTTTACTATGTATTGTGCTGTTCTACTGTTCACTGTATTTGATATTATCTGTACATGTTATTGTGCTTTATACTCTACCTGTTTTGTAACCCCCCTCCCCATTATTGACGTGGAACCTTTGTACATGAGCTCCACTGTGCTCAAAGGTATTTTCTAATCCTAGATTGAAATGAATAAAAAATAAAAAAATAAACTGCCAGAGGTTCTAGATACCTGCCTCAAATTAGCTGGTGATAGGGCCCTTGCTGTGTTGGCACCTCACCTGTGGCACTCATTAGCACCATTTGATTGCAGCAGCTCCTCTATATTGGTGATTTTAATGATGGATTATGATTTTGATGTTGATTAGTTTGTGTGGTTTATTGATCGATGTACTCCACTGTTTGCTATCATATTTTTATGTAAAGCTCCCTGCCACCTCTGGAAGGGGGTGCTATATAAAATAAAAATTGCATTACAAGTTCATTATGCTACAGTATGTGCACATAGGTGGAGGACTGATGACCATCCAGCACAGTTTGTCTAGGTCATGCAGTTTAGCTTTCCACTTGTGCTGCTAGAGTTAGTGTAGCATAGGGACTTTTAAAAAATGTACTTAGACTGGGGTGCTCCACCCCTGTATAATTTAGGTTGGAGTGATCCACCCCCAGTATAAAATAAAAAATATCAAGTGTGTGGTGGTGGAGTACCCCACCTAAGCACAGTTTTATGTTGTCTTGCGCAGGTGCAAGCAGCATCTTGTGGTACTAGCACAATTCAGAGGTGTGTCAATGTTGGCCAATGCAGGGATTGCTTTTGTGGGTGCATCCCTCAGCCCCCAATTAGCGAACATGCTCCCACTGATGCAAAACTTCAAAGAGTGCCAAAAACTTGAAAGAAATCTGCCACTCCAATGAGGTGCAGTTACCTCATTGGAGCATCAGATGACAAGGCTCCGTTACAAGCCTTTCCTGGTGAAACATTTCAGTAACTATGGCAGCTCCTGCCATCCACCACACACAATCCCCACAAAGCCGTCATGAGGGGTGGCCAGTCCTTGTGTCGGCATGCCCCCTTCCACACAGTTTCTTTGCCAATGGGGGCCCAATCCCCGTCAGTATTATGATCCCCTCCACACACACTTTCTTAGCCAATGGGGACCCAATCCCCGTCGGCATCAGTCCCCCCCAACACTTTCTTTGCCGACAGGGGCCGAATCCCCACCGGCATCATGTTCTGCCACCCCACACACTTTCTTTGTCAATGGGGGGCCCAATCCCCATCAGCATCAGTCCCTCCCAAACTGATGGGGCACACTGGGAGCCCACCCCAGTGTGCCCAACATTTTTCTTTATCTTACCTGTAAATCAAGAAAACCGTCCTCTGATGTCTGGCTTTTTTTCCCTGTAAAAAAGAAAATGGTCCCTCATCATCCCCGGCACCCCCTCTCCCAACCTGCACCCACCCTCTGCGAACTCCACCACCCCACATCTCCTCTCACCCCATACTTACCTCCAGAGGTCCGGTGCTGCGATCTTCTCTGGACCAGGAACACATCTGAACTCTTCAAAAGCTGACCACAAAATGAAGAAAATCACGGTATGCTTTGTAATGGCATCAATGGAGTGTTTCAACTTAGGTTGATATCTCAGCCATTTTTTGGAATTTTGGCTCCAGATTTTCAACATGGGTTTCTTGGGACCCCACTTCATGAACACATGCACTGTCATCTCGTTACTCGGTACTGAAAGGTGATTTCATGATCACTGTGTGGAACTACCTTTCGGGATCAATTAACAAAATGACAGTGCCACTATTAATGAGGTGGGGTCCCAAGAACCCCATGTTGCAAATTTGATGGAAAAAATCCCAAAAATGACTGCATTACAAGCATGCATTGCGCAGTTTCCACTCATGCATGTAACTTTGACAATTTTTAATATTTTCACTCCAGATTTTCAGCATTGCCATTTTTCCACACCTCCTTATGAACAGTATAGCTGTCATATTTCACATCCTGCCCAAAATGTGTTTTCGCACATGTGGTGCACGATGGCGCGGTCGCTGTGGGAAATCAACTTTTGGGACAGATTAACAAAATCACAATGCCACTGTTCATAAGCAGAGATCCCAAAATGCCTATGTTGAAAATCTGGTTAAAAAAATTCCAAAAATAATTGCAATACGGGCATGCATTGTGCAATTTCTACGCACGCTCATGACTTCACCACTTTTTCATACATTCACTCCAGATTTTCAACACTACCATTTTTTTACACCTCCTCATGAACAGTACAGCTGTCATTTTTCACATCCTGCCTAAAATGTGTTTTCGCACCTGTGGTGCCAAATGGCGCAGTGGCTGTGCAAAATCATTTTTCGACTAACTAACTGATAGTGCCACTGTTTGTGGCACAAAAAGCCAATGTTGAAAATTTGGAGTGAAAATACCAACAAACGCCCTGGTCTTTAGGGTTTCCAACCAGAAGGCTTCACTCTGTAGAGACTGACAGGCATCAGGGGTGTGACTTAGGATCATAGGCTGTAATGCTCATGCCATTCCACCCCTACCCTGCAGCCAGTGACAGGCATCCAGGTGTGCCTTGGAGTCTTCAGCCCCAAAGTTCACCCCATTCTCCTATACTACACCCATCTCCGCATATTTCCTTATGGAATGGGATGAGCATAAGGCCCCAACACCTCAAGGCACACCACAACATTTGTTGGTGTCTGCGGGGTAGGGTGAGGTGAAATGGCATGAGCGTTATGCCCAATGACCCAAAGGCACACCCCAACACCTATCAGTCTCTGCAGGGTGGGGCTGGGGTAGGCATCAGTTCAATACTTCACTGCCATTCCAATTATGCATCTCTCTAACTCCTGCACTATCAATGCCAGTGCCAGCAAGACAACATTTGGCATTAACAAGTGTTTGTTTATGTTTGCTTGCACGCATGTGCAAGAAACATATTGCCAATATACGAGTTTTCGTGGGTGTGCCTCCCCAATGTCCAATGCTCTGCTCCCTTCTGCAGATGCGGCCACACCATGCCAATTAATGTTGGAGCTATCTATGACAGCAGTTCAGATGCAGTGGCATACAGTTGAAAGTGAAAAACCGCTGCAATCAGCGGTGGTAACATGTAGGCAATTTGCATACTGCCGTCAGCAGGTAATTTACATACTGCCATCGGCAGTATGCAAAGTACCTACACTCTGCACTGCATCTGTACAGCTGTCATAGACAGATTTGTTTTTGCCAACTCTCCCCCCACCAAGAGAATGCAGTGTAGGAAATACCTTTGCTTTTTGGGGCCAGAATGTTCCACCTCGATGCGTTTGTTGTGAAGCTCCACCTTCCCTAAAACCGAAACAAAATAACAGTTTTAAAATGAAAAAAAAAATTAGTGATGTGCAATAAAAAAAAAAGAAATAAGGCAAATGGGTGTTGTGGGACTAGAGGAGGCATCGACTCGGAGAAATCGATACTTGTAGTTTCAACTGAAATGTTACATAAAGCACGAAAAAGAGTTGGAAAACTTGTAAGTTTTGTTTAAAGAGATCATTTAAATAAGAGATATTTAGCTTGTATAATTTTTTTTAATTAGGTTTTGCAAACTCGGCCCCTCCCCTGGCTGCCCACCAATCTGTGACCCCCCTTCCCCTGCCCCCTCCTTGTTTTACCAATCTGTTAGTTAGTTCTAAGGTTGAGATTTTTGGAGTAAATTACAAAACGGGGTGGGGGAATGGTAATGGGTCCCGCGGGAGGGACGGCTGAGATGGGGGCTCTCTTTGGCATCCTCGATCTTGTCTTCCTGGGTGGTGGGGACAGGATTTGCTTGGGATCTCTCCCCCTTCCCGCTATACAAGAAGCATGGCAACCTTCATGCTACTACTATAGATTATATGCCACAGGGAAACAGCAATGAATCACCCCCTCAATATATCCCCTAGGCCTATCACACCAACCGCCATGGAGGTGCCACTCCCCCCCAAAATGGGCTGTGGGTTGGGGTACGAGCTCCATGTGGTGTAGGAGGGCTAGAGTGGCCTGGTATGGTAGGAAGGGGCTGCCTTTGGATCTTATCGAGGAAAACACTACCAGAGAGAGGGAGGTGTTGCATGGTTAGGGTTAGACACCCAAAGAAATACAAGATCTGCTCCCCTAGTAAAGAGGGATGTTATCAATAGTGTGGGGTTTAAAACAAAAACACTGAACATGAAGCACTGTTTTTTGCAGAGCACCTGAGCAGAGGGCCCCCAGAGTGAGCTGAATTGAGACACAGCAGCGTGTTGGAGAGAAAAATCAACCCATGTGCAAACTTGCCTGAATGGGAACGGTTTGGCCATAGAAGGGGAGAGGGTGCACAAAGGAACCACCAAAAGGGCAGTTAGTATGGCACTGAAGAAACACCGGCCAAGCCCAACTGGGGATCCCATGAATAGCGAGGCAGCCACCCCCTAAAACACCGACCCCAGCCATGGCCTACACACAAACACACAGCCCCATCTGCCGACCCCCGGCATCTTTACGCACAGCTCCAGGCCCTCCACACTCTAACCATGCACCCAGAACCCCAGACCTCCATACTCTAACATCAAGCCATGCAATCCACCTGGTGCTCATCACACGCCCCAGCGGTGCCCCCCTCTGCACTTTTAACAGATAAGGTGCTTGTTTGCAACAAAAGCACCAGGAAGTGCTCATCACCATTACATTAAAATGCTACTAACTGTAACCAGTGCGCTCGGACCAGCTCTCTGGCCCAGACCTGTACGTCCCCTTACCAGAGAGGTTCTCGATGACCTTCATCGCTCATGCCTTGTTGGGGCAGTCCACGAACATGTAGCCACTCTTGACCAGCACCGGGCTGCCAAGAGGGATCTATCAGTCGGTGAACACCTTCTCCAGGTCGGCCGAAGTGGAGGAGTCTGGCAGGTTTCTGATATACAGCTTGTTCATGGTGAGGAGAAGGGTCTGGGATAGTAGGGGGGAATACAGCAACAGCTCCTTTGGGCAGAGGGTTCGGGACCTGGAACAGAGAAAGTTGTCAAAATCTGTGGGAGTCCTGAATGGCAGTGGTGGAAAAGGGGGCAGTTTTATGCTGAGTTAGAATTAATTTATTGCATGCCATTGCTTCTTGTAGTAGAACTGTCGCAATAACACATTCCTGCATTTGTATCTGATTATTTATGTATTCACCCAGCTCATATTAAATTTATTGCATATGTAACCCCCCCTACAAATGGAGGTTCCCAAAAAGTCTTCCTTGAGCTTGCCTAAATGCTCACTGCCAGGCAGGTGTCCTGCGTCTTAGCAGTTTAAATGTGATTACCAGAGCCTGTATAGCCTCTGTGTACTGTCTCTTTAAGAGCTACCTGGATTGCAGCATAAGTCATCTGAGAGGGAGCTCTGTTGAAAGATGTAACTATTTGCTGAAAATCATTTAGAGTGCTAATGAATAAGGTAGTTTGTCTAACCTGCCTTTTTTGCAGCAAGGACTGTTTTGTTTGTCTCCACTATCTTGGTCCTGGACTGCAAATTGGACCAATCAATACTAGTGGGACCTAGAATGAAGCTGGACTACAGCAGCTGTCTGGAGTCAAAATCTGTAGGAATTGTAGTTTTGGGCTTTTGGCGCCTTTTTGCAACTGAAGGGGGAGCTCTTGTTGTGACTGACAGACAGATCAGCCATCCAAAACTTTTGTATCTTGGGGAAATCCCAGACTGCTTGCAATTTTTAGTTAGATCTAAGTTGGAAGCTGAAGAAGAAAGAGCTCAAAGTGATTTTGAGCAGCAATCCTGAGTGGATTCGCATGGGAGAACTGTGAAGGGGCTGAGTTTTTGGCCTGCGTGTCTTCCTGCTGCCCCTGAGAAGGAGAGAAGAGAATTATTTTGGACTAAATTCAAGTTTGTGAGAATGAAGTAAGCGACTGATTTTTTTACCAGGCTCATACCTGAAAAAGATCGAAGATTTTGCTGAATGCGATCGGCCTGTCAGGATTTCCAGCTGCTTTTGAACCCCCGGTTTGTGCAGAGACTTTGCGATTGTGACCAGAGAGCGGTTTGCTTGGTACAGTAGAATTTCCTTACATGTAAATGTGCTGTGTATGGAAAGTGGGTCATGATTTGGTCCCCCACTGTGTGAAATGTTTTCTGCTTGCTGGAAGCTGTATCCAGCCCAAAACGGACTGTGTCCGAATTTGTCTCCATTTGGCCTGGGCCTTGCCACACAGACCCAGCCAGACTACCTGCTGCACAGAGAAAGCTATCGACGAGAGACCTGCCTGGGGATCAGCCCCCTGCTCCACGCTTGAACAGGAACAATGCCTCTGCGAATCGTGTGGGTCCTGCTTCTCCTGGCACTCCAGATTAACCATCTGCTGTCTCGATTTTCGTCCAGCCTGTGTCCAGTCTTGGGAATCGTGAGTAATCATCAGGGTAGCTCCCTGCAACAACAGCCTAAACTAAAAGTGTGTCATCTGGTTGTCTTGTTGTTTTTCTTTTCATGAACTGAGCCCTCCAGCTCTGGATTACAAATAGTGTGTGTTGTGCATGTTGTTTTTCCTTCCATCACAGGGCCCCAACCAGCTACAACATTCCTGGCTAGCCCACCATTCTCCATCTGGGTACCCAGGATGTGTGACTGTTTATAGACCCTGAAGTGCATGCATAACTGTTTGAATGATAGAGTCTTTGAGAAAATTAACCTGATTATGCCCCTTCCTTGTTCAAGTCCCTTAAATAAATCAGATCCAACTTGTTTTTGCATTTACCCGGACTGTGGTTCCAGTTTGTGCAAGAGTACTATACTGCTGTTTTTTGCTGTGTATGACCTTGTTTAGAGGGGGGTCCCCAGGGCCGAGCCAGAGGAAAGCCCTGGTGGTAAGTGCAAACAGTGTGGGTACTTGTGTGGTGTATCAGATGTATTGTGAAAGTGATTATTGTGTATTGTTCTGGCCACTAGTAAGGAAAGAGGGGGTTACAGTGTCGCAGAGGGCTGTTCCCAGGTTAGCTTGACCACTACCAACCCTGACCTCTAGGTGGAGGCATCCGTCTCAGAACTCAGGCCCCTTAACCTGCTACTAGCCAAACAGGCAGGGGTAGTAGCCCTTGGGATAGTGCCACCTGGGGGTTACATGTCATATCACATGTGATTGCTTCTTGCAGTAAAGCTGTAACTATATGGCCCCCCATTGCATTTGCATCTGATCATCAGTTAAAGGATGCCCGACCCACCCAAGTACAGATCCCCCACCTCCTCCTCGCCCACCACCACTCTCCACAATGGCTTTGGATTTTTGAAAGGGATTTAAAGAGAGACATCAATCGGCTCTGGAGAGAGGACTGGCGCCAATAATGTGGTAGGGGTTGGACTAATATTTTTTTTTTATTTGTAGCTTTTTCAAGTTGGGGGGGGTTGCAGATGGACCACACATGGATTGACAATTTGGAGTCGATGCGGCCGTCTCTCCTTGCCAGGTGTGGGGGTGACTCTCTCAATCCTCCTGTGGTTCCGATGTACCGCAGCACACAGCAGCTTCCCTTCTCCAAAAATGCAAACAAATCCTGGTATGATAAAGGTAGACCGAAAAGGGGACACACAGCAGCTGAGAATTATAACTCATCACTGCGATAAGGAAACTTTTGCTCTAATGCATATCTTTAAAAAAAAAAAAAACACTGAAAGAAACTTGCACCTTCAAGTCGCTGTTATCATATCCTTTATAATGAGTTTCTCTCCCACACCCCACATTTCTTGTATAAAGAATTGTGTGGCGCCTTCTTGGTTGTACGGAGCTAATTCACAAAGCCTGTAAGTGTGTGTGTGTGTGTTTATGTTTTGAGGGGTAACATTCATAATCTCAAATATTTCATGCAGATCTAGGAATCCAGTGCACCTTTTTCAGTACAGAGATTAAAAGGATTGTGATATAAAGTGAAACAGCCTTACTGTGTTACAGTCACATAGCTTTAGTACAAATCCAGGATGTGAGGGTTTTATCTCCCTCCGTCCATACTGCAATGCTAATGTCCAACAATATATACCAGGTGGAGGGCCCTAATATTGAACAAAGTCCCTTGTGATCTGTAAATGACAACACAGAACTGTCACCTAGCTGTGTCTTATAGATTGTATGTAGCAGCATAGCAACATCAAGCCTCCAGGGTTCCGCATGTTTGAGTCCCTCTTTTCATTCTCCCTCAGTAATGGGTCAGGATGGACCACTTGAAGTGTAGGGCAGGGTTACCACCTGTCCTGATTTTTACAGGACAGTTCTGAGTTGGGCAGCAGTGTCCTGGGAAAAAAACCACACAAAAAATACTACATGTCCTGACCTTATAGTAGAAAAAAAAATATTGTGTAACTTTCCTCTAAATGTTGCAGAAAATAATACCTTAAGTAAATTGCCTTATAATGATAAGAAACAATAGAATCAGCTTAAAAACTGCAATGATCTGTCTTAATTCTGATTATTTAAATAAAACTGTTGCATTGGTGGAGGTTACATATAGTCCGGGCATATTGTCCTGCAAAAAAATTATGTTTCAGTAAGAAATGTCCTACTTTGGTCTTCTTTAAAAGGTGGTAACCCTAGGTATAGCTGCTGGTAAAGGCAGGTGTGCGGGCCCAGGCCAAGCAGGAACTGCTTCAACTATTCATATTGTGTGTATGGAGGGGGGATTTTTTTTCAGGATATTGTAATGACAGTATTTGTCATTGTCCTATCTAGAAATCTTCGTATTTATTTGTAAAAATATAAAAAAATTAAAACCATGTTGGGTGAGGGGTGCAGTTTTTTAAATAAGTACACATAATGGGAGGAATCAGGAGAGCCCCTGCCTTCTGTGCTTGGGGTGGTGGGTCTTATTTTGAGTCTGATGTTTGCTACCCACCCCACCCCCCATTTCTCTTGTATAAACCATGACTACTTAAATCCCACAGTAGTTGGTCTTGATGGGTTACTTTAGGTAGCCCCAGATAAAACCGATATGGACCCAGGCCACGTAGGAACCACCTCAAGGACTAAATGCTGTGGGGGGGGGGTATTGTTTTCAGAACATTTTATTGGTAGTATCAGGCACTGCCCCAGCTTGATATAATTGGGCTTATTTGTTAACAAAAAAAACTGCGTGAGTGTGTGTGTGTGTGTGTGTGTGTGTGTGTAATATTCAGGATGGCAGACAGCAGAGCGCCTACATTGTGTGTTGAGGGGCTGGGGTCTTGCATTTGAGTGCGACATTTGCTGCCTAACCCCCTTCCCCTCCATTACTCTTGTATAATTTAACCATCAGTGGTTAAACTGTGCAGCACACCAACTCCACCAACAAAATACAGATGCTTCTACACCATTCCCGAATGTCTGAGCTGTCTATGACAGCCGTTCAGAAGAAGTGGTGCACAGCTGAAAGCGAAAAACCGTGGCAATCAACGGTGGTAACATGTAGGCAATTTGCATACTGCCGTTGGCAGGTAATTTACATACTGCTGTCGGCAGTATACAAAGTGCCTACACTTTCCACTGCATCTGTACAGCTGTCATAGACAGCTTCATTTTTGTCTACTCTCCCCCCCCCAACACCCAAGTAGCACGCTGAGAGCCCACCCCAGCGTGTCCTGCGCTCCCCCACCCGCACACCACATATGGCTGACGGGGTGTCCAATCCCTGTTGGCTTCATTGTAGCCCCCAACAGACTTCCAAGTGCCACGCCAGAGCTCACCCCAGCATGGCAAATGTCTGTATGGCTGACTGCGCCAATCCCCATCAGCTTCACTGCCCCACCCAAAAAGAGAGCTGCATGCCACGCTGGGAGTCCACCCCCAGCGTGCGGCAGAAGTCCACACGCTGACGAGGGTGCCCAATCCCCCTCGGATCCACTGCCCCAAAACCTTCCAGCTGCCATGCTGGGAAACCACCCGTGGATGTAAAAGTCCAGTGTAGTCTAAACAAAGAGAAAAACACCTGGGGAAAAAAACGGTCCCTCGTTGACTGTCTTACCCCCCAACCCGCGCCCACCCTCTGCACACCCACCTCTCCACACCCCCTTCACCCCATACTTACCTCTGGAGGCCGACGTGATGATCTTCGGTGGACCAGGAACATGTCTGCACTCTTCAAAGCCGACCGCGAACTGAAGGAATGCCGGTAAGCTGTATAATGGCATAAATGTTTTTTTTTTTCAACTTTGGTGCATATCTCAGCCATTTTTGGGAATGTTTTCACCAAATTTTTAACATGGGGTTTTTGGGACCCCATCTCATGAACTCAGTCAATGTCATTTTGTTATTCGGTCCTGAAAGGTGATTTCACGCTCACTGCGCGAACCACCTTTCGGGACAGAGTACGGAAACGACAGTGTCACAGTTCATGAGGTAGATTCCCAAAAACCCTATGATGAAAATATGGTGGAAAAATTCCCAAAAGTGACTGTTTCACGAGGGTGTGTTGAGCAGTTCCTACGCACACTCATAACTTTGAGAATTTTTAATATTTTCACTCCAGATTTTTCACATTGCCATTTTACCACACCTCTTTATGAACAGACCAGCTGTCATTTTTCATATCTCGCCCAAAATGTGTTTGTGCACATGTAGCACACATTAGCGTGGTCAGTGTACAAAATCAATGTTCGGGACATATTAAGAAAATCACAGTGAGAGAAGTTAAAATGGCTATGTTGAAAATTTGGTGACAAAAGTTCATAAAATTACTCTGTTATGAGCGTGCATTGTGCAATTTCCACGCACCCTCGTAAGTTCATGAATTTGTAATATTTTCATTCCAGATTTTCAACATTGACAGTTTTCCACACCTCCTTATGATCAGTACAGCTGTCATTTTTCACACCCTGACTGAAATGTGTTTTCACACTTCCAGCGCAGAACAGCTCGGTTGCTGTGGGAAATTAGTGTTCGGGACAGATTACGAAAATCACAGTGACACTGTTCATGAGCGGAGGTCCCAAAATGCCTATGTTGAAAATCTGCTGTAAAAAATCCCCAAACTACTTACATTACGAGTGTACATTGAGCAGTTTCTATGCACGCTTGAGACTACACCAGTTTTTGTATATTTTCACTCCAGATTTTCAACAATGCCATTTTTTACACCTCCTCATGAACAGTACACCTGTCACTTTTCACATCCTGTTCGAAATGTGTTTTCGCACCTGTGGCGCCAAATGGCACAGTTGCTCTGCAAAATCACCTTTTCTGTAACAAACTGATTGTGTAACTGTTCATGCAGTGGGGTCACAAAAAACCCATGTGGAAAACATGGAGTAAAAATACCAAGAAACTCCAAGGGCATTAGGGTTTTTGACCATAATGCCCTACCCTGTATGGACTGACAGGCGTCAGGGGTGTGACTTGCGATTGTCGACAGTAATGCTCATGCCATTTCACCCCCATCCTGCAGTCATTGACAGGCATCAAGGTATGCCTTGGACCCTTTGTCCCCGGAGTTCACCCCTTTCTCCTATACTGCGCCCATTTCAGCGTATTTCCTTATGGAATGAGGTGAATGTAAAGGCCTAACATCCCAAGGCACACCTCGACACTTGTTAGTGTCTGAAGAGTAGGGTGAGGTGACATGTCGTGACCGTCATGGGCGACGACCCAAAGGCACACCCCAATGCCTGTCCACCACTGCAGAGTGAGGGTGTAGTTGGCGTCAGTTCAATACTCCACTGCCATTCCTATACTGCATCTGCCTAACACCTGCACTTTATTTTTATTTATTTATTGAAAGATATCGGAATCACAATCCTTTGAGTCATCGACTCCTTTGCAAAGGCTCCATGTCAATAAGAACATTAAGTATCACAAACATTAAACATTGGGTACAACTGTTATACATTTGGCAACAGTACAAACTTAAAACATATGTCACGGTTCTAAACTTAAAACATTGATAGAAGATTAAACATTTGGTAACATGTAATGCAGGGTTACATCAACTAGGATCTTAAATAGGTCCTGGGTCAACACTTTGATTCACATGACAGTACCACAGTTCTGGAGCGTCTTACAAAATAGGCCCCGAGTCAGGATATGATAAAGTGAGATTGAGGATCCTAGCTTAAGGAAATAGATGAAAGTCCTGGGGGGGGCCTCATCTATGTAGCATTGGAACCCGGTTTTAACATTATCTTCAGTCACAGGTTGCTGATTTGAGGAGTGTCCTAAGACTGGGTTTAAACTGACTGAAACTGGATGTAAGGGAGATTGTGGATGGTAGGTTGTTTAGCCATAGAGGGGCACGATAATGGAAGGACCGTTGCCCAAGGGAGGTTCTACAGTGTGGGACTAGTAAGAGGGTGTTTGCAGAGTGTCTTAGTGCCCTTCTGAGCGAAGCTGTTTGAATAAGAGGGTGAAGGCCTGTCAGTGCTTGTCTGTGTAGTATCTGCCTTGCTAGAAGGCAGGTATGATACTTTACCCTATCTTGGAAGTTTAGCCAGCCAGTGAGTTTGTAAAGCTCACAAGTATGGGTTAACCTGTTACAATTAGAGACCAGGCAGCAGGCTTTGTTGAGGTCAAGGTTGATGCTGCGCAGGGCAGTATGAAAGCCGACCCATAAATTACTATGCCGTAGTCCACCAAAAGTAGTATAGAGGAGGACACTGCTAGATACATTGCCTGCGGGGGAATGCAATGCCAATATCTGTATAGGATCCCTAACCTGCCATTGACAGAGGAGGATACTTGTTGGATGTGAGCGTGATAGGTAAGGGACAAGTCCAACATAACTCCCAGGTATTTGAAACTGTTTACCTGTTCCAGAGCAGTGCCACAGGAGTTTGTGATGATTAGTGGCATGTTACGGAGTGGGTTTTGACAGTGGGTGAAGATCATAGATTTTGACTTTTTATAATTAAGTATTAGGTGGTGTTCAGGGAACCAGGTTTTGAGCTCACCAAAGAAGGTCTGCAGGGTGGCTTGAAGGATGTTGAGATGATGATGCTTCTAAAAGACTACAGCATCATCAGAATAAAGCAGAAGCTTCCCACTATAGGACTTGGGGAGGGAGTTCAGTAAGAGGGTGAAAAGCAATGGGCCTAATATGGACCCTTGCGGGACCCCTGTGTGGACCCTTTTTTTTTTGGAGGATGTAGTCTCATTAGCTTTAACCTACTGTGTCCTTCCTTTGAGATAGTCACTGAGCCAGGAGGTGACTTCAGGGGAGATATTTAGTGATGGAAGAGTGAGGAGCAGAAGCTCATGACTGACTGTATCAAAAGCTTTGGTCAGACCGGTATAGAGAGCCCCCACTACTGCGCCATGATCCAGGGCCTCGTGTATATAAGAAGTAAATTCGACAAGGATAGTGGAGGTGCTGTGACCCCTCCTGAACCCATGTTGTTCTTGACAGAGCATATTGTGATTGGTCAGGTAGTCCGTGAGCTGTTCTGCCACTATTTTCTCAAGGGCCTTTGACAGAGGGGGCAGTATGGATATTGGCCTATAGTTGCTGGCAGAAGTGGGGTCACCACTCTTTAATATGGGAGTTATAACTGCACATTTCCAAGAAGTGGGGAACTGGCTATGACATAAGGATAAGTTAAATATTTTGGTGAAATGGGGCAAGGTCACATCCAAGGTTAGCCAGACTAGCTTGAGGTCCAAGCCGTCGCTACTATAGCGAGTGTTTGCCAGGGCTTTGCCTAGGTAGCATTTTGCCTCATTGCAGAAGATGATGCATAGTCAGAAAGGAGGTAGGTTGAAATTGGTTGGGGAGTTTATGGGGTGGTTACTGATCAGGTCGAAGAAGTTAGGGGGGAGAATGTGACTGAGGTCTGTGAAGGCAGTATTGAGGGCTTTGGTAATAGATTTAGGATCCTGGGAGATGACCCCATCAATTTGAAGCTGCCTTGGGGTAGGGGATACATTTTTCACAGTTAGTTCCTTAATGTTTCTCCAGAATTTGCTACCAGAGCCCCAGGAGGTGGTAAAAGCTTGGTTGTAATACTCGGCTTTGGCTTGATGGTTGCCCATATACAGCTATTTCGTGCCCTCTGTAATTCTGTCTGTTTTGGGGGAATTGTGAGGCAAGGGCCTTGTGCCATAGGTTATTCTTCTTTCTCATGCTGCCAAGTAGTGACTTCCACTGCTAACGCCAGCAAGCGAACATTTGGCACTGACAAATGCCTGTTTCTTACTGTTACATACTCTGGTGGCATTATATGATTCTGAGACAAATAGCAGCAAAAAATTCCTGGCAGGCTAACAAGGCATGGCCTGGATGCCATTTTAACCTATCTTTATCTGAAGCATGATGTGAGTTAGGAAAGTCTGAACAGACATCAGAATATGCTTACAATCTCTTAAGATAAACTTCTGAAGATATAGCTGAGTAATGGCCACAGCAGCACACTGGGCACTCTTGTGACTGATTCACTGGTGTTCAGTCATTTACTCTGAGTTCATGCTTCAGTATTCCCACAAGAGATTAAGCAAAAATTCTGCTACAGTAAGAATTCCAGCTGCATTAGCAAAGCTAGGAAGTTTTCTGGCAAACCAGTGAAGTGAAAGGTTCTTGACAGTTTCTTTCCGAGTGCTGAGACATTGAAACAGAACATTCAGGACACTCCTGGAACCAGAATGCTTTCACCCTGTAAATTTGGGTTGGAATTATAGTTCATCAGCATTAGGAGCTCTGTGGCCCATAACGTCTATATCTTTGCTTGTGCCCCTCCTCCCCATTTTAGGACAATGGCAGAGATGTGAGAGGTACAGGGGCTTACTTTATAGCTACAGGGTCCAACCCCTGGCAAATCACCTGTAATTCCAACACTACTGTAGAAATGTTCCTGGATAAAGATTTCAAATTAATAAACAGCATCAGTAGTAGTGATGCCTGGAATCTGATTTATAGAATCAGAGTCATTGGATTCCAACCCTTTTCTAGGAATTGAAGTTCTGGAATTAAAAGCCAAAAATCCTAATTCCTAAAAAAGGGTTAGAATCAGAATCAGATTCCAAGTTTGCATCCAACTACTTTATAAAAGTCCTCCACCTGACTACAAGTACTGTAACTGTAATTTCCTGGGTCACCCCACAATAGCACAATTAAACAGACATCCCCGCTTCCCTCCCAGCCTCTTAACACCCATTCTCCTCCCTACTGTAACTTAGCTAGTTTGGGTTGGGGACACGGTGCCCTCTGCTCTGTTGCATCACTGGGCCCTTCTTGCATTCTTTGGTTGCTGCAGTGTTACCCAGATGCTGTCCACTTCAAAAAGTGCCTGGTCCACCACTGTCTGTCCACTCCTATGCTGCACCTTACCTGTGACCAATGCCTATGCCTGCCTACCACCTTTCTCCAAGTCTGACTCTGAATACTAAATCTGGCCAACTACCTCAAGACACCCAGTCCACCCTGACTCAAGTGAAAGTCCCTACCCATGTTGCACTTGTGAGGTGAGGTGAGGGAGCCAACTGGCACAAAACCCTGGGCCATCATTAACTGCTTCATAATGTCTACAGCAGTCAGCCAAGGTGATGGACTAGGGTTTTGTGCTAGTCAGTCCCCTCACCTCACCAGTACCACATGAATGTAGGGAAGCACTTTCACTTGAGTTGGGACATGAGAGGGACTCAGGAATCAGAATGGGCTGAGTGTCTTGCAGCCTTCAGTGAATGTTCTATGGCTGGAGTCAAACTCAAGAGGAAGTGGGAGGTTGGGCATGAGCAGTTAAGCACTGGCCTCAGTCAACATAGCAGTATGTAGTGTTCCAGTCACTTTTTATGACTCTGGGCGGAGCCTACAGGAGTTTTGCATGTACAAAAGGAGTGATGTCATGTTTTCTGTCCGTGGAACTGACTGAAGGTGTAAATAGTCTCCTCCACCTTACCCTTCTCCAAGAAATGTTTTCTGCCCTCAAATAAATGCACTTTCATGTTACTCAATGGTTGCAGGGTACTATTTTCTTTCTTAAATGGGTGGTACAAGAACTGGAACCTGAGTAGTGGCAGGCAGCATTATTTTTGGGGGAAGTAAGATCCAATCCCCTTCCACCCAAGAAGCTCCTAAAGATCCAGCCCACCTTTTTTTTTATTCATGTGGGAGGCATAAAGTGGATCTATTATGTTGAAATACGATTCACTAGTTTGGGAGCTGGACCTAGGAACACAAGTCTGTGGAATCCCTGCATTTTTTAAGGAGTATGAGAACAGAAAATACTTAATACCTTCAAACTGACTTAAAAACCCTTGGAACAAATGATTATCAGAGTCACCTGGTGTCTCAAAGGGAAAGACTAAGTGTCTGAACTACTAAGTATTCACCTTCTATGGAAAAGTAGACCGCTTTCAGGTATTTCTTAAACATTTATATACTAAAATGGGCACAGTACTTGATAAATACAGTCTGTGATGAAGTGCATTTTTCTTTTTAAGTCTGAGAGATGGAGTTGACTTGCACATGTTAAAAATACCAGTTGCAATTAACAACTCATTTTAGAAACAAAGTTATTATTTTCTTGTCCTATTTACTTTTTTCCTAGCTCAGTTTATAGTGGAGTTGACTTTCTAACATTCCTCTCAAGTTAATTACTTCTTGGAACCTGTAATTCCAGTTTTTACGACTGTGTCCCTGGAACTTTCTACATGACAAATTCCCCTAGGCACCTCACAGCACCTCATTAAGTCATTTGACAACACTATCTTTGCTGGATACTGCATAATAAGAGACCCAGCCTTGCATTTTTCCAAATAATATACCAACTTCATTCTCAGGCAGGCAGTTCTGGGGGGGGGGGAGGAGCACACTGGACTTTAGTTGTTTGTTTGATATTGGTCACAACCAGGAGCCCCTCTAAAAATAATTAAATAAATTTATAAAGCCAGGGTAATTAAATAAATGTATAAAGCCAGGGTTGAGCAGATTACACATTGAATTAAATTATGATTAGGGGAAAGCTGTGATCACTTTCTTAGTGATTTGCTCCCAGCCACACCTAGCATAATGCACTTTATAAATGTGAGACAAGGAAGCTGGAGTATTGTGTTTGCAAACAGAAAATGAAACAGCTGGACTCTAACTCAGATCAGCAAGGTACTTTCTACATTATTTAAAGTGCAGGACCAAACTGATTGGAGCCACTTTGATGTAGTGGTTTGGCATGTTCACATTTTGGCCAAAATTTGATAACTAACAGCCCCTATATGGGACATGAAAGACGGAAAACTCCTCCATTACAGGCCTGTTTGGGCAGTTTGGGGGGGTACACTGGACTTCAGTTGTTTGTTTGATATTGGTCACAACCAGGAGCCTTTCTAAAAATAATTAAATAAATTTATAAAGCCAGGGTTGAGCAGATCACACATTGAATTGGTCACAGCAGCAGAAGAAGCATGTTGGCATTAAAAGCTTAGTGGCGTGGATGTAGAGGCATCAGTATTTAAGCATAACTTTGGTAGAGGATTAATTGTGACTGGGGGTTGAGGGAGTGAGTCTTAATATTTTTAGCATAATGGTTTTCTGAAACTTCAACCTTCAATGGCTTAGACTTTGTAGCCATCTTTACAGTATACCACTAAGCCACATGCAGTGGGGTATGTGTAAAACCCACATCACCAGACCCAGGTCAGAGCTATAAAATCTGGACTGGGCACAGCTTGTGCAAATATTGCTGATCCAGTGGAGCAGCAATAAAAGATAAACTATGCAATACCCTCAATAACACACCTACCCCAGTTTACATTTACCTGATGCCCATTTTTAGGCCTTATATAGTAATATCTTCCTTCAACAGAACAGCTTGTAATGAAATGTGTTGAATTTACATTGACATTTGGGCATATGCACTTTTATATTATATGAATTTTGTGTGTCAGTTTCTAAAAATAAACAAACAATGAAACGCATCAAATGTCTTCAAAAACTTGTCTCAACATTGTGTTTATCTTCTACCTTATCACAACATACAGTTGTCTCAGCACTGTTTTCAGTTAGGGTACAGTACCTTCATGTATATCATGGCCTGGTTCTGTTGAGTTGATTGCTATAAATAAGAAGCTGGCTGCTGACCCACTGAAACAGTGATGCAATTACACAATAACATTCCTTGCATTTTCTCTTAATAAATATTTTTCCACACTAACAAAAACATCCTTTAAACTGTATTTATTATTCTGTACATAACAACAGGCCGCTGTATAATTGCAATAAGGCACTCCAGGATGTGTGTTATCTTGTAATATTGTCACTCCTGGGGTGGTGGAAGCACTCTGCTTTGCCTCATGCTTCAACCCACCCCAGGAGTGACATTATTACATGACACACATCATGTCATGCTTTATTGCTTAAATATGCCCTTTCTCACTGTACTGTACTTTGATTCAGTTTATATATATGCAACAGCCTTTATTGAACAGTCTAGGCTTCTCTTTGACTCCTGATGTCTATTTGCTTTAGCTATAGCATATTGTTTGAACTGCTTTGGTCTTCTTGATGTGGTGCCTGTGTGCCTAAACTATATAATCTGTTTATCTACTGCTACCCATGCATCTCCAGTGAATGACTGTTATAACAATCTGCTCTCCAAGCCATTGTTGTTTGACTTGTTAACTGTGCTGTCTTTGTATTAGTTTCAACGAGGTGCTTTTGCAACTGAGTCTCTGACACAAAGGTTTGCAAATTTGATATTTTTTAAATAAATAAATGTTTATGTTTAAGCCCATGAAACACCCTCATCTAGTTAATGCATTCACAGTTGTAGTGGCTCAGCCTGAGCTTGTTGGTATGAACAAGTACTGAACAACACTGCAAAAGCAGAAGAATGCAGGGACTCCATTAAGTCCAGTGATGCAGCAGAGGCGATAAAGCACTCCATCCCAACCCAAACTAGGATTACAGGCGGAGATTTTCTGAGGAATGGGGGAAGGGAGGACATGTTGATGGTGTGCAAGCACTGTGCAGTGTGGTGGATCAGGCAGGGGCCTTGCAAAACTTTTAGTCAAGTGGGGATTTTAAAAGTATTTTGATGTTGAATCAGAAATTCTGATTTCAACTTCAATGCGAAGTCTGATGGTTTAGCTGTTATTGGAATGGACTTGGGCTTGGAATTACCACAAATCTAACAGATTGGAAAAAGAATGGAATTCATTGATTCTGAGCATCCATTATCATTTGTGTTCTACTGAACCACATAAAGTGAGCAGAGACCCCCAAGACACAGCCTCTATCTGCATTTGCCTCCTCTCTTATTTTAATAAGACATTTCTTTGCTGGTTCTTGCACTTTCCGTGATCTTTAAGGGACCATGAGATGTGGAGACCTAGTAATAGATTCTTTAGAAAACTGGAGAAAGGTGCTGGTAATCAAGAAGTAGTGAAGTCAGCAAGACAGTTGAAGCTTTGTTGCAGCCTCTCTACAGAATTCTGGAACCATGCACGTGTATTTTTAGCTTTAAAATAGGAAAAACTTTGTCTAGTCCTCCTTCCCAGTCAACAAAAACTAAATAAATAAAATAAAAAATGTACTCTCTTTTATATCTTAGTATAACATAGGCCTATCCGAGAGAGAAAATAAGTATTATGACAATATTGTGAATATTTGACCACATTAATGTGTGTTGATTTTGAGGGAGTAACCAACAGATGTAGTAGCAGACTTGTTCAAACTGAAAGACATAATATATATATATAAGTAATGACTATATTTCAATTAAAAATGTGCAGAGATATAAAACAAGATGTAAGAAACAGGACGAAAGTTCTAGAAAAGGCACAAAACCAATGCATTAAAGAGCTAATGCGCTGCCTAAAACTAATGTTAGTTTTTAAAAACAGTCAACCATTATGTTTTACAGTATATCAGAAGTACTTTTCCTTTGTTTTGTTAGAAGGTTTTTTATCTGATGTTAGTAGGTGTGAAGTGTAGGACAGCACTCAGACTGGCAGCTGACATATCTGTCTCTGTCCTACCCCCCACTACATCATCAGCATTGTGATCTCATTGACTGTGACATCACTGTTGCTTAGGAACAGTCACTCAGGGGCTGCCAGATCAGTCACCTGTGATGTCACTGTCAGTGAGATCACAATGCTGATGCTGTAGTCGGGGGATAGAGATAGATAATATCAGCTGTCAGGCTAAGAGCTGCTCCACTCATCTAGCACAACTAGTATCATATATAAAACTTTCTAATAAGTAAAAGGAAAATACTTCAAAAATAAAAAGTTACAATTACGTCTTACAATTTGTATTATTTTCCTAGCTGCCTGTTTTGGCTCCACTAGCTCTTTAAGTATAAATATATAAACAAGCATTTGTCAATGCCGAATGTTGTTGTGCTGGCATTGGCAGTGGGAGTGGTGTAGGTAGAGATGCATAGTGCTGTGATTTTGTGAATGTGTCTCAAAAGGTGATTTTGCACAGTGAGCACGCCATTGTGCACCACAGCTGCGGAAACACGTTTTGGGCAGGCTGTGAAAAATGGCAGCTGGACTGTTGATAAGGAGATGTGCACAAATGGCAATGGTGAAAATGTGGCATCAAAATATTGCAGATTGACGAAGTTACAAGGGTGCATGGAAAATGCGCAACGCACACTTGCAACACAGTCTTTGTATGGAGTTTTGGCACCACATTTTCAACATAGACATTTTAGGACCTCTGTTCATGAATAGTGCCACAGTCATTTCCTCAAACTGTCCCAAAAACTGATTTCACACAGCGGCCGTGCAATTCTGTGCTGGACGTGCGAAAACACATTTCAGGTAGCTGCAGTGTTCATAAGGAGGTATGGAAAAATGCCAGTGATGAACAGCTGGAGTGAAAGTATTACAAATTCACAAAGTCATGAGCGTCTGTGCAAACTGTGCAACGCATGCTCATAAAACACTCATTTTATTGACTTTCGTTCCCAAATTTTCAACATAGGCATTTTAGGGCATCTGCTAATGAACAGTGTCACTGTCATTTTCATCATGTGTCTCGAACACAGACTTTGCAATAAATACACCATGCTATTTCAGCACTGGAACTATAATACTTTTTAATACTATAGTTTAAACCCTTTCTGTATGTGCCTTTGGTGGTGTCTGATATTGAGAACCTAAGTGTCATTTGTGGGTATCCTGTCTGTTTTGGTAGGTACTTTATTTTCTTTGTTAAACAGCTGGTATACCTATTGCCTAATACTTTATAGTACATTGTATCTTTTGCTCAGTCTCTGATTTTTCTCTTCTTTCTCCAATGTTTTAGAACTGTTTAGTTATTGTGGCAGAGGTGTGGTACTGTGTTCTTCTTGTAGTTCAGGTGCCTTTGAAACTGCTGATTTCTATTGGTTTAAACTACTACATTTTTTTTCTCTATTTAAAAAAAAGCTACATCAACTTGGTTTGTTGTCACCTGTTTGTTGTTGCTAAGTAGCAGATATTTTTGCATTGTGCTCTGATTCTGTGATAGAATCTGTATTAGTAGAAGGTAGATTATTGTGATTGTAGTTACCTTTTGATGGTAAGGATAAAGAGGTGAGATAGTAGTGTATGTATTTTCAAATATTATAGAGGAACAGTGGCAGGATTTTTAGGACAGTAAATTAATAAGAAGGGAACTAGGAGAGCTTCAGTAGCATACAAGTAGTGGAATAGCAGTATAACTGCAGTATAATGTGGGGAGTGGTGCAATGCAGTGGCTGTGGGGCAGCCATATTCAGGCAGATCTTCTGGACACTGAGGTGCTGCCCTATCTGCATACATCTTTCTGGACTGAGGGATGAGGTAGCCAGACTCAGAGCGGAAGTAAACTGGGTCAGGAGTACCATCGCCCCTATCCAGAGACCACTCAGTCTAATGCAGCTGCCTCAAAGGATGCAGAGAACAAGGAGTACTTGGATGACAGTGGGCTCAGGAGGGTTAGACCAGTCAGGCAGAGGCACATCCCAGATCCTATTCCACTCAAGAACTCATATGCCACACTGCCAAACAGGGACAACCAAATAGAGGTACCCAGAGAAATGGAAGGAAAGGATGTGGAGGTTAGCCAAGTGCAAAAGACGGAGATTAGCGCCCAGGAGGTGGATAGGCAGATAGGGCAAAATTCAGCAGAAAGGCAGACAGCAAGGTGAACCAGGGATAAAGGACAACCAAGGAAGGGGCTGGAGTAGAACAGCAAAACAGTCTAGGGAGGTCAAATCATGGAAAGTCATGTGTGCAAATGCCAGGAGCCTTAGCAACAAGATGGAAGATCTGGAGGCTGTCATGGTGCAGTCAGACCTGGACATTGTGGCCATCACTGAAACTGGTGTAATGATAACCACGACTGGGAGTTGGCTATACCTGGCTACAACATATTCAGAAGAGACAGGGCAGGCAGGAAGGGAGGAGGAGTGGCACTGTATGTGAAAATGACATAAGGGCCACAGAGATCCAGGAGGAGAACAAAATGGGAAGATACTGTGGGTTAAGCTGGAAAGGAAAATGGGGCCAGCCATCCGAACAGGTGTGGTCTATAGACCACCAGCCCAGGAGGAAGAAACAGATAGGAGTTAATGCTAGCCATCCAGAGGATGGCAGACAAGGGTGAGGTAGTACTGGTTGGAGACTTCAATATTCCAGACGTGGACTGGAGCATTCCAGCAGCAGCATCAACTAGGAGCAGATTTATCCTGGACTCCTTCAGGGTGCCTTCCTCAAGCAACTGGTCATGGAACCAACTCGCAGAAGGCAATACTGTACCTTGTGCTCACAAACAGGGACAGTGTGATGGGGGTAAGAGTGGGGAGCACCTGGGGAACAGTGACCACCAGTCACTGTGGTTTGAAATCACAGAAGAGCAGCACCAAACCACACAAAACACGATCCTGGATTTTGGGGGCAAACTTTGGGAAAATGGGGAGATACTTGAAAGAGGCATTAAGGGAATGGGGCAGGAATCAGGGTTGAGGAACAGTGGGAAGTATTTAAAATGGGGATTACAAGAGCAACAGAATTATATATTAAGCAGGTTAGCAAGAGGAAAAGGAAGAGGAGACCATTATGGTTTTCCAAAGAGGTAGCAAAGAAAGTGAAAGCCAAAAGATTGCATTCAGGCAATACAAAAGACACAGGCAGAAGGGGATAGGGAGAAGTACCAGGAGAAGCAAAGGGAGGCAGAGAGGTCAGTAAGGAAGCCAAAGCTCAGACAGAAGAACACATTGCAAAAATCAGTGGGTAGAGGGACAAAACCTTTTACAGGTACATAAGTGAAAAAGAAAGGCAAAGGGAGGGATAGTGAGACTGAAGGGGAGGATGGGGGCTGTGTGGAGGATGACAACAGTAAAGCTGACATACTGAACAGGTATTTCTGCTCAGTCTTTACTGAGGAAGAGGAGGGTAATGGGTCTGAATGGAGTGAAAGGGTGAGAATGTTGCAGAAATGGACACAAGTCCCTTTACACGAGAAAGGGTCCTGAAGGAACTGGAAGTAATAAGAGTTGATAAAGCAATGGGGCCAGATGGGGTGCACCCCAGGGTCCTTAAAGAACTAAGAGAGGTGGTGGCTGAACCTCTTGCTATCCTGTTTAGCCGATCACTAGAAACAGGGAGGTACCCAAAGACTGGAGGATAGCAGATGTAGTCCCCTTATACAAAAGTGGGAACAAAGAGGAAGCAGGGAACTACAGACCAGTCAGCCTCACCTCGTAGTGGGAAGATCATGGAAGCACTACTGAAGGAGAGATTGGTGGAACATCTGGTTGTCAATGGACTACAGGACCCAAGGCAGCATGGTTTCACCAGGGAAGGTCATGTCAGACCAACCTCATTGAATTTTTGACTGGGTGACTAGGGAGGTGGATCAGGGAGAGCAGTGGACATGGCCTATCTGGACTTCAGCAAGGCCTTTGACATTGTGCCATAGAAGACTATTGCACAAACTGGGGAATATGGGTGTGGGCAGGACAGTAGTGCGGTGGGTAACTGGCTGGGCAGCAGGACACAGAGGGTGGTGGTAAATGGCTGTCACTCCACAGAGGGAAGAGTGACCAGTGGGTACCACAGAGATCAGTGCTGGGACCGGTACTATTCAATATCTTCATCAGTGACATTGCACAGGACCTAGAAGGCAGAATTTCACTGTTCGCTGATGACACAAAGCTCTGTAACAGAGTAGACACACCAGAGAGGGTGTAGACAGAATGAGAAGGACCTGCAGAAACTTGAAGAATGGTCAGGGGTGTGGCAGTTGAAATTCAATGCAAGGAAGTGCAAGATAATGCATATGGGGCACAAAAACCCTGGCACAATATATCAGTTGGGGGTGAGGATATAGCACGACCAAGCAGGAAAGGGATCTTGGAGTTATCATCTCTGATGACCTCAAGGCAGGAAACAGTGTGACAAGGCAGCAGGTAAAGCAAATAGGATGCTGGGATGCATAGGCAGGGGCATCACCAGCAGGAAAAGGGAGGTCATAATTCCACTATACAAGACACTAGTGAGGCCGCACCTGGAGTACACTGTGCAGTTCTGGAGACCTTACCCACGTAAGGACATAGACAGGGTAGAGAAGGTTCAGAGGAGGGCAACAAAGATGGTGCATGGATTGCATCACAAGTCCTATGAGGACAGGTTGAAGGCACTGAACATGTACTCCCTGGAGGAGAGGCGGGAGAGAGGGGAAATGATAGAGACATACAAGTATCTTACAGGGAGGAACAGGGTGCAGGAATGCACTATTTTTAAGCGAAAAAGATGTTCCAGGACTAGAGGGCATGGGATGAAGTTGGAGGGAAGACGATTCAGAGGAAACGTGAGGAAGAAGAATTTCTTCACAGAACGGGTGGTGGACAAGTGGAACACCCTGCCAGAGGAAGTGGTGGGGGCTGAAACAATCACGGGAATTAAGAATGCATGGGATAGACATAAAGGAATTCTGGAGGTCAGGGGTAAGGGGCAACAGACTTCCTGGAAAACATAAACTGAACTTACAAACTTAAATGGGCAGACTGGGTGGGCCATAGGCCCTTATCTGCCGACACTGTCTGTGTATCTATGTATGTAACTGCGAAAACAGATTTTGGTCAGGATGAGAAAAATGACAGCTGTACTGTTCATTAGGATGTGCAGAACAATGGCACCATAGAAAATCTGGAGTGAGAATATTAGAAATTTGCAAACCTACGAGCGTGTGTGCAAACTGCGCAATGCACGCACGTAACACAGTCATTTTATGGAGTATTGTCACCAAATTTTCAACACAGACATTTTAGGACCTCTGCTCATGAACAGTGTCACTGTCAGTTTCATAATGTGTCCCAAACACTAATTTCGCACAGTGAAAGCGCTATTCTGTGCTGAAAGTGCGAAAACACATTTTGGCAAGGATGTGAAAAATGACAGCTGTACAGTTCACAAAAAGGTGTAGTAAAATACCAAATTTGAGAATCTGGCATGAAAATATTTTGAATGCGCCAAGTTATGAGCGTGCGTTGCGCAGTTGCTATGCACCTCGTAAAACAGTCATTTTATGGAGTATTGTCACCAAATTTTCAACACAGGCATTTTAGGACCTCTATCCATGAACAGTATCACTGTCATTTTTGTAATGTGTCCTGAACACTGATTTCACACAGCGACCGTGCTATTCTGCGCTGGAAGTGTGAAAACACATTTCGGCCAGGATGTGAAAAATTACAGCTATACAGTTCACAAGAAGGTGTGGTAAAATGCCAATGTTGAGAATCTGGCATGAAAATATTGTGAATGTGCTAACTTACGAGCATCGTTGCGCGGTTGCTAATGCCGCTCGTAAAACAGTAATATTTTGGATTTTTCCACCAAATTTGCAACATAGGGTTTTGAGAGCCCCCCATGAACAGTGGCACTGTCATTTTCACATGGTACCAAAGGTGATTTCATGCAGTGACTGCGAAATCACCTTTGGGACCGAATAACGCCATGACAGTGCAAGAATTCATGAGAAGGGTCCCAAAATCCAATGTTGAAAATTTGGTGCCAAAATTCACAAAATGCCTGAGACATTTACTAAAAGTTGAAAAACCCTATCTATCCATTATACAACTTACAGCATTTCCTCAGTTCGCGTTCGGCTTTGAAGATTGCAGACATATTCCTGGTCCACTGATGATCGTTCTTGACTCCGGAGGTAAGTATGGGGTGGGGGGGGATGTGGGGAGACAGGGTGCACAGTGGATGGGTGTGGGTGGAGGAGGGGTGCACAGAGACTACAAGGGACAGTTTTCCTTTTACAGGTTTGAAAAGGAAAAAACACCAAAACACTGCGGGACAGTTTTTTTTTTTCAGGGGATTTGGCACACTGGGGTGGGCTCCCAGCATGAAACCTAACTGTTTGGGGGTGGGGGCTGTCTGTAGCCCACAGGGGATTGGGCACCCTCGTCGGCAAACAACACAGAGGGGCAGAATTTATGCTGAGGGGATTGGGCACCCCCCTCGGCATTAAACAATTTGGGGTGCTTTATGCCGACGGGGAGTGGGTTCCCCCATTGGCAAATTCACAGGGGGCAGGGGCAGCCAACGGGGGATTGGGCACCCCCGAGGTTGGCAGTTCTAAAGCCAGTGTCCCACCATGTACATAATGGTGACGAGCACAGCAAGAAAAGGACGGCTGCATCTGACAAGCTTTGCTCGGATTGCAGCAGACCTTTTCTTAGATGTGCTCGCCACATTATGTATGCATGGTGTGGCGCCGGCATGCAGGCTGATTGGGGAATGCGGGACGCACCTACTGGTGCGTGCCCTGCATTCGCCGAACAGCAATCGCACCTCTAAAGCTGCACTGTCCCACTATGTTGGCTGCACAATTGCTTCAACATAAAAAGGGGGAAGTATGATGATTAGCATGTAAATGTAGAATGAATGATGCTGCGTTTAGATATGTCTTATGTTTGGGTAGACCCTTGGAGGTAGCTAGATTGTCTACTAGGATTTTCTGCCAGTTAAACTATTTTTAAATAATTTACAGGTGGCTGAGGAGTTGAAAAAGGAGCTTGCAAACTCTACTTATCTTGGAAGTAACTTCACAAGGGTTTCAATACTGCATTTTGGTTGTCCCTTGGGGGTAGCTGGATTGACTGCTAGGATTTTGGGACAGAAACAATTTTTAAATAATTTACTGGTGCATAGGATTTTGTGATAGTTAAACTATTTTTAAATAAGTTACTGGAGGTTAGTTGAATTACTATAAAGGGCAGTACTCACCAGGGTGGTGGAGCAGTGGTGTATTTGATTGTTTCTGACAGTCACCTGTGGATGTGGACTACCCATCCCCCCTTCCCCACACCCCACCCTCCCAAGGCATGGCATTTTCTTTATAGCTAAAGTTTTGACATCACTTCCTCAACAGGTCTTGGGGCAGAACTGTCATATTCTTAATAACCCATCACAGTGCATAAAGGGTAAGTATACATCACCAAAAAAAAATGATATATATTACATATTGTGTATTATAAGGGAGAGGAACATGTGGGGAGTGGTGCAATGCACTGGCTGTGGGGCAGCAGTTTTCCAGGAGACATTCTGGAAACTGCATTGCTGTCCTATTTGCAGGCAACTGTCAGCTCTGAGGGAGGAGATTGCCCACCTCCAGGCTGAACTGGCAAGGACTAAGAAGGCCTCCACCACCCAAAGAGCACCACTGCCACAACCACTGCCTCAGAGGTTGCCAAGTATGATGAACAGTTGGACCACAGAGGGTTCTGGGAGGGTGCGGGTGGTGGAAGAGAGGCAAAGCCCCCTAGCTGTACCTCTACACAAATCATACGCCACTCTGGCAGAACAAAGTTTCTCTATGATGACACCCTCAGTGCAGACCAAGAAGAATGCTGAGGACATCCACAAGGGAGACCCACAAAAGGGTGGCAAGGGACTCCACAGGGGAAGGAAACAGCTTCTGATAGGGGACTCAATTGTTAGGGGGGTAGAACTGGGTAAGGAAGAGGAGAGGGAAGTAAGGTGCCTGCCTGGTGCCATGGCTTGGAGGGACAAGAAGCAAATCCTCACGATTGCAGAAGCAGCATCACAGGAGAGGGAACTAGATATCATTGTCCACCTTGGGACAAATGACCTAGCTAGGCATGGAATCAGTGCAGTGCAGGATGAATTTGTGGAGTTGGGAAGGGGCCTCAGACAGGTAGCAAGCACGGTTACCTTCTCAGAGGTGCTGCCAGTCCATGGCAGGGGTGAGGCTAGGGTACTGCATACTATGCAGTTTAATGAATGGTTGCAAAACTGGTGCAGAGCACAGGGCTTTGGTTTCATTGTGGACTGGGGGTACACCTGGAGAGATGAAGGTCTATACTGGCACGATGGTCTGCATCTGTCCACAAAGGAAACCAATCTCTTAAATGACAAATTTAAATGCTTCCTTGGCAAGCTTTTAAACTAGCCAAGGGGGAGGCGCTGATAAGAAGCAGAAAATGTCAAGCCTCCCCCCCACAAAACATGGCAGGTAGTAAGGTAAACACTGAGGTACAGAGCTCAACAGAGGGCAGGACAGGGGTAAATGTAAAAATAGACAAGTGCAGTAAGAGCAGGGATGGGAGAAAAAGGCTAAAGACAAAGTTAAATGGAGGGCAATGAGTACCAATGCCCATAGTCTGGGAAACAAGCTTCCTGAGATAGTAGCCCTGATGGAAGATGAAAAACTGGATATTGTGGCAGTCACAGAAACATGGTACACGGAGAACCATGACGAGGATGTCAACATACCGGGGTACACAGTCTACAGAAGGGACAGGGAGGGTAAAAGAGGAGGTGGAGTAGCTCTATACATAAGGGAAGGGATCAAAGCTACAGAACTAAAAAGTAAAGGGGGAGGACAAGAGGCACTCTGGGTCACCTTGGAGACAGGTAATGGCATCACAATCCACACAGGGTTGTATACAGACCCCTGTCGCAAGGGGAGGAAATGGACAAGAAAATGATAGAGGACATTCTAAAAATGGCTGAAAAAGGGGAGATACAGTTGATGGGGGACCTGAATATGCCAGATGTTAAGTGGATGACATGTACTGCAGCCATATCCAAGAGCAGGGTCATTCTCGATACCCTGCAGGGGGCAGGCCTTAGACAGCTAGTGCTGGAACCCACTCAGGAGGGAGCAATACTAGACCTGGTACTCTCAAATGGAGAGAGGATCACAAATTTAGAAGTCAGTAGACATCTGGGAACAAGTGACCACTGCACAGTGTGCTTCACAATAAGCACAACCATGGAGACAGGTCATACAAAAACAAGGATACTGGACTTTAGAAGGGCCAACTTTGGCAAAATGGGTGAATACCTGAGGAATGCACTAGCAAATGGCCAAAAAGGAGGGGTGGAAGAACAATGGAGAAAAATCAAAACTGCTATCATAGAGGCAACAAGCCTTTGTGTGAAACAAAGGAAGAAAACAAAGCAGAGTAAAAAACCACTATGGTTCTCAAAATAGGTGGCGGGAAGGTTAAGGAGAAAAAGGCTGCATTCAAAAAGTATAAGTAATCACAGAAGGAGCACGACAGGGAACTGTATCAATTAAAGCAGAAAGAAGTGGGGAAGGCAGTCAGACTAGCAAAGGCCCAAACCAAGGAAAAAATAGCCAACTCAGTTAAGAAGGGGGATAAAACCTTTTATAGGTACATTAGGGAGCATAGAAGGGTTGAGGGAGGAATAGTGAAGATTAATAAAGGAGGGGGGAGGTGGGCAGAGGGAGACAGTGAAAAGGCAGAGATACTGAATGAATACTTTTGCTCAGTATTCACAAAAGAAGATGAGGAGGAGTTACCTAAACCAGACAATAGAAGCACTCTGGGTAGGGGGGGATGACACCAGTCCATTAACAGAAGAAAGAGTCCTGAAAGAACTCCTAAAACTCAAGGTGGACAAAGCAATGGGGCCTGATGGGATTCACCCCAGAATCCTAAAAGAACTAAGGGAGGACCTAGTGACACCACTGACCACAATTTTTAAAAAATCATGGGAGGATGGGGTGGTACCTGAGGATTGGAGGAGGGCAGATGTGATTCCCCTTCACAAAAGTGGGTGCAAGGTAGAAGCAGGAAACTACAGACCTGTAAGTTTGACCTCAGTGGTAGGGAAAATGATGGAATCACTTCTGAAAGAAAGAATTGTTGAGTACCTAGAGGCCAGCGGGGCACAGGACCCAAAGCAGCATGGATTTACATCAGGAAGGTCATGTCAGAGAAATCTAATTGATTTCTTTGACTGGGTGACCAAAGTAATAGACCAGGGAGGGGCTGTAGATATGGCCTACCTTGACTTAAGCAAGGCATTTGACACAGTCCCACACAAAAGACTATTAATCAAGTTAGCCAGCCTGGGAGTGGGTTCCAGGGTGGCAGCCTGCGTACAAACTGCCTGCACAACAGGACACAGAAGGTAATAGTGAATGGAACACATTCTGAAGAAAGGGGGTTACTAGTCCTGGGGAAGGTCCCTGATTACATTGTTGAGGGCATTAGATTAAAAACACCAATTAGGGAATTACGTTCTACACATAGTTTGGCATGTGAGGTACCAAAACGAAATACTGTTCTGGGAAAAAATCATCTTGTATGCCTTGGTTCCGAATTATGGAACAAGTTACCTGGGACTCTGAGACCAGTAAATAGAAAATTTCAGATAAATTTGATAAAAGAGTGGTATGTCAACTATAGAAGGGGAATTAATTTTGTAGTGAGAGGGAAATGAGAATTAAATCTGTACTTGTATATGTATTGCATGTGTTGTTTTTGTTGATTGTTATGATTGAATGATATATTATAGTGGAATCTGTTAATGTTATCTGTTTAAGTTTATTTATGATGTTTGTGATAATTTGTATTTTAATTATTGAATACAAGAGTAACTGGTATTGCACTTATGGACCCCACTGTAAATGAGCCACGGCTCAGTGATGTTATCCATATTCATTTTAATATGAATAAAAATTTTACCTACCTACCTAGTGGAGTACCTCAGGGCTCAGTACTGGGTCCAGTCCTCTTTAACATCTTTATAGGTGACATTGCAGAGGGTCTGGAGGGAAAGGTATGCCTCTTTGCAGATGACACAAAGATCTGTAACAGAGTTGATACACAAGGTGGGGTAGAAAGGATGAGAAGGGACTTGGCAAGGTTGGCGGAATGGTCAGACATATGGCAACTTAGATTCAATACAAAAAAGTGCAAAGTAATGCACCTGGGAAACAAAACCGGGAAGAGTACACAATAGCAGGAGAGGTACTAACAACAACAAAAATGGAAAGGGACTTGGGTGTAGTCATATCAGATGACCTAAAGGTGGGTAAGCAATGTGAGAAGTCAGTAAGGAGAGCCAGGGGAATACTGGTATGCATAGGAAGGGGCATCACAAATAGAAAAAGGGAAGTGGTTATCCCTCTGTACAGACAGCTGGTGATACCCCATCTGGAATACTGACTGCAGTTTTGGAGACCCCATCTACGCAAGGACATAGACAGGATGGAAGCAGTCCAGAGGAGGGCAACTGAAATGGTGCAGGGTCTGCATCAGAAACCATATGAAGGGAGACTGAGAGAGCTTAATATGTATATCCTTGATGAAAGGAGGGACGGGGGACATGATAGAAACTTTTAAGTACCTCAGGGAATCGACAAAGTCCAGGAGGGTAGCATCTTTCAGAAAAAGAGATGTGTAAGAACAAGGGGGCACAATTTAAAGATAGAGGGGGGGAGGCTCAGGGGTAATGTGAGGACATTTTTTTTCATGGAGAGAGTGGTGGATGCATTCAACCGCCTTCCTGGGGAGGTTGTTAGGTCTAAAACAGTGGGGGAATTCAAACGTGCATGGGACAGACTTAAGGCAATTGTAGCGGGGGGTTGCAGGAAGTAGGCTGTTGGTTGACTAGAATCTGCAGCTTATCCAATAGGAAGGGAAATGGGCAGAGTGAGTGGGCCAAGTGGTCCTTATCTGCTGTCAAAGTCTATGTTTCTATGTTTAGGCATCGGTATACATCCTGTAGGGAGGGACATGGAGGGGCCAGGAAATGTCAGTCCTTTATTGAAAAGGTGGCCTGTAACCTGCAAATTTAAAATTCACTGATTTAACGTCATGTGATAAACTACTCCAGTGCGTGATACTGGTCTCCATCAGTGATGCTGGTAGCCTGGAACCTCCTCTATGTGATTTTGTTCTTCACTTCTTGGTGGCGACTTTTCTCCTCCTCTTCTGCCCCTTGTGGGGATTTCCTCGATTAAATTGCAGATTGTTCGAGTCAGTGGCTTTCACATGGTTGCCTCCTATTCTCTGACTGGCACACACTTTCTACGGGTATTAGCCTCAGTTGAAATCAGTCTGTGGTGGTTTGGAAAAATATCCCATTTAAAGAAAGTCTTTGGGAAAAACCTTTCCATCTCCAATTTGGTCTTTCTCTTTACCAGTTCAAGTGTGGGGTTGCTTCCTCCAGTAGATCCCAATATGCACACTCTGTTAGATCAGCCAGTCCCTTGCTGTACATGTGCAACATGTCTGTTCCCTGCAAACCAGAGCAGGAAGTCTATAAACACTGGCTCCACAGGCTTTATATCTTCTGACTGCTGGCTCCTGATTAACTGTAAACCCACAGGTAAAACGTCCTTACTGTGTGCATGCAGCATACATGACCTGGCTGCACAGGTTTCTGAGCTCTGTATTGGCTGCTGCTTGTGCCCCTTGACCCCTTCCCATCATTCTTGTGGGGACAAGGGGCAAATGATATGGGCGTTGTTATGTAAGTTTTTTCTGCCCCTTCCTAACAGCACTGGAAGATTTCACAAAGTAATCTGTGGTGATGTTATCATTTCTGACCTTGCTGCCTGCACTGGGGCCAGAAAACATCCCTTAATGTGCAACTCGGTGGCCATGATCTGAATGCAACCAGAAATATGAAGATCAAAGGGTACCCTCCAACACTGATGGCTGCTCTTCCTACATTGCCTGCTTTCCCTGCTACAGTTTCATGGGGCCCAGGTGAAACATAGAAACATAGAATTTGACGGCAGATAAGGACTGCTTGGCCCACCCAGTCTGCCCATTTCCCTACCTGATGGATAAGCTGCAGATCCTAGTTAACCAGCAGCCTACTTCTTCCTACCACCATCCCCTAGAATTGCCTTATGACTGTCCCATGCATGCTTGAATTCCACCACTGTTTTTGACTCCACAACCTCCTCTGGAAGGCCGTTCCATACATCCACAACCCTCTCTGTGAAAAAATACTTCCTTAAATTACCTCTGAGCCGCCCCCCTTCTTTCTTCAAATTGTGCCTCCTTGTTCTTGCACACCTCTTTTTTTGAAAGATGCTACCCTCTCCCCTGAGGTACTTGAAAGTTTCTATCATGTCCCCTTCTCCCTCCTTTCCTCAAGGCTATACATATTAAGCTCCTTAAGTCTCTCTTCATATGTCTTCCGTGCAGACCCTGCACCATTTTAGTTGCCCTCCTCTGGACAGCTTCCATCCTGTCTATGTCTTTGCGGAGACTGTCTCCAGAACTGCACGCAGTACTCAGATGGGGTCTCACTAGCTGTCTGCACAGAGGATAATAACTTCCTGTTTTCTACTGGTGATGCCTCTCCTATGCATCCCAGTATCCCCCAACCCTCCTTGCTGCCCTCTCACATTGCTTGCCCATCTTTAGGTCATCTGATATGACTACCCCAGGTCCCTTTCCATTTTGTTGTTGTTAGTATCTCACCCCCATTGTATACTCTTCCCTGGGTTTTGTTTCCCAGGTGCATTATCTTGCACTTCTTAGCATTGAATCTAAGCTGCCATACATTTGACCATTCCTCTAACCTTGCCAAGTCCTTCTCATCCTTTCCACTCCACCTTGTGCATCAACTCTGTTGCGGATCTTTGTGTCATCTGCAAAGAGACATACTTTTCCTTCAGTCCCTCTGCAATGCCGCTTATAAAGACATTGAAGAGGACCGGTCCTAATACTGAACCCTGCGGTAGCCCACTACTAACCCCCCTTTTTTCAGAGTGGACTCCATTTACTAGTACTCTCTGTGTCCTGTTCTCCAGCCAATTCTTTACCCAGGCTGTCGTCTTGGGACCCACTCCCAGGCTGGCTAGCTTGTATGTTAATCTTTTTGTGTGGGACTGTGTCAAATGCCTTGCTAAAGTCTAGGTAGGCCATGTCCACAGCCCCTCCCTGATCTACTACTTTGGTCACCCAGTCAAAGAAATCTATCAGATTTGTCTGGCATGACCTTCCCGCTGTGAATCCATGCTGCCTTGGGTCCTGTGCCCCTCTGGCCTCTAGATACTCAACAATTCTTTCCTTCAGAAGTGATTCCATCATTTTCCCTAGTCTGCAGCTGCCGCACAATAGTGCTTGGGGCCCCGAGGAACCCAAAAGGTAAGTCCCCATATTAGAGGGGGACCACATTTTTATTTATTTTGTCTGTGTATAAGCAACTTAATGTCATACTGTCTGTATGCTGCTATAACTTCCTGTTGTGTATTGTTATACCTTTCAATCAGGATGATATCTGAAAATAAGCCTCGGGTCAGCATGTACTTTCTTGAGAACTGTTTTGGTTTCTCCATTGAGCAGTTTCTTTAACTCTGAGTACAGGTGGTGCTCTTCTGCCATGCTTGACCCTCCAACCAACAACCACCTCCCATGGGATTTACTTGCCCCCACAGATTCCCTCCTCCCTCAGCAGGACCAGGAGGGGATGGCAATCCCTCCCCCCCGAGACCACATCCAGAAGTCCTGGGCAGGAGTCCCAGGTGGTGGTGCAGTCCAGAGGCTGGCAGACAGGTGCATCATGGATGCCTGTCCCAGCCTTTCCCTGTTCTCCCTCTGCAGACAAGCAACATGCAATGATATGAAGTATGCTTGTACATGAAGGCGCCCCTGCTCAGCCCTCCAACCAGCAACCACCTTCAATGAGTTTCCCCCCACAGACCCCCTTCCCCAGCAGAACCAGGAGGAGGAGGTGGCAATACCTCCCCCGAGACCCCATCCAGAAGTCCTGGGCAGAAGTCTCAGGTGGAGGTGCAGGCCAGAGGCCAGAAGACAGGGACATCATGGATGCCTCCCAGACCAGCAACACACAATGATGTGGAGTATGCTTGTACATGAAGGCATGCATGCACTACAATGCTGGACATTGAGCATCCCACTACTGAGCAACTCCCACTGCCTTGCCACCATGCCCCCACAAGGTGGCAGTATAAGAGCAGTGTGGCTGGTTCCCCCTTCCTGGGAGAGGAGAGTAGTCAAGTGGATGCTTGATTGCCTCCCTTCCTAGATGACCCCCAGTAACAAGAGTCTGTTTCTGAACTGGGGTCACCAGAATGCTGGAAGTTGTGGCATCCAGCACCTCAACCCTCCATGGCAGTGGGCTGGACTCTTTCTTGAGAAATTTTGATAAGTATAACAATAAGAAAAACAAGACAATTGAACCTCTTCAGACGTAATTGCTACTGGATCAAGGAAAATGCTGGGCTAAATTTTCAATTAGCCCTTAGATTGAGGCAAGTTGAGCCGATCTATGGCTGTAGCAAACTCTAGGTGCATCAGGGACCCTGCACCCTCTTTTATGAAACTGGGGGTCTCTGCACAAAAGTCCTAAGAGTTGCCACAGCTGCAGTATTGCACCAAACGTGTGGCGCACCTGCGGGATTTGACAGAGGGTCCCATCGAGCCCCTCAGCCAGTGTAACCCTAGAGGGGCTGCAAAGGTGAGGAGTGAATATGCCAAGGGCAGAGGGAGCACTGGGAGGTGCTATGGGGGTGATGAGGGCATGACGTAGTGTCAAGGTGCTGAGGTGGCACCTGGTGGGGGTGCCATCTGCAGTTGAAGAGAGTTGATTGGTCTGGGTAGAGGGGGGGTTGGCACTGATGGACTGTGACCAGGACTCCAGGTGAAATCAGCCCTGGCACCTGCCCCACAGGTTCCACAGTCTTTTACATGTGGTGGGTGACAGTGGCTGCAGGTTGTGAGGTGCAGGTGGTGAAGGTGAATATTCCCCAGACTCCCCAACAGTCCCCTGGTACTCAGTCCCCCACGTGGAGGCAGGCTGCTGCCTTCCTACACTGTCGGGGACTCTAGCACCTATGGGGCAGATGCCAGGGCTGTTTCCACCTGTGGTCCTGGTCATGGTTCATCTGTGCCAACTCCCCTCTACCTGGGCTAATCGGCTCTCTTCAACTGTGTGTGGCACCCCCACTGCATGCCACCTCATCACCCTGATACTGCCGCTGTGTCCCAATCACCCCCTATGGCAGCCACAGTGCTCCACTGCCCCAGTCCCCTCCTTGTAGGCCCCCTCAGTTGCCTCCCTAGCCAGCAATAGCACAGGGCCCTTAGACCACATCCTGGCTGGTGTAAAGTCGGCACCCTGTTGCGACCATGGCGGGACTTCCAAAATTCCAAAAATGGGGATGGTGCAGCCCCCACCATGGTGCAAGACTCCTTGCGACATGGCGCAAGGGCACTTCTGCCAGAAGGGTAGTGTATGGTGGCTTTTGCACATGGCATTCTGATTTCAATGCAGCCTGCATTCGAAAATCGGGAGTGCTGCAAACTTTGATGCAAGATGCCACTTGTATCAAAGCTCTTTGGTGCTGTCACCTTGCATAAAAGTTTTCGTTCTGAAAATCAAGCCCACTGTCTCTGTTCATTTTTAAAGACCATTTATGGCATGCTAAAACATTTGTTTTTTTCATGCAGAATACTGCACAGATAACCAGGAGAACTGGATTATGTGATCAATGGTCCCATTTTCAACCCTCCTGCCCCAGGACAAGAGGTTATTATTGGTAACAAGCTGCATGAAACTAATATAATGTTTCTTACAGTAATCACAACACATGTCAGAATATTCAGCTATCTTGAAACCCCTTCACTCATTTTTCAAAGTCACTAAGTTTATTGCGATTTTCTTAAATTAATGAGTGTTTAGTCTATGCACTATGCATTATGCATACATCATGAACTCGTGTGCTGCGTGGGTGTTGAACTGTATTTTAAAAGTTGCCATTTGGGTTGGGCTATTTTCCGTCTCTCAGATAGTCAGGTCCGAGTTCACTCACCCCTGCATGCTGTCCATAGAATAGTGATGCATTGCCAGGCACTAAAATCCAGCAGGCTGAACTCCAGACAGGGTTATCATGTAGACACAAGGGGCCAGGCATTAAAAAGTTAATACGGGTATTAAGGGGTGCTTGCCCACACTAACTAGGTTTTGCACCCGATTCATAGGTGGGGTCTATATTCAGAAATCCCCACAGGACATGCAAAACCCATTAGCAGTCAAGCACCAACTTACTGCTTCATCCTTGCAAATTAGGGAGTCCACCCCTGCTTACAGGCGCAATGGCAAATCCAAAGGTTTGCACAGGAGGTAACTCTCATCCAAACAAGTGCAAGCTACCACCTTTGTGAGCCCTAACTTACCAGGGCACAAGGCCCTGGCAGCAGGCAGTGGTACTGGATCCAGCCATCCTCCCTCAACCCCCAACCCCAGCCCTGTTGAAGTGATGAATGCCCTGGTGTCTCGTGGCACCCCACCCTCTGATTGCCCTTCCCCGTAAGATTCAGGTATTCCCTGGTGTCTTGTGGTACTCCCCCCAACCACCAATCACCCATCCCTATAAAAGTCATGAATGTTCTCATGTCTAGTGGCATCCCCACCCTCCAGTTGCCCATCCCCATCAGATTCAGGTATTCCCTGGTGTCTAGTGGTGGTTCTACCATGATGAAACAACAGTGTTATCGAAGTTTTCATGGTGAGATCCCCAATGTCAACAGGTGAAATTTCGCCTTTCAGACATTGAGTGTTTCTATCAGGGGGGGCTGCACCCCCCACACCCCTCCTTCTTAAGATATCTAACTCTGAGTCAGAGTTGATTCAAAGGAGGGTGAAGGACAGCGAAAGGGTGAAATTTCACCATCAGGTCCCCACAGCTACAATCTAAAATCTGTCGAGATTGTCACTGTGAGATTTCACTAATATGCATTCACTGTCATGAGTGGCATACTGTCTAGTGGCACCCCCACCCTCGATTCCCTGGCGCCACATGCTGCATTAGTTCATGGTGTCTAATGGTACTCCGCACTCCACCTGACTAGCAGCACCCCTGCACCATCCGAGCCTACCACACCACCCAGCCAACCCCCTGTACCTATTACAGTGATGCCTGTCATCCCATAGGCAGCTGGCTGAGGAAGTGAGAGAAGGTCTGTGCCAATCACTGTATCAGACCCTCAGCATGACACCATCAGAATAGGTGGGGGGGTGGCTGCGTGGTGTGATCAGTGTGGACCGTGTGTGAGAACTGCTAGCCAACAGGGAGTCAGGGTGGCACTAGGATGGGTGATCAGAAGGTGGGAGGTACCACTAGACACCAGGGACAAACTCAGTATGTGAGGCAAATGGATCAGAGAGTGAGGGGTACCACTAGACTTCAGGGATTACTTGAATCTTATGGGGACAGACAATCAGAGGGCAGTGGTGGCACTAGACACTGGGGCATAAATGGCTCTTATGAGAATGGGTGATCAGATGGTTTGGGTGTCACTAGATACCAGGACATAGATGACTCTTATGGGGCAGGCAATTGGAGGGAGGGGAGTGTCACTAGACAGCAGGGGACACACTACATTTCCCGGGCCAGGGGATCAGAGGGTGGCGGATGTCACTTGACACCAGGGAGTACATTTCAATTGAGGGAATGAGTGTTCAGGATGTGGAGGAGAGGCACTTACTGCCATACCTGATGAGGCGAGCGGCCACAGAAGGGGCACAAGCCTACTGCTGCTTTCAATATAAATGTTGCCCCTAATGAGCATGCATAAGTCCCTTTAGTGCCTTGCATGTCCAATGGGCTCATCTGCATGTAGCAGGCTGAATATTATGCTGTGGCTTTCAGGTCTGGGGGTGCAGTTCCCTATGAACTGCATACAGCCCAAATCCATGTTGGAGCAGTGCTACCCCTGGGTCAGACGCAAGTGCAAGCATAGTACAAATGTTCTGAATTACAAAATAAATGTGTGCGCTACACTTCTGCACAGATTTGAATAACAGGCCCAAGACGTTCTCGTCTGATTGCTGCCTAATCAAAATCTGTGGAATGCATGGCACAGAACCTACCATCAGAAAGGACACACACATTTGTATAATTGACCAATATTCTGCTGTTGTTCTTGTTATTGTTAAGATGTTTATTGGTAAGAAAATAACAATTAACAAAGTTCATTTTCAATGGCTTCCTAATTCATGAGTTACAATGCCATATCAAGGATAAGTACAATACAGCATGTACAAGTTAAGCCAAGACAATGTATAGCTTTTCATAAATACAACACATAATTATCGGAGTAACACTTCATCAGGCATCGGACAGTCCATTTATAATTAGGACTGTTAGTACATTAGATTGGTTCAGAAACCATAGCTTTAGGGTGGAGAGGGAAGGGGTTTGCCTTCATGGAGGCACAGGGATTGAGGCTGGGGATTCCATTACGAGAACCCAGCCAGAGAGAGGATGAATTGCTGCCAGTGGAGGTCTTATTCTCTCATGGGAAACCATGGCTCAAATGGGCATTGACTCTGAAGTAATCTCTCGTCTACTGGAAGTGATCTCTCCCTGACTAGGCTGAGACATGTTCACTGCACAGGGTACAAAAGCTTGCACATTGTTTGCCCCTGAAATGTGTGAACCTGGCCTGTGACTAAATATAAAGCTACACCCTGCAGTGCTGCCTGTCTGGCACCTCTTATAATCACAGAATGGTCTCTATAAAAAAAGTCTAAAGAAGAAAGCAACGTCTAGAGGCTGGGGGTGGGGGTGGATGGGTGGGCATGTGCCCCCCCGAATACTAAGCCAAGTAGTATCTTTTGGGCTAAAGAAGCCTGCAAAAGTGAAATTTAGTAGTCCCTTTACATTAATGTGTAACTGTTTGCTCCCCTCTCCCTAGATATTTTCTTGCCATGACATCACTGACTTTAAGGAATTTGAGCATCTGCCATTTTGAGATGCTTCTACCAATGCTGCTTTCAAAGCTTTGTTTAGGTTAGGTATTACTGCGTTTGGTTTATCTGTACATTGACATCAACACATACAAACCTACAAAATGCCAGCAGAAACAGGCTTCATGGTCTATTAAGTCTGCTCAATTGTGCAGCTAGCCCTCAACTTGCAGCTGCTCCCCCCTCTTCATACTTACCCTCCCCACTCTATCCCAACCCTTCTTAAAACTGCCCACAGTCCTACAGGATACATCCTTGACAGGCAGAGTATTTCACTTTACCACCCATTCTATGAAGAAATGCCTCATGAGCTCCCTCCTGAATCTTCCCCCCTCCAATCAAAGCTGATGCCCTCTCATGTCCCTCCCTCTTCTAATCCAGAAAATCTCCTCTGTATTAGTCTTGTTGAACCCCTTTAAGTATTTAAAGGTTTCATGCATATCCCCCTTACCCCTATCCCTCCTCTCCTCCAGGGAATACATGCTCAGCTTGCCCAGCCTATCCTTATAGGATTTTCCCTCCAACCCCTGGATCATCCTAAAATGATCACCCTGTGCTGTATCCCCTCCAACAGTCTGATGTCCTTCTTCAGAAATGGGTGCCAGTACTGCACACAGTATTTCAGGTGCGGCCTGACCAGTGACCTGTACAGGGGAAGGATCACCTCTCTGTTTCTGGAGGAGATTCCCCTTGCTTTACATCCCAGCATCTTGTTGGCTTTAGCTGCTACCTTTCTGCACTGCGCTGAGTTGTTCATACTCCCTGTTATAAGAACCCCAAGATCCTTTTCCTCCTCTGAGCTTTCCAACTGCACCCCTTCCAGCTGATAGCTTCTCCCCTGGTTCCTAGCTCCGAAGTGCAGTACCTTGCATTTGTTGGTGTTGAACCCCAACTGCCATGTTTCCAATCACTCCTGAAGTTTGGTCAGGTCATCCTGCAGCCCCCTCCACCCTTCAGTGTCATCTACCACAGCTCCCATCTTCGTATCATCTGTAAATAGACTGATCTTACTCTGGATCCAGTGTGAGATATCAGCTATGAATATCCCAATCAGCATCAGCCCCAGCACTGATCCCTGTGGTACCCCACTCATCACATCTTTCAGGGCTGAGAGTTTTCCCTCCACTATCATCCTTTGCTGCCTTCCCTTCAGCCAGTTGGTGATCCAGTTGACCATCTTTGTTCCCACCCTTATATACTCCAGCTCCCCCCCTCAACCTCCCGTGAGGCACGGAATTAAAAACCTTCCTGAAATCTAAATACTGGTCACCCAGTCAGAGTACTCTATTAGGTTTGTCTGGTAGGAGCTGCCTGAGACACACCTGTGTTGTTGCCCATCCTCTAGAAAGGACACCAGTCTCTCTTTTAGAATTGTCTCCATGAACTCCCCCACAATTGATGCAAGGCTTACTGGTCTGTAGATGCCTGGTTCATCCTTTGGGCCACTTTTGTGAATGGGCACCACGTTGGCCAACCTCCAGTCTTGTGGTATGCATCCTATGTCTAGGGAAGTATTGAACAGATCAGCCAGTGGTCCTGCCAGAGTCTCCACTAGTCCCTTAAGTACCCTAGGGTGAATGCCATCTGGTCGCAGTTCCTTGTCCACCCTCAGTGCCCTTAACCCTTCCAGTACCCTGTCCTCTGTTATCTGTATATCAGTCATCCCCTCCCCCAGCCCACTCTACCCCTCCCATGAGGTATCAGCCCCCCTTTCTCTTCTGTGACTACAGAGCAGAAGTATTCAATTAGTGCCTCTGCCTGATCCATTCTCTTCTCCACCCACCCCTCATCCTTCTTAATCCTCAGAATTTGGTCTTTGTTTTTCCTTCTCTTGCTGATGTATCTGAAGAAGTCCTTTTCTCTGTCCTTAATACATTGTGCCAGTCTCAGCTCTCTGGCAGCCTTGGCCACTCTGACCAGCCTGGTAACCTCCATAGACTTCTTCGTATACTCGTCCTTGTCATTTCCCCCTCCCAATTTCTTGAGTCTCTGAAAGACTTTCCTCTTGGCCCTCACCCCTTGCATGACTTCCTGAGTCAACCAACTAGGCTTCTTTGCCCCTCTCTTCTTACTCCGTGTCCTAGTACACATCCCAGTAGCCTCCTCCAGCCCTTTTTTTAGCAATATCCCATTTCTGACTAGCATCCATTCCTGGTTGAATTCCTGCCAGATGTCTTCCCAAGATTTTCCCCATCCTTTTAAAGTCTGCACCTTTAAATTCAATCACCCTGGTCCCATACTTCCTGCTTCTCTACCCACATTGAGCATGAACCACACCGCACGGTGGTCACTCTCAGCCAGAAGGTCCTCCACCCCAGATCCCTTACAGCCTCCCCATTTGAAAGTACCAGGTCTAGTGTATTTCCCAACCTTGTTGGCTCTCAGACCAACTGTACCAGGAAGCTGTCCTGAAATGCCTCCAATAAGACCTGCTCCTTTGCATTCATGGTGGTTGGGGTGCCCCAATCCACATCAGGAAGGTTGAAGTCCGCGACCACCACTGTGTTCCCCTTCCTACAAACCCTTCTAATCTGCTCAGCTAGCTCCCTTTCCAGGTCATTCCCTTGAGCTGGTGGCCTGTACACTACCCCCCATCCTCAGTGTCCTGTTTTTCGAGTCTTGAAACTGCATCCATAGGGCCTCTGTTCTGCCTTCTTCCCCCTCCTCCCTTATACACCTTATCCCCTCCTTTACATAGATTGCCATGCCCCCTTTCCCCATAGCCCTATCCTTCCGGAAGATCCTATACCCAGGGATCATCATATCCCATCCTGGTACTGGGTGGCCCACGTTTCCCTGATGGCCATGATGTTCACCCTCCCTACTGACAAGAGAGTATGTAGCTCAGCTGATTTGTTCCACAGGCTTCTCACATTCAGTGTGATCACCCTTCAACTTGTACCTTTCCCATCCCCTCCCTGGTATCCCCTCCTCTTACTCCACCATGTGCCCCTACCCCAATACTCTCCCCTATAGCTTGGGGGTCAAGCTTGCTTGGCTCCCTTCTCTGGGGTCCCTGTCACCAGATGCCCACTCACCACCCCACCTAGTTTATATTCACCTTTGTTGCTATGTGACCCCTCTGTCCCCTGCTTTAATACCCCCTTCCCCTTCCCTCCCTGCTCAAGTGTAGCCCATCCCCTGCAAATAGATCATTGTTGTCCCAGGTTCTGCCCCAGCCTCACACTAACCCATACCCCTTGGCCTGACATAATTCCCCCAGCCAAGCGTTGAACTCCCCAATCCTTCTGTTCCTCACCGTATTAGCGCAGGGTACTGGGAGCACCTCTGAGAAGGCCACCGATTCCCCTATCTCCCCACACAGCCTACCCGGTTCCTCTAACCTCTCCCTCACTATCTCCACCATCTCCCCTGCCAGGTCATTTGTATCCATGTGCACCACGAGATATGGTTTCTTCCTACCCATCCTTATGCACTTTAGGATTGACTACCCCTCCCTGCCCGCCATTACCCCAGGTATGGACTCTACCCATATGCGACTATGCCTTTCCCCCTTGCTGCCCCATCTTATCCCTTTTACTATGGAATCCCCTGGCACTAGTACACCTCCTTCTTTCTTTCTCACCCCCCCACCCTTTTACTCAAGTGCCTGTCTCTAGAGTTTGCCACCTCTGTACCCTTATCCTCCTTTGCGGCCCCCTCCACCCCTACCCATCCCTCCCCAAAGCTCCCTCACTCATTCCCATCCTTCCCATCCACTCTGGCCTCCCCTTCTGCTATGTCCCCCTCATCCACTTCACCAGCATTGCTTCTCTCTCCTTTACCCCCGCTCTCTTCATCTGCCCTTCCAACTGTGCCCCTTCACCTCTGCCACTTTCCACATAACTTTCCTGTAGTAAACTGTAAGTGATTAATTTCTACTATTGCTGTTCTATCCCACTCAGCCCTCTTGGAAACTAAATACTGTACAAACACAGGGGAAGTATTCATCACACTTAATAAATAAAGGTTTGCTTAACGTACTTACACATTTACTCACAAATGCAAACGTCTAAGTCATTTCAGGAATCTCTTATCCCATGGACTGAAATGTAATCAAACTGTTATGCTCCTGGGTTATGTTGAACACCACGTCACTGCACCTCCAACCACTGAGACTAATTTTCTCTTTTTAAGATGATTCTTCTCCTCAGAAAACATAAGCACATTGTTACAAATATTAGCTGCTTAAAGTAGACACTCCTAGGCTCCTCCAAGTTGTTAACATTACCATGTGGCCCCTTAGAGGGTGAAAGGAAGCAAAGGATAATGACTAGAACTTGCCATTTAAACAATGCCTCTCTGGCCATGGAAAAGACTCCAAAAGTTATTCAAGGGAGCGAGTACAACTTAGATATACTGAAATGACAAAAGATCATTTTAATAGCATGACTAAAAGAAAAAGATCAATATCCTGGACCCTGGTTACTGGGAAATTTTCAAAAAGGGTTTAACAAACTGTTGATTCAGTCCTTATCTCTAAAACAGTAAGTATGGATAAGTGCAAGAGAAAATACAACTTCAAGGGAAAAACTGCATCATGCTTTAACCACAAAAGCAAATCTCAAAGTAATTTCAGGAGTCAGCAAGGCTAAGTCCAGCACATGCTTCAGTCAAAAATATCTCCCAACAGGGCTTTTTTTTTGGTTTTTATTTTATTACAACTAGGATTACAAGTACCTTTGAGCCAGGCTCTTTTACAAAGGCTCCTCATCACAGAACAAATACAATACAAGTTACAGAAATAGGAACAAACAATAACTTGGTGGGCATATTAGGATACAATGGTAGATCAATACAATAGCTAGAATAAGTAGAATGTATACATGGGAACACAGAGTAACAGAGGGATAAGTAAGGGGGAGGGTGGAAGATGAATATAAACGTGAGGAGCGAAGTTGGAGAGGGCAGGAATTGCAGCCAAAGGGCATGGTCATCAACTGGGAGCAGGCTGAAACTAGTCAACAAAAAGGGAAAGATCATTGAGGGCTCAGAAGAGGTGGGGGTGAAGGGGGAGAGTCAGGAGTGGTGAAAAGAAAGAAGAAATAAAAAAGTAACACAGAGGAAAACGAGGGGGTGGAGATGTTGTAGGTGATCGTTGGAGGGAACAAAAATGAGAGGGATGAGGAGATTATAGGTAGCATTCACAGGAGCTAGAGTAAGTAAGGTGGAGGTGGAGTTTATGTTTGAATGAGCCAAGGGTGGTAGTGGAGGAGAGATCAGGATTGAGCGCATTTCATCAGCTAGGTACTCTGAAGGCAAAGGATCTTTGGCCCTGAGAGGTACAACAGTGGGGAACCTAAAGGAGCTGGTATTCAGAGCCCCTGGTGCTACGTGGCTTTAGTCTAGTACTAAGCAGTGCTTGGACTCCCGGTGGAGCGAGGCCCATGGTTACTTTCTTTGCCATAATGCAGGTTTGGTATTTTATGCGATTTGGAAGTTGAAGCCAGCCTGATCGGACATACAGGTCACATGTATGAGTGAGATGATGAGCACCAGAGATAAGTCTGCAGGCCTTGTTAAGTGATGTTGAGCTTGTCGGCTGGTTCTCAGGAGAATCTAGTTGGAATCATAGATTTTGATGGCAGAAAAAGACCTCTTGGCCCATCTAGTCTTCCCCCCTATCCCTCCACTAATCTTCCCTCTCCTCAAAGCGCCCACATCATCTCCCTGTAACCTCATGTGCCTGTCTCATGCTCTCTTGAAACCCGACAGAGTCTTGGACCCCACCACCTCCTCTGAAAATCTATTCCAGGCCTCCATCACGCTCTCAGTGAAGAACCATCCCCTCATGTTGCCCTTGTATTTCCCCCTTGTAGTCTCAGACCATGTCCCCTTGTTCTGGTGCCTTCCTTCTTGTGACCACTCGTTCTGCCAACAAGCATCTGTGGACCGTGCCCAGGGTCAGAACCTCCCTTGCTCAGAGATCATTCCCCTATAGAGCTCCCACCTGGTACAATGAGCTCTCCCCAGCCATAACCTCCATTCCCAATCTAGGACACTTCAAGACAATCCTAAAAAAAACATATTCTCTCCTTGCGCCAGTGCCAGTGCAGCTGCTAATCCTCCTAACTGACCTGCACAGAGCTGCACTATGGCCGCTCCCCATTGACATTGCCACCAATTGTATAGGACTAACTGTATAGGACATCTCTGCTGCTGATCTCTGTCTCTGCTATATGACAATGCCCTAGAGGCTGCACCTACACTGTAACTATAACTCCTTTACTAATACCGATATCCTAGCTACTAAATCTATAGGTCAACAGCCACCCAGGCTACTATATGTAAATACTTCCTCAAAACTGTGCTGTCTCACTATTGTATAGATCACTGTTACTACCATATGACAATGCCCCATAGGCTGCACTTGTATTATAATTGTTCCACTGTAATAATATCAATACCCTAGCTACTACATGTATAGACTTTCAGCCACCTTGGCTATTATATGTAATTACTTGAAATGTGATGTCCCACTAATGTACTATCTCTGAATGTATGACTATGCTGATGCGGAGCCTTTGTAAATGAATCTATGACTCAAAGGGTTGTAATTCCTATGATTGACTAACTAACTAAATAAATAAATAACCACCCCGGGTTCACCTTATTTATCCCTTTAACATATTTAAAGGTCTCTACCATGTCCTCTCTCTCCATTCTAGTCTCCAATGTGTAGAGCCCCAACATGTTTGTATGGTTTGCCCTTCATACCTTGAACCATCTTGGTGCTCTTCTCTGAACCCCTTCAGTCAACTCTATGTCTTTGTGCAGGTATAACCTCCAAAACTGGACTCTATACTTTAGGTGCAGTTTCACCATGGCTTGGTACAGGGGCATCAGGACCTCCCTCCTTCTGCTAGTGATTCCCCTACCTATACTGCCATCATCCCATACACCCTCAAAACTGCCCTGGTACACTGCTTCCCCACCTTGAGATCACTGGAGACTACTATCCCCAGATACCTCTCTTGCTTCGTAACCCTGACTTCCTCCCCTCGAAGTGTGTATCCTGCTCTCGAGTTTCTGTTCTCCCGGTGCATAACTGCACACTTCTGGATATTGAATTTTAGTTGCCAGGTCTCTGCCCACCCCTCCAGTGCCCTCAGGTCTCGTTTCATGTCTTCAACACCTCCTGCAGAGTGTACCCTATTGCAGAGTTTCGTATCATCCACAAAAAGGGCCACACGACCCTTCAGTCCATCCACTATATCACTTACGTAGATATTGAAAAGGAGTGTTACCAGTACTGACCACTGGGGTGCCCCGCTTATCACCTGCACTGTCCTGGAGTGCACCCCATTTACTACCACCCTCTGGTTTCTGTCTGCCAACCAGTTTTCTACCCATCTAGCTATTTTGTCCCCCACCCCCATACTTTCTAGCTTGTTGACCAGCCTTCTGTGGGATACGGTGTCAAAGGCCTTGCAGAAATCCAGCTAGGCCACGTCCACCGCTCCCCCTGGTCAATTACCTGTGTCACTCAGTCAAAGAATTCAATTAAATTAGACTGGCATGACTGCCTTTTTGTGAACCCATGCTGTCTGTCATTCAGCGGCCCATTTATCTCCAGATATTCTGTTACCTTTTCCCTGATGAGCGCCTTCGTGACCTTCCCCATCACTGCGGTAAGGCTGACCGGGCGGTAGTTCTCCCTCAACTCCCTGCTTTCCCCCTTGTGTATCGGTACTACAGTCCACCTCCTCCAGTCCTCTGGCACCCTTCCAGAATCCAGAGACAGGTTGAACAGCCTTGCTAGTGGGGCAGCCAACTCTACCCTCAGTTCCCGGAACACTCTCGGATGCAGCCCATCCGGTCCCATGGCCTTGTCCACCTTCAGCCTACCCAGTTCCTCCCTAACTGTCTCTGTGCTGAAGGATCTTGTGTCCACCCCTATGCCCTCCCACCTTAACTCTTGTCTCCTGCCCTCCCCATCCTTCATAAATATCGAGCAAAAGTACCTATTTAGTTCCTCTGCTTTATCCCATTCCTTCTCTAATGGCTCCCCTCCTTCCCCCCACACCTTTGCGATCCCTTGGCCAGTCTTCCTCCTATCCTCCACATATCTAAAAAATGTCTTGTCACCCCTCTTGGCCTGTTTTGCTGTCCTTTCCTCCATGTCGGCCTTAGCCCTCTTGATTACCTTTCCTGCTAGCCTCCTCATTTCCCTATAAGCCTCTCTGTCCTCTTCTTTCTGTGTTCTCTTGTATTCCCTGAACACCCTCCTCCTCTCCCCCGACCACCTTCGCCACACCCCTATTGAACCAGCATGGCTTCCTGCTTCTTGTTCCATTCCTAACCCTCCTAATACACGTTTGTGTGGCCTCCCTCACCCGGTCTCTAATAGTGACCCATAACTCTTCCACATTGTTTATTTCCCTCATGCCTTCCATTGCCTCCCTCACTGTCCTTCTCATCTTGTCGAAGTCTGCGCACCTGAAGTCCAGCACCATTGTGTTGGTTAGGCTCACCTCCCTTCCTGCTTTCACACTGAACCTGACAGTCCTATGGTCGCTGTTTCCCAGCTTCTCCCCCACCACCACCTCCTCCACATTCTTCCCATTTGCTAAGACCACTTCTAGCAGGTTGTTTCCCCTTGTTGGGTCTCTGACCAACTGTTGAAGGAACACCCCCTGCAGTGCCTCCAGAATCCCCCTGCTTCGAAGCCGCATCTGGGATGGTCCAGTCCAAGTCTGGGAGGTTTAGGTCCCCCACCAGGAGTGCTTCCCCCTTGAGAGCCATCCTCGCGACAGCCTGTGACATCACCCTGTCCTGTTCTTCCCCTTGCATAGATGGTCTGTAAACAACTCCTAGTCTCAAGGATTCCCCTGAGATTCAAACTGAATTTGTGGTACAAGCTTAGCAGACATCTCAGGGTGAACTCCCAGAGCTGTGTCCCTATCTGTTAATAAACTGGCATCCTTGTAGTGCCTAAAAACCTCAGTTTACGAGCACGGCATCTGGTGATGCAGGCCCAGTGACTATATTTGTTTTAAACTCTCAAGTCAGGGTTACCAAATGAATGGGCTGCCTTTGATTCATAACTAATGATATTATCAGATGGGTTATTTATGAAGTCACTGTTCTTTCAGATTTGCTGCTGTGCCTGGCAGTAATTTTCTAGAAATGCCCAGTGCAGATCAAAGCAAAGCAGCACACAATTGTGTACCACAATTTTAACAAATATTATTTAAAAAAACAACAACAACATGCAATTAGACTTATGTAACCCACCTATGGGGGCTTACCTTAATTGCCCCAGTTTCCTTGTTGTCTTGCTACTCCTCCGTTAATCCCCTGGTATTTCGCTGCCACAGCCCAGGTCCCATGGTATTCCCCAGGTTCCTTGAACAGCTCCAGAATTGTGTTTTGTCCAGTCTGGGATTAAAACTCAAACCGCGAGCTACATAATCTTTTCAATGTTGCTGGCACTCACGAAGGTGCAAGGAGTGCCTTTGATGTTTCCGACCACCGTTGCAGTCCAAAACGGAAGACATTTTATCAGTCCTGGTGCACTTGGTGATTTAAATATGGACCAGAGACCAAGACAAGGCCAATGAGAGGCCTCTTGGGCTAAGAAATTAAAGAGTGGAACAAGGGTATAAAATGTGGGATCGTGCATATTAATGAACCCTCATACATATTAATGAAGGGCTGCCTGCCACCTGGAGGGACTGCATTGCGATGGCAGTGACCAAGAAACTACTGCATTACAATGTTTAAGAGTGAGCTTGTTGTGATGGGCACTAAAGGGGCTACAGGACTGTGAGGATATTGTAAATGTTGAATTTCACGTGTGGTGGGTGGCAGCTATCATAAGTCAAACATGGCCGCCAAGCTGAGCGTGCTACTGTTGCTTCTCTTTAGGAGTGTTAGTTTTATTTAGATATTTTAGTTATTTTAGTTGTCATTTTATTTGTTCGAGTTGTTTTTCTTTTTCTTGTTTTACTTTGTTTATTAGCTGGAGTCCTGCTGCTTAGCAGCAGTGGTAGCGGTGGTTTGCGTTGTGTCTGCAGTCATTCCTTGGATTCGGGGAGAGAGGCTGGTCTTGCCTTTTCCATCACTTCTTTTGCCTCTATCCACAAGTGTTGCTTGTGCACTGACTGTGCTGACTGGGCTTCTGTTCCATTCGGCTTGTGAGGACCTGACCGTGCCAAATGCACTTGTTCCATCCTGCTTGTGAGGAGCTAAATGGGTGTGTGGAAGGCGAGGGCTGTGGGAGAATTTCTGGATGATCCTTGGCTGGTCCTCGAGGAGTGTTTGATGGAGTTATACCTGTGGGGAGTCAGTGAGAAAGAACTGAGAGTTTTGGATTTGTGCTCTGCTGGTGATTTCCCTGCATTTTCTCTGTTCACCCCATGAATCTCTGGTGGTGGGGCATCTTAGACTGGTGGAGTACTGTTCTCTTGGTTTGTATCCCCATCCTTTGGCCTTTATGTTGGGTGTTTTCTCTTTCGAATTCTGCCACCGTGTGGGGGGCTTGATGTTGCTATCCAGCCGGGAAGCCGGCTGGGGTACTACACTCCCTTGGACCCGCGGAAATGGCTGCAATCGTGGCCTCTCTTAGGGTCCTTTGGTGTGGGTTGCATTATTTCTCGTGAATGCACCTGGCATAGAGTAAAGGGGCTTACATGTGAATGAGACTGCAAGCAAAATCGTTTTGTGGACTCAGCCTTTGGATTTGTTTCTCTCATCTTTGATTAACCGGGGTTCTGCTTGCCTTTGGCTTTGGAGTTACCTATCTCTGGGCTTGTATTGAAGAGACTGCTAACTCCCTCCCATGGATTACAATTTTTTCTATTCTGTTGTTTGGAAGATCGGGTGGCGAAAGGATCCTGCGTCCATTCATTTTGTTTATTTACTTTTGTTTTTGTTGGATTCTACAGTTTCTGTTTTATTCTGGCAGTGAGAAAGACCATAACTATCTCTCTCTCCCCGGTTGTGAGAGGACTGGGGGGGTTATAATTTAATTTCGTTGACTGGAAATTGTTTGATTTGTTTCTGTATTTTATTTGTTGTTGTCCTGTTATAATTGCAATAATTGTTTGGCAGTTAGAGTGCCTTTTTACCCTCTTTCACCGGTGGCAAGAGGACTGGGGGGATTACATATTGCACTTTGTTGTTTTATTTTTTGGGTTTGGGGGTTGAGAGTCTCTAAACTCTGTCCTTTTACATTTTCTTTTGTGGGTTATTTTTTCTTGGTGGGGGGTTTCAGGGTCTTTTTAATTCAAGCTCAGATTTGATGTTAGCTAACCTGGGAGTCAGGTGGGGTTTTAAATAGTTTTATTTTAGGGGTGTTTGTATCAGTTTTATTTTGGGGTTTGTTTATTGTATTTATTATTTAGCAGCATAGCTACAGCATGTGCTGGTCCCTAGTCCCCACAGTTGTGCGCTACTCATTCTCTTCTCTTCATGCCCTTCGCCGTTTCTATCTTCCACCTCTCCAGTTTGAGACCTACCAGCGATGTAGATTGCTGGGCATTATGCATAGGAGAGGGAGAACGGCGAGGGGTTATGAATGGGGGAGGATGAACAAGGGGGTCACCGTATTGAGGTGGTTGGGTCCAGAAATCGCCCTGGGGCGAAATGGAATCCAGATCGTGGTTCTCCATGTCTGGTGCCCATACCCAAGGGCACCACTGATTATGGTGGGCAGAAGCCCGGGTGGCACACAAGGTTCATCCAACTCGGACGGTGTTGTGCAATGCCAGGTCCATTAAAAATAAGACTGCAATTATTGCTGATCTTGTTGGTATGGTGGACCTGGCTTGCATCACCGAGACCTGGTTGGATGAAAATTCTGGCCCCATTTTGGAGGCTATGACTCCGCCCGGGTACTCGGTGATACACCACCCGAGATTGGATCACGGTGGGGTGGGGGGTGCAGTCTGTTTCAAGACCGAACTTGGCCTAATGAAGGTACTAGTGGGGGGGGGGGATTGAGTCGTTTGAGTGTATTGTAGTAGCAGGTGTAGGTTTTCGAATCACCCTCATTTACAGTCCACCTGGTGACGAGAAGCGATTCCTTCAGAAAGTGGCGGACTTCGTCATTGACATGGCATTTGAGTCGCCCAGATTGATGGTTCTGGGTGATTTCAACGTCTGGGTCAATGACGAACTCTCTCAGTTTGGCCAACACTTCCTCCAGTTAATGACAATGCTGGGCCTGACACAGGTGGTTTCCACTGCTACACATAAATTTGGACACTCTCTGGACCTAATCTTTCTTCTAGGAGTCGAGGCATCCAATGTGGGGGTGGAACCCATCGGGTGGTCAGATCATTACACCATGGGGTTTAGTTTTTGCACCCCCTCTAGAAGGCCTTCCCCTGTGGAGTTGGTTAGGTACCGCCCTTTGCGGGATATAGCTTCTCAAGGCCTTGTGGCGGTGTTTGACCTCTCATCCCCTGCGATGGCAAGCAGTGACCCACAGACTCTCGTGTCGGCTTATAACACAGCCATTGCAGGGGCTCTGGATTCCATTGCTCCAGTTCGTGTTTGCCTCCTCTCCCTTCGCCCCATGCCCCCTTGGTTTGATGGGACGCTTAAGGAGATGCGGAGACAGGGGTGAAGGTTAGAGCGTTGCTGGAGAAAGTTCACCCTTGATGCCGACCACCTTAGATTTATTTATTTATTAAATTCTCAGATTACAAATACCTTTGAGCAGAAACTGCTCATTTACAAAGGTTCCATGTCAAAGGATGAGGGTCAACATACATACAGAGGTAGTAAAATAATGCACAATAAACAACCAAAACAACTGAAAGAAAAAATAAAGATACTCAGTTATAACATACTTTGAGATAATATTCATATAACGAGCAGCTTGAGTAGGCAGCTGGCTGCGGTAAGAATAAGAGATAGAGGGCACCATAGGCAGTTAATATTGCAGGCGTGCGACCGGGAGAGGAAGTTAGAAGGCTAATGGGCCACTGTCAGATGATGGTGGAAAATGTCTTGTACCAGTGGAGATCCGAGGCAGGAAAGGAGTCACAAGGAAGGCCCGGTGCCAGAGGGAATGAGACTGGGAAAGGGCGGGCTGTGAGACATGAACGAGCTGGGAGGTGTTTAGAGAGATCTCTAAACATGGACCATTATTCATTCTATCAGTCTGCAATCTCCTGTAAGAAGGCAGAATTCCTGTCCAGGGAGATTGCGGTTGCTCGGAACTGACCAGCTCATCTATTTCAAACTGTGGATAGACTGTGCAACCGAGCCTGTCTGCAAGTTTGAAAAGCTTTTTCGCAGTTAGAGTGCAAGGAGCTTGCTCAATTCTTCGCAAATAAGGTGGCCGACATTAGGGCAGAACTGTTCCCATCACACTCTAGGGGGGGTTGCCGTTGACTGGTGTGAGACCACTGTGCCCCAATTTTCCCTGAGTTCCTTCAGCCAACTGGAGTTCATGGATGTCATGAGGATCATCCAGAACATGCTCCCTACATGTTGTAGTCTGGATCCGGGACTGACTTCCCTAATTTTGGGCTGTATTGATATCATCGGTCCAGTCCTTGTGCAGATAGTCAGGTGCTCCCTGGAATCTGGTGAGTTCCCTAGCTCTCTGAAAGAGGTGGTGGTGACACCACTCTTGAAGAAAGCTACCTTGGGCCCTGACTGTCTCACAAACTACAGACCTATCTCTAACCTTCCCTTTGTTGGGAAGGTGATTGAGAAAGTAGTGGCAGCTCAACTGGAGAACCATCCATGACATCTATGAACCACTCCAGTCCGGTTTTCGTAAAAGACATAGCACCGAGACAGTGCTGGTTCGGGTGCTCAATGATCTGCTGATGTCTAGAGATCGGAAGAGCCGTTCCATCCTGGTTCTTCTTGACCTTTCTTCAGCATTTGACACTGTAGATCACATGGTGTTGATAGAACGCCTGAGGCTGTTATGTGGAATATCGGGAACTGTCTTTCCTCACTGGGAGATCACAAAGGGTTGTGTCTGGGGTCTTTTCCTCTGATTCATGGCTTTGTTGTGTGGGGTGCTTCAGGGTTCTGTACTGTCACCCATGTTATTTGAGGTGTATGTGCTACTCATCAGAGACATTGTAAGGAGGTAAGGGCTGAGGTTTCACTGTTATGCAGATGATACCCAGCTCTACCTTTCTTTTGCCCCTGACCAGGAGGGAGCTCTCTTGATATTTAACAGCTGTCTAAAGAAATCCAGGAGTGGATGGATTCTAGTTGGCTGAGGCTGAACTCAGAAAAAAACAGAGGTACTGGCTGTGGACACAGGTCGACAGATAGAGGCGGTCGGGTGGTGCTGCGTCCTCTGGAATTTTTCTTGGAGGCATTTCTCTCCCGACCTCTGAATGGGTGCGGAAACTGGGAGTAGTTCTTGATGATAGACTGACACTGCAGTCGCAGGTGTCGGCTGTCATCAAGACTTCCTTTTACCATCTTAGGAACATTGCCTGGGTTAGGCATCTTGTTCCATCTGCCGATCTTCCAACTTTTGTCCATGCCTTTGTGTCCTTGCGCCTGGATTACTGCAGCTCCCTCTATCTATGGCTTTCAGGGGTTGAACTCCATCACCTGCAGCTAGTGCAGAACGCTGCAGCCCGGCTTTTGATGGGTTCTTGCAGATCCTGTTATATTACTCTGGTGCTACACGAACTGCACTGGCTGCCGATCTGGTGGCGGATCACCTTTAAAGTCGGCTTGCTGACTTTTAAAGCCCTAAACGATCTGGGCCCGGTCTATCTGAAAGAACTTTTGGTTCCCTACTACCCCGATCGATCACTCTGCTCAGCCAATGAGGGGTTGCTAGAGGTTCCAAGGGTGAATTTAAAATCATCTGGTGCTCTGGCTTTTTCTTATGCTGCCCCTACCCTTTGGAACTCTCTACCCCATCGGTTACGGGAGTGCACTTCTGTGGAGGGATTTAAGAGGGGTTTGAAGACCTTTCTTTGGGAAAAAGCCTTTTTGGAACACTGATTGGCTTAATTGTCTTGGTTTTGCTGAATATTGTTAATGACTTTTTAACTGTTTCAACTGTTATTTATGAAAGGCGCCTTGATAATTTAAAGGCGCCATATAAATAAAAAAATATTATTATTATTATTAAATGAAGAGTGTTTCTGTGAGCTGCACCAAGACTTTATGGTGGGGACATATGAGGACTGCTGAGGAGACTGCATGGGAGCAGCCATTGTGATAGTATTTTGACCCTTCCCAAACAGCCAATAGAATAACTAGAAGCCTAAAGTTGGACCAAAGGAATCCTGGGAAAAGGAGTTTACTGTTTTAATTTTTTTGATGATAGTGGCTCAGCAGGTAAGGCATACAAGGAGAGGTTGAGGGCACTGAACAAGTACTCCCTGGGGGAGGGAGAGAGAGAGAGAGAGAGAGAGAGAGAGAGAGAGAGAGAGAAAGGGGACGCGTGATTGGGACCTTCAAGTACTTGAAAGGGATAAATAAGGTTTATAAGGAAAGCCTCTTTAAGCTGAGTGGCAACCATACCACTAGGGGACACAGTCTTAAGCTGGAGGGTGGGAGGTTTAGGAGGGAGGTCAGGAAACACTTCTTCACAGAGAAGGTGGTAGACAATTGGAATGCACTATCAGAAGAGGTCATCTCATTGAAAATGGTGGGCAACTTTAAGAGAGGCTGGGATGAGCATCGGGGAAAGTAATGATCATTTGTAGGGAGGATGGGAGGAGTGGGGAGGGAGGGCAGGGACATTAGCTCAAACTGTGGACCCTGCAATACTATGGTTATTGATGATTGATATCACAGAGCAATCAATCAGAAGGCTGGAATCTCGAGGGAAAACCCCAAGGACTTTCTGGGCTTGAGGCAGTCTTTCCTTGGCTCTCATTGAGTCAGGATGAACTGTTTGGATTGTCTGTTAAGTATACAAGACCTTTCACAAGACTTGTGTTGGGTCTGGCTGCAAGGAACTGTGGTTTTCTGCCATAGTAAGAGAGAGAGAGAACTGTCTCTGGGGACTCCCCAGGTGTCACGAATTGCTCCGTTTCATTGGAGAGAATAGCTGCTGCAGAACTCCTGCACTGAAACTGGGACTTTGTAAATTGCTGGAGAGGCTAAATGTCTCTGGAATTGAGTGCTAGCCAGACTGCAAGAGAAACCCTTTGGAATCTTTTTTTTTTTCGGTTAACTGAACCTATTCACTGAGAGCTGTGTCCCAGCTGAAGTCGTTCCAGAAATTGGTTGAAAAAGTCAGAGACTGCGTGTGCACAGGTGAGCAGGTGCTTGCATGTTTCCAGAATTGCTGCTACTGCTGTGTGAAACAATAAGGACTGGAATGGCTGTTTAAAGCTGAAAATCAGTGGCTAACCGGCACTGGTGTTTGAAAGTGTTGAATTGCCTGGCTACCCCTGAACTTGCTGAATTGGTGCAGGAACAGAGTGGACTCCACCTGCTTTGGAGTTACTCTACAAAGTCAGGGAGGGAACTTGTTAACCCCTTCCGAGTGGGGTGTACGGTCTCAGGAGGTCACCAGCACTTGCTGGGTGCTAGGGTACCTATGACCCTTGTGGGAAGCCAGGCTGTGGAGCCAGTTCCGGGTCTGGGTCTTCTGGGGCTGGTTGGGACCTGCATTTGGAGCTCTGCGACGGGCCAGAAGAGGCTGAAGGTGACAAACAAACAAATCTTCAATCAAGGGGATCAGCTGCAAGACCCTCAATCAAGATTGAGCCTTTTAAGAGAGATCACCACCATCCTGTTGCCGATTGCTGTATTTTGTGGACGGAGCTCCTCACTCCTGGTCTGGAGAAGGATCCTGCCTTGAGGCACTGCTGCAGAGCTGCAAACTTGAGTACCCAGGACTTGCTCCTGGGAAAAAAAAGGGGAGTGTTTAGTTTGAATTTAACTTCATTTCTCCAACATCCTATGGCCCCAACAGCCGGACAACCCTCGGCAATGTCCAGGCCTGCAATTAGTGGGTACCCAACAGACACTCAGGGTAAAATACTGGTACCAGTGGGGGAGGGCAGCTGGGGATGGTCTGGCCTTCAGGCCCAAGTTGTTTATGACCTGTTAAATCCTGCTAAACACATTTTTTTTCTCCACAGCAATCCCTCATCCAGGGCCCCTTGTCCTAACTCTTGCTCCAATAAAGCTGTGATTTTGCTGTTTGGAATTACTGTGTACAGGGCATTTCTGTGTCTTTTAAGTCATTGCTGGTTTATGATGTTAAAGAACTGTTGGGTATCAGTGTGTGGAGTGGTTGGTAGGGAGGTGGGTAGGTGCAGTGTCCCAGGGGGCTGTACCAGCTGGTTATCTGACCCATTGCTAACTTACTCTGGGTGGAGGCACTGCACTAATTCTTCTAACTTTGGGATAGAATGCTAATCACCACCATAGCAGGACCAAGGGCCCTTAACTCATTGCCTCCTAGAATACACCTGTAGGCGGCAGCAAATATACTGCAGTGTGTCCCAGAACGACTACAGAAGTCACCTAAAGACTTCCTATGTACCCTAGTAACGTCTGGAGACATCACTCACATGTTTTAATATTACTTGTCAGCCAGAATTGATTAGAATTGACTGCATAGCACCATTAGAAAGGTAATGTTGTGTTGAACAACTTTGCCACTGACACTTTGTGTGCATCATGTTCACTTTAGGAGTTATTCACATTTGTTTATGACATGGTGTGTATGGCAGACATTTTATTAATCAAGAACCACCTAAGCCAGTGGTTCTCAAATTGTGAGGCCAACCTCCAAAGGGAGGCCCCAAACTGCTCCAGGGGAGGTCTGGTCAAGTTTGAGGATGTACAGTATTAACATTTTAAGTTTTGGATGTTTTGTGTGATGGGATAAAGCAAACCAAATATGAATAATGGCAGCTGAATTTCTTTACTTATGCACAAACTGGTGACCAGGAAAGGTCCAATGAGCCATAGCTGGTGTCCAGGTGTGTATTTATACATCAATGGGCAACTAGAAGGCACACCAAGTCAAGGCTTCTTTCTGCATTAGATGTTTGTTGATATGTAAACTGATTCCTCCCTTTTCCCTCTAACCCTTGTAGTTCCCTGCCCAATAAAGCCCACCCTACCTTTTCCTCTCCCATTACAAGTTCTAAGATTGTATATTACAGTATTCTGCATCCTGTATAAATTCTCTGTATTATTATATTCCTTGTTGTTCCTCAAATACTTGTAAATTGCATGTATAATGTTCTGTATCCCAGTACCCTTCCAACTTACTATTATATTCATTGTTGTTCCTTCATACTCGAATGAAGGAAGGAACTAGAAGGGGACAGGATCAGTTGTGTTCCAGTACAGTAGCTGCTTCTTGTTGTTTCTACAGGGATTCTTGTGGATTTTACTTGGTAGAAGGTTATTTCTTTTCTTTCTTACTTCTAAGGGGCTAGCAGGGTATTGTTTTTGGGGCTGTTGGAAGTTTGAAAACTGGTTTGGTGGCTGTAAGTGGGCTCATTTGTTGGATTTTTCACTGTGTAACAGGCTGCGCTGGTGGAGGCCTATTTTTTCTGATTTAAAACCTATTTGGTGGGATTTGCTTGGGGCTGGTTCTTTGGTTGCAGGGCTTGGAGGGGCAGACACAGGGCTGATACACTCTCTCTCGAGAGTCGGTGTAGATCCTAATCCCACCCTCCCCACCCTTCCCTCCCCAGAGCTCTGCTTGTTTATAGGGGAACACCTGCCCTGCAATTGGAGGAAAAGGCTGCAGGTGCAGCTCATGTAGTTCTAGCCACTAGGGGTTGGATTTAAAGGCTGGGAGAGAAGCGCTTAGGGAGTTGTTCACTTCCCTTTTAAGTTTACTGTGTTGTACTGCACCTAGTAACAGGGTACCGGTTTATTGTGGGACTGTATCTTGGATTAGTGGGTGACCTGATTAGTCAGTAGGGGTGTATCTTGGACTAGTGAGGAACCTGGTGGTTCACCCAAGGAAACCTATTTGGAGGGGGATGGGACCACACGTCATTAGGGCTGGCATCTTTGGGAGGATGGTGGGGTGCACAGGGTGTGGGGCAGCCATGATACTGGACTGGGCTTGGAAGTTTGGTGGTTGCCCAGCGTGCTACCAGCTGGCATAGCTTAGGGAGGAGGTTGCGGAATTAGGAGGCAGCTGGGGAAGGGGGAGGCATGGTTGGGAAGAGGGCAGGGGATCTCCCACTGGTTGCACCAAGCACTAGGGGGGCATAGGGAAAGGAGTGCAGGAGAATACTCTGGGGCTGCATAGGAACCTGGCAGAGAGGGGACCAAAGGAGGACACTACCAAGGAAGCAGGCAGGTAACTGGGGACCCTCAAAGGGGGGCCAGAGGGACAACACATTATTAGGAAGTAGGCAGATGGCTGGGCTGGACAGAAGGAAGCAAGCATGGGAGGTGGATTGGACCCTCTCCAGTAACCACTTCAATTCTCTTCTTCTGCTTGAGGATAAGGGGGTGATGTAACCGTGATAGGGGTGGTTAGAGATAGAAAGGGAGTGGGAGACAGGAGGCGGGGGCCGGATAGCAGGAGGAATGGGGGAACCTGGAATACAGGAAAATGGGGGGGGAGCAGTGGATCAGAGCAGGAGGGGCAGGTGGAAGAGGAAGAAAAGCACAAGGAGAAGGACCAGTTGGGAGGAAAGGGCAAGGAGAAGGACCAAAAGTACAAGGAGGATACAGTAAAGGGAGCTGAGGGTTTAGGCCAGGGGAGCACGACAAGCAAGGAGGGACTAAACGGAGACAGGAAGGAAGGGAGGACAAGCCAGGCTAGTTTTGCGGATGGGGGAAAAGGACCAATCACAAGCAGTGAGGGGGGGGTTAGTGAGGTACAGAAGGATACTCAGGAGGAGGAAGAGAGGCATAGGATTGGAGGGGAGGGGGTGGCCAGGGTATATAAGGAGGGGGCGGCATGTGGCACCCAGATAGGGGGAGGAACAAGGAGCCGGCTGGGTGGATGGGCCAGTAGAAAGGATGAGGGTCATGGAAGGGGAGAAAATGGAGGAAAAGGAGCGGTCAGAGTGCTCCTGTTGGGGGAGTCTATGATCAAGGGAATCAAATGGGATAGGGAGGGAGAAGCCTGGCCAGAACAAAATGCTTCCCTGGACTAATGGTGCACAGGGCCAAGCACGAGGTATATCAGCTGGCAAAGGATTGTGGGGTTTCCTGGACATACTGGTCCACCTGGGTACCAATGACATTGAGGGAAATAGCGAGCTAGAGATACAGGCAAGATTCAGGGAGCTCGCCAGGGTCTGTTATGACACAGGATGCGCAATTTCCTTCTCAGAAATCCTGCCGGTGCCAAGGGCTAGTGGGGAACACAAAAGGAAGATTAGGGAAATAAACCAGTGGCTCAGGGAGTGGTGTGAGGCCAGAGGGTATGGGTTGATGGGGGATTGGGGGGAGACCTGGGAGGATAAGGAGCTGTATGCTAGAGATAGGCTCCATCTCAATTTGGAGGGGAAGGGAATCCTTAAGTTGAAAATAGAGGAGTTCATTGGTGAAAAGTGGGGTTTAAACTTGTGAAGGGGGGGAGGGATGGGAGAAAAGGCTGTCGAGGGTGGTCCGCTAAAGGTGGGACTCTGTCTCCACCCCCCCTGGTAAAGTGCAGACCAGGTGAAAACATAATCCCCATGGGAACACGAACAGGGGAAATGGAAGTAAAGGGAAAGGGTGGAAGGTAGTCCTGCTAAATGCCAGGAGCTTGGGCAATAAAATGCCTGAGCTCCAGGCGATGCTAACTGAGGGAGCTGTGGATGTGGCAATGGTCACTGAGACCTGGGCCACTGCAGGACACGACTGGGACCTGAACCTGGAGGGTTACACATGTTCAGGAAGGACGGGGGAGGAGGGAAGGGAGGAGGACAGCAATGATAGTCAAAAACTGCATGGCATAGGGGGAGTAGAGGAGGCGGAGGGAACCGTGGGAGGGCGACGGTAATACCTTGATAACAAGGGGCAAAAGAGTAAAATAGGAGTGGTGTATAGACCCTTGCGCTGGCGGAGGAGCTGGAGGAGAGTCTGGTGGCAGATGTTGGGAGACACTGCAGATTGGGCAGGGAAGGATGGTGGTGTTGGGGACTTAAACATGCCAGGAACAGACTGGGAGACTATGACATCCTCGGTGGCCAGGGAACAGGGATGTTGGATGTCTTTCAAGATGCTCCTAACTCAGCAGGTGGGGAACCATCCAGGAAGCATAGGTACTGGATGTGGTCCTGGCAGACACTGACCAGATTGGGAGCCTGGAGGTAAGGGACCCGTTGGCGGGGAGTGACCATGCCACAGTCTGGTTCTGCTTGGACCTAGGAGGGGTAGAAGGCTGCACAAAGACAGAGGTAACTGACTTCAGGGGGGCGGATTTTAAGGAAATGGGAAGGATCATTAAGGAGCATTTGGATGTGATTGGGTCAGACATGGACGCTGACAGTAGGTGGGAAATCATCAGGACAGGGATGCAGGATGCTACCAGCATCTGTACAAGAGTAAGACGAAAATGCGGTAGGGCCCGAATACCCTGCTGGTGGACCAGGGAGGTCCAGGAGGTGGTGTGGGGAAAGAAGGCAGCCTATAGGCAAATCAAGTGCTCAAGGAGTGAAAGGGATCAAGGGGAGTACAAGTTGATGGCTAGAAGGGCCACTAGGGTGGTGAGGGTGGCTAAGGAAAGGAAGGAGCAGAACCTGGCCAGGGAAATTAGGAGAGGGAACAAGGGGTTCTTTAGATACATTGGGGAAAAACGAAGGGTGAAGGGGCAAATTAGCAGGATTAAAACAGGGGAGAGATGGGCACAAGACCCAGGGGAGCAGGCTGAGATACTAAATGAGTACTTCACCTCAGTTTCCACCAAGGAAAATGGGGGTACTGCATCATACATGGGAGCAGACAGTGATACTGAGGAGGGGGGGGGAACCCTTACCGATCGGCAGGTCTGGGTAGAGGGGGAGGCATCACTGGCAGGAGGGGGGAAGGCTAAGCAGGAAGAAGAGGTAGCAGAAGTGGAAATCACAGCAGCGAGAGTGAGGGAAGCCCTCAGGTCCCTTAAGACGGAGAAAGCACCGGGGCTGGATAAATTACATCCCAGAGTGCCGAAGGAACTTGCAGATGTCCTGGCGAAACCCCTGGCAGAACTTTTCACCATCTCTCTCTGAGGACAGGGTAGATGCCTCAGGACTGGAAGGTGGCGCATATAGCGCCTATCCACAAGGGGGGATCAAGGGAGGTGGCAGGGAACTACAGGCCTGTCAGCCTGACATCAGTGGTGGGCAAGGTGATGGAGGGCATTGTCAAGGAGAGGCTGGGGGGGACCTGGAAAAGTCAGGGTGCATGGATGATAGGCAGCATGGATTCGTCCCGGGGAAATCGTGTCAGACAAACCTTGTGGAGTTCTATGACTGGGTGATGAGTGCCTTGGACCTGAGTAGACCAGTGGACATCCTCTTTCTAGACTTCAGCAAGGCATTTGACTCTGTTCCTCACGAGGGCCTGTTGGATAAGCTGGGAGAAATGGGGTGGGGAACCAGATGATCAGATGGATAGGCAATTGGCTCCAGAACCGGACCCAGAGGGTCGTACTTGGCGGGATAGTCTCATCCCCAAGGAGGGTCGTTAGTGGGGTCCCACAGGGATCAGTCCTTGGGCCCCTCCTGTTCAATGCCTACATCTCTGACATAAGGACAGGTATCAGGAGTGAGATGAGTCTCTTTGTGGAGGACTCAAAACTGGGGGCAGTGGTGGATGGGGAGGAGGGGAGGCTGGCCCTACAGTGGGATCGGGAGGCTCTGGTGAGATGGTCTAGAAAGTGGAAGCTGAGGTTCAATGCAGGGAAATGCAAGTGCTGCACCTGGGGGCCAGAAACCTGGGCCAAGTGTACACCCTGGGGGGAGGGAATGCTACAAGTCTTGATGGCTGAGAGGGACCAAGGGGACCAAGGGGTGGTGGTGGATGTCAAGATGAACAACTCAGAAACTTGTAGGAGGGCAGCAGCCAAGGCCAACAGGATGCTGGGATGCATCGCTAGGGGGATCACCTCCAGAAGGAGGGAAGTGATACTCCCTCTGTATAACTGTTTGGTGAGGCCGCACCTCGGGTACTGCATGCAGTTTTGGAGGCCACACTTAAAGAGGGACATTAAACTCCAGAGGAGGGCAACCAAAATGATTTGGGGCTTGGAGGACAGGACCTATGGGGAGAGGCTCGAAGAGCTAAATATGTACACATTGGAAGAGAGAAGAGACTGGGGGGGACATGATAGAGGTCTTCAGGTACATGAAGGGGGTAAATAGGGAGTAGGCTGGTGCTTAAGGAAGGAGGAGGGGCAAATAGAGGGCATGGGTGGAAGCTGGAGGAAAGATTCAGGGAGAAGGAGGAGGTGCTACTTCACTGAGAGGGTGGTGGAACCATGGAATGTGCTGCTCAGGGGCTAGTAGAGAGGCAGAGATGGTGGAGGGTACAAGAGGGGTGGACAGGTACAGGGGAAGGGTTCTGGAAGCAAAATCCAATGCAGCGAGAATATCCGGAACTGGGAAGGGAGAAGCCAGATAAGGCGAGGGGGCAGCAAGGTCAGCTCCCAGGGTGGGGGCTGACCAAATGAGCAGACACGAAAGACCATTAGGCCTATTCTGCTGGCATTTTAGTATGTTAGTATACATAATTGCTATGCATCCCTGTACCCCTTCCCCAGGACGTACCGTGAGATGAGCATCCTGTTGCTCAGTGTATCTTTCCTGGTGAAACTTTTCAATAAACAAGCATTTGTCAATGCCGAATGTTGATTGCGTTGGTCCATTGAGCTCGCTCACTGCCCCTCTATCACTCATTTGTTCTGTTTCTCCCAGTGCTGCAGGCTGCTGTTTTGTACTGGGCTCCTGCCTGCATTGGCACTCTTTTCTGTCCACAAAGAAATCCGTAACTGTCCTGACAGAGCTCCGTTGAGGTGGCTCACTTCCCCTTTCTCACTCGCTCATTCTATTTCTCCTGGTGCTGCAGGCTGCCATTCTGTACTGGGCTCCTGCCTCTGTTGGTGGCTTTTTCTGCACACAAAGAAATCTGTAGTAGTTCTGACACAGGTCCGTTAAGCTTGCTCACTCCCCCTCTGTCACTCACTCATTCCGCTTCTGCCAGCGCTGCAGGCTGGCATTTTGTACTGGGCTCCTGCCTGCATTGCCGCCTTTTTCTGCCCACAAAGAAATCTGCAGCAGTCATGATAGAGCTCTGTTGAGCTCGCTCACTCCCCCTCTCTCACTCGCTCACTGTGTTTCTCCCGCCGCTGCAGGCTGTCCTTTTGTACTGGCCCTGCTCTGGCATCTTTTTCTGCCCACAAAGAAATCTGTAGCTGTCCTGACAGAGCTCCGTTGAGGTCGCCACCCCCTGTCTCACTCGCTCATTCTGTTTCTCATGGTGCTGCAGGCTGCCCTTTTGTACTGGGCTCCTGCCTCTGTTGGCACTCTTTCCTGCCCACAAATAAATCTGCAGCAGTCTTGACAGAGATCCATGAGCTCATTAATTCTCTTCACTTGCTCATTCCATTTCTGCCGGTGTTGCAGGCTGCCCTTTGTACTGGGCTCCTGCCTGTGTTTGCCGCCTTCTTTGCCCACAAAGAAATCTGCAGCAGTCCGACACAGCTCCATTCAGCTCGTCCTACCCTCTTCCCTCTTTCACTTGCTCGTTCTGTTTCTGCCAGCACTGCAGGATGGCCTTTTGTACTGGGTCCCTGCGTGCATTGCTGCCTTTTTCTGCCCACAAAGAAATCCACAGCAGTCCCAACAGAGCTCCGTTGAGCTCACTCACTCCCCCTCACTCACTCACTCATTCTGTGTCTTCTGCTGCTGCAGACTGTCCTTTTGTACTGGGCTTCTGCCTGAGTTGGCGGCTTTTTCTGCCCACAAAGAAATCTGCAGCAGTCCAACAGAGCTCCGTTGAGCTCGCTCACTCCCCTCTTCCTCATTCTGTTTCTGCGCGCTGCAGGCTGGTCTTTTGTACTGGGCTCCTGCCTACGTAGCGGCCTTTTTTTGCCCACAAAGAAATCCACAGCAGTCATGATAGAGCTCCGTTGAGATCGCTCACTCCCCTGTCTCACTCACTCATTCTGTTTCTCCTGGCGCTGCAGGCTGCCTTTTTGTACTGGGCTCCTGCCTGTGTTGCCGCCTTCTTCTGCCCACAAAAAAATCTGCAGCAGTCACGATAGAGCTCCACTGAGCTTGCTCACTCCCCTTCTCTCACTCTTTCAGTCTGTTTCTCCCACTGCTGCAGGCTGCCATTTTGTACTGGGCTCCTGCGTGCATTGCTGCCTTTTTCTGCCCACAAAAATCTGTAGCAGTCCCAACACAGCTCCGTCGAGCTTGCTCAATCCCTCTCTCTCACTCGCGCATTCCATTTCTGCCGGTGTTGCATGCTGGCTTTTTGTACTGGGTGCCTGCCTGCGTTGCCACCTTTTCCTGCCCAACAACTCTGGCACACTGGCAATCTAGGTTGGCACCATGGGCATAAGATAGTGGGAGTTGACGCTGGCAGGGGAGGGTGAAGGTGAGGATTGGCAGTGCACTATTCTCGGAGTGGCTCCTCATTGAGTTGTGCTGGTGGTGGACCTAAAACACAGAAATATAGATTTTGTCAACAGAAAAGGACCACAAGGCCCACCCAGTCTGCCCTACCCCTACCTATCATATGTGGTGGCAAGGAACCTTATGTGACTCCCAGCTTCCCTCACCCTCTCTGGGTAATTCTTTCTTTTAGCGATATCCATGTGCCTGTCCCATGCATGCTTAAATCCCATCACTGTCTCTGTCCCCACTACCTCACTAGGCAACCTGTTACATCTATCCATCACCCTTTCTATGATGAAATGATTCCTCACTTCCATCTTGAAACTTTTCCCCACTAACTTCCTTGTGTTCTTCATGTAACCACATTTGTGCTCAACCTAAAAAGCTCCCCACACTCCAGCCTGTTTACCTCTTGGAGGCATTTAAAGATCTCAGTCATGTTTCCCCTGGCTCTCCTGTTATCTATCAAATACATGTTGAAGCCCTTCAGCCTTTCTTCATTGGGCTTCTTTGCTGCTCCTGTATCATCTTGGTTGTCCACTTCAGTACAACCGCCACCCATTCAATGTCCTTTCTAAGGTGAGGGCTCAAGAACTGCACACGGTACTCGAGGTGGGGGGTAAACCAATGACTTGCATGTGGAGAGTATATCATCCCTCCTTCTGCTTGTCATCTTTCCTCTCCATATGAGGTTCATCATCCTAGTCGTTTTCTTGGCGGCATGGTTGACCAAATGCTGCTGACCCCCCCTCCAATTTTTGTCATGTGCTCCTTCCCCATCTCCAAGGGGGGTGGGGGGGTGGCAGACAACAAGAAAACCATTCAGCGAGACACACCAGATGACAATCCCCAATCCTCCTTCCATGCTACCTAACCATGTAGCAAACTGATGTTTCCCCCTTCAAGCACCTGTCCCAGTCTTCTCACACATGCTGCCTTCCCTTGGTGGCAGCCACTGGCAGCCATGAGAGGCCTCCCAGCAAAAGCAAACCAGAAAGTCTGGATGCTGGAGGACCCGAGGAGCCAAGGATGACACGATGAGGGTGGCGTGACCTCTGGTGGTCAGAAGGATTGGTGCATCAGGAGACAAAAAGATGAGCAAAACAAAATGCAGGTGTAACTGAATGATCACGCAAGTAAACAAAGATCACTAATCTTTTCTAGTAAGCAAAACAGTAAGGTCATAGTTGTTTCCTGCACCAAATGTCATTGCTGTTTTAACTGCATGCATATATTTTCTATAATTTCAAAAATGGTAGAGTGTAGTGCTTGTCATTAGGTGGTGCTACTTAAGGTATGGAGAGAAGCAGAAAGTTCAGCTTTCACCCTTCCTTTCCCTAACTCATGGAATAAGGTACCCAAATAACATAAACTTGTTCCTAATCTGCCAAATTTTAAGGCAAATCTTTTCATCAATTTAAAATAATCTTGTAATTGTCTGTAATGTACATGCTTGGTAAATCTACAAAGTAAGGGAGGCTGCGTAATGAGTGTGGTACTTGACAAAACTCCAAACGACCCGGGTTGAACGCAGGTCAGTTTGTAGAGAAACTGCCAAAAAGAAAAGAAAAAGAAACGTTGGCATTTCAAGATCTAACAAAGTGAAGGTAGGCAGACACTCACCTCACAGTTAAATAGAGTGATATGGCTACATTTTAAGATAAAAATGTAATATTTTCCTCATTGTGAGATTCCTATAGCACAACCCAGCTCGGGAAATAGTCTGTTTTACTGTGAAGAGAGTGCCTACTTTTGTTTCATTGGACATTGATAAATTGGGTAAGATAACCATGTTGTCAGATAGCAGCCTGCCTTTGTACATTTTAAAACATGCTGTCAGTGCCCCCCCACCCAAGTAGTAATATTCCATCCTGATGGGCAGTGAAAAGGCAGACATGCCCACTAAATTACTCATTAAAATAAACAGACATGCATGCATATAGAAGTGTAGTGTGATGTATGCAGTGGTGATATAAAGGGTTAGAAATATTTACATAGGAAAAATGGCAAAACATTCAGTAGGCTGAAATATTTCCTCACATCCTTCCTGAATCTACCCACTGTCAGCTTATAGAAACATAGAATTTGTCAGCAGAAAAGGACCGCTTGCCTCATGCAATCTGCCCTGATGATCCCTGCCTAGTCTGTCTCTGCAGACCCTACCTGGTCTCTGGTATCCTCCCTGCCTATTTACTAAAATCACCGTATGTCCATTCCACACATGCTTGCCTTGAAACCCCCTACTGTTTTTGCCTCCAGCACTCCCACTGGCAGTCTGTTCCTGGCATCCACAACTCTTTCAGTGGAGTAGTACTTCCTCACAGCCCTCAATCTTCCCCCTTACACCTGTGCTTCCCAGCTGTTGATCCCTTGCATTGCTGGAAGAGGTCATGACACCCTGTTTATTCTCCTCAGGTATCTAAAGGTTTCTATCATGTCCCCTCCCTCCCTCCCTCTTGGCCTCCAACAAACATTAACCTTGACTCTGCCCTTGGGACACATTTTTGTTGATTTCCATCTGAGTGACACCAACTGTCTGATATTCATTGTCATTGAGCATGAAAAGCCTCTACCCCCATGGTGGGAAATAACGTTAAAGCCTTTTTACAAACAGAGTCTAGGTGGATTTTTGTCCTTAAATCTGTTACTCCAAAGGACCTGAACAAGGAGATAGGTCTTATAGTATTCCTCTAAGGTCCCTTCCAATACTTTTCCCTTTTGGAATTGTGCCTTCCAGTTTTCCTGGATTGCATGTATTACAATTACAATGACAACTAGCTGACCTTTTCACGTAACCGCTTTTTGTTTTTTCTGGGTTTCGTATTGCTCCACACATGGGAATCATCGCACTTTGAATTTAATATCATAGTTTCTAATGACTACAGGGAATTTAGGTCTCACCCTTCATCCTGCCCTTGTGCGTCTTGATGTGGTCTGGTAACTGGTCTCTCTCCCCCCCCTTTTTTGGTTCTACTTTTACTCTGCAATTTTCAATGTGGGCGTGTCCTTTTACTAAAGCTGCATTTGTATTATATTTTGTCCACTTGGGCACTATACATATTTATGGGTGTTCACTTGAAGCAGATCCTGTGGTCCTGAAAATTGGCCACCACTACGTATTCACTTGCCACTTACTTTCTACCCCCCACATTCTTTAAGGAGTTCCCACTTTTTGTGTTGCTTGCATGCATGTGCAAGAAACACATTGCATCACATTTTTTCACAAGCAGGTTATGGAGGCACGGCAGTGTTGTGCCCAATGGCAGCAGCCCATTCAGGGGCTGGTCTCTGCCTGGCCAATAGAGGAGCATGCTGTGGATCACCACAGTTAACAAGCAGACCACTAGATCAAAGAAATTGAACCACTGCAATCAGGGAGTGTCCCACCAGTATGCAATCAGCTGTTTGTACGCGGGGCCTCCCTGACTGCAGCAGCCAATAACACAGCTCCATGGTGCTGTGTTTCCATGCAACAGGTGACGGCTTCTCCGTTGGCCTCACAAAGCTGATGGAAAGCCGACGCCCACCATTCAGTGTGCCTTCCCGGTGAAACATTTCAATAAAAAAGCCGATGGGGTAACCCACTCCCCATTGGCATAATGTCTCCCCCCAATTTCTTGTGTGCCAAGGGGGGTGCAAATCCCTCTTGTCTTCTACCCCCCACAACTGCTAAGTGCTCTTAGGAGTGCCCAATCCTCCTGTTGGCATGCTCCCCTTCCTCATCATTTTGCCGACAGGGGAGCCCTCCCCATCGGCGCTAATGCTCCTCCCCAATTTCTTGTGTGTGTGAAGGGGTGCCCAATCCCCCTCAGCTCTTGTCCTCCCCCAGCACTCCATATGTGCCGATGGGGGTGCCCAATCCCCCATCGGCTACAGCCCCCCCAAACATTCATGTGGCATGCTGGGAGCCCACCCCAGCATGCCAAAGTGAAATGTCCCTGTAAAAAGAAAACCTTCCTGTGACTTTTTTTTAATAAACCTGTAAAGCAGAAAATGGTCCCTCGTCGAGATCCAGTGGCCTTCCCCAACCCGCACCCACCCTCTGGGCACCCTGCCTCCCCCACAACCCCCACCCCATACTTACCCCTCTGGAGCCAGGCATGATGATCTTGGTGGACCGGGGAACACATCTGCACTCTTCAAAACCGACATGAGAAATGAAGAAATACTGGTAAGCTATATAATGGCATAAATGGTTTTTTTTTTCAACTTTGATGCATATCTCAGCCATTTTTGGGAATTTTTTCACCAAATTTTCAACATGGGATTCTTGGGACCCCACCTCATGAACTCATTCACTGACATTTTGTTATTCAGTCCCAAAAGGTGATTTTGCAGTCTCTGCGTGGAACCATCTTTCGGGACCAATTAATGAAATTACAGTGTCACAGTTCATGAGGTAGGTCCCTCAAACTTATGTTGAGAAAATTTGGTGAAAAATTCCCAAAATTACTTTAAGAGCGTGCGTTGCACAGTTCCTATGCACGCTCAAATGTTCGAGCATTTTTAATATTTTCAGTCCAGATTTTCAACATTGCCATTTTACCACACCTTCTTATGAACTGTACAGCTGTAAATGTAATGTAAAAACTTTATTTTTAAACAGGAAAAAAGTAATTAGGACAAAACTAGTCCTGTTTGCAAGACAGTCCTGTAAGTTACAAATCATAACAATTGTTATACAAAATATAAATAACACTTACAACCAATCACAAAGACAAAATCAAATATGATTATAAATTAATAGCAAAGATTCACACCTAACAATTGCATACATCAACCACTGAATTATTAATAGCTTGCACAAATCTAAAATAATCAAATAATGCACGGACACCTGAAGGCTGAGAATTCCAGACTACAGCTGGTCTTGTAGAGAGGGTCCTATCCCCAAACCTATTTTTGCATCTAGTTGGCAGAATTTTATTTTGATATACTGATCTATTAAAGACTGTCTCAGAGATTCCTTTTTAAAAAAATAGATGGCTGGAAATTGGATGACCAGATGATCTTAGTTTGTGCAATAATAACAGCCAAGTTCTGTTATGGCTTGTTTCCGGTGATTGCCATTCCAGCCTCCTTAATAAACAACAATGATGTGTATAAAAACTGCATTTCAGCACATATTTGGAAATCCTAAACTGAATTTTAACCAAACATACCAATAAAGATGTGTTTGCAGTTCTATAAATTAACTGACCATAAACTAAAGTAGGAACAATTAATTGTTCATTTTTCATATCTCACCTGAAATGTGTTTTCACACATGTAGCACACAATGGCGCGGTTGGTGTGCAAAATCAATGTTCAGGACAGATTAAGAATATCACAGTGACACCGTTCATGAGGTAGGCCCCCCAAAACCCTACATTTAAAATTTGGTGAAAAAATTCCCCAAAATTACTGTTTTATGAGTGTGCATTGTGCAGTTCCTACGTACACTCGTAACTCTGAGCATTTTTAATATTTTCACTCCAGATTTTCAGCATTTGCCATTTTACCACATCTCCTTATGTTATTATAATGGCCTAAATTAGAGCAAATAATAGAACAAAAATGGTTAAAACAGATTCATGGGGTGGTGCACAATCAGAACCCTAGATATCTTGCGGACAAAATGTCATAATTGACATATGGACATAATTTTAATCTCAGAGGAAACGGGGGGAAAGAAATTTGTTATACCAAAATCAAATAATAAATTTGGTGGCATGACCTTTGGTACAAAAGGTGTTAAATTATGGGAACAAATTGATGAAGGGTAAAAACAAATAAAACAAAATATTTTTTGAAAGCCACTGGATATGACTCAACAATGAAATGTATATGTAATGGTTGATGTGCTTAGGAATCGATGGATTGACTATTGTGTGTACGAGAACTGCAGAAAAAAAATTAAATTTGGGCACTTAGTGCAATTTATAGTTGTTAGTTATATAGTATTGTTTTCTCAGTCCATATTTTTGATCTGACTGAGAATGAATAGGTGTTGTGACATAGTTCTCAGGGTCATGGGGTGCTCAAAGTTCCTTATACTCATACTCAAATGGGTGATAGAGACTTTGCTAGATGTGCTTCGAGGCTATGGAACTCCCTTCCTGACCATGTTCGTTCCTCTTTCTCTGACTCGAGTCTCTGGAATTCCCTGTGGGAGCACCTGAAACTGGCCTTTGTGTGTGCGTGTCCCAAACCACCTTAACCAGGTCTCTCAATTGGTCTCACCCAACTCTGGGATACTCCTTGCGGGATCTAATTATGCTGCCTACTGTATTTTAACTCTGGGAAGCATAGGATTTGTCTGTTTATCTGCTCAGGAATTATTTGTTTCTGTGGCTCTAATAAAAGGGTCACTCACACACTGTAATTACTGCTATTGCTACTGAGTGACTTAGCCTATTTTATTCTGTATGTATATATATATTTTATGTATGTACAGGAAGGCGGCTACCAACGAAAAAAAACTGGAGCCGGACAACAAAGGCATCACAGAAAAAACACACAGAACGGCTGCCCAGTAATCGACTAAATAACCATATTTAACAATAGAAATAGGATAAAACAGCTTTAATAAGATAGCTGAAGTAAGCAGCAATATAAATGCCACAGACGCACGTTTCACGTCCCAAAGACGCTTTTTCAATGTGATGTTGGCTCACAAAACACACACTATAAATAAACCTTGATTCAATTAGCACAATGATTACTACAATAAATTAAGCACACTAAAATTCCATCAAAGCAATCAATACAAAATGAAGGCAATATAAATTGTTAATTACTTAACATTTAACCATTCATTGCCTCAATAAACATTTGAAGTAAAGCATGAAAATATCAAAATACAACAAATCATAGAAAAAATTCACAAGAGAAAACATTGCAGGAAAAAACTATTATAACTGCTGAATATATAATTGCAGAAACCTACTTTAAATATGGAATAATACTGAACATAGCATTTAAACCCTTATCTCTATGTGCCCCTAACAGGCACTGCCATTTACTCTCAGCTCACAAGATCTTATTGTTCAAATCCCCCCCCCCCATATAGATGTTATTCTTTATGAAATGTTCCTGAATGGTCTATTTTCTAAGCAGATTTATGACTTTCTCACTGTTCAGTTTCCAGTTCGTCCCATTTTATATGGTCTCCCTAAGATTCATAAAGATCTTGTGAATCCTCCGGCTAGACCCATTGTTGCTTCGATAGGTTCTATTACTGAACCTCTTTCGAAATTTGTCGATCAACACATTAAACAAATTATTCCCCTATGGCCATTACATGTACGGGACACTACGGATGTGATTTTACGTCTTAAAGATCTGGCTATTCAAAAAGGAGACCTTTTGGTTACCTTGGATGTGGCTGCGCTATATGCTAATATTCCCCATGAGGGAGGACTTGAGGCGCTGCGCACATCCTTATGTGAATGCACTGATTTTACTAGTTCTTTTGTGGAGTGTTTAGTTACATTAACTGAATTAGTTCTTACTAATAATGTTTTTGTGTTTGACAATACTTTTTTTCTGCAGCTTAAAGGTACTGCTATGGGGGCATCCTTTGCCCCCAATTATGCAAATATTTATTTGATGCAGTGGGCAAAAACAATTTGCGTTTTCTGAGCAAATTAATCCCTTTTTTCATTATTTGGTGTTTTATGTGCTTTTTATTGATGATATATTGCTCATTTGGAGAGGTAATACTTGTATGTTGGACAAGTTTATTTCTTATTTGGAATCAACAAATCAGAATTTGACCCTCACTAGAAAGGTGGAAGATTTTGAAATTCAATTTTTGGATCTTAGTATTAGTAAGAACGAACAAAATGGGTTGGATACAAAATTGTTCACTAAAGAAACAGCTAGAAATTCTTTATTGTTATATTGTAGTTGTCATCCTAGACATATTCTAGATAATATACCTAAGGGGCAAATGATGCGTTTAAAAAGAAACACTTCTTCACATGAGCAATATATTTCAGATGTTAAATTACTTATGGACAAGTTTGAACAAAGAGGGCACAATGGAACACTGCTTGAAAAGACTGAGAATCTTGTTAGTAATATGGAAAGGGATACTTTATTTCAAAAGAAAAGTAATAATGTCCAAAAGTGTCATTACAATCAGAAAGATTTTATGAGAATTAATTTTGTTTCAGATTACACACCACAGAGTTCAGTCGTCTCTGGTATCCTTTCGAAACATTGGAATATTCTAACACTGGAACCTAAATTGGCCAAACATGTGGCAGTTCCCCCCAGGATGATTTACAGAAGAGGCAAGAACATTGCAGATATGGTCACTAGTAGCTATTTTGAATTAACGAAGAATCAAAATAATGTGTCATTGCCGAATGGGACTATTCGATGTGGTAACTGTACTTTCTGTTATCATTTGAATACAGGTACTGTTTTTCAAGACCCCATCACAAAAAAGGAATATTTCAATCGTGATTTTATTAGCTGTCCTACAGCAAATGTTATATATCTAGCACAGTGCTCTTGTAAGGATTTCTATGTTGGGAAAACTAAAAGGTTGTTTAAGAACAGAATAGCAGAACATTTACGTAGCATTGCTAACAAGGACATCACAAATGCGTTAGCTTTACATGTAATGCAGAAGGGTAGTGGACATTTGTTTAAATTTCAGGGTCTTGAAAGGGTTATGTTAGGAGTCCGGGGATTTGAACAATAAGATCTTGCGAGCTGAGAGTAAATGGCAATGCCTGTTAGGGGCACATAGAAATAAGGGTTTAAATGCTATGTTCAGTATTATTCCATATTTAAAGTATTTTTCTGCAATTATATATTCAGCATTTATAATAGTTTTTTCCTGTGATGTTTTCTCTGTGAATTTTTTTCTATGATTTGCTGTATTTTGATATTTTCATGCTTTACTTCAAATGTTTATTGAGGCAATGAATGGTTAAATGTTAAGTAATTAACAATTTATATTGCCTTCATTTTGTATTGATTGCTTTGATGGAATTTTAGTGTGCTTAATTTATTGTAGTAATCATTGTGCTAATTGAATCAAGGTTTATTTATAGTGTGTGTTTTGTGAGCCAACATCACATTGAAAAAGCGTCTTTGGGACGTGAAACGTGCGTCTGTGGCATTTATATTGCTGCTTGCTTCAGCTATCTTATTAAAGCTGTTTTATCCTATTCCTATCGTTGGATTTGGTTATTTAATCGATTACTGGCCAGCCGTTCTGTGTGTTTTTTCTGTGATATATATATTTTACCTGTTACTACTTACTATAGATTATCTATGTTCACCTTGCTCTTTTGTTACTCTGTACATCAACCCTCTTGTTGTTATGTACCCTGTTTGAACCTATATTTTTCATTGTACTCTCCCGGGTTGTACCTGAAAATAGGCATATAACTTGTCTAGTGTACCTACCCAGTCAATAAAAGCTAAATAAATAAATAGTTGCTTGGACGTATGTGATACATGTTTAAAAAAGAATTTTGTGCAATATGTGTAAAAATTTTACATTTGCAAATGCAACAGGTCCATCCTGAAAAAGGGTCTTTGATCCAATGATGTTTTAACACTGCTACCTGTATAAAAATAAACTTTTACTACTACTACTTATGAACAGTACAACTGTAATTTTTCATATATCACCTGAAATGTGTTTTCGGACATGTAGCGCACAGTGGCGTGGTGGGTGTGCGAAATCAATGTTCGGGACAGATTAAGAAAATCACAGTGACAGTGTTCATGAGCAGAGGTCTTAAACTGGCTATGTTGAAAATTTGGTGACAAAAATCCATAAAATGACTGTGTTATGAGCGTGCATTGTGCAATTTCCCCGCACCCTCATGAGTTCACAAATTCATAATCTTTTCAGTTCAGATTTTCAACATTGGCATTTTTCCACACCTCCTTATGAACAGTACAACTGTCATTTTTCACACCTTGGCTGAAATGTGTTTTTGCTCTTCCGGCACAGCATAGCATGGTCACTGTGGGAAATCATTGTTCGGGATAGATTAAGAAAATCACAGTGACACTGTTCATGAGCGGAGGCCCAAAAATGTCTATGTTGTAAATCTGTTCATGAGCAGAGGTCTTCATTTCATTTATTCATTTATTTATTTATTCATTACAAATCAGGTTTACAACCTTTGAGTAAGAGACTCATTTACAAAGGCACCTCGTCGCAGCGGGGGCAGACATCAAGACAGTTATTACAGTGCAGATTAAAACAGAGGATAACATTACAGGTGCAGTAAAAGGAACATTTAACACAGATACACTTAGGTTACATAATGTAGTAGTTTGTATGTTACTTAGGTTACATAATGTTACAGAACTGTGAGTTACACTCATGGATATAGTAGGTCCTCAGAGAAGACAGCGGGTTACATCCCTGTTTGGACATAGTAGGGAAGGAGTGGGTCTGGGGGAAGGAGAGGCTCTCCAGTGGACGTTGTCAAGCCAGGGAGCAAGGTGAGCAGGTACCACAGGTTACAACAGGGGGTTAGTTGCACCTACAACAGTGGGTATTAATGGTATGGTTCTGAAGGGCTGTTTTGAAGGAGCCAATTTTTGGCAAGTTGGAGATGCAGCTAGGGAGGGAGTTGAACCAGGTGGGGGCTCGGTAGAGGAAGGATCTCTGGGCAAGAGAGGTCTTGGTTCTGGGCACCTTAAGAGTGGACTTAACAGAGCTATGGGTGGTGACAGATGATGATGACTGCTGTAGGGAGGTGGAGACCCCCGGGGGGGGGGAAGAGTCCTAACAGTGATTTCTTAGCGAGAAGGCAGGTCTGGTAGAGCAGTCACTCCTCAAAGTTGAGCAGATAGGTGGTAGTATAGAGAAGGCAGGTGTGAGTTCAGCTGGGGGCACCGGTCAAGAGCCTACAAGCCTTATTGATGGAGAGTTGGATTTTGGAGAGGGCAGTGTTGTCAGCTGCTGCATAGATGGGCAAGCCATAGTCCACGAGGGACAAGACAGAGGAGGTGATGGCCAGCCTGAGGGCAACCTGAGGCAGGCAGTCCCTGTGTTGATATAGCAGGCCAATCCAAGAGTTAATGGCAGCTGACAGGGCATTAATGTGGGTGTGGAAGGAGAGGGCAGTATCGAACGTGATGCCTAGGTACTTGTATGTGGTCACTTGTTCTAGCCAGTGCAGAGTGCTGGGGATAATCAAGAGGGGGGTATTTTTAGATTTATTTTGGTGGTGGGAGTACAGCATTGATTTGGTTTTCTTTAGGTTAATGACCAGTCTGCGGTCGCTGAACCACCTTTCGGCTTGGTTGTAAGCTTGCTGGAGGGATAATTGGAGGGAGGTGGGATTGGGATGTGAGGCAATGAGGACTGCATCATCAGCGTAGAGGAGCATTTTACCAGTACATGAGCTGGGGAGGGTGTTGAGGTAAAGACTAAAAAGTATTGGACCCAGGATGGAGCCCTGAGGGACCCCGGAGCAAATGGGAAGAGTGCTGGAGAGGGAGCCACTGATCTTGACACGCTGGGATCTAGCACAGAGGTAGCTAGAGAACCAGGAAATGGGACCACCAGAGAAGCCAAGTTGGTGGAGAGAGTCGAGTAGAAGGGGATGACAGACAGTGTCAAAGGCCTTGGAGAGGTCAATGAACACTGCTCCTGCAAGGCTGCCAGAGTCAAGAGCAGAATGCAGGTGTTGGGAGACTTCCAGGAGAGCCGTGGTTGTACTGTGTCCTGGGTGGAAACCATGCTGCTCTGGGCACATAGTGTCATACTTGGTTAGGTATTCAGACAGCTGGATCAACACCACTTTTTCAAGGGCTTTAGAGAGTTGGGGGAGGATGGAGATCGGCCGGTAATTGTTGGGGGTGGACCGGTCCCCAATCTAATGTATGAGTGTGATTTCAGCAGTTTTCCAAGCACTTGGGAACTGACCCAGGCATTGAGACCAGTTTAGAAGGTCAGTCAGGGAGGACTAGGACTTCATCCAAGACCAAACGGAGGATCCTGGAGTTGAGGGAGTCACTGCTGGGGTCATTGCTGCCTAAGACTTTTAGCAGGTGTGGCCTGGCTTCTTGGGGGGGATAGGGTGCACAGGTAGAATGGTGGGTGATGCAGGACCGGAGGAAGAGAGGTGGGGATTGGGTCAAAGAAGCTGCTGGGGAGGACCGAGCTTAGGTCAGAGAAGGCAGTGTTAAGGAAATCAGCTATAAGGAGTGGATCTGTGGTGGAGGTGCCATTGATGGAGAGCTGAGATGGTGGGGGGAGCGGGACTTCCCATTTAGCTCTTTCATATTATCCCAGAAGGTCCGGGCTGAACCCCAAGTGGAGGCGAGGGTGGTCTGGTAGTGCTCTGCCTTGGCCTGCCTAATGGCCCAAGTGCACTTATTGCGTTCTGCATTGTAGGCCTGTCTATCAGATGCCTTTCCAGATTCTACAGCAATGTGCCAGAGATTATCTCCGTTTTTGAGTCTCTGGAGGGGGGGTTGGGTGATCCATGGAGTGCTGCATTTTTTGGAACAGATCCTGCTGAGGGGGGTGAAAAGGTCACAAGCCTTACTGAAGGCATTTGTGAAGTGTTCAAGAGCTGAGTCAATGTCAGAGGCATGCTGGATAGGGGACCAGTCTAGCTGGGCTAGGTATTGTTTTCATTTTCTGAGGCTGCCGGGGCATAAACGGCGGCATAGAGTGGCCTGGGACACTGGCTTCAGAGTGGAGGATGACCAGAGACAGAGGACTGGGGAGTGATCTCTAACAGAGTCGGGGAGGACAGTGACATCCCGGATTTTGTAGGAGCAGTTAGATACAACAACATCTAGGAGAGTGCTGGTACCAGTAGAGTGGTTGAATCTGGTGGGCTGGGTGACAAACTGGGACATATCCAGGGCAGCTATGTTGAAAATTTGTTGACAAAAGTCCATAAAATGACTCTGTTACTAGCGTGCATTGTGCAATTTCCACGCATCCTCAAGAGTTCACAAATTCGTAATCTTTTCAGTCCAGATTTTCAACACTGGCATTTTTCCACACCTCCTTATGAATAGTACAGCTGTCATTTTTCACACCCTGGCTGAAATGCGTTTTCGCACTTCTGGCACAGAATAGCACGGTCGCTGTGGGAAATCAGTGTTTGGGATAGATTAAGAAAATCACAGTGACACTGTTCATGAGCAGAGGTCCCAAAATGCCTATATTGAAAATCTGCTGTAAAAAATCTGCAAACTAATTACATTACAGGTATGCCTTGCACAGTTTCTATGCACACTTGTGGCTTCACCAGTTTTTTTCATATTTTCATTCCAGATTTTCAACATTGCCATTTTTTACACTTTCTCAATAACAGTACAGCTGTAATTTTTCACATCCTGTTTGAAATGTGTTTTCGCACCTGTGGTGCCAAATGGCACAGCCGCTGTGCAAAATCACCTTTCGGCTAATGAACTGATAGTGCCTCTGTTCATGTGGTGGGATCACAAAAAGCCCATGTTGAAAACTTGGAGTAAAAATACCAAGAAACACCCAAGGTATTAGGGTTTTCGACCATATCGCCCTACCCTGTAGGGACTGACAGGCGTCAGGGATGTGATTTGGGATTGTTGACAGTAATGCTCATGCCATTCCACCCCCACCCGCACCCTGCAGCAAGTGACAGGCATCGAGGTGTGCCTTGGACTCTTTGGCCCCAGAGTTCATCCCATTTTCCTATACTGCACCCATTTCAGCATATTTCCTTATGCAATGAGATAAGAAAAGCCCGAACACCCAAGGCACACCTTGACACTTGTCAGTGTCTGCAGGGGTAGGGTGAGGGGAAATGTTGTGACTGTTATGGGCGACAACCCAAAGGCACACTCCAATGCCTGTCCATCTCCATAGGGTGGGGGTGGGGTTGGCATCAATTCAGTACTTCACTGCCATTCCTATACTACATGGGCCCAATTCTCTTAGGGGCCTGTGTCTGACACAAGCTGCAGCAAACAGCAGCTTGCACCAATGCCTGGTACGCCAGGGACCCTGCACCTGATTTAGGTACAGAAGGGATCCCAGCAGCTAGGTCCCCATGCTTGCAGTGACCGGAACCCTGTGGCAAACCCCTGGTGCACCACACAGGTCCACCACAGGCCACCAGAGACTAACACAGGACCCCTGTCCCACTAGGTAATGGGCATGTGAACCCAAACTGGTGGGACGATGTCCCCCCACCATGTTTGGTACAACTGGTGCCTGGCCACAGAAGTGAGTGGTGGGATGTGCCGGGTGCTGGGGAGCAGTCAGGACTAGTATACGAGGGGATTTGGGCACTACCTGCTGGGGCATGGGTGGGCACAGTATCACCATATGTTTCTGCTGCAGTAGCGTTGATGGGGCAGGCATCAAGGGACTTGCTGCCAGTATGGGCAGCATCAGGATGGAGGTATCAGCATGGTATATAGGTGAAATCGGGGAGCTGTGTGGAGTGCCATTGAACCAGAGGCCACACATACGTGGCTGTGCCACACACAGGCATGTCACCTAGGGGAGAATATCCAAGTCCCCTCACACCTGCCCTGGCTGGTCTAAGGGCACTCAGAATTTCTTCCGCCAGATGATGTCTGTGAATCGCAGGATGCAGCTTGCATCGGCCACAGTCCCACTACCGCCGTGCCGGAGTGCATTGCAGGTACAAGCCCTGTTGTGGCAGGTGGACTGCGGTCAATGCCAGCCACCTTTGTGTATCACATCAAGGGCAGTCATGGACGCAAGGTGCACCCTTGCACCATATCTGTTTGCGGCAGGCACCTTGCGTCTGTTGCAGGGCTTTGAGAATCAGGCCCCATCTGTCAAACTCCTGCACTTCTACTGCTAATGCCAGCAAGCAACCATTCAGCATTGACAAATACTTGTGTAGTAAGCTCTGGCCCATAAGAGGCTCACAGTCGACCAGTGGGAAGCTCATTAATTAGGAACAGACTGCATCTCCTTTTTAATATCTTTATAAGTGACACTGCAGAGGGACTGGAAGGAAAAGTATGCCTCTTTGCAGATGACACAAAGATCTGCAACAGGGTTGATACACAAGGAGGCATGGAAAGGATGAGAAGGGACTTGGCAAGGTTGGAGGATGGTCAGAAGTATGGCAGCTTGGATTCAATGCAAAGAAGTGCAAAATAATGCACCTGGGAAACAAAAACCCAGGGGAAGATTACACAATGGGGGGAGTCATAACAACAACAAAAATGAAAAGGGACCTGGGGGTAATCATATCAGATGACCGTCAGGTTAGATAGCAATGTGAGAAAGCAGTAGGGAGGGCTGGGGGGATATTGGGATGTATAGGGAGAGGCATCACCAGCAGAAAACTGGAAGTTGTTATCCCTCTGTACAGACAGTTGGTGAGACCCCATCTGGAGTACTGCATCCAGTTCTGAAGACCCCATCTCCGCAAGGACATAGACAGGATGGAGGCAGTCCAGAGGAGGGCAACTAAAATGGTGCAGGGTCTGCAAGAGAAGCCATCACGGGAGAGACTAAAGGAGCTTAATATGTATACCATTGAGGAAAGGAGGTGAGGGGGACATGATAGAAACTTTAAGTACCTCAGTGGAATCAACAAAGTCAAAGAGGGTAGCATCTTTTAGAAAAGAGATGGCAAGAACAAGGGGTACAATTTGAAGATGGGGGGGACAGCTCAGGGGCAATGTGAGGAAGTATTTTTCACAGAGAGGGCGGTGGACACATGGAGCAGCCTTCCTGAGAAAGTTGTGGGGGGTCTAAAACTGTGGGAGGATTCAAGAATGCTTGGAACAGACATAAGGCAATTCTTGTGGGGGGTAGGAAGAAATAGGCTGTTGGTTAACTAGCATCTGCAGCTTATCCTGTAGGTAGGGAAATGAGCAGACTAGGTGGGCCAAGCAGTTCTTATCTGCTGTCAAAGTCTATGTTTCTATGTTTCTATCTCTCCTGTCTGCAAGCTCAGCCCAGGCTAATGTACAAAGCCTTTATCACATTTCTTATGAGTCTTTCTTAAACATGTTTTATCTGTTTACAGGCGTGCACCTGATTTGAGGCCAAAATCAAAAGCAAATAGTTATAGTAGCAGAGCCTCCCCCCCCCCCACACACATACACACTCCCCGAAAAGCTACTTAAAAGCCTGCAATTCATTCAAATCAATTCCATTTTCTTACTTAGTTGGGGTTCAATGCCAAGTGTAAAATCATGAACCTAGGGTATAGGAACCCCGATGCTGGTTATAGGATGGGGGAGGTACTGATACTCACTAGACATGAAAGGGTCCTTGAGGTTATATCAAAGGACCTCAAGGTGGCAGTGCAGTGCGACTAGGCTATGGGCTGGGCAAACTGGATTCTGGGATGCATAAGGCGTGGCATCTCCATTAGTAGGAGGAGGAGGGATGGTGTGCTGCCATTGTATCACTCCCTGGTATATCCCCAGCTGGAGTACTGTGTCCAGTTTTAGAGTACACACTTCAGAAGGGACATAAGGTGAAGGTTTTCCAGAGGAGGGCAACTAAAATGGTTCAGGATTTTCACAGGAATCCCTACAAGGAAAGGCTGAAGAATCTCAACATGTACACTCTGGAAGAGAGGAGGGCGAGAGGTGATGTGATCAGGACCTACAAAGTACCTCACAGGGGTAAACAGGGTACAGTTGGGGAGTTTCCTTCAAATGAGGATGAGCACCCAAACCAAGGGACATACAATGAAGCTGGGGGGGGGGGTCAGGATAGATGTCAAGAAATATTTCTTTATTGAAAGGGTGGTAGACACCTTAAACAGACTTCCAGGAGAAGTGGTGGAAGCTAAAATAGTAGGGGGCATGAAGCATGCATGGGATAAACATAGGGGTATATTAGAAAAAGGGAAACGAGGGGGTCAATGGAGGTGAATAGGGCTATGGAGGTGGAGTAGGTTCAAGTTCATTGCAGGAAAAATCCATTGAGCAAGCTCATTCACAAGGAGGTCCTGATAGATGCAGGCAGAATAAGACATGCAGTAACATATACAGGCAGGACTTACAATTAGGTAGAGAACACTTGGGCAGACTGGATGTGCTGAGTGGTCCTTTTCTGCTGACAAATTCTATGTTTCTATGGCATCATGTGTTTATTCAGGTGCAGAGTTTATTTAAAGTTGGGCCTACCATACATCCAGATGTAAGGTACAGTAAATTACCGAATTAGATGCAGCCCACTTACAGTACAATAAACAGAACCACAGTGCTTCGAGAAGCTTTTACTCTTCATAAGGCTGCTTTAACAGCTGGGGTTCTATTTGCAGTGTCCACACCAGTATGCTGACCTTAAAATCGATGCCACGTCTGAATGAGTACTTGATTCTTGCTCACTCCATTTCTTCCCCGCTTTGAAAGCGGCTTGTCCCGAGTTAGTTTTGAGCTGGCAATGCCTCACCTGTGTTGGAAGATGACCAATAAGCAGCACTGAAAGACGTCAGACTTCACAGACTGTGAAGGTAGCTGTTCACCCACCATATTGGCAAGAAGATGGCTGTAGCTGTGGCCACTAATGACTGTTGGGGTGGTGGGATGGGGGGACCAAAGGGGACAGACATGAGATAAAATCAAAAAAAAATTGTGAGACCTTCACCAGCTTTCCAAAATGCTTACCAGTAAAAGAACACTCTAAGAAGTTTTTCAAATGGCAACACAATCTTGAGAGCCCTCTGTCTGCCGTCTGACACCAGGCATCAACCAACATAAAACTGCCTAAAGACGGCAGTGTGGTCATGTGATTACTGAAATACTGGAGATTACAGATTTATAAGAACAAAATAATATCACACAGAAGCTGGCACATATGTCTATAGCAGCTGTCTCCTGCTTCTCAGTAGTTATACCCTGAAGGTACTTGAATGTTTCTATCATATCCCCTCTTTCCCTCCTCTCTTCCAGTAAGTACATATTGCGGTCCCTTAATTTCTCCTCTAAAGACTTGTGTTGCAAGCTCTGTACCATCTCATTCGCCCTTCTCTGGACCATCTCCAGCCTGTTAATATCCTTACGAAGGTGTAACCTCCAGGACTGCACACAGTACTCCATGTGAGACCTGACCATGGTTTTATATAATGGCATCACTACCTCTCTCCTTATGCTGGGGATACCCCTGCCTATGCACCCCAGCATGTCACAGGCCTCCTAGCTGCCTTACCACTTTGACATTTTCAGGTCATCTGAAATAAGAACCCCCAGGTCCCTTTCCTTCTTTGTGACTGTCAGCAACTCCTCCCCCACCCCGCCCTGTAGCTTTCCCATGGTTTCTGTGTCCCAGGTGCATCATTTTGTACTTTTTTTAATTAAACTTCAGTTGCCAATCCTTAGACCATTTTTCAAGTTTCCCCAGGTCCCTCCTCATTTTCTCCACCCCCTCTGGGGTATCCACTGTCTTACAGGTCTTGGTGTCATCTGCAAACAGGCAGACCTTTCCCTTCAGCTCTTCTGCAATGTCACTAATGAAGACATTGAACAGGACTTGCCCCAGGACTCATCCCTGCGGCACCCCACTGGTTACCCCCTCTCCCCAGACTGCACCCCATTTACCACAACTCTCTGCCTCTTGTCTGTTAGCCAGTTTCTAACCCAGTTTGCCACCCTTTCCCCCATGGCGAGCCTACTCGGCTAGTTTATCAGACTCCTATGTGGGACGGTATCAAAGGCTTTGCTTAAATCAAGGTAAGCATTGTCCACTGCCCCACCCTGATTTACTTCCTTTGTCACCCAGTCAAAGACATCAGCCAGATGTGCATGGCATTAACTCCCCTCTGTGAATCCATGTTGCCTGTGGTCCTGGGCTCTGATGGCTTCTAGATGCCCCACTATCCTTTCTTTAAGCAATGTCTCCATGATCTTTCCCACTACTGAGGTGAGGCTGACCGGCCTGTAGTTTCCTGCCTCCTCCCTACTGCTGGATTTGTATAAAGGAACCACATGTGCCTTTCTCCAATTCTCTGGTAGTACCCTTGTGTTGAATGACTCAGTGAACATGGCTGCCAGAGGTACTGCTATCTCCTTTCACAGTTCTCTTAATATCATTGGGTGTATGCCATCTGGTCCCATCGCTTTGTCCACCTTCAATTTAGTCACCTCCTGCAGGAATCTTCTGCCTGTGAATGGACTATTGTCCACCTCTTCATGCCTTTGCAACTGCTATACTGCTGTGGCCTTTGCCCCTTCCCCTCTTCTGTGAATACTGAACAGAAAGACACAGTGGATGTCTGGGGGAGGGGGGGCACATGACAGTTCTTAGGCATGTGTAACCCCTAGGTGGCGCTATCCCAAGGGCTACTACCCCTGCCTGCTTGGCTAGTAGCAGGTTAAGGGGCCTGAGTTCTGAAACGGATGCCTCCACGCGGATGTCAGGGTTGGTAGTGGTCAAGCTAACCTGGGCACAGCCCTCCGGGACACTGTAACCCCCCTCTTTCCCCTCTAGTGGCCTGAACACTGTACAATAATCACTTTCACAATTACCCCTGGTACACCACACAAGTACCCACACTGTTTGCACTTACCACAAGGGCTGGTTCCTCTGGCTCGACTCTGGGGACCTCCTGTAAAACAAGGTTATGCACAGCAAATAGAAACAGTGCAGTACTTTGAGCACAAACCGGAACCGCAATCAGATTACATGCAGAAAAAGTTAGATCTTGATTTATTCAGGGGACTTGAACAAGGAAGGGGCAAAATCAGGTTAATTAGCTTAAAGGTTATATCAATCAAGCACTTATGTATGCGCTTTGAGTCCCCCCACACAGTCACACCTCCGGGTACCCAGGTGGAGAAGAGATGGGCTAGCCAGGACTGTTGCCTGCAGTTGCAGCTGGTTGGGGCCCTGTGATGGAAAACACAACATGTGCAGTACATGATATTTGTAATCTGGAGCTAGAGGGCTCAGTTCATAAAGGAAACGAAACCAGGGAGCTACCCTGGTATTTACTCACAATACCCAAGACTGGACACAGGCTGGATGAAAATCGAGACTGCAGATGGTTGATCTGGAATGAGAGGAGAAGCAGGGCCCACACGAGTTGCAGAGGCGTCATTCCTGTTCAAGCGTGGAGCAGGGGGCTGATCCCCAGGCAGGTCTCTCGTCAATGGCTTCTCTGTGCAGTGGGTAGTCTGGCTGGGCCAGTCTGGCAAGGCCCAGATCTCATGGAGACAAATTCAGATGCAGTCCGTTTTGGGCTGGATACAGCTTCCACCAAGCAGAACACAGTTCACACAGTGGGGAACTAACTCACAACCCACTAGCAGCTCATAGCACATTTACATGTACAAAAATTCTACTGTACCAGGCAAAGCACTCCTTGGTCACAATCGCAAAGTCTCTGTACACACCGGGAGCTTAGGGGTAGCTGGAACCCCTGACAGGCCAATCGCATTCAGCAAAATCTTCGGTCTTCTTCAGGTTGAGCCTGGCCCACTTCAGTAGCTTACTTTAGTCACACAAACTTGGATTTAGTACAAAATAATTATCTTCTCTCCCTCTCAGGAGCAGCTGGCAGACAAGCAAGCCAAAACTCAGCCCTTTCACAGTTTTCCCATGCGAATCCACTCAGGATTGCTGCCTAAAATCACTCCAGCTCCTCTCATTTCACTTCCCAGCTCAGAACTAACTGAAAACTGCAAGCAGTGTGGGATTTCCCCAACATCCAAAAGGTTTGGTTGGCTGATTTGGCTGTCAGTCAAAGCAAGAGCTGCCCCTTCAGTTGCAAAAAAGGCGCAAAAAGTTCAAAACCCCAATTCCTACAGATTTTGACTTCAGACAGCTCCTGTAGTCCGGCTACATTTTGGGTCCCACCAGAACTGATTGGTCCAATTTGCAGTCCAGGACCAATATAGTGGAGACAAACAAAACAGTCCTTGCTACAAAGAAAGCAGGTTAGACAAACTACATTATCATTATCACTGTAAAGGATTTTCAGCAAATAGTTACATCTTTCAACAGGGCTCCTTCTCAGATTACTTAGGCTGCAATCAGGCAGCTCTTAAAGAGACAGTACGCAGAGGCCATACAGGCTCTGGTAATCACATTCAAACTGCTAAAACGCAGGTCACCAGCCTGGCAGTGAGCATTTAGGCAAGCTCAAGGAAGACTTTTTTGGGAACCCCCATTTGTAGAGGGGTTACACGTGGTACTAGCACTTCCAAATATCTAAACAGCACATATAGGCAAGCAACATTCGGCATTGACAAATGCTTGTTTGCATTCCATCAATTCCTTTGTTCCCTTGGTTTGTCTTGGAGGTTCTTCCCTTCTTTTTAAAACCTGCCATCCTGACATCTAAAATGATTCTCCTTGTCTTTGTCCTCTGATACTCGTGGATTATGTTGAACCACACCAGGTAAAAGACACTCATCTCCAGGGGCTCTTTTATCCTGACTCCACACCATGTCCTGGTTCAACAGTACCAGGCTGAGAATGGTGCCATCCCTTGTACTTTTGGTTCTTTTACCCAGTGCCCAAGGAAGTCCTCTTGCATTGAATCTACAACAGTCTGGCCCCTTGTACTCCTGGTCCCTACTGTTTCCTAATCCACATCTAGTAGATTGAAATCTTCATTAGTACCACACTTCCTAAGGTTGTAGCCTCTTTGATTTGCTCCCTTAGCTCCCTGTCCATATTCTCAGACTGGTTTGATGACAGGCCACTCTCACTCTGAGGTTCCTTTGCCAACTTGCTGTTCCAGGAGTGCTTCCACATCCTCTCCCTTCCCATATAGTTGTCTTCTGTCACATTTATGCTGTCACTAACAAACAGTGTCACCCTGGCCCTTCTGTCCATGCCCCTGTCCTTTCTGAGTAAGGCATATTCTCAGATAGTGAGGTCCCAGTAGGATTTTTGTTGCCCATCTTCAATGGTTGTCATCATATCTGATATGGCTTCCACCACCACTGCCTAAATGCCCTCCATATTGTTCCCGAGACTCCTGGTATTAATTAAAACTGCCTTCTATGACTTAGGTGAATCTTTCAACTAGTGACTGGTTCCTGTGTTTATGCATCCTTATCTCCCCTCCGTGAGTATTTTTGTTTGGTCCAGGGTTAGTGTGCCACATTTTTATTGCACTTTAATTTGCACTTTAAATAGTGTTGTGTTCAATAAAATTGCTGATGAAATGGTTCCTGCCTGGAGTGCCAACTTATTTCTTATGTTTTCTTTATCTGCGCTCTGTGACAGACATCAATCAGAGGATAGATGTTTTCTCTTTGTGTTGAGGTCAAGGAGAGACATTTTGGCTCTGTTTCTGTATTAAGATCTGCATATTAATACTGCTCTTGCCTTACTAGTTTAAAGTACTGCTAACACCCACATCTATCTTCTACCCTAGCATGCTTGCACATCCCTTCCCAAATAAAGACCATCTTTAGCGAGCAAGCAGTGCTTCCCATCCCTGCCCTTTAGCCATGTGGTAAACCCCTCAATGTTCTCCTGTCTCTCCTTACCCTCACATGGTACTGATAGGACCAGAGAAGGTTTCCATCTCTGCAACTACCTTCATCTTCCTGTCTGGTTCACGGAAACTGTCCTTGACCCTATTTACACTGTTGCCCATCAGATCACTGGTGCCTAATTGAATCAACTCATCTGACTTCCTTTCCCTACTGTGATGAGCTTCTCTAGCAAAGTGACAGCATGCTCACTGCCCTGGCATACTGTGGATCAATCTGTCCTCCCAGACAGTAGGGCAAACCAACCTCCCCATAACTCTAACTATCCTCTTGCTTCTGCCAAGTCATGTCCCTTTGAGAGCACTCATTTCGGGTGCAGCCTCCTTTCCTTAAGTTTCCAATTCTGCTTTTCATTTGGGGTTAGCACCTGAATTGACTCTGCTAGTGGTGCAGACTGGTTCCTGTTTTCACCCTCGGAGCCCCCCAGCAGTGAACCTCCCCCTTCCACAACCCCTTTGCACCATAGTCCGTCTACATGCATGGATCCTAAAAGGGGAAGGGGGTCTCTGAGGTAGTGGCACTGCAGAAGCCATGGTGCCATGCCCTGAGATGCTGCTCAGGAATTTAATTTAGCCCTAAAGGGGAATGAGGAAGTTGCATTGTAGACAGCACAGTGCCCTACCCTGAAATGCTCCTCAGGCATTTGATTTAGCCTCTAAGTGGAAGTGACCTCATCAGTAAGGGTCCCTGTCCTCCTACACAGTGGGCATCCTCTGTACATCCACTGCCATCTCTGGAAGATGGCAGCACTGCAACCTCTGTGACTGACCATATCACTCTCCCAACTGCCTGCCAACTCAAACCTTGTGATAAGGTTTGCTTTTGATGTGCATGGATGTGGAGTAGATACACTTCTTACACCTACCTCACTCTCCATGTAGTTTTGTATTCCCTTACTAGAGCACAGTGGTCTGCTTTCTGCTACTCTTCTTCTAAGTCCCCCTCTTCAGTCAAGTCCCTTTGACATGTCATTAAGTGGCACATCTCATTAATGCATTACTCACTAACGTTCATGGAAAGTATCCTTTTATATTTCTTGGTGTCTTTAGACCTGGAAATACTACCTTACCATCACGTTCTATCCGTGTACACCCATAAAACCTTCCTGCTTCAAAGACTCTCCTTTGAACCCTTCATACCAGTTATGAGGTAAGTGTCATGTAAAAAGAAAAGCTTTGCCCTTTAGATTAGATTAGACCCCTTTTTAACCCTAAATGAATATCCTTAATTTTAACTCCTAAGAACTATTATCCCTCACACTCACACTGTTGAATCAATTTAAACTGCACCTCCACAAATTACAAATTTGTCCCTTCATAAATTACACATCTTGCACTTCTCTTGCAGAAGGATGTTATTGATAAGCTCTGCCTTTCAGAAACTCCTAAAGTATATGTGCTGACCGCCTCCAAGTTCCTCCCATTTGGTGTACTAGCCTATCTCATGTAATAGGTGGCACTCCTCTCTCTTCATTCCATGCCATGTAATCCCAGGTGTTTAATGGCACCCCGTCCCATGCAGTGTACTGTAATTCCTGATGTCTAGTGGCACCCATCACATGCCATGTAATCCCCGATCACTAATAGCTCTAACTCCCCACCCCACCCCGCTGTGTAATCCCTGGCATCTAGTTGTACACCCATCCCTCTCCCCATCCCATTTAAAGGATAGTGTCTAGTTCCTACCCTTCCCTCTCCCTGTCCCATGCCATGTAATTCTAGTGTTAATAGCACCTCCTTCCTGTCCCATCCCATGTAATCCCTTGTGTTTAATGACTACCTAGTCCCTCTTCTCATCCTTTGCCATATACTTCCTGGTGCCTAGGGGAACCCTATCCCTATGCTTGCCATATAATCCCTAATGTCTGTTACCTACCCAGTCCCTCTCCCTATCCTATACCATAGAATCCTTGGTTTCTAGCGGAACCCCATCCCTCTCCCTGTCCCATGCCATGTAATCCCTAGTGTCTGTTACCTACCCAGTCCATCTCCCTATCCTATACCACATAATCCTTGGTTTCTAGTGGAACCCCATTCTTCTCCCTGTCCCATGCCATGTAATCCCTAGTGTCTAATAACCACCTGCTAACTCTCTTTGCCCCATGTCATGTAACCCCTGGTGTCTTGTGGTACCCCATCACTCTCCCTGCCTCATGCCATGTATAACCAACCTCTCAAACCCAAGTTCACCAACAGCCGGTTAATAGAAGAAACACTCTAAAGAGTTAACTTGTTTTCATTAGGGCTATCTCCTGCTGGGCCTCAGCTGGACATGGAGTGCCCAGATCTCTGTGCTCAGAATTTTCTGACTTGCAATGTAATGCTTAGTCATGAATATTTATGGCTCCACCCTCTCTTCCTTTCCTGTACAGGGAGGAGGCCAGCTGGGTCTTGCAGCATTCAGTGGGAAGTTTGGCCCCTTTTTAAAGACCCAAGGCAGAGAGAAGGAAGAAATGGGCCCCAAGGGGAGTGCCACCTCTCTTTGCCCCTTGTGGAAGTTGTTGGAGTTCTTGCTGGTTCACCCCCAAGTCAGCAGGAGCAACTCAGCAGAGTCTGTGTTAATAGCTGACACTTTCTTTTTTTTAATTTTATCTTTATTCAAAATTTTAAGAAGTACAAAGGCAAAATCACACCAGAAAGTGTCCGCATGATAATTACAAGTTACGATGTACAAAAAAAAAATAAAAAGATAACTAAATGGTGCCACACTAGCAAATAAGTCCATTGATGGAAATACAAATGACAGTCCAGGAGGAAAACTAGCTGGGTGAAATGAAGTATGATGATGGTAAGTATTCAGATGCAGGTGTTAGAGCTGCTCCTCCAAAGATCCGGCGCATGTTGGGGGCTCAAAAACAGTCCCAGATCAAAATGAACATCTTTATATAACCATTCATAAGACCCAAGCCACAACAGAATGATTGAATGGCTAATAGAGAATCTCGGGTATCTGGAGGAAACAGATCCTTGAGATCGGATGGACAGTCCAAAACATATACTAATACAGATGTGACAATGCTATAAGATATCACAATAATAACAAAAGTAACACTGATACATACCAATTATATAGCATAATACAAGAAGAAAATGCAGTCGATAATTCTGACAACAGTAACAATAAGAGTCCAAGGGAACCAGGGAGGGCCAGTGAACCAGCTGAGCCATATCTTACACAGGCAAAAAGCAAAACTAAGAAGAAAAGAGACAAAGGTTCCATGGAAAGGAATAAAAGAGGACAGGCATGAAGAGAGGCCCCCATAACCCAGGATACCACCCACACAGACACCAAGGTTTGAACGTAAATCCTCACAAGGGAAATACCAAAATCTATTTAGCATGTATAAATATAATCCCCAGGTCCCCGCCCCACTTCTCATGGGACATAATCTGGATAGTGCTCCAGTTAGTAGAGGACCCACTTGCACCACCTAAGTGCAAAAGATTTCATGCGATTATGAATCCACACTGAAAGGCGCTCTAGAGTATACATCTCCAGAGTGAGTGTCCTCCAAGATTCTAAAGTGGGCACTCTGGTAGAGAACCAGAGTCTAGTAATAGCCTTCTTAGTGGATAACAAGAAAAGTGTAATACGTTTATGTAAATAAATATTTAAGTTACAGTATTCCGGTGGCACAGCCAGAAGGACATACGCCAGTGTAAGACCACCATGGCAATTATACATTGCAAGCAAAACAACCAAAACTTGTCTCCAAAACCCAACTAAAAGGGGTCAGGACCATAGATAGGATATGAACGTGGTCAGAATAGCTGACATTTTCAATTTAAGCACAGGCATGGTAGCCTTCCTGGATAGTGTTGAGCACTTCCAGGTGAAGATGCCACTAGTGTGTGGTCCTGTGAGATAACTTTCCCACATGGGTCTTTGTATATAAGAATCTGGCAAATGTAAATAATGATACTCTTAATAGACAGTAACCAAGTAACTAAAATAAAGACAATCCTGTATGGATGTATAAATAGAAATAGAAAAGGACAATCCTAATGTGAAGTCAGGGATTTGAATTGATGAGGTTGCAGTGGCCTTAATGTTAAACTAGTTCTCCTGGGACTTGTGTGACATCAGAATAATGTTAAATAAACTGACTACCTGCTTGATTCCAGCTCCTAGTGTGGATGGTCTGGCTGTGAGTGATCTCTCCATTAATGGTGTCCTGTGGTCTCAGTTGTTCCAGGTCCCCATTTCCCTGATCCATGGTGTCAAATTTAGATGCAAGGTGTTTTGCTGTAACTGCCCCCTGCCCTGGATGATAATGCCACTGAATAACCTGGATAGAGGGCAGTTTGGCTAGGGGGTTAGTCAAATTACCAATTTCCTCTCCACCTTCTCATGTCTCCAGGACAAACATACTCCCGTTATCGAAAGGACCATACAGGACACAGTCACTAAGTGACTTCATAGTGATCTGCTATTCCCTCATAAAGTCCAGAGATAAATCATGGGTCAAATGTAAGTCCACCCATGCCATGGCTGACTTCCTTCAGTAAGGTAACTCAGAAATGTCTACAAAAAGGCCATATAGGTGGCAAAAAATGAATTTTGCAGGTCCAGTCTATTCACCTCAGCTGGGGATCCCCATAGTTTTTGTGAGAATATCAAAAATGTGGTTGGTGGCTCTGCTTTGCAGTGCATGAATGATTTCCTCCTAGATGGGGTCAACCGTAATAACCCATTCATGATTAGTGGTGGGTGAAGTGGGCAGAATTTGCTTCATGGAGAAGTCCACGAAATGCCACCCACTTCGAGTAGCCAAAATGCTAAATTTCGCCTGTTGGAGTGGTGAAATTTCACGTGGTGGAATGTACAGCCTTTCGCTGCAAAAAATTCCGCCCATGGTGACATTTCATCTTCCATCCACAGGCAAAATTTATAAACTTAAAACAAGATCCCTTGTGGTTGCGGTCCTCCATTCACACCCTGTATTACTACTTTAATTATAGGAAGCAGGAGTCTCCTCCACCCGGTATCTGCTCGATTGCAGAAATGTATTGTCTCTTCACTGCATCCTCCAGATTTCTTTCTTCGATTCTTGAAAATCAGTGAGGGTTCAGTGTTTGGTAATAAAACCCCGCTCCCACTTTCAGCTCAACAATCTCGGTGACCAGCCTACCAGTGCCTGTTCAGCAGCAAAAAATGTCCTGAAATATTGCCTGATGTCTCCCAGCCTCACTCCCAGTTTAACAGACCGGCAGCGGGAATAGCACAGCCCCTCCCTCCATGGCTGGCCTGCTCGATCGAGTTTCTCAGCTGTCAATGAATGAGCTTATTGACAACTCTGTTGGGCGGGCCGCTGTGGAGGAAAGAGGAGGGCTGTGCCGGTCTGCTGCTGCCGTCTAATTTAGAATGGGGGTGGGAGCTGGGTTGTGGCAGGGACATTTCACTGCTGGTGGGGCTGGGTGGGGGGCACTGGATCACCAGGGATTTATTTTGAACTGGGGATCAGGACAGGAGTTTCATTACCAAAACCACTAGACCACCACTGATTTTTAAAGGAATCAGAGAAGGAGGAGATGCAGAGGGATGCTGGTGGTGGTGGGGTTAGTACATTTCCACGGATTACTGGGTGGAGGGGAGGGACCATTAGCCACCATGGAGATTTATTATTACAGGGACAGATGGGTGGGGGGAGGGATCGCTATGCTAGCCACACCAGGGAAGGCGAATTTTAGCCTTCTGGGGGACAATTTCTTGAAGTGATCTGCGATGTGGATTTGACCACTCTGCCAGCACTCCACGGGCAAAATTTAAATTTGCTGCATCACTACTCGTAATAGCAAATGCATTTAATAGGCAGTTCTCTGACCTGTCCTCCCTTACCTCACTATTCTCTAGTTCTCTTACTCAGGGACCTCCTGAGACTCCTCCCCTTCCCCCTACAGCACCCCCTTCTACCTCAAGACAATTACAGTGACTGAAACTGCCAGACTTCTAGGTATTTTCTCCCTCTGTAACAGTGCTGGTTTTGACAACATGGAGCTCAACCTCATTCATATGGGTGCCCCCCCTTGCCTTACCCATATCCCATATCTTTGACCTCTCCCTACTCACAGGGGTTGTTCCAAATGTATGAAAGGTTGCTCTGGTAGTTCCAGTATTTAACCAAGGTGACCCAAAGCATATGGAGAATTACTGCCCAATTGCTCATCTGTGATCAGCAAGCTCTTTAAGAAAGTTGTAGCTTCTCAGCTAATAGACTATCTCTACTCCTATGACTTGCTTGTCCTGGAGCAGCATGGCTTCTGGAAAGGTCACAGCACCTCCATTGCCCTAGCCTTAGTCACTTCTGCAATAAGGGCTGCAATGGACGGTGTCACTTGCCCACTCCTGTGGGGTGGAATTTCTCTCGCATCACAGCAAATGCCTCTGGTGACAGAGGGGTTAGGAATATCCTTTCTCCATCCTTCTAGCATGCTCACTGTATCACAACTGAACATGTGCCAGAGAAGCCCAGGGCACCCTTTCTTCATGCGAGAGGATACAGACACAGTCTTGAGTCTGTGTTCCTGGGGTAGAACCCTTTTTATCCACCACACCACAAACCAGAAGGCCACAGGTGTGTATAAGGACTTTGGGGGCCCTATACACCCTATTATGTGTCTTTCCAAAGAAATTCAGAGCTCAGTTCAAATCCCCACAGGCTCTTCTGGAGACCTTTCATATTTCCTCCCCTCCTTTCATCACGAAGTCCCTAAGGGTACTTCACTTTGGCAATGTTTCACCTTAAAACAGTCACACAGGCATGGTATTGTTTCAACAACTTTTACCAAGGCAGCATACGCACAAACGACATAGGCAGAATTATTTTAAAATAGGCCAAAGGGTTTACTAATGAAATTAATAAAAACGATAAATAATATAAAGACGAATGATTTTAGACATTGGTAACATGATATTGAAAATAAAATGGAAAATATACATAGAAACCTACACTTTAAAACTCTGAGATTAAAGTTCTACCTTGAGACCTTAGTGGCTGAATTTTGATGTGCAAAGTCTTTTCAAAGGCAGTTGAAAATCTTAGTTCTTGGTAGTGCAGACGAATTCTTGAAGAAAATGTCTCAGCTCTCCTAAGCAGATAGAGAGGGTCCCAAATGCAACAAGGCTAAAATGGTAAAAGGCTTCAAGCAAAAAGGCTAAAGCTAAAGGTGCAGATACCCCTCTGCACCCTAATTTTAAGGGTTTCAAAAGGGCAGGTCCAGTGGATAGTGGCTGGCCCGGCGACTGGCTAGCATTCTGTTTCTATGGTTACCCAACCAATCAGAGTTTAGTATTTTATTACAATATCAAAGCTATGAGGTTCTAAATATAAAAATATAAAAAAAGACTCAGAGGTCAGGCAACTCAAACCAGATTTCTAGGGGGAACATTCCAGCCTCCCTGCTGGGAGATAGCTGTAGTTAAACTGCACTCAGTACAGTTGTTTACTTAAATGGTAGCCCATTTCAGCTGGCTTAAGTCACTGTGGCCTTGCAGATACAATAGAAAGCCAGACATTCTGTCTCCTGAGGATGCTGTGGCCATTCAGACACAAATGGACCTGCTTGTATGCCAGCTCTGCTTAATTATATCTTTTGTCTCCTTTTAAATAATTTAATTAACTCAAGCCTCTGCTAGCAGCAACAGTTTATTTCTGTATCAAAAAGAAAATCACATCCATCTACAGCTGCGAGGCCCAGGGACTGTGGGATTTCTGGATTACCCGGAACTCCAGCATTTCCTGCACTTCCCTCCTAATGTCCTTTAGGATGCATCAGACACCTGGTAAGCTGTCCATCGTATGGGCACTTGCATCCCTGTGTCCACATCATGGGTCGTTAAGGGGGTCTGTCCGGGCTTGGCCATAAATAAAGGAGCAAAGTCCTCTAAAATCTCCCTCACTTCCTGGGACTGTCCAGGGTCAACTGGGGTGACAATTTGATCGTCTCCACCGATGAATCTAGCTTGTTTTCCTCTAGCAAGTCAAAGAGGGGGTCTTCTTCATCTGTCTCCTCCCCAGGACTACAAACAGCAAACACCATGTTGGCCCTATTTACATATGGCTTCATCATTTTGACATGGTACATTCGATGTGTATTTCTCCTGTTGGGCAGTTCCACAATATAATTCATGTCATTTACCTGTCAGACTACCTTGTATGGTCTCACCCACTCGATCTGCAGCTTGTCCTTTCGGACTAGAATGAAGACCATTACTTCCTGGCCTGTGCTGAACAAACGAGCTCTGGCTCTGCAATCATACCAGACTTTTTGCTTCTGTTGGGCAGCTGGTAGGTTGCTTTGGGCCATCCCCATAAGCTCCTTCAGCTTATCTGTGAACTTAAGGACATACTCAACTATGGGAGTCCCCTGGGTGGTGTGCTTGCCTTTCTAGTCTTCATGGGTCAAGTCTAGGGACCCATGCACCCTACGTCTGTATAAGAGTTCAAATTGGAAGAACCCTTATGACTCTTGAAGCACTTCCCTGTATGCGAACAACAGGTGAGGAAGGTATTTCTCCCAGTTGCTCCCATGCTGTTCAGCAAATACTTGGAGCATAGTTTTTAGGGTACCATTGAATCTTTCCACAAGCCCATTTGCTTGTGGGTGATAAGGTGTCATGTGTCTTTGCACCACCCCACACTTTTCCCACAAAGACTTCATCAAGTCCGTCATGAAGTTAGCCCTTTGATCAGAGATAACCTCCTGTGGAACCCTGACATGGGAGAAAATCTCTAGCATACTCGATCACCGTCAGGATAAACCTTTTTCTAGAGGAGCTTGGGGTACTCAAGGGTCCCACAATATCCATTCCTACCTTCTAGAATGGGTCCTCCACAATGGGGAAGGGAAGTAGGGCAGCTTTGTTTTACTACCTGCCTTCTTTGTCTGTTGGCACTGGTGACAAGACCTGCAATATTCCTTCACCTGCTGGGTGAAGTTGGACCAATAGAAATTATGGGCCAATCACTGCATGGTGCGGGTGACAGACAGATGTCCAGACATGGGAATATCAAGGGCAACCTTGAGCAACCACTCACAATACTCCTGGGGAATGACAAGCTGCCAGCCCATCACCCCTTCCTCGGTCCTCACATCCTGTGCATGCAACAGTCCATTGTCTCAAAATAGCCTATGTCTCATGTCACCTCTCAGTATCCCATCAGATTCTGCACAAGCTCTCAACTCTCCAAATTAGGGTCAGTCTTCTGAGCAGTTGCAAAACCTTCACATTTTCCCAAAGCATGGGACATGCCCCCCTCAGTTCCTAAACTGGGGTCCATAGCTGTAGTGTCAGGGTATTCAGAGTCACTGCAATCCCTAACCTTTTGACTACTGGTTACCCCTCCCTCCCTCCCTCCTCAGAGTAATCATCTGTAGTAGCTCTTTGGTGCAGGGCACCTGGGAAGTCCTACCTCCCTTTCACTGTTCTCCATTTCAGAAGACACAGGCTGGGAAGCCAGCCTCCTATGCTTTTCCACAGGTGTTTCTGTAGGGTTCGGGGTAATACAAGGTGCCTAGACATCTGACTGCGGGTAACCACACACATCACCCCCTGCTGTGTAATATTCCCTATAATCAGGGCCACTGGAAAATTGCACAAAATGTTACTCAAAAATGCGGAGACTTTTGCAGAAATTGCGCTAAAACTGTAGGGGTTCACTATACATCCCCACTGCCCCCTAATAAATCTTTTATTGTTTGGTGCAGCATGTATTGATCACGTAAATTGTTAGATAAATGTATTGCCTCTTGTAAATGCTTTTAATATGAAGAAAGGTGTGTGTTTTTGAAATGCACTGCAAATGAATCATTATGTAGCATATCTTCTGAAAATCAAGACATCAAACTCATGTAGTGTTAATTAGGTTTATTTAATAATTCACAGTCTGTCCATATTGAATAAATCCTGAAACAACATATTTTACCAGTTTCTAGATGTTAAATAATGAAGCCTGTTTAACTACTACTTGCTTTGGTGCAAGAAAAACAAAGCATTTGTCAATGCTGAATGTTTGCTTGCTGGCATTAGCAGAGGAAGTGCAGGAGTAGATAGATGCAGTATAGGAATGGCATTGAAGTATTGAACTGACACCAACTCCACCCTCACTCTACAGAGATGGACAGGCATTGGGGTGTGCTATTGGGTTGTCACCCATGACGATCATGACATTTCACCTCACCCTACCCTTCAGATACTGACAAGTGTTGAGGTGTGCCTTGGGGTGTTTGGGCTTTACATTCACCTCATTCCATAAGGAAATACACTGAAATTCTTTGCAGTATAAGAGAATGGGGTGAACTCTGGGGACAAAGGGTCCAAGGCGCACCTCAATGCCTGTCACTGGCTGGAGGATGGGGGTGGGGGGTGTAATGGCATAAGCATTACTGTCGACAATCCCAAGTCACACACCTGATGCCTGTCAGTCCCAACAGGGTAGGGCATTATTGTAGAAAACCCTAATGCCCTGGGTGTTTCCTGGTATTTTTACTCCAAGTTTTCCACATGGGCTTTTTGTGACCCCACGGCATGAACAGTGACACTGTGAGTTTGTTAGGCTAAAGGTGATTTTGCACAGTGACTGCGCCATTTGGTGCCACAGGTTCTAAAACACATTTTGAACAGGATGTGAAAAGTGACAGGTGTACTGTTCATGAGGAGGTGTAAAAAATGGCATTATTGAAAATCTGAAGTGAAAATATAAAAAAATTGGTGAAGTCAGGAGCATGCGTAGAAACTGCGCAACGTAGACCCGTAATGTAATTAGTTTGAGGATTGTTTACAGCAGATTTTCAACATAGTCATTTTGGGACCTTCGCTCATGAACAGTGTCACTGTAGTTTTCTTAATATATCCCAAACACTAATTTCTCACCGCGACTGCGTTATTCTGCGCTGGAAGTGTGAAAACACATTTCAGACAGGGTGTGAAAAATGACAGCTATACTGTTCATAAGGAGGTGTGGAAAAATGTTAGTGTTGAAAATCTGGACTGAAATATTACAAATTTGTGAACTTACAAGGGTGCGTGGAAATCGCGCAATGCACGCATGTAACAGTCATTTTATGGACTTTTGTCACCAGATTTTCAACATAGCCATTTTAACACGTCTGCTCATGAGCAGTGTCACTGTGATTTTCTTAATGTGTCCCGAACATTGATTTTTGGAAACCAACTGCACCAGTGTCAGTGGCTCAGCAGGTAGCACACTCGCCTCTAAGGCTGGGAGATCAGTAGGCTGTGGGTTCTATCCCCACACTAGGCACTTGTGTTAATATCCCAATACTGACACTGCAGTGCAGCATGAGGGGGGTGCTGCACTCCTGAGGTGCTGTCTTTCTGATGAGATGTTAAAGCGAGGTCCCATCTGCCTGTTCTGCAGGTAATTCAGGTGGATGTTAAACAGCCCATGGCACTTCTTGAAAAGAGCAGGGGAATTTCCCCTGTGCAATGGCCAAATTTCCTCCATTCACGAAAAATTCCACCAACAGCTTCATCTGGTTCAAGGTCAGTTGGCATTCATCTGTATCCCCCTCACCCGGGTCGTGCCTGAAAATAGGCAGGATTTGTCTAGTGCACTTACCCAGTTAACTAAAACGAAACTAAATAAATAAATGTGCGCTACATGTGCGAAAACACATTTTGAGTGAGATGTGAAAAATGATAGCTGTACTGTTCATAAGGAGGTGTGGTAAAATGGCAATGCTGAAAATCTCCACCCCTGTCAGAGGATCTGCCATGCCGCGGGACACTGCCCGAAGAGGGTGCCCTCTGGACTCCATCCGTCAGGCCCGTCCTCCTGTCAGCCTCATGGAGATCTTGCTTGTCAAGACACATGATACCCTGTTACCCCTTCCCACAGCATCCCAAGACTACCAAGCCACCACTTACAATGGTTCATGACTGTGACACCTACCTGTCTGCTCCCTATCCTACTCTATCTAGAATGGCTCCCCTCCCCCCCCTTCCTGGAGAAGGCAAAAACCTGGAAAACCCAGTGGGGAAAAAAATGGGAAATTCCTTCTCAACCCCTAAGGCGATCCCCCTTAGTGGGACAGCAAGTTCCCTATACCCTGCCCATGTTCCCCCTTGCTTTTAAGAGGGTGAGGTTTGGGTGGGATGTGACCTGGAACAAGGAGAAATGAGGAAGAATTCCTCCTGTGTAGCCCCTTTGAAGGGGCCTGGCTCCTCCCTGTTGCTGGCTGCAAGCTCCTTCCCCCCTGGGAACCCTATCCTCCCCCCCAGCCCCTTCTAGGCAGTACTACCTGGGTCCCTATTGTTGTTCAGGTGTCTCCGGCCATGCCCCCAGACAAAGCCCCACCTGCTGCCATACCTTGCAGGCTCCTCCATTGTCTTTTGAGGGCATATGCCTTATTCACCTGAACAAACTGACACAACAATGGGCTTTGGAGAAATGGCCACAGTCATGCATTTATTAATATATACATGCGCTTCAGTGTGCTGTGCGCAACTAGGTAGCCCTGGAAAGAATCTAGCTCCCCATGGAGCACTAGATCGTTGATGGTCAACCCTGTCTCCCCCACAGGAGAGGGCCGCCTTACCATCAACCAGGACCCCGTGAGGGACAGCAACCTCTGAAGCATGAGGGATGGCTCTGTGACCAGCTGCGGCTAGCTCCTCCCCCGTCAGAGGATCCTCCATGCCATGGGACACTGCCCGAAATGGGTGCCATCCAGACTCCATCTGTCAGGCCCACCCTCCTGTCAGCCTCAGAGAGATCTGGCTGGTCAAGACACATGATCACCTGTTACCCCCTTCCACAGCATTCCAAGACTACCAAGATGCCACAAGGTGAGTTCTTGCCAACTCACCCCCTACAAGCACCTCACGCTAATACTCTCACTACTGCCCTTTGTATGTCATTCAAAAACAGATCTAAACCTTCTTCCGACAGACGTACACTATCTCTTCTATACAGCTCAGGCTTTTTCATAGACACTCTCAGATGCACTGCTATGGACCCCCCCCCGCCCCCACGGAGACCATAATTGGTCTCATGGCCACATTCTGCAGCCGGCACACCTTCTGTATTGCCCTAATGTTCCGGGTGTGCCACCACTGCTGCCACTGCACCATATTAGACCAAATTATATGCACCTGAGGCCACCATTGCTTCACTCTTGCCAGGTACTGCGTGACCCTCTCCTTAAGCTCCCTCGCATACATAACCCCTAAATCATTTCCCCCCAAATGGATGACTAAAACATTTGGCTGCAAACTCTCCTGGGCTTTTGCTTGCAGTGTTGCGATTAACTCATTCCATTGCATCCCATGCTGTCCCACCCAATGCATCTCTGCCCTCTCGGGTGATAGGAACAAGTTCTCTCCTCCAGGATACTGACTTGCCCTGCAAGCTGCCCAATGGATGTGTGAGTGGCCAAAAATCCAGATCTGCTGTGCTCGGGCCGCAACACCCATCCAAACAAAGCAAGAGAGTGTTATAACATGTGTGGTCTTATGTATCTTTCCAAAGCCTGTGACTTCCATCTACCCAATGTCTGTATTGTCCTATCTGATAAACCCTCCACCCTGGCATGTGATGCTGTGCCAATCCTAAAGGAGTGTGTGTTGTAATGTTCTGCATGAATGCCCAGCTGACGCAATGTCTTATGCAATACATGCTTAAACTGGTACACTGTTAGGGGGCCAACTCCCCATAATGGAAGAAGGCCTCCTTCCATTGCCGGGCGCTGGGTTATATAATCCTGTACCCATGCTCCTACATCCCACTGGAGCCCGTGGGGTGCTGTTAGTCGGCACCGCCACCTGTGTCCAAGCTGGTCCATCTTGCTCTTCCAGATGTGGACAAAGACTCCAGATGTTGTGACCTCCACATCAGACTCTGCCAGCACTACTGGTCTCCTGGTAGCTTTGCTGGACTGCACAAGCTCCAACACCTGGAATGCCCCACAAAATGCTGCCAAGTATGCTGTCAGGAACAGCCTTGTCTCATCAGGGGAAGAACATACCTTAGGCAACTCATTCCAGATCTGCCTGAATATGATAGGGCATCTGTGGTCTGCACCCCTTGGGGCTGCCAGCGCCCCAACCTTTCAACATCTTCCAGAGGGCAAATGCCCTTGGGAATCTGAGAAGGCCCTGGCTTTCTGAAACCAGGCTATGCCAGCCATGTGCTGTTTGACTGTTGCCCGGGAGGCCCCTGCCCATTTTTTGATCAGTACATATTCGCACAGCTGTGCCACTAGGATTGGCCATGTCGCTTCCCACCCTTGTGCGTATTGCACTTCCAAAAAACTGTTGCCCCCCCCCGATATGCAATTCGTGTCCTAGTTGCCAGAGCATTCTCAATCAGTTCCCAGGCCTCTGGGTTATCAATTCCCATAGGAATGGCAGGACTTCCCTGGGCTGTCGGTCCACCACTGGTGCCAATTCTTGGAACCTCTGCCACTGTAAATGAAAAAAGCATCAGCGATGCCATTTTCAATACCTGGTACGTGCACTGCCCTAAAAGTAATATTCAACATCGGACACTTGAGGACAAACACCCGCATGAGGTTGCCCATCGGGCCCTTGCCCCCCAACTGTTTGTTTATTGCATACACCACTCCAGTGTTGTCAGATCTGAATGTGATGTGCTTGTCCCTCAGCACATCCTCCCAGATCACCAATGCCACAACAATGGGGAAGAATTCCATCACCATTATCTGCCCCGTAATGCCTTGCCTGATCCACTCTGGAGGCCACTGCCCTGTGCACCACTTACTTTGCAAGTAAGCCCTGAAGCCCAGGCCCCCCGAGGCATCTGTGAAGAGTTCCAATTCCTTGCTGGACACTGGAACTGGCCACATCGATACCCCATTGAAGCATTACAGAAATGTCTTCCAAATGCCTAGGTTCTCCCGCATTGCTGCTGTAACCCGAATTCTATGGTACGATTTTGTACAGCCTGCCCAAACACCCACCAGGTGCCTCATGAATGTCCTGCCCATGGGCATTACCTGGTAGGTGAAGTTGAGGTGGCTCACTAGTTGCTGGAACCCCCGTAATGTGACTTTACGTGCCATCATTACAGAGGCCAGCCGGGTGCACAAGGTCACCAGCTTGTCTTGGGGGAGCTGGAACACTTGCTCCCTAGTGTCGATCTCGATCCCCAGGAAGGAAAGTCTTGTGCATGGCCCCTCCATCTTGTCCTGGGCCAATGGTACCCCCAGCTCGGTGCACACCTCGTGGAATACTGCCATGATATGCGTGCATTGCTCCGAGTCGGCCCTCCCCATAAACAGGAAGTCATCCAAATAGTGAACCATGTGATTGACTTTGGCTTTCTGTGCCATGGCCCAATGCAGAAATGTGCTGAATTGCTCAAAAACCACACATGCCACTGCACACCCCATGGGCATGCAGTTGTCCATGTAGTAGTACCCGCCAAACTTCATGCCCAGTAGTTCCCTGTCTACTGGGAACATCAGTAACAGGCAGAACGCTGATTCTATATTGGCCTTCCCCAGCAATGCCCCCCGGCCCACATGTCACACTGCCTCCACTGCCCTGTCGAATGACATCTAACTCACCACGGTGTCAACTGGGTCAATGCAGGCATTGACTGACTCCCCTTCTGGGTATGACAGGTGGTTTATCATTTGGAACTCACCTGGCACCTTTTTGGGGACTAGGCCAATGGGAGACACACTAAAGCATAGGCAAGGGGAAGAGGTGAAGGGGCCACTTCCGTAGCTTGCCCCACACAACCTCAGCTCATTCCTTGGCAGACCATAGGTAGTCAGCTTCATATGCCCTCCTTGGACCTTGGTAAGGTATACGAAACCTCTCCCTGAAACCTTCTGCCAAGGACCTAGTGGCCGCCCTGTCTGGGTATCCGACCAACCACCCTTCAATATTTTCGGCCTTGACCAGTGTTGGCAGCCTTTGTCCCTCCATTCCAAAAGGGATGAAAATTGTTGGCCTTCCCTGTCCCTGCTTCTGTCACTTTGACACACTGTTGAAACGAGTGTGGTTTCCCGCATGCCATGCACTAATTCTTGTATCTACAATGCTCAGTCTTGTATGATCCCTGGTTGTAGCTCAAACAACACCCTTTCCTGCCCCTCCTTTTCCCCATTACCACCTTGATAGCCTTTCTTCGGTGATGGGGGAGGGGGCACCTCACAGGAAAACCGCTGTCTGTGTTGAACCCCTCACCCCAAATCGATCGTCCACAGCAACGGGAAGTCCAGGACCGCCGACGACTGTGCCATGTCCATCTGCTTTCTCCACCGATACTCCTCATCATACTCTAACCACCCCCCACCTGGCTTACTAGCATGCATGGTCATTATTCTATTAAAGTAGACACACAGCCCATCAGCTTTCCCTGGGCTGCCCTGGGTAAGGATCCCTGCATAAAATGTGAACCCTGCAGCCCAGTTCTCCCACGTCCACCTCACAGTTGCTTTTCTCTTCTGTTCGACCCCGTCATCCCCCTCCTTGTCCTTTTTCTCCTTTTCTGACTCTTTCAGATGATTCAGAAGGGCAAAGATGTCATCGTATTCTCTGTTGATTATTTGTTGCCTCACTTGTCCGGCAAGTGTGACCCCATGGGCTCTGCCAGGGATACGAATCTCACTGACCCTTGCTGCCCAGGCATTGGTGGTGGCACTGATGCCACTCCTGCTCCAGTGTCCCAATCCCTGCTACGGTCGGAGCCTCCTGGACCACTCCTGGCTGAACCTTATTCTGGCCCACCAGTATTTCTAGCAGCCGGTCAAGCTTTTGCTCCACACCTGATTGATCCAGATTACTCGCTGGAAGGCACATGCTAGGCTCCACCAACCCTTGGGGAATCGCCAGGGCCACGCCCCCCAGTCCTGCTGCTGGCTGGCTGACCCAACCCCCGAGGCTGTCTGCTGTGGGACCCATGGCCCGTTACTCCCCGATGAGGAGTTCACTTGTGGCAGGCCATGCTGACCCTGCCCCAGTTGCTCAAGGGTCCGCGAGCTTGCCTGCGGCGGTGCTGGCTGGCTCTCTGGAATGCCCCCTGGCACACCAAAGCTTATCGGTGCTAATGCCTCCATTTCCCTCCTGTGCCCTACCAGCACCTTTTCCATGGCCTCCCACTCTCTGCCCCAGTTTGGCTTGTGCCTCCTGTTCCTTTTGGGGGCACCCATGCTCCTAAGTAGAGCCCTCAGCTGTTCAGCTGACAGCTGATCTAACTCTGGCATTCTCACTACTTGGTCCACTGCTGCTGCTCCTTGATTAACCCTCTTCCTTCATGTTTTTTTCTAAGTAGGAGGAGGGTGCACCAGTGACTCCTCCGGAATGGGCATCTGCTTCTCCAGCTCTTGCCCTGGCATGCCCGGCACCCCAACCGGAGTCACAGGTTCAGCCGGCAGGATCAGCGGTGCTAGGTTAACTGGCTGCTTCCCTTGGTTGGCCTCCTCTGGGTTCTGGGGTTCTGGTGGGGGCAGCAGCCCCGAAGGACCTGCACCCCCCATTCACCCTGATCCCTGAACAATGCCTCCCACCATGCTTTACCCTTGCCTTGGACAAGGGCAGCCAACTGCTGTTCCAGGTCTCCTCTCATCTTCACAATATGCTGCTCGTGTTCTGCAATCAAACAAATCACAGCCACTTTCCCCTTGCTGGTGTTTAAGCTGACGCTGCTACACTCAACGTGGGTCATTGATCATGTGACATTTTAATACCTTGTTTTATTTATTTATTTATTCATTTTTTTGAGCCCCGCTGTGTCTGATTACCTGCTCAGCTAGGGACCCCCCTAGTACCATGAAATTACATTACTTGTTCAGGCCATCTGCTGTGTGCCAGAGGGGGCTATGGGATTCAAACCCAGGTCTCCCAAGTTTGCACTTTAGCGCCTTAAATCACTGTGTTATAATGCCTCCAAAACTGTCCACTGTGACACTTGGACAGCTGATTCTGATCACTGTATCATTTTTTATGATATAAAAATGTGTTATGGACTGTCTCTCATGAGGAATGCTGAAACAACATGTGAGTGTGACACACATACACAGGTTTTAGATACAGGGTGTTACCTGGAAGGCCAGAAGATAATTACAGAGTAGAACAGGCCTTGATCAAGGATCTCCTATTTATCTAAGTTAATTATAGCTGTAGTTGTTAAGAGGGAAATCATAAACTTTTATAACGGTTAGAGGAAGAAGTGCAGGTTATGACGTTTTAGTGCGAAGTCATAAAAGATGCTTTTATGTCCTGGAAAGGGGAAGCTGATCATAAGATCAAAGAGAGTCATTTGAAGAAAATGAGTTATGCTGAGGTTACAGAATTTAATACTTGGAAAAGACATCCTGTTTTTATATAGGTATTTTTTTATATATATTCTAACAGAGGAGGAGCTAGCTGACCTCATGCAAAGAGGTGGGCAAAGCCAGCTTTCAAGCAGAATTCTGTTTTCCTTCAGAGACTTTGATCTGCAGTCTGGCAAAGAAACATCTTTGAGCACTTTAAGCAAGTATACAGGTAGAGAGACAAAATCTAAGTACTGTTGTAGGAATTGCACTGTTAAAACCTTGTTCTTTTAATAGATGTGTATGTCTTGTGATATAATAGTTCTGTATTTTATGTTTTACATATTTTTTATCTATTTTAGTAGAACTCTATTTTTAGAGCCTACTTGGTCTGTTTTTGATTTCTTTTGTTTTACAAGTGGAGTATATATGGTTAAAGCAGACACTGTACATAAGCTTGAATGGTGATACCAAACTGGAAAAAGGTAAGCGTTTTAATCTGAGGCCTTTTATTACAGTTTTTAAGGGTTCATTTCTGTACACCTGGTTAGGTGCCCATAGGCAAAGATATCTGGCCCCCCGAAGACAGAAATATCTCAGCCTGTACATTGGGTACGCTAGCAAGAGGTTCACAGTTTGAATCCCTCCAAGACTTGAGACCAAAGGTTGATTCGAACCCACAAAGCAGACAGGAGGGTTACCCTGTTTCTGTAAACTGTTCACAAGACTGCGCTCGGAGGCTGGCACTTTGGGAGTAGAGGGCTGACCTGCTGAGTGGGTTTGTGACACCCACTACACATGCTTTAAAAGAAAATGAACCACCGTTGCACTCCTCAGCTTGTCTGAACTGAGTTCAGCCTTCTACAAAGCCAGCACCAGTGTGTCTAGATAAGAAACCCTTGCAATCAATTTGTTCCACTTATACATGTTCTGGGCCCCGCACGTAATTGCTTAATGTACCACTTTGAGGCATCTGGTACTGGTGAGCCGCTCTCATTTTATTGGCCCAAACACTCCAATATTTTTTTTACTTTATGTTGTACCCCATTTATAAATTAACTTTCCACTTATTCAGGATATTGGGGGGGGTGGCTGTGGGCTTTAAACCCTGCTCTTTCGTGGTCCTTCATTATCTTGGCTCTAGACTTTTTTTTTTTTTTTTTGGTTGTGCGCATTCGTGCTACTGTTAGACTCCGTGGCTGCCCCGAGCCATCCCCAAGATGGTGGCCATCCAGGACAATGCGCATGCATGAGGCCCTCATGCACCCACACATGCGTGCCTCCACTCATCACGTGACTGGCCCTCCTCAACCAAAGGGAGTCCTCTGTAGTCACCTCCATTCCCCCGAAGCTTTGCACCCACACCACAATCTCAAGGGGTTCGGGTTACCACTTTACGGTAAAGCCCACATATGCTGGATGCGGGTCATATCCACACTATGGTGACAGGATTGTGGCCGTACTACTAGGTCAGACAGCATGGCATTATCCGAGGACCCCCCCAAAGCTAGACCCAAGGATGCTCGCCCAGCTACCGGATCTCCCAGCTGGACTTGCCCTAAACATGGGTGCCTCAGAAGGGGCGAGGGGGCAGAAAAAGGCAGAGGGAGCCTCACCAAGTCCCGCTGGCCATGAGAGTGGGACCACAGCCATGCACAGGCATGGAAGGAGGCTCCCAGCCCCGAGCAGCCCTCGTCTTGATTGGGATCATCAGCTGGCCGCCTTGTTCCTTCTTTTTATTTTTTAAGTGTCACTGGAGTTATTCAAACTCCCCATGTAGTGTGCTGGCTGGATATCGCCACGTGGCACCAGCATCTGTCCCAATGTCCACCACTACCCCCCACAAAAGGAGAGGGCACAATGAGGACTACAGAGACACCTGGCCCATGCTGTGGGACCCACCGATGCTGCCCAGCTCTGGGACGGCCCCCGAGGAACTCCACTGCTTCCCCCAGGTAAGCCCTACCCCAGATTGAGGTGCACTGTGCTACAAGAAGGGAGGAAGGGGGGGTCAAACCAGGTGGGTTTCTGGCTGGAACGGCCCTGTAGGCCGAATGCCCAGTCACCAGAGTGGCCTAATCTTGGGGAAGGGACATGATTTCTTGAGATTGGGCAGCAGCGACCTGTGGGCACCGGGGAGTACTTACTCACTCCCAGTCCCTCCAATGTGCAAGGTGACCATACTGAGGGAAGGAGGGACCAACCTGGTGGTACCCCCACCTAGCCATGTGGCCCTGGCCCCAGCTAGGCCCCTCCACCTGGAACACAAGTGTCAGCCCATCCAAACACAGGCAAGGTCAGCTTCCTTGATAACTCTCCAAAAGGCAGAAACCTTGCTAGTGTACTACTAATTAACAGGAAGGACACCTGCTGCCTAACAGATACTACCTTATGCCACAGCCCTACAAAGCAAGCAAACCTACCACTCTTGCCTCAGGCCATGTGGCCGAGGCCTCAAGCCAAGCCTTACCTCTGGTTCAGGTGGTGTGTAATGGTCCTGGTAGCCTTCTACTGCTTGCGACCTGGGACAAGGAGGAATGAGGAAGAATTCCTCCTGTGCAGCCCCTCTTAAGGGCCTGGGTCCTCCCTGTCCCTGGCCACAAGCGCCCTCCCCCCAGGAACCCTATCCCCCCTAGCCCCTTCTGGGCAGTCCTACCTGGGTTCCTATTGTTGTTCAGGTGTCTCCAGCCATGCCCCCAGACAAAGCCCCACCTGCTGCAATACCTTGCAGGCTCCTCTATTTTGAGGAAGTAGGAGACATTGGTTGCTGGAATGAATGCGAGTGTTGAAATATTGGCTGAGGTTGTGTACCTTAACTGCAGTTATTACATTTCAACAGAGGATTAGTGAAAGTTGAAATTCAAGAGCTTGCCTGACAGACCTTCAGTTGGAGCTCATCCTGATTTTGAGTGCGTAGGAGCTAATATTCTTCAGGTGGAAGCTACTTCTAACTGAAAGCTAAAATAGTGAACTTAGAATCAGCAGGTAATACACAGTCCTGCTCACAGCAGCGGGAGGTGTATCTTACTTTACATTTTACAATTGTTATTGTTCTTTTCAGTAAAGGGGCTTGCAATACTGCTTTGGAGATTGGGAGTTTAAACCCAGGGATTGAAATATTGTTTATTGTGACTTTCCTTGTGCAGAGCTGACTTGTTTTGGGGCTGATTGCTTTCAGAGCACAACTCGCCAGGCTATATTGGGGCTGGGGAGATTTACCTGTGTTTTTTTCTCTGTTTATTTAGCAGGGTATTTTCTCTGTTAAATTGTTGTGTAGGTTGTCTTGCTGACAGGAAGGTCAACACTCATCATAGGGGTGAGTCAAAGCTTTTAGCTGATTGTTTTGAGAGGGCACCGATTGGGCCTAACCCCACCCCGGTACCATTTCCATTATACCAGGGTTCTGATATCAGTTCCTCAAGAGGCAAGGTGCATACCACTGCCATATTCTTTCCAGCACACTGCACTGACAATATAAGCGTACACGTTATATAATATACATATATCTACACACCATGGCAACTCCATGAAAAGGGGTTACCAAAGAGTGACATGAGTGTCAATTTTTAAAACCCAAAGCAGATGAATTTTGTTACGTGTTTTATGATACTGCTCCCCACCACTTATTAAGTGAATATATTGGGAGATAACTTTCTGATCGATACATGAGAAAATGGGTCGTGAAAGTTGCACACATAACAAGGGACACCAAAGTACTGTGACGTGCATGTCTTTTTTTGTAACTCATATTAGGAAACATTTGTTATTAGGTTTAACTTGTGCATTTTGCCGGTGAATATAAGGTGTGGTATTTGGTAACTCCCTTATATGGGCATGAGGTTAATGCATCTTTAAGGTTGTACATGTAACAGGACACCAAAGACCTTTTTGAGGGGAAAAGATTTTATTAAAGCTACCATTCATTACATAATGCACTATCCATTACACAACACAATCCATCCAACATCAAGCAATAGAAATGTCAAATATTTACAAGATCTGTTTCAAATCATCCTCCCCTGCCCTGCAGTGCATTTAAGTCCATTGTGTATGGCGTGGAAAACAAACTATTCTTGTCCTGCAAGCAAATGAAAATTATTTCAAAACATTTTAGCTAAGTTTATTTCATTTAATTTGTAAAAGGTTACTAACTGTTCTGGTCAGCAGACATGTCTTTCAACTCTTGTGACAAGTTTCAGTACACTCCTAATCTCATTTCTGCCTCAGGCAGGAATACTTTCCACACATTTCTTCCATACTTCAGTTCTAATTTTAAAGTTTCTATCTCCCTGAAGCTGTAGTAGCCCCTAAAATATTCAGATACATTTTACATCATCGTAGTCATAAAGCCATTGCCGTGTAAATGTTGAATAACCACGCTGGTGCAGGAATTTGAAGGTGTACAGGTGTTTATGTACTGCTGTGACCTCACCAATGTAGAATGCATTTGATTAATAAACAACATATAGTTTGTTGACTTCAATTGGACCTGAAGGCTTGATTCTTGTTTTTGCTGGCTGCACACTGTGTGTGGTGGTGTCAGGTAGCAGAACAGATCAGTTTGGGTGCTTGTTGTGGGGTCTACATTATTCGAGGCAATGTCATTCTGATTAGTACAAATGACCACTGATACAGGGATGCTGAAAGTAGTTTCAGCTGAGTGACAACTGGTTTCAGAAGATTCTGGTGTTGGCTCATGACTGTTCATTGTGCAGCAGGCAAACAGGGGTCTTTTGTGAAGTGGGCACAGAAGCCGTTGTTAAATGCTTGACTGTCCACTGTCCTACATACCTTCTGTTGCCACATGGTAGCTGTCATTGACATTGTCTACAGAAGCATGTTAAGTCTCTGACTGCTACCACTCCTGCTTTCACTGACTTTACACTTTGTATTTGGCGGGTCCCTGGTATGGTTTTGATATTACCAAGCATGTTTCATTGTAATGTCATTGCTGCCAAAACAGAAGAAAGTGTGAATGGAATGGCTACACCCATCACTGGCTGGCTCTATGGTTAGATAGTTTTTGCAGTACAAGGCAATTCTTGTGGGGTGTAGGAAGAAATAGGCTGTTGGTTAAATAGGATCTGCAGCTTATCCTCTAGGTAGGGAAATGGGCAGACTAGGAGGGCCAAGCGGTCCTTATCTGCCGTCAAAGTCTATGTTTCTATGTTCTATGTTTCTATGTATACAGGACTTCCACATTAGCAATGGCAGCACACAGTTAAGGAGGACTCTACACTACATTTTGTTAAGAACTGTTACAAGACGCACATGCAGGAAAGTGGCAATGCTTTTCTACTTGAACAACACACAGTTAAGGAGGAGAGAACGCAACATTTTGTTAAGAACTGCTACAAGACACGCATGCAAGAAAGTGGCAATGGATTCCTACTTGGTGAACACACAGATAAGAAGGAGACTGCATTTTTCTTAAAAACCATTACAAGATGTGCGTGCGAGAACATGGTAAGGGTTTTCCACTTGAAGACACAAAGGTAAAGAGCTATTGGAGCCAAAACAGGTAGACAGGAAAACACAAATCTGAACTAGTAGTCTACAGTAACTTTGTATTCTCTGAAGTATATTTCTTTTTCTCATCAGAAAGCCGTGATGTGATAATACTGTGCTGGATATACTTAACAGCTATTAGACTGACAGTTGACAACTCTACTGCCTCACAACACATCATCAGCATTATGATCTCAGTGACTTCACAGGCGATTGCCCTGGCAGTCATTTGCTTGCTGTTCCTAAGTAGCAGTGATGTCACAGTCAGCGAGGTCATATTGCTGATGTACTGTGGGGCAGTAGATCATCAGCTACCATGCTAACCACTGTTCCACACATTTTGCACCCCAAGTACTCCCCCAACCCCACACCTTGGGCAATGTGGGGCAAATGTGGGTGGTTACATGCACATTTCGGCATCTTGTCACACCAGAACCAGGGATTTCATGCTATTTCACACATAAAGAGTAAACCATTAATAGTTAACCCATGCCCTCCCTGCTCAGGAAATATTGTGCCAATTCAAAAATGAATGGCACCAAACCACTCACAAGCCCCACCTTGTTTGTGCACAAGCCTTGGTATGAATACCATAGGAAAATCATAATAGGTCACAGAAGGGTGGTATCGTGAAGCAGCATTAAACACTCACTGTGAGCAGAAACATTGCAAAATATCACAGCAATCAACACATTAACAAAACATTGCATGAGGTAGGGATGTTCTGGGAATTTTTGGCCTCCTGCCAGCACATGGTGCCTAAAGTAACCAAGACCACAAAAGTAGGCAAAAATGCAAACTATAAAAAAATAAAACATAGGTAATTGCTGAATCAAGCCCCAAATGAACATAAGGCTGAAAGATCATCCCACCAGCACGGTTTACTTGGAGGGTACTTTATTTTAATAAAATACAGTTTACAGGTGGCCAATATAAGGGGGACCCCAAGCACATTGTGCCTAAAGTAACCAAGACCACAAAAAGCATTCCAAAATGCAAACTCTGAAAAAAATAAAACAAAGATAATTGCTGAATCAAGCCCCAGATAAACAGAATGCTGAAATACACCATCCCAATAGCGCAGTTTACATGCAGGGTTCTTTATTTTAATAAAATACACTGTATGGGTGGCTAACATAATGGGAACCCCAAGCACATGGTGCTGAAAGTAACAAAGACCAAAGATACTGACAAAAAGCAATACATTTGCCTAAAGCACATTTAGTAATAACACAGAACACATCTGTTGGTTACATTTCTCAACCAATACAATTACTGTATCATTTTTGTTAGAAACCCACTTCAAATAGGGACTACAACTGCATGATTGGTACAAGAACAAGGAGGCCCAATCTTTAGCCAAATCACACAACCTTAGAAATACTGTGAAGAAAATAATTTACCAAGAACAAAATCACTTCTGTGAACACAATTATTTTTTTGTTAAGGCTGCATTTGGAAAACAGACAAACACACACACACACCCCCCTAGGTGCTTGGCCTTTGGGGCCCATTAAAACTGTACCACCAAATCACCCTCAAAAAAACAACGTAACTTGCCCAAAAGAAATGTGCCACTGATTAAAACTACTGTATAATGCTAGACTGCATTTGTGCAGTATAACTGCCCATTGGAAGTTTGTAAAAAAGAAAGGAGCCAGAGTCACGTAATGTTGGGGGTCTCCATTACTTAAACTGTGCCACTCTCCAATAACACAATACCTCCAAGCCTCATTTCACAAGAAAAAAAGATATTAAAATGTTCACATTTGTACTGCACAGTAAATGCACAGAAACATGTTGTTCCACCAACCTTACAGCCTGATACACACTGCAATACTGAAAATGAGCCCCATTTGGTGGTGAACACACAGAGACTACAATTCATTTGTAGTCCCCAAACACTGTATTGGGGCTCTAATGCTCATTAAAACCATCAAATCACTATACTAATTGCTAGAATAAGCCCCCCCAAAATATGTACAGATGTACACTGTACTCTAAGCAACATCCCATTTGTACGAGCCATTCTGCAGCTGTATTCTTAGACCTGAAAGTAACAATGACCTACCTGGGCTCCATGTGGCTGCTCACGTAATTGACATGCTGCTGGCTGGACATAGGATTGTTCTGCGAGCTGGCAAGAGCAGGATTGGGACTCCTATGCAAATTCTTGTGCTTTTAAGCACTCTGAGAGCCTTCCCCACTCTTGGTGCATGTAAGTGCACTCACATTATTCTTGGGAGTAGGGAGGGGCACCGGGGTGGGAGAGAACAAACATCAGGGACTTCTGGACTCCAGGAGACCATGGGGGCAAAGGTCAGACACAGCGCTTCCAGCAGTACAATATTCTCCAATGAAACTTAGTGCTGTGTGTTTTGCAGAAGCTCCCTGATCAAAACACAATGCAATTTCTGGTAGGGATGGGCGGACCCCAAAAGGTCCTGACCCTTATTATCAGGACCAGGATCCATGTCAGAGTCCTGATTAGTTCTGATTCAAATCAGAACCTTAATGGCAATATCCAACAGCAATCATAAAAGCATTAAAAAATAGAAAATAAAGTATTTTTCTTAAGCAAGTGTGTTAGTCTGTTTCTGACTCCATTCTGTGTGCTCATCTGCTGGCTTTATATTATCCACTTCTGTTCCTTACCCTCTGTGTGGTCGGGACTTGGTATCACTCCCTCATTCTGCCCCAGTAATTATTCATCTTTCCTCATCCCATCCTTTGATAACCTTCCCCCAATATGCAGCACATCCCTGAATTCCCATCCTGTTTGCTAAAACCCACATTTCCCCAGCATGTATACCCGTCTCCTGTATATGCCACCAACCAACCTGCCTCAGTATGCAAACCCCTGCTACTTCACCTGCTGCTACTCACCTGGTTCAATTAATGCCCCTACCCCTCCTCTCATCAGTTCATATCCACCATGCCCCAGAATTAATACTCTACCAACTTGCCCCAATATTAGTAGCACTGCCCCCTCTTCCTATCTGTATTAACTACCCTGTGCCAGACTCAATATCACTACCCCATGTTCCATCTCCTGAAACCCATCTTATCCCTGAATAAGCACCCTATTTCCTCCTACCATCTACTGATACCCACCCACCCTGCCTCAGAATAAAATGAATGCCCCTATCTGCTGATTCCCACCAACCCTATCCCAGAAAAATATAAAGAATACCCCTTCCCTTTCCATCTGTGCCTGATACCCACCCAGTCCAGACATACTTAAATGACTACTCCCCATTGTACCCCTCCCATCTGATACCCCAGTCAATAAATAAAAGAATACCTCCATCCCTCTCCCAGTCCCAAAAATACTTAAATGAATATCCCCTCCCATCTGCAGATACCCCAGTCTATAAATAAATAAATGAATACCCCCTCTCCCTTCCAGTCCCAGCAATAAATGAATACCCCCTTCCTCTCCTGATACCCCCAGTCCTTAAATAAGTAAATTAATACCCTCCTCTTCCTATCTGCCGATTTCCACCTTGCCAGGCACACACTCACAAGATGAGACAGCCACAGAGATATTATTAGTTGTTGCAGGGGTTAACACACGGCAGATGATGAGGCCCGACACTGCCACTATCACCGCCGTTACCACCGCTCTGGACCGAGCACTCATAAAAGCAGCCTGAACACTGCAGAACTCTTTCTCCCACTCCCAGTATTTAGTGCTGTTTATTTATATTTAGAATCAAAACCGGACACTGTCCTTTTATCTGTCTTTACCTTTGCTACTGATTTCTTTCGAGTTCAGTGCTGAATACACTACAGACGAGACGTCTTTCTTTAGGCACGCTGCTTCCTGCTTTTCCTCATCATTCGAGGAGGCTGATGACTGCTGTGCTTGCTCTCTCAACCTTCAAGCATGCACAATTAAATATTTGCAAGAGGGAGCGTGCAGCCTTATGCAGGCAGCAGACAACGTGGGAATAGAAAATATTAAATAAAATGTTATATTTTTTTTTGTCGTTGTGGGACCAACTGGATAGGGCATTGACATTTTATTTCTTTTCATTACTACAAAAAAAAAATTTAACTGTATGGGTGGACCCAGGTACACTGTTGCCCAGTGTTCTTATTTACCCACGTCTGACGGATGTTGTGAGATCCGGGGGGGATTCTGATTATTGACAGACCGGTTCGCCCATCCCTAATTTCTGGAGGATTTATTAATACAAGTACATTTTGGGGACAAAGGATGAACATAACCACTGGAAACACAAGTGGTTACTTTAGCTACCGCATTTACTCTGCTGTGCAAGCACTGTACAGGCACATTTAACATTAACTAAACGGTCTGAAAACAAAGTCCGAACACAGGACAATAAGTCAAAGCTGTTTATTGTGGTAAAGAGCATCATTTGTATTAAAATAATGAATACCGTTTACAGTGTGTGCCACAATGTCTCAAATTAGGCACAACAAATTACAGCTTCTATCACAAATCATGTTTCTTTCTTGAGGAAATTAACTGGCAGCATTCATATAATGTAATTAATCTCTCCACATCACATATTTTCCTACAGCATAGTCGTTCACTGGGCACAGGTTTTACATATTTTATAGACGGCATGTACATTTTGGGACACTATTGGTAACCCCTTTTCATGGAGTCACCTAACAAAACAATAACTGAAAAAAAACAACCTTACACAGGATAAACAGGAAGTTAGACAGACATGTGGTGAGTAGTGCAATGTACTGGCTGTGGGACAGCAGTCTTCTGGGAGACTTTCTGGAGGCTGAGATGCTGACCTATTTGCAGGCAATTCTGTACCCTGAGGGAGGAGGTTGCCCATCCTCAGGCCACACTGGACAGTAGTAAGGGAACCTCCCCCACCCAGGCTGCACCAGGACCACCATCACTACCTCAGAGATTGCCAAGAAAGCGCAGCAGTTGGACCACAGTGGGCTCAGAGAGGGTGAGGGTGGTGGAACAGAGGCACACCCAGTCAGTTGTACCACTCCACAATTCATACACCATTCTGATGGAGCATAGTTCCCCATGGATGCACCCACAGAGGAGACTAAGGAGGTTGCGGACAACTGTCACAAGGGAGCCCCTCAGGAAGGTAGCAGAGGACACCACAGGGAAAGGAAGCAGCTCCTGGTGGGGGACTCAATTATTAGGGGGATAGAACGGGGGGATCAGGGAAAACTGAAGTAAGGTGCCTGCCTGGCACCATGGCTTGGAGGGACAGGAAGCGCATCCTCAGGATCATGAGAACAGCTGTACGAGAGACTGAGCTGGACATCATTGTCCACCTAGGGATGAATGACTTGGCTCAACATGAGATTAGAACAGTGCAGGAGGAGTTTGTAGGAAGGTTGCACATACAGTATCCTTCTCAGACGTGCTGCCCGTCTATGACAAGGGTGAGGCAAGGATACTTTGCACCATGCAGTTCAATGAATGGCTGAAAAAATGGTGCAGAGCACAGGGGTTTGGCTTCATTGGAGACTGGGGTTCTACCTGAATGGATACCAGCCTATACTGGCAGGATGGTCTGCATCTGTCCAGGAAGGGAACAAGTCTTCTTGGTGATCAGTTTAAATGCTTCATTGGCAAGCTCTTAAACTAGTCAAGGGGGGAAGCACTGATAAGCAGCAGGGAATTCCCAGCCTCCCCCTACAAAACAGGGTACTAAATGAGGTAAAGACCAATGTAGAAAGGTCAGTAGGGAGCAGGACAGGGGTAAGTGGAGAAAGCAAAGTCAATGAGGACAGGGATGGTGCTACAAGAGGTAAAGCCATCAAAAAATTGAGAGCAATGAGTACCAATGCCCATAGTCTGGGTAACAAGCTTCCTGAATTAGTGGCCTTGATAAAGGAGGAACATCTGGATATTGTGGCAGTCACAGAAACATGGTACACACAGAACCTTGACTGGGATGTAAACATACCATGATACACCATCTACAGGAGGGATAGGGAGGGTAAAAGAGGAAGAGGAGTAGCTCTCTACATAAGGGAAGAAATCAAAGCAACAGAACAAAGGGGTAAACAGGGAGGAGAGGAAGCACTGTGGGTCAATTTGGAGACAGGCAATGGCACCACAATCCGCACAGGGGTTGTATACAGACCCCCATCTCAAGGGGAGAAAATGGACAAGGAAATTATAGAAAGTATCCTTAGCATGGCAGACAAAGGGGAGATCTTGTTGATGGGGGATGTGAATATGCCAGATGTTAACTGGGGTACATTTTCAGCAGCCACTTCTAAGAGTGAGGTCATTCTAGATGCCCTACAGGGGGCATGCCTTAGACAACTTGTATTGGGACCCACTTGAGAGGGAGCAGTCTTAAACCTGGTACTCTCAAATGGAGATGGCGAGAGGATCACAGATTTAGAAGTGGGTAGCCATCTGGGAACTAGTGACCATCGAACAGTATGGTTCACGATAAACACAGCAGTAGAGTCAAGCCATACAAAGGCAAAGGTACTGGACTTCTGGAGGGCTGACTTTGCCAAAATGGGTGAGTGCCTAAGGAATGCACTAGCAAATGGGCAAGAAGGAGGATTGGAAGAACAATAGGGAATAATCAAAACTGCTAACACAGAGGCAACAAGCCTTTGTGTGAAGCAGATAAACAAAATGATGTAAGAAACCACTATGGTTCTCAAAGGAGGTGGCAGGGAAGGTTAGGGAGAAAAAGAAAGCATTCAGGAAGCATGAGGAATCACAGAATGACCGAGAATTGTATTAGTTAAAGCAAAAGGAAGCAGGGAAGGCAGTCAGAACAGCAAAGGCCCAAACCGAGGAAAAGATAACCAACTCAGTTAAGAAGGGGGATAAAACCTTTTATAGGTACATCAAGGAGCAAAGGAAGACCAAGGGAGGGATAGTGATACTTAATAAAGGGGAGGGGGTGGGCAGAGTCTGACTGTGAAAAGGCAGAGATACTAAACAAATATTTTTGCTCACTATTCGCAAATGAAGAGGGGGAGGTACCCAAACCAAACTGTAGAAACACTCTGGATATGGGGGTTGATACCAGCCCATTCACAGAAGAAAGGGTTCTGAAAGAACTCTTAAAACTGAATGTGGACAAAGCAATGGGGCCTAATGGGATTCGTCCCAGAATTCTAAAAGAACTAAGGGTAGAACTAGTCACACCACTGGCTACCTTCTTTATCAAATCATGGGAGAATGGGGTGGTACCTGAGGACTGGAGAAGGGAAGATGTTATTCCACTTCACAAAAGTGGGAGCAGGACAGAAGCAGGAAACTACAGACCTGTTAGTTTTACCTCAGTGATTGAGAAAATGGTGGAATCACTTCTGAAGGAAAGAATTGTTGAGTACCTAGAGATCAGATGGGCACAGGACCCAAAACAGCATGGATTCACAGCATGAAGGTCATGTCAGACGAATCTAATAGATTTCTTTGACTGGGTGACCAAAGTAGTAGATCAAGGAGGGGCTGTGGACATGGCCTACCTAGACTTTAGCAAGGCACTTGACACTGTCCCACACAAAAGATTAATATACAAGCTGGCCAGCCTGGGAGTGGGTCCCAAGATGGTAGCCTGGGTAAAGAATTGACTGGAGAACAGGACACAGAGGGTAATAGTAAACAGAGTCCACTCTGAAGAAAGGGGGTTGCTAGTGGGGTACCACAGGGTTCAGTACTAGGACAGGTCCTCTTTAATGTCTTTATAAGTGACATTGCAGAGGAACTGGAAGGAAAAGTATGTCTCTTTGCAGATGACACAAAGATCTACAACAGAGTTGATACACAAGGTGGGGTGGAAATGATGAGAAGGGACTTGGCAAGGTTGGAGGAATGGTCAAATGTATGGCAGCTTAGATTCAATGCTAAGAAGTGCAAAGTAATGCACCTGGGAAACAAAAACCCAGGGGAAGAGTACACAATGGAGGGTGAGATACTAACAACAACAAAAATGGAACGGGACCCGGGGGTAGTCATATCAGATGACCTAAAGGTGGACAAGCAATGTGAAAGGGAAGTAAGGAGGTCTGGGGGGATACTGGGATGCATAGAGAGAGGCATCAATAGTAGAAAACAAGAAGTTGTTATCCCTCTGTACAGACAGCTGGTGAGACTCCATCTGGAGTCCTGTGTGCGGTTCTGGAGACCCAATCTCTGCAAAGACATAGACAGATAGGAGGCAGTCCAGAGGAGGGCAACTAAAATGGTGCAGGATCTGCACCAGAAGACATATGAAGAGAGACTTAAGGAGCTTAATATGTATAGCCTCGAAGAAAGGAGGGAGAGGGGGGACATGATAGAAACTTTAAAGTACCTCAAGGGAAGCAACAAAGTCCAAGAGGGTAGCATCTTTCAGAAAAATAGAGAGGCAGTATAGTGTAGTGTTTAAGGCTCTGAGCTGCAAATCTGGAGATCTGGGTTTGAATCCCACAGCCCCCACTTGCATACTGTGTGACCCTGAGTAAGTCACTTAACTTCCCTGTGCTCCCAGGTCGCACCTGTAAACAAGCTTTCAGCTTAATGTGCCACTCCTGGTTAAACAACTGAAAAAAAAAGAGGTGTGCAAGAACAAGAGGGCACAATTTGAAGATAGAGGGGGGACATCTCAGAGGTAATGCGAGGAAGTATTTTTTCACGGAGAGGGTTGTGGATGGATGGAACAGCCTTCCTGAGGAGGTTGTAGAGTCAAAAACTGGTGGAATTCAAGAATGCATGGGGCAGTCATAAGGCAATTCTAGGGGGTGGGAGTAGGAAGAAGTAGGCTGTTGGTTAACTAGGATCTGCAGCTTCTCCATTAGGTATGGAAATGAGCAGACTGGGTGGGCCAAGCAGTCCTTATCTGCCATCAAATTCTATGTTTCTATATTACTGGTTGCTGGAAGGTGAGTGTTTAATACTGGCTGAGGTTTTGTACCTTAACCGAAGGTATCAGATTTCAACAGGGGATTAGTGAATGTTGAAATTCCAGTGTGTGCCCAAAAGACCTTCAGTTGGAGCCCCCATTTTGAGTGAGCAGGAGTAGAATAAACTGTTTGCTGGCATGGTGAACTAGAGCTGTGTTTCTGCCCTGTAGTTTACAGCAGTAAGTCTTTTTTTACCTGATTGTTTTTGTAGACACCGTGTACCAGAGGAGCTGACCCCCCACCCACCCCCATTTTCCAACCACCCCATTCTCCAACCACCATCAGGTGCATTGCCTTTATAGTGGAAGACCAGGCCACACCTACTTAAAGAGGCAGGAACAGTTGGGCAGCACAAGTATTAGCCTAGCTGATATGTAGGTTGAATTACGAAGGGTGTAGCCAGTAACTCAATCAATCAATCAATCAAAATCTTTATTTATCCAGGCAAACACCATTGAGCAAGCTCATTTACAAGATGGACCTGGTACACATAGTATACAGAGTAAACAAAGAAATACAGTCAATCCAATGTACAGTATATACAGTTACAAGCAATAGAACAGTGTTAAAGTACCACAATTGGTATACCTTAATAGACATATATATGTGTGAAGAATAACTTGGGATAAGGAACCAGTTCATTAATGTGAAGTTTATGACCCTCGTATAAGAGGTGAGGTGAAATATAGCAGCTGGAGAATATTCAGTAACTAACATTTCCAATGGGAGCCGGACGGACCGTGGGAATGGGGGGGGGGAGAATGACAAGAGGGGGCATCAAGGGGAGGTTAAGACTTCAGATGAGAACGGCATAGGCAGAGTAGAAGAGGGTGGTCTCAGGACGGGGGGCCACCAGATGGGCTCGTAGCAGGTGGACATACAGCACAAATGGTAGTTTGAGAACAAAGGCGGTAAGGGCCACACAATCCAAGATGTAAAGTGGGGCCCATGGTAACGAAGACAGCCATAGTGTAGGGGATTTTAGCAACGGGGGAAACAATTACAAATTTCTTTGACCGTGTGATCATATAGGGTCTTAAAAGATGAAATAGTGATAAGAGAGCTAAGCTTCAGAGTTTTTTGTATTGTATTCCACAGGGATGGTAGCGCAACTTGGTCCAAAGGGCATATACAAAAGGAGGAGAGAGAAGCTGTAAGTCCCTACAGGAGAGAGAGTAAGAGGTTTGGGACAGTGCTGCTGGTTTACAGCCCTTATAGACATATGGATTCAATTGTAAAGAGCTGGGGAATATTTGGAGACTAAGACAGTGGGTATGTGGAGGCCAGGGCAAGGAGGCAGGTGGGAGAATGGAGGGGTGGAGTGGAGAGGTTGGGATGACGGGGTTGGGGGCACAGGGAGGCGGCGAGAATTGTGAGCTGCAATGGGTGTGGGGCAGTATTGTTTTGGGGAACCTGGTGGGAAGGTGGGGGTGTTGTCCAGTATGCAGGATGTTCAGACAACTTACACTGGAGATAGAGAGCTTGAGACAGGAACTAGGGGGAGGGGACATGTTTGAGGAATGAAGGAGGAGAAGGGGCACAGGGGCATGGAGGGTTCCATTACAAGATAGACCAGGCTGCCATGGACTGGAAGGAGGTGCTTGGCCAGGGAGGAGAAGTCCACAGGATCCTGGGAGCACCGAAAGGGGTTGTTGGCAAGTGGTAGGGAACATGGGTAGATGGAGAGGAAGTAGGAAAGAAGTTCAGGGTAAGCAGAGGCAGGAAGGGATTTCAGGGGAGGGCAAGCCCAGGAGGTTGGAGACAACAATCAGGTATGCAATACTGGTTGATGAAACAGAGCAGGATATGGGGAAGCCACCACAGAACAAGAATCAGGTGACCAGAAGGGAAGTGGGGAATATACAATTAAAGGAGAGAGGGAAGACGGTGGGGTAAAAGTGGGGAAGGGCAAGGAAGTAGGTAAAGTTGGCACGGATATGCTAAACAAAGGCGGAGGAAGGCAAAAACATGTTGGGAGGGGGGAGGAAGTGGCATAATGCAGGGGCAGTGGGAGGATGTAAAAATAGTAGAGGGGGAGTGGTTGGGGAAGGAAGCGAGCACAGAAGGGATGGAGGAGGAGGAGGAGGAGAGCAGGAGGAGGTGCAATTGGAGGAGAAAGGGGGAAAGGGCAGGGTATGACAGCAGAGGACACTGAGGAATAGGGGTTCATAGGAGGGCAAACCATGGAGCAGTGCAAGGGATGGGGGAGTGGGTACTTGTATTAGGGGATTCTATGCTCAGGGGGGTGAGACGGGAAGGTAAGGGAGCAAGGAAGAGCCAAGCCTGGGTGGAGTGTATGTCTGGTATGACAGTGGGGAGAGTAGAGCAGTGTATTCAGAAATGTGTGGAGAAGGTGGGAGGGAAGCCTCATATCATTGTACACCTAGGAACAAACGACCTAATGGGCAGTACAGTGGAAGAAGTGCAGGAGATGTTCAGGGAAGTAGGGGGTATCTGCAATCGGGTTGGAAGCTCAGTGATATTCTCCAAGGTACTCCCAGTACCTAAGGCAAGCACAGCGAGAAAGCTAAGAAAACAGGAGTTTAATGGGTGGCTGAAGGGTTGGTGTGCAGTAATGGGGATATGGGGTAGTAGGGGGGTGGGATGAGACAAGGAACAATAAGGGGCTTTATGCCAAGGATAGGCTGCATCTCAACATCGAGGGCATTCACACAGGGGCTGGAGAAGTTCATTAACAACAACACAGATTTAAACTGAGGAGAGGCTGAGTCTGATAGCAGGGAGGAGGCACCTTCCAGGGAAGACCGGAAGGCCTTGCTCCCAGTGATGGAGGAGGAGAATGAGGAGAAGTTACCAAGACAAAAGTGGAAGGGGAGAGATGAGAAGAGGAGAGGAGAGCCAAGACACAAGGTGGACTGCAGTATCCTTGAATGCAAGGAGCTTAGCAAACAAGGTGGCAGAGTTCCAGGCAATGATGGCAGAGGGGGAGGTAGATATTGTCACCATCTCAGAGACCCGGGCCACCCAATACTATGACTGGGATCTCACAATCCCGGGATACAAGGTGTTCCATGGGGACTGGGGGGAGGGGTGGAAATTTATGTCCAAGAGGGGATACAGTGTACCAGGGAGGAAGGAGACGAGGGGAGGCCAGAAGCCATATGGGTATTGCTGCAAAGTCCTAAAGGTAAGAAGCTCAGGATGGGGGTGGTGTACAGGCCACCCTCACAGAATGAGGAAGTGGATAGGGAGCTGGGGGAGCAAATCAGGAAGGTCAGTGGCAAAGGGAATACACTTATAGTGGGAGACTTCAATCTACCTGGAGTTGACTGGGAGACAGTAACTACAGTACACGCCAAGGAACAGGTGCTGCTGGAGGCTATGCAAGACAGTTACCTAGTGCAAGGGGTGATGTATCCTACTAGGGAGGGGAACATACTGGACTTGGTGCTAACAAATGGAGACCAAGTCCAGGGTGTGGTAGTACAGGACCCTCTAGCAGGAAGTGACCACTGGTCAGTGTGGTTCTTCCTCAACACAGGGAGGGAGTTGGCTAAGGCTAGGACAAGAGTGTTGGATTTCAGGAAGGCAGATTTTGCCAGAATGGGCAGCATCCTAGAGGGGTATTTAGCTGAACTTAACCCAGGGATGGATGCTGAACAGAAGTGGGCAGTCATTAGGAAGGGGCTAAATGAGGCCAAAAAACATGCGTGCCAAATCTCAGAGTAAGCAGTCCAGGTAAAAAAATACTAGCTGGCTCAGCAAGGAGGTGGAGGGGAAGGTGAGGAAAAAAAGATTGGCCTTTATTAAGTTAAAAAAATCTGGGCATGAGGAGGATAGAGAAGTGTTCTCAAAGGCATCTAGGAAGGTGACCAGGTCAGTCAGGGCAGCAAAGGCAGCAAGGGAGCTGAAGTTGGCTCAGGGGATCAGAGAGGGGGAAAGGGGTTTCTTTAAATACATAAGGGAGAAGAGGAGTTGTAGGGATAACATCATTAGAATTAAGAGAGATGGAGGATGGGCGGAACAAGGGGAAGATCAGGCAGAGGCACTCAATGAGTATTTCTGCTTGATGTTCACAAAAGAAAGGGATGGCCCAATACCACAGGGGACGGGGGGAAAAGGTGGAGGGGGCAGAGATAACAGATGAGATTATCCAAAAGGATCGAGTTCTAAAGGGCCTTAAAGGCTTGTGGGTGAACAAGGCACCAGGACCGTATGGTGTACACCCAAGGGTCCTGAAGGAACTGGCAGAGTTGTTGGCAGGCCCTCTGACAGACCTGTTCAACACCTCCTTGGAAATGGGGAATGTACCCAGGGATGGAGGATGGCTCATGTGATGCCCCTTCACAAGAGTGGACTCAAGGACCAACCGGGTAACTACAAACTGGTGAGCTTGATTTCTAGAGTGGGGAAATTTATGGAAACCATTCTGAAGGACAGGTTGTTAACCTTTCTTGATAGCAATGGCCTGCAGGATGAGAGACAGCATGGGTTTGTCACGGAAAGATCTTGCCAAACTAACCTGATCGACTTCTTCGACTGGGTCACTACGGCGGTTGGCGAAGGTCACGCTGTTGATGTCCTGTATCTGGACTTCAGCAAGGCTTTTGACTCTGTACCTTACGGGAGGTTAATGAGCAAGCTAAGGGACATGGGAGCAGGGGAAAAACTGGTGGGGTGGGTTGAGAGCTGACTGCAGGGCAGACAACAGAAGGTAGTTGTAAGGAAGGAGACATCCAAGCCATGGCCAGTAACGAGTGGAGTACCACAGGGTTCAGTGCTGGGCCTCGTTTTGTTCAATGTCTTCATCGGAGACATTGCAGAGGGAGTCAAGAGTAAGATCTGCGTTTTCACGGCCGACACTAAGATTTGTGCAAAAGTGGACAATGAAGAAGGGAGGCGGGCACTCAGAGAGGATCTAGCTGAACTCGAACACTGGCCTAGGGAGTGGCACTTGGGGTTTAACGCTAAGAAGTGCAAGGTCATGCTCTTTGGAACCAGAAATCCCAAGAACAGCTACTGGCTGGAGTGTGTGCAGGTAATGGCTTCAGAGGAAGAAAGGGACCTGGGGGTGATAGTCACAGGGGACATAAAAGTATATGCAAAGTGTAGGAGAGCTGCAGTAAGGGCATATAGGACGCTGGGTGCATTACCAGAGGGATCACTTCTCGAAAGATAAGGTCGTCCTGCCGTTGTATAGATCACTGGTGAGGCCATGCTTGGAATACTGTGTACTGTACTGGTGTCCACACCTCAAAAATGATGTGAGATTACTAGAGGGAATGCAGTGTAGAGCTACAAAAATGATCATGGGACTAGGGAAGTTGCCACATGAGGAAGGTTTGAAAGAGCTCAACATGTACTCGCTAGAAGACAGAATGGTAAGAGGGGACATGATAGAGACCTTTAAGTACTTGAAAAGCATAAACAAAGTCAGGGAGGGAGGATTGTTCCACTTAAAGGGGGGAAGGGTCACTAGGGGGCACCATCTGAAGTTGGAAGGGGGAAGGTTTAGGAGGGAGCTGAGGAGGCACTACTTCACAGAGAGAGCGGTGTCAGGTTGGAACGCACTGCCAGAGGAGTTAATCACTCAAAGGACAGTGGATAGCTTTAAGCGGGGTTGGGATAAAGTCAAGGGCAGGGTTAGTACAGACAAAAACACAAAGGGGGGAAGGACCGGAAAAGAGGAGGAAGAGAGTGGTTTGGGTGGGGCAGCGATATTGATTTGAAACTAAGAGCTGCACAATCGGACAGACTTAATAGACCTGCGGGCCTTTTTCTGCCAGCAATTTCGCATATTTGTAAGACAAAGCTTATTTCCAGGTGCAACTTAGGAACACAAGGAACTTAAGTGACTTGCTCAGGGTCACACAATATGCATGTGGGAGCTGTGGGATTCAAACCCCAGTCTCCAGGTCTGCAGCTCAGAGCCTTAAACCACTGCACTATACTGCCTCCTTAAAGTGTATGTGCTCCCTCATATTCACAAGTATACTCTCAGGGATATACAATGCACCCACCTCCTTTTGAGGGACACTTAGCCCACTCTGTGCCTTTTTAGGACACTGTCTAGCCAATTCCCTGGCTGCTTACAAAACCAACATTCACCATTCTTTTTTCCCAAGGCCTCCCTTCTGAGTAACTTGGGGCTTCCCACTTTCTGCAAAGACATTGAGGGTTTTAGCTGCCTTGAAGGTGTGCTTTTCTCTTTCTGGGCTGTAGCACCTGCTCCCCCACTTCTTTTCAGAGTAGGCCAGCTCCTGGCATAGCGATCCAAGAGCTCAGCAGCTTGCTGTGCTGTTTTGGGATCCTGGTCCTCCAGAAAGTTTTTCAGCTCCGCTGGGCAAGCCCAAAAGAACTGTTCTAAAAGTATAACCTCCTCAATTTTCCCCACAGAGTTTGCTTCCAACCCCTCCCACCAATGCTTTAAAGACCGCCATTGCTTTGTGGCTAGTTCTTCAAAGCTCATGACTGGGCTTTTTCAGAGTTTCCATAATTTAACCCTGTAGGTCTTAGGAGTCAGATCATACTTTTTAAGTAAAGCAGCTTTAAGTTTCTCATAATTGCTACTGTCCTGATTGTCCATTTGGCCTAGCACCTCAAGCTGTTACCAGCAAGTAGTGTGGATAGCTGGAAGCTCCAGGACTCCCTAGGTATTATGTCCTGAATACAGACCTTTTCATACGAATTCAAAAATGTATCCATATCCTCAACATCTTTAAATTCAGCTATTAATTTGGAATTTAACTTATACCGTAGCCCCAGAGTTTCAGGTTCACCCCAGCCACTTACCTCCTCTGGTGCTGGTTGTTGGAGTCTTGGCTTCTCCAGTTAAACTCTCTCTGAAGCTGCCTTTCTATTTCCTCAGCCTCTCTCTGGTGCTCTTTTTCCTCTGCCTTTCTCTGAAGCTGCCTTTCTTGCATGGCAAATTCCCTCTGATGCTGTCTTTCTTGCCTCTCCAGTTTCCTTAGCTCCAGCTGCAGCCTGATCCCTTCCAGTTCAAGCTCTGTGGTGGCCTTCCCTTGGTGCTGTGGCCCTGTGTTCCCTCTGGTCTTGCTGTCCTCCTCCCTGGGACTGGACACTGTGATGTCCCTTGGCACCCCCACACCCAAGATCTGGTCCTTCTCAATCACCAGCTATGACTTAAGTTCCTGGGCAGTTGCTTGCTCACTGGCTGCCACAGGAGCCTCCATGAGGTTCTTTTTGCTTCGCTCCTCATACTGGACCCTTCTTTCCTGGCACAGTTGCTTCAGCTCTTCTACAGTGTAGTTACTGTACTTGGAAGTCATCTCTCTTCCCTACACTACAACTAATCTGTCTTCTACTTGCAGAAAAAAAAACAGGGTAGGAACTATATCTTGTAACCAATTTGCCCTTTTTTCCAATTTTCTGCCCTCTTTGTGTGTGGTTGTTCAAAGAGTTCTTCAGTTGTACCACTGCTCACCAAGTCCATCACCTGCCCACTCCCATGGGATGGGGGATTTATCTCTATGTCACAGCAAATCCCTCCGGTGATGGGAGTGGGGGTCAGGGATACCCTTTCTCTGTCCTTCTAGTATGCTTGCTGTTTCACAACTGAACATGTGCCAGAGAAGCCCTGGGCACCCTGTCTGTGTGTGACAGGATACAAACACAGTCTCAAGTCTGTGTTCCTGGGGTCGAACTCTTTTTAGCTACCACACCACAAACCAGAAAGCCACAGGCATGTAAAGGCTTCGGGGGACCCTATACATCCTATTATGTCTTTCCCCAGAAACTAAGTGCTCAGTTCAAACCCCCACAGGCTCCTCTTGAGAACGTTCGTATTTCCTCCCCTACTTTCATTCTGAAGTCCCTAGGGGTACTTCACTTTATAGTGTTTCACCTTAAAACATTCACACAGGCATGGTATAATTTCAACAACTTTTACCAAGGAAGCACACACACAAATGACATAGGCAGAATTATTTTAAAATAAGCCAAAGGCTTTACTAATTAATTAATAAAAACAGTAAATAACATAAAGACACATAATTTTAGACATTGGTTATAGGATATTGAAAATAAAATGGAAAATATACATAAAAACTGACAATTTGAAACTCTGAGATTAAAGTTCTACCTTGAGTCCTTAGTGACTGAATTTTGAAGTGCAAAGTCTTTACAAAGGCAGTTGAAAATCTTAGTTATTGGTAGTGCAGACAAATTCTTGAAGAAAATGTCTTGGCTCTCCTAAGCAGGTAGAGGGGGTCCCAAATGCAACAAGGCTAAAATGACAAACAGCTTCAAGCAAAAAGGCTAAAGCTAAAGGTGCAGATACCCCTCTGCACCCTAATTTAAAGGGTTTCAAAAGGGCAGGTCCAGTGGATAGTGGCTGGCCCTGTGACTGGGTAGCATTCTGTTTCTATGGTTACCTAACCAAACCAATCAGAGTTTAGTATTTTATTACAATAGCACAGATATGAGATTCTGAATATAAAAAAAAAAAAGACTCAGAGGTCAGCCAGCTCAAACCAGATTTCTAGGGGAATATTCCTGCCTCCTTGCTGGGAGATAGCTGTAGTTAAACTGCACTCAGTACAGTCATTTACTTAAATGGTAGTTCATTTCAGCTTCTAACAAGCTTAAGTCACTGTGACCTTGCAGATACAATAGGAAGCCAGACATTCTGGGGATGCTGTGGTCCATTAAGACACAAGTGGACCTGCCTGCATGCCAGCTCTGCTTGATTATTTTTTTGTCTCCTTTTAAATAATTTAACTCTAGCCTCTGCTAGCAGCAACAGTTTTTTCTGTAGTAAAAAGAAAATCGCATCAGTCTACAGGGCCCATGTCTGATTTTGTGTACGTACATATTGGTGTCCCTTAGGGGTCCATACTTGGCCCCCTGCTCTGCACTATTTTCATAATCAACCTTTCAACGCTGGCACCTACCTGCTCTTCCTTGCTCTATGTGGATGACCTCGTCATCTACCACAGTGCTAGAAATGTATTGGATATCAGTAACTCACTAGCTCCAGACTTCCTAAGCATACAAACATGGTTAACTGAAAATAACCTTGTTCTTCATGTAAGTAAAACCCATTCCATGCTCCTGGGCTCCCCAGCCAGACTCAGAGCTATTTGTAACTCCCTCAAAATATCCTGCGCTGATGGTTCCCCGTAAATCAGCGCTAGTTCCTTCAAATACCTGGGTAGTCTTCTCAATGAATCCCTGGAGTTCGATCTCCACATCACCGCTACCTGCAAATCTGTTAATGCACAAATCGAGGGAGCCTACCGTGCTAGCTATGCCCTCACTCTTTCGGCCAGGCTTGCTGTGGCACAAGGTCTTCTTCTCCCTGCATTAACCTATGGCTCAGTCACCTACCTAGGTGCTACCAAGAACTCTCTCCATAAATGGGACACCACCTATTATAACATTTGCCGCTTTGCCTCCACTTCCCCCCGGTACAAGCACCACTGTCATCTCTATACTGACCTAAGATGGCCCAGTCCTGCTGTTCACTGACTACTGTCCTACGGCTCCCTACTTGACTGTATAACAAGATCAGGTCTCCCTCAATCCCTCGTCTCATTGCTATACTCCCAACCCCCCTCTTATGGGCTCCAGTCAAACGACCAAACCCCTCTCTACATTCCCTAATGCAAAACCACTATGGGTGCATGAGCTTTCTCGAATGCTGTCCCTAAGAATGGGAATTATATCCCTTAAACTATTCACCTTGCCCCTATACATGCTGGTTTCAAGAGACTTCACCATGAACATCTACTTGCATCTAATCCCTGCATGTACTTCCATCCACCTTAAGCACATCCATTGTTCCCTCTATCTCTCATTTTGCTTACTTCTCTGTGCCCTCCTCCTCACTGTTTTTACTATGCTTATACAGCCTTGTTAACTGCACTTACTGTATACTGAATATAACCTGATTGTGCCAGTTTTGTACTTGTTTTGCACTTGTCTATTTTGTTGAATATCTCCTAACTGTATTTTGATTATACTTTAGACTTTGTATAACTCTGTATTCTCACTGTTTGCTAATTTGTCTGTATTCCTGCCCACCTGTACACAGTATGACCGTTTATGTGCTGCGTCACATTGTTGTTGCTCATGTATTTGACTTGTATCCTCCCGGGTCGTGCCTAAAAATAGGCATCCCTATGCCTAGCGCACCCACCCAGTTACCAAAAGCAAACAAATAATTAAATAATGTGCCTGTACCCATGATCCCTTGTACTTACATTGGCCACTGTATCATCTCTGATGCATTATATACATACAGTTACATAAAACATGACCAAAACAATAAGTTATGGTCTTATCTCGACACAGATGGCAGCAAGCTTTCAACAAAAATCTTTGTTGCCATCTTAAAAACTTTTTACATGGTGAATCATAAGTCTCTATGTCACAAGCTCAGCACGTCAGGTTTGTTTGCTCATGCTGTTGCCCAGTCTCTAATTACCTGCATTACAGACAACAACTGGTAAAATTCAACAAGACAGTGTCTAAGCTCACTCCTGTCAAGCTTGGTGTCCCCCAGGGCTCCATCCTAGGAACTATTTTATTTTCATTGTTCGTAAATAACTTCCCTTGGGTACCTGCCTCATGCATCTCTACCATGTATGCAGGCAACCTAGTTTTGCTTAATACCTCTGACAATATCAGGCCCAGTAATTCCCAGTGAAGTGATGATTTCCACTGAATCCAATCCATTATCACAGTAAATAGGTAGGTCTTCTATGTTAAGAAGATACAGGCTATGCTGTTTGGGTCCTGAAGTAGACTTAGTTCCTGTTCAGTGGTCACTAGTGCTGATGGGTTCCTCATTACCACTGTGCTCTTTATTAAATATCTCTGAGTGACTCATGGTTCTCTGCTAGACTTCTCTTTACACAACCCTAATGTTTGTAGGGCAGTAAACTGCAAACTGGGCCTGACTTATACGGCAAAGCATATCCTTACCCCTGTGGCTCATCTCGCCTTTGCCAGGTGAGTCCTTATCTCCAGCCTTAACTATCAGCTTATTTCCTATGGCAGTGTTGCAAAGTCCATGCTATGTATACAGGATATAGCCTAAAATAATATCTGTAGGTTTGCCCTATCTGCAGCCCACCTCATGTACCACTTCAAGCTCTACAGTCATGTATCGGGCAGATCCTGCCAGACAAACCTAGTCGAATACAATGACTAGGTTACCATGGAACTGGACAGGGGCCATGCAGTGGATGTCCTATATTTGGACAGGGCCTTTGACTCAGTACCGCATGGGAGGCTGGGGGGGAACTGAAATACGTTGGAGTAGGGACAAAAATGGTCAACTGGATCACCAACTGGCTGAGGGGTAGGCAGCAAAGGATGATGGTGGTGGTGGTGGTGGTGGTGGTGGGGACTCTCAACACCAAGGGACGTTACGAGTGGGGTGCCCCAAGATTCAGTACTGGGACTGGTACTGTTTGGGATATTCATAGCCGATCTCATATGGGATCCGGAGTAGGATCAGTCTGCTCACAGATGAGACTAAGATCGGTGCAGTGGTAGACGACATAGAGGAGTGGAGGGGGCTGCAGGAAGACCTGATCAAACTATAGGAATGGTCAGAGACATGGCAGTTGGGGTTCAACACCAAGAAACACAAGATACTGCACTTCGGAGCAAGGAACCAGGGGAGAAAATATCAGTTGGGAGGGGTACACTTGGAAAGCACAGTGGAGGAAAAGGATCTAGGGGTACTAATAACAGGGAGTATGAACCACTCAGCTCAGTGCAGGAAGGTGGCTGCAAAGGTAAACATGATGCTGGGGTGCATAACGAGGAGAATCTCCTCCAGGCACAGAGAAATGATCCTACCTCTAAACAGTAGGGTTGCCACCTTTGAATGGGGTAAAAACCGGATCCTAAGCTCCGCCTCTAGCCCCACTCCTTTTCATGACTCATCATGCATTGTTCCTCCTAGAAGGCCATTTGTTATATCAATAAAAGACAACACTTAAAGCAGCAGTTCAACAACAATGTTAAGATACTGTACTGTACCTGTTAAAGTTACTTTCCTAGGTTTTTCCTAGACATCCATTTAATTACGTATTTATTTATTGACATTGGTTTACCAAATAAACATACAAAGATAAAAGAAATATCATTTACATATATGATCTGGGGGGAGACAAGGAAATACTGTAAACAGCATACAACAGTATACATGATATAGAATAGTACATACGAAATTGTTTCCTGTAATGTGTACTTTATATCTTTTTCTGGCTCCATTCCGTGTTCATGTCCACAGTATTATTTCAAAGCCAAAGAAGTGACCATACTTTTTTCTTGAGGAAAAAAAATAATTTAAAACAATTAAAGATGCCTAAATTCTGTTAGAGATAAAAATGTTTACCAGCAAATGAAAGTGGATGACAACTGACTCTGTTACTGTTACAAAAGGTGGGGGCAGCTGTGCTGCTATGCCACTTTGAGGTGCAGTGGAAAAGATTAGGTTAAGTAAGTGCTAATGGTGTTATTGGCCATACCTTACACCTCTCAGGCTGACTGCTTTCACAAACAAAGGGCTATATTGACAACAGAACTCGTTTGTAAGCTGGACATGCAGCTGAAACAATGACTAATATGGATGGCAACATTTGTTTCAAAAGTATGTGAGCACTCAAAATGGTTCAAAAACCTGACCAGCACACAGCAAAACCGGATTACCTGATAGGGACCCTGAAAACCTGATCACCAGGTAAAAAACCTGACAGGTGGCAACCCTACTAAACAGGTCACTGGTCAGGCTGCACCTGGAATACTGGGTGCAGTACTGGCAACCATTCCTGAAGAGGGACATCAGATTGCTGGAGGGAGTGCAGTGTAGGGCAATGAAAATGATACAGGGACTTGAGGGAGAATCCTGAGGAGAAGCTGGGAGAGCTGCAAATGTATTCCCTGGAAGAGAGGAGGGATGGGGGGGATATGATTGAAACCTTTAAATATCTAAAGGGTATTAACAGGATTAATACAGAAGGGATTCTTCAGATCAGAAGGGGGAGGGACATGAGAGGGCATTGGCTGAGATTGGAGAGGGGGATTCAGAAGGGAAATCAGGAGCTACTTCTTCACGGAAAGGGTGGTAGATAAGTGGAACACTCTGCCCGAGGAGGTGAGATCATGTAGAACGGTGGGAGGGTGTAAGAGAAGGTGGGACAGAGTGAGAGGGGTGGTTATGAGGAGGGGAGTGGAGGGTGGGGCAGCTGCAAGCTGAGGGGCTAGCTGCACAATTGAGCAGACTCAATAGACCGCAAGGCCTGTTCCTGCTGGCATGTTGTATGTTCATATGTATGTTCGCATGTATGTTAACTGAGATAAGTAAAGACTAAAAGTCAGCCACTCACCACCTCAGAATAAGTGGACACCAGGCTCCAAAATGTACAGCTTCATTGTCTCTTATTAAAAACAACAATCAAACATGATAAGAAAGTAGACACCCACCTGGTTCATTCCCGCCTGGTGCATTTTGGACTGGCTGATCCTTTATCAGAGGCGGAGGCATACAAAGACAAACAATAAATAGACCACCTTTGATGACATCACTGTGGTATAACAATTCAAATTTAAAAGTCATTGGGCTGCAAATGCAGAACTAAATAGCAACCAGAATAGATGAGAACAAGGTAATGGTAAGAGACGGGGAAAAATAAAAGATCAAGGAAGAAGGGAGAGAGGGGAGGAAAAACAGCAGAATACAAGTTATGATAATAAACAACAGTAGTGTAATAAACCAGCATTTGTCAATGCCGAATGTTGATTGCGTTGGTTTGTTGAGCACGCTCACTGCCCCTCTGTCACACACTCAGTCTGTTTCTCCCATGCTGCAGGCTGCTCTTTTGTACTGGGCTTCTGCCTGCATTGGCACCTTTTTCTGCCCACTAAGAAATCCACAGCTGTCCCGACAGCTCCATTGAGGTGGCTCACCCCCTCACTCTTTCTGAGTCTCCTGGTGCTGCAGGCTGCCCTTTTGTACTGGGCTCCTGCCTCTGTTGGTGCCTTTTTCTGCCCAAAAAAGAAATCTGCAACAGTCCTGACACAGGTCTGTTAAGCCTGCTCACTGCTCCTCTCTCACTTACTCATTCTGTTTCTCCCTGCGCTGTAGGCTGCCCTTTTGTATTGGGCTCCTGCCTGCATTGGCACCTTTTTCTGCCCACTAAGAAATCCACAGCTGTCCTGACAGAGCTCCATTGAGGTGGCTTACTACCCTTCTCTCACTCACTCATTTTGTGTCTCCTGGTGCTGCAGGCTGCCCTTTTGTACTGGGCTCCTGCCTCTGTTGGCACCTTTTTCTGCCCACAAAGAAATCTGCAGCAGTCCCGACACTGGTCTGTTGAGCCTGCTCACTCCCCTTCTCTCACTCGCTCGTTCCATTTCTGCCGGCGCTGCAGGCTGGCCTTTTGTACTGGGCTCCTGCCTGCATTGCCGCCTTTTTCTGCCAACAAAGAAATCTCCAGCAGTCACGAGAGAGCTCCGTTGAGCTCTCTCACTCCCCCCATCTCATTCGCTCATTGTGTTTCTCCTGGCGCTGCAGACTGCCCTTTTGTACTGGGCTCCTGCCTGCATTGGCACCTTTTTCTGCCCAGAAAGAAATCCGCAGCTGTCCCGACAGAGCTCTGTTGAGGTCGCTCACTCCCCCTGTCTCTATCACTCATTCTGTTTCTTCTGGCACTGCAGGCTGCCCTTTTGTAGTGGGCTCCTGCCTCTGTTGGCACCTTTTTCTGCCCACAAAGAAATCTGCAGCAGTCCTGACAGAGCTCCATTGACCTAGCTCACTCCCCTTCTCTCACTCGCTCATTCTGTTTCTGCCAGCACTGCAGGCTGCCCTTTTGTACTGGGCTCCTGCCTGCATTGCTGCCTTCTTCTGCCCACAAAGAACTTTGCAGCAGTTACAACAGAGCTCTGTTGAGCTCGCTCACTTCCCCTCTCTCACTCGCTCATTCTGGTTTTCCCACCGCTGCAGGCTGCCCTTTTGTACTGGACCCCTGTGTGCATTGCTGCTTTTTTCTGCCCACAAACAAATCTGCAGCAGTCCCAACAGAGCTCCGTTGAGCTCACTCACTCCCCGTCCCTCACTTGCTCATTCTGTGTCTCCCACTGCTGCAGGTACCCTTTTGTACTGGGCTCCTGCCTGCATTGGTGGCTTTTTCTGGCCACAAAGAAATCTGAAGCAGTCCCAACACAGCTCCATTGAGCTTGCTCACTCCCTCTCTCTCACACTCTTATTCCATTTCTGCCAGCGCTGCAAGCTGGCCTTTTGTAGTGGGCTCCTGCCTGCATTGCTGCCTTTTTCTGCCCACAAAGAAATCCGCAGCAGTCACGATATAGCTCCATTGAGCTCGCTCATTCCTGCTCTGTCTTTTGACGCATTCTGTTTCTCTTTGCGCTGCAGGCTGCGCTTTTGTACGGGGCTCCTTGCTACATTGGCACCTTTGTCTGGCCACAATGAAATCCGCAGCTGTCCTGACAGAGCTCCATTGAGGTCGCTCAGTCTCCCTCTCTCACATGCTCATGCTGTTTGTCCTGGCACTGCAGGCTGCCCTTTTGTACGGGGCTCCTGCCTACATTGGTGCCTTTTTCTGCCCACAAAGAAATCTGTAGCAGTCCTGATACAACTCCATTGAGCTCACTCAGCCCCCCTGTCTCACTTGCTCATACTGTTTCTCCCACGGCTGCAGGCTGGCCTTTTGTACTGGGCCCCTGCCAACATTGATACCTTTTTCTGCCCACAAAAAAATCCACAACAGTCCTGACAGCGCTCCAGTGAGTTTGCTCACTCCCCCTCCCTCACTCGCTCTCTCGTTCTGTTTCTGCCAGTGCTGCAGGCTGCCCTTTTGTACGGGGCTCTTGCGTTGGAGCCTTTTTCTGCCCACAAAGAAATCCGCAGCAGTTCTGACAGAGCTCAGTTGAGCTTGGTCACTCCCCCCTCTCATTCACTCGATCTTAATCTGTCCCAAACACTGATTTCCCACAGTGACTGTGCTATTATCTGGCAGGAGTGCAAAAACATATTTTAGCCAGGATCTGAAAAATGACAGCTGTACTGTTTATAAGGAGGTGTAAAAAATGCCACTGTTGAAAATCTGGTGTGAAAATATTACAAATTTGCGAAGTTACAAGGGTGCGTGGAAACAGTTCAACGCACGCTTATAACACAGTCATGTTATTGAGTTTCATTACCAAATTTTCAACATGGGGATTTTAGGACCTCTGATCATGAACAGTGCCACTGTCATTTTCTTAATCTATCCCTAACACTGATTTCCCACAGCGACCGCGTTATTCTGTGCCGGAACTGCGAAAACACATTTCAGTCAGGATGTGAAAAATGACAGCTGTACTGCTCATAAGGATGGTGAAAATGCCATTGTTTAAAATCTGGTGTGACAATATTACAAATTCGCACAGTTACAGGGTAATAAGTGGAAGAAGTCTTAGCGCACACTTGTAACACAGTCATTTGAAGGGCTATCATCACCAAATTTTCAACATAGGCATTTTAGGACCTCTGCTCATGAACAGTGTCACTCTCATTTTCTTAACCTGTCTCAAACAGTGATTTCCCACAGCGACTGCGCTATTCTGCCCCGGGAGTGCGAAAACACATTTCGTCCAGGATAGGAAAAATGACAGCTGTACGGTTCATAAGTAGGTGTGGGAAAATGGCAATGTTGAAAATCTGGAGTGAAAATATTATAAATTTGCGAAGTTATGAGCGTGCGTGCAAACTGCGCAACGCACGCTCGTGTCACAGGCATTTTATGGAGTATCACCACCAAATTTTCAACATAGGCATTTTAGGACCTCTACTCATGAACAGTATCACTGGGATTTTCTTAATATGTCCCAAACACTGATTTCCAACAGCAACTGCAATATTCTGCACCGGAAGTGCGAAAACAAATTGCGGCCAGGATGTGAACAATGACACCTGTACTGTTCACAAGGAGGTGTGAAAAAATGCCTGTGTTGAAAATCTGGCATGAAAATATTGCAAATTCATAAAGTCACGGCGTGCATAGCAACTGCACAGCATGCGTTAAGTAAAACAGTAATTTTGGATTTTTCCACCAAATTTGCAACATAGATTTTTTGAGAGCCCACCTCATGAACACTGGCACTGTCATTTTGTTCATTGGCCCCAAAAGGTGATTCTGCGTGGTGACCAAGAAATCACCTTTCGGGGCCGATTAACGCCATAACAGTGTCAGAATTCATGAGGAGGGGTCCCAATAACACCATCTTGGAAATTTGGCGCCAAAATTCCAAGAAATGACTGAGAAATGCATCAAAATTGGAAAACCCCTATTTATTCCATTATACAGCTTACCGGCATTTCCTCAGTTCGTGGTAGGCTTTGAAGAGTGCAGACGTGTTCCCGGTTCACTGAAGATCGTTGCACTGAGCTCTGGAGGTAAGTATGGGGTGGGAGGATTGTGGGGAGGTTGGGTGCGCAGTGGGTGGGCATGGGTGCCATGTTCACAAACAATATTGCACTTGGAAAGTTCCGCCTAGCAATGACGGGTTGCTCCCTCATTGCAGCGAATGGCTGATGCTGCAATGACGAGGCGGCCCCTGATTGCAGCGGCTAAATTTTTACAAGTTGGTGGCACACTGGCTGAACTAGTGTCAGCAGAAGCATGCCATGGCATTGGGGAAGCGGGCCAAGCCTTTAAAGGCTGTGGGGACATTGACCACAACAGTGCCGCGCCTCCACAATCTGCTTCTGGAGAAAGCTGCCGCAATATGTTTCTTGCACATGCGAGCAATCAGCATAATAAATCATTAATTGAAACAAGACTTCATTCTTAAAGTTGTGCATAACTATTAAAGTATGCACTGCAAGCCCATTGGTCCACAGTGTAGACCAGTGGGCTTGCAGCTGATACTGTAAGCTGTCATTCGTTGGGCAGCCATAGAGGTATGCTGGTGGGTTTGCTGCCCACTGATGATGGGGGGGGGGAGCTGGTGGGCCGGGTGACCTGTGTGGGTGGGGTGGTGAGGGTGCCACTGGACCACCAGGGAAGTATTTTAATTAACTTTACGGGCAATCAGGGTTACTGGCAGGGATGGGGGTACCACTAGACTACCAGGGAAATCATTTTGTCACATTACAGGTGATCAGTGGTATGGTGGGGACCACTGGACTACTAGGGCTGCAAAATAAATAATATTTCACCAACTGGAGGTACGGGTAGGAGAATCACTGGACCGCCAGGAACTGTAACATCTGTTCTGTCGGGTGATCAGGGTTCCGGGTTGGGGAGGGGGTACCACTGCAGTCCCTGGTACAAAGACAACATGCTGTACAGGGCACCAGGAGCATTTCGCTGGCTGGCCCTGCTCAACACACGCAGATGGGGCTATAATGACATGCAAATGGCCCCATTTGTGCCTTGCATGCATAATGGTCCCATTTGCATCCAGGTCTGATTATCTGGAAATTGCGCATGGCGCAGCTTCAGTTGCGCTGGAGCATTCCCATTCCTGGTATTCAGACCTGTCGGGGGGATGTGCTGGGGCATTGTATTTATGGCACAGCTCTTTTGAATATCTCCCTTTGCTGCTCCAGCACAATTCAGTTGCATTGCGCCATTGCCAGGCGCAATTCTGAATATCAGGCCCAGTATTTACTGTGTTAAAAGGATTGTATATGTAGTTTATGTAATGTATTTTAAATGTTTTTTAATATGATTTAAAGCACAATGAGTCACAATGAGAATTGTACTACCGTATATAAGTACAGTTACATTGAAAACTTCACCCCAAGTCTACATTCTATCCTCTGTACAGTGCAGCTATTAGAGTTTTCACAGAACTGGTGGAAAAGGATTTGGAAGAACTGTTTGACAACCTCCCCAGGCTGACTTACAATAAACTATCAGCAAATGAGCAAGTAGCAATAGAAACACTTCAGAGAAATAATAACGTCATTATTAAAGAAGCAGACAAAGGGGACTGCATGGTATTAAGGAATAAAAGTGATTACATGTGTGAAGTAAAAAGACAACTTAATAACCAATAGTTTTATCAGTAGTTACATGTAGATCCCACTATGGACTTTAAATTCTTGATAGATGTGGCCTAGTGACGTAGAGGACTAAGGCACCAGTGCCTTACCTCCTGCTATGCCAGTGACCCGTGTTCACGATGTGATTGGGTTGCCGGTGGTCAGCAGGGGAGGGAGAGGATTGAGTGTTCGGAGGACAGCTTTCCTCTCCCGGGGAGGGTGACTTGGCAGCCCCGGCAAATGACTGCCCCCAGGTGGAGGCCTGGGAATAGAATGGAACAGGGCGCCAATGGAAGGGTGGGTGCTGTGGGACTTCAGAGCATGCGTACGCCTCCACGTACATGTGCACCAACGTGTCACGCCCCAGCAATGGGGAGTATTGGGAGAAAATGGAGGGAAAATACTCCAGCAGTGGCACATAAAGGAGTAACCTGACCACCCACAGGCTTTGCAACGGTGGCCGGATAGCCAATCCTGTGGCAGGATGGCTCCTAAAGGTAAAGGTAAGACCCCGGAGGATCCAGGTGATAGGGCTGGGGGGGTCGGTTGAGTGGATGGAAGCCGCTGGGGAGGGAGAGGTGAATAAAGTGCAAAAAAAAATTCAAAAATAAAAATTCTTGGTAGGTGAGACTGTAACAGCAGCTTTTGACGAGGGTTATTTAGATGAGAAAAATTTTTTTTATCCTTGGCTAAACCAATCAGAGTCACTTTTTATGTTTGCTTGCATGCATGCGCATCAAACATGTGGCAGCTTAGGAGAGAAGTGGGTTGTGGAGGTGCAGCACTGTTGTAGCCAATGCCACCATTGCAACCACCGCTTTTGTAGACTTGGTTGTGTGTCACCAATGCAAGTGCATGCTGGCGGTGACACTAGTTTGCAAGCATGCGATCAACTTGAAATGATATGGCCGCTGCAATCGGGGAGCTCCTCGTCATTGCAGCATCAGCCATCTACCCATCCTTTGGGCCTGAATAGTTTCCATGTAGACAAGAAGCTGATGCTGTGATGCTGGGCGGTCCCTGATTGTTGCAGTTGGCCAGTCCCTTATTTTTAATTGTGGCTCTCTGCTTCTCTTGAAACCACTGCTTCCTTTGTTCCTCTGCTTCTGGGCCTGTCACTCTAGTAGCTCTAATGCACTTGCCTGGACTGTCGCTGATAGGCACAGAACAGGGATTAAAGTTAGCGATAGATTCATGCATTGGCGCACACACCACTCCCTTTGATGAGCAGGAGCCCGCACACCCTGATTAGCCACAAATGCAAAGGAAACTGAAGCAGCTAAGCTGGTATCTGTCTTCTAATTTTATTCTTCCCCTGTGTAATTCAATCCTAAAATAGGCAACAGACACTTACACAGGGGAAGATGCATACCAGCTAACTGAGCATGTTGTAAAAAAGTAAAACTTGCAAGGATACCAACAGGGGTCGGCGCCGGTGATATTCCATCTCACAAGCCAAAAGTTACTGTGTTGATACTCCTGTGTGTTTTGCATCCACACAGGCTGGACCAATCCTTATCAGATTTTCTGGAATGTTTTCTTTTCCCGCTGGCATGCTAGCAGTCCTGCTGAGGTGTATAAGATTATTGCCTCAGGGACTGCTCAGTCCATACTGCTCGCCCTGCTAGCTGCTGTTTCTCCCCGTTCCACTCTGTTAAGTGCCACCAGTCTGTTAATTTCCCTGACTACCTGCTGCTGTTTCTCGTTTACAAGTGCTGTTGCCTGGACTGGGCAGATCATCATTCGTGCTACAATTACAAGTGTGGGTAAGTTGGTAAATTAATTCAGGACCTTCCTGCCACTCGCTTTGTTTGCCTCTTGCAGACATGATCCTGCTGACCTAGTGTTCATAAGCTAGTAGTACATTTTAAAGCAGCAGAGCAGCCTGATGTTTTTGAATTTTTTTGCCACTAAGTAATTTACGAACATACGAATGTACCAGCAGAAACAGACCACCCAGTCTATCTAAGTCTGCTCGAGTGTGTAGCTAGCACCCCTAGTTTGCAGCTGCCCCACCCCCCTCCCATTTTTCATCCCACTGCCACCCCACCTCCCCCACCCTCACTCCCCTGTTCCCTGTCCCATGCCCTTTTGAAGCTGTTCACAGATTTACATGATACCACCCATTCTGGTACGGCATTCCATTTTGCTACCATCCTCTCTGTGAAATAGTGTCTCCTCATTTCCTTCCTAAATCTTCCCCCCTCTATTCTTAGTCCTTGCCCCCTGGTGACCCTCCCCATCCTTAACTTAAAGACCCCATCTGCCCCATCCTTATTGAGTCCCCTCATATACTTGAATGTCTCTATCATGTCCCCCCTGTCCCTCCTATCCTCCAGGGTGTACATATTCAGGTCTCCCAGCCTGCTGTCATAGTCTGTCCCTTCCATTCCACATATTATCTTTGTTGCCCTCCCCTGCACCCCCTCCAGTAGCCTGATATCACGCTTTAGGTATGGCCTCCAAAACTGCACACAATACTCTAAGTGCGACCTTACCAGCGACCTGTAGAGGGGCAAGATCACCTCTCTTCACCTGGATGAAACCCCCCTCGCTATGCACCCCAGCATTTTGTTTGCTTTTGCAGCAGCTCTCCTGCACTGGGCAGTGTTGTCCATGGTCCCTGTTATCATTACCCCTAGGTCCTTCTCCTCCTCAGTGATCCCCAGCTTAACCCCTCCCAGCCAGTATTCTCTCCTTGGGTTCTTAACCCCAAAGTGCATAACCTTACACTTCTTTGCATAAAACCCCAGCTGCCACCTCTCTGGCCACTCCTCTTGCTTGCTTAGGTTCCCCTGCAGCTGCTTCCATTCCTTCTCTCCATTTACCACTGCTCCAATTTTGGTGTTGTCAGCGAACAGACTTATCTTGCTCACCACCCCATGTGCGATGTCTGATATGAAGAGCCCAAACAATAGTGGCCCCAACACAGAGCCCTGTGGCACCCAACTCGTCACGGGCCTCAGAGTTGAGAGCTCCCCTCTCGCTACCACCCATTGCAGCCTCTCACTCAGCCAGCTTGTAATCCAGTTCATCATTTTTGCCCCTACCCCTACACTGTTAGCTTCCCCCCAAGCCGCCCATGAGGCATAGAATAAAAGGGCTTGCTGAAGTCCAAGTAAAGAACATCCACCGCATGACCCTTATCCAGCTCACCTGTTACCTAGTCATAATATTGTATTAGGTTGGTTTGACAAGACTTCCCTGAAACAAACCCATGCTGCCTCACATCCTGGAGGCCATTGTCCTCCAGGTATGACACCAGTCTTTCCTTTAGTATTGTCTCCATGAGTTTGCATGCTATGGAGGTGAGACTTACTGGGCGATCAAGCAATCAATCAATCACTTTATTTAACCAGGCATAAATACCATTGAGCAAGCTCATTTTCAAAGTGGTACTGGACATTAGTACAATACAGTACAATACATAGTCACAGATACAGTAAACTCAATAATGCGAAAACATTGTACAGATGAAGCTCAATAGGCCAGTACCTACTGGCCTGCCAAGGTTGTAAAGAAATGCAATTCATAAAAGGTTTACAAGATAAAGAGATGAGCCAACAATCCTAGACTATCTCCAGTTTGTTGGTGGTAAGCAGGGAGAGGGAAGGTGGGGAAAGGGTGTGTAAGAGAGAGTAGGCTACAGGTGCTGGATGTCTCCTATAGGGAAGAGTCTTAAGCCAGATTCTAGTCACAGAAATCGTGAGAGGGACCAGATGCTAAAGGCTCAGAGTCATCTAAAACAGTTGCAGGTTTCCTTCAAAAGTACTGCTAGCAAATCTTTAAATGTGAATAGGCCTGGAAGTGAGGAAAGTTTTAATGAGCTTTGCATGGTATTCCATAATGATGGGAGTGAAAAATTGATTGCGGCCGAGCCATATGTTGTTTTTACTCTAGGGATCTGGAAGCAGAGTATAGAGAAACATCTCAGGCCATAAGATCCCTTGGCCCATTCGAAGAGGCTCAAAATGTATGTAGGAAGATTATCAGAAAGTGCTCTATAAAGCCAGATGAGAGCATTTCTTTTCCTCCTAGTTGAAAGTGAGGGCCACCCCGATTCCTGGTACAGTAGGCAATGATGACTACAAAGGGATATGTTGAAGATAAATTTTAAGGCCCAGTGGTAAAGAGTGTCGAGTTTGCTGAGCACCATTGAGGGACAATGATTGTAGAGAAAGTCAGCATGGTCCAGTATGGGTAAGAATATAGATTGTACTAGTCTCTTTCTAGCTTCTAAGATAAGCAGATGTTTAATACAATAGAATAAGCCTAACCGCTGCCTTAGTTTCTTCAAAACTTCATTTAGGTGGCACAAAAAGTTAAGCTTATTATCCAGCCAGAATCCTAGGTATTTAAAGGTTTCAACTATTTCAAGGGGTTCATCTAGGAATTTTAAAGTCTGGGGAATATGTGTTGGTCTGTGGCCTGCTTTCGGTGAGAGGATCATGGCTTTAGTCTTCTTGGCATTGAGGAGGAGCTTGTGTTTGATGAGATTATGTTGGAGAATAATGAAGTCTTGCTGTAAGTTCTCATATGCCATGTTCAAGGAGAAATTTGTGGTATATAGTACAGTATCATCTGCAAATAAATGAACATTAGCTGAGTGCAGATGAGTGTCCAGGTTATTGATGTAGATTGCAAATAGGATTGGGCCTGGTATGGAACCTTGGGGAACACCTCGTAGAAGGGTTTTTTGTGGAGACAGATCACCGGCAGCTTTGACTTGTTGTAGCCTGTTGGTGAGGTAATTGGAGAATCATTTGATTGCAGGACTATCAAGTCCGATATTACTCAGTGCTGTAAGCAAGATGTTGTAGTCCATAGTATCGAAGGCTTTACTAAGATCAAGAAAAAGGGCAAACACATGCTTCTTAGAATCCAGGGCAATTTGCCAATCTGTGGTTACTTTCGCAAGTGCAGATACAGTGCTATGTTTGGCTCTAAAGCCAGATTGTGCAGGCTTTAGCAATTCCTGTGAATCCAGGTCTTCTCTAATTTGGGCATTTACAATTTTTTCAAGTAGTTTTGACTGAACGGATAGTATAGATATAGGCTGGTAATTATTCAGATCGCAGGGATCCCCCGACTTGAATAATGGTAGAATGTAGGTAGTTTTCCATAACAAAGGAAGTTCTCTTTGTTTCAGCGAAGTGTTGAATAAGTGGGTAATGGGGTCGGTCAAGAAGAGATGGCCAAGCTTTAGGAAGTAAGGTTCGATGTTGACTGCACCTGCACTCTTTTTGGTGTCCAGGGATAGTAGTTGGTCCTCTACTTGTTTAAATGTGACTGTATGGAAGCTAAATGTGGTAGAATAAGGTAGGTTTGGGTTAGGATTAACATTAGAGTCGGCAGCAGAGTCGCCTAGCGGGTTGATTTTGTTGATAGGTGAGGTATCAAAAGCTAGCCCTGCAGTGGCAAAGTGTTCATTTAACTGTTCTAGTATATCAGCTCTGTCTGTGTAGGTGTATCCAGTGGACATAATTTTGGCTGGGAGAGATGTGTCAGCAGAATAACCTTCAACCTCTTTAAGGATGTTCCAGAATTTGGCTGAGTCGAGCTTTTTCAGCTCTAATTAGCTTGGTGCAGGCATTTCCATCAACCCATACCCTCTGGCCTCACACCACTCTCTGAGCCACTGGTTTATCTCCCTAATCTTCCTTTTGTGTTCCCCACTAGCCCTTGGCACTGGCAGGATTTCTGAGAAGGAAACTGTGCATCCTATGTCATGACAGACCCTGGCAAGCTCCCTGAATCTTGCCTGTATCTCTAGCTCGCTATTTCCCTCAATGTCATTTGTACCCAGGTAGACCAGTATGTCCGGGGAACCCCCACAATCCTTTGCCAGCTGATATACCTCATGCTTGGCCCTGTGCACCATTAGTCCAGGGAAGCATTTTGTTCTAACTGGCCAGACCAGTCCTAGCAGTCTAAATTCAGGGTTTTAAAAGAAAACCATTTTTTCTCTCTCTTTTCTTTCCTCCCTTCCCCCTGCCAAGACCGACACCCAGCCAAAGCCAAACCAGTTGGGCCACATTCCTGTCCCACAGTGGAGAAGAAAGCCAGGCTGAACCCTGTCAGCCAATCCCTGTGGCCAGGGCAGATTCAAATTTGGAGATTTTTTTTTTTAAGCCACTGACCCAGCTTCAGGAGGCTGACCTCTGGATGAAGGAGTCAATCTCCTGGCAGGTAGCGAGGACCGCCCCAGCCTAGGAGGAGGCTCTGCACAGGCTGGAGAGACAGGAGAAAGAGTTTGACCAGGGAGGGTGAAGGACAGCAAGGCAATGGATGTCGGCTTCCCTGTTAGGAGGTTGAAGCGAATCCCTTGGGTCCTTTCAGTGTAACTCCCTCCAGAAGATCCCCAGTAGCAGCCTCGGTCATTTTTTTGCAGAAATCTGCCATCTAGTTGGGTCCCCCAGTGCATCGAGTCAGTTCATTTGGCCGCAAAACAGACCCAGTGAATCTTTCATGCAGCAGTCTCCAGGAGAAGAGGCCTTATCACTCCTTTGTGGTTGTGCATTCCTCAGAGTACAGAAATCCTTGTGGAACTCCAGTGGAGAGTAGGCTTGTTGGCCAGCATTTCCTTTAATAATTAGTCCTAGCTAGACCTGCTGCAGCCAGGGGAAGGATTGTTTGTTTAGCAATTGTTTTGTTGCACTGTGTAATTATTGTTTAGAATTGTTAAATTGCTTCCACTGTACCCCCCACCCCGGGTGGAGGAATGCTGCTACTTTGTCCAATTGGAGAGAGAGAGAGAAAGACAGAGAGAGAGAAATGAGAATCAAGAAGGCAGAAGCTAGAAGCTGGTTCAAACCAAATAATTGTTGGACCAAGATTAAAGGTGTTTGTGAACTCCTCTCTTGAAGGAAGCTCTGCTAGTTTAATTTATTTCTAGGAAGTCTGTGCTCCAAATAGAGACACTGGGGCACTCCCTCTCAGCCAAGAGATCAATGAAATGCTAGGTAAAGCCAGCTCAAAGTACTGGTAAAAAGGGAAACGTTCAGGCTAAATTTCCAATTGTTTAGCTGTAAAAAGCTAATTACTAAAGGCCTGGCAGGGCCTTAGTGCATTCTTCTCTCAGAGTTCTAGGGTGATCTAAGCCCTAGTAATGGGAAAAACATAGTCCTTTATCCATGTAGTAGAAGGGTGGGGCAGCCCAAAGCTGGGACAAAGAGACTAGGTACCCTGGCCTCCATATATATTCAGAAGGCACTCAGAGCTGATCCATATTAACAAAGGGGTGGGTCATCCAACTGTTTCAATGCCCATGAAGCAAACTGTATTTTCTTTATCTGCCTGCAATCTCCTGTTGCTTGCTTACCTCTCAGCTGTTCCTGATTTTCAGGGATGTCCCTGATTTTTGCCTCAGAAATTTCTTCTGTCCCTCCTAAGTCTGGCATTTCTGGCACTAAAGAGTTTATTTATTTTTATTTATTTAAAAGTTTTACCAGGAAGACGCACTGAGCACTGGTGCTTGATTCCAGGTGCGTCCTGGGGAAAGGGACATAGGAAACAGTACATACACATTGGCAATAGAACAAGGCATACATGTAAAAGCATGTGGACAAAGTAATACCGGAAATTAAGCAGAACTATTACAAATCATACAGATTATACAGAAGCATTTTTATACTGTACTGAATTAAACACGGCGCCTCCAGTAGGGTGAAGAAAAGTGCATGATAATAGGGGCAGTGAAAAAAAATTTGGACAGTACAACTAAGCAGTAGTCAGACACTTGGTTTACTTTAGTATTTTATCCACCAAAAAATTACCCAGAAGCACATGATGTCATGAAATGTGAGTTGATGAGGGAGCTGAAATGCATTGTCTGGGACATATGCCAGATGATAGTAGGGAGGGAGTTCCATAGTTTGGGCATCCGGTATCGAAAAGATGCTTGACCACTTGAGGTAAACACCCGAGGGACAGCCAAGGTTTGTGAGTCTGTGTTCCTGAGGGAGTGCACAGGAGGGGCAGGGACAGCCAACACAGAGGAGAGATAGGGAGGCAGTGTCTGGGACCAATACTTTGCAGTGAGCTTGACACAGTGGGACAATAGTCGGTCATGGAGTGAGGAAAAAGTGAGAGATTGGTAGAGGACATATTGGTGAGTGGAGGGGGGGACTGTCCAGAGTGAAACGACAGAAAGAGTGGAAGAGAGGGTCCAGTCTGGCTAGGGTGGACTTGGAAGCTGCACTGTAGACTGCATCACCATAATCAATTATTGGGAGAATCATTTTCTGTACTAGTGCATGGCGAGCTGGTGGTGGGATGCAATCACGACTCCGATAGAGGGCACCCAGTTTGGGGTGTAGCTTTTTATGGATGGCATTGATATGTGCAGAAAAGCTGAGGTGCTGGTTGAGCCATACTCTGAGATATCTGAAGGAGTTGCAGACCTCCAGAATAGTCCCGTCCAGTGTGTGGAAGGAAGGGGTTTCAGGGAGCCTAGAGAGTCTCTGCCTTGTGCCGAAGGTCAAGGAGATGGTCTTCTTGGCATTGAGGAAAAGCTGGTTTGCTCGGAACCAGAGCTGAACTTCATTGAAATCCTGCTGAAGTCAGGTTGTAACATCAGCTGATGATTTTCCGAATGCATACAAGACCGTGTCATCAGCGTACATATGAATGGATGAGTCTGGGCAGGTGGAGGGAAGATCATTTAGAAATATGGAGAATAGGAGCAGTCCAAGGACAGAGCCTTGAGGGATCTGGATGTTACTGGGAGGGGAGGGGAGGTGGAACTGCCAATTTTAACCGCCTGGGAATGGCTGACCAGGTAGGAGCAGAACCAGCTGGTGGCCAAGGTAGAGAGCCCAGCCCAGGAGAGCTTGTCAAGGAGGAGGGCATGGAAGACCATGTTGAATGCCTTTGCCAGGTTGACAAAAATGTCTGTAGTGATAAGGCCCTTATCCATGCCATCAAGGATGGAGTCAGTGAGCCTGAGGAGTGAGGTGGCAGTGGAGTGAGATTTCCTGAAACCAGACTGGTAGTGAGTCAAGAAGGAGGAGGAGCTGAGAAAGGTGGAGATTTGAGAGAGGACTAAATGCTCCTGTAGCTTAGCTATATAGGAGGGAAATGGGTCTGTAGTTTCCAGGTGCTGAGGAATCACCACCCTTATGGAGCGGGATTACTGTAGCGTGCTTCCAATCCTTAGGGGTAGTTGCTAAGGAGAATGAAAGGTTTAGAAAGTCATCCAAGGGGGCGGCAATAGCAGGAACAGCCAGGTGGAGCATCTTTGAATCTAGCCCAGAGGGGCATTTGCCTTTGTTTGGGTTTAGGGAAAGCAAGGCATGATAGACTACAGATGGGGTGACCTGCCAAAAGGAGAACGAGGGAGCATTTGGAGGAGGAGGCTCAGCAGGGAGGCCAGGTGGGGAGGGGTTAGGCTGGAATGGGGGGAGAGTGGAGAACAGGACTGAGGTGCAATTTGTAAAGGAGGAATTGAATGTAGAGGCAACGGCATATGGGTCTGTTATGACAGATAAGCATGGGATTGGGAGGTTGGGAGGGTGGAGAGAAAAGAGATTTTACCACCTTCCAGAATTTTGATGGGCAATTTAGGTTAGGCTGGAAGGAGGCTTTGAAATAGTTTTCTTTAGCTAGCCTGATTTGTCTAGTGCAACTGTTTCGTAGGGTGCGGTACTTGTTTTGGTCTGTAGGGGAGCCAGAGGCTTTGGACGACTTCCATGCCTGGTCTCTGGCTTTAGTAAGGGACAGGATGTCGGGGGAGATCCAGGGCAAATGGGTGCCCCTAACCCATGTACGTCTGAGTGAGGCATGGCGATCCCATGCAGCTAAGAATCTTAGCTTGAAATATTCCCACGCAGCGTCGATAGAGGTTGCCACGGGGAATAAAGGACCAGTGAGTGGTTATTAGGTCAGTTAGGAGCGAAGCAAGGTCCAGGGATTTGTATGATCGTATGAGAATAGTATGGGGGGGGGCTTTGGGCCTGAAGATTTTACGGACAGAGTAAATCATGTGGTGGTCACTGAGTGAATCAGGCAGGATACCCGAGGCTATAATACGGTGCTGGTGGGAGGTGAGGCACCAGTCAAGGAGGGAGCAGTTTAGCGATTTAGTGTTGAGCCTGGTGGGTTCAGAGATCATCTGTGACATGTTAGGGCGGCTACCTGGTTCTGAAACTTCGAGGTGCCTTGGTAAGCCAGTTCACATTGAAATCCCCAGTATATGAATCTCACCCCCTGAGATGAGGGATGTCAGGGAACCCAAGTGGTCCAGGATGGTTTGCGAAGGGGAGTCAGGAGGGCAGTAAGAACCTGCTATGAAAATGGGGGTGGAGTGGGGGAGGGAGAGTTTAATCATCACAGTGTCAATTGCCAGTAGGGTCATAGGAATACTAACTATGGAGTACTGAAGAGAGGACGAGATATACATTGCTATGCCTCCACCCTTTTTTCTGCCAGGGCGGTCATGATGGATAACGGAGTACCCAGGGATGGAGAATTCAGGGTCATTGTTGTGGGGCTTTAGCCAGGTTTCTGTAATAATCAAAATATCCGGCCTTAGTGAACTGACCGTTTGCTGCAGTGCAGTTATTTTGTGCAGAAGGCTGCCGATATTTAGGTGTATAAGTTTGAGCCCCCGAGGCAGTAACAGCGGGATAGTGGTAGGGCCGGGATTTAGTTCAATGTCACAGGCCAATAGAAGAAGTAAAGATACCAATAGTCTGGCAAGAGGAATGGGCTTCTGGGGCTTATGTGAAGTGTACAAGGGCTGGGTCGCAGCTGATGGTGGGCAGCGAGTGACTGAGTTCAGGGCTATGAGCTCATTGTGAAAGGAGGGTGGCAGTAATGAAGTGGTTGATCCACCAGTAGTAGGATGGTGGCTGGGGGTGAGTAACAGGGTGGAAAGTAGTCAGTGCTACAGACCCCACTGCCTCCGCATGAAGCACCAGTTTGTCTGATTCCCTTGAAGGGTAGATGGTGGGGGGGGAAGGAGGCAGCATTTATAAAGGAAGCTATTAGAGGGATAAAAAGAGGTGACATGGTGAAATTGTGGTAGGGAAAGCCAGCTATTGTGGATTTCGTTGTGGCGACCTCTAGTGGGGGAAAATGATAGCTTGCAAATGGAAAAGTCGACTGATAGTTCAAACACGTGACCCACCCTATATAACTAAAGGTTCACCAAGGGTGGTGGGGTAGCCGACGCAAAGTGTCGGCAGGGTATCCCTGGTCAAAACCAGCGAGTCGTCTGCAGCACACAAACACCGTCTCAGTAAGCCGAGACATACCTTACTTGGAGATACACTCTAGTTCTCATTAAGAAAATGCTATTCACACTAAGAAACATGTTGTATGCAGCTTCTGGGACTAATATTACTGTTTTATCTGTTGTGTTCCTGATTTTGGTCATTTGTTCCTGCCTTGTGATGAGGGAGGTTAAGAGGTATGGTTGCCTGGACCCACTGCTTGCTGTGCCTGAACTGCTGTATTCAATTGAAGAGTTTAAATGACTGCACTGCCTCATTTTCTCAATTGTCCTGTGTGACTGCACTGCCCTGAGGGATTGATTGCTGCACGTGCCTACTGCTACTTCCTCCGAGGACATTTGGGGCCACCCCATCCCAAATGGCAGGGTTCTCGGCCATACAAGAAGGGGGAATTGCCTTTCAGGTTTTTAATTTTTGTTCTGTTCCAGGCTCCTGCACACACCTCACAACTCATCTAGGATTTCTCCGGTGCCACTTCCTCGACTCAAGGAGGGTCCCCAGGAAGCCCAGTATCACCTGCACCCACTTCCAATGACCTCCACCAACTCTAAGTGCTCGCCACGACACCCCAGGTTCGAGTTGCCAGTCGTAAGTGGTAGCCAGCTGGTAGCTAGGGCCCACCAAAGTGAGTCAGGTTAGGGGCCGCCCCAGGTCTAGCTTGAGGGACCTAAGTCATCCACCGAACTCGGAGTCACATTGCCTATTTTCCTGCATAGGCATTGTCCCAAGGTAACAATAGTACCAGTGGCCTATACCAAGGTCTCGCCGAGGATTGCCAGGCTCTGTGCCTCATTCCCTGAGGTGGCATAAGTACTGGTGGCCCATGCAAGAGGCCACACCAAGGGTCGCCACACTCTTGATTGTACTGCCCATAGGTGGCTCGTGTTCCAGTGATGCATCAAGAGGTCACACCGAAGACTGTTGAATTCTGAAGCTGCAGGGGCGAGGTGGTAAGGGTTCTGGGCACCTGCCCAGAGGTTGTCCAGTGGATCACCGCAACCAGCATCCTTTCCTCAACTGGACATCACCTGCCCGAGGTCACCACAGCCGACAACCCCAGATAAGGATTCTCTTCCCCTACAACCTGTCAGTGGCTCAGTAGGTAGCACACTCGCCTCTGAGGCTGGGAGATCAGAGGGCTGTGGGTTCAGTTTCCCCGGTGTCCTGGCCAAATTTTCCTCATTCACTAAAAATACCACCAACAGCTTAATCTGGGTCAAGGTCAGTTGGCATTCATCTGTATCCCCCTCTCCCGAGTCGTGCCTGAAAATAGGCAGAATTTGTCTAGTGCACTTACCCAGTCAACAAAAACTAAATAAAATAAAAATAGATCCTCGACCAGGCGCTTCCCTTTTGATGTTGCCTCAGCGACGCCAGGAGTCACCTTCTTCTCAGGGCCAGGAGGCCTACAGTGTTTTACTTGGTTTTTGGTTCACTGGGGGACGCCCCATTTTATGGCCTGTGTAGGAAGCGCTTCCTTAGGTTCACCATCAGCAGTCAGCCGACCAAAATACTAGAAACCCAAGCTTGGTGCATCAGATAGCTACACTTTTAAGACTTGAATAACCTGGACTTTTGTAGGGCATTAGTGGGGCCAGTTTGTGGTCCCGGTAACCTTATTCACTCTTTCTCATGTGTATAGTGTTAGTGAATGCTAAGTCTTTTCTGTGTGCTCCAACTGTGGCTAATAAACTTTGCATCTTGGCTCTGGAGTACGTCTCCAGCCTCTCCTTCCAGATTTATCTGGCATCACCCTAAACTATAGGGGTACGAACCACCACAGTTCATCCACCACACCAGGCATTTGAATTCTTTAAGCTTCGAGGTGCAATCAACGACGTGCCTGCAAGTTTGCTCTTAGCATATATTACGACCCCTCCTCCTCTAGATGACCTATCACAGCGGTAAGTATTGTATCCCAGAATGTTGATAGATTTGTCTGGTGTCGAGGGCATGAGCCAGGATTCAGTAATCGTGAAGAAACTGGAAATTGCATGAAGAGCCCAGGTCTGTGTGTAGTCCAGTTTCTTCAGCAAACTGCAAGCATTGATGTGAAGAAAGTGAAGACCTTTATATTGAGGGAGGTCTGCAGGGGTGTCCAGAAGAATGGGCGGGCCTGGATTTAGTTCAACGTTTCTCCGAGCAGAGTAGGAGAAGTAGCAGTAACTTTTTAAGATACTGTCTTAGTTTGCTAAGTAGTCTTTTGTTGCTCTGTCTTGTGTAAGTTGGTTTAGTGATGGTTAGTTTTTGGGTATTGATAAGGATAATGCATAGATAATTAATATGGCCAACGAGGTTAGTGGCATTCGTACGAGGTCTCTGGACACTGTCTGATGTGAGTAGGGGCATGACCATATGGGAGACATCCTCGTTCTGGTTTGCCATAGTTTATTGGGAAGGGGCAGAGCTTGGTATTTGTCAAATATGTTTTTTTGGCTTTGGTACAGCTTAGGAACCGGCATTTTGAATGCTACAAAAATTAGAAACATGAGGCAGCTGCATAGGAGAGTATCTATATGCGGCATTTTTGTTAGAGAATTGTCTCCTATTGCTGGTATTGTGCACTGGATTGACAGACCTCTTCGGTAACAACTTCTTTAAAAGCGGAGAGTCTGTGTAGCCAATTGCAAGCAGGGCCATAAGGGCAGCAGCCAATCGCTGGTGATCCCGTGGAGTCACTGTCCAATTAGGGCTCCAAAGTATTCCCCAAGCTTAGCAAGCAGGCTTACCCAAGTTGGAAGGCTCCTTGGTGGGCAGGTGGAGTGTGCGCGGCCGGCTGGCTTCTCCAGCCACGGCAGCAAGATGAGAGGCGGTAGCCCAATCAGGGGCTCTTGAACTAGAGGAAAAAAACAGAGTAGGACAGTTTAGATATGGGCAGGCAGGACAAAGAGGTCAAAGAGAAGCAAAAAACTTGAATCGGGGGGCAGGGGTGCGATTTTAGCAGAAAAGAAGTTAGACAAAGGCCAGGAAGGGGAGGGGAGGTAGAGAGGAGCAGACGGCATTGCAATTTAGATTGACGCCATTTTGCCAGGCCTATGCTAGGAGTGAATTTTAGAGTGACGGAGAGAGAGAGAGAGAGAGACAGAGAGAGAGAGAGGGGGAAGAGAACAACTTACCTAATAGGAGTTTTTTTGACAAAAGTACAGGACAGAGAAAAGCAGTTGGATTTAAAGGCTTTCTCAAACAATAAACTCAGAGTATTTAGCGGTTTTATAATGAACTAAACATCACATTTCCCCCATCAACAAGAAAACACATTTCAAAATTCATACAATTTAAAAAGAGCGAGCGGGTGGGCTGAGGTGCCCAGGGCAAGAAAATGGGTAAAAGAAACCCCGCTGAAAGCGGAGAGTATGTGTAGCCAATTGCAGGCAGAGCCATAAGGGCAGCAGCCAATCGCTGGTGATCCCGTGGAGTCATTGTCCAATCAGGGTTCCAAAGTATTCTCCGAGCTTAGCAAGCAGGCTTACCCAAGTTGGAAGGCTCCTCAGTGGGCAGGTGGAGTGCGTGCAGCCAGCTGACTTCTCCAGCCGTGGCCACAAGGCGAGAGGTGCTAGCCCGATCAGGGGCTCTTGCGCCAAGTTAGAAGGCTCCTCGGTGGGCAGGTGGAGTGCATGTGGCCGGCTAGCTCCTCCAGCCGTGGCTGCAAGGTGAGAGGTGGTAGCCCGATCAGGGGCTCTTGAGTCAAGTTGGAAGGCTCCTCAGCGGGCAGGTGGAGTGCATGTGGCCGGCTGGCTTCTCCAGCCGTGGCTGCAAGGTGCGAGGCGGTAGCCTGATCAGGGGCTCTTGAGCTAGAGGTGATAATTACCCGGTTCATCTCTTGGTCTGCTCTTGTGTAATGGTACTACATGTGCCATCCTCCAGTCCAGTGGCACACATCCCGACTCCAGTGAGGTGCTGTACAGATCCGCCAACACCTCCACCATCTCTCTCAGCACCCTGGGGTGGATACCATACGGCCCTGGTGCCTTGTCTACCTTCAGTGCCCTCAGTCCCTCTAGGACTCTACTTGCCTCAATTCTTCCATCTGTTGCCTCCTCTCCCCTGTCCCCACCTCCCACCCCATGGTGGTAGCAGCCCCCCCTTTTCTTCCATGAACACTGAGCAAAAGTATTCATTCAGTGCTTCTGCCTGCTCCTCACCCTTTTCCGTCCACTTTTTATCCTCACAATTGTCTCCTTGCACTTCCTTTTCTCCCTGGTGTATCTAAAAAAGTCTTTCTCCCCTCCCCCCCGTTAATTCCCTGCACTAATCTCAGCTCTCTCTGGGCCTTGGCTTCTCTCCTTTTTCTGGTCACCTCCCTGGACCATCTTGCATACTCCTCCCTGTCCACTTCCCTCCCCATCCTTCTATACCTCTGGTGCACCTCTCATTTTGCTCTCACCACCTCCAGTACCTTGCTGTTCAACCAGCATGGTTTTCTTGCTCTGCTCCTCTTACTCTGTGTCTTGGTGCAGGCTTCTGTTGCCTCTGTAATCCCCCATTTAATAATATCCCATTTCTCATCTGCATCCATCTCCTGCCTTATGCCCTGTAGTTTCCCTTTCAGAACTTCCTGCATCCTTCCAAAGTCTGTCCCCCTGAAGTTTACTACCTGAATAACTGATTTCTCTGGCTCCCCACACATCGTGATATTAAACCACACCGTTTGATGATCAATGTCGGCTAGTGGGTCCTCCACCTGTATTTCCCTTACTGCCTCCCCATTCGACAACAGCAGATCTAAAGTGTTCTTTAGCCTAGTAGGTACACTAAACAACTGTGTCAGGAGACCCTCCTGGATTGCGTTCAGGAGCACTTGCTCCCTAGCACGAGAGGTGGCTGGAATGCTCCCGTCTACCCCCGGCAAGTTGAAATCCCCCAGGATGACCACCTTTCTTTTTCTACATACCTTTCTGATTTGTCCTGCTAATTCCCTGTCAGGCTTCTCAGACTGGGACGGTGGCCTGTATACCACCCCAAACCTCAGTGCCCTACCCCATGAGTCTAGGAGCTGCAGCCAGGTTGCCTCTGTTCTCCTTTCTTCACCCTCGTCCCTTGTGCATTTGATCCCGTCCCTCACATAGACAGCCACCCCACCGCCCCTTCCTTCCTCATGGTCCTTCCTGTATACTTTGTATCCTGGGATTGCCAGATCCCAGTCTCGGTGCTCAGTTGCCCACAATTCTGTGACAGCTGCAATATCCACCCTCCACACTTCTAAGAGTGCCTGTAGCTCAGCAGATTTGTTACCTAAGCTTCTTGTATTCAGTGAGACCACCCTCCATCCTGCCCCCTTCTCATCATTGGCCTCCATTTCCTTCCTTCTACTCCCTCCTTTTTTGGCCGCCCCAAGTCCTTCCCTGCTAGCCTGGGGGGTAGGCTGTGACTCCACTCTATTGGATTCCTGCCTACCTGTTGTTCACTTGCCACCCCCCCATCTAGTTTAAATCCACCTTTTGTTGCAATATACCTCCCCAGTCTTTGCTTTAATACCTCCTTCCCCTCCCCACTCAGGTGCAACCTATCCCTTGCAAACAGATTGTTATTATCCCAGGTACTGCCCCAGCCACCCACAACCCCATATCCCTTAGTTTGACACCATTCCACCAACCATGTGTTCAACTCCCTAATCCTCTCCTTTCTCACTGTGCTTGCACAGGGTACTGGGAGCACTTCGGAGAATGCCACAGATTCACCAGTCTCTTCACACAACCTTCCCACTTCGTCAGTCCTCTCCTTTGTTACCTCCACCATTTCCCCCACTAGGTCATTTGTCCCCACATGCACCACAATGTGTGGTTTCCTCCTACCCCTCCTTACACACCTTAGGATTGCCTGTCCTGCCTTGTCTGCCTTTAATCCTGGTATGAACTCCACCCATATCTGACTGTGCCTCTCCCCCTTGCTGCCCCATCTGATCCCCTTGAGTATGGAGACCCCCAGCACTAGTACACCTTCCTCCTCTTTCCTTGTGCCTGTCGCCACCCCCCCCCACCCAGGTTCTCATTTCTGGGGCCACTCAAGATGGTACGTTTACAGCTGATTCAACCATGCTGTCAAAAAATTGACTAAAAGGAGGGTGACACAGACACTAAGTAAGTGCAGGAACCATCTGCACCTCTGAAAGAGCAGCAAACCTAATTTTGGGACCAGTGACATTGATATTTGTGGTACAGGTCTGCAGCTACATTTCTCAGCTTAATGTTGACTGGAATGATACTGGGGCTGGATCTAAGTACACTGACTTGACAGTTTGTGCTGATGAAATTGACATGACTCACTCTGTCAGTCCCGGAACACCATTTTGTAAAATTCAGTGGGTGTGTTTGCTGTTCAGTGCAAGCAACAATGTGGTGGATCTCGTAAAAGTGCCTCCAGACTTCACATAATTAAGTCAAACACGCCCTCGATGTCAGGGTACTGTAAACACTTTGACTCTGGGGAATGGAGTCCTGTATGTCTTCCGCAGTGAGAATGGTAGTTTACTCACCTGGTAAAGGTGATTATAGGAGCACATTCTTACAGCACTCCAAGTCTCAACACATGGGTTATAAGTACTCTTCTCATAGGCTGATGCACAAAAGGAATCCCAAATTCTAAATCCAATCCTTCTCCTCCCTTGTAGCTCCCAGAATCCCCAGTAAGAAATCTTCCATAGCTTATGCTACTCCTGAAAAACATAATATAAAAAATCCAACTCTACAGGACCCTCAGCCATCCCCATAGGGAAGCTGGCAGGTAGAGGAACACAACACAATTTGATGTTATGCAAAGGACAATTATTTACTTTCCATTGTATTCCAACCAATGCTTGTTATGTTCCTCCGCAATGGGTGGGATACAGAGTGCTGTAAGAAGATGCTCCTATAAATCAAGGCCCTTGGAATTCTCTGATTCTGCGGTTGTGGAATTTGCCGAAGAATTTGCATCATGCCGCAGAATATATATAGTGCCACAGAATTCATTGTTTTTGGTGAATTTTCATATAAATATACTGTTTTTCCATAGTGTCAGGCTTTCTTTCCTACCTCATTTATCCTGAAGCCCCTCCTCTATGCTCAGCATATGATGTCATTGATGACATCACATCATATTTAGCCAATGACAGGGCTGCATTCTGCCAGAGAAATTAATAAATCATGCAGCAGAAATCGGAAAATGCTGCCGCAGAAGTCAAGGAACCCTGCCGCAGAAATCAGAAAATTCTGCCGCAGAACACCAGGGGGCCCTGCCTATAATCACCTTTACCAGGTGAGTAAACTACCATTATCTATCGCACCTTCTTACAGCACTCCGAGTCTCAACACATGGGTAATTATACAGCAGTATTGGACTGGTCTTGGGAGGGAGGAAGAATATGACTCAAAGCTGTCTGGAGAACCTTGCAACCAAACTCTTGAGTTTCCTGTTAGTCCGGTATCCAATCGGTAATATACGCCAGTGTTGTTATAAGTTCTGTTAGTGAACTCCCTACTGGCTTGGATCAGTGTGTCCATCACCTTACTGGATACCCCTAAGTTCAGCAGTGTAGTCTTCAAAATGGCCATGCTGGCAGTTTCAGTGGTCAGGGGTCTACGTGCCAGATCGACCCTTGGAGGACTTGATCGGTGTTGTCTACAGAAAAGTATTGAACTGTGGTCACTGGTGAGAGAGCTCTATATGATCAGTGTAGACACTACAAGAGGGGCTGAACCGAGAAACTTACTGAACTGCACTGAAATGCCAAAGAGTAATGAACTGTAGCCTTTGGCCAAGCACGACTGTGTTAACAGTGTAGCCACTGTAATAGGGGCTTAATTAAGGTGTATACGGTAGAGTGCTGTCTCTGTAAAATAGAATAACATTTCATGTGTTAGATGAGTAAGTCCCTGCCAGGATCATAGTCAGTGATCCCTGTCCACTAGGAAAAGACCTGTAGACTGACACTAAGCAGTGGGCAGATGTTGTATTATAGTTATCTTGACCACTGCTTTGCAGGCACTGTGATAACCATAAGCAGGGAAGTACGAGGATGTGTGATTATGAGTAGCTCTACTTGGCCTGTGTGTCATACCTGGTGAATTATAGTTTCTTGACCACTACTGTGCAGACATTATGATAAACAAAAGCAGGGAGAAAAGAGGATATGATATTATGAAATATGCTGTACCTGGTCTCCATGTCATACCTGGGTTTAACATTATGAAAGTCCTCTGTCCCTTTCTCCACGGTTTGGATTAATTAAGTGATGTGGAGAAGGGTTGGTTTCTCTGCCAGGAGCCACTGCAGCAGGGGCTCCAAGAGGTCGCCTGCCATGGCCGACTGTGGGTTTACCAGTGGATTGATCACATCTTTACACCCTGCTGAAAGTACTACAAGTACATACTTAGTGTTTTGGTCATTAGTGTGTGTGTATGTGCTGTCATATGGTTTACCCTGGATGACCTTCTGGACCCAGCACTGTACCCTGGTGTAATGGGTGGGTGTGATGGTTCCCATCAGTAAGGCTATACATCTAGGTAGATAGATAGATTGACTGATCTATATATGGGTAGGTGTCTTTACCTATAAATACAGAATGTATGCATGGGTAGAAGTCTATCTACTAGCACATATGGCAAGCCAACAGAGGTTGAATACCACCCACCTTTCTTTCTTGAGATTGTCTGTGGGTATATGAAATGGAATTTCAGCACCTTCTACATTAGGAGACCTATACTGTAGTAAAGCACATCAGATACCTGCTTTCCTCGACCATTTGTTTGTGATGCTGAGGTGGCTGCAAAGGTACTGTTAACAACAGTTTCTGGGTCATGCGTTTTAGCTGGCATGGGCAAAATACAGCTAGCATGTGAGTTTTCACCCCCTTATGGTTTCCACACTGTGGCCTGCTCATTTGAAGAGTGTGATTGTGTCCATATGCTGCACGCAGTGTGGAAGTGTTGGGAGAGGGCTGTTGTGCTGTATTATACATGTGCCCCTTTAGTGCCCTGCTGACATGGCTTGGCTGACTGGCACATGCACAACATGTGGCGCATTGCCCTTCTTTAGTCCCATTACATGCCTTGCTCTTCAATTATATACATCCAGATCATTGGCTATATAGTTCTGTACTATCTACAGTATATGGTTCTGGTCTTAGGATGAGCCATTATATAAAGGTTAGAAAACCTGCCAGCACACTAGGAATTACTTAACTTTGTACTTGTAATGAGAAAAGGATGAGCCCATAGAAGGTAGCCTCTCGAAGAGAGGTTAAGGCTGGTGAAGCACCATGTCCAGACTACCAGTGTCAGAATTCCTGCTGAGGCATTCAGATGGCATGCTATGTATCTGGAACAAATTCACATTCTGAGAGTGCTCTGGGTGCAGCTGCTGAGTGGGGGCTGCTTGGGCATTGACCCTACTTCCAGTCAGAGTGGAGCACAACTGAAGTGTGAAAGAGTTGTGCGGGGTACCAACATTGAATGATATTTGTCATTACCGTAGTTCATGTGTTTATGAGGAAAATAGTTAACAGAGAAGGCTGTAATGCTGATATACTGGATAAGGGATAGAGGACCCAGTCTGTCTCACTAATAGATGGTACTCATTCACGCTAAGCCAAGTGTTGAAGCTTACACCAGCTGAGCCATTGGAGTAATGCTTAATCCACCATTTTTGTTAACACTACGTACATACAGTGAAACTGGTACTTAATACGCTCCTGAGGACAGTCATTCCAATGTCTGATGTTTTGTCATAACTGATGCTGTACACCATAGCAATAATATGGGGGGATGTTGTGTCTCCCCTACTAAGGCTTCTAAGTTCTGAACCTCTGACCCTATGCTTGTAAGGCCAAGACACATCCACTGAGCTATCTGAGGCCATGGTTCAAACATGATTTCCTCTTATTTCCTTCTGTCCTTCCTTGGTCTACCACTGACTTAAAACTCACTGGTTCTTAATAGTAACCAGTGATTTTAAAGTGGCTCCTGCTTCTGAGTGCCCCCTCTCTGAGGGCAATCTTGGGTCCAAACCCCTTGTTGTTGTAGTCTGTGAGGGATGTCAACTGCTAGGGCAGTCATGGGGGGGGGATAGCACCCCCTAGGTATAAGATGGCTAGAATAAAATGTCCATGGGTGTGCGGGGTTTATGTCCTGTTGAACTGAGCAGAGATAGACATGACCCAGCGGGGCTGGCCTCCATGTTTTATAACTGGATGGGCAGAAGATGTGAAACCAGCCAACACACAACCCTGCCAGCTGACACAGTGATGGGTGCTGACAGATGGTCATTGATTACACTGGAGCAGTGGTGATGCCAGTGTTATTTATCTGAGGGAGTACTGTACAGCTGCTGTGCCTTACCATTTAGTGTTCAAGGTGAAACTAATGACAACGGGGTGGAGATGTCACAAGCTGATCCTAGCTGGTTCTTGGGTGCCACCGGGCAGAGTAAGTTCTGTGTCACTCGCATTATGGATAAACATGACAGGATGGCCATTTGACATGGGCCTAGATTGTTATTTTCTGAACAGTATGTAAGCAGTCTTGGACATTGTCTGAGTCAGGCTGTGACTTACTGGGTGATCATGGTACTGTAGCAGTTGCTACATCCAAAAGAAGCCCTGAGGATATGCATCAGGCTTCTGTATTAGTAAAAAAACTGGCTTATTGCTGCAACAGGATTTGAATACAGTGTAAAATTAATAGCCCTTGAGGTATCCCTGCAAAGCCAGCCTTCTCTTAGTAACCGGGTACTGTCCTTTCAAAAAACACCCGTTGCATGCTTTAGTTGTCCCATGAACTTTCAAAGTGAAAGTCGTTGCCCCTTTAAATGTGAGCAACACAACCTTCAAGTAAGAAATGGACTGTGTGTCTTTAAATTCTCAGCATGCTCTCTGTCGGTCCTTTTAGGAGAGGTTGTACTGAATAGAAGGTGCCTGGTACACCAAAAACATTGCAAGATATAGCTCCCAAAGAAGGTGGTGTCACTCCCAATAGATGCACCTCACGGTGCGAAACGCAAAGGCTGGCCATACCACAGCAAATGGAGATTCTAGTGCGGAAGATGAGGATGTCCCTGTCCTCCTTGGAAGCCTCAGGTGCTCAGATGGGGAGTCCCCGCACACCGGATGTACTCTCGGTCATGGGGGGGAGGGAGAACTCGCAGTTCCAGTTACAGGGTCCTGCTCAATGCAGGTAGGTCTCCCAAGTAATGAGCAGAAAGGAGGGAGGGAGAGATTCAATTCCCAACAGCAGGCTCGCCTTAGCGGTTGGACAAGTTGAACCGTGAGGCGATTGGGGGAGCGTCATGCTCCAGCTGTGGACACACACTGTATCTAGCTCCCTAACCCCAGTTGAACAAGGTAAACTGGGGGGAAGAGCAAGCCACTGGTAGCGAGTTACAGACTGAACAGGTCTAACTCGTCCCTGCTCCTGTTCCCCTCCCTCAGCAGATTGAGATAAACTGAGGAAGAGGGTGGATTACATAGGACCCTAATATATAGTTTGCATAATCTTGTAGATGCAGTATTATTCTCAGGCATGGGTTGTGATTACTGGGTGATCAGTGTGCAGATGAGTCACTGACTGGCAAAAACAAAGCACTGAGGATGTACATCAGGCTTCGTATTTTTTAACCATGCATCAACCTCTTGCCAGGCATACACAAGTTAAATAACTTCCCCTTAGAATACTGTTGACATTACTGTAAAACAAGTCCATATTATAGTGCCATGGGCATAATGGCACAATGTAGGTCGCTGGCATTTTAAATCAGAAAAGGAAGTGATCTGACCTTTAAATTGGGTTTGGTCCCTTTAAGGTAGCCTGTGTGGTAGCCGGTGCCATTTTGGGAGAGGATTCCACAGATTGAGGTCTCCATCTTGCGAGAGGCATCCCCAGCCTGGTTTCTTAGTGAGGCCTCCGCGAGATCTCGGCTGGTACTGTATCGCGATACCAAGCGCGAGGCAAGATGGCAACTGCTAGGCTAGTAGGGCTCCTCGTGACTTTGAGCCCCCACAGGGAGAAATGGCCATGGACTGGACAAAAGGGGGCCTCAGTAAATGAGTCGCTGCAAGGGGAGACAGTCACTGTGCTGGCAGAGGTTAAAAAAAAAGAAGACTGTGAGTTGCTCTGCTCGGCGTACTAGGAGGTGCGTAGTTCTGCAGGTAGGGGCTTCTCTGCATCTCTCTACTCAAATCTAGGCATTACAGTAATGCATTTGAACTCATATGGTGGGCCGTCCTGTGGTGGTTGCAGTTGAGCAAGGTAAACCGTGACCCCCAGGATCAAAACCACAATCGGATCTGAAACAGAGCACAGTGCTCCCCTGTTAGAGACACCTCCTTCACGGCTGAATAAGATAAGCCGAGAGGGGGGCTCGGAAGTTCCAACAGTCATGGCCCTAGGCGATGGCCTTTCTCCCCCTCCTCGGCTGAGCAAGGTAAACCAAGGTTTTTTTTTTAATGAGCAGCAGTTCAGTAAGTAGATAAATTTCTTTGTTCACAACACCCTATGGTAAGCCCTGACACCAAACGTAGACTAGGCTGTACTAAGCATAGATAGATGTACTTGCAATACAGAGGTTAAACCTGCTGCATTCAATGTTAGTTTCAGGGGCTGTAACCCCTACTAAGAAAAACATTTGTTATTTTGAATTGTTGCATGTTAGCTTACAGGAGCTAATGTCTAAATTGTAGGAGTTTTGTTCTTACCCTAGTTAGCTTGGCACAGAGCCAGAAAAAAGTGACCAGCCTGGGATGATGCACAAAAAGAACAGGGGATTCTAGGAGCTACAAGGGAGGAGAAGGAATGGATTTCGAATTTGGGATTCCTTTTGTGCATCGGCCTATGAGAAGAGCACTTATAACCCATGTGTTGAGACTCAGAGTGCTGTAAGAAGGTGTGATAGATAATGTGGAGCAGGCAACTTAACTATTTAAAACTGCAGCTATAGAGACAATCCACAATCAGTGAAGTAGTGTGTTCCTGGCTGCAGATGTTAAATTATAAGAGACTGAGCCAGTCTCTTTTAATTTAACATCTGATATCCCTGCTGCTTTATATTTGACCCATGGGGGCAGTGTCCTAAAACCCCTCTTATAGTTAGTCTTAAAATGTCTCGATTGTAACCTTTGGACTTTATGCTGCCCAGTCTTCACCAGAGTAAATAATAATCTGTGTATCTCTATGTATATCAGACGTTAGGTTGTTGTCCAAAAGAATTTAAACAGGCTTGTATGCAGTCCGTTTTAATTTGCACTGAATTATGGTATGTGTCGTTTAGTGTGTGATCCTAAATAAAGGGATCAGCACAGCCCACAACTCCTCTCACAATGAAATGAACACTGAACCTATAAAGGCAGCCAGCGAAAGAAATTATTAAAGCATGCAAGGAGCTAGGATTCCTAGCTCCTTGCATGTTAGCTAAGATTACTAGCTCCCTGCATGTGTTAATAATTTCTTTGAATGACTGCCTTTATAGGTTTAGTGTTCATTTCACTGTGAGAGGAGTTGTGGGCTGAGATCACAACTGCCAATAGCAGCATTCACTATGAAATGTCCCATTTAGCTTAGTTGGAGGGGGATTGCTTTTAATGCAGGGCTGTTGGGCAACAAGCATATTTTGAGTTTGAAAGGGAAAAACCCAAACTGATTCTATTTGAAAAACAGAGCTACTACCTACCTTTTAAGTGATCCACATTTTACCCAAGTTCAGAAGCCCCTCTGTTGTAGGTAGAGAGGCTTGTATCACAAGTAGTAAGATTTCCCGGCAAAACAGAAGTGTTTAGCTGGAGACTCTCACTACATGTGACACAAGCCTCTCCACTTACAATGTTTGTGACTACAGAGGTCCACTGAGAGCTATGATAAGGCAGCAGACAGCTGAATTATGGAGTCTGTAACAGTATCCCTGCAACAATTTTAAATCTGCATGATAAAGACTAAGCCACTAAATGTTCAAGGTGTAAGCTGGTACCACTGTACTTCATTATGACAGATATTGTTCTGACTCTTTGTGGGGGGGGGAGTTGTAAGTTGTAAGAGATGAACAGCAGAACGCTATCCACAGCCACATCTGTGTAGTATTGATGCCTCTGTTTGAATGGCAGCCCCCCCCCCCCCATTTTGGTATATTGTACAGTTTGCTGTAGTGTGTGCAAATATTAGCTTCAAGTACAGACTGACAGATTTTATTGAGCAGGGACTTTATTCTGGCAAGGTACTGTTAATTACTGCAGAGTAGATTGTGATACTGTAGTCAATATAAAGTATAGTTGGACACTTTGGGATACCAGCTTTCTAGTCTCCTCTGTGAAGTTAATTGTGTTCCTATACAAAAGTCTTAGTCTCTTGTTAACTGATTTACCTAGACAGTCACGCAAACAGCATATTGTCCAGTAATAGTCCAAGATACTGTATTTAAACTTTGGTACCAAGTCCATTTCTGTTTGTCCAGTGAGACAATATTATGGATTTTTTTTAAGTTGTTTAACCAGGAGTAGCACACTAAGCTGAAAGCTTTTTTACAGGTGCGACCTGGGAGCACAGGGAAGTTAAGTGATTTGCTCAGAGTTACACAATATGCAAGTGGAAGCTGTGGGATTCAAACCCAGGTCTGGTCTGCTGGATGTTCCCAGATTTGCAGTTCAGAGCCTTAAACCACTGCGCTATACTGCCTACAATGAATGACTTCAATTAGCCCAGTTATCTATTGCTGCCAAAGATCACTACTTTTTACTTTCAGTAGTAAGTCATGTTTTATAACCTTCTCCTCAGTATATCAAAATTGGCCTGTAGCAGCCATAAACTGCTGGTAAACACCCCCCCTTCCCCATCCATGAACAGCTCTGTTATCTGCATATAGGAGAAGCTTTTTATTAGTACAGACAGTAGGTAGGCTAGCCACAAAGAGGCTATGACACAGCCCCCCGAATTGACCCCTGGGGGCATTGTTTTGAGATTCCCAGGAGAAGAGAAGGTATCATTTCCCTTTACTTAGTTTCCCATCTGCGAGATAGCTGGTGAAGTTGTTCACTACCTCTTTTAAGAAACCCAGTTCAGATAGTTTCACTGTAAAGAGCTCATGCCCAACAAGACTGAATGCCTTTGTGAGGTGAGCAAACATAATCCAGATGTAACAATAAACACAATACAGATGTAACAGTAAACATAATCCAGATGTAACAGTAAACATAATCCAGATGTAACAGTAAACAATCCGCATGTAATCACCCTCATCAATTGCTCTGTGCAGATAGACTCTGTTAACATTGTTTGGTTTCCATAAATAAACTTAACTGATATAAACTGAACACCACTGATGTGTTGTTTTTTTTTTTTATAAGTTTCTCTGTTCGCATACTTTTCACCTGAGCTCATCTCCTAGTTTCTCTCCTTCACAGTCCTGTGAAAAGCTGCCTCGGCAGGGATGGGAAGGAAGATGATGGACATGCCTGGTGTAGCAGAACAACCAGACATATCCTTCAGAACTGATGTAGCCAAGTGAGGCAGCCATTACTGTTTGCAGCTGCTTTTCTGATGGGAAGGGAATTAAGAGATTTTATGAGGGGGTGGTCGACACTTTGTTCCTAAAACTGGGCCTAAAATGCACCAAAATGCACCATTTCACACCTATATTTTCAAAATCCTGGGGCAGTTCCTGCAATGCTCCTGTCTGTGTGTTTCTATCATCAGTCTGGTTCATTAGACTGACAATGTTACAGTATGTCTTCCTCCCCTCTTCTGCTCAGAACCCCGCTGGTGTAATGTGGTGATGCAGTCTTCTCGCTGGCAGTGTAATCATCCCAGCACTGTGATCCTCATTCAGAGTTGTGTTCTTCCTCCTCAGGTGGTCACCGGAGCAGTCTCTTATATAGCCACTGATGGGTGTGAGCCACAACAGAGAGCGAACCAGGGCATTTTCATCAGAGACAAAGCGGATACTGAGTGGCGGTTGAATGCGATGACCAGGTGCTCAGTCATAGTGTCTGCCTCTGTACTGCAGTCTCTGTTCATCCTGTGGCAGCACCCCCCCAACAAAATGCATTTCTGCCAGGGGGCCCCCACATTTCAGGGACCCCCAAGTTTGCTTTTTTTTTCCACCCAGGCATGGTCAGTTGTTTTTTTTTTTTTTAAATCACAGCTGAGCTTGACATCTCGGGGGAGGGACTCATCTCCTTTGAATCTTGGGCTGTGATACTTGCTCATTGATTTGCACATTGAAATCTCACACTTCATTTCAACTCCTAGAGTCCCTGGCACCAGAAACCATCCCCACAATGGCACTTTGCACCTTTTGAATGAAGCTCGGCAGCCGAGCGGCCTTTTGAACTCAATGGCCTGGCGATAGCTTTCTCCATTTGTAAATAAGTTATTAAGATATATTTACACAAAGAAGAATCAGTCTCCTGGTAATCTTATCACTTCTCTTCTGTTGTAAGTAAAACAAAAGAGCAGTGATAAGACAAACAAGCATTTGTCAATGCCGAATGTTGTCTCGCTGGCATTGGTAGTGCAGGAGTTTATTTATTTAGTTTTTGTTAACCGGGTAAGTGCGCTAGTCAGCAAGTGACTGTTTTCAGGCACGACCCGGGAGGTACAATTACAACACACAAAGAGTACAGCCAGATTATTAAGACAACGAGTACAAAAAATGCAGAGAGAAATACATATGGCAATGTAACATACATTAGTAAACAAAATATACTTTAGCACTTGATCATGGAACATACTCAAAATGTGAATAGTAGAAGGCAGAAAATAAGAGAGGATAGGCATCAGTAGAAAAGACACAAGGAAGGGAAAACTGGCAAAAGGATGGGAGGGAGAGATTAAGTGGAAAGGAGGTGCCGTCAGATACGGCAACAGCAGGGTGAGGTACCAACCTGCGGCCGGGCCTATGGAGCCGAAAGACGGCAGGCGAAGAGAGGGTGGTAGGGGGGAGCGGCAGTAGACGGCAACAGCGGTAGGAGGTAGGAAAATACAGCCGGGCTGGTGGAACCGATAGACGGCAGGGCGAGAGTGAGGATGCCGGTGAGAGGGGGATAGAGGCAGAGGAGTTACGGCAATAGCGGCAAAAGTGTCAAAGTCAAGCCGAGCCAGTGGAACCAAGAGATGCAGGGAGGGAAGGGGGTCGGAGACGGTGGGAGTAGGTGGTAGTAGGTGGAGAGAGGTGACTAAGCACAGCCAGGAGGTGGGGACTAAGGAGGGGCATGGATGAGGTAGGAACAGGTAAAGGTGAGTTTGGTGGGGAGTGGCAAAAAGGGGGGAAGAGGATATAACAGAAGAAGGGGAAGAGAGCAGCAGTGGGGTTAAGTGAGGAGAGGCTGTGAAGTGAAGATAAGAATGTCATGGAGTAGAATAGCGACTTACAATTGTCAACAGTTAACATTAGGCTTATAAAGAAACAGGTTAAGGCAACATTAATTACAAGGCACAAAATAAAACATTAATTACAAGGCACAGTATAGAACACCCATTTGGACAGGCAAAAGTGCTAGCAATGAGGAAACAGTACAAATGCAGCGAATCAGGTAGGGTCAAAGCAAACACATTTGTCCACAGTAGTAAGGAAAGTCCTGAGTTTGCTCTTAAAAGTCACATGAGTGGAGACATCTCTTAGATCCTGAGGTAGTAGGTTCCATAGGTGGGGGGCAGCATGATGGAAGGAGCCCATGCCCTTTTTAGTCCGACAAAAGGGGATGGATAGTAAGGTCTGATCAGCCGATTTAAGATTCCTTGTGGGAATGGCCAGCCTGAGGAGATCAGACAGGATAGCAGGCTTGGACGTCCTTAGAGTTAGAGATGTATAATAGGAATGGCAGTGAAGTATTGAACTGACACCAACCCCACCCCCTCCCTGCAGAGAGTGACAGGCGTTGGGGTGTGCCTTTGGGTCATCAGCTGTAACGCTCATGGCATTTAACCTCACCCTACCCTGTAGACTCTGACAAGTGTTGTGGTGTGCTTTGGGCCTTATACTTACCCCATTCCATAAGGAAATACACTGAGATGGATGCAATGTAGGAGTGTGGGGTGTACTTTAGGGCCGAAGACTCCAAGGCACACCTCGATGCCTGTGACTGGTTACAGGGTGGGAGTGGAATTGTGTGAGCATTACTGCGAATGATCCCAAGTCACACCCCTGACGCCTGTCAGTCTCTACAGGGTGAGGTATTACAGTTGAAAACCCTAACGATGTAGCTGTTTGTTGGTATTTTCACTGCAGATTTTCAACATGGGCTTTTTGTGACTCCACCTCATGAAGAACGGCACTATTAGTTTGTTAGCTGAAAGCTGGTTTTGCGCAGCGGCTATGCCATTTGGCGACACAGGCTGAAAACACGTCTTGGGCAGGGTGTGAAAAATGACAACTGTATTGTTCATGAGGAGGTGTAAAAAAATGGCAACGCTGAAAATCTGGAGTGAAAATATGAAAGATTGTGAAGTCATGAGCACAGGGTGCCAACAAGGGGGGGGGGCAGCCAGGACAACTATCCCGGGCCCAGGTGGCTTGGGGGGGGTCCACATTTACACATTTTACACATTTATGTCTTGGGGATGGGAGAGGGAGGCCCAGACATGAAGGTGTGTCCCGGGCCTGGAAATTTCTATCTGCACTCCTGCATGAGGAGGCATAGAAACTGCACAACACACGTCCATATCCCAATTATTTTTGGGATTTCTTTAACCACATTTTCAACATAGGCATTTTGGGACCTCCCCTCATGAACAGTGGTACTGTGATTTTGTTAATCTGTCCCAAAAGTTTATTTCCCACAGCGACCATGCCATTGTGCGCCACAGGTGCGAAAACACATTTTGGGCAGGTTAAGAAAATGACAGCTGTACTGTTCATAAGCAGGTGTGAAAAAATGCCAGTATTGAAAATCTGGCATGAAAATATTGCAAATTTGTGAAGTTACAAGGGTGCGTGGAAACTGCACAACGTATGCTTGTAACGCAGTCATTTTATGGACTTTAGTCACCAAATTTTCAACATAGGCATTTTAGGGCCTCTGCTCATGAAGAGTGTGACTGTCATTTTCTCAAACTGTCCCAAAAACTGAATTCGCACAGTGACCACGGTATTCTGCGCCGGATGTGCGAAAACACATTTTGGCCAAGAGATGTAAAATGACAGCTGTACTGTTTATAAGAAGGTGTGGTAAAATGCCAATTTTGAAAATCTGGAGTGAAAATATTACAAATTAACGAAGTTACGAGTATGCGTGGAAACTGCGTAACGCATGCTCGTAAAATAACCATTTTTTGTATTTTTTCACTAAATTTGCAACATAGGCTTTTTGAGAGCCCCCCTCATGAACAGTGGCACTGTCATTTGATAATCGGTCCTGAAAGGTGATTTCACAAGGAGACCGCGAAATCACCTTCGGGACCGAATAATGCAAATGACAGTGACTGAATTCATGAGGAGGGTCCCAAGAACCCATGTTGAAAATTTGGTGATGAAATTCCTCAAAATGCCCAAGATATGCACCAAAGTTGAAAAACCCTATTTATGCTATTATACAGCTTACTGGCATTTCTTCAGTTTGCGGTCAGCTTTGAAGAGTGCAGATGTGTTCCCAGTCCACGAAGATCGTCGCGCCGACTCGGACGTCAGTATGGGGTGAGGGGGTGGGGTGGAAGTGGGTGCGCAGAGGGTGGGCACGGGTTGGGGGAGGGCAGAAAGATCTCGCGAAGGACTGTTTTCTTCTTTACAGGGTAAAAGAAAAGACGAGGGTCGGTTTTTTTTGTAGTGTTTGGTACACTGGGGTGGGATCCCAGTGTACCACCTGCATAACAGGGAGGGGGACCACAGCCGACGGGGATTGGGCCCCTCGTTGGCACAGAAATGAGTGAGGGACAGCGCGCATGATGCCGATGGGGATTGGGCACCCCCTCGGCACACGGCACACATGGGGGCTGGGGACATTATGCTGACAGGAAGTGGGCTCCCCCATCGGCAAACTGAACTTGACAGGGGGGACTGAAGCCGACGGGGATTGGGCCCCACGTTGGCAAGGAAAGACTGTTGGGGGGCCCTGATGCCGAAGGGGATTGGGCAGCCCCTCAGCACACACTTGGGATGGGAAGGGGGAACATCATGCCGAGTGGGCTCCTCCATCAGCAAATGAAGCGGCTGCGTGCCACCATGTTTTGTAAACTGCTTCACCAGAAAAGGCATGCTACGTGAGAAGCTTGGCGTCTCTCATTGCAGTGGACCTTTTCTTTGATCTGGTGGCCAGTTTATGTATTGCTGGTGTGACGCCTGCATGTTATCTTATTGGGGAATGAGGGACGCACCTACTGATGTGTGCCCTACATTCACCCAGAGTGACCACACCTCCAAATCTGCTACTAGTGCAATATGTTGGCTGGCGCGCACGCACGAGCCAACATAAAAATAGGGTCCAATGCATGGCACTGCCACAGTCCTGCTGTAAGTGACACACCATGACCTCCACAGCCCAACTCCTTCCTTGGCTCCAATGCCTCTAGTTCCCATCCTCCCAAACACTTGCCAGTTTGTTTACCACTAGTTTTAGTCCCATCCACCTTTGATCTGCCTGCCATGACCACACCAGCCCAGACAGACAAAGAGGACCATCTGTCACCTGCTACAGGTGGCTGTACCTACAACACCATCTGAACCTGCTGCCTAGAAAGGTAAGAGGGTAGGGGGGGTGTTGCAGTTTGGCTGTAGAAACACACCACTGAACCAGCTCAGCTTCCATCACAGAACTATAGTGTACCTACCCAAAGGGGTTACAATTAAAACAGAAAACAGATACGGTTACCTATGATACAGATACTAAAGCAGACTGCTGTTTAAATTTAGTAATGAGTTGCGACTTTGAGTTGACTAGTGTTAAAAAAACAAACTGTAAAACTGAAAGTGCTGCTGACCCACTCTTGTCAGTCTACGACTGCATCTGAGAAGCAGCCTGTAGATTGACAATATAAGGGCAGCACCTTTAATTTTAAAGAGTTTTAACACTAGTCAGAGCCGCAACTCATTACTAATTTTAACAGTCTGCATTATTTTATTGACATGCGTATCATAGAGGCAATATGACAGACCTTCATGCTCTGATCCTCAATGCATCCTGCAGCACCTGCTGCAGAAAGTACCTTACTGCCCCAGACTCAGAGCATGGTGTCCATTACTGAGCCAAAAGTATGCTTCACAGTTTTGGGAACAGCTTTAAAGAGGTCAGAAGAAGGGATGAGAAGGGGTCCCTCACCAGGGTATCAAAAGTGCACCAGCAGGGATGTACTGCAGCAGCCTTCCCTCCTGCAACATACATTCCTTGCACCTTGTGAGTCACTGTAAGAGAACACTACTGACATACAGTAAGCGTTCTTTGCACTGAGCTGAGGAAGTGAGCCATCAGGCCACTGGGGCCAGTCCAGGAGGTCCAAAGATGCTCTTGAAGTAGGATCCAGAGATCAGAGGCTAGCAAGTGAAACTGTAAGCAGGAATATGAAAAACACTCCGCTCAAGCTCCGCTCTAAAAGTTTTTTAATTATGGAAAAAATGGAAGCCTACTCTGCCGATCTAGTTGGTTTTGTCAGGTGACTTTAGCTTGCACAAATTGTCTTTGTATATGCACATGAACGGTGTTCAGTAGAGTTTATGCACTACCATCCTTGCATTGCACTTATTGCCCCTTGAACTATGGAAATGGCTGCACTAACTGACTGTCACTCACCTATACAGAGCACAGTTACTGCAGTACAAAGAATGTCTGCATGCAGCAAACTGTTTGCATATGCTGCCCGGGGTCTGTTTTAACATTAATCAATGTAAACAAATCTTCAAATCTGCCTACTGAGTAACTTGCTGCTTAGCCATTTGACATAAGCAAGTAACTTGTGCTCATGTCCCTTGTATAAAAACAAGCATCTGTCAATGCTGAATGTTGTCTTGATGGTTTTGGCATTGGTAGTGCAGGAGTTAGAGAGACACATAATAGAAGTAGCAGTGAAGTATAGAACTGACATGAACCCCACCCCACCCTGCAGAGAGTGACAGGCATTGGGGTGTGTGTTTGGGTCGTTGGCTATAACGCTCATGCTATTTCACCTCACCCTACCCTGCAGAGTCTGACAAGTGTTGCGTTGTGCCTTGGGGTCATCTGGCCTTATGTTCATCCCATTTCATAAGGAAGTACGTTGAGATGGGTGCAGCATAGGAGAATGGAGTGAACTTTGGGGCTGAAGAGTCCAAGGCACACCTTGATGCCTGTCAGTGGCTGCAGGATGGAGGTGGAGGACCAATGGTGTGAGCAGTACAGCAGACAATCCAAAGACGTACCTGATGCATGTTAATCTGTACAGGGTGAGATGTAATGGTTAGGAACCCTAATGCCCTGGGTGTGTATTGGTATTTGCACTCCAAATTTTAAAACATGGCCTTTTTGTGACCCCACCTCATGAAAGCATTTGGGATCTCTGTTCATGAATAGTGCCCCTGTGATTCTGTTGATGTGTCTCAAACGTTGATTTCCCACAGTGACCACGCCATTCTGCACCACATGAAAATGTTACCTACACCATTGATAAGGAGGTGTGAAGAGATGGCAATGTGAGAAATCGGGATTGAAAATATTAAGCATTCTTGAAGTTACGAGCGTGTGTGAAAACTGCACATCGCATGCTCATAACACAGTCATTTAGTGGAATTATTTCACCAAATTTTTAAAATAGCCATTTTGGGATCTCTGCTCATGAATAGTGGCACTATGATTATCTTAATCTACCAGAATGTTGATTTCCCACAGTGACCGTGTGATTGTGCACCAGATGTGCAAAACTACATTTCAGGCAGGATACGACAAATGACAGCTAACTATTCATAAGAAGGTGTGCAAAAATGACAATGTTGAAAATCCTGAGTGAAAATATTACAAATTCTTGAACTTACAACTGTGCATGGACACTGTGCAATGCACGCTTGTAACATAGCTATTTCATGGAATTTTTTCACAAAGTTTTCAACATAGGCATTTTGGGACCTCTGCTCATGAACAGTGTTACTGTGATTTTCTTACTCTGTTCTGAACATTGTTTTCTTACAGCGACTGCACCACTGTGCACTGGATGTGCGAAAACACAGTTCAGGTAGGATGTGGGAAATGAAAGCTGTACTGCTCATAAGGAGGTGTGAAAAAATGGCAATGGTGAAAATCTGGAGTACAAATATTAAAAATTATCGAAGTTACGAGGGTGCGTGGAAACTGCACAATGCACGCTTGTAAAACAGTCATTTTATGAATGTTTGTCATCTAATTTTCAACATAGGCATTTTAGGACCTCTGCTCATGAACAGAGTTACTGTGATTTTCCTAATCTGTCCCAAACACTGATTTCCCACAGCGACCATGCTATTCTGCGCCGGAAGTGCGAAAACACATTTCGTCCAGGATGTGAAAAATGACAGCTGTACTGTTGATAAGGAGGTGTGGAAAAATGGCAATGTTGAAAATCTGGAGTGAAAATATTACAGATTCGTGAAGTTACGAGCGTGTGTGGAAACTGCGCAATGCACACTTGTAAAACAGTCATTTAAGGACTTTCAGCACCAAATTTTCAACATACAGTAGGTATTTTAGGACCTCTGCTCACGAACAGTGTCACTGTGATTTTCTTACTCTGTCCCAAACACTGATTTCCACAGTGACCATGCTATTCTGCGCCGGAAGTGCGAAAACACATTTCGGGCAGGATGTGAAAAACGACAGCTATACTGTTCATAAGGAGATGTAGAAAATGCCAATGTTGAAAATCTGGAGTGAAAATATGACGGATTCGCGAAGTTATGAGAGTGCGTGGAAACTGCAGAATGCAGGCTTGTAAAACAGTAATTTTTATGTTTGCTTGCACGCATGTGCAAAAAAGCACCCCCCATGCAACTTCAGGGGCTGGTCCCAATTTGGGTTTGTGTATAAACATTTTTGTTTAATTAATATTTAGTGTAGCATAATAGTTTGCATTGGCCTAATTGTGTTTACTTCTAGCCTGACATCTGCTGTTACTATGAATCACAGAGTCATCTGCAGCTACAGTACACTAAACAGTAAATAAATCACAATTATTTGCACACAAAAAAGTACACTTGGTTCAGCCTCACACATGAATGTGAGGCCCTTCTGCTGACTGTTCCCCTTTAAGCAAGTCTACTGGTATCAATCAACCTTCTTGTCTCTTCCATCCTCAACCTTATGTTGTGATTTAAGTAACACAATACACCCCTGCCACATGCACCATTCAAGGAAACACACGGCATTGACAAATGCTTATTTTTTATGTTGTCTTGTGCAAGTGCAAGCAACATATTAAGGTAGCTTGTTATGTTGTCTTGTGCAAGCGCAAGCAACATATTGAGGTAGCTTGGAATAGCAGGTTTTGGAGGTGCGGTCGTGTTGTGGCCAATGGTGCCACTGCTTTTTCAGGCTGGGCTCTGTGACACGAATGAAATAGCATGCTGTCTATGACAGCAGTGCAAAAGCGTGCCACCAACTTGAAACGATTTCACCGCTGCAGTGAGGGAGCTCCCCCTCATTGCAGGGTGTGCTTTGCCTGGTGTAACATTTCAATAAACATGGCCGCGTAATGAAGCAGAGGAAAATAAGCACATTTTTTGAGCAGTAAGTCATCTCAAATGATTTGTTTTTGTTACTGTACTATAGGTAATTTAAATTGGCCAGTGTTATTCCATACCACCAGTAGCCACTCACTCAAGCTGTGGAGGTATATCCAAGCAAGTGGGTGCTGGTCTCTGTGAACATTGATTGTTGGGGTGCCCACACAGCAAGAGTGTTTTAAATGTCTTTTCATCCAATAAATTTTGTAAAATGTAGTGTTCATTTCCTTAAACTTAAGAATGAACACTGCATTTTACAACTTTATTCCAGGAGCGACTGTGATTACTGGTGTTCCGATCATGAAAGCAAACAGCCAAACTCAAGACACCCAACGTACTGGGAAGAGATAGAAAAAAACATCATTAAGGCTGTAGATTAAATCATTCCCCTAATCCTGACCCTATCAAAAGAATGATAGAAGCACAGCCCTCCAGTTGCACTCATCCATAGCTTGGTGTTAGGCAACTTCATACATTCATTTCTTTATTAAAGGAGCATATGTATGAGCAGGATGTGGGAAATAAGAGCAATCAAGAGAGGAGCTCGACAAGGGAGTGTGAACAGGTGGACTGCTATTAGCCCAGCTGGGCTGCTGCCAGATAATGTAAACGGGGGACACTGGTGCTGGCAGGGTGGGTAGAAAAAGGATTCTTGCTTGGCTCAGTTCATAAGACACCACAGAAGTCCCTAATTCTTCCAAATACACTGCAGCATAATATTCTCCATATTAACACACACACAAGATACAGTTAAATTGGACTCCAAGACACAAGCTGATTAAAAAAAAAGCACAAAGGTGCAGGAGTCACAGAATCTACATACAGTGGGCAGGATTCACAAAGAAAGCCAAAAATTCCCACAGCTGCAGGAAAAAGGCCTGCAGCACTGTGGAAACACAGTTGCATAATATTCATATAGAAATTTTGAGCAGGTGCGGAATTTCATAAAATCCCCGCAGCTGCGGAAATTGTGCACGTGCTGAACATCCGCAACTGCGGATCCACAGCTGCAGAAATAGCTTAGGAGGCACAGCAACAGTGAACTTAATTAGCTGGAACAGCAGACTTTAACAGGGCTGCCATAGAATGAAACTGGAAGCACCCACAAAGAGACCAGCAACCAGTCCCTCAGCTGGGACCACTGCAGCACCACAGGTACCAGCAATACCATGGTACCACAGTGGCCAACTGTCACTGCTGGTCCTCTCTGGGGTGTTCCTATTGCCTGCAGGGGTAGCACTCACTGCAGGCTGGCCAGGCCCTACTGCCTGTGGGGCTTTGGCATGGGCTGCACTGTGTTTGGTGGTTGTTACCTGTTGCCATATCATGGCAATGTGTGCTTTTGTTGCTGTTACAGCAGCCACAGTTATACTATCTGGATGCTATTACCAGTGCCTCACCCCCACCTTAATTGATTCCAATTGCTGAAGCACTACTTCAGTTTGCTGAGGGAGAGTTACACTTCATTCTACTGTGTGTAACATTTTTTCTGCACCTGCGGAAAAAAACTGGTTGTGAATAGCCTTTCAGGGGCTGTGCCTTATTTATCTCACACCTTTTTTTTTTCTCAGGGACTTCCGCAGCTGCACTTTTTTCCACAGTCCTTAGTGTTGTTTTCTGCAGCTGCGGAGGGGTTTGTGAATAACTCTCAGTGCAAGTTCCCCTTTGTTTCCATAGCTACTGCAGTTTTGGGGACTTAGGGAAGGTTTTGCACCTTCAGAAAGCTTTGTGAATCCAGCCCTGTGTCTTTTGTGGGAATCAGATACAGACACCTAGACACTGTCGTGGATGACCACCTTTGATGTACGATCGAACAACATAGTTGGCAGGTGTCCCGGGACACCTTCACTCATTTCTGTGTCTAAGTTTTAAGCTAATACCTTGTTCTGGAGGCTACATTTTAGACATTGCTGTTGTCCGGTCACAGCAGGGGATGTGGCGGGGACAGCGAGGAAGATTTTACCCCCTGGGGATAGCTAAGTCCATTCACCAGCTGTACCAATCACAGGATCCACCCCAGCATGGGATACGGACTGAGACTGGCCACTTCTGGAGTCTTGGGCTGGAACAGTGAGGGAGGAAGATTTATTGGTCACTAAAACCCCAGGTCTGATCGACAGCAGTATGGGTTAATCTACCTCAGTGTAGAGGTAAGTTTCAAGTTTATTGCAGGAAGACTCCATTGAGCAAGCTCATTCACAAGGAGGTCCTGAAGCATGTACACAAACAAAGGGACATTACTTAAAAATGGTAACATTAATTACAAGTATATAAAAATGCACACCTAGTTCAGGAGAGGTGATACATAGAGAGACACATCATTGTAAAAGTGTACAGTGGGATAACATTTGGTACATAGTATGCAAATGGTACATGGTATGGTATATAAACTGAACACGGTTATATGCAATAAATAAACATCATATAATGATCATAGACAGAAAAGACAGGCTATATGGGGTAGGTGGGGTAAAGGGGAACAGGATGGCTTGCAAGAGTATGGAGGGAGTAGATAAATAGATAGGTGGCCACGGTGGGGGGGGAGAGGGTAGAGGAGCAGGTAAGGAAAACTTGTAGCAATAGTGACGGATTACGTTTTGCAAGCTAAGTGGTTTAAGTACAGAGAGGACTAGTACCAGTGAAGACGATAAGCATGGGGCGCACATAGGGGTAGGAATAGGGCTTAAAAGCAGTTACAAGTAAGGATGTACACAGAACAGTCTAATACTGTGGACATCTGGGTTTTGGTGCAGATGGTGAAGGAGAACTCCCCTCTTGTACACTCTCGACTTCTTGAGAGACCCCACTAGGACATGGCTTTTCTTCAAGTGTCGATTGCAGCACTGCTAGTTGAAAAAAAAATTAAAAGATGTGTAAATTCAGAGCATAATTCCATCAACAAGAGAACCGCGATCTCTGCTTGAGTCATACTGTAGAATCACGAATCCTGAGAGCAGAGATCAAGTCCTGCTGCAAGAAATTGTCAATATGTTGGTGTGAATCATGTCACTTCATATTAACCAAAAAAAAACTACTATGTACTTATGCATCAACAAATGTCATCCTCAGAGCTCTGTCGGTGTGTAAGCACCTATAAAACTGTGTTCTAGCTGTTTCTTGGCATGCTTGATGGGCGTGTGGCCCACCGTTTTTTTTGTGATTTTGGAAGCTAATTTCGGCTTTGTGTTCAGCTCTACATTCTGGCTCTGTATGGAGCTATAGTTATTGGGCAATAGTATAGCTTGTTTTATAAGGTTACTGAAATTGTATGTGGCTTTCAGAAATGCAACAACAACTGCAAAAAAAAACTGACGGGTATGACAGTACTACAAGTTAACATATTGTGTACATACAGAACAGTGCAGGACTGGTTTGCAATGTCCACTCAATACATGATCTGATGGCTCTTCCAGACTGGCAGTCCAGCAGTGTGATGGCCATCTCAGTCATCCATAGAAAGCAGTCTTAGTGTTAGAAATGCAGGAAGGACTGGTTGGGTGTGTATATCTCAGGGGCGCTACTCTGTCCCTATGACTGCTGCATAGTCAAAGCTGGTAAGGAGTCTTTCTGTGTCTGTCTGTTGTTTCTGACCTCTATTGCCCACTTAGGGATTGGAGATTCATTAGAGGTGTTAGTGGTAGCATTTCTATGTGAACATAATTTAGATCACAGGAAGGTAGAGGGTTTTTTTTGTTACCCACACTCGTGACTCCCATTTTTATGTTGGCTCACGCTTGTGCGCCAACCAACACATTGCATTAGTAGCAGATTTGGAGGCGTGGTCACTGTGGGTGAATGCAGAGCACACATCAGTAGGTGCATCCCTCATTCCCCAATAAGGCAGCTGCAGTCGCTGACACTAGCAACAGGTAAACTGGCCACCAGATCAAAGAAAAGGTCTGCTGCAATGAGAGCCAAGCTTCTCATGCAGCAGTGTGCCTTTCCTGGTGAACCAGTTTACAAAACATGGTGGCATGCCTCTGCAGAGTGCCCCGACCCACTTCATTTTCCGACAGGGGAGCCCACTTCCCGTTGTCATGCTAACCCCTCCCATTTAAAGTGATGCCAAGGGGATTGGGCACCCCTGCACACATGTCACCCCTTCCCAGTTTAATTTGCTGATGGGGGAGCACACTCCCTGTCGGCATAATGTCCCCCCCATTTGTTGTGTGCTGATGGGGGTGCCCAATCCCCCATTGGCTACAGAACCCCCACAAAAAAACACTCAGGTGGCACGTGGGGAGCCCACCCCAGAATGCCAAATGCCCCAGTAACAGAAAAACCATCCTGCAATGCTTTTTTTTTTTTAAACCTGCAAAGCAGAAAACGGTCCCTCATCGACATCAGTGGCCCCATCCCATCCCATCCCACGCCCACCCTCTGCAAACCCTGCCTCCCCACACACACCTTCACTCCATACTTACCTCTGGAGCACGGCGCGACAATCTTCGGTGGACCGGGAACACGTCGGCACTGTTCAAAGCCGACCGTGAACTGAAGAAATGCCGGTAAGCTGAATAATGGCATAAATAGGTTTTTTTCAACTTTGGTGTATATTGCAGACATTTTGGGGAGTTTTAGCACCAAATTTTCAACATTGGGTTATTGGGACCCCTCCTCATGAATTCAGTCACTGTCATGGTGTTATTCAGTCCTGAAAGGTGATTTTGCAGTCACTACATGGAATCACCTTTCAGGACCAATTAATGAAACAACAGTGCCACTGTTCATGAGGGGGCTCTCAAAAGCCTATGTTACAAATTTGGTGAAAAAATCCCAAAATGGCTGTTTTACAAGTGTGCATTTGCAGTTTCCACGCACACTTGTAACTTCATGAATTTATAATATTTTCACTCCAGATTTTCAAAATTGACATTTTCCATACCTCCTTATGAACAGTACAGCTGTCATTTTACATATCCTGGCTGAAATCTGTTTTCACACGTCCAGCGCAGAATAGCGAGGTCGCTGTGCAAAATCAGTTTTCAGGACAGTTAGAGAAAATAACGGTGACACTGTTCATGAGCAGAGGTCCTAAAATGCCTATGTTGAAAATTTGGTGATGAAAGTCCATAAAATGAGTGTGTTACAAACGCGCATTGCGCAGTTTCCACGCACCCTTGTAACTTCGTAAACTTGCAATATTTTCATGCCAGATTTTTAACACTGGCATTTTTCACATCTCCTTATGAACAGTACAGCTGTCATTTTTCACATCCTGCCCAAAATGTGTTTTCACACCTGTGGTGCACGATGGCATGGTCGCTGTGGGAAATCAACTTTTGGGACAGATTAACAAAATCACAGTGCCACTGTTCATGAGGGGAGGTCCCAAAATGCCTATGTTGAAAATGTAGTTAAAAAAATTCCCCAAATAATTGGGTTAGGGATGTGTGTTGCAAGTTTCTATGCCTGCTCATGACTTCACCAATTTTTCATATTTTCACTCCAGATTTTCAGCGTTGCCAATTTTGCACCTTCTCATGAACAATACAGTTGTCATTTTTCACATCCTTCCCGAAATGTGTTTTCATGCCTGTGTCGCCAAATAACATAGTCGCTCTGCAAAACCACTTTTCGGCTAGCAAACTGATAGTGCCGCTTTTCATGAGCTGGGGGTCACAAAAAGCCCATGTTGAAAATTTGGAGTGAAAAAACCAACAAATGCCTACGGTGTTAGGGTTTCCAACTGTAACATCCCACCCTGTAGAGACTGACAGGCTTCAGGGGTGTGACTTGGAATCATTGACTGTAATGCTCATGCCATTCCACCCCCACCCTGTAGCCACTGACAGGCATTGAGGTGTGCCTTGGAGTGTTCAGCCCCAAAGTTCACCCCATTCTCCTATACTGCACCCATCTCAGTGTATTTTCTTATGGAATGGGGTAAGTAAAGGCCCAAAGACCCCAAACCATGCCATGACACTTGTCAGTATCTACAGGGTAGGGTGAGGTAAAATGGCATGAGTGTTATAGCTGACAACTCAAAGGCACACCCTGTGGAAGCGTGGGATCAATGACAGACACACATACAGAACTTTGGTGCATAAAAAATGCAATTTACTGCATTTATCATTTTATTTCTCAAATCAGAAATAAATGTCCAAAATAAATTGTTCAAAGCGCACTTGGGCAGACTGGATGGGCCTTGCGGTCCTTATCTGCCATTAACTTCTATGTTTCTAAAACAAAAAAAAAAAAAATAATAAAGAAAGCGCTGTTACTTTACAGAAAGGAGTATAAAGTGTTAAGTCCGGCACACTGCAAACAGGAATCACTTCTTCTTGGTCTGTTTTCCTTCTTTAACAGCTATAGCTTTCCTTGAATAAGCTCCTTCTTGCTTAGTATCCAGAACCCTACTGAACACTTCTCCACATCTCCTCTCCCTAGCCAATCAAAAAAAGGGTTTATATAGTCTCCTTCTGGTACATTTTACTCCTCCCCTTTTTGGTGACATCATACCTTCTTCCTATATAAACTGTCATTCTGGGGCTGGCCAGCTCCTAAGCAGGGCCTACTGAAGCTCCAGGAAAAAACAATCACTTTTATTTATTTTTCGTGACTTCACAATCCATACTATATATTGTGTTGTACAGTTTACTTAAGAAGGAGAAGAAAGTTTGTCTTTAAATAATAGCAAACCAATTCTGTCAGAAATACATTGTTTTGTTCTTTAAAACAGTCTAAGACAACAAAAGAAAACAGCTTTCTGTACCTCAGAGAGTCATTTAATTCAAATTACAATTCATTAGCTACCATACAGAGCTTTTTTAACTCTTTCTGCCTGTTTGGTTTATTTCAGACGGCTGAAATTGCAGCATTTTACCTTCCTCTGCCTTCCACTGTTTACAGGGCTCAATAACAAGAGAAAACAGCTTTTCTTGGATCAGCAGGGACTCTGTTCTGTAGGTACCACTACTCTTTAACAACTCTGCAGCATTGCAGTCTACTTTTGGGGACAGATGCATTTTAAAAACAGGATAAAGACAGCAGTTTCTATTAGGAAACTGCTCTTTAAATCAGCATGACAGTTGGATTTTGTTTTATGAAAAAGGGGCATTTAAAGGGATAGTAAAGCGTAAAGAGATTTGTTTGTCAGGTTAGCCACCCTGACAAGAAAAGAAACAGAATAGTTTGGAATAAGTTAAAGAATATAGAAAAGAGTGAAACAGAATTTGTTTTTATTTTAAAAGGGGAATGTTACCCTATTTTATTATGCATAACAGGGGGACCCTGTTACACTCCTCCCCACACAAACATCTAACAATCGGTTGGATGACCTGAACCCCCTTCCCTTGAAGCTGATGGAAATTCCGCCCACCCTCTCCAGAAGTTCCCCTTAGGGACCCTTTATCTTTAGTATTGACCACTGTCTTATCGAGACATAAATCAATATCTCAATCAATACATATTCCCTGAGGTTTAAAAACAATAGAATGGTACACTCCATAAATACAGTACAATTGCCTATTCACAGAGGACACAAAGCTTTGAAGGACAGTGGACACAGCTGAAGGGATAAAAGACCTACAGGAAGATCTGGAAAAGCTGGGGAGGTAGTCCAGGATCTGGCAACTTGGCTTCAATGCCAGAAATGCAAAGTTATGCATATTGGAGCCAAGAATCCCAGGACAGAGTATTACCTGGGTGGAGTCCAAGTATCTGCATCAGAGGAGGAGAAGGACCTGGGAGTGATGATCACTAGTGACCTGAAGCACTCCACGCAGTGCAAGAAAGCAGCAGCAAAGGCAAACGATGCTGGGATGCATATCTAGGGGGATCAGTAGTAGGAGAGAGGAGGTTATACTGTCCTTGCACAGGTCACTGGTAAGGCCGCATCTAGAGTATGGAGTGCAGTACTGGTGTCCACACCTCAAAAAGGACATTAACCTGCTGGAGAAGGTACAGAGGAGGGCTACAAAGATGATAGCTGGTCAGCAGTGCAAGGCATACGAGGAGAGGTTGAGGGCACTGAACATGTATTCCCTGGAAGACAGGAGAGAGAGAGAGAGAGGGGATGTGATTGGGATATTCAAGTACTTGAAAGGGATAAATATTGTTGATAAGGAGAGTCTCTTTAAGCTGAGTGGCAACCATATCACAAGGGGGGCACAGTCTTAAGCTGGAGGGTGGAAGGTTTAGGAGGGAGGTCAGGAAGCACTTCTTCACAGAGAGGGTGGTGGACACTTGGAATGCGCTGCCAGAAGAGGTCATCTCATTGAATATGGTGGGCAGCTTTAAGAGAGGTTGGGATAGGCATAGGGGGAAGGTAAGAATCATGGGTAGGGAGGATGGGAGGAGTGGGGAGGGAGGGAAAGGACATTAGCTCAAGCTGTGGACCCTGCAATATGAGCAGACTTGACAGACCAAATGGTCTTCTTCTGCTGGCTTCTTCGTATGTTCATATGCAATCATCATTTCAAAACAGTTTCAGCCATTCCTATCATGCTGCACCAAAACATGACATGAAATCAGCATTCTGATGCTGGGTACCAGATCTGTGTCTGACTGTGAAATGATATGGCTGGAGAGTCAAGTACCAATGCATAATCCATGTATTTTTTTCTTTCAAGTTATTAAGCCATACCAATGGATTATGGTCAGTAACCACTTCAAAATTATTACCCCAAAGATAACATTTCAAGGCCACAATGGCCCACTTAATTGCCAGGCATTCCTTCTCTACGGTGGAGTATTTCCTCTCCCGCTCATGTAGTTTTCTGCTAATATAAAGGATGGGGTGTTCACCATGTTTATCATGCTGAGTTAACATGACACCGATGCCTGTATCAGAAGCCTCAGTGTGAACCTCAAATGGCTTTGAAAAATCAGGACTTGACAATACTGGGGCTGAACACAAGGCAGCTTTTATACTCCAAAAAGCCTGGTCACACTCATCGTTCCGATTTACTTTATCTGGGTTTTTGGTTTTGGTTAGCTCAGTCAGGGTTGTAGCTAAAGTGGGAAAAATCTGGGATAAACCTTCTATAATAGCTGGCTAACCCTAAAAAAGATCAAACATGACGTTTTGTCCTGGGTACAGCACTATTAGCGACTGCATCCACTTTACTTACTTCTGGCTGTACTTTGCTATTACCGATAATGAAACCTAAATATCTGGTTTCTGTTTTGGCTAAGGCACATTTTGAGGGATTTATTGTAAGTCCAGCCTCCTTAATGCTCTGAATTACTGCACTTAAATGTCTTAAATGGGTGTCCCAGTCCAGACTGTAGATAACTACGTTGTCCAGATAAGCAGCACTGTACAAATTATGGGGTCTCAAAATATGGTTCATATATCTCTGAAAGGTTGCTGGGGCACCATAAAGGCTGAATGGCATGATCGTGAATTGAAACAACCCTATGGGTGTGCTGAAAACTGTTAACTCCTGTGCATTTTGAGCTAGGGGTATTTGCCAATACCCCTTTGTTAATTCCAAAGCACGGATGTACTTTGCAGAACATATTTGGTCTAGTAGGTCATCTATCCTAGGCATGGGGTATCCATCAAAATCAGATATTGCATTGATCTTTCTGAAATCAAGACATAACCTGATACCTCCCTCCTTCTTTTCAACTATCACCAGTGGGGATGACCATGAACTACGTGATGCTACTATTACTTTGGCTTGTTCCATTTTTCGTACTTCTTTAATAACCCCCTGTCTCACCTTTTCTGGTATTCTATATGGCTTCTGATGTATGGGTTTATGTTGTTGGATGTGTATTTCATGCTCTACCCCTACTGCTCGACCTGGTGTTCCTGTAAATGTCTCTTGATAATACTCTAAGAGATACTCAGTCTCTTGTTTTTGCTCAGGGTGTAGGTCAGGATTGATCTGGACTTCTTCTTTATTTGATTTCTTTCTGAGCCGATCATAGGCTATTTCTGCCTCAGATGTATCTTGTTCTATTTGAATGCAGAGGCCAGTATCTGGAGGTGTTTCAACCCATTTTCTAAGTAGGTTAGCATGATATACATTTCGGGTGGGCCTATGATCTGGCATCTCAATCTCATAATTAACCTGGCTTGTCTACCTGATTACCTTATAGGGACCTCTCCATTTCATTAATAGTTTGTTTTCACTAGAGGGTAACAATAACACCACTTTCTCTCCAGGTTCAAATTGTTTCATTTTCAGGCCTTCATCATAGCACTCTTTTTGACACATTTGTTTTAGATTTACATTTTGATGGGCTATTGTAACATATTTTACCAATCTTTCTCTGATCGCATACATATAATCAACAATATTATTATACCCAACCTTCTTTCCCGCCTCCCAATGCTCTTTAACAACATCAAGGGGCCCCCTTGGATTTCGACCATACAGCAAAGAGAATGGGGAAAAACCAGTAGTGGCCTGGGCACCTCCTGATAAGCAAATAATAGGTATGGCAAGCACTTATCCCAATCTCGTCCCTCTTCTTGTACATACCTCTGCAGCATGCGTTTAGGCGTTTTATTAAAACGTTCCACTAATCCATCTGGCTGAGGATGGTAAGGGGATGTTTTTTCAGCCGATACTCCTAAAAGACGATACAATTCCCTTAACATGACAGAGGTGAAGTTACTGCCTCTATCTGTTAGGATACTCCTAAAAGACGATACAATTCCCTTAACATGACAGAGGTGAAGTTACTGCCTCTATCTGTTAGGATACTCCTAAAAGACGATACAATTCCCTTAACATGACAGAGGTGAAGTTACTGCCTCTATCTGTTAGGATACTCCTAAAAGACGATACAATTCCCTTAACATGACAGAGGTGAAGTTACTGCCTCTATCTGTTAGGATACTCCTAAAAGACGATACAATTCCCTTAACATGACAGAGGTGAAGTTACTGCCTCTATCTGTTAGGATACTCCTAAAAGACGATACAATTCCCTTAACATGACAGAGGTGAAGTTACTGCCTCTATCTGTTAGGATGGTTTGCGGGATTCCCATTTCAAAAACTTTGTCAACTCTTCAGCTATTCGAGGGCCATAACTGGCCTCATTGGAATAGCTTCAGGATAACGAGTTGCGTAATCACAAATAACTAAGATGTATTGGTTGCCTTTGGAACTCTTAGTAAGTGGTCCTACCACATCCATCGCTATCCTTTCAAATAGGGTGGTGACATAGGGAATGGGTAGCAATGGTACCAAATCCTTTTTTCCCTTCTTAGCTACCATCTGACACTCTGGACAGGCTCCACAGTACTCAGCTACCTCCTGATGTATTCCAGGCCAATTAAATCTAGCTAGGATGCGCTGTATGGTTCTGTCTCACCCTTCATGCCCTGCCATAGGTATTTTATGTGCCAGGTATATTATTTTCTCTCTATATTTTTTTGGTACCATAAGCTGTTCAGTACCAGGTTCTCTGGTTACACGATATAATACACCTTTATTCACAACAAAACTAAAATGTCCAGGTTGTACTTCTTTTTTCACCTGTAAAAAGAAAGGTTTTAAAGTCACATCATTTATTTGATCCTGTTGTATTTCACAGGATGAAAGTTCAGGTATACTCTCTATCCCTTCTTTAACATGAGTTCCAAGCCACCATACTTTCTCTTTCCTTCTTTCTTGCTTTGATTTTCTTGCCTTCCCTTTCTCATAAAAATAGTCCTCTTTGAAAGAAAATACGTCCCCCAATTGTTGTACTTTGGCCTGTGATCTAGTTACCACAGGTACCAATTTAGAAGACATTGGTTGACTTTGTAACAACTTGTCAAACTCAGGGAAGTCCTGTCCAATAATGACTGGTACTGGTAGGCGCGGTACTAAACCGACCACCATTTGATGACTTTCATTTTCCATAGTTAGGTTCATAGTGGCAGCATGGTATTGATGAATGTCACCATGCACACATCTCACCATGGTATCATTACCAGTAATTTCTGTTTCTGGCACCAAATCAGATCTTAACAAGGTCTGCTTACTCCCCGAGTCTAACAATCCCAAAGTTTGTTGGTTACCAATTCCTACTGGGGTCACATATTCTATGTTGGCAAGGGATAAATGAGTCATATTTGTCTTATGGGGGCAATTTCGAACAATATGCTCCTTTTTTAGGCACCCATGGCATATTATTTCTGCATATGGTATTCTACCCCCTGGTTGTCTTCAACCATAGTTAGTATTCCAGGTGTTAGGGACAAAAACTCTGGCTGGGGTTTGACTTGGGACTGGGTTACTAGGTGGTCCCCTTGGTCTAGAGGGATTAGCAGCCAGATAATCTTCGGTTAATTTTATTCTAACTTCAGAAGATTCAGGTTTGTGTACTTTTACCCATAACTGAACATCCATGGGCAATACCTAGATAAATTGTTCTATTATAATCAGCTCCATTATCTGATCAATAGTCTTAGTAGCTGGCTGTAACCATTTTACATAGTAATCCCTTAGTCTGGCATATGTCTCTCTAGGTGTATCATAGGATGACATTTTCTGTTGTTGGAAGCACTGTCTATAGGTTTCAGTATTTATATTATACCTTCTTAGTACCGCTTCCTTAACTTTGTCATAGTCATTAGCATCTGTCCCACTTAACTGGCTATAAACAGGTTGTGCTCTCCCCGAAAAATAAGGTACCAACCTGATTACCCACTGGTCCCTGGGCCAGGCACACATCACTGCTATCTGCTCAAAAGTGGGTAGATAAGCTTCAATGTCATCCATTTCTGTAAGTTTTGTAAGCTTAATATCTCGGGTCCTGCTCGTTCTGTATGACCCTGATTCATCTCCTGAATGGCTTTCAAGGTATCCTGCCGTTTCTCATCTTGTCGCCTCCAATCCTCGGCCTGCATCCTTCGGTCCTCTTCCCGCTGTCATTGATCCTCTTCCCTTTGTTGCTCCAGGTTTAGTTGTCATACGCATAACCATTTTAACAAGTCGCCTGGCTCTTCAGATACTGCTGCCATCCGAGCCTCTGGACTCTTCCTCTTTTCTTTCTCTTCTGTATCAGTCCTCATCTTTAGTCTTGCATCAGGTTCCAACCCAGGCAACAAGGGTAGACCAGTTCTTCCTCTTACTGATCTGGTAAGATGTCCTGCACTAGTTACTGTCTGATCCTTTTCTTCCATCTGCCAGGGCACTGATATATGACAACGCCCCCGGTAGCACTCCCCAAGCAGCCTTAGTGTACCAGGAAGATCCCACTTCTAACACCAGTGTGGAAGCGTGGGATCAATGACAGACACACAGACAGAACTTCGGTGCATAAAAAATGCAATTTACTGCATTTATCATTTTATTTCTTAAATCAGAAATAAATGTCCAAAATAAATTGTTCAAAACAAAAAAATAAATAAAGAAAGAAAGAAAGCACTGTTACTTTACAGAAAGGAATATAAAGCGTTAAGTCCGGCACACTTCAAACAGGAATCACTTCTTGGTCTGTTTTCCTTTTTTAACAGCTATAGCCAAGGCCCCTTGAATTCTGCGATTCTGCGGTTGCTGAATTTTCCACAGAATTTGCATCATGCCGCAGAATATACAGAGTGCCGCAGAATTCATTGTTTTGGGTGACTTTCCATTCAAATATACTGTTTTTCCATAGTGACAGGCTTTCTTTCCCATCTCGTTTATCCTGAAGCCTCTCCTCTATGCTCAGCATATGATGTCGTTGATGATATCACAACATGTTTAGCCAATGACAGGACTGCGTTGTGCCAGAGAACTGAATAAATCATGCCGCAGAAATCAGAAAATGCTGCCGCAGAAACCAAGGAGCCCTGCCACAGAGCACTAGGGGCCCTGGTTATAGCTTTCCTTGAACAAGCTCCTTCTTGCTCAGTATCCAGAACCGTACTCCACATCTCCTCTCCCTAGCCAATCAAAAAAGGGTTTATATAGTCTTCTCCTGGTACATTTTACTCCTCCCCTTTTTGGTGACATCATACCTTCTTCCTATATAAACTGTCATTCTGGGGCTGGCCAGCTCCTAAGCAGGGCCTACTGAAGCTCCAGGAAAAAACAATCACTTTTATTTATTTTTCATGACTTCAAAATCCATACTATATTGTGTTGTACAGCTTTAAGAAGAAGGAGAAGAAAGTTTGTCTTTAAATAATAGCAAACCAATTCTGTCAGAAATACATTGTTTTGTTCTTTTAAAACAATCTAAGACAACACAAAGAAAAACAGCTCTCTGTACCTCAGAGAGTCATTTTAATTCAAATTACAATTCATTAGCTACCATACAGAGCTTTTTTAACTCTTTCTGCCTGTTTGGTTTATTTCAGATGGCTGAAATTGCAGCATTTTACCTTCTTCTGCCTTCCACTGTTTACAGGGCTCAATAACAAGAGAAAACAGCTTTTCTTGGATCAGCAGGGACTCTGTTCTGTAGGTACCACTACTCTTTAACAACTCTGCAGCATTGTAGTCTACTTTTGGGGACAGATGCATTTTAAAACAGTATAAAGACAGCAGCTTCTATTAGGAAACTGCTGTTTAAATCAGCATGACAGTTGGATTTTGTTTTATGAAAAAGGGGCATTTAATGGGACAGTAAAGCACAAAGAGATTTATTTGTCAGGTTGGCCACCCTGACAAGAAAAGAAACAGAATAGTTTGGAATAAGTTAAAGAATATAGAAAAGAGTGAAACGGAATTTGTTTTTATTTTAAAGGGGAATGTTACCCTATTTTATTATGCATAACAGGGAGATCCTGTTACACACCCCAACGCCTGTCAGTCTCTGCAGGTGGGGGTGGGCATACTTCTCAAGTGTCCCTGATTTTCAGGGACGTCCCTGATTTTGCCTCAAAATTTTACTCTGTCCCTCCTAAAATTTGTGTTTTTGTGGCTAAACAATAGGGACTGTAAGCACAAAACAATGTCAAGCATTAAAGTTACAGACTTGTTCTTCTTTAGAAAATGCATTTTGCACTAAGCCCTATATTCTACCAGCTTTCTGGGTGGATATCTCTAATTTTGAAGATGTGTCCCTGATTTTGTCCCTTTGTCCCTGATTTTTTTAAGCTGTGTCCCTGATTTATGAGGCAGGAGGTTGAGAGGTATGGGGGTGGGGTTGGCATCAGTTCAATATTTCACTGCCATTCCTATTATGCATCTCTAACTCCTGCACTACCAATGCCAGCGGGACAACATTCAGCACTGACAAATGCTTGTTTATTTACCCACACTTGCAACTCCCATTTAGTACTGATTGCATATGTGGCTTCATCATGCAATCTGTCTGGCAATTGATGCTACCAGACAAGAGGTGCTTATGGCAGATTGTCTATGGGGACAGGCAACGTGCCTGTTGGTTTTCCTGTGGAATGATCATTGTGGCCCTAATGGGTCTGAGGCCAGGCTCACTACAGTTGTGTCTCATCAGTTTCTTTAGCTTAATGGAAAAGATAAGAAAACTGGTCAGAGCACAAGAATGGGTGCAGCAAGTGGGACTAAAAGGGAGACACAAAATACCAAAACCAGAGGAGTGGGCAAAATAAATTGATACTCACCTGAGTTGCTGCAAAAAGGGTTTATTCATGAGACAAAAAGATAGCACTGAACCCCAGTGCTTCAAACCTCTGCAGGTTCTTTCTCAAGCGGGGTATAAATAAACTCTTTTTGCAGCAACATACTTGAGTATTTATTTATTCTGTGCACCCCACTGGTTTTAATATTTTGTCATTACCTCCATGCTTGTGCTGTGGTCTTCAGCCAGCCCACATACCTTCCATCTGAAAGTTTTGTTATGGTCTGCATTGCTCAACACAATTGACACCATGGGGGGGGGTAGCAAGATTATAATTCTAAGGCTGCATGGCGGCAGGGATATAGCCGATCTTGAACAATGGTTACAGAGATTGCCATATCTGCTTCAAAGGGACTAACATCATGATGGACAGTTTCAATTGATATAAAGAGACATTCACAAGTTAGTAATGCGGCCAGGCTCCCAGTGTCTTGATGACATATTCATTCCTCATGCTTTGTGTTTGGCTTATAATAATGTTTTGGGTAGTCTCATCTATACACACAGCTAACCCACCTTCCGCTTGCTCCCATTTTTCCAAAACAATGAAAGGGTGGGTGGTGATTATGAAGAACACTTTTCGATAGGGGTCTTTAAAACCCTATAACCTCACTGGTCTGACAATGTGCAGCAATTTTTTGTTGGAGCCAGTTGTTTCTATAACAAGTTATATGGACAGAAGAGAAGGGTTATAAAACCATTGCCTCAATGTTCAACCAGGCAGCAAATATCTTGATTAAACAGAGAATAACGGATGGGGAAGGGGGTGCCTTGAGAATTTAATGCACACCCAAGTTGTGGGATGCTACATAAACCCCGAGGGCGAAGCCTGAGGGGCTTATCAAAGCATCATATAATGAAGGTGTTCATAAAATTCTCATAGCACCCCCTTCCCCGGTCTTTTATTTTTTTATAATACACTGGGCAGCAGTTTTTTTTTCAGGCAGGATCAACAGGATATAAACTAGCATTTGTCAATGCCGAATGTTGGCTTGCTGGCATTGGCATTGGTAGTGCAGGAGTTAGACAGATGCATCATAGGAATGGTAGTGAAGTATTGAACTGATGCCAACCCACCCCCACCCTGCAGGGAGTGACAAGCAGTAGGGTGTCCCTTTGGGTGTTTGGTAGTGCAGTGTGGGAAAACATGTCGGGCAGGATGTGAAAATGACAGCTGCACAGTTCATAAGGAGGTGTAAAATGCCAGTGTTGAAAATGTGGCATGTAAATATACCAAATTTGCTAAAGCTACTAGGATGCGTGGCAAATATGCAATGCAGCTTACAACACTGCCATTTATGGTGTTCTGCACCAAATTTCAACATAGGCATTTTAGCACCTCTGCTCATGTACAGTGTCACTGTTATTTCCTCAAAGTGTCCCAAGAAGTGATTTCGCACAGCGACCACACTATTCTGCGCCGGAAGTGTGAAAACACATTCTGGGCAGGATATGTCAAATGATGGCTGTACTGTTCATCAAGAGGTGTGGAAAAATGGCAATGGTGAAAATCCAGAGTGAAAATATCACAAATGCACGACGGTACGAGCGGCGTGCAATCTGCCAACGCATGCTCATGTCACAGTTATTTTATGGAATATCATCACCAAATTTTAAACATAGGCATTTTAGGTCCTCTGCTCATGAACTGTGTCACTGTCATTTTCATAATCTGGCCCAAACACTGATTTCCCACAGCGACTGCGCTATTGTGTGCCGGAAGTGTGAAAACACATTTCGGGCAGGATGTGGGAAATGACAGCTGTACTGTTCACAAGGAGGTGTACAAAATGTCAATGCTGAAAATCCAGCAGTAAAATATTACAGATATGCGAATTCTACGAGCCTACGTAGCATTTGGCAGCAACGCACGCTCGAAAACAGGTATTTGTTGATTTTTCCACCAAATTTGGAACTTAGACTTTTAAGAGGGCACCATGACACGCACTGTCATTTTTAAAGACAGTCTCAAAGGTGATTTCATGCAGTGACTGCGAAATCACCTTCGAGGCTGATTAACACCACATGACAGTGACAGAATTAGAGGAGGGGCCCCAAAAACCCCATGTTGAAAATTTGGTGCAAAAATTCCAAGAAGTGCTTGAGATATGCAACAAAGTTGAAAAAACCCTATTCACTCCATTATACAGCTTTCCTCTGGTATGTGGCCGCCCACTGGAAGGTACAGCACCCCCATGAGAGTTCTAAAGGTGGGAATGGCCGTAGAAGGAAGGATTGTGCCCAAAATGTGTTCCTTCAGTTTCAAGCTGTGTTGTCTCAAGCGTAACATGGCTGGGGAGTTTATGGTCCAAGCTAAATCCATGGGCAAGAACAAAAGTTAGAACCCTGCTTGCTATCACGAATGTTGTGAGCCTGCTTGGCTCTGAAAGAAATGTGCAATGATCCAGGTTCAGGACTCGGGTCCCCCTAAGAGATATGCCATGGCCATCTGCCATTGTTTAGTGCCATATAACTGAATATTTCCTCATCGCTCCATGGAGCAGAAATGAGTTTGTGGCTTGAGCCTTCTGAACTTTGTGTTCAAAAAAATAAATTAATCCTGCCATATTGCAATGGATTTTCTGGCTGGACAGTAATCTGTGTGCCATGCCAAATTAATTGCTTGACTGTTGTTGTTCTTAATGACTCTGCCCCTGGCAGAGATTGCCTGATGCCCCTCCAGCTGCAAAGAAAACATCACCGCATCCAAGAGAGAGTTCCAGCTGTCACCCGACTGAATCCCAATAACTGAGGTACTGTTTTTAGCTGTACCATGTTTGAAGTATTGCTGAGCTGCCTGAGTACTGTGCAGGAGTCCTCCCCCTTTCCCTGCGACTGTTCCATCATTTTACCCCTAGACATGGGAAGGGAGGAGAGGTGCCCTGTGGGTTGCAGAAAGAGAAAAGGTGGTGTATAACAGAAGGCAGGAAGAAACAAAGGTTACATTAAGAAAAGAGAGGGGGTCTGAAGAGTAATGCTTTGAAACAATTTAATAAAGCAAGTAAGACAGGTCCAGGAAGGGCAGGAGAAAGATGAAATGTAGGAAAAACAAATACCTCTTCTAAATCAATTGCAAAATTAAATACTTTCATGCACTCCGAACTGTAAAGGACAAAACTGCTTGTATCACATTAAATGTACCTGGTGCATAAATAAAATTATACAATGGTGTGTGAAAATCCTGTAACCTCATTGGTCAAAACATGTCACATGACCATGGGTAAATCCTGCATAACCCACGGCTGAGAAATGGCATTTATAAAAAACATGACTAAGCACATTTTAAATTTATTTTACACATGGGTTCATTGTATAATTGCAATAAGGCACTCCAGGGTGTGAGTTATTGGGTGATTTACCCACTTCTTGTGTGGTTAAGTAACTCAGCTGCACTTTGTGACACACCACACAAGGTGTGGGTAAATCCCCAGTAACCCACACCCTGTTGTGCCTTATTGCTTAAAGAAATTATAAAAAAAAGAGAGGAGGAGACCACAAGGGGGAAGAGGGGAACACCCCAACCTGGTATCAGTCCAAATGCCAAGGTACATCCCCAAACAGCCATCAACAACAGCCTGAACACCGACATAAGAATAGTAAAAATAAAAATACTCCCAAAATTACTTTAAGAAGGGCAGCAAATATTGTGTACCACAGGGAGTATCCTACGAAACAGAGATTGCAATAGTGGAAGGGGTGTTAAAAAGCCATGGTTGTTGACAGGTGTACTCAGTGTACTTTGCTCAGTACAGTAAAATCTAGAAAATCCAGGGGCAGTATGAGCCTCGGTCCAGGGCAACAAACAGAGCCTGGTGTACCTGAAGATCTGGTTTTCTCCTTCTTTGCTGCTTTAGTGTGAGTTTGTGAAATATCTTTGGAAGATGTGTGGGTGCTCAACTTAGATGCTATGATTGTATGAGTAACCTGATTATGTATGCATGCATGCTGGTGTAAATTGACTCCTTTTAGGCTGGCTACCTTGATGTGGTACAGAAACATGTACTTTTAACATATCCTAAACACTGCAACTAAACACCAGGCAATTCTATCTGATAGGCAGTGTGTGTGTCAGATAAAGTCAAATGTTTTAGGTCATCATCGCCTTACTACAGTACATACTGTTCACTGAAATTGGGGTGGGGCAATGTTTGTGTGGTGGGGCAGTAAATGTTTTGGCTTGTATTTATGGGGCTGGTGTATGGGCAACAGTTGTGTCAACTCTTGATGAGTACAAGTTTCAAATTCCTGACTACACCCCTGAAAAAAAGAATAAGAAATGTTTCTCTCCTAGTCCTACCCTATCTCACACCGTTGTTAAACACAGCATTCGACCCTGTGATTATCAACATTGACAGTGAGGTCCTGAACTTCGAGGTACCTACCAAAAAATTACCTTCACCAGTCACTATGATGACGTGTGGGAAGTGCCCACAATAAAACTCTGCAACACAACAGCTCAAGGGACTTATCTGTAAAGCACCATAAAGATCAGATAGCCAACTGGTAACATTTACGTGAGCCTGACAATTAGTTAATCCCCCCCCCCAAAGTAGTGGTCCCAAGAAGCCCCTTTACCTGTTAATCTTTAACAGGCACTCGGGGAACAATATTGCCTTAATCAACGAGTGGAGAGTCCAAATTATATACTGCTATTATAAAGGCAACCTATACTATAATACGGTAAAGGCTTCGATTACAGCAGACAACTGTCCCTTCACTTGTTCTTGGCGCTGACCCATATCAGATTTAGGAGGCAGGCGGCAGCAAGCAAAATTACAGCCGAGTTCTCCTAATGAAAAATGCCTTTATAAGTGGTCAGCTCACAGCGTGCCTTTCTTGACCAAATCAAAAATACATTAAGCACCAAGTCATTTATTCTAATGTATTTCTGCAGAACGGACACTACCACCTATGGTAGCCCTCACCTTTTTGGGATAAGTGTCAATTCCCACCGGTAGCGAGTTGTGATGCAAGGTTGTTTTTTTTTTGGGGGGGAATATAGACAGTGTGTAGGTTAGGCTTTAGTGATGTGCTGATTCAACGACTGCCGTGGACCTGTGTCTGGTGCGGAGATCAGTATACTACTGTATTTACCCTACGGCTCATGGACTCGCTGTATCCATCTGTACGCGCCATAAATACAGCAATTTGTATTGCACCGCCTTGCCTGATCTTCGGTGACGTGCTTCTTGTTTTGGTCAGCTGACTTGGAGCCCAGAGTCATAAAGCTGTAAACCTGGGAGAAAGCCAGCATTAAGTATGAAAAACGCGATGCTGAAAAAATGTACTCTGTCTCGGAAACGGAAAGCAACTTTCGAGGATAAATCCGACTCAGTCTCGCTACTGCAAGCTAATTCTAACTAGCCAGACATGCTGACACGGGGATTGTGCTTGCAACTGAAGGAAAACATGTGGGGTACAGAAAAAACTAGCTAGACATGCTGACACGGGGATTGTGCTTGCAACTGAAGGAAAACATGTGGGTAAAAAAACTAGCCGGACATACTGACATGGGGATTGTACCCCCGATGTTGGATTCCTTTGAGATTTAGTGGCGGCGGCTTTGGCACCATGTTTATTGGAAATATTTCACTTGAAAGGCACGATGGAGGATACAGTCTTTATGCCGCTGCATGACGAGCTTGTCTCGATTGCAGCAGCACTTTGTTTACAAGTTATGTCCACTTTACATAATGTTGGTGTCAGCGCTAGCATGCTGGCTTATTGAGAGATGAGGACGCATCTACTAAGCGTGCGCTACCGTTGCCCAGCATGCTAACACACCTCTGAAATGTGCTTTAATATTAAGATGTTGGCTTATGATGCCGCAAGCCAACATAAAAACTATGTTGAAATGTTGTGGCAGCTCCGCGGTAAGCAAGAGACAGAGCCGCCATGTTTTTTAAACTGTTACGCCAGCCCACAAACAAGGTGAGCCAATGAGAGAGTGGCATACTTTGACTGAAATGGCTTATGAATGCTGTAACAACCAGCCAGTTATTACGGGAAATATCAACAAGCCAGCTCATAGGAAAAATTGCTGCCCAGTTATTATACATTGATAGCATTGTGAAGATAGTGCCAGATAGCAGCACAGTCAGACTATCTTTTATGCCAAGCAGATACTAGGAATAGCAGAATAGCAACAAGATTATAATTCTAATTGTACTAATTCATTCATTTATATACAAATACCACCAACAGCTTAATCTGGTTCAAGGTCACTTGGCATTCATCTTTGTCCTCCTCCTCTGGGTCATGCCTGAAAATAGGCAGAATTTGTCTAGTGCATGTACACGGTTAACAAAAACTAAATAAATAAATGTAATTACCTACGTGAGTACAAGCTACTAACTGTTTCATTTACATCAAGGCATACAGGTGATAAACACTTAACATGCAGATCGTGCGTTCATCTGAAATGGAAATGGATAAGTAAACAGTTAAGAAATATTAACAAACTTGATCAGATGTAAACAGACAAAAGTAGTTAAAACATTATTAATATGCAGGATCTAACTCTGAGTCTAGCGCCCTACCATACCAAGTACACAAACAGTATCACTGGGATGTGACATCTTGGCTAATGTTCTTGAACCTAAATAAGAACAGTGAGGATTGTCAAGTCAGGTAAAGTTCTGTATACATCTGTATACATCAGAAACAACTAACTAATGAAAACAAGAGGCTCATAAGTGTATAGAATTTGATTTGTATTGCTGTCACATCGTCAACAGACAAAACAGCAGAAAGCAATTCATGTCCACTTTGAAGAGAATGTGTACAGTACCTCTGTGGTGTGGTTTGCAGGTCTGAAATCCTCTCCACCTGATTAAATCTCCAGCAATGTCACGGCTGCTACCTATATTGTCTAAAAAGAGTAATTCTGAGTTGTACAGAATACAATATCCCTAAAGCAGAGTGTCTTTTCATGGCAGTTTTGGTTGCACTGAGTGATCAGAAGGTGCAGTAATGTATGTTCAAACAACATGAAGTCTTGCTATATTATGACATATGCAGTGAGTCCCAACCTTCGAACTGCTCCGGAGGTGAAAGAGTTAACTTTCCATGCCAGGCATGGAACTTTGAGCACGAGCTCGGTTGAAAGCTCTGTCTGTTGTTCTTTAAACTCAAACTGTCAGTTTCTTTACTCCGCCTCACTGAACAGTCGCTCCGGAGATTTCTCCTTTTGCTCGGTTCATTTTGTCGGTTAAAGTATTAATTTTTCGGTTTTTTAACCGAATTTAAACCGCAACCGGTCAGTTCAAGCTCTGTGGTATCGTAAGTACTAGATAGGTTTTACATTTTTTCTATGTGGAACTTGTAAACGGTATTATCGGTTCGGTTTGAACCGATCAGGTTGTTGTAAATTCATTAAATCTGTCTTTTAGAGTGCGGTTCTCGGTTCTTATCGGTTCTAAAAAAACCGGATTTCATTATGGTTTTTTCCACGACCCGTGACACGGTTGGGAACCGATAAGAGGGTCTTGCTTGGCGGATTGCCATAAACGGGCAAGTTTTGGTTAGGCTGGCACTATGTCTGAGAAACCCAAAAGAAAACCAGGCCCACTGGGTTTCAACACTGCAGTGTTTGTGGGGAAGCCTTTGCCAAGGCTGACCTCCACACCACCTGTGTTTATTGTCTGGGGTTTGACCACCTCAATGCAGACTGCCAGATTTGCAAAAATTTTCCTGCAGCTACCCTGGATAAGAGAGTTGGTAGGCTCAGGGAAAGAGAGGCCAAGAAGTCCGCTGACCCGGATGAAGCCAGCCAGTTCGGTTGTAACCCGAACCGGAGAATAACCCTCTGACCAGAAGCGAGACTTCCTCGGCAAAAGAGAGCAGCCGATTTGGAGGAGTCGGTTACAGCAAAAAGGACTAGAAAATCAGCAGGTGTGGAGCCAAAATTTCCATCTCCAACCGCTGAAGAAATAGCCAAAGCGATTAAAATTGTCCAGTCGCTTTCCCCGGTTCCGACCGAACCGGCACCATCAGGTAAGCGTACGGTTCGGTCGGTTCCACTGGTTCAAGAATATGATTTAGAGGAATTTTATGAACCGGAGGAGGGGGAAGAGGAGTATGAGGAGAGTGAATGTGGATTTGAAAGTCTGGATGTGCCCATTGAACCGGACATCTCCCCAGACAGACCTTCAGGAGTGTCTCCCCCTAGGCATTCTGAGTCCCCCTCTCATTTTATGTTTTATAAAAAAGTGGCTGAAACCCTCCAGCTCCCTGTGGAGGAAGCTGTGGATGATCAAGAGGAGCCTGACTATGTAGAAATGATGGATATCCCAGAGTCTAGGAGACTGTCTATTCCTTTGCATAAATCTTTTCGGAAACAGACAGTAAAAATTCTAAAAACTCCTCACACTAAACCTCCTGTGGATAAAAGAATGGACAAGAGGTACACATTGTCAGGCTCTGATATGGAGTTCCTTACACAACAATGCAGCCATGTTGGGGTAGTGCAGGCTGCAGCCTGTGACAAGGCTAATATTCCCTTGGCTTCACACCCCCCTGACAAGGACTCCAGGAGGATTGATGCTATGGCAAAGAAACAGTACATGGCAGCATCCTTGGGACTCAGACAGGCAAATTATATGGCTTATGTTGCTAGATATCAGAAATCCAGATGGGATACTGTTATGGCTCTAGCAAAACAGCTCCCTGGACAGCTTGCCAAGGAGCTGGAGCAGGTGGCTGCTGATGGTATTGAGGCATCCAAGGTGCAATTCCATGCTACAGTGGACTCTAATGATGTGTCATCAAAGGTCATGGCTACATCTGTGGCACTTCGCAGAATGGCTTGGCTCAGATGTACTAGCCTGTCACAGGATACCCAGACTAAGGCCATGGATTTTCCTGTTGTGGGTAATTCTCTGTTTGGGGAGCAGACAGAGAAATTACTTGAAGACAATGGATGAGTATAGGACTACCTATAGGAGTGCATAGGCCAAGGAAACGCAGGCCGCTCCTCAAAGGCAGCCTTCCAGGGGCAGGGGCAGACCTTTTCATAGGCCTTTTTACCAAGCCCGGGCCTCCTCTTCAGCTTATGCCCAGAGGGGGTTCTTTTGAGGAAGAGGCAGACGTGGTACAAGCAGACCTGCTTCCACCCCTCAGCCTAAAGCCCCTGCCAAGCAGGCACCCTGATGGGGTGGCCAGGGCCGATTCTCCACTACCTGTAGGGGGCAGGCTGGCTTACTTTGTCCAGGACTGGAAGTCTTTAACATCAGACAAGTGGGTCCTGGAAGTAGTAAGCCAGGGACTGGTTCTCAGCTTCCAAAAATTTCCAAAGATGAGAACCAGGTCCTTTCACCTGCAAATCCATCAGAGGCACTTGCCCTAGAAACAGAAGTTTCTACCCTCCTGGCTCTCAGAGCTGTGGAAAGGGTTCCACCCGTACACCAGGGCAAAGGGTTGTGCTCCAGGTACTTCCTTACCCCAAAAAAGATAGGAGAATGGTGGCCCATCCTGGATCTCGGATACCTAAACAAGCACCATTTAAAACCAAAATTCAAAATGGTGACTCTGGGAATTATTTTACCCTCTCTAAGGCCAGGGGACTGGCTAGCGTCCCTGGACCTCAAGGATGCCTACTTCCATGTTCTTATCAGAAGCTCCCATCGAAAGTACCTCAGATTCGAACTGCCCTCAGGCCATTACCAGTTCAGAGCAATGCCCTTCGCCCCATCTCTTCCCTGAGGTATTCACAAAATGCCTGGCAGTAGCAGTTGCCCACTTAAGAAGGCAAAGATTGCCATCTTTCCTTACCTGGATGACTGGCTCATAGTAGGCCAGTCTCCAGACCAAGTCAAACTACACCTTCAGGTAACTCAGCAACTGCTCACATCTCTAGGTTCTTCTCAATCTTCCAAAGTCAGTTCTAGAGCCTGTCCAGCTTCTCACCTTCATAGGTGCAGAACTGAACACAAAAGAGGCCAGAGCCTTCCTTTCTCTGGAAAGAGCAAGGACCCTGGTCTCTCTGGCCTCCTCCTTCACCCTGCAGGTCTCTCGACCAGCAAGGCATTTTCTGCAGCTCCTGGGGCACATGGCTGCTTCTACAGCAGTGGTGCAGGGAGCAAGATTTCAGATGAGGGACATCCAGTTCCATTTGAGAGCCTTTTGGTCTCAAAGGAGAGACCTTCTAACCAAATTGATCCCCAGTGACTCGAACTCTGATCCAAGCCCTTCAGTGGTGGCAGGACCAGAGCAATCTGAGACAGGGGGTCCCCTTCACCCCTCAGTCTCACTCCTTAATCCTTACTACAGATGCATCCCTCTTGGGGTGGGGAGCTCACATGGGCGACCTCACTACCCAGGGATTGTGGTCCCCTCAGGAATCTCTGCTCCACATCAACCTGTTGGAACTCAGAGCACTTTTTCTAGCACTTCAAGTTTTTTTCCACATCTGTTCAGAACAAAGTTGTACAGGTCAGAACAGACAACATCACTACAATGTGGTACATCAACAAGCAAGGAGGCACTTGGTCTACGGCCTTGTGCACTGAAGCAATGAAGTTGTGGTCTCTGGCTTATTCCCTGAACACCTCCCTTGCGGCAGTTCACCTCCCAGGCAAGGACAATGTCCTGGCAGATGCTCTCAGCAGGATTTCCCAGGGCCAACACGAATGGTCACTGGATCCCCTAGTACTGGAGGTAGTATTTACCAGATGGGGCACCCCGTAGATAGATCTTTTTGCAGCCCCAGACAATCACCAACTTCCCCTTTTTTGTTGCAGGCCCCCAGTGTTGGGCTCAGTCCCTCTGGATGCCTTCTTTATCAGTTGTGAAGGGAAATTTCTCTATGCTTTTCCCCCCTTCCCTCTTCTGTTCAAGGTGCTAGTCAAAATCAGATCTCAACCCTGCAAGATGATCCTGATTGCTCCAGATTGGGTCAGACAGCCCTGGTACCCACTCCTTATGTCCTTAGCAGTCCACCTTCCCCTGTGTCTTCCCAGGAATCACAACCTGTTAACCTGTGCTCAGGGGAGAGTTTGGTACCCGAATCTCAAATCTCTCAATCTCAAGGCCTGGATCTTGAAGAGAGAGTTTGCTGACCTACACCTCTCCCAAGGTGTATTGGATATCTTGAAGGCTTCTAGGAAGCCTTCCACCAGCGCTACTTATAATTCCAAATGGAAGAGGTTTTCCATATGGTGCTTTGGCGAGCACATTTCCCCAGAATCTGCTGACTTACCCACAGTCCTGGATTATATGGTGCATTTGAATACTTTGGGGCTGATACCAGCTACCCTAAAGGTGCACCTGGCAGCTGTGTCTGCTTTCTTATCAGCAGGTAAATCTTCTTCTCTTTCAGCTCATCCTGTATTCTCCAAGTTTTTCAAGGGGTTGCTTCACACAACCCTCCATTCAGGGACCCTGCCCCTGCCTGGGATCTTAATATTTGCATTGCCCAGCTTATAAACCCCTTTTGAGCCCTTGTCTTCAGCAGAGCTTAGTACTTGACTTGGAAAACTGTGTTTTTGGTAGCCATCACTTCTGCCAGGCGATAAGTGAATTACAAGCATTGTCAGTGGAGCCTGATTTTATCTCCTTTCATAGAGATAAGGTGGTCCTCAGGACTAACAGAAAGTTCTTGCCTAAGGTGGTTTCAGACTTCCACCTTAATCAATCTATGTCTCTCCTGTGTACTTCACTGACCATTCCTCCTCTGGCGAGAGGAGACTGCACAGTTTAGATGTCAAAAGAGCCCTTAGTTACTACATAGAACGTACCAAGGGTCACAGGTTTGACTCCCTCCAACTGTTCCTCACTTATGGTGAGGTTGGTAAAGGGAAACCTGCCACTAAAAGATCCATTGCCAGGTGGATTGTCTCTTGTATCCACTTTTGCTATGAAAAACTGGGTAAGGTTCCTCCCTGAGGCCTGAGGGCTCACTCTACCAGAGGTACAGCTGCATCTCTGGCTGCTGCCAGGGACATCCCTATCCTAGAGATATGTCAAGCAGCTACCTGGAAAACAGTTCACATTTTACCAAGCATTACTCCTGGACATTCAGGCTAGGAGGATGCTTGGTTTGGCAACAGCTGTGCTTCAGAGTCTATTTCCTAAGTAGGTTCTGTCCTCCTCCATGGAGGCACTGCTGTGTAGTCCAGACATGTCATAATATAGCAAGACTTCATGTTGTTTGAAGAAAAATTACTCACCTTAGTAATGTTGTTTCTTCTAATGAGTCTTGCTATATTATGACCTCCCCCTGCCCCTCTCAGAACCTCTGCTTTTGGGATGTGGGTGGGCAGTGCAGTGTTGGCACTTAGCAGATGCCCACCTTGTTTTTTTCACCCCTCCTTTTTGGGGTGTTTGGGTGTTGTGTTTTTATTTTTTGGGTCACCTGACTTGAGTCTTTGTTTTGGGACCAAAAAATGTGTTCTTATATTTAGTAGCCAGTTGGCTAGTGTAGATTTACAGCTTCCACACAGAAACTTAGTGAGTTTTGCTCATAAAGATCTGACAGTTTGAGTTTGAAGAACAACAGATAGAGCTTTCAACCGAGCTCGAGCTCAAAGTTCCATGCCTGGCATGGAAAGTTAACTCTTTCACCTCTGGAGCAGTTCGAAGGTTGGGACTCACTGCATATGTCATAATATAGCAAGACTCCATTAGAAGAAACAACATTACTAAGGTGAGTAATTTTTTCTTCCTGATTAGCAAAGAGAGCGTATCTTTCTGTGCTCACTAGCATTTTCTGTAGCTGCACTTTAGCTAGCAGCTGTCAGAATCACAAACCCATTTAAGTAGCCCATGTATTTTGTATACAACAATTGAAGATCTGTGGAAGGGAAAGCATTCTATAATTAAGCTGTATTAAAAGTGTGACTTATGCTCAACAGCTGCTGCCTATAGTGCAACTATGGAAACATTTGTGAACATAGAGATATTCATTCACTTTTCTGGTGAGGCACATACATCATGTACTGTGGCCCAAGATTGTTCTCTGTGTCCAAGACTGACACAAAATGTCTCTCTGCTTATGGGAGTATCCTATTACATAAAACTAATATAACTAATATGTTTTATACAATGTAGGTACCAGCCACAACGTCACCAGAGACTTACTTGGGTGGAGAGGATTCAGACTTACAAACAACACCATAAAGGTACACATTTCCTTTAATGCAAATTAGCTGAGTGGACTTGTGTTGTGTTCTGCATGGATCTTCTATAGATCTGGTTTCCAGCTGCACATATTGCAAATTGACCACACCCACTAGTCGCAGGTTTGTGTATGTGTATATGTGTGTGTGTGTGTACTTGTTATGGAACAGAATTCTATATTTGAAATAAATATGGTATAGAGCAGTGCTGTAGTAGTCTAACAGTTTTAGCCTTACATGGTTTACTTGCTTGAGTTTCAGGTGAATGTGACGAGACCATGTGTTTAAAGGGACACCGTCAACCTATTTTTCATCATATTATTTCTAGTTAAAAATCTACATTTTAGGATTGCTTACCTTCTCTAAAATTCGTTGATGTTGCTGTTTGTTATGTCTGTCTCCTTGTTTAGTAGAACTGAAATGCATGGCACTGTGAGTATTTACAATATCGACGATTAGAGGTAGTTGTGTTGATATCGCCACGCCTGTGCTGCCGGGCAATTTGCGTCAAGGCCGAGGTGACCAACGGCAAGGCGTGATATTATCCCAGCACAACACACACCCTGGAGTGCATTATTGCTATTATAAATGGCTTGGTTGTAAAAAATGTAGCTTTTGTTTTACTTTTTACTTTTTGTTTTTAGGTATTGAAATGAGATGTATACTTCCACTCAATAAAGTAGTCCGAGACATGTTTCTGTGGTTAAAAGTTTTAATATTTATAACATTTAAACAGTGACAACAGAATTGTGTAGTTTTAAAATAATGCTATGGGATTAAATAACACCATGCAGTTTGTAAATAAATAAATACAATAGTATAAGTATATGTTTAAACGTTAATAAATTCAACAGTATAAATATATGTTTAAGGTTGCTGTTTAGGAATAAATATTACTTTAACGAAAATACATTTGCTGTAACAGTTTGATCAGAGAGGAAGTTCGTTTATTTAATGAACATACATTTGCTGTAACAGTTTGAGCTTGAAGTGAAGAAGATCAGAGAGGAAGTTCATTTAACATTGTGTTTTGAGCGCTTGCTTTTTGAAATAATCGTGCTGCTCTTGGTTGGTTTATTTTATTTGTTGTACACGTGGAAAATGCACATCAAGTTTCCCGTGATGATCGTTTCAGTATTTAGGGATTGGTTTGAGGAAAGTGGGGTCATGGTGTATGTCGATGGTGGTTGGGTTATCGTTGAAGTTAGACTGGTTGCATCATTTCCTGTAGCTTCGGGTTCGGATCTGTGCTGCGGTGCTTGCTGTAGGATTCCAGGTGCAGTTTTTATGTGGACTTGGCCATGGTGAGTGTAGGCTTCAGTAATTTCAAGAGGAGTTTTGTGGGTGATCGGTGCTGGGGAAATATCTGATGAAGTATGCGCTTGTTCTGCTGTTTTTGTGGTGCCGGAGAGGAGGTTGCTCCAAGTGTTTCTGTTTTCAAGTGAAGGGCTCCAGTAACTTCGGAGAGATGTCTCAGCTCGGTGCCCTGTTACTGCCATTATCTGTCGGGCTTGGAGTCCAGCATCGGATAAAATTTGAATTGCAGTAGAGCGGAGACTGTGGTTAGTGTAGGTTTGTGGCAGTGATGCTGCTTTACATATTTTGGGAAGCATTGTTGCTAAATAATTAATTCCCATGGGTTCTAATGTGAACCATGTATTTTCTTCGGACCATGGTTTGATTGGTTTTTTTCTAGGATGGAGGTAGAGACAGGGAGCATTTACAGGGATTTTAGTTAGGTATTTTGTGAAGGCTGCTACTGGGCAATGCGGATGTCCTGGGAGGGCAAACATGCATCCGCGTAAGTTGTCTCTGCCTCGTTCCATTATTTTTCTGTGATTTTTAGTTTTTTCGTTGAAAGTCATTGTCAAGTACTTGTGCCCAGTGGAGTCCGTGCATAATTTAAATGAATCTGGCTTTAGTTTGCGCTGACCTTCACAACCGTGCCTTGTGAAATGAATTTGAATTTCTAGCCATACGCGACGGACTAGGCCTTCTGGTGTTTCTGTGGACAGCGCGTTGGAGTTTCTCAGCTGCTCAAGATGGGTGAGTGGTATGGCGGGTGATGCTTCATGCGCGGTCTTTTCCTTCTGGACGGAGATTTTGATGTTGGCAACAAATACGTTATTGGAGGACTGGAAATCGGATCGGACATAAGATTAATGTTTCTGCTTACTGGCGGTTCATTTAGATACCTGTTTATGCCAGCACGAAGACCTACATAGCTGCTGATACTGTATGGTTGTCCTGTTGTTGTTCTGACTGAACCGTAGAAATAGCGAAGGGTATTATTTAAGTCAGATGGTGATATTTGTTGGAAGTTGATTTGTATTTTTTTCTCACTGATCCAGTCCAGGAATATATTCATAGCCCAGGAAGTTGCTCGTTTTGTTGTGGGCTCATTTCTTTCTGTTTCAAGTTGGTCCAGGTCTCGAGGTGCTATGTCTAGGTGTCTTTTTTTTTCTTTTCGTTTTCCTGGAATTGTACTTGGCTGTTTTTCTGTTTCAAATACTGCAGTTAGGTCTGCAATGTTGCAGATGTCAAAATTCACTTCTGGTACTTGTGACATTTTATTTTCTTCACAGCTGTTCTGAGGTAAAGGTTTTGACAGCTTTCCAGAGGCGCACTGATTTCTTTTTTTTTTTCATAGGCTCTGTGAGGTTGCCGGGAAGTGATCCGTGATGTTGTGCTGTATTATCCTCACGCCTTCTGGACACTGCTGGCCAATCAGGTCAGTGGATTTTTTCTTGCCATTTTATAATTATAAACAACCTTGCTTTGTTTACAATCCTGGATCTGTTCTTATTACATACTTCCTGAGCATTAGAAACACCCCCAAACAGCGCAGCCACTCATGAGGCAGTAGCCTCTTAAATTCACAGTGCATCATAAGTGGCTAGACTGTGTTGTGGGTGTTCCCAAGTCCAAGAAAGATGCAGTTGGAGCTGATCAAGGAATGTAGACAAACCTGTTTTGGTGTGGTAACACCAGTATGGTGGGTAGTCTGGTTTTCACTTTTTTAAAGAAAAAAGAATTAGAATCAAACTACCAGCTACATCAGCAATCTTTACAGAATGCTGGCAATCATAAATGTTTTTTTCAAACCAGGGACACTTTGAGACCTAAGCGGGTTGACAGTGTCCCTTTAATAATTTTACTTGTGGTGTTTATAATGCTATGAATGGTACGTTATTTTCATTAGTGTGCATATGTGTGATCTGATATTTGCATTTATTGCCTTGCATGTAAGTTAGAGTGTTGTATGAAATGATGGTTGCCAGTAAAGATGTATACAGAACTGTACTGTACAAAAAGATTTGTATGCATAGTGCTGGTGTTAGAAACTATAGTCGTAGTATATATAATAGAGGCATTAAACATATTTAAAAATGTGGCATTGGACTGAATGGACAGTTTGTTTTATCAGACTGCAAGTAGTTTCAATAAATTAATAGTGAGTACATTTAATGCAGTGAGACATGTTGTGTGTTTATGTAATGGTCTTTTGAAGTGCTAACTGCAGGTGTTTGCCATAACCATTAGTTTTGGAGTTGCTGAATAATGTGACTCTTCTCAATGTGCCTTTTAAACTCCTTGGTCCTTTGTGAATCTTTGTAAGTGTGCTGTTGGTGTTTAGTTTAAAACTTGCAGTATGTTTTTGTTTTCACTTTGTTGGGATACTTATAAACATACTTTTATATATATATATATATTAGTCCTTATTTCTACACCAAAACTGTACTTAGGAATAATGGCTTTGTATATAAAAAAAACTAAATCATATCAATTTACTTTATTAGATTCTATAAATTCTTTATTAAAACTTTTCACAAGCCAGCTGCCCAAGATAACATACTGCCAGTACGTTCTGAATAGTGCAATTTCATGTGATTACCAGGTAAACTGTACTTGGTGAGTCCAAGGGAACACAACACATTTAGTTCTTTACCCTCCTTAATCACAGCATTCTATCAAAGAATAATACAAGGCATCCTTAGAATGGCAGAAAAAGGGGAGATACTGTTGATGGGGGACCTGAATATGCCAGACGTTAGCTGGAGCACCCTGGCTGCAGCCACATCAAAAAGCAGGTTTATTCTCGATGCCCTACAGGGGGCATGCCTCAGACAGCTAGTGGAGGAACCCACTAGGGAGGAAGCAATAGACCTGGTACTGTCAAATGGGGATGGAGAAAGGATCTCAGATTTAGAAGTGGGTAGCCATCTGGGAACAAGTGACCACCAAACAGTGTGGTTCATGATAAACACAGCCACAGAGTTGAGCCATACAAAAGCAAGAGTGTTGGACTTTAAGAGGGCTGACTTTGGGAAAATGGGAGAGCGCCTCAGAAAAGCACTAGCAAACTGGCAAGAAGGATGAGTGGAGGAACAATGGGGAAAAAACTAAAACAGCCATTACAGAGGCAACAAGAATTTGCGTGAAGCAAATCAACAAAGCAAAATGAAGGAAAGGAACACTATGGTGCTCAAAAGAGGTGGTGGGGAAGGTTAAGGAGAAAAAGGTAGCATTCAGAAGTATAAGGAAACACAGAAGGAGCAGGACAGAGAACTGTATCAGTTAAAGCAGAAGGAAGTGGGAAAGGCAGTCAGAATAGCAAAAGCCCACACTGAGGATAAAATAGCCAACTCAGCTAAGAGGGAGGAATAAAACCTTTTATAGGTACATTAGGGAGCGAAGGAAGGGATAGTGAGGCTTACTAAAGGGAAGGAGGGTGGGCAGATGGCAGTGAAAAAACAGGGATACCGAATGAATACTTCTGCTCAGTATTCACAAAATAAGAGGAGGGGGAGGTATCTAAGTCAAAGAATAGAAGCACTCTGGATAGGGAGGTTGATACCAGTCCATTCACAGAAGAAAGGTTTCTGAAAGAACTCTTAAAACTGAAGGTGAACAAAGCAATGGGGCCTAATGGGATTCACCCAAGAATTCTAAAAGAACTAAGGATAGAACTAGTGACACCACTGACTACCCTTTTTAACAAATCATGGGAGGATGATGTGGTACCGGAGGAGGGCAGACGTGATTCCACTTCACAAAAGTGGGAGCAAGACAGAGGCAGGAAACTACAGACCTGTTAGTTTAACCTCAGTGGTAGGAAAAATGATGGAATCACTTCTAAAGGAAAGAACTGTTGAGTTCCTAAAGGCCAGTGGGGCACAGGACCCAAGGCAGCATGGATTCACAGCAGGAAGGTCATGTCAGACAAATCTAATAGATTTCTTTGAGTAGGTAACCAATGTAGTAGACCAGGGAGGGGCTGCGGACATGGCACACCTAGACTTTAGCAAGGCATTTGACACAGTCCCACACAAAAGATTAATATACAAGTTAGCCAGCCCTGGAGTGGGGCCCAAGGTGGTAGCCTGGGTAAAAAATTGGCTGGACAACAGGATACAGAGGGTAATAGTAAACGGGATTTACTCTGAAGAAAGGGGGGTTACTAGTGGGGTACCGCAGAGAACTGCCAAGTCAGCCTGTGTTACATGGTGCACCTCCACCTACATAGGTGGCACCTGACCACACTGCTGTCCTCCCTAACGCAGTCCAAAAACTGCCAAACAATGGAGGTGCGGGGAGGACCAGGCACAGGCAGGGGAGGACCAGATGAACTGGCAGCTGGCTGGTCATGGTGCTCAGCAGGGTTGGGATCCATACCTGGGCCCAGGGGCACATACACATCCTGCTCCAGAGTACCTGGTGCTGGAGCTGCTACTGGACGTGGTGGTGGTGGTGGTTCAACTGCCTCAGAGTCAGGAGACGGTGCTGGTCCTGCTTCCTGGGGGGGGCACTCAGAATTTTTGATCGGTCCAACGGGAACCAGCGGCCATGCTCACCATGCATCAGCATGGTACGACACCTACCAGTACCACGCTGTCCCAGAGCTGCTCCTGCCCCAGACATTCCCTCAGACCCTCACCCTGATCCATCTCTCCTACTGCGCTCCCTCAGTCTGAGCAGTGACTACTCACACTGTCACACAACACACACACAGTCACAAAGACAAACAACTAACTACTTATAAAGGTAAGAAAAATAAATTTACAGAAAGAACACATTAAGTAAAGAGTACAGAAAAGACAAAAAAAATGTAGCTTGTAAAAAAGCTGTTGGGTCTATAAATCAAAGTTTAAATCTCCTCCTCACTCTGATCTCCAAGTCTCAGCAGTGACAAAACAACACACTCCCCTCTCTCTGTCTCCGTCTGCACAGGAGAAAGTGAAAGTGTCTGCTTGTATGACTCACTTCCTTCCTTTTCCTGCCTGGCTATGGTTAAAGAGCAGGGCGAAGTCTATTGAAAACAACAACTTCGCCTCACTTCGCGTTGTCATTCCGCCATAACACGAAGTGGTAATGACAAGGTGGAGTGAGCAGTTTGCATTGCCCACTCCACATAGCGGAGTGGTAACGTGAAGTGCCCACTTCATGGAGACTTCACCGGCGGAATTTAAATTCGCTGCATCTCTGAACAAGAGTGGCAGCTGAGAGAACAGTTCCTGTTTTTTTTTTTTTTTTTTTTTTTGAGGGGCTTTAATCTTTGAGGTGTTCTCACTGTTCTTCTGAATATATCATCTAGTTCACTGTTCTGAAACCAGTAATACCCTTATATAAGTGGCTTAAAAAAAGATAACATAGAGCTTTTAGAGCAGCAGCAGCAGTCCCATTTTTTGGGGGGAGGGGCTTTAATTAAATCTCTTCCATTCTGTAATGAGGCAGTAAATAAAACAACAGCAGTATTTGTTTTATATTTGCAGCAGCAGTCCCTCCCTGATGATGGGTAGTTTTATGTTACCGGCTTAAAAACAGGTAGAGAGAGCAGTGGCAGTCCCAGTTTAGAGGGTGTTCACTGCCTTCAATTTCCTCGTCAGGATTTACGTCATCACCAGTCACATATGAATAAGAATCAGCGTTAATTGTTATGTTACTGACTTAAAAAAAGATATAGCTCGAGAGCAGTGGCAGTCCCAGTTGAGAGGGTGTTCACTGTCTTGAATATCTTCGTCAGTACTTATTAAATCATCACCAGTCTCTGAATACATTTTATGTTGGCACGCTTGCGCAGCCAACATCGTGGGACAGTGCAGCTTTAGAGGCGCAGTCGCTGTTTGGCGAATGCAGGGCATGCACCAGTAGGTGCATCCCTCATTCCTCAATCAGCCTGCATGCGGGCACCACACCATGCATACATAATGGGGCAAGCACATCTAAGGAAAGGTCCACTGCAATCCGAGCAAAGCTCGTCAGATGCAGCGGTCCTTTTCATGCCGTGCTCGCCGCCATTATGTACATGGCGGGACACTGGCCGTAGAACTGCCGACTTCGGGGGTGCCCAATCCCCTTGTTGGCTGCCCCTGCCCCCTGTGAATGTGCTGAAGGGGGAGCCCAATCCCTGTCGGCATAAAGCACCCCCCAATTGTTTAATGCCTAGGGGGGTGCCCAATCCCCCTCGGCTCTTACCCCGCCCCCCCCTTTCCTTGTGTGCTGACGGGGAGCCCATTCCCGTCAGCAGAAATAACCCCCAATTGTTTATCGCCTAGGGGTGCCCAACCTCTCGGCTCTGTGCCCCCTTCTTTGTAGTCACGAGGTGCCCAATCCCCTGTCGGCTACAGACACCTCCAAACAGTTAGGTGACACGCTGGGAGCCCACCCCAGCATGCCAAATCCTGGAAAAAAAACTGTCCCACGATGTTTTGTTTTACTTCCTTTAAACCTGTAAAGGAAACGGTTCCTCATAGTCTCCGTGCCCTCCCCCACCCGCACCCACCCACGCGCACCTTACCTCCCACACCCCCATCACCCCATACTTACCTCCGGAGCTCGGCGCGACGATCATCGGTGGACCGGGAACACGTCTGCACTCTTCAAAGCCGACCGCGAACTGAGGAAATGCTGGTAAGCGGTATAATGGGATAGATAGGGTTTTTTCAACTTTAGTACATATCTAAGGCATTTTTGTGAATTTTGGCCCCACATTTTCAACATGGGGTTTTTGGGACCCCTTCTCATGAATTCTTGCACTGTCATGGCATTATTCGGTCCCGAAAGATGATTTCGCAGTCACTGCGCGGAATCACCCTTTGGGACCACTAAGAAATGACAGTGCCACTGTTCATGAGGGGGCTCTCAAAACCCTATCTTGCAAATTTGGTGGGAAAAATCCAAAACATGACTGTTTTATGAGCATGCGTAGCAACTACGCAACGCACACTTGTAAGTTAGCGAATTCGCAATATTTTCATGCCAGATTCTCAACATTGGCATTTTACCACACTTTCTTGTGAACTGTACAGCTGTCATTTTTCACATCCTGGCTGAAATGTGTTTTCGCACTTCCGGCGCAGAATAGCATGGTTGTGGTGCGAAATCAGTGTTCTGGACACATTACAAAAATGACAGTGACACTGTCCATGAGCAGAGATCCTAAAATGCCTGTGTTGAAAATTCGGTGACAATACTCCACAAAGTGACTGTTTTACAAGCGTGCGTAGCAACTGCGCAACGCACGTTCGTATGTTAGCGCACTTGCACTATTTTCATGCCAGATTCTCAACATTGGCATTTTACCACACCTTCTTGTGAACTGTACAGCTGTCATTTTTCACATCCTGGCTGAAATGTGTTTTCGCACTTCCGGCGCAGAATAGCGCGGTCGCTGTGTGAAATCAGTGTTTGGGACACATTACAAAAATGACAGTGATACTGTTTGTGAGCAGAGGTCCTAAAATGGCTGTGTTGAAAATTTGGTGACAATACTCCCTAAAATGACTGTTTCACGAGGTGCATAGCAACTGCGCATGCGCTTCATCGCACTTTGTCATAATATTTCACGCCGGATTCTCAGATTTGGCATTTTACTACACCTTCTTGTGAACTGTACAGCTGTCATTTTCACATCCTTGCCGAAATGTGTTTTGGCGCAGAATAGCAGCGTTCCTATGCGAAATCAGTGTTTGGGACACATTATGAAAATGACAGTGACACTGTTCAAGAGCAGAGGTCCTAAAATGCCTGTGTTGAAAATTTGGTGACAATGCTCCATAAAATGACTGTGTTACGGTGTGCGTTGCGAGTGTGCGGCACGCTACGTGACGTCTTCAAACTCTAATATTTCACTCCAGATTTTCTACAGTGCCATTCTTCTGCACCTCCTAACAAACAGTACAGCTGTCATTTTTCACATCCTGACCAAAATCTGTTTTCGCAGTTCCGGCACAGAATAGCGTGGTCACTGTGGAAAGTCCATGTTCGAGACACATGATGAAAATGACAGTGACACTGTTCATTAGCAGATGCCCTAAAATGCCTATGTTGAAAATTTGGGAACGAAAGTCAATAAAATGAGTGTTTTATGAGCGTGCGTTGCACAGTTTGCACGCACGCTCATGGCTTTGTGAATTTGTAATACTTTCACTCCAGTTGTTCATCATTGGCATTTTTCCATACCTTCTTATGAACACTGCAGCTGCCTGAAATGTGTTTTCGCACGTCCAGCACAGAATTGCACAGCCGCTGTGCAAAATCAGTTTTTGGGACAGTTTGAGGAAATGACGGTGACACTATTCATGAGCAGAGGTCCTAAAATGCCTATGTTGAAAATTTGGTGCCGGAACTCCATACAATGACTGTGTTGCAAGCGTGCATTGTGCAGTTTCCACACACCCTTGTAACTTCATCAATCTGCAATATTTTCATGCCACATTTTCACCACTGGCATTTGTGCACATCTCCTTATCAACAGTCCAGCTGCCATTTTTCACAGCCTGCCCAAAACGTGTTTCCACAGCTGTGGCGCACAATGGCATGCTAGCTGTACAAAATCACCTTTTGAGACACATTCACAAAATCACAGCACTATACATCTCCAGCTACGCCACTCCCACTGCCAATGCCAGAGCAACAACATTTGGTATTGACAAATGCTTGTTTTTCTTCAAGCAGTACTAATAATGGAAAACAGTGAACTCAGAAAAGTAGGCCAAAAACACCACCAGAACAATACTACATCTAGCTCTGAGGAAAGTGACCTCACTGTGTCTTCAGCTAATGTAACCCATACAAGATCTGGTCACACTGTAAAGCCAAGAGGCTGTTTACACCTGTAAAAACAAGCATTTGTCAATGCCGAATGTTGATTGTGTTGGTGTGTTGAGCTCGCTCACTGCCCCTCTGTCACTCGCTCAGTGTGTTTCTCCCAGTGCTGCAGGCTGCTCTGCTGTACTGGGCTCCTTCCTGCGTTGGCACCTTGTTCTGCCCACTAAGAAATCCGCAGCTGTCCCGACAGAGCTGCGTTGAGGTGGCTCACTCCCCCTCTCTCACTCACTCATTCTGTTTCTCCTGCCGCTGCAGGCTGCCCTTTTGTACTGGGCTCTTGCCTGTGTTGGTGGCTTTTTCAGCCCACAAAGAAATCTGCAGCAGTCTCGACACAGGTCTGTTGAGCCTGCTCACTCCCCCTCTCTCACTCACTCATTCCGTTTCTGCCAGCGCTGCAGGCTGGCCTTTTGTACTGGGCTCCTGCCTGCGTTGCCGCCTTTTTCTGCCAACAACGAAATCCACAGCAGTCATGATAGAGCTCCATTGAGCTCGGTCACTCCCCTTCTCTCACTCGCCCGTTGTTCTTCTCCCGGTGCTGCAGGCTGCCCTTTTGTACTGGGCTCCTGCCTGCATTGGCACCTTTTTCTGCCCACAAAGAAATCCACAGCTGTCCCGACAGAACTCCGTTGAGGTCACTCACTCCTCCTGTGTCACTCATTCATTCTGCTTCTCCTGGCGCTGCTGCCTGCCCTTTTGTACTGGGCTCCTGCCTCTGTTGGCACTTTTTTCTGCCCACAAAGAAATCTGCAGCAGTCCTGACAAAGCTCAGTTGAGCTCGCTCACTCGCCTTCTTTCACTCGCTCATTCTGTTTCTGCCGGTGCTGCAGGCTGCCCTTTTCTACTGGGCTCCTGCCTGCATTGCCGCCTTCTTCTGCCCACAAAGAAATTTGCAGCAATTACAATACAGCTCCGTTGAGCTCGCTCACTCCCCCTCTCTCACTCGCTCATTCTGGTTTTCCTGCCACTGTAGGCTGCCATCTTGTACTGGGCCTCTGCATGCATTGCTGCTTTTTTCTGCCCACAAACAAATCTGCAGCAGTCCCAACAGAGCTCTGTTGAGCTCACCTCACTCCCCCTCCCTCACTCGCTCATTCTGTGTCTCCTGCCGCTGCAGGCTGCCCTTTTGTACTGGGCTCCTGCCTGCGTTGCCACCTTTTTCTGCCCACAAAGAAATCTGCAGCAGTCACAATAGAGCCCCGTTGAGGTCGCTCAGTACCGCTCTGTCACTGGCTCGTTCTGTTTCTCTTGGTGCTGCAGGCTGCGCTTTTGTACGGGGCTCCTGGCTGCGTTGGCACCTTTGTCTGTCCACAAAGAAATCCACAGCTGTCCTGACAGAGCTCCGTTGAGGTCGCTCAATCTCTCTCTCTCACACGCTCATTCTGTTTGTTCTGGCGCCGCAAGCTGCCCTTTTGTATGGGAGTCCTGCCTGCATTGGTGCATTGTTCTGCCCACAAAGACATCCGCAGCAGTCCTAATAGAGCTCTGTTGAGCTCACTCAGTCCCCGTCTCACTCGCTCATACTGTTTCTCCCACCGCTGCAGGCTGACCTTTTGTACTAGGCCCCTGCCTGCATTGACACCTTTTTCTGCCCACAAAGAAATCTGCAGCAGTCCTGACAGCACTCCGGTGAGTTCGCTCACTCCCCCTTACTCACTTGCTCTCTTGTTCTGTTGCTCCTAGTGCTGCAGGCTGCCCTTTTGTGCTGGCCTCTTGCATTGGGGCCTTTTTCTGCCCAAAAAACAAATCCGCAGCAGTCCCGACAGAGCTCAGTTGAGCTCGGTCACTCCCCCCTCTCACTCACTCGAGTGTAAGCTGTCCCAAACACTGATTTCCCTCAGTGACTGTGCAATTCTCCGGCAGGAGTGCAAAACATATTTTAGCCAGGATGTGGAAAATGACAGCTGTACTGTTCATAAGGAGGTGCGAAAAAATGCCACTGTTGAAAATGTGGTACGAAAATATTGCAAATTTGCGAAGTTACAAGGGTGCGTGGAAACAGTTCAATGCACACTTGTAACACAGTCATGTTATGGAGTTTTGTCACCAAATTTTCAACATAGGGAATTTAGGACCTCTGCTCATGGACACTGCCACTGTCATTGTCTTAATGTGTCCCGAACGCTGATTTCCCACAGCGACTGCATTTTTCTGCGCCAGAACTGTGAAAACACATTTTGGTCAGGATGTGAAAAATGACGGCTGTACTGCTCATAAGGAGGTGTGAAAAATGCCACTGTTGAAAATCTGTCGTGACAATATTACAAATATGCGAAGTTACAAGGGTGCGTGGAAAGTGCGCAACGCACACTTGTAACACAGTAATTTGATGGGCTATCATCACCAAATTTTCAACATAGGCATTTTAGGACCTCTGCTCATGAACAATATCACTGTCATTTTCTTAATCTGTCCTGAACAGTGATTTCCCACAGCGACCGCCGTATTCTGCGCTGGAAGTGCAAAAACACATTTTGGCCAGGATAGGAAAAATGACAGCTGTACTGTTCATAAGCAGGTGTGGGAAAATGGTAATGTTGAAAATCTGGAGTGAAAATATTACAGATTTGCAAAGTTACGAGCGTGCATGCAAACTGCGCAACACACGCTCGTAACACAGTCATTTTACGGAGTATTGTTACCAAATTTTTAACATAGGCATTTTAGGACATCTACTCATAAACAGTGTCACTGTCATTTTCTTAATCTGTCCCAAACATGGATTTCCCACAGCGACTGCGCTATTCTGCGCTGGAAGCGAAACACATTTCAGGCAGGATGTGAACAATGACAGCTGTACTGTTCACAAGGAGGTGTGGAAAAATGTCAATGTTGAAAATCTTGCATGGAAATATTGCAAATTCACGAATTTACGGACGTGCGTATCAACTGCGCAATGCTGCGGCAGCAAAACAGTCATTTTGGGATTTCTTCCACCAAATTTGCAACATAGGCTTTTTGAGAGCCCACCTCATGAACACTGGTACTGTCGTTTTGTTACTTGGCACTGAAAGGTGATTCCGCGCAGTGACCGTGAAATCACCTTTCGGGGCCGATTAACACCATGACGGTTCGAGAATTCATGAGGGGGGGGGTTCCCAAAAACCCCATTCTGAAAATTTGGTGCCAAAATTCCAAAAAATGACTGAGATATGTATTAAAGTAAAAAAAAAACTATTTCTACCATTATACAGATTACCAGCATTTCCTCAGTCCACAGTCGGCTTTGAAGAGTGCAGACGTGTTCCCGGTCCACCGAAGATCATTGCGCCGAACTCCGGAGGTAAGTATGGGGTGTGGGGGGGTGCGGAGGCAGGGTGCGCAGTGGGTGGGCACAGGTTGCGGGTGGGGGCAAGGAGAACGCCGAGGCAGTTTCCTTTTACAGAAAAAAACAAACAAAAGACGTTATGGGACCGCTTTTTACTTTACAGGGGCATGTGGCATGCTGGGGTGGGCTCCCAGCATGTCACTGGAAACTTTCTTTTTGGGGGCAGCAGTAACTTGAAGTTAGAGCACCCCGTTGGCACAACAAAGGGGTATCATTATGCCGACAGGGATTGGGCACCCGTCGGCAGACAATAAAAGCGGAAGGGGTTTACCTAATGCCGACGGAGTGGGCTCCCCGTTAACAACAGAACACGAGGCACTGAAGCCCACAGGATTGGGGCCCCCGTCGGCATGGTGGGGGGGTTAATGTTGTTTGTGAACATGGTGGCAAACTGCCAGCATGTTCACAAACAATATCAGTATGTGAAGATCCCGCCCTGCAATAACGGGTCGCTCCCTCATCACAGTGGATGGCTTACACTGCAATGATGAGGTGACCCCTGATTGCAGCGGCTGACTTGTCTCAAGTTGGTGGCAAGGTTCCAAACTAGTGTCAGCAGCAGCATGTCACGGCATTGGGGGAAGCGAGACAAGACTTTGGCCACAACAGTGCCGCACCTCCATAACCTGCTTCTGAGAAAGCTGTCCCAATACGTTTCTTGCGCTGCGCGCAATCAACATAAAAAGTACATTATCTCAGTTTAAAAGATTAGTTTGTGCTAAAAGCATAGCAACTTCACAGAAAGAAGCTACACAAAATACAGCAGCAACAAAAGAAAGAGGCAGTGATAATTCTTTGAATGATGATGATGATGAACATGAGTCAGAGTTGCATGCAGTTGAATGTGAATCTAATGTTCAAGTACATACTGTTAATGTTGACCTTGCAGACTTTGGTGGTAGTGGTGGAGATAAGGAAGATGATGATGATGATGGTAATTTCCCAGGCAACTCTTCTCCTTCTGTCATGGAGGTGAATGATGATAACCAGGCATCATCCTCCACTTCTTCAGTCTCAATAAACAAAAATACAAGTGTCTGTAATACCACCAGCCCACCACCACAGTCTGTTGTAGAGAATGCACACCAACTACATACTACTATACAGGGGTCACTGGCACTGCAAATCAAAGTGCAACTTGTAGCATTCAAAGATATTTTCCAACACTTCACAGGCATAGGCAGTATCTGATTCTGTACCAGGAAAAAGAGGCAGGAAAAGCTCTTCTGTAGTGTGGAATCATTTCTCTGTATGCACAAATGATTCATTTAAAGCAGTATGCGTTCAGTGCAAAAGCAGATTTAGTAGGGGGAAGTCAGCACGTAACCTCAGTACCACTGCACTGATTAGACTTCTCCAGCGCCAGCATCCAACAGTGACGAAAAAGAATAAGAATACTGATGATGATGATGATAATGACGACAACAGCAGGCACTTATGCAATACTCCCACACAGCTTGCAGAGGCAGATAGCGAATCTGTTATTTCACAGTGTACAGAGAAAGATTCATCACAGTCAGCACAAAAAAATACAAGACCCCACCATGTCCCTCAGAAAAGAACTGCGCATTTTCAAACTCCATTGCACCCTCAGGTAGTCACGAAAAAAAAAAAAACATAACTTTAAAAACAGCGTTTGCTGCAAAAACCAAATTTCAACCAGGTCATCAAACTGCAGTAAAAAATGACTGTCTAATTGTGGAGATGATAGCACTTGATTCAGAGTTATATGCCAAAGTAGAACACATTGGTTTTCAGGGACTGTTAAAAGAATTACAACCTAGGTATCAAATGCCTTCATAACGTACTTTTTCCAATCATATCATACCTGAAATATATGAGGCAATGAGAAATGCAATTTCCAGTCAGTTGACACAGGCAGAGGGGGGATTTGTTCACTTTACTACAAATCTTTGGACAAGCTTTGCACCACATGCTTACTTATCTCTTTCTCAGCTCACTGGATCACATTTAAGGAGTCTGCAGCATCATCAGCAGTACAAACCAAAAATGTCAGTCAACCTAGTTTGCTTCTTGATAAATACAGGGGTATGGAACTACTTAGTGTGTCTCCAATGGACACTGAACATACTGCAGTAAATATAAGGGCAGTTTTAGGGAAACTGTGGGAAGAAAGGATTGTGTCCAGGGGCCTTACCAATGGTATGACTGTGACTGATAACGGTGCAAATATTATCAAAGATCTTTGGGACTGCGGTAATGAGCAGAGAGTTAATGCTTTTCACTTTGCACACACTCTCAATTTGATTGTACAGCATGCCCTGCAACACCAAGTTGACGTATGCAACCTTGTTCACAGTGCGCATAAAATATGTGGCCACTTTCACAGATCTGTAAAGGTCACATCCATTCTTAGGCAGTACCAAAGTGACTACAATGTACCATCTTACAATCTCATCCAAGATATAGTTACTCGGTGGAATTCCACCTATTATATGTTGGAGCGTCTACTGCAGCAGAAGTTGGCAGTACAAAAGATGGCCTTAGTCCATGATATCGGGGGCATGATCACGCAATGGAAGTTGTTGGAAGAACTTGTGAAAACACTGGCACCATTTGAAAATGCAACAAAGGTATTCAGTAGTAACAGTGCATACATTAGTCAAATCATACCAATGGTACGCATCCTTTTCAAAGAGACGGCTGATACTATGGACAATAATGGAGAGGAAAGGCAACCACAAGAGATTATAGAACTTGCTAGCATTTTAAATGCAGAGATGCACAGAAGATTTGATTTTGTTCTTACAGACAAGAAATATATAATTACTACCATACTAGATCCTCGTTTCAAGGACATCTTCTTGGTGCGAGACAGTTTGCCAATGACGAATATCAAGGCACAACTCATTGATGAGATTCAGGAGGTCCAAGACAGAATGGTTGGCAATGGCCAACAACATCCATCACCAAGGCAGTCAAGGCAGAACTTGACAACTACTAGTTCTCCTGCACTGTCACAGCAAACAGACTCTCCTTCCTCTTCTCATCCACTTCATGTTAAAGTAAACAAAGCTGATGATATCTAGAATAAGCTAAATGCCCTGGACTGCTCAAGGCCAATATCAGACCAGTCATGTGTGCCTAGCACTGAAAGAGTTCTGAATATTTACCTCATGGAGCCTCGAGAGACCAATCCTAAATGTGACCCTCTTACATATTGGGAAAGCAAGCGCTCTGTTTGACAAGCCATGACTTAAGTTGCAGTCAAATATCTTGGATGTCCACCTACAAGTGTGCCTTCAGAGTGCATTTTTAGTACTGCTGGTGGTGTTGCATCCTCTGCTCGGAGTAGTTTGGACCCAGAGTATGTTGAACAGTTAACATTTCTAAAAATAAACCTGCCTCAACTTAATTACAAGTATAATACCGGTACATAAACCTATAATTCTAGCATCAGTGAGTGAGTGCCTTAGTGTGTATTGCAAATACAGTACAACCCCAGAGATATGAACCTCAGTAATCCAAACTGTTCGGTCAACCGAATGGGCATTCCCCCTCCCCCCTTCCCCTCCACCTACATCAAAATTCATCTCGATTAGCTAATTAGCAAATCACTATCACCTGTTATACATCGCACTATAAAGCGCAAGTTAATGCATTACGTGAATCAGTAGCGCTTAACTGGGGTGTTGGCAAGCATGGCAGGCAAAAGAAACGTAGTTACGCTATCTATTGACACAAACTAGAAATAATAAAAAAGCTTGAACGCTGGGGTGAGCCTCTAGTAGTGTTGCTGATGAATACCGGTATCAGTAAATCAATTGTATTTGACATAAAAAAGGACAAGAAAAATAAAACAATTTGCGACCAGAAGCAAGGACATTGGTGCTACAGACCACTGCATTGTCCAAAAAGACGCTAATGAAGATTTTGGCAGAGCCATGCACTTATGGTTTACACAGGAACGCCGTAAGGGCACCCCGATAAGTGGCATTCTAGTCACTGAGAAAGCCAAACTGCTGTTTAAGCAGATGTTTCCTGAGAGGGAGGAGGACGATTTCAAGGCTAGTTCAGGTTGGCTACACAGGTTCAGAAACCACCACGGCATACGCCAGTTAAGCATGCAGGGTGAATCATTGTCTGCTGATTGTGTTGCCGCCGATGCTTTCAAAGAGACCCTACTCAATTTAATATCCCACCACCAGCTAACAAGACATCATGTTTTTAATTGTGATGAAACTGGTCTCTACTGGAGGCTGCTGCCCAACAAGACCATTGCAGATGGCACAGAGAAGCAGGTTAAAAACTTTAAGTCAAGCAAGGACAGAGTGACACTGATGGCTACCGCAAATGCGAGTGGTAAGTATCGTCTACCACTTGTTTTTATCCACAAAAGCTCAAAGCCACGGTGTTTTGCCAATGTGACCATGACAGCACTTCCAGTTCACTATTACAGCCAGAGAAGGGCTTGGATGGACCGCAATATTTTTACCAACTGGTTCTTTAAGCACTTTACTCCACTTGTGAAATAATTTCTACAATCAAAATCATTGCCTGCTAAAGCCATCCTCCTCATGGACAATGCCCCCCTCACACCCCTCGCTAGAAAATCTGGTTTCCACTGACGGAAATGTACAGTGCATGTTTATGCTCCTGAATGTAACCAGCATTTTACAACCCATGGATCAGGGAGTCCTGGAAAACCTGAAATGACGCTACAAGCAGGATTTGCTGGGTCACCTACTGTTAGGTGTGAATGAGCTCAAGTGCTACATTGACTTTTGCAAACAACTTTCAGTGAAAGATGCTGTTTACCTCAGTGCAAAGGCTTGGGGAGAGATCAGCTCTGAGTCCCTTCACTGTTCGTGGAATAAGCTCTGGCCAGTTCAGGAAGATCGAGAGCGTGATGATGTCGCATTAGCTGACAGCCAGGTGCACTTCATTGAAGAGCGAGCAGCACTTCAGCTTACAGAAGAAGAACAAGAGGAATGGTTGAGAGCAGATTCCGAAGAAACAGGACAAGAGATCCTATCAGACACTGATATAATAGACCTGGCTAGAGTGAGTACAAAACCGGAGAGTTTTAGTGACAGTGAGGGGGATGAAGGGGACGAGGTCTCTGTAAAAATTCCACATAGCCATGCTGTGGACTGTTTTACCGTGTGCGTTCAATGGATGGAGCAGCAGCCCGAAGCAACCCCCATGAACCTGATGCTGCTTCAGGAGTTAAGAAATCTGGCTGCTAAAAAGCGCTTGAATGGACTGAAGCAGAGCGCGATGACTAATTTTTTTAAAACTGCTGAATCTTAGCACATAACTGATCTTTTCCTACTCTTGATAAATAAAATTGATTTTCAGAGTCTAAAACGCGATATATTTGCCATTTTTGCTTTATTTAGTGATCTTTCAAAGATGAAATTTTCAGATATGAACACCATTGATTCCCATGGTGTTCGTATCTTTCAGGTTGTACTGTACATGAAATCTCCCTTCTGCCTGTCTTCATTTACTGTGTGTACCTAAACATACATAGGGGATTATTTAAAAATAAATAAATACACAACCAACCATAACAGATTACGAGCAAGCACCAAAGAGATGATTTCACTGCTCTTGAATAAGGCATGTGAAACAGTTCAACATTATTGAACAAAAACATGCCAAATGTGCCAACACCCCATTCAGGAACACTGCAGGGATCTACAAACCTACTACTACCGGTTTCACTTCATCAGGGAGGGTTCACCAGTAGCTGTTGTACTTCATTTAAACTCCACACTTAAAGTGACCCACTAATAAAATAAAAACACAAATATACAGCTATGACCTACTGGAAGTAAAAATATAAGAAAAAAAGAAAAAGAACAGAACGGCTGCACAGTGATGCATTAATTCATAAATTCATAGAGGCACCCCCAGGACATGGATCCAAAATGCATGCAAAAGGTAAAGAGCAATGAAGTCATCACTTGGGTATTTGCTCGTAATCTGTTTTGGTGGGACTCGGTAGTGCTGGAGTTTGAGCTTTTTTGTTCTGATTATTCTCCTGTGCACACCTGGCCAGTGAGACAGCATTTTGTTCCTTAATTTTTACTTTCGCTTGTGAGCATGCGCAATGAACGTCTTGGGAGAATAGGACACTTTGGAGGTGTGACTGTCCTGTGCAATCCACTGCTCCGTTGAGCAGGCGTGGAGGTCCTGCACCAATGGATGCGGGTGCTGTGTATGACAGCAGTGGTCTTCACTGCAAAGAAAACCACCGCTGTGATCAGGGCTGGCAGTGCTTCTGTATGAGCTGCTGAAACAAAATACATCCAGCTTCCTTGTCCTGTTGCTGTCCTGGCCGTTGTTTTATTTATGGCTAGGCACGCAGAAATATACAAATATACAAAACAAGGAAACTGTTATAGCCGACGGGGGTGCCCAATCCCCCGTCAGCTTCAAGTCTGCACACCCCCCCCCAAAGCTTTGGTGCCACACTGGGAACCCACCCCAGCGTGGCAAATCTTATTTTAGCCGACGGGGTGCCCAATCCCCGTCGGCTCCACATTCCCCAAACAGCTGTCCCTGCTGCCACGCTCAGAGCCCACCCCAGTGTGAGCAAACGTCCCTTCTCGTCTGAATAAAAAAACAAAAACTGTAAATAAGAAAATATTTCCATCGCTGTCTCCCACCCCCTCCCACAACCCGCACCCACAACTCGCACCCTGCCTCCCACCCCCTCACCCCATACTTACCTCTGGAGCTAAGCGCGGCGATCATCGGTGGACGGGAACAAGTCTGCACTCTTCAAAGCCGACTAACGAGGAAATGCCCGATAAGCTGTATAATGGGATAGATAGGTGTTTTTAACTTTATTGCAAATCTCAGGCATTTTGGAATTTCGCACCAAATTTTCAACATGAGGTTTTGGGACCCCTTCTCACCATGATGCTCACTGTCATGGTGTTATTAGGGCCTGAAGAGGCGATTTGAAATCACTGTGCAAAATCACCTTTCCAGAATGATTAACGAAGCGACTCTGCCAGTGTTCATAAGGTGGGCTCTCAAAAAGCCTATTTTGAAAATTTGGTGGAAAAATTCCTAAAATGACTCGTTTCTGATGCGTTCGCGGAGTTCCTACGAACGCTGTAGTTCATGAATTTACAATATTTTCTACCCAGATTTTCAACATTGCCATTTTACCATACCTCCTTATGAGCAGTACAGCTGTCATTTTCACATCTTGCCCAAAATGTGTTTCCGCCCATGTAGCACAATAGGCGCGATCGGTGTATTTGAAATCAATGTATGGGACACATTAAGAAAATCACAGTGTCACTGTTCATGAGCAGAGATCTTAAAATGGGTATGTTGAAAATTTGGTAAAAAAATTCCTAAAAATGACTGTTTTACGAGTGTGCATTGCGTAGTTCCTACATACGCTTGTAAGTTTGCGAATTTTCAATATTTTCACTCCAGATTTTCAACATTGCCATTTTACCATACCTCCTATATGAGCAGTACAGCTGTCATTTTCACATCCTGCAAAGCGTGTTTCCACCCATGTAGTGCACAATGGCGCAGTCGGTGTGCGAACTCAATGTATGGGACACATTAAGAAAATCACAGTGACACTGTTCATGAGCAGAGGTCTTAAAATGGCTATGTTGAAAATTTGGTGAAAAAATTCCTAAAAATGACTGTTTTATGAGCGTGCGTTGCGCAGTTCCTACGCACGCTCGTAAGTTTGTGAATTTTCAATATTTGCACTCCAATGATTTCCAAATACCTAAACAGCACATAGAAGCAAGCAACGTTCGGCATTGACAAATGCTTGTACTTCTTTGTCACTGATTTTTTTTAAGCCCTGTCCAAGTGCCAAATACCACTGCAAATACCTGCAAGCGAACGTTCGGCACTGACAAATGCTTGTTCAGACTGCTTTTTATTTTTCTTTCCCTAAGCTCTCTTGCCATCATCATCATCATCATTCCCCCAACATCAGTTCAGCCATGGAGAGCACTACCTAGGGGAGCAGGGGTGGGTGGGTTGCAGCTGTGGAGGAGGAAGTATGTTGCCCCTGGGTATGATGCTTTGTTCCAGTGTCTTCTGTAGCCTAGCAGCTAACTATAGCTACGATATGTTTTCCTCAGTTTCAAGAATGCAGCAGTGCAGAGCTATTACCTCACTATCTCATTTTTCAGACTGCTATTTTTATTTTCCTTTACCTAAGCTCTCTTGCCATCATCATTGCCCCCAACACAAGTGCCCCCATGAGGAGTACTACCTAGGGGAGCAGGGTGGGTGGGTTGGAACCGTGGTGGTGGAAGTATGTTGCCCCTCGGTATACTGCTTTGTTCCGGTGTCCTCAGTAGCCTAGCCAGCTATAATATGTGTTTTCCTCAGCTTTTCTCAGTCTCACCAATACAGAAGTAGCATAGCTCTCTCATTTTTCTCACTGATGACCCCACGGCCACCATCAGTTCCACCATAGGGAAAAGTACTGCTTACGGGAGCAGGACTGGGTGCATGAGGGTTGGAACAGTAAACAAGGATGGTGTTTGCCTGATTTTAACCCTCTTGGTAAGGTAGCCTGCCAGGCTGCCACACTCAGTATGAAGGTTCTGTTTAAAGTTATTGTTCATAGCTTTTCATGCATTTTAACAGCATATTTTAATATTACATGCTAAGCCATCTAAAATCAAAAGTATTTTGACCCTCAAAAACCTTCATTTAATTTCGGGCAAAATCGAGCCAGTTCAAGTTTTGTCTGGTCCGCCACATAGAATGTGGTCGGAGCCATTTGCTTATTTCATGCAGCTCTGAGTACCAACCCACCTCCCCAACAGTTGCCCCAGACATGGACTTACCAGGTTCAAACCTCCCCACATTCAGTTAAACCATTTGCATTTCCCCTTTCAGCCACTAACATGCTCACTAAAAATTAGGCTCTGGAGTCAATTCTTCTGCAAAACAATGACATCACAATTTATTTACACAGGGAAGGTTAAGATGGGGTAAGAGGAAAAGCGTTCAAGCAGGCATTTAGCAATTGCATTCTAAAGATTTACATTTCCCAAAATCACATTTCCCTTCTTGATTTGATCCCCCAGATTCTGATATATATGCAGCCACCAGATCTATCTAGCTAGTTAACTGCTGCAGGTGTGCCCAAACCCAGACCTGCAAGTCCCAGTCCAGTTGAAACCCCAAAGTCCTGTACCTGGGTACCCAGATTTTAAGTTGCAGGCCTCAGGTGCAGCTAGTAACTGGCATTGGTGCACTTAAAGAATTTATCTTTAAATGTTTTACAATCCTTTCTCTTGTTTAAACCTTGATTCTATCTCCAGCCCTGGTGTACATGCTTAAACTATTTACAGTCCCCAGGTGCAGGGTAGTTCCTGCTGCTTACTCAGGGTTCTGCAGAATCAGTCCTTGGATGGTACAGTTCACTGAAGGCCTGGGAATGGGTGGCCACACAAGCAGAGCCAGGCTCAATGCTTGAAACAGGGGGCACAGAGGCTGTAGCTTGCTCTTTCTTTTTCTTGCTTGCAGACCTTGCAGCTTGTCACCTTCAGCTCATTACAGGCCTGTTGCAGGGCACGTGCACATTGCCTGCCAGCTACAAGGGTCCCAGACCTGGGAGTGTCTCCCAGTACCCACAATGAGAAACCCGCTTACTTAGTTGGTTTTGGATCTTTCTCGTTTGCTTTTTCTTGGTGGCACAACCTTTTTGCTCTTGTGTGAATGTGCAACTTTTACTTTCGCTGTTTAGATCTCTGACCTTCTTCTCCTCACCCTCTTGGCTCTGCTCCCTCTGATCGCTTTCTCCAAGATGGTGCTTCTGTCTGCAGCTGCTGTAGCTCCTCACCAGCCATCATCCAATCAGACTACGCCTGAGGATCATGTAACCAGCTGGTCACATGCGCACACCACATCAGGCATGCTAAGGCCTACATCTATTTCAGGCCTGATTTACAGCTAATGTTTTCTGCTCCACAGGGCCCAAACAGGCCAGGAAGCCTGCCAATGCATCGGACCTCATAGCTCAGGGTCCAGTGGCAGTTCAGGAAACATCCCAGACGTGCCCCCATGTGTAACTCCCCCTCCACCCCCTCATCTAGGGGCATACTTAACTTCGCAGATGGTCCAGAGAGCATGGGGGGACACTGATAAAGCGCAAACCCGAGCAAGTGCAACCCTAAACAAGATAGGGAAATAGCTGCCCTACCTTTCAGCGGCTTCACTTTCAAGTGCACTCTCGATCTCACCACAGCAAATCTGGAGTCGTCCAGAAAGCTGACCACCAGAACAGGATCTCCATGCTGCAACCTCCTGTCTCCTCTGAGCCCCAGAGCCCCTCAGTCCCGACACAGCTCGATGGAATCCTTCTGGAATTAAAATCTTGTGAAATAAATTAGACACATGGAGGGGATTACTGTTTCATTTGTCCCCCAGTCTAACTCAAATAAGGACAGCATCACTACCAATTTCTTCCCAAACCAGCATCTTTTTTTCAAGCTCCTGCACCCCAAATTATTCCAGAGATGCAGGGGTCTCATCTTCAACCAAATAAATAAAGCAGCTCCATCAGGCTATCTGAACTTTGCACAGTTTACCCTAGCTGGACATTCATTTTTTTAATTTTATTTATTACTTTTTGGGCCCCATCCAGCTCTGGTACCTCTGCCCGGTCACAGCCCTCACCTGCCCTCGCTGCCCACATTAACTGCTACACCCCGTGATACCCCCTGGCTTTCCCCCCCAGGGTGGGGCTGTGGCACCTGCCCAGAAGCACCCCAGACTACGGGATAGGTCAGGGGGAGTCAGCCTGGGAGTAATTGTGAGCACAGCCAGGCGGCACCATCTAGGTGCTGAGCGGCGATTTTAACCCCCTGTTAGGAGAGGCGTAAATGTGCAATGACACCTGTGTCTGTCCCACCCCTCAGGAAATTGCTGATGCCGGGTGCTTTGGCACCCTTAGCCTCCGCCAGGGGTCCCTCCAGTACCAGACACACCATGCACCCTCTCCCCAGAGAAGGAGAGCAGTCCATGGGACACTCGATCCTTCTCCCCCAGCTGGCCCTCCAATGACCCAGGTCCATTCCCGAACCTGGGTCGCCAGCATCGCAAGTGGAAATCCAACCGCTGCACCAGCGGGCCGGCACTAGCTGGACATTCTAAGCAGCACAAATGGATTATTAACCCCCAGAGCACTAATGAATTTCCTAGCTCTGAGGGGGTAGGAGGGGGGAAAAGAGGTCCTAATGGGAGCAATATGCCCCTCCTTGAAGGGGGGCTTACACAAAGTCCCCAGGTGCAGAGCAATTTCAGCGGCTTACTCACGGTTTTGCAGAATCAGCCCTTGGATGGTACAGTTCACTGAAGGCCTGGGGATGGGTGGCCACACAAGCAGAACCATGCTTGAAACAGGGCGCAGAGGCTGTAGCCTGCTCTTTCTTTTTCTTGTTTGCAAATCATGCAGCTTGTCCCCTTCAGCTCATTACAGGCCTGTTGCAGGGCACGTGTGCCAGGCCTGCCAACTCCAAGGGATCCAGACCTGGTAGAGGCCCCACAGCCCGGCTACCTCCGATCAGAATGCCCTAGCACTTGGGTACAAGACCTGTGATCCCCTGCAGCGGCAGACCCCACTTGATGGGAGTTAGCGAGCTCCCCACCTAGCCCTGGGCGTCCGCATAAACATTCAGCACATTCTCTGCTTCTTCTCTTTCTTTATCTTTCCTGCCACAGTGTGTAGCCAAAGCAATCAGTTTCTTTTCTTGAACATCAGGCTCTGGGGAGCTGTTCAGAGTCTGATAATCCAGGATTTACCACAACAGTCTCTTTTCCTCGCTGTGTCTCAGGAGCAGACAACAAGTACCCGACCCCGGAAGGCACCTGTCCATCCTTCTGCTTTCACAGCCTGTCTACTTCAACACAGCCACATTCCCGCTCTGGCTCACACTTAATTCCTGCACTCTGTTTCAACAACTTTCAAAGTCTCTTTTCTCACCATGCAGGTGCATAGCAATTCTCTGAGTTGAAGAGTCTCACGCTTCCTTTTCTTCTCTCAGCACATGTATTCTCATTACTCAATATTCCATCTTTTACCAGGCTCAGGACACAATCTTTGTCTTTTTCCAGGATCAAGATACAACCTTTGTCCTCTTTCCAGGTTCAGGACACAACCTTTAAACAACGCAGATTCCATTAACCTGCAGCTTTTCTTTTTCTCTTCCAAGCTGCTTCCTTAATACACTTTTTCTTCCTTGCTTCTCCCTTTTTGCTTCTCTTAATGGGGCAGGTACTACCTGCCCTGGGGGACAGATTGCTGGCAGCCCCATTCCCAGCCTTGCAGCCTCATTCTCCTCACAGGGGCAGGAGCTCCCCTCCCTCTGAAGGGGCTTTCCCCAGACTGACTCAAACTTTAACAGTCCTTGGCTTTTGGGAGCTTTTTGCTAACTCCCCATTGGCTGGAGCCACTGTCCTTAAGAAAATTAATATGTATGAGGCTCCCCGATGCTTCATTGGTACAGAAAAAGGTGCCTAGATTTTCCCTGGTATTTTTCCCCCAACAATCTCTTCAACAAGCCCCATGATCCTTTTGGTAAGTCCTGGCCCTGTGGTTGGTTGGCTGATGTCATGTGGCTACAAAACATGGTGGCTGGAAAACAGTCCCACTACAGAGTTTACAGTGTAGCAGGTTTCATGTCCCGGTGCAGCCATGCCATTTATTTTTATTTTGCATGTTCCCCACCATTTGGTAGCCACCCCTGTGCCCTGCCAAGCGACTCTACAGTTTAGCCATTTCCCCTTAGCCCTTTTCCTGTCACTGCTGCCATTCTGAGCTGCCCCCAGGCAGCCCCACACAGTCCCAGGAAAGTTTACACAAGTTCCCACTTTAAACTCCCCGTGCAGCCAGCATATACATTTTTACTTATTTGTTGCCCCATTACCCTGTGGTCACACTTTCCCTCTGAGGGCACTCTACTTATTTAAACATTTTATTTATTCCCCTCGCCTGTCGCTAGCGCTGTTCCCAAAAACCCCTAAGTGCTAGACAGGCTCCATTTACTCATTTGGATGAGCCACCTGATTAATATTCATGAGGCGGCAAGCCGATTCTCAAGCATGCTTGGCGCTCCCAAAAATTGCTTTTCTTCTCCTCCTGCTGTCTCCTCGGTCCAGCTAATGATCTCAGTCCCTCTTTTTCTTAACTCTGGAACCAGGACCACTGGAGATAGAGAGAGAGAGAGAGAGACAGAGCCAGAATGGCCGCCAAAATGGGCAAACGAATTTGCACTACTGTGCATGCGTGGAGCTCGCTGGCAGCAAAGTGCCATCACTAAAACCGGTGGCTCCATGCTACAGCTCCCTCAGCCCCGCTCTCTCTCTCTCTCAAAACAATGTGGGCAGCCGGAGGGAAAGGACAAGGACAAGGGGGACCACAGGGAAATCCGGGGGACCGGAAGGAGAAATCAGGACCCGGACAAAAAAAAGAATGGGGGTGGACCAAAACTCCAGGGGAAACTGAGCCTTTTTGGGGTCTCTCAGGTAAGCCCCTGACAGGGGGGTTACATACCATAAACCATGGCTGTGAGCTGGCCCAGTGGCGCAGTGGGCTGAGGCACTGAGTGCCACACCACACACCGTACCTGTAACCTGGGTTCAAGAACAGACCAGGATCACCTGGGGGTGTGTGGCTGGGACAAGGAGCATCAAGGATCCATAGACAGCTCTTCTTCTTTCAGGAGGGTGGACAATGTGAGCTGCTGTATGCCTGACACCCAGCAGAGGCCGAGTGTCACAGCATCAGTGGCTGCCTCTGGAAGGGTCATGCGCAGGCACCAGAGTACACATGGCATCTTCGTGCCATATGCCCATGCCACTACATATGTGCTGAAGCTAAGCGATGGGGAGAAAAAACAGAGGACCCCCCTCAAGCAGCAGGATGGTGGCTGGTGGCCCTGCAGGCTATGCTCCACTGCCTAGAGCACCCACTCACCAACAGAGGTAAGAAAGAAGATGGGGTAAGGCCTGGGATGGTAGGTGATAGATGCTGGGGGTCACAACCAGAAGAGGACTGCTCTGGCAATGGGGGAGAAACAAATGACAGAAAAAAACATGGTTGTGTAGCTCCTCAGTTCTTTGTATTTTATTCCTCTTTCCTTTTTTAGACGGATGAAGATATGTTACCTTTACATGTTGCTGATGGTACTTTCCCTGGTGATGACAGTCATAATGATGTCCCAGTTGAAAATATCCTGTTTCTGATTACAATTGTCTAAGGAGCAACACAGCATGAGGTACGTCATACTGTTGAGTCAGACAGTGCTGCTTTGCAGGCTTCTACGTGCTCCTTTGTGGAAGGCAACCAGTTTAGAAACTATTGGAAAGAGTGGTACATACTTTTAACACAGTTAACTGTGAATGTCTCTCATTATTAGCCCATGTCATATCCTATATATAGAGGATTTCTTTCTAAACATGAGCTTTATCTCAAGATATTCCCAGTTTGGGAGTGGACCAAGGAAGTCAATCAGGTGGGTGGAAGAGCGCTTCCATGTAGCCAGGGGAGGGAGACGCCCTAGTTTCAGCACCATACTGACCCCTGCAGTGGGCTGAGGCAGCTTGTCACACCCGCAGGATGTCGCTACATGCGGTTGAGATGACATGCTTGGGGATGTACATCCTGTGTCAGGGTGTGGGGGAGAGGGTAGGCCAGGAGAGAAAACAACAACAAATATATATATATATATATATATATATATATGTATATATGTGTGCATTGGTGCCTTGGGTCCCTCCCCATGTGGATCCTTACCACAGAGACAGCAGAGAGAGTGGAGGCTGGGACTGGGGGTGCCTGCCTGAAGCAGGCAGGGGTAGGATGCCAGTGGCCAAAAAGCTGTATGAAAAAAAGAGCTATTCAGATTTTTTTCATCTCATAAAAACGTAAGACATTAAGATTAAAGAAGGCTGCTAGCCCATTGTGCCCCTCTCCCACTTCTCAGTGGTTATAGCCTTCAATATTTTTGGCCCTCATGTGTAGATCCAGGTTACAAAGAACTGAACAGTGCCACTTTACACAACTGCTACCACAGACTATTCCAGGTATCCAGCACTCTCTGTGTAAAGAAACACTTCCTCTTTTTAGTTCTAAATAGCTCTCTCCTTAGCTGATGAGGATTTCTGCTGTTTTTTTTGTTTGTGTGCAATACCTCCAATGGTGGTTTGTCTTTTCCAGCCTCGAATGCCAAGATCACGTCCATCCATCAATCTCCTGTATTTCAAGGAGAACATACCCAAGAAGGAAAGTCTCTGGCCATTTGTCTTTTCCATTATGCCATCAGTCAATCTTGTTACTCTTCATCCAGCCCAGTAGCACGATGGACAGAGGCACTGAGTACCAGACCAGCTACAACACTCATGACCCGGGTTTCGGAACGGACGCGGGTCACTCAGGTGCCAGCAGGGGGGAGGGGGGAAGGCAAATGCATCCTGCTTGGTGGCTGCCACCTAGAGGAACCTGGCTAGCAATGCAGCAGGAAAGGGATCCCACCTGCAGGATGCCACCAGCAGCATCTCCACAGTGGCAGTGTGCACAAAATACATCATAGCATACAGGTAGAAAACAGTGGGAAAAAAAACAGCTGTGGCTGGATGACAACCCGGTCCCCCGCAGGTTCCATACTGGCAACTGGGCAACCCTGAATGTCCTGTGGTGGAGGACAGACCGAAACACAAAGGTAGGGCTCAGAGATACTGGGTGATGATGCTGGGGGATGAGCTGGGATGGTGGCAGGACTAGTGAAACAGAAGATTAAACTTCTGATTTAATGAAAAAATCATATTACTCTCTTTTGGGCCTTCTCCAGACCTACTAGTTTACCTCTGCATTACAGTGCACATAGCCGTACTGCATATTCTAAGTGAGGGTGTACCAGTGAGTGATACAGTGACAGAAACACCTCGCTTGATCTACTCCTAAAGTCTCTGTTTACATTACTAATTACACTGTTACATTTTTTGATAGTATTCCCACACTGATTTTCCAAAGCTCAGTCATCGATGATTATTCCAAAGATTTTTTGGTCTTAACTTTTTACAACTCATCAGCATTTAGATAATATGCTAGTTTCTTTTTCCCAGGTGCATCACATTTTTCAGGGTTGAATTTCATTTTTGAGCCTTTTGCCTAATAAGCTAGTCTGTCAAGATCTTTTTGTAGTGACATTTCTTGCTCTTCAGTTAAAATGATACCACCAGTTTTGGGGTTGTCTGCAAACTTGACCAGTCATCCCTCACAATTCTTTCCCATGTCCATGATAAAGATATTAAATAGCAGCAGCCTAAGTACTGATCCCTTTGGAACCCTGGAACTGGTTATTTTTTTATTGAATATACTTTATTTAGTTGTTTTTTTAAGACAATACATAAACAAAAACATAGCAATAACAATTTCTATTCTGTATTTTAAAAAAAACGGTAACGGAGAAAGGCACACTGAGCTGAGGCTCGTTTCCAGGTGTGACCCAGAGGAATCAAATCAAATCGACTTTATTATTTATTGTACTGGTGCTATGATCCTTTGGGGAATAGCGCTATTTTATAAATAAAGTCCCAGCTAAAACTCCATGATTATAATAAAACATCTATAGCAAACTTATATGGCACCAGAAAAAGCAAGATTAAACAAATACATTTTCAGTGCAGATTTAAAACTCTCCACCGTCAGGCACTGTCTTATCCGATGAGGTAGAGAATTCCACAGGGAAGGGGCCACAAATTCAAATGCTCGGGTCCCAAATGACCTCAGACTAACCCTGGGAATCTCTAGCAATCCCTTGTCGGCGGAGCGGAGTGGCCGGGGGGGGGGCAGTAAGGACAAAGAAGCTCTTGCAGATAGCTCAGACCCTGTCCATGTTGGGCCTTGTAAGTCAGCAAGTTGACCTTAAAGGTGATCTGCCACTGAATAGGCAGTCAGTGCAGGTCGCACAGTACAGGCTTGAAATGGTAACCTCGCAGCAGCCCAGTCAACAGCCTAGCTGCTGCATTCTGCACCAGCTGCAAGTGGCAGATATCAACCCCTGGTAGCCCTAGGTAAAGGGAATTACAATAATCAAGGTGAGAGATCACAAAGGCATGAACCAAAGTTGGAAGGTCATCAGGCCTAACTAGGTACTTGATCTGAGCAATGTTCCTTAGGTGGTAAAAGGCAGTCTTGACAACGGACGACACCTGGAATTTAAGTGTCAATCCATCGTCAAGAATTGCACCCAGATGGAGGTCATCAGCTGGCAGCCACCAAGCCAAAGCCCAGATCCTCGTCCTACCGATGACCACTCTACCCGATGACCTGGGACACCACCAAAACCTCGATCTTGTTCAGGCTCAACCTCAGCGATTGGCACTCATCCAGTCTTCAATCTCAGACAGGCAGTTGTTAAAGCTTGAGATAGCTCCCACTTGATCGGGCTCAAAGGACAGGTAGAGCTGAGTATCATCTGCACAGCAGTGAAAACTCAGCCCATACCACCTTACAATGTCACCAAACGGCAGCAAGTACGCCGCAAACAACATGAGGGATAGCACAGAGCCTTGCGGCACCCCACATGACAGGGAGAACTTGTCAGAGGAGTAAGCCCCAGAGACAACACTCTGAAACCTGCTGGTGAGAAAAGAGTGGAACCATCTGAGGACTGTACCTAACATTCCGCAGATCACCCGCAGGTGCTGTACCAACATCTGATGGTCTATGGTGTCAAATGCCATAGAGAGATCAAGGAGAACCAAGATGGACCGGCTCTTCTGATCTCTCACAATCAGTGGATCACTGAGGGCCCGAACAGGGGCTGTCTCAGTGCTGTGTCTTTTCCCGAAAGCCAGACTGGAGAAGATCGTAGATGTCGTGGATGGTCAAGTGATCCTCCAGCTGCATCATGACCACCTTCTCAATAACCTTACCCACAAAGGGAAGGTTAGAGATGGGTCTGTAGTTAGCGAGACAGTCTGGATCGAGAGAGGATTTCTTAAGGAGAGGTGTCACCACCGCCTCCTTCAGGGTATTCAGAAATATACCTGGGTCTAATGAACACCAGACGAGCCAGGACCGGGCCAATGATCTCAACGCACCCCACAAGAAGGTGCATTGTGCTCGGGTCCAAACTATAGCAGGTCAGCTACATATTCTGGATAATCCTCATGACATTCTTGATTGCCAACCAGCTGAAGTCAGCTCAGACAGGCCGAAGGAGCAGTAGCCTCCCACTGACAGCCGCAATCGCCTTTGGAGCGGACTGCACAGATCTTGAACCTGATGTCAGCAACATTATTGGCAAAGTATCGAGCAAACTTGTCACATTTTTCTTGTGACAATGCTCTCCAGATCTGCAGACAGGCTGGATTACACAGTCCGAAAGAGTTGAGCTGGTCGATTCTGTGCTGCAGCAATCTCCCTGGACAGGAACTCTACCTTCTTAAGAGAGATAGCCAATTGATAGTCCTTATAATGGGCCATCAATCTAAGTCTGTCGGCATCAAGGCCCGGTTTCCGCCAGCGACACTCCATACTTTGACCCACTCTCCTCAGCTCCCTCAAGATCCCTTCAAACCAAGGGGACCAAGGGCGCTGGGTGAGGGAACAAACATGGGCAGGAATGATTAGATACAGAGTCTCAGACACAGCGCCATTATAACCCTGTACCAAAGTATCAAGATCACTGGTAATCCTCGGTAGACCTGATAGGTCCAGCACCACCGCCAGGCCAGCAGGGGTCAAACCCCATTAAAGAGCAGTACTGAACCATCTCCGTAGGGGCAGGTCTATAGGGTGGAGCCTGGAAATTGAACCTTATGGTGTGATGGTCAGATCAACTGACCGGCTCCACCATCAAGTCAATAGTCTCCATGCCCGGTAGGAAGACCAGGTCCAAGGAATGACCGTGATTATGGGTCACAGAGGTAATCACCTGTGTGAAGGCCAATGAATTCATCAATTGGAGGAAGTTTTGACCAAACTGCGAGAGTTCAGCATCGACCCAGGCATTGAAATCCCCCAGAACCATCCATCTGGAGGACTTCAACACCAGATCGATGATGAAGTCCGCGACTTCCTGAAAGAATTGCTTCTCGCCCCCCGGGTGGACAGTACAGTACATGAGGAGAATCCTGCATCCCATACCTGTGCCCATGGTACATTCAAAGGACCGGGTCTCCCCAGCTGACACCTCCATAAGGCCCAATTCCATTCTAAAACCTATGGTTACACCCTCGCCCCTATGATCCATCCGTGGGCAGTGTATCACTGAGAACCTGTCCAGAATGGCTGACTCAAGAACTGGGCCAGCATTCTCATCCAGCAAGGTCTCAGTGATGCAAGCCAGGTCAGATGACTCAACATGACCGGCAATAACTGCCATCTTGTTTTTGATAGCTGGTGTTGTATAATGCCAGGTCTGAGAAGGATGAGACCCCAAGGCTGGCTGAGCCATCTGCCCACTCATAGTGGAGACCTTGGGTATAGGAACCAGACAGGGAAAACCTCTATCTGGGACCCATTTTGCCCCAGGGTGTCTTCTGGTCCCCACCACTCCAATCTGGCCACTCAGCTCCACTCTCCCCAGAGGTCCACGGCCCCCACCCCATGACTCCTCCTTACAATCCCCAGAGCTCAGCACTTGCCATATACCTCAGCCGGCAACTATGGATAATCAAAGAGGTGGAGGCCACGGAGCTCGATGGGAGAGTAGTGCCTGACCAGGGAGACCTCTGCCAACACATACTGAAACTTACACCGAAGAAGCAATGAAACAAAACAAATAAATAAAACAGAATAATGCAGTTATAAAACCAATACCCTCAATCCCCCCAAAAACAAACAGTAAAGGGGAGTACAACAGGAATAAAGTTACAAAACATCAGAATGTGGTTACCAAGGCAACATTACACGTGTAGTTGCAATGTGGTGACCAAGTATATTAACAGTATGGATCAGTGCAATGATATGTGGACAGTCATGAGAGAATACAATAAAGTGCACAAGTTCCAGAGGGTAAGGAGGCAGTAGGAGAAAGCAGCTTGGTCTGCAGTGGAGTGAGGATGGGGAATAGGGAAGGTACGGGAGTCCCTGGAGCAGAGCGAGTAAGAAGAGGAGGGGGATGGAAGATCACACATCACACAGGGGACAGTATCACACTACATACTGTATACTTTTAAAGCATAAGAGTACATCATAACTCAGTGTATGGTAGTTGTAGTCCCCCTGGACGTTGTGTGAGGGGAACTGGATTTTGTTTAAGAAAATTCCTCAAATGGTTACAGTCAGCACTAAGAGTGCAACAGTCAAGGGTGAGCTTGATGGGTGGTGGGGCTTGAGGTTGCCCCAAGGAGTGATGGCTGTAACGAGTGGAGTACCGCAGGGCTCGGTACTGGGCCAGATGTTGTTTGGCATTTTCATCGCAGACATCTCGCATGGCATTGTGAACAGGATTAGTCTTTTTTGCTGATTACACAAAGATTGGTGTGGTGGTACAAGACACAGTAAGGTGGTAAGGGCTGCAGGATGATCTCGCTAAACTTGAGGACTGCTCAAACACATGGCAGCTGGGGTTCAATGCTAAGAAGTGCAAAGTCATGCACTTAGTGGAGCAAGAAACCCAGGAGCTGTTATCAGTTGGGAGGGGTACAGATAGCCACTACAGAGGAGGAGAAAGATCTTGGGGTGATAATAACAGGGCAAATGAACCACTCGGCACAGTGCAGGAAAGCAGCAGCCAAAGCCAATAAGATGCTGGGGTGTATTGCTACAGAAATCACCTCCAGGAGAGGAGAGATGATCCTGCCTCTGCACAGGTCATTGGTGAGGCCGCACCTGGAATACTGCATGCAGTACTGGCACCCATACTTAAAGAAATATGTTAAGCTACTGGAGGGGGTCCAGCACAAAGCAACAAAGATGATCCTGGGATTGGAAGACAACCCCTATGAGGAGAGGCTGAGGGAGCTTAACATGTACTCCCTGGAGGAGAGGACGGATAGGGGGGATGTGATTGAGACCTTTAAATATATGAAGGATTGTGGAGGGGTTGTGGGATAACAGATGGACCAGACACAGAACTTCAGGCTCAACACACAATCTCTGTGTGATGTTTGTTTGTTTATTTATTTTGTTTTTGCTAACCAGGTGGGTGCACCAGACATAGGAAATGCCTATTTTCAGGCACGACTCAGGAAGTTACAATAGGTGAAAACAATACAAACAAACGTAGTGGTATATAACAAATACAGACAAAATAGTGGTGTACAAAACAAACTCAGGTGGTAGGATACAGAGCAATACAAGCTTGGACAGTCAGTATAAATTTGGTTAAACATTACAGAAGAGTATACTAAGTTCGAGAAGGAAGTGCTGTCTAAACTATTGCAGTCATTATGAATAATTAAACAAGTACATTCAGCGAGTAAGCCTAAAATAGTACAGTGGAGTTAATCCAGCAATTTAACAAGGTTACAGGTATGAGTATGAGGGCAGGCAGGGGCAATCAGAGAAGTAGGAAGAAGAGAAAATAGCAGAAGGTAGGGATTAGAATAAGGAGAGAGGGGTGAAAGGTGGCTTAAGGAGGATTGAAGCATGTGCAGGGGGCTAGCTTAGTAAGATATTCAAGGTGTGCCTTTTTTGAAGAGGTAATGACTAGGCACTTGTCAGATAGCTATGGGAAGTGAGCTCCAACAATGAGGGCAGCATAGAAGAAAGCATTGGTACCCTTAGTTATTTTTCACCTGAGGATATGAAGGGGAGTTAGATCCACAGATCTGAGACCATGAGAGGAGGTCCTCTGGTACGGCATAGGGGCTAGGGATGCAGGAGTTCCTGACCTGATGATGTTATCAGTCATGGAGCTAAGGGAGAGGAGATAATGAGCAGTTGGGGAGGGCCAGTTTAGTTCCATATAGAGCTGGCAGTGATGCTTACGACGAGGAGAGGCAGAGGCATACCGGCAGATATTATTGTAAGTTGTGTCCCATCTGTGAAGAGAGGTTTTAGATGCACCTACGTAGGTGATAGCACAGTAGGTAAGGGATGAGAGCATATTGCCTCTAGCAATGGCCAACCTAGCTGAGGGTGTAAGGACATAACTAGTTTTACAGGAGATCCTTAGTTTGGTATTGACTGATTTGCAGATGGTAGAGATGTGTTAGTTGAAATCCAGGCATACATCAAGCAGTACGTCCAGATATTTGAACGAGCATATTGTTTCTAACAGGGAGTCACTGTCACCATAGATTTGCAGCTAGTCTCAATTATGCCCAAGCTTGGTTGCAAAGCTAAAGAGCATGGCTTGTGTTTTGCCAGCATTTAGGACAAGCTTGTTTTTAGAGAACCAGTGCTGGATGTTTCAGAAATTGGATGAGAGGGAGAGATTAACATCTGAGATATTTCTGGAGCAAGTATACAGAACCAGGTCATCCACATAAAGCAGAGAAGAGCATGAAGAGGTGCTCTGAGTGATATTGTTGATGAAAATGGAGAATAGGAGTGGGCCAAGAATGGACCCCTGAGGAACACCTATGTTAATGGTAGTGGGACTACATATGGTAGAATAAACTTTACAACCTGTTGTCTGTCAGACAGGTAACTCTTAAACCTGTCCACAACCTGTGGCGAGAAGCCCAGAGACAGCAATTTGGCTAGAAGAAGAGGGTGGTTAACCAAATCAAACGCTTTGGTTAGATCTATGAAGACCATGCCAGTGAGAAGGCCATTGTCTATGGTGGTGAATATGTCATTAGTGAATTTTAGAAGGGTAGTGGCAGTACTATGCCCTTTATGGAAGTCACGCTAGTTGTCAGATAGGAGATTATTGTCAAAGAGAAAGGATATAGTTTGTGTGGCAACCAGTTTCTCGAAGATTTTGCTCACAATGGAGAGTGTGGCTATGGGTTGGTAGTTAGAAATGTCTTTAGGATCACCTTTTTGAAAACCGGGGTAATTCTGGCAATTTTCCATATGCTGGGGACAGAACTATTGCAGAGAGACAAATTGAAAATTTTTGCCAAGGGGAGGCAATGAAAGGAGAGGAACCTTCAACAGCTTAGGCCCAAGGCCATCTGAGCTAAAACTAGTGCTGTCAGAGATGGTGTTTAACAGCTTCAGAACATCCAATCTTGTAATAGTTTTGAAACGGAAGGGGGGTGGTAGGCCAGAGTAGTGTTAGCATGTACTTGAGGAGTGGTGTCATGACCTGTTGGGAAGGAGGAAGTGTATTTTGACAGATCTGAGAAATGAAAGTTGAAAGAGTTAGCAATTGGGGTAGGATTATTGCAGTGGATTCCGTTTATAACCATGTAATTTGCTGCCTGGGGGCGATTTGTTCCAAGGAATGTTTTTATGTGTGCCCGGAATTTCCTAGAGTTGCCAGCAGAGTCTAACAATAACCCTTAACAGAATGAGCTTTTAGAGAGGTGAATATTTATTTTGCAAGGATTTCACGCATTCTTCAATTTTCAATTCAGTTTTTAATTTTATACTGGAAAGTATGTGAGCAAAAATGCTCGTTTTCACAAATGTCAAGTGGTACAGAAAATTGATAATACAGAGAAAAAGGTAAAACAAAATCAACAAAATGTTACAGTATTTACAGTAGGAACAGTGTATATGAGAGGATCATCTGGTTTAGAAAAAAAAATTCAGAACACACAACAAAAGAGGCAATAAACAGATACAGATAAACTCTAAGGTATCTTAAGGGTTGGTGGACATTCAGGGGTGTTGCCTACCAGGGTGGGCACAAGTGGAGAATTGGAGGAGGTGGTCCTTGAGAGAGGAGGTGAATGAGCCAATTGAACTACAGGTCTAAAGTTCAAGGGGCAGTTTATTGTAAAACTTAGGGCCCTTTTATGTGATGGAATTCTGCGCATGCTTGGTGCTGTAAAAAAGGGTGTCGAATATATGACAGGCAGCCCACTCTTGTACTGCACTTGGGAACCAATAAGGGGAAAAGGGAATTAACGCTGAACATAGTCATAAAGATCAGAAGGAAGACCTGAGACCTTATAATGCTTCCAGCTCTTATCTCTAGTGTGGAGTTGAGCCAGTAGGTCTTTGTGGAGCCAAGAATTCTACGCATAAGTAAAGTGCACCAAATTGATCCAGGAAGAAGTCTAATGCAGACTGGGCATCACAGACCGCGTAAATGAAGGACCAGTCAACTGAAGAGATGTTATATAGGAAGTTAGCCTGATCTAAATTTGCAAAGCTACGGAGGCAATGTACTTGGGTGGGTGGGAGGGGAGTGATTTGGCATGCCAGATACAGTAAATTGGAGTGGTCACTAATGGCATCAGCCAGAGTTCCAGCAGCCACAATTCTATTGACGCAGTTTGTCAGTACCCAGTCAATTAGGGTACCAGATTTGGAGGAGGATACAACCATAGTGTGTTCAGTGATGAGCTGGTGCAAGTTATTTTCTTGCACTGTGGAAAGCAGTGATTTATTTGCTTTTCCAAGCCAGTTAAGGTTTAGGCCCCCATGGATGAGAACTTCATGACATCCTGCAGCTTGAGTGATATGCTCAAGAAGTTCGTTAAGGCCGGAGAGTCCACCAAGAGGCAGATTGTAAGTGCATACGATGTGCAATTTCATTTTACCTAGGAGTAGGACAGCATGCATGGCTTCACAGAACTTGGGTGGGGAGGGCAGAGAGGTTGACATGTGATTTGTAGAAAATGGCAATGCCGCCCCTTGGTTTTGAGGTACCCCTGTCACATCTAATGAGATTATAGTATATCACAGACTGCATCAGGTATGGATGGTTTGAGCAAAGTTTTTGAAAGGCAGAGGATATCAGGGTGATAAATTCCAGTCCATGCCTCAAGTTCAGATAAGTTACATACAAGAGGGATGTCTGGTGATGTCACCAAACTGTTGGCCATGCTGTAGCTGAGCTCCGTGCAATACCCATCAAACAAAACTCTCCCCGGTATGTCTAAACCAATTCAATATTTAGAAATATGGCAACCAGAACTACCGGAGGGAGTAGCTCAGGCTGATCTCACAACAAAAAATACCCCATGCAGCCGGATAGCGGTAGACTGTCACAGCAATCACCACTCAGCAGGAGCGCTTCACTGGCCAGCCACTCTGGCCTAGACCAAGATACAGACATGGAGGGTGAATGTCTGTCATGCTCTCACTTCGAAACCCTGCTCCATGAAATAAAGTCATTCAGAGGAGAAAACAAGCGAGAACTGCAGACAATACAGCGGCAGTTAAAGACTGTGGAGGAGCGGCTAGAAGAATCAGAAAAACACATTTCCTCCATAGAAGAAGATACTATTCACATGGCCCTTGATTACCTACTACAGCAACAAGAGGAAACACAATCAAAACTCTTGGACCTTGAGTCTAGGTCTCGGAGAGATAATCTAAGGACATATGGCCTACCGGAGGGTGCGGAGACGGGGAGGATATCAGAATTCCTCGAGGACTTGCTGAGAGATGTACTGGAACTATAACCAAACTTCCACTTTCGGATTGAGAGGGCACATAGAGCATTGGCACCTCGATCAATGGATCCCAAGGCTCGTCCTCATTCGGTGGTCTTAAAACTATCGAGCTATAAAGATAAAGAAGAAATCCTTTGGAGGGTTTGGTCCAAAAAAAGTTACGTACAATGCAGCTCGTCTATTTGATAATGATTACCCTGTGGAGATTGTCAAACAAAGGATGGCCTATGTGGCAGTACTGAAGGAACTAAGCACCCACTAGGTGAAATTTCAAACCCCGCACCCCTCCAAGCTTAAAGTATTTTGGGATTCTGGCCCCATAACCTACCAGACACCAGAGGAGGCCAGGGCTGCGATGCTAGAAAGAGGGTGGAGGATGGCAGACACAGCTCCGAAAGCACAATGCTCCAGAGTGCCTAGCATAAGATGGACAGCGGGAGAATTACATCACCACAAAAACAAGGCCAAGCAGGCGGTGCCAGCAATGATACAGGATATACACAGGTTGCTCCAACTGCAAGAAGAAAAGAAAGCCGCTAAGAGATCTGAACTCCCCTCGTAAACCTGAAAATCACAGGTCAGTTTATTTGATGCTGATTGACAAGGGGCCTGATCCCTCATGGGGTCTATCCTGTTTGGCACTCTGACTGCAGAGTAGCCCTTTAGCTTCAGAACTACACTGGCTTTTCAAGTGTCTTGCTTCCTCCATGATGGAAAGGGGGCAGCAATAATTAGTTATAATCAGACTCAACCGAGACTTTCAAGCTTCTCAAACCTGCCATGTGGGGCTGGGAACTAAATAAGCAACAGAGGAGTTTCATTTAATACCCTCACCTGTAACCCCCCTGTGTTTGTTTTTCTCTTTCCTTCTGCTTTTATTACTGCCTCTCCCCATGGATGGATTAACCTGGCAGTGATTGCACTTGTCTGGAATGCTTTGCTGCAAAGAAATGCTTAGAAGGGACTAAATGTGACTTTATTTCTCTATTTTTGTCTCCATTGATAAATATTCTCAACGTATGCATTAATACGTATGACATTTAGCCCTGAACAGCGTTAATTAGACAAAGTTCATTTTATTTGTGCACACAACTTTCTAATTGAGAAGTTTCTATGACAGGAATAGAAGCCTATCAGATTTGCTTTAACTGAATGAATGTCTTGATGCCCGTGATGCAGAAGTAAATACTCGAAAAGAAGATTGTGTGATTGGGGGGGTGGAGAGAAGAGAACAAACACTGCATCTAGTGGGTGCTAACTGATGGGAACACAAATGGGCTCTTTGTATGTTGTGTCTAGGGTACAAAGGAGGGATACCCAAGCACCCCTATGCCTATGGGGAACGAAGGGTAACACTGTTGGGGTGAATAAGAGTCCCAGGACCACTTGAAAACAAATACACAGATTTTATTTCACATTTGATTGGTCAATGAAGACTTGCTGGAGTAGGGAACTGAATGGGAGGCAGACTATTGGCATTTTCCCTCTGTTTGGTGACGGCAATTGTATGTAGCAACTACCAACAAGCTGCGGTCCAACCGAGGTTGGGACCAGAGGGGCCTGGAGGTTCATTCCTCCACTTTACCCCTCTCCCTATGGTGATGCCTACTAGCACCACTGCAGAGTGTAGAAAGGGAGCTAATTAGATTGCTCCTCTCCATTGGAAGCAGTTTTGTAAATATGTTAAATAGTTTGGTTAATTGTTTGCTGTTGCCTGAAGAAGTAGTATATTGACATACAGGAGAGATCCCCAGTAGATAGATCCACATAGAAACCATCCAAATGCAGTACTCTCTAAAAAAGGTAGACAGAAAGAGGGATAGGAGGACAGATGAGCAGATGCAGGTTAACCAACTGAAATACTAAATGGGTAAAGACACCCACTAGTGCCTTGATATATACTTGTGGGCTCTAACATGAAAGTAGCAATCTGTTCACAAAATGTGAATGGACTCAACAACCTGGTGAAACGCCATAAGGTCCTAACCTACCTAAAGAAACAAAAACCTACTTTTTTATTACTCCAGGAAACACATCTTGGGAGAACAGAGCATCGGAAACTCCAGAAGTTTGGGTTAACACATGTCATAGCCACTACATATAAAAAGGGTAAGAGAAGAGGGACAGCAGTCCTGATACTCCGATATGCCCACTTTCAGATCAGTTCAACCTATACCGATCCAGAGGGATGATTGGCAATAGTAGAGGGCCTCTATGAGGGAGTGCAGGTTACCCTGGTCAGCTTGTACATTCCACTGGGCACAGATGCTCACACAGCCAGATCACTCCTGCAAAGAATAACAGAGCACCATAAGGGGATGGTAATAGTGGGGAGGATCATAATTTTGTGTACGACTATTCAGATAACACAAACTCAAAACCACATAGAAAGATGGGAGCCCAACAGGGGCCCCACATATACATGATGGAGGCAGACTTGGTCGATGCATGGAAATTCATGCATCCACACAGAAAGGATTATTGTCACTACTCATACCCACACAGGACATACACACGTATCTATTTTTTCCATATTTTAAAAGAACACCAATATCGTATTCTGAACTGTGAAATGACACCCTCTGTGTTATCAGACCACTCCCTCCTGACTTTAGAATTGGAGTGGGGGGGGCGCCAAAAAGAAGAACCTTATTGAAATTCAACAATTACTTGCTGAATCTCCCACAATTTAAAGAGATGATAGAGACTAGGACCCAACAGATCCTGAAGGAGAATAACACACCAGAGATATCAACAAGCACCATGTGGGATACCCTTAAGGTGGTCCTTAGAGGGGACATCATTAAGTCTGCGGCCCATTATAAGTGGATGCAGGCAAGCCTGTTAACCAGCTTGCAGACCCAATTAAAAGACTTAACAGAAGAGCACGCTGGAGGGAATGAGGAGGTGCTACACCTAGTGGAGGCAACGAGACAGAGAATTCAACACATATTAAATATCAGAACAGAACAATCCCTCCAACTTTTCAAACAAAAATACTATGAAGGAAGCACAAGAGCCACATGCCTGTTGGCTCATCACCTCCGGAAGAGGATGACTCAGTCATCTATTACCCAGGTTAGATCACACACTACTGGGAAGCTAGAAACGAACCCCTCATGAATCACACACATATTTACACACTTTTAACACACATTCTATATGCCAGATCACTCAACAAAACCACAGAGAGTTGAGGATTTTCTGTCAGGGCAAGCCCACCCTACTCTCTCTCAAATGCAACAGAACATTTTAAAAGCACCAATTACCAATGCAGAAATAGTACAGATGATATCTGCTCTGCAGACAAATAAAAGCCCAGGGCCAGACGGCTACACTGCAGAATTTTATAAACAGTTCCAAAAGAAGCTGCTCCCAGTACTCCACCTGGCCTGTGAGGTTGTTATGGAAGGAGATGGGGCCCCTACATCTTGGTGATATGCCACTATTTCTAGCATTTTAAAACCAGGCAAGGACCCTTTGACTTGCTCTTCGTACAGGCCAATATCGGTACTTAATATTGATTACAAAATATTTACAGCAGTAATGGCAAAGAGAATTGAAAAATACCTGCTCCATTTGGTCAATGAGGACCAATGTGGCTTTATCCCAACCAGAGAAGCACAGGATAACATAAAGAAAACATTACACCTTATGTTCCACACTGCCCGGTCGAAATCCCCCTTCCTCTTTTTATGTTTGTGTAACCCCCCTACAAATGGGGGTTCCCCGAAAGTCTTCCTTGAGCTTGCCTAAATGCTCACTGCCAGGCTGGTGTCCTGCGCTTTAGCAGTTTAAATGTGATTACCAGAGCTTGTATAGCCTCTGTGTACTATCTCTTTAAAAGCTGCCTGTCTTGCAGCATAAGTAATCTGAGAGGGAGCTCTGTTGAAAGATGTAACTATTTGCTGAAAATCATTTAGAGTGATAATGATAATGTAGTTTGTCTAACCTGCCTTCTTTACAGCAAGGACTGTTATGTTTATCCCCACCATTTTGGCCCAGAACTGCCGAATTGGGCCATTCAGTCTGGTGGGACCTAAAATGGAGCCAGACTACAGGAGCTAAATCTGTAGGAACTGTAGTTTTTGGCACCTTTTTGAAACTGAAGTGGGAGCTCTTGTTGTGACTGACAGATCAGCCAACCAAACCTTTTGGATCTTGGGGAAATCCCAGACTGCTTGCAATTTACAGTTAGATCTAAGTTGAAAGCTGAGGAAGAAAGAGCTCAAGTGTTTTGAGCATAATCCTGAGTGGATTCGCATAGGAGAACTGTGAAAGGGCTGAGTTTTTGGCCTGCATGTCTGCCTGCTGCCCCTGAGAGGGAGAGAAGAGAATTATTTTGGACTAAATCCAAGTTTGTGAGAATGAAGTAGCCACTGATTTTTTTTTAGCAGGCTCATACCTGAAGAAGACTGAAGATTTCGCTGAATGCAATCGGCCTGTCAGGATTTCCAGCTGCTTTTGAATCCCTGGTTTGTGCGGAGACTTTGTGTTCGTGACCGGAGAACAGTTTGCTTGGTACAGTAGAATTTCCTTACATGTAAATGTGCTGTATATGGAAAGTGGGTCATGATTTGGTCCCCCACTGTGTGAACTGTGTTCTGCTTGCTGGAAGCTGTATTCAGCCCAAAACGGACTGTAACCGAATTTGTCTTCATTTGGCCTGGGCTTTGCCACACTGGCCCAGCCAGACTACCCGCTGCACAGAGAAAGCCATCAATGAGAGACCTGCCTAGGGATCAGCTCCCTGCTCCACTCTTGAGCAGGAACAATGCCTCGGCGAATCATGGGGGCCCTGCTTCTCCTGGTACTCCAGATTAACCACCTGCTGTCTCGATTTTCGTCCAGCCTGTGTCCAGTCTTGGGTATCGTGAGTAATCATCAGGGTAGCTCCCTGCAACAACAGCCTAATCTAAATGTGTGTCATCTGATTGTCTTGTTGTTTTTCTTTTCACGAACTGAGCCCTCTGGCTCCGGATTACAAACAGTGTATGTTATGCATGTTGTTTTTCTTCCATCACAGGGCCCCAACCAGCTGCAACATTCCTGGCTAGCCTGCCATTCTCCATCGGGGTACCCAGAGTGTGTGACTGTTTATAGACCTTGAAGTGCATGCATAACTGTTTGAATGATAGTCTTTAAGCAAATTAACCTGATTACGCCCCTCCCTTGTTCAAGTCCCTTAAATAAATCAGATCTAACTTGTTTTTGCATTTGCCCTGACTGTGGTTCCAGTTTGTGCAAGAGTACTGTACTGCTGTTATTTGCTGTGTATAACCTTGTTTTACAGGGGGTCCCCAGGGCCGAACCAGAGGAAAGCCCTGGTGGTAAGTGCAAACAGTGTGGGTACTTGTGTGGTGTATCAGGGATATTGTGAAAGTGATTATTGTGTATTGTTCCAGCCACTAGTAAGGAAAGAGGGGGGTTACAGTGTCCCAGAGGGATGTGCCCAGGTTAGCTTGACCACTATCAACCCTGACCCTCCGGGTGGAGTCACCCATTTCAGAACTCAGGCACCTTAACCTGTTACTAGCCAAGCAGGCAGGGGTAGTAGCCCTTGGGATAGCACCACCTAGGAGTTACATTTGGATGCTGAAAAGGCCTTTGATCAGGTGCCATGGTCTTTCTTAGAGGCCACATTAGGGAACATGAATTTCCCCGAGGAATTTGTGCAGGTAATACAATCAATATACGATAGACCAATGGCCCAAATCAAAATGAATGGCTCCATATCTGAACCTATCCCCTTACTCCGGGGCACAAGGCAGGGATACCCATTGTCACCCCTGCTATTTACCCTATACTTGGAGCCTTTGGCCCAGGCAATCAGGCAAAACCAGAATATACAGGGAGTGGAAGCTGGGGGAGAGCACCATAAGCTACAGTAGCCCTCTATGCAGACAACCTGATTATATACCTGGTTACTCCTGAATCAACGCTGCAACCACTGTGGCAGCTACTCGGGGAATTTGGAGAGCTAGCAGGATATAGGGTAAATACCTCAAAAACTGAAGTTTTAAAGTTTAACTATACCCCCTTGACCTCAATAGCATGCTCATTTCCTTTTAAATGGAACCTCCCTTGTCTCAGATATCTGGGAGTATGCCTAACTGGAGATCCATCCAGATTAGGAGATATAAATCTCACTCCATTGACAGATTAAATAACATCAGACCTAGAAAGATGGAAATCCTTACCACTCCCTCTGATTCAAAGAGTGGACGCAATAAGGATGAACCTTCTGCCTTGTCTTCTCTATATGTTCCAAACCCTCCCACACTATTGCCAAAAGGACTGGTTCAAGAAATAAATAAGAAGATTTCTAGGTATATATGGGGAGCTCAAAGACCCAGGGTATGGTTTACAATACTCCAACTACCTAAAAAGCAGGGGGGTATAGCTCTACCAGACTTCGAAGCTGTGCTGCCACATAGTAAGCTTCCGATTCCCATATATTGGTTACACCTCAATATCAAGCAAAATGGAGAGACCTGGAGTTGAGAAAAGAAGACTTACTTAATCTAAATAAATTGTTATTATAATACCCATCTCCATTTATTAAAGTTATAACAAATAACCCCTATACAGTCAACACAACAAAGATCTGGAGAACAGTTTTAAACTCTGAACAGCTAGCCCCATATAGACCCAATATATTTCTTTGCCATATCATCAACAGTTCACTCCAGCACTCTTGGATCATGGATTTGGGAGATGGGAAAGAATGAAGGTGCACCTGATAGGACACTTCATCAAGGGGAAAGATCTGTTATCAGTAGCTGAACTACAGGCCCTCTATGGCATAAGAGAACAAGATAGACTCTGAGTGCTACAGGCCTTAGATTTCTCCAAAAGACAATTGAGAAATTTACCACAGGAGAACTCCCTGTCAATTTTAATAGATATAATCAGAGCTGCCATAGATGGGCAAGTTGCTATGACACACATGATCTCTAGCTCTATAAGGGAATGATAGCCTACAAAGGAGACTCCTTGCAGAAGCTTAGGAAAATCTAGGAGAGGGATCTGGGGATCTCACATACAGAAGACAAATGGAATAGACACCTGAGTTGTATACATAGAGGGTTATCCTCCAACACCTGGAAAGAATTTTCCTGGAAGGTCTCTCTTAGGTACTTTAGAATGCCAGCAATGCAGGCAAAATATATGCAGAGGAGAGACACCACCTGCTGGAGAAACTGTGGAAATAAATCTGCAACTCATGGGCACATTTTTTGGCAATGCCCCAAGCTGCAACCTTTTATACAAAACCTAAACACTGCTCTTTCCCAAATTTTTATGGATATCCATCACCTCACTCCAGAATTATTATTCTTTTCAGACTTTCCAGTCTCATGTAGGGACCCAAAGACAAAAAAACTCTTAATAATTTGTATATTAACTGCAAAATAAGTCATAACAAAGAATTGGTTGTTGCCAGCCCCATTAACAGTCACCCAGTGGGATGACATAATGATTCAGTCTTACAAGATGGAGCAGATAACAGCAACCATAGATAAGACAAAAGAATCATTTGAACGGACATGGAGGAGGTGGGTGATGCATATCTCCACACAAAACCCAATTTTGTTCCATAACAAGTGTGATGTTCTGTGAGAACCTGTTACCTGTTATCCTGTAACTGGTTCACATACCAGATGAACTCAACCCTCTTAAAATGATACTGCTAAATATAAATTTTGTTATTATTAATTCAGTGAAGAGATCAACTTAACAAATAATCACTGTATTATTAATTATCACCTGAAAAACCTTAAGTTATAAAGTGTACTGTCAGGCTGTATTGTTAAGTGTGGTTAGTTACAGAATTTCTTACTAACTGCCCTCCTTCCCACCTTAAGCCAGGTCTACTTTTATAGCCACTGGATTTGACTGACAACAGGAACTTCCTGTTTGGCAGTAGGAAGGGAAGGATCAGTGAGACACATTAGTTTCATCAACCTTGAAGGGAAAAAGAAAATTAGCTCTTTCTCCCCTCCCCCCCCCCAGCTGCTGGAGGTCTGAGTCCAAGCAAGGAGGAAGGAGACTACTGAAGACTACAGGAAGTTCCTGACCAAGAACAGGAAGGGCGAGAGTTGTAAGGGTACATAGGCAGTAGGAAAGTAGGTGGAAAATACATAGAGGGAGGAGAGAGTAAGCATAAAATGCAACAGGAGAGGGGACACAAAATAAGTCATGATAGGAGTGGTGCAGTGCAATGGCTGTGGGGCAGCAGTGTTCCAGGAGACATTCTGGAGGCTAGAATGCTGCCCTATTTGCAGGCATCTCTCTGGTCTGAGGGAGGAGGTTGCCTGTCTCCAGGATGACCTGGCTAGGATTCGTGAAACCTCTTCACCCACCCAGGGACCACCAGGGCCACTGCCGCTACCTCAGAGGCTGTCAAGAAAGAGGAGTGGTTGGACCACGGTGGGCTCAGAGAGGGAGAGGGTGGTGGAACAGAGGTGCATCCCTCCAGCTGTACCTCTCTACAATTCATATGCTCTTCTGGTGAAGAGTAGTTCCTCTATGGAGGCATCTGCAGTGCAGACCAAGGGGGATGCTGGGAACCTCCACAAAAGAGACCCACAGGAGGGTGGCAAGAGGCCCCACAGGGGAAGAAAACAACTCCTGGTGGGGGACTCAACCATTAAGGGAGTAGAGAAAGGGGAGAGGGAGGTAAGGTGCCTGCCTGGTGCCACAGCTTGGAGGGACAGGAAGCGAATCCTCAGGATCATGGCAGCAGCTACATGAGGGAGGGAGCTGGATGTCATTGTCCACCTAGGGAAAAATGACCTGGCTGGGAATGGGATCAGAGCAGTGCAAGAGGAGTTTGTAGAGTTGGGCAGGGGCCTTAAACAAGTAGCACACATGGTAGCCTTCTCAGAGGTGCTGCCTGTCTATGGCAAGGATGATGTTAGGGTACCCAGCACCATGGGATTCAATGAATGGTTGAAAAACTGGTGTAGAGCTCAGGGTTTTGGCTTCATTGGGGACTGGGGAGCCACCAGAAGGGATGCAGGCCTATACTGGCACGATCATCTGCATTTGTTCAGGGGGGGAACTAGGATCCTAGGTGATAGGTTTAAATGCTTCATTGACATTTAAACTAGTCAAGGTGGGAGGCACTGAAAAGGAACAGGGAAATCCCAACCTCCCCCCACAAAACACAGTAATTAGCAAGGTAAAACACCAAGGTAGAGAAGTCATTCTGGAGCAGAACAGTGGTAAATGCAAAAAAGGCAAAGGCAGTAAGGACAAAGATGGGGCTAAAAGGGGTAAGGCCATCAAAAAATGGAGGGTGATGAGTACCAATGCCCGTAGTCTGTGTAACAAGCTCCCTGAACTAGTGGCCTTGATGGAAGAGGGATGCCTGGTTATTGTGGCAGTCACTGAAACATGGTATACAGAGAACCATGACTGTGATGTCAACATACCAGGATACACAATCTACAGGAGGAAGAGGGAGGGTAAAAGAGGAGGAGCTCTCTATGTAAGGGAAGGGATTAAAGCAACAGAACTAAAGAGTAAACATGAAGTAGATGAGTCATTATGGGTCACCCTGGAGACAGGAAATGGCACCACAATCCACATGGGAGTTGTGTACAGACCCCCATTTCAGGGTATGGGAGTGTACAATGAAATGATAGAAGGCATCCTTAAAATGACAATAAAAGGGGAGCTATTGTTAATGGGAGACCTGAATATGCCAGATGTTAACTGAAGCACCTTTGCTGCAGACACATCCAGGAACAGGGTCATTCTTGATGCCCTACAAGGGGCATGCCTCAGACAGCTAGTACTGGAACCCACTTGGGAGGGAGTAATCTTAGACCTGGTACTCTCAAATGGGGACAGAGAAAGGATCTCGGATTTTGAAGTGGAGTGCCATCTGGGAACAAGCGACCACCAAACAATGTGGTTCACAATAAACACAGCCATATAGTCAAGCTTGCTAAAAGCAAGAGTACTGAACTTGAGGGCTGACTTTTGGAAAATGAGAGAGTGCTTCAGAAAAGCACTAGCAAATAGGCAAGACAGAGGGGTGGAGGAACAATGAGGAATAATAAAAACAGCCATCACAGAAGCAACAAGCCTTTGTGTGTAGTGAATCAATAAAACAAAATGAAGGAAAAAACACTATGGTTTTCAAAAGAGGTGGTAGGGAAGGTTAAGGAGAAAAGGATAGCATTCAGGAAATATGAGGAAACACAGAAGGAGCAGGACAGAGAACTTTATCAATTAAAGCAGAAGGAGGCAGGGAAGGCAGTCAGAATAGCAAAGGCCCAACCCAAGGAAAATATAGCCAATTCTGTTACGAAGGGGGATAAAACCTTTTATAGGTATATTAGGGAGAGAAGAAAGACCAAGGGAGGGATACGGAGACTAAATAAAGGGGAGGGAATGTGGACAGAGGGTGACAGTGAAAAAGCAGGGATATTGAACAAATATTTCTACTCAGTATTCACAACAGAAGAGGAGGGGGAGGTACCTAAACCAAACAAGAGAAACACTCTGGATAGAGGGGTCGATACCAGTTCATTCACAGAAGAAAGGGCTTTGAAAGAACTCGTGAAACTGAGGGTGGATAAAGCAATGGGGCTTGATGGGATTCACCCAAGAATTCTAAAAGAATTAAGGGTAGAACTAGTGACACCACTGACTACTCTCTTTAACAAATTATGGGAGGATGGGGCGGTACCTGAGGACTGGAGGAGGGCAGATGTGATTCCACTTCACAAAAGTGGGAGCAGGGCAGAGGTAGGAAACTACAGACTGGTTAGTTTGACTTCAGTAGTAGGGAAAATGATGGAATCACTTCTGAAGGAAAGAATTGTTGAGTACCTAGAGGCCAGTGGGGCACAGGACCCAAGGCAGCATGGATTCACAGTGGGAAAGTTGTGTCAGACAAATCTAATTGATTTCTTTGACTGGGTGACCAAAGTAGTAGACCAGGGAGGGGCTGTGGATATGGTCTACCTAGATTTTAGCAAGGAATTTGACACAGTCCCACACAAAAGATTAATATACAAGTTAGCCAGCCTTGGAGTGGGTCCCATGGTGGTCGCCTGGATAAAAGTGTGGCTGGACAACAGGACACAAAGGGTAAAAGTAAACAGAGTTCACAGTGAAGAAAGGAGGGTAACTAGCAGGGTACCGCATGGTTCAGTAATGGGACTGGTCCTCTTTAATGTCTTTATAAGTGACATTGGAGAGCACCTGGAAGGAAAAGTATGTCTCTTTGCAGACGACACAAAGATCTGCAACAGGGTCGATACACAAGGTGGGGTGGAAAGGATGAAAAGGGACTTGGCAAGATTGGAGGAATGGTCAAATGTATGGCAGCTCAGATTCAATGCAAAGAAGTACAAGGTAATGCACCCGGGAAACAAAATCCCAGGGGAAGAGTACACAATGGGGGGTGAGATACTAACAATAAAAAAAAAATCGAAAGGGACCTGGGAGTAATTATATCAGATGATCTAAAGGTGGGCAAGCAATGTGAGAAGGCAGTAAGAAGGGCTGGGGAGATACTGGGAGGCACAGGGAGACGCATCAACAGTAGAAAACAGAAAGTTGTTATCCCTCTGTACAGACAGTTGGTGAGACCCCATCTGGAGTACTGTGTGCAGTTCTGGAGACCCCATCTCCGCAAAGACATAGATAGAGTAGAGACTGTTCAGAGGAGGGCAACCAAAATGGTGCAGGGTCTGCACCAGAAGACATATAAAGAGAGAGACTAAAGCAGCTTAATATGTATACCCTTGAGGAAAGGAGAGAGAGGGGGGACATGATAGAAACTTTCAAGTACCTCAAGAGAATCAACAGAGTCCAAGAGGGCAGCATCTTTTCAGAAAAAAAGATGTGCAACAACAAGGGGGCACAATTTGAAGATACAGGGGGGACAATTCAGAGGTAATGTTAGAAAGTATTTTTATACTCAGAGGGTTGTGGATGCAGGGAACAGCCTTCCTGAGGAGGTTGTGGAGTCAAGAAGAGCGGGAAAATTCAAGAATGCATGGGACAGTCATAAAGCAATTCTAGTGGGGGGTAGGAGGACGTAAGCTGTTGGTTAACTAGAGTCTGCAGTTTATTCATCAGGTAGGGAAATGGGCAGACTAGGTAGGCCAAGCGGTCCTTATCTGTCAAATTCCTGTGTTTCTATGTTAGTTGCCTATATGCTGAATCTCGTTATGTGCTGTAATTGTATCAAAAAGATTGAAATAAAAAGGAAAAGTTGAAGAAAAAATGACATACAAGGATCCTAATGTTGATGTGAAACACACGGAGACCCTTAAAGCTATTCAGTTCTGCAGCAGTGTATGAGAGATGTATGGATGGGCCAGGGTTAAGCTTGGTATCACCAGCCAGGATGAGTTCCAGGAGGAGCAGGTACCAATACTTACGATTGACAAAAGGATATAGTCAGGATACCATGGAAACAGAAGGACTTTTTAATTGTATAGGCAGCAGCAGCATGAAAGTAATATTTTGGGATAAGTAGGAAGGTAAGGTCAAAGTGTCTATTAGATAGTATGAGTAAATTGGAGCAGGTGAAGTCGTGATTGGGGGGAAAAACCTCATGGGATATAAAGTAGGGGAGTTGTGAGAGCCAAGCCAAGAGGAATAGTGTTAAGCAGGTAACTATCAGTATTCTAGTCTGAACAGCCATAGTGAAAAAGAGCAGCTGCCAGCAAGATGGCTTAAGCGGGTGAGGAAAGCCACTGGAGAGGCTAGAAGCCCAGTATGTAAGCTGCACAGATTTAGAGCTGATGGTGACACAGGAAGCGAGGATAGTGATTACTAGCAGCTGTAAGTAAACTGTACGGATTAGGGCAGTAAAGGACACAGAGGAGAAGGAGACGTTACTGTACAGTGATTTGTAAGCTGCAATGATATAAAGTTAAGGGTGAACACAGGGGAGAGAGATAAGAAGTTTTGAGGTAGTACAAAGATGTTGATAGAGATCAGAGTCAGCCGCGCTGCCCCTAGCGGTTAGTTTCTATAAGCAGCAAATGAGAAAGTGAGCACTTAATAAATATCAGTCATGTCAGTCACATGACAGCTTAGCTCTATAAAGCTAGAACACCAGATAGGGCAGGTGGGCTGGGTACTCTGAGCAAGCACAAACGATTCTACAGCTGCAGATGAATTAGATAAATAAGCAACTGAGTCACACTACAGCTGTAAGAGCCAACGTAGTTAGGGAAGCAGCATTCAGACCAGTAAGGTATCCAAACAAAAGAGTGCCAAGTTTAAAAGGTGTTCTTTGTCTGGTGCACAACACATCTGGTACCTGCAGCTTCAGGGACTCTGGGCAGGTGACCGGTCCATAGCTCTGAACTACAAGGGTAGTTCGGTGTAGAAAATTAAGCCCTATCAGGGGCTGATGATCCTGGGGAGAGAGGGGCAGAAATAGGCAAGTTAAATGCAGGCCTGTCGGCGCAGCAGTTGGATTTCCGCTTGCAACACTGGTGACCCAAGTTCGGGAACGGACCTAGGTCATTGGAGGGCCGGCCGGGGGAGAAGGATCGAGCATCCCATGGACTGCTCTCCTTCTCCAGGGGGAAGGTGCAGTGCATGACCGGTGCCAGAGGGACCCCTGGCAGAGACTGGGAGTGCCACAGCAGCCAGCATCAGCAAGATTCTGAGGGGCCGGATGGATGCAGGTGTCACTGCACACTACCACCCCTCCCTTACAGGGGAAGACAAGAATGCTGCATCCAGCGCCTTGATGGCGCCCGCCTCGCTGCTTCCAAATTGCTCTCAGCTAACTCCCCCAACGTCTGCAGTACTTAGGGCCAGTGCCGGAGCCCCACCCTGGGGGGAAAGTCAGGGCTTATCGACGGGGAGTGGCAGTTCATGTGGGTAGCAAGGGATGGCGAGGACCGTGACCCAGGCTGAGGTACGGCACTGGATGTGGCCCAAAAGTATAAATAAAAAGAAATAGGCAAGTTAATCTGGGGGGCAGGGCAGTCAGAGCAGAAATTGGATTGTAGGGAGGACCTAGAAAACTGAACTACAATGTGGAGGGGGGGGAGAAAGGGGGGAGTAGCAGAGAGAAATTCAAAGGCAGATGGCCAGAGTAAGGAAAGGCAGGAATGCAGGGAACAGTTTACTCAGCAGAGAGTAAAAGAGCAAAATCATAGAAGAAAAATCAACTCCTGTTGTAAGACAGTTTAAAAATCACAGTGTTCCAACTACTGCTGTAGGAGCTAAGCCTCTGTGCACAGTGAGAATAACCAGGCAATAAATCAATTCAAATAGTCCCCCTACAGCTGTAAGAGCTGTGGCTATGTGCACAGAGAGGATCTGCTATGCAGTAAGTTAATTAACAAACTAAGTCCCAATTGCAGCTCATTAAAGCTGCTACTCTGAGCAAGCACAAATGATTCTACAGCTGCAGATTAATTAGATAAATAAGCAACTGAGTCCCACTACAGCTGTAAGAGCGAGCTTTGTTAGGGAAACAGCATTCAGGCCAGTAAGGTGTCTGAACAACAAGGCACCAAGTTTAAAAGGTGTTCTTTGTCTGGTTCTCAACGCGTCTAGTACCTGCAGCTTCAGGGACTCTGGGCAGGTGGGTGGTCTGTAGCTCCAAACTACGAGGGTTATTCGGTGTCAAAAACTGAGCCCTATCAGGTTGAGGATCCTGCAGCCTCAGTGACTCTGAAACAGGGGATAACCTTAAGCAATCGCATATCCTTTCTTCAGTAGATCAGTTTGTAACAACAGACTGTGCATGTCCTTCCTCTGCACTTGGTCAGCACCTACTAATCTACTGATCTATCTCCTTAGTGAAAATTAATGTATTCCCATTGTTGGTCTTGTGTGTTTGGGTGATGGGAAGACAGAAAAAAAACAAAACAAGACAAAGAGCCTCAGTGCAGAAGTAGTGATGCACAGTTTACCCCAAAAGACAATGGTAATAAAGCCAAGTTTCAAAGAAATATATCACACATACACTCATATTGCAAAGCATCATGGGATGTATATGCAAATCACCATATTTTAGGCTGGTTCAGCTTAAAGCAGGAATGCATGGTGCCAAAGGGCCTTTCAAACAATCTATAATTTTCATGTATTTAAATAACATAACAGGGGTTTTCTGATAGCTTTACCCCAGTAGCTTGATTCTATACTACAGTCACCTAGTAACTTTTTACCTCTATCAAAAACACCTAGTGCCATGGTATTTTCAACATATGCAGGTTTCATACACATAACACATATACATCAAGGTATTTTATGACATAATGCTATTGCATACTAAATCCAACAATGAGGAACACAGCCTGTTGTTTTACATCAGCTTGGAGGTCACCACAATAATCTGCCTGTATGAGGACCTGAGAGGGAAAAGGAAAATTAAAAAGAACACAATAGCATAGTCATGAAAGGGGAAGGGGTGCCCATAGGTGGCCAACCTTATGGACTAGAAATTGTAAAGGATAGATTAGGCTATAAAATAGAAGAACTGTTGCAGCAGATTTAAGAAAGGGTCGGTCCTCAAGAGTGGCAGGATCTCCCTGTAACAAAGGTACAAAAAGACTAGTACTGAAGGGATTTTTAAGTTGAGGGAGGGGTATGAGGGGGACATGTTCTGAGATTGGAGGGTGGAAGATTCAGGAGAGAAATGAGAAGACTTTTTTTCACAGAAAGGGTGGTGTCTATGTGGAACACATTGCCCGAGGAAGTGGTATCCTGTAAGTCAGTGGGCAGATTTAAAAGGGGATGGGACAAAGAGATGGGGAGGGTCCCCATGGGGGGGGGAGAGAGGGGAAGCTGTAGTGTAATGGAGTGCTAGCTGCACACTCGAGCAGACTTGATAGATCATATGGCCTGTATCTGCTGACAGTTTTCTATGTTCGTATGTATGTGTGCAGAAGATAAGGGAGGGACAAAAAAGTCCTTAATTCTTTGCTTCAAGGAACTGAGATTTTCTTCTCTGCTTCCATCAACAGTCCATGTCAACCAAAAGCTCACATAATGTTCCTGAAGACACACAAAATGGCCAGCACCACTGTCCAGAACATCTTGTTCAGGTATGCAGAAAGGAAGAACCTCAGCATAGCTCTGTCAAACACCAGGAGCATTCATCTGGGTTACCCCAAAATCTTCCTGGCAGATTTTGTGAAGCAGTCTATGACTGGGCAGAAGTTTGACCTTATGGCCCACCACTTGAGATTCAACCTCTCAGAGGTAAGATCAGTGTATGGGAATGAAAACGGATGATGCTGTCCCAGTTATGTGACAGTCCTTAATGAAACCTAGATTCACGATAAGTAGTTGAGTTTATTTACTTATTTGAAAATTGGTAACCGGAAAAGGCACACTGAGCCACGGCTTGTTTCTAAGTGTGACCCGGGGGAAGGGAACAGGGGATGCAAAATACATAGTACTGACACAGTTCACAGTTACAATACTGTGCAGTCAGAGAATGTGATTTATAGCAGGAGTAAGTACGAAAAGGAGCTGGCAATAAAATCAGCTGTTACAACCATACCTATATTGGTAGGAGACAGATGCTAGGCAAGCAAAAAGACAGTTGTGTGACCGCACCTAGGATACTGGCGGTGCTTGGCAAATAATACAAAATGAGTACAGTACCTTGTAAGCTGACACCCACCATAGGCCTGGAGACAATTTCTTCCAGTTTTTAGTCCTTCCCTTTGACCAAAGTACAGCCATGGACGTCCTTCAGTGGTTCAAAAAGGTTTTCTTTATTAATCCACACATGTGTACCACTTATATCCATTTGTTGAGCACTGTACTATATACAGTACTTGATCTTGTAAATATACATTTTAAAAAAAACATTAGGGCCCCATACTCAAAGGAGATGTGTGGTGCATCTCGGTGGAAAATGGAGATGTTGCACACAACCCCAATAATGCACTGCAGCATGATATTTGAAAGTATGGGATGCATCAGTCACAAAGGAATGGGCCAGGGTGCATGAAAACTGGAAGCCGCACAAGTGTAGGGGGTGTTCTCATGCATATGCCATGCAGTGGCATATTAAGTGGGAATGTGCCCCACAAGAGCCAGGAATGTGCAGTGTAAAGATAGGCCAGGAAAAGCTAGCCTAAATCATCCAGCCACCCACAGGCGGGCCATGGCAGTGCAGGCAGTTGCACAGCAGCCTGCCTGGCCCAGCAGTCAAGTGGCAACCCCCCACCCATCCCCAATCCCCGATTGCAATAGGAATACCCCGAGCCCGTCTCCATAGTGTAGTGATACCTCCCTCCCATCCCTGTTCCCTGAGTGCAAGAAAATCCCCCAGAGCCCATTTCTATAGTATGGTGGTACCACCCTCCCATCCCCAATCCCAATTACAAGGCCAAAGCCATTTTCCATGTCAAGTGGACCTCCACCCCTCAGGACGCCCAGGCCACCCACCCTGCATCCCAGCACGTCCAATCTGCCAGTGAGCAGCACATTCCTCCTCACACCACCACAGCTGCCCGCTGACTGAACTGTCTGTGACAAGTGTACAGTATATACTACACGCCTATTGTGGGGGCAGCCATGGCAGTGTGAGGAGGGATGTGCTACTTGCTGGCAGATCGGACATGCTGGGATGGGGGAAGCAGGGTGGGATGTGGGTACCTGAGTGGGTGGGGGACCACTACACTATGGAAAATGGCTTGTGCGTCTTGTGATTGGGGTTTGGGGATGGGAGGGGGTACCTCTGCACTATGGAAATGGGCTCAGGGGTGATTTTATTGCACTCAGGGAATGGGGATGGGAGGGGGGTACCACTATATTATGGACATGGACTCAGGGGTGATTTTATTACACTCGCAGATTGGAGGGGGGTACGTCTAGCCATCCAGGGCTGGCAGGGTTGTTGTGGACTCTGTCCATGTATGATTGGGGCAGGGAGGGGGCTGGCCTGGCACATTCAGCTGGGTACAGCCATACTAATGGGCTCATAATGAGCATGCATGGTGCCCCTTTGTGCCATGCATGCCCAATGAGTTGATTATCATTTCCTGGATGAATATCGCCCTTGGGGTCCTGGCGCATCCAGGTATGTGTCATGTATATAGCAATAGCAGTTGTCAGCCCCATCCATGACTGTGCTGTGCCAGACATGACTATTGACTGCTCTGGGCGGCACATCTAGGGTTGGATATTCAAGCGGTATGTGTGCTCAGTCCTGATCACGTATAACATTTGAATATGCCCTCAGAACCGGCTTGTGCATCTGTTCTGCATGATGCATCTTTGCGCGCACAACTGTCCAGCACTGAATATGTCCCCCTATGTATTTAATAAGAGCAATGAGAACTAGCTAACTCATTTTCTCTAATGAAATGTCATTACTGTCACTTTAAATGACTATTTAAATATTAATCAGAGGGAGAGCTAACATGCTTTGAGAAAGCACGATTGCATAAGAAACATGTCAGCAGATTAGCTCTCTATGTAGAGAAACCTGTTGTTTGGCAGTTGTGAGCGTTTTATCCCTATTTTTGGTACATGTGTGTGGATTAATAAAGAAAACTTTTTTGCACCACCGAAGGACATCCACAGCTGAACTTTGGGCAAAGGGAAGGACTAAAAACTGGAAGAAATTGTCTCCATGCCTATGGTGGGTACCAGCTTACAAGATGCAAGGGAAGCAGTCTGATGGGGGAAAACAAGAATATGGGGATGGAAGGGGTTTCAGCTGGCTCCTAAAGGAGGCAGGGAGGCACATAAGTGGAAGCAGGAAGGGAGTTGGTTCCAGAATGAAGGAAGACTATAGGAAAAGGCTGATTGCCCAGCAGAGGAACAGGAATGAGAAATAGTGAAAGTGAAAGGCTTCCTGGAGTGGAGGGAGCAGAAGGCAGAGGGGATGGGGAGAGAAGGGAGGAGAGGTAAGAGCTAAGTAACCAAGACCTGTATTTGAACATGAAAGACACACAGTGCTTCTGGTGATGTGAGGGTAGGGGAAGACTGGATAAGGAGCAGTAGAGTGAGCAATGTTTTGCATTGTGTGTTTATATGATATTGTGATTTTTTATGAAATATTGTAGATTTTTTCTTTTTAACTGTGTTATTATGATGCAACATGATTTTTGTGGTTTTTTTTTATGTATATCTGTTTTTATGATTGTATGTAAACTTCAACCAGCACGTGCTTGGGCATGGTTGCAATATTATTAAGATTACTAAATCAAATCAGTAGTGAATATGAGAATACGAGAGGGGGAGTTGGTAGCAGAGCGGCAGAAGGAGTTGAAGAGGGCATCCAGTCTGGCCACGGAGGTGAAGGGAGCAGTACCATAGACCATGTCTATGTAGTCAGAGACTAGGAACACCATTTTGGTGACAAGCCCAAGGTGTACCTGTGGAGACAGACAATCTTTGTTGTGATACAACAAAGAAATGAAGTGGAGCACACACCACGGCTGGAGTTACTATTTTTTTTTTACTTACTAAGCATGGTTACAGCAGTGTCTCCATAAGACAAACACCCCCATGTAGCACCTTTGCAAGCTTCCTCAGGGTACAGTGTTTCTACATCCATCATGTGCTTAAAGGGACACTGTCAACCCCCTCAGGTCTCGAAGTGCATATAGTTTAAAAAACACATTAAATGATTGGTCATGTTCTACAGAGATTGCTTAAGTAGCTGGTAGCTTGATTCTGATTATTTTCTTTTAAAATGTGAAAAACAGACTGCCCATCATACTGGTGTTACCACAAAAAACATGTTTTTTTTTACATTTTTTGATCAACACCCAATGCATCTTTCTTGGACTTGGGAACTCTGCAACAGTCTAACCACTTAAGATGCAGTGGCAGAAGAAGAGAATATTGCATCATGAGTGGCTTGCACTGTTTTGGGGTGTTCATAATGTTCAGGAAATATGCAAGAAGTGTAAATCAAAGATTTAAAACAAAACAAGCATGGGTATAATTACACCACTAGCATGTATTTCAGTTCTACTAAGAAAGGTAGCAGATAAAACAACTAGCATTGTCAATACAAAAGGTAAACAATCGTAAAATTTGGGATTTCAACTAGAAATAATACAATGCAGAAATGGTTGACAGTGCCCCTTAATTGCATGTGTCATTAACATATTTAAATATTTATAAACATTCTTTCATGACAACCACATAAGAGGCAACACTACTGGTTTGTCACTGCATATACCTCATTTAAATATTCAAGTACATTCCTACTGTGATTCATAATATGTTGCAGATGAAATGAACATGTTATCTTTTTTTGCTTATTTAACCAAAAAAGTGCAAAAGTGAATTCAAAACAACAATACTGTATTTCTGGTATTAAACCTTTCATAATTTCATTCCACATCAAACAACCCACCACATTAAAATATCTGGAGGAGGGGGTGGGTGAAGGGGGAATAAAGGCTTTTTTGCCAGTATCCACATTTTCTCTAAATAACAGATGTAGACAGAGACTTAAATAAATTAATAGTTGACTTCATAATTATGAATTTCTCCATCATTACAAGGTAACCTAGAAAACCCATCCCCCTTAAATACCAGATTTTTTATTGATTTAAAAGTTTATTCACGGCTGATTTATCATTCTATTTCAGTTATTTATGAGAAAGACAGAATAGAGAGAAACAGAATGGAGCACAGAAATAGATTTTAGACCATTTATGTAAATATTCACTTGAAGACATGCGGAATATTTTCATGTAATGATAGGTTGTTGTAGCTCCTTGTTTCACTGTTGGATTAAATAACTGAAATAGAATGATAAATCAGCTGGGAATAAACCTTTAACTCGACAACACACCTGGGGCCAGATATTCAGACTGCGCCGGGCAGTGGCGCAAGCCTGGGTGCAGCACAACTGGACTGCGCCGGGACCAAGATTAGGCGATATTCAATGGTGATGTGCCATGGCACAGCACCATTGAATATGGCATGGTCGGAGCACATACTGCGCATGTGCCAGTGCAAGCCACAGCAAGGGAGCATGGGGATGCGCCAGCGCAAGTGCAGTTGCGCTAGGCGCATCACCCGCGATATTCAGCTGGGGGCATGCAAATGAGGACATAATCTATGCAAGGCGTAAATGGGGCCATTTGCATGTCATTATGGCCCCATTTGCATGTGTTGCACTGGGCACTCCGGTGAAAATGCACCTGGCACCCTGCCGTGCTGCTGTTGTCAGGGGTTGGCTCCCTGGTGGGCTAGTGTAGCTCTCCCATCCTGTATGCCCAATCATGTGCAGTAGTACACATAAATCATACCTGGTGGTCTAGCGGGTCCCTCCGCTGCCTGACCATGGGCGTCTGTAGTAATAGACCAATCCCTGGTGGTCTAGTGGTCCCCCCGCTGCCCAGTCACGGGCATCTGTAATTAAAGCACATATCCTGGTGATCTCGCGGGCCCCCCACTGCCCGATCATGGGCTGTTGTAACTGCAGAAGGTATCCTGATGGTCCAGAGGTTCCCCCCTCCACACCCTCCCACAGAGGACACCCAGCACCCCCCCCATCATTGGCGGGTGGCAGCACCTCACCCACATACCGCCCAGCCGCCTGCTGAATGACAGCGTACAGTATGCTCTGTATGCCTATTGGTCCACAGTGTGGACCAATGGGCTTGCAGACCATACTGTACTACACAGGGCCAGATATGTGAATGAATGCGGCCGGGCGTGGCGCGGGTGGTGCTGCTGCCCACCAATGATGGTGGGTGGTCCTCGTGGGAGGGTGGGGAGGGTACCACTGACCACTAGGGATACTCTTCTGCAGTTACACAGCCACCATCAGGGCAGCAGGGGGACCACTAGACCACCAGGATATGTGTTTTAATTACAGATATCCGCGATCAGGCAGCGGGGTGGGATGTTGTCCACTAGACTACCAGGGGGGTCCGGGTGCTTATGGATGATATTCCCACTGGGTGGGTAGCCACCCACGACTGACAGCTGTTGTGTTGCACCTTGCAATACAGCTTCCCACCTGTGGGTGGCCAGATTTTGAGCCTATATTTTACCGCTCAACTTTGAGCACCAGTGTGCGGCACATGTAGGGGTTATGCCAGCATATGTGTCGCACATCCCAGGCTGAATATCAGGATATGCTGCATATGCATGGGCATGCCTCCTGCATCTGCTGCCCAGGATTACATTGCGCTCTGGCGCTTCAGGATTTTCACTGTGCCGGGCAGCCTTTTCAATATCCCACCGGGGCGCAATGCGGGGTTGTGCCAGGCGCAACCCCTTTGAATAGCCCGGCCCTGGTATTTAAGGGGGAAGGAGTTCCTATGATATAATGGAGAAATTTATAATTATGAAATCAACTATTTATTTAAGTTTCTGTCTTCATCTGTTATTTGGATAAAATGTGGATACTGTATTGGCAAAAAGCCTCTATGCTCCCCCCCTTCCATGTATTTTAATGGGGTGGATTGTTTGATGTGGAATGAAAATATGAAAGGTTTAATGTCAGTTTCGTAAAATGTTTTAAGCAGAAATACAGTATTGTTGTTTCTAATTCACTTTTGCACTTTTTTGGTTAAACACAAAAAGATAAAATGTTTATTTCATCTGCAACACATTTATTTATTTATTTATCAAGTCTAGGATTACAAATACCTTTGAGCCATGGCTCTTTTACAAAGTTTCCACGTCAGAGAAATACAAATTATGGGGAACATCAACACAGGCATTACAACAATGTGGACATTGCAAACAGAGTACAGATTAATACAGTTCAAGGGTAGCACTGTAACAAGGCAGCCAGCAGCATTTGTCAGAGAAAATAGACAACAGATAAGAAGTGCCAGAGTCATAGGGAGAGGGAAGAGGGTAGGGGGGGAGAAGGAATGTAGGAAGGGTGGCTAGAGGGTGAAAAGTGCAGCATTGGGTATACCAAGATGCGAGGGTAGAATCCAGTGAAGAGGGGAGGAGGGAGGAGGGGGGACAACTAGAGCAGAAAGGGAAGTGGAGAAACAAGGTTAAGTTGGGCAGTCACAGGAGCTGTTGGTAGTGAGATAGTCCCGGAGCCTAGTTTTAAACATACCAGTAGTTGGGGCAGAGGAGATGGTTGGGCTGAGGCCATTGAACCAGAGTGGTGCTCTGATAAGCAAAAGAGCGTTGTCCCTGTGAAGTGTGACAGTGGGGGACTTTCAGTAGCTGTAGCGTGGATCTCCTAAGGCACCATTTGTTAATTCAGTGTTGTAACAGAGTTGAGACCCCAGAAGGTGCAAGGCCAAGGTAGATTTTTTTGACCATGGAGCAGGTGAGAAACTTTATGCGGTTTGATAGTTGGAGTCAGCCAGTCTGAGTGTACAGGTCACATGTGTGGGTGAGACGGTGAGCACCAGTGATGAGCCATGCTTTATTTAAGGCAGTTGAGAGGCATCTAAGGGTTGTGGTTGTGGCTGAGCCATAAATGATGAGACCATAGTCTATTACAGAGATTACAGAGCTCAGGACTGCAACCTTCAAAGCTTCTGGCGTGAGGTGTGGTCTGTGTTTGTAGAGGAGACCAAGCCATATATTAACAGCTCTAGCTACATTATCTACATGAAGTCCATAGGAAAGATTAGGGTCAAGCTGTATCCCTAAGTATTTCAAGGACACCACCTGATCTAGAGTGTTCCCCTGGGTGGTGGAGATAGCCAAGTGGTGTAGCTTGTGTGGGTTATGAGAGCTGCAGAAGAGCATAGATTTGGTTTTCTTGTCATTGAGGATCAGTTTATGATTAAGAAATCATGTCTCTACAGAACTGAAACCAAGTTGAAGGTTATGTTGAAGAGTTGCAGGATCTTTGTGAGTGGAGAATACAGCAGCATCATTGGCATATCGTATGATCTGCTCAGAGCAGTGGTAAGGGAGTTTAAGAAAAGGCTAAAAAGGAGAGGTCCCAGTATGGATCCCTGTGGGACACCCGAGCAAACAGGCAGGGTGTTAGAAAGAGCGTCTGCAATTTTTACTCTCTGTGACCGGTTTTCTAAGTAGCTTTAAAAAAAAGCTCTAAATTCACTTCTAATATCAACTCAGAACTTAAAATGACTGTAAGGATTAAACAAATTATTAAACCCTAGTACATAAATTCAACTAGAGACACAGAGGGAGATACAGTTGTTAGAGGTTTGTTCAGCAGGAGATAGTGTGGGCCACTTGGAAATCAGCTTCCACTGGTACCAAATCCAAAAGTCAGGGCTAGTACCTTGCAGTACAGAGGATTTCTGAAAAACTGTTTAGGTTCCAGAAATTGAGGGGTCCGTGGCCTGGTCAAGGCATGCTGGATCCCTTGTAGTACAGAGGATTTCTGAAAAATTGTTTAGGTTCCAGAAATTGAGGGGTCCGTGGCCTGGTCAAGGCACGCTGGATCCCTTGCAGTACAGAGGATTTCTGAAAAACTGTTTAGGTTCCAGAAATTGAGGGGTCCGTGGCCTGGTCAAGGCACACTGGATCCCTTGCAGTACAGAGGATTTCTGAAAAACTGTTTAGGTTCCAGAAATTGAGGGGTCCGTGGCCTGGTCAAGAACCACAATGTACCTGAATATTTAAATGGCGAGTATGTGTTGATAAACAAGTACTGTTGCAGCTTATGTGGTTGCCATGAAGGAATATAAATGAATATTTAAAGGAAAGCTGTACTTAACAAGAAACTCCCACCCCCAAAGCTGTACTGCCCAATTAGGCTTTTTGGCCACAAGAGACATTTTTTTTCTTAGAAGAACTTACTTTATTTTATTTCGAAAAAGTCCGTAATCTCCTATCATGGCGGACACTGCGTGGGACCATTTCCTAAGAAAGTGCGGCACTGCATCGCTCGCCTCAATACAAATGTATTAAGGTGAGTGATGCAGCGCCGCACTTTCTTAGGAAATGGACCCATGCAGCGTTCACAATGATGGGAGATTGAAGATCTTTTTGAAATAAAATAAAGTAAGTTCCTCTAAGAAAAAAAATGGATTGAATTACTTTCCAGAACTTTGAGGGGGCATTAAGGTTGTTCTGAAGGTTGGTGTTAAAATGCGATTTCACAACCTGGGCAGCCTGTGTACAGGAGTTCCGGATAGTCCTGTATGAGAGGAGGTCAGGAAGGAGTGAGATAATTTGAAGCATGATCAGGTGAGATCATGGGACTTGCACTGATCAATGATTCTGGTGGTAATCTAGGGGTGATGGTGAGTTTTGAACCTGGATTTTCTGAGAGGGGCATGCTTGTCACAGACAAAGGGGAATTTGGAGTGACACAGCGAAAGTTCAACACCGATGTTGGTGAGAGAGGGTATGTTTGTCCAGTCTGCATAACAAGGTCAAGAAAGAGAGCAGAGGTGTTGAGTGAGTGGAGGGACCTAGTCCAGATGTATTTAGGGGAGGAGGGTGGATACCAGATCTTCCTGACACAGAACACCATGCAGTGGTCATGGAAAGTATCCAGCAAGATTCCTGCTGCAACAATATGGTGGGGATAGGAAGAGAGAACCCAATCCAGGAGGGATGGTTATGAGAGCTGGACTTGAACCGGGTGGGTTCAGTGATAATCCAATGGCGCTTTTACACACAGGTTTATGTAACAGAATAACTGTTACGGAAACAATATTCCATTACATCCCTTGTGTGTAAAGTGCATCTGTTTCGTTCCATAGGTGAACGTTCGTCCAAACCGCAATCTCTGCTTTACGCGGTTTGCACCGGTGTGTTCCATTTTGTCAGGCTGTGTAAAACAGCCATTCCGAAGTGGTGCACAAACAGTAATAGAGCAGCAAGCTCTGTGGGGGTGCTGAAACACAAATGGAGGTGGGAGCTGCCGGAAAACTCGCGGAGTGTAGAAGGGATCCTAAATACACAACAGAGTACAACGGCGCCACAGGTAACGCTCATTTCGTTTTAAAAACCTGTGTGTAAAAGTGCCTCAAGTGAGATTTGGGGATGGTCAGCCTGGGGGCCTGGAAGACCCAAATGACATTGAAATCCACTAGCAAGATGAGCTCACCAGCAGAGGAATGAAAAGTGATAGTATAACCCCCTTGCAAATGGGGGTTCCTAGAAATGACAGTCTGGGTTAGCCTTATCCCGGTTTGTTCTGTCCTTCTCCCGCTGTCTCTCGGGCTTCTCCTGACTTGGCCTCTAATTTTTCTGGCTTCCCAGGTCCTGTTTGCTCTTGTGTGTGCCCCAGCTTGCAGTCAAATGAAAATCCAGCCCCTCGGGGCTTAAACTGCTGACCGCGAGCTCCCGCTGCAAAAGCGCTGCCTCCAGGGCAGCAGGAGTCGCGTTGGCACGCAAAGTGCCTTTAATGTGGAGCCGCTTGTTTTGCGGTCACCTCAGGGACTGTGCCGTGGGTCCCGGGATCCCTTCCACCTATTTGGGACCCGGTGACCATGGACAGCCTGCTGGGGGACTGCTCAGATGAGAATTAAAGGAGTTCTGACTAGGGCTCATTTGAGTATGCCTGTGCAGGGCCCCGGTCATCTGAATAATGCATAACAGTGTGTCTGGCTGCCTCCAGGGTAGCTATGTTCAGCTCCAGCCGAAAAGTAAAGAATTAAAATGTTTTACATAATGGAACTGTTGCTGCTTGTTGGGAATATACTGTGCATGTGGGGAAAAGTGCTTAAAGTTAAAATGAGTACTGTTTCCCTAGCAATTCCAATATATGGGACTCTGTGTGTCAGCTGCTGCAAGGGGAGCTTTGCATAAGTGCAGTAGCGACAGGAAAAGTAAAAGAGACATGTTTTTCATCTGTGCAGCGACTGCAAGTACAGCCTTTAAGCTATAATACTGTGGGGCATTTGAGGCAAATAATTACTTCTTTCTGACGGCACCAGGACATTATTCGGGACTGTATCTAATCTGCCATAAGGGACAGTGGGTTAAGCAGCCATTGCCAGCAGTACAGCCAACTGGAACTGCAGCAATAGAAAGCCAGGACTTGTGGAACATTCACTGCATCTTATGGGTAAGCACCCAAGTACTTATGGGGGCTTACAGGGACATTATTTTAGGCGTAAATTCCACAACCCAATTGTGCCTCAAGTGTTCTGATTGACAGGTCCTTCAGCAACTTGGAGACGTGTCACCCCATTCCTGCTACCAATCAGGAGTCGAGCTAGGAGCTCTATAAACAGACAATGTTGCCAGTTTGTCTGTAGATTCAGAGATGCGGAGCTGAGAGAGAGAGAGAGAGAGAGAGAGAGAGAGAGCACAGCAAAGCAGGCTCCAGCCTGCTGGGAGCCCCCAAGGGGGAGGGGCTCAGGCTCCAGCCATGCCATCAGGCCTGGGCCACTTAATTCAAGCCCTTTCAGTCTTCAGAGGGCATTTGTTATTTTCTTCAGTTAACAGTTAACTAGTTACAATAATTGGGCTTTCTGCAACAGCTAGTCTGAAAGTTGCCAGTACTGTCCTCCAGAGGCTAGCCTTCCCTCCCATGTCGGGGAAAGATGTGGACCGAAGAATCAGTTGTCCAGCAGCAGTGAGAGCGCTGACTAGACCAGATGACATCATGCAGTGGTGAAAGCGCTGACCAAGTACCTCAGCAGTGAGAGAGCTGAAGAAGTCTTCAGGATGCCTTCGATTGCAGATGAGACCCGTGGAGGACCTGAGTGAGTACCCTCGTACCCCCAGGTACGAGGGAGAAGTTAAGCAAGTAATCTTGGGGGCTCCATGCCCCATTAAGAAAAATGTGTGCTGTTAAGTGTGAAGTATTGGAGTCATCAGTCTGGGCTATTAACCCCATAAGAGACTGCCTAGTTCAAGTAATGGATGCATCTTGTCTGTGGTCCAAATGGCTAAGTTGCAGGTGCAGCAAGATGCTGGGCTTAGTGAATCATATAAATGTGTAGCTATGGGCTAGAATCCTGCCATCATGGAGCTGTCTGCCAAGACGCACTTGCCACTTCATGAGACAGGAGGCCCTAGATCATATTAATGTCTAAGATACCTTAAAGAGAATGTACCTGTGTCTGTACAGAATTTCGTCTAAGAGCGCTTGGTATAAGTGTTAAATGGCTAGACGTGCTGGATAGGACTCCGCTTGTGGATAATGTTCTTGGAATATAGAATGTACTGGATGTGACTGCCTGTGACTAAAGTATGGGATGCTTGATAAAAGTATCGTTGCCAACTTACTCTGGATGGATGGCTTTTGGTATATAAAGTACTGGATGTGACCGTGTTTAAACAGTGGTTAGGGTGCTTGACAGAAGCATCACTCTCATTGCATTGGATGAGACTTTCAAATATTGTGCTGAATGTTCTGGATGTAAGATCCACATAGTTTATTCCGGAATGTTCAGAAGTCTGCAAGTGCAGGGCAATCCCTGATTTGTCCGCAAGTGCAGGGCAATCCCTGCTTTGTCTGCTAAAGTGCAGGGCAATCCCTGCTGTGGTTGTAAATAGTAATTTGCTGCTTTACAAAAATCTGTTTCCAAGTTGCCCCCACCCTCAAATTAATAGCCGGCCACCTCGACCAGCTGCAACTCCATCAGGCCTACAACATCTTGGGCTGTGGTATCTGTTTAACCAGTATGATATGAGATTGTGGGGTTTCTGCTGTATCTGGGACTGGTACCAGTGTGGGTATTATTAATAATTATGTTTAACATCTGATTTATCAGCAGCTAGATAGCCAGGGCTCTGGGTGTCTTAAGTCTAATGGTAAAATGTGATTTATGTCTGCCTTTAATCTGTAGCCACCCAGCTGGAGGGTTCACCAGCAAAATCCAAAATGATCTCTGTACATGTGTAAATATGGTAAGATAACCTCTACTCCTCCTGTTTCCCTTTCCCTAGCTCCTTTATTTCCCCCCAAAATAAATATCTTGTTGTTGTTTGAAATCCTGTGTGAGCATATTATTAGAGAGAGACTTTAATTCAAAATGTTGAAATGTGGGGAATTGTGTATTGGGGCATGTCTGGGGAGGGTAAATGGTCATCGTGGGTGGTGTAGCAGCTCAGGGGGCTACACCCAGCACCATCTCACCCACGTAAAGCACCCTGAGTGGAGGCACTGCGCAAAGGTTTTAAAAAATGTTACAAATTAGCGAACCCAACCCCCTTAGCCTATGTCCAGGGTAGTAGGCAGGGGTGTAACACTGGGGGGTGGCATCGCCCAGGGGTTACAATAGTAGATAAAAATAAAACGAATAAAAATCTATTATGAAAAAAAGAAGTGGTGGTAGAGAGGGAGTCAACCAAGGAGGAGGAGTATATTTTTGGTGATGCAAAGAAAACCCCAATGAAGATGGGCACAGAGGAGGGGAATGATATCCAGATCAGGAGGAATTTGTAGGAGGAAGATGTGACTTCTCTGAAAGCCATAGCACAAGAGAGGCTTTGATGAGCATAGATGGCAAGGTGATAGGAAGGGACAGGTTAGAATCTGGGATCCTGGAGTTAAGACAAACCACCAAGGGTTCAGTGAAGTTTATCAGAGTGTGTGTGTGTGTGTGTGTGTGTGAAAAACAGATCATACCAGACAGGACTTGTGCTGGTCAATATTTAAGATTCCCAATTCCACTTACATCATTGGGTGATGTCAGTTTGTCCTGCAAAAGGAATAGAAGATTCAGCGGTCACTCATAAAAGTGGATGGCACACAGGATTCAAAGCAGGGCAGATGTAGAATGCTGGATGGAAGGAACAAGCTGGAGGCTCATTTGAAAGTTAATCTCAGGAAGATTGCAAATGTTGGATCTTTTGTGGAGTGGGTTCACTCTGTTGGAGAGGAAGAGTCAGCACCAAGGGCCCTACACACAAGTGTGGAGATGGTCCCAATGTGCAAAAAATGTTTTGGTTTATTTACTGTTTACTGTAGTATAGTAGATGGTATCATATTCATTTTGCTTAGTTCTAGGCCGACATCTTCTGTTACTGCTAATCCCAGAATCCTCTGCAGCTGACATCCAAGCAGGGCTGCAGCAGTGGGAGATTCAATAATGTGCAGTGCATGTTAGAGTTTATACAAGCTCTGATCGTTTGTTAGCTGGTGCTTCTGTATTTCCTGTGCTAAGTACAGCTACAGAGGACTACTTGTCTTAGTCCCAGAGAAAAGTAGATCCAATAAACAGCTGATCAGAGATTATAAATGTAACCCCTAGGTGGCACTATCCCAAGGGTTACTACCCCTGCCTGCATGGCTAGTTGCAGGTTAAGGAGCCTGGGTACTGAAATGGGTGATTCCACCCAGAGGACAGGGTTGTTAGTAACAAGCCTAACCTGGGTACAGCCCTTTGGGACACTGTAACCCCCCTCTTTCCCCTCTAGTGGCCCAGACAGTATGCAACAAACACTTTCACAGTAGCCGATATACAATTTCCCACATTGTTTGCACTTACCACAAAGGCTGGTTCCACCAGTTCAACCCTAGAGACCCCTTGTAAAACAAGGTTAGGCACAGCAAATAACAACAGTATAGTGCTTTTGGTACAAACTGGGACCACAGTCCGATTAAATGCAAAAAAAGATAGATCTGATTTGGTCAGGGGAATTGAACATGGGAGACGCGTAATCAAGTTGATTGATTCGAAAACTGATCTAGTCAGGCAATTATGCATGCACTTTTAGTCCCTACACAGTCACACACTCTGGGTACCCAGTTGGAAATAAGGTGGGCTAGCCTGGAACGTTGCCCAGGGTAGGCTGGCGTCGCAGCTGGTTGGGTCCCTGTGATAAAAAGAAAAGGCATGCACAGCCACGCACAGATTTGTAATCCAGTGCCTGAAGGCTCAGTTCATGAAAGGAAAAACAACAATACAATCAGATGACAATGCTTGAGATTTAGATGTTGTTGCAAGGAGCTACCCTGATTGCTACTCACGCTACCCAATATGAGACACAGGCTAGACGAAATGGAGACTACAGGTTGATGACTGGTTTACCTGGAGAAGAAGGGCCCACTCAAATCACCGCGGTGTCATTCCTGTTCAAGATAGTTGAGCAGGGGGCTGATCCCTGGGCGAGTCTCTCATCGATGATGGTATCTGTGCCTGAAGTAGCTGGCTGGGCCAGGTGGCAAGGCCCAGGCCAGGTGGAACAGTTTAGATTTTGAGCCCAGTAGTGCTGGATGCAGCTTCCAGCAAGCGTGGCACATTTACACAGTGGGGAAACAAATCACTACCCACTATCAGCACACAGCACATTTATAGTAAAGCAATAACCATACCACAATGTGGAAGGCAGTCCGACTGCAATGTCAGTGTCTCTGAGCAAAACCGGGAATTCTGTGGTAACAGGATGTCCTGACAGGCCGATGGCATGCAGTAAATCTTTGGTCTTCTTCAGGTTCAAATCTGGTCACTTCAGTGGCTTTGTCACTCTCCAATTCGGATATAGTCTGATGATTGCTAAGCCTTTCAAAGGATTCCCTCTCGAGGGACTGCAGGCAGACAAGCCAAAGAGCAGCTGTTTGAATCACTCAAGCTGTTTACTCTTCAAACTCAAACTCCAGACTGACTTTCTGCTCACCATGCCCATACATCAGGGCACAACAAAATGGCTCAGTGACGTGGTCCGAAATAAAGCTTCTCTCATCTCTCCATGCGGGAAAGCTGAAGGCAGGCAGGCCAGACTCAGCCTTCCTGCCAAGTCCCCACGCTACCCCGTGGGGCAGCAGTTCCACGAGCTGCTAACTCCTCCAGCTCTAACTCACTTCTGCGTCACTGCTGCAGGCAGCTTGGGGATTTCCCTTTGATCCACAAGGTTCAATTGGTTGATGCATCTGTCTGTCAAAACAAGGGCTCCCCCTCCAGGTCTGTTTTGGTGCCAAAATGTAAAAACTACAATTCCTACAGAAATTTGCTCCCACAAGACCCCTGGGGACAGGCTCTATTTAGAGTACCCAAAGGTACTGATTGGTGCTGACTGACAGTCCAAAACCAAAATGGTGGTGCAATACATAAAGTCCATGCTGCAAAGAAGGCAGGTTAAACAAGCTACAATACTATTGCCACTAAAGCAGATAAACAGTAAACAGTTACAGGTTCCAATAAAGCTCCCTCTGCACAATTAGAGATGGCAGAACGGAGCGATAACACTGAAGCCCAGGCGTGACTCAAACCTAGACACACTCAGACGCTATCCAGATTAATTATGCACTGCAAAATAGGCAGCTCTTAAAGAGACAGGCGCAGAGGCGATTAGGCCCTCTCATGCAATTTCTTTTTAATTAAACAGCTAAAACACAGGACAACTGCCTGGCAGAGGGCATTTAGGCACACCCAAGGAACGTTTTCAGGAACCCCCATTTGTAGGGGGGTTACATAAAGCTGCAACATGCATAATATTGAATATAATGAGTATAATGTTGAATCTCCTGCTGCTGCCTACTGGTCTGATGTCAGCTGCAGGGATTCTGGGATTTGAAGTAACAGTAGATGGCAGCCTAGAACTAAGCAAAATTAGTCTGATACAGTCTACAGAACTACAGTAAACAGTATGTAAACCAAAATGTTTTTGCACACAAAGTGTAAATTGGGACCAGCCCCATATTTGAGTGTGGGGGGCCCCTTGCACTGATTGTTCCCCTTTAACTATCTTGGTGTATACCTTGAGCCATCTCTAAATTTCTCATCTTCTAAATTTATTACCTACTAAAATCCATAAAAAAACATGACCTGCTGTGCACACTAACAGAAGATTTGACCAAGGAAACCAGGCTGTTAATTGCCTAACAAAATCTGCGATCGGTTTTAAATTATGAGGCAACTGTTGTGAATTTGCTTTTGCTTCCTGAATGGTCAAAGAAGTGTGTTCTTTTTATCAAAATTGGAATGTTTTCCATGCTGGTATAAACAAATGACTCAACATTGTACTACACTATACTGCTTGAGTTGAAATGGTTGCCTTTTGACCTTAATTCATTGAGTTCTTGTACGTTTCACTCATGGGATCTTTTTGTCACAGGGCCCAGAATGTTTAGCTGATCAATTCAATCAATCAATCAAAATCTTTATTTAACCAGGCGAACATCACTGAGCAAGCTCATTTTCAAGATGGACCTGGACATAGAACAATAAGACAGTAAAGAACATCATGGTTACAGCAGTACCAGTCAACGAGAGTTGAACTGGGGTCAGGACAATTAACAATATAATGACAATCAAGAAAGAAAGAATCTGAGAACATAGCAATAGCACCACCACCACCACATAACAGCTGCGTATATATTTACATATAGACCCTGACACTGAGCAGGGGTAATCATGGAAGGATACATGCTAGTTGGAGATGAGTTATCTTAAAGGACGGCAACACTCACATGCCAACACTAATATAATAAGCTAGGGTGGTGTACTGAGAAGGGCAGGAAGGGTAAGGGGGAGGAAGGGAAGTAAGTGGTCAACAATTATCCTTGGAAGGTACGAGTTGAAGAAAAAAGGACAGAGAGGGCAGAATTGGTGAGGGGACAATAATGGCACAGTTATGATACATGGTACGAGGGAGGGCATCAACAACTGGAGAAATGGCAGCTATCAATGGAAGCAGTTACAGGCTTCCTTGAAGGAGCGATTGTAACTTGATTTGAATGCTGCTAGACTGATCGGGCGGAACAGTTTCGAGTTTCTTGCAACTTATTCCACAGCAGTGGTAGCATACGGCTAATGGCAGACTGGCCAAACCGTGATCTGACCTTGGGCACAGCCAGAGAAATATACAGAACACTTCAAACAACATGAAGTCTTGCTGTATTCTGACATATACAGTTAGCCCCAGCACTTGAACTGCTTCGGAGAGGAAAGAGTTAAATTCTATGCAGGGCATAGAATGTTGAGCTCGAGCTCGGTTCAAACCTATGTCTGCTGCACTTTGAAGTGTAACCGTCAGATTCTTTACTCTGCCTAACTGAACAGTCGCTTCCGGAGATTTCTCCTCTGCTCACAGTTCTCGGTCGGTTAAAGTCATTGGTTTTACCGATAAATTCTTTGTTTTTTTCCTTTCAGATCCCTGTCTGTGGTACAGTAAGTACGTAGGTAGTGGACTAGATTTGGAAAAACTTGTGGAAATTGTAAATTGATATTTCAACTGGTTCGGCTGAACCGGTTGTAGTGTAGAACTTGTGTTGTTATTTTTTTTTCTTAAATTTAGTGTGTGGTACCGGTCCTTATCGGTTTTAAACAAAAAAACGTGTTTTTGTGGTTTTTTAAAATACCCGTGAGACGGTTAGAAACTGATAACGGTGTCTTGCCTGGCTGAAGCCGAGTAAAGGGTAAGTTTTTCTAATTAAGTATGGCTACGTCTGAGAAACCCAAAAGAAAAACCGGACCCACTGGGTTTCAACACTGCAGTGTGTGTGGGGAGGCATTTGCTAAGGCTGATCCCCACACCATTTGTGTTTATTGTCTGGGGTCTGACCACCTTGATTCGGACTGCCAAATCTGCAAGAATTTCCCTAAAGCCACCCTGGATAAAAGATTGGACAGGCTTAGGGAAAAGGAGGCCAAGAAGTCCGCTGACCTGGATGGCCAGCCTGGTTCGGTTCCGACTGAACCAGAAGGAGTGCCCTCTGACTAGGGCAGAGACTCCTTTGGGCAAAAGGAGAGCAGATTCTGAGGGATCGGTTCCATCAAAAAGGAAAAGAAAAGACAAATCGTCCGGTTCGGATCCAGAACCGCATCATCCGACCACTGAAGAAATTGCCCGAGCGATTTGCGTAGTGGAATCGCTTCGTTCGGTTCCAACCGATCTGGTGTCTTCTAGTAGGCGTTCGGTTCGGTCGGTTCCTCTGATTCAAGATTATACCCCTGAAGATTTTTATGAACTGGACCTGGAGGGGGTTGATGATTATGATGACGAAATAGGAGGTCTGGATGAGCCCATAGAACCGGACATCTCCCCAGACAGGCCTTCTGGTGTTTCCCCTCTTAGGCTTTCTGAGTCCCCTTCCCACTTTATGTTCTACAGGAAAGTGGCAGAAAACCTCCAGCTCCCTATGGAAGAAGCTGTTGAGGAACAAGAGGAGCCTGACTTTGTGAAGATGAGGGACATTCCAGAGTCCAAAAGGTTGTCTATTACCCTTCATAAGTCTTTTGGGAAACAGACACAAAAGTTGTTAAAAACTCCAAATTCCTTACCTCCTGCGGACAGACTGATGGACAAGAGGTACATGCTGTCAGGCTCAAGTACAGAGTACTTGCACCAGCAGTGCAGCCATGTTGGGGTAGTGCAGGCTGCAGCCTGTGATAAGGCTAACATTCCCTTGGCTTCACACCCCCCAGATAAAGACTCCAGGAAGTTGGATGCCATGGCAAAGAAGCAGTACATGGCATCTTCTTTGGGACTCAGGTAGGCCAATTACATGGCCTATACAGCCAGGTACAAGAAGTCCAGGTGGGACACTGTACTGGCACTGGCTAAGCAGGCCTCTCCACAGCTTGCCAAGGAGCTGGAAGAGGTGGCTGCTGATGGGATTGAGGCATCAAAGATCCAGTTTCATGCTGCAGTGGACTCCAATGATGTGTCATCTAGAGTCATGGCTACATCTGTGGCTCTTTGGAGACTAGCTTGGCTCAGGTACACTAGCCTATCTCAGGATACCCAGGCTAAGGCTATGGATTTCCCTGTAGTTAATAATTCTCTGTTTGGGGAGCAGACAGAGAATTATATGAAAAAGATGGATGAATACAGGACCACCTATAGGAGTGCACAGGAAAAGGAAAGGCAGGCAACTCCTCAAAAGCAGCAAGCTAGGGGCAGGGGCAGGCCTTTTCATAGGCCTTTCTATCAAGCACAGGCCTCCTCTCCTTTTTCCCCAGAGGGGGTTCTTCAGAGGGAGAGGCAGTAGGGGGATGAGCAGTGTTGCATCCACCTCTCAGTCTAAGGCTCCTGCCAAGCAGACACCCTGATGTGTCAGCCTGGGTCAACTCCCCCATTCTTGTAGGAGGCAGGCTGGCTTACTACTTCCAGGACTGAAAGTCTGTTACCTCAGACAAGTGGATCTTGGAGCTAGTAAGCCAGAGACCAGCTCTCAGCTTCAAAAAGTTTCCAAAGCTGAGAGTCAGATCTTTTCCACCTGCAAACATCTCCGAAACCATTTTCCTAGAGGCAGAGGTTTCATCTCTTCTGGCCTTAAGGGCATAGAGAGAGCTCCTACAATCCACAGGGGCAAAGGTCTGTACTCCAGGTACTTCCTTACCCCCGAGAAAATAGGGCAGTGGTGGCCCATCCCAGACTTAAGATACCTGAACAAACATCTATTAAAACCAAAGTTCAAAATGGTGACTCTAGGAATAATTCTTCCCTCTCTAAGGCCAGGGGACTGGCTAGCCTCCCTGGACCTAAAGGATGCCTACTTTCACATTCCCATCAGGTGGTCTGACAGAAAGTACCTCAGGTTCGAACTGCCTTCAGGTCATTGCCAGTTCAAAGCAATATCCTTCGGCCTAACATCAGCTCCAAGGGTATTCACAAAATGCCTAGCAGTAGTAGTGGCATTCCTAAGGAGAAAAAATATCTCCATATTCCCATACCTGGACGACTGGCTCATAGTGGGTCAGTCTCCAGACCAAGTCAAGTCAGATTTGAAAGTGACCCAGTAAGTGCTCACTTCTCTAGGTTTCCTTCTCAATTTTTCCAAATCAGTTCTCGAGTCAGTGCAACTTTTGACCTTCATAGGGGTAGAACAGGACACTGTCAAAGCAAGAGCATTTCTCCCCTTGGTAAGGGTAAAGACCATCATAGAGCTGGCTTCTTCCTTCCGCCTTCTGGTTTCTCGACCAGCAAGACACTTCCTTCAGCTTCTGGGCCACATGGCAGCTTCCACTGCAGTGGTCCAAGGGGCCAGATTTCAGATGAGGGACATTCAGTTTCACCTGAGGGCCTTTTGGTCTCAGAAAAAAGATCTTCTAACCAAACTTATTCCAGTGACTCAGTCTATGATCCAGGCTCTTCAATGGTGGCAGAATCAGGACAATCTCAGGCAAGGGGTCCCATTCATCACTCAGTCTCATTCTGTGGTTCTAACCACAGATGCTTCTCTCCTGGGGTGGGGTGCTCACCTGGAGAATCTGACAGCCCAGGAAATGTGGTCCACTCAGGAGTCTCTTCTCCACATCAATCTTCTGGAGCTCAGGGCAGTGTACCTGGCTCTGCAAGCCCTCTCAGAATCAGTACAGAACAAGGTGGTTCAGGTCAGGACAGACACCACCACCATGTGGTACATCAACAAGCAGGGAGGCACTCGGTCTATGGCCTTGTGCACGGAAGCCATGAAGTTATGGTCCCTGGCTTATTCTCCACAGACCTCTTTCACAGCAGTCCACCTCCCAGGGAAGGACAGTGTGCTAGCAGATGCATTGAGCAGGATCTCCCAGGGCCATTACGAATGGTCACTGGATCCGCTAGTATTAAAAGTGATTTTCTCAAGGTGGGGCACTCCAGAGATAGATCTCTTTGCAGCCCCAGACAATCACCAACTTCCTCTCTTCTGTTGCAGACCCCCAGTCTTGGGCTCAGTCCCTCTGGATGCTCTGATTCTGGACTGGGAAGGGACATTTCTGTATGCCTTCCCTCCTTTTCCTTTACTGTTCAGGGTTCTGGTCAAGATAAGATCACAGTCTTGCAAAGTGATCCTGATTGCTCCAGATTGGGCTAGGCAGCCTTGGTACCCCCTGTTGCTATCTCTAGTAGTCCATCTTCCCCTATTTCTTCCCAGGAATCACAACTTGTTAACCTCCTCTCAGGGGAGGATCTGGTATCCCAACCTATGGTCCCTCAGTCTCAAGGCATGGCTCTTGAAGAGTTAGAATATGCAGGTTTGCATCTCTCTCAAGGGGTTCTGGACATTCTTAAAGCCTCTCAAACACCCTCCACCAGAAAAACTTATAATTCCAAATGGAAGAGATTCAGCATTTGGTGTTCCAAGAAGCATATAATCCCAGATTCTGTTGACTTGTCTACAGTTCTGGACTACATGGTTTATCTTAATGGCCTTGGCCTCAGACCAGCTACCCTCAAGGTACACTTGTCAGCTGTTTCTGCTTTTTTGTCAGCAGGAAAGCCCTCCTTACTGGCATCTCATCCTGTTTTCTGTAAATTTTTCAAGGGATTGCTTCATACCAATCCCCCCTTTAGGGATCCTACTCTTGCTTGGGACCTTAATATTTGCATTGCTCAGCTTATGCAACCCCCTTTTGAGCCTTTGTCCTCTGCAGAGCTTAAGTACTTGACTTGGAAAACTGTGTTCCTGGTAGCTATTACCTCTGCCAGACGTATCAGTGAATTGCAAGCTCTGTCAGTGGAGCCTGATTTTATCTCATTCCATATAGATAAGGTGGTCCTTAGAACCAATAGAAGGTTCATACCTAAGTGGTTTCAGATTTTCATTTGAACCAATCCATGTCTCTCCCTGTTTTCTTCACTGATCGTTCTTCTTCAGGAGAGAGAACATTACAAAGTTTAGATATTAAAAGGGTTCTTAGCTACTACATTGAGCGTACTAAGGCACTCAGGTTTGACTCTCTCCAGTTTTTCCTCATTTATGGGGAAGTGGGAAGGGGCAAACCTGCCACTAAGAGAGCTATTGCCAGGTGGATTGTCTCTTGTATACAATTCTGCTATGAAAAGCTAGGCAAAATACCACCCTCAGGCCTGACGGCTCATTCGACTAGAGGCACAGCTGCTTCCCTGGCTGCTGCCAGGGATATTCCCTTACTAGAGATATGCAAAGCAGACACCTGGAAAGCAGTCCATACATTCACCAAGCATTACTCTCTGGATATCCAGGCTAGGAGTGATGCTAGGTTTGGTACAGCAGTACTGCAGAGCTTATTCCCAAAATGGGTTCGATTCCCTCCGTCATGGAGGTACTGCTTAGTAGTCTGCATATGTCAGCATACAGCAAGACTTCATGTTGTTTGAAGAAAAAATTACTCACCTTAGTAAATGTGTTTCTTCTAATGGAGTCTTGCTGTATTCTAACCTCCCTCCCTGCCTCCCCTCTCAGAACCTGTTTTTTGGGAAGTGGGCTGGCAGGAGCAGTGTTGCACCTCAGGGGTGCATTTGGGCACTCCCTCTTTTTAGAGAGGGGGAGTGGATTATGTTTTGTTGTTATGATAGTCATAGCTTGTTCACTACCTAGTTTTTGTTTTGGATTTCTCGACTGAAGTCTTTTGGGGGATCCAAACTATTTGGTTGCCATTTGGCTAGTAAAGCTTTTACAATTTCCACATAGTGGGGTTGGTTAGTATTAGTTCATAAGAATCTGACAGTTACACTTCAAAGTGCAGCAGACAGAGGTTTGAACTGAGCTCTAGCTCAACGTGGTTTGCACCAATCTCTTTTTTGCATCCTTGGTGAGAAAGTGCTTAATCCTGTAAAGGAGATCAAGTCTCTTTCTGAGTTTGTTCGACTGCTCCTCAATGTGATCAATGAATGAAAGTTTGTGGTCAATCCAGACCCCTAGATATTTAAATTTGTCTATGAATTCCAAATGTTCACCAAATAGGGTGATAATCTGAGGAAGCATTCCATTAGAAGATGGATTTGTTGCATGAGAAAGGGGTGAAAAAAGCATTGCCTTAGTCTTTTTGGTGTTTAGAAGTAATTTCTGATTTAGGAGCCATAGCTGCAATTGACTGAATTCCTGCTGTAGATCACTACAGGCTGATCCAAGAGTAGGACCTTACAACAGTACAGTAGCTTTAACTCTAGCTCCTCTGCTGTAATACCGCAGAGTTGGTGCCCCAGTAGTTCCTTGAGGAAGTGTGTATGCACAAAACCAGTCAAGGTCATTAGTGGGTTTCTCCTATACATTCAATACTTGAACACATGAAATGCAGCGAGCTTCTGTACTGCACTGATGTAATTTTTTTTTTAACACATAATAGGTGCACTTCAAATCCCTGGCCAGAACAGATATGGCAAGAAGGGGAGAAGGGAGGGAGCTGAGTAATAATATGGGGGTCTCAGAGGGGAAAAATGTAGTCTGCTTGCAAATGTAAACTTTTTTTTAACACACACACACACACACTGCAGCCTTTGGTTCCATGTCATAACAGCGAATGCAAAATAGCGATCGCTATTATGGTGAGTGTATATCACTGAAAAGCAAATTGGTGATATACACTTCAGGGCAACCCAATATCCGGAATGAAAGAAAAGTGTTTTGGTTGGGGGGGGCTGTGCCCCACCCCGCACCCCCCTTAGTTAGGGTTCTCAACTCCAGGGGGGTGCATATTGAGGAGGGGGAAAAAATCTGGATCTCTGCAAAATTTAAGTAGCTACAGCAAAATGTAACCCGCTCCCGAACCCAGTACCTGCTCTGCCAGAGCTAGCCTCCCACACCACCACACCACATGGCTAGCTCAGCAGCAGCAGCAGGTACACCAGTACCTGAAAATTCCCCTGTCCTTCCTCTTCCCTCTTTATTCCTTCCTTCCTTCGCCCTTCCCTGGTCGCTATCCCATACCTCTTCAAAAGCCGCCCAAATGAGTCATATATTTTGTGCCATTTTGGGTCGCTTTTATGACGTGATACCCCGCCTTTCTCCTCTACAGCTTTTTCCTGTACCAGCCTGGCATATGCCAAGTGCCAACACGTTTTTTATTGTTTTAATTATTCCAGTATATGCTGGCTCATTTGTTGCCTCTCTGTTGCCAGGGAGTCGCCATCCCAAATGTTAGGAGGGCTTCAAAATCAGCACAATGAAAATGGCTGTGGATCATCAAGTAGAGTTCACTGAGGAAGCTAAAGAGAGACTAAAAGACCAGCTAACCATAGACCAAAGGAGAGACTCACCTCAGACTTTTTTTTTAAAACACACACACACACACACACACACACACACACTGCAGCCTTTCTCCTCTGTTGCATTTTCCAACCCCAGCCTGGCATATGCCGAGTGCCAGCACATTTTTGTTTTTCAAATTATTCCAGCATACACTGACCCATTTGTTGCCCCACTGTTGCCAGGGACTCACCGTCTCAAGCATTGGGAGGGGGAGTGGCTATGAAGACAGCACTGTGGAAATGGTCGTGGATCATTAAGCAGAGTTCACTGAGGAGGCTGTAAACAGACTAAGATACCAACCAGCCTAACACCAAAGGAGTGGCTCACCTCGGCCTTGAGGGGTCCCTTATTGGATCCTGGCCGGTCTGGTGGAAGGTGTAGCTTCTTCTGTGTCAGTGGCCTTCCTCTTTCCTGGTTGTCTAGTGGAGACAGCAGCAGAAGCATAAGTCAGTTCAAAAGCAGCTGCACTTTTCACCTGGCATAGTCAGCAGAATCCTTGTATCAGAGTCCAAGTCAGTTCCTGAGATCTGCCGCACTCTTCATCTAGTCTGGTTGGCAAAATCATTGTATTGGAATACAGGTCAGTTCCTAAGATTGGATGCATGCTTCATTTGGTGCAGTTGGTAGGATCCTTGTATTGGAGTACAGGTCAGTTCCTGAGATTGGATGCATGCTTCATTTGGTGCAGTTGGTAGGATCCTTGTATTGGAGTACAGGTCTGTTCCTGAGATTGGATGCATGCTTCATTTTGTGCAGTTGGTAGGATCCTTGTATTGGAGTACAGGTCTGTTCCTGAGATTGGATGCATGCTTCATTTGGTGCAGTTGGTAGGATCCTTGTATTGGAGCCCAGGTCAGTTCCTAAGATTGGATGCATGCTTCATTTGGTGCAGTTGGTAGGATCCTTGTATTGGAGTACAGGTCAGTTCCTGAGATTGGATGCATGCTTCATTTGGTGCAGTTGGTAGGATCCTTGTATTGGAGTCCAGGTCAGTTCCCGAGATTGACTCCACTCTTCACCTAGTATAGTCAGCAGGATCCTTGTATTGGGAGTCTGATTCCGTTCCCAAGTTTGGCTGCACACCTCACCTGGCGTAGTCAGCGGGATCCTTGTATTGGAGTACAGGTCAGTTCCTGAGATTGGATGCATGCTTCATTTGGTGCAGTTGGTAGGATCCTTGTATTGGAGTCCAGGTCAGTTCCCAAGATTGACTCCACTCTTCACCTAGTGTAGTCAGCAGGATCCTTGTACTGGGAGTCTGATTCCGTTCCCAAGGTTGGCTGCACACCTCACCTGGCGTAGTCAGCGGGATCCTTGTATTGGAGTCCATGTCAGTTCCTGAGACCAGTTGCACTCTTCACCTGGTTTAATCAGCAGGATCCTAGTACTGGAGTCTGGGTCAATTCCTGACATCTTCACCTGGTCTAGTCAGGAGCATCGTTATATTGGAGTACAGGACAGTTCTAAGATCGGATGCATGCTTCATTTGGTTTAGTCGGCAGGATCCTTGTATTGGAGTCTGGGTCAAGTTCCTAAGATTGGCTGCACTCTTCACCTGACATAGTCATCAGGATCCTTGGACTGAAGTCTGATTCAGTTCCTGAGACCGGCTGCACTCTTCACCTGGCGTAGTCAGCATGACCCTTTTATTGGAATCTGGTTCAAGTTCCCAAGATCCGCTACACTCCTCACCTGGGGTACTCAGCAGGATCCTTGTATTGGAAGACCGGGTTAGTTCCCAAGGTCAGCTGCACTCTTCACCTGATGTAGTCAGCAGGATCCTTGTATTGGAGTCTGGGTCAGTACCTGAGACCGGCTGCACTCTTCACCTGGTATAGTCAGCATGATCCTTGTATTGGAGTGTGGGTCAGATCCCAAGACTGGCCGCATGCTTCATCTGGTGTAGTTGGCAGGATCCTTGTATTGGAGTTTGCGTCAGTTCCAAAGATTGACTGTACTTTTCACCTGGCATAGTCAGCAGGATTCTTGGACTGAAGTCCACATCAGTTCCTGAGATCAGCTGCTCTCTTCATCTGGTGTAGTTGACAGGATCCCTGTACTGGAGTCCGGGTGAGTTTTTGAGATTGGTTGCACTCTTCACCTGGCATGGTCAGCAGGATCCTCCTATTGGAGTCTGGGTCAGTTCCCAAAATTGGCTGGACTCTTCCCTTGGTGTAGTCAGTAGGATCCTTGGATTATAGTCTGGGTCAGTTTCCAAGATCGGCTGCACTCTTCACCTGGCGTAGTCAGCAGGATCCTTGGACTGGCATCCAGGTCAGTTCTCAAGATCTGCTGCATTCTTCCCCTGGTGTAGTTGGCAGGATCCCTGTATTGGAGTCAGGGTAAGTTCTCGAGATCTGCTGCACACTTCACCTAGCGTAGTTGGCAGGGTCCTTGCATTGGAGTAGGGGTCAGTTTCCAAGATATGCTTCACTCTTTACCTGGTGTAGTCAGCAGGGTCCTTGCATTGGAGTCCAGGTCAGTTCCCGAGAGTGGATGCACTTTTCATCTGGGGTAGTCTAGGGGAGGAAATGTAAGGTTAAAATAGGGAAGGGTGCTGTGCAGAGGGGGACCTGGAAAATGCAGACATCCTGAACAAATACTTCTGTTAAGTGCTCACAGAGGAAAGAGGAGGTGAGGGGCCACAAAAAAGTAACAGGAACTTTGGAGTGAGGGAGGTGGACACTAGTCCTTTTTCAGAGGGGATAGTCCTGGCGGGACTCACTAATCTGAAAGTGGGATAAGCAGTGGGGCCAGACAGGGTGCATCCAAATGTATTGAGGGAGCTCAGGGTGGTACTGGCAACTGGCTGCACCCCCGACAGTCCTATTTAGCAGTTCACTGGAAACAGGAGTTGCTCCAAAGATCTGGAGGAGGGCAGATGTAGTTGCAACAAGGTGGTAGCTGGGAGGAGACTGGCAATTAAAGGCAAGTCTGCCTGACATTAGTGGTGTGCAAGTTAACGGAATAACTGCTGAAGGAAAGGATTGTGGAATATCTTGAATCTACTGGGTTACAAGAGGCAGCATGGACTCACAGGGGGAAGTCATGTCAAATGAATCTGATAGATTTTTCTTACTAGGTGACCATGGAATTAGATCAGGGTGGAGAGTTGGATGTGGCCTACCTAGATTTCAGCAAGCCTTTTGACACCATACCACATAGGAAACTAATAAGTAAGCTGGGTAGCTTTGGAATGGGGCCAAAGATGGTAAACTGGGTAAGAAATTGGTTTGGGGATAGGCAACAGTGGGTGGTGGTAAACAGAGTTCACTCCAAGGAAGGGAGGGTGAACAGTGGGTGCCCCAGGGATCAGTGTGGGGACCAGTCCTCTTTAATGTCTTTTTAAGTGACATTGCAAAGGAGCTGGAAGGGAAGCCCTACCTCTTTGCAGATGACACAAAAATGTGTAGTAGGGTGGACACTCCCGGGGGGGGGGGGTAGTGGAAAGGATGAGCACAGACCTCAGAAAACTTGAGGATTGATCAAGAGTATGGCATCTGGGTTTCAATGCAAAACAAGTGCAAAATAGTGCATTTAGGGCACAGAAACCCAGGGACAAAGTACAAAATAGGTGGAGTGATATCTATGACCAAGCAGGAAAAAGAACTGTGGGTAATCATATCAGATGACCTAAAAGTGGCCATGCTGTACATCTAGGCAGGTGGGAAGGGTATCACCAGCAGAAAGAGAGAGGTGGTGTTATCCCTGTATAGATCACTGGTAAGATTCTACCTGGAGTACGATGTCCAGTTATGGAGACCATGGGCCCGATTCTCAAAGCCAGAGATTGACACGACATGCCTGCACCAAGCATAAATTGCACAAGTGGCACCTTGCATCAAATACTTCCCCCTGAGCTATTCACAAAGGAAGCCTGCATCAACCGCAGTCTGCCTGCCCCAATCGGGGCTTGCGTCATCCATGTGCCCAGAAATGGGCTGGGACATGGGGCTAGTGGCTTGCAGCAGATGAAGGATGCCATAGCTCCACAATCAGGATTCACAAAGCTCACCGAAAGGGTGAATTTCTAAGTACCCGTAGACCAACCAGAGCTGGTCTAAGGGTATTTAGAAATTTGCCCTCTGGGTGAGATGAGCAGTGTGCAGCAATGTGCCACAGTCCCCAACCTCTGCCCTAATTTTATATATATATATATATATATAAAATCACTGGCTATCTAGTGGTCCCCCTCCCAGATCCCGATATCACCCATAATTGTTATATTACTATTCCCTGTCCTGGTGGTCTAGGGCCCCCCGATCCCCGATTGTGCCTGTAAATACATGCCTATAAATCCTCCCTCACCTGGTGGTCTAGTGGTCCCCACCCCAGCAAGTAGTGCCCACCATCCTGCTCCCCCCATCCCTAAATTCAGCCCGCACCCCCTCTGCAGCCAGTCACCAGACTGAACTGTTGGTGAGCACCTACTGTATAGTGTACATGCTCATAATCACAAGTGAGTACACTGTACAGTAGCAGCTCAATGACAGTTCAGTCTGTGAGGCATTCTAGAGTGTGGGGTGGGCTGTGCCGGTCACCGGATGTATTTTGTTAAACGGGCCCCACATCTCCAGAAGGAAACAGACAGAGTGAAGGTGGTCTAGAGGAGGGCAGCTAAAATGGTGCAGGGTCTGCACCAAAAGCCCTATGAGGAGAGATTAGAGGACCTCAATAAGTACACCCTCAGATCACATGTTTGCTGGTCCTGCTGTTCTCCCAGGGCAATATTGTACACTTGGTTATACTAAATCAAGATGAGTCCCAGGCTAGCAAGGAGACTTGAACTGACTGTCTTACTAGCTGAAAACATATTGATTTTATAAACAAATCAGCCAAAATAAATACACATATTCAAGAGACAAAACTAATTAGTTCACATGTTTTAAGACAAAAAAATTAAAATGTTGCTATTAAAAATAAAATTAAATGTGGAGTGCAAGTTAAGAGAAAATAATGTAGTGGGCATCTTGACAACCAACATTCTACAATCTGTTGACATGTCAGTTTAATGAGGGTTTGACTTTACTGGTCCATGGTTTTTACATTGTAATTGTTTTTCACATTCAGTTTGTTTTTTTCCTTAGGTGTCAAAGGTCATGCATAATGATACATTCTACTTTTCAATACTTCACCACCCAGTATTTATGATGGAGTCAGCCTTCATATATTGCAACAAAGACAGTAAGATATTCAATTCTGTGAAAGACTTAAATGAATTTATGAAATCTCTGTGGAAGTACTACAAGCCAAATGAAAGAACATCCTTTTTTGCTAGGAACTTCCTCTGGTATGACTTTGGGTTTGACCACAATCACAGTGACAAAGGGGGCTATTTTGCGTCCACTGTGGCTCAAATTGAGAGCACCTTTCAGCTGATACTCATCAGCGAGTACTCTGATGAGTCCATGATCCTCCTGAAGGAGGCACTGTGCTGGAGTATGGATGATGTGGTGTACTTCAGGCTGAACACCAGGAGCAAGGGCAGTGTCCAGAACTTGACTGGGAAGACCATAGAAAGTATAAAGGCATGGAATTCCTTGGACTGGAGGCTCTATCAACATTTCAACAGAACATTCTGGAGGAGGCTCGAGGAAACAGTTGGGCTGGAGAAGATGGAGAAGGAAGTGAACTTGCTCAGACAGAAGCAAAAAGAACTGATGAAGACTTGCCTCCAAGATGGAGCTGCAGTGGAGCCTTCTAAAGTCAAGAACAAATATTTTCTGCCCCCTCAGTCTGGCAAAGCAAAAGTCCTTGGTTACAATCTCAGAGCAGGCTTGGACAGCGGTACCCTGGCCCGATGCCACAGAATGATCATCACTGAGGTTGAATTCACAAAACAGCTTCGTGATAAGCAGTATTCAGGCAAGACACAGACAATGATTTAGAATATTAAAGGGCAACAGTCAACAATAACAGCCTCACACCTAAGTGAGAGTTTGGTCCCAATTTGCACTTTGTGTGCAAAAACATTTTTTTACTTACTGTTTTCTGCCATAATCCAACAGGATTTAGATAAAATTACACAGTGGGTTTTTGACTGGGGAATGAAATTAAATGCCTCAAAATGCAAAGTGATGCATCCAGGCAACAATAATCCATCATCAGTATATTTATTAAATGGTGCACCCTTATAATCCACTAGCAATGAAAGAGACTTTGTTGTTTCCCAGGTCATTAGAAATACAAACTCCTAACAAATAAATGAGACAATTAACAAAACAAACTGTATTATATGGTCCATTAAGAGAAATATTTTAAATCCAGAAACCCTGAGGTCATGCTACCCCTGTTCAGGGCATATGCCAGAACCCATCTGGAATACTCCACCCAGTTGTGGTGCTCATATAAGAACAGTGAAAATTCAGCCATGGAGAAAATTCAGAGAAAATATACAAAGCATATATCAGGTCTTTATCGGGTTCCATACGAAAACAGATTGCAAGAATTGAACCTGATGCCCTTGGCAACAAGACGTCTTAGGGGAGATCTTATTTTTATGTATGATATAATACAGGATACTAGGGCTGTGCAGGGGCCGAATATTACTTTCTGAATACCATGAATATCAGAGCTTTTGAATATTCGGAAGCCCTTTCCGAATAGATGACTATTTGGGTGGCATTCGTATTCAGCAAAGGCCCTGTCTTCACAGACCTAAACAAACATCTCAACCTCCTCTGCAGCTCCCTCCCAAAAAAAAAAAGGTCAGTCATGTAGCCTCCATCCATCCCACCCTCTAGCAGCAACCCCCCTCCACACACACACAGCACCAGTGGCAATTTGTTATAGAAAAATAAAATAAAATCCTCAATGGGTGACTGGCACAATCCGCCCACTTCCATGACCAGCTGCCCTCTTGTCTGGTGACCCTAATGCACTTAATAATAGACTCCCTCCCCACCTCACCCTGGCAGCACCCTAATCTCACCCCCCCCCAGCACCAGCAATTTATAAAAAATATAAATAAAATCTCCGATGGGCGACTGGCACAACCCGCCTGCCTCCACGGCCAGCCGCCCTTTTCTCTAGTGAATTTCATTTGTATTATGTAGTCTCCCCCCTCCGGCAGCACCCTACTCCCACCTCCAGCACCCAATTACCCTTCAGAAAATAATGGCAGCGCAGTGCTGCAACAACCCTCTGTCCTCCACAGCCGAGTGGCTTGCAATGAATGAAAGTGTTATGGCAGGTTTGCATAGTAAAACCAGCAGATCATGTGATCTGCTGGTTTTACTAAAACCCGCCGTAACACTTTCATTCATTACAATGTGCTCAGCTGTGGAGGATGGAGGGTAGTTATGTGCTGGGGGGGATATGGTGCTGCCAGGGTGGGTGGGGGACGACACATAATACAAATGAAATTCACCAGAGAATAGGGCGCTGGCCATGGAGGTGGAGGTTAGTGCCGCACCATCGGAGATTTTTTTAAATAACAAATTACTACCAGTGCTTGGGGGTGCTGCTAGAGGGCGGGGATGAGGGTTACATGGCTCCTCTTGTGTTTTGGGGGGACTGCAGAGGAGTGGGAGCCGTAGGCTTGTTTCATGTTTTTTTCTCAGTTGCTAGGGCTGTGCCAAATATTATATTCGGCAGCCGAATACTGAATATTTGCTGTCCGAATACCGAATATTCGGCCGAATATTCGCAGAAAGATATTAGCACAGCCCTACAGAATACACATTTATTTACTGAGTTAGGTTTTGAGTTTAAAAACGACACATATAACAATAGAGGATATTCGTTTCAGATTTCAAGACAATGGTTTCATCATACCTCTCGCAAATTCTTTTACACACAAAGAATAGTCAATCCTTGAAATAAACTGCCCATTGACGTTATAGCCAGTAAAACTAAATCAGAGTTTAAAAACCTTTTGGATAAATTCATTTTAACTGAGTCTGAAACTGGATATTATAGCTAATTAGGTGCTGTCATGGGCCTTCCAGCCCCCTTGTACCTAAACTACCTTAGTATGAACCTTAGTATCAGGATGATTTTGCTGAGTTCCAAGCAGACATTTCCGGTAACCAGAAATCCCAGAACCCCCTGCAACTGACATCAGAGGAGAGCTGCAGCAGTGGAAGATTCAATAGTCATCAGTGCATGTTAGAGTTTTTTTTATAAGTTCAAATCAGATGTTTGCCGGTCCTGCTGTTCTCCCAGGGCTAAGTGCAGTCCTCTGTGATTGTACTTAGCTCAAGAAAGACAGCGGGACCAGCAAAGAAAAGATGAAAGCTTATAAAAACTCAAACATGGACTGCAAGCTATTAAATCTCCTACTGTTGCAGCCCTGCTCTGACATCAGCTGCAGGGGATTGTGGTATTTCTGATTACAGGAAAAGTCAGCTTGGAACTCGACAAAATCAGCCTGATACAATCTACTTTACCACAGAAAACAGCAAGTTAAAAAAATGTTTTTGCACAAAGTGCGAACTGGGACTAGCCCCACACTTAGGTGTGAGGCTGTCAGTGCTGACTGTTTCCCTTTAACCAAGCAGCAAAGATGCAGTGAAAGGCAAACAAAATGAAAGGCATCCTCTGTTAGTAACTCAGTGAAACAGCGAGATGATGTGCCAAACGGAAACATACATGACAAGGACTACTAGCCATAAACTTCTAGTAAATACAAAAAATACACGTACCTCAATAGTGCAAAGCATCCTGGTATATGCAGATCAACCAAATGACCATGAAAGAATTCAAACTGGTTCTGCTTTAAGCAGCAGTGCATGGTGCCAAATGACCACACACACACACACACACACACACACACTGCAAAGGTTGAAAACAGAAGACACAGACATATGTTTTGTCCTTCCTAGAACTTCGCTGCAGTGGCTCAATTAGCCTTTTCCGATTCCCATTTTGAATTCCAAATTGTTCCCACAAGGAACACCTCAGTGCTTTTGTACTGAAGTTCTTTGTCTTTTTAGATACATTTCTAATGCCAAATTTAACACCAGAATATTCCCTCACGACAAGTTTAACACTAGAATATTCCCTCACGACAAGAAATTTAAGTGATAGTTTGATCATATTCTTTGTACATTGCTGCAGTTTATGCCCCCTTCTTTCTCTGAGTTTTACTTAGAAGGGAAACAGCTGTCCCGGTGGCGTGGTAGGCTAAGGCATTGAGTGCCACACCAGTGGTTCAATAACGGACGTGATTTCCTTGTGGGCTGGTGGAAGGCGGGAGGAAAGACTGAGCATCCCAAGGAGAACTCTCCTTCCTCGGGGAGGGGGACACAAACATCCTGTTTGGTGGCTGCCACCTAGAGGAATCTGCATGGCAGGCATAGTGGGAAGCAAGGGAAAGGGATCCCATTCACAGGATGCCAGGGGACAGCTCTGCAAGGCAGCAGATGCACAATGCCTCATTGCACACACAGTGAACCCTAGGGAAAAGTGGTGGAAAAAAGCACAACTGAAGCTGGAAGACAGACTAGCACCCTACAGGCCCCACACATGCAACTGGGCACTTCCAAATGTCCTGTGGCAAAGGAGCGACTGGAACACAAAAGGAACAACCAGAGATGCTGGGTGATGGGGCTGAGGAAGACTGGTCTGGATGGGGGCAAGTTGGGTGAAACATTAGGGGTCGAAATTGGCTCTGGCCCACTAGCCAAACACTAGTAGATTTTGTATCAGGCTAATAACATTTTCCTGTAAGTAGCCCTGCAGGCTTGTGCTGTAGAAGGTAATATTTCATACGTACACCAGTCAGGCCTGTAGAAAAATCGGTGGGGCTAGTAGATTTTCGCAGTCACCAGCCCTGCAGACTGGTGGCTGCAAAAGTTAATTTTGACCCTTGAGAAGGGAAAACCAAAAGGAAACAAGTCTCTCAATCACTGCACTCAACATGTCTTATTTATTCATTGCCATATCACAATCCTAACATTTCAGGAAACCTCTCCACTCAGTCATGGTCAGTGGTTTCTCTGTTGCACTTGCATTTCCATATGTTCAGCATATTTCCCATACTATATTTACTCCTTCTTGTTTTTCTCTGAGGCTTCTTTACTGAGGCGAGCAAGATCTGCAGCACTCCCACATTTTGTGTAGTTTATCTGTCAGGAGTTTTACTCCCGACACATCCTCCCCCAAATTCCTTCCTTTTATCTAGTGGGCCCCCCCCTCCATTTCATCTCTTCTCTCCAGTGATGGGATCCCTATGACTTCACCCTTTATCCAGCCAGAGCAGTGGATACGTGTGCAGCCTTCAAAGCTTAGGTGAATGGTTAGCCTGCCTGTGAGGAGTACAGATGTCAGGTAGAACACCCCTCCCTAACTTGAAGCCGAGTACCTCATCTTTGCAATGTGCCCTGTCCAGCTCTCTGCAGTGTGGGATATTGGGGCTCACATGAGAACCCTGGTTTTCCAGGTGGCAGCTGGCCCCCTTTGTGTAGTAGAATAGAATAAAACTTGAATATCCCACACTACTTTATAAAGCAGTAACATAAATATTGGCAATGCAGGACTCGTATGTAGTATGCATGCATCAGCAGTCCAAAAGCACACCAATAGTGTGCATGGTATGCATCCCCCCCCACTAGAACCTGTGTCAGAGGGGATAGCTCCCATCCTCTTGCAAAAAATGCCATGAGGTCTTGAATTGAATCCCGGAAAACCAGCAGTGATGAGCAGAAGGGTCCTCTGTTTAATGTTTCATCTGAAGGCGTTTTCATTTTCTGTTTCAGTGTTTTCATAGTGTCTAACCAAGAAAGGTAGGTCTTAACATTCTATAGAATTTTTCAGGTTTAGCCGGTTTCAGCCATCTGTTTTTAGACCTAACCCTGTGCTTATACCAAGTAACTAAAATCAAAAATTAGGAGGAACATCACTCATTTCACCCCTTTTCAATTTGTACCATAAAACTGGACTATTTACGCAATTTGTGAAACAAAGTAATTAAATTAAGGACAAAAAGTTGTAGCTAGCACTACATTGCTCTTTATGTAGATAATGTCCTTTGATATAAAAAGCATACTGAAAAATCACTGTATAATAATATGCTGAATGTGGCCAGACTGAGAATTGTGCACAGGAGCCGAGTCTATCTACAACGATCGCAACAAGGCTGTGAAGTAGGCACAGGGAAATGCAGCACCCATGTCTTGAGAACAGGAGCAAAAAGTCTCTTCTTTGGAGGATGAAGAATAAGATGCATTCTAAAGACATACCAGGACATTTGTTGTTAGGTGAGGCTCCTTGTGGGGCAATTGCCTTATCGGGGGGTTTCGGGATTTGAAATTCGGGACTATAAATATTAAACAAAAAGGTAACCCAAATGTGATCCGTCTTCATTATTGTGTATTTACTGGATCCTCAGATGTGTAGCATCCTGTTAAAAATGTAGCACTCATTTCAATGTATCTGTAAAAATATAGGGGGTAACCAATCAGTTTATTAAAATTGTTCAGAGTTTACTGATTACAAGCTAAGCTCAGGTTTACTAGTTCCTTTTTGAAAGTTACTTTTATTGTCTTTTTGTTTTTTCATGTCAGAGAATAATAGCGCCTAAATAAGTGGATGGGGTGGGGTTCTGCAGGGAAGTACTTTGTTTATTCCTGATAGGGCACAATGAGAGTGCCAAACTACTTTGGTAAAGTGTAATACTTACCTCCCTTCCCCACTGGTGGAGGAGAAAGACCGTGGGAATGCTTTTTTCTGTAACATTGTTTTAATGTAACCACACAGCTGATGGACTCATTATGTAGCAAATTGAATAATGGACTTCAGTGATTATTTTTTTTCTCTTTCGTATGTACCCCACAAGATGTATCTTGAAGCATTTGAAGGATATTATTGTCTTTACTGAGAGCAGTGGTGACCTCACGGGAGAAATATTTTTATTATTGAATTTCAATGCTTGTGACATAACTGTATGTTTGTTTTTATATAATAAGCAAAGTTTAAAAAAAAATAATATGCTGAATTAGGCTGATCCATGTGGGAAGGCTGTTGGCCTGCTGAATTTAAAAAATCAAACTCAGCGAACACAAAAACTGGGACTAGAATACATTACCTCCAGTCATATATTTGGGACTTATGATCAAAAAAGAAAATACACTTGGGGGAAGAAAGTAGTGATTTAGTTGAGGTGAAACTTCATCTTAAAGTTGTCAGTAACTAAAAGTATTTTGTTCTCTGACTTGCAAAAATGGAACTGTTAACCTTAGTCAGGGGTGTGTGTGTGTGTGCGCGTGTGTAGCAACAGAGTGCCCTTTTTATGTTAATACTACTGCTGCAGAAACCACTTGTATGGTTACTAGACTGTTTCACATAGTATTTTTTTTTATTTAAAAACTGGTTACTGGGAGAGGCATGCTGAACCGAAGCTTGTTTCCAGGTGCGACCTGAATTACAAGAGTAAAACAAGTCAGAAGATATATAACAGTTGTAATGATACTGAAGTGCCAAGGTAGAATTCAGAACAAACAAGATAGCAAAAGCATTGCATATTGCAGAAGACAAATATATCAGCATACAAATCAGCAGCTGGACACAATCAAAGAAAGTGCTTAGTGCCCGAAAGAACGGAGGATGAACTGGTCTTGGGAGGTGGAGTCAAACTAGCTGTTAAACTACCAATGGAATAGCCAGAACCATGCAGATTGTGGGGACGGGGAAAGGTGAGGGGAGGCAGAGTCACAGGGGAAGGTTAGGAAAGACACAGGTATAGGGTTGGCAGGAGCAGGGGAGAGAAGTTTTAGTTGGCTCCTAATTGTGGGGGGGGGGCTAGATGGTTCCAGAGGGAGGGGAGGTGATAGGAGAATGCAAATTTTACAGCTAAGGAGTGTGGGTGAGGAAGGGAGAAGGTGCAAGGGTCCCTTGAGCACATGCAGTAGGAAAAGGAGGAGATGGGAGAGAGGAGTGAGGATAGATACGATGGGAGGACCCAAAACCAAAGTGAGCAGTTCTTTTTTTTTATTTAATATGGTTTATTGAAGTTTTGGACACCTACAACAAGACCAATACATACATACATGTTACAAAGACAAAACATGCACTGACATTAGCAAACTAGAATAAAGCAGTGCACAACTGCACTGCCCTAAAGGTGCTGCTGTTACTGAAAATACTGAGAAATAACAAGAAACAGTACTACACACCAAGGCTACAAAAAAAAAAAAATAATGTTATTTATTTAGTGGTCCCAATCTGCTGGTTTACGCCAGGCCACGCTGTCATTTCAGACATGGATCCCCCCTCAGGCATTAATATCAGACACTTAGCAGACGGGTGTGCATTGAGAAGTCCAACGTTCTAGTGAAGGTGCAGGTGCAGGTCACATTTTTCCAACTATCCCAGTTACTTGTCATAGTACAGAATGCTGTGGTCAAAGGGTGCCCCCCCAACCTCTCTGAGTGCTATTTCCATTACTTAATCAGGAATAATGTGTGTAATCTTTCCCACCTTTTGCAATACGTTTTATATTTGTGGTTAATACAGGCAATTGTCATTTCTGCATTTAGTGCAAAAAGAATCTCTCTAAGCCATTATGTTCACCTGGGCACTTCATCATCCAACCACTGCCTCAAAATAACTAGTTAAGTGATTTCTGCAACTAAAGCTATGTTGCTCTTCCTGGGGCCAAACACTCCTTCCAACTACTTCCCCAGAAGACTTTTTTTGGGTGTAAATGCTTCCTGCAAACCTAGTAATGAGTTCAGGTTGTCTTTTATATCAGACCAGAATGGCAACACTTATGCGAGCATGGTGGAATAGAGGGCTGAGGTACCTTGTGTCTTACCTCTTCCCACACCAGCACCCCAGGGTCGGGAGTGAGCTTGGGTTGCTGAAGGTTGGCCAGGGAGTGAGAAGATTGAGCGTCCAACTACAGCTCTTCTCTCCCAGGGTGGGGTGGGTTGTGGCTCCCAGCCACTAGTGACTCCTAGTGGAGACTGGGAGTGCAAAAGCTGGAGTCACATTGGGTCAAGGGAGAGGTTGCGGCGAATGTCCATGGGTCGGAAGCGGGAGCGTGCCAGTCACATGGTGAATGTTATACATCTGCGCCTCTGGGGGGGGGGTTTCACGCTCATGCAGAAACAAGGAAAAAACCCCAATCCTTGAGGCAATGACAACAAGCCAGCCTCATGCCTACCGTTGGACCCTGCCCTCCCTTGTCCTGATATTCTCCGGCCTGCACCTTACCCACACAGAGCTAGATTTTAAGGAGCGCCCAGGTAAGTGGTGGGTGGCCACACCCTGGGGGCATCCAGTGGGCTCAAGGCGTTCGGTCAGAGTTCCGTGGGGAACTCGGAGTTGGGGGTGTTTCAGGCTGGGTGTGACAAGATGGTGTTGTCCGAGGGATACCCCTGGACCAGTAACTGGAGGGAAAAAGAAGTTGAAAAAAAATAATGGCAGCATTTTTTCACACTGCCAGAGTACGTGGCATAATGTTCCTTCCTCCTTACCACACCTTGTACACAGGGCATCCTCCCTCTTTTTCATTTTATATAACTTACTTGGAGTATAATGCAACTTCTGAAGTATCTTGAATGCTGTAGTCTAAATCTTTCTTGAATAATACATTTGTAAAGTTCTTTCTTATTTTCTGACATCCTACTTCTTTATAATCTAGGAACAGTGCTTCTGCCCAGTATGGATAACTTGGAGATAGCGTGAGGTAACTGGGCAATGCATACACGCTCAACAAAGTGAAATCTACCTTCTTTGAACCATGGGGGGGGCAGTAACTGAGTAATGCAATATGTGGTCTGCATATATTTAAAAGTAGCTGTATTGGGGACCTTGTGCTGGATACGAAAGGAGCAAAATGTTAAAGATTGACCTGAGGCCTTCTCAGAACCTAACACTTATACATCTTTTGCCAGTCTTAAGGATTGGGTTCCCGTAAGGGGTTGAGAAGTATCAGTATATACCTTCAGTTTCATGGCCCTACATATCTGCTGGTGCCCTCTAGTAGACCAGTAAATTGGGTTGATTCTCAGAGACTTAGGGATTTTGACAAGAGGAGAAATAGGAATGCCAAAATCCTTGCTTCTGACTAAGCTCTTGTGGCATACAACCACTTTCTGTCTGGCACCTTCTGTCTGATCTTGTGTGCTCCCCCCATCTTAGGTATTTGCTTCCATGAAGTGCAGAATAATAGAGTAGAAAACTAGGGAGTCTAAGGCCTCCCAATTCCTTAGGCCCAGCCAGTTTGCTGTATGCCCACCTGACATCTTCCCCTGCCAGAGGGATCTAGTGATTGTAAGCACCTAAACCAGGCAAAGGGCAGTACCATGTTGAGCATTCCTATGGGGTGTCGCAGGCTTGGTAAAACATTCATTTTAATCATGTTCACCCTGCCCCGCAGTGTTATTGGCAGGGTAGACCATCTTTGCAGATCTTGAACAATACTTTTCACTAGTAGGTCTAAGTTCTGCTTTTTTTGTGTTTGTCTGCACCCTCTGTATTTTTAGACCTAGATAGGTAAGGCATTTAAGCTCCAGCACTGAAGGCCACGGTTTAAGATGTCTCGCTTGCACACACGCTTATTGATGAAGAATACACTAGTTTTTCCAATGTTTAGTTTATAGGCTGACATGTTGGATATAACGGGTGGACAGGGGTATGGACAGTGGTGGATATAAGGGCAGACTGGATGGCTGGTGTGGTCCTTTTCTGCCATCAAATTTCTGTGATTTTGTGATGTTACTAAATTGTTCTATTATTCATAGTGATTCCGGGATAGAGACCTTGGGGTCCACAACGTGCAGCAGGATGTGAGCTGCATAGGTGGACTGTTTCATTTCCTGACTGCCTACTGTAACACCCCGATCTTAGTATTTTGTTTAATTTTTAATAATATTTATTTTGTTTCTGTTAACCAGGTAAGCATACTAGGCAATTGAATGCTGATTTTCAGGTGCAACCCAGATGGTTACAACCAAATTACAGGCAGTAGAAATACAGAGCAGTTACGTAAGAACTTACCATAACAGTAGATCTTCGAGGAGATCTCAGTTATCAGTTAACACCATAGGAACCTTTGCCGCTGGTGAAGGGGAATCCACATGGAAGATTTTCAGCAGTAGAACTGGGTCTGCCCATGCCATTGACATCACCTACCCTAGAAATGCGTGGGCAGCCCTGCTCCCTCCTTAGTTCTTTCCCCCAGAGACTAAGGAAGCTAGACTCTTGCCATGGGGGACTGAGGGGAGAGAGAGAGAGAAAGAGAGAGTTGCCCAGACCTACATAAAAGGTTAGATACACCAGACAGCCAGTTCCTAGACAGAAGCCCCAAGAAGGGGGATGGTGGGAAGTAAAGCATACCTGATGACTGAGATCCCCTTGAAGATCTACTGTTACGGGGTTGGGGCGCTAATGAGCACACTCACTAACTAGACATGCTTCACCTCATCTCTGCATATTCTGAACCTTTAATATAAAAATACAGAAAATATCTCAAAGTTTGGAATTTCTGAGCTACTGCAAAAAATAAGATCTCAGCAAGAGTAATCGGAAGATATCACTTATTACAATGGGCCAAACGAACAAGGGAGGACCGGGCAGCTCAAAAACTTTACAACCAGCAGGGCAGCGTCTGCACCTGTTGAAACCTCAGAGTCTGGTGCACCACCGTGGAATTCACTGGCCCTATTTATGAAGGCCATTGATGGGAAGGTAGAAGAGATCCTTCAATGATTTAGTGAATAAGATTTAAAAATTTAATCAGCCACCAAAACGTCATCTATAGCAGAGATGTAAGCTACCAAAACCCTTAATGCTACCACCAAACATGTGTGTAACCCCTAGATGGCGCTATCCCAGGGGCTACTACCCCTGCCTGATTTGCCACTAACAGGTTGAGGGGCCTGGATCCAATGGCGGGTGCCTCCACCCAGAGGTCAGGGTTTGCAATAGTTAAACTTACTTGGTCACAGCCCTCTGGGACACTGCAACCCCCCTTTCTTCCCACTAGTGGCCCACACAATGTATCAGAATTACCTTCACAGTATACACTTACCCCAGGACTAGTTCCGCACTGGGACCTCCTGTGAAATAAGATACAGTGCAACAATCACAGTACAGTACTTTAACATAGACAAATACCTCAGGCAGTATAACTTTGTTGAAACAAGCAGCTCTGATTTATTTAGGTATAACAAGGACAGGGGAAATCAGGTTAATTAGCTTATCACTTTACTATCTACCTATGGCTCTGTGCACAGGCCTATCCTACCAGTTACTGTCCCTGGGTACCCAAGCCCTAGTGGCTAGTCCAAACCGTGGCAGCTGGTAGGGGCCCTTTCACACAGAGAAAAGGAGAATTAAACAGTCAGCAGTACAGTAATTCCATTTGGATTTAATGTGGCAATTCAACAGGAGCGACCCTGAATTAGTACTCACGACCTCCAAACAAGATAGGGTCCTTCAACATCAGCAGGGCTACTCTTGAGCTCCACGAGACTCTTCACACATTTATATGGTAAAAAGAAAGTACTATACCAGGCAGGCTGCTTCTCTATCCCGATCGCAATTACTGCACAATACCCAGGAGAACACCCAGCAGATTCAGTTCCTGACAGACCGAGTGCAATTCAACAATTTCTCCAGTCTTCTACAGGGTGAGCCTGGTTTCTACTCTTCAGAGATCCTTTGATTCTTTTCACAGGACGGATTCAGTCCTAACAAGCAGTTACACAAGCTGCAGACCGAACTCTGGGCCTTAACACGTTTTTGATTGAAACTGTGCACTGAAGGAGCACAGGGTTTCTTTTCCTTCACTGCCAGATCTAAACTGAAACTCCAACAGACAAAACTGGCACTTCCTTTGAGTTCCTCCCAGTTCTTGACTGGATTGGCTGTCACTCACAATAGACTGCTGCTGTTGGTCCAAAAAGGCACTGAAGTCTAAACTACATCTCCCAGAGTCACTGCCCATACAATCCTCTTGTGGCTGGCTCAGATTATGAGTCCAAGTTCTGATTCATCCAAGGCACCATCTTAGAGCTAGCTTACCCCACACTGATTGGTCCAGTTCAGCAGTTCAAAACCAGAATGGGGAACTAGGCAGACACAGTTCTGACTGCAAAGAAAGCAGGTTAGACAAACTGTATTTTCATTATTACTCTAAATTATTTCTGGCAAACAGTTACATCTTTCAGATAGGTTCCTTTGTACCCTAGTGACTGCAAAATGGAGTGAATTGGCAGCAGCTCGAGTGGTACTCAAACAGAGAAGCACACAGTCCCCCATACAAACTAATTATGTCTGCAAGCAGACAGCTCTTAAAGAGACAGTACCAGAGGCTCTAAAAACACTCACTGATAAATGGCTTAAACACCAAACACCATTCAGGCTTGGAGCATTCAAGCAAGCTCCTGAAGTCTTTTGGAACCCCCATTTGCAGGGGGTTACACCCTTCCTGGTTTGGGAAAGCTTGACGTCCGTCAAGCAAGTACCCCCATAAGTTTCAACTGCAACCATATACATTTGCATTAGGCTCATACATGTAATCATCAGTCAATATATCATTTTACCAAGAACACATTTCTGAAACATTGCAGTACGTCACTCTTTACACAGTATTACATACACATTGTACCATAACTCAAGTTATTACTCTTGTACATGAAACCTGAAGAGAGGGGGCCTTCCCTATCAGTTACCTTGGGGATGGATGGGGCAAGGCACCATAGTTAGAGGGCAACACAAGTAACTTGGAGTTAGCACTGATGCTCAGTTTGGGCAATGAGCTCGGGACACATACACCTTTATGGACAACATTGAGAGGCAAGTCCACAGGCCTCCCAAGTGAATCATAACTGAGGTGCACCACAGGCTTTACAGCTCGACCAGTCTTTCTAGGGGAACTGCTACAGTCTCTGCACTCTGAGCCTCATTTCAGCATTGTCCTCACTTGTCAGGGGGTCTCCATGGGGGTAGAGAGGCTAGTACTTGGGGCACTTTCAGCTCCAGGAGTTACAGTTTCTGAGTCCACAACATTTGGCTCGCATGGAGAGCGGACACTGGCAGTGGACTGTCAGGGCACTCAAAATACTCTTCTTGTTCGGGTGTATCACCAGTCTGCCCCAATCTATCATTTTCCTCCCTGAAAGCTCAAACAGTTCAACCATGCACAAGTGATTCCATTTCATCTGATCTGATGCTTTGCACTTCACTTTCTGGGAGCATTGGCTCCAGGGATGAAGCTGGGGCTTAGACAGTCCAGAAGGCCCAGCTTTGTCTCCAGTATTGACTAGGGATTGCCCGAAACAATTGACTCAGTTCGTAGAAGGATAGTATTCAAAGTCACTCTCACTTTCTTCTGATATGGACTGACAGTCATGCTCAACTGGGACTTGTGGAGGGAACACTTTAACTTTGCTTCTGTAGGTGCAGGCTTTCTTGATCTTTTCTTAGCAGCAGCTCTAGTCACTGGTCCAGAGGGGCATCTTCTGGGGCTCAGACTCAATCAGATTTGTCCAATGGGCAGTAAATGATTTCTATGCATTGTTTTTACATCTTTTGAATTGTTCTCAGGCCTTACTTTGTACACTGGCAGATCATCTAGTTTGCCCACTACAATGTGAGGGAGATGGTGCCATCTGTCAGCAATCTTGTGTTTGCCATGCAGTCCCAGATTTCTTAGCATACCGATCTCCTCCTGGAGTTCCTGTGCTTTCACCTTTTATCATACCTTTCTTTGTTGGCCAGATTTCTTTTGGCAGCCATGGTTTGAGCCAGTTGGTACGCATGAGTTAGCTGGGCCTTTAACTTTGCACATACTGTAAATAGTTGTCAGCTTGAACCCCATCAGGAGAGACCCCAAAACACACATCTACTGGTAGTCGAGCTTCTCTTCCAAACATCAGGCTATAGGGGAGAACCCAGTGGCATCACTTTTGGTGCAGTTATAAGCATGTACCAGGGTGCTAATTTGTTGGCTCCATCTAGGCTTGTCCTTTGGGTGCAGGGTGCCTAGCATATCTAGCAAAGTGCGGTTGAAACGCTCAGGCTGTGGGTCCCCTGGGGTGGTAAGGAGTGGTTCTGGACTTTCACCCCACAGAGAAAGCATCTCTTTGATCAGACGACTCTCAAAGTCTCTCCCTTGATCAGAATGGATTCTTTGTGGAGCCCATAGTGAACAAAAAGTTTTCTACAAGTACTTTGGCCACAGTGGATGCTTTCTGGTCTTTGGTGGGGAAAGCTTGGGCATATCTCGTGAAATGGTCAGTGACCACCAGCACATTACTGATATTTCTTTGATCTGACTCCAAACTCAGAAAATCAATACAGACCAGCTCCATGGGTGCACTGGTGGTGATGTTAACAAGGGGCAGCCCTCTGGGAAAGCTTTCCTCTGTAAGCAGCGACTACAAGTTCGAATGTGTTGCTCCACATCAGCCCCCATCTTAGGCCAATAGAATCTGGATCTCACCAAGTCAAGTGTTCTGTCTATACCAAGGTGCCCCATGTGGTTGTGCAAGGACCTCAGTACTGAGTCTCAAAAGGCAGTAGGCAGCACTAGTTGTTGTTTGTCTACTTGTCCCCCTCTGTCTACTGTTTCTCTGTATAACAGTTTATTGATCAGTTTCAACTTAGGACCTTCTTTGTATAACAGTGCAGTTCTCAAATCAGTGGAGCGTAATTTGGACACATCTTTTCCTGCATAGAGGGCTTCTAAAGCTGCTTTGATCATGGGATCGCGGGATTGAGCCCGCCGAATACTGTCATTGTCCAGCTGAGGCAGTGCACCAATGTCTATTGCAGAAAAGTGGCACAAGCAGCAGGTATGCAATTCTCAGAGGTCCCAAGCAATCCACCATGCAGTCCACTGCATCCGTGGACATTTGTTCCTCCCTGTCAAACTCTCGCAGAGTGCCCGAATGTCAGGTTCTGCCAATCGGACCCAATCATTCTGGGGAACAGGCCTCGGAGAGAGCATCAGCATCTATGTGGTTCAGACCTGCTCGGTATTCGAGAGCATAGTCATATGTAGATAATGCAGAAAGCCACCTATGGCCAGTGGCATCCAACTTAGCTGAGGTCTGCACATAGGTCAAAGGATTATTGTCAGTTTTTACTAGTATTTTAGCCCCATACAAGTACTCATGGAATTGGTCAACAATAGCCCACTTCAAAGCTAGGAACTCTAACTTATGTACAGGATAGTTCTTTCGGATGGGGTCAGGCTTCTACTGGCAAAGGCCACTGGTCTCAGGCCATTCTCGTGCTCTTGGTACAACACAGCCCCCAACCCTTGCAAGCTAGCATCAGTGTGCAGGACGTGAGTTTCTTGGATCGGCATAGGCCAGCACTGGAGCATGGGTAAGTTGATATATGATCTCATGAAAAGCAGTCTCACAATCAGGAGTCCAGCGGCCCCAAATACTTCACTTGGATGAAAATACACTCTTTCAGTCTTGAGGGACGCTGACTTTTGGTATTTTTTGTGGGTTGGGGGATACCCTTGAGTAAGGTTAAGTAAAGGGCGGATCACTCTTGAATAGTCCTTGATGAAGCGCCGATAATAACCACAGAATCCCAGGAATCTTTGCAGTTCTTTTAGATTTTTGGGCTGTGGCCAGGTGGTCAAGGCCTCAACTTTACTTGGGTCGGTCTCTATTCCCTCGGTGGATACTATGTGTCCCACATACTTTACTGATGTTTGAAAGAATTGACACTTATCAATGGACAGTTTAAGGCCAAAGTCCTCCAGTCGGTCCAATACCTTAAATAATCTGCTCTCATGTTCCTCCAGTGAGCTGCCAAACACAATAACATCATCTAGGTATACCAGGCACTCTAGTAAGTTCATGTCCCCCACTGCACGCTCCATCAATCGCTGAAAAGTGGCTGGGGCACCTGAAACCCTTGAGGCATCCTCATGAATTCATAGAAGCAAGCGGACAGATAAAGGCTGTCTTCTCACGGTCCTCTGGGGCCATCAGGATCTGGTAGTACCCACTGCGGAGATCCAGCACAGAGAACCACTTGCTCCCGTTTGGCAGTCCAAAGCATCCTGAATGCGGGCATTGTGTACTGATCAGGATAGTCCGCCGTTTAAGGTGCGATAATCCACAACATCCTTACTGTTCCATTCTTTTTCCTCACTACCACAATGGGGAAGCATAAGGGCTTCTGATTCTTGTATTACACCAGCAGCTAACATCTCTTGCAGATGCCGTCTCACATCATCTATATCAGCAGGTGCCAGGCGCGAGACCTCTCACGAAATGGTCTTTCGTCATGCAGCCGAATATTGTGCTCAGCTCCTTGCATGCATCCTACGTCCCATTCCTTTAAAGAAAACACCTGGTCTCTCTGGGCAAGCTTCTCACTGATCTCTCACTTTCCATTCAGCTGGCAGCGGGAGTCGCCAAATCAAACAAGTCAGTAGCTACTCTGTCATTCTTCCTTGAACTCTTGCTGCTGGGTAGCACTGCAGTGTCTGCACAATGCACATTAGCCAGGATGCAACCTCTATTTACTCGAATGTCTCTTTCAGACACATTATGAACTTGGACCATTACCCTTCTGGCATAAGCATGGGCTCTAGCGGCAAAATACTAGGCTTGACCAGCAGTCCTCTGGCAATTTTCCATCGCCTGGTGCATCCAACATTAATATTTTATTCTTAACATCCTTTCTGATACGGACCTCTCCTGTAAGGTACACTGGGCATTTGGCGCCAGGATCAGAGACTCAGGATCCTTCTTCCATACAATTCCGACCGGTTCCTCTGGTTCTATTTTTCAGCATCTCTGTGCCTCATAGGCCTTCTTAATTAAAGCCAGAACTCTTAAAGCTCTACTAGTCTTTGACCCTGTTTTTCATAACACAACTGTGCCAGCCTTCCGAACATATGAGCATTTGTTCCAATCAACAAAGGGACACCATCATACAGTCCAGTGGGGGGACACACTAAGGCTAGGGTCTCTACTTGTTCTGCCACTCCAGCCACGGAGGTGGGGAAAGACAGCCAAATTCGGATATACCCGGAATAGGGGTAGGCCTTCTCACTTAACCCCCATACATGCAGTCCTTCTAATGGTTGTAAGGGTACGTCTGACAAATGCTTCTGATACCAATCTTGGAACATAATTGTCACTTGGGAGCCACTGTCTAATACAGCTCTGTAGACACTCCATTCCCTTTACAGTGGTCTCCATGGAGGACCCACTATTCTGGACCAGTCTGAGAGGCGTGAGTGGGGGCCTGGGCAACTGACCACCACAAAAGGAAGTGAGTTAGCATTTTGGTGCCCTCACTGGGATCATTCGTCGCACCTCTTAACCACTGATTTGTTCTCCAAGCTCTCCTTGTAGCCTATATGCAACTTTGTCAGTGTCTTTTGGGACTGGCATTCCTTTCATGTGCCCATCTTTCCCACAATTATAGCAAAACATACTTTCTGGAGTTTGAGCTGGCCGAGGCGCCACACTGGGAGCCAGGGCGGGGTATTACTAACTGGAAACCTTGGTGCCATCTCTGTCTGCGGCGTGATAAGCATTTGGAGACATCTCGTCAGTTTCTCCACTTCCATGGTCAAGGAATCGAGTTTGGAGCTGTTATCAGCAGGAGATACATGGGTGGGTACCCCACCCCCATAGCAGATGCAGTCGATATAGGTCAGGGCCTGCATTGCAGGCGTGGCCTTCATAAAGGGACTGTTTTGAATTCCGGATCTCTCTCAACAGTTCGCCCCATTGTGGCATATCTTTTCCTTGATCAGAGCACTCATTGACTGCCAACCTCTGCCCCTGAACTTCACTTGATGGGCCACCCTCAGTCACTCGGGTCATAGCCGCAGCTATTGGTGCAGGTCCCTCCCGAGGTCGCCTTTTCTCAACTCCTCGAATTTCTCTCATTAACTCATCATAGGAGGGGGGATTCCAGTCGATTTGCCAGGCGTAACTGAAGCAACAGCAGTTCTGAGAAGGGGGCAGACTTAAGGATCCTGTCCAGCCTGGTTCGGTCCAGTTCAATCGCTGGCAAACTACCCTTTCTGAGGCATTCTTGCAACAATTTTTCCAGCCGAGATACATACACAGACAACAACTCCCCTTGGTACTGTTGTGCCTTTCTTACTCTCCACCATAGGTCCTCATCAGAATCTGGGCTCCCATACACATTCTCCAAGGCCTCAAGATAGGCCTGTGCAGTCACTTCAGGGTTACTGGCCCATTTAGCACGGATGGTAGCCAGGGCAGGACCTCGGAGGCTCTCACTAACCCTCTTTCGCTTTTCGGCTTCCGAGCATTGCCATTCTAGCACTTGGGGGGCAACATAGTCTATCCAGGTCTCCCAGTCATCCTCCCCTTGGGGGGTTGGGAGGGTGCCAGAGAAGATCCTCAACCTTCGGTAAGAGTCGTGACTAATGGCAGGTGCAGAAATAGGAGTCTGCATTGGTTCAGCCACCATTACGGGTACTGGAGCAGGAGAGGGTGTTGGGGGAGGAACACCCCCAGGTGGCAAGAATAGTTTCTTCAAGTCCTCCACAGTTTTCCCTTCCCCCAGCAACCATTTAGCAAATTTCTCCTCAAAAGTTTCAGACAGTGGTGGGGCTCATTTCCGGTCTTTACTGTACTTAGTTATCACTCTCCAGGCAGTGAGGGCTCCTCTGGGGTAATGGTCTGTGGCATTTGGAGCTATCTATGGATCCTTAAACTCTACTAGGCCAGGAAAGTGTGGTGAGCAGATTAGCATGCCGACCCACCACCACAGGGTTTTGTAAACCTTCCACCTTGAAAGTACTCCTGTACAGTGTCCGTGTGATACCCAGGGGATGTCCAGGATAAGCATAGCATTTTGGGGGTCGATCTCCTCCCCAGTACACCACTCCACCAGCCGTGCACAGCCACTTCTGTCGGGTACCCATTTTTTCTTAACAGTGGTTCGTAAATATGGCCACTAGAGGACACACAATCCCAGCGGTGAGCTCCAAGATGTAACCCCTAGATGGCGCTATCCCAGGGCTACTACCCCTGCCTGATTTGCCACTAACAGGTTGAGGGGCCTGGATCCAATGGTGGGTGCCTCCACCCAGAGGTCAGGGTTTGCAATAGTTAAACTAACTTGGTCACAGCCCTCTGGGACACTGCAACCTTTTCTTCCCACTAGTGGCCCACACAATATATCAGAATTACCTTCACAGTATACACTTACCCCAGGACTAGTTCCGGCACTGGGACCTCCTGTGAAATAAGATACAGTGCAACAATCACAGCACAGTACTTAACATAGACAAATCCTCAGGCAGTATAACTTTGCTGAAACAAGCAGCTCTGATTTATTTAGGGGGATATAACAAGGACAGGGGGAAATCAGGTTAATTAGCTTATCACTTTACTATCTACCTATGGCTCTGTGCACAGGCCTATCCCTACCAGTTACTGTCCCTGGGTACCCAAGCCCTAGTGGCTAGTCCAAACCGTGGCAGCTGGTAGGGGCCCTTTCACACAGTGAAAAGAAAAATTAGTTTAAACAGTCAGCAGTACAGTGATTCCATTTGGATTTAATGTGGCAATTCAACAGGGAGCGACCCTGAATTAGTACTCACGACCTCCAAACAAGATAGGGTCCTTCAACATCAGCAGGGCTACTCTTGAGCTCCACGAGACTCTTCACACATTTATATGGTAAAAAGAAAGTACTATACCAGGCAGGCTGCTTCTCTATCCCGATCGCAATTACTGCACAATACCCAGGAGAACACACAGCAGATTCAGTTCCTGACAGACCGAGTGCAATTCAACAATTTCTCCAGTCTTCTACAGGGTGAGCCTGGTTTCTACTCTTCAGAGATCCTTTGATTCTTTTCACAGGACGGATTCAGTCCTAACAAGCAGTTACACAAGCTGCAGACTCGAACTCTGGGCCTTACACACGTTTTTCGACTGAAACTGTGCACTGAAGGAGCACAGGGTTTCTTTTCCTTCACTGCCAGATCTAAACTGAAACTCCAACAGACGAAACTGGCACTTCCTTTGAGTTCCTCCCAGTTCTTGACTGGATTGGCTGTCACTCACAATAGACTGCTGCTGTTGGTCCAAAAAGGCACTGAAGTCTAAACTACATCTCCCAGAGTCACTGCCCATACAATCCTCTTGTGGCTGGCTCAGATTATGAGTCCAAGTTCTGATTCGTCCAAGGCACCATTTTAGAGCTAGCTTTCCCACACTGATTGGTCCAGTTCAGCAGTTCAAAACCAGAATGGGGAACTAGGCAAACACAGTTCTGACTGCAAAGAAAGCAGGTTAGACAAACTGTATTTTCATTATTACTCTAAATTATTTCTGGCAACAGTTACATCTTTCAGATAGGTTCCTTTGCACTCTAGTGACTGCAAAATGAAGTGAATTGGCAGCAGCTCGAGTGGTACTCAAACAAGAAGCACAGTCCCCATACAAACTAATTATGTCTGCAAGCAGACAGCTCTTAAAGAGACAGTACCAGAGGCTCTAAAAACACTCACTGATAAATGGCTTAAACGCCAAACACCATTCAGGCTTGGAGCATTCAAGCAAGCTCCTGGAAGTCTTTTGGGAACCCCCATTTGCAGGGGGGTTACATGTGCAAGAAAACAGCCAGTTTAGAAATAGAATAGAAGTCCTTGAGATTGCACAAAGAGCAGTAAATCTTTGCCTTGTTTGGCTACCGGAAGGTAGCGAAGGCTCAGATCTCATAACTATTTTACAAACCTAGCTGCCTGGTGCCTTGGGAGTAGACCTAGGGAATGTATTGGCTCCTCAGTTATTAAAGGTGTACCAGAGCTCCCCATGAGCCGTCCCTCTACAACCTGATCTTCCCAGAATGATCCTTATTATCATGCCTGGAGTGGCTATTAGAGATCTTGTCCTGCAAGCGGCTAGAGAGTCTCAAGGTTTCAGTTTTAATGGAAATACCTTACATCTCTTTCTGGATTTCAAGTCAGAAAAAGTTTGATGTGGTCAGGGCACGCTTCAGGAGTCTTGGGATTGTCCATTCTCTTATGATGCCTGCTCGCCTTCGCATACATCATGGAGGCTACATGTATAGTGACCCGCAGGAAGCCAGCAAGAAAGTGGAGGTGCTAGAGCAAGAATTTGCAGCCGCCCAACCGGGAAATGACAAGTAGGAAGGAGAAACCTGAAAAGAGACATCTGGCAGTAACCTTGTTTATTTCTTAACACTTCTCCTTTTCTGTGGTTATTGTTTTTACAGAGACTAGATGCTGGTTGTTGTTTTTACAGAGACTAGATACTGGTTTTTATTTTTACAAAGACTAGATACTAGTTGTTTTTACAGAGACTAGATGCTGGTTTAGGCCCATGGGGCGGTAATGGCAGACACCTTGTGGCACTCCCACTATGTAGTACCAACTTCATGTTGTATCTAGTTGAATGTTAAATACAGCTGAAGGGAAATCATGAGGCATGCCTACTTCTAGAAATTTCATTGTACTTTGAATAGTTTTCTTATTATTCCTGACATCTCTGCCTCTACAATCTACTGTTAGTCTAGTTTTCTGATAACTGAAATAATATTACTGCATTCTTTTGAATGTTCCTAACATTTCTTGGAATAACTAGTAGTACTGCCATATATTGTTTAATCTAGGCACTCTGTACGTTGTGAGCTGAGTATTTTTTCAGAATTGATGATGTTAACTAATTTAGGTTCTATGGTTATGCAGGGGGAAGGGGAGTACCAACCTTTTTTTTAATTTTTACACGTTTGGTCTGGGATCACATCTGCCAATTGGTTGATTAAAAACTTTGTTGGATTATCTTATTAATGGATGACAGCCTCGCTATTGTGTGGTACAGCTGTGTTTGAGAAAAATTTTGTAACTGTTGGTTTACTCCCATTTCCTTTTACCAGCCTGTTGAGGCTTCATTATCCTGTTGTCCACTGAGTGGCTCCGTACACTTAGTACTGTATGCCTGGTAGGAGGTTATTAACTGTATGTTTTTTTTTTGCCTAAAACAATAAAATACAAGTTTAAAAAAATCAACTGTTGCGGTATGTTCTTACGTAACTGTTCTATCTTCTTCGGGGGTATCTCAGTCATCAGTTAACACCATAGGAACGAATCCCAAGAGTTACATGTACCAGACAGTCTGGGAGGAGGGCTCTCCATAAACTTAAAGCAGGAGCCCCCGTAACACAGCCCTGCCAAAACCTGCATGGTCTCTTGAGGCAATGTCCAGACTGTAGTGCTTGGTGAAAGTATGTACTGTACCCCAGGTGGTAGCTGCACAGATGGCAGCAGCTGAGAACCCTTGGAAGCAAGCCACATAGGTAACTATTCCTCTGGTGCAATGAGCTTTGACAGCACCAGGCAGTTCTTTGATGTACTTGTAACTGAACACAGTGCAATTAGCCAATAATATGAATAAACATTGCTTAGACTCTGAAATGCCCTCTCTACCCAGAACAAAGGAAACAAACAACTGCTTTGACTTTCTAGACTCCTTAGTTCTAAGCAGGTAGTACTTCAAAGTTCTGTGCACATCCAATGTATGGAGCAGTGATTCCACTGGATTGGCACGCTAGGGAAAATAAGCAGGAAGGTGATTAGACTGATTATGTGTGAACTCTGAAACCACTTAGGGAGAAACTTAGGATTTGTGTGCAAAGACACCCTGTCTTTGTGAAGAATCAAATAAGGCTTCTTACACCAGAGGGTCTGAAGCTCTGAAATTCTTCAAGCAGAAGTAATTACAATTAAAAACAATGCTTTCCAAGAAAGAAAGCACAAGTCACGATTGGCTCAAAAGGAGACAGGGTCAGTTTTTCCAAAATAAAATTCAAGTCCCAAGCCGGGACAGGAGAATGGATTGGAGGTTTCAGATGCAGGATGCCCCTTAAAAAGATACTGGAGACATCCAGTTAAGCAAGCGTATGGTCACTCATGGGCTCATGAAATGCAGAAATAGCCAAAAGGTGGACCTTGAGGGAAGAGTACTGGAGACCTGAGTCAGAGAGTGAGATCAGGTAGTCCAGGATATGGTTCACTGAGTTGGTGAAAGGGTCTTTGTCTATGTTTGACAGCCCAGATGGCAAATCATTTCCAAATCATGGCATGAGTGGAAGGCTTCCAGGCAGTTACTAGGACGAATGCCACCCTGTTAGAGACCCCGAACCTAGCTATAACTATGTCCACAGGAGCCAGGCATGCAGATGGAGGGATCTGAGATTGGGATGGACCAGGTTCTCCTGAGCCTGGGTCAGCATATTTCTGTAAAGAGGGAGAGAACCAGAGGTTCCTCCACTATCTCTTGAAGTAGAGGGAACCAAATCTGTCAAGGCCAGAATGGAGCCACCAGGATCATGGTGGCCCCCTCCACCTGTAACTTGATTAGCACCCTCTGCATCAGAGGAAATGTGAAAAGAAACCTCTTGCTCCAAGAGAGGGAAAATGTACCTCACCAGAAAACTCCAGGCCCTGGCTCTAGTGAGCAGAAATTGGGCAGTTTAGCTTTGAGTGGGGACGCTAAAAGATCCAGCTCTGGATGACTCCATCTGTCAAACAAGTCTTCTGTGGCAGATGAGAGAAGCTCCTATTTGTGCATGCTGGACTGTGTCCTGCTGAGACTGTCCGCCAGAGTGTTTAGCATGCCTGGCATGTGGACTGCAGAGAATGTCAGACTGATCCAATGCCCAGTACCACAATCTCATGGCCTCCTTACAAAGGAGGTACAAATTAGTCCCCCCCCACTTGATGTAGCATACTACCTTTAGATTGACTGACTGCACCAGCAGTTGACCTGGAGCAAGGTGTTCCTGAAAAGCCTGCATGGTGTAGAGTATCGCTCTAATCTCCAGAACATTGCTATGCAGGGAGGCTTCCCACTGGGACCAACAGCCTGGGTTTAGAAGGAGCCCAGGTGCACTCCCCAGCCCAGACCTGAGGCATCTGTGGTTAGGATCTGATGTGGGGAGAAGATCTGAAATGGGATGCCTTGAAGCAGATTCATGGGGTCCATCCTCCAGTGCAGTACCTTATGTACTGGGGAAGAGACCAGGACTGGTTGGTCTAAGTCATCCTTGCGGTGGTCCCACTGTACTGAGAGGGTCCACTGGAAAATATGCATATGGAGTCTGGCCAGTGGAACAGTGGGTATGGCAGCTGCCATTAGGCCCAGCAATTTAAGGTAAACCCAGGCAGGAATGTATCGACTCTAGGCGGCTTCCTGAACCTGAGCTATGAGGCACTCTGCCCTGTCTTGAGGCAGGAAGACCTTCCCCTGTGCCAAGTCCTGAACCGCTCCAGCCAACCCGGTGGCACTAAGGGTTGAGGCACTGGATGCCACACCTCACACCATGCCAGCAACCTGGGTTCAGGAACGAGCCCAGGTGCTGGTGCTAGGGGTCGGCAGGGGAGGGAGAAGGATCGAGCATCCGTAGGACAGCATTCCTCTCCCTGGGGAAGGATCCAGGGTCTTCCCGGCAAAGTACAGACCCCCGGTGGAGATATTCAAACAAATAGGTTCTGGCACACACAAATACTCAAACAGAGGGATGCATAAATTAAATAACTAATTTATTTAAACCGTGAAATTAAAAACATCAGCCCAACATGTTTCGGACTGACCGCAATCCTTTCTCAAAGGCGAAACATGCAGGCTGACGTTTTTTATTTCACGGTTTAAATAAATTAGTTATTTTATTTATGCATCCCTCTGTTTGAGTATTTGTGTGTGCCAGAACCTTTTTGTTTGAATATCTCACTTGGTTGGTTCCTTGTGCACCACGTCCCAGTGCGCACTCATTTGGGAATATAACCCCCGGTGGAGACCAGAGGTACTACTAGCACAGGAGCAGTATCGGAGACGAGCACAGCGGACATCTATGGGGGCAGCCCCATGCTGACGTCATTGCATGGCTGCACTCAGGGGGCAAGCAAAGAGAGAAAATCCCTATCCCGGAGATAGGGGATGCCACACTCCCAACACCGGACTCTCCTCCCCTCCACGGCCAATCGCCCAGCTCGGCTCAACTCTGTCAACCCTATAAAGGTGTGAGTGCTCATCCACTAGATTTAGATAGAGTGCCCTGGGAAGATAGGGCGGCCCCACCTTGGGGTCTCACAGCTGAGGGGTTCGTCGGGTTGGACGAGGAGAAGGAGGTCACGTGGGAGGTAGAGCCTGTGACGTGGCAGTAGGATGCCGGAAAGAGTTCTCCAGTGATGGTGCAGAAAGAGAGTTGAAAGAAAAAAAAAAAGAAAAGTCCCTATATACTGCATCCTTTGGGATGGTGCCAGGACCAACTTGACTTGGTCAGATTGACAGTGATGCCTAGGGAGTGAAAAAGCAGGAGGGTTCACTCCAGAGTTAGCAGAAGCTGTTCCCTGTATGGGGCCTTCAGGAACCAATCGTCCAAATAAAGCAAAACATACAGTCCCTCCCTTCTGAGAGCTGCTGCGACCACTGTTAAGCACTTGGTAAAGACTCAAGGCACAGGGGAGAAGCCAGAGGGCAGCACTTTGAACTAATAATGTTTGCCCTGAAAGACAAAATGGATAAACTTCCTATGAGGAGGAAAGACGGAGATGTGCAGGTAAGCGTCCTGCATGTCCAGTGATCAGAGCCAATCCCCTTTCTTGAGAAAAGGGCATCAGGCCTGTCAAAGTTACAGTCAGGAACTTTTTGTACTGGACATACAGACTGAGGTCTTTTAGGTCCAGAAAAGGCCTCAGATCTCTGGTCTTTCTGGGGACCAGGAAAAACCTGGAATAAAACCCCTTGTTTCTCTGGTGCCTGGGCACTAGTTCAGTGGCCTGCTTGTGCAGAAGGGACTGCACCTCCTCCTGGAGATCAGACAGGTGAGACTGGGGGGGTAACAGGAGGTGAAGGTGGGGTTTCTGGAGGCTGCTTGATGAGCTCCAGCATGTACCCCCTCTCTGTGATCTGCAGGATCCATGGATCTGAAGTTATGGTTCTCCATTGATTCAGATGGAGGGAGAATCAACCTCTGACCATTGTCTCCTCGTCTGGGATCAGAGGAGGGAGCATCTGGCAAGGAGTCAAGCAGAGGTGCAGCCAGCCACAGGGGCTGGTCCCTCACTTCTGGGGTGCTTGGCTGCTGCTCCAGCACTGGAGGGGGTGGGCAAGGGAGCCTGGGCTCTGCATTTTCGCTTGGGGCAGGGAGCTGTCCCCGGCCTATTGTTCTATTTACGAAGAGGAGGCCATCCTCCAACCTTTGATTAGATATGGTAGAGGGAGTGGACAGACTTGAAGGCCCTGCCTGAGGCCTGCAGATCATTTATGATGTCCTGGAGATCAGGGCCAAACAGTCTAGTGCCACTGAAGGGGGCATTAAGCACATTTTGCTGCACATCCATTGCAAATTTGCACCTGCAATCTCCTCCCCCATAGCTGCCCTTCTAAACCTCTCTTTCACCCTTGCAGCAATTCCCTCAGAACAGAAACACATGACTGTTATCCCCCTACTTAAGGGGGTGACTTCTCACCAAACAATTACAGGCCTATCTCGCTACTACCAGTCCTGGCCAAACTCCAGGAGCACCTTGTCCTTGCCCAACTTCTCTGCCTTCCTCTCCAAATCCTCCTTCTTCACTCCCTTCCAGTCTGGCTTCAGGAAAAACCTCTTCACTACTACATCCCTCCTTAGACTCACTGACTCTATCCTCACAGGTATGGACAGTGGGCAAATCACCTCAGCCATTTTTGTCGACCTTGCCAAGGCTTTCGACATGGTCTGTCATCCACTACTCCTCCTGAATCTGACTTCAGCTGGACTGTCCATCTCTGCCACTGTCTGGTTCAGAGCCTACCTCACAGGTGGAACATAATCGGTCAGGATAGCTGAAGCTCTGTACCCCCCCCTCCAAATCCACACTGGTGTGCCACAAGGCTCTGTTCTAGGTCCACTACATTTCTCCATTTTTCTCAATGACCTTCCCGCAGTCTGCTCATCCATGTCCATTCATATGTATGTGGATGACACAGTCCTGTATACTTCTGGCCACAGCTCCACTGACGTAGAAGCCAGGCTCCAGCACGACTTTGACAAAGTTCAGTTCTGGCTTTGCTCACACCAACTCTTCCTTAATGCCAAGAAGACCATCTCCATGACCTTTGGCACAAGGCAAAGACTCTCTAGACTTACCTCCTCTCCTTCCTATCACACCATCGACGGGACTCTTCTTGAGGACACATCCTCCTTTAGGTATCTTGGGGCTTGGCTTGACCAGCACCTCAATTTTTCTGGTCACATTGATGCCATCCTGTTAAAACTGCACCCCAAGCTAGGTGCACTAAACAGGAACAGTAATTGTCTTCCACCTAAGGCTAGGTATGAACTGATCCAGAAGATGATCCTACCTATTTCTGACTACTGTGCTGTAGTCTACAGTATTGCCCCCAAGTCCTTAGCCAAACTGGATATCCTCTTCAACTCTTTCTGTCACTTTGCTCTGGATGCCCACCCTCTCATTCATCACTGTGACCTCTATCGCTCGCTAGCCCTTCCTTCTATGAGCAACCAATGTCTCTCTCACTGTGCTAAATTAATCTCTAAATTCTGGTTCCACTCTCTCCCTTCTCACCTGTTTTCCTCCTTAACACTACCACCAGCATCACACCACTCACTCAGATCCACTGATGCTCACACCCTATCAATCCCTTGCCAATCAACAACCATAGGTCAATCAGTGTTCTTGCACCACCTCCCTAAAATCTGAAATGCGCTCCCCTCCAAATTCAGCATTCCTCATCCCCTGCATCGATTTCATCCATCCTACTTAACTTCTACTCCACTAACTGCACCTGTACGTAACCCCTCCATCCCTACTCTCTATCCTGCCACCACCCAGTCAACAACTCCAAAGCACTTAACAGCTCCTTATGCATTAGCGCTTATGATGGACCGATTGTACAGTCCCGTGCTCTCTTTGACTGTATCTGCAACAAATCTATTGTATCAACTTACTGTACCTTAATTTTAACTGTATTATGTATGTGTGATTAACTGTTGTATTGGCTCTGTAACCTATTTTATCAATATTATGTATCCGGCATTCATATACATATTTTGTACCAGTTATGGCAATTGTGTATGTATCCTTTCCCCACATGTACCCCCCTTCCCCAGGATGTACCGTGAGACAAACAATTTCAATTGCTCAGTGTACTTTTCTGGTGAAACTTTTCAATAAATAAAATCAATTAATGAATCCCAGATATGCTGATCCAGGAGTATCTTCGGAGGCAGCTGCCTTGGCAACTGTGTCAGCCATGTCAAACAAGGCTCTGAGGCGGTGTTTGCTAACATCCTCAGCTGCTTGGAGGCACTGTAGCAGATCCTGCTTTTAAGTGCCCTCCAGAAGAGCCTGGGTGGCAGCCTTGCCCTTCTTCCAACTGGCATTCTGGTATTTTACCATGTGTGACAGATAGTTTGCAATCCTCAGACCCAGAGTAGAGAAGGCATAAACCCTTTTACCCCAGAAGTCAATTCTGCAAGCTGGGTGATGAGAACTAAAGTGCTTAGGCATCTTAGATCCATCATGAGCTGCTTTAATGACCACTGAGTCAGTCTCGGCTGGGCAGCATAACAGGGAAGATCCTGGGGGGGGCATGAGAAAGTTTGTCCACCCTGCAGGGCATTGTTGGCACCATGTCTGATCTGTGCCAGGCTGTTGTGGCTGCATTCTTCAAGGCTGGTAGCACTGGAGGAATGATTTTAGGGGAGAGTCAGAAATTTCCAGGAAATCCACCAGATCTTTTCTGGTGGCATCCTCTTCCTCAGTGTGGAAGTCCATGGCTGAGGACAGTTGTTTCATCACATTGAAAAATGCGGGATCCTCAGGAGGAGATCTGGGGGAATGCTTTACAGAGTCCTCACTGACAGAAGAGGCTGTAGATCTGTCATAGAGCAGGATTTCTTCCTCTTCCTTCTCTACATCATCAGGAAGAATGAGGTTTGGGTAACACTCCTCCTCGATGTCGACCACTGAAATATCTGGGTCTGGCATCGGGTATGCCACCACCTGCAGACTGGGAGCCTCCTGGGGCTGACGAATGAGCATCGTTGACAAACCTGCTGTTGACGGCATCAGCAAGGGGGGCCTGTTTAAGGTGCCCAGCTGCCGCAAAAGCAAGTTGGTGGACTTGATCAGGACCTCATTTAAGTTGATGGTGTTCGTTGACAGAGTGGGGGTTTGACGGTACAAGTGTCAATGACCTGCCTGCTGTATCCTGAGAACCAGACAAGCTGGTAGCCCTGGATGGGGGGGGGGGAACAGGTCTCGATGGAAGAGTCATCAATGATAGAAGGGCTGATAACCCAGAGGTCAATGGCCAGCTGCCCTGAGAATTGGGCGGAGGTGCTGTCAGTATGGGTCTGGTAGGCACAGAGACCTGGACAGCAATTCTCTTTGCTGGTGCGACTGCATCCAACAAAGATCCTACAGAAGAAGAAGGAGAAGCCAACAGAGAATGAGATTGACACCAGGGGGGGAGCCATTGCAATCTCTGTCTTTTTTGGTGATTTGTCCCTAATGACTTGTCTCGGGCCTGGGAGCTCAAAGAGCCAGTCGGCAACTGGAAGGTCGGGACCCCAGAGGATCCCTGCCCAGAACTGGCTACCTGTTGATCCATTAGGAATTGTCTGAGAGCCTTTTTGTGTTGCCTGAGTGTTGTTTGGTTAAACTTTTGGTAGAGCTCACAATCAGAGACTTCATGGTCAGGCCCAAGATAATGTTTGTCTATGGAGGCAATCTTCTTTCCGCAGCCACAGCGATGGAAGTGCGCTGTTGAAGGATTAACTCTTGACATAAACAAAAAGAAGGAATCTCTTTAAAAAAAGATTTTTAAAAGGTGAAAAAAGGCATGAATACTGCGATGGAGCTTCCGTGGAGACCTATGCAAGTGAGTCAATGGTTAGAAAGAACAGAGGAGGGAGCAGGGCCACTCACACCTTTATAGGGTTGAAGACGTCGGTGGCCCCCATTGTGTTGCTGAAAATCTTCCATGTGGATTCCCTTCATCGATGGTGAAGGTTCCTTTGGTTTTACCTGATGACTGAGATGCCCCCGAAGAAGATATTGTGTTACAAAAATAAGTGGAAAGAAAACAAAACATTGAACATAGCAATGCATCTATAAAGGAAAGAAATAATGTGCAGTGCATTTAATATACTGTGGAAAGAAAACAAAAACTTGAGAACATGGCAATGTATCTATAATGGAAAATACGTAATTTGCAGTGCATTCAAGTATGATTAATTGAAGTACTTGAACACTAAGGTGAAGGAGTAAGTAATTTTTGACAAGATACACTAGAAAAGAAAACAACTTGGAAGCAATATTCATGAACATAGAGATTACATCAATAGGGCGCATAGGGACAACGCTGACAAATCAGTATTTATCATATGAAAAGAGTGCCAAGTCTAAGGGTTCTAAGTATAAATTAAATAACATGGGTGACAGGGGGCAACCCTGCCACGTTCCTCTTAGGAGTTTATAGTATATGGTTAGGGCTTATTGTGTATGGAAAACGAAGGTTTTCCAAATCTTCTTGTAGGGCAGTTCAAAGGTCAAAAAAGTTGTTGTACTATCGTTCTGACATCACATCAATAGTACAACTACTTTTTACCCTTAACCTGCTATCTGATTGGCTGCAACAGTGCTGTCTTAAAAGTGGCGCCTGTTCTTAGCAAGTGGTGCGGTCGGGCGAGTCGTCCATAGACACAGTTTGGACGTGGACTACTAAAGTCAGTTCTGTATATCCAAACTGTTACTTTGCAGGTTTTCTTTTATTTATTTATTTTTTATTTATTATTACTGGCACAGTTGTGGGATCGGAGCAGAGCGTGACTGCTTCGTGAAGGACCTATATCTTTGGGGACAGGACTCGCGACAGGACTGCAGCGATGAGTATGGAATTATCGGGACTGAAGCAGAGACAATGGGAATCTAGCCAGGACCAGTGTGCAAGAGTTAACAAGGTACAAACACATTTCAGGAAACCATATACTATATAAAATAGTGGATGGGTGACCATGCACAACACGGCTGTGTTTCCATCGAGGGTGTTTATGACATCAGAGAGACCTTGAGTGCGAAAGAACTCTGTTGCAGTACACTTCGGCAGATGAGGATTGGTAAAACGTCTGGACTCACGTTATGACACTCTTTGGTATATTACACTTTTGTAACACTGCAAACAGTCCCTTCATGCTACCCTGTCAAAAGCGTTTTCTGCATCCGGGGATACCAGCACCACTGGGTGGTCAGACTCCCTGGATGCAGAAATCAGGTGGTGTAATTTCCTAAGATGGTCACTAGATACTCTCCCTACCATAAAATCATAAAAACATTTCTGGACTTATGAGCACATCCCGAACCCAGCTCAATCTTTTTGCAAGTACCTTAGCAATAACCTTCAGGTCAGCTTTAATAAATGAGATTATTTTTCACAGTAACTGCTCGGTTGGGTGTCATCTTTGCCAAGTTTTGGTATGAGGGATATTCTGGCTTCTATAATGGAGGTATCCTGTATACCTTTGTCATACCTATATTTATTTATTTTTTATTTATTTATTTAAACACTTTGGTCATTAGAGAAACCAGGTCATCTTTGAATTGTTTGTGAAAATTAGATGGAAACTCAGGTGGGCAGATTTAATAGCTTATTGAACGTCTTACTCCCTGATTAGGCCCTCCAAAAGTTGCTGTTGTTGGGCCTTTGATAGCTGAGCTGTCCCTAGGAACTGTTGCATGTTCTGCTGTATGTTCACTGACCCATGTTCATCTGTGTACACTTCCTGATAATATGTACAGAACACCTCCACTTTCTCTTTGGAGTAAGTAATCAGTTCATCCCTCCTCTGTACTTTCAAACATTTTATTACCCTCTTAGCCTCCTGCTGTCTTAGCCGGAGAGCCATCAAGCAGACTACCTTCTTTCCCTGACCAATATAATTCACCTTGACCCAGAATATGGCTTGTTCTGCTTTCTCTTGCAACATGTCTATACTGGGCCTTTATCTGGTATAATCTTATCCAGGTGGCTCCTGGGGTTGCCAGATTTAAGCCTTGCTCAATCTCCCTGATTTCTTATAGGAATTCTGTAGCTTTCTGCTCCCTCTCCTTTTTTATGTTGTCTTGCGCACGTGCAAGCACCATATTGTGGTAGCTTGGAATAACATGTTTTGGAGGTGTGATCGTGTTGTGGCCAGTGGTGCCACTGTTTTTTTGGGCAGGGCTCTGTGGCATGAATGAAGTAGCACGTTGTCTATGATAGTAGTGCAAAAGTGTGCCACCAACTTGAAATTATTTCACCGCTGCAATGAGAGTGACCGTCATTGCAGGGCGTGCCTTGCCTGGGGTAACATTCAATAAACATGGCGCAGCTGTCACCAACAGCCATCTGCCTCTCACAGTCCCCATGAAAGTCAATTTTGGGGGTGCCCAATCCTCTTGTCAGCATGTCCCCATCCCAGTTCATCTGCCGATGGGGGAGCCCAATCCTTGTCGGCATAATGTCCCCCTGTGCAACAATTTGTCTGCCGAGGGGAGGGGGGTGCCCAATCCCCCTCGGCATCATATCCCCCCCAAACACAGACCCTTTTTCCTTTGCAGATGGGGTGCCCAATCCCCATTGGCTCCAATCCCCCCCCAAAAACAATCATCCAGGTGGCACACTGGGAGCCTACCCCAGCATGCCAAATGTCCATTTAAGAAAGAAAACCTTCCTGTGGCATTTTTAATTAAAAACAAAACCTGTACACAAGAAAATGGTCCCTCATTGTGTCCAGTGCCGCTCTTCCAACACTCACCCACCCTCTGTGCACCCCACATCCCCACACACACACCCTCACCCCTGTCTACCTCTGGAGCCTGGCGTAACAATCTTCGGTGGAGTGGGAACACGTCTGCACTTTTCAAAGCAGACTGAGAACTGAAGACATGCCGGTAAGCTGTATAATGGCATCAATGGGGTTTTTTCAACTTAGGTGGATATCTTCACCATTTTTGTGACTTTTGGCACCAAGTTTTCAACATGGCGTTCTTGGGACCCCACCTAATGAATTCAGTCACTGCCATGTTGTTATTCGGTCCCAAAAGGTGATTTTGCGGTCACTGTGCAGAATCACCTTTTGGGATTGATTAACAGAATGATAGTGTCACTATTCATGAGGTGGGCTCTCAAAAAGCCTATGTTGCAAATTTGGTGAAAAAATTTAAAAAAATTACTGCTACAAGCATGCATTGAGTAGTTTCTACGCACGCTCGTAAGTTTGAGATTTTTTAATATTTTCACTTCCAGATATTCAACATCGCCATTTTTTCACACCTCCTTATGAACAGTACAGCTGTCATTTTCCACATCCTGCCCGAAATGTGTTTTTGCACATCCAGCACACAATGGCACGGTTGTTGTGGGAAATCAATATTTGGGACAGATTAAGAAAATCACAGTGACACTATTCATGAATGGAGGTCCCAAAATGCCTATGTTGACAATTTGGTGACAAAATTCCACAAAATGACTATGTTACGAGTGTGCATTGCACAGTTTCCACGCACACTCATAACTTTGATAACTTTTAATATTTTCACTCCAGATTTTCAACATTGCCATTTTTGCACACTTCCTTATAAACAGTACAGTTGTAATTTTTTACATCCTGCCCAAAATGTGATTTCACACTTCCAGCACACAATCGTGTGGTCGCTGTGGGAAATCAACAGTCGGGACAGATTTAAGAAAATCTTAGTGATACTATTCATGAGCAGAGGTCCCAAATTGCCTATGTTGAAAATCTGGTGAAAGAATTCCACAAAATGACTGTGTTACAAGCATGCATTGCACAGTTTCCACACACATGCACACTCATAACTTTGAGAATTTTTAATATTTTCACTCCAGTTTTTTAACATTGCCATCCCTTCACACCTCCTTATGAATGGTATAGCTGTCATTTTTCACATCCTGCCTGAACTGTGTTTATACACATGTGGCACAGAATGGCGCGCTTGCTGTGGGAAATCAACGTTCAGGACAGATTAACAAAATCACAGTGCCACTGTTCATGAGCAGAGGTCCCAAATGCTTTAATGAGGTGAGGACACAAAAAGACCATGTTGAAAATTTGGAGTGAAAAATACCAACAAACGCCTGGGGCATTACGGTTTCTAACCATAACTTCCCACCCTGTACAGACTGACAGGTGTCAGGGGCCTGCCTTTGGACTATTGGCTATAATGCTCATGCCAATCCACCCCCACCCCCACCCTGCAGCCACTGACAGGCATCAAGGTGTGCCTTGGACTCTTAAGCCCCAAAGTTCACCCCATTCTCCCATACTGCACCCATCTCAACATACTTCCTTATGGAATGGGGTGAGCATAAGGCCCGATGACCCCAAGGCACAATGCAACACTTGTCAGAGTTTGCAGGGCAGGATGAGGTGAAATGGCATGAGTGTTATGGCCAACGACCCAAAGGCACACTCAATGACTCTCAGTCTCTGCAGGGTGGGGTTGGGTTGACGTTGATTCCATACTTCACTGCCATTCCTATTATGCATCTCTAACTCCTGCAGTACCAATGCCAAAGCCAGCAAGACAACATTCGGCATTGACAAATGCTTGTCTTCTTAGTGGCTAACCGGATGATCTTGCTTCTCAGGGTGCATGTAATGGCCCCCCAGAGCACACTCATATCTTTAATTGTACCTGTGTTCTTCTGAATAATGTCCTGTATTTGTTGTTTAATCTTTTCTGTGATTAGTTTCTCCTGGAGGAGCTGTACGTTAAATTGTTTAATCAGCATATGCTCAACTGATCAGATCCAACTGTAAGGATACAGGTGCATGGTCTGACAAAAATTGTGCCTCCATCTCACGTCTTTACAGGTAGTCCTGGGATGGATTCCTGACTAAACAGAAAGAGGTTTATAGCAAAAGAACAAGTCTTGGCACATCTTTATAGGACAAGAAAACTCACCACACTTGGCTGATAGTCAAAACTCTTTTACTTATATCAAGAAACATAATGGCAGCGACAAAAAACAAAGTGCAGACTAGTGCAGTCACGGACAAACTCACCACATTTCACCTGAACACAGGATTTGGCAAAGGTAACAGCCACCTAGTGTTAGGTTGCATAAATAACACATTTTACTAATCATGTGACATTTCTTAAAATGACAGTACTCATTCAATTAGAAATAACTCTACAAACAATTCTTTTCCCCACAAACACCAAGGGACGCATATATAAGGAAACAGGTATGTAGATCATACAAAAATGTCCAGAGTACTACTTCATTTTAGTTTTTAATTTTACTTTCAAGTAGTTTTTTCAAAATATTTTACATATACTGTATAAATGAAGTTTGCTTGCCACTTGGACACAAACATGATCTACATATACCAGAAGTTAATTTTAAATATAACTTTGTTATTACTAAAAAGAAGACCATAGATAATTTAAATATCTTTTACCCCAAAACTAGAACACTCCCTGCAGGATTATGGTATCGCAATAAATATCTAACATCGCAAATAAAAAATACTAGATTTAAGAGGGGAGAAAAAACCGGGGCAAAAAGGTAGGTATCAGCAGGGGGATAATGAAGGTAGTAGTAGTGATTGGAGGTGGAGGGGGTTTATATGCATATAGAGAGAAAAATAACTTTACTATTATTATATATAGAGGGAAATAGGGAGAAGGAAGGATAGATTTTAGGGAATGGAGGGGAGACAGGCAACAAAAAGACCAAAGCCTAACGGTATATATTAATAATTACTAGTGAGCCCCAACATCAACCTGTTTAAAAAGTCATATCAACCTGCAGGTCGCACAAGCCACGCTAAGTCGCTCAAAGCTGCACAAACAGTGCAGAACACCAGTAATTATAAAAAATAAAATATAGGCAAGTGTGCATTAAGGATTTATTTTACACACCCTCGGTGTGTGATGACTGTGTAAACCTCTCAAGCTTCGCTCCAGAGGTTTACAGGTCATCACACACCTCGGCTGTGTAAAAAAAATCCATAACACACACTCTTGCCTATCCATTATTCTCTATTTCTCTCTATGAATAAATAAGTTAACTGAATCTCCATTAGGTAGATAACATTTTCAAGTATCAAGATTCCTATTCCTATCTATCTTCTTTTTCCCAAAAAGGGTTTCAATTCCACACGTTCATTTAAACCCTTATTCTGATATGCCCCATCACATATATCCAATAATTCTCTCTCTGACTTGAGAGATTCTCTATATTTTCTTTCCTCTGACCCAATGTTACTCTCTCTATACCTACAAAACTAACTTTATGTTCATCCATATTATTAATTTCTTTCACATGCTGGGCTCAAGCATGCTGCAGATTGCCATTCCTAATAGCATTCAGATGCTCTCCTATCCGCTTTTTCCATTTTCTTTTGGTTTTCCCCACATAATATCTTCCTCATGTGCAAAAACAAAAATAAATAACATTTTTTGTGTCACAGTTTAAAAACCCCTTTATGTCATGTTTTCTTGTTCTATAAAGGTATGCCAAGACTTGTTCATTTGCTATTATTGCTTGGTCTTAGAGCACCCGTACCTCTGTGCGGCTCTCTCTAATTGCTTCTAATTGCTTATAAGAAGAGGTTTATGTCAGAAAAGGAGTCATGTGATCTGGAGTAAAAGGAGAAGGCCTAGGTGGGTGCAGCATCCTCCACAGGTCAGTTGAACCCATCTGATCAATAAGTTACCGTAGAGCTTGCTGTCTTCCTGTCCCATTCAAGTCCTACTGGTACACCAGGTCCCAGTCCCCCCTTCCAAGTAATATTGGTAAAATGAGGCCAGTTCAGTGGTCAGCTTTGTAAAAAAATTGCAGTGAGTCTGAATTAGGATCACATACGGAACCCAAAACAACTTTTCTCTGTCCCAACCTCCTGTCTAGCAATAGATAATATTTATTTATTTCAAAAGTTTCACCAAGAAAGACATACTGAGCTAAATAGCAGCTCAATTCCAGATGCATCCAAGGGGTGTAAAGGGAGGGGAAGAGTAATAATGGGACAGAATATACATAGTAAGCAGTAACAGAACGAGGCATAAAAAAAGAAGAAAGGTTGCTCCAGTAGAACTAGATCCCACATTTAAGAGATGACGCCGGCTGGGATTTCACTGTACGTATCAAATGTTAACTAAAATGGGAATTGCCTCATTTGAGGAAATCTAATGGGACTCCCTCAGGGAGACTTTTTTCAATTTTTTCAATTAAGAACGTACATGCAAAACCAGAGCTCCGAAAGACAATGCATGCTAAATCCTAGACCACTTCTGTTGGTAATTCTATTAGATGTTCCACTACTCCCCCCGGGAACTCTCTAATTGGTCAACTTTATAAAGTATTAAGGGAGGGATTGGGAGATTCCACACAAATAATTTTGAATGGATGGAAGACAGATCTGGAGCTGTCGGTCACCTCACAGGAATGGTTACATAATGCTAATTTGGCCATTAAAATACCCTACACATTATGGCGTGAGTACTCATGGAAGTGCTGTAACAGGTACTTTAGACCCTGGTGACTTTAATGAAATACTTGCCCCCAGAATATGGAAGATGCTGAAGGAGCTGTAGATGCCCCAGGGCAGACTTGGGCCATATATTCTGGCTTTGTCCCCTTTTGATACGGTATTGGTGTCTTTTGCAGGTAGAACTGAAGGAGTGCTTAGGTGAGCCCCTTAAACTAACAACAGAAATGGTACTCCTGTTTAGTTTTCCAGACTACATTCCAAAATGGTACAAAATATTACTGCCCATCTACCTACCTGCAGCCAAAAAAGTTATCACAAGAAAATGGATAACTGCTAAAATACCCTGTATTTCAGAGTGGTGCGAGGTAGTACAGGAAATATACCAGATGGAAAGATTGATGGTGGGTATACACGACAGGGTACCAGCCTTCACTAGAACATGGCAGCCATGGTTTTGGTACATGGCCCAGGCTGACCCAGATTTTGTCCCTTAGGGCATTTTTAAAGTCTTCCTGTCCAAGAGGGGTGCTGCTCTCGGGGGGGGGGTGGAGGGGGAGAAGACAACAAAGGGCATCTGCTGAAACAGACTATGCCATCAAGAATATAATAAATAAGTTATAGAGGAAGACAAAAGTATCTAATATATTATGAACAAGATGTTATGAATTTATAATGGGAGTATAGTAGAATTTGTGTGCCAGAAGAAATGAGATTTATTTCTTGTCACAACTACATTTTTCAAAAAAAGGGATGTGGTTGAAAAGTTCTTTGAATGTAAAAGAGAAAATATGTGTAAAAAGGAATTGTGTCACCTGATAATCTTAATAAACATTATTTTTTTTTTTTAAAAAGAAGCAAGGTACAAACAGAGAGGCAAAATTAAACACATATGTACAATTGGCTAAGCATCCCAGTCAAGCTACGATAGAAGGCAACTTAAACATTATGTACCTTTGTGGGTGGGCTGATGATGGGCCAGCTACCCCACCTCATCCTACTCTGGTTGTGTTATGCAATTCCAGGTTAGTGAGGAACAAGACTGCCATTGTGGCTGACTTGATATCCTCGGTTGACCTGGCTTGCATCACAGAAACATGGCTAGAACAAAATACTGCTCCCATTTGGAAGCAGCAGTTTCAACTGGGTATTCTGTGATACATACCCTGGGAGAGGATCACAGGGGCGGGGGTGGCTATTTGTTTTAAGTCTAGCTTGAACCTCACAGTGCTAAATGTAGGTCCTATACTGTCTTTTGAATGTGTGGCCACCTGGGGAGGTGTGGATGCAGGTTTCAGGTTCTCCTGCTCTATTATCCTCCAGGAGTGGATGGGGACTTTTGAAGGAGATCGAGGAGTTTGTTCCTGGCCTGGTGTTGGAGTCCTCCAGGTGGTTGATCCTGGGGGACTTCAATGCATGGGTCAATGACAGGCTCTCAAAGTTTGGAAGCAACCTCCTGAAGAGCATGGAGGCCCTGGGCCTGACACAACATGTAACATTGGTAACACACTCGGGTGGCCACACCTTGGACTTATTTTTTTCGATAGGTCTTAACATTACTGACCTTCATGTTGATCTGGTGATTTGGTCAGATCACAGCACTGTGAGGTTTGTGATTAGCCCCCCCCATGGTCCGGCCTCTGTGGAGATGGTCCAGTACTGCCCGGTAAGAGGAGTTTCCTCTATGGGACTGTTGGCGGTGCTGGATCTATCGAGAGTGAGGGCAGCTTGTGTGATGGGGCTGGAGGAAGCAGTGGTGGCTTATTATGGGGTGGTGACTGCAGCCTTCGATTCAATTGCATCCTTTTGTGTCCGCCTCTTGCCTACTCGCTGGAGATCCCCTTGGTATGATAAGGAACTCCAGAGTTTAAAGGCTAAGGGGCAGAGTTTAGAGAGATACTGGAGGAGATCTGGCCAGAAGGGGGATAAACTGACCCTGAGATCACATTATGCTGAATATCAGGGAGCAACCTCACGAAAGAAGGCAGAGTTTTTGGTCTAGGGAGATTGCTGCAGCGAGGAACAGACCAGCTCAGCTCTTCTGTACGGTAGACAGACTTTTATATCCGGTCTGCCTCTGAGTGGGAGGAGCAGTTTCTAGCACTGAGTGTGAGGAGCTGGCTCTGTTCTTCACTGACAAGGTGTCCACTACCAGGGCTGAGGTCTCCTCGAGTATCTCCCGAAAGGGATGCGGGGTGTGGCCTAATTATGCCAAAACACCCCTCCTGCCTGGGATGAATTTGAGCTAACTGGGGTGGAAAAGGTGATAAGGATAATCTCAAAGCTGCTTCCTACGCATTGTGATCTGGACCCAGATCCGACCCGCCTTGTGGTTGGATGTTTGGACCCAATAGGACCTGTGATTGCTGAGGTTGTCTGGAATTCATTGAGGTGGGATCTTTCATGTGTCCTTGAAAGTGGATCCTAGAGAGACCCTTTTAAAGGGGCTCTACAGAGCAAGACTGCATCTCAGCAATTACAGGCTGGTTTCAAACCTCCCATTTTTAGGGAAGGTTATAGAGAAAGTGGTGGCCATTCAGCTTGAGAGACACCTTGCATCTTCATCTACCGATGAGTCTTTCCAGTCTGGGTTTCAGGTGGAGCATAGTATGGAGACTGCCCTAGTAATGGTGCTTAATGATCTCATGATGGCAAGGGACAGAAGAGCTCATACCATCTTGGTTCTCCTGGACCTCTCTGTGGCATTTGACACCATGGACCATGAGGTGCTGCTTGACCACCTACGGTTCTGGTGTGGCCTGTCTGGCAATGTCATCAGCTGGTTTAGGTCATACTTGATGGACAGAGTGCAGAGGGTGAAAATGGGACTTGTCTCATCTAGCCCGAATCCTCTGAGTTGTGGAGTGTCACAGAGGTCGGTACTGTCGCCCTTATTGTTCATGTTGTATATACTGCCATCGGGGAACATTATCATGTGGTACAGGTTAGGTTTTCACTGCTATGCAGATGGTACCCAACTGTACTTGTCCTGTGCACCCGATGTCAAGGTGTCGGACTGCATATTTAACAACTACCTCGAGGAAATCCAGTTGTGGATGACTCAAAACTGGCTTAGACTCAACCCAGACAAGACCGAGGTGCTGGTGGTGGAGCCAGGTCATCGTGGAGGGGGGGGGATGGGGGGTTGTCCCCTAATCTAGTATTGGGGGGCATCCCCCTTGTCCCTTCTAGGCAGGTGAAGGATTTGGATGTGATCCTGGATGATGGTCTGACACTTGATGCACAGGTGTTGGCTGTGGTCAAGAGTGTTTTTTATCATCTCAGGAACATCACCCGAGTCTGAGCCCTGATCCCTCTTGAGGAACTGCCCACACTGGTACATGCTTTAATAATTTCCAGGCTGGATTACTGTAATGCCCTGTACCTTGGGTTATCTGGTGGCAACCTCCGCAGACTGCAACTGGTGCAGAATGCGGTGGCAAGACTATTGACTGGGGCAAAGAGGTGTGAGCAGATTACTCCAGTCCTCCGTGGACTGCAATAGTCGCCAGTCAGGTGGAAGATTGTCTTCAAGATAGGGCTTCCTACCTATAAGACCCTGCATGAGTGGGGTCCTGCCTATCTGCAAGATCTCCTTGATGCTCTGTTCTGCTGAGGGGAGTCTCCTGGGGGTTCCCAGGGTAAGGTTGCGGCATTCAGGAGATAAAGCATTTACAGTGGCCTCACCAACCCTGTGGAACTCCTTGCCTGATTATCTGAGGGGGCCCTGTGATGTGGACAGCCAGTTCTGAGTGCAATATCATTTTTTTAAATATAAAAATGTATTACTGGTTGTCTCTGCTGAGAAATTCTGAATGACCTCACTCCCCCCCCCAGGTTTCAGCTGAGAGATGTAAGCTATGAGAAAATGCTGAAACAGCATGTGAGATCACACACACACACACACACACACACACACAACACGTTTTAGATACAAGGTGTAACGTGGAAGGCCAGAAGTTAATTACAGGCTGGAAAAGGCTTGAGTTGAGCATATCCATTTTATGACGTTTCCAGAGGAGGAAACCAGGTTTAGTAAACTGGTGCTAAATCATAAATGCTGATGTCTATGTGAGAGGGGAAACTGATCAAAAGATCAAAGAAATGTCATTTGAATAAGAACATGAGTATGCTGAGGTTAAATATTTTAATACTTGGAAAATACATCCTGTTTTTATATAGATATATTTTTTATATATTCTGAGAGAGGAGGAGCTAGGTGACCTCACACAAAAGGGGTTGGCAAATACAGTTGTCTTTAAGGAATATTCTGTTTTACTTCAGAGAGACACACTTTTATCTAGACTCTGACAAAGAAACATATTTGAGCACTTTAAGCAGGTATTTAGAGAGAGAGAGACAACTCTAAGTATTGTAATGGGAATTGCACTGTTAAAACCTGTTTTGTTTAAGAGATTAGTATGTCTTGTGATATAATAGTTCTGTATTTTATGTGTTACATATTTTTTTTCTATTTTAGTAAAACTATTTTTAGAGCTTACTTGGTCTGTCTTTGATTCCTTTCTTTTTCAAGGGGAGTATATATGGTTAAAGCAGACACTGAACATAAGATTGAATGGTGATACCAAACTGGAAAAAGGTGAGCGTTTTAAATCTGAGGTCTTTTATTACAGTTTTCAAGGGTTCATCTCTGTACACCTGGTTAGGTGCCCGTAGGCAAAGATATCTAGCCCTCCAAAGACAGAATTATCTGAACCTGTGCATTGGGTATGCTAACAAGAGGTTCACAGTTTGAATCCCTCCAAGACTTGAGACCAAAGGCTGGTTTGAACTAACAAAAGCAGACAAGAGGGTTATCTTGTTCTGTTAACTGTTTACAAGACTACGCTCAGAGGTTGGCCCTTTGGGAGTAGAGGGTCTGACCTGCTGAGTGGGTTTGTGACAGATTGGTTGACAACGGTGGCATAATTTTGGTATTACAAGCTTGTATTATTCAGCATGTCAACTGAGACCGTAAGCTCTATTGCAAAGAAAGAAAAGACAGAGTTTTATTTTAAAAGGAAACAGAACTATATCACTTGGCATACAGTCAAGTTCCTACCCATTTTAGTTCTTTTTTCCTAAAGTGCAAGTCAGAGTAGCAGTAGTCAGGGAAGATGGTTTCTGACTACAGCAGGCACACTGTAGATTACTTAAAGCAGTTGTGTGGGGACAGAGGAGTCCCGTTCAAGGTGAGAGTCAAAAAGCAGAACCTCATAGATGCCCTGATGGTAGCAGATACCCAGAGCAGCGAGTCACGGACCATGACTGGAAAGGACCAAACCTCAAGTGTGGCAGGACTAGCAGCCAGTGCTGTGTCCAGATCCAATGAGGATGACAGCAGGGCCACTGTCAGTGAAGGGCCACAGCAGCAGAGGAAGGTCACCAGTATCATGAATCCAGAAGTATTCAGACTGCAAATTGAGTTGCGCAGGATGGAGTTGGAGTTCCAGGAGAAGACAGAGTGAGAGTAGCGAGAGGCAGACTATGAGGCAGAGTGAGAATGCCAAGAGGCAGAGTGACAGAAGCGAACGGTGGACCGTGAGGCAGAGCGAGAACACTGTGAGGCAGAGGGAGAACAAAGAGACGCTGAGTGTGAGGAGCATGAGCACCAGTGAGAGGCAGAGGAGAAGAGAGAGGAGCGCCAGAGGCAACACAAACTGGAGAAGCTCCGACTCCGACCAGTGGTACCAGAGCAGGTAAGTGGCTTGGGTTTAACTGGGATTGCAGGACTGGGTTACAAATTGAATTCCAAATTAAAAGCTGAATTTAAAGAGGGGAGGATATGGATGCCTTTTTAAATTCTTTTGAAAAAGTTTATATTCAGGCTAAAATTCCTAGAGGGTCCTGGAGGTTCCAGCTATCCCCGCTACTTACCGGGAAAGCTCAGGATGCATTGGGTCAAATGGATAATGAGGACAGTAATAATTACAGTGAACTAAAAGCTGCACTGTTAAAAGAGTTTGAATTAACTGCTGAATCATACAGAGCTAAATTCTGTAAGCTTAGGAGAAGCCCTGATATGAGCTATGTGGAGCTAGCCATGAAACAACATCAGTTTTTAAAACGGTGGTGGGAAGGAATTGAGGCAAACTCTGTTGACAAAATTGAAAAAGTGATTTTATTAGAACAGTTTTATTGGGCATGCCCAGCAGAGCTAAAAACCTGGTTAGAGGACCAAGATCCCAAAACACTGCAAGAGGCTGCTGAACTCTTGGACCACTATGCCAAGAGCAGACCTGCTCTGAGAGTGAATGTGGTGGGTGTGGCAGTGCAGAAAGGGAAAAGCGCGCCTTCAGGGAAGCTAAAACCCTCACTACCTCCACTGAAACCAGTTAGCCCCAGGTTTCAGAGGAAAGATTCCTCTGAGAGAAGAAATGAATGTTGGCTGTGTAAATAAACTGGGCATATTGCCAGACAGTGTCCCAAAAAGGTGAGCAATAATACACAGCAGGGTGCTAGAAAAGAAGTGGGTTGTTTGTGTGTCCCTGGAAGCATGCCTGTGAACATGGGGCAACACATGCACCCAGTCATGGTGAATGGTGTACAGATGCAGGGGTTAAGGGACACAGGGGCATCCCTGACCTTGGTAAAGGGGGATGTGGTACAGCCTGGTCAGCTTATACCCAATAAATACGTCACTGCACAGGACTTTGCGGGTGGGGAGAAAACATCGCCCCTCGCTAGTATTCTCCTAGACTGCGGTGAAACAGGAGGAAATGTGCAACAGGTGGCTGTAGCCAAAACCTTAGCAGTGGATGTGGTCCTGGGCAACAATCTCAAACAGGGGATGGTATGTGCAGTTACCCGTAGCCAAGCGGCAAGGGAAAATTGTAGTTCCCTGAACCCCACAGAAGCCATGGTGGAAACCACTAAGAGGATGGTTCCCCAGTCTGTGTCTTCAGATGGGGAGACTAATGGGGGGGTAGAAACTTCCCCAGTAGCAAGTAACCACACAGCTACAGAGGGTTACTCCGAAGAGGGAGGGGTGACCCACTGTCAGAGGGTTGGGATTGACAGTGATCCTGAGTGCCCTGACTCTAGTGCTAGGGACCCTAGTTTATCGACTGAATGGGACTTGTCCCATGCTTTGGGAATGTGTGAGGGGTTTGCAGCTGCTCAGACAAGTGACCCTTGTTTAGAGAAGCTGAGGGCTTGGGCAGACTCGGACAGCGCACAGGGAGGTGACGGCTGACATAAGGCTCATTGGGAAAATGGACTTATGTATACTCAGGCAGTACAGACAGAGGGAGGGATGCCAGGCAGGCAGGCAGCTTGTTGTTCCCCAGGGGTATCATGAGCAGTTGCTCAAAATTGCACATGATATTCCCTTGTCTGGTCATCTGGGAGTTGCGCGCACTATGCAGCGGTTGGCCCAGAATTTCTACTGGGCTAACTTCACCCAGCAGGTGAAGGAGTATTACAGGTCTTGTCACCAGTGCCAAGAAATAGGAAAGGCTGGCAAGAAAACCCAAGCCGCCCTGATTCCATTGCCCATAGTGGAGAAGCCATTCCAGAGGGTAGGAATGGATATTGTGGGGCCTTTAAATATCCCCAGCTCCTCAGGGAAGAGATTCATCCTGACTGTGGTGGATAATATCACCCGGTACCCAGAGACAGTCACCCTATCCTCATTGAGGATGGACAAAGTGGCAGATGCCTTACTTGGGATTTTCTCCCATGTTGGGTGTCCGCTGGAGGTAATCACCGATTGAGGGGGTTCCTTCATGTCGGACCTGATGAAATGTTTATGGGAGAAGTTTGGGATGGTGCAGAGATGCATGACACCATATCACCCATAAGCTAATGGGCTTGTGGAAAGATTCAATGGTACCCTAAAGTCAATGCTCCGGGCGCTTGCTGAACAGCATGGGAGGGACTGGGAGAAATACCTTCCCCACCTGTTGTTTGCATACAGGGAGGTGCCCCAAGAGTTGACAGGATTTTCCTCCTTCAAACTCTTATGTGGACGCCGAGTACGTGGGCCCCTAGACTTGATCCAGGAGGACTGGGAAGGCAAGCACGCCACAGGGAACTCCCATTGTAGATACTCCCTTAGGTTTTAGGGAAAGGCTGAAAGGAGCTTATGGGGAGAGCCCAGAGCAACCTGGAAGCTGCCCAACAGAAACAAAAAGTGTGGTATGACCGCAGAGCCAGAGCTCGCTCGTACATGGTGGGTCAGGAAGTCATGGTCCTTATTCCGGTCTGGAAAGACAAGCTGCAGGCTGAGTGGGCAGGACCATACAAAGAGGTTAGGAAGGTAAATGACAAACTACATTGTGGAGTTACCTGACAGAAGAGAGACAGAAAGGATATACCATGTCAACATGATGATGCCATATGCAAATAGGGCTGACATGGTGTTTGCAGTGTGTAGTCATGGGGAGGGGACGGATGAAGGAGACCCCCTTCTGGATTTTCTGGAAGAAAGTAAGTGGGAGTTCTCTGGGGAGGCAGTAAAATTGTCTCCCCAGCTGGCCCCGGACCAGATCCATAAAGTAAGGGAGGTTTTAGCAGACTCTGCCCCGTTGTTTAGTGCCAAGCCTGGACTAACCCCCTTAGTGACACACAATGTGGAGACATGGACACAGACACTCATATGGCAGACAGCATATTGGATGTCAGAGGCTGTCCAAAATTACATCAGGAGGGAAGTGGAGGAGATGCTGGATTTAGGGGTAATCCAGAGATCCCACAGCCCGTGGGCCTAACCCGTAGTCCTTGTGCCCAAGCTAGATGGCTCAACTCTTTTCTGTGTGGACTGTCATGGACAGAATGCAGTCACAAAGTCAGAAGGCCACCTGATGCCCCAGGCAGACGAAATCCTGGACAAGTGTGGGGGGGCAACCTACCTTATGACGATTGACCTGAACAAGGGGTAGTGGCAGGTAGAGTTGACAGACAGATCTAGGGAGAGTTCAGCCTTCATCACACCGATAGGCTTATTTGAGTTTAAAGTAATGCCTTTCGGAATGAAGTATGCCCCAGCCACTTTCCAAAGGTTAGTGAATCAGGTGTTAAATGGTGCTGAGGAGTACGCCGTGGCATACCTGGATGACATTGCCATCTTTAGCACCAGCTGGGAGGAACACCTATCCCACCTGAGGGAAGTGCTGGGCAGGATACAGAGGGCCAGGCTCACTGTCAAACCCGAGAAGTGCCAGGTGGTCATGGGAGAAGTGGCATACCTCGGGCATGTGGTAGGTTGGGGACAGCTCTGTCCTAACCAAATAAAGATAGAGGTGATCCAGGTGTGGCCCAGACCAGAAACCCAGAAGCAGGTCAGGACCTTTCTAGGGACAGTGGGGTACTACAAAAAATGTGTACCCAATTACAGTGCCATGGCTGCTCCCCTATCTGACCTGACAAAGAAAAGGATGCCCAAGAAAATTACCTGGGGCCCAGCCTGTGAGGAAACCTTTACCAGACTAAAGGAGGCACTGTGCAGGGCTCCTGTTTTGACAAGTTCTGACTATAGCAAAACCTTCATAGTTCAGACTGATGCCTCAGAAGTGGGTATTGGGGCAGTACTGAGTCAGGCATCCAGCCAAGGGAAGGATCACCCCATAGCATACCTGAGTAGGAAGTTACTTCCCAGGGTGCAAGCTTACTCAACGGTGGAAAAGGAGTGTCTTGCCCTAGTGTGGGCCCTAAAGAAATTAGAGCCATACTTATATGGGCCGCATTTTGTGGTGCAGAAAGTCCACAACCACCTGGTTTGGCTGACACAGATGGGAAAGAAAAATGGTAGATTGCTAAGACGGAGTCTGACAATAGTACATAGGGCTGGAGCAAAGAACCAGAACTCAGATGGGCTGTCTAGGGTCTATGAGGAGTTAACTGATTTGGGAAGCCTGTCCCATGTAGGGGATAGAGCCCCCAAATTCAGTCTAAAGTGGGGAAGAATTGTGATGTGGATAGCCAGTTCTGAGTGTTGTATCATTGTTTTTTAAATATAAAAATGTATTACTGGTTGTCTCTGCTGAGAAATTCTGGTGCTCTTGGAATGACTTCACCCCCCCCCCCCAGGTTTCAGCTGAAAGATGAAAGCCATGAGAAAATGCTGAAACAGCATGTGAGATCACATACACATAGGTTTTAGAAACAAGGTGTGACATGGAAGGCTAGAAGCTAATTACAGGCTGGAAGAGGACTGAGTTGAGCATATCCATTTTATGACGTTTCCAGAGGAGGAAACCAGGTTTAGTAAACTGGTGCAAAATCATAAATGCTGATGTCTGTGTGAGAGGGGAAACTGATCAATAGAGCAAAGAAATGTCATTTGAATAAGAACATGAGTATGCTGAGGTTGTAGATTTTAATACTTCGAAAAGGCATCCTGTTTATATATAGATATATTTTTTTATATATTCTGACAGATGAGGAGCTAGGTGACCTCACACAATAGGGGTTGGCAAATACAGTTGTCTTTAAGGAATATTCTGTTTTACTTCAGAGAGACACACTTTTATCTAGATTCTGACAAAGAAGCATCTTTGAGCACTTTAAGCAGGTATTTAGAGAGAGAGACAGCTCTAAGTATTGTAATAGGAATTGCACTGTTAAAACCTGTTTTGTTTAAGAGATTTGTATGTCTTGTGATATAATAGTTCTGTATTTTATGTGTTACATATTTGTTTTTATCTATTTTAGTAAAACTCTTTTTAGCGCTTACTTGGTCTTTCTTTGATTCCTTTCTTTTTCAAGGGGAGTATATATGGTTAAAGCAAACACTGAGCATAAGCTTGAATGGTGATACCAAACTGGAAAAAGGTGAGCGTTTTAAATCTGAGGTCTTTTATTAGTTTTTAAGGGTTCATCTCTGTACACCTGGTTAGGTGCCTGTAGGCAAAGACATCTGGCCCTCCATAGACAGAATTACCTAAGCCTGTGCATTGGGTACGCTAACAAGAGGTTCACAGTTTGAATCCCTCCAAGACTTGAGACCAAAGGTTGGTTTGAACTTACAAAAACAGACAAGAGGGTTACCTTGTTCTGTTAACTGTTTACAAGACTACGCTTGGAGGCTGGCACTTTGGGAGTAGCTGGCCTGACCTGCTGAGTGGGTTTGTGACAAGCCCCATCGGTGGAAGCCTTTTTTTTGTACATTCTTTTTTTGCCCTCCTCATGCTCGCAGGCCCCCACTCCTTCAGGCTCTGCACATCTCCAGATAGCCCTTCCTGTCTAACCCAGCCCTGCTCTTACTCCTCATATTGCAGCCGATCTCCGGGATATCCCGGCGTATCCCTTCACTGGGTGGGCCCCCCTCATCTGAGGGGGAAGGCACCGGAGGGAGAGGGATGACCCTAGCACACTCTTCTTAGGGCCCGGGGATGCTGCCATGGAGAAGGAGGACCCGAGAAGACACTCGAGGCAACCAGGGACAGAGAGACGTCATCCAGCGGCCAGCAAGCGATATTTCCATTTTCTGATGTTCCCCTTCATGCGATCCCTCTGTTGTGCCCTTGGTCCCATCAGGGGCCACTGCAGAGTGATCATGCATCCCCCTAACCTTTCCCAGGGGAGGGCTAGGGATGCTCAATCCTACCCTTTCCCCTGTCGACCCCCGGCATCTGAATCCGTTCCCAGACCCGGGTCACTGGCGTGGTTCGAGGTATGGCATCCAGCACCTCAGCCCTCTGTGCCACCGGGCCGGCCAGTGGAAGCCTTTAAGAGGGGAATGAAAATGTACCTATCTGAATTAGCTTTTATAATGTGATTTTATTGATAGAATGACATTTTGTATGTCTGTTGTTTTTAATTATGTATGTTGGGCGATTTTAAATAATACTGAATTGTGATTTTATTGCTTCAGTGCCCAGAGTCTCAGTAATTGGGCGCTATATAAATAAAAATATCTATCTATGTGTATCTATCTATCTACAATGACAAAGTATAGCTACACAAAATAAATCCAGAAGGGTAGCATAAATAGGGTGATAAATTAAAGTGTAGAGTGCAGCAAATATAAGGAGTGGTAATGAAGCTATCTAGGGAAAATGCAGAAGAGTGCAACGGGGAGGGAGGAAAATCAGCAGGGGTTGGGTCAAGGGGTAAGTTGGGGGAGAGGGTTAGATGGGGTGAAGACAAGGAGGGGTGATGGATGGTAGTGGAATATTTGAGAGGAAAGGTGCAAAGGCGGGGATTGGGTGCATCTCCCCTTTATGTCCCATACATCCTTAATCAGCTGGAAGGGGACTGACCAGGCTATTAATACTACATCTCGTCTGTTTTGTGCTGTCCTGCGCGGCCCCATAGATCAGTCCCACCCACTGTCTTCTAAAACCTGGTCTCTCTTCAAATGGGTCTCCGGCGGTCAGGCAGTATTTATTTGTAGCTTTCTAAGATGTCTCAGCACAGTATCTCTTTCTCCAATCACATCAGTGGTGGTTAAGATGATGGAGGTGCTAATAAAGGAAAGAGTGGTAAATACTTAACGGACAATAAACTATTAGATGAAAAGCAAAATGGTTTCACTAGCAGGAGATCTTGCCAGACAAATCTGATTGATTTTTGTGATGGGATAACAAAGGTTATTGATCGGGGGGAAGGGGGGGCAGTTGATGTGGCCTATCTGAACTTCAGTAAGGTCTTTGACTCTGTTACTCACCATAGGCTAGTAAATAAGACAGAGAGCCTAGGGGTGGGGCAGAAAATAACTAGATGGGTGGAAAACTGGCTAAAGGATAGAAGTCAGAGGGTGGTAGTAAATGGTGTACATTCTAGGATAATGAGGATAATGAGTAGTGTTCCTCAAGGGTCAGTACTGGGACCAATTCTTTTTAACATATATATCAGTGGGACTTGAAGGGAAAGTTTGTCTTTTTGCATATGATGCAAAGTTATATAATACAGTTGACATAGCTGGAGGGGTTGAGGCCATAAGGAGAGATCTGAGCACCCTAGAGAAGTGGTCAGACATTTGGCAGCTGAAGTTCAATGTTAGAAGTGTGCAGTGATGCATGTGGGATGTAGAAACCACTGGCTGAGTACTCACTGGGGAAACTGATAAAGCAAACAGAACAGGAAAGGGACCTGGGGATTATAATCTTAAACAACCTTAAGGTAGGAGACCAATGTAGTAAGGCAGGAGGTAAAGCTAATAGAATGATGGTGTGCAAAGGAAAGGGTATAACAAGTAGGAAGAGGGAGGTGTTGATGCCTTTATATAAGATCATGGTCAGATGACACCTGAAGTATGGGGTACAGTTCTGGAGGCCTCATTTAAGAAAGGATATAGATGGTTTGGAAAGAGTTCAGAGATGGGCAAAAAAGATGGTGCAAGGTATGCAAGAGAAGCCATATGAGACTAGATAAAGAGAATTAAATCTACACCCGCTGGGGGTTACTAGAAACAGAGATGACATGACAGAGACTTTTAAGTATATGAAGGGAATAAATAAAGTAAATGCAGGTAGATTATTCAAAAGGAAAGTTGGAGTTAAAACAAGGGGTCATTACCTCACAGAGATTGGCAGGATTTAAATTAAAAAATTAGCGAATTTCATTTGGGCAGGGCAACGTTCAAGAATTAAAAGATTAATGATTCTGGCCCTGAAGGCTGAGGGGGGCTGGGGGCTTCCACACTTTGAAACATATTATAAAGCAGCACAAGTGTTGCCAATCCTTAAAATACAGTTCAGTGAGGAATTGGGAGGATGGACAGATATGGAGGAAGGGGCCCATTCTCAGATCCCTTTAAAGTGCCTACCATGGATGGTGACCTCTTCTAACATCTCTGATATTTCTAATAGATGGAAGAAGCGTACAATGAAAGTGTGGCTTCAGATTCGCCACAAATGAGAAATGCCAGTGCCTACATGGAACTGTATTCCCCTGCAGCATATCTCAATTGCTCTGAAAAAAAAAATTATTTCCTTTAACACCTGGGTACAAAAAGGTATACAATCTCTAACACAGTTGATAGATGGGAATGGGGATATTAAATCCTTCGAAATACTAAAACAGGAATTTCAACTGGTGAATTCAGATCTATATAAGTATTTCCAGTGTCGACACATGATTGGTACTGATATTACCATTCCAGGGGTAGTCTGACCCTTAACAGAAGAAGTAATCTTCCTACGAAACCGAGCAGCATCTAAAAATATGACAAAGGTGGTGTCACACATTTAATCACTGCTGAAGAAAGAAGAGGGACAAATATATAGGGATACATAGAAACATAGACTGATGGCAGATAAGGACCGCTTGTCCCACGTAGTCTGCCCATTTCCCTACCTACTGCATAAGCTGCCGATACAAAACAGGTGGGAGCAAGAGATGGGATGTTCATTACCACACACCTGTTGGGATGCCATCTGGAGGCGAATACAAGCATGGAGGGAATTTAAATGGAAGCTTAGTATAAGACATTTTGTAGTACCTATTGTCTCTATGCATTTGGTCACATATTCCTCTGATGCTTGCTGGAGGGGATGTGGGATGAGGGGCACTCACACACATATTTTTGGTGGATGCCCAATAGTTCAAGAATTCTGGAATCAAGTTCAGGAGATCCTGATATATATTTTTAAGCTAAATCTGACCCCCACAGTTTGAACATTTAGTACTTGGCTTGCCTCCAGTGGACATTAGGGGTAAAGATAAAATACACTTATTCTTTATCTTTATAGCAGTCGCAAACAAAATAACAGCCCAAAATTGGTTAACTAACAAGAAACCAACACTGGGACAATGGTAGGATAACCTGAATCAAGTTAAACAAACAGAGGTAATATCTTCCAAACTAAAACTAAAAACTGATAGGTTTAATATGAGGTGGCTTCCGTATTTTACCTATATGGAGGAGATCAATCAATCAATCAATCAATCAATCAATCAAATCTTTATTTATTCAGGCGATCATCATTGAGCAAGGCTCATTTACAAGATGGACCTGATAAGGTCAAGTTTCAAGCTGATACACAGCAATTACATCACACACTTATAAGACAGTTATACATACAGAAAAAATGATGTTTATAACACAATGATATACAGTAAATTCACATGTTGAAACTCGGTTAAGAGAAGGTTAAACTAATATCTACAATATGTACAGTATATATATCCCATTGAGGGTCAGGACAGTCACACACATAATGAGTACAAGGATGGTGAAGGGAATAATGGGTGCCATATACTGGCGGTGTCTGGCTAGAAGGAATATGCCATATGTGATTGGAATAAGGTTTTGTGGGATGACTATTCTATCTCTAGCGGTAGCAACTGCATTTCTCTGTGAAGATAACAGCATGTCCTAGTTTAGATCAATACCCGATGTAATTAATTACCCAGTTTTACAGGTAATTAATATGGAGAGAGAGAATACTGAAGGATGTCACACAGCTAAATATGCTCCGAGAGTATGGAATGAGAGGGGGAACAAACAAACAAAGATAAGTATAATCCGTCTATATAGAACCATAAGTTTTAGAAGAAAGATACAATCAGCAAACACATTTTGTTTTTAAATGTTTATTCTTTTTTCTTGAATGTGCTTAAAAGTTAAAATGTTTATTGTAGAGAAAAGTAATAGAGAATGTAAGGTACAGATGCATAAAAGTCTTGGTTTTGAACACAGAGAGGGATAATTTACTATCATTTTCGGAAGAAAGAGAGGCAAGTAACAATGGGCAATGGTGGAAACCTGGCTGGGAAGAATGTTCTCTGGAATGAAGAGCCTCTGTAAAGGACTGAACCTGTAATAAGAAAAGGAAGAAAAGACATGGGTTAAATAGAATGTTAATGGTTAGAAAATGGGCAGGGAGAATTTCATTTGTAATTGGCTATTCCCATCAAGTAGCCGGTTCGGTATCAGGCAACAGAGACTGGGAAATAATGAGTCCTGGTCTCTGCCTGCCTGATTATTATGTAGTATCAATGTGCCAATGGAATGTTAAGTTTTAAACAGCTGCCATTTTTTATGTTTGCTTGCGCTCATGCGTAAGAAACATTATGTGGCAACTTAGGAGAGAAGCGGGTTGTGGAGGTGCAGCACTGTGGTGGCCAATGCCTCCACTGCATTTGTGGGCCTGGTCTAGTGTACCCAATGCGATGGCACACTCCCGCTGACACTAGTTCTGCAAGTATGCCACCAACTTGAAATGAATTGGCCACTGCAATGAGGGAGTGACCCGTCATTGCAGGGCGGTGCCTTGTGTGGTGTAACATTTCAATTAACATGGTGGCGGCTGTTACCATTCGCCTCTCACAGTCCCCATGAAAGCCAAAGTTGGTGGTGCCCAATCCCCCTGTCGGCATGCCCCCTCCCCAGTTCCTTTGCCAACGGGGGAGCCCAATCCCTTTCGGCATAATGTCCCCCCCATTAGTAGTGTGCAGAGAGCACCCAGTCCCCTCAGCTCATGCACCCCAAACACAGATGCATTTTATGTGCCTACAGGTGCCCAATCCCTGTCTGTTCCAGGCCCCCCCCCAAAAAAACACCCAGGTGGCATGCTGGGAGCCCATCCCAGTGTGCCAATTGTCCCTGTAAAAGAAAAAAAAATCAGAATGTTTTTTCCCCGTGAAAACAGAGAACCATCCCTTGTTGTCTCAGGTGCCCCCTCCTCTAATCCACACCCACCCTCTGTGCACCTCACCTCCCCACACCCCCCTCACCTCATACATACCTCTGGAGTCTGGTGTGACTATCTTTGGTGGAACTGGAATACGTCTGCATTCTTCAAAGACGACCGCAAACTGAAGAAATGCCGGTAATCTGTATAATGGCATAATTTTTTTTTTTTCAACTTAGGTGGCTATCTCAACCATTTTTGCGAATTTTGGCACCAAATTTTCAACATGGGGTTCTTGGGACCCCACCACATGAATTCAGCCACTGTCATGTGGTCATTCTGTCCTGAAAGGTGATTTCATGGTCACAGCATGGAATCACCTTTTGGGACCAAGTAACGAAATGACAGTGTCACTGTTCATGAGGTGGGCTCCCAAAAAGCCTATGTTGCAAATTAGGTGAAAAAATTCCAAAAAATTACTGTGTTACGAGCGTGCATTGCACAGTTTCAACGTGTATTTGTAACTTCGAGAATCTGTAATATTTTCACTAATGAAGAACGTTTTTAGGCTTGCACCTGGAAGCTGTGCTCGGCTATAGACGTGTAAAGCAGAAGAAAAATCCAAATGCCAGCACAAGCTACTTACAGCCACTTTGACAAAGCTTCCACAAAGCCGCACAACCACCGGAATGCCAATATTCAAAATAAAGGAAGCAAGACCTTAGTTAAAGGTGCTATCGGTGCTTAATTTTATTATTAAAAATGCACAGCACTTCCATGCATGCTGCTGCCCCTTCCTACAGCAAAGCAAGTAAGAGTGAGCATCCCTAATGCGTTTCATGCCCAATGGCGCTTAATCATAAGATTAACATGTCAGCAAATCAATGCCAACAAATACAATGTGATTTAAAGTGACAGTGCAAATACAAATCATGCTCCTTATTTTTAAACCACATTCACCTTATTCTTTAACACCTTAATATATCATTATACCTTTAATATATTTACATATAGCAATTTTTCTAAAGACTGACTTTTAAACTGATCCATCCATTCAAACATTTCTCATGGTTATTACCATAAACAAGTATCAAATTTATAATTGTGCTGTTAACCATTTTGATTTTAGTTTTAGTTTTACCACTATTGTTATGTACTCCAGTGTCCTCCTCCAATTTTAACATGGGGATCCACTTTGCTTTCAAGTTTAGCAGAAGTATCTATAAAAATAAACAGAAAATAAAGTTTAGCACATACATAAATCTTTCTTGGATTTTTTTATATACAGTAATCACAAAACATTCTCTAGATAACAGCAGGCTGAAAATGGGGGTCAATTCTTTAAAAATGGTTTAAGGTCAATTCTTTCATTTAAACCTGTTTTTTCTGACCCTCCTGTGGCAAATATCGAATATGGTTCTCTTTTCAAAAGAACATCATCATAATCGCCCACCCTTGGGCTCTTTATGGGCTTCTCTATGCCCAAAAATGACCCGACATGTTCCTTTGGGTTAGTAACTTTTACCGTATGGATTGCAAGTGCATTTTTCTGGTCACAGTAATTTATTGCCCTTAAATGTCCCCCCATTCTTTCCTTTAACTTTCTTTTTGATTTTCCTATGTAGAAACGTCCACATGTGCAGGGGGCCATATAAATGACCCCTTCTGTTGCACAGGTTATAAACCCTCTTACTTTTGTCTCCCTTTTTGTTTAGGGGTTAATGAAACTCCTAGTCTGTGTCAGGGATCTACAAAATTTACAGTTCCCACATCTATAGCAACCATCCTGTTTCCTTGGTAGCCACATCCTTGCTTGTTCGTGTTTAGGCTGTACTGAGTTGACCAATATATATTTTAAACTCTTGCCTTTCCTGTGCACCATTCTAGGCATTGTATTATTAAGGTCCTTCAGGCCTGGATCCAAACTCACCAGATGCCAATGTTTTTTAATTATATTACTAATCTCATCTGACTGAGCATTATAAGTGCTTACAAGGTTTATTCTTAGATAACCTTTTTCTCTTTTTCTGTCTTTTTCTACATGACCTCTGACATTACCGTGCTATCCATGTCTTCTCTAGCTCTGGTAATAATACTTGCAGGATATTCTCTCTCATATAGCCTACTTTCAAGTTCATTTGCTCTTTTCTCATATATTTCCTTGGTGCTGCAGTTTCTTTTTATTCTTAGGAACTGCCCTTTGGGGATGCCTGCTATAGTGTGGTATGGGTGGCTACTGTTTGCATGTAAGAGTGTGTTTCTATCAGTACTTTTCCTGTACAACTCTGTTTCTATTCCTCCCATCCCATCCTTTTTTATAATTAAATCCAAGAACTTAATCTGTGTGGAGCTGAAAGACAAAGAGAACGCAGATTTGGATTACTTTGTTCCAGGAATTTAACAAAATCGAAGAGTTCATCCTCTGTACCTGTCCAGATAATAAAGATATCATCTATAAAACATCTATAGATGTCTATCTTATCTCTGTAAGGATTTATCTCCCTACTTCTAATGCTCTCCTCTTCCCATTTGCCTAGATATAAATTGCCAAAGTTGGGGGCAAAAGTTGCTCCCACAGCCATCCCTTTTCTTTATATATATTGCCCATCTGTAAAGAAGACGGTATTAGATGTCAGCACATATTTAGCAAGTTTAACAAGCATTTCTGTTGGCAGGTCCCTCTAATCCCTTTTATTCAAATAGTATTTTAAGGCCTCATAGACTCATATGGGGCTCGCCCCCGTGCTCTCCCTGACCAGATGTCACAATTTCTGAGAGTGCGGGGGCGGGTGTCGGAGCACTAGGAGCTGGAAGGATAGGCTGGCCGAGGCTTTGGTGCCAATTATGATCCTTCAAAACAAAAGTAATAACTTTAAATTAAAATGTTGCCTGATCAGCTCAGGACGATATAAGTTATTGGGCTATGAGCCAATACCCTTATCGTCGGAAATTTCCTTTAACAAAATCACAGTGCCACTGTTCATGAGCAGAGGTCCCAAATGCTTTCATGAGGTGGGGTCACAAAAAGGCCATGTTGAAAATTTGTAGTGCAAATACTAACAAACACCCAGGGCATTAGGGTTTACCCTGTACCTGTAAATAAAACAGACCCTGAAACAGGAAGACATTCAATTTTAGCACCAGCAGAGCACACTCACAAAGAAAGTGTATAAGACCAGAAACAAAATCAGTGCCACTCTCCAACCAGAACCTTAGAGCTTGTATGCCTTCTGCATGAGGTATATTGGTGTAAAGAACGTCTATGTCAAGGGCAACCAGGAACCAATCCTCCTTCAGCTATAGATCATCTAAAATCCCCAATACTTGTATGGTATCTTTCAAAAACTATGGCCATTTTGACATCAAACCCTTAATGATGGACTGAATGGAAAGGTATGCCTGTTCACAGACGACACAAAGCTATGCAACAGGGTGGACACTCAAGAAGGTGTCTCGGGAATGGAGGAAATCTCAGAAAGCTAGAGGAATGGTCCAGGAACAGGCAGCTGAGAATCAATGTCAAAAAGTGCAAGGTAATGCACTTGGATAAGAGGAACCCAGGAAATAAATATGTCCTGGAAGGGCAGCACCTGCAAGAGACACAGTTGGAATGGTATCTAGGAGTTCTCATATCTGAAGATTTAAAGGTAGGAAAGCAATGCAAAACAGCAGCACTAAAGGCAAGCAGGATCCTTGGATACATAAGTAGGGATATAACCAGCAGCAAGCATGAGGTAGTCATCCCACTCTGTCGGTCCTTGGTGAGACCACACTTGGAATACTGTGTGCAGTGCTGGCGGCCTCACCTAAAAAAGGACATAGACCATCTGGAATCCACACAGAGGAGAGCCACCAAGATGGTGCAGGGTCTGCACCATGAACCTTACAAAAATAGGCTCAGCCAATTGAATCTATTTTCCCTTGAGCACAGAAGAAATAGAGGGGACATGATAGAAACTCTTAAGTATGTCAGAGGGGTAAATGCAGTACAAACCGAAAACCTCTTCCATGAAAATAGGACTGCATGCACAAGAGGACGCAACTTACACCCGGTAAGTGGAAAGTTCAGAACTAATATTAGAAAGTACTTTTTTTACAGAGAGGGTCATAGACTCATGGAAAAGTCTGCTATCAGAGGTGGTGGCAGCTAAGTCAGTCAGCAAATTCAAACAGGCATGGGACAGTAACTGTGGTCATCTTCACAAAAGCAGTAGATGGGGAGGTAGACATCTCGGGCAAATTAGATGGACTGCACAGTCTATTCTGCTGACAAATTATGTTCTTATGTTCTTAACATGGGTATCCACAAATTGGGATGGGACTCTAACAAACTACCAATCCCGACACTATAGATCTTCCTGGGGGATCTATCAAACCCATATGTATCTTGAGGAGGATACCGGGTGAATATAGCACAGACAAAACCATGCATGCAATAATGCACTGTAAGAAGTGTGAATGGCTCTACACTGACAGGGGTTGTTTCAGCGTGCAGTAAGAACTGCTACCCCTGTCGCTGTAGGCTACTATGAAGAGGGTGAAGAGTGCTACCGGGGTGGTACCTAGCTGAGCATTCTCCGTGGTGGAGTGGCTAAAGCACCTGCCTCCGGGGGTGTCTGGGACCTGGGGCTGTGGTTTGGTTCTCCCCAGATCCCACTGTAATGTGACTTTTATTTTTGTAAAAAAACTAAATTGCCCTGCTCTGACCTTTTCTGTTTCCCCAAAGTCCACAGGTTTATGTGATAAAGGCGAAAGCCTAAAGGCAATCGCCGTTATCAAGAAGTCAAGAGTGCCAACATTTTTCTTTGGCAATCTGACACCTTGGTGAATAGCAAAAAAGGCACCAGGCACTTACTTTTTTAATATTTTATGTGGGGGGTACAACCACTCCCCTTGCACCCCCCTACTTAAGGATTCTCAACTCCAGGGGGGTGCATGTTGGGAGGGTGAAAACATTAAAAAAAAAGTTTGGGCCAGGCGTAACAAAAACGCACCAGTGCCCAGACCTGAACCCAGTACCCTGCCAACCAGCACCACCAACTGACCCACCACACCCCGGGGTCGGCTCAGCAACCCACTGTGGCACCACCCCTCACATTTCCTCCTGCCCCTTGCTGTGCGTGCTCACTCCCCCCCACACGCGTGTGTGTGTGTGTGCGTATAGCAACATCCTGTAGCTATATTCGCCGACCCCCCCCATCCAGCCACCCTACCCTACGGTAGCCCTGGACACACGCGCTGGGGATTGGGTCACTGTTATTGTAGGTGCCAAATCCCTAGCGCTCATATGTTGGGCTACCAAGTCCACAACCCCCCAGAGTTGATTATTATAAGTCTGGGGGGAGTGTCTGCACTATTGTGGTTATGCGTGGTTTTCTCCACGACATTATGACTCCATGCCTCTTGGAGAGTGTGTAGAAACAGGTCCTAATAGGGTGCATGACTGTGGGAAAAATCAAAGACAGATGGAGAAATCACATTATCAGTAAGTGCTTGGCTTAACAAATCATCCACCATCTTTTTTAAAAGTCATAGTGAGGTCCACTTTTAGCCGTTCATAGTGGTCCTGATTATCAAGTTGTTTTATACATTCTGCTACATACTTACTGGTACTTAGAACAACCACTGCACCTCCTTTATCAGCCTTCTTGATAGTGATTGTTTCGCTCTGTTGCAGTTTTTCCAGAGCCTCCTTTTCCAGTTTTGTAAGGCTCCCTTGTGGATACTCCGTCCATTCCTGCTGAAAAAGGTTTTTAAATTCTGTCTCATGCACTCACTCAGAGGTTGATACATGACTGTTCTATTGTGGATTAAAAGATGATGGAGGTTTAAATCTTGTGAGATCCCAATCCTGTGCAGAAAGTCTCTGGTCCTGCCCAAAGTATCCTTTGCATCTTGATTTGAATTTGGCACATCCAAGGTGCCTTCTAATAGTAGATTCCCTTCTGGCCCTCGTATTTCTTCCAGATTATGGTTGCTGCTGTACCCCATTTCTGAATTTTTACTCAGAGATGCCTTCAGCTTCAGATTCCTGGTGAATCTCTGAAAGCCTATAAAAAGCTCAAAAGATGTAACTTCACTTGTTGACACAAAAGCCAGTCCTTTTTGTAGCAACTTGATCTCAGTTTCAGTGAGTGGTTTATCAGACAAGTTTACAACATTAATCTCTGTTTCTGGGCTTTGCGCCACCCCCCACCCCGGCGCTGGTCCTCTGTGGCTGTTTTCTTTTCTCCCCTCCACGTCAGGTCCTTTTTGTGCCTGTGCCCCTTGTTGTGTTTTCTGGTTCTGGAAACTCTCTGTCCTGGGGCTCCTGCCCGTTTTGGCCCCAATTATGCTAACCTTTATCTCGTGGACTGGGAAAAAGAAAAAGTCCATAGTCCTGAGACTAATCCTTTTCTCCATAGGATAGAGAAACTTTACAGATGAAATGTTGATGATTTTGGAGAGGTGACAGGGCATAGCTACATGAATTCCTGGGATGGATGGAACATATCAGTCCCAATTTGAGGTTCATTGTGCATGCAAACCAAAAGGATTTTTTTTCTTGGACCTGACTATAATTAAGAAAGCTGATGGTACCATCAAGACAAATCTACACCAGAAGAAAATGGATAGAAATATACTCCTGCATGCTACTTGCTGCCACCTCAAACATATGATCAGTAAGATTCTGAAATCCCAGTTGATGAGAGTTAAACGTAACTGTAGCAGTGAGGAGGACTACCTCTCACAGAGTAAGGACATGAGAGTTAAGTTCCAGCAGAGGGGCTACAGGACAGAGATTTTGGGCCAAGCAGAACTAGAGGTCAGCTCCATGAACAGGAATGATTTGCTTGTACAAAGGGAACACGCCCCAGAAATAGAACAATGCCTTAACTTTGTCAGTAAATATAAAGACCTGCAGCCATAAAAAACATAGTACTACGTAACTGGAGAAATATTAGTTCTGATCCTATATTAAAAAACAGTTGTTCCGCCCTGCCCAGATTTAGTTACAAGAGGGCCAGGAATCTGGCAGATATTCTCTCCCCAAGTTTGCAACCAGTAACAGCCACAAAATCCCACACATGGCTCCCCGAACTGCCGCAGGGTAATTTTAAATGTGGATGGTGCAAATATTACCCTGTCATGGAAAAGACAACAGGTTTTCCAAGCAGTAATTCTACTAAATCATTTAACATCAGGAATTTCATTAATTGTGATAGTTCACACATTGTATACTCGGCTTGGTGCAGCTGTGGAGTGTTCTACAGTATGTGGGACAAACTTCAAGGGTGCTGAAACTTGGGATTGAGAACACATGAGAGCAATCAAAAGGAGATTTAAGAAATGCAATAGCTGTTTATGTATCAGAATGTCCCAATAGAAAGGAGCACAATTTTAAATTCTGTAGGATTGAGAAAGTAACTCTGAGAAAATGGGGGGGGGGATCTGGAGGCATTACTTTTGCAGAGAGAAGCACCATGGATTTTCCTGCTGGAGGGCTATTATTTACCTGGTCTAAGTTAGAGGTTAGATATATTGCCATTGCTGAAGAAAAGGAAACGCTAATGTAGTTCTGAAATGTATCAAGCATAATCAAATGAATATTTCCTTATGTATGGGGCTTAACCTGTTTTTTTTTTTTTCTTCCATGTTCTAGGTTCCATATGAGGCTTAAATTACTATATTTCTTAGAGTTGAAGGTGAGAGCCAGCCATGGTTGGGGGGGAGAGATGGGGGCAGCTACCCTATTGAATACAAGTGAAGGCCCTGGAAACTACCCAAATAACTGGGGGTATTACATGTAATGAAATTTTCTGTTCTGATAGTTCATATTGTAAGAATTGTACTTACTTTAATAAGTAAGTTGTTTATGATTGAAATAAACAAAGTCTTTTTAGGTGAACAAATTGTATAGTATGTGGTAGCATTTTATATTGTATTTATTATTGGCACTTTTCCTTTAAAATATTAAGTCTTATGTGGCTGGTTGTAATGCATTTAAAAGAACCCAGCCTCTTCAAACTGATATTTCTTGAGAAAGCCTTGTAGGTGAAGCCAGGTTGGAAGTGTTCCTGCTTTTTTCCTACCACGAGGTGCTGTAAAAGTTGTATTTCAATAAACAGTTTATTTTGTGTACTGGATCCTGGTGCCCACCTTTTTCCTGCTTTGAATTACATTTGCTTGGCCAAGCACAGGTGTTTGGAGTAGAGCAGTAGTATCTTTGCTGTAATTTACATATGCAGCAGATGAAAAATCAACTCATTTTTGGGATTTAACTTTAATCAACCAATGGGATGATTCAGTTATTACAGATATTTACAGAACAGAAACAGATGGCAGCACATGACTCATGGCCACCAGTTGTCACCCACAACAAACCATCCAAAATATACCCAAGGGTCAATTTTTACATGTTGGACAATATTGTGGGATGGGGATAACTTTCAGAGGGGAGCTGCAGACTTGTCAAGTTTTATCTAGTCACACAGGCTTGAAGAAGATCGCACAGCACCCCCTAGAATGACAAACCAGAGGTCACCCACTTTAAGAAATATGTTAGTTCATAGTCATTATATGGTGGGAAGTAACACTACCTGGCTGCATCAGAGCTCACCTGGGTGCTACACATGTAAAAGATGTACAAACTGTAAGCATATACTAGAAGGGAAGCTCATGACATGCAACACTGCTGGAGTCAGCTACTTAGCGGAATGCTTATGTGGTGCCTTCTATGTGGGTACAGCCACTAGAAACTTTAACGTATGGGTTGGGGAACATATCAGAGCTATTGAAAGGGGTGACCCTACATATGCTACAGCAGCATATATTTTAGAGGAGACTGATAGAAGGGAACATAAATTTATGTTCCGGGTAACTGACAAGGTAAACCCCCAAACCAAGGGGTGGTAACTTTAACAATCTGGTTTCAAAATGTGAAGCATTTTGGATAATTAATCTGGAGACTACAAAACAGGTTTAAATACTAGTTTTGATATCATACCTTTATTAAAAAGCAGATCGGCCATAATGCAATATACTTTACAATAGTCTGGTAGTTTTTCATGGGGGTGCTGCATTATGATTGCTGCAGTGATATATTATGACATTTTATCTATTCTGGGTTATATTTGCTTTGATAATCATTACTATCTGCATGGTATATGTTTGTGTCTTGCTTAAATTATCGCACTACTGTTATATATTTTTTTAATTTATTTTACTTTTTGTCCCAGCCAACATCGGGACATCTGCCCTGGTCATGGCCTCCACCACTCCCTTCTCCCAAATGAGCTGTGCTCCCCCCGTGCCCACCGGCTTACCCCCCAAGGTGGGGTCACGGCACCGGCCAAGGCGTCACGAACGTCTGTTCAGGTCGGGGGAGTCGGCCTGGAAGCATATGGAGAGGCGGTGAGGAGGGCATCATGGAGATGCTGATTGGGGAATTTTTTGTGCCCCTGAAAGGATGTTTTTTTCCTCTGGGGCAGGGACATGCAATGACATCCCATGTCCACCCCACCCCCACGGACATCCAGATGCCGGTTGCAGCGGATCCCCTGGCCTCTGCCAGGAGTCCGTAATGCACCAGATTTTCATCCCCCTCCCTCCGGAGAAGGAGAGCAGTCCAAGAGCTGCTCCATCTATCTTCCCCTCGGCCAGGCCTCTGGTGACCCAGGTCCATTCCCGAACCTGGGTTGCCGGCATCACAAGCGGAAATTCAACCACTGCCCCGATGGACTGGCTACTACTGTTATATATTATCATATCATGTGTTATGCCAGTTTTCCTCCTTCCTGCCCTTTTTTCTTGCCCACTCTTTCCTTTCCTTTGTCCCTTCTCCTACCATTACCTTGTTCTCATCTAGTCTGGTTGCCATTTAGTTCTACCTTTGAAGCCCTATTATTTTAAAATTCCAATTGTTACGTCACACTGATGTCATCAAAGGTGGTCAATTAATTGTGTTTGTCTTTGTATGCCTCAGCCTTTGATAAAGGACCAGCTAGTCTGAAATGCATCAGGTGGGCATGAACCAGATGGGTGTCTGCTTTTTTAACATGTCTGCTTGTCATTTTTACTGAAGAACAATGAAGCTGTACTTTTTGGAGCCTCAGGTACACTTATTCTGAGGTAGTGAGTGCCCGATTTTTAGTCCTTACTAGTTTTCTGTTTGTCAACGAGCACCACCTTCCCAGTGCAAACTTTTTTGTGTATGTTTTTTGAGTTAACTGGGATGGCTATCCCCAGTAAGCAGTTGTTCATTTGCCCCGGGCTGCTTTATTGACTAGGTCAGTAGAACTACCCCTCCTTTCCTTGTGAGTCAGATACAAATATACAACTCAAGCTGCCTACTTATGTCTAATACTCATCTCTGCTGGTCGTACTCAAAACCCATACTACCACAGGTGATCAGGCTATCTCTGTCTGCACTCCTGGGTTTTAGAATACCTTCCCACTCCTGATCGGAAATGTCTCCTTCTATACCCTTTTCAAATGTTCCTTCTGGGACTTCCTGAAGGATGACTCTGCTTGCACATGCACTTACTGTGCAGATCATCCTCTCTCCTTGTGTTTGGGCCTCCTGCACTCTCTTGTGTGCATACCTCAAATGTTTTTTGAAACTGACTAAGTACCTTATCCTAGTAACTGTACTGTACAATGTGCTGATCTTTGTGTTTTGTTGAAATTGACAGTTAACCTTATCCTAGTGACTGCATTGCACAATGTGCTGATCTGTGTGTTCTGTTGAAATTGATAGTTCACCTTATCCTAGTGAGTACACATCAGAAATTTGAGCATTTGGGATTTGATCAAGTCTATGCATCCTCACACAAAGGTGGTAGAAGACGAGGTAGAATTATTATGATACCCCCAAAAAAACCATTTCTATGTATGGATAAACTCATGGATAGAGAGTGGAGGTATGTCATGGTAAAGGGGAAACTCACTGGAACCCTGTTTCAGGTATCCAGATAACAGCGACTAACAAAAGCACTAAAAAGCGATCACAAATGTAATAAGGAAACCAAATGAGCTTAACTACCATTTAAATGACTCTGCAGAAATCGCGACTTAATATTCAATAAAAGCGACTCATAAACAGCGACTGTCTTTTTCAGAACTGCATCTGCACCTGAGGCAGTGACTGGTAGGCTACCAGGTATTAGTTTAATGAAACGTACTGTGCAGCGTATTCGACAACAGGAGCGTGGTTGCTCTGTGACTCCTACCATGGTGGAGGACTTACTTATCCCTCCTGACTTCTGTATTCTAAGCTCTGGAGAACAGTTTCTACTTTATGACAGTGGTCCTGAGAAAGACCAAGTTCTATTGTTTCCTACAGAAAACAATCTCAGATTTTTGAAGAAATGTGGGGACTGGATGCTTGATGGTACATTCAAGTCGTGTCGTGCTTTATTCGATCAATTGTACTCTGTGCATGGCATTCATTCTGGTATGCTTTTAACTTCAGTCTATGTATTGATGAGCTCCCGCAAAACAGCTTCCTATGAGAGAGTCTTTGCGAAGATTTGAACACTCGTTGCGAACTGTAGCCCAGCAAATTCAATTATGGATTTCAAGAGGGCGTCATGGAAAGTGTTTACCACAGTTTTCCCTGAAACACAACTTTGTGGTTGCTTTTTCCACTTTGCCCAAGCTGTGAGGAGGAAAATCCAGCAGCATCCCGAGGTGGAAACCAGGTACTGCAATGACCCAGACTTTGCCCTTCACTTACAAATGCAGTTGTCATTGGCTTTTGTGCCCCCTATTGATGTTATAAAGAAATTCAAGGAAATAAAGGAAATGGAATTTTTTGTTAAGCATGATGACCTGTTACAGCCAGTGCCTGACTACTTCGAAGACGCCTGGCTTGGATGTCCAAGAGGTAGAACGGGGCGCAGAACAGCACATTTTCCTATACAGCAATGGAACTGCTATACAACAACACATATGGGCCTAGCAAGAACTAACAACAGCGTTGAGGGATGGCACAGGGGATTTAACTGTAGGTTAGGCGCATGTCATCCTAGTATTTGGAAACTGATCGATGGGCTCAGAGAAGAACAAAGCTTTGAAAATTAAAATGCAGCAGCTAATTTCTGGAGCTGCATCTAATGGCATTAAATGTAAATATAAGGACCAAAATATCCGTATAGCTGCTATTGTGGGGCAGTACGAGTCTCGTACTACATATGAGCATTTAAAAGGATTAGCATACAATTTTCAGTTTAAACAGTAAGATGCTTGAAAGAAACAAGCTGATTACAGTAGGCAGCATGAAGAAGCCTTGAAGAAGTAAAGGAATAAAGTGCAGCACAGTGCTGTGAAGACTTGAAAGACTTGCAAGACAGCAATAAAGGATTTCTGGCTTTGGCCAGTTTTTTTTAAGTTTAGCAGTTGCTGTTTTGATGCTTCTCTTCGGTGAGAGTTGATTGTTAACTGTGCAGGCTTATATTCAGACTGAGCACAAGTTCTGTTGGTGCGAATGTGATGCGGACAGCTGTAGCATTGATAACAGGCATTTTTAGTGGGTTTGCTTCTGATCATACTTATTTGGAGTATCATTAGTTGTGTTTTTGGAAGGGTCTTAGTTATTGTTAAATTAGAATTAGAAGCCAGAATCAACTCAATCGCCCCAACAGTGTCTAAACCTTAAATCTAGAGCAGTGACGCTGCTGTATTGTCAGTACACTGTGTATTACAAATGTACACTGACAACTGACAAAATATTGTAACTGTTTGTGTAATCAGTGTTGTTGGGAGTATCAGTAGTTGTGTTTTTGGAAGGGTTTTAGTTATTGTTAAATTAGAATTAGAAGCCAGAATTAACTCAATCGCCATTGATGACTTAGCTCGCAGAACTAATTTCAATGTGCCATTTTTCCAATCGCGATTTTGTAAAGTCGCCTAAACTGTGGTCGCCATTCTGTAGTCGCCCACATTAATGTTGCGATTTTTCAGTCGCGATTTTAACATAGAACCATTTCACTGGCATCTGTGTACTTCCCCTCTAATACAGAATTTTCAAGTTACAGATCTTTCCTTTTGAAATTAACACAATGGGTGGAAGGCCCCTTCATATGTGGGGAGATTTTAATTTAAACCTTTGCTCTGCATCTGAGAAAAGGCCAAATAAATTCAAACTAGATAAGAGAACGTGGGACCTCGATAGACTGCTAAAAGAATTAGGTATACTAGACACATGGAGATAGCTTAATGGTACGAATAACCATAGTACCTTTTTTCGCAAGCACATCAGAGTTACTCTGCGCTAGACTATTTCTTAATGCCTCAGGAACACATCCAGATGGCCCAAAAAACATGGATAGGAGATTTTATACTATCAGACCATGCCCCAGTGTTTTTTAAAAATTAAAATAAATAATTTCAGGAGAAACATGGTCTGGAGACTTAATGTCTCTCTCCTGAGAGATAAAGAAATAATTCAGGAAATACAAGACACAATAAAACAAGCGCTAATTGATAATGATATAACAGAAATGCCTATCTCAATAGTATGGGATACCTTGAAGCTATATGTAGGGGAAAACTTATTGAGATAGCCATAATGAAAAGGAAGAATAGGGAGAGAAGAAAATCAGAACTGTTAACTCAAATAGAAGACTTAGAAGAAAAACAAAAAAAAAGAACCTAGCCCAGACTTAAACAAGAAGATGAAAAGCTTGAAACAAGAATTTAACTTGCTTCTTGATTATGAAGTGGAATAAAAATTGGTTTATATTAAACAAAAGTGTTATGAAGGAGGGCCAAGGGCATTGAGATTGCTGGTGGGACGTCTGAGAGCACAGTGTACAAAAGCTCAAATATTGAATCTCAGGAGCGCACCGGCAAGCCCATTGCAACACTCCACAGACCAAATTTCAAATGTCTTTGTGGAATATTATACTCAACTATATTCAGCCCCTCAAAATCCTCCCCCATCTCAGGCTGAACATTTTTTGCAAAAATTTAATCTTCCCACCCACTCTAATAATTCAGTAAAAACACTGGAGGCCCCTGTAACTCTGCAGGAAATTTTAAATGAAATAAGTGAACTTAAGACAAACAAATGTCCTGGAAATGATGGATTCCCAGGGGAATATTTTAAAGTATTCAAGCAAGAACTTTCCCCAGTACTTCTTAGACTTTACAAAACACTGGCATCATCAGAAATCCCCCCCACCGGGCAGTATGCAATAATCTTGGTGATTCCTAAACCCAGAAAGGACCCCTTCCTGCCTGGTTCCTATCGCCCCATTTCAATCTTGAACACTGATTATAAAATAATGTCTGCCATACTAGCCCGTAGACTAAAACCCTTGGCCCCAAAATGTATCAACCATGATCAATGTGGCTTTATTCTGGGTAGGCAGGCACAAGACAACATTAGACGTAGCATATATTTAATTGAAAAAATAATCCAAAAGAAAAAACCTAGTCTTTTGCTTAGCCTCGATGCTGAAAAAGCTTTTGATAAGGTATCTTGGACCTTTCTTAAACAAGTTCTAACTCAATTTCAATTACTAAATTCATTAACTTAATATTTAAATTTTATCGAAACCCCCAAGTATACATTCGATCTAATGGCCATATATCCCACACATTTTCCCTACAGCGAGGAACCAGGCAGGGATGTCCACTTTCACCCTTGTTATTTGCTTTTTATATTGAACCACTTGCTCAATTTATAAGACAGGATGAAAATCTTCCAGGAATACAATTTGGTGAAATGGAACATAAAATTGCATTATTTGCAGATGATGTTCTGATTTATCTTTCCCAACCAGACACTTCCCTCTCCCTTTTATTTCAGAAGCTAAATCATTTTTCCCTACTATCTGGCTATTCTTTAAATACTTCTAAAACAGAAATACTAGCCTTTAATTATAAACCAGCGACTCAGATTGAAACTACGTATAATTTTAAATGGGACCTACCAGAAATAAAATACCTTGGTACAAAAATTCCTAAGGATATGTCACGTTTATTTGATATTAATTATTCCCCCTTAATACAATCTCTAAAAGTCGACATCAAAAGATGGACTGTTCTCCCTCTAACCTTCTACTCTAGAGCTCAAGCCATTAAAATGAATGCCTTACCAAGGCTACTATATTTGTTTCAGTGTGTCCCCTGTATAGTACCAATAAAAATGTTAACACAGTGGTAAACTATGTTATCACATTACCTATGGTTAGGTAAGAAACCTCAGATTAAACTTCAGCTGCTAATGCAACCCAAAGAGAGAGTGGGACTAGCCATACCAAACTTAGATTTTTACTGGAATGCCTCCAAGATGAGGCTTGCACTTTTATGGGGCAATTTTTCCTATAAGGCACACTGGAAACAAATGGATATTTTAAGATCCCAGATATTTTCCTTGCCAGCGGTCCTATTCTCTAATTCTCAAATCAAAAAACAGATACCTACACTTCCTAATAGTACAGTTTCAATTTTGGAAGGCTGGAGAAGAGGGTGCTCTCTAAGGTGTAAGGCAGCTTGTTCCTGGAAATATGCATGGTTCACTGCAAATCCAGATTTTACCCCTGCAAAAATGTCTGAGTGGTATAAAACTCAAATAAAAAGAGGCTTGTGGGTACCATGGCAACTAATGAGGCAAGAAGCAATTATAACTTTTACAGAGGCCCAAATTAAATACGCATGGACCTCCAAAGATTTATTTTATTATATACAGATTAAAGACTTTATAAACTCCCAACTTAAGGCATTGACACTTAAAATGCCCACTTATGTAGATGATGCCCCTTTTATTCAAATATGGACTTCAATAGAGAATGATCATGCAGTATCAAAATTGTATAAGTTTCTGCTTGAGCAGCAAGGCCATAGGTCAGAACCATTGAAGTCTCGATGGGAAAGGGACTTATATATATCCATACAACAAATGGATTGGTCTAAAGTGTGGCATATGTCCTGGACCACAACTCTGTCTACAGTGTGGCAAGAATATGTGTGGAAGGTTTGAACTAGATATTTTATGGTACCTTTATTTAGTGCCAGACGAAACCCAGGAACCTCCTCCCAATGCTGGAGACTATGTAACACTAATGAAGCCTCCCATGCCCATACCTTTCTAACGTTCCCAAAAATTCAGAATTTCTGGCAATTAGTGACTCAAGTGGTTGTTGAGGTGCTTAATACACAACACTCATTTAAGCCAGAGAACCTGATGTTGGGCATACCCCCAGGAGATGTCAAGGGGAAATATAGTCTATATTTATGGTCCATCTTCCTGGTGGCTGGCTATAAAGCTATAACAAAAAAATGGTTAAAACCAGATCCCCCTCAGACGGAGGACTGGCTAGAAATTATTAGTTATATATAAAAAAGTGAACAAATAGCACATCATTTGAATGATAAAAGTGGGGCATACCAGAACCGATGGACTAGATGGGACCTGAGAACATCTAAATAACTTGAAGTGTTCCATTCCCTTGCCCCCCTCACCCTACCTAAGCTGATACCTTTCTTAGAACCTAGAAAATTATAATAAACTGGAAGTAATAATAGAAATAAGAATTATTCTCTACTGGTCACATCTCAGAAAGCCAAAAGGATGCTGTAAACAGAAAAGGGGGAAAAATAAGCTGACTCTATTTTTAATTTTATTTTTAAAAATGTTTTATTTATTAATTTTTATATTATGTTTTTAATCAAAGTTGATCGGGCCAATAGTTTAGGCCATTTTTTATATTGTACAATCAGTTTTTAGAATTCATTGGTCTTTGGAATGTATACTGAAACAATGTTTGCTGTCACGTGTAAAAGCAAAACCTGTGATTCTTTGTGATGACATTTAACAGCAGGTGTTGATGACCTGTAACAACAAAAGAAAACATTTTTGTTAATGAAAATGAAGTATAAAAAAAAAGAAATTGACAGTACACCTTATCCTAGTGACTGCATTGCACAATGTGCTGATCTGTGTGTTCTGTTGAAATTGACAGTTCACCTTATCCTAGAAGCTGCATTGCACAATGTGTTGATCTCTGTGTTCTATTGAAATTGATAGTTCACCTTATCCTAGTGATTGTATTACACAATGTGCTGATCTGTATGTTCTGTTGAAATTTACAGTTCACCTTATCGTAGTGGCTGCATTGCATAGTGTGCTGATCTCTGTGTTCTGTTCCCAGTCTCCTCTGCACTTCAGACTTTTGGCACCTGTCATTGTAATTTTTGTCTTATGTTATGTCACCATAACTTCCTGCTGCCTTGAACTTTTCTGTGATATTTCTGTGATATGGTTGTCTTTATTGCCTTGCTTTGCAACTCCTCTAGGCTGCACCTGAACATAGGCCTTGTCATTGTCTTGATCTTGTCTGATCAATAGAAACTACATATGTTTAGGCTGGGGCAGATTTCCAGTACTGATCATTCTGCATTTACATGGCACAGTATTCCACTAGTATTTTGGGGGAAAAAAGTGGACTATCTTTGTTGTGTTATCATAAATAGTAGTATTCAGAATATTTCCATTAACATGGCCAGAATACTTATTCAGAATAGAGTATTCCAAATAAGATCAGAATACTGTATTCACTGACATGTACATCCAGTTAGTAAGTAACCTTCTGGTCACTCGTTTAATGGTGTTGTCCAGTGATATCACTGCATTAGAAGTGCAGGACTTTTAATAAGCTTGGCTCTGGGGTTTTTATTTACACAAGTGAGTGTGAGCATTTGTAAACTGCTGGGTGAAAGTAGTTGTAAATAAAGTGGGACCTTCAGTGCATTTGTATAGAGCCTCTTGTTGTTTCAGAGGAGGTGCACAATAGTTGCTTCACTACTGAGAACCCTGGACACTCATGGGGTCATTCTGTGCTGCTCAGTTGGTGGGGAGTCAAAATGCTGCAAGAGTTCTCAGCCTGCTGTGTGGATGCACACACCACCAGCAGTTTGTCAGCAAGTGACAAGTCCTAGGAACACTGTTTCCTCTGCATGCCTCCTCTACCATCACTATGGAGCAGAACTCCTACATGGGGGGTTCTTAAAACTGCAGCGTTGGTCTGTGTCACAGACTATTTATTTATTTATTGAAATTTGTTAACCGGGTAAGACCACTGAGACGTAGTGTTCCTTTTTCAGGGGTGACCCAGAGTTAATTACATTCAATGAAAACAGTTACTTACAGAGACAGGTAATCAACAGCCATTAAACTTTTAAGAGATAACCGTTAACTTGCAATGGTAAGTCACTAAACACAAATTACAGTTTAATACAGATACGAAGTAAACATAAAACCAATATATAGAGTGATAAGGTTGAAGTAAAAACACACTTTTCATGTATATGCAGTAAGGCACACAGTGCCAAACTGCAATGGTAGTCAAAGGGTGGCTTAATACGCTTTGATACGAGTACATCATGGCAGCTCATGAAATAGTCCCCGGATTATGTAACACCAAAAAAATCAAAAAATACAAACAGTTGAGTACCTTAGCTCCGACTAGATATTTTCCTAAAGGATTCCAAAACACATTAAAGATTTACTACAAACATGGCTAAATGATCATCAAGGTTCATTTTCAGAACTCTGCATTTAATTGTAGTTCTGCACCTAGCAGCATGCCACTGGCTGTGTATCAGCCTGTAACTACATACAAGTTGGCCTGCTATAAGATGCTGAGAAGCTTGTAATGGCACTGGGTGTGAACACAAACATCAAAACCTGACTGTATATAACAAGCTCTGGCAGCGTCACTACGACTGTGAATGCATTAACTAGATAAGGGTGTTTCATGGGCTTAAACATAAACATTTATTTATTTATTTTTAAAATATCATATTTACAAACCTTTGAGTCAGAGACTCATTTACAAAGGCACCTCATCAAAACTAATACAAAGACAACACAGTTAACAAGTCCAAAAACAATGGCCCGGAGAGCAGACAGTTATAACAATCATTCACTGGAGATACATGGGTAGCATTAGATAAACAGATTACATAATTTAGGTACACAGGCACCACATCAAGAAGACCAAAGCAGTTCAAACACTATACAATAGCTAAAGCAAATAGACATCAGGAGTCAAAGAGAAGCCCAGAGTGTTCACATGAAGGCTGTTGCATACACTAACTGAATCAAAGTACAGTACATTGAGAAAGGGCATATTTAAGCAATAAGGCATGACAGGGTGTGTGTTATCATGTAATAATGTCACTCCTGGGGTGGGTTGAAGCACGAGGCGAAGATGAGTATTTATTTATTTGCACATATTTATTTGATCCACTGGATCAGCAATATTTGAGCAAGCTGTGCCCAGTGCAGATTTTACAGCACTGGTTCTGGTCTGGTGATCTGGGTTTTATCCATACCACACTGCATATGGCTTAGTGATATACTGTACAGATGGCTGCTGAGTCTAACCCATTGAATGTCGAAGTTTCAGAAAACCATTATGCTACAAATATCAAGACTCCCTCCCTCACCCCCAGTCACAATTAATCCTCTACTAAAGTCATGCTTAAATACTGGTGCCTCTACATCCATGCCACTAAGCTTTTAATGCCAACATGCTTCTTCTACTGCTGTGAGTTAAACTCTTTATTTAAAAAAATTTTGTTCAGAAATTTTTGTTTTAGTATATCCATGGTCAGGAAAAATGAATTTGTAAGAGAAACCAAAATCCCCATTTATCATTTCATTTAATAACAATACAGCATGTTATGAATTTTTCAGATTCTATGTGTAACCTACAGTGCGTCAAACAGAAATTAGACACAAATGCCTACCTATCTGCAAGTGAAGCAAATGTGGCTATTATCATTCAGTTGTAAACACCTATAGTCACAGCCAGGATTCACATTGCTAGACTCTGGGAAAGTATGACAAGTTTCCTAAATAGTGGTACCTTATCCAGCTGTGTTCTGATTGTGTGTGTGTGTGTGTGTTTAAACATGTAACTTTCTATAGTATATTGTATAGTACTGTGAATCCTGGCTGCAGTGTTTTTTCTCTGCTGTGGCTAAGCAAGACACTGTAACAAGACACAGGTCTGCTGTAGAGGCCATTAGACATCAAACCAAAGGGTACTCTGTGAAGACTAACTTGGAGAAGATGCAATAAAACAAACTTGAATGACAGCCCCTAGACATCATAAAACACCCAGGAAAAATTAGAAAAACTCCTCTAACAGCCAAGGCAGAAACAAAACACTGGATTGAAGTGAGAACTCAAAACTGGTAGTAATACATATATTCCTGATTTTAACTTGCAGTTTTCCTTTAAGAAGATTCAGTAGAATATAAATAGTAGCCCAAAACTGCCTGCCTGAGAATGAAGTTGGTATATTATTTGGAAAAAGGGAAGGCTAGGTCTCTTGCTATGCAATGTCCTGTAAAGTAACACACTGACTGCTCTTAGGATGGTAGTGTCAAATGCTGCGAGGTGCCATGGTGAACTTGTTATGCAGAAAGTTCCAGGAAGTGTTTGACCAATTCTACTTCTATGGTGTCTGTACTATACATTTGTGCAAGTCAACTCCATTTCTCAAACATAAAAAGGAAAATGCACTTCATCACAGACTGTGTTTACCAAGCGCTGTGCCCATGATTTAAATAATTGGAACCCCATCCCTCCCCAAAATGTGCCCTCACATGAACATGCATGATCTATCTGTAAAGACAATTAAAAAATTGTATTTCTAAATGCATTAGTAACACCAATGCTTTCAAGGTTATCTGTAAAGACAATTAAAAAATGTATTTCTAAATGCATTAGTAAGACCAATGCTTTCAAGATTTTGAAAGTACTAAAAAGACATACTATATACACGTATATAGATAGATAGACTATGGTAAACAAATATTGTTAATCCCAAAAGCTGAACTTAGTTTTTAGTATATAAATGTTCAAGAAATACCTGAAAGCTGTCTATTTTCCTTAGTTTTTAGACACTTCTTAGTCTTTCCTTTTGAGACACCAGGTGACTCTGATAATCATTTGTTCCGAGGGTTAAGTCAGTTTGAAGGCATTTTAAGTATCTTCTGTTCTAGTCCTTAACAAAATGCAAGGACTCCACAGACTCCTGTTCCTTGGTCCACATCCCAAACATGTGAGTCTTCTTTCAGGATGATAGATCCACCTCATGCCCCTCCCACATGAATAATAAAAAAAAAAAGGTGGGATGGACCTTTTGGAGCTTCTTGGGTGGCGGTGGGGTGGACCTTACTTCCCCCCAAAAAACAATGCTGCCTCCCACTACTCAGGTTCCAGTTCTTGTACCACCCATTTAAGAAAGAAAATAGTACCTTGCAACCATTGACTAACATGAAAGCGTATTTATTTGAAGGCGGAAAACATTTCTCGGACGAGGGTAAAGCGGAGGAGATTATTTACACCTTCAGTCAGTTCCACGGACAGAAAACATGACATCACTCCTTTTGTACATGCAATACTCCTGTAGGCTCTGCACACAGTCATAAAAACAAACACTGCTTAACTACAAGGTATGGCTAGCGTGGTTTGCTGTAACGGTGGAGGAATGTTTAGTGGTGGAATTACTGTCTATTCAGAATCTGCAACAACAGTAACTTCAAGCCCTGTCTGAATGTCTAGTTTCACAATATCTGTTGTAGGAAGGCACAGGAAGTTCATACAGCTAAAAGATCTATTTCCATGTGAAAAGCTCCATGACATTTGAGTAGAATGAGCAAAGTGTTACAGAGAATTAGGGAACTTCTTTGGCAAGATATTTTTCCTGTTCTACTGCTTCTAGAATGCCAGCATTTTGCAACAGTCTTTAGGTAAGGATTAACCCACAAAAGAGCATGGGTCTACTGCAGAATTAATCCACACCTGGTAGGGTGGACCATGAGGCCACAGGCCAGGTGGTTCCAACCACCCAGGCATGGATTAATTCTCTAGTAGACCCACGCTCTGGAGTGGTTAACTACTATAACATGGCCAAGAAAAAGGTTAGGCCCTGTTCCCATGTGCACTTCTACATGTTATGCATTTGAAATGCTAACTTTACCCCGAGTAGGAGTTGATTGTGAAGGGAGTGAAACACCATTGAAACTAACGCTGGTTTGCAGCGGGACCCTTACAGCGACAACTTTGAAACTGTTCAAAAGTGTTGCTGTAAGGGGTTTCGCTGTTCTGGTGTTGATGTGCTAATGTAATATGGACACTGACACATGTATCTTGCTAATCAGGACCCCCTTAGGTGGATTCTACAGTTAGTTTTTCATGACCCAAATTTCATTTTTCATATGGCCATATGAAAAAAAAATTTGAAATTAGGTATTTTTTCAGATTCTTTTTTTCTTTGTATGAAGGAATCTCTTTTCATATGAATAACACTACCTCACAAAAAATATCCCTTCATATGAAAAAGAATTTGGACAGTTTTATTTTTTTGGCAGTTTTTTTTTGGATGAAGGAATCTTATTTCGCATGAATGACAACTTCATGAAAAACGATCCCTTCATATGAAAAAAAGAATTTGGACTTAGGTTTTTTTTCCACATTTCAACTTTAACAAGCCATACCTCTGTCAATATATGCAGTTATGAGACAATCTATATATCAAAATAAAGGTATTAATAAGTACTACAACACTAAGACAGAACTCCCTCCCAAAACAATTTAGAGGTCATATTAAAAAAACAAAGCAGCACGGCCCATTGGTGCAGTGGTTGGATTTCCACTTGGGACGCCTGTGACCCTGGTTCGGGAACAGACTCGGGTCGTTGGAGGGCCAGCCAGGGAGAAGGAAAGGAGCATCCCAGGATGGCTCGCCTTCTCCAGAGGGAGGGTGGGAATGCACCTCAATGCTTGCTGGCCCCTGGTGGAGGCCAGAGGCACAGCACAGACACCAGAGGTGAAATTGCTGGGGGAGTGGCAGACGTCGGCGTGTGCCTTGACATCAGTGGCACGCCACTCCCCAGGGAGTAAACCAGAAAACTGCCTTGGTTGACCAGATGACAGTCCCTCCGGTCCCCGACTGCCACCAGGCCTCCCAACCGACACCACTGCCTCAGTGACACCCCTGGGCCAATACAGATGCACTGGTCCACCCCCACCAGTGCCTTCCCCCTCGGAGGAGAGGGACCCATCCGGCGAAGGGATACACCGGGTTATCTGGGGGTGGTCATGATTTGAGGTGAGTGGTAGCCAGGGATGAGGGAGAGTATGCAGTATGAGGGACATTGAGGGACCGGAAGGAGTGACTGACCAGGGGTAGCAGGAGGGGGAAAAAAACAAACAAAAAAAACAAATACTTTTCCCATAGGATAACATTGCAACTTTGACAAGCTTCACAAGCTGTAACTCTGTCAGTCTTTGGAGTTGATGTATATATCAACAGAAAGGTCTTAATAACTAGTAAAACACTAAGCCCCCAAGAAATAAGAACGGAAAATGGTCTATCTGTGCAAAAAAAATATATAAGGCAGCACAAAAACTGCTTTTCTGGATGGGCCCTGAACTTCCACACCCAGATACACATGTGGATAAATGAAGGCACAGAAGCATTGGGCCCAGAAGGCCCTGCGCTTCCGTAATCACATGGATGTTAGGACCTGCATGAATGATGATATGATTCTATCTCAAAAAGAAAGGAAATTCATTGCAAAATACGTTGTTAATGTACCCATTAGGGTTAAACTGACAAAAGTAGGGAAATGTGGTGTTAGGGTTTCCCCACCCCACCCTGCAAGGAGCAAAAAGAAAAACTCTTTACATTTTTGGCTGTCCTGAGTCTTGGATAATCAAGCCCAGGGTCTTCCTTGGGATTGTCAACCCTAATGCTCACACCATTCTCATACAGTCTGCATATCTGAGCTTATTTGCTAATGGAATGGAGTGAGCTTTAGGGTTGATAACCCCAAGGAAGACCCCAGGCCTGATTTGCCAAAACCACAACTTTTTTTTTTTTGCTTTTACTAATGTGGGGTTGGGGTGTTAGGGTTGAAACCCCTCACACCATAATGCCCTACTTTTGTCTGTTTAATCCTAATTGGTGTATTAAAGTTTTTTTTGCAATGAATATGTTTCAGTAAATGCATTATAGAGGGCTTTATTGCAAATTCTTGGCATGGCACAGAAAAGATCTAAACCAGCTCAGTAAAAATTAGCCTTGCTATCTCAGCAGTGTCCAGATCATGTACTCTTGCACTGTACAGGGTAAGTGAAACCCAGAGCAACATGGATAAATCCTGTTGTTGCAGGATTACCTTTCATTCCAGCTGATTTGGTGTTTTTTTCAATAAGTGTCAATGACAAGTGTGTTATAAATCAGTTAGCTAATTATTTCTCTAACACAAGATGTCTAAGAACTAATAAGCTATCACTTGCTTGAGGGTTTTGCCCCAATTATTAGCCCCTAATTGGTGTAAATTTAATCTTTTATAGTTTCATTACCTATTTTCTTTTTGTGCTTATTGACACCTTTCATGACCAAGTATATTAAGGCAACATGTATTTTCTTGTAGTCAAAACAGGACATTAGTCTCTGAATATGGGATTTCCAGTGCTATTTTCTGGATTACATGCTGTTAAGGCAGCATCTACTAATCCATTCCACTTTCTGTCATTAGAAATCAGGATTACCAGGTGTTTTCCTGGTTTACATGCTAGTTAGATAGTATTTTCTAATTCATCTCATTTAATTAACTTGATCATTTATGTGATGTTGTACCAGTAACTTGTGTAATAGTGCAATATTAGTGTATGGAAGCTTTCTGTATTTCTTTTTTTCCTTGGAGACACCTGTCATCTGTACTTTATTACTATTATACTCTCTTATTATTGTGTACTTTTTACAACGTGCCCCACCACGTTGTTCTGCAGTCTCTTGACATGTATTTTAATATATACCTACTGAAATCTTTGTAATGGTTAATTAGCAGAACAATAAAGATATTTATTTACTTAGTATATCAGCAACTGGGATTGAACCCTGACTTGAAACCATTCCTTAGCATCAGCAGACAAAGGACTGTACCAGTACAATTGTCTATCCTATGAAGTGTCAATGGCAGCACTCATTTTCCAACATACCATGGGTCAGATTTTACATGACCTTGACCAGGTTGTCTGCTTCATGGATTATATACTGGTTACAGCACCCATGCTGGAGGAGCACCTACAGATCCTTGACAATGTCATAACCAGGCTGCAAAAATATGGGGCGAGAGTCAGAAACAAGAAGTATAAATTTCAGCAGGACTCTGGAATACCTCATGTACCAAATCAATGCCCAGAGTCTACATTCCACAGAGGAGAAAGTAGCAACCATCGCCAGCATGCCCACACCAAACAACATTACAGACGTTTGCTCATTTCTGGGACTGCTGAACTATTGCAGCGGCTCATGGCAAACCAAGTCACACTACTTCAACCCCTACAGAAGGATGCAGGATGAAACTGGTCAGTGCAATGTGAGGCAGCATTCTAAGCTTTTAAGAAATGGCTTCTCGACACCAACTGGTTAGCCCACTAGGACCCTCAAAAGCCCCCCAAGGCTAGCATGTGACATTTCCATATGGAGTGGATACAGTCATTTCCAGCATCTTGCCTTCAGGAGATGAACAGCCAATTACTTTTGCTTACAGAACCCTGTCTTCCAGTGAAATAAATGAAACAAATTGAAAAAGGAAACACAAAGCATTATTTCTGGGGTCAAAATGATTCATATGTAAGCCCCACCAATGGGGTGGGCTTACTACCTTTTGCTCCCTTTCTTTTTTCCCCCTTAAGTTAGCATGGAGGGGGAGATTCCCTGTTTTGCCCAGTAGATGGCAGAGTTTTGCCTGGTATTTAAGCCTGGGGTTTTGAGGGCTGGGGGGAAGTTGGAGAGTCAGTGGGCTAGTAAGACCATGTGACTGGGGGGGGTCTAAATCTCCCTGGCCCAGTAAGGTGTCAGCAGACAGCGTCGGTGCAATGAGTGGGAGGTTTCCGCGAGAGAAGGTGGCAGGAGTTGGTAACCGTTTGTGGCCAGAAGCATTGTGGCTGGGTGTTGAAAGGAGCATAGGAGGTCAAGAGACAGCGGTACCATCTGGAAGATAGGGGTCCTGGGTTCACTAAAAGGAATGAGTGGAATCAAGGCAGTGGAGATGCCATGGTGGTGGCAGTACCATGGCAGGGTTTTCCTCAAAGGTGGCAGATTCAGGGAGCCTTTCCCATATGGCTCGCTGCTGGATATAAGAAGAGGTGTGGGCCACATCCTGGGATTCACCTTTAGAGCCAGCCATACCTGTGTTTGGGGCAGGACCTGTCAGACACATTTAAGGGGTGCAGCTCTGGAGACAGTAATGTGGAAGGAGGGGGACTGCTGTCATGCTCTAAGCAGGCTTTTCCTTTTGCTCAGAAAGAAAGGAGGGATGAGACACCTAATTTGGCTCTGGTTAGGAAGGGAGGTTTTTGGGATCAGCCACAGGAGGTATTTAGGTTGCATCACGCCCCTGTCTTTAAGGTTCGGTGGCAGGTAGGAGTAAGGCACTCCCTTGTAAGGAAAAAAGGAACAAGGTCAATTAGTTTGGAGGAAAGGGTTTGGGGAAATTGTGGAGCCAGTTCGGTCTATTGTCTAGGCCTGAAAAACAAATAGCTGTGGCTGGTGCAAGTGCCTTTTTTTGCCTGTTCGATTCTCACAAACTCTCAGCCCCTTGGAGCTGCTCCTTTAATGTATTTAAATGTATTAATTATTATTGGACAAGAAATTAAATGTTTCTGGTTTTGCTTTTATCTGGTAGTGCCGAGTTTTTAATGAAGTAACTCACATATTCCCTCCTAAGGAGGTTTTCTGCCCCCCCCAAAAAAAAAATTGATTAAAGCCAGCAGAAGCCATGTGCCTGAGATGGATTCCACCCTGATAAGAGTAGGCCTTTTCTTGAAATGTTTCACCAGCCAGGTAAGGCCTGTTTTGTTCCATTTCTGTGAGGCTATGTCAGGAGGTTCTTAGATTCTGTGTCCCCTCCCCTCGCTATACCATCAGGACCTCTAGACAGAAATAGAGGGAGAGAGGGATTACACATAAATACTAATATTCTTGCATGTTCACACTCATCTTGGACCACAAACCTCTCCTGGACATTTTAGGGCTGAAAGCAGTCATGCCAATGCTCCACAAAATCACACATACCCCTATAATGCAAAGCATCATGGGATAAATATGCAAATCACTATGAACACTTAGGTTGGTTCTGCCTTCCAGTGTGTGCTGCCCTTAAAATGCAATGAGGGCTTTAACCCTGTTGGCCTATGAGTACAATATGGAACAATGAAGATCCTAGAACCACACCAATGCATATACACTGTCTCGCCAGCCATGCAAAACCAAACCAGAAGAAGATAACGATGAAGAAATTATTCAAATCTTCAGATCTAGATCTTACCCTAAACAGATGACCTGCCTTCACAAAGGATTCAACCTTCTGGCCTTTCTTTGACAAGAGGGATCAAATGTTTACAGGACCAGGATTTGTTCTTTGCAGCTCCAGAGTGGCAGTTCCTCTGAAGTTCTGGAAACAACTGCTAGATGACCTCCAGGAGAGCTACCCTGGAATTTCGTGGATGAAGGCATTGGACAGAGGATGCCTATGGTGGCCAGGACTAGATCACAACATTTAAACTCTGTTCCCTCATGTGTGCTTCATGCATCCATCTAAAATCAACCCAACACAGCACCCCTCAATCCATGATCCTGGGCCATAACATCTTAGGAGAGAATCCACATTGATTATTTACAAGTAACATCTCCTCATTATAATTGATATTCACTCAAAATGGACTGAAGTGCTCCCCACACTTGTGATCACTATGGAGAAAACAATGAACCTGCTGAGACACTTGTTTGCTGCATATGAACTGCCGAGTGAGTTGGTGTCAGACAATGGTTCTCAGTTCTCTTTTTGGAAAGGGACGTGGTTCATGGCATCCGATCTCCACCATACCACTCAGCCTCAAATAAAGCAACAGAATGGAAAGTATAAACTTTTAAGAAAGCATGACAAAATAAGCCACGCAAGGCACTTACACAACAACCCAACAGCTGATGAACTTTCTTTTTGCTTACCCGATTACTGCACATACAGTTACTGAGAGGACACCAGCAACCCACAAACTAGACTGACTCTTAAAACTAGTCTTATCCCACCAAGGGCACAAGCACCAGCAGCAACAACAAAGGGGACATCACAGCATTCTGCACATGCCCCACATTTTTCATCGGGGCAGAGGGTGATGGTCCAAGACTTACAGAGCCAGAAGTGACATTGGAGTCCAGGGACAGTTCAAGTGACTTGGAGACTTTTAACCTATAAGATATGTGTAGGTCAACTAACCATACACATCCATGTGAACTACTTCCTACCATCATGAGCCCCCCCAGTAGAATCAGCAGAAGATCTCTCTTGAGAACAGGAGGATGATGAGGATATTGCTTCTGCCCTTCCTCAAGTGCTGCCATCAGCTCCAGTAGTAGCTGTTACAGAAGTGCCTACTGCACCCACAGCTGCTACCCCAGACTGAAGAATCCAATGAGGCAGTGCAAGGCACCACAGAAACATAGAAACTGAAACCTAGAAACATAAAAACTTTTGGCAGATAAGGACCGCCTGGTCCACCGAGTCTGCCCATTTTTCCCTTCCTATTGTTAATGTCTATAGACCTCATTCAGTCTACAGTTCCCCCTCACTCCTTTGTTGATAATGTCCCTCTGTGTTTATCCCATGCTCTTTTGAACTCTCCTACTGTCTTCACCTCCACCACCCTGGCAGTGAGGATGTTCCACCTGGCCACCACCCTTTCCATGAAGATGTACTTCCTCACATTACTACTGAGCCTGCCACCTCCAACTTCATATCATGACCTCTAGTTCTCAAACCCCATTTCATCTGGAACAGGCTACACCCTTGTACCTTGTTAAAGCCCTTGAGGCAATGGAAAGTTTTTATCATATCTCTTCTTTCCTACAGTGAACGCATGTTGAGGTCCCTCAGCCTCTCCTCATATGACATCTGATGTAACCCTTGTACCATCCTTGTAGCCCTCCTCTGAACCTCCTCCACTCTGTCTGCATCCTTCCTGAGATACGGTCTCCAGAATTATACATAGTATTCCAGATGAGGCCTCACTAATTGTCTGTAAAGTGGCATCACCATCTCTCTTGCTCTTTCTACTAGTGATACCCCTCTGTATACAACCAAGCATCCTGCTGGCTTTCCTTACTGCCTTCTCACACTGCCTGGATCTCTTTAAGTAATCAATTATGGTCACCCCTAGGTCCCTTTCTTGATTTATGGTTGGCAGGACCTGCCCCCTCCCCCATTCTGTATTTCACATATGGATTTCTGTGTCCCAGATACATGATTTTATATTTTGTTAGTATTTAAACTCAGCTGCCACACTCTTGAAAATTCCTTGAGCCTGCCTAGGCCTCTTTTCATTTTCTCCACCCCCTCAGGAATGTCCACTGCATTGCAGATTTTAGTGTCATCTGCAAAGAGGCATACTTTCCCCTCCAGTCCCTCTGTAATGTCCCCTATGAAGATATTAAAGAGAACTGGCCCCAGCACCAAACCCTGTGGAACGCGCTGGCACTTTCCTCTCACTGGATTGGGCCCCATTTACCACTACTACCTGCATTCTTCCACTCAACCAGTTCCTGATCCAGTTTACTACCTTGGCTCCCACTCCCAGGCTGTCATGCTTGTTTAGAAGCCTACTGTGTGGGACAGTGTCAAAGGCCTTGCTGAAGTCGAGGTAGGCCACATCCACTGCCACTCCCTGTTCCAGCTCCTTTGTCACCCAGTCAAAGAAATCGATCAGATTTTTTGACAAGACTGACCTGCTGTGAAGCCATGCTGCTTTGGATCCTTCATCCCACATTCCTCAAGATATGTCACAATCCTTTCTAATAGCAATGACTATATCAACTTCTCTACGACTGAGGTTAGATTAACCAGCCTATAGTTGCCCGCCTCTTCTCTGCTCCCACTTCAGACACTTCATTTGTGAATAAAATATTTGTGGTGCCACTGAACTGTATTGTTGTTAGGTACAGCTAGTTCTAACCAAATGGGCAGAATAATCTCCACAAGTTGTTGGGGCCTGAACAGTCCACTTCAGCCCTGAAGGTAACATATAATTGTTTACAGTCTTGTTTCATCTAAGGGGAATAAGGATAGTAGATATAGGAGTCACCTGCAGGAAGTACAGTACCTGGCAGCCATCTTACTTGTAGTCCTGCAGTGAGCAATTTATAGTCTTTTTGGTTTCCTGTCATGCTCCGTACAAAGCTCTTTGACTTTTTTCTCAGAGTATAGTGTCATGTTTGTCAGTAAGAATAAAGATGGCATCCTAGTCACAGTTCTCTGAGTCTGAGTCCATCTGTTCTTCAGAACAAGAATTCTACAAAACAAACATTTCCAGCTCCTGGCACTGTGCCTGTTGCTGACTAAGGTTTTCTGAAAATGTGACTGAAAGACCATGGGAGGGTAGAAGAGGTAGGGATTCACTGGCGTGGGTGAGAGGTGGTGGATGGTGCCACTTATTGCTATTTGTAGTGTGCTAAACCCAAATACCAAAGACCCAAATTGTGTTTGGTTGAAGTGTTGAAACTGACCTGAAGAGAGAGGGTCTGAAATGAAGCTGAACTGATGTTGCCAATTTTCACATTCACTCATCTTAGTCAGAGGTCAGTTACTGCCCCATCCCCCCTCCCCCACACACACGTGAGACTGAATTTTACTATGAAAGGGACACACTGAGTGATTGGTTCTTCCACATTAATGTCTCTAATGTTCTGATTGGACACAGGCAAGTCTAGTGCTACCTCCCCCTTTATGACCTCACTCAACCACTATTTGAAGAAGAGTCCTTTATGACACCCACAAATCTTTGTCCCTTCTGGCTCCTAGCCACCTGCATCCCTGAGCCTATGTCTGGAAGGTAGACGTCTTCCATTAGTAAAATATCTCTGGTTGCTACCTGACGTGGAAGTCGTGTACCTATATTATGATTACTGTGATCTACCTATTACCAAGCTTGTACCACCAGTGAATTCCTGTAAAACGGGTTGTTTTTTATGACTGTGGGTGGAGCCTACAGGAGTATTGCATGTACAAAAGGAGTTATGTATGTTTTCTGTCCGTGGAACTGACTGAAGGTGTAAATAGTCTCCTCCGCCTTACCCTCCTCCAAGAATTGTTTTCCGCCCTCAAATAAATACGCTTTCATGTTAGTCAATGGTTGTAGGGTACTATTTTTTTTCTTAAATGGGTGGTACAAGAACTGGAACCTGAGTAGTGGGAGGCAGCATTGTTTTTTGGGGAAGTAAGATCCAACCCACCTCCACCAAGAAGCTCCTAAAAATCCAGCCCTTTTTTTCATTCATGTGGGAGGGGCATGAGGTGGATCCTATCATGCTGAAAGAAGAGTCACTAGTTTTCTATCTGGCCAAGGAACAACAAATCTGTGGAGTTCCTAGGAGAACAGATAATACTTAATGCATTCAAACTGACTTAAATACCCTTGGAACAAATGATTATCAGAGTCACCTGGTGTCTCAAAAGGAAAGACTCAGCTTTCAAGTATTTCTTAAACATGTATATACTAAAAACAAAGTTCAGCTTTTGGGATTAACAATATGTGTTTACCATATTCTATCTATACATTTTTAATTGTCTTTACAGATAAATCATGCAGGTTCATGTACTTGGTATAAACAGTCTGTGATGAAATGTATTTTACTTTTTTTCTGGCTCAGTTTCTATCAGTGAAAAGAAAGACTGGAACAATTATCAGAGCTGCCATCCCCCAACATTACTGCTGAGTTTATACTCACTGCAACCTGTTATTCCAGTTTCTGTGTCTGTGTGTAGTATATAGGAAGCTTTAAAGCATTATTTTTCTTCTGACTTGAGGAGTTAATTAAGACCACAGAAAGTTAAAGGAGTAGTCCACCCAGCATGTGCAAAATATATATGTTACGTAGAGTGTTTTGATATGTATGTTAAATCCTAGTGTGTCCTTCCCTCTGTCTGCTATTAGGAGTTTTTCCTAAATTAGCTTGCTAGCTGTATGGTAGTTTTATGACCCCTAGGGATCTCTATAACAAATAGTTTTATTGGCTTTCTTTCTCCTATGATGCCCCCTGTCTCATGTGACAGTGATGTAGCCATGCCCTTAGATTTAGCATGCGTACTGCTTTAAAATTAGTTTAGCAACAGCAGAGCCTTGTAGCTTATCTTATCCAGGGAGCACAAATGTCAACAGTTAGTTGCCTGCTGACCCATTGAAACAGTGATGTTATTACACAGTAACATCATCGTAGCTTTGGATTTGGATCATTCCTTGCATTTTCTCTTAAGAAATATTTTTCCACGCCAACAAAAACATCCTTTAAATTCTATAACAACAAGGCATTGTATAGTTGCTATAAGGCACTCCAGGGTGTGTGTTATCATGTAATAATGTCACTCCTGGGGTGGTGGAAGCACTCGGCTTTGTCTCTGCTTAAATATGCCCTTTCTCAATGTAATGTACTTTGATTCAGTTAGTGTATGCAACAGCCTTCATGTGAACACTCTGGGTTTCTCTTTGACTCCTGATGTCTATTTGCTTTAGCTATTGTATACTGTTTGAACTGCTTTGGTCTTCTTGAAGTGGTGTCTCTGTAAATGAGTATCTGACTCAAAGGCTTGTAAATCTCATATTTTTTAACTAAATAAATAAATGTTTATGTTTAAGCCCATGAAACACCCTTATCTAGTTAATGCATTCACAGTCGTAGTGGCTCTGCCAGAGCTTGTTTAATCTAAGCGTTATGTACTGTACTGTGTTGTTTGCTGAGATGTATTGCTCTCTCGACAAGGTGCCTTTGTAAATGAGTCTTTGATCATCGGTTTACAAACCTTTGAGTCAAATAAATAAATAACTAAACAAACAAACACCAGGAAAGACATACTGAGTTGGAATAGCTTGTTTCCAGATGCGTTCTTGGGGGAAGGGGAAGAAAAAGTACAATAAGTATAAAACACTGGATGCAGAAATAAACAATTTGCAGACTATTGCACAGAGTCAATGCAGAAAATAAAAACAACAGTGTTAGAAGTAATATACATGCAGTTACACATACTGTATATATACACTATATTTATATGTAAACTGGTAGATCCAGAGTGCCCAGAGAAGCAAGAAGTAACCAAAATGGGATTGTAGAGCAGCTAAGACATAGAGTAGATAGAATTACAGAATAGAAAGATCTTGGAAGGGGTTGAGAAGAGGGGAAGGGGAGTGTAGAAAAGGTGAGGTGGACTTGTATCCCTCTGGGTTGATAACCCCACCAGAGAAGGAACAGGCATGAAGCGCCCAGTCTACTTTGTGTTTAAGCAGGGCAGGACAGCCAAATGAAGAAGAGTTAGTGAAGAAAATGGAAGGCAGGGCATTTGTCATTTAAGGGAGCCCACTCAGACCATGAATTGTTACCTGGCCAGCTTTGATGGGAAGTAGGGTGAGGTGAGAGAGGGGGGAGTAGTAGCAACATGAGGGGTAGGCTGGAAGTAGAGCTGTTGGGGTGGTAGTGAGTGGAGGAAGTAGTGGAAATTGGGGGGAGGTGAGTAGAGAGAGGAAAGATATTGTGGGAAAGCAGAGGTGTGAATAAAGGGAGTCAGAAGCAGTTGCAGGAGGGTGAGATGAGATTAGCCAGGAGGGGAGCAAGGGAGAAGTAGGAGGAGGAAGCAGACTGGATATTTAGTGGGAGAGTGTTCCAGTGTTTAGGGAAGCAGTAAGAGAAAGCAGCTTGGTCTGCCAAGGAGCACCTGGGGGGGAGGGCAAGGGAATGGAAGGTGGAGCTGTGAAGGGCATAGGAAGTGGGAGAGGGCTGGGAGAGGAGAGATGAAAGGTAGGGGTGGGAGAGAGCCTAGCCAGTGTTTGGCAATTAGAGAGGTGCAGTGGGCCATGCATCTGTCCTCAAGTGAGGGGAAAGAGTGGGAGGTATAGAGAGCGCAGTGGTGAGTACGAAGTGGAGAATTCAGAGCAAAGCAGCAGAATGAGTGGAAGAGTGTGTCCAGTCTGGGTAAGGTGGATTTAGGAGCTGCGCTGTAGACTAGGTCACCATAGTTGAATAAAGGTAGTTAATTTTCTGAACAACTGCTCTGTGGGCTTGCAGAGGGATGCTGCCACGGTTGTGGTAAAGTGCTTCAAGTTTGTGATGAAGTTTTTTGTGAATGGCATCCACATGTTCAGAAAAGTTTAGGTGACTGTCAAGCCAGACTCTTAAGTATTTGAAAGATGGGACAGCTTCAATAGTGGTCCCATCTAAGGTACGGAAAAGTGGGGATTAACAATCCTGGCTAGTTTTTGCCTAAAGCCAAAGGTCATGGAGACTGTTTTCTTGGCACTTAGAGCAAGTTGATTAGTGCAAAACCAGCGCTGAACATTATCAAAGTCCAGCTGTAGACTGGGCAACAAATCAGTGGTAGAGGGGCCTGAGGCAAACAGGACTGTAGGCAAACAGGACTGTGTCATCAGCATACATATGAATGGATGCTGAGGTACAGGCAGTGGTGAGGTCATTAAGGAATACTGAAAAGAGTAATGGACCATGGACGGAGCCTTGGGGGACACCGGTACTGATCGGGGGGGGGGATGGAATTACCAATCCTAACTAATTGCATCCTGCCTGCAAGATAGGAGCAGAACCAGTTGGTGGCAGGGATGGAGAGACCAGCAGCAGTGCGCTTGGTGAGGAGGAGGTTGTGGGCAACAGTGTCGAAGGCTTTGGTGAGGTCAATAAAGATGGCTTGCTCCTGGAGTTTGACCAGTGTGGGGATGAGGGATATGGGGCAATAGTTGCCTGGGTTGGAGGAGTTGCCACCTTTCAGGAGAGGTATAACTGTGGCATGTTTCCAGGCTGCAGGGACAGAGCTAAGTGAGAGGGAGAGGGTAAGGAGGTAGGAGATGAGAACTGCAATTGTGGGGGCAGAGAGGTGGAGAAGTTTGGGGTCAAGGTCATCAGGGCTTTTTCCTTTATGGGGGTTGAGGGCTAAGAGGACTTTAAAGGCAACAGCAGGTGAGAAGGAGAAAGGATCGAATTGTAAGGGGGGGGTTAGGCAAAGGAGGCAGTGGAGATGCTGGGGGGAGAGATAAGAGAAGAGTGGAGGCACATGAGGTGAAGAAGGCATTAAACTCATTTGCCACTGAGTATGGGTCAGAGATCATGATTTCAGTCGCCTTGAGGACAGAGACAGTGGGCTGGGCCTTTGGGGTGAATAAGGCGTGGACAAACTTCCAGAACTTGGAGGAGTGGTTGATGTTATTCTGGGAGGTAGTGAAAAATATTCAGCTTTAGCCAATCCTGTGGCTCTGGTGCAGGCATTACACAGTGTGTGATACTTGTGCCAGTCCTGGAGGGAGTCTGAAGACCTGTGAGCCTTCTAGGCTAAGTCCCGTGCACATAGACATGCTAGGAGTTGTGCTGAGATACAGGGGAGGTGTGATCCTCTGACTCTTGTTTTCCTTAGATGGGCATGTTTATCCCATATTGACGGGAAAGTATACTGGAAGGAGACCAGGGCTGAGTCAATGGAATTGGAGGATGTGATGCGTGACCAGTCAGTATTTGACAGGTCCTCGTGAAGGCCAGACAGGTCTGAGGATCTAAATGACCAGATCATAAGGGTATTGGGAGGAGTTTTGGTGCATTGTAGTTTACAAATGAAGTAGACCATGTTGTGGTCACTGAGGGCATCTGGGAGGGTGCCAGCAGCAATAATGTGATGGGGTGAGAGCCCAGTCCAGCAGAGTGTGGTTCTGTGATTTAATGTTGTGACAGGTGGGGTCAGTGATCAGTTGGGAGAAGTTTAAAGATGAGGTAGCGTGGAGAATTTTGGAGTGGGAGGAAGAAAGCCAGTACATAATAAAGTACCCAAGGACTAGCAGTTCATTGGGGGAGGAATGGGAGGAGATGGTGGTGAGAAGGTCAGTGATAGAGGAGGTGGGAAGGCCAGGGTAACAGCAGGCTCTGGCAAGAAATACAAAGAGAGAGTAGGGGATGGAACGTTTTAGAAGGACCAACTCGTAGGCAGATGGAAGAGAAACAGATAGGAGAGTGGTGAATTGGATTTTGGATAACATATGTGTGTGTGTGTGTGTGTGTATATATATATATATATATATATATATATATATATATATATATATATATATATACACACACACACATATATATATGGAAATAACCCCACCCCTGCCAGAGTGATCCTGCCTAACTAGGCAGTAACTTGGGACAGAGATAGCACTATCAGAGATTTTAGGGGAGAGCCAAGATTCAGATAGAATTAGAATACCAGGCTTTCAGTCTGCCATGATTGGTTGTAGGAGGTCAACTTTGCGCAGATGACTCCTGATGTTTTGGTGGGTAATTATAAGGCCTTTGGGAGGGAGATGGGTGAGTGTCCAGAGTTAGGCTCAATGTCATCGTCCAGCAATAGAGTAATGGGATTAGGAGCTGAGCAGCAGCTGTGATCTGTCTCCTAGGCAGGGTAGAAAGGGACTGTGGGATGTAAGGAGGGGGTGGAGGTGAGGGACACCTGGATCTGAGAGATGACAGATGGATGCAGGAGGATGAGAGGAGTGATGGGCCAGGTAGCCAGAGGGAGTGGGTTAGACTGGGGAAGCAGGAGGAAGGAAATGTAGAGGAGGTAGATAGAGTGACGTAGTAGGAGTGGGGTATGGTGTGGAGATTGGAAGGTGGAAAGGAGTAGGAAGAGGGTAACAAACAGCATGGTTGAGCAGAAGAGGGAGCTCCAGTGGATTAGAAGTAGAACAGGGTAGAGTTTAGGGGAGGTCAGGTGAGTAGACAAATTACTCTTACTTCAGGAACTGAGCTGAGTCTGGAATTAGGCAGTGGGAATCTGAAAAGAACTGTGGGGGAACAAAAAGTGGAGGGGAACAGTAGCAGTAATCAAGCAGCAACAAGTTACAAGGGACTAAATTCCAAATGACACAGCATTGAGGCAAGCAGCAAAGGATCTAAGCAGCAGCACAACAGACTGGGGATGAAGCTAGGATTAAATAGCACTGCAGGTTGGGAACTGTTAATCCACAGTATGCAATATGATGTTAAGGCAATAAAACAAACATATTGTAGGAGTAAACTCTTTTGAGTGATAGTGCAGTTAGCAGGTTATTTAACATGCAACTGGATATAGCAGATAATCAACAACTACTGACTATGCACCATTATACACTGGAGAGGCTAACGATTGCATAGAATTCGGGAGTTTACGGTAGGTCCTGAGTTAGAGTGCCAGTGATTGGCAAGTACATATTGGAAACATTGCAACATCAGCTTATAAACCATTACAGGCAATAATGAGGGGAGAGATAGTCCTGGGTACTAGCTATATAACAGTATAACTACACAATACAGTGGGCAGGAAAACTACAGATGTGGTAACAGAAGCATTTACACTTTCTGTTTGCAAGAGACAAGCACTTACATACAGTGTATAAAGGGGCATCAGGTGGAGTCTCCTAGCATTTATTTATTTATTTAGTTTTTGTTAACCGGGTAGGTGTACTAGCCATAACATGACTATTTTCAGGCACGACCCGGGAGAGTAAAACAAAAAGAGAACAGTTGAACAACAGCAACATGGGTACAATAATACAAATAGAGGAACAGTACAGCAGTGCTACAAAAATACAATGGGTAGAAACAACAAAAAATAATGGCAAGCATTATACAGATAATGGGTAAGATGTATAATAAGTGCAGAAACCATGGACCGACCTGTGGAGTGAAAGGGTTAATAAGATAGTAAGGTTATATAGAGAAATGTGAGGAATGTTCAAACATAACAAGAAAGACTGACAGAAGGAAGGTCAGGGGTGGTAATTGGCAAAACAACAGTGGATGGTCAGCAACAAGGTTCGAGAAGGAAGAGAGCTAGTAGTCAAGAAGTTATTTACAAAGAGAAGGAAAAATATGGGGAGGGAAGAGGAGCTGGATTAGAACAGGGGTGACATTACTGGTAAGTCTCAGGAGCTTCAGGTTGGGTCAAAGCATGTAAAAGCATCAGATAAGGATAGATAATGACGATATTCACTTTTAAATCCAAAGTGAGACAGACAGCTGGAGGTTGAGTGGAAGAGCATTCCATAGCCTGGGAGCAGAGAATTGGAAGGCCCCTGTGCCTTTAGTCGTCCGACATCTCGGAACATAGAGCAAGGATTTGTCAGCTGATCGCAGGCCATGGGAGGATGGTTAAGGGACCAGCAACACCACCAGCTTGGATGGGTTTTTTTCCTGGATGATCGAGTCCGTTAGTGATCCAAGGTAGTATTGTCTACTGGCAGAGGGTGAGAGCCAATTCGGATCCTTATAAAGAAGGCAGTGATGTTTGAGTCGTGGCGACGAAGAGGCAAATCAGCACATATTGTTATAAGTTACGTCCCATTTTAGTAGGGAGGTTTTATGAGCAGAGGTAAGAATAAGAGGCACACCATAAGTAGGGTTGGAGCAGAATAGCTTGGGCAATTGCTAATTTGGCCGAGGGTAAGCATGTAGCTCATTTTGTAAGCTACTCCCAATTTCGAGTTTACAGCTTTGGTATGAGGATTGAATGAAGATCAAAATCCAGGGATTGGTCCAGCAGGATCCCAAGGTACTTGAAGGAAGTAACATTTTCAAGTGGAAATCCTCCTGGGTGAAGAACTTTCAGCAAACTAGAAGAAGCCTTAATCTTCTGTGAGGAAACCAGGAGCATGGCTTTTGTTTTCTTTTCATTTAGTACAAGCTTATGGTCTAGTAGCCAGTCTAAGACCTTATTGAAGTCTGAAGTAAGTGATGTGTTTATGCAGGCAATACTAGAAGAACTAGTATAGATGATCAGGTCATCAGCTTAGAGAATAGCTGAGCAGGATTCCAGGACCTTAGCTGCATTGCTGATAAAAATTGAGAACAGAAGGGGCCCAAGGATAGAGCCCTGGGGGACCCCAGGTGACTCCCCTCAAGGACTCCCACTCCCGCTGTGCCACTCACACTGAGGCAACTCACGCGGGACCACTTGAGTGGTACTGAGAGTTATCGAAAAAAGGTCTGTCTTCCAAAAGATGAACAGCATACTGATTGGCTGCAGTCCTGAGTAACTCCTGCTACTCACTTTCAGTACCTGGTGAGTTGGTGAATATGAGGGAGAGCCCACAGACAACAAGGCTTTCGACCCCACATGGACAGATGGCAGCAGCACAGCATGGTGAATGGTCGGTGTCCTCATCATAATCTCCAATGCTTCATCCATCTCCATCATTTAATATGGTGGTCTGCACACTACCTCTATCCTATGGCTCCTTCACCCTTTCATCACCTGAAGCCACAGGGACTCTATATCTTCTGACACCCTTACATCTTCCCCTGTCTAAACTGCAATCCCTTCACTCTCCTGTTTTCCCTATCCTTCCTAAAGAGCTTTTACCCTGGAATGCTTACATCCAAGCAGTTGTTTGGCCTAGCCCAGGTTTCAGTAATGGCCACTGTCACAAATCTACTCCAGGGGTCAGGCCCTCTGCTCCCACAGTGCACAACCTTGAAGTGTGATTTGTGATCAGGGGGTAAATAAGGACACCCTCCTGTTTGTTTTGGGTCAGAGGAAACTACCAGTCTTGTGTCCTGGGGTCAAATGTGAACCCTTTTTAGCTAACACACCCAGGTAACAGGTCCAAATATCACACTCTCTTTGGGGAAAGCAGCGCAATACTTGACCCAGCGGGTATACAACCAGCCTGGTTCACAACGTCTTGATGACTCAACTGATACTTGGGTATTTTCTTACGTTGTTGGATCTTTACATATCCTTGTTAGCATGGCTGCATATGGAGACACACTAAGCAATTTAACAGTTATGTCAGAATTATCAATACTGTCCCACCATTCACACTCAAAATGAGAAAATATCTCAGGTAGGTTTAAGAAAAACACGATTTACTAAGAATTAGAGACAGCTAATAAATGCAGTACATAAAAACAGAACATATATACATTAATGTTACAATTAGAGAAAGAAATGGATATTTTCAAAGTAAAGCACCTTGCAACTGATTATCTAATTCTACCTTAGTGTTCAGTTGGTAAGGGGTTCACACCTGAATTACCAGTCTTGGCAGAAGTGGTCTGTCTTGAGTCCAGGAACAAAGTGTCACTTAGAACCCCAGAACAAAAGTGTCTGTCTTGAAAGTCCAAACACTGAGGTATGCAATGTATTCCCCAGCAACTTGACAATATCAGGGGGAAAAGTGTCCCACTCGGCTTGTGAGGTCACAGCTCTGTGATGATGCTGGCTGTGAGGTCATTCTCATTCCTGCATAATTACAGAGTAGCATGCAGTTGTACAAGACAAAATGTTTCAGTTTACTACCCTTTTAAAATCCACAGCCTCAGCAATATTCCAATGATAAAAAAAAATGTTTCTCATAAGTGAATCACAGAACATGGTTTATGGTAGGTTAGGATTACTCCTTTCTGCTGTTTCAGAAAAACATCCTGATGAGCTATTTCACATAGCTGGTTAAAACTCAACATAACTCTGCCAAAAGCACAGCTTCCCTTTTGGTACGCCATAAAATGCAGCATTTTCAGTGATCAAAGCACCAGATCTCCGAGAACATGAGTTATTTAACAGTTACACAGGTCTTGGCAGATATGTGTTAAAACAGGAAAAGGAACCACAGCCATCTAGCTCCAACAAGCAACTGCCTTTGGAGTCAAAGGTCAGGCCTCTTTAAAAAACTAGTCTTTTCCTATGGGCCTGCTGACCCTGCCATGTCTCATAAGCAGAAATCCCATAAGAAAACATATAGACATCAAGATCATGTACAAATAAGAACTGGCAGACGGCTATTCTTGCCACGCCCCAAATCCATTCCTATGCATGGGATATGTTTCACAAATTCAGTTCACTAAATCTCTGATTTAGAAGTGGGTAGCCGTCCGGGAACAAGTGACCACCAAACAGTGTGGTTCACGATAAACACAGCCATAGAGTCAAGCCATACAAAAGCAAGAGTACTGAACTTTAGGAGGGCTGATTTTGGGAAAATGAGAGAGTGCCTCAAAAAGCACTAGCAAATGGGCAAGAAGGAGGTGTGGAGGAACAATGGGGAATAATCAAAACAGCCATCACAGATGCAACAAGCCTTTGTGTGAAGCAAATCAACTAAACAAAACAAAGGAAAAAACACTATGACTCTCAAAAGAGGTGGCAGGGAAGGTTAAGGAGAAAAGGATAGCATTCAGGAAATGTAAGGGAACACAGAAGTAGCAGGACATAGACCTTTATCAGTTAAAGCAGAAGGAGGCAGGGAAGGCAGTCAGAATAGCAAAGGCCTAAACCGAGGAAAAGATTGCCAACTCTGATAAGAAGGGGGATAAAACCTTTTATAGGTACATTAGGGATTGAAAAAAGACCAAGGGAGGGATACTGAGACTTAATAAAGGGGAGGGAATGTGGGCAGAGGGTGACAGTGAAAAAGCAGGGATACTGAATGAATATTTCTGCTCAGTATTCACAAAGGAAGAGGAGGGGGAGGACCTAAACCAAACAAGAGAAACACTCTGGATGGGGGGTCGATACCAGTCCATTCACAGAAAAAAAGGTTCTGAAAGAACTCCTAAAACTGAAGGTGTACAAAGCAATGGGGCCTGATGGGATTCATCCCACAATTCTCAAAGAACTAACGTTAGAATTAGTGACACCACTGACTACTCTTTTTAACAAATCATGGGAGGATGGGGTGGTACCTGAGGACTGGAGGAGGGTGGATGTGATTCCACTTCACAAAATTGGAAGCAGGGCAGAGGCAGGAAACTAAAGACCTGTCAGTTTGATCTCAGTGGTAGGAAAAATGATGGAATCACTTCTGAAGCACTTCTTGTCGGGGGTAGGAAGAAATAGACTGTTGGTTAACTAGGATCTGCAGTTTATCCAGTAGGTAGGGAAATGGGCAGACTAAGTGGGTCAAGCTGTCCTTATCTGCTGTCAAAGTCTATGTTTATATGTTTCAGTATCCCCCCAGTCATCCCTACTGCCTTCTCACATTGCTTGCTAATCTTTAGGTCATCTGGTATGACTACCCCCAGGTCCCTTTACATTTTTGCTTTTGTTACTGCCTCTCCCCCATTGTGTACTCTTCCCCAGGGTTTTTGTTTCCCAGGTGCACTACTTTGCACTTCTTTGCATTGAATCTAAGCTGCCATACTTCTGACCATTCCTATAACCTTGCCAAGTCCCTTCTCACCCTTTCCACCCCCCCCGTGTATCAACCCTGTTGCAGATCTTTGTGTCATTTGAAAAGAGGCATACTTTTCATTCCAGTCCCTCTGCAATGTCACTTATAAAGACATTAAAAAGGACCGGACCCAGTACTGAACCCTGCAGTACCCCACTAGTAACCCCCCTTTCCTCAGAGTGGACTTCGTTTACTATTACCCTCTGTGTCCTGTTGTTCAGCCAATGTTTTACCCAGGCTACCACCCTGGGGCCCACTCCAAGGCTGGCTAACTTGTATATTAATCTTTTGTGTGGGTCTGTGTCAAATGCCTTGCTAAAATCTAGGTAGACCATGTCCACAGCTCCTCCCTGGTCTACTACTTTGGTCACCCAGTCAAAGAAATCTATTAGATTCATCTGACATGACCTTCCCACTGTGAATCCATGCTGCCTTGGGTCCTGTACCCACTGGCCTCTAGGTACTCAACAGTTCTTTCCTTCAGAAGTGATTCCATCATTTTCCTACCACTGAGGTCAAACTGACAGGTCTGTAGTTTCCTGCCTCTGTCTTGCTCCCACTTTTGTGAAGGGGAATCACATCTGCCCTCCTCCAGTCCTCAGGTACCACGCCATCCTCCCATGATTTGTTAAAAAGAGTAGTCAGTGGTGTCACTAGTTCTCCCCTTAGTCCTTGTAGAATTCTGGGGTGAATCCAGTCAGGCCCCATCGCTTTGTCCACCTTTAGTTTTAGGAGTTCTTTCAGAACTCTTTCTTCTGTGAAAGGACTAGTATCGACCCCACTATCCAGAGTGCTTCTATTGATTATATTAGGCACCTCTCCCTCCTCTTCTTTTGTGAATGCTGGGCAGAAGTATTCATTCAGTATTCCTGCTTTTTCACTGTCCTCTCTGCCATCCACCTCCCCCCTTTATTAAGCCTCACTATCCCTCCTTTTGTCTTTCTTCGCTACCTAGTGTACCTATAAAAGGTTTTATCCCCCCTTCTTAACCGAGTTGGCTACCTATTCCTCGGTTTGGGCCTCTGCTATTCTGACTGCCTTCTCCACTTCCTTCTGCTTTAACTGGTACAGTTCTCTGTCCTGCTCCTTCTGTGTTTTCTTATACTTCCTGAATGCTGTCTTGTTCTCCCTAACCTTCCCCGCCACTTCTTTTGAGAACCATAGTGTTTTTTCTTTTGTTTTTATTTATTTGCTTCACAAAAATCGGTATTGGGTGGGTGGCATAATCTACTACCGTCAGGATATACCTCTTCCCGGAGGAGCTTGGGGTACTCAAAGGTCTCAATATCCATTCCTACCCTCTGGAATGGATCCTCCACTAGGGGCAAGGGAATTAGGGCAGCTTTGTTTTTACTGCCTGCTTTCCCTATTTCTTGTCACCAGTGATAAGACCTGCACTATTCCTTCACCTGCTGTGTGAAATTGGGCCAATAGACATTCTGGGCCAATCGCTGCATAGTGTACATTACTCCTGGATGTCCAGACATGGGCATATCATGAGCAATGCGCAATCTTGAGCAACCGTTCATGATACCCCTGGGGAATGACAAGCTGCCTGCCCATCACCCCTCCCTCTGTTCTTCATCCTGCAATTTAACAGTTATGTCAGAATTATTAATACTGTTCCATGATTCATACTCAAAAGGAGAAAATGTCTCAGGCAGATTTAAGGAAAACAAAATTTAGTAAGAATTAAAGATAGTAAATAGATAAAGTACATAAAACAGAACATATATTCATTAAGGTTAAAATCAGAGAAAGAAATGGAAAATTTCAAATGAAAGAGCCTTGCAACTGATTAACTAATTCTACCTTAGTGTTCAGGTGGCAAGGGGTTCACACTTGAATTACCAGTCTTGGCAGAAGTGGTCTGTCTTGAGTCCAGGAACAAAAGTGTCTGTCTTGAAAGTCCAAATGCTATGGTAGGTCCAAATGCTACCTCTGTGGTAGGGAAAGTGATGGAGTCACTTCTGAAGGAAAGAATAGTTGAGTACCTAGAGGTCAGTGGAGCACAGGATCCAAGGCAGCATGGGTTCACAGTGGGAAGGTCATGTCAGACGAATCTAATAGATTTCTTTGACTGGGTGACCAAAGTAGTAGACCAGGGAGGGGCTGTGGACATGGCCTACCTAGACTTTAGCAAGGCATTTGACACAGTCCCACACAAAAGATTATTAGTCAAATTAACCAGCCTGGGGTGGGTCCCAGGGTGGTAGCCTGCAAACGTTGGCTGGACAACAGGACACAGAAGGTAATTGTAAATGGAGTCCACTCTGAAGAAAGGGCTGTTACTAGTGGGGTACCGTGAGGGTTCAGTATGGGTCCAGTCCTTTTAATGTCTTCATCAGTGGCATTGCAGAGGGACTGAAGGAAAAGTATGCCTTTTGCTGATGACACAAAAGATCTGCAACAGGGTTAATACACAAGGAGGCGTGGAAAGGATGAAAAGGGACTTGGCAAGGTTGGAGGAATGGTCTGACGTATGGCAGCTAGGATTCAATGCAAAAAGTGCAAATAATGTACCTGGGAAACAAGAACCCAGGGAAGAATACACAATGGGTGGGGAGATAGTAACAACAACAAAACAGGAAAGGGACCTGGGGTAATCATATCAGATGACCTTAAGGTTAGCAAGCAATGTGAGAAGGCAGTAGGGAGGGCGGGGTATACTGGGATGTATAGGGAGAGACATCAGCAGCAGAAAACAGGAAGTTGTTATCCCTCTGTACAGACAGTTGGTGAGACCCCATCTGGAATACTTGTGTCCAGTTCTGGAGACCCCATCTCCGCAAGGACATAGACAGGATAGAGGCAGTCCAGAGGAGGGCAACTAAAATGGTGCAGGGTCTGCAAGAGAAGCCGTATGAGGAGAGACTAATGGAGTTTAATATGTATACCCTTGAGGAAAGAAGGGAGGGGGCATGATAGAAACTTTCAAGTACCTCAAGGAATCAACAAAGTCCAAGAGGGTAGCATCTTTCAGAAAAGAGACTTGCAAGAACAAGGGGACACAATTTAAAGATAGAAGGAGGGTGGTTCAAGGGCAATGTGAGGAAGTATTATTTCACAGAGGGTAGTGGATGCATGGAACAGCCTTCCTGAGGGAAGTTGTGGAGTCTAAAACTGTGGGAGAATTCAAGAATGCATGGGACAGACATAAGGCAATTCTTGTGGGGGGCAGGAAGATATAGGCTGTTGGTTAAATAGGATCTGCGGCCTATCCTGTAGGTAGGGAAATGGGCAGACTAGATGGGCCTAGCGGTCCTTATCTGCCATCAAAGTCTATGTTTCTATGTTTCTATGTAAAGTATGCAATGTTCCCCCAGCAACTTGACAATATCGGGGGAAAAGTGTCCCACCCAGCTTATGAGGTCACAGCTCTGTGATGATGCTGGCTGTGAGGTCATTCTCATTCCTGCATAATTACTGAGTAGCATGCAGTTGTACAAGACAAAATGTTTCAGTTTACTACCCTTTTGAAATCCGCAGCCTCAGCAATATTTCAATGATAAAAAAAAAACTATTTTCTCATAAGTGAATCACCGAACATGGTTTATGGCAGGTTAGGATTACCCCCTTTTGCTGTTTCAGAAAAACATCCTGATGAGCTATTTCACATAGCTGGTTAAAACTTAACATAGCTCTGCCAAAAGTACAGCTTCCCTTTTGGTACGCCATAAAATGCAACATTTTCAGTGATCAAAGCACCAGATCTCCGAGAACATGAGTTTTTTTAACAGTTACACAGGTTTTGGCAGATATGTGTTGAAACAGGAACAAGGGCTAATCCATCCTACGCAAGGGCCTACTCAAATAACAAAAGGCGCAAATTAAAAATGATAGTACACTCCCTGACATGTTTAGCCATCCTCGTGCTGTTGCTCCTGGCTGGGGATGTCCATCCTAACCCAGGGTCAGTTGGTGACAACCAGTCCAGGGAGAAGCGTAGCAATGGGTTGAAAACTGTGGCTATGAATATCTGTAGCCTGCTTCCCAAGATGGCACAGCTGCAGGCATGGACTTGAATGCACAACCCAGATATCATCTGCCTGATGGAAACCTGGCTCAAACCCAAGATTCAGGATAAATTAATTTCCTTAACAGGCTTTGAAACCTTTTGGCTCGACAGGTTGGGTAAACGAGGCGGAGACTGTCTCATCTATGTAAAGGATGATCTAAAAGGGAGTAGGCTGCCTGTTCTTGATGGCGCCTGTGATTACGAAATGCTAGCTGTTAAGCTTCTCCTGGGCAGACAGAGTAAGGCTCTCACTGTCTTCTCTGTATACCTGCCACCAGAAAAAGCCAAATCAGGGCTCAGCCCTGCCCTGGAAACAATCTCCAAGCTGAAGGACAATTCTGAGGTTGTCATTACTGGGGATTTTAATCTAAACTAGATCAACAAAGACACTGACCATCTTAAAGATCAGGTCACCACCTATTATCTCACCCAAATGATCTCTGAGCACACCAGGCTAACCCAGAACATGAATAAGGTAACCCTTCTAGATTGGATTCTTTCCAGCAGTCCTAATAAGACGAACAATGTCATGTTTCTCCCAGACTGCATCAGTGACCATTCACCTGTGGCTTGCACCTGGGTGACAAAAGGAAAGATAGAACCTCCCAGCACTGTACATAACAGGGTTCTCAAGCGCGGGGCAACCAGGGCCTTTAACGCTGCCCTGGCCAAAACTGTCTGGTCTCCAACTGATGCCACTGATGACATCAACTGGGCCCTGCATTTCTTTGTAGACACCTTCAATGGTATTTGTGATACTTTTGCACCACTGAGAAAGAGAAGGATAAGGGCAGCCTCCAATGGCTGGGTGTCCCATGACCTACTCAACTGTATGAGGGAGTGGGATAACCTCTAGTGTCTGGCTAGAAATTCTGGCAACCCCACTGACTGGCAAAATTACTGGGCAAAAAGAAACAAGTGCACCCTGCTCGTTTGGCAAGCCAAGGCAGCACATTACAAAGAGAAGCTAAACAGCATTTTGGGGAATGGTAGATGCTTCTGGGACAACATCAAAGACCTGTTTGGAAAGGAAGACAGAAGACACCCCACAATGCTCACCATTAATGGGACTCCTACCACTGACCTGCACATCATAGCTGAATCCTTTACCTGTCATTCTCTGATCTTAGTGCTGTCCTGCCAGCAGACTATTTAAACAGCCCAGAACCTCTCCCTCCATGAGACCAACATATCCCCTCCCATCCAAAATTCTATTTTAAACAGGTCACAATTAGTGAAGTCAGAAACTACGTACGTAAGGTGCTTGGGAAAACAAGGCTAGGCAGTGATGGTTTAGACATGAAGCTTGTGGCGGTAGCACTTGAAGAGCTACGGAGACCAATTACTAGGCTCTTTCATAAATCTCTTGCCCAGGTGATGTTCCCTTCAACTTAAAAGTTAGCCCTGTTCACCCCAGTTTTAAAAAGCGGAGATCGTCCAACACTGCCAACTATAGGCTGATCTCCATCCTCTCTCCTCTCCTCTCTTAAAGCCATAGAGAGGACTGTAACCAGGCTACCTTTATAAGTATGGACTCCAATACCCACAACAGCATGGATTCTGCAGGAACCACAGCATGGCTACTGTCTCCTGGTGGAGTTCTCTGACTACATGCACAAGGCCATGGATGGGGGCCATTTGGTGGGATCTATATTCATAGATCTCACTAAAGCATTTGACACTGCCAATCACTGTATCCTTCTTATGGACACATTACACCTGGGTCTCTCATCTGAAGTGGTCCACTGGTTCCAAGACTACTTATTCCACAGAAAAAAAAGTGTCAAAATCGGGACAGCCATATCTCCCTCAAGGGAAATTACACTAGGGGTCCCCAAGGGTCAATACTGTGGCTGCTCCTATTTAGACTATTTATAAATAGACTCCCTGAAGCTTGTGAGAGAAGATCATCCTGTATGTGTATGACGTCTGTTATTCTGTGCAGCAAGGCAGCATATGTGCCTGCTGGTGAGCCAGAGCTCGTTCAATGGGCTGGAGGATTGGTTCTGTAAAAAAAGCTGCTCCTCAATCACTAAAAGATAAAGATAATGATCCTCTTTAGTCCCCAGCACAAGAAAACCCTCCCTGCCCTTACTATCACCAATAACAATGCTGCCCCGCTGGAGCAGGTACACTGTTTCAAGAAGGAACAGAACCAAACCACACAAAAACACGTATCCTGGATTTTAAGGGTGCAGACTTTGGGAAAATGGGGAGATGCTTGAAAGAGGCATTAATGGGAATGGGGCGGGAATCAGGGGTTGAGGAACAGTGGGCAAATATTTAAAACAGGGATTATAAGAGCAACAGAATCATACATTAAGCAGTTTAGCAAAGGGAAAAGGAAGAGGCGGCCATTATGGTTTTCCAAGGAGGTAGCGGAGAAAGTGAAAGCCAAAAATATTGCATTCAGGCAATACAAAAAGACACAGGCAGAAGGGGATAGGGAGAAGTACCAGGAGAAGCAAAAGGAGGCAGGGAGGTCGGTAAGGGAAGCCAAAGCTCAGACAGAAGAGCACATTGCAAAATCAGTGGGTAGAGGGGACAGAACCTTTAACAGGTACATAAGTGAAAAATGAAAGGCAATGGGAGGGATAGTGAGACTGAAGGGGAGGATGGGGGCCACATGGAAAATGACAGCAGTAAAGCTGACATGTTGAACAGGTATTTCTCTTCAGTCTTTACTGAGGAAGAGGAGGGTAATGGGCCTGAAGGGAGTACAAGGGGTTGGAATGGCGCAAAAATAGACACAAGTCCCTTTACATGAGAAAGGGTCCTGAAGGAACTGGAAGGAATAAGAGTTGATAAAGCAATGGGGCCAGATGAGGTACACCCCAGGGTCCTAAAAGAACTAAGAGAGGTGGTGGCTGAACCTCTGGCTATCCTGTTTAGCCGATCACTGGAAACAGGGGAGGTCCCCAAAGACTGGAAGACAGCAGATGTAGTCCCCTTATACAAAGCGGGAAAAAAGAGGAAGCAGGGAACTACAGACCAGTCAGCCTCACCTCGGTAGTGGGGAAAATCATGGAAGCACTACTGAAGCAGAGATTGGTGGAATATCTGGTTGCCAATGGACTACAGGACCCAAGGCAGCATGGTTTCACCAGGGGGAGGTCATGTCAGACTAACCTCACTGAATTTTTCGACTGGATGACAAGGGAGGTGGATCAGGGGTGGGCAGTGGACATGGCCTATCTGGACTTCAGCAAGGCCTTTGACACTGTGCCACATAAAAGGCTAGTAAACAAACTGGGAAATATGTGAGTGGGCAGGACAGTAGTGCGATGGGTAGGTAACTGGCTAGGTGGCAGGACACAGAGGGTGGTTTTAAAGGGCTGTCACTCCAGAAAGGGAAGAGTGACCAGTGAAGTACCACAGGGAGCAGTGCTGGGACCGGTCCTATTCAACATCTTCATCAGTGACATTGCACAGGACCTAGAAGACAGAATTTCCCTGTTCGCTGATGACACAAAGCTCTGTAACAGAGTGGATGCACCAGAGGGTGTAAACAGAATGAGGAGGGACCTGCAGAAACCTGAAGAATGGTCAGGGGTTTGGCAGTTGAAATTCAATGCAAAGAAGTTCAAGATAGTGCATATGAGGCACAAAAACCCTGGAACAACATATCAGTTGGGGTGAAGATATAGCATGCACCAAGCAGGAAAGGGATCTTGGGGTTATCATCTCTGTTGACCTCAAGGTAGGGAAACAGTGCGACAAGGCAGCAGGTAAGGCAAATAGGATGCTGGGATGCATAGGCAGGGGCATCACCGGCAGAAAAAGGGAGGTCATAATTCCACTATACAAGACACTAGTGAGGCCCCACCTGGAGTACAGTGTACAGTTCTGGAGACCATACCTACGTAACGACATAGACAGGGTAGAGAAGGTTCAGAGGAGGGCAATAAAGATGGTACATGGATTGCATCACAAGTCCTATGAGGACAGGTTGAAGGCCTTGGATATGTACTCCCTAGAGGAGAGGAGGAAGAGAGGGGATATGATAGAGACATAGAAGTATCCTACAGGGAGGAACAGGGTGCAGGAATACACTATTTTTCAGCAAAAAAGATGTTCTAGAACTAGAGGGCATGGGATGAAGTTGGAGGGAGGGCGATTCAGAGGAAACGTGAGAAAGAAATTCTTCACAGAACAGGTGGTGGACAAGTGGAACACCCTGCCAGAGGAAGTAGTGGGGTCTGAAACAATCATGGGACCTAAGAATGCATGGGGTAGACATAAGGGAATTCTGGAGGTCAGGGGTAAGGGGCAACAGACTTCTAGGAAAACAAAGTGAACTTACAAACTCAAATGGGCAGACTGGGTGAGCCGTAGGCCCTTATCTGCAGACAGTGTCTATGTAGCTATGTATCTGTGTATAAGTACCTAGGGGTTATTATCGACGACACCCTCTCCTTCATGCAGCACATCAACTATGAGGTAAAAGCAGTAAATGCAAAGCTCAGTGTGCTCTATAGGCACAGGCAATACCTCACACCATTAGTCCTTCATCTCTCTGTCTCCTCCTCATTTCTGTCAGTCATCAACTACAGACTTGTAGTGTATGGGGCCGCCTCCAATACTGCACTTGTACGCATTGCAATGTCCCTTAACAAGGTGTGCAGGCTAACGCTTGGGGCAGACAACCTTACTCACACATGCCCCTCTTTGAGCAGACCACTTGGTTTAACCTACCCAACAGAATAAAATACCAAACCTGCCTGTTGGGCAAGAAATCACTACTAGGCAAAGCAACTCACTGCCTGCCTGTAGATCTGGGTACCAGACCAGAGGCCACTCCCAGGGTTTCCTAACAGTCCCCTTCAGAAAAACAACACTGGGACAGCAGTCATTTGCATACTGTGCTCCCCTGTGGCTTAATGAGATCCCGGCTCACCTACTGACAAACTTGAGCCTACCTGCCTTTAAGGCCGAGCTTAAACAGTACCTCTCTGGAAGCATGGCCTGTTGCTGTAGGCAGTAACTGCCTTTCCAGCCCTGCAAGTCTTAAGACACAATTGCCTGGCAAACCAACATGGATCAAGTCACCTCCTGCATCCTTTTTAACAAAGCCCCCACAGGGCCGTTGCTCACATCCCGGATCCCCCACTCCCAACTCTCTACATCACTTCCTCTTCGTACATGGATCTAGCTCTCTGGCTACTGAAGATTATACCTTTGTGCCTAGCCTTTGGCTGTTGTAAATGATACCGTGTACCTGACAATGTTTGGCCTTGTCATGTTTCTTTGCACTTATCAGATAGCTTATGTCTCTGTTAGTAATGTTTCACCCTTGTAATTTGCTTACACTGGGGCTCCACCCGTCTTTGTTTTCTTCTTCTCAGTTGCTCACACTTTGTTGTATCTGACGTGGAACCTTTGTAAAAGAACTTTTGCTCAAAGGTAATGTCCGAATCTTGAAATAAATATGTAACCTCTCTGCAAATAGGGGGTTCCTAGAAACCTACCCGGAGCTTGCCTAAAAGGCTCCATGTTTAATTGGTGTTTGGTGAAATGCCGCTAAATGTGGGTGTTGTGAGTGCTTTTAAAGCCTCTAGCACTGTCTCTTTAAGAGCTGCCTGCTTGCAGGCATTATTAGTTTGTGTAGGGGGACAGTGGGTTTACTGCTCAAATCCCACTAGGGGGGATATTTGGATTGCTCCATTTCTGCAGTCGCTAAGAGAGCAGAGGGAGCTGGGTTGAAAGATGTAACTGTCTGCTGGAAAATATGTAGTGCCATTGCAAAAATGTAGCTTGTTTAACCTGCTTTATTTGCAGCTGGGACTCTGTGTGTGCAGCCCCTCCATTTTGGACCCGAGCTGATGAGATGGACCAATTGGGAAAAGGGGGCTTTAAAATGGAGACCGCTGGAGCCAATTAGAGTTTGGACTCCCACTGGGAGCCTGCCTGAAGGGGACTATATGGCAGGTGCTCCTGGGAAATGTAGTCTGGACCCTGGCACCTTTTTGCACCAATGGGGGCGAAATTAGTGACTGGCATCAGCAGCTCACCTATGGGATCGGGTGGCACCCGAACTGAGAGGCTTGTCCCAACTGCCAAGGGAGAGAGACGCTGTGGTTGTGAGCGAGGAAGGAGCTCTGGGCTTCTGCGCTGTTGAGCTTTCGCGGAAGCCGCCGGTGGGATCGCCAGAAATCGCTTATCAGAACGCCAGCAAGTGTTGGACTAAATCCGCTAGGCAGTGGTCAGAGGAGGCTGTGCAAAAGCGCAGCTACCTACCAGGCTCACCCTGTAGAGGACTGGAGAATCTGCTTCAATCGCGCTCGGTCTGTCAGGACATGTCAAGCTGTGTTGTTTGGCCTGGTGTGTGCAGTGAAAGTGATCGAGAGGTATACAGCAGCTGCCTGGTATGGTACCCCTCTGCCTTTCATATAAATGTGTGGAGAAGTGTTTGAATTCCAGGCTCGGTCCTGCGAGTGGTGTGAGAGCCCTCTTTCTACTGGAGTTGTGAGTACTAAATCAGGGTAGCTCCCTGTCAAATATTCCTAGTGAGGGCAAGATCTTCTGGCTTCTTTACTGGCTACACTAACTGAGCCTGCTGGCTCTATTTAATCTTCGTAGGAACCAAATGCTTGTTTCTGTGTTAGGGCCCCAACCAGCTGCATCGAGAGGCTAGCCTTTTATTGCCTGGATATCCAGAGACAGTGACTTATAGGTTAGGCCTGTGCACAGTGTCCTAGATAGATACATATATATTAGAGTGGTAAGCTAATTAACCTGATTGCCTCAGTCCTTGTTATCTCCCCCTAAATAAATCAGATTGGTTGTTTTGCAAAGGTATACTGGCTGAACTGTATGTTTATGGTGAACTACTATACTGTGATTATTGTGTAACAGCATCTTACTTTTCAGGGGGTTCCCAGAGCAAGCGGACTGGTTCAAGCCTGGGGGTAAGTGTATGCGGCTGGGACATTGGGGTTTACTTGAGTGGGCCACTAGTGGGAAGAAAGGGGGGTCGCAGTGGCCCAGAGGGCTGTGACCTGGTCATATCAGACTGTACCAACCCCAACCTCTGGGTGGAGGCACCCGCCATCTGATCCAGGCCCCTCAACCTGTTAGTGTCAGAGCAGGCAGGGGTAGTAGCCCTTGGGATAGCACCCCCTAGGGGTTACAAGTAAATAAATAAATAAATAAACAAACAAACAAATAAATAAACCATAGCCATCTAGCTCTAGCAAGCAACTGCCTTTGGGCTCAAAGGTCAGGCCCCTTTAAAAAGCTAGTCTTTTCCCATGGGTCTGCTGACCCTGCCGTGTCTCATAAGCAGAAATCCCATAAGAAGACATATAGACATTAAGATTATGTACAAATAAGAACTGGCAGGCGGCTATTCTTGCCACAGCCACAATATCTATTTCCTCTGCAGCCATCACTGCCTACATTTTATCTTGTTACCCAGACTTCTGGCATTTTCATACAGCACCTTCCATTTTTCAGAATTTTATTTATTTATTCGATCATCGGTTTACAGACCTTTGAGTCAAAGACTCATTTACAAAGGCACCTCATCAAGAGAGCAATACATCACAGCAAACAAAACAGTACAGTACATAATGCTTAGATTAAAAAGCAACCAGTGTTACAGGCATTCACTGGTGGTACAAGCTTGGTAATAGGTAGATCACAGTAGTCATAATATAGGTACATGAGTACCACGTCAGGTAGCGGCCAGAGATATTTTATTACATTAGTCAGCATATGTTGCCTGAGACCTCAGGCATATACAGCAAAAGTAGACAGGGCAGACCCAGCCTAGAGGTGAGGGTAAGGGGCAGGTGGGGGATTATGTGCAGTTGAAGCAGCGAGTGCTTGTCAGATGGCTTCTGAGGGAAACCTTGAAAGGACCAAGCTTAGTGGAGTCAGCTATGTTGGCTGGGAGGGAATTGAACCAGGAGGGAGCCCGATAGCAAAAGGATCTCTGGGTCATAGAGGTCCTTACCTTGGGGACAATAAGGGAGGTTTTGACAGTGCTGCGGGTGGAGACTGAGGGGGAGGCACACTGCAGGGAGGTGGAGACCCCAGTGGGGAGAGCCCTAGCAGGGCCTTTTTTACAAGAAGGCAGGTTTGGAAGTGGAGTCTTTCTTCAAGGTTGAGCAAGTTGGTGGTGGAGTACAGCAGGCATGTATGGGTGCGCCTAGGGGCTCCCAGCATTAGCCTGCAGGCCTTGTTTATAGAGAGCTGGATTCTTGCAAGCGCAGAGTTGTCGACTGCAGCATAAATGGGCAGCCCATAGTCGATTAGCGACAGGACAGAGGAGGTGATTGCCAATCTAAGGGCCTCTTGTGGTAGGCAGTCCCTATGGCGGTATAACAGTCCAATCCTGACATTGGTGGCAGCAGAAAGGGCATTGATATGGGAATGGAAGGAGAGTGCTGAATCAAAGGTAATGCCCAGATACTTGTAGGAGGAAACCTGCTCAATGGGGTTTAGTGTGCTAGGCAGTATCACGAGAGGGGCACCACTGGCTTTGTTTTGGTGATGTGAGAAGAGCATAACTTTGGTCTTTTTTAGGTTCAGGACTAGCTTTTGTGATGTGAACCAATGCTCAGCTCTATCAAAAGCTTGTTGGAGGGTGGCATGGAGTGTGTTGGGGTTGGGGTCAGAGGCGAAGAGCACAGTGTCATCCGCATAGAGGAGGATCTTACTTGGGTAGGCCAAGGGGAGGGAGTTGAGGTAGAGACTGAAGAGGAAAGGGGCCTAAAATGGATCCCTGGGGAACTCCAGAGCGGACAAGTCATGTGTCAGATAGGGTGCTATTGATTTTTATACAATGAGTTCTGGCAGAGAGGTAGCTGGTGAACCACACAAGGGGGCCGGGGGAGAAACCAAGGCATTTGAGGGAGTCAAGCAGGAGGGGATGGCAAACCATGTCAAAGGCCTTGGAGAGATCAATGAACGTGGCACCAGCAGGACTTCTGGCATCAAGAGCAGAGTGCAGGAAGTTGGAGAATTCAAGTAGCACGGTTGTGGTGCTGTGACCTGCAAGAAAACTGTGCTGTTCAGGGCACAGGATATTGTGCATGGCCAGGTATTTGGCAAGCTGGTTGGCGACTACTTTTTCAAGGGCCTTAGAGAGTGGGGGGGAGGATGGAGATAGGTCAGTAGTTACCCAGGGTCGCTCGATCGCTGCTCTTTAGGATAGAAATGATGATGGCAGTTTTCCATGTGCTGGGGAACTGCCCCAGGCACAGAGAGCAGTTGAGCAGCTCAGTAAGTGGGACCAGGATAGCATCCAATGTCAGACGAAGTAGCCTAATGTCCAGTAGGTCAGTGCCGGGGTTGTTACTACTAACAGTTTTTTGCAGAAGGGGTCTAGCCTCCAATGGGGAGATGGTACGTAGGTAGAAAGGAGGTCTCTGGAGAGTGGGCAGGGGTGCTGCTGGGATGGGGTCAAAGAAGTTACTGAGCAGGACTGAACTCGGGTCTGAGAAAGTGTGGTTTAGGCAGTCTGCAATGCCAAGGGGGTCAGAGCAGACAGTTCCATTAAAGGAGAGTTGAGAGGGGGGTGGGGAGTGTGATTTCCCATTCAGCTCCTTTACATTATCCCAAAAGTTTCTAGACAACCCCCAGGAGGAGACAAGAGTGGATTGGTAGTACTGGGCTTTGGACTGTCAAATGGCCCCAGTACACATTTCTTCCTTTTACCCTGTCTGCTTTATTCCTTGCCTTTCCCCTATTTCCCCTCAGTCTCCTAGTAGTCCCTACTACTATGCTTGTTTAATGGACCAACTAGGTTCACATAGTGATCCTGTTCTGATTTCTGTATCCAACTACAGCCTTTGCCCTCACCTAGTTTAAACTACTTCCAATAAAAACACTCTTAAATTTGGACCCATGGCACTGGTTCTCCCTCTGCTCAGATGCTGACAATCCCTTGAGAACAGCTTGCAATCATCCCAGAAAACACCCCAGTCCCCCCACAAACCAAAACCCCTCCTCACTACACTAATCCTTTAGTCACACATTAAACCCAAAAATTCTGTCCTTCCTACTCTTCTTGCATGTGGCACAGGCAGTACTTCCAGGAAGGCTATTGTATCTGCAGCTTCTCATGGTTTGCTACCTAGCTCACTGAACCATTGCTGAATCTGATCAACACGGCATTGCACCAAATCTTTGGTTCCTGCATGAATCACAACATCCAGCTTGCCACCACCACTCCACCATACACTGGTAAAACTCTCCAGCCATAGAATTATCTTCTCACATGTTGCACCAGAGAGACATATGACAGATTGTTTCCCTGTGTTGAGCCACAAACCAGCCTCCCCATCACTCTTACTATAGAATCTCCAATTACTATCGCCTTTTTACCACCCTTCCTGCCATTAATTTTTTCTCTCTCCCACCTGACTCAGCTCAACTGGATGGAACCCTCTTCCCAGAAATACCCACTTCAACTATGAGATTGGGGCTGTTGACTTGTGAGTCTTTTGTTGACTGGCAAAATGGTTTCAAAGTGTGCACTCCTAGGAACAATATCCTAGCTGAATCAACCAGCATCCCCTCCCTACCCACTGCAGTACCTCCCCCAGAGCATACCCTTGGGGGCCTCTGTGGTAATGGAACAGCAGATTCCTGAGTGCAGTATGCCTGGTCTGCCCTTAGGCACTGAACTTCAGATCTGAGGTAAACAACCTCTGCTGTAAGAATCTCAAACCTCCTACAAAAACTGCCCCCTCCCCCACCCATTTCCCAAAGTACCTTTTGGAAATTGGCTGTGCCACATATCCAGCAGCTGGCTACCCCTTCCCATCCACTCCCTGCCATGGGAGGTGGTTCTCTATTATTATAGTAAGTATTGTGGGATCTTTAACTTTCACCTGGGAATCCACCAGAGACAGCCAGGAGGGATCTCTGTTAAACATGTCTTCCAAAGGATGTCACCTCCAACAGTGTTTTGCACACTTCTTAATCTTTTGTTACTGGAATGTGGGACACTGAGACTCCAAATGTGGGGAAATGTGAGACACTGTCCCTCAAAAATGTAGAACATATCATTACACATGTAGATAAACCTTAAAATACTGTAGAAATGAATGTCTTTGTTTGTGTACAATGGACCAGGGGAATGTGAGGAAGTTGGAAGGGGGGGGTGGGAGTTCAAGAGAGATGTGAGGAAATATTTATTCACTGAAAGGGTGGTAGATACCTGAAACAGGCTGCCAGCAGTAGCAGTGAAGGCTAGAATGGGAGGAGGCATCAAGCATGCATGTTATAGTCATAGGAGTATATTAAACAAGCATTTGTCAATGCCAAATGTTGCTTGCTTATACATGCTGTTTAGGTATTTGGAAGTGAAAGTACCATGCCTAAGATCTGTCATGTGCCCCCCCCCCAAGACATCCACTCTGTCTTTCTGTTCAGTACTCACAGAACAGGGGGAGGGGCAAGGGCCACAGCAGTTACAAAGGCATGAAGAGGTGGACAATAGTCCATTCACAGGCAGAAGAATCCTGCAGGAGGTGACTAAATTGAAGGTGGACAAAGCAATGGGACCAGATGGCATACACTCAAGGATATTAAAAGAACTGTGAAGGTAGACAGCAGTACCTCTGGCAGCCATGTTCACTCATTCAACACAGGGGTGGTACCAGAGAATTGGAGGAGGGAACATGTGGTCCCTCTATACAAATCCAGCAGTAGGGACGATGCGGGGAACTATATGCCAGTCAGCCTCACCTCAGTAGTGGGGAAAATCATAGAGACATTGCTTAAAGAAAGGACAGTGGAGCATCTAGAAGCCATTGGAGCCCAGGACCATAGGCAACATGGATTCACAGTGGGGAGGTCATGTCAGACAAATCTGGTTGATCTCTTTGATTGGGTAACAAAGGAAGTAAATCAGGGTGGGGCAGTGGACAACGCTTACCTTGATTTAAGCAAAGCCTTTGACACCATCCCACATAGGATTCTGATAAACTAGCTGAGTAGGCTGGGCATGGGGGAAAGGGTGGTAAACTAGGTTAGAAACTGGCTAACAGACAGGAGGCAGAGAGTGGTGGTAAATGGGGTGCAGTCTGGGGAGAGGGGGTGACCAGAGGGATGCTGTAGGGATTGGTCCTGGGGCCAGTCCTGTTCAATGTCTTCGTTAGTGACATTGCAGAAGGGCTGAAGGGAAAGGTCTGCCTGTTTGCAGATGACACCAAGATACTGTATGTAACACAGTGGATACCCCAGAGGGGGGTGGAGAAAATAATGAGAGACCTGGGGAAGCTTTAGAAATGGTCTGAGGACTGGCAACTGAAGTGTAATTCAAAAAAGTGCAAAAATATGCACACGGCACACAGAAACCCTGGGAAAGCTACAGGATGGGAGGGGGGGGAGTTGCTGACAGTCACAAAGAAGGAAAGGGACCTGGGGGTTCTTATTTCAAATGACCTGAAAATGTCAAAGTGGTAAGGCAGCTGGGAGGGCCAGTGACATGGTGGGGTGCATAGGAAGGGGTATCACCAGCATAAGGAGGGACGTAGTTATGCCATTATATAAAACCATGGTCAGGCTTGACATGGAGTACTGTGTGCAGTTCTAGAGGTTGCACCTTCGTAAGGATATTAACAGGCTGGAGATGGTCCAGAGAAGGGCGAAAGAGATGGTATAGAACTTGCAACACAAGACTTATGAGGAGAAATTAAGGGATTTCAATATGTACTCACTGAAAGAGAGGAAGGAAAGAGAGGATATGATAGAAACATTCAAGTACCTCAAGGGTATAAGTATAATTACTGAGAAGCAGGAGAAAGCTGCTATAAACACATGTGCCATCATCTGTGTGATATTCTTTTGTTCTTATAAATCTGTAACCTCCAGAATTTCAGTAACCACATGACCACAATGCCTTCTTTCAGCAATTTTCTGCTGGTTGATACCTGGTGTCAGATGGCAGACAGAGGACTCACCAGATTGGGTTGCCATTTGAAAAACTTCATAGAGTGTTCTTTTACTGGTAAGCATTTTGGGAAGCTGGTGAAGGTTTCACAATTTTTATTATGATTTTATCTCCTTATGTCTGTCCCCTTTGGTCCCCCCATCCCCACACCCCAACAGTCATCAGTGGCCACAGCTGCAGCCTTCTTCTTGCCAAGCTGGTGGGTGAGCAGCTGCCTTCACAGTCTGTGAAGTCTGATGTCTTTCAGTGCCGCTTATTGGTCATCTTCCAACACAGGCAAGGCGCTACCAGTCCAAAACTAACTCAGGACAAGCAGCTTTCAAAGTGGGGAAGAAATGGAGTGAGCAAGAATCAAGTACTCATTCAGATGCGGCGTCAATTTTAAGATTAGCATACCGGTGTGGACACTGCAAATAGAACCCCAGCTCTTTAAGCAGCCTTATGAAGAGTAAAGGCTTCTCAAAGCACTGGGGTTCTGTTTATTGTACTGTAAGTGGGCTGCATCTAATTCGATAATTTACTGTACCTTACATCTGGATGTATGGTAGGCCCAACTTTAAATAAACACTGCACCTGAATGAACACATGATGCCATAGAAACATAGAATTTGTCAGCAGAAAAGGACAGCTCAGCCCACCCAGTCTGCCCAAGTGTTCTCTACCTACTTGTAACTCCTGCCTGTATATGTTACTGCATGTCTTATTCTGCCTGCGTCCATCAGGACCTCCTTGTGAATGAGCTTGCTTAATGGATTTTTCCTGCAATGAACTTGAACCTACTCCACCTCCATAGCCCTGTTGATCTCCATTGACCCCCTCCTTCCCCTTTTTCTAATATACCCCTATGTTTATCCCATGCATGCTTCATGCCCTCTACCATTTTAGCTTCCACCACTTCTCCTGGCAGTCTGTTCAAGGCGTCTACCACCCTTTCAGTAAAGAAATATTTCTTCACTTCTATCCTGAATGCCCCCACAGCTTCATTGTATGTCCCTTGGTTTGGGTGCTCATCCTCATTTGAAGGAAACTCCCCAACTGTACCCTGTTTACCCCTGTGAGGTACTTTGTAGGTCTTGATCATGTCACCACTCACCCTCCTCTCTGCCCCAGTTAAGCAGCATTTTGTTATCCCGACTCACAGCCCATTGCCGGCAAATCCCCCATGGATTTCCCCATGACAGAGCAAGGAGAGGGAGGCCCATCTTCCTCCTCACCCCCTGGTGTGAAAATCCTGTTTGGCCGGTGGTGCTGGGGGTTGAGAGTGCGGCTTGGGCATCATGGTGCTTGCAGCATCCCCAATTGTTTTTTTCCCCCTTTTCCTCCAACCCTCCTAAATGTTTCTAAGGAAAAGGTAAAAGACAGTAACGGCATTTTCAATGGCTGTGAGGCTGTGCTAGTTCCTTTACAGAGAATGACAAGGGAGAAACACACAATTAAACATAACTGCTATTGAAACCATGTATGAGGTTAAATAATAAAGGGACACAAGGTCCCAATATCTAAGCTTCCCCCATCTCACAGCAATCTAAACTTGACTGGTTAATAAGCAAAAAAACTAGAGGCAAAAAAAAAAAATCCCAACTTCTTAAAACCTTTCTCAAAACAGTTATAATAAAACAGCTCTAGAGTAGTAGTTGCCCATAATAGGTAGAAAAAACAGGTCATGTTACAGCTTGAAACCACACATTATATATTTGTCCACAGTACTTGTGCTGGTGAAGACCTGCTTGCAAGGAGGAGTTAAAATAAAGAAACTTTACCATGTGCTCACCCATGCAGTCGGTGCCATTTTACATCACACAGAAAAAGTGAGACGCTCCTGAATACTGATCGGCTCCTGCTCAGTATCAGTTCTAATACAGCAATTGTGAAACTGTTACTGTACATCTTATAGCGCTCTTAAACATGAAGTCCCAGAGTCATTACAGTAAATTAACAGAACGGCTGTATAAAATGAATGCATCAGAGCAAGGCCGCAGGTGGCGCCGGAGCCAGTAGCCTGCTGTCCACTTAGGATCCGGCTTGTCAGACAGTACTGGAATCCATGCAGGTCATGGATTCCAAAATGGAATGGACACTCACTTGTCCTGAAGCACAAGACATGCAGTTAAAAGAGCTCTCTGTGCGAGTGACCAACACCAATAAGAGATCCACTATGACCATGGCATCAGTTGCTGCCATCATCCAGGATAAACGGCCAACTGAGAGGCCGTATGGAGGCCTTAGAGAATGAGGTGAGGGCAGGTAACCTAAGACTGGCAGAAGTGCAGGAAGACATAGAGGGCACAAATCTTTTGACTTATCTAAAAACTTGAACAACTGAGACCCCTTGATACAACTGAAAGGTTTGATGTCCCCCGAAGGCATATAGGGTAAACCCACGGGTGGCCTCCAATACTCCTCAACCAGCCTGAACTGTGCTACTCAGCACAGCTAGCGTGGAAATCAAGGAAGTAGTCCTAGCAGCAGCATATGTGGCATATCCCCCCCTTCTTTTGTATAATCTTCTATATTGAAAAAATATTCCATCATACATAGCAATAGTGCAGTAGCATGAAAAGGAAACAGTCACACTGACAAGTCTGATAGTGATCCATACTACACTATACCCACACCACATTATAAAGTATGTTTAACCTTTATACTGTATGTACTAAATACAGAAACACAAAAAAATGGAAAAGGAAACATGAACCTAAACATAACCCAGCAAACAAACAAATGGTCCATCCAAGGTATTTGATTCTGACTGCCTATAAAAATAGTCAAACTATTGCTCCTATACTGAAAGATAGATACAGTAATTATGTGAGTCACAGATCCAACTAACTATGTGTGGCAATAGGGGATTCCCAACCACACCACATCACATCACCAGGGAAGACACAGGGTCCCTCAGTCCCCAACAGATCTTACTAAGCATACCTATACCATCTCATTACGGGGGTCTGAGCCTCCATAGGAGATAAAGAGTTCAAAAAGGCTCCCAGGTCACAAGAAAGCACTCGCCTTTCCCCTTCAGTACAAATGAAAGGCACTGTAGAGCTAGGGCTTGTACAGTCAATATTCTCCACTGCTTAACTGTAGGGGAAGTACAGGAAACCCACGAGTTCTTGCTACACTGGCATGCAGGATTAAAAGAACCAAAATCCATCTAGGAAACAACTCCCACCCTTTTACCCCCAGGTCTTCCATAGCAAACAACAGGGCTACTGGGGTTACCGAAATATGCTTCATGGCCATATGTGAGGTCTCACAAACCACCAAGCTCCAAAGGACTGCAGCACCAGGCACGACCAAAAGTAATATATATAGGTACTGCGCACAACCTGGCATCTTCCACACATGAGAGAAATCATGGGGTGATATTTATGCACTATGACAGATGGGCAGTACAGTCTGTGGTTAAATTTATACTGGGATTCATTATAGCGATTGCACAGCGAACTCCCCCTATGCGTTCACAACAATTACCCCCAATCTTCCTCTCAAATGGGAATGCCCAGATCCCCCTCCCACAGCATTCTTGTTTAGCTGTGGTATCAGGATGGAAACTCCTATCTTCATGTACAAGTTTACGAATGAACCCCCGTGGGTCCCACCCCACTAACAGCACTAGCTGCTCAAATTGAGCCAGTGGGGAGTCTGCTACCCAGTCCCTGCCTAGCCCTTCCTAAAGGCCCAGATCTGCAGATATTGGAAGAAATGAGAATGCAGGAGGCCAGTGGCCTCCTGAATCTCAGCAAAGGAGCGAAACCTCTCCCGCGCGTATACATTCCTGAGGCAGGAAATGCCTCTGGCCTCCTACTCACCAAACCCACCTTCCAAAAATCCAGGCATGAAGAAAGGATTTCGACTCACTAGCACCAGTAAAGTTTCATCTTTGAGCCTCCCTCTACATCGCTGCAAGAGACTCAACACCTCCAGGGTCCATTTCACCAGTGGATTGGGTGTAGACTGTCTAGAACAGGCCTGCCTCCCACAGGTGGCAAGATATGCAGACAGATGTCCTGAGCTACCCTTCTGCTCAAGGTCCAGCCAGCTGGCCTCTGGTGGATGGTGCACCCAGTCGTACAAATACCGACTTTGTGTTGCAACACAGGAACTTTTCAAGTCTGGGAACTTGAGTCCTCCCTTGGAGGTATCTGACTTGAAGTGCTGTAAGCTCATACGGGGGGGCATTTTTCTTGCCATTAAAAGGAGGAGAAGGCACCTTCCAGGTGTTTCAAATCGCCATTCGTAGTACCCATCGGAAGCATTAGAATATTATATAACAATCTTGGTAAGATATTCATTTTAGGACTTCTGGTGACGTCATCCTCGATATGGCAGCCTATCTCTTGTGCTTCTTGCACCCTCCGACAATTTTCCCCGCTAATCCATAGAGTTTGTAGAAATAACACTTTCAAACTGACCATCAGGGATAATACAACATTTCAGCTATGGAAATCTCAAATCATTTTTCCGCACTGCCACAGGAATTTACAGAAGCGGACAATGATGCATCCGACTCAGGTGCCTCGGCCTCCTCGAAACACGGCCTGCACATTACCTCCACCCCTAGACGCAGAGCCAGATCCAAAAACAGCAACAAATCAAATAAAAATCACTCTGCTGCCACCTCAGAGACATCATTGGACTGCAAGCTTGATAAAATCCTTTCAGAGCTCTCAGATATAAAAACGGAGGTTAAATCCTTCAAGGACATGATCACCGAGGTTAAAGCAGATGTTCAGACCTTAGAATCTAGAGTAACAACTCTGGATCAGGATCGAACCTCAACCTCCATGCAAATTACTAATATGAGAGAACAGTTAAAACAATCTTCTCAAATCTGCAAGTATATAGCAGAGCGCCAAGAAGACTCAGAAAATAGGCAATGGAGGAGCAATCTCAGAGTTTACTCAGTGCCGGAGGGGGTAGAGGGTAGAGACAGCATGGAGTTTATGGACACTTTGCTGCATACCACATTAGTCCTAGACACAGATTTCCCCTTGGAATTCGAACAGGTTCATCAGGCCTTGGGCCCCAGGCCCACATCATCTACAGCACGCAACCGCTCCATTATTATTCGCTTCCTAAAGTATACCACTAAAGAGCTTCTCTTGAAGAAAGTGTGGGCACAAAAAAAGGTTTTCTATGGTGCAGCCCGGATATATATATGTATAGACAATGACTATGCCCCATACACTATGAAGAAGAGAAGGGAATAAATCCCACTATTCCAGGTGCTCCGACAGAATAAATATCATTTTAAAACTCCATGTCCCACTTTGTTGGTAGTACAATACCCAGAAGGGCAACAAACTTACAGCTCTGCTACTGAAGCAATAGCAGACTTTCGGAAACGGAACCTCTCGATGCCCCCCAGTATTTCGTCACCCAAAAGTCCACGTGGAAGAATACCAAAAGAACAGCAAAGGGATCGGGACTCTCAGATGCAATAGGCCCTTGATTTTCTTTGGAGGTTTACACACTGTGACCAACAGGGGAGTTGAGGCCTGAGGATCGGAGGCTTCTTGGTGGCTGTCTGGAGCCAGTGAGTACCTCCATCATGGTGGGGGGGGGGGCTGATGGATGCGGACACCAGCCTTGGGTGGGGCACCGGGGCGGACCCAATGGCAACTTAAAAGTTTTGCGGACATGGGGAATAGATTCAGAGGCTCTCTGGGGAGCCAAAGAGTCTTTCGGAGTGATGCCCAGCTTGGGGGGGGGTGCACCCGGAGTGCACCAGGCCTAACAGAGGACTACCAAATATATTCTCTTACTTGGAGATGTGTATTCTGTTTCGCTGTCTTTGTGTGCCTGACATGCGGGCCCTGGGTTCCGGGGGGGTGGTCTCCAGTACCAGATTCATCACATGATCTTATACACACACCTGATTAGGTCCTGAACAGGGGAAACAATTTCATAAACTGGAGGGACTCGGAATGTAGTAGAGGCCTGCGGCTCAGTTGGGGGTTGAGACTCCTGAAGGACTGCAGAAGTTGGTGAACTTAAGAGCCCTCCTGCAAATAATGGTGTGTGGGATCACAAGCAATTGGAGTGAGTCTGGATGGGTGGCCTCCATGAGCATGGGCTCTCCGGCTAGTTATATGAATCAGAGGGGACCTTACGGGGTTGTTGGGGTGTGCTTGGGGGTCTCTTTCGCTCCACGAAGAGGATGCACGCTGGATGAGGGCAGTGTGGAGTGCTTCCTGATAAGGTTTTGCAATGTGGCCTCCTTTAGTGCCTGCATACATCTCAATAATGATGACTGGATTGGAGATTGGGTTCACTGGGGCGCCCTGGGGGGCTTGGGGCCTGCTGGTTGGTGCCCCTGACCTGGGGGGGGGTCGACTGTTCCATGAAGCCGAGCAAGTTAAGCTAGTGGCGATGCAGAGAAGACTTCAAGGATACAATTCTCTAGGGAGCCCATGGCCATGGGTTTTTATCCTTAAGAGATATCTGAAAAACTTTTGAGATTGGCACAGGAAAGATGGACTCCCTTAGGACTTTATTATGATTCTTGAACTTATCTATACTACATACATACTTGAGGGGTCTCTTTAAATGGGGGTTAATTACCCTCCTTTTTTCTACTTTGGACCTTTGACCAGGGCCCCTTGGGAAAATTTCAGGGCACATCCATAGCAATTTTAAATTATCCCTAGTTTCGTCATTGTTGGAGGGTGGGCGCAGGAGCTATGGGGCCACCGAGGTGCCACACCTCATGTATCACCCATTGTATTCCTACCACCATTTAACCAATAAGGATTATCATATTCTCCCTTTCCCCACTCTTCCTCCCCTCCTAACTTTATGGTTTTTGGTTTCGGGTGTCAGATACCCGGAGGGAGACCCTGGCAGAGAATGGCCGCAACGCTCCCTCAGCAGCTGGATAGGCTGCCACTAATAGGTCGACCCAGGATGGTCACCTGTAAGGTGGAAGTCACTGGTGTATATAGTTTACAGTTTTGGAATTATTTAATTCCTGTTTCTCACCTGTTCCCCAGTTGGGACGAGTTTGAGGTAGTCCATTTTATAAACCAGAAATGGGATATTTTTATAGATGGGAGTTAAAGGTGTATAAGGGGAGGCGTACCTTGTCCTTGAGGGGGGGCAGGGGCTGGGGCGAGACGGAACAATATACTGACTCTATATGAGTAACTCGTTCAGAGTGCTATCGTACAATGTGAATGGTCTAACCGGACCGGTCAAAAGATATAAAACTATTAAAGCACTTAAGAAATTTCAGGCTGAAATTCTTATGCTACAGGAAACACACCTCAGTTCCAATGGGCACCAAAAATTACTTAAACTGGGTTTTAAACAAATTTATGAATCAGCTTATCATAAAGGGAGATAAAGGGGAGTGGTCACATTGATTACGAAGGGCTCTGCATTTACTATCTTGGATAATTATTCTGACCCTGATGGCAGACTGGTGCTTGTGACAGGTACTCTCCAGGGACAGCAGTACACAATAGCTAATATATATGTCCCTCCAGGCAGTGATCCACCCTCTGTTCAGCAGTTGATGGATAAAATTATAGAATTCAAACAAGGGATTTTGATCCTCAGAGGAGACTATGATTGTCTCCTCGACCCCACACGGGACACCTCAGCACCGAGACTGCTCTTTCAAACACCAGGCCAAAACCACATGAGGAAACTGATGAGGGAGATGGGCCTGGTGGACACTTGGCGTCACCTACACCCTACCACCAGAACATTTAGCTTTTTTTCACATGCCCACAGACATTACTCCCGCCTAGACTATTTTTGCACATCAAAAGAACATCTAGACCAAGTTAAAGAGACGGAGCTACATAATATACTGTAGTCCTATCAGATCATGCCCCAATCGCCTTAGACCTATATTCTCAGACAGAAAGAAAGAACACTTATTGGAGACTTAATAACTCACTACTACAAGATCCAGAATGCAGGGACATGATTAAAACAAAGATAGTGGAGACTCTAGCTGATAATTCCACTCCACAGACCAGTCCCCAATTAATCTGGGATACATTGAAGGTAGTCCTAAGGGGTTATATTATAGCCTATGCCTCCCAAAAGAAACGTCGGTTAGAAAAGGACCTAACTCAACTACAGGAAAAATGTAGTTTTCTACAACTTGCTCACATGCAGGGCGATAACTCGTTGCTGGATCAGATAATTGCCAATCAACACTCTATACAACGATTACTTAATATGAAGACTGAACAAGCCTTACTGTGGCTTAGACAGCAATACTATGAAGGGGGTCCTAGGGCATCCAGAATTCTGGACCACCGCCTTAAGAAGCAGATCCAACAAACTACAATTACCAAAATTAGAGATCCCCTTTCGGGCCTCACTTGTTTCACTACATCATCCATTCTCTCAGCTTTCAAAGCTTATTATGCAAAACTCTATTCAGCTGAACCTTTGGCGACTGGGGAGGAAATGGATACCTTCCTTTCTGACCTTAAGCTACCTCGCCTTACAGAAGAGCAGAAACAAACTCTGATCCGCCCAATCTCTACCCTAGAAGTAAAGTCCACCATTTACAATCTCAGAAATGGTAAGAGCCCCAGCCCAGATGGTTATGGAATGGAGTTCTATAAATGGGCCTGGGAGCGGATCAAAGATCCACTAACTGCAACATTGAGAGAGTCACTCCACAGCAACATACCCCCTATTATGGACACAGGCAACAATATCCGTAATTCTTAAACCACAAAAACCCTCACATATATGTGACTCATACAGATCAACTTTAGTCTTGAACCAGGACTATAAAATATATACTAGTATACTGGCACACCGATTGGATGAAATGATGCCATCATTAGTGCACCTAGACCAAACTGGCTTCATCCCCAAATGACAGACATCAGATAATACTAAAAGAACCCTCTTCTTAATTGAACATGCACATAAATCTCAGAACCCTTTATTAATCTTAGGATTTGACGCACAAAAAGCATTCGACAGAGTCTCTTGGTCCTATCTTGGAAAAACCCTAGTTACATTGGGTTTTCCTATTGAATTTATTAACAATATTATGGGTATTTATGCATCCCCTCAAGCGGTGGTAAAAGCAAATGGCTTGTGTTCCACCAGATTCCCACTATCTAGGGGTATAAGACAGGGTTGCCCCCTTTCCCCGTATTTATTTGCCTTATATGCCGAGCCCCCGGCACAATACCTTAGGCAATCAGAGGGAGTGAAGGGATACCGGATAGGACATAAAGAACACAAGGTAGCTTTATACACTGACAATTTGCTACTATATGTCACGGACCCGGAGAGTTCCCTTCCAAAGTTGGAACAGGTTATGAATACAATAGAACGAATTGAGGGCTACAAACTTAATACCCAAAAGACAGAGACATTAAGGATAGGACCATGTTTACCAGCCTATATACAGACCAGATTTAATTTTAACTGGAATGACAAACCACTAAAATACCTGGGCATAAACATAACAGAAAACCCACGGCAAACCTTTTCACTTAATTATGATACTCTGTTTCACCAGGTCAGACAAGATATCCAATCATGGTATCACCTTCCGATGTCTCTTATAAACAGAATACAGGCTACTCAAATGAATATTCTGCCTTGACTGCTATACTTGATGCAAACCATCCCTCAAAGATTCACAAGAATGGAGGAAAAACGATGGAATAGACTAATTTTGAGTTTTATATGGCAGGGAGGCAGGCCTCGTATATCTTTAGATAGATTACAAGCCCCAAAGAAAAGAGGGGGACTGGCTGTACCTAATCTATTTGGATATGCACTAGCTTCCCAACTCACTCATGTTGTGGAATGGCTGGCCCCCGGAGGTATAGGCCTGCAATGGATACAGATAGAGCAGGCCCTAATGACTCATGAGTTAAATAAGAATATAGTCTTTCAACCGCCTTCATTAGGGGCACTGGGCCCAGAGATTTCTATCTATACCCGGAGTTATTTAAAGGGATAGATAACAAATTTGGCACACCCTGACAATGTATTTGGTGCTCGTTGGATGGAGATACCATGGAGGAACCCGGGATTTGGTCCGGCAGGGATGGACAAAGGATTAAGGGGGTGGGAGGAGCGAGGCCTGAGACATTCATACCAGTTCTACTTGGGTGGACTATTCAAAACATTCATCCAGTTACAAGATGAATACTCCATCCCAGCCTGGGATTGGTTCCGATATTTCCAGATCCGTCACTTTTATGAGACGACTATGGGACTGAAAGTGGACTCAGGGAAAGTTTCACCCCTGATTTCCCTCCTAATAACAGTCATTAATGAGCAGAACCCTAAACACTTGATATCCATATTTTATTTGGCAGATAGACTAAGCCCCAAGCATGACTGGGTGAGGGTACAAAAGACATGGGAGAAGGAGCTAAACACCCCACTCACTGAAGGGGACTGGGTGAGGATATGGAGACACCAACATAAGGTTATGAGTTCATATAATCGGCGTGAATTCGGCTTGAAGGTGGTCTCCAGATTTTTCCGCACACCACAAATAACAGCAAAGTTTCTACCCTCACGAGAAGCCTCATGCTGGAGAAAATGCGGATCCACGGAAGCTAATCACACACATATATTTTGGGACTGCTCCTTACTGACTCAGTTTTGGCAGTGGGTGGGAGAAGTCCTGGAGAATATAAGCTCGGAGCTGATGCCACTGACCCCGGCATTGGCCATGCTACTACACTTCCCTCCCAAATTAAAAAAAAAAATCCAAAATATGCTTAGTCTCAGTGCTTATCACTGCAGCAAAAAAGATTATTACTAAGAATTGGCTTAGCACCAACCCTCCCCCCCCCCGACACTGACTGCATGGGAGACTCTGGTGTATGATGTCTATTTGATGGAACATATGCCAGCCAAAATACTGGGGAGAATTCCACAACTTACAAATTACTGGAATACATGGTGGTTGTGGATTATGGACCATAGACCTGATTTGATCCCTTAAAAGCTGAGTTTGGGGAGCCCTCTTTTATCAGAGAAGACCCTTGGGAGCCCCACCAGGATACGACCAGCCCATTTGAATGAAGAAACCTATGGAAACTTGAGCTGTTATGGATCGGTCTTGCCCCCACCCCTTTTTTTTAGACATATATAAAATCTACTAACTATGCCTATTTGCACCATTAAGCTGACAATATAGATATAATGAAGTATGTTTTCTAAGTTATTCTCCTGGATTGTATACAGATAAATGTTTTGTATTGTATCTCCCTACCCCTGGAAAAAAGTAATATACATTAAAGTTAAAAAAAAAATGTTCATTTTAATCAGGTTGATTCGCCCCAACCAGGAGATCGACAACGAGACAAGTCCCCCACCACCACAGCAATGAGCAGAGTATAAGTCAACCAGTAAAGTGAGTTGAGGCTCTTACCTATTCGGATCCCCTAAATATCTGAAGGACCCTTCAACCACCTGCAAACCCCAGGTGTCCTCAGCTTCCCACCCCCCATCTGCCCCAGAGAAAGTAGTACTGATTTATTAAGATTAAGCTTATAGCTGAAAAAGGAGAAAAACTCTTCTATTACCTGAAGTAATGCTGGCATAGATTGGGTCAGATCTGTAACATAAAACAGCAAGTCATCTGCATAGAGGGTAAGCTTATGGGGCTTCCCCGAGTGTCCCATCACCCCTTGAATGTTGATATGCTCCCTAATATGTACTACCAATGGCTCAATGGTGGGTGCAAAAAGGAGAGGGGAGAGGGGACACCCCTGCTTTGTCCCCCAATGGAGAGGGAACACATCTGTAATTGTGCTGTTACCCAATATATGTGCTACCAGGGCTAAGTACAAGGCCCGGACCATACCCACGAAGTTCTCCCCTAGACTGAACCTGCACCTAACCTCAAATAGGTAGTCTCACTCTATGCGATCAAATGTCTTCTTGGTGTCTCTGAACAACACACATGTGTGCCCCGGACACCAAGAGGCCTCCAATACCACATTCAGCAGCTTACCCACATTGTGACAGGACAGACACCCCCCCTCACAAAGCCTGTCTGGTCTGGATGAACCAAGCCCAGGAGCAACAGCTCCAGATGGCTTGCCAAGACCTTGGCAATGATCTTTGTATCACAATTTAACAGGGAAATAGGATGACAGGAAGCACACTCAGTCGTCTACTTATCCAGCTTTAACAGCAGGCATATGACTGCATCATAGCATGCAGTTGAGAGCATCCCCTCTCCCCTCACTTCCCTCATTGACTCTCACAAGGGGTCCACCAGAGTGGCCACCATTTCTTTACAATATTCATTTGCAAACCCATCAGGTCTGCTCGCCATCCCATTCTTAAGCCCAGTGATAGCCTTCTAAAATCTCTTCCCTCGTAATTTCAGCACCAAGCACTTCCTTCTGATCAGATGTAAGCTGGGGTAATGTCAGGCCATCCAGGAAGCAATGCACCTCCGCTTGTGTACCTGTACATTCAGCTGTATATGACTGAGAATAAAACTGGTGGAACAGATCCATAATCTGTCCCTTGTCCTTCACCAGGTTCCTCTGTCTTGTTTTAATAACTGGAATATGTGTAGGACCTCCCCTGCTTCAAATGAGCTGGACTAGCAAGGGTCCCAGCTTATTGCCCTATTCATAAAATTGCTTTTGGGCATGAAACCAGGATGTGTGGGCCTCCTCCATCCGGAGTAAATTATGCACCTCTCTAGTGGTAGTTAAATTTGAGTTTTCCCATTATATCCCTAGTGCCACCCATTTCTCATGCTTCTCCTTCTTGTACATAGCCACATACTTAATGATGGCCCCCCCCCCATATAAGCCATACCAGCATCCTAATACACCCCCAGACTCGGAGCAGACCCATAGTTTGTCTGCTTGTAAAGCTGCCACTGCTCCTTTAGGTAAGTGCAGAAATCTTGCTGCACTAGCAAATATGTTGGGAACTTCCATGGAGGTGGGCCATCCCAGTTCTCTGCCACTGACAAAGTAAGGCCCACCATGGCATGATCCGATACATGTATTGGGCTGTGCTACACTCAGAACAACTGGTAGTATTTGACATGGGGTAGAAAACTAATGTCCAGCCTGGATCAAGTGTTATGGGGGTTAGAGTAAAAAGTATATTCTCGCACACCTGGGTTAGCCATGTGCCACCCATCCACCAAGCCCAGGTCGGTGAGCCCCAGTCACCATTGTCGTGCACCATGATGCTGACAAACCCTTCCAGCAGAGTGATCCAGCACAGGATCCATTTCGGTATTAAGATCCCCTCCCAAAATGAGGTCAGGAAACTGTTCCCTGGTAAGGATGTCCAATATATCCTGATAGAATACAGGACCAAATACCGCTGGGGCATAAATACTCTCAAAGGTAATCCTTTCCCCTACAGTTCCCCTTTTAGAAAAATGTACCGCCCCTCTCGTGGGTCTGCCATGACCCGGTGGACCTTCAAAGGTAGCTGTTGGTGGACAAGGATGGCCACACCCCACTTGTGAGAGGAGTAAGATGCTGCATAACACGCCCCAACCCAGTTCTGTACCAACTTAGTATGCTCTTTATCAGATAGGTGTGTTTCCTGGAGCAGCGCCATGTGAGTGTGTTGACGTTTGAGGGTGGCTGGGACTTTAGTCCTCTTAACTGAGGAGAAACCCCCCCCCGCACATTCCAGGATATGATTGTTACCTGCTCTTTATCACCCAAAAGCATCATAAGAGTAAAGATCCCATAGGGTCTGTACCTCACCCCACACAGCCTCAAAATCATTACCATACCTCAATTAAAAACAAAAAAAAAACAAATAACAACAACAGTTGATGGACCTTAACATAAAATCTAAATAGTAAGACTGTTGAACGTTTGAATGAGAGAATTCAGAACAAAGGTCTACCCTCCCCTTCCCCCATCCCTTCACCTCTCAATAATAACAACAAACAACATTAATAACCAGTAAAGTGTGAATTTCACTGCTTGGTGAGTAAAGTAGAATATACCCAAGCCATAAGACAGGCTCCCCTCTCTCCCACTCCCAGAACCCCTTATGTAGCATTGTGACTACTCGAAGGCAAAGATATATATAACCCATGAGGAGAGCACCCCTCTAAGATCCCTTCCCTTCCCCTAGTGTATCTAGTTATCTATGGATGAACTGTCCCTCAACCCCTACTAATTAGTGTTTACCCCAACTGTGCATATCATCGGGCAGTAAGATAGTACCACTGATAGTGCTTTCCCTGAGATTTTACATACCCCAGCATTCAAATACTCTTAAATATAAGAAATCAATGCACACACCTTTATCACTTAAATCCTCCCCATAGAATGACTATTAGAAAGAACTACATGCAAAAAGAAAAGGCTGCCATCCTCCGTCCCGTATAATTAGCAAGGGCTGAGCAGGAAACCCCCGGCCCCTTCCTCCCCCGCCTGGTCCAAGCAGGGAGTGCCATCCCCGGTTGTATTCAACACACAGGGAGGGAACCCCCTTCCAAGTCCCTCCCATGCCCAATGTCCCGGACACCAGAAGTCACAAAGGGAACTCTGGACACCCTCCCCCACCCACGTTCAACTCATAACATAATGTGAATTACCACTAACTCGCAGCACCTGCCAATATGGCTGAGGACCAGACTACACCCCTAGAAAGCCTTCCATGACAGCAGGTAGTTTACAACACCATATTCCCCCATCACCCATTACCCAGCCACCCCCCTTCCCCTTTGACTGGGACACCAATAATCATTTGCAGTGCATAGAAATAGAAAGTTAGAAGCTCCTATAGTGGCTAGGTGAGAGAGATGGGAAGGCCATGTGGCCTGTATATCTACATGTGGCAGCCACCGCCCACCCCCCTGACCTACCATAAGCCATCCAGTCTCATCCTCTCAAAGCCTCTGGCCTCTTCGTATGTAAAGGATCAGGCTATACACTCTGGGCTACGGAGTATCAGGCATCTTGAGGAGGGAGAACAGGTATAACACTGGCTTTGACAAGGTCCTTCGAGTTCTCAGTTCCTTCCAGGAGTCAACATAGAAAAAGCCCCAAACAAATGTGTGCCGTCAGACAAACCAAACAGGGTGATCTATCAATTCACAGGGGTAGGGCCAAAAGATATCCAAAGTATTCCCCATATCTCAAGGGTCCAAGACATCAGAGACATATTGCAAGCAGGGGACAGGGAGGAAAAACAGCAGCCAGCCAGTCAGGGCCGAAATCCACAGCAAGCATTACTCAACATCCACTTCTCAGGTGAGTTTCCTTAGTAAATACTGGACAAAGGCAGAGGCCCTGTCTGCTTCATGGAAGGAATAGGTTGCCCCCTTATATTTAATTTTTAATAGGGCAGGAAAGGCAAAAAAGAATTCCACCTTCAGCTCTCTGAGCTTGTTCATTATCGGGTAGAACACCCATTGTTTTTTCTGCAGACACTGAGAGTCGTCTTGGAAAATGATCAGCCTATTACCTTCATACACAAGTTTCTTTTTGTTCCGATACACATTCAACACTGCTTGCCAGTCCCTGAAATTATGAAACCGAACTATGATCTGCCTTGGAGGTTGGTCCACAGGCAGTTTAGGTATAAGAGCCGATGTGATGTGCTCTTAAGCTTAATTTTACCCCCTTTGGGTGACATGCCAAGCAATGTAGGGAGAGTTACAGCACAGAACTCTTCAGCCCTCACACCCTCCATGCCTTCTGGGAGCCCTCTGATATGAAGGTTTAAGTGCCTGTGATAGCTCTCCTGATAATCAAAGAAATCATTAAAATCTTGAAGTTCCTTTTCAAGTCTAGCCATTTTGTCTGGTAATGGACCAACGAAGTCCTCCAAATGTGAAATCCGTTGCTCTGCCTCAGCAATCTGCAATGCGTGAGATGCATTCTGTTCAGTGATACCTTGCAAGGTGGATTCTATTTTATCCAGGTATGGATTTAAGGCTTCCATAACCTGCTTCAACAGCATGCGGCCTAGGGTGGACATCTCAGCCGCAAAGAGCTAGACCAGGTTAGGGCCTTCGGTAGGTGCAGCTGGTGGCTGCTTCTTAGGGTTTTTTGATGCGGACTGTTGCAATTTTCCGGAGATTGGAATGAGACAGTCATCCAACATTAATTGAGGTATGGTGTGCACTAGCTGAAGCCGAGAATAAATAAATAAACAGTCATCCATCATTAATTGAGATAAGGTGTGCACCAGCTGGAGTCCAAAATAAACTTTGAGAGTTTGATATTTTAAATACTTTATGTTCTGGCTCAGGTAAAGCGTATCTGCTCTGCTAGCTGCTCATTAGTACCCCCCATATCCCCTTTTAATAGGAGACTGGATGTAAGATTTTGTCCTGATCTGTGTTTTCAGACTAGCACTAGACACAAGACAATCTACTGAGTATGCCAGTGCCTATGTGCCCTAGCAATAGTGCATTCCTTCCCATTACCAGCTCACCTTCGGATTGTATACAGTGGCAAACCCTGGCAATGTTCAGGCCCAGGCAAAGCTGGTCAATGGTTCACAAAATCTGAGGCTGAGTTGGCCACATGCCATCGGACTGAATCAGAGGGACCTGATGACCAGTCAGAGGAAGGTTGAGGACTGAATAAAACTTTGGAACTGGGCATCACATTTTTATGTGGATGAAAAAGAAAGAAAAAGACAATATGTACACACCAGTTCTTAGTGGAGAGGAAGTATTTTTACTAAAGCTCCACCAACTGTAGCACACCAAAAGTGCAAATGGCTGGTCTAGGCACTCCTATTATTGCTTTTTTCATATTTATGTACGTACGTATTTATTTATTTAAAGTTGGTGACCGGAAGAGGCACACTAAGCTGAGGCTTGTTTCCAGGTGCCACCTAGGGGATGGGGAGAAGGGAGCAACACAAAGCATAAGGCATTTTTCAAATAATTACACAAAGAATTTTTACCATTTTTATACAGGCACATAACCATTCATTATATAAGAATGACTTAAGGCAAGGCAAGGCAGGGCAAATTTTATTTATATGGTGCCTAATCCTGGAGGCTCTGGGCACCTTAAGAGACATACAATAAAACAGACAATAAAACCATAAAATTACATTTGTACAATTTTAAATAAATACAATATAAGTCCATTTAAAAACTTTCAGGGTGCAATAATGAGGGACTGAGCAAAAAAACATGATGAAATTCAGAAGTCATTAAAAGCCAGGACAAAGAGGTGGGCCTTCAGCCTCCACTTAAACACCTCTACCGAGGGGGCCTCCTGGACTACAGATGAAAGTGAGTTCCACAGGGATGGCCCAGAAATGGTAAAAGCATGATCTCCCAAGGTCCTGAGCCGAGCCCTGGGAATGTCCTGGACGCCCTTCAAGGAGGAGTGGAGGGAGAGCGAGCAGAGGTCACCGGTGTCAGGAGCTCTAACAGATAGCCAGGGCCCAGTCCATTTAAGGCCTTATAGGTGAGAAGACCCACCTTGTTAAGGACCTTCCACCTGACTGGCAGCCAGTGCAGGGCACGCAGAACCGGAATTACATGACTGGACCTTGAAAAACCCGTCAGCAACTGGGCTGCTGTGTTCTGCACCAGCTGCAATCAGCGGAGGGTCCCTCCTGTGACCCCAAAGTACAGAGCATTACGGTAGTTGAGACTGGTGGAAACAAAGGCGTGCACTAGCATCAGCAAGTTGGCATACAAAGTAAACAAGAGCAATACGTCTGGCTTTTTGGCCGAGGAGAAAAGTGTCAATAATTGGAGGCAGGAAGTGGTGAAGGCAGCAGGTGGTTGACCAAGTTGGTGAAGGACATAGCATGAGCAGCTATCAGTGAAAGGAGAGTGTTCAGCTAGGGCTCTTTGATGACAGGTGAGGTGGAAGAGAGATGAATGGAGAGAGGAAGAGAATTCTGGAGGTGGGGGAGCCTAAAGGTGAAAGCAGTAGAGCTGGCACAAGACACAGGATGAGGAAGGGAAAACCAGAAATCCCTGAACTGGAGGGTATTGGAAAGCTCAGCCGCAGTGGAGAGGGAAGAGGAGAGGTAGGAAGGGGGGAACCAAACAGGAATTTGGAGATGAAGAGAGAGGAATGCAGCTTGCGACGACAGTGAAGTGAGGAAAGGGAGGAGTGAAGAGTGCAGTGCTGGGTGCAGGGAGTGCCCGTTCAAAACAAAGTGACAGAAGGCATTGTAGAGTGAAACGAGCTTAGTCAGAGTGGAGGCTGGGGCACTGCCACAGATAATGTCAGCATAATCAAAGGTGGGTAGGACCATTTTTGTGAGGAAAGCAAGGCAAGCGTTCTGAGGGAGGGAGTCTTTGTTGCGATATAGACCACCAAACCTGGGGCGAAGCTTAGAATGGATGTGCTCGATGTGTTTGGAGTAACCTAGGTGGCAATCAATCCAGACACCCAAGTATTTATAGTAGGGGACATCTTCCAGTTGGGCCCCATGCAAGGTTAAGAATTTGGGCAGGGAGGAGAGGTTGGTTAGTTTGTGAGGGGAATCAAATGTCATTGAAAATGTTTTTTTTTTTTAAACATTAACTTTGGGGTGGTTGACTTGAAACCTCTGTAGAACCAAGTGAAAGGCAGCTTGGAGCCGAGATTCAATATCAGGAGCAGAAGAAGCAGAGACATAAAGAATTTGTATCATCAGCATACATTTGTGTGTTTGAAGGAGAGCAAGCTGATGGAAGATCATTTAGAAATATAGAAAAGAATATCAGCCCCAGGACTGAGCCATGGGGTACACTGGCATGATTGGGGATGGCGCCACTTACTTGGACATGCTGGGAGCGACAGGAGAGGTAGGACTGAAACCAATTTACCACTGGGGTGGAGTCTGGCAGAGTTACATTTATTTAGCAAGAGGGGGTGGGAGACCGAGAAGGTCAATAAAAAATGGCAGCCATTAGGTGGCCTGTGTCAATACCAGAAAGGACAGAGTTAGTGACACCACACAGAGAGAGAGAGAGAGAGAGAGAGAGAGTGAGATGACAGTTGACTGAGTAGCTCAAAATCCAGATTGGAAAGGGGAGAAACAGTCTGTGGAGTTGAGGAAATCAGTAATTCTAGAGAGGACTAGGGATTCCTGAAGTTTAGCCAGGTAAGGAAGAAGGAATATATGGCGATAGTTACCTGGTGTGCATGTATCCCCACCCTTTGCTCAGTTTGCAATCCAGTTCAGCCCCCAGTGGGTCTGCTCACACCAATAATCCTAACCAATGAAGAAATTAAAAAGGAACTTGCAGAGATAATGGCCAGACGCACCCCAGAAGAAATTGACCAGGAAACTGAACAAATAATGGCTAGATGGTCTACCTGTTACCCAACCCATGGAACCTTTATGAGTCAGCATAAATGAACCTCTTTTAGGCATCACAAATTAATTCTATGCAATGTCAAAGTCATTCTTTGGTCGGTGTGATTAAAATATCCCTTTCCACTGCAATAAACTAATAAGCAGATCTAAGCATTTATACCTTGCAGTTTGGACCTCAACTTTTCCTGCCTAAGCATATAATTACAGTTGTGTTTAATACTTAGGTATATGCTTTTAATAGCTAACCATCTAGCCATTATTTCTTCAATTTTCTGGTCAATTTCTTCTGGGGTGAGTCTGGCCATTATTTCTTCAAGTTCCTGGTTAATTTTTTCATTGGTTAGTATTATTGGGATCAGCAGACCCACTGGGGGCTGAAATGGATTGCAAACTGAGCAATTTCCTCTGCCATTACAGAAGTGTATTGGAGGATAGAAACATGGATCTTCAGGATCATGCATAGGATAAATAGTTAACATATTTGCTAAATGACAGTTCTGTCCATCACACTCAAATGTCAAGCATTGACGGAGATCTCCATGACAGACCAAAATATGGCATCTAAGATGTTCAACTATTCGGGATTGTCCCAGACTTGGGAACATCACACCACAAAGCACACACTGGGCTCTGCATCCGATAAAGTTCAATCAACAGGGCCGCAGCCGAGACTGATTGTTTTCTTGGGTCAAAGGAAGGACATTCCCCATGGTGTCTTAGGCAGGATAGGGCAGTTCTAAAATAATGACCCTGCCCATGAAACCAGCCATTCTGAAAGTAAAAAAAACAATTTGTTTAAGTAGATGCACAGGATTCAGGTAATGATTACTTTCTACAACATCAGAGCAGCAAGACAACAGCAGTGATTCTCAAAATCACTAATGTTATATGAAATGGTGACAGTAGCCAATCCAAGCCAATCCAACAGCCATTTTATCCAGTTTACTGGATTTAGCCAATCCCATTCTCCTTCCGTAGTTATACCCCCAAATACTGATTCAATGGCATAAGTGAAGTTGCGCTTCCAGTTGGAAAGCTCTGTTTCTGGCTGCTCCAATTCAAGTTTTACTATCTGTTCTTGTAGAATTGCTGTGTCCTCCTGCACTAAGTTAATTGTCTTGTTAATTGATATTATATCATTGACAGGTTTCCAAGCCAGGGGAACCTTGCAAAGGAAGAAGGAGTGCTTCAGTAGATGGGTAAGTGGGAAGGAGATGGCAGGTGCAGAGATGCGAAGGAGGAAAGGATCAAGATTGTCCAGGCTGGACTTATTGGGGTTGAGCGCTACTAGGGCATTATAGACTTTTAGGAAGGAAACTGAGGGGAAAGCATAACCATTTGGGGTGCAGGTGGGTGGTGGAGGAGGGGGTGGGAGGTAGGGGTTGGAGGAAAGTGTGCAAGTTATGAAAAAGGAGTTAAATTCAGAGGTTACAGAGGCTGGGTCGGAGACTGGCATGCCGTCAATGGCAAGCATGAGGGTTGACTGTAGGGTGGGAGGGTCAAGGAGAGAATGGATTGTGTGCCAGAAGTTGGCAGGGAAGTTATAGTTTAGGTAAAGCTGGGAGCTTAAGTCTGTAGCTTTGGCAGACCTTATAGCTTTGGTACAGGTGTTTCTTGGGGTCCTGTAGCACTGTAGGTCAGAGGGGGCACTAATGGCTTTGAATCTGGCCCAAACGTGGTTGAGAGTAAGAGGGCTTCAGGGTCTAGGGATCTGAGAGAGCGAATCCTGTCACAAACGCACTCTGCAGGTCAGGCCCTCTGCTCCCACAGTGCCAACCTCAGAGTGCAATAGTGTGAACAGGTAACAGACAGGGTAACCCTTCTGTCTGCTTTTGGATCCAAATCACCTTTAGTCTCAAGTTCTAGGGGGGATTCAAATTGTGAACCATATGCTAGTGTACCCAATGTACAGGCTCAGATATGTACCCTCTTTGGGGATTGCGGTACAACCTTTCACCAGGGGCACCAAGCCAGGCTTCCAAAATGAACCCTTTAAACTCTATAAAAGACCTTAGGTATATTCCTACCTTTTCCCAGTTTAGTAACACCATGAAGCTGTTAAACAATTGTCAGACTTAACCCTCTATACGTCACATGCAAAAAAGAACTGGCAGACACCCAGGCAGTCTTTCAAATAATAGGTACTTTACTAAAAGATGATAAAAATATGAAAAATGTAAACAGAGAACAATATATCAAAGAGTTCACAATCATATAAAAGAGCAAGGGAAGATTACAAAACAAAAACTCCTACCACCATACATTTAGACTTTTTCTATCTAATGCATTACCTCTGAAGTGCTTATAGTTAGTTTCTTTCGGAGTCCCAAAATAATATGTCATATTCCCCAGTTGCAAGGATACATTTCAACTCCATCTCCCCACCCCTTGGTGAGTCATCTAGCTCCTCCTCTTAGAATATAAAAAAATAGGAACATGAAGTCCTAACAGGAGGTATATTAAATAAGGTGACATCAGCAAAAATTCCACTTCCTAAATATGACTCCTTAATTAAACATTTTTCTCTTTGATCTTGTGTGGGTCCTGTTCCCAAGGCATAGCAAAGGGTTTTACAACTTTTAGCACCATGGTGGTATCAATGTTCTTCCTATAGGAATCATAAAACTTTATGAGCCGCATATCCTGACAGCTAGGTCAGTTCTAATTAAGACAAAAAAAACAGGAGACCTTTAATCAGGTCTCTGGTCTTTTTTAATTACCTCCTGGTTTCAATTTAATGTGTCCTGTAGCTTCACTGAACCCCCAGGTTTCATAAGCACAGGTTGTCTTATGTGAGACAAACGCCTACTATATTTTTTATATTACAAATATCATACAGCAATCATAACCAGCTGGCCAAGCGTCACACTCCTCCCCACCTAGAATGAATTTGGGGGCTCTATACCCTGCATGGGATGAACTCCCTAAGTCAGTTCTCTCCTCATATAGACGTGACAGGCCATCGGCGTTCTGATTGGTCGCTCCAGCCCTATGTAAGATCATCATGTCATACCCTTGCAAGGCAAGACTGCATTTTAATAGTCTACCATTAGTTTTTCCCATTTGTGTCAGCTAAACCAGGGGGTTGTGGTCAGTTTGTACCTCAAAGTGCTGCCCATATAAGTATGGCTGTAACTTCTTTAGGGCCCGCACTTTGGCAAGTCACTTTTTTTCCACAGTAGAGTAAGCCTGCTCTCTGGGAAGTAACTTTTTACTCAGGTACGCTACAGGGTGATCTTTCCCTTGGTGGATGTCTGACTCAGTACTGCCCCAATACACACATCTGAGGTGTCAGTCTGGACTATAAAGGGTCTGCTATAGTCAGGACTTGTTAATACAAGAACACTGCACAGTGCCTCCTTCAGTCTGGTAAAGGCTTTTTCACAGGCTTCCCAGGTAATTTTCTTAGGCATCTTTTTCTTTACCAGGTCAGATAGAGGAGCAGCCAGGGCACTGTAATTAGGTACAAATTTCCTATAGTACCCTGTTGTCCCTAGAAAATTCCTGACCTGCTTCTGCATTTCTGGTCTGGGCCATGCCTTGGTCACCTCTATTTTTACTTGGTTAGGATGGAGCTGTCTCCGGCCTACAACATGCCCGAGGTATGCCACTTCAGCCATGGCCACCTGGTATTGCTCAGCTTTGACAGTGAGCCTGGCCCTCTGTATCCTGCCCAGCACTTCCCTATGGTGGGATAGGTGTTCCTCCCAGCTGGCACTAAAGATGGCAATGTCATCCAGGTACGCCACGGCATACTCCTCAGCACCATTTAACACCTGGTTCACCAACCTTTGGAAAGTGGCCGAGGCGTTCTTCATTCTGAAAGGCATTACTTTAAATTCAAATAAGCCTATCAGAGTGATAAAGGCCTACCTCTCCCTAGCTCTGTCAGTTAACTCTACCTGCCAATACCCCTTTATCAGGTTAATAGTTGCAACATATGTCACCCCTCCCAACTTGTCCAGGAGTTTGTCTGTCCAGGGCATCGGGTGGATGTCTGACTTCATGACTGCATTCAGTCCATGATAGTCCACACAGAAATGAGTAGAACCATCTGGCTTGGACACAAGGACTAGGAGTGAGGCCCAGGGGCTGTGGGATCTCTGGATTACCCCTACATCCAGCATTTCCTCCATCTCCCTCCTAATGTCCTTTTGGACAGCCTCTGACACCCTATATGCTGTCCACCGTATGGGCATCTGTGTCCCTGTCTTCACATAATGCACTGCTAAGGGGGTTAGTCCAGGCTTCGCACTAAACAGTGGGGCAAAGTCTGCTAGAACCTCCCTTACTTCCTGGATCTTGTCCTGGGCCACCTGGGGTGAGAGTTTAACTGCCTCCACAGAGGACTCCTGCTTGCTTTCTTCCAGCAAGTCCAGAAGGGGGTCTCCTTCATCCGTTCTCTCCCCAGGACTACGTACTGCAAACATCATGTCAGCCCTATTAGCATATGGTTTCATCATGTTAACATAGTACATTCTTTCTGTCTGCCTTTTGTCAGGCAACTCTATGATATAGCTGACACCATTTACCTTTCTAACTACTTTGTATGGTCCTGCCCACTCAGCCTGCAGCTTGTCTTTCTGGACCGGAATAAGGACCATGACTTCCTGACCCACCGTGTATGAGCGAGCTCTGGCTCTGTGGTCGTACCACACTTTTTGTTTCTGTTGGGCAGCTGCCAGGCTGCTCTGGGCTGTCCCCAAAAGCTCCTTCAGCCTTTCCCTAAACCTAAGGACATAATCCGCTATGGGAGTGCCCTGGGTGGCATGCTTGCCTTCCCAGTCCTCCCAGATCAAGTCTAGGGGTCCACCTACCCAGTGTCCATATAAGAGCTCGAAGGGGGAAAATCCTGTCAACTCTTCGGGCACCTCCCTGTATGCAAACAACAGGTGGGGAAGGTATTTCTCCCAGTCCCTCCCATGCTGCTCAGCAAATGCTTGGAGTATTGAATTCAGGGTACCATTAAATCTTTCCATAAGCCCATTGGCTTGCGGGTGATAAGGTATCATGCACCTCTGCAGCATCCCACACTTCTCCCACAAACATGTCATCAGGTCTGATATGAAGGAACCTACTCGATTGGTGATAACCTCCTGCAGAAACCCAACACGGAAGAAAATCCCAAGTAAGGCATCTGTCACTTTGTCTGTCCTCAGTGAGGATAGTGTGACTGCCTCTGGGTACCGGGTGGCATAATCCACCACAGTCAGGATGAACCTCTTCCTGGAGGAGCTGGGGTTATTTAAAGGCCCCACAATATTCATTCCCACCCTCTGGAATAGCTCCTGCACTATGGGCAATGGAATTATGGCAGCTTGGGTTTTCTTACCCATCTTCCCTATTTCTTGGCACCAGTGACAAGACCTGCAATACTACTTCACCTGCTGGGTGAAGTTAAGCCAGTAGAAATTTTGGGCCAAATGCTGCATAGTGCGTGCAATTCCCAGATGACCAGACAAGAGAATATTGTGTGCAATATTGAGCAACTACTCAAGGTACCCCTGGGGACGACAAGCTGCCTGCCTGAAGAGTAAGGGGGAAAGTGACTAAATGGCTGAAGCGGCTACTCCTGAAACTGCTTAAACATCATGACAAACTCTGGTCAAAATGGAAATCCTCCTCTTGCCAAGCTGACCTGGATGCCTACCGCTCACTTTTGGCTATACAAACCTCCTTCTTACATGTGTTACGCAGTGTCTATTACTGCGAACTTCTCAGATCCTTGGCCACTAACCCCAAAAGTTATTGGTCCCAAATTAAAGAGATAATTGACAATACTAAGTCACAAATTCCCAATGACCTAATATTTAGTGACTCTCTCTGTAACAGTCCTAACACCATTGCCAATGCCTTTAATGAGATTTTTATGACAGTTCCCATCACCCCTCCTCTCACATCCCATGGGTCACAATCTCCTCCATCTCCACAGGTTCCACACGTTGCACCTCCTACTTTGATTCTCTCCCTGGTCACCCAACCTCAGGTCCTAAAACTTCTGAGCACCATTCCTATGCATGGCAGTACAGGGCTGGATAAGCTAGAACCCTATATCCTTAGGCTAGCTGCCTCACTTCTTGCCACTCCTGTAACTCGTCTTTTTAACCTTTCCATTTGCTCCTCTACGGTGCCTTCAGCATGGAAATCTGCTAAGACTATTCCAGTTTTCAAGAAAGGGGACCCCAAATTACTATCTAATTACCATCCCATTGCACTTCTGCCTAAACTCTGCAAGATACTTGAGAAATTAATACACCGCCAGATATCTGATCACTTGCTACAATTCAATCTCCAGTCCCCCCATCCAGCATGGTTTTAGGGCTGGTCATAGTACCACCACTGCTCTTACTCTTTTCACCAGCGAGATAAAATCTGACAAGGACAAAGGTCTCCTTACTGGTGCTGTGTTCATTGACCTCACCAAGGCATTTGATCTAGTAAATCACACTTTTCTCCTGAATAAACTACGTGCCCTTGGGGCTTCTAGATCCATGGTGGCCTGGATTCACAGCTACCTTGACCATAGGTCACAGTCTGTTCTCTTTGGCAAGGTCCTCTCATCTCTTTCCCCCCATCTCCTGTGGGGTCCCTCAGGGCTCCATTCTAGGGCCTTTGCTATTCTCTATATTTGTCAATGACATTCTAACATCTAATCCACATTGCCACTCTATCATGTATGCTGAATAATTGGTCCTTTACACTGCCTCCAGTTCAGCTAAGGTCATCAATGATCACCTATCATCTGCATTCCAGGAACTCCAATCCTGGTTCTCCTCTAACTCTCTCGTACTCAATTTACCAAAAACCCAGGCCATGCTATTTGGATCGTCTAAGAAACTCCCTGTTGTGATGCCAGAATTTCAAGTGCTTTGCCTGGATAAGTCTATAGTCTCCCCTACTGTATCCTTTAAATATCTGGGGGTGTTGCTTGCTCATATAAGTGAGGTGTGCAAATTAGTCAATATCAAGATTGGAGCTTCATATTGTGTGCGTCACTCATTAACTCTGGCTGCTAGGATCTCTTTAGCTCAAGGAGTCCTTCTCCTCACTCTACTCTATGCTCTCCCTCTCCTTTCCCATGCAAATGCCACTGGCCTTCACAAATGGGATGTTGCTTATAACATGATTTGCAGATTTGTCCTATCAGCACCTCGCCTATTGCACCACTGCTTGCTTTACTCTGCTTTGCACAGGCTGTCACCTCGTTCCAGACATTCCTATTCTCTGGGTTGTTTCATTAACTCCTTAACCAGATATCCTCACCCTGCCTCACTTGTGTCAATGCTCTCCCCTTTGCCTCAGTCCCGTACTCAAAGGTCCTCTGATGCCCAGCTGCTCTCCATCCCATACTGTTCCACTAAAATGGGGGAACAAGCTTTCTCTCATTTTGCTCCGAAATTTTGGAGCTCTCTGCCTTTCCACCTAAAGTGCTTCTTATTTCACTCCTCCTTCAAAACTGCACTTTTTCTCACTTATATTCATTTGATACTTGTGACTGCACCTAACCTTAGTTGTTCTTTTGCTTCTTCTCTTTTCCTTTATTGCTGCTACCTATTACAATACTTACTGGCATTGTGCTCACCTATACCTACTCTGTCCATCCCTGCGTGGATGGTTTGTATGGGCTATTTATGTTGATGTATGGTTGTCTATTGAATGTTTTGCTTATTCTTATTATTGTTGGTAAAATTGTTAAGCTCTTCCTTGGTATTGTTTCTATGCTACCTATGACTGATTGTTTGCTTTTATCATGTAATCTCCCGGATCGTGCCTGAAAATGGGTAGGGTTATTGCCCAGTGTACTTACCCAGTCATCAAAAGCTAATTAATAAATAAATACATACATCAGTCCATTTTCCCAATAAACCTTATGTTTACAGTCACTTCCCTGTGCTCTGTCAGAGTCTGCCCAAACCCTCAGTTTCTCTGGACTAGCGTCACTTTTCTGAGCAGCTGCAAACTCCTTACACCTTCCCAAGAAATGGGACAGGTCCCCTTTAGTCTCTAAACTAGGATCCCTAGCATTAGCGTCAGGGCACTCAGGATCATTGTCATCCCTAACCCTCTGACAATGGGTCATCACTCCTTCTTTGGAGTAACCCTCCATAGCTGTGTGGTTAACTGCTACTGGGGAAATTTCTACTCCCTTTTCATTAGTCTCTGTATCAGGAGACACAGGCTGGGGAACCAGCCTCCCAGTGGTTTCCACAATGGCTTCTTTGGGGTCCGGGAACTATAATTTCCTCATCCCGCTTGGCTACGGGTCACTGCACACACCATCCCAATTGAGATTATTGCCAAGGATGATGTCAACTGCTAAGGTTTTGGCTACAGCCACGTATTGCACAGTTCCCCCTGTTTCACCACAGTCTAGGAGAAAACTAACAAGTGGCAATGTGGTCTCCTCACCAACGAACCCTTGCACAGTTACAAATTCATTTGGTATAAGCTGACCAGGGTCTACCAGATCCCCTTTTACCAATGTCAGGGATGCCCCTGTGTCTCTTAACCCTTGTGTCTGTACACCATTCACCGTGATTGGGTGCATGTGTTCCCTCATATTCACAGGCATGCTTCCAGGGACACACAAACAACCCACTTCTTTCTTAGCCCCATTCTGCATATTGCTCATCCTTTTGGGACACTGGCAATATGCCCAGTTTCTTTACAAACCCAACATTTGTTTCTTTTCTCAGAGAAATCTTTTCTTTGAAACCTGGGGCTAACTGGTTTCGGTGGAGGCGGTAAGGGTTTTAGCTGCCCTGAAGGTGTGCTTTCCCTTTCTGCGCTGCCATGCCTGCCCCATTCAGTCTCAGAGCAGGTCTGCTCTTGGCATAGTGGTCTGAGAGTTCAGCAGCCTCTTGCACTGTTTTGGGATCTCGGTCCTCCAGCCAGCTTTTCAGCTCTGCTGGGCATGCCCCCAAAAAACTGTTCTAACAAACTAGCTTTTTCAATTTTATCTACAGAGTTTGCTTCAATTCCTACCCACCAACGTTTTAAACATTGACGTTGTTTCATGGCTATCTCCTCGTAGCTCATTTCAGGGCTTCTCCTGAGCTTATGGAATTTAGCTCTATATGCTTCTGCAGTTAAATCAAACTTTTTTAAAAGTGCAGCTATAAGTTTGCTTTAATCATTATTGTCCTCATTGTCCATTTGACCAATGCATTCCGAGCTTTCCCGATAAGTAGCTGGGATAGCTGGAAGCTCCAGGACCCTCTAGGAATATTTGCCTGTATATAAACATTTTCAAAGGAATTTAAAAAGGCATCCATATCCTCCCCCTCTTTAAATTCAGCTATCAATTTGGAATTTAATTTGCAACCCAGTCCTGTAGTTCCAGTTAAGCCCAAACCACTTACTTGCTCTGGTGCAGGTGGTTGGAGTCGTAGCTTCTCCAGTTCATGTGGCCTCTGGCGCTCACGCTCCTCACGGTCCGCCTCTTGCTGTTCACGTTTCAGCTGCTTGCTATTCTCGCTCTGCGTCTCTCTGGGACTCCAGCTCTATTCTGCGCATCTCAATCTGCAGCCTGAGTGCTTCTGGCTCCAGAATGCTGGTGACCTTCCCCTGCTGCTGTGGCCGTTCACTTGCACTGGCCCTGTTGCCCTCCTCACCAGATCTGGACACTGCACTGGCTGCTGGTCCCTCCACACCCAAGGTTTGGTCCTTTATAGTCACAGTCAGTGACTTGATACTCTGGGTATCTGCTGCCATCAGGGCATCCACAAGATTCTGCTTAGCCACTCTCGCCTTGTGCAGGACTCCTCTATCCTGGCACAACTGCCTCAAGTAGTCTGCAGTGTACCCACTGTAGTTTGAAGCCATCTTCTTCCCTAACTAAGACTACTCTAACTTGCACTTTAGAAACAAAAAATAAAACCGGTAGGAACTTGACTGTAAGCAAAATGATATAGTTCTGTTTCCTCTTTAAAAATAAATCACTGCCTTATTTTTCAAGTGAGCTGTACAGTATTAAGTTGACACACTGAACAGTTAAAGCTTGTGTTTTTTTTTTAATCACACCGCTGCTAACCAAACCTGTCACAAATGCACTCCACAGGTCAGGCCCTCTGCTCCCACAGTGCCAACCTCTGAGCGCAATAGTGTGAACAGGTAACAGGCAGGGTAACCCTCCTGTCTGCTTTTGGGTCTGAATCACCTTTAGTCTCAAGTTCTGGGGGGATTCAAATTGTGAACCTTATGCTAGCATACCCGATGTACAGGCTCAGATATGTACCCTCTTCAGGGATTGTGGTACAATCTTTCACCAGGGGCACTGAGCCAGGCTTCCAAAATGAACCCTTAAAACTCTATAAAAGACCTTTTCCCAGTTTAGTAACACCATGAAGCTGTTGAACAATTGTCAGACTTAATCCTGTATACGTCACATGCAAAAAAGAACTGGCAGACACCCAGGCAGTCTTTCAAATAATAGGTACTTTACTGAAAGATGATAAAAATATGAAAAATGTAAACACAGAACAATATATCAAAGAGCTCACAATCATATAAAAGAGCAAGGGAAGATTACAAAACAAAAACTCCTACCACCATACATTTATACTTTTTCTATCTAATGCATTATCTCTGGAGTACTTATAGTTAGTTTCTCTCAGAATCCCAAAATAATATGTCATATTCCCCAGTTACAAGGATACAGTTCAACTCCATCTACCCACCCCCTTGGTGAGTCAGCCAGCTCCTCCTTTTAGAATATAAAAAAATACAAACATGAAGTCCTATCAGGAGGTATATTAAATAAGGTGACATCAGCAAAAATTCCACTTCCTAAATATGACTCCTTAATTAAACATTTTTCTCTTTCATCTTGTGTAGTTCCTATACTCAAGGCATATCAAAGGGTTTTACAACTTTTAGCACCATGGTGGTATCAATGTTCTTCTTACAGGAATCATAAAACTTTACAAGCCCTATATCGTGGCAGCTGGGTCAGTTCTAATTAAGATAAAAAAACAGGAGACCTTTAATCAGGTCTCTGGTCTTTTTAATTATCTCCTGGTAACAGGTTACTATATCCTGTAGCTTCACTGAAACCTGGGGGGGGGGTGGCACCCATAAGCACAGGCTGTCTTATGCGAGACAATCACCTACTATACTTTTTATATTACAAATATCATACAATAATCATGACCAGCTGGCCAATCATCATAAACCCATCTGTAGATTGGGGGTGAGAAGAGAGTATGAAGTTTGCAGATACAGAGGGTCGTAAGGTGATTGCTGAAGATGTCAGGGAGGGTGCTGGCTGCAACTATCTGGTGAGGGTGGGTGGGAAGAATCCAGTCAAGAAGGGAGTGGTTCTGTGTGATGAGGTTTGGATGGGTATGCTTCATGATTAGTTGAATCAGGTTTAGGGATTCAATTTGCTTAGTGAAAGGCTTATGTGAAGGTGAGATCCAATTAAATTGAAATCACCCAGTATAAGTAGACAATGCATTTGTGTCAGAAGAAGTGATTATGTCTACGACTGAGGAGGGGGAAATGTTGGGGGAGGCGTAAAGCACAACAATAGAGCGAGGGAAGGAGGATGGGAAATTTAGGGTGATAATCAGACCTTCGTGGCAGGAGGGACTAGTCACTCTGAAAGATGCATGACAAGGTCGGTTGGACCAAGCATAGATTGCCACACCTCCTCCACGTTTTCCGTGGTCTTGATGAAATATTCGGTAGTTTGGGATGGATACCTGAGAGTCAGGAGTTTGTGATGAGAGACAGGTTTCAGTAATGCAGAGGAAGTTAGGGGAGTATTGGGTGACCCAGACTTGGATAGAATCAATCTTAGGGAGAAGACTTCTGGCATTGAGATGGCAGACTTTAAGGCTTTTGGGAAGATCACAGAGAGAGTGAGAGAGGGGACCAGAGTTGGGGTGGATGTTGCAGAGAGGATAAAGAAAAGGAAAGGGAGGAGGAGGTAGTGTTTAAGTTTTGGAGACTTCCATTTAGGGGTAGGGAAAGAGAAGGGTGTGTTCTGGAGAGGGGAAGATAGCCAATAGAGGAGTTCAAGGTTATGAACATACGAACATATGAAATTTGCCAGCAGATAAAGGCCTAGAGGTCTATCAAGTGTGCTCGAATGTGCAGCTAGCACCCCTTATTCTGCAGCTGCCCCTCCCTTCCACCCTTCCCCTTCATTAACCCTCCCCCTTGTCCTGTCCCATCCTCGTTTGAAGCAGTCCACTGTTCTACTGCATACCACTTCAGCAGGTAACGCATTCCACCCAGCCACCACCCTCTCTGTAAAAGTGTCTCCTCATCTCCTCCTGAACCTTCCTCGCCCAGTCTCATATCATGGCCCTGGTGGCCCTCCCTCCCTTACTTTGAACAGCCCTCTGTACCCATCTTGTTTATTCCTTTCATGTATTTAAAGGTTTCAATCATGTCACCCTGTCTCTCCTCTCCTCCAGTGAGTACATGTTCAACTCCTTCAACCTCCTCTCATATGATAAGTCCCCAGCCCCTTGATCATCTTTGTCGCCTGCACCCCTCCAGTAACTTAATGTCCCTCTTCAGATATGGACGCCAGTACTGCACGCAGTACTCCAGGTGTGGTCTAACTAATGACCTATACAGTAGCAGAATCACCTCCTCCTCCTCGAGGATATACCCTTGCAATACAACCCAGCATTTTATTGGCCTTTGCAGCTGCCTTCCTACATTGTGCGAGTTGTTCATTGACCCTGTAATGAGCACACCCAGATCCTTCTCCTCCTCTGTCTGGGCTAGCTGCACTCCCCCTAGCTGGTAACTCCTCCTTGGGTTCTTCATCCCAAAATGCAGCACCTTGCACTTTTTGGCATTAAAGCCCAGTTGCCAGGTGTCTGACCAGGTTTCAAGCTTTGCCAGATCATCCTACAACTCCTGCCATCCCCCTAGGTCATCCACCACCACGCCTACCTTGGTATCATCAGCAAACAGACTGATCTTGCTCTTGATGTCCCATGATATGTCTGCAATGAATATCCCAAACAACACTGGTCCCAGCACTGAGCCCTGTGGAACACCGCTCATCACTGCCCTTGGGTGTGAGAGCTCCCCACCCACCACCATCCTCTGTTGCCTTCCCTGCAACCAGTTTCGTACCCATCTCACCAGCTTTGCACCCACCCCGTGCCTACTAACTTCCTTCGCAGCCTTCCATGTGGCACTGAGTCGAATGCCTTACTGAAGTCCAGATACAGGACATCCACTGCATGGCCCCCGTCCAGTTGCCTAGTTACCCAGTCATAGAACTCAACCAGGTTGGTTTGGCAGGATCTGCCACATATGAAGCCATGCTGTCTGCTGTCCTGTAGTCCTTTGGCCTCTAGGAGGGCCACCAACCTCTCCTTCAGGATAGTTTGATAGGATAGGTTGAGAGAACATAAAGCAGTGAGGCCTGGGTGAAGGAGGTGAATGGCCAACAGTGGGGTGGGCAATGGGGGAGGAGATAATTTTGGATGCTTATCTGGCCATTGGTCTGGTGTTGTGGTTGCACCTGAATCGGCCATAGTGCTCAGCTTTTCACATTCTACATACCATTTTGAGGAATGCAACAATTCTGAGGGGTAAAAGAAGCGCATTGTTAATAATGGTGGAATGCTGAGATGTATGACATGGTACCAACCAATGCAGCACTGCAGTGTCAGTGTTGGATATCGGCCTAAGTGCCTGGTGCAAGACTTTATAACCAGCCAGCCTTCTTGGCCTAGAGGTGAAAGTGCTACCCAATGTCACAGATACGTACAAATGACCATAGGCCTTACGTCATATATATCCTGTAACTGCTGACTATTCTCATGTATGCCTGCATATCACATGTTGTTTTCTCCATTTGTATTATATGAATGTATTTTGATCATGTGTACTTGTACCCTTACCCCCTGCCCCGGGTCACACCTGGAAACGAGCCTCGGCTCAGTGTGCCTTTCCCAGTTAACAACTTTTAAATAAATAAATAATAAATATTTCATCAATACACTATGACAGATTCCACTGCTAAGTGGACCAAGACAACATTTCTTGGGGGAAGTCACACTTCAGCAAGGTCAGCTGCTCACCTTGCTTCAAGTACTGCATTCACTTTGCCATAAAAATGTTTTTTTTTTTAAACTTTATGTTTATTAAATTTTGCAAAAAAAAGCTCACAAAATACATTTTTAGGCTACATGTCAACAAAGTTGGCAAATAAAAGATGGCAAGTATTAACAAGATTGTATTTCCTTAATGTACCTACAGGTATGATGTCACCAGACAGTGTTTGCCAGGTGAGGGCAAACATTCATTTTCTTTTCACAGGGAGTATTTTCTCTTTTGAACTCTGATGGCTCTATTCATTGGATTTTGCTTTAAACTTATTTTTGAATTGAATATCCATCCCTGATATATTTCCTTACATGTGTGGTCCCAACAGCTACAGTATGTTACTTCTGCTCCAGTCCCTGCCTTCTTCTGTGTTGAGCAACACCACTGGGTCATTTCTCCACATCTGCATTGGCTTTACTAGTGGCTGTATAGAGAAGTATTTGAGGAAGTGCTGAGGTGTTATCACAAGAGAAACTTCACTTTCCAATTGCATGCCAGTTCAAAAGGTCAGGCTGTCTAACTACACTTTGTTCAGAATGAACAAACCGATGCAAAGCAAGTTTTCCTGTTCCTCTGAATAAAAGATAGAAGGATCTGAGGTAAACCACACTACTTTACTGTGGGGGAGGGTTGATGACGCAAAATAGAGGAATCATTGCTGTTTGGAAACCACAGTATTCAGGGGTATTTCTTCCCAGTCTCCACTTTCAGGACACACATTGCAGGAATATATAATTTAGTTGATTATTATGGAGATCATAGAGTTATTACCTGCTCCTTCATTGAATTATGACTGATGTTTAGTGTCATCAAATAACAATCTTCTGTTCAGAGCTAAAGCACAGGAAAACAGGTTCCAAGGAACTCTAGGTCCATCATGTCCACCCCCTCACCCCACCCCCACTTTAGAAACAGATGTAACCCCCCCTACAAATGAGGGTTCCCAAAAAGTCTTCCACAAGCTCGCCTAATTGCTCACTGTCTGGTTGGTGTTTGGCACTATAGCCGTTTAAATGTTTTTGCTGTGAGTGCCTTTAAAGCCTCCATGTACTGTCTCTTTAAGTGCTGCCTGATTGCAGAGATAATTAGTCTAAATGGGGGGTCTGAGTGCTTCTCTGCTCGAGTCCTGCCAGGGCTGCTGAATAATCGCTCCGTTTCTGCCATTGTTGATTGTGCAGCTGGAAGCCCTGCTGAAAGATGTAACTAATTGCCGGTAATCATTTAGAGTAGTGATGATAATGTAGTTTGTTCTAACCTGCCTTTCTTGCAGCAAGGACTGTTCAGTTTAGCTCCACCATTTTGGTCCCGAACTGCCGAATTGGACCAATCGCTATACTGGGACTCTAAAATGGAGCCTGCAACTAAAGGGGATATGTGGAGCCAGACTCTGGGAATTGTAGTTATGGACTGTTGGCACCTTTTTGCACCACCAGGGGGAGCATGTTGTGACTGAGCAGAACCGACCAATCAAACCTTTTGGATCTGAGGGAAATCCCCTGAACTGTCTGCTGGCAAGCCAGATCTAAGTTGGAAGCTGAGAGAGCAACAACTCGGATAGTTCGAGCAGCCGTTTTGCGCAGTACTTCACGCGGGAGAACTGTGGAAGGCCTAACTTCTGGCCTGCTCACCTGTTTTCTGCCCGGGGTGGGGGGGACAGGAGTATTTTCTGACTAATTCCATTTTTGTGAGAACAAAGAAGCTACCGAAATGTAACCAGGCTCAATCTGTAGAAGACCGAAGATTCTGCTAAATGCGATCAGCCTGTCAGCAACTTCAGCTACCTTTGAGCTCCCAGGTTTGAGCAGTGACTTTGCGATCGGGATCGGGGAGCAGTTTGCCTGGTACAGTAATCCGTTCCTTACATATAAATGTGCTGTATACTGAACGAGGGTCGCGGTTTACTTCTCCTTTTGTGTGAACTGTGTGTGGATTGCTGGAAGTTGTATCCAGCACAAAACGGACTAAATCCGTGGTTAGCTCCATGCGGCTGGGCCTTACCACGAGGGCCCCGCCATCCTACCCTGCTGCGCAGAGAAGAGCCATCCACGACAGACCTGCCTGGGGATCAGCCCCCTGCTCTACGCCCGAACAGTAACAACTCTGCTGTAATTCGTTTGGGTCCTGCTTCTCCAGAGAATTCATCTACTGCCTCAATCTTCGTCCATCCTGTGTCCAGTCTTGGGTATCGTGAGTAACCACCAGGGTAGCTCCCTGCAATATATAGCCAAATCAAAAGTGTGTCACCTGATTGTTTCTTGTTTCTTTTTTCTTCTGCACGAACTGAGCCCTCTGGCTCCAGATTACAATTAGAGTGTGATGCATGTTGTTTCTTTTCCTCACAGGGCCCCGACCAGCTGCAACGCCAGCCTACCCCGGGCAACAGTCCTGGCTAGCCCATCTCTCCTCCACCTGGGTACCCAGAGAGTGTAACTGTCACAGGGACTCCAAATGCCTGCACTGTAGAGTAAATTATAGAGTATTTAAGCTAATTACCCTGATTGTGCCCCTCCTGTGTTTTAACTCCCCGAATAAATCAGAGCTACTCTTTTTCTGCAATTCACATAGACTGTGGTTTCAGTTTGTGCTCACAGTATTGTACTGTTGCCATTTGTCCTGTCTAACCTTGTTTTACAGGGGGTCCCCATGGTCAAGCTGGAAAAACCAGTCCCAGTGGTAAGTGACAACTGCGTGGGTATTTGCAAAGCATATCAGGGGTATTGGGAAAGTAGTTATAGGGTATGGTTTCAGCCACTAGTGGGGAATGAGGGGGGTTACAGTATCCCGGAGGGCCGTGCCCAGGCTAATGTGACCACTACCAACCCTGACGTTCGGGTGGAGGCACCCATTACAGAACCTAGGCTCCTCAACCTGCTATTAGCCAAGCAGACAGGGGTAGTAGCCCTTGGGATAACGTCACCTAGAGGTTACACAGGGATGAAATACTGTGCACCATTTACAAAGATACCAGTTTATGGGGTTTCCCTACACATTCAACTACCCAGAGTACCCCACAATTCCCTTGGTAAGCAGAAATTTGTCAAGGCTTACTATAAAGGCCTGTACCATCTTTCTGTCCACCAACTACTCTAGTAGGCTGCTCCAAAGGCTCACCACCCTCCGGGATGAAATGTGCCTCTTATTATTACTTCTGAATTTACCTCACTTCAGTTTAAGGGCATGTCTCTGGGTCCTGCTGCAAGACGGTGGGCAAAAAAGATCCATAGAACTAACCCTCTGAGCAACAGATTAAAAAACTGATACCATGGTTGCAGTAGATTAAAAATACTTTTATTGAAACAAACCCTGTCACGCAAGCCAAAAAGTGCAAAAACAGGTGCTAGAAGTGGCAGTGTGGACCCTCAACATTTTGCACCCGTGCGTGGTGCCTTTCCAAGAGGAAATCTTCTATGTTTCAATGAAAATATTTTTAATCTACTGCAACAGTGGTACCAGCTTTTTTATCTTTTGCTTAGAGGGTTAGTGCTATGGCCAGGGCCGGTGTTAGACTTGATGGCAGCGCAAGCAAACAAACCTGTGGCAATTCCAGTAGTGTGTAGTTGGGGGGGAAGGGTGCTATAAAAGAATTAAAAATGTAAACTACAGTATAGGCCAGAGTTCTGGGGGATACCTAAGCCCCCAGAACATTTTTTTAAATTTGGTGCATTTTGGGTGTCACTTAAAGCAGAATTTGCTACCCTGATACCCCCTCCCCATGCCCAGTAAGGTGGACCCTAGCCCTCCTCCCCAGAGTCCCCACAGTCCAGTATGTTGCCTGAACCACCCTCCCCACAGCCTAGTCACCTGCTCCACTGCATGGCCCCCAGCCCTCCCCAAGCACAGCAAGCTGCACTCTAGGTCCCCTCCCCAGAAGCCTCAGCCCTCCCTCACCACATGATCTGTAGCCACGGTGTGTGCTCTCCTTTTATCAGCAGTGCCATTCTCTGTTCACTCCTACTGGGCTGAGCTGCTGTTCTTTGCACTGATCACCCAGAGCTGCCACTTTTAATTGACTCAGACACATGCAGTGCTTTCCCTGTTGTAGAGAGGCGATGGTTCCCAGAGGTCTCCTCCAGACAGACATGGAGAGACTGAGATTTCTGAGCAACAGGAGTCTGTATTTGAATATGAATACACACACACACACACCACAAATTAATTTGCTTAGCCATATTCCATTCATAGTTTGAGCATGAGCAGCACCACTCAACCCAACCCTGGCCTACTTACGTGTCGTGGCTCGCTCCCTCACTCTCTTGTCTTGTCAGTAAAATAAATAATTACAGTACTACTACACACACACACAAAATGCACTCTGAAATGACAGGTTGATTAAGTACTGTCACTGAATATGACTCTGTTAGCCCAGGGGCTGAAATACAGCACAAGGATATGTACAGATTGACTTGACTGGTCAAGTCAGAGAATGATGAATAACACACAATACAACTTAGAAACAAAGTGTTTACTGAAAATAAATGTTTTCACAAAAAAGCACCACCAGATTATAACTAATTCGACATTTCAGATGTGGATGAGCATCAAAGTCCTTGTAGGGATTGGGTATAATAAATTTCTGCAAGAGATGTGCCTTGTATAGAACACATCCACCTGTGACATTCTTAAGGCCAAGATAAAAAATAAATAAAAAACAAAACAAAAAAAAAACATGAAAGCTGAATTAGCATTTATCCTGCAGTGCAACATTACTTAATGCTTTATGCATAAAAACAGTTTGACAGGCAGACTTAAGATGTTAGTATTTCTCCCGCTATGTATTTTCTTGTCTATACTGTGTAAAACTGTCATCCTATGTTCTCCCCTCACCCAGGACGCATCTGTAATTGAGCAGTACTCTGCTCAGTATGCCTTCCTGGTAAAACGCTTAAATAAATAAATAAATAAATAAATAAATAAATAGACCCTCGATTTCTTTCTGCCTATGTGCAATAGAGAATTGGAGCAGTGCAATTTAAGCCATGTTTACATGGTCACAGTTGTACTGGAGTAACCCGGGTGCTCAGGTTGCTCCAGTGCAAATGTGACATGTAGACAAGTACCCGATAGGGGTAAGCCACTTGCTAAAATGATCCAAGATTCTCTGGTAAGCTGGGGACACCAAGAGAAGTGAGTGGCTTACAGCAGCGTAAGTGGCAGTGTGGACTGTCTGCGCCGTAGCGACTCAGCAGATGTCCAGCTCTTCTGTGATGCACGGCCCCTCACCAGCACAGATTGCAGTGGTGCAGAGAGGGGCCGTGTAGACACACAAACCACAGGTGGCAAGTGGTCTGGACTGTGTTGCTGCGGTTTGTATTTCCAGCGCTACTGCCATGTAAATACAGCTTTAGAGCAGTTGTCATCCACTACGTATTGTTGTCACAGCTATATTAGCTCACAATTTTAGCCCTTCACAACAACATTTAACTGAAAAAATTATATGGTCACGTGCAGATTTCACTTTTTACACTGAAGATTTTTTTAGATCCAAAGAAGTAAGCAATGACAACAGGGTATACATTCTGCTATATTACTGCATGCCTGGGGTGTGTAGTGAGGCATGACACCACCATCAGAGTACTTTAAATCACCTGGGGCAAGTGTCAATTACAGCTTAAGGCAATCCCTGGAATGTGTTATTGCACTTATAAAATGAAGATGTGTAAAGACATGCCAGTATAACATGTTACCTTGCTGTCATCCACACTGTTAATTTTAAATGCTAGAAACTTGACAAAGGAAGCACTCTTGCTGCTATATTAGATTCAGTTTTACCCTTTAGAGCCAGTCACTATTATGGTAGTTTACTCACCTGGTAAAGGTGATTATGCTACTGTATATCCATGGAACTCCCAAACTCCTTACCTTAGGGTTATATACGCCGTATAGGCTGCCAGATGCACGTGTGACCTAAGACTGGATTTCGATCTACCACCAAGCCCCTCCTCCATCCCTATTGTCCTCAGTTTCGATACTTCCAGAGCTGTGACATAATTGATTAGATGTATGCACGGACAGTATATATTACTCTAGAGACAATTGCCAGGATTCTAAAATTACTTTAATGATTAAATCTTCATATTATCTTCATGTGAACTTTTATCAAGATGCATCTAAGTGAAAAATACTGTTTTAGTGGGATCATTGTCATTATAGTCTATCTATAATGTCTCTATGTGTGCTCCCCCGGGTGGGCCAGAGTGCCATGGATATACAGTAACACAATCACCATTACCAGGTGAGTAAACTACCATTGTGTTGCCTGTATATCCATGGCACTCCCAAACTCCTTACTTTAGGGTGATTAAAAAGCAGTGCCCTATCCCTTAGTGTGGGTGGAGCTGTTGCTCAATACGCTTGGCAAGGTGGCAGTCAATAATACCTTCTGTTCACAAGAGTTTCTCTGGGGAATAACTGTCCAATCTGTAGTGTTTTGTAAAAGTATGTATTGTCAACCAGGTGGCTGCTGAACATATCTCCTGGGCTGTTGCTGAGTTTCTTTCTGCCCAAGACGTGGTCACGGCTCTTGTGGAGTGAGCTCTTATTCCTATTGGTGGTACCTTGTTGCTTGACTTGTAGGACTCTGTGATTGTCCTCTTTAGCCATGATGCTATAGTTGCCTTTGCTGTCACTGCACCCTTCTTGTAGCCCATTGAGATGACAAATAGTCTCTCTGGTTTTTGCAGTTGTGCTGTTCTTTCTATGTACGCTCTGAGTGTTCTTTTAAAGTCAAGTGAGTGTAGGGTCTTTTCGCGGCTGTTTATATGCTCTTCATAAAATGTTAGCAGTTCTACAGTCTGACTTATGTGGAACATGGAGTCTACATTGGGAGTAAATGATGGTACAGTGCATAGTGCTACTCCATCTGGAGTAAAGATTGTGAAAGGTTCCTTGCACGATAATGCTGTCAACTCTCTGACTCTGCAGGCTGAGCACATTGCTACTAGGAGTGCTGTTTGTAGTCCTAGGCAGTAAATATCAATATCTGTTATTGGTTCGAATGGTGATCTCATAAGGGCATGAATACTAATGTTAGGCCCCAGGATGGCAGTCCATTTTTGTTGTGGGGTCTTATGTTGGTTGCTGCTTTCAGGAAGAGTATGATGTCCAGATGAGAACCTGAGTATATCCCTTCAATGTTGCCCATGGCTACCCCGATGGCTGAAAGTTGCACCCTGAGTGATGATGGTGGTAGGCCCTTATCTAGCCCTTGTTGTAGGTACAGTAGTATATCTGCTATTGAAACCATTTGTGGGGATAAATTTCTACTATTGCACCAAGTGGAAAATATGTTCCATTGTCTAGAATAAGTAGAGGTTGTGGTATTTCTTCAAGATTGTAACATGGTATCAATAACTGATGTGTGGAACCCAGCATTCAACAGTCTCTCCCTTTCAGGAGCCAAGCTATGAGTTGTAAGTTGTTTGGGCAAGTATGTGTTACTGGTTCCTATATTAGGATGTCTGGACTATTCTGTAGTTTTAGGCTGTCCATCGCCATCGCTGTTACTGTGACAAACCATGCCCTCCTTGGCCAGTAAGGTACAACTAATATTATTATTCTTCAATATTGTCGTATTTTTGTTAATACCTGTGGTATCAGAGGAAATGGGGCGAGTACATATGAGTAATTATTTGTCCATGGGATTGATAAGGAGTCTACTCCCATGGACTGGTGTTCCTTGAATCATGAAAAGAACTTGTTCGATTGTTTCTATTGGTAGCCATTAGGTCTATGGTTATCCTTCCCCAATTGTGCTGGATCCATTGGAATACTTCCGGATAGAGATGCCATTCTCCAGGTGTATCTGCTCCCTGCTGAGCCAGTCTGCTGTTGTGTTCAATTTGGCTGCTAAGTGTATGGCCATTATATGCTGCAAATTCTTCTGTAACCATGTCATGATTTAATTTGTCTCCTTCTGTAGTCCCTTGCTTTTAGTGCCTCCTTGTTTTGTAATATACACTACTGCTGCTCTATTGTCTGAATGTATTAGGGAAAGGAAGGGGAAATTGTTTAACCAGGAAAGGCACACTACGCCAAAGCTTGTTTCCAGGTGTGACCTGGGAGCACCAGGAAGTTAAGTGACTTGCTGAGGGTCACACAGTAAGCAAGTGAGGGCTGTGGGATTCAAACCCCAGTCTCCAGGTTTGCAGCTCAGAGCCTTAAACCACTATGCCATACTGCCTCCTTATTAGAACTGTTTTCCCCTTTAAATGCATCTTGAATGCCCTCAGTGCATTGCATACTGCCCTCATCTCCAACACATTGATTGGTAGCTTCCTCTCTGTGAGGGACCATCTGCCTTGTGCTGACTTGTGGCCCATCGATGCTCCCTATCCCCATAGACTGGCATCCATGCCTATGGTCATGTCATGTGACAGTTCCAGAGGGTTGCCCTTGGTCAGGTATTCCCTGTACGTCCACCATAAAAGGGATCTCTTGACCTTGTTTATCAGTTTTATGGTTTGTTGCAAGTTTTTCTCTGATGGTGAACCATACTGTAGGAGCAGTGCTTATAATGGACGCATGTGCCATCTCGCCCATGGGATAAGGTCTATGCAAGATGACATGCAGCCTGGGACTCTGGAGACTAGGTCTATGGTTGGTACTGGGGACTCTATTAACATCTGTGTCCATGTGATGAGGTTCAATATTCTGGTCTGTTTTGGTCTAACAAGCCCTTCCTTTGTGTTTATGTTGGCCCCATATGTTCTATGTGCTGTGTGGGTGTTAGGCACTGTTTGGCCTTGTTTATCACCCAACCATGATCTGGGAGTGCTTGTAATGTTTGACTGGTGGCTCTCTGGGATTTCTGTCATGACCCTATTCTTATTAGCCAGTCACTGAGATATAGTATAATGTGGATTCCCTGCTCATGAAGCTTTGCTGCTAGTACCACTGAGACCTTTGTGAATACTTGAGGTCCAGATGCCATCCTGAATGGTAGGGAGTTGTACTGGAAGTGTTGTCCTAGTATTTGGAATCTTAGGTATTTTCTGTGTGTGGGCTGCATTGGTATATGAAGGTATGCATCCTTGAGATCTGTCGAGGTGAGGTAGTTGCCTGTCCTGACTGCTCATAGTGTGGATCATATGGTTTCCATGTTGAATGTCTTTCTTGTGATGAATCTGTTGGCCAGTTTGGGATCCACTACTGGTCGAAAGTCTCCAGTCTTTTTTGGTACCAAAAAGAAAATCGAGTAGATTCCCTTTCCGGCCTTTGGCTCAGTGAGTTGTGTGGACTTGCCGGTACTGTCATCAGGTGGTCTGAGTCCTATCTCTAGGATAGGGTGCAGCAGGTAGGGATGGGGAATTTCTCCTCCTCCCCACTGCCTCTTACTTGTGAAGTACCACAGGGTTCGATCGTGTCCCCGATGTTGTTTGCAGTGTATATGCTGTCTCAGGGTGAGATCATTTGACAATACAGTATGGAATTTTATTGCTATGCAGAAGACACCCAGCTGTGTCATTTGCATCCAGAACACCTGGAGCTGTCAGTATGCTTAACAACTGTTTGGCTAAAACTAATGACTGGATAGCTTCCAGCTAGTTGAGACTTAACCCAGGGATAATATGGAGGTATTAGTGATCTAGCCTGGTCACGGGCATGATGAGTTGCCACCAGGGGCTAACACAGGCCTGGTCCTGGGTCCGCTCCACTGGTGGCTTCCCCGAGGGTGCAAAATCTAGGCATGATCCTGAACAGTAGACTGACCTTTGAAGATCAGGTGTCATCTGTTGTTAAAAGTGGTTTCTGCCACTTGCAGAACATCACCAGGATCAATCTTCTCGTTCCGCTTGAGGATCTGCCGACGCTGGTACATGCCCTTGTCACCTCCAGGCTCAACTACTGCAACTCTCTATACTTCGGGGTCACAGGAGGGGGTCCTCCGCAGATTGCAGCTAGTGCAGAACATGGCAGCCTGGTTGCTGATGGGCCTTTCGAGGTCCAGTCTCATAAACATGGTCCTGTGTGCCCTGCACTAGCTGCCTGTCAGGTGGAGGGTCCTTTTCAAGATGGGCTTACTCACCTATAAGGCCCTATATGGACTGGGTCCTAGCTACCTGTCAGATCTCCTGACACCGGTGACCGCTGCTCGCTCCCTCTGCTCCTCTTTGAGGGGCCTCCTAGACATCCCCATGGTTCGGCTCCAGACATCAGGTGACCGTGCATTTAGCGTTGCAGGGCTGATCCTGTGGGACTCACTTCCAGCTGCAGTTTGGGAGGCTCCCTCGACTGAGGTGTTTAAGCTGAGGCTAAAAGTTCACCTCTTCAGCCAGGCCTTCGAAGCTTGCTGATCTGTATCTGGACCACCAGTTTGTTTCCCCAGCAACCTGAAGCACACTATAAAAGTGTTATGCTAACATACTGAATTTTATTGTATTTTAACACTTGTTTTTACATATTTATGTTTGTTCGGCACCCTGAGCCTCAGGGAATGGGTGCCTATAAATAAAATTGCCTTGCCTTGTGCTACAGTCCATTTGTGACTTTGAACTGTGCAGGCTAAAAACACTTGAGAGCAGAACTGGACAATTTTCAGCTGATGCCCAATCCAGAGACCTTCTCTGTGGAGTGTTCACTGCTCTTGCTTGGCCCACTTTTGATGCAAGACTGCAATATCCAATGTACTGCTTAACCATCAAGCTAGTGAAACTCACTACACCCCCCAACCCCAGCCTTACTGGAATAGTCAAGTTTAAGCAACATGTGAGGCTCCTGAGATCCACTGCTAGCCCATTGCTAGAAATCCCCAGGGTATGGTCAGCATCTGGCAGGAGATACTTCTCATTCATTGACCCCTCTTTATGGAACTCACTACCCTATGAGGTTCCACCTGCCCTACTCTTGCACAGTTCAAAAAGAGGCTCAAAGCCTTCACACATGGGGTGACCCACTGCAAGTGCAAACATTGACTTGTTGCATCTTCGGCCAAAGTATCTCTCTACGATTAGCCTGGATGTCCACCATCCTCCTGATGGGCCCTGGACATCTCCAACTGCCTTCTTTTGTGAGCAGTGGGTTGCTTTAGCTTGTGATCCTGATACTTGCCTCTGAATGTATGCTACATGATGCTTCCGATGGCAACTTATCTGTTGTACCTTGCATGTATGATTACTCCTCTTATATTTATTTTCATGCAATGGGTTATTGTCTAATGTATCTACTCTGTAAACGCTGTGAATTTTTTGTCACTTAATGTATGTATGTAACTAATTCCAGGTCACCCCTTAAAATGGGACTCTCATGTCTCAGTGGGCCTACCCAGTCATCAAAATTCAAATAAATAAATAAAGCAGTAGCAAAATGAACAGTTGAGCTAGAAAATCTGGAAATTAACAAAGCAAAAGGTGCCAATGACAGCATAACTAGAGGGAGAACAAGACACTACTGGGATTGGCAAAAAATAGTGCAGATAGCAGTAACATGTTAGGGGGATCACAACACTGTGGGGTTCAGCAGGGAAGAGTGGACGGAAAACTGTGAGGGCAGGGTGGAAATGTATTAGGGTGGGAGAAGGGGCAGTGATGGTGTGAGGAATTGGAGTGTGGCAAAATACAGCCCAGGATCAGAGAAAACTGTAGGAGTGGGTAGTGAATTCATGGAGGACAGGTCTGAGTTAGTGGAAGAAGGAGCAGTAGACATGGTAGGTGGGAGCAAGCCCCGTAGTTTGAGGAAGCAGAAGGAGAAGGCAGCCTGGCCAGCAGAGGCTTTTACCGGGGGTAGAGCAAAAGAGTGAGGGCCAGAACTACGAAGGGAGTAGGAGGTAGAAGGTGGGAACTGAGGAGGGAGGAAAGATAAGGGGGAAGGGAGCCAAGCCAGAATTTTTAGATGAAGGTAGCACAATGAGTGAGGTGCCTGGCATCGAGGGAAGGAAAGGAGAGGAAGGAACACAGTGAACAATGATGGGTTTGGGGGGGTTATAACTGAGGTCAAAGCGGCAGAAGGAGTAAAAGAGGGGGGTCCAGTCTGGCTAAGGTGGACTTGGGAGAAGCACTGTAAACAATGTCACCATAATCAAAGAGAGGGAGAATCATCTTCAAGGCAACCTCTCTATGGGCAGGAAGCAGGATACTCGGTTTACTCCTATAAAGTGAACCAAGTCTGGGGTGAAGCTTCTGGTGAATGGCATCCACATGAAGTGAGAAATCGAGGTAACAATCTGACCAGTTCCTCAAAAATGTTCGTAATTAATCTTTTTAGTAAAGTTTTAACACACGTGCAAACATATGCATTAGGCCAATAAAACATTCTGCATACAAAGAGCCTGATAGCATATTACTAAGCTCTGCATTCAGTTACATAGGGATCAGTGTGCATGCTGCCTATTAGTACACGCATATAACAGAACACAGTGGATATTTTGAGGCATACAAACAGGTGCAGGAATGTAGCATCAGTAAATAGAAGGTCAGAATATCAGTTCCATAGGGTGAGTGTGGCCTCAGGAGGTTAGACTTCTGACTGAATTTCCTAGTCTTTCTTTGTATGGCTTCTGGTGCAGATCCTGCACCATTTTAGTTGCCCTCTCCTGGACTGCCTCCATCCTCTCTATGTCCTGGCAGAGATGGGGTCTCCAGAACTGCACGCAGTACTCCAGATGGGGTCTCACCAACTGTCTGTACAGAGGGATAACAACTTCCTGTTCTCTACTGGTGATGCCTCTCCCTCTGCATCCCAGTATCCCCCCAGCCCTCCTTACAGCCTTCTCACATTGCTTGCCTACCTTTAGGTCATCCGATATGACTAATCCCAGGTCCCTTTCCATTTTAGTTGTCAATATCTCTCAAGCTACGCAGGCAATTACCATACAACCTCCTTCTGATATCAGATCACAGCCCATATAGTCAGATCTAGTGTAGGCTCCAAGAAAGAGGCTGAGGCCTTCTTCAGGATCACTGATACAGGGAGACAATGGTTAGCATTTTCTGGGAGGCCTTTAAGGCAATCTTATGGGGCCTTATTATAGGCTGTGCAGCCAGGCGAAGGAAAGACGAAGCACAAACTTGCTACACTGTAGCAAAGCTCAAAAACAATGAAGATGAGTTTAAAGCACACTGGATGTATAATACTCAATCCACGTTACATGATGAGATCATCAGCCTTAGGCTAGTCATAGGTGCCTTACTGACAAGAGTGGCTGAACTGGTCCTTCTGCATGTTAAATATAAATATTGGGAGGGGGTGAGAGGTGCAGCAAAGTACTGACTTACCATTTAAGGAAACAACAATCTTAGAGGCACATCCCTGCCCTCAGGAATGACCAAAAAGAACTTTGCACTCAAGAAACCAACATAAGTATTGCAAAGAGAGATTTCTACAGCAACCTCTATAGCTCCCTTTCTCCCAGAGATCCAAATGACAAACATTTTCTTAGAATCCCTCCACCTGACCAAAATAACAGATGAGCAGCACACTCTCTGGACAGCCCACTGAGTCTTACAGAGACAGAGGCAGCACTCATAGCCCTGAACCTCCAAATGGCACCAGGAGGGGACAGACTTCTGAATGAATTCCTACAATTCATCTTGACCACTGTCTGTGTGGTTCTCCAGCACCTTTACTGGGAATTTGTGGACAGGAGGATACTCCTTCAAACCCTATAAACTCCAGCATTCACACTGTCCTTCCCAAAAAGGGCAAGCATCCCACCATCTCAGCACATTACCAACCTATCTCTCTGTTCTTGGTGGACAGCAATATTTTTGCCAAAGCTCTGGTGCTCAGACTCAAAAACCTTCTGCCCTGGCTAATTGATCCATCCCAGGTGAGTTTTGTAAAGGGGTGCCTCAGCTCTGATCACCTTAGGATGCTCCTGGACCTCATGCAGGTACTGTAGTGTGTACCTCTGCCACATCATTTGCAGCATTAGCTATCAATTTTGAGAAGACATTCAACTCAGTGAAGTGAGAATATCTGTATATGGTGCTGCATCATATGGGCTTTGGCCCTCAGTTCCTCTGCAACATACAAAATATCTACTTAAAACCAGAAGCTAGAGTACTAACTAACTCAACTTTCTCTGCCTCCTTACCCTTATCAAAAGGTAGGTGTCAGGGATGCCCTTCTGCTCTCTGTTGTTTGTGCTTGTTATAGAGCCATTAACAAAAGCTATATGGGACAACCCCCACATCTAAGGGATTGGAAAAGGCAAGGACCACTACAAAACTGTTATATACAGACAACCTGTTAGTGGTAACCACGGATGCTCCAGACTCCATTGCCCAGCTCCTTGCACTTTTTAAGGACTTTGTGCAGCTGTCTGGGCTCCAAATAAATAAAACTAAGACTGAAGTACTCAGTTTAAACCAACACTGCAAAGCCCATCAGCTACAAGCTCTAGGTTAAGATGGGTCCTGGAATAAAACACCTATCTAGGAATCAAAATTACTGGCAATACTTCCAGACTTTGTGATTTAAACTTAAACCCACTGCTAGAGGAAACACAGAGTGTGACAGACGGAAGCCGCTCCAAATGTCCAGGAAAAGTAGAAACGGTAAAGATGATAACTGTGCCAAAACTATCCCTTGCCATAGCTCACATACTGCTTCACATTCCCAGTTTAAGCACATTGATAAAATTATAAGTAGCTTTCTCTGGGAAGGAAAACAGCCTCGATTCAGCTGAGTCAAACTGAGAGCCCACTAGAAGGAGGGAGGATGAGGACTCCTTTGGTTCAAATCCTACTAAATGGACTTTTCAAAAATTGCCCAAGCATTCCTTAGTCTCTCTACACCCCCCCAAAACAATCACCACCTCTTTGGTCACAGATCAAAACCCACGTAACGGGGGAGTCAGTTTAGCAGCCTCTCTAATCAGCTCTCTGGGAGCCCCTGCCACCAAGCATCTCACTGCCAGAACTTCCTTGGACATCTGGAGAGTAGTGCAAAATAAATTGGGGCACCCTTAGCACACTCAGCTTTTACGCCACTCTGGAATAACCTAACCATCCAGATAGGAAGTGTAACAATTAAGCGGGATAAATGGGATCCTGCTGGTGAAAGACCTTCTTATGCCAGTCTCACAGGTCATGGACTTCTTCCATGCCCTACAGGACAAGTGCCACCTGAATAAGTTAGGTTTCTGGCACTACCTCAAGCTCTGCAGCTCCCTTACCCCAAACCTAAAATGGATATAGGAACATATCACAAGCCACCAGGGGCACCCATTACAGTACTGGATATCCCACCATGAAAGGGAGGGCAAGAAACATCTGCCACCACCTATGAGACTGTATACTGAACTAGACAGTATCTGCACACAAAATGTGAGCAGCTATGCTGAATTGCTGAACACACAGATTAGCACCCTAGAATGGCCTAGTGCTGTAAAATGGCTCACAATGCACTCAAAGACACCAGATCATGGCTCATGCTGAATAAAGTGCTGCATCTCTGGTAGCACATACCAATGGTCTTACATGTTGCTCATCTTTCTCCCAACGTCAACTGGTGAAGGTGTGGAAAGGCAGGAGGTGAGCTCCTCCAAATACTCTGCCATTGCCTGGTCTGCAGAATTTCTGGTCAGAAGTGACAGGATTTGTAATGCAAGTGCTAGCCAGACCTTCACAGTGTCAGTGGAAGCTTAGCACTTGCTGCTGTGTCATTGGCGAACAAAGGAGCTCCCAACTACACAGGAGCTTATTGCTAGGCTGGAGCAGTTAGTGAAATATGAACACCTGTCTCACCTGGCTAAAACACAATTAATAAGTACTATGAGTCCTGGGGCTCCTGTGTTCAGCACTTTGATATACTCAGTACTCCCCAACCACAGGTTAACCTACAGCCCAGGGCTGGAACTGGTTAGAGGATATGCCACCCTTCTCCCACACAAGGCTCCCACAGAAGCATGGCTATACCCTTTCACTTGGCTTCAAGAGCAATGGGTACTGCCTACAAATCCAACAGGTTTTTGAATAAACCAGACACACTCTTGTAGCACCTAACCCTGTATCAGATGACAGGTTATTATATGGCCTAGAATCACTTGTGTATTACTGTATATAGTCTAGGTTTATCTGAACATCACATGTTATACTTATAGGAGTCGTTGTAACCTGTGTTCTGGCCCCACACTTATGGCACATTTTAGGCTGCCCAGGGTAGAAATATAAACCCCTGTCTCTGTCTTTGTGAAAAGTTCTTGGTAAGTGGTTAATCCCAGAGTTGGTATGCTGTGACTTTACTTTAAGCTTCCACCCACCAGTCCATACCAAATCATCGTCTAAGATAGGAACCAGGTGTTGTAAGATGATACATTTTTGTTTTAACCAATACTGGACACCTTCTATATTCATGCTCTTGTTCCTAAAAAGCAGAGAGATATTTTTAACTCTTGGTTTGGTCAAAGGTACTGGGAGAAAGGGTTTCTAAGGAGGTGTATCTTTGACAAATTTATATTTTTGCCTGAATTTTCCAAGGTGTGTACATTCCTGAAACTGACATCGTATGTTGTTTCCTCATTAACATGACTAAAAGCAAGTAACTCTTGTGCACTTATTCCCATTGTACTTTTAATCTGTTGGTGTATCACACATTTCCTATCTGGAAAGAGTTCTTCAGTTCCTGTGTACTTTAGTCTTACTGCATTCTGCCTTTGTACCAGCTCACTTCCCATTTAAATAAATCAGACATTTGAAAAGCATTTGGTAAATGTTCATCATTACTTAGCAGGGACTGTGTCCATTCTTTATGTTCTATAATGCCTGAATTTGCAAGGGTTGCAGGGTGGTAAGTAGAACCAAACTCTCTCTTTTGAGACTGCCTTCCTTAGAATGAGGCTGTTCTGAGTCAGTGTAAGGTTCAGTTGTGATTTTGGATGTACTAGGACCAGTAACAGAACTCCTGTTTTTATTTTCTTCAGTGGTTTGCACCATTTCAGTTTCAGGAACCTTCTGTAGTAATATAACAGTCTCATTCAAGTCTGGTGAGACAAGTTTGGCTACAGGATTCCGCTTCAGAGGGCACATTGAAATTCAGTTTAAAGGTGCTATATTAGGGACGGGGGTAACCTAAGAGAATGGTGGGATTTGTAGTCCTAGAGGACGTAGCACCAGACTACAGCTGCCTGTCTCTGGCACCATGGTGCTGAATTAGTAGCAAAATTAAAAAGGATCACACTGTGAGTGATTACCAGCCTTTTTAAGGGCTTGGAAAACACATACAGGCCATGTTTTTATCCTTTGGTTGAGAATTTAGTGGAGTAGTGCTGTACCAAGTGGTCACATGACCCGGAAGAGTCTTTCAGTGTGCGTCACATTAAATCGAATGCCCAGCACAAGCGGAATTCAACTACTGTAGTCCACATACTGTGAGACCAGTTGCTGGCTGGTGAGAGACATCTAGCTACAGGATTCTGCTTCAGAAGGCACATTGAAATTCAGTTTAAAGGTGCTATATTAGGGACAGGGAGTAACCTAAGAATGGTGGGATTTGTAGTCCTAGAGGATGTAGTACTGGACTATAGCTGCCTGCCTCCAGCACCACATTGCTGAATTAGTGGCAAAATGAAACCGGATTGTACTGTGAGTGATTACCAGTCCTTTTAAGGGCTTGGAAAACACATACAGGCCATATTTTTATCCTTTGGTTGAGAATTTAGTGAAGTAGCACTGTACCAAGTGGTTACATGATCTGGAAGAGTCTTCCAGTGTGCATCACATTAAATTGAATGCCCAGCACGAGCAGGGTGCACGCAGAGTGGATCATGCACGTGATCACCACGCGTGGAGATGCCCGCTGAGACACACGTGTTTGCATGTATTAGGCATGTTAAGTTGGGGAGCAGGATGAAAAGGTAAAGGATCCAACAGGACCATGTATGTAAGATTCTACAAAGTTGGGATTTATGTAAGGGTTGTGGTGGACAGAGCTACTAATTATAAAAACATGGACGCAAACATTGTGAAACTGGAGGATGGCACATTAGGACTGAGATGTCTGGCATGCAAAATGATCAGCATGGATGTAGCAAATGAAATGTTAATTTTCACATGTGAGCAGTGCAATTGCATTAAGGAATTGCAGGGGAAGTTAGTAGTGGCTGAAATGGAGTTGAGTGTATGCAGGCAGAAATTGCTGTTACATGAAGAAGTAAAAGAAACACAGATCAAAGCACAGAGGAAATAAGAGATAATGATTCAAGAAAGAGAAGGAGGGAAAGAGAACAAGAAGGGGATTGGGTAACTGTGGAAAGAAAAGCAAAAAAGAAAAAGAAAACAAGAAGATGAGCTATGGGATTTTCTTTGGAAAGTTCAAGTAGCTGTGGGCCTCTGATTATGCTGGACACAGAACTTGATAAGAGGGAAGATGGAACTGAGAAATTGAATGAAACCAGTAATGAAACAATCCCTGTGATCTGGTAAATGCACCAAGCAGACCCTGTCAAACACTTATGGGGACTAAGAACCAACATATAAAATCAGAAGGGGGGGAATAAAGCAGGGATACGGGTAACTATAACAGGCACATGTTGTTTAAACCAAATGAGTATGAATAGCCAATTAAGAAATGGGGGGGGGGGGGAATTGTTAATAGTAGAGAGCATTATGAAAGTCCAACAGCTGAACAGTCTAATAGAATAAGCACTAATAATGCTGCAAATGATACAATTATGACAAGAGAAGGAGGTGAGGTAAATGAGTATAGTGGACAGATGAATCTGGGACATATGGAAAGAAGAATTTATGTATTGGGGACTCTGTACTGAAATACACAAGTATATATACTTCTAGTAGTACCAAAGAAAATAAAACAACAAGCTATTTCTCAGGGGCCAAAATAAGGGATGTAAAAAGAATGCTGGGAGACATAATTAAAGAAAAAGATGGATCAGCAACCTTAATTCTACATCTGGGTATAAATAATATTAGAATCAGGAATCAGAGGAAATACAAAAAGAATTTGAAGAAATGTGGAGAGAAGCCGAAACATTCCATTGTAGAGTGTATTTTTTTGAGATCTTGCCAGCACCGAGAGAAAATGGGTTTAACAGTATAAAAATTAAAAAATTGAATAATTGGCTCAGACAGTGGACATTGCGGAATAATCTAGGGTGCATAAAACATTGGGAGGATTACATTTATGAAAAATCATATTATTGTGAAGATGAATTACATCTGAGTAGGAAGGGTAGCAGGAACTTGGAGATGGACTTAAAGCAAGTTGTGGATAGTAATTTAAATTAGAAAGAAAGGGGAGGAGGAGAGGGGAGAAAAGCACCTGAAAAAAGCAATTAAAACAGAATACATGATGGAAGACAAGTAAGGAACAGAAATACAGGAATGTCTGCATGGTCATTAAACGGTAGAAGTTTAAACATTGAAAGAAAGCCGAGTTAGAAGTTAAAATAATAGGCAAAATGATTGATATATGTCTGGTGACACTAACATGGTGGGACCCAGAAATTAAGTGGAATACAAATATTGAGGGATATAGGTTATACTCCAAAACAAGAAAGAACAAAAAAGGGGGAGGTGTGGCTATTTATATTAGAGAGGATATACAAAGCAGCCTGCGTAATAAAATAGATAACGAGAGAATAGAATCTTTATGGGTTCAAGTAGCAGGGGGTGTTGATAAAAAAATACTATTTGGTCTACATTATAGACCACCCAATAGCAGTAAGGAAGTAGATACTACAATAAGAAGCAAAATCGAACAAATGGCTCTGGAGGGAGAAGTCGATATGACAGGAGACTTCAATTTCCCTGATATTGATTGGGGAAATTATAATAGCAAAAGAGCAAATGGTGAGAAGTTTATACAAATGATAGAAATGACAAGCTTGGAACAGCTAATTTATAAACCAACCAGAGGGGAAATTATTTTGGATTTATTAATAACAAATATGACAGATATTATTCATAAAATAAAAATAAGACAGCAGTTGGGAAATAGTGATCACAACATTATAGCATTTAGTGTGAAAAAGCAATTAAAATATATTAAAGGAAAGACAGTTGCAAATAACTATAATAGGGCAGATTTTAAACAAATTAAAGAAGAACTAAAAAAGTGGAATCGGAAACAGAGTTTTGATGGAAAAGATGTCAATCAAATGTGGAAGGACTTAAACTATAAACTACTAATTCTGGAAAAAAGCACATACCGGACAGAAGGTTGTACAATAGGAGAGGAAAAAATCACCATGGTGTACAAATAAAGTAATAAAATTATGCCATAAGAAACACAATGCATTTAAAAAGATGAAACTATTAGGGACAGAGGAGGCTATACTACATTATAGAGCTTGTTTGAAGAATGTGAAAAATATAATAAAAAAAGAAAGAAGAAGGGTTGAGGCAAATGTGACTTATAGGAAGGATAATGGTACAAGTTTCTATACATATACAAATCAAAATATAAAGGTTAAGCAAGGTGTAGGGCCATTGTATAAATACGACAAAGAAATGAAGAAACCTGAGGAAATGGAAAATGCCTTAAATGAATTTATTTGGAACTGTATTTGAAATTAGTTGGGAGGTAAAATATGTCAAAGTGGCAGAAAACCACCAGATAAACCTATTAACAACAAGGGAAGAAATACAAAAATTAATAAAGTAAAATCACATAAATCTGCAGGACTGGATCTATCGCATCCAAGGTATATTAAGGAAATAGCATCATTAATATCAGAAACCTTGGTATGGCTATTTAACCGGTATTTTACAACAGGTGAAGTGCCTGAGGATTGGAGGCAGGCTTTTGTAGTACCACTCTTTAAGAAAGGCTATAAATTGGAAATGTCCAATTACAGACCTGAAAGTCTGACTGCAATTTTGGGGAAAGTGGTAGAAAGTATATTGAAAACCAGAAAAGAAGAGAATTTAAAAATATTAGGATTTGCCGATGAAAAATAGCATGGGTTTAAGAAGAACAGAGCATGTGGTACAAACCATTCATGCTTTTATGAAAGCATAAATGAGAAAGTAAATAGAAACATACCTATAGATATTATATTTCTGGATTTCCAGAAGGACTTTGATAAGGTACCACATGACAATCTAATTGAAATAATATCCAAAATGGGGTTGGATAGTCAGATTGTTATATGGATTAAGAACTAGTTGGGCAATGGAACCTGAAGTGTAAGAATAACTGGAGTACTATCCGAAACCATCAAGGTGAAAAATGGTGTCCCGCAGTGATCCATACTCGGACCAGTTCTGTTTTCCCTATACATCAGCGACTTGCATTATAATATTTCCGACCAGGTAGCCAAATTTGCAGATGATATTAAGTTGGAGGGACCAATCAAATCATTAGAAAAGCATAAAGTACTGAAAATGGATTTAATGAAAATTGAAACTCGGGCAAAGCTTAATAAGATGAAATTCAGTATGAACAAATCGGGGTAATGCATCTGGGAAAAGCAGATAGCAAAAATAAGTACATGCTAAATGGCGAAGAATTAAAGGAAGTAGAGGAAGAGAAAGATTGTGGGGTACTTATAGATAATAGGTTGAGTTTTGCTAAACGCCATACTCTAACCATGCAAAAAGCTAACTATATGGTAAGAAACATAAAACATAGTTTTATGAACAAATCAATGGGATGTTTGTTACCAATATACAAGTCCTATGTAAGGCCATATCTGGACTTTGGGTCACAGCTTTGGAGCCCATATACTAAAGGTGAGATTAAAAGGGAGGAGGCAGTGCAAAGAAGATACACTAAAATAATGGGAACTTTAGATAATTATGAGTGTAAGGAAAGACTGAAAAGGACTGGTCTTTTCTCCTTGGAACAAAGAATTGAGTAGAGGCAGTATAGCGCAGTGGTTTAGGGCTCTAAGCTGCAAATCTGGAGACTGGGGTTTGAATCCCATAGCCCCCACTTGCATACTGTGTGATGCTGAGCAAGTCACTTAACTTCCTTGTGCTCCCAGGTCGCACCTGGAAACAAACTTTGGCTTAGTGTGCCTTTCCTGGTTAACTAATTTCCCCTTTCCCTTTGGTACTGTAGCTACTATGTGGGGAAAACAAAAGTTATTTAATGGGGGGGTGAGGTAGTAACAAAAATGGAAAGGGACCTGGGGGTTATAATATCAGATGACCTTAAGGTTAGCACGCAATGTGAGAAGGCAGCAGGGAGGGCTGGGGGAATACTGGGATGTATAGGGAGAGGCATCACCAGCAGAAAACAGGAAGTTGCTATCCATCTGTACAGACAATTGGTGAGACCCCACCTGGAGTACTGCATCCAGTTCTGGAGACCCCATCTCTGCAAGGACATAGACAGGATGGAGGCAGTCCAGAGGAGGGCAACTAAAATGGTGCAGGGTCTGCAAGAGAAGCCATATGAGGAGAGACTAAAGGAGTTTAATATGTATACCCTTGAGGAAAAGAGGGAGAGGGGGGACATGATAGAAACTTTTAAGTACCTCAGTGGAATCAACAAAGTCCAAGAGGGTAGCATCTTGCAGAAAAAGGGATGTGCAAGAACAAGGGGGCACAACTTGAGGATAGAGGGGGGACGGCTCAGGAGCAATGTGAGGAAGTATTTTTTTCACAGAGAGGGTGGTGGACATATGGAACAGCCTTCCTGAGGAGGTTGTGGGGTCTAAAACTGTGGGAGAATTCAAGAATGCATGGGACAGACCTAAGGCAATACTTGTGGGGGGTAGGAAGAAATAGGCTGTTGGTTAACTAGGATCTGCAGCTTATCCTGTAGGTAGGAAAATGGGCAGACTAGGTGGGCCAAGCAGTCCTTATCTGCTGTCAAAGTCTATGTTTCTATGATTTAATGACATTATTCAGGATAATAAATGATAAAGAATTAACAAACAAGATAGGTTTGATTTTGCAGGGTAAACCGAAAGGGCTGAGAGGACATGAGATGCAGATCAAGCTGAATGTAGAAAAAGGAACAGAGTATACTGTTCCTTTCTGAATAGAACAGGGTGAATCTGGGACACCTTACCAATGGAAATATTTAATAGTAAGAAACTGACAGAATTTAAAAGAAGGATGTATCAGTTGATAATGGGGAATAGGTTGAAATGTACCCACTGAGGTGGGGAACGGTTTACATGGACCAAGGGTCTTCTACCATTCTAATCCCAGTATAAGTCCTGTGGATTTTTTTTTGTACACTTTATTTATTTTGCCTTCCCAGCCTGGGCATCCTTCCGAGGTGTGCACTCGACTTCCAGCCTCTACTCCCAAGCCTGAACCCTACCTGTCGGACAAACTCCCCTGAACACCCAGGTCGATCTAACCCCCTGGATCTCCCTCCAGGGGCGGGCCCGTCCTCCCGAAATGGCCTATCTGCAACTAGAGAGATCGAACCTGGAGTGAATTGGGTCGGCCATGGAGCTCTCCAACTGACGGGCTGGCAGGATGTGAGCTGTGTCCCTGGCACCCCCTTCATCTCCACAGGCAAGAAGGGGTATTTTAGGCTTCTGGTCCCCTTGGGAGTGCGGCGTGCAATGACGTCCGTGCACAGTCTCCCTGCTGACATCTGCTGCACTCCCAACCCTTCTTCTAGCTGGCATTTCTGTAATACCCTTGGTCTTCACCGGGGGTCACCAGGATGCTGAGCTGCCCTGATTTCCTCCCCTGATAGAGGAGAGCAGTCCACCAGATGCTCAATCCTCTCTCTCCCCTGCCAACCCCCGATGGCCCAGGCTCGTTCTCGAACCTGGGTCGCCGGCATGGTGTGAGGTGTGGCATCCAGTGCCTCAATCTTCAGCGCCACCGGGCCAAGTCCTGTGGATTTAATTGAGTACTATGCTGTTTGTGCATTGTTGCTTGTTCCAGCCCATTAACTCTGGTCCTGCTATGAAAGTATCTGCTTAATTTCTGTAGTTACTGTTTGAGCCTCTGCCATTATTTCTGCCATTGATATTGGTCCTGGGGAAGTCCACCTTTTTCTGTCTGAGTTTGGAATCCATCCAGTGGCATTTAGTGCACAAGTGGGATTCCAGGATTCAAGTGCAATACCTGGAAAACAGCTGTCTGGCCAGCTTTTTTGGAGCCCCAATGACTTAGGTTGTGGCAGCTTCTTGCTGGATGAGTCTGAATGAGCAGTCTATTCCTGGGTAAGTTTGCATGGTGTCTCTTCAGAAATTTCAAAAACTGGGGGGAAAAGGAGCCTTTTTATGCTGAATCTGTGAAGGGGGTGAGACACAATCTCAGACTCATAAGAAACCTACTCATATAAGTCATTATAGCTTCCTTTAGACACATATAAAAAAAAGGCAGAAGGACATCAATAAACAGTGCATCATACAATATCTTGGGCATAACCAGTCTTTTTTTTTTTCTTTAAAAATAAACAGCATCATATCAAAGGGAACATACAATATTGGTAAAAAATAAGACAGTCTTTATACTATTCACTTCATAATACAAAATCATAAGATTCCCATAATTCCTTCCAATATGATCGCGCATAATTAAATTTTTCTAATAGTTTTATTCAACTAATCTCTTGATTCTGCATATAAAATAATTCAAGTGGATAATCTCCTGTTGTTGTAACAATAACTTACACCTACCAATCCATAACCAGTAAAGAAATGAAATGTAAATCACCTGCAAAGTACTAAGCAAGTTTTGTGATTGGACAATATTATGAAACCCAAAAAATAAACACTCAGGGGAAGGAGGATCCACAACTCTACCTTTCCAGCGGTGTTTAACCACGTCCCAAAATTCCATAGCAAAGGGGCACTGAAAATATAAATGCTCCATTGTTTCCAATATCAATTCACACCCTTCCCTTGGGCAATAACGTTCTTGTAAACTTTTATGTTTCTGAATGTTTAGAACATTAATCTTTCCATGTATTCCTAACCATACTGTGTCCCACATATGTACTGGAATACGAGGATTTGTAATATACTTTGAAATACTCAATTGGGAAGTGTCAGAAAAGTTCATAAATTGAGGATCAAAAAAATATTGATGTAAAATGTCAATGTATAACACTTTCCGAGAATTATCACAAGCAAATTTCCAACTAATATTCCAACACCGAATTTTATCAAAAACACCACCCCATCTATGTGCCAGTCTCATATTCCTTTTGTTTTTATGGACAAAAATGTTATCCCTCCATTCCATCAGTATACCCTGCAGCATTGCACTCACTGAGGATACCCAAAAGGTCCTACAAGTTTTAAATAAAAGTAATAAGTTAGAATATTAAAAAGTTGTAAAGAAAAATAGAACCGGATTTATCATATTTAATCCTCCCAATTTAATATCCAAATGTAACACATTCCTTTTTATTGGGTTCAATTGGCTTCCCCAAATACCGCAAAAAAAATCTCATTAAAGAAGACTCCACATTTTTAGGAATTAAGAATACTGTACTCAGATATAAAAATACCGGAATTAAAAAGGATTTAATTAAATAAACTCTTTTCTGTTTAGATAGTTTCCATCAATTCCAACAAGCCACTTTGGAAAAGCCAATTTGAAGAGTCTTTTTCCAGTTAAATTCAGCATTATCAGCTCCCCCCAAATAAATTCCCAAAATTTTACATGGAGATCTTTCCACTTGAAACCCACCAAACATTTCAAAACATTCCAGAAAACCCTCCAAGTTCAAACACTTGGATTTAGATTGATTAATACATGCACCAGAAACCAGCCCTATCGTTGATATCAAAGCACAAGCATTTTGAATAGAAGTTCCATCTCTGAGTATTAAACAGAGGTCATCAGCATATGCAACTACCTTGGTCTGTAACTCTAAGTCTCCTGTAATACCACCTATTAAAGGAGACCTATTGAATAACCGTAACATTGGGTCTAAAGCAAACACATACAAGAGGACTTAAGGGACAACCCTGCCGAACTCCCTTAAGAACTATATTTGGAACTCCTCCATCCATTTTCAAAAGGTATAACATACGCCAAAGTGTAACACAGTTGCAACCATTGTACAAATACACTGGGAATCCCAAAAACCAACCAACATTTCCATAAATGAATATGCGATAGTTCATCAAAAGCTTTAGCCTGATCTAAACTTACAAGGTACCCCAATACTTTTTGCAACTCTTTCCCCTCTTTCCTACTTTACATAATTTCACAAAGAAATATTAATGCATCGGTGATCCTTCATCCTGGCACAAAACAAAATTGTGAAACACTGATTAAATCTGGCATAACCAAAGATAATCTATTTCCTAATAAGTTGGAAAAAATTTTAAAATCTACATTCAACAACGTAAGTGGTCGCCAGTTTCCTATATCTGTATGGTTCCCTTTTTAAAGAGGAAAATCATCAAACCCTCATACATATGTACTGGTAAATACAACTCTGAGAGAAAATTATACAAGCTCAAGACCTCCAAAGGCATTAACCTCCATAATAATTTATAAAGCTCATTAGGCAAACCATCAGAACCTGGAGAAACACCTTTCTTAACTGAACATATCACAGACTAATTCCATCCTGGTAAAATCCCCCGTCATTGATAACTGTAATTCCAGTGACAGACAAGGGAGATTTGCCACCTGCAAAATTTGAGACACAAAGACTGAATCCATACTCTGCACCCCAAATGTTTTGTCGACATGTTCTTCTAAAAAACTCATAATGCCTGAATTATCTGAAATTTTCAAACCAGTATGTAAACTGGTGTGGGATAAAGATGAAGCACTCAGACAAAATTAGCAGCAAAAGGAAACTTAGGTTTATTTTTAAACAGCGGACTTGACAGCAAAAAAACAAAAAAAAATAAATCATAAACGTAGTCAACAGCTAGTAACAGCTAGCTCACATCAGGGTGTTGCTAGTTCCACACCCTTGTACTCACTGACTGACTTCTCTAGGTAGTCAGTATTTATACCTTTTACAAACATGTGACACAATAACTCTGCCCTTAATATTACCTTTTGTGAATTAATTATGTTTTTAAAGAAAGCATTAAGGAATTTTTATTTATACAAAATGATAGATTTAAATCATAACCACATCTTACAGGCTGTTTATAAGGTCATTACAGTCTTTTATGAACTTTTAATTTGTATAGAGAAGCTTAGAAGGACCGCCCCTCCAGATAGCAGCATAAAAGAATGTTGATTCTGGCCAGCCAGCTCTTAGAGAGTGCTGCAACAGGAGGAGGAGTCCTCGAAACTGCAGAGCTTTGGAAACAATACCAGGAATTACCTCCGTTTTAGAAAAGCTCCAAAAACCTGTCCACTTGTTCAGTTTCTAAGAAAAAAAGGGGTAAGATAAGCTTTCTGGACAGTTTTACAATGTTCATTTTAAACCGCTCCTACTTTACAACTGAATGTTCCTTCGCGATAGTGCAAGCGTTCGAGCGGTAACCATTTACCAGAGCTCGCACTATCGCTATGTCTTCCCCAGCCGTTCGTCTTCCTGCATCCTCAGGACGGCTTGAAAGCCAGAGTTAAAGCAAGTCTGAGTACAGGGAGTGGCTATAAATACCAAAACTGAGTCTTTTTTTACAACATTAACAAAAAGCATACACGGAGTGTTCTTTTTGTTTAACAAGCACAGTACGAAGCTTAACGCTACACCATGATACCGCGGTCATTTGCACATAAATTGTCTACGTAGAAAAACCCATACCTAGGCTCCTAGCATCTTTAGGGTGCTAAAAAATTACAGGATATTATATATTCTTATTTAAAGGGGCCTGGAGTGTACTTGAAGGAAGATAACAAGAACAAATGACAAGACAAACAGTTTCACAAAATGGGTGGCCAGCCCAACAAACAGAACATAGAACAACACAATAACGAGACCAAAAAGGAAAGGAATGTGCATTCCAGACTATCCTTGAAATAAAGATAATACCTACAGCAATTCTAATATGAAGAAGCGGGGGGGGGGAAGAATTATCTCTGTTACATTCCTCCCCACTTAAGACCAAGCATATTATGTTTGGTTTTAGCGAATGAAATAGTATCCCTATCATCAGATCTCTTATTCAAAGAGATGGAGCCATAGCCCACCCCTCACCAGGACTCCACCTCGGGGTCCCTAATAATTACTGAGTAATTTTTTGGAGTGAAATATGGTTCTCTCAGTGTCCATTACCTTTCTTTACCCCGAGGTCTGTTGACAGATATGAGTATCTCCCATTCCATACCTAGACAGGAAGTCAGCGTTACTATGAGCCGCACCTTTTCTATGTTTTATGGAAAACCTATAAGGTTGCAAAGCGAGATACCATCGCATTATGCGAGGGTTTTTTGTCCTTCATTACATGAAGCCAACATAGGGGGTTATGATCGGTCCATAGTTTGAACTCTATACCCCACAAATAGAAGTGCAAGGCTTCTATTGCCCATTTAATGGCTTGACACTCTTTTTCAATGACGGAATAGTGTTTTTCCCTCTCATGTAACTTCCAGCTTATGAAAATTACAGGCTGTTCTTCTACTTGTACTATTTGTGTGAGTACGGCTCCTATACCATAATTAGAAGCATCTGTCTGTAATATGAATGGTTGTGAAAAGTCAGGGGTATGTAAAACTGGTGAGGAACATATCTTAGCTTTTATGCAGTGGAATGCCTCCTCACATTCTGTTGTCCATATTACTTTCTCTGGTTTGGACTTTTTTGTTAAATCGGTTAAAGGTCCGGCTATTGTAGAAAAATTAGGTATAAAGCATCTATAATACCCAGCAAGTCCCAGAAATGATCTAACATCCTTTTTTGTTATGGGACGAGGGCTATTAGCCACTGCTTCAACTTTGGATATTTCTGGTCTCACTATCCCATTTCCAATTCGGAACCCAAGATATCTGGTTTCCTGCATTGCCAGGGAACATTTGGAGGGATGTATAGTCAACCCGGCTTCAGACAGGGGCTACTAATACTGCCCCCAGATGATGCATATGTTCCTCCCATGAGTTACTGAATATCACCACGTCATCCAGGTAAGCTGCGCTGTACGCTGCATGAGGTTGTAATATGTTATCCATAACTCGCTGGAATGTGTCAGGGGCACCGTGTAGGCCAAAAGGAATTACGGTAAATTGGTACAGGCCTATAGGCATACTAAACGCATTTTTTTCTTTAACTTTAGCGTCCAAGGGAATTTGCCAGTACCCCTTAGTCAGATCCAATGTACTAATGTATTGGGCTTTACCCAAATTATCTAAGATGTCATCGATCCGAGGCATCGGGTAGCTGTCAAACTGTGATACTGCATTTAAACATCTAAAATCAAGACAAATTCTGATACCCCCTTCCTTTTTCCCTACTACCACCATGGGAAAGTTCCATTCACTATGGGAGGGTTCAGTTATTCCTAGGTCTTGCATCTTTTTGATCTCCTGAATTACATCTCTCCGTACTCTTTCAGGTATTCTATAAGTTTTCTGCTTTATGGGTATGTTTTCTGTCACCACGATATGATGGACAGCATTTTTAACTTTTCCAGGTGTTCCTGTAAACAGGGCCTGAAATGGCTGTAACACAGTCTGCAAAGTGGCAGCCTGTTCAGGTGTTAAGCCTGGATTGATGTGTACCTCTGACAAATCTCCTGTATTCTCTATTCTTTGATATGCTAAGTCCAATTCAGACTCAGAGTTCTCGGGATGAATATAATTACACATATGGGGGGACCTATCTACCCATTGTTTTAATAAATTTACATGATAGATCCGATGTTTGATTTTTTTTTTTGTCTGGCAGCTCAGCCTCATAGGTTACTGTGCCCATATGTTTTATGATCTTATAGGGGCCTTGCCACTTCATAAGTAGTTTGTTGTCAGAGGAAGGCAACAAAAGTAAGACTTTATCTCCCTCTATAAATCTTTATGTCTTGTTCCTTTATCATAATACCCTTTTTGTTTCAATTGTTGTTGCAAATTATTCTGGTGGGCTTTTTGTAAGTATGTCATTAATCTTTGGCGTAACTGCTGCCAATATTCTAAGGGTTGTATCTTTTGTTTACATGCTCTGTCTTCCCACTCTTCTTTTATAATGTCTAAAGAACCCATTGGATTATGGCCGGATAATAACTCAAACAGGGAAAATCCTGTAGACGCCTGAGGAACCTCCCTATAAGCAAACATTAAGTAGAGTAGATATGAGTCCCTTTTTTTTCCTTCCTCTAGTACATACTTTAACATTTTTTTCATTGTCTGGTTAAAACTTTTGGCCAGCCCATCCGTTTGAGGGTGGTAAGGTGTAGTAAAAATAGCTTCTATACCTAATGCCTGGTACAAATGTTGTAACAACTTAGAACAGAAATTGGTACCTCTATCAGTCAGGATGGTTTTAGGAATTCCCATCTGACTGAAGATCTTTACCAATTCCTCAGCTATTCTGGTGGCAGTAACACTATGAAGAGGAATAACCTCTGGATATTTTGTTGTGTAATCCACTACTACCAAAATAAAATGGTTCCCTTTTGTGCTTCTAGGAAGCGGACCTACTATATCCATTGCTATTCCTTCAAACATGTTACTAACCAAAGGCATTGGTATTAGAGGTACTTTGTCTTTGTGACCTATTGCTGCTACCTGCTGGCATTCAGAGCAGCTTTTACAATATTCAGCCACCTGCTCGTGGATGCCAGGCCAAAAGAATCTGTACAGAAGACGTTTCAGAGTACGGTCCCTACCTAAATGGCCTGCTAAAGGGATGTCATGGGCGATATTCAACAACTTAGTTCTGTAGGGTAAGGGCACCATTAATTGCTCTACCGTTTCTCCAGTTTGAGAGTTGGTACACACCCTATACAATATTTCGTTCTCAGTTTTGTAGTGGGGGTTGATGAGGTTCAGTTTTCACATTCACCTGTGTAAAAAATGGTGTTAGTGTCACATTTTTTTTCATTTCTATAAACTCTTTGTTATCCGACATACATTTTTCATTTAATATATCAAGTCCAGCATTCTTAAGAGTCCATACATCTTTATCTTTTCTCTTCTGCATTTTGCTATTCTTGTCTTTTCCGGTTACCCCAAATATGTCATCCTCAAAAGGGAATAACTGTCCCAATTCTTTTCCCTGTCGAACTTGTGCTCGGGTGGTAGCAGCTCCTATGTTTGTATTCAACAAAGAATCAAAATTGGGGTAGTCATGTCCAATTATCACGTGTACTGGTAAATGGGGTACTATGCCCACTTTCATTTTCAGCAGTGTCCCATTTATTTGTATTTCAATTTCTCTTAACGGGTACCAGTGAATATCCCCATGTATACACTTTACACCAGTACTTGGTTCCCCTGGCTCTGGTTTTTCCATTAGGGAGACATGAACCAAAGTCTGCTTGCTGCCTGAATCAACAAGGCCAGATACTACTGTTTCTCCAATTTTCACAGTCATTAGATAATGCCACCAATTGGCAAGAACTAAGCGTATTGCGTCTATTTTCTTTTTCAGGCAAAACCTAGTGATGTGCCCTATTGCTTTACACTCATGACATATGATATCATGATTATATCCTTTAGTTGTTTTGTGTTTGAGGGGCAATACTAGATGAGGAAGGTTTTATCATAGCTAATTGATTCCTGGGGTTTGTAAATGTCCTAGGTCGTTGAGGCCTGGCGGTTAAATAGTCCTCAGCCAATCATATAGCTATGTCAGAGGTTTTTGGGGCAGTGTTCTTTTACCCACAACTGCATGTCTTGGGGTACTACTTGGACAAATTGTTCTAAGGCGATGCTCTCCAATATTTGCGCTACGGTTCTTGTGTTGGGTTGTAACCATTTATGACATAAGTCTTTTAAATGAGTGTATACATCTTGGGGGTGTCAGTAGATTGAAATTTATAGGCTCTAAAACATTGCCTGTATGTCTCAGTGCATATATCATATCTTTTTAGGATAGCTTGCTTAATATAGTCATAGACATTGACATGTGCAATATCTATATGGCTGTAGGCTAATTGTGCTTTCCCAGTCAAATAGGGGGCTAACCTAATAACCCATTGATCTCTAGGCCAAGCGCAGGCCATGGCCACCCTCTTGAATGTCATAAGATATGCCTCAATGTCATCAGAATCAGCCATTTTTACAAATTTTATATCTTTTTGTCCTACCACAGGTGCTGATGGGGGTCTCGTAGTGCCCAGAGCCTGTATGGCATGCAGGGTATCTGTCCAACGGGCGGCATTTTCTGCTCGATTCCTTTCCCTTTCTTTCTCCATCTCCACTTGTCGGAGTCATAGCCAGTGGAGCAGTTCATGGGGGTTTTCTGGAGGATCCTCCATCTCAGGTCCAGCTGCTTGGGACCCTCTTTCAGCTGCCTTAACGTCTTCCATCATCAAGATCTCCCCTTCTGCTTCTTTCTTGGCCCCCTTTCTGCATACCACTGGTTCCAGACCGGTTAATAATGGCAAATCCAATTTCTGCACAATGGACCTTGTGGTGATCACAGTTTGCTCTTCTGCCTTGTCTGCGTGCATAACATATTCGTCAGGATCTGATCACAGATCTAGCAGTAGGTCACCAAAACCCACTATCCCACTTCTGACACTCAATGTAAACTGGTGTGGGATAAAGATGAAGCACTCAGACAAAATTAGCAGCAAAAGGAAACTTAGGTTTATTTTTAAACAGCGGACTTGACAGCTAAAAAACAAACAAAAAATAAATCATAAATGTAGTCAACAGCTAGTAACAGCTAGCTCACATCAGGGAGTTGCTAGTTCCACACCCTTGTACTGACTGACTGACTTCTCTAAGTAGTCAGTATTTATACCTTTTACAAACATGTGACACAATAACTCCGCCCTTAATATTACCTTTTGTGAATTATGTTTTTAAAGAAAGCATTAAGGAATTTTTATTTATACAAAATGATAGATTTAAATCACAACCCCATCTTACAGGCTGTTTATAAGGTCATTACAGTCTTTTATGAACTTTAAATTTGTATAGAGGAGGTTAGAAGGACCGCCCCTCCAGATAGCAGCATAAAAGAATGTTGATTCTGGCTGGCCAGCTCTTAGAGAGTGCTGCAACAGGAGGAGGCGGAGCCCTTGAAACTGCAGAGCTTTGGAAACAATACCAGGAATTACGTGCGTTTTAGAAAAGCTCCAAAAACCTGTCCACTCGTTCAGTTTCTAAGAAAAAAAAGGGGTAAGATAAGCTTTCTGGACAGTTTTACAATGTTCATTTTAAACCGCTCCTACTTTACAACTGAATGTTCCTTCGCAATAGTGCGAGCATTTGAGCGGTAACCATTTACCGGAGCTCGCACTATCGCTATGTCTTCCCCAGCTGTTCATCATCCTGCATCTTCAGGACGGCTTGAAAGCCAGAGTTAAAGCAAGTCTGAGTACAGAGAGTGGCTATAAATACCGAAACTGAGTCTTTTTTTACAACATTAACAAAAAGCATACACGGAGTGTTCTTTTTGTTTAACAAGCGCAGTATGAAGCTTAGCGCTACACCATGATACCGCGGTCATTTGCACATAAATTGTCTACGTAGAAAAACCCATACCTAGGCTCCTAGCATCTTTAGGGTGCTAAAAAATTACAGGATATTATATATTCTTATTTAAAGGGGTCTGGAGTATACTTGAAGGAAGATAACAAGAACAAATGACAAGACAAACAGTTTCACAAAATGGGTGGCCAGCCCAACAAACAGAACATAGAACAACACAATAATGAGACCAAAAAGGAAAGGAATGTACATTCCAGACTATCCTTGAAATAAAGATAATACCTACAGCAATTCTAATATGAGGGGGGGGGGGAGAGAATTCTCTTTGTTACACAGTATCAGTACTCAAACAATTAAACAACCTCTTCTCCTTTTTTGTCTGACAAGCCAAAAAGAGAGATCAACTTGAGCAGTTTTTTCCTGTGAGCCAAATGACTGTTCTTTAGAAAGAGATCTTAATCGGTCATATTGATGTTGTACCATATCATTCTTAAGCAGTCTTATACTGTCAGACATATCTACCTGACCTTCTTCCTGAATTGAACAATAAGTTCTTGAAGTGTGTCTAAGGAATAGATAAAGCACATTTTGTGTTCTAACTCGAGATTTACCTAACACCTGCAAATACCCCACTAAGCACACCTTTAACTCTTCCCACCAACTACAAATATCCTCATATAGACAAATGGTAGTAATTTTGTCTCATACAATATGTTCCAAATCCAAAAAAAACATTAGGAAGCAATAAAAGTGAGGTATTAAGCTTTCAAAAACCTGGGCCTTTTGACCTATGTGGGGGATTCTCAATATTAATCCCAATCAGAAAATGATCCGAAGATTCAATAGGCATATAAATTAAACGTGCAATCTCTAAAGATTTATGTATAAAAACAAAGTCAATTCAGGAAAATAAAGTGCCTTTAAAAAATGTAGGTTTAGCCTTACTATGCCCTAAATGATGAGTGTCCACCAAGCCAGCTAGTGCAAGAATAGATTTAAAAAAAAATCTTATCACAATATTGTTTTCCAACATCCGTTTTCTGTTGAAAATGAATATTAAAATCCCCACAAAAAACATTTGCCTACTTGTATGAAGAAAAGGTTGTAGTTGCTTAATCAATGATATACTAAGAGCTTTAGGGCCAGATATTCAAAACTTTGCGCCGGGAAAAAAACGTTTGCGCAGGTTTAGTGTGGGATTAGCTCGGGTCTGCTGTATTCAAAAGGCCAAATAGCACAGGAAAACTGCATTAGCGCCAGGCAAAATCATAATGTATGCAAGGGGCAAACTGACATGAATACAGGCGCAATGCTATGTTCAGCGACTAGCGCCGCACAAAGTGGTTTTGTGCGACTTAGCGCAGTGCACATTGCCGCCGCCCAGGAAAAGCTTGTCTTAACCATGGGCAATCAACTTTGTGTGACACTTTGTCTTTGCGCTGTGTTTGTGTGGCTTTTGGGTGGCTTTGTGTGACCCTAACAAATAAATATGACACATAGACAAAGCCAAACAGAGAGGAAACATGCTGCTAACTGATGGCATCACAATGATGCCATCATCTGCCACCAGTCCCAGCCATGCCAGGCAGTAAGTGGTGACCCTGCCACCAGTGGACAGCATGGCAGTGTGGCCATACAGCACACACCTGCGGACCACTCTTCTGTGGACACCAACAGATGCCAGCACACACATGCAGCACTGTGGGCATGGAGGATGTTGAGGGGAGAGTGTATGGGTGGCCAGGCTGTGCCACAGACCAGGTGTGGCCACAAGATCATGCAGTGCACATGGCTAGTATTGGGAATACCCAAACACCAGTGTGCCTTTCTGATAATATATGCCTCTCCGGCCACATACCGCACAGCTGTACAACTGCCACAGCACACAAAGCTGGACATGTATATGTCACTGTGAGCATCCCGTGCCAGAGGTGCAGCATCTGTGGGTTACACAATAGCGTAACAGTAATGTCCACTGTCAGTAAACACCTGCAGGTTGGGCCTCTCACTGTGTATAGTGCAGTCATCATCACTGCCCTACACACCATAGGCAATGCTGTGTCCACACACTACTGGCCCCCTTGCTACTGTAATGTCTGCTGTGCACTGTAGCATGACCTACAGTGTGACAGTTGCATGCAGTAGCACCACCATTTGTGCCTATGCTGTGTTGTCCCAGTACAGCTGCAGGCAGCAGCGCATATGAAAGTACAGTGTTCAAAACTGTATAATATTCCCCAAACTGTTTGCGCAGTGCTAACACATTTGCGCGGGTTTAGCACAGGGCTAAACCGTTAGCCTAGTGCAAACTGCATGCAAATCAGGGCATAATGAGATGCTAATCTAGATGCTTGCCTAGAGACTACCTAAGTAGGCTCATTTGCATGTCACTTTTGAATATGGCAAAATTTAGCACCGGGCCAGGCTAACGGTTTAGCCCTCTGCCAAACCCGTGCAAATGTGTTAGCGCTGTGCTAACAGTTCAGGGAATATTTTACAGTTTTGCACACTGTACTTTCACATGCACTGCTGCCTGCAGCTGTACTGGGTCCACGCATTTGCTGACACACACATTGGCCACATAGTTCACCTCTACGTACCTTCACGTCACTGTGCACTGTGTTGCTGTTGTGGTTTGCACTTCCTGGTTGCCATGTTCACAGCTGTCTTATTCCAGGGCTAAGTTTGCCCTGCACTCCCAGCCCAGTTTGCCTGGCCTCATTCACATGCTATATTCAGAAGCTGTTTGCCCTGGGCTGTTCCTTTTGAATATGACTTGCTTTGTGCTCCGGGCTAAGTTTGCCCACCTGGCAGTGCTAATTTAGCCCTGGGGCAAAATTTTGAATATCTGGCCCTTAGTCTGAGGACCATATACAAAAATTAATCTACAATGTAAACCCTTCAATACTACATCTAAAAGGAGAGCCCTACCTAGCTCAAGGTCTACCAGTCTATAAACTATAACCTCAGGGGTAATAAAACATATGCCTACACAGCAATAGGTTTCATCACCAATTGACCAATAAGAAAGCCCCCAATGTCAATCTTTAGTAGCTTGTAATACTTCTTTTAAAGTGTGGAGACGAGTATCCTGTAAAAGGAATTCATCATATTTAAAGTGGGAAAGTATCCTAAATGTTGTCACCCGTCTAATGTGGGACTTCAAACTATTTACGTTTAAGGTAACAATGGACACTGAGAAACACTCAGGGAAGGGGTTTAGGGAGTTTTACATTCAATCTAGTCACTTGCTTCCGAGTTTCTAGTTGAGTTTTCTTAGAAGATAAATCTGACACTACCAGAATCTCACCAGAACCTCTAGGGACTTCCCATGAATCAGACAAGGCATGAGCTTGCTCAACTTGGTCTCCCCATGAAGAAAAAAATGCAAATCTATTAGAAAGGTGCAAAGGGATAGAGTCTTACTTTGCCCTTCAGAGGTAATCACCACTGAAAGAGAAGAGAAGAGGGGTCAGTTAACATATCTTCCTCTGTATCACATCTTGTATTTCAGTGGTCGCTAAATGGTCTTGGGGGGGCCTTCCTCATCGAGGAGAGGCATTCGAGGATGAGAGTGAATGGCTAGGGGTACATTGAGGAGAACCCTGAGGGGTCACAAAAGGGGTCTCCTTTTCTGCTCTATTGTCTCTCAGGAGAGAAGATGAATCCTGAACCACAACCTGAAATCCATCAGGAGGAGAAACCAGAGAATCCAAGGGGGTACTTATTCTAGAAAGTGAGACCTGCCTCCTACCCCTAGAAATGTTGAGCTGGCAGGTGGTCAGTTTGAGCAGGCAGGGGGTATCAGTTAATAGGAAAAAAGGTGTTAGCAGTCAAAACTGCTCAGATTGGTGAGGTGTTGGTGGAATTTTCTCTTAAATGGTCCTAGCTTAGGCTCACTAGATATGGTTGGGGGGAGAGTTCATTAAGCCAGCGAAGGGCGTGATAAGCAGAGGACCTCTGCACTTGTGAGGTTCAAAAGAATGGGACATGCAGTGACTGGTTATACTTTGCATGCAGTGAGGATGGGTGCTACAGTTAGGAGGTTCTAAATAGCAGGGAGGGTTAGGCCAAGGGATTTTTTTTGCTGAGGAGACATACTTGGTACTGTACTGTACCCTGTAGGGTAAGCCATTTGGTGTGTGCATAGAGGTCACAGGTGTGGGTTAATCTATGGGCACCAAGAACCAGCCATCATTTGAGAGTAGAGTTGGAGGCTGCCCATACACCACTAGCCCATAGTCTGAAATGGAAAGTATGGAACTTTTTATGATGAGTGTCAATGCTTCTTGGGTTAGGCTATGGCAGTGTCTATATAGTAGGCCAATTCTTGAACTGACAAAGTTCACGATTTGATAGATGTGCCATGCAAAGGATAGGCCGCTGTCTAGGGTTATGCCTAGGTATTTGAAAATAAATACCAATTCAAACGGCGTTTGCATGCTATTCAGAATTGATATCTGAAAGTCCTTGTGCTTATTATGGAGATTAACAAATATCATTACTTTGTTTTTTTTTGTAACTCATAAGAAGCTTATATTTGGAGAACCATGCCTCTGCAGCGGTGAAGTCACTTTGGAGGTGAGATTCTAAGTGGTAGGGATCAGAGCTTTTGGAGAAGATGACTGCATTGTCTGTGTAAAGGAGAATTTGCTCTTTGCAAACTGAGAGAAGTTTGTTAAGAAAAAGACTGAATAAAAGGGGGCCAAGAATTTACCCTTGAGAAACACAGGTAAGTGTCACAAACCCACTCAGCAGGTCAGGCCCTCTACTCCCAAAGTGCCAACCTCCGAGCGCAGTCCTGTGAACAGTTTAACAGAATAAGGTTTAAACAGTGCAAATTCCAACTTACAGTACTTAGATTTGACTCTCTTTCTAAATACTTGTTTAAAAGTGCTCCAAATATGTTTCTTGGTCAGAGTCTAGGTAAAAAGGGGTGTAATTAAAACAGAGTACTTCTTAATCAACTGTATTAGCCAACCCCTTTTTGTGTGAGGTCAGTTAGCTCCTCCTCTGTCAGATTATATATAAAAATATATCTAATAAAAAAAACAGTATGCCTTTTCAAAGTATTAATTTTGCAATCCTCAGCATGACTCATGTTTCAAATTACATATTTTTTGATCCATGCTGTATCGTCCCTCACACAGGCTTCACAGGAGCATTTACAACCTTGCACCCCTGTGTGACAACCTAGGGTCCTCTCCAATGTCATAAAGTGGATATGATATAGCAACTACGGCTGTAATAAACTCAGACAAACAGGATCCTTGATTAAGGCCTTACATGTAACACATTGGCCCGGATATTCAAACTGCACCAGGCTGTGGCACAAGCCTGGGCGCAGCTCAACTTTGTTGTGCAGGGGTGTGACCTGGGCGATATTCAACGGAGCTGCGCTATGGCACAGCAGCTTTGAATATCGCACCCTGGCCACCCCCCACTGTGCATGGCGCAGTGGCACTGCGCCAGCGCAAGTGGCCAGAGTGGAGCATGGAGATGCACTGGCGCAAGTGCCATTGCACCATGCACAGCACCTGCGATATTCAAAAGGGGACATGCAAATGTGGCCATAATTTATGCAAGGTGCACAGGGGGCCATTTGCATCTCATTATGGCCCCATTTGCATGCCATTAGCATGCAGGTGCGCCGATCCCCGACGACTTGTGCCTGGTGCCCTGCTAGGCAGCAGCTGTCGGGAACCGACGCCCCCTGCAGCGCGATTGTGGGCATTCCTGTAATATAAAAAATACCCCGTCCAATATCCCTGGTGGTACAGTGGACCTCTATGTGCCCGATCGCAGGCATCAGTATAGTCCCCCCCCAAACAATATCCCTGGTGGTCCAGTGGACCTCTATGTGCCCAATCGCGGGCATCAGTATAGCCCCCCACATCCAATATCCCTGCTGGTCCAGTGGACAGATCGCCACCTGATCGTGGGCATCTGTAACACATAACAGACCCCTACCACCCTGGTGGTCTAGTGTACCCCTCCACACCCAACCCACCTGAGCCCCACCACCATGTTCCCCGCCAGTCGGCAGGCGGAGCATCCCACCCACTCCGTTGTTCCACTATTTCACTATCGATAGCGGCATGGATGTTGACAGTTCACAGTGTAAGCCAATGGACGCAGTTCTATATTGTATTGAGCTTGTTCCAGATATGTGAATGAATCATTCACATATCTGACTGAGTAGACGGTATGGCTGCATGCCCATTGGCTCACACTGTGAACCATGGGCGGCAGCCCTACCGAAGTTGGTCAGTCAGCGGGTGGCAGGCAGGTGGTGCTGCCACCCGCCGGTTGACGGGGGGAAGTGGGGCGGTGGGGCTCAGTGGGCAGGTGGGGAAGGGGGTACACTAGACCACCAGGGTGGTAGGGGTCTGTTATGTGTCAGAGATGCCTGCGATTGGGTGGCGATTGGTCCACTGGACCACCAGGGATATTGGACGTGTGGGGGGACTATACTGATGCCCACGATCAGGCACATAGAGGTCCACTGAACCACCAGGGATATTGGATGGGGTGGATTTCACTCCAGGGATGCCCGCAGTGGGGCATGGGGGGTGCTTCCAGGTGCAGCAGGAACTCGGGTGGCCAACCACAAGTGGCAGCTGCCATGTTGCACCCTGCAATGTGGCAGCTCACCTGTGGGTGGCCATCATTTGTTCCTTTTTTGGCTTAACTTTGTGCAGGCGCAGGTAGGGGTTGCACTTGCATGACTCTGCACATCCCGGCTGAATATCGGGCTGTGCAGGTTATGCATGGGCACGCCTCCTACCTGTGCCTGCATACATTACTGATGCGCCCCGCGATCGGGATTTGTGCCGCACTTTTCCCTTTTGAATATTGCGCCAGCGCGCATCAGTGGGTTGCGCGCAACCCTTTTGAATATCTGGGCCATTGTCTGTAAAACCTGAGTGTGTGTGATACACATGTTGTGTCAGCCTTTTCTCATGGCTTTCATCTTTCAGCTGAAACCTGGGGGGGGGATGAGCGAGGTCACTCCTAGAGCATCAGATTTTCAGCAGAGACATTCAGTAATACATTTTATATTGAAAAAATGATACAGCACTCAGAACTGGCTGTCTACGTCGCAATTCCTCCCAACTTAGACTGAATTTGGGGGATCTATCCCCTATATGGGATGAGCTTCCCAAATCAGTTCACTCCTCATAGACCCTAGACAGCCCATCTGAGTTCTGATTCTTTGCTCCAGCCCTATGTACGATTTTTAAATCATACCCTTGTAAAGTAAGACTCCATCTTAGTAGTCTGCCATTGTTTTTCCCCATCTGCGTCAGCCAAACCAGGGGGTTGTGGTCAGTCTGCATCACAAAATGCTGCCCATACAAGTATGGGTCTAGCTTCTTTAGGCCCACACTATGGCAAGACATTCTTTTTCCACCATGGAGTACGTTTGCTCCCTGGGAAGTAGCTTCCTGCTCAGGTACACTACTGGGTGATCTGTCCCTTGGCTGGACATCTGGCTCAGCACTGCCCCAATACCCACGTTTGAGGCGTCCATCAGAACTATAAAGGTTTTGCTATAGTCAGGACTTGTCAAAACAGGAGCACTGCACAGTACCTCCTTCAGTATGGTAAAGGCTTCCTCACAGGCTGAGCCCCAGGTAATTTTCTTTGGCATCTTTTTCTTTGTCAGGTCAGATAGGAGAGCAGCCAGGGCACTGTAATTGGGCACAAATTTCCTGTAGTACCCTGCTGTCCTTAGAAAACTCCTGACCTGCTTCTGGGTTTCTGGTCTGGGCCACACCTGGATCACCTCTATCTTTATTTGGTTAGGATGGAGCTGTCCCTGCCCTACCACATGTCCGAGGTATGCCACTTCTCCCATGGCCACCTGGCACTTTTCGGCTTTGACAGTGAGCCCGGCCCTCTATATCCTGTCCAGCACTTCCCTAAGATGGGATAGGTGTTCCTCCCAGCTGGTACTAAATATGGTAATGTCATCCAGGTACACCATGGCGTACTCCTCAGCAGCATTTAACACCTGGTTCACCAACCTTCGGAAAGTGTCCGGGGCATTCTTCATTCCGAAAGGCATTACGTTAAACTCAAATAAGCCTACTGGAGTGATGAAGGCCAACCTCTCCCTAGCTCTGTCTGTCAATTCTACCTGCCAATACCCCTTGGTCAGGTTAATAGTCATAAATTAGGTCGCCCCTCTCAATTTGTCCAGGAGTTCGTCTGTCCGGGCATCGGGTGGGCGTCTAACTTTGTGACTGTGTTCAGTCCATGATAGTCCACACAGAAATGAGTTGAGCCATCTGGCTTAGGCACAAGGACTACGGGTGAGGCCCAGGGGCTGTGGGATCTCTGGATTACCCCTAAATCCAGCATCTCCTCCACTTCCCTCCTAATGTCCTTTTGGACAGCCTCTGACACCCGATATGCTGTCCGCCGCATGGGCGTCTGCGTCCCTGTCTCCACATCGTGTGTCGCTAAGGGGGTTAGTCCAGGCTTGGCACTAAACAAGGGGGCAAAGTCTGCTAAAACCTCCCTTACTTTCTGGACCCAGTCCTGGGCCAGCTGTGGAGACAATTTTAGTGCCTCCACAGAGGACTCCCGCTTGCTTTCCTCCAGCAAGTCCAGAAGGGGGTCTCCTTTGTCCGTCCCCTACCCATGACTACACACTGCAAACACCGTGTCAGCCCTAATTGCATATGGCTTCATTATGTTGACATGGTACATCCTTTCAGTCTGTCTTCTGTCAGGTAACTCCACAATGTAGTTCATGTCATTTACCTTCCTAACCACTTTGTACGGTCCTGCCCACTCAGCTTGCAGCTTGTCTTTCCGGACTGGAATAAGGACCATGACTTCCTGACCCACCATGTACGAGCGAGCTCTGGCTCTGCGGTCGTAGCTCACCTTTTGTTTCTGTTAGGCAGCTGCTAGGTTGCTCTGAGCTGTCCCCATAAGCTCCTTCAGCCTCTTCCTAAGCCTAAGGACATAATCCACAATGGGGAATTCCCTGGGTGGTGTGCTTGCCTTCCCAGTCCTCCCAGACCAAGTCTAGGGGCCCACGTACCCGGCGTCCATATAAGAGTTGGAAGGGGGAAAATCCTGTCGACTTTTGGGGCACCTCCCTGTATGCAAACAACAGGTGGAGAAGGTATTTCTCCCAGTCCCTCCAGTGCTGTTCAGCAAATGCCTGGAGCATTGACTTTAGGGTACCATTGAATCATTCCACAATTCCATTGGCTTGTGGGTGATAATGGTGTCGTGCATCTCTGCACCACTCCACACTTCTCCCATAAACATTTCATCAGGTCCGACATGAAGAAATCCCTTGATCAGTGATTACCTCCTGTGGAAACCCAACACGAAAGAAAATCCCAAGTAAGGCATCTGCCACTTTGTCTGTCCTCTGTGAGGATAGGGCAACTGCATCTGGGTACTGGGTGGCATAATCCACCACAGTCAGGATGAATCTTTTCCCTGAGGAGTTGGGGGTATTTAAAAGCCCCACAATATAGTTTCCCACCCTCTGGAATGGCTCCTCCACTATGGGCAAGGGGATCAAGGCTGCTTGGGTTTTCTTGCCTGCCTTCCCTATTTCCTGGCACCGGTGACAAGACCTGCAATACTCCTTCACCTGCTGGGTGAAGTTAGGCCAGTAGAAATTCTGGGCCAACTGCTACATTGTGCATGCGATTCCCAGATGACCGACAAGGGAATATCATGTGCAATTTTGAGCAACTGCTCATGATACCCCTGGGGAATGACAAGCTGCCTGCCTAGCATCTCTTCCTCTGTCCTTACTGCCTGAGTATATATAAGTCCATTTTCCCAATAAACCTTATGTCTGCCATCACCTCCCTGTGTTTCATCAGAGTCTGCCCAGGCCCTCAGCTTCTCTAAACTAGGGTCACCCCTCTGAGCAGCTGCAAACCCCTCACACTTTCCCAAGGTATGGGACAAGCCCCCTTCAGTCACTAAACCAGGGTCCCTAGCACTAGCATCAAGGCCCTATGGTAATTGGTCTCCCCTTCCTCTTCGGAGTAACCTTCCATAACTGTGTGGTTCCTTGATACCGGGGAAATTTCTACCCCCTTTTTATCAGTCTCCCCATCTGGAGATCATAGGCTGGGGAACCAGCTTCCCAGTGGTTTCCACAATGGCTTCTGTGGGGTTCAGGGAACTACAATTTTCCTTTGCCGCTTAGCTACGGGTAACTGCACATACCATCCCCTGCTGGAGATTGTTACCCAGGATCACATCCACAGCTAACGTTTTGGCTACAGCTACCTGTTGCACAGTTCCCCCTCTTTCACCCCAGTCTAGGAGAACACTAGCAAGTGGTAATGTTTTCTCATCTCCCACAAAGTCCTGTACAGTGACGTATTTATTAGGTATAAGCTGACCAGGCTGTACCAGATCCCCTTTCACCAATGTCACGGATGCCCCTGTGTCCCTTAACCCCTGCGTCTGTACATCATTCACCATGACTGGGTGCATTGATCCCTCATGTTCACTGGCATGCTTCCAGGGATACACAAACAACTCACTTCTTTTCTAGCACCCGGCTGTGTATTATTGCTCACCTTTCTGGGACACTGTCTGGCAATATGCCCAGTTTCTTTACACAGCCAACATGCATTTCTTACTTCAGAGAAATCCTTTCTCTGAAACCTGGGGCTAACTGGTTTTGGTGGAGGCAGTGAGGGTTTTAGCTGCCCTGAAGGCGTGCTTTTCCCTTTCTGTACTGCAACACCCATCCCATTCGCTCTCAGAGCAGGTCTGCTCTTGGCATAGCGGTCCGAGAGTTCAGCAGCCTCTTGCACTGTTTTTGGATCTCGGTCCTCTATCCAGGTTTTTAGCTCTGCTGGGCAAGCCCAATAAAACTGCTCTAATAAAATCACATTTTCAATTTTATCAACAGAGTTTACCTCAATTCCTTCCCACCAACATTTTAAAAACTGACGTTGTTTCGTGGCTAGCTCCTCATAGCTCATATCAGGGCTTCTCCTGAGCTTACAGAATTTAGCTCTGTATGATTCAGTAGTTAATTCAAACTTTTTTAACAGTGCAGCTTTTAGCTTGCTGTAATCATTGCTGTCCTCATTGTCCATCTGACCCAATGCATCCTGAGTTTTCCCGGTAAGTAGCGGGGATAGCTGGAAGCTCCAAGACTCTCTAGGAATTTTAGCCTGAATACAAACTTTTTCAAAAGAATTTAAAAAAGCGTCCACATCGTCTCCCTCCTGAAATTCAGCTATTAATTTGGAGTTCAATTTGTAACCCAGTCCTGCAGTCCCAGTTAAACCAAAGCCACTTACCTGCTCTGGTGCCGCTGGTCAAAGTCATAGCTTCTCCAGTTCGTGTTGCCTCTGGCGCTCATCTCTCTCTCCTCCGTCTCTCGCTTCTCTCACTCTCTCCCCCTCTGGAACTCCAGCTCCATCCTGCATAACTCAGTTAGCAGCCTGAGTACCTCTGGATTCAGGATACTGGTGACCTTCCCCTGCTGCTGTGGCCCTTCACTGACAGTGGCCCTGCTATCCTCCTCATCAGCTCTGGACTCCTCACTGGCTGCTAGCCCTTCCACACTTGAGGTTTGGTCCTTTCCAGTCATGGTTGGTGACTCGCTGATCTGGGTATCTGCTACCATCAGGGCATCTATGAGGCTCTGCTTGCTTGCTTTCACCTCGAACGGGACTCCTGTGTCCCCACACAACTGCCTTAAGTAAACTACAGTGTGCCTGCTGTAGTGGAAAGTCATCTTTCCTGACTACTGCTACTCTGACTGCACTTTAGAAAAAAAAATGGGTAGGAACTTGACTGTAAGCCACGTGATATATAGCTCTGTTTCCTTTTAAAATAAAACTCTGCCCTTTTGCTTTCTTTGTAAGAGAGCCTACAGTCTCAGCTGACATAGAACAATAAAGCTTGTGATACCAAAATTATGCCACCGCTGCCAACCAATCTGTCACAAACCCACTCAGCAGGTCAGGCCCTCTACTCCCAAAGTGCCAACCTCAGAGCGCAGTCCTGTGAACAGTTTAACAGAACAAGGTTTAAACAGTGCAAATTCCTACTAACAGTTCTTAGATTTGACTCTCTTTCTAAACACTTGTTTAAAAGTGCTCCAAAGATGTTTCCTGGTCAGAGTCTAGGTAAAAAGGTGTGTAAATAAAACAGAGTATTCCTTAATCAACTGTATTGACCAACCCCTTTTTGTGTGAGGTCAACTAGCTCCTCCTCTGTCAGATTATATATAAAAATATATCTAATAAAAAAAATTATGCCTTTTCAAAGTATTAATTTTGCAATCTTCAGCATGACTCAGGTTTCAAATGACATCTTTTTTATCCATGCTGCATCCTCCCTCACAAAGGCTTCACAGGAGCATTTACAACCTTGCACCTCTGTGTGACAACCTAGGTTCCTCTCCAACATCATAAAATGGATATGATATAGCAACTACGGCTGTAATAAACTCAGACAAACAGAATCCTTGATTAAGGCCTTACATATAACGCATTGTCTCTAAAACCTGAGTGTGTGTGATACACATGCTGTGTCAGCCTTTTCTCGTGGCTTTCATCTTTCAGCTGAAACCTGGGGGGGTGAGTGAGGTCACTCCTAGAGCATCAGATTTTCAGCATAGACATTCAGTAATACTTTTTATACTAAAAAAAATGATACAGCACTCAGAACTGGCTGTCTACATCACAGTGAGTACCTGTCGATTACTGGAGAGGGTGTCATCTATTTTTACCCGCTGGGACCTGTTGCTAAGATAGCTCTTAAACCATCCCAAAGCATCAGTTGAGAGGTCAATGGAGTGGAGCTCATTAAGTAGTGTAGTATGACTGACAGTGTCAAAGGCTTTAGTGAGGTTGATGTATATCGCCCCTACTAGCTGGCTACTGTCAAGTGGCCCCAAGTGGAAAGCCCATGTACTCCAATAGGGTAGTGGAGGTGCTGTGCCCCTTGTGGAATCTGTGCTGTTGTGGGCACTGTAATTTGTACTTTTCCAAATAGTTGACCAGTTGTTTGGAGACTATTCATTCTAAGACCTTGGGGGGGGTAGGATTGATATTGGGTGTTACTTTGAGCAGATGGCTCTATTGCCACTTTTGTAATCAAGGGTGTCCACTGTGGCTTTCCATTTCTGGGGGAATAGTCCCAGCTGGATAGATAGGTTCAGTAGCTTTGTTTGTGGCAGAAGCACTTCATCTAGGGTAAGGGCAATTAGTTTTAGATCCATCATGTCATTGCTGTGTCTAGTTTTGCCTAGTACACACTGGACATATTTTTTCACTTTGGACATGGTGATTGCTTTTAGGTAGGGGGGACCAGTGTGTGTGACCCATTACTAGAGGTTGTGGCAGCTGGATGACTAACCTCCTCTGTTTCTTCAGGGAAATTAGGTGGCAGTATGGCACCTGTTTGACTCCCCACAGGAGTGGTGCACTAATTCTAAAATGAAACTATGGTTATTTTTTTAGTCACAGTCCAAGAAAGGTAATACTAAATATATTCATCATCTGAATTTAATATAATCAATTTCAATGTTTACTGTCCCTGGCACAGTCCACCAAGAGGGATTTATGCTCAGATTAAGACTGTTAGGGCAGAAATGGTGACTATTCAGTATAACATAATGACCAGTCTAATGATGGAGCACTGTTCAGGACTCAAGGGAAAAGAGCAGGACTAACATTTTATCTGACTGCAGACACAGAGTTGAGAACAGAACCATATTAAAATTTCTCTGCCAGGATTGCTGAGGGGTTACAGACCCGGAGGATATGCTTCATTCAGTGTCCAGCCATGCTGTTTCCTTTGGAGACAGTGCTCCAGTGGAAGACAGCTGGGAACAATTATTAGCTGATCTGGACTTACCAGCATTACCAATGGTAGGAGGTAGGCTAGCTACAGGAGCCTGTTAAGGAACCAGAGGGATTGGCAGCTTTTGCAGCCATGTCCTCTGACACTACTCCTTGAGAAGACAGACTCCCTGGGGAATTATATAAACATCTAAAGGAAGATATTGCACCTATTTTAACAGAACTGTATAACAATGTATTATCCAGAGGAGAACTTGGAGGGAGCTTAAATTCAGAGGTACTAATATACGAGAAAGAAACAGATGGGGTATCAATAATTGGAGACCTATTAGCCTCCTTAATACCAGTTTGAAGATTCTTTCAAATATTTTAGTGACTAGGTTGGCTAAAACAATTTTAATATCTCTATCACATGCTTGCCCTGTAAAAGGCAGACAAATTTAGGATAATCTTGTATTTTTAAGAGAGGTTACAGAAAGGACTAAGTCAGGTTCATCAGAAGGTATAATATTATCATTATACCAGAGGAAGGCATTTGATGCTGTATCCCATGACTTTGTTTGCAGTATTGACCAGATATGAAATCCCATCTTCTTTTATTGCATGAGTGAAATGTTTGTATCGATCTGCCACAGTGACACCCCTGTTAAATGGGAGACTGGGTGCCGCATGTCAGGTCCGCAAGGGGAACAGACAGGGCTATGCTCTAAGTCCAGTGTTGTACATATTTTTTCTAGATTCAGTATTAAGGAAATTAACTGTGGGCCCTAGGATCACCCACATTTTAACAGGGGGCAGTTCCATCCCACTGCAATCCTGGCATACATGGATGATATCTGCCTTTTGGTTCATGATTCAGCATCAGAAAGGGCTACTGAACAAGTATTTCAGGATATTTCTGTGCCTCAGGGTTCAGCTTGAATATACAAAAAAGTATAGGTCTTATCATTGAAGACTAACAATAACAGAGAAACATGCTAAAATGTATCAATGAATATAATTGTAAAGGATTAAAACCAAAGTGGCTCACAAGTGGTATCGCACGATTGATAAAGAAAAATAAGGCATATGCAATATTTAAAAATAACTCTGACAAAAACTTGAATATTTTTAAACAATTACAAAAAAAAGTGTAAAAACAAAACAAACAGGGACAAAAGAAAATACGAACAGAAACTAGCAAGTAAAGCAAATAAATCAAACGGTAAACAATTCTACTCATATATTAGCACACAAAAAAAAAAAGATGAATTAACACCAATTAAAATAAGGATGAGATTATAACTGAGCCAATCAAAATGGCAAACATATTCAATTCATATTTTTGCTCTATGTTTAACAAACAACAGTGCAGTACCAACAAAATAGTCAATGATAGATGTGGGTAATTATTCAATAAATATTGATAAAATTATTAAACAAATGAATGTTAAAATCCCATAGTGCACCAGGACTCAATGGCATAATGCCATCTATGCTGAAACTGATGAAAAAACATTTAGCACTACCATTAAAAATCTTACATGAAAAATCATTAAACTCCAGGATAGTACCATCAGATTGGAAGAAATCCAAAGTTACTCTGATATATAAAACTGGTATTAAAATTAATGTCAAAAATTAGAGAGCAATAAGTCTAATGTCTATCCCTTGTAAAATCTTAGAAACATTAATTAAGGAAAAAATTCAAAATCAACTTAAAAACATTCCATATTTTGATATGCATCAACATGGTTTCACAAGAGGGTGCTCCTGTGTTACAAACTTAATTTGTCTTTACGAACAAGTAAGTAAATACCTGGATGACTCCATCCCAGTGGATGTCCTTTTAATAGATTTTAGGAGAGCATTTGATGCCGTACCCCATTGGGCAATACATAAAAATCTTATGAAATTCGGTATTGACAAAGTTATTTTAAGATGGATAGACTCTTGGCTAATAGATCTCAAAGAGTTGCAATAAGAGGGCATTTGTCCACTGTAGGGCATGTCACCAGTGCTGGGGCCAATACTGTTTCAGATAGTCATCAGTGACATAGATGAAAATATCAAAAACTATGTAACAAAGTTTGCTGATGATGCAAAATTAGGAGGGCCATGTAATACTAGTGAACAAATTGACTCAATTCAGGAAGATCTCAATGCCTTAGTTTTGTGGACAGAAAAATGGTGTGTGAAGTTGAATATAGAAAAATGCTGTATATTACATTATGGGGAAAAATCCACATCATAATTATACAGTATGTGACCAAATATTGCAACAAAAACTCTTGGCAAAGACCTCAGTATTATGATAGACACCAACTTAGACTTCAAGGAGCACCACACTGATATAGTGATTCTTGGTTACCTTTAGTGTCCTAAACTTTAGGCGTAGTAAGATTTCACCTAGGGTATGCCGTACTCGCATTTTTAAAAAATATCATCCTGATGTTTTATTTAATGAGTTAATGAGTTTGGATTGGTCCTATATGGATTCCATACCTGACCCAGATTGTGCTGTTGATTTTTTTTGCCAGCAACTCTTGACTGTTCAAAACAAAGTGTTTCCATTACAGTTAATATGTATGAGGGGTGTATTGTATTCCTGGTTTTCCACTGATTTAAAACAGTACATCAAACAAAAGAAAATTGCTTGGCTTACTTATAAAAGATCCTCTTCCTTGGATAATCTATTGTCTTATAGGGCAGCCAGGAATTTGTTGTGTAGTAAGGTAAAGCAGGTGAAGGTTGTTTTTTTTAGGTCTAGATTGGAGGATGCTTCGCAGGGTTCTAAAATGTTTTGGGACACTGTGAACCATTTACTGTTCTCTAGATCTAAATCATCCTATTCCTCACTTCAACATCTTCAACAAACTATTACTAATCCATTTGAGATGGCAAATGTTTTGAATCAGTGTTTCTCTGATGTTTCTGGTTTAATTTCTGAGTTCTCTGATACGAGGCAGAATATTGATGAAACTGAGTGTCCTTCTAGTGGCTTTGTTGGACAGATGGGTAATGGTAGTATCTCTAGGTTTTTGTTTCGCGGGATAACTTCTTTAGAAGTGCTAAAATTGTTGAATTCTTTACCAGACACCTTTGGTGATTGTGGGAGGGGGCTTGATGCTAGATTTGTTAAGCTTATCGCTCCCTACATTGTAGAACCTCTTTGTAAGGTATTTAATTTGTGTATTTCTACTAATGGATTTCCTTCCCTTTGGAGGCAGGCCCGTGTTGTGCCCATTCCAAAAAAGGCTAATGCTGTCGGCCCCGAGTATTACCGCCCCATCTCGATATTAAATCCTTTGAGTAAAATTTTTGAAAAGCTGTTGGCCAATCAGCTTAATGATTTTTGGGAGGGTGGTAGAGTCCTCTGTGCTGAGCAGCATGGATTTTGCCGTGGTACGGGCACAGCCCTGGTCAGGTTCATGGACACCGTTCTTCAGGGCTGCAATTGTGGTCTGATAACAGGAGTGGTGTTGGTGGACCTGTCCAGGGCATTCGACTTGATTGATAATTTTTTACTTTGTCAGAAGTTATCTGATCTGGGATTGTCCAATTCACCAGTTGCTTTGTTAGGGGATATTTTGCAGGATCAGTCGTAATATGTTTCTATTGGGTCTGTTTCCTCTGATGTATGTTCTACTGTGTGTGGAGTTCCACAGGGGTCCATCTTGGGCCCCTTATTATTTTTCACTCTTTAATAATCTGGTTCCATCCATATTTCAGGGGTGTAAATGTTTATTATATGTTGATGATCTGATTCTGTATTGTCAGAGTCAGTCTGTCGACTTTATAAATTCAACTTTGGAAACTGATTTTTTGAAGTTATGCCAGTGGATGTTTTCTAATAAGATGGTTTTGAATTCACGTAAGACTAAAGTGATGTTATTTGGTAGTTCTGTTAGTTTGCGGGACAATCCAAATTTATTTATCCATGATATTCAATGTGATTTGATTGATCAGGTGTCTGAATTTAAATACTTAGCTGTATTATTGGATTCATCCCTAACTCTTGCTTCTCAAGTAAAATTAGTTAAGGATAAAGTTCATTCTAAGTTAGGGTTGCTTTATAAGTTTAAAACGTATTTGCCTTTGGAATCTTGGCAGCAACTTGCTCTGGGTGTACTTGTGCCTCATCTGGATTATGTCTCTTTTTTGTATGTGGAATTGGGTGTTAAGGGGAGGCAGACATTAGGCGTTGTTTATAACATCATGTGTCATTTTGTATTGGATGTGCCAGGTTTGACTCATCATTACTTGTTGTACTCTTCTTTCAATTGGTTATCTCCTCAATTTAGATTTAGGTATGCTTTAGGTAATTTAGTCCATCAGGCTGGTCATCCTGATAGGTTTTCTCCCCTTTCTGATTTGGTTAGGATTCAGGAGATGAGATCTTCATTAAGGTCAGCTGAGGGCATTATGTTGGAGGGTTATTCTGTGAAGAATAATTATGGCTCTTGCTCATTTTCATGTCAAACCCCCAAAATTTGGAATGAACTACCTGCTTCATTGCATGTACTGAAATCACATTGTACTTTTAAAATTAGATTTAAAAAGCATTTGTTGTCTTTGATGAATTGTATCTGTGTTTGAAATGTATTAGTCAGTTATTTGTTATATTGTGTGTATGTTTATTTGTTAAGTACTGTATGTTCTTATATGTCTGGGTTGGACCTGAAAAAGGGCTTCGGCCCAGTTGCCTTAACCCAGTTAACAAACAAAAATGAAATGAAATGAAATAGTAGCTAAGGCCAATAGGACATTGAGGTTGATAAAAAGAAACTTCAAGAGTGCATCACAAGAGGTTCTTATGCTCTTATACATCTCATACGTCAGACCACAATTAGACTACGGCAGTCAATTATGGAGCCCATACAATAAAAAGGACCTATTAAAAATAGAATCTGTAAAATGCAGATTCACAAAAAGTATTAAAAGTATACAAGATAGATCATACAAGGAAAGATTATCAAACTTGGGACTGTATAGTCTTGAACTAAGAAGGCAGCGAGGTGACACTTCTCTATCACACAGTTATGAATAATGATATCTTGATGTCAGAGCAGAATATAGAATACAAGTCTGATAAATTAACTGTAAGGGGACAACAACTACAGGTAAAACAGGGGCACTTTAAGGAAAAAAAAAGAAAATACTACTTTACACAAAGAACAGCAAACATTTGGAATAGACTACCAGAAAAAATCATAGTAAACATGGATAAAGACAAATTTAAATAATTTCTAGACAAATATATTATGGAAGGGGGAAATATGAATTACTAGCTGCTGTCCTAAGAGGAGCTTCCTTGGGATTTTGCACCTTTTGCTCCTTGATTCCAAGTGATTCCAAGATTCTGGGGATGTGCCTCAGATAATATTTTGGGTAATCACATTTCAACACAGCCACCTAAATTCCTGGGGGTAAACTTTGAAACAGGCTAATATGGCATCAACACATCAGTTAGAAAATTTGGATGCAGCAGACTGTTTGGTTAATACCTGGAACAAATGGCCCATGTCCAAGAGAAAGAGAGTTTACATGTTAACGATTTTTTTACCTGTCTTTATATTTTCCATCCTCTTGATCAATTGGAAGTTAGGTTGTATTATATATTTTTTGCCTAATTTTGGGCAGCCATCTAAACACTATAAAAAAGAGCCATATATAGAGAGATTTCAAAGAAGGAGGTCTAAAGATGTTAAATCTGTTAGCATTTTTTTAGTAGTTTTGTGTTCTTTAATTTAGTCATTTGAATCTCTTTTTACTTCATCCTGTGGTCAGCTCTTGCCCTTATGGTGACAGGCATCCCTTCAAGTTATACCAACTGGCCCATATCCTGCCCCAGGGTATCTGTCGGACATTTTTAGGCAACTGGTGAAATGGAAAGTTTCCAACCAGCAGATTTTCACAAGCACCGGCAAGCTATTATAAAATGTAGATTAATGTATTTTTAACCCAGTCTACACTCCTTTATCCCCCTGTTACACCACGAACAATAACCACACAGTTTTTAGATGAAAGGATTCCTCACAAAATGTGGGAAGTTGTGTGGTTGTGTAGCCACAGAAACATACTGGAGAAAAGTAATTTAAAGCATAAAAGTACCATGGAGAGACTCTGTCTATGCCCAGAGTGTGCAGGACTTGAAATACTGTCCCATTTATTCTTATATTGTAGCTACAGTAAGAACTTTTGGACACTTGGGTAGCAGATGGGGAGTACTCTTCTTATCTTCCATGACATATGCATCATTACTGTATGTTCAGTTCCCCTGTGCTACCTTAATAGATCACAAGAGTATATGATATGTGTTACCAGCCTGAATAAAATGGGTTATATGGCAGGCTTGCTGTCAATATGTTTTACAGCAGAAGGAAATAAACTTGATGGGCTTATGTGAAAAGATTCATAATGAATTTAGTGCTATACCAGACAAAGAATATACCCTTGCCTAGGTCAAGATTCCATGAATTATGGGTATTACTCAATTGTAGAGAGCAAAGTGAACAGACCTGTTTTTTTTTGGTTGGTTTTTGTTTGTTTGTTTGTTTGTCACTTTGGCTTGGTTTGTTCCATTTTTGTGTAACTGTTGTGGTATTCCTTTTCTCCTTGCTTTATTGTGTTGCTTGCATGCACGTGCAAGAAACACATTGCACCAGCAGTTAGGGAGCATGCTGCAATGCATAAAGAAATTTGGCCATGTCACCATGTAATCAGCTGTTGTGGTGCATTACAAGCTACCAAACAGCTGATTGCGTGGTGTCCCCATGGTGACGGCTTCTCCGTTGGCCTATCACAGTCCCCAGGAAGCTGACGGAAAGCTGCTGCCTGCCATTCAGTGTGCCTTCCTGGTGAAACATTTCAGTAAATAATAAAAAATAAAAAAAGCAGACGGAGTGCCCAATCCCCCTGTCGGCATGACCCCCTCCCCAATTCATTTGCTGATGGGGTAGCCCAATCCCCATTGGCATAATGCACCCCCCATAGTTCATGCGTCCCCCCAGCACACTGTATGACTGACGAGGGTGCCCAATCCCCTGTCGGTTCCACTGCCCCCCCAAACAAACTTCCATCTGCCATGCTGGGAGCCCACCCCAGTGTGGCAAAAGTCTCCTTGGCCAATGTGGGTGCCCAATCCCCCATCGGCTCCACTACCCCCCCAAACAAACTACCTGGTGCCATGCTAGAGCCCACTCCAGCATGGCAAAATTCCATCATCTTAAAAAAAGACCTAGAAGAAAAAAAGTCCTCATTGATTCTCTTGCCTCCCTTCCCCAACCCGCGCCCACCCTCTGTGTACATCACCTCCCCACACCCCCACCTCACACCATACTTACCTCTGGAGCCCAGCATGATGATCTTTGGTTGACCAGGAACACGTCTGCACTCTTCAAAGCCAACCACAAACTGAAGAAATGCCGAGAAGCCGTATAATGGCATAAATGGTTATTTTCAAACTTTGGTGCATATCTTGGCCATTTTGGGGAATTTTTTCACCAAATTTTCAACATGGGGTTCTTGGGACCCCATCTCATGAGCATAGTCACTGTCATTTTGTTATTCAGTCCTGAAAGGTGATTTCACAGTCAGTGCGCGGAACCACCTTTAGGGACAGATTAACGAAACAACAGTGTCACAGTTCATGAGGTAGTCCCCCCAAAACCCTACGTTGAACATTTGGTGAAAAAATTCCCAAAAATGTTGGGCGTTTTTAATATTTTCACTCCAGATTTTCAGCATTGCCTTTTTACCACACCTCCTTATGAACAGTGCAACTGTCATTTTTCACATCTCACCCAAAATGTGTTTTTGCACATGTAGCACACAGTGGCGTGGTTGGTGTCCAAAATCAATGCTCAGGACAGGTTAAGAAAATCTCAGTGAAACTGTTCATGAGCAGAAGTCTTAAACTGGCTATGTTGAAAATTTGGTGACAAAAAGCCTTAAAATGACTGTGTTACGAGCATGCGTTGTGCAATTTCCATGCACCCTCATAAGTTCACAAATTCTTAATCTTTTCAGTCCAGATTTTCAACACTGGCATTTTTCCACACCTCCTTATGAACAGTACAGCTGTCATTTTTCACACCCTGGCTGAAATGTGTTTTCGCACTTCCGGTACAGTATAGCATGGTCGCTGTGGAAAATCAGTGTTCGGGAGAGATTAAGAAAATCACAGTGACACTGTTCATGAGCAGAGGTCCCAAAATGCCTATGTTGAAAATCTGCTGTAAAAAAATCCCAAAACTAATTACATTACGGGTGTGCATTGAGCAGTTTCTACACACACTTATGACTTCACCAGTTATTTTATATTTTCACTCCAGATTTTCAACATTGCCATTTTTTACACCTCATCATGAACAGCACAACTGTCATTTTTCACATCCTGTTCGAAATGTGTTTTCGCACCTGCGGTGCCAAATGGTGTAGTCGCTGTGCAAAATCACCTTTTGGCTAACAAACTGATAATGTCACTGTTTATGCGGTGGGATCACAAAAAGTCCATGTTGAAAACTTGGAGTAAAAATACCAAGACACACTCAGGGTGTTAGGGTTTTCAACCATAACACCCTACCCTGTAGGGACTGACAGGTGTCAGTGGTGTGACTTGGGATTGTTGACAGTAATGCACATGCCATTCCACCCCCACCCTGCAGCCAGTGGCAGGCATTGAGGTGCACCTTGGACCCTTTTGCCCCAGAGTTCATCCCATACTCCCACACTGCACCTATTTCAGTGTATTTCCTTATGGAATGAGGTGAGTGTAAAGTCCGAACACCTCAAAGCACACCTCGACACTTGTAAGTGTGCAGAGTAGAGTGAGGTGAAATGTTGTGACTGTTATGGGCGATGACCCAAAGGCACACCCCAATGCCTGTCCATCTCTGCAGCGTGGGGGTGGAGTTGGCATCAGTTCAATACTTCACTGCCATTCCTATACTGCATCTGTCTTGCTAATGACAACTAGCAACACTTGGCATTGACAAATGCTTGTTTTTTTTTTATTTCCTGATTTCTGTGCATTGTGTATAAGGATATTGTTCTTTTGTTAACCGTTTATTTATTTACTGTTTCTTTGATGTTCTGTTACTTGTTGTGATATGTTTCAATAAATAATTCCCCTCCACTTCACCTTCCAACATATCACCTGACTGCTAAGAAGTTTCCAGAAAGGTGGAATGATTCTGACATATTTATACAACGTACTAGTAAAACTGGGATTGGCAAGTGTTCTCCTAGTGTACTATTAGTAGGTGGAATAATTTGCCTTGGATTACAGATTCTGACCAGCTTGTGATGTAATTCTGAGAATAGAGTTTATTTTTCTTTGGGTTTGGTAATTATTTTGTTTTGCTCTCTAATGAGTGGTTGAATTATTTCCTCTTATTTTCTTCTTTCTTCTCTTTTGGGTTTCCTTTACTGTAGATATACATATACTATATATATTCTTTGCAAAAAACTGTTTATGTAACATTTAGGGTTAAGATGAAAGCAACAAAAGTAGGGAAATGTGGCTTTAGGTTTTCTAACCCTAAAACCCCACCACACCCCTAAAGCAAATCAGAGGTTGACTCTTCCTAGTGGTTCTCAACCATAAAGCTTACTCCATTGTATACACTCCAGAAGCATACACACCTAATGGGGTGAGTCTTAAGATGGATAACACTTAGGAGGAGTCTGCCCTTGATTTACTTTAGGGGTGGGGTTGGGGTTTTAGGGTTGGAAACCCTAAAGCCACATTTCCCTATTTTTGTTGCTTTAGCCTTAACCCTATATATTGCATTAATGCATTTTTTTTTCAAAGAATTTCCTTACTTTTGGAGATAGTCAAATTATATCCTTATTTGCCTAAGGGAGTGCAGGGCCAATGCATGCATACTTTTTCAGATATTGTAATCATATCCTTATTTGTCTGACAGAGTGCAGGGCTCTCTGGGCCCTATGATCCCATCCCTCCATAGATGTGTATATGTATGTTTATCTGGGCTCTGCACCAACCAAATTGTCAGCATAGCTTTCTTTTCCCCCATCTCATGAATCCGGCACTAAAAATTGTCAACTCTCCACCAAAATGTCATTTCACACCACCACAGCATCATTCCATGCCACAGGCATGAAAAGACATTTTGGCCAAGAAGGTAGCACATCAGTACTACTGCATTTGTGTCATCTGGAAACAGTTGTTATGTCGTTTGTCTTACCTGATGATGGTTGGCTGTGGTTGCTTGCATGGTCTTGTCCTTTCCCTGCTTGGGGGGTTGGGGTGGGAAGTTAGGGTTGTAAACCCTAATACCACATTTCCCTACTTTTGTGGTGTTAAGTTGAACCCTAACTGGTGCATTAAAGCAGTTTTTTTTTTGCAAAGAATTTCCTTTTGTTTTGAAATAGTGAAATTGTATCCTCATTTACACAGGTCCTTCAGGACCTATGTGAACAGATGCTAACATGCAGGGCCCTCTGGGCCCTGCACTATGGGAACACTCCATTCTCCTACGGATGTGTTGCAAACAATGTCAAGAATTCATGGGGCTATCTGGTGAACTGCAGCAGTGTTGGGCCCTCTGGGCCATGCACTTCCATGTGGCTGCAGATACAGATATATGTCACAAAAACTCAAGAAAGAATATTTGTGGCATTGTGATAGAGGCTGTCACAGTTTCCTAAACTGGTTTATATCACTACCCCATTAATGCTGGTTTCAAAAAAATGATAAAGAAAGCCACCAAATAATTGTTCCTATAGAAGGTTGATTGAAATCGCTCCAACCTGTTGAGTCAGTTGGCACATTGTTTTTATAGTATCAGATTGATGATTTTTGATTGGTATTGACAAATACACATGGGGGTATCATAAAATTACCAGGCATTTAAGTGAACAGCAGTCTTAGTGTTTGTTTGTTTTTTATAAATATATCCATCCAAAGCATAACCGGCTACACTTGCATAATGCACTGTACTTGCCATAGCTGAACTGCTCAAAGTTGCACAATATCAAGTCATTATCTGATGAAGGGGCTACTATGTGGGCATGCAGCCTCCTGCTATATTTATCCAATGCTAAGATATTGTTTACTTTGTCTGTAAATTTTAGAACCTTTTTTCTGAGCTATAATCCCAAGGGCAGGTCTGTTATGGAGCAAGTTTGTACACAAAAAAGGCAGGGCCTCCATTTCAGACAGGTGCACATGCACCTGTCTGAAATTATTTGTTTGATTTCTTAAAAGAAAGTAGTTTGAGAAACAGTAAGCCATAGAAACATAGAATGTGATGCAGATAAGGCCCACTTGGCTCACTTTCCCCACCTGTCTCCTGCCACAGACTCCTTATATGACTCATTGAATATAAAACAAAGCAGCTTTTCTTGTAACAGTAGACCTCTGAAAATGAACAAATAAAAAAAAAAAGACATAATTAAAAACAACAATGGCTTGCTTGACTGGAGATGTTCCCGCTGTATGTAGGTTGCCTGACATGCTGCTTCAAAGCATCGGTGGTCTCTGAGAGGAAAACAAAACTTTTTATGACTCCTTTTCACTGGAGTATTTGCTGTCAGTTGACCAGTGTATTAGGAAGAAGAGAGGCATTGTCAGTTTCACACCATGAAAAAGTTCTTAGCAGCAAACACTGTTTTCTCTATTTGTATATTTCAACAGCCTCCCCACCACTAGTACCATGCTAGGGCATAGTATTCTGCTTCATGGAGCCCTGCATCACCACCCAACACTCTTGCTCCCTCCAGCCACATGGACTGGGACTGTAGTGAGGCCAGATCAGGAGAGAAGAGAAGAAGCCTCAGGATTATTCAGTAATCTGATCATTCTTCTTCAAGTCTTTTGCACCTTGTATGCCATTTCACTGCATGGCTGCAGCCACATACCGTAGCCATCATGAACATGGCATGCACAGCACCAAGCCCTAAAGCAACCCAATTAAACACTACAGTACAGGGGACACAAATGTTTTAAGAGTAAGAGCCCTTCAGATAAAGACACTGGGGCCAGCACCCCTAACAACTACTGCTGCAGCAACCACTGTTGTCCACCCAGACCCCAGGAGCCATGATAATGGGAATAGGGTTAAAAATAGCAGCCAGTCGGCCATCACTGCTTTCAGATAGAGCCTGATCTAGGACACTCCTGCTATAGTGCTCTGTTGTATTCATTCTGCAAGTTAACTTTCACATGTCAGGTGCCTGGAATGTTATAGCGATAAAGGAGTGCAAGTACTTCATAAATGAACAGCATGTTGGCTCCATTTTTGACAACCCCGCTGGGAGAAGTACAGTAATCCAGCAATCTGTAACAAAGTAAATCTATGCACAGACAACCCCATTCTCCATGCATTGTTTGATTCTCTCCACTGACTACTGGAGAAGAGCAAGGAAATACATGCATGTGCTTTAGGATTCTCACCATCCCTCCTGCTCAGTAAATAGGTTATTGAAATTAAATTAATGTATACAGTGGGTCTTTTACTGTAGAAATCAGTTTATAACATGTGTAAGAAAAATCATGTGCTGTGATTGGCTAAAACACCAGTACAACCATGTAATTATGTGCCTGTAATTACATGCCTGCACTTTTTTTAAGGTATTAGACACTTCACAGCACAATTTCTCATCTAATGCTGATACTGCTGGAGTCACACAGAGCACCGCTTAAGCACGTAATTTTCAGTGTTGAAAAGTCACCGTGGCACCGGGGTGTTGACAATACCAAGGGAGCCACACAGAGCCATAATTTAAAGAAAAGAAATAAATGAAAACTCACACTGGCAGCCATTGTGTGGAAAGCCACTGGCAAATCACCGCTCCAGCACATTGCTGTTGTCTATTGTGGTGAGCAAGGGAAACATTGCAGAAACTGTTAGGTCCCTGAGAGGAACATTGTTTTTAACTTTTACAGCACTTTCCCCATAAAATAAAAGTTACTGTCATTTTATAACATGTGTAAGAAAAATCAGTTGGTGTGATTTTTCTTACAAATGTTATAAGAGCGATAAGGCACTTCAGGGTATGTGATTATGATTACTAATCATACACCTCTCTTGGGTGTTTAAAGACATTCGGTGCCTTGAGAGGTGCGTGATTATTGACCCATTATCACATGTGCTGTCATGCCTTATTGCATTCATAATTTATATAGAGATAACAAATCACATTAGGTGACAAGATCCATTTAGTAAATGTTTGAACATTTTTCAGTTGTGACAGTTAAGACATGGTTCAGCTTTAACATCAGGCTGCTGCTGACTCAAACATTCTACTATTTTTTTCCTTTTTTACATGGAGGTGGTATGGCATGGATTAAGGTTCTATGAAGGTACCCACCCATCCAATAAACTCCCACACCTGCACTTGATTTTGGAATAGTTGATGTCCCCTTGAAATTACAAATGAAACCCCTTCCCTTCTTCGCCGTCTATTGAGTACAACTAACCTCTCTCCCCCAAAGCCCCAAACCCAAGTGCCATTGGCAATCATTAAAATATACCTGCAAACAACAAAAGTGTCCTGCTTTGCAGATGTACATCCTCTCCATTCCTGACAACTTGAGCAAAGCAAATAAAAATATGTAATAGAAGGGGAAATGCTGCAGTATGAAATTTGGAAGTTGCTGAAAGTTCACATGAGTTGTGAATATGCTAGAAATCAGGTAAATATACAGTACATTGCTCATTTCACATTACAGTTGTGTACCATGGCAGCTTAGAGTTGGAAGAGCACATGTTATGGAAAACATATTTGATGTGTGTGTGTGTGTGTCAACAGTGTGCAAGATATCTATGATATGCGACAGAAATCCAAATTGGTAATAGGTGCCCAGCTGAAAAGATTATCATTTTATAATTATGTATAATTAATAATCATTATCAATTATGTGCAAAGATCATGATCAAGCTTCAAAAAAACATCATTGTAATCATGACTAGCAATGATTAAACATGAACGTTAAATGGCCACCAATCAAAAGCCATCATGTTATGGAAATAGTGATTTTGATTAATGATGGTCGCATATCAGTAAATGTACATACTATATCGAACATTGAATTTCCTCTTCCTAAAGGGATTAAAACTTAAACTGACATGATTTACATTTTAATTTATTTGCGTTTGCTGATATTTGACATTCATATTTTCAAATTAGTAACAACAAATTTTGATTAGTAGTACTCATGTGACTTACAGTCTTATAATACAAAACTAATACAGTCATCAATGGTCATCAACAATCATAATTGGATCATCTACAGAGCATCAAAAATCATCATGCTGATTTAAGCTTACAAAAATAAAGAATAATCAACAGCTGGCGATTTGAAAGTTACATGCTTAATTAAATCATGATCTAGATGATTATTTAATTATTATTTTTTTTTTTAACTCTTTTTCTCACCTGTCTTCCAGGGGCATCTCTCAGGCTGCTCACATGACTTCTGCCCCTAACCACCTGCCTGAGCCACTCCTCTGACAGTCCATCAGTATCAGGATCCTCACCTTCCTCCCAACCCCAGAGGAGAAGGCTGAGGATCCCCTGGGGGTAGAGTTGGAGTTGAGGCCGGCACATGGCGTGTAAAGCATCAGCCTCTGGAGGTTGCCGTCACCTCACCCGGTAGACAGGGTTTCTTTTCCTGCTTGTTGCTCCTCCTCTCTCCCTCCCTCCAGAGCTTAGATGTGCAATGACATTGTCCAACGTCCACCACAGCTCTAAGCCTTCTACTTCAGCCCTAAGCTTTACAGTGCCTTCGGCTTCCACTGGTGGTCCCTACTATGCTGGGCTGGCCCTGGATCCCTCCCCCAAGAAAGGAGAGCTTTCCATCGGATGCTCAATCCTCTCTCTCTCCCCCTGCCAACCCCTGGCAGCCTGAGCTCATTCCTGAACCTGGGTCACTGGCATAGCACGAGGTGTGGCATCCAGCGCCTCAACCCTCAGTGCCACCTGGCCGGCTATGATCTAGATGATGATCTTAAATCACAATCTCTCTTGATGATCATATGGTAACATCTGATGATTAACAATTATCTGTCATAAGTGACCTTCAGAAAACATGACTGAAGATTTGCCAATTCACCTGGGTGGTGGCGGAGGAGAGGGAGGCAGGAGATCATCTGACATTATACCTGATACTATCTGAAGAAGAGAAGAGAGCAGGAGAGACATGGGCCTAGATCCCGGGACCCCGCCACCAGTGCTACCTAAAATTAAGTCAGCTAATACAGTTAAAGGTGACAGTGCATTTACCAGAAACAGAAGATTTAACAAATGTTTCTATTTCTCAGCTGATGGTGCCCCCCTTTTATAATGATATCAATGGCAATATGCAGACAACAAAGGAGTCTCCACTCTCCTGCTCCCAAAGGCAGGACTAGCACTTGAGTGTGCGTGCAGCAAAAAGTTCATATTTTCCCCAATAGCAGCAACATCAAATTGAGAATGCATGAACATCAGGGCATCATCAAACTGTGAATAGGCCAGAGAACACTCCAAAAGAAACAATGTCCACAATTGTAATACATTAAATTGGCAGTAACAGCTCAACATTTACTGATATTGCAGGCAGAACAGAAATAATGTAGTCACAAAGTGAAAACAATTAATCTGCAATGCATATGTCCAAGTCCATTAAATAGTACAGCACATGCAGACAGAGTTGGTTTAGTTCAATTTTGGAAAAGGCAACTGCATAGCAGTGCTTGAATAACAAAATATAACTTCAGTGTTTAGTCAAACATCTGTAGGGCAGGTGCTCAAAATTGCAAGCAGCTTACAGATAGTACCTTTCACATATACTGTATACCTGCAGCCATTGAACAAATGGTCATGGATTAGGCTTTAAAAGTTAGTTGCAGCTGGCAGGAAAACTGTAAAGTGCAAAAGTGCAAAAATAAAGTATTTCAGGGGTCAGACTGCAGTGTTCACCCCATTCACCATGGCACAGTGCGAAGAGACGCTAGAAGCAAGAACGAGTAAAGCTGATTCCGATAACTTCTGCTGCTTCTCCCTGGACCTCCCAGCAGTCCCCGATCAGCGTTCACACCTAAGAAGTAACAGCATTAAGTAAAAAGAAATAAATACAGCCGTGACACCGTCATCCGTCAGTCTCCATTATCAGCCTTCACATTTACCTAGTCTGCCTCTAAATCTGGTCCCTTTTGGGGGACAACAACAACAAAACAAGAACAGGGATTTTCTTCAGTTCTGCACACCATCTGCCTCAGTCTTCTTTCAGCCTGTCACACCCTAACAACAGCCTGGGTTGGAAAGAAATATAATCCTCTATTCTTCCTAATTTCCTATCTCTTCCTGATAATCTTTTTTAAATAAATAAATACTAATCTATGTGATCTTTTTAACCATGCACTTGGATTACTAACTAGTAAATTGCTGTATCATGACATAAACTGCTACTCTCAGTAAAAAGTTGTAACCCATGGAGCTCAGTCTGCTTCCATGGAGTACTGATCAAGTGTATGAGGCACAATACACTTTCTATCGCACAGCATCCACCGATCACTGCTCAAACTCAAAAGCTGGAGTGGGAGAAACTGTGTTATGGTCACATGCACTTGATCAGTACTCAGAGTAAGCAGGCTGAGCTCAGTGGGTTGCCAGATGAGGTTCAGCACTCCTCAATGTGGCTCATTTAGTCACGTCAAACATCTTGAGATGTTAGAGCCTCTCCAGCTGTTTCACATGTGTGTGAGCTGTGTTGTCTGATCAAGTGTGTGTGGGGGTGTGTGTGTGTTACCTTGCAGCATCCTGCCACATTAATCAGGGACAGAGCTTAAAAAATAGTTTCAGGGACAGAGCTTTAAAAATAGTACTATCAGGTCAAGAACCTGTTGTAATATGTGACTTAGCTGTGAATAGTTGACATAAATGTATTGTTCAGATCCACCCAGCAACTCAATGCACATTGGACTAGTCCAAGCCATAAAAATAATATTTATGTTCAAAGGTGATTTTATGCTACCTATTTATGATCAGCTGTACTGAAACTAGGACTGGTTTACAGCACAGTATTAATGGAGATGGGAAATAAATCTGACATTCCTGATATTTAGTTTATTTCCCCGATGTTTTATGCTTTGTCTAATGTGTGTCTTCTTCAGTTAGCACTTCAGAGCTGGTATTTTGTTTTCTGATAAAATCCACATGTGGACGAATGCATGGCAGCTCCGTTTCTTTTTTGTCTCTGATTGCGTGCAGGGCTATCAGCTCTGACATCAATAACTCTTATATATCAGATGACAACATGGCAATGACCGATAAAGAGTTCAGTGGGGAACACCAGTCACTGTCAGAAGAATTCTGAGAGAAGCACCTGTACATATATTAAGGTAGAGAGAGAATCACTTATCCCTGTATGTACAAGCCTGCTCCTCATAGTTACAAGAAGATTCAAACTGAAAGTGCAGTGCATTCTGTTTGTTATATTTGTATTGTTGTATGTTTAACCCCAGGTCAAGCCTGTAAAAGGACCAAGTGGCCCATGCTACTCACCTGACAAACAAGATGTTAAATACAAAAAAATACATACAGTAGATACACACACACACACACACACACACACACACACACGTGTGTGTGTGTGTGAGAGAGAGAGAGAGAGAGATTTAAAAACTGAAACGCAAAAAATGTGCACAGTGTGTGTGTATATTTATTCTTAAATAGCATAGCCAACAAACTACCAGAAAAGCATGAATTATGAGTGTATATAAACCAAAAAATTAAATGAAAGAGAAATAGTTGTGAACAGTAGTAACAAAATTGTTAAAATATAAACAAAGATACTGGGTACTGACAAAACAAGAAAGAACTGAGTGGAAAAAGGAGGGAAAGTAAATATTGTATCTGTATGCATATCTAATGGAGCAGAATAATTTTGATGTATATGCCATAGATTCTTGTAAAAAAAAAAAAAACAATAATGATGCTGGATGTGACAAAATATGATGGCTCATGTGTCAGTGAAAAAGGATAAATGATGCCACAGAGTATTGTACTGCTCATATAAGGATTCATGAAGCATTTTGACTTAAAATGTAACACTGCAAATATTACAATAGCATACAATCATTTATGGAATTACAGTTTTCCACTAGAAAGTTCATTTATAAATAGAAAAGTGGTTCTGCACTACCCAAATCAATGGTTTGGGGGGAAAGGGTGGGTATTTTATTTTTCTACAATAAATGCTTTGATACCATAGTGCATGAGTTATTGCTATTAGTATAATAGATAAACAAGCAACAATTATAAATGACTGGTAAAGACATGTCCTTTAAGAATAGTGATCGCAATCTATATCAGAAGTACTTTTGGACTATGTTGTATTTTTGTCTGACTTTTTGAGCTTTTACTCTTTTTCATTGACTCAATGTGAATTTTCCCACAGTCCCTGAGTGCAGCAGTTTTATCTTTAATGATAAAAAAAAAATAGTAGCTGTTGATAATACTGTTACTGTCTATGAGAAGTTTCTGAATCAGGTTTTCATGTCTATCTGTAAAATTTCGGGAAATAAATGCCCAGATAACAACTGTGTTCACTGTAAAAAGTAACCATTTAGCTAGTATATGTAACATACCATTGCTATGCATCAGGTTTGATCAGTTCTACATTTCCATTATATAAATAGAGCCCTGATTAGTATACATCAGAAATATACCATTCCATAAGGTAGCTGAATCTGATATGCAGATAATGTGGTGACTCATCTCAACTCGTTATAATGGTCTACTCAGTGTTTACTTTAGTATCAGGTAATTGGATTTACATCTAGAGTAACATCTTGTATTCACTGTTTAATTTATCTGCTTTATTTCACTCATTCATTTTTCACAGTAAAGCTAGGCAAACGTTAATATATTTTATTCAGCTAATATATAAAAAATAAAGATTTTTATTTTTCTATCATCAGAATGATAGCTGACAATGGCCACAACTCCAAAATACATTCAAAGAAGCAATACCTATATGTGACACATCAGTGTACAGCTTTAGTCCCTCCTTTCACAGCTAGTTTTTTGTCTTACAATTTTTTTCACATGCTTAAATTATGAAAGCAAGGGGCATCATTTTTACTAGTTGTGTTTAGAGTAGACCATTGGTATTCACAACCCAACACATGAAAACTGTACGATTATATGAACTACTATTGTTAACTATTTTACTAAAAGAGCACACAAAACTGTTATTGATGGAGTATTATCACAATCAAGAAAAAACAAGTGTGGTGTCCCACAGGGCTCCATCCTTGTTCTTCTTTTTTCACTCTATATGAATTTTGCCCCCAAACATGCCTTAAGTCTCAAATGATCTTATTTACTGATGATGCTCTCATTTATTTTACTAATTGTCATCCAGTAGTTGTGGTTAATGTCTTCCACAGTTATTTTTTTACTCTTCCATAACTGGTTAGTTTCCAAACAAATTATATTGAATGTTAAAAAAAACACCAAAGTGCATGGTATTTTCTAGCCCTAGGAAACATGACAGGGTCCTGCCTCAAATTGTTGATCTTAATGGAGATACTGTGGAGAAAGTTGACCATTTTAGATACTTAGGGGTTATTTTGGACTCTAGATTAACATTTGAAAATTATATTTTAGCAGTAACAAAAACTATTCATCAGAGGCTAGGGGGACTACAAAGAATCAAACCGTTTTTGACCCCCCAATCTAGAGCACAACTTACCCATGGTTTTTTTCCTAGGGGTACTTGATTATGGTATTTTGATTTATTCATCTACAAATGAAAAAGTCCTTTCTAAATTCAAAGTTACGTATAATAGTATATTAAGTTTTGCATCCAGCCTCCCACACAGGACACATGGTTGTGACCTATTAAGAAATGCCAATTGTCCTTCCTTGGAAAATAGAATTAAGATAAAATTGGGTACCCTGTTATATAAGGTTTCTAGCTGTCAGTTTCCTGCTACAATTCTCTTTATTCCCCAACGCCTCTAACCACTTTGGAACAAGGTCCCAATGTAAGACTCAGTTTATGGTCCCCAAAGTAAAAAAAAAACAAACATTTGGTCAGAAATCATTTTCATTTAGAGCTACTGTATTTTTCAACTCCATTCCAACAGCAATTTATAATTGTATAACATTGTCCACTTTTAAATCAAAACTTAGGGTTTGACTGGAAAGTTTTATAACATGTTCTTATACCACTAGTTCTTCTAGAAACTAACTTTTGGCCAGTATAGTCTTCTTGTGTATTATATTATTTATTGTATGTATAGTTTTGCATTGTGTGACTATGTTTAAATGTACTACTTGTTGCTCGTGAAAATGGGCAGTGATGCTCATTAAGTTATCAAATACTGCAGAACAGAATAGGTTTGCATCTGCAAATGTTTGTGCTACAACATCTAAAGACTTTATCGCTGTTTGAAATGTTCGCACCTGGTGAGGACATCGGCTGGTATTCACTTCTGGTATTAGCATTTGCTGCTGTAATATAATTGGTGTACTGTGCTGTACTGTAATTGGTCAGCTGTGATGTACTGTAACTGGTCAATTATAGCACTCAACTACCACTTAAGATCAGCCTGTCCTGACTGCGGTATGTAGTGTAGTGTAAAACAAATGCGTACTTGATCGTTGCTTCATTTATTTGCTACTCTGTTTGCTGCTGAATCGCTGGCGAAATGTCCATCTTGCGTTGGATTGCTGCTAGCAAAAGACAGTACCCTCTTGATCTACACGAGGTGTCCTCAGAGCAGCTAGCAACATGAACTGGCCTGGATTTGTCTGCATTTGGCAGTGGTATTCAAAATATATTTGCTGCCCGTGAATGTTTGCACTAAAGAATGTGAAAATAAAAAGTGAGTGAACATTTCCTAGAGTACAGTATAAAAAATGAAAAATGAAATGAAGTATTGAGGCAAAAGGGAAGCTGTCAAGCAGTACTGTTGACCAGACAGTCAAGACAGTAAATACATGGTAGTCCTGCCATCAGCATGCCACCATCTGTGGCAGTGATTTTCAAGAAAGTACCGCTGCTCTTTATTATATGGTGTTGGACTCGATGGAGACAGTGGTTTCAGTGTGTGAGATGCATTTATGACTCATGTTCTTCTGATAGGGAACACATTTCATGTAGTAATATAATGATCAGGATAAGAAGATAATGTACTTTTTTTTTATTAATTAAGCCTACAGTATATGTTATCTACTTCCACTTATTTTCCTACCTAAAAAAACATGATTAGTAGGCAATGAATGGAGCATATCAGGTAATGAGTATGACTGCAAGTCCAGCACATGTATGAAGCTGCTCTGGAGTCATGTGATGCAGCTAACCATGTAAGATGTGCTCTATCTGTGCTCCGCTCACCTGCCTCGCTTTTCTGTCTTTTCCTCCTATTTTCGGTGCAAATAGCTTGGGGCTTGATCATCTGCTGGCTTGGGGAGTCTTTTCTGATTATTGGTAGCTTTTTTCCGACTGAAATGGAGGTGGAGATGCGACAGGCGGCACCTCGGCACATGCCGCCTGTCACACCAGAGAAAGTGCTGCAGAAGCCCAGGGCACAGCCTCCCACTACAGGCTGCATGCAAGCAGCAACAGCTTCTTCCTCCATGGCCACAGAATTGACTCCTCTAACTTTTGAGTGATCACTCCTTGAGTTCCAACTCTTCAAGGAGGAGGTCTGATCTATAGTGTCCGATGTGAAGGCTATCTCAGATGCGCTAGATGAAGTTACTCGGTGTACCTCAGGCAACGAGGCTCACATTGTCTCAGTGGAGAAACAGGCAGACAGAATGGATTCCCTCTTAACCATCAACCGCCAAACTATTAAGAAGTTAGAATCGAAAATTGAGAACTAAGAAGGCAGAAGTTGACATAATAATGTGGTTGTGATTGGGTTACCAGAAAAAGAAGAAGGATCAGACACAATTTTCTTTGTGCAAAAACTGCTGGCTAAATTGGTGGGGCCCTCTCCTTTTTGGGTCTTCCTACATCATTGAAAGGGCACATCGGGCGCTTGGACCCATGCCACCACCTAATGCTCAGCCCAGAGCCCTGATTTTTTGATTCCTGAATTTTCATGAATAACAACGTCTTGATGAAGCTGAGAGAAATGCAGGATGTTTTGTGGGAAGGCAAGAAAATAAGAGTCACACAAGATTTGCCAGCCACTGTTCGACAGTGCAGAGTTTCATTCCATCCAATTGTCTCTAAATGCATTGCTTCTGGAATAAAATTCCAAATGGCCTATACTGAAAGACTGCAGATACTTCTGGATGGATCTTGGTCATTGTTTAAAGAAGTAGACCCTGCCTTGGAGTTCTTTAATCTGCTTTATTCACTGATCACTGATGGAGCCTGGAGGTTCGCAGGCGTTTTCCTTCAGTGATGTATCGCAAAAAGATCTGCAAGAGTGGTTTTGTTTTACTGTACACTTTTACCTCATTTCATATTTGCCTATGATGTTTAATGAGCTAAAGGGCCCCAGGTTTGTGGGTGCCTAGTCTACATGTATGTGTGGCTGATATGTGGGCCTTTGCTATGATGGTGTTCCAGCCCTGCGAATCAAACAAGCTCTTTGCTTGTTTGTCTTTCCTGCACACGAGGGACTTGCTCAGCTAACTGTTAAGCTTGGGGAGTTCTACAGCAGACATAAAATTAGAAATTTAGTTTTCCGCTGTAATTTCTGCCTCTGTCTGGTACTGTTCCTTCAGTTTGAGGTGGAATTAACCGCTATTTAAGCCTCTACCAGAGATTTTTTATGTCATCACTGAGCTACGATCCTAAGGGGTTACACTATGTCAAGGGTGACCTACCCTGTTAATTGACTCAATGCATTTTGTTTTCTCAGTTTATTGAGGTTTTGTTAAGATATATTAGCCAATTAACTGAGGCTTGCTGGGCTACATTTGACCAAGTACAGAGGGTTAATATTAAACCCCACGATGGGGTTCCCTGCCTAACACAGATGCTTCCATTTTCTCAAGAATGGCTAGTAGCAGCCGGGTGAGTGGGAGGAGGGAGGGCCATCGGGATGCTGATCGCCACGGACCAGCACGTTGGGGGGGGGGCTCTGTAAGTTACTGTTCAATATGTTTAGGCCTCAAAGTTAGAACGTTCAATAAGAGTTCTAACTACATTCTTCTAATGGACATATGGTTAATTGTGGCTAGTTGGAATTTGAGACTAGCCTTGGGGATATGGGGTTTTAGGGGGGTTGGGTTCTTATTTTTATATTTTTGTGGGAGGGTAAGGAGGTGCCAACTAAGATGCATGGAATGGTTCACAAGTTGTTTTTTTTGCTTTTAGGACACAAGACACTGTATTAACAAATATATTGTTAGATGATGGCGTAATCCTTTAAATTCTGTTCTTGGAATATAAAGGGGGCTCAACACTCTCTCAAGCATATGAAAGAACGTAAGCACCTGGGGATATTGCATTGTGTTGTGATTCTGCTACAAGAAACCCACCTTCTAGAATTAGAAGGCACCCTATTGAGGAGACAGCAGGTGGGACAGGTTTTTACCACAGGTGATAGCCAGAACAGTAAGGGTGTGGCTATTTTGCTAACAAGAGCATTTACCTTTACTTGCGAACAGTGTATAAGAGACAAAAATGGCAGGTACATGCTCGTTAGAGGTAAAATTCAATAATTTGACATAATTTTCGGTAGTGTCTATGGACCTAACTCTGACTCCCCCTCCTTTTTTATGGAACTCCTATCCCTATTAACACCTTTCCTGGATATTCCAATTCTTCTAGGGGGAGATTGGAATCTTCCTTTTGACCCCCTTCTAGACAAATCCACGGGACCAAGAACCAGGGGGGTCTCTCCCCTGCACAGAGAGACGTTAGAGACTTAAATGATCACATGGGACTCTGTGATCCATGGAGGGTTTTACACCCCACAGACAAAGAGTTCACATTCCACTCTGCTGTCAACGGCTCAGCCTCGAGAATTGATTACTTTTGGTTGAGCAAATCGATCTTGAATGGGCTGATGGACAGCAGATTAGAATCTGGGGTTGGCTCAGATCACTCCATAGTAACCTGTCATCTCTCCCTCTCTCTCAATTGGGGATCTGATAAGCAGTGGATATTGAACAACCAACTTTTAAAGGATAAAAAGATCACAGATAGCATTATAGCTTATTTGGCCCAATTTAAAACAGACAATTGGGGTACAATACATTCCCCATCTATGGAATGGGGAGCCCTCAAATGTTTTATTCAGGGGGAATTCATTAAGCTGTCAGTAGCTAAGAAACAGTGGGAAGAACAGGAGATTAAATCACTGTTAGACCAAATTAGAGAAAAGAAGTACTTATCTACCCGGTCCACTGACTCAGACAAAGAAGCCCTAATTAAACTACAGGATAGATATGCTGAACTTTTAAGAGAAAAGGCAGAATGGGCAATTTTAAAAACACAGGCCAAATATACAGAGCAGGGAGAGAAAACTAGTCGTCTTTTGGCCCTCAGACTCAAAAGACAGGAAATGTCAAAATATATAGCGGCAATAAAGCGAGAGCCTCAAGGCCCCCACCTGGTTCAAGCAAAATATATCTCCAAGGAGTTTGAATGATACTACAAGAACTTGTATGTTCAAATGCATAACCGACCATCCCAGACCGCAGTGAACCAATACTTAGACAGCCTTCCCCTTCCCACACTTACTACAGCACAAGTTGAAGGACTGATTATACCTTTCTCTGAAGAGGATATTGTTAGAGTTATTAAAGATCTACCCTTAGATAAGGCCCCAGGACTCGATGGGTACTCGCCTAATTATTTTACCAAATTTGCTAACCAGTTGGCTCCATGGCTCCTGGCGGTCTTTCAAAGTATGTTAAATGCCAACAGTTTTGACCCCAGACTGTTGGAGGCCACCATTATAGTCCTACCTAAACCTGGGAGGGATCCGACACGGGTTTCGAACTACTGGCTTATATCCCTTCTCAATTGTGACATGAAAATTCTCACTAAATTACTGGCTCAACGGGTAGACCGAGTACTCCCCTCTCTTATAGGTCCCGATCAAGTTGGTTTCATGAGAGGGAGGTCCTTGGTAGATCACTTACGCTGTCTGTCTCATGTCTTTTCCGAATGGCTCAGGTCTCCCTGGACACAGAGAAGGAATTTGACAGAGTTGATTAGCAGTTTTTGTTCAGGGCTCTCTATAGATACGGTTTCCCTCCCAGGTTTATCTCATGGCTTCAAGTGTTCTACACTGCTCCCACCACCCATATTTTCTGCAATGGAGTCCTCTCTCCTAATTTCCCCTTAGGAGCAGGAACTAGACAAGAGTGCCCCCTTTCCCCCTTGCTGTTTAATTTATATTTAGAACCGATCATAGTCTCTATTCAGACATCCCCAGAGATAAAGGGAATTAGGCTGGGATCCAGGGAAGAAAAGATTGCGGCATACGCAGATGACATACTTCTGCATATTACTCACATCAAACCTTCCATACTAAGTCTACTACATTCAATTCAAGAATATAGTTCACTTTCTAAATACAGCTTAACATGGAGAAAACCTCAGTTTTTCCACTCAACACCAAAGTCCTCAAACAGGAAGTTTTAGAATTGGGTCTCACCTAGACTCCTAAATCCCTTAAATACTTAGGTCTGCATCTTTCAATTAGTGACACCCAATTGCGTAAATTGAATCTAGAAGCACTGTTCAGAAATATATATCAAGATTTAAAACATTGGCAAGATCTCCCCTTAACCTTATAGGGGCGGGTGAATATAATTAAAATGAACATTCTCCCATGTCTTTTCTACCCCCTTAACCTCTTAAACCTGTGGCTTCCTAAAGCCTGGTTTAAGTCAGTCCACTCATGTCTTTCTGACGCTGTGGAAAGGGAAGCCCCCGAAAAGGGCTCTACACAAATTAGCCATGCTAAAAAGTCTCAGAGGCTTGAAGCTGCCACATTCTGGTTTATACCACTGGGCAAGTCAACTCAGTAAATACCTTCAGAGGGCAGAGCCGATTAGACCTCCGGCTCTGTCAGTTTATATCCCAACGTGGCTTAGGGTGGAAAAGGAATTGGTAACCTCAGCTGGTATAAATCCAGCAGATCTACCCTTCCTTAAGGTAGGTAGACTACCTCCTGCCCAACATCACACTGCAATAGGACATTCGATCCGCTTACACTCCCAACTTTGTGCTACTATGAAGTATGGGGTCACATATGATTTAGCTCAACCCATCTTTCAAAACCCTAATTTTCTCCTGGGAAGGAAAACAATCCCTTCAGCTGGGTCCCACAACTACAGCACTGTACTGCAAAGGATTTCTGCAACCAGGGTAATGATTGGTTGACCATGCCTGAGTCACTAAGTAAATTTGGTCTGGCACAAAAATGGTCCTTCAAACTTTATCAGATTCACCACATGCTCATGACCTACTTTACTACCAAAACTATATCTGATGGTTTGGATGACTGGGTCCCTATTTGCAGAATCCTAGCATTAGCTCCACATGCTGTCCCCTCAATATATGCCACCCATACCCCTTGTTCTTCCCAAAAGTGGATGGAATTCCCAACTACTAGGTCAGTCTGTATCCTAACTCCTCTTCCAGATGGCCTAAAATCTGGGATACGTGCCACAAATTCATTACACAGGACAGATTAAGATTAATGCAGTTACAATTTCTTAATGACATGTATATGACTCCCTACAAAATGTAGAAAATGGGTAGGGCAGAGGCCCAACATGCAACAGATGCAATAATGGCACTGGCACCCTGTTTCACACATTTTGGGAATGTGCCAAGATCTATCCTTTGTGGGACCTCATTAAGTAAGCAATAATACCCAACAGGGTGAGCGGTATTGGGCTATACTGGACCACCCAGGGGTGTAATGAGGCCCGACGGCGCAGGCGGAGGGCCTTATAGCCCCTGGAAGGTCCAGTATAGCCCATACCACCCACCCTGGAGGGTATTATTACACTTAGAAAATGGACCACTGTATAATATATGTTTAAAAAAAGAAAACAATTTGTTTAAATGCTAAAACTCATTTATTTTGTAATAAAGTAGTTCCTCCGCCTGCATTAGAATACTCGTCTTTTTTTAACTAGGGAGTGTTGAGGAGTGGGGAGCTGATTGTCATGGTTAACCCCATATACAGACACACACAGTGTAGCTGCTTACCTGCATTAGCGCCATAAAATCCGTTGGGATTTAAAAATTACAGCCTCCCATGAAGTGCAGACTGTGCAGTTCTTCACTGCTGAGCACTGGTGTCTGAGTGAGAGAGAGAGAGACTAAGAGAGTGAGAGAGAGATAAGGAGGTGAGTGATTTTTCACCTGTTTTACCAAAATAGCATGACAGCAGCGTGACAGATACAGAGAAATCCCTCGATTCCGAGAAGCATTTCCAGTACACATCTCTCCCTCTCAGACAGCAGTATGAAAGTGACAGAGAAACCCCTCGAGTCAGCCTAGCTTTTCAGCCAGGCAAATGGAAAAGCAGCAGCAGGTAGGGCAAAACTAGAAGTAACGGTAGTCGCTTACTTGTGCACCTCTCCCCTTCTCAGGTGCCTGGTGCCGCCTTCTGTCTATCATGACCTGGAAAGGATGAATGATTTGGGAGAGTTGGGGAGAGGATCCGTGGTAGTCTGCAGGCTGTGCTTTTCTGTGTCCCCCCAGCCCTATAATCTCATTTTTTTTCATTTGTGAGACTGGCAGCTGACAGGGTGATCAGGGAAACAGAGCTGAAGTAAGTTTACTTGGGATGAGAGCTCCAAGTCCGGCTTGATTGAGAATGCTAGTAGCGGTGTGTGTGCTCAGTCCAAGAGTGCAGGACAAAACTTAATTGGAGCTGTCATTAAAAAAAAAAAATGGACATTTGTACTTCTGCCAAAGTGAGCTTAGAGCAGGGTGGATGCGTTGAGGAGGAAGTGCTTCATAGCAGTAGCACTGAGCACACGACGATGTGCTAGAGCTCGCATTGTTTCTGAGGGTGTGGCAAAACTCTTGATTGCTTTTTTTTTTAATAATAGCTACGCATAGTGGAGGGGGGGCGTGAGACATGGGCTTGTGTGGGTGGCGATGACACTGGCACTTCAGTGGTGGGCGGGGTTGTACCATATTTGTGTTGCAGCCAAGTGAGTCAGTGCTTTGTCCTGCTTACTGAGTGGGGAAAAATGGCAGTTACTCTGGCACAGGGATATGGCATGGGGGGGAAAGAAAAATTAAATGATGTCGGGTTGTGGTGGTATGGTACATGGGAAGGGAGATGGCTGGAAGATCGGGCTGAGTGTAAGCTCTCGCTAAGCGAGAGAAAAAAATGGTGGGTATTTTAAACTGAACATTCCATAGGCACAGTTATACTGGTGGTGATCAGGTTGGTTGGGGCTGGTACTTTTAACACCTGGGCTCTGTTGCCTGATAGATGCCCACCTTGCCAGGGCTATCAGCCAATCAGAGCCTGAGAATTTTGAAGCCCATTTTCTAAAGCCAAAATAGATCCCTTATTAGGTCTACAGGACTATTTCACTCCAGAAGTATGCCTGCTAGGAGACTTTACAGGCCTCCCATTAATGATTAGACACTATCATATCTTAATGATCGCTCTGTTGGTCAAGAAGGTTGTATTGCAGCACTGGAAAGACTCTGTACAGCCCTCATACTTGGAATGGGTACAGGACCTCCTTCACAACCTAAGGGTTGAGAAAATGATGGCCAGTCCCTCAAACTGCATGGGGTCCTACAGAATAAGATGGGAAAGGTTACATGTCATGTATACCCTATAGCTTCTTCGATACACTTATAACCAGCTAGATCTAATGCACTCTACTACTCTACCTTTCTTCTAAATGTTATTGGCACCCACGGGAGGTGGGTGGAGGTTGGGGTTGGGGTGGGTGGAGGGAAGCGGGGAGAATATACTCCTGTATCCTGTCTATGTACAACAAATGTAAAATGGTTGTACTTGTGCTTGGAAATCTAATAAACTTTTAATTAAAAAAATGTATGAAGCTGCTCTGATATGAGCAATACAGGAGTTAATTACATCTTGGTTTTTAATGACTGGTACCTGCTACATAAAGGGACAGCAATAGGGGGTTGCAACTGGACACCAGGGAAATGGTGGCTCACTGCTCTCAGAGCAGCCAGCAGCTGGAGCTCCAGAAGTCAGGAAAATCCTGCTGTTCTCATACAGAGAATGCAGGTGAATAGCTCCTCTCGCTAAGATGGACACCCTGAATTTTGGGTACCCAGAAAACATATTTCTGCTAACTTTAAAAAACAAACACCAGAATCTAGCTAAATGAGTCCTGTTTAGCTAGGTTCAGTTTTTTTTTAATGTTTGTAAGTTTAAACAGTAAAAAGAAAATTGGGGGCCATATGAAAAAGCATTTTTCTTCACAAAAAAGATTGGCCCAATACGATCATAGGGCTTTAGTCAAATATCATAAGCTATGGAATATGTGTACTAGGTTAACTCAAGACTGTAGGTCTCAGTATTATGCCAGAAAGCATGCTTCCACTATTAAAGACTCGTGTAACTTTTAGAAAGGGCTAAATGCTCTGTTCAGAAAAAAACATCAAATAACAACCAGCTCATTGACCCCATTTCTCAGACCTTTTACTTATTTTAGATGCCTTTAATAATTTATTTGCCAATGAAGTGGAAAAACTGGCTGCAAATATCCCAACTACTAACTCAGATTGTCCAAGTTAAGTGGATGCTAAACGGCCATTATTCTATTTCAGAGCTAAACGTGTACAGACTTGTTTGTTTGTTTTAATTATTTATGTAAATTGAAGTTAAAGACTCCTTTTGGCATATATCATTAAGATATGAAGTAAACTGTTGCACTGGACAAACTGACTATTCCAATTACTAAATTGTTTAATTATTCACTTGTACACAATGAACTTCCTTCTGTTTTTAAGCTTCCATTTGTTTCTCCTATTTTTAAAGGTGGTGATAAGCAGGATGTTTCTAATTACAGGCCAGTTCCAATACTTTCTCCACTATCCACAGAAACATAGAATTTGATGGCAGATAAGGACCGCTTGGCCCACTCAGTCTGCCCATTTCCCTACCTACTGGATAAGCTGCAGATCCTAGTTAACCAGCAGCCTACTTCTTCCTACCCCCACCCCCTAGAATTGCCTTATGACTGTCCCATGCATGCTTGAATTCAACCACTGTTTTTGACTCCACAACCTCCTCCGGAAGGCTGTTCCATGCATCCACAACCCTCTCTGTGAAAAAATACTTCCTTAAATTACCTCTGAGCTGCCTCCTCTATCTTCAAATTGTGCCCCTTGTTCTTGCACACCCTTTTTGAAAGATGCTACCCTCTTGGACTTTGTTGATTCCCTTGAGGTACTTGAAAGTTTCTATCATGTCCTCCTCTCCCTCCTTTCCTCAAGGCTATACATATTAAGCTCCTTATCTCTCTTCATATGTCTTCCAGTGCAGACCCTGCACCATTTTAGATGCCCTCCTCTGGACAGCTTCCATCCTGTCTATGTCTTTATGGAGATTGGTCTCCAGAACTGCACGCAGTACTCAGATGGGGTCTCACCAGCTGTCTGTACAGAGGATAATAACTTCCTTTCTACTGGTGATGCCTCTCCATGCATCCCAGTATCCCCCAGGCCTTTTGCTGCCTCTCACATTGCTTGCCCACCTTAGGTCATCTGATATGACTACCCCAGGTCACTTTCCATTTTTGTTGTTGTTAGTATCTCACCTCCATTGTGTACTCTTCCCTGCGTTTTTGTTTCCCAGGTGCATCATCTTGCACTTCTTAGCATTGAATTCGTTGCCATACATTTGACCATTTCTCTAACCTTGCCAAGTTCCTTCTCATCCTTTCCACCCCACCTTGGCATCATCTCTGTTGCAGATCTAGGTCTGGCAAGAGACAGTTTTTCTTTCAGTCCTTTCTACGTACACTTTAAAAACATTGAAGAGATCTGTTCTACGAGTTGATTGTCAGTGGCAGCCTTCATAGGTCATTTCTCTTCAGAGTGACCCCATTTACTATCCTGCACTCTGGAAGAAAGGTCTAGTGGGAAAATCGTGAGGGTTCAGTATTAGGACCGGTCCTCTTCAATGTCTTTATAAGCGACATTGCAGAGGGACTGGAAGGAAAAGTATGTCTCTTTGCAGATGACACAAAGATCTCCAAGGTCTTAGAATGTATAGTACATGAACAAATTATGGATTGACATATAGAATACTACATGGTGGGGAGTGCATAATGAGAGTTTAATGCATACCAGAGGTGTGGGATGCTACATAAACCCAGAGGGCAAATCGATAGGGTTTATCAAAGCATCCCACACTGAGGGTATGCATTAAATTTGAGTTTTGCACTCCCCCCATGTGTTATTTTATATAATTGCTGTGGGAGGATTTTCTTGCCCCATCATTGAAATAAGAAAAAAATGTGTGGCCAGTGCATTGTGCTGCTGTTTATAGCACTAAAGCAGCACTGATTAAACATCCACAGCAAAAGAAAGTGATCGTTATTAACATCCCCCTTCACTCTCTCCCCCACCACCCTCACCCTCTCTCCCTGTGTTTTTAGCCTGGCGTGTTGCTAGGAGAGCTGAAGCAGTACTGGTAGTTTAGTCGCGGTCAGGCTGAACTGCCGTTCTCAGTTTCACTTTTTTTTTTTTAAGCTACTGGAGCTAGGTACTATCCTTTCAAAGTGGGAGAAGCAAATAACTCCAGTGACTAAGTAAGTCTCTGTGATTTCTTTTAGTGTGGGATGTTGCTAGGGAACTGAAGCAGTATTAATAGTTCAGCCATGGTCGGGCTGAATGCAATGGGGCTGAACAGCTGTTTTCTGTAAAGACTTCTTTTTTTCTATTTTTGAGGTATTGAGCTACTGCCTCTCCACTGGAAGCTGGAGACTCAGTAAATTTTACTGGCAGTGCCTTTGAAGTAGGAGAACAAGAAAGTTGTGTCCTCTGAATAGATTTATGTGGTGGCACAATGGCGTCAAGAGTCCCTCTGTTTGCAGTTCGTGCATGCGGGGAGTGAAGGAAACCAGCGCATGTTCGCCGTTATAACCCACAGGCTATAATGGCAAATTATAACCCAGTTTCCCTATGGGAGAAAATGCTCCCCAGTTATTATAAAAATATAATACACTTACTAAAGAGCAGCATGGATTTGGAAAGAAACATTGTGCTACTACAAATCCTGCTAACTACACAAGCCTATATTTATGAAGCCTGGGAAAGTGGTGTGTATGAGGGCTCTATATATATATATTGATCTCTCCAAGACATTTTACCTTGTCTGTTGTCCATTATTACTAAACAGTTTAAGTCATTAGGGATTTTCTCCATCTGTTTTGCAATGGTTTCATGATTATTTGTCTCAAGGCGTACAAGTAAAGTTTTGAAATATTTTTTCTTCTCCCCTTCCTGTTACATTGGGTGTCCCACAAGGTTTAATTCTGGGACCATTATTTATTTTGTTTGTTTTTAAATGATCTTCCCTTGTCAATAAAAGCCTTGAATACTCTGTTGTACATAGATGATACCGTGATATTTGCAAAAGGCAAAGGTCTTGAGAGTGACTTGTGTGTTGCAGTCTAATTTTTTACTTGGTACAGTCTTGACTTATAAATCACAAATTGTATCTGAATACAAAGAAGACCATAACAATGGTTTTCAGTTCACAGAAAGTTTAAAATACCCCACCACAATTATACAGGCACAGCCTTGGAGCAGGTCACTACTTATAAATATCTCAGTTGGCAAACAACTGCTTACCCTTTGTGTTGCTCTAGGTCTGCAGCAATTTGTATTATCCCCTACATGCAATGAGAACATTCTAGTTATTACATTAGGGTCCAAAAATGTAAGAATAACTAGTTGTTCAACAAGGCACCCCTTGGAAATAGTGACCATAATATGGTTATATTTGTCTTAAATAATTCTGTCATATCTCACCAGTCTAAAACTGAAATATATCTGTATAAAAAAGGTGAATTATGCTAAAATTCAAGTGGAACTCTAAAATGGATTGACATACTATTTTGGGTGCAGGTTCCTTTAATGATAAATGGAACAAACTGAAAACTATTATTTTAAATATTGCAAAAAATATATATTCCAAAACTCAAAAAAGTCAGAAATAACAGGTCATCTCCTCAATGGCTCACAACTAAAACTAGGAAACTGATTACAAGAAAAAAATGGCTTTATAAGAAATATCAACAAGCCAAAAATATAATTAGATGGGAGGCTTTAAAATAGCCAGAAAGTCGTGTAAAGTAGCAGGTTTCAGTAAACACTCATGGACATTCACTTCAGCTCTCTAATCCTAGGTTTCATTCTGTTAGAAAGAAACATTGTTTTCTCTTTGAGAGTCATAAGAGTGTGGAATTCTCTCCCTACTTATGTGATTATTGATGAGACTAAGTCAGTGTTCAAAAATAGACTAGACAAATGGTTATTCTCTGTTAGTTCAGATCTTTTTTTGTAATTGAACTGACAGAAGCTTGTATGGGATTTTTACCTACTGCTCCTCTTTGATACCTTTGTGAACCTAAGCATTGCTGTGGAGATAATTATGTTGTCATAAACAGGGAATTGTGATGTTATGTGTAGAGAAACAGTCAAAGTAGATATACAGTAGCCTAGGAGACATGGTTCTTTTTTTCATGCAGTTGTTTTCAGTAATAAAGAAAATGGAGAATTAATTACTAAACATATATGAAGTAATAAAGAAATGGGATGGAGTTGAATATAAAATCTTACTTTTTTCAGTGTTTTCCTAATGCTATCAGAGGCTCTTTAAACACAGCAAAGAAATGTTTAAACCAGAATGGCTGAGATTCTAAATAATCTGTTATTATTCTGTATCAATTTTCAATGGCCTTATTATTGGCTGTATTGATTTAACAGAGTTTAAGTGCCTACAGAAGGCTTTAGGATTGCATTTTTCCCTTACAGTTTTAGCTCACAGCTCTTTTCAGCCCTTCTTATTTCTATTTTGCACTATTTAGCAGCCTTTTTTATCTAGTTAAGTTCTGTTCAGTACAATGTATCTTTATGATTTTATAGAATCCATTTTTACGTTGTCTAATTCGTGCGCAAGCAACATCTTGAGGTAGTAGCAGAAATGCAGAGGTGTGTCAATGTTGGTGAATGCAGGGTATGCTTTAGTAGGTGTGTCCCTCATTCCCCAATTAGCCAGCATGTTAGCACTGTAGCAAGAATTATGTAAAGTGCCAACAACTTGAAACAACTGTGCTGCTGCAATCAGACACACACTCATCATGCAGCGGCACAGATGACATGCCTCCCGAATGTGCCTTTCCTGGTGAAACATAGAAACATAGACTTTGACGGCAGATAAGGACCACTTGGCCCATCTAGTCTGCCCATTTCCCCTACCTACAGGATAGGCCACAGATCCTAGTTAACCAACAGTCTATTTCTTCCTACCCCCCCCACAAGAATTGCCTTATGTCTGTCCCATGCATTCTTGAATTCTCCCACAGTTTTAGACCCCACAACCTCCTCAGGAAGGCTGTTCCATGCATCCACTACCCTCTCTGAGAAATAATAATTCCTCATATTGCCCCTGAACTGCCCTCCTTCTATCTTTAAATTGTGTCCCCTTGTTCTTGCACGTCTCTTTTTCTGAAAGATGCTACCCTCTTGGACTTTGTTGATTCCACTGAGGTACTTAAAAGTTTCTATCATGTCCCCCTCCCTTCTTTCCTCAAGGGTATACATATTAACTCCTTTAGTCTCTCCTCATACGGCTTCTCTTGCGGACCCTGCACCATTTTAGTTGCCCTCCTCTGGACTGCCTCTATCCTGTCTATGTCCTTGCGGAGATGGGGTCTCCAGAACTGGATACAGTACTCCAGATGGGGTCTCACCAACTGTCTGTACAGAGGGATAACAATTTCCAGTTTTCTGCTGCTGATGCCTCTCCCTATACATCCCAGTATACCCCCAGCCCTCCCTACTGCCTTCTCACATTGCTTGCTAACCTTAAGGTCATCTGATATGATTACTCCCAGGTCCCTTTTCTTTTTTGTTGTTGTTACTACCTCCCCAACCATTGTGTATTCTTCCCCTGGGTTCTTGTTTCCCAGGTGCATTATTTTGCACTTCTTTGCATTGAATCCTAGCTGCCATACTTCTGACCATTCCTCCAACCTTGCCAAGTCCCTTTTCATCCTTTCTACGCCTCCTTGTGTATCAACCCTGTTGCAGATCTTTGTGTCATCTGCAAAAAGGCATATTTTTCCTTCCAGTCCCTCTGCAATGTCACTGCTAAAGACATTAAAAAGGACTGGACCCAATACTGAACCCTGTGGTACCCCACTAGTAACCCCTCTTTCTTCAGAGTGGACTCCATTTACAATTACCTTCTGTGTCCTGTTGTGCAGCCAATGTTTTACCCAGGCTACCACCCTGGGACCCACTCCCAGGCTGGTTAATTTGACTATTAATCTTTTGTGTGAGACTGTGTCAAATGCCTTGCTAAAGTCTAGGTAGGCTATGTCCACAGCCCTCCCTGGTCTACTACTTTGGTCACCCAGTCAAAGAAATCTATTAGATTCTGCCTGACATGACCTTCCTGGCCGAACCCATGCTGCCTTGGGTCCTGTGCTCCACTGGCCTCTAGGTACTCAACTATTCTTTCCTTCAGAAGTGACTCCATCACTTTCTCTACCACAGAGGTCAGACTGACAGGTCTGTAATTTCCTGCCTCTGTCTTGCTCCCACTTTTGTGAAGGGGAATCACATCCACCTTCCTCCATTCCTCGGGTACCACACCATCCTCCCATGATTTATTAAAAAGAATACCCAGTGGTTTCACTAGTACCTCCCTTAATTCTTTTAGAATTCTGGGGTGAATTCCATCAGGACCCATTGCTTTGTCCACCTTCAGTTTTAGGAGTTCTTGCAGAACCCTTTCTTCTGTGAAAGGACTGGGATCAACCCCCCTATCAAGAGTGCTTCTGTTAATTGGATTAGGCACTTCTCCTCTTTTGTGAATACTGAGAAGAAATATTCATCTGTATCCCTACTTTTCACTGTCCCCTCTGCCCACCCACCATTCATTCTATTCAGCCTCACTATCCCTCCCTTTGTCTTTCTACGTCGCTGATGTACCTATAAAAGGTTTTATCCCCTTTCTTAACTGAGTTGGCTATCTTTTCCTCAGTTTGGGCCTTTGCTATTCTGACTTCCCTCCCTGCTTCCTTCTGCCTTAACTGGTACAGCTCTCTGTCCTGCTCCTTCTGTGTTTCCTTATACTTCTGGAATGCTATCTTTTTCTTCCTGACTTTCACAGCCATCTCTTTTAAGAACCATAGTGGCTTTTTCTTTCATTTTGATTTGTTTATTTGCTTCACACAAAGGCTTGTTGCCTCTGTGATGGCAGTTTTGATGATTCCCCATTGTTGCTCCACACCTCCTTCTAGCCTGTTTGCTAGTGCTTTTCTGAGGCACTCTCCCATCTTGCCAAAGTCAGCCCTCCTAAAGTCCAGTACCCTCACTTTTGTATGGCTTGACTCTGTAGCTGAGTTTAACGTGAACCACACTGTTTGATGGTCACTTGTCCCCAGATGGCAACCCACTTCTAGATCTGAGATCCTCTCACTGCCCCATGTGAGAGTACGAGGTCTAAGATTGCTCCCTCATGAGTGGGTTCCGAAACTAGCTGTCTAAGTCCTGCCACCTGTAGGGCATCAAGAATGGCCCTGCTCTTGGATGTGGCTGCAGCAAATGTGCTCCAGTTAACATCTGGCATATTCAGGTCTCCCATCAAAAGTATCTCCCCTTTCTCTGCCATTCTAAGAATGCTTTCTATCATATCCTTGTCCATTCCCTCCCCCTGACATGGGGGTCTGTACACAAACTCTGTGTGGATTGTGGTGTCCTTTCCAGTCTCCAAGGTGACCCACAGTGCCTCCTCTTCTCCCTGTTTACTCTTTTGTTCAGTTGCTTTTATCCTTCCTTTACATAGAGAGCTACCTCCTCCTCTTCTCCCTGCCTGTCTCTCCTGTAGGTTAGTGTACTTTGGTATGTTAGCATCCCAGTCATGGTTCTGTGTGTACCATGTTTCTGTGACTGCTACGATATCCAGGCATCCCTCTTCCATCAAAGCCACCAGCTCAGGGAGCTTGTTGCCCAGACTACAGGCATTGGTACTCATTACCCTCCACTTCCTGATGGCCTTACTCCCTTTTGCCCCATCCCTGTCCTTCTTGCCTTAGTCACTTTCTCCATTTACCCCTGCCCTTCTCCCTATCGACACCTCTATGTTGGTGTTTGCCGCACTTACTACCGTGATTATTTGGGGGGGCTAGGAATTCCCTGCTCCTTTCCAGTGCCTCCCCCCTTGGCTAGTTTAAAAGCTTGCCAATGATAGGTTTAAATGTATCACCTAGGATCCTGGTTCTCTCCCGGAGAGATGCAGCCCATCATGCCAGTATAGGCTTGCATCACTCCAGGTGGACCCCCAGTCCCCAATGAAGCCAAATCCCTGAGCTCCACACCAGTTTTTCAACCACTGATTGAATCCCATGGTGCGGAACACCCTAGCCTCTCCTATGCCATAGATGGGCAGCACTACCGAGAAGGTTACCGCAAGGCATGCTACTTGACCAAGGCCCTCCCCAATTCCACAAACTCTTCCTGCACTTCTCTAATCCCTTTCTTAGCCAGGTCATTTGTCCCTAGGTGGACAATGACATCCAGCTCCCTTCCCTGTGCAGCTGCTCTGGCAATCCTGAGGATTCGCTCCCTGTCCCTCCAAGCCATGGCACCAGGCAGGCACCTTACCTCCCTCTCCCCTTCCTCCCCCAGTTCTACCTTCCTAACAATGGAGTTCCCCACCAGGAGTCATTTCCTTCTCCTGCAGGGTCCCCTGCCACCCTCCTGTGGGTCTCCTTTGTGGAGGTTCCCAGCATCCTCCTTGGTCTCCACTGCGGGTGCCTCCATGGAGGAACCACACTTTGCCAGAATGGCATAGGAATTGTGGAGAGGTACAACTGGAGGAATGCACCTCTGTTCCACCACCCTCACCCTCCCTGAGCCCACTGTGGTCCAACCACTCCTCTTTCTTGACAACCTCTGAGGCAACGGCAGTGGCACTGGTGGTCCCTGGATGGAAGAAGAGGTCCCACAAATCCTGGCCAACTCAGCCTGGAGATGAGCAACCTCCTTCCTCAGCCCAGAGAGGTGCCTGCAGATGGGACAACACCGCATCCTCCAGAACATCTCCCGGAAGACTGCTGCTCCACAGCCACTGCACTGCACCACTCCAATCATGTCTTATTTCTGGCCCCTTAACTGTTTGCAATCCTTACTCTTTCCTCTGTTTTTTTCTCTCTCTCTCTCTCTTACTTTCTGCCTGTGTGCCCTTTAAGCTTCTGATTGTCCTGTTCTGAGACAAGAATATCCTATATTTCTCAGTATACCACCACTTGCTCAGAGGCAGACCTCCAGCAGCTAGAGGGGTCCAGAGAGCTACTTGCCCTTCTAGGATGGTGGGTCTTTGGTGGTTCTGTGATCACTCACTTCCTGCTCCCAAACAGGAAGTTCCTGTTGTCAGTCAAATCCTGTGCCTATAAAAATAGAACTAGCTTTGGGTGGAGGGGAAGGAATGAGGGCAATATAGTCCCAGTACAGAAGTTCAGTCACACAGCAGTCCTTTCTCCTGGTGTCTTCTGCCAAGCTATTAGCAGAATCTTTCTAAGGCAGTCTTTAAAAGTAGCTTCCTTCTAGCTAAGCCACTCCCCCTACTTACTAAATCTTTCTTGAAGTAATTTAAACCTCACAGCTATTAAGTCCTTTCAATCACCTGAGATTTACACCTAGATAACTGTTCAGATACTCATTCAGTTCAGTTAACCCAGACAAACACACACTTTTTTTTGTTTTGTTTGTTAGTTTTTTTTTACCCTAAATTAAAGGTCCAAGTACAAAAGTTCATCTTCTTTAGTCCCAGCAAAGAAGTCCAGCCACACAACAGTCCTTTCTCCTGGTGTCTTCTGCCAAGCTATACATTTCAATAAACATGGTGGCGGCTCCTGCCATGACACACAATTCCCAAAGGAAGCCAATATCGGGGGTGCAATCCCCATGTCAGCATGTCTGCCACCCCCGCCAAATTACGTGGCACACTGTGAGCCCACCCCAGTGTGCTGCCACTCACAGAAAGGGGGGAGGTAATTTTTGTAACCAGGAAAGGCACACTAAGCCGAAGCCTGTTTCCAGGTGCAACCTAGGAGCACATGGAAGTTAAGTGACTTGCTCAAGGTCACACAGTATGCAAGTGGGGGCTGATGGGACTCAAACTCAGGTCTTCAGATTTGCAGCTCAGTGCCCTTAATCACTACGCTATGCTGCCTCCTTTCCGCTGACCATGTCAGCATGTTCCTCCCCTGCCCCAACCCCATTGTGTGGCACACTGGAAGCTCACCCCAGTGTGGCCAACATCACCCCTGAAAAGACATTGGGCACACTGGGAGCCCACCCCAGTGTGCCCAACATTTGTTTTGTTTTACCTGTAAAGAACGAAAATGGTCCCGCAATGTTCTTTTTTTTCTCCGCACCTGAAAAAAAGGAAATGGTCCCTTGTTGTCTGTGGGGACCCCAACCTGCACCCACCCTCTACGCACCCCACCTCCTCGCACTCCCACCCCATACTTACCTCCGGGGGTCCGGCACTGCAATCTTTGGTGGAGCAGGAACATGTCTGGACTCTTCAAAGCTGAACTGCAAAATGAAGAAATGCCAGTAAGCTGTATAATGGCATCAATGGGGGGAGTCAACTTAGGTGGATATCTCAGCCATGTTTTTGAATTTTGGGTCCAGATTTTCAACATGGGATTCTTGGGACCCCACATAATGAACACATGCACTGTCATCTCGTTATTCAGTCCCAAAAGGTCATTTTGTGGGTCACTGCGCAGAATCACCTTTTGGAACTGATTAACAAATTAACAGTGCCACTGTTCATGAGGTAGGCTCTGAAAAAGTCTGCATTGCAAATCTGGTGAAAAAATTCAAAAAAATGACTGTGTTATGAGTGTGCATTGCGCAGTTCCCACACACACTCGTAACTTCAACAAATTTGAATATTTTCACTCCAGACTTTCAACATTGCCATTTTTTCACACCTCCTTGTAAACGGTACAGCTGTCATTTTTCACTTCCTGCCCAAAATGTATTTTCACACATGTGGTGCACAATGGTGCAGTCGCTGTGGAAAGTCAATGTTCGGGACAGATTAACAAAATTACAGTAACACTGTTCATGAGCGAAGGTCCCAAAATGCCTGTGTTGAACATTTGGTTAAAAAATCCCCAAAATAATTGTGTTTTGGCTGTGCATTGCGCAGTTTCTATGCACACTTGTGGCTTCAACAATTTTTCATATTTTGACTCCAGATTTTCAACAGTGCCATTTTTTTTACACCTTCTCATGAACATTACAGCTGTCATTTTTCACATCCAGTCTGAAATATGTTTTCACACCTATGGTGCCAAATGGCACAGTCGCTGTACAAAATCACCTTTCAGCTAACGAACTGATAGTGCCACTGTTCATGAGGTGGAGTCACAAAAAGCCCATGCTGAAAACTTGGACTGAAAATTCCAACAAACACCTGGGGTGTTAGGGTTTCCAACTGTAATGCCCCACTCTGTAGAGACTGACAGGTGTCAAGGGTGTGACTTAGGATTGTTGGTTGTAATGTTCATGCCATTCCGCTCTGACCCCAGCCTGCAGCCAGAGACAGGCATTGAGGTGTGCCTTGGACTCTTTGGCCCCAAAGTTCACTCCATTCTTCTATACTGCACCCATGTCAGCATATTTCCTTATGGAATGAGACAGCATAAGGCCCGAAGACCCCAAGGCACACTATGACACTTGTCAGTGTCTGCAGGGTAGGGTGAGGTGAAATGGCATGAGCGTTATGGCCAATGACCCAAAGGCACACCCCAATGTCTGTCAGTTTTTGCAGGGTGAGAGTGGGCCTGGCATCAGTTCAATATTTCACTGCCATTCCTATAATGCATCTCTCTAACTCCCACAGTACTAATGCCAATGCCAACAAGACAACATTCGGTATTGACAAATGCTTGTTTAATGTAGTAGTTTATTTATCTTTCATGTGAACAATGGGAGAGTTTACCTTTATATGTTTACTGTGCATGCTAGCATAAGTCGAACATTTTGCTATGTACAGGGTTTTGAGAGGTGTGTCATGGTACTCCAATCCAGGAGAGTCTATAAGGGGATTGACTAATAATCAGCAAGTCTCACCATGACACTGTTTGGGCATAAATGTGCATGGACTTAAAAACAGTGTGCCAACAGACACATTCATAAATCAGCTCCTTCAGCAAGCACAGGTGATCTTAACATGTGCTCTCAACCTGCCAGCTCCTCCCCCCAGCATTTTACACACACACACACACACACACACACACACACACACACACACACACACTCTGGTTATACAGGCCCAGCTGCAGTCTCTAGGTATCTGAGGCCAGCCACAGAATTGAAACTGCTCACTTTGCTAGTGTGTGTGTGTGTGTCTCTCTCGCTCTCTCTCACCCTGGCAGACACACACACACACACACACACACACACACACACACACACACACACATGTAGTACAATGGTATCACACAGTTTTGAGATTTTTGTCAGCTCTCCCAAACATTGGCACAATGGTAGCACCATGGTACTGCATTATTTTGACATTTCAGTATTTGGCATCTTTCACAGCAACCCTGGACTCATGTGGTAGCACAGTGGGACCAGTGTTAATCTCATTACACTCTGTATTCTAATGCATTGTTAAGATAAACTACATTATCAACCTCATGGAGGACAGCTCTAAATCACTTATTTTTATTTGTTCACTTGTCTTTATCTTACTGGTAATGGACTGCTATTGATCACATAGACCAGAACGTTCAAAGAGAAACTGCAATTGCTAAATTGGTCAGTGACTCTCACACAACACTTTGCAGCCCCAACACAGGGTAGGATTGCAATATGATATCTTAGATGGTTTGATTAGTGAGTCACTGAGAAGTTGGTGAATGGCTCTGAAAGATGCTGCCTCCCAAAAACAGGTATTGTCACTTCTGCCTCCTATCCCTGCCCCCTTTGAGCTCTCAACATCAGTTATATGGCACTTCACTGGTGTTCAGTGGTTTCCCTGCTCAGCCTGTACATCTGAAGTTCCGAATACCTACCTGCCCACCCAGTCCCCACCACTCCCACCACCACCATCCATGGTCCCCACCTCATGTTTATGCACTCTCCTCCCAATGCAATTGGCAGAGACACTCTGCTCACTTCTGTGACCATCTGAGGACAGAACACCAGTCTACATTCACATGCCTACTGTATAAACAGCTGTGTACACTTAGCACATGATCACGAACTGCCATCTATTTTGTGGCTGATCGAGGAGCTGAGAGGATGGTCTGTGATAAATGTGATGGGTTGGCAAATATATTGTAAGCTAGGGGGTAATGATAGCAGTAAGAACTAACTGAGTCATGATGGGGGAGCTTTGGATGTACAGGGGGCAATGGGGACCACTGGACATCAGGGATAGTAACAACCTACTGTACCTGTGGGGTGATTGTAGGATTGGACAACAGGTAAATTAAGAACTTTTACTGGTGGGATAATTAGGGGTGGGGGTCCCACTGGACAATGGGAAATTAACCTACACTAGTGTGGTGACTGGGGTAGGGGTGACCACTGGACACAATGGAAATGGGAACAGAAACAGGAGATGTTACATCAACAATTTATTTCATTAACCAGGACCCGGCTGCTGTTCCTGCTACTTGGTGCAATGTCTATTAGAGTCAGGAGCAAAGAAGCCAGGAAGATGTCAACATCCCAGGGTCGGCACAGCAACCTCACCTGCCCACCTCCTATTGTAGCTCACTCCCTGGCTTCTGTCCTTCTGGGATGCAAAATAATTAAGGGTTATTCCTGGGAGATGAGATTCACATTCCCATCACAATTCCCAAATCCTCAGCACTAAAGCTGCAGGTCTGTCAAAGCTGGGTTGGCTGCAGTGCAACTTTTACTTTTAATCCATACTGGTTCCTACCCTGCAACTTTATCTAGTGACCTATGGGAGTGTCTTGCCTCGTGCTGTGCCTGCCACTGCCTGTTGCTGCTTCTAACAATTGGGAACAAATGGCTCTTGCAAACAGAACATCATCCAGAGTGAGACAAGAAATAGGGCACCATTAACAAACAAAATAGCCAGCCTAGATGACACACCTTTAACAGGGAAGGAGCTGAGAGCCACTGGGGGCAACATTATTTTCTGAGCTGCACAGACAGACAGTGAAAGGGGAACATATAGCAAACAATGACCTGACCGAGAAAAGGAGGAGGGTGAACCCAAACAAGTGCCTGTTGGAGGAAGGACATCCATCGGGTCCCTGTGTAGTTAGGTAAATCCAGCTTCAGCCAGGTTTTCCCCTTATTTCTTGCCTCTCCTAGTGCAGCTATTATAGAATGTGAATGTTAAAGGGCCACTTCCGGGTACTGTCTGAGGGCAATCTACTGTAGCTAGCCTATATGTTAGGGACCCCATGCTAATTGTCCCTCCATGCCTAAGGGGGCTATGGTCAAAAGTAAAAAAGTTTGTGGGGCTCAGTTCACTTCTATGTGTATCCAGTTTGGTGTGAGTAGCTTAAATCACACAAGACACCAAACCTATGAGTATCAAAGTACTCAATCAATTGCTACTGCACAGACCTAAGCACATGAGCTTTCATAAATTCATAAAGAAATGGTGCTATGCCATGGATTAGCTGATCCATGATGTAGCACCTGCGGGTGCATGTTGCTGTAGGCAATAAGCTACTACAGGAACACTTATGGTAGTGCAGGCATGTGTTTGTTTTTCTGTGTGGTTTTAAATGATGTAGTCTAATATTTATTTATGTACATGCACTTTTTTGTGAACCGCGATGTTATGCACCTCATTTGCACAATAAAGAATAAAATTAAACAGCAAAGGTAAACTTTTCTTTGTTAATTCATGAAAGTATGTGTGATTAGGTCTGTGTAGTAGCAATTGTTTGAGTACTTTGATACTCCTAGGTTTGGCGTCTTAAGGGGGCTATGGGTCAGTTATACACTTAATAGGTTACTAGCCCTTGGCTAGGGCATTGGCAGCTATACTACTGGGGTGGCAGACTGACTGTCCTACTCCCTTTCCCTTTTTCTTGGCTGGAGCCACTACTCTAGTGCACTTCAATTAGCAAAATTTGTGGTTTAGAACACTAGCCCTGGATTTGGCTACTGGTGGCCATCTGGCTACTAGCCACACTTTTCCACCCTGCGGCACTCTTTTACAGATGGGGCTTACTTTGCACCAACTGGCCCACCTGTTATTTATAAATAAATGAAATGTTTGGGCTAGCTAGACCTAGTTTAGTAGCCCACCTTGGCTACCTAATCTGAAAATGGGGCCTTTCTTTGCCCTGCTCCTTCACTGGAGACTTTATTTTTATGGCTGCAGTAGGTGGAGCCTACAGACATTTTGCATTTACAAAAGGAGTGATGTCATGTTTTCTGTCCGTGGAACTGGCAGAAGGTGTAAATATTCTCCTCTGCTTTACCCCCCTCCAAGAAATGTTTTCCGCCCTCAAATAAGTATGCTTTCATGTTAGTCAATGGTTGCAGGGTACTATTTTCTTTCTTAAATGGGCAGTACAAGAACTAGAACCTGAGTAGTGGGGGGCAACATTGGGTTGTTTTGGGGCGTAAGATCCACCCCCACCTCCACCCAAGAAGCTCCTAAAGACCCATCCCCAGTTTTTTTTTTATTCATGTGAGAGAGGCATGAGGTGGATCTATCATGTTGAAACAAGACACACTAGTTTGTGACCTGGACCAAGGAACAGAACAAGTCTGTGGAGTGATTGACTTGTGGAGAACCTGCATTTTATTAAGGACTAGGGGAACAGAAGATACTTAATGCCTTCAAACTGACTTAAAAACCCTTGTAATAATTGATTATCAGAGCCACCTGGTGTCTCAGAAGGAAATATTAATTAAGGAGTGTCTGAAACTACAGCTCCCAAGGAAAACAATAGACACAGCATTCTGATTCAAGTTGAAGAAGCCACAGGTGTTGCTTAAACATTTATATACTAAAAACATAAAGTTCAGCTTTTGGGATTAACAATATTTGTTTACCATATTCAAGATAAAGATATATATAGTTTGTGTTTTTAGTAGTTTCAAAACTTTGAAATCATTGGTGTTAGTTATGCATTTAGAAATAATGTTTGTAATTGTCTTTACAGTTAAACATGCAGTTTCATGTGAGGGCACTTTTTTGGGGGAGGGGGTTCAAATTATTTTATGGGCACAGTACTTGGTAAACACAGATGATCAAGTGTATTTTTTCTTTGAAGTTTGAGAAGTGGAGTTGCCTTGCACATGTTAAAAATACCAGCTGCAATTAACAACTACTTGTAGAAACAAAAGGCTGGGTGTTTTGTTTTTCCTACTTTCTTTTCACTGATATTATAAACTGAGTCAGGAAAAAAGTAAGACTGAACAGATCAGAATTGACATTAAAAAAATTGATGCTCCTAAGGCCTGTTGCATGCACTATGCTTTCATTTTTGTGGGAGGGGCATGAGGTGGATCTATCATGTTGGAACAACTATCAGAGCTGCCATCCATCACTCATTTATAATACCACAAATGTAGTTTCACATTTTTACTATGAGGGAAGCAAGAAGATGAACCAGCATGGTTAACAAATACATTGATTGACACCTGTGAATGAGTGGGGAAGGGAAGTTTTTTCTAAAATTCCTGGTGGTTTTATACTCCCTAGAACCTGCTATTCAGTTTTTTTTAATTGCATTTTGTCCCAGGCAATCTTCCCAGAGTGCAGTTTGCTCTATTGTTTAATAGCTCCGATGGAGGCCATTGTCTTGTTACATTGTCTTTTGTTTCAAATTAACCACAGACATCACAGCAGCCAATGGAAACACACTTTGAGTCTTAGGGCATGTACAGCATAATTAATAAGTTTCCATATGCATACTCTTTCCATTCATATTATTGCTAGACATACTGCAGCTAGCTTGGCTTGAGGAAGGGTGAACATGGTCAGGACCCCATAGCAATTGAAATGCATATGCAGCAAATAAGTCCACATGCACTAACTGCCTGCTGAATAAGGAAGGGTTGCAGGAACCCAGGGAATGATTATGGGGATGATGGTCATCAAAATGGAAAGGGATTTTGAGGTAATCATATTGGATGACCTAAAGGTGGCTAAACAATGTGCCAAAGCTGTGAGGAGAGCCAGTGGAATGCTGTGGTGCATATAGGGAGAGGTATTACCTGCAAAAGGAAGGAAGTGGTGATGCCACTGTGTAGATCACTGGTGAGGTCTCATTTGGAATATGGTGTCCAGTTCTGGAAGTTGCATTTCTGTCATGCAACTTTAAATCACAAATGGGTTCAATGGTTCTATTTTAGATTTATATCCCTTCCTCCTGCTTCTCCCACTGGTTATGCATAATCTTTCTATTCATGTTATTGCTAGACATACTGCAGCTAGCTTGGCTTGAGGAAGGGTGAACATGGTCAGAACCCCTTAGCAGTTGAGATGCCTATGCAGTAAATAAGTCCAGATGCACTAACTGCCTGCTGAATAAGGAAGGGTTGCAGGAACCCAGGGCATGATTACGGGGGGGGGGCTGATGGTCATCAAAATGGAAAGAGATTTTGGGGTAATCATATTGGATGATCTAAAGGTGGCTAAACAATGTACCAAAGCTGTGAGGAGAGCCAGTGGAATGCTGTGGTGCATTATTGAGAGGTATTACCAGCAGAAGGAAGGAGGTGGTGATGCCACTGTGTAGATCACTGGTGAGGTCTCATTTGGAATATGGTGTCCAGTTCTGGAAGCCGCATTTCTGTCTTGCAACTTTAAAATCACAAACAGGTTAAATGGCTCTAGTTTAGATTTCTGTCCCTTTCCCCTACTTCTCCCACTGGTTAGCCTTATGGAACGCAACCAGAACATAGCTTGGCTAGCATGATAAATGCACCTACACAAGCTGCTTCTCAGTCTACAGCATTGCCTGTTTTAAAATGCTAACTTCTTGTTGAACATATGGCATAATTTTTTCATCCATGTTATTGCTAGACATACTGTAGCTAGCTTGGCTTAGGGAAGGGTGAACATGGTCAGGACCCCTTAACAATTGAGATGCATATGCAGCAAATACCAGTAAGTCCAGATGTGCTAACTTATCCTATAACTGTTAAGTGTCACAGTTTGCATTTTCTTCTTGAAATAGTTACTTTTGCATTTATGTTTATTTTAAAATATTTAATATTCTGACCATGTGGTTATGTCATGGACCATAACTGATCTCCAGCCTTAACCCCCCCTGCATGCTCCAACTTGCATAGAAGATAGTGCTTGTAGACAAATCTAATAATTTTGCCTCTAAGTGTTCTGGGGTGTGTGTGTGTGTGTGTGTGTGTGCATGCGTGTCTTTGATTCAATTGTTTGTGCCTTGCATGGAAAACAGTGCTTTTAGACAATCTAATCATTTTGCTGCTGGTGTGTGTGTGTGTGTGTGTGTGTGTGTGTGTGTGTGTGTGTGTGTTATGCTGAGGCTGTTCTTGCAACCTAGGAAAGGTACTTCCCCAGACATAGCAGCAGTACCTTGCATAGCAGATATAAAATGTCAGTAAGCAGGCCATGCAACAAATGTGCTGAGCAGTTACTGAAGCAAGAAATGTACAGCTGTCATTTTTTACATCTTGTTCAAAATGTGTTTACACACCTGTGGTGCCAAATGGCACAGTCACTGCGCAAAATCTCCTTTCAGCTAATGAACTGATAGTGTCACTGTTCATACGGTGGGGTCACAAAAAGCACATGCTGAAAACTTGGAGTGAAAATACCAAGAAATTCCCAGGGCATTAGGGTTTCTGGCCATAAGACCCTGAACTGTAGGGACTGACAGGCATCAGGGGTGTGACTTGGGATTGTCAACAGTAATGCTCATGCCATTCCACCCTCATCCCCACACTGCAGCCAGTGACAGGTATTGAGGTGTGCCTTTGACTCTTCAGCCCCAAAGTTCACTCCATTCTCTTATACTGTACCCATTTCAGCATATTTCCTTATGGAATGGGGTGAGTGTAAAGTCTGAAAACCCCAAGGCACACCTCAACTCTTGTTTGTGTCTGCTGGATAGGGTGAGGTGAGGTGAGATGGCGTGAACGTTATGGGCAATGACCCAAAGACACACCCAATGCCTGTCCATGTCTGCGGGTTGGGGGTTGGGTTGGTGTCACTTCAATATTTCACTGACATTCCTATTCTGCCTGTCTTGTCTGTGTCTCTCTCTATACTGTATATATGTCTATGTAATTATCTTTCTATAAATTGCTTGTATCGCTGTTTTTACCTCTTTCTAAAACAAACCTGCATATCACATTTGCCTGCACTCTGAGCACATCCTTATGAAACTGTGCATATTTGTACTCCACATCTGCATAGACCTCATACTTTCCTAATATTTCCATTATCACAAGCATAACTACCTTGCCCTTATCAAAAGCGACCCCCTCTGAAAGTTAATATCACATTTTCTCTGACAGTCCATCATCATTACACCTGACTTCCTGACATCAACACATTGCTTAAATATAATTTACCTCACCTCGTGGACAAAAACCCTGTTTCTCTTTAAAAAAAAAAATTAAATAATCCCAAGGCTGAACATATGCCAGCCATTACTTTTTCATGTACTGCCACCTTCTGCACCATCATGGGGATTTGCATATGTTTCTATTGATGCTTTGCATTATTGGGATATGTGCAACTGTGTTTTCTTTAAAAATTTAACTGTCTGGCCAATATCATCTAGGATAACACATACATCAGTGGCATTTGCTCTGGGGTTCTTTTGTAAGCTTCCTATTCCTTCCATTAAAATGTACACCTCCATATATTTTCCTAATAATGTGTAACCCCCTTGTTACCCGGGGTTACTAGAATCCCAGTCAGACCTAGTGGTAGGCAGGGAAGGCAGCTTGTGAAACTCCAGTTAAATGGGTTTCACACTGTCTCACTCTGTTAGTCTCAGCTGAGACTGAGGGATGACATCACCAATAGAACTATCGCAGCTGCATGAGCCACATTGGAATCTGCAGCAAAGGGAGTTATATAGAATGTTGGGAGTTTTTCCAAGTCAGAGTGTGCAGCTGGTGTTCAGTGAGTGAAGTGTGAAGTAGGGAGCTTGCTGTTAAAGCAGCTCAGTGAAGGCTTTAGGAGCCTCAGCCCTGACAGAGGGCTACTTTTAAGTAATAGGGTGTGTGTCTCCACCTTAAAGAGAGACACAGAAGAGTACTGAAGTGGTGGAGACCGCTGTTTTTGGGTCTCAGTGCCCCCTTCCTCTTGGGGGGGATGGAAAGGTTTCCCTGCAGATTCCTGGGGCAACCCCCTAGTTCTGCTTGTGGAGGAAAAGCTGCCTATATGTTCCAGTATTTATTTGGGAGAAAAGAAGATGTGTGAGTCGCCTGTGGGGCACCTGCAACGTAAGGGTGAGTGTCTGCTCTGGCTAAAAGGGCCTATGTTTTTCACCCTGGGACTTGTGTGACAATGTGGGGCTTGAACTACAAAATATTGGGAAGCCTAGAGAAATGGGCTAAGCAAAGTAAAAGTAGTTTCAAGTCCAGAGTGTGTTGGGATGCAAATAATATGTAGAGGTGATGTGACAGATGTCTACTCTTAATCTACATTTGAGAGTTCAGTACAGGAATTGTTCAGTTTCCAGAGAAATGGCTGGGTATGGGCTGTGGGAGCTGGACATGGGTGTCCCCCCATCTTTAGTGACCAGGTCCACCTCTACGGATTTCTTCTGTGGATTTCTACTTTGCCTCAGGCACTTGGCCAGTGATGGGGGAAGTACCCAGACGTGGGATTGTAAGGAAAATTCTCTCTAAGAGTTGTAGACTCTAGTGTGGTTTGGGGAGCCACAAAGGATAATTGGTTCATTCCTCAAATGGACTGCAGATCAAGTGGCTGGCGGGGGAGCCGGGCCAGTGGGGAAAACCCAAGTGTGTACAAGTCGGGCTGTGTACCATAGCTGCGTGCAAGTCCAGGCTGTGTGCCTGGTGAGTTTAGAGCCTGAGGGCTGGAAATAGTGATAAAGTGTTCTGTTGTCTCTAATCTGCATTACCAGGAAATGTATCCCCATGGGGGTCTGTCTATGCTTTGTTTGTTCAGCTAGGATGTGAATAAAAGCCACACTGAAGAATCCCATTCCTGGTTCTGGACATTACAGTTATTGCTTCCTGTGTTCGGATTTACCTGGGTACCCCTGTGCAGAGTAGCCAAACCTAGGTCCCCCTGTGCAGAGTAACCTCATCCTTCCTGAACCCAGGTCCCCACCAGGTACTGCTGTCAGCTTCAACAGCATGCCACCTGTCATTTTGCTAAAAAGGCAGGGGTGAGGGGCTACAAATGTGTATGCTTTCCTTAGAACAGAAACTAAAACACATCTTACTACTTACAAATCATTGTGTTGCTTCTCCATTCCTCCTTAACAATTCCACACAACTTTACTAACTTCATTATGCATCCATGGTGGATCTGACCAGAATTTGTTCCTACAGGGTCTGCTTACTCTTTGGCTCTGCCTCTGGGAGCTACCTACTTTACATAGACCCACCCCTATGAATACTTCCTTACTGGAGAGTGATTTAAATAAATTTAAATAGAGCTGCCTTCGGGTCGTTCTTTTCACTGGGGCCTTGCCCTAGCCCCACAAACAGATGTGGCCATCCTTTGCTGCACCATCTGGTGTGATTAAACACATTTGTTTTCTTTTAAGTAATTAGTTCTGGCAGACATCATCTGCCCGATAGTGCTGACTCACTGTTCAGCCTGGTGAGAAGTTACAGAGAGGAGGGCTGGTGGAGGAGGTGGGATTTGGCTGCAGCCGGGTGATGGGCAGTCCTCCTTCTGGGCCTTGTTGGCTACTTGCTCTGCTCCGGCACTCCGCTGGCCTGATGAGCCACCACCGAGGGACTGGAAACATTTTCTTTTTAACTAAGTAAAATAACAAATAGAGCTAAACAGAACCTGCACCGTGGCCAGATGACTGCTAGTTTTTCAGCTCGCTGCCTTGATCAGTGACACTATGGGTCACTGCACCAACAGAAAGGGACTGGATGTCTTCACAGGACTGGCCAGGATGCAACAAGAAACCCCCCCCCCCCCCAAGTCTGAGGTAAGTCCCCACTGCTATCACTGGCTCCTTTTTTGCTGCTACTGGTTCTGTCCTCAGTATGTACTCTTTTCAAAAACTAATGGCCACTATTGGCCGCACACTCCAGAGCACTCCCTGCATTCGGGATGCCAAGTCCCTAATAACCAGGGCAGCAACCAGCTGCTCAGGGTGAGCTGGACCTTCTAGCTTGCACAGGTTCATGCCAACTTACTAACCAAGCTGAGCAAATAAAACAGAAACTCCTAAACTGCAAGCTGCAGTTTAATGTTATGGGGCTCCTGCCAGCCAGTTTGTTTACTCCTTGCTTGCTCCTGAATTATCTGGGGCACCTGGGCACCTTACTGGGGATACTGGAGTTTTCTGGGGACCCCATCTTTGTGGTATTACATTCTATGTGCCAATGATAGTTATTATTTAGGGAAGGGCACAATGTGTCCATCCCCCACATGTGCTCCCCATCTTCAGTATTGGGGCAAGATTCTGTATTTCCAAGAATCAAGGATTTGTCCTTAACCAGCTGATTAGTATCCTGGAATTTATAGGAGGTGGGGTTTCTAAGGCTTTAATTCTTCATCTTGGTTACTGTCCCCTTTTCTAACTAATTTGGCTTCAATGGGAGGTTGCCCTTTTAATTTCTTAGGCTCAGGCTGTTTCCCTTTTAATTGCAGCTCCTCCTCCTGGATGCGAGTTCCCTTCTGTCTTCTAGTTAATGCAGGGAAACAGCCATTTTCAGATTAAGCTGAGCGCTGTGAAGATTTCTTGCAGAATGTAGCATATTATTGAAGAATTCAGTAAGTTCATTGCTTCTTTTGTATCAGAAAAGTGTTTCTCCTGCCATTTTTAGGGAAACGAAGTGTAATTTTGTTGCTGTAAAGCTTATTTATTAGCTTCTGTTTACCGGGAGGCACACTAGACAAGGAATGTCTACTTTCAGGTGCAACCCAGGAGATTACAAGAACATGGTTTGCAAACAGTGCAAAGGTTCACCCTGTGAATTTGGAAATGTATGGGCAAGGGAAACCGCAAGGTCATACCAGCATGTGCTGTGTACTGTATCTGAAGCCAGTTCCCATCACAGGCCTACACAGGCAGGGTCGGCCTTAACACCATGCTAGCCGTGCCCCAGCAAGATGGGGCCCTACCTTGACTGCAGCCAGAGAAAGCAACATTTGGTGCATTATACATCCCGACAATTAATTTGTGCCAACATAACATATGTGCATAATGTGCTAATATGCTGCTTGCTGCATTGCATTTTGCAAGAAACCTTATATTTACAAGCTGCAGTGTAATATGAAGGCGGCACAGCTCTGTCCCGCAGCGCTTCTAAGTTCTAGGCAGGAGGCAGCAAGCCCCCCTTCCCCACCAGTCTCTGCCTCCATCCGCCTCCATTAATCGCTAGCTAGCACAGGGCAGGGGTTTAAACTTTAATTCAAAATGCACCTGGCTGCCCAGCTCTGGGCTCCCTCCCTGAATGATGTCAGTCAGTCTTGTGTGTCACACTTGTAAGAGATCGCCGAATCCGATGAGTGGTGATTAAACTGGTGGGCTGCTGTAATAATAGGAACATTACAAGTAAAGTAAGACTTCTTCACAACAGAACTGAAGACCTGCTAAGCTGTGCCTGTGATGACTAGAGTGACAAAGGTTATTATCAGTTGAGCAGTGCCAGCATCACGATAGAAGTCTCTAGAGTGTTTTGTGTGCATTTGACTCACTGATCAAATCATTATCAATGATTAGAAGAGGCGCACAGACACACACAAAGTAAATGCGTCTGCCTGCTCCATCTGGCATTCAGAGCAATTTTTTTTTTTTTTTTTTTTTACACAAGGCAACAAAGGAACTGACAACAGCTGAGAGCTGATGAAATAATCCCCAGTGATTCAGACCGCTCATCACCCAGAATTGCTGCAAATGACTTAGTACTTAATACTGAGTGGACTATTAACGAAGTTTTTCATTTGAAGTCAAGTAATGAGTTTAACTTCAAATAGAAACTTTGTTAGACCACTCAGTAAGTACTAAGTCATTTGCGGTGATCCCAGGCAACAAGTGGTCTGATTCTTTCACAAGTGATGTGACACACGTTTTTAGCTCTCCAGACTTCACAGGCTCAATTATATTTCACTCCTCACACCTCAGAAAAAGTTTAAATAATTTAACTTGCAACCATGGATTAGCTGAGGCGTGAGTGAGTGTTTTTGTCCTCCTGAATGTCCCTGGGGGTCTGACTGAGAGAAGTTGTAGGAAGGAGGTTATTATAGTCACATCACAGTGCCATTGCCAACTCACAGAAATAAATTATTACTTTAAAAAAATAATAACACATATCCAGACCAGCAGAAACTGTACCCGTGTTGTCTTGTCCTTACTCTTTTGATTGCCCCATATTGCGTAGTGACCTCTGTCTGCCTGGCCTGCTCATCAAGTGAACTAATAATGCAAGCAACTTAGTTTTAATATGAAAAGGGTCACGGCCTAAAAGGGAATATAATATACCAGCAAGAAATACAGGAATGTCAGACAGGGCCATGATGCCACTGGAGGAATGTAATGTGCTCTACCACTGACACTCGACACAGTATAACTTTTTTTTTCTTGCTGGTATATTATATTCCGTTTTAGGCAGTGGCCCCTTTCATATTAAAATTAAGTTGCTTGCATTATTAGTTCACATGATGAGCAGGCCAGGCAGACAGAGAGGTCAGAGGCCACTTTTTCTGCTTGCTGCTTTCATACATTCCATTTTAGATAGTGGCCCTTTTCACAGTAAAACTAAGCTGAATTTTCTTGCTCATGATGAGGCAGATGCAGGCTGACAGAGACTATGCACAGTACACAGTATGGGACAGAGAAAGGAGTAAGGACAGGCTGTAATGTCAACATGTCACTGGCCACTAGCTCTGATATTTGTAAGAGAGAAAAAAAGTAATACAGTGCCCAGTGGCAGTGTACACCCACACTGTATTACTTCCTCCAGTGCATGCCTCTGTCCGACATACATTCCTATAAATCAGATATCAGACAGGGGCATGCCACTGAAGGAATACAATGTGCACTGCCACTGGGCACCATATTACTTTAATATCACTCTCTTACAGTTAGAAATATCATCTGAGCTAGAGCCCAGCGACATGACATTACAGCCTGTCCTTACTCCTTTCTCTGTCCCATACTGTGTAGTAACCTCTGTGTCTGCCTGCCTCTGTCTCATCATGTGCAACAATAATAATTCAACTTTTTAATTTATGTTTATTTATTTATTCATTTGTTAACTGGGTAAGCATATGAGCCAAGGCCCTTTTTCAATATGCGACCCATATTACTATGAGAAGGGCCACTGTCTAAAATGGAATATACACCAGCAAAAAAAAAAAAAAAAAAGTGACAGTGCACATTGCATTTCTCCGTCCAGTGGCATAATGATGCCCCAGGCTGTCTGACATACAGGAATGTCAGACAGGGGCATGCCTGATGCCACTGAAGAAATGCAACGTGAACTGCCACTGGGCACTGTGTCACTTTGTTTTTCTTGCTGGTATTTATTCCATTTTAGATAGTGGCCCATCTCATAGTAAAACTAAGTTGCATTGTTATTATTGCACGTGATGAGGCAGAGGCAGGCAGACAGAGAGGCTACTACACAGTATGGGACAGAGAAAAGAGTAAGGACAGGCTGTAATGTCATGTCACTCACTGGGCACTAGCTCTGTGATATTTGTAACTGTAAGACAGTGATAGCAAAGTAATAGAGTGCCCAGTGGCAGTGCACATTATGTTCCTCCAGACTAGTGGCATGTCCCTGTCCAACATTCCTGCAAGTCAGACGGGGGCATGCCACTGAATGAATACAATGTGCACTGCCACTGAGCACCGTATTACTTTTCTTTTTTTATATCACTCTTACAGTTACAAATATCATCCGAGCCAGTGGCATGCTCCAGGCTGTCTGACATACAGGAATGTCAGACAGGGGCATGCCTGATGCCACTGGAGAAATGCAACGTGCACTGACACTGGGCACTGTGTCACTTTTTTTCCTTGCTGGTATACATTCCATTTTAGATCGTAGCCCTTTTCATAGTAAAACTAAGTTGAATTATTATTATTGCACATGATGATGCAGATGCAGGCAGACAGAGACTACACACACTACACAGTATGGGACAGAGAAAGGAGTAAGGACAGGCTGTAATGTCATGTCACTGGGCACTAGCTCAGAAGATATTTGTAAGAGAGGGATATTAACTGTTTAATTTGTGTTCACAGCCAGGTTCCATGGAACAGTATATTTCTGCAGTTTATTTATTTGAAAATGTGCAATCCAACCAGTAAGGTACACTCTGAGCAAAGGCTTGTTTTCAGGTGCAACCCAAGGAAGAAGGAACAAAAAAAAGTACAGCACACAGTAACAATACTACTTAGACATGTAAGAAAATAAAGAAAATGTAAAATTAATGAAATCAGACCAGAAAAAAGACAGAATTGTGTATTTGGGAAACAGGTATCATACCACCACTATTATGTTTCTGTTCTGTTCGCCACACCACTACCACTACTGCCTGTATGTTGCAAAGAACAGAGTGGTGATACACATTTCCCAAATATACAACTCTGTCTTTTCAGGTCTGATTTCAATCCTTAATTTGAATGTTTCTTTATTTAGCCTTACATGTCTAGGCTAGCAGCAGTGCAAGGGGCAACGTGATGATGCACCAGCCTGGCTCACAGTGGGAACTGGATGGGTGCAATTTAATTGGCACTGCAGTTGGGCACACACACATAATGTTCCTTTTTCATAAATGTGTCTCTTGAGTCTTACCCCTACCGAGTGTGCATCCACCTCTCCAGTCAAGACTAATGTAATGAATTCCCATCCCCACCATCCTGTATTACTATAATTCCTTTCCCTGTTCTTGATGCACTTATTTTGGTCACTACATCTGTAACCCTACCCAGCAGTTTGAAACTGTTGTTATATTTGTAACCCATATGATGTATACTATATATTGAACTTCCAATTACTCTAAATGATATGTAAATCTGCCTTTTTGTACTGTATATGTGTGCCAGTGCCCTTCATTGAAGCTAGACTAGATGCAGTTTTAGATGAGTATTAATATGATTTGTTTTTTGGCAAGGGAATGAGAGAATGTGTTAACCAAAATGGTGATGCCATCTGTTACATGGCAATGATGATGTATGTGTCTGTGCTCGGTCAAGGGATCCAAGGGCCTGCAAGTTATCACTCATCTATACTGTACAGCTGAGTGAGTGAGTGAATGAAAGAACTGTCCCAACAGCAGCCAGCACTGCCAGCCTCCCTCCTCTCCTGACATCTCTAGAGATCACCGATTTCTGATCCTGAGAAATAATACAGGTGTGTCTATCTGGCTAGTGTCCTTTAAAAGAAGACAAACCCTTCCTTCCTTGTCCCTCCTGTCCTATATTAGTAAAGCAGCACCAGGTCTACTAGTTTAACTAGTGCATCTGGTACTGCTTTGTTACAGGACAGGACAGAGTTGGCTTGGACTTACTTGGACTTAGGAACAAGGAAGTCTGTTCTTTTAAAAAGCATGAGAGTGCAGCAAATTCTGGGGTAACTGGTTAAACTAGTAGCCGCTCACTCAGCTGTAGTGTGGGTGATGACCTAAAAAAGGCACTTGGATCCCTTGACTGAGCAGCTACAAAGTGTATGTTATGTGGGTGGGATGGGGGACTTGGGGTGGGTGGGAGTGAGGACAGCAGGGAAACAAGTGGAGTTATTAATGAGTCAATGACCCAGTCCCTCCTCCCTCCACCAGGTGCCCGTGCCAACAATAAAGCAGGGATGCGGGTACATTTTCCAGTTGGCGTGGTCAGGTACGTATCTGAGTCTGGCAGCAGTCACATCATTCACAAGTCACATGGCTAAAGGAAAAGGAGAAATGTACAGTTTCTGCAACTGCAAGGAGCAAGCAAGCACAGTTTCTGAGTTTTTCTGATTTTCCTGTGGTGGTCACCTGGCCCAGGATAATGAAAATACTTTTTTTTGCTTTCCTGCTGCTGTCTTGCAAAAATGGTACAAGAAATCAGAAAAACACCAAGAGACTATGCTTGCTTCCTTGCCTAGTATAAATGGTACATTTGTTATTTAGCCATGTGACTGCCAGACTCATAGCCAGAGATGCATACCTGACTGACCTGATCAGTCTGTGTTTAAATCTGCCTGTCCCCATTCTCATCATCCTATAAAACTTTGGCTGCTCTCAGTTTAGTCCCCACCCGGCCATTGTATTGTACACTGAAGTGTGTGTCTGTGTGTGCGCACAGTGTGTGTGTGGGGGGGGCAGGCAGCTATAGGAGTGTCAGTGGTGTGTCACTACTGTCTGCTGGCATTGCTGCACCAGAAAGGGGGGGCAGTTTAGATCTTGCCACGGGGCAGTGTCTCTGTGTTTGTCAAACTCAGGGGCTCCTATCCATACTGGTGACAACCCAACCTTTTTGCATCCACATACTTGTGCCCCCAACTTTTCCAATACCTTTCAGTAGGCAGGGCTCAAGTGGTGGTCCCACAGCAACAGGAAATTAACAAGTACTTGGTAGTAAGGGGGGGTTATCTAGCAGGGGCTTTATTGTATGGGGGGTGGCTCTGGGTGAGATCTGGATCTATATAACTGGGGGGTACTGCTCTGTTTGTTATCCTTGGAGGACCGACCCAACAGAAACATTACTTTACTTGCAAAGGCTTGAGGGTGGTTGTTTGGTTTCATTTGGAGTGGAGAGCCAGAGGAGGACAGGACCAATCATGCTGCATTTGTTCTCTGGAGCTTGGAGCTGCAAGTCATTATTTGGACCATTTGGGAAAAGGTAAGATAAAACATATTCAAAAGCAAATGATTGTGTGCGCAACTGTGCATACAACTCTTGAGAATCAAAAAGAATGTTTTCTGCTGGCTACCTGGCAGCGGTTGGAGAACCGGGCATGGGCACCAGACAGGCAAATATCAAAAGCTGTTTTTAAAGACAGGATTGTGTGGTTATGTGCACAGAGACGGAGGATTTCTGCACGTGGAGACAGGGATAAAGTACCTTATGTAAGCAGTGTAAGATATATAAAAAATATATATAATTTGAGAATAGTTATTTTCATGTTTAGGTTAGCAAAGGGAAGGTAGTTTGCAGCTGGCAAAGCTGGTCTAATTTATAAAAAATTAAAGTGTAGTACAGATGGGATGTTTGTGCTTTAGTAAGGAGAGATGGTGTGGATTGATTTTTTGGTAAACAAAAAATGGGCCAAGGAATTTGAGTGTTTTTTTCCACAGTGGTGGTAGTCTTTTTTTTTTTTTGACTGGGTAGATGGGTCAGGGTGGCTAAATGCTGTTCACACCACTGGCTGGAATAAACCTTGTTGAACATATATAGATAGAAAGACATAGATAGAGAGCTAGATCTATTCTCTCACTGATGTGATGTGATTAATCACATAATGTTGTAGTAATCCGAAGAACTACTACAGTATATTAGTGAATGGTGCATAATTGGAAAAGACTAAAAATTCAAGTTCCCAGATGTACAGTACAATTAAGGGTGAGGCTCCTGTGCATGTTTTGGGAAATTAAAGTCACCCCACACACACACACTTTGGGACTGGTTTAATATGTACCCAGCATGGGTGATAATTCATGATTTAAAAATAAAACAGATCTATACCCTATCATCAGAACTGTATAAGTAGACTTAGTGCTTCCTATCTACAGGCTTTTGGGCCTCCAGTTGTACAGTTTAGCCACTAAATATGTCAATTAAATGTTTTTCAAATGTGTTATTTATGCAAAAAAGTAAGGATTATGTGGATTTGCTTGACATTGCTGAGTCTTCGTTATGTGAAATAAAAACAAGAATTGTCAGGCATGGAATGTGGGTACTCTAAGGCCAGGGAACATGTAAGTGTGTGGGTGTCTGTTATGAATGCATTTTATATTTATAGCACTCAATTGTGAAAAGTGGTAGAAAAAACTGATTATAGTAACTGAGTAACAGAAACATAGAAATTGTTGGGAGATGAGGACCACTAGGCCCATCGAGTATGCCTGTAAGCCCTACACTAGTCTGTGGCCTCTGACTGACCCTACCTGGTCACTGGCATTTTGCTCATCTGCCCACCTCTAATGTTCCCTTATGTCCGTCCCAGGCATGTTTAGATCATTCCATCATGCTCGCTTCTACCACCTCCTGTGGCAGAACATCCATGCATCTACCACCATCTCCATGAAGAAAAACTTCCACACATTTAGTGCAGATTTTTTTAAGACTAAAACATGAAAATGCATAGGGACGTGGCACCCCTTTATGCATTTCATGGAGGAATGGGAGGGTCGGACTATATTGTCAACAAGCATTTGGGCCATGAATTATGCAAAGCAATTGGGTTTCACTCCAAAATTCTAAAAGAACTAAGGGGAGAACTAGTGACTCCATTGACCTCCCTTTTTAACAAATCATGGGAGGATGGTATGGTACCCGAGGACTGGAGGAGGGCAGATGCAGTTCCCCTTCACAAAAGTGGGAGCAAGGCCAGCTGCAAGGCAGAGGCAGGAAACTACAGACGTGTTAGTTTGACCTCGACCTCAGTGGTAGGGAAAAGGATGGACTCACTTCTGAGAGAAAGAATTGTTGAGTACCTAGAGAGGCCAATGGGGCACAGGACCCAAGGCAGCATGGATTCACAGTGGGAAGGTCACATGACAGATGAATATAATAGATTTCTTGGATTGGGTGGCCAAAGTATTAGACCAGGAAGGGGTTGTACATATGCCCTGTCTAGACTTTAGTAGGGTATTTCACACACTTCCACACAAAAGATTAACAAACAAGTTAGTCAGGCTGTGAGTGGGTTCCAGGGTGGTAGCCCGGGTAACAAATTGGCTGGACAACATAATGCAGAGGGTAATAGTAAACAGAGTACTCTGAAGAAAGAGGGGGTTACTAGTCGGTACCACAAAGTTCAGTACTGGGACCAGTCCTCTTTAATAGGTGACATTGCAGAGGGGCTGGAAGGAAAAGTATGCCTCTTTGCAGATGACACAAAGATCTGCAGCAGGGTTGATACACAAGGGGAGGTGGAAAGGCTGAAAAGGGACTTGGCAAGGTTGGAGGAATGGGCAAAAGTATGGCAGCTTAGATTCAATGCAAAGAAGTGCAAAGCAATGCACCTGGGAAACAAAAATGCAGGGGAAGAGTACACAATGGGGGGGGGGACTAACAAGAAGAAAAACTGAAAGAGACCTTGGGGTGGTCATATCAGATGACCATAAGATAGGTAAGCAATGCACAAAGGCAGTAAGGACTGCTGGGGGGATACCAGGATGCACAGTGAGAGGCATCACCAGTAGAAAACAGAAAGTTGTTATTCCTCTGTACAGACAGTTGGTGAGATCCCATCTGGAGAACTGCGTGCAGTTCTGTAAACTCCATCCCTACAAGGACATAGACAGGATGAAGGCAGTCAGCAGGAGGGCAACTAAAATGGTGCAGTGTGTGCACGAGAGGCCATAAAAAGAGAGACTAAAAGAGTTTTATATGTATGCCCTTGAAGGGGGGAGGGAGCATGATAGAGACTTTCAAGTACCTTAAGGGAATCAACACGGTCCAAGAGGGTAGCATATTTCAGAAAGAGATGTACAAGAACAAGGGGGCACAATGTGAAGATGGGGGGGCTCAGGGGCAAACTGAGGAAGTATTTTTTCATGACCATGGTGGTGGACGCATGGAACTGCCTTCCTTAGAAGGTCATGGGGTCAAAAACAGTGGGGGAATTCAAGTATGCATTGAGCAGACATAGGGCAATTATAGTGGTGGTAGAAGGAAGTAGGCTGTTGGGTAACTAGGTTCTGCAGCTTATCCAATAGGTAGGGGAATGGACAGACTAGAGGTGAGCCAAGCAATCCTTATCTGCTGTCAAAGACAGTATAGGTTTCTATAAGGTCCCTTGGAATGGTGCTCTGGTTAAACAACCCAATGAAATAAAACCAATCAGGGCCAAATAATGGTGCATCTGGGTTTTGCAGGTCACCAACAAAAACAGATAAATTCAGGACAGATACATTAACCACACATAGGTTAATAGTTTTTACACAATTTATTAAATGAATTATTAAGACATTGGTAGAGAATAGTAGTAACATGGAAAGCTAAAATAAAGTCAAAAGGTCCATATGGTAAAGAGCTTCAACAATATTTGAGATAATCTCAGATCAATGTAACTTAGATCTTATAGAGGGTCTCTATTTTTTTTTATTCTTTATTGTCATGTGTATGATAATAATGGAGTAACAGAGTCATGGACACAAATGAAACACCTGTTTAAGAAAAGACAGAACAACTATTAAGATCTGTAAATAGATAAAGCCATGTACTATGTTGGTTATAATGTGTATGACCTATATAACAAAAAAGACCTGCCTCGCTCCAACTTCATATTATGCCCACTTGGCCTTGTACTCCTCCTAGATTGGAAGATGTCTCCTCCCTGTACCTCGTTTATGCCCTTAAGGTACTTGAACCTTTCTGTCATGCCCCCCAATGCCTCTTCTTCTCCAGTGGGTAGATACTGAGGTTCTTTAATCGCTACCTATATGTCTTCCAGTGCAATCCCTGTACCATCTTAGTCACCCTTCTCTGGACTGCCTCTACCTTATCAATGTCCTTACTAAGGTGCAGCCTCCAGAACTGCATACAGTACTCTAGGTAAGGCCTCAATACAATGGCATCACTACCTTCCACTTTCTGCTAGTGATACCCCTGCCTAGGCACCCCCAGCATGTCACTGGCCCTCTCTGCAGCCTTTGCACTCTACTTAGACACCTCTAGGTCATGTGCAATGAAAACCCCCAGGTCCCTCCTTTCTTCCATGGTGATCATCAGCAACTCCCCCCACTGTTGGATTCCATGTGTGCCACTATTCTTTAGCAACAGTGGAAAATGTGCTTGAAATTTGTGTGTGAGATTTAAGGTGGAAATGGGAGATGTGTCTCTGTGTTCTTAAAACAACAGATCATGGAAATTAGGTGTGTGTGTGTGTGTGTGTGCTTGCAGCATGCTTGATGTTATGCATCAAGATGTTTTAAAAGCAGTATGTATTTGTTCTTAGAAAACTGTGCTAAATAAATTGTTTTATAATTCCCCTTCATGATTTTAGTAATACCTCACTGTTTCATCTGTTTTAGTGTTGCCCACATGCAACAATTTGAAGACGGAACCAAGAATGTAGCTCTCTGGTGCAGCAAAGAGAAAACTGAAGAAGCAGAGAGATGAATCTGTTAAGCGCTTTAAGGGCTCCATGGAAAAATTCATTATTAAGGACCACGGAGACAAACTTGCTCCATCGCTCCCGACTGAAGACACAGATGGTGATTCTACATGCATAATACAGTCTTTGCACAATGCCACTGATGTTCTCTACCAGGACTCTGGACACGAGCCACACATTTCAAGCCTAGGCAGGGGTATCACTAGCAGAAGGTGGAAGGTAGTGATGCCATTGTATTGAGGCCTTACCTAGAGTACTGTATGCAGTTCTGGAGGCTGCACCTTAGTAAGGACATTGATAAGGCAATGATAAGCAGCAGGAAAATCCCAGCCTCTCCCTACAAAACAGGGTACTAAATGAGAAAAAGACCGAGGTAGAAAGGTCAGTGGGGGATGCTGCAACAGAAGGTAAAGCCATCAAAAAATGGAGAGCAATGAGTACCAATGCCCATAGTCTGAGTAACAAGCTTCCTGAATTAGTGGCCTTGATGGAGGAGGAACATCTGGATATCGTGGCAGTCACAGAAACATGGTACACAAAAACCATGACTGGGACGTTAACATACCAGGATACACTATCTACAGGAGGGACAGGGAGGGTAAAAGAGGAGGAGGAGGAGGAGTAGCTCTTTACATAAGGGAAGGAATCAAAGCAACAGAACAAAAGGGTAAACAGGGAGGAGAAGAAGCACTGTGGGTAAATTTGGAGACCGGTAATGGCACCACAAACCGCACAGGGGTTGTATACAGACCCCCTTCTCAGGGGGAGGAAGTGGACAAGGAAATGATAGAAGGTATACTTAGAATGGCAGAAAAAGGGGAGATATTGCTTATGGGTGATCTGAATATGCCAGATGTTAACTGGAGTGCAGTTGCAGCAGCCACTTCGAAGAGTGGGGTTATTCTAGATGCTCTACAGGGGGCATGCCTTAGACAATTAGTATTGGAGCCCACTAGAGATGGAGCAATCTTAGACCTGGTTCTCTCAAATGGAGATGAAGAGAGGATCACAGATGTAGAAGTGGGTAGCCATCTGGGAACTAGCGACCATCGAACAGTATGGTTCACAATAAACACAGCAATAGAGTCAAGCCATACACAGGCAAAAGTACTGGACTTTAGGAGGGCTGACTTTGCCAAAATGGGTGAGTGCCTAAGGAATGCACTAGCAAATGGGCAGGAAGGAGGGGTGGAAGAACAATGGGGAATAATAAAAACTGCCATCACAGAGGTAACAAGCCTTTGTGTGAAGCAAATAAACAAAACAAATGATGTAAGAAACCACTATGGTTCTCAAAGGAAGTGGCAGTGAAGGTTCAAGAGAAAAGAAAGCATTCAGGAAGTACAACGAATCACAGAAGGAGCAGGACAGAGAACTGTATCAGTTAAAGCAAAGGAAGCTGGGAAGGCAGTCAGAACAGCAAAGGCCCAAACCGAGGAAAAAAAGATAGCCAACTCCAGTTAAGAAGGGGATAAAAACCTTTATAGGTACATCAGGAATGAAGGAAGACCAAGGAGGGATAGTGAGGCTTAATAAAGGGGAGGAGGGTGGGCAGAGGGTGACTGTGAAAAGCAGAGATATTAAACAAATATTTTTGCTCAGTATTTACAAAGGAAGAGGGGAGGTACCTAAACAAACAGTAGAAACACTCTGATACAGAAGTTGATACCAGCCTATTTACAGAAGAAAGGGTTCTGAAAGAACTCTAAAACTGAAGGTGGACAAAGCAATGGGCCTGATGGGATTCATCCCAGAATTTAAAAGAACTAAGGGTAGAACTAGTGACACCACTGACTACCCTCTTTAACAAATCATGGGAGGATGGGTGGTACCCGAGACTGAGGAGGACAGATGTGATTCCCTTCACAAAAGTGGGAGCAAGGCAGAAGCAGGAACCTAGACCTGTTAGTTTAACCTCTGTGGTAGGGAAAATGATGGAATCACTTCTGAAGGAAAGAATTGTCGAGTATCTAGAGGCCAGAGGGGCACAGGACCCAAGGCAGCATGGATTCACAGTGGGAAGGTCATTCCAGACAAATCTGATAGATTTCTTTGACTGGGTGACCAAGGTAGTAGATCAGGGAGGGGCTGTGGACATGGCCTACCTAGACTTTAGCAAGGCATTTGACACAGTCCCACACAAAAGATTAATATACAAGTTAGCCAGCCTGGGAGTGGGTCCCAAGATGACAGCCTGGGTAAAGAATTGGCTGGAGAATAGGACAAGAGTTAATAGTAAATGGAGTCCACTCTGAAGAAAGGGGGTTACTAGTGGGGTACTGCATGGTTCAGTATTAGACTGGTCTCTTCAATGTCTTTATAAGCGACATTGCAGAGGGACTGGAAGGAAAAGTATGTCTCTTTGCAGATGACACAAAGATCTGCAACAGAGTTGATGCACAAGGTGGGTTGGAAAGGATGAGAAGGGACTTGGCAAGATTAGAGGAATGATCAAATGTATGGCAGCTTAGATTCAATGCTAAGAAGTGCAAAGTAATGCACCTGGGAAACAAAAACCCAAGGGGAAGAGTACACAATGAGGGGTGAGATACTAACAACAACAAAAATGGAAAGGGACCTGGGGTAGTCATATCAGATGACCTAAAGGTGGGCAAGCAATGTGAGAGGGCAGCAAGGAGGGCTGGGGGGATAATGGGATGCATAGGGAGAGGCATCACCAGTAGAAAACAGGAAGTTATTATCCCTTTGTACAGACAGCTGGTGAGACCCCATCTGGAGTACTGCGTGCAGTTCTGGAAACCCAGTCTCTGCAAAGACATAGACAGGATGGAAGCTGTCCAGAGGAGGACAACTAAAATGGTGCAGGGTCTGCACCGGAAGACACATGAAGACAGACTTAAGGAGCTTAATATGTATAGCCTCGAGGAAAGGAGGGAGAGGGGGGACATGATAGAAACTTTCAAGTACCTCAAGGGAATCAACAAAGTCCAAGAGGGTAGCATCTTTCAAAAAAAGAGGTGTGCAAGAACAAGGGGGCACAAGAGGTAATTTAAGGAAGTATTTTTTTACAGAGAGGGTTGTGGATGCATGGAACGGCCTTCCGGAGGAGGTCATGGAGTCAAAAACAGTGGTGGAATTCAAGCATGCATGGGACAGTCATAAGGCAATTCTAGGGGGTGGGGGTAGGAAGAAGTAGGCTGCTGGTTAACTAGGATCTGCAGCTTATCCATTAGGTAGGGAAATGGGCAGACTGGGTGTGCCAAACGGTCCTTATCTGCCATCAAATCAAATTCAAATTCTATATTTCTGATGGTTGCTGTTGCAGATAAAGAGGATGTGTTTACAGATACAGATTCTCTTACATCAACATCTGAACCATGTGAGGAGAATTTGGAAAGTGTTTTCAGCAGTGGGGATCCTGGCACTGGGCCTGACAAGATGGATGACCATGTGCGTGTTGAACTGGTGAAGAAAGGACCTAGTAGAGTTATTCTGCCATACTTTCCCATTGATGAACGTGGACAAAGATTTACACCAGAGAACTATTTCCGAAAACTACCAAATGGAGAGAAGATTGAAAGAACATGGCTCCTGTATTCTGAACAGAAAGATGTGTTGTATTGCTTCTGTTGCAAGATGTTTAGCACTGCACTTGTGTCACTAACAAAGGATGGTTTTAGGTCATGATGACACATGACACAGCATCTGAAATGTCATGAATCTTCACTGGAGCACATACAATGTATGACAAAGTGGAAAGGACTTGATTGTTGTCTAAAAGCAAATAAAACTGTGGATGACTATAACCAGCAACAGATTTAGAAAGACAAAAAGCACTGGCATGCTGTCCTTAAAAGATTGATAGCCATTATTCAGCTTCTCGCTGAACGCAATCTGGCTTTACAAGGAAGTGTGGATCAGCTGTACATGAAGGGCAATGGAAATTTCTTGGCACTAGTTGAACTTATGGCAACATTTGATCCCATAATGGCAGAACATGGTCGACATGTACAGCAAAAGGAAATTCATGACCACTATCTGGGGAAAAGTGTACAAAATTAATTAATACAGATTGTGTCACATAATATTACTAAGAACATCATTGCTAGTGCTAAGGTGGCAAAGTATTATTCGGTCATTTTAGACTGTACTCCTGATGTTAGTCATCAGGAGCAGATGAGTATGGTATTGCGATCTGTGAAAATTACAGAGAACAGTGAAGTCATGGTGTCCGAGCATTTCATTGATTTTTTAAATGTGGAAAATACTACAGGACAAGGACTGACTGAAACTCTGCTTCACATCCTAAATCGATATGGGCTTAATCTAGATGATTGCCGTGGACAAGGATATGACAACGGCAGCAACATGAAAGGTCATCGTATGGGAGTGCAGGCCAGAATTCTTCAAATGAACCCAAGAGCTTTCTACGTGCCTTGTGGTTGTCGCAGCCTTAACCTTGTTGTTGCAGATGTTGCACATTCATCCATTACTGCCGCATCCTTTTTTGATGTTCTTCAAAGGATTTATGTATTGTGCTCAGCATCAACACATCGGTGGGATATTCTTAAGAAGCACGTGAAAGTGACTGTTAAAACCCTTTGTGACACAAGATGGGAAAGCAAAATTAATGCAGTCAAGGCTGTATGATTCCAAACAGTAGAACTATGTTGAGCACTTATTGAAATTAAGGAATCAGCAAAAGGAAAGGACACAAGGACCTTTATAGAAGTACAAAGCATTGAAAAGGAAGTGAGTAGCTTTGATTTCCTTGTGCGTCCTGTGCTCTGGTATGACATGCTGAACATGATAAACCATGTGAGTAAAATGATGCATGATCCAAATATGGAAATAGAAACAGTTATAACACTCATTGACAGTACCCAGGACCAGCTAGTTGACTACAGAGAAAATGGATTTGAGCAGGCACTGAAGACTGCAGTAGAACTTGCTGAGCAGATGGGTGAGAGTCCAGAGTTCCCACAAAAATGCAGCTGAAAAGTTAAACATCAGTTTGATTATGGATGTGAGGATGAATCAATTGAGGACAGTGAGCACCACTATAAAGTTAACTTTTTCTACCGCCTGATGGATGTGGCTATAGATGCATTGCAAGAAAGGTTAAAATTAATGAATGACATTAAAACATAATTTGGATTTCTCTTCAACGTAGCTAAGATAAAACACATGGAGAATGATGTGCTTCGTAACAATTGCAAAGACTTGCAGGTCTACTTAACAGGAAATGATGGGACCAGTGACATTGATGCCGAAGACTTGACAAGAGAGTTACATTCCTTAGCCAGAATATCTGAACACAATAAATCTGCTGTTCAGATACTGCTGTACCTGTACATTCACAAGAGTGGAATGATTGAACTCTGTCCAAATGCTTTCATTGCACTGCGTATTTTATTGACTTTGCCAGTGACAGTTGCATCTGCAGAACGCAGCTTTTCAAAATTAAAACTTATAAAATCCTACCTTCGTTCTTCAATGTGTCAAGACAGACTTACTGGACTAGCCACACTTTCAATTGAAAGAGAAGAAGCCAGAAAGCTTGACCATGGGGACCTAATCAAGGACTTTGAAGCACGAAAGTCTAGAAGAGTTTATTTTACTTAATTGCTCATTATACAGATGTGTCTAACATAGATGAAATGCCAATGTTTATAAATACTGCAGTAATGAACTAGTCAATATTTGGTAGCTTAGCTGAGAAGCTACAATAGAAATGTAATGGCTGCGTTGACAATTAAAATAATTAAAATCAGGAATAGCTCTATGGAGCAATACAATAAAACTATTTACAGCAGATAACTAAATTAGAACATTTTGTTTCATAAAGGACAATTAGCGCAATATTTAAATACTATATTGGATTAACATAGATATGTAGTATGTAGTTAGTAACTGCAATGACTAAATTGCATGTGTTTTTGACCTGTCAGTTAAATAACAGTCCATGGCAATACATGTTTTTATGTATGTGTTTTTGTATATATCTTACAAATTGGTACTTTATTAACTCTTGCTTTTGAAGGGGGTGGGGTGTGTGTGCTGATTTACTGGAGTCCCTTCAGACCATTCCTATGTATTGTCATAACTTGTGATTGATGTTGCATGATAAATACAATTAACAAAACATTTTTGAATTGCTTTCTTTTTAAGTCATTAAATTATACTTAAAAACACACATCTTTCGATATGGCACAGAACTGTGGTGTGGGAGGGGTAAAAACATTGGATGTGGGGGGCCCAACAGGGATGGAGTGGTGGGGCCCGATAGAGGGTCGCACAGGGGCCCAGAATTGTTAAGGCTGGCCCTGTACACAGGCTTCAAACCAGCATAGGAATGCCATGAAAACCATAAAGTGGACTGATATTTTTCTGTCAACTGTTCAGATGTGTCCTGTTATAGGTGATGTCACAAAATAGTTCACCTGTGTCGGGTTGAGATTGTGTAACCCACAGAACTGCTGACACGCTTGTGTCACCGATTGCATACCACGAAGTTGATTGGCACAGAATGTTATGTGGCTCATTGTGTAATGTCTTGAGGCAGTGTATGAACTGCATGTAGATCTTACAGTGCCCTGCTCCTCAGTTGGGTGCATTATCCTAGTGTATGCTACACACTGCATCCCCAAGTAGAACACCATCTCTCCAGTGATGTACAGCACTGGACAGGACTGCAGCTGCTCCAAAACACATACTCGGTAATAACAATGTGTGATGGTTATATAGCATTGTTCTGCTAATACTGTGTCTGCTGCCAGTTAAGCATGTACAGGTCAGGTGCATCATATGTGTTACAGACACCTGCATGCTGAAGTAACAGCAGACATAACATGACCAAATATGAAAACAAGCCACACCCACCAATGATACTATGTGCTGTACCAAGTGCCCGTTGAACTCGTTAGAAGTATACAGCAAGAAAGAGCTGTCCCCTTCACAGGCCTCAGAACTGAAGGAAAACCTATCACATTTGTGCAACTTAAAGGAAGGGCAATGGAAGGTCAATGGTGGAGGTCTTCCATCATGGTAACAGGAACATGCACACAGTCCTCATGTGACTCACCCTGTAATCAACTCCATGGATTGATTTCTGTCCTTATAATGTGGGAGTGTGCCAGTAACCATTGAATTATAACTGTATTTGCTCCAGATATCAGTAATAGAATGACCTGTAATGCACTGCAATTTTATTTGTGCGCAGAATATTGCTTATTGATTTGTTTGCCTTTGCTGTGGGGCATGATACCTGCACACTGGTAATCCATGGTTTTGTTACAACTTACTGATGCAATCACTTGCCGGCCCCACCAATGATGGCACCATTCAGCAATGTTACTACCAAGTGCAAGTGAATATCCCCTGACAGTGTGTGTGTGTGTGCGTGCACACATACACATTCACCCCTGAAACCCATTGTATGAGGTCTGTATTGCTGTTGCTCCAGGCATGACAAACAATGTGGGTTTTGGGGTTTCCATGTTGCTCACAATACAATACCGAGGCAGAATAATCAGCCCCAAGGTGGAACATGCATGTGTGCCCATAACCTGTGCATGTGTCACATGCATGTGACATGAAACATCGACGCCACACTTACCATTCACACAGTGTCACAATGACTGAGGTGAAACATAGCAGAAGGTGTCGCTAACAGGTGCAATGTGACATTCATGGGCAACATATTGCTCAGTGGCATGTGGTGCATCAGTGGCATGACCCAGTCCAGTGTCTGCGCTGTAATCGGGTATTGTAGCAGCATGACATAAACAGTGCCACATTGGAACTGATGTGGACCATCAACTGTATGTCAGTGTGTGCCTACAAGGTTGAGGGGATGGCTGTTGCATGACAGGCACATGGTGGCAGTGCACTGCACTGTCACGGATGTGCACGCATGACCGTCACTATATGTTATGGAGAGATTAGTGTCAGTTACTGGTGTGACATGTAGGAAACCTAGAGGGCACTCTGCTGTGTATAAATGCATGGTGGTGGCTGTGACATGTGAACCTGTCAGATACATTTCCCATGAAACTGGCCATGCAGGCCTATATGTGTCATGGCCTATCAATACACGAGTTGTGCCTTTGTCTACGGCAATGTAATGTCATGCATTGTCACCTGCAATACCAACACATGGCACAGGCACTTCATGACCTTATGGCAAAGTGACCGGCAATGGGTATTTCCTGGTGTTTCTAGGTGCACCCCAACGTTTTTTTATTAATTTTGATACTCAAGCCATGCACAAGCAGGTAGTAATGTGTCAACAGAGGAGGAGGTTTTGTATGGCCATCGTATAACCAGTACATGCAAGTCTTGGGGCGATGAGTCATGTTTCATGGCAGTGATATGCTGCAATGCATGTTGTGTTGCTTTAGAAACTAGTTTGTGTACAAAAATAGGTTTTCATAGAATGACTTTAGAAAATGGGATTGAAAAATAAAGCATCCTGATTGGCTGAAAGCCATGACCAGGCATGCATTTATTTTTCAACAATGCCCGGCAAATAAGTGCCAATTCAGAGTGCCCCATAACTCAGCATATTATTGGGCACCCGAATGTTCAAAAGGAGCAGCCACCATTGTTCTTCCCTCGCTAACCAATAATTCAAGGACGCGGCCCCCCGAGAGAGGACAACTCCCCCACACACCATGAAGCCAAACTACTACACCAAATATTCTTTTCATTTGAATTTTTTTTTTTCTTAAAAAAAAAAAATCAGCTTTTTCTGCAGTCCCCAATACTGTCTTCTACAACTCTGCTCCACTGCACAGCAGGTCTCCAGTCCGCAGTTTCACCACAAAGCCTACCACACAGTGTCTTGCTCTCCTGGCTCCTGCTCCTCACCACACACCACAAAATAAAACTTTTTTTTTTTACTTATTGTTTTTTTTTCTGTTGCCAGCTCTCTAAACCTCCCACCATCTGTAAGGGCCAACACTCCACTCCAGGTCCCGCCGACGGTACATATAACAACTGCACCACACTTCATAAAAATGAAACCAAAACTAAAACAAATCAGAAACAAAGAAAAAAGTAAAGAAACACACCCCCACTTTTCTTTGTGGTCAGGGAGACTAAGGCAGTGTTTCTCCCAGCCCTGCTCATATCTGGCACATGTGGGGAAGCAACCATAATGGACTACTGAAAAATTACAGCTATAGTGTTTCCAGTAGTACAAGGGGGGAAAAAAATGGTAACCCATGATAAGAGCACTGGGGAATGAGAGCTACAATAATGGCCACCCACTCCCCAGCACATTTCAGGGACAGCTACAGGAGGGTAGGGTGGCCGGATGGGGGGGTGGGCAACTACAGTGACAGGATGTCACTATATGTACACATGCAGGGGGTGGGAGCGGGCATGCACAGCGAGGGATGTGAGTGGTGGTGCAGTGGTGGATTGCTGAGCTGATCCTGTGACTTGGTAGGTGGGTTGCCGATGTCGGTCGGCAGGGTACTGGGTTTGGGTCCAGGTGCTGGTGCATTTTTGATGCGCCTGGCCAAAACCTTTTTTTTTTTCAAATGTTTTCACCTTCCCAACATGCATCCCCCCTTGAGTTGAGAATCCTTTAGTAGGGGAGTGCGGGTGCAGGGGCACAGCCCCCACAGAAAACATTAAAAAACGAAGTCCCCTGCGCCCTTTTGCTGTGCCTTTTGTGTTTCCTTGCCTCTCAGCACTCTTGACTTCTGCATAATGGTGACCACTTTTAGGCTTTCGCCGTTATGACATAGAACCAAAAAAACAGTACCCAAATGCAGGCTGAGGAACTATTTTATTATAAAGAAAAAGCATACAACTAAGACTTTAAACATTTAATCATAAAAATTATTTTTTTTTCACCTATCTAAAACCCACTAGCCCATTTTCTAAGTGCAATAGTATACTCCAGAGTGGGCGTTATTGGGATATACCGAACCTTCCAGGGGCTATAAGGCCCTCCGCCGCTCATTACACCCTTTGGCGAGAGATCAGAAGCACCGTTCTATCTTGGTACTTCTTGATCTCTCTTCAGCTTTCGATACCGTGGACCATGGTGTGCTCCTCAAGTGCCTGAGGTTCATCTGTGGCCTGTCTGGTACAGTTCTCAGGTGGTTTAAGTCCTTCCTCGCTGGCAGAACTCAAAGGGTGGTGTCGGGGAATTTTTTCTTCCGACCCATTCTCTCTGCCAAGTGGGGCCCCTCAGGGCTCGGTGTTGTCCCCCATGTTGTTCACAGTGTATATGCTGCCCCTCAGAGATATTGTAAGATGGTATGGGCTGAGGTTTCACTGCTACGCTGATGACACCCAGCTCTACCTGTCTTTTGCACCCAACCCGGATAGTGAGCACTTGGTATTCAGCAACTGCCTCACTGAAATCCAGGATGGGATGAACGCCAGCTGGTTGAAGTTGAACTCAGGAAAGACTGAGGTGATGGTTGTGGATCTGGGCCACTGGACAGAGGGGTTGGGGGCTGGCCAACCTTCCAGACTTTGTCTGGGAGGTTCCCAGCTTCTTTCCTCTGAACGGGTGCGGGACCTGGGGGTGATTCTTGTTGATGGGCTAATGCTGCGGTCTCAGGTGTTGGCAGTCGTTAAGTCCTCTTTTTACCATCTGAGGAACATCGCCAGGGTCAAGCACCTAGTTCCATCCAGTGATCTTCCTACGTTGATCCATGCCTTTGTGACCTTGCACCTTGATTACTGCAACTCCCTTTACCTAGGGCTTCCGGGGGTTGATATTCACCGCTTGCAGCTAGTGGAGAACGCTATGGCCAGATTGTTGACCGGGACCCCTTGGGTGAATCACATCACACCGATGCTGCGTGAACTGCACTGGCTGCCTATTCAGTGGCGGATCACTTTCAAGGTTTGGCTTCTAAACCTACAAAGCCCTACACGGACAGGGCCCAGACTATCTGAAAGAGCTCCTGTCCCCCTACTGCCCCGGGCGACCGCTCCGCTCAGCTGACGAGGAGTTGCTAGAGATTCCCAGGGTATCTTTGAAGACATCGGGGGCCTGTGCATTCATGTATGTGGCCCCAGCCCTGTGAAATTCTCTACCCCATCAGATACGGGAGTACACAACTGTGGAGGGCTTTAAGAAGGCCATAAAGACTCACCAATGGTCTCAAGCTTACCCAACTTGATTTTTGATTTTTAGCTCTGTATTTATTTGTCTGAACTGTGGATTTTATCGTTTTATTTATTCTTACTGTTCAGCGCCTTGAAAATTGAAAGCCACTTTATAAATAAAGATTATTATTATTATTATTATTGACGATCAGTTATATCCCAATAACGCCCCCCAATCACTTATTATTGCTTACATAACTTGTCACTGAATCAACGGTTACAGGAGTATGCACCTGTGATGTTTTGTTTTTTTATGAGTGACTTTGCAATAAATGTTTCAACGTATCACTTGCTGTTGTCATCTGTCTGCATATTATACCATTGATGTGTCATGCAGCTCATAAGGCTGAAATGTAAATAAATCTCAATATGACATGCGGGAGGTACTCCATGTACTGTGTTATGCTTCTGCACTGTCTGAAGTCTGTGCATGCATGGCTGACTAAGTCTGTGTGCACACCACATGGCATGCAGTGATACTCACTACTATTGATGACTCTCTCTCATCCATCAGTGGGCATGATGCATCATAGTGACAGCAGGCAAGAACAAGTGTGTCCAGAGTTTTATCAATACAAGCCCAGATCATCCAACCTCCACCATCACTGCATGTGTCTGCAGAGTACCAAAAGGTGCATGTGACATGCCCACAGGACCACTATAACCCTGTTGCTGCAGTGCACATCCACAGAGTGTTGGCCAATGCCACTGGTACGTACACCACTGCACCACTGTATTGGGGTCAGCCTTTGTGTCCTGGTGGTGGTGTGAGCTTTGTGTCTTGGTGTGGGACATGGAATGCATGCTCTGCAAGGTACTGGTCTCAGTTGCCGGTTGAGGGGCGCAGGCCCATGTCCACTGAATGTGAGTGTTGTGCAGCAATTGCGCTGCGATATCATCAGGACAGTACTTGTTGCTGTGCTCACACATTACTCCACATCTGCCAGTCAAGTGCTTAGGATGACACGGCACACGGATGAACGTGCCCAGCAGTCTCCAAAGTGTGTAACACTTCACTATGAACAGAATGTTAGAACTGTACAACATACAGGAACAGCATGGGCAGCCAAACCCAAACTCTGGCATAGTGGATGTGCAACAATGTACTACCAGTGGGTATAGCCCTAGAGGTGTTGTGATACCCTCTGACCTTGAGAGTGACACTCGAGTGGTCAATGGCACACAGAACCATAAGGTGGCAGAACACAGTGGTCATGCATAAAGTTGCCCATCATGTAGATTACATGGTGTATGGTATTTTGTGGCATGTGCATTGAGGTTGTACTGTGTCACAGTGGAAATTACTTGTGCTGGCTATACAGGTCCTAGAATGCTCTTGTACCATTCAAGAGTGCAACAACATGCAATGATCTTTGAACTGTGGTACCACAGCATTAGAGTGTGTAGTACAGCAGTGTTAGAACTCCATCTGTTCCCTAGTGCAGTTGTACCACAGTGCAACTTTTATGGACTTGGAGTGTACCCCTCAGTAGTACAATGACATTCATGCAGCTCCAGAAAAGGTACAGCTCAGTCTTATTGAGAAATAGACAAACACAATGCACATGTCACCTAATCCGTTACACGATGGAACATGCAGGATGAGCAACTGTCTGCCTGATCAGTGTGTTCCACCACCCACAGGTTCAGAGTGTCACAGAAATGTTGAGTACTGCACTGGTGGTCAGAGGCAAGTGGAAGGGTTCTGTGGTGCAACACAATGGTTGTGCATAGCTGACCATCTAGTAAACAGTATTTGGACAGGAATGATGTCTGTACAGAACAATGCTGTGCTACACACTGACAGGCTGTGTCTGCATCGGGAGGTGTGCTTTGCAACAAGAAACCTTGCGAGTGCAGCTCGAGCGGGTCTGTGTTTGACATAGCAAAGTCAAGGTAGTTGGTGCATCGATTACCATACATCACAGTGTATGTGTATGTATGCCTATTTCACACAATGATGCCATACAGTAACTTGTGGACTCTGGCTGGGACTGGGTATGTGATGAGTTGTCATGGGCCCAAACACTGATTTCACCACTGCCTGTATTCAGTTCAATCACACTGAACAAGAACAAGCAGCTTAACTCAACTGGGGTGAGGAAAGCAGCTATGTGGTGACCTACTAAGGTGTGGTGATGCAGTACTGACAGCAGTTGATCAGCCCCACATACTGACATGAGTACTACAGCACACCATGCATAGACCAGTCATTTGAGTACTTGCATAAGGGTCCGGCACACACAGTAAATATTGCCATCAACACAACACATAAGAAGCAGTTCAGCGATGATAATTGTTCAGATCACAGAGGGCATCAGAATATGCACTTAGGAGATGGAGTCACTGCTCATCTTTCTTTTATAAACAGAAAGACCCAATTGCTTTTTATATCAGCAATGAGCAAAAGCTGAGACTCATTTAATATGTGGTACAGATTCTGGAACTGAAAGTTGTACTGAAATCAAGAAGTGGTCCAACTTAAGCCCTGTAGAGCTAGAGCACCACCTTGCTGGAGCGACTTACAAAAGTTACCTTCATCCTGGCTGGGAAGTGGAATGCTGCACTCCTAACATTGGGTACAGGGTCTCAGAGGCAGAAATTAACCTGGCACATCTCACCCTCGGATGCGGAGTAGAAGGGGAGAACTTCGGGTACAAGTCGTCATGGAAATCCCAGACTCACCGTAGAATGGCCAGACTGGAGGAGGGCAGGACTGCAGAAGAAGCAGTATTTGTAGAGCACAAGGCCCCTGACTGGGCTGGGAAGCTCTCTTGGCAGTGCAGCTTGTCTACAACAAAGCCACTGTCCACCCCCACCAAACCGAGGAAATCACTGCACCCCCAGCGGACTGAGAACTATGCCCGCAGGAGACAGCTTCTCCTAGGCAGCATCTCCGGCCTTTGCCTGGACTTCCACGCCTCAAGCACAATGCCCCTAACTGGGCTGGGAAGCTCTCTCGGTGTTGCGGCTTGTCTACAACAAAGACGGCCCCCGCCTCCAGCAGACCGAGAACTACACCCGCAGGAGACAGCTTCTACCCAGCAGCAGCTCCAGCCTTTGCCCGGACTTCCACGCCTCAAGGTACGGAAGCCTGACCTGCTACTACTTAAATTTTAGGTGCCTTTGCAGTGCTCTTTTCCAATTGGTTCACTGTCCAGGACCTTAGCCCTAATTGTCCGCTTTTTGAATTTCTTCCCCTGATTGAAGCTCTCGGTGGTTACAGCTCTTTTAAGGACTAAGTATGCTGTTATTTTTATTTAGAACTGTTTAGGTTGTTACTGATTGAAACAATGTTCACAAATGTGCTGTAATTGCTTGCCTGTATTATTGACTACTAGCGTATAACCCTCCTATCTACTCCTCTCTTCTGTGTCCCCTCCCCTTTCCATCATCTCTCTGTTGCCATCTCACCGGACTCTAACTCTACCGCCCTCCCTGCACCTTCGGAGTCCGATCTAGTGTGGCCTGATAAGCCCCCCACTGTCTGCTAGCCCCCCGGACTCCCGCTGTGTGCTCACAGTACTCTGCCCTAGCCTGCCCCCTCGTTTCCACCTCTTACTGCTAATTGTGCTACGATTTGGCCCACTTCGGCTAATTCGCCACTTTTGTTTGGCTCCTATTGTAATCACGGCCCCCTGCTGTTTAACTGTCTCCCTCTTTGGCTCTTCCACCCCTATTTGATCTGTGCCTTTTTTCCTCCTCAGCACAAGGCCCCAGACCAGGCTGAAAAGCTCTCTACGCGGTGCGGCTTGTCTACAACGAAGTCGCTGCTCACCCCCACTGAACTGAGGAAGCCGCTGCACACCCAGTGGACCGAGAACTACACTCGCAGGAGATGGCTTCTTACCAGCAGCATCTCCAGCCTTTGCCCTGCCAGTGCTCCATGCAGGCTCCCCACCCACCCACCCACCCTCCCGCCTGCCCTGGGCGGCGTTTACTCATATAAGCTCCGAAGGATCAGGTGACCTGGTTTGTTTGTTTTTTAAGTGTCTAGCTTCCCATTGGTATTTTGTATGACATGGACACTAGACTGCCAGTCTCACATTCTTGATAGCCTAACTGCACAACTCCCGGATCAGCACTTTTCTCGAATCGTGTAAAGACCTTGCATTAGCAACACCCTGCCCACCTCTGCAACTACTGCCCATCAAAGCAATGAGTTCACAATGATCTTTACTATTACTAGTATTCCTACCCATAATCTTGGACTACTACACAGCTCAAGATTCCCCTCAACATCAACTCCAAGGAATAAATCACCACTCTGACATCACTATGTCTATGACTTTATAACCAGTAACCTATATCATACACTCAAGGACACTTGGATCTTTGCTTGACCTCTACGATATGTGCCAGACTACACAAAACTCCTGCACTGCCTCCCTGTGGCTTTGACACCCTCAGTCACTGTGCTATACATCAGTAGAAAGAGAATATCAACCCGGCGCTAGCACATCAAACTTAAACTCAGCCTAATAAAAAGACTCATACTTAGGCTTATACTAATGTTATTGCTATTGTCAGGGAACGTGCATCCCAACCCTGGCCCGGCTAGGCCAGCCTCATCTACCTGTCCCCACAAGACTGGATCACTCACGCTTACCTCCATCAATGTCTGCAATTTACTGTGTAAATTAGATAGGCTCCAAGCATGGGTCTCACAGCAGAAGCCTGATATCCTAACTGTCATGGAAACTTGGCTGTCTCCGAAGATCCCAGATTCAGCAGTGGCCTTAGTGGGTTATGTCATATTCAGGCAGGATAGGCTTTCAAAACGCGGAGGTGGGTGTGTCATCTATACTAAGGAAACCCTTACAGGTTATACATTACCTATAGACAACCTAGGAAATGCCACTCAGGCACTAGCTGTTAATGTTCTGCTTGGGGCACTCAACAGAATTCATACAATAGTGGCTAGTTACATGTATCCCAAGGACCATGACACTATCTTCCATTCTCTGGTAGAATTCATTAAGAACTTGCCCCAAAACTCTAAGGTGGGATATTCAGAAGGGTTGCGCATGGTGCAACACAGTTGCTATATTGCAACCCGCAATCTTGCTCCAGTCGCGCATATTCAAAGGGGAATGTGCCAGGTAAAATCCTGATGCGCTGGAGCGCATCAGTATCGTATGCGGTGCAAGTAGGGCGTGCCCATGCATGCTCCGCACATCCCGATATTCAGCCTGGGATGTGCTGAGCCCATCAGCAGGCACAACCCTACTTGCACTGCACACAGTTGACTAGAAAAAAGGAGCAACAGCTGGCCACCCACAGGTGAGCTGCCATATTGCAGGGCACAACACGGCGGCTGTCAGCTGTGGGTAGCCACCAAGCTCCGGCGACCTTCGTGGTAGCACCCCCCCATGCCCGATCACGGGCATTAGTATTGTAATAAAGGTCCTATATCCCTGGTGGTCCAGTGGACCGCTCGCAGCCCAATCGCGGGCAGAGGTATGGAATTACTATCCTCCTATATTCCTGGTGGTCCAGTGGACTGTTTGCAGCCCGATCATGGGCAGAGGTATGAAATTAAATCCTCCTATATCCCTGGTAGTCCAGTGGACCGCTCGTAGCCCGATCGCGGGCGTCAGTAATAAAATATGAAAAACCAATCCATCCTTGGTGGTCCAGCGGTACCCCCCACCCGCCCTGGGCCCCACCCTGCTCTCCCCGGTCAGCGGCGGTGACAGCTCCCCACCGCATGCCTCCCTGCCGCCCGCCAACTGACTCCGTGCAGTGAGGGCTATATGCCTGATTGGCCCTGGCGTGAGCCAATGGGCATGCAGCCTATGCCATACTACACAGATCAGATATGTAATGGATTCATTCACATTTCTGAACTGTAATAATAAAGCAAACTTGCACGCCAGATAGCCCTGCTAATGAACAATAAAGGTAATTTCAACCCACGTATGGAAGTCAGTTGGCCGAGTAGTGAAGCGGCATCTGATGAAAGCTTGCACCGCCGCTGACCCCAGCATGTAGTGGTAGAAATTCAATGGAGTGAGTGAAGTGAGAAGGGTACCGCTGGACCACCAGGGATGGATTGATTTTCATATTTTATTACTGACGCCCTCGATCAGGCTCACGCCAGTCCACTGAACATCAGGATATAGGAGAATGAGTCACATACTTCTGCCCCACTTATCAGGCTGTGAGCGGTCCACTGGACCACCAGGCATATAGAACATAGTCATATTAGGTACATATGCCGCGATCGGGCTGCAGCAGTCCACTGACCACCAGTGACATAGAACGTTTATACAGTTAGTACATGCTCCAGGACAGCGCGAAGCGGTCCACTGGACCACCAGGGATATAGGACATTTACATATGCCTGCGATCGGGCTGTGGGGCACTTTGTCACTTGTGCAGGGGGTGTCAGTACCCGACAGCTGCAGCCTGGCAGGGTGCCAGGTGCATGTCGCCGGAGATGGGCGCACCTGCATGCAAATGTGGCCAAAATGAAATGCAAATGGCCGCATTTATGCCTTGCATGCATTATGGCTCCATTTGCATGTGCATTTTTGAATATCACAGGTGATGCCCCTAGCGCAACGGCAGTTGTGCTAGCACATCCCCCTGCGCCCTCTGGCCACTTGCGCTGGTGCAGTGCCACTGTGCCATGCACATTGCGGGTGGCCAAGGCATGATATTCAACAGTGCTGAGCCATGATACAGCACCGTTGAATATCACCCTGCCAGCACCCTGGCACATCCCAGTTGCGCTGCGCCCAGGCTTGCGCCACAGCCTGGCACAGTCTGAATATTATTATTATGGATGACTTTAATATTAACTGGCAAACCCCTGATGTTAGTACTTTTAAGGATGCAATCTCAGCCCTAAACCTCACTTAGCTAGTCACTGCATCAACCAGGGTAAACTACAAAATGGGTTCCTGTTCCCTAATTGACTGGATCCTGTCTAACCACCCAGATCTAATCTCCAATGTTAATGTGCTGCCTGATGTCATAAGTGACCATTCACCCATTACCTGTCTTTGGACAAACAACTTTAATAACCACCCCAAAAAAAAACTATTCTCACCAGGGTGCTAAAGCCTGGTCACCTCGAACATCTGAAGCAACACCTTTGTGGCACTGACTGGTCATTAATTGAGTCAACAAATGACAAACACAGCTCTTGACTACTTTATCAGTCGCTTTAATGAAGCCTGTGATATCTATGCACCTTTTAAAAAAATGAAAATCAGGGGCACAACTAATCCCTGTATATCACAGGACCTGATCAGGAAGATGAACCACAAAGACCACCTTTGGCACTGTGCCAAGGCCACTAGCAAGCCAGCTGATATCCAGGCTTATAACACTGCCAGGAACACATGCACCCAGACTATCCATCTGGCAAAAAGAAGGTACCACAGAGAACAGCTCACTACCACCTGGGGCGACGGCAAAAGTTTCTGGAACAACATAAAAGAGGTAACTGGCAAAAACCCCAAGGCTGCCCCTACAATGCTCACTATCAAGGGGACTCCCACGCTTGACCCTCTGACCATAGCCAACACCTTCAACAATATGTTTTCAGACCTGGGCAGTGTCCTGCCCCCTGATTTCTTCGAGGACAGCGAAGGCTCCACCATAGACACTGAAAAACAGCCCATTGCCAGTCCTGATGTCCAGATCCCTGCAACTCCTCCTTCTACTTCGAAGAGATCTCTCAGTACATGGTCAAGAAATACCTTGCAAAGGCCCTAGGTAAATCCAGGCACAGTGGCAACTCACTGGAACTCAAACTAATCGCGCTTACACTTGATGCTACCCTGGGGCCTATCACAAAGGTAATGAATCTCTCACTGAGGCTGGTGCAATTCCCCCTTCTCTGGAAGTCTGCCCTTGTTACCCCTATTCACAAAAGTATTGACCATTCTCTGTGCTCTAACTATGGGCCTATCTCCATCCTCCCACCGCTTTCCAAGGTGCTTGAACATATTGTTGCCAACCAGCTGGTTGATCACCTGGACTAATACTCATTACAGTGCCCCCAGCAACATGGTTTCAGAAAGGGCCACAGCACCACCACAGCATTGATTGAATTCACTAGTTTCATTCACAAGTCCTTGGAGCAAGGCAGCTTAGTGGGCACGATATTCATCGACCTCAATAAGGCCTTTGATACAGTTAACCACGACCTCCTCCTCAAGCAGCTATCCTCCTTAGGCCTCTCTACCAATACTGTGTCCTGGTTCAGAAGCTACTTAACTGCACATACTCAGCAGGTGAGAATAGCCAATGTTACCTCTGACCTACAACCTGTCAGATCGGGAGCCCTGCAAGGCTCTATTCTCGGGCCACTTCTTTTCAGCATCTTCATAAACAACCTCCCAAGTGCATGTCAACAGCACACCCTCCTCTATGTGGATGATGCAGTGATCTTCACTAGTGACACAGAACCCATGCCCATGGAATATCAACTTGGTTTCAAGGAGGTGGAGGACTGGTTCAGGCACCACAAAGTGGTACTGAATTACAAAAAATGAAGGTTATGTTGTTCAGTGGTGCTCGTAGCAAACACAGAGCTACATTGCTAAACTTCAGGGACTCCTCTGGCATACCACTTGACCAAATACAACACTTTAAGTACCTAGGTGTAACCTTGGATAGCTCCCTGTCATTTGCCCAACACATCGATAATGTCGCCTCCACAGTAAACATAAAAACTGGGTTATTACACAGGCATAAACATGGTTTAAACACCAGAAGCCATGAGACTTGCAATCTATAGCTCTGTTCTTTCAATTGTAGATTATAGACTGGACATTTATGGCTCAGCTACGAATACCTCCCTCTGCAGAACTGCTGTTGCCCTAAATAAAGTGGGACGTCTTCTGACAGAAGCAATTCACCTTACCCACACGTATGAACTATATAAGCAAACTGTGGCTTCAGCTAACTGATAGGGTCCATTACCAAACTTGCCTGCTCACCAAGAAAGCTATCCTTGGGCTCCTTCCTGCTGGAACTAACAATATACTCAACCCATTTTTCAGCACCCAGCATACCCATAGCTCTGTCAACCAATTTCTCTCCATCCCATGATGTCGGACCACCCACGGTCAATGCTCTTTAGTGTATAGAGCACCCCTCTGGTTTAACGTCCTGCCAAGTGATATCTCTGCCCTTCCTAAATTGGGCCTGTTCAAAAGATCCCTCCGTCAACACCTCTCCTCAGTCAGCATCAGTGACTGCATCCGCTGACACCGATCTGCTATTTTTTTGTCAACTTCTGGGGTAGCCACCCCACCTTTCTGCTCCACCTCTATACCTCTGCCACCTCTGGCCACCCCCCTTCCTCCCTATTTTGAACTACCTAACTTGATGTCACCCTAACTAACTTGCTTACTTGACAAGACCTCTTGGCTGCCATCTTACCTTTCTTATTCTAGCCACTGTCATTTCTAGTTGCATTGTCTAGGTCTTTTACCTATCGACTATTGTATCTCATTGTTATACCTATTATTGTTTATTTTATTGTCCAGCTGCCTTGATCACTGTCATTTGGTTTTGCTTGTCACTATGTTATGATTCAACAACCTTTATTTGTCTGTCACCCTTCCTTTGATGTGGAACCTTTGTAAATAAGCTATTTTAGCTCAAAGGTATTGTAATCCAAGAAGTATTGGCTGGTGGATATGCTGTTACATATTGTAGCGTATGCTGTATGACTGTCTCATCACTCAGCAGCTACAGTCCATACAGTAATCCACTGTCAGCATCATCATCTTCCATTTTGTCATCTGTCCCTGCAGAACCTGTGCTGCACGTAAATAAAAGGTGAAACGGGGGTTAGTATCATTGGACACTCTGAATTACAGTACAGACTGAGGCATGTCAGGCTGTTATCACTGTATGCATATAACATATGCACTCCAAGCCCCTGGTGCACCGTTACCTTTATGACATGCCAAGACAACAGATGTGAAGCCCTCCAGCCAAATTGGGAATCAAACAGAACGCCTAGTGCAGGATGTTTATGCAGTGATCCTCAGTATCAACAACTGCATAGGACAATGTCCCCTAATAGGGGACCTGCTCCTATGCAGTAATGGATACCAAGGATCACTGAATAAACACCCAGCACTGCAGGTTCTGTTTAATTCCCAATTTGGCTGAAGGGTATCACCACTATTGTTTTGTTACGTTATGTTGCATAGCAAATCCCCGTGAGGCACCCAGGATTGACCTGTGTGGGAACAGAGCATTTTGGACAAAAATGCAATGTTACAGTCTCATGGTTCTATGATTCTTGTGCATCCCAAGGGACACATTGAGTGGATGCATAGCACTATTTGCACCCCAAGAATCCAGAAGTGTGAGTTCATTGACAGCATGATTAGCATTGATTGCTAATCAGATTAGCTGGCTGTCCCCATACATATTCTCATTCGTGTCTATTGATGCCCCCCCACAGTACTATTGCCCTGCCCTGTATTTATTCTTCCATCCCTGTTGTCTTGTGGCACCCCCCCTCATTCTACCACTGTCCCCGTTATTCGTTCCCTGGTGTCTAGTGGCCATCCCATCAACCGATCACTGTCCCAGTTGGTATCTCATTCCCAGATGTTTACTGGATTCACCCCCATCTGATTGCTGTCCCCAATATTTATTTCTTTCCATACTCAATGTTTTATCTAGAAACCCTGTAACAAGTACACGGTCACACAGCAATCAAATTTCACCACCCCCCCTTCCCACTCAGCAACCAACACCTCACGCTCCCTGGTCCACCCCACACACCCTCTCTCATCTGAACATGTCCCAGGTGTGTGATCCACACTCCAACTGAAGACAAGGCTTGCTGATGGAACCGGTTACTGCAATACAAACACCACAGGTAAATGCAGTTCACTGTATGTCAATGGTTGTTCCCCTCATTTGCATGGCTTAACAGTCTTTGGACAATTCAACCCTAAAGGTTCAACATAGCCAATATGTATCAACCTCAGGAACATGACATCTGTCATGTTTCAAATCCTGCCCAAACTGTCCTGTCACACCTGTGATATGGAATGACCCTGTGGTGTTGCAGAATCACATTTTGGCAGGGATTTTCCTGTACCAGGTATGTGAAGGGGTGTACTGGGATGGCCATGCTGACAATCTGGTGGAAATGACAAATATGGTCTCAGAACTAGGTGTATGTTTATTCTGTTGAAAAATACAATTAAAAGTACAAATGATATCTTGTAAGGTACACAAACCCATTGTAGAACACTGGCACTCAAAATCGGCTGATTGCTGATCAGTTTGTCAGTTTGATTAGCAAATGCCGCTGATCAACTCTGACCATAATATATGTCTTGTATCCCACACCCTGTGGCACAGTATAGCACCATCAACCCCCCCCACCCGCCAAGGTGAGTGATTCCACAGATGGGTGCTCCCCTACTATTAATTTGAGGTACAGCACTAGTCCAATTATGGGTCAGTGTGTACTGAAGGGATTGTACAATGACAGTGACCCTGGTCCTGGGCCTGGACAACTACATGGTTTGTACATGCAGCATAGTTGATGTCCCAAATATTGTCAGGGAACAGCTGCTCTGCATCACAGACAACAAGTGATCAACCTAATGGCCACACAAATTAACAGTGTCAGACAATCTTGGTACAACACCAGTTGTTCATGGTGTGACTACCTATACAGAGTGCTGCACGCTACAGGAGCTGTGCCTCTATCACCATGTCTATGTATGGTCAATGTCACACATGAGCATCCCATGACACCACCGTGATACCTTTGGTACATGACAAGTGTTTGTTGCTGTCAAACACCATTTCCATAACTGTCATTGCAGCAGACAGTGTCACCATAGAGGGATACATTATTGTTTCATGTCCACAGCAGTGATATCAGGTGATGATCTCCACATTGGTCAGTGTCAGCATTAGGGGCACTTGTGGCCCATGGTTAATGCTACATGTTGATTATAACTGCAACTCCTTACATAGTGATATGTACAGTGGTGTTGACTCGACTATGGTGTCTGGTCAGCAGTTCCTGTTTTCCAGTCTTCCGACATGCACTGGACAGAGGCAGTGGAACTCTCCTGTCATGGTGCAACATACTAACTTCTCTTTAGCTGCGGTGATGACATCTACTTGCAGAACCTCCTCCAGTAGATCCATCACGTATCCTGGAACAATATATCGCAAGTGTGAGTCAGCAATCACCCATTTATACAATGTTGTACACACTGTGTTATTGTGAACTTCAGTCACTGTCTTCCACATTAGCAGCCAGTTGGCATAAACCACCCACACCTACCACAGCACCTTTATTTTGTGCTGGGGTCCATCAGTAGTTTTATCCACCACCATCCATGACCCGACTCCATAACCCTGATAACCAAACCATATTCCACGGTCCCCCTTCCCCCAAGGGTGGGACACCCATGTATACAAGGTCAAGGGTACATACTGCACTCAACATCTGTTGCCCTTTAGGAGGATCTGGTGACGTGTGGAAGGCATAGCCGAGGAACTTCTGTTGCATGGCAGTGGTGGCACTTGAATCTTCTCCCTCCCAGTTAAATCCAGATTCAAGGTCTGGCATACCAGACACAAATATAGCCACTGCACCAGTACCCTCACATCCAGCCATTAATGCACCAGATGAGCTACAAATGCCTGGTTATCATGACAAAGAGATGTCAACAGTTCCAGAAGATACTCCAGCTGCCCACACTTCATGCAGCAACCTAACCAATCAGCGTCTCAACAAAGTCACTTCATCTGCTCACTCAACCACTCTGCTGGCAGCAAAGAAGCTGGAACACATAACATTCAACAACATTTATGCTGTTTATTACTCAAATACTATAGAACCACATATAATCGCACAAAGTTTATATCACGCTCTACTACCTCCTTGCATGGTCACGCCCACAATCTTTTGTGGGCAAAGCTCTTTAACAGCCGACTTCAAAATCAGCTGATTGCACTGTCTCCATGACCTGCTGATATAGAAGTCAGAATACTGTATTCATTCTCTCACTTTGTAGTTGGTTGTTGCCAGAATGTCTCTCACTCAGTGCTTGAACTCACAGAGTGCAAAGGGAGCCAAAAAAGAGACACTTTACAGCAATGCATACCTCAGATCTTGATGCTGATGTTTTGGTGGTGAGAGCAGGCATTTCTACATTGACGGCAGAGTCTGTTACCACTGAGCTTTCTGTTGCCTCTCCTCCACCAAAAAAGTGGCAGTCACAGTATACAGTTTATGCTCTTGAAGTTCACTTTGAGGTCGGCAAATACTCATGCAATCACGGTGTAATGAATAACGTTCAATACCATGAGAGGCAGTACAAGAAAAAAATTAATGAAAGCACAGTCCGTACTATTAAATGGGTCTATCTGGATAAGTTAAAAAGAAACCCAGACCCTGAGAACCTTGTGAGGGCGGCCAGGTCTTTTATTGGCAGACACTGGATTAAAGTCAAAGAACATTAACAGTCAAGTCACTTAGGGCAGAAGGGGCTGTCATAAACAGTTGGCTGTTGATAGCAACTGCCACAGGAATTGTAAAAGCTAAAAGTCCTGAGCTGCTCCTTGAAAACGGTGGCAATCTTACATTCACAAGACAATGGTCCTGGCTTTTCCTAAACCAGATGGGGTATAGCAAAAGGAAAGGAACAAAAGCAGCCAGGAAAACTCCAATAGATGTAACATCTCTAAAGGCTGGGTTTTTAAGCCATATCGCTACTGCTGTCCATCAGGAGCTTATTCCCCCAGAACTAGTGATCATTCTAGAAGAGACTGGAGTAAACCTTATTCCATGTTCTGAATGGACAATGGATACTGTCGAGAAAAAAACAAGTAGAGCTGACTGGTTTGGGGGATAAATGGCAAATCACAGCAGTGCTGTGCTCTACTCTTTCTGGCCACTACCATCAACCACAACTGATTTATCAAGGCTGCACTGAGCACTGTCATCCTGCCTACAAGTTCCCCCTCAACTGGCATGTCATTCACACAGAAAACCACTGGGTAAACACTGAAACAACAATAGAGTTTGTGGAGTCTATGATAGTCCCTTATGTTTCGACAATAAAAGGGGTATTTGGACTGTGGACTTGAGTAGTGGTTGTGTGCCGTATTGAGCAGCTGATTGAGCTTGTAAAATACTGAAACATATGCTGCCTTCAGCTATTGATCTTCGCTGTAAAAATAATTTCAGTGAACAGCGCTCACCAGCGAAGATAGCGAAATTATTTTTACAGCAAACTTTTCTAGTTCTACAGAAACTACTTTATTGAACAACTGACAATAGTCGATGACAGAAGGCACTACAACTTCAAGTTTTTACATCAGCGTGCGGATGGCAGCTTCACATGGTCACTGCAACAGGACATTGCTGCAGTATGGAAGATGAACTGCAAATTCCATGGATCAATAACCTTTGCAGTGCAGGGTAGATACACAATCACACTAGATGGGCTTCAAAAAATAAATAATAAATATGAAGAACTGAAACATTGCTGGGATTAGCAGTAGAGTGGTGTGTCTTGTTACATTCAGTACAGTGGAACTACTCAGTGCTTTCTACACTTCACTTTGCAAACTATTTGCCACATCCATATCAATCAATCAATATTGCTATCAACGACACTGTAATTCTTCTGCATTCAACATATGTCACATTATGCCATGACAGAAAAATTATGCCATGACAGACAGTAGTTTTTGATGTTAAATACAAATTGTACAGTTGTAAAATATTACAGTTGCGAGGAACATACGTATAAGTACACTCATAATCATTGGAGCCGGGACCTCGCTGCATCAGCAGCGGAGAGAGAGAGAGAGAGAGACTGACCAATTGCTGCAGAGGGCACACTTTTTGAACTGGTGACTTAGCTATAAAGGGAAAACCCAGCTGCGCTCAGAGACGAAAGGAGCTGTGGGACTTGTGTGCAAGCCACATCAGAGTTGGGGCAATCCAGGGCCCCCCATGGAGAAGCAGGGCTGCAGGATGCATTGCCGGCATCCACTCAGGAGCCGGGACTTTGCTGCATTGGTGGTGGAGAGGGGGAGATAGAGACTGACCAATCACCATGGAGGGCGCACTTTTTGAACTGGCAGCTGGGCTATAAAGGGAAAGCCCAGCCGCGCTCAGGGACTAAAGGAGCTGTGGGACTTGTGTGTTGTTTCCCGCTGACCCATCCTGGCCCAACCTCTATTAAATAGCTGAAGGAAGCAGAGCCAGGAGGGGGGAGGACTCACTGCAGGATGGAGAGATCTGGGCCTGGGCTCAAGCCCTGGTAATAGGCTGAGTGTTTCCATTGGCTTGGGGGGCTTAGTGACTGAACACTTTTAAGATGGGGACAAGGTCACGGCAAAGGCCACATGTCGCAAGAGCGGGCATCTTTGGTAGGGTGGTTTGGTGCACAGGGTGTGGGGTGGCCATGGTACTTGCCTGGGCTTGGAAATTTGGAAGCTGCCCAGTGTGTTGGCAGCTGGCACGTCGTAGGGAGGAGGTTGCGGGGATTAGGAGGCAGCTGGGTGGGATGGGGGAGGCAGGGAGGGGGCGGGGCAGTAGGGGGCAAGTTGTCGCCTGTGTTAGTGAACCATTAGGGTCTTTTATGCCTATACTTTTTTAACACTGTTCTGATGCATAGTTTGGTAGCCTCCAGGATGGCCCGTTTAACCATTTCCCAAATGTCTTCTGTCTTCATCTTCTCCTGGATTCTCTCTAATTTGTCTGACTAGTTTCCTCATCTCTGAAGTTTCCTCCCCTAAAATTTAAGACCTCTGCCCTGGACTGAGATTTTATATCTCTATAGGATATCCCAAAACAGATGGAGTTGAGGTCGCTGTTGGCCAACAGTTCCCCAATACTAACTGCCCTTACCATTTCAGAGTTTGTGAGGACCGCATTGAAGATGGTATTTACCCTAGTTTGAGCACTAACCATTTGGGTGAGTAGGAAGTCTTGTAAAGCTTCTGCCACAGTTTGATTTCCAGAGGATCTAGCCATGGGGTGCTCCAGTCAACATCTGGCATATTCAGATCCCCCACTACCTCTTAATCGCCTTTCTGCATCATGGCTCTGATTTCCTTCAATAGTTCTTTGTCCTCATCCTCTACCTGACTAGGTGGTCTGTATACAACTCAGATGTAGAGCTTCCTACCTGAAGCCTTACTGAGTTGTACCCCTAAGGACTCTATTGCTTTCTTTGTGTAAATCTTAAGTGTAGTGGCTACTATTCCATTGCGAACATATAGTGCTATCCCCCCAGCATTTTTCCTGTCATGCCTAAAGTGTGTATCCCTGGATTGTGAGATTCCAGTTGTTCTCTGTTGCCCATGTTTCAGTGACGGCTACCAGGTCCACCCTTGATTCTGCCACTATTGCCTGTAGATCACTCATTTTGTTTCCTAGGCTTCTTGCATTGAACCATACCCCTTTTCATGAGTTAGTAAAATGGCTACTACCACGATCCTCTGCTTAGTGTCTTTGTATGAGGCTTCTTCTGGAGGCACCCTGGCAAAGCCTCATACGGAAGTGCTACATAGGGGATCGTGGTAGTAGCCATTTTGATCACCCACAAATACATTATTCATTCATTATAGCAATCTGTGTGTGCATTGCTTTCTTTACTTTGACATTCTGAACTGCCATCCAGCAGCAGCAGCAGCACCTTCAGTTGTTTTTTGTCCTATATTTGGTGTAATCATGTTTGTAACTTGGCTAGACAGCAGAGTCACTTGTCATTTGGGAAACAGAGATCAGGTGACCATGGATTAATTTTCAGTTAATCCATGGTTGCCCTCCAGAATGAGCACCTAGTAGTCAGAGATCAGGAACGTGCTCCAAACTCTGTGAAATGTACTGTAACTGTCAGTCTGGGCAGCAGGGGGGCAGAGAAGGGCTGTTTGTTCTGTGTCCCTGGAAAAGTGTTTTGTCCCGGGGGCAGGGATATGGGGAGCGGTTGTTGTGATGCCATGTACAGGGTAGCACACAAGACAGAGCTGGGGACAGTAACACACAGAGTCCCCCGGTCAGATCGCCGACACAAGTCCTTGTTGGAGCTTGAACTGTGAAGACGGCTCCCTGTGAGTGTGCTGCCATGCTGGTCCATCTCTCTCTCTCTCTCTCTCTCTCTCTCTCTGTGAGCCAGACATTACAAAATGTTAAATAATATAGTTAAAAATGTGGGCCATACCATTGTCTGAGCATTGGCATGCTCGATGTCCAGTACCTGTTGCAAAGCACGCAAATATATGCACAGCAAGTTTCCCAGCATGCACAGCAAGTTTCCCAGCATGCAGAGCAATTGATTCCCTTAATGAAAGGCATGATAATACTGGAGACATTGCAGTGGTCCTGAACATACGTTACCTAGAAAACAGAAATCTTAGTAAATGTTAACACATTCTGTATACAGCGAGTGCTTCACATTGTTTACATTTGTACTCAAGACAGCAGCATGCTCTTTCTAGGCGCATGTTCAAAGCACTGTATTCAGTTACAATACGGATGTTTCAGCATAAGTCACTGTGTATGTGTATTACTGATGACCAGGGGCATCGGAAAATTTCGGGTGCGATTTTCACGATATTTCCACTGTTTGTGGGCCCCCCGCAACTCCAGCGTGATATTGTGCATGCTAGCAAATAGTGGGAGGCAGGCTACATTCTTTTGTTCCCTGCAGCGTGGTTTTGGCATCCTGCGGTGTGAGGATGTGCCTTGTTCCACCCCCACCGTGAGGTTGTTCCGCCCTACCCATGGACGTCACAAAAGTGGTGGAACACCTCGAGAAAATGTTTAAAAAAAAAACCTTTGCGCTCTTCCTTCTTTTCTGTCCCCCCTTAGGTCCACGTAAGCCCCTCAAATGCGGCTTGCTTGGGGGGGAACAGGTACTTCACCTGAGCAATGCCCAGAAACGGAGCAACAGGAGCGAGGAGTGAGATAGACTACACAATGGAGGAGCGAGGTGCGAGTTGCAGTTTGCGCTGTGAGGAGAGAAGCAGCCGACCACAAAAGAGGATATCTCGCATTTGTGAGAAACTGAGCTCACACAAAGGGGCTGTACATCACTTTTTTGCTCTCTGGTGCTGCAGCAGCTGATGCACTTGGCTTGCTGGTGGGGGGGGTAAAAGCTGATTCTCTGGTAGCCCTGATTTGTCTTGCCTGCTTGCCCACCTTGCCTAGTCCACTACTTTGTGCCTGCAACCAGACATCTAAGGATCTGAAGGACTGCCTGAGCCTGGTAAGGTAAGAAGACTGTTTAGTTGGCTAGTTTGGCATGGGAGTGTGAGAGGCACAGGAAGAGGTGGGGGAGGGCATGGCAGAGAAAAAAAGTATATAGAATGGTGCTGAGTGTACTGTACTACTTGTATTTTTTTTGGTTCTACATGAGGCAGGGGGGGCAGATCAGTTTCCTGTGGTCAAGTCATTCATTGTGGTCGGCTTAGGGTCAGGCCTGGCCAACTGATACATATGCAATAAAAAAATAGTTCTGGCCTCAGGTGATGGTGGGCATGGGGCGGACAAGCAGGCTGGCCCAGAACAATTTTTTTCTGCATGTATACCAGTCCGTCAGGTCCGTGCCAGGCTCCATTCGCTTGTTGTTGATGGTCAGTAGAGGGTCGGGCCTGGCAGACTGGTAGACATGCAGAAAAAAAATTATTCTGGCCTCGGGTGATGGTGAGCATGGGGCGGATGTGCAGGCTGGCCCAGAACATTTTTTTTTGCATGTATACCAGTCCGCCAGGTCCGTGCCAAGCTCCATTCACTTGTTGTTGATGGTCAGTGGAGGGTCGGGCCTGGCAGACTGGTAGACATGGAGAAAAAAAAAATTGTTCTGGCCTCAGATCATGGTGGGCATGGGGCGAATGTGCAGGCTGGACCAGAACAATTGTTTTCTGCATATATACCAGTCCACCAGGTCCGTGCCAAGCTCCATTTGCTTGTTGTTGATGGTAGGTGGAGGGTCGGGCCTGGCAGACTGGCAGACATGCAGAAAAAAAATTGTTTTGGCCTCGGGTGATGGTGAGCATGGGGTGGACATGCAGGCTGGCCCAGAACAATTTTTTTTCTGCATGTATACCAATCTGCCAGGTCCATGCCAAGCTCCATTCGCTTGTTGTTGATGGTCAGTGGAGGGTCGGGCCTGGCAACTGGTAGACATGCAGAAAAAATTGTAATTGTAAATAAAGAAATAGTTCCCAAACATCTTTTTTACCTGTAAAAAAGAAAACGGTTCCTCATCGTCACCCCAGTCCCCTCCCCATCCCCCACCCTCCCTGAGTACCCACCTCCTCACTCCCCACCCCCAATTACCCCATACTTATCTCCAGAGTTCGCACTGTCATCTTCTCTGGACAGAGACATTTATGCACTCTTCAAAGCCGTATCGCAAATTGAAGAATCAAAGTAAGTGCCATATCAAATCATTCATGGCACTCAAGGGGCTTTTCAACTTATCTTGATATAGCAGACATTTTTAGGAATTTTGGCCCCAAATTTTCAACATGGGATTCTTTGGACCCCACCTTGTGAACACTATCACTGTCATTTCATTACTCTGTCTCAAAAGGTGATTTAACAGTTACCTTTTGGGACCGAAAAACAAAACTACAGTGCCACTGTTCATGAGGTGGGGTCCCAAAAAGCCCATTTTGCAGATCTGGTGAAAATATTCCCATAAATGATGACCGTGCATTGTGCAGTTTCTATGCACGCTCCCAGCTTCACCACTTTAATATTTTCACTCCAGATTTTCACCGTTGCCATTATTGCACACCTCCTTATTAACAGTACAGCTATCATTTTTCACATCCTGGCCAAAATGTCTTTTCACACCTGTTGCACAGAGTGGCGTGGTCACTCTGTGAAATTACCTTTCGGGACAAGTGAATGAAATGACAGTGGCACTTTCCATGAGGTGGGGTCCCAAAAAGGCCATGTTGAAAATTTGATGAAAAACCTCCAAAAAATGGCAGTTACATCCAGGTGTTCCAAATTGTCTATGCACAGGTCCAACTTTGGTCATTTTGGCAGCATGCTACAGCCATACTGGTTTATTTATTTAATGAATTGTTTTTGACCCTGTAGGCCCACTTAGACTACAAATCCATTTTTCATGGGCGACTGGGGGGGGGGCGGAGGGAGATTCAGATGGCAACCAGCTGAAATTGAACCTGATTAAGCTGTTGGTGATATTTTTAGTGAATGGAAGAAATTTGGCCAGGACACCAGAAAAATTCCCCTACTCTTTTCCAGAAGTGCCATGGGATCTTTAATGTCCACCTGAACAACCAACAGAACAGGCAGACGGGACCTTGGTTTAATGTCTCATCCAAAAGATGGCACCTCTGGAGTGCAGCATCCCCCTCATGGAATTTTAATTTTTTTGTAATTCTGTTTATCTGCCTCCTCGGTGGAGCAAGCCCCACGATTTCCGGCCACCATTCCTGTGCCCCCCAGACCCGGTCGTGTGTGCGGGCCACATGAACCCATGGAACACAGGAACGGGCCAACATCGGACCGTACCCTGGACAGGCGCCTCTCTCGGGTCTGGGGGCACATGGTGCAGCCATCAGTGGCAGAAATCCCCCCCCCCCGTATTTTTCTCCATGGTCTTTCAGCCCCAGAATGCAGCGTGCAATGACCTCCGGCCCCTTATGTTGCCACCGGTCTGGTAGTGCCCCTGGTCATCACCGGCGCTACAGAGTGGTGGATCCCTGGATCCCTCCCTGGGATAGGAGAGCAGTTCTCCAGATGCTCAATCTTATCCCTTCCCTGCTGAACCCTGGTGGCCCTGGCTCATGTCCGAACCTGAGTCACCAGTGTGGCATGAGGTGTGGCGTCCAGCGCCTCAACCCTCAGCGCTACTGGGTCGGCTTCCCTCATGGAATTTAACCCAAGTGCCTGGTGTGGGGACAGAACCCACAGCCTTTTGATCATCTGGCCACAGCAGTGAGTGTACAACCTACTGAGCCACGGGCACTGTTACTGGCTCTAGGTAGAGCTTGCATTCATTTAAGTGAGCATCATCAAGAAAGGCAGATTATGCATTTTATTTTTATTTATATCTGAAAGTTGTTCAGCTAGCAGGCTATGTATGCATTTGCCTATTTTTAATCAGATTTCATTTATTCGTGCTTGCAGTTTGATTGGCGCAAAACATGTCTCTGCCACAAGCAAAACGCCCATGTCTGACCCACGAAGAAGCCAAGCAACTGCATCTGTCCTACACAGTACGTGCTGCAGATCACGTCAGTTTGTTTCCGGAGGATCTCTATGAAGATGGGGGACAGCTGTTCTGCAGGTTCTGCTGCCTGACAATAGATTATCTACGGAAGCACACCATCGACCTTCACATGATGTTTCAAAGACATCCTGAATGAAAAGCAGCGGCAATAAAGAAAAGACAAGAAGGCATCCACCCTCAGAGACAGCTTGCATTGACTTCAGCTTTTGCTCATGCCAACACAGCTGCACAGGACTGGAAGGAGTTCATCCTGGACTTTGTTAAGTGCTTTACTCAAGCTGACATTCCATTGGAAAAAAGCTTCTGCCTTCTTAAATTTTCTTTGCAAGTACACAAAACATGGTGGTTGCCTTCCTGGACCTTCACATCTGAGATCGACATACCTCCAGGATCTCTGGCCACAACATGAAGAATTTGTGCGTAACCAAGTGGAGGATACAGAAATTTACCTGATCTTGGATGAGACGACAGATAACTGTGGACGGAGTGTTTTTGGTGTTTTGGCGCAGACCCTCAACAAAGTGGGGGAGCAGACAATTCTAATTGGAGTTGATTTTTTGACCTGCTTAAATCACAGCACAGTTGCACGTCCTTGCTGCGGAGTCTAAATGATAATCATGTAAACTTTGACAAAGTTTTTGCTGTTGCAACAGAGAGTACAAGCCATATGCACAAAGCATTTAAGACAGTTTTGTCTGGGATCCTCCCCAATGCTGTCCATGTTACTTGCTTTGCGCACCTTTTAAACCTAGTCCTGGAAATCTGGCCAACTATATTGGTTGAATTGAACACTGTGGTTGGCTTAGCAAAAAATATTTTTTGCCAGAGCACCATGCGCCGGCACCAGTATCTGGCCTTTATGGAGGCAAAGGAAGGGGTGGTAGCAAAGATGCCACTTTATGCTGTCCTGACACGTTGGTGCTCATGGGTGAGGGCATGTGCCTATCTTGTGGACTATCTACCTGTCTTGGCAGAATTTATGAACAGCTGTTCATCTGATGCAGCCACGTATAAATAACTAAAGTCACTGTTGGCCAACAAACTCAATGCGCTGACTGCGCAGGCCATATTTGTTACAGAACATGCAACTGAACTTTGCAAACTCATTGAAGAGCTGCAAGCCACAACAGTACCACAGGGACACAACATTTTTAGCAGGCTTCAAAATGTGCACCTGTTCCTTGATTTTTGTTCCACAGCTGGAGCTGGAGAGCACAGATCCAAAACTGTTGAGAAGTTGTCGCTATGCAGTGACACTGAAAAAACTGCATGTTGTGAAATGTTTCAGTAGGTGATGCAGGAAAGTGGTCAGAAGCTGCACAATGTGATGGAAAACCATCCATCCATAAATTTGTTCAAAGCAGTGCAAGTCTTTGACCCGAGACAGCTACCAGCACTGGAGAAACAGAAAGAATACTACTACTGTGACATTGCAGGCTTAGCAGACATTTCAAACTTTGAATGGCATGTGTACCAGGCAGCAGCTGCCTTGCTTCCTACGGACTTCAGCATTGCAGAATGGTGGGGAGCTCAATCACAGTCACTGGGCACACTGTCTTTATTGGCCAAGAGATATATTTGGTTGCCTGTCAGCACAGCTGACACAGAAAGGACTTTCTCGGTCTATACAGACCTGCTGAAAGACAACAGAAGAACCCTGAAAGATGACAATGTGAAACTTTTATTGATGCTGAAATATAACAAGAAATTTTAGTGCTGTGCCTGAGTACAGTGCATTGTTGTGAGTAACCAGTATGGCTTATAGAATCTCCTGTTTTCCTGAGAGGAATATTGCATAATATGTATTATACGATACGACATTATACTGAAGTATATTTTATACACTTGTTTGCTTGTAACAATGTCTAATATTTTTCTCTATTTTAATTTGTAATTTGTAATTAATTGTGCAATACTGAATGGCTTCATATTTTTCAACTTGTCTTTCCAATAAAATTTCAGTGAACTACAGGTCTTGTTTGTGTAGTCATTTGATTTTTATTATTAATAAGCAGAGAAAAGTATAATTAATTGGTGTGTTCTCTGTACACCCAAGTTCTGAAAATCCTCTGCAAAATTCCCACAAAATCCACTGCTTACTCCCGCAAAATCTGCCAAACTTTTCCGCAATTTCCCAGTGCCCCTGCTGATGACATGTATCTTTTTCTGCATTTGCCATAGAAACATAGAAATTGTTGGCAGATAAGGTCTGATTGGCCCATCTAGTCTGCCCATAAGCCCTGTACTGGATTACAGCTTCTGACCCTCCTGCTGCTTTACCTCTATGGTTTCACATGTTACAAGTGCATTAAGCCACAACATAGCATGGTTCTACTGTACAGATGCGACAGCCAGGATGCAATAAAGAAATGCTGCAAAATAATCACAGAATGCTGCAGTTTACTGCAGGAGCCACTTTAAGTCAATGGCAATTAAGCCCTTTTGTCATTCAGGATTCTGTGACATGTCATTACTGCAAGTTTCTGCGCTTCATCATGGCAGACTCCACTGTAGAATTAATCCATGTCTGGGTGGTTGGAGGCACTCAGCCTGTGGCCTCATGCCCCCCTCCACCGGCATGGATTAATTCTCCAGTAGAACCATGCTGTGTTGTGACTTAATGCTTACTTGTCCAGTCACATTTTTCAGTTTGTGGTGGTGGAGGAGGTGTTGCAGGGGAACCCTTCTCCATGTTTCATCCCGGTTTCTGAATCAATGATTCTACTTTCTGGGGTGGCAGATATTGAAATGAATGTTCCTACAGATGTGCCTATCAATATGGAAAAGAGTGGAAGTCAGAAACTGGTTTCACAATTTTCTGGTGCAGAACAGCAGCAGACAGCTGAGGAGTGCTCTGCAATTGCTGGAGCAGAAGGCTTTTCTACAGAGGAGGAAGAAATGATTTTAAAAACAGCACTGACAAAGAACAAAGCATTGCTTTTAAATTTTTTAAGAAAGATACCTCATACCCAGCAACAGCTTGATAGTACTAAGACTGTATCCCCCTTGCACAACTTCACCGTGAAAAGGTATAGTTTACCTATGCTGACATGACAACAATGTTGTCGACATTCGGCATAGTGACATCCCCGATGCCGACAGGTGAAATTTCATCTGTCAGACATCGGTCTGATTTCTGTTGGGGGCTGCGCACTCTGAACCCCCCGTGTGGGAGGTGTGCCCCCCCTTCAATAGATTATTAATTCAGAGTCAGAGTTAACTCAAGGGGGGGGACTTGGCAAAAGGGCAAAATTTCACCGGCAGGTCCCCCACATTGACATTTTCGAAAATTGTCAAAAATGTCGCTGTGAGGGATTTTGCAGATGGGGCTTTGCCCTTCTGTCGGCATACCAACAAGTACTACTTCCTTTAGTTTTCTCTACTTCTGCTGATATATCACTTGAACTGTCACTGGAAAAAACTGCTCAGTCTACCTCCTTCGATACTGTGCTGCCACAACGTAAATCATTGGGGTTCCATAAAGGCCAGTCTGACAGCTGTTGTCCAGGCACTTCATCTGTGTTAGTTATGCTTTTTAGTTCTATTTTGAAATCTGGCCACATTCCAGTGGCGCTAACTCAAGCAATTATGACCCTTATTTATTAAAAAAAAAGGGGGACAAGGCTAACATTAGGAATTGGAGGCCTATCAGTTTACTAAATAGATTATAAAATCCTTGCTAGCATTTTAGAGAACCGATTATCACCATTAGCTGAAGTGATGATTTCCCCTGCACAAACTTATGTACTTCCCAACAGGTATATGTTTCAGAATATACAGTATTTATGGGATTTGATAGAATCAGGAAAAACAAACAAATATTCTGGGATTTTGCTATCTCTAGACCAAAAAAAGCATTTGACAAGGTTTGCCATAGGTATCTGTTCCATGTCCTACAGGGCTATGGAGTTTCAGCATTGCTTATTTCCTGGTTATAAATGGTATATACAAATGCTTATGTTTTACCTTTTATTAATGGAAGGATGGGTGTAAAAGTATACAAAGTAGTTAGACAAGGCTGGCTCTTAGCCCTGTGTTACATCTTTTTGTAATAGATCCTTTTATTATAAAAATTCAACAAAACACAAACATCCCTAGTATTAAAACCTCAGATCATCAAACATCTGGTAATGTTTGTGTCTATGTAGACAACATTTGTTTATGTACATAACAAGGCTGTCGGTCCAGAAATAATGCACTCAATTTCAGTGTATGAGAAAGTGTCGGGTGTCAAGCTTAATTATACTTAAAGCCAGGGATTGAAAATAACACCTATTAAAAGGGATATTAATATTTCCAGTATTGCTAATATATCTATTAAATCTGAACCGATCAAACTCCTGGGGGCTGTTTTTGGCTCACAAGATTATGCAAAAACTAACTGGGAGCTTGCTGCATCTAGGGCCTCTAGGTACAGTGGCCCAGATATTCAAACTGCGCCAGGCTGTGGCGCAAGCCTGGGCGCAGCTCAACTATGTTGCGCAGGGGTGTGGCCTGGGTGATATTCAATGGCGCAGCAGCTTTGAATATCGCACCCTGGCCACCCCCATTGTGCATGGCGCAGTGGCATTGCGCCAACACAAGTGGCCAGAGTGGAGCATGGAGATGCACTAGTGCAAGTGCCATTGCGCCATGCACAGCACCTGCGATATTCACAAGGGGACAAGCAAATGGGGCCATAATTTATGCAAGGCGCACAGGGAGCCATTTGCATCTCATTATGGCCCCATTTGCATGCCATTAGAATGCAGGTGAGCCGATCCCCGACGACTTGTGCCTGGCGCCCTGCCAGGCAGCAGCTGTCGGGGACCGACGCCCCCTGCAGCCCGATCGCGGGCATTCATCTAACAGAAACCCCCCCTCCTATATCCCTGGTGGTCCAGTGGACCGCTATGTGCCCGATTGCGAGGCATTTGTGTATAACAATAACCCCCCGTCCAATATCCTGGTGGTCCAGTGGACCGATGCTGCCTGACATGCATCTGCATACAGCATAAAATATTCCTATTACCCTGGTGGTCCTAGTGTACCCCTCCCACCGCCCACTGAGCCCCACCGCCCTGCTCCCCCATCAGCCGGCGGGTGGCAGCACCCACTTGCCTGCTGCCCCACCGCCGCCGACTGACAGCCGGTAGGCTGCCCTACTGGTTCACAGCGTGAGCCATCGGGCATGCAGTCTACATCAGATTACTCAGTCTCAAATATGGAATGAATCTATCTGCCATCTGGACCGAGTAGTACGGTATGATTGCACGCCCATTGGCTCCACTGTGAACCACGGGCGGCAGCCCATCGAGCTGTCAGTTGGCAGGCAGCGGGCAGCAGGTGGGTGAGGTGCTGCCGCCGCCGGGGGAGCGCGGGCCCAGTGGGCGGTGGGAAGGGGTACACTAGACCACCAGGGTAATAGGAATATTTTATGTTGTACAGATGCCCGCGATCGGCAGCGATTGTCCACTGGACCACCAGGGATATTGGACTGGGGGTGTTGTTATACACAAATGCCCGCGATCAGGGCACATAGCGTCCACTGGACCACCAGAGATGTTGGGGGGGGTTACTGTTATACACAAATGCCCACAATGGGGCATGGGGGGTGCGCCAGGTGCGGCAGGAACTCGGGTGGCCACCCACAGGTGGCGCTGCCGTGTTGCGTACTGTCGACGCTCACCTGTGGTGGCCATCACTTGTTCCTTTTTTTTGCTTAACTTTGTGCAGGCGCAGGTAGGGGTTGCGCATGCATGACTCTGCACTCCTGGGCTGAATATTGGGCTGTGCAGGTTATGCATGGGCACGCCCACCTGTGCCTGCATTACATTACTGATGCGCTCCAGCACATCGGGACGCAGCGGCGACTTTCCCTTTTGAATATCACACCGGGCGCCCAGTGGTTGTGCATGGTGGAAACTGTTGCGCCATGCGAACTCTTTGAATATCTGGCCAGTATGTTCAACAAATTATTTCTAAAAGGAATTTTTTTTTTTTATGAAAACAATTTTTACATGTTGCACATGTTTATCCAGTTCCTTTTGCTATGGAAGTATAAGTCATTAATTTTTTTTCAGGGACTTTGGGGTAGCCACCTATACCCCATAAAAAATGTACTCATAACAATTATTGCTACAGAGGCATTAGAATGGTTAATCCTATTGTTTTCTTCCATAACGTCTTTATTTATAGTAATTTTTATAATTTATTGAAAGGTCATTTCTCCTTTTGGCAAGGTATTATGGCTGCCTGGGTTCTTCCACTCAAAGATAGATGGAATCAGGGTATTATATTGCTCTCAGCAATCACTGGATTACAGGAACTGCCACCCCATATGAAGCCCTGTCTAACAAAATTAAGACAATGGCTAATAACACAAGAATATATAAATTTGAAGTCTAGGAAGCTGTTCTATTTTGGTATTTTGCATGATAAATTTTATTTAGTACCACAATTACATTTGTGTGATGATACTCAAACAGAGGTGGCTTGTCAACAGTTAATAGATAAAAGAATACCCATTCAAATGTGGGATGTACTGTATGCTGGCTAGCTTGCCATGGAAAACTTGAGGTCCAAAATACTTTAAAACAGAAATCAATTGAAGAATGCATGTGTCCCCGACTGTCATGTCACCATGTTATAGAAACACTAGAACATTTGTTTTCTTCAGTATCCTTTTGTACACAATTTTTGGCACTTGTTTGCACAAAGATGGGGAGATAAACAGATACTACCAATTAATACGTGTTTTAGGAATAAATCCTGCTAAGTCACAAAAATATAACGCCAGCACCCTCAGGGTTCTTTTGCAGCCTGCAAATTCTATTAATGGCAAGCAAGATGAGTGTATCTTTTGCAACAACAAAAATTGTAAACCATGTATATTTTCCAACAGAACTACCAAAGAACCCCAGAGCAAATGCAATGGGGCATGGGTTATCCCGGAGGATATTGGCCATACAGCCAAATTTTAAACAAAACAAATTGCACATACCCCAATAATACAAAGGATCATGGGAAGCAAATGCCCATGAATTAATTTGGAATGGCTCAACTTTAAGCAAAACTGCATGGTGTCAGATTAGTGTGTTATCCAACAGAGAGTGTTGTTTGTGAGGAAATAAATATTCTTTTGAACAACAAACGGTTGCATCCTCACTTTTTAAGAAATACTGTTGACATTGCACATGGTTCCTCATCAATTAGTACTCTGGTAATTTATGGGTACCCATCTTAGTTTGTGTCAGGATCAAAGGTATGCTGTTTTTCCCCTGTATAATTCATTTTGTTTTATTTTCCTTTATGACTTTTTGATTCTATTAATTGTGTTCCTTTGTATTTTTTATGGTTTTGTGATGTTTCATCCTTAATGTTCCTTTTGTATAATATTTTCTCTAATAAAAAAATTCTCCTACTCTTTTCAAGAAGTGCTATGAGATCTGCAACAGCCACCAGAAAAGGCAAACATGACCTCAGTCTAACACTTAATTCAAATGCCCACCCTGGGTGCCACAGTGCTCAGCCTGGGACCAGAATGCCCAGCCTGGAGGCTGGAATGTCCAGTCTGGTGATTGGTATACCCACCTTAGAGCTGGAATGAGCACTCTGAGTCCAGAATGACCACTCTTAGGCACTCTGACAGTGCTGTCTGGGAGCTCTATGGGTGTCTAACATGTTACAATAAATAAAAGTAAGTACTGTATACTTGATCTTTGTCATTCTTGGGAGTTCATGAGTGACCAACATTGATTGTACTGTCTCTAGATTGCAGTCTGAATCGGAGAGCTGGCTGTCAATTGATATGTTTGAATTCTTCAGCAAAAAGATTAACAAAAAATGCATAGGATCAGTATTTAAAATTCAAAGTAAATTACCAGATTGAGTAGAATTTTCTTTTTTTAAAGAATAATATGTCTAACAATAGTGGGCCCCATATGTTTAAGGTTAAGGAATGTTTCTATCAAGTTAGTTCAATGTCTTAATAGTGTGTGTGTCTAGAAATACTTCTAACATTAGGATATATCACTAAACCACTGTGCAGCAAGGGTAACATTCATAGCACTATGTGAAATACATAGTAGTTAAGAGGCAGGGATGGGCAGTTGTGTAAGCGGGCAGGTGGGAGGCATTTTGTGCAGCAGGCCCTTTAAGACAGTAGGCAGGTCTAGTGAACAGATCTCTGCCTTGGGAGAGAAGAGATGTACAGATTTCCCCCAGACTTTTCTCTCCACACTTGTCATTTCTTATGTTTATAAGTAATTCAATGTGATCTTATTGTTACAGTGCAGCTTTCTGTACAGTGATTTTTCTGGACCAGCGGTTCTCAACTGGTGAGGTGCACCTCCCTAGGGAGGCGCAAGCTGCTTTCAGGGGAGGCGCTGGCAAATTCCATGCAGCCAAAACAGAAATGGCGCCGCGGTAGTCAAAAGCTCAGATTCTCTGGACCTGACACATCCCGTCTGTAACATCTTCTTCCCCTTCCCCGCTGCTTTAAAACAGGGCTGCAAATAGTTTAATTGTGTCCAGGCACTTACCCCCTGCAGGCAAGATAACTGATGAGGTACAAATAGCACTTTGATGAGCCGGCGTCAACTTCCTCGTCGCAGTGCCCAGACAGAATATGAGCAGCAGAGCTATAGGGGCTAGGAAGGCTTGCAAGCTAACCAATAAGGGAGCAGGAGATGCTATGCACTGCACCAATGAGGACGAATGCGTACACCAGCCAATTAGAAGGGAGGTACAGTGCAGCCAATCATGTGCCACAATTTCCTAGCCAATGACTGCCGGGCTGCTTCGACCAATCAGCTGCCACTCATGCAATATTGCTGAGGAGTTCCGGTAATAAAGCAGCATGCCCGAAGTGATTGTATTTACTTTTTTATTGCTGGACAGGACCTGCCACGTGAAACTACTGATTTTAGAGATTCGACCGGACCCGCCGCATACTGCCACTGCCATACCCGTGAAGCCACCTCTTGAGCGATCATCTGTGCCAGCATACCTCTGCACTACCTCCGATCTCGGACTTCCAAGTTGCCACGTGGAGTGTGTGAGTGCAGACCACTGATCATCTTTTGCTGAAGGGGCTGGTAAGGATGTTTTTTTTTTGCTGACAAATGGGGGGTTTCTGCAGAAGAGGCTGAGAGGCTGGGGTTATAAGGAAGGGACTGCTAAGTTAATCTGGCAAAAAGAATGTTTTTTGATCCCCCCCATTGTGGACAGACTGTATTAAGGATCGTCACAGAGCTGTGATTGTTACTCATTTATCTGTATTTGAGGGTAGGGGTCTGGTTGAAATGCCACAAAATGAACTTATGTGATGGTGATGGGACGGGACTGCAATGATGGACCTGCATCTTGGGGGTAGGGGCAGTAGGGACTATTAAATACTTATATTTTATGGGGTTTATGGATCAGAAGATGCACAGTTGTTTCTGTGATTGCTTTTGGAGTGATGGAGGGGGGGTCTTTGGCACTTGAGGGGCTGCATAACAATTGTGATTTTGTTTTGTGAGTGAGGGGTCTGCTGGTGTGGCATTGGCCCATATGTATAATGGCTCTGTGGTGCTAAAAATGGTGCCCTATTTTTTTGGCGGGGGGGCTGCTGGTCTATCTTGGGGGGGGGATGAGGGACTTCTTAAGAAGCGTCCCCTCAACCCATCCAAGACCCTTCGCTGCAAAAGTATTATTTACCTTACCTGTGTGTACTGTGGGGCTCAAATTGTTTGTGGGTTATTGGAATGTTGGGGCTGCATATTTGGGTGGGGTGGGTGGGAGGCTTTGAAGCAAAGGGCTCATATATTTTCCCAAAGGATAGATCTGACAATGCTGGAACTAACAGATAAGAAAATCATAAGTATGAAAGAGTTTCTACTATGCCCCCCCCCCAAAAAAATGCCTTGGCTTGGGGTCTTGCCTGTGTGGTGGACGGTGTGGAGTGAAGACTGCACCCAGATAACTTTACATAGGGTGCATCAGCCCAAAATAGGCTCAATAAAGATGTGGGGGTCTCTTGGTATTCACATCAGGGCCCTGCTGTGAAGTCACCCAGCTACCTTGTTGAGGTAGACCTCCCATCAGCCTGGTTCCTACTTTACACGGCATCTGCCTCAACAGTCTCTGACTCAAAGGTCTTTCCGAATATTTCTCAATAAACAAAATAGGCTCAACGAAGGAGTGGGGGTCTCTTGGTATTCACCTCAGGGCCCTGCTGTGAAGTCACCCAGCTACCACGTTGAGGTAGACCGCCCATTAGCTGGGTCCCTACTCTAAACTGCATCTGCCTCTGAGCACAGATGAGCACTCAATCCACATCTGCATGCCCTTGGATCCAAACCACCCATTTTCCAAGGCCCTTTGCATACGAATTTGTGCTAGGATTGGCTGAGGTGCACCTCAACCTTTTTGTCTTTGCATAAGTGTTTATGTACACTTAAAATGAGACATTGAGCTGACTGCACAGTTACAGTACACTTTCTCTGTGGGTCCCTTTTGCTGTGCAGATCAGGATGCAAGCCAACAAGAGTTGCCATGTTGAGGTCAATGAAGGTGAATGGAATCTGTGGTGTGGTGTGCTGATCTGGCTTGAGCTGGAGGAGTGAAACACAGGACTGCCTAGCTTGGGAACTGTGAGTGAAGCAGTGTTGGCCTGGCATGCAAAAGTGACAAATGGGAATGTTTGGTTCTGGATACAAATGGATTCTGAATCATTCTTTAAAAATCTCATTGCTGGGTTTTTGGTCTCATGGATGCACAGTGAAACTGTCGTAGGGAGCAGTGTTTTTATTTGTTGGTCTGTTTATGATGCTCATCTTCTTTTCAAATTACTGCTTCTGCTGGTGCTGTTAAAATGATGTGGGCCAGAACTATGATGCCACTGCCCTTGTGCACACAAGCATAAATATTTGCTATAGCTATAGCCATTACTAACAGGTCAATATGGATATTGCCTTTTGTTTTAAGCAAAAAATGTTAGTAGGGATATGTTGCAAACTGCAACCTGTAGGAACATGTTCAGTAATTTTTGTGACTGTTGACATGCAGTTTGGGGTGCTGCGTTTTATGTAATTACTTTTTCCTCTTTTTGGAATGCCCGATTGTTGTTGGACATGCAAGTATGTGCATGTCCAGGATGATTTTGGTTACATTGTTTGACAATTTCCAACATTGGTGTATCGTAGATAATGGATCGCTTTCTGGTGACCGGAAGAAAACGCGTGCATGGAGAAGTAGCTGTTGCTGAAGCCAACAAAGGAGCTACAGGCCCTCAAGCAAAGCGCAAGGCCAGATGGTATGATGATGAATACTTGAAGATGGGATTCACCTGGACTGGGACCAGTGAAGCACCTTGGCCACAGTGTGTGATATGTGCTGACATTCTGGCACAAGACAGCATGCGACCCTGCAAGCTTCGACAGCATTTGGAGACAAAGCATCCCAGCCCAGTTTCCAAACCTCTGGAATTCTTTCATCAAAAGCTACAAGAACTGAGGAGCCAAAAGAAACTGGTGGAAAGGCATGGCACTGTGCCTAGCAAAGCTGTGGAAGCCTCGTATTGTGTGGCATTGCGAATTGCCAAAGCAGGAAAACCGCACAACATTGGTGAGCAGTTATTTCTTCCTGCTGAAAAAGAAATGTGTTCAATAATGCTGGGAGACAAAGCAGCAGCACAACTAGATGTCATCCCCCTCTCCAATGACACCATTTGCAGGCGCATTGAGGAGTTGTCTGTTGATGTCAAGAAACAGATACTGGACTCTGTTCGGCAAAGTCCATACTTTGCATTACAAATTGATGAGTCCACTGACATTGCTCATGCTGCACGCTCCTTGTCTATGTCCGTTATGCCATGGAGACTGAAATCTTGGAAGAATTCCTGTTTTGCCAACCGCTGCCTGCACGAGCAACTGGGGAGGAGCTGTTCCACATGCTTAATAAATTCATTACAGAGGAAGGTCTTGCCTGGAGCCATGTGGGAAATTTGTAGTGATGGAGCATGGGCAATGACTGGCAGACACAGTGGCATGGTGACAAGGTTAGAGAGGGCTCTTTAGTGCTGTGTGGAATCATTGCATGATCCACAGGGAAGCACTAGCAGCCAAGAGGATGCCAGCTGATCTTCAGAAAGTCTTGGCAGATGCTATGAAAGTAGTGGACGTTATCAAGGCACGGCCAGTAAATGCAAGACTCTTTGCTGTGCTGTGTGAGGAGATGGGAGCAAACCACAAACAACTACTGCTGCACACAGAGGTCCGTTGGCTGTCCAAGGGAAAAGTACTAACACGTCTCTTTGAATTGCATAATGAAGTGCCTATTTTCCTTGCTGACTATGGCTCCGCACTTGTGGAAAATTTCCATGATTCACGATGGCTTGCATTGCTGGCATATTTAGCGGATCTTTTTGACAGACTGAACACACTCAATGCCTCACTTCAAGGTCGGGACACCAACATGTTCATTGTAAGGGACAGGATTGAGGCATTTTGTCAGAAACTACAATTATGGTCTTCAAGACTGCAGCAGGGATTGGTTTCCTCCTTCCCCACACTGGAGGATTTCCTGCAGAAAAATGAGCTTTCCATTGACAGTGTCCAGATGCCAATTTCAGAACATTTAAGTGGGCTGCAAGAAAAGCTCTGTGAGTACTTCCCTGAATATCAGCAGGAGGAGTGTAACCAGTGGGTGAGAAATCCGTTCATTTTTAAACTGAGGTCAGTGGACAACCTGTCATTAAGAGAGCAGAAAAACCTTATAGATCTGGCTACAGACCCAGCACTGAAGGCCTCTTTTGGACAGTTGCCACTGGCTAAGTTTTGGCTGTCACTGGGATGTGAATTTCCAGAATTAAAACAACGAGCACTTAAAGTCTTACTGCCTTTTGCTTCAACCTATCTGTGTGAGTCTAGATTCTCTGGACTGGCTGGCATAAAGACAAAGTGTAGGTCCCGCCTTAGGGTTGAAGATGACTTGCGCCTCTATCTCTTGACAGTGCAGCCACGAATCCAGCAACTGACTGCCAAAAAACAGGCTCACAGGCTCCCTTCAGCTGACTGATTTTTAAAAACATTCAGCTGCTGGATTTGGTGGTGGGGGTGCCTTTTAATGACTGCGAAAAACAGGCTTACAGGCTGTCTTCAGCTGACTGACTTAAACAGCACTGGATGTACAGCACATTTTTTATCAATTGACTTTTATTGCTGTGTTGCACGGTATCTGTGGTGTGCAGTGGTACACTGCCTTTCAGTTGACTTTTAATTACTCATTTGCACAGTATTTATAATGCACAGTGTTTCACTTTGTAAATAAAACACCATTCACAGTATATTTTGCCTGTTTCGTGATTGCGCATGAAATCGCGCATGAAATTCCATATTCTTTTGAGTGTATGCTACTGTGCTTGAGACATGGGGAGGCCCAGGCTTGTCCAAAGTGACACAGGGGAGGCTCAACGTGAGAAGGTCGGAGAACCCCTGTTCTGGACCATCTCCTACTTTATTGCCTAGTTGTGACACTAGCTATTGAGTTGTACCCCAAACAGACATACTACTTGAAATACAGCCAAACAGTGGTCATGTTGGTGTTGTATGCTGCAATTTGCCTAAACTTACTGGTAGTCTATGACTGTTGACTATTAAGGAAACACTGCCTTTGTTTACAAAAGCTTCAGATGATTCAAAGCAACTATCAGTACTTGATTTATTTGCAAGAAAAAGAAGTACAAGTTCAGATTCACAGAAGAAAATAAGACAAGATCAAGATATTAATACATCAATCCACAATCCTGATACAGATACCGATGCAGTTTCACAGTTTTTCTTCTCTGGCCCCAGGCCCTTCATTTCTTTGTATCCCTGAAACCAGTAATACCGCATCATTGTCATGTACTGTTGATGGGCAGACACTATCATTACAACAATGTTGCACAGTCGATACATCATTGACATTCATGACTGAATGTGGTGTCACAATCTGCCAACTGACATATCAGTTACTCCATACCAAGCTCCAGTTCTGCCCAAATGTGTATTTCCTGTGACAAATTCTCATAAATTCAATGGCAATTACAAAACTCAAATGGATTTAATATTCTTTAAAGATGGATGGTATATATTGCTATGCACACAGTCATTTTACTAGTGATCGTACGACACCAGGAGGAGGTGGTCACAAACATGCAAATGTTCCCTTCGTTGACATTGTTTTTTGTAAATAGGAAAAATTGGTTGTGCTTTAAAGAAATACAATGAATCTAAGAAACACAAAGATGCCCTTGTTGCCTGGTGTGAATTTAACCATATACAGTCATTCTTGTCTCATTAGTTGACTGCAGAAAAACTGAAAAAAAAAATAGGAACATTGAAATTGAAGAACACCTTCACCAAATATAACTTCTGCATGCTGTCTGTTTCTTAGGATGCCATAGTCTTGACTTCAGAGGTGATGATGAATCTGTGAATTCTGACAACAAAGGAAATTTCATTGAGTTCCTAGAAACAATATTTGCCCACAATGCAAAGATAAAAGACAAAATATCTAGATGATAGGGTCACTATACCTCTCCAGAATATCAAAATTATATGACTATTGTAGCTGCAACACTAATTAGAGAGAAAATCATGAGTAAAATTAAATACATTTCTATTCTGGTAGATGAAACTAAAGATGTTTCTTGCAAGAAACAGCTCAGCTTTGTCACCTGTTTTGACGACAGTTAAGATAATATTTCTGAAAAACCACTAGGCTGCTATCAAATGGAAAAACGTGATGCTGCTAGTCTGGCCACAGCCATCGATAAATCAATACGTACTGCCGGTCGACAGTGGCAGCACTGTGTGGCACAGTGTGATGATGAAGCCTCGGTGATGAGTGGGTGCTTCAGTGGAGTACAAGCAAAGATAAAAGAAATTTACCCTCAGGCTGTTTATATACACTGTCACACATCACCTAACTCTTGCTTTAGTTCAAATAATCACCAATATACCAATATTAAAATAATTTTCAGTATTTTACAGGCTGTATATATTACTTTCACTAAGTTCCCCAAGACATGAATTGTTAATTAAAGCACAAAAAGAAGAAGTATTACAAGTCCTTGATTTAAAGCAACTTACTGGTACTCACTGGTTTTATTGGTGCAGCTGCATAAAGACATTTCGGCTGCATCTAGAGTCGATTATTGTAACACTTCATGTTATTTAGTCTCAAAGTACTGACAATGATGCAAGTTCTGAAGCAAAAGGCCTTCTGTTCAAAACTCAGACTTTCACCTTTGTAATAACACTTTACATTTTAGAAACAGTCTTACGGAAGATTTCAGTCACTCTCTGAGGAGCTTCAGTGAAAAGATCTGGATTTGCCAAGAGCATGTGATCTTCAGTCATCAACAGGGGAGCTGTTATCTCTTCAGAATGACTCTCAATGGCAGAAAATGTATGACAATGCTAAAACAAACTGCTGAGCACTGTGGCATTGAGACTGATGTAGATGCCAGTAGGCCCATGCGCAAACATTAGTTGAGCCGAAAACTAACTGAATTTTATGTTTCAACCACTTTGGATAAAATGACCTCCAATGTGGAAAATCTTGAAAATTAAACAACAAACGATGGCTTGTATACTCTAAAAACTGCCATGCAGTCTTTTGGTTTTGCTACACTTAAGACCAGCATGACTGAAGGTGGTATTTCAGACTGGAGCAACTTTGTGCAGCATCTTGCTCTACGTGAGCGTTCAGCCAGGCACCTCAAAAGTGCAAAAAGATGTTTAGAGTTGGAGCAGTGACTGAGCAGTCAACAGACACTGGACAAAAAGCATCAAGAACAGATGGAGAGTGAAGTTCAGTACTGGAACAATGTGCCAAAGCGATTGTTGGCCATTACTCCATTCCTTTCTGAATGTAGTCGTGCATTCCGTGGCTCTGTGGAATGATTAGATTCCTCAAATGGTGGTAGTTTCTTTGCTTGGATGAAGTCCTTTCTAAGTTTGATCCTGTTATGCAAGAACATGTGAGGCGTGTAACAGGGAAAGTTCATGCCCACTACTTAAGCAAAGATATTCAAAATGAACTAATTCAGTTCATCTGAGGAAAAGTAAAGACAAACCATAAAACTTGTAAAGCTTGACAAATGTGTTTCAGTTATTGTAGACTGCACACCAAACTGAGCCACAAAGAACAAATGTTATTGACAATTCAAGTAGTAGAAGTTGGAAAATAATAAATACGAATTAAAGAACAATTTTTGTGTTTTTTAGAAGTTGATGATACTACTGGGCTGGGTCTTACCACAAGTTTTTTGCAGGAACTGAACAACCTTGGCCTCTCCATAGAGGACTGTAGAGGACAAGGTTATGATAATGGATCCAATATGAAACACTTAGGAGTTCAGTGAAGAAGTCTGGATTTTAACCCGCTGGCTTTTTTCATGCCATGTACTGTAGTTGTCATAAGGAACTTGGTACTGGATGGTGCAGCAAAATCCTATTTTGAGGCAGTATCCATTTTGGTGTAGTGCAATGCATTTCTGTTCTTTTTTCGGCTTCAACTCACCACTGGAAATTCTTCAAAGATCATGTGCCTGGCTTGACTGTGAAACCTCTGTTAAGCATGGTGGGAATACAGAGTTGATTGTATCAAAGTTCTGCACTAAGAAATAGATGAGGTTTACAATGTCTTATTTGCACTGTTGGAGGAACCAGAGCACTGGATGTCCAACATGAAACTATAACACTGGCCAGACAGCTGAAAAGCTTCACATTTTTTATCTGTCTTGTTGTATGGTATGACATTTTGTTCAGAATTTAAAGGAGTAGTGGACCCTCAGCGATGATCTCCTGCATACCTAAAGTCTTTCAGAATGCTGTACAAGCATCTTACAACCTTTAAACCCCTCCTGGAACAAGTATGTTCCTACCTTTTCTCCTCACATCCATTTATTAGGCTCATGTGCCCTATTGTGGGGATCCCCATCTTCAGCCATACCATAGCTCTCTCTGCTCATGTGTGATCAGCCATATGATAGCTCTCTCTGCTCATGTGTGATCAGCCATATGACAGCGCTCTCTGCTCACGTGTGATCAGCCATATGATAGCTCTCTCTGCTCATGTGTGATCAGCCATACCATAACTCTCTCTGCTCACGTGTGATCAGCCATACCATAACTCTCTCTGCTCACGTGTGATCAGCCATATGATAGCTCTCTCTGCTCACGTGTGCTCAGCCATACCATAGCTCTCTCTGCTCATGTGTGATCAGCCATATGATAGCTCTCTCTGCTCACGTGTGCTCAGCCATACCATAGCTCTCTCTGCTCACACGTGATCATTTCCTAACATGAGGTCAGTGTGACCATCCCTTTCCTCCAGTCGTATAGCTGTGTCCTTTTTCATTTTCATCGCTGTCCTGGAAATGCTGGCAAGCTTTCAATGTACCTCTATGTAGCTGGCTCTCTATTGGTTGTGCGAAGGTCTCCTGTGACTGGTACTGAGTTCTAGCCCACCTATTCATTGACTAAGTTTTATTCCTGACATTCATAGAATTTTTTAAATGGCCATGCATTAGCCCATCAGGATCCCTTTACTCTTGACCTCTAGTTCTTTGTTGTTTTTTTTGTTTGTTTTTGCTTGCTTACACCTGCTTACATAGGTCCAATTTCTATGGGACTGTGCTGGAACAACTCTGTACTGTTATGTCTTCTTCCTGTGTGAGTGCAACGCAAATTCTGTGACTGAATCCTAGCCTGTCATGTGTGTATCGTGGTGGTCTGCGAAAATGTTTTAACACTTCAACAGTTTTTAGCTTTAGAAAATTCAAAAAAGTGCTGAAATCCACCCTTTAGCATATCACAAATAAGTAATGTCTTACAAACTATTTTCTACTAATACGGTTTTTTCTTTTGTGTTTCTGGGCAATCTTGCTTTGGAAAAAAAAAAGCACTTGCTGAATGTGTTTCTGTATTGGGAGAACTAATTCTTTCTGTGTTGCATTTGGAGACACTGTTTCTGATAAAAACAAATAAGACTGGCAGTGTGCACTGTGCCAATTGTCCAGTTTCTACTTGGCAACTTGTTTTTTCATTACCATAACCAATATATAATGGCACCTATATGTCTTTCTCACTGCTGAAATGTCTCCCGGTGCTCTATGCAAAGTAAAACTGTATGTTTTATAAATTGTTCTTGCAGTTTCCCAAATCAACACCCCAGAATTCATGGCAGCATCATTTGTTATGCATGGTCATCATTATTTTAACAAAATCAGTCTGCTCAGATGTTCCCTGCCTAATCTGTTTCTATATACCCAAACTGGTCTGCAGTGAACTGACCCCCAGCTGTTAACTTTTATTCTCCTGTATAAAGTTGCCATGTTGCCCACATAACTTCACTTATACAGGTACAGAGCAGCTGTCTGGATCCTCCACACCAAGGCCGTGCATCACATGGAGGGTGATGCATGACCACCCAGCCCAAACCTCTAGTGGTGTGGTACAGCTCCTTCTGGTCTGTGCCTTGTTTCATCACTGTGGACTGCATCTTCTGTCCTGTATGGTCCCAGTTTGCTTGAACAACCTATCTGTGTCATCAACTGGCTCACAAAGCCTATCACCACTTGCATGCTGCCCTGCAGAAGAGAGTTTCCCCTGCCATCCTCAGAAAGACTGACTAGGGAGGGTTGTGATTGCCAGTGGATGACATAGGGAGACCTGGCTACTAAAAATGCTGGCCATCCAGGAACAATGCTGCAGCCTGCAGTGGCCCACATCTGTAGAATCTGGCAATATGGCCTTCTTTTGGAGACATCATGGATCATGCACTGTACATTTTATGGGATGTTGGCCACAAAAGTAAAATGTATTCAATAAGACGTGCAAGTCTATTGCTCACTGCTTGAGTTTCGTTCCATCCAGCACAAGCAGCCAGCAGTCTACACCGCATTTGATTGAAAGAAAAACATCTCCAGTCACTGCTGTCTCATTCTTTCAACTGTTCATTGTGTATACTTGACCACCAAGACAGGACAGCACATGCAACAACACTTTTGCATTAATAAATTATTTGTTAAAAACCAATTACAGCCCCTGTATTGATACTGTGTCTGTTGATGAGTGCCCATAATTTTCTACCTTGTCACTTGCTGCCGTGCACATCTCAATTTCCTACTCATGCACACAGATCTAGTCCCTAGTTTCTTTCTGAATGACAATAAATTGATTACTTTAGGGTGTGTGATGTTGGGGGGGCAGAAAACCATGCCAAATATCCACATGCAGCTACCGACATAACAGAAGACAGCTGAAGCTCCCTTGAAATGTTTTTGTAAAGTCCCCCAACTGTTCCGGCACAGATAAAGCCTCTCTGATCATGCCCTCCTGCTCTTTCCCATACCCTCTCACTTGCCCGCTTACACATTTGCACTGTAAGTCTCAGTCCTACAGAACTCCTCATTTGTGTTCAGCACAGTTATGGTAAAACCATTACTCTGGCTGGAAACATGGCAAATACTCATAGTTGTGCACCTATATAGGACATGACCAGCTGCAGCTTTCTTGGCAAAACTTAAAAGACATCAATGTCATGCACTGCAAGCCACATTTCATTTAATAAATTATGGCTAGTTAATCTTGAGTAAATATTGAAATAACAGACTGTGGTCCTTTTTAGATTGTAAACAATGCAGCCTGTGTACCTACAACTTTCTTAATGCCACAATATAATTTGTTAGATACCAATGTTACCCTTAGAAAGTAGTAGTAGTGAAAAACCAAATTGGTCTTGTTACAATATTTACTGATCTGAATCAGCACTAGCAATTAGTGTTAAATTGCATGATCACAGTATTACAATGATCCAAACATCTTTTGGGTATGTGACTAAACAGTTTGTGACACATGGCACTTTTGTCTTACTGGGTTTCCAATGAAACATAGAAGCACAGAATGTGATGGCAGATGAGAGACCTCTTGATCCTTCTAGTCTGCCTGATTTCCTACCCCCATAGAACTTATGTCCTGATGACAGCCTTGTATCTGTCCCACGCATTTTTGAATCCTCCAACGTCTTTTTGCCCCCACAACCTTCTAAGGCAAGCTGTTCCAGGATTCTACCACCCTCTAGGTAAAAAAGTACTTCCTCAAATTACCCTTGAATTTCCCACCCTGCAGCCTCATGTTGTGTCTCCTGGTTCTCATGCAGTCTCCGGCATGAAAGAGGTGCTGTACCTGTATCTTTTTTACTCCCTTGATATACCTGAATGTCTCTATCATATCTCTCTCTTCTCTCTCCTCTGCTCGAGGGAGTACAAGTTAAGTTCTCCAAGTCTAGCCTCATATGGCCTGTGGTGCAGTCCCTGAATCATCTTTATAGCCCTCCTATGCACCATCTCCAATCTGTCTATGTCCTTTCTGAGATGCAGCTCCCAGAACTGGACACAGTACTGCAGGTGTGGTCTCATCAGGTACCTATACAGCGGCAGTACAACCTCCTCCTTTCTGTTCGTTATACCCATCCTGATGCATTCCAGCATATCCCTAGCCTTTAATGCTGCCTTTTCACACTGTTTAGCCACTTTCAAGTCCTCTGATATAATGACATCCAGGTCCCTTTCTTGTTTGGTTGCTGCCAGTTCCCCCTCCCCCCGGCAGTACTCCCTTGTTGGGTTTCCTCAACCTATGTGCATGACTTTACACTTTTTTGCATTGAATTTCAGTTGCTATGTTCTTGACCATATTTCCAGCTTCTCTAGGTCTGTTTCCATTTTCTTCACCCCCCCCCGGTATCTACCGTCTTGCAAATCTTGGTATCATCCATGAATAGACACCTTTCCTTCCAACCCATCCACAATGTCATTAATGAAAACATTGAAGAGAACAGGTCCCAACAGTGACCCCTTGGGCACTCCACTAGTCACCCGTCTCTCCTCAGACAAGGCACCATTTGTCTGCACCTGCTGCATCCTCCCACTCAGCCAGTTTCTTATCCAGTTTACCACCACATGCCCAACTCCCATGCTTTCAAACTTATTAATCAGCCATCTGTCTGGGACAGAGTCGAATGCTTTACTTAAGTCCAGGTAGACTATATCCACCACACCCCCAGTCCACTGCCCTGGTGACCCAGTTGAAGAAGTCTATCAGGTTTGTTTGGCATGCTGGAAAAATTTGAAATCTTCTGGAAGCATTGGGTCCTTTATGTTATGGGACAAAGACAGGAATTTGTTCCCTGAGTCGAGAGGTGGTAGTCCACCCAGGTAGCACTATGTCTTTTGTTGATCCTAGCAACACTCATAACCCCCCTTCCCCCACATTCTCTGTAAAAGAAATTTAGGCTGAGATAAGATTTAGAACTGTTATCCCATGATTTTAGTGGTCTCCCCTCTCACCTCTACAGAAGAGAAATACTTTCTATTTTTGGACCTATCCTCTATAGGAATCAAGCTCTTAATGATGTAGAAGAAATGCATTGTAACTGATCCAGAAATGCACTTAATTTTTTGTCTATTTGATGTATTTTGCTCAGCTGTACTCCATATGTATCTAATATTAGCACCTGATGGAGTAATTCATGTTACATATTAGCAGGGTAAGGCATACGAGGAGAGGTGGAGAGGTTGAGAGCACTGAACATGCACTCCCTGGAAGACAGGAGAGAGAAAGGGGACATGATTGGGACTTTCAAGTACTTGAAAGGGATAAATAAGGTTGATAAGGAGAATCACTTTAAGCCGAGTGGCAACCATAACATGAGGGGGTACAGTCTTAAGCTAGAGGGTGGGAGGTTTAAGAGGGAAGTCAAGAAGCACTTCTTCACAGAGAGGGTGGTGGACACTTGGAATGCACTGCTGGAAGAGGTCATCTCATTGAAGACAGTAAGCAGCTTTAAGAGAGGCTGGGATAGACATAGGGGGAAGGTAAGGATCATGGGTGGGGAGGATGGGAGGACAGGGACATTAGCTCAAGCTGTGGACCCTGCAATACAAGCTGACTTGATGAAACAAATGGCCTTCTTCTGCTGGCTTCCTCATATGTTCATATACTTTGTGTAATGTGCAATACCTTACTCTTGTAAAGGAATTCTCCTTCTTAACTATGTCAACAGTCTTTGCTTTAGTTGTTGTTCCCTATATCTTTTAAACTTTGAATAATTAAAAAGTAAAAAAAAAAAAACTAGCAGCAGAATTCCCAGTTACCCTTGATGCAGATGTGCCAAGAAAGAAGGCCAGGATAAGGTTAATGGGAATTTTCTAGTGCCAATTCTATGATCAGTGGAGGAATCAGCAGAAGAAGATGAGAAGAGATGATGTGATAGGTATCTTGAAGTTAATCTATAGTATTATCATACCTACAAATTTTATACAGCAATACATGATAGGGTGTGTGTCGTGGTGAGATAATGTCACAACCTGGGTGGTTGAAGCACAAGGCTGCAGGCCGAGTACACTCAACACCCAAGAAGAGATGTTATCTCACCATGACGCACATCCTGGAGTGCATTAATGCTATCATACAATGGCTTGTATGTAATAAATAAAAAAAAGATTGAAAAATATATTTAAACTAGATTTTTGTTCATTTTTTATTGGGTAGGTACACATATTAGAAAAGTAGTGCAGCTGTACTGTTTTACCCAGTGGGTAGTGGTGTACACACCCTCATCCCCTCATGATTCTTGCCTCAGTTTGTGTTCTGCCTGGTACCCCCATACACATACAGTTTAATTCACTTGGTCCAACTGCTTGTCCTGGGACCAGGTGAGCATGTTTTGTGAGATTTGAATTTGCTGCTGTGATCTGAGAGGGAAGCAAGTGTTGGGGAGGAAAAACCTCTGGATCTTTGCAGACATCGGTAGGTCGTCAGGTTCATGTTTGTTAGGGAGTGCCTGATATTGGATCAAAATATGCTTTACTTTTAGCAATCCCCTAATGTAAAGTTGCTGGATGGGTGTGGGTTTATAGCAAAACTGGTGGCCAAGTGTGTGCATCTCTGACATCCGCTTCAAAAGTGTGACAGCAAAGCCACACAGAGAGATGGTTTTTGTAAGGAAATTGCGGTCTGAGAAGAGAGAATGAAATGTGATGCCACTTGTAGTGGAGTTTTAGAAAAAAAAGTTGTGGTTTGCTTTCTCAGGAGTTACCATTTTCGGCAACTGTCCAGTTATTTAATAAAAGAGGAGACTGTGTAAATGGGAGGCAGGAATTGGGGAGGCTGCATGCTTTCTCTTGTTAGTTCAGAAGGCCAGTAATGTACCAATCCTTGATACTGTGATGCTGTGCTGGGATAACATCACTGTTCAAAGAGTCCATCAACCAATCAGATGGCTGCTTTCTGCTATTGTATATCTTTTTTTAATTACACTAATCAATACATCTTACCATTCACTAATTTTTTTCTATTTATTGCAATATTTTTTACAATTCATTTTCCCAGACGGTAAACAACTGAAGAGCAGGTAAACAAATACATTGAGAGACAGCAGTACTGATCGAACAAATCTAACATTCAGAATATTCTTCAGAGCTAGCAGCCAGAGGCATTTGGCAGCTGGAAAGACAGAGATACCAAAAAAACCTACTGAAACTCGTCCAGTCTCAGAAATGGAAGGGACTCCACAGCGCCGTGGATCCAAAGAAAGGTTTAAAGTTATTGCAATCCGTATCTTCAGAAAAGGGGAAATTATGTGTGACTATCATGAAGAACTCATTCCAGGTTCAGATGGAGGGAAGATAATGCAGGAATTGTCAGAAAAAGTGTTATGTGTTCTTTAGAGACTCAGCAGGAAAACAAATGTGCAGTAATGCCTGAACTTTCCCGTGCAAATGCCACCCAATGCAAGATACCTTCAAAAGGAGAATCAACCATTCATGGCCAAAAAACAAACAAACATTAAACCGCTGGAGTTCTTACAAGTTCCAGGGAGAACAGGAGCAGACCGTCATCCTGTTTCAAGCACTCAGGGACATTGAAGTTAATGAGGAATTACTGTTTCATTATGGGGTTAAGAAAGAGTCTTTTGGTGGTGAAGGAGCAAAGTGTGAGTCGTTAGATGAATAGTAGGGATGGGCTACCCATTGGGTAGATGGAGAGGGTACATCGGGTATCAGTGGTTTTAGGTTAGGTAGGGTACTTCGGGTAATTTACTACCCTACCTGACCCCCTGAAATGATTGGGATTTAGAGTCATATGTACACTAATGCAGCATTTCCCCAGGTCTCAGTTTTTGATTGTAATAAGATTATTCTATCACTGTATAACATATATTAAAACTAGCTGTTATATGTTTTAATAAGTACATCATTTTATTCCTTTCATATCTGTAATATTGTTTTTCTTCATTTCTTTACACAGATGCTTTAACTATTTCTTTTGAGTGGTCTAACATATAATCATTACTCCTACCGCTAGATATACAGAAATGTTACATAAATTAAAGTTCCTTGGGTGCAAGGGGAAGATTGTGAATGCTAATCCGGCCCAAACTCAGAGGGCTGCTACCCCCCTCACCACCCTGAGGTCTTGGGAGAAGAAGACTTACTGCCCAGGCCAGACCCAGTTTGAAAATGTTGACAGCCAGTTGCAGGGTTTCCACTGGGGTGGGATGCCCAAACTTACAAGGTTCTCAACAACAACAACAATTTATTGATCAGCTATATAGCCATTACAATATCAATTAATACCATATAATAACATTTAAAAAATAAACACACCATACAATAAATATTTCTCAAGGTGGTCAATAAAATATTCAATCTAAAATAGACAAATACATATCTAAACAAATCCTGTATATTCCTTTCCAAATTCATCAGAATGGAAATAATCATCCCCATATTTCTTTACTTTACCTTTAATCTTTGTCTGGTTTTAGTAACTGCCAAAGTGTACTTTGCTAATCTCTCCAAAGTCCATTGATCTGCTGTATGCATTAATATTGAAGTTAGACAGGCTTCCTCTATATTATAACCGGCATTTATTAAAAACACCCAGCCAATATTTTCTTTCTATAGTATACCATGGGCAAACCCAAAGGACATGGGTCAAATTCTCCTTATCACATACAAGGTTCTCTGCCCTATACATTTACCAAAGAGTCTGCTAGAAAGGAGCCTTAAAACATGTTCCCTTCCATGCACAAGACACCTTCATCTCATCTCTGTCATTTTGCCATGGCAGAGCAATTCAGCTGTAGTATACACAGTGGAGCTCACTTAAACACATAGCAGTTAATGGCAAATCCAGCTTAAACAAATAAATATTGCAAGCTGCAGCATTTTTGTCCCCGTTGCAAGTCTTTCAAGCAAATGATTACAAGGTTCTGCTGTTCCATCAACCCCAGAGCTTCAGTCACAGTGCCATTAGAGACTGATTTGCAGAACCGTGAGTAAATGCAGGAATTGGCCTGCGGCACTGCACACCAGCTGGTAGCTGATGGAGTAGAACCCCTTGCGGTTCATGTACGGTTCATGCACGGTATGGCCTGATTGCTGCATGGGTGCAGTGAATTGCCACTATCATGCCTGGCAATTGTGCCACCCTGTGGAATTGCTGCATAGCTTCTGTCAACTCTGCCTGTGTGCTTGGGAATCAAATGACCTCCAAAGCATGTGATAGCAGTGTGGTGAGGAGCTGTGTGAGGATCTGGGATGTGGACAGCTGGGATATGCCAGTGGTGTGCCCAGCTGGCCTCTGGAAGGTGCTCGTGGTGAGCAGACACAATGCTGTTGTCACCTTGGTCTCTGCAGATATGGCATGACCCCTTCTGGTGGATGCTTACATTTCATCCTGGCACAGCTCACAGAGCTGCCACAGAATTGCCCTGTTCAGGCAGTATCAGCCAACTGTTTCTCTGTCTGTCAGTTGTTCAAATGTGACTGGCATGATACCGCTGCAGGGCAGGCCACCTATGGTGCTTTCCACTGGCATGTTTTTGGTTTGCCAGTCTCCTCATCCCCATTAACATACTGACCATCATGAATGGTGCACCATCCATTTGTGAAGCCTCTCTGGTGCTGCTGCTGGTGATGCTGCTGCTATCCTTCCAGCTACCTGCAGGGGGCTTGCACTTAAGTCTACTCCTTTTATACTTATCTCCTTAGTGCGCATATGGGTGGATGCACTGTTTACACATTAATTTTGCTTTGTAAATGAAGATGCACTGTGTATGCAGCTACATGCCCCCTCCAGATGCACTGCATATGATAAGTTTTGGTCTCCGGTGCATCCTTGCTGGTGCGGCACATCCAGGATGTGCTGGAGCATCTCTGCCCTTTGTGAATCAAGCCAGTGTGCATCTCCAAGATGCACTGGTGCATCTTGGATGTGAATCCTGCCCGTCATGTTTTTTGTGGTTAAAAAGTTAATATTTTTAGTTTCAGAAAACATTACATTGAGTAAAGAAGCAGATGCAGTACATAGACAAATACAGTGCAGATTACATAAGGCTGTACAAATTTCGATAAATGTCTGGCCCTATACTACTGGAGGAAACAAAACTATGAGATCCTGTAATACTATAGTACTCCCTGGGCAGAATGGAAAAATGCACCTGGGCCACTCGCGAAGCGAAAGCCAGGCATTGCAGAGCCGCCTTGACTGCCACCTGGGGCTCATCATGCAAATTTTGGGATGATATATAAATGCTAAATGGAAAGTCGCGGTCCCCTCCCCCCTTCCAGATCTCTGCAAATGGCTTGGTCACCACTGACCTGAAACAAATTGCTGCTACTCTCAACTCCAACTTTACGGACCTAGGCTCTGTGATCCCTCTCAATTTCTTCGACCCCACACCTAGCCAAGCCCCCCCAACCCCCTTTCTATCTCCAGACCATCTCCCCCCAGGAAGCTGAACCCTACCTGATCAAGGCCCTAAATGGCACCAGCCCTCTTAATGACCTTCTAGACATCAAACTCCTCCATCTGATCCTGGACACATTGCCTCTCCCACTAACTGCCCTACTAAATTGCTCTCTCTGCCTTGGACAGTTCCCCAGTAAATGGAAAAATGCAGTCGTAACACCCATCCACAAAAGTGGGGATCTACTACTCCCAGGGAATTTTCACCCAATCTCCATTCTCCCCCAACTGTCCAAGGCCCAGGAAAAGGTAGGGGCAGACCAACTGACCAATTACCTAGAAACCCATAACCTGCTGTGTGTGGAGCAGCATGGGTTCTGAGACAGACACAGCACTACAACAGCTCTTATTGAATTCTCAAACTACATTCACTCTGCCCTAGACAAGGGAGAGCTGGCAGGGGCCGTGTCCATTGACCTGTCCAAGGCCTCTGACACAGTTAACCACCCCATCCTGCTGAACACCCTGATGCACATGGGTCTCTCTCAAGGTCCCCTAAACTGGTTTGCAAGCTATTTGACCTCCAAGATGCAGCGTGCCAGGATAAATGATACTGTACCCAGCACCTGCCCCACCCACTCTGGAGTCCCACAGGGCTCCATCCTAGGGCCATTACTTTTTAGCCTGTTTCTGAAAACGTTTCCCACCTCATGCTCTGGCAAGATACTTCTATATGCAGATGACACCATCCTCTGTGCCTCCCACGGAAACCCCGCCAACCTACAGGCCTCACTACAGCACTCGTTCAGTCAAGCCAAGCAATGGTTTGCCGAGCACAAGCTAGTACTAAACCAGAAAAAAATGAAAACCATGCTGTTTGCGCAACACCAAAGCAAACTAAAAAAAAGGCCAACTGAAAATCTAGTCCAGCTCACACCACCACCTAGAGCACATCTCATCTTATAAATACCTAGGGATTACGTTCTACCCTGCTCTCACTTTTCACAGCCACATCAGCACACTGGCATCCGCGACTAATGTGAAAATCTGCCTCCTCTACTGACACAGGGACTGTCTACCCCCAAAGCCCTGTGTCTAGCCATCACCTCATCCATTATGTCACTGGTCAACTACGGCATACTGGTCTACACCACCACTGACAACACTGCGCTCAACAAGATTAAAGTAACCATCAACAAAGCCTGCAGGCTCCTGTCAGGAGCTGATCGCATGACCCACATCTGTACCCTCTATGACCATGCCCAGATCCTCAACCTTGATGAAAGGCTCCAGTTCCAGGCATGCCTCATGGTCAAAAAAATCCCTCCTTGGACAGAAACCCCCAGAAGTGTCAGCCTCCTTGCCCCTAACCACCCCCCAAAGTCCATACATGCAGAACAGACACAATAACACTGGCCATCCCCAGGGTCAGGACAATGCTTGCCCAGAGATCATTCCTAGTCATGGCCCCTGCCTGGTATAATGCCCTACCATCCTCAGTCACTACCCACACCAAGCTCGGCCCTTTCAAAGTGGTCCTCAAGAATCACCTCTATGCCACACATACCTGCACCTGTCCATGCTAGTCCTACTGCAATTTCAAACTACAGCCCAGTCACTACTAAAGTGGGCCCACACCAAGACAAAGTCTAACCCAAGACTGCTCCACTAAACCCCACCAGGGCCCACTATCCTGCCTGTGCTCTCTTGTTACTCTGCTTAGCTATCACTGTGTATAAGCCTACATCATTGCACTGCAAAGGATGTATGTCACTGATATGATAATACTCTGTATAGGTTCGCACCAATGTATTGTAATGCCTGCACTGCAAAGGATGTATGTAACTGCTTAGCTAATACTCTGTATAGGTACTCATCAATGTATTATAATGCTTAATGTTTGAACATCTACCGTCCAACTAGTTATGTAACGTTGTCCTTCCTGTGTTACTGTCATGTCTGTATTTATGTCATCTGACGAGGAGCCTTTGGAAATGAGTCTGACTCAAAGGATTGTAATTCCAATATTCTAATAAATAAAAACTAAAATAAACATACTTATCCGATTCCCTCCCTAGGTTTCAAATACCGTAAAAAAGGTTTCCACAGGTTGACATACTTAGGGAGGGTATCAGCCACTGTGTGTGACATTGTGGACCAGTTGGCGACCTGCACTAGGGAGGTAAGCACCTCTACCACTGAAGGGAGTTCCTGGGATCTCCATTTAGACAGAAGGAGTTTTTTTACCTGCATGGTTAGGGTCAACAGTAGCTTCAGCTCTGAGAGGTGTAGGTGGGGGGACAAGACCTGATTTCCTAGTATTAGCACCTCCGGGGACATTGGTATAAGTTTGTGAAGTATTTTGAACCCCATTCGGCATACTGCCTGCCATAATGGCGGAATCAGCCTGCAGTGCCAAATTATATGAATTAGGTCTCCTGGGAGCTCCCGACCCCTCCAGCAGAGGTCAGACTGCACTAATTTTGCCTTGGCAAGGACCACTGGTGTCCTGTACCATGAATGCAGGATCTTGTTCTGTATTAGCTGACCTCTGGTGCCTGAATATGCAACATGGGCTAACTGCAGACACGATTTTCATACCTGATCCGTGATCTGGGTCTGCAGTGCCTGTTCCCATTTGTGTTTAGAAGCCTCTGATTGGGATGGGACTGTGTCACTGAGGGCTGCATATATGTGACTAGAGTGGCCTCTTTCTAGTTCAAGCCATGACTCTACCATGGACACCGGCTTACCTTGGTGGCGCTTGAGGGTATATTCAGAGATCGCACTCCTAATTTGAAAGAAATGCCAGAAGTCCCTAGGGGGGATCTCATATGTTCTGCACAGCCCTTCAAAGGAATCCAGACTGTCAGTACCAGGGATAAATATGTCCTGGAGTAGTGAGAGACCAGAGGCTTCCCAGAAGGGCCAAGAGACTGTTTTTTTATTAATGGTGCTCTCACTGTTGCCCCAAAGTGGGGTCTTTCATGTTTTTTGTTAGTAATGTAGTCTAATTTCACAAATGTCCTTTAAACATTTTTTTATTTAAATCTTTTAAGAAAGTGAGTTTTAGTGACTTACAACACCCATTCACTCCCAAAACAACCTTCGTTCATGTGGCCCATTTGGACTCTTTGCCATTGCACTAGGAAGTCATTATAAAACACAAATATAGGAGAGGCAGTGATAAGGGAATACTATGAATTTGTTGTCAGGTAACATGATCTCTCATACGAGAGGAGCATCAGAAGAGAGAACATATTTGCAGGTAATAACCAGCTATAAGTGATTGGGAGGAGCATTTTATACTGTATGCAGTTATTTATTTTTAAACATTTCACAATATTTTGTTCTGGTGTTTTATTGGACATAAACTTCATAGCGTTCGGTATATACTGTAACAGTAACAGCTGACTAATTATTTTATCTATGTTATCATAGTTTGAAAACTCTGATTTATTTTAAACTAATATACAAACTAAATTAAACTTATAACAGCTGAAATTTGTTGTCATGCAAAGGTATTAACTCTTTTTTTTTAAAATACACAATCAATACGGTATGTATACTGTAGAACTGATAGAAATTGTGGGTGCCAGAATTCATGGTCGGCAGAACTAAGTAATAATCATGGCAGATTGAACTAGCACTACAGTGGTACCCTGAAATACAGTTCCATTATATGCACTCACTGTCAACATGCAATTGACTTGGAGATCTGGCTAGCAGGCTGTGGTCAATTAACTGTACTTGACTGACTGACATGCCCTGCATTCCATGTAGTACCCAGTACATAGTCAGTCAGTACCTGTTTTCAACCTTTTTTTTTCCTTGCTCTAACAATGCTCAACATATCCTCCTGAAGTGGTTAATATCATCACAGCAAAAGCACAAATACCCCTGGACACTACTGACCTTGACTCTGATAATCTGGCATGTCTCTCTGGGGTACAGCCTCATGTTACAGCCTCAGTTGTCCGAGAGATTGCAGCCACTCCACCACAGGTCAAACGCAGCAGACCAGCTACATACACCAATTACACACCAGAGATTCTGTTCCAGTTAGGCAAATATGCCTCAGAACATGGAGTTATGGCAGCAGTAAGATTTCATATGGCAAACTCCGATGTAACAATAAATGAGAGTACAATAAGAGAATTTAAGCTAGACTACCAAACTGAATTGAAAAAAAAAACCTGACCCCTCAACACTATCTCCCAGTCTGCCACAAAAACCCTGAGTCCATTACATACATTCGGTTGAGGACCTGGAAGACCAGCTGAAAAAAATTGTACACTTGCTTAGGTCCGAAGGTGCAGTTGTAAACAGTCATGCTATCCAAGCAGTTGTGACTGGAATTTTTAAAGCAAACTCACCTCATGTGCTGGTAGAGAATGGTGGGCACCTACACCGGAGTAGTGAGTGGGCCTGGGTTTTCCTTACACTGGATGGGTTACAATAAATGGAAAGGCACCAAAGTTGCATTCAAGGTGCCAGCAGATTTCATAAATCTAAAAGCAGCTTTTTTAAACTGCATTTCTGTAGCTTGTGCACAGGACCCAGTACCACCACAGCTTGTCATAAACCTGGATGAAACAGGTGTAAACATAGTGCCTGCTTCTGAGTGGACCATGGAGGCCACGGGATAACAACAAGTTTCAGTGACCGGTCTCGGGGACAAACAGCAAGTCTCTCTTGTTTTAGCATGCACACTTTCCTGCCAAATGCTACCCCCCAAATCATCTATAAGGGGAAGACAGATGCATGTCAATCCTTGCACAAATTCCCCGCTTTCTGGAACATCACCCAGTCATTGAATCACTGGGTGAATGAGGAAGCCACTATTGATTTTCTGGAAAAGATTATTGTGCCTCACTGTGAAAACATTAAATCAAAGCTTGGTCTGCCAAATGAACAAAAAGCACTTCTCATATTAGACCTGTACTGTGCCCATACCACTCAGTCACTTTTATCAAAGCAGGATGAGATCGGTGTGATCCCAGTTTATGTACCTGCTTCTTGCACTGATTCCCTCCAACCCCTTGATGTTTCCATCAATAAGGTGTTTAAGGACCTGCTAAAGGGATACTTCACATCTTGGTATGCTGCTCGCTGCTCGTGTCCAAACATATGAAGACTACAACTACAAAATCTTTATTGATCAGCTAAAAAGTCATTACAATATGCTACAATAATCCAATAAATAGATGTAAATGTCAGTTATATTGCTCTCCAATTGTTTGTATATAAATACATGAAGATTTTATACAAAAATTCCATAAGAATATTAATAAATGCATTTTATAAAATTCTTACCCTATGACAAAAATGGTAAGGTAACTCATATACAGTTATGCTAGTTCTTATACTATTAAACCGATTTTGCCTATGTCTTACAGAAACTTAGTTAATAAGAATGTTGCTACTTTTTCTAACATGTAATTTTCTTGACAGGTAAAAAGGTATTCTATAATCATTTCAGGGGAGAGGCTGAGACCACCCAGCAACCCACCCAACCATTTGTCTCTATTCTTATCAAACAGAGGGCACAGTAATATAACATACTTTAGATCATCCTTTAGACTTTCTCCACATTTACAATAGGGAGACGAGATATGATTTTGTTTTTGCCTAAATTGTACATATTGCGCATTATATGTTTCTGTTCTGAATCTAGTATAGATTCTTCTTAGTTTAGGGCAAGACAAATATGAAATATATGGTTCAAGCCCCCAAGTAGTCTTGAGATGTTTATAATCATCGTGTAATTTTAACAAGGATAGCTGGGAGAATATCTGATTGATATCCAAGTCCCTTAATCTTTGCTTTACTGCGTAGGTGATTTCCTCCCAAGGTCTAATATAAATGCCATGTAGTAGATGTCCTAGATGGCAATATAGTGTTCTTAATTAATTGAATAAATGGGTGAGTATATCCCAAACATGATTCCTTCCTCTAAACACATTCTGGGGTATCGTTGATCCTGGAGTAAAAAAGTTTTAAGTAGAAACATAAGTCGTCTCTCCTTAATTAGTGAGGACAGTGAATGCTGTCCCAGTTCTAGCTTAAGAATGCAATTGGGTGTACCTTGAGGCAACATCAAGACATAACAATATCGTTTATTAAGTATAATTTCTAGAGAGTTAATTTTGATAAAACCCCATACTTCGGTTGCACAGATTATGCTAGCTCTAATTTTGGTGCTAATGACTCTCAAGATCCCCCTAATTGAGGACTTCCCCATTTTAGCATGAAATATTTTGAATGCATTGGCTGCCGAAGACATTTTATTGGTATGAGTTCCAGATGTTTTTTCCAGTTTAGATTATATGTGAATTTTACCCCCAGATAATCATAGCTATTTGCCACTTCGATCTTATTTCCATCTATAGTGAACCTTGGTTCATGTTTAGATTTATTTCCAAAGATCTCTGTGTTGGTTTTACTTTGATTAATCTTCTAATTCCTCTGTTTACAAAGTCTTTCCAATCGTTTCAATTTCCTCCATAGTCTTAATGCTGAGATTGACAAAAGAACCAAGTCATCTGCATAAGCCAAACTATCTATTCTGTATTCATTTACTTTTGGTGCAAGAAAATCTGGGTCTTTAATATAAATATTGAAAAAAGAGTAGGGGCCAAAATGCATCCTTGTCTGACCCTATTGATTATATGGTATACGCACCCATGTATATTCATGTAGTCAGATTATGGTGTCCAAGAAAGTCTTCTCAAGTTTGAGTTCCTCCAATGTAGACCAAAGAATTTTCCTACTAATGCTATCAAAAGCTCCAGAAAAGGCCACAAAATAGCAATATAACCTTGTTTTCCATATCTTAGTATAATTCCAAACTATGTGTTGCAACACATAGCAATGTTGAACCTTCGACCTATTTCTTCTAAAGCCATTTTGAGCCTCATTGAGGACAAAGTTCTCCTCGGCCCATTCAAATAATCTGCTGAGTATAATCTGGGACACATCAATCAGACTAACAGGTCTGTACATTTTTGGGTCATTTGGGTTGTCCTTTTTATAAACTGGAAATATAATGCTACCTGACCAACTGAGGAAATTTAAAATTTTGTATAAACCCATTAAAAATGTGAAAAAGAAATGGGATCCACCATTTCTGAAGTGATTTAAACACATCACCAATGATTTTATCTGGACTGGGGGTTTTATTGGACTTCAAAGAGTTTAATGCATTAAAGATTTCAGCCTCTGTTATCATAATAGGCCTTGGGCAAATTACTCCGTACCTAATGTCAATTTCCATTTCTTCTTCATCTGAGGAATAATATGAATTTGAGAAATGAGCAATCCAAGTTTGTGGAGACATATGAGATTCTACTCTTGTTTGATATTTATTATATCCCTGTGCTGCAATTTTCCAGAAGAGCTTACCATCCCTATTAGATACTGCTTGTCTTAATTTTTTCCATAGTGAGCAGGAGTATTTATTCCTTTCCGCTTCTAGTACTTTTTTGTATTTTTCTCTTTCCTTTTTTATTGCCAAGTGATCTATGGGCTGGATATTCAAAAGGGTTGCACCATGCGCAATAGGGTTGCGCCTGCACAAGTCCGAAATTGCACCATTCTGCCATATTCAGCAGGAGGCAGTTGCGACCCCAAGTCATGCTGAGCAACAGCGCAATGCTAATGAAGGCATGCTCAACTGGAGGGAGGAACCGCATAAACTGCACAGCCGATATTCAGCTGGTCAGTGAAGTTGTGCAGGCGCAACTCCCAACCTGCGCCCCTGCACAACTCTGAGCAAAAAAGGAGTAAGTCGAGGGCCACCACAGGTGAGCTGCCGCATTGCAGGGCGCAACACAGCAGCTGCCACCTGTGGGTGGCCTCCACTTCCTCCCTGTGCCCCCTGCAGCTCAATCAAGGCATACAGTAACCCTCCCCGACCGGGCCCGACCGCAGGGTAAACCTATAGTAATCCCACCCCCCACTAGCCCAATCATGGGCATAACAGAGTTCAACCCCCCAAGAACAATATACCCTGGTGGTCCAGTGGACCGTGAAGCCTGATCGCGGTATTAGAGTCCACCCCCCAAGGTCCAAGGCACCCTGGATCTAGTGGCCCCCCACCCCACCCCATCAGTCTGCTGCCCCGACGCCTGCCGACTGACTGCTCGGTAGGGCTGCATGCCCATTGGTTCAGAGCAAGAGCCAATGGACGTGCAGCCCATACCGTACAAGGCAGTCCAGACATGTGAATGAATGTTCATTCATCTTTGGTTAAACCATGATTAGGTAAAAGTACATTGCTCAGAATTTATTATTTGATTGTTTTTGCAAAATGAGCTCAGAATTATACACATACTTTCTCAATGATCATAATTATCATACATTTTGGGAATTAATGTTTTATCTAAAGTTTAAATAAAAATGTCATATGCTTCTCCTGAGTACAGAATTTCTTCCAACTGAACTCGATATGTTGGGCGCCACTTAATTCTTTTTTCATTGATAATCTACAGCTCCTCCCCAATATATACCTCCATTTGTGTTGGACAAACATAGACATCATCTATTACAAGGGTCAATGGTAGATGTGCTGATTCCATTTGGTCACCTATTTGTAATTTGTGGGTTAATTTGAGTGCCTCCACATTAACACAGATGAGCTCTGGGGAGAAGGAGCCCAAAGCATCCACAAATGTTAATTTCCCAGGTCTCTCTCCACTGGTCCTCCCATTTAGTATACAGAAATTTATTTTTGCAAGACTTGTTAACAGTTCCCTTCCTCTATACTGTAATTAGTCCTGAGCTAAAATGTTTCCCTTTGGGATGTCACTTTAGGATTTATAATGTGTAGGGAACTGACAAGGCTAGAATATGTTTTTTCTGAGATCCCAGAAGCTATTCAAGCATTAGGATAAATATGGATGTATTTCCTTCCTTTTCAATTAGTTCGTCTGGGACCAACCTCAGGTGGGGGATATAAGGGTCCTAGATGTCCCTATTCTTGAACCTTTGGGGGAAAATAAACATTACACAGAATAATTTTCTGAGAGCCCTCTGTAAGTGTCAGAATAAGTGTATTATTAGTTTTAGGGAGGTGTTCAAGCACACTAAGATTAAAAAAATTCTAATAAAAGAGGACAGTCCGCCCTTAAATCTGCCATATTTTCTGTCTCTTAAGGCCAGGAAAACAAAGGCTGTGTATCATGGTATTCTGGGGATAGTTTCTTCAGTATACTAGGTCTCCTGGAGGCCTATCATATCAAAGGTCTCCAGGAATCCTACCACCTCTTGGTCTGCCATTTTTAAATGCAGTCCCTCTATATTCCATGATAGGATTGTCAATTTTGTATATTGTTTCCTGTGATTCCTTGTTGATACACTACGCTCAATATGTCATTCTGATTCCAAATTTATCAAGGGTGCAAAATTATTTGCATCAATCAGTTTCTTGAGGGCTATTAGAGGGGAATCATCTTCTGTACTGGTATTACTGGGACATTCCTTACCTTTCCTTTCACCTAAATCCTGGGGATGTATGATATGTATGCCCAATCTGTCCAGATTTCCTGAAACTGTTAGCAGGGATTTAGCCACAGCTGGACTTTTGAAGATAACATCTATCTGATTAGACATAAACTTGTCCCTGTACGTTTTAATATGATCCACCATATTCCTAGGTATTTTAGAGCCAGAGGATCTTGAAAGGAAGGAGAGCAATTAATTTCTTATACCAGTCACTGTATCTTGTTTGTTTACTTCCCACCCAAATATTGTAATTGTTCTGCAAAGCCATCCCGTTTTGTCTTTTTTAGTGTTCTTTGATCACTTTCATTATATTGACTAAATCTTCCTCTTCTTCCTTTCTCTCCAGTTCCCTGCTTAAATTCTGTTCAAAAGGAATAGGTGACTCGGGCTCAATATTAACTTTACTATTTTCTTGATATGTAGTTTTTGGAACCAACAAAGGGTGGCAAACTTCAATTTCTTTATTCTTTAGCTGTAGTCCCTTGCTTAGTATATGTTTAATGGTGCCCTCGGATTGGCAATACAGGAGCACAGTATCGTGGAAGTCCAAAGTGGGGGGGTCCCATGATATACATCTCCTCCTTGATTTTATCTGGAATGATCTCAAGCAAATGGGTCACCTTTACAAATAATTTCTTCTCAGTTTCTGTCACCAACTTAGGTACTCCCTTTATTTCAATCAGATATTCAACCTCTCCATCTTCTTGGTTAACATCTGAATCTTTATTGTATTCAGTCATATTAGCAGGTGGTTGCTAGTGGCCTCAGCCTCTCCCCTAACCTCTTGCTGCTTTTCTTCACTTGCAATTTCATCATAGGAAAGTATAATTATCTGATTAAAATCTCTATCAAATTCAGAGTCCTGCTTTTGTTCCATATTCTCTCTTTCTTGAGGTCTATCCCTCAGTGTCTAGTATAATTTAATAGATTTCATTGCTTTTCCAACTCTTTCTTGTTTTGCTATTTTTGCTTTAACTGATTTTGATGTCCTAGACTTTTTCTGTATTTTAAATTCCCTGGCTTACTTTGCTCTGAGTTCTGCATATAGCATGTGCAAATTTTATTTTTATCAAAAGGTGAAGGGAGCTTCACCTGGACCTCTTTATTCTCTTTTTCATTCTGGGTGAGTCTCCCTTCTTTGGAATCCAGTTCTTGCAACTTTTGATCTTTATTAATATTTTGCAGAAGTACATGATTATGAAAGACATCTGCTCTAAGGTTGGATAATTCATCCTTCAGAACTGCTAGATTCTCAAGAATTACTCTATCTGTGTAATGTCTATTTTTAATTATTTCCAGCATTTGTTTTGAAACTGAGGAATTTACTGCAAAGTTCCCTTTTTTCAAAATGTTCATCATAATTAATGGTGCCTATTTTGGGGTTTTTAACAGCACTCTTTAATTCTGATTTACTGTTATTTAAACAGGAACTTTCCATCAGCATTTCTCTGTATGCTACATCCATTCTTTTCAGTCCTTCAATTATTGTACTGAATTATTGGATACTATCTTGCATTTCTGTTTTTTCCCTTTCAGTTGTCTCCAGAATTGGAGACTGTAAAGATGGCATAGCAGCCTGAGAATTCTGATTTTTGGACACCCGCGGGGTGGGATAATTGTCCAAAAATGAGTGGTCAAAGAAAGGATCTGGAGAAAAATCTACATCTGAATAGTTTAAACTTTCATCCTCACTTTCCCTGTGAAAAAAAGTTTCCTACTCATAGTTATCAAAGGAAATTTCTTCAGGCAATGCATGTCACTTGGTTGGGTCAAGTTCACAATTTATTAAATTTTAATTATTTCCAGGTCTATTACTTTGTTTAAATCAAGGAAATGTGGAATTAATCAGGGTAGAAAGATACTTAGGTTCTTTCTTGTGTTCTGCCTATAAATCCATTATTTTGAGTTGTCTATTACCCTTCAGAGTCTTCGTGGCTGAATTAGCTAATACAGGGAAAACATCAGTATCGGGGGAGTGTCAGTAGTTCCTAATCCTGTCATATTATTTTTATTTGGCTTTATTTTCTTATTATTTCTCTGATTTCCCTGAGCTTTGGTTCATTCCCACAGTTTTATCTTCCTGAGTGTCTAGAATTATCTGAATTTGTGATTCGTTTTCCATTTGGGGTACCCCCAAGGAGGAATTCTCTTTACCACTTCTGGTAAGCCCCATGTTAGCAATGGATGGTATCGGCAGTTGCTAACTCTTAAAAATTTGATATCTATGAGTTTGCTAAGTTGCAATGACTATAACACTTCAATGGCTATAACACTTATAATTATGACACTTCAGCTGTTAGCTGCCAAAGTCTAAAGACAGACTCAAATAAAATAGGTTCTGTATATAGTTAATTGCGCAATCAGAACAGCGTATCTCATCAATGCAATATTCTCTTTACGCAAGATGTAATGATAGTTTAGAATATAATTCTGCATAAAAGGTAATAATACAAATACCAATATTATCTGCAACAAACTACACAGTTTGTTAACCGATCTAATATAAACATAAATATCGAAAGACCGAGAGACTAAAAAATACTAGGAAGTCCAAAAATATCTGCAATATGAACGGTGTAAATGGTCAAAATAGTGAGTTCCACTGGATACCTTGAAATAGTCTAACACTTTTCTAGAATATGAGCCTAGTGCCCAAGATGCTGGGTCTCTATTACCATAAACCACTGTGTTGTTTTCACTTCAGGATGACTCAAAAAGATTCAAAGATTCACCACAGGAGTCCTAGAAAATACACAACTTTGTTGTCTTTCTGTAATTCATTAAATCTGGTCCTTCAGTTCTCTTTGTACCAGTTCTAATTGTTGTCAATTTGTATTGACCTCTATGCGATGCAATTTCTTCCTACTCCATGTGAAAGGGTGTCCCCCCTCCACCATTTTTTTGAATGCAGTATGCTAAGAAAGGTAATGCTGGCATACCTGGGTTGTGAGTGTCTTGTGTCATATGTTGTACTGCGTTACATGTTTTGTTTGTTGGGCTGGCACCCACTTTGTTGTTTGTCCATTTGTCCCTATATGTTTTATGTTCACAGCCCTGGGTTTTGCCACTGTTAGTTAGCCAGAGTTTATGTGCAAACCAAGGCACAGCGTGGAGTTACTGTCCCAACTCCCATTTTAAAATGCCCTTGAAAGGTTTGCCCCTGAGATGCATTGATATAAGCTGTGGCTTTAAACTTGTAAATAAAAGAAATACCAATATCCATATTGTTAATGTTGTTGCTGTTTAAAAAGAAGCCTGATCCAGGAAAAGCAAGGTACTGCCACCCAAAGATTCTCCTCAGTGGTACTGTTATTTGCAGTCTGCAAAGTTCCCTGGTGTCTGCTCCACAGACACCATGACTGTGCGTATGTTTGCACAGCTCCTTTTTGGCTATTTGTTTCAGCTGTTATGCCGAAATGCTGCTTTTGTTCCCCCAGGTATCCTAAAGCCTGTAAGCAGTAAAACAATGGCTTTAAGAATGTCTGAAAAACAAAGCAACAGCCAGACAAAGCCTATTTTTTGCACAAACAAGCAGCCTGGGCTCTAAACTAAAGAGAAGCAACCACCTGGAGCTTGAGGTTTGTTTTTAGCCTTTTCTCAGCGGTGTGGCTTCTCAAGCTCTTTCCCTTTTGTGTAAAAGTGGCATTTTGAAGCACCACTCCTTTACACATTGTTTGGAGCACAGCTCCTCTAAAGTAACAAAATAGGCAGGAAACAGCCTGCAAAAGCATTTGGGCACATATTCTGATCTGCTATGTTAAAACAGGGAATTTAAAGCAAAGGTTTACCTGTAAAATGCTGTTTCTCAGAGTGTAGCCTGGCCTGTAGATGCAGCCCCATCTCAGCTCTATGTCTCTATAGAGCAGGCCGGCCTCCTCCTTGCTAGATTTATGCAGGAAATGGCTTGGGGAGGTACTTAGGGTCACAGAACAAAGAAATTGTTTGGTGCTCAAAATTATCATTATGGTTTGAATGCCCTAGACCCTTTATTATGATGAAAGAATGTGTATAATGTGTTGCTTGATGGAAAATATGTTGTAAATAAAAAAATTAAAGGAAAAAAAAGTACTAATGGGCAGATCTAGCCATCACATGGCTGCAAAGCCCTATATAAGACAGATCAGAGATCAGAGCTAGCAGATAGCAGCAGGGTGTTGAAGGGTAAACACCTAGTACAACTAGCCTATTCTAGCTGATGTATGTATACAGTCTGGATTTTTGATTTGCCTCCTTTTATTTTGTCACCTAAGTTCACTTCTTTTACCTATTATAGTTCTGCTGTGAAGAGTATACATTGATTTTGTTTTGAACTACTATTGCATCACTGCCTTATCAGTCCATCTCTACCCACAGCCTGTGACACTCCACTAAACATGAATACATATAAGGGAAGCCAGTAAAGGGGTACTAGTTTAAAATCCTACTCAATCTAAACTATATACTATATTTGCAGCAACATATCCAAACTCTCAGCAATGTTAAGAATGAATCAGACAGGCTCTGTACAGCTGTAGCTGACAATGTAGTTTTAAATACTATGTAGGTCGAATATAACATGAAATGTACCTAAAATTGCTCATTCAAAGATAAAAATGTATACAAACTCACTTGTAGCTTTACTTATGAATCTCCCAGTTACTCCGATGCCTCCAGGTGCCACTGTAAGCTCCACCATAAGCCCTCTAACAGCTATTCAGTATTTCTGAGTCCCTGGCAGATTTTTTTTAACTTTATTTTTTTTATTTTGCATACTAATATACATAGCACAAAAGCCCATGTCTTGACAATACCATGACAGCATACAACAATGTGGATTTGAACCAGTTCATCAAAGGAAGGGTGCATTAAGACATTTTGATACCACATAGGGGGTAATAACATATTAAATAGATAAACTGCTAAAGAGTTAAAGAATTTGCTGTATAACTAAGCCCAAGAGCAGTATGATTTAGATTCGGGGTTACTAAAGTCCAAAAAGCACTAAAGTGCGGCTTTTGCACACCTCAGTGGGCTTATGGCGTCATACTAAATAACCTTAAAGTGTTATAATTTTCATAACTTCAGGCAACAAGCTAAACATTCTGATAATCAATTAAAATTACAGCTCTAGGTAGGAAATTAACCAAAACAGATGTATCACCCTAAAACATTTCCAGAGAATATAATAAGTAATACTGAGGCTTTTGGTGGTTTTGAAAAGCCCGACGGAAAGCGAGCAACTGAAAGTTCCAGCTAGGAATTAGGAGAGGTCATGGAAGTCTCAATTAGAATCAGTCCCCTTCATCTTCCTCAGACAAGTGGCCATCCATGGAACCCTTAACCTGATGGTGAGCTGACAAACGTGAGGCCCACTTCCCTGCCTCCGATGGGTCTGTAAAGATCCATACTTTGTCCTTGTAGGCAATCCACAACCGCACTGAGTAAATCATGGCATGGGAGACTGAGGCAGCTATCAACTTTTGACAGACGACATCAAATTTCTTCTGGTGCATGCGGGTCGTATAACTGATGTCGGGAAAAAGAAATATATTGTTCTCATCTTGTGTAAGCGATCCCACCCTGCGCGCCAACTGAAGAATTTTGTCCCAGGTCCCACACCATCCGTAACAAGTAGTAAAGTATGGGGGTTATCAGAAGCCTCCCAGTAGCCCCGTGGAATGATCCTGTAAGCTTTATGCAGAACAAATGGGATCAATGACTCCTCCGGGCAGAGCTTTTCCTGTAGCCACTCTTGTAGAAACATTAAGGGATGATCCCCTTCAATTCCTTCAGGGAGCCCCAAAATGTGCACATGCGGCAAACGAGTCTGGTTTTCTAAAGATTCAAGCCTAGCTCAGAAATGTGCATTCTCCTTAATCAAGTTTGCAGTAGCTGCAGCTGTGGTTTCCACTTGCCTCTTAGCGTCCCCAGATTCTATTTTAACCTGTTCAACTGCCGTTTCCATTAGGGTAAGTCAGGTGCCAAAAGAATCCATCTTAGTGCTCAAATCAGTCACTACTGAGATCAGGCACTGAAGTTTAGATCCAATTGAGGCCATGGTTTCTTCTGTTTCTCCTGACGTCATGGCCCATGCTGAGTTCTCCGTGTTCCTGGGCAAGAAGTCCCGCAGTTTTTCCTCCTGATCCTCCACCTTTTCTTTGCGTAGGTCACCATTTTATGTTTACAAGTTTGCAGTAAGCTGCAGCTGTGGTTTCCACTTGCCTCTTAGCGTCCCCAGATTCTGTTTTAACCTGTTCAACTGACGTTTCCACTAGGGTAAGTCAGGTGCCAAAAGAATCCATCTTAGTGCTCAAATCAGTCACTACTGAGATCAGGCACTGAAGTTTAGATCCAATTGAGGCCATGGTTTCTTCTGTTTCTCCTGACGTCATGGCCCATGCTGAGTTCTCCGTGTTCCTGGGCAAGAAGTCCCCGCAGTTTTTCCTCCTGATCCTCCACCTTTTTCTTTGCGAGGGTCACCCATTTTATGTTTACAAGTTTGCAGTAGCTGCAGCTGTGGTTTCCACTTGCCTCTTAGCGTCCCCAGATTCTGTTTTAACCTGTTCAACTGACGTTTCCACTAGGGTAAGTCAGGTGCCAAAAGAATCCATCTTAGTGCTCAAATCAGTCACTACTGAGATCAGGCACTGAAGTTTAGATCCAATTGAGGCCATGGTTTCTTCTGTTTCTCCTGACGTCACGGCCCATGCTGAGTTCTCCGTTTTCCTGGGCAAGAAGTCCCCGCAGTTTTCCTCCTGATCCTCCACCTTTTTCTTTGCGAGGGTCACCCATTTTATGTTTATAAGGATGCTCTTTACGTTTCCAATGAGAAACCTTCAAAATGTCCAATGTAAATAGGTGATGTTTTAGTTTTTTCAAGGTTTAAGTATAGAGCTGATTAAGTTTGTTGCCTCACAGCTCGGGCTCAACAGCGACCCCCATGGCAGATTTAACCGAGAAGGGAACTCACTCTCATGCAGTAAGAGGCACGGAATGCACGGAGCACTATTAAATGGTTTGAATGGATTAAGCAAGCTGAATGAGAAATCACTTCAGAAAAAACCCTTGCTTCTTTTGGTTTTCTTTTTAGTACTTAGTATTTCAGCTAAAATAAAATTCCAGTACAAGTGACTCAGGATCTAACAGCTCCCTTCTTCAAACAGCACTCGAGCCTGAGAATGCCAAGATTGCACAGTAAACAGCTCGACTGTTGAGATTCATTTATAGCAGAGACAGATTAGGTAATGATACAACCCTCTAAAGGATTCAGCTCAGCTAATTCTACTTAGTAATTAGTAACTGAATGTTGGTTATCTAGGAATTCCTTGATTTTTGGTCTGAGACTGAATAAGCCCTAAGCGTTACCCATGCTAATCAATCTGCCTAACACCGATAACGCTGATGGTTCTTCCTTGGCTGAGATAGCTGGATTATTGGGTTAAATTTATTCACGTAGCACTTTTATGGTGGCAACTGGAGGCATTTGGAGGCAGTTGGAAGGCCTAAAGAATCAATTAGCAGTACAAACAACTGTGAGCAAAAAAATATATACAACGAGGCAGGTTTTAAAGTTAAAAACTGCTAAAGCTAAAATCCTAGTTCCAATAAAAACAAGCAAACAAAATATATGGTCCTAATGATTTTAGGCAATCCAGATCATATATATTATTATACGGGCAGAATCATATCACAGCATGACACAGACCCATTTTCTGCTTGTTTTCCGTTTTTCAGTTTCTCAGTTTTCAATTCTACACTTCAGCAGGTCTAAGTCAGGTAATGGTCTAACAATGGTCGGAGGAGAAGCGATTCCGGTAAAGGATATGAAAAGACACTCGCTTTCCCTTCATTCCTAAAAACCGAATTCAGCTTTCCACCTCACGAAATTTTAAAAAACACAGAGCTGACTGGGGAATCCCAGACCTCCACAGGGCTGCTCTGAGTGTCTCCTCCTCCGGTACAGGCTCTCCATACTGACTCCTAGCACCGGGGGGCAACAGACTCCTCGAGGTCTTTGTGTACTTTCTGCAGCAAAAGTTCACCTGGAAAGGCACCAGAATTATTTAGGATGCTACCGCAGTCCCTCTTAGCTCTACAATACTCTGCTTGTCTAAACAAGAATATCCTTGGGTATTTATTCTGGCAATGGTGGCATATCCATTATAGAGCTAAGGTTAGCATTTCTGGTGCTCCTGCTGGAGTGCTCCTCCACAACCTCTCTAGTGTGCAGCTGCGCAGTCAGACCTCAACAATCACCAACAGTCAGGTACCCTGGCAATGAAGAACTTAACATTGACCTGTGACTGCTTGCTCTAAAAGAGCATTACGCTAGATGGGTGCAGGCTAGTTTTACAGCACTTGAAACACATTAGGATGACATTATTCATGGCTTCAGGCAAGCTGGAATCCTGGATGTGCACAACAACTATCTGAACCCAGTATGTTTCCATTTACTGTATGTGTTTCTGTTTCCCCTTAGCCTTTTTATGGTCCCCCTTTGGTCGACTTTTAATTTTAATGCTGGTCTCCATTCTTATGTCTTGCAGACAACTCAGCAAGTATCACTGCAAATGGAATAAGAAAGAGAGCAAGTGTCTTAGTCTGGTACATTGCGTTTTTACTACTGCCTCACAATGTACTAGACAGCAAGTTAGTATAGCCCCTTTTTAATGCTGGTCCTCATGTTATGTCTTCCAGAGCACAAAGCAAGAAGGGAATTAAGTAAGACACTGCCTCTTTCTCATCGGATGAATTGCCTAAAATGTACCAACCACTACTATTTTACTTACTTCATTTTACTATTTTTTTTTTAAATATGGTGAAATAGAAATTTAATTTTAATGGCTGCTTGTAATAAATTACAAAATTCAAGAAAAACTGTGGCGTGCAGCATCATTTTTATCTCCTAACCCTGCCTCCACAGTCTGTCTCTAGTACAGTGTAGTATAAACTGTTTTTATATTTCTGGCTGGCCGACACTTAACACCTGCTTATCTTAAACTTGTCAGAGCAAAAAGGTGCTATGTTGCTCTTCTGTTCTGTGTGCTTAACAAGTACATGTGCTAACGACATGTAATCATGCTCCCTCTCCTTCTCTGAGCACATCAACTCTGTGGTTCACAGGATTCACCAAAAGCTGGGTGTAGCCTTCAGGTTCAGACACTACCTCACCCCTGAGGCCTGGCTTGCCATTGTCCAGGGCAACCTATTCCCTATAATAAACTACGGTTCCTCCATCTACTCAAGGGCTTTCTCTTCCCTCACTGCCAAACTCTCCATTGTGTACAACAGTGACTGTTGCTTCGTCTTACTGGCCCCTTACTCCACCCACCCCTGTGTCCTTTATCAGGCACTGGGGTGGCTCCCTCTCCAAGGCAGCTTCAACCTCGTGCTTTGCTGTTTAGTTGATAATGCGATCCGTACCAGCCAAGAATCCCCTCTTGCAGCCCTATTCCAGGTCAGAACCTCACACCCCTGCCTATGCTCAAAGTCTACCCCCTACACATTCCCAAGGTATCCACCAAAATGGGTGAGACAGCTCTATCCACTGCTGCCCCTACACTATGAAACAAACTGCCAGCTGGGCTTCCTTCCCTTGCTACCCACTGTCTATTCAAATCTCACCTCAAAGACGGGCTCCTAGTTGAGTTTAGCTGCCGGTGTTTCTCCAACTAGTTCCACACTCCCTGACAGGTGCTATAGTCCCAGACTGTTTCCTCAGCCACCTCTCAGTACCCTGTAATGTGCCTCTGATTTTAATACTATGTACCTTGTGCTGCCTAAGCTTATTGTTTTGTTCTCGATTACTTTGCTCCTGCTCCATTATATTTGACTTCTCCTTAGTGCACTGTTACACTTATATTTCTGTATTTTGTACTTATTCAATGTATTTTGTTTAGTTTCTGCCTCTGAGTTTAACACTCTGTATCTTATGTTACCGGGACATACCATTCTGTCCTCACTTCATTGCTCTATTGTGATTGACTTGTCCTCCATGCACTACTGTACATTGAATTCTGTGTATTTTATTTTGTTTATCAATGCCTTCTGTGCCATTGCCATGGTCTGGGTCATGCCTGAAAACAGCCCCTGGGATCAGTGTACTTACTCGGCTATCAAAGTCATAAATAAAATAAAAATAAATAAAAAATGGGTTTAACGGTTGAAAATCTTGTGTAGCCATGGTTGATAATGCAGTCCATTATAATCGCTATCAGTTTATTTTCGCTGATATTTCAAAATAGTGAATATAGGGAAAATAAACTGACCGCGATTATAATCAGTTCTACAATACTAAACACATATTGTGCTGAATTGAAAAAAAAAATAATTTATAAAGCTGTTTGTCTGCTTTCTTTTTAGTTGTGTGTATATTTCAGGGCACTGAGCAGTGAACCTTGAGAACTGTGTTTGACTCCAGTCAGCCACAGCTTGCATACTCTGTGACCATAAGCACATCATTCCAACTTCCTTGTACTTAAAGATCACACTGGGATAGAAGCTATGACTTACTGTGCCTTTCCCGGTTAAAAAAATTTCCTCCACACTACCCCCCTGGTAGGTTGCGCCACACATTTACCACCTTTTCTGTGAAGAAGCACTTCCTTACATCCAACCTGAATTTATCCACCTCCAACTCCACAGCATACCCCCTTGTTCTACAGCACCCTGGCACCCGGGCCCCTCGCTCCCACCAACTGGTAAATGTCTGCGTAAGATAAGAGTACAAGTACTGAATATCATATGTATTGCTGGGAGCACATATGGGTGGGAGCGTGGGGCCCTAAAGCTCCCACCATGTTGAAAGAAAGCAAAGTGTCAGTCATCAGAGTAGCATAATTCAACAGCTGTTTATATGTCAGACATGTAACCACTGAAAAGTACCTCCATGGCAGTAACGCTAGGCACCCTATAAATGTGAAGCCAGTACCACAATGCAAAACCCATATGCAAAACATAAAATGTGTCACGTAATATGTCCACAGCAAATTAATTTTCCAACACCTAAATACCATAATGTACATGTACAGGACATCTCCTGAAGACCCTCCAAATTTCAGTGTAAAAGACAAAACCGTTTCCGAGATATAACATGTGAAAGTTTGAGATTTTCATTCATTGGAGTGGCAGAGTTCCGCACCAGTTAAGATTTTAGACACCTAACGACTGAAAAGTACATCCATGGCAGTAAGGCTAGCTACCCTACAAATTTCAAACCACTACCACAATGGAAAACACTGATCATAAAATGTAAACTGTGCCATGCAATATTGCTGCAAAAAATATGTAGTCTGACAAGTAAACAACATAATTCTCATGTACAGGACATCCCGTGAACACCCTCCAAATTTCAAGTAAAAAGACCAAACCGCTTCCGAGATATTTAATGTTAAAGATTGTTAAAATTGGCCTATCTGTTGCATTAAAATCTGGCCATCTAGTCCCTCCCTCGCAATCAAAGATTGTGATCAAAGAATCTCATGATCAAAGAATTTGAAGGCTCATGATCAAAGAATAAAAACTGGTGAAATTCAAATGTTACACAGATGAAACCACCAGCATGGTTCGATAAAACAAAGCCCCCTGAGCAAAACCCAGCCTCATTTGTGTTAATAACCCACCCCTGAGCTGAGAAATTACATTTTTTCAACAGGCCATCTTGTCCCTCGCTCATGATCAATGATCGCAGTTAAAGAATCTTGCAATCAAAGAATTTGCAGGCTCATTATCAAAGAATAAAAAATGGTCAGATTCAAATTTTAGACATAAATACATGAAACCACTAGCATAGTTAAATAAAACAAAGCCCCCTGAGCAAAACCCACCCTCATTTGTGTTAATAACCCACCCGTGAGCTGAGAAATGTGCTTTTTTCAACTGGCCATCTTGTCCCTTGCTCGCGATCAAAGATCGTGGTCAAAGAATCTTGTGATCAAAGAATTTGCAGGCTCGCAATCAAAGATCGTTAGCAAGGCGTGATCAAAGAATAAAAATGCTTAGAACTCTATTTTTTTGACCATTTCAAAGCAAACCATGACCATGACTCGATAGAGTAAAGCCCTCTGAGTAAAACCCATCCAAGTTTTACTTCAGGAGTGACCCCTGAGCAGAGATATTTGAAATTTTCGGCTTGGAAAATGAAAACAAGATGGCAGACGCCACGATCAAAGAATTTCTCGGGGTCAAAGATTCTTTGATTGTGAGCCTACAAATTCTTTGATCGTGAGGAGGTACCAGATGGCCAAAACCCCATTCATTGTTCGCAAAATAACCATATAAATGTTCCCATTGACTTATAATGGGAACTTCAAAGTTTAATAACTTTTGAGTGGATTAATATTTTTCCACCAAACAAAAAGTGCCATGTTTCTTGACCCAAGCTCTTTCAGATGAGCCAAGTTGCAGAGTGGCACAGCAAACAATGGCCATACAGCGCCACAGACAAAATCAGAAAAACTACCCACATAACTGGCGAAAACTGTAAATCCGACCAAAATGAAATTTTGACAGATCACGAGATCTACCACGCCTCACATATAGAGATAGAGAAAGAGAGAGAGAGACAGAGACAGACAGATATAGATAGCTATAGGATACATGATAGGCAGGTGTGTGATATGGATAATATTTCACTCCTGCAGAGTGAGCTCTGGATATCTCATGAGTGCCGAAGGCAAGAGTGAGATCATCCAGAGCTCATGATGCAAGAGTAAGAATACTGTAGAGGACAATGAATCTGTGGTCCTTAGAATTCGCGATCGGTGCTCTTAAATTGTATTCACGGCACTTTGAATTAGCGCACGCGCTATGACACTCCAATCACTCATGTAAAACAGTGGCAATTACAGTTACACTTGTAAAGCCTGAGCTACTGAGTGCAACTCAACACTACTGAGCACTACCGACTCATCATGTCCTTGCTGTCGTGGTTAAAGCCGAAGTCAGAGACCACTGGAAAGCGAGTGTACCCACTTGATGCATCTGACATAGATGCAGAGTGTCTGGCACATACTTCGGGTGTCACTGTACTGGTGGCCTCTGCAGTAGCCCAGGAACTTGCTCGTGTCCCACCACCTGCCAAGAAGCGACATCTGGAGAGCTATCAGCATTACACTCCTGATATTCACTTTGAATTTGGCAGGTATCCGGCTGACAATGGTGTTATGGTTTCAGTTCGTTTCTACGAACTAAAACTAAAAAAAAAAATCAATGACAGCACCATCAGGAAATTCAAAAAGGACTACCTGGAACAACTAAAAAGTACCCTGAACCCTGCACACCTTACTGCTGAGCTCCCTCGCAAACCCAGAGGTAGACCTTTGCTGCTCATGTCAGACATCACGGAACAGCTTAAAAAAATTATTGAACTGCTGCGCATTGAAGGAGCAGTTGTAAATGCACCTGTTGTGTTAGCAATTGCCAAGGGAATTGTAAAAACCAGTGCCCCACACCTCCTAAAAGAAAATGGAGGTACAACAGAGCTTACCAGGAAGTGGGCATGGAAATTTTTAAATCATATGGGACACAGTAAACGAAAAGTTACCAAGACTGCTCGTAAAACCCCCCACTGATTTTGTTACCTTGAAAGCTGCATTCTTAAATCGGATTGCAAATTGTGTATCCCAGGAGCTTATTCCACCAGAGCTTGTAATAAATATAGATGAAACAGGTGTCAGCATGTTACCTGTGTCCGAGTGGACCATGGCTGCCACTGGTTCTGGCAGTATAGCCTAGAGGTTAGAGGAGTGAGGTGTGAATGAGCTTGGTACATCCAGCAGCCCAGACCTGAGTTTGATTCTCACAACCTCCACTTGCATACTGTGTGACTCTGAGAAAGTCACTTGACCACCCAGTGCTCCCAGTTCACCCCTGAAAACAGGCACTTGTGCCTAGTGGGCCTTAGCCCAGTTACCAAACACTAAAAAAAAAAAAAGTCTCAGTAGCTGGACTCGGAGATAAGCGTCAGGTCTCCATGCTATTGGAGTGTGCACTTTCGGCAGACTTTCTGCCACCACAGGTCATTTATAAGGGAAAAACAGTAGCCTGCCATCCATCACACAAATTTCCTGCCAGTTGGTCAATCACGCATTCCACAAATCACTGGGCAAACAAGCATACCATGATGGAGTACATCAATAATGTTTTGATCCCCTACTTTTCCAACATCAAAAAAAAAAGCTGGATCTATCATCTGAACAAAAAGCCCTGCTACTGATGGACTTGTTCAGGGCACACACAACAACCTCTGTCCTGACCCTGCTAGATCAAGCAAACATTGTACCAATCTCTATCCCTGCCTCATGCACCGATGTGCTACAGCCTCTTGACATTACATTAAACAAACTGTTCAAGGACAGTTTGAAGTGCTGTTTCACTAACTGGTATGCAGGGTTAGTGGCAGAAAACACAGCTAAGGGCATTAAGGAATTCAAAACTGACTTCAAACTACACCACTTCAAAGAAAGACATTCAACCTGGATTGAGCACAACTTTGTTGAGGTCTGCAGTAGGCGAGCGGATTGCATTCGTGGCTTTGCTGAAGCTGGCATTCAAGATGCACACAGTAACTGCTTAACGTGGGTAAGTTTAAAAATCATACATACAGTATGCATTTAATACCTGCTTTAGTCTATTTTTAGTTCATTTTAAGTCCATCCATCTTAGTGATTCAATCCCCTTGTTACAGTCTGAATGGTGTGCAGCAGGAGCATTGGGGCAGCTCGAGCATTGGGAAACAGTGTGATGTCAGATGCCAAAACGGAGGACCATGATCGGGAATGCGGAAGGAGAATACACCTCTGTATTCCGAAGAGCACTAACGGATTTACAGTATTTATTTTTGTTTTGTTTTGGTTACTGCTTTGACATTTTCGTAGAAAATTGGATTTCCACAATAAAAGGGGCGTCAGCACCACACACTAGTACTGCTGTCTTCATTTACAACATGAGTACCGACCTCTGAACGCAGAATACAATGTGTCGGGGGGTGGGGGAGGAAGAGATGGCAAAGGTGCGTTTACAGTACTGTACTTTTACAGGAGCAGACTACAGTGCTTAGTGTAGCTATGTGTTGTCAACCATCTATAATTGGTTATGCAGTCTCAAAATTTTCACTAACTTTTTATTTTCACTTAGAAAAGCCTATAGCAAATATAGTGAAAATAAAGTGACAGCGAAAATGTTGTACTCTTCAGTATTTTCCATAGCACACGATCTGCCCATCATGTGTGCTATTTATACAATGGGGGTAAGAGCTTCAGAAATATAGTTATGTTTTTTCATTTGTTTTTGTATTTATTGTTTGGTAACTGGTTAAGTTTTTAGTGCTGATTTGGGGGCACTGGGCAGTTAAGTGACTTGTTCAGAGTCACACAGTGTAGAAGTGGAGAGAGTCAAACCCAAATCTTGGAGGAGCCTGCAAGGTATTGCAGCAGGTGGGGCTTTGTCTGGGGGCAGGGCCTGAGACACCTGAACAGTAGGGACCCAGGTAGGATCACCCAGAAGGGGCTGGGGGGGATAGGTTCCCAGGGGGAAGGAGCTTGTGGCCAGGGACAGGGAGGAGCCAGGCCCCTTAAGAGGGGCTATACAGGAGGAATTCTTCCTCATTCCTCCTTGTCCCAGGTCACATCCGACCCAAACCTCACCCTTGTAAAAGCAGGGGGGAATGTGGGGGGGGTACAGGGAACTTGCTGTCCCACTAAGGGGGATCACCTTAGGGGTCGAGAAGGAAATTCCTGCTTTTTTTTTCCCCACTGGATTTTCTGTTTTTTTTTGCCTCTCCAGCAAGGGAGGAGTTATTCTAGTTAGAGTAGGCTAGAGAGCAGATGGGTAGGTGTCACAGTCATGAACATTGTAAGTGTGGCGGCTTGGTAGTCTTGGAATACTGTGGAGGGGATAACAGGGGATCATGTGTCTTGACCAGCCTTATCTCCCTGAGGCTGACAGGAGGGTGGGCCTGACAGATGGCATCCAGAGGACACCCTCTTCGGGCAGAGTCCCGTGGCATGGCGGATCCTCTGACGGGGGAGGAGCTAGCCGCAGCCAGTCACAGAGCCATCTCTTATGCCCCGGAGGCTGTTGTCCTTCGCGGGGTCCGGGTTGATGGTAAGGCAGCCCTGTCCTGGGAGGGAGGGTTGACCATCAATGATCTAGTGCTCCATGGGGAGCTAGATTCCTTCCAAGGCTACCTAGCTGCACACAGCACACTAGCAATTGTATATATGGACAATTGGTTTCATCAATAAATCCATGGCTGTGGCCATTTCTCCAAAGCCCGTTGTTGCGTCAGTTTGTTCAGGTGAAGAAGGCATATGCCCTCAAAAGACAAAGTGTGCTGGATGTATCAAGGTTGTTCAAAGCTCATTACTCTAACCTCTAGGCTATCCTGAGAGCACTGTTTGTGGTTGTTCTCAGTGTGTGTGAGTGTTTCTGAATGGGCTGGGAGTGTGAGACACACTGTGAGAAACAGGCGAAAGTGTTTGGCAATGCTAATCGAGTTAGTTTCAACTTGCAGTGAGAAACAGAAACTGTGTGGTGCAGCACTGTGATTTAGAATGCAGTCTTTCTTGCACTTGTGAGTAGCATAGTAATGGGCTGTGAGTTGTTGAAACACTATGGGAAACAGGCGAGTGTCATTTGCAATGTTAATAGTTACTTGCAAGTAGCAGTGAGAAACAAATTTGTGAAAGAGTTCAGTTTAGAATGCAGGTTATGGTTAGTGAGTAAGTGATGACATCAGCACAGTATGTATAAATGTCATTTATCACACCCTACTAATGTCATCAGCATTTATCACAGTCTACTGGAAATAGCTAAATTTATCACACTCATTTATCACTCACCCCATTGTATAAATATATATACACACACACATGCATGCATATATACACACACCCATAGGTAAACACATACACACACATGTATACACATACACATGCACGTGTGTATATATATATATATATATACACACACACACATACACACACACAGATATATGTACACACACACACACACACACACACTCACCTAGATCTAACCATATCTATCTCCCCTCTGCATTTCTCTCTCACTCTCCATAGAGAGAGAGACGTATAGAGATAAACAGAGAAAGAGACAGCAAAACAGAGAGACAGAAAAAGAGAGAGACAAACACAGATTCACAATATTTGTAAACAAACTGTTACTGAAAGTGGTAAATATTCCTCATACCAATAAGTTTTTACTTTCTTCTGTCCACAGGTGCAAAACTACAGCAGGAAAATTTCCATCAATGCACTACACACCAGTTTTATCCAGTGCTCTATCACTGAACACCACATACCATCAAACACCACAATGCACTCCATTTTGCAGCACACACCTACTCATTATACACCTCCACCTCTCACCCTACTCACAGCAAACATACAGTATCCTGCTTACACTACTACGTTCTACCCACTGTTACAAAACTTTACCCATTCTATTCCCTCCCCTTCCTATATCACCACTATAATCGTCACACTGCTACTCAAAATTCCCTTTCTATACACTCCATTTCCTAACAGTAATATTTACATACATCCGAACATTAACTGCAATGTCCACATTAACACATATAGCCCTACAAGCAAATTACCATCAAGGTAATCACATTTTCAGTGCCTCCTCAAGAGGTAAACAATGCATGCCAAACAGTTTAATTGCACTAGTAAGCAACAGATAGTTCCCTGTATCTTCCTGTGGAGTTTCATTTCTAACAAACACTACACATTGGAGATGCCCTATATCAGTTTACGCATTTCAAAAACAATGAAACCTACATGCACCCTGATGACCTACTACTATATATATATATATCAACTGTTACAATACAGTATTCTCCATTCATATACACACACACACCCCCCGAACTATGGCAATATATTACAGCAGTTTGGTCCACTGTATCCACACTTTAAAGATGCCTTTGTAACAGCACTAACACTATCTCACGGCTGTATTCTTTGCTTTAAAGAAGACTGTATAAGCATTTTCACCTCAAACTTTTTTTTTTACATGATTTACGCAGTAGAAATTGTCATGGAATGCCAACTGCAGATGGCAAATGCACACTTCTAGAATTTCCCACTGTTACTGCACTGACTGCTCAACTACGCACCTTGGCAATTGCCCTTGCTGATCAAAACACCACTGTCATTCCCTATGAACTAACACCCATTGAGATTCACACCACCACCAAGCATTAACCATCACAGAACAACATACTCCATTGTCAACAGTATGTTTCACTTACAATACTCACTCACTACAAACACCATACACACTCACTCAACCACCCCATCAGCAACACTCTACCTTCTCATCCCTTTCACTACCTCATCCAACACTACACCTACACACTTCCTACCATCCATTAACACACCACCTAGCTACTCACAACTTACATTCACAACCTTTACTACTTGCTACACCAGCTACACAAGAACTACTTTCTCCTATCTCCCCACATGAGACACCTGTGCAGTTGCCCACCTCACTTAGCTACAGTAGCAACAGTACTAATACCATACTTCCAATGGCATTTTCTTTATCCAACTATCAAAACACAGAACTCTTTACTAACAATCTCACCAACACAGCACCATACACTGTTACCCCTTCCACTTGCCCTCCAACGCTCTCAACCAGTCATTAGAATCTCTACCACCTACAACTCCTCCTCCTGTAAATACTACACATACATCTGGTTCAGCAACAGTGACAACTTACGATACCACAACCAGTACTCAATTACTCAGTCATTCTGTCTCCTTACAACACACCATTACACATCATACAATTACTCTTTCAGTACCTACTACCTGTATGCCAATCCTCAATTTAATTTCATGCATCTCAGCCACTCTGTATCACTCCTGTGACCCTAACAAGACTTGGACTTCAACTGACTTACAAAATATACATGTTTGTTTCTACAAACATGCACAAAACTATTTCTCCACTATTTTCAACACACTCCATTATGCTCCAAGACTTACCCACATACTACTGCACGAACAATACCTACCTCTCCCTATATTACAAAGACACATCATCACTTCTGTATGACACTCAATATCCTAACCCTGCACTCAGTGCATTGCTCAGTACCATTACCAGCAGTCTACCATGCCTACTTACCATTACTAACAACTTCTACTGCTTTTTACCACACAAAATAACATACCTTTGCTTCCATTCCACTTGTCACTCAACTTCTTCCACTACTACTCACACTGTATACCTTCACACCTTCCAAACATTACTGGAATTCAAACACTTCACAACTACTTCTATCAGTACATTACATGCCCTTCAATACTATGCACTGTTACACCACTAGAGATTAGACCTATCAGAGTCATACTTCACAAAAACAAACAAAACACCCAACTTCCCTGACCACCAGCAAGTGCCCTTACAAAATTATCATTAGCGATTCATCCCTTTCATCTACTGCCAAGCCATCATGAAAAAAAAAAACACAGAACACATACCACATCTCAACCTTTAGCACCTCCAACAAAGTAACCACAAACATTACCTCACAACCCCTTACCAATGACATCACCAAACCAGTTACATTTCACCACAGACACCTATAGCAATCAACTTTTATCAATGATTACTGAGTTCCATGCCATCATAGCTCTAGGACCCCATTACTACTGCTCCATATGTAATCAAATATGGCACAAGCTTTCTGTTACATTAATAACTGAACAATTACATCAAATCCCTAATTTCATTACCTGTGATACTAACCACAACATATCAAATTAAATCTGCCATATCTGTAAAAAGTACATCCTACTAGAAAGGATACCACTTTCCATCAAAAACCACATGACTTTCCCAATCTTACCCCCAGAATGACAACTTTATGAATTAGAGGAACGCTTGGTGTCACCTAGAATTCCATTTCTGCAACTTACTTCCCTACCTATAGGAAAATAACTCTCCCTGAAAGGTGCTGTTGTTAATGTTCCCGCTAATGTCACACAAACATGTACTGTGCTCCCACATCAACTGTAAAATGATGCCACTAAATACCTGTAAAACTAAAATGCAAACTATCATACCAGAGTTACACTCATTTCCAAAACACATGCCCAAACAAGGTACTGCTTGTTACAGAGTGACTTGCAACAAACAGTACCCTTTTCCAGGAGTATGGCATCACTTTTGCCCCACACTAACAATATTGCACTGACAACACTAACCATAGCACTGCAAAAGAAACTACACCAGACAATGAGGATCAATTACTTCATCAATACCAAAACTCCTCCACACAATCCAGTGAAAACCACTCCGACCCTGAAGAACCAACTGCAGGAAAACCTGAGACACTTCTTAATACTATGCTAATAACAGAACACTCACAATATACTGTAGAACTAGTTATTTTCACGTAAAGTAAATTTAGCGCAAACACAAATGCAACCATGTGCTAAATCACAATCACCACATTCACTATAATGGAAAAAATACTAGAAGTGCTAGTTAGCGCAAATTTATTTTCACACAAATTGGTGCTTCAGCGAAAATGGTGAAAATTATTTGACAGTGAAGATTTCAAGTTCTACAGTACTATCCTTAGCTCCAGCAGAAAACGATATACCTTGCGGGCTATATAAAGACAAAGACTCTAATTTTTTAGCATTTCCCACTATATATGCAGACCAAATACACCAAGCAATGACAATCGCCCTACCCCTGTACATTACAGTGACATTTGTAAGGCAGAACTATGATCTGCTGACAGAAGAGTTGCAAAATCCATACCCAATCTGTTTTTATAGACTGAAAAAACTACAAATTAGACAAATACAAGGAAAAGTAAACATTTCCTTACATAAACGACAAAAGAATGTGACATTTATCACTGCTTGTGACTTAAAATTTGGTGGACTAGAAACTATGCTACGCTACAATGAGGGTTACCACATTTTGAAAACTATTCGTGGCTCCCCACCCTACTGGGAACAAGTGAAAAAAGATTTGTTTGCCATGATATACCAAATTGGCTTGCCCACATTCTTCTTATCTCTGTCTACAGCAGAAACAAAATGGATTCCCTTACTTAGAATTCTAGGTAAAATTATAGATTGCAAAATGTACACAGATGACGAACTATCACAAATTACATGGGAACACAAATGTAGACCAACACAGTCAGACCCTGTCACTGGTGCACGGTACTTGGATTATCAGGTTAATCAACTTTTCCGCACTATCCTACAAAACCCATTAAACCCTACTGGCAAACTTCTTGACTACTTTTACAGAGTCGAATTCCAACATCATGGTTCACCACACATACGTGCCCTACTATGGATAGAAAATTCATCAAAATACACAACTGCCACTAATAGTGACACCGTAAATTTCAAACATATCCACTGCAATACACCAAAGGATGGACACTTTTACAACTTATACCACTACAAACTCATTTTCTCTCTTAAACCTGTCACATAAAAGGAAAATAAATATGCTGCTTCAACTTCCCTCACTACCCCATGCTTACCACTACAATTTTAGAACCACTGCTGCCTGATGAATCACCACCACTTCAAACTCTTCAAAAAAGAATAGCAAAAATTCACACCACACTAAAGAAAAAATAACAGCAACTGACATTTCTACATCTCAGTATTTTCTTAACAATACAGACTTACCACTATATGACAACATACTTACAGTATGATCTACCCTACAATGTCCAACAGTCTTTCACGCCAGACTCCCAGAGGACTGCAAGATTTACGACTACAACTCCATACTACTTGCGGTCTGGAGAGCTAATACGGACCTAAAATACATACTAGCTTTATATGCCTTTGCCATGTATGTTGTTTCCTACATCTCAAGACAACAACGTGGCATGAGTCAATTGTTACACCAGCAATGTGGCATGAGTCACTTGCTACACCAGGCTTCAAAGATGCTGAGACAGAGAGAGAGAGAAAGCAGGAAAAGCTTCCTTAAATCAAGGAGGTTATTTTCTAGACTACTCTGAATTGAATTATTACTTTTTGGACCTGTGTAAGTAACTAGTATTGATTCTGTTTTTGTGGTTGACTTTTCTTAGTTTAACTTTAATTTGCCAGGGAGGAACTGTAGCTGGGAGATATTTGCAGTCATTTGTGATGAGACCTGTTACTTAACCTCTGTGAAATAGGTGTCTGTTAAGGGGAGGAGCTGAAAAGAGCCTAGCTGAACTGTGGATTCAAAACAGGAGTTGTTTGTAGTCTCCGTTTGCTGAGACAGAGAGAGAGAGAGAGAGAGAGAGAGAGAGAGAGAGAGAGAGAAGGCAGCCAAAGCTTCCTTAAATCAAGGAGGTTATTTTCAAGACTACACTGAATTGAATTATTACTTTTTGGACCTGTACAAGTAACTAGTATTGATTCTGTTTTTGGGGTTGACTTTTCTTAGTTTAACTTTAATTTGCCAGGGAGGAACTGTAGCTGGGAGATATTTGCAGTCATTTGTGACTAGAACTGTTACTTAACTTCTGTGAAATAGGTGTTTGTTAAGGGGAGGAGCTGAAAGGGGCCTCGTTGAACTGTAGATTCAAAACAGGAGTTGTTTGTGGTCTCTGTCTGCTGAGACAGAGAAAGAAAGCAGCCAAAGCTTCCTTAAATCAAGGAGGTTATTTTCTAGACTACAATGAATTGAATTATTACTTTTTGGACCTGTGTAAGTAACTAGTATTGATTCTGTTTTTGGGGTTGACTTTTCTTATTTTAACTTTAAAGAGCAGGTTTCTAGTCTTGAATTAGCAGGCTCAGTTAGTTACAAAGCAACATTTTCTTTTGGCAATAACTGATAATGCAGATTATTACCTTCTATTGTGTTTCTTTTCCTTGTATTTAGGATTTTCTTTCATGTGCCACCAAGTATTCCTGAGTGCTTACAAGGCTGAATCGTGAAACCGGAAGTGGCGCAAGTTCAGTAAATGCGATCTATTTCCTTCAGCATAGCATGTATGCGAGCGTTTCATTTTGGTGTTTGTATCGGAGACAGACTGTGAAATATCAACATATGCAGCAATATTTATAAGAAGGTCTCTGTATGCTGTGGCTATAAATAGTGGCAGTACAATGAAATTCCTTGTCTGTGTCTCATCGATTTTTGATGTTCTGTTGTGTGCTGTGTTTCTATATTTGACATTGAGCTGGCACTACTGAGGTGATATCCACATTGGCTGGCACACTTGTATGACAAATGTACTAAGATATCATCTAATATTGACTGTATTACCACAAATGCTAATATCCTTTTGTAATATTAATGTGTGTTTGTAAATATTCTGTGAGTATCTACATCTGGTAGTATAAACATTGGATTACTAGGATGACTCAGGTTGATCGATAGTTATGGCCTAGCAAATGTTCTATGGTTGGATGGTTTGCTGAATTAATTTGGATGACATGTTGTGTGACGTGTTGCATCCTTGCCCCACAGCTGGACGGATTGTGGTGTTAAAATCACAGTATGCTTACATCAGGCATTACTGTATTTTGTACATTTCCTTTAGGTATTTGTTTACTATAAGTAATGTATGCGCGGTGCAGCTATTAGATAGAGATGGAGTGTTTCAGCCACAGCTTGCTGACATACTCCTTCCCAATATTTGTAGGTTATGTCTGCATACGTGTGAGTCGGTATACCTGTTCATCCGATATTGTCATGGTCAGGACATGGTTGCAACAACATATGCATAAGTACTATTGCCTGCACAGTGTTGTCAGTTGTGAAGTTATAATTAAAATTTCAATTGTAGCACAATTTATACCATGTCTGGTGTATGCCATGGTGTTCACACTTCAAGCAGCACAACCTACATAATAGCAATGTGAAGAGTCCCCATTCTGTGACAGAAATTCCTCTTCAATCCTGTCCTCATCCCCCCTGATGGATTGTTGAGGTGCTATCCTGCCATGCCAAAAGTTGCAATCAAGGCATGATTCTTCCAGCGGACTAGGGTAGCAGGTTGTGGATGGGTGCCTTGGTTGGTGTAGGTGTGTACTTGACCACCAGTGAGATCATGGTCTTTGTACAGGTGTTGTACTATTGTCGGGCACGGAAGGGGTTCCACATTAGCATCAGGGGTTCTACTGTCAACTTGTATGTTTTCATGACAAGCAGCCATCATGACCTCAGATATGACACTTGTCAAGGATATTACTGTTGCTGTCCCATGCCAATAACCACTCACTTCATCCCCTTACTGAAAACATTCAACTTCCTGATACCACATGATGCTTGTAAAGCTATTTTGTAATGAGTCATGTGTTATTGGTACTTGTCTGCCCATAATATAATTGTGTATTGGTGATCAAAATTGATGTAAATCAGTCCACAGATTTTAATACAGCTTCAGCAAATGCAAATACGATGCTGGTATTCATATGTTGTTGGATGAAGATTATTATCCAGTTCATTATACTTTAGTTGTACAGGTAACTGTTAAGGCAGCATTCACAGTGTATATTCTACTGCAGGTGCCCACGCTGCAATAATCACAGAACAATGTTGTATAATGCTGCGATGATGGCTACAAATATGACACTTGGTCAGCAGTTAAGGCATATCAGTAGAGGTAGAGGTTGAGGTCACTGGACATGTAGTCCCCGTAATAGAGGAGACACCTATGGTACTTGATTACGATTGTATTGGGTAATAAGGTGGGTAATGACAGTGTTTCTTTGTATTCTCACCTGAAAACATGTGCTATGTTTTGGAGGGATGCCCAAAAGCAGTTTTTAACACTGGTGGTGGTGTATATTTTGAATGTTTACCATTGTACTGTGTACTGCTGTATGTGATATACTCAGTTTCAGCAGCCTGACTAACTCATTGAAATATAACAGTGTGAAGTATCCCTATAATGTGACTTTCTCGTACTAACTCACATTCAGATCTCCGAAGATTCTTCAAAACCTATGAAGTGGAACGACAACGCTTCTTCAATTGATTGACAGGGTCAGGAGAAATGTTCAAAATAGAATCACATCAACATCAGGTATGTGACATGTTTTACTCTATTTCTCTATGGAGGTGTGAAACATGTAGTTGTGCAGATCAATGTTCATTCACATCATTAACACAAGTATTTACAAACTGATTTGCATTGCTCACTCAACAGTATCAGCAAAGGTGCATAGTCACTGTAATTGTTTCAGTCAAGTGATGCATCATGTTGTAAGTATGCAGTCATTAGCACGCTGCATGTAAATTACAGAAACTGCAGCTTATCTGTGTCATCCATTTCCAGTCACCCAGCGAATAATTAATGTATTGCATTGCTGGAGAGGGTTCAGAGGAGGGAAACCAGGATGATTCGGGTCATGAGTGAAAGGACCTATGAGGAAAGGCTGGAAGTCCTTGGGCTGTACTCACTGCAGGAGAGCAGAGACGAGGGGACATGATAGAGGTCTTCAAATATGTGAAAGGGATAAACAGAGGAAGAACCAAAGAAATGTTCAGGCTGAACAAAGGGGACACAACCAGGGGGCATGAGTGTAACCCTGAGGGGGGAAACTACAGGGGAGAATGTAGAAGGCATTACTTCACTGAGAGGGTGGTAGGGCCATGGAATGCACTGCCCCGGGACTCTAGTGGAGAAGGGCACAGTGGAGGGTTTTAAGAGTGGGTGGGACAGGTGTATGGGTATACTGAACCTAAAGACGATCCCCTCGGGGCACGGTGGGGTGGAGGACTGAGTGCCCAATAGGGGATGACAATCGAGCACACATGAAATACCATTAGGCCTATTCTGCTGGCTTTTATTATGTTAGTATGTTGAATGAAATTAAACAATAAGTGAAGTAATGGTAACTGCTTAACGATCGAACAGCCGAAGGCGTTGTTACATCCAATTATAAAAAGGGTCTGAGAAATAGAGCTTTCTAATTGGCTGCAAACATTGTAACAGCCTTATGTTAATCTTGTATTAACATACATGTACAGGTTAGCCATATGCTGAACATGGTTTAACAGTGTTTACATTTTTTTTTTTATTATAATAGCAATTATGTTAATGGTCAGTTAATCACCCTCTAGGTCCACGTGTCACTCGGTTACACCTTGTGCCACAGTACACCCCTAGAAGGTGATTAACAGACCATTAAGATAATCCTTTGTCATGCCTTATTGCTTAAGTGTAATATACATGTCTGTTGATTTATTGTGCTTACACAATGTCCCATCAATGTATCAGTTCAATGTAATGAGTGTGCTTCACATTTCAAAAGCAGGTGAATGATGCAGGGTGCATGTATCACAGATAAATGACAAGTGGCACCTTGCATCACAAGATGCGTGAATCCACAATTTTGGAATGTTGTCTGCATCAAAAAGTGTAACTGTTTTGCCAATGCGGCACTGTGTCTCTCCCTTGCACCACAAACCATGCTGCACAGGTTGCAAGGGGTCTTGTGGTGCTTTTTCAATTTTGGAAGGACTGACACGCAAAAAGCCAGGGTGTCAATGTACAGCACTTAGGAGGTGGTGTAAGGAATGTTCAGCAGTGACGCACAGTGTCGTGAAGGTGACCAGGGTGTGAATCTGGCATTGTTATGGTAAAAATACCTGGTGTTTTGTTGGGGTGGGGGATATTTACTTCAGCATTGCCATCTGCTGGGAGATAGTCAACCTCCTCCCTCATCCGAGAGACGTGCCTGCATAAAGGGCACCAACACAGTCCGCAGAATGTCTCTCTGAAGTAAGGTGCTCTGCAACAACAGCACTGATATGCCCCCATTGTGTCTGTTTCCACTATCCGCCAACCTACTGATTGTGTCTTTTTGGAACTGTCGTATTGCATTCAAGTAGTACACGTCTACATTTCTATTCAATTATGTTTTCGGAATTATATATTGTAGAGAATGACATACAGAGAGCGATGGGGACACTGAAGTGTCGACATCAAGTGGAAGATCGTACATCAACAGTACTAGTGAAGATGAAGGAGGTGATAACACGGTGGGAAATGCAACTGTTGGTTTAGCAACATTTTCTATCACTCCCTACCGATTTGAGCCAGAAGCATGTGACACTTCAATTGATGATCAGACTGACACCGCTGCAAAAGTACCAGAATCCAAAGATGAACAGCTCAGAAACACAGACTGGTATGTAAGCAACTAAACATGTACATCTCTGTTGTTGTTTCATTCACTAAGTCCGACTTGTTAGTGTTGTTGATGTGATCCAGACCCAAATGATTGTATTTAGTGTAACTGACAAACCTAGATGTCACTTGAATAACATCTGTGACATGCTTGCAAACTATGCCTTTTTTTATTTTTATTTTTTTTTTAATCAAAGAATGCTTTTTTGTCTCCTGGACACAGCATTCCCATGGAACACATCTGCAGGCACTCGCACACCCTGGCCAGGAACGCCGTGCCGATTATTGCCCAATCCCTGGGACGACCAATGACAGCCACCACCTAAACTGCAACGCGTTGCATCACAGACACCTAGTGTCCGCAGCGCATGGGTCCAGTGCAGCAGGTCATGCCCATCAGCTGTACTTTCACCCTATTTTCCTCCTAGCATTAAAGCCCCAAAGACCTGGACGTTCAGTGTCATTGGCACACATACATGCTGACGGCCGTTGCTCTCTACACTTTGTTTGTGATGGCAGTTTATACTGCACTTGTCTTCCACCATGTGGTGCTACAGTGTGATGCCGAACCATCACCCACCCCAGAGGAAGGACAACAGTCTTTGGATGCTCAATCCTTTCTATACCCTGCCATCCACAAACGGGTGACTGCAATAATCACCATCCACGGAGAGGCGCCATGTGTGGCATCCAGCGCATGAACCCTCAGCACCACCGGCTCTTTATGTTACATCTATGGTTGTTCACTACAAGGGCTGAAATCATTTCATTCTGGATCGGTTCTTGATACGACAAATACGTAAATCAATACTTTGGATGGTAATTTTTTTAAGGGAATAGTTTGTGGTCTCTCATCAAGTACTGCACCATGATTGATTTTTGCAATTAGACAACAAGTAATATACATATTAGTTTGTCAAGTGCTGTGTTATAGGATAGATAAAACATTTTTTATTTCTTTTACTTAATCAAGATATCACTGTACATACAGTATCTTGATATGTGACACTCTGTTTGACATAATGTGCCAGCCCTCCACTACCACTCATCCATCCTGGTTTCCCATGATCGTAATCTTCGATTGTGCATATCCCATCCTATGCTGACCACAGTCTTCCATGACATAACTTGTTATTGTCTTGCACTAGAATTGTCCCTCAAATTCTGTATGAAGAACTGACTCCGGGTATCCCTCCTAAAATTTGCAAAAGTATACATGTGGCCTTCACAGTGAGCTGTACAACTGCAGTACAGCCTCGTCTCCTACTACTGATACCCCTAGATATGCACGCTAGTATGTTATTTGACCATGCTGAAGCTTTGGTGACTTGGTTGTAGTTCTTCTGGTCAGTACTTGTTATTATACCCTTTTATGGTACAATACCATTATATAACCTGTAGAAGATGCACAAGTTGTTATCATGTGCAAAGGAAAACAAGTCATGTATGCATAAGTCCCACAGCACTATACAGTGCCAAAAAATATAAGATGCTGAACGCTATTCACAACCACTGTGTTCTGCCACCTCGTGGTTGTGGTCACCATGGACCTATCCACCTTTGATGTTGAGGTCACAGCGAATCCAAACCCCTCTAGGGCATAACACAGTGGTTCTGCATAGTTGTCAGTCCATTATAATGCATGTTTAGCCCACAGATAGTCTGCATCTCAGTCCTGTTCTGCATTACTGTGTTTTACCTTTTGTACTCCTGAGCCCTACACACTTTATGTTGTATGTGTAAGTTACCATATCATCCATTTTTCCCACATTCTGTTTCCTCACCATAATCATTCTCTTTACTCATAGGTTACCCACCACACCACCATCCCCATACATTGTGTCACATGTCAACATATCATTTTGTGGTGGGGTATGAAAAAATTAATTTTGACTTGGGTTTCATTTTTTCTTATTAATTGAAATTTTCAGGTGCACATGTCAGGCATGCACTGAAATTCCAGATGTTATTAACTGTCGATGCTGCACTGAAATTGATGTAATAGTGCAATTAATGGATTCATACCACGTGAGACCTTATGTTCAGCATGTGAACTGCGTTACAGAACATCTAGGTTTCCAGGCTGTTTGTTTAAATGAATGGGTATTAGAGACCGCTTACTATCAGTTTAGTCAAGAATATGAAGATGAAGCAGAAGGTCTACAATACACTCACAAGTAGGTATAGCAGTCCACACTGTACTGCATTGCTGTTTTTCAGCCAAGTATTTCATGTAATGAGTGGACAGCAGTGGTCACATTAGCTACCGTTTACATGTACGGTAAGACAATTCACATACTGTGTGACTTCTACGTGAATAGTGTTTGCCCACAGATTGGTTGGAGTACTATGCATAATGACAGCATAAAGTGTAGGTATTCAGTTATAATGATGCGGTGTTCAGTTTGCAGTCACAATGTGACTGAAGGCTCATGTCATACGAAAATATTTGATGTTACTTTCAGGTCATGATGTTAACAAACAAATAAAAATCTATTATAAAAGGGCTCTCAGAAATGCTGAAATCTGTTCTAAATGCCACGGTGAGAGGTAATTATGCATTGATGAAAACCCATGGTGCGATCCGAGGCAAAAGGCCACTGGTAGACTGTTATACAATGCCACTTCTCACCGTGAGGTACAGTCAGACCAGTGGAAATAGGTTTAGGGGAATGGTACAACAAACATTAATTGTTTGTTGCAGCTGTATCTCTGTATTTCTGCTGATTGGCAGTACAGACGTGGCATACATGACGTGTCACATGGTGAACATTTTGATTGGGATGGCATACTTGGTTGGGTACATTTGATCGCTGTCTTCTGTGGGGTGGGGTATGGTAGGCAGCAAGTCACAGTTATAGTTCTGGTATCTTGTAAATATAGCACACATTAATGGTAAGCGGCTGTCTGTGTACAAATGTGGCTCCTTACTTAGCTCATACCATGTTTGAATTCCTGATGAATGTCTGAAATAAAAACTATAATTATACATATTTCATTGATTAATATGGTACAAAAGGGTGTGATGTGTTGCTTAATTCACCATCACCCTATTATTGTTGGTAATATAGTTTCACATCTGTTGTGCAAATTCCTTATTGGGTTGTTCCACAACACGTTCTTTTACTTTGCTTTAATTTTCTCCATTTTCAGGCGATACAGGTACATCGCTTACCAGCAATTTGTGAGATGGACATGGGGCTGGCTTGGAAGGAAAAATTGAGTGCCGTTACCATCGTGTATCATGTACAAAATTAGATCCATTTTTCCATCTGAAGGAGGTGAATATACAGGATTCCGTCTCCCGTAACTTAAGTTACTGTTCTGTATACAAACCGAGTAAATGCAATAAACAAGTTCTGATTAAAGTGTACTACTGTTAAATAATGGTTTTGGTGTGCCACAATTTGCTGTATTCGTATCTGCACTGCTCAACTGAAACAAGAATATATGGATGGACATGGGGATAATTCTTGCATATATGGTGGCATTTGCCGATATTCACCATATTTATTGTTTGTTTTGGAAAAAGGAAACATTTAGTACTGTTCAAATGTTATGGTCAACATGGTACCCCACAGGTGGTTAGGAAACAGAACAGTCCAGTAGCCTATGACCTAATACCACTGTGACGGACTTCACTGTGCTGTGCTGCTATGCAGTTCTGAGGATACTTTCCAGTACCGCACACATTGCCGGTCATTATTGCATACATAGACATCGAAGTCCCATAATAACCTTTGGGCACATCATGAGTTCTACTCCCACTGTACCCTACTCCTTCACCTGCCACCTACTGCTGACACATTCACATCGTCTGTGTGTCGCATTTATTTTTTTGTTCAAGCCTGCCCCAAATCTCAGCAGCACAATCCTTATATTGCAGAGTGTCCCATGAATTCATCAAGCTGTATTTCAATAAGCGTCATCTATTGGCTACTGTAAATTTCAACCTCCATCCCCAGCACAAACTATCTGTGATTGGCATTGTGTTTCTGTGGTTACCTTCATCATAAACATGCTCACCAGTTATACCCCATTGATCCATTAGTAATATGTATGGTGTGTAAGCAATAATACCCTCCAGGGTGGGCAGTATACGGCTATACCGGACCACCCAGGGTCAAAATGAGGCCCGACACAGCAGGCAGAGGGCCTTATAGCTCCTGGAAGGTCTGGTATAGCCCATACCACTCACCCTAGAGGGTATTATTTCACTTAGAAAATGGTCATGTGGTGTACCATACTGTTACTGGTGTGCATTTTCCTAACTATAGGTAGTATTGTTACATTTTGCATTTATGTGCCATATTTTATGATGTGTAAGACTGTAATATCAATAGCTGACATTACAGTAATCCCATCATTCTGCCCTTGTGTGCACGATGTTTAAAACGTGCTACCACCGTTCAGTGAACCCATGTACCTTCAGCAGTAACATGTATATGAAAAGGAAGTTCACAACTCATTATCGCTGTTCTAATAATAAAGTATGTTATGTATACAAAACTACAGTTTTACTCTTTATACATTTATTGAACAGTTGTATATGCAGATCGATGTGATATGCTCATGCAGCGTGTAACATAGCAATTTTACATTGAAGTATTAACTGTTTATTGGCAATTTATTTCATTACTTGCCAGAACAATATAAGCTCACTAATACTGCAAGTTTTAAAACAGTATAAAATTGTTGAAAACCTGAAATGTTGAACAACTGATAAGTTATGTTGTAAACATTCTACAGTACTAACTGTGAGTGACAATAGAAAGGAAAGTGTGACATGTATCAGAAACAATGAAAGTGATACATGGTAAAGCGCTGGAAACGTTGAAAAATAAAAAAATTTTTATCATGCAACACATCTTGTGTCATGCTCTATTTCATTATGTTTAGCTGTTGACCTTGAATTGCAAATATGTGGGTGTCATGCTGTTCATGACAAATTCATGTTAAAGCACAGATGAGGACATCAGGGACAGGATGGATGACTACAACAAATAGAAACCATGTAGGTGGTACAGGCAAAAGGTATTATAATGCCTTGGATCCAGAAAAGGGGTACTGCTGGATGCTAGTATCAGTAACAGTGAGCACTGCAACACAGCACCAGCCGAAGCAATGGCAATCACTTCAAGGGGCAGGGAAGTCATTAGGATGCAGTACAATGTACTTGTCACAACACACCATGAGTTATGTGTGCAATTATGGAAAAATAGGGTGAACAACGAGGGTACCATAAACCTTAAAGAGAGAGGTTTTACCAGAGGGCATAAACTAAAGTTGAAAGGTTGAATGATGAGTAGGGTGATTTTCAGTGACACGGTGGTGGAACTTTGGAATGTGCTGCTGGGTAATTTGTACTGCCAGGAACGGACAATATCAGTTACATTGTGACGGAGGGGAGAGATGGCCTGGGGCACAATCCAGGTAGCTGAGTAATGACAATTTCTTGTTTTTGTTAATGACAGATATAGTGATACGGGTGAGCAACACACAAAATGTACTGTGATATCTCAGTAATAGTTCATCATAGTTCCATTACACATTGCAATGGTGGTATGGGTTAAAGTTGGTGGCTATTCAGCTGAAAGCGACTTACAGACTTTTCAATGGCTTCAGCCTTTGTTGGATGTAGAGGTACAGATGCGAAGAGTGGCAGTGGAGTACTGTTTCTGACATCATTGAATGGAGATGACAGTGCTGATGGACCTGCAGCATACCTGGTAACCAGTTCCTTCATGAGGTGGGATGCGTATCCTGTGTGAACATGTGAAATGACAAAGTTGACAGGCGATCACTTCTGATTGGACATTACATCTAACATTAATCAGAAATGTAGTAGTCATCTTCAATCACCTAAAACCTTGGTAAGATCGCAATATGCCACTAACAGGATGTGGGTTATCGGGGGATTTACCACAGCTGGCGAGAATTTAACCACTCGGCTGCACCTCGTGGGCAAACCACTCAAGCTGTGGTAAATCCACCAATAACCCACATCCTCTGCCTGGCTTATTGCTTAAGTGTCTTACATTGATAAACACAATAATAACATTTTTGGGGGTCTCATAATACCTCTATAATGTACTGTGAAGCACATATTATGAACTGCAATACAGCCAAATACAGTCTTGTTATGCCATTTGTATGACATCACTGTTTTTAACCATTCTTGAGTATGTCATATCAATAGTATAAAAAGACAGAATGCTGACAACAATTAGAGTTATGAGGAATAGCACAGTGGTTATGTTAATGATCAGTTTATAACCCTGTGGGGGCATGTAGCAGTTGGCTATGCCCCGTGACACACTACATACCCCCAAGATGATTAACAGACCATTTACATAACCCATGCTCATGCATTATTGATTAAGTACAGTCTTGTTCTGTGAAGCATTATATCTAGTTCACAATGCTGTTGTAACACAGTTCAAAGGTCAGGGAATGTCATTATACCCTACTGTGGTACAATAGCATTGTAGAACCTGTTTAGACTGCATGGGTCAGAAAAGGGAATCAGAAGCAATGTGCTGCAGAACACAGTGCCTGTGCATAGTTTCCCATCCTGGAATCTCCACGGTCTGTAAAGTAATTCAATCTGCAATGACACAACATTGGTAGCACATATCATACTACATATAACATACAGTTTGGTTAACAACCATGCTGAAAACAGTGATTGATGTTGATGTTGACATGACATCTGAAAAGCTGTGTAGCTGCACTATTGAGGTTACTATGATGTACTGTTAAACTCTTGAACTGTTCACAGCGTGGTTCTTAGCCAAGAACTGTACATTACCCTGCAAAACATACACATACATAGGTTAAAACAAATCAGTATAAGGGTCTGACAAATATAGCATTGCGACTGACTGCAGCCATGGAATCAGCATTGTGTTACTGTTGTATTATCATTTCTGTACAGCATCATCATATGCTGAAGGTCACTTTAACACGACGTAACCTAACTTTCCTTACCATAGTATCAATAATGCATCATGCAACATTACATACCGATAGGGTGATTAACATACCATTAACATAACCATGGGACTGGCCATAGTACTACACAGATTGCTATTCAATGTTATGGTGTATCTTGGCTAACCATACTTACGATAGATTGGTGGTGTCATTGTTTTCTGAATTGTGTAACCCCCTTTTTTGTATTTTGGAAAATGTACAGTGTACTGAGGGTCTCCTGACTTCATCACCGATTGTTGGCAGCTGGAGTTTTCATTATAATGTAGGCATGCAATCATTAACCTGTCGAAAGAGCAGAAATACAGAGTAATGAAGATATTCATGCAATGTATTCATTTCCAACCGCCAAAACACAATCACCACAGTGCCATGGGAATATGCAAGTACAAAACATTTTTACTTCCATGTAAAACACCAAGTACTACTCAGAGTTTCCATTGGTGGTGAAAGCAATAACACATGACTGGGTGTTGCTAGATCTGAGTTATCCACACACCCAACACCGTAGTTATGCACGAGACTGAAGACATTCCATGTATGAGTGTGCGGGTATGTCAGTACTGCCAACATCAATTCATTGTGCGATTACATTACATGGAATACAGAACTTGAAAACTCTAAAGCATTCCACTAGTGGAATGCCCCTCCCCCCAACACATACACATATTGAAAACGTTGAATACATGAAGTCAACATTATAGTACAAGATTAGTACACAGTTTTCAGTTATTGTATTCCATGGCAAACAATCATGTTGTGAGGGTATCTGAATTGCAGCTATAACCAGTGTTTACCTGCTACACATCCCCAGATTAGAGAATGCAGTATGCTTTGGGGCAAAATGTATGATCAGGCTGTGGAACTCCTCCAATGACGAGGTTTGAAAATGAGTAGATTGGCTCTTTATGTCTTTCATTAGTACTGTGCTGCATAGTATGGCCTCTAACTTAGCTGCAGCTCTTGAATCTGTCATCAATATCAACAAGATATGTTGGTTAATTGAACTTTACTTAAGCAGTTTGAATGTAACAAGAAAGGTATTGAATTCTATACAAAACAACAGTACCCTATGCAGTATATTATACAATGGGGTATGAAAATCCTGCAACCTCATTGGTCAAAACACATCACATGTCCGTGTTATGTCCTGTATTATACAATGGTGTGTGAAAATCCTGTAACCTCGTTGGTCAAAAAATGTCACATGCCCGTGGTTAAATCCTGCATAACCCACGGCTGAGGAATGTAATTTCTAAAAAATATAATTAAACACATTCTAAATTTATTTTACACATGGGTCCATTGTATAACCGCAATAAGGCACTCCAGGGTGTGGGTTATTGGGTGATCTACTCACTTCTGCACCTCATGACACCCCACACAAGGCATGGGTAAATTACCCAATAACCCACACCCTCTCGTGCCTTATTGCTTAACTAATGTCACGTCTATGTAGATTATTGAACAGCTTCATGCCTACATTCCACAGAATCATTATTTAAAGTTTGAAGGGTCTGACCTTTACAATATAAATTACTGCCCTTATCTTGATATCTTTACTGTTTCATCACCGACACACACTGACCAACTAATGTTTATATGTCATAACTGAAAAAGAAAACTAATATTTCAATACTGTTCTATAATGTTACCCACTTGGTGTCAACCACTGCTTGTTCTGTTCTTCAGGTCTAAGTTCACCATGGATACAAACTTGAAACACTTCACTGATATGTGCATGTATGTTTAAAATGTGGTTCATGACACTTTTCCATTTCTCTGCAATGACTTCTCCACTCTCACTGGAACTGGACACTGCAGACCAGTACATATGATTCACTATGGAAGATTTCCATAGAGAAACGTCTGAGCAGTCTTTTTTTATTTAGTTGTTTAACCAGGTATAGCACACTAAGCTGAAAGTTTTTTTACAGGAGCGACCAAGTGTCTCTACTTTTTTACCGACGCCTATTATAGGAAGTAATTGAAAATTTACATTGTGGTGCATTCGCAAGTGTTACATGAATGTACAGTACATGTCTGTAATACACTCAGTGTTGCTTGTAAAAAAGAGAAGTGAAAACATAAGCCAAATTCTTTGATTTTTGTGCGAATATGTGCGGCAAAGTCAGCATTTTAATCTTACTTTTAGACACGTGCCATATGTCATAGCAATGCTCTGTGTTGGGCATGTTCTCCGGAATCCATTTGGCTATCTGCCGATGATGGTCTGTTATTATGGTGTCTATCTGTTTATGATGATGTTCAAGGAAATTTACAGTACATTGTAGGCCCTCCAACTCACACCAGGAGGAGCTCTTTAACTCATTGCTCTGAAATAGTAACGTAGAATGCTTGTATTACTCATTGCAAAGTAAGACATCACAGAATGTACTGAATTTGAAGAGAGAAAGATGAATCAGAGGTTAAAAACATCTGAAGAAGGAGTACTTTGCATTATTTATAAGCATTTGACTATATTGTTTTACAACTATAACAACTGTCACAATACTTTTTCTTTGGAAACATGACGTTTTTCCCCAATTATATGTTACCGACATGTCAATGCTAGGTGTTTGTAGTAGTCAGTAGTCACCTCTCATGCTTGATAGGGCAATGGTAACACTGTTGAGATGCACTGTCTTATGGTTTACTGATGCCCTGGCGATCACTCGAGGTGAATACCCCATTTTTATTACATGTACATTACAGGTTGCCCTCTCTTACGCATAACACTTTTGCAATATCCTCTCCAATGCTGAAAACATTACCTGTATAAGCTCAATGTTCAACACCTTATTTATTCTCTGCTCTATGACAGTATATGCACCATATTTGGTGCAATGCCCAGGACTGTCAGAGCATCCATCACCCGATAGCACAAGTCCTCCTTCCGTGTTATCTAGTGTCTGCAGCACTGCAGCTTTCTGTTCAGACCACACTTGACAGACCAGTGGATGCAGGTAAAGTCTTTGATGCATGAAAAATGTCCCTTTGTCAATACATGCGATTTTCATAAACTGAAACATTTTTATAGCCTTTGAAGGGAGTTGCCCAGAGAATAGCAATGCACCAGAAAAAATTAGGTTGCCCACAGGGATGTTACCAATATACAACTGACCTGACCAAGTATTTCAGTACCCACACTTACGGCACAAATGTGTAATGTGCACAGCGGTGCAGCAACGTCTTGATATTGCACCAACAGTTTCAGTCTGACAAATTGGACAAGCAGAAAACAATTGAAGTAGATTTGATTTAAAAACAATAAATGTCTCCTCTTCCTCTGGCTTGTGAGTCGAAACGATGACATACCTGATTAGAATAGGGTAAGAAGTACAAGTGAGACATTTGCATCTACATCTACATCTACATCTACATAACAATGATCAGTACTGAAAAACATGACAGGAAATAATAAAATGCCAGGCACAATGGTGTGGGGGGGATAACAGGGGACAGAAAGGATCGAGCAGCCCATGACAGCTCTATTTCCTCTGTGGAGAGTGTGCATTCTGCATTGTACTGCAGTGGCAACTGTCAATTGCACGTTCGTCTACACAGGGGTATAAACGTCCATGTAACATGGGGTGGAGATGATGGCAGTTACTAACTGCACTCTGCACACACAGAGGTGAGAGGTGCCTTGCCGCTTCATGTGGCCGACCACTCACACCATGGGGCAATTATCGACGTGGCAGACCTTGACCAGATGGTGCTGGTACTGGCGGCGCATGGTCACAGGGACAGGCTGCACAGGACAAGTAAAATAAAGACTACATTACAAATAAATAATAACATGGATATAGAAAACCTGGCAGACTAAGCTGTAAAAAAATTTCACATGAATGTGTACCAAAAATGTTCTAGATATCACATAAAGCTGCAGAGAATGACGTTTCCTTTACTATCCCATAAGTTAGCATACATTTCATTTGTACTCACAACTCAGTTGCTTGCATACATCAACTAATTCATATTAGAAAATGGGAATATACAAAGCTTAATTTGATTTGCTAAAAGTACCAATCAACCGGTCCGGTATGAGACAACAAAGACTGGGAAATATGTAATCCCAGTCTCTGTTGACTCATATAGTTCTAATAATGGTATTTAACCATTGACAACCATCTAAAGAAAAAACTGCATTGTAATGCCGGTGGACTAACTATTTTATGAAAGCAGTAAGACATAGATACCTAACAGCTCTATCATTCAAACATATATTTCTTGAAACATATATAAAGCAGTGGCACATTTTATATGGGCACTAATAACCAACAGGGTGGGTGGTATTTGGCTATAAGGGCCTCCGCCAGCAGGCATTGGGACTCATTACACCCCTCAGCAGTCCAGCATAGGCCAATACCGCCCACACTGTAGGTTATCATGGCTTACTTTATGTTTCATATGACGTTTTCTTACACACACAAGTTATTTCATAATATGTACACAGAATGAGCAAACCTATTCATGATTACACATAAATAATGCTGCATTTATATTCTTGGGTTCACCATTAGAAGGTGCACATATATCAATATGCCTTTTCATATACTGGGTACTCATATCAGATACTGGGTAGTCATATCAGATGACCTAAAAGTGGGCAACAATGTGAGACAGCAGTAAGGAGGGCTGGGGGGACACTGGGATGCATAGGGAAAGGCATCACTAGTAGGAAACAGGAAGTTGTTATCCCTCTGTACAGAAAGCTGGCGAGACCCAATCTGGGGTACTGCATGCAGTTCTGGAGAACCAATCTCCGCAAAGACATAAACAGGATGGAGGCAGTCCAGAGGAAGGTGACTAAAATGGTGCAGGGTCTGCACCGGGAGACATATGAAGAGAAACTTAAGGCGCTTAATATGTATAGCCTTGAGGAAAAGAGGGAGAGGGGGGACATGACAGAAACTTTCAAATACCTCAGTGGAATCAACAAAGTCCAAGAGGGTAACATCTTTCAGAAAAAGAGGTGTGCAAGAACAAGAAGGCACAATTTGAAGATGGGGGGGCAGCTGAGAGCTAATGTAAGGAAGTATTTGTTTACAGAGAGGGTTGTGGATGCATGGCACGGCCTTCCAGAGGAGGTTGTGGAGTCCAAAACAGTGGTGATATTCAAGCATGCATGGGACAGTCATAAGGAAATTCTAGGGGGTTGGGGTAGGAAGAAGTAGGCTGTTGGTTAACTAGGATCGGCAGCGTATCCATTAGGTAGGGAAATGGGCAGCCTGGGTGGGCCAAGCAGTCCTTATCTGATGTCAAATTCTATGTTTATATGTTTCTTGTCTGATAGTGTCACAGCACATATTACATAGGTATTTACTTTGAAGCGTTGTGAAATGAGCAGTTGCTGTCCTCATCTGAAGAAGAGAAATACTCAGACTGTGCTTCTGGAACGCTTGTCAAATCTGATGACATGACATCATCAGTGTATGTGTAGCCAGGGTGTTCATCTGTTTCTTTTATACAAACATCTTGATTGTGGCCTTCATGGTACTCAAGTGTTGGTGCATTGATCAAATTGCACTGTATACCGATTTCATGTGTTTGCACTGAGGCCTGTACAGCTATATTGCAACAGTTAGAAAATACATTTCACATTAGTAATGCATAATATCAAAATACCTGGCAAGCAAATTGTCTTCACATAAATAAAGTCATTAACAATTCATAGTGTTTAACAATATGTAGAATCACTGTAATACAGCATGTTTGACAAAGCGCACACATTTGAAATGCATGTAGAGTATAGGGAAGTGCTGTTCTGTATAGATTTCCTTCCATTTGCAAATGCTGATCTACCACAGCTCCAAGGTCATGGTATGCTGTTCTATCATACTGTGGTAGAACAACATTCTAGAACCTATTTAGACTGCATGAATCAGTTTCATTCTGAAAGCAAAAGAACTTACAAGACATTTTTCACACAGTACTATACACTATTAAAAAAATACAGGATGAGCAACTCTATGCACAACCGGTGTGTTTTGCCACCTCGGGGTTCTTATTCTCAGGGTCCTCTCCAGCTTCGCTCGACAGGTCAGAGGGAATAGGAAACACTCTGTGGTAGAAAACACTGATTAGCAATAGTTGCCCATCCAGTACTCCCTATATGCAGCTACAGTCACTATTGGATAAAAATTCACAGTACAACATTTTTTTTGTGACAGTGATAGATATTTTTTGAAGTACTACAGAGGCAAGACAAGTACAACCAGGTGTCACTGTAGAAAAGTTGACATGACATGCAAAGTTGTGAATGACGACTAATCACCCTGTAGGGGCATGTAGAACTTGGTTACACCTCGAGCTACATTACACCCATTCAGGATGATTAACAGACCTTTAACATATGAAGTGGACTTGCGGTAAGATTTAAATACTAATTCAACACTGGGCAAAACTGTATTTGGTTTAACACTGCACAACAACATAAAGAATTATATAAGGTACAATCAATATATTTAGCTTTGCTGTACCATGATTTGACAATTGTCAGCACCTTGATATAAACTCTTCTTAACGAGGATGGTGTGTGTGTAGTCAAGGCAACACATACCAAGTACTCCCCGGTGATTGACCATTTTATGGAAATCCTCCAGTAAAGATAAATACTAACCGTGACTAAGATAGGGAACCCGTATGTTGCATTGCATCCCTCTTGTAATCTTTGGTACTTCACAAGACGTAGTATTGGGTTTCCGACAGTAGTCATGAAAACTTTGAGAAAATGTACTGTTGCAGAAAGCATCCTGCACATAACTCATGGGCATTACATCAGTGTCCGTGGATGTATCAGCTAATGTGCTTGACTGCTGATCATCACTCACTGTCACTTGAAAAACATCACAGTCATCATCATTTGTGTACACAACAGGCAGTTGTAAGGTCTGCTGCTTGCAAATTTTAATCTTTGAAATATCCTGCAAGGCCCAAAAAACACATGACATTACTAAACATAACTGTTCATAGAACATTGTAAAAAATATGATGTAATGTTATATCATCCATTGCAAATTTCAAAAGATGAGTAATCATAGCATTGCCATATTGTGCTGTTAAAATGCATGCAAACAATAAATGTAATTCATGCATTGTGTATGCATGCTGTATACATGCTCAATGTAGTATGTCATAATGTAAACAAGCACGCTGATTGTGACCATACATGTATAACACTGACTTACCTGTCACAATGTTGAGGTGATTTATGTTGAGTAACAGACAGTTGCTGTTGGTGACAACCATGATGTGATGTACAACCATGAATTATGCAAAGACTCATTTGAAGACTCTCTGTGTGATAACACCGCCGTGCGAGTATGCAAGGTGATTGTCTTTCCTTTCAGTGTATTATTGGGGAAATGCCAGTACAGGATGTAGGAAGTGAAGAGATTTAATCACAACTATAGTTTCACTGAAGAACGAGGATGAAGGATGAGTGCATCTAATTTCTGTGTTACCTGATATTGTACTACTTCTAACATAAATACATTCTTAATTATGAGGATTACATGTTCCTCATGAAATGAGCACAACATGTTTTTGGGTTGTGGGGGGGAAGGGTTCAGGAAATGCACAAAATAAAAAACTAAGAATGAAATCCCATTTTTTTAAAACTACCAGAACATCCCAGTTGAGATGCATTAGGCTGAAACCCATTTGCAGGTACAACCTGAGAGCACAGGGAAGTTAAGTGACTTGCTCAGGGTCACACAGTATGCAAGTGGGGGCTGCGGGATTAAAACCCAGGTCTCCAGATTTGAAGATATATGGTCTTCCAATAGGTGCGTTATGAATTATTTAACTAGCACTGGTTAGAAAGGCCTTCATTGTATCAACTTGAACCACTCACTAAACACAACACCTATAACAAAGACTCAAACAATCCAGACACAGGGATTTGTTTGACAATTTGATATGAGTTGATATACACTTACTTGCAGACACAGACAATTAATAGTTCCTCTACTGTTGTACCATGAGGAGGGAAGTGTGTGTGTGAGGGGTGGGGGTGGGGAAGACATAGACAATACCGGATGAACAACTATGCAGTACCAGTGTCTTCAGCCACAGAGGGATTCTGATTCGCTCTGACCTCAAGACCGAAGCTCGAGAGTGCGATGGGAATCGGAATCCAGGGGTAACAAAACACACTGGTTGTGCATGCAGGTGCTCATGCTGGATTTTTCATAGTGTATAGCAGTGTGAAACATGTGTTTTGTGACTTCTTTTGCTTTCAAAATGAAAGTGACTCACGCAATCTCTAGAGGTTCTAGAATGCTGTTGTACCACAGTATGGTAGAACACAGATCACCTCACAGTTGTCTGTATTCCATAGAACAGTGGTCCATAGCTTTTAATCGTTCCTCATATTTGAGATTGTTCATAGATTTTAGTCGTTTAGTTGCCTTTCTCTGTACGCCTTCTATTAATTTCTTTCCATGGTTTGTAGTAGGCATATAGAATTAACAACAATAATCCAATTGTGATCTCACTAAGGTTGTATATAAAGGAATAATCACCTTTGAATCTCTACTTTTTATGTGTTTAAAAATACACCCCAGTAGTTTTTGCCATTTTTTTTACTTTTAGTAGGGTATGTGTATCAAAAGTTAACTTGTTATTTACTAGCACTCCCAGGTCTTTTTCATTTGTTGTTTCAGTAAGTTGTACTTTATTTAGCATGTATTTAAAGTTCTAATTATTGTATCCCAGGTACATCATTTTACATTTTTGTTCATTAAAGAACATTTTTGTTTCAGTAGCCCAAGCACTAATTCTATTTAGTTCAGACTGAAAATCATTAGCAGCCTGTATATTATTGATTATACATCCCATTTTGCAGTCATCAGCATACTCGGACATCCAAGTATTACTAGATGGCTGCATTGTTGATATCAAAATATTACAGAGGGCAGGGCCCAAGACAGATCCCTGTGGTACCCTGCTACTGACAGCCTCCCAATGAGAATGATGGCCTCTAATGACCACATGTTGACGTCTGTTATGTAACCAAGATATGACCCAATCTATGATGTTTGAGGGAAATTTAAACTCATACAATTGTTTTATTAAAGCTTGATGTGAGACTTTATCAAATGCTTTGAAAAAATCAAGCAAAACTATATCCACAGGAAGCCCTTTATCAAGGGCTACATTGACATTTTCAAAAAAGTTTAAGAAATTAGTTAAACAAGATCCTCCCTGAGAAAAACCATGCTGTGTTAGATCCTGCAGATTATTTGAAATGTGATCTTCTATTCTTACTAATAGTAATCTTTCAAATATTTTTCCAATTACAGATGTAAGACTAATCGGTTGATAATTAGTTACATCTTTTTCACTACTGGTTTTATGGATTGGAGTAACATATGCCTCATTCCATGTTTGGATAGTTGAACCCTGATTTAAAGAGGCATTAAACAAGTAAGTTAATGGTCCACTTATAACATTAACTGTTTATTTGAGAAATCTCGGGTGAATATTATCTAGACCTGGGGAAGAATGAATTTTTAGATTACGTACTAACTTTTTTACCTCATTAGAACTAATCTGAGAGTGCTGATTATTTTGTAAGTAAGGTATTATGTTTACATTAGCTTCCAATGGCATAAATATACTAGAAAATAATTTATTAAATTCATTGGCCATTTTTAATTCATTACTTACTAGTCCATCAGCTGTTTCAAGTGGACCAACTACATTGGAAGTACTTCTTAAAGAGCCAATATAATTACAGAAAGTTTTACAGTTGTCAGTAGTTCTATTAGCCACATTTAATTCAAATTCTTTTTTAGCTTTTCTTATTCTGTTTTTAACACTTTTGTATTTTTCTTTATATAAATTCCAATTAATTACTGTGGGATTCTTTTTATATTCTCTAAAGTATTTCTTTTTATTATTTATACCCCTTTTTATATGTTTGTTCCACCATGTTGGTGTTCTAACTTTCTAAGGCCTTTTTTATATTTCTGTCTAATTGGGACCCATGTATCCATACAGTATTCAATCTTGTTCCATAGATGTTCCCATATTTGATTTAAATTAAGGCCTTGGAATTCTGTATTCCAATCCCAGTTAGATAAATATGTTATTATTTTTTTGTAGTCTGCATTAGCAAAATCTTTTATACTGGTTACTCCATTCATTAAATCATAACTGATGTATTACTGCCTCTTGACCAATACTTCCGAGTGGAACGAACAAAAAGGTTCCATTTCTTATGGACAACTTCATCCTTCGACCATGTGTGTAAACTGACTGAATTCTTATTTGTGTTGCTGCAACCACCAACCACACAGCGACCAGGCATAATGAGACAAGTACAATAAGATGGTGCGTACCAAAATTACATATAAATATAATTAATAAGGGTAGTGAGTGCAAATTTCAGCAGAAAACAAAAAAAGAAAACAATAAGTTATATAATTGATCTAAAATCCCTTGTGGTTAACACATATATAACATACAATAGGAAAAAGAGATGGTAGCCTATGTTTGGGTCTCAGTTACCATACATCCAGTCACAGTGAGACAGAAAAGCAATTATTCAAAGACGTAACATACAGATTCAATCAAAATTGCACACTATTTCTATGTGATCAGGAAAACTTGTATGCCTCTTGTTCAAATCACTTTCTGAACAGACTGATGGTATGTCACTGCAAAACGAAGCGTGAAGCACACATTTCAAAACCAAACCACTGGACACTTGCTGCATGCCATCACAAAGTACATCTGGCAGGTAAGACTGCAGTGCAACAGTGAAAACATAGCATCAGCCAGTTCAACAACAACAAAGTTAATTATTGTCATGGAAATCTGAAAGTATTTATTAGGTGCATAGCTAAATTGTGCAATCAAAATAACACACATGAGCAGGATCACAGTTCAACACGAGAACTGTCAGCAGTAAAAAAAACTGTACACGAACAACAGAAATATTGAAATTAATGAAAGGAAACATAATTATTACAACACAGACTGAGGAGCACAGTAATAGCTAAAAGATGAAGCAGGGATTCAAGAATCACAGACTGGGTACCAAATACAGGGACCTATGAAATGGCAAAATACAATCTACAAAATGAAACATTTAAGCTTTTAGAAACAAGCACTATATACAAAATACAGGCTACAAAATTAGTTAAGACAAGCAGAAACCTATTGATTATCCCAAGGTTAATTCACCAAAATGATAAATAAGTAACTTGGTCATAAGGCAGCACGGATAAAAACACCACTTAGCACAGCTACAATGCGCTACTACCGTGGCGGGAAAACACAATATGTGGATCATCAATGTACTGAATCTACATCACACACGCTCGGGTTTTTGAAGATTGTCGATCGACGTGTCTCACGAGACACGTGTTGACTTACGGAATTACACATAATTACGAGTGAAATAACAGAGAAAAGAATGACAAAAGCAAACTACAATTTGGATATGGTACTTTATTAACTAATGATCAAACAGATTCAGCATTGAAAATGTTTACATTTTGACATAGAAACCTGCTCTTTAATTTGCCAGGGAGGAACTGTAGCTGGGAGATATTTGCAGTCATTTGTGACTAGACCTGTTACTTAACCTCTGTGAAATAGGTGTCTGAAAGGAAGGAAGGAAGGCACTCCTCAGGGTGGAGGGTCAGAGTTGTAGTTGATTGTTTCTGGAGGGCATAGGTTTACTCCCAGCCACCCTGACCCTCACCCCACCCACCCCAAGTGCATAACTTCCTTTATAGCAGGGGTTCTGATATCACTTCCCCAAAACTGCTAACAACATACACCTATTCATATCCTTAAAGGCACAACACACGGAATAGGGGCTAGAGACACTCACAAGTGTGCACACTCTAAAACGAGACAAACAAAAAGCATCTGTAACAGGAAGGGACACAGACATGTGGGGAGTGATGCAATGCACTGGTTGTGGAGCAGCAGTCTTCTGGGGAACATTCTGGAGACTGCATTGCTGCCCTATTTGCAGGCACCTCTCTGATCTGAGGGAGGAGGTTGTTCATCTCCATGCTGACCTGGCAAGGATTTGGTAAACCTGATCCCCACCCAGGGACCACCCAGGCCACCACCACTACCTCAGAGGTTGCCAAGAAACAAGAGTGGTTGGACCACAGTGGGCTCAGGCAGGGTGAGGGTGGTGGAACAGAGGTGCATCCTTCCAGTTGTGCCTCTCCACAATTCATTCACCACTCTGGTGGAGCATGGTTCCTTTATGGAGGCACCCATAGTGGAGACCAATAAGGATGCTGGAAACCTCCACAATGGAGGGTGGCACAGGACCCCACAGGGGAAGGAAACAACTCCTGATGGGGGACTTAGTTGTTAGGGGTGGAAGAACTGAGGGAGGGAGGGGAAAGGGAAGTAAGGTGCTTGCCCGGCGCCATGGCTTGGAGGGACAGGAAACGAATCCTCAGAATTGGGGGAGCAGTTGCAAAGGGGAGTGAGCTGGATGTCATTATTGACCTAGGGACAAATGACCTGGCTGTGAATGGGATCAGAGCAGTGTAACAGGAGTTTGTGGAGTTGGGGAGGGGCCTTAGACAAGTAGCATACATGGTAACCTTCTCGGAAGTGCTGCCTGTCTATGGCATGGATGAGGCTAGGGTACACTGCTCCATGGGATTCAATGACTGGTTGAAAAACTGGTGCAGAGCTCAGGGATTTGGCTTCATTGGGGACTGGAGCTCTACTTGGAGGGATGCAGGCCTATACAGTACAGGCCCAATGGTCTGCATCTATCCAGAAGGGGAACCAGGATCCTAGGTGATAGGTTTAAATGCTTCATTGGCAAGCATTTAAACTAGCCAAGGGGGAAGGCATTGAAAAGGAGAAGGGAAATCCTAGCCCCCCAAAACATCAGGGTAGTTAGTGAGGTAAACACCAAGATAGAGCAGTCAATAGGGAGAAGGGCAGGGGTAAAGGGAGAAAAAGACAAGGGCAGTAAGGACAGAGATGGGGCACAAAGAAATAAAGCCATAAAAAAATGGAGGGTAATGAGTACCAATGCCATAGTCTAGGTAAAAAGCTCCCCAAAATGGTGGCCTTGTGGAAGAGGGATGCCTGGATATTGTGGCAGTCACAGAAACATGGCACACAGAGAATCATAACTGGTATGTCAACCAACCAGGGTACACAATCTACAGGAGGGACAGGGAGGGAAGACGAGGAGGAGGAGTAGTAGTTCTCTATGTAAGTGAAGGGATCAAAGCAACAGAACTAAAGGGTAAACAGGGAGGAGAGGAGGCACTCTGGGTCACCCTGGAGACTGGAAATGGCACCACAATCCACACAGGGGTTGTATACAGACCCTCCATCTCAGGGGGAGGAAATGGACAAGGAAATGATGGAAGACATCCTTAGGATGGCAGAGAAAGGGGAGATATTGCTGGTGGAGGACCAGAATATGCCAGATGTTAACTGGATCATCTTTGCTACAGCCACATCCAAGAGCAGGGCCATTCTCGATGCCCTACAGGGAGCATGCCTCAGACAGTTAGTTTTGGAACCCACTCGGAAGGGAGCAATCTTAGACCTGGTACTCTCAAATGGGGATGGAGAAGGGATCTCTGATCTTGAAGTGGGTAGCCATCTGGGAACAAGTGGCCACCAAACAGTGTGGTTCATGATAAACTTAGCTGTAGAGTCAAGCATACAAAGTGAAGGTACTGGACTTCAGGAGGCTGATTTTGTCAAAATAGGAGAGTGCCTCAAAAAAGCACTAGCAAACAGACAAGAAGGTGGGGTGCAGCAACAATGGGAAAACATCAAAACTGCCATCACAGAGGCAAGAAGCCTTTGTGTGAAGCAAATAAACAAATCAAAACTAAAGAAAAAAACACTATGGTTCTCAAAAGAAGTGGCAGGGAAGGTTAGGGAGAAAAAGATAGCATTCAGGAAGTAAAAAGAAACACAGAAGGAGCAGGACAGAGAACTGTACCAGTTAAAGCAGAAGGAAATGGGGAAGACAGTCAGAATAGCAAAGGCCCAAACCGAGGAAAAGATAGCCAGCTCGGTTAAGAAGGGGGATAAAATCTTTTATAGGTACATTAGGGAGCATAGAAAGACCAAGACAGGGATACTGAGGCTGAATAAAGAGGAAGGTGGTTGGGCAGAGAGTGACTGTGAAAAAGCAGGGATACTTAACGAATGCTTCTGCTCAGTATTCACAATGGAAAAGCAGGGGGAGATACCTAATCCAGTCAATAGAAGCACTCTGGAAAAGGGGGTTGATATTAGTCCTTTCAGAGAAGAAAGGGTTCCAAAAGAACTCTTAAAATTGAAGGTGGATAAAGCAATGGGGCCTGACGGGATTCACCCCAGAATTCTAAAATAATTAAGGGAAGAACTAGTAACACCACTGACTACCCTTTATAATAAATCATGGGAGGATGGTGTGGTACCTGAGGACTGGAAGAGGGCGGATGTGATTCCCCTTCAGAAAAGTGGGAGCAAGACAGAGGCAGGAAACTACAAACCTGTCAGTTTGACCTCAGTGGTAGGGAAAATAATGGAATCACTTCTGAATGAAAGAATTGTTGAGTACCTAGAGGCCAGTGGGGCACAGGACCCAAGGCAGCATGAATTCACAGCAGGAAGGTAATGTCAGACAAATTTAATTGATTTCTTTGACTGGGTGACCAAAGTAGTAGACCAGGGAGGGGCTGTGGACATGGCCTACCTAGACTTTAGCAAGGCATTTGACACAGACCTGCACAAAAAATTAATAAACAAATTAGCCAGCCTGTGAGTGGGTCCCAGGGTGGTAGCCTGGGTAAAACACTGGCTGGACAACAGGACACAGTGGGTAATAGTAAATGGAGTCCACAGTGAAGAAAGAGGGTTACTAGTTGGGTACCGCAGGGTTCAGTACTGGGGCCAGTCCTTTTTAATGTCTTTATAAGTGACATTGCAGAGGGACTGGAAGGGAAAGTATGTCTCTTTGCAGATGATACAAAGATCTGCAACAGGGTTGATATGCAAAGTGGGGTGGAAAGGATGAAAAGGGACTTGGCAAGGTTGGAGGAATGGGCAAATATATGGCAGCTTAGATTCAACACAAAGAAGTGCAAAGTAATGCACCTGGGAAACAAAAACCCAGATGAAGAGTACACAATGGGGGGGTGAGATACTGACAACAACAAAAATGGAAAGGGACCTGGGTGTAGTCATATCATAAAGGTGGGCCAGTAATGTGAGAAGGCAGTAAGGAGGGCTGGGTGATACTGGAATGCATAGGGAGAGGCATCACCAGTAGAAAACAAAAAGTTGTTGGCCCTCTGTACAGACAGTTGGTAAGACCACATCTGGAGTACTGTGTACAGTTCTGAAGACCCAATCTCTGCAAAGACATAGACAGGGTGGGGACTGTCCAGAGCAGGGCAACCAAAATGGTGCAGGGTCTGCACCAGAAGACAAATGAAGAAACACAAAAGTAGCTTAAGATGTATAGCCTCGAGGAAAGGAGGGAGAGGGGGGACATGATACAAACTTTCAAATACCCTCAAAGGAATCAATGAAGTCCAAGAGGGTAGCATCTTTCAGAAAAAGAGATGTGCAAGAACAAGCGGGCACAATTTAAAGATGGGGGGGATGGCTCAGAGGTAATGTGAGGAAGTATTTCTTCACAGAGAGGGTTATAGATGCATGAAACGGCCTTCCTGAGGAGGTCATAGAGTGAAAAACAGTGGAGGAATTCAAGAATGCATGGGACAGACATAAGGCAATTCTAGTGGGGGGTAGGAGGAAGTAGGCTGTTGGTTAACTAGGATCTTCAGCTTATCCATTAGGTAGGGAAATGGGCAGACTAGGTGGGCCAAGTGGTCCTTATCTGCCATCAAATTCTATGTTTCTATGTTTCTAAATCCTAATATTAAACAGCAACTCTGACAAATGGGGAACAAATTCTTAAACAGCACTGAAATTAGTGCAAAAAAGCAGAATACCTAGTTTTGAAAATTCCCTTGCATTGTTCCTTATGCACATTTAAATTTATAGACACACACACTGCGGAAATAAGAATACTACTAATTAAAGACTTAGACACTATACAAAAATTCAGTGATGATAACATACATATTGAATGCGACACCACCATCCTACGCCATCAAAGATGACCACACACTTTAGAGTTATGCACATTGGCTGACTTTGTAGCTTACCAGGACAATCAAAAACACAGAAAGACTTCCCCAAAAAATGACTCCAACAGACTGCTACCTGAAACACATAGTGATGAGTGCTGCACCATTCACCAGCCACACACTGAAAATCAACCCAGTCTTTGCTTGCCCAACAAAAAAAAAATATGCATTATTGTCATTTCAATAAAACAACTGACCCAGAAAACTACTATAGTGAATTACTATTCCTATCTCATTCATGGCGAAAAGAACATTCAATTAAAATACACAACACATACTATGACACATACAAGGCCTACCAAACCACTATAGATGCAAACTATAAACAATACAATCAGAACATTGACATGACAGTTATTGAATAAACCTTGTGATAATCTCTTCAACCTCTGTGAGGACCTTCCTTCCTACTCAACTATTCCACACACAACTAACACACCATCTCCCACGTCATGCCACTTACTGTACAATTTATCTCTAGATATTGGCATGCCTCCTATAAACCAGCAACAAAAGTTAATACAACACTTCATAGATGACACATAGTACTACAAACTTATGCAACAGCTAAATACAGAACTGCAATTTGTTTGTCACCTTCATTACTTCAAAACAACAGATACCACATGCTACACATTTTTATCCGGTGGCACAGGAGTTGGCAAAAGCTATGTTACAACTGCCCTATTCCAAACCTTTCAATGCTACTTCAATAAACAGCCAGGACAAAACCCCCACACATGCCACTTAGCCATGGCAGCTGCCGCAGGTAAAACTGCACATAACATCAATGGACACAACCTTCACAGCCTGTTTTAACATTCCAGCATCACAAACCCTCTCCTACAAACCACTAACATCTGAAAAAAGACATACATTACAATGCAAACTAATACATCTTAAAGTACTTTTCATTGATGACATCTCTATGGTCCGCAATACATCATTCAATTTCATTCACAAGCATCTATCAGAAATAAAAGGAAACATCCTCCCATTTGGCAGAATATCTTTAATTGCCATAGGAGACTTGTTCCAACTAAAGCCCGTTTTTGACAACTACATCTTCGAAAATCTTGCAACCAATCTACAGCAAGATCACTTTCTCCTCTTTGAGTTGCAAATCATAATGCGCCAAAAAGAAGATACATATTCCACACAATTGCTAAATCGGCTATGCAAAGGAACTCGTATCCCTGAGGACATATCAATCATCACAAAAAGACAAATCACTCCACCCATTCCCTTTGAAACTTTACCACACATCATGTCCACAAATGCCGAAGTCAATCACATCAATCACCTAAACTTCGCAAGTATCACTAAAACAGTACCACCATTCATTTTCATAGTGCAAGACACCATGACAGGACCTCTACCCACATCAAAGAGAAAATCATTAACACAATACCCACAAACACTACACAAACTATGGGGCTATACCACACCCTCCACATTGTTACCAACCTTCATTGTGATCTAACTTCCAATATCAATGTGGAAGATGGTCTGACCAATGGTGCATCAGGAATTCTGCAACACATTGACACTGACATCAACAAGACCCCACAAATACGTTGGATACTATTTTACTCCAACAACTGGCACAACTCAAAGACAAAATCATCACCACCTATACTGCTCCACTATATCCCACACCTGGACACCAATCCTTCCAAAATCTAAACAATTCCAATACAGTAAAGCTCACTTTACTATTATATGAAAACAGTTCCCCATCTATCAATCATCAGTGTGCACAATCCATCGTACTCAAGGAGACACACTAAAAGAAATGCATATGGGTCTGTTCAAGAATATAGGTTACCAAGGGGCACATAAGTTTGTTGGCATTAAATAAAAAAAATAAAAACAGCTGCTAAAAGGAAAGTAGTTCACTATGTGTGTATCTGCCTATAGAGATACTTAACATAGCATCAGATTTGTAATACATTCCTTTTTATTATTTTTTGGGGCTTGAGATGTGCTTTGCTGCTATTTTCTGCTCCCTGAAGAGTGACATTGTGAGCCACATATTTTGTGCTTGCTACTAGGATCCCACTGTGCATCACACTGTACAACCAAAGTAAGGGATTAATACTTACATTCAGAATTTGCAGTCCCATAGTGTCCTGTCACCTTTTACTGCTCCCTTCAGGTGCAGTGTTGCTCTGAATTTTCTGCGATGGGTGTAACTTGTGGTGTCTGCATTTGTTTTTTTTTTCAAATGTAATAAACTTTATTGAAATACAACAAAACAAGGTACAATAATCACCATAAAGTGTAAAAATCATACAAAGTAATGCCAACTGGATTAAACAGAAATGATCCCAGATGGTATGCATTACAGTTAATATGTGTGATCCCCCTCAACCCTCCCACAGAAGGAGAAAAGATAGCATGCAATTATGAAACATAATATGACAACCCCCTACCCCCCTCCCTCCCACCAGCATCGGAGGAACAGTATGATACCATGGAGAAAAGAAAAAAACTGGATTAGAAAGCCTGACATAATTCACAAGTATGTAAAAGAAAAGCTATTTAAGTATTTCTCAAATTACTCAAAGCATCAGTAAGACTTGTAGGGGTTCCCAAACACGGTTAAAGGTTATTAATCTATCAGCCATGCTGGCTAGGACACTGTAAAGTGAACAGGATCTCCCTATACCACCCAAAAAATTGTGGTATAGTTTGGTCTAACCAGTGCCAGAGAATCACCTGCTTCGCACATACTGAGATCAGAGCCATATGCAGTATCTGGTTTCCCATTAGGGCATTAGAGTAGTCCCCCAGAATGCAAACTTCAGGGGAAAAAGCATTTCAAAGCCCCAATAAGTGATCTAAACATGAACAAATTGCCTTCCAGAAGGGGGCCACTCTTTCACAGGACCACAAAATATGGAGAAGAGTGCCCGGTTCTTTACCGCATCTGGAACAGAGATTGCTGGTAGTTTACCCATTTTATGCAATTTAACTGGAGTATAGTAAAGATTATGTATGATTTTAAATTGCATAAACTGGTATCTGTCCCACTTAATAAAAGTATAAAGATGTTTCCAGATAACTGACCAATCCCTGGAAGGATTAGGGGGTCGGAAGAGATTGGTCCCAATAGTAGAACCTTGGGCCCTCACTAGCAGCTAAAAGGTCACGCAATGTGCGGTAATAATACGAAACTCGATGGGAATTGGGGGCCTTCTGAATGAGAGGAATAATCAAGCTACCAAAAGGGCAGAGACAGGAGCCACTACCTAAAAATTGAGTAAGCATGTGAGATAACTGGGAGGTATCAGAAACACACTGAGGCGGACCAGTGATATTTGATGTGGGCATGCTGAAAATGCAACAGTCTATGGTTAACGATAAGGTCACTAACTGTATCAACCCCTATGTTCGACCAAAATCTTCTTGACAGTGGCCGGGCAGCTATACAAAGAGTTGGGTTATTAAATAAAGGTTGGGCTATATCCTTGTGAGGGTTAATTCGGAGGAGAGTGCAGTTGTGAATGAACTTGAAGGGAAGCTTCCAGTGGAGTGTCCCCTAGGAGCCGGGGTAGTCTCTTCCTGGAAAGGCAAGGAAGCATCCAGATATCAAGGTGTCTGCATTTGTTACACCCATCACACTGGCCCCAAAGTTACTTTTCACTTTATTTTTTTCCTCTGTGGGAGTTGCGATGGCTGCAGCAAACTCCCAGCTTGTGCTGCCAAATAGTTTGCTTCCCCTGGACCCCTGCAGCATGCAGTTAATGAAAAGTTTCACCCCCCACTTGACTTGGTGTCTGAGATTTCTGTGTGTTTGCATGTCACAGTTGGGGGCTCAGTTTTCGTTCCCGCAGCGTGTTTTGACAGTAGTTTCATCGGTGCCTTTAATTAGCTGATTTTGGGCTATAAAGTCCATTGTTTCAGTGCGATCACTCCATTTAGCTGCCCACAGAAAGAGAAGAAGATTACCACGTCTGAAGCAATCCAGGTTGTTATGACCTACTGGAGGTAAGGCGCTACTTGTGCTCATCATGGGGGATAAGGTGCAGAGACTGAATGTGCTGCTCTTTCACTGATCGGGAATCACTGCCGGCAACGTTAAGCAGTTCCAATGTGGTTCCCATTCATTTAGTGTGGCTATTTCTTTTATTTTTTTAAAAGAGTTCATCAGCAATATGAACACATACCAAGCCCTGTGGTGTGTGCCTGCACCTGCCACGGTGTGTGTTGGTTTGCACTACCTGTTTCGGGCTCATCATGGGAGACAGATCTGTAGATGGCTACTGTTTTGCCATGAGCAATCAGTGTCATCTTTCCAAAGCAGCTCCACTGCTTATTTATGATTTACAAAAAAAATAAACGGTTTTCCCACCATACACACACAAATCCCTGTGGTGTGTGCATTCACCCACAACGCTAGTTGTTTGGAGCCTGAGGTGGGACACATGGAGGATTATCTCATACTGGTGTGCAGTTGCCTAGGATGATGTCCTGACTCATTGGTGACCAGGCACTGTGCTTTAATGTTTTTTTAGAAAATGGCAAGAAGTCATTCTGATACCTGATTGGCTGACACTGGCTCCAAGCTGGGCATTTATTTTTCAATAGATGCCCAGCTAAAAATAAGAGCCTGTCCAAGTGCCATTTCACCAGGTATCCTTGTGTACTGGTGCCCAGCCTGCTTTCTCATTGACTGAAAGCACCCGGCAAAATTTGAATCCCCACCATCTTTTTCTTTCGCTTAGCGAGAGCTAACCCCCCCACACACACACACACACACACAGTCTCCAGGCTTCAGTGCAAGAAAGTAAACAAACCCCACACTCCCAATACTTTGCGGTCGGGAAGAGTGATAAAACAGCAATTTCTAACAGCCGTGTTCTTATACAACGGCACCACTCTCCCAACTGCGCTGTTTCAGTACCGCGCTGAATGAAAACGAAGCCGTCAGTCCTCGCGCGCTAGACACTCATCCTCCAACGGCGACTGAAAAAAAAAATAAAGAAGTGCAGCAGGTGTCACACAGTGCAAGAATGCGACCGGGAGATTGCTGCCATAGGATATGATTGCGGCTGGGAGAAAGGATGAATTCTGTCTCTCCAGGACTGCAAAAGTAAATGCTGCAGTATTTCTTTTTTTTATTTTTAAATCTAAACAGCACTGGCGAACAGCTGAAGGAGGGAGGGCGAATGCGCAGTCCAATCTGCAAGAGTCAAGTATGGACACCTGCAGGTCAGGAGAGAAGACGACACAAAGTCTTATTTGCAACAGAATAATACTCTCCAGGCGGAGGAACTGTTTTATTTCAAAACTTACTTTAAATTTATTTTTCATTAACATTTTTTAACTAATTTTTTTTTTTACAGTACTCATTTTCTATGTGCAATAATACCCAACAGGGTGGGCGGTATTGTGCTATACTGGACCTTCCAGGGGCTATAAGGCCCTCCGCCTGCGGCGTCGGGACTCATTACGCCCCTGGGCGGTCCGGTATAGCACAATACCGCCCACCCTGTTGGGTATTATTGCTTACATGTGAAAGCCTGTGAATGTTCCATGATATAAAAAGCTGTTTAGTTTACTCAAATCTTTGTACTTTGTGGGTCTGTGTTTTGGAGTGAGTTTGCCTTTTCTTTTGTACTTTGTGGCTAGATGTGTTTTTGACTGGAGGGTAGTGGCTAGGTGTAATGTTCTGTGTGTTTTTATCCTTGTTTTTTGGTGTTGTTACAACAAAATTGCTTTGGAATTATGCAGTCCCATGCCATCTTTTCTCTTGGCCTGTTTGAGCATTCATGTTCGGCCATCTTGAGGACCATGCAACCTCCCTGTTGCTGGGGGGGCCCTTTGCTGTTCAATGAATGTGCTGGTTTCAATATAGCCGAACATGAATGCCAAAATACCCACTTGATGCCTGTGATCTTTGATGGAAGACTCCTGTGGTTATTAAAAAAAAAAGAAAGTAAAGTCTGGTGGTACTGCTGCCTGGGGCCTAGTCCCAGGCAATGTGTTATGTCTTGGCCTGTTTGAGCATTCATGTTCAGCCATCTGAGGACCATGCGGCCTCCCTGCTACTGGGGGGGGCCCTTTGCTGTTCAGTGAATGTGCTAGTTTCAATATAGCCAAGCATGACTGCTCAAACACCCGCTCGATGCCCGTGATCTTTGATGGAAGGCTCCTGTGGTTATTAAAAAAAAAGTCAAGCCTGGTGGTACTGCTGCCTGGGGCCTGGTCCCAGGAAGTGTGTTGTGTCTCGGCTTGTTTGTGCATTCATGTTCAGCCATCTGGACTACCATGCAGCTTTGCTGCCGGGGGTACCTTGCCTCATCTGTGTTTTTGCGTGTCTCAATAGCGATGAAAATGAATGCTCAGATATTGCCTCTGTGCATTGTTGGTTTGGTGTAAGCATTTTTTTTTTTTTTTAAGAAATGTGGTAATTTTGCTGGCCTGAGGCCTGGTCACAGGCAGGCTTCAATCTCAGCTTGTCTGTTTGTGTATTCATGTTCTGCCATTTTGAGCACCATGCGGCTTTGTTGTGGGGGCTTGAGCGGATCTCTTGCCTTGCCTGTGTTTTTGGGTGTCTCAATATGGACAAACATGAATGCTCAAACATTGCCTCTGTGCATTGTTGGTTTGGTGTATGCATCTTGTTTTTTTAAGAAATGTGTTGGTTTTGCTGGCCTGGGGCCTGGTCACAGGCAGGCTTCAACCTTGACCTGTTTGTTTGTGCATTCATGTTCGGCCATCTTGAGCACCATGTGGCTTTTGGGGGGGGATCGCTTGCCTCATCTGTGTTTTTGGGTGTCTCAATATGGATGAACATGAATGCTTAGATACACCCTTAATGAATTTGTGGTTCAACTGAATGTCCCACCCATTGGTGGTTGAAATAAGTGAATGTACATGTGCGTTCTCTCTCATTTACTCATAACATTGTATAGTACATGGCGACTTTCCCATTATGTTCAGTGTGCTATCTCTCCATCCATCAGTGACGCATGTTCCTAGGCTCTCCCTTGATTGATGATATGTGGAGTGTGCCATCTCTCGTTTGTTCCGTCCATCAGTGTTGCGCATTCCTAGGCTCTCCATTGATTGGAAGTATCATGTGGAGTGTGCTGTCTTCTTTGTTCATTCCATCAGACTGTTGCACGTTCCTAGGCTCTCCCTTGATTGGTATCATGTGGAGTGTGCCATCTCTCTTGTTCGTTCCATCCATCAGTGTTGTGTGTTCCTAGGCTCTCTCTTTAGTGGAAGTACCATGCAAGAGTATGTGACCTCTTCACTTGTCCTGTCAATCTGTGTTCACAGTTGCTAGCCTTCCACCATGTAATGCCCTTGTGGCATGTATCTCGTTCAGCCAGCATTGAACTTACTAGAATTTTCTTTTACTTAAAGGAGAAATGGAGCACATTGGATGAAGACCTCAAATATCTGCTGCATTGCTTCTGCAAGATGCACTGAAGAAGGCATCCACCCCACTATCAGACAAGCAACGAAGTAAGCGCTACTGAGAGAAGCTGAAAAAGGACCCAAAACGTTATGCTGAACATAGGGAAAAAACGGTAGCACACTGCCACAAATACAGGGCTTCAATGAGTGAAGAGAAGCGCAAAGCATATAATGAAAAATCAAGGCTGTGCATGCAGAGAATGAGAATGATGGAAGAACAACATATCTGAGCATGCAGACCCCATAACTAATGAGGCAACCAGGGCCACGACGAGAGTCGAAGAACAAATGAAAATGGAGCACACAGCATGCTGAAGGGAAAGCAGAAAGAAACAGTGTGCCAACATGTCAGCACCAAAGCGGAGAAGAATCAATGAAAAGAGATGTCAGAAGTAGAGGAAAAGGAAAGCAAATGAGAAAAACAACAGTGTTAGTAACACTGCATTGTACACACCTACCATCATTGCCTCCTCCCCCACCCCCACAACACTTCTTAACCCCTTAACAAATGAGAACCTATTTGAAACCCCAGTAAATGACATGTGGTCAAACAATGCCATCCATAAAGCACTGCAAAGAGCACACCAAGGACTTCCACAGTCACCAAGATGATTTGCCACAATTGTTTCCAAGTTAATTTCATCCTGCCCCCCTGCAAAACAAGTGGCCCTATCCAAGGTCAGCCCAAGTATCACCTTTCTCACAAACCTACATGACATGCTGGTGGAAGTTGTGAAGGAGAAACTATCAGATTTAAAACATCAGAACTCAAAGGCAAAAAGAGAATTGAAGAATGCCTTCACCAGTTCTATTCTGGTACTGAAAAAGTACAGAATGTTCCAACATACAAACCAGACCCTTGGAATAAGTTGGAGATGGATGATGAGGGAATCACGAAACCAAAGAGAGAAATGTATCAATTGGCACAAGTCTGCAATATCGGAAGAAATAGCAGTGAAAGTTGAAAAGTTCTTTGAGGCTGCATCCACATCTTTACCGCACAAGAAGGCAGTTTCCTAATGAACAGGGAAGGCAAAGGCTTTCCTGGAAAAGCTACTCCAGATTCTGTACCAAGAGTTTTGTGAGCAAAACTCAGGCAAAAAAAAAAAATGGATCAACCAAATTTCGCAGCCTGCCACCAAAGAACATAAGACTGGCCGAAGAGCAAACCCTTGAGCACTGCTCGAGCGAGGACTGTGTAAATGCCTCCCTAAAGTTGCACTCATTAAACCACTTTGCAGATGTCCACAGACTGAACTGCAAGATCCCCAATATATACAGCGCCATCTACATAACCATGTGTCCAAGAGCACCAGCTCAACAGTTCTTTTCAAAGGAAATGGGCTGTTGGTTAACTAGGATCTGCAGCTTATCCTGTAGGTAGGGAAATGGGCAGACTAGGTGGGTCAAGCAGTCCTTATCTGCTGTCAAAGTCTATGTTTCTATGTTTCTATGAATGCATTCAGAAGACCTGTGAGAACTGCAGCACAGATGCCATCGAACATGCCACAAAGGAACTATTGGATCAACATGGCCACGATCAATTAAAATGGTATAAGTGGGACAGTGTTAACATCACAAAACAAAAAGAAGGAACAGAGACAAAACAGACCAGGAAAGTGCTGAATAGAAAATGCAACACAGTATCAAAACTTGTCGAAGTTCTGAAAGAGGACATACTGTTTTTGGGGCAACACCTGCATGTTGTTTTCTGGCAACAAAGGCAGTTCAAGAGTCTGAAAGAAAATCTGCCAGAAGGTTGGGTGGTCATGGTCCTGGACTTCGCTGACAATTATACATGTAAATATCAGGACAAAATTCAATCTGCCCATTGGCACCATGAGCAAGCTACAGTTCAACCCATAGTTGCATTCTACCGGTGTCCCACAAGTGCAAGTACATTCCGTGAGTCCTTGGTGTTTATATTGAGTGACCTGAAGCTTGATCACCATGCTGTTCGGCACTTTGTAGAAGTAACCAATGTTCATCTGCAGGAAATCCGCATGCTTAAGATCGAGAAAGAAGTGCAATTTACAGATGGCTGCAGAAGCCAATACAAATCCAAGTGGGCATTCAACGCCATTTCAGAAGCACCCACACAATATGGATTTTTAATTGAAAGAGCATTTTTTGGTTCAAGACGTGGGAAAGGGCCATTGGATGTAGAGAGTGCCATAATCAAGTACCACATCACTCAAGCAGTGCAGTCCCGCCAAACAATAATTGCCTGCGCAAAACAGCTATATGAATTCTGCAGAAAAAACTTCCGCAAAGAAAACAACAGACGGCTACAGGCATGAGATGCGCATGTTCTTCTGGGTGGGGGAGAAGAACATAAAGAAGAATGCAACACCACAACTCAAAGCAGCACTGGGAACAAGAACAGTGCATAGTGTACAGGCTATAGCTGATGGTGTAATCGCCATACAGGACTCTAGCTGCTTTTGTGATGCATGCAAAAGTGAAGATGGACAGTGTGAAAACAGTTGCCACGTGAAAGTCAAAGAACTTTACGGATACTTCACACATGCGTCCTTTGGTGCTTCAGAAAAACAGCTGTCCTTCTGTAAACAAAGCGGGTATATCAATCACCAATGCGTCTGCAACACATGCATCTTCCATGCAAGTTGATAAAAAAAATGGCTGCCATGTGGAATGCCAGTATGGCCAATGAACCAGTACCCTTACAACCTAAAGCTCCAGATGTACAAATGTCTGTTCCTCATGCCAAAGTGTCAACAGTACTGGTACATACTTCACCTGTCCTGAATTCAAGCAGCAACCCTGTCAAGCAGCCTCCGATCGAACCAGTATCCTTCACATCCTAAAGCTCCAGATGTATGAATGTCTGTTCCTCATGCCAAAGTGTCAACAGTACCGGTGCATACTTCGCCTGTCCTGAATTTAAGTAGCAACCCTGTCAAGTAGCCTCCCAACCCAACAATTTCATCTGCATTAACCCCAGTGCTGTTATCCAAAAAATTGGAACACATAAAAATAAACAACTTTTATGCAGTTTATTACTCAAGCAACTTTTTTACTGGACAACTGACAATGATCGATGACCATAGACGGTTCCACTACAGCTTCTTAAGGCATCGTGGGGATGGTACCTTCACATGGCCATGCCAAAAGGACTGTGATGCAATATGGAAGACAAGCCATATTTTACATGGACCACTAACTTTTGTAGTGCAGGGAACATACACCATATAACAGGAAGAGCTGCAAAACATAACATATAAATATGAACAATTGCAACAGCGCTGGAAATAAAAGCAAATTGGGTAACACATCACAAACTGCTTTTTGATTAAATTATGGACAGTAGCTCAAAATAGACTAAGAGGGACAGTGAAGCACAGAATGACGGACCCGAGGAAACATTACAATCAAAAACACTGTGGAAGCAATAGTCCTCACCTGTAAAGAGTGTGTTGCTAGCATTGTAGGCAAACAGACATTTTTTTAATGTTGAAGTAGTATTTTTTGGTGTGTTCTCTGCGTGGACATTGCCTGTTCTAAACGGGACAGATATGGGACATAATTAATAAGTGCTACATGATGGACACCCATCCAAATTGGGGACTCTTGAAAGGTTTGCAGTGGTGTGTCTGTTACAATTATCACAGTGAAACTGTTCAGTGGTTTACACCCATTATTTGGTCAGCTTATTGATCTGGTGCCCACAAATGCACGCCAACACTGGTGCTGAGATGTCTTCTGTACATTAAAAACTTTGCATTAAGCAATTATAGCCAATATTTTTAAGGTTCCATGTTGATTACAAGACTGTAGCATGGCATAGTTGCAAGGAACGGAATTATGACACTTGTGAACATTGCTTTTGTGGCATGTAATTTTTTTAATGCTTTTAATCAATATAAATAAATTTTTTTCACAGTAACAATTGTGTGGTGCCCTTTCATACACTCACCATAAAGTGTGGTGTGTCTTGTTACACTCACTACGATATGTGTGGTGTGTCATGCTACACTCATCATGCAAAGTCCCTTTATTCTTGAAAACCTTAAAGGTATTTATCTTGCAACATACATGTTTTTTCACAGTTGGGTCACAGTATCTTAAAATGTATTGCCAAATTCATCTATGATCGATTTGAAAAATTGACTCATGTCACAGTTTGGAGACCCCTTTTCATGAACCCACCCATATCCATTTCAACAACTCCAAAATAGATCAACTTCACTACATAGCACCAAGTTGTGCAACTAACAAACAGTATCTATATTGAAAACTTCAATGCAAACACCATTCAATAAATAAAAAGGTCAAACTAGAAATGCAGCGTCTACGTACAGAACACCCATTACAACTCGCAATACCCATACTGCTACCTTCACAAAACACAACTATCTTTCACAACATGCACTCCTACAAGCACATTTCTGTGCCATGCCTTCAGACACTAACTTTACCACTGCTGACATAATCTGTTTAGCAGAACCAAACTTCACTTCTCCTTACTCAACACATGCCTACACACTTCCAATGCACAATACACTCTTCTATGACACCTTCAACACAAACAGTACTCATGGTTTTGTACCATACTACAAAAAACAACAGTTTGATACACCAGCATTTTATGGCATAAAACTCCATTAACATTGCTTACTTTACATTACAACACCATCCACTCACACCTACCATAATTGCACTAAACAGATCACCACATATTCCGCTCTTGCATCTCTTCAATTTCCTAACATCCATTTTACAAACCATTTCTACCACTCACTAAGTCATCCTGAGAGATTTCAATGTTGACACATTTACCACTAACACTTCACATTCAACTCTAACCACATACATGCAAACCATAACTGTACACAACTAACCACATCCTATACAACAGATTACAAACCAACACTAGACCACATTTACACAACCATTCACATTCAAAATCACGGAACTTTGGAATCCTACTACAGTGATCACAAAACACTGTGGCTAAAATTATGACAATTTGATTACTGCTAGCTTTTTCTTATTACAGATGCACACCATCAGGGAATTTCTTGAACTGCAAGCTTCCAAAAACTCAAAACACCTGGCGCTGAAATGCTGCATTATTAAAAAAAAAAAAAAAACAAGACTACACCTCCACCAACAACACTCTCACCTGATGCTGGCAGACACCACAGCTGTCATTCATGCCTGCTGCTACGTACCCGAGAACTATGACTCCATCACATCTAACAGTGGCTACCTTTTGTGGAACATCCCTGTCAGAAATGGAATAATACTTAAACTCACCAAATTTTCAAAAGTAAAACCCCATCATGTATCACATTACATTTTACTGAAGGCAGATATGCTACTGGATTCACCACCTCTACCCATCATCACTATACATGAGGCAAAAAAACTTCCACTGTGCTCCATCTGTACCATCGCTGGAATGACTACCCAGGTATGCTTGCTACACAGATTTATACCATTGACTGCATGATGGTGAGTATCTTATTTCCCAAACTACTTCACGTGACCATATATTTCTTTCCAATTTACTTTTATCCTTCCTGCAACTTACACCGTTTCATATGAACATAAGAAAATGCCAGCAGAAATAGGCCTTATGGTCTGTCGAGTCTGCTCGATTGTGCAGCTAGCCCTTCATCTCGCAGATGCCCCCCCACTCCTCCCCTTAGATTTACCCTCCCCCTCACCCTGTCCCATCCCCTCTTGAAACTGCCCACTGTCTTACAGGCCACTACTTCCTGTGGTAGAGTGTTCCACTTGCCCACCACCCTTTCTGTGAAGAACTGTCTCCTTACCTCCTTCCTGAATCTTTCCCCCTCCAGTCTGAGACTGTGCCCTCTCGTTTCCCTTCCTCTTCTTAATTGAACGATCCCCTCTGTTCAAGTCTTGTTCATCCCTTTCAAGTACTTAAAGGTCTCAATCATGTCCCCCCCCATCCCTCCTCTCCTCCAATGAATACATATCCAGCTCACTCAGCCTTTTCTCATAGGGCTTGCCCTCCAATCCCTGGATCATCTTTGTCACTCTAAGCTGCACCCTCTCCAAACATCTGACATCCTTCCTCAGGTATGGGTGCCAGAACTGCACGTGGTACGCCAGGTGTGGCCTGACCAGTGACCTGTGCAGGGGGAGGACTACCTCCCTACTTCTGGAGGAGATTCCCCACACCATGAACACCAGCATCTTGTTGGCCTTTGCTGCCGCCTTCCTACACTGAGCATGGTTGTTCATGCTCCCCATTATAAGTACCCCAGATCCTTTTTCCTCCATAGTGCTACCTAACTGTACCCCTCACAGATGACAGTCCCTCTTCTGGTTCTTTGTTTCAAAGTGCATTGCCTTGCACTACCTAGCATTGAACTCCAGCTGCCATGTTTCTGACCATTCCTGCAGTTTATTTAGGTCATCCTGTAGCCTGTTCCATCCCTCAATGTCATCAACCACCACCCCATTTTGGTGTCGTCTGCAAACAGACTGATCTTACTTCGGATCACATGTGAGATATCAGTTATGAATAACCCGAACACTGGCACCAGCACCAATCCCTGTGGCACCCTGCTTGTTACTGCCCTTGGTGCTGAGAGTTCCCTTCCCACTACCACCCTCTGCTGCTTACCACTTAGCCAATTCTTTATCCATTTCACTGTCTTTGCTCCTGCCCCCCACAGCTTCCAGCTTTCCCACCAGCCTCCCATGTGGCACAGAGTGAAAGACCTTGCTGAAATCCAAATACAGGACATCCACTGCATGGTCCTTGTGTAGTTCCCTTGTCACCCAATCATAGTACTTAATGAGGTTGGTCTGGCAGGATCTGCCTGAGACAAACCCGTGCTGATGCCCATCCTGGAGTCCACTGTCCTCCAAAAAGGTCGCCAGTCTCTCTTTCAGGACTGTCTCCATGAGCTTTCCCATGATTGATTTGAGGCTCACTGGCCTGTAGTTTCCCGGTTCTTCCTTTGGGCCACCTTTGTGGATGGGCAAAACATGGGCCATCCTCCGGTCCTGTGGTACACATCCCGTGTCCAGGGAGGTATTGAACAGATCCACCAGTGGCCCTGCTAGAACCTCAGCCAGCTCCTTGAGTACCCTAAGGTGAATGCCATCTGTCCCAGGTGCCTTGTCCACCCCTCAGTGCCCACAGTTCTTTCAGTATCCTGTCCTCAGTAATCCTCGCATCTGTCACCCCTCTCTCCCCCATACCCCACCCTCCCTGTGGTACCTGCCCGCTTTCTCTTGCGTGAATACAGAACGGAGTATTTATTTAATGCCTCTGCCTGATCCTCCCCTCTCCACCCACCCCCATCCTTTTAGCTTCACTATTTGGTCCTTGTTTTTCCTTCTTTCCCTTATGTAACTGAAGAAATCCTTTTCTCAGTTTTTAATACCCTGTGCCAGTCTCAGGTCCCTAGAAGCCTTGGCTACTCTGACTAGTTTGGTGGCCTCTCTGGATTTCTTCATGTACATCTCCTTGTTTTCTCCCCTTCCTGACTTTTTGAACCTCCAGCATGCCTCTCTCTCTTGGACCTCACCCCCTCTCTGACCTCCTTAGTCATCCAACTGGGCTTCTTTGCCCCCCCTTTCTTGCTCTGCGTTCTAGTACATGCCCCCGTAGCCTCCACTAGCCCCTTTTTTATGACATCCCACTTCTGACTTGTGTTCCAGCCTGACTGAATCCCCTCCAGGTGCCCTGCCAGAATCTTCCCCATGTTTTTAAAGTCTGCCCACCAAATGTCAATCATCTTGGTACCTGTACACCAAGCATCCCTCCCCATGTTTTTTTGGTTTAATTTTTTTTTTATCCCTTTTATTTCCCTCTGGTAACCAGTTCCTGAGGCATCCCTCAGACATCACCAGTTGGTTCTGCCCTGTCTGAGATCCCCCTCACCTCATGTCCTCCAGAACACTGATCTCGCACCATGCACCACCCAAGTGCTCCCTGGCTTGTGCCCCCAGGGCGGAGCCACCCTCATCTACCTAGGGCATTCCTTTAATCTGGTCTGGTGGGCGAATGTGGATCAGAGAATATCAGGACTGGGTGGGTGGATTCTGGCAGTGGGCATGGGGCTGGTGTGCTGCTGTCTCCCCTGGATCCAGGGCTGTTCCTTTATTCAGTCATGACGTGATCCCCTGTGGAGGTGTGGACGTGCAATGATGCTACATGCGATGCTCCCACACCCATGGTCATAAGCGTCCGCCGTCGCCTCCTCCCGTGTGTGCATGATCCCGGCTTGGTACTCCCAGTCTCCACTGGGAGTCACTGCTGTGGCGGGATCGTGAGCCCACCCTCCCGAGGAAAGGAGAGCTGTCCTCCGGACGCTCAATCCTCTCCTCCCTGGCCGACCTCTGGTAGGCCGAGCTCACTCCTGAACACGGGTCACCAGTGTGGCACGAGGTGCGGCATCCAGCGCCTCAACCCTCAGTACCACCGAGGAAGCTTCCCTCCCTATGTTGAGTGTAAGCCACACCAAGTAGTGATTGCTCCCCACCAGTGGGTCCTCCACATGCAGATCCCTTACCATCTCCCCATTGGACAGTACAAGGTCCAGAAAATTTCCTATCTGAGTTGGCCCGTGGACCAACTGCATCAAGAAGCTGTCCTGAAATGCTCTAACAGGACTTGCTCCCTTGCACTTGTGGTGGCTGGGGTACTTCAATCCACCCCTGGTAGGCTGAAGTTCCCCACCACCGTATTACCCTTCCTGCAGACCATTCAGATTTGCTCAGCTAACTCCCTGTCCAGGTCCTCCAGTTGACCTGGTGGTCTATAAACTACCCCCATCCTCAGTGTCCTGCCTTTTGAGTCCTGAAAATGCAGCCATCCACAGTGCCTCTGTCCTGCCCTCTTCCCCCTCATTCATTGCACACCTTATCCCATCCTGTACATAGATCACCACCCCCTCCTTCCCTTGGCCATATCCTTTCTGAATATCCTATACCCCGGGACCATCAACTCTTCAAACAAGTCACATGCACCATTTATACCACATAACTCATATCCCTCCACAGTCAACTTCATGACTTCTAAAAATACTGTCTTCCTCAATTCTACTGCCCTGCCAAAAGCACTTTCATGTTTTCTTTTTTTTACTACTCATCACACTATACTGAACAGTAACACAGATACTTCACCACATTTCTGCATTTTGCGGCCACTTCTAACACAATCTGCTTCCTTATCCTTTCAACCATGTCTGTCAATACCTTACTTCCAAGATAGCCACGCCCTTCATCATGATTACCTCAACTACAATTTAACATCTTTTTACACATACATTACAGGACCTATTTCAAATCTCATATCACTTGCATGGCACAAAGGGGGCACCTGCCCCTCCTGAATGCACAAACTTGTCATTCAAAGAGAGCACCAATTAATACATTTTTGGGCCTGATCATACACGCATTGCTATCTGTACACAACCAGCAACAATCCTTTTATTTCCATCCTTTTGCACATTTCACACACACAATACCTTCCACCCCACCCTACAAAACACAAAACTAAACATACACTTTCACTCACCTAACAAAAACACAAACATGCTGCACTGACCTCATACAGATTGCTGTCTCCTCCTCTCCTACTGCTTACACACCCTTACACTTTTCCTTACCACTTTAATTTAGCACACCTACACAACTACTTCTACATTTCACACTTAATCTATGCCTGCTTACAAAACCAGATTCTTTCCCTTGCATTACAGCTTGCAACAACCTGCTAATGTCGGTTGCTCTGTCCACCCACAATTGGGTGATGGGGGGGTCTACTGGACCACCAGGGCTGTTACTTAGGCATATGCCCATGATCAGGTGACAAGGGCTATTCCACTGGACCACCAGGGAGTTTACATACTTATGCCCACGTTCGGGCACTGGAGGGTTTCCACTGGACCACCAGGGAGTTGGTTTACTTTTGCCCACGACTGGGCAATGGTGAGCAGTCCACTGGACCACCAGGGATTCATTGTACATATACCCACGATCGGGCTACCAGGGGGGCACACTGCTCCCTAGGCAGGGGGCATGGGTCAGTGCTTTGGGGGGTTGGGTAGCCACCCATGGCAGGCAGCTGCTGAGTTGTTCCCTGCAATACAGCAGCCCACCTGTGGGTGTCCCCGACTTGTTCCCTGTTTGTATGGGCACAACTTTGCGCCCCTCCTGAGCGGTGCAAGGCGGAGTTGTGCCTGCATACGTGCCGCACATCCCGGGCTGAATATCGGGATGTGCTGCATATGTATGGGCCTGCCTCCCGTACTTGCACTTCATACATTACCAAGGTGCCCGGCACATCGGGAGTTGCGCTGTGCCACATGCCCCTTTGAATATCACGACAGGGTGCAACCCTTTTGAATATCCCACCCTGTGTGTGCTGTTTTTCATATAAGCAGTGTGACCGAAGTTCCCTTTCAATAGAAAGTATAACTTGCAGCGGGTTAAGATCAAGCTGCTGAAAGATTAGTTTACATCTTGTTTGCCATAAAACAAATTTATACAAGTCAAATGGAGTCTAACTGTTCCCAATTCAATATTTGTAATGCTTAATGAAAAGCCTCCCACCACCTCTTTGTAGGAGATATTCTGCCAACCAGAATCATGCATCTGTGTGCTAACAGTTCCTAGAATGCTTGAGCAAATGGTCAGTGTATCAAAAAATGCTTCATGGATTCTTCCACAGTACCACATGTCTGTCTAGGGCAAAGGCGCTCATCTTGACTTTTATGCTTAGCATTTCCCTTTACACTCAGTCTCCCATGATAACTGAGTCATAAAACATCCCACATCCTTCGAGGGGTTCTAGCCTCTTGTAGTAATAAAGGCATCTTACTACTATGTGTTTCTGATATACGTTTAAAAATAGGTGTAGTGGAAAAGGCCTGACTCTGGATGGTGACGTAAAGGTGAGATCTGGGTATATTAAGGACTTGAAAGGGTTCCAGCTTCCATTTCCATTTCCATATTTTGGAAACTACAGGTTTAAAATATGCTGAGGTCTGTCAATACACTGATTTTAAAATAGGTTGGGAATTCCATAAAGTAATGAAGGGTGAGAGCCAGGGTGCAGCAAATACAGTCCAAATGGCAGGGTGAGGTCTAGCCAGATCTAACAGATTGTGATACATGAATATACCATAAAAGACGGCAATAAGATTTATGAGGTTCAGACCACCTTGCTTAATTGGTAGATAAAGAATTTTCCTCTTAATGGGATTTGGTCAGCTACCCCAGACTACCTGGAATGAACACCAGACTAAACAAAACTGCTTCATATGACTGTGGAATGGAGTACACTACACTCAAATTTTTAAAGAGTGGTAGTAGAAATGTTTCAATAAGTAGAACCTTTTTCTTTTTTGTTTGTTGCCAGGATTTCCATACACACTTTCCATTTCCTATATCTAATTTCTCTTCCCAGTTCAATACACTGTTATGCCCCATCCATAATAGATTCCTAGTATTTTAAGTGGCTCACCTTCTATGGCATCTGTATGTGCAGTGGAGTCACTTAATATATATCCTTTACATTTAGTCGTGTTAATGGATGCACCTGCAGCTTGTGAATATTGTTGAATTTGAGACATAGCCTGAGTTCCTAAAGGTACATCTGCTAGAAATAAGCAGACATCATCCACATATGCAGCTGTTTTGACTGCTAAAGACCCACTACTAGGGTGAATTCCATGTATACTCTCATCCTGTTACATTTTCCTCAGTAGTGGATTAAGAAAAATCACAGAGCAGGGGACTCATAGGACATCCTTGCAGAACACCCCTATTGATGGGGATATGAGACCTCAATAATCTATCTGTTAAACTTTTTATAAATATTTTCAAATCTGTATTTAAGAGGCTCAAAGACCTCCAATTATTTAAATCTGTTCTTGCATTCTTTTTATGGAGAAAGATTTGTACTGCGATGCAAAAATGAAAATCAATTGTGTCTGCTATCAAAAGCCAATTAAACACTACTATAAGGATGTCAATTAATTTTTTAAGGTTTTAATACCTGTTCTATTTCCTGTTTGGATATGGGTTTTATCATAGCTTCTGTGTTATCCGATGGTGGGGAAGGTTTCTGAACACTGTCTAAGTAACTATGAATAGAAGGTACTGTACACTGAGGTGTGTATGTACTTCTTTCAAGATTTCTGAAGCAGTAGTTACTTCTTTACCCTCTTTAGTTATCAGAGAGTCCATTGTTCTTGTCTTGAACTCGAGCTTTACAGCTAGAAAAGACATCCTCACAAGTGGTTTTCCCTGGTGTATATATTCTGTGCTCCATTAAAATCGATGTTGCTCTAGTGCACTGCAAAGTAATCTGGGAGGTGAATCCAGTGTGTCCAGTGTTTATCAATGAATACAATCAAGATAACTGACCTCTATGCATTAGATACCTTTTATATTGTGTTGAAGTTATATAAGCAGCTTGCTGTAACAAACTAGATTTATTTATTTATTCATTAGCTTTTGGTAACTGGGTAACTACACTAGGCAAAAAAACTGCCTATTTTCAGGTACAACCCAGGAGAGTACAAATTGCAAAATACAGCAATGACAACAGTAAGGTAGAACAGTGACAGAACATTTGGAACATAATGAAGATAACAGTCAGGACAACAATAAATCAGAAGTAGAACAGAAATTAATACAAAACACAGATAACTTTAAAAAAACAACTTAGAGTAGAATGCCAATTATAGCATGATAAGCAGGTCTCAAGTCAACTAGCCTAGCTAGTGGAGAAAAAAAAAACACAGGAAGACAATATTTATAAATAATAACTGAGTTAGGCTTTTTCCCATAGGGAAACCATGGCATAATTTGCCTTTATAAAAGAGCATTTATAATGGCAAACACAAGCATGGTTTCCCTCGCTATGCGCATGCCCAACCTACAACTCTTCCAGGTTTTCACCGCTCACCACCAGATTTCTTCGTCGGTCGAAACCGCACTGCCACCACTACCTCTAGGCGGTAAGTAACTATTTAAAAAAAAAAATTCCTAACAAAAATCACACCGTAAAGGGGACAACAAAACAAGAAAAAGTAAACTGCTGCTAAGCGACCGAGGACTCGGCTAAACATCATCCAGACTGCAGCCGCACCAGACTATTTATATAATTGGCTGTGGCAAAAAAGCCTAACCCAGCAATTATATAAAATAAAATATGGGGTGGTGTGTGTGAACTCGAATTTTACACACACCCTTGGGGTTGGATGCCTGGATAAACCCCTCGGGTGTGTGCAAAATCTTGCTACACACACCACCCCATACTTTATTCTCTATGTTATACATTACAATCATGGGCATATACTCTTCTGGCAACAAACTCAGTATGTAAAGTGCAGTCACAGTTACCAAGGGCATAGAGGTGAGAAAACAGTGAATGCTTAAAAGTAAGGTGAGATGGGGAGTTCTTAACATGCAGGGGGAGTGAGTTCCAGAACCTAGGTGCAAAGTAGGAAAAAGCTTGCTCACCCATTTTAGAAGAGTAGGGCCAAATAGAAAGCAACGGGAAGGAGGAGAACCTAAGGGAGTGGGAGTGAGAGACAGGGGTAAGCATGTCACTCAGAGTGGTGGGATGAGGGGTTCTGGTAAGCGAGTCAACAAAACAACCTAGGGCATATGAACAAAGAGCATTGGGAAAGAGCCAGTTTAAGGCAGAATAGAGTAGGCAGTGATGGGTTAGGCGAGGAACAGATAAGGCGAATCTACAGATATTGTTGTAAGACATGTCCCACTTGCGAAGAACCCCAGCATTGGCATGAGAGTGTACAGGGAGGGCATATAGTAGTTGCAGGAGTAAAACACCTCTTGCTACAGAGATCCTAGCAGCCGGGGTGAGCGAGTGGTGCACTCTGTAGGCTGCACCAATCTTGGCATTGACTGAGCAACAGACTTCATTGACATGTGCAGCAAAATCCAGTACCAGCTCTAGCATAACCCCAAGTTATTTGAAGATTGATGAGTTGGAGACAGCAGTCCTATTGCAGCATTGGATCAGGAATCTATGGGACTTCATGGGTACTTTTCTAGTGGACCCGAAAAGCATGGCCTAAGTCTTAACTATGTTTAGGATTTGATAGTTAGATATAAACTAGGATTTTAGGGACAGAAAGTCCTGAGACAGAATTTGATTAATGTCCACAATAGACTTGGAGGCAATGTACAGCATTCTTAGTTTCCACCCACCATGTACTTATATTCTCAATTAAGCAGGCTTTGGACATTCTTGCTTTTAACACCTCTCTGATTTGGAGACAAATATCCTGTTTCTCCAACAAAGTTTTATTTAATTTCCAGTATCCATTGCCCACCGGGGACTGTTCCAGCAACCCTATTTGTACAGCTAAGATAGCATGGTCTGAAATCTCAAGTGAGTAAGTCTCAGCTGCCTGAATATGAACATAATAAATAATAATAATAATAACTTTATTTATTTAGCGCCTCTCGAAAACCAAGGCGCTGTACAAATAAGTAATAAAATCAGTATACAAATAAAATCGATAATACAAACAGCATCAATCAGTAAAAGCCTTGTTCCATAAAAAAAAGTCTTGAAATCCCGTTTAAAGGTTTCCATGGTTGCTCATTCTCTAAGCCGGCGAGGCAGAGAGTTCCAGAGGGTAGGGGCCACGAAACCAAAGGCCCTAGCCCCAGAGGACTTCAATATAACCCTCGGAACCTCTAGCAACCCCTCGTCAGCTGAACGGAGCTGTCGCAAGGGGCCGTAAGGAACCAGAAGCTCTTTCAAGTAGTCAGGGCCGAGTCCGTGCAGGGCTCTGAAGGTCAAAAGACCTACTTTAAAGGTGATCCGCCACTGTATAGGCAGCCAGTGCAGATCACGCAGCACAGGGGTGATATGTGTCCTTCTCGTCACCCCCCCGTTATCAACCTTGCAGCAGCGTTCTGCACTAGCTGCAAGTGGTGGATATCAACCCCAGGAAGCCCCAAGTAAAGGGAGTTGCAATAGTCAAGGCGAGATGTCATGAAGGCATGGACCAACATGGGTACATCGCTGGACGGTACAAGGTGTTTCACCCTGGCAATATTCCTAAGATGGTAAAATGCGGACTTAACGACTGCTGACACCTGATGACGAAGGGTCAGCCCATCGTCAAGTAACACACCCAGGTTACGCACCCATTCAGAGGAAAGGATCAGATCCCCCCCCCCAGCAATACACCAGAGGGTTGACCAGACCCCAACCCACCTGTCCCACATTCCGGATCCACGACCAAAACCTCAGTCTTACCGGCGTTCAACTTTAACCAGCTTACATTCATCCAGTCCTGGATTTCAGCGAGGCAGCTATTAAATACCGAGACAGCACTAACCTGGTCGGGGGCAAAAGACAGGTAGAGCTGGGTATCATCGGCATAGCAGTGAAACCTCAGCCCATACCTTCTTACAATGTCTCCAAGGGGCAGCATATACACTGCAAACAACATGGGGGAAAGCACCGAACTCTGGGGGACACCACAATGTAGAGGGAAAGGGTCGGAGGAAAAAATCCCTGACACAACTCTCTGCGTTCTTCCAGATAAATAAGATGAAAACCATCTGAGCACTGTACAAGACAGACCGCAGATGGACTCCAGGCGTTCGAGCAAGACCCCATGGTCTACAGTGTCAAAAGCTGAAGAGAGATCCAGGAGGACCAAGATAGAACGGTTCCTCTGATCTCTCGCCATCAGGAGATCATTAAGCACCCGAACCAGAGCAGTCTCGGTACTATGCCTCTTATGAAAACCAGACTGGAGAGGTTCATAGATATTGTGGATGGTCAAATGGTCATCCAGCTGGTTTTCCACTACCTTCTCAATAACCTTCCCAATAAAGGAAGGTTTGAGATCGGTCTGTAGTTGGAAAAAACATCTGTGTCCAAAGAAGCCTTCTTCAAAAGGGGAGTCACCACTGCTTCCTTTAGAGAGCTAGGAAACTCACCCAATTCTAGGGAGCACCAGATAATTTGAACCAGAAACGGGCCAACGATCTCAATACAACCCAAAATTAGGGAGGTAGGGCCCGGATCTAAACTACAGCATGTAGGGTGCATCCCCTGGATGATCCGCATAATATCATTGAACATCAGCAGGTCAAAGGAACACCAGGAGACAGAAGGTTTCATGGCTGAACGCCGACCAAAAGCTTCCCCCTTAGAGTGTGTTGGATGGATCTCGGATCTGATGTCGGCAACCTTATTCGCAAAGAATTGAGTGATCTCATCACACTCCTTCATACCTACAAGAAAAAAGAAAATCAATTTTTATGGAAAGGTGTCCCTTAAAAAAATATGCCCTCCTTGTCTATTTAACACTCTATATGAATCTTAAAGGTCTGCCATTTGAATAATATGTTTTAGACAATTAGTGTCACAGTATTCCTTTGATGTTTTTGCACCTCTGTCCTGCCTAGATAAAACAGTTAAAGTCCCCTGCCCACAATATATGTTTTGTAGTATGTAAATAAGGTTTTATCACGTTATACAAGTTAACCCTCTCCTTTTTGGTTTGTGGGACAGAGATGTCTACAGCCCTCTGTGCAATCTGTTGTCTGTAGAAATCGATCAACAAAGCATGATGTGGGACAATGTCTGTTACTCTAAAAACCTTGTAATTGTCCCCCTGAAACAGTATCCCCAAACAATCACAAACTTCTGTTCCAAAGTAAAAATATGAAGGCCCCCCCCAACACCACAATTTTTGTGCTGCTCATACTAGAACAGTAGTATTTAACCTAGGATCCTGTAAAAAACAGAAATCAAAATTATGATCTTTTAGTACAGACAAAGCTACCAGTTGCCTTCTGGCATTTTTTATGCTGTTCATATTAATAGTAGCCACAGACAGAGTAGGAGAGGTAGTCATAGAAAGGATGATAATTTAGGAAGTTTTCCCTAGTCATGCACTTCATCTAGGCCTACAGCCTAGCCTGCGTCCTTTCCCTTTACTAGTCTTTGGTAGGGGAGTGTCATCTTCTAAGTCTGAAGAAAACGTGTTGTAAGAAGATAGTAGAGGATGTTTCTGAATCTCCTCCTGGGTCTGACTCCCTGGGCTGGGATAATAACTTCATATTTATTAGGGGAAGTCCTGTGGGAGAGATGGCTCATTTAGGAATTTTAGATTTTGGTTTAGACTGGCGCAGAGATCTTTTTTTGGATGCCACTGTCATTTTAAGGGGTGGCACATCAGTAGGTTGGGCAGTCAAGGAAGGATCTCCTTTTACTGTTATATCTGTTTCAATAGAGTTATGGGCAGAGACTTGGACACCATCTAAAGAGATAAAATAGGTAATGTTTCCCTGCGGCTGTAGAGGTCTCTCTAATGGAATGTCAGAGTCTTCTGCCTCCACAGTAAGGTGACTGGAAGGGGTCTGGGACTGAATCTCAGATATAATGCCTCGGGTAGGAACCAAGGCTACAACCTCAGAGGTCTCTTGTGGTGTCCGAGAAGCAGCAATATCTTTTTTTTGGGGCCTCAATAAGTAGTTATTCCTGGTCAGGTTGATCTGCCCTGTTGTGAGTCACTCAAGGACAGAAACAATATGAATGTCCTGTTTCATCACACAAATTATACTTCATGGGTCAATGCATGAAAAGGGGCTACCAGTGTATTCACTAACTTCCAAATGCTCACAAAAGCAGTGGAATCACTGCTACATACAAGTTTGTGTGACATTTTATTATGCATTACATAAAGAGATAAAAAAAAATGTAATGCAATTGCGTGTTTGTGTGGACGGTAACTTAACTTATGAGCAAAATCAATTAGTTATGGTGGCCTTTTTTGTGACATGGCAAAGGGAGTGTGACAAAACTGTCTGTATTGGCACTGTTTTTAGATATTTAATTAAATAAAATGTTGTTTAATATAGCAAAGGCTCTTGTTTTTATTTCCTGATCAATTCTGGAATGCTGTGTCATAAAATCCAACCCCCAGGTGGAACCGAACATTAGTCCTTGAATGTAATTCATTATGTCCAAGAGTGTTAGGTAAACACATCCCCCTGTAATTCATCAAAAAAAATAGAAATGTTGCCTAATGTCTGCCATAAAGGCATTCCTCAGTGTCTCCTCCACTGTGTGTTTGATTTTAGTGGTTCACCTTGCCAGGCCACACTCGGATATCTGAGCAGTCACCCCTTCACTTTTATGTCCAGTCACATGGGAGTTCGTGTGAGGCTATGGGGGAGGGGTAGGTGGCTTTGTGTTCTCATTTGGATCTGGCCAAGCTGTGAAAAGTAGTCCGGATTTGGCACGGGTTTAAAACAGCCATACCGCAGTTGCCAGCCCTCTGTTTGCCTGCCAGCTCGAGAGAATTGCTCCCTACGTCCCTTGAGGATCCCCAAAAACGTGTCGTACCAGCTCAGTGGTTATACTATACTAAGATTCATACTAAGAATGGTAGGAGCTAGGAGGCATTGTAGCCCATCAAGTACTCCCATAAATTAATAGTTTAATGAAAATTGGAAAAAATCAATTTGTCCAACTGATTTTTAAATGTTGTTTTGTTGCTACTGGCAATAACTTCTATAGGAAGTACATTCCAAGGTTTAATAATACGTAAGGAATAGTACAATTTACACAGAGTGAACTTAAACCATTTTACCTGTAACTATAAGGGGTGACCTCTAAGATTAAAAGTATCATCTTTGAAAGATAATCCAAGAGTAACGAGTTACTGAGGATCTTTTATAATCTTGTACATTAAGAGTAGATCTCCTCTTAAACGTCTTATGGATAGATCCATTAAATTAAGGGAAACTAATCTAGTTTCATATGAAACTTCCTTCAAGCTTTTAACTAGTTTAGTGTATCCCCACTGAACTTTTTCCAATTTCCATATATCTTGTTTCTTAAAAGTGGCCTAAAACTGTGACAAATAGTCCAAGTGTGGTCTAATGTAGGCTCTATAAAGAGGCATAAGCACTTCTTTATCCCTTGATCTAATATTTTGCTTAATTGCCCAAATAACCCCATTACTGCATTAATCTGTGGCGTATGAGAAAAATCATTAGATATGAGAACTCCTAAATCCTTTTCTGTGTCAGTAATAGCCAGAACTCTGTTATCTAAAATATATGAATGCATGGGGTTGTTCTTTCCATAATGCATAATCCTGTACTTAGTATGATTTAATCTCATACCCCAAGTAGAAACCCATAATGTGACTCTATCCAAGTCATTCTGTATTAATTCAATTTGATCAGGATTAGCACAAGTTCCCCCCATCTTAATATCATCAGCATATTTAATAATGTTAGAGTGAAAATTAATAGTTATACCAGAGATGAAAAGGTGAAACAAACATGGACCCAGAACCTAACCATGGGGTACACCACTAGTGACAAATCCAACACTGGAAAGCTAGCCATTAATAAGAACTCGCTGTCATCTTCTGGTTAACCAATTTGCTATCCTATTAATTAATCGGGGGTTGATGTTAAGTAAGCAATAATGCTCAACAGGATGGGTGGTATTGGGCAATACCGGACCAGCCAGGGGCGTAATGAGGCCCGACGCCACAGGTGGAGGGCCTTATAGCTCCTAGCCAGTCCAGTATTGCCCATACCGCCCACCCTGGAGGGCATTATTGCGCTTAGAAAATGGGCTCCCTGTTGCACTTTTATGTGTGGTTTTCCAAAACTTAAAGCAATGTAAAAAAAATAAAGTAAAAATGAAGCTTAACTGTTTGTGTTGTAAAGAAGTCCCTCCCTTTTTGTTTTATTTTATGTTCTGTTGCCTGCTGCAGAAATCCATTCTGTTGCGCCCCCCCCCCCCAAACAAGAGACAGAATGTTTAAAATGCCCGATGAGCAGTCTGTGGGGATATGTTTTAGTAAATTAACGAAAATGAAAGGGTTTTGTGCTACTTGCTATACGTCGCAGAACACCGAGCGCTTGTTGTAGATAGCGTGATAATCTGAATGAATGGGCGCGAGCAGCGTCATGATCAGCGAGCTGGTTCGCTAAGCGAGACTGGAAAACGGCAGCTAGAGGACGAGGGGGAGAGCGCTGGCAACAATAAGGCATTGTTTAAAAAAATATTGCTGGAAGCGAAGCTGAAGTTGTCTCAAATGGTTAGAGGCAGCTTGTATTAGTCGGCAGCACTTCTCGCTTCGCTATGCAACAGAAAAAAAAATGGCGGCGATTTACTTTTGAAATGTAGTGTTTCAGCCAAGTAGAAAGGAGGATAGGGAAAATTCAGGGTGCCCAAGGTTAACACAAGTAATAGGGCACCCTGAATTGGACCTTGTTTTGGAGTGGGCATCTATTGAAACTTAATGTACCCCCCTGCTGTGTCTCTCAGCCAATCAAACAGCTCCTACAATCTAGCCCATTTTCTAAACAAAGATATTTTATGTAGTAATGCCCAGTGTGGGAGGAGATAAAAAGCTTTACTAAAATCTATGTAAACAATGTCATAAGGTAAGCTGTTGTCCAAATGAAAGCTAACATCTTCATAAAAGCTCAGCAAATTTGTCAGACAGCTTCTACCCTTAGAAAAGCCATGTTGTTCAGAATCAGCATCAATTAAAGTAGATGTAATTAAGTCCTTAATTAGACTTTCCAAGATTTTGCACAATGATGAAGTAAGGCCTATGGGTCTATAATTTTCCCAAAGAGTATTAGGTCCTTTTTTATGGATGGGAATGACATAAGCAACTTTCCATGAATCAAGAACATAATTATTATTCAGGCAGTGCTCATACAATAGTTTCAGAGGTAAAGACAAACGGTCAGTTAATAGATATAAAAAATTACCAGGAATTTGATTGGGGGATATGGCGTGAATCACATCTTCAGTAATGGAAATATAGCTACCATTAGAACAGTGCGATGTAACACTTATCTGATTGTTTTGGAAGATACTACAGAACTTTTCATTAAATAAATTAGCCATACTGGGAGGCAGTATAATGCAGTGGTCTAAGGCTCTGAGCTGCAAATCTGGTGACATCCAACAGACCAGACCTAGGTTTGAATCCCACAGCTTCCACTTGCATACTGTGTGACCCTGAGCAAGTCACTTAACCTCCTTGTGCTCCCAGGTCGCTCCTGTAAAAAAGCTTTCAGCTTAGTGTGCTATACCTCGTTAAACAACTAAATTAAAAATATATATATATTGAGAGGGTCATAATTTAAATCATCAATCTGTAAAGGACCCATCTGATTAGTTTTTTTTATAGAGAATTAATACAGGAAAAGAAGGACTTGGAGTTATCCTTATTTGCGTTAAAGGCAAGTTTCTGTTCCCAATTCATTTTAGATTTTTTTAATGCCATTTTTGCATTTTTTTTGAATATTTAAGTATGAATTCCAGTTAATAGGTGATTTTTCTTTTAGATAAGCTGCATAACAGTTGTGTTTTTTCTTAATTAATTTAGTTAATTCCCTAGTCATCCATTTTGGTTTTGGATGTCTAGAGGTATATTTTACCCTGGTTGGTACATATTATTGTCTCAGTGTACAAAGCATATTAGAAAACATATAATATTCATTAATATCTACAGTATCACAGACAGAAGACCAGTCAGTATTATTTAATCCATTTTTAATACTAGGGATATCTGCCCTATCATATATATACATTGTAGAACTATCAAGGGCTACAGAAACATCATGGGAAATACCAAAAGCGATGGAACTATGATCACTGTTACCGATGGGAGATTGGATTGAAAGATTATTAACAACAACAGAATTACTGTAAAATACTAAATCTGAAAGATTAGTACCCCGTGTTGGTTTATCTACTCCTTGAATCAAATTACATTGTTGACACATATCAATAAGCTTTTTCCCAGAAGTAGATGTAGCCACTAAGTTAGTCTAGTCAATATTACTCAAATTAAAGTCGCCAGTAAAAATATTTCCCAATGAACATGCTGATTCTGTCTCTTTAATGATTTAATCCAAAACTCATTAGGGGTACTAGGGGGATGATAACAAACCCTAAGAATAATGTGTTGAGAGGTATTAAACATTAATCCATAAGGATTCAGATGCACTAATGGGGTCTTTAACTTTTTGTGAGATATCAATTACCTGCAGAGTATTATGGAGGAAAATAGCAACACCACCTCCCCTCCTATTCTGTCTGTTTTGTTTTTATAATATATATCCAGGTAAAGAGATCGCTCAACTAGATTTATCATCTCCCCAAGTTTCAGTAATAAACACAATATCTATATTCCCAGTAGTGACTATAGCTTTAAGTTCATCTAGTTTGTTGGATAAACTCCTAGCATTACAATAAAAACATTGTAACTTAGTTGTATGTATATGTTTTTTCCCCAGAATGAAAAGGGGAGAGAGAGAATATTCTCTCCCAAATTAATCAGTTGAAATGTTTGTCAATGCAACTTAGTATGTGATTATCAAATATTAAATGTCCATTTTGGTTTAAATGTAAACCATTACTACGACATAAATCATATCTACCGATGAATTCTTCCCAGTGGGTAATACAAAGCAACTCTTGATAAAGGCACCACACGCGAAGCCAATTATTAAAACCATGTATGGCATCACTGCACTCAATAGAGGCTCTGGGAACTGGCAAGACCTCAGAGAACACCAGTTCACATCCAATATTCATCAAAGTATTTGAGAGTGCAACCAGGTCACATTTCATATTGAATAAATCAGCATGCATAAAATCATTTTGTACGTGGCGAGAGTGTTGCATCACGATCACTGCAGCAAGGTAAGCCACACACTCAAGTTGCTTGGGGACTCACTACAGTATGGGAATTTTGCTGAGCTCTTACTGTTCAGAACCCAAATGACAGAATCTTCTTTGCAGGTATCAATGGTGTCTTGTACACATCCGACTGTAACCAGGGGAATAAAAGGTGGGGTCTGTCTGGGTAGTGCTTAGTCTGTTACCTGGTGCTACTTTTTTACTTTTGGAGCTTCCTTTGGGTGAGCATTGTTTGGGGCTTGTTTTGCTGTGCTTAGCTGTATGGATTGTGTGTGGCTAATGTTTTTTAAAGTGCAGCTGTGGTACTAAAAGGGGGTCTGATGCCAGTGACTGTGTTGATCCTTACGGTATGGAAGTGGTGCAATTTCCCTCACTACATGGTCTTTTGTTGGGCCCACCATGTATGGCAGCATTGTTTGTTTTGGTGCTTGTGTTGCTGGCATTTTAATCGATTGTGGCTATTTCTGAGTGCAGCCAGTGGGGGTCTGATGCCTGGGCTGTGGTTACACAGTATGGAACTGGTGCCATTTTGGTTTCTGTTACCACATGGTTTTTGTGCCCACCGCATGGCAGCATTTTCTGTTGGGGCACATGACGGGGACTGCGTTGCTGATTTTTGTTTTTGTGGATTGTGGCTATAGTTCCAAAATATTAGATGGGACCATTTTCTGATTTTTGCACTGGATGGACGCTCAGGGCCCCACTTGCCACCATTTACCACTGCAAGTTTTGGGACATGATCCATGTTCAGGCCAATGATTTCATTGATGTTGTGCACACTGAATTTTTGGATTGATTCTTTACTTGAACCTGCCAGCCATGTGCGTCTCTCCCACCAAACCCTGTGACCTAATGTTTGTCACTTTTTTGGGGGGAGGGGGTGCCTGATGTTTTGAATCATTATTCTCAGGTACTAAGTTATGGATCACAGCTTACTTGTTGTGTGGCTCGGAATGTATTTTAAATTATGCTGCATGTCTATTGTTGTTTGGGGAGGAGGGAATCAGGCCGCATGGCCTAAGCCTTCGTTTGGAAGTCTGCTGTGGTGTGTCGGCCTTGATCGGACCATTTGGAAACCAAAAGATTCACATTTAGGTTCCAAATGGTCTGATCAAGACCTGTACACCACAGCAGGCTTCCAAACAAAGGCACATGCCATGTGGGCTGATGGTTTTGGATGTGAATAGAGCATTTAATAAACATTGTGTTTCTATGTAGTTTTTGTGACTCATGATGTATTTTAAATTATGCTGCATGTCTCTTGGGGGTGGAGGGCATATCGCATGGCCTGGACCTTTGTTTGGAAGCTTCCTGTGGTGTGTTGGCCTTGATCGGATCATTTGGAAACTGAAAGATTCACATTTGTGTTTCAAATGGTCTGATCAAGACCCACATACCTCAGCAGAATTCCAAACAAGGGCCCAGACCTTGCAGCCTAATGTTTTTGCATATGTATTTGCCTCAGTACAAATTTTGGAGCATTTAAAAGAAGTTTCCATGTGATGTTTGTGGCTCAAAATGTATTTCAAGTGATGCTGCTTGTCTTTTCGGGGGGGGGGGGGGATGGCCTGGGCCTTTGTTTAGAAGCCAGCTGTGGGATGTTGGACCATTTGGAAACTCAAAGGCCTACATACCGCAGCAGGCTTTCAAACAAAGGCACACGTCATGTGGCCTGGTGGTTTTGGATGTGAATCTGACTCTGTTCAGCAATGGAGCATTTTATAAACATTGTGTTTCTATGTGATTTTTGTGGCTCATGATGTATTTTAAATTTCACTGCATGTCTGTTGGGGGTTGGGGGCATACCGCATGACCTGGGCCTTTGTTTGGAAGCCTGCTGTGGGGTGTAGGCCTAGAATCTTTCAGTTTCCAAATGGTCCAATAGAGGCCTGTACACCACAGCAGGCTTCCAAGCAAAGGCACAGTGCCATGTGGCCTGATGTTATTTGGATTTGAATCGGACTTGGTACTTGCTGGAGTATTTCAAAGAAGTTTACATGTGATGTTTGTGGCTCAGAATGTATTTTAAATTATGCTGCCTGTCTTGGGGGGGCACATGGCCTGGGCCTTTGTTTGGAAGCCTTCTGTGGGATGTCAGCCTTAAATGGACCATTTGGAAACTCAAAGGCCTGGCACACACCACAGCAGGCTTCCAAACAAAGGCACAAATCATGTGGCCTGATGGTTTTGGATGTGAATCTGACTCTGTTCAGCAATAGAGCATTTTATAAACATTGTGTTTCTATGTGATTTTTGTGGCTCATGATGTATTTTATATTATGCTACATGTCTGTTGTGGGGGGGGGGCATACCGCATGGCCTGGGCCTTTGTTTGGAAGCTTGTTGTGGGGTGTCAGCCTCAATCGGACCATTTGGAAACTGAAAGATTCACACTTGGGTCCAAATGGTCTGATCAAGGCCTGCACGCCACAGCAGGCTTCCCAGCAAAGGTATGTGCCATGCAATGTGATGCTTTTGTGGATGTGAATCTGACTGAGTACTTGAAGCATTTAAAGAAAGTATTTTGAATTATGTTGCTTTTTTGGGGGAGGGTGCTGCATGGCCTGGGCCTTTTCTTTGGAAGCCTGCTGTGGTGTGTTGGCCTTGATCGGACCATTTGGAAACCTAAAGTGAATCTGTGGTGTGCATGGGTGGACACAGCACTGCTTTCCACAATGCTGTGAGCACCCATAGTACACCAGAGATTCGCTTTTGGGTTCTAAATGGTCTGATAAAGGCCTACACACCACAGTAGGCTTCCAAACAAAGACACACACCATGCAGCCTGATGTTTGTGGACGTGAATCTGATAGATTATGTTTCTTGGGGGGGCCTCATATTGTTATTTCTGTGTTTGGAGCTAACAAACTAGCACGTACTTGTATCATCTATATGAAATAAAGCCCATTTAATAGTCGAAATGCTTAACAGTTTTTCACACTTGTATGATTGCTTGCAGGCAGTTAGTTGCAGGCCTCCATTTTGTTTGCAGGTGGGTGGTTGCAGGCCTCCATTTTGTTTGCAGGCGGGTGGATGCAGGCCTCCATTTTGTTTGCAGGCGGGTAGTTGCAGGCCTCCATTTGTTTGCAGGCGGTTGGATGCATGCCTCCATTTTGTTTGCTAGCAGGTGGATGCAGGCCTCCATTTTGTTTGCATTTCTTGCGTTGAATGTCTTGGCCATAGCATCATTAACCTTTTTACAAGTAGATGTCTTGTTCACCGTACCATTACCCACTTTGGGCATCATATATCTTGTCCACTGTGCCGTTAACCACTTTGTGCATCATATGTCTTGTCCATTGTGCCATTAACCACTTTGCGCATCATATGTCTTGGCTATAGCGCATGTCTTGGACATCGCACCATTAACCTTTTCTTAAGTACATGTCTTGGCCATCACACCATTAACCTCTTTGTGTGTCATATGTCTTGGCCATAGGACTGGTTACCACTTCTTAAGAGTATGTCTTGGCTGTAGTGCCATTAATCATTTCTGTCAGAACATGTCTCTTCCATCATGTCATATGAAGTCCAGTGACAGAAGCACTGTTGTAACCCTTCATTTTTAAAATTAGCTTGTGTTCCTACAGACTTTTTGAGAACCACGTATTCAAGAATGGAATCAAGAAGACCCTGTATGTCTACTGCATCATTGCTCAATGAGATGCCATGCAATACTGCTCCTGCTCTGTCCAGAAAGGAACAGTCAGCTGTACTGAGACAATATTAAGAAGGATGCTTCATGCTATCCAGCATATTTGGAGAAAAATGCCACACATGCATGCAAATACCGACAGAACATTAATAATGAGCAGTGCAGATATTACAATGAGATGACAAAGGAAAGAATGAGAAGGTACAGGGAAGTGCAGAAACTAAGAAAGCAGTCAACGGTTCAAAGTGGCCCATCAAAAAAAAACAATGGATGAAGAACAGAAAAAGGCACAGATGGAGTATTGGAGGGAGGAAAAAAGGCAACAACGAGCCAAAGAAGCTGAATAAATGAGAAGCAATTAAGAAGGTATCATGAGAAACGAACTGCTGCTGCTGCCACTGCTGCCGAAACCACTGCCTTACCAGTGACCACCACCACCACCTCACCAGTAGTCATATCAGAAAAAGAGCAATGTGTGACCCCAACAGTGCAATACCATGCTTCTCTAAGAAAGGCTGTTCCACGAACATGTAAAACATTACCTAAATCACCAAATAAATTCACGGTCACAATTCAGAGAGTCATGCATCACTGTTCACCATTGAAGAAAGCTGCCCTGTCCAAGTATGGTGTGTGCCAAACAAACAAACTTGAAGACAAAATGATATCTGTAGTCACTGAAAAGTTGACAGAGATCAGAAACAAAAACAAGAAACAAGACTGTCAGATAAGTAAGGAATTCCTAAAAACGGTGGTTGTATTAAAAAAATATAAGCTGCTTAGGACTGTGAGCTCAACATTAGGGGTCAGTTGGAGGAGGCTCATGAGGGTATGCTGCGGTGAAAGTGCAACGAACAAACACCGCAAGTCTTTCACTGCCACAGGAAACTGAGCCGAGCAGAAAAATTCTTTGAAGACTGTGCCACACCCCTGCCACACAAAAAGGCTTTCTCTAAATGGACAGGCAAAACACAGTCATACCTGGATAAAACAATTAATTGTCTTCACAAGGAATTTGTACAGCCGAACTCTGACATACCACTAGGAGCGAGGAAGTTTGGAACACTACGGCCAAGGCATATTAAACTGGCAGCAGAGCAGAAACTTAATCAATGCTTGTGAGTATTGTATAAATGCTTCACTGAAGTTTCAGGCATTAAATCATCTTGCTGGCAGATATCAAGTAACAAGCTGTAAAATCCCGGATGTTTTCAGGGCAGTAGAAGTAACTATGTGCCCAAAAGCACCATTTGAAGTTCTACCGGTTGGAGGGCATAGAAAAATCTTGGGAAAAATACAGCACGGACAGTTTTGTGACAATGGTGGCAAAGCTAGTCCAGCAACATGGAGAAGAAGAAACAACATGGCAGGAATGGGACACCATCAAAGTACAGTGCATCGTTAATGGCATACAAGTGCAACAGTCACGGAAAGTGTTAAAAAATAAACACTCTAAAGTATGCCCACTACTACAAGTAATAAAAGAAACTCTTGATTCTGGGCCGGCACTTGCATGTGGCAGCATGGCAGCAACATCAGCTTAGAACGATTAAGGAATTCATACCCAAGGGATGGGTTGTGATGATGCTGGACTTTGCAGAGAACTACACCTGCAAACTAGAGGATGAGATCCAGTCAGCACACTGGCATCATGAGCAGGTAACACTTCATCCTGTGATAACGTACTACTGTTGTGAACACTGTGAAACTACTGTCATGGAGTCACTGGTGTTCGTCTCCAGTGATCTGAAGCATGATCACTATGCCCTGCAACATTTTGTGAAAATTGCAACCTCGCACCTTATTAATATACGAATGTACATCACTAAGCAAGTGTACTTCACTGATGGTTGTGAGGCCCAGTACAAGATAGCACACACCATAGTAATTTAGAGAAATATGAATCCTCACCTCTTAGAATTAGTCCTTCTCACCTCACTGATCACACAAACAGCCCTACCTATTTCCACCAGCACTACTGCATATCCAGACAGCTGGTCAAAAAGGGAATATCTCCTTACATACCCCCTTAACTCGGACCACATGGGTCACCATTATGCCAAAACCCATGCCCACCCAGGCAAACAAACAAACCTCAGTGCACATATACTTCACTGCACTGACTCCACGGTGCCACCTGAGGCACCCCCTCTTACTCCAATCCACAGTTACTTGATGGGGATACAATCCCCCCTCACTACCTTAACAAATACCCCCTCAACTGCCCCATATAGGACAAAACAACTCTGGCAGGCACTTTTTGGGATTATACTCCTACTTCTCCTTCTATCCAGGAATGTTCATCCTAACCCAGGTCTTCCTACGTATGGAGACAATCCTAAGGACAAGCATGGCAGCCTAAAGCTGGCTGCCCTTAACATCTGCAGCCTTCAGAGGAAGTTCACCTCCCTCCAGGGCTGGATTGTGCAGCACTCCCCAGACATCCTTGCCCTATCAGACACCTGGCTCTCAGATAATGTCTCAAGTGGTTCCGTCGCCCTCAACGACTACACTATCCATTTGGCCAACAGGCTAAGCAAGAGGGGTGGTGTTTGTGCCATATACACTAGATCCTTCCTACATGCCCTTTCAGTCCCCATCCCGCAACCCTCCTATGGAGCTCAAACCTTAGCAGTTAAGATAAGCATTGGCAGCCCAGGAAAATCACTATATGTTCTGGCAGTTTACATTCCCCCTAGAAACAAAAGCCTGCTTTTGACACAGTTCTGGCCAGTATTGCCCACCTTTCTCCCAAGTGCAAAGTCATCTTACTGGGTGATTTCAACGTAAGCTGGCTGTCTGCTACATCCTCCTCTTACAAAGATGCTGTACTCACTTACAACCTCACTCAAATGGTCCTGTCCCCGACCAGGTTGGACCCTAAATTTGGAACTTCCTCCCTTATCAACCTTATCCTCACCAACCATCCCAAAACCATTTCCCATATCAAAGTGCTCCCTGTCTTGATAAGTGACCACTCCCCAGTTACCTGATTGTGGTCAAATAAAATTCCTCCAAACCCCCCTAAAACCACAGTGCAAAGACGCCTGAGGAAAGGAGCCCTTGCATGCCTAAAACTTGCCTTGCCTCCTTCGACTGGTCTACTATCCACTCTGCTTAAACATTTGGTACTGCCCTCGCCTATACTGTTTTCTCCTTTAACTCTGCTTGCGACATTTTTGCCCCCTACTCTAGTCAGATAGTAAAAACCTGGGGCACCCCCTGGATTTCCCAGTCGCTACTTGACAACATGAGAAACAGGGACAACCTCTGGCACAAGGCCCTTGCCTCCCAACTCCCCCAAGACAGACAGAATTACAGGGAGGCTTGAAATAGCTGCACTTGGGCTATCCGTCTAGCCAAAGCCAAGTATTACAACAATGCCTTTACCTCCTCCTGGGGCTCTGGTAGCAATTCTGGAAAAACATTAAAAAACTAACTGGAAAAAATGTATCCCCCAACCCTGTACAGCTTCAAATTAATGGGGTTGCCTCCCAGGACCAAATTCTATTGCAGAAGCACTAAATACCACCTTCTCGGACCTCAGTCACATTCTCCCCACAAACTTCTTCGACCCAATCAGTAACCACTCCCTAAACCCCCCCTCCAATGACAACAAACCACCCTTCTGACTATGAATCATCTCCTGCAAAGAGGCAAAATGCTACATTGGCTCAGCCCTGGCAAACACTCGCTACAGTAGTGACAGCCTGGACCTCAAGCTAGTCCGGCTAACATTGGATGTGACATTACATCTTACTAAAATATTTAACTCATCCCCATGTCGCAACCAGTTCCCCACCTTCTGGAAAACAGCAGTCATAACTCCCATATTAAAGGGTGGTGACCCCACCTCTGCCAGCAACTATACTATAGGCCAATATCCATACTGCCACCCCTCTCAAAGGCCCTCAAGAAAATAGTGGTGGACCAGCTCACAGATTACCTGACCAAACACAATCTGCTCTGTCAAGAACAACATGGTTTCAAGAGGGGTCACAGCACCTCCAGGGCTCTCATTGAGTATATTTCCTATATACACGAGGCCTTGGATCATGGTGAAATAGTGGGGGCTCTCTATATCGATCTGACCAAAGCTTTCAATACGGTCAGTCATGAGCTTCTTCTCCACACTCTTTCATCCCTTAATATCACCCTGGCAGTCACCGCCTGGCTCACTGACTATCTTAAAGACAGGACCCAGCAGGTAAAAACAAATGGGTCCACATCATCCAGGAAAACAGTCCACTCAGGGGTCCCACAAGGGTCCATACTAGGCCCATTACTTTTCACCCTCTTTCTAAACTCTCTCTCCAATCCTGTAGTGGGAAACTTCTACTTTATGCTGATGATGCTATACTCTTCTGGAAGCATCATCAGCTCAGCACCCTACAATCTGCCCTACAGACCTTCTTTGGTGAGCTCGAAACCTGGTTCTCTGAACACCGACTCATACTCAACTATAAGGAGACTAAAGCTATGATCTTCACACATCGACAACACCTGCTCCAAAACACACCTCTAACCATCACAAACTCCCTTGGGGTCGCCCTGGAACAGGTTAACATTTTTAAATACCTGGGTATCTGGTTAGACTCCTCTCTTACCTATCACGCTCACATCCAACAAGTTTCCTCATCGGTCAATGCCAGGTTATGGATCCTTTTCAGACATAGGCATTGCTTTCCCCCACAGGTGATGCATCTAGCAGTGTCCTCCTCAATATTACCCTTGGTTGACTACGGCATAGTAATTTATAGGACTGCGAATCATACTGCCCTGCGTAGCATCAGCCTCACCCTCAACAAAGCCTGCTGCCTGGTCACAAATTGTAGCAGACAAACCCATACGTGTGAGCTTTGCAAACTCACTGGCTTTCTCACTTTCAAAGATATGGTAAAGTATCACACCTGCCTTCTAGCTAGGAAGATACTAAACAAACAAGTTCCAGCAGGCCACCACCCTCTTATTCAAACAGCCTCATGCAGAAGGGCTCCAAGACACTCTGCAAACACCCCCTTACTGGTACCACACTGTAGAACATCCCTTGGGCAATGGTCCTTCCATTATCATGTCCCACTGTGGCTAAACAACCTACCGCCCACAATCCCTCTTACATCCAGTATCAGTCAATTTAAAGCTGGTCTTTGGACTTTCCTTATTTCAGCAACCTGTGACTAGATAAAGTAAATAACTTGTTTCCAATATCACTTAGATGGTTACCCCCCCCACTTCTCTAGCACTCACGTCTTGCCCCCCCTGAAGGGCCAGGTCCCCAATTCCTGCCTCACAACACCTTCACCTGCTGTCCTGAGTTCCAACTAAGGGGGAGTATCTCCTCCATAAACAAGCTGCTGACATCTTGCCTTTTAAAAGCTTTTCTTTTAAAATCAAAGTTTATTTAAAACTACTTTTAGCCTTGTGAAACGGAAGTGTCTGTCTCCTAAAAGTCTTCGCACTCCCAAGCGCAGGGTGAGCGATGCACGGGGCACGCATGGACGTGGCGAGGCGCGTGGTTCATCGTGGTTCATCGAGTACTTCGGGACTGCGGCCCAATAAGACCAGTGATAACTAAATAAAACAATACAAGGTAAAGTACTTATCTGGTTTGATTTATATCAGATATAGTACACCATAATGAAGAGAGCTAATAAATACTGCACTTCCTGTCAGATGTATGCTGTTGGCAAACAGACTGCCAAATATATCTGCGACAGATGTGTACTGGTTAAATCTCTACAGGAGGAAGTAGTACGACTTCTAAATAAAGTAGAAACTGTCCCTGACACTAGCAAATTAGATATTGATCCTGAAATTGAAGCATTAGAAGATTATATAGATCATATGACTCTTCTTCTTGAAGTTAATAGTACAACTTCTCCCCACGTTGATGCCCTAAATACTACTACACCACTGGGTCCCTCAAAAACAAACTCTTTAAAATACGACGTCCAAAAAATTGCCTCAACTTCTCATTGTCTTGACTCTCCCTCAAGACTACAATTATTACCAGATGAAACTCCTTGGTCCACCATTGCACCTTCTAGATACAACCAGATAGTAGATCTACACCCCAACACTTCTCCCTCAGTTGTGTTACACAATTCTTATGAACCATTAGATTTCTTTCCAGCTGACGAAACCAGCTTTAGCCAGAAACAGTGTAACACAGCTAATAATAATGTAAACTTAGATTCCTCCCATTCAGCTAAAACTGATTCGCAACCGTCTACACAAAATAAAAGTAAACATGAACCAAACTAATGTTCAGGCAGTCCCCCCACACACACACTCGTATCTAACACCAAGCAGGTTTTTGTACTGGGCGACTCCATGATTAAGTTCATTGATCGAGTAATTTGTAACCCCGACAAAGAGAACAGAACCTGCTCAAGCTACAGGGGTGCTAGGGTCTCTGATATAACATCTATGACTAAAGTTGCCCTATCGGCAGCAGGTAACAATCCGCTGGTCATTATTCATGCTGGGACCAATGATATCACTAAAGTTCCACTACAGCAACTTAAACAGGACATTGTCTCACTATGTAACATTCTAAATGAAAGGGGATGTAGTATTGGTATCTCTGAAATCCTCTCTGTACCCCGAGCCTCATACCAAACTCTTAATAAAATCAAAGCACTGAATGAATGGCTCCGTAAATGGTGCTACAGGCAGGGCATTGCCTGTCTCACACATTGGGAAGAATTTAATGATAATCTTTCTCTCTTCTGCTGTGATGGCCTGCACCTCAGCAGAAGGGGGAGTTCTCTTCTCGGTCGTCAGTTTCTATCATTTATCAATAACCATTTAAATTGACATCAAAGGGGGAGACTAGGCCATTAATGCCATCTCTTAATACTTCACCATTACATAAATTGAATGTCCTATCATTTAACGCAAGGTCTCTTAATAAAATAAAAATGGCAGAACTAGAGCTAAAGATCCATGAATTTAACATAGGACTGATAGCCATAACAGAAACATGGGGGAATTCGGATAAACATTGGATAACGAACATTCCAGGATTCAAACTTTATAGCAAAAACAGAGCTGACGACCAGAAAGGAGGAGGAGTCAGTCTTTATGTTACTAATAGCATTCCGTCCTTTGAATCCTCTTTACTAACTCAGACAGAAAGTATCTGGGTTCATTTGCAACCCAATGGTTATCCCCAGATATTGGTTGGCACCTGCTATCGCCCCCCCCCCAGATATTGGCTACATTAAACAACTATCTTCAGAAATCACCCAAATAGCTGATAAGGGATCAGTAATTATCTTAGGTGATTTTAATCTCCCTACTATAAATTGGGACACTTTATCAGGTACTAACCAGTATGACTTACAGTTCATTTCAACAATCATTGACCTTGGTCTCACACAACTAGTTAGAGAACCTACCCGAGGGACTAATATACTGGACCTAGTTATAACCAACATGGAGGCCTCTCTGTCCAACTTATGAGTTATGGATCCATTAAGTAATAGTGATCATATGTCAATTATTTTTCTATTCCCTTGGTACATAAAACCCCTATAAATAAATGTATGATTAAACTATACGAGAAGGCAAATTTTTCTAAAATTAATGAGCAACTTACAGTCATACCATGGGACTCAATAATCTCACCGCTTAACATCAATGATGCATGGAACACTTTTAAAGATATCATACATGACCTAGAAAAACAACATGTTCCAGAAAGAAAGAAATATAACAAAGGCAAAGTTCCCGCTTGGTATAACAACAAAATTAAAAAACTCAGCATACGTAAACATAAGCTATTAGCAGGTCTAAAAAAGTGTTGGTCTGAGCAGATAGAGGGAAAATTACTAGAATACAGGAAGGCAGTTAAGGATCTTAAAACGTCAATTGTTCTATCTAAATGAAACTTAGAATTTAAAATTGCCCATACTAAGGATTCACACAAAGGTTTATACTCCTATTTAAATAATAAAAAGGGAAATACAAAAAAGATAGGCCCTCTAATTATAGACAACACTACTATTCTCTCGGATAAGGTCACTGCACTTGAATTTAATAAATACTTCTGTTCAGTTTTTGAACAAGATATTGAACCTTTATCATTTGCCAACTCAGGTATATCACCTAGCTACTCTATCACCATCTCTGAAACACATAAGCTCCTAGACACACTAAAGACAACAACAAGTCCAGACCCCGACAATATAACCCCTAAATTTCTTATAGGAACATCTAATTACATCGCTATTCCACTCACCATTATTTTCAATAAATCCCTTAATGAGTCCAATGTTCCTTCAGATTGGAAAACAGCTATTGTCACACCAATCTTCAAAAAAGGGCTACACTGTAAAGCTGAAAACTATAGACCTATCAGTCTTAGGTCCATTCCTTGCAAACTACCAGAAAAAAAGATTCAACATTTAATCAAAGAAGAGATGCTGTCTTTGAATTTAAATGATATTACACAACATGGATTTAAAACCGGGCATTCTTGCACAACTAACTTGTTATCCTTTTATAATTCAGTTAGGATAAATCTCGACTTAAACATCCCAGTGGATGTTATTTTGCTTGACTACAGTAAAGCCTTTGATTAGGGTTCACACTCCATACTGATAAATAAGCTTGTAACCCTAGGTTTTTCTAATTGCATTGTGTCTTGGGTCAATAGCTGGCTTTACAGTAGATCCCAGGTCATTAGGGTGAACGGGGAACAATCAGACGAAAGGTTGGTGTCAAGCGGTGTACCCCAGGGCTCAGTGCTGGGTCTCACACTGTTTGGTATCTTCATTAGCGACCTCACCATCTTATCAAATAATATATCAAAGTTCGTGGATGATACTAAATTGGGAGGACGAGTTGACAGTGATACCAACAGGAATATCCTTAAAAACAATCTTAAAAGAACTGAATCAAGGGCAATAACCAATAGAATGTCATTCAATGTGTCTAAGTGTTCAGTGTTACATATGGGTAAAAATAACCACAAACAAACAAATTATCTTAACAACACTATGGTTAGGGAATCACCCATGGAAAAATATGGTGGTATATTGGTTAACAACAAGCTGTCATCTGCCAATCATTGTAATAAGGTTGCTAATCATGCCAACGCTCTCTTATGCAGAATTAATAATACATTTGTCCTTAAAACTGAGGAGTGTATCATGGCCCTCTATAAAACTCATGTTAGACCTCACTTGGATTACAGTTCACCTTTCTGGAGTCCCTACTTGGTTGCGGACATCACCAGAATTGAAAAAGTTCAGAGAAAGGCCACAAAAATCATACCGCATCTTTCATCACTGGATTATGAATCTAGGCTTCATAAAACGGGGCGTTATTCACTTGGACGTAGAAGATTAAGGGGCGATCTCCTCCAGTTATTTAAGATCTCTCATTCAGCCACACTAATGAACTTATGTGGATTATCCTTTACATCTAGAAAAATTGTAGCCAGAATGCACAATAAACAAATAGGAATCGACAGAACAGGAACAAATAAAAGGCAACAATTTTTCACTGTTAGAGCCCCTAGAATCTGGAATTCCTTGCCTCAGGATATTGTTGATTGTCAGAATATAAATACATTTAAAGTTAAACTTGATAAATGGCTTCTAAAAAGAACATAACTTAACAATGATCCACAATGTGTGGAGGACATCCTCGATGGGCTTCGGCCTTCTTTTGTCCATCAGCCAAGTAACCAAGTAAATAAGCTAGTATCCTCAATCTCCCTTTATCATATACTGACTCAGGGCCTAGCTTATAAGACCCTCCAAGACTCAAGTACTGTCTTGTGAACCAAAGTGTAGACCTGGGACCTCTCTTAAGATCCCAGATGATGTAACCCTATTTATACGCTTCACCAAATGTTTAAATCTTCTATCTATGTTTTAATTTTTACTACCGTGTCATATGTTTTAAGTTTGTACTGTTGCCTAATGTATAATCTGTACTCAATGTTTAAGCCTGTGATCCTTAGTGTATGTTTCTTATTTGACATGGATCCTTTGCAAAGGAGTCTATGACTCAAAAGATTGTAATTCTGATATCTTTCAATAAATAAAACAAAATAAATGGGCCTTTTATGACATTTCCTTGGCCAAGAGAGTATATTTTCAAAGTCAAGCATGCTTTTTTTTGGTCATGACACAGAAAGGGTCTGTCGCATGGTGAAAGTGCAGCGGTGAAGTCTGAGGCATGCAGGTTAGTACAGTCACGGCAAGCTGTTATTAGGAAGGTGAAAGAACTGTACCAATACTGCCGCAATGCACTGACAAAACAGCCTGAAACTGATGGGTGCACTCACTTTAGGCGAACATTTTTCTGGGTTGGTGAAAACGATATAAAAAGAGAGGCAAGACAAGATATAAAAGCAGTGCCTGGGACACGCCTTGTACAAAGCGTAAAGATGGTGGTGGATGGTGTGATGGCCACAAGAAACTTGACATGCTTCTGCAAATGCTGCATTAAGGAAGATTGGCCCTGTGAAAACTGAAGTCATGTTGAAGATTGGAGAACAAAAAGATTAATATATTCAGCTGCATTGGCACCAGCCATTTAAGATCCTCCCAGCACCACAGTGCCCACTGAAGCTCCTGTTGACTCCACAGCTGTGAATGTTGTGTCAAGACAGGCACACTCCACAGCTTCCCATGCCAACCCTTGTCCTGGTGATAGTGCTTCCAGTGCTCCTTCAGCTCCTAACAACACAATGGCAGCCACCATGACCAAAAATTCAGAAACATTGCCAGACACAGGTATGGGAAATGATGCTTGCACATCAACTCAGAGCCCAGCTCCACAATCTCACATGCCTGCTCCATCATCAACCAGCATCACCAAAGCTCCTAATAAGAAATAAACCTTGTTAGACAAAGAATTTGAGATGAACAGTTACTGTGCAGTGTACTATACAAATAATTTTATATTGGGAAAGTAACTGTGGTGGATGAAATGAAAAAATGGTACTCCTTGAGGTTCCTACAAAAGCAAGAGAGTGTTTTCACTTGGCTACAAAGGCAGGACAATGACCGTGTGACATGAAAAATAATTTTTCATGGACCGATAAAGTTTGAGGGAGAAGATGGACACTATGCGATCAAATCAGATAAATTACAAATTATCTCTTAAAAGTTCATCAAGATGCAACGAGATGGAATTAAGGACTCTCTGCTATGCTGTTGTGACCCTATAATGATAAGGTGGACTTTGGGGAAATCATTCATTAGTGCACTGTATTAGTTTGTGTAATTTATGTACATTGTTTAGCACCTATTAATAGTTTAGTCCGTGGTACTAGTTTAGTCCGTAGTAATAGTTTAGTCCCTATTAATAGTTTAGTCCACAGTAATAGTTTAGTCCGTAATAATAGTTTAGTCCATAGTAATAGTTTAGTCCATAGTTAATAGTATAGTCTGTAGTTAATAGTTAGGTAAGGTAAGGTAAGGTAAAATTTATTTATATAAGGCACCCTTCCTGAGCTCAGGGCACCTTTACAAAATTTCAACATGCGCCTTTACAAAATTTCAACATAACAATATTAAAATCCATAATAATTAAAACAACTTGATACATAGCAGATGTTATATTTCCAGGAATGCTTGTTTGAATAAGAGAGTTTTCAAAGCTTTTTTAAACCCTTCTACAGTCAGGCCATCATGTATCTGACAAGGTAGAGAATTCCACAGGGTAGTTGCCATAAAGGCAAAAGTTCTTCCACCAGATGTTTTCAAGGTTACCCTGGGAATCTCTAACAATCCCTCCCCAGAGGATCAGAGGGAGCAGGAGGGACGTTAAGAAACCAGAAGTTCTTTCAGGTAGTGGGGTCCCAACCCATGTACGGCCTCATAGGTCAGCAATGCGACCTTGAAGGTGATCCGCCACTCTACAGGCAGCCAGTGCAGTTCGCACAGCACAGGTGTTATATGACTGGATCTAGGGCTTCCAGTCAACAATCTGGCTGCTGCATTCTGCACCAGCTGCAAGTGGCAGATATGCACCCCCAGCAGCCCTAGATAAAGGGCATTGCAGTAATCAAGACGACTGGCAACTAAGGCGTGGATCAGAATAGGAAGATCTTCGAGTGGTACCAGGTGTTTTACCCATGCTATATTCCTTAGATGGAAAAAGAATGATTTGACTACGGCCGACACCTGTGCCCTTAGGGTCAGGCCCTCATCAAACATAACACCAAGGTTACGCACCTGGCCAGATGCCATAAATGGGGTCCACCCAGAAATAAACCTGAGAGTTTCCCCACCCATGAGCTTAACATCCTCACCCCTGGCTCCACCACCAATACCTCTGTTTTTTCTGAGTTCAACCTAAGCCAGCTGGTACTCATCCAGTTCTGTATCTCCAGCAGGCAGTCGATAAACACTGTGATTGAATCAGACTCCTGCTCAGGCACAAGACATGTAGAGCTGAGAGTCATCAGCATAGCAATAAAAACTCAGCCCATGCTGTCTTATAATGTCCCCCAATAGGAGCATATACACCACAAATAACGTGGGGGACAACACCGAACCCTGTGGCACCCCCACAGGGCAGGCAGTGAGAGGCCAAAGAATACATCCCCAACACTATTCTCTGAGTCCTGCCCCTGGAAGGAAAGATTGAAACCAACTGTGGACCACCCTTCTCAGTCCACAGAGAAATCACAGGTGCTTGAGCAACACCCCATGATCTACGGTATCAAATGCTGCTGAGAGATCAAAGAGAACCAAGATGGAATGAGCTCTCTGATCTCTCGCCATCAGGAGATCATTCAGTACCCATACAAGAGCCGTCTCAGTGCTATGCCACTTCCTGAAGCCAGGCTGGAGAGGGTCACAGATACTGTGGCTGGTTAAATGATCCTCCAGCTGCAAAGTGACCACCTTCTTGATAACCTTCCCTTAAAAGGGAAGGTTCAAGACCGGTCTGTAGTTTTCTGGGCAGTCAGGATCAAGGGATGGCTTTTTCAGAAGGGAGCGCACCACTGCCTCCTTTAAGGGATCTGGAAAGATCCCTCTCTCCAATGATACCACCACTATCCCAGTCAGGATTGGGCCAATAACCTCTACACACCCCACAAGTAGGTGAGTAGGGCCCAGATCCAGACTACAGTAGGTTGGACGCAAAGTCTGGACAATCTTCACTATATCCATGACTGCCAGTTGACTAAAGGTGAACCAAGTCAACTGGGCATTAGTGCCACTCGGTTGAACAGTGCAAGACCCAATGGGGGGTGTTGGCTGATCTCATCCCGGATGGTGGACACCTTATCAGCGAAGAACATTGCAAACTCTTCACACTGTAACTGTGACAGTGCTCGACTGGCTTGAAGACAGGCTGGATTGCACAGTCTGTCCACAGTCTGGAAGAGCTGGGCCAGTCTGTTCCTCACTGCAGCAATTTCCCGGGACAGGAACTCTGCCTTCTTATGGGAAATTGCTGATTGGTAGATCTTATAGTGATCTAGCAATCTAAGCTTGTCCATCTCCTGGCAAATTTTCTGCCAGCGTCTCTTCAATCTTTGACTCTGTCTATTCAACTCACGGATCTCCCTAGTGAACCATAGAGCCCCAGGGTGAAGAGTACAGGGGCGAACATGGGATGGAGCAATGACATACAGCACCCCCACAACTGCCCTATTATAGGCCAGCACTAGGGACCCTGGGTCAGTGCTATCCATTGGCAATCCCAAGAAGTCCAGCTCCATCATTAGGCCTTCCGAGGTAACTCCTCCCAAAGGACGGAACTGTACTATTGCCTTAGGGGCAGGCCTCTTTCAGGGGGGGCCGCAAAACTGAACCTCAGGGTGTGATGGTCAGACCAACCAATAGGCTCCACCTCCACATTGGAGATTTCCATCCCCAGATGGAATATCAAGTCCAATGAGTGTCCCCCCTCATGAGTTGCAGAGGTAACAACCCGTGTCAGGTCCAATGAATCCATCAGTTGGAGGAGGTTTTGTCCAAAAAGCACAAGTTCATCATCAACCCAGGCACTGAAGTCCCCCAAAATTAACCATCGGGGGGACTCCAATACCCTCTCGGCGATGAAGTCCACAACCTCCCTCGGGAATTTCCTCCCATCACCTGGTGGATGATAAATGAGAAGGATCCTGTAGCCTGCACCTGCACCCACAATACACTCAAAGGAATTGGTACATCCAACTGGCACCTCCCTAAGATCCAGTTCCTGTCTAAAACAGACTGTAACTCCCCCGCCCCTACGGTCCACTCTTGGGCGATGAATCACCGAGAATCCAGCTGGAACTGCAGACTCTAAAATAGGGCCCGCATTTTCATCCAGCCAGGTCTCGGTGATGCAAGCCAGGTCAACAGATGCAACAAGATCCGCCATGACTGCGGTCTTATTTCTAATAGACCTAGCATTACTTAACACCACCCGAAAGGGACAAGAGTCCAAGGATGACTCCACCTCCTGCCTGACCAACTCAGTGTCCTTGGGTATGGGTTCAAGTCAAGGTAAACCTCGCTCCTGTATCCATTTCACCACAGGGCGTCTCCTGGTTCTTACTGTCTCTATCTGCCCACTCCTTTCCCATCCTCCACAAGAGTTCCAGGATCTCCTATTCCTTACACTCTATCTCGAAATGCAGATAGCTCGGCAGTTTTTATAAACTTCCGGAAGGAATGAAGGATATTCAAATGGATGGAGATCCTTTAGTCTTGAGGGGGAGTACCGCCTGACTGTATCCTTAACATCCCAGCACATATTTCAGATATTCTAAATAACACTATGTCTGCTTGAACACCCCACACAATCAGCACTTTCTCTCCTTTATATTTAAAAACATAAAATTATTAAACCCCTTAATAAACCCACCCTCTCATAATTGTAATAATAACACCCCTTCCTTCTCCCTCACACAGAGAGTGTGGGGGTTAAACCCAAAACACCACAAATAATAATTAAATCAAATAACCTAACACAAATAGAACAATCATCAACAAATCACTTCATGGATGTATTATTCAGTTCAACAATTTTTAAAGTCCTGTTAAGGAGAAGAAAGAATAGAACCACCTCCTCTAAAACAAACGAACTCTATATGTGGCCCAAATGCAGCACCTGTCATATGCATGCATTTATTCCAACAGAGTTAAGTAAAATAAATCAAAGTTAATATCTGCAGTATGACTCAGACACCACCTCTCACATAGTAGGGGAGAACTGCAAAATAGAAAAGAAACTGTTTATGACCCAAATGCAGCACTTCTCACATGCATGCAAGTCCAGTAAGATTGAGCAGTATGTTAAAATAGTTTGGATTGATACTGTAATATACCCTTAACACCACCTCTCGCATGGTGGGGGAGAGATTCACAGATTAATCCACAATAACTCCAGTTAAATTCAGTAACGTAATATTAGAAAGAAAAGAGCAGTGTGCACAGCACTCTCGCCACCCATACATCGAAATACTGAAAGCCAAGAGGGAAGGCAAATCGAATTTTGCAAAGGCACAGTTCACATCCAAAAAAGAATGGTCTGACAAATCCACGTATAATCCAACAAAGTCCTCACGACAGCAGCTCCACACTAATATTATTCGTTCTGAATCCTCTTCAGTCACTCCAAAAAATTAGAGACAGGTAAACGACTTGGAGAATGCAGTAACAGGGTGAGTGAATAAACACCTTCTACTGCACTGCCCGAAGCCAGCCACCCTCCCGTCAGCCCACGACCCACGGCTACAGATACCTCAGTGACTCAACCCCATGGCTGACTCCCAGACAGCATACGCGAAGTCTCAATTCCCCTCCGGCTCCCCAGAGGTCAAACAAGGCAACTCCTGCCTGGTCTCAGACAGAACAGCGGGCCGCAGCTCCTGGAGGCACAGATGGGTCCCTCACCCAGCACAATTCTCCCGTAAAGAACTTCACTGGAGCTCATAAATTCAGATGGCGACCTCACATTTCAGACTCCTCTAGCAGAATCATGGTGCTGTAAGTCCCAATAATAATCCACATTCTTCTCCACGTTCTCTCCAGCCAAGTATTCTAATTTCTTATAGTAAAATAGGCTACAAGCTATAAGCAGCGAGAGCTCACCGCACCAATCCAAACAGGCCATAGTTAATCCCCTGATCTTCTAGACTCCAACAGCAAGTCAAAAGCAATAATGCAGTTCCATGCAATGACTAAAAACAGACTTATTACTGATAAAATAGAAACGAAACAAAAAGTAAATTAAAACAAACAGCAACAGCAGCTTATTTCTGCTTCCCCATGGCTAGCCCAGCATGGGCGCCATTTTGGTTTGGTTAAACCATAGTATTCCACAGTTAGAGCTTCATTCATAGGTATAGACTGCAGTCATAGTGTAGTCCGTAGTGATAGTGTACTCTTATAGTGTTGTAATAGTGTATTCTGTAGTGAGTCTTATAGCTTAAGTTGTATACTTCCCTCTGTAGTCAAGGGCAATGGATTTTCAAAAATGCTTTTTTAAAATTCATACTTTTGGTAAATATGTGACTATGAGGATGTGTTAGGCTTTAGTCAGTGGTGTTTAGGCTATAACACATTAATTTTTTTAAATAGTATTTTTCTGTATTTAAATGTACAGTCAAAACTTTTTGGAACTTCAGCTGTTGTTTCCAGTCTCTTATTGCATGAGCTATGGTAATTCAAGGGTCATTGTTACATTGCCACATTAGGTAAATGACCCCTGTCCCACGCACACCCAGAGTTTTTTGTCCCCGGTTACATGTACATTCAGAGTTTTATGTCCCCAGTTACATGCGCATCCCCAGGTTTATGTCCCTTTTACATGCACATTTTTTTAAAATGTTTTTCTCTGGACACTGTGAGTGATTTATCCTGTAACATAATAAATATTCATTAGGTAAGTAACAGCATGCAAAAACAATAAACATTTTGTATAATTTTAGCATTTAAAAATGTTTTACCAATCTCACAATTTGATAGCCCTTTTTCATGCAACGACCCAAGTATCATTTTTGCAGTCAGAACTAGTGTGTCCATAGAATAAGCATAAATTACATTTAATGCAGTCACAAGCTGAGCTTAAATGTGTAAAATACCCACATTTAAAACATGTTTTGGGCTGTCCTGGGGAGAAACAGTGACCTTGGTCACGGCCCAAAAATAAACTACTCGGTAGATGTTGAGACCCTGAACTGGTGCTGCGTAATTTCACTTTATATTTCCACCCTCCTGTCCGTATATGTTCCTCGTCAAATATAGGTCGTGAGACCTCAACAAATCACATCTTTGTTGCAGCCAATGAGTAATATCATGTACTGCTATGCTTTCATTTCTAAAAAGAATCATGACTGTTTTTATAGCAGGCCTGGTCAAGGGGATCACCCTAAAAGGAACCACAAAGCAGAGTATCGCAGTTTGTCATAGTTAACCCCAAACCTGTCTAAACCTTGGGGGGTTTTAAAACTAACATCTTACAACATATCCCCTGATGCATGTATTAAGGCATAAATCTCATTAATAAAAAAAACAATTAATTCTTTAATCAATTTTCTACCAATGTTAATTCTATCTGGGGTATTGTCCAAGCCACCCATATACTGTAATCTAACTGCGTTCCTCCAGTACACTGGGGGTAAATGTTGAAAGAAATGGTTCCTTTTTCTAAAGACAGCCCAGCTTGTTTGTGCTTGTTCAGCCATTGGGGGGGGGCCTCAGTCTCTGTCTCCAACCTTTCTTCCCAAGAAGTCTGCTAGGAGCTAGGCCCCTCAGTTCCAGAGTCAGAGGTGCAAAAATTCTGTCTATTCAAAGTAGGGATAGTAGTCTGTAAATCGTGTACAACATCTTCAGCATGAAGTTCTAGGTCAGAATCAGTAATAAATGATTTTGGGATTAAAGCAGAGTTCAGTTCCCCATGTGTCTCATTCTGAACAGTGGAAACAGATGTCCCTGGTATAGGACTATGCATTGGGTCAGGAATCCATTGTGCCACAGTAGTTTTTTTTTTCCATCCAGCACTTTTTAGAGAGTTTTCCAAAGCCCAGTGAAGTTTCTTTTGTTGTGCATATAGTTTTTTTTGTGAAGAGGAGCCTGCCCACCTGTGCTGGGGAACCCGCTGATTTTTCAATGTCAGCATGCAAAGGAACCCCCTTAACAGTACTTACAGCAGTGTCTTGTCAGAAGGCTGATTGATTTGCTCTGCGTGATGTACAGGGCTGTCTGATGAAACCACGGTCGGAATTACAACAGGTGCAGGCTGCAAGTCAGTGTGTGGCAGTGTCTTTGATGACAGTGCATCCCACTCAGCTGAGAGCTGTCTCACAGGGAAAGTGGGCTGTCAAAGTTGCAGGAGCAGTTGGGCATTGTCTCGCAAAACTGCAACACTGTTTTAGGCAACACAATATTGGGCACAGTAGAAACCATGGAAAGACTAGGTTGTACATCCGTGTCGATCATATCAATGTTCACAGACACAGATACTGCAGCAGGTATGTCTACCTCTTGAAGTATAGACAAGATAAGAGGTCTGTTTTCCTTTAGTAGTTTTTTCAACCATTCCTCATCAGGTCTTTCACTTAGGTAGTGTTCAGACGCAGGCTCTAATACTTGGCTCCAGTTTACAAACAATGTTGTTTCAGAGTTTACCGCCAAAGCTGGACCTGCAGGATGGAGATCTGCTCACCTGCAGGTACACCAGCAGACTGGCTACTCCCTGGGACAGTGGTCATAGGTTCAGCTGCTCCCCCTACTGACAAGAGTAGGGGAATTTTTATTGTTATACAAATTATTTACAAGCTGGTACATAGTATATTCCATAATCTTTTATAGCATGTCATTCAAATTCATATGTAAGAATGCTCAAATGCTTTCCTGATACGCATGTATATTTAGTTCTCACAAAGCACAAAAGACTTTACTACAATCCCATTTTTTCATCTGAAATATTAATCTTCCTTCTATACTCTCTTTCATCTCTATTTGGAGCATAATAAAAGCTGTCAACACCTTAAACATGAAGGTACATTCTTCCATCACTTTTTCCATTGTGCCCATGACATTTTTGCTTTGTCACATTGAACATGTTTTTTTTATTTCTTTTTCTATGAATTGTACTACTGTCAGGGGTGGGATAACTCTCTGTTGTAAGACATATTTACATCTCACCTGCCACAATATATATTTAATACATATGAAAATCAATCTCAAGGTCCCCTCTTCTAGTCCCTCTAAGTGCTATGCATATCCTGTTATTATATTTTCATATGTCATCCTTCTCCATTGTGCATTTTCCCATCAGTTACCTATTTCCAACCATACTTCTTCAGTAAATTCACAGTCAACAAAGAAATGTTCTAGGCTTTCTTCTGTTTGTCCACATTGGAGCATGGGACTATATCTTTCTGTCACACTTTTGTGTTTTGTATTTCCTTTTACCCCCAGTCTACCATGGACACTTAACCAAATGACATCCCACATACGTGGAGGTATTCTTTTATCCATAAGATCTTTTTCTATCCTATGATGTTCTCCTGTAGTTATACCTTTATACACCATAGGGATCTGGTATCCAATCTCCTGTACAGTATGATATAAAAGTTTCCTATTCGGCCCCATGGTCTGTGCTATGGTTAATTTCCACTTTCTAATTTTTTTCAATCATATAGTTTACATACTGTGGTGACAGTGTGTTTCTTTAATGCCAGTGGGGACCATGCCCAACTTGTCAAGAGTGGAGTAATCCAATAGGCTGCTACCTTCCTCCATTCAGCTGTCCCAGGCTTTACAAAGGCTGCAATGGTATTATACAAAAAAATGCTATAAAAATAGCTAATAGGATTAAGCAGATCTATTCCATTTATAAGGCCTATATAGAGTTTCTCTCTTTATACGGGGTTCAGTCTACTACCCCATACTATCTGGAATGTCTGACTTAGAATTGTTACATCTAAGTTCCTGGGGGGGGATAATATTACACAAATGTATAAATATAGGTAACAAAAAGGTTTTTATAATGGCTACCTCTTTCTTCTTAGTTTGTTGCTAGTGTTTCCAAATTTGGACCTTCCCATTACTCTCTTCTAATTTTTCCTTCCAATTTATCAAGACTGCATCTGTTCTTCCAAATGTGATACCTACAATTTTAAAAGAAGTGTCTGACATAGTGATATTATGTATTTATTGAACTGGTTCCATATCTTCACTTAATGTATATCCTGAACATTTCTATATGTTAACTTTAGTGCCTGTTATTATTGAGTAGTGCTGCAGGCTATTCAAAGCTTTTTCTGCTGATCTTTTGTCTGATAATAGTAGGCACAGATCATCTGTGTATGCTGCTGTTTTAGCTATGGATTCTGTCCCCGGCAATCTTATTTCTCTTATGGTTTGGTCTTGTTGTACTAGTTTTAATATGGGATCCAGACAAGAACATATAGTATAGGGCTCATGGGGCAACCCTGTCTAATGCCTTTGTTTATTTTTACTATTTCTCCCTTATGTCCATTGATCAATGGTATTGTAGCTGCTATCCTATATAATTTCATGATCCAAGTTATAAACATGTCTGGTATGCCATATTTCTTGAGTACCACCCTTAAATAAGAATGTGAAACTTTATCAAAAGCCTGTTCTTGGTCCAGACATAGCATGTATCCATGTAGTTTAATTTTTTTCCCCCATCTCTACCAATTCTCTTATTAATAATAGATCATTTTATACCTTCCTGCCTGGTATTGTACATGTATGGCTTGAGTCAATCAAGGAAGGTGCTGCTTGGCAGATTCTATTGGTTAAGATTTTCATCAGAATTGTTATATCTGTATTCATAATATTTAAAGGTCTCCAGTTTTTAATATCCTGCCTATCTTTTCTTTTGTGGATAAAAAGTTGTATAGACATGCCTAATTGTGGGGCAATACAGTCATTCTCTAATATCGTGTTAAAAACCACTGTCAGTATCTCCACCAGTTCAGTACTAAATGTTTTATAAAATTCAGTAATGAAACCATCTGGTCCTGGGATAGCATTTATTTTTAGACCTTTAATTACCTCTTCTATTTCTGTTGCAGTAATTGGTACAATCAATGTATCCATTATTTCTGGTGCTAAGGTGGGTACTACACATCTAGCTAGTGTTTCCTGAATTTCTTCTTCCCCGAGTTCTGGATCACCATACACTTCCTTCATATGGTTTATGACTATGTCCAGAATTTCACAGTTTGTGTTTACTATATTCCCATTTGTGTCATGTAGTTTATCCATAATTCTCTACTGTACCCTTTTTTGCAACTTTCAAAAATATCTCCTGTTGCTACTTTTCCCAGGGTTCCAATCCGATGCTCATACAAGAGAGACGTTGCTCTACAGGAGAGACACTGCTCTGTTATATTGCATGTTTTCTATTTATGTTCTGATATGTCTAACCTGGTTAAAAAAAGGCTCCATATCCCACATTTATCAGGAGAATAATTTTGCAATATTGTGATCGTAATGTTAAATATTTCAGATATTGTTCACGGTGTTTTTGTTTTGCCTTCTGTTGGAAAAATGGCATTAGTTCTCCCTTGGTAGTGACACACCATCTACTGAGGTCTATGTCTAAATATGCCACTGATTTCCTGGCATTCAGTAGGTCTCTGACCTGTTCCTTAATTTCAGTGGTAGTCAGCAAGTTGTTATTTAACTTCCAAAACCCCTTCTCAGCTGTATTACTGTCTCCTACTGTTATATGAATCAGTATAATTAAATGGTTTGTGTTTTCAACATGGATTGTGTGCTCTTTCTGCATCCTAATTAATGCAGAGGTGAAGATAGAATCTATTCTCGTGGCTAGTGTTCTTTTGTAGAAAGTGTATCCCCCACTAGGGTGTATTATCCTATATGTGCCTATGAGTCCAGCTTGTTCTACTATCTTTTTCAGGGTGTTTGTATCAGAAAACTGTTTGTTCTGGCTTCTCTATCCGCAATTTGCAATACACATTTGAAATCCCCCACCCAAATAATGGGTCTAGAGGTAAAAAGGTAGGGCTTGACTAAATTTACTAAGTCCACTTGTTCTTTGTTTGTTTGGGGGGACGGCGTATAAATTTACAATTCTCCATGTGGCATCATGACTCTCCCCAGACAGATATCAAACACTTTAGTAACAGTATAGTCATGTCCAAAAAAAAGTATTCCTACTCCTCCACATCATTCCAAACTTTTGGAATAGAAGGAGGGCCCCCAGCCTCCATTTCACTAATTGTATGTAGTCTCACATCTTGTAAAAAGGCTATGTCTATCCTCTGATCTTTGAGTATAGAAAAAGTCACTAAACGTCTCTTGCTATTTTTTAAGCTATTAACATTCAAAGTGGCTATGTTATAGCATTAAGGCAGTGACATAGAGGCTTAGTAATGTAGCCCTTTTGTATTTTTTCCATGCATTCTTCTGTCTGTTTCTCCAGTCTTCTACTTCTCCTTGGTTGTACCCCAAAATGTTTCTGCTTCTTTCTAACGTCTTGCACTTTTGCCGCTAGTTGGTCATCCTCAGACTCTGAAGTCATCCTCTGTTGTGAGGATAACATGGAGTAATTTTTGGAATCCTCATCTATATCCAACTCCAGTGGTTGAAGAGCTGTGTATTTATTTGACAGTTTAATGGATTGTTTTGTTTCTGCCAGTCTCTGTAATTTTGCTTTTGGATTTATTTTCTTTAAGGTACTTTTTTTGACACCACTGTAGTCATGTCTGGTGGTGGCATATCAATAGCATCCTGCATGTGTTCTGAGTGCTTTGGTATGTTTTGGGCAGAATGAGTTGTATCTTGTCTCAGAGTTTCCATGTCCTCAGGGACAGTGTCCTGGTTAACTGTATCAGGAGGGTTTTGATCTCTCTCTCTCTCTCTATTGCTCCCCCTATGTCAGTAGGATGGGGTGGTAAAAGGGGGGGGGCCCATTCCAACTGTAGAGGGTATGGCGGGGGGGTTGATGCTGCATTTGTTGTTGTTGCTGTTCTGATTCCTGTTTTGCCTCTCTTATTTTCCTTTCTTTTTCAATGATATTTTTTTGTGCAGTTTCCAGAATTCTTTCTTGGTTTGGGCGATTACTTCTGTTATGTGTTGCCCATTCACAATTTCGATACACATGCCCAGTTTGTTCACAAAGATTGCATTCCATTTCATTTGTACAGCTCGCACCATTATGTCCATATTCCAAGTACAGATTGCATCTAATTCTGTTACATGCATTACTGAGATGCATGGCCGAGCCACATTTGAAGCAAGTTTTTGGCTGGCCCGGATAAAAACAATGACCTCTTTCTTTACCCAGAAAAAAGGTGCTAGGTAGATGTTATGGGCCTTGTGTTCCCATTCTCAGCCTTACTCTAAATATCCAAACCCCTGTCCATGTATGTTCTTTGTCCAAAATAGGAGTAGGTTCCACTAATAGTTCGCATTTCTGTTGTAGCCAGTGTTTAATATCATGTACAGCCACACTTCCATTCCTAAAAAGAATTGTCACCAGTTTTATTGCTGGTTTTGTGAGAAGAATCACCCACACAGTAAGTCACAAGGCTGAGTGTCTCAATTTCTTACAAGTATACCAAATTCCATCCTGCCCTCCTGGTGTTTTAAAGCTTACATCAAATAATGTATTATCTGAGGTATAGATTAAGGTGTAACTCTCGTTTGAAAAAAAATGAAGAGATTCTTTAATTAATTTCTTTCCCACATATATTCTATCAGGTGGATGTGGTAGTCCCCCCAAATACTGTAGGCACACTGCATTTTTTCTCTGAGCAAGTGGAGGATTGGGAAAGGCCTGATCTCTCTGGCAAAATGTCACCCAGAAGTGGGGAGCTTGGGCTTCTATTGTCTGTTCTCGATTTTGTCTCTTCGTGTTTTCCAATTTATCCCCTCAGTTTATGTTGTCATTCTGCCCATCATGTTCCATCATTATAGGTACTGCATTGTCTGTTAAGTGTAATGGGGAAGGGTCTTGTTCTAAATGTTCTGTGGGGATGGGTGTCGCATCTTCCACATGAAGATATATTTAAAAATCATTAGCAAAGCTATTGTTTTGCCCTTCTATCCTTGTGGTTTGTTTAGTTGTGCTTGGTATGGGGAGTGCCTCTTTATCTGGTATCCATCCGCCATGGGAGTTTTTTTTCCCAACCTGCTCCTGACAGAGCCACTCCTACAATCCACTGTGCTTTATTCTCACCAGATGTTTGCACTATTGATTCCTCCCTCCTTCCTCTATGTAAACCCAATTCATTAGACCTAGTTACTTGCGCTTCTCATCACGCTTGTATCTCCTGCTCCCTCATAGTGTCCTTTTTCCCCACAGTTTTATTGTTTTCCAGAATCATAACATTTGCAGCACTTACAGTCTGTGGCCCAGGCTCTGGTTCAGTTTGCTGTGAATGACTCACGCTGTAAGGCGCCACATCAACATTAGGAAATGCACTGTATCTTCTGGAACATTGTCTGCTTGATGGGCATTCCCTTTGATGCTCCTGCATCATCAGGTCTGGAGTCGGGTAAGCTGTCAGACTGCATGTTCAGTGCTTTCTTGCTCCTGTGTCTCCTGTCTCCGTAATTGTGCTATTCAGGTCTGTTCCACCAATTTCAGCAAATCCAAGAGGTGTTTCTGCCACTCTGGGTGTATTTTCAATAGAAATTCTTCATCCTGTTGCAACTCCGAGAGTGGTAAGGCTCGCTGTTGATTCTATGAAGCTTTTTCAGCTGGCACCTCTATATCCATTTCTCCAACGTCCTCATTACTGGTCTCTTGCAATACCTCCTCAGCTGGACCTGCAGGGAGGGAGATCTGTTCACCTGCACGCTGGCTCTGTTCCCAATCATTAGCCATGGGACAACAGCACCCCTTACCGACAAAGAGTAGGAGAATTTCCCTGATGTCCCGGCCAAATTTCCCCCAATTCACTAAAAATACCACCAACAGCTTAATGTGGTTCAAGGACAGTTGGCATTCATCTGTATCCCCCTACCCTGGGTTGTGCCTGAAAATAGGCAGAATTTGTCTAGTACACTTACTCGGTCAACAAAAGCTAAATAAATAAATAAAGCAAACCACCAACATCTGAAATATCATTCCATCACCTCATTCATATATAATTCCAAACACATACAGTGGTAGTTATTGAAAAGTTTCTCACCTCAGAGGTACCACTGAGGTAATTTGCATTGATTGTAATGTGGTACTGCCTCATTCTGCCTCAGTATACCTAGGTACACCTCAGTACTGCAAAACTTTTCTATAACTACCACTGTACACTGCTACGCTTACACAATACTGTATTACCTCTTCATATAGTCACTAACCCACAACATGCCGTAACTCTACATGGAAGAAATCCACAACTGGAAGGCTCAAACAACAACTCCCCAGCCCAAGTTCTTCCAACCAACCAGCCCTGGAATACTTCCCAAATATACCCACCCTCTGCATGGATTACTACAATCAAACCATAGAGAAAACAAGGGTACAACTCCCCTATCACTTTCTGACTCTCCCACATTTAAACAATTTCAAACCTTAATTCAAAACTAAAAACTACGGTGTTTATAGTGTTCCACTGTACATTTCATTTCCTATCTGTGACAAAGTTATGACATAAGGTTTGCAACATGTTGGAAAAACTAGATGCTAAACAGTCTTATTTATTTTTTAAATACCACAGTCCACAATTACTGCTTACATGCAGATGTACTCAACATTTCATAATATGTGCTCATTTCACCTAATTTACTTTTACGATCTATATACATCTCCATGTCTGTGCTGTGTCTGCTACTTGCAATTTTCCTCCTGTACATTATAGGAAATGCACATATTTAAAGTCATACAATATTTAAGATCTGCTAATTGTTACTTCACTATCCTGCCCCAACCAACAAATGGTCCCGGAAAATCATATATGAAATACATTACCATGTAACTACTTACAGAGTATCTGTAAACTTCTATTTTAAGGACCCATATCACATTGCTATAATCATCACAATAACCTATATTTGTGAAACTACAGTACTTTTTCTACAGGTTATACTTATACTCGTAGTGCTCCACATCAACCTTGTTCATTGCTCTTACCTTTCCACTGTTGAAAATTCCTACTAGTTTCTCATATGTAGAACATATTTTACAAAGAAATAACAGCCTTTCCATTCACAGATATTCACCTACCATTGCGTAAGCAATAATACCCGATAGGGTGGGCGGTATTGGGCTATACCGGACTGACCAGGGTGTAATGAGGCCCGATGCCGCGGCCATACCGCCAACCCTGGAGGGTATTATTGCACTTAGAAAATAGACCACTGAATTATATGTTTGTTAAAAAAAAAATTTTGATGTTTACATGTTAAAACTCTCAGCTGTTTGAATTATTTTGTAATAAAATAGTTCCTCCGCCTACATTAGCACACTGTTTTTTTTCACATCTAGGAACTTCTGTCCCAATGCAGCTTCTATAGTTTTTACTGTAGAAATAGTTATCATGGTTACCACCTCCCAACCGCAAACACACTCAGGGCTCAAGTTAAAATGTTGTACTTCTTTTTCTTTATTTATTCTTTCATTCATTTAACATTTTTCTACTGTTTTTGCCCTACCTATCTCATTGCTTGATGATTGCAATCCCATTTCCGTTTGATAGAATGGCAGGGAATGTCATTGCAACACTATCCTTGTTGCATGTTGATCGCGAGTCCCGCACCCCCCCAAAAAAAACACACACTCGCTGGTGTTCCATGTTGCTGTCAGTGTCCACTTGACAGCATGGCAGGGAATGTATTCATTGCAGCGTGAACAGTGAGAACAGATGCAGGAGCGGACATGTTGTGGCTCACAGTGGGATCTGGCATGACGGCTGGGAGATGTGAATGCTCTGGCAGCAACAAGCCATAGGATGCAGTAAGGAGGTACTTTTGAATGAGACTGCCATTGTAGACAGGATGCTGGTTTTCGAGCAGGCATAGGATAAGTTACCAAAGTGTGCCTGTTACAGTACAAAAAGGCAAAAGCAGCTTTTGCTGAGGGGGCATAGTGTAGTCAGACTTGAACTGCGCCAGGTGTCATGATCCATGTTCGGTCTGTAAGACATAAACAAATAAAAAAGGGCTGTTTTCATTTGTTTTATATGTACAGTGTTGTGATTTTTTTTTATTACTGGGTGGTGTGTGGTCTAATGATTTGGTGTGTGGGGGGTCTGGGGAGGTTCTCACTCACTCTCGCTAACCAATAAGAAAAAAAATGGAAGCAGTTTGAAACTGCATGCCCAGTGCTTCAGCCAATAACGAATCAGGTTGGGCACAACGATACTTGAATGGGCATGAGGCAGGTCTGAGCATGGACTTTTTATTTGGTGAGCTTCTATTGTTTGATAGATGCCCACCTTGCCAGGGCTATCAGCCAATCAGAGCTCAAAGATTTCTTAGCCCATTTTCTAACCACAACATCACCAAGCTGTGACACTTTTTCCTCTAATCCACACAGGTTGCTGAGGCTCCATCCAAAGGAAACATTCTTGAACTTGATATAGAAACAAAGCAGAAGACAACATTTTTATTACCTGCATCATCCAAGACAAACTGCAAACTTTCAACATTGACAATGACCTTTTTGTGAACTTTCTCGCCCATGACCCTGGAAACATTGAACAAGAAACCCTAAACAACCTCCCACTGACCTACTCCGTTATAGTACAACACTTCAACATCATCAGCATTGCACATCTACCTTATGATGAAATTAACACAATACAACTGGACAATTTTGAAGACACACCGCAGGATCAACCACTACCACCTTCCAATAAAACAAACCCAACAAGAAACAAAAGAAGAAAACTGAATTAATCCATACCTTTTAGCATCATATATACTTTCCATCCTTACCTCTAAATCACCAGCGTATTAACTTGTAAATAAACTTAAATAAACTCATGGGTACTGGCTTGGTGGCGCTGAGCATTGAGACGCCTGATGCCACACCTCATGCCATGTTGGTGACCCATCTTTGGGAATGAGCATGAGCCGCCGTGGGTCAACAGGGGAGGGAGAAGATTGAGCATCCAGAGGACAGCTCTCCTGTCCCAGGAAGGGAGGACTGGCACTCCCACTGAATGACTGCCCCCCTGTGGCGGTTGGAGGGTAGTCTGGGTCTGAGGGGCCAGAAGAAGGGAGGGTGCTGTGGGACTTCTGCAGATGTGTGCATGCCTCCACATGTGTGTGTCCTGTGTGTGTGCCCCAGCAACAGGAAGGGAGAAAAAATGGAGGAAAAACATTTCTGACTGCAGATGAAGACCTGCTGCCAAGGAAGAGAATGCGGGTGGGTGCCCTTTGTATAAAGTAAATCAAATGTTCTTATTGGGGGCTGGTTGAATGGTCAACTTCAATGTAGTGAAAAAAAAAGTGTCTGAAGACCAGTCACTCAGTTCATCGTAAGAAATGTAGTTTTATTTTGATATTTTCTTAGAACACCATGATCCCCTAGGTATGCCCAACGTTTCACCCAACACCAGGATTCCTCAGGGGCTTAGGATCTTGTGTTCCTAAATAAATTCTTTCATTATTGGCTTTAGAACAACTAGGATTCAGTTTTCTGTTTGTTTCTAGCTTCAGATGATAACTTTTTATCTGAAACAAGTTGCTACCACTTGGAGTCTGTGCTTAGTTGACAAGACACACCTGAACTGAAACTGCACCATGTGCTATTTAGCTTAGGCAAGAAATGAGCATTGTAATGCTAGAAATCTGAGTTTAGGGAAGTTTGGAATGGCACTCCTGGGTGGTCTGAAATGCAACTAAGCACAGACTCCAAGTTGCAGCAACTTGTTTCAGATAAAAAGTTATAATCTGAAGCTAGAAACAAACAGGAAACTGAATCCTAGTTGTTCTAAAGCCAATAATGAAGGAACACAAGATCCTAAGCCCCTGAGGAAGCCCGGTATTGGGTGAAATGTAGGGCGTACCTAGGGGATCATGGTGTTCTAAGAAAATATCAAAATAAAACTACATTTCTTATGATGAACTGAGTGGCTGGTCTCCAGAAACTTTTTTTCACTACACTGCAGATGAAGACCGACAGGCTCCGCACTCAGCTGGGGTAAGTCCCGGTGATACCAGGGTGACAGGGCTAGGTGTGTTGGTTAGAAGGGACCAACTGGGAGCAGACAAGAAGCATAAACTACATATAAAAAAATAAACTCAAGGACACAAAAAAAATCTTCGCACTACAATGACAACCTCCACAATCTCTTAACTATAAAGCATTCCTTTTTTTTTCCAATTTAAAGTTTATTAGAAAGAATTTTCAATACAAAGCCAGATCCAAGTTGTACATACAATATCTAGGACATATACAAAGCAGATCCAAGGATCCGGCTCCCCACCCACCACCCTTCCCTTCCTTTCCTCAGTCCTCCACCCATAATCCCTCCCTCTTTCCCTCTCCTCAGCACAGAGTGAGACTTATGTTTAAGATGAAGATTACAGCTTGTTAACGACTGGGCCATCAAAAGGGTTATAAAGTATAAAGTGTGTATAATGATTCCCAAGATTTTTTGAATCTGCCTAAATTGTTGCGGAGGCTTGCTATTGCCTTTTCTGTTCTTAAATTGGTGAGAAATGCTTGTAGTCATTCCGTGTATGTCACAGCATCTTTATCTTTCCAGTGCTTAAGGACAAGTTTTTTAACTGTCATTGATATCAAGGTTATATGATATTTACGATTACGAACTTAAACCTTGGAGAAATCTCCCAACAAGCAGATTTCAGGTGTGAACAGGTCTTCAAGACCTAACAGGGGATCCGCCCTTTGTTTGATGAGAGTCCATAAAGGGGACACTTTGGGACATTCCCAAAAAAGGTGTAGAAGAGAACCCTGTGCCTGATCACATCTTGTGCAGGTAGGGTAGACAGCTAGGCCGAATCTGGCAAGTTTTTGTGGGGAGTAGTGCAAGTTATGAAGTATGCTGTACTGAGTCAGACGAAGTCTGTCCTGAGTCACAAATGTATGACAGTTTTGCCATAAGGCCAGCCAGTCAATATTCAGATTCGGGAAACAGAAAACTACAAAGCATTCCTGTTTTAGCATATAAATAAAAATTAACATCACCTCATGAACCAAAAAATTGATTTTAAATTCAAAGCAAACCTCCACAACTTTTTGTTATACTGTTTATACCTTCCTTACCTTATAAAATAAAAAGATTCTCACTACTTACAAATCATTGTGTTACTTCTCCATGCCTCCTTAACAATTCTACACAACCTCACAAAATACATTATGCAGCCATAGTGGCTCTGACCAGAGTTTGTTTTTTCAGGTGACTGTGACTCACATATAATACATGACATAGGAAACTTCATTAAGTGCATCAGAAATAGAAGAAGTAATAGCAGCACTATCCAGCAAGCAGAAGTACCATTTATTGAGGAACCACTTTAAGTCATACAGTGACTATTTATATCCATCAACTTACATGCATGGGTGTAACTGGGGATTCAAGGGTGGCAAGTGACTGAAGATATACAAGTGGCTAGTATACAGTCCAAAGCTTGATGGTGTATTTTGCCTGCCATTTGCACAGTTTGTACATAAAAGTGGCAATAAGGGCATTCTAGTAAACAAACTAATTTATTTACAATATTGGACACCTTAAGTGTACATGCCCTCAAACCATATAATAGACTTGCCTTACAGGCAGCTCATTCATTCAGAATGTAAATGGAGAAGCCAGAAACCAGTATTTCAGTTAATCTTGATCGACAAAGGGAGGGAAACATTGCACAGAATCATCATATATTGAGCCCAACAGCTAAAGCAGTGGTATACTGTGGAAGATAGTGCATTGCTTTGAGGGGTAGCAATGAGAGATTATTAGACAGTGGCATTCACGGAAACTTCCTAGCACTACTGCAGCTTCTGATACAGTTCTGAATCAGCATATTGAAGTCTGGAGGAAAAAACAAATCAAAAAGAAGCTTAGTCAAGTACATTACATGTTGCGTATGTCACAGAATGAGATGATCAAAGTGACTGGTATACAGATTATTCAAACGTGCATACTAAGTGAAATTCAGGAAGCACAGTACTTTGCAATACTGGCTAATGAAGTTACAAGCAATAACCATGAACAGATGCAATTATTCGGTTTGAGACAACAAGAACATTAAAGAGGAATTCCAAGAATTTATTGAGCTCAAGGTTACAACAGGCATCACCATTACAAATGCAGTCATCCATGTCATTAAAAAGGGTGGCATGAACTTGAAGAATATTAGAGGCCAGGGGTGTGATGGTGCTGCAGAGATGTCAAGTGACAGAATTGGAGTGCAGGATCAGATTAAACAACATTCACCTTCAGCAACCTATGCCCACTGCAATGGACGCTGCCTGAACCTTGTGATGGTTCATTCTTGCAAAATTCCAACAGTATGCAACACACTGGATAGGATGAAAGAAATATGCATGTTTTTCAAATACAGGCCAAAAAGAGAGGGATTACTAAAGTGCATTATCGACAAACATGTCAAAGGAGAAAAATCTCAGAAGACAATTAGATTTGTGCAAGAGCAGATGGGCAGAACATGATGAGGCATTTAGACATTTCAACTAAGCATTTGTTTACATGGTGACTGCCATGGAAGTACAGTGAACGCCACTTAATGCGGACGTGGATAATGTGGAAAATCTGCTTCTGCGGACAGAATCACTGCGCCATAACCAAGCCTAATATGCAGTTACATCAAATCACTTGATTAATGTGGACTATGCGACCCGCATAAATGTGTGTGGTGATTCTGGACCTAGTGCTGACCAGTGTATACAGATACACTAAAGTCCTGAAGGAATGGTAGAGGGGGCTCCAACAATTACTGAACAGTGTGGTGTGACATTTGTCCAGGGTTTCAGTAAAGCCACACAATGGCAACTGCCGTGTATTTCAGTGGTGCATACTGTGCCAGAATGGGGACTGTTACTATCTGATACATTTTGAGGAGATATGGGAGAGGAGGTGTTGAGGTGCAGTGTAGCCATATTGGAATCAGCAACCCAGTGCATTAGGCCGATGCACAACTGCAAGAGAAGGATGAAACCAGTATGTTTCTGGAATGAGTTATCTTTTGATAAGTAATGGCAAAAATGGTGCATTTTAAAAAGTATAAGGAGAAACAGAAGGAGGAGGTTAGTGTGGTGTGACAAAACTGTGTCAACAGTTCATGGAATGCGTATAGGAATGCGAAGACACATACTGAGAAAATAATAGCACATACAACACATTTTTTCAGCACATTGCAGAAAGGAGTAAGTCCTGAGGTGGAATTGTTGTGCTTTGTCCAAATCAACATCTTTCTGCTAGGATTCCTTGGTCCCCGGTCCAGGACACACGCTTAAAAGTCCAGGATTACAGTGTGCACAACATACAGTGGCATCCCCCAAGATGAGACCCAATTCTGCAGCATTCTGCAGCACTCTGCAGAATGCTGCACCAAAACTAATGAATAAAGTAATGCAATTTCAATGGCAGTTAGTCCCCATTGTCATTCAGGAAAATGTGATACTGCTAGGATGAAGTGAATGCCACAGTTTCCTGCATGACAAAGGGGACTAATGGCCATTGAAATTACATTGCTTTACTCAGTGAGTCTATTGCAGTATACTGCAGAGTGCTTTAAAAGTGGGTTTCATCCTGGGGGATGCCCCTGTAACTCAAACTGAGGCTTCCACCATCTGTACTCAAGGCACAGGTTGCTAATCATAGGAAGACCAGAAGCAGGTATATCATTTGCAAGTATCTTTTTCATGTTTCAAGTACCATTTTTAGCATGTTTTCTAAGGTACCATCCTGTTTCACATTACTCTACCTATGTCCACCTGCATTGTTTTACATTGGTACATGAGTCTCTGACCTCCTTCAGATCTTTGTATCATCTTTACACAGGCATACCTTTACTTCCGTACCATATGCAATGTCACTAACAAGGACTTTGAATCCTGAATTTCCCAATTCTGATCCTATTCCATTTGCAGCCTCTGTACCACAGCGCAGTTCATGTTTACTGAGATCTTGTTCTACTTTGTGTATGTGACTACTGTGATGTGGTATTCCAGTCATTAGACAACACTTACTATATTAGCATAACTGCACTCAATGAGGCTTCCTCCACACTTTACTGATCACTAACCACAGGCACATATGACATTCCAACACTCACACAGTCCACACTATTGTCTGAATGTTTCATGCTGCTGTTGTTGAGAACATCTGTGATGGTTGATGCCAGTATTGAATGACAGCTCAGATCTGCCAAATGTGGGTGCTCCGTTTCCCATCGAATGAAGTCTCTGTGGTGTTGGTGGGTCACTAAGAAATAGATTTACACATGCCACACATACTAAGCAGTCAACTAATTGTACACTAACGCCAGCGTAGTGCATGTCCATGTTGTACATCATATACTGGCAACACAGAGGGCAAAGCAGTATTATCGAAAACAGAACTGAGGATAGCAATTCAGTTGCATGTATACCAAAACCTTAATAGAATAATTTGTACTTGCAAATACACACATTTGGCAAGCAGAATCTGTATCAAGTGGTACTGCATGCTTATGAGTGACTTTTTTCATGCATTGTAGGGAAAGAGTTATTACAATGGCTGTTGCTCCATGCATGAGAACCATGAATACACCTAAATGCTGCAAGATGGGACATCCAGTTATGTTAACAGATTCAGCACATAAAAAACAGAACAATTAGATGCCAAACATGCCAAGACACGTATTGCTATTGGTGATGAAATAGTATGCTGGCTGTCACTGAAAGAGGCAATGAAATTCAATTCTCATTCTCAGGTTGCACGTTTCTTTTTGGACTGGTGAGTTTCAGTTGCTCTTGCTGGGAACACACTGTACTTTGTTGTCATTCATGGAGAACATGCTTTGTTGAATAGGCTGTTTATTTGTCTATCAGTCAGGTACCATGAAACGAACGTGGAGACTACATCTACAAATCCACCAACAGCAGCACCACTGCTTTATTCCACCCCACAATCAAGTGCAAAAGGAAAGGTGGACCATATCTCAGTATCCCATGTGAATGGAAGCTACACAGATCATTCGTGTACCCTAAGTGATATCACATCTTCCAACAAGTAAGCAGCAGTATGTTTAGTGTCTTGTTTGCAAAAAAATGTGTATGTTTAATACTGTTCTTTGCTGCCTTCTGTGTAACTCATATTGTCACCCCACAGGTTTGATCAAGACGAACAAATGGAAACTTACCCAGTCAGTGAAGTGATACAGAACAACATAGGCACATTTTATGGATACACAGAGACATGATCAAATGGCGATGGGTTTCTCTACATGACAAGCTCCCAGTATGTGCCCATCATTCCTATCCTTACGTATGTATTTTCGTGGCTTTCCTACTGTGATACGATCTCATGTCATCTTCTATTTTATGTCTGCAGGATTGACATTAGCTGTGACAGTGACAAGACATATGTTGCATCTAGTAGCGATAGGCATGGTGCAAAAACTATGGCTCCATCCGCTGACTGTGGGCCATTCCACAGGTAACATTTTATTTCAATGTCATCAAATGAAACATGCATATCATGAGGTCATGTGTTGCATTCATATTCCACAACACAAAAGTCACCGTATTATTTTTCCATTCTCTGTTATCTTAGAAAACGCCCGTTGCATGAGCTTCAAGGGGCATCCATTGAGGGTGATGTCCTTGGACTTTGTTCAGAGGACTTGGCTGATCCTGAGGCTGAGCAAGATCTGATTGAAAGTGCTGACTGTGGCGGCACAGACATTTCATTCACACAATCCATTGTGAAACAGCCCCTGTTTATGGTGCACATGGACAACATAATGGAACTGGCCCATAAATGTCAACTCACTTTATGCACAACATGTGGTCATGGTGTAACCATAAAGTCGAGAACTACTGGAACATGTTTGACGTTAACATGGGTTTGTACATCTATAGTTCTATACTTTCTTGCTCGCATGTCCATTGCATGTTCACAATTACGATGTTTTTTTCCTCTGTGACTTCCAGGTTTGTCCAAATGGTCACAGCACATACAGATGGCTGAGTCAACCATAACTTTGCCATGGCCTAAAGGCAGGCAATTTGATTGTTGCTAGTGCCATCCTAATGTCCAGAAATAATTTTGGCAAAATCTCTCTTATGTATCGCTTCATGAACCATGCCTTCATAAGTGCTTCACCTTTTTACCATTTCCAACACCTATACACTGTACCGGTGGTTGAGAAACACTGGAGTCGAATGGAGGCTGAACTACTGGCAGCAAGAACAAACAAACCCATGGCTATAATGGGTATGAAACAATAATTGCATACTCTCATTGCTTCCATTTGTCCTACTTAGTCAGCAATTTTTCTTTGTAATGTCTCTGTTTTCACACACAGGTGATGGTTGTATGGACAGTCCGGGACACTGTGAATAGAACTGCACACATACCACCATGGATCTGGAAACAAAAAAAAATACTGTCCATAATGGTTGTGGACAAGCGTTAAACAGCTCTAAAGTCACCTAACATGGAGAAATTGGCTTTCCAGCACACACTGGATAGACTTCTGAACAAAAATGTACAGTTTTCTGAGGTGGTTACAGGTGCCCATGACCCAATCTCATGTCTGATGCATACAGTAGGTATATCTCTCTATGTTGTTGACATAAAGTTACTTGCTCACTTCTACCTAGCATGGTAACTGTGTATTTTCTCTTTCAAGGCAATGAGTATCCACATACAAGACATTCATACAATGTTTGGCACGGCACCAAAAATCTAGTTAAATGCGCAACAGCAGTAAGTTTGCCTTCACATGACATCAACACAAATGGGGATATGCTTGTTACATCTATTTTAGTCTTCCTTCGATGCAGTTTTTCATTTGGATTTGTGCTCTTTTCCAGTTCAGGCTGGTCAACAACGTCAGTGTTGAGTTCTCTGGATTTGGTGCCATAATATTGTCAACCATTTCTGGCATCGCTGTCAAAAAGCCAATATTTATAATGGGTTCATGGTAACTACATTTACCTGTGTACACTATGTTTCCAAGAGTTATGTCGAAGCATCTGTCAAAGACTCATTAACTGTTTCTGCTTTGCAGGCACAGTTGGTTGGCATACTTCACCACCTTACCAATGTACGCCAGTGGAATTTTGGCAATGGACCTGGAGAATGCAAACATTCAGAGCTTGAATCAGTGTGAGAAAAACCATGGCTGGAGCTGGAGGCTCAATCGATACCACTTAGAGAACTGTGAAAAACTATGACAGACAAATGTTTCATTCATTCCCTGCAATACTTCATTATATACCAGTACTAATACACAAACCACAGTCAACAATACCACTCCTTTACTGCTAGAAAGATCGGATGCTGACTATTCCTCAATTCTGTTAGTCTCATTTAACCCGTAAGAGCATGGCAGACCTAGAACAGTTTCAACAGCACATATTGATGTACTGTGCAAAGCATACCTTTCCTGTCTACCATGCAAGGAACTTTCTGGCAGCACTCTATTGCAACCACCATGTCTCGCTACCTTACCTTCACAAAGCAAAAGGAGATAACATGTAAGTATGACATGACCCATCTAAGAATGAAAGAGACTATTCTATATGGTGACAAATAATGTTGCACATGCATTTTGTTGTTCTTCACCATAGGCTAACTCTTCATTGTCTTTCATGGTGCAATTGTCACTAGTAGCCATGACAGTAATGTTTCAATTATGAGTGGTGGAGTGTGTGCTTTGCGTTCACACATGTCTAGTTTCAGACAGATACCATGCACTAATGCATTGTGATTTCTGTTTCATATACATTACCATCATGGAGCAACATGTGCAATGACATTTATAATGTTGCTTAGGTTGTGGTTCATTTAACGTGAATAGTTGAAGGAGAAATAACACATATTGCCAAAAAACATGACAACATTCGCATTTTCATCTATGCATTGACCTAACGGTTTCATAACTATGTAGCTGTGTGCTCTTGGTGGTCCATTTTCAATGATGCGTGTGCTCCATGACATGACAGTCAAGTGCATTCTACTAACACAGCATTGCGCAACACTTATATGTGCACTGACTCTACTACATGCAACAGTTGACAGAACAATGGCCCATTCAGGTTCATCCACCTACCGCAATGCACATTAACATTGGTGGAAGTTGAGAGTTCCTGCATGGTGCATGGTCTTATTGCATTTGAGATGAGACTTGAATACCACGGCGGACCTGTCAACAGCAGTGCATGCATTTATTTATTTATTGAAAAGTTTCATCAGGAAAGCACACTGAACAATCAGACTGCTTGTCTCCCAGTGCATCCCAGGAGAAAAGGTAGGTGAGGAATAACATATAACGTACACAACACATTAAATATTTACAAGGATCCAATGATACAGTGATGGAAATTATAGAGTTGGTATCAAGCACAAGAAGTGTTATAGGAGTACAGCCACATCTTACTCAGAGGACATAGTAATTACAACCTTCTAAGCAGAGTAACATGATATATCCAGTTGGTGACTTAAGTGTTTTGACAGGCATAGGTAACATAGAGGATTGTGTATGAGCACTCATACACAGCAAGGTTATTTCCTGAACAAGTGGTTTCCATGGTGACAAGAGACTTAGAGAGCACACTCATTCCTAGCAAACTCCGTCCCCAAAATAATTTTTAATGCCCTTACTGTGGCGCGTTGCTCCGGTGCCGGTAACTTCCATTCCTTCTCTCATTAATGGCCCCTTTATCACGCATGCATGACTTCGTTTGATGTTGTTATGCTGCACTGGTGAATTACTCAGTGCAGCATAACAGCATCTGACACGTAGCCAAGACAGCACAACAACGCTGTTCTGAGCATTCCACCATACACTACAGTTTATTCAAAAGGAGAAAGGTAAGAAAAGTAAGGAGGAGAGAACAGACAAGCAGAGTAAATGAAGTAGTAAATGTAATATCCAGTGGAGATAATTGGGTGATAGTTGGAGAGCTTAAGAGCAGGTACAATTTACAGAGAGGTAGTTTTGTAGTGCTAGAGACAGGGGAGGAACTGTAGCCATGCATCAGTCATTCTTACTCATTACCATATTTATCGACACTCATATTTTGGATGCTTCTGACATTACATAGAAAGTCTCACATCAGCATGTGACAATATAGCTCAGGCGCCTTGTGCCAGTGGGCATCTATCCCTGCCTGTTGACCCTCTAACAGGTTAAGGGGCCTGGGTCCTCTCCCAAATATAATAAAAATAGCACAGTGCCTCCACCCAGAGAGAGTTGGAAGTGGGTCAGGTGACTGGCTGGCACAGCCCCTGTGGGATGCAGCACCTACCTACCTCCCCTACCAACCACCTCACACTCTGGATACCCAACAATTCAGTACCACCATGAACCATGAACAGTAATGCTTAGACAGACTCAGAATTCCTGCACACACTATTTCAAATGGTAAACCACAGCTTTATTTTGGGCAAGGACTAATACAGAAGCCTGAAAACAACTGAGGGATGATATTAAGAAAGACTTATAAGATGGCTTTATGTCAGTAGCATTGGTCCTGACCAATTTAACTAGCTGAATTGATGCACTAAGCAGTAAATTTGAGCAACTACAACTCAGAACTAGTGAGATGGAAAAAAGAGTACGCAAACTGGAGAACAAAGTTAATCCAAATACTATTAAAATATTACTAAATAGCCACATTATTTCAGAATTACAACTTAAAATTAATGATATGAAAGGCAGATCTCGAAGACAACATGTGAAACTAACTGGAGTACCCAAGGGCATGGAGGGAAAGAATGACCCAGTCTCCTACTTTGAAAAACGTACAACTTTCACACTTAATAGAAAATACCCAGGACAGAAAATTATACGGGACCGTTCATGTAGAGGTGGGGGGGTTCTTAACAGATCAGAAGACACCACATCAAGAAACTCATGTCCAGTTTACTTAAAACCACACTATTTTTCTGACCAAGAACTCATTCTCAGACAAGTAAGAACTAACAAATGTCTCTTGGCTGAAGGCCTGCATTTTTCAGTTTATTCTGATTTTAGTGTGGCTACAGCACAATCTCGGCATTCATTTGATAAGGTCAAAAAGTATCTTATAAAAAAAAAGAAACCACTTTGCTCTACTGCCACCAGTCAGGCTAAATCTTTTCTGCATGGAAGGGTGCAGATCTTTACAGATCATAAAAATGCAGAAGAATTTCTCTCAAATACAGAACAAAAAGTGGGTTAAAGGGTACCTAAACAAGCAGTTTTTTAAAACTGCAAACTCCAAAATCTAGCTACATAACAAGGTACAGTAGAGGCTGCTGTTTACATGTATGCAAAAACTGCATTTATGTAAATAATATAAATGCAGTTTCATAGCTTTTGGAAAATGTAAACATCAGCCTTTCACTTTAAAAAAACAACCTTGATATCTCCCTAAGTCTGCCAAGTCTGTTAAGTGACGAGTCATGATGACATCATCTGAGCCAAAGACAGAGACCCACATATATTTCTATAGTGCTTACTAGTTCTTCTTTCCCTCTTTGTTTTAAATTGTTGTACCAGAATGAACAACACCATGTATTAACTTGTGGATTATTTTGATCAGTACACGTTAGTTTATGATTTTGTTCATTTTGTTTACTTTAACTTGTGGAAAATGTTTTGCAATCCAGCTGACTTTTTTCTTGGCAAACTGCATTACATAGAAACATAGACTTTAACAGCAGATAAGGACCGCTTGGCCCACCTAGTCTGCCCATTTCCCTACCTAGAGGATAAGCTGCAGATCCTCTTTAACCAACAGCCTATTTTTTCCTAACCCCCACAAAAATTGCCTTATGTTTGTCCCATGCATTCTTTAATTCTCCCACAGTTTTAGACCCCACTACCTCCTCAGGAAGGTGGTTCCATGCATCCACTACCCTCTCTGTGGAAAAATACTTCCTCACATTGCCCCTGGGCCATCGCCCCTCTATCTTCAAATTGTGTCCCCTTGTTCTTGCACATCTCTTTTTCTGAAAGATGCTACCCTCTTGGACTTTGTTGATTCCACTGAGGAACTTAAATGTTTCTATCATGTCTCCCCCCCCCCTCCTCAAGGGTATACATATTAAGCTCCTTTAGTCTCTTCTCGTATGGCTTCTCTTGCAGACCCTGCACCATTTTAGTTGCCCTCTTCTGAACTGCCTCCATCCTGTCTATGTCCTTGCGGAGATGGGGTCTCCAGAACTGGACACAGTACTCCAGATGGGGTCTTACCAAACTGTCTGTACAGGGGGATAGCAACTTCCTGTTTTCTGCTGGTGATGACTCTCCCTATACATCCCAGTATCCCCCCAAGCCCTCCCTACCGGCTTCTCACATTGCTTGCCAACCTTAAGGTCATCTGATATGATTACCCCAGGTTCCTTTCTATTTTTGCTGTTGTTACTACCTCCCCCCATTGTGTAATCTTCCCCTGGGTTTTTGTTTCCCAGGTGCATTATTTTGCACTTATTTGCATTGAATCCAAGCTGCCATACTTCTTACCACTCCTCTAACCTTGCCAAGTCCTTCTCATCCTTTCCACGCCTCCTTGTGTATCAACCCTGTTGCAGATCTTTGTGTCATCTGCAAAAAGGCATACTTTTCCTTCCAGTTCCTCTGCAATGTCACTTATAAAGACATTAAAAAGGACTGGACCCAGTACTGAACCCTGCGGTACCCCACTAGTAACCCCTCTTTCTTCAGAATGGACTACATTTACAATTACTTTCTGTGTCCTGTTATCCAGCCAATGTTTTACCCAGGCTACCACCCTGGGACCCATTCCCAGGCTGGTTAATTTGACTATTAACCCTTAGGCTGCCAAAAGATTTAGAACATATAGGTTTTTAGGACAGGTATACACGCCAGTGGCACAGCAAGGGTTAATCTTTTGTGTGGGACTAAATGTCTTGCTAAAGTCTAGGTAGACCATGTCCACAGCCCCTCCCTGGTCTACTACTTTGGTCACCCAGTCAAAGAAATCAATTAGATATGTCTGACATGACCTTCCTGCTGTGAACCCATGCTGCCTTGGGTCCTGTGCCCCACTGGCCTCTAGGTACTCAACAGTTCTTTCCTTCAGAAGTGATTCTATCACTTTCCCTACCACAGAGGTCAAACTGACAGGTCTGTAGTTTTCTGCCTCTATCTTGCTCCCACTCTTGTGAAGGGGAATCACATCTGCCTTCCTCCAGTCCTCAGGTACCACACCATCCTCCCATAATTTGTTAAAAAGGGTAGTCAGTGGTGTCACTAGTTCTCTGCTTAATTCTTTTAGAATTCTGGGGTGAATTCCACCTGACCCCATTGTCTTGTCCACCTTCAGTTTTAGGAGTTCTTTCAGAACCCTTTCTTCTGTGAAAGGACTGGGATCAACCCCCCTATCCAGAGTGCTTCTGTTAATTGGATTAGGCATCTCCCCCACCTCCTACTTTGTGACTACTGAACAGAAGTATTCATTCAGTATCCCTGCTTTTTTACTGTCCCTCTCTCCCCACCCAGTCTATTCTATTCAGCCTCACTATCCCTCCCTTTGTCTTTCTACGCTCCCTGATATACCTATGAAAGGTTTTATCCCCCTTCTTAACTGAGTTGGCTATCTTTTCCTCAGTTTGGGCCTTTGCTATTCTGACTACCCTCCCTGCTTCCTTCTGCCTTAACTGGTACAGTTCTCTGTCCTGCTCCTTCTGTGTTTCCTTATACTTCCTAAATGCTATCTTTTTCTCCCTAACCTGCTGCCACCACTTTTGAGAACCATAGTGGGTTTTCTTTCATTTTGATTTGTTTATTTGCTTCACACAAAGGCTTGTTGCCTCTGTGATGGCAGTTTTGATATTTCCCATTGTCGCTCCACCCCTCCTTCTAGCCTGTTTGCTAGTGTTTTTCTAAGGCACTCTCCCATCTTGCCAAAGTCAGCTCTCCTGAAGTCCAGAACCCTCACTTTTGTATGGCTTGATTTTGCAGCCGAGTTTATCATGAACCACACTGTTTGGTGGTCACTTGTTCCCAAATAGCTACCCACTTCTAGATCCGAGATCCTCTCACTGTCCCCATTTGAGAGTACGAGGTCTAAGATTGCTCCCTCATGAGTAGGTTCCAAAACTAGCTGTCTGAGGCATGCCACCTGAAGGGCGTCGAGAATGGCCCTGCTTTTGGATGTGGCTGCAGCAAAGGTGCTCCAGCTGACATCCAGCATATTAAGGTCCCCCATCAACAGTATCTTCCCTTTCTCTGCCATCCTAAGTATGCCTTCTATCATATCCTTGTCCATTCCCTCCCCCTGACATGGGGGTCTGTATACAACCCCTGTGCGGACTGTGGTGCCATTTCCAGTCTCTAAGGTGACCCACAGTGCCTCCTCTCCTCCCTGTTTACTCTTTTGTTCAGTTGCTTTTATCCCTTCCCTTACATAGAGAGCTCCTCCGCCCCCTCTTCTCCCCTAGGTTGTGTACCTTGGTATGTTAACATCCCTGTCATGGTTCTCTGTGTACCATGTTTCTGTATTGCTTCGATATCCAGGCATCCCTCTTCCATCAAGGCTACCAGTTCAGGGAGCTTGTTGCCCAGATTACGGGCGTTGGTACTCATTACCCTCCATTTGTTGATGGTCTTACCTTTTTGCCCCATCCCTGTCCTTATTGCATTTGTCACTTTCTCCATTTACTCCTGCGCTTCTCCCTATCGCCACCTCTATGTTGGTGTTTACCTCACTTACTACCCTGACTTTTTTGGGGGGCTAGGATTTCCCTGCTCCTCTCCAGTGCCTCCCCCCTTGGCTAGTTTAAATGCTTGCCAATGAAGCACTTAAACCTATCACCTAGGATCCAGGTTCACCTCCTGGACAGATAAAGACCATCATGCCAGAATAGGCCTGCATCCCTCCAGGTGGACCCCCAGTCCCCAATGAAGCCAAATCCCTGAGCTCTGCACCAGTTTTTCAACCACTGATTGAATCCCATGGTGTGGAGCACCCTAGCCTCACCTGTGCCATAGACAGGCAGCACCTCTGAGAAGGTTATCGTGCGTTCTATTTGTCTAAGGCCCCTCCCCATCTCCACAAATGCTTCTTGCACTGCTCTGATCCCTTTCTTAGCCAGGTCATTTGTCCCTAGGTGGACAATGACATCCAGCTCCCTCCCCTGTTCAGCTGCTCCAGTGATCCTGAGGATTCGCTCCCTGTCCCTCCAAGCCATAGCGCCAGGCAGGCACCTTACCTCCCTCTCCTCTTCCTAACAATGGAGTCCCCCCCAGGAGTTGTTTCCTTCCCCTGTGGGGTCCCATGCCACCCTCCTGTGGGTCTCCTTTGTGGAGGTTTCCAGCATCCTCCTTGGTCTCACTGTGGGTGCCTCCATAGAGGAACCACACTTTTCCAGAATGGCATAGAAATTGTGGAGAGGTACAACTGGAGGGATGTGCCTCTGTTCCTACCCTCACCCTCCCTGGCCACTGTGGTTAACCACCCTCTTTCTTAGCAGCCTCTGGGCAACGGCAGTGACCCTGGTGGTCCCTGGGAGAGAGAGAGAGGAGGTCCCACAAATCCTGGCCAACTCAGCCTGGAGATGAGCAATCTCCTCTCTCAGCCCAGAGAGGTGCCTGCAGATAGGACAACTCTGCTTCCTCCAGAATATCTCCCGGAAGACTGCTACGCCACAGCCACTGCACTGCACCACTCCCATCATGTCTTATTTCTGGCCCCCTAATTGTTATTTGGAATACTTACTCTTTTCTCTGTTTGTTTTTTTCCTTTCTGTCCTTACTTACACCTCTGTGCTCTTTTAGCTCTTGATCTGCCTGTTCTGAGACTAGAAGTTTCTATATTTCTCAGTAGTCTCCTTACTTGCTCAGAGTCAGACCTCCAGCAGCTAGGGGGGATGGAGAGCTACTCTTGCCCTTTTAGGATGGTGAGTCTTTGGTGGCTCTGTGATCACTCACTTCCTGCTCCCAAACAGGAAGTTCCTGTTGTCAGTTAAATCCTGTGCCTATAAAAGTAGAACTGCCTTTGGGTGGAGGGGAGGGAAGGAGGCAATATAGTTCAAGTAGAGACGTTTAGTTATACCAGCAGGTCCTTCCTCCTGGTGCTCTGCTTGTTCTCTGGCAGAAGCTATCTAGGGCAGTGCTTAAATCTGTTTTTAACCTGGCTCCTTCTAGATAAGCCACTCCCCCTACTTTGCAAATCTTTCTACACTTAGTTAATTTCACAGATAATTCTCTTCAGTCACCTGTGACAAGCACCTAGATAACTACACAGATAACAATTCACTTCAACTAACTCTGACAAACAGACTAACTTTTTATCTTTTTTTGTTACCCTAAATTGAAGGTCCCAGTACAAGAGTTCTAGTTCTTAGTCCAAGTAGAGAAGTTTAGTTATACCAGCAGGTCCTTCCTCCTGGTTCTCTGGCAGAAGCTATTACAGTACAACACTTCAATTACCTGATGATCTAGTGGTTACGTGATGCACTGAATTTTGTTTTTTGTTAACCCAGAGAGACACACTATGCTGAAAGCTTGTTTAAAGGTGTGGCCTGGGAGCACAAGGAAGGGTAATGACTTGCTCAGGGTCACAGAGTAAAGTACTGGTCTGGTTCAGTTCCAAAGCCCATACTGTCTTGTTAATCCACAAATAAGGCTTTCTTTTTCCATGTGAACCTCCTGCATCTAGCCTGTCTTCTGTTGAACACCCCATCATCCATACCCTGTCCTTAGTACTGCCTGGTGCTGCATATGTGCTTACGGTCTCATGAAGAGAACTATCATACCTCAGATTGTAATCTTGTACCTCAGAGAGTTGTGCACACCTATACCAATATGCATCATCAGCTGGCACTATTAAAAAATGCCTCCCAAATCACTCTCCAGTCCACATTCTCAGTGTTTGACTTCTGCTCCCACAGTAAACATTGAGTGTATCACCACTCTTCTGCACAGTGATGGTAGTATGTACAGTTCCCCTGTTGTGTTTTTTCCCCCACCTCATTAACCAACAATTAGGTCTTCCTGGAGGGCCAAGCAATAAGCATCATGACCCACCAGAAAAACTGCTGTTCATGCCCTGATAAGGGCTGCACTTACAATGGATAATGATATTATTAGCAGGAGAGGCATACTAATACTTTGAGCAAATCCACCCAACTTCCAGTGTCAGTCTACTCCTTTACCTGTGATCTGCAGAACCCCACAGAACAGTTCCCAGCAATTCTTCTTCAGTATGTTTCTGTGCTCTACTCCACAATTTGAGTTGGCTGGCTACCACCCTTCCAAATCTTGAATGAGCTATACACAACTCCCTCAATACTGTCCTAACAAACGTCAGCACCCCCCCCAACCGAGGGTAATCTCCCTACACTGAATTAAAGTAACAATTTAGGTGCAGCCCTGCCACACTGAGTATTTGTCATCGCTGGCTACTCTCATCCACAGTCAGGTAGTGATCACAATATTGGCAGCCCCACATTTCAGATCTCACAGTGATCTGCTCAATGTCCTCCTTCATGTCTTCAACTAACCTGAATATAGCTATACCCTGCTGGAATGGCCTCTTCAGTCCCTCTCTGGCATTCATTCCTCTCACCTGCTCCCCACACCAAAAACTGGCGAGTTCACTACACTTCTGCATCATGAATGTGGTTAGTACAGTCTCCCATGTTATTTTTACATATTAATAATAAACATGATCTTCTGGTAAGCCAGGCTGATAGCTGTATTGCACAAGTGGAAAAATAGGCTTTCCTACCCATGTAAGATCTAAGCCACCTATGATTAGGCACCATTAAATGATGTGCACACACATCATGTAGCAGTGCCTAATCAAAGGTAGCCTAGATCTTTTAAGGATAGGAAAGCCCATCATTCCCCTTGTTCCCTGTTGCTATCAGCCTGATGTACTGGAAAGATATGTTTCTATTTGATATGTCAAAATAAAACAGGGACTCTATGACTTGCATTCATGATGCAGAAGGGTGATGAGCTCACCAGTTTTCGGTATGAGGAAGAATAGTGAAGAATGAATACCAGAGTGGGACTGAAGGCACTCTTGCAAGGTACTGCTATATTCGGGGAAGAGAGATAGAGGATAAGAAATATGAGCAGATTACTGTGAGAAAATAAGATGTGGGCTGCCAGCACCTGATCGCTACCTGATCTCATTGTCCTGGCCAACATTCCCTCCCATAAAACCAGTTCATGCAATTGTCCAAGTCTGTGTGTGGATATTAATGTATGAAATGGCTGCCACTACATGTTCAGTCATTTCACTACCAGTCTAGTATTGTTTGTAAAGCACTTTGGGATACAATGTGTATGAAAACCACTATATAAATGCTGATTCTTATTATTATTATTTCCCATGGAAAAAGAAGACAAGACAAGTATATATTTGAGTTTCAAGAAAGTATGAACATTGGACTGAACAAGAACTTTGCTACAAAAAAGTGGTGGCTCTAGGGGGTGATGAAGGGTGTGGCTGCACCCCCTCCACACACACACACATAGTAATGTACTTGTGTGCTGCTGCTGCTGCATTTCACTTTGTTGAAGAAGTCTGATTTATTGATTGTACAAATGTTTACATTTAAACTATGGATTACATTTGTAGGTTCTGTTAAAAACATACTAGAAAAGAATAGCAGAAAATATAAAGGTTTAATAAAAATGTTAAAAAGTGCATATTAAGCATGCACACCACCCCAGCACCCCCATTGTAGTATCTTGGATCCACCATAACCACTAGACCACCAGGTTATTCAAGATTTCTACTGCACTGTGGTTTGCCACAGAGAAAGTCGGTTGGAATAAAACACAATTTCAGCATGTTAAAATAAACAAAATGAACAGAACCATAGCCTAACATGTGTATTATACAAAATAATGCACATGGTTTTGACCATTTGAGTGAAACAATTCTATACAAACGGAAAAAATAACTAGCACTATAGCGAGCCATATATCTTTCTGACTTTGGCTCCAATTATGTCATCAGATAACACATTTGGCAGCTATTTTAGGAAGCAGGTAAGACAGTTTTTTTTTTAAATTAGAAGGCTGATTTTACAATATTCAAATGCTCTGGAACCACATTTAGGTAAATTATATAAATGTAGTTTTAGCCTTAAGGAATACAGCAGCCTTTCCTTTAGTCGCCTACGGAGCCAGATTTTTGAATAGTTTGTTGTCAAAATGTTGTTTAGGTATCCTTTAAGGAAAGCTTGTAGGATACAATAAAGTTGCACAAATCTGAACACTTCCCCCTCCCCATTTCCTCACACTATCCTGGATACTTGAACACTTGGTAGAAACCTTTCTATGATCATTTTTCAGCAATACAACAAGCAGGAAGAAATTTGATGGAAGCGACCTGGAGACTGTCTCCAAAAACTACTTTTTTCTGTTATTTTTGGTTTGTTTCTTCTTTTGTTTTGCACAAATACTGAATGTATGATTGAAATAAACTAAAAGGTAATGCTGCTGGAGATACTAATGGTTGTGGGTTAAATAGATGGGATCCAGGGTCAAAAGGGCATGTAATAATGAATGGACTCTGAGGAGGGAGTTTTGGCTTATTAATAGGTGGTGGTGGGGGTGATGCTGCATGATCAGCTCACTGAAACCTTCTTTTGATTGCTCTCATGGCTGACAAAAGGGTGGGGGTACTGGGATTCCCACAAGTATGCCCCGTGTTAAGCGCAATATTAAATTTACAAAAACCTTTGATAATAGAGGGAGTCTTATGGTGGAGGGGAGGGGGTCTCCTCCAAAACATTTGTGATATATATCAGTCCTGTGCTGTTTAAAGGCTGTGAATCCAAATATCATTAACATGGGATGCCTCTGTCACTTGGCTGATCTGTGCAGCAAAGCTGGGGTAAAAGCTCTGTGTTCGGCTGTAGAAGAATTAATCAATGATGTGTACTGCCATTTTTCATCCAGTTCTCAGACAACAGAAACTGAAGGAGTTTACATTGTTTACAGATGTAGACCGACTTAAAATAATTAAGCATGCCCCTACTAGATGGTGGTTTAACCATGCTGAATTGACAACAGTGTTGTCGAAGTTTGGCATGCAAGATTACCAATGTCGGCAGGCGAAATTTCACCTGTCAGGCATTGAGTGTTTTCTAAAAGGGGGCTGTACCTCCGAACCCACCCATACAGGGGCTGTGCCCCCCTTCTATAGATGATCGACTCCAAATTGGAGTTGGTTTGAAGTGGGGGTGAAAGACGGCAAAAGGGTGAAATGTCGCCCTTGGGTCCCTCACAGTGACAATCTTGAAACCTGTTGAGATTGTCACTGTAAGGGAATTCACCGTCTGAGTTTTGCCATTTGGTCAGCATACCCTAGATGGCAGAGTCTTGGGAAAGTTATAAACCAAACCCTGGATACGTGGCTGGCTCTCATGTCATATTTTCAAACACTGGAATCAAGATCAGCCAAAAATCGATCTAATTTGCGACAGTGTGCAGAACCATAAATCACGAATGGTCTTCGTGTTCCGTAAGTATGCTCTGGAACCCTTGCTGCAGTTCAACACCCAGCTATAAAGCTGAGAATGTCAGCTTATTACTTTGCATGGGGATGTGTACAAACTGATGCAGCAGTATGTATGAAGAGTGCTGAAACATGCAACTGCTATCAAATTAATCAGGGAAAATGATATGTCTGAGCAGAATATCCCAAGCAGTTTCTTGGCCAACAGTGACCTCAGGGTTGGACTGCAGGTCAACCAGTATAAAAGCAATCATGAGGAGGACATTTTGGGGACAGTATCAGAACATCATTTTTACAAGAAAACTGCTGTTTTATACTGCTGTGCTGGGGGGGGGATCTTTAAAAAGTTCCAAATTCAGGATCACCTGTTAAAGAATACAGCATCCATTCTTAATGAACATGGTGGTAGCTGATTTATCTAGTGTAAATGCTACATGTGCGGTTGGTACGGGTGAGGCGGTGGCCACCTATAATAAGGCAGTACCCGGGGCACTTGATGCAATAGCAGCGGTCGGTATATGAGCCAGACCCTCTCACTTGAGATCACCTTGGTTTGATGGGGATCTCAAGGTGATGAAGTTCAGGGATCGGACGTTGGAGCACTGCTAGCACAAGACCCTTTCTGAGGAGGACCAACTGGCCTTGCATGCTCATTAACATGAGTACCAAGGGACAATCAACAGTAAGAAGACAGAGTTCCTGTCCACGGGGAAATTGCTGCAGGGAAATACAGACCATCTCAGCTCTTTTGGACAGTGGACAGACTCCGTTATCCTGTCTGTCTGTAGCCAAAAAAAAAAAAAGCTTTTTCAACTGCATTATGCAATGAGTTTTCTCAGATCTTCTCTGACAGGGTGTCCTCTATCCATTCAGGGATCTCATCAGTGAGGCAAGTTTTGCCTCACATTGGGGGAGATTTGTCTCCCCAAGGGAGGTGTGTGGTGGAGAGGATTTTTGGCAAATGCAAGAAGCCTGGGAAACAAGACAGTGGGCTTAGAAGCAATGATGGTGAGGGAGGGCCTGGATATTGTAGCCAAAATGGAGACCTGGTGGTCTGAGCCCCAGACCTGGGAAGTATGGGTCCCATGGTACAGGCTATTTAGAAGGACAGGGCTAGCAAGAAGGAGGGGGGATTGCGCTGTACATCAGGGATGACATCAAAGCTACAGAAGGGTAGGAGAAACAAGGGGAAGCAGAAATCTTGTGGGTCACAATAGAGAAGCGGACTGGGACATCAGTAAGGCTGAAGATTATCTACAGACCTCCAGCGCAGAGCAAGGAGGTTGACATGCAGATGCTGCAGGTGGTTTAGGGGATGGCACTTAAGGAGGAAGATTCTGCTGGTGGGCGACCTTTATCTCCCAGATATACACATTAGAATATCCCAACAAGCTGGGTCATCCAGAAGCAGGGTGATCCTTGAGTCCCTCCAGGGAGCCTTCCTGCAGAAGCTGGTCAGGGAACCCACAAGGGGAGATAATATACTTGATGTGGTTCTCCCCAATGGGGATAGTGTAGAGGGAGTGGGAGTGGGGGTCAGCTTAGGAGCAAGTGACCATAACATAGGCTTCATGGTTAGAGCAGGGTATGAAGTGAGTCGAACTATCACAAAGGTCCTGGACTTCAGGCGGGCAGATTTTCCCAGAATGAGGGAGATATTCAGGAATGAAATGGAGAGGAAAGAGAACACAGGTGGGATAAGGACCTGTGGAACGAGATCAAGGGGGGAATACTAAAAAGACACAGAGAGCTGAATAAGGTGGGTGAGGAAGATCAGAAGATAGAGGAGTCCACTTTGGTTCAACAGGGAAGTGAGGGAGGCAATAGGGAAGGAAAAAACGGCATTCAGTGAATATAAGAGGATGCAGGGGAATGAGGACAGAAAAACTTACAGGAAGAATCTGAGGGAGGCAGGGCAGAAGATCAGGAAGGTGAAAGCAGAAACAAAGCAGACAATTGCTAGGCAGGACAAAAAGGGTGCTAAAACTTTTTTCAGTACATAGAGAAGAGGAAAGCAAGGTAGGGGATAGTAAGAGTAAAGGGGAAGGGAGAGTACATGTGGAAGGAGACTTCAAGATGGCAGAAATGCTGAATGGATACTTCAGCTAGGTCTTCACGATACAGGGAGTAAGGAGGGGACCTGTGTTGGGGGGAAAGGGAAGGGAGGATGGAGGGGTGAATCCTAGTTCAATCAGTGAGGACAGGGTCAGGGAGGAGTTGGGTCAAATGAGGGTAGATAAGGCTATGGGGCCAGATGCCCTGCATTCTAGGGTACTCCAGGAGCTAAGGGAGGAGCTGGCAGCACAGCTAGTGAGGTTATTTAACCTGTCCTTAGATACTGGGTGGGTGCCAGAGGAGTGGAAGAGGGAGGACATGGTACCACTTCACAAGAGTGGAGGCAAGGAGGAGGTGGGCAGTTATCACCCAGTCAGTCTCACATCAGTGGTGGGTAAGGTGATGGATGTCCTACAGCCCACTATCCTCCAAATAGCTAGCAACCCATTCTTTCAATATTGCCTCCATCAACATGGCTTCACATGGGGGAGGTCATGCCAGGTGAACCTGATTGAGTTCTTCAAGGTGTTGAATCGAGGGGGGCAGTGGACATTGCCTATTTGGACTTCAGGAAGGCCTTCAAAACTGTGCTCCACAAAAGACTGGTAAATAAACTGGAGAATTTGGGGGTGGGACAGAAAATAACGATGTGGGTGGAGAACTGGCTGATGGGTAGAAGACAGAGGGTGGTGTTAAATGGGGTGCTTTCCGGGGAGGTAGTGGTAATGAATGGTGTCCCCCAGGGGTTGGTGCTAAGGCCCATCCTATTTAACATCTACATCAGTGACACAGCGGAAGAGCTACAGGAGCGGGTCTACATTTTTGCAGATGATATGAAGATCTGGAGCAGGGTGGACACATTAGATGGGTGGAGGCTATGAGGGAAGATTGAAGGTTGCTGCAGAGGTGGTCGGAATCATGGCAACTACAATTTAATGCCAAAAAATGCAGAGTGATGCACATGAGGTGGAATAATAATCAAGCGAAGTACACACGGCGGGGGGATGAAAGCAATTGAGCAGGAGAAGGATCTAGAAATCAATCGTAAGCAACCTAAAGGTGGGGATACAATACAGCAAGGTGGTGGGCAAAGCAAACAGAATGCTGGCATGCATACAAAGAGGGATAACGCAGAAGGTGGGAGGTGCTGATGCCACTCTACGAATCCATGGTGAGGCCCCATCTGAAGAACAGGGTTCAGTTCTGGAGACCTCACCTATGAAAGCATGTAGATGGCAAGGAAAGAGTACAGAGAAGGGCCACCAAGATGGTGCATGGGTTAAGCAGGAAGCCATATGAATAGAGGTTGAGGGTGTTGGATTTGTACCCACTGGAGATCAGAAGGGAAAGGGGTGACATGATTGAGACATTCAAATGTGTGAAGGGGATTAATAAAGTGAAGGGAGTTTATCCACAGGAAAAGTAGGTGTTAGGACTAGAGGGCATGGACTAAGGGTGGAGGGGGGAGGTTTAAAGGTAACGAGAGGGGGCATTTCTTCACTGAGAGTGTCGTGGTGCCCTGGAACAGTCTGTCTGAGGAAGTGGTGGAGGCCAAAACTGGAGGGATTCAAGAGGACATGGGACAAACACAAGGGATTGACTAGGGAGTGGAGGGTAGAATGTATGGGAGAGGGGGAAAATAAAGAGAGGGGAATGGGCAGACTAAATGGGCCAAGAAGGTCCTTTTCTGCCAACACATATCTATGAATCTATGGTAAGCCTAGTAGGAGCCGAGGGGCTCCAATTGTCTGGGAGGCGTTTAGACCATTGGAGGTGGCCGAGGTCATAGAGGTGATCTCGAAGTTCAGGAACACTTACTGTGCACTGGACCTGGCCCTGACCCATTTCTTGATGAGATGTGTAGGGACCATTGGCCCGGTGTTCACCAGGATTATCCAGTGTTCGTTGTTGGAGGGAGTCTTTCCAGATGCTTTGAAAGAGGCACTGGCGAGGACCACTGATGAAGTCATCTCTCGATCTCGATGTCCTGAAAAACTACCATACAATTTCCAACCTTCTATTTTTAGGAAAGGTTGTTGAGAAAATAGTGGTGCAGCAGCTCGAGGGGCACCTCATGACCATCGACATCTATAAGCCATTCCAGTCAGGCTTCAGAGCTAGGCATAGCACTGAAACAGCATTGGTTAGGGTGAAAAATGACCTCCTCATGGCAAGAAATAGAGGATACAGGTCAACTCTTGTTCTCCTAGATCTCTCATCGGCATTTGACACCATGACTCACGCTGTGCTTCTAGATCACCTTAGAGCATATTGTGGAGTCACCGGTACTGTCATCAACTGGTTTGAATCCTATCTCTCTGGCAGGAAGCAATGTGTGTGATGGGGAATTTCTCCTCCCTCAAGCTCCTGCCATGTGGAGTGCCTCAGGGTTCAATCTTGCCACCTGTGTTATTCGTGGTGTACATACTGCCCATGGGTAATCTCATTAGGCATTACAGTTTGGGTTTTCACTGCTGTGCAGATGATACCCAACTGTATATGTCCTTTGCCCCTGGAATGCATGATGTTGTAGGAGTGCTTTGCAACTGCCTGGCTGAGATCAATGACTGGATGTCCTCCAGTTGGTTGCGAATGAACCCCAACAAGACAGAGGTCCTAGTGATTGAGCCAGGTTGAGGGTGTGATGGGAGAGCTTCTGGAGTAGTAACTGAATTGGTCCTGGGGTCTGCTCTGTTGATGGCCTCTTCTAGGGTGGGACATCTTGGTGTTATCCTGGATGACAAATTGACACTTGAAGCTCAGGTGTCATCTGTAGTCCAAAGTATTTTTTACCACTTAAGGAATATCACCAGAATTAAACCCCTTGTTCCGCCTGATGACTTGCCATCACTGGTACATGCCTTTGTCACATCCAGGTATAATTACTGTAATGTTCTATACTTCTGGGTCAGTGGAGGGGAGGGACCCTCTTCCAGGTGCAGCTGGTGCACAACACAGCATCCAGGTTACTGACGGGCCTGTCTACGTCTAGTTATGTGACTCCGGTCCTGCGAGCTCTGCATTGGCTGCCTATCATGTGGAGGATCATCTTCAAGGTGGGATTGCTCACCTACAAGGCCCTATACAGGCTGGGCCCAGGCTACCTCACTGATCTGCCACCTGCCACCTCAGTCCACTCATCTTTTCTTCGACCAGGAGCCTCCTTGTAGTTCCAAGGGCCAAACTAATAACCTCCATTTACCAGGCTTTTGATGTCACTGGACCAGCCTTTTGGTACTCTCATCCCAACTCTAGCAGGGAGGCCCCAATGGTTGAGAAGTTGAAGAGTGATCTAAAGACCCACTTATTCTGTTTGGCCTTTCCAGATGAATCAGATTAACTGGAGCTAGTCACATTTTAAAATAATGTACTTTAAAGACTATTTATTGTTTAATGCTGTATTATATGTTATATGTGGTTTCTGTCTTTATTAGAATTTTGGATAAGTACCTTTGAGCCAGTGGCTCTTTTACAGAGGTTCCACATCAGTATACAAAGTATAGAAGTACAATTTGTGTGAAATTAGCAGGCAAGCAGTTGGAATACAAATTTCAGTACAGGATATACATGGTCTAAAAGCTACAGGTAATATAATTAACAGTTAGAACAACACAGCCAAGCATACATTTAAGAATGATGAGTCACAACCAACAATATTAACATGAATTAAAGCTGCCAGAAGGACATTGTCAAAGGGAAAGGTGGAGTGGAAAATTGAGTTGCTGCCAGTTGTGCCAGGTAACATAGAAAAGTGGGTGTAGAGGAGTAACTGGGAGGGAGGTAGAAGGAGAGGTGTGTGGGAGTCAAGGATCATGGAACTTGTGTAACAGTGGGTGGGGCAAGCAGATTAGAAAAGGGAGAGGGGAGGGGAGTTGAAGGAGGGTAAGAGAGGAAGGTGGGACCAGGACTAGGGAGAGAGGCAGGTGTACAGGGGGGGAGGGTGGTAGAAGGCAGAGGTAGGGATAGTAGAGAGGTGTGAAGAACAGGATCGACTGCCAGAGAGATTAGGAAAAACAGTCACAGGTGGCTCTGGACACAAGTGTTTGATGTAGCTTGTGTTTGAATGGGCAGAGGGTGCCTAAGTTGGTGAGTTCACTGCCCAGGGAGTTAAACATCTTAGGGGCTTTACCTGCAAAAGACCACTGGCCTTGGGCAGTGTGACAGTGGGGAACAGATAGAGAATAGTTGTCAGAGCTTCATGTGTAACGGGAGTGGTTGGCTGGGCTTAAGAGAGACTGAACCCCAGGAGGCACGAGTCCCATCAGTGACTTTTTTGCTAGTAGGCCGGTTTGGAAAGTAATCCTTCCCTGAAGTTGCAGCCAGTGTAACTGTTCGTAGAGGTCACAGGTATGAGTGTGGTGGGCAGCACTAGTAAGGAGTCTGCAGGCCCTATTCAGTGCTGTAATGATTTGCCATTGTGCTGTAGCTGCTCCATAGATAACAAGCCCATAATCAATGATGGAGATAACAGAGCTGTGTATTGCTAGTTTAAGGGCATCAGGTGTCAGGCAGTGTCTATGTTTATAGAGAAGGCCTATTCGGATATTTATGGATTTCGCAACTAAATCAATGTGGCTACAGAAGGACAGAGTAGGGTCCAGGGTTACACCAAGGTATTTGAAAGTCTGTATCTGGTCCAGGGTCACACCCAAGCTGTTTTTGATAGCCAATTGTTGGTGTTCATGTTTGTCATGTGTGCTGTGGAATAGCATAGTCTTTGTTTTTTTGTAATTTAGAACTAGTTTCTGTAAGATGAACCAGGCCTCAACGTGCGTGAAACTTTCCTGCAGTTGTTTCTTTAAGAGGGAAGGGTCAGAATTCTTAGAGAAAAATCACTGTGTCATCAGCATACAGTATAATGTTTTCATCACAGGCAGAAGGGAGATTGTTCAGGAAGATGCTGAAAAGAAGGGGTCCTAATATTGATCCTTGGGGAACACCAGCCCCGACAGGAAGTTTGGAGGAGAGGGAGTCACCAATCTTAACTTGTTGAAACCAACTGGAGAGATAACTGTTGAACCATTGTAGAGTATCATGGGAGAGCCCTAAGTTGCCAAGTTGTTCCAGTAGTAATGGATGGTTGACTGGATTGAAGGCCTTCGAGAGGTTTATACAGGTGGCACTGGCAAGTTGTCCTTGGTCTAGTGCTAGATGAATGTGGCCTGTAAATTCAAGGAGGGCAGAGGTGATGCTATGTCCCTTGTGAAAGCTGTGTTGCTGTGGGCATTGCAAGTTGTAGTTCTCCAAGTACTCCACCAATTAGACTGCAACAATTTTTTCAAGAGCTTTGGATAAAGGGTGTAGGATGGAGATGGGCCTGTAGTTACAGTGTAATGCCCTATCCCCAGTCTTGTGCATTGGGGTCACCAGGGCAGACTTCCACTTAAGTGGGAACTGGGAGAGTGTGAGGGACCGGTTAATCTATGTAAGAGGGTGCAGGACATTGTCAAGGGTGAGGGCGATGAGCTTCAAGTCAAGTGTGTCCCCACTTGATCTGGATTTTCCAAGCACCTTGAGGAGGTATTTTTTGGGATCCCTTTCAGCAACTGCGGGTTTAAAGGTGTATCTTGAGTTTTGCAGTCTTGTGGTCAGGCAGGGTAAGAATCTGGAGTTAATCACTAAGCAATTGCATGAGTAACAGTGTGTGAGTACTGATTCCAACTGCATAAGTATCATAGTTACCTGGTGTGAATCCAGTGATATTACCCTGGTTAGTAAAAGTCTTAAGCACATAGCTTCCACAATAAATTACATAATAACAACAAAAGAGGGAAATGTAGGAGTCAAATCTTGTTCATGTCATATGTTTTGTTTTGACTGTACTGTATTACAAAATATAACCTTTATTTGTACAAATTGTACTGAAAATAAAGACGTGAAACAGGAGATAAGCCTTTTTAATGCTAGACTAGTTCATCTGGAAGAAAGTCAGTGATTAATGGCTACTAGAATGAATAACTCTTATCAAAATGAAGTTACTGAGCCAGGTAATAGCAGGAACTATATTACTAATGATCCCACCCTAGCACCTATGCATAAACGTCATAGTACCTTAATAACAATGGCTGATGCCAGTATTACCTCCGGTCTGAGTGAGACCCCCTTCTATGCCAATACTGCCACATATGAAAATGTACAAGCTAATAGAAAGTGAACTAGGGACATTGGTGACTCTGACCAAGCTGATGAGGTATGGTATGAGGTGAAAAGCTCTAAGATAGCTAGGAAAGGTAGGAGAGCCAAAGAATTTAATCTCGTAGTGAATAACCACGTTGACTTGCTAAGCGATCAACCAGACCAGTCTATACCTCCTTCTATATTCTCTCACACAGTATCCTCAGACTCCCAGAGGTCCCACATACATTACACCCCCATGAACCCATAAATCAGATAGACATCAATCTTATGGACATTGAAAATGTAACAGGACCAGAGCCTAAACAAGTTTACCTTCTAGGTGATTCAATGATAAAGCATTTAGACTGGAAGATATGTGACCAAGATAAATCAAATAGACTGTGTCCAGCCTCTGTGGTGCCAAAATCAGGGACATTACTAGAATGTCCAGACATATACTGAAAAATGAAGGCCACAAACCACTCGTAATTGTACATGCTGGAATAAATAATATCCATCAACAAAGTGAGCAGATTATCAAGGAAGATTTTGTTGGATTAGCAAACACTTTAATGGACAGAGACTGTGACTTTGCCTTCTCAGAAATAATCCCTGCGTTTGGGGCCAACGAATACTTAAACAAGAAAATCAAAATTGCTAATAATTGGCTAAGAAGGTGGAGCCTCAAACAAAGCTTTAGATGCATCACTTATTGGGAGGAATTTGTAGAAAACAGAGACCTAATCTGTTGGGACGGACTACACCCAAGTAGAAAAGGAAGAGTCATATTAGGAAACAAACTTAATAACTTTATTTCTAAAAGTTTAAACTAGGTACGGGAGGGGGAGTAAAAGTACACCTAAGTTTTACGCCATGCAAGGACCAGGTGGCCAATAGTAGTTATAAAGATACTACTTTTCCTAATAACTCAACATCAAGTGATACTGTAACTGGGAACAAACCCACTAGCATCCATAGCTCACAAATAATATTAAGACTCTGCTAGTGAATGCTAGGGGTCTAAATAAACTAGGGGAACAATCATATAGGTTAAATAAAAATGATACTGATGTCTGTGCAGTAACCAAAACCTGGTTTGCTGATGGAGACTGGGCTACTGATATACCAGAATATTCAGCAGTGCTTACAATTTGTAATTCAAAAAGAGGCAGAGGTGTCGCATTATATATTAAAAATAATCTGCAGTACTCTGAAATAAACAGCGATCAGACAAACTCTGATTTTGGTAAAAATAAGCTCCCTATACAATCCATTAACTATAGGTGTGGGTTATCAGGCACCCAATTTGGATAATACAGCCAATGATATATTTTTTTTCAGCTCTGGATAATATGATCATTGATATCGATTTTATTTTATTTGGTGACTTTAATTTACCCAATATATATTGGTCAACCCTTAGTGCCCATAGTAATCATGAACACAAGTTAATTCACTTTGTTGTTCAGAATGATCTTGAACAAACTGTAGAGAAACCAACTAGGAAAGAAAATATACTAGATCTAATAACTACTGATATTAAAAACTATGATTCTCCATCCATAATACAGGAACCCCTTGGTGACAGTGATCATTCTGTCATTAGTTGTGGTTTCTTTACTACAAAAACTAATACTAATACTAAAACTAAAATTTCTAATTTCCATAAAGCAAATTACCAGCTTATCAAACAATATCTTAGGCAATGGGACTGGAAACAAGATTTAAAAGGCCTCACTGCAAATAACATGTGGAATGTTATTAAAGGGAAAATTGACTACTTTATATACACTTGGGTTCCTATTCATGTAAAATATAACGATAAAAAACAGAGTGTACCTGTATGGTGGAATATCAAAATCAAGAGGAGTATTAAAAGAAAGAAAAGGGCCTTTAATCATTACAAGAAACCCACCACTAATGAAGCATGGCTGAAATTCAAGCATATTTCCAACACTACTAAAAAACTTATAAGGCATGCTAAGAGAAATTTAGAATTGAAATTGGTAAGAGAGTCCACTAACAACAAAAAACAGTTTTATAATTATATTGGTTCTCTTAGAGGGAAAGTAGGGCAGGACCACTTCTCATACAAGATACTTTAGTTATGAATGAAAAACAAATGACTGATGAATTTAATAAATATTTGTTAGTATATTTAAAACTAAAGAGAACTACAGTGTGCAGAACTTACCTGCTTATGGGCCTATGATTAATTTTACTGAGAGTGATATTATGAAAGCTATTAACAATACTAAACCTAGTTCATCCACTGGAATAGATGGTATTCCATCTATTTTTATTAAGAATATCTCTAAAGAAATGGTTGGTATGCTTACTCTTCTTTTTAATACATCAATAAAAGAAGGCATTGCCTTGGATGATTGGAAGTTAGCCAATGTTACTCCTATTTATGAAAAGGATCCCAAAATAATGTCAGTAACTACAGACCCATAAGTTTAACATCTTGTATTGGTAAAATCATGGAAAGGTTACTACAGTATAAAATCATTGATCACCTCCACAATACAGGAAACTACGATATGACACAACACAGTTTTACTCAGGGTAGGTTGTGTATGAGCAACTTGATTTGTTTTTTCAAGCCAGTCAGTAAAGCGCTGGATAATGAATTTCCAGTTGATGTCATATTCTTAGACTATGAGAAAGCTTTTGACACGGTGTCACATACGATCTTAATAGAACAGCTCCAGAGACTTGCAATACATCCTTTAATTACAAGATGGATATATTCATGGTTGGAAGATCCGAAATAAAGGGTTGTATTAAGAGGTTTTAAGTCTGAGTGGGGTACCGTGAGTAGTGGAGTGCCACAGGGGTCCGTACTCGGACTAACATTATTTAATATTATGGTCTCTCATATGCAGATGAATAATGAAGTTTGGCTGCATAAATATGCAGACAATACTAAGCTAGGAGGTATAGTCAATAACAAAACTGCCATAGAATCACTACAGGATAGTTTAAACCACTTCTATACCTGGGCAACTGACAAACTAGTTTTTAACATAGCTAAGTGTAAAGTGATGCACCGTGGGAGTAACAACAAACTAGCTAGTTATTATATAAATAACTTCAAACTTCAAACAACTGAGAAAGACCTTGGTGCGACTATTACCAATAACATGAAGTTTAGTTCTCATATTAACATAACTGCCAAAAAATGTCATGGCATCCTTAAATGCATTTTAAAACACATTAAAAGTTGGGAAGCTGAGGTTCTAGTACCTCTATATACTAGTCTGATCAGGGCTAATCTAGAGTACTGTGTCCCTTTTTGCACCCCCATAGCCATTATTGATATAAAAACATATGAGTCTGTACAACGTAGAATGACTAAATCCATTTCAAAAGTAGCACATCTGGGATATGAGGATGGGCTGAGTAATTTAGGACTCTTTTCTCAAGAATACCGAATTACTAGGAGGAACTCTGTTGGGCTACAATGCATTTGGGGATGAACTGTTTTTTGAAACTAATTGTTTGATGAAACAATCACCAATCAAATGTACTAGATCACATAAATTAAGATTGCATGCCGAAACATGTAAAACCCTATGGAGGAAATATTTTGTGACACAAAGAGTACCACAATTATGGAATTCACTCCCAGTGGAAGTTGTAATGAGTCAAAATATGGATCAATTTAAATGTGAACTGGACCAACATATGGGTGAAAAGAAATTCCTCTTCTGTCGCTAATTTTACAAGATGGCAAGTTCATTAATGGGCTTGTCCCTCAAACTCGTACAACCTATGAACCGATGAACTGCCTTGAAATAGAAATGTGGATGATTTGTATCCGGAGTCAGTCGATATTGGGAGGCCGTGGTTTCGTTGGTGTCAAAGACGTTAGAGGGAAGCACATGGCTAAGGTCAGTGAATGCCAGATTGAAAGTATTGGCAATTGTGGTGGGGTCCAGGGTGTTGCTGCCATCAACTTTTAGCAGATTAGGAGTTGCTTTTAACGCTTTCCCTATAACTTCAGAGAGGCTTTGCCAGAATTTTCCTCCATTTGACCATGAGTTTGATAGGGTGCTCCTGTAGTAGCTGACTTTTTCAGTGTGAATAGCTCTGATACAGGCATTCCTGGCAGCCTATATGCCTGAAAGTCTGCATGGTTGCCAGAGGCTGTAGCACAAGCCCATAGAAGGTCCCGAGCTTTTAGTTGGTCTAGAAGTTTGCCTGAGATCCAAGGGTTGTCAGGGCCTTTAATTTTGTGTTTCTTAAAGCGGGCATGGATATCACATGCTGCATTGAACATTGAGATGAAGTACTGAAGTGCAGCATCAACATCCACAGCGGTGTCATTCAGGGACCAGTCTTCTTGTTGTAGGAGTGCCTTAAGTGTTGCAAGGTGTTCCCTAATTAGCATCCAACTGTTGATAGTTTTCAGGGGGGTTATTGAATTTATTTGACCATATGCACTGGACTGGGGAATGGTTACTAATGGCATCGGGGAGAACTGTAGTGTGGCTAATATGGTCAGGGCAATTTGAGAGTACCCAGTCCAGTAAGGTACTGGTCCCTGTTCTATAACTGATCCTAGTGGGTGAAGTAACTAACTGTGTAAAATTTGCAGCTGCCAAGGCATCCTTCTAGTTGCTTGCACTGGGGGCAAGCCAGTTGACATTAAAGTCCCCTAGCAATATAACGTCAGAGTTAAGCTTTAGACTGCTGATGCAGGTAAGGAATAGGTTCAGGCTTATTGTTGTCACTTTGGGTGGGATATATATAGAAGCTATTGTCAGAGCTTTGTTATGGGCCCCAAGAATGACTTTAATAGCAAGGACCTGAATCTTGTCACCATTAATGGATAGGGTCAGGGCATGCCCTATCAGAGAATCTTTTAGATAAAGGGCACAGCCGCCCCCTTTTTTGGATAGTTGATCCTGCCAAAAGATAGTATACCCAGGTATTGTCACAGCAGTGTCAGGGATAATTGGAGACAACCAAGTTTCAACTACAGACAGTACATCTGGGCTATGTTGTGCTGTCCAGGCAGTGAGGGCATCTCATTTTTGGTAAGGCTGCAGATGTTGATGCTAGCTAGTGAGAGGGACCCTGTTCTACATTGCTCCCTAGGAGTAGCTAGGGGTGGTCCAGGGTTGGGGTGAACGTTGCCCAATATTATCAGGAGTAGCAGTATTAGTCTTTTTAGGAATTCCTTAAGACATCTGCAGTGACTGGTCACTACAGACAATAACTAAGAAAAAATATAAGGGAAAAACTGCATATAGCAGACTCCTGATAGAATGAACAGGGAGAAATAGTTTGATGGTGGGGTCGACTGTGGGCACAGTAGCATGTTTGTGTATCCTAGTATTTGGAGAAGAGATGAGTGCTGTTGCAGCTGAGGCTACTAGTAACCATTCCACTTCTGTGCAAGGGGCTATCACAACCAGGTGATCTGAGGTTGGTTGCAGTGGGCATTTAAATATATTGGTAGTGTGGGATGCCAGTAGGGTCAGAAGGAGCAGGTGCAGCAGGAAAAGGTTAGGTTTCATTCTTGATCTAGTAATATTAGACCATGCAGATAGTTATGTTCAGGGATATGTAATATAATAATTTGTCCAAGGCACCAGGAGTCAACAGATAAAAAATAATCAAATCCACAGGAAATGGTGAACTACTGGGGACCAGTAAACTGTTGTTACTGTAGATCAAAGACCCAGAATGTGTTAAATTCCTGAAGGTGATCAACACTGGCCTAGGGCATATGCAGGATGTAAAAATCATTTGCTAGTGTCTTCCCTTTGTTTTCCAAAATGGTTGAGAATAGATCTCAAACACAAGCACAGATCCTTTAGGAACAGGTCAGACAGAAATGTGGATTCAGTGCAGGACTCCACAACTCACAGCTTGTAAATTTATTTGTTGGATTTACTTTTGCTTGTGATGGCTTCCAAAAAAGTTGATTTATAATGAGAATGCCAGTACCTGGTGGTGATGTTTTGCAGTTTCTTAATCCAGGAAACTTTTATAGATGTCATGTCCAAGAACGGTCTAGTTCCTCCAAGCAGAAACACGTGAAAATCCACAAAACTAAACTACTGACAGAGACAAACACAAACTGCCAGCCACACAGGCCAAAGAGCACCTCATGGACTCCTCTCTGTATACTCTGTATTTTATTTTGCACTAATCCTACCTGTTTTCATGTAAGGCACCCAGAGCTTCTGGGATTGGGTGCCATATAAATAAACATGCCTTGCTCCAGCAATTAAGCTGGACATATCAACAAAACTTGTGGTTGGTGTTGCCTTTCATCTTGGAGTCTGAGTCACTGATGCAGACTCTGAGCAATTATTGGGTGAGTTCTCAACATATCAAATTGAAGATATGGGTAAACTGATAGGACCCATCAATGAACCACATTCCTGCATTTCAAAAGACTGGGCTCATGCTCTGCAACAACTAAGTGACTGTGAAAGACTTCCACTTTTCAGAAGGTTAATGCTGACTTTGCTTTGTTTGCAGCACTCAAATGCTGAAGCAAAAAGCACCTTCAGTATGGTGAGGAGTGTAAAAAAGAACTGAGCTGCACCACTCATAAAGTCTTAAGACTCTGAACTCACTGCTGACTATCAAAATGAATGAAGAAAAGGATTGCTATGAGGTCAAGCAGTCAAAGGAAGTACTAGATGCTGCCTAAAAAACTACTGCAGCATACAACAAGGACCATAAATCTCAATAATACTTTGTACAACCTCAGAGTATTTGTACTACACTACACTGGCTGCCCCACAAGTAGTTTTCTGAATCTCTTCTCCTTTGTTTTGTTTTTCATTTGTATTTTGTTATAGTGATTTCATTTGCATTTCTGCTGTTTTGCACACTGATATATATGAAGTTCTAACATTGATTTGCATTGTGTTGGATTGTGGGTGCATGAACTAAAGTCATTTTTGCAGTTATACAAGTTGACTGTAAGGTTGTGTACTATGTTTGCATAAATGTTTATTTACTGTGTAGAGTAGAAATGTACAAGTGTAGACATGTAGAATAGAAGTGTAGAAACATAGACTAGACATGTAGAAATGTAGTAGTGCAACAGGTGTATTGTGTTTGCATGCTTTTGTTACTATATGCAAAATAAAAGTATTTATTTTATAATGTGTGTTTTGTGTGCTCAATGAGTGTAGCACTAAATACAATAAAGTACAGACAATAGTATAACAAGTTTGTTTTATTGCAAAAACACAAGAAAACACATAACTGGTTAAAAATAACTTTATTGGTGCACCATCAAATGACTTCCCTACTCCTACGCTACAAAAATAGGGTGTTCCACATTTGAGTCATTTGTCACACATTGGAATTGTCTGTTCCACATTGGCAGGTTTATAGGTTGAGAAGTACAGTCACAGGGTTTCCTTCCTCTGTAGTCATCATCTGCTGCCTTGCAATATGTTGTCATTCCTCCATTCAGGTTGAGAGTGATGTTTTCTTTGCATTTCTGAGAGAAGCGTGGTGCTCCCCAGGTAACGTTTGTACACACAAGCCTAAATCTTACCTGCGAATATTGAATTGATGTATCACCATGTAAGACTTGCAGCAACATTCGACTCTTTACAGTGTCAACTGACAAGGAGGTGCAGTGAAGGATGCCACTGCAGATGGGACATCAGTGGGGTTAACACAGAACAAACTAATGCAGCTACACAGGTGACATCCCAGGACAACCAAGTAAACTTGAACATGGGAACATGTACTGTTGGCATGGATTCCACTGCCTCATGTTATATGCCTGACATGGAATTACCAACATATCATGATCCACAGATGCAACCATGTCTCCAGTCACAAGGATCCCAGCAAGCAACACATAGCACTCAATGTTGGTTGAAGCCACACCACTGAAGCAAAGGTAATCACATTGTAATACACATTACATTGTTTCCCCCCATTTTGCATGTACTTATATTTTTGGCAGATAACTGTTTTAATGAAGGATTTTAGAAAGCTATGCTATGTCACCTGTGGTGTGTCTAGCCACTGAAAATACTCAACCATACACACCAAAACACACAGTGCAACCAAACAAGGATGGCCAAACAACACAGGGAATAATCTATGGGCTTCCAGGCAATGACAACCATGTCTCTGTGATGTTACCTTTCATTACCCACGAGTTATCATCGGCCACTAGTAGTGTAAGTACATATATCTCATCAAATGTTAAATTTCAGCCAAGCAGTGCATGCCACGTCATTTGACAGGTGGTTAGCAAGGTAACGCCACGCCCCTTTTGCCACCAGAAGTCTCGACTTTCACATGGCATGGCAACGCCCCAACCCCTTCCTGCCACAGGAAGTGATGTGCACTTTCGTTCTCAAACCTGGAAGTCCTCCCCTTTTCTACACCATACGTTCCTCCTCCTCTCACATACGTGCCACACTCACACCCGAGTCCCTCCTCCTCCCCTCGAATCAGAGTGCTAGCATCTCCTTGAACCCTTCCCCTTGGACTCCCGTTTCGGCATTCTAGCTTGCACCCGGGTCCCTCCTCCACACATCGCAAACCCAGCCGCACCATTCTAGTTCACACCCAAGTCCCCCCTCCTTTTCTCCACCGCACCTCTGCCGCTGCATCCTAGCTCAAACTCGACTCCCTCCTCCTCCAACCCCCAACCTTGCACTGAGTCCCTCTTCCTCCACACCACCCTGCTCCCTCCTCCACCCCTGCTGCAGTATCCTAGTTCAAACCTGGAGTCCTCCTCCTTCATCCCCCTTCCCCTGAGCCGAGTCCCTGTTCCTCCACACCACTCTGCTCCCTCCTCCACCCCTGCCACACTGTCCTAGTGTGAACTCTAGTCCCACTCCTCCATTTCCTTTCCCTCAAACACCTGCTCCCCTCCTTCTCCTCCCCCTCCCCCTCCCCATCACACCAGAGTCCAAGCACCTCCATCCCCCATATTCACTCAATATTCATTCACATCCCTATTGGTCCGGGGTATAAGGACAGGATGTGTGTAGAGTTTTGTGACTTGGATTTTTTTCTTGGAATTCTGTATAAGGAATGTGTCATCATGGATCACGTGACGCTCGTAGAGTGATGGCAGCAGCTTGAGTGTTCTCCGCTCCCTGCCACTCTAATTTTGATTTTTGCAAGGGCTAACTGAGTTTACAGGTATCTGGAAGCCAGCCAGACCCTGTAGAAATGTGTCCTGCACCATTCTGTGTTATCGCTCGTTTTCGGGTATTTAAAGAACCGAGTTAATCGTCGGTGAAAGTCCACCCTTGATTAGGCAACCAGCAGCAGCTCCTGCTCCCTGCCAGCACAAATTCTAATTTTGTTCACTACTACATACTGGGCAGACTTTGGGGCATTGCTAGAAGCCTATCTGTACTGGTTTTGTGCATTTTGGTGACAACGCCATTTTGCAATCTTAAAGGAGCCAGCACTAGATCTCTTAACTGTAGGCTGGCGGCAAACCTACAGCCTGTGGGCCTCTCTCTCCTTATCAGCAAGGCACTTACTCTACACCCCAAATCCTATATTCTACACAACGAAGTTACCTGTATTGATGCTGGGAAATCCTTGGGTCCATTTAGGAGTGGATTTTGGGGTAAATAGTGACAACTTTCGTTTTGGAAGATGCAGTCAACTGATTCTGAATTGGAAGCCAAGTGCCCGTAGGGGCTCATCGCCTCTGCTCCAGGAACAAGAGCTAAAACCTGAGAAGATCTACAACGACCTTTCTACTATAAAAGAAGCTTTATTCAAACTTATAGAGGAAGTGGCAGAGATAAAACCAGCCTTGACACAGTTAGCGAGAAGGGTGACCGGACGCTGAGGCCAGAATCTCATCTCTGGAGAGAGCTATGGATAAATCAGGCCTAATATAGTGGAATGTAAAAGAAATATTGTTAAATTAGAAGATCGTCTAGATGACCTGGAGGCCGTAATAGGCGTAATAATCTGGTCCTGCTGGGCCTTCCAGAAGGTGAGGAAGGGCAGAATACTATTCAGTTTCTGCAGAAGCTTATTAAGAAATCGGTGGGCCCCTCACCCAATGGGCGGAATATATTATAGAGAGGGGTCATAGAGCCCTTAGAGCCAAACCTCCACCTTCAGAGCCACCGAGGCCGGTTATTTTCAAACTTTTGAATTATTTGGACAGGGAATACATCTTAAATGGAGTGAGGAAATTGGAAGTTTTCCAATGGGAAGGCAAGAAACTGCGTCTGGCACCTGACTTAACCTGGAAGATGAGACAAGCTCATGCCAGCTTCAGGCCGATTACGTCGAAGCTCTGGGCGGCAGGGATCCGACACCATCTACTTTACCCTTCGAGGCTGAAGGTTACTTTCAAGGAAGGCCCGAAGAGGTTCAACTCGGCGGAAGCACTCGACTCCCTGAGAACTTTGTTACCTGACTTGTTTCCCAAGGGATGAGAGATAAGTCTGACTATATGGACAGTGCATAGTAACTTTTTGTTTTTGCTAAGTTTGGTGACTAAGATTTTTGGATTGCTATTAACATTTATAATCTGATTTTGATTGGGGGTATCAGAGCAATATGTAACTCGGGAATGTCCATAGATTGCCGACTAGTTGGGTAAGTATCACGTCTGTTGATGTGTGCGACATTTAACCACTATTAGGATGGGCAAGGGAGCTTTACCAGTTACATTATTGATATACTTTGGTTAAGTACTATAGTACTCTGGATTACAATTAGAAGTGCGAGTGGGTCTTACATCAGTCCTTGAAGATATAAAGTTAAGGTTAATATTTTTATGAGGAGGCAGGCTACATTGTTGCACGTATGCCTGGAAGAATACTTTTGTTCCCTTTTTTGTGACATTTGTATTAATGGTGTTTGACGTATAACAATAGTTTTCTTATTGGTTATTTTTGGCTGGGGTACCTAACCAGCTATAAGGATCCAGTTAGATTCGAACTGCCAAGGGGTATAATGCTAGTTATGTTTTTCAGGCGGGCCGGACAGCCCTGTCTTGTTTACTTAATAGTTCTGTTAGATATAGCTTGGCCGGCCTTCGGTTTAGCAGGCCTAGATAGAGCCCCTTACAGGGACTAAGGTTGGGTGTGCCATGGATTGGCCTATAATCTCATTTTCTAGGGTTTGGATGGTTGGAGGTACTTAATGGCCTAATACATGCTTTATTAGTTTAATGGTTGCATTATACCCCTTAATTTCTAATTTCTCTTTCTTTTTGGCGAAAGTCTTGTCAATTAGTGTTTTACTACGTGACCTAATCATAGACCTAAAGAGGGAGGGTAATTTTTTTTTTAGTAGCCTAGCCCATAGATAGAGTCTGACACGATTATATATTTAATTATATCAATAGTAGTGGCAGGGGCGGATATACCCGTCTCTATGTAGCATCATGTACCTGAGAACGGGGTGTTGGCTTCGGGCCAGGAGGGTGAGTTATAAGTTATTTATGGGTATGTTATTATGTTGTTTAGGGGTTGGTGGGGCATTTCAGAAAGGTAAATTCCTTCTTGTTTTGAGGGAATTTGTATGGGGGGGAAGGGTGCAGCTATCCCAAGAGTTTCATGGTCTCTATAACAGATGGTAGATAGGTTGAATATAATTTCCTGGAATATCAAGGGAGGAAAGGATAATTGTAAAAAATGTGTCATTCTGAATCACCTTGCCCGCTTGAAACCAGCAATAGTATTTTTACAAGAAACCCACGTTCTTGCTGACCGACTGGCCCACTTTAAGAAGAAGTGGGTGAATCAGGTTTTTGGAGTGGGATTCTCCTCTAATAGCCGGGGAGTAGCTATTTTAGTTGCTCGGGGGGTTCCATTCACGCATTCTCAAATAATATCCGACCTGCAAGGTCGATTTATATTTGTTTCGGGTAGTATTGGAGGGATTAATCTAGTCCTGGGTTCAGTATATGGGCCTAACCTAGATTCACCAGACTTTTTTACACAGTTAGGATTGATCTTGGCTTCTTTTGGGAATGTCCCAATAATCATAGGTGGGGACTGGAATTTAGTTCAGGTTAACCGACTAGACAGATCACATTGTAAAGGCTCTTCCCTCTCTCCAGCTCAGAAGGCCCTGCGGGAGCTTATGTCTTCAATAGGTCTAATAGATCCTGGCGTACTTTCAACCCTAGCCTCCGTGAGTTTACATTTTCTTCTGCAGTGCATAAATCACACTCGAGATTGGACTTTTTTCTGGTCAGTCAGTTTAGTTTGTCCTGGGTGGTGGATGCCGCAATTTTGCCCCGTGTAATCTCTGACCATTCACCTATAAGGATTACATGTTCTCTACCACTTTTACCAAATAGGTCATACTCATGGTCATTAAACAACAGAATTTTAAAAGATTCCAATACATTAGCCAGCTTTAAATTGTTCTTAGAAAGCTCTATCGCCAGTAATTGGGGTTCCATTAATGCTATTGACCAAACGTGGGTGGCTCTTAAGTCGGTGTGGCATGGCGAGTTAATACACTTAGCAACTGTCCGCAAGATCAAGTCAAGGACACTATTAGACAAATGTTTAAAGGAAATAAAGGAATTAGAAAAGCTAAATGATAATCAAACAACGGTAGAACAAGAAAACAAATTAATCTTTTTAAGAAATCGGTATGCGGACATGCAGAGAGAGAAAGTCATTAGTTTAGCCTCCAGAGTCAAGGCTTTATACCTGGGACAAGGCAGTAGGGCAGGAAGGCTGCTGGCAGCTAAACAAGAAATCTTGACAAGGTGGGTGACTGCTCTTAACCACCGGAATCAGGGCAAGTGATTACGGATCCGGCTGAAATACTAGGTATCTTTAAGTCCTTCTACCAAAAGCTCTATACAAGCCAGCAGCCCTCCACCCAGGTATTAGACGAGTCACAAGAGTTTTAGAAACCATTTCGTTACGAAACTCTCAAGAGATGCTGGTCCTCAATTGATAGCCCCCATTTCGGTCGAAGAAATAGAAAGTGTTATTGATTCATTTTGCTCAGACAAAGCGCCTGGCCGGATGGATTTTCAGCTTTCTTTTATCAGCAATTTAAAATATTCTTGCACCTCTATTGCAGGGCTATTTTCCTTTTGTGTGATCAAGGGATCAGGGACCAGACACCATTTGAGGCTAAGATTATTCTGTTGCCAAAACCAGGCAAGCCCACTGACGAAGTGGGTAGCTATAGGCCGATTTCATTGCTAAACTTGGATGTTAAAGTCTTTACTAAAATTCTGGCCAACAGATTAAAATGAGCTTGGCGGACTTTATTGAGTCCAGAGCAAGCTGGTTTTGTGGAGGGTTGCTCCTCAGCTGATCACGTCCGTAAGTTGTTTTACCTGGTTTCTGAGTCTATGGACCCTGCGTTGGATGCGTCATTAGTTTCTTTAGATGCAGAGAAAGCCTCTGACAGGGTGGAATGGGCTTTTATGTTCGCTACCCTGTCAAAGCTAGGCCTTCCAGATAGATTTATTCACATGGTTCGCGTTTTATATTCTTGCCCTGTAGCTAAAATCCAATGTAACAACTTAATTTCCGAGGCCTTTCCCCTCTCTAGAGGTACTTGGCAGGGTTGCCCTTTATCACCATACCTTTTTAATTTATACATTGAACCATTGATTCGTTCCATTAAGTCCAATAGAGAGGTGAAGGGGCTATGGATTGGAGGCACCTAGTTTAAACTCTCTGCATTTGCAGACGACTTACTGTTACACATCTCGGACACTACTTCTTCCCTTCCTAAAGCTCTAGATTTAATTGATAAGTTCAGTAAGTGTTCAGGATACAATTTAAACAAGGCCAAAACGTCAGTCTATGCTTTGTCCCCTTTTCTTCATGGAAGTTGGTGCCTCTCCCTGGGACTTTGTTGGCAAACCAAATCAATAACCTATTTGGGGATTCAAATATCTAAGAATTTAGAGAACTTAATTGATTTAAATCTTAAACCCTTAGTTAAAACTATCAAGGAAGATTTGGTTAGATGGTCAAAGCTCCCACTGACTTTTTCGGGAAGAGCCAACACGATAAAAATGATGGTTATGCCCAACCTTTTTTATACTCTATCTAATTTAAATGTGTACTTGCCAAAGTCCTTTTTCAAGCCGTTATTTCAACAATGTGCGGCTTTCCTATGGAATGGGAGACCCCCTAGAAGAAGTTACCTCAAACTTACTCGGCAGCGGCGACTCGGAGGCTCCAACTACCGGACTTTTATGCTTATTACCTTGTATTCTGGTTTAGGTCGAGTGCCTACGCGGCGACGAGGACCTAATATACCCTGGCCTCATTTAGATTGTTTATTTGTTAGTGCCTAAGCTGGATTTGAGTCTTTACTTTATGTTCCATGGGTTAAAATTCCAAAGGGCGAGGATACCCGTTAGGATGGGATATTAAAGCCTTGCAACAGTTTTACATGAAATTTCAAATCTCACAACGATATGACTTATCCCAACCTATAGTAGAAATCGAATTTGATCATCGGAAGCAACCTATATCTAGGCGAATTGAAGGGAAACAAAGTGGCGGGTTCAGGATCTTTTTCAGAACAATAGGCTTCTTTCACTTCAGGCTCTGGCGGAGAAATCGGAAGGTAAATGTCAATCCTTCTTAAAATTAAGTCAAATTTTAAGCTGCGTCAAGTCGTATTTTGGTAAGAGGCTGGGGCAAAATATTTTGGGACCTATGTTTGTGGAGTTGAAAGGGTTTACGCAAGCGGGTAAGGTGATATCAAAAATGTATAAGTATATTATAGTCAAAGACTCTTTGAAAGTGTCACCAGTTCCGATATACTGGGAATTAAATCTGTCTTTAGGTAAATCAGCAGAAATTTGGGAAAAGGCTTGGGTCGATATCTATAAATTTGTCAAGCAGGATAGATTAAGAGAAGTTCAATTTAAGTTACTTCATAATCTATATTTTTCACCAGCTAAGCTTTCAAGGATGAGTAGTCGCTTTACAGCGAATTGTACTGAGTGTAATGATTCTCTGGCTACCAGCTACCACAAGTTTTGGACCTGCCCTAAGGTGGTGGGACTGTGGCATTTGGTGAAGCAAATGATTGGTCAATTCTACGATCTGGACAGATTCTTCACTCCAGAGGCTTGTATATTTGGCGTGTTTGATAAAATACATAGCAAATTAACTAAATGTCGATTAGCTATGGTAGCAGCAGTAACTAAACTGATAATTCTGCACCACTGGAGAGGTGATTGGACTCCTTCGTGTACTGAGTGGTGGGAGGAGTTTATGAGCGCATTGAATGCAGAAAGATCGGCTCTTTCTTTGTATAATGCTTCACCAATATTCTTGCAATGTTGGGGGAAGCTATTCCAATGTTTGAAGGATAGGTACGGGTATTAGCGTTAAAACTTACAACACTCGCTTTTAATTACTGGAAGGATATCGACCCCAGTTTGGCACATTATTTGGGTGAATCCTCTCCTCCATGTTACCTCCCTTTGAAGACTGAGTTATATTACTTATATTTGGGTCTTATATTGTTTGTTTTCCGAGGTTACATTATGTTTGTACTCATTATATTAGTGAGTCAGCCATAGGGATAGCTGCCAGGGGTTGGGGGGGGGTTTAGGGGTCTTGTTCTGCTTTGTTACTTCTCCTTTTTTTTTTTCCATTTATTGTTTTATGGTGCCTCTGTATTATGTACTTGTATGATATATATGTTATGTTTGATAAATTTCAATAAAGTTTGGTTAGTTGCAAAAAAAAAAGGGATGTGTCATCGTACAGATGCAGTGACCACAGAGTACTGTTTGGTGAAGGTGTAAGCACACTTGTTTTGAGACAAGGTACATATTTTTAAAGGGTTAGAAAAAAACATATTAATGTACCCTATGAATGCCCTACCAAGAACCCCTTGTAAAATGTTCAACGGCATCTCAGACTGGCAAGGCAGCATTCATTGGTCTGCAAAACAGTGTGTGTATATGTGTATATGTGTGCATGTGTGTGTGTGTGTGTGTGTGTATGTGGGTATTAGCCAACTCATAGGTAAAGAGAAAAACATCTCTACACTGCTTTGGACAGAAAAATAACTTTACAAATCTTACCTTGTTTGTAGTAAAAAAAAGTATATATATCTCCCAAGTTTCCTGTGAATATTGCAGAAAATATCATTCCTATTGAGGCTGCTGATTTAAGAAACAAATAACATTTTTAACACACAATAAAAAGGAGGTAATCCACAGAAAATTTTTCCATTAAAAGTTCAGTGAGTCAGGAAAACAAATGTCCCTTTTAATACAGAATGAAAAGTACATAAAGTCCACCGGTTGCACTCATAAAATGCCAGCCCAACAGTGTTAAATCCATCTGAAGTCATAGCTTTACTGGGAGTAAGTGACTAGATTCTGAAATCTTTGCTTCCACATAGATTCTAATCCACATCTGTGTTTTGTACCTTAGAAAAAATATAATTCCTATAAGGCTGATTTTTCAAGAAAACAGAATTACCCCTTTAATACAAAATGAAAAAATATATCAAGTCTACAAAATAGGATCCAGAACAGTGTACAATATCCACTAAGTAAGTGTGTACAGTGTATGTTACAAAATGAAGGCTGAAGTCTTTACCACTGTAAATCTATTTCTGACAGTCTACTGAAATATAATTTAGGCAGGGGTTCCTATGTGACAGTCATAGAAGGCTGTTTCGAACACTGATGAGTTAGCAGATGAGCTCATCTTTGAAGAATAGAATGTCACACATATACATTTGAAAGGACATGCTGTTTAGAGTGTGAAAAGAAGTGTACATCTAAAAAGTATCACACTAAAGTTTATCTTGCATTCATAAACAGCTAAACATAGCTATTTTAGAAAGCCTATAGTTGTCTATTAAACTATTAAATGTTTGATAAGTTCTCACATGTACCAAAGGAATACGTACTATGGATACCTGTGTTATTTCAAATGATATTAAGCAGTAGGGCTCTGAGAAGCAATATCAAGAAGCTGTCTCAAAGGCTTCTATGGTAAACTCAGCATATTAAGTAGCTTTTAGTGAGTGAGCTGGGGAACCCCCCAATGAGCTCCTTTTTGAAGAATAGAATGCCACACATTTACATTTGAAAATACATGCTGTTTGGAGCCTGAAAAGAGGTGTAGATCTTAAAAGAAGACCTTCTCTGACCTCTGTAATGAAAATCTGCATATCTGTGACGGTGAGCTCAGCATATTAATTAGCTTCTAGCCAGTGTCTTGAAGAATCACAATTGTATGTTATTTACTATGTATCTGTTATTTATGTATGTATCTGAGAGAAATATTACTTTTCATAAACAGAACCTATCTGGAATATGTTAGATTATGATGTCTATGCTACTATGTATAAATTAGAACCATGCTAGTGTGTATAAATAGAACAGTCTTGTATGTTTTGTGAAATCATACACAGGGATCTTTTGTGAGCAAGCTGGGAATGCAGAGTTGCATTATTCACGCTCGGGAGTATGGCTCTGTTGAAAGTCTGGGAGATAAAGGCAGATGGGGATAAATCAGTATGATATCATTGGATACACAATAGAATGGTACATACATTTACATAGTCATCTGGGAAACATTTGGAAAGATCTGGGAAACAGTCTAAAAGAAAACCCTGTATTATTTTCTATTTTATGCAAAGAAAAGGGGGATTTGCTATTTATTGTTAGCTACATTATATAAGTGTTAGACATTATCAGTGTGACACAGACTCAGCTGAAAACTGAAGAGATACTGCTAAAGTTTTGAGAATTGCAAAATGGACCATCTCTTAAATGGTGCTGTTGTGGATAATATAAGTGAGGATAAAATGCCTGCTTCTGGTGTTGAACAGATGGAGACCACCAAAAACACCCCACAAGGTATGTGTACATATTTTTGCTGCTTTAGAATGGTATAATCAGTTAGGATATGTGTTTTTGTTTTTTGTTAGCTTAGAATTGTATCATTAGTGGATAGAAGATGCTGTAAGTAAAAACAGGACATGTGATACTGTGTGTATATATATGCTAGCTTAGAATTGCATCATTAGTGAATACAAGATGTTTTAAAGTAAAAACAGGATATGTGATACTGTGTGTGTATATATGCAAGCTTAGAACTGTGTCATTAGTGAATAAAATATACTTTAAGTAAAACAGGATATGTGATACTGTGCACGTGTATATATGCTAGCTTAGAATTGTACCATTAGTGGATAGAAGATACGTTAAGTAAAAAATAGGATATATGTTACACTTCTGAGCTAACAAAAACAGTATCATTGGTGGATAGAAGATGCCAGGACTCCCATATCTACAGGGTTCCTGTATTTCATAGGGATTTGGAGCCATCTACAGAAAACCTTCAGACTTGCATTGGTTATACAGGAAAAACAGGGTAATTTAGCTTCCAGAGGAAATAATGTAATCTATGGGACTATCACTCGGGAGTTACATGGAAAATGCCAAATCAATACAGGAGCACTGAGGTGCTTTCATTAAACTAGGATATGTGTTACTGTGTTTTTTTTTTTGCTAGCTTAGATTCTTACACTTGTAATGCTTGAAATTTATTATAATTTAAACTTGTATTGTTAGTTTAAACATAAGTGAACAGCAATACACATTATAAATCTTTGGTTCAAATCAGACATGCAAACTTTATGCTGATCTAAGACCGCAAATTAATTAAATGTATCTATGATTTATAAAAGGCCATGTTTGAAATATGTGATGGTCTGCTTTTCTGTCGATAGCTACAAAAAAGGCAAATCATCTCAGAAAAAAACAAAAGAAGGAATCAGTACAGAACACACAAGAGACGGCTGAATGGTCAAAGAATCATGCCAGTATTATGAATAATGTTGATACTGGAGACACCAGGGGTGATGCTTTAGAATCTATAAATAATAACTGCACAATTTAGCTTCAAGGGTCTCAAACTACCAACAGTTCCAAGAATCCTGATGTAACTCCCCAGGCACTCACACATTTGGTGATTAAAGTTGATGGTGATTCTACAAGATGCCTTACTTTATATCATGAGCCATAGCTATCTACCAGCTTGGGGGCTATAGACAATAAGAACCCTGTCTCACCTCCCCAGGCCTCCACCAGTTTGAGGTATATAGACACCAGAAATACTATTTCACCTCCCCAGTTTGGAAAAAGGGATTACGAGCCAATGAAGTTAATGGTGCAGCTTGTTGAAAAGTTGTTTAAATTGCTTGCCATCATTGAGAGATTAAGTGGTAAGGAGAATGAAACTGTATATGATTGACAAAACAATCTACTAAAGTATCATAATGTGAATGCTGCATTTATGTTGTTAGGTTTAAGTAGGGATGGGTCTGAGTTAGAGCTGATGCATGATATAGAGATGGTAGATAAGCTTAAACGCATGTCAGAAATAGTTGCATCTATAAAACAGTGACCTAACAAAATGAATAATAAGGAGGGCAATGCTAAAAATAAGACCAAACACAATAGACTGGTGAAAAGAAAGATATGGGAAAAAAATAAAAGAATCAGAGAAAATTTGAAAAGTAAAGTAAAGTGTACCAGGAAACTATTACAACATAGGGCATCACAGCATCTTGCGAAGAATCGCGATTCTCCGTAAGATGCAGAGTTAGAAAACCACTAGTCCCCTCCTGTAGTTTTTTTTTAAGAAAGAATTCAAAGTTACACAAGGGAGAGAAATCATTTCAGAGCGGTCAAACATTATGAACAGTTTCACTTTGCCAATCTTGACAGGCTTCAATGATTTACAGACGCAATTATGGCAATACAACAAGCTATTCAAGAGCTGTTAGATAGGGTGATACCTGAACTGGGTCCCAATTATTTTCTGCAATTGTGTTTTGATGCTGACTCTTTAAATCACCCACTATTCTCAAGGAGAAGGGCCCCTAGAGAGCTTAACGCTGGGGTGTTTTTAGACCAGATAGCAGATATGCTTCAGAACAACTCTGAGGTGATCGCCGATGGGTCTTTGCACCTCGTGTTAACCACTATTAGAAACAGGGAGGGGGTTGGGGTAGATGTACATTAAATTCAGTTTTATACAGCAGAATCATTGAGAAAAAAATGCTATCTGATTGATTTAAACAACAGAGATAATGCTCTGTGTTTTGCAGCTAGTATAGTGGCATTACTAAACCCCTACAGATATATTGATGTACAGTTGATTAATAAGGGTAGAATTCTGCATGGTGAAATTGGTTTGTCAGAACAGACCCCTGTCACTTTTAGTGACATGTCACGATTTCAGCAATTTTTAGGAATCAGAATTAAGATTCTGTACCACAATCAGGGAGCTTGGTAAACATTTTCGACAGGACCAGAAAGACTTCCTAAAACACTGTTTGTATTATTGCATGATGGGCATTACTACAGTGTCGCAGATGTAAAGAAATTTATAGGTGCCAGATACCTGTGTGAATATTGCCATGCACCTTTCATTCACAAAAATAATCATTCCTGTACATTGTTTTGTAATGCATGTTGTGAGCCAAACTGTGTAGAACAGAAAGCTGATGCAGCATCATGGCCAAAGTGTAAAAAGATTTGTAGGTCCTCAGCTTGCCCAGAAAGGCATTTGGACAGAGCGGCTTTGGGCAGGATCTCTTGTGAATCGATGAAACTGTGTGAAGAATGTTTTGTGTTTTACAAGAGGACTTGTGTGCAAACTTAGTCAGTGTGATAGATGCAGCTCTCTGATGACCGCAGACAAACATATCTGTTACATGACCCTACTCACAGAAGTAAAAAACTCTGAAAGATATATAGTGTTTGACTTTGAGGCCAGACAAGAAACAGGGATACACGACCCAAATTTTGTGCATGCTGAGCAACTGAATGGGAAGAGATCCTGGGAATTTGAAGGGGACAAATGTGTAAAAGAGTTTGTCAGACATTGTATAGATACATCGTTCAAACACTACACAGTTATAGCCCACAATGCCAAAGGCTATGACAGCTATTTTATTGTTAGCCAGCTTGTCAAGGAAAAAAATCGATATCAAGTTGCTCATTCGGGGGGATTGTTGTGTGTGACCGTATCTGCCCTACACATCAGATTTATTAATTTATTATCCTTTATGCCCATGAAATTAAGCAAAATTCCAGGGGCATTCGGGTTTGAGAACGAGATGGCTAAAGGGTACTTTCCACATTTTTTTAACACTAAGGCCAATGAAAATTATGTAGGTCCCCTGCCCAATGCAATATTTTATGGGGTGGACTATATGATGCCTAGTGAAAAAAATCAGAGTTCATGCAGTGGTACCTAGTTAACCAACAAAGGGAATTTGATCTGAAAAAAAGAGCTTCGCTACTGTCAGATGTTGAAATGTTTTGAAAAGCCTGTGACAGATTTAGGCAGGAAGTGAAGAACATGACAACCAAACATGTTTTAAAACAGTCAGTCTGTGACACAGCAGAGTACAAAATAGACTGTTTAGATCCCTTCCAATACATGAGCATAGCCTCCATTTGTATGGCATCCTACAGATATTTGTTTTTGAGTGAGAACACACTCGCTGTTCTCCCCCTCAGATAACTACCATGGTCAGCAAAAGAGGTACTCCACACCTGCCATTCAGTGGTTAATGTACATAGCTGAGAAAGAAAACATTTCTATTCAGTACGCTCTAAGGGGTGGAGAATTTAAAGTAGATCCCTATTATTTGGATGGGTATGCGATAATTGACGGGGTACCCACAGCCTTTGAATTCAATGGATGTTTTTTTTTCCACAGTTGCAACATCTGTTACTGTGAGAAAGAAACCACATGACAGGCACTAGTTTTGGACAGTTATTCAATCGGACCATGCACAAATTCCATTGTTTTAAAAGCAAGGGGTTTGCCATCAGAGTACTGTGGGAACACGAATGGAAAAAAATGTTGGCTACAGATGAGGGGTTGAATAATTTCTTGAGGAACAGGCAGCTACCGCAATCCCTCAACCCTAGGGAGTCTCTGTTTGGGGGGAGGATGAATGCCATCCATCTGTACTACAAAGCACAGTCAGATGAAAAGATTTGCTACTATGATTTTACTAGCCTATACCCTTTTGTCAACAAAACAAAACAGTATCCCCATGGGGCACAATACCATCATCTACGAGAACTTCGCAGATCTCAGTCAATACTTTGGTTTGGCAAAAGTAAAGGTTTTACCTCCTAGAGGTCTTTTTTTTTTAGTGCTGCCATCCAGAATTGGAAAAAAACTTGTGTTTGCATGATGCCATGTGTGCGCTGAAGAGAGACTTCAGACAACATCATGCACACAGCGATGAGGAGAGGGCCCTGACTGCTACCTACTGTACCGTGGAGCTAAACCTGGCAGTAGAAAAGAGGTACCGGATCATTGATGTTTATGAAGTGTAGGATTTCAGGGAGTCATTGACAGCTGTTTGCTGACTACATCAAACTGCACCTGAAAGGGAAGCAAGAGGTGTTTGATTTCCCTTCATGGGTGAAAAATGAAGCAGATAAAGCCAAGTACATACAGCAGTATTTTGAAAGAGAAAATGTACATTTAAACCCCACTGGCATCACCGTTAACTCTGTGAGGAGACATATATCTAAACTGTTTTTAAATTCTCTTTGTGGTAAATTTGGACACACACCTAATTTACTGACCACAAGCACAGTAACAGACACCGATGAACTCTTTCAGTATCTATTTGCCCCCTACTATGACGTGGCCTCATGCTGTTTCATCGATGACGAGACAGCATGTTTAAGTTGGAAGTACATCAAAGACCACTACTCGAATTCTAACATCAATATATTCATAGCGAGTTTCACCACCGTATATGCCAGAGTGCAACTGTACAATCTGCTAAATAAGTTACAGGACAGGTGCTTGTATCATGACACAGATGGTCATTTCTGTGTCTAGACTGGGTGACTGCAACCCTCTTCCTGGTGACTATTTAAGGGAGCTGACCAGCGAGCTTCTGGCAGATGAACACATTACCAAGTTTGTGTCCGCAGGTTCAAAAACCTTTGGCTACTGGCTGTCCGGAGGATGGACAGTCTTCAAAGTGAAAGGATTTGCCCTTAATGTAGCCAACAGTGAACACATTAATTTTGAAAGCTTAAAAGATCTGGTGTTTGATTACACCGGGTCACAGACATTTAAAGAAATCACAGTGAGGCAACCCAGCATAGTGAGAAATGAAAAGCAGTGGTCCCTTGAAACAAGAACGCTGTCCAAAACACAGAGAGTAGTGTATGACAAATGAGTTTTACAAGATGAATTTAAAACCCTTCCTTATGGGTACTGATTGAAAAAAATGGACATTAGATTGCAACATCCCTTTTCCTGTCTGATAGCTGGACCGTCAAATTCTGGTAAAAGCTTTTTCATAAAAAAAATGTATTGTAACATTCTGACAACATTATCAGAAAAACCCGATAATATTGTCTGGTTTTACAGCTGCTGGCAACCTTCGTTTAATGAGCTGATGTTAAAGTTTGCACAGATTAAATTTGTGGAGGGGATGCCTGCATCATTAGCCGATGATGATCTGCTGCCTCCTGACAAGATTAATCTGATTGTCATTGATGATTTAATGGAATCCACCTGTCAAAATGATGAGCTAGAATGTGTGTTTACCAAGTACAGCCATCACTGTAGTCTGTCAGCCTTTTATCTTGTACAGAATGTGTTTTATCAAGGCAAGAAAAGCCGGACCATTGCACTAAATGCCAAATACATGGTTTTGTTTAAAAACCCACAGGACAAACTGCAGATCATGACTCTGGCAAGGCAGATGTACTCTGGCCAGGCAAAATTCTTTTTAGAAGCTTTTGAAGATGCCACTAGACAACCGTACGGTTATTTATTGGTTGATTTAAGAGCCGGTACACCAGATGAATATAGGTTACGCAGTGGTTTGTTTCCCCCGACTGACCGTCAGCATACATCTTGAAAAAAATCACATTCAGGTCCTAGAAATACATGATGCTGTATCACCATTATGTCTAAAAGGCTGCAGAGAAACTTGTCTGTTCTAAAGTTACTGGGGAGAGGACCTCCCCATTTAAGAAAAGCTATTTTGTGCTCAGCCTCTGATGACTTGATATCCGCCATAGCAGAGGTTGCTTTAAACACTCTAAAGGTAAACATACCTTTGCCGGCTAAACAACTAGCTTTTCTGAAAAAAAGGGGAGAGTCATAAAAAATTTAAGCAACAGGAAGGTGTCTTTAAACTGAAAAAAAAAAAAAACAGATTGTGAACCAGACAGGTGGGTTCATAGGAGCGTTGTTGGGGATTACTATTCCATTGATTAAAGGACTGCTGGATAACAGATAATGGATTTTACTCAGAAAATGTATCTGGTACCACAACAGCAATTGGACCGTATGAGAACAAACTATCCCAATGAGGACATGAGAAAAGTAGCAACTTACAGCTTGGATACTGACATGAGATCTATACTTTCCTGGACTGATTTGTCAGATCACGACAAAACCAAGCTGTACTCTGTTGTGTTGCAACATTACCTCACTCTGGTACGTCAAGAACAGGCTAAAACCAGTTTGACTTTATTGATGCCTGACTCCAAGGCTGTTTCTGAGCAATCCCGCGCTGAGGCACTTTCTGTCATGAGTTCAATGGAAAGGTCTAAAAAAAGTCTGAACTTTTATTAAATCAGATGGCAAAGAACAGGGATTTTTTTTTTTTGGAACAATAAGGGTGAATTGTTGTATAAAGGTAATGTTATTTCTGGGTCTCACATGGTCGATTTGATAAGGGCAGCTACGGCCACACACACTATCCCTGACCACAAAAAACTAAAGGATTGGGATGTTTTCCTGAGAGCCACGACTGAGGCTAACATACCCAAATTCGTCTTTGGTCATTCGGCAAATAGGAGATATGCTGACAGTAGAAAGACAGCCGATGCAAAAACTGCCGAGCCCTCTCTAGTCAGCAACTGGTCAGTGACACCCAAAAGATGAAAGAAATAAAAAAAACCACCTGGCTCTCTGTATAAATGTAAATATTATATACCTCTGGTTGAAGTCGTTTGATGTATGTTAGCCTACCTCATATTGAATATGCAAACATTTTTTACAAAAAGTGCTTATATTTCTATGTTAGCCTACCTCATATTTAATATGCTTGCATTTTTTTACAAAAGGTGCTTATATTTCTGTATGTTAGCCTACCTCTGATGTTTGACTCATTTATGTGCATTTTTAACAAGAGATGCCTTTACTGTTTTTTGTACTTTACTAATAGTCCTACCTTTGATGTGTATCCCATTTTATGGACCTTTTTTTACAATAAACACCTTTATATTTTAAACACTGTGTCATGATTGAAGAAAGACGCAAATCAAAAAAATGGGTTTATATATGCTTTTATAGATGACCTTTTTGAGTTACAAGGAATTGCATATTTTAAACTCATTACAAGTCAAACAAGTCTGAACATGTTGAAAGATGGCAGGGGCATGCCCTGACATGCTTAAATGTCTGAAAGGGTGAAGTACAAAACTAGTCACCATGGCATAATTTTTAAGTAAATCAGAGTACATTTTTAGAACTTAATTGTAAGAAAATCCTTTACATCTGCGGTGTAAGAAAAAGATGCAGTGAAATCCACAGGCTGTAGAGAAGGTATCTTGCAACTGTGTGTTTTGGTACAGGATACTCTTTGCATTTCTGTTTAAAAAGCCCCCAACCATTTGTGCGTAATTATCAGGATGAAAACCGTAGCTGTTGAAGAACTCCCCAGACCCATCTTCTGAGATGTATGCAGCTAACCAGTGCTGTTCAGGGAGGTCATGGGGGTCAGTATTGATGACTAGTGCAGTGAGGAGATTGCTCAGTCTCTCCTTGGGTAGCAGATCACAGGAAAACACACCCAGAAAACAGTCATGGATGTGGGGGTCATGGTTTAAAAGTTTTTCCAACTGCTTGGTGTTCATTTTTATGGTGTATAACATATAATCAAAAATGACATTTCTCCTCTGGTGTATCTCAATGACATTATCAAAAACAGCGTAGACAATGAGATTAACCATATGAGGAAGTGCTTCTGCAAATTTGATTTCTGCTCTGAGGTTCCCGGTTCTAATCAGGGAGTAATGGTTGGCACATTCTTGATCCTGAGTCAGATCAAAAACAAACAGTGTGTACCCTTGGGTGAATTCCTGGTGATTGACAATGAGGGGGCGATCCTTCATGTGCTTTCCGTTCATCTGCACTAGATAAAAATATTCTCTCGCAGCATTTCTGCTTCTAAAATCAGGCTGGAGAGGCTTAGTGGTGATTTGTTCACCGTCCAGATAGAGAGCCACAAAATGAATGTTGTAATGTTTAAAGTTGAAGGTGTTTTTAGTGTAGGAACTGCTAAAAGGATCATTGTCAACAAACCCTATGACCGTCATTTTTGGTAACTGCCCCAAAAACAGATTACCTTGGTTGCAGACTCTGCTCCCTGCAGGGATGCTGAACACTTTCATACCCACTCTATCTATGGGATATTTAGTGTTGGAGGACAGCAGGGCTTCTGAGCATCCCAGACGAACACCGGGAGTCACTTTTACCCTTTTGACAAATAGAGAGGCAGATATGATTTTTAGCTTATAAAGATTGGCATCTTCACTCATCAAACAAAAGCTGTCCCTGTTACGTGTCAGTTTAATTTTAATATCCACACCATTCAGCATCAGTTTCTCTTGGAAAAACAAATCTGTGTGCAGGTGGCTCAGAAGCTCCACCACTCTGCTGAGATGTGTAAAAGAACTTCTTTTACTGAATCCTGCATTGTCACTGGCTCTGTCTGTGATTTCGTGTTTCCCCAGGGTGTCTGTAAAATAACCCTGCGGTGAATTGGGTAAAAAGGGTCTCTTCGCTGAAATTCAGCATGGATTCTATGATAGCCCTGTAAGGGTAACAGTTATTGCTCTGGCTGATGAGCCGATCCACAATGGTCACATCCAGCTGGCTGAAAATGGTGGCCACTGGGAAGTTGATGAGGCCCACCTTGGCCGCTGCCAGTATATCTGAGCCATCCATTTCAGTGATTTTACAAACCAGGTAAAGAAGCGTGTTGTTTAGATCCAAATAATCTTCGCCATTCCCCGCTATATAAAATTTGATTGGTGAGGTTTCTGAAAGGGCAGCCAGAGAGGGTCTCTCTTCATAAATGCTTTTTTCAACGCTCATCCATGTGGAAGCAATGGTAAACAAATCCAGTTCTGATTTTGTGCATTCTTCCGACCTGCAGTGCACGAAGGTCATGTTTTGTTTTTAGAAGACATCTTTCATTTTTTTTTATGCCCCTTGAACATCCTTTGGACTTTGACCTCTTTTATGTGCAGATTTGCACTTTGAAGTGTGCCTTTTAAAGTAGTGGGGCAGTCCAATGAGAAGCAAAGGGGGTACTCTGCACTTTGTTTTTCTCCCTCTCTTGAGCACCATCAGTCCCGAACCACCCAGAGTGGTCTTATCTCCTCCCAACAGCCTTTGAGTGACTGCACTAGTCACATGCCCCATAACATCCTTTGTGACATTTTTAGTGTCTGCTTGTAGATGAGGTTTGGCAATTTCGAACCCCCTTCACAAAAATTGTACTGCCTTTCTAAATAGACTATGGAATATCCCCCCATACCACACCCTTACATAGCAGGAAGTCCGTGAAAGCTTGGAAGACTGTATCCGGCCTGTGCCCTGTAATAACTTCTGTACAATGCAGGGTCCTCATAATGTCGAACAAGCACCATCCTGGCTTAAGTTTTAAAGTACTCTCTGGGGGCAGAAGTGCAACTTCATAATCTCCTTTCCAAACCAAAATGGCACAGGTTCATTTTGATCATTCTTTATTTCAATAGTGATGGCGTCAATCTGATTCTTACTGACTGTTTGGTAGTGGGGTTTATCATAGGTCACGATCACTATCTGATTGTCTTGGCCCCTCACGGGTATGCATCTCAGCAAAGGCACTGGACTGTTGCCCACTATTTAATGCAAAATAATGTCAGTGTAGATACATAATGTGTAAAAGCCACCATTAATATCTGTAGGGTTCTTTGCTACATTCTTTCCCACTCTTATCTTGAGTCTGCTAAACCCAAAAGGTGCTGCAATTGCCCATGCATGAAAAGAATTGATTTGATGTCGCTGTCGATGCTTATTTCTCTCATGATGGCTTGTTGTTCCAAAACCACAGGCAGTTCATTTACTTCAGATATACTTTTATTGACTTGGCTGATAACACTCACCATGTCACGATAATAGCCTGATTGGATTTTAAATGTTGCTGACTCAGTATAGGGACTGATTGGTGGTGTTTTACTGTGGGCTACTTTTAACGGTTGATAGAGTATAGTGACCTGTTTTTGTGTACAGGTACGTTGTCCCAGGTATAGGGGTACTGAATTTCTGCTAGCCCCACTTCCCATTCACCTGGTAGTTCAAGTGTTTGTGGTAACTTTACTGTAAAAGTGGATACAGTATTATCAGGGAAAAAGTCGTGCGAGGCATTGCTTAGCAAGGTGATATAAAAGCCATTTTTGAACATGTTAAATCTTACGGGCTTCTAATGTCCTGAACCTGTGTTGCCTCAACCCAGCTATTGAATTTATTGGGCAACCTCCGCCACTTTACCAGATACCAGGTTTTTTTTCCACGCTTTCTCTCTCTCAGGATTTTCTGTACCCTATACAACCTGTCCTCATGTGGTTCAATTTTCTGCAACTCCTCTGCATAGAAAGTACCTTTGATGTCTTCCCCCTGATAGTCTTTTAGCTTATAGGCAGGTCTCTGTCTTGTCAAGACCTCCATCACAATAAATATCTCATCTGTGTATGTTTGTTCATATCCCTTTTCAAATATCCCTTTCAGCTTAGATATTCTCACGTGATCACCTTTCTGAAAGGTACTATGAGGGAATTTTTATGTATGCCTTTTTTATATATCCTAAAGCTATATTTGATATTATATGCCTTGAAGTTATGCTTGCTTTGAAAGCCATGCTGTAACGAAGTCATAATGAATGTAGTAGAAATTTCTGAGTTCACGTTTTCTTTTTTAAAGGGGTATAGAATTTGTACTGAGGTTACTTGAGGTACATTTGTAAAAACACAAAGCTAGATAAAACTGAGCAGAACTGGTTGTACCAGCCTGAATAACAGGCCCGGACAAAATATAAAGATAAGAGCATGCCTGGGCAAAATATAAAGATAACAGCACATAGAGGCATTGAAGGCAAGCTGTGCGTTGCTATGGTGTGAGGAAACTCATTGTCTCTCTCAGGTCCACTTGGCCCAGGCATATGTATCAAGCAGTATTGGAAAAATGAAATAAGCAGGTGGAAAAGTACCTCATACATATCAACGTGTTTTTCTTTACATTGCTGAAAACTTGTTATTCTGTTTTGTGATTGACTTATACTGAAATGTTGGTATTTTCAAGATAAGAAGTGCAGAATCTAGCTTATAAAAAGCTGCTGTAAATTGTAATCGGAGAGCTTTCTCCTTTGCAGAATCTCCACATGCATGTGTAGGTTTGATCAAATAAGGCGTTAAGACAAAACCAGTGGTGTGGTTTTGCCCCATGGACGACGGGAGTGGTTGCTCAGGTAATACCTACAGTGAGAGAATTTGCGATCACAGTTTTGGCGTAGTCGGCAGGATGAGTTCTTGGTCCATGTCACCTCATGATCGGGTTGTTTCCTTGGACAAAAGAAGGACATTTTGTGGAACCCCATCAGGACGTGGCGCCTGAGGGCGGCGACTCATCATCACTGTAAGTAAGAATACCTTGGAGCGAGTGTACTATAAAGGACAGGCCTAGATAATATGGGAAACAAGGAAAAAAAATAGCTGGGTCCAGAGTTAGTATTATCTGGACCGCAAAATCTCTTGACAAGTTTGGCCAAACAAATTAGAAGGCAACTGCTGCCCTTTGTACTTGTAATTTGTGCTTGCTGAAGTATATACTGTTAGAGCCAATGATGGCTTTCACAGTTCAGGCTGCTTTTAGGAGAAAAGCAGCTGACTGATCAAAGTAACATTAGATAAGCAACATCTAGAGAAGAAAAATAAACTACTGTGAATGTACGCACAGTAGGTGACTACAGACGGGATGATTTGAAAATCCTCCCCCATGTTGCCTATCTGTGTAGTTTCAAGTTTTCTGTATCAATTTCAAGTTCCTTGCCTCCTATAGAGGCTGAAACATTTAATCCCAAACCCAAGTACTGGGATCTCTACCAGATGGATCTCAACCTAGTACTGTTAGAGATTTTGTTTTGTTTTAAACTGCAAACCAGAGCTCTGGAAAAGACTTGGTTTGGCAGGTTACTAAAATAGCCAAAGAAACCTTTGAAAGGGTTAATAGCTGCAGTGTTTGAAAATTATCATGAAGGTCCTGCAGTCAGTTTTCTTACTCAGACTAGTGTATCGGAAAAGAAAAAGAAAAATACCTTGGCACCGGGTAAGTCTGAATTTTTTTATTTAAAGTTGTTTTATGTCTGTCTCTTTTATTTCTGTGGTACATATACTAAACAAGGTAATGCTCCATCTTTCTCGTGCATATTTTCTAGCTTATATCTGTGTTCTGTAATTATGTTCTGTTGTCAAGGTTGCTAGATAGAATTGACTGCCTTCGATGCACAACATGTTACAGTAAAAAAAAAAAAAGAGAAGAAGCTTCTTTGCCTCATAGCTGACTGTTTTAATTGGTTTTATTTTTAATGGAACATTTGTGCTGCCTAGATAGGGTCAGTGAAGAACTTTTGTTAGTAGTTGTTGGTTGGAGCAGGTAGTGTTGATGGTGAAGAGTTATGACGTCATATATTGCGATGTGCAAAAAGATTTGTAGTTTGCAAGCAACATGCCAAGCCACTGCTAGGTGAAAATGTAATGTGTTAACAGCTATAAATGGCTTTATCATACTTCTAGTTAAAACCAGAAACTTTTTGCAAAATGGCAGGGTGCCATATTTTGGCTATGCACCAAAAGGTGTAACCATGTTATACTAAATGTGTTCACTTACAGATGGTGTGTTGTACTGCATTTTAAAGGAGTTAGAATGTGTTTAAAAAGTGTTTTGTTCTGGAAAGATTTGGCATGGAGATATGTATAAATTTGTTGGTTTAAAAAAAAATTGTCAGTGTTACAAGACAGGGGGAGGCAGCACATATATCTAAAACACGTACAGTTTTCTAATGAAACTATGGGCATTACCTCAGCAAATTGGTGTCAAATAATGTCAGTCTTATTTTGTGTTAAGTATTTCTTTTTGTGTATGTGTACTGTCTTGGCCAGCAGTTTTATTGTATGCTTTATTATTATTTAAAAATATTTAATATCAGTAGTGTTCAAGGACACTAAAAAAAAAAAACTGGGTTTGAACGACCCTTGCATGCACACTGTGACCTTTTGCATGTTATTTGACCTTCTTGTGTTTCAACATTTTATGTTACTACCAGTTCAAGCTTGATGTGTATTCCATACCTAAAGCAAAACTTTTCACACAAAATGTATGTTTCATGAAAGCACTTCCAAGAGTGAACCATGTAATTTGACTTTTTATTGCAAAACTAGTATTCTAAGTGAAGAGGACAAACTTCTTCTCTTCTCACTGCTTCTGACTTGCAGCCAACACAGGCAATATTCCAGCTGGAAGGGAGAATTATTCATCATCTCCCCATATTTTTATTATATATATGCAGTACACTTTTGAAAAAGGACTATTACAGCTGTTTTGAGGTTTACCATCTACAGTTAAAAACAATGGTTTTGGTTTTATGTGTGACCATGGTGTAATCATTTTTGTCTTTTATAATGCATTCTAAGAGATACATAAGTACGGTATTACCATCAATCTGGATTTTTTATAAACTCAGCTGACATTTTGTCATGCTTAGGATAAGGGAACCCAGGAACGCTTGGCTTCTTTTATCCTATGAAAATAACCTTGTTTTATTTTTAAACTGGTGTGTGTTTGTTTTTGTTGTTTGTCTGTGTTTCTTCTCTTTCTTCTAGAGAAAAAAAAGTTTCCCATTTTTATAGTAAGGTATGAAACTTACTAAACTAACATAGAAACATAGAAGTTGACTGCAGATAAGGACCTTAAGGCCCATCCAGTCTGCCATTCTTTTCTACCTTATAAATGTGCCATCGGCCTTTGCTCTGTCAGTGACCTATCTATTCATAGTCATTTGTATTGCTCCCTTATGCCTATCCATGCCTGTTTGAGCCCTGCACTGTATTCATAGCCACCACTTCTTGTGGTAAGCTATTCCATGCATCTACCACCCTTTCTGTGAAAAAGAATTTCCTCACATTCCCCCTTAATCGGCCTCCTCTAATCTCATGCTGTGTCCTCTTGTCCTGCTATTTTTCTATATTTAAACATATTAGACTCTTTCACCTTGTTTGTGCCTAAGGTGTTTAAATGTCTCGATCATATCACCTCTCTCCCTCCTTTGCTCAAGGGTATACATATTGAGCTCCGTTAATCTGTCTCATATGTCTTCTGATGCAGTCCCTGCACCATTTTGGTTGCCCTTCTCTGGACTGCCTCAATTTGGTTAATGTCCTTGTGAAGGTGTGGCCTCCAATACTGCAGCAGTACTCCAGATGGGGCCTAACCAATGTCTTGTACAGAGGATTATTACCTCCCTCTTACGACTTGTGATACCCTACTAATACACCCTAACACCCCCTAGCCTTACCTACTGCTTTGGGAGGTCTGCTTGGATGATTTTGAGTCATCAGTGATGATGATGCCCAAGTCTCTTTCTTCCTTTGTGACTTAGTAACTCCCTCCCAGCCTATAAGTGGCTTAGGGTTTCTCTTCCTATGTGCATGATTTTGCACTTCTTTGCATTAAATACCAGTTGCCACTCTTCTGACCATTTTGCTAGTTTATCCAGATCTCTTCTCATTCTGTCCACCCCATCTGGATCATCTACTCTGTTGCAGATCTTGGTGTCATCTGCAAACAGACAAGCCTTACCCTCTAGTCCATCTAAGTCACTAATGAAGATGTTGAATATGACTGGCCCAGGACTGATCCCTGAGGTACCCACTTGTGACTTGCATCTCTTCTGACTGTATACCATTTACCACCACTCTCTGTTTTCTGCCAGTCAACCAGTTTGCCACCAGTTGACCAACTTCTGACCCACCCTGAGCCTACCTAGCTTATTTATCAATCTTCTATGTGGAACAGTGTCAAAAGCTTTGCTTGAAGTCAAGGTAGGCGACATCAACTGCTCCCCTTGGTCCACCACTCTGGTTACCCAGTCAAAGAAATCTATGAGATTAGTTTGACAGGACCTTCCTTTGTAAACCCATGCTGTCTTGGATCCTGTGCCCTATGGATTCCAGGTGTTGCACTATCCTTTCCTTAAGGGTGCCTCACAATCTATGCTCCACTACTGAAGTAAGACTGACTGGTCTGTAGTTCCCCACCTCCTCCTGCTACCACTCTTGTGGAGTGGGATCACATGAGCCCTTCTCCAGTCTTCTGGGACCTCTCCTGTGCTCAGAGACTCACTAAACAATTCTGCTAATGGCTCTGCTAGTTCCTCCTTTAGCTCCTTAAGTACCCTGGGATGTGCCATCAGGTCCCATTGCCTTATCCACCCTGAGCTTAGCAAGCTCTTGTGGACCCTTTCTTTGTGAAGGAGTAGTGCTCACCTCCTCCCCTGTGTCCATGATGCTGAGCTGTGGGCCCTGCCTACCTTCTCTTCAGTAAATACTGAGCAAAAGTATCTGTTTAGGATAGATGCCTTTGAGGGTCCTCCTCCTCACATGCTCCTTTCTCCATAAGTTACAATACCCCTCTGGACTTTCTCCTTTCCTAATGTATCTATAGAAAGTCTTGTCACCTTCTTTTACTGTTCGTACTAGTGTTTCCTCAGTTTGGGACTTTGCCTGCCTTACCTGCTTCCCTTAGGGCAGTTTGGTATGCCTCCCTATCTTCATCCCGCTGTGTTCCCCTATATTTCCTGAAGGCCAGCCTTTTGGCTCTGACCTTTTCTGCTACTGTATTTGAGAACCAAAGTGGTTTCCTTCTTCTTTTGCACTTCCTTTTCTGTCTAACACAATGGGATGTAATTGTAATATTATCTTGTTATAATTTAAAGTGTAGTAGGTGGGGATCATGTCACCATCCACAGCTAACCTTTTTATTGCTACAGTATTTGAGTTGTCTCTTCCACCAGTAGGAGCTTGGGGGAAGGGGGTATGCTACCCTTCCTCCCTTCCAGTGTAATACCCACAAAGGTTTGCAAGGTACATCACTGTTCCCCAGAGGGTAAATAAGGAAAATGTGTATTTGCCAATAATTGTTTCTTATTTACAGGTTTTAAAAAGACCCAAAGTATTTTAACAGCATAACCCAGCCCAATCCCTTCTGCTTTTTCTAGTGGAAACAGTTAAATCTCACACCTATTATTGGTACAAGGGTTTCTGCCCTCAGCAAGTAATCAGTTAAGCTGGAGGGTAAAGTTGTGTATGTATGTCCACATTTTCATTCTTTTGATTGTCTTTTCAGCTTTCTTATCCTGTCAAAACAAATGTAAAAACTTTTGTCATAGCCTTACAGCAATGAATGCACTTTTTTTCAACCAGTAAATTCACAGTACTCTAACATTTCTGGACTCTAAGCTAAGTTTACAGTCTATATGTGTTGTTTAAAATGTATTTTATGCATTATGCTCAATACTGAAATTGTTCTATTACAAACATGCTTATGTTTCACGTTTATGTTATAATGTTTTGATATACATCTTGCTACACAGTATCATGTGTGTATTCAGAAAAGTGCTCCACAAGTATAACGTTTTAATGCTCATAACAAACCCAATACTGGGGCCAGCATTGCTGACCCACCCTAATATGTTCGAGCAAAACCAAAAGTAAAATTAATGCTCCATTTGTCTTATTACTCACAGGTACCCCTAAAGAATGAGTGTACTCTATGCAGGTTTTGTCATTTTAAATTTTAACAATTATAATATGCAGAATTTAGATTGTACTCCAAACCTATGCTCAAGCCTTACCCCACTCAGTACTTTGGAGTATTTCACTATACAGGGTAAAGAGGTAGACCTTTTCACTTGTCACAGGTGCAATAGGCACTGTTATTAAATTGGCATAGGCCAACAATATATGTATTTGTCCCACTAATTGCATTGTGTAACAGGCATATTGCTATGAACTATATGTTTGAAGCATGTTATTGTAACATTACAAGATTTTATAACTCAGGTCTCAGTCAGGCCAGCTTGCAACAGACAGGGAAATAATGTTTATCACTGTCATAACGGCTTCTGTGATTTAAAAGCAGGAGGTAACCATAACATTGTCATGATTTACAAATGGTCAAATGATATAATTGAACCTCGGCCTGCACCCCCAGGTGTGCGGTTGATGTCCCATTTTTATTTTTTCTCTTTCTAATTGCCAGAATTTAGGCTCTGTCACACCACTCTTTACAAAACAAAAGTTAATGGTTTAAAGATTGTTATTTATGTGTTTTTAATTCAGTGTCTAACACACTTTGCAAGTTTGCAGGTTTCAAGGTGTGGCACACATAAGATCTCCACGTTCAACAGCAGTAATACTTTCATCTAAGTTGCCAAGACCTTCATCTTTTACTTAAAAAAGAAACAACTGCCACAGTTTTGATATTATCACCATCTTTGTGCCTGACTGGTTCCTTATAAGGACTATTGCATGAATCCAGTTATTATTACCTCTGCAAGTGTAATGTTTTCAGCAAAATTACACTTATTTGTAGAACTTTAAATCAACTGAAAAGGTCCAGTCAGTTCAGACTATGCAATCAAGCTTATTGTTTCTGCTTACTATGAAGTTAAGTCTGGGAAGGGCAATCCCTAACTCCAGCGAAGATTCTTCTTCAATTGACCTTCAAGCAATACATCCATTTTCTTCACTGCCGCTTGTTCCAAACATGGCTGGTACTTTCTACAACCCTATTGCTCTGTTATGGACTGTGTTCTTAATGGTTTATTGTCAATTGTTACCTTTTTATGGACTGTTAATCTTTATGCCGGGGTGTAATCAACTACCACAAAACAAATGCCATGCCAGTGTGTGTGTGTGGCTACTCCATTAAAAGGACTCAATGCACCCCTGGCCAGTGTGTCTGCTAATCAGCCATCCAGCAGCCAGCAATATGAACACTGACTTTTCTACTATGCTGGTGTTTTGTTTTTAAATTACTGTCTGCATTGCCCCATGTGCCTTGTGGGGTTACCACCATTCTGCAAATGACATTTCATCTGTACTGTAACTACATCAACCTGTCGATACTTATATGAACTTATGAACTGTTCATTTCATGGACTGTTATGTTTTATAAGGACTTATCTGTCAAGAGACATTATCAACAAATTCTTCAATCAAGCTCCAAGGGTGTGCCACACCTCAACACAAGGTAGCATCTACCTTATTCACTCTCAAAGTGAATTCCATGAACTCTTTTTCATCAACAAAATTGTTATATTATATTGTGTTATATGTGGTGTCACATGTTAGCATTTTTTCACATATTTCAATTGTGGTGTTGACATCCCTCAATTCTGTATTATGTTTTACAAACTCACGATTTGTGTTCCATCTGTAACCACCCTTGTACCAACTCCAAAACAGGATGCTTTTTATAAATGCCTTGACTATCTGTATGCTGGCAACCAGTTTTAAATCATATACCTATTCACCTAGTCTAACAGTCTAAAAGTAAAAATGTTTAGTTTTTTTTTAACCTTCAGTTAATAACTAAAATCTTTACATTTATGTTCAATTTTTGTGAATGTTCGAGTCCCTCAGGGGCCTCCTATCTTCAGGGTGGAAATTATTAACAGTGGTCAGTGGCCAAGGTTTTAGTAATCAGTGACCAAGCTTTTATCAACAATATGTAGTTGGCTAACCATAAAACTGAGGAAATAAAAAGGTGTAAAATGGCTAGTGTAGATTGCTAAAGGGCTAGTAAAAGGTAAAAATGGTTAGTAAATGACTAAATGATGCCAACATGTAAATTAGTATATCTAGTAGCAAAGGCTGCTAGTGGCTAAATACCACTATGTCACTTAATATATGTGTGTGTAAGACTTTAAAAGGGTTAATTGTAAAATTTTATACAATGAAAAAAAAATAGCTAAAAGCATAAGGTGATGCTGTGGCCGAAATATGCACACAGCTGTGTTTAGCCTTGACTGTTAAAAGTTTCTCATCATATAATTCTCTCATGTTAAAAAAATATGTTTAACAAAAAACTGATAAAAAATAATGAGATACCTCATTTAGTTGCTGGTACAAGGTTACTTTGACATTTGTAGCAAGCTAGTCACTTCTCTCATATGCTTTCTGGCTCCCAAAACAAAAGTTATTTGAGATAAATATACTATTCTGTCACCATTTGTTTTCCCCTCCAAGGGTGAGAATAACTCCCCTGTCTTGGCAAAATGTCAGGTACATCTCGTAACCAAGAAATTTAATTATGGGATGTCTCAAAAAGTGTAGCTACAACATGTACAAAAAACTTTAATTATGAAAATGTATTAATGTACAGGTGTCCAGGCTATGCTGTCATAGTTTCTTGGGAAATTCCAGCCTTGCATTTTTTCTAAGCTTACTACACATAAATATGGGACCCATGGTCATGGCTACAAGCGTAGTTGGTGACTGGGGTGCTACTCTTCTCCATTGGGTGACAGTACTTGTAAGTGGTCATATTGGCACTCTGGCTACTGACTGTCCTAATCAAACTTCTCCCTACGATGCCTGTGCAACACAATGGTACAAGGACGCCACCCACCTGCCCCTTGCTACAACCCAAACAAAAGGACCCCATTAAACTGAGGGTGTTTCCATTAGAAAATGAGCCAAATTGTGACCAAAATATAAAGTGAGAAAAAGTAAAAAGGGATCGGTTAGTTGATACATAGTATCAAAAGGGGGGAAAGTGTGAGGGAATTTTTATGTATGCCTTTTTTATATATCCTAAAGCTATATTTGCTGTTATATGCTATTATATGCCTTGAAGTTATGCTTGCTTTGAAAGCCATGCTGTAACGAAGTCATAATGAATGTAGTAGACATTTCTGAGTTCATGTTTTCTTTTTTAAAGGGGCATAGAATTTGTACTGAGGTTACTTGAGGTACATTTGTAAAAACAGAAAGCTAGATAAAACTGAGCAGAACTGGTTGTACCAGCCTGAATAACAGGCCCGGACAAAATATAAAGATAAGAGCATGCCTGGGCACAATATAAAGATAACAGCACATAGAGGCATTGAAGGCAAGCTGTACGTTGCTATGGTGTGAGTGAAACTCATTGTCTCTCTCAGGTCAGCTTGACCCAGGCATATGTATCAAGCAGTATTGGGAAAAAAATGAAATAAGCAGTGGAAAAGTACCTCATACATATCAACGTGTTTTTCTTTTACATTGCTGAAAACTTGTTATTCTGTTTTGTGATTGACTTATACTGAAATGTTGGTATTTTCAAGATAAGAAGTGCAGAATCTAGCTTATAAAAAGCTGCTGTAAATTGTAATCGGAGAGCTTTCTCCTTTGCAGAATCTCCCACATGCATGTGTAAGGTTTGATCAAATAAAGCGACATTAAGACAAAACCCAGTGGTGTGGTTTTTGGCCCGTGACGACGGGAGTGGTTGCTCAGGTAATACTTACAGTGAGAGAATTTGCGATCACAGTACCCTTTTGTCCCCCCCCAAGAAGAGTATTGCCGTAGAGGTTCTTCCATACACCCAGAGCATTGGAAGGGTTAACATCCACTGGCTTGCGTTTAATGCTTCTGTGATAAGTATAATTATAGCTGTGCACCAGGTTGGGCAACACATCTATATATTTCCATGTGTTCTGGGCCATAAAGTAATACCACATGCGTGACTTTAAACTCCTATTGAAGTGCTCTACAATGCTAGCCTTAACTTCATTATTTGTCACAAAATGGTGTACTTTTTTTTGTTTTAATAATGTCTTTAAGGAAGCATTCAGAAATTCTTTACCTTGATCTGTCTGCAGCTTCTGAGGCGTGTGTCTGCTTTTAAAAATAGTTTTGAAGGTTTGTGTCACAGCCTTGCCTGATTTGTCTTTTAAAGTCACTACCCAAGCATACTTGGACAGCACGTCGATGCACGTCAGTATGTATTTAAAACCTTTATTGAACTTTGCGTATTGACTCATATCCACTTAATAGGCCTGTCATTGTCTATGTCAGAATCAATGACAGGATTTCTTTTGAATCTGACTCTCGCAGGTTTGTGTAAAGTGTAGGCATCTTTCCTCGAAAGCCATTCTGCAACACCTTTCCTGATGACACCTTTATCGATTTTTTTGCAGCCTTATACAGCTGAGTCACACCGGTGAAACTGCACACTTTTTTTGCATTAAAATATATACTCTGGAGCAGATGATTGGACATCTTCTTTCATCAGCACCCCTAATAATGCCTGTTAGCTTGCCAACTTCTCATCACCAGTAAAATAATGAGTGTGCTCTTTTATTCCTTAAACATTTTATCACAATCACAAACAGCAACGTGTAACTATATTTTATTCATATCCTACAAAACTCATAACAGTATTTTACATGCACTGTGATACACAGAGCAATCAAGTTAATACAAAATGTAAAACATGCAAATTATTACAACACTATCATGTTTCTACGCTAACTGTCGATGCTTGACTATATTGTATACGTATCCTAAAAAAGTCATATCAGTAGTATTTTATAGGCCCGTAACATACATCAGCCATGTTACTACAGACTATAGTCCATACAAAGGAGTACAACATTAGCAGTTTACAGTACATGCAATATGAGTCCTTATACATTCCACTTCAAAGATGCCCAGAGACAGTAGCAACTGGGTGGCGTGTTTCACACAGGTATGGGCTTTGTCCACGTTCCCCCTGGTGATAAGGTGAGTACAAAACATACACACATTGGCCATACACCACTCATGCTGAGCTTCATGCTCTTTAAGGGCTTTTTTTGTAGCAGAAAAGATGCAGTTCACAGTAGATATGGGATCTTTTTTTTGTGTCCATTGCATTTAGATACACATGCCAAAAATACGGTGACATACTTTTAATCAGAGACATTGTCCCTTCTGTCAATGGTCTCAATGCAGCTCCAGAGGATACATTGAATGCAGTTTTCCTGACAATATATACAGGGTCCTTTAGTATGTCCTTTATCACATGGTACACTCCAAGATTGACAGGAATACCGGGATCATTTCTTTATCACGTATCATCTGAAAGTATATCATAATAATACTCGTTATACAGATTAGTGTGTCACTTTTTTATATTCAGGAAAAGCAAGTGCTAAATCACTTTTATTAAACAAAAGATAAGCGACAGCTTCTGCGTAATGTATGATAATAGCCTCATTCCCCCCTTTCTGCAGACTAAACACTAAGAGATCAACAGCGGTACAGAGAAAACCAAAAAGGTCTTCTAGATTGTAAGGATTATGCATAAATTCCATAATAACATCTTCCATCGCTTGCTGAAAAGTAGCACCTTCTTGTTTAAAATAGTCTGTGGTTATTTTCAACGGTATTTCTGGGATGCCGTCAAAAAATGATTGGCCTGTCTCTAAAAGTACACACGGTGCTTGTCCTCTAGGTAGGTTTAAAACAGATTGTTTTGATCTGTAATTTACTAGTTTGTAAATAAGTGACTGTATGCACTGGCAGGGGAATTCCCATTTTTCTACACTCAAAAATCATACTGTGTGATGCTTAGTGACCTTTCAGCCCATGGAGCAATTTGACAAGCTGAGAAGCCACTTTCACAATTTCAGGGATATCACATTGTTTTTTCTGTTTCAAATTAGACACACACATGGCTACGATGATCATTAAACCAAGGTAACAAAAACATTCGGGCTCCCTCAGAAACATAATGGCAAACAGTATAACATTTTCTAAAAGTGACAACTCAGACTGTTTCATAAATTCATCTATATCCTCACATATGTCTGTGGGGGCAAGACATCAGTTCAGTGGCAGCAACTAGGTCACAACCGCACGTTTCAAACTTGGGCAAATTCAACATTGAGGGTTTGCAGTAATGTCTCAGGATCAGATACATAAGTCCTTGGATGCACTTTTTGCTTGCATTTTTCATGACTCTCTGTAACATAAAATACTGTGCTTTTAGTACTGAAAGGTATACACACACACACACACACACACACTCACACACTAAAAACACTACAGAGCAGGGTAAATTATTTTTTTTAAATTAACATGGTCCCTGAACTTCTTTTTAGAAATTTTTTAAAGGAGCCTTTACTGACCAGATGACAGGCATCTTATTAATCTCACTGTCTGTTTGCTGTAACATTTGTATAACTAACCACATGGGGTCATCGGATTTTCTCACATATATTAAAACGTGACTTACAGTTTCCAGGATACAGTTGGTCATATTTAACCCCAGATGCTTCATAGCAATTGCCAAGATCACTGGCATGAGCTGCCATATATGTATGGCTTCAGAAATATTTCTGTATGCTTCTTTAGACATCAAGTCATCAAGGATATATGAATGCTTTTTCGGACTCGGATCATCTATCTCACACTCGGGACAGGAATCAACCAATTCAAAATGTATCACCCTCTGTATTACCGAGGCAGTTATTCCACGAATGGTATGGTACATAATATACTTACAATACATGTCGTGGTCAGTTTTAGAGGGCTTAACACTGACATCTGTTTCACTTGAGGGACCCTGTCTAATCTATGTTGAACAAGATGGCTCTGGTTGTGTAGTGATTACAGTATTTTCTGTCTTCTTTTGACACATTCTATCACTCTCTGTATTTTTAACATACTGGCCCTCACACTGCTCATTAATAACTACATCCGTATCTTTAAAGCAGCACACACAGTAGGTTTGTGGAGAATCGAGCATACATGGTGTCCGAATATGACTGCTGCTCCATCACAAATTCATCGCTCTATTAAAATAAAAAAAAACAGCATTCATTCTTGTTCAACCACTAACTCATCTGTTCAGTTACACTATGCATGCATGCCTCTGTCACCCCTACACGTTTTCATTAATATTTAAAAACATACAAGAATTTACCTCTGCTGGACAAGGCTTTTTTGTATCCTTTTCTTCTTCCTTAGCCTGGGGCTTGCTGGTGGTAGGAATTTCACCATCATCTGACTCTTGTTCGGATGCTGTTTCTGGCTGTGAATCGGTATCACTCTGTGGCTCTTCCTCCAAGTCACTCTCTCTTTTGGTCTCCATTTTCACAGTATCAGATTCACTCTCTAGGTGCTCTTCAAGGTCTGGTAGTGGTGGCTCTTGGTCAGCAGTATCAGATTTAACTTTTTCAGACTCACCAAACTGTGCAGCCAGCTTCCTTTTCATATCACCAATCCTTCCACTCAACAAGGTCTGAGTAGGGCATTCCTTGTCACACCTTGTATAATACACAAATGCAGGCTTGGGTGCTCTGATAGACATCTTCTCTTCTCTCTTCTCATTTGGTTGTGTGACGGTCTGTTCTCCTGCAGGAATATCAGCTGGAGATACACTGTTCTGGGCCATCTTCTTGAATGTTTTGGATAATCTGCACAAATTCCAAAAAAGAGATTCCTCAAGTCTCTGTAAACTGTGCTATCAAGCCCCAAACACAGGGTTTATATAAGACTGTGAGATCAACTTTCAAATGGCAAGCCCCTCCTGGTATCATTGTGCTTTCATTTCTAAGATACTGAATGCCTGTTCCCAGATGCCTACTATGTTAATGTATGTACTGTTCTATTGTGTAACCGATGATATCATACTGAATTATCCCCATCTGCCTTAAGCTCCCATACTCTCAACAGAGCGCTCTCCCGTGTGTGAATAATGTAACTCTGCATTCCCAGCTCACTCACAAAAGATCCCTGTGTATGATTTTACAAAAGTATCCTTTCACATGTAAAACAGAGTCTCATTCTATTCTTCAAAGATGAGCTCATCGGAGTCTCCCAGCTCGCTAACAAACCCCACCCCCATTTACAATTTAGCAAAACTACCTTTTCACATGTAAATGTATGTCCATGATCTCATCACTTTCCCAGAGCAAATTTATTAAGAATTCACAACAAGCTTATCAGTATTCAAAGTGTTTCACATGAATGCTAGCAATAGGATGAGAATCTATTTGGAAGCAAAGATTTCAGAATCTAGTCACCTACTCCTAGTAAAGCTATGACTACAGATGGATTTAACACCATTAGACATTTTTTGAGTGCATTCAGTGGACTTTATGTACTTCTCATTCTGTATTAAAAGGGAAATTTGTTTTCCTGACTCACTGAACTTTTAATGGGAACATTTTCTGTGGATTACCTTCTTTTTATTGTGTGTTAAACATGTTATTTGCTTCTTAAATCAGCAGCCTCAACAGGAATGATATTTTATGCAATAGTCACAGGAAACTTGTGGGACATATACATTTTTTTACTACAAACAAGGTAAGATTTGTAAAGTTATTTTTCTGTCCAAAGCCATGTAGATATGTTTTTTTCTTTACCCACGAGTTGACTAATGCCCACACACACACACACACACACACACACACACACTGTTTTGCAGACTAATGAATGCAGCCTTGCTAGTCTGAGATGCCATTTAACATTTTACAAGGAGTTCTTGGTAGGGCATTTATAGGGTACATTAATACTTTTTTTTCTAACCCTTTAAAAATATGTACCTTGTCTCAAAACAAGTGTGATTACACCAGTGTCACCAAACAGTACTCTGTGGTCACTACATCTGCATGATGATGCATTCCTTATACAGAATTCCAAGAACAAAATCCAAGTCACAAAGCTCTACACACATCCTGTCCTTATACCCCGGACCGATAGGGGTGCGAATGAATACTAAGTGAATACGGGTGGATGGAGATGCTAGGACTCAGGTGCATTGGGGAGGAGGAGGAGGAGAAGGAGGTGGAGCAGGAGTTTGAGGGGAAGGACATGGAAGAGGGGGACTAGAGTTCACACTAGCACACTGTGGCAGGGGTGGAGGAGGGAGCAGGGTGGTGTAGAGGAAGAGGGACTCGTGCAAGGGTGGGGATTGAAGAAGGAGGGGGGAGTCGAGTTTGAGCTAGGACACAGCGGTAGAGGTGCAGTGGGGAAAAGGAGGAGGGACTTGGGTGTGAGCTAGGATGGTGTGGCTGGGTTGTGATGTGTGGGGGAGGGACCAGGGTGCAAGCTAGGATGCCAAACTGGGGGTCTGAGAGGAAGGGTTCAAGGGGATGCTAGCACCCTGATGTGAGGGGAGGAGGAGGGGCTCAGGTGTGAGTCTGTAGCATGGATGCGAGGGGAGGAGGGATGTATGGTGTTGAAAAAGGGAGGACTTCCGGGTTCAAGGACGAAAATGCACGTCACTTCCTGTGGCAGGAAGGGGGTAGGGCATTGCCATGCCGCGCAGAAGGTGGGACGTCTGGTGGCAAAAGGGGTGGGGCATTGCCATGGTAAGCACCTGTCAAATTATGTGGCATGTGCTGATTGGCTGAAATTTAACATTTGAAAAGATATATGTACTTACACTACTGTCACTCTCAATAGTGACTTTCCCTCTTGCCATAAAGACATCATCATGAACACATGCATCTTGTGTATGCATTCAAATACATTATCATCCATAATAGTCATCTGATAACATGGTGTGTGTTGGTAAATACAAATGGTTTCCACTCCAGCATTACCCATTGCAGGATGCTACAGATAGAAATAGCAGGGATGCGCTGATAAAATTGCCACACCTTTTCCTCCATGAAGATTACTTTGTCCACTACTTACCCAGTGATGTGAACACACCTCTATTTATCTCAGGTGACAGAAACCCTCACAGGATGTGATACTTGTCAGAAGTGAGAGTTGTGATTTTTCGTTTGAAACTAACAGCTTTAGATACCACCAGTATTAGCACTTTGTATACCCTTATTAGCAATTTATCAATCCCTTTTGCTCCTCTGAGTGGTGTCATAAAACTGCTCCCAAATCCCTTGTTGTGTCTCAGTGATTACTTAATGGGAAGAACACACAGAAAATAGGTTTGTTTATTTTGTTTTATTGCAGGGTAATTTCATGCTCACCATCAACTGCTACAATAAACAGTAAAAACAAAACCGTTGACCAGTCATAGTGTCATTTCCACAGGGGTCTCATTGTATGTTTAATGTGAAAAAACAGGCTGTAAAACATGTTTTTTGTGCACATTTTGAGGAGTTATGGCAGTGCCAAAAACCTATGACAAAGAGGTACGATGCAACCTTATAGATGGCAGACTTGCGGACCTTCACCCAACCCATGAACAATGCCAAGGAGGGGGCCATGATGAACTAAAAGCCGATTACATGGCAGATGACTGATATTGTTCTGATTCACATGATGGCACTGATAACAATGATGAAGAATACTTCCCTTCTCATGAAGATGAGGATAATCGGAACAGTACAGAGGATTACGGCACAAAACGGTAACTGTATAGACTTACAGCAGAATGATGAGTATTGTTTGTACTCTACCTCCACCTCCCACAGAACAGAAAGTAACTTGGTGCCCATTTACTACCATGCTGCTAAACACACCATAGATACAATTCTGGTTTGCGGTGTACAGGAGTGAAAGGGAACATAACGTTCCTCCATGTCGAACTAAACATGATCACTTGAAGTTGCCAGATTTCAGAGACATAGCAAGCTTGACAGCTGTGATATGTACCACATCATGGAGCATATGGCATGCTTTCCAGTGTGATCAATAGTCCAACAGTAACTACTGTGCTTCTGGACGTCTGAAATGTATGATTGATTATGAGGATCAGACACTGCCTGCCCATTTGGGTTCTCAGTGTACTTGATTTGTAAGTAATAGAGCATTTAAAACATGAAAATGCCCCCTTGATTACTACATCACAGTGATGTAGATGGCATGAGCAACACACACTGATCATCTGCATCGCCCATAGGGGAGACGCGTTGCATCTCAAGTAATAGGTGAATTGGAAGAAATCATACTCTGCTACCCAGAGCCACAGTATGATCAACTGAGAAGCAAAGATCAGCAATGTAATGTAATTTTCACTGTAAAACAAATAACTTCTGAAAGACACATACTGTTACTCCTGTGGTACACAATACACATTATGAAAAGTCAGTCTTTTGACATCATACACAGACAGATGTGTGACAAACCCAAGATAGGCACTGTCTGGGCAATATTTCTCAATTTGCTCCACATTTCACTTGTATAATCGCACGCTGTGTGCATACATAATGTTAGCGACATGTCAAACAAGTGTCTAGATATTGGTTGGATGCTTGTACTGAACACTATTACTACATAAAACATTTGCTGCCTCGGTCTGTGTTGTATGCTTAGCTTAATCAGCATACTTGTCTAACTTCTCAAATGTAATTCATAGATTAATTATGATGTCAGCATTTAAACATGCCTGTAGTGTCTGCATTATTGAAGTGAGCCAACACTGCAATTTGTCCTATCATTTCCAACAGTGAGAAAATGGAAGTCGACAAGGAAGGTACAGACATAGAATGTGAGACTCAATAAATTGTATTCCATGGACAACCTCTGCAGCTTTTTCAGATATGCCAAAACTGCCTAGCACATACAGATTAGTACAGGAAACTTGCAGTACTGCAATACATACTGTACAGCATTGCTATGAATGCAGACACGTACTATCCTTGTGCAGCCAACCGTATGTGCACAACTACCAGCAGGGAATTTATTACTTTCCATTGCTATACTCTTTTTTGGACTATCACCATCTAAAATTATAAAAATGTTTGCGTTCATGAATATTCCGTGCATATCAAAAACAACTTTCTTCAGGCACCAACATGCATATCTAGAGCCCACAGTCCTTAACATATGGTTGGAGCAACAGAAAGAAATGTTAGAGCACCTATGACTGTTGCCTGGAGGGATAATCTTATCCAGTGATGGCCTTTCCGATAGCCCCAGACATTGTACTGAGTAGTGCATTCATGGTAAATGAGCACCGCATCAACAAAGTACTCGACCTGCAGGTTGAACAGGTAACGTAAATGTAAATATATTACTTTTTTCAACCCGCTATCTTTCTTTAGCTTTTTTTTTATTATTTCTATTTTATCCACCTTGTTTGCTGACACTGTCAAGCAGCTACCCTCCAGCCCCCAGCCTCGTGGAAGGATCCCCCCATGGAGCCATGGCTCTACCCCCCCCAGGTGGGGATGAAGTGGGGGAAGGGTCTGGGCCTCAACTCCAAGCCCCATGACATAATTCTTGTCTTTGTCAGGGTCCTCCTCTGTGGGTCGGGGTGCCAGTGAGTGAGAGCCATTCCAGCTCTCTCGCTGGTGTCACGCTGAGGCCAAGCTTTTTACTGTACACCTCCCTAGGAGCGTGACATGCACATGACACCATGACATACGCTGACATCCATCACGTTCCACCCCAAGTTCTGTGTTTGGGCATGCCGATCCTCCAGCTTCCACTAGAGGTTGGTCATGCACTGAATCAAGATTCCCCCTCTCCCCGGAGGACAAGAGTGGTCCAACCAATGCTTAAGCCTCCTCCCCTGGCTGGCCCTCCAATGTCCTAAGTCCATTCCCGAACCCAGGTCGCCGGCATCACGAATGGTAGTGCCACCGCTGCGCTGATGAGCTGGCCATTTTCTTTAGCTTTTTGATGGTTGTGCTACAGCAACACATGTTCCATGTGCAATGGTGATGACTCCCTCCATCCAATCACCTGCCCATAAGATATGGATAATGTCCACGTTCTGTAGTACCGCCCAATGCATTATGTGGCATACCTTGGCACTAGTGATTAATATTTAGATGTCAACATAAGCCCACACTTTACATTATCTGCCATTCTCCCTTCTGTGTGGTTCTCATGCACCCCACCAACAGATGTGCTATAAGACTGTGTTTATCCATAAGACTACACAGAAAAATGTTTTGACAGTTGTGAGACAGCCTATATTGGCAAAAGCAGGTCAGTGCTGTGGTCTGGCTGTGTGGACGTATGCCATTCATAGCAACAAGTGGGCATCCATGTTGCATGTTTGTGAAATGGGGTGGTGGGGATGCAGGACCACATAATGGCTCATCATTTATGCAAAAATATTGGTGCCATTGTGATCTAGTTAGGGGTCTCTGCCAGTCTACATTATTGCAGTGACTGCCTATGCATGTGTCGGGAGTCCCTTTTGCTTTAAATATTGCCCATTCTGTGACCTGGACCATGTTTCTGCTGGCTTCCCATCAACCTTTGCTCCAGGTGCCACATAACAACTGACAAGAGCTCTGGCATCCAGTGCTCCCTTCCCAAGCTATGATGGCAGACACATTGTTGTAATATATCCTTGGCATCCAGCTTTGCCAAACAACTTCCAATCCCTCTCCCATTCACCACCAGTGTCCCAGCTGTCTTGCGGTGTGCCCCCTGGGATGATGACAATCCCCTAATTACAATACAATGTCCATGTTGTGTACAACACAGTCTGCTGTTCTTGGCCACTTTTCTTTGTGGAATAGTATGTCCCGCGTGTCTAGTGACAGGTGCTGGCCACCGCTAGATACACTACACATTGTATCTAAATACCGACCGAGTGCTCTGGGGTGGGTGTGCATGGGTAGACACCAGTGCTCACTGTGTTGGGTTGGTGTGTTATGGCACTGACCAAATATATACACCAACTGCTATTGTTTCCACATGTTACAAACTTGTTTCAGTGGGCAGTATTTTAACTGCTCAATGGTCACTGCAGTATCTTTTCCAGTAATGCAACCTTCAATTTTTCCCATTTAGAGCAACAAAGTAAAGAATAGTTCATGGTGTGAGCTCAAAGGTCTGAAAAGAGTGCTTACATATCTTTGTGGAAAAGAGAGCATGACAACAAATGTCTTTATTACAGACAGACATCGTCAAGTACCAAAATGGATACAGGAAAACCTCCCAAACATGCAACATCACTTTGATCCATGGCATATAGCCACAGGTGAGCTCACATACATATACCGCATAATGCTGGGGCCGAAACTTGATAAACCATCTCTCTGTAAAGTGACAAGTCACACTGCTGGCACATTGTGTGCTGTATACAAGTGACTAGTAGGTGGGCACATGGTGAGGTTGTTTCTATATGCTCTTGTATTATTATGCATGTTAGAATTGGATCACAAGCAGTTTCACATCAGAAGCACAGTCTCTTCTGAAATGTGCCACTACATGATAATCATGAGGCTCACACATAGGTACATTGGATACACATACTCCTTAGTATGGGTTCAATGTAACAACGTGCAATGAGCATATAATAAGGCAGTTACTTGGACTTTGGACTCTATTGCTCTGGTCCGTGTTAGTCCTCTCTCTCTCTCTCTCCGCCCTTAGTCTCTGTGGTTTGATGGGACTTTTAGCAGTGGCGGAGCTGGGGGGGCCCTCTGGACCATTTTGCCTCTGAGTTTGCACCCCCCCAGCACTCCATAGAGCCCAAGGAATCGGCCACGGGTCACAGAGCAGGCCTGCTGCGCCCCCATGGAGATTCAAGAATAGGCTGCGGGTTACGGCAGGGCATGCCTGGTGCCCTGCCGCCCCCACAGAAGCAGAGGAATCAGCCACAGGCCATGGAGCTCGCCTGGTGCCCCCATGAAAGTGGCAGAATTGGCCACCTTTGGAAAATTGTAAGGAAACATTCACTACAATTTCAATGCATTTTACTGCTTTCAGAAAAATCAGCTACAGTAAAGTTCCTACAGGTTTCTTTTTAAAGGTAGCTTATGTTTTTTTTTCTTTTTTTTAATGTGCATGTACTTACTGTACAGTGCAGTTATTTATGTATAATGAAAGTGAAATTTCAGTTCTAATAATGGTGTGCCCACAAGTTAACTGCCAAAGTTTAAGGGTACAGTACAAGGGGGGGGTCTCAGAGTGTACCTTTATTGGTTGATGCCGATGAAGAAACTGTTCCTGTCAATGGTAAACTCTTATTTTGAAAGTTATTTCTAGCATAAGTTGATAGAGTTGGGCAACATGTTGGCTACCACTGCTGTGTAATGCATTACAATTTAATATCCATGGGTTACGGAACTTAGGGGGCATGTCAGGCCCCCAGGCACCCCCACAGAACAAAGCTGAGGAATCAGAGTTTCACAGCTCTGCTCTGTCCCTCCAGTCCTAACTCCCAGCTCCCTCCCCTCCCCTCTCTCTTCCCAAGTAAGTCCACTCTGTAGTTTGTTCGATTGGGTACAAAGAAAACCAAAGCAGAAAGCATCAACAACATTGCCAAGACTGACTCCACACTCCAGTCTCCAGACTGCCCTGCCACCACACACCACACACCACCACACACAGTAGTTTAAAAAATGAATTCCACCATTCCAGGACTGGCAGCCGGCAGGGCACAAGTTAAGTGAAATAAATAAATAAATAAAATAAAATCTGTCTGCTGCCCACCTTCCTTCCTCCTTGATTGTTGACCTACTGGTTGATCGGTGCACAGCTAGGATCCGACTGGTCATTGTCACACTAGTGCAAGTTGGTAGTTGGAGTAGGCACTCGCCACTCACTGTAATGTGCTGTCACCCCAGATTCTTCCAGAGACCAGACAGTCATGATGGCCCCCTCCACTCCTGTGTCCCTCCACCAGCTCAGCTCCCTCAGGCTCATCGGACTCATCAGTGCCCCAATGGTTGCTCCACTGTTACAGTGAGTGGGTGCTTGCCTGCCCTAGTGCCCTGCTCCAGAGTTCAACTCAGCTGCTACCTGAAAGGCAGACTACTCCTAAGTTCTGTCATGTCACTCTTTGGAAACAGATTGAAAAAAGCAGGGAGTAGTGGCAGCTAAAAGGAGCTTAAAAGGCAGACAGCAGGATTCAGAAGGGCGCCAATCATTGTACAGAAAAAATAAGGAGCCCAAACAGAGCAGATGAGTTATTGCAGGCTTGTGATTAGTTCAGTCAGGAGAACCAATCACAAACCTGCAATAAACCTTCTACTACAGCAGCAAAAACAAACACTAGTTTCTCCTGACAAATTTGCCCTATAAAAGAGGGTACTTTACAGCATCTGCCATCCATCCAACTGCTGTTTGGATGGATATAATCACACTGTGAGTGTGAAAGCAAAGCAGCAGCAGATCATTTTGTGACATCATCCTTAGGAGGATTCTTCACATTCCAGCCGGCAGCAGGGACATTGGGACAAGCCTATCCAGTACACAGAACCAGGAGCTGGGTGACTTTTTGAGGCAGAGATCGCTGGACCTGGGGGTGGCTACAGAGAAGAACATTACACTCACTGATCTACAGTTTGTGTGAGGTAAGCTGGCAGGTAGACTCAGGCTATGGTGGTGAATCTCATAGAATATTTTATATATGTGTATACGTAAGAATATATAATTTTTTATATACAGTACTTTGATACAAGTTGTGGCTCAAGAGTGCGAATAAAGCCAATCATGTACAGTGCTGTGCAGCTGTTTATGAAAGAAACACACCTGGAAGCTGGCAGGCTGTGGTGGTGAATGGTTTTATATATTTATTTATCTCTCTTTCTCTCTCTATCATATATTATATATCTATATTTATACAATGGGGTGAAGGATAAATGAGTGTGATAAAAACATGTGTCTTCACTGTGGTGACATTGCCTCAAGAGATATTTCATGCAGTGACATCATGACTAGATATATAAATGTACTTGTGACATCACCACTGTGAGTGATATTTCACTGCTGCCTGCAGCCAGCTTAGTTACCATAGCAAAACATTCTCAGGTGTTTCCTATATTCTGACTCACTCCCAACCCATTGCTGTGATATTCTCACCTTCACTGCAGCCAGAATTCTAAAGCAGACAGCTTCACAAAACAGTTTGTTTCTCACTGCTGCCTGCAGCTAACTCAATTACCAAGGCAAAATATAATCATCTGTTCCCCACATTCTGTCTCACTCCCAGCCCATTACTGTGATGCTCTCAGCTTGACTGCAGCCAGAATTCTAAAGCACACAGTTTCATAAAACAGTCTCTTTCTCACTGCTGCCTGAAGCTAACTTACTTAGCATTGCAAAACACACTCAGCTTTTCCCACAGAGTTTCTAACACTGCCAGCCCATTCAGAAAATCTCACACACAAAAGCAGCAACAGAACACAAAATATCATAACAATACTTCTGAAACTCATACCCCTATTGTATAAATTGAACATATGATGTGCAGATCAGTGTTATTATAGGACGTTGTTTAGGGTCTCTATATCTCTATATAGGGGATACATGATGGGCAGGAGTGAGATATGGGAAATATTCTCACTCCTGCAGAGTGAGCTCTGTATTCTCGCGAGTGCTGAAGGCATGAGTGACAATGCACAGCTCACTCTGCAGGAGTGAGAATATTTCCCATATCTCACGACATGCACATCATGTGTGCTATTTAAACAAATGTGGTGAGAGAGTCTTTGAAACATTGTTCTAGGTTTGTGGTTGTTTACTGTTGTGCTATGTACATTTTGTTTGGTTGCTTTGTATGAGGGGTGAAAGATATCTGGAGAATAGGGGTAATTCGTGAGATTGTGTATTTAGGTTATTTATTTATTGTGGTTAAATGCTTCATGCAGACATAATTATGTTTATTTACTGTTTTGCGGTAGTATTCACCGCGAAGTTCTGATACAGAGATACAGGTTTATTTTGTGGAACTCCGTGTCAAGCAGAACTCATTTACAGTTTTATTTGAAAGTAAATATCTTGAAATGAGGAAATCAATATTTAATAATGTGGGGAGTGACTGTATAGTTGGTCATTGTAGTCTCTAAGTGTTTCCTTTTGCAGTCTGAGGTTTAGTCGGTATCTGAGTTGGGTGTTAAGTTTCTGTGTCCTTTTCTGGTGGTCTGTTGATATTGGTGTCCTGTGGAGAGAAAAAAGAATGTTTAGTGTGGTTGAAATAAGTAGCAGTAAGTGACAGTTCTTAATTTAGTATATTTACCTTGTATGAAGTTAAACGTTACATGTGCTACATTAATTACTGGACTGTTGAAGCAGGCTGGGAGTGTGTCCATGTATCAGGCAGCAGGTGTTGCAGGTTTCATGTTCAGATTGCTGTGAGAGGCAGCTTTGGAAGTAGACGGTTGTTCCTCGTCATTCACTTGGTTGCTAAGTAAGTCTGATATTTTTCTTTGCTTTGTGTCATTTAATTTGCAGTATGTGTTGAGAGATTCAAGCTTCTTGTGTCCAGAAACCTGCATAATTTCTGTGGGGGCAATGTTAGAATCCATCAGCTTTTGCATCAGGTGCTTCCAAATGGAATGTTGTGTAAGTCTTCGATCGATTTCTAGCCCCGCTTGCTGGATCATGGTTTTAACAATTTTTGTGATGGTATTGATCCCCAGAGGTTGGTTTTTGTACCAACATGGGGATTCTATTTTAATGGGGTAATGAACTGAAAGAAATAGTGGTGCGTCTCAGGTGTTGCATGTGTAAGGTCGTTTGTCTCTGTATGTTAGGCATATTATTATAGGACATCGTTAAGGGTCTCTAGTTTCATAGACTCGTGGTTTTATCAGCCTTGTGTCTTTGAGGTTTGACCCACTGCGAGTTTTTTTTGTCTCTCAGTGGAGAATTTGAGGTAACGTGTGTTTTGGTCATCTTTTTTAAGAGTTACTGTATATCTCCCCGTTTTATATTTTGAGCTTCAGAGTTCTCTCTAATTCTGAAGTATAAGTTCATAATTAACCAGATGGAATTGATGAGCGATTGTGGGTTGTCAGGTCCTAGTAGTTTCATGTCATATAAGTTTGTTAGAAATTCATCTACAGCAAACGGCCTGTTTCCCATTCCTTTTTCTTTTAAATGTTTTTATTTAGATAACATGACTTGTCATGTTTTTTCAAATTTCAGGGATGTTGAGAGAGATTCCGGGTATCTATTTTCTTTTAGATGTCTCTCTATACTCTGGAAATGGGAGCAAATGGTGAGGGGTTCATAATCAGTGCCATCCTTTTTTTGTGCCGTTATAAAATAATGGCATAACAGGTTGTCCAGTTCTTCTGGTTCAATTTTAGTAATGGGAGTTGTGATCTCCAAGTCTTGTAGTAGAAAGTTTTGTAGACGTTTCTCATCCATTTCAGTTTTTTTTTGTTGTGTTCCGGTTTTTAGTACTATGAATGTATTTTTCTATGTAGTCTGGATCTAGGAAATACATGTTTTGTGAGGCATTTGTTGTTCTTGTGCTTCTGGTATCAGATGGTCTTCCATAGGGTCGAGCAGGTGCTCCGTGTCCCATTCAAACTGGGTACATGAATCTACTATTTCGTTCTGGATAGAGGTCTTTTTTTGTATATATTTCCATAGCTGTTTGTTTCATTTGGCAGGCTTTTGGTTCTGTTCGAGGAATGTTTTTTTTATATGTATAATTTCTCTTCATTTTAGTACATGACTCTGATAGCAGGCTTTTTTTTATTTCTACAGGGGTCACACAGTCGCTTTGCCAGAGATTTTATATCCAGGTTCTGAATAACAGCAGACGAACATGGAGGAGTTTGAGATTGTGTTAATGAGGTTTAGGTGAGTTTTATTGGTGCAATGTTTATTGGTTGTAGGACTTTTATTGTGGGGTTAACTAGGCGACGTAGGTGGAGTGAGAATAAATGCATACATCTCACTTCACTGAAGTCATGAGCATTTATCTCACTAAAGTGAGAATATCTCCATTTATTGCACTGGAATAGCTCTCACCCCCATTGTGTGTGTGTGTATGTGTGTATATACACACATACACACACACACACACACACACACATCATATATGCATATATATATATATACACACATATACACACACACACACACACACACACACACACACACACACACACACATATATAACACACACACACACATATATATTATAGTTAGGGTTGAGTAGGCAGCTTAATGTTAAACCCACATTTTTGCATGTTAATAACTTTGCTACCATTCAATGGATTTGCACGAAATTTGGAACGAGCGGTCTGTTATGGTAGATCTCTTGATTTAACATGTCGCATTTTGGTCAGAAGCTATGCGAGATACAGATTTCATCTATTTTATCTTGCGTAGAGGTCTTGCTGTCATGATTACAATGACACTTTCATATCTGCTGTGGTTGCTGAGATATTGGAAAATTAGTGTCACAAGGGTTGCTGCAAAAAACTTTGTCACTTTATCCCTAACTGATGCATTAACAAACGTTGGGAAATGAGACTTTAGAGCACAGCCCCTAACCCTTCCACCACCCACCATCCTCCACAGACCGACAGACACTGGGGTGGGTGGGTGGGTGAGTGAGGGTTAGAGCTACTGTCTCATTTCCCATTCACTTGTCACTTTAACCCTAACTGATGTATTAAAGTGTTTTGTAATAATGTGTATATATATATATATATATATATATATTTATTTATTTATTTAGACAGCTTTTCTTTCTTTGATACAATTTTTGGTGGCAAGATTCAAGAGTTTGAGAAGAGCCAGTCAGGATTAGACAGTGCTGTACAGTGGTGGTCATCTTTGTAGCCCTCCTGGACTGTCTCCAGCAAGTGAATGTTCTTTTGAGGTGCGGGCACTAGTACTGAACTCCATACTCTAGATGCGCCCTTACCAGTGACCTGTACAAGGGTAGTATACCCTCCTCTCTCCTACTACTGATCCCCCAGATATGCATCCCAGCATCTTGTTTGCCTCTATATATATATATATATATATATATATATTACTACCACTGCACAGCACTGTCTAACCATGATTGGCTCTGTTCTCACACCTGGAGTGTAGCTGTGTATATGTTTGACCAGTGCCCATACAGGGAAAAAAATGTATGTTTTAAGTATAAAGTTAAATATACAAAAATGTTCTTCATATATATATACATATATACACATACAGATATAGATATATATGAAATACTGGGAATCTATATGGTGTATGTAAGACATGCATGGGCATGGACAATATATGGACCATATGTTATATAGTTTTATATTACAAATGCACTCTCCAAAGTATGCTGTCCATTCACATAACATATATATATATATGACATATTTTTCTACTAATTCATAAGTTTTTAATATATAGAAAAGGTGACAATTTGTGTGTATTTAAAATTTTTGGCTATATATGGGAAATGTATCTTTTTGTATGGGTGCTGCTCCCTGCCCACCTCCAACCAGGGTTTACAAAAAAAAAACTCCCCTTAAGAAAGGAGTTTACTTTACCTGGTAAAGGCTTGCAGTGGTCAAGCTGTACATAGTTCGCAGGGTTCCATGCCTGAGTGGTAAGAGCCTCTGCCTACAGGGTACCAGTTCTTTACAAGTTGGGAAGGGGTCGTAGAGATGGGAGTTTTCTTAGAAATTGCTAAAATGCGTTAAATTCAAGAAACTTTCAGATGAATGCACTCTTTAGCAGGCTTTTTCTTAGCTTAGTTATTGTGAAAGGAAGGCAGGAAGGAAGTAGTTACACTGCATATTGAACTCTTGGTGAGTGCTGACACAGCCTCTGAGCCCCCCTCCCCCCCAAAAAAGCATAGCAATATTTTCAGCCAGCTTTCATCCAGAACTAGATGGTTATGTAAAAGTTCAGTACAACAGTGGTTTATTTTAGCTGGAAATATAATGGGGGTAGTGGGGTGGACCGTGCTTGTGTGACTATAGAGAGCAGATGTCAACAAAATTCAATAAGTAAATAAATCTGTTTCGGGGGGGAGGCATTTTATTTCTAGTAGCAGTAGTGCCACTCAGCAGAGCAGTATTATTCAGGTCATGGGGAAGAGGTAGAGGAAAGGACAGTGTGGGGCTTCAAAAGGGTATGGGACAGACACAGGGGGATGGCGATGGTATGGGGGGAGGAACAGGCTGCAGGACAGCCCTAGTAGATATTTAGGCAACATGGGCAGATGAGGTGGGCCTGCAAGTTCATGTCTGCCATCACATTCCTGTTCCTATATTTATCCTGGATGGCCAGGCCAGTTCAGTTGCAACAGTTTACATTTCATTTCCAGTGGTGTCAGGCTTCTGGCTTCTACATATTTTTTCTGCTGGGTGGACTGAAGTAAAGCACTGAGAGGACAAATGACTTGCCCCAAGTCACAGAGTGGATATTTATATTCACATGGATACCTCTTCAGGGTATGAAACTTGCAATCTCTTTTTTCCCCAAACCAGTGCCGAGTGCTCACTTTACCTTTAACCAGTAGGTCACACTGCCTCAGACTGTTGACTTGGCAGTTCTGTGTTGAAAGACAGGTGTTCAAAGCAATTTAGCACAGTGGTTTAAGGCTCTGAGATGCAAATCTGGAGACCTGGGTTTGAATCCCACAGCCCCCACTTGCATACTGTGTGACCCTGAGCAAGTCACTTAATTTCCTTATCCTCCCAGGTCGCACCTGTAAACACACTTTCAGCTTAGTGTGTGTTTCCTGGTTAAAAAAAAAAACTAATAATAAATGCACAGCAGTGAGCATACACAATGATTCAACTGTTTAACATTGTTTTACTAGCCCCAAACCTAGTGCAAAGTGGCCAGGGCTAGAGCAGCTAACCCTCTGCTGGTCCATCTTGACTAGTACAGGTTTTCCTTGGCTGTTAATGAAGTTAAAAATATCCCTGCTTTACAGTAGCAGGTTTTAGTTCTCTTGTGCTAATCTCTCTCTCTCTCTCTGCGTTCCACTGTTCCAGATGGACTGGTGTAATTAACACTTCTTTAAGAGCTGCAGTTATGTTGCAGTTCAATAGGGGATCTCACAAAAGGCTCAATGTGAGCCATTATCATTCCACTGTTCAGTCTTTCAGCTGGTGTCCAGAGTGTGATCAAGGGTAGAAGATGTTAAGTCACTAGCTAGCTTCAAGTTGTCTGAATGTTTCTCTGTCTGAAAATGTGTCCCATATTATTAGGACCAGACAGTGATGTGAGTGACCCTCCCCCATTTCACTACATTTTGACTGTCACTGTCTGAATCCAACATTTGTGTGAAAAAATAGCGAGGCTGGTGGGGGGAAGGGAGATACTGTCTCATTGGCGATACTGAAGGATTAAGGCCAGATTGTGTTGCTGCACAGCTTTCAGAGACTACTCAGTAATGTGTCTCTTGAAGCTGCACGAGCGATACCAACCAGTGAGAGAGTGAACCTGCATGCACTTTTTATCTCAGAACCAATATTTAAAGCATCCTAAATCATGAATCAGCATAGTGGAGCAACTCGGTAAAGTGTCTCTGGGAGACATAAATCATCATAAATCAGAAAGAGTAGTGAAATAATTATTGCTGAAATATTACTGAGCGCAAAATAACCACTGAGGACCTGGGGGTGTGGGGAGCAGAGCGCCCTCACCGAAGAAAACTACATAAATCAAAAATCTGGGAGCTGCATAAATCATAAATCAGCATAAAAAAAAAACCAGGCATGTCACAAAAAGTAGTGAAATAAATTTTATTTCAGGCAAAACTAAAAAAAAAACAAAAACTACAAACTAAAAAATGAACAGCAGCAGTGCAATTATTGTATCTCAGCAAATCACATATTACTGAATACCTTGGAGAGAGTAAACTGCATGCATGATACAATACTGGGAAAAACACAGAATCTTATTACAGCTTAACACTGGTATTTTACAGTGGTGGCAGCACATTCTTGGCATTGTCCTCTGCCTCAGCTCTTTTCGCCTCCTGACACTGCACAATGTGCTGGAAGATATTAGTGAATGTCAATGACATAGTTCTGCCGTAATGCTCAAACCACATGAACGTGTCCAGGTATGAGGCCACCATTGGCATTTGTGTCCCATTCATCTTCTTAAATTGCTTTTTGGCCCTAGACCAGTACGCCTCAACCGCCTGTGTGTGCGCTCTGGTTCTGGGGTCTTCAAAATTCTCGGAATGATTCACAGTTTTGTGAATATAGTTCATTTGTGAGATCTCATCGATCCTGTTGTATGCTGCCCACTGGTCTGAGTGTATCTCAGTACCAGGTTTCACATGCCTCGTAATGATTGGGAGCAGTGTGGCAGCGTCCCTGCACTCCACAAAGGTAAGGTACCCCAGTGAGGTGTCCACATCATATATTCCAAACACCCATGTGTCACCCTTGCTCTGATTTCAGGCCCGATTGTACTTGGCACATACCATGACATACTCATCCATCTGTACAATCTTGCCTTCTCCGCCCAGCTGAAGGGGGTCTTGCAGAAGCTTCCAACTGCAAAGATCCCTGAGGAACTGGAACCAATCGATTACTGTTTCTTCACTTAGTGCAACCAGTTCCGTGGCCATGGTAACCAACTTCTTCTGCGCCCAGTGAAAAATAAGCATCACAACTTTCCTCAGTGGAATTTTGGTCTTCGATAAATAGGTGTCAGCCAAGATACTTTTTTTGGCTCTACAGCTTGCCTTTCTGCACCTCCAAGTCATGGCATTCTGACCCACTGATGAATCATGAACCAATGCCATTTCGGTGCTGCATTTGTGGCATTTCCTCTCTGTAGGGAGCACTCCTTTTTCTTGCAGAAATGCCAAAGCAGTAGACTGTGTCTCCAACAGTGTATGAAGTGATGTCTTTCATGGTATAAAGTTCTGTCGTTGTCTCGGAAGAGTATGATGTTCCCCACCTTGCAAAGAACCATACTTATAGTGATTTCTGACATGACCTGCCATTATTAACTATGTAAAGAGACCGTAATTTATAACTGGATTAACTCTCTCAAAAGAAGGAAGAACACAGATGTAAATGCACCTATATTGTGATGCAGCAGACCAGGAGATGGGCATATTCGCACATGATTTGAGGGCGTGCCGATTCAAGTACTGTAAACATTGTCTTTTACCTTTAATCACAACATCAAATGCATAGGCCAGCTTTAGTTGGGAATTGTTCTGCATGTTCCACCTACTGTGTGGGGCAAGGCCAGAGTACTGGAGACATTGCTTAAGGCAGGTATTGTACTGGAGACATCAAACGCAGCTTAAGGTGGTGTTCTGTGGGATCCCCCCCTTCCGTTCCGTTCAGATGTACTGCATTGGCACACAATATATAATATATACCACAATATTTGTTTGTTTGTTCTGTGGGGGCTTGCTGGCCCCCACACCCCCAGATCCTTTTAATAACTTACTTATTACTGTAGTGAACTGTTTATTTCTTCTGAGGGGGCGCTTCACCCCCAACAACCCCCAGGTCTTTCAGAAACTTAAAAAAAATGTTCAAATTGCAGAAATTGAATTATTCATTTATCACTGTTCTACAATTTACCATTGCACCACATGACTGAGTGGCATCACTACTGAGAGGCGTCGCTTTAGACGCCAGACTCCTACCATAATCCTTTCTGATTTTCATGCACAACTGGCCTTAATCCTTCAGTATCGCAGTCTCATTTACATGTTGCCATGGTGGCTAAGGGCAGTGAAACCAAAAGAGTGATCCACAGCTATTGGTGGCTTTGCCAATAATTGCTTTATTTCTTCTGGTTTAGTACCTCTGATTGAGTTTGGACTCCCATACAGTATATAGGTGAAATGAACTGAAGATGAGCAGATGTTTTTATTTTAGTAATACTCCCCCCCCCCCCAAAGAACATAACATGCAAGCCAAGAGCAGGCAGGCAGGATAGAACAGTGATCAACTACAGTCAGGAGGAGCACACTTTGTGTGAGGTAGGCTGGATGGCACATTTGTGGTTCTATTTTTTTATTTGAAATCTCTTCTCGTGTATCTGCATAATATTCTGTCATGTACTGGGGTGCTGCTGCAAGTCAGTGGCTGTTGCAAACATGATTTTCCCTCTTTTTGTGGGGCAGGAATTACAATCAGGGTCTACAAAATAAAAATGCATTTGGCTAATTAGCTTTTAAACTGTTGGAAAATAAGTAGTACCATACCATATGGTTTAATTATGTCATCTTTTAAAGACAGTTGTGGCATAAAAGAAATACAAATGGGTACTCAACATCCAGCATGGGCTACATTTTTTGTAGAACAGCCATCCATTCTTCTTTAGTTTCATGGCAAAACTCTCATTAAATGAGGACATGATAAAACCGTACTACTTTTTCAACAGAGTTTAAAAGCCAAATGCCTTTTTATTTTGTAGACCATGATTTTAATTTCTGCCCCATAAAAACAGGGGAAAATAATGTTTGCAACAGCCGCTGACTTACAGCAGCACTCCAATACATGACAGCAGAGTTTAAAAGCCACATTCTAATGTCATATGTATTTTATAGATCTTAATACAGCTTATTAATGTAAGCATTATGCTTTACTTTACTGTATTTTTGATTGTACTGCTATTGTAACTGATTATTTGTTCTCTGCATTTTCCTTTGTAACATCTCATTTATTTTATTTCCATGTTACCCTGTATCTGGGACGCACCAGTGGAAACACTCCCAAGCTCAGTGTGCCTTTCATAGTTACCAAATTAAAAAAAAATAAATACAAATAAAATACAATATTACTAACTCAGCTAGAGGGGTTTTAAGAGTAATTGACTGATAATACAGCTTTGCAGTCAGTTATAGCCAGGCCCAGCCATACTCCACAGAAACATAGACTTTGATGGCAGATAAGGACCACCGGTCCCATCTAGTCTGCCTGTAAGCTCTTGTACTGGATTAAAGCTTCCGACATACCCACAGCTGTACCTGTGTGGTTCCCCTACGCCCATTCCAAGCATGCTTGAATTCATCCACAGTGCTTGCTCCACCACCTCCTGAGGCAGACCATTCCTTGCGTCTGCCACCCTCTCTGTGAGAAGAACTTCCTCACATTCCCTCTTAACTGCCCACCTTCCCATTTCATGTCATGCCCCCTCATTCATGTGCTACTTCTGTACTGAGAAATGTCTCCCCCTGTATCTTGTTGATAGCCTTGAGATACATGAATATTTCTATCATGTCCCCGCTTTCCCTCCGCTCTTTCAGTGAGTACATATTAAGGCTCCTTCATCTCTCCTATGTTTTGTGTTGCAAGTCCTGTACCATCTTAGTCACCCCTCTCTGGACTGTCTCTAGCCTGTTATTGTCCTTACAAAGGTGCGGCCTCCAGAACTGCACACAGTAATCAAAGAGAGGCCCGCAGTGGAGACCAAGGAGGATGCTTGGAACCTCCACAAAGGAGACCCACCGGAGGGTGGCATGGGACCCCACAGGGGAAGGAAACAACTCCTGGTGGGGGACTCCATTGTTAGGAAGGTAGAACTGGGGAGGAAGGGGAGAGGGAGATAAGGTGCCTGCCTGGCGCCATGGCTTGGAGGGACAGGGAGCGAATCTTCAGGATTGCCAGAGCAGCTGCACAGGGGAGGGAGCTGGATGTCAATGTCCACCTAGGGACAAATGACCTGGCTAAGAAAGGGATTAGAGCAGTGCAGGAAGAGTTTGAGGAATTGGGGAGGGGCCTTAGACAAGTAGCACGCACGGTAACCTTCTCGGAGGTGCTGCCCATCTATGGCATAGGAGAGGCTAGGGTGTTCTGCACCATGGGATTCAATTAGTGGTTGAAAAACTGGTGCAGAGCTCAGGAATTTGGCTTCATTGGGGACTGGGGGTCCACCTGGAGTGATGCAAGCCTATACTGGCATGATGGGCTGCATCTGTCCAGGAGGGGAACCAGGATCCTAGGTGATAGGTTTAAATGCTTCATTGGCAAGCATTTAAACTAGCCAAGGGGGGAGGCACTGGAAAGGAGCAGGGAAATCCTAGCCCCCCCCCAAGAATCACTGTAGTTTAAGTACGGTAAACACCAACATAGAGGTGGCGATAGGGAGAAGGGCAGGGGTAAATGGTGAAAGTGACAAAGGCAAGAAGGACAGGGATGGGGAAAAAAGGAGTAAGGCCATCAGGAAATGGAGGGTAATGAGTACCAATGCCCGTAGTCTGGGCAACAAGGTCCCTGAGCTGGTGGCTTTGATGGAAGAGGGATGCCTGGATATCGTAGCAGTCACAGAAACATGGTACACAGTGAACCATGACTGGGATGTATACATACCAGGGTACATAACCTACAGGAGAGACAGGCAGGAGAGAAGAGGGGGAGGAGTAGCTCTCTATGTAAAGGAAGGGATAAAAGCAACTGAACAAAAGAGTAAACAGGGAGGAGAGGAGGCACTGTGGGTTACCTTGGAGACTGGAAAGGGCACCACAATCTGCACAGGGGTTGTGTACAGACCCCCATGTCAGGGGGAAGGAATGGACAAGGATATGATAGAAGGCATTCTCAGGATGGCAGAGAAAAGGGAGGTACTGTTGATGGGAGAGTTGAATATGCCAGATGTTAACTGGAGCACATTTGCTGCAGCCACATCCAAAAGCAGGGCCATTCTCAATGCCCTACAGGTGGCAGGCCTCAGACAGCTAGTTTCAGAACCCACTCATGAGGGAGCAATCTTAGACCTCGTACTCTCAAATGGGGCAGTGAGAGGATCTCAGATCTAGAAGTGGGTTGCCATCTGGGAACAAGTGACCATCAAACAGTGTGGTTCACGTTAAACTCAGCTACAGAGTCAAGCCATACAAAAGTGAGGGTACTGGACTTCCGGAGGGCTGACTTTGGCAAGACGGAGAGTGCCTCAGAAAAGCACTAGCAAACAGGCTAGAAGTAGGGGTGGAGCAACAATGGGGAATCATCAAAATGGCCATCACAGAGGCAACAAGCTTTTGTGTGAAGCAAATAAACAAATCAAAATGAAAGAAAAAGCCACTATGGTTCTCAAAAGAGGTGGTTGGGAAAGTCAGGGAGAAAAAGATAGCATTCAGGAAGTATAAGGAAACACAGAAGGAGCAGGACAGAGAGCTGTACCAGTTAAGGCAGAAGGAAGCAGGGAGGGAAGTCAGAATAGCAAAGGCACAAACTGAGGAAAAGATAGCCAACTCGGTTAAGAAGGGGGATAAAACCTTTTATAGGTACATCAGAGAGCATAGAAAGACAAAGATAGTGAGGCTGAATAGAATGAATGGTGGGTGGACAGAGGGGGACAGTGAAAAAGCAGGGATACTGAACAAATATTTCTGCCCAGTATTCACAAAACAGGAGGGGGAAGTGCCTAATTCAATTAACAGAAGCACTCTTGATAGGGGGATCGATCCCAGCCCTTTCACAGAAGAAAGGGTTCTGCAAGAACTCCTAAAACTGAAGGTGGACAAAGCAATGGGGCCTGATGGAATTCACCCCAGAATTCTAAAAGAATTAAGGGGGGAACTAGTGAAACCACTGACTACTCTTTTTAATAAATCATGGGAGGATGGTATGGTACCCGAGGACTGGAGGAAGGCAGATGTGATTCCCCTTCACAAAAGTGGGACCAAGACAGAGGCAGGAAACTACAGACCTGTCAGTTTGACCTCTGTGGTAAGGAGAGTGAAGGAGTCACTTCTGAAGGAAAGAATTGTTGAGTACCTTGAGGCCAGTGGGGCACAGGACCCAAGGCAGCATGGGTTCACAGCGAGAAGGTCATGTCAGATGAATCTAATAGATTTCTTTGACTGGGTGACCAAAGTAGTAGACCAGGGGAGCGGCTGTGGACATGGTCTACCTAGACTTCAGCAAGGCTTTTGACACAGTCCCACACAAAAGATTAATAGTCAAATTAACCAGCCTGGGAGTGGGTCCCAGGGTGGTAGCCTGGGTAAAACATTGGCTGGACAACAGGACACAGAAGGTAATTGTAAATGGAGTCCACTCTGAAGAAAGAAGGGTTACTAGTGGGGTACCGCAGGGTTCAGTATTGGGTCCAGTCCTTTTTAATGTCTTTATAAGTGACATTGCAGAGGGACTGGAAGGAAAAGTATGCCTCTTTGCAGATGACACAAAGATCTGCAACAGGGTTGATACACAAGGAGGCATGGAAAGGATGAGAAGGGACTTGGCAAGGTTGGAGGAATGATCAGAAATATGGCAGCTATGATTCAATGCAAAGAAGTGCAAAATAATGCACCTGGGAAACAAGAACCAAGGGGAAGATTACATAATGGGGGGGTAGTAACAACAACAAAAAAGGAAAGGGACCTGGGGGTAATCATATCAGATGACCTTAAGGTTAGCAAGCAATGTGAGAAGGCAGCAGGGAGGGCTGGGGATATACTGGGATGCATATGGAGAGGCATCATCAGCAGAAAACAGGAAGTTGTTATCCCTCTGTACAGACAGTTGGTGAGACCCCATCTGGAGTACTGCGTCCAGTTCTGGAGACCCCATCTCTGCAAGGACATAGACAGGATAGAGGCAGTCCAGAGGAGGGCAACTAAAATGGTGCAGGGTCTGCAAAAGAAGCCGTACGAGGAGAGACTAAAGGAGCTTAATATGTATACCCTTGAGGAAAGAAGGGGACATGATAGAAACTTTTAAGTACCTCAGTGAAATCAACAAAGTCCAAGAGGGTAGCATCTTTCAGAAAAAGAGACATGCAAGAACAAGGGGACACAATTTAAAGATGGGGGGGAGGTTCCAGGGCAATGTGAGGAAGTATTTTTTCACAGAGAGGGTAGTGGATGCAACAAACAGCCTTCCTGAGGAGGTTGTGGGGTCTAAAACTGTGGGAGAATTCAAGAATGCATGGGACAGACATAAGGCAGTTCTTGTGGGGGGTAGTAAGAAATAGGCTGTTGGTTAACTAGGATCTGCAGCCTATCTTGTAGGTAGGGAAATGGGCAGACTAGGTGGGCCAAGCAGTCCTTATCTGCCGTCAAGGTCTATGTTTCTATGACCAATATGGCTTTATATAATGCCACCACTACCTCCCTCCTTTTGCTGGTGATATTTTATTTTTATTTTAAATGTGTTAACTGGGTAAGGACACTGGGCAAAGCCCTTTTTCAGGTCCGACCTGAATTTTTTCTTTTTTGGGGGGGATACCCCTGCTTATGTGCCCCATCATGCCACTGGCCCTCTCAGCTGACTGGGTACTCTGCTTTGACATTATTAGGTCATCTGAAATAACAACCCCATAGTACATTTCCTGCTTTGTGACTGTCAAACTCCCCCACCAATCCTGTAGCTCCCCCATCCTGTAACTTTCCCCAGGGTTTCTATGTCCCAGGTGCATCATTTGGCACTTCTTTTAATTAAGTTTTAGTTGCCAGTCTTCAGATAATTTTTCAAGCTTCCCTAGGTCTTTCCTCATTTTCTTCTCAAAGTATAAAGTAAAGACATTAAAGTAGACCTATGCTGCACTTATATTTGTCACAATCGGAATTACAACCGTTTGAGTGATCGACACCTTTGCAAAGGCTCCATGTCTTGTATGTCACTTCCTCCAGTAAAAGCCACCTTGTTGAAACTGATTTGCATTCCCATTTCAGTAATGCTGTCCTCACTTATGCAGGGTAGAAGCACTGTGATTTCAGTTTCTGTAATCTGTGACAATCCTCTAGCATTCATATTTCTGTTTTGCGTTTGATGCACACACTGTAGCTTCTTTGGGCTCGTATGCAAAGTACCATTTTGGAACTGTGCCATGTACTGTATGTCCCTCTCAGCTACAGAGTTCTATAATAGAAAACGGATGCAGTGTGCCAACTTAGAAAGAACTGCACATGGACATAAAGTACATTATACAGGTCTGATATGGTTCCTCATACATGTGTGAAACAGTAATGGAAACGAAACATCGAAACATAGAAACATAGAATCTGATGGCAGATAAGGACCGCTTGGCCCACCAAGTCTGCCTATTTCCCTACCTGATGGATAAGCTGCAGATTCTAGTTAACCAATAGCCTACTTCCTCCTACCTCCCACTAGAATTGCCTTATGTCTGTCTCGTGCATTCTTGAATTCCCCCACTGCTTTTGACTCTATGACCTCCTCAAGAAGCATGTTCCATGCATCTACAGCCCTCTCTGAAGAAATCCTCCCTCACATTACCTCTGAGCCATCCCCCCCACTATCTTCAAATTGTGCCCCCTTGTTCTTGCACATCTCTTTTTCTGAAAGATGCTACCCTCTTAGAATCTGTTGATTCACTTGAGGTATTTGAAAGTTTCTATCATGTCCCTCCTTTCCTTGAGGTTATACATCTTAAGCTTCTATAGCCTTTCTTCATATGTCTTCTGGTGCAGACCCTGCACCATTTTGGTTGCCCTCCTCTGGACAGCCTCCACCCTGTCTATGTCTTTGCGGAGATGGGGTCTCCAGAACTGTACATGGTAGCAGATACTAGCAGCTAGGGGAGCGTTCGTGGAAAGCAGTGCCACCACGACAAGGTCCTCCCCCATGGGCACGGGACCATTCATTGCAGAAGTGTTTATGAACTTTATAGATTGAGTGTGATGTTTGGCTTTTTGCAAACAGTATTTCTTGCTGCTGCCTCGTAAAGTCGGTTCCAGTGACTGAGCTAGCACACTCTGCATGTCTGGGCTCAGAGTTTGTCATTGCTAGGGCTGCGTCAGTGGAAAGGATTGCCACAATGACAGGGTCCTCCTCCATGGGCACCGGTCTACCCAAGTATGGCAAAAGTGTTTCTGAGACTAGAAAGGCAATAGCATTCATGATATTTACATTTGTAGTCTATCATTCAGCTTATAATTTCAAGTGTTCTTGTCTTGCTGCCACACACTTCGTAGTCGGTGGCAGTGACTGTGAGGTGGCACCATCCACAAGTGTGATCTCGGATACTGAGTTTGTTACAGTAGCAGCCAGGGGAGCATTACTAGAAAGCAGCACCACCACGACAAGGTCCTCCCCCCATGGGCACTGGTCTTGGCAAGTTCTGCAATAGTGTCCATGATAATGAAAGATGCTGTGGTATGTTTGTTGATATTTATAGATGACTGATGCTTGTGTGTTTTCAAGCGGTCTTGCTGCCACCTTGCAAGTCTGCATCAGTGTATTGCATGCTGTTTATACACCTGGAAAGCAACAGAACCCTGAACACGTGGTGCTGTCATCATCGCCCCATGTAGCCAATCATATGGCGCTCACTTAGTCATTGATCCATGTCTATTTGAAGACCCTCCACCGACTTGGGCATGAACTTTTTGTTCCCCCACCTGACCCTCAGGTCTGTGAGCAGAGGTGGTACTCTTTCTGGCAGTGTCGCACCTTGACTTCCAGAGCACCAGAAAGGAAATTGCAGATGCCACCATTCCTGCCGATGGCTTGAGGGATGACAGTGGACAACACTGTTAAGCCCACTGTCATTTATTGTACCTAGGAAAAAATGGATAGGTCATCACAGATGGAGAGTGCAACCAAGAAACGAAAACTTTCTGGTGCTGAGAGGCATAAACTCCAAGAGAAAACTAAGCTGGCAGAAGCAGCAAAATCAACAAGAAGCATTCTGTCTGCATTTAGACCTAAAACTAAAATACCAGAAGAACCTGAGAATTGGTAAGCATATTCACACAGTGCACTGTATTGACAGCAGTGCTATTCAGCAAAAGTCTGACCTAGACATTATTCACTCTCCAAAACATAAAGTGTATTTTTTTTTTATGAGTGGTCCTAATGGAAATGGAAAGATTGTCCTAAGAGCCATGTTTGAGTGCACTGCTTGCTGGAACAAGGTGTGGAGAAAGCTGACAAGTTTGCTGCTTTGCTATACTCCTGGGTCCTGGCTACAGAGTCTGGTCTACCACCACCTGTCCTACTGAACTGGTCCTGAACAGGATAAGCAGCAAAGAAAAATTAGGGGTTAGACACATTTGTATAAATAAGTTGTGGTCCTTCCTAATTCACCACTCATTCTCAGATGAGTCACAGAAGTTCAAGGGGAAAGGATATTTATAAAGTCTTACACTGCAGTCCTATTGAAAACTAACGTAACATTGTTTAATATTATTTTAGCACGATTGGCTCTGCCTCTGATAGTGGTCATTTATCTGAAAAGCCAAGTAACCCGGATGTCTGTCAAGAAAGGTTCTGTGCATCTGAAAAAATGGCTCAAGCTCCTTTTGTACACTCCATAACTCCTTCTGAAGTGAAGTCAGTTGACCCTGCCTCTGCTTGTGAAGAGGACTTGATGTATCCTGTTCCTGCACAACCTGAAGATTGTGATAGAGATGGTGACCTGCAGCTCTCTGCTTCTCGGCAGTGCTCCAGGACTTCTACTGCTCAGAGAGAGAAGAGTGTTCCTCTTCCTCCTCCTTCCCAGCATCATGATTCCGTCTAGGCGGCTGACCTGGAGCTTTCTGGATATACATGCAGAGAATGCCACAGATCCCTGTCTGTTTCAGAATAAGACTAAGTACAGCCTTGGTTGGAGCTTTACTTAAAGCTGGTCCGTGTCATCCAGGTCTGAAAGGTAAGTATGACAGGTTTCCTTATGATGACACTCATAGAAGGTTTAGTCCAGACTAGTATAGGAAAAAGGTTGCTCCTAGAGGTTGTCGGGTAGAAAGGCAGTGGTTGGTATATTCTCAACACAGTGTGCTCGTCTGTTTTGCATGTTGGCTGTTTGCAGATAGAAACAATGAACATTGTTCCAAAGTTTGGGCAGATCCTGAGTGTGGCTTCTCAAACTTTAAGAAAGGAACAGAAACAAACAAATTGAAAAGCATGAGAATTCAAGAATCCACCGCACAGCTGAAGAGCAATTACTGCTAACAAAGTACAGACTTTCTCAAGATAAGACAGTTGCTGCACAGATGTTAAAAGCAGAGAAGGACTTGATTCAAAAAAATCATGAAGTTCTTAAAAGACTCCTAGATACTGTTTTACTTCTAGCAAAGCAAGGTCTCCCTCTGCGTGGTCACTGAGAGTATTCATGCTCAGGCACAACGAATGAAGGGAACTACTTAAAATTTTTCAAAGTTATGGCTAAATATGATAGTGTGTTGGCAAATCATCTTTCAAAATGCAAAAGGAAGGAGACTTATTTAAGCCACAATATTCAAAATGATTTTATTCATGCACTGTCTCAGGAACTGCTGCGTTCCATTGTGCTCGAAGTGAAAACTGCCAAGTACTTTACAGTAATTGTTGACTCCACAATGGACATTACAAGGATTGATCAGTTTTCTCTTTCACTCCATTATGTGAACTGCTCTGGGCATGCAACTGAGAATTTCATAAAATTTGATGAGTTGCCATGATCAGCTGCTGTAGACTTTTATAGTCTGCTTGTGCAAAGCCTGGAGAAACTGGGGCTAGAGATTTCCTACTGACGAGGTCAAGCTTATGATGGTACAAGCACAATGTATGGTTGCCATTCAGGACTACAAACACTTGTTAAACAAGTATCACCCAAAGCTATGTACATTCACTGTTGAGTGCATAACTTGAACTTGGCTTTAATTGATGCAGCAACATGTGTAAATGCACAGTTGTTTTTCGGTACACTTGAGTCACTGTATACATTCTTGATGAGTAGTCTGCCACGACTGAAAATTCTGCAAGAACAACAGCAGAACAACCTGGATGAAATGGTGTGTACATTGAAAAAACTCTCAGACACCCGCTGGGCAGGTCACAAGCGAGCAGTGGACTCTGTAATTCAAGGGATTTCTGCAGTAAGCACTGCACTGGAGTGAACAGCGGATGGAGAAGTTGAAAATTCCAAAGCTAAAACAGTGTCTGATCCTCTGGGACTTCTTGCCACCATCGGAAGTTTAAAATGTAAGTTTATGCTGTGCTTTTGGCACACCATTCTGAAGATAATTTATACTCTCTCAACATATCTTCAAAGCAGCACTGCTGATTTAGTCACTGCTATGAACTTAATAAACTAGCTGCAGTGAAATAGAAAAAATTTGAATGGATGAAATCTTTGATGAAATAGAGGCAGCAGCAGGGCACAACGTGGAACAATGTGGCACCACGACACAGTTTCAGGAGAAATGGACCCAAAAAAGGAGGCGCTTCCATGATGAGCTTGTGGATGATGATCCTGTACAAGGTGGGAGACAACACTTCAAAATAAACACATTCTATGTCTTCTAGATGTATTTAGCACACAGATTAAGGAGCGATTCAAAGATTTCATCGAGACAGCACACAACTTTTCAGCTCTTGACCCAAGGCACTTTTCAACTGAAAACAGCTCAACAGCAATACACGACCTGGCTAATTTCTAAGATGGGGATATTTGTGTGTCTGACTTGTTGGATGAATATTCATCATTTTGTTCATAATATAAAAACATCTTCCAAGGTCAGGAGCAATTAAAAATGAGTGATGTCCTTAGCTTCATGATCCCTAATGACATGACCAGAGTGTTTCCAAACCTTTCAAATCTGTACCAGATTTTCCTCACATTGCCTGCGGGTAGTGCAGCAGTGGAACGCAGTTTTAGCCAGTTGAAACTAATTAACTACTTAAGGTCATCCATGGCAGAAGACAGACTCTCTAACCTTGCATTATTAAATACAGCTAGCTGATGCAGTAGATTATGAAAAAGTTATAGAAACTTTTTCTCACATGAAACCAAGGAGGAAAGCTCTGTAATATGCAGCCATCATTCAAATTATTGCCTGTTCAGTATATAGTGAAGTAGAACATAGCACGCTATGCAGTACACTTGAAGTATCCTCATCAGCACTCCTGGCTACCTCATCCTTACTCATGTATTTCCCAAAGTGCCTTCCAGTAGACTAGAGACCTGTCCTGTTGTACCCTTTTCCCTCCTTGTGAGCCAAGATTGGCAGAAATACTCAATGTTTTCTCTGTATGGTAATGAAATTGTAAAAATATACGGTCCTTGTCTTGTATTTAAGGCTGTTTTGTATTACTCTTCATGTTGTGTCCCTCCTTGACCACCTTGTAAATGAGTCTGGTCACTGGTGTGTTTTTCCCTAGTAAAACACAAATTGAATTTGACTGAACTGAGAATGATATTTGTTTTCAGTGTGCTTTACTAACAGTTGAATTCACAGTATTGGTATGAACAGTTGATTGCAACATTCAGTGCTAATACCCATGGGTCCACATACTAATAGACTGTCAACAATCTGAGGTCAGAAAACAACATATGTATCAGTTGCATACATGCAGGAGACTGAAGAACTGTGCACTGGATAGGAAGAAGGGCAGTTGCAACATAAAATGATAAGAACAGGGTCACCACACTAGTATCTCAAGTCTCGTCACTGGTAGTATCGGAGAAGGAGTTATCAGTGGTTACATACACCCAGGGGAACTGCAATCTTTTTTAGAAATGGAGCCCCAAGACAGTTCACTGCATGGTATTACTTTCATGTAGACAAAAATACTGCCAAGGTAAATTAAAGCAGCTATTAGTAAATATTTCCCAGTCCTAAAAATTACTTTCACCCCTGAGGTTAAATTATTTCTTTTCTTGTATATTTCAATGGACAAAAGGCATATTTCATTGTAACATTGCTGTTTCAATATGCAATAGATACGGATGTTTCAATGTATAGTTAATGGCCATAACGGTCACAATTTCAAATTATCACTTTCGCTCACTACCATCTTGGCGCCCACAAAATAACTGACTTGCCCCCCCCCAGCTCCAAAACCTGGCTCCGCCACTGACTTTTAGGGAGTTACAGTGAGTAGGATGAAGGTGAGAGCGTTGCTGGTGGAAATCTGCCCTGGATGCTGACCACCTTAGAGAGACAGAACATTATCAAATCTATCAATCAGCAATTGCCCATAAGAAGGCATAGTTCTTCTCTGGGGAGATTGCTGCCACTCAGAATTGACTGGCTCAGCTCTTTTTAACTGGGGACAGGTTGTGCAACCCAACCTGTCTGCAGGTTCGAAGAGCCTTTTCACAAATTGAGTGTGATGAGCTTGCTCATTTCTTTGCGGTTAAGGTGGCCAGCATCAGAGCTGAGATCCTGCCGGCTCACTTATTGGGAGCTGATGATGGTTGGTGCTCGGTCACCCCTCCTTGGTTTGCCTGGAGCTCTTCCAACTGGCTGGAAATTATGGATATTATGCAGACTGCCCAGGGTATGTGCCCAACATGCTGTAGCTTGGACCCAGGCCCAACTCCCCTGATTATGGGGTGTTCTGACATCATTGGCCCAGTCCTTGCAAAGATACTTTGGTGTTCTCTAGAGTCAGGTGAGTTTCTTAGCTCCCTGAAGGAAGCGGTGGTGAGACCACTCCTGAAGAAAGCTGCTCTGGATCCAAATTTCTTCACTAACTACAGACCTATCTCAAACCTTACCTTTGTAGGAAAGGTGACTGAGAAAGTTTTTGCACTACATCTGGAGAACCACCTTACCATCCACGATATCTACGAACCTCTCCAGTCCGGTTTTCATAAGCGGCATACCGAGACTGCTTTGGTTCGGGTGCTCAATGATCTCCTAATGGTGAGGGATCAGAAGCGCCGTTCCATCTTGGTACTGTTTGATCTCTCTTCAGCCTTTGACACCATGGACCATGGCGTGCTTCTCAGGAGCCTGAGTGTCATCTATGGCCTATCTGGCACAGTCCTCTGATGGTTTCCATCTTTTCTCACTGGCAGATCTCAGAGGGTGGTGTCAGGGATTTTTCCCTCTGGCCCATTCTCTCTGCCATGTGGGGTCCCTGAGGGGTTGGTGTTATCCTCCATGTTATTTGCGGTGTATATGCTGCCCCTTGGAGACATTGTAAGATGGTATGGGCTGAGGTTTCACCGCTATGATGATGATATCCAGCTCTACCTGTCATGTTCACCTGACCAGGATAGTGCATGCTCGGTCTTTAATAACTGCCTCACAGAAATCCAGGCCTGGATAAAATCCAGCTGGTTGAAATTGAACTCCGGAAAGACTGAGGTGTTGGTGGTGGATCCAGGTCGCCGGTCAGGGGGGTTGGTGGCTGGATCACCTTCTGCACTTTGTCTCGGAGGTGTCCAGCTGCCTTCCTCTGAATGGGTGCAAAATCTGGGGTGGTTCTTGACGATGGGTTGACTATGTGCGCAGGTGTCGGCAGAAGTCAAGTCATCATTTTATCATCTTAGGAACATCGCCAGGATCAAGCACCTTGTTCCTTTGTGACTTCGCACCTTAACTACTGCAACTCTCTGTACAAAGGGGCTACTGGGGGTTGATATCTGCCGCTTACAGCTAGTGCAGAACGCTGCGGTGTGGTTCTTGATGGGGACTCCTAGTTTGAGTCACATCACACTGGTGCTGCACGAACTGCACTGGCTGCCGATTCAGTAGTGCATCACCTTCACAGTCGGGCTTCTGACCTTTAAAACCCTGCACAGACTGAGCCTGGGCTATTTGCAAGGGCTCCTGTCACCTTATTGCCCCAGACAACCACTCCGCTGACAAGAGGTTGTTAGAGATTCCCAGGGTATGTCTTAACACATCAGGGGCCCATGCTTTTATGAATGCAGCCTGTAGAATTCTCTACCTCGTCACATATGTAAGTGCACAACTATGGAGAGTTTTAAGAGGGTCTTGAAGACCCATCTATGGCGTCTTGCCTACCAGGACTAATTCTATTTTGACAGCTATTTATTAATCTAACTTGTTATATGTGAACTTTATATTTTTTATTGGATTTTCTTCTGTTTTTAGACCTGTACAGCACCTTGGTTATAGAAAGGCACTTAAAAAATAAAGTTATTATTAAGTTATTATAAAGGTGGATGCTTTTGTATCAGCATAGCATGATTGCCCTTTCAGTGGCATGTTGTACTTCTGCTGCAGAAGGCTGGTAGAACAATTCTGTGTGTACAGTCCATTTTGCACAGTCTCCATTCATGTCGGTGAATGCATGGAATCATTTAGTTTGAATGTCATCCTTGTTGGTAATGCACTGGCATTCCATTGTCAGTGTGTAAGCCATATCGCTGAAAAAATGTGGACATTTAAAAAGTCAAAGCATTGTCTTACATGGCCATTGCAAATGCTGACATATGTCACTTGTGTTTTGTGGATGTAGGGATGTTACATTATGTGCACTACGTTGTCTGTTTAGTAACCTGTCCATGCATTGTACATCATGGCCACCATGGCACACTTTGGAGACACTCAATGAATGTATAGGTCAGTACACTGAGTGGATTGCAAATACACACCAGTCTGGGTGGGGGTCTGTCATTGGGGATTTAGTAGATGCCTAGCTGTACCATCTGTCAGGTTCAGTTACAAGAGTGGGTGGGTGTGAACACCACACTAAAGTGAACCGATATACTACACACAGCACTTTGATTGGTGTTGGGAGAACACATGCTCTATTACTGTGTTGTGCCTGCCAATGGTCAGACAATGGGTGGGTAGTACTGAAGACAGATGGAAATGGACATATTATAACTAGCAGCAATAGGTTAATTTGTGTCTCCTCTTTTTCTTGTATGAAGAAATTGGTAAAAAATAGATCCAGTGTCCCAGCTGCATGGTTATGAAGATGTTGGTCTGTGGCGCCAATCAGTTGTCAACCACCTGTACCGGTCTGCTATTTCTACATCTGATGGCAATGTAGACATGATTGCAGCCAAGTGGGAGAGCATGATGAACCATGTCACAAAAGTTCACTCTGGCCATGCCAACCCTTTATTTGACCAATGTGCTCATGAGCTGCATTACACAAAATTTTATGATTATGACTAGGTGAAACATAATTTCGCCTCGGATAGCAATTTTGCGTAATGTGAAATTTCACCAATATTTTTCAATTTTGCCTGCAAATTTGCAATGCATTGTGGGTAAATAGCTGAAATATCACTTGGCAGGCCATTTCCTGCACAGTATATTGCTTGTTGAGTAGGAGAGCACTTCAGTGTGGTGCATCACAGCCAATAAACCCTTTAAAATCCTCTTTATTTATTTTGAGAGCTAATTGCTCTAAATTATGTCCCTAGTGCTGCTAGTGAACAGTTTTTTGTTTTGGTATCTTTGGATAATACTTAGTTAAACTTAGGTAGTGTTTTCAGTTTTCTCTGTGTCTGTGAGGGAGTTGAGTGGGTGAGGGTTGACCGTGTGTGTGTGTGTGTGTGTGTGCGCGCGTGCAAGCGCGTGAAAGCAGGGCAGGCTAGTTCCCAATATTTGACAGATTTCTCACAAGTTGTGAGTGAGTTTTTGTCATTTCTTTTGTCTTAATATTTTTGTTGGTGTGCTACTTATTTGTAATATTTTTCTTACATATTGATGCTTTTTGGGTAAATTTATCTGAACAGTTACTCATTCTGAGTAGTTCTGTTCCTGTTTCCCTTTGTTTAATCACGTTTCTGCTTTATTTTTGTATTGGAAGTATTCGTGGACACTGAACACTTGTCCATATCCAGGTACACTGCATTGTTGAATTGCTCACATAAATTAATAGTGTGGTCTAGCCTCTGCATTGCAGCATTCCTGTTTTTCTGTTTAATTTGTATAGCATATTAACCCTTTCTCCCTGTTACACCACTGGTGTTTACTACCTGACCCATACTTTATAAAAAAAAAAAAAACTACATAGTTTTCAAAAGAGTGGTGGTTCCTGCAAGATTGTTGGAGGTGACTTTGTTTATTCATTTGAAATCTTGTCCCTTCCATCTGATATATCTATAAGCCAAAATTGTATTTAGTAAGTACTAACACATTACAGTACTTGCCTTCTCCAGACACCACTTATCTGGACCGTAGATCTTATTGTGACTGTGAGGTGTTCTGTGCAGTTGGTTTACAGTTTAGTTTAGTAAACTGAAAAACCAGCAGCAGGAGGACGCAAGTGCAAGTAGCAGGACAATTTTGCAGGAGGATTTATTTTTCTCAGCATGGCAAACTGGCTGTGCCACCCCATTTGCCTATTTCATAATTCACTAAATAATTGTATCTCCCTTCTCTCACAATTTTGCCATTTGGTTGTTCTGGACTTACTGTATAAGGCCAGTTTTGCACACAACAGCAGCAGCTAGCAGCAGCAAGATTAGGCCAGCAATCCTTGGTAAATAGTGTCAGAAGCTACATTTTGAGGTCCATGAGGTGGGGGGAATACCATATAACAGCATAACTGACACCAGATTTCTGTCTCAATTTACTGTAATCTTTTTTGGGAAACATTTCTGGACTTCTGGGGCACATTAGGCAGTGGCAGCACCAAGATTAGGCCTGAAAACCGTTGCAAACGGTGCAGAAAACATCAGATTTCGGTCCTGGTGGTGGATGTGAAAAACATGTGCATCAGGTATGACATAACCAGTATCATGGAAGGAATGATGGTGCCTTGGGGGAACGGGCGTTTTTATCTTACTTATATGGAAGCACTTTTTACATAGTTTACTTGCCATGCTCAAATAAAGAATGAGCACTTTATGGACATGTGCTGTGGTGAGTACTTCTAACTTTAAGTTGAAGCAACTCACACAACGTATTTGAATTAAAAAAATACATACTCTGTGCACATAGCCCAGATGGCGGACAGCCTTTGGCAGGAGCCTGCCTTTCATTTGCAAATGCCATATATATGGAATGCAACTGCATTACACATCATAATGTTATTAAAAGTAATCTTGTAGGTGTAACCAGCTCTAAGAAGTAACACACACACACACACACCACAAATATAAAGGGAATAAGGTGTTTATTAGGGGAGGGATACATGGACATGGTACAGAATAAGTATAGCAAATGACAGGCAGGATCAGGAGGACAAGAGTAAAACAATGAGTGGGGAAAAGTAGTAGAGAAAGAACAAGAAAAGGGACTGAATTATATATGGAGCATAAGAGAGTAACAAACTCAACAGCAATGGTCAAACAAATTATTTTACATACAAAATAAAGAAACAAGGACTTTAGGATGTAGATTAAAGAGGACAGAACAGATTTATTGTTTTTATTTTTTTTAGGAGGTAACATACAAACAACAGAATAGAGGATAGAAAAATGAAAACAAAAAAGACAAATGAATTTGTGCTGCCACATTAACCGCCAGTGGGGCTGCCACGCAGTTCTGACAGAATACCCATGATTTTGTCAACATCACTGTGACAGGGTCTTGGATGCTACCTTCAAGAGACCTCCACCCCCCCCTTTTCTTTCTTTTATTTATTGTTTTTTTTGTTCTCCAAGTCTGTTGCAACAGCATTCTATTCTGTGCTTTCCCTTGTCTGTCCTCCTTAATTCTTCGCCATATCTCGTTCCCCATTAGGTAGGAAGGCCACCTACCTAATTTTCTCCCCGTCTCTGATCTTCATTTACAAGGTCTCTTGATATCAGCTCTGATTCCGTTCTGTACTCTGTGAATGCTCACCTACACGAACATGTACACAAAGTCTGCTCAAATGTATGCATGTTGCAGTAGCAAGTCGGCGTTACTAAAAGTGTAAAAAAAACCTTTTATTCAGTCTGTAGTTGCGAGGTGAGGCTGCTGAAGGGATAAAAGGGAGAGAAATATCAGCTACTGCAAGAAAACCACCCCTACTAAGGCACAGACCATTTTGTACAAGCTGAAGCCTGAATCTGATGCTAGGAACCGAGGAAAGAAAGGAAACCCCTACTAATACAGTCTCCTTGGTATTTAGGGCTACATTTTCTCAGTTAAGCACTCGCTCGCGAATTCAGCCTTCCTGCTGAGCGGGGATTGAAATGTTAGTTCTAAGAAACGGGGGGGTGGGGTGTTCCGTTGCTTGGAATCTTAGAGCACAAAGCTTTAGTATGGAGGTGCTGTATGGAGTCTGAGTGAGACAAACATTGTGGGTTCTGTTAAACCAACACTTTTTGCATTTAGCTATAATACTGATTGTTTGAGCTGCAATAATGATTGGATTTTAACATTTACCTTTTTGGGATGTTTCTTGCAGAGCTTAGCGCTGTAACCTGACAATCTCAGGACTCCATTCCCTCCACCTTATTCTCTGTTCACCTAAGAGCTGGCCGGCCAAACACATCATATATTTATACAGAGAATGTGTGGGAGGAGCCTGAAGATCATAGGTACAGCCCATTTTTGTGTTAATATCTGTTAAAAACATTTACTGGAACACTTCAACTCCTCCAATGTGTTAGATACCTTGAATGTGAATGACTGAATATATCAAAGTGAAATTATGATGGTTTATAAAGCGCTTAACTTTTAGTTATGTAAGAAGGGGAAGGGCGTCCCTGATCACATGTTAACTTTGTCTTATATAATCAGTAAAAGGCTGTTCTTGGGCAGTCTAGTCCAGGGGCTCAGCAAGGAGCTGACCCTATCCTTAATATATTCTAAGGGCTGTTATTTGCTTTGTGTATTCCTTGGACTTTGAAACATCTGGATTGTTATTGGAAGAAGTATTCCTTTTTTATTTTGTTATTCGTACAGTTCGTTTAATTTTTTATTTGTTCTGAATAAAACCTGTGCACTACGTTTCATCTACTCTGGTGTCTGAGTCTGGATCCCACAACACTTCTACACTGGTGTCAGAAGCTGGATGCTCCAGTGCTATGTTTAGCGGTCTTGGGGATTTGAATATCTGTCAAGGTATTCATGACATCATAGGATGGAACAAGCTGCTACCAGCACCCCAGCTGCCAGTTTACCTGAGGGTGTACAGACCCGCAAGATGACGGAACTAACTCAAGAACCTTTATGGACTGGTTCACCTGATGTGAGGAGAAGGTAGACCAAGAGAGAGGAAAAGGACAAAGAGGAAGGAGCTACCACTGCAGAGGAATACATTCCTGAAGGGAGACCTCCTGAGGAGACACAGGATCTTTTGAGGTGGTTGTGTACCTGGCAATTGGATCTAGAGAGACAACAAGAATATGATCGCATGCAAAATGAAGCACATTGGACAGACACCTTACGGGCCATCCAAGCTATAGGTGTAGCTAGACCTCCGGTAGTGAGAGAGGTGGAGGGACCCAAGTATATCAAACTTTCCAAGCTAACAGAAATCGATGACATTGAGGCCTATATGACAACTTTTGAAAGGGTGGCGTAAGCCTGCAAATGGCCTAAGGAACAATGGGTTGTGCGATTAGCCCCATATTTATCTGGAAAAGCTCAACTTGCTTACAGTTACATCGACAGTAGACATGTGATGACTATGACTATCTGAAACAGGCAATACTGAAGCGTTATGATATTAGTATAGAGACATATCGACAGAGGTTCTGAACCTACAGATATCATAACGCAGACTCACCACAGGAAGCATATACGCGCCTGCAGGACCTGTGCTATAAATGGCTACAACCCATGACAAAGACCATAGAACAAGTGATGGAGGCCATCATACTAGAGCAATTCATCAAAATATTGCTGCAGAAAACTCAAATGTGGGTGAGGGAACATCACCCAGAGACATCACAGAAGGCCATCAGCCTAGCAGAAGATTATATATCTGCTAGATCTTCTAGACCAAAACGTAGCTGCAGAATAAGAGGACCCTCACCCACAGTAAGACCCTCCCTGCCTAATACTATTGACACTGCTATTAAAACTGGGGGAACTTTGAATACCATCTCTACGGGGCCTATCAGACCTGGGAGGGGCCAGAACTCGGACATTATTTGTCATGGATGTCAAGAAAAGGGGCACATTGCTAGGTTTTGCCCTCGTAAAAAAAAAGAGTACTCCCATTTAGCTCTAGCCAATTGGGGTCGCTATATGATTCTGGCGCATCTAAATGGAATGGAGTTGCCTACCTTTTTAGACTCTGGCAGTAAACAGACACTAGTGCAGGCATCCTTGCTGCCAAAGATAAAACATGTGAATACAACCAGGGTTACATGCATTCATGGGGATATTCACACCTATCCAGTGCAATATATCACTCTGGGGGTGCACGGACGGGAACAACAGTTGGCAGTTGGTTTAGTACCCAATCTTTCTGTACCTCTAGTAATTGGGCACGCCTATCCAGATTTTGACACTCTTTTGCCCAATAACTGTGAATTGGCTGCTGTCACTATGAGGGCACAAAGCCAACAGGTACCATCAGTACTCAATTGTTTCCTTTTGCAGATGACATTTTTTCTAGCCCCAGGAAGGGCCGGAAGGCAAAACGTATCAGGAAAAGAGAAAAGTCATTATGGAACAATAAAAATGAAATTGTCTCAATAATGGACAAACAGAATGTACATGACATGTTCAAAATAGAACAAGTAAAGATGTGACTTTACAAACTTGTTTTTCACAGCTGGTGAAATCTGACAGCAGGGATGAGTATCCTAGATACGTTATAACTGACCAACTGTTGTATACAGAGTGTAAACATCCTAGGACGGGGTTGGTAATAGATCAGTTGGTGGTTCCATCCCGATATAGGGAACAATTAATTTCTCTAGCCCATGATATCCCTATGGCAGGCCACTTGGGTAGAGATAAGACGCTAAGTAGACTACTATATAGGTGTTTCTGGCCAGGAATCCAAGCACAAGTTTCGACATATTGTAGCAGTTGTCCGGAGTGTCAGAAGGTAGCTGATATTACCAGGATGGACAAAGTACCCTTACAGCCACTTCCATTAATTACCAAACCTTTTGAATGCATAGCGATGGACATGGTAGGTCTATTACTGAGGAGCAGTAAAGGGAATCAATTCATCCTGGTAATATGTGACTATGCCACCCGCTATACAGAAGTGATTCCCTTGCAAAATGTTACAGACCCTCACATAGCGGATGAATTGCTGAAGGTTTTCAGTAGAATGGGGGTACCCAAAGAGATCTTGACAGATAGGGGTAGTAACTTTCGGTCATGTCTATTGACCCGCCTCTACCAGTCTATGGGTATAGGAGCTTTATACACCTCTCCCTATCACCCTCAAACCGATGGGTTGGTGGAGATGTTTAACAAAACCATGAAAAAAATGCTAATGAAATTTGTAACAGAGGAAGGCAAGACCTGGGATGTACAGTTACCCCTTTTAATGTTCACCTACAGGAAGGTACCACAGTCTTCTACGGGATTCTCCCCGTTTGAACTGCTCTATGGGAAAAACCCTAAAGGACTCCTAGATATTATGAAGGAACAATGGGAAGGCATGAAGGGCACAGAGGGTACACCCCGATTGGAGTATGTTACCCAATTAAGAGATAAATTGAAGAATTGAAGAACTACACTGACCTTGCACAGCATTATAATCAAGGTAAACAGACAGTCCAAAAACAATTCTATGACAGAGGGGTGGGCCAAAAAGACTTGCAGCCAGGGGACAAAGTATTGTTATTACTACCCTCTACAGATAACAAGTTGACTATAAAATGGCAGGGCCCTTATATTATTCAAAGGCAGGTAGGGCCTGTAAACTATGAAGTTGATGTCCCCGAAAGAAGGAAAAGGTTGCAAATCTATCATGCCAACCTATTAAAGAAATGGCAAGAGAGACGACCATCCCCCTGTTTTGTTTGTATATCCTGAGCAAAACAATACTGAGCTAGAACAGGCCTATCAGAGGTTAGAAGGTAATGAAGGATATGAGTCAGTGGACATAAACCCAGAACTGGGCACGTTACAAAGACAAGCATAAAATAACATACTAGAGCCTTATAAAGGACTGTTCTCCTGCCAACCTGGGAAGGCCTTGGGAGTAGAACATCAAATACATCTAAAACAGGAGACACCTATCAGGCAAAAGCCCTACCCCCTACCAGAGAGGGTACGGAGTGAGGTTATTAAAGAACTGAAAAAAAATGCAAGCTTTAGGGGTGATAGAACCCTCCACTAGTGAGTGGGGATCACCAATGGTCGTGGTGGAAAAAGAAAGGAGGCGGCATAAGGCTATGTCTTGATTTCTGTCGTCTCAATGCTGTATCAAAATTCGATGCATGCCCTATGCCCCGAATCGATGACATCATTGACCATTTAGGGAAGGCTGAATGTATTAGCACCTTGGACCTCACAAAGGGGTATTGGCAAATACCCCTTAACCCCCTGGCCAAAGACAAGACAGTTTTCAGCACCCCACTAGGACACTTCCAGTTTACAACCATGCCATTTAGGCTCCATGGGGCACAAGCCACGTTTCAACAATTTATAGATAATATACTCAGAACACATATGGAATATAGTACTGCATACCTGGATGACGTGATAGTGTTCAGTCCCAGTTGGAAAGACCATTTACGTCCTCTAAACCAGGTTTTGGGAGCCATTTCCCAAGCAGTAGTAACCATAAATCCAACAAAATGTGCTTTGGCCATAAAGGAGGTCAAATATCTAGGCATCAGGATAGGGTACGGCCAGGTGAAACCAGACATAGGCAAGGTGGATGCCGTGGCCAATAGTCCTTGCCCTTTAACTAAACGTCATGTAAGATCCTTCCTAGGCCTTCCTGGTTATTATAGGCGTTTTGTGCCCAATTTTTCAACTATTGCAAGTCATTTAACAGATCTAACAAGGAAAAACAACCCGTCCAAGGTGAAATGGATACCGGCATGCGCAGAGGCATTTTGCACCATAAAAGGGTATATATGTTCTTCTCCTCCTGTACTTAGGAGGCCTGATTTTAGCCTACCTTTTGTGGTACAGACTGATGCCTCCAACACAGGGATAGGTGCCCTGTTATTTACTAAAGCCTACCTGTTGCCTTAATTGAGGGCTGTTTTTACCTTATGGAACTTTATTTTACAGGTAAAAGGGACTTTATTTTAAGGCAGGCTTAAACTGTGGCTACTATCTGCCCTTGCCTGTTGAAATTGCTGCTGAAAATGGCGTTATTTAGGTAATCTACAGTGTTGGGATTCCAATTACCGCTGTTAGTCTCTCTCCGGCCTTAGAGGGCTGCATCTCTCACAGTAATTGTGGTCATTCCTACTAAAATACAGTGTTTATTTTTTGCTTAGATGTGACCTGAATTAGACAGTACTTGTGGTCATTCCTGCTGAAATACTGCGTTTATTTTGCTTAGATGCGACCTGAATTAGACAGTACAATCCAGTCAACAACTTGTGCCTGTGTCGCAGTTGATTTTCTCCCAACCTGTATTCCCTATCTTTGGACCCCCCCCAGCCTTTCCTGCCCCTCGCTGCATGTTTTTTTGAAAATAGTGCGTTTATTTTTGCTTAGATGAGACCTGAATGAGACAGAATTTGTGGTCATTCCTGCTGCAATACTGCGTTTATTTTGCTTAGATGGGACCTGAATTAGACAGTACTACACAGTTAACAACTTGTTCCTGTGTCGCAGTTGATTTTTCTCCCTACCTGTGTTTCCTATCTGTCCTTGGACCCCCCCCAGCCTTTTTTGCCCCACGCTGCATGTTTTCTTAGAACTGCCTCCCCCCCTGCACACCTGGGTATATAGGAGGCTCACTGATGTAATCTCTCTCCACAGGGATGCTACCTTATCCCCGAGGGTCCATCCTGGAAGGTCGCGAGGGTGGCCGCAAACTGCTCTCCCCCACCACCCAAGACGAGCCCACTGCAAGCAAGGTAAAAATATACAGGCTTGACTGAAAGTACACTGCCTCCAGTTGAAACTTTGCAGCATCGCTTGTAAAAAACTGAGTCTGTTCATTTGCAATGAATTTACCAAAACTGCTCACTGGAGAGACTGCTCCCTCTCCTAAAAGAGAAAAGCTGCTTACCGGTGGGGTTTGTGGAGCCTCACAGTGGTCCCTGCTTACTCCTGGCATGCACGCAGCCAAGTGGTGGAGCACAGCTGCTTCTCTCTGCTGCCTCTGGAAAGGACTGGCCCCCGCGTTTGCGCCGCTGCCCCACCACCCCCACCACCACCCGTGGTCGTCACTGAGCTATATAGCTCACATCACATGGGCCAAATTAACCTATCAGCCCACTTTACCATCTGCAGGCTATATTTACTCACCACCAGAGGGCTCATCTCTTTTTCTCTTTGTGTGCACTGGCCTGACGGATTACAGAGTCTCAACCAAGGCACATAAAACACAGGATACGAGCTGTCCCTTGACCCCTCCAAAAAGCCTTGACTCTACCCCTTTCTGTAGCACCTCAATCGACACTTCACAAGCTAGCTTTCATCCCGGGGTGCTGATAGGTACATTCATATAATACATGGATCTCTGATCACTGTGCCTTAAGACCCTGTCGCACCAGGGAGCCCTTCTTACGCTGGCTTGTACTACCTTTCCCATTGCTAAGCAGCGCACCCCATTGGGTGATGTATATAATGTCCACACTGCTCATATCTCTGCCCACTGCCTGGAGGGACCTGTTCCTCCTGGGTTACCTCGCTGCCCCCATGAGACTGGGCCATGGCTCCTCTCGTGCAGCTGGTCAACTTACCCTCCTGTCAAGGTCCCTCAGCAACCCCCTACCCTCCTAAGCCTCCTCCGGCCTGGCTATCCAAAAAAGGCCTAAAAATAGTGCATCTAAACATCCGCAGTATTCTACATAACCTAGCGGAACTGACAGCCTGGGCGGCCCTGTATGAGCCAGACATCATGGGTATCATGGAAACCTGGCTGAAACCTTGTATTCCTGACACCGCATGTGCCATTCTGGGTTACAGACTCATTAATTGGGACAGGGGTGGTAAAAAACGTGGGGGTGTGTACTCCTATACTATAGGGGGCACCTCAACGTATCCCCGGTGTCTCCTTCACCCCCCAACACCACAGGTTGTGAATTCATTCACTCCCTCCTCCTGCTCGGAAACACAAAAAAGGTGCACCTGGTCTGTGCCTACAATCCCCCTAAGGGAGGCATGCCAGGACTCTCCTCTCTACTTGACCACCTTAAAGACAAGGTAGGTTCAAATGAGGTGCTAATCCTGGGGGACTTCAACCTCAACTGGCTGGGGCCTAATACCAAACAATACGAGCTACTTCTCTCAGGCCTCGCCCTCAGTCAGACCATCATGAAACCCACCAGATCTCCCCCCAGGTGGACAAGGGCTTGCTAATTGACTGGTTACTGAGCAACAGATTAGAAAAAAATCCTCCAATCTGGTACACTCCGGGATGCCATCTCTGATCACTCTCCTATATACTGCATCTGGGGATCCGCAGCCCCCAAAATTCCCAGTAGAGTGATACAGATGAAGGACTACTCCAAGCTCATCCTCAATGACTTCCTGGAGGACCTACGCTGTGCTGACTGGACTAGGGTACCTAGCACCAATGACCCTGCCGTAGCACTGGACCACTTCCTTGCGGTTTTCATCCCACTGCAAAACAGACATGCTCCCCTTACAAAAAGGAGGGTGAGAGGCACTGTCACAAAGTGGCTCCATGGAGGCCTATTAGCTCTAATGAAGCAGAGAGACAAGTGCTGGATAAACCACAAAATCTCCAGCGACATCCACGACCTCCTTGAATATCAACGGCTTAGAAACTCCTGCAAGTCCACCATACGCACCGCCAAGACTGAGTTCTGTAAATCTGCCATGCTCAACTCGGCCTACAACCCCCAGCGCTTCTGGCAAAACATCAAAAATATGGTCGGAGGATCCGCCAAGAATTCGGTCGCCGACATGAATGTTGGGGGGGGGGCCAACTGTAATAACCCACAGACCATAGCCTCAGCATTCAATGGCTTGTTCTTCGAACTGTCTGCCCCCCCCCCACTCTCCACCCCTGAACCTCTGGACAACCCCCCCCACTCCCCGTCCACCATTTTACCTTAAACTAATTTTTGTTAGAGAGACTCAAGCTCTCCTTGCTGGTCTTTTACACCATACAGGGGCGGGATATGATAACCTCGAGCCGAAGTTACTTAGTTTGGGGGCGCTCCTCCTCGCCCGGCTGATTACTCACATTTTCAACTCTTCCCTTCCCTTGGGAATTTTACCTGTTATTTGGAAAGTGGCCAAGGTTGTCCCAGTGTTTAAGCACGGCGACCCCAAGGAGATGAACAACTATCGCCCCATTGCCACACTCTCTGCTACCAGCAAGCTACTTGAAAAGGCCATAGCTGCACAAATCTCCCATTACATGCAGGAGTATGCAGTTCTCTCCCCTGCGCAGCATGGGTTCAGGAAGGGGCACAGCACAGCGACTGCTTTTGCAGTGGTCATCTCAGAGGTCAGATCTGCGACGGACCTTGGTAAACTGACTGGAGCCATCTTCGTTGACCTCTCTAAGGCCTTCGACCGGGTTGATCACAACCTCCTTTACTCCACTCTACTCTCGCTTGGTTTCTCCCCCCGAGCCCTTACTTGGTTCTCCAACTACCTTGGGGGTAGACAGCAACACACCTGTTTCAACCGTGCCCTATTGGACCTTTCCCCAGTCAAATGTGGAGTCCCCCAAGGGTCCGTTCTTGGTCCCATTCTGTTCTCCCTTTACATAAACAAACTCCCCTCCACTGCTACCTTCAGGTCCACCACACTCTATGCAGATGACTTGGTACTATTATCTAGCTCCCAGTACATCGCACCCATTAACTCCCAACTCAACTCAGACTTTGAGCGTATCCGAAACTGGCTTGTGGGACACAAGCTCACCGTTAACCTAAAGAAGACCCATGCCATGTTATTCGGTTCGGTGGCCAAAACCGCCTCCTGCCCTACTCCCCTTGTCATTCATGGGAGCAATAGCTCCCTCCTGCCAGTCTTGGAATCCACCAGATACCTAGGTGTGACCCTAGATCCTCAGCTTGATCTCACTGAGCATCTTTGGAACATCTGCAAAGCTTCAAACAGCAAGCTCGGTTTTGCCTACAGGGCAAAGGACTGCCTCACTCCGGCTGCTCGGCTTACCATAGCCAGGGGGATTCGCCTACCCACACTCTGATATGGGCTTGTTGCCTTTGCGCTGGTCCCAAATGCCAGACTAGCAAAATGGGATACGGCCTACAACAACATATGTCGCTTCGCCCTCTCTGCGCCTCGCCTTACGCATCGGTGTGACCTCTACGCCCGACTGGAGTGGCTCCCCCTGAAAAACACTGAGCCTTTGTCCTCGGCAACTTTGTAGATAATATAGTCTGAACTGCAGGACCTTCTGCTCTTGCCTTTCCCATCAAACACTGTTCCCCGGCCTACCGCCTCAGGTCTAGCTCGACTCAGGTTTGCATGGTCCCGAGGACCCGCTCCCTCACTGGTGACTAGTCCATCACCGTCTATGCTCTGAGACTATGGAACTCCCTCTCTGCCCTAGTCCGGGCCTCCCCCTCACACCCCGGCTTCAAAACTTCCCTATGGAAGTTCCTCAAAGCAGCCTCCCCTTGTCTTTGTGCCTACTAGATGCAGGGGAGTCCCTCCCTCACCCACGACACCTCTCCTACATGCTGAAATCAGCCTCTGCCACTCTCCATTACAGCACTTGCCCCCTTACCCATTAGCTCCCTCCATAGTAGCACCTAGATGACCCCATGTTTTCTTGCCTTGCCCTCTGGGCATGCGACTGTGGGGCAGTTCTCTTCCTTCAGCTGGAGCCTGACTCCGTCGTGGTGGTCCTCCCCCTCTCTATACTAGCTAAGTACCCTGTTGGCGTACTGGACTGTCTACACTACCCTTTGTCTGTTACCTGACAATCACCCTGTTAGTGCACTGTTTACACTCCCCTTTGGGTTACCTGATAATCTCCTGCCTCCCCATGCTCCCGTGAAACCCTGTGGTTGTAATGTCTTCTTTACCGTATCATGCAAGATGCAATGTCTTCTCTACCATTTAATACAAGATGTATTTGTATCATGTTTCTATTTCTGACTCTGTACCAGGTCTCTATATTGTACTCTGGCTCCACCTGTTACGTGGGCCCGTATGTTACCATGACAATGTACCATGTTTTCTGTATCGTAATTTTTTTTTCTTCTGTATTGTAATCTCCTGGGTCGCACCTGAAAATAGGCACTTGTTGTCTAGTGTGCTTACCTGGTTAACAAAAACAAATAAATAAATAAATAGAAGGGAAGAGCATCCGGTAGTATACATTAGCAGGAAGTTGCATACAAGAGAAACCAAATACTCAACTATCAAAAAAGAATGTTTGGCCCTAAAATGGGCAATAGAAGCCCTAAAGTTTTATCTTTGGGTGGTGGACTTCGAGGTGTGGACAGACCATAACCCCCAAGCTGGCTGCACGCCATAAAAGACAAGAATCTCCGGATCATGCGATGGTATTTGGCATTACAGCCACACAAGTTTACCATCAAACATAGACCCGGTTCCACCAATAAAAATGCAGATAATATGTCCAGATATGGAGTAGGACACAATGAATCTACTCAGGTAGAAACAGACCTCGGGGTAATGAAATAATAGGTATCTGAATATATATTCTGATACCATTTTGTATGTTTGTATGATGACTTAAATGGGACCCCGAGGTGGAGCTTCAGAGAGTGGAAGGGCTGAAGCTCCATCTCTTCTCAGAGAGATCTGGTTATCCTTTGCATATTTAGGAACTGTTATGGATTCACAGAAGAAATAGAAACCCTTTATAGGGTTCCCTCTTAGGTGGGGAGGAGTATATGACAGGGTCTTGGATGCTATCTTCAAGAGAACTCCTTTCCCCCCCTTTTCTTTCTTTTATTTATTGTTTTTTATTTGTTCTCCATGTCTGTTGCAACAGCATTCTATTCTGTGCTTTCTCTTGTCTGTCCTCCTTAATTCTTCACCATATCTCATTCCCCATTAGGTAGGAAGGCCACCTGCCTAATGTTCTCCCTGTCTCTGATCTTCCTTTACAAGGTCTCTTGATATCAGCTCTAATTCCGTTCTGTACTCTGTGAACGCTAGCACACTTGCCTACACGAACATGCACACGATGCCTGCTCTAATGTGCGCATGTAGCGGTAGCGAGTCAGCATTACCAAAAGTGTAAAGAAAACCTTTTATTCAGTCTGTAGTTGCGAGGTGAGGCTGCTGAAGGGATAAAAGGGAGAGAAATATTCACTACTGCAAGAAACCCCCCCCCCCACTAAGGCACAAATCGTTTTGTACAAGCTGAAGCCTGAATCAGACACTAAGCACAGAGGAAGACAAGGAAACCCTTAGTAATACAGTCTCCTCTGTATTTAGGGCTATATTTTCTCAGTCAAGCGCTCGTCTGGAATTCAGCCTTCCTGCTGAGCGGGGATTGAAATGTTAGTTCTAAGAACGGGGGGTGTTCCGTTGCTTGGAATCTTAGAGCACAAAGCTTTAGTATGGAGGTGCTGTATGGAGTCTGAGTGAGACAAACATTGTGGGTTCTGTGAAACCAACACTTTTTGCATTTAGCTATAATACTGATTGTTTGAGCTGCAATAATGATTGGGTTTTAACATTTACCTTTTTGGGATGTTTCTTGCAGAGCTTAGCGCTGTAACCTGACAATCTCAGGACTCCATTCCCTCCACCTTATTCTCTGTTCACCTAAGAGCTGGCCGGCCAAACACATCATATATTTATACAGAGAATGTGTGGGAGGAGCCTGAAGATCATAGGTACAGCCCATTTTTGTGTTAATATCTGTTAAAAACATTTACTGGAACACTTCAACTCCTCCAATGTGTTAGATACCTTGAATGTGAATGACTGAATATATCAAAGTGAAATTATGATGGTTTATAAAGCGCTTAACTTTTAGTTATGTAAGAAGGGGAGGGGCGTCCCTGATCACATGTTAACTTTGTATTATATAATCAGTAAAAGGCTGTTCTTGGGCAGTCTAGTCCAGGGGCTCAGCAAGGAGCTGACCCCATCCTTAATATATTCTAAGGGCTGTTATTTGCTTTGTGTATTCCTTGGACTTTGAAACATCTGGATTGTTATTGGAAGAAGTATTCCTTTTTTATTTTGTTATTCGTACAGTTCGTTTTATTTTTTATTTGTTTTGAATAAAACCTGTGCACTACGTTTCATCTACTCTGGTGTCTGAGTCTGGATCCCACAACACTTCTACAATCACCCTTGATTTTAGCAATCTCCCCTCGGGCATCATTAAATTCCTGTCTGAAATCATTTAACTCCTGTCGTTGCTGGTGGACTTTTGACAGGACATCTGATAAATCTGCATGTGTCACTGCTGGCAGGGTGGGGGTTGCCTGTACTACTGGCTCTGGATAGAGAGGGCCCTGATGGGGTCTTGATGCTATTGCAGACTGCTGCTATTGTCTGGTCCGGCGAGCCTGGTGAGGACGCTTAACAGGTCCAACCATGCCTCTCTCCTGCTTACCCCTTCAGTGCTCACACCCACACTGCTCCCCACAGCTGCCATTGATGCTGCTGCCACTTCCTGCAGTTTGAGGTCCCATTGAAGCAGGTGGTGGTGGTGCAGCATGTGGCTCCACTGGCCACTTGTCCTGAAGTGGGAACCAGACTTATCACAATGCACTTCCTGCCTGCATAAATTGCAGGTGACCACTGGGTCACCTGCCAAACTTGCATAAAAAATCCCAGGCAGGAGAACTTCCGGGATGGCAGGCCGGTGGGGGGAGGGCAGATGATGCCTCAGGCACTGACTCCTCCTGCTGCTGGGGTGGAGGAACAATATCCTGGTGCTGGGTAGGGGGCACTGTCTCCTGCTGCAGTGGAGAGGCCACAGTTGCCTCCTGCTGCTGGGGAGGGGGCACAGTTGTTTGTTGCTGGGTGCTGTGGCATTTAATTTTTAATTGACATCTGAAATGTGCACCTGTCAAGGCAGCATACAGGTGCCCCACTGCCTCTACACTTTTCCATTATGCCCACCACCACCAATTTAAACAAAAAAAAAACAGAGATAGAGACTGAGAGAGAGAGAGAAACAGGGGGGAGGGGGGTCACACACACACACACACACACACACACACACACACACACACACACACACACAGTCCACAGGTACTAGAATATGAAATGGGACAAAGACAAACAAGAAAATGTTTGATGCATAAACTACTTAATTTGTGTTATTTTTTCAAAGTGCACTTGGCAGTCACAGGGCTCTAACTGAGTCTAGATGCTGCGTGCTTCTTTGAGATACAGTATGTAGCACAGGAAATGAACCACTCACTTCCTGTCTGTTTAGACTCAACCATGTGACCACCAGCAGAGAGAAAAGCCCAGTTTCACCTATTAGAAGCGCAAGGCGAAATTGGGCAGTGAAATTTCACCAAAAGACCATAATTATGTGAAATATTTTGCTGGGCGAAATTGACAATTTTGCCGGGATTTCGCCATCGAAGCATCTCTAGTATCCATTCATTTCCAGCTGAGAAAGGGACAGTGAAATTAAAGGCCATAGTAACATCAAAGTTACTGATAAATGACATTAGAAAACTCTCCACACAACACTAGATATCCAGTCTCTAAGCTTTTCATAGCTTGGTACTGCATTATGCACCAAAGCACACGACTTTCTCTAATCTTGGGATGTGGACCAGGTTTTATATGTTTTATTCTCAAAACTACTGAGATAGGATTTGTATTGTTAGTAAAGGTATGAATTATCTTTGTGATTCACTTGCAAGGTTAATCCTCATAGCCATGCACTACAATGAGAATTCCAAACGAGTACATGCAAAGACCCAGGATAGTAAATGCAGACACTCAATTCAATACCCAAAATACAAGAAGAGTAGTTACTGTGTCAGAATGGATCTTACCAAAGCTATGTATGGCAATAATCTTTTAGTCCATATATGATGCTTGAGAAGACACCGACTGTGCCCAAAGCTGCTGTGGGAACAGTTTAGTGCAGAAAGTTCATACTCTGGAATTGGGTTGTAATCCAAGTGTGGATTACAAAGATGCAGTGCTCTACTCTAAGGTGATTGTCCATGACCAATGCGGTGCCCTCCATTGTCCAACTCACAATAATTACAGTATCCAATAGGATACTTAAAAAAAGTAGACTTGTGCTTCTTGTGCCATCAGCACCTGACTGTTGAGTGAATCTCCTAAACAAGTAACAGATGGACAACCAATGTCTGTGACCGTTAAGTAGAACACAATTTGGACATGGTGCATGCTCAGAATATGAAATGGAGACAGACGCCCATATTGCATGTTTGCCAATGTGAGTGCACTAGCTAATATATGGGAATGGTATGGTGTACATGATAAATGCTAGACAGAAAGAGAAACAGACAACAAAGAACAATAAATACTGTGGTTGCCTACTGCAATGATTTTGTAGGTTGCATGTTTATGGCCCTAGTCAAGTCACTGGTCACACAGTGCTGTCATTGTGCTCACTGACTTCACAGTGTGAGGACACATCAATAGAGAGAGAGAGAAACCAAGAGCAAGCAGCAGTATAAGTAAGCGAATAATCACAATATGGCATGCTATGATATATGCATGCATTACTGTGTGGTGTGGCGCAAAAGGCTGCAGGGAGAGTACGTTCAACTACACAGTGCATGCGTATAATGGATCAACCTCCACACCCTGTGGTGTGTGTGATCTATCTTATAAAATGCCCACAGAAATTGGTTTGCAGCTAAAAGAAGCACCTGTCTACCACTAACAACTGTGGCCAGACCTCTGCATCCAGCCTGCCACCCCCTGATCAAGGAAAGCAGCCACAAGCCCAAACCAGGCTCACCACTTCAGCCAAGTGGCCCTGGCGCTGCTACCTGCCGGCGGCCAGACCTTTGCATCCAGCCCGCCACCCCCTGACCAAGGAAAGCAGGTACGATTGGTCAGCTCCTAGCTCGGAGCTGTCAGGCTTCAATCCCCGTAACTGGACTGGCTCCTGGGGGCTATGGCTGCTTCCCGATTGTATGCTGCAGATCCCCATTGAGAAAGCGAGCACCCAAGGCACCTTTTTCAAAACACAGCTTGGCCATTGCCTTGCTGTACTGCTCTCTGGACAGTTTTTTCACCCCCCCCCACTGCCTCCTCCCTCCTTTATTAAATACACTTCCCCAGTGATTCCCACCCCCTGAGGCCTCACACTAGTCAATTACAGCAACTCCTTAAAGGGGCACTCCTTCCTGCAACTTCTTAAAGGAGTGATCCTCTCTTGTGCTCAAAGTTGACTGCAAAAATGCTGCTTCATCCATTCAGCACAGGATTTCTACTTATTAGTGCAACTGTCACATATCGTGGGTCTCTAAACCCACAGAATTTTCTACACCCAGGCATATTCACAGGCTACCTAAATCTTATACACAAATTTCTAAATGTCCCCCCCCACTGCCACTTACCAGACCTGGCCTCCATACTACCATACACTGCTGTACTCACGTTGAGTACCAACTGCATCTCTCTCATGGGTTTGCCCTTCCAATTAAAGCTATTGTGAAGGCTTACTATCACCCCTCGCCTCGCTGTTTGGCCTTGGAGAAGAGTTTGAGAAACTGCTCATACCTCAAGGGCAAAATTCAGCCATTCCGACTACTTCTTAATGCTATAGAAAAGATGCTCCTGCTGCTACTAATCTGTGCTAGTAATGTCGAATTAAATCCTGGCCCCCCCCCCATTCCTGCCCCAGCTGCCCTACCTTTACTAAAAGGGTTATTTTTGCATTTGAATGCTTGCAGCCTTCTGAAAAAGCTTTATGCTATCAAAATGTGGACCCTCCACTGCTCTCCTGATGTTCATGTAATCTCAGAAACTTGGCTAAGACCAACCACCATGGACTATGAGGTTAACATTTCTTTGTACAACTTGTTTCGTACTCATAGGAAATCCTGGGGAGGGGAAGTAGCCATCTATGTCCGGGACAACATTACCACAACTATGGTGGACACGACTACAGTCCCTAAGGAGTTTGAGTGCCTCACGCTAAGAATTCAACCAGCCAAATCAACCTCTATCTGCATTTTTGAGTGTTATAGGCCCCCTTCAGTAGGCCTCTCTTTGCTCAAACACCCAAGTGACATACTAGCTACCACCTCATTAGAAGTATCCATAATTGGTGACCTCAACCTTGACTGGCTCTCTCCAGTCTCCTTACCATGGAAAGAATTCTGTGATGCCCATGCACTTACCCAAATCATTAATGAAGCTACCCACCCAAACACCAAAAACCCAAAGCGTACCTCCCTTCTTGACCTAATCTTTGTAAGCAAGCCTCACCTCTTCCACTCAGGTGTATTCTTTAACGATATCATCGACCACTGTGCCATTGCATGCGTAAGTTTGACGCAGCTCCAAACCTCTTCTTCTTCTAAATACATCCATAAGAGATGTAAACAGAACTTCTGCCCAGATGCTTTTCTCTATGACCTCCAGTATGCTAACTATCAGAAATTTTACCTAGCATCATCTGCGGAAAAGGCGCACGAGGTACTTCATGAAATACTCACCGAAACCCAAAACCTCCATGCCCCAGTTACCAAAAGCAGAACCAAAAGAAAATCCTGTCCCTGGTTCATGGATAACCTAAAGACTGCCTTATGGCATAGGGATGCTCTTTGGAAGACAGCCAGAAAGTCTAAATCGGCCACAGACTGATCTGCTTTCTGAACCGCAAGGAATTTCTGCACGAAAACTATCAGAGCTGTGAAGTTTAGTTATTTCCGCTCTGAACTTAACATATCCACTAACTCTACTACCAAGTTTTGGAAAACTTTAAGGGAGGTAGAAGGCCATAACAGCACTGACACACTTCCCCACAAAATTTTGACTGGTGGTACCCACACTACAGATAAAAATGAGATCCTTGACCTCCTTAACAATCACTTTGCCACAGCAGGGATGGCTTTTGATACCTCCCCAGCAAATGCCAACAGGGCACAGTTCCTTAGTCAGTCATCTGTTTGCCACAATCCAGAATCTATTGATCCTTACCACTTTTTCTCCTTCTGTCTGGTCACCGTCAAACAGGTTGAGGATCTCTTTCTTCAGCTTGATACTAAGAAAAGTACGGGCACGTATATGATTGAGCTTTTCTTCCTGAAGTTGGCCTACTATATTTTGGCTCCCCCTATTACCCACCTTTTCAATTTGTCTCTCAGTCAGGGCTCCCTCCCCAAGGTCTGGAAGATGGCCCATGTCATCCCTCTATTCAAATCAGGGAACCTCAGCAATCTAAATAATTACCACCCAATCTCCTTGCTCCCAGCTTTGTCAAAACTATTGGAGAAGGTAGTAAATGAACAGCTCAGATCTCATCTGGAAAGTTTTATAAACCCAATTCAATCCGGTTTCCATCCCATGCATAGTACCTCCATTGCCCTTGCTAAGGTTATAAATCACTGGCAGTCCACACTTGATAACAAACAATACATATGCGCCTTGTTTCTGGACCTTAGCAAGGCTTTTGACATGGTGGACCACGATTTTCTCCTGTGACTCTGAAGAAAGCTGGGGTGGACAACCTGGCTCTAAGTTGGTTTGCAAACTATCTTGTGGACAGAGAGCAGCAGGTCAAGGCTGAAGGAGACCTATCACCCAAAAAAATACTCCTTAGAGGTATCCCCCAAGGAACCATACTTGGTCCACTTCTCTATGCCATTTATATCAATCAAATTGATACTGGTCTAAAGTCATCTAGTATCCCTCTCTTCACTGATGATGCAGTGATATACATTGACAGATCAAGCCATTCTGGACCTCCAGAACGATTTTGACATCCTTCAAAAAAATTTATTCAACTTGAAACTCGTGCTTAATGCTAAAAAAACTAAGGCCATGATTTTCTCTCCATTGGCCCCTCATCTCAAAAAAAACAAAACAGATAAGGTTCCTCACATAAGCACCATTTTGGAAGAAGCCCTGGAGTTTGTGGAACAATTCAAATACCTGGGGGTTTGGATTGACTACAAATTGTCCTTCATTGATCACATTGTAGAACTTACTAAGGAACTGCATCAAAGGCTTGGTATTTTCTTCAGGATCAAGCACTCACTAACCCAGGAGGCTAGAAAACTCCTAGTCCAAGCTACCTTCTTGCCTCTCCTAGACTATGCAGACTTCCTATATGGCCATAGTACTAGCACAACTCTCTCCAAGCTTGATGCCCTCTACTACAGCGCTTTTAGGTTAATTTTGAATGCCCCTTATGTCACGCACCACTGCATCCTCTATTCTTCCATAGACTGGAGCTCCCTTAGCTTCAGGACGTAAAAGAATGCTACTCTATGGACATATAAGGCAATCACTCATAAATTACCTCAGTACCTCACAAGCTGCCTAACTCCCTGCATCCCTAGTGCTTATTCTCTCAGAAGTCTTACCATCTTATCTCTGGCTATCCCTAAAGTTAAAATGCGTTTTGGTAGAGCCTCAATAAGCTTCACTCTTCCTATGCTCTGGAATAAGATCCAGAAAACCTTAAGGCTCACTTCCCTGTCATGTTCTCCTCCTTCTTCAAATCCTTGTTCCTGAGGACCTTCTCCAAGGTCTGTCATTGCTTCAAGTCAAGCTCTTAACATCACAATTTGTTACTGCTTTAAATTCTGGACTTAAACCTCAACCATTGCCTGAGGTGTCATTTGAGTCCTCCCTTCTGTCATTGTCCAAATCAAGGTCCCAACATCATTATCTGTCTGCTGCAAATACTGGACTTAAACCCCAATCATTGTCTGTGGCATCTGTCATGTTTCTCCCTTAGAACAGTCCTTCCTTCCTAGGCCATCATGTCCACCCTCTCCAATCTCATCTGACCTTCCCTATTCCCCCATCCACTTCCCAACCCACTTGCCAGGCCATGCCTACAGTACTTATCAAAGGACTCTTACATCTCAATCTTCTTCACACTTTAACGCTAGAGGAACTGCCACTCCTGCTCACTATGACTCCTCCAATGACGTTTACTGTATAAACTTCAGCTCATTACCGTACGTCCATATATCTGTATCTATGCAATTGTATTTAAATGGCACTATCTCCTGTTGAACCTATTGCTATGTTCTGGTAGAAGTATCTTGTTACATGTGATGGTTATATGTTATTATGTTGTTATTACTATGTAATTGTTATGCAGGTTCACTCAAACTGTTATGTCTTAACCCTGTTGGCAATTATTTTGCCCCAGGTCCATCTTGTAAATGAATTTGTCTCAATGATGTTCCACCTGGCAAAATAAAGGTTTTGACTGATTGGTTTGATCCTGTCATAATTATCATGCTGTTACTAGCATGTTGCAATTATTGTGTTGATCTGGCCATGATAAAAAACAGTGTTAAAAACAGTCACAGAAATGTAACATATCTGTGTTTTTGTGGCTATTTTTTTGTGGTTCTACAGTGCCCCCTCCCCAGGACATTTACCATCTGGATACCCCTAGACACAGGGAGGGGAGCTTACAATGGCAATGTAAAGACAAATGTGCAGGGTTGAAAGTGAAACACCTTGCTGTTATGTAAAGATTCATGTTATCTGTAAATATAGGGGTGTTCTATGAACAAAGAAGTATACATAGGGTGGGATATTCAGAAGGGTTGCACCATGCGCAACCCACTGATGCACCCTAGCACAATATTCAAAAGGAGAAAGTGCATGGCACAAATCCCAATGCGCCAGGGTGCATCAGTAATGTATGCCGGTGAAAGTAGGGGGGGCGTGCCCATGCATACCCCCGCACATACCGATATTCAGCCCGGGATGTGTGGAGCCCATGCAGGCACAACCCCTACATGAGCCGCATACAGTTGTTCCAAAAAATAAAGAAGCAACAGCCAGCCACCCACAGGTGAGCTGCCGTGTTGCAGGGCACAACACGGCAGCTGCCAGCCGTGGGTGGCCACCCGAGCTCCAGCGGCACCCTCCGTCGGGTAGTAGCCCCCCATGCCCGATCGCAGGCATATGTATAATAATTACAATGTCCTATATCCCTGGTGATCCAGTGGACCGCTGGCAGCCCAATCGTGGGCATCTGTGATAAATACAAAATGTCCTATATCCCTGGTGGTCCAGTGGACCGCTGGCAGCCCGATCACAGGCATCTGTAATAAATTCAAAATGTCCTATATCCCTGGTGGTCCAGTGGACTGCTCGCAGCCCGATTGTGGGCAGAAGTCTAAAGACAGATCAAATCCCATCCCTGGTGGTCCAGCGGTACCCCTCTCCCCACCCTCCCACTGGAGCCGCCACCCCGCCCCAGTCAGCGGCAGGCGGCTGAAGCCTCACCTGCCGCCAAAGCCAACGACCGATTGCATACAGTACAGAGCGTATGCCTATTGGTCCACAGCGGCTAAAGGGTGTGTAGAGATTGCACCGCATTGCCACAGTCCAGATATGTGAATGTGTAGTACGGCACGGTCTGCAAGCCCATGGGCTCACGCTCAGGAACAATGGGCGTACAGCTGTATATAGGACATTTTAAAACGTATACATATGCCCATGGTGGGGCACTTTACCACTTGTGCAGGGGGCGTCGGTCCCTGATGACTGCAGCCTGGCAGGGCGCCAGGCGCAAGTCGCTGGGGATGGGTGCACCTGCATGCAAATGGGGCTATAATGACATGCAAATGGCCCCATTTGCGCCTGCATGCATTATGGCCCAATTTGCATGTGCACCTTTGAATATCGCAGTTGATACACCTAGCGCAATGGTACTTGTGCTGGCGCACCCCCCTGCCCCTCTCTGGCCACTTGTGCTGATGTAGTGCCACTGCGCCATGCGCAATGTGGGTGGCCACAGAGCTATATTCAATGATGCTGAGCCATGGCGCAGCACCGTTGAATATCACCCTGTCAGCGCCCTGGCACATCCCAGTTGTGCTGCGCCCAGGCTTGTGCCACAGCCTGGTGCAGTCTGAATATCCCACCCATTGTGTTTCTCTGATGGTGATGTGTACCATTTAGGTAACCGCTTGTATTGTACCACTCGAACAAATAAAGGTATCAGACTCTTCTTTTCATTGTTCTCCCCTGTGTAGTTATTTTGGTGCTCACAGCAATGGTGGTCTGTGACTACTCCATGGTCAGCTTACACCCAGAATGATGGCACTGGTATTACATGATCATTCCCTTCAGGTACATATAGAAACACAGAAGTTGCCAGCAGGAAAGGACTGCCAGGCCCATCCAGTCTGCCTGTTTTCCCTACCTGTAATGGTGGCCAGTGCCAATAGTTGACCACCTGCTTAAGCCATTTCTTCTCTTCGGCTTCCTTATTCCCATCCCATGGATGTTTGAATCCCACGACAGTGTTCACTCCCACTACCCCCTGGGGCAGGCCAATCCATGCATCCACCACGCTTTCAGTGAAATAAAATGTCCTCCCATTACCCCTTCTGTGGCCCCTTCTAACCTCAATCTGTGTCTCCTTGTTCTATTACTCTTTTTATACTAGATGTTTTTCCCTTTTATCTTATTTATGCCCTTGAGGTACAAGAATGTTTCAATCATATCCCCCTGTTTTCTCCTCTGTTCCAGTGTGTACATATTGAGGTCCTTTAACCTATCCTCATATGTTTTATGTTGTAATCCCTGCACCACCTTAGCTGCCCTCCTCGGCATCTTCTCCATCCTGTGTATGCCTTTACCAAGGTGCGGCCTCCTGAACTGCATGTGCTATTCCAGATAAGACCTCACCAGTGTTTTGTATAGTGGAACTAGTACCTCCCCTCCTATGGCATGTGATACCCTTCCTATACACCTCAATATCCCACTGGCCTTCCCCACTGCCTTTACTGCCTGCTTGGTGACCTTAAGGTAATCAGTGATAATAACCCCCAGATCTCTTTCCTCCTTGGTGACTGACAGCAGCTCCCCCCCCCCCCAATATGGTAGTTCTCTCCCTGGTTTCCACTCCCCACATACATGATCTTACATTTTTTAGCACTGAATTTCAGTTGCCACACCTCAGACCATCTTTTAAACTTCTCTAGGTATTCTCATTCTTAACACTCCCTATACTTACCACTATGTGTGTATACATAAGCATCACACACAGTAATGAGTCACTGTCCAAAGCTGCTCATGTGGCAAACCATACTTCTAATGATATTGTCAATGACAAAGGAAAATCTGTATCCCACCCCCCGTTGCTAATAAATGGCTCACTCTCCCAGGACCCCCTGTTAATTGCCGATACCCTCAGCACTGTGTTTTCAGATCTTAGCAGTATCCTTACCCCAAACTTCTTTGACCCGGCCCCAGACGTGCCCTCCAGTCCACCCCTTAAAGCGTCCACCCCTGCTTTCAGGCTCTGAACAATCACTTCCCTAGAGGCAAGACCATATTTAACCAAAGCCCTCGAGAAAACGCACTTTGATAGTGACTCACTGGGCCTAAAACTAGCCCTCACCTTAGATTCCATTATCTCCCGGCTCCCTGACATCCTAAACTGGTCCCTTTGTCATGGACAATTCCCCTCATACTGGAAAGCAGCCGTCATTACCCCGATATTAAAACATGGGGATGGCACCATCTCCTTTCTCTCCCCCCAACCAAGGCACTAGAAAAAACAGTGTCAGATCAACTCTTGGACTCTCTCACTAAATATGACCTTCTCTGCCCTGAACTGCATGGTTTCAGGAAGGGCCACAGTACTACAACTGCGCTTCCTGAATACACCACTTTCATAAGCAAAGCCTTTGATTGTGGACACCTAGTGGGATCTGCCTATATTGACTTACCCAAGCCGTTCAACTGTCAGCCACACACTCCTAATCCAATCCCTGCATGGGCCTATCTCTGGACGCTACCGCGTGGTGTAAAAGCTACCTCAGTGACAGAACCCAAAGAGTTAAGTTAAACTCTATACTCTTGGCCAGTAAACCAGTACTTTCAGGAGTTCCTCAAGGCTCAATATTGGGCCCCCTCCTGTTTAGCATGTACTTGAATACTCTCCCAAAAGCGTGCCCAGGACAAACGCTTCTGTACGCCAATGACGCGGTTATATTTGACAGCCACTTAGACACCCACTCCCTTCAATCCTCCAGCAACGCTCCTTTTCTGAAATTGAGGCCTGGTTCTCAGAGCACTATCTTGTCCTGAATTACAAAAAGACCAAAGCCATGCTTTTCACCCACAGACAAAATAAGCTACAAAATGTTCCCCTCAACATCATTAATGTCCTGGGCTTCTCCCTCAACCTTGTGCCCACCTTTAAATACCTGGGCATCACCCTTGACTCCTCTCTCATGTATCGTGATCACATCAATCAGCTTAGCTCAGCTATCAATTCCAGGCTAGGTCTCCTATTAGAGGCACAGGAGGTGTCTGCCTCCTGATGCCCTAGGTCTTGCCGTGACATCATCAGTGCGTTCCTTTATTGACTGCAGGATTGTTATCTATGGCATGGTCGAGTTCACTGCCCTGTGTCTAATCATTAATTCCTTAAATAAAGCCTGCCATTTAGTCACTGGATGCAACCGTTGGACACACACCTGTGAGCTCTATAGACACACCAACTGGCTTAACTTTGAAGGCACTCATATACCAGACCTGTCTCCTTGCTAGGAAGCTCTCCCTAAACACCTCCCCCCAGGTCTCCACCACCTTGTTCAACCCTCCACTCAGTCACCATCTACACGGAGCTCCTTGCTTGCCCCCCTCCCTTTACACCACTGCAGGACCTCTCTGGGCCAACGCTCCTTTTACTACAGGGCCCCCCTCTGGTTGAATGAAATACCATTGGCCATCACCCTAGAACAGCTACTAGGCCCGTTTAAAACCCTACTCCATGCTGAAATCCTCTCCCACTCCAACTGTGACTGTGCTTAGTCCTTCGCCCCCTTGCCTGTGACTATAACTTTTTGATTTCTGTATACTGTTATTGTACATGCTGGACTTATGATTTCATGAGGGTTGGTCCATTCCACCCTTGAAATGTAACTTGTTTTCACTATATGCCTCTTATCGTATATACTGTTTCTAAACTTGCAATGTATGTATTCTGGTGTGTTCTCTGCATATTTATTATTGTATATCTTGTCATATATGTATATCTGACGTGGAGCCTTTATAAAAGAGTCCTTGACTCAAAAGTTGTAATTCTGATTCCTTCAATAAATAAATAAAAATAAAATGTAGATGTCATGTACAAAAGATTCTGTTTGAGACCTCATCTTGATTATTGCAGTCAGCTGTCTGGAATCCTTACAGAAAGTCAAACATTAATAGAACTGAGAGAGTACAACATAGATTTACCAAAATTATCTGGGAAACAAACAATGAATCATATGAGAACATAATAAAGAACCTGAAGTTATACACATTGGTGGATCATAGAAAAAGAGGGGGCCTGTTACTATTTTTCGAAATAATGAATGATCATAGTCTTATGATGGGGAGCACTGGGAAGGGCATCACGAGTAGGAGGAGGTAGGTGTAGCTGCCACTGAACAACTCTCTGGTACACCCCCCACCTGGAATACTGTGTCCAGTTCTGAAGACCACTCAAGAAAGAGACAGAGTGGGCAAAGTCTAGAGAAGGCAACCAAGATCGTGCAGGGGTTGCAAGGGAGGCCCTACAAGGAGAGACTGAGGGATCTCAATATGTACACTTTGGAGGACAGGACAGTACGGGGTGAAATTATCAAGACCTTCAAGTACCTAAAAAGGGGTCAATAGTGTGCAGAGGGAGAGCCTCTTCCAAAAGGGGTCGAGCTTCAGGACTAGAGACATGCAAAGAAATTGTAGGGGGAGGATTTCAGGAATGATATGAGGCAAGGGTGTAGGCAGGCATACTCACTGAACACATTTGTGTACAGTTTTGCTTTGTCAAATCATATACTTTTTTGTTAACATTATCATTCTGATCTGTACAATTTAAGTTAGTGTAGACCACTGAGTTTCTGTTTAAACTTCTGTTGTTTAAGGGATAGATATGTGTACAGCCTGTTTAGAGATTAGATGAGTCATCGGGCAACCATCTAACTTGTTTGTTATGGGGGGGTAGCATTTAGAGAGGAAGTGTTCATTTTAATTTTTAACGGGGGGAAGAAGTAGGAGTATGTGTACAAAATGTACATTTCTGGCTACACCCCTGATATGAGGAAATACTTCTTCACAGAATGGGTGGTAGTCGAAGTGATTGGCATACAGATCATTCAAAAGAGCATACTAAGTGAAATTCAGGAAGCACAGTACTTTGCAATACTGGCTAATGAAGTTACAAGTAGTGCTGTGTGGAATGCGGAATTCCACCATCAAAATTAGCGTGGAATGATCATTCCACTGGTGGAATTTGCACCAGAATTTTGCTGGTTCTTCTGTGGAATTTCACCTACTGTGATCCACAGAATAGTAGTCCGCACAACAGCATTTTTTCTGCCGAAAATTATTCTGCAATAATTTCCACAGATAATATTGAGATCCACAGCATATTATTCTGTGGAACAGCTTTTATTCTGCAGAAAATCATTTCACAACTGTTTTCTGCCTCAGAATTCCACCATTCTGTTTCTGGTGAAATTTGATGGAATTACAGTGGAATTTTGTAAATTCCACAGAATTTAGTTCTGCCAGAATTTGAAGATTCTGCACAGCTTTAGTTACGAGCCATAACTGTGAACAGATGCCAATAGTTATTTGGTTTGTAGACAACATCAAGAACATTAAAGAAGAATTCCTAAGATTTATTGAGCTCAAGGTTACAACAGGCATTGCCATTGCAAATGCAGTCATCCATGTCATTGAAAAGGATGGAATGAACTTTAAAGAACATTAGAAGCCAGGGGTGTGGTGATGCTGCAGAGATGTCAAGTGACAGAATTGGAGTGCAGGCTCAGATTAAAAAACATCATTCACCTTTACCTATGTCCACTGCAGTGGACGTTGACTAAACATGATGGTTCAAGCAACAGTATGCAACACACTGGATAGGATGAAAGAAATAAGCATGTTTTTCAACTACAGGCCAAAGGGAGATAGACTACTAAAGTGCATTATCAACAAACGTGTTGAAGGAGAAAAATCTTGGAAGCCATTATTAGATTTGGGCAAGACCAGATGGGCAGAACGTGATGAGGCACTTAGACATTTCTACTAAGCATTTGTTTACATGGTGACTGCCATGGAAGTACAGAGAATGCCACTTAATGCGGACATGGATAATGTGGAAAATCTGTTTCCATGGACCGAATCACTGTGCCAAAACCAAGCCTAATATGCAGCTTTGTTAAATCAGTCGATTAATGCGGACTATGCGACCTGCGTACTGCAGAGAGTAAATTATGGTTTAAATTGCATCTGTTGTTTTGCAGCTCTCATTCCACACTCATTAACATCAATCATACCTCGACTCAAGGTGCTAAGATTGCCAATGAATAAATTTAGTAGCAGCACAAAACTTGCCACTCCTTTCCCTGACACATTAGCTGTTAACATTTCAGTTCTGAGTTCTTATCTGCTTCACCATGTCTTCCTCCAAGCGTCCCAAAATCCTGCTGTCATGGAAAGTTGAATTGATCTGGCAGATAAAGACACTACCAAAGGTGAGCATACAGGATATGACTGTGCATCTTTACCTGCCCAAATCAATGGTGTCCGACTTGCTACATCAGAAAGAAAAACTGCTTGGACTATGGCACAGCAATGAAAACCCAGACCGGGAGCGCAAGAGACAGTAAAGACTGAGACTGATGATCTGCTTCTGGTTTGGTTCACTGATGTACGAGGCCATGATGCAATGGTGAGTGGACCTCTATTTCTTGGCAAAGCAGTGCTCTGTTGCTCCCGGCAAACTGGACTTGGCTACAAAGATGGAAGGTCCACAAGAACTTCTGCCTTTGCCGATACCATGTTGAAAAGCAGAATGCAGATGGAGTTGGTGACAGTTCATGGGTTAGAGATGTCTTGCCTCATGTAGTGGCCTGGTATGGTCCTTCCGACATTTTTAATGTTGACGAGATGGGGCTGTTTTTTTTAGGTGCGCGGGGTATGGGACACTAACATTTAAAGAAGACGCTCCCCAGGAACAGAAAAAAAGCAAAGGAGCAGGTGTCAGTATTGGTGTGCTGCAACATATCTAGCACCAAAAAATACCAGCTTATTGTAGTTGGAAAATCAGCCCAGCTCTGCTGCTTCCCCAGTGTCAGCCACTTGCTGGTGCCATATCGTAACAACCACATGGCATGAATGACAGGTGAGATCTTCACTGACTGGGTTCATGTCCGGGATCACAAACTAATGGGGCAGACAATAGCACTAGTGTTGGTTAATTTCAGCAGACATACGGACGTGCATGGGCTTTGCAACATCAAATAGTTTTTTTTATACCCCAACACACCACCTCCATTATCCAGCCACGGGACCAGGGGATTATCTATTCCCTCAAGAGGTACTATGTGAGAGAAATGAGAGCCCGTGTTCTCTCTCTGAAATGAACAATGGTGCGGAGCTGACAGCAGTAGAATGTGTAAAGAGTATAAAATTGCTAGACACTGTCATGCTACTGCAAACAACCAGAGACTCCGTGTCCATTCAAATATTTGTAAATTGCTTTCTGAATGCTGGTTTTAAACCTGGAATGACCAAAACTGCTACAGACGAACAGCAAGCAGTCACTGAAACACCTATTACTAAAGATCTGCTTCCACAACCTAAGGGATTAACAGAAGTTGAGTTTGAAACCCTTTCACATTTGGGGGACAACAATCCAGAGTAAGAACAGGACAAGGATGAAGTTGCTTGTGTTTTGCAAACACTGCAGCAAACCTGTGCCCCTTGTGCTGATGAGGGAGAAGATGAAGACGACAAAGAAATGTTATTGGTGTTGGTTAAGTATGTCGGGCGGGCACTGTATGTCTTGTGCATGTCAATGGCACAGAACATTGACATACAGCAGGATTGGGATCTGATGCAAAAAAAAAACAGAGGCTGGATGGAAAAAAATACTCTATGGTGACAACACAGCAAACAAAGATAAACTTAGGAAACAAATGCAGTAACAGAACTCACTTCTCTGGAACTCACTTAAATAAACTTAATGTCCAGGCTTCAAAAAGCTTGCAGACTATCAAAAAGTTTATTGCCACAATGCTCAACCAGCTTAATAATAGGGAAAATTATAAGACTGTAAATGGGGACCCCACTGTACAACTTAAAGGGCATATGTATCTTCCTGAGCTGGGCACTGAGTGAAAATCTGATTGATAAGAAGGAAAGAGAATATCTTACAGTTGAACATCCTTTAAAAAGCACAGTTTTATGCACTTCCAAAAGTGCATAAAACTTTGATAAACCCACCGGGGTGACCAACAGTCTCGGGGGTGGGCTCCTTAACACAGCCACTTTATAACTTTGTGGATGATGCATTAAAACCATTAGTCCAGAAACTACCATCCTTCTTGTTAGATAGTGGAGAAATCCTTAGAGTGATACAAGAACAAGAGAATGTCAAGAATTGTCTGCTACTAACCTTGGATGTGGTATCACTGTATACCAGTATCCCACACCTGGGGGGCCTGAGAGCATTAAGATATCTGAATGGTAGGGGTGAGCCGATGAGACCAGATCTTGATGTATTAATGGAAATGACACATATTTTGCTTGAAGGAAACTTCTTTGAATTAATGGGGCTGTTCTGCCATCAAGAAGGGGCATGGCAATGGGCGTGACTTTCATGCCAAGCTATGCAAACCTATATCTTGGATATTGTGAGGAAGAACATATGTGGAATGCCAGGACAAATTCATACTTTGATTTTATCCAAGTATGGCGTCGCTTTATAGATGACGTGTTCTTAATATGGCTGGGCAATGAGGTAGAGTTGCAAGAATTTGCAGAATATCTCCACACGAGCAATACATATCTCTGGTTCAGTCATAGCTCAGAGAGTATTCCTTTTATTGATGTGATGATTGAGAAAAATACAGAGGGTAAATTAACTTCCAGTCTTTGTAATAGGAACAGCACACTGCTAGCCAGCAGTTGCCACCCAGGACATATCAAAAATATTCCAAAAAGTCAGTTCTTCAGAATAAAAAGAAATTGAAGCTCAGAGGAGGTTTACCAGAAAGAATCCACAGTTTTGGCAAGAAGGTTTAAAGAAAGGGGATGTGCGAGTAGTGTAGTAAGGGAAGCAAGAATTAAATGTGCTGAGGTTACAAGACAGTCCCTGTTACTAAAAACTCAGAAACAACAGGACAACAGGGAGACACAACTAGATAACACACAAAATCATATTAGTTTTGTCACAACCCACAGTGTCAGGTCTTGGAGGATTAAATATATAGTGTACAAACACTGGCACATTTTGGGAGTGGATGCCAGATTGCAGAGTACTGTAGCCACACCTCCAAGAATATAGACATGCTAACAACTTAAGTGACATTCTTGTGCGCTTGGTTCATGAGAAATGGAAACAGGAGGATGGGTCGTTCCTTTATGCCAGTGTGTTATGTCATCCCATATCCTGTATTATCAGCATAGGGAACGCGCCGGTTGGCTCAGCTCCTCCTTCATTGTCATCGGCCGGCCGACGATTGTGGCATGCATGAATGCGTCGGAAATCAGTAGCACTCCTGCGCATGCCGCAGTCAGCGCCAGCCAGTGTGGTGGAGAGAGAAGGGCTGAGCCAGTCAGCCGCACTGTACATATTCTGTGTACGATGATGGGCGGCGAAATTCGGTTGGGGAGACCATTAGACCATCAGGTATTTCTGTCCTTTCGGGGCTACCAGGGGTCAGGGATCATGCTGGGGGGTTGGGGGACCACTAGACTACCAGGGACAGTATTTAAATACTGCATCTTTGGGGGTCGGAGATTGTGCTGGGGGGTTGGGGAACCACTAGCACAGCAGGGATTACTGTGCTTATCGGGGCTACCGGGGGTCAGGGATCATGCAGGGGTGGCACCACCACATTACTGCCAGCTTTTTGTATTTAGTGTCGCACTACAGGTTGCGCTAATACCTGTAGCGCAGCACTATACTTTTGAATATACCACGCAGCCGGCATTCCTGGCCAGTCCCCTAACTCCTGTCCTGCATACATTTACTTTTAGTGTCAGCGTTATCACACAGCACCGGCGCTATTAGGGCTTCTGAATATTGCAGCCTGGTGCAAATCAAGCACTATTCCAGTGCTACGGCTTTGCACCAGATGCAATGATTTGAATATCTGGCCCAAAGAGTATATAAAACTTTTTTCAAAATACAGCACTTTAATATGATTGGTGTATGAAATCACCTGATTGTGCTTCACTGTTATAAAATGTAATGGTCTATGGGGGGCAATCACTTTGACAAAGCCTCGTCATAAGGTAAAACGTTAGTCGTCTGCATTTTCCTCCTTGAGCATTGTGGCAATAAACTTTTTGATAGTCTGCAAGATTTCTGAAGCCTGGACATTAAGTTTATTTAAGGGAGTTCCAGAGAAGTGAGTTCTGCTAATGCATTTGTTTTCTGAGTACTTTGAAGTCACTAGGAACCCGATCCCTACACAAGTGGCTCTGATACTAGAATTTTTGTATGATGGTATTTATCGCTCCCCGTGCACCTGACTGGACTTCCCTTCAGGCCCCACATGGATTGTCCAACCCTGGTGCCCCCATCCCCACTGCCCCACATCACAGCCAGACCAGGTATCCCTGACATATCCCTTCATTGGGAGGGTCCCTTACCTTCATAGGGGATGAGCCTTTTCGGCCGTATCCAACGACCCTGGGTGCTGCTGAGGCAGCTGATGGAGGAGCGGGAGCCCGGGCGTGAGGATCTGGGAGGCCATCATCTGACTGGCCAGGATGCCATTTTCATGTTTTTTCCTCCGAGGAGAGACGTGCCATGACGTCTAGGCTGGCACTGATGTCTGTCTCTCCCCAAACGTCGTGGATGGAGGTCGTGCTGAGCCCCCAGCCTCAGCCGGGGGTCAGCACACACCGGACTGCACCCTCCCCTTCCCCCTGGAGAAGGCAAGCTGTCGGTGGGTGCTCATTCCTTCTCCCCCCGGCCGGCCCTCCAGCGACCACAGTCCATTCCTGAACCCGAGTCGCCGGCCTCACAGGTGGAAATCCAACCGCTGTGCCGACGGGTCAGATAAACTTTTTTAATAAAGATTAAATGAAATAAAGATGACATGAAAATGAAAGAAAATAAAGAATTATAAAGTTTTTACCCCCCCCACTTCAGCATAAGCACTGTGAACACTATTCATAACTATTGCCAACTGCCCTGCACCTACTGCACCGATTGCCCAGAAAAAATAAAGGCAAATGAATATGGATGTGTTAAGTGCACTAATCATTATTCAGAAACCACCTAGGCACCACTGCATATACAGTACTCTATTGCACACCTGATATGATTTTCGGCTCAGTGTGCCCTCTGTCTGCTCAGTGTGCTCTCCCACTTACAGATCTGCACATTTTCAAAGAAACTACTACTAAACATAAAATGTGAAGGTAGAAAGACAAATTACAGTGCAGTATTATACTATATTCAAGCAGAAGTAGCACGCTGATCTTTTTTTATGGTGACTGTTGCAGGATGACAGTGTAGTGCTTGTGAGGGGACGGGAGTATTCCTGCCATGTTTCTATTTTTCCATGCTAGTGATTCAGGGGAAGCTGTCCCTAGGTTACTGGTGTGGGGCCTGTGAGGGGACAGAATACTCCCAGAATATTTCTGTGTTTCTGTGCTAGTGATTCCTGAGGGGTGGGGCTGAGCCTAGGTTGCTGGTCTGCATCCCCCAAAAAGTTGGGAACAGTCCAGCCATGGTTATCCATTTTTATGCTAGTGACTAAGAGGGGGTCTGTGCCTAGTTTGCCAGTGCAGGGCCTGCGAGGGGTCAGGAATACTTCTGCCTGTTTCTATGTTTCAGAAACATAGAAAAATAGAAACAAGGCAAGAGTATTCCCAACCCCTCGCAGGCCCTGCACAGGACTGCAGAGGCTTGACTTTGCACCCCCCCCGCATCCCTCTTTATTTCTGATCTGACTCTGAGGTCATAGCACCTCAGGGACAGGAAACACTTGTTTCACCATTCTGCTACTTGCCGTTTTGTATTTGCTGTGATTTGTTCTTGCTATTATGCATTCTCCTGAATCACGGGTCTCCATTTGCCAGTGCAGGGCCAGCGAGGGGTCAGAAATACTCCTGCCTGTTTTTATGTTTCTGTGCTAGTGATTTAGAGAGGGGAGATGTCCGTAAGTTACTGGTGCAGGCCCGAGAGGTGCCAGGAATACTCACGCCATGATTTTATGTTTATATGCTAGTGATTTAGAGGGGGCCTCTGCCTAGGTTGCTGGTGTGGAGCCTGTGAGGGGATGTGAATACTCCTGCCTTGTTTCTATGTTTCTGTGCAAGTGATTCAGAGGGGGTCTGTGCCTTGGAGAAACATAATGTGTTCCAGGATGGCCAAGGTTCCAGTTGCCTTGGTGGCACAGCTGGTTATCGTGACCAGAACGGTATTCCAGGTGGCCTGGTTTCAAGTCTCAGCTGAGGCACTAACTTCTTTCTCTCCTTTGTTTGTATGTGTTCCATAAATATGCGCACCACACCCATGTGATTGAAAATGTAGTAATTATTTGTGTAGCACCTGATTATGCATTGGCGTAAGAATAATGTGTGCTTCGGGACAGCTCAGGTTTCAGTTGTCTTGGTGGCGCAGCTGTTAGTGCAACCGGAACGGTATTCCGGGTGGCCTGAGTTCAAGTCCCAGCTGAGGTACTTACTTCTTTCTCTCCTTTGCTTGTATGGGGTCTGTGCCTAGTTTGCCAGTGCAGCGCCTGTGAGAGGTTGGGAATACTCCTGCCATGTCTCTATGTTTCTATGCTAGTGATTCATAGGTGGCCTATGCCTAGGTTGCTGGTGTGAGCCTATGAGGGAATGTGAATTCTCCTGCCATGTTTCTACATTTCTATGCTAGTAATTCAGAGGGGGGCTGTGCCTGCTTTGCCAGTGTAGTGCCTGCAAGGGGTCAGGAATACTCCTGCCATGTTTTTATGCCAGTGACTCAGAGGGGGGGGCTGTGCCCAGGCTCCTGGTGCAGGGTCTGCAAGGGGTTGGGAATACTCCTGCCATGTCTCTAGGTTTCTATGCTAGTGATTCAGAGGGAGGTTGTTCCCAGGTTGCTAGTGATGGGCCTGTGAGGGGTGAGGAATACTCCTGCCATGTTTCTTTGTTTCTGTGCTCATGATTTGGGGGTGGGGGGGCTGTGCCTAGGTTGTTGGTGTAGGGCCTGTGAGGGGACAGGAACATTCCTGCCATGTTTCTATTTTTCTATGCTAGTGATTTGGGGGAAGCTGTGTGTAGGTTACCGGTGTGGGGCCTGTCAGGGGACAGGAATACTCCTGCCTTGTTTCTCTGCTAGTGATTCCTGGAGGGTGTGGCCGTACTTAGGTTGCTGGTCTGGGGCCACCCAAGAGTCGTGAACAGTCCTGCCCTGCTTCTATGATTCTATGGTAGTGATTCAGAGGGGGGCTGTGCCTAGTTTACTGGTTTGAGGCTTGCAAGGGGTAGGGAATACTTGATGTTTTTGCCAGCAAATTATTACTGATGAAAAAAAAAATGGGTCTCGATTTTCAAAGCCCAGTGAATGCAGCAAGCCCCTGATGTGTCCATTATTTAGTGCACAGGGTTTGCGGCTTTCACCCAACCAGTGATCTAGATTTTCAATTCTAAAAGCCAAACATGGCAAGTTAGGCCAGGTTTTCTCATCTAACTTGCGCCATTTGGGGAGGGGGACCAAATATTTGGCGTAAGCTGCCATAAATCGTGGAAAAGTGTTGCAACTGTGTCCGATGTAATACAGTCGGATTCAGTTACATCAGAGAAGTTTGGGACAGCTGCATGGCTTGATGTAAGCTCTGCACCAATCTTTCAAAACTGAGTCACGGGTGACTTAAATACTGCTGCTTTAATAAATCTTTGTTGTTACAGATCTCAAAAGAGTTCAGCTTTTGTAGCTGCAATGTATTGTAACCAAAGGCTTGATGAAGGTGAAGCATTCAAAAAAACTAACAGTAGAATTCAGTTACCCTCGATGCAGACGTGACAATGAAGAAGGACAGGATAAGGTTAATGGGGAGTGCTGGTGCTACAATAAGTGGTGGAATCAGCTGCTGACAATGAGAAGAGATGATGTAATAGATATCTTGAAGTTAATCTATTGTATTATCATACCTACAAACTTCAAGCAATAATGCATGATAGGGCTTGTGTTGTGGTGGGATAATGTCACTCACTGGGTGGTTGAGGCACAAGGCTGCAGGCCAAGTACATTCAACACCCAAGAAGTGATGTTATCCCACCATGACATGCACCCTGGAGTGCTTTAATGCTCTCGTACAAAAGCTTGTTTGTAATAAATAAAAAAATGATTGAAAAATATATTTAAACTAGATTTTTACTAATTTTTTATTGGGTAGGTGTACATATTAGAAAAATAGTGTAGCTGTACTGTTTCATGCAGTAGGTAATGCTGCAGGTGCAGTTGTACACACCCTCATCCCCTCTTAGTTCCTGCCTCGGTATGTGTTCTACCTGCTACTCCCCCATACACATACAGTTTAATCCACTTGGTCCATCTCTGCCTGTCCTGGGGCCAGGTGAGCAGGTTTTGTGAGATTTCAGTTTTCTGTTGGGGTCTGAGAGGGACACAAGTGTTGGGGAGAAAAACCTCTGATTGTTTGCAGACATCGGTAAGTCGTCCGGTTCACATTTGTTAGGGAAGTGCCTGATATGGGATCAAAATGTGTTTTACTTTTAGCAATCCCGTACTGTAAAGTTGCTGGATGGGTGTGAGTGTATAGCAAATCTGGCGCCAAGTTTGTGCATCTCTGACATCCGCTGGAAGAGTGACAGGAAAGCCACACACAGAGGTGTTTTTTGTAAGGAAATTTTGGTCCAAGAAGAGACAGTGAAATGTGATGCAGCTTGTAGTAGTATTTTAGAAGAAACATTGTGGTTTGCTTTCTCAGGAGTTACCATTTTTGGCAGCTGCCCCGTTATTTAATAAAGGGGGAACTGTGTGTAAATGGGAGGCAGGAATTGGGGAGGCTGCATGCTTTCTCTTGTTAGTTCAAAAGGCCAGTAATGTACCAATCCTTGATATTGTGATGATGTGCAGGGATAACATCACTGTTCAAAGAGGCCACTGACCAATCAGAAGGCTGCTTTCTGCTATTGCATACATTTTTTAATTACATTAATCATTACATATTACCATTCACTATTTTTTTCTATTTATTGCAGTATATTTTACTACTCACTTTCCCAGACAGCAAACAACTGAAGAGCACGTAAACAAATACACAGAGACAGCAATAATGATCAAACAAACCTAACATGCAGGATATTCTTCAGAGTTGGCAACCACAGGGAGCTGGAAAGACAGAGACCAAAAACAGCTACTGAAACTCATCCAATTTCAGAAATGGAAGGGACTCCACATCGCCACAGATCCAAAGAAAGGGGTTTAAAAGTTATTGCAACCCATATCTTCAGAAAAGGGGAACTGATTCCTGGTTCAGAAGGAGGGAAGATAATGCAGGTATTGTCAGAAAAAGAAAAAAAAGTGTTACATGTTCTTCTTTAGAGACTCAGCAGGAAAACAAATGTGCACTAATGCCCAAACCTTCCCATGCAAATGCCACCCAATGAAAGATAACTTCGGAAGGAGAAACAACCATTCACGAAAAAAACAACATTAAACCACTGGCATACAAGTTCTAGGGAGAACAGGGGCAGACTGTCATCCTGTTTCAAGCACTCAAAGACACTGAAGTTAATGAGGAGTTAATGTTTCATTATGGGGTTAAGAAATGGTGTTATGGCAGTGAAGGAGCACAGTGTGAATGGTTAGATGAACAGTAGGGATTGCCTACCAATCGGGTACCTGGAGCAGGTACATCGGGTATCAGTGGTTTTCGGTTGGGTAGGGTACTTCATGTAATTTATTACCATATGCGACCCCCTGAAATGGTTGAGATTTAGTCATTTGTACACCAATGCAGCATTTTCCCTGGTCTCAATTTTTGATTTTAATAAGATGTTGGAGATGAAGGCCTGCAGAGGCAGCAGGAGCTGAAAGGGAAGTACTTTCTCAGTGATGTTTGTTTTCTTTCAGTATTGTGGGAGCATTTACTTAGAGGACAATATGTGCTGTGTGATTGAAACTGTGCAACTGCAAAACAAATGATTTTGTCTTGGGCTGGGAGGAGGGGGAAGCTGACTGAGGGAGGGAGGAGAGGGTGGGACTACACAGGAGGGGTGGGCATGTGACTCAGATCAGCCAATAGCAGGTCTGGGATTGAGTTATATTACAAGAGGGACCAAGTGACCCTGCAGCGTGAGTTTGAGTGCCACGAAGTAGGAGTGTAGCATCTCAAGTAGCATCTGCAGGGCGTCAGCAGGGATGACAGCAGGCAGCAGGCCACACTGGGGAGGGGAGGGGAGAGTAGGGCACAGGGGAGAGGAGTCTCTCAAGGGAGTGCTGATCAGGTATAGCTCAGAAATAAACCATATGGCAGGGAGCCCAAGGAGGATGGGGGGTCCCAAGGAGTGGGCCAGTTAGCAGGCATGGGGAGGGAGGGTATTTGTGAGCAGTCAAGAGGGATGGGTAGTGAGTTGTAAAGGATGCGGGGCAGCCATATTCTTGGGGATTGCATGGAGGGCAGGAGAGTGTATGGTGTGTAGGCAGTTGATACAACTTAGGGAGGAGTTTGGATGGCTGTGAAGGAAGATGCAGGGCAGGGCTGGGGGGAACGCTAAGGAAAAGAGGACCTGAGGAGGCCATCACCGGAGGTTGCAGCAGGCAAAAGAAAGGATAGACAAGGTGGGGGAACAAGAGGGGAAGTCAATCAGGAGCAGCTAGGGGCAGGCACCAATGAATGAAGGGTGGTCAAGCACCAGAGGAAGATCAGAGCAGGGGTATAAGTCACAGAAAGGGGTGGCTGGAGTAGTTCAGAGAAGGGAGAATGAAAATAGGAACAGATTCTCCATTTTGGGTAGCCTGGAGGATCAGAAAGGAGCAGGGAGGGAAACTGCAGAGAATGGAAGGTGGAGGGCACTATGAAGGGTAAGGGATACAACAGGGAGGAGGAAGCCAAAAGGGGTAGCCCAGGCAGCAGCAGATGCAATGCAGGGCAGATGGAAGCTGTCGAAGCAGCAGGTACAAGAGGGGGGAGGGACAGGTAGACAACAGACAGGGGACGCATCAGGCAGCCCTGGAAAGGATAGCACGGGGGAAGGGGTAAACAGGGAAGAGAACAGGTCAGTGGGGACACAGGGAGCCATTTGCAAGCAGGTGGGAAGGCAGGCACAGAAATGGGAGAGGTAGAACAGAAGAGGAAGGATAAGAGGGTGAAATCAAATAGTCTGGGCACAGGTGGTACAGAGAAAAGGACGGGGCAAAAAAAGGGGATATATATGTCTCAGGAAAGGCACAGGGGTACAGAGGCATGGGGAAGGAGGGAGCGATCAAGACAGGGGCAGAGGATTAGCAGGCAGCAGGAGGGTGAAAAGGATCAAGAAGGGAAGGTCATTATTCTGGGGGACTCAATACTTAAAGGTGCAATATGAGGGGAAGAGACACCAGGAAAAGCAACAGTTGAGTGGAGTGCATGCCAGGCATGACAGCGGGTAGAGTGGGACAGCATTTTGGCAGATGTGTGAGGAAGGTAGGGGAAAAAACACACATTGTGGAACACCTTGGCACAAATGACAGAGGGGAGAAGGATAGAAGAGGTGCAAGACAGTTTCAAGGAACTGATATAACTATGCAATATGGTGGGAAGGTTGGTAGCTTTCTCAGAAAACCTACCAGTGCCAACAGTGAGTACAGTTAGGAAGCAGAGAATCACTGATTTCAATAGATAGTTAAAAGAATGGAGTGGATCCATGGGGTATGGATTGGGGGGACAACAAGTGGGAGAACACAGACCTGTATGCAGAGTATAGATTGCACCTTAGTAAGGGGGGCTCACAGGTACTGAAGCATAAGTTGGGGGAGTTCATCAAAGAAAATTATAATTTAAACTAGGTAAGGAGGGGGGCCAAAGGGGTGGGAATTCACCAAGAGAGGAGGTCCTTTGGACCTCCCTCACAGCAAGGCAGGTGCCAAATTCAAATAGGGTAAAGGCGCAGGGTGCAGTAGATCAAAATGGAGTGTGGTATCACTGAATGCTAGGAGCCTGGGGAACAAGATGGCAGAGTTGGAAGCACTGGTGGTGGAAGGGGAAGTGGACAAAGCTGCCATCACTGAGACATGGGCAACCCAGTACCATGACTGGAACCTAGATATCCCAGGTTTCAAGCTATACCAGAGGGATAGGAAAAAGGGGAAAGGAGGTGGGGTGGTCATCTATATTAAGGAAAGGATAAGGTTTAATAGGGAGGCCGGGGGAGGAATACAGGGCAGAGTCCATACTGGTGCAACTATACAACCTGGGGGAAGCAAGGTTAGACAGGGGGTAGTTTATAGGCCTCTGACACAGAATGAGGAAATTGATTGGGAGTTGGGAGAGCAGCTAAAGAGGCTTAGTGGCAAAGGGAGCACTGTAGTAGTGGGGGACTTTAATCTACTGGAGTGGATTGGAGCATCCCAGCTGCCTCATGTGCCAGGGAGCAGATCCTCCTGGAAAGCCTTCCAGGACAGCTTCCTGACACAGAGAGTAGTAAAACCAACTAGGGAGGGGAACATCCTGGATCTGGTGCTAGAGGATGGGGAGCAAGTCAGGGATATTGGAGTAGAGGAACCTCAGGCTGGAAGTGACCACTGCACAGTGTGGTTCTCAATCAATCTAGGTAAGAAGGTAGCCACTACAAGGACTAAGGTCCTGGATTTCAAAAGAGCAGACTTTGGCTGGATGGGTAGTATACTGGAAGGGCACATAGCTATCTTCTGCCCGAACAGAAATGGGCAATCATCAAGAAGGGTCTGGCTGAAGCCAGAAGCACATGTGTCAAGAGCTAGAGCAAGAAATCCAGGATCAAGAAGCTGAGCTGAATGAACAAGGAGGAAGGGGAGAGGGTGAGGGTGAGAGAAAGAGAGCGGCATTTAGAACCTATAAAAGATCCACCAGGGAAGAGGACAGGGAGGAATATGTGAGGAAATCTAGTGAAGTGAGCAGAACAGTAAGGGCAGTCAAGGCGTCGAGAGAACTGAGGCTGGCCCAGGGGATCAAAGAAGGAGAAAAGGATTTATTCTGGTATATAAGGGAGAAGAGAAAGAGTAAGGATCAGATTGTTAGGATCACGAATGGTAGTGGGTGGGCAGAAAAGGGGGCATAGCAGGCAGAGGTACTCAATGAGTACTTCTGTTTGGTATTCACCAAGGAGAGGGATGGGCCTGTACCAAAGGGAAGGCGGGTGGGGGAGGAGCTCACAGATGGGGAAATCACAGAGCAGAAGGTGTTGGAGGGCCTTACGTCCCTGAGGGTTGATAAGGCACCTGGGCCAAATGGAATTCATCCTAGAGTACTGAGAGAGTTGGCAGTAGTCCTGGCGGGGCCATTGGCGGACCTGTTCAACACCTCTCTGGAAACAGGATACATACCCATGGCTTGGAGGGTGGCGCAAGTGGTGCCATTCCATAAGAGCGGGCCCAAGGACGAAGTAATCGGTGAATTGAAAGAAATCATACTCTGCTACCTGGAGCCACAGTATGATCAACTGAAAAGCAAAGATCAGCAATGTAAGTTACATTTCACTTGCATAATCACACACTCTGTGCATACATAATGTTAGCGACATGTCAAACAAGTGTCTAGATACTGGCTGGATGCTTGCACGATAGCATTATTACTACATAAAATAGTTGCTGCCACTGTCAGCATTGTATGCTTAGCTTAATCAGCATACTTGTCTAACTTCTCAAATATTATTCATAGATTGATCATGATATCAGCATTTAAACATGCCTGTAGTGTCTGCATTATTGAATTGAGCCAACACTGCAATTTGTCTTATTTCCAACAGTGAGAAAATGGAAGTCAATGAGGAAGGTACAGACATAGAATACGAGACTCAGTACATTGTATTCCATGGACAACTCCTGCAGCTTTTCCGGATATGCCAAAACTGCCTAGCACACACGATAGGATTAGTACAGAAAACTTGAGGTACTGAGATACATATTTCATTTATTTATTAAAGTCTAGGAATTACAATCCTTTGAGTCAGGGACTCATTTACAAAGGCTCCATGTCATAACAGAAAACAGAGACATAGTACACTGACTAACACCGTACTTAGAGCAAAACAGATACAATGAAACATACTAAAAAGTGCATACAGGGAAATTCAAGTAAACATTTGATATGGATACATATTATTACAGGGATGGGTAGGCCAAAAAATCAGCCCAATAGAGTCTCGACCAGAGGGCAAAGTTGACAGCAGAGACGGAGGAAGGGGGAGGAAGCAAGAGGGATTATGGGCAGTCACAGTTGGAGCAGGCCATGATGTAGACATGCAGCTCTATTTTGAAAGGTTCCAGCCTGGGTATGGAGAGGAGGTGCCCTGGGATTTAGTTCATCCAGAGGGGAGCCCTGTATCGAAAGGACCTTTGGTCAGCATTGGATCTGACAAAGGGGATGTGAAAGGCAGTAGTATCAGAATATCTTGTAGTCTGCCTCTGCAGCCCTGGTTGAAGAAGTGAAAGACAACCGGTGGGGTGGGGGGATAGGTCCAATTGGATTTTTTTGGCAAGTAGGCAGGTCTGGTATACAGCATTGCTATGAATGTGGACACGTACGATCCTGGTGCAGCCAACCGTACATGCACAACTACCAGCAGTAAATTTATTGCTTTCCACTGCTATACTATTTTCTGGATTATCACTATCTAAAATTATAAAAATGTTTGAGTTCATGAATATTCCGCACATATCAAAAACAACTTTCTTCAAGCACCAACATGCATATCTAGAGCCCACAAGCCTTAACATATGGAAGAGCAACAAAAAGAAATGTTAGAGCAGCTACGACTGTTGCCTGGAGGACTAATCTTGTCTAATGAGGGCCCTTCTGATAGCCCTGGACAGTGTTCTAAGTACGGTGCAATCATGGTAAACAAGGACAGCATCAACAAAGTACTCTACCTGCAGGTTGAACAGGAAACATAAATGTAAATATATGACTTTTTTTTTCAACCTGTCTTTCTTTAGCTTTTTGATGGTTGTGCTACAGCAACACGTACATATCCAAATTCCTTGTGCAATGGTGGTGACTCCCTCCATCCAATCACCTACCTGTAAGATATGGATACTGTCCATCTTCTGTTACACCACCCGATGCATGAGTGGCATACCCTGGCACTAGTGATTACTATTCAAATGTCAACACAAGCCCATGCCTTACATTATCTGCCATTCTCCCTTCTGTGTGGTACTCATGCACCCCACCAACTGACATGTTACAAAACTGTTTGACCACACAGAAAAATGTTTTGATGGTTGTGCGACCATCTACAGTGGCGTGAAAAAGTATTTGCCCCCTTCCTGATTTTCTCTATTATTGCATATTTGTCACACTGGATGTTTTCAGATCTTTAGAGAAAATGTAATATTAGATAAAGGGAACCTGAGTGAACAAATAACACTTGTTTTTTATTTTTTTATTTCACCTATTTAATGAAAAAAGTTAACCAACACCAACTGGCACTGTGTGAAAAGTAATTGCCCCTTACACTTAATAACTGGTTATGCCACATTTAGCTGCAATGACTGCAACCAAACACTTCCTATAATTCAATATCAGTCTTTCACATCGCTGTGGAGGAATTTTAACTCACTCTTCCTTGCAGAACTGCTTTAATTCAGTAACATTTGGTAGGTTTTCGAGCATGAACTGCTCGTTTCAGGTCCTGCCACAGCATCTCTATTGGGTTTAAGTCTGAACTTTGACTAGGCCACTCCAAAACTTTAATTTTACTTCTTTTTAGCCATTCTGATGTGGACTTGCTTTTGTGTTTTGTATCATTGTCTTGCTGCATGACCCAACTACGCTTCAGCTTCAGCTGACGTAAGGATGACCGGACATTCTCCTTAAGAATTTTCTGGTACAGAGCAGAATTCATGGTTCCTTTAATTTTGGCAAGTCATCCAGGTCCTTAGGCAGCAAAGCATCCCCACACCATCACACTACCACCACCATGTTTGACTGTTGGTATGGTGTTCTTACTGTGGAATGCTGTGTTTGCTTTACGCGAGACATTATGGGATCCATGTCGTCTAAAAGTTCCACTTTGACCCATCTGTCCATAGAACATTTTCCCAAAAGGCTTGTGGATCATCCAGGTGCTTCTTGGCAAATGAGAGACGAACATTTATGTTCTTCTTGGTTAGCAGTGGTTTCTGCCTTGCTACTCTCACATGAAGCCCATTTTTGCCCAGTCTCTTTCTGATTGTGGAGTCATGAACACTGACCTTAGCTGAGGCAAGAGAAGCCTGCAGTTCTTTGGATGTTGTTTTAGGATCCTTTGAGACTTCCTGGATGATTTTACGCTGTGCCCTTGGAGTAATTTTGGCAGGCCGCCCACTCCTGGGAAGATTCACTACTGTTCCAAGTGTTCTCCATTTGGAGATTATGGCTCTCACTGTGGTTCGCTGGAGTCCCAGAGCCTTAGAAATAGCTTTGTAACCCTTTCCAGACTGAAGAGGGCAAACATTTTTTCTGATCTTTTCAGGAACTTCCTTTGATCATGGCATAATGTGTTGGTTGAATCTTTGTGCTGGCAACGTGACTCTGATGGTAAGGGCCAAAATAAGTGAGGTTTATATTGAGCAGGACTGGCTGTAATCAAGCCTGGCTGTGTTCAATCAACTGACCCTAATTATCCTTTTAATTGGGTTGATTTAACTAGGGGGCAATTACTTTTTCACACAGTGCCAGTTGGTGTTGGTTAACTTTTTTCATTAAATAAATGAAATAAGTAAAAAAAAAAAGTGTTATTTGTTCACTCAGGTTCCCTTTATCTAATATTATATTTTGTCTAAAGACCTGAAAACATCCAGTGTGACAAATATGCAATAATAGAGAAAATCAGGAAGGGGGCAAATACTTTTTCACGCCACTGTATATTGGCAAACATAGGTCAGTGCTGTGGTGGAGTTATGTGAAAGTGTGCCATTCATAGCAACAAGTTGGCATTTGTGTTATCTGTCTGTGAAATGGGGTGGGGGGATAACAGACCACGCAGGACCACATGGTGACTCATCATTTATGTAACAATATTGGTGTTATTGTGATCCAATTAGGGGTCTCTGCCAGTTACATTATTGCAGTGACTGCTTATGCATGTGCTGAGAGTCTCTTTTACTTTAAATACTGCCCATCCTGTGACCTGGACCATATTTCTACTGGCTTCCAATCACCCTCCATTCCAGGTGCTATATAACAACTGACAAGAGCTCTGGTGTCCAGTGCTCCCTTCCCGAGCTATGATGGCAGTCACATTGTTGTAATATGTCCTTGGCATCCAGTATTGCCAAACATCCACCAATCCCTCTCCCATTCACCGTCAATGTCCCTGTTGTCTTGCGATGCACCCCCGGGATGGGAGTTCAGGTGAAAGTAAAAAAAACCCAAGGGCATTCTTCGCAAAGAGTTGAGGACATTACCAGTGTTCAGGCCAACAGAACCGTTCCACTAAAACCAGTTCATGCAGTTGTCCAGGCTGTGGGTTGATGTGTGATATGGCAGCAACTACACATTCAGTCACTTCACCAGGTGTCTACCATTGCTTGTAAAGTGCCTTTGGATACACTGTGTATGAAAAGCACTATATAAATGCTCATTCTTCATGTTCTTCTTCGAGGAAGATGTAAATCAACATAAAAATCATGTTATCTTGCACACCCATCTCTAGCTGCATGTAAGAAAACTGTTCAAAATTAAAAAGAAAATAAAAGAACACCATAGGTATAGCATTGTATGCCACCCCTTCATGTAATGATATTAGCATATTTCCTCACATTTTCATGGGCTTTGCAAAAACTGTGTGTCCTTGATGGCTGTTGATGTTCTATGCCACAGGGCTCTGTTTGTTGTGTTTCCTTAGTTTTGGCAATGCACCTGTGAATTCTCTTGAACCAGACAGGCAGCTGTATGGCATACTAACATACTAAAATGCCAACATAATAGGCCCAATGGTCTTTTGAGTCTGCTCGATTTTCAGCACCTGCACTGAGGGCAGATTTTCGTGTCCTCACCTCACCCTTGGGTTATGTTCCCCGTCGCAGATGTAACAGCTGCATTGGACCTGGTTAGATTTACCCACCACCTGTACCTGTGCCGTCCACTCTTAAAGACGGCCACAGTGTCCACCTCTACCAGCTCCCTGGGCAGTGCATTGCATGGCCCCACCACCCTTTCAGTAAAAAAAAAATTAAAATCTTCTCCTCTCCCCTCAGAGCCTGCCACCTTCCAGCTTACACCCATTTCCTCTCGTTGTCCCCTCCTCCTTCCTTTGGAGCACCCTTACTGGTCCCCCTTATTGATCCGTTTTATGTACTTAAAAGACCTCGGTCATGTCCCCCCGTCCCACCTCTCCTCCAGGGTGTAGATGTCATGCTCCCAGAGCCTCTCCTTATAGGTCCTCTTCCACGAGGCCCCTGTATCATTTTGGTGGCCCTCCTTTGGACCCTCTCTAGGATTGTTACATTCCTCTTTAAATGTGGTCTCCAAAACTACACACAATACTCGAGGTGTGGCCTAACCAAGCAGTTGCACAGGAGTAGGAAAACTTCTGCCTTTCTGGAGCTGATCCCCCTGGTGATGCAGCACAGCATCCTATTTGCCCTTGCCACTGCCCTCCTACAGGTCTATGAGTTGTTCATTTGACATCTAACATACTAACATGCTAAAATGCCAGCAGAGTAGGCCTCATGGTATATCAAGTCTGCTTGGGCCTCAGCACCCAGATTGGGTTCTGTAGCCATCATCCAGGATCCTTTCATGCATACCAACCCCTCCGATCCCCCCAGGGCAAGCCCATGTCTGCTTCACCTCCTACCTATACCTTTCCCATCCTCTCTTGAACCCTTCCACTGTAGCTACCTGTACCAGCTCCCTGGGCAGCTCGTTCCATGGTTCCACCACTTTCTCAGTGAAGTACCTCCCCATCTCCTTTCCCCCTAATACTTCCCCCCTCAATTTTCCAGCTGTACCCTCTAGTGAATCCTCCCTTCTTCAGCAGAAGGATCCTATCATGATGTACCTTATTTATTCCCTTGAGGTATTTGAAGACCTCAGTCATATCCACCCCCCATGCTTCCTCTCATCCAGCGAGAACAGGTTGAGCTCCTCCAGCCTCTCCTCGTATGTCATATTCCTGAAATCCATGAATCATTCAGGTTGCCCTCCTCTGAACCATCTCCAGTAGCTGGATGTCCCTCCTTAGGTGCGGCCACCATAACTGCACACAGTACTCAAGGTGAGGTCTAACTCGGCCATTATACAGTGGTAAAATCATCTCCCTGTTCCTTGAGGTAATCCACCTAGCGATGCAGTGCAGCATCCTATTTGCCCTGACTGTGGCCCTCCTGCATTGCTCCGAATTGTTCATGTTGACATCTACCAGGACTCCCAGGTCTTTTTCCCCACGTCAAAGCTTGCAACACACACCCTCCCATGATGTACTCATATTCAGGGTTCTCTCACCCTAGGTGTAGCACCTTGCACTTGGAGGAGTTAAATTTCAACCCCCAGGTGCATGACCATCTTCCCAGCATATCCAGGTCCCCTAGCAGGGCCAACCTCCCCTCCTCCCCTTCCACCACCACCTCCAGCTTGTAGTCATCCACAAAGAGACTCATATCACACCCAATATCTTCCCTGATATTTGAGATGTAGGCATTAAACAGAGAGGCCCCAGAACAGATCCCTGAGGGACCCCGCTAATGACCTCCCTAGGAGATGATACCTTCCCCCAACCCCCATCACTACTGTCTGGGTGCACCCAGAAAGCCAATTTCCAATCCACCTAACCATCAGCGGTCCTACCCCCATCCTCCTCAGCTTCACCAGTAGGCCCATGAGAGGGACAGAATCAAATGCTTTACTGAAGTCTAGGAATAGTACATCCATCGGTTTCCTCTGAGTGAGTGCTGCTGTCACCAACTCAGAACTCTACAAAATTTGTCTGACACAATCTACCTGGCACAAACACCTGCTGCCGGTCGTCCAGGAATCCCCCCAGCCTCTTCTTAAGTAAGCCCTCCATTATCTTCCCCACCACCGACGTTATACTGATGGGTCTATAGTTCCCTGGCTCCTCCCTCGAACACCCTTTATGTATGGGTACAATGTGTGCCTGCCTCCAATCCAAGGGTACCCTCCCTAAATGCAGTGACATGTTTAAAAGGTCCACCAGTGGTGTAGCCAAAATGTCAGCCAACTCCCACAGTATTCTGGGGTGGATAGCGTCAGGACCCAGAGGTTTATCCTTTTTTAGGGACTTGAGGGATTCCCACACCCTTACAATAGGAATGTCAGCATTTGGCCCCCCACCTTATGGCAGATCCAACCTGATACCTCCCCCAATATCTCCCCCCTCCACAGCGACCTGATTGCCAGTAGGTATCTTATCAACCAGGTCTGCAGCAGGTATCCTAACACTCAGGTATGCTGCCCCATCTGTGCCCCATAACCCCTTGTTTGGAAGTTTGCTAGGTAGGTAAGGTAGGTAAAATTTATTTTTATACAGGTAATACATGTCATTTGGACATAATCCAGTTTACAAGACAGACCTGTGTAAATTTCTAACTAGTCACATACAAATAAGTTCCATGTTAAATACATATAAATACAAACACCACAATATCATCCTAGCATCCTCCTTAGTGAATACCAAGGCAAAGTATTCATTTAGTACCTCAGCCAGCTCACCAGTCTTTTCCACCAACCCCCCCTTCCTCAACCTTCTGAGTTGACACCTGGCTTTTCTCTTCTCACCAACATACCTAAAGAACCCTTTTTTCCCACCCTTTATCTCCTGGGTCCGCCTCTGCTCTTTTCTAGCCTTTGCCCCCCCTCATTACTCTTGTAACCTGCCTGGCTGCAAGACGATAGTTCTCCTCATCTAACACCCCTCGCAAACTTTTGTACCTATTGAAGACAGCCATATTCTCCCTCAATACTACCTGTACCTCCTTGGTCCACCAACATGTTTTTTGAGACGTACAACCCTTATGTCTAACTCTTGCGGAGGACCTGACAGCCTCCTGTAACACCTGTATGATGATCCACCACCTACTCTCTTCATCCATATCTGGTTTTATCCCTTCCAAATGCCCCTTGAGAACTTCCCCAATTCTCCTAAAATCTACCCCTGAAATCAACTCTCTCTGTCTTTGTACGACCCCTCCCTCCCCCCAAGTCAAGCAGAAACCAGACCATGTAATGGTCACTCCCAGCCAGGGAGTCCTCCACAACTAGGTCCCTCACCAGGTCCCTGTCTGCTAGAACCAGATTTAGGATACGACCCTCCCTCGTAGGTACCCTTACATGCTGATTAAGGAATGCATCCAGGAAGTCATCCAGCAACCTTTATTCCCTATTCACAGTGGACGTCATAGTTTCCCAATCAGTAGCTGGCATGTTAAGGTCCCCCATCAATACCACCCCCTCCCCCTCCTGCAAGCATTGACTCTTTACGTTAGCCAACAGGCAATCCTCTAGATCCTCAGCCAGCCCTGTGGGCCTACAAACCACCTCCATCTTCATCTTCCTTTCCCCCGGGAGTTCACAAGGAGACCCATAAGGCCTCCACATTGCCCACAGCTTCCTCTACTTTAATAATCCTGATGTTCTCCCTAATGAACATTGCTACTCTTCCCCCCTGCCCTCCGTTCTATCCTTTCTAAGTGCAATGTACTTATTTAGATACAGATCCCAGTCGTGCAGGGGTAGCCCAGGGTTTCAGTGACCGCTGCTACATCCACCTTCCTCTCAACCAGCATGGCCTGGAACTCTGGCATCTTATTAGCACCACTCTCCAATCCTTGTCCCTACCCCTCTTTACACTATCCTCCCCAAGGAAAACATACGGCCTCCCCCAAGGCCCTCCTTTTTGAGGTCGAAGGCTAGCCCTACTCCATATACATATGGGAAGATCAGTCCCATCTCCTTCCCCTTCCTTCTGCACAAGTTTAAACCACACCTAATCTGAATATACTCTGCCATTTTCTCTTTTAGAACCTCCTTCCCTACCAGATTTAGATCAAGCCTATCCATAGCATACAGCCCCTTGTTCTCCCAAACTCCCCCGGTCCCCCAACACCCCAATCCCATGTGCTCCTTCCCACTGCCTGGGCCATTCATTTATCTCCCTGATCTTCTGCTTGTTTTCCACAGTGGCCCTTGGTACTGACAGGATTTCCGAGAAGGATGTCTTGCAGCCATTGTCCTGACAAACCCTGACCAGTTCACAAAACCTTACCTGAATTTCCAGCACACTGCTTCCTGTGATATCACTTGTGACCAGGTGCAACAAAGTCAGGTGAACCCCCAGACTCCTGCGCAAGCCCATACACCATGAACTTTACCCTATGTACAGTCAGTCCGCACACACCCACCACCCTAACTAGGCTGGATTTACCTTCATCGTGCCCCTCCCAATGGATACCCTGGATCAAAGAGTCCACCAGCAGGGGTACCTTGTAGTCCCCCCCTTGACCTTTGGACCACCACCTACTTGTCCCCCCTTCCTGAGCCCACTTCCCCCATCTGTCGTCCTTGCCCTCTACTGGAGAACCCCTTGCAGGCCTACCCCTCTTGTCATGCCTTTTATTAATGATTTCCCCAGCTCCCCCAGGTCAGCCATCGCAACACTCCCTATCCCAGCCAAGCCTTCCACTTCTCCCCCCCTTTCCATCCCCTACCACCCCAGTTTCCTCTCCCAAAAAGGCACTCCTAATGCCATCCCCCACCTGTCCCCTTATCCCCCTCCGTGTACTCATGCAGGACCCCCGGACCACTTGACCCAATTCTGGTAGGATCCTACAACCTCAAAGGATGGCCCTCTCTGGCTTCTACTTCGCCTTTTTTCACTTTGAGAGAGCTCACGGGCCCCACACCCTCCCTTTGCAGATTTCTCCCCTCACCCCTTTTGTCAGACTTGCCCCCTCACCTGATGCCTTGCCTATCTGAAGTGCCAGTCCCTCCACACTCTGATTTTCTATGTCCCTCCCCCCCTCCCTCCTCCTCGGATCTCCCGCCCCTCCTTCCACACCTAGGTTACGCAGTAGCTCAAATTTGTTGTAGCACTCAATACTAGTCTCCTCTTTTTTATTTTGAACGGGCTCCCCTAACGGTTTTCCCCCTCCAACCTGCTCCCCTCTGAACCTTACCTGGTCCACCTCTATTCACAATCAACTGCAAGCTCTTACGTTGCTCCTCACTTTCTCTTCCACCACACAGGACCCCCCCCCTTTCCTCATGCCCCCTCTCCCTTCCCTTATCTCCTCTGCCTGTGCCCCTGGTACTGGGGTCAGTTTCAGGACCTCCTTGCTCTGCCCCCAACCCACCCGTCCAACCACATTTTTCCCTTGCCTTGCCAGGATGACTACCATTAACGCTTGCCCTACCCCCTAGGTTCCTCCATAACCTCCACAGCTCCTCCTTCAGGCTAGCCAGCTGTCTACACACCATACACCCCCCATCCTCCAAGTTCAGTCCAGGATCATGGCTAATCCACACCCTGTGCACCCCCCACTACCCTCCCAAAGATGCCAGCCCTAGTGACGTGCAGCACCTGCCCCATTCTAGCCCTCATCCTAGTTTATGCAGTGTAATACAATGAATGAAAAATATCAATACAATGAGAGAAAAATATCAACTATCAATATCTACCACTTCCCCCAGGTCCCTCTCACCCTCAGTGACTTGAATTTTGTCTCCTCCCAGGGTATACACCTGGCATGGATTTATGACTCCCAGATGCAGAACCTTGCACTTCCCCACACTGAATTTTAGTTCCCATTTCCTGACCACCTTTCCAGATCCTCCTGCAAGGCCACCCTCCCCTTCCATCCTCATCATCCACCATTGCACCCAGCTTTGAGTCATCTGCAAAGAGACTCATTTCACTCCTGATCCCCTATATTATGTCTGAGACATAGGTGTTGAACAGGTGTGGCCCCAGCACTGACCCCTGGGCACCACACTAGTAACCCACTTCGGGGATGAGGATAGCCTCCCAATCACTGCCCTCTGAGCACGCTCAGAGAGCTGATTTCCTATCCTGTCTCCCTACCACCATTTCCTTCAGTTTAGCCAGCAGACCATTGTGGGGTACCGAATCAAACACCTTGCTGAAGTCCAGAAAGAGGACGTCCACCAGCCTACCTTGGTTGAGTGCCCTCATCACCCAGTCATAGAACTCCACAAGGTTCGTCTGAGCAGATCTTCCCAGGACAAAGCCATGCTGCCTATCGTCCAAATACCCATTTTGTTTCAGTAAACCCCCTAGCCTAGCCTTAATGATACCCTCCATCACCTTGCTGAGCACCAACGTTATGCTAACGGGCCTGTAATTTCATGCCTCATCCCTTGACCCCCCCTTGTGCATTGGCATGTCATGGGCCACCCTCCAGTCTTGGGGCACACATCCAGTACTCAGGGAAATGTTGAAGAGCTCCACCAGGGGAACTGCCAGGACAACTGCCATCTGCTTGTTTTTCGCCTTAGCTGCTCTCACCACCCTGGTAACTCTTGACTGTTCCCTCATACTCCCACTGATCCTTTTCACTGCTCAAACTCTTGAAGTGCCTATAGGCTGCCTACTTGTCCCCTCACCACTTCCTGAACCTCCCAGATCCACCAGCAGGGTTTTCTGGACATACCAAACTTGCGCCTTTCCATTGTGCAGGATCTGGTAACCTCCTACGAACATACGAACATACAAAATTTGCCAGCAGATAAAGGCCTAGAGGTCTATCAAGTCTGCTCGAATATGCAGCAGCACCCCTTATTCTGCAGCTACCCCTCCCTTCCACCCTTCCCCTTCATTGACCCTCCCCCCCTTGTCCTGTCCCATCCCCTTTTGAAGCAGTCCACTGTTCTACTGGATACCAGTTGAAGATCCCTGCCTGAAGCCTTCTTTTGAGCACCGGGGCCACGCTCCACCAGCGGGCGGTCGGCAACCGCCAAGCCGCCTCCAGGGACTATCAGACCAGGAGGGACAGTGAGGGAAGTTGAAGATCCCTGCCTGAAGCCCTCTGTTGAGCGCCGGGGTCACGCTTTGCCAGTGGGCAGTCGGTAACCGCCAAGCCGCCTCCAGGGACCATCAGACCGGGAGGGACAGCGAGGGAAGTTGAAGATCCCTACCTGAAGCCCTCTCTTGAGTGCCAGGGCCATGCTCCACCAGCGGGTGGTCGGCAACCACCAAGCCACCTCCAGGGACCATCAGACCAGGAGGGACAGCGAAGGAAGGTACGGGAAAGCCGTGACCAATCAGAAGGCGAGCGCTCTCTGCGGCCTCGCATCCGATTGGTCCCCCTGCTCCATTCAGTAACATTTGCTTGATTTTTGCAAAAGTCATATTGGGAAAGCACCTAAATTGTTAAAGTCTGCAAAAAAGGAGCTGTTTTCATGCATCCGTGAATTTTTGGGGAAATTGTGACTTGTGAAATTTGTGGTAAAGTGATTACAGCCTTCTACTGATCCTTTGAATTGGGCCAGATGCTACTGCGCCCCAGCCCTCCACAGCCTTTTGTTGTGCTAATCTTAAGACTCCCTGCCCAGCAGAAATGTTTTGTCTCTGCAAAAGTTTTAATTGTAGTGCCTTCCTCTGTCTCTTCCCAGTTGAAGATCCCTGCCTGAAGCCCTCTCTTGAGCGCCGGGGCCACGCTCCGCCAGCGGGCGGTCGGCAACTGCCAAGCCACCTCCAGAGACCATCAGACTGGGAGGGACAGTGAGGGAAGGTATGGGAAAGCTGCAAAATTTATGCCCACCCACCCTTCCCCTCCTTGTGTTTTCTTTTATAGGTATCTTCCTGCGGAAATACAATTCCGCCCCAGTGCCGTGATGACCAGTAATCTGCCCCATATCCTCCTCTTAGCTGTCAAATCAGCAGCCCTCCCTTACTGCTCTCTCTCTGACTACATTGCCATACTTTAGCTTGCATTTATCATCAGCAGTGCTTTCATAATGGGGGGACCCTTCTGGATACATCTTGCTCTGTTGCTCATGGTGAGTAGGGAGAAAGATATCCTCACTGTCACTGTCATCTTGGAAGAGGCAATTCACTATCCTACTCTCTCTATAACATCAACATTAAAGAAGGACTGGATCCTCATATATGACCTACCTATGTTGAAACACAACCAGTGAGGTAACTTCCTCGAACGGACTCAAGCTGTTCTACTATCATATGGGACGGTGCTTCATTACTGGGTAAACAGCTCCCCATTACGCCTGTCTACCAGACTGCTATTTAATGATCTGGCAAGAACCAATAACCCCTTATATGACTGGTATAAATTAAAACAGAGGCCCCTGAAAATAAAAGGAGGGCCAAAGATAGAATCCTCATTTTATCTCTCGAAGCTCTTGTGAAATTCTTAATTTTTATATTGATTTGCGCTGGAGATATAGAAATTAATCCAGGTCCTCCAGAGTGCATTACCACACCAGCAGAATTAGCCTCGACCAAAGGACTAAGTTTTCTCCACATCAACGCCTGCAGCCTGCTAAAAAAGCTCATGATGATACAAGCCTGGGTTAACCATACTTTGCCAGACATTCTAGTGGTGTCAGAGACATGGCTCAGACCTGCCACAACGGACAGAGACATAAACTTACCCAATTACCAAGTATTCAGAGCTGATCGCCAAACAAGGGGGCAGGGGAATAGCTATATATGTAAAAGCCAATCTATCTGTAACTTGCCTAGACGCAACATCTATGTCCAAAGAATTCGAATGCCTATCCCTCAAAGTGGCCCTCTCCAACACCGCAGCACTACAGCTAACTGGCTGTTATAGGCCCCCCTCAACTGATCTTAAGCTTCTAGCCCATCTAAAAAACCTAATCAAGAAGGGTACAGAAGAAACTATAATCTTAGGTGACCTAAACCTAAACTGGCTATCCAAGGCAGCAGCACCCTTAATCTCATTCTGCGATACACATGGGCTTACACAATTTATAAATGAACCAACCAGAATCAACAAAAAAGAATCTGAGCAACAGCACATTACTAGACATCATATTGGTGAGTAAACCTCACCTCTTCATGCACGCTGGAGTGCTTTTCAGTGATATAAGTGACCACTGCCTTATTGCTGGAATAAGATCAGCCTGCAGACTGACACCCCCCGGCTAAATTCACACTGAGGAGATCAAAGAAAAAATTCAATATTGAGGCGTATCTACAAGAGCTAAATCATTCTACACGCTGGTAAGAGTTCTATCTAGCAGACACAGTGGAAAAAGCACATGAGGTATTAAATGACATAGTTATAGGTGCCCTTAACATTCATGCAACAATTATTAGGGTACGCATCAAAAACAAAACTTGCCACTGGTTCACAACTGACCTTAAATCTGCCCTACTTGAGAGGGATAAGCTGTGGAAAAAAAGACAAGGAAGACTAAGAACCCAAATGACTGGATGATGTTCAAGAAAGCCAGAAATAGCTGTACCAGGAAAGTACGGGATGCAAAGGCTGCTTATTATATGGCAGAACTCGACTCCTCCTACCACAACCCTGCCAAATTCTGGAGTACCATAAAGGACATAACAGGACAAGAGCCTAGTACTACACTTCCAGCTCAAATACACCATAACAAGGGAACAACTTCAGATAGAATGGAAATACTGGAATCATTCAACAATCACTTTACAACTGCTGGTCTTGCATTCGATACCTCTCCGGCTAATCTACTACGCGCTCAGCTATGCATTCAGAGCACTGGAATTCGGATAACTGAATCTTCCTTCTCCTTCAAATCAGTCTTGTTGAAACAAGTGGAGGATCTACTTTCGCAGATGGATATCAAAAAAAGTGCAGGTGCAGACTCCCTTGATCCCTATTTTCTAAAGATTGCAATACAAGCACTTGCAGTTCCAATAACACACCTTTTTAATCTTTCATTAATAACAGGTTCTATTCCCTCAACCTGGAAAACAGCCCAAGTTATCCCACTATTGAAAGCAGGGGGACCCTATGGACCTCAACAACTATAGACCAATCTCTATCCTTCCAGCGCTATCTAAGCTGCTAGAAAAATTAGTGAGCATTCAGCTAAGAGAATATCTCGAAGAGGCTAAACTCTTAAATCCAGCACAATCTGGGTTTAGAACCAAGCATAGCACTATCTCAGCACTGGCTAAAGTAACAAACGACTGGCAAATCCAACTGGACAAAAAAAATAGTGTTTGTGCTGTATTTCTAGACCTAAGTAAGGCATTTGACACGGTGGACCACGAACTGCTCCTCTCTTCCTTGTATTCCATAGGTTTAGATCCATCCTCCCTTAGATGGTTTAGATGTTACCTCACGGGAAGGACACAGCAAGTGAAAGCTGAAGGAGACCTATCTCCACTCAAAGAGGAGTTCCACAAGGATCCATCCTGGGCCCTATCCTCTTTGCCATTTACATCAATAACATTGACACTAACCTTACCAAAGCCACTGTACACTTGTTTGCAGATGACACTGTATTATACGTCAGCAACCCTTTGCCTGCTACAGCTTGTGAAGATCTACAAGCGGAATTCCACATACTACAACATCAACTATTGGAAAAAAAGCTTCATCTAAATGCAAAAAAAACAAAAGCAATGTTTTTCTCCACCCAAAGGCAGACAAGTCACTCCTCACTATACAATCTCCCCCAGTTATCCACTATTCTTGGTGAAAACCTTGAATATGTAGAAAAATTCAAGTACTTGGGGGTCTGGATAGATAGCAGACTCGACTACATAGATCACATTGAAGAACTTCTAAAAAAACTTTGTCAGAGGCTTGGACTTTTTTTTTTTTACAGAATAAGGCACTTTCTAACCAGAGACTCTAAGAAGAGGTTGGTCCAGGCCACATTTCTCTCAGTGTTAGACTATGCAGATTTCCTTTACAGTCGCTGCCCTATTTTCTATCTAAACAAACTGGACACACTTTACCACAGAGCTTTGAGGTTTATAACAGATCTACCACTTAGCACTCACCACTGCTCTCTCTATGCTGCAGTCGGATGGACATCACGTCATCTCAGAAGAAACAGAAATGCTGCAGTATGGACGTACAGAGCATTAACTAGGATGCTCCCAAATTATATCTTAGACTGCTTCACACAAGCCACAGCTAGTATCTATGCCCTAAGAAGCCATAATTTCATCATGCTCAAAGTGCCTAAATTCAACACCCAGCATGGGAGATCTGCTATCAGCTATGTACTAGCTACATCATGGAATATGATTCAGAAGAGCCTGAAGCTGAACAACTTTATATCACTAGCATCCTTTAAACATCTATACCTAAGTCTCTTCCAAGAGAAATGCAATTGCTTCCACAAGAATTAATATATTCCTATTCCTAACCTGCCCCTCCTCAGGCAGCCAATACCAGGTGTCAATACACCTCCCAAGAATCTCAACCCCACAGACTCTGTGCATCCTGCCTATAGTCTTCTCCCATTACTTCCTGGCACATATCTTAGCCCTTATCCCAACCATCCATCTCCTAGTGCAGGTCCCAGCCCCTGATCAGGCCACTTTTACACTTTCCTACCAAGACACCTATCACAGTCTATGATCACCATCATCCAGACATTCTATCACTGCGTCTCCTTTGTCCACTATGACTTTACCCTTGAACATTGAAATATTGATTGCTTTAATTAGGATATATACCAAGACAATTCTAATGTTGATATTTTTATTTATTTTTTTATTTTATTTTATTTAGTTTTTGTTGACCGGGTAAGTGCACTAGACAAATCCTGCCTATTTTCAGGCACGACCGGGAGGGAGGATACAGATGAATTCAACTGACCTTGAACCAGATTAAGCTGTTGGTGGTATTTTTAGTGAATGAGGAATTTGGCCAGGACACAGGAAATTCCCTACTCTTTGCTGGTTGATGCTGTGTTTGGCCAGTTAGACGGAGCCGGAAGTCGGCGGAATGGCCACTTCAGAGGAGCTGCTGATGCAGCAGGACGTCGTGGGATTAGGAGAGTGGGCCTCCTCTCCTGATTCTCATAGCGCAGAGGCCCGAAGTCAAAAAATGCCCGGTATGGGCGAAAAGAGAGAAGCGGAAGAGATTTTCTTCTTGACGGAGGATTTGAGTGCAGCGCAAGCATCGGGGAGCGCTGATGGTATCCCTGAAGCTGTTTTTTCTGCCCACGATATTCTCAGCACAGCGCAACTGGAGTTGAACCAGCCAAACATAAAGGTACAAAGTAAACATCTTTTGGGGTTATCCTCGATGGGAAAGGACTCCAGAGCTAGCGGGGGTTAATAGCGCGTCAGAGTTTCAAGCAAGGAGCAAGCGGCAAGCAGTCCAGCAGCTCCTCTAATCCAATTATATGTGCACTAAGTTTGAGCCCCGAGCAGGCTGGCAGTTTCAGCACCAAGGGAGGTGTGTGCCTAAAGCCTGGGAAATTTTAGATTGGTCAGCGGTGGCATGGATGGAGAAAATAGTGCTGAGTATCCTGCATCAGGTGAAGCACTAAGCAAAAAATAAGGCTTCATTTCAATCCTCTGTCATTATGAAGGAGTCTGGTTTTGTATTTAAAGCGCCAGTATTAATGGAAAAGTATGGGACAGCGTCCAATGACAGTGTTGTTTATCAGACTAATCCAACAACACAGGAAGGAGTTACTACTTTTTTTGGGTCCAAACCTAAGACTAACCTGATATCTGCTCAGGAGCAGTTGAAAACTCCAGCAACCATTCCCACTCCAACAACTCCCCACTTCAGCACTATTTCACTCCAACGACCATTCCCACTTCTACATCTGGCTCTTCAGAACTACCAGATACAGTAGAGCCATGGTCTACTACCCAGGCCTTGCAGGGAGCAGGATGGGTGAAAACCGAGCAAGGTGCTTGGATTCCAGACCCCACTTGGGATTATTCATCAGGGTTTTCATCAGCTTCTCCAAGGTGGAAGCCTTCTAGTATTAGCCTGCAAAACTGCCAGTGGCTAAAGGGGTTATTACGGTCCCTGCTACTGGCTCTGAGGTTACCGAAAGAGAAAACATTATGAAAGATGACAACTTAGGAAATAATGCTCAGTCACGACCTCCTACAGCTAACCAAACGCCCTTATTGTCAGAATTGTTTTCTAACATCAAAAAAGAAGCTGCACCTAGGCGAAATGCCGTCCGGATCCGCTATAAGGGAGGTTTAGCAGATAGGCCTGACCGTGTGTTTGTGGGGCGTAGATTGTTGAAAGACTCTTTGCACTTTTCCCCTAAAGATGTTTTTGCACTGACAAATATTTCTGGTGAAGACAATTATGATGTCAGTTTTAGAACTGCTCATGCTTTAGAGCTTTTCTGGGAGCGTTATGCATTAGTTAAATTCTCCCCCTATGGTCTCCCTTTCTGGTTATTCCCCTGACCAAGCCTTCTGTTAGATTTGTAACGGTAATGTTTGAATGAGGGGTCCATGTCGATGACATTACATATTGGTTATCGCAGAAATGTGAGGTTTTAAGTAAACCTGAGGCCTTGTTGGATTCTGACCTTTTGGACTGGGGTGGAAATATAAAGTTAAACTGCGGGTTGGGGAAAATGGGCTAGAACACATTCCTAATTCCTTTATGTTGGGTAGGGACAGAGGGTATGCTTTTACTGGGGCAGCCGAGAGCCTGCTATAAATGTGGAGCTCGGACACATTTGTCTAGTTCCTGTGATCAGGCCTGCTGTGAAATTGTGGGGTATAGGCATATAGCCCTGTATTGCACCAATAGCACTAGGTGCGATTTATGTGAGGAGGAGGGCCATGTATTTGGTGACTGTTCTTGGGCAGCCAGGAATAAGGCCCCAAATGCAAGCCCTGATCTTTTAATTCAACAGGCACAAGAATTGCTGGAAAGGAAGGTTGACCCCCCACCTCCTCAGAATGTAGTTTCCCTTTCTAATCTAATCCCCAAGCCACTTTCAGATGGTACTCCAGTACCTTGTCCTTCTCTGCCGATAGCTAGGCCTGAGGCTAGTTCTCCACCCAAGCAGGACAGTGTAGCCACGAGTGATAAAGTGAACCCACTCCTTTCGCCCATTTGTTATGGGGATCATTTAGATCCAAAGGAAGTAGAATTTAAACCTGTAGCTAGGAGACGTTCATCTAGACAGAACAAAGCTGCTTCTTTAAGTAAAGTAAAAGAGGCAAGCATTAAGGAAAGTGGGAACTCATATGCAGCCTTGTTCCTTCCTGATGGTAGTTCTGACATAGAACAGAGTGAAGCTGATTCACAGTCAGTTGGCAGTAGTCAGGTCTCCTTTAGGATGGAATATGGGGATCATAAAGATAAAAAAAAGAAAAAGCGGAAAAAATAGTTTTCCGTTCCTTTCACTGTGCATCCCTTCAACCTCATAACCCATGGGTTCTCTTGTTATAGGGTCTTTAAACATTCATAGCCTATTAAATGTGGTGAAAAGAAGAGTGGTTTTTCCTTTATTCACAGTTCAGGTTATGATATTTTCTTTTCCAGGAGACCTGGATGTGTTCTAGAGAACAACTGTTACTGTTTAAAAGGAGTGGATTTGGGGCCTTTTATTGGTCCTTTGGGCCAGATAGTGTGGATAGGGTGAGTATTCTTTTGGTTCATATAAATTCTCGTTAATTAAACTGATTGATTTAATGCCAGGGCCTTTGTTTTTGTTGGATGGAATTTGGCAGTCTAGTGCTTTTCGCCTTATTAATGTGTATGCCCCCCAAACTAAGGCAGCTCGGGTGGAGCTTTTGCGGCTAATACAGCCTTATTTAGTGTCATCATATGCCATCATTTTAGGGGGGGACTTTAACTGTGACATTGTCAGAGACCAAGCAGTGGGTAGTAAAAGAAAGAAGATATATTGTGATTCTCACATGTTATCAGCTGTGGTAGATACTGCTAAGTTGATCAATTGTAGTAGTTACAATAAAGGCAGTAGGTTTGCCTGTAGCAGGAAAATTACAAAACTACAATAGATCATCTTTTTCATTCCCAGAATATAAAAAAAAAGGCTATTTCCAGATTATCCCTAGTGAATTCTCGGATCATTCTTTATTGCAATTTACTATTTCAGATATCCCCCCAAAAAACAGGAAAAGAAATAGATGTAGACTAAATGCGTCCCTATTAGAGTCCCCTATTGTTAAATCTGGGATAGAGGCCTTACTAGCAGCTAGAATTTCTGTATTGAGTCTTTATGACAAGATTGGAGATTGGTGGATGGATACTAAAGGAGACATACGAAGCTGGTTTTGTGCACATGGTAGATCCTTAGGGAATAAAAAGTTTTTGAAATATTTGTCGCTTAGAGGTCAACTGTAGCATTTATATTCACTGTCTTATCTAAGTATGGAAGATTTTTCTACTCAGATTGCCATAATTAAGGAAGAAATGGTAAAATACCAATATGATAGAGCATCCACAATTTCCGCAATGCTTTCTATGGGTACTAAGAGAGGGCCGGTGGGGGATCCTTACGAGGCCTGTAAGAAAATGCATTCTGATAGTACGATAGAATATTTACAAGACGTTAATGGTAATAAATTTGATACAGTACAAGATATGGAATCCCTGATTAAAGTTCATTATCAGTCTCTATTGCCCGTAGAAACCCCCTCAGATGAAAATATTCAGGATTATATGCAAAATATTGAGATTTCTGGTTTTCAAAAGAGGCATTAGCGTTGCTTAAAACATTACTTTGGCAGAAGTCCAAGAAGCTATTAAAAGCCTTAAAATAGGACCTTCCTGGATTGGACGGTTGCCAAATCAATTTTACAAATGCTTCATTTCAAAATATCAGTGATATTATATACTGTTTATTCGCATTTTTCAGGAACTTGAGTTTCCATCCACCTTTTCAGAAGGTTTATTAGTTTATTTATTTAAAGCCGGGAATAAAGCAAATATTGCCAATTGGAGACCAATAATTCTCCTGAATACTGATTACAAGATTCTGGCACAAATCCTTAATATCAGGCTTAAGAATTATGCTTCTTTGATTCTGTCAAATCACCAATTTTGTGGTATTCCTGGGAGGAGAATACAAGATGCCTTAATGTTGACCAGAGATTTTATTGAATTGGTATCCTTACAAAAGAATAAGGGCTGCGTGCTTTCACTCGACCAAGAAAAAGCTTTCGACCGTATTGACCGGAAGTTTCTCTTTATGGCCTTGGCCAAGTATGGCGTTCCTGTAAAATTTATTGGCTATATTGAAATGCTATATTCGCCTGTCTATGTTAAAGTTTTTCTTAGAGGACAAATTACAGAAGGGTTTGAGATTTTGACTGGGGTACGACAGGGCTGTCCACTCAGCCCTTTGCTGTATCTTTTCTCAATTGATCCCCTGTTACAACAATTAGGCAAATTGAATACGGGAAATTTGTTGCTTCAGAGTGATTTGGCTAGATTGTCAGTTTTAGCCTATGCGGATGATATTTGTGTTTTTTTTTTTGGATCAAAATCAGGTCCCCTGTTTTTTACAAACAGTTGGGCAGTATGCAGGCGTCTCAAATGCTAAGCTTAACCTTGCCAAATGTAAGGGGTTATTGGTTGGTGATTGGGGGATTTCTTCATGTCAAATATCCGGGGTCCTTTTTTCAAAAGATCCAATAAATATCTTAGGTATTATTTTTGGAGTGCCAAATGTGGCTCTGGTTAACTGGGAAAAGGCTATAGAGCGTACCTTGTTTAAAGTCAAAAGATGACAGGCATGGAAATTATCAAAACTTAAAAGGATACAGATTTTAAAATGCTTTATAATTCCGAAATTGCAGTATGTGGCTTATATTTTTCCTCTTCCCTTAGTATTAGAAACCAAAATTTATGGAATGTTCTTTCTCGATGTTATGGGGCAATGGGCTTAATCCGTCAAAAGGTGTTATACTTATTTAAGTAAAGAAAATGGGGTTTAGGAATGATTGAGCCTATTGTTTTCTTTTATTCTTTATTTTTTTATCATACAGTTTTGTATGGAATTTCTAGTACTTTAAATAGCCTTAAGGGGATGGTGCACTTGGTCCTTGGAAATTATCTTGCAGCCTGGGGGGAAGTGGCGCCTAAACTTCATTCGAGACTGCCAGTACCTGAATATTTTCACCCGGCAGCTCAGAAACTATTTAAATGGAAAATCACTCGTGGTGAGATTCTTCATGCCAGTAGGAAAAAGTTCTGTTCTACACTAATGGTCGGCTGACCCCTACGGAACCTTGTTTTAAGAATTGCCCTCTTCATTGAATGGTCAGGTTTTGAAACAATTGAACAATAAACGAATGCCAGCTGCAATATGGGAGATATCATGGCTGACTGTTTACGGCAGATTGAGTGTTCGTGGGAATGCAAAACATAAAAACTTAGAACAAAGGAATTGTCCTTATTTAGCATGTGTAAATGTGGAAGAAACTATGAATCATTTTCTGTTAACCTGTTCATATTCAAAATCACTTTGGATTTTTCTTGCAGGAAAATGGCATATGAGTTGGTTGGGGGAAATGGATTATGATACCTTAGTATTAGGGGTTCTTCATAGAGGTGCTTCTACTCTTCACTTGGAAACTTATTTCATTTTGTTAAGTTGTTTAAGGTTTTACCTGTGGCAAGCAAGATGTCAATGGGTAATTTATCAAAAAATGATGTCATATCAAGTTTTTAGTTATCTAGTTATGCAAATGATGAAGACTGTATATCAATCTGATTTATTGCACTACTCAGGGGCTAAGGTTCACAGATGGTGGAAGGGGTTCCAGATTTTCATTAAATATAAATAGATGTTTAATATTAGATTAAGTTTATGGTTGAGTATTAATGTGTATAATTTCTTGTGATTATCTACAGGAAATGATCAGTGATGGAATAATGTAATTTGTTTTCTTTGTTGTGAAGCTTCTTATGTGAATTTCAATAAAAACTTGCCTACTCTTTTCGATAAGTGTCATGGGATCTTTAACATCCACCTGAACTACCACCAATCCAGGCAGATGGGACCTCGGTTTAACGTCTCATCTGAAAGACGGCACCTCAGAAGTGCAGCACCCCTCTCATGCTGCACTACAGTGTCAGTACTGGGATATTAACCCAAGTGCCAGATGTGGGAACTGAACCCACAGCCCTCTGATATCCCGGCCTCAGAGGCGAGTGTGCTACCTACTGAGCCACTGACACTTTATATATGTATATACTAGATTAGCTGGTGTGCATTCATATGTACCCATTTTTCTTGTTATGTTTAGACAATCTTGTTTTTGAATACTGTATTTATGTGTCTTAGTATAACTGTATATATACCAATTATTGAACCTTGACCTTATCAGGTCCATCTTGCAAATGAGCTGTGCTCAATGATGTTCACCTGAATAAATAAAGATTTGATTGACTGATTGATTGATACCACTTCTGCAGGTAACGCATTCCACCCAGCCACCACCCTCTCTGTAAAAAAGTGTCTCCTCATCTCCCTCCTGAACCTTTCTCCTCCAGTCTCATATCATGGCCCCTGGTGTCCCTCCCCTCCCTTACTGTGAACAGCCTCTCTGTACCTGTCTTGTTTATTCCTTTCATGTACTTAAAGGTTTCACTCATGTCCCCCCGTCCCTCCTCTCCTCCAGTGAGTACATGTTCAACTCCCTCAGCCTCCTCTCGTATGATAAGTCCCCCAGCCCCTTGATCATCTTTGTTGCCCTGCGCTGCACCCCTCCAGTAACTTAATGTCCCTTTTCAGACACGGGCACCAGTACTGCACGCAGTACTCCAGGAAGGGTTAACTAATGACCCATACAGTGGCAGAATCACCTCCTCCTCCTCGAGTATATACCCTTGCAATACAACCCAGCATTTTGTTGGCCTTTGCAGCTGCCTTCCTACATTGTGCCGAATTGTTCATTGACCCTGTAATGAGCACACCCAGATCCTTCTCCTCCTCTGTCTGGGCTAGCTGCACTCCCCCCAGCTGGTAACTCCTCCTTGGGTTCTTCATCCCAAAATGCAGCACCTTGCACTTTTTGGCATTAAACCCCAGTTGCCAGGTGTCTGACCAGGTTTCAAGCTTTTTCAGATCATCCTGCAACCCCTGCCATCCCCCTAGGTCATCTACCACGGCTCCTACCTTGGTATCATCAGCAAACAGACTGATCTTGCTGTTGATATCCAATGATATGTCTGCAATGAATATCCCAAACAACACTGGTCCTAACACCGAGCCCTGTGGAACACTGCTCATCACTACCCTTGGGTGTGAGAGCTCCCCACCCACCACCACCCTCTGTTGCCTTCCCTGAAGCCCAGTTCCCTACCCATCTCACCAACTTTGCACCTATCCCTGTGCCTACTAACTTACTTCCCAGCCTTCCATGCGGCACCGAGTCGAATGCCTTACTGAAGTCCAGATACAGGACATCCACTGCATGGCCCCTGTCCAGTTGCCTAGTTACCCAGTCATAGAACTCCACCAGTTGGTTTGGCAGGATCTGCCCCGTATGAAGCCATGCTGTCTGCTGTCCTGTAGTTCTTTGGCCTCTAGAAGGGCCACCAGCCTTTCCTTCAGGATAGTCTCCATTAGCTTACCCATGATGGATGTGAGGCTCACTGGTCTGTAGTTTCCCGGTTCATCCTTGGGACCACTCTTGTGGAGGGGCACCACATGAGCCATCCTCCAGTCTGAGGTACACACCCCGAATGTAATGAGGCATGAAATAGGTCTGCCAAAGGTCCTGCAAGGACCTCTGCCAGCTCCTTCAGTACCCTGGGGAGGATGCCATCTGGGCCTAGCTCCTTATCCACTCTCAGTGCCTTCAACCCCTCCCGAACTCTGCCCTCCATGATTTCCCCATCTGTCACCACCTCCCCCCCGTTTCTGCCATTTCTCCCCCCTTGGGTGTCACCCCCCTTCTCTTTAGTAAATAACCTCCTGTATTCCCCTCCTAATGATCTCCCACCTGCTATCAGCATCCACGTCCAGCATTATCCTGTCCAAAAGATCTTTAAGGATCCTTCCCATCTCCCTGAAGTCTGCACCCCCAAAGTCGGTTACTGCCATCCTTGTTCGGCTTTGCTCCCCCACCCCTAGGTCCAGTAAGAACCAGACTGTGGTGTGCTCACTCCACACCAACGGGTCCCTCACCTCTAGGCCCCTAATTTTAGCACTGTCCAGCAGGACCACATCCAGTGCTCGGGCCTACCTAGTTGGCTCACCCACCTGCTGGGTCAGGAACGCGTCCTGGAAAACATCCAGCAGCCTCTTCTCCCTGGCTACTGGTGACAACATAGTCTCCCAGTCTGTTCACGGCATGTTGAGATCACCCATTACCACTACCCTTCCCAAAACCACAGTGTCCATCGAGATTTGCCACCAAACTTTCTTCCAGAGCATCCGCCTGTGCAGGTGGTCTGTATACTACTCTGACCTTCACTCTCTTACCCCTCTGCACCAGCATGGTAACCCAAATAGCTTCCACATTCCCCCAGCCTCCTCTACTCCTCCAATACCAATGCCATTTCTGACTAACAGTGCTACACCCCAACCCTTCTCTCCCCTTCCCCTATCCAGTCTGAACATAGGGTAGCCCTTCAGATTTAGGTCCCACTAGTGCCCTTGGGTGGCCCAGGTCTCAGTGACTGATGCCATATCCACCACCCCCTCAACTAGCATTGCCTGGAGCTCAGGCATCTTGTTTCCTAAGTTCCTGGCATTTATCAGGACCACCCTCCACCCCTTCTCCCTCTTCTCCTTCCTCATCTTGAGCTTCTGTTTATCAGCTCCTGCACCCTACCTGGTGATCTATTTCAGTATCTCCCTAGCACACTAGAGGAGTGGAGACATTGTCCCTCTTTTATCATACCTGCTGGCACTGCCCCTTCTTTGATCCCTCCCCCTTCACAAGTTTAAAACCTAACCTTTCATTGATGAAACCAGCTAGTTGGAGCTGCAGAATTTCCTTCACCTCCAAATTTATGTGGATCCAGTCCTCAGTGTACAGCCCCTTATCCTCCCATGTCTCCCCCCAGTCCCCCACAAGACAATACCCCAATTCCCCACACCACTCCCTAAGCCACTGATTTGTCTCCCTAATCTTCTTCTTGTTTTTCCCACTAGCCCTTGGCACAGGTAGGATTTCTGAAAAGGAGATCTTACAGCCTATGGAAAGGCTTACCCTGGCCAACTCCCGGAACCTTGCATGAATTTCTAATTCACTATTTCAGTTTATGTCATTTGTCCCCAAGTGCACTAATATGTCCTGGCCCCCCCCAACTTCAATTGCCAATGAATATAACACACGTCTGGCCTTGTGCGCCATCAGGCCTGGGTGGCATTTGGTTCTGATCAGACAGGTTTTACCCTCACCCTGCCCCTCCCACTGGATGCCTCTGATCATGGAGTCCACCAATTGCAGTATTCTAGCCTCCCCCTTGGCTACATGTTCACCCCTTGGGTTACCCCTCTTTACATGCCCCTCCTCATCCCTTTGTCTGGTTTCTCCCCCCAACCAGTTCCTTGTATCTCCCACAATCTGGGTGTCAAAGGTATCCTCTTCCCTATTGTCCCTGGTCACCCCCTCTACTCGTGTCCTGGCACTCTTTATCCTCCCAACCACAGTATCATTCTCTGTATCTCTATCCCCATTCCTGGCTAATCCATCCACTCTATCCATTTGTCTACTTTGCTTCCTGCTGTCTATCATCTGATTTACGTCCTACGCCTTCCTGCCTGCTATGCTCCGCTGTTCCATACCCACAGCCTCCTCCTTGTTTACCTGATCCTCCTTTTTCTTGTCCCCCCCTCACTACTCTTCCCCATCCTGTCCAGGTCCCACCCTTATTTTTCCCCAATCTTCAATCGCTGCCTCTTGCCCCCTTCACTCTTCCATCCTTCCCTGCCTCAGCTTCACCAGCAACATCATCATCCTTCACATCCCCCACTGCCCCCCTCTTCTACCAATAGACATAGTGGGTTAATATGATTTGTGAGCCTTAGCCTGTCCCCAGTGCCACACCTTCCCAACTATCACTCTCAGTTCCCTCAGGACATCCCCAGTCTCTTTCCTACTGCAGTGGAAAAGTCCACTTTCCGTAGTATCTCCTCTCTTGCCAGATGAAAATTGTCCCGGTCTTGCACCAACACTTCCCCCTTGTCTCTCATTGCCCGTCCCATTTTCTTTCAAGGCCCACTCCAACACCCCCAGTTGCATCCTTTGTCAGTTTACCTTTCCTCTGATCTGGAAAAGCTGCCTGCAGAGTGGGCAACCTCCCTCCCACCAGGCCCAGCTTAGTATTATCACCACCCCACAACACGTGCAACCTATACTCCTTCGGGCTGGCAGTATAGCCTAGAGGTTAGAGGAATCAGGTGTGAATAAGCTTGGTACATCCAGCAGACCAGACCTGAGTTTGATTCTTGCAACCTCCACTTGCATACTGTGTGACTCTGAGCAAGTCACTTAACCGCCCAGTGCTCCCAGGTCGCCCCTGAAAACAGGCACTTGTGCCTAGTGGTCCTTACCCGGTTAAAAAAGACTTAAAAAAAAAAAAATATGCCTTCCCTGGTGGCCACCCAAATTGTCCTTCTCCATAATTATTGGGACGTTCCACCTTGGCCTGGTCTCCTCTCCTGGGGTACTACCCCTCACTCTTCTACAAGTAACCATAGTGGGGTGGTATAAGATTAAGACTTACAGCCCCTTACAGGTCTAACAGATAAAACACAGCCCTCACAACCAGTTCCTAATCGAGGTAAAGAATTGAGCAAATAAACAGTTCTAAGAGATTTTCACAGCTGAATACAGCATTTAGCAAATAAAAGTTCTAATAGTTGTAACAGTTTACAACAGCATTCATAAAGTATTCTTAGCACTTTTACCCCTCAGTCATTATATTATTATGTAGCAATTATACAGTATATCTCAGCACCCTTGCACCTCCCAGCTGCATGTAATATGACAGCCCCACTTGCATTCACATGATTTTTCTTACTCGCCCAAGGATAACAAAGTTATATTAAAGTAGAAGTCCAAAACCTGATTTGTGTACCACAGAGAACCCCTCACCTTACCAGCCCATAAAGGCGATTTAAGAAGGCAGTAGTGCAGTGTGGGTGGGTGGTCAGGAGACAATTCAAATGTTCAGTCCCTGAGCTCCATCTCACTGCTCTCTTTCTGCCCGCATGTTTGGTGTTTTGGAGGTGGGGAGTGGGTGCTTAGCAGCCTAGGTTGTGGGTGTGGCAAAGTTTGTAATTGTGCAGAGTCAAAATAGGTTGAAAGACTGTTTTCACTATTCGGAAAGTGAAGTGCAACAAACAACAGGAAAGCAAGATAAAGTTGTATAGGTTGTACACCTTTATCAAAAAAAAGAAAGGGAACGTTCCCATTGGTACACAATCCAACCCTCTTGTACTCTAATGGCGCATCAGCAACATACTGCATAAATGCATGTGTGTGCACTACGGGATAAAGTTTGATGTACAGTACTAGCCCTATGACATTTTTGTAGAAGAAATAAAGATTTGATCACAGGAAGCTATAAAAACACAGGCACACATTGACTACAACTCCCATATGTAGGGCAACAAGCATTGCAATTCTTGCTGGAAATGGACAGCACACTGACGTAGTGACATGGTCGATGAATAAGCATAACATGGAAAGAATGGGAATGGTGCACACACTGAAAATAAAGGAAAGGAGGATTACAAAGCAATTGTTGCCAATTACATGACATGCATAGATAATAGCAATTTACAAATTTCCTATGGGCAAGTTTTTTTTTTAATTCCATGTTCGATGTGGGCTTCCATTATTCCCATGGGTATTTCATTTATCAATGGTATGCAAGATCGGATCCAGAACATGGCATTAACAGCAGCGGGAAGAACAAGTGTATTCATTCAGTTATCTAATTATTGTGTATTTTATTGTTTTATTTATTGATTGTTCAGCCCCTTCATACCTGAAATGTGCTTTATAAATAAAGCTTGTTATTATTATTATTATTATTATTATTATTAGTGATGGTAACTGCTCCAGGCAAAGTGCTCAAATGTAGTGTGACAGGGAATGGAATAAATAATTCAAACCTGCATTACGTTTACTGTTTTTATGTCAAATACAGCTTATGTTTTTAACATACATACTAACATACTATGAAGCCAGCAGAATAGGCCCTATGGTCTATCAAGTTTGCTCGATGGTCAGTGTCTACGCAGCGCACCAATTTTAGCCCTCCCTCAATACCAACAAGGACCACTATTTCCCAGCAGGGTTCCTCAATGTACCCTACCCCTGCACCTATCCCTGCCCTTGCTGAACTACTTCACAGTAGTAGCTGCCACCAGTTCCCTGTGCAGCGCATTCCAGGGATCCACCACTCTCTCAGTGAAGTAGCACCTCCTTGTTTCCAGGCTTTAAATAGGAGTGGACTCAGCATCAATCACTGTGGAACACCGCTTCTGACTAACCTTGAGGATGTGACCCCACCACCCACCCTCATCCTCTGCACCCACCCCACCATCTAGTTTCCTATACACCTGCCCATCCTCACCCCCACACCACCTACTCACCAGCTTCTCCAGTAGCCCATGATGTGGCACAGAGTCAAAAGCAATGCTGACGTCCAGAAAGAGGACAACCACTGTCATGCCATGATCCAGCGCACTTGGCAGTCCTTCATAGAACTCCACTAGATTTGTCTGGCAAGATCTGCCATTAACAAAGATGGCCAGATTTTGTTTCATTAATACCAGTGAAAGTGTGTTACCTTATTTTAATAATTGGCCACTAGACTGAAAACATAAATACTGTATGGCTGTTACTGGAGCTGCCAGTTTTATGTTTCCTGGTTTCACACTGTGCTTCTGATTGTGCCAGCTACAGTATATGCTGACCTCATCATTCATGCATTCTGTGACAGCAGACTGGCACATGCATGATGTGTCACATTCTCCTGAAGCTGTCAAACTAGCAGCAATCATGAATTAAAGTATTTAGTTGTGTTGTGTTATTTCATTTTTTTTTTACTTTACAAATAAACATGGTGAAAGCTCACTGAACAGAAGTTTGGCAGATGTGAAGGTTGATCTATCCTCAATGTAGCAGGGTACATGCAAAACAATCTGGAAGCAACATTGTGTGTCTGTGCAACAAACCACCTAACTTATAGTAATCGGACCTGTTAATGTGCCAAAGTCATCTGTTTTGTGTATGTGAAATTTTCCAAAGGCAGTGGTTGGCTATGGCTAGTGCCCTGGATAAATTTACAGTACATTCCATACAGATTGATGCACTACTGTTTCCTTGCCACCCCCCCAACATAAAGGCAAACATCTTCCGGAATACACAGGCATAGAAAAACAAGAGCGAAAGAGTCTTTTTTGGGGGGGGAGGGGGGTAGTTAATAGTGCTGTAAAAATCAATGTGAATCTGAGCACTTTCATTCAGTCCAGGTGCGGGGTTTGAGTCTGAGCACAAGCCGACATTTTGTTCTTAGTGGACTTTACTACACCCGAGGTACTTTTTAATAATGGGACACTGTGCACGATCGTAAATGATCAATTTTCATAAGGAATTTTACAGCACCATTGAAGAATAATCTCATTTGGCACACATAGTTCATTTGAGTCCATGATCTTTAATTTCAAAGGAAATTCACATAATTATATAGAGCCTTCAATAAAAAAAAAAAAAAAAAAAAACTAAGAAGAGGACCATTCACATACTATGTTGTTAATTTTGTGTATGAGAAACATGAACAATTAATGATCCTGTGTGCTACTTATGCCATTTGTGCATGCCGGCGTGGTTGGGGCCACAGTTAGGTGGGGGACCAAACAGGCAGAAGAATGGGTATGACAGCAGACATGGGGGAATTGAGCAACACAAGGTAATTAGCCACAGCTAGAATCTATAATGCCTGCAATGAAGTAAAGCATTTTATTGACTAAGCATAAGAAATATCAATATCTCTTTATCTATCTATCTATCTATCTATCTACCTATCTACCTACCTATCTACCCATCTACCCATCTACCCATCTGTCTATCTCTATTCATGCCTATCACTGCCTCTCACTTTAGTCTGTTGTGCCATTTCCGTGTCCTTGCCGAGGTTTTGATTCCTCCATTACAAAAAATTAAAAATGCATAAATACAATGTGGCATACAGGATCCCCCTCTCTATTCCTCTCTCTCACCACTGTTGACATCTGCTCCAAGCTGCTCCTCACTGTGGTTTGCATTACGTTCCTGCAGCCAGTAGACAGCTTGCTCTAACAAACACCACCTGTTCACAGTGCATTTTTTAAAGATAAACCATAAAAAGTAGATTCCTACAGGCACCAAAGTTTGTCCAGCTGCCAAACGATGTGTGAAATGCAGTACTGATATTCACTGCAGGTGATCACTGTTTAGTAAGGAGCTGTTTCGTCTGGATGCACGGGACAGGACACCCATGGCTGATGTTAGTAGATGGGCCAATTTCAGGATTTTGGTGCTAGTGGCTTCTAATCAAGCAATCTGGCTCTGAACAGCATCTCTCACACAAACATATGCCTTCTGAGAGACATCAACCAATGGACACCAACCTGGGATTCTCTGAAATCTTGGCTGACTGATGTGATGTAAAATGATCCATTGCATGCTATCTGGTTTTCAAATCCTTCTCATAACAGTTTAATACAGCACAGTATATGAATAAATACATTGTTGTCATGAATTGCTGGACACTCACAGTTGGAAATTATGACACACGTCATGCAGCAGCAGGTTTTCTATATGTTCGTTTCTTTGGGTTCATCACCCTCGAAAATTGGTTTGCCTAGCTTTAGTAATTGACTGTGACCTCACAGAAAGAAGCACCGATAATTATCTGCTAGCAATTATTGGGCTCATTGTACTGTCACTCCACTGTAACCTCCTGCTTCCTTTTCTTTCACTAGGGATCACTGCATTGTTAGGTATCAATTCAATGTCTTCTTTCTCTGTTACCACCCACTACCCCAACACACACACATGCACAGCATAGGGATAACAGCATTGATAAAATCATTCTTCATTGTCTGTTTCCCCCTATTTCCCTTCCCATCTGTCAAGAACACTGCCTTGTTTGCAATAATTCCCAGTGTCCTGTGTTCCTGTCTATGAACTACCATATTAAAAAGAATGAACACAGTGTTCTCTCTCTCTCTCTCTCTTACCCACTTATGGTTTTGGGGATCACTTCACTACTAGAACTGAAAAGTGAAATGAATGGTATTTAAAGATAAACCCCTCCAGTGTCTAGTGTTCCCTTTTTGAAATGTGTTTCCCTGTAAGTGTCCATTTTGTTGTATGCCCTGTTAAACATCCAAGTTTTTTTGTCTTTTTTGTCTTTGAGCAGGTCAGAGAGAAGCTGAATATAGCCGTCTCTGGGGATGGTATGATCTCTGGTTTCTCGCTGGAATACTGAGCCACCAGATTGCCTACAAGTCACAGTCTCAAGGTCCTGCCACCTATGACAATTGCTGAGCTATCAGACAGGGGCGTACTGTGGTGGCAGGCAATGTGGTCGCGAGTGAGTACTCAGACTGCACTTGTCTTCAAGTAATGTAAATGATGATGAGATATTAACTGTACTGTTTCCCAGTGATAACGAGCATCACAGCTGTCTTTCACATCCTTTACCCCTGATGTCATGTGTCAATGTTGGTTTTACTTGCCTCAGCTGGGATTGCAGGTGGCAGTGCACATCACTTTTGTGTGCGCTGCTGTTTTTGGAATGGACAACATTTTTTTTTTTTTTTTACAATGTAGGATCTTGGTACTTTTCACCTTGCTATTGTCTGGAGTACAGAAACAAATAAATGTGACCATGATAAGTAACCTTATTCGTCACCACTCTATAAAGACTACATACACGCTAAGGATGTCAGTAAAACTGCTGCTTTTACAGCGGGAGGGACAAAAAAGACACACACAAAAAAAAAAGTAAAACCAAACCAAAAAGTGAAAAGTAAGACTGACATAGGGGGTACATTTTTAATTCCAGTCAACTTATCACTGACATATCAAGACAATGGCAAGGTACTACGAGCTAAATTCATAAAAACACTGATCTCCTTACCAAAAACTGCAGCTCACATTGAGCGCGTCAGTCGCATACCAGCTACAAATGATAGAACCAGGGGAAAACATATAAACATGGACTTGTGGTCCTTCATTACAAACGGTGCCAGAAACATCAAGTACATTACATGAAATTCATGACACAGCAGTCGATTTTACCGAGAAATGCATCAGGGGAAAATGAATGAGCAATTAAGTTAAAACATTGAATGGGGAACCATTGCGCGACTGCCAGCTCAACTTTTGGAACGCTAGGGTTGGGAGAACAGAGGATGGAAAAGCGCAAAACTCTAAGGGCAAACATTTCGATACCATAATACAATAACAGTCGTGGGAACCATGACTAGAAGAGGGATACACTGAAAATTTGACTATTAGCATTTTCGGTCTATCAGCTGAATTGCCACTGGTGTTTGTACCCCCTGTCACCACTACGGTCACAGTAGAAACTAAAAAGTAATGTGCACACAATCTGTGAAAATGGAAATCGATAGGTTACTGCAACCGCGGGACATACGTATCTATACATGTGCTTTACATGAGGTGGGGATGTAAAGAAACAAGGCTTCAGAGGATGCAACATTACTTGAATGCGACTTTATGAAAAACACTGGAACAGTGGGTTACTGACTGTACTTTCTTGACAGTCCTTGACTGCTAGCTCATAGGAACACACTGGAAAAGTGGTTCCATAATTTAACTTCAGTTACAGCACTGGCTTGCGATCTCATGAACACACACTTTGAAAATGTGTGTTATTAATTGTCATTCAGTTGTGGCCCATATTTGAGGAACATCTGAAGAGAATAAAGACTATGGAGAAGAAATGGCTATGCACGGAGACAGTGACAAAAAAAAAGTGAATTTGAGAGACAACTTACTGACCCAACACTAATCGCAAGGGAATCAGAAAGTCAGTTGCAGTCACTCTGGAAGCTGGGAACTAAATATTGCAAGACTATGCAAGAGTCGGCAACTAAATAAGACTGGGAATTTCCATACATCACTAAGGAGCATGTGGGTGCTTGCCCTGTGGCTAATTAGGAAATATTCCAGCGTGGTGGATGGGCGACAATGGGATTAAATTCAACTCGTCCAGAATGAAAAGAAAAAGCAAGCAAAAATTCAGTAAGTGGAGCAATTGCAGGTGAAAAAATAAACAGTGTGTAAAACAAGGATCCCTTTAGCAAAACTTAATTACAAAAAACCTGTGGGGTGAAAATATGTACACAAAAGCTGACAGTGCCGCTTTAATTTGGCTTATTGCAGTGATTACAAATTGATTTTGAAATAGCAAGTCAGCCAATCCTCACCACCCCAATCCCTAGTACAAGGCATACTGACAGAAATAAATTAGGTAATGTAGAAATGTGGGCAAACTACTGAAGATAAAAATAATAAATAAAAACATACTGTGCCCTCCAGATGAGCCCCTAGTGCTTTTTTTTCACAGAGTCCCTGGTAGAAGCATCCCAGAGCAACAGGGGGCTTCATTTAAAATTCAAAAAGCAGGTTGCTTTCCCGCCAATACTGATCCACAGGACAGAGCCCCAGAGAGCACAGTCCAGCTTTCAACATTTAGCAGGCAAAGAAATAGATGTGTTTAAATAACATTAACCATTACAGTACATATATTAATTTATGACAAAATTGTGACATAAAAAATAATATGCCCTTAGGACAAGCCGGATGCTTAATTACACAAGCCCCTTCACAGCTTTATGGTGCTCCTTCCAGACCATCAGTAAATAAATTGCACAACTGACACTGTGCAGACTTTCTTACATTTTACTGGTTATTTTAAAAATAATGATCATTTCCAGATACCACCTCATATCTGAAAGGAGCATCATAAAGGCACCTAGGTGCTCAGGTACCTAACCATTCTGACAATGCCTGTAGCAAGGCTCACATTGCTGAAAATAAAAACATATTGGGCCGGATATTCAAACTGCGCCCAAAAAGTGCGCAACAGCAGGAGCAAGCGCAAGTCACTTGCACACAGGCGTAATCGTCGCGATATTCAAACATGGAGCAAGGTCAATGGCAAAGCAGCCAACATCTGAATATCAGACAAACCGCCATAGCAACCAGGAAGGGGAAGCTGAGCAGAAATGATGCGCCATAGCGCAACACGGCTAGCCCAGCTGAGCAGTCCAGAGGTGCCATAGCGCAAGCAGGGCCCCCCCCCAGCAGAGCAATGGAACTGCACAACCAGGGAGGCAGGCTGGGGCCCACCACCAGCCATGCCACACATGGGCACAGGAACACACTGCAGAACTAATAATACACCCGCACACCCCAAGCACAGCATCACTGGGGGAGGGACGGATGATACACCGGCCCATGGGGACAAGCTAACAAAGCACAGCAGGGCCATGTCGCCCCAGCACACCCACTGGCAGGCTGAGACTGCCACACACAGGGGGTCGACAACCACAGTGCACATCAGCCCCCCCTTCTGTACAGCACACCCTGCACTGTGACCCCAAGACACCACCCATGTGCAGTGACTGTCACTGCAGTAAACACCATGCAACCCCGGCACACTGTAACCTCGTGTAGCACAGAACCATACAAGCCAGACCCACCCTGGGCACCCAGCAGTGGGCGGCAGCAGATGGCAAGACCGACTGAAAGGCACTCCCACACCAGAGACACCTTCCCATGCACACACACATACCCAGGACCTTACCACCCCAGATGCCATGCACACCACTGCAACTGAGCAACCATAGCCGCTGCAAATCAGAGACCACCACAGAATTCATAACAAAATATATATATTCGAAAAGATATGTACAACACCAACAACATCTATATACATATGTGCAAGTCAAGGGTGGGGTAGGGTACAAGGTAGGGGTGGGTAAGAGTGAGGGTGAACAACTGGGAGAGGAAGGCAGGGTGGGAGGCTGGGTGAAGTGGGAAGGGGAAGCGCAGTCAGCGCCCGGCAGGCTGGTCCCCTGCTGCCTGTTGATCTTCAGTTCCTCCGGCGTCGCCTGACCCCATGGCTGCATGTCTGTCAGAGAAGTCGCGTAGCTTACTCGAAACTTTGGCGGCCACGCTGGAGGGCACGGTCCATCCGGCCGCAGGGATGCTGAGACCCAGGAAAGGAACACAGTCAATGGCTGTGACTGTCCACAACCCTGAACACCACCCATACTGCAAGGCATATAGCCTAGTGCCCCGCACCTGTGATGGTATGCACCCACCCACAGTGACCATGCACATGACATGCCCAACCAGGCAGCACCAGCTATGTGCACCACTGCACACACACACTGCCCATGTCCATCACAGCACAAACAAGGCTGTCAAGTGACATGGCAATGTGGTGGGATGTCAGTTCCACAGCCATGTGCCCAGTGCATGCATGGACCACCAGTGACGCACACACAGACGTGCAGTGACACTGGACAGTGATGACTGTCACCTGTGTCGTGCATGGTTGTGTTGTCCATGGCTGGTGTTCATGCCCACCCCCTCCAGCATGCAATAGCATCCATGATGTAATGACACTCACACTCATCAAGCAGCTGTGGCTGCTGCTGCTGCTGCCGCTGTGGCCCACCCATCATGCCTCCTTCGGCTGCCACCTGGGCCCTGCCATGGCCCTCCTCAGCCTAGGCCAGCATCCTCTCCACCAGGCCTGTGGGTGACAAATGTTGAGAAAAACATCAGTGTGACCCCAAAGCAGACTGCCCCCTGCCCCAGTGAGTGTGCCTGCCCACACAGCCAGACCCATGCATCTCACACCTGCACACACTGACACAGCCAACCATGGCAGAGCCATCCCCCATGCACTGCCACCAAAACACAGTCACACCCCTACGGAGAATACAGGTGCATAGGTGGTACACCCACCTGGCCTAGGCACAATGCCCCTCCTGGCACGTGATCTGAGGTGTTGCAGCACGTCCGGCTCCCTCCTGCAGAGGTCACTATACCTGTGCCTGCACTGTTCAGCAGACTGGCACTGCCCTGTGACCCTCTCCAGTTCAGTGGCCACCTGCAGCCACACATGGGTGCGGGCCATGGTGAGGGGCCGATCCCCAAACAGTGCCCCAAAGTGAGGCTCAACCACTGCCACCAGGTTGGCCACCTCCAACTGACTCACTGGGAGCTCTCCTGCGTGCCATTACTGTGGGTAGAGCAGGCAATATGACGCCCGCAGCTCGGCAACCCCGTGGAAATGTTTGCAATAGACCACCATAGGTTCCAATCGACTGTTAGACGTCGGTTCACATCGCTGTCACCGAACAGCGTGATAGAGCCATACACATGGCAGGACGACAGCGCCAGGGGCAAAGGTCGCGGCACAAGGTCATGGGTCAGTGGCGCAGGCCGCGACAGCGCCATCGACGGCCCACACGCCCCGCGCCGATTGACACCCGCGTGCCAGTGCCACAGTGACTATTGGCGCAGCATACCGCCACCGCGCCATGTGGTGACCAGCGCGAGCGCCATTGGCACAATGGTGGCCATGGCCTGAATTGCCGATCGCGCGACAGCACGCCATCAGCACAGCAGACGCCGCGTAAGCTACCTGGGCATGTGCAATGCAGTGTACCACACAGCCACAGATATGCGCCATTGGCTCAGCCGGCTCAACCGTATTGCGCAAAGCGCAATGGCGCGATATTCAGCCGACACATGCAAATCATCTGATCAGCCATTCAAAGGCACAGTGGCGCGATTTGTATCTCATTACAGTTGCTCCACTCCTAATTTGCATGCATTGCGCTATAAATGTGCGACACTGGGCTGTGCTGGCCAGATTCGGTTACTGCAAGTGAGAGGTGGGTTGCATGTTGTGTGATGTTCTGGACAATGGTCATGGGATAACGCTGTAGACTGCACAGTGACAGCTGTCCACTTCCAGCCATACAGATCGACATGACTGAGCAGAGCCAAGGTGAGGGTGAGGATGGTGGGCGGAGAAGGAGGCCCAACTTCACCACGGCGGAGACAGAGGCCCTCTTCCAGGCCTACCTGGAGGAGGAGCCACTACTGAGTGGACGGCGGGGCACCTCAGGCCCGTGTGGCTGCATGGGAGGGGGTAGCTCAGGCAGTGAACCTGCATGGAAAACACCAGCGCTCCATGCAGGAATGCAAAAAGAAGAAGGGGACAGACCGCAGGAGGGTGAAGGAGAAGGTGGCAGCCCCCAGGGCGGCACGTGATGGCACAGGCGGGGGCCAGCCAGCGGTGGTGGAGCTGACCCTGGCTGAGGACCGACTGGCTGCATCAATGCAGTGGAGTGCTATTGAGGGCGTACCAGGAGGTGGATTCCAGACAGGTGGAAGCCCATCACTGCACGGTATGACATGGTGGTGGTGTTGGAGGGGGGGAAGGTTGTTCACATGCACTCACATGTCCTCACTTTCTGTTACAGATCCTGTTCGTCTTCAGGGGATGGTGGTGGTGGGTCCAGGCAGTGAGGAAGACCTGCTGGACATGGAGGAGGGTCCATCCACCTCTGTCACCAGTCAGCATGCACTGCACCAGCATGCAAGCCGGGCTGCCAACTCTGGTGTCAGTAAGTCGGGTGTGGGGGGGTGCACAGCCTGTGTCTCAGCAGTCTGGCATGCAAGCATGCCAGCACGCTGTGACTGTGGCTGTAGCACGTACCTGCACCAATGATGATGCAAGGACTGCAATGGGCAGTGACATGTGTGTGTCCCATGACGGACACACAGCAGGCCAGCAGGTGCCCCTGGGCCTAGCTGGTTCCAACGTGTGTGCCAGCATGTCGGCACAGTCCCAGGCTGTGCCTGTCAGCACCGGTGGGGCAGCACCGGTGGCTGTGCAGGTGTCTGGCACTGTTACAGCCACAGCAGTGGAACGAGTGGTCCCTGGGGCACAGCGATTGGAAGGGTAGCAGCAGCAGTCACCCACCAGGTCTGGGGGTACAGTGTCCAGCGGTGGCACATGCCCACTGCCCTTTGATAAGCCCATTCCTGGTCCTGGTGAACAGCGCCCACCCTCAAGGGGTGTTGAGCATCAGGACCTTCCATACCCTGGGGGACAGGATGCCGTTGTGGCAGAGCACCCATTTGAAGAGCACACCCGCCTGCTGCGGGAATCAGTACAGCAGCAAAGGCGGGTTGCAGCATCTGTGGAGGCACTGTGCGTGGCTGTGGAGCGGCACAGCAGGGACTGTGCTCTGAACCTTGCAGAGATGGTCCATATGCGAATGGATGTGACCGCCGCCATTGACAGGCAGACCCAGGCATTGGTCGCTGTCGTGGCTGCATTGGGCACACAAGCAGGTGCCCCTGTACAGCGCACCCCACACAGTACGCTCTCCACTCCCCGTTCCCGGCGTCATGTGACACCAAGCCTGTCGATGCCGGGTTCTGCTGTGGGCATCCCGAGCACCCCTGGTGCAGGTATGTTTGGCATACTACAGACCCCAGTGTGGATGAGGTCGCGATCGCGCAGTGGGACCCCTAGTGGTCCATCGGTGCCACCCCATGTGGCCCCTGCTCAGCCTGCCAGTGCTGTTGGGTCACGGCGGGGCCGCCCACGCATCCGCGGTGGCCGTGGAACGGTGCAACATGACTGACCTGTCTCCCAGTCCGGGTCCTGTCTGGTGCTTCCCTGTGTGCACTGTGCGTCATGGTGGGCAGTGCACTGGTGGGTGCCCTGCACATCACGCTGACATACGGACCACCTGCACACCATCCCGACTGCTGTCCACAGGTGCGTAGTATGATGATGCCTGCATTGTACTGTACACCAAGGTGCAAGGGTGCCAGCATCTGACACACGATTTGGACAGTACAGGTGGTGGGTGTGGTCTGTGGATCTGTGTGTTTGCCATGTCTGTTCCTGCCTGCACCTGCCCATGTACGCTTGTGCCTGTGTGTGTGTGTGTGTGTGTGTGTGTGTGTGTGTGTGTGTGTCCATATGACTGTTCGCCCCTCCCTGATGGTGTGTTTGTGTGCCTGGTCCCTTCCACTTCCCTTGCCGTCATGCACCCCTGGTGTGTTACTCTGTGTGCCTGTGGGTTGCGCCACAACAGTGTTGGTTGCACATGGCCCCTTGACTTACCTGTGTCATGCATAATGCTCCTCCGTGATGGTGTCCTGGCGCAGCTGGGCCTGCCGGATCAGTCGGGGGTCCCGTCGCCAAGGGGGCTGCTCATCACCATCATCACCGCGCTGGCGTCCCCATCGCTGTCCCTCCCTGGACTTGAATGGCTATCCCACAGTCTTTGGCCATGTTGTGCAGGATACAACAGGCCAGGAATATCCCACAGGCCTTTGAGGGGCTGTACTGTAGGGCACCGCCGGAGGTGTCTAGGCATCGGAAGCATGCCTTGAGCATCCCAAACAACCGCTCGATGATGTTGCATGTGGCGGCATGCGCCTCATTATAGCGTTGCTGCGATGGGGTCATGGGGCGCCGGTATGGTGTGAGCAGCCAGGGACGGAGTGGGTATCCGCTGTCACCTGTGTGGAGATGGTGGAGATGAGTATCATGTTCAGGTCCATATTGCCAATATCCCTGTGTGCCACTACCATAGCACCTGTGGCATTCCCACCCTTGCCCCACGTTTGCAATTCCTACATGCGTACTCACCCACTAGATGGCCTGTGGGGATGTCCCCACTCTCGAATCGATGGCACAGTGTGGACTGATACCATATAAAGGCATCATGTGCTCCGCCAGGGTGTGTGGCACAGACATTGATTATGCGCCCAGTGGCATCACACACCACCTGGCAGTTGACACTGGAATAGCCCTTCCTGTTCCTATATGCAGCCCCATCGGGGCCAGGTGGCGTGTATGGCCACATGGGTGCAGTCTATGGCCCCTAGCACGCCAGGCATACGTGCTACCCTGTGGAACTCCTGCATGTTTGCTGTATACTCTGCCGCGGTGCTGGGGAACTGGATGTGCTCCGCAGCATGTGGCAGCAGTGCGCTGAGGAATTGGGTGAGGATGCGTGACGTGGCCGACTGTGTGATGCCTGTGGTGTCCCCTGTCGGCCTCTGGAAGGTGCCCGTGGTGAGCAGGCACATGCAGGCTGTCACATTGGTCTCCACCGACAGAGCGTGACTCCATCGTGAGGATGCCTGCATCACATCACTGCACAGCTCACAGAGCCGTCTCAGTATTGCCCTGTTCAGGCGGTACCGGCCCACGATCTCTACATCTGTGTACAACTCAAAGCTGATGTGGGCACGGTACTGCCTGTTGGGGGCGTACCGACGACGGGCCCTTCCACGGTCACGCCCCTGCAGCATGCATTCTCACCTCTCATTACAGCTTCCATGTGGAAGCTGGCACTGTCCATCTCCTGGCTTGTGACCCCCAGCTGATGTTGCTCGTTACCCCGCTGTCCTGACTGCTACCTCCACTGCACCTGGTACACCTACTGGCCTCTGCACTCTGTGGCCCCATACACCTTCCCTTGCCCCTCTTCTGTCCTGTGCACTCCCTGGCCTGCACTGTATGTTACTCTGGCCTTCTCTGTCTCTCTGCCTCATGTGTCTTCCCTGTCGCGTTCTTGCGCCTCTTCCTTGAGCCTTTTTATTTTGGCTCATTTCCGCTGGGGTGCAACTTCCGGCTGTTCGGCTCTTGCGCATTGCGCAAGTCTTTGAATATCGCATTGCGCTCTTTATGCATGGATCCACCCCCTTCGGTTGTGCATGCCTTCATTTGCATTGCGCTGTTGCTCAGCCTGTTTTCGGTGGCGCAACTGCCTCCTGCTGAATATCACAGAATGGCGCACTTTCGGACTTGTGCATGCGCAACCCTATTGCGCATGGCGTAACCCTTTTGAATATCCGGCCCATTGTGTCCTCCAGATGAGCCCCTAGTACTAGTGCTCCCAGTGGGAGCATCCCAGAGCAACAGGGGGCTTCAGTTCAAATTCAAAAAAATGGTTGCTTTCCCGCTATCGCTGCCCACATCCCTGAGCACCGGAGAGCCCCACCCCAGCTTACAGCATTTAACAGTCAATCCCTCCAGACTGTGGATTACTGTGAGGAGTAGATGCTGATTTTATTCATTTGTTTGTTTATTTTACCCGAGTCCCAGGTTGGAGCCCCCTGGGAGCAAAAGGGTTTCGTTTCCATTTTACAACCAGCTGATTTTGTTCCCGCCATAATGATCCACATCCCTGAGCACAGGACAGCCCCATCCCAGTTCACATCTTGTAAAAGTCAATGTCTCCTGCGATCCCACCAAGAGCACTAGGCAGAAAATAAAATAAATCACTCAATTCATAAATATTAACAGGTCCTCTGACTGCTGAAATTGACCTTTTTTCAACCCATTCCATCACCTCCTCTCCTGTCAGGGAGTGGTACCAGTCATTTACACCCCCCCCAAACACTGTGCTTCCTTATTGCAGTTATTGCCAAATATTGCATTTAAAGATTGTAGCTTGCCCCGAGAACACCAGGCATCTGAAAGGAGCAAAGGAAAGCCTGGGCAGGGGCTCAGCAGAACTGGACCAGCCTTCATACCAGCAGCCAGGGCTCGCTAAGGAGGGCACCATGCATTTATTTTCTTTATCCTAATTCCCTTTTTTGTTTTTTTCTTTCCCAGGAGCTATTGAGGGGATTACAAAATGTATAGCAAGTGAGCAAATCCTCATCATCCCAGTCCCTAGTACAAAGTAGACTGTTAAAGAAATACACACATTAATTATGTATAAAAATAAACGTGCTCTGATTCGATAGCCGACAAGATGCTTGGGTACTTAATCATTCTGACAATGCCTGTAGCCAGGCTCAAATTGCTGAAAATAGAAATAAACATGATAAATAAATATATACTGTGCCCTCCTGATGAACCCCTAGTTTTTTGGTTTTTTTACGTAGTCCCTGGTAGGAACATTCTGGAGCAATCGGAGGCTTCAGTTAAAATTCAAAAAGCAGGTTGCTTTCCTGCCAATAGTGGTTCACAGGCCCCAACAATCCCAGTTCTTGCTTTTAGCATTTAACAGGCAAAGCAAATAGCGGTCCACTGCCCCATATTGATTAATTCATCTTTAAATGTGCTCCAGTTGCTGAAAATAGAAAAATATAGAAACAGGACTTCCGGTGACGTCACGCTCCTGATGCAAGCCTGAACTAATAGGCTCCTTCCGTAGCCAGAATAAACCTCAGTTTTTACCGCTAAATACCCGGAAACTCCATACAGAAGCATCCACGGAGGAGTAATAATGTCTAAGCGAGGGGAGAAAACTCTGAAAAAGCCCCCCCCCCCAACGGTTCCCGATGATGGTGGATTCTCGGACTCGGGCAATGAAGCCTCGCAGGCCTCATTGACTTCCCGACAAAGTAATGGTGCATCCGATCAGCCCCCCTTGGGTACTCTGCAGCGACAAATGACCCTGGTCCTCGCGGAAATCCGTGATTTCCGCAACAAATTCCGGACTACCACCACCGCACTGAGAACCGATATTGGGAAGCTGGAGAAACAGCAGGAACAGCTCGAATAACATGTTACTGAATTGGACACCAGGATAGACAGAGCAGAGTGGGCCATTGTACAGCTGAATCAATGTGTGTAGACTTTACAGGAACGAGCTGAAGACGCTGAAAGTCGGAGTCGGCGTAACAACATTCGGATCTCTGGGATCCCAGAGGGAGAGGAGGGTACTGATCCTCACAAATTTATTCACCTTCTTCTGAAGCAGATTCTTGATGTTCCCAATGAAGCCACTTTGGAGTTTGGGAAGAGTCCACCGCATTGAATTTCGGCCCCCAAGTGAGGCCTCGTGCTACGTTAGTCCGTTTCCCTCCGCTTTCAGAAAAGAGTCAATACTCCACACAGCCTGGAAAATGGGTCAAGTTAGCTACAAGGGCTGGCGGTTGTTCTTTGAGAATGATTTTGCACCCGAGATTATGGCCAGGCATAGGGCTTATATCCCAATGTTAAAGGAACTGAAAAAGGCTGGCCTACGTTTTCGAAGCCCCTACCCTGCTAAGCTGATAGTTCTCCACCCCGATGGGCAGCTCACCTATACCTCAGCTGAAGAGATGATAGAAGGTCTCCGAAAGCATCAAGTGGAAGTACAAAAACCAACTGGTAGACTCTCTAAAGGAACGCTAGCAGCAAAGCTAGCCCAGCAGACTTGGCAGTCTGGTCAGCGAGAGGTCAGAAAATGTCAGAGGCTTGAGGCAATTTGCAAGATCGTCGACTCCCTCCGAGAGCAGACAAAAGGGAATACCTGACTCTCAAACTGGATGCGTAAAGTACCCTTGGATTTTCACAGACTTACACTATTGTTCTAATGGGAACTGGTTCTCGGATCCTATACCCAGACCGCTGTTTTTGGGACAGATGTAACATCCCTTAACAGGACTATCAGGATGTTCTCCTGATTGTTATTGTACCTTTCTCTCTCTGTTTCCTGGACTAATAACATCACAGATAAGTCCCGTTTACTAGCTACTACTTCGCTAGCCTGTCTGGTACTATCAAAACTGTTTCTGATTGTTCGCCTAGTAGCACTAACATGTTTTACTTATATTCCTGGTCTCTTTTTCTCTCTCTCTCTCTCTCTCCTTTCTTCTTCTTTCTCTCTCTCTCTGCAGGTATACCAGTTGTTTACCTCCTTGGAGTGGCATGGATGGCAGGTGTGGGTAAGGGAAACGCTTGTTATTCTCTCTCTCTCCCTTATGTTATTCGCCCACATGCGCCTTGCTGGGGCTCTAAGTACTCCCCCCCCCCCCAAGAGAAGCGCTACTGCTGACTCCTCTCTCCCTAAGATCTGGATCTCTAGCGAGGCGAGCATTAGTCCGGTAGAATGCGAGGGCCTGCTCCCACGAGGGACGAGGTGGTTCTTTTGGCGTCTTACCGCCAATATTAATATTCAGGCCATTCATCCCCGAAGTGACATATAAAGCCCTCAAAGAGATTTAGCCTTTAACTGAACATACAGTTGATTGAGAAATGCCTGACAGGGCCTGGTTAGAGTGCACTGGATATATTCACTGTGGCTGTCTTAGGCCCACTAGGGTCAATGTGTATCCCGACTCCCCCCCCCCATGCTTTGCCTGATTCGCGTAGCCTGGAGTGCTTTTTATCTCCTTGGGTGGCTTATAGGCGGGTACTATATGCAGCCCCAGGACTAGCAAGGGCATTGGCCCTTCTGGATCTGGGGGGGGGTTTCCTCTTCCTAACTTTCACCCAGAGTGTTGTCATGTTTACTCATACTATCTCCCCAAGGAATTACCCACCTTTTCAGGAGGCTGGCTGGCAGGAGTGTGACTAGCCAATATCCCTACCCCTTATCCCTACACGGGCATTAGAAGTGTCTAGGGGTCTCTGCATCTGAGATACCCCCCCCCTTACAGTGAGGATTTCCTCACTCTCGAGAGCCTGGGAAGCTCTCGGTAGCTGGAATTAATTAACGGTTCTTGCTTATATTAACTAATTGTTAATGCAAATGGCTGTAGCCCTGTTGGCTCTAGCCAATTTCAGGCTTGTTGCTTTACTTATGCATACTTTGAAATGACTGATTATTGTTCTTACTGTTTTGTTCATTTCTGTAAGTTGCCAGTTTGAGGGCAACCAGTTGTCAGCTGATAATTTTATGGTTAATTTTTTGGAAATTCATTCTGATATCCAGCCTGTTGTAGCTTTACGATTGTGTTCAGTCAACTACTATATCTATGGAATAGAATGGATGTGGGTGGGGGTTCCCTGGTGGCCACGCAACATGTCACTTGTAAATCCATACTCACCCAAAATCCCACTATGGAGGAGACACCCTTGAGATTACTGTCCTGGAATGTTAATGGGCTCTCCACCCCAGTTAAGCGTGCCAGGGTCCTCTCAAAAATTAAAAAAGCTAAAGCTGACATCGTTTATCTACAAGAGACCCATCTAAGTAATGTGGAGCACACAAAACTGGGGCGGATCTCGAGGGGTGAGGTGTATGGTTCGACCTTTAGGGGTGGGAGGAGGAGGGGAATGGCTATAATAATACCCCATCATATTCCCTGGCAATTACAATCAAAGTGGACAGACCCCTATGGTCGATTGGTATTACTCTGAGGTCTGGTGGGAGAGACAGAGGTCACCCTGGCAAATGTTTATTTTCCACCAGATTCATCAGTGGGTGATATCAGGGGCCTGCTGGACAGAATTACGCAATTTACCAAAGGCATACTGTTGCTCGCAGGAGACTTTAATATTCTGCCTAACCCTGAGAGAGACTCTTCTAGTTTTAACACTCCCAGGAAAACCCCACGACAGAGACTCCTGAGTAGATTTTTGACCGAAGTCGGCTGGACTGACACTTGGCGCCACACGCATCCCCATATTAGAAACTACACACATTATTCGACCGTTCATCATACTTACTCTAGAATTGATTTGTGCTTTACCCAAGTAGTATATCTAGAACAGCTCGTTGACACCCAAATTGGAGATATTGCCTTATCAGACCATGCTCATATTATTAGTACCTGGAAACTGGGACTGCAGAAAAGAACTACACTCTGGTGTTTAAATCCCTTTCATCTAAAGTCTAAACAGTTTAATGAATTCCTAACTGACAAGTTATCCGAAATACTTATGGATAACACTAAACTGGGTACCCCCCCCAGGTATTCTATGGGATACCATAAAAACAGTCCTCCGGGGCCACCTTATTAAACACACATCACAACTTGCGAACGTTCTTGGACAACACAAGGCTCGACTGGAGGAAACTCTGCATTTCCTGCAAACAGCACATAAACAAGGTGACAATTCCGTGCTTTCACAACTTAAGCAGGTTAAACAAGATTTGGACAGGTTGGCACTACAACAGACAGAAATTGCTTTAACCTTCCTCCGACAGAAGTACAACGAGGTGGGACCCAGGGCTACCAGGCTGTTGGCCTATCAAATTAGGAAGCAGAGGAAGGCGGCCACTATCACAACCATACGCCACCCAGTGGGTGGTAAACCCCTGAATAAGCTCAATGATATTGTGGATGCATTCACCACATATTATTCAGCCCTCTACACCCCAGAACACCCCATAGCTCCAGAAAAGATAAAAGAGTTCTTACAAGTCCTTACCCTCCCCAGAGTCTCACCGGAACAGGGCGAGCAGCTACTTAGCCCTATCACGATGTAGGAGTTAGTCAGCGCCCTATCTCAGGCCAAAACTATGAAAGCTCCGGGACCTGATGGCTACGGAGCAGAATTTTATAAGGCTACAAAAGAGCTGCTCCTGCCACCCCTTTTGAGCACCTGTAACTCTGTCTTAGAGGGGAAGCCTCCTCCCCCCACCTGGGCCTATGCTACAATTTCTGTCATCCCCAAGCCTGGTAAAAATCCCCAGCTCTGTGAATCATATCGGCCAATTTTGGTCTTAAACTCAGACTACAAATTATTTATGGGGATATTGGCCCATAGGTTAGAAGTTGTGCTTCCACAAATAGTTCATAGAGACCAAACGGGGTTTGTTGGAGGACGTACTACTACGGATAGCATTAAGAGAACCTATCATATAATACATAAGATGTACGCCTCTAACCTCCCTGCGGCCTTAGTAAGCCTTAATGCAGAAAAGGCCTTTGACAGGGTACACTGGCCATTTCTATATTCAGTTATGGAGTTTATGGGTTTCCCCTTGCCATTAATCCAGGTAATCACAAACATTTACTCGTCTCCGAGGGCATGGGTGCGGGTCGCTGGGCACCACTCGAGATCTTTCCCTCTCTACAGGGGAACCAGGCAGGGTTGCCCTCTGTTGCCTCTCCTATTTGCCTTGTTCATGGAGCCCTTAGCACAACTAATCAGGCAATCCCAAGACATTTTGGGGATCGAGATTGAGGGTGAGGAGCACCGTATAGCTCTCTATGCGGATGACGTTCTCTTATACCTTCGAAACCCAGCGATTTCACTCCCGAAAGTTAACGAGCTATTAGAATCATTTGGGCAACTCTCGGGCTATCAAGTGAATATCTCAAAAACTGAAATTTTGACCTTTCAATATTCACTGGATCAGGTTATGCGGGAACAATTCTCCTGCAAATGGGACTTAGGGAAGATAAAATACTTGGGGATAAATTTAACAAGGGACCTGAGTGATGCCTATAGGCAGAACTATATCCCCTTTACCACATGTCTGAAGGAAGACCTAGCCAACTGGAGTACACTCCCACTGAGCCTTTCCAGGAAGACAGAGCTCATCCGAATGGTGACTTTGCCCAGGGCTTTGTACCTCTTTAACAATATTCCCTTTGCCCTGCCCCAATCTATATTCCTGGAATGGGATAGGGCAATATCTCACTTTATTTGTGCTGGCTGTAGGCCAAGAGTTAGGCTGAAACTCCTTACTAAACCAAGAGGCCTTGGTGGGTTATCCCTTCCCGATCTATATCGGTAGTACCAAGCTGCACACCTCCTGCAAGCACTGGCTAGGCAGCTATTAGAAAGCAAAATGCATTGGGCAGAGTTGGAGCAGGCAGTTACTCCAGATCTGGAATACTTTGCCATACTATATTGTGGGACAGGGCACACAGTGGAGTACCAGAATCTGCCCATAGAATTACAGCATAGAGTGACAACCTGGTACCAGATTAGGAAGCAATTCTCTATTTCCCCCTTTATTCCATTAATCTGCCCAATTGCAGTACTCCCAGATTTTCAGCCCGGGAAATTGGACCATGCATTTCGACAGTGGTCCAGGTATGGCCCGAGTTACCTGTTCCAAATCATAACTGGAGGGAAATTGTGGTCATTTCAGGAAATACAGACAAAATTCAACTTGCCCAACTCCCACCATTATAGGTATCTACAGTTAAGACATTACTATGAGTCATTCCCGGTCACAGTGTGCAGTCCTGAACACTGGCCTCCTTTGATTGCTAGCTTGCAGTTTTTGTTTACCTCCCCAAATCAGAGACACTTGATATCGGGCCTTTATCGAGCCTTGATGTCGTCTCCCTTGGCAAATCTGGTTGATACCCGTGAGAAATGGCAGCAGGAACTGGGTAAACCCATAGAAATAAAACAGTGGGAACAAGCTTGCTGGCAGGTGTCACACACATCTAGTTCACACCAGTGGCGGGAGTTTGCATGGAAATTCCTGGTTCGTTACTTCTATACCCCTTAGGTCACTAGTCACTACACCCCGGGACACTCTGCCGCCTGCTGGCGACTATGTGGTTAGGATAGGGCTCATCTCACACATGTAGTGCACTCATGCCCTAAGCTGATGCCATTTATTCAAGCTTTACAGTTGGAGCACCAAGAGATCTTTGATAAGCCTATTCAGTTGACCCCGCAGGTATTTATTCTGTAATACTCTCGAGGCTTCCAGACAGGCATTCCTATTCTAGCCATTCTTTTGTCAGCAGGGAAAAAAGCCATCACCAAAGCGTGGTTAACTCCTAACATCCCAACTATTCGGGACTGGTGGTCCATAACCAAGCAAATCTATCAGATGGAAAAATTAACATACAGATTAAATGATAGAGAAGAAAAATTCAGTACTAGATGGAATAGATGGCTTCTGTACTATATGCTTAAAGACTCAACTTTCGTCCCATAGTTTAATAAACTCTTCTTCCCCCCTTTCCTTTCCCCCTCACCTTCCTCCCCTCCCCCTCCCCACTCCTTGGCTTTACCTCAAGGGTTTGGTTTGCGTGGCGCCGGGGCCTCCCCAACCTTTTGAGGGTCGGGTCCCTTAGGGTTGATATAAACGATAGCATATTGTTGTTCATTACTGTTATTTGAACTCCTAATGTTTTCTCTGACATCTAGGACCTGATTTAGCACTTTATACCGAAATTAAGCTCTTCAGAAGTTGGGTCCTCCTGAACCTCCTGGGCCCTCATGGACAATAATCTTTAATTACACTGGTATTATCTTTTAATAACTTACCCTGAACATTCACTGCTCTAATGCTTGAACGATTACTGTGAGTACCCTTTCTTGATTCCTACTTTTATTATTGCATGGACACAATCGAATGTAATGTAAGTAAATACAAATAAAGAAGAAAATAAAAAAATATATATATAAACAAACACATACTGTGCCCTCCTTATGAGCAAGCCCCTACTACTTTTTTTCACCTATTAAGCAGCCAAGAAATGAAATGCTTTGCTCCAAACAGAGGGGAAAAAAATACAACCATCCATCATGTACCCCCTGACCAGGGACTTGTGTGTCTGGCTGTGGCATCAGGCATAAGTGGATTCAAAATTCATGCTCAACTCTCGGACACTTTGGTTCTAATTAATTGTGCTCCAGAGGTACCCACAAGCGGCAATTGGCCAATAACTGAGACCGAGCCCTAACTGGACTCTCCATGGCTCCATTTTCATGATTTTTTTTTACCAGAGCTCCAGACATCGCCTGCTGAAATGATTTCTCCCCCCCCCCGGTATCCTGTCAGTGCCCCCAGGGAGCAGTGTAGGAGGATACACATATGGAGCCATGGAGGGGCCCAAAGACTCTGAAATTTATCCCAATTTCCATTCCACACAAATAATAGCAATGATGACATTAAATAAATACAGGATTAAAAAAAATATACTAATCAATAAACACCAAACTGTGCTTCATAGGGTGCCTCTTTTTTGTTAAAATACCAGTGTGGCCAGGAATGTATGTATGATGCATAAATCTAAAATACTGTGCCCCAGAGAGATGAAAAGGAAGCCCTGCTGGGCTCCCATTGGCTCCATTAGTCCATCCTGTTGATTTTCAGCCACAATGGCAGGCATGAAAGATAAGAAATAAATACAAATAAAAGTACAATGCCCTCCTGTTGAGTCCAGCTACTGAAATGGAAGAAGAATTAAGTGACCGAGTCCCCATGCAGCTTTCTGGTGCTCCTTCCAGACATCCCAACATAAAATGGCACACTGTGTAGACGTAAAGTTTTTACTGCATTTTGTGAAAATAAAAATGTTGCCAGAGACCAACCAATATTTGGAAGGAGCAGAAAGCCACTGATGGGCTCCGGTACGTCATCATTCATTATTTAATACTGGTGGTAGCCTTGCTCCTGGACATGGCACATTATTTACAGTATCTTTATTTCTTCAATAATGATACTTTTTTTCAGCAAAGGAAGGATTATTTATTCCCACATTCATTGCAATGCCCTTTCCACTTAGCTTGTTCCCCTAGTCCCTGGTCAGAATCCCATGGGAAGAAAACTTGGTGTCCCTGAAAACAAGGCATCTCAGTTGTTGTTTCCCACCCAGCCCTGGAGCCTTCAGGCACAGGCTCACAAATCAAGCATCAGTTCGGTCTCTAGCAGTAATACATGTTTAAATAAATAAATAAATAGATACATAAACAAATAAAGTACCAACAAACTGTGTTGCCAGAAACACACAAGGGGGCAATTGAATCACTCAGCTTGAGAGCCCCAGCTGGGTTCTCCCGGGTGCGATCCAGTTGTTGAAAGTAACCCCAATTATTAAAGACAAAAAAAGAGCCTCTGAGGGACTTTTAGGGGTGAATCAGTATTCTGTGTTGTGATTTCTGTGCCCACAAATAATTTAATTTTGGAGGGGGGCACATGATTTAGTTATTTGTTGATTTTATTTATGTATTCATTTTATCCTAATAGGAGGCTGCTATATATATGCTACAACAGTTGCTTCTCAGTGACACCCCTCTCCAAGGGAGTTACTGGGTCGGACAACATATATATATATATATATATATGAATCTTGTCAGAACCTGGGAAGTGGCAAGGGTTGGTTACCTTTCAATTCAAATGATTTTTTTTCTGCCCAACAATGCCTGTATGGGGCCACACAGCGGCTTTCTGTAGCTGTGCAAAATAACATTAGACAAACTTGAATTAAACTCCATGTACTCCTGACCGAGGAAATAATACCATTTGGGATTAATGGATGAACATGTCAGCACATCAGTGGCTTTCTGGCTTTTCCTTGAAAACAAAACATTAATGTAACAAGGAAACAACTAAAGAATTCTAAGGTACTTGAACTGTACTGTAATTTTCTGTTTTCTGCCCGATGTCAACCACAGCCACCCTGGTCCCTGCTCTCCTGTGAGCAAGATGTTTTCTTTGAAAACAAAATAGTAATTTAACAAAATAAAAAAAATCCTCCTTGTATGACTTACTGTATTTATTTAGTACTTCATTCTGCTGTGCTTGGGAGGGAATTTGGGATTAATCTTGGATTAATGGATGAGCATGTCAGCACAACAGTGGCTTTAACAGGAAAAATATAATGAAATCGGAGGTACTCGTACGGTACTGTAATTTTTTTGTCCATTTCTGAATGATGTCACAGACAGCCACACTGGTCCCTGCTCTCTGGTGAGTAAGATGTTGTCATTGAAAATAAAAAAATACTTTAACAAAATAAACAGCCTTACATTAATCCACGTTACATGGTCATGTGCAGCCTTATGACAGTGGCACAGGGGGAGTCTTCCTGTATCCTGATGCATTCTGATTTTGAGTAACTATTCTTAAACTGTTGATGGGAGAACTATTTTATTAAAAATCTCACTGTCAAAAAGAAGACTGTTAGCACTTTCCTTTTGTATAACAGCAATAAGACACTCCCAGGAGTCAGATTAACAGTCAGTTAATCACCCCTTAGAGGCACTATGGTACTCGGCTGCACCTCGTGCCACATTACACCCCTAGGGGGTGATTAACAGACAGTGAATCTAACCTTTGGTCATGTCTTATTGCTTAATAATGCATGCTTTTCAGGGGCATAAAAATCAGGTATGTAGCCACATTGGTTGCTCGCAATGCTGTTATCTACCTGCTCTACCAACAACACATTATTCAATGTGCAGGCGCAACAGGGCAGAGAAATATTTACTAATTTAAAAGTCAAATTAATTATATAAGTTAATAATGGCCTGATTAAAGACATTGTTTTATGGACATATTGTTGAGGTTCTTTCATTTACCCTCAGTTGTTTTCTGGTGCAGGTCCTGCACATGTTTTCCACTCTTCTCTGTGGACCTCCCCCCTGTGGCTAGTGATATAGATATACGGTACGGTACTTATGGAAATGTATGTGAGCATTGTGTATGTGTGCCAGCACATGCACATGGGTACAGTTATTATTCCACCTTTATAATCAGATAGGATTACCCCTAAATACCTTTCCTGAGTGGCGAACATCCACCCACCCCATCATGCAATCCTACTCCTAATATGTGCTTTATTAATATTGCTACATGCTCCGACATTCCAGGAAGGAGCAATATACAAATATAGTTTCTGTCTGTCTGTCTATCTGTCTGTCTATCTGTAGGTGGAAGGCTGTGTGCAGCATATAGGTCAGATTACTTTAACTGTACAAAATAACACAAAGAAGACATACACAGTTGTGAAAATGATTTATTACACAGCTGAATACAGTTTGTGTGTGTGATTGAAGCACAGCTCGATATTTGTTTTCCCTCTTCTTACGGCATTCCCAGTCACTGTAAGGAAAGCATATGTCAAGAAATTATTCTTATTGAGCCCTGCAGTGTGTATGCAAAATGAAATTGCTAATGTTTTCTGGAAACAGTGTAAGTGAAATTACAGACTTTCTTAACAAAAGTGAAATACTATATACACACACACACCAGCTCTATCTATCTATCTATCTAGCTATCTATCTATCTATCTCTCTCTCTCTCTCTCTCTCTCTCTGTCTATCTATCTATCTAATTTAGTCTGCTCTTTCAATAAGGTTTCTGGGACAGAATTTTGTTTAGCATTTTCTTTCAACAATTACAAAAGCAACACAAGACCACCAGCAAAGCAAAATAATTATTGGCCCACCAGGGATAGACTTTGGATTGACTAACCATGTGCACACACCCACACACTTAACACCTTCCTGATTGACTGCTTGTCTTTCAACCTGGATTGGCCATTCATGTGATCCAATAAGATTTGATGTGGCCACAGTGAAAAAGCCAATAAGAATGTGTTGTGCAATAATGGGTTGATAAATTGCTATAAAAAGAGCAGCCTTTCAGGTCAGAAACTATCTACCGTAAGGGAGGAACAGCTGAGACCCGCAACATCAAGAGCCTGTTGAGAAGGAAGACAACTACCAGCAACATTACTTTGCCAAATTCTAGTGATTGCCAGCCTTTTTCTGTAAAGAGGTAAGCATTTTCTATTCTCTTTATAAACAATTAAAATGACCTTTATATTTCTATTGTTTAATTTATGTTTGTAAATGTATTTAGTTAGCCCAGATTGGCAGGGCCAGATTAATGGATGTGGGGGCCCTACTCCAAGTCATATTTTGGGACTCGGGGGGGCCTAAATGCCAGCATCCCACTCTTCTGTGGTGCTGGGCACACAGAAACCTTGTAAACTCCAGCAATTCATCAATTTAACAATTAACCTCTAACTTAGTGGTGAAGCTAAGTAGAATCCTTTCAGAGCAATGTGGTTTTGCTCCCAGATTTCTGATAAATGATGCATCAAATAATTCAAATTCAAGCAGTGAATATAGTTGGTAGCCCCCCATGGCTATAGAATCTTGCAGCCCCCTGAGCCCAGGCTAGTAACAGTAGCAACCAATCCTCACCCCCATGTAAATGCAATTATTTTCTTTTCTCTGTTTTTTTAGTCATTTTTTTGCTTCAATTCAATTAACTGCTGTTAAGTGTTCCCTTCCCGCCATTTCCAATCCAACCAAATCATCCACCAAATTCAAAAATCATTGAAGTCAAGACAAAATAAGAAAGTCAACATGACAGTGTTGGCACTTAGCACACAATAAGTAACAACATACCTGGTGGTGTGGTCTGCCCTAACAGACTGGTCGATCATCGGACTTGGCCTGGGACTTCTCACAGGACCAGAGGCCAAGCTGCAGCACTGACTGACTACAGTCACCAGCAAACGATGAGCAGCACACCATCTCTCCAACTCTTGGAGTCAGAGTCATCATCAACATCTGACAAAAAGAAGCACTGGACGGTGTCAAATCAGATGACTCCAGCCTGGCCAGCTCTCTCTACTAGTAGTCTGTAGTCTTCTTCGATCGAGAGCGAGATGATCTCTGACTGACTGTTATCCATTCGTCCTCGACTCCTCATTACCCGGCCACACACCCTGACACCACTCATATGCATGCAGATTCCCGCTCCCCAGTAGCCACACCTCCAGGAAGACCTCTGAGACGTGGTTGGTTGGTTGTGGTGGTGGGGTCAGGGTGGACCAATCGTGGACTACTCTGTCTGTGCTGTGCTGTACAGCTTGCCCCGCCCCCAGAGAGATGGAGTCAGAGAGAGACTGAGAGACTCGCTCGGAGTGGGGAGGGACCTGACTCGGGGGGGGGGTTCTTTTCTTTTTTTGCAATGCAGTGAATGTGATGATCCCACAGCCACTCAACAGTACAGTAAGTATGGCCGGTCTGAGGTTGGCGGCTGTGGTCTGCTGGGTAGGGAAAAAGGAAATAAATTAAGTTAAACAGTGTGGGGGCCCTGCTGAACACAGGGGCTCTACGCCATGGCGTAACATACATACAGGTTAATCCAGCCATGCAGATTGGTTAGTTTGTAAATGTGCTTTTATTCATCGTGGGCTGTTAGAAATAAAAATGTTTCCAGAGCCACTCTTAGATTTAAAAGTCACAGTGTTGCTGTCTGTCTGCCCACCCCACCCATGCAGTAGGCAACCCACCACAGCCCAGACCGGTTAGTTTGTAATTGTATTTATTTGAGATTGCATTTTGTGCAGTATATATATGGTATTATTCCCAAGTGACATTTTGCTAATTTCTAAATTTTGGTGGGTTGCAATGCAATCTTTACAAATTGAGACCTGATGGTGATAATGCATCTGGTTTCTCAGTTAGGCAGCACAATCACACTGTTATATTTTTACTCATGGAAATGAAGGCTGTAAGAACTGCAGTGGTTCATACCTACTTATAAATACAGAGTATGTTTCTTCAACAGTAAACACCTGTCACATACTTAACAGTTCCAAGACTATATTATATGTGTGATTAGCACCTAAAGTTCTGCATCACATTTTGATTATTAAAGGAATAATGACTGACAGGGTGGGTGTTTTGCTGGGATAACATCCCACCTCGGGTGGTTAGGCCCAAGGCCACCAGCCGAGGGCGTCCAACACCCGAGAAGGGATGTTATCCCAGCATAACACCCACCCTGGAGGGCATTATTCCTATTATACAATGGCGTGTTGTTTTATAATAAAAAAATAATTTTAAAGAATGTTTTTGTTAGTGTGTAAACATATTTTTGTTTCTTAAGAGAAAGAGGAGATCATCATGGTGGTGCTCATCCAAACAATCAGCAGGGATGTTATGCCAGGATAACATCCCTGCTGTGACAGCCAACTGACCAATCAGAAGACAGGATTCTTTCTTGCCATTGTATAATAGTGATTATTGCCCAAGCAAGCCTTGCAGTGTTGCACACAAGTGTGAGAACAGTAAAGAAACATGCGCTTTAAGAAAAAAAAAAGTATACAGATTTAAGTTTTCAATATAAAAATGTTCTATAACCTAATAATAATGGGGAGCTGTATATGTCATTACTTCAGAAAACTGACACTTGATGCTTGCTGCATGGTATCTACGTGTAATCTCAAAATGTAACACTGTGAAAAAACAACCTACTCTGTAGAAACTGGTACACAATCAATGAGTAACAGAAATCAGAAACGTATAATACTTTTTTCTGTTACAGTAACTAAATAGGTATGTGGAGAACTGATATTGTTTCAGGTAACTGTTACTACCATGTGAATCCTCATGCATACTGTTACCTAAACAGCACTTTGAGACTCTACAAGAATTCATAGAGAACTGGGATATTCTGGTAGTCTCTAAGTTTCATTGGAAACATGCACAGATGACCTCGATTGAAGCCAGCATGGAAAGGTGCACTGTTAGCAAGGGAACCTCACGAAGCAAGAATATCCCTGTTTGTATGACCCTAAATACACAATCTTTTATAGTGTATGCACACTATGTAAAAACAACATAGAATACAACACAAAACGAGCTATGAAAAGACTACAAGATTATAAATTTAAACATTTGTGTTTAAATTACATTTGTTGATCTGACAATGTGTGCTCAAGATGTTTCTGCAACTTGAAATTTATAAAAAACATGCAAGTCTAGCTTAACATGATAGAGGAAAGCAACTATGTGGTGGCATTCCCTGTTGTGACAGTACTACCGCAGCAAAATCACACATGATGATGTCACTACTGCAGCAGCACAAACATAATACGAGGAAAGAATAAAAAGCATGACAGCAATTACAGTTCAAGTATTAACGTTTCTCTTTTTTTCTCTCTTTCTTCACTATGTTCACTAAGACAACAGAATGGCATGCTTTATTGAAAAATCCACTCCATTTGCACGCAACCATTCCAAGATGGCAATGTATGTCACTGCTGCAGACCGCAGCTGAGAATGTCCAAATGACATGCATGCGGATGGTGAGACATTTTGTACTTGCTGCAATGTGGTGCTTGACCATATATGTCGAGCAATGATCACTGACCACATGGCCGGCAAGAGGCATTTGAAGAGAAAGGCCGAGTTTGAAGAACAAGGAATCCAGAAGAAGCAGAGGGACCCTGACAACACTGATACAGTGCCATACAACTGTGATGATGGCTAGAGTTGGGGTGGCCCAGGACTTTGTGAAAATGTTGTTAGCAGCCAGCATTCTGCTTGAAAAGCCTGATCATCTGTCAGTTAGGGCCTTCCTCTCTGTGCATGTTAAAAGTGGAGGATTGATTCCACAGTCCAACCAGCCATGCCGTGTTTATGGCTTGACACATACAAAGCACAAAAAACAATGGTGAAAAAAAGATTGGAAGGGAACAAACTGGTGGTTATTGTGGATGAGACCAGCAACATTGAACATGACAATTTTGAACATTTTAGTGATTCCACTGTAACAGAATGACATTGGACATGTACGCCCATACCTGCTGGACATGAAGTTCCTGCCAGTTGTCAGACACAGCACAGTTGCAAAGGCAGTGATAGAAACAATAAATGAGTATGCTGTGGACTACAGTGACATACACATATTTGATTCAGACAATACGACGTACATGAATAAAAGTTTCACAGATGTTTTGCGTGGACTGTTTCCCAACTGTACACACTTCACTTACCTTGCACACATCATGAAACTGATTGTGGGGGAATTACAAAAGCCCTTAAACATAACCCTAAATTAAATGAAGGTGTTCTGAAAACTATTCTCATTGCCAAGTGGACAAAAAGCAAGGTACCCAAATCCCTTTAGAGGAGTGAATCTGTGCAAAACAGCAACCATACCACCTGACCCTTGCTCTACAAGATGGAGCTCACATGTTTGCACTGTGCTCTACCACAGAAACCACATCAGGTTCCAGAAAGAATCTGTGGAAAAGGAGCTACAATTAACAAAAACACCATGTTCATCACTTCTGCTTCTTAGAGTAACTATTGCAAACTGATATTTAAACTGTATGAGAGCATGAGTATTTTGACTATGAAAAGAGATTGTTTATTATAGCATGCAATGGAGCCCTTATGTAAAAAAGGATATAAATATAGTAGAAAGAAGTCAGGTGGTTTAGTAAACTCACATTCTGCTGTGAGAACAAATAACATGAGGACAGGAAGGTAGATAACTCCGGTTATCACACATCACTGAGTAGTGGGGATAGCACTCATGGGCCTTGGCTGTCTGTTGTCCTACAAACCGAAGTATGTATACTATTTTCAGTCAGTTATACCATTTTATAAATTATACCATTCTAAAAATTACATGTGTGTGGTGTGTATATTTATGGTTATTAATTATGGGTAACATAGAACACATGCAAGCACGCAGGAACAATGGAGAGAACAAATTAAGTGCCTTATCTGGGGCACTAGTTTCTCTACTCCATGTGCATTAATTATTATTAATAATCAATGTCATTATACCAGTAGTAGATTTCTCTGCACACTTCTCATACCAGCCTGCAGCTCATCAAACATTAAAACGAAATAACACCATTAATCATCAGGAATTGAATGTACTTAAAATCCACATAATATACTTAGGTTTTTTTTTTCTTAGGACATCTTATCTGATGACACCCAGTTTGTGACATTAAAGATGGAACTGGCATTTCTGGTAGAAAAAACATCAAAACTCTGCAGCATGCTGGACAGATTTCAGTCTCAAGTGCCGGTGGCGTCGGATGTGGTGGACACTCTAGAGGAGCTGAAGATTTATCTGGAGTCAAATAGACAATGCACAATTGAAAGCTGTGCACATTTTATTGATTTTGATGATGATGATGATATGCCTCTGTCTGCTATGATAGACATGACAGGAAAGTTCCGGATGGCCTTCCAAGGTGCCACTGACACACTCAGAAAACGTATGTCCACAGAGGGTCAGCCAGGATACCAATATTTAAAGAAGATCAGGATTTTTAATCCAAGAAACGTGGCATTTATGCCACTGGACAAAAATTAATATTTCGCAGTTCCTGGATGGGATGACATACTGACAGAGGAGTTTCTCTTGGACTAAGAGATACTGGTGCCACAGTATCTTGAACATAATAATGAATCTGAGATGTCAGTGAGCCTGTTCTGGAGAACAGCACGGGACAGAGTGCCCAAACTGGCTGATGTGGTACAAACATTTGTCAATTTAGTAACAAACTCAGCAGATGCTGAGTGTAGCTTTAGCACCCACAATTGGATTTTTTCTGAGAGAAGGCGTGGGTTGTCAGAGGACAACATAAGGAGGCTCGTCTTCCTCTGCTTTAACTCTCAAATGATTAAAAATGTGGAAAACAGTAAGGACTCAAGTAATGATGATGCAAATGCTGAAGTTACTATTTTAGATTAACAAGTGTGTATAGAAATGTGCACTGCATAATGTTTGTCTTACTTTAATTTCCTGATTTTAATTTCTGTGTATATTTCTGTACTGTATGATGCTTATTATCTTATTTTTATTTTCAGATTTTTAATTATGTGAATATTTCTGTATTTTTCTTTATTTTTGTTTCTATAAATATTTTTTTACTCTTTTTAACATGCATTATTGCTTCAATAAAACACCAAGTTTAAAGAAAAGTTGTATATTTTTATTTAGGATGAATGTTAAGGGTGATTGTTACACTATCAATATCAGCACTTGACTATTCTACCAAGAACAGGTCACATGGTGAAAAACACCAAAAAAAGGGTAAGATTAAGGGCAAAAGTGTGCTACAGAATTGTCACAGAAATTGATGTCTGGCACTGCAGAAGTTATGTGGCAAATGGGAACCCTGCTGCAGAACTTTGCTCCGACATGCCGCAGAAAAATCGGGGCCCTGATTATGAGGAGCTGACCCAGCAAGACTGGACAGTCAGTCTGTTATAAACAAAAATTGTAAACTGTATTACCTTGTATTCTTTTTTTTATGTCAGACATTTTGTGTGTGTGGGGGGGGGATCCTGATGGGTATTTGTGTGTTTGTGTGTGTGGGGGAGAGGATCCAGATGAGTATTATTTTTTACTGGAAAGCCAGAGGGACTTTTTTTTGCCTCTGCTAAGACTGCTTGCATGCTTCTGACAGCATGTTAGGAATGTAAGCAGAAAATGGCATTGTTTTAAAATATTTAAAAGTTTGGCTAGCAATGTCCAATACAATGACAACTGACATAAATCTTCATGGTACCCTTATGGGATACCGAAGCTGAAGGTCCTGGACATGTAGCAGCCCAGCATCAGTATCTCATAATTCCATAATTAGAAATGTCTGACATTTTAACCTGGCATAACCATTTGGAGATAGCATGGAGAGATGCTGGCTGAGCTGCCCCGTAGTGTGGGGCACCAATGCACCTACAGCTCAGCCAGCAAGGTATCTGGGATGGGGTTCTGTTCATGCAGTGGGAACTTTAAAAAAAAAAAATAAAATAAAAAAAAAACATTTTTTGGCCCGATCCTAACACCCAGCTCCAAGGTCCGCTCCCGCTCAGAGCTGGATATTTTAGTTAGGGGGTGCAGGGGGCAAAGCCCCCCCCCCACATAAAGCAAATCCCCATTGGGATTTTGAAATGCGGTCTCCTGACCTCGGCATAATGTAGGTTGGGGGACCGCCATTTTGGGATTGCATACGTAATCTGTCTTCATAACATCAGTCTCTACATGAATTGAAAGTACAATAACAATTTTCAAAGACATATTAATCAGCAACATGTATAAACATGTTGCTGATTTAGACATGTTTCTTTTAGATCTATTTAAGCTGTTAGCATTTACTTCAGGCTTTGACTTTGAACCTAATGCAGCACTATACAGAATACACAATGGTAACGTCACTTAAGTGAGGCCTCCTAACTGACACTCTCGAGACTGAAAAGGAGCACTATGTTTCGTCATGCCAGAAAAAATACAACAAAAAAAAAAAAACACATTCCTGTGTCCTTTAAAACAAGCATCAGAAAATTCTATAAACCTGTATATAGTGACCCTACTAACCATTTTACAAGTACTATTGACATCATCTTGCATGAGGCTCTTATGTCTAATTTGATATCCCAACAGACACATGACCTTTTGGTAGCTGAATATCTGGTGAGGCCCACAATAGCAGTCTCCCAAAAATACATAAGAATTTGTGTCCCCCCTCCCCATGACCCACTACAGCCAGCACTGACTTGTTGACAGAGTCTTTGAGTCAACTAGTGTTTTTTTCTAAAACCCATTGTTTGCACTTCTAGATCTTACACGTGAGATACTGCTCATATGCTAGATGTTTAAAAACATTTACGCACTGAATCAGTGTGGTAGCTAGTGATAATAGACATCCAGTCACTGTATACCAATATATCCCAGAGTGATAGGGTTGAAGTAGTAAAAAGAACTCTGTATAATACCACCAGTTTGGGTAATGCTATGATGCAATTCTTACTTTCATTAACTGTGAATGTTTTAAATTTCATTATGTTCATGGTGACACAACGTGACGCAAGTCGAAGGTTTCATATAGTGGGAGGAAACTTTCATCATGAATCCTGAACCAAATCCCAATTTCTGCAGTGGTCCTTATATAGTGATTGTCATGTGAAATACTTCATGAAATACTGTGTTATCAAAGGTTGCTGAGGGGAAGTCTAATTGTTAGTGCAATAGTGGGAGAAGGGAAACTAAAACCACTAAAATGGCGGCAGCCATCAATATGGAGTATTGCCCTGTGCTGGTCATAAAACCAAATCCCTTATTTGTTTCCCCAGGTCTGAGACATGAGGAGTGTTGAACTTTCAGGAAAATTACCCTAACAGTTTTACAGTCAGGTGCTCAGAAATGACAAATTGCAAAGAAGAGGCAAGAAAAACTGAATGCTGTCCTGTCAAAGAGTCCTTGACTGAGCTGATTTGAGATTCACTCTTCTGAATTGTCTGTCACCTCGACTAGTTCTCTCTCAACAAGTGCGAATGCTAGCAACTCTGAAACATCACATGCGTTACTAGACACTGAATTTGATATTGAAAATGTTGAACAAGTTACTATGGTTGACCACTATGCTTCGACTGCTGCTTCCACCAATGAAACTGATTGTACAGTGTCTTTTTCTCAGGAGCCTATCAGCGATTAAACCCACTCAAGTAGTGATCATGAATGTCAGCCAACAGATCCTGTGGAGTGGTTCTGGTAAGTTCCGCTACTGTGGACTTCTTGGTTGAGAAAGGACCAGACACTTGCCAGAATAAGTGTGACTCTGACAACTACTTAAAGTCAAAGTGTTACTACAACCCTACACAGAACCAACCAAAGAGGCACTTCTGTTTCCTGAAAAATCACATGTTCTACGCCTGGTGGCTAAGTGGTGAGATGTATCTGTGGAAATGGCTACTATATAGTCCTTCAAAAAAGTTCTATCTATGGTTTCTTCAGTACGATGATGACGAATCAGAAAGACCAGTTTTCGCAAGTTGAAGGTTTAAGTGACAGGAAAAAAGCAGATGAGAGAATCCACAACCATGAAGAAAGTAAAGTGCACAGAGACTGCATTCTCAATATCTGCAACTATTGCAAGGAATACTGCCATGCTGACTACAATTTGGAGAAGCAGTGTCAGGAGGTGAAGCAATACCATTGTGAGGTACTACTGTACATTGGGTAGTAGCTGTTGTGACTCTCTTGGTTGAAAGAGCTCTGGCCCTCCACGGAGATGACGAGTTAACTGGATCAAAATGTAATGGCAACTTCCTTGGCTGCATGGAATCGATAGTGCAGATCGATCCCTTTCTGGATAGACATGTATAAAAATTGGTATTGCTGGTTGGGGGAAAGCCAGTTTACGTGTCCTCAACTATTTTTTGAAGAATGAATTCAAATCATGGCAAAGCATGTTCGAAGCACTATTCTGAAAAAATCACAACGGCCAAGTAGTTTTTGATATCTGTCGAATGGTATCCGGTCATAATCGTGCAACCACAACAGTGCGCGTTAAAATAGCGCTACCATAATAGCGCAGGGTACAATATTGCCACGGCACTATGTCGCATTGACAGAAACACGTACAATGAAAATAACTAGCATTCGTTACATGTAAATCTCCTGTCCATTCATTGGCCATAATTTACTAACCATGTGCGAGAAGGCTTACTTATTCCAGCTAGTTTTTAGGTGCAGCAGCAGCCAGTAGTCATGGAAGTGCGGTTTGTCAAGAGTCAGAAGGGAGGAGAACTTGCCATTCTAGATGGGTGCCTTTATCAAGGAGAAGAGTCACCACCAGCAAGTCATAGTTTAAGTGCTTGACGTATGATAAGGGACACTGTTCAGTATGACTGCATTTAAACAGGCTGACAGTGCTCAAGAAATTAGCTGAGCACAACCATGTCCCTGACCCATCAGTGGTTGCAGTCAAGGAGGCTGTTGCATCCACGAAAGAACGGGCAGCAAGCAGCAATGAGACAACACACCAGATAGTTGCTGGTGGTGTCACTGAACTATGCCCTGCAGTGTCTTCTCAATTATCTGCCATGCCACTACTGAAGTGAGTTGTTCGATGTAATCGCAAGGCTGCTGCTTGCCCACCCCCGAACCTGCAGATGCTGCCTCCCTGATAACTCCAGAAGAACTTTGCCAAACGCAGCAGAAAGATACATTTCTGCGTTTTGATTCTGGCCCATGCCTGGACCGTGAACTATTTTTCTCCACTGCACTAGACTTGCAACACCTAAAAAACAGCTTCCACTGGTTCGCGGATGGTACTTTCAAAAGTTGCCCTACCTTTTTCCAACAACTGTACACAATCCATGCCATACGGCAACAACACAGTGGTTCCATTGGTGTACGTTCTGATAGCAAATAGAACCACAGCCACTTATAGTAAAGTGTTCAGTGCGCTACACAACCTATGCCCCTCACCCCAGCGTCAATAGATTATGGTTGACTACAAATTGGCAGCAATCAAAGCCTTTAAAATTGCCTTCATCTCTGCTCAAATTTGTGGCTGCCTTTTTTCATATGTGCCAGGCGGTGTGGTGAAAAATACAGGAACTGCCAGACGTGTGTTCTCAATATGTATCAGACCCAAACTTCGCATTGAATCTACACTTTTTGCCTGCCGTTGCCTATCTCCCTGTTGCTGATGTAATATCAGCCTTTGAGGAGCTTCTCAATACTCAATTCTATGTCCAGAATGGAGAGCTGCTATCAAACCTACTGGACTATTCTGAGGATTCGAGGTTGGGTAGGCCGTTGGGAAGGGGAGGTTGTAGATGCCCAATGTTTGCGGTTGACTTGTGGAACTGTTATGATGCTGTGCATCATGATATACCTAGAACTACCAACTCTGTCGAAGCATAGCTCCGCAAATTTAACCATTTCATTGGTTCACACCACCCTTCTATCTGGCGCTTTATTGAAATACTGAAAGAAGAGCAGCATTACAGTGTTCAAATGGAGCAGGCATTGGCTGGCACTTGTGTTACTGGAACCAAAAAGAAATACAAAGACTCAGCAAAGCAGACTACTGTGATTGCAGCCAAGTATCCAGTGTGCACTAAAGAAGAATACCTACGTGGCATAGCATACAATTTTCAGTTGCAGGCATAATAAAATATGCATTTCCTTGAGTTAAACCTGAAGCACTTGGCTCCTGCAAAGTCCTTGATAAAACTCAACAAAGTTTTTAAGATATTTTAAAGTTATACGTTTTAAAAATTGAGCAGTTTTCACAAGCATTTCCCCAATTACCTGCCATGCCATTACTGAAGCGAGTTGTTCGATGTAATCGCAAGGCTGCTGCTTTCCCACTCCCCGAACCTGCAGATGCTGCCTCCCTGGTAACTAGTGATGGCTAAGTGGTTTCAATTCACTCCACAAGGATTCATGAGTGAGTTAGTTAACGGGAGTGCACCGCAATGCTGCTGCACTGCTATAATGGCAACGCAAAGTCCAATGAAAACAATGACTTCACATTACTCCTCCTTCCCAAATCACTATCCATCAATTCTTAAGGCGAAGTACATTGAAAACAATGTACTTTGCCTCACTTCCCCTTGTTTTTAAGCTCCAAAGGTGAATTTTGCAATGATTCATGGGATTTCAGGTCACATGGGCTCTAGATTGTTCTGCACAGCCTCAGTTTGGGGTAGTGTGTGTAGGAAGTTGTAGGAGATAATCTGCTCTAAGAGCTCTCTGCAATTCAAACCTTCAAAAAACTGTTAAAAAAGCCTTTTTGAGTCATTTTTTTTCCTGAAACTTTAGTTCATCGATTATAGGAAACCCTCCTGTGCTCATAACATCAAGCGTTTATTGTTTGTGTATGGATTTTGAATGTTAATATACAACATTCAGTCTGTGTACTGAGAGACAGTGGAAGTGTGCTTTGGGGGAGGGGCGTATCTGTGGTATAGGTAGATTAACTTGGAGAAAAAGACAGTGCTTTCTGTTTTGGTGATATTTTTCTTGTATAACTGTGTTAATGTACACACAGTAATATTTTCAATATTTCTTGCCATTTTTTTGCTGATTGTTGTGGTGCAGCAGTGCATAATTTTAGTTTGTTTAAAATATGTTATATTACTGAAGTTTTCTATTTGCTATGCATTAGTTCTTTGTGTGAGTATGTGTGTGATGCGTGTCATCAAATCAGACACCTTTAATTGTGCCACATGATAATTTCAGCAATATGAAGCTGCTATCCACTGCAGCTGTGTGATTTTTGTACTTCTTTGTGGTATCTTTACTGGTATTAGTACTAGTGACTGTTACTGCTGCAGAGCATAATTTTAGTTTATTTAAAATATGTGGTTATATTACTGAAGTTTTCAATTTGCTATGCATTACTTGGGGTATGTGTGAGTATGTGTGTGACATGTGTCATCAAATCAGACACCTTTTACTGTGCCACATAACAATTTCAGCAATGTGAAGATGCTATCCACTGCAGCTGTGTGATTTTTGTACTTCTTTGTGGTATCTTTACTGGTACTAGTACTAGTGACTGTTACTGCAGCAGTGCAGTACACTGCCCCCCCCTGCAGCCCACCCCAACTGGCAAAGGTATTCTTTTCCAGATTTGAATTTCTGATGGTGAGCACTGGTTAGGTGTTATGCCTTTGTGTCTGCATCTCTTCAGTGCACAGTGCAATCTTAATCTGTCTGTGCATTTGCATCTCTTTAGGGCCCAATCTCCATCTGTAACTTAAGTCACAGTTGTTTCTTTGGCTTCCCTTCAGAGTACTGGACAAGTGTCGTGCTTAATTCTGCATGAACACTGTACTCATTAATATGCGTTTTTAAGTCAGGACCATCATCACGAGTCACTCGTGATACAAATCACGTTCTTCATCATCACAGTCACAAATGCAGTCACAAATCATGATTCATGATCATTCAGGTTACGAATCACAACATTAATTTTTTTTCTAGTTACTTGGATGTATTGTAAGCCTGTTTTGTAGTATCTCTCCAGACTTCACCACCCCACCATTGTACTCATTGATACGTGTTTTTAAGTCTGGGAGTTTTAAGCTACAGCTCATCGGGGCCCAGGGAAGTACCGCCATAGGCATTCACGTTTCTTCATCATCATGGTCACAAATGCAGTCACAAATCATGATTCACAATCACGTCACGAATCACAACATTAATTTTTTTTAATAGTTACTTGGATGTATTGTAAGCCTGTTTTGTAGTATCTCTCCATGCTTCACCACCCCACCATTGTACTCAATAAATGTTTGCTTTTAAGTCAGGGAGTTGGACAATGTCTGCAGTACATACACAGACTGGAAAGAAAATTAACTGCACACATGCAGTTTAGTACAATATACTTGCACTGCTCAGAATACAAAGTGTCACGCATATGGAAGACAACAAAAAAGGGCATAATTACATACAAGGGTCGGGGATGGTGGAGGAATACATTTTATAACACAGCAAGGAAGGTGTAGGGGGGCACATGGTGTGAGGAAAAAAAAAATAATGTGGGCTCCCATAGTGATCCAGCAGCAGTTTCAGCATGGACATAATTTGCAACTGATGTTCCTCTATGTGATCCAGCCGCTGCTCCACAGCACTCACCCTCTCGTTGTTATCCTCAACAGCACTCCAGAGAACTGCCAAGTCAGCCTGTGTTACATGCAGTTCTCTGGTGTCCACATGTTCTACAGGCTGACCTGCCGGTGGTGGTCGTGGTGGGGGGCCGGGGTGCTGGTGGAGCAGCAGGTGCTGCTGTGGCCCTCCTCTTCTTAGGGATGCCGCAATGCACAGCTGCACCCTCTGCCACAGAATGGCCAGCAGGTGCAGACATGGTCTGGTCTATGGCAGCCTGCCATTCCAACTGCTGGTGATTGAGCATATGGGTGTGCTGGCCCCCAGACCCCAGGTGAGTCCCCCAAGGGCCACGGCGCACCTCCACCTCACATAGGCAGCACTTGACCACACTGCTGTCCCCCCGACACAGTCAAAAAACTGCCAAACAATGGAGGTGTGGGGAGGACCAGGCACAGATAGGGGATGGCCAGATGAACTGGAAGCCAGCTGGTCACGGTGCTGAACAGGGATGGGATCCACACCTGGGCCCGTGGGAACAGGCACATCCTGCTCCAGAGGACCTGGTGCTGGACTTGGTGGTGGTAGTTCAACTGCCTCAGAGTCAGGACAGGAGGTGGTGCTGGTCCTGCTTCTGGGGGGGGGGACACTCACAAGTTTTGAGCGGTCCAACAGGAATGGGAGCCCATGCCCTCCACACATGTGCACAGTATGACGCTTACCACTAGCATGCTCTCCCAGAGCTGCCCTGCCCCAGACATTCCCTCACCCTGGTCCATCTCTCCTACTGAGCTCCCTCAGTCCGAGCAATCACTACTCACACTGTCACACAACACACACACATAGTCACACAGACACAAACTAACTACTTATAAAGGTAAGAAAAATAAAATTTACAGAAAGAACAAATTTAGTAAAAAAGAGTACAGAAAAGACAAAAAAATGTAGCTTTTAAAAAAGCTGTTGGGTCTAAATCAAAGTTTAAATCATCTCCTCGCTCTGATCTCAAGGTATCAGCAGTCACAAAACACACTACTCTCTCTCCATCTGCACAGGAGAAAGTAAAAGTGTCTGCTTGTATGACTCACTTTCTTCCTGCCTAGCTAAAGAGCATGTGACTTACAGTACTGTAAGCCATGTGATGTGTGGGGGAGCTGCCAAATCTGAAACACCAAGTGGATCACTTAGAATCATAATGAAGACCTTGAAGTCCATTAAAAACAATGACTTCGCCTTGCCCATTGCCATTCTAAGCCTTAATGCAAAGTGGTAATGACAAGGTGGAGTGAGCACTTTGCATTGCCCACTCCCATGGCTGAGTGGCAATGTAAGTGCCCACTTGGCAGAATTTAAATTTGCTGCATCTCTACTGGTAACTCCAGAAGAACTTTGCCAAACACTGCAGAAAGAAATTTCTGCTTTTTAAGTCACAAGCTCAAAACCTCTATCAAATGCATTCTCCCAGTAATCCAGTGCTCTAACTGCTAAACTGGTGGGGGAAAGCAGTTTGCACAAACATTTCCCCAGCAAAGAACAACAACAATACACAGCAATTCGGTGTGTGACCTAGGAACTAAACTTCTGATATAGGGAAACAGATAATGGTGGGACATGAGTGTGTAACAGGGAACAGGGAGCACGGTCTCAAATAAGAACCACAGCACATCAAAGTATCTTTACTGAACCACTACAGCTATTCTGGATGGCACTAAGATGACAATGCGCTATTTCAATCGCACGCTGTAAAGGTAGCGCAATGGTGGCTAGAGCTATTTTTGTTGCGTGATTTTGACGTATCCCCTGTTGAATCAATGCCAGATTTAACTCACGTTAATCCACTGACTGATTGTTTGGTATGTATTGAACAGTGCACCAATTGAGCAGTTCTTGACTTTCCTGTAAATCAGCAGTCATATGGCTTAAGAACTTGCAAATACTCTACTAGAGTACTTAAAGGGTGAATCAATTGACTTTATGGATTGCCACGGGCAGTCTTACGGCAATCAAAAGCTGCCAAAGAGCTAGCAGGCAGGATTAGGGGTCAGAAGGCAGGAGCTGTTTTGCTGCCTCTGCCCGACCCCTGCACCAGGATTTAAACAGCTTTTCTAGAAGTTTTTGAACTGGAAGATCAGCTGCTGTTGATAGAGGGCCTCTGCATTTAGAGCCAGATGCCATAAATCATCTCATCAGGATCAGGGATTTTGCTCAGAAAAACTTGGTTATGGAGTGTGGAATTATAACAAAGTGTTGAAAGAAGAAATGTAAAATGATAGCAAAGGAACTATAAGAGCAAAATATTAAATTAAAAAGGAACTAAAAGGTAAAGGGTTAAAAGGCACATGCATTGGTCAGTGTAAAACCTGCTACAGCTAGCAGAATGTTTTTGTGTCAAAACAGGATGTCATATCAAGTGCAAAACTTGCTACAGTTAGAAGTTTTTGTGTGGAAACAGAATGTCATACCCAAGGGGAGTACTTTGTGAATTGCCACAGCTCCCGATGCCCACACTGCCACCTTTTGGACCCATGCTACGCCCCTGGCTCCCCCATGGCCTACTGTATCTCCCCACTATTCTGGCCCCTCCAGTGTTGCAGGGGGTGCCGGACACCCATGCCAATTACCGCTGATGTGGCCATGTCTTTGGTGCATCTTGCTGTCTGTGGCAAACCCGGGTGTTTGGCTCGGGGACCCTCTAGATTCTAAAATCTAGTGCAAGGTTCCTGCCGCAACCAGGGTTTGCTGCAACCCTAAGAGCACTGCAAGCTGCATCGCTCTAAGGGGACTTTGAAAATCAGGCCCATTGTGTTTTTAAATATGGTGTCTGCTGCTTAATAGAATGGTTGCTATAAACCTGACCTTGAGGAGGGTGTTCATTGTGATTTGGAAATGGGTACAAACGTTCTAGAGAAACCTGGCTGTCAGAAGATCTTGGAACCCAGTGATGATACCAAGTGCACTGGAAACCATGTAAATCTCTAGAAACCCATGCTATATCCTGCAGCAATGCTTTGCTTGCACAAAATCACTGCGTCTATGTAATACATGTACCATGTTTTGCAGTACCGCTGATGTAAAGCCCTGGGGGAGCATTGTTGATAAGCAGTGCCACCACAACAAGGTCCTCCACATGGGCACTGGTCATGGCCAAAAGGAAGACAGACATGCTGGAAAAAAGTATTGTCAGTGTCTCAGTAAGTCTGCACATTTGCATTGGAGGCCAGAAGATCAGAAGGTTGTGGGTTTGATCCCAACACTCGGAACCTGGTATTAAATCCCATAACACTGCAGTGCAGCATGAGATGGGTGATGCATTTCTGAGGTGCTGTCTTTCAGCTGAGACCATAAACTAAGGCCCATATACCTGTTCTGGTGGTTGCTTAAGTGGCCCATAGAAGTCCCAAGGCACTTCTCTGAAAAAAAGACAGTGCATTTTACCCAGTGCGCAGGACAAATTTCACCAATTCACGAACTGAATACCACCCACAACTTAATGTAATTTAATGTCTCAGTTTCTATCTGTATCCCCACCTCAGAGTTGGGACAAGGCTGAAAATAAACAAAATTGCATAGATCTCCTCTCCTATGCCGGGCCCACCAAAAATATATAAAATAAAAAATACTTTGCCTTGAGGTCAAATCAAAAACCTACTGCACTTGGGTTGCCAAAATCCTGGTTTTCTTCATCCTGTTGTGTGAAGGAGACTAACGGCACTGAATTATCACCCACACCACCACACAGTTAATAACTTTAATCAGTAATACATAGATACATAGACAGTGTCGGCAGATAAGGGCCTATGGCACACCCAGTCTGCCCATTTGAGCTTGTAAGTTCAGTTTATGTTTTCCTAGAAGTCTGTTGCCCCTTACCCCTGACCTCCAGAATTCCTTTATGTCTATCCCATGCATTCTTAAATCCCGTGATTGTTTCAGCCCCCACCACTTCCTCTGGCAGGGTGTTCCACTTGTCCACCACCCGTTCTGTGAAGAAATTCTTCCTCATGTTTCCTCTGAATTGTCCTCCCTCCAACTTCATCCCATGCCCTCTAGTCCTGGAACATCTTTTTCGCTTAAAAATAGTGTATTCCTGCACCCAGTTCCTCCCTGTGAGATACTTGTATGTCTCTATCATATCCCCTCTCTCCCTCCTCTCCTCCAGGGAGTACATGTTCAGTTCCTTCAACCTGTCTTCATAGGACTTGTGATGCAATCCATGCACCATCTTTGTTGCCCTCCTCTGAACCTTCTCTACCCTGTCTATGTCCTTACGTAGGTATGGTCTCCAGAACTGTACACTGTACTCCAGGTGGGGCCTCACTAGTGTCTTGTATAGCGGAATTATGACCTCCCTTTTCCTGCTGGTGATGCCCTTGCCTATACATCCCAGCATCCTATTTGCTTTACCTGCTGCCTTGTCACAGGCATGCAGGCAGTGGTGCTGATGATAAATGGTGCACTCTTTTATTGGGGTATTTTTTTCCGGATTTACACTTTGGTCCATTTACTGCCATGCTTAGCACATTTTCTTGGCATCAGCAATGTACTTTACACCTCAGTAGCATAACTGCTTCTTTACTTTTTGTTTTTGGACTCAGTCTCCTATCGGATGCACTGAGATTTATTGGTTATGGCCTACCTCACCTGTTCTCCCACACTTGTTTGCATTATAGGTATGAGGTATCAAAGATGTTGTCCGCCAGGAGATGTGATAGTGGTGCCAAGAAGAGAAAATTACAGCAGGAAAAATGTCTAAAAGAAGAAGCCAGCCTGCAGAAAAATGCTTGATTCACGTATTTCAAACGTCTCTGCCAGTGCTGAAGACATTGGACTAACTTCCACATCTTGCAAGGAATCTACACCTGACAGTGCTGAAGACATTGGATCAATTCCACATTTGTGAGGAATTTTACACCTGCCAGTGCTGAAGACATTGGATCAATTCCACATCTTGTGAGGAATTTACACCTGCCAGTGCTGAAGACATTGGATCAACCTCCACATCTTGTGAGCAAATTACACCCGACAGTGTTGAAGACATTGGATCAATTCCACATCTTGTGAGGAATCTACACCTGCCAGTGCTGAAGACATTGTATCAACTTCCACATCTAGCTAGGAATTAACACCTGCCAGTGCTGAAGACATTGGATCAGTTTATACATCTTGTGAGGAATCTACATCTGAATTTGATATGTCCACTTTACCAACACCTTCTACTGAAGGTTTTCCAGACTCCATCTCTAACTGCAATAATGAAAGAAATGAAACTCCATGTTACAAAAGCACAGACCCATCTTTTTAGGGACCTGTAAATGCCTGCATGTAATCATACTGGGTATGAAAGGGGCCTTTCAGTGCCAGAATAAAAACACCAACTTCATGGCTTCAGAACACAGATACAAAGACACAAAGAGATACTTATCAAAGAGCATCATTATGCGGAAACTTCAGAATGGAGAGTCCATATCAAGAGACTGGCTACTGTACTCCACTTCCACTGGTTCTGTCTTCTGCTTTGTATGCTTCTATTCACAGACAGGTCACATTCACCAACATTCAGCGAGCAAGGCTTTAGCAATTGGAAACATGCTGCAGAACATGTTACAGAACATGAAAACAGTGCACATCGAAATGCAGTATTTGCTTGGATCACACAAACAAAAGCAAGTGTTCATATGGATTCAGAAATGGAAAAACAGTTTCAAAATTAGAGTGGCTACTAGAGACTAGTGCTAAAGTGGATTGTTGCTGTTATAAAGTTCATTTCTGAAAGAGGTCTTCTTCTGTGTGGTGATAATGAACTAATTGGCTCACCTCATAATGGAAACTTCCTTGGAATCCTGAAACTGTTGGAGCAGTGTGATTCTTTTTGGCGAACCATATGTCAAAGTATGGAAATGCAGGCAGAGGGGTGCCTTCCTATTCATCATCCACCATTTGCAAGGAATTCACTGGCTTAATGGGCTCTAAAGTTTGTTTAGCAATCACCCATGAAGTGCAAAAAGCAAAGTAATTAGTGATCAGTGTGGATTCCACACCAGATGTAGCCCATGTTGATCAACTAACATTTATTGTCCACTATGTCACTGCTGTGGGCAGAATCCAGGGGCAGGTTATACAGTTCTTACCAATTAATAGTCATAGAGAAGAATCTCTGAGTATGTCAACTCTGTCTTGAAAGAAATGAATAATGAGGGGGATCACGTGATGCAGAGTGCTGAGTAGCAGCTCCCTCCAGAAGCTCCTGCCTCTCGATTATTAATTCATCTCGATCTGACGTCCTAATCTACTATTTTCTCTTGTTTTTGAGATTCAACACTGTGTAATAGCTGTTGCACTCTGGGCTAGCTATATCGCGGGCGGATAGAGGCTTACATGAAGAAAGCCCCGCAGAAGCATACCCCTCCAGCAACTCCTGAGAAGGCCTCTAAGAAATCCAGGGCCTCGGGTGGCTCTGGGCCTGATCCTCTGAGCCAATTTGTTGAACAGGAGCCTTTAACGCTTTCCAGGTTCCTTGAGGAATTTAAACCCTTTCGAGAGGAAATGAAGAATATGGCAATGGATTTGAAATCGCTATCTAGAAAGCTGGATGAACTCTCGCTATCTGTGTCTGATAACACAGCTCGAATTGTTTCCATTGAGAAAAAGTTCCGTAGTATTGACCCTGACCTGATCTCGATGCGCCAGAAATTGTCTCATTTTGAAGCTAAGCTCGAGGATCTAGAGGGTTGGAGCTGTAGAAATAACATTGTGATCCTCGGATTACTGGAGGGAGAGGAAGGCCAATATGTTGTGGCATTTGTTCAGAAGCTGGTTGAGCGAGTGGCTGGCCCATCTCCATTCGGCCCCGGCTACATTATAGAGCGTGCTCACAGGGCTTTACGGCCTAAACCTTCCCCGGAGGATCCCCCTGCCGCATTGTGTGCCGGTTTTTGAATTATTTGGAGAGACAACATTTCCTGCAAAAAGTACAAGCTTTGCAAGAGGTTCGCTGGGAAAATACAAAGTTGAGAATCTCACAAGATTTACCCGCCTCGGTTCGCTTGAAATGCAAAGCGCTCCACCCTATTGTTTCTAAGTTAATCGCAGCAGGTTTGAAGTTCAGGATGTGTTACCCGGCCAGACTACAGATCTCAATTAACGGATCCTGGAAAAGCTACGAGGACCCCGAAGCGGCTTTAATGAGTCTTAAGTCCACGTTGCCAGATCTCTTCAAGGACTCTTGAGTGGATGCGTCGCAGTATGGAGTACTACATGAAGTCGAGAGCTTGAACTTTCGTTTTTCCTCTTAGGGAAATCTTCTAAGCATGAAGACCTGGGGAAATTGCATCTGCTGATTTGGACTGGGGGGATCATTGCAGGCTATCTAGCATTTTCTCTTTTTTCCACCTCACAAAGGGCCCACGCTGATCTGAAGCAGTGGACACTTGGGTTTGGGGCCTTCATAAGGGGGGAATTGTGTGCCAAGTCTTGGCAGTTACATTTGTTGGGGGCTGAAAGAGTGTAGTTAGTTTGGCTGTGGACCAGTTTTTCATTTTTCTCGCTTGGATTGGTACTAGGATGGTCCTGGGCTTTCTCCATTCCTGACTCTCATTTAGCTAGGACAGGAAACCAGCCACTAGAGGGTGTTCCAATCATAGGGGACTCGCGAGGAAGCACAACTCGAGGAGGATTTAACAGTGCTTTACCACTCGGTTCGTGTGCAGTACTCTTAATTTTACAGGGAGGACCTGTACATTGGATGGCGGGTTGCTGTGGGTAGAGGCAATTGTTATGCCTTCCCCTCCGGTGGAGTGATCCCATTTTCTCCTTTCTCTATTCCCACTCTCAGCATGTGCTGTAGCCATCTCCCCCTTTAGGAGTTTCTGGTCTGGTTTTGGTTATGTGAGGCTCACCTTGTGTGGCAAACAGGGTTTCTGTTTCCTTCCCGACTCGGTCTTGGTTGCCACGAATGCTTGGGTGGTGTATGGGTCTCTTTGTGGTCCCTCTAAAACAAATTCCCTTATGCTTATGTTCTGGTGGGATCGAGGTGAAAGCCCAGGACTGTTCTCTCTCATTTGGGGTATAACTAGCAGTGTTTGGTTTCTATAGATTGTTATCTGAGTGTAACAGTGTTAACTATTAGGGGTCATTATCGGGGGGCGGGAGTAGAGGGAATAGAACCAGTACTGTGCTGAACGTTGCTTGTGACAGTTTGGTGGGGGCGTGGGTGGGTTTGGGGTATGGTTCGAGGTGGGGGATAGAGGGATGGGTGGATTCTATTCTTGGGGGTTAGGGAGGAGGGTGGGTGTTGCTGCAGTAACCCTGGGGATAGGTTTACAGGGGATATATGTCCTGTGTGCTGAGTGTAATTGCTTTAATCCAACTACTTTTTCTAGATGGCTAATGAGATAACATTTGCGTCTTGGAATGTTAAGGGGATCAGAAAGAAACACAAGCAATATCAGGTTCTCAAACATTTAAGTTTACTCAATTCGCAGATAACCTTTTTGCAAGAAACCCACTTATTAGAAGCGGAAGTTTTGCAATTAAGGAGGCAACAGGTGGGATCGATTTACAGTGCCCAGGGCACCACAAATAGTTGCGGGGTCATGCTCATGATTAACAGGGGTACTCCATTTTTTTCCATACAGGTTATCAATGATACCGAGAGAAGGTTTATCCTTGTTAAAGGTACCCTTTGGTCTGTCCCAATATTATTGGGCTGTATCTATGGCCCTAATCTGGACGATCCAGGATTCTTTATGAGGCTTATATCTATCATTCTCCCAATGCTTCCCATTAGAATTATTCTAGGCGGAGATTTCAATCAAGTTGTTGACCCTAATTTAGACAGATTGGGCAGTAGTCTGGGAGGGGCCACCCCCCGGGCAGAAGGCATTCAAAGATTTATTAGACCAATGTGGGCTCTGTGACGCCTGGCGTGTTTTACACCCGGATTCTAGGGAGTTTACCTTTAGGTCTATGGCACATGGCTCACAGTCCCGCATTGACTACTTGCTCATTTCTCAGTGCCTCCTGCCCGGGGTGAAGACCTCCTCGATTCAACCCGGCCCAATTTCCGATCACTCATTAGTAGTATGCAATTTGGTACTGCTTAATTTACCCAGTAGGGAAACTCGATGGAAACTTAATGACCAACTCCTCAAGGATGTTAAATATTGCAAACTTATAAGGGCACAAATAAGATAGTGCAAAGTCTGATATCTTGTGGGGGGCCTTTAAAGCCTTCATGAGAGGAATACTTATTAGTATGGCGGTTGGTAGGAAAAGAGCGCGGGAGAAGGAACTAAAATCCTTATTAAGCCAGATTAGATCCCTGGAAGTTAACCTTCTGGGCAATCCTCTAGACGAGGATACACGAAAACTCCTGGAGCTAAAGGATACATACTTGGAGCTACTTCGTGACAAAGCAGAACTAGCCATTATTCATACCAGGGCTAGCTACACTGATCGGGGGAAAAAGCGGGACTTTACTGGCATTGTGTATTAAACAACAGGAATCAATGAGATTTATCCCTCCAATCAGGTCAATGGCAGATGGATCTCTTAAGGTGTCTCCCACTGAGATAGCTCAAGAATTTGCTACTTATTACACAAATTTGTATAGTGACATGGAGCACCCCTCTTGTCCTGAAGACATAGAGGGTTATTTAAGGGATTCCCATTTGCCCCCTCTCACTGGTCGGTCTAGAGACACTCTGGTTGTCCCTATTTCCCAGGAAGAAATTGCTAAGGTTATTAGTGAACTCCCAGCTGACAAGGTCCCTGGTCCAGATGGATTTTCCTCTTTATTTTATAAGGTCTTTCGTGACCTCCTCTTACCAATACTTGGTCATTTATTTCAGCAAATCCTATCTGGGGTGGAGACGGATCTGCATCTCTACGAGGCCCTGACTGTCCTGCATCCTAAACCTGACAAAGATCTCAAAATGGTTCAAAGTTACAGACCTAGCTCGCTTCTAAATCAGGATATTAAAATCCTCTCTAAAATTCTGGCTAATAGGCTGGCAGTGGCTCTTCCTGGGTTAACAGGTACAAATCAGGTTGGATTTATGAAAGGGCGCTCATCTTCCGATCATTTACGCACCTTGTCACATGTCTTCTCGGCTACCAGAGATGCGGAGTTCCCTGCGGGCTTGGTTTCCCTGGATGCCGAGAAGGCATTCGACCGTGTGAATTGGAATTTTTTGTTCCGCACTCTGGAGGCCTTTCGCTTTCCCTCTCTGTTTATCTCCTGGATCGCCGCCCTTTATAAAAATCCCTTGGCAAGAATTTCCACGAATGGGGCCTTTTCCCATCCTTTCTCACTCCACTCAGGTATGAGGCAGGGGTTTCCCCTTTCCCTCTCTATTATTTAACTTATATCTGGAACCTCTTATTCAAAATATTCTCAATAACGATTCCATACAAGGGGTGAGAATTGGACGGCACGAAATTAAAGTCACTGCATATGCAGATGACTTGTTAATACATCTGTCCCACCCAGTATCCTCTGTTCCGGCCTTGCTAAGGGAAGTAGCAAGGTTTAGTGGTCTGTCCAATTATAAATTAAATGCCAGTAAGTCCCTATTTTTCCCATTAAACCACAAAGTTTTCAAAAGTGATATCAGTCCTCTTGGTTTATGTTGGACCTCTAGGTCATTCAAATATCTGGGTATCAAACTTTCCCATAACCCCCTAGTGTGGTTTAAGGAGAATCTGGATTCCTTATTGCAGGTGATTACGCATGACCTTGAGAGGTGGTCTAAACTTCCTATTTCTCAATGTGGCCGGATCAACATAATTAAGATGAATATATTTCCTAGGATCTTCTACCCATTGTCCCTTCTCAACACCTTTATTCCTTTACTCTGGTTTAAAAAGGCACATGGTGTCTTCACTAGATTCATCTGGGCTGATAGGTATCCCCGTTTGGCTTATCATAAGCTGGCAGCCCTAAGATTGGAGGGGGGTTGCGAATTCCCCATCTGGCTATATATCACTGGGCTAGTCACCTTGCGAAATGCTCGAGATGGGTATCTCCCGGCCCAGAAAAAGCGCAACCTCTTTGGCTCAAAATAGAACTGGATGCAATCAAGGACAAAAACCTGGAATGTCTCACGTTATTTTTCCTCAGGTTATCCCAAGTAAGTGTGACTGTAGAGTGTCCCACAATAAGGACCTCTCTAAAGGTCTACTCCCAGATGTGTTCCTTTTTACAGTACTCCCCCATCTGGACCTGGCCCAGTCTATCTGGAACTCTCTATCATTTACTATTAACAAAACTCAGATTTCCCATTTTTGGTTGCTTCAACTGGGAGAGGGGAAGCTCCTGGCCTTTACTGATGGTGGGGGGCATTGGTTATCAGTGGAAGAGATGGTTAGGAAATTTCTCATCCCGGCTTCTTCTTACTTTAAAGCCCTGCAACTGAAACACTTACTAGTAATTACACTGGGTAGTACTCCCCCTTCCCAGAATATCTCTTCTCTGATATCCGAAGTATCCCCACTTTCTGGCTCTTCTGGTGAAATCTCTAAACTATATCAGGTTTTGTTTCATAAAAAGTTTGGGGGTCCTTTTGGGCCATCAAGATTTTGGAGTAATTTTCTCCCTCATCTTCAGTTGGATTGGCACTCTCTCTGGAAGTCATGTCATAAATTCATTTCTCAAGATAAACCGAGCCTCCTGCAATACCACGTATTGCACAACCTATACTATACCCTGGCCAAACTCCACAGGTGGGGCTACCTAGACTCAAACATGTGCAATAAATGCTCACAGGAAGAGGGCACACTTTTTAACATGCTTTGGTCTTGTCCAAAGATTTCCCCTTTATGGGTTTCAATCCAAACTGCCTTAGAACCCCTGTTGGGCCTCCATGAATATTTTACTCCTGAGATTTGCTTGTTAGAGGACCTGCCTTCTATTAGAGTTAGGGTACGCAAATTCCATATTTTCATGGTTGCCCTATCGGCTAAGAAAATAATTCTTCGTCACTGGAAAGACAGGTCCTCCCCTTCTCTCCAGGAATGGGTAAGAGAAGTATTATCTGATCTGCACACAGAAAAAGCAGTAGCCAGTCTTCACAATAATCTGGCAGCTTATACTAGAATTTGGGATCCCCTTCACTCACTAATCTCTCTGGTTCCAAGCTAAACCTATTCTAGGGTTATTATTTCTGCACGGCTTTTGGTTAGGCGCTCGGCATCGACGGGTATTGGGAAGGGTTACTGCAGTAAGGGGAGGTTGGGGGGGTGGGCAGCTTCTTTTTTACAATGTATCAATGAGTCTCTGTCATTTTCACTGTATGTTGCCTTTTATGGTGGAAAATGTATTAATAAACTTTAAATTATTAAAAAAAAAAAGAAGAAGAAATGAATAATAAGATTGCCAACTACTGAGGGCAGACCTATGACAATTTTATTTATTTTATTTATTTGATAATTCGGAAAAGACCTTTGAGCACAAGCTCTTTTATAAAGGTTCCACGTCACAGCTGAAAAATAAACAGTGGGAGACTAACAGAGTAAAAAGCAATTGAGAATACAATTGGTTGCAGAACAGAAGTATTTTTGCTAACCTAGGTACAACACATTTCAAACAGTAAAATATACTAAATATTGAAAACAAGGTAACAGGAGGGAAGGGAAAGGTTCAGTGATGGGGCAAGGGATAAAGAGCAGAGGTGGGAGAACAAGGAGGGGGGGAAGCAGTCTCAGGGGGGCCTTGTCGAGTGTGAGGGGGTGCGGGTGGGCAGTTAATCTGACGGGGAGGATGAACGAGCAAGGGTGGCAGTACTGAGGGGAAGTGCTAGGCAGTGGACCTTGTACATGCAGCCTAGGTCAGGTACCTGATCTAACAAGGATGCGCTAGGCTAGGTTGTGAGATGATGCGGGGTGGGCTTGTGATGATGGTGGGTGACAGCCTGTTTTTGTGGTAGGAAGTTGGGATCATAGTGAGGCAGCACATCACTACCAAGTTCAAACTGAGGGGGAGGTGTCAGTGAGGACAACAATATGTCTGGAATGTCAAATTAATCAAAATCAAAAATCTTTATTTAACCAGGCGAAACACCATTGAGAAAAAAAAAAACATTTTCGAGGTGGACCTAAACAATATACATACTCAGTACACAGACATACATAGCTATACATATTCATACGCATTGTAAGTTTTATATATACAGTATATACATGTTCAAATTCAGTACATACTATGAAATGTGCACACAATATACAGGAGAATACAGAGAGCAAAATAATGCTCGCATCAGTATACAGAGGAACAGGATCCAACTGACAGGGGTTAGTATAAAGCTAGACTAACACAGGCAGTCAATATACTGCTAGAGAACACAGGCAGGTACCTAGAGTGGCATAAACATCGCTAAGGAATATGGTGAAGCCTTATGAGTGAGAAACAGAGGAAGATGATGAGAGGGTAGAATTGGGGCATACTTAATGGGGAAGGTAGGGCCAAAACAAGGATACTTGAAAGGAAGGGGACTTGTTTAGTGAGCCTCTGAAGGTAAGTGACTAGTGTGACCATCACAGTACTATTTACTGGTTCTAAGATTAAGCACCTGTGGAACATTACAGGTACCTAAGCTTCACTAAGAAAGTTGGACGGAGTATAAGGCCAAAGCCAATGAACACTCCTATCAGTCACCCATTATACCCAAGGGAATGGTCATGTAATAAGTAGTTGTCTAGGTGTTTTTTTAAGATATTCTTGGTTTTACTGATGACAGTATCTGTAGGGAGTGAATTCCATGGATTTATAATTCTCTGAGAAGAAATATTCTTTTTTTGTATTAAAGCGTTGTCTTTTTGTTTGAAGTGGATATCCTCTTGTGTTAATGTTTATCTGAATGAAATTGATGTCAATTTCAAACATTAAGTTTTCATCATTGTCAGTGTCAGTGGCTCAGTAGGTAGCACACTCGCCTCTGAGGCCGGGAGATCAGAGGGCTGTGGGTTCAGTTCCCACATCTGGCACTTGCTATTATCCCAGTACTGATACGCAAAGTATGCCATGGGGTGCTGCATTTCTGAGGTGCCGCTTTCGATGAGACGTTAAACCGAGGTCCCATCTGCCTGGATTGGTGGTAGTTCAGGTGGATGTTAAAGATCCCATGGCACTTATCGAAAAGAGTAGGGGAATTTCCCCAGTGTCCTGGCCAAATTTCCCTCATTCACTATAAATACCACCAACAGCTTAATCTGGTTCAAGGTCAGTTGGCATTCATCTGTATCCCCTTCCCCCGGGTCGTGCCTGAAAATAGGCAGGATTTGTCTAGTGCACTTACCCGGTCAACAAAAGCTAAATAAATAAAATAAATCATTTATAATATCTCTAGTGAGTATAAGGTCACCCCTGTGTTTTCTTTTTTCAAGAGACATTAAATCCAATTTGTCCAGTCTTTTTTCATAATTTAAGGACTGTGCACCACCTATATATTTTGTGATTTTTCTTTTAATTTTTTAAATTCTTAAGATGTCTTTTTTGTTGTATGGACACCACAATTGAGAAGCATAATCAAATATGGGGCACATATATGATCTATGCAGTGGAATAATAACTGATTCATCTCTTGATTTAATATTCCATCTTGTACTCCACCAAATGCATTTTGCCTGACTTATGTTCTCAGTTATTTAAGTATTGAATGTTAATGTATTCGGTATTGTTATTCCCAAGTCTTTTTCAGACTCCACCACTTTTAAGGGTAAATTATTGAGTGAGTAGGGTGTGACTGAATTTTCAGTTCCAAGGTACTGTACCTATATAGAGGGAGGAATAAAGAAAAGGGGTGTGGAAGATAGCAGGTACCAGAGGGAGTCAGTGACACTGGGACATGGTGTCATATTGTTAATCAGCAGAAGAAGTTACAAGACTCCTTAACAGATCATACCTAAAGCATTTTGAATGCAGAGAAATTGATAGAGTGAACCAGTTTTAAGGATTTTTGTATGTTGTTCCATAGTATAGGTAGTACGTATCTGATGGATAATCTACCGAAACACGATTTGACTTTTGGTGCAGTAAGTAAGATATAGGAGGCACTTCTCAGGGTGTACTTACCTACTGTGTATAGTGGAAGACAGTCCGATATATATTGAGGTAGCTTTTTAGTGATTGCTCCGTATATCCAGTAAGTGGCACTTTTCTGTCTTCTATAGGCAAGGGATGTCCATCCAGTCACAGCGTATAAGGAGCAGTGGTGCATGGAATACAGGGCACCAGAAATTAATCTTATGGCTCAGTGGTATAGTATATCTAGTTTGGCTAATGCACATGCAGGGCCTTGGCCACACAAAAAGTCAGCATTTATTTATTTTATTTTATTTATTTATTTATTGAGAGAATCGGAATTACAATCCTTTGAGTCATAGACTCCTTTGCAAAGGCTCCACGTCAGTACAGGAAAACACAAACACTACGTATAATAACAGTTATACATTGGTCACACAGCACAGTGTTTTTACAATACAAATTAGTTGCCACCTCAAGGCCTAAGCAGACCCTGTGTCATAGTTGTGAGACAAGTCTGGTTACAGATTCGGAGGGTCTTTAGCAGGGCCCTGAGTCAGAGTTTATTTACAGCAGGGTTGTGGGAACTTTATTCTTAACTACACCTTCTTTTGGGATACAGACAAATGGGAGGAGCACTGGCTACAGCCACAATCACCAGAATCAAGGAAGAGGCTCATACCACCAGTTTTGAATAGTTCCAGACTAGGGGCCAGGGAGATGGAAGGTGGTAGGTTGTTGAGCCAGAGAGGGGCATGATAGCAGAAGGACCTCTGTCCTAGTGAGGTCCTACAGTGGGGAACAAGGAGAGAGGTACTTGCAGGGTGTCTAGGGGCCCTCCTGTGTGGGACTGGCTGGATGAGGGGGTGGAGGCCTCTGGGTGATCAGTTCATAAGTATTTTTTTGGCTTGGAGGCAAGTGTGATAGTTGAGCCTCCTTTCAAATGTCAGCCAGTCTGCCAGCTTGTAGAGCTCACGTGTGTGTTAATCTATCACAGCCTGTTGCCAGACAGAATGCCCTGTTAAGGGCTAGGGCGATGCAGTGAATGGTGGTTTGGTCAGCGGTGCCATAGATTACAATCCTGTAGTCCGCCAATTAGAGGACTGAGCTGGATACAGCAAGACATAGGGCCTGAGGGGGTAGGCAGTGCTTATGTCTATATAGAATCCCCAGCCTGGTGTTTACAGCAGAGGTGAGGTGTTTAATATGTGTGTGGTAGGTGAGGGACATGTCAAGAGTGATACCCAGATATTTGAAGTTAGAGACCTGTTTGAAAAGGAGGCCATGTGAGTTGGAGATAGTTAGGGGGCACTATTGAGGGGGCTTTGATGATGGGCAAAGATCATGGATTTCGTCTTGTTGTAGTTAAGCGATGCTCAGTGAACCAGGATTCTATTTCTCTAAAAAACCTTGCAGGGCAATTTGGAGGGAGTGAGGATGAGGGTGTTTCCAGAAAACTACTGCATCATCTGCATAGAGTAAGAGCATTCTGCTGCAGGATTGAGGGAAGGAGTTCAGGAACAGAGTGAAAAGCAGCGGCCCTAGAATGGACCATTGTGGGACACCAGTTAGGACTGGTTTATTGGTGGAGAGGGAAGAGTTGATCTTGACCTGTTGGGTCTGGCTGGTGAGATAGTCTTTGAACCAGGATATGGCCTCAGGGGAGAAATATTTGGAGGGAAGAGAGTGGAGAAGTAGGGTGTAACTGACAGTGTCGAATGCTTTTGTCAAGTCGACACAGATTGCACCTGTGACTGACCCTTGTTTCAGTGCCTCATGTATGTAAGACGTAAATTCGAGGAGGGCAGAGGTTGTGCTGTGACCCTTCCTGAAACTGTGTTGTTCTTGGCAAAGCAGAGCAGCATAGACCAGCAATGATAGGGATGTGGTGAGTACTACATAGAAACATAAGATTTTGATGGCAGATAAGGACCGATTGGCCCACCCAGTCTGCCCATTTCCCTACCTACAGGATAAGCTGCAGATCCTAGTTAACCAACAGCCTATTTCTGCCTACCCCCCACAAAAATTGCCTTATGTCTGTTTCATGTATTCTTGAATTCTCCCACAGTTTTCATGTATTCTTGAATTCTCCCACAGTTTTCATGTATTCTTGAATTTTCCCACAGTTTCAGACCCCACAACCTCCTCAGGAAGGCTGTCCCATGCATCCACCATCCTCTCTGCGAAAAAATACTTCCTCACATTGCGCCTGAACCACCCCCCCATCTTCAAATTGTGTCCCCTTGTTCTTGCACATCTCTTTTTCTAAAAGATACCACCCTCTTGGACTTTGTTGATTCCAATGAGGTACTTAAAAGTTTCTATCATGTCTCCCCTCTCCCTCCTTTCCTCAAGGATATACATATTAAGCTCCATTAGTCCCGCCTAGTATGGCTTCTCTTGCAGACCCTGCACCATTTTAGTTGCCCTCCTCTGGACTGCCTCTATTCTGTCTATGTCCTTGTGGAGATGAGGTCTCCAGAATTGGATGCAGTACTCTAGATGGGGTCTCACCAACTGTCTGTACAGAGGGATAACAACTTCCTATTTTCTGCTGGTGATGCCTCTCCCTATACATCCCAGTATCCCCCAGCCACCCCTACTGCCTTCTCACATTGCTTGCTTACCTTAAGGTCATCTGATATGATTACCCCCAGGTCCCTTTCTATTTGTGTTGTTGTTATTACCTCTCCCCCCAATTGTGTAATCTTCCCCAGGGTTTTTGTTTCCCGGGGTGCATTATTTTGCACTTCTTTGCATTGAATCCAAGCTGCCATACTTCTGACCATTCCTCCAACCTTGCCAAGTCCCTTCTCATCCTTTCCACACCTCCTTGTGTATCAACCCTGTTGCAGATCTTTGTGTCATCTGCAAAGAGGCATACTTTTCCTTCCAGCCCCTCTGCAATGTCACTTATAAAGACATTAAAAAGGACTGGACCCAGTACTGAACCCTGCAGTACCCCACTAGTAACCCCTCTTTCTTCAGAGTGGACTCCATTTACAGTTACCTTCTGTGTCCTGTTGTCCAGCCAATGTTTTACCCAGGCTACCACCCTGGGACCCACTCCCAGGCTGGTTAATTTGACTATTAATCTTTTGTGTGGGACTGTGTCAAATGCCTTGCTAAAGTCTAGGTAGGCCATGTCCACAGCCCCTCCCTGATCTACTAATTTGGTCACCCAGTCAAAGAAATCAATTAGATTCGTCTGACATGACCTTCCTGAAGGAAACTAGTCTCTTCTTGGCATCCTGGGTGAGCAGACTTGATTCTGTAGAAAAGGCCAAGACTCTGCCTAAGCTTTTTCATAAGTTCCTCAATATGTTTGAGGAAGGAGAGCTTGAACAAGTGTCTGCAAGCAAGAATTCAAAAAGTTAATCTGTTGGCAGAATGGGTACCTTGTGCAGCACATTCACTCAATTTAGTTGGGACAAATAGTGTTGATTGCTACCCTGAAGCAATTAATTTCTTTTGTTTCCTACAGGCCGTGTATGTGTTTTGTTCTTCCTCTACCCATAGATGGAAGATAATAATAGATGGGATGGAATCAAAGGATGCTAACCAAGATGCATACAGTGAAGAACGTGTCTATCACAAGATGGTCCTGCCATGCCCATGCTACAAAAGCACTTGTTCTTAACTACAAAAATATTCAAAACTCATTAAAGGGTTTCGTAAATGACCTATATCAGAAGGCTGAAACTAGAAATGAGGCTTAGGCATTGTATAATAAAATGGACTTACTGGAGACTGCATTCATGGCAGTCTTTTGAAACACTATTTTACAGTAATTCCAGGCAACAAGTGCAGCACTTCAGGCAGTTGAGATGGATCTAATGCAGTGAAGTTGCTGGATTCATTATTATGCTTTGTGTCTGGATTCAGAGATCAGTTGGATACTTTTGAGTCTCAAGCAAAATCCACAACAGACACCATATCACAAAGCTATACGACTGAGGGATCTCGGATCAAGAAAAGAAAAAAAACAAGCTGATGACTCCACTGAACCAGATGTACAGCTGACAGGTCAAATTAAATTTTGTACTAATGTCTTCAATGTCATAATCGACAAACTGGTTACTTAACTGCAGCATCGCCGTTCAGCATATGACAGAACAAGTAACCTGTTTGCATTTCTTTAGAAATCTAGTTATCTCAACATGATATTCGTGCTGCAACAGCAAACCTACAGGCAAAGTACCCAATGGACTTGAGTCAGAATTTGTCAATGAATGTGTCCAGTTCAGTGAATTGCAAAAAAAAAAAAAAAAAAAAAAGAACATGTCCCTGATCCATCTGTCCAAACTTTTAAGATCAAATAGCTTACAGTCAACTTTTCCAAATGTGGATATTGCTCTTAGAATCTACTTGACTCTCCCTGTCAAAAACTGTGAAGGTGAGCTCTCTTTCTCCAAACTTGCTCTGATTAAAAACAGAATGAGAGTGACCATGGGGCAGAAAAGACTAAATGCACTGACACTTAAAAGCAGAAGGAAGCATTTCTAGTACAGAGAAAATGATACGCTGCTACAGTTTGATATGGTCCCTATCAATACAGCAATAAAATCCAAACATGCACGCATGTTACAAATGGTTCAGAAGCTTGTTGCAATTAAAATTTAGGACTGTTCGGGTTCAGTGCAGTTAAACCATACTGCATTGACAAAGAAATTGTTGAAGTGTGGCACGGCGAAAGTCACAATGTCAACAGGTGAAATTTTGCCTGTCAGACAGTGTGTGTTTTTCACCCCCATATGGGGGGCTGCTCCCCTTGCACCCCCTTTCTTATTATAACTAACTCTGAGCCAGAGTTAGTTGAAGAGTGGGGTGAAGGACGGTGAAAGGGCGAAATTTTGCCCTTGGGTCCTTTACAGCGACAATTTCAAAACTTGTCAAAATTGTCACTAGAAGGGATTTCACCATGTTAGGTTCACTGTGTGAACAGTATACTGGTTCAGTACTTGGTTGTGGTGTTAGTGGTGGTGTTGGTGATGGTAGAAAATTTTAAAATGTAAGAAGTGTGTCTAGAAAAATTTAAAATAGCAAGAAGTGTCTAGAAAATTTAAAAATGCATGAAGTGGATCACACAAGCTATCATTTCTCTCTTTATTGCAAACTAATACTTGTAAACACTGAGTTGTTGTTGTTGTTGTTGCTGCTGCAAGAAGTGTCTTGAATAAACTCCTTTTTTAAACCATAACTTCTAGTGTTCAGTCTTGTGTGTATCACATTATAGTAACTCATCTATTAAATGTTTTGTTTTCCCCTGGTCACTCATACTGCCTTCATCTGTGGCTGTAACCTCCAAATAACTTCCTTTTATTCTCTTCCACTTACTCCTAACTCTAGCAGTGAGCCCCCCTAGGTTGGAGACTTTAGGGGTCAGGCTTGCCCACCACACCCCCACCAAGCAGCTACTATCTATTTGGGCAGTGGGATGTTGGTGTGTAGAGGCCAGTAATGCATGGCTGTGCTGAGTGCTGACACTCAGTGCAAAGGCACTCCAGCCATTCAACTTCAAACAAAGACCTTCTATTCCCACTCCAAGAATAGCATTCAGAGTAGCTGGATCCCCTCCAAATGCATTTTAAGGCATCAAAAACCATTCAGCCTTCAGGGGCCTCACAGTTATAAATTGCCCAGGGCACCATAACTTGTTAATCCAGCCCTGTCTCCATGGGGAAATGTCTATGGACCAAATATGCACTAATATGTTATAGTTGTTCACCAGTAGATAAGATTTCCTAGTAACTGCCTGCTAAAGAGCAGCAGAAGGATGATAACATTGATCAAGTAGAGTGGGCCGATAATTAGAAGTCTCCTTGGACCGAGACCTTGTCATGGTGGAGAGGCTTGTGTGTTCCAATGACTCTCAGAGCTATGTCGTCTGGAGTCTCATATTCCTGGCAGGGTCACCCATGGCAAACAGGCATGAGGCGAAGTCCCAGACTAAGTGCGGTCCAACCTCCAAACTCCTCAATGGTGGATCAGGTGGAAGAAGATGTTAGGATCTCAATGGCTGTGAAGGTGGATGAAGGCTGCAACAAAATGAGGATCTCCAGTTGTCTTGGACTCTTCTTGCCACTGGGTGCCAAATCTCCTGCTTGTCAAGTTTGTGTGGATGCTGTAGGTGCACCAGCTTCCTCACACTAAAAGAAGTCACGTGCAGGCTTCTACCATGGGAAACAACATCCCCGCAACCAACCTTCCAAGCCCTGTGGCGACAGACTAGTGGCGACAGAAACAGGACCAGTGAATCCGGCAGTCTCTAGCCATTAATCTGCACATAGGCAGCAGTAGTTTGATGGTCATCTGGCACCTGGACTGTGACAGAGGTGCAATTCGGCAGCTGCTACTGTGACTGAGTAGTCCTCTTTAGGATCCCCTCTGGTCACCCCCCATGGAGAAGGGGCTAGAAAAGGTGCCCTGAACCTAGGCTGTCTCACCTTCTCCTGGCTGGATTGCCGTGTCAGCAGGATCACTCTCTCTGCAGTTGAAACAAGAAACAGACAATGATTTTTGCGATATGGAACGTTCATACTCTGATGGACAACCAGTATAGTGAATGACCAGAAAGAAGAACTGCTATTATCACCAGGGAACTTGCAAGATGTAACATCGATATTGCTGCCTAAGCGAGACATGACAACCAGATGAAGGCCAGTTGAGAGAAGAGGGTGGAGGTTTCACCTTCTTCTGGAAAGGGAAGCCTGCTGAAGACAGATGCATTCACGGCGTTGGCCTTGCCATCAAGAACAAGCTCATCAACCAGCTTACAGAGCTCCCAACTGGCATCAACGAATGCCTCATGACCCTTCATCTTAAGCTCAGCAACAATCAGCATGCCACTGTCATCAGTGCATACACCCCAACACTTAATGCTGATGAGGATGTCAAGGAACAGTTTTACTTCAGCCTTGACAGAGTCCTGGCCAACACCCCTAAGGAAGACAAGATCATTCTCCTTGGTGACTTCAATACCAGAGTCGGGCATGATTCAGATCTCTGGAATGGTGTCATTGGGAAGAAGGGGATAGGAAAGAAACTCCAATGGCATCCTACTCCTGAACAAATGTGTGGAGCATGGCCTGGTCATCATGAACATCATCTTCAGACAGAACGACGAGTATAAGACTACTTGGAGACACCCTCGATCTAAGCACTAGCACCTCCTTGACTACGTCATTGTCAGAACCCGTGATCGAAAGGATGTCTACATCATGAGGGCCGTGCGAGGAGTCGATGACTGCTGGACAGACCATCGTCTTGTCAGATCTGTCAAGAACATCTGGCTCACTCAGAAACATCGAAGACAGCCAAAATCAATGCAAAGGAAATTCAAAACCAAGTCCCTTCAAGACCCAGTGGTTCAAGAGGACTTCCAGCAATGTCACCAAGCAAGGCTCTCTGCCATGCCCGCAGCTGATGATAACATTGAGAGATACTGGAAGGAATTCAAGACCGCCATCCACTCGGCATTGCTGAATCTATTGGCTATGTCACCCGGCATCACCAGGACTGGTTTGATGAAAATTATACCGAGATTCAAGACCTGCTCAACTGGAAAAGAACAGCTCACTGCACATGGCAAGATGACATCTCATGCCAGCAAAAGAAAGAGTCATACCAGCAGCTCAAGGCAGAAGCTCAAAGGAAGATCCAAATCATCAAAAACAAATGGTGGCAAGACAAGGCCAAGGAGATCCAGCTCTATATTGACAAACATGACATGCAAACCTTCTTCCAGGTTACAAGGGCCATTTATGGTCCAAGCTCCCATGGTCCCACTCCCCTCTGACTCAAGATGGCTTGACATTCCTAAAGGGAAATGAAGGCATTCAAGCTAGATGGAAGGAGCATTTTGAGACACTTCTGAACTGCGAGTCATCTGTGACAGATGCTACTATCAATTCTGTCCCTCAACGCCCTGAAAGAGAATCTCTTGCCAACCCTCCTACCATTGAAGGAGTAAGACATGCCATCAAGCTGGCCAGAAACAACAAAGCTGCAGGACCAGATGGCATACCGGTTGAAGTCCACAAGGCTGGGGGTGAGGAACTGGTACTAAAGCTCCACAAACTCATTCTCTGAATTTGGAACAATGAGGAGATTCCAGAGGACTTGAGAAATGTCAACATTGTTACCATCTTCAAGAAGGGAGACAAGTCGGTGTGTGGAAATTATCAAGGCATTGCTATACTCTCCACCACAGGGAAAATCCTCACCTGTATTCTTCTGAACCGTCTCCTTCCCATCGCTGAAGAAGTCCTGCCGGAATCTCAGTGTGGATTCAGACCATCTCGAGGGACAACAGACATGATCTTCTCTGCCAGGCAAATCCAAGAAAAGTGTCGGGAACAACATCAGAACCTGTACATAGCTTTCATCGAACTGACAATGGCCTTTGACTCCAACAATCGTGAAGCCTTGTGGAAGGTGCTGGCCAGATTTGGCTGCCCTACAAAATTCATCAAGGTCCTTAGGCTCTGCATGACCAGATGACTGCCAGTGTTCTCCATAATGGTTCAAAGACAGACCCGTTCATGATCCAAACTGGGGTCAAGCAAGGGTGTGTCATCATTCCAACCTTGTTCTCCATCTTCCTAGCAGTCATCCTAGTCCTCACCAAAGGTGTCTTCCCACTGGAATTGACATAGAGTACAAAATGGATGGAGGGCTCTTTAATCTTGGACGTCTCCGTTCAAAGACCAAAGTTTGGAAGGCATCCATCATTGACCTCCAGTATGCTGATGACTGTGCCATCCTTGCACACACCAGGAGCGACCTCCAGTCAGCACTATATATCTTTTCAGAAGCTTACCGAAGTCTGGGACTCTCACTTAACATCAAGAAGACCAAGGTGCTCTATCAGCCTGCTCAATGTCTTGTAAATGACCTTCCACAACTCACCATCGAGGGACAGACCCTGGAGACAGTCAAGCACTTCCCTTACCTCGGTAGCCACCTCTCCCTAACAGTGAACATAGACGAGATTCAGCACAGGATCCATTGCGCTAGTACCTCATTTGGAAAACTGCTTCAGCGTGTCTTCACTGACTATGACATACAAAAGGACACCAAGATCCAGGTATACGTTCGGTTATCATCCCTACCTTTCTTTATGGATGTGAAACTTAGGTGACTTACCAACATCATCTAAAAAGCCTGGAGAAGTACCACCAATGATGTCTCCGGAAAATCCTCCGCATCAAGTGGGAAGACCACCGCACTAATGTCAGTGTTCTCGCTGAGGCCAATGTCACCAGCATTGAGGCAATGATCCTCAGATATCAATTCCGCTGGACTGGACACTGTGCACATATGCCTGACTCTTGACTCCCCAAACAAATTTTATACTCCCAGCTCAATCACGGCCAGAGATCCCATGGTGGTCAAAGGAAATGTTACAAAGACACACTGAAGACATATCTCAAGAAAACAGATATGGACATCACGAGCTGGGAGGAGCTGGCCACCAACCAATCTCAATGGCACCAGAACCTCCATCAAGCGGGGGCCTGCTTCAAAGAGAAACGCCTTGCCCTCGAAGCTGAAAAGAGAGAGCGTAGGAAGGAAAGGGAAAGAAACCCCAACCAGCAGGCAACTCTCCCACATGGAAACATCTGCAATTTCAGTGGACGAATCTGTGGCTGTAGGATTGGATTACTGAGCCATCTCAGGACCCATCAGTGAACCATGATAGAGATCATCCTCAAATCGAGGGATCGCCAATGACGGCATTCATGTGAAATTATAGCAAGGAACAATTCATACCAGCTCATGTGATAATTAGATCATTAGAGTTAGGCAGCCCATAAATGCTATTCAGTTTGTGTTGGGAATTTAGCAGCATTTACCAAATCGAATTCTGCCAACCCTAATTCATTAAAAAACATGCTTAGTTGCTCTTGTCCTGGGAGCAAAATCTGTACTTTACACTCAGAGTTTGTGGACATACAGTGTACTGTAAAGTGGTATCAGCCACCGTTCTGCAGTTAAACATTAACGTTTCCAATTTTGTATATCTACTGGGAACAATGTAATTATTTACATATGAATTAGTATCTATTAAGAGCCAATCAAATATAATCTTCATTCTGTGGTGAACTTCACAATTATAAACTAGGTTAATACCGTAATTTCTACTGTTTTTAATGTGCCCCTTTTTCAGTCCAGTATCAAAGATGTAACCTGCACAGTTCCAATTCCCTGTTTGGGCAATCAAAAGAAACAATATACTGCTTGTCACATTACTCTTTTGTATCATTGTAGCAATGTACTGTATAATAAACATCTTCAAAGTTTTCAGTTATTCTGTATCTCTTTCAACTGTAACAATGTAACAAAAAAGTAATACATACGGTTGTTGCTTGTGATTAACCAAGCAGGTATTTGGAACTGTGCAGATTTGTTTTCAATAATGCACTGAGTAAGGGGCATAGCAAACCAGTGTTCATTTATTTTTATTTATTTATTTATTTCAATTCTATGATTACAATTACCTTTGAGCCCTGGGCTCTTTTGCAAAGGTTCCACATCAAGACATAGGTATCACATGACAATAGACAAAACTGTTACACAAATAAGGGTAAAGGATATCAAATTAATTTCGAACAGACAGGGAGAGGGTAAAGTGGAAAGGAAGAGGACAATACGGGGTAAGATAATTATCTTGTTCTAATTTATACTTATGACACTTAACATTGTGCAAACATGAATGAGAGGTGATATGAGAGGGACAGATTGCCAAAGTGTTTTTTTTTTATTATTTTTTTATTTGGAACAATGGAAAGCATATAATAACTGAATTTTTCTTTTAGAGTGGGGGGCAGTGGGGTGTGTTGCTTTACAAACCCTGCCAGGCGAAAACGATAGAATAAAAAAAAAAAAAAATTATGGGATGGGGAGGTTAGAAAACTATTGTCTTGGGAGATATACACATCTATGGGAATAAGTCTGATAAAAATAAGCTGTCTTCCTCTGTATTGATTCATTGACAACCTGACAGTTTTTGCAGTAGTAGACAGCTATTCAGGCAATATCGGAGATCCCCAGGACCCCAGTGTGCTTTTTTTCAGACCCCGATAATTATGGCACATCATCATGCAGGAAGTCAATGTCTGAAATTAAGCACAGCGTAGTTCCATGCATCACAAGCTGATGTGTTAAATATATTTAACACAAATAAATAAATAAGCCTCTGCAACACAGATACAGTCACAAATGTAGCCGTTGTGTATTACAGTTCAAATTGGCACGAAACACTGTAACCACAGACTACAGAAGAACAGTTGTTACAAATGTAGCAGTTGTGACAGAGGCCAGTACTTTGGAGAGCTAAAGAAATTATAACAGCTGCTGGGTAGAGCCTCCGCAAATACAAATAGTTAAACGCAAAGAAAAATGTAGAAGCCATATCTAGCAACTGAAGTATTAACAGGAGTAAAATAAATACCGTTAACAGATCAATACAGAGAAAGAACAATAGAGAGAAAGGCAGCCATACAGGAGGTGTCCCCCCATACAAAAAAAAATGAATAAATACAAAGAAAGTTAACAGATGCACTTTTAAAAAAAGAGACTCCATATCTAGCAACTAAAGCCTTAACAGGAATAAAATGATTGAGTAAGATGGGGAACAGAACACAACTTCATTGCATGACTGCTTGAGTGAACATTCTGAATACCTGCAATTAATACCTCTTTACAGTTATCACCATCAGTAACTGCACACATTGCCACGAAAAAGTGTGACATCTGACCAGCACTTAAATCAAGTAGAAAACATGTACATCACTTAGGAGGTACTAATTGCAGGTATTCAGAATGTTCTATATAGCTACACTGCTTTATGTGATTAGCCACACTGCTGAATTCTGTACAACTGTGCTGCTGCTGCTGCTAGACATGAAGTCCTTTTTTTTTTTTTACCATTGCATCTATTTGTGCAACACTGGGTTCAACTATTACCTTTCTGCAAGACTGATGAATATTGCCAAAACAGAGATTCTGTCAGAAATGTGGCACAGAAATGTCCATGGTTACAGATCTATCTGTTAGCCAGAATGGGATGATCTGGTGGCGTGAAAAGAAGGTCTGTCGTGCCAAGAAAAGTATCCTGGCAGACAGTTATTTTTCTAAAACAAGGCTGCTGCTGCAAAAACTGGTGCTTCTAATTTATTATTGGGCATGTAAAAGTCCGGTCAGTGTGGCAATGGAGGCGGTGGAAGTCAGCAACAAGACAGCTATTGACTGGTACCAGTTCATCTGCGATATATGCACCTGGAAACTGCTCGAGGAACTGACTCAAATGGGAGGTGTTGGAAAAATTGTGCAAATTGATGAGCCGGTAATGGTGCACACAAAGTATAATAGGGGCCAGTACAGACCTGGAGCAGATACCTGGATTTTTGGAATTTATGATGTGGACCAACAACTTTGATAACTAACCTTTGTGGACAGGAGAAATGCAGCTACACTGCTGCCAATTATAGAGAAACGTGCTGCCAGGGATAGAGATACATTCAGGTCATTGGGCAGCCTACCAAGGGATCACAGACATACCAAACAAGAATTATATCCATAAAAATGTTAAACATTCAGAACATTTTGTGGACTCTGTGTCCGGAGCCCACACCAATAATGTGGAGGCATACTGGGCTCAGGCAAAAGAAAATGTTCAAACAGATGAACGGCACACAGAGGTATGTTGCCCTCCTACTTTGATGCCTTCATGTGGATGGAGAGGTACAGAGGCAGCATCCAGCAAGCATTCAATAAAATCCTGGAGCACATTGCGCTTTAGCAAGAAGCACAGATGGCTGAACAAAGCTGAGAATGTGCCACCACCACCAAAGTACCAGCTTTTTGTCCATAACAGAGATATGCAGTTAGACCTCTCTATCTGTGTTACACCTACAATTAACACATACATTTGTTATTTATTTTTTTTTTGGTTCATTTGCAAAATGTGAGGGTACACCAACATCAGAGGCTGACCCAAACAGACTGTTCTAAAAGCATAGAGACTGCTCCATTTCTTTCAATGCTTATGTGTTCATGAAATATTTCCTTTTATACTTTACTGATAATGATTGAATTAGACGCTGAGAGGAACAAATCTGTGTGCATGCAATCAATATTTGCCTCATCTGAAGCAACAGTGTGCAATATTTGTTTGAATGTTCTGTGCAAAAAATATTATTGCCACATGTTACAGGTTATTGGTCTTTGCATGTTATTACTTTATATGTAGCCCGTAAGGGGCTGTTTCCTTTATTAAATTATTTATTTTGCTCTGTAATAGTTTCTGATTGGTGGGCAAATGATGGAGATGTGATCCATCCCCCTGTATTTCTTTAGTTTGGTAGTCTAGTAGACTGGTGGCAGTGTCTGCACCACTGTATTTGATCAAAAAAAAAAATTTACTGCGCAAGAGGACCCTGGGATCTCCAGTAACACCAATATTCATAGATTCACACAAAACAGAATGCAAAAAATCATCCCCTTCCCCACCGGCAGAAGATGGTCTTCAGAACATTGAGACTAAAAGGACTAGGGGCACAAGAAAGCAAACCTCGCCCAACTGAGCTCAATGGCACATATTAAATCAATTTTTTAGGAAACATCAGGTTACCTACACATGGCTGCCTACTGTCATGCGGACTACGATTCCATTCAAAGGCACACATGCTCCATTAACAGGTCAAATGTTTTACTATGAGTGCAGCTGAACTGCAGCAGACTAAACAGCTTATTGTGCCTTTTAATAAATCACGGTGTCTAGATATACTGTAAGTTTGGCACTTAAGTTCTCACTGTTATGAGCAAACAATAACTTTGTTTCCTTTTTGCTTCTTCATGGCTCCTTTGTCCTTATTGAAATCCGGTGTTTGATTTAGAGCGCTGAAATAGAGATGTTATGTTTCCTGCAATAAAAAATTTGAATGAAATAGCACCAAAAAAAAAACGTTGCTTTCTTGGTGAATCTTAATAATTGGCTTAAGCTCACTTGAATTTAAAGCACTTCCTTAATTTTGTAACGGCTAAACTGTTTTATGACATAATATTCTTCAGCTCAGCTTCTTAGTTTCTTAGTTTTATTGTTATTTTACTATCTATTCTTAGTTTTATTATTATTTTAATATTTCCTTGTCTTGAGTGGAACCCTGGCCAGTTTGCCCTAGCCACATGTGCACTTCTTACAGGGTGCAGAAGCATCAGTAAATGCCTGAATGAAGGAGTTTGAAAATCAGGTTAGAAAATACCTACAGTATTTGTGTGGCTCTAAAAATAATACTAGATTACTTGTTTTCTTTAATTAGTTATCTTAACTTCGTTGTGTGGTCCTTCTTAAACTGAATTTGCATGATCTTTTTTATTAGAAAAAAGTCACGAGGGGCTCTTCCCTCTTTAAATTGGATTGAAATAAACCTGCAGCTTTAGACAGAGATAGGACTCCACATTTGAATGTTTTAACTAAATCCCAAGCTGTGTTTACTTGTGTAGTGCCCCAGAGCAATTGGGGACACCACAGAAAATAATGGAACTGAGGGCATCACAGAGAATAGGGGATCCCCAGAGACATGAGGGGTCAGAGTTATGGGGACCCTGGCAGCTTAATGGGAAACCCTTGAAAAGCTTAGGAGACCCTCTGAAACACAGAACAGGCCCCTCTCCAGCAGACAGTCCTAGCAGTCTAAATTCAGGGTTTTAAAAGAAAACCATTTTTTTCCCTTCCTTTGTCCTCCCTTCCCCCTGCTTAAGACTGACACCTAGTCAGCTAAGGCCAAACCAGCCTAGCCACATTCCTGTCCCAGCAGGGAAGAAGAAAGCCAAGCTGAGCCCTCTCAGTCAATCCCTGTGGCCAAGGTAGATTCAAATTTGGAGACTTTTTTTTTTTGAAGTCACTGACCCAACCTCAGAAGGCTGACCTCTGGATGAAGGAGCCAATCCCCTGGCAGGTAGCCAGGATCACCCCAGCCTAGAGGAGGCTCTGCACAGGCTGGAGATGGGAGAAAGAGTTTGACCAGGGAGGGTGAAGGACGGTAAGGCAATGGATGTCGGCTTCCCTGTTAGGAGGTTGAAGCGACTCCTCTGGGTTCCTTCAGTGTAACTCCCTCCAGAAGATCTCCAGTAGCAGCCTCGGTCAGTTTTCTGCAGAAATTTGCCATCTAGCCGGGTTCCCCAGTGTGGCGAGTCAGTCTATTTGGCCATGAAACGGACCCAGTGAATCTTTTATGCAGCAGTCTCCAGCAGAAGAAGCCTTAACACTCCTTTGTGGTTGTGCATTCCCCATGGTACAGAAATCTTTGTTGAACTCCAGGGGCTACTGCGCACACCTTATCTAGGGTTCCAGCGGTGCCTCTTCTTTAACCCCGGGAGGGTCCCCAGGAAGCCCAGCATCACCTGCACCCATCTCTACAAACCTTCAACTACCCCAAGTCTTCACCATGATGTCCCAGGTTTGAGATGACAATCGTAAGTGGTAGCCAGCTGATAGCTAGGGCCCACCAAAGTGAGTCAGGTTAGGGGCTGTCCCAACTCTAGCTTGAGGGACTGCAGTCATCCGCTGAACTCTGAGTCATGTTGCCCATTCTCCCACATAGACATTGTCCCAAGGTGGCAATAGTACTAGTGGCCTATACCTCGCTGAGGATTGCCAGGTTCTGTGCCTCATCCCCTGAGGTGGCATAAGTACCAGTAGCCCATGCAAGAGGCCACACCAAGGGTCACCATGCTCTTGATTGTACTGTCCATAGGTGGCTCGTGTTCCAGTGGTGCATCAAGAGGTCACACCGAAGATTGCCGGATTCTGAAGCTGCAGGGGTGAGGTGGAAAGGGTTCCAGGGACCTGCCCAGAGGTCATCCAGTGGATCATTGCACCCAGCATCCTTTCCTCGACTGGAGATCACCTGCCCAAGATCACCACAGCTGACAACTCCAGATAAGGGTTCTCTTCACCTACAACCCGGCGTCAACACCCGTCCTCGACCAAGCGCTTCCCTTTCAACGTTGCCTCAGTGACTCCAAGAGTCACCTTCTTCCCAGGTCCAGAAGACCTACTGTGCTTCACTGTTTCTGGTTCACTGGGGGATGCCCCATTATATGGCCTGTATAAGAAGCGCTTCCTAAGGTTCACACTCAGTGGTCGGTCAACCAAAATACTAGAAATCCAAGCTTGGTGCATCGGATTGCTACGTCCTTAGGACTCGAATCACCTGGACTTCTGTACGACATTAGTGGGGCCAGTTTGTGGTCCCAGTTAATCTTATTCATTCTTTCTCATGTGTGATAGTGATAGTGAATGCCAAGTCTTTTCTGTGTGCTCCAACTGTTGCTAATAAACCTTGCATCTTGGCTCTAGAGTACGCCTCCAGCCTCTCCTTCCAGGTTTATCTGGCATCACCCTAAACTATAGGGATACGAACCACCACAGCTCATCCACCACACTTAGTCTGTGCCTTGAGGGTGTGGCACAACTTACAAATCATCAGAAAATTAGATTTGAGCACATTTATTTTTTTAAATTTAGGATTAATACCTTTGAGCCAGAAGACTCATTTACAAAGGTTCCAGGTCAGACATACAAAGACATGAACATCTCAATGAAATATCGATTACATGGACATTACAAAGATTACATTTTTTATTACATTAGTTCAGAGATCTTAGTAGGTGAGACAATTCAACATTGTACTATAATATGTATCATTAGTAAACAGTTCATACGCAAGTTCCATTTAAGTGCAATGTAGCACAACAGGATAGTAGACACCTGCCATGTTAACTAAAGCAGCCATTGCTGGCTTTGTCAAGTGGGTGGTGGAGGGAGTGGGAGGTCTGGGGATAAGGCAATGGGAAGAGGGGCGGCAGGAGGCAATGGGGGGAAGAGAGGGGAGTAGACTGGTGGGTGGGAGGCTAGGAGTGGCAAGTGTTGGGGTTGGGAGGAGAGACAGAGGAGAGGGGTGAAGGGAAAGGGTTAAAGGCAGGGTAGGAGGAGAGGTTGAATCATCAAGGGGGCTAGAGTGGGGGGGGGGGAGAAAGATATGTAGGAGTGCCAGGATTTGTTGAACAGGGTCCTGGTGCTTTTATATCAATGTGTGCTGTGTTAAGGTCAGGCGATTAGATAACACAGCTACAGACATTCGTAGAGGTTAGGTGAGAGTACAGACCAGATTTAAATAGACTAATCTTTCTGCTCTCTATTAGGTCAGTGGGGAGGTGATTGAGCTACTTAGACCCACAAAAGGAGAGTGATCTCTGGCCTATTGTTGTACACTTAAAAGAAACTACTAGTCCTTCCCTTGCTGATCTTCTTGTGGAGACGGTTGGGTGGGCGGCTTTGAAGAAAGAGGAAGTAGAGTCCGGGGTAGGTCCTATCATGGATGTTTTGGCAATTAGGCAAGATTGGTATAGGACCTGAGGTGAAGAGGGAGCCAATCAGTTGCCGTGTATACAGCACAGGTGTGGGTCCAATGATCGGCCCCAAGGTCAGCCTGCAGAACTTGTTAAGTAGTGTTTTCACCCTTTTTAAAGCAGTATCAGCACCAGCCCCATAGATCACCAGGCCGTAATCTATGGTTGTTAGTACAGAGCAACTTGTGACAAGCTTTAGAGCTTCAGCGGTCATGGAGTGACAGTGCCAATAGAGCACACCAAGTTTCGTCTTTGCAGTATTGATGACATGGTTTATGTGCGCTGTGAATGAAAGGGTTTCATCCAGGTGTACCTCCAGGTATTTAAAGGTGCATACCTGTTCTAATATGTCACCTCTGTGACTCATGACTTGCAGCGTCCAAACTTCTTCTTAGTCTGGGGGACAGAAAATAGCATACACTTCATTTTTATTGTACTTGAGAAGGAGTTTATTGTCTGTAAACCATTGTTCAATTCTACGGAAATTGGTTTGCAACTCCGCCATAATAGTGGTCTGATTCTTTCTACTTACTGAAAAGACAGCATCATTGGCATAGAGCACAATGTGTCCGGGGCAGGCAGATGGCAGTGGGTTTACAAATAGGCTGAAGAAGTGTGGCCCTAATATAGACCCTTGGGGGACTCCAAGCTTCACCTCTTTTGGCTCAGACAGCTTTCCACAATTTTGCAACATACAGTATAAGAGCTAATAACTGATTCACAACCAGCAATTTGCTTCTACATAGATACATAGAAATTGTTGGCAGATAAGAACTGCTAGGCCCATTTAGTCTGCCCGTAAGCTGTAAACATGTATGCAGTCACTGACCCTAAGTGATCAATGGCTTTTCATCACTCCATTCCCACCCAATGTTTCCTTGTGCATGTTCCAGGCATGATTAAATGCCCCCCACTGTGTTTGCCCCTGCCACCTCTTGTTTCAGACTGTTCCAAGCATCGACCACCCTCTCTGCGTAGAAAAACCTCCTCATGTTACCTCTTAATCTACCTCCCTCCAATTTCATATTGTGTCCCCTTGTTCTGATATACTTTCTATAGTGGAAAAGATCCCCCACCTGCACATTGTTTATGCCCTTGAAGTACTTGAAACTTTCTATCATGTCCCCCCTTTCTCTCCTCTCCTCCAGTGAGTACATATTGTGAACTCAGTCTCTCCTCATATGTTTTGTGATGCAAGCCATGCACCATCTTTGTCACCCTTCTCTGGATAGCCTCCACCCTGTCTATGTCCTTACACATGTGTGGTCTCTAGTACTGCATGCAATACTCCATGTGAGGCCTTACCAGTGTTTTCTATAATGGCATCAACACCTCCTGTCTCCTGCTAGTAATGGCTCTGCCTATGCACCCCAGCATGCCACTGGCCCTCCCTGCAGCCTTAGTGAACTGCTTTGATACCTTAAGGTCACCAAATGACAACCCCTAGGTCTTTTTCCTCTTTGGTGACAGTCATCACCACCCCCCCACATTCTGTAGCTCTCCCCGGGGTTCCCCCTACCCAGGTGCATTATCTCGCACTTTTTTGAATTGAACCTCACTTGCCACACCTCCGACCATCTTTCAAGCTTCTCCAGGCCCCTCTTCATTTTCTGCACCCCTTCTGAAATATCCACTCTGTTGCAGATCTTGGTGTCATCTGCAAATAGGCAGTCCTTTCCTTCTAGCCCCTCTGCAATCTCACTAATGAAGACATTGAACAGGACTGGTCCCAGTACTGATCCCTGTGGTACTCTGCTGGTCACCTCTCTCCCCCAGATCGGATCCCATTTAGCACCACCCTCTGTCTTCTGTTTGTCAGCCAGTTTCTAAACCTATGTATCTCCTTATAACCCATGCCCAGACTACTCATCTTGTTAACCAGCATTCTGTGTGGAACGGTATCAAAGGCTTTGCTGAAATCTACAATAGGTAGATGATGTCTACTGCCCCTCTCTGATTCACTTCCCTAGTCATGCAATCAAAAAATCTATCAGATTTGTTTGACAAGATCTTCCTGCTGTGAATCTGTGTTGCCTCAGATCCTGGGCATCATTAGATTCCAGGTGTACCACTATCCTTTCTTTCAGCAGTGTCTCCATGATCTTCCCCACCACCAAGGTCAGGCTGACTATCCTGTAGCTCCCCACTTCCTCCCTACTGCCACTTTTGTGCAGTGCGGCTTCATGAGCCCTCCTCCAGTCCTCTTGAACCACGCCTGTGCTGAGTGACTCTGAACAGGGCAGCCAGAGGCACTGCTAGTTCCCTTCTCAGCCCCCTTAATATCCTCAGGTGCATGTGGTCTGGCCCCATGGCTTTTTTTCCACCTTCAGCTTTGTGAGTTCCTCCAGAACTCTCTCCACTGTGAATAGACTGGTGTCTACTTCTCCCCACCCCCCCAATTGCCTCTTCTCCCCAACTGCGGTCCTTGACCCTCTCCCTCCTTAGCGAATACTACACAGAAGTATTTGTTCAGTATTTCTTCTTTGTCTAGATCTTCCTCCATACACTCTCCCTCCTCCCCTTTCAGCCTCACAATCCCCCCCCAGTTTTTCTTGTATCACTGATGTACCTATAGAATGTCTAGTCCCCTTTTTTCACAGTCCATGCTAAACCCTCCTCTGTCTGTGCCTTGGCTCTCCTAACAGCTTTTCCTGCTTCCCTTAGACATTCAACATACACTTCCCTGTCCTCCTCTTCCCTTTGAGTTCCCTTATACTTCCTGAAACTTACTCTTTTAGCCTTTACTTTGTCTGCTACCTCTTTAGAGCACCACAGTGGTTTCCTTCTTCTTTTCCCTTTGGCCACTATCCAAAGGCATTGGTTAGTTACCTCCACTATGGCTCCTTTTAGTTTCCCTCACTGTTCCTCCACTCCCTCCATTACCTGTCCCTTCTCCAGGGCTGCTCTTAAACATCTACCCATTTCACTAAAATCTAATACATTTGGCCTGTGTGGCTTAATTGATTCCGTGTCTTCATGCCAAACCACACCGTGTAGTGGTCACTGGATCCCAGCTGCCCTTCCACCTGGACTCCTTCAACTCTGTTTCCACCGGTCCATACCAGGTCCAGAATAGATTTGCCTCTTGTTGGCTCATGCACCAGCTGTCAGAGTCCAACCCCCCTGCAGGGATTCCAGGATGGCCATGCTTCTGGCTGAAGCATTTCCTGAGTGGTCGAATCTACATCTGGCATATTGAAACCCCCCCATCAGCAGCATTTCACCTTTAGCTGTCATGTCGTGAATCTCCTCCATTAGTACCCCATCCACTTCCTCTCTCTGTGCCGGAGGTCTGTAGATCACCCCAGTATGTACTGCTGTGCCATTCCCTGTTTCAAGGGTGACCCACATTGCCTCAGCCACCCCGTGTCTTCCCTGTACTTCTGTAGCCTTTATGCCTTCTCTGATGTACAGGGCTCCTTCCTCATCCCTTTCTACCTTCTCTGTCCCTTCTGAACAATGTATAGCCCAGTACATTGATGTTCCAGCCATGATTAGCAGAGTACCATGTCTCTGTTATTGCTGCTATCTCAAGGTCTGCATCTGTCAACATGGCTTCCAGGTCTGAAACCTTATTTCCCAGACTGCGGGCATTTGTGAGCATGATCTTCCATGTTTTATACCCTTCCCTCCCTCTGTTCTTGTTCTCTCTCCCTTGCCTGTTTCCCCCACCCCGTTTTTCTTGTTCATGTGCTCCTGCTCCCCAGGCAAAGTGGGCAAGCATTAAGGATGCAATACTTGAAGCAACATCCCACTGTGTTAGAGAAAAAGAAGTGCAAAAGAAGGAAACCACTTTGGTTCTCAAAAACAGTAGCAGAAAAGGTCAGAGCCAAAAGGCTGGCCTTCAGGAAATAAGGGAACACAGCGGGATGAAAACAGGGAGGCATACCAAATTTCCCTAAGGGAAGCACAGAAGGCAGTAAGGCACGCAAAGGCCCCAACCAAGGAAACGCTAGCATGATCAGTAGAAGAAGGTGACAAGACTTTCTATAGATACATTAGTGAAAGGAGAAAGTACAGAGGGGGTATTGCCAAGATCAAAGGGGATAAGGGGGTGTGTGAGGAGGACCACCATGTAAAAGCATACATCCCAAATAGATACTTCTGCTCAGTATTTACTGAGGAGAAGGTAGGGCAGGGCCTACTGCTCAGCACCATGGACACAGGGGGGTGGGATGTGTGCACTAGTCCCTTCAAGAAAGGGTCCTACAAGAGCTCACTAAGCTCAGGGTGGACAAGGCAGTGGGATCTGATGGCATACATCCCAGGGTACTAAAGGTGCTAAGGGTGGAACTAGCAGAGCCATTATCAGAACTATTTAGTGAGTCTCTGAGCACAGGAGAGGTCCCAAAAGACTGGAGAAGGGCTCGTGTGATCCTGCTCCACAAGAGTGGTAGCAGGGAGGAGGCAGGGAACTACAGACCAGTTAGTCTCACCTCTGTAGTCGGCAAGATTATGGAGGCACTCCTTAAGGAAAGGATAGTGCGACACCTGGAATCCATAGGAGCACAGGCTCCAAGACAGCATGGGTTTACAAAAGGAAGGTCCTGTCAAACTAATCTCATAGATTTCTTTGACTGGGTAACCAGAGTGGTGGACCAAGGAGGAGCAGGTGATGTCACCTACCTTGACATCAGCAAAGCTTTTGATACCGTTCCACATAGAAGATTGTTTAATAAGCTGGGTAGGCCCAGGGTGGGCCAGAAGTTGGTCAACTGGATGGCAAACTGGTTGATGGGCAAAAAACAGAGTGGTTTTAAATGGTATACAGTCAGAAGAGATGAAAGTCACAAGTGGGGTACCTTAGGGATCAGTCCTGGGGACAGTCCTCTTTAATATCTTCATCAGTGACATTGCAGATGGACTGGAGGGTAAGGTTTGTCTGTTTGCAGATGACACCAAGATCTGCAACAGAGTAGATAATCCAGATGGGGTGGGCAGAATGAGAAGAGATCTGGATAAACTGGCAAAATGGTCGGAAGAGTGGCAACTGGGGTTTAAAGCAAAGAACTGCAAGATCGTGCACATAGGGAAGAGAAACCCTGAAGCCACCTATAGGCTGGGAGGGGAGTTGCTGGCAGTCACAAGGAAAGAAAGAGACTTGGGCATCATCATCACAGATGACTTGAAATCATCCAAGCAGACCACTAAAGCAGCAACTAAGGCTAGAGGGATGTTGGAGTACATTAGTAGTGGTATCACAAGTCGGAAGAGGGAGGTAATAATCCCTCTTTAGAAGACACTGGTTAGGCCCCATCTAGAGTACTGCGTGCAGTACTGGAGGCCACACCTTCACAAGGACATTAACCAAATTGAGGCAGTCTAGAGAAGGGCAACCAAAATGGTGCAGCGACTGCAGCAGAAAACATATGAGGACAGATTAACGGAGCTCAATATGTATACCCTAGAGTAAAGGAGGGAAGGAGGTGATATTATTGAAACATTCAAACACCTTAAGGGCATTAACAAGGTGAAAGAGTCTAACATGTTTCAATATAAGAAAAACAGCAGGATGACAGGACACAGCATGAGATTAGAGGGAGGCGATTAAGTGGTAATGTGAGGAAGTTATTTTTCACAGAAAGGGTGGTGGATGAATGGAACGGCCTACCTCAGGAAGTTGTGGATATGAATGCAGTGCAGGGCTTCAAACAGGCATGGGATAGGTATAAGGGAGCAATACAGATAAGTATGAACAGATAAGCCATTGATAGAGCAAAAGCCAATGGCACATTCATAATGTAGAAAAAGAAATGGGCAGACTGGATGGGCCTTGCAGTCCTTATCTGCCGTCATCTTCTATATTTCTATGTTCATCCCCCCATTTACACACTTCTCCTGCCTGCTCCTCATGCCCACTTCAGTTGTTCTTGTTGTCAACTTGTGTTTTTGCATGCTACCATGGGGGAGTGATACTAAGTCACCTGTCCCTCATGACTCTCCCCTCTTGGCCAGTTTAAATGATTTCTTCTCGGTTTGCTGGCCAAGGCATCTAGCTTCACCTGAGCTCTTTTCTTCTAGGTTGCTTGAAAGGACAGAGCAAAGAACCTTACCAGAGCAAGGAAAAAGATTAAGGCTTCTTTTGGCTAGGCAGATTTACTGTATGGTGTTATTTTTATTTTGTACTCACAGGGATTGTTACTGTTTGTTGCTAACATTTTATTGCTTTATTTTTGTCTGATTCAAATTGTTGTTGCTGGGTATACCTTCTGCTGCATTATTACAGGGTGTGCCTACAGGTGTGTGCCTACAGTCTACTGCTGTAATCTTCTGATTCAAATTGTCTTTTACAAGGTATATCTTCTGTTACTGCTTTATTTATCTCTGTAGCAAAGTGTTTCTTACAGGGTATATCTTCTGTGAAATTATTACAGGTGGTGCTTTATAGGTTTTACAGTTTTATCTATCAGTAGGATAAGCTTTCAGGGCTACTGCATTTGTTGATGGCTGATTGTTTCTGCTCTTACCTCCTTGTTTCTTTCATCCATGGTTGTTCTTTTTCGGCACAGGAAGGGCCCAGCCACCCACCCCCATCCTCAACCATCCCACACTACACTCCTTTTATATGGTGGCACAGTCATGACATTTCCTGTAGCAAAGCAGAAAGGGGCGGATCAGAGGGGTATCCACACAGTGACCTCATTTACAGGGGCACTAGTAATTTAACTTGTTATAACAAGTTATACAAAAACAAACAAACAAAACATAAAATCAAACCTTTGCTTTCATTTTCTTCCTTCTAATTACTCTGACCAGGTTATAAACCCAGCAACTTATCTGGAATGGATATCATTAACTGCAGGTACTGCGGAACACTTTTCAGAAGGGCAGTTTTACAGGATTTAGGACACTGTCCTCACGTGCTGGGCCATTGGAGATCTAAGGGCTCAGCTCCAGGCAGCATGGGCAGGATTGCGCACTCAAATTGCATATTCAAGAGGAAATATTTTATAAGAACTGCCCGCCATTTCCCCAACATCCAACAGAAGCACCTCAACCACAGAGGGTAGTTGGCCTGGGAGGTTGGCAGGTGGTTAAGAGGGGCAAATCGGGTGCCCCATCACTCGGTGCTCTCCAACATATCACCTCCACAAACCATATAAAAATGACAAACAGGTATCTGCCTCTATCTGCAAAATCAAACAAAGGGGCAGAGGACACTGCAGAGCAGGACACTGCAGCACAGGAGCTAGCACAACAAAACTAGCCCAAAACAGGAACTAAAACAAAAAAAGCAAAAAGGAAATTGAAAAAACCTTTTGTCATGGGAGATTCCATGATTCAGGGAGTTGATACCCATCTCCAGCCAGGGGTAATTGTCAGATGTCTCCCAGGTACATCAGCGTGGAGAGACACTGACGACATTGCTAAAATTGTTCAGGAAACAGGAGAAAACATTGATGTCCTGGTACACATAGGGATGAATGATCTCACCAGCCAGTCAGTTGTGGAGACCAAGGAACACCTGACCAAGCTGGGTGACAAACTATTATCCATTTCGTCCAGCATATTCTTCTCTAAGATCTTGCCAGTCTGGGAGAGGGGGGCAGATGGACAGAAGGTCAGAGAAGGGGAGATAGGGGAGCTAAAAATGTGGCTCAAGGGCTGGTGCCAAGAAAAAGGACATAAATTTATAGGGGATTGACAACAGTTTTGGGAGCGAAAGCTCTTTAACTTTGATGGACTGCATCTGACTAAGGAGGGAATCAGTGCATTGGGGCAGATGTTTGACGTCTTTGCAGAGTATTTAAACTAGCAAATGGGGAGAGGGGTGCAGCACCCCATACGTCGAATGGGAGGAACACCCCTTCCCCCCTCAGCTAGTGGTCAAACAGGAGTTCAGCATGTTTGTAGTTCATTTGCATCACCAGGTAAGGAAAAAGGTCTGGTTCCCCATACAACACACAGGGGAAATGCCAGACCTCACCCAACAACTAACACACCGAAATCTGGCCAATGGAAAATCATGTACACAAATGCTCACAGCCTGGTAAACAAGATCCCAGACCTGCAGGCAATAATGACAGAGGCTAAACTGGACATAGTAGCCATTAGCGAGACATGGTTTACCAGTAACCACACTTGGGAGACTTCAGTACCTGGCTACAGTATATACTGTTCAGAAGAGACCGAGGTGCAAAAATTGGGGGTGGAGTGGCCCTTTATGTCAATGAAAATATCAAAGCTACAGAAATTCAGAATACACATAAATATCCAGAGGAATGGTGGGTCACCCTGGAAACAGGAAATGAGACAGCCATATGAACTGGGGTTGTGTACAGACCTCCAGACCAGGGGGAAGACACAGACATATTACTGTAAGAAGATATACAAAACATGACGTCTAAAGGGGAGGCTCTGATAAAAGGAGACTTCAACACACCAGATACAGATTGTTCAATACCAGCAGGAACATCTGCCATAACTAGACACATGGTGGATTCCCTGCAGGGGGAGGGCCTCAAACAACTGGTACAACAACCCACAAGAGACAGGGCTATCCTAGATCTAGTACTGACTAACAGGGAAAGGATCACAGATCTCAAGGTAGAAGGTCACCTGGGGGCCAGTGACCATTACATGGTGTGGTTCAATTTGGCCACTAGAACTAAATCATCCCATTCCCAGACAAAAATATGGGATTTCAGAGGAGCTGACCTTGATAAGATGGTCAACAGAGTTAAGCTAGCCCTGGCAAAAAGAAATACAGGTGAGGGGGTACAGGCAAAGTGGGCAAGCATTAAGGATGCAATACTTGAAGCAACATCCTATTGTGTTAGAGAGAAAAAGAAGTGCAAAAGAAGAAGGAGACCACTTTGATTCTCAAAAACAGTAGCAGAAAAGGTCAGAGCCAAAAGGCTGGCCTTGAGGAAATAAGGGAACGCAGCAGGATGAAGATAGGGAGGCATACCAAACTTCCCTAAGGGAAGCAGGGAAGGCAGTAAGGCAGGCAAAGGCCCAAACCGAGGAAACACTAGCACAAACAGTAAAAGAAGGTGACAAGACTTTCTATAGATACATTAGTGAAAGGATAAAGTCCAGAGGGGGTATTGCTAAGATCAAATGGGATAAGGGGGCATGTGAGGAGGAGGACCATGTAAATGCATCTATCCTAAATAGATACTTCTGCTCAGTATTTACTAAAGAGAATGTAGGGCAGGGCCCACAGCTTAGCACCATGGACACAGGGGGGAGGGAGGTGTGCACTAGTCCCTTCACAAATAAAGGGTCCTACAAGAGCTCGCTAAGCTCAGGGTGGACAAGGCAATGGGACCTTATGGCATACATCCCAGGGTACTAAAGGAGCTAAGGCTGGAACTAGCAGAGCCATTATCAGAACTGTTTAGTGAGTCTCTGAGCACAGGAGAGGTCCCAGAAGACTGGAGAAGGGCTTGTGTGATCCCGCTCCACAAGAGTGGTAGCAGGGAGGAGGCAGAGAACTACAGACCAGTCAGTCTTACCTCAGTAGTGGGCAAGATTATGGAGGCACTCTTAAGGAAAGGATAGTGCAACACCTGGAATCCATAGGAGCACAGGATCCAAGACAGCATGGGTTTACAAAAGAAGGTCCTGTCAAACTAATCTCATAGATTTCTTTGACTGGGTAACCAGAGTGGTGGACCAAGGGGGAGCAGTTGATGTCACCTACCTTGACTTCAGCAAAGCTTTCGATACTGTTCCACATAGAAGATTGATTAATAAGCTGGGTAGGCTTGGGGTGGGTCAGAAGTTAGTCAACTGGGTGGCAAACTGGTCGACAGGCAGAAAACAGAGAGTAGTGGTAAACGGTATACAGTGTCTTGGGGACAGTCCTCTTCAATATCTTCATCAGTGACATTGCAGATGGACTGGAGAGTAAGGTTTGTCTGTTTGCAGATGACACCAAGATCTGCAACAGAGTAGATGATCCAGATGGGGTGGGCAGAATGAGAAGATATCTGGATAAACTGGCAAAATGGTTGGAAGAGTGGCAACTGGGGTTTAACACAAAGACGTGCAAGATCTTGCACATAGGGAAGAGAAACCTGAAGCCACCTATAGGCTGGGAGGAGTTACTGGCAGTCACAAGGGAAGAAAGAGACTTGGGCATCATCATCACGATGACCTGAAATCATCCAAGCAGACCACTAAAGCAGTAGGTAAGGCTAGAGGGATGTTGGGGTGTATTAGTAGGGGTACGGCAAGTCGGAAGAGGGAGGTAATAATCCCTTTTTACAAGACACTGGTTATGCCCCATTTGGAGTACTGCTTGCAGTACTGGAAGCCACACCTTCACAAGGGCATTAACAAGACTGAGGCAGTCTAGAGAAGGGCAACCAAAATGGTGCAGAGACTGCATTAGAAAACATACAAGGACAGATTAACGGAGCTCAATATGTATACCCTAGAGCAAAGGCGGGAGAGAGGTTATATGATCGAAACATTCAAACCCTTAAGGGCATTAACAGGTTGAAAGAATCTAACATGTTTCAATATAAGAAAAATAGCAGGGCACAGCATGAGATTAGAGGGATGCTGATTAAGGGGTAATGTGAGGAAGTTCTTTTTCACAGAAAGGGTGGTGGATGCATGGAACAGCCTATCTCAGGAAGTGGTGGATATGAATACAGTGTAGGGCTGCAAACAGGCATGGGATAGGCATAAGGGAGCAATACAGATGAGTATGAATAGATAGGCCATTGACAGAGCAAAGGCCGATGGCACATTCATAAGGTAGAAATAGAAATGGGCAGACTGGATGGGCCTTGCGGTCCTTATCTGCCATCAACTCCTATGTTTCTATGCTGAAGCATTCCAACTTCTCACCAAGGAGTGAGGTCCCCTTCCCGGACTGATGCAGGCCATTCTCCTGATATAAGCTCACATCTGTCCAGGTGGGGCCCCAGTCCCCTATGAAGCCAAATCCTTCCCTTCCACACCAATCCTTCAACCAGGTGTTGAAGGCTTGGATGTGGAGTGCCCTATCCTCCCCTGTGCCTTGGACAGGTAGCACCTCCGAGAATGAGACAGAATGTGCTACCTCTTTCAGGTCCCCTTCCCCCAGCTTCCTGAAATCCTCCTAGACTCTGGCTAACTCCACCCTTCTCCTCGCCAGGTCATTGGTCACCAGATGAAAAATGACATCCAGCTCCTCCCTCTTGGCTATCGCCCTAGTGATCATATGGATTCACTTTCCATCCTTCCATGCAGCACTTCCTGGGATGCACTTGACCTCCCTCTCCCCCCGTTATGTGTCTCTAACTTCACACCCCGGACAATAGAGTCCCCCACTAGGAGAAGCTTCCCCCTCTTCTGGGGTCCCCTGTCCCCCTTTCCTGGGTCTCCAGCTTGGAGGTCCTGACCATCCTCCCTGGGTCCCAGCCATGGGTGACTGTGTGGGGCATTCCCGTTCTTCCAAAATAGTGTAGGAGTTATTCAGCTGGGCCGGTTGGGGAATGTACTTCTGACTCCCCCGTCACCCTCCCTCAGCCCACTGTGGTCCAGTCACTCTTCTTTCTGGGCATCCTGTGAGGTCCATGTTGTGGATCCACTGGTCTCTGAGTGGGGTGGATGCTGCCTGTAACCTGACTAATACTGTGTAGAGACATGTAACCTCCTTCCTCAGCCCAGAGAGGTGCCTGCAGATAGAGCAGCATCACAGCCTCCAGAATTTCTCCCTGAAGACTGCTGCTCCACAATCACTGCACTACACCACGCCCATCATGGCTGTTACCATCCTCACTTTTCTGCCTGCTTATGCCTCCTAATTACTGTCTACTTTCTCCTAATCCTCTTCTCTCTTCTGCATGCTAACCCTTTTTTTTGGCCTTCTCTCCCTGTCTCTCTTCTTCTGTAATGACTTACAGCTTCTCTCTCTTCCTCTTTTATGTGCCCTTGTGGACCTAGTTGCTAGCTGCACCCTTTGTACTTCTGCTTATATACCATTTAGGCTGTTGCTTGTGCTGTGCTGCCTAACTGCTTCAGTGTCTTTAGGTAGACGAGGCTTGGCCTACCACTATTAAGTTAGACCACCCGGGGGCGGTTGGGGAATGGGGAGTTGTTCCTTTGGTACTCTGTGTCTATACTGGGTCTCACCTGAAAATAAGCACTTGGCTGTCTGTGTGACCTACCCGGTTAACAAAAGCAAATAAAATAAATAAAAAAAAAGAAACAATCAGGTAAAAAAGACTTTCTTCTATAAACTACGGAAGAATTACTTAAAAAATGTTACAAAACACAGAAGTTAACTGGAATCTGTTACCAAACACAGATACCTCCTGAAGTGTAGCAGCAAAAGAAATCCCCAAAAGCAGACTGTGGAAAATCACTTTAACAACTCTGGTTCTGGTTAAAATAGAGCATATTTGATTCACTTCACTCCACCTTATTTGACTAGATGTATAAAATGGTATTGTTGCTCTTCCAAGGTACTGCAAGTGCAAATTTTATGTACATTGTGTTGTTTCTGCTTACAGCCCTATCTGTGAAATTACATTTCAATTTGTCATTTGTTCACATAGAGCCTGGCACTTTTTAAAGCAAATTGCAAACATTTCTGATCAATGTTTATGATGCTAAAGCAAAGATGGAAGCGGTTCATTCACCACATGTGTAGGAAGCCTTTTTATTTATTTTTTGCAATGAACCATATCTGCCCACCACACTGAAATTCAAAAGCTGACGTTATGACGCTGGCAGGATGTTTGATTCATTTCATTCCACTTGGCCAATACAGCTTAATCTGGTTCAATTTCAGTTGACATCCATTTGTATCGCCCCCTTCCCCCGGGATGAGGCTAAAAATAGGCAGACTTGTCTAGTCTTCCTGTCCCGGTCAACAAAAACTAAAATAAAAATAAAAAAATACTGGTGGTCCTTAAACTTCCTTTGTATGCTGTACAGTATGTTTCTATGGTGTGACTTGGAACATATCCACGTCATAACAGATTTAATCTTTTTTTAGTGCTTCTTAAAATCCCCGATGCACACAGTATCCCAACGCATATTTTAAATGTAATTTTTGCAGGCAAATATTTTTCTAATTCATTTGGTGAGTGAATGTCCTTTACTTTTGCTTTACATACTGTACACCCTCAAGAGCCAGCTCCACACAGTTTTTTTAGTATTTATCCTCAGAAAAATCCATCCACTGTTTTCTTGCATGTAAATATGAAATTACTTTAAACTTTTTTTTTTTATCGTGTACACTACCTTTAAATTTAGGTAAGGCATGTGATATAAAAATATTGGGCACTATGCAGGAATGCTCTGCATGGTGCAGAGGCATGTGCAGCACAGGATACAACAGCCCAGTGTGCACGCACATGCAGTGCGGCGTGCACAATGGGTGCGTAGATGGCAACTGCACAGCTAACCATGTTCTAGATGTGCAGCAAAACTGCTAGGGTGTGGACACGGAAAGGGACGTGCCCAGAGGACCTGCATGCATGCATGAACACATGTATGACATGCACGAGTGCAGGTCCAGCGGCGCACAATTATGCCAGGGCAGGGGCTGCTGTAAAGATACATGGTGACCAGGGCATTGGCCCAGATGGACCCTGCATGGTAGCAGGGAGTGCACCACACCAACCATGCAACTGGTCTGCCTGCTGACATGGACAGGGGACACCATGCCCATGCATGGGGAAACCCGATGGCAGTATCCCAGTGTGTGGCCCCCTGAAGGCAGGGAAAGCCAATGGCTGTGCCCCAGCCATCCATGAAGATGTGGCAGAGCCCCTGTCAACATGGCAATGGTCATCACTGTGGTCTGCCTGGCAGCAATGGCCCAGCAGAAGCCACGTGAATGATGCACAGGCATGCACAGTGGAGATTGCGCCATACTGCAGCACCCCTGGGAATATAGGGGCAAAGGGCATACACCATGACCAGCCATACAGCACCCACCATGGATATGTTAGCACTGTATGGTGGTGCCCCATGGCAAGCCACAGGGAACACTGTATGGCACGTCCCCATACAGAGATGCAGCTTCATGGAAGTGGGCCAGGCACAGGGAATGCCATATGGCACATCCCCTGTGCAAGTGCTGCCATGCGTCATGTGGCCATGGCCACATTCACCACATGGCAGAGACCATGGGCAACGTGCCACCATACAGAATAGGCACAGGCACCAAACTTTCCGTACGAGTGTGACACATGAGAATGAATGACTGCATGGCCATGTACAGAGACCACGTGCTACTACACAGGACCTGCATGTGTACATGCCCCCTCTTGTGTGCACTGGGTGTGGGCAGCCCATGGCACCACCATCAGGAGGGAACCCATGCCTCCCTGGAGTCAAGAAGCACAGACGTTGTACAGGTTAATACAACAAAACACAGAAAGCATCCCCCCCCAGCCCCAGTGCAACACACCCATTCCCCACCCGCCCAATGGAGGTCTAATAGACCCCTCACACCACCCACAAAATGTCCCTAATAGTCTTCAAAGCCCGGGCAAAGGCCTGCCCCACTGGGAACACAGTCCCCCATTGCTGTAGTCCATGTGGGCAGTATTCACGGCATATCGCTGTTGCTGCGGTCTTCCGTGGTCTGCGTCCGGTGGCAGCCTCCCCAGATTCCACAGCATCATACGGCATACAGGACCTCTGCAATGCTGCAAGGAAAGGGTACTTGTTAATGGAAGTACACCACAACCCTCAACCGGCCTGCACGTCTGGCAGGCACATGCCCGCCTGGCCATCCCAGCTGTATGTACCAGGGATAGGACATACACCTCCCACCTCTGGTATTTCCCATCCTAGTAGAAAAACATCAAGCCTACATACATCAGTATAATGTAGTCAGAAAGATCAGCTGGTATCTCTGCTGCCCCTGCCCCAGTGACAACACGTAGCACATGATCCTGTCTGGCTGCTCCAACACCGTTAACTCCAGACATTCGGGCATTCCATGCAGGTCCTGTGTGGCAAACATGTAGAGTGATGGTAAGACACAAGGCCTGCACCAAACAATGTCATGGAGCAGCACCCCCAATGCCTGCAGTACTTACCTGCCCAAAGCCATGAGTTGTCGGTGTAATTGTCTTCCGACACCCCTGAACAAATGCCTGGGGAAGAGAGCCATTCTGTCAAGCACCACGGACACCATTGCTGCATAGTAGCACAACCACAGAAAAGGCCTGTATGTGTGTCATGGCACTGTCACGTGTCGCACCCTGTGGCAAGGGCATGTTGATAGTCGCATGCACCAAGTCCTCTTAAAGAGGTACCTGTACTGGCTGCCCTGCTTAAGGGGGACCATATCCCATGTTGCACTGTGGCAGGGGAAGACATATCGGCAGTACAGGATATGTCCCACAGAGGTAATGCATATTTATCTGCTGGAGGAAATGGTTTGCAGGCTACTGCATCCTCATGTCTTTCAGCTCAGGGTTGTTGCCACAGGATGGCATGACACACACTGCCTGGAAAGCTTCAGGTTCCCATGGACGATCATGGCATGGCTTTGTGACATGGTCCACGCAGACACCACACATCATACCCATCACTCGAGGGCAATGATGGTGGAGACCAAGGTAATGTGTGCCCTCTCCTACTGTGCAAGCGGGTCATTCCAGCATGTGACCAGTGACACCCTTGGCATCTGCCAGTCTGACATGCCTACATGCCACTGCCAATGGTGCTGCCAGCTGACCACAGGGATGATGGTGATGTTGTACCCCTCAGGGAGCAGGGGATGGCTAGTGGACATGCGGCACAGCATGCATTTGTGCCTGGTACCTTCACCTGCTGATGGTGCTGCACCTTCTGCTGTGTGTGGTGCGCCAATAACAGTGACTGCATTGCTGCATGGCATGGTCCATCAGCATGTAGGGTGCTCAGGAGGTCACCCAGTGGTGCCAGTGTCATGGGGGGACCACAATGATAAATCACCCTGCTGAATGGACCTTTGACGGGGGGGGGGGTCAGGGCATGTGTGCGGTGGGTGGTGTAAGGGCGTTCACTGCTTGGTACCATTCAGTTAAGACTGCAGCCACACCAAGGACAGTGTGCCCAGCCACCTGGCTGCTGCATGTGCACAGGTGTGCCATGGCTCCTGCGCCTGTCATGAGCCTGTGTGTGTCCTCCATGCATGGAGCAGGACTGGTGGCTGTGCTGTCCTGGCTGGCAGTCCTGGGCTGTGCCCTTTATGACTCACCCTCCATGGTTCCCGCTGGGCATGGTGGTGTACCCTGTGCATGTCCACAGGCGGATGGCAGCATCTCCACAACCACACACACGGCCTGCTCAGGGCCATGTTCTGTGGTTCTGGACTGTGTGCCCATGGTGCAGGTGCGTATGCATTGCCCTGGGAGGGCAGCAGCGGAGTGTGTCACTGGCATGTCAGGAAGGTGTTGCAGGATCTGCTCCTGCACTATGGCATCATGTAGGATGCCAGCGCTGATGGCCTTAGTGACGTCCATGAGGGCAGCTATTGCTGCTGTTGTATTATGGTGTTCTGTCATCCTGTCCCTCTCCAGCTGCTACAGCACCTGGTATTGTTCAGCCATGTATGGATTGTGCCGGGGTGCCTGTCTGTGTCTGGTGGGCCTCGTGGAGGGGCTCTGGTCACTGCTGTCATCAGGCCTCATAGTTTGTTTTGCACCCAGTGGCAGGGTGGGATGCGTTGCAGCCAGTGTGGCACTGGTGCCCGTGTTTGTATTCGGACGGACGAATGCTGCCCTACGGAGCTGTTGCTGGGTGCTTCCATTGTTGCATCGTTCGCAGCTCCATTACTCCTGGAAGGTGGTGTCCACATCCTCTGGCGGGGTGACTGCACTCCCCATCGGTGTCACTGCCCTGCTGCATCTCAGTGTCCATCTCTGTCCCTGTTGAGATACAAGCCATTGCTGTTAGTAAAGTTCTTATACCCACCTACCAAGATGTCATCTGCACTGCACTGCTCCCCCATACTTACCCGATGGTTCCTTCGGCTGCACAGTGCTGCTCCTGGCTGGCCGTGCCTCAGCAGCTTTCACTGTCATGTAGCATGTTTATCTACTGGAGGAAATAGTTTGCAGGCATAAGGCCAGGCTACCGCATCCCTTAGTGTTTCAGTTCAAGGTTGTTGTCACAGGATGGTGTGACACACACTGCCTGGAATGCTTCAGGTTCCCGTGGCTGATCGTCATCATTGTCTGGCATAGTGGCCATGCCTGTGGCAATAGGGTGATAGTGTTATGCCAGCCTTCCATTACTCACCACCCCAGCACACGTCTACCCAACTGCACAGCCAGGAACCTACCTGCCAGGCTGTCCACCCCTCTGTCCTCTCTGTGGATGGCCATCTTGGCGAGGGTCTCTGCTACCATCTTCTCTATGTGTGTTAGTTGGGTGTTGTGGCTCAGGGACCCTCCACCTGTCCCGTCACTCCTGTCTGCCAGCTGCCAGCTTCTTCTTAACAGCGGTGCGGCGGTCTCACCAGTTGTGCTTTATGGCTGTACGTGTTCATGCCTTGGACCCCGCTGCATTGATACTAGCCTGAATATCTTGCCATATCCTAGCCTTCATCTCAGGGGCTGTGGTCAGTGCCAGGGCCACAGAGTCTGGCATAGTTGTGGCAGATGTCAGTCACAATCGCCACCACCTGCCCACTGCTAAAGTTTGAGGACCGGGATTGTGTGCCACCACCTATCCGTTCACCTCTCCCGCCCCTGCCTCCACATCTGCCATCTCTGTCTGCCACCACCGGTCTCCTCTCCACATCCACCTGCTGATCTACCATCTTGCGTCTTGCAGTGCACTAAGCAGCATTCACATCCATATTGCTGCGTAGTGCAGCAGGCATGCCCATATATGGTGGGGTCAAGGGGCAGTGCCACGTATCCTGGTCACACCTCCTTGAACTCTGCATGTCACTTTGATCTGGTGAGGCTCAAACCCCCTCTGTGTGTATGCTGCATGCATCCGTTCTTGCATGCCGCATGTCTGTTTTGCCATCCACACTGCGTAGGGGTGCGCTGTGTTTACTACCACTCAGCGTGCATTCTCGGACCCTTCATGCATAGCACCCATTATTTGTAATGTTATGTAGTGTCCAGAACCCTTTCAAACATGTCATAGATCACCCTAGCCACGTGTGCACTTCTAACATTTTGAGGAAGCACCAGTTTAACAGTCATAAAGCAACAATCAGAATCGTATCAAAATATGTCCCAAGACATTTTGCAGCCAGCCTTCATGATGGGCAGCATTGTGTTTCACTCATCGCTGATAAGGTGCCATTACAACAAATGTTTCAGCTGTATACTGTACATGCAGGACCATAGCAGAATTGTGAAAATAATGTTTTCTAGCTGCAGCCTGTGATCTCATATATATTGTACAGGAGCTGGCCGAGTACGAATAGTTGTCATGTTTCACACCCCACCACACTAATAGATTTACAGTCCCTGTTTGATCAAAAGTAATGAATAGTTCTGTATGCCTGAGGCTCATATTTAAATGTTCAATCAGGCAAGTGAGATAATGTGGGGAAAGACGGGAGCACATCAGCAAAGATGCAGCATCTGCCAAGACCAATAAGTGATTAAAAACCAAAAAATCATCATGCAAGCTGCTGCACTGTTTTGTTCTCCTGCCAAGGTGGCCAAATATGAATGGTGAGCAACTGACTGGATGGGACAGCTGTTTGTGAATGAAGGTGGGAATCTCAGTGCAGCTACCTATGTTTCTGTCATACAGTAGGTGGTGTATGAGGACTGCTGATAGTGGGTGGTGGGTATGAGTGAAATCGAGCGAGTGAGCAGCAGATGGTGGCTGGTTAATTAAACCATATTACTTTTCTTGCCCCAAACTGGTCACACTCTCACTAGAAGGTCCTTGTTCTATCTCACATCAGGTTACATTCCCTGTTGATCCTTCTAGCCCTAATTATGAGTAGATATGGTTTGGAGGGCACCAAACATGATGTCAAAAGTGTTCTTAATGCCAAACACAGATGCAGTGCACAACATGGAGGGGCCAGCATGACCACCCAGCCTAAAACCTCCATGGTTGTGCTCCATCTCCTTCTCCTCCGGGAACTGCAATGCCACCATGTCACCATACTCATCTTCAAAGCCTTACTCACTACAACCAATGTACCCCCTGCTGCTACAGTGTTGTCATCAATGGGTTACATCTCCTCTTTTTTTTTAATTCAATAAACTTTAATGATTTAAAGAGCAGCATACATATTGGGTAAGGAGAAATACCATACAGTGACTATATTGCTGCATTAAACAGAAAAGACATAGACAAAAACATCAACACGCCACATGATACAAAAACAACAAAAAACAGTACCAACATTGAACATCCACCCCCAAAGCCCTCCCCATCTCTGCACACAAAAGGTTGGGGAAAAAAGGGATGCAGGGAGAAACAGACACAACAAGGGTAGGCCACAAGACTATGGACGCCAGAGGAAGAGCAGCATCAATAAGGGTTCCCAAGTACACTGGAATACTTGGGGTTTGTGGCACCTAAATGAAATATGTTTCTCTAGTTGAACAGCAAGTAGCACCTCTTGATACCACTCCATAACAGAAGGAAGGGTATCCTCCTTCCAGTAACGGAGCATTGTGAGTTTTTCCACAGAGGCCAGTAATGTAATATGTGCTTTCCTTATGCAAGGTGTACCACGAGGAAAGAATGAAAGCAAACAACATTCTGGGGTAAATAAGGATTCCAGCACTAAAAGGGGGTCTAGGACATTTTGGATTGCAGTCCAAACATCTTGCATATGGGGGCAAGTCCAAAGCAGATGAAAAAGAATGCCAGGGCTCTGCCTGCACCAGGAGCAAAGAGGGGAAGCCAGATGGCCAATTTTATGGACTCTGACCAGGGTGTAGTGCAGATTATGCATGATATTAAATTGAACCAGGCATAGGCTGTCTTGTTTAATGAGTTTGTAAGTCCCTGTCCAAACCTTCTCCCAGAACTCAACCTCCACAGGAAGGGAGACTGTATGCACCCAGTAGAAAGAAACCCCTATCGGAAGATGTGGGTCAAGGTCCTGTAATTGCTTATACATGATGGAGACTACATGTGGTTGGTCTGCAGCATCCAGGATTTCTGAGGGGTGTAAAATCAGGGGCGTAGCCTGGAATTTCAGATCTGCACACCAAGTGGACTCACTGCTACCCCCCCAATTGTTCGGGCCTGCTACCCCTTGCCACCACTGTCCATGCCCTGTTCGTGCCCCCTCACATGACGCAAGCATCATTTTCTGTGTTACATACCAGCACACCACTAGCCATAGTATCACCAACAGTCATCAAGTTACAACATAGCATTATGACAAGCCTCTATACTGTACCACATCAAGGCAGCCAGTCACATAGGTCCATTCACACACCACTAGCCATGCCACTACACCACAAACAGTTGTCAGACTATCAGACTGACTTTTGGTTACAATATTGCACTGTGACAAGCCTCTGTACCACATCAAGGTAGCCAGTCCCACAGAGGTCCATTCACACACCACAAGCCATGCTACCAGTTGTCAGACTAACACACTGGCTTTTAGTTACAATAGCATTATGACAAGCCTCTGTACCAAACCAAGGCAGCCAGTCCCACAGAGGTCCAATCACATACCCACACCACTAGCCACACCACCAGCTGTCAGACTAACAGACTGATTTTAATTACAATAGCATTATGACAAGCCTCTGTATCACATCAAGGTAGTCATTCCCACCCCCACAAAGGTCCATTCACACATCACTAGCCACACCATTCACACACCACTGGTCATGCAACCACATCACTCTCCACAACATTCACACACCACTAGCCATACCAACAATTGTCAGACTGACTGGCTTTAAGTTACAAGCCTCTATGATATCAAGTTAGCCAGTCCCACAGAGGTCCATTCACACACCACTAGCCAAGCCACTACACAACTTGCCACAACACACACACACACACACACGATCTCTCATTAAACTGAAGGACGCCCGAGGCAGAGTGGTCTGAGTCCTGATCCCCTTCTCACCCCAGTTCTTTCCGCCACCCAAAAATAACTCGGGAAGAATGGCGTTTCAGAACAAAATACTGCATAAAGTACATTTTTTCACATCTGTACTTCTTTATCTCCTATCTCTATAAAGGCAACACTTTCCTTTATCTTCACTGCTCCATAATGGCAGGCTTCTACTCTTCACCAATATAAGCCTCAATACACAGGTTGTTTAATCACATGTAAGTTACAGATTTAAGTAGAATAGTGGAGTGCAGAAATAACCTATTTGATTGACCTAATTGATGCCAATTGTAAAGCTCTCTAATTACTGCCTAGTCACTTAGCTTGCCCTCGCTCCTGAGCTGTTTTCCCCCACCTTCATTCCTTATCCTGCACCCTCTGTTCCTGTAACACTTACTTTCCCAGCCCCGCTCTCTTCCCTTCCCACTTAGCCATTTCTCCAGTACCCCCTGTCATTACCCCCTCCCTTTTTCCTGCCCCTCCCCTCTCCTGCTCTTTGCCGCCTCACTCCCCCTCTAACCGCCCTCCACTCCCCTCTCTGCCGTCTTTCGGTTCCACCGGCCCGGTAACAGGTTGCTACCTTGTACCGCTAATGCCGTAACTTGCCGCCACCCTTCCTACCTTCTTTCACCTTTCTGCCCTCTCCCTGCCAGCTTTCCCTCCTTCTTTTATTCTTCCTCTTCTTCCATGCTCAATCCTCCTCCCTCCTCTCCTATTTTATCCCACCTCCACCAGTTTGCGTGACTCCTCTCTCTCTCCTGCGCCTCGTAGTTCCACCGGCTCGGCCGCAGGTTACTACTCTACCACCAATGCTGCGTTTTCACCGCCCTCGCCTCTTGTCCTCCTCCCTTCTTCTGCTCCGCTGCGCTCTTACTAGGTGCACTCTATCTCCCTACCCCACTCATTTCCCTATCTGTTCCGTGCCTTCATCCCTTTTCCCCATACCCTGCCCTTCCCACCCTACCTTCCCTCCCCATTCCTTTAGTTCAAATCCATCCTCACCCTTGCACCTAGTCCCCCACCTCCCTCCCTGCACATCACCCTCTCCCTCTCTATTTTTTGCACCCATAGCTTCACTGTCCTGTTCCCCGACCTCTCCGTCTCTCTTGCAGGCTCGGTTCCACCGTCCCGGCCACAGGTGGGAACCTTCTCCGCTAATGCCGCACTTGGCGCCTTAACCTCCCTCCTGTCCTCCCTCTTTTTGCTATTCGCCTACCACCCCGTCTCCGCTCTCCTGCCCTACCCTTACACCTGTCCCCTACCACCTCTCCCCCTAGTTCTCAACAACTGAATACATGTAATTTTATCCTTATTGCTATGCTTGGCTACACTGTGTGACTTTGTCCTTTGCAAATGTATCCTGCTCTGTGTAATTTCTTATGTATCCTGCAAATGTATCCTGCTTTGTGTAATCTCTTATGTATCACTGTGTTCTGTAACTGTACCTCCCGGGTCGTGCCTGAAAATAGTCACTTGTTGGCTAGCGCACTTACCCGGTCAACAAAAACTAAATAAAAATAAATAAATAAATAAATTTGTGATGTGTCATTTCTAGTTTTTTTCTGCCTTGAAAATGTGAAATTATGTCTACTGTATGCTCCGTTATGTGGTGGCATATCACCCATATACCAGTAGCTAGTAGCAGAGAGCATACGGCAGGTATAATTTTAAATTTTAAGAAAGAAAGTGATGTGAATAACAGAAGCCTACCAGTATGGGTCAGCACAGACAAATGTGAAGTGTTGCCTTCAGTTTATAGAGATGGAGTATTTCAATTCCAAAAGGAAAAAGGTATAGTGGTGGAAAACAATTCTACAGCATGCAGTTTTCTGCTCTGAAACACCATTCTTTCCTGTTTATACATCAATACACAAAACATAACACACTGCTTTCCGTTGACCTGCACCGCAGGATACTTTATCTCAGAAGTATGAAATAACTTTATATATCCTACTCTGCTTCTCAATACCTCCTCCAGCAACCAACTACATTACTGGCTGGCAACTTGGTAAAGTAACTTGTCTCGTCACATAAGCTTTAAACAAGAGAGAAGCAAAACAAATTAACAAGACCATTTATTCAACATATTATAAAAGCTACCCTGTGAAAAGTAACACTGTGCAGAATAAGATTTTTAGAATGACGTTAGAACATTTAATATGGACATTCTTCTGTATATAATCCCCCCCCCCCCGGTCCACATTTAACTTAGCAGAAAAAAATGAACAGCAACAAGATGGAAAACAGGAAACATACAGGTTTCTTCTACATACCCCAGGCTCCTCCTCAGTTATCTACTTTCAGTCTGGCTCAGCATAGAGTTGTGGTCCTGCTGTCCCAGTCCCAGATTCCCACTGCTGAGTGAGTGGTCCTCATTCAATGGGTCAGTGGCTGCCTGGTATTGTAGTGCTGCTGGTGGTCACTGTTCGAATCTGAGCGATCGCTCGATGCAACAATACTTCCATCCACACGGCTGACCCTGGCCCAACTAGTAACAATGTCCCACAGTTCCAGAGTCAGTGGTCAACACTCACTAACATCGACCACAGAGCAGGCACAGTCAGCATCAGGCAGGCTCCCCCTCACCTCCTCCTCGGCTGGCTCCCTCCACTCCAACTGCGCTGCCTCCCGTCCCAGTAGTAGCCTGCTGGTAGCTTGCTCTGGTCATCGTGGCGTGCTGCAGCAGTCCATACGAGACGGTCACAGAGAGTGCTGTGCTGCCCTGGCTGGCTGGCTCCTCAGTCAGAAGACCGGTGGCAGCTGGCGTCTGTGGAGTGTGGACTAGGAGAGGCAACGAGCAAGAGGACCTGGGCACCCGGCGCAGGCAAGACAAGACAGAGAGTCAGTCAGTGGCAGAAGAAACAGCAAGAAATCAAGGCAGCAGGCAGCACCGCAGTGATGCTAGAAAAGAAAGTGAATTACTGCTCTTTTTGCTGCTGCCTGTGCCTGTAGCTTTCACAGTTGATCAGTTCTTCTTGCCACTGCACTGACAACTGCTGTGCTGTTTGGTTCACTCTGAGCTCTGGCTGCCAAGTAGTGAGTTGCTCACTGCCTTCTGCTGACTGCCACGGGCTGCTGCTGAATTATTCTGTGAACTACTACTACAGTCGGTGTGCACTTGCTGGTCCAGTCTTGTTGGACTCCGTGGCTCAGAGGCTGCTCTCGGTCCAGACTACAGTGCTGCTCTCTTCTCCCGTTTTCTGTCTCTGATCATCCGTCCCAACTCCCGACTGACTCTCCGGCATCTAACCTGGCCTGGCTTCCCACTCCTGATTACTCACTCACACTGCAGCGCCGGTGCCCAAATAATCCTGCTCACAGCTGGCTGCCTGCAATGCTGCAACACACCATTATCACTTGGCAAATCTCCCTTTGGCTCCAGGTAGAAAGGCACACTAGTGTACCGGGACATTTAAAGATGGCCCCCCATGTAGCCACACCTCCCTACTGCCATATCAGCCAATCACTGAACTGCAGTGTCCCCCGGGACAAAGGATATGTGAGCCATGGGAGACTGCACCCAGCAGTGAGAGAAAAAAAACTACTAAAGGAAACACGGAGTAAACCCGGTTGGCTGCGTCTGCTACCCCTGCTATTTTTGGCAGCATGCCACGGTGTGCCCAGCATATCGGTAGCTATGCCCTTGTATAAAATCCATGGTCTGGGGCCCAGAAAGGTGAGTACTGACATTTGCTCTTTGCCATTTATTGTTTCTACATGCTGCAGCTTCTCATGTATAGTCCACATCTCACTCTGTCACCTGGTGGCACATGAAGCCCATGCAGTTACTTGTTGCCCTGAGGTATCGAGGGTTCCCCCTGCCATCTTGAGACTCAATTTCTATGGACAGTTGCGATTCCCACATAACAGAGGGAGACATGGCCATATAAAATGTGTACCTTCCAGGAAAACATCCATAGACCGCAGTGCCCTAAATCAGAGTCCTGTCCCCTTGCATGGTTACCAGCATCCTGAAGGGATATCGTTTTTGCTTGACCCCCTCTTCCCCCCCACCTCCCCCTTCCTCTCTCCTTCTTTGCTGGGTTCTGTCCCCTTGCAGGGTTCCCAACACCCTGAAGGGAAATAGTTCTTGACTTGCCACTCCCCTCTCCCTCATACCCTTCCTCTCCCTCTCTCTCTCTCTCTTCTTCTGCCAGGTCCTGTCCCATTGCAGGGTTCTCAGCATCCTGGAGGTATAAAGTTATTGGCTTACACCTCCTCTCTCTCTCTCTCTCTCTCCTACCTTTCACTTGCCCCACTCCTACCCCTTGCTTGCCCCTCCTAGATCCTCTCCTCCTCTTCTGGGTCCTGTCCCCTTGTAGAGTCCCCTACATCCTGTAGTGGTCTAGTTCTTGGATTGCCTCCCCCCCCCCTTCCTTTTCTCCCCCTCTCTCTTCTCCTTTTCTACCAGGTCCTTAAATCCCAGTGAGTTCTCTGCATCCTGAGAGTGAATAGTTCTTGGTTTGCTGCTCCTACCCTTCCTCCTCCCCATCCTTACCCCCCCCTCCACCACGTGTTATTACTCCTCCTACTTCAAAAACAATATAGCACTTATTACCCTCTTAGGCCTAACTTGCACTTATCAGTCCCTGTACTCAGCCTGCTACATTCTGTTCCCACATGGACCTACCTTATGGGCTACCCTGTTCCTGGACTCCTGCTATTATTGTTATATCTGCATATTGCTCTGCTTAACTCGGTATGTCACATCTTTTGTCTCTGACTTTTACTTGTCTTTGTTATCTGACATCTTCTTTTATACGTGACTACCTGTTGTCTAGGATTGAAATGCATTGTATTATCACTTGTGTTTATGTTTATGAATTGCGCTGTATGAAATGCATTGTATTGTCACTTCTGTTTATGTTTATATATTGTGCTGTATGAAATACATTGTATTATCACTTCTGTTTATGTTAATGAATTGTGCTGTATGCAATGCATTGTATTATCACTTCTGTTTACGTTTATGAATTGCGCTGTATGCAATGCATTGTATTATCACTTCTATTTACATTTATGAATTGCGCTATATGAAGTGCATTGTATTATCACTTCTGTTTACGTTTATGAATTGCACTGTATGCAATGCATTGTATTATCACTTCTGTTTACGTTTATGAATTGCGCTGTATGAAGTGCATTGTATTATCACTTCTGTTTACGTTTATGAATTGCACTGTATGCAATGCATTGTATTATCACTTCTGTTTATGTTTATGAATTGCGCTGTATGCATTTTATTTTATTATGTTTTTGATTGATCTCCCCCATTATATATGTAACCCCTCCCCCCAGGACGCTTCTGGAAATGAGCTGCTTACAGCTCATGTTGTCTTTCCTGGTGAAACCTTTTCAAATAAATACAACCTTATTTGGGTGAGAATATAGAACACCTAGTGAAAAGCTGACCAATTTTGGGCTACAGTAGTAATATGTTTTCAATAAACAGCCCATCTGCTGTTCACTTGCTCAATTTCAGTTCCAGCCACCAGACGCCACCAGCAGTCCTCCTACACTCCCTACGACAGAAACGTGATCAGCTCAATTTAGAATTCCCCCACCTCCACTTGCACACAGCTGTCTCCTTCAGAAAGTTGCTCACCATTCTTACTTGACCAGATAGAGAGGAGATCACACACTAGCAACTTGCATGAATAATGTTGTTTAATTTCCCTTACTGTTGCTGTGCAGATATTGTGTCTCTGCGGATGTGCTCCTGTATTTTTCCCCCTACCCCGAAACTTGCCCACTTGCACATTGCAATATCAGACTTGTGCACCTAGAACTACTCATGAGTTGTGATTAAAATTACTGTATATTTATTTGTGATGGGACGGGAAACATTGTAACTATTAATACTCTGCCACCTACAGTACAGAGAAATTACATGCTGCATCTCAAAATTATTTTGTTTAATCAGTTATTGGTTGTGCACAGATACACAACTCGGTGCTCGATGACCACTCATAAGCTGAGGAACTGTATAGTACAATTCTTATCATAGGTCCCTAGTCATACCAAGAACCACATTTTGTCCACCAGCCCCCACACATCCCTCCCTTGACATGGAAACAGAGCAGTTATACTGGGCTGCTCCAAGCAGAAAGTAGCAGGGAAAATTTAACAATCAGGATGTTCCCAAGGGTGGGACTCTAAGCAGGGACAATCTTGAGTCTGCTGACTACAGTACAGTAGGTTGGAAACAAATGTGCACTCTGTGAGCAGTGGGGGGCTAGGACAGGGTGGAATTTCACGTTGCTTCTGTCAACATTTATAGTGTGAGGTCACAGCACAGAAATATCATGATCCACTAGCTTATTACAAGCTATTCTCTGCACCTCCCTTTTATTGGGTATCCTTCTAACTTGGATTAGTCCATTTACGTCATTGTATCTATATGCTTCCCCCCCCCAATACTCCTAATACCCTTCAGAGTTTGTTTTTTTAAATCCCATGTACCACTGCAACATAAGTGAACATTTTCTCCAGGGATCCTAAGTCCCTCACAGTGTTCTAGGATTTTACTACCAATGACAGTTTCATGGATATTAGGAATCTGGATATATGGAGTCAATAAATGAGAAGAAAGTTACAGAAGCACATGCTGTCTGGAAAACCTTATACCCCTACAATGTTCGAGTACAGTGTTGATTAACATTATTGACATTTCCTGTGCTCATTGAATTACAGTATTTATTTCTACCACATTTTAGGGGGATTGTTTCACATTTGGTTTTATTGTACATTGCTGTCACCATACACAGCACTGTGCACTTACCTCGTTATAATTTTATTCAGATAAGATAATGCTGTCTGTATTAACCCCCCCCAACACCATTAAATGTGGCATTACACAATACTGTACATTACAGATTTAAATTCGCTCCATATCTAATGCTTACTATGATACATAGAAACATAGAAGTTGATGGCAGATGAGGACCACAAGGCCCATCCAGTCTGCCCATTTTTTGTACCTTATGAATGTACCATAGGTCTGTACTCTGTCAATGGCCTATCCATTCATACTCATCTTTATTGCTCCCTTATGCCTGTCCCATGTCTGTTTGAAGCTCTGCTCTGTATTCATATCCACCTCTTCTTGAGGTAGGCCATTCCATGCATCCACCACCCTTTCTGTGAAAAAGAACTTCCTCACATTACCCCTTAATCGGTCTCCCTCTAATCTCATGCTGTGTCCTCGTGTCCTGCTATTTTTCTTATATTTGAAACATGTTAGAATCTCACCTTGTAAATGCCCTTAAGATGTTTGAATGTTTCGATCATATCACCCCTCTCCTTCCTTTGCTCTAGGGTATACATATTGAGCTCCGTTAATCTGTCCTCATATGTTTTCTGATGCAGTTCCTGCACCATTTTGGTTGCCTGTCTCTGGACTGCCTCCATTTTGTTAATGTCCTTGTGCAGGTGCGGCCTCCAGTACTGCACGCAGTACTCCAGATGGGGCCTAACCAGTATCTTGTAAAGAGGGATTATCATCTTCCTATAATGACTTGAGATACCCCTACTAATACACCCCAACATCCCTCTAGCCTTACCTACTGCTTTAGTGGTTTGCTTGGATGATTTCAGGTCATCTGTGATGATGATGCCCAAGTCTCTTTCTTCCCTTGTGATTGCCAGCAACTCCCCTTCTAACCTATAGGTGGCTTCAGGGTTTCTCTTCCCTATGTACATGATCTTGCACTTCTTTGCGTTAAACCCCAGTTGCCACTCTTCCGACCATTTTGACAGTTTATCCAGATCTCTTCTCATTCTGCCCACCCCATCTGGATCACTTACTCTGTTGCAGATTTTGGTGTCATCTGCAAACGGACAAGCCTTACCCTCCAGTCCATCTGCAATGTCACTGATGAAGATATTGAAGAGGATGGGCCCCAGGACTGATCCCTGAGGTACCCCACTTGTGACGTGCATCTCTTCTGACTGTATACCGTTTAGCACCACTCTCTGTTTTCTGCCCGCCAACCAGTTTGCCACCCAGTTGACTAACCTCTGACCCAGCCCAAGCCTACCCAGCTTATTAATCAATCTTCTACGTGGAACAGTATTGAAAGCTTTGCTGAAGTCAAAGGTAAACGCGTCTATCTCCCCTTGGTCCACCACTCTGGTTACCCAGGCAAAGAAATCTATGAATCAGTTTGACAGGACCTTCCTGTTGTAAACCCATGCTGTCTTGGATCATATGTGCTCCTACGGATTCCAGGTGTTGCGCTATCCTTTCCTTAAGGAGTACCTCCATAATCTTGCCCACTACTGAGATGAGACTGCCTGGTCTGTAGTTCCCTGCCTCCTCCCTGCTACCACTCTTGGGAAGCGGGATCACATGAGCCCTTCTCCAGTCTTCTGGGACCTCTCCTGTGCTCAGAGACTCACTAAACAGTTCTGATAATGGCTCTGCTAGTTCCACCCTTAGCTCCTTTAGTACCCTGGGATGTATGCCACCAGGTCCCATTGCCTTGCCCACCCTGAGCCTAGCGAACTCTTGAAGAACCCTTTCTTTTGTGAAGGGACTAGTGCATATCTCCCTCCCTCCCTTCCCCCTGTGTCCATGGTGCTGAGCTGTGGGCCCTGCCCTACCTTTTCCTCAGTAAATACTGAGCAGAAATATCTATTTAGGATAGATGCTTTTCCTTGGTCCTCCTCCTCACACACACCCTTATCTCCTCTGATCTGAGCAATACCCCCTCTGGACTGTCTCCTTTCACTAATGTATCTATAGAAAGTTTTGTCACTTTATTTTACTGTTCGTGCTAATGTTTCCTTGGTTTGGGCCTTTGCCTGCCATACTGCCTTCCCTGCTTCCCTTAGTGGAGTTTGGTATACCTCCTTATGTTCGTCCCGCTGCATTTCCTTATATTTCCTGAAGGCCAGGCTTTTGGCTCTGACCTTTTCTGCTAATGTTCTTGAGAACCAAAGTGGTTTCCTCCTTCTTTTGCTCTTGCTTTTCTCTCTAACACAATGGGATGTTGCTTCAAGTATTGCACCCTTAATGCTTGCCCACTTTGCCTGTACCCCCTCACTTGTAGTTCTTCTTGCCAGGGCTAGCTTAACTCTGTTGGCCATCTTATCAAAGTCAGCTCCTCTGAAGTTCCATATTTTTGCCTTGGAATGGGATGATTTAGTTCTAGTGGCCAAATTGAACCATACCATGTAATGGTCACTGGCCCCCAGGTGACCTACCTGGAGATCTGTGATACTTTCCCCATTAGTCAGTACTAGATCTAGGATAGCCCTGTCACTTGTGGGTTGTTCTACCAGTTGTTTGAGGCCCTCCCCCTGCAGGGAATCCACTATGTGTCTAGTTCTGGCATATGTTCCTGCTGGTATTGACCAATCTGTATCTGGCATGTTGAAGTCTCCCATTATCAGAACCTTCCCTATTAGCAGTCATGTTTTGTATATCTTCTAACAGTAATGTGTCTATGTCCTCCCCCTGGTCTGGAGGCCTGTAGGCAACCCCAGTTTGTATGGCTGACTCATTTCCTGTTGCCAGGGTGACCCACAGTTCTTCTGGCTCCTTATGTGTATTCTGAATTTCTGTAGCTTTGATATTTTCATTGACATAAAGGGCCACTCCGCCCCCCCTTTTTGAACCTTGGTCTCTTCTGAATAGTACATAGCCAGGTATTGAAGTCTCCCAAGTGTGGTTACTGCTGAACCATGTCTCACTAATGGCTACTATGTACAGTTTAGCCTCTATCATTATTGCCTGTAGGTCTGGGATCTTGTTTCCCAGACTGTGAGCATTTGTGTACATGATTTTCCATTGGTCAGATTTCAGTGTGCTAGTTGTAGGGTGAGGTCTGGCATTTCCCCTGTGCATCGTATGGGGAGTCAGACCTTTATCCTTACTTGGTGATTCAAATGAACTACAAACATGTTGAACTCCTGTTTGATCACTAGCTGAGGGGGAAGGGTATTCTTCCCATTCAACATATCTGGTGCTGCACCCCTCTCCCCATTTGCTAGTTTAAATATTCTGCAAAGACATCAAACTTCTGCCCCAATGCACTGACTCCCTCCTTAGTCAGATGCTGTCCATCAAATTTAAAGAACTTTCGCTCCCAAAACTGTTGCCAGTTGCCTATAAATTTGTATCCTTTTTCCTGGCACCAGCTCTTGAGCCACATGTTTAGCTCACCTATCTCCCCTTCTCTGACCTTCTGTCCATCTGCCCCCCTCTCCCAGACTGGTAGGATCTCAAAAGGAGATGCTGGATGAAATGGATGACAGTTTGTCACCCAGCCTGGTCAAGTGTTCCTTGGTCTCCACAACTGACCAGCTGGTGAGATCATTAGTCTCTATGTGTACCAGGACATCGATGTTTTCTCCTGCTTTCTGCACAATTTTAGAAATTCGGTCAGTGTCTCTCTCTCTCCACACTTACGTATTTGGGAGACATCTGATCATTAACCCCCAGCTGGAGGTAGGTATCGACTCCCAGAATCATGGAGTCTCCTATGATCAGAAGTGTTTTGGATTTCATTTTTGCTTATTTTGTTTTGCTTCCTGTTTTGGTGAGTTTTGTTGTGCTAGCTCGTGCTCTGCTGTGTCCTCTGCCCCTTTGTTTGATTTTGGAGATAGAGGCAGATACCTGTTTGTAGTTTTTCTATGGTTTGTGGAGGTGATACATTGGAGAGCACTAAGTGAAGGGGCACCCAATTTGCCCCTCCTAACCACCTGCCAACCTCCCAGACCAACTACCCTTTGCAGTCAAGGTGCTTCTGTTGGATGTTGGGGAAATGGCAGGCAGTTCTTATAATATATTTCCTCCTGAATATGCAATTTGAGGTGTGCAATCTTACCCATGCTGCCTGGAGCTGAGCCCTTAGATCTCCAATGGTCCAGCATGTAGGACAGTGTCCTAAATACTGTATAACTGCCCTTTTGAAAAGTGTCCCGCAGTATCTGCAGTTAATATCCATTCCACATGAGTTGCTGGGTTTATAACCTGGTCAGAGTAATTAGAAGTAGGAAAATTAAAGCAAAAATTTGATTTTGTGTTTTGTTTTTGTATAACTTGTTATAACAAGTTAAATTACTTGTGCCCCATAAATGAGGTCACTGTGTGGATACTACTCTAATTCTCTCTTCCTGCTTTGCTACAGTAAATGTCATGACTGTGCTACCCTATAAAAGAAGTGTAGTGTAGGGTGGTTGGGCCCTTCCCCTGCCAAAAAGAATCACAGATGAAAGAAACAAGGAGGTAAGAGCAGAAACAATCAAACATTAACAAATGCAGTAGCCCTGAAAGCTTAGCCTAATGATAGATAAAACTGAAAAACCTGTAAAGCACCACCTGTAATAATTTCACAGAAGATATACCCTGTAAAAAACACTTTACTCGGTATTACTCGGTTTTATTAAAGTGGAAGAAGGCACTAGGCCCATCGAGACCAATTTCCCCACAATCGTGGGGGGAAATTACTTCTCTTTTCCCATTTTTTTTTTTAATTTTAACTGCCCAGAAATAATCTATTGAGTTGGGCCTTGAATTTTTCCCTGAGATGTTTCATTAACTATATACTGTGGCAGAGAGTTCCACAAAGCTGCAGTTCTAACTGTAAAGAAATATTTCCTTTTGTTAGTGAATGCCTTTTGTATTTTAATTTGTCTGTTATTACATCTTAAACCATAAACCTTATCCATATATGTTAGTCCACTTAATTTCATCAGATGTCTATCATTTAAAATATTAAAGAACAACAACAGATCACCCCATCTCATCTCGCTTGGAGGTCATACAAACCCAGAGATTTCACTCTATCTTTATATGGAAGATGTTTTATATCAGGGATGAGTTTTGTCGTTCTTCTTTGTAGACTCTCAATCAATTTCTTATCCTTTTCCAAATATGGTGCCCAAAATGAAGAAGCAAAATCATGTGTGTGGTCTAATATAAGCTTTATATAATTTTGTTATACAGTCTTTATTACAGCGTTATAAATGATTTTTATACCATTGATGATCGATTCCTGTTTGAGTTACTGTAATGCATTGACTACTCCAATTAAATTTATTATTGACTATAACTCCTAAATCTTTTCTTGGGTTCCTTTTTGGGATTTGTTTCCCACATAATACATAATTAGTACAGTTCCTTTTACCCAAGTGCATAACTATGCACTTGTCAGTGATAAACAACATATCATTATCATTTGCCCATTTTTCTAATATTGTTAAATCCATTTTTAGTTGATTGATGTTTAATTCTGATCCACCTCAACTGAGATTTTAATATCATCGGCGAATTTGCTGATCTGGTTTTAACCCCAATTGAAGATCACCAATAAAAACTCCAAACAAGGTAGGACCCAATACCGAACCCTGGGGCACACCACTAGTAACAGGAATACTGGAGGAAACTGCATTCCTTATTCTAACAATCTGGCTTCTATTCTTCAACCATTCCTCAACCCATTTAACAACATATCTATTGAATCGTAATTTAATTAATTTCAAAACCAACAGGTTGTGCGAGACCTTATCAAATGCCCTGCTAAAGTCCAAAAACACAACATCGACCGGAATTCCTTGGTCCAGACTACTACTTATACTTTCATAGAAGGTTATAAGATTACTAGTGCATGATCTTCCCTTACAAAAACCGTGTTGAAAATTATCTACTAGACCCTTGATTAGTATTTCTTGACCCAACCTTGTTTTCAATATTCTTTCCATAATTTTACATACCACCGAAGTGAGACTAATGGGTCTATAATTGTCCACCCTACTCCTATTACCCTTCTTATGTATAGGTATCACAGCAGCTAGTCTCCAATCCTGAGGAACCACTCCATACATATATGATTTATTAAAGATCAAATATAAGGAAATAAAAGTCGTCGAAATTTGCTTAATAAAATATGGATTTAAATTATCTGGACGGGTGATGATGTTCCTTTAAACTATTAATAGCCTCCTTTATTTCTAACAAAGTAATTTCTTCATAGGACTAGAACAATCATATACTTGATCTTTTGAGGAATCATTATATGTAAATACTGTCCGAAATAATTATTAAATACATTGGTAACAACTAATTAAGCTCTCTATAATTTTCCTTAAGTAGATGATGGTAGCTATTGAGGATTGGAGTTTTTATTTTTATTGATATATGCATAAAAGGATTTTGGATTAAATTCTAATGTTGATAACTTAAGTTCAATACATTTTCTTTCTTTTATAATGAGGGATTTAGTAAATTTAAGTTCTTTTTTATAATTACATCTATTTACCTCACTCGGATAAGCCTTAAGTTTCCTAAATACTTTTTTCCTTTTATTTATCTGTTTTTGTATTTTTGGTGTTAACCAAGTAGGAATTTTACCTTTATGGTTATTTATTTTAATTGTGGGAATAAATTTTATTTCAAGGTCATATATCGTATCTATAAGAATGGACCAAGATTCTTCTGCATTCTTATCTTTAAACAAGGTAGTCCAATCAGTATTTAGCAATATACCCTCTATATTATTATAATTTCCCTTATAATAATTATAACGATGTTTGATTTCCCTACAATAATTTTTATTACCTATTAGAGAGAAGGTAACAACCTTGTGGTCACTAGAGCCTAAAGGTTCAATTATTTCTATTTTTTCCAATTTATCTGGAATGTTAGTCAGGATAAGATCAAGGATATTTTTTCCCCGAGTTGGTTCCATCACCATTTGTTCAAGACCTAAACTAGTAATTAACTCTAGATATTTATGTTCAATATTTGTAGTTGCTGTGAGATTTAACCAGTCAATACCTGGGAGATTCAAATCCCCCATAATGATAAGATTAGATGATTCAGAATATTCTTCCAGGTATTGTATAACAGCTTGATCATATGCAAGATCAGCATTTGGAGGGCGATATATATTTATTAGTATAGTTTTTTGTCTTTGATATTGGAATTGAACACAACACCCCTCAATCTGTATCCCATTTACCAAGTGTATAGCGCACTCTATGATTGAAATTGTATCTTTGATATACAAACAGACCCCTCCACCTATTCCATTACCCCTATTGTTATAATACAAATTATATCCTGGAATAGCATTGAACCAATGGGACTCATCATTCCACCATGTCTCAGTGATAGCTATGAAGTCTATTTCGTACTTGTTCATTCTTCCTGCTAACTCCGTTAGCTTAACAATGTTTAAACTTCTGGCATTACACAGAAAAAATATGAGTTCGTCAGATGTTTGAACTAATTCCGATGCAGTGCTCCCCCTTTGCCCCCCCCCCGTTTTTAGTTTAAACACCGGTTAATTACGGATAAGAATTGTTTGCCAAGGAGAAGACTTCCTTTTTTACTCAAATGAAGACCGTCCCAACTGAAAAGACTGTAATCCTTTTCGAATGTTTCCCAATGTGTAATGCAGGTGATATTACTGTTTAAGGTCCATTTGCGTAGCCATTCATTCACTTCTTTAATTTTATAATGAATTTTCTTAGATGCACGAGGTATGGGTAATATTTCAGAGAGGCAAATTTCGGAATTCAAGGATTTTAGGGTGCTGACCAGGGACACATAGCTATTTTTTTATATCGTTGACAGAAAATGTATTTATGTCATTTGTTCCTACATGGACTACAACCAAATGATTTGTACTCCCATTTTTAAGGACATTTGGAACCATTCTCTCAATATCCCTTATCCAAGCACCCCTGAAACTGGGACACATTCTGTTTTGTTTATCACTATTACAAATATGTCCATCCATGTATTTGATTATTGAGTCACCTAAAACTATGACCTGTCTAGGTTCCTCACTATCCATTTTTTCTGAGTGCACAATAGGGCTTCCAGATAACTCTGTGTGTTCTGTTGTAATAACATGCATTGGAAATGCATTACTAATTTCGGGAATTGAATTATGTATTTGAGCATTAGTTTCAACAACATCCCTTTCTTCTTTGCTACAGAGAAAAATAAAGCAGTAACAGAAGAGACACCTTGCAAAAAACAATTTGAATCAGAAGATTACAGCAGTAATCTGTAAGCACACCCTTTAATAATGCAGCTGAAAGTATACCCTGCAACAACAATTTGAATCAAAGAAAAATACAGTAGTGAAATGTTAGCAACAAACAGTAACAACCCCTGTGAGTACAAAAGGATACAGTAAATCTGCCTAGCCAAAAGAAGCCTTACTCTTTTTCCTTGCTCTGATAAGGTTCCTTGCTCTCTCCTTACAAGCAACCTAAAAGGAAAGAGCTCATGTGAATGCCAGCAAACCTAGTCTTCCACCTTCAAGATATCAACTAACCTGACCTTTAAACCCTTCCTTCTGTTGGAAGTTTATACATTTTAGTGATCTTTTCAACATTTTCTTAGCCATTTGAAACAGTGCTATACTTGTAGCACAATATTTCCAACATGATAAAGAATTAATGGTGAAGTCTGCACTTGTAGAAAGGATGTGAAGGGTACCGTAGCGGTCAATACATACTGCAAGTGCCATTCTGACATACTGTACTGTATAGTACAGAGCATGCAAAATACAATATTATAACACTGGTATCAAAAATACAGCAATATGATTGGCTGGTAGGATTCACACAGCATTACAGTACATATATGCCTGTTACACTCATGTACAGACTGACTACCATCAGTGGCAGATTTATGTCATGGCATGAGAGTGAGTGCCTCCCCCTTTGATCAACCAGGTGTGCCAACCCCTTTGCTTAAGTGGAAACTAAAGCTGGCTGGTATATGTCTTTAACCCTTTCTCATCAGAAATATATATAAGTAAATTGAAAAAGAGCCATGCATGTGTCTTTCAGGTGTGAAGGGGTTGATCTTCCCTGCATAATTCAAAGAGAAGCAGGCAGTCACATGGAGATGACACATACCAGCTGTATGCTATAAACTTAGCAAAGGGTTACCTTGGGCTCAACTCTGAGCCGACAGAAAAAGAGATTTACAACTCTGATTTAATTATTAACTGGTCCAGCACTCCATTCATGTGTCTCTTAAAAAGTAAAGAACACAACACAAAAAAAAAAAAAAAACTATTATAATATGAAAAGTACTAGTAAGTTCCTTATCTTATAGGGGTATTGTCTATAAAGAAGACAGTATATCACCAGCTGCACACTAAATTCTTCATAGTTATATTTTCTTCTTTATTTATATAATGTTTCCAGCATGAAATCCTCATGTAAAAACCCCCAATGTTTCACCCAGGCAAGGGCTTCTTCAGGGAGGAGGATCTAGGCATAATCAAAATCAAATTATAAAATAAATGTTTCAAGCACATAACCAAATTTCATCAAGCTTTTTTGGTGCAACCTTCCTAAGACGTATGTCTTGTACAGCAACAGTATTAGTTAAATAATAATTTGGACATATGTCTGTCAGTTCATAATTTTACACAGTGTTCATGCTTAACACTAGTGTAACAACAACATCCTACCCACAGCCTTAAGTGTTCATCATCAGCAAAATACTTCTTAAAGATAACAGTAACAAAGGTACTCTAAATTGAACTCTTAAAACACATAATTCATAACAAATTGGGTTACTGTGACTGCTATGTTACATAATTTTATACATTCATACCCCAGCTTCTTCTGTAATGTAGATGTCAAACAGTTGTTCCTTCAAAGTCAGATGTTAAACATATTCACATGGCACATTTTTCATTTTTATACATCATTTTTATGTATTTCTTTACATCCATACTCCAATGTAGGATTTGTCACTCTCATACATATAAAAACATGTTTTCTAGCTTAACAGAGTATACTTTTTGTGTATGGTTCTAAAGTAACCCCCAATTTTTTTCACATAACTCACATTTTAAAGTGCAAGTCCTTAAGTTTCTTAGATCGTCCATTGTAAATTTGAGGTACTCAGTAAGACTGTTCAGCTGCTTATAAAATTCATTAAGTTGTGTCATCGTACCTTGCCAGATAAATAAATCATCAATATATCTCTTATAACTTAATGAATTTTATGAACATCTGAACAGTCTTACTGAGTGTACCTCAAATTTACAATGGATATGAGTGAACAATCTGTACCTTTCTTAGATCTGCTATTTTTTTTAAGAAATGAGGTAAGCTAGAAAATACTTTAAATAGGAAAGAGTCTGACAAGAATATGCTTTTACATTCACAGAGCTACCACCCCAGTCACATAAAAAACAGTATCCCCTACTCACAGTTTCTTAGGGTCAACAGAAACTGCAGTGTAAGAAGATGTGAAGTGAGGAGTTTGACAGAATAGTGAACAGATTCAAGAACAGGGGATATAGTAGAAGGACTGTTTCAGAGGCTAGGAAGCAGATAGAGTTAGCATCAGGAGAGAGACACAGAACTGACGAAGAGGAATCTAATAGATTGATATTGCTGTTGGAATATTCTGAGTTCACTAAATCAATAAAGATTATTTATAGTAACTGAAATATATTAGAACCAGTAAATATTCTGGAATTTAAGAACAAACTTATAGCTTTAGAGAGAGAGTCAATACCTTAAAAGACAAACTGGTGCACTTAGTATTGCCTAATCAGACACATATGAGAGGACAATTACAACAAGGACCTCTAGACCTGGTATGCACCCTTGTGGCAGGTACGTCCACTGTGGTAATACCTCTAAAAGAAAGGAAATCTTACACCCAAATGGAAATAAGATATATCCTATAAAAACACAAACTGTGACATTGATCATGTGGTATACCTCCTTACATGCCCATGTTCAAGATTCTACACGGGACAGACCACTAAACAGCTTAAACTAAGAATCAGTGAACACAAAAGTAATATTTCAGGCTGTGTGGCTGGGTGTTTGTGTTTGTCAATAGTTTAGTTTTGTGGATTTTCATGTGTTTTGGCTTGGAAGAACCAGACCATTCTTGGATGTGTTATCTATGAAAGTTTCCTGGACTAAGAAACTAGAAAACATCACCAGCAGATATTGGGATTCTCATTATAAATCAACGTTTTTGGAAGCCATCACAATCAAAGTAAGTAAAGCTAAGAAATTCTACAAGCTCTGACCTGGGGAGTGCAAACTGAATCCACATTTCCGTCTACCTTGTTGCTAAAGGGAACTGCATGTCTTTGAGAACCATTCACAACTATTTAAACAAAGGGAAGACACTGACAAAGGGTTTTAACTTCCTGCATATGCCCCAGACCAGTGTTCCAGGAATTTAACACATCCTTTGTCTTGTTACCGTAGATCAAACAGTTTACTGGTCATTTTCCTGTGGATTTGATTATTTTTACATCATTTGGCAATGGGGCAAATCCTTCCCCTGGAGGCACACCACCGAAATTGATCTGTCTCTGCTCATGTGTGAGCCTTGGGCACATCTAGCCACATTGTATACAACTATTCCAATGTTGCATTTTCAACATTACCACCTGGCATACTACTGTTCAAAAAGGAAACGCAACCTCTCTCTGACTGAACTCCGCCTATGCACCCTGAAACTTGTGCTCCTCCTCCTGCTGCTATCAGGGACTGTTCACCCTAACCCCCGGACCAAACACCTCCAACCAAAACAAACCAGCAGGCACTCTCTCAATCATGTGCCTGAACATCTGCAGTTTACTTCCTAAGCTTGATGCACTGCAAGCCTTTACCACCCAACACAACCAGGATATTCTGTCAGTAGTTGAAACTTGGCTCACCCCAAAGATTCCTGACCAGGCAATCACCCTTCCTGGCTACAGTGTCTTACAGGTTGATTGTAAGTCCAAAAGAGGTGGTGGGTGTGCCTTATATGTGAAAGACACTTTCCGAGGACACCCCATTGATTCCAATCTTCCAGCAACACCTGCTCAGATTCTTCCCATCAGACTCCTATTAGGCGCCCACAATAAGGCCCTCACAGTTGTCACTGTTTACATACCTCCTAGGGAACAGGGACCTGGTCTAACCGCTGTCCTTGACTTTGTCAAATCCCACCCATCGGACTCTGAAATCATCATTCTTGGTGACTTTAACACTAATTGGCTCTCAGCTGAAGGTGGGTCATTTAAGGACTCCATTATATCAGCTAACCTGACTCAAATGGTTGACTATGCAACCAGAAAGAACTACAGAACTGGGACCTGCACCCTATTTGACTGGATCCTAACCAACCACCCCTCTCAGATCATGAAAACCTCAGTCCTCCCTGACTCACTCAGTGACCACTCTCCCATCAGCTGTACCTGGTCACACAAATTCTATAAGCCCCCTTCAAAAATCATCACCAGCAGAGTCCTACCCCGTGGTCAGCTACCCCACCTCGAATCGCACCTCAGTCTGCAGGACTGGTCCCACATCTTCAAGGCAACAGATATTAATACTGCACTGGAGCAATTTATTCACATTTTCAGTGAAGCCTGTAATAAATTTGTCCCCCTCAAAAAGTGTAAAGTTAAATCGCTCTGTAACCCTTGGCTGTCAGGAGACCTCCTAAAAAAACTTAAATCCAGGGACCACCTCTGGGAACTCGCTAGAAACTCCGGTTAGCAACTCGACATCCAGAATTATAAACGGGCACGGAACGACTGCACCAAATCCATTCGGCAACAGAAATCTGACTACTATAAAAATGCCCTCACTAATTCTTGGGGAAATGGGAGGGATTTCTGGAAAAACATTAAAGATGTCACTGGGAAGCAGCCAAAATCTTCGCCGAACATACTCAACATAAATGGGCAAACTACAGTCAACTCTAAAACTATTGCGAACACTTTTAGCATCGCTTTCACTGACCTTAGCAGTGTTCTCCCCTCAGACTTCTTCCAAGATGTGTCAATTCCCACCCCCCCAACTCCTCCACCCACGCCTGTCACCCACCTTTCTACTTTAAAGCACTAAAGAAACATCAAGTCTGAAACTACATTGCCAAAGCCATCAGCAAATCTAGAACAAGCAATGACACACTTGACCTCAAGCTACTGGCCCTAACGCTTGACGAGGTACTCGGGCCCCTCACCAAGATCTTTAATCTCTCGCTTTCCTCTAGCCAATTCCCAGACAAATGGAAAATGGCCACTGTTACCCCAATTCACAAAAGTGGTGATAAGGCTGACCATGCGAACTTCCGCCCTATCTTCATTCTGCCCCCCCATCGAAGGCACTGGAACGTATAGTAGCAGACCAACTTACTGAGCATCTGGACAATTATAACATTGTCTGTAAACAGCAACATGGCTTTAGAAAAGGTCATAGTACATCCTCTGCCTTACTCGAATTCACCAGCTCCAATCACAGCTCCCTCGACAATGGACAACTAACTGGTGCTATTTTCATCGACCTGACCAAAGCCTTCGATACTGTCCACCACTCCCTCCTGCTGAGCCAACTAAAAAATGCTGGTCTCTTCAATGATTCAATCTGTTGGTTCAAAAACTATCTTGAAAACCACACCCAGCGTGTAAAAATTGGAGATGTGCACTCTGATTCCAAACCTGTCCTCTCTGGAGTCCCCCAGGGTTCAATACTGGGCCCCCTACTCTTCAGTCTGTTCCTTAGCACCCTACCGGACTCCTGCACTGAACATATCACCCTGTATGCCGATGATGCAGTAATCCTTGCCACACACCAGGACCCGAAGAAATTGCATGAAAATCTCCAACTCGGCTTCTCCTCAGTTGAGAATTGGCTCATAAAGCACAAACTGATCCTTAATCAAAAAAAAAAAGGCTATGATCTTCAGCAGCTCCCATAATAAACATAAGCACTTCCAACTCTCTGTTATCACCAGACAAGGTGCCGCACTGGAACAGGTCAAAAACTTTAAATACCTCGGGTTCACCCTTGACCCTCACCTCTCCTACACTGCCCACATTGACCATGTTGCCAAAGCCGCTAACTCCCGGCTAGGCCTGCTATTCCGTCATAGGAAATACCTGACACCCGAAGCACTCGCTGTCGCTGTCCAGAGCTCCATCATATCCATCATTGATTATGGCATTATCATTTATGGCTCTGCTACAACCACCGCACTTAAACGTGTATCCACCGCCCTCAACAAGGCCTGTCGACTTGTCACTGGCTCCCAATGCCTAACTCACACCTGTGACCTCTATTCTCAAACTGGATGGTTGAATCTTGCCAATCGAATAAAACACCAAACTTGTATTACTACTAAGAAAATCTTGCTGGGCCTTGCCCCCGAGTCTGTGCCCTCATACAACCAAGAATCCACACCGACATACCAGGGGATCGAAACCTCAGCTTCTGCAAATCCGCGTGCCGCTGGCACAAGGCCAAAGATCCTTTGCTTACCGGGCCACTAGTTGGTACATCGGTCTTCCCAGCGACATCTCATCCTCACTATCGCTCAGCACTTTTAAGACTCGTCTCCGCCTAACACTCACTGCCTCCAACCTCTGTGACTGTTGTGGCTAAACATGTCTTTTGGTTCCATAGCTGAAGATGCCCTTTTTGGATCCACATCTACTCCTGCACTTTGCCAGCACCCCCTCCTATCTTCACCTCCCCTGCTGGCCCATGACAAATGCCACCCGGCTGCACTACCTCTATTCTTATCTGCCTTCCACCCCTCCTCTCTCTGTCCTCCCCCAACCTACCTCCCCTTTTCTCCCATCCACTTAGTCTCCCTGATTTCACCCTCCTCCTTTCCCTTTCCCCTCCCCAAAGTTTCACCTTATTGTTCTTTTTTCATCTACAAGACTATGTGTTTTTTTTTATTTTATAAACTGTTATCTTTGTTTATGATTGTCTCAACTGTACCAATGACGTGGAACCTTTGTAAAAGAGCCTTGGCTCAAAGGTATTTGTAATCCTAGAACAAATAAATAAATAAATTAGACTCATCTCCAGTAACTAGACATTTTGTAGAGGCACAACACACAGTTGCAAACCTTAAATTTTGGGGGATCAAGAGGGTGGAGGCACCAGCAAGTGGATGGGATTGAAATACAGCATTTGAGAAGCGTGAAACATATTGGATGTATACTGTGGAAACAGTAGGAGACAGATGGGGTATTAATGAGGATATAAATTGGTCAGTAAGTTGGTAATGTGGAAACATCTTTAGATGCTCACATTATCAGATCACGGCCTGCTGTTAGTCTGCTCTGAGCTAAATACACACAAAAAAAACACCCTCCGGTGTCCCCCCCCCTTTTTCCTCCTGATTCCCCCCCCCGACAGACTTGACACTTTACTAGTATCCACATAGATCTTAGCCTTAGGAATAGGGAACTTAATAGTTCCTTTTTCACAATAGTTATATATATATATTGTAGATGTCAAACTTTCTAATGGCCACCCATACACCTTTTCCTTGGAACAGTGTAGTGGAGCGAAAAGCCCACAGGTGAGGTGCTGTACCAACAAATAAAACTAGTTATAACAGATATTAGAAGGACTTGATCTGCCACCCCCACACACATTTTTTTTCATGGCTACCTTCTAATACTGGTTTAAATCATTCCAAGCTACAGCGTCAGGGTAAAATATTTACATAGATTTAAAATCACATTACTACTGGCTAAAAAAGTATGGAAGGTTGACTAATTAAGCAATAATGCCCGACAGGGTGTGTGTCGTGCTGGGATAACTTCACGCCTCAGGTGACTGGGCACGAGGCTGTAGGCCGAAGGCACTTGGAGCAGTGGTTGGCCCGGTGGGAGGTCAGGAAGCAAGGACCCTGAATTTTTTAATTAAGCGAGGGTGGGTGCAGTGCACCCATGGGAGGAGAGAACTCTGCAAGGCCACAGAGGCCTATTAATATGAATTATGGGGCGGAATAAGGCGGGGCAAAGGAGAAGAGTGGCAGTAAGGCCACAGTTAGGCCTAGATCTTAAAGAGGCCAAGCTAAGAAAGGCCTAGGAGTGTTAAAAGGGGCAAGTCATGCCCAGCACATTTAAGAGAGGGTACCAGGCCCAATATAAATAAGTGGGCACCAGACTCAAGGTAAAGTGGGCACCAGGACTGAGGTAAAGTGGGCACCAGGCCTGAGGTAAGGAGGGTACCAGGCCCAGTGTGTTTAGGGCTACCTGGCCCGATGTAAAGCAGGGCAAACCAGCCCAGTAGTGGTAAGGGAGTCCCGGCCTAGTGAGTGAGGGCAAGCCAGTCCAGTGGTAGTAAGGGCAGCCCCAGCCTAGTGAGTTAGGGCAAGCCAGCCCAGTGGTAGTAAGGGCAGACCAGGCCTAGCCAGCAAAGGCAAGCCAGCCTAGTAGTAAGTAAGGCATAAAGGCCCAAAGCAAATAAGGTATTCAGGCCTCTACTGTTCAGGGCAACTAGTATAGGGCAAGTGAGACATACTAGTATAGTGATTGGGGCATTCCTAGCAAAATGTTCCAGGTTAGCCAGATCCTATTCAGGAAGGCCCTACAGTCAGAAAAGAGCCCATTCAAGGGTGCTTAGCTCACAATAGGTTACAAAGTAACTGTAACGACTGTACTGTTTATGTCACTGTTTATTGCTCAAGCATCTAAACAATTGGGCATTGGGTAGAAGCACCAAGACTGCATTGTGACATTAGGATTGTGGTTATTTGCCCCTGGTTGTCTGAACTATTGCCCCGTGCATCTGAACTATTACCCCAGGCATATGAACTATTGCCCAGTGCATCTGAACTATTGCAACAGGCATATGAACTATTGCCCCATGCATCTGAACTATTGCCCCAGGCATATGAACTATTGCCCCACAAGTAAATAATTGCACCAAAATTGATAATTTGCCCCCTTCTCCTGGCAAATTATATAGTCATTATGCAGTTCTCTTGGCATTGCAAGAAGGTGCATCTAATAGCTACTTTGTTGCTAGCGTATGGAGACAGTCTCAATCTTCTACCACATTGATGTTCCATGGTGTGGTCTGCTGCTCTGCATGTCCAGAATCAGTCTCTACCCGAAAGAAGATGTCTTTATCACCATTCTTCACCAGAAAGAGTCCCACCATCAGATCATCTACTCCATCCATGTCATCCGCCGAAGTTGAGTTCGTCGTCGTTCGTACAAGTCGAACCCGCCGTTTCTTCTGTGCTACAGTTCGAAGTTACGTTCACCAAAGTTCAAGCGCATCACGACCACTGTGCCAGTGTTGCTTCATTTGGTTCCTGCTCTGGATGTCCCAGAAGTGGTCGCCCTCAGCAGAAGAGTGTGCACATCCTGGAGAACCTGATCTGCGCCTCCTGATCATTTGCCACAAGTTAACCATTGAAGCCCAGTGCGGGATGCGTCTGCCATTTTCTTGTTTTTGTTCTAGTTCCTTGAGACAAGATTACAGAATCAACCATCTTCACTTCAGATCCTTCCGGTTCCTGGTTGCATCAGAGATCCATCTCAACCTCAGATCCTTCAAAGTCTTGCTGGCCCTTGGAGTGCTGCAGCATTGTTCAGATCGTGAAAGTCCTCCAGTGGATTCGTCGCCATGCTTCTCCTGGTTTCTCTTTTTCCTTGGCAGCCCTGGAAGTGGGTTTTGGCTCAGGAATCCTTTACATCCAGTGTTGAATCCGACAGCCCGTAAGTGGGTTCAATCCAGGAACCAGCTTCTCTGGTTCTTTCTTTCCGGCAGCCTTGGAGAGAGTGGGTTTTGCCGAGAAACCTATGGTCTGTTTCCCAAACCTCTCACCACCCCAGTGGCCTCAACTAGGTCCTTGCTGGGAATTGTGCCTAAGTGTTCTACAGTTCTGTTTTACTTCCCTTGTAGCTACCAACGGAGAACGATGGTGCACACGAAGACTTCAGACATTTGTACTTTGTGATGATTCTGTGGTAATTGTAAAACCAGATATTATGGGTAGTGGATAACACCTGATTCCTGTCTAAGTACTAGTTTTACTTACAGGTTAGTGCTAAGAAATTTTAGAGTATAGTGGCAATAGGCCAAGGTGCATCTCAAAATACTTTTGTAATTATTTTAGCAGTGTTTGATAAAAGTAATTCTGTTATCTCTAGCGCCCTGTTGTTGTGGTACCTAACTCTCCTGTGACTGTGCCTCCCTGCCCACTGGTTCTGAATAAATGCCCTGCAGCCCCGAATCTCTTGGATGACTCCTGCCTCTCCTTGCCTGGGTAACTTTTATCTTATCCACAATAATTCGGACCTTGGTGTTCCACTCACTGATTCCATCTTCATTTCAGAGCACCACACCTGCAATTAGATACTTGCATTAAATTAAAATAAGTTTTTTGTTGTTGTAATTATCCCTAGGAACCATTATGTAATGGGATTACACTGAGAAAGGCAACTTTGATGATCAAGAAACTTAAGGACTTACAATTTAAAATGTAAGTGTTGTGTGGAAAACAAATTGGGGTTTACTTTAGAACCATATACAAAAAGTATACTCTTTGTAAAGCTAGAAAACATGTTTTCATATGTATGAGAGAGTGAGAAAACCTAACATTGGAGTGCAGATGTAAAGAAATACATAGAAATGATGTATAAAAATGAAAAATGTGGCAGGTGAATATGTATAAGTCAGAATTGCCACTACAGGGGACTAGAGAGAGATAGCTATAAAATGAAAAAAGGGGGAAATTAAAATGGTTAGAGTAAAAAAAGATAACATTTTGAGCATTAAACCAGAAATATGGAGATCTGGTAAAGCTTTACTTATTTTATTGACTAGATGGTGTTTTAACATCTAACATTCAAGGAACAACTGTTTGATTTCTACATTACAGAAGAAGCTGGGGTAAAAATGTATAAAATCATCTAACACAGCAGTCACACTAATGCAATTTATCTTATGAATTATGTGTTTTAAGAGTTCTAATTAGAGTAAATTTATGTTGCTGTGTTATCTTTAAGTAGTATTTTGCTGATGATGCAGAACACTTAAGGCTGTGGGTAGTATGTTGCTGTTACACTAGGGTTAAGCATGAACACTGTGTAAAATTATAAACTGACAGACATATGTCCCAATTATTATTTAACTCATACTGTTGCTGTACAAGACATAAGTCTTAGGAAGGTTGCACCAAAAAAGCTTGGTGAAATTTGGTTATATGATTTAAACATTTATTTTATCATTTGATTGTGATTAAGTCTAAATCCTCCTCCCTGATGAAGCCCTTGCCTGGGTGAAACATTGAGGGTTTTTACATGAGGATTTCATGCTGGAAATATTATATAAATAAAGAAGAAAATATGACTATGAAGTGTAACCCCCTAGTTACCCGGGGTTACTAGAATCCCAGTAAGACCTAGTGGTAGGTAGGGAAGGCAGCTTGTGAAACTCCAGTTAAATGGGTTTCACACTGTCTCACTCTGTTCTCAGTCTCAGCTGAGACTGAGGGATGACATCAACAATAGAACTTTCGCAGCTGCATAAGCCACATTGGAATCTGCAGCAGAGGGAGTTAGATAGAACGTTGGGAGTTTTCAAGTAAATTAGTGTCCAGTTTGTCTTCAGTAAGCGAAGAGAGAGTCTGCAGTTTGGCTTGAGGAGTGAAGTTGTACTCAAGTGGTGGAGACCGCTGTTCGGGTCTCAGTGCCCCCTCCCTCCGGGGGGGAAGGGATGATGTAAAGATCTCTAGCAGATTCCTGGGGCAACCCCCTTAATTCTGCTAAGTGGAAGAAAAGCTGCCTGTTTAGTCCAACATTTATTTTTGGAAGATGAAAGACTTGTGAGTCGCCTGTGGGGCACTTGCAACTAAAGGGTGAGTGTCTGCTCTGGCTAAAAGGGCATATGTTTTCTTCACCCTGAGACTTTTGTGAAAATCTAGGGATTTAACTACATATTGGGAAGCCTAGAGAAATGGGCCAAACAAGGAAAGTAGTGTCAAATCCTAGAGTGTTGTGTGATTCAAATAATATGTAGAGGAGATGCGACATACATCTACCCTTTAATCTACATTTAGAAGTTCAGCAAAGGAATGGTTCAGTTTTCCCAGGGGAAATGGCCGGGTATGGGCTGTGGGAGCTGGAGGTGGGTGGACCCCCCATCTTTAGTGACCAGGTCCACCTCTACGGATTTCTTCTGTGGTTGCTACTTTGTCTCATGCACTTGGCCAGTGATGGGGGAAGTACCCAGATGTGGGATTGCAAGGAAAAATTCTCTCTAGGAGTCGCAGACTCTAGGTGGTGTGGGGAGCCATGACAAGGAAAAATTCTCTCTAGGAGTCGCCGACTCTAGGTGGTGTGGGGAGCCACAACAGGATAATTGGTTCATTCTTCCAATGGACTGCAGATCCAGTGGCCGGCACGGGAGCCGGGCCAGTGGGGAAAACCCAAGTGTGTACAAGTCGGGGAAGTGTACCCAAAGCTGCGTACAAGTCCGGGCTGTGTGCCTGGTAGGTTCAGAGCCTGAGGGTTGGAAATGGTGATAAAGTGTTCTGTAGTCTCTAATCTGCATTACCAGGAAATGTAACCCCATGGGGGTCCGTCTATGCTTTGTTTTGTTCAGCTAGTATGTGAATAAAAGCCACACTGAAGAATTCCATTCCTGGTTCTGGACATTACAGTTATTGCTTCCTGTGTTCGGATTTTCTTGGGTGCCCCTGTGCAGAGTAGTCAAACCTAGGTCTCCCTGTGCCGAGTAACCTCATCCTCCCCGAACCCAGGTCCCCACCAGGTACTACTGTCAGCTTCAACAGCATGCCACCTGTCATTTTGGCAAAAAGGCAGGGGTGAGGGGTTACAAAAATGGAGGCACCGCTTTGGATTTTGTTCTGGGAGGAAGGTGCTTGGGCAGGGGGCTAGCGTTTTGGCTATCTGGCAGTGGGTAGCCCAAAAAGCTGAAGCAATTTCCCTAGTGTGTTGCTGTGTGCTGTGAATCTTGTGCTGCTGTTTTAAAATGCCAACTGTTTACCAAGGAGCAGTAAAGCCAAAGAGTGTGCCCTTGTCCTGCATCAAAATAGTTTACAGTGTTTTTGCCTGCTTTAAAATGAACTGTTGTGAAGGAAAGTATGGAAGACTAGGGGTAGCAACAGAAAAATTGTGCTCTGGACGTTTGAAATGCTTTTTAAAATGTCTGAGAGACTGCAGGTTTAATGGCTATGTTAAATGGCTGAAATGGGCTCCCGCCGTGGAGTCAGTTGAAAAAAAAAGTTGCATTCTGCAGTTTAAATTTGCCTGCTCGACGATCGCCGTGAGGAGAAGAGCCCTCGCGAGGAAGAAGAGGCTCATTTGCATGGCATTGTGTGGTTGATCAGGCTGCAATCAGTCCCGCCCCTCAGCCAGCTCTACAGTGACTGCCCCAGCATTCGAGAGGGAGTGTGAGTGAAGTGCGTGTACTGGCAGTGGAGGAGCGTCGCGGAGTGTTAAACTCGTTGTAAACAGCTTAAAAATAGACTTTATAGTTTAAAATTGGGCTCAACCCACTAATCGAACATCAGGATTGCAAGTTTGGTGATTGAAAAGACGATTGCTAGGACTGCCTGCCCGTTTGTGTACCAAGGCCTTCAAGAACTGGCTGCAGGCCGTTTCTCCATCGCAGCAAACTGCTACTGATAACAGTAAGTAACCATCCTTGAAACTGCTCAAACAGTGATTTTCAGTCCTATGCCATATAAATGTGTGTGCAGCAGTGTAGTCGCTTTGCAAGTAACGACTGTGTAAAGTCCTGCCAGCAAGTTCAAGTTTGTTAAGCCATTGACTGTGTGCATAGTAATGAATTTAGCCTTAGTTTAAAGTTTGCAGGCAGAGAGAGAGTGTGGGTTGTAGCAAAGTGCAGCACTAGAAATACAGGCAATCCTGTGCTAAAAACCTGAAGCTTTAAGGGACTGTAATAAAAGAAATGATACCAGCATGTAAAAAGTCCATGGAAAATCCTGTAAATGTGTTTAAAGCCAGAACAGAGCAAGTTGTACAGTTTGAGCAAAGTTATCAGTAGTTTGTGTAAATCGGGTGCGTAGTGGCTTGACCCAGATTCTAAATGTTGATGCACAGGAGTGCTGCCGCCGCCATTACAGGGTGGGGTAGTAAAGTAAACACAGCAGCAGAGGAGCCATTTTACAGCTAAAGAGTGTGTTCAGTAAAGTTGGGACTTTCAGTTACAGTGAACTTTTGTTTGTTTTTCTGCAGTTATGGTCTCAGGACCAGCTCATTACCCGGATCATGCCCAGGTTGCAGTAACAGCAACAGTAAATAGACTGAGAGATATTGAAAAGTGGTGCTATGGAGGGCAACTGCCTTCTCAGGTGGCGATTCCTAATTATCCAGTGCGTGTATGTCAAACATGCTTGGGAGCTGGAAGGGACATCTTCATGATTCCTCACTGTGCTGGATGCCTAGAAAAATATGGCTTGTATAAAGTGCCTCCAATTCATTTGGCCCCCACATGGACAAAAATTCAGGAATCTGCAGTTGGCAGCACACAGCACCAGGCGGAGCCTGTGGAGGAAGGCCCCTCGGGGGAGTGTGGCACAAAGCTAGAGGGTGCAGAGTTAGAGACAGAACCAGAAGTTGAAGTTCTGGATGCTGGATCCCAGAAGGAAAGTTCGGATAAAGCATCAATAGATCCCTGGGGGGGGGGCCCTAGCCCAAGTCTCTTAGGTGAAGATGAGATGCGGGAGGCCTTTGTGTGGGAGGTGTCGACCTCCGCTCCTAGTGATGAGTGGATAGTCTCAGGGGTGAGTACGACTGCTCACTCCTGGGCTCAGATCCTCAGTGAAGAGGAAGATGAGGGGGAACCTATGTGGCCTTGTGAAAAAGGAAAGGGTACACAGCCTCAAGATCCTGCCTCAGAGGAATGTATGGAAGAGAGTAGTGATGCCACTACCCTGGCTTTACAGGAGGAAGAAGTCAGGGATCCGTTTCTACTTTCTTTAAGGATGCGAAGCTGGCAGAACCAGGACTGGCCACCCCCAAGCCAGGCCAGCGGTCTCAGATTGACCAAAGCAAGTAAAGAGGAGAGACTGGTTCGTAGGAAGGCAAATGAGATCTATGGTATGATCCTTCCTACCTTTCCTCGGAAAGTCTGGGAGGAGATTGATAACTGCAGGAAATCCTGGATCTGGGATGAAGCCATGAAAAGTGTGCATCCCGGGGCCAACAAGCATGTAAAGAATAGACTGTTCCACGAAAAGTATACCCAGTGGAAGAGAGGCAGGACACTGTTTATGGACAGAGTGAGAATAGTGGACGGAGAGGGACGTGAAATCTCCCACTGTGTGAATTATGTGCACCCAGATGGGGTAATAATTCAAGCTCCTGACCCCCGGTACTATTGGCCTTAGTGCAAGGACCTCTCAGCAAATGTGCCTGTGCCTACTAAATGGAGAGCCGAGCAGTGGTAGTCAATACTGCCACATCAGACTGTGAAGTGCCTTATTGATCCACCAATATGGACATCCAGGACTCAGGTGCCCCACATTCATCAGTCTACAGTGTACTGGCCTTCCCATAAAACCACCAACTGGCCCACCAGATGACTTCAGATCCAGAGAGGACACCATCCCAGCTGTATCCTGTTCATCGCCTGGTAATCGGATGACGTCGGACCAGCTGTTTTCTTTTTTGTTCCTGTTCTAAGGTTCCGTCTCCAGAGATAACATCAACCCAGCTGTTCCCAGATGTGCCCTCCTGTGGGTTCCCGGAAGATGTCCACCCAGCTGTATCGGAAGAAATGCTGCCAGGGAGAGTCTTCGTCAGAGGTGCAGGTTGGTGCCGAATCTCGTACTACAAGTGGCTGGTAAGTCCGAACTTTTCTATCTTTATGACATTGCAGTACACACCCTACACTAACAGACTTCAAAATGTGTGAACTGTCCTCAAAGACTCTCCCCTTCGGGACTTTGGCCTGTTAGAACTGTGCTTCACCGGGCTCCGGCCCAGGAGAGACTCTTTATTGGACTAGCCTTCGGGCCTTGTGGTCATTAGTTGGGACTTTTAGGGCACTCCATCCCCCCCAAATGTGTATTGTAAATAATGTCGTTGTTTTCTAATGTAAATACTGTTTTTCTATCTTTTTCTAAAAAAAAAAAGAAATTTTTGGGGATTCTGCAGTGTTTTGATGGTAGGGGTTTAGGTAGACTGTGTATGCAGATTAGGAGCGTGTGTTTTGTCTTTCTTTTTCTTACAGGTGTTCCTGGGAAGACAGAAGAGAAGACAAGAAGAGGAGGAGGGGCTCATCGGAGTTCCTCATCAGTGCTTTAGTGTGTTTAGAAATTTAAAGAACTGTGTTGTTATGGTTGTTATTGCTGTATTAACCCTTTCCTTCCACAGTTGTGGTTGTGGGGGTAGGGAGAAAGCAGTAATGTGGTATTTTAATGGTGTGGTTGCAGGTTGCCCAGTAAGACCTAGTGGTAGGCAGGGAAGGCAGCTTGTGAAACTCCAGTTTAATAGGTTTCACACTGTCTCACTCTGTTCTCAGTCTCAGCTGAGACTGAGGGATGACATCAACAATAGAACTTTCGCAGCTGCATAAGCCACATTGGAATCTGCAGCAGAGGGAGTAAGATAGAACGTTGGGAGTTTTCAAGTAAATTAATGTTCAGTTTGTCTTCAGTAAGTGAAGACAGAGTCTGCAGTTTGGCTTGAGGAGTGAAGTTGTACTCAAGTGGTGGAGACCACTGTTCGGGTCTCAGTGCCCCCTCCCTCTGGGGGAAGGGATGATGTAAAGATCCCTAGTAGATTCCTGGGGCAACCCCTTAATTCTGCTAAGACGAAGGAAAGCTGCCTGTTTAGTCCAACATTTATTTTTGGAAGATGAAAGATTTGTGAGTCGCCTGTGGGGCACCTGCAACTAAAGGGTGAGTGTCTGCCCTAGTTAAAAGGGCATATGTTTTCTTCACCCTGGGACCTGTGTGAAAATCTAGGAATTTAACTACATATTGGGAAGCCTAGAGAAATGAGCCAAACAAGTAAAGTAGTGTCAAATACTAGAGTGTTGTGTGATTCAAATAATATGTAGAGGAGATGCGACATACATCTACCCTTTAATCTACATTTAGAAGTTCAGCAAAGGAAGGGTTCAGTTTTCCCAGGGGAAATGGCCAGGTATGGGCTGTGGGAGCTGGAGGTGGGCGGACCCCCCATCTTTAGTGACCAGGTCCACCTCTACGGATTTCTTCTGTGGTTGCTACTTTGCCTCATGCACTTGGCCAGTGATGGGGGAAGTACCCAGATGTGGGATTGCAAGGGAAAATTCTCTCTAGAAGTCGCAGACTCTAGTGTGGTGTGGGGAGTCATGACAAGGAAAAATTCTCTCTAGGAGTCGCAGACTCTAGGTGGTGTGGGGAACCACGACAAGGAAAAATTCTCTCTAGGAGTCGCCGACTCTAGGTGGTGTGGGGAGCCACGACAGGATAATCGGTTCATTCTTCCAACGGACTGCGGATCCAGTGGCCAGCAGGGGAGCCGGGCCAGTGGGGAAAACCCAAGTGTGTACAAGTCGGGATGTGTACCCAAAGCTGCGTGCAAGTCCGGGTTCCCCGAATCCAGGTCCCCACCAGGTACTGCTGTCAGCTTCAACAGCATGCCACCTGTCATTTTGGCAAAAAGGCAGGGGTGAGGGGGTACAGAAGAATTTAGTATGTGGCTGGTGATATACTGTCTTCTTTGTGATAGATTTGCCTCTTACCAGCCCCAAACATGAACTTATGAATGAACTTTTGAGGGAAGGGACCCACCCACATTGCACTTCTGTATTGTCTATAAAGGTCATACAGGAACCAAATTTAGTGGAAGAATCCAATTATTTCCATCCTGCATTAGTCAAATGTGTAATACAAAAATAAAAAAAATGTCAGTTTTCTCCACTCTTATGGTGTCCAAGAATATAAATATCCATTCTCTGTATGTACATAAGAAGAAGAATTCAATCTGTGTATGTTCCAGTTTAAAATCTAACACTTTTATATTTGTTTCTTGCTTTATTTTGTCCAGCACCTGTGCTGTAACAGTTCTATCAGTTGCAATGGTGGTTCCAAGGAAGCATGGGGGGTGGGGGCTGCTAAAACACCCCAAATTCTATTATATTGAATATTATCCCATTGTCCTGGACCAAAATGACATTGTTTTAAGAGCAGAGTGCTTCCCAGCTACTGCTTTGTGTTTCTGCCTTTTAATCTCTGCATGCAAGCTGTCCATAGTTGAATGCCCCATATATTACAGCACTTCTGTACAGGAGAGAATGATGGCACTTGGATAAAGGAGGTACAGTGAATGATACAGCTGTGATAGTGCTTGTATATCAGAACTGAGTAAGCACTTTTATGTTAAACCCCAAGGTCTACACCTTGATAACTTACCCCTGTTCAACCAAGTTTCCCTAAATTTGGTATGCATGAAGTCTGGGCCAGGGTTCTCTGGATCATGGAAAGTTTGTCATTTGTTTTGTTTTTTTTTGGGGGGGGCAAAGTTACAGAGGTGCAAATTCTCTAAAATGTACCCAAATAAAGAGTTTTCTTTTGTTCACCTGTAACTAAAAAAACTGTTTGCTTTAAATCAGAAACATGCTGGTTTTATGCAGTGTGACCCAAGGTACATGTTTTTACAAGTGAAAAGTTTTTAACATTTATAGTTTTCAAAATTTAAGCTAAAAACTGTGCCGTTTTCTGTGCATGCTCAGTTCAACACACAAATGTTCTTAGGACAGCTGAATGTTTGTGTTATGGTTTGATCATTAGTGATTTCTTTGTTACAGCTTACATGAGCCACTTATAGTCAATGGTTTCAGCTCATGTCAGCTGTGACAAAGAAATCAGGGATGCCAAACCTGCCTACACAAAAACTCAGTTATCTTTAGACCCCCCCCCAACCCACCTTTTAATTAAAACTGCTGGCAGGTGCCCAGTCCTGCTGGCTCTTACACCCCTCCCAACATACATCTTGATAACATAGCCGGTGTGCCCAATCCCACTGACCAGTACCTCCTCCCTCCCAACCCATGTCTTTTCAAAAAGAACAGCCATTGGGCCCAATCCTACCAGCCAGTAGCCACCCACCCACCCACCTTCCTGACACTGTTTATAATGGCAGGTGCCCAGTCCCACCACTGTATTTGTCAATAAACTGCTAGAGATTTTCTGTCTGGTGTGGACCTGGTCTACTGAAGACATTTTGAAACTAGGGTGATGCCAATTGTGGGCTACAAACTTGTGAACAACAGCCAGCCCAGCCTGAACTATATGAAGTACATTGCTTAGAAAACTAGACTCTAGTTTTCTAAGCAATGTAGACATCAGTTGTGCATGTTTTGGTAGAAAGAAATAATTTTAATATGCTAATTCATTAAAAAAAAGACTAACATTGCAATGTAGAATAACTGTACTGGTGGAATAACAGTTGAGCAACTCTGCTGTTTGGTAAAATCTATGTGCCCTGCATGCCTGTTCCCACTTTTTTTATAAAACAGTATTTTTTTTGTTTTGGTTTTTTAATGCAGACCCAGCATAGCCATGTCTCATGTCCTGGAAGGCAAGGTCTGAATTCTGAAAAGACAGCATTTAAAACCAAGGGCCATGAGTATCATGTTCACATGGGTCTTCACCTTTATGACAATCTGACCCTATTGCAGGATGAGGTGCCTACTACAGGGGACACAACTGTCACAAACTGAGCTGGATTTATAAAAGCCAACACACTAGCACAGCTCCAAGGAAAATATATCGCAAACAGAGCCCAAGAACAACATACAAATCATCTGAATAATGTTCTCGGGCTCTCTTCATGATATGCTTTTCCCTTGAGCTGTACCAGTGATGTCAGCTTGTTAGAGACACTTTCACTCATTGCAGGGTTTCAGTATTTGGGGCAAGTAGTCAGATTTGGAGCCATGGAAGCAACCAGTGTGTACTTTCGTAATCCATGTGTTTATAAACCTGGAAACAAGACAGGGCTCAAATATACCCTTAATGGTCAAAGGAAACAGTTCTAATATAACATAGATGCAAATGATGTGATTTACATCAGCAAAAAGACAAATGCTTTTCACAGAAAGAGTGGTAACACAGTGGAATGCACTGCCAAAGAGGTGGTAACCTGCAAGTTGGTGGGCAGTTTAAAGAAGGATGGGGCAAAGTGAGGGGGAAGGTTTCTGTTATGCGGGTGGGGGCGGAGAGGCAGCTGCAGTGTAATTGACTGCTTGTTACACATTCGATTAGACATGATAGACTGCACAGCCTGCATCTGCTGCCAGTTTCATATGTTTGTACAAAACAGGGTGTTGGTTGTGCTGGAATAAATCAATACCCAGAGGCATTGTGAGGCATGATATCATATGCTGAGTACATTGAACTCCTGGAAATGCAGTCATCGCAACACAGCCAGTGCACTTATATGCACTTATAAAAAGAGTTCATAATAATAAGGTCAAAAAAGTTTAAAATAAAGAAATATGATATGATAGCTTTTTAATTAATGTAAAACAGTCATTCAGTGGGACTGGTACCACTAACATGCACTAATATAGCCTGCAGTACTTAAATGAATGTGCCTGATGGCACTTACTAACAATGATTATGATAAATGTTGATATCTCTGTGAGGCTGCCATTACTGTTTGTAGCTGCCCTGTGATGGAAAGGACACTAGGAGAATTTTTGGGAGGAGGTAATCAACACTTTGCTCCTGAAACTGGGCCTAAAATGCAAAACAGTGCACCATTTCACACCTTAAATTGTAAAAATGTCCTGGGGGAGCATGCCCCCAAACCCTCCTAGAAAGGTCTGATTTTCAAGGCCAAGTGCGCCCCCCCTCAATTTCTGGATCCACCACTGACCATGGCATGAATTCTTTCTGCCAGCATTCCCTCCTGTAGTACAGCTGCAACACTGGAATAATGCACTTTGATTGTGATATCAAAAATGCTGCAATCTGATTGGCTGTTATGATTCCAACAACCTTACATGAATCCCCTGTTACAGTGTCATATGCAGACTGATCACCATGGCCTGAATTCTTCCTGACATCAGTCTCTCCTGTAGCACTGCTGAAACACTGGACTGATGGATTCTGATTCTGAACCAGCATTCTGAAACCTTTGGTGGAAAAACTATTTTATTACAAATTACTCTCTAAATCAGCTCTAATATCATGTTTGTGCACTGCAAGACATGAAGAAGGCTCTAATGGAGGTTTGTTAATTTATTTTAAAATTTATCAAGATGTGATTTGCATCAAGTACATTTTATGAAATGAAATGGAACCAGAATCTAATCAGTTGACACGGCTGCTTTGTTTTCATTTATGGTTCATTCACTCGTACAATCGCAGTCTTGTGCAAGTCTTTCCCAGGATGACATAATGGCCCATACTCCCATCCCACTTATCTTCCAATCTCATCTGTCCATTTAGTGCATTTAGTTTATTACTTTCCTGATGGTCCGCCATTCCCCTTGTTGATCTTTGATAATACTTTCTTGATATGGTCGATGTAGTGGTTGCAGTCTGTCTGTGTTAGCCTAGTGTTCCAATAGTACTGTATTTTTTTTTGCAGCTCAGAGCATGGGTACTTTGATCATCATCAAGACTCTTGAAGACTAAGCTCATCATCATAGCCTCTGTATGCCAATTAGACAAATTCTGTAGGAAAGGATGCCAACTTTTCTCATAATTGTTAATATCTTGATCCATAAAGTGTAGAGCCCTATCTACTTTATTGCAATCCATCATTCTTTCTATCCATTCCATGTAGGAAGGGGGAGTTGAATTTTTCCAATGTTGTAAGAAGATTTTTTTTGCTATGGCCAAACCTACATTTACACTTTTTTTTTGACTGGCTAGTGGGCCCTGCATCTCTATTTGTGGTCCAAATATCCCAATGCTGGGGTGAAATGGGAAATCATAACCCAGTATTGTGCCAAAACATTTAAAAATTAGGTCCCAGAATACTTTAATCTCTTTACAATTATCTAGCATATGGGATAAGGAACCCCTTTTGGTCTTACATCTTGGGCAGATTTCAGAAATTGAGCTATTTTATTCAAGCTTGCAGAGGTTAAATAGGCATATCGGATGGCATTAAATTGAATTTGGATAAGTTTATTATTCTTTACCCTAAGGTTTTCCAAATTTATGACCTCTTGCCATTTCTCTTCAGATATCCTAATTTCCAAATCCCTTTACCAAGTTTATTTAGTGGAGAATAATTGGACGGAGCCTAATTCCAGTAGTGCTTTATATAAGCCTGAGATTATGTGCCTATTTGATTCAAGTCCTAGGAAAATTTTCTCTAGAACAGAGGCTGTTATATCAAGAGATTGTTTATTTTTCTCAAATATAAAATTTTTGACTTGTAGAAATTGAAATGGACAATATCATATCTTTTCTTAAACTCTATAAATGACAAACGCCCCATCATATAGATCTCCCAATTCTCTGATATTTTTTTCATGGTACCAATGGCTGAAACTGCTATCTAGTAGAGAGGGAGGGAGGAAAAAAGGGATTGTTATATATCGGACTGTACATTGTTACAGTACCTAGTTCCCTTCCTAATTTAAGAGATTCTTTCCAAGCAAAGGCCGTGGAGCTAGTGGTGGCCAAGGCATCAATTTTATTTAGCCAAGGGGAATATAACAAGAATAGTGAACTAATTTTTAGTGGCAGATGGGCTAACTTTCTTTCTTCCAAAAGAAAACCTGCCGTTAATTTATCTTCTGGGTCATGAAACCACCACTAAACCACCTGTAGCTGAGCAGCTAGATAGCACATCCAGAAGTTCGGGCAGTCCAAGCCGCCTTTATCCTTGTCTAAGCAAAGCTTTGTTAAAGCAATCCAAGGTTGTTTCCCAACCCAAATAAATTTTCTGATTATTTTTTCCAAATCTAAAAAAAAGCTTCCTATTAAGAAGTAATGGAATTGACTGGAAAAGAAAAAGAAGTCTAGGAAGTACATTCATTTTCAAAATGTTGATCCTACCAATCAGTACTAAAGGCAAATACTGCCATTTATCAAAATCCTTCTTGATTTTCTGTAATAGTGGATCACAATTAAGTGAATTACCCTACTAGTGTCCTTTGCCAAAACAACACCTAAATATTTAATTGTCTTTATTAATTTTAATCAGGTGGGTTTATTAAATATTTTGGATCACCTAAATATAGAACCTCACTTTTGCCCCAGTTAATCTTGTAAACGGAATACATACTATATTAATTAATGGTATTATTAACCAGTGGGTATGAAATATCAGGACTATTAAGGGATAATAGGATGCCATCTGCATACAGCATTATGACCAAGTAGTGGTTATCAACTTGGACCCCCAATCTCCAACTCTGTTCCCAGATTTTTACCACTAGAGGTTCTAAAAAGAGGGCAAATATGAGGGGAGAGAGTGGGCATCCCTGTCTCCTTCCATGATGCAGTGGGAAAGGATCTGAAATGGATGCATTTGTTTTCACTGTAGCCCTTGGTGAGGAGTATATCAATTGAATCTATTTCAGAAAACTCCCACTTATGCTGTAGCATTTTACGATTTCTATTAAGAATGGCCATTGCACCCTATCAAATGCCTTTTTGGCATCTAAAGATATAAGTGCTGTATCTGTATCTGCATATGCCTGTATTAGAATGAAAGCCCTTCTGGTATTCAGCTGGAGTCTCCTACCTTCTATAAAGCCAACTTGGTCCTGATGCATCACCCCTCCAACCACTTTTGCTAACTTGTTTGCCAGTAGCTTAGCAAAACTTTTATAATCACTGTTTAGTAATGAGATTGGTCTATATGACGAACATTGGTCAGCAGGTTTATCTTTTTTTAAAAGCAGAGTGATATCTGCCTCATGAAATGATTGTGGAATTTGTTCCTTTAATAAAAAAAACTCTGAAATAACTCCTGTAGCATCAGGCAAATAACAGAGATTTTTATAAAACTTGATAGATAGTCCATCGGGACCAGCGGCCTTCCCATTAGATATGTTACTTGTCACCTGGAGTACCTCTTTAATGATATATTCTTATTCAAGAGTTCCAGATCATTTTCTGGAACCCTTGGCAAGGGAAACTCATCCAGATACTTACTGATTACATAGAGTTCTACTCTTTCTTTAGGTGTGTATAGTTTTTCATAAAACCTTTTGAAAGTGGAGTTTGTTTGTGTCTCTTCCAGTTCTAGGGCCCCACTCTTCCCCCCCCTTCCCCATCAATTCAACTTCTATTTTGTTCTGCTTGTATCTGATAAGCTAATAATTAGTCTGGGAGATCCACATAGAAATAATACTTTGCTCTGGCTTTAAGCATTACCATCTTAGCCTGAGATTGGAGCAGTTTTTCAATACTATTTCTAGTGGCCATAACTTTTAACTTAGAGTGCTCTGTTCTTGTACTAGCATGTTCTTCAGCTGCTACCAACATTCTTTCCAGTTCTTGCATTTTTTTCATTTCTTTTTTTTTCTAATCCCAACCTGCGCCATTACCCACCCCTGTATATATGCTTTGAGTGTCTCCCACACTAGTTGCATTCCAAGTATCTTAGGGTCATTCCATCTCAGAAACCATCTAATTTCCTCTGTAATATTGATTTTAAAATCTGGGACGAACCATAAAGTATTAGCAAACCTCCATTTAAAGTTTTTGTGGAGTAAGGAATTTTCTAATCTGATCCATAAGGAGGCTGGTAAGGACAGAGGTCTGGGCTTATATTCTGTTTTAACTGAAATATTTGAATAGTTTTGTATGTGAAATTAGTTCTGTGTGTTAAAAATTACTACTTTGAGTTAGAACTGTTACTTGGGCTGTGATATTGTAAATTTTGGGGCTTAGGAACACTTATTTGGCAGTGATAATTAGAGTGAAATTTAAATGTGATGTTTGCCTGGTATTAGGGGGAGGGGAATTAACAAGAATCACCTTGTCTTTCATTGTTCACTTGGGAACATAAGCAGGAGGCTGGTAAGGACAGAGGTCTGGGTTTATATTCTGTTTTAACAGAAATATTTGAATAGTTTTATCGTGAAATTAGTTCTGTGTGTTAAAATTACTACTTTGAGTTAGAACTGTTACTTGGCTGTGATATTGTAACTTTTGGGGCTTGGGAACACTTGTTTGGCAGTGATAATTAGAGTGAAATTTAAATGTGATGTTTGCCTGAGTATAAGTGAAGCCCTCCCATGCACCCTGTTTTGTAGGCTTTCTTAAATACCGAAAAGCTACTGGGGGTTGGTATTGAAGGGCTGTGTATTTCTGTTTGGGACTGAAATTTGAAGCAACAGGAACTGGTGGGCCTGTGACATCATACGGTACCTGATGTCTGCATACACACATTGCTAGTGGGACTGGACCACACTGGACTGTATGTTTGTGAGACTTGGGAACTTTATTGGTGGGGTTGAAATTGGGTTTGTAAATAACTGCAGTCAGTATAGAGAGTAACTGTATTCCAGGGGGAAGGGACTGAGAAAAGGGGTGTGTGTCATTATAAACAGAGGGGGACAAACAGGGTGGCCATATTCCACCGAGGCAGGCATCTTCGGAAGGGTTGTAGGCTGCACAGGCTGTGGGATGGCAATAATTCTCAATTGGGCCTGGAGAGAGGAGGCTGCCCACTCTGTAAACAGCTATCTTGTATCAGGGTGAAGTATATTGGTTAAGGTAAGCTGGGGAGTGGGGAGGTGTCCAAGAATAAGGGTGTGGATATGGGCAGCAGAAGGGTGGGGCTGAGGCGGAGGCTGGGGCAACTCTGAAATTACAGGGCGTTATGTTACAGCAAGCAGGAGGGATATTAGGGACAGAGGACCCTTAGATAGGGATGTTGACTCTAAGGGGAAAGCGTCTGGGTGAACATTCCAAATAAAGAGAGTGGAGGGAAGAGTCAGGAGGGGCTGTTGTGGGGAAGCCTAAAACAGCAGACTGTTGGAAGGGAGCTCCTAAGGAGAACAGAGCAAGAGGGGAGGAAGAGGGGCAGTTTAGAGGTGCAGTCAGGGGAAACTCAGGTTACTTGATGGAGGCTGACATAGAGTGTCACAATAAATTTGAGCTACTAAGCAACCTAGAGGGGGAGAAAGGGGTTGGTGAAAATGAGGAAACTGATACAGAGGCCGAGGGGAGGCAGTCGGATACTCATAGGGCATCACAGACCGGCAATGGAAAGGATAGAAATAGTCCCAGAGGGAGAAGGGGAAACATAAATGTTAAGCAGATGGGGGAGATGCAACATATTGCAGATGTGAGGGAAGGAGCATGACTGGAGAGAAACTGGGAGACAAGGAGGTGGGCGAGAAGCCCCCCTTCAGCAGGGGGGTCAGTACCAAGGATGGGGCCCTAGCTAAAGGGGACCCACAGAGAGCCTCTGGAGGTATTACTGAAAAGTCACTGGGGGTTGGGATTGAAGGGCTGTGTATTTCTGTTTGGGACTGAAATTTGAAGCAACAGGAACTTGTGGGCCTGTGACATCATACAGTACCTGATGTCTGCATACACACATTGTTAGTGGCACTGGGCCACACTGGACTGTATGTGTTTGTGAGACTTGGGAACTTTATTGGTGGGGTTGAAATTGGGTTTGTAAATTACTGCAGTCAGTATAGAGAGTAAGTGTATTCTAGGGGGAAGGGACTGAGAAAAGGGGTGTGTGCCATTATAAACAGAGGGGAACAAACAGGGTGGCCATATTCCACCGTGGCAGGCATCTTCGGAAGGGTTGTAAAGCTGCACAGGCTGTGGGATGTAATAATTCTCAATTGGGCCTGGAGAGGGCTGCCCTCTGTGAGACAACTATCTTGTATCAGTAGTGAAGTATATTGGTTAAGGAGTAAGCTGGGGAGTTGGGGGTGTCAAGGACAAGGGTGTGGAATATGGGCAGCAGAAGGGTGGGGCTGAGGGAGGCTGGGGCAATGCTCTGAAATTACAGGATGTTATGTTACAGCAAGCAGGAGAGGGGATATTAGGGGCAGAGGACCCTTAGATAGGGATGTTGACGCTAAGGGAAAAGCATACGGGGTGAACATTCCGAATACAAAGAGTGTGGAGGGGGAAGAGTCAGGAGGGGCTGTTGTGGGGAAGCCTAAAACAGCAGACTGTGGGAAGGGAGCTCCTAAGGAGAACAGAGCAAGAGGGGAGGAAGAGGGGCAGTTTAGAGGTGCAGTCAGGGGAAACTCGGGTTACTTGATGGAGGCTGACATAGAGTGTCACAATCAATATGAGCTACTAAGCAACCTAGAGGGGGAGGAAGGGGTTGGTGGAAAGGAGGAAACTGATACAGAGGCCGGGGGGAGGGAGTCGGATACCCATAGGGCATCACAGACCGGCAATGGAAAGGATAGAAATAGTCCCAGAGGGAGAAGGGGAAACATAAATGTTAAGCAGATGGGGGAGATGCTACATATTGCAGACATGTGAGAGGACATCATGACTGGAGAGAAACTGGGAGACAAGGAGGTGTGAGAGGAGCAGGGGAGTCAGTATCAAGGATGGGGCCCTAGCTAAAGGGGACCCACAGAGAGCCTCTGGAGGCAGGGGTACTATTACAAGGGGGAGGATGGCAGTGTGGGGGGGAAACCATCAGGGCCAGGATAAATGGTTCGGATAAGAGAGGGTTAAAGGGACACCTATTCAGAGGGGGTTTGAGTTAAGTGGGCAAAATAAAGAGGGAGGCAGAAAGGGGAGGGTGACAAGGGGGTCTCTAATAAGGCAGGAAGACTCCCAAGGAATTGAGATCACGAATAAAGGGGGGGATGGGGGCCGAGAGGGCATAGTGGAGGTAATCATAAGGATGATGGTGGTGTTAAGGTTCTGTTATTGGGAGAATCGATGATTAGGCGTATCAAGTGGGAGGGACAGGGGGGTGGATGACATAGCCAGGTGAAGTGAGTGAGTATCTCTGGGCTGACAGTGCACAGAGCAAAGTTCATAGTGTCTGAACTGGTTAGGGATTGTGGAGAAAACGGATTTCCTGGTGCATTTGGGAACTAATGATCTAGAGGAAATAGCATTTTGAAATCAAGCAAGGTTCCAAGAACTTGCCAGAGTCTGTTAGGATAATGGATGCAACATTTCCTTTTCGGAGATATTGCCAGTACCAAAGGCCTCAGTGGAGGAAAAAATGAAGATCACAGAGGTTAATGACTGGCTCAGGAAGTAGAATTGAAAGAGGGTGGGTTAGAGGTGTTAGGGAACTGGAAAGGAGTTTGGGAGGATAAGGGACTGTATGCCAAGGACAGGCTTCATCTTGCCCCATTAGGGAAGGAAGTCCTTAAACAGGGATGGCTGACTACATTCAAGAAAGGTGGGGTTTAAACTTGTGAGGGGGATAAGGGAGGGGGCTGACAGAAGCCTCTCCTCCAGATAAGGGAGTAGCCTTCAAACCCAAGGGAGGGAAACAGACTGGGGTGGAGGTTTCAGGAGGAGCAGAGGAGGATGGAAGTATAAGGAACCTGGGTGGGGTTCGACAAAGGGATCAGGGATAAGGGTGGGGTTGGTGTTAGTAAATGCCAGGAGCTTGGGAAACAAGTTGCCAGAGTTCCAAGCCATGCTGTTCGGGGGTGTGTATGTGGCGGGTCACGGAGGCGTGGGCCAACAAAACCATGACTGGGACCTAGCGTGTGGGGATACACTACGCTTAGGAAGGATAGAAAGGAGGGCAGAGGGGGTGGAGTGGCTATGTTCATTAGAGATGACATAGAAATTGCTAGGGTAGAAGAGGCAGAGGGAAACGTGGAGGCCTTATGGGTCACCTTACGATCCCCAGCAGGAGATAAGGTCAAGCTGGGTATAGTATACAGGGCCCCTGGGATGGGTGATGTTCTGGAGGTTGGTTTGCTGGACAACATCATTGTCCAGTGTGGACCAAAAGGGGAAGGAGTGGTGTTGATGGGGGACCTTAGCTGCAGGTACAAACTGGGGAACCATGTCCTCTAAGGTGGCCAAGGGCAGAGGCTGCTGGATGGCTTCCAGGATGTGTTCTTAACACAGCATGTGATGGAGCCCACAAGGTGAGGCATGTCCTGGACGTGGTTCTGGCAGATGGGGATCTGGTAAGGGACCTGGTTGTAGAGGATCCCCTGACTGGGAGCGACCACAATACTGTCTGGTTTCAAATAAGCATGGGGGGGGGAGATCTAGGACACTGGCAGTAGACTTCAGGGGAGCAGACTTTGTGGGCATGGGAAATATTCTCAAGGATCACTTGAAGAGGATTACATCAATTACAAATGTGGAAAGGAGATGGGAGGTCATAAAACGGGGACTTCATGAGGCAGTCAGGACCTGTGCTAAGGTGAAATGTAAGGGAGCAAAGTCACATAAACCATGCTGGTGGTTCAGTTAGGTTCAGGTAGCGGTCAGAGAAAAGAAGGCGGCCTACAAAAAATATAAAACAACAAGAGGGGATAGGGATAAGGAAATGTACCATCTTGCATCTAGAAAAGTCACCGGATGGTGAGGGCAAAACCCAGTAAAGAGCAGCGGCTGGCACAGAGAGGATACATGGAGAAAGGGTTCTTCGGTACATTGGGGCGGAGAAAAACTAAGGGCCATCTCAGCAGATTGAGATCAGAAGGAGGGTGGGTGGAAGAGGTGAGGACTAGGCAGAGGTATTTAACGAGTACTTTGCCTCTGTGTTCACTAGGGAGGGGGATGGGATATCTTCAAAGTAAGGCACAATGGGGATAGAAGCGGCAGTGAGTGGGATCAGGGGAGCAACAGAAATGGAGCAAGAGGGAGGAGAGGTACCCCAGGGTGTCACATCAGGATAAGGATAAAGGCCAGTAAGGTGGAGGACGGATGATGCTATCTCCGCCAAAGGGTGTGGTTAGCCCTCAAGGCCCTAAAGACAGACCAATCTCTGGGCGGATGGCATTCATCCGAGTACTATAGGAATTGGCGGACGTACTGGCTGCACCCTGGAGGAGCTCTTCAACAGGTCACTTGAGACAGGGGAGGTACCTAGGGATTGGCAAGAGGCACATGTGTGCCAATCCACAAAGGGAGTCGGGAAGTACCAGGTAACTATAGACCCATCAGTTTGACCTCGGTGGTGGGAAAATTAGTGGAGAGTATACTAAAGGAACGATTGGGGGTGTACTTGGAGGAGGTGGGAGGTCTGGATAGTCGGCAACATGGGTTTGTGCCAGGTAGATCATGTCAAACCAATCTTGTGGAGTTCTACGAATGGGTAACATCAGAACTGGACAGGGGAAAGCCTGTGGATGTATTATTCTTGGACTTCAGCAAGGTGTTTGACTCTGTCCCCCACAATGGTCTGGTGGAGAAACTGATGGGGTTGGGAGTAGGCCCTTTGATGGTCAGATGGATTGAAAACTGGCTAGCTGGATGCACCCAGAGAGTAGTGGTCTGTGGGGAGCTCTCAAACCCTAGAGAGGTTGGTAGTGGGGTACCACAGGGCTCGGTCCTGGGTCCGATCCTGTTTAATGCATACATATTGGACATCAGGGAGGGTATAGGGTGTGAAATGAGTCTCTTCGCTGATGACTCCAAAATGGGAGCAGTAGTTGAGGGAGAAGAGGGGAGGTTGGCCCTGCAAGGGGACCTGGACACCCTGGAAAGCTGGCACACATGGAAGTCGATTTCAATATCACCAAGTGCAAGGTGTTACATCTTGGGCAGGGAAACCCTAAACATAGGTACACCCTGGGAGGGGAGGCGCTGGAGGCCTCAACAGGGGAAAAAGACCTAGGGGTCATGGTGGATGCATGTATGAATAACTCTGAGCAGTGCAGGAGAGTGGCTAGCAAGGCAAACAGGATGTTGGGATGCATCGTAAGGGGGATCACCTCTAGGAGCAGGAAGTGATTCTGCCGCTGTACAATGGACTGGTTAGACCACACCTTCAGTACTGTGTACAGTACTGGAGACCACACTTGAAGAGGGACATACAGCTCCTGGAGAGGGTACAGAGGAGGGCAACTAAGATGATACGAGGGCTAGGGGATTTGACGAATGAGGACAGACTTGAGGAGCTCTGCCTTTTTTCATTGGAGGAGAGGAGAGATGGGGGGACATGATTGAGGTATTCAAGTACCTCAAGGGAATAAATAGGGTAAACAGGAGGATCTTTAGACTAAAGCAGGGAGGTATCACCAGAGGGCATGGTTTGAAGTTGGAAGGTGGAAGGGTGAGGGGAAAAGGAGGTTTTCACTGGAGGGTGGTGGACCCTTGGAATGCATTGCCTGGCAAGCTGGTTCAGAGATCCACAGTGGAAGCTTCAAGAGGGTGGGACAGACACAGAAAGTGGATGTATCAGATGATAGCCTGTCCTAGGGGGTGGGGATGGATGATAGGGGTCTCTGGAACACAAGGGGGGGGGGACCTCGGCACCCAACTAGGGATCTGAGGTTTGAGCAGACTCAATAGACCTGAGGCCTAAACTGCTGGCAAATAGTATGTTAGTATAAGAAACAAGGGGAGTGGTCAGAGACTCTGATTGGTTCATAGGATATTTGTTTTACTTTAGCGAAAAGGTCTTTATTGATAAGAAAGAAGCTGATTCTTGAATAAGAATCATGAATTTTAGAGTAATATAGTATTTTTTAAGAGTTGTGAAGCAATAACGGAAGGGGTCCTGCAAATTTAAATCAATAGCATATTCCTTTAATAAATCCACTGCTTGCATTTTTGTTTCCCTCGCTACAGGGACTCTATCTAGTGGAACTGAGGGTAATATTGAAATCCCTGCCCAATATTATAGGAGCATAGAATTGGGTTAAATCCAAAAAGAAATCTGTGAAGAAAGATAGGTCTTCATTGTTTGGACCATAGATACTGCTAATATAGTGAATTCTCTTTCTCCCCCAGCTAGGGGCCCCTGACCAGGTGTTCTACCATCTATTGTAGCGTGGCTTGCTCTCCAGCCACAGCTGCACACCCTCCTGCTGCCGGTGCCCTATACGCTGCTGCAGTTCACAGGTACGGAAGACTTGTCTGAAGGTTTCAAACCTCTTTCCATCTGGCGCCCTCACTGCAATTGGTCCTGATTGGCCTCAGCTCCCTGACTGTGTACTCATTGGCCAGTCAGGCTCCCCAACTTCTACCCACTCCAGTGGGACAAATGCTAAAGTGCACTATTGTTTTCAAAGCTATTTTTAAATCTGTCTGCTAGTTTTAAAGTTAATAGATAGGAAGGCTTACTCCAGACAGTGCTTAGGGGCTTAGAACCTCACTCTACTGCTGAAATTTAATTTGTAGGGACCTATTGTAACAGGGCTGCTGCCTGTTTCTGCCTGCACAGCCATACCTGATTTTTCCCGCCTCCCCCCACCACTCCCACCCTGTCACAACTGTTTATATAGATGCAAAAATCGTGCCGCATGTGTACTTATTAGCAGGTAATTTTTACGATCTCCCCAATTTTTTTTTTCTTCTATCTGCACATTATACATTTCTGCCACTGGAGGGCAGTGTTGCATTACTGAACTCCTACATTGCTGGGCCCAACAAATACATTGAAACAATTAAAGCAAAAGCTGCCTCTCAAAGCTTCCTTTTCTCCTCCCCAGCTAACCTTGTCTCCTCTCCTATTGTTCACTGCATACCCGATTGACCAATAACACCTGTCTGCCATCTTTCCCAGCTATTCTAAAGGCCACTGTAAACTTGTAATAATGTTCCTATTCCAGACCAAAAGGCTACTCATTTTTAGTTCCTTGCTGGCCTGTCTCCATCTTGATGTATCCCATTCAGTTCGGTTACCCACATCTCCCCTCACCTATGTATTCTCTCTGCCCCAGCCCCTTACTATCCTCACACCTCAAACAAGTCCACCCCCACCTTGAACTTCTTACCTTTATCCAGCATGATAAGACAATTATGCTTGTATCCTGGACCCAAAATAGACGTGTCATCTTTTTTCTACCCACCCGCTATATGGTCCTGACGGTGCTTACTTCTATCAGGAGACATTGAGTTGAACCCAGGTCCCAGCAAGACAGCTAATCATAGCCTCCTCACATCTTGCACAACTTGGTCAGACATAAAAGAGCTCAAGATAGCCCACATGAATATACAAAGCGTTAGGTGTAAAATGGCGGAACTAGAAACCTAGGCCTAACATTATAAACTGGATGTCCTTTGCATGCAAGAGTCCTGGGTAAAGCCCTCCATCCTATACCATGAAATCACTCTCCCAGGCTTCTCCTCCTATTGTCAGGACTGGCCCAACAAGAAAGAGGGGTACTGATATATACCAGGGTCAGGTTAGCAGACTGTGAGCTAACTGGCCTACAAATCAACCATTTTTTCATCTCAATTACCCTTGGTCAGGTTAAACAAATAATTATAGGATGTGTCTACCTACCCGCTAAACTTGCTTCCACCTCCTTCACTGAACTCTTCTCCAAGTCTTGACACACTACCACCTAGAGATATCACACTCTGTAGAAAAAAAAATACAGAATTTAAGGAACGCCAGGTCTGTACTATTAAAATATACAGTATGTGTGAAAGAAAAAATATGCATATCAATAACACTTTACATAAATTCAGATATGTGCGTCTATTTACTTCTGTTTTGTTTTACTCTAATAGCATTCTAGTCTTCCTAAAACCTGTCTCATCACTTCCCAAGAAACACATTTTTTCTGACCATTTCTGCTTTCAGACCTCCAAATCCTACAATTAATTTCCAGCTCTATTTTATCTCGCGTTAGCTCAGGCAAGATGAACTTCGAGCTGTAGTGCATAAATGGTCCCACCAGACTCCTGAGGGGTGCGTAATAATCACCCCAACATTTCTTAGCATAAAATGGTTGTAACAGCTCACCATTACATGCGCCTAAATAGCAATAGATGGACAATGTTTAGAGAAGTAGAAAAGTAGAAAAACTTTGCACAGCTGTCAAGATGGTTTCATATATATTTTTTTTTTTGAAAGGCAATCACAATGCACTTTGCTCCCCTGGGGTCCGTCATGTTGCATTTATGTTACCAATTAACATGCCACCAAGCAGCCTGGTTTCTTTTGTTGGGAAAACTGAATGGAGTCCTGTGACAGTTAAACTCACTAGACTGACTGTGGGGTATATTATAGTCACATTAAATAAAGATGCCCTTCGAAGAACTACCCATATCAACCACTAAAGTGTCAATGTTTCCACCCCCGAGCAAGGGTCTGCCCACTGAGAACCATAAAAGAGCATCTTCCCTAAGATTTCTGACTCTTGTCCATCTCAATTGATACATTTAAAGTTATTTGGGGTAGATTCTGCAGGGCCGCAAAAGTGTATTATCTGTTCCCCATTCATTGTGTCATATTCAATGTACAGTATCTGCTGTCATAAGGCAGAGAGCAAACCCTCCCCCAAAAAATTAATTGATGACAGATTTACTGTATCACCCAGTGTTCCTTAAGGATAGTGGGCTGCCTGTCAACAGGAATGTGCAATGGGGAGCTGTGTGGTCCTTAACTTCAATGGTCACTCCCTGTTGCACTGCTCTGTGCACTGTGCACCATCATGTATCACCAAAGTAGTATCCACTGCAGCACTGGGTATGGATGGGTGACTGCACCTATACAATCCTTTGGCTCATGAATTTTCTTGTGTAGCTGCCCGCTTCAAATGTGCAGAAACAGCCATTGTCTGCCAGCACCAGAACATAGTGTCCTGCACACTAATAATAATAATAATAAATAAACTTTATTTATAATGCGCCTTTCAAAGTCAAGGCACAGTACATGGTTAAAATAATTTCACAATAAAACATTATGATAAAATAACAAAACAAGTTCAGTCAGTACACGTCGACACCATCCCCATATGCCTTATTCCATAGATAAGTCTTCAATGCTTGTTTAAAGCCCCCCACAGTCATGCACTCCCTGATCCAACAGGGTAGAGAATTCCAGAGGGTCGGTGCCACGAACATGAAAGCCCAGGTCCCAGAAGATTTTAAAACCACCCTCGGAATCTCCAGCAACCCCTCATTGGCCAAGGAGAGCGGTCACTCCGGGAGGTAAGGGACCAGAAGCTCTTTCAGGTAGTAAGGGCCCAGTCCGTGTAGGGCTTTATAAGTCAGTAAACTGACTGTAAAGGTGATCCGCCACTGAACCAGCAGCCAGTGCAGTTCCCGCAGCACCGGTGTAATGTGGGAAGAACAAGGAATCCCCTTCAGCAACCGGAGTTCTGCACCAGCTGTAAGCGGCAGATATCAACCCCTGGAAGCCCAAAGTAAAGGGAGTTGCAGTAATCCAAATGCGAGGTCACAAAGGAGTGGATCAATGTAGGCAGGTCCCCAGATGGAACAAGGTGCTTGATCCTAGCGATGTTCCTCAGATGGTAAAAGGACAACTTAACGACAGCCGACACCTGAGAACGTAATGTCAGCCGGTCGTCAAGAATGACCCCTAGGTCGCGCACCTGTTCAGAGATAGGGAGCTCAACTTCTCCAAGGAATAAACCTGTGGGATGATTTGCTCCCCATCCCCCTATCCGGCGACCAGGATCCACAACCATCACCTCCATCTTCCCAGAATTCAACTTCAGCCAGCTGGACCTCATCCAACCTTGGATCTCACCAAGGCAGTTATTAAACACTGAGAGTGCACCATTCTGGTCTGGTGCAAAAGACAAGTAGAGCTGGGTATCATCAGCATAACAATGAAACTCCAGCCCATACTGTCTTACAATGTCTCCGAGGGGAAGCATGTACACCGCAAACAACATGGGAGACAGCACTGAGCCCTGAGGCACCCCACAGGACAGAGAGGTAGGATCAGAGGAAAACACCCCCAACACCACCCTCTGAGTTCTACCAGTGAGGAAAGAAGTAAACCATCTATGAACCAAACTTGAAAGTCCACAGATGCATCTCAGGCGCTCAAGCAGCACCCCATAGTCCACAGTGTCAAATGCTGATGACAGATCAAGCAGAACCAAAATGGACCATTTTTTCTGGTCTCTCGCCATCAGGAGATCATTGAGCACCTGCACCAGCACAGTCTCGGTGCTGTGCCTCTTTTGAAAACCAGATTGAAGAGGGTCGTATATGCTATGGATGGTCAGAGTGTTGTCCAACTGAGCAGCCACTACTTTCTCAACTATCTTCCCCACAAAGGGAAGGTTAGAGAAAGGCCTATAGTTAGTGAGAAAGTCTGGATCCAAAAAAGTCTTCTTCAACACTGGTGTCACCACTGCCTCCTTCAGGTAGCAGGGGTACTCACCAGAGTCAAGTGAGCACCAGACTATCTGCACCAGAACTGGGATGATAACCTCCCCACAGCCCATTATCAGGGCTGTAGCACCCGAGTCTAAACTACAGCATGTAGTGCGCATACCCTGGACAATTCTCATAACAGCCACGATTTCCAGTCTTTCGAAGGAACTCCAGGAAAAAAGAGGGATAGTGACCAGGGGCTGGTCCACAGCAGCTCCCATAGAGAGCACTGCGTGGGTCTCTGCCCTGATGTCGTCCACCTTATCTGCAAAGAACTGAACAAGCTCCTCACACTGCAATTGTGAAAAGGCTCTATAAACCTGTAGACAGGCTGGGTTGCACAGCCTGTCTATGGTTCGAAAGAGCTGGGCTGGTCAGTTCTGAGCGGCAGCAATTTCCCCGGACAGGAATACTGCCTTCTTACAGGCAATTGCTGACTGATAGAGTCGGTAATGCTCTAGCAGTCTAAGATGGTCGGCCTCTAAGCTGGATTTCTGCCAGCACCACTCTAACCTGCGTCCTAGTCGCTGCATCTCCCTCAAGTCCCCATCAAACCATGGCAACCGAGGGCGAAGGGAGAGAGGACGCACATGGACTGAAGCAATGGAGTCCAGAGCAGAGGTAATGGCCTTATTATAAGCCAGAACCAAAACCTCTGGATCCAAGCTCGCCACTAAAATTCTGATAGATCAAGCACACAAGTTAGACCATCGAGAGTCACATCCTGTAAAGGGCCGTACTTGACCATCTCCACAGGTGCTGGCCTACAAAGAAGGGTGCAAACATTGAATCTCACAGTGTAATGGTCAGACCATCCAACGGGTTCCACCCCCACGTCGGAGGCTTCCAACCCCAGGAGGAAGACCAGGTCAAGGGAATGGCCATGTTTATGAGTGGCAGAGGTAACCACCTGTGAGAGGCCCAATGAATTCATCAATTGGAGGAAGTGCTGTCCAAGTTGCGAGAGTTCGTCATCGATCCAGGCATTAAAGTCACCCAGTACCATCAGCCTGTGTGACTCAAACACCAGGTCAACCATGAAGTCCACCACTTCCTTAAGTAATAGCTTCTCGTCTCCGGGTGGGTGATAGACGAGAGCCAGCCTATAGCCCCCACCTGCCACAATGACACATTCAAATGATCTGGTCTTGTCAACTGGGACACTAGTGAGATCCAATTGATTATTAAAACAGACGCAACCCCGAGATCAATCTCGTTCGATTGTATCACCGAATACCCAGCTGGAACTGCTGCCTCAAGTACGGGGCCGGCATTACCATACAGCCAGGTTTCGGTGATGCAAGCCAGATCTGCTGTACCCACCAAGTCAGCAACAATAGCAGTCTTGTTCACAACGGATCTGGCATTGCATAACACCACCCAAGTTGGACAGAACTCCAGGGATGCCCTAGCCACCTGCCCACCATTTATGGTGGTGCCCTTGGGTATGGAGACCAGACAAGGAGGCCCACATTCTACACTCTGTTTCGCCCCAGGGCGTCTTCTGGGCTTAACCACCCTGATGCGAATGTCCCTCTCGTCCACCCTCCGCTGTTCACACACCTCCCGCCCCACCGCATCCTCCTGCAGGCAATTCCCAAAGCCTGACAGTGTTGATAGATGGAAAAAAACAGCGGGGGGAAAGGGGTGGAGGGCATGAAGAGCGGGGGATGAATAGCGTATGACCTGGGGGGTGGGACAGTGATACATATCCCAATCCTCCAACACGGCACAAGAAAAATCAATGCGCTTCTACTCTAGCTGTAGTGATGAATATAAAAACCAAATCCAAATCCAAATAATTAAAATAACTAAAACTAAAAAACTAAACAGAAACAAATAAAAATAAATTAACTCAAATTAGGTCATCATTTGAACCTGCTTTCAGGAAAGAAAAAGAAACAAAACTACATCCACATAATAAAAATAGGTATCCCTCCTCACAGAAGGGATTCCCATTTCTAAAACAAAAAATAAAATAAAAATCACAATTTAGAATAAAGGATATCAAACAGATAAGTAACAATACAAAAAATATCCAACATAAAATAGTCAAAACAATATAAATTAGCTAGGCACACAAGTCCTCACACTACTTGAATGCCCAGCCCACCGAGCACTCTCACTGCACGGAAAATAAAAGATAAAATAAACTTTCCCACATAAACTAAATAAACAGTACAAATTTGTGAGCAGCCAGGAACTTTCACCCTCCCCAACGGATGCCCTCAAAGGCCAGGCACTCTAACTGCTCAGAGTACGATATAACAAATTTTGTCCCGGAAAACAGGTTCCAATGGAGAGAACAACCCCAAGTTCTTCTTAAAATATGTAAGACCTTGGTAGCAGTCTGAGTCAAAATGCTGGTTACTATAAGGACCCTCTGGAGCAGCCCAACCACCAGAAGAATCCGCTCCAACACCTCAACCCCTTATCTATGCCCGCCCTCCGGCTAGCTAGCAAGGGGTCTGGGAGGAACCTGGGTCCCAACCGCCGACTCCCTGGCTCGCCTGAGCCCAGCCTCCCGAGTAGACACCTACTCCTATGTCTGGCCACCCACTCTTCAGTCCCAATCAAAAACAGTCCACACAATCACAGCAGACCTCCCAGCAAGCAAAAGAAGATCAAAAAACAATGTAAGTCATATAAATTCATACAAGATCTGGGATCACTAGGAACTCGATCTTCGTGCTCTTCTTAGTGCTACAATCCCCAGGATATATACGCTACCAGCTCCCAAAAACTACTGGCAAGACTCGACCAGCATTTGAGCAATAAACTCCCTGGAACCAAATGAAGCAAGACCACCCTAGGAACTGCCGTGAAAACGGCAGCCCAAACAGTCTCCAGACCGATACAGTCGATAGTCCAACAGTCCTCGCCCACGAACTAGCTGTCCATGGATTCCAGGAACCAAAAACCTCAACCGCAAGCTGGCAGTCTATAGTTCCATACACATCCAAGTAGGGGGTAGTAAAAGACACTCCCGGGGGCTGCCACAAGAAAAAACCTGATGGGTTCTTCCCCAATACGCCAACCGAGGTTTCCACGACTCCTCAGGCCACAGTCTGGGGGAAAGCTGGAGCTAGCAGGGTAGTACTGAGTTCGCTGCTCCACACCCGACAACCAGACAAAAGCAAACCGTGCCTTAATGTGCTAAAATTAAAAACACAACCGAATGCGTATACATACAGATAAATAAAAAGCAGGATAAAAACGTAGCGCATAAAACAAGCTAAATAAAATAAAATTCAAACAAAAACTAAACTACTGCCAGAGACCAGCCCAGCGTGGCCTCCATCTTGGATCAAGTCATAACAACAAACCTAACATAACAACACTACCTAGGCACTGCTCAAAAGTGCCAGATAAAACATCCTTTCTGTGGTATTGGATATTTCAGAATTCCTAATGTCTGTGCAGTCTGGCAACATTTATCATTTTGAATAACATTTCTATGTCCTGTCAAAGAAAATAAGTGCATGTGTCACAATAAGATTGCTCATAGTCCCCAGTGATCTCCACAGTGTGGATCGTTTTGCCACTCTGTCACATATCCATTTGTGAAATATTTGTTTTTCCTTGTGTGGGCTGTGTTAATGTTGTGGCTAGCCTGTTTTCCCCCTGCTGAGACACACTTCTTCTGCCACTTTTGTTTCTGCCCATTGCTCGATGACGTGCACGCAGGGGTCCTTGTTTTGAGTGTCTGAAGTGGAAGTGAAAATCTGAAGAATTCCGACTGATATTTCTAGTTCCCTGCACCACTTTATAGTTTCTGCAAATAATAGTGTACTGTATATACAGTATGTAGTGGTTCAGCTGCCTTTACTGGGGTGTCTAAATTTTGATCTCCCATGGGTCCAGCTGTAGTCCACAATTATAAGTTACAGCATGTCACTGAAAAGCAAAAAACATGGTGTGCATTAATTAAGATGTTTACAATTCACAATAAATTTGCCATGCACATACAGTAGCATCAGCAGGCATGTTCTGATAGCACAACCACAACAGATACTCTGGGTCCAAAACTACAAACTACACAGAGACAAATCCATGTATAGTCGCGTCTTAAAAAATATGATGTTGGACAGAGTGTGCGTTTGGGGTTGGGGGTGTTGAAGAGGAAGGATTTGTGTGTTGTGTACTTTGGGACATAAAATATGAATGATTTATGGAGAGGTGCTTTGTGAACAGCAATGCCAATCAGGTGTACTGAATATGAAATGCCTTGTTGCCAAAGCCTGGCAAATAAGAGCACATCTACGAGTTGAACATGTAAAAATAAGTAGAGACTATCTGTCTCCTATATCAAACCCATGTCTGAATTGGTTATTGGGACTGGCACACTTGGCTCCCAACATAACGTACTGTAGCCGTTTCCGAAGAATTTACAGAGGCATGCACACAGACTGCCCCACGTGCAAAGCTACAGTTATAGACAAGCCCTGGAAATTATTCTTAAAATCAAAGTGGCTTACACTGGATGACACTGACAATTAGTTTCATTTCCAACTTCCGGACTGGCTGGTAGATGATGTGAACAGTCAATGCTTTACCAATGCATTTTGTTTTTGAAGTTTATCCCTTCCCCCACCACTGAAAATGTCAATGCAGGCAGGATATAGGTTGCAGAAATATTCCTCCTAACATCTGAATGCTCATGACCTTGCCTGCTAAGGCTGCTATTACTTAACATTCAAGCAATATGGTCTGAATCATATTAGCGAATAGAGTAAGCCAATTGCAGGTGAAGTTATATAAAGCAGATTTTGTGTCACTTGCTACATTATTAAACTGTATGTACTGTATTAGCAGATGACCAAAAAGTGGATATGGATGAGGGTGTTACGGAACACAAATGGCTAAAGCAAACACTAAAATCTCATTATTCTTGATCTGGGTATGCCAGATATCGTCTAAGGAACCGAGGTCCTATGCAGAGAATACCACCATTATAAGTAGCTTTGACTATGGAGCATTAGAGTCAAGAGTGCTGTACCTCTTGTTACGGGCAATTTATCCACAGAATTTCAAACTTCTATTTACAAAAATGATAAAAGTACGTACTGTATGCATAACGTCTGTACTTTTTTATTCATTTCCCTTGAATTACAGTAGGGACAACTCCTATTTACCAACTGCTCCACATACTGTATGTAGCGAAGATAAAAACAAAAACAAAACAATTGAAAGCAGCAGAGCCTTCATAAGAAAGACCCTTTTCTTTGAAAATTGAAATTTTTTTCATCTCTGGATTTTTGCCCTTGCTGAGTCCCAATTTTGTAGTGTCATGTTTCCATGGCCAAGCACAATATCTAAGATTTCTTTTTAAAATTCTATGTTAGTTATTCTCATTTTAGCCACTTCTTGTACTTCTCCTGTATGTTGTGAATTCATACACATACTGTACCTGGACTCTTCAGGTAATTAACCATAGAGCCAGAATTGTCCTCATATTGGTTCATGACAAGCTTTGTCTGTTTGCCTGTTCTTTATCTTGCAGAAAAGACAGATGTCTGCATAAGCCAAGATTATTAACTGGTACAGCAGTTGGGATCTGCACCCTTCTTATTGTTTCTAGAATATCCAGTTTCCTTAAAAACAGGTCCAGGCTAAGTACATGCAGACCCAGGTGCCCCGGACACAAACCAACCTTTTATTCATTAACAAACTGTACTATATCAGTGACTGGGCACAGTATTTTTCTGAGACAGGTGATAAAATGTTCAGGAACACTACTTCTGCAAAACAGCATACTGTACATAAAGTGACATTGCACTCATCAACTGCATCACAGAATGGAGATATTCTTCAGAGATTCTTGTGTTCCTTTCTTAAGTATTTACATTATTAGGCTCAAAGTTCCCTTAATGGAATGATTGGGGACAGAACAAGCTTGATTTGGGCTAACAAGATGTTCAGAGATCCGTGCTAGCCGGTTGCTCAATATTTTTGATATGTTTTAATCAGAATTTTAAAGACTGATCAGTCTCCAGTTACTGAGGTCCAGTTTCTCTCCTTTTTATGTTTGCTTGTAAGCATGTGCAAGAAACATAGTGCCGAGTTTTTAGAGGAGTGGCAGCCCGTCATCCAATGCGGGCAGTATATTTGCAGGCGTGGTCACACTCCACCAATGAATGCTGCAGCTGTCTATGACAGCAGTTGAAAATGCAGTGCCATACAGTTGAAAGGGACAGCACCGGTTCAGTGAGCAGTGATAAGATAGTGGTGATTAGCATATTGCCGACAATCAGAATCTGTACTTTGCGAGTTATTTCCCCAATGACCAACACACACACACACACACACACACACACACACACACACAGTGTTGCACATTCATATTGCTGCCAATCCTAATCTGTAGTTTGTGATTTATGTCCACCAAGGAGACACACACACACACACAGCGTTGTACATAAATGTATTTCTGTAACAATCAGCGCAGTAATTAGGAAAAGGTGCACACAGCCAAGTCGCTCCCATTCTAAATAGAACGAGGTATAAAGTAATTATCTGATTAAATATCCATCGCGGAGAGCGCAACTAAAATGGCAACATTAAAGTGAATTGTGTATAAAGTAGGCAGCGGATGTAAAATCTGTGACTGAGATCACAAATAAATTCTCAGTAGTAAAGTGTAATTTTCTTTTACGTTTATGACATAGAAGTAGCAGAGTTGAGCAGACACAAACACACACAGTGTTGCACATAAATGTATTTCTGTAACAGTCAGTGCAGTAATTAGGAAAAGGTGCACGCAGGAAATTCTCTGGCATTGTAAATAGAATGAGGCATAAATTATGTCAGCGTGGACTTGACTTTCCAGATGGGTGAAGCCTGTCCTGAGTTTGGTATTATACCACGGCAGGCTACAAGACCACACAGAACCTGTCGGTAATTTTTTTTTCACTGCTTCGTTAATATGAACAGGGTTGCTGGTCATTTTCCTTGCCTATGTGTTTCGTTATCTCCCCCCCCCCACGGACAGAGACACAGACACACAGCTGCATGTAAAAAGATGTAATCTAAATCCATATTATGTGTGTCTCTCTTGTGTTGTCACTCTCTTTTTTTGATGATCCATATAAACGTATTCACATATGTGACAGATCGGATTATTTACACACACACACACACACACACACACACACACACACACACACAGTGATGCACATCAATTTATTTGTGTAACAGTCTTAGTACAGTAACATGAAAAAGTGCACACAGCCAATTCTCTCCCATTGTAAATAGAGTGAGATATAAAATAATTATCGGATGAAATATCCCTTGCTGATAGGGCAACGAAAATCGTAACATTAAAGTGTTGTTTTCTTTTCTGTTTATTATATAGAAGTATCAGTGTTGGGAGACTGAGGACGCACCCATGTACAGACAGCATTATTTTATTGACTTATGACAAGTCCAGCAGTTTGTTGTAAGTTGCTGTGTACACATCAGACAAAGAATTGATGTCAGGAAAGATAAGTAGTTTCACATCAGCAAAGTGGAAGAATTTGGGAAAAGGACAAAAAAGTCCTGTAGAGTCGGAGAAAGATCCCAGTGCATTCTCTCTGGTTCCCATAGGGAGCCAAGATCCCTTTGGCAGGCAGAGTACAGTAAAAGAAGTACTGTAGTGAAATGTGTTATGCCAATTTTCCTGCCAGTACGTAAACAGTAAGACAGAACAACAATGGTATGGTACTTCATAGAAATGGAGCATGCTTATAAGTTGAAACGTATGCAGAAGCTCAGCGTGGAGTTCTCTTCCCAAATGGATGAAACCTGTCCACTGCAGGCTAGGAGACTGCAGACTGCCCATGGGAAATTTTTTTTCACTGGTTTGTAAATATCAGCAGGATTGCTGGTCACGTACCTTCAGTATGTGTTTTATTATGTAGAAAGACCACCCCCCTCCCCACACAGTTGCATGTGAAAAGATGAAATCGAAATCCATAGTATGTTTGTCTCTGTCCTGTAGTGTTTCTCTCTTTGTGTATTGCTGCATATTAACTTATTCTGTCTCTTAAAATAGTAATCATCTAAAGAATATTGCTGCCAATCTTAATCTGTAGTTTGCGATGTATGTCCCCCAAGGAGACACACACACACACACACAGAGCATTGTACATAAATGTATTTCTGTAACAGTCAGTGCAGTAATTAGGAAAAGGTGCACACAGCCAAGTCGCTCCCATTCTAAATAGAATGAGGTATAAATTAATTATGTGATTAAATATCCCTGGCGCAGAGCGCAACTAAAATGGTAACATTAAAGTGAATTGTGTATAAAGTAGTCAGCCGATGTAAAATCTGTGACTGAGATCGCAACACACACACACACACAAACACAGTGTTGCACATAGTTTATGAGATAGAAGTATCAGAGTTACACACACACACACGCACACACAGTGTTGCACATAAATGTATTTCTGTAACAGTCAGTGCAGTAATTAGAAAAAGGTGCACACAGCAAATTCTTTCCCATTCTAAATAAAATGAGGTATAAATTATGTATCTGATTAAATATCCCTCGCAGAGAACACAACTGAAATGTTAACATTAAGGTGAATGGTGTCTGAAGTAATCAGCTGTAATATCTGTCACCGAGATCGCAACTAAATGCTCAACAGTACAGTGTACTTTTCTTCTCCATTTATGATATAGAAGTATCAGTGTTGGGAGATTGAGGACGCATCCCTGCACACACATTATGATGTGGAATGCCTTATGATAAGTCCGGCACTTGTTGGGAGATTGAGGGTGCATGCCTGCACACACATCATTATGTTGAATGACTTATGATAAGTCTGGCACGTGTGTGTAAATTGCTGTGCACACATCAGGCAATGAATTGCTGTAAGGAAAAATAAGTAGGGTGGCGAGATGCCTTTGGTAAGCACAGCAGTTAAAAAGTGGTAGTGAAGTGAAATGCGTAAGCACACCTTTTAGTGTCAGTAAGAGAGAAAAAAAATTATCTGGAAATTCAATAAAAATAACCATGCTTATATGCTGAAATATAAGCACAAGCTCAGCGTGGACTTGACTTCTCTGATGGATAAAGGCTGTCCTGAGGATGGTATTATGCCACTGCAGCGTAGGAGTCCGCAGTCAGCCTGTTGGTAATTTGTTTTCACTGGTTACAAACATCAACATACTAGGAGGACGATTCTCCAGTGCTGTTGACATGAGAAGGCCATGCAAACAGGGCAAAGAAGTGTTTCTGAGACATGCATACAGTGCTGTGAGCAACAATGTGTAGTAAGGTAGCTCAGCAGTGGATAAAAAGTGAAATATGTCACAGTGGGTCTGCGCAATTATGGACACAGAGACACACAGCTGCATGTAAAAAGATATAATCTAAATCCATATTGTGTGTGTCTCTTTTGTATTGTCACTCTTTTTTTATTGCTCCATATAAACCTATTCACATATGTGACAGATTGGATTATTTACACAGACACAAACACACACACACACACACACACACACACACACACACACACACACACACAGGTGTTGCACATCAATTTATTTGTGTAACAGTCTTAGTACAGTAACGTGGAAAAGTGCACACAGTTAATTCTCTCCCGTTCTAAATAGAGTGATGTATAAAATAATTATCAGGTAAAGTATCCCTCGCTGATAGGGCAATGAAAATCATAACATTAAAGTGTTATTTTCGTTTCCATTTATTATATAGAATTATCAGTGTTGGGAGACTGAGGGTGCATCCATGCACAGACAGCATTATTTTGATTGACTTATGATAAGTCTAGCAGTTCGTTGTAAGTTGCTGTGTACACATCAGACAATGAATTGATGTCAGGAAAGATAAGTAGTTTCACATCAGCAAAGTGGAAGAATTTGGGAAAAGGACAAAAAAGTCCTGTAGAGTGGGAGAAAGACCCCAGTGCATTTTCTCAGGTTCCCATAGGGAGACGAGATTCCTTTGGCAAACAGAGTACTATAAAAGAAGTACTACAGTGAAATGTGTTATGCCACCTTTTCCTACCAGTACGTAAACAGTAAGACAGAACAACAATGGTATGGTACTTCACAGAAATGGACCATGTTTATAAGTTGAAAAGTATGCAGAAGCTGAGCGTAGAGTTCACTTCCCAAATGGATAAAGCCTGTCCTGTGTCTGGTATTATGCCACTGCAGGCTATGAGACCGCAGACAGCCCGTGGGGATTTTTTTCCCACTGGTTTGTAAATAGCAGCAGGATTGCTGGTCACGTACCTTCAGTAAGTGTTTTATTATGTAGAAAGGCCGCCCCCCCCCTCCCCACACACTTGCATGTGAAAAGATTAAATCAAAATCCATAGTATGTTTGTCTCTTTCCTGTCGTGTTTCTCTCTTTGTGTATTGCTGCATATTAACTTATTCTGTCTCTTAAAATAGTAATCACCTAAAGAATAGTTTGTAGACTGTCAATGGTTTTGGTAACTTGTCCCCTCAGGCTCTGTGGTGCTTCTTACAGAAAGTTACAGAAACATAGGAGAAACAGAAAGCAACATAGTAGGAGGACGAATCTCCGATGCCATTGACTTGAGAAGAACATGCAAACAGTTCGATGAACTGTTTCTGAGTCATGCATATGCTGCTATGAGCAAGGATCTGTAGGAAGCTAGGTCAGCAGTGGCGACAAAGTGTAATGTGTCGCAGTGGGGCATGGCCATTAGAAACATGTGAAAGATAAATAAATAATGTGTGGCTCTATATAGTATTATTAATTTGTCAGTTTTCTTAAGCAGTACAAATCATGCAAAAGTCTCACTACAATCTGTTCCATTGTCCTGCATAATACTGCTGTGTATATTTTGAAGCTGTGATATAATGTTGCAGCATATATCAAGCAGGGCACGGCAGAGCAGGTACCTCACCATATTAATCTGGGAAGCCAAGAAATCGCACTGTTAAAAAAACCCAGTAACTTTTATTTTAAATTAATCAAATTTTTCTTTTCAGCATTCAGACATCAATCAGCAGTCATGGTGATATAATGGTACAGTCACTGTGAATTATCCATCTCTCCAACGACCAAGACAGACAGACAGACACAGACAGACAGACAGACACACACAGACAGACACACACAGACAGACACACACACACATACAGTGTTGCACATCAATTTATTTGTATAACACTCTTACTACAGTAAGTAGAAAGATTGCACACAGCCAATGCTATCCCATTCTAAATAGAATGGGGTATAAAGCAATTACAGTATCTGTTTAAATATCCCTCGCTGAGACCGCAACTAAATTCTCAACACTAAACTGTTCTTGTCTTTTCTGTGTGTTGTGTAGAAGTATCAGTGTTGGGAGACTGAGGGAGCATCCCTGCACAGACATCATTTTTGAGATTGAAGTATGATAATTCCGGCAGTTGGTTATAAGTTGCTGTGTACACATCAGGCAATGAGTTTCTGTATGGAAACATCATTAGTTTCACACCACCAAAGTGGAAGAAATTTTGACAAAGACAAAAAAGTCCTGTAGAGCGGGATACAGACCACGGTGTATTAGTTCTGGTTCCCATAGGGAGCCAGATCCCTTTGGTAAATAGAGAGAAAAAGAAATACAGTGGAATGTGTTATCCCACCTTTTACTGTCAATACGGAAACAGTAAGAGAGAACAGAAATGCTATGAACTTCATAAAATTCGACCATGCTTATAAGCTGAAATGTAAGCAGAAAGCCACTGTGGAGTTGACTGCCCAAATGCATAAGGGCTGTCCTGAGCCTGATACTGTGGCACTGCAGCTTAAGAGACTGCAGACAGCCTGTCGGTACTTGTTTTTCACAGGTTTGTAAGTAATGACAGGATTGCTGGTCATTTTCCTTGAGTATGTGTTTTATTATGTGTATGTAAAAAGAAAATCAAAATCCATTTAGTATTTGTCTCATTTCTGTCATGTCTCTGCATTTTGTTATTGCTCCATATAATTTTTTTTTTGCCCGTTCTTTAACCAGGAGTAGCATAGTAAGCTGCACATTTTTTTTTTTTTTTTTACAGGAGTGACCTGCAAGCACAGGAAATTGAAGTGACTTGCTCAGGGTCATACAGTATTCAAGTGGAAGCAGTGGGAGTCAAACCCATGTCTGATCTGCTGGATGTCACCAGATGTGCAGCTCAGAGCCTTAAACCACTGTGCTATACTGCCTCCTCCACCTATTCTGTCTCGTAAAATAGTATACATGTAAAGAATGTTTTTTAGAATGCCAATGTTTTTGGTGACTCCCCCACTTTTTTTTTTATCTCTGCCTATATTGTCCCTGCTGCACACCCAGTATTATAATTGAAAAAGATTAATAGTAACATGTATGAACTGTCAGGTAACCACTGCATTTGATGTCATTATTCAAGAATGTATAATATACTTATAGAAACTGTAACAGTCAGTGTTGTGCCCTTTGAATTGTACAGGCCAGTGACTGGGACTGTGGTGGATGCAAAATGTGGTGTGGTATGACTGTATGCCATAATTGTAAACCACAAGTGTACTGTACGTGCAAGGTTTAAGGTAACTGTCATGTGAATGTGGGTTCTATGTAATATCCAAGAAAGTAGGGTATATGACAGATTGGATTATTTGAATACAATTAATATCTTCTTATTGTGAAACTGTTTACATCAGAATGACTTCTTTCTGTGCCCCACCCCACCCCCATTTCTTTCATATTTATCGGTATGTGACAGATAGCATTATTTCTATACAAATCATATATGTTACTTGGGAAAGTCTGTGAAATCAGAGTACAATCTTCCTTTGGGGCAATCCCCCATTTCTTCCTTATTGCTCCATCCTGACTTATTTTCTTCCCTAAAGTAATATACATTGTAAAAAATAGTTTTCAGAATGCCAATGGTTTTGTTAATTCCCCTCTTCCTTTTTTCGTTTGTATGTCTGTTTTATCTTTGCTTGTATTTTCCCTGTTGTACACTCACAGTTATAAGTGATAATGATAATAGAGACATGTAAGAACTTGTAGGTAACCACTGCATGTGTTGTCGTTATTGTGGAAGAAAAAAAAAAGTGTGATTGTCAACATCCATCTGTTTCTGTAGCAGCTGTTTGCAATCAGAATAAATCCTTTCTCTGTCCCCCCCCACCATGGCTTCCTTATTTCTTTGTATGTGACAATTATTTGTATACAATTACTAGCTTTTTAGTTTGAAACTCTTTAAAGTGGAATGAGTCCTTTCTTTGGGGGGTCCTGCTCCCATTTCTTCCTTATTGCTCCACGTTAACTTATTCTGCCCCTACAATAGTATGCATCTACAGAATTTTTTATGAGAATGTCAATGGTTTTGGTAACTTCCCCCACCCCATATTTTTTCCTTTCTATGTGTTTCTTATCTCCGCCTCTATTGTCCCTGTACTATACCCCCTATTATAAGTGATAATGATAATAGTCACATGTAAGGACTTGCAGGTAAGGAGTGCATTTGAAGTCATTATTGTGGAGGGAAAAAATAGCATAGTGTGATTGCCAACATCCATCTGTGTCTGTAGTAGCTTCACATTGCAGTGTATGTCTTTTAGGACACATTGCAGAGACTATGTTAGAAGCATGATTTCATTTGTGACTGCATTTTGCATTTCCAATCTAATGACATTGGATGTAGGAACAGAGATGTGATAAATTACATACAAATCCATTCAGGCTCTCTCCTGCTTCTTACAGAAAGTTACACAAACATGGGAGAACCAGAAAGCAACATACCAGGAGGATGCTCTTCCTATGATATTTACTTAGCCATGTGGCAGCACAGTGTCTGCCATAATGATCTGGCCCATACTCTCCCCCCCCCCCCCATGGATGGCTTTTGCAAATCCACTGTATGTTGCTCCTGGTATATTTTTTATTGTTTTTATTCCACCTTAGACATACATGGGGGGGATCCACAAGAACCCAGAGGACAAATCTGCTCCTATCTCTTGGAGCAGGAGGACAATCCTGCTCCTGCTTCTGGGGTTTGGGGGTTGTCGCATGACATGTGTTTCGTAGAAGTACAGGGTCCTGTTCTCGGTTCAAGCCTGCATAGTGCACACTTTGTGAACATGTGTAATGCAGTCGTCATGTACTGGATACAATCACAACTACATGTCTGTAATGAACACACTGTTTTGTGATGGTGTTACTACTTGTTAAATACTAGCCATTACTTGCTGTAAGGTGATCTTCACTAATACTTCAGCTATGTACAGATATTGTTGTGCACGACAGCAAGTCTGTAACAGTGTTTGTGTTGCAGAACTGTGATTTCCTAAATCAATACAACATTGTTATTAACAGTAAGGCAGAAAGTGTCATGTCAGTAGGAAGGCAATTCACAGCATTCAGGTCATGGTTTTCATACATGCTTCAGGCGATTCCGAAATAAAGTGCTATTCACTGCTGTCGTTTTGCAAGCTAAGCTTTTCTGCCATGTTTCTTGTCTTGGATAGTGTAATGAGTTACTGGTGGCATCAATAAAGGTCATTGCAATAGTAGAATGAGAAATGCACAAAGTCAGCAAATCTGTTGAAAACCTGAGAGTGAATATGCACACCTTTCTCCACCACAAGAGACGGTCTGTTAAATAGTTCTGTAAAATATTCGTGAGTCAAACACAGTGTGCGATTGTTTGGCAGTGACTATTGCTTGATGTATGTTTGCACAGCAATAAGGGTACAGTGTTACTAGGCAGCCTGAATATTAGCTGGTACATGTATATCCGTATTGTATAAGTGTAGCCAGTAATACTGTGATGAAATACAGTACATGAAAGGCATTCTCTTTAGTTTGCTAAATGATTGATGTCTGGACTGCTTACAGGAACACTTTGTAAGTGGGTAGTAAAAGTTTGTTTCTGCTAGATAAAGAAGCAGGAAGACGCACTGTATCTTTCACACAATCTGCAAGCCTTTGAAGTACAGCACTACCCATGAACAAGTAGCAGTCTTAGAGATGGACTGTCTGACAGATGTAATTAACACAACAAAATGTATCACCTTTTGCTTCTTTGAAATAGGTACCAGTGCCATAAATGCAAATAAAAATAAGTCACCCTAAACATATGTTTTGCTGACATTGTTAGTAGCACAGATAAATACAGGTGCAGTGTTCTTGGCATTTATTTCTGTGTCAATCGAGCCTTGCATGCATCTATCTTATATGTCAGTCATCGGTTTGTATCAGTAGAACAGAGTTAATATTGAAATTTTCTGCAAGACTTAATTGTGCTTCTGAGTCGTCCAGTATTTTGTACCAGGATACAACATGCATTTCTTGCAGCTTCTCTCTTACAATAACAGTTGCATTGAAGAGAACGGCTACAAGTGCAGTGCTACATTTACGGAAAAGATTCAGCACTTGTATGGTGCTATAAGCCATTACATATTGGTAGCAATTGCCTAGTCCTGTATAGTACAACTGTATTTTGTAGGCCATCTTGTCAGTGTGTACAAGGTAACAGTAAAACATTTTTAAAGTACTTTTTTTTTTTATTGGTTTCCAGTAGAAATACATACAATAGCATGCATGTTGATATGTAATGTTACAGACAGTGTAAACTATGGTCATATACAGTAAGGGATGGCCTGATACATTACTGCACACTGTAGATATGCTAATAACAGATGCATAACTGTTGAGAATAACCATGTGATCCTTGTAAGACTGGCAGTAATATATAATGAGATATGGTAAGCTTGTAAGGCATACAGGGTTTTACAGGCATTCTTATTGTAAGTGTTTCACACTGGTTAATAGACATTGTAGTGTACTGTGTATAGCTCATTTGTCTCTTCATAGCACAGAATCCATGGGACATTGTATAGCATACCTGCTTTTTGTAGCACAACGATAATTATTGGCTTGAAAAACATCTACTTTGTTATCAAGCCGAAAATTACGTCGGTGGGCAACAATAAGCCAGGTACACTATTCAATGTCATTTGGATTCTGTGAAATAGAGAGACAAGTGAGCCGTTGGTGCAGCAGTGGTATACATATTGTGCCCAAGCTCCCCTGTTTGTGTGTGCCATCTGGGGCACGCTACTGTTAAAGCATCACATTCTATGTACTTGTATGACAAATTGCTATAGTTGCTGAATGGGACTCACAGCAACTCGAACATCTATTGTTGTTCGATAAGGCTTTGTAACAGTTAAAAAATTCAGCATATAAATTAGGACTCTGTAGTGCAACTTGTACTAAAAATTGCACATCGAGTTACTTATTTGCAAGTGACTCTTTTGCAGTATTTTGTGCAGTACTATTAAGGTTTATCTTTTCAGTAATGTATACATTAAGAAAAGAATATGTTCACTTTGCATCTTTGATGGCCGCTACAGGAATGTTTTCTTTTACAGCAGTTTGCAAGTTGCCCTGTTTGAATTCGTGATTGTCAATGATGCCTAACAGTCAGTTATGACTAAGGCAACAGAAGTGCCTGCATCACAAAAGCAGATGTGGCTGGTTTGAAGATATTGTTCTTACATAATTGAGGAAGGTAGATTGTAGCACAACCTGGCATACAGAGTGAGCTACTTTAACGGAATATGAGAATATTAGTGCATCACAGTAACTTGCAGTTTCATAATGTACACTTGTAATACATTGCAAATCACAATATGGAGGGATAAAGGGAAAAATAAGTTTGACTTACTTCACAGAAACATTTATTTATTTATTATGCTACTTATGTATATGTATTGTATGTCTTTAGTTATTTTGTTAACCTGTGCGCTGATCAGATACTATTCCATTACTAACCAGCTCTTCTAAGTGCATGGTTTATGGTTACTAAATAGATTTTAAAAATGCCTTAGGTAGAGTAGTCTTATTTATGCAGTAATTGAACGCAGCACCTAACAAGCAAATGTTTGAGAGTTGGGGGCTTACCTGTTTGCCACAAAACATGTAAACTTTAGGACTTTTCATTCCACTTGTGGATTTTCCTAGTTATGCACATGTAATGTTCAAGTTTTTTGTAAAGGACACATATGGCTTATTCTCTATTATTACATGACTGTGTATGGACAGAAGGGTTTTAACCTTCATATACCAGCTGCCACCGCTGCTTGTACACAGTTTTTCAACATTTCTGCCCATTTAGCGAATGTTAGAAGTGTAATACTCCACTCTGGGTGTGCCTCAGTGCTGTAATAAAGTCATTTGCTGGTGGCTGAAAGGCCTGACAACCATTCAGGTTCTTCCGTCATTACAATACTGCTGCACCACCGACTGTGGATTATTCATTAATCTCCTGCTACTGAGGTCAATAATCATTTCTACAGCAACATGTGTATGGACTCAAACAGAATATTGTGACGACACTTGCAGACAGATAACAGAAGCAGACGAAGTCTGAGCAACCGCTCTTACTAATGCGGTGGGAAAGATAGCTTAAGAAAATACGTGAAACACACACACACACTTGTGTGTTTTTTGTTTTTCCACACATGTCACACCGTTAACAGTCTAGCTTCTGGAAACAGGGTTATAGTCGATACAGACTGTCACTGTTGAGATGTAACTCTGATGTTTATGGGTGCATTTAAAACTCGTTGTACAGTAATCTATAACAGCATTACACAATCTGAAACTTCACTGCACATATTTTACATTACTGTATACGTATTGTTCTTTCCTGTTGTTTTTTGTTTCAAGGGCAAAATTCTGTTGGTTGAGGTTTATCTCCCCAAGGGCACACACACACACACACACACACACACACACACACACACACACACACACACAGTGTTGCACATCACTTTTTTTGTGTTACAGTTTTACTACAGTACTTAGAAAAATTGCACACAGCCAATTTTCTTCCACTCCACAAAGATTGGTGTCTCTCTCTCCTCCCCCCCGGGGGACTAGAGAAAGAAAAGTAAATAGTTTGACCCCTGTACCACTGCATAAATGCATGACTCCACTGACAGTGACATATTGCACTTTAGCTCTGCTATCCATGGTACATATGATCCACAATGGGTTAAATTACACAGCGCATCTCAGTAGGGCAGTTATGGGTACATATGTAGTTACACTTTGTAAACTCTGGTTCCCCATACTGCAAACTCCCCACTGAAGGAATACGTTTACAGTAGTGTGTCCTGGCAGCAGTACACTGTAGAGGCAGGACAGCAATGACAGTGACATATTACCTTACAGCTAATCTTGCCTAAATACAGTATGAAAAAATGTAAAAGTAGGAGCTGGACTAAAACTTAGATCTTGTATATGTTCAGTGACATCGTAAGTTAATGCAGTGCAACATGTGTAAAAGTAGGACTCCACTGCAAATGGCTGCAGGTCATGTATTGCATCCTGGGTATAAATGCATTTGTGGTACTGATGTGTAAAAACCCCATTCTGACCAAATTCAGAATTACATAGTCATGGTAGTTCTCCCCGAGGCCCAAAAAAGACGTGCAAAAATTTTGAAGCCTCTGACAACACAGCCTAACACTTGACAGGCACTATCTAATATTTAATGGGTTCGAGATTTTGCACTTTATTTGGCCAGGACAATGCAGCACAGATCAACATCATTCTGCATGGTTCTTATGTATTGGGCTTCCTACACAGTTGTAGTACAGATGTATAAATATCAAGACAATGCTTGCTAAAATGCACTCATTTTCAGTGCAGTTTAACTTTTACATATTTTAGCCTCTGTTACCTCAGGAGAGCACAGGACACTTGCAATATTTCATTTTCAGTCAGGGTGCTAGTGTTACTTATATTTCCCCCACTGTACTTAGGGACAATTAGCTAATAACCAATATGGAAATTTCAGTGGTGTCTGCTATAACAGTGCACTTTTGCCTGCAGAGACACATTTACATGTATACTTTCACTGGGGGTCTATGGTGCAGGGGTACTGCTTCTACAAACTTGTATTACATATTCTCCCAGAGCAGAGGTGTTGAGATGCAGTATCTGATTTAGCCCATTTGTAGACTGTGTGTACCCTGTGGAGAGGACATCAGAAATACAATATCTCACTCTCAGCAGAGTCCTGCTGTACCACACTATTAAACTGTTCAAACCTTTACTGGGGGTCTTCATTCACTGTGGGTGGAGAAGTGATACTACAGCTCTGTCACTGTGACATTTTACTGCTACTGTATGGCCACCGTCAGAATACAACACTTACAGTGGCAGGTCTCCCCCCCCCCCACACACACCACCATCCCAGACAGAAAAGCTAAAAGTTGTCACAGTGTGCCAGTGGCCAAATGCATTACTTCACTGAGAATGAATAACATGTGGCAGTTCAGCTTTTCTATCCAGAATAATTATGGTGTCGCATGGGTGCAATTACATAGTAGATCTCAGCAGGTCTAGTCTTGGTGCTTATGACAACATAATGTGGCCTACCTTGCACAGATCCTTTTGACACTTCTTCAATCGTGCTTTGTCTACTGTCCATTTACTATGTCAACAGTAAACAGTCTTATCTGTTAAAAACGTGGTCAAAGTAGAAACAAAATGTCACTGCTAAGATGTAAGTCCGATGTTTATGGGTGCGTTTCAACCTGTTTGTATAGTTATCTATTAAAGCATGACACATTATCATTATCTTTATTGTGCACATTTGAAAATAATGTATGTGTATTGCTCTCTCTCATTGATTTTTGTCTCAAGGCAATATTCTGTAGTTTCCGAGTTATCTCCCCAATGAGCCACTTACACACACACACACACACACACACACACACACACACACACACACACACGGTGCACATCAATTTATATGTGTTACGATCTTAGTACAGTAATAAGAAAAACCACACACAGCCAATTCTCTGTCACTCTAAATAGAATGAGGTATACATTCCTTATCTGATTAAATATGTGCCGCTCAGACACAACTAAATTCTCAGCATTAAAGTGCAATTTTCTTTTCTGTTCATGACATAGAAGTATCAGTATTGGGAGATTGAGAGCACATCCGTGCAGAGACATCATTATTCTAATAGAGGTGTTTCCTTTATAGCAGTTTGCAAGCTGCCTTGTTTCACTTCCTGATTGTCAGTGTTGGGTAGTATAACTCATTAATACGAGCAAAGCAACATAAGTGCCTGCATGGCACAAGCATATGGGCCTTTTCTGAAGTTCTTCTGCTTATATATTTTATGACGGCAGATTTTAGCAGAACCTGGCGTACACTGTGACCTAATGTAATGGAAGTGGAGTATATTACTGCAGCACAGTACCCTGCATTTTGACACTGTACACTTCTTATGACTGTCACAGCATAATACAGAGGGATTGGGGGGAAAGTGAGTGTATCTTACATCATGTAACTGTTTATTTATCCATATATTTTTGTATGCTATTCATAAATGGAACATTATGACATCACTTGCAGACAATTTACTGAAACAGAGGATGTCTGAGCAATCGCTCTTACTAATAAGGAGGGGAAGACAGATTAAGAAAATGTGTGCAACACACACAGACTTCTGTGTCATGTCATTTTTTCCCCACACTTCTCACAGCCTTACAAGTTCAGCTTTTTGAAACATGGTTAAAATCGAAATAAACTTGTCACTTTTGAGATTTAAGTACGATGTTAACGGGCACGGGTTAAGAAAATATATATTATAAACTATATACTACATTTCTATTCTCTGTTTAAAATGTAGTAAAACAAGATAATAGTAAATTATATAAAGGATTACAAAATTTGCTTATCAAGTCCCACCACCACACCCCACATTGTAAAATCCTGGATCCAACACAGGACAGGATTATTTGTTTATTAAGTTATGGCTTTGATAAATGGGTAAAGCCACAGTGAACAAGCCTGTTTACAGGGGTGACCCGGAACATCAGGGAAATACTACTTGTTAATGGCATACTGTACAGTTGGGAGGGGTCTAGCCTTTGCATTGTGATATACTGACCTAGTATATTGTCATTGCTGTTTGTCCATTCTGAATTTGTGATATTTGAACTATGTGGGCACTTTTTTTTACAGTTATTCATTTTTCACTGTCATTTACTGCACCAGTTGCCACTGCTGTAACGCTAACCCCCCCCCCCCATCACACCTGGAAACAAGCCTGAGCTGGGAATGCCCATCCCTAGACAAAATTGAAAGGAAACAAAAAGGTTTTGTAAGTGGAATCACTATTTTCCAATGCAATAGCTGAACCAGCTATATAGCAAAGTAAAACCTGATACCCCCTTATACTATCAAAAGTAACTGTTGTTACCTAGTCTGGGCTTTACAAGGTAATGTTTAAAAATTTTTAGGGAAAGTGCTACCCCCTTGATGAAATTGCTACACCCCTGAAACAAGTCTAGGTCCACCCCACTCCACTCCACTGTATTATCAGGGGGCATCCTGTTAAGCACCATGGACTGGCTACAGTACTCATGGAGATTTGTTTTTTTTTAATTTTTTTTTCCTTCACAATTGGTGCGTCTCAGCTTGAAGATCAATACAGTTATCAACTGATGCCACATGGTCAGGCAGTCTGTTTCAAGTGTTCACCATTCGTTCTGTGAACTTGTTTATCCTGCTTTGCTAAATTCAAAGAAGTGCTGTTAAAAAGTAGTACAACACTGCCAGAAACTGAATACAGTTAAAGGCAATATGAAGAATTATGCATACCCTTGGTGGTACAGTCGACCGCAAGTAATGACAATGCCAGACAACTGCACCACAGGCGCAGAGCACACAACTGATTTAGTGTGCGTATATGCAGGAGGCTATGCCCACACACATGCACACACACACACAAACAAATGTAATTACCTATGTCCTGGTCAGATCATGGAGCAGGATGCAGAGTGACGCCCTCAACACACCACTCCCCCAAGTCCTGGATGCCCACATAAGGGTCGCACTCTTGCCAGCACCCACATTATGGCACCCTTGATTCCTGTGCCATATTGACAGGATACCATTACACCTTTACCAACCATATAAGGGAGCACTGCACACAACAAGAGATGTATTTTGAAACTATATGCCCAGTTTGCTTTCCTACTGAATTGGGCTTTGTAAGTAGCTCTTTACTTTTTTGACTCAAATTGAGCCTCATTTGAATGAGGTGTAAATACATATTAATTAAAGCCAGTTACTAGTGAGTATAAAAGATCCAAGCATTTTTTAATTTATCACCCTCAACAAAGTGATTTCATACCATGAAGTGCTGGGTCGATCATTCTGCCATCTCCACACTTTTGTTTAGCAGCATCAGCAAAAGCTGTTCTATTTAGGCCACCAATGTGAACTTTCTTCCATCATTGCCCTGCTCTTTTTGCAATGAAAGTGAGTGTTGCAAGACTTTTTCTCTTGAACTGTTAAAATGTCAAAGCATTGGTGGATATTTGCTTAATGCTACCAACACTATTCACATTGCAGTTCAAGTGAACAAAGTAATATATGGCACATGGACTGCTATTATATGGCATGTGGACCACTACTATATGCAATACATCATTAATCTAATATTGATCTCCCACGTGTTGTGTAGTGCTCCATTTATATGGTTGGTAAACTACAGCGAGTTGATGGGAGCACAGTCTCATTTCAGAGTGCCAACAGTGAGACTCCAGTTGGGAACTGGTGGCTTTAGAATTGAGTATCCCCAAAGTAACTAATCAGGAGATAAAGGAAAGGACTACTTTTGCAGTCAGCACTCCGTGCCCTCTGGCAACACCCTTGACTAGCAGTTTTTTACGTGGTTTTGAATTTTCTTCTGCTTGATGCACTTGATATTTTTTATGTTGTGAAGATTTATTAGTGTGTGTCCTGCACCACTGTTACCCATAATCCACTACTCTGCTCCAAATTACACCTCAGTGCAGAGTCACAGTGCAATCTGTCTGCACTGAATGCAAATGGAACAAACTCCAGTTTCAAAATGTTGGTGAAGGATTCCTGTCCAACAGGTAAGAAATGGGCACATACCTGACACATTCTGCTCCCACACACAGAACCCTTACCCATTGCCAGATTTGGGGATATTGCACACTTGTCTGTTACCTGTTGCAGTATTCAGACAGATAAACTGCACTGTTTTATCAGCAGTGTAGCAGGACTGTGGCCAGAACAGTGGATTGTGGGTAACTATGAAGCACACCTTCTGATCAGAGTGTCCACAACATTATACATAGCAAAGGAACTGGGTACAAAATATTTGGTACACTGCCAGGAATTGATAAGTAGGGGTTGACTCCCCTGCAGCATAACACCTGCTCTGTGTATGCCAATTGTATAAGTTGATGTAATGGGGCAAGACCATAACATTGTAACTGAGAATTTATTTCATGTAAGGTGGCAGAATTTTCAAGGCTACAAACAGATTTTTGAGCCTTGCAGAGTGAATAAGAAATGTCCTCAGACTCCAAGTTGGGTAAAGATTAATGGTTCACTTCTCAGTTACAATTTTATGCTCTGGAAACTTGTGCCAGCCCGTAAAAGTGCCCTACATGGCACCTTACCTCCTGGATGTCCCACCTTAGGAGGGACAGTCCATCATTTTGCCTCACAGAAGTCCCTGCCCACATTGACAGGGTGCTGCTGTCCCATGATGTACTAAGCTTTTAAAGCAAAACTTCCAGAGTAATGAAAACCATATGTGTTGATAAGACCCAAACTTTATGGACCTAAAAGATAAAGATAATTTGCAACCTGTTCTGAGCTTCTATCTCTGGTATTTCATAAGGTGTCCTGAATTTCCCTTGTTTCTATAATTTGAGGATGTCCCACATTTATGTGCAGAAACACTGAGGGGCATTCATAACACAAGATCAAACAGTGGGCTACCACTAGGGATACAGGGATAGGTGTGATGCTATAGCTTCCAGGAGGTATTCATGCATCACAGCTGACACTCAGTGCCTAATAGCACATGTTTTTGTTGCTGTGGGTCTCTCTCCCAGACTGGCAGGTGTCTTAATGATTCAGGTTATGTGGAAGTATCACTTACAGTTTGCTTGCATCTCTACACCCAGAATAGCTCATGTCTGCCACAGTCCTATATTGTGGTCTCACCCAATGATAGAAAAAAAAAGGTCAAGTGGAATGAGAACATGTGGGGGAAGGGGATCTCTTGGTACTCCCAGCCAAAACAAAAGGATGTTTTCTTACTCTGTGTGCATGTTTAGTAGCACAGAAATCTCTCTCCTTGCATAGCCTTATTACCAGGGGCACTGGAAAATTGCGGGCACGATTTTCACGCTATTTCCATGATTCGAGAGCCTCCCCGTGACCCCAGCGCGATATTGTGGCAGTCAGATCTTTAGTGGGAGGTAGGCTCCTTTCTTATCCCTGGTCCCTGCTGCAGCATGGTTCGGCACTTGAGAGGCTACTGGCTCTCTCCTTTATGTGCCTTGTTCCACCCTGAGGTTGTTCCGCCCTGTCCATGGATGTCACAAAGGGGGCGGAACACCTCGATTCAGTTTGAAACCTTCGCGTCTTTTTTTTTTCCTGTCCCCCCTCAGGTTCATGTAAGCCCTTGAAATGTGGCTTGTTTAGAGGGGGGACAGGTACTTCACCTTCCTTGCTACATAGTGAGGACTGGAGAGCAACCCACCCAGCGAGTGACCCAGCGACCCAGACAGCCAGACTACCAACGAGGAGTGAGGGGAGTGAGCGAGTGAGAAACGAGGCTTCTTTAAGGTGCCAGGAGGAGTGAGGAGTGGGACTAGTGGGAGCGGCGCTTGCAGCCAGCCAGCCAGGAGCGAAGAGCGAGCAACGAGAGAGACTCCAGAAGCAAGAAAAAAAAAACCTCAAAAAAGAGCTGTGCATCGCCTTTTTTTTTGCTGCTTGTGCCTGCAAATTGCCCTTCCTGAATCCAGCCATCTAAGGAACTGAAGGACTGCCCAGAGTGCCTGACTGAGCCTGGAGTGGTAAGGTAAGAAAGATTGTTGTTTTGTTTGGCATGTGGAGTAAGGAAGAGTTTGGGGGAGGGCATGGTAGTGAAATTATGTGTTTTTTTTTTTCTACAAGGGGCTGGAGGGGTTAATCAGTTTCCTGTGGTCAGTCATTTTCATTCATTGTGGTCAGGCCTGGCCAACTGATACATGTGCAATAAAAAAAAAATTTCTGGCCTCGGGTGATGGTGGGCAAGGGGCGGAGGAGCAGACTAGTCCAGAACAATTTTTTTCTGCATGTGTACCAGTCTGCCAGGTCCGTGCCAAGCTCCAGTCACATGCTGTTGATGGTCGGTGGAGGGTCGGGCCTGGCAGACTGGTCCACATGAAGAAAAAAAAATTGTTCTGGCCTCGGGTGATGGTGGGCATGGGGAGGACGAGCAAGCTGGCCCAGAACAATTTTTTTCTGCATGTGTACCAGTCCGCCAGGTCTGTGCCAAGCTCCAGTCGCTTGCAGTTGATGGTCAGTGGAGGGTCGGGCCAGGTGGACTGGCTCACATGCAGAAAAAAAAATTGTTCTGGCCTCGGGTGATGGTGGGCATGGGGCGGAAGAGCAGGCTGGCCCAGAACAATTTTTTTCTGCATGTGTACCAGTCTGCCAGGTCCGTGCCAAGCTCCAGTCGCTTGTTGTTGATAGTCGGTGGAGGGTCGGGCCTGGCGGACTGGCCCACATGCAGAAAAAAAAAATTGTTCTGGCCTCGGGTGATGGTGGGCATGACATGAGGTTACCCAATGGCCCCCAATAGAGATCAGGGGTATTGCAGGATGACTGGCCTGTAACGTGCGGCAAGCATGATGATGTCGACAGGGTTGCCATGGTTCCGACATCAATGCACGTTGCGCTGGGGGAGAGGAACAGGGGAAGACCCCCCCTCTGGAGGACAGTGGAGATGATGGGCACTCCTGCGGCATGGCCCACATCCCACTGCTGGCCCAGCTCGCTGTGATCTCCCTGGGTGCCAACCCATAGGCTGCACGGATCCCAGTCATGCCAGAGGTCTCGGGTCTGGCTTACAGCAGTGCAGGTGGGGAGATCCTATCAGGGAGTTCAGGCAAGGAGTGAGAGGCCTTCACCCAGTGAGTACCCTGGAAGGATGCCCCTGTCTTCCGGGGTGCATAAAGAGTCATAAAAAAAAAAAAGAAAAAAAAGTCAGTCATCCGTTTTATTATCAATCATCAATTTTATTTAATTGTAACAATGCTTGCAGAAATCAAGAATCAATCATCAGTTTTTTATTTAATTGTAACAATGCTTATAGAAATCAAGAATCAATCTCACCAGTTTTATTTAATTGTAACAATGCTTATAGAAATCAAGAATCAATCTCACCAGTTTTATTTAATTGTAACAATGCTTATAGAAATCAAGAATCAATCATCAGTTTTATTTAATTGTAACAGTGCTTGCAGAAATCAAGAATCAATGAACATCAATATGTCTCAGCCAAATGCCAAGCGTCCGCGTCTGTCTCGCGAGGAGGCCAAACAGCTCCATCTTTCCTACACTGTGCACGCCATTGATCGGGTTGCTCTGTACCCTGGCAATCTGTATGAGGATGGGGGCCAGCTGTTCTGCTGTCAAGCCGTGGATTATCTTCGCAAGCATACAGTTGACCTGCACATGAGAACACAAACATGTGGATCGGAAAGCTGAAGCAATGAAGAGAAAACAAGACGGTATGTATACAGTATTTATATACGTGTCACATTTATCTCTCTGTGTGTGTGGGAGGGTGGGTGAAGATGTGTGTGGGTGAGGGTGTGTGTGTGTGTGTGTGTAGGTGAGGGTGTGCGTGTGTGGGTGAGGGTGTGGGTGTGTGTGTGTGTGTGGGTGAGGTGTGTGTTTGTGTGGGTGAGGTGGGTGGGTGAGGTGTGTGTGTGTGTGTGTGTGCGTGTGTGTGTGTGCGTGAGGGGGTCTGGTCTATCACTTTTTTACATTACTTTTTTTCCCCCCACTTTAAAGGCAGTACCATACAACAACAGCAGTCACTGGCGTCTTGTTTATCGAGAGCAACATTAGCCACTGAGGATCGTAAAGAATTTGCCCTGGACTTCGTAAGATGCCTGACACATGCAGACATTCCTCTAGAAAAAGCTCCAGCCTTCGAACAGTTCCTCTGCAAATACAAAAAACATGGTGGAAGTCTTCCTGGGTCTGCACAGCTACGTTCTACATACCTTCAGGAGCTTCACCCCAAGCATAAGGACTATGTAAGAAAGCTGGTTGAAGACATTGACCTCTACTTAATATTGGATGAAACTACAGATGCCTGTGGACATAGCATTTTTGGAGTTCTGGCACAGCCTCTGATGAGGGTCAATGAACAGCCGGTGTTGATAGGACTTAAGTTTTTGGATCGTGTGAATCACACCACTGTCTCCCAAGCTGTGCTTCGTATTTTAAATGAGAATGGCATAAATTTTGACAAGATGTTTGCAATTGCCACAGACAGTGCCAGCTATATGCAGAAAGCATTTAAAACTATTCTTTTTGGCATATTCCCTAACGCTGTGCATGCAACTTGCATTGCACATTTGCTAAATTTGGTTCTGTAACTCTGGTCCACAGTATTGGAAGACCTTAATACTGTGATCAGCTTGATCAAAAAGGTTGTCTGTCAGAGCCCCATGCGGCACCATCAGTATTTAGAATTTCTAGAGGCAAAGGATGGCATTGTTCCAAAGATGCCTGTATGTACTGTGTTGACCTGCTGGTGCTCCTAGGTAAAGGCAGTCAATTATCTGGCTGACTATCTGCCTCTCATGACAGACTTCATAAAAAAATACTTCATCAGATGCAGCTTCATTTAAAAAAATCAAAATGGTATTGTCAAGTAGGCTTGATGTGCTTGTAGCACAAGCCACATTTGTGTCGGAACACTCTAGTGAGCTTGTGCAACTCATCGAAGAGCTGCAGGCGACAATGGTACCCGAAGGGCACAGCATTTTTTCCCCGACTGAATCACCTACACTTATTTTTGGATTTCTGTGCCACAGCTGGCATAGACAAATACAGGCCTAAGACTGTGGAAAAACTCTCAGTGTGCCAAGAGGGCGAGAGAGCTGCTTGTGTCTATCTCTTCCAGTAAGTGATGTTGGAGAGCAGCCAAAAACTGGACAATGTCATCAAAGGACACCCCTCAATGTATGTTTTTCAGGCAGCCCGTGTCTTTGATCCGCTACAACTTTCTATGCTGGACAAACAAAAAGACAGCTATATCACTGGCATACCGGGGTGTGCAGACATTTCACCCTTTGAGTGGCATGCTTATACTAATGCTGCCAAGTCAGTACCACCAGACTTTGAAATTACAGCCTGGTGGGAGTCTCAGTCACCATCACTGAGCAAACTGGCAGCCTTGGCAAAACGCTACATTTGGATGCCTGTCAGCACTGCTGATATAGAAAGAACATTTTCTGTTTACACAGACCTTCAGAAGGACAATAGAAGAACTCTGAAAGAAAAAAAGAAAATAATGTAAAATTGCTGTTAATGCTAAAATACAACAAACATTTTTAAATATTGTGGAATATTGTGCTTGCATTATTTCAGCTGGTTGACAAACCAAGCAGAAGACCGGGTTTCAGAAGGAGGTTAAGGGAGCAGCCCAGGTTCACACAGTATACTAGTGGAGATTGTGGGAATCCAATCCATGGCTGCCAGATATACCACACTTGGGCTATACAGAGAGCCCAATATGTACTTTTTAGTAACTATTTTCTGCTGGCTCAAGATAGCGGGACCTCGGTAACAGCGAAAATTGGGGAACAAATTATGTAACTTTTTGTGCATGTGTAACATGTTCAGTTTTTATCTGTTTGGCTGGGGTTATGCATTTGGGATGGAGTTTCAAAATTTTTTTTTTTTAAGTTTTTTTTGTAATAGTTTTATGGTGGGTGGATTTGGGGCGAGGAACAGAGCTGAATATATATATTGTCTGGAATGAGGGGGTGGGAAGTGAGTGGAAATATTTTATGTCACTAACAAAGGTCCTTTAAGACTATTAGTGCAGTCATTTTGTAAAATGTATTGTTTGCAAAGAATAAAGTGTGTGTGCTTTTAAAATAATGTGTGGCTTTTTGTATATCAAAATCTTAACTATTTGACTAACATAAATGGCACTGTGAATGCTCCGCAACTTTCCGCAATTTTGACCCCAAAAGTTCCGCGAGTTTGTCCACATTTCTCCTCAGTTTTCTAGTGCCCCTGCTTATTACCCAGCCAGCCTACTTCACACCACTTCCCTTGTCCTGTTGGAACAAAGGCTTCTAATATCACTTTTTATAATGATCCACTTGGATTCACCTTGGCCCTTGAGCAAAAAGTATTTTACAAATTCCCCAATGCCAATAATATTCACGTGTGATATTACCCTATGCTCTCCAAAATTAAGTATTATGGTAATTAACAATGCAAATGCCACGTACACTTATATGCACAACACATACTTTTTTAACACCTATAGAATGGTTCTAAATATTCACCATTATCATACATATCGCCCCTAATCTCATAAACATCAGCACAATTGTTTCACACAATCCAGCAACTAATACAGTCTAGCAAATGAACAAGCTACAGAAATAAGCAATGCTTAGCATAATACATGATAACACTTATACTACTGTTACCATACTTACTATGTAACAACCTTTATGCATAACAACATATGGTTATGGAGTCAATATCTTACATTACTGTTGCACAAAACTTGTTTCATACTGTCACTGCATGTACAATGTATTTCCTATGAGACCTGGTAAAAACTCATTACATTACTGATTTGCACTGTTCTTGTATACAAGTCAGTTTCCACTGTTCAGATCATGCCATTTCATTTTTAATTCCCAGCTTTCCAGCTATATACCCACATTCTACGCTTACATGCAGATTCCCTCTTACTTTTCCAGATAAGCCACTGTAAAATGAGAAGACTATTACTTAAAATTAATGCAATTTATTAAAAAGGGATACTTATAATTCTGGTTGTAGAAGTGGTTCTTCTCTTCTCCACATAGAACTCTGGCCGAGTCTGGCTTCTCCTGTAAAGATTTCTTTGTCAGCTAACTTTGCCCTGGTACTTACTGTACCATGCATACACTGTGCAAGTTAAACTTTTGCTAACAGTCTCTTCTTGCAATTGTTCACCACAGTTTCAATCTGTACAGTCCATAGCAGTACTGGATGCCGAGCACATTCTTGTGAATAGCCAGTTGGTTTCACAACTGCAGCTTCTTGACCCTTTCCTGCTGCTTCACCTTTCTAAACTTTAACGCAACCACCCTCTTTTTTTCACCACACTGTATACCGTGACTGACTGTTCAAGGTAAGTCTGTCTGGTCCTCAGCAGCAAACATTGCATGTCTAAATGCTTAGAAAATAAAAGTCTTGCATTTCGCGCTTGCCACTTGGTATCTTCAGCACCTCTGAACTGTGCCTCTCCAAACGCTGATCACTGCATTTCCAACAGGTGTGGCTCACACTTCTTTGCCTTACCATTACTATAATGCCATGACGTTCCTACATAACCGAACATAGGTCTTACTACATTGATAGCTGGCCCAGACGTGAGGCGTGGTCAGTAGCATTTGCTAATATAACAAGTGCTCTGGTGATGTCGTCACCAAATTTTGATTGGTTTCAGTCACTAGAAAGGTTGGCCATTTTATAAGATACAAATGATATATAGACATGCCTCTTTAAGACGGCCCCTTCTCCTTTAAGCTATTTTTCAGTAAAAAATTATTTCTCTAACATACAGTCTTATTTAACATAATTTGAACATAGCATTTGCTCTTTCAAGTGCTTTACAGCAAGCCAACCATTTCTAAAAACATCTAATATCTGCACTATGGATACTTTTTAAACTACACTATTATGGTTCTAACTTTATACATTTAGTAGAACTTTTCAAACCAATACAATACTTGCACTTTGCATAGTCTATGCTACACAGTGATATAAGCCTTGTAACAAAAAAAATTTCTCAACTCCTAAAACCACTACTTTCTGTAGACACAAACAAGATATTTTGTTCTTCTCTTAAAGACATCAATTACTGTTACAAAATGTTATTCTCTATTCACTTTTACATGGCATTTCTCTCTATAGCATTCAACTACAAATTTAATATTTATCTTGTTAGACCTCCTAAGATGTGACCTATCACAGGATACTACATTTGTCTACTTCTTTAATAAGAACATGACATGACATACTTAATATTCATAACTTTTGAACCTTACATTTTGCTACTACAACACGTGAACATCTTATTTATCTTACAGTTCTGCAACACCTGTCCAGTTTTCCTACCAGCACTACACTGCATCTTTGCACTATGAATAAAATAACTTCTTGTAATGTAAAGTAATGGAACTTTTACTCAATTTTTTCCCCTCCTCTTCTCACACTACTCTGTACCACTCACTGCTTCGTTATCTGATCATAGCCATGGATACCTAGCATTACCTAAGGGTTCTCCATAGAGACATCTATAAATCTGTCCTGCAGTGGTTGGCCATTACAGGTATGGTGGTGGAATGTCGTAGGGCCCCCCTTACAATAACACTGCACTGCATGCCTACCTTGCCACCAGTCCATCTATATCATGACTTACAAACAAAATGAGATTTTTTCTCTATTCCTTTCCCCCTCATCTAGCATATGGCACACTGTTTCATACACAACAGGAATATTTCACTGTCCAGTATTACAGACACATACCTTGTCTTAAACTTTCATTAAGTAACACTTCTTGTTTTCTGTTAGGAATACATTCAACCAATAATGTACACCACTAATTAGTCATATAGAAACATAGAAGTTGACGGCAGATAAGGACCGCAAGGCCCATCCAGTCTGCCCATTTCTTTTTCTACCTTATAAATGTGCCATCGGCCTTTGCTCTGTCAGTGGCCTATCTATTCATAGTCATTTGTATTGCTCCCTTATGCCTATCCCATGCCTGTTTGAAGCCCTGCACTGTATTCATAGCCACCACTTCTTGTGTAAGCCATTCCATGCATCCACCACCTTTCTGTGAAAAAGAATTTCCTCACATTCCCCTTAATCGGCCTCCTCTAATCTCATGCTTCGTCCTCTTGTCCTACTATTTTTCTTATATTTAAACATGTTAGACTCTTTCACCTTGTTTATGCCCTTAAGGTGTTTGAATGCCTCGATCATATCACCTCTCTCCCTCCTTTGCTCAAGGGTATACATATTGAGCTCCGTTAATCTGTCCTCATATGTCTTCTGATGCAGTCCATGCACCATTTGGTTGCCCTTCTCTGGACTGCCTCAATTTAGTTAATGTCCTTGTGAAGGTGTGGCCTCCAATACTGCACGCAGTACTCCAGATGGGGCCTAACCGGTGTCTTGTACAGAGGATTATTACCTCCCTCTTATGACTTGTGATACCCTACTAATACACTAACACCCCCTAGCCTTACCTACTGCTTTGAGGTCTGCTTGGATGATTTTAGGTCATCAGTGATGATGATGCCCAAGTCTCTTTCTTCCTTTGTGACTGCTAACAACTCCCTCCCAGCCTATAGGTGGCTTCAGGGTTTCTCTTCCCTATGTGCATGATTTTGCACTTCTTTGCATTAAATCCAGTTGCCACTCTTCTGACCATTCTGCTGGTTTATCCAGATCTCTTCTCAATCTGCCCACCCCATCTGGATCATCTACTCTGTTGCAGATCTTGGTGTCATCTGCAAACAGACAAGCCTTACCCTCTAGTCCATCTGCAAGGTCACTAATGAAGATGTTGAAGAGGACTGGCCCCAGGACTGATCCCTGAGGTACCCCACTTGTGACTTGCATCTCTTCTGACTGTATACCATTTACCACCACTCTCTGTTTTCTGCCCGTCAGCCAGTTTGCCACCCAGTTGACCAACTTCTGACCCACCCTGAGCCTACCCAGCTTATTTATCAATCTTCTATGTGGAACAGTGTCAAAAGCTTTGCTGAAGTCAAGGTAGGTGACATCAACTGCTCCCCCTTGGTCCACCACTCTGGTTGCCAGTCAAAAATCTATGAGATTAGTTTGACAGGACCTTCCTTTGTAAACCCATGCTGTCTTGGATCCTGTGCCCTATGGATTCCAGGTGTTGCACTATCCTTTCATAAGGGTGCCTCCATAATCTTGCCCACTACTGAGGTAAGACTGACGGTCTGTAGTTCCCGCCTCCTCCCTGCTACCACTCTTGTGGGCGGATCACATGAGCCCTTCTCCAGTCTTCTGGGACCTCTCCTGTGCTCAGAGACTCACTAAACAATTCTGCTAATGGCTCTCTAGTTCCTCCTTTAGCTCCTTAAGTACCCTGGGATGTATGCCATCAGGTCCCATTGCCTTATCCACCCTGAGCTTAGCAAGCTCTTGTAGGACCCTTTCTTTTGTGAAGGGTAGTGCTCACCTCCTCCCCTGTGTCCATGATGCTGGGCTGTGGGCCTGCCCTACCTTCTCTTCAGTAAATACTGAGCAAAAGTATCTATTTAGGATAGATGCCTTTACAGGGTCCTCCTCCTCACATGCTCCCTTTTCTCCATTAAACAGCAATACCCCTCTGGACTTTCTCCTTTCACTAATGTATCTATAGAAAGTCTTGTCACCTTCTTTTACTGTTTGTGCTAGTGTTTCCTCAGTTTGGGACTTTGCCTGCCTTACTGCCTTACCTGCTTCCCTTAGGGCAGTTTGGTATGCCTTCCCTATCTTCATCCCCTGTGTTCCTTATATTTCCTGAAGGCCATCCTTTGGCTCTGACCTTTTCTGCTACTGTATTTGAGAACCAAAGTGGTTTCCTTCTTCTTTTGCACTTCCTTTTCTGTCTAACACAATGGGATGTTGCTTCAAGTATTGCATCATAATGCTTGCCTACTTTGCCTGTACCCCCTCACCTGTGTTTCTTTTTGCCAGGGCTAACCCAACTCTGTGGCCTCTTATCAAAGTCAGCTCCTCTGAAGTCCCATATTTTTGCCTTGGAATGGGATGATTTAGATGTAGTAGCCAAATTGAACCCATACCATGTGATGGTCACTGGCCCCAGGTGACCTTCTACCTGGAGATCTGTGATCCCTTCTTTGTTAGTCAGTACTAGATCTAGGATAGCCCTGTCTCTTGTGGGTTGCTGTACCAGTTGTTGAGGCCCTCCTGCAGGGAATCCACTATGAGTCTAGTTCTGGCAGATGTTCCTGCTGGTATTTACCAATCTGTATCCGGCATGTTGAATCTCCATTATCAGAACCTCCTTTAGCTGTCATGTTTTGTATATCTTCTAACAGTAATGTGCTATGTCCTCCCTCTGGTCTGGGGGCCTGTAGACAACCCCAGTTCTTATGGCTGTCCCATTTCCTGTTTCCAGGGTGACCCACAGTTCTTGGCTCCTTATGTGTATTCTGAATTTCTGTAGCTTTGATATTTTCATTAACATACAGGACTCCTCCCTCCCCCTTTTGCACCTCGGTCTCTTCTGAACAATACACAGCCAGGTACTGAAGTCTCCCAAGTGTGGTTACTGGTAAACCACATCTCACTAGTGCTACTATGTCCAGTTTAGCCTCTGACATTATTGCCTGCAGGTCTGGGATCTTATTTCCCAGGCTGTAAGCATTTAATGTACTGATTTTCCATTGGCCAGATTTTGGTGTGTTAGTTGTTGGGTGAAGTTTGGCATTACCCTGGCCTGAAGTATGGGGAGACAAACCTTTTTTCTTACCTGGTGATGCAAATGAATAGCAAACATGCTGAATTCCTGTTTGACCACTAGCTGAGGGGAGGTGTTCTTCCCATTCGGCGTGTGAGGTGCTGCACCCCTCTCCCCATTTGCTAGTTTAAATATTCTGCAAAAGGCGTCAAACTTCTGCCCCAATGCATTGACTCCCTCTTTAGTCAGATGCAGTCCATCAAATTTAAGAACTTTGCTCCCAGAACTGTTGCCAGTTCCTACAAATCTGTGTCCTTTTCCTGGCACCAGTCCTTGAGCCACGTGTTTAGCTCCCTTATCTCCCCTTCTCTGACCTTCCATCCATCTGCTCCCCTCTCCCAGACTGGCAGGATCTCAGAGAAGGAGATGCCAGATGAAATAGATGATAGTTTGTCACCCAGCCTATTCAGGTGTTCCTTGGTCTCCACAACTGACCAGCTGGCGAGATCATTAGTCCCTATGTGTACTAGATATATTAAAAAGCCAATAAAATAATACTTACAATTACAATCTTGACATACAAATAACATACTTCTCCCATCAAGGGTTTTGTCCCTTCAGTGCCATCACTCCACATCTCTGGGTCTATCCATGCTTTACCTGTCCTGTCACAGGATCTAAGTAAATGTGCCCCATTCCCACTATTGAGACTGCAAGGAACTGTGCCATCACACAGCTGCTTTTGGAGGTTTGTCCTGCATTTTGTCTCCTGGATGTCTGTGCAGAGATGCCCCACCATCTGTATGTGAAAACCCTTCTGATCTGCTCACTGCATTCACATGATTCATCAACCAAGGGACACTTCTGCAGAACCACAGAAAGCTAAGGCAACCAGCATGATATAGCACTAGTAAGCATATAGGAGATGACAGATGTGGTACAGGCACTGCCGCGCTGCACCTGCATGATATGTCATTGCCCAGGTTCAGCAATGTCGCTGGGTTATGGAGGGTCAGCCAATGGGGAACTCATGAACATTGCATTGAGTGACTGTACACCAGCTCTCCGCGCATGCGGAGGTTTACACACCACTTCCTTGGGGTGCACTACAGGGGCCACTCCATTAGCTGTTCACTTGCAGCCATGCTATCAGCATGATTCCACACCTGGACCTCACTCATACCTGCTGCCATCCACAGCAGTGGGCACATGGGATAACACAAGCTACTTCATGACTATGAAAAAACAAGCACTCCCTATTGCCATGCGGCATAATTACCCATCCAGGAAATGGGTGTGTTTTCACTATCCTGCCATACAGCCATGGCCAGCAACACAGTGAGGAACAGAATGCAATATTAAACAAATAGATGAAGCTGTGTGAAGGGGTGTACAGTAAGCATGTCATAAAGAAGACTAGGGAAACAGTGGCTAGTAAGGAAAGGGGAGCCCTGTTGGCCTGGCCGAAGAGAGAATGAGAGATAGAAAACTGCTTTTTTTGTGATGACTTATTCTACTGCTACCTGGCTACTCCAAGACACAGTCTACATAGATTTTGGACACATTGATGGTGAAACCGTACTATAGGAACAGCACAAGGATGTTATCTAGATATTTTTATACATCTGCGAGGAATCAACAGGGTTGACTTGTAAGCAATGCGACGCCAGGAAGAGGAACACTTGCATGTCTGCCTCTCTTGCCAGACAGATACAAGAAGTGCTGTTGCTGCAAATGTAGCACTTCTATTACTTAGCTTTGGATTACCAGGTAACCACGCTAACCAGTACAGTGCCTATTTTCAAGTGCAACCCAGGCAGATTACAACACTACAGGCAATAACATTCCAGATAATTTCCAAGATACAGGCAATAAAATTACTGACATAAGGCAACATCAATTAACAAGGTACACTCAGATCATCTGCTTTTACATACTAACCCTTAGCTACATATAACAATCACTGGCCATGTGATGGCCATCAACATGTTCATAATGTAATACAACTACTGTTGTCCATTACACTTATTAACACACGCCTGGGGTACAGTGTGCTACAAGAATGCAGTTTGAGTCGTTTCCCCACTGATCATGCATTGCAGATGTCCCATACACACCCTCCACTCCTTAGTAAGACAATACAATGTGATGGTGTGTGCTATGTAAACCAGACTGGCAAACCCCACTCACCTTGCCATACACAACAATTTGCTTATGTCTGCTCAGCGTGACACATACAGAGAGACCTGACCAACATTGTACAATAACCTCTTCTTTTGTCTTCCCTTATCTCTCCTAACATGTAGCAGCAACACAAAAGGACCTCAACAATTTGACGAACATCCTGACACATAAGCAATGCTACCTTGTCACCTACCACGGCCTATGCTTTGCATAAGCTGTAAAGAACAATAGGAGGACTACCTCTCTATGCAACCAAAGGGATGCCACCACCAAAACTAACACATACATAGGGAGCACTCAAGCTACAGTGGCTTAACCTACATGCTGCAAAAGGCACCACTATGTAGACAGGGCTTATACACACACCACCATCTCAGTGACACAACAACAACATGCCACTCATGCAACACATTCTTAGGATGACACACAAAGGGCACATACTGCTGCTGCTGGACCTCAATATGCTCGATCTTTAGCGGAGCAACATTACTGAAACAACATCTACCAACAGGGCCATTCCTGCTGCCCTACAGGGACCATAATTCACACAGCTCCTGCTGAAATCCACTTCACGCCAATCACTCTCACATATCCTGCTCTCACATTACAGCAGACAGAGGACTTCAGATCCGGCAGTGGACACCCATGTGGGGACAAACAAGCAATACACACTCTGCAGTACACTACACTTAACTATACAAGCACACTACTCCACAGTGCAGCTATTATGCTTCACGAGGCATCATTCTGTCAACATTGACCACTGCTTCTAACACCCACTAACACACAGACCCATGGAATGCCATAGCACAGGCTGCATGTCACCCACAGCCAGTGACTATCTTCACAATTCCTGGGTATCTCACTTGACACACTCCCATGCACAATCTCAATACACACAGCAGCCACAGAGACAGTAAGTCACAGGGAGTTTGCCTGCATACAACACTAATTCAATTCAGGTAGCCAGAGACAGACACTACTTACAACACATTCTTACACAACCAGCAGTAGTACTCGGTTACCATTGGCTTGAGTGCTAGTCCTTATCCTTTTTAATCTCTGCACTACTGCCACTGCAGCTCATAATTACTAATTTTATTCTCTCCACAGATCTACAACGCCCTACCAGCCACCCCATCATCACTTCACTCCTCTCATTTTCCCAGATCAGCTTACTACTGCAGCAAGTTCCTATTCAACTTCCTATTTAAGGTATATATACACATCTTAACCAGCCACTGTGTCTATCCTGCCTCTTGCATTTCTTACACATACCACTTTCTCCTTCACCCTCTTTACTATCACTTCTTCATACCGTTCACCTCTTTCAGACTACTCTTCCTTGCTTACATTCCTGAGCTGTACTATCAATCCACCACGTCCTCCTCATTAATCCCACTACTTTCCCTCTCCACCTTACCCTCACTTCATAATACCACACCACTACCTTCACTTTCAATTACCATTCATCCACACAGCGCGTCATCATGACCTCCATTTACTTTCAGGCAGACTATAGTCAATCACATACAGTTTTCCCTTTCTCATCACATGCTAAGCAATGCGTTGCAATGAGTACTACTGCTTTACTATTCAGCATCTGCAAAAAAACTACTACATGGAACACACATGACATGAACACTATCCTGCACATTGGTGACTATTTATATTGCTTCATTCACACATACACCCCTCATGCCTATTTGCACCCTGATGATTTACCCTTGTACATTCAACTGTTCACCACCACATTCACTCTTCATACACACACGCCTATGTATGGTGATATACTGAAACCTATTGCCTCCAACTACCCAACATTCCAAGCAGCTCTTACTTCTACTCTATCTGCCCATTCCTCCCTCCTTTTATGCATTCAACAATACTGCACTGCAGTCTTTACATCATCTAACATATTTTACATCTTTGACTCCCATAGTCGCTCCACTGCTGGATTACCTCACCTTAATGGAAAATCCACTCTTTTCACTTTCACTTTTCTCCCGTCTCTCCATGCCCACATTGTCAACCTAGCTCTTGCTACTAACCCCCCTCATACATTCACCATTCTTTTTGAGCTCACTCCTCTCACATTCACTCCTGAACTACAATCCATTCCTTCACATCCTGCTCCACACACCTCCACTAACAGACTTCCATGGACATTTACATTTCCAGTTTCATCCTCCACTACACCCACAGTCACGCACCACACATCTACCTACAGTACTGACCCACTACTGCTACTACACAGCTCTACTATTCCCTCACATACAACTCCTCCCACCTTACCAATCCAATGCCAACCCTTATCACCATCTATCATCCCTCCTGCTTCCACCTCTGCTACCTCACCCTCCCACTTCCACTTCACCTTCACACACTCTACTGAGCCCTCAACTCACATCCACCATACTACAACTTCCTTGCATGACACATCACCCTTCCCATCACACACATCACACCAGACAACTACACACTTACACCATACCCTACTCCTTGTTGCTCCCTTACTCCTTCCTCATCCTCCCCACAACTCTCACATCCACATACCTTCACAGCCACTACAGCTACAACTATGCATTTCTCAACTACTCCAACAGAAGAACAATCCTTTCACCCTTTCTTGCATCATTAGTTACCATCATACCATATTCATATAACTCCTTTTCAACTTTGGACACAGCATATCGCTAGCACTATTGTCCACTACCCACCTTCTTACTACACTATGTGCTCCAAGACACTCCCTGCCACACACCATTCATACGACTCCATCATACATCTCCTACTACTACCACTGCCTCTCTGTCACATGCAATTCACCACAACTTCTCCATTTCACTACAGCTAAGGCCAAACAAGACTTACTATCCTTACAGCGCTCCATAGCAACTTCTCCCTTACTGTTACATTTACTCACTCAATACATACGCTCTCCTACTACCGAACAACACTGCTCACGCTCTTATCTTACCATCCTATCATACACAGCAACCAGAACCTTACTGTATTACTATTCATTCTTTCTCTACTATTGATTCCAGCCTGCTTCATACCATTCAGCATGCCATGCCTTACACTTCACCTACTTCTTACTTTACTGCTCCCATTAGACTAAAATTACTCCAACTACTATACTTCTGTAAAATGCTTAGAACCACCACAGTCAACTCCAGTTCTGCAGCAAGCCATTACGCCATATCACTTCCACCACCACTGCCACAACACTCATCTCTTGTACCCCTACATACTCACCACCACCTGTTGCATCACATTCTTTCCCTTCACACACTCCTATCGGCCAATTGCTGACGACTTGCACATTCAGACTACCAACACAACTATGCAAGAGGAACACACTGCATAACTCCCACCACAGATACTTGCCTTAATACAGGTTTTCCATCACACCATTGAACATGGCCCCTTACACACACCACTTATAATCAACTCTTTACAGACACTCTGTCTCTAACATTCAACAATCCATCACTCAGAATGATACCTTTCAACAGTGCAACAACACAACAACAAAGCCACACATATGCTTCACATGTTTATGCTACCTCAAATTGCACAAAACCCACCACTCTCTATTGCTAATCACATGACATTCCCTTCTTGCACCCAACTTCAACTCCTTGAACTAGAAGAATGGCTAGTCTCTCCTGCATTCCATTCATGCAAATCCGACAATTGCCTAAAGGTAATCAATTTAGCATTCAGGGTGTCGTTCTTAATGTTCCTGCAGATGTCAACACCACGGTCACCCTTCTCCCATGTCAGGCCCATGACACAGCGACTATTCCAGTTAAACTGAAGCGCAGCTTGCACTATCATTCACGCACACACACACACACACACACACACACACACACACACACACACTTTCAGAATGTACGCCCAAACAAAGTTAAAGAGGCTGCTCATTGGCTGGCTACTCACAGTCCTCTATACAGACAGCATGGTGTTACACACAATGACAGCTGGACATACGAAACTTCTTCACTTCCTATGTCTGACTCTGCACTTCCATCCTCTTCCAGTACTGACAGTACTGAAAAACACCAACTTCCATTGCCCTTCTGGCCAGCTAGACACTCTACTAGCCCCGCTCTATCTCCTTCACTCTCCCACGACACAGTACTATCAAACAGCACCAGGATAGTACAGTATTCAAGAAGGAGCTGTTTGAAGACAAGTTAATTTTAGCTTTCCCTACCATTTATGCAGGTCACAGAAGCAGCATGTACCACTAAGCGCCCCATCCTGTGTCACACAGTAACATGTGAAATGGAACTTCGTGCTCCAGGACCCATCGGGTTTGCCACTGCATTCCCAACCTGTTCTACAAAGTTAAAACTACAAATCAGACAACTGCAAGGAAAAGTCAATATCTCCCTCCAGCGTCGCGCCAGAACAAAACAATTACTGCAGGAGACCTTAAGTCGGAGGAATACAAGTCATGCTCAATACAATGAGGGATACCATATACTGAAAACACTCCGGGGCTCACACCATACACAGGAGCAAAGTAAAAAATGTCTTTGCTACTAATCGCCAACTTGGCATTCCTACATTCTTCCTTTCATTATCTGGTGCTGAAACTCACTGGCCAATCTGTTAAAATTCTAGGAAATGTTGTACTATCAAGACTTACACTGATCCAGGACATACAAAACCACAACATGGGAACAAAAATGTCATCTGGGCACAATCAGATCCTGTTACTTCGCCTGCCACTTCAATTATCAAGTTACAAATTGTTCTCTACTGTCTCTACAGTTCACATAACCCTCTAGGGTCTCTAAAAAGATCACTTCTACCATGTAGAATTCCAACAGTGGCTCACATATCTATGCCTTACTATGGATTGACAATCACCTACATACAATCACTATCGACACTGACCTCTAGCATTCATTGAAAATACATTACTTGCTGTTCTCAATCATGAACACACATCTCTCATGCAACTAAAAACATAACCTCACGAACATGCAAAACAAAGCATTCCAACTGCTTCCACTTCCCACTATATCCTATACCAAAACAATACTTACTCCTCTTTCAGCCATGACAACTGTCACAGTGACACATACAAACAATACATAGTACATCAAAGCTACTCAGCTGCCCCAGTACCTCCTTCCATTACCTTTGCTAACTTACTCACTTTCTCCACATACTTATGATGACTATATATTAACCATTCGCTCACACCTCCAGCATCCCACCACTCTACTAAAACCAACCTTCACAAACTATGTTTAACCCTACAACCCTACCTTATTAACGGTTGGCAGGCAAACATGGATATACAATTCAATTTAGACCCATACTCTTGTGCCATGTACATTGTCTCCTACCTTTCTAAATCACAAAGGGGAATGAGTACCCTACTTCAGCAAGCAACACAACAGGCACTCACACACCCTGACATCAGACAACAGTTACGCCAAATTGGTAACACATTCCTCAACGCTACTGAAGTTAGTGCACAGGAGGCAGCTTACCTTGCTCTGCAACTTCCCCTATATCACTCCTCATGCTCCTTCACACTCATTAATACTAACACTGCTGCACACAGAACTTTGCTCATTAAAGACATCACCGCCATTAACCTTATGCCTGATGATGCCACTAACATTGAATGTGACAACACCATTTTACGCTACCAACGACGGACATCTCAGCTTCAGCAATGCACCCTAGCTGACTATGCCGCTCACTATGACCATTACACTCCCCCCAAAAAACACAAACCACAACAAAACACTTCCATGCCAGACAATGACCATGACTACAACAGTGACTGTGACATACTTGACACACACTTTATATCACAACAGTCATGCAAAGCTAAGATTCTTCGCTACTGCCACTTCAACAAACATACAGACACTGAAAATTATTATCGGTAACTCCTATTCCTATTCCACCCCTGGAAGCATGAAGACTCCATTAAGGGAATGCATGACACTTTTTATGCCACCTACTTACAGCAGAAACAATCCATTGATGTGAACGTATTACGCTACCACAAAAACATTGACATCCTAGACATAGAACAACAAGTCACTCATGACATCACCCTCAGTGACACTTACCCCAATTCCCCACCCCCTTCTTCTACACATATGACACCAACTTCACATGACACATATGACATTTCCTTGGACTTAGGCCTGCCTCCAGCTACCCATCACATAGAAAAACTCACAACAGTCATTGAACAATCCCATTACTTAGATATTATGCACTCTCTCAACCCACAGCAGCTTCAATTCCTCTACTATCATTTGCATTAGTTCAAAACCTCATCACACCCCTGCTACACTTTCTGCTCTGGAGGAGCAGGTGTTGGCAAAAGCCATGTTCCAACAGCCCTGTACCAAGCACTACTGCATCACTTTAACACACTTCCAGGAGAAAACCCAGACACCTGCCACATTGTCATTGGTGCACCCACTGGCAAGGCAGCACACAATGTCCATGGCCATACACTCCACAGCCTTTTTTGCATTCCCGCTTCACAAACTCTTGCTTACAAACCACTGATGTCTGAGCGCTGTCATGCCCTGCAATGCAAATTACAGTCCTTGAAAGTACTCATCATTGATGAGATCTCCAAGGTTGGTAACAACATGTTCAATTTCATTCACAACAGGCTCCAAGAGATAAAAGGTACAAACCAACTCTTTGGTGGCATTTCCATTATTACCATAGGAGATCTGTTCCAACTTAAACCAGTCTTTGATGGCTACATATTTCAAAACTTACTATACGACTACGGCCCTCTTGCTACTACCCTATGGTAAGAGAACTTTCAACTCTTTGAACTCAAAACAATTATGAGACAGAAGAATGACACACCATTTGCTCACCTTCTCAATCGCCTGCGCGAAGGAAACCACACATAGGCAGACATGCTCACCATTACAAGTAGACAACTCCAGCCCCCTTCAAACATGCTGTATCAAATACCTCACATTATGCAAACAAATCATGAAGTCAACACCAATAATCATGATGTCTTCCTCTTTCAATCACAGACTACTTTGACATACTCAGATACAGCTCAAGATACCATCACTGGAGATGTCCCATCCCCAATAAGATTGGCAATCCTGTCCCACATCCCTAATGACCCTAGGAAAACCATAGGCCTCTTCACTATACTTCACCTAGCTACTTCATTACAATATGACCTTCCTGCAAACACTGATGTGCAAGATATACTCACTAATGGTGCAACAGCCATTCTTAAACACATCACACTTCTCCCTGACAATCAGCCACACATACTATGGCTACATTTCCACAACAACAACATAGCTCAGAAACATCGCTTACAGCACAATCACTTATACACATCTACCATCCCTCCACACTGGACACCAATCACAAAACTGTCAACTAAATTCCTTTATGGCAACAAACCATTCACTATCATCAGAACTCAATTTCCTGTTCACCCTGCTACTGCACACACTATTCACCGTACTCAGGGTCAAACCCTACAGTCTCTCTACATCCACTTCAACAAAAAAAAAAAACACGACCACATACATTAAGTTGCTCTTAGTCGTGCCACTAACATTAGCAACATCTTCATCAAAAACTTCGATGAGACAAAAATCTCCGTCAACAAATATGTCACTTTAGAAATGCAATGATTACGCACCAACACGTGCCTCCAGCCAACTATTCCAATCCTGGAAAACTATGCAGGCACACTTACAATCATCACTCATAACATTCGCTCCCTACCTCTGCACTTCCCCATCTATGTCCACAGACCATAACTTACTTTCTGCTGACATTCTCTGCATCACTGAGCCCAACATATCTCACACATATGACCCTCAGCAGTTCACCATTCCCTCATATGCTTCATACTTCCTTGACAAATTCAACTCTTCTACTCAGCATGGCCTTACCATCTATGTCAAACATCAACACAAGGCTCACGTGCACTTTCACTGCACACATAGTATTGACATTGCCTACATCACACTACACAACCTCTCATCCACCCCAACTCTTCTTCTTATTTACAAACCCCCTCGCACACCACTTCATCACCTACTACAACAACTCCCATCATTACATACAACACTAACATCTCCACATTACATACAACGCTAACATCTCCACATTACATACAACGCTAACATCACCACATTACATACAACGCTAACATCTCCACATTACATACAACACTAACATCTCCACATTACATACAACACTAACATCTCCACATTACATACAACACTGACATCTCCACTCATCATCATGGGAGACTTCAGTGTTGACTACTTGACCAACTCCCATGCAAAACAAACTTTACAAACTTTCATGAAAGACACACTCAACTGTTCCCAACTCATTACTACTTCAACAACCAACTACAACTCCATTTTGGGTCATTTATATTCAGACATCCCAATACCTCGTTTTGGAACTCTCGAATCATTCTACAGTGACCACAAACCTATTTGGTAACAAATACCAGTTATGCACACTGCTTAAAGGAGAAGTCTCCCATAGTTCCACACCAATATTTTCCCAACTCATGTGTAACTGTCGTGTGCCTCTTCCAGTTGCTAGCAGTCCTATTGTTGTCCAGCTCTAGATTGTAAATAAAAATATACAACTCCCAGAAGTTATCAATGTGTTTGTCCTCCATTTTACCATCAATGTTGCTGGAGGATGATGTAATCAGAGCAACAGATAATGGTGCTGCACTAAATACAGTTCCACCAGTAGACCAAACCCACAATGTTTGGTTCCCCACTTGAGTAATGGAGGAACCCTTTAAGTGTTGTGCACATCCTGAAGTGCAGGTCTAATAGGGACTAGGACCACGTGAGTGTGATGCAGCACTGATTTGAGGTAGATACAGTATTCATATAAGGAAGTGCCTGTATGTGTTGTGTTACTGTTTCTGTTAGCAAAAACAGTTTACCCAATAAATGACTCTGGGTACAAAAAGAGTTTTAAGTGGTATGATGCAGCTGTTGTATTATGGTGTATGTGTGTGTGTTAACATTCTCTGTTTTGATCGACACCAGCAGTGAGAAACAATCTTGCAAACAGGCCCCTTTCCCTTTGTAACTAGGCAGTCAGTGATTGGATGGCTGCTGTAAGGCAATAAAGAATTCAGCTATGACAAGGAATAGGTTACCAGGAAAGCACAGGCACAAGCACTGGGGGACTCTGGTTCAAATCCTACTAAAGTCCCTTATTCTCTAACCCTTAAGAAGTTCCCCAACCTCCTTAGAAACTGTGATGGCCCCTCAGGTCCATGACTTTAAAAGTGCCCCAATTCCCATTATAAATCATTAGCAGTGATGTGAGAGCTACAGCACTTCACTTTCAAGGCACTAAGGATAAGCTGTGGCAGCACCCCTCCCGCTTTGTAATGCCAGCATTTGAAGTAGGATGTCCCTCACAAATCAGATGCTACAGCTCAGCTGTTGTAGGTAAATAATCTAATCAGTCTCTGTTTGTAGTGCTCTGTATTTGCTTAGCTCACTCCTCCCATGTCATATGCATTCTGTGTCTTGGTATTTCCAGTCAGAAACTCAGATTTAAGGAGCAATTGAAATGTAAAACAATACACTTTATAAAGTAAATGTTGTAGCTCTCCACTTTCAGGCTGCTGAAAGGGGATGTGTATAAGTCAGTCTTGTGTGATCTTTTGATAAACTGCCCAGGCTCATCTTGTAACGAATCTTCTCAAGGGTGTTCACCTGGTTCAATACAGAGTGATTGACTGACTGCTCGATTGATTGATTGGTTGATTGACTGATTCAGCCTACTGCTTTCCACAACATGTTACAACTGTCTCACAGAGAGAAATGAGCAGTACAGAGAAGCAGCTTTTGTTTCCTGTGCATGAAATACTATTGGCTGTATTATTTGCTCTACACATACAGTATTAAGGCTACAAGTACTACTCTCTGTGTGAGTTGCATGACAGAACTGCCTTAAGTTATTGCAAACAAACTAAAATCAGGCTAGACAGCATTGATACCCTTATGTTTTGTTCTGCACTGTTGCAGCAGTGACATCAAGGAATGGGAGGAGCTGTATTACAAGTGACTCATTTGCATGTAAATGGAGGCTTGCTTGACATTTTACTACCTTGTGTCAGAGCCTCAAACTCTAGATGTGTTGCAACAGAAGAAATGGCTGATCTCTTATTGACATACATACAGTACTTGATGTAATGTATAATAAATACACCAGCCATATCCAAATCATAAATATACAGGAGTCTTCTCCTTTAACTTTCTCTCTTTTTGTCTCCCTACAGATGCTGACCATCAAGACTGTGCGTGACTCTTCCAGCAAACTATGCCCCACCACTGGCCTGCATGTCCAACTCATCCACAAATCCTCTATCACTACTTATACCACCTCTAGAGATGAACAGAAGAAGATGTTTCATCTTGCTATTGCTGACAAAGATGACTGCATTAAAGCAATAGTCTACCAGCCCTCCAGCTACCACTTCCTCATTACTAAAAAAGCATACATTCTGCGCAACTTCATCTTTAAGAATGATGCTCTCTTGATCACTGGAAACAGCGCAATCATGAGAGCAGCCCTGCTGTCTGTCCCTGAACACATAGCTGCAGCTGCTCTTGCAATTTTACAACCCCCTCCTGCACCAACGTCACCTATCAGGACAGCCTCTGAATCTCCACTGCGAACAATAATGTCAATTATTGCTACAGTTATTGAGCTGTGCCACCTCCCATCTTTTCCACCCCACCACTACTCCCTTTCTTTACCTCCTATGCCTTTCCCCTCATACCTACCTTTCCATGGCCCCCACCCATACTTACTGTCCCTCAATGGCACCTTCTCTCTCTCCTGCCTCCATCTCTTCCTTTCTTTACCCTCCTATTTCTTCACTCCCTATGCACTACTTATGTCCCTACTGTACATTACCTTCCCCATCCACCTCCCCCATTCATTTCACTTCCCCATTCCCTTAGCCTCAACTCTGCTTCTCCCCTCCCCCTCCACCTCATTCCACACTGCACAGCACTCCTTTCACATTCCCATCACCCTTTCCCTACTAACCTCACTCCACTTGCACTATCTTCACTACCCCCAAATCATTACTGCTCCCCCCTTGCTCTCCCCTACTTTGCTCATACCTCTCTCCTCCAACACCACAGGCCACCTTTCCCATTCTCCTACCCTTACCATTCCATTTCCTCCCCACCTGCTGAGCTTCCACCCTCAAAGGATCCTTTCACACCATCGTCACACTAACTTTTCTTCTTTTCCCCACCAGGATCAAGCGCCACGCTCTGTACTGGTTTCTGGGCAATCTACACCCATCAGAACCATCACTGCAGAAGACAACTCCGGCGCCATTGACATTACCCTCTAGAGAGACCTTGCTGCCACCACCTTTGATGTCGGTGACACACTACACATCACGAATGTCTCCATTACAATGTACAACAACCAGCGCACACTGAATACTTCAAAAACTTCAACTGTCAAGGTAAGCTACACTACTCACAACTTTTCTTCTTACATACTCTCCCATTCCCCACTTACCAATACATTCTCACAATGCTATCCTTCCCCTTGCATGGATGCCTCACATCCCCACTGCGTTCTCTTGCTAACACTTACAGCTCATGCCCTTATTCCCTTCCCCATTCCTGCGCAACAGCAACCTACTCATTTCCTCACCCTACCTGCATGCCACTCTGCTTTCCCTTTGCTGTGTACTGTTACTCTCTTTTTCCTCTCTGCCTTTACTTTCATACTGCAAAGGCCTTCACTGCATCTGATCCCTACAACTACTACAGCTACTCGCTCTTGCATGATATGTCTGACTTGCCTCCATTTCCATACACATACATATGTTCCTTCTAACCATACTTCCTCTACGGTTCTATATCACTTTCTGTTCCATACTCCAACTTCATGTGCCATGCACTTTTTAATATATGCTTCCTTCTCCAGCTGTACATACGTTTTCTTTCTATGCCTAGGCTATCACCGTTCTGTGCCCCCGCACTACTGTCACAAATGGAAACCCCCACACCTTCCTGTTACTACTAACACATCACACCTACTTTACTTGCTTCACTTTCACGCACAAATAAATACTTCTTACTATCACTCACACACCCCTCACACTTGTGACACCACACTTCATTACCACTACAACTGCTATCACTTACTATTCACTCTCTCTCTCTCTCTTCACAGATCACTGACCCAATACAAATAGAAAAAAACTCCTTCCTCATTGGCATTGACCACCTGGATGATTCAACCATTACAGTCTGCCTCCAAGATACTAACTTGAACTTATGCTCCATCCACATTCCACTGGACTTCTTCCTTGCAGCTTTGGACATGCAGCCCACCACTACACTCATTGAGGACATCATTGAATGCATTCCCTTCCATGTGACTCTCACCACCTTGGGTACTGCTGTGCTTGCCCTTACTGTTCACCCACCCATGGACAATGACAACAGCCTTGACTCACTTTTTGATGACGACATGCCAGACAACACTTTGCCAGAACCGTCAACTTCTGCTGCTTCTACTGCTACCTCTACCACCCCATGCAACTTCCCACACCACAACCCCAGACAATACTCCTACTCCAACTACTGCTCACTATGGCCTTCGCAGAGACAGAAAAAACAGTCTATTCCCATCTTTCAACTGAACTTAACCCCCCCTTGCCTGAACTCCTCCATTTCATTCCATTTACCTTCCACTCTTCTTTGCTCCTCTCCTACTTCAAGTACATCTTCCTCTGCTGGGTCACTGCACTCTATTACTCACTACCACAAGGAACCCACAGATACTGAGATGTTAACGCTCATCATGCATCTCTTGGATACCTACACTGTATGCATCGCTGCAACCAGGACAACACATAAACTGAGACATTACAGCTCAGCCGGGCTCAACTTGAACACAGCAATGTTTCACCCTATGTGACATTCTTCATTTCATTGCCATTCCATATACACAACAATGGATGGACACCTATGCATGACCACTGTCTTCTACCACACATAGATTCTGATTCCCTCTGACCTTGACAGCTGAGCTCATGAGGCCCACACCATTCGCACTCCTGTAATGACAGCCCATGATGGATGTCCATAAACTTGCTCATCCTGTATTTCTTACTGTATATAGTTCTGAGTAAAATATTACTCCAATTACTATCTCCTTGCTGACAAACATTTGCAATTGCGTTACACACTATATTTGCCTCACTGTACATTACACATCTACATATAACAGTTCTGGGTTTTCCATACTATTGAATATATGTGCATTTTTTTTTATATTTCTTTGATATAACAAGTTTTTCACTGTCCGTATCACTTCACATACATTACTATATTAATATCAAAGGTTGCAGTACCATGTTGATCCATGAGGAGGCTCTGTTGCACAAAACCTGTTGCCATCTTTTCCTGCCTGGTGATATGAGTACAGCTGCTGTGTACCACTGTATGTCCTTCTGTTGCTTATTAAATGTGATACACTATCTTATATAATCAAACTTGGTCATCCTGTATTTCTTACTGTATATAGTACTGAGCAAAATATTACTCCTAGCTGCGAGTCTTCCTGCAATACCAATCCTATTACCAGCAAGCAAACATTCGGCATTGACAAATGCTTGTTCTGCTTGGTTTTCTCCTTTTAAGAAATGGTTTCAATTCAAAACCATAGTTCAGTCACATGTCCTTATGAGCATTCATGTTGATAATCCAAAAGACCTCTCTAGTAAGTAGATGATCATTAAAATTCCCCCCTATTGGCTTAGGGTTTACACGATCTATTCCTTGAAAGGTAAAATTGTGTTCTTCCTTATTATTACAGTTTGCCACATGTGCTGCAGTGGCATAAGTCACATCTTTTTTCTTTGTTGAACAAATATGTACTCCTACACGAGCCTTAAGACTTCTTGTTTTACCTATATAAAATGCTCCACTTTCACATGTGGCCCTGTAAATTATTCCCTCACAATCACAAGTGATTAACTGGCATATATCATATCTGCACCCTGTATTCTCACAAATAAAATCCTTGCCCTGTTTGATATAAGGACATATTAGTGCACCATTTACATGGAACAAAGCCCATCATTGGTTTATCTAGCCATGTTTTATTTCTTTCTTGTCAACAAAGTGGCTGTGTATCAATTTATCACTCAGAGTTGATGCCTTTCTATATTCCATCCATGGGGGTTAACCAGTAATCTCCTTAAGGCCTGGATCACTAGATCAAATGTTCCAATGTTTCTTAATGATTTTTTCTACACTACCTGCATATGCCGAGTATGATGTTACAAAACTAAATCTATTAGAAACATTTTCTTTTGTTATTTTATCTTTCTCGTAAGTAACATAGTTCTATATTGTTCCAATGCAAAATTTGTTCCTGCCTCTACGTGTCTCTGATTATAACCTCTCTCTACCAATCTGTAGCTCAGATCCAGACAGTCTTTCCTAAATGCTTCATTTGTATTACAATTTCGCCTGAATCTCAGAAATTGGCCCTAGGGTATATTTTTTGTTATATGTGTGGGGTGACAACTATTAGCTGTTAATAAAGAATTACAATCTGTGGCTTTCCTATAAACACAAGTCTCTATTACCACCTTCGTTCAACTGTATATCTAGATCCAAACTTTGTTTTCCTGTGAAGCTTGGACACAATTTTAAATTCTTATTAGAATTTTCTAAGTATGTCACAAATTGCAATAACTCATTCAGGTCCCTATTCCAAATAAAAAATAAATCATCAATGTATCGTCTCCAGTTCAGGATCTTAGAAAAGAAGGGGCTAACAGAACCATCAAGTACATACTTATTTTCCCACAGACCCATGTATATATTTGCAATTGATGGAGCACATGTTGCACCCATTGCAGTATCTTTCGTTTGCAAAAAGAATTTCTGATCAAACATGAACATATTTCAGAACACAGTCTACAAGTTTCAGCAAAAAATCTGTAACAAGGAATCATATCTTGCCCCCTTGTATTTAAAAACGTAGCAGTGGCATCCAATGCTGCATCATGTGGTATTTTAGAGTAAAGTGCTTCCACATCCATAGTTACTAAATAGCTCTTAGGTCTTATTTCCAATCCATCTAACATTCTCAGGACATTATTAGTATCTAGGAAATATGACGACAACTGCTCAACAAAAGGTTGTAGATGAAAATCAACCAGTTGTGAGATACTCTCAGTTAGAGAGCCAATCCCATTAACTATAGGACACCCAGGTGGTTCAATTAATGATTTGCGTATTTTCAGTAACAGATAAAAAGTAGCTCTGATAGGTGTTTCTGTAATCAGAAAGTCTCTTTCTTTTGAATCAATGTCTCCTTTTTTCAAGGCTTCCTCAATATATTCATCTATTGCACTTTTAAATTCTGTAGTGGGATCATAGTCCTATTGCCCTACCACTCACTATCATTTTTAACAAATCTCTTCATGAATCTAGGGTTCCCTCTGACTGGTTAACTGCAATAGTAACCCCCATTTTCAAACAGGGTTCCCATTCAAAAGTTGATAACTATCGCCCAATTAGTCTAACCTCAATTCCTTGTAAATTATTAGAAAAAATAATCAAAACTTTTCTTGAGAAAGAAATGGAATAATTGATATAACTCAACATGGATTTAGAACAGGTCTGTCCTGTACTACAAATTTGCTATCATTCTACAATTACATTAGCATGAATCTTGACTTAAATATTCCTACTGATGTCATCTTGCTAGATTATAGTAAAGCCTTTGATAAAGTGTCACATGCCATTTTGATTAATAAACTCATTAATTTAGGATTCTCATCAACATTAGTCTCATGGATAAAAAATTGGCTAAGTAATCGCACTCAGAGAGTTCGGGTTAATGGCACCCTGTCAGACTTGGGTAGGGTGATGAGCGGTGTTCTTCAGGGCTCCGTCTTGGGACCCACCCTATTCAATATTTTCATCAGTGATATGAAAATGTGTTCATCTAACATCCTTATGAAGTTTGCAGATGATACTAAACAAGGGGGTGCTGTGAACAATGCAGCTAACAAAAAACATTATTAACTGACCTTGCATCAATCGAACACTGGGCTCTTACAAATAAAATGTACTTTAATGTAACAAAATGTGCAGTTTTACATATGGGGAAAATTAACCCCAAACAGGTATACACTTTGAACAATACAACTATTAAGGTTTCCTGCGTTGAAAAAGATCTGGGGATTCTAGTAAACAATAAACTTTCCCCATCTTCCCATTGTAATAAAATCACCAATCAAACTAATGCTCTTCTGCGTAGGATAAATAGTACATTTGTCTCTAGAACTGAACAGTGCATTATGACCCTGTATAGATCTCATGTCAGACCCTACTTGGACTATGGCTCCCCTTTTTGGAGTCCTTATCTTATCTCGGATATAAACAGAATTGAACAAATTCAACATAGAGCTACAAAAATTATTCCACACCTTGTACACTTAGATTATGAGTCTAGATTACAGAAGACAGGCTTACATTCACTCAAACTGAGAAGAACAAGAGGTGATCTATTACAACTATTCAAGATTATTAAATCACCCGCTCTGATGGAGCAATGTGGTATAACACTATCCTCCAGAAAAATTGTAGCCAGGTTACATAACAAGCAATTGGATATTAAAAAATGTAATACAAACAAAAGACAAAACTTATTTTCCATAAGAACCCCTAGGTTATGGAATACTCTACCTCAAGACATTGTTGAGTCACCTACTGTTATGACCTTTAAAATCAAACTTAACAAATGGTTAACAAGATAGTATTATAACAATGATCCACACATGTGGAGGACAATCTCAATAGGCTATGGCCTTCTTTTGTCCTTTTAACCAAGTAACCAAATAGTCAAGTTTTCTATAGAATTCATCATTCTCCAGTTGTTTATAAGCCTCTCTTACATAGTCTTCTTTATTTAGAATAACTAATGCTCCACCCTTATCTGCTTTTTTAATCACCACATAATTCCAATTCTGTAAACTTTTTATAGCCAGATTTTCTTCGTTTGTTAAATTCCAAAATGTAATTGTTGGTAAATTGGAAAAAAGTTCTTCCAAATCATTTTCAATAAGTTGCTTAAAACCCATAATCACCAGGCTGGTCATCAGATTGAAGGTAGAAACTGGCTTAAAGCTATTTCTTTCTTTTCCTGCAGCTGCATCTGCCCCATTCATATCACTACCAGTCATGTTTTTATTCTTGCTGAAAAAAAGATTTGAGGCTCAAGTTCCTACACACTATGTTTAAATCAACCGTGGTGTGAAATTTATTTATAGGGGTAGTAGGAGCAAAATTCAACCCTTTGTTTAAAATGCTCAATTCATGTTGTGTCAATTCCACTTTTGAAAGATTCACAATCTAGGGTTTACTTTCAAAATTGTCACTTACCAGTTACTGCCTCTGTAATTGTAGCGGTACCTCGGGTCTACTTTTTTGGTCTGTGTTTCTAGATTCACTGAAATCGACTAAGAAAAAAGAAATTAGTAAAATCCCAGTGAGCTCTACTTCAGTAGAGTAAGGGGGGAAATTTGCCTTTACTGCATTAAATGCCAATGAGAGTTGGTTTCACGGTGAGTTTTTTTTTTTAATTAGACAGCTTTAGACAAGTGAACTTCACATGCTTCACTCAGAGATGACTGCCTCAAGTGATAATGTTGAAACAGGTCACAAGCGTCCAGTGGGTCTGCCAAGTGAGTATCAAAAAATGCCTCTCAGGCCACCCCAAAGCAATTGCAGTCCCCAAAGACAAACTGCCAGTAAAAACTGATTAAGACTTGAGGATCTCCACTCTGAGTAGAGCAAATGAAGTTTGCTAGTCTATTGACCCTGTCTGATATAAAGAAATTGCTCCATCTGGAAACAGCTCTTATTCTCATTTAATGCAGTACGGTGAATTTCACTCGCTTACTCCACAAAATTAGAACTCATTGAGCTTTTACTAATTTTATTTTTCTTGGTCTGTTTCTATGTGCACGTGCACTTTTTTTGTGACATAAGAGACACAAATGTAGTCAGCTGGTTCAACAGCTACTTACCAAACAGAGTCCAAGTTGTTAAGTTCAAATCATCCTATTCGGAGAAGACTACAGTTAATGTTGGAGTACCCCAAGGCTCTATCCTGGAACCACTTCTATTTTCATTAATGACATTGCCTCCAAACTCTCCGCCTCCTCCTTACTCTATGCGGATGACATCTTCCTCTATACCAGTGTGACAAATGTATCTGACATCAATCTACTGCTTTTTGCTGATTTCCAATGCATCCAAGCCTGGCTCTTGGATCATCACCTTGTAGTAAATGAGACCAAAGCTCAGTCCGTGCTATTTGGAACCCCCTTGAAACTCAAATCACACCCAAACAATTTTAGGGTCTCTTGCTTGGATGGCTCATTTATTGGCTCAGTTACCTCATTTAAATACCTGGATGTCACATTGGATCAATCCTTAAGCTTTAAACATCGCATTTCGAACACATGTAAGTCTGTGAACTCCAAGCTAGGTGTAGCTCATTGCACTAGCTATGCTTTAACCCCCTCAATGAGACTAGCTATTGCCTGGGGCATACTCCTACCTACACTAACCTATGGAGTATAATCTTATGCCGCCATACCTAAAATGAATCTCCATAGGTGGGACGTTGCCTGTAATAATATATGTCAGTATCCCACCTTGTCCCATAGACAGAAACACCATTGCACCCTCTACTCCAATCTAAACTGGCTATCTCCAAATGACACCAGGCTCTATTCCTTTAGCGCTACCATAGACAGTATTATGAGGTCTCAAACCCTTAAATCACTGGTGGAATTACTCACTCCGCAGACCTCAAGCTATGGACTGTGCTCAGCTGACAAATCCATTTTGTGTGTGCCATAATACACAACCTCAAAGGTTCCAGTGCTTTTGCCCATCATGCTCCACGACTGTGGAACTCCCTCCCCCTAGATGTCCACTAAACTCCCACTCATGACACCTTTAAAAAAGCACTCCATCTCTACCTCATCTCAGCTGACCAATGCTCCTGTTTTAAACCTCCTTAGCTCCCTATCCTCCTCCCTGGCTTCAGCTCTTAATCCTGTCTCTGTTAAACTCCATTTCTCATTTGTTCTTTTCTATTATGCCTCTCCCCAGGTGCACCCCAACTCTGTTTGGCCTGCATCTCCTATACTAACACAGCTCCTAATCTTATCTATCTCAGCTTGCCTACCTGCTGCATTTCACTCCCCCCCATACTTATCTGGCTCCATTATCGCATTCCTATTAACTATACACACTCGCCTACCTACCCCTGTGTAGTCTATCTAACCTGCCCTCCAACCACTTTTTTCTTGCCTTAGCTGATATATCTCTGAAGCTTGCCCTTCCACAATCTAATTAACCACATTTTTCCCATCCCCTGCATCAACCTCCCTTTGCACTTATCAATAATTATTGCTAGTATCTTCCTTGTTTGTCTTATAATTTTGTTTTCCTATAGAGTCATATCTGCTGTTTGGCTATTTTCTTATTTTGTGTTATACACATGTATCTCTTATCTACTCCCTGTACTCTGTAATAACACTGTTTTTGCTCTACTGCCTTAATTCTATCATCCAATTGCCAATATTATTTTACCACCTCGTATCCTACCCACTAAAAACCTGCTTATTATTTGTCCTGTATACACTTGACGTGGACCACCTTTGTATATACCTTGCTGTAATTACCTATTGTTGTATCTCTGTACTGTTATATCTTGTAACCTCCCAGGCCATGCCTGAAAATAGTCATCTCTATGGCTAGTGCACCTACCCAGTAAACAAAAACTAAATAAGAAATAAATAAAATTTCTGCACTCACCTGATTTATCTGCCTACTACAGCAGAAAGTAGATTACTATTATTATTTCATCATTCTGAATATCCAAACCCACAAAGTTTGATTATATCTCTTTCTAATGACTAATCATGACCCATACCTAACAGTCATCAATTCTTTACTTACTTATTTTGAATACCATTATTTCTGACATTCAAAATGTACACTATCTGTAGTACTTCAGCACAGGCAAAATAAAATACATTAACACCTACTGTACCCAGTCCCAATTCAGTCTTTCCTCCACAAACCTAGGAGCACAGCTGCCCCGCATAAGGATTAGTGCACACCACACTGTGAGTCTCTCAGGGATTACTCTATGGCTGGTAGGTGGGGGAACAAGTTGCGCCACGAGGCTTAAGGCTCACTGGTTCCAACCAGCCAGCCACACATTACTGAGAGAGCTACACTCTGGAGTGTATTAATTCTGTTGTGACATGTGTAAGAGAAAGGCTTCACTGCTCATTTTATGTATTTCCCTTTTACATACTACATTTGGGTATAAGTAATTTTAAACTGCAATGCTACACAGCTTACCGGAGTGTGGAAGAGTGCTTGGTATTTGTGTTCATATGTTCACTGTTTTCTAAAAAAGTCTACTGCAGTAGCATATCTGTCTTTTCTCTGCTTTTTCTTTCTGTAGTGCCCCATTTTCAGGTTGACCACCTGAGCGCAAAATGGGTGCTTCTTTACTGTATTCTTTTTCTAGCGGTCTAGTGCTTTTATTTTTTCCTTTCTGCTCTGCATAGGAACAAATACCAGCCTCACCTTGTCTCATTCACTGAAGTATAATGTGTTTCAAAATCATAGCCTAAGCACAGGAACTTGGGCTGGAGCTACTCGAACCTGTGCACGAGACTGTGGGTGTAGCTGCTGGTCTTAATATGTTTTGTGTTTGTTTAGAAAGCCCTGCTCCTAGACTATTAAATAAAGCACACTTTTTAGAGTTTAGAGCATGAAGTTTACAGCACGAAGCACCTTACTGGGCAGTTAGAATTCAGAAGCTGTGTGCTCCGTGCTGTGAGACTGCTAAATATTACACACTCTGAGATACTGTGTGTGGCAGTCTGCAATATTATCCCCAAAGTTCATGCTGTCTGTGGTTCTGGTTAAGTTAGCATAAGATAGTTTAGCCCTTTTTATTTTAGGGTTGCTCCCATTGTAAACAAACAGCCTTTCACACTGTTAGAACCTGAAGTTCACTCCGACCTGAAAACACAGGGACTGGGTGTGGTGCTCTTACTGAGGCTGTTGCTTCTGCTGTCTCCTGAGGAGGCAGCCGGCCCTTTCCTTCACTTAGTTATAGTTGGGAGAAGGGGAGGAGCCACCTGTTCCTGCAGCAAAGCTGTTTTTCTGTTATATTGTTTTGTTTTATGAACTTTAACATTAGCAAACATGTATAAAGGTAATTCATTCAGTTGAGCTCACGGTATTAAAATAATAAAATGATTATGGGCTTTTTGCTGTAATAGTTGGTTTGAGGGAGGAGTCAACAATAGCCACATGTTCACGCTTTACTATAAATGAGGTATCCTTTCTGGGAAACCTCAGATTCGTCTTGGGATCAGCCAGTTACTGACCCCTCTGTTTAGGTCTGCTCCTTCTCAGACCTGTAGCCAACTCTATATGCTGGTGAAGTGACTAAAATTGCTGCCTGTACCTCAAGAAAGCAGGAGTTGAATACTATTTGATGTTGTTTTTGTTCATTTTGTATTTTATTTGCCAAAATGCAGTTGATTTTGATGGCTTTTTAAGTTTCTTTTTTGTCTGCAATAAATTTCTGGTCTGGCAATTGCCTTTTCAACACCTTACATCTCTGTGTCAGTGTCCATCAGTACACCCACAAACCACAACACTGGTGGCGACGAGGCAAAAGATTAGCGCACACCACACTGAGTCTCTCAGGGATTACTCTATGGCTGGTAGGTGAGGGAACAAGTTGCGCCACGAGGCTTAAGGCTCAGTGGTTCCAACCAGCCAGCCATACATTACTCCCTGAGAGATCCACACTCTGGAGTGTATTAATTCTGTTGCAACATGTGAAAGAGAAAGGCTTCACTGCTCATTTTATGTGTTTCCCTTTTACATGCTACATTTGGGTATAAGTAATTTTAAACTGCAATGCTACACAGCTTACCGGAGAATATTAAGGTTACTACCATGGGAAATAAAAAGAAGTTTGCTCCTGACTGGACACATTGCATGCTTACCTTTTTAATATTGTGATGCCCACAATGCAGAACAATTAATGATTACATGCACGTGTACAACATTTCTGAATATTCCCTCATTTGCACTAACTACTTCACATGCACTGTACAGTCATTTTCTTTTCTATGATATCTTTGATGTTTTTGATTTCAGTGCTTAGCATTATCGGACTTGCATATATTGAAATGCAAACACATTGAAGATCTGACACTTTTTCCTACAAGACATTCGCTGATTTACATATGATAGTACAGTGACACCAATGTTTAGTAGTTTCCAGTCTTTACAATTAACACATGGAGCCAATCTGGAAACAAAATGTGACATATATTGCAATTTCAGTCAAAGAAAGGGGGGTAGCACATGACTGGGAAACCTACATGATTACCATTTATATACTGTAACTCAAACACTGAATCACCAGTGATTTCAAGCAGATCTGAACATGTCATTCTATGTGCTCATTTTTACTCACTTTCATACACTGGAAGCATCATTGTCTCTCTGATATGTTTCATGTTTGGAACTTGGCTGTTGTGCATTATGAGAAATATTTCACATGCACAGGGCATTTGATCGTACAGCTATTGTTCATTGTTTCCTAACATTCATGTTTTGGTAATTGACATTACATTTCCTTTCACACAGATTTTGCTTGTTTCACTCACTGCTACAACTCACCAGATTAAACTACATACTGCAATACTAAGTATAGTATTACTGTCATTTCATTCCATCTGAAAATCCTAAATTAGAATGTTAACTTATGTCACTGCAATACAACAATTAACTATATTGGAGCACATACTACACTTTATTCATTTACAAAATACTATTCCATGTCTCAACCACCCTTCCTCCGTTTCCAACCTTCCTCACGTGTAAGGATTAACGTACAACTGAGCCTGGGTCTATAAGGTATTACTGTATGCCTGGGCAGCGCATTCAAGAAGAAGGCCAATGCTCAAGTGATTCAACTCACCAAGCCATACATTACTACCTCAGACAACCACACTCTGCAGTAGCTTACTTGTATTGTCACATGGGGAAGAGAATAGGTTCAGCACTCTTTTTATGTGTTTTCTTTCTTTATATCACATTTGTGTGCCACTAATTTTAAAGTGCACATTCACGAAGGTTCCAGGAACATATTAAGATTCCTACCATGAGGAAGCCAAAGGGGCTTGCACCTAAGTGGAAAAACTATATTTTTACCATTTTTATGTTGTGGTGAACAACTACCGATTTACAGGCAAATATCATCTGCATTTCAGAATATGTGATCATTTCCACTGACTGTTTTTTAAACTGTGGAATCATTGCTGTTTTTTTTTTTACTGAAATGTTTGATGTTTGGAATTTGCTTCCTGTGATTTATGGGAAATACATATATTTAAATGCAGAAGAGATTTGAGATCTGCTAGTTGCTGCTGCAATCCTTTGCCCAACCTACAGATGGTACTGCACCGAGGCTTATATCTTTACCTCTGCATTTTACATCCAGCATTGCACATTAATAACTTTGCCACCTTTCAACTGATTTACACGCTAATTATAAAGCATGGACCCTGTCTCAGGAACTCTTGCTCCTATAAATTCCATGTTAATCAAATCAAGGGAGGCAAAGTTCCACAAGGTGCAAAAAACTACACAACTCTCAGAATGTAAAAATGTTACACCTTTCTTTGCCCCTCAATTGCTATAATAATAGGGTACTTTAAAACCGCAATCTTTCTGGCTTGATAGACATTATACCAAGGTGTGTGTCTTGAGGTTTTTTGGTTCTACTATTAAAGTATTTTTTTAACCCGATATTTACTTCAATTCACAGGACATTTGAGATCTGCTACTTGTTCCTGCAACTGCTTGGCTGACCTACAGAAGGTAGTACACTGATGCTTATATCTTTAGCTGTCAATTTTACAGTCAGCATTGCACATTTATAACTTTGTCCCCTTTCAACTAATTTCTATGAAAATTAGACAGCACAATCTCTGTGTCTGGAACTCTTGTTACTATTAATTCCATTTAGATTGGTTGGTTCCATGTAATAATAATCACGACTGCAAAAACGCGAACGCAATAACAGCTCCTAAAAAACAGCGAGTGAAGTACAGCGACTTCATATATTAGCGCTAAGACAGTTATGCGCTACGTAATAATAGCAATTGATGCCTCCTTTTACTCACTGTTATCTCGGCAGTCCTGTTCCCATTCTACGTTACAATCAGTGCTGTTGTGGTCTCATTTGCTCTCACGGCTGTCCTGTTCCCATAATTCGCACACAATGTCCAATAGAAATGCAGCATGTAGCAAGTTTGATTTAAACTAAGTTGTATGAAATGCCAGTACTCATTTGGTATATCTCTTGCTGCCACTATGGAGGTTGAGCTGATCACAAGTCCGAAAGGTAGGCCACTTGCTGTTGTAGCAGGTTATGTCTACCGAAAAGATAAGGAGAAGGGGGGACAAAGTGTATTGGCGGTGTGTGGATTCACATAAGTACAGCTGTCTTGCAAGGCTGCTTACTATAGGGAGTAGTGTTACTGCACTGTTAAAGGAACATACTCATGTACCAGATGCTGGTGACATAGGGGTGCGCAAGATAACGGCTTGATGATATGCATGACTAGGATTTTTTTTTAAAGTAATGCTGAATTGTTAGAACCCCTCATGGATTATTTTGAGTCCACCTGGATTGGCACACCGAGGGGATGATTGGGGAGGAGAAAGCCTGCCTTTCCACCAGATCAGTGGAACTGTCACGATGGCACCACAAGGGGGCTTGCTCAGACTAATAATGCTGTTGAAGAGTAGCATTGTGGATTCAATAGCCATCTCGTAGCGTGTCACCCAAGCATATGCAGACTTATCCATTGCCTGCAGGAGGAGCAGCGGATGACAGAGCTGAAGATCGAGCAGGTGATATCTGGCACAGGAGTCAGTGGAAGAAAGAGAAAATACAAAGATTCTAATGAGAGAATCATGTCAATTGTAGCTGAATATGAGCAGAGAAGCAGATACAATTATCTGTGTGGGCTAGCCCATAATTTTCAATTTCAGGTCTGAGTTCCAAGTTTCAACTAAGCTTTTAAATAATAAAGGAAGCTCTATGTAGTTTACAGGTGCAGAAGTGCACTACATTGCCGCATACGATCACAATGTGTGATTGTTTTTCCCTGAGAAGTCGCTGTTATGACGGGATCTGTGAGACAGCATGTCTTCTGATTGTGCAGCTATTTTGAGTGGTTCTGTGCTGGGGATGGTCGGATTCAGATTGGGCAGTGGTGTTTGTCTGACGCAAGTTTCTGAATTGCTATTTTATACTATCCACTGGCATCATGAAGTGCTATTGTTGCTGATGCACTATCCTTTGTATGTCGCCATTTAATTACTCGTGATTTTATAGTCGCCAAATTGTAGTCGCTAATATCATGGCTTACCGATCGGTTCACGGGAGGCAAAATTACAGAGGTGCACAACACTGCTAAAGTCTCTGTTTCTGAAACTGTTAAGCCTTTTTTTGCCAATCTATAACAAAATAGAGTTTGAAACCTGAAACTTTCTGATTTGCAAGACACTGTTGCAAGGTATGTGCTTCTGTGGTATTTAGGTTCTATTGTTCCATTATTTTTTTCTCTTCATCTTTAATAAAAGACATGTAGGCAATCTGAACAATCATATATGACATTGTCATAGGGTAAACAACACACCGGGGAACAAAAGGTTAACCCCTGAGTATAAACTAAGAAAGTGTAGAGACCGCAACAGGCCAAGGGAGGGAAGGCATCCTCAGGTGTGGCCAATTAGGGGGCAATTAGAAATAAGGCAGGAGAATTCAGCAGAAGGAGAGAGAGAGCTGGAAGCTACCACCTCTGAGGGAGGAACCAGTGCTGAAACAAGAGAGAAAGGTTTAAACTGTGCAGGGGAGCTGTTGAGGAAGCGAGCTGAAGCCTGCTTTGGGAACTAGATGGTGTCTGAAACACAGAACTCTGAAATCAAGGACTAGTGTATCCAGTGGAGCCAACAACAGTGAGTAGAATCAGCTATTGAGAAGTGCCTGAAGACAAGCCTACTCAGGGAAACTGCTGTTGCCTCATTCAGAACTGTATTATACACAAACTGCTAGTCCATATAAAGTGGTGAGAAACTATTTTTTCAGGTCAGGCTGAAGAACTGTTTTCTGTTACATTTTATGTTGCCTGACTAGACTGGGGAAAGTTGAATTGAATACTTAGATTTTCTGGACTTCCACTTTACGTTTGAGAACAACAAAAGGGCAGTTTATTTTATGAACCTGAAACCCAGCATTTTGCCTTTCAATATACCATAGATGAGCTTGTCACAGACATATATTACTGTCTACTCACTGAAAGGGTGTGTTTTATCAGACAATAGACTACATAAGAAAAACAATTACATAGCCTTACAGATGACAGCTACTTATGATTACAATACCAGACATGTCACTTCATACAAACATAGAAACATAGAAGTTGACGGTTGATAAGGACCACAAAGCCCATCCAGTCTGCCCATTTCTTTTTCTACCTTATGAATGTGCCATTTGCCTTTGCTCTGTCAATGGCCTATCTATTCATACTCATCTGTATTGCTCCCTTATGCCTACTCTATGCCTGTTTGAAGCCGTGCACTGCATTCATATCCACCAATTCCTCAGGTAGGCAGTTTCATGCATCCACCACCCTTTCTGTGAAAAAGAACTTCCTCACATTACCCCTTAATTGGCCTCCCTCTAATCTCATGCTGTCTCCTCTTCTCCTGCTATTTTTCTTATATTGAAACATGTTACACTCTTTCACCTTGTTAATGCCCTTACAGTGTTTGAATGTTTCGATCATATCACCTCTCTCCCTCCTTTGGTCTACGGTATACATATTGGGCTTCATTAATTTGTACTCGTATGGTTTCTGATGCAGTCCCTGCACCATTTTGGTTGCCCTTCTCTGGACTGCCTCAGTTTGGTTAATGTCCTTGTACAGGTGTGGCCTCCAGTACTGCATGCAGTACTCCAGATGGAGCCTAACCCGTTTCTTGTAAAGAGGGAATATTACCTCCCTCTTCCGACTTCTGATAGCCCTACTAATACACCCCAGCATCCCCCTAGCCTTAGTTACTGCTTTAGAAGTCCACTTGGATGATTTCAGATCATTGGTGATGATGATGTTGGGCAAGTCTCTTTCTTCCCTTGTGACTGTCAGAAACTCCCCTACCAGCCTATAAGTGGCTTCAGGGTTTCTCTTCCCTATGTCCATGATCTTGTGGTGTGATAGAGCCTGATTAGGTGGCTTGGGGGTGGGGGTGGGAGAGTCTTCACTCTCTGTTTTGGCCTATGTACATTCCTGGCCTGTACTCAGGACTTCCCTGCTTCCCCTTATTAATTTGCACCAAGACTATTCCTCTCAGCTTTCCCCAAGGGCCAACTGGTTTAAATTGCCCTGCCAAACTTTAAGACAAGGACTTCAGTTTTCTTCTGAATTCACTGATTATGGTCAGACTTTGAATTTTCTTTATTTTACTTGCTTTTTGTTGGAAGGCAGTGAGAGTGCCTCTTTGGTTCCCCCTGTAGTGAGTGTGCTCGGGGGCTGAAAGACAAAATAAAAACAAAGCTGTTTTTGGGCTCAGGAAGTGATAGTACCTGTGCTTTATTGGCCTCCCTAGGCTGTGAGAGGGCCTTAGGGGGCTAAAGAATTTTCTTTATTTTTACTTCCTTCATTATAAACTTTACATCCCTGGACTTAAGTTACAGTTATAACTTCAAAGAACTACATCCCTTATTTTATGACTGTTTTTTCTCTGGCTGACCTTTATTATTTTGGTTTTGAATTTAGTTACTTTTTTGAGAGTTGGTGATTGCGGGGTATTTATTTATTTTACGGTTTATGGAACAGTTGATTATCGTATGTTTGGGTATGGGTTAAATCTGTAGTTTGGGATTGTTTATTTGTTGGTATTCACTTAGTGTGGCAAATATGTGTTGGGAAGGCATAAGGACGGTCGGGTATTATTCTCCCTCCAGGCTCAGGGACCTCTGTCCTTTTTTCTGTCCTCCCCCATCACCAGAGGTGTACAGATAGTGTAGGGCTCTGGGGATTGTTAAAAAAAAAAAAAAAAAAAAAGGGGAGGATGACGTTTGGGCCTGGAGAGGGATTGGAAAGGAGTGGGCGGATTGGGATAGTGGGGACGAGGAGCTGCCCTGGGGTGCAATGGGTCCAGAAAAGGGGTCCTACCTGTCTGGTTCCCATACCCAAGGGTTCTCTGTTGGTAGTCAGCAGGTAGCACGGTCATCCTCTGATGCTCATCCTACTCGGGTGGTGCTATGCAATGCCAGGTCTGTTAAAAACAAGACCACTATTATAGAGGATTTTGTCGGAACATCTGACCTGGCGTGCATCACTGAGACCTGGCTGGATGAGAATGCTGGCCCCAGTTTTGGCATCAGCAATCCCAGCCAGGTACTCGGTGATACACCACCCTAGGATGGATCGTAGGGGCGGGGGTGTTGCTATCTGTTTTAGATCAGAACTAGGCCTAGTGGAAGTACCAGTGGGAACTACCAACACCTTTGCTTGTATCATGGGCAAGGGTGTGGGGTGCAGGATTCTTCTCGTTTACTGTCCACCAGGTGATGGGAATATTTTCTTGCAGGAAGTCGCAGACTTCATTGTTGACCTGACATTGGGATCCCCCAGATGGTTGGTTCTGGGGGATTTCAATGCCTGGGTAGACGATGAACTCTTGCAGTTTGGTCAAGACTTTCACCAGTTGATTTCACTGGGCTTCACAAAGGTTATTTCCTCCTCGACCCATGTTGGTGGTCATTCATTGGATTTGGCATTCCTACTGGGGATGGAGATATCCGATTTGGTGGTGGAATGAGTCGGGTGGTCTGACCATCACTCCATTGGGTTCAGTTTTGAGGCCAGCCCCTATGGAGATGGTCCAGTACCGCCCTTTGAGGGGTGTTTCCCCAGATGGCCTGATGGCGGTGCTGGACCTATTGGGTTTACTGAGTGATTGCATGGACCCAGGGGACTTGGTACTTGCCTATAATAAGGTGGTAGCAGAGGCCCTAGATTGCATTGCTCCGATTCGTGTTCATCCCCTCACTCTTCACCCTAGGTCTCCTTGGTTTGACTTTAAAGGAGTTGAGGAGAGTTGGACGAAGATTAGAGAGGGGCTGGTGGAAATCAGCCCTGGATTGTGACAAACTTAGTTTGATGGACCATTATGTGGTCTATCAATCAGCAATCTCTCGTAAGAAGGCAGAATTCCTGTCCAGAGAGATTGCTGCTGCACAGCATAGACCAGCTCAGCTTTTCTGGACTGTGGACAGACAGACAGATTGGATTGCACAGTCTTCAGTCCAGAAGAGCCTTTTCTCAAGAATGGTGTGAGGAGTTTGCTCAATTCTTTTCAGATAAGGTTGCCACAATCAAGTCTGATATCTGCTTGACCCTCCCAAATGGGAGTTGTGATGGTCGGCAGGAGATGTCGGACACCCGGTTTATGTGGTCTGACTTTAGCCTTCCCACAATCAATAACATTGTGATGGCTATCCAATCATTGTGTCCGACCAACTGTGGATTGGACCTGGGCCCCACACGTCTTCTAGTGGGCTGTGTGGATAAAATCAGCCTGGTCCTTGCTGAGATAGTCTGGAGGTCTTTGGAGACAGGGAATTTTCCAAATCCTCTGAATAAGGCTGTGGTTCAGCCCCTTCTTAAGAAGCCCTCCTTGGACCCAGATTGTCTGGTTAACTACAGACCTGTCTCTAACCTACCCTTTTTGGGTAAGGTTATTGAGAAAGTGGTTGCGACGCAGCTGGATGATCATTTGACCAGCCACAATGTCAATCATTCTCTCCAGTCCAGATTTAGGAAGAGACATTGTACCAAGACAGCTCTTGTCTGGGTACTAAATGACCTCCTAATAGCGAGAGATCGAAGGACTTGTTCCATCTTGGTCCTTCTTGATCTCTGCAGCATTTGACACCGTGGACCATTGTGTGCTACTGGAGCGCCTGCGGTTTATCTGTGGGATGTCTGGTACAGTCCTCAGCTGGTTTTGATCTTTCCTCAAGGGTAGGACTCAGAGGGTGGTGTCTGGGACTTTTTCCTCAGCATCATTCCCCTATCCTGTGGGGTGCTGCAGGGCTCCATTATGGTGCCCATGTTGTTTGCGGTGTACATGCTAACATTGGGAGCGATCATTAGGCAGTATGGTTTGAGTTTTCACTGCTACGCAGATGATACTTAACTGTACATGTCCTTTGTGCCCGGCCAAGATGCTGCCTTTTCGGTCTTTAACAACTGTCTGGCCGAAATCCAGGACTGGATGAATGTGAGCTGGCTGCGGTTGAATCCAGAAAAAAATGAGGGTGTTGGTTGTGGACCCAAGTCGCCGGGAGGCGGGTTTGTTGGAAGGATCTCCCTCAGGTTTATGGCTTGGAGGTGTTCAGCTAACTACCTCAGACTGGGTGCAGAACCTGGGCATCGTGTTTGATGACTGTTTGACACTTAAATCCCAGGTGCTGGCAGTTGTCAAAGCCTCTTTATCATCTGAGGAACATCATCCAAGTGAAACACATGGTTCCTCCTGACGATCTTCCTACTTTGGTCCACGCCTTCATTATCTCCCACCTTGACTACTGCAATGCCCTTTATCTTGGGCTACTGGGGGTTGATATTTGCCGCTTGCAGCTAGTGCAGAATGTGGCAGCCAAGCTATTGACTGGTTCTTCTAGGTCAAGTCATAACGCCTGTGCTCCGCGACACTGCATTGGCTTCCAATATGCTAGCGAATCACCTTCGAGGTCAGTTTGCTGACCTATAAGGCCCTACACAATCAGGGAACTGGCTACCTGAAAGATCTCCTTTGTCCCTACTGTCCCTCCTGCTCTCTCCAATCCACTGATGAGGAATTGCTAGAGATTCCCAGGGTTTGTTTGAAGACCTCTGGGGCCAGATCTTTTAGCTTTATGGCCCTGACACTGTGGAATTCTCTACCTCATCAGATACAAGATTGCCCGACTGTTCAAAGCTTTAAGGGGGCATTAAAAACACATCTTTTTAGCCTTGCATATAATGATTTTTAAATGTTGCAGGATTGGATTAATCTTGATATTTTCTTAATTATATTTATTTTATGTACAGGCACCTTGGTTTTGAAAAGGCACCTTTTATAAATAAAGTTTGATTGCACTTCTTTGCATTATACCCCAGTTGCCACTCTTCTGACCATTTTGCAAGTTTATACAGATCTCTTCTCATTCTGCCCACCCCATCTGGATCATCTACTCTGTTGCAGATCTTGGTGTCATCTGTAAACGGACAAACCTTACCCTCCAGTCCATCTGCAATGTCACTGATGAAGATATTGAAGAGGACTGGCCCCATGACTGATCCCTGAGGTAACCCACTTGTGACTTGCATCTCTTGTAACTGTATACCATTTATCACCACTCTCTGTTTTCTGCCTGTCAACCAGTCTGCCACTCACTTGACCAGCTTCTGACCCACTTCGAGCCTACCCAGCTTATTAATCAATCTTCTATGTGGAACAGTATCGAAAGCTTTGCTGAAGTCAAGGTAGGCGACATCAGCTGCTCCCTGTTGGTCCACCACTCTGGTTACCCAGTCAAAGAAATCTATGACATTAGTTTGACAGGACCTTCCTTTTGTAAACACATGCTGTCTTGGATCCTGTGCTCCTATGGATTCCAGGTGTTGCACTATCCTATCCATAGGAGTGCCTCCATAATCTTGCCCACTACTGAGGTACGACTGACTGGTCACCAGTTCCCTACCTCCTCCCTACTACCACTCTTGTGAAGCTGGATCACATCAGCCCTTCTCCAGTCTTCTGGAACCTCTCCTGTGCTCAGACACTCACTAAACAGTTCTGATAATGGCTCTGCTAGTTCCACCCTTAGCTCCTTTAGTACCCTGGGATGTATACCATCAGGTCCCATTGCCTTGTACACCCTGAGCTTATTGAGCTCTTGTAGGGCCCTTTCTTCACCATATCTGTTCTTGTTTAACATCCATCTGTTGGTCAACAGTGATTTGGAAGTTAAGACTGAATCTTAATACTGCATCTACAAGAGGTTCTTGTTAGAGGGGGAATACAATGTCAATGGACACATCCATACATTACTTTATGATAATCTACGATCAGCTAATGCACATTGACCAATCCTTTCTGTTACCTATCTTACAATACCTCTTAATCTAAACCCTTCCAATATAATATTATGTCCCATTGTTCAACTCCTTTTCCAACATTAAAAATGGTCCCCTGCTTGCAAATATTTATGCCCTTTGATTAATGGACAGTTTCAGTCATGTCCCCCCACTGTCTCCTCACCTACACTGAGTAGATATTCAGTTTCCTTATCTCCTCATATGTTTCGTACTGTAAGCTCTATGTCAGAACAAAGGCTACATTATACAGTTTTACAATGCTGCTCTCATATTCACATTGCCCCCGTCCCACACATTGCCTCTGCAACCCAACTGTGGTCCTTGACTCTCTCCCTCCTTAGTTACTTTTTAGCATAAATATTTCTTCACTATTTCTGCCTTGTCCAGCTTCCCGTCCTTGCACTCTCCTTCTCCCCTTTTAGCCTCACACTTTCTCACCCTGATTTACTTCTTTCACTGATGTACCTACAACATGCCTTATTCCCTTGCTTTACAAACTGTGCTAACCTCTCTTCTGTCACAGCATTTAATGTCCTAACAGCACTTCCTGATTCCCTTAGAGATACAAAGTACACCTACTTGTCCTCCTCCCTTTGACTCATATTTCCATGAACTCTTCCTTTTAGCCATGACTTTCACTATAACCTCTTTGGAGAACCATAGTGCTTTTCTTCTTCTATTCTCTTTGTCCACTCTAATGCATTGGTTACTTACATCCACTACAGCTCCTTTCACTTTTTCCTCATTGATCTTCACCGCCTCTACTACCTGTCCCTTCCCCAGGACTGCTTCTATACGTCTACACATTTCAGTAACATCTGACCTTGTGAAATCTACTATTGTGCCCCTTGTGCATCTTACTTGACTCCATGTCTCCATGCTGAACAACACAATGTGGTGGTCAATGGGCACCAGCTGCCCTTCCACCTCTACTACTTTTCTCTTTTCACACTTGTCCATAACAGATCCTGATTTTACTTGTCCTTGAATGGTTCATGCACCAGCTGCATGAATCCAACACCCAGCGATGGTTCTCCTTCTCAATTAAACAACCATCTTGCTGCTACAATCCACATCCAGCATACGGATATCTCCCAGTAGAAGTATTTTGTCCTTACCTGCTAACTCATATGTTCTCCACTACTTCCATGTCTACCTCCTCCCTAATGGACAGATATATGCATCTGCCAACAAGGTCTCTAGGTTACGACCCTTACTTTCTAGACTACGGACATTCATTACAATGACCTTCCATGTTTCACAGTTTACCCTCACTCTGCTTTTTTTCTCCCTCACCAGCATCTTCACCCACTCTGTTTCTTTTTCCTATCTGGTCTTGCATCCCCCTCACTTGTTATATATTCCACACCTTGCTTTCCATGCTTCCATAATCAACTTATCTTCCTCCATGTTGTAATAGCCATAATTGCACACTAATAACTTTGCTCCCTTTCTACTGATATATTTGACAGTTACAAAGCACAGTCTCTGTGTCATGAACTATGTCCTGTAAATTCCAAGTTGATCACTTCAGGGGAGGCAATTTTGCACAGCTGTGAAACTAAGCAAAACTATCATTTTTTACAAATGCTTGCCCTTTTTTTGCAATGCCATGCCTAAAACAATACACGATTTTGACACCATAAATTATCTGGTTTGACACACATTGTTCCAATGTATCAAACAAATTTACTTACATTTAGAAGAGATTTGAAATCTGCTGTTTGTTACTGCACTCCCTTAGTCAACCTACAGATGGTTCTACACTAAAGCTTATATATCTAGCTGTGAATTTGACACCCAACATTGAACATTGATAACTTAGTCCCCTTTCAACTCTTTATATTACAATTACACAGCACAGCCTCTATGTCACTAACTCTTGATTGACTAAATTCCTTGTACATCACTTCAGGGAAAGCAAAGTTACAGAGGGGCAAAAAATGCAACACTGTCAAATGCCTTGCTAAAGTCTAGGTAGGCCATGTCCACAGCACTCCCTGGTCTACTACTTTGGTCACCCAGTCAAAGACATCTATTACATTTGTCTGACATGACCTTCCTGCTGTGAATCCATGCTGCCTTGGGTCCTGTGCCCCAATGGCCTCTAGGTACTCAACAATTTTTTCCTTCAGAACTGATTACATGATTTCTGCTACCACTGAGGTCAAACTCACAGGTCTGTAGTTTCCTGCCTCTGTCCTACTCCTTCTGTGTTTCCTTATACTTCTGGAATGCTGTCTTTCTCTCCCTAACCTTCCCCAACACTTCTTTTGAGAACCATAGTGTTTTTTCTTTCATTTTGATTTATTTGCTTCACACAAATGCTTCTTGCCTCTCTGATGGTGGTTTTGATATTTCCCCATTGTTCCTCCACACCACCTGCATCTGATGTCTGCCGCATGCCCCCTGTAGGCCATCGAGACTGGACCTGCTCTTGGTTGTGACTGCAGCAAAGGTGCTCCAGTTAACATCTGCCATATTCAGGTCACCCATCAGCAATATCTTCCCTTTCTCTGCCATCCTAAGGATACCTTCTATCATTTCCTTGTCCATTTCGTTGCCCTGATATGGGGGTCTATATATAACCCCTGTGCTGACTGTTGTGCCATTTCCAGTCTCCAGAGTGACCCACAGTGCCTCCTCTCCTCCCTGTTAACCCTTGACTTCTGTTGCTTTGATCTCTTCCTTTACCTACAAAGCTACTCCTCCTTCTCTTTTTCCCTGCCTGTCCCTCCTGCACATTGTAAACCCTGGTATGTTGACATCCCAGTCATGTTTCTTTGTGTACAATGTTTCTGTGACTGCCACAATATCCAGGCACCCTCTTCTATCAAGGCCACCATTTCAGGGAGTTTTTCACATAGACTATAAGCATTGCTACTTATTAGCCTCCATTTCTTTATGGCTTTCTTTCTTTTTGCCCCATACCTGTCCTTACTACCTTTGTCTTTCTCTTCATTTACCCCTGCCCTACTGCCTATCAACTGCTCTATCTCAGTGTTTACCTCCCTAACTACCCTGATTTTTCGAGGGGGCAGGACTTCTCCTTTTCAGTGCCTCACCCCTTGGCTACTTTCAATGTGTGCCAATCAAGCATTTAAACCTATCACCTAAGATTCTAGTTCACCTCCTGGATACATGCAGACCATCGCACCACTATAGGCCTGCATCCCTCCAGATGAATCCCCAGTCCCCAATGAAGCCAAATCCATGAGCTCTGCACCCCTTTCTTAACCACTCATTCAATCCCATGGTGCAGAATACTCTATGATAACTATGACAGAAGCATCTGACATCTCACTTCAACATATCAATTCATATTTCACAACCATCTGTTGGTCAGCTGTTATTTGCAGGCAGAAACTGTTTTTGGTCAGTAAAATAACATGGAAAACAGATTGTGGCTGCACTTTATCATTAATTATTTCTCAAACAAACATTAATTATTTCAGAAATAACCAACAGTCACCAGATGCTACTGGTTCACTACTAAGCAACCCTTTCTGTTCCACATGTTACACTACTCCTTGATCCCTCATGACAACACATTCTATATTTATTCCTTTATCTCAGATACAATGCAACAGAACAATAACTACATTTACATTCATACTTTTTTCTCTCAACAGGTACTACCATTGAAGAAGAACTGAACCATCTCTGCATTCCTCAGCATCTTTACAGTATATCACGTTATTTACACAACTACTTCAAATTTGCAGTCATATCACTAACTATTACCATGCCCACAATACACCACAGAGCTCTACAGGCACGCTACCATCAGGGACACACTATTTTCAATGCATCATCACGAGGCAGACAATGCCTACCCAACAGTATTATTGCCATAATAAGAAACGTATCATTCCCTTCGCCATCATGGAATATCTCCGATTTAACTGATACTTTACACATTGGAGATGCCCTGTATCACTTCACACACTCCAAAAACAATGAAACCTACATGCACCCCACAATACATTGCATGCTACAATAACATATTTCAAATTCATACACTCACTCCCAACTACGGCAATCTATTACAACACTTTGATCCTCTATATCCATACTTGCATGAAGCCTTACTCACACCACTAAGTCTATCTGATGGCTGTATTCTATGTATTACAGAATACTGCATAGCCATCTTCACCTCCGACAGCAATTTTTATCCCTATGACTCGCACAGTAGAAACTGTCATGGTTTACCTGATGCAAATGGTAAATGCACTCTGCTTGAATTTGATGATTACTCATCTTTGACTTCTCACCTCTGTGCCTTGGCAGAATCTCTCTGTGGCCCTCACACCACTGTCATACCTTATGAACTAACACCAATTCACATTCACCCTGTTACCATAGAAGACAAACACCACTTCCAAGGACCTACACACTCCATTACATGATCTCTGTTTCCATTTTACTCAGCAAAACAGCCTACAACCACACCAACACAATCCATTGATATACACATTGTCACATAGTTCACTTTGTAACACTCTACCATATCAACTATTACACCTCCAACATCACCCATGTGATCCAATTATGCCTGATAAGCTTTCCACTCCCACCTTCCCAGCATCTCAGCCACCATTACACCTCTCACAACAACCTTCACATTACACTACACCTCAGCAGCTAGACACACACCCTTTACAATTACCCCTTCCCATCTCCACTGATGACAGTAACAATACCATGCAAGCTTTCCACTTTCCTCATTCTGATCTCACAGCACCATCACCCACTAGTACAAAGCCATCAAACACGATACAATCTAGCATTACCTCTAGTTCTTATACTCCCTCTCACTCACTAAAATGCACACCACACCATCAAACACCACTTATTTTACCTATTCGTAATCATAACCCTACAACAGCTACACCACCACAGAGTAACCACAATAACACACAAACACATCCCATACTAACTCATTCCCACCCCACACAACACACTATTACACAATGCACAACCACTCTTTCTTCAACCCATATATTTCTTCCAAACTCTGAAATCATATCCTGCATTTTCTGCCATTATATATCAGTTCTGTCCTCCATGTAACTCTTGGACATCACATGATTTACACAATGTACAGCTCCTTGTTACAAACATGCACACCAGTACTGGAAAGGTCTTCCAAACACAACCTATTATGTTACAGAACCTACCTACATACTTCTCTCTAACCAATAACTATTTATCCATACATTACCACCCTACATCCTCAATAAGAGTGGACCACAACAGTCCACACAGTACACACCTTGCCATACACAACACCATTGCTACGAATCTACTGTGTCTATTTGACATCACTAATGCTTACTACTGCTTCTTCTCACACAAACACCTACTTCTGTTTCCATTCCTCTTTCTCTTTAAAATACCCACATTACTTACACTGCATCCCTTCACACTGTTCACACTTTCAGTATTGCAACACTTCACAACTTCCATAATGAAAGCATTACCAAACCCATCACTGATGTACACTACTACACCCATTGTCATCAAGCACATTACACAAGGGTACTTTAAAAAATTACCCAGCCATCCAGCACCAACTTCCAGAACACATTCAAATAAAATACGGTCATACAAAGTTATTCATCATGACTCATCCAATTCACCTACCAAAGCAATTCACCCCATAAATGTATGAGACATAATACATGACAACTTATCACATACATCAGACACAACAGAAACTTTCACTCTCACCAATATTACTCCTTTGCCTTCAAAAACAGTTGAGCTCACCACACAAACACACACACAAAAAAATTCAATCTATGATTTCTGCATGCCATAGTATGTCTTGGACCAGAACACTGCTGTACCATATGTAATCAACTATGGCACCCACCTTCCATTACTGCAATAACTGACCAACTAGCAAATAACAGTACATTTATTTCATGTAATGAACACAGCAACACTTCCACACATCTGCGATAGCTGTAAAAAATACATATTACTAGGAAAAATCCCACCACTTTCCATCAAAAACCACATGACCTTTCCAACGCTACCCCCGCCTTATCACTTTATGAATTAGAAGAACAATTAGTATCATCCTGAATTCCATTCATGCAAATTACATCCCTTCCTAGAGGAAAACAACTTTCCCTAAGGGTGCAGTTGTTAATGTTCCTGAAAATGTTACACAAACCTGTACTGTGCTTCCACGTCAGCTATCCGATAAGTCCTACACAAATTTCACCCATTTCCAGAACATATGGCCAAACAAGGTACTGCTTGCAGCACAATGGCTTGCTAAAAACAGTAGACTTTTCCAAGAGTATGGCATCACATATGATCTCCACTGGCAATATCACAGTACCACCACAGCCCATTTGCATGACACCGAACACACATCTGACCCCAATACCCAATCACTAGATCACCTGAATGACTCCTCTAAACAATCCAATGAAACTAACTCTGACACCGAAGAACCTCTTGTGGGACAACTAGATGCACTTCTAAATACTATGATTATAACAGAACACTTACACAATATACTATCCTTAGCACCAACTGAAAACAATACACCACAAGGACTCTATCAAGACAAATACTCAGAATTCTTAGCTTTCCCCACTATATGTGCAGGACAAAGACAGCATAATAACCTCAACCGACCTGCTCCAGTACATTACAGTGACATTTGTAAAGCAAAACTACGATCTGCTGACACAAGAGTAGCTAAACCAGTACCAAATGTATTTTACGAACTAAGAAAAATTACAAATCCAACAAATCCAAGGAAAAGTAAACATTTCTTTATGAAAACACCAGAAAAATGGCAAACACATCTCTGCTGGGGACTTAAAATTTGTGGCCTAGAAACCATGTTACAATACAATGAAGGCTACCATATCTTAAAAAAACTATTCATGGCTCACCACCCTAAAGGGAACAGGCCAAAAAAGATTTATTTGCCATCATTCAACAACTAGGCTTACCAACATTCTTCTTATCACTATCTGCAGCAAAAACAAAATGGCTTCATTTGGTTAGAATTCTAGGAAACATTATTGACTCCAAAAATGACACAGATGAAGAACTAACGCAGCTAACATGGAAAAATAAATGTAGAATAATACAGTCAGATCCAGTAACATGTGCACGTCACTTTGATTACCAAGTTAATCAACTTTTCCACAATGTTAAACAAAGCAAATTAAATCCTATTGGAAAACTTCGACTACTTCTATCATGTGGAGTTCCAACATCAGATTCCCCTCACATACATGCTCTACTCTGGATAGAAAACTCACCCAAATACACCACTGACAAAGACAGTGATATTGTTAATTTCATTAACGCTCATATCTCCTGCAGTACCACACAGGAGGAAAATTTAAAAGACCTCATACCATTACAAACACATTCACACTCACGCACATGTCGTATTAAAGGGAAAAAAAATGTCGCTTTCATTTTCCATGTTACCCCATGATTACCACTAGCATTTTATCACCACTGCTGCCTGACAAAACACCACCAATTCACAGATTGCAAAAAAACACATTGCTACTATTCACAACACACTAAAAAATCTCAAAAACAAATATTGCTAAATTTCAAGACTTTCTCCAACATATCTGCTTTAACACTAGATGACTACATTACCACACTTCGATCCACAATACAATGCCCTACCATCTTCCAGACAAGATTACCTCGAGACTGCAAAATTAATAACTACAATCTCATAGTACTTGCAGCATGGAGAGCAAATATGGACCTTCAGTATATACTAGATCCTTATGCATGTGCCATGTATGTAGTATCCTGTATCTCAAAACAGCAATGCGGCATAAGTCAATTGCTACATCAGGCAGCACAAGATGCTAAAACTAATCCAAATATTAAACATCAACTCCGTCACAAAAGCAACAAATTCTTCAACAGTACTGAAATCAGTGCACAAGAGGCTGCATATCTAGTATTTCAAATACCCTTACATCGTGCTTCACGTACCTGTAAATTTATTGAGACACACACACAGCAGAAACAAGAACACTACTAATAAAAGACTTGGATACAATTACCAAACTAACTGATGACAACATTCACAGAATGCAACACCATACTACGCTACAAACGACTACCACACATCTTGGAGTCATGCACTTTGGCTGACTCTGCAGCATGCCATGACAATCCACACTATAAACAATCTTCTCAACAATGTGACTCCGATGGACTCTTACCTGAAAATCATAGCAACGATGAATTTAACACCATTTCAGCTACAAACAGACAATCAATCAGGCCCCTTCAACTGAAAAAAAAATTCTCAGATACTGTAATTTCAATAAAACCACTGACCTAGAAAACTACTACCGTGAACTACTTTTCCTTTTCCACCCAGGGCACAATGAAAGGGAAGTACTAAAACACAACACCTACTATGACACTTAAAAGGCCTTACAAACCACTGTAGATAAACATCATAAAACATACTGTACAATCAAAACCTTGATATAACTCTGATTGAACAAACACTAAGTGAAGACCTTTACAACCTCTGAAGACCTTCCATCCCATCCTAATACTTAAAACATGCCACAGACAGCTCTACCACCACTTCATGCCACTTATGACTTACAGTATCCCTTGATATTGATTTGCCTCCCCTAAACCAACATACACTAATACAGCACTTCATTCAAGACAAAGAATACTACAACATTATGCACAACTTGAACTCAGAACAATTACTATTTATTTACCATAACCTACATCACTTCAAAACCTCAGAAAAACCTTGCTACACCTTTTGCATGGGGGGATATGGAGTTGGCAAAAGCTAAGTCACTACTGCCCTGTACCAATCCCTCTTATGCTACTTCAACAACTAACCAGGACTAAACCTAGACACATGCTACCCAGCCATGGCAGCACCCACCAGAAAAGCAGCACATAACATCAATGATCATACTCTACACATTTTATTCACCATACCAACCTCTCAAAAACTAGCATACACACCTAACTTCTGAAAACTGACATACATTACAATGCAAACTCGTACGTCTAAAAGTAATTTTTATTGATGAAATCTCAATGGTTGGAAATAACCTATTTAACTACATTAACAATCGTCCACAAGACATAAAAGTAAACACCCTACCCTTTAGCAGAATATCGATCCTTGCCATAGGCGACTTGTTCCAACTAAAGCCAGTCTTTGACAGCTACATATTTGAAGACCTAAAACATGACTATGGACCCTTAGCAAGCAATATATGGCAAGATCATTTTTCACTCTTTAAACTGCAAACAATAATGTGCCAAAAGGAATATACCCTATTTGCAGAACTACTAAATTGGCTTAGAGAAGGACATCACACACCACAACATCTCTATCATTTCTTCCCGTCACATCAGTCCATTTCCCTTTGAAACATTACCACATATCATGTCCACAAATGCCAAAGTCAGTCACATCAATAATCTTATCTTCACCTCCTGTACAACAACAAATAAGCCATTAATTAACTATGCCCAGGACACAATGACAGGTTCTCTACCACCCAACATAAAAGAAAAAATAATATCCACTCTGCCAAAAAAAACCTCTAAAACTATGGAACTTTACTACACCCTCCACATTGCCACTTCCACACGTTACGATCTAACTTAAATATCAATATTGAAGATGGACTAACAAATGATGCTTCCAGCTCTGTACAACACATAGACACAGACCTAAACAACACTCCACAAATTGTCTGGATGCTATTTGATTCTCCAACAATAGGCAATATTCAATGACAAACTCATCAACATCTGTACCATGGTCATACATCGCAAAACTGGACACCAATTCTTCCCATATCAAAGCAATTTCAACATGGTAAAGTTCATTTCAGTATTATAAGAAAACAGTTCCCATTAAGATGAGCCTCTGCATGCACTATTCATCACACTCAAGGAGACGTACTACAATGTATGCATATCCATTTCAATAATGCAAAAATAGATCACCTTCGCTATGTAGCACTGAGCCATGCAACTAACATTAACATCTACATTGATAACTTCAATGAAAAAACTATATCTGTAAAGTAAAATAACAAATGCAACATCTATGCACACAGAAAACATTACACCCAAAGATTCCCCTACTCATCCCTTTGCAAAACAACATAACTATGATCTATCATAACATACGATCATTACAGGCACATTTTTCGTCCATGTCTACTGATACAAACATTACAAATGCAGACATAATCTGTATAGCAGAACCAAATTTTACATCAGCCTACTAACTATACCCTTAGAATGCACAGAGCTCTTTTCCATGACAATTTCAATGCCAATACTCAGCACGGCCTTGTACTGTACTACAAAACCAACACAATATCAAACATTCATTTTAAAACAAAGACCTCCATTGACATTACTTACTTCACACTACACATACATTTACTAACACCTACCATAATTGCACTATACAAACCACCAGATATCCCGCTTTCACATCTCTTTACTTTACGCAACATATCAACCACTCACTACATTATTCATTGGTGATTTCAACATTGACCTCACCACACATAGTCCTTCACACACAGCTCTAACCACCTACAAGCAAACACTTAACTGCACACAACTTAAAACTAACTACACAACTGATTACAAATCAACACTAGATCACATTTACACATCAATTCACATTCACAGTATGGTACCTTGGAATCCTACTACAGTGATCACAAACCTTTGTGGCTTCAATAATGAACTTTAGAATACTGGTACCTTTTCTATACAGATGTACACCACTAATGACCTTGTCAACATGAAGAATTATGACAACACCAAACAAGTTGCCTTCAACTGCTGCATTGTCAAGAAAAGCAATATTACACACTACATAACCAGTCAGCAACAACAAAAGTAACTATACCACCTAGTGCTAGCTGACAACACTAATACTATACGAGCATGTTCATATGTCACAGAAAACTGTGACACAATTCAACCCCAAACTGGATTTCTTCTCTGGAATGTTATTGTATGGAACGGAACCATATTAACAGACTACATTTTCAAAAATTAGGCCACCACACATCCCAGAAGACATACTACTAAAGGCTGACATGCTTCTTGATCCATCTCAACTCCCTGTGATAGGTATCCCTGAAGCAAAAATGCTAGTACTTCAATCAATCAATCTGTACAATTGCTGGTACAGTTGTTCCGGTATTTCTCACTATTTACTTTACACCACAATTAACCTATTCATACTCAAGACAAGACTACATACGTAGATATCTATGTATCTGACTTTTTCCCTGTGTCTGTGTGACACTCTGTTTCTGTATGTCTCTCTCTGTCTCTGTCTATCTATATCTGTCTCTGACTGTCTCTCCATTACCTTATTTACATGACCACTTGAATCAGGTTCACACTCCAGTTTCAATATAATCAATGCTGCATTCATCAATTGCAAGCTCATGTAAAGTTGGATTTCTCTTACTTTGCACCCCATTACTTTCTACATATTAAGCTGATTCTGGAATTTATTCTGCTATGCTTACTGTTGAAACTCCTGCAAAAGGAATCCAACTAGAATCCAAATCCTCAGTTACTGTCTAGGTTTGCATGCAATGAGAATCAGTCACCTTCTAACCCAATCAGTTAGATCTTCCTACAAGGACACAGACTCCCATTGCATTTCAACACACAGCAACCAAGTATTTTCAATCTGGTACTTCATCCTCACCAGTTCTACACCACGTTAACAGAACAGCAATACAATCTGAATGACATGAATTGATTACAAAGTCACTGATTCCCACTATATGTAAACATAGTATGTGTGTCTCTATTTTCCTCTCACAACCACTTAATATTCCTATCTGACTTGTAACAATAGGATCAACCTCTTCGAACTGTTCTAGTCCATGGAAGAACAACCAACATAACAATAATCAAAGAGGACTCAAGTGACAATGTGAAATGCTCACTGTGGAAAAAACATGCTTCAATAGCAATTGCTGAGGGAGACTACATCATCGTATCACACCTCTACACATCAAAATTTAATGCAGAAGTGATGTTCAACTCCTCAAAAACATTGACTTTCACAGTAAGTTTTCAAAAAACATCCTACAACTCCTAACCATCACCCCCTTCCTTACCAAAACTACAAACCCAACCCTCACAAATGATACCCACTACTTCATTAAACTACATTCAGATCAAATGTTCCTGTCAGACAATATACTTGTTTTGCTTCTCAACACTTAGCTAACTATTAAATATACAGTTTCATTATATTTCTGCTGTTTGCACTTCCCCTACTGTTCATTATCCAAAACGTTCCTTGTCAGCATTCAAAGAAGATACAATTCTTGAACCCATTCTTTGTAAACTGGTACTTCCTTATCTAGCCAGTGCCTCATAATGAATAGCTTTGTGACCACGGTAATCATTGCCATAACAGCTTTTTCTTTATTGTTAACTAAAGAAAGACAAATTGCCCAGGATGCAGATTTCGCAGATTTCAGGGGTAAAATATCTGGAATGCCCAAAAAAAGATACAACAACCTTCTGGGTGGTCTTCCAAAAAGGGATGCTAGACATTAACCTGCTGTTCGATATGCCAATCACTTACTTGCGACTGCTCCTATTATTCAATATCTATTAAAACTAAGCATTTGAAGCCATCCAAAATTCCTCTGCTTTTACAATCCTTCTTACCTTCTTTCTTTACAGATTGCAGAGGCACCCACTGGATAAAAAAAAACAGACATTGTTGGGCTAGAAAACATTGAACAACAACAAATTCAACTCACATGCTTCTGTCAAGACAAACTACTATTCATGACAATCAACCCAGACATACTACACATCTTCCTAAATACATGAACAGACAACTTACTTTCATTCTTGACACACTACCAATTGCTTGCTCTGTGACTGTGCAATGAACAAAAATTGTTTCCATAAGCCACCTTCCATACGATGACATTACTGAGCCTCACAGTGACTACTTCTCAGACACAGAACACAGTACACCAACTCCACCAAGTACTACTACTAAACCTCCAAAAACCAAGCGAAAAAAATTACACTAATGCCAAACTAAACTGACTCAGTCAACACTAACTCTTGCAACACCACAAAAACTAAGAACTTCTTTCCAATACTTGTATATACCATATAAATTCCATCTAATACAAATGTCAAAACATACGCCTGTACTTTGTGTGCTGTTTCCTGCTATACCACTTGGATTGCATAATTTGTACCATTATTTTTTCAAGCCTTGTTTTTTCTCTTTTCCATTCAGTAATAAACTAACCTTGATAATTGACATTCACTGTAGTGCTTCGTCATACCTCATCAATATTTCCACACAACAGCATCAATATCACATGCAGCCGTATTGTCTGTGACCAGAGTTTGTTAAGAGGGGGCTTACTATAGCTTATCCTTCTCCCTCCTGTTAGGTCTTTAATGTACAGGCAGCTTGGGCCCATTTCTGGGTGTGCTGCTCCTCCCCTCAGCTGCTATGAAAAAGGGAATGGGTGGGCTGTAGGCAAAGTTGGGTCAGTAGGAAGATCTGGTGCAAGTTGGGCCATGGGTTTAAGTCCCACCCCAGGAGTGGAGACATCGCTTCTGTGGCATTGGTTCCACATACAGGTGTTTGTGGGGTGGTGTCCAAGGGCTAGAGACAGTAGGAAAGGGGTCCTGTAGGTATTTGAGAGCTGCAGTCAGGGAGGGAATAAGATCTAGGGCTTATCGTGTGCTTTGCACAATCTGGTGGACATGGGGGCCTGTGGTGGCCTGCAAGAGATCTTGCATTATCAGACCTGCCATGCCCGTGTCAGGGGCAGGTTCCAATCTAGGCCCAAAAAGTGCAGGAAGATAGTATAACTGAAGGAGGGAGCCATGTTTCGCTTGTGTGAGAACTCCCTGGTGGTATAGTGGAGGCCGTGAGGCCTGGGGAATGTGGTTTAGGGTGACTCATCTGGCCACATCTCAAAAAAGGCTTGGTGCAGCAGTTTTAGTTTCTGTACTGTCCGGAGGGGGACAGTGGTTTCAGCAATCACAAAGTATTAAATCCAGAGCCTTCTTGGCTCTTTAGAAGTGTAGAGCCTGTCTCAGCCTTGTCTCTGTCATATGTTTGGGACAAAATGCATTTTTTTGCTGTTTATATGCAACAAGTGTATCAGAAACCATTACTGTCATCCTCCAGCTCCACGGAGATGATCTTCCATAATTTATTAAGTAAGAAATTAAATACTGTATGTCTATTTTCCCCACTGCAGTGTTGGCTGCAGTGTTGTGTTTCTGCTAGCTAACTATCTTTGACCCTTCAGTGTTATTTTGGCACCCCCCCCTCAAAGTTACTTCAAGACAAGTGAAGCACATTCTCCCGGTACCAGCTATTGGAGACCTCCCTCTCCTGTTTGAGTTCTGCAGGCAAGGAAAGACCATTTAATTTATTCCAATTAGGTCTCCTGGATTCGTTCTTTATTTGTGCCACCTCTGCCTCACTTTTAACATGACCCCTAGACACTGGAGGTGGAGGTAGGGCTACACTTGTAAGCTGTGGTTTTACACTTTGTGACTGAACCATCAAGGGATGAACACATACTAGATTTAATCTGTAACAATTAGTCTAATGAAATACTATTTGTGGGGGGGGGGGAGATTCTCAACTAGTGACCGTATTATGACTTTATGATGGAGAACAAAATGGAAAAGAATTCAGGGTGGGAAATGGGAGTATACTGATTAGCTGAGGGCCTACATAAATGGTACTGTAGGGTTTGTTACATATTTCCAACTTTTGATATCTCAACAGAAATTAGCCCGACTCTGAAATCCCGCTGCAAACATAATACCAACGCATGTATCCCCGACAATTAAAATCCTGTTTCTCAAAATACAGACGGTCTTACTGATGAACAACCAATCTAGTTGCTGCAAGCTTTTTACATGGACATGTGCTCCTCTTGGTGAGACCCATAAGAGTGACGCAGCATATTATTGTGACTGAGACTGACTTAAATTGTATTTAAGTACTCAACTGCTGTCAGACCTTGCAACCCAAATTCATGGGCTCTTGCTCGGGGGGACTGAGGCATTCAATGCAAGGCCGATAGTTGCTGGATAAAGTTCACTTCCCTGGGCTCTGAAAGAAATGCTTCTGTTACAGTGCTAGGCACGGAGGCAGGAACAGCATCCTCCAATCTTAACCACTGATGTCTGACATCAGAATGATATTACCACATCTGGGTGTCTGTCCCTTCACAGGAGCCAGCTGTTGCTAGGCAATGACACCAAGTGCACTTTAAACAGGAAGCTGAATGGGACAACATCTGGCAACTTTAGAATACATGCTCCCCCACACCAATAACCCACAGAGTTCAATTGAGTCATGGCTCAGATACCAAAAATTGCCATAGAGTAAGACAGGACAGCTCGTAGCAGAGTATGGCAACCAGTAGTATGATGTATGGCTGTCAATTCTCTTTATTCAACAGTAACTGCTTTCACTGCTGAAGAGCAGAGCTCCACAGCACTATCTCCAAGCACCCCGAACATACAACATATCAATTTAGAATCCTACGATTTGCTCTTAGTACATTAAATTCAAGAACTATTATCTATGGTTAAACTAGCTTGAAGGTGGGCAAGCAAAACTGGCATGGGAGGGGTGGGAAAGACAGAAAGAAGCAAAAGTTGACAGAATAATTAACAGAGGCTAGCTTGCCATTATGTCAGACTAGCTGAACCCTATAGGTTGCAAATTTAAAACCTTTCACTACACAAAGAAAAGTATGCCTTATTATTACAGACGCATTAAAGGCCAGGCTTACATTTCATTAAAGTCACATCAGTAAGACCGTGCATGCGGTCAGTATTTTGTGACATGGGATTTAAACTATTGGAAATACATGTGTCAGGATATGAACGCTGTGGGATATCAGAGTTGGGCATTCGGCTGCCGGGATTTTGAGAGTCGGGCAATCATACAGATCCCATACAGTATGAGGCACACTTTTGTTACATGGGACTGGACTGGATATCACTTAAGGGAGAGCAATACAAATATGGCATGGGAGATATTTAAAATTGAAATCATTAAGGCACAGGAGGACTTTATCCCCTAAAATCCTATTATACAATAGGATGAGAAAAACTTTGGTTAAAGCGGCACTGTCAGCGTGTTGGAACATCCCCCCCCACCTTACTTTAACATGCTGTTGTCTCAGTGTTACTCCAGAGTAACTCCTGTGTGGGAAGCTATTGTTGTTTTTGTGCTCGAGTGAGTAAATTAAAAGAATAAACTATTTTTCCTGCTTCAGTGTCCCGTATTTCTTTGTTATCTGCAACGTGCACGTTAATGTTCCCGCATTGTAAAGGGTGGGGGGTGCGGGCGCAGTCACAAACGGGAAATTATTTCTACTTCCTGTGACTGTCCATCTATGTTTTTGTGCCGGTGTGGATTGAGGTTCATTTGTGGTGGCTACGTGGGCAGATAGAGCAGCTTTGTTTCTTTCAGCAATTTGTTCAGTTTTTCATTGACTGCACCAAGCATGGAAGATCAATAGGTGAAATTTTCTGTATTTGTTTCTATGCCTTGTGATATGTTTTACAAGTGAAGACAGTTATCTACAGCCCTCACTTCACAAGTTTAAAGTGTGCGATTGTTCTTGCATTTCGCATAAGATGGTAGCATGGCGACCACAGAGAGAGAAAGTGCGTGCGTGCACAACATTCCAAATAAGGTGTTAATTTTGTTCATTCAAGTCTTTTCACGTTTGTTTCTGTTTTCTCTCCCAGCTGGCCTGTCCTGTGGGTTTTTGTATAGTAATGCCAGCATGTCTCACAGTGCAGCCGGCCAGATTCCGATCAGTGTGTTGATTGTGCGATCACCCCCACCCCGTGGCCCTCTCCTGCCTGTCTGCTAGCCTCCGATGCAGCATTTGCGATAGTCCTTGAAGCAACAATATATGCAGCAGTTTATATATGCTTCATCCTACTCAAACCTGTCTGTAGCCATTCCTGCCTGCTGTGGATTTAAATTTAGAGCTATAATTACGACGTGCAGTTCCTCACTGCAACAACTATTCCAGTGCCAGAATCTTGTGCCTGGGTGGCTGAAGTTTCCTGGTGAGGCACGTTTGGATTGGAAATTCACCGAACATCATAAAAATTGTTAATGAAACTAAGTGTGTGTGTGTGTGTGTGTGTGTGTGTGTGTGTGTGTGTGTGTCGGGGTGGGGGTGGAGAGAGCTGGAGGAAGACCAGGGACTAGCTGCAGCTGCAAGGGAATAATGCTCATGAAGGAGAGACACGATGAAGGGAGACTATTCTGCAGATAAGGGAATTGGCTGCAGAAAACAGACTGACCAGTAGAGGTTTTTCAGTGAGTGATTGAAAAGGAACAGACATCAGAGGAATGGAAGGAGTTGAGGGGGAGAGGAGGGCAGACAGGTTTTAGGGAGAAGAACCAGTGTTTAAAAAGTTAGGAGAATCAGGGAAGCAGATGCTGAGACTCCATGGGGTGAGGGGCCGGGGGCAGGGGCAAGGCTGAGGTAAACAGAACAGTGATGGGTAAAAGGTGGGACTTTTACAGCAAATACAGAACATGCAAACAATCCCTCAGTTTCAGCCATGCTTTTATCTAGCTCATTACCACCAATAGCTTCTCAAGAAGTCCAAACTGGGAGCGTGGCTTTCCAGCAAGCATGGCGGATGCTTGCTAAAGCCGCTCATTGGGACAACATTTCTAATTGTGTCTGAACAGCGAAATCAGAGTTACTTGGCTATAACTTTGCTGATATTGGGTTTCCTCGCACTGATGGTGTCAGGGAAATCAAAAAATAAACAAGCAAAACTTCAATTTGAAGCTCGCCAACAGCTGAAATGCAGCGACAGTGAACCTCGTGGTCCTGGGCCTTCCTCGTCAGGAGCTAGTTCTGATGGTACTCAATGGACAACAGCTTGATGGAGCTCACAAAAATGTTGGTGGGGGTTCCTGACACTGCTGCAAGTGTAGCATGACATGAAAATGGGTTTTAACAATTTAAATACTCAGTTTACCCACCTGCAGTCCGTTGTCACCAGCTTCACTGAAACCACCACCATGCATACATCTCAAATCTGTGAGTTGGAAAGAAGAGGGAGTGATAGGGAGGATTCTTATGCTGGGGTGCATGCTGAAAGGAATGGCCTGCTATCAACTATCGCTGAGCTTCGGGAACGACTTGACCAAGAAAACCGATCCCATCGATCCAACCTGTGAATTGTTGGCTTGCCCAAGGGGACTGAGGAAAAGAACCCAAATGCAGAGATACATAGCTGGCTGGTGAAACACTCTGGACTCCCAGATGAGGAGATGGCCTACGAGGTTGAGAGAGCACACCGGGTGGACCTCCTTCCAAATCCAGGGGACCACCGTCATTGCTTAATAAAATATTTGCGCTATGGTGACAAAAGAATCAGTGCTCCAGAAGGCCAAAACTCAAGACCCTGTAGACTTTGAAAGAACTAAGGTGTAGGTATTTCAAGATTATAGCCAAGACCTTCAAGCAAAATGACAGAAGTTCAATCAGGCTAAAAGTAGGCTGTACAAATTAGGATGGAAATTCTCCTTTTCTTATCCTGCACGTCTGCGGGTGGACAGGCCAGGTCAGAGTCCCAGACATTTCACCTACCACAGTACAGCCGAAAAGTGGCTCAAGGAGGAGGAGGCCAGGAGGGAGGGAGAGCAGCCTGCTGCAAAATAAGGTACTTAAGCTTCTATTAAATATGTTCAGCTGGTTGTTCTGCAGGTTGCTACTAATTCTATTGCCTCTTCAGCCCTTATGTTCACCCCTGGTGCTCTTATTTCCTCCTTGCTAATTGGGAGGCCTGTAATCTAAGTGGATAGTAGAGTTGGAAAGTCTATGTAGGTGCCCCTTACCTAGCCTGGGGACTCTGGTATCACTGGGGAGTGCCTAGCCCAGTGGGACTGCCCTGGGTCATTATCGTGTTCAATTGCCCATCATGCTGCTGACTCTCATAGCATATGGTGGACTGGGGGGGGCGATGGTTATGTCTGGACAATGCCTCACTGGACCTGCTAAGATCTTTCTCTCCCTGATTCCACGTGGCCCATGAGTTTGGTCGCGGGGATGCAATGGGAAAGACTGATCGACCTCTGTGCCTGTACTAGTCCGAAGTGCAGTGGATATGCTTCTCTTTTGGGTTTCTAAATTTCTTACACCTGGATGTATTTACCACTGCTCTGGTACTTTGGACATATTGCCTTTACATTGAATTTTCTTCTGGTTGATATCAAAGCCCTAAAATACACCCAGCCATATCCAGGGATGCGGGTAGCAGTGGGTCAGAACTTTTCATTTAAGTGGACAATCCAAGGGGCATTTCTTCAGATACTGGGGAAAGAGGCACACAATATTAATATGGACTCTGTACCTCGCTGAGACTTGCAGGAGCCAGCATCTGCCTGGTTACATATCACATATTTCTTGTTAAGATAGTGTTATTTCCTGACCTTAGAAACCTTCAGCTGTTTACCTGTTAATTGCTATGTTCAGTTTGTTGCCCCACTGTTGCAGTCGACAGGAGGAGACTTGCCTGCCAAATGTTTTCAGTGGGATTGCTGTGAGTTCTACTCACGGGGCGGGGCAGGTTTGGTTAGACTTAGAATGGGCAGTTTGGATTGGTATTTTGGGGGGTTGCTGGAAGGGGGAGCTGGGTAGTGCTGGAATGGAGGCTACCTGGGCCGATGCTGGGCAGATTTGTGGGTGGACTGTCTTGGCTGCACCTCATAATGCTGTCTCTGGTGCTAGTCGGGTCAGACCCCCACTCAGGAGATGCTCTGCTCCTTCAACATGCTTGGGGATACTACCAAGGCTTGGCAGGGGAGGTATCTCTTAAGGATCTGGGAGGTTGGAAGGGAGAGGGTAAAAGGGGAAAAACATGTGGATTGGAGCTTACTCTATGTCAGAAGGAAACAAGGTGTATGGTGGATCTGGCATGATGGGGGATAACCTCAGATGCATATCTTGGAATATCAATGGCCTTAAACTGTTTTAAAATGGAAAAAGGTAGGGGTAGAGGTCTGTAGACATAAGGGGTCAATTACATTGTTGCAGGAAATGCACTTTTCTTAGGCTGAGGCACAGAAAACTGTGGATTTCATGGGGGGCCAATGGATATCTGCAACTTTCTCCTCTAAAGCACGAGAATCCTCTATTTGGATTCCCCGTGGCTCACAGATCCAAAATTGTAGATAGACTGGTGGACCAACAGGGTCATTATGTATTGGCAAAGGTTAGTGTTCCTAGCAGGGGCGTAGTTTTGATTAGTTCCATATATGCTCCGAATGTAGAAAATCCCAGCTTCTTCCAGAAACTGGCCCTTGAGATGGCCAAGTGGGAGGGCCTCTGGGTCCTGGGGGGTGGCTATAATTGTGTCCTAGATACGATCTTAGACCGATCAAATCAGACTCTGGTGCCAAGGTCTTAGAATGCTAGGGCTCTGGAGACGTTGCAGACTGATCTAGACCCGACTGATGCCTGGCGGTACCTATATCTCTCTGGTAGGGAATACAGCTTTTACTCACATGCCCACAACTCATATCCACGTATTGATCAGTTGCTCCTCTCTAGTGCCCTGATAGATCTGAGGGAGATGAGATAATTGCCTATTTTAGTCTCGGATCATGCAATGCACCATGTTACTATTAGTAGTAGCTGGCCCCAGAGTTTGGAAACTAGATCCTCTACTACTCAACAATCAAGCTCATCTTTCATATATCAGGGGCTGCATGCGTGCATTTTTATAGTTTAACCACTGTGGAGACACCTCTCATTCAGCCAGATGGGAGGCCTTAAAGTCCTACGTGAGAGGACAAACTATTTCTTTTGCTACGCAGGCTAAAAGAAATGAAGCCAGGGACTTAGAATTTCTGAGAAATAAAATTGCAGCTTGTGAGAGGGCACATATGTTAAATCCTACACCAGATCTCTATGCAACTGTTCAAAAACTGAAATGGAGATTCAATGACTTGTCTAGTGCACAACTGGAGAGAACCATTCTCCTATCCAATGCGAGAGACTATTTTGATGGGGACAGGGCAGGGAAATATTTGGCTTGGCAACTAAAAAGGAGGGAGACAGCTAAAACAATTGACCAGATATGTGATGCTCGGGGAAATTTTGGTGTGTGGAACCAGGGAAATAGGTAATGCCTTTGGTGATTTTCATAAATCCTTCTATACCTTTGAATGTGATCCCTCCCCAGGAAACTGACAACTTTTTTGATACCCCTTAATAAAGTCAGTGGAGAACAGACAGACAGAGAGATTGGACTTGCCCCTAACCAAACACGAGATCCAGGAAGCCTTGAGAGCTCTTAAAAGTGGCAAGGCCCAAGGGCCTGAGGGCCAACATACAGACTTTTATAAAACCTTCAACAGCCAGCTCTTGGATCCCCTGTATGACGTTGTTGAGGAGGGTCTGATGAATGGTGTTACCCCCCCCTCCCTCCACACGGTCTGCAACAAATACAGTTTTACCTAAACTGGGTGAGGATATTACTAAGTGTGCCTCTTATAGGCCCATCTCGCTGCTCACTACAGACTATAAAATTGTGGCGAAAGCTTTAGCATCTCGCTTGGAGGGGTTGCTCCCGAGTATTATACACCCGGATCAATCTGGCTTTGTGAAAGGCCGCATGGGGAAACATAATATTAGGTGTACCCTTAATATTATACTAAGGTGGGCCCACACTAAGAGAACTCACAGGGCGGCAGTGGTGGCACTAGATGCAGAAAAAGCTTTTGACCGTATGGAGTGGGGGTACCTGTTTTACAACCTGAATAGGCTGGGGATTGGCCAGACCTTTTGCTCCTGAGTCAGAGCCCTGTACCAAGGTCCTATAGAACAAGTTCTTGTCAATGAGGAATTGTCTAGCCCTTTTGCGTTGGGCAGAGGTACGCACCAGGGGGTGCCCGCTATCTCTGCTCCTGAACATCCTATCCTTGGAACCCCTGGGGGCCACGTTGAGAGCCAATGGAGAGATTAGAGGTGTTTTGGGGGTAGAGAACATAAAATAGCTATGTATTTGGATGATTAGCTTTTATATCTACAGTACAACACCCAGATGAGGACTTGCCCCTGGTCCATAAGTTGATGCAGACCTTTGGAGCCCTCTCAGGACATAAAGTTAACTGGTCCAAAAGTGAATTGATGACTGTGGGCTCTTTGAATCGTGTCCAACTCATAGCCCAGCTGGGTGGCCTTCAATTAGTATCAAAGCTTCGGTATTTGGGAGTTCTGATCTCTGCATTGGCGGGAGACTTATATAAATTTAATCTCAAACCACTAACAGCAGGGATTGCAGAAGATTGTGAGAGATGGGCGGCTTTGCCCATCTCATTATTGGGAGGGTAGGGGTCATTAAAATGACTATTTTGCCAAAAGCTCTATATTTGTAACAAGCCCTTCCTATCAAAGTCCCACAGACCCACTTCAAGCAGCTGGATGCACTTATGCATAAATTGCTGTGGGATGGAGGTCGGGCTAAAATAGCACGAGCCACTCTACAGAAAGGGCAGAAAGTGTGGGGCGGGGTTACTAAATTTTAAGATATACTATTGGGCAGCTCAGTTGGCCTTTCTTCCAAAGGGAAACTCGGGGTCAGACTGCCTGAGGCTTAACTTAGAAGAGGATATGCTGCAGGGCAATCTCTGAAATTATACTTTAGTTGGCTGTTTCCAAGGCATGAGGGAGGAGGGTTTGATCAACCTATTTACTGCAACCACTGTACATGCATGGCTCTGGACACATGCCTGGGTGGGATAAAATGGGGGCTCTTCCCCATATCTCAGCATTCTTAATTTTATGAAATCTAGAGGTAAGAGTACAGTTAAGATGATTCAGAGGATATGGGCCTGATGAAGAAAAGGCCTTCTCATGGTCAATCAACTGTATGATGGGGGGCTTATTGAAGAGCTTTACACAACTTAGCACTGAATGGCAGATTCCGGTTGGGGATTTCTTTCTTTATCTGACAATTCGTCAGTGGTGTGGAACCACCCTCGCTGCCACCAATGGGTGGGCCGCTCCTTCTCCTATAGAGGAAGAGATCTTTTGGCCCCAACCGGGGGAGTAAACTCATGTCTATTTATTACCAGTTACCTAATAGCTCCCACCCTTCTCAATGCAGTATTAGCAGGGAGAAATGGAGCAATGACCTCCAACTAATTTTAAGTCAGAAGGAGTGGACTGCGGTATGCACCCTCTACCAAAACTGTTCGCGCAGTGATAAACTGCGGCAAATCCAGCTGTATTTCCTGCACAGGGCCTATGTGACCCCTCTGAGACTGTATGAATTGGATGATACTAAACCCCATCAATGCCCTACATGCTCAGCCGACAGGGTGGATTTCATCCACCTATCACTTACATGTCCCAAGGTAGCCCCTTTCTGGCACTTAGTCCATAGTATAATAACCAAAGTGCTGGGATACAGCCCTTCCAAGTCCCCTCTACAGCTATTGCTCGGGACAGATCCATCTTACCCAAATAATAAGATATCAAATCCCCCATGGTCTATTGCTCTCATCAATCCAAGGAGAACTACTGTACAATTATGGATGTCACCGACCCCTCCACCCATCACCAGGTGGGTACAAAATGCGAAGTCCTGCATGATGCTTGAGAGGGCACAATTGGGGGCCCAGGGCAGGACACTACAGTTCTAGGAAATTTGGGGCCTTGGCTGGCTGCAGTGGAAGCAGCAAATATCCCAGATTGATTTTAAAAGCATTGAATATGAAATGTTTAAACTTGCATGTTGGTGGTACCTCTGAAACCAAGACTGCACTATGTGACTTGTATGCTGTCAACTGCACCCATTAATTTCTATGTATGGCTATATATCTTTGTTAGTGAACTGTACCAAGATATGATCCATGATCAGCTCTTTGTATGTCAGTGCTCGTATTTTGACTATGTTGTAATGCTCATCCACAATTTCAATAAAAAAAATTTGACAAAAAAAATCCGAACTATCCATTGTTTACCCGACACAAAATGGCTGCCCAAGTGCCCGGGGTATAATGAGTTAGCTCAGCATGCAGAAACTAAACCAAACAGCAAGTAATCCAAAGACAGAGAAGTAAACCATATCAGAAGACAGCTCGACATTCCCTGGACTTATCTGAACTCATTTACTGGGATGGATAGACAGAGTGATTCATTGTAGAGAGAAATCATTCAGAGTGGGCACTGAGCAGGATTATCATTTACCAGTGTCTCAGTAAAACTTTTTTAAACCTCCTCAACATGTTGTGCTATTACTGTATTATTAATCTAGCTGTAGTTGATTGATTCACTTTTTTTCCTTGCCATTTTGATTGCCCAAGTCAGTACATTTCACTTAATTTGCGTGTCAGTACTGGGCCTCTGAAATTGCTTCTGCTGACATACTAACATCACAGCTGATCGGAAAACTCTTAGTGTTTGCTTTTAGTAAAACAAATATTATTTTGAATGGTTTTAAAGAGTACTGATCAGTTTAAAAAAAATGTTGGGAGGGTCTAAGCGTAGTGGTTGAATTGAGCAGGATTTCACAGGAACTCAGTACCTCTTACAAAATTGTATGAGAGGGTCTGCTCCATTGTCACCTTTCTCTACTGAATACTATAGCAGGGTTCCACAGTGCCCCCCCCAACCCCATGAGCTGCATTCTCAGCAAAATTGATGCATATATTTGTATTACTTATACAAGACAAGGAAGCAGTCCATGTTTCATTGGAACTAATGTACTATACAGGACAATTTCTCTGGAGTCACAGGATAATGGCAAATCAATTTGTGAACCCCTCCCCAAACACACACACACACACACACACACACACACACACCTACAGGTAACAGTCACCCCTTCTAAATATTTTCAATTTAAACACTGGCCAAGGGACATTGGGCAGCAACAGCAGGAACAACCCTATAACCTCACTTGACTACTCTGTAGTGTGTACGCAATTTTCTCAGGACCATTTATTATTTATTTTTCAATTGTCTAACCAGAAGTGACACACTAAGCTGAAAGCTTGTTTATAGGTGTAACCTGGGAGCACAGGGAAACAGAAACATGTCGGCAGAAAAAGACAGCCTGGCCCACCAAGTCTGCCCAAGATGCCTAACAGAAGGCTAGGACTTCCTCCCACAACCTCCCGGTACCAGACCCATGTAGCCATCACAAGGTCTCTTAAAGTCCCTTACGTTGTCCTCCACTATCACCTCCTCTGTGAGTGAATTCCATCTTTCTACCACCCTTTCAGTGAAAAATGTATTTTTGGTATTTCCCCTGAACCTCACTCCCTCTATCTGTAGTGTATGCCCCCTGGTCCTCTTGTGCCCCTTTTGTTTAAAAAGTCCCCCCTTTCTGGTTCTCTGGTTACCCCTTCATATACTTAAATGTCTCAATAATATCCCCCTATCCCTTCTGTGCTCCAGGGAGTACATTCCAAGTTTGCTCAATCTGTCTTCGTATGTCAGGTGACTAAGCCCAGCAACCATCTTAGTTGCTCTTCTCTGCACCCTCTCCAGCCTTTCCTCATTCTTTTTTCAGGAATGATCTCCAGAATTGCATCCCATATTCTAACTGCGGTCGGACCACCTGTTGATATTGGGGGATGATAATCTCTCTCTCTCTCTTCCTGCTAGTGAATCCCCTCCCAATGCAGCCCAACATCCTGCTAGCCTTGGCTACCACCTGCCCACATTGTTTAGCTACCCTTAGGTCCCTGGAAACAATTCCCAGGTTCCACTCCTCGTCAGCCTCTTCCAGTGCCAGATCCCCCAGGTAGTAAGTCTCCTAGATCCAGCCCCTGACCAGGCTGCCATGTCCCCTGCAGGCATGGCTGTGGCGCCACAAGCCTGCCGCTTTAGCCTCCTCTTCAGTCCACAACTGAGACCCAGCATAGCCGGATCCAGCCCCTGACCGGGCAGCCGTCTCCCCTGCAGGCACGGCCACGGCTCCACAAGCTTGCCACTTTAGCCACCTCTTCAGCCCACCACTGAGATCCAGCATAGCCGGGTAAGAATACAGGCTGGGCTGAGGAAGCTGTGAGCAGCTGCCATTGGTCTATTGCTCACTGCTTTGCTCCCTGATTGGACTCCTGCTTCGGTCTCTGCATCCGATTGGCTGTTTCCATCTCTCTGCTTTTCTGTGCTCTCTGGGCTCAGTGCCCATTCAATTTAATAGCATACTGCCGAAAATTTGGAATGTTTACACTGTGCTAGCATACATCTGTGTGCCAAACTGTGAATTTAAGTGTTTTCATTGCTAGAATCCCGCTGTATCTGGGATAGTTTCTTGTCTGCTTAAACTGTATTTCTACACTGTCTCCTTCTCCATTCCCTCTGTCTCTTAATTACCCACATCTCTCTCGAATCCCTCTAGCTTTCCTCAGTCTAACACCTCACCTGCCGTGGTGCCAGGACAAGTCTATGACTTTTTTTTTTGTCCTCGGCCCCCAACCCCCTGCAGTGAATCCCAGTCTCTCTCTGCCATCTCCAGCTTTAGCCCCACTCTCTCTGATTTAGTTACTGCGTCACCTCCTTTTGTCTTTCACCTTACTATGGCTAACTGTGCTTCTCTGATTTCCCTCTCCTAGATCCAGCCCCTGACCAGGCCGCCATGTCCCCTGCAGGCATGGCTCCACAAGCCTGCTGCTTTAGCCATCTCTTCAGCCTGCCACTGAGATCCAGCATAGCCAGGTAAGACTACAGCCTGGGCCAGGGAAGCCCTGAGCAGCTGCCATTGGTCTATCGCTCACCACTTTGCTCCCTGATTGGACTCCTGCTTCAGTCTCTGCATCCAATTGGCTGTTTCCATCTCTCTGGGCTCAGTGCCCATTCAATTTAATAGGATACTGCTGATAAAGCGGGGGGGGATTAATTAAATATGCCTAAGCTCCACCCTCCTGCCATTAGTCTCCTCCCTGCCTGATCCTCTTTGGATCCCTTATTAGGACATCCTCTAACTCTGCCTACTCTCTCTCTTGCTCTCCATCTATTCCCCTTCCCGTGCTGCTCACCGCTTCAGCCAAACCTAGTGCTCTTTTCCTCAATCACTTCCTTTCCATCCTGTTTTTTTTGGTTTTGTCTTTTAGCCTTTCTATCCTTTGGGCTCTGCCCACACTTTCCTCCTGCACTCTCGCTCTACCACCTCTAAAACGACTCCCAGACCATGAGCACCCTCAATACACTGTTCTCATTTCTCTTCTCTCTCACCTTTCTACCTCCCCTCTTCTACCTCCCCGGAGCCTGCCACCCCTCCCCCAACCTCCACTTAGTCACTTCCTACCACCACCTAGGCACACTATACTATGATCTCTGCCCTTCCCTGGGGCCTCCCTTTGCTACTGGTTGGCTGCTTCTAAATACTCCTGTGTATGGTCCATGTGCAGAATTATCTCCTCTCATACAAGGCATTGCCTTGGGACCTATGCCAGGAACTTTGTATACATTCCTACAAGCAATGGAGGCATAATCTCTCACTCAGGGAAACTACTGTTGTGCACCCTGAAGCTCCTGCTCCTCCTTCTGCTGATGTCAGGTAACGTCCACCCAAACCCTGGCCCAAACTCCTCCAGCCATGCGAAACCCTTCGGGGCTCTCATCCTTGCAACCCTCAACATCTGCAGTCTACTTCCTAAGCTTGATGCTCTACAAATCTTTGCAAACCAACATAACCCTGATGTCCATGCAGTTGTTGAAACTTGGCTGACGCCCAAAGTCCAAGACCTGGCAATTGCACTACAAGGATACAATGTATTCAGGCTGGATCAAAAGTCTAAAAGAGGTGGGGGCTGTGCTATCTACATCAAAGACACTCTCTTGGGTCACCCCATTGCCACCCTCCCCCTGACTCTACTGCACAGATTCTCCCTATCAAAATACTCCTAGGGGCCAACAATCAAGCCCTCACAATCGTCTCAATTTACATCCCTCCAAAAGACCAAAGGAGAGGTCTCAGTGCTGTACTCAACTTTATCAGTACTCAACCCCCTGGCACACAGCTTATCCTTCTAGGCGATTTTAATATAAACTGGCTTGCATTGGAAGCAGGTGTGCATAAGGATGCCATCACATCAGCCAACCTAACACAGATGGTCAACTCCCCCACAAGAAAAAACTACAAAACAGGCACTAGTACCCTCGAACTGGGTTCTTGCCAGCCATCCAACCCGTATCTCCAGCACCACTGTCCTCCCAGATTCGCTCAGCGACCCTTCCCCTGTCATCTGTGAATGGTCAAACAAATTTTGCAAGCCCCCTCCTAAAGTCATCACCAGCAGAGTCCTTCTCCACGAGCAATTTACCCCATCTTAAATCCTGCCTGAGTCTGCAGGATTGGTCTCCCATTTACAAAGCAACGGATATTGACTCTGCCCTTGACTACTTCATCACCACCTTCAATGCGGCCTGTGACTCCTTTGCCCCATTCAAAAAGTGCAAAGTTAAGGCACTCTGTAATCCGTGGCTCACTGCTGAGCTCCTTGCACAGCTAAAATCAAGGGACCACCTTTGGGCACTGGCTAGAGCCACAGGCATGCAATAAGACATACAAAAATACAAGTATGCCCGAGACAACTACAGAAAATCTATCCGACTAAAGAAAAGCACTTACTACAGGGATGCCCTCACCGATGCCTGGGGAAATGGGAGAGCATTCTGGGACAATATTAAAGAAGTTATGGGGAAGAAGCCCAAATCCTCCCCAACTATGCTAAATGTTGACGGGACTACCACACTTGACCCAACGGTCATTGCCAATACTTTCAATGCTGCGTTCACGGACCTCAGTAGTGTTCTCCCCAAGGACTTTTTTTTTTTTTTTTTTTTTTTTTAAACACACACAGAATATGACTCTCCTTCACCCATAAGCTCTACCACCCCTTCTAAATACCCACCATTCTACTTCAAAGTAGTCAATGTGCACGAAGCCCACAAATACATTACCAAAGCAATCTCCAAGTCCAGAACTAGTGGTGACTCCTTGGACCTTAAACTACTGTCTCTCACCCTTGAAAAGCTACTACGCCCATTAACTAGAATTTTTAACCTCTCCCTCAGCCTCAGTCAGTTTCCTGACAAATGGAAATCTGCTACTGTTACCCTGGTCCATAAAAGTGGCGACAAGTCCATCCTTGGGAACTATCGGCCTATCTCCATATTACCTCCCCTCTCCAAGGCCCTAGAACATATAATTGCAGACCAGCTTACTGACTTCCTGGACAAATACAATATTCTGTGTACACAGCAACATGGATTCAGGAAAGGACATAGCACCTCATTTGCCTTCCTGGAATTCACTGGAGCCCTACACAACACGGTCAAAGGTCACCTAACTGGGGCAGTATTTATCAATTTGACCAAGGCATTTGATACTGTCCACCATCGTCTGCTAACTGATCAGCTACTGAATGCTGGTCTCTCTCATGACTCTACAGCATGGTTTAAAAGTTACTTGGAAAATCGATCACAAAGATTAAAAATTGCTTATGTACTCTCTGATGCTAGACCTGTCCACTCAGGTGTCCCCCAGGGATCCATATTGGGACCACTTCTTTTCAGCCTTTTCCTGAATACCCTTCCACAATCCTGCTCTGAGCAAATCATCCTCTATGCTGACGATGCTGTAATTCTTACTTCCCACAAGGACCCCAAACCTTTACAACATAATCTGCAGCTAGGTTTCACCTCTGTTGAAAACTGGTTTACTGAACATAAGCTGGTCCTAAATCACAAAAAAACTAAGTCAATGCTTTCTAGCAGCTCCCACAACAAGCACAGGCTACGCCCCCTTGCTATTACTACCAGCCTTGGAAATACCCTAGAACAGGTACAATCATTTAAATACCTTGGGATCTTGCTTGACCATAACTATCCTATAGAGCCCACATTGATAGTGTAGCCAAAGCTGCTAATACTCAGCTAGGTTTACTGTTCAGGCACAGGCAACATCTCACCCCAGAAGCCTTGAAGATCGCTGTTCAGAGCTCAGTGGTCTCCATCATAGAATATAGCCTCATCTATGGCTCAGCCTCTGCTACTACTCTCAGACACACATCAACATCCCTCAACAAGACCTCTTCACTTATCACTGGAGCCCACCGTCTCATACACATGTGTGAACTTTATGATCAAACTGGATGGCTTCAACTCTCCAACTGTATTAATTATCTAACCTGCACTATGGCGACAAAAATAAGCATAGGCCTTGCCCCACCTGGAGTCCAAGCTCTCCTGCACCCAAGCATAAATCCGCAAAACATTAGAGGATCCGAATCACAGCTTTTGCAGGTTCCCTGTTGTCACGCCGCTCAGGGTCAATGATCTTTTGCTCATAGGGATCCATCCTGGCTTAATGGACTCCGCACTGCCATCTCCTCCATTCCCAAGCTTGGCATGTTCAAATCCAGTCTCCACCTTCATCTCACTGCCTCCAGCTCCTGTGACTGCCTCATCTAATCAGCCTTACTTACCACTACCCTAGCCATTCCATGCCCTTCCTTCATAGCACTTACCTCTTATTTTACCCTTAGTCTCCAACTACTCCTCCCTTGCCTGCTCCCCCTCCGCCCACCACCAGCACTTCTCCCTGTGATGTTTGACAATGCCGCCAGCTGCTCCTACCTTCCTCTGGCCCTTCCATTGTTCCCCCTTTCTCTCCTCTCCCTGACGATGCTGTACTAGGTTTCTATTATGTGTTTCTCACTCAATTACTTATTACCTGACTACTGTACTATTTACCTACAAAGTTATTTTGTTGTATCTTCTGTATTGTGCTGCAACTGATGTGGAACCTTTGTAAAAGAGCCTTGGCTCCAAGGTACTTGTAATCCTAGACCTAAATAAATTAATTTTGTGCTTTTTTACATTAAAGGCCAATTTCCATCTTTTGTACCCCAAGTTTCTCTTATCCCCACCAGATCAAGGCCTGTCTCAGCCATGACTGCTGTCTGGTCTGGCACCTTGTTGCCCAGGCTCCGTGCATTTGTGCACATTCCTCTCCACTTTCCTAGTCACCTGTGTTCTTGATCCCCCTCCATCTTACCCATCATTTCTCCCTCCAGTATACATATTTTTTTTCTGTACCTATTCTTGTTTTGCCTTGTGCTTTTTTTGTGAAGGGCTGTCTGCCCCCCTGAACTGACAAAGAATTGTACAGTACTGCCCCCTCAATTTAAATTGAGGTTACCCTCCAGGAATTCCTCCATCCTGCTTCAAATCACTAATACTCCCTCCCTATTTAAGTGAAGTCTATCTTGAGCAAAGAGACTTTCATCCCTCCATGTACTGCCCCAGTCTCCCAGAAATCTGAACCCTCTCTCCACACACCAGCCTTTTAGCCAACCATTGAATTCCTCTATTCTGTGCTTCCTGTCAGAACTTGCTCTCGGAACCGGCTGCACCCCCGAGAATGTGATTTAAACCCTACTCCACTGCAGAACCTGGCCAGTGCCTGGACCCTAGCCTGCACCATCATTACACTAATATAGATATATATGTATAAGGGAACCTTAGAAACAAGGAAAAGGGGGGAGGGGGAGAACCAGAGATCAGGTATGGTCAATGTTGTGACAGCAGGTACGGAACATGGGCAGACTAGGTGGGCCAAGTGGTCCTTATCTGCCGTCAAATTCTATGTTTCCATTTAAGTGTGGGTCTGGTCCCAATTTCCACTTTGGTGTCTGAAAACATTTTTTTACTTATGGTTCACAGCAGTATAATAGACTATAAGGCTGATCCTACCGACTTCCTCCCTGACAGTTACTGTAACCAGAAATCCCAGAATCCCCTGCAGCTGGTGTCTGAGCTGGGCTGCAGCAGTGGGAGATCAATAACCAGCACTGCATTTTAGAAGTTATATAGGCTCCAATCAGACGTTTGACGATCCAGCTGTTCTTCCAGGGCTATGTACAGTCCTCTGACAAATAAGTAGCCCCGGCAGGACAGTGTGACCAGCAAACAAAATATCAGAGCTTATAGAAGGAACTCTAACATGTACTTCAGGCTGCAGAATCTTCCACAGCTGCAGGAAAATCTACCTCTGGACAGGTCAGGTCCTATGGGGCAGTGTGACCAGTTGCTACCTCGCTCTGCCAGTGCCCCTACCCATCAGTTAGGGCAAAAAAGGATCCCCGATTACATTTCAGGGGCCAAGTCTGGAGAATAAATTCAATATAAGGTCAAATAGAAAACAGAGCCAGCAGTGCGGTGGGGAGTAGTTAGTACTCATAAGTAGGGTTTAGAGCATGCAAAGTGTCAAGAGATGGATTGTGTAATTAGGTGGAAATGTAACCCTGGGGGAGTTGATTGTAGAGCTGTGCAACGTAGTTTTTGACTGATCCCTCAGACACCCAACTCTAGGACAGCCTGACATTCCAAGGCATTCCCGACACTAGCAGCTTTAAAATTATAACTGCTTTCTTTTTAAATTGTATTAATTTCAGTTTCAACGTGTGTTACATGAGGTGCTCATACTCCCTACATTTCTTTACTTTATCTCACTTATTTAAAGAATGGTAGCCGGGAAAGGCATACTGAGCCAAATCTTTTTTCCAGGTGTGACCCAGGGGAGAAGGGAGTGGAGTAACAATACAAAAACACAGTTTCATACAAGATACAAAGTACATTATTTGGTAGTGCAATAATACATATAAACTAGTGTATTTACCCCACTCTCAAGCTTATTCGCATTGACACTTCATCCCAGATCCTTTTCTCTGGCTGATCCTTTGGCATTTGAACCCCCCCCCCACGAGGCTGGTCATGTAACAATGACCAGCCCACACACACTGCTTGCCACCAAGGAGTGAACACAGTCGATGCTAAAGTAGAGGAGGGCATTGAGCTCTACCACAGCATCTTGGACAGGTAGTCAGTAGTGCCTTCGTTCTTGTCATGGATTGTGTTATTCCCCACATGTCTGGTTTTGTCACCTACCCAGCTTCTGCCTTTGGGCACCTGAGGTGCCAGCCTGTAGGCAGGTGGGTGCTGAATGGTTCATAGTCAGCATCAATGCTGCACCTGCTTCCTGACACAGGAGGTGCCCATAGAGTGTGATGTTCCTCTTCCTCTGCCCCCCCCCACTGGTGTCATTGTGCAATGCTTTTGCATTTCATCTAAGACCTCACCAACTCAGGGTGGAGGAATTAAGTTCTGGACAAGAACTCACATCTCCCAGTTGGCAGTGCAATACACTACTGGCTGGTGATACTAAAACAAGCCATAACAACTGCTTTCTTAGTTTTGAAACATAGAATTTGATGGCAGATAAGGACCGCTTGGCCCACCTAGTCTGCCCATTTCCCTACCTAATGGACAAGCTGCAGATCCTAGTTAACCAACAACCTACTTCCTCCTACCCCTCCCACGAGAATTGCGTTATGTCTGTCCCATGCATTCATGAATTCCCCCACTGTTTTTGACTCTACGACCTGCTCAGGAAGGCTGTTCCAGGTATCCACAACCCTCTCTGAAGAAATACTTCCTCACATTACCTCTGAGCCATCCCCCCCTCTATCTTCAAATTGTGCTCCCTTGTTCTTGCACATCTCTTTTTCTGAAAGATGCTAACCTCTTGGACTTTGATTACCTTGTGGTATTTGAAAGTTTCTATCATGTCCCCCCTCTCCCTCCTTTCCTTGAGGCTATACATCTTTAGTTCCTTTAGTCTTTCTTCATATGTCTTCTGATACAGACCCTGCATCATTTTAGTTGCTCTCCTCTGGACAGCCTCCACCCTGTCTATGTTCTTAGAGATGGGGTCTCCAGAACTGTACACAGTACTCCAGATGTGGTCTTACCAACTGTCTGTACAGAGGGCCAACAACTTTGTTTCTACTGGTGATGCCTCTCCCTATGCATCCCAGTACCCCCCAGCCCTCCTTACTGCCTTCTCACATTGCTGGCCCACCTTAAGGTCATCTGATATGACTACCCCCAGATCCCTGTCCAGTTTTGTTGTTGTCAATATCTCACCCCTCATTGTGTACTCTTCCCCTGGGTTTTTGTTTTCCAGGTGCATTACTTTACACTTCTTTGCACTGAATCTAAGCTGCCACACATTTGACCATTCCTCCAACCTTGCCAAGTCCCTTTTCATCCTTTCCACCCCGCCTTGTGTATCAACCCTGTTGCAGATCTTTGAGTCATCTGCAAAAAGACATACTTTCCCTTCCAGTCCCTCTGCAATGCCACTTACAAAGACATTAAAAAGGACTGGCCCCAGTACTGAACCCTGCGGTACCCCCACTAGTAACCCTCCTTTCTTCACTGTGGACTCCATTTACTATTACCCACTGTGTCCTGTTATCCAACCAGTATTTTACCCAGGCTACCATCCTGGGACCCACTCCCAGGCTGGCTAATTTGTTTATTAATCTTTTGTGTGGGACTGTGTCAAATGCCTTGCTAAAATCTAGGTAGACCATGTCCACAGCCCCTCCCTGGTCTACTGCTTTGGTCACCCAGTCAAAGAAATCAATCAGATTTGTCTGACATGACCTTCCCACTGTGAATCCATGCTGCTTTGGGTCCTCTGCTCCACTGGCCTCTAGGTACTCAACAATTCTTTCCTTCGGAAGTGATTCCATCATTTTCCCTACCACTGAGGTCAAACTGACAGGTCTGTAGTTTCCTGCCTCTGTCTTGCTCCCACTTTTGTGAAGGGGAATCACATCTGCTCTCCTCCAGTCCTCAGGTACCACACCATCCTCCCATGATTTATTAAAAAGGGTAGTCAGTGGTGATACTAGTTCTTCCCTTAGTTCTTTTAGAATTCTGGGGTGAATCCCATCAGGCCCCATTGCTTTATCCACCTTCAGTTTTAAGAGTTCTTTCAGAACCCTTTCTTCTGTGAAAGGACTAATATCAACCCCTCTATCCAGAGTGCTTCTATTGACCTGATTAGGTATTTCCCCTGCTTTACCATTGTGAATACTGAGCAGAAGTATTCGTTCAGTATCCCTGCTTTTTCACTGTCGCTCTCTGCCCAACCACCTTCCTCTTTGTTCAGCCTCAGTATCCCTGCCTTAGTCTTTCTTTGCTCCCTAATGTACCTATAAAAGGTTTTATCCCCCTTATTAACCGAGTTGGAGATCTTTTCCTCGGTTTGAGCCTTTGCGATTCTGACTGCCTTATCTGCTTCCTTCTGCTTTAACTGGTACAGTTCTCTGTCCTGCTCCTTCTGTTTCCTTATACTTTCTGAATGCTATATTTTTCTCCCTTACCTTCTCTGCCACTTCTTTTGTGAACCATAGTGTTTTTTTCTTACATTTTGATTTGTTTATTTGCTTCACATAAAGGCTTGTTGGCTCTGTGATGGCGGTTTTGATGTTTCCCCATGGTTGCTCCACCCAACCTTCTTGCCTGTTCGCTAGTGCTTTTCTGAGGCACTCTCCCGGTTTGACAAAATTAGCCCTCCTGAAGTCCAGTGCCTTCACTTTTGTGTGGCTTGACTCTACAGCTGAGTTTATCACGAATCACACTGTTTGGTGGTCGCTTGTTCCCAGATGGCTACCCACTTCAAGATCAGAGATCCTCTCTCCATTCCCATTTGAGAGTACCAGGTCTAAAATTGCTCTCTCCTGAGTGGGTTCCAAAACTAGCTGTCTGAGGCATGCCCCCTGTAGGGCATCGAGAATGGCCCTGCTCTTGGATGTGGCTGCAGCAAAGGTGCTCCAGTCAACATCTGGCATATTCAGGTCCCCCATCAGCAATATCTCCCCTTTCTCTGCCATCCCAAGGCTGCCTTCTATCATTTCCTTGTCCATTTCCTCCCCCTGAGACGGGGGTCTGTATACAACCCCTGTGCGGATTGTGGAGCCATCTCCAGTCTCCAGGGTGACCCACAGTGTCTCCTCTCCTCCCCGTTTACCCTTTAGTTCTGTTGTTTTGATCCCTTCCCTTACATAGAGAACTACTCCTTCTCCTCTTCTTCCCTCCCTCTCCCTCCTGTAGATTGTGTACCCTGGTATGTTGATATTCCAATCATGGTTCTCTGTGTACCATGTTTCTGTGACTGACACAATATCCAGGCATCCCTCTTCCATCAAGGCCACCATTTCAGTGAGCTTTTTACCTAGACTATGGGCATTGGTACTCATTACCCACCTTTTTTTATGGCTTTATTTCTTTTTGCTGCATCCCTGTCCCTACTGCCTTTGTCTTTTTCTCCATTTACCCCTGCTCTTCTCCCTGTTGGCTGCTCTATCTTGGTGTTTACCTCAATAATTACCCTATTTTTTGGGGGGGGCTAGGATTTCTCTTTTCAGTGCCTCCTTCATTGGCTAGTTTAAATGCTTGCCATTGAAGCATTTAAACCTATCACCTAGGATCCTGGTTCCCCTCCAGGATAGATGCAGACCATCGCACCTGTATAGGTCTATATCCCTCCAGGTGGAGCCCCAGTCCCCAATGAAGCCAAATGCCTGAGCTCTGCCCCAGATTTTCAACCAGTCATTGAATCCCATGATGTGGAGAACCCCAGCCTCATCCATGTCATAGACAGGTAGCACTTCCAAGAAAGTTACCGTGTGTGCTACTTGTCTAATGCCCCTCCCCAACTCCACAAACTCCTGTTGCACTGTTCTGATCCCATTCTCAGCCAGGTCATTCGTCCCTAGGTGGATAATGACATCCAGCTCCCTCCCCCTTGCTGCTGCTCCCATGATCCTGAGGATTCATTTCCTGTCCCTCCAAGCCTTGGAACCGAGCAGGAACCTTACCTCCCTTTCCCTCTCTCCCTCCCACAATTTTACCCCCCTAACAATTGAGTCCCCCACCAGGAGTTGTTTCCTTCCCCTGTGAGGTCCTGGACCACCCTCCTGTGGGTCTCCATTGTGGAGGTTCCCAGCATCCTCCTTGGTCTCCACTGCAGGTGCCTCCGTAGAGGAACCATGCTTCGCCAGAGTGGTGAATGAATTGTAGAGAGGCACAACTCAAGGGATGCACTTCTGTTTTGTTATTATGATTCTTGTTTCTCTCCTGGTGTCTTCTAGTACTGACAGCATTTCCCCCAGCCCCATTACCAACCCATCTTGTAGACTTATGGGTTAACAACCAGTATTTGTGTGTGGCCTGCCACGTAGGGCCATGTGAGACCTGTGGGGGATGCTAAGCGAGTCAGGGCAGTTTCCTCTCTATTTCACCCATGGGCTACTGAGCATAATGTAACCACATCTTGATGCACATGCAGGTTGTGTCATCATGCTCACACCTATGACAGCTGGTCCTGCTCTGCTGCTGCACAGCCTCCACTGGGTGCAGGTAATTGGCAGAACTCCATGACCCCCTAGTAGTTTTGGTTGACCTAAACATGCCATGGATTGACTATGGAACTATGATGTCTCCAGTGGTCAAGGACCATAGATTGCTGGACGTCTTACAGGATGCTTTCAAAACCAGCCGGTGGGTGAGTGGACATGGTGGGCTGTGATTTTGGATGTGGTTCTGGTGGCCAGCAACCCGATTAGTGATCTTGAGGTGGGGGACCCACTAGCCGTGAGTGATTATGCCACTATCTGGTTCTTCCTTAACCTGGGGTTGTGGGGTGGTGTTTAAACTTGCTCAATGACCGTGGTAATAGACCAGCAGTGTGGATTTCAAGGGCATGGGAAGGATTCTAAAGTGTAAGTTGAATGGGAAATGGTGGGACACTGACACAGACTGCATGTGTGAGATCATTATGAGGGGTAGGGCATACATGTGGCTAACAAGTCCTGCACAAAGTCAAGACACAAGTTTGGTAGGCCCAGAACACCAAGCCGCTGTACTCGGGATGTTCATGCAGCAGTGAGTGAAAAGAAGATTGCTTATAGGCAGTGCAAGCATTTGCATGGAGACATGGATAAGGGAGAGTATGAAATGATGACCAGGAAGGTCACCAGGTTGTTGAGATCCACCAATGCAAGGACAGGGCAGAGATTGGCTTTTTTGATCAGGAGAGGTGAAAATATATATATATATATATATATATATATATTTTTTTTTTTAGAAATAGTAGGTGCAGGCCAAGGATGCTGAAATCCAGGTTCTTAGAGTGATGGAATCCCTCAAATGCCCAGCAATGAAGGAAGCTCTGGTGCCAGATGAAATCCTTCCCAGAGTGCTGATGGAATTGGCAGATGTCAGTGAATTGGATGATGGCTTGGCCGACCCTCTGGCCGTGCTTTTCAACATCTCCCTTCAGACAGTCATGCTTCCCCTGTCCTGTAGTGTGGGCCACATCATTCCTATTTACAAGGGTTGCTTAGGAGAGGAGTCTGAACTACAGGCCTGTCAGCCTGACGTCAGTGGTCGGCAAAGTGATGTATGGCATTAACAAAGAAAGGTTAGGTGGGATACTAGAGGAAATGGGTTACCTGTTTGCTAGACAGCATTGCTTTGTCCCCGGCAAGTCATGTCAGACTAACCTTTTGCAGTTGTATGCCAGGGTGATAAGTTATACACACTGGTTGGTTGCTCAGGCACGACGGTGTCTTGACAGTGCAACAGTATTTATACCCGGTGTGGGGTGAGAAGTGGTGGGGGTTCAGTTACAACAATGTGTGCTAATTCGGTGGCATAACAGTTCAGAGCTCATGCAGTGGTTAGGATTAACCTACTGCTCATAGGTGGATGGATGGCACATGTTCATCTTTTGAAATTTTTTTGTCTGCAATGGACACATTTGACCAAAAAGTATAGTTTCTTACGCTTGCACTTATGTGTGTGAAGGTGGGGGTGGTGGATGAGTGCACAGCTTGATATTACTGCAATGTGGGCCACCATCTGCCCTGATCTGGACCTGTTGATCCACAGCTCTATCAATGTTTGGCCAAGAGTGCAGCTAGCACCCTATACTGCAGCTGCCCCAGCCACTTCCCTATTTGTCATTCCCATTATGTCCTCTGCCAGCACTACAACTCCCCCCAACCCCACAGAGCCACTCTTGCAGGGTGTGATAAATCAGTTTGTATGCTGGTGTTCAATTTTTCCACATCACTTCAAAATCTTATAGCCAAACCACTATTTTTAGTGGGCATCCTTTTCAAGGGCTCAGAAATCACTCTGTAGGCAAGTTGACCAATACTTTTAAAACTATGGTACTCAAACCAATTTAAGTAGCCATTATCTGCAATGGACTACCACAGGGTGTGGTGTGTGTGAACACCATGTACAGTTTCTCACATGCATGTGACTGGCATAAGTGTACATGGGTGGTGTGAAGGAGTGTGGTAAGCAATTGCCTAGATAGGATAAGTGTGGGGAAAAAAGCAAACTAATGTGTTTCAGGCAGACTGGATAGGTACAGTGTGCAATGTCATCTGACCATGGTTGCTGCTATCTCTGGTCTCCTTTATTAACAATGACCTTTGGTTTGCCCATGTTTAAGTCAGTACTTAATAGGACTATCTATTTGCGACAACCTGTGCTCCCTATTCCCTTTGCATTTCCATCTTTTTTCTTCCCTCTCATGTTCTCCACGTTATTCCCCAATCCCACTTCTCCGATGCTCTTATTCTGTGTGCGGCCACTGTACCTATTTTGTAGCCATTTTACAACCGTGCACCTCTGGTGGCGCACCGTTTCATTTCCTACGGCGTGGTTTACATTCCTGTCATTTTGTCATATCAGTTTTCCACTGCTGACTGCATTTGCTGTGAAGTATTGATGCTGTCCAACAGAATCATGCTGCCCACTGTTGTAGCCATTCCTGTACCAGGACACAGCGCTTCGACCAATTACTGCTGCACCATCCCTTCAGGCATTCATTGAGGAATCTAAAACATCAACTGATTCCTGCTGCACCACCATTTCAGGCATTTGTTGAGGTATCTAACATAACAACACACTAAAAGCCAGTAGAATAGGCCTCATTGACTGTCATGTCTGTTCGGTAACCAGCACCCCTACTGGGTGCTCTGTTTGCTGCCCACCCCTCTCCCAGAAAGGGACTTCCCCAGCTTCAGTTTCCCCCTGTACCTGTCCCACCTCCTGCTGAAACCGTACACTGTGCCCTCATTTACAAGGCTCCCAGGCAGCATGTTCCATTGATCCACCACCCTTTCAGTGAAGTAGTGCCATCTTCGCTTCCCCCCACAACTTCCCCATAGCCTCCACTCATTAACCCTGGTTATTCCTCCCCTTCTTAAACCTGAACACCTCCTTAGCTCCTCCTTTGTCGATCCTCTTTACATACTTAAAGACTTCTGTCTTGTCCTCCGTCTCTCCCCTCTCCTCTCCTCTCCTCCAGTGTGTACAGGTTGACCTCCTCCATCCTCTCCTTATAGAGTCTACTCCCCATGTACCAGATCATCCATTTTGCCCTCCTCTTGACCCCTTGCAACGGTGCAGTGTCTCCCTTTAGGTGTGGTCTCCACAATTTCACACAGAACTCAAGATGAGGCCTGACCATGGCATAATACAGAAAGAGGAACACCTCCCTCTTCCTGGAGGTAATTCCCAGGCTATGCTGCCCAGCATCTTGTTTGCCTTTGCTGCTGCTCTGCAACAAGTCTCATTGTTGTACATTTTGACGTCCACCACCACCCCAAGGTCCCACTCGCCCGATGAGGCTTGCAGTGTGTCTCCACCACCACCACCACCCCGGGTATATGCATGGCCTGGGTTTCTGGCTCCCAGGTGCAACACCCTGCACTTCCCTTCATTAAACCTCAGTCCCCACCTCCTGGACCATCTGTCCAGGGCATCCAGGTTCCGCTGTAGGGCCACTCTCCCCGTCCGCCAGTGCTCCTAGCTTCAAGTCATCCATGAAGAGACTCAGTTTACTCCTACTGTAATACCTCTCCCTATGTCTGAGACATTGGCATCGAACAGGAGTGGCCCCTGGACCTATTCTTGGGGCATACCACTAATGACACTTCTTGGTGAGGACCCGCCTTCAGCCGATGTTGCAATTATGGCTCTCCTCTGTCTCTGTGATCTAATACGTTGTTTCCTATCCTTGGCCACACACCCACCCTGCTCCAATAAAACAGTGTTGCTCAATAACTGGTGTGTGATGTGTTGTTTCACCACCTCTGTCAACATCAAGCAGCTCACCACAGTTCATCCAGCAATCTGCAGGTGTAGTTGCTATCTCAATGGACATCTGCATTGTGTCCTGTGTGTGATATCAAAGTTACACTTTATTCATGCTAGATGGCATAGGTATGAACACTGCTTAAAAATGTCTGTGCTACAAAATAAGTATATACTTTCATGGTGAGTACACTGTGAGGCAAGGCATGTTGGCACGTTGCGTATCCTATCAAGTATTGTGTTTTGCTACAGCTTGGCTACATACTGGATTCACAAATATGAGTTTGAGAAACAGTATTTCTGATTGTGTGATTATTTAAATGTCCACTGTGCCAGTCCATTTGATTTTTTGTGTTGAACTTTTTTGGTCACTTCCTTACAGACATCATTTGTGAACAACATGTCTGATGTTGAGTGTGTTGCTGCTTCACCTGTGGAAAGCGATAATGATGTGTTCGACTTAAACATGGGCATCTCATGTTGACAAAAGGAGGTCCCAGTATGAGTCTTCATGTGCACGTGGCAGAGTGCCTCAACATACGCCTACCCGTGAGGTGCTACATGGAACGCATGTGATGACGCTGCCATCAACCAGTGGACATGGCAACTATTCAGTGATTCACCAGAAGTCATCATGTTTAGGGTAGGATATTAAAATGAATTCCACAGCAAATAGTTCTCCACTTTAATGGAGTTGCATCAAAAAAATATTACTAATATACCTACAATAAACCTCACGCTCTACCTCTAATAATGCCATATAGTTCTTTGAATTGTAAGGGCAAAGCCCAACATAAAATGCACTGCTGACACAAATTTACAGACTGCTTGTGTGTACTATCACACCATCAGGGGCACATAAATACGTACATACATATTTTTTATATATTTAAGAGATCTAACAGGAGGGTATACTGAGCGGAGTACCATTCGATTCCAGATGTGTCAAGAATGCACAGTGCCTATGTATGCAGTTAATAAATCACCTACATTTAATTACCTTAACATCCACCTATTAATTGAAAAACACCCTTCACAGCATCAGTTCATTAATATGACTGCAATATGCACATCTAATTTATATCATTTTATATACATACTGTTACATGGTGACTGTTGCACAAGTGGCTGGCCATGACTTTCATTGCCAGTCATCAAATTACCCAACAATCACAACTGCTTATCTGGTGTTTCTTCACAACTGTTCCTTTCTTTTTTTTTTTAACTTAAGTTTATTGTCTGAGTATTCCGATTCAAGGAGATATCAATTTACCTAATACAATTTCTGTTACAAAACATTCATTTCAAATACAATACTGCTTAATGTCTCTGTATAACTTCATTTTTTGTTTTCTCGTAGATGGCGGTCCTTCGAAGTGGTGGCTGATTAATCTGAAGATACTTCTAGTATATTTTCCGCCTTTCAATTTAGCCTCTTTCCACTGTTCAGCTTACCCCTTGTGTCTTACATCTAATCAATCCATTTCTTCATCAGTTTTTCAACCAAGTAAATATCAACAAAGGAACAGAAAAGTGAAAAATAAAAAAAAATAACCTTGCATTTTGAATTTTGCCACTTGCCACTCATGCGTATATTTCAGCTATCAAATTGCTGCCCATCACATATCCCCTTATTATCTTATCAGAATGGATTGGCAATGTCCACTTACCAATGTACTATGCCTAGCCAGCCAATCCAGGGGCAAGTCCTGCTTGATACTCTTAATGTACATAGAACATTGAGATATTATCTTCTCCACAACACACATTTTTGCACAAGTGAAAAACCTTTTTGTCTCTTTTACCCTTGTGAAACAGGGAGTCCAGTTTTCAAATCAGCGTGTGTCCACTTGGTTGACCATGTGCAGATTTAGAGATTCTTATGGCAGATAAGGACTGACCAGCACATCTGGTCTGTTCATTTATGCTAGCTCACAAAACGACCGTAGAAACAGACTTGGATGGCAGATAAGGACCATTTGGTCCACCTAGTATGCCCACTTCCCCACCTACAGGATAAGCAGCATCATAATTGTTACTACCCAACCCCCCGAAGTAATAGATTAAATCTATCATATGTAGTACTGAATGCCATCAATGTTTTTGACCCCATGACCTACTGAAGGAAGGCCCCTCAATGCGTTCACCACTCTGTGAAACAATATGTCCTCACATAGCCCCTGAGCTGTCCTCCCTATTATCTTCAGATTGTCCCCTCCTTCTTCCACATCTCCTGTTCTGATAGATGCTACCCTCTTGGATGCTGTTTATTCAAGAGGCACTTCAAAGTTTCCATCATGTCCACCGCTCTGCCTCCTTTCCTCAAGTGTGTACATAGTAAGCTCCTTTAGTCTCTCTTCATCTGGGTTCTGTAGCAGACCCTGCACCTTTTCAACTGCCATCCAGTGGACTGCCTCACAGTCCTTCTTGTCTATGTCCTTACAGAGATGGTTTCACCAGAATGGCATGCAGCACTCCAAATGTGGTCTCACCAACTGTGAGATGGATGTCAACCCCATTTTCTATTGGTGATGCCTCTCCCTATACATCCCATTATCACACCATCCATCCTTACTTTCTACTGACATTGTTTTCTTACCTGGAGGTCATCGACTATTACTAACCCCCAGACCCTTGCCATGTCTGTTGCTGTTAATACCTAGTACCAACCCACCCCGCAATGAGCACTCTTCCCATGGGTTTTGTTTACCAGATGCATTACTTGCCACTTCTTTGCATTGAATTTTATAGCTCATAATTTTGACCATTGCTCCATCATTGCCAAGTCCCTTCCACCAAACCCATCCCCCACCCCCACGCCGTAGCAACACTTGCAGATTTTGTTGTCGTGTGAAAAGAGGCATGCTTTTCCTTCCATTCCATCTGAATTGTCACTTATGCAGACATTAAACAGGACCTGTCCCACTACTGAACCCTACGGTACCCCACTAGTAACCACCCTTGCTTTATAGTGGACTCCGTTGACTATTACCTTCTGCATCCTCCTCTGTCAATGTTGTAACAAGGCCACTACCCCAGTACACACTCCCATGCTGTCTAATTTGTTTATTAATAGTTTGTGTGAGAATGTGTCAAATGTCTTTCTAAAGTCTAGGTAGGCAATGTCCACAGCCCCTCCTTTGTCTGCTACTATTGTCAACCAAACTATGCAATTTATTTGATTTGTTTGACATGACATTTCTGCTGTAAATTCATGCTGCCTTGGTTCATGTGTCCCACTGGCCTCTAGGAACTCAATAATTCTTTCCCTCAGAAGTGCTTCTATCATTTTCCCTACCTATGAGCTTCCTGCCTCAGTCTTTCTCCCACTTTTGTAGTGGGGAACCACATCCTCACTTTTCCTGTCCTCAGGGATTGCCACACTATCCCCGGATTAAAAAAAACTGGGTACTGTACTCAGAAGTGTCACTAGTTCTCCACGTAGTTCTTTTAGAATTCTGTGTTGAATACCATCACACCTCTTTTCTCTGTCCCGCTTCAGTTTCAGCAGTTCTTTCAGAGCTCTTTCTTCTCTGAATGGACCGATATCGACCCCACGATCCAGAGTGCTTCTGTTTGATTGGATTAGGTTCTGCCCACTCCTCTTTTGTCAATACTGAGCAGAAGTACTCATTCATTAACCCTGCTTTTCCACTGTCCCTCTCTGCCAGCCCACCATACCCCTTAATTCAAGCACAATATCCCTCCATTTGTCTTTCTTTGCTACCTAATGTACATATGAAAGTTTTAAACCCAATTCATATCAGACTTTGCTACCTTTTCCTCCGCTGTGGCCTTTGCTATTCTGACTGCCTTCCACGCATTCCTTCTGTGTTTTCTTATACTTCCTGAATGTTATATTTTGTCTCCCTAACCTTCCCAAACTCCAATTTAGAGGAGCATGGTGTTTTCTACTTAGTCTCGATTTGTTAATTTGCTTCATGACTCTGTGGTGGCACTGTTGATGTCTCCCCATTGTTGCTCCACCACTGTTTCCTTGCCTGCTTGATATTGCTGTTCTATGTCACTCTCCATTTTTGACAAAGTTGCTCTCCTGAAGTACAGTACACTCTTTGTTGTATGGCTTGACTCTTGATGGCCACCGCCACATTTCCTGTGACATTAATCTCATTTCTTAGATGGAAAAAATGATGTAACCACATACCCCTTGTTAATGCACTACTGTAATACTTGTGCCATTCCTCTTGATGCTTTGTGGCCCAGGCAACCTATCCCTCATCTGTCTGTCTGCAGGATATTTGATACTTCTGCTTGCTTCTACCCCTTAAGTTCTTCAAGAACCAGTTTGGAAAAGGTGATGTCTTTTGAGCTATCCTTTCATTCTAAACTGCATCAGAATGTATAGCCATTGTGACCTCAATTTAAACCCTGAGGTACTTCATCTTTACTCATGGCACATTTCTAATGTTAGTAGTTTTCATACTTTTTTTTGTCACATGCTGACACTGACACTGCTCATTAATATTATTACTTGGTTATGCTGTCATGGACAAATCGCAGTTCGTGGTAACTTCTTATGTACAAAGATGTTCACTGCTTGTTCAACACAAACACCAATAACAGAAAAAGCAAAGCACAAAAGGTTACGTGATGCGTTTGTGTGTGTGTGTGTGTGTGTGTCCATCTGTGCTTTCTGTTAACAGTGGTCTTATCAGGGATCCACGTTGAATTTGAGATGTTCTTTGGTTGTTATCTGTTTTCATGACTACTGCCCTTCTGATTGTGATGATGTATTTGTATTACAGGAACAAATCAACCAAATGGAGATTAAGGTACTATGTGAACTGTGCCTGAATATGGCAGTGATGCATCCTGGACTCACTTTTGATGTTTTATCAGGAAGACGCCAGGACCCTTGCGAAACGCTAAGAATAATCGGTGCAGATGCTCCCCATTGGTGTGTCTGCACGTTATGCAGACTAATGCCAACCACTGTTGAAAGTATATGCTGTGGCTATGTCCACTGTGTTTTGCTCATGGAGGTAAATATGTTACTGCTTGATCTTCAGGATTAAGAAATGTTTTTTCGTGTAAGATGGATGAATCCTTATGTCTCCTTATCATTGTGTGTGACTGTCATTGGGTATGAACACTTCATTATTGCATTTACAATCATTAGATTAAAGAACTGTGCTATGGTAGTAGTGCGTATGAATTGTGTAGAGGTACAGCTATGGTGTTTCACCTGTCTTGCACCACAGTCATCCTCCATGACCACACCCTGGTCTAATAACTTTCACTTTTTTGTAAACTGTGACATAGCAGCATTTTCCCTGTCTGTCCTGGGGTGAAAGTTGAGGTCACAGAATAATGACCAACTTAGCCTGGAGATGAATAACCACATCCCTAACCCTGGATGGGTGCATGTACATTTGGACAACATTTCATCCTCAAGAATGTCTCACGGAAGACTGCCACTCCACAACCACTTTGCATGCCCACTCTTTTCAGCTGATCAGCCCGACCACCATCATGGAGGTGGGGAAGGGTCAGCTACTATTTTCCTTCTATGATGCATAGTCTTTTGTGCCACACCATCTTACAGCTCCTAAACCAGAATTGTGTGTTGTCTATCATATACAGGGATGATACAAGGGGGCCTTGGTTAGGTGTGTGAGGTGTGTGTATGGATGGAGGGCAATAGTCCCATTAATAGAGAAATAATGGTCTATCTGCAACTGCTTTCTCTTACTAATTATGCAAAATTTGGTAGTAGCAGGCGTTCATAGCTTTCAGTTACGGTAGAGACTGGTGGAAGGCATGTGCATTGTCAGTATGTTACATGGCACATACAGAGTGTCCTCACTGTTTAAACAACTATGTCACTTACTATAATTTCATTTTTTTTTTCTTTGCTTACAGGAAATGAATCAGTTGGTTTTGGACCCAGCTGTGCTAGGGATGTCTGCTATCTACCAACAGGATATTTTTGCCTTCCCAACGGATCCGGATATGAATCATTCACGGTGACATACTGCCTACTGACATTTCATTTTATGGCAAATGGGTCATCTTGGGAGTAGAGTCAGAGTTCCTGTTCCGAGTTGCTGTATGTGGCGCATACGTGATGTCTGCCCAGACCCATTGGGCCAGTACACTGGATTCCGGGAGGACCGTATCGTTTGAATTATGTTAGCCACCAGCAAGGATGGCAGTGCAGTCTTTGTGTGTGAAATTCCCATGTTCACAGATGTTTCACTGTTGTGCATGCCATTGCACAAGGGCAGATGTGATGGGCGTTACAGTTCACCACTGCCCACATTTTATTAGTTGTATGTATTTCATAGTGTTGCTGAACCAATTTTTTAATCATATTGATGGCCAACCCCCCTTCCAGCTTATTGGTCCTAACACTCCAGGCATGCCCACTGCCTACTCACTTCCCTTAAACAACCCAACCCTAAGTATCTGATTTTTGTCTGCCTATGCACCTTACAAGTTCTGTCTCCTAGTAGCTTTTGTAATTCTTGCGCTCGCTACCAGTAAAAGGAAATACCCCAAGCAAAAAATGCATTTTGCTCCCATCCTCCTCCACTGATGCCTCATACTAAGTTATGTTCCACCCAAAATACCGGTCCGCATTTTGAACAAGGGCCAGAACCCCTCCATCACCCACCAAGACATGACCCACTTCCCTAGTTCATGGCATCTTACATCAGGGACATCTCCACTATGGTCATGCCCCCCACTCTACCAGGCCTTAACTAAAGAACATGTGCGAATGCCACAGACATTGTCTGCCATCTCAGTTCTCTATGTTCTGTCATTAGCAAATTGCAACCCTGCCCGTAATGCAACCGACACTAAGCCAACATACATCAGAAGGAACAAAAAAAAAGACTATTTAGCAGGCTAAGCTATTACCTTAAAAAACTACTACTACTTCTCCTACTTTGCTCAGGAAACATCGAAACAAGCCCAGGCCCACCAATTGCTCTGGACACCCCTGCAGCCCTCCCTCAATATGAAGGGATTAGCTTTCTCCATATTAACGTCTGTAGCTTACTGAAAAAGACTGACTCAATACAGACCTGGGCATTACATGCATCACCCGACTTCTTCATGATAACAGAGGCTCACATCTTCAACCCCAGACAAATCTATCAACATACCCAGATATATAATCTACCACTGTGATAGACCTACTAGAGGAGGAGGAGGAGTTGCAATATATGTGAAGAGCAAATTAAAAATCAGTTTTTAATTGCACCTCAAAGGCTAAAGAATTTGAATGTCTAGCCCTAAAATGATCACTCTCCAGTGAGAAATCACTCCTTATGGCAGCATGCTACCGACCGCCATCTGGCAGCACAGCACTCTTGCCACACCTTCAATACCTGTTTGATACAGCTAATGCTGAGTGCATTATAATGGGGGATTTCAATCAAAACTGGAATGGTGACAGTTCTAAGAAACTAAAGGAGCTATGTGATGCTAATGGCCTGTTGCAAAGGACGGCTGCAATCACCAGACCGAACAGAAAAAACCCAGAGTGCAGCACCCTTCTGGATCTCATGCTAGTGGGCAAATCTCACAACATCTCACATACTGGAGTATTCTTCAATGACTTAAGTGACCACTGCGCTACTGCCTTTATCAGACATTCTCCCCAAACAAAACCGGTCTCCATATTTAAACTGAAAAGATGCATGAAAAAGTTCTGCCTCAACACTTTCTTGAAAGTCCTAAGCAACATTCGATGGCAGGAATTCTATCTGGCACTACCTTCAATGAGGCATTTAACACCTTTCACAGCCTCTGATTGGGGCTAAAAAACAAACATGCCCCACTGAGATTGATCAAATCAAAAAAATAAATCCCCCGGATGGTTCTCTCCCACCCTAAAGAAAGCACTCGGGGACAGGGACTATTGGTGGAAAAAAGCGAGAATATCCCACTTGGAGGCAGACTGGCTAGCATTTCGCATTTCTAAGAATGCTTGTACCAAGCTAATTAGATCAGAAAAAGCTAGATACTTCCAAAAAGAGCTAGAAACAATAAAAACAATTCAGCCAAATTTTGGAACATCCTCAAAGAGGTTGAAGGACAACTTACTATCACACCTCTCCCAAACAAAATAGTGTCTGCAGGAACCATCTACACAGACAAAGCTGATATACTCGAGAAATTTAATGATCACTTTGCCACTGCAGGGCTTGCCTTTGACACCTCACCTATCACCAAACTTTACCCGGCAGGAGACTCCACTGTTGATCCTACTGATAACCACAACCATAGCCGACTGCATCCCTCCCCTTTCAGCTTCCGCACAATTACGTTCAAACAAGTTGAGGACCTCCTCCTTTCCCTGGATACTAAAAAGAGTGCCGGTGCTAACAATATTGAACCTTATTTCCTAAAATTGGCTATACCTACCTGACCACCCCCATCACCCATTTATTCAATATTTCCTTAACTCAGGGCGAGTTACCTGTATCGTGGGAAACTGCCCACATCCTACCCTTATTCAAGTCTGGGGATCCGAGTGATCTGAACAATTACTGACCTATCTCTATACTATCCGTCCTCTCTAAATTACTGGAAAAAATCATCATCGTCCAACTAAGGAAACATCGGGACTCACAAAAGTTGCTAAACTCAGCTCAATCCAGTTTCAGAGCCAAACATAGCATGGAAAAGATGGAACCAAAGATGGCAGCCACACTGGGCTAGCCCTCAGGAGCAGGAGTTTGAGCTTTGTTTCTTTTAAGTTTATTTTAGTTTATTTCGTTAGGTTATTTCGTTTTGTCCCATTTTATTTGGTTGATTTTATCATTCATTTTCATGATTCGGAACTGTGTCTGTCTCCCCTGAATAACGTGTTCGAGGATCAAGGGTGTTTAGGAACTAGGAACTGAAGGAGTTTTGTTACTGTGTGGGGAGCAGAGAGTGGAGCCCCAGAGTCGGACTGAGGAGGCGGACTGAGGAGTAGCGCAACATAACTTGGATTGCTGGGTGAGCAGCCGAGGAGTGAGGTGGCCTAACTGCTGCACTGAACCTGGAAGAGATTTGGAGGACTGGGGAATCCTTCCCTGACCCTGACCTCGAGCCAGTGGTGAGCCGTGGTGCCGCTGCCATAGGGTGGCTGTATTTGCGGCTCTTCCGCTTTCACCGCTTGGTAGCTGGTGGGCAGCCGTTGCGGTGAGCAGATCTGAAAAGAGGTATCGGGTTTGGGGTGGGGAGCTGCCTGAAGAAGTGTAGTATCCCGAAAGCTACCTGGTATCAGAAGCGTTGTCTGTTACTAACTAGCTGGTTGTGCGAAGGAACTGAACTTTCATCTTCTGGGTATCCTGGATTGATTTTCCTCTGCTCCATGGTTTCTGGTCCTTATCGTGAGTTTTTAATTTAATTACAGTTTGGATACACGATTTTTGGACTTTTTCCTGCTCTTTGGTTTTGCACAGTGAACTCTAACTACAGACTGCTCCTATGTGCTTCAGAATCTGAGACTTCTGCTTAAGGTCTGCTGCTTTTCAAATGAAAGTGAGAGCTCATTTGAAAATCTGAATTATTGTCATCATTTTTTGGAGAGATAAGCTCCTGATTTATTTTTAATTTAATAAGAGCGGTCTGCAGCATATTACAACTTTGAACTGGTTTTCACCTGTGAGAAGGGTGAACTGTTTACTGGCCGACCTAGTGCTTGGTGAAACTGTGACTATTATGAATATTTGATTTCAGATTTTAGCCCTTTTTTTAATTATATAGGTGATTATTTTGGACTGAAGAAACTGGTTTGTAAAATTTTTATTGTTTGGATATTTGGGTGGTGAGAGGACCCTGTATCCAGATATTTGTTTATTAGATTTATAGTTTATGTTATTGATTGTTTGATATTGAGAGTATTGTCCTCTCTCCCCAGTGGTGAGAGGACTGGGTGGGGAGGGAATCAATTACTTTAATGTATATTATTTTACCTCTCTTCCCCAGTGGTGAAGAGGACTGGTGGGGAAGGGAAATTTAATTAGTGCTTTGTATTTGATTGTATTTCTTTGTTTGGGTTTAGGGGATGAGAGCCCTTAAATTATAGTTTGAGGATTTGTTTGGTTTTCTTAAATTGTATTTATTTTGTGGTCAAATCACTATATAGGGCTTTGTATTTATTTAAGCTTTAAGAGGTGAGCTAATTTTGTAACTAGGATTTTTTATTTGTTGTGTTAATTATGTGCTGGGATAACACAAGGACAGTCGGGTATTATTCCCCCTTCAGGCTCAGGGATCTTCGTCCTTTTTCTTGTCCCCCCCCCCCACCGCCAGAAGTCTACAGATGGTGTAGGGCTTTGGGAATTGTTGGAAGAAGGAGGAGGGCGAGGGCTGGGTCTGGAGGGGGAACGGAAAGGAGTGGGCGGATAGGGATAGTGGAGACAAGGAGATGCCCTGGGGTGAAATGGGCCCAGGAAAGGGGTCCTCCTTGTCTGGTACCCATACCCAAGGGTTCTGATTGTAGTCAGCAGGTAGCACGGTCATCTTCGGAGGCCCATCCTACTCGGGCAGTGTTGTGTAATGCCAGGTCTATTAAAAATAAGACGGCTGTTATAGCTGATTTTTGCTGGGACATCTACCCTGGCGTGCATCACTGAGACCTGGCTGGATGAGAATGCTGGACCAGTTTTGGCGGCAGCAATTCCAGCTGGGTACTCAGTGATACACTGCCTGAGGGTGAATGGTAGGGGTAGGGGTGTTGCTATCTGTTTTAGATCAGAACTGGGCCTAGTGGAGGTACCAGTGGGAACTGCCAAATCCTTTGAATATATCATAGGCGAGGGTGTGGGGTGCAGAATACTTCTTGTATACCGTCCACCAGGTGATGAGAATGTTTTACTGCGGGAAGTCGCAGACTTCATTGTCGACCTGATATTAGGGTCCCCCTGATGGTTGGTGCTGGGGGACTTCAATGCCAGGGTCGACGATGAACTCTCGAATTCGGTCAAGACTTCCTCTAGTTAATGATTTCACTGGGCTTCATACAGGTTATTTCCTCCTCAACCCATATTGGCGGTCATTCATTGGATTTGGTATTCCTTCTGGGGATGGAGATATCCGACTTGGTGGTGGAACCAGTCGGATGGTTGGACCATCACTCCATTGGGTTCAGTTTTGAGGCCACCCCTAGTAGGTCGGCCCCTATGGAGATGGTCCGGTACTGCCCTTTAAGGGGTGTCTCCCCGGATGACCTGATGGTGGTGCTGGACCTATCGGGCTTACAGAGAGATTGCATGGATCCAGGAGAGTTGGTACTTTCCTATAATAAGGCAGTGGCAGGGGCCTTGGATTCCATTGCTCCTGTTCGTGTTCGTCCACTCACTCTTCGCCCCAGGTCTCCTTGGTTTGATGAGACCCTGAGGGAGTTGAGGAGAGTTGGACGAAGGTTGGAGAGGTGCTGGCGGAGGTCGGGTCTGGATTGTGACAAACTTAGTTTGATGGACCACTATGTGGTCTAGCAATCCGCAATCTCTCGTAAGAAGGCAGAATTCCTGTCCAGGAGATTGTTGCTTCACAGAATAGACCAGCTCAGCCCTTCCGGACTGTGGACAGATTGTGCAATCCAATCTGTCTTCAGCCCAGAAGAGCTTTTTCTCAAGAACGGTGTGAGGAGTTTGCTCTATTCTTTTCAGATAAGGTTGCCACAATCAGATCTGATATCCCCTTGACCCTCTACAATGGGAGTTGTGATGGTCGGCAGGAGATGTCGGACACCCAGTTTGTGTGGTCTGACTTCAGCCTCCCCACAATCAATGACATTGTGATGATCATCCCATCACTGCGTCCGACCAGCTGTGGTTTGGATCCTGGCCCCACACGTCTTTTAGTGGGTTGTGTGGATAAAATTGGTCCCGTCCTTGCTGAGATAGTCTGGAGGTCCTTGGAGAGGGGGATTTTTCCAAATCCTCTAAAGGAGGCTGTGGTTCAGCCCCTTCTTAAGAAGTCCTCCTTGGACTCAGACTGTCTGGCAAACTACAGGCCTGTCTCTAACTTACCCTTTGTGGGTAAAGTTATTGAGAAGGTGGTCGCATTGCAGTTGGATGAACATCTGACCAGCCACAATGTCTATAATTCTCTCCAGTCCAGATTTTGGAAAAGGCATAGTACCGAGACAGCTCTGGTCCGGGTACTAAATGACCTCCTAATAGTGAAAGATCGAAGAACTCATTCCATCTTGGTCCTTCTTTATCTCTCTGCAGCATTTGACACTGTGGACCATGGTGTGCTATTGGAACATTTGCGATCTATCTGTGGACTGTCTGGTACAGTCTTCAGCTGGTTTCGATCTTACCTCGAGGGTAGGACTCAGAGGGTGGTGTCTGGGATTTTCTCCTCGGCATCAGTCTCCCTATCCTGTGGGGTACCACAGGGTTCCATTTTTGGCGCCCATGTGGTTTGCAGTGTACATGCTGCCGTTAGGAGCGATTATTAGGCGGTACGGTCTGGGTTTTCACTGCTATGCAGATCATACTCAGCTGTACATGTCCTGTGTGCCCGGCCAAGATGCTGCCTTTTCGGTCTTTAACAACTGTCTTGCCGAAATCCAAGTCTGGATGAATGTGAGTTGGCTGCGGTTGAACCCAGAAAAACTGAGGTGTTGGTTGTGGACCAGGGTCACTGGGAGGTGGGTTTGTTGGCTGGATCGCCCTCAAGTTTATGGCTTGGGGGTGTCCAGCTGACTACCTCAAACCGGGTGCGGAACCTGGGTGTTGTGTTTGATGACTGTCTGACATTTAAATCTCAGGTGTCAGCAGTTGTCAAAACCTCTTTTTACCATCTGAGGAACATCACAGCTAGGATTCAATGCAAAGAAGTGCAAAATAATGCACCTGGGAAACAAGAACCCAGGGGAAGAATACACAATGGGTGGGGAGGTAGTAACAACAACGAAAAAGGAAAGGGACCTGGGGGTAATCATATCAGATGACCTTAAGGTTAGCAAGCAATGTGAGAAGGCAGTAGTGAGGGCTAGGGGTATACTGGGATGTATAGGGAGAGGCATCAGCAGCAGAAAACAGGAAGTTGTTATTCCTCTGTACAGACAGTTGGTGAGACCCCATCTGGAGTACTGCGTCCAGTTCTGGAGACCCCATCTCCGCAAGGACATAGACAGGATAGAGGCAGTCCAGAGGAGGGCAACTAAAATGGTGCAGGGTCTGCAAGAGAAGCCATAAGAGAAGAGAATAAAGGAGCTTAATATGTATACCCTTGAGGAAAGGAGGGAGAGGGGGGACATGATAAAAACTTTTAAGTACCTCAGTGGAATCAACAAAGTCCAAGAGGTAGCATCTTTCAGAAAAAGAGATATGCAAGAACAAGGGGACACAATTTGAAGGTAGAGGGGGGATAGCTAAGGGGCAATGTGAGGAAGTATTTTTTCACGGAGAGGGTGGTGGACGCATGGAACAGCCTTCCTGAAGAGGTTGAGGGGTCTAAAACTGTGGGAGAATTCAAGAATGCATGGGACAGACAAGACAATTTTTGTGGGGGTAGGAAGAACTAGGCTGTTGGTTAAATAGGATCTGCAGCTTACCTGTAGGTAGGGAAATGGGTAGACTAGGTGGGCCAAGTGGTTCTTATCTGCTGTCAAAGTTTATGTTTCTATGTAGCTTGTAAATGTGCTGGCACCTCCACTAGCTGCAATCTTCAACATCTGCAGGGTTTTAAATAATTGATTAGCAGTTTTTATGTTTGCTTGCATGCATGTGCAAGAAACATAGTGCCATCATCTGAGTTTTTCAGAGGTGTGTCAGCATCTTCCAATTCAGTCAGTGTGTTTGCAGGCGTGGTCACAGTTCTCCAATCACTGCTGGAGTTGTCTATGACAGCAGTTGAAAATGCAGTGGCATACAGTTGAAAGAGGGAGCTACGCTTCAGTGAGCAGCTCCCCCCCCCCACACACACACAGATCAACTGTGTCGGTTACCTGATAGGATGATGCAGTCTTGTCTAGCTTAGAGAGAAGAGCCACATATCGTTACTTTAATAAACTGTCCCCTGCCACAGCAGGACCACCAAAATGTGTGGGTGCCTAACAGTCCTTACACAGGCCAGCTCTCCAAAGCACACCTTCATGGACTCCATGGGTTCTAATCCTCCAGAAAAAAATACCTCAGCATTTGATGTGAAAACTCAGACTTCATTATATGTGTAATTCCAAGTGTTTTCTCTTACTAGACTCTGTCAATGTGAACTCCCCGCTGCTAAAGCCTATGCAAACGAACTTGAGCATACTGTACTACCTGCAGCTGAAGCAAAGAACAGCTAGAATGCACAAAGGAGAACATACTGCTATGCATTTCAGCAGCAGCCAGTGGGGGAGGTTTTCATGACTGAAGCACTTTAATGTGCCTTTTAGTGCTGTCATATACACACCCCTGTGTGGTAATTCAGTAAACTGCACACTTAGTCTGGTAATGCTGCATGTACCTGCACCATTTCACATCCTCCCTTGATCTACAGTGAGTGGATCCCTCATTCATACGTCACATATGCACACACAAAAAAAAACAACAACCCGGTCTTCAAAAATTAAAGATACATTTATTATGTTTGTTATGTTTGCTTGCACGCATGTGCAAGAAACATAGTGCCATCATCTGAGATTTCGGAGGTGTGTCACCCCCTCTTCCAATTCAGTCAGTGTGTTGGCAGGCGAGGCCCCTGTAAGCCAATGCATGCTGGAGCTGTCTATGACAAGCTCCAAAATGCAGTGGCATACAGTTCAAAGGGGGAGCTATGCTTCTGTGAGCAGCGATAAGATATCGCTTGCTCATGCGCAGCTCCCCCCACACACACACACACATGCACACGCAGTGCGCCACTCCACAAGACGCATTACCACTGTATAGCCGACGTGCTGTGCCCCCCGCCCCAAAGCCTTCCAAATGCCATGCTGGGTGCCCACCCAGCGTGGCAACTCATGATATAGCCGACAGGGGGTGCCCAATCTGCCGTTGGCTCCACTGTCCTCACCCTCTGAGTACTGGGTGCCACGCTGGGAGCCCACCCCAGTGTGGCAATTGATGCTTTGGGCAATGGGGGTGCCCAATCCCCCGTCGGCTGAACACCCCCCCAACTGTCCTTGTGCCACTCTGGGAGCCCACCCCAGTGTGGCAATCGTCCAGCATCACCATTGGAAACAAAAAGAACACCTGTAAAGAAAAACGGTCCCACGTAGTCTTCTGGCCCCCACAACCCGTACCCACCCTGCACATCCTGCCTCCCCACGCCCCCACCCCGTGCTTACCTCGGAGCTCGTGCATAGCTGATCTTTGGTGGACCCGGGAACACGTCTGCACTCTTCAAAGCCGACCGTGAACTGAGGAAATGCCGGTAAGCTGTATAATGGGCTAGATAGGTTTTTCAACTTTGTTTGCATACCTCAGGCATTTTTGTCCAAATTTTCAACGGGGTTTTGGGACTCCTTCTCATGAATGATGTCACTGTCATGGCGTTATTCGGGCCTGAAGGGTGATTTCGCAGTCACTGCGCGAAATCACCTTTCAGGACTGATTAATGAAATGACACTGCCAGTGTTTATAAGGTGGGCTCTCAGGAAGCCTATTTTGAAAATTTGGTGGAAATATTTTAAAAAAAACGACTGTTTTACGAGTGTGCATTGCGCAATCCCTACGCACGCTCGTAAGTTCGCAAATTTTCAATATTTTCACTCCAGATTTTCAACATTGCCATTTACCACACCTTCTTATAAGTAGTACAGCTGTCATTTTCACATCTCACCCCAAAGCGATGTTTTTGCCATAAGGCGCACAATGGCGCGGTCGATGTCTTGAAATCAAATGTATGGGACACATTAAGAAAATCACAGTGACACTGTTCATGAGCAGAGGTCTTAAAATGGCTATGTTGAAAATTTGGTGGCAATTCCTAAAAATTACTGTTTTATGAGCCTGCGTTGCCGCAGTTCAATGCATGCTCATAAGTTTGCAAATTTAATATTTCCTCAGATTTTCAACATTGCCATTTTAATTACACTTCCTTATGAACAGTACAGCTGCCATTTTTTATATACTGCCCAAAATGTGTTTCGCACATGCTGGCGCACAATGATGCTGTTGGTGTCTACGAAAGCAATGTTTGGGACAGATTAAGAAAATCACAGTTACACTGTTCATGAGCAGAGGTCTTAAAATGGCTATGTTGAAAATTTGGTGACAAAGTCCATAAAAATGACAGTGTCACGAGTGAGCATTGCGCAGTTTCCACGCACCCTTGTAAGTTCATGACTTTGTAATATTTTCAGTCCAGATTTTCACCAGTGGCATTTTTCCACACTGCCTTATTTACAGTACAGCTGTCATTTTTCACAAACATGGCCGGAGTGTGTTTTCACACTTTCAGTGCAGAGATGCGTGGTCGCTATGGGAAATTATTGTTCTGGACAGATAAAGAAAATCACAGTGACACTGTTCATGATCGGAGGCACCAAAATGCCTGAGCTGACAATCTGCTGTAAAAAAAATCCCCAACCTAATTATATTACGGGTGTGTGTTGCACAGTTTCTATGTACACACATGACTTCACCATTTTTTTAAATATTTTTACTGCAGATTTGTAACATTGCCATTTTTTTACACCTTCCCATGAACAGTACAGCTGCCATTTTTTACATCCTGTTCGGAATGTTTTTGCACCTGTGGTGCTAAATGCCGCAGTCGCTGTGCATAAGCAGCTTTCCGCTAAGAACTGATATTCCCTTTGTTCATGGAGGTGGGGTCACAAAAAGCATGTTGAACATTTGGAGTGAAAATACCAACGATGCCTGCGGTATTAGGTTTCCAACCATAACGCCCAACCCTGCAGAGAATGACAGGCATCAGGGGTGTGACTTGGGATTCTTGCCCGTAATGCTCATACCATTCCACACCCTGCAGCCAGTGAGAAGCATCGGTATGCCTTGGACTCTTCGGCCCCAAAGTTCACCCCATTCTCCTATATTGCACCCATCTCACTGTATTCCCTAATGGAATGGGGTGCGCATAAGGACCAAAGACCCCAAGGAACACCGTGACACTTGCCAGTGTCTGCAGGGTGGGGTGTACTGAAATGGCGTGGCCGTTAGGCCTGACGACCCAAACGCACACCCCAATGCCTGTCACTCTCTGCAGGGTGGTGGTGGGGTTGGCTTCAGTTCAATACTTCACTGCCATTACTATTACGCAGCTCTGTAACTTCTACACTACCACTGCCAATGCCAGCAAGCAAACATTCGGCATTGACAAATGCTTGTTTTTCTTGGGACAATGCTAACTGTTCAGAAAGTATTTATATAGGTTTTCTAGAAGTGTTAAATTTGACAAACACACTGAGGCAAGTGCTATGCATTTTCACAATGTTTTTGCACTTTTATGAGCAAAACGCTAATCAATTTTTAGAGTTAAATAAAACCCTGATCTGCCTGTAGACAGGGTGGGTACCTCAGGATTGGAGGGTGGCCCATGTCGTGCCCATCCACAAGGGGGGGGTCTAGAGAGGAGATGGGGAACTACAGGCCTGTTAGCTTAACATCCGTGGTAGGCAAGGTGATGGAGGGTATTATCAATGAGAGACTCTGGGGACAGCTGGAACGGATGGGGCACCTGGATGATGGGCAGTATGGCTTTGTCCCAGGGAGATCATGCCAGACCAACCTTGTTTTCTATGATTTGGTGATGAGTGCAGTGGACCAAAATAGGCCCGTGGACATCCTCTATCTGGACTTAAGCAAGGCATTTGATTTGGTCCGCCACAATGGCATTGTGACCAAGCTGGAGAAGATGGGGAGTTGCTCAGGTGGATAGAAAACTGGCTCTCGGTGCAAGTACAGAGGGTGGTGTTTGGTGGGATAGTCTCCTCCCCCAGAAGTGTCATTATTGCTGTGCCCCCAAGGATCGGTCCAGAGGCAACTATTCAATGCCTATGTCTCGGGCACAGGGAGACCTGGATGCCCTGGGCAGATGGTTAAGGAGTTTGGGGCTAAGGTTTAATGCAGGGAAGTGCAGGTTGTTGCGCCGTGGTGCCAGAAACCAGGGCCATGCATATACTCTTTGGGGGTGAGACACTGCAGGCCTCAACAGGCAAGATGGACCTTGTGATGGTGGAAGTCGAAAAGAATAACACTGAGACTTGTCGCAGAGCAGCAGCAAAGGCAAACAGGATGCTGGGCTACATAGCTAGGTTATCCAACCTCTGTATAATGCCCCTGGTCAGGCCACACCTTAAGTACTGTGTGCAATTCTGGAGACCACACCTAAAGAGAGACATTGCACTGTTGGAGCGGATCCAGAGCACAGTGACCCAGATGATCTGGGGAATAGGGAGTAGACCCTATGAGGAGACTGGAGGAGGTCAACCTGTACACACTGGAGGAGAGAGAGGAGGAACATGATAGAGGTCTTTAAGTATCTAAAGGGGATAAGTAAAGGGGAAGCTGAAGAGGTGATCAGGTTTAAGAAGAGGGGAACTACCGGGGGGGGCACAAGTGGAGGCTGGGGGGGGGTTACAGGGGTGAGCAAAGGAGGAACTACTTCACAGAAAGGGTGGTGGATCCATGGAATGCACTGCGCATGATCCTTGTAAATGAGGGCACAGTGGAGGAGTTTCACGAGGGGATGGGACAGGTACAGGGGGATACTGAAGCCAGAGCAGTCCCTCTCAGGGTGAGGGGTGGGCGGCAAATTGAGCACCTAGTAGGGGTGCTGGCTACCAAGCGGACATGCCAAACCATAAGGCCTATTTAGCTGCCTATATATACATATACCGGAGGTAGAATGGATGGGGAGGATAGAGGGGGGAATCAAGGAACAGAGGACTAGGAAAGTGGCGAGGAATGTGCACAAATGCACAGAGCCTGGCCAACAAGGTGCCAGACCATACAGCAGTTATGGTTGGGACAGGCCTTGATCCGGTGGGTGATAACGGAAACTTGGGGTCATGCTGACCAGGAATGGGACATGGAAATACCTGGGTACACATAGTTCTGGAAGGACAGGGGGAGTAGAAGAGTAGATGGGGTAGCACTATATGAGAGGGAGCACATCAAGGCAGTGGAATTACATAGTAGAATGGGAGGAGTAGCATCTATTTGGGTATAGAGAAATTATTAAACTGGTGCTCATGGAGGCTACCAATGCCTGCACAAGTGAGAGAGATGCAACTGTACCAAAAGTAAGAGGTTGCGCTACTGTACAAGAGAGAGATTCAAGATGCAGTGAGGGAGAACAAGGCTGCCTACAGCTGCTACAAATGTTCTCTGGGTGCTGTGTCCAAGGGGGAGTATGGTGAGGTAGACAGGATGGGCACCAATCTTGTGATGTTGGCAAAGACAGGGGCAGAGCTTAGATTTCCATTTTGGATTAAAAGGAGGGAATGTTTCTTCACGGTATGCCAGGGAAAGAAGGAACGGGAAGGGGCCAATTAGTAGGCTAAAGATGGGGAGTGGGTAGGTGGAGAAGGTTAAGGTGCTAAATGACTTGCCTTGGTCTTTACCAAGGAGGAAGGGGCTGAGGTGGACGCACTGCAAGGGTACAGGGAAGGGTGCCAGGCAAATGAAAAATAGATGTTGTAATCACAAGTGGGGGGGGGGGGTGAGTGACTCACTCAAGGCCCTGACAGTAGGTAAAGCACAGGGCCCAAAAAGGATCCATCAAAGGGTGCTTAAGGAGCTGTCGGATACCCTGACTGCACTCCTTGCTGACCTTTTTAAATTCTACTTTCAGTCAGGGTGGGTGCCTCCTGACTGAAACATGGCCTGTATCATGCCTATACACAATGGTGGGGAGTGAGGTAACCTGCAGGCAGTTTAGCCAGGTTCTGGTATTGGGCGCAGTGATGGAGGTCATCTTGAAGGAGCGGCACTATGGGGTGCAGAAGGGAAGGGGAACACCTAGATGATCACCAGCATGGCTTGTTTAAGGCCAAATTCTGTCAGAACAACCTGGTTGAGTTCTATGAGGGGGTGACAAGTGCATCCAATCAGGGCCAGCCAGTGATTGTCCTCTTTCTAGACTTTGACAGGGCACTTGACTATGTGCAACCTACCTGCATGCTGAGTTAACTAGAGGATATGGGAGTGGTGGGGTTCAGATAGTCAGGTGGATCAGAGGCTGACTATCCTGTGAGGGTTGGGGGTGTAGATTGCATCCTCCCTGAGAGTCATTAGCGTTGTCCCACATTGATCGATACTGGGTACACTTTTGTTTAATGCATTCATCTCAGACTTCTGAAGCGGTATCAGTCTCTTTGCTGATGACCACAAGATGTGGGTGGTGGTGGAAGGGGAAGCTAGCTCTTCAGGAGTACATGGAGACTGGGTAGGTGGTCGAGCACCTGGAACATGAAGTCTGATGCTCGGAAATACAGTGTTATTCAACAGGTAGCCCAAAACAAGGCTTATGTATACACCCTTGGGGGTTGGGGGGAGAAGGACCTCGTGGTGGTAGTGGATGTCAAAATGATTAACTCAGACTATCGTATAAGTGCTGCGGTATGAGACAATAAAATGATGGGGTGCATGGCCATGGGGATAACCTCAAGGATTCGAGAAGTGAGAAGAGAAGTTCCAGCATCTGTTGCCGAGACCACTGAGGGTCGTGAGGGCTGGAGAGCCTGCCCTCCCCGGGACCTCCACAGAAGGACTCGCCCCCCACCCCTGGGACTGCATAGGTACGCCTCACAGAGTTCGTTGAGGAGCAGCGCTTGGCTGCCTGTAGAGAGCGTTCCTTTGTCTTCCAGCTTTGTTTAAATGGAGCACTTTTGGCGCCAACCAGGACCTGACAAAGACATTTTGCTGTTTAAAATTTGAATTTCACCATTGCACCTTAATTGTCGGCGCAGCAATACAGATAGTTTTTTTTACACTGCAATTTACTGTGCCAGGATCAGGATTAAATCGCATTCCTAGAAGTTACTTTAATTGTTTGCCTGCAATTTAATACCACTGTATAGCTTGTTATTTACAGCCAGAGTGCTCAGCATCGTTTAAAAAGAAAGTCAGCATATTACTCCAGTGCTGGGCCAAGTAATCTTAAGGCAAGAGCCCTATAGCAAAAACGGGAGTCGAACCAGAGCCCCTCGATACCTTTTAATTTAATTTAATTTTATGGTAGCAGTGCAGCCTCTCAGCCTTGGGCAGTATTTTCTCTGCTTAGGAACATCTGCAGACTGTACTGAGCTGAGTGCTGGAACCCGCGACACACAATTGCTAGAAAGTCCCACCATAGCCATTTTTCCCCTCTCTCACACCAGCCCTCGTGCAGAACGCCTGTGCTAAACATCTGCGACCTGCAAGAGGCTGTTTGCTGAGCCCAAAATACTCTTAAGCTTCTTTCACCCATAACAGCTGTTCATTTACAGCACTGCATTAGATATTGGATTCCTGTGCTGTGTAATTTTACTCACCAGACCACGCCTCTAGTTCTGTGTTTAAAAACCCCTCTCCCCTCACTTCCAGGGGTTCCAGCGTCCGTTGCTGAGACCACTGAGGGTCGTGAGGGCTGGAGAGCCTGCCCTCACCGGGACCTCCACAGGACTTGCCCCTTACCCCCCTGGGACTGCATAGGTATGCCTCACAGAGTTCGTTGAGGAGCAGCGCTTGGCTGCCTGTAGACAGCGTTCCTTTGTCTTCCAGCTTTGTTTGGCCCCGCTGGCGCTGCGTGCCGGCTCCCCACCACCCCCACCACCACCCTTGGTTGGCACTCTGTTTTATAGCAATAGTCACATGGGGTGCCAGAACCAATCAGCCAACTTCTCCATTTGCAGGTTATATCTCCTCAGCGCTAGAGGGAGCCTGCTCTCCAAGTCTATGTTTACTGCTACAAAACCACACACAAGCATGTCCCTTGCAATACTCTGGAGAATCTCATCACTCCTCCTGCTACTCCACCCACCCACCACTATGGATCCCTATAAATCCCTCACATATGTGTCCCTGCCAGTATCCCAGCCCATCCAGGCAGAGTATCTCTATTATCACTATTATCACAGCCCATCTACCCTAATGCCCATCTTCACCTACCCACCTCACACACTGGACCACCACTCTGACCCCACCCACCCACCGCCAGCACACAACCCCTGTCCCTGAATACTGTATCCGATGATCCCTCTCCTCTCTAGCTGCACCTGCCCTCATCTCGCTCCCTATCCCATGCACCACACACACACCTGAGATCGTGGCATCCCCGAAAACGTCTCCCCCACAGCAACCACAGCCCCTTGATGTGTCTAATTACCCTACTCCTCCTGCTCTCAGGAAATGTGCACCCAAACCCCGGGCCGGGCGTTACTGCAATGCCACCGCCCAACCCTGGCAAAGGTCTCCACATTGCATTAATGAATATATGCAGTCTCCCTAAGAAAACTGCAGCACTCCAATGCTGGGTTGCACAGCACACACCGGACATCCTTATGATAGTGGAAATCTGGCTCTCCCAGTCTACTCCAGACTCAGCTGTCTCCCTCCCAGGTTTTGCCCTGTTCAGAGCTGATCGGGTGGGTAAGCGTGGAGGGGGGTGTGCAATCTACCTGCGCGACTCCATCCTAGGCCATGCGCTACCAACCCCTGAGCTTGGCCACGGGGCACAAGCTATTACCTTGAAAATCACCCCGTACCCCGGTCATGGCCCCCTATACCTTACCACCGCCTACATACCCCCACGAGCGAAAAGCGTAGCTATCCACTCCCTCATAGACTATCTCTCCACCCTGCCACACAAGGCTGAACAGCTAATTCTGGGAGATCTTAACACCAATTGGCTCAGCCCCTCATCAGAAAACATAAAGGACGACTTCGCGGCCCTTGACCTATCTCAATTGGTCACCCAGCCCACTAGACTTAACCAAGCAAAGGGAATCAGCTCCCTCCTAGACGTAGTACTCTCTAATCGACCACACAAATTGAAATCGGTTAACGTCCTAGCAGACTCACTCAGTGACCACTCTCCTGTTTTATGTTTCTGGTCCTCCCTCACGCTCAGCCCTGAGTATAATAGCACCCCTCATCGTCATTTCCATCCCAGGGGCCTTGACAATCTCAAGCGGCATCTTGCACAGCTCGACTGGGCCCCAATCACCCTTGCATCAGACATAAATACTGCCCTAACCTACCTCACCAGTGTCTTCAGCAATTCCTGTGACCCATTTGCTCCCATCACCATATCTCACCCAAAAAGATGGGCTGCTGCATGGATTTCCCCCGCACTGATCCAGCAACTAAAACAGAGGGACAATCTATGGCACATTGCAGTCGAGTACGGCGGACAGGCAAGCCCGTAGAACAGCCCGCAACCAATGCACCTCGGCCATCAAACAAGCAAAAGCCAGACACTATCAGGCAGCTCTAACATCTTCCTGGGGCTCAGCCAGAGCTTTCTGGGATAATATAAAAGAACTGAATGGGAATACCCGCCCCCCCCCCAGATCGTTGTCAATGGGGCAATCTCGATGGACCAAGCATGCATTGCAGACTGCCTAAACAAAACTTTCTCTGACCTAAGTGCGGTTCTTCCTGCCCAATTCTTTGACCCCATCCCTCCATCCACCCACACCACTACCTCCCGGCCCCTATTCCACTTCAGAACAATCTCACCTCGTGAAGCCAAACCTTTCCTCTTAAAAGCCCTCACCTCCCACAACCCGAGCAGTGACCCCCTTGACTCCAGAATACTCCGCCTCATGCTCGATGTCATGCTAATCCCCCTCACGAATGTCCTCAACTGATCCCTATACCTTGGTCAATTCCCGGATGCATGGAAACAGGCTGAAATCACCCCTATCCATAAGTCCAGAGACCGAACACTACCAAATAACTACAGGCCCATCTCAATCCCCCCCCCCCAAAGCCCTGGAGAAAATAGTATCCACGCAGCTCATGGAATACCTATCTAAATATGACATATTATGCCCTGAGCAACATGGTTTCTGCCGGGTCACAGCACCTCCACAGCCCTTTTGGAATTCTCCCACCAAATCCACTCTGCACTTGATGCTGGGAATATCACAGGTGCAGTATTCCTCGACCTATCTAAGGCCTTTGACACTGTGTGTCACCCTCTGCTGCTAAACGCCCGTAGCCAACTGGGTTTCTCACCTGGCCCTCTGAACTGGTTCTCAAGCTACCTACAGAATAGATCCCAAAGGGTCAAGCTGAATGGGACCTTGTCTACTAACCTACCACTACGCTCTGGGGTCCCTCAAGGCTCCATCCTTGGGCCTACCCTTTTTAGTCTCTTCCTAAACACCCTTCCAAGCTCCTGCACTGACAAAATACTTCTTTACGCTGATGACACTGTCCTCATTGCATCACATTCGGACCCACTCTCACTGCAAAGCACCCTGAAACGCACCTTCTGCCAAGCAGAAAAATGGTTCAACAGCCATCGGCTAGTCCTAAACCTGAAAAAAAACAAAATCGATGCTTTTTGCACACCGACAAAACAATGCCAGTGACTCTCCCCTTCTCATCACCCCCAGCACACTCCACCCTTTTGAACAGGTAGCAACTTACAAGTACCTGGGCATCACCTTTGACTCAGGCTTTACCTTCCACACCCATTTAAAAGCTCTGTCATTGGCCATGAATTCCAGGATTGGTCTCCTCTATCACCACAAAGACTGCCTCCCTGAATTTGCCTTAAAACTGGCCATCACCTCGTCCATGCTGTCTCTGGCAGACTATGGACTCCCGACCTATACAGCTGCAGACCCTACCGCTCTTACTAAAGTCCAGACCTCAATTAACAAAGCCTGCAGGCTCCTGCCAGGTGCCCATAGCAGAACCCACACATGTCTACTATACTCTGCCTCGAACATACTCACCTTTGAGGAACGGCTGAAATACCACACCTGCCTGCTGGCAAAAAAGACCCTATCTGGGCTATGCCCTCCAGGGGTCACTACATCTCTGCAACAGGCTACTCAGCCTGCACTCACCCATAATTCCACTAAAGCCACCTTCCTAGTCCTGAGAGCCAGGACCTCACTCTGCCAAAGATCCTTTCACCATAGAGCACCTGTCTGGTATAACTCTCTCCCTGTGAACATCACAGGCATTCCCAGTATTGGCCAGTTCAAAATAGCCCTTCAAAAATACATTGTTGATAATCGAAGCTGTAACTGCCAATAACTGGAGCTGTATTTCTGTCCCAAATAGTACCTCCCAGAGTTTCCTGGGATCCCACAGACTACTAAGCACTGGTTTCTACTGCAGAGTATGATTTGCCTTGTATAGTTGAAACAACTTGTGATTGTTTATTTACGCCTGTATCTTACTTGTTTTGTTACCACTGTCTAAACTGCACATGATTGTTTGTCCACCCTCCTGCGACGAGGTACCTTTGTAAACGAGTCTGACTCAAAGGTTGTAAAACTGATTACTCGAAATAAATAAAATAAAATAAATAAATAAATAAAGTGCTTCTTCCACTGTAGAATTGCCTGATCAGACCACACTTTGAATACTGCATGCAGTTTTGGCATCCTTACTTAAAGAGGGACATTGATCTTCTCAAGAGAGTACACAGGAGGGCGACCAAGATGATAACAGGACTAGGCGAAAGGCCCTATGGTTAGAGACGGGAATTACTAAACCTGTAATCACTAGAGGAGAGAAGTAACACAGGGGATATGCTGGCAGTCTTCCAATATCTCAAGGGAATGAATAGCATAAGCATTCAGGGGTTGTTAAGCTGAGGGAGATGGGAGCCACCAGGGGACAATCAATGTTGCTAGACAGTGGGAAGACTGATGGTGGAAACAAAGAGATGCTACTTCACAGATTGTGGTTGAGCCCTTCAATGCGCTGGCCATGAATTTGGTGGCTGAAACAACTGTGCAATGTTCAAGAACTGCTGGGATAGGTAAAGGGATGTTGGGTGGGTTGGTGTTGCATACTGGATCCACACTGGGGGTTGTGGACCTTGAAGAGTGGGCCTTAAACCTCACCATCAGAAGGCACTTATACTCAAGCAAGCTGCATAGACAGTGTTCCCTTAATCTGCTGTCTTTAGTATGTAGATTCCTACCAACCCTGTAACCTGGAAATGCAAGGGCCCAGTCATTCTTTATGTTGGACCATGTCTTGGTGATGGCTGTCAGGTCTAACCACGCAGATCATCCACCCCAATGCCACCACTGCCATAAACTCTGGTTTTTCAGAGTTTTTATTCCTCATGCTTCCAGCATTTAAAGATGGCTCAATCCATCCACACTCAAGATGTGTCCTTACCAGTGACATGTGCTAGATCATTATAACCAGCATTCAACCACTATCGAATCAATGAGCTATGCAAACTAGTGCCATTTGCCCTTGATGCTGCTTTCTGTCACTGTTTGGCCAGATTCGAGTAGTGATCTTCACTCCCAATCCACTTTACTGTGATGCAGTTTTCCAGTGCTACACCCTGGTTTTAATCTGATCTATGAGTTCCGTCCCTAATTTGCATAATTTAGCAATAATTAGCTTTGAAGTCGAGCTTCAAGATACGGTACTAACTAGTCAACGGTTGCATATCATCACATATGCTGTGTATCCATCCTGCTTCATCGACACTCGTGCATAACTTCGTATTATGATCACGTGTTCAAGAAACTATGTCTTTCTTCTAAAGTTATTTTCCAACCAATCACTGTACCTGAGCGGCATTACCAAAAATCAAATGGTGAAAGCATTACAGCTTACAACATTTCAAAGTAAACGACAATTTTAATATCAGAAAGTTTCAGTCAAGGTTCTCATTGTCTTATGTGACCATGTGTATGCCATTGTAATGCCAATGAATCAGTAATTATACGTTGTAAAAGCTTATGAGTACACGCTGTGTCAAATATGCGAATGCAACAGTCTTCAGATACTGTTAAAAATATTTTATAATGCATACATTTAGGCAATAAAAGAAACCTTAGACATTATGGCTAAAACAGTAAAATTTCTCATTGTGTCGTGGTTTCATGTCTTGACAATGCAAATCTTTTCTCTAGGCCACACATTCAGTATCTATAATGTAGTGCTGACTCCAGTCTTTATTCATTTACAAACATTGCACAGGATACAATGTTGCCACAAATTGCCAGATATAACATTAGCAAATAATGAGATGCTATGACGAGTACAGCGGTTATAGTGTTATCTGCTGTACTGCCATCTTATGCTTGTAGATATCAACCCCCTTACACCTTATAATGTCCCAGTTTTAAAAACAAAGTTAATAATTTCCACCATTCTGTAAAGACTGCCGATGTAGCTGGCAGTTTGTGTCTGACTTTTCTTTAAAAAAGTGAAACAAACTGCCAATCAGATTGGTGATACCACACAAATACTGGTTTGTTTAGATGTCCAGATCTGCTCAAACTGCATCTTGCTTGTGGGTCCAATCTAGTGAGTATACTAGTCGATGACATCTCCCATCCACACGATCAACCAACTTTGGTACAGGCCACGCTAGCTAGTTTCCTATACATCAGACCATCATTCACCACGGCCCACCCCATGGCCACCCCTCTCCAAGACACCCTTCTTTGTGGTACCTTTCCATCCACATAGTGTACTTTCAATCCCCCCTTCCTCCTGTTGGTGATCACTTATACACCATTTCCTGCACCCCCATATCTATGCCAGACAGCAGTATATCCACCCCTGTCTGCTGAGCTTTTGACCTTTCAACGTATACCTGCCTTCTGCAGGAGCTGCCTCCTCTTGTTGTGTGCCAGGGGTGTGAATATGTTGTCATGCTTCACTCAAGTTGTTCTTACTCCCATTGCCTGTTTCGAGGCATGAGAAAATCAGCGGAGGGGGAGTAGGGAGGAAGAGGAGGAGGGTCAGGGAGCAAATGGGCAGAAGGGCTGGAAAGTGCAGAACTTAAGGGGGGAAGGAGGCAAGAAGGGAAGCAGTAAAATAGCCCTGGGTGGTGGATCTGAGGGCATCGGTTCAAACGGGGAAACCAGACTAGTGTTAAGGGGCAACTTGTGACTCCCAGGCGGTGTGGGGGGTGTGTGAGGAGCAAGCTGCTGGCCATAGACAGAAGAAGCAGCCTGGAAGGAAGCACACAGATGTGTGACGCCCTGACTGTGGTGGATGCAAGGAGCAAGCTGAGGGCCGTCGACAGAAGATGGAGCCTGGAAGGGCACAAACGGGCTAATAATTTGGGGGGTGAGGTGAAGGTGCTTCTGCTGGGTGATTCCATGATCGGGGTATCCAGTGGGAGGGGGTTGGGGAGGGAAAAAGCTGATCAGTCAAGGCTAAATGTATCCCAGGCCTATCTGTACACAAGGCCAAATTCCAGCTATACTCAATGACAAGGGAATGCGAGAGATCCCCAGACTTTCTAGTACACCTGGGAACAAATGATTTTGAAGGGAACAGTGAACTAGAGATGCAGGTGAGATTCCAGGTGCTGCCAGGGTTTGCCACACTGTATAGGAAGCTTAGTCTCCTTCTTTGAGAGTCTGCCAGTACCAAGAGCAACCGGGGAGAACAAGCAAAAACTTAGAGGGGTGAACCAGTGGCTTAGGGACTGGTGCAAGACAGAGGGGTATGGGTTGGTGGGGGACTGGTGTGATACATGGGAGGATAAGAGCTATATGGCAGGGTTAGGCTACACCTCAGTAGTATAAGTTCATATATCTTGTCAAATGTTAAATTACAGCCAATCAGCATGTGCCACATCATTTGACAGGTGGGCATGTCCTAAAATGCACCAATCAGAATCGTCCCTTGTTTAACCGGAAGTCCCTCCTTAAATGTGTTGGCCCCACCCACTTCCGCTGGAAATGACATGCGCTCAAACCCGTGTCCTGCCCACTTGCACAGGAAATTACATGCTCTTGAACCCGTGTCCCACCCACTTGTGCAGGAAATGACATGCACTCGAACCTGTGTCCCGCCCACTTTTGCAGGAAATGACCTGCACTGAAACCCAGGAAATGACATAATACCACCATTTTCTAAGCTTCCTACACCCGTCCTTCTCCTGCACCCCTCAAACCCCTGCCACACCATCTTGGCTGGAACCAGAGACCCACTGTCCTAGCTCAAACTCCTGTCCCCCCTCCTTTCTCCTGCAACCCCACCGTCCTGGCTCGAACCCCTGTCCCTCTTCACCACCCCCACAAAAATAAGTTAGGGTTTATGTAGTGTTATGTGCCCTGTCAGCTTGGGTGTATAATTGCAGGGATATGTGTGTGTTTTTTGACTAGGGTATTTTTGGAATGCTGTATCTAGGAGGCAGTCTCATCATTCAGAGGTTTCGGAGATCTGTTTGGAGACCCCCACAGAGTGAAATCCATCTGCCTGTGTCAGTACCCTTTTCTGTTTTATAACAAACAAGGTGTAAAATAATTTAATATGCATCTGTACACCTCTGTAAAACTTATACCAGAAGGTTACCTCCATGTTTATGTATATGCATATACTGTACCAGTCATAAGCTAAAACAGGGACCTCCATGTAAATAAGCTGGTTCAACAGTTTCTCTTGATAGCATTGCAAATGCTGTGTGTGTGTGTGTGTGTGTGTATTTATGTTATAGCAATCACAAACTAATAATTTATACCCCATCATGAAATACAGAATAAAATACATTTCAATCAGAAAAAAAGCAAGATACATACCTATAGTTCTCCCCTCAGCTCTGTGTGGTATCAAAGAGAAGGCTCAATGAAATCTGAGTGATATTTATAATGTTTTTAAAAAGAGGGTGGGGGACTACAATAGATGTGTCTGTGGCACATGCTACCATGTATAGTATGGTGGGTGTGGTGATTGTTCAACCAAGGGGAAGTCCATCTTACAAAGCCTTATATAAACCCTGCAGTTGAAGCTAGAAGGCACAGCATTTTGAGAGACTCCTCTGATTCTGTTTCATACACTTTGAGCAGATTATCCAAAAACATCAAGAAGAAGAAGATGGCACAGAGCAGCACTTCTCAAACCAACATCTTAGCAACAGAGCAGACTGTCACACCACCGAATGAAAAGTCTGGAGATGAAAAGCCAAGCAAGAAGATGGCTATCGGGGCCCCACACCCCAAGCCAACGTATGTGTACTACATGAGGTGTGAAAGACAATGTCCCACACAAGTCTTGTTGAGTGGAAGAGTGTCTGACATAAAAAAGCATCTTGCTGCACAGTTTGGTGAATTAGAACATCCTAAATCTGACTGTCCTTCCAAAGAGGCACCACTGCAAGACCTTGAAGAGGTGCTGGGTTGTGAATCTGATGTAGAAAAAGGTGTTACTATGAAACCCAAAACAGAGAGCAACAAGAAGAGGGAACCAGAGAAGATGGGTGGTGACAATGCCAAAAAAGGCATCAGAGAAAGTTGTGAAAAAGAAATCCAAGACACAGCCAAAAGGCAATTCTGCCCAAGAGGTGGATGATTATGATGCAGCAACAGCCACAACCAGTCAACCCCAGGCTAAGAAAGAGAAAGATAAGAAAAATGAAGAAGACAGAAAGAGTTACCTTGATGAGGTAAATGCATTTTTAACATTAAAAAAAATGTGTGAGTGGTGACATGCATACATGGTGTAACTGAGGAGATGAGTTAGCAGTAGAACAAAATCTTACCTATAATGAGTCGCAGGATCAATGCTGTTTTATTTTAATAGACTGAAGGATTTGCGATGGAGCAGCAGTCATATTTGGACAGCATGGATTCGCGACTTTCCACAAATCTACTGCTCAGCTGTGTTTGCTGTGTGAATGATACAAATGCGGTTGTTAATGAGATGTGTGAGGACCAATATGTTAGAAATACAGAGAGCGATAGAATGTTTCAAAATGTCACAGAACAGGCTGTGATCACTACCCGACCCTCTTCTACTGATATTAGACAGGGCTCCTCATGTGAAAAACCAGGCCTCAGTAGTAAACCCCCCAAAACTGACCATGATATGTATTGTAAGTACATTATGTATCCTATCATCCATGGCATAATTGCTGCAATGATAGAGAGGGTGATACATGCTGAAATGGTTGATGCCTGTCCCGGGTGCGAGATAGATGACCCTAGTCAGAAAAATAATTCTTGTATCACTGATGAATTGACAGCTAGAGAATTATACAGAAATGTTTCTGAAGCCATACATATAGGGCAACTTATGCCTGTGATTTTAGCAATAGCAATGAAACAACAGGACTTAAATTTGACTAACGAAACACTACAGCATATCAATCATGTTTTAAATGATGTGAAAAGAGCTGATTATCCCAAGTGGTGTATTAAAAATATGTACCACCAGACACACAGATTAGACGAGAGGCCATACGTCTGCTCAGCAAGGGCCCCTTTAAAAAAATGTCTAAAAAGAAATTCAGGGACCCTGTTCATATTGTAAAAAACATTAACACCCCCCCAAACTGTTATATGTAAACATTTCAGTACCAAAGAGTGTCATATTTTATTTTACAGACAATCATATGGGATGCAAGTACAGAGAGAATCCAAAGACTTATGTATCTGATCCTAAGCCATTACTGCCATCTATCACCGTTTGGTTCACCTCAATATGAAATTTGCCTTTGTGAGATACATACAGCTTCTGAACTGATGATGTGTGCCCTTCCAGAAATATGGGAGGATGCAGAGAAATATATAAATGAATCGGTGTTGCCACTTGTAGAAAATGTTACACTGCTTGCTAATATATTTGTGGAAGACAATGAATGTCTTTGTGGGCTTTACATCATGACAGTCATAGTCGTATGTGTGTGTGTGTACTATAAAGCAGAAAAAAACTTGTGATACTGTACGTGTTAACCTGGCTTCTCTGCTTGCTGGAATGATCCATTGGTCAGTAAAGGGCCCTTTAAAAAAAATCTACAAGGAAATTCAGGGACCATGTTTATGTTGTTAAAAACAGTTAACCCCACCCCCCAAAAAAACTGTTACTTGTTACAATTTTAATATTGTTCATGTTGTTATCCTGGCTTTTCCGCTTGATAAACTGCTCCATGCAGTGAGAGGTCACTAAAACATAGTGCTGTATGCTTCCCCCCCCCAGATTATACCATAATGGGAAACACCCTGTCAGTGTATCCAGAGGCTTATTTACCAAGTAGTCAGACACAGAGCTAAACAACCTGGTTTAAATCTACCTACAGGACAAGCACCGTCTGTACTTTTAGAGACATGCCAAGGACTTGTTGATGGTCTCCCAGAGGGACCCCAAATAGAAACTGTGGATTATTTTAAGGATGAGGGTGCTACTCTTGAGGAAGCCATGTATAAAGTTGCTATAGAGTTTATGCATAATCCTTATGACGTGGTACACTTGTGGTTTTATCTGTACCGCAGTTGAATTTTTAGTGTTTAGTCTGCAAAATGGGGGGCCTGAGTCTGTCATCATATATTTTGCTTCTTTTATCGCTTTTGTTGTGTTTCATAAATCTGATTTAGCATATGCTTTCCCTAAATAGTGTATTATGTACTTTCAAATGGAATGTACTGGCATGCTTCCGATATTCAAGTCAGTCTTGATGTCTACAATGTATCATGTGATAAAGGACATTTTAAAGGACCCTGCATACTTTGGAAAGCAGCCTGCATTAAATGTCTGCTCTGAAGGTGCAGCTACTTCACTGGCAGAAAGCACACTGACTCCGATTAAAGAGTTGCCTCACTTTTTGTGGAAAATATATGCTGAAGCAATGGCAAAAACTAACCAAAGAGCCATATGTAAGGTGAATGACATTGTAGATGTAACAGCTTTTATTAAAAATCAGTCTGATTATTCTGAGTGGTGCAAGGCATGTGTGTGTATGTTTTGTACCCGCCTCATCATTGGGGGGAAGTGGACGAAGCCCATGTTTGTATAAAACATGCAGCTCAAAAGTTACTGTCTGTGGGTATTGTAAAACGTGTAAAACTGGAAGCAAAGAAACAAGATATTATATAATCATTGCATGCTTGCTATGTGTTATGCCTTTTGTAGGTGGCCGCTATATGCATTAGTTTATTTATTACCATGCGTACCATATGTTATAATGCATATAAACTAAACTTTGAAATACTGCTATGACTTGTGTATGTACAAATAAAATATAATCATGCATTACACTTTGTGGTTGCCATAGTGTTTTTAAAGAATAAAAAGAGCACATGCTTTATTTTACTGGTGACAAGAGTTTTGCTAGCTAACAGATGTATCAGGGGTTGACGAAAGAAGATGAATGACCACCTGTTCCAGAATATATATTTTAATGCAAAAAAGTGGGTAGTTTCACAGGGGTGACTCAGCTGTATAAGGCAGCAAACATTTTTTTTATAAAGGTGTCACCAGGAAAGGTGTTGCAGAATTGCTTGGGAAGCAGGACCCCTATTCATTACACAAAGCAGAGTCCGATTTAAGAGAAATCCTGTCATTGTTTCTGACAGACAGACAATGGCAAGCTGATTTAGTGGATATGAGTCAATATGCCAAGTACAATAATGGGTTTAACTACATACTGATGTGCTGTCCAAGTATGCCTGGGTAGTGACTTTAAAAGACAAATCAGGCAAGGCAGTGACGCAAGCCTTTAAAACTATTTTTAAAAGTGGACGCACACCTCAGAAATTGCAAACTGATCAGAGTAAAGAGTTTCTAAATACCTCCTTAAAGAACCTATTAAAACAAAATAAAATACACCATTTTGTGACAAATATGAAGTTAAGGCCAGCATTGTAGAAAGATTTAATAGGTCACTGAATTCAAGCATGTGATGTTACTTTACAGCCCAGAATACTTGGAAATATACAGATGTGTTGTCAGACCTGGTGCACAGCTATAATCATACTTATTACAGAAGCATTAAACACAGGCATGTGGATGTTAACCCTTCCAATGCCCTGGGTGCATGGAAGATCCTCTACGGTAATACTGTTCTTGGCAAAAAACTAAAGGGTACCCTTCAGAAAGATGATCACGTGAGACTATCTAAGCTATAAGGGGTGTTCGAAAAGGGATATGAACAGACATACACAGATGAGATATTTATTGTTTATGGAGGTCTTAAAGACACAGAGACCCACCTATAAACTAAAAGACTATCGGGGGGGAAGACATCAAAGGTACTTCTTACACAGAGGAGTTGCAAAAAATAGAACCGGATGAGGGCCGTATGTATAGGGTGCAGAAAATCCTGGCAGAGAAAAAGCATGGCAGAAAAACTTGGTATCTGGTAAAGTGGCTAGGGTGGCCCGATAAATTCAATAGCTGGGTCGAGGCAACAGAGGTTTGAGACATTAGAAGAAGATAAGATTTAAAATGCTCAAAAATGGTTTTTATAACACCTTGCCCAGCAATGCCTTGCACAACATTTTCCCCAATAATACTATATCCACTTTTACAGTAAAGTTACCACAAACACTTGAACTACCTGGTGAATGGGAAGTGGGCTTAGAAGAAATTCAGTACCCTCATACCTGGGACAATGTGCCTGCACAAAAAAACACATTCAGTATGCTCCATCAGCCACTAAGCATAGCCCACAGTAAAACGCCACCAACCAGCCCCTATGCTGAGTCAGAAGCATTTAAAATTCCATTGGGCTATTATCCTAACATGGCGAGTGTTATTAGTCAAATCAATGAAAGCATATTTGAAGCAAATGAACTGCCAGTGGTTTTGGAACAACAAGCTGTCGGGAGAGAAATAAGCATTGACAGTGACATCAAATGCATTCTGTTTATGCATGGGCAGTTACAGTATCTTTTGGGTTTTAGCACTCAAAGTAGGTGTAGGAAGACTAACAAAGAACCCTACAGATATTAATGGGGGCTTTTACACATTATATATCTACACTGACATTATCATGCATGAAATAATGAGTGACAGTCTAGTGCCTTTGCTGAGATGCATACCCGTCAGGGGCCAAGATAATGAGATAGTGACCGTGACCTACGATAAACCCCATTATCAAACAGTCAGTAAACATCAGATCGATGCAGTCACTATTGAAATAAAGAATGATCAAAATGAACCTGTGCCATTTCAATTTGGAAAGGTGATCGTGAAGTTGCATTTTCACCCCCAGAGAGTATTTTAAAATTTAAACAAGGATGGTGATTGTTCGACATTATGGAGACCCTGCCTTGTACAGAAGCTATTACAAGGCACAGGCAGGATACAGCCTTCCTGGCTTTCATGGACTTCCTACTTTGTATGGTTCTGGTACGGGGGGATATTTTGTAGTCTGTTCAGAAAAGCAGTTCCATTTTTAAGAAGGGGGTTTGAAATTTCAAAACCACATCTACAAACAGCTGCTAAAAATGTTGCAAAAGATGTTGTGGGGCATGTGACTAGTGCTGTCGTTCAAAAGATGTCAGGGGGTGATAAGCCTACTCAGGGTGGTTCAGGACTGACTGTATTTAAGAGAGGTAGAAAGAAAACACAGAGTACACCCTTCGCTTCTCTTCGAACCTCCCGGCTACTTTAAAAGAGGTGTTTCAAAATGCAAAACTTCACATAAAATAAAGAGTTCAAAGGCCAAAGGACCTTCAAGTGGGTGTAAAAAAGTAGAGACCTATTCTAAAAAACAAAACATGGCTTTTGTGCACTGTGGTTCCGAAGAATGCACAAAATCAGAACTGGACGTGTTTGCCTTTGCTCCCACACAGACAAGCATTGAAAAAAGCATTTATGTAGAGATACCCCCTCTAGCTGCCCTTTCAGAAACCTCACCAATTGAATTTCATTTAGCAGGGAATGGTGAAGACTATTTGGATTATAAACAACACGCTTCTTTACCTGGTTTGCAAAATCACTCAAGCAGATGTTGGTGATATACCTGCAGCAGCCAAAGTGGATCTTATAAACTACCCAGTGGCCACCATTTTCTGTCAGCTGGATGTGACTGTCTGTGATAGACTCATCATTTAGAGCAATAACTGTTACCCCTAAGGGGCAGTCATAGAATCTGTGCTGAACTTCAGTGAGGAGACCCTTTCTACCCAATTCACTGCAGGGTTATTTTACAAAGACACCCCGAGGAAACATGAAATCGCAGACAGACCCGGTGACAATGTAGGTTTTAATAAAAGAAGCTCCTTCACACATCTCAGTAGAGGGGTAGAGCTGCTGGGACACTTGCACATGGACTTGTTTTTTCAAGAGAAACTGATGCTGAATGGTGTGCATATTAAAATTTAACTGACACATAACAGGGACAGCTTTTGCCTAATGACTGGAGATACTGAGCCTTATAAGCTAAAAATCATGGCCACCTCTGTTTGTCAAAAGGGTTAAAGCAATTCCCGGTGTTCATCTGGGACACTCAGGAGCCCTGCTGACCTCCAATGCTAAATACCCTGTAGACAGAGTGGAATGAAAGTGTTCAGCCTCCCTGCAAGCAGCAGGGTCTGCAACCAAAATAATTTGTTTTTGGGACAGTTACCAAAAATAATGGTTATGGGATTTGTTGACAATGATGCTTGTAGCAGTTCCTACACTAAAAACACCTTTAACTTTAAACATTATAACATTAATTTTGTGGCACTATCTGTATCGTGAACAAATCCCCGCTAAACCTCTGCAGCCCGAATTTAGAAACAGGAATGCTGTGAGAGAATATTTTAATCTAGTACAGACAGCGGTAAAAAACATGAAAGAGCGACTACTAGTTGTCAACCATCAGCAATTTACCCAAGGGAACACACTGTTTGCCTTTGATCTCACTCCGGACCAAGAATGTGTTGATAATTACTCTTTAATTAAAACTGGGAACATCAGAGCAGAGACCAGATTTGCAGAAGCCCTTCCACAAACAGTTAATCTCATTGCCTATGTTCTGTTTGATAATGTCATTGAAATAAACCAGAGAAGAAATGTCATTTTTGATTATGTGATAAACCATAAACAAAATGAACACAAAGCAGCTGGAAAAATTTGTAACCAATGACTCCCACATCCATGACTGCTTTCTGGGTGTGTTTCCCTGTGATCTGCTACCCAAGGAGAGACTGAAAAACCTTCCTGCAGTGCTAGTCATCAATACTGACCCCCATGACCTCCCTGAATAGCACTGGTTAGCTGTATACATTTCAGAAAATGGGACTGGGGAGTTCTTCGACAGCTACGGTTTTCATCCCGACCATTATGCACAAATGATTGGGGGCCTTTTAAACAGAAGTGCAAAGAACATTTTGTACCAAAACACATAGTTGCAAGATACAGTTAAATCCGCAGGTGGTTGAGAAGGTATCTTTTTCTTACATCACAGATGCAAAAGGCGTTCTTAAGATCAGTTTCTAAAAATGTACTCTAATGATATGCTGAAAAATGATGCCATGGTAACTAGTTTTGTACGTCACCCTTTCAGACATCTAAACATGTCAGGGCACATATCAGTGAGGTAGCAACATGTTCAGACTTGTTTGTCTTGTAATGAATTTAAAATATGCAATCGCTTATAATTTTATTCAAAACCAATTGCTTATAAAGTTATATATAAACACTCATAATTGTGTGTGTCAGTTTTTCTGGGGACCTGTGTTTAAACTTGGGGGGGGGGCACCTGTGTTTAAAATTTTCAGATATGTAATGTCTTCAATAATGACAAAAATATATAAAATATAAAGGTATTTATTGTAAAAAAACATGTCAATAAAAATATGACATACATCAGTGGTAACATCATGGATAAGATATAATAGAAGCATCTCCTTTTTAAAAATACACACTATATATGACATAGCACTGAGGTAGAATTATGATAAGCACCTCTTTCTAAAAAAACATGTTAACATATTTAAATATGAGGTAGGCTAATGTGCATCAATATAAACACTTTTTTGTAAAAACAGGATTACATATTCAGTATGAGGTAAATGGTTAACATAGGCTGTGCACAGCAGTCACCGAGGTATATAACATTCATACACAGAGATGGCATTTAAGTTTTACATAGTGAGCCACGTAGACTTTTTAAAAGACTTTCACCTTTTGGGTGTCATGGACCATTGGTTAACTGGAGATGGCGGTGGGTGTTTTGCATCAGCTGTTTTAAGACTTTCCAAATAGCTCCTGTTTGCTGAATGAGCAAACACAGAGGTGGGTGTGTTAGACTCAGCCATTGTTTTGACAAAAACATCACAGCCCTTTGGCTTTATGTGGTTAAGGATTGTGTGAGTGGCTGTAGCCGCTCTTACCAAAGCGACCATGTGAGACCCAGAAACAACAGTACCTTTATATATTAATTCCCCCTTATCACTCCAAAAAACAACATCCTTGTTCTTTGCCATATGCTTTAATTGAAGTTCAGCGTCTGTTTTAGACTGATGAGAAACACTACTTAAAGCTGCACTGTCAGCTTTTCCCGTTTGTTTTTTGGTAAAAACAAGTAGTATGCCTCTTGGCCACATACCACTTAGGGAGATGCTTGGAATGCCCATAGGGATGTAAAATAAATCAATGTTTACCTGGCTTCTTAATATTTCTGTAAATAGATATTCTACCAGCCCGTCAATAACACGTACATACGGAGTATTTCTAGGTCAGGACAGCGCATCTGCCTGAGCGCGGTCGATGTCTGATGATACATGGATAAAGAAAAGATCAATGTCACGCTTATTGCCTTCCGTATTTCTTAACTCTTGCATCTATCTGGCACCACAACCGAGCACTGGAAATGTAATAGTTTCATTTAAGCTGCGAAATCCAGCGCATGTGCACCAGATGCAAGACCAAAGATCCCGCTCATGCGCAAGAGTGTGCCATTGGTGCACATGCGCGGGATTTCGGCAGCAGCTTAAAAATGAAACTATTAAATTTCCAGTGCTCAGTTTGTGGTGCCAGATAGATGCAAAGTTAAGAAATATGGAAGGAATAAGCACAACATGATTCTTCTTTATCCATGTAGAAAATAATCAGACATCGGACCGCGCTAGGCAGACGCGTGATCTGACTCTAGAAATACTTCCGCATGTATGGGGTTATTGGCTGGCTGGTAGAATACCTATTACAGAAAAATTAAGAAGCCGTGTAAAATATTGATTTATTTACATCCCTATGGGCATTCCAAGCATCTCCCTAAGTGGTATGTGGCAAGAGGCATACTGCTGTTTTACCAAAAATGAAGGGGAAAAAGCTGGAGTAGCTAAATTATCTTTTCCAAAGCACTCAGGCAGAAACTGCCCCAGTAAGCTGCAGCAGGGTTCAGAAACAGACTTCACTCTCAGGCATGAGTAATATCACACGATGGATTTAGTTTGTTCTCCTTGTCTTACCAAGTCAGATATCGCTGTATCATAGCGAGTACATTTTGGCTTTGTCATAATCTGATAAATCAATCCAGGACAGTATGCTCTCATTTCAGTGTCCAAACTGTTAGTTGCAACTTTCCTCATATCCTGATCAGGGTAATTCATTTTAATGTGATCCATCTGTTTGCTGAGGCAACAAATACATTTTCTGAGTAAAATCCATTATCTGTTAGCCAGCAGTCAGGTGAACAAAGGAATGGCAATTCTAACAATGTCCCTATAAATCAAACTGTCTGGTAAATTATTTTCTTTTCCTTTTAAGGTTATTTATCGTTTAAAGTATTAATGACTTCACTTCTTTTCAGCAAACCAAACTGCTTTTGTTGACAGTGGAATATTTCCTTTGGAGTATTTAAGGCTATCTCAGCAATAGCTGATATCAGATCATCAGAGCTGAACATAAAAATAGCTTTTCTTAAACTGGTGATCCTTTTTATATATAATTTAGGACAGATGGATTTCTCTGCAGTCTTTTAGACATAATGGCAATAAGTATCATATATTTTTAGTACCAGAATGTGTTTTTTTATGGCATATCCACAGGCGGTCAGGGAAACAACACACTATGTAGTCTATATTCATCTGCTGTACTGGATCTTAAATCAACCAGTAAACAACCATAGAGGCTTTCTTGTGGCATCTTCATAGCTTCTAAGAAAATTTGTCTGACCAGGATACATCTGCCTAGCCAGAGTTATGATCTGCAGCTTGTCTCTGGGAGTTTTAAACAAAATCATAGTTTGGCATTTAGTGTGATGGTCCTGCTTTCTTTACCTTGACAGAACACATTCTGGACAATTAAAAATATAGTCAACTGTTTATGATGACTGTACTTGGTAAACCCATACTCTACTTCACTATTTTGACAGGCAAAGTCCATTAAATTATCTATAACAACAACATTTACCTTCCCAGGGGGTAAGAGATCATTGTCAGCTAGTGACATCGGTAGCCCCTCCACAAATTTAATTTGCAGCAACTTTAACAAAATTCATTAACAAAGGTTGCCAACAGCCGTGGAGAACCAGACAATATTTTCTGGCTTGTCTGATAAAGAGGCATCAGCATTTTCCAACAACTGTTTTATAAAGAAGCTCTTCCCACTATTAGAGGGCCAGCCAACAGATAAGTAAAGGGATGCTGTGACCTGATATCCATTTTTCACAATCAGTATCCATAAGGAAGTGTTTTAAAACTGGCAGTAAACTCACTTGTCATAAAATTCACTTCTGGGCCTTGAAAGCATTTTTGCTTCAAGGGACCACTGCTTTTTATTCCTAATAATGCTGGATTGACTCTAGTAATTTCTTTAGAGATCTGTGACCCCATATAATCAAAGACCAGGTCCTTCAGACTTTCAAAATTAATGTGTTTACTGTTAGCTACATTAAGGGTAAAACCTTTCACTTTAACAACCTCTCCTCTGGACAGCAGACAGTCATAAGTTTTTGGACCTGCAGAAACAAACTAATGTGTTCATCTGCAGGAAGCTCACTGGTTAGCTCCTCTAAATAAATCGCCCAGATGTGGGATCCAGTCACCTGGTCTGGACACAAAAATGACAGAGTCAGTGTCATGGTAAAGGCACCTGTCCTGTAACTTGTCTAGCAGTTTGTAGAGTTCCACTGTGGCATATGCTGTTGTAAAACTAGCTATAAATATGTTGATATTATTAGAATTTGGGTAGTGGTCTTTGGCATACTTCCAACTTAAACAAGCTGTTTCATCATCAATGAAACAGCATGAGGCAATATCATAGTAAGGGGCCAATAAATACTGAGACAGCTTGTCAGGGTCTGTTACTAAGCTTGTGGTCGGCAAATTAGCTCTCTGCCCAAAAGAGAATTTAAAAACAGTTTTGATATCTGTCTCCTTGCAGGGTTAACAGCTGTGGCCACAGGGTTCAAATTTACATGTTCTCTTTCAGAATACTGTTGTATGTACCTGACTATCTGCTTCATTTTTACCCATGAAGGGAAACCAGATGCCTCTGCTTGCCTTTTAGATGCAGCTTGATGTAGTCTGCAAAAAGCTCAGTGCGTGACTCTTTAAAATCCAGACTTCATAAAATGTTAATGATTTTGTAGCCTTTTTCCAGTGCCAGGTTTAGTTCTACAGTACAGTAGGTACCTGTCAGTGCCCTTTGTTCATCATTGTGTGTACACGATGTTGTTTGAAGTCTCTCTTCAGCGAATGCATGACATAATGTGAACACAAGTTTTTTTCCAGTCCTGGATGGCAGCACTGAAAAAAAAAAAGGCCTCTGGGGTAAGACTTTTACTTTGCTAAACCAAAGTACTGAGTGAGGTCATCAAAATTTCATAAACGATGTCAGAATGACCGAGGATACTGTTGGTTTTGTTAACAAAAGCGAAGATGCTGGTAAAATCAAAATAGTGTCGTTTCTCATCAGGCTGCATGTTATAGTACAGACAAATGGCATTTGTTCTCCTTCAAACAGTGACTCCATCAAGCCTGCCTGTCCTCAAGAAATGTTTCAAACCTGATCAGTAGCCAGCATTGCTTTCCATTCATGTTCCCACAATACTCTAATGGCAAAACCCTTGCTTTTTAGAAATGAAATTTGTGAATGGTCCTATTGAATAACTGTCCAAAACTAGTCCCTGTCATGTGTTTTCTATCTTTCTCACAGTAACATATGTTGCAGCCATGAAAAAAAAACATTAAATTCAAAGGCTGTGGGCATACCATTAATTATTGCATACCCATCCAAAAAATAAGGCCCTACTTTAAACTCACCACCCCTTAGAGTGTGCTGAATAGAAATGTTTTCTTTCTCAGCTAGGAACATGAGCCACTGAATAGACGGCATGGAGTATCTTTTTAATTGTCTGTGATAGTCATCTGGGGGGAGAACAGTGATAGTGTATTCTTTCAAAAATTAAAATCTATAAATGGCCATATAGACTAAGGCTATCGTGGCGTACTGGAAGGGATCTAAAGAGATTGTTTCATACTCTACTGTATCACCATTTGACTGTTTTAAAAAACTTTTGGCTGTCATGTCATCACTTCTTTCCTAAATCTGTCACAGGCTTTTTCAAAGACTTCAACATCTAACTGACAAGAGTAGAGATCTTCAGATCAAACTCATGTCAGTTAGCTAGATACCATTGCATAATTGTTGCTTTTCTGCAGGCAACATATATTCATAACCATAAAACTGAGCATTGGGCAAGGGACCTACATAATTTTCATTGGCCTTGGTGTTAAAAAAAATGGCAAAGTAACTTTAGCAATCTCATTCTCAAATCCAAGGGCTGCAAGGATTTTGCTAGATTAAAGGAAGAAAACAGTGACAGTCGATAAATCTGATGTGCAGGGATGAGACGGTTACACAAAGCAATTTACATAGAAACACAGAATTTGATGGCAGATAAGGACCGCTTGGCCCACCCAGTCTGCCCATTTCCCCTACCTACTGGATAAGCTGCAGATCCTAGTTAACCATCAGCCTACTTCTTCCTACCCCACCCCTAGAATGGTCTTATGACTGTCCCATGCATGCTTGAATTCCACCACTGTTTTTGACTCCACAACCTCCTCTGGAAGGCCATTCCATGCATCCACAACCTCTCTGAAAAAATACTTCTAATTACCTCTGAGCCACCCCCATCTTCAAATTGTGCTCCCTTGTTCTTGTACACTCTTTTTTGAAAGATGCTACCTTCTTGGACCTTGTTGATTCCTTGAGGTACTTGAACATTTTATCATGTCCCCACTTTTCCTCCTTTCCTCGAGGCTATACATATAAAGCTCCTTTAGTCTCTCTTCATGTGTCTTCTGGCGCAGACCCTGCACCATTTTAGTTGCCTCCTCCGGACAGCTTCCATCCTGTCTATGTCTTTGCAGAGATTGGGTCTCCAGAACTGCCATGCAGTACTCAAGATGGGGTCTGACCAGCTGTCTGTACAGAGGGATAATAACTTCCTGTTTTCTACTGGTGATGCCTCTCCTATGCATCCCAGCATCCCCCAGCCCTCCTTGCTGCCCTCTCACATTGCTTGCCCACCTTTAGGTCATCTGATATGACTACCCAGGTCCTTTTCCATTTTTGTTGTTGTTAGTATCACCCCCATTGTGTACTCTTCCCTGGGTTTTGTTTCCCAGGTGCATTACCTTGCACTTCTTAGCATTGAATCTAGCTGCCATACATTTGACCATTCCTCTAATCTTGCCAAGTCCCTTCTCATCCTTCACCCCACCCTGTGCATCAACTCTGTTGCAGATCTTTGTGTCATCTGCAAAGAGACATACCTTTCCTTCCAGTCCCTCTGCAATGTAGCTTATAAAGACATTGAAGAGGACCGTCTAATACTGAACCCTGCATTTACCTAGTAACCCCCCTTTCTTCTGAGTGGACTCCATTTACTATTACTCTCTGTGTCCTATTCTCCAGCCAATTATTTACCCAGGCTGTCATCTTGGGACCCACTCCCAGGCTGGCTAACTTGATTATTAATCTTTTGTGTGGGACTGTGTCAAATACCTTGCTAAAGTCTAGGTAGACCATGTCCACAGTCCCTCCCTGATCCACTACTTTGGTCATCCAGTCAAAGAAATCTATCAGATTCGTCTGGCATGACCTTCCTGCTGTGAATCCATGCTGCCTAGGGTCCTGTGCCCCTCTGGCCTCTAGATACTCGACAATTCTTTCCTTCAGAAGTGATTCCATCATTTTCCCTATCACTGAGGTTAAACTAACAGGTCTGTAGTTTCCTGCTTCTGCCTTGCTCCCACTTTTGTGAGAGAATCACATCTGCCCTCCTCCAGTCCTCGGTACCACCCCATCCTCCATGATTTGTTAAAGAGGGTAGTCAGTGGGTGTCACTAGTTCTACCTTTAGTTCTTTTAGAATTCTGGGATGAATCCCATCAGGCCCCATTGCTTTGTCCACCTTCAGTTTTAAGAGTTCTTTCAGAACCCTTTCTTCTTCTGTAAATGGGCTGGTATCAACTTCTGTATCCAGAGTGTTTCTACTGTTTGTTTTAAGGTACCTCCCCTCTTCATTTGTAAATACTGAGCAAAATATTTGTTTAGTATCTCTGCCTTTGCACAGTCTCCCTCTACCCACCTCCCCTTTATTAAGCCTCACTCATCCCTCCTTGGTCTTCCTTCGCTCCTGATGTACCTATAAAGTTTTATCCCCTTCTAACTGAGGTTGGCTATCTTTTCCTCGGTTTGGGCTTTGCTGTTCTGACTGCCTTCCCAGCCTCCTTTTTGCTTTAACTGATACAGTTCTCTGTCCCGCTTCTTCTGCGATTCCTTGTACTTCCTGAATGCTCTTTTCTCTTGAACCTTCACTGCCATTTCCTTTGAGAACTATAGTGGTTTCTTACATCATTTGTTTTGTTTATTTGCTTCACACAAAGGCTCGATACCCTGTGATGGCAGTTTTATTATTCCCCATTGTTCTTCCACCTCCTTCCTGTCCATTTGCTAGTGCATTCCTTAGGCACTCACCCATTTTGGCAAAGTCAGCCTCCTAAAGTCCAGTACTTTTGCCTTTGTATGGCTTGACTCTATTGCTGTGTTTATTGTGAACCATACTGTTCGATGGTCACTAGTTCCCAGATGGCTACCCACTTCTACATCTGTGATCCTCTCCATCTCCATTTGAGAGAACCAGGTCTAAGATTGCTCCCTCTGGTGGGCTCCAATACTTAGTTGTCTAAGGCATGCCCCTGTAGGGCATCTAGAATAACCCACTCTTCAAGTGGCTGCTGCAACTGCACTCCAGTTAACATCTGGCATATTCAGATCACCCATCAGCAATATCTCCCCTTTTTTCTGCCATTGTAAGTATACTCTATCATTTCCTTGTCCATTTCTTCCCTGAGAAGGGGTCTGTATCTAACCCTGTGTGGATTGTGGTGCCATTGCCTGTCTCCAAATGTACCCACAGTGCTTCTTCTCCTCCCTGTTTACCCTTTTGTTCTGTTGCTTTATTCTTTCCCTTGTGTAAAGAGCTACTCTTCCTCCTCTTTTACCCTCCCTGTCCCTCCTGTAGATAGTGTATCCTGGTATGTTTATGTCCTAGTCATGGTTTTTGTGTACCATGTTCCTGTGACTGCCACAATATCCAGATGTTCCTCCTCCATCAAGGCCACTAATTCAGGAAGCTTGTTACCCAGACTACGGCATTGGCACTCATTGCTCTCCATTTTTGATGGCTTTACCTTAATATCAATTCTATCCTTGACTAGCTGGCTAATGATAAAATAGCTGTCACAGCCTTTGGCATTGTAGGCTATAAATCTGTAGCGTCTAAATGGGGCGTCAATAAAATGTCTGACAAAATCTTTTATACAATCTTCCCCTTCAAATTCCCAGGACCTCTTCCCATCTAATTAATTAGCATACACAAAATTTAGTATGTGAGTGCCACTTTGTCTGGCCTCAGAATTAAACACTATATATTTCTCAGAGATTTTTACATCTGTGAGTGATACCACATAACACAGATGCTTGTCTGAGGTCATGAAAGACCACATCTGTCACACTGAATCAACTTACAGGTATGAGAATCCTTCTAAAAGACAACATTCTTCACACAGTTTCATGGATTTTACAAGGCACCGTACTCACATCAGCTCTAGCTAAATGCCTTTCTAGGCATGCTAAAGACCTACAAATCTTTTACAGTGGGGCAGGATGCAGTGTCAGTTTCTGTTCACAGCACAGTTTGACAGTAATGCATAGATGGGATTTTGCTTGTGGCTGAAGGCTACATGACAATATTCACAGAAGTATCTGGCTCCTATAAATTTCTTCACATCCTTTATACCATAATAGTGATTGTCATGCAGTAATACAAACAGTGTTTTAGGAAGTATTTCTGGCCCCATCGAAAATGTTTGCCAGTTCCTTCATTATGATATAGAATCTTAATTTTGACTCCTAAAAATGTTCAAACTGGGACACATCACTAAAAGTGACAGGGGTTTGGTTTGACAAACTTAGCTCAGCTGCAATATTTTAGTCTTATTCAGCAACTGTCACTCATGTGGATTTAGGAGTGCAGAATGGAGCCACCAAAGCATAAACTATTATCTCTATTTAAATCAATCAACTGTTATTTTTTTGTAAAATCCTCTATACAAAATAGAGCTCAGTGTCCATCTACTCCCCACCCCACTCCTGGTGATTCCTGACAGTGGTTACTATGAGATGTATAGTGTCATCAGCAATTACTTCTGCATTGCTCTGTAACATGTATGATGTCAGATCTAAGAACTCATTAGGTCATGTTTTCCTTGAGAACAAGGGGTGATTTAAAGAATCAGCATTCAAGTGCAATTGTATAAAGTCTTCACTGTTCATCTGTATCAGCACCCTGTCCAGCAATTCTTGAATAGTCTGATGTATTGCAGCAATGGCCTCTGTAAAATACTTTATTTTATCTAGGTTCACAAAGTGGCATCGCTCATGAAATTCAATAGCCCTGAACATTTTTAAAATATGTTCATAATGCAGTACGCTTTCTAAAATAAAAAAAAAAAACCTCTAGGGGTCTCCCTCTTTGCCAGCTCAATAACTTGCATATGTTCAGCCAGCTGGTTTTATAATTCACCAGCTTGCTGAACATCAACAACATGCTGTAATACCCTACGATGTAATATTTTCTTGGCACATTTTTCTTTTCAAATTTTCTCTGATTATTTTATTTTTCACCCACATTTTCTTTTTGTCCCATTTGTTATTTTTTTTTTCATTTTGTTAGTATGGTACTCCTTTTCACCCAGCATGTGAGATTTTCTGTTGCTTCACCTTTCTGTTTTTTTTGGACAGCTTTTCCTCCAATGTTCTAATCTTCTCCAACATTTGGGACACAGTCACAGTCTGTTTTAGCTCTGAGCAGGAGTGCTTGGCTGCACATAACAGAAAATATACTACTTAGCAAAGTACCTTTACAAAACTCAGATTTAAAAGTCTGCTTATCATAATCCTGACTAGATAATCAGCTCTCAGTTATCATGCCATTGAACAAGGCGTCAGCTGTAGCAATGAAACCGCTCTTTGCTAGATTTAATGCTTCAAGGTCTTTTTCTCGAAACCTCGGATATGATGACTCTTTGTAACACTTGTGCTGCTGCTTGTGAATGGCTGTACATCACTCAAATTAACAGTGTTTATTTTGTTCATGACTCATAGCAGCAGAAACTTCTGATCATTTCTGATTCACTTCACACGGTCTTTTTTTCCCCTCTCTCTCTCTCTCTCTCTCTCCTGAAGCATTTGAAGGATTTCTCTCAGCTGTAGACAAAACAGAAAATACCCCGTCACTAATTTTGTATTTTCAGCATTAATACTGTAGGACAAATTTAAAATCTAAAACCTGTAAGCTTTTTAGCCCCCCATCTCCCCTCCCGGGTGCGTGCCTGAAAATAGGCAGGATTTTAGTGCACTTACCCGGTCAACAAAAACTAAATAAATAAATAAAAATAAAATACAACATTGCACAACACAACAAACAAGCTTTTCTTCTACTTTGTTGGGAAAGCCCAATACATAACAAAACAGATTATCTAACTTATTCATTTTAAACATTATATGGGTAAATATTAAGCTCTAAAAATCTGCAATAAAAGCTATGCCAAAACAAAGTCAAACAGGTAAACAAGCAACATCTTTAACAAGCATCTAAACTACTATTCTTAATTAAAAATAAAAATACACACCTTCTGTAGTGATCACAGAGTCAGTGATAGACTCTGCACTATTCATCTCTGTGAGTGCTTGGAAAAAGTCTTGGGAGTCACTTGTATATTCCCAGGACTCCATTCTTTTGACTGTTTGATGCTTTTTCTAAATTCTACAACTCAAGCTGTATTTTGGCAGTCTTGCTCTAGTCTTTTGTCTTCAGCACAGTGTGCTCAGCTCCTTATATAAAAAGTGTGTATCCATCCCCCAAGTACATGGCTAATACTGAAAAAACATCTGAACATCTGGCACTGTCAATCCAACCCCCCTCCCCGCCCATCACCATGTAAGTGAAATATATATATGGCCTACAAAACTCCTTACAGGCTTTGCTTTAACTCAGCGTGACAGCTGGAAGGTCTCTAATGACTTTCCATTCTGCTAAAGCTTTGGTCACAGTCTAATTAAAAGGTATGCAGACTGTGCTTTTTTTAAACTCAAATAATCTTGTAGCTTAAGTTGTTTTTAAAATTTATAAAGGAACTTCTGTCTTTTTCTAAACAGCTGCATCCTTTAAATTAGAAATTCAGTGTAACATAACTTACATTCTGCTATGCAAAACATAAAAGTTATTTTGTTAAAACCTTTGCTTTTCTAAAAAGTATATCATGAGAGTCGCCTGTTTTTTTTTTCTCTTTACACAGCAGGGTGCCTAGAAAGGACTATTGATTCTCTGTGTAAATGAAAAAAAAAATGTTTTTTCAGTCTTAAAACACACATAAAAGCCTTCCTCTTTTCTGATTCAAATGTATTTTCTTCTGTATTTCATGATGGGATAAAAATTGCATCACACACACACACACACAGAGTCTTAGCCTTTCTCACTCTCAATTAAACCATGCCATTTTATTTTTAAAACAAAGCTTATATCTACATTTTTACAGATCACTATGAATACAGAAATCTTCACACACACACACTAGTCTTTGTCTTGCTATCCAGAGAAACTGTGGAACCAGCTTATTTACATGGAGGCCCTATTTTAGCTTATGACTGGTCTATGCATATACATAAACATGGAGGTAACTTTGGAACAACTTTATATGGGTGTGCAGATACATATTAAATTATTTTAGACCTTGTTTGTTATAAAACAGAAAAGGGTACTTAGACAGATGGATTTCCTCTGTGGGGGTCTCCAAACAAATCTCCATAACCTCTGTATGTTGAAGCTGCCTCCTAGATACAGCATTTCAAAAATACCATAGTCAAAAAAAAAAATACCCCTGCAATTATACACCCACATAACATTACATAAACCCCAACTTATTTTTTTGGGGGGTGGGGACATGGTGGTGAAGAGGGACAAGGGTTTGAGCCAGGACAGTGGGGGCACAGGAGAATGGAGAGGGGACAGGAGTTCGAGCTAGGACGGTGGGACTCTGGTTCCACAGTATAGCGCAGTGATCTAAGGCTCTGAGCTGCAAATCTGGTGACATCCAGCAGACCAGACCTGGGTTTGAATCCCACAGCTTCCACTTGCATACTGTGTGACCCTGAGCAAGTCACTTAACCTCCTTGTGCTCCCAGGTCGCTCCTGTAAAAAAAGCTTTCAGCTTAGTGTGCTATACCTGGTTAAACAACTAAATAAAAAAAAAAGGATGGCATGGCAGGGGTTTGAGTGGTGCAGAAGAAGGAGGGGCATAGCACGCTTAGAAAATGGTAGTGTTATGTCATTTCCAGGGTTTCAGTGTGGGTCATTTCCTGCACGAGTGGGTAGGACACAGGTTTGAGTGCATGTCATTTCTTGTGCAAGTGGGCAGGACACAGGTTCAAGCGCATGTCATTTCCCATGTAAGTGGGCAGAACATAGGTTCCAGCGCATGACATTTCCAGTGGAAGTGGGCGGGCCAACGCATTTAGGGAGGACTTCCGGTTAAACAAGGGGACGATTCTGATTGATCCATTTAGGCCACTCCCACCTGTCAAATGATGTGGCATGTGCTGATTGGCTGAAATTTGACAAGATATATGCATTTATACTACTCACTCAACCTGAGGGAGGGAGATCCTTACAATTAAACTTTCTGGATTCATAGGTGAGAGGTGGTGTTTAAACTTGTACAGAGGAAGGGTTACAAAAAATTACAGCCCAGGGGCTGCGTGAGGTTCTGGACTAGGACAAGAAATGGAGGCTGCAGGCTGCATTGCAAAGCCACAGGGAACTGTGCAGGAAAATGTGACAGGGGACTGCCAAGGGCTGCGAGGACTGGGGAAGGGAGAGGGGATGGGGTGGAGGACAGTTCTGATCAATGCCAGGAGCATGGGCAATAAAATGCCCAAGCTCCAGGCAATGCTAGTTGAGGGAGCAGCGGATGTGGCAGCAATTACTGAGACATGGGCCACGCAAAGGAATGATTGGGACCTAAACTTGCAGGCCTACCAAATGTTCAGAAAGGATAGAGGAGTGGGAAGAGGGGGAGGTGTAGTGCTGATAGTCAGAAATTACATGGTAGTTAGTGGAGTGGAGGGAAGCTGGAGGGGGACGGAGGCATTTGGTTAACTCCTGCAAATGGGGGGGTAAAATATTGAAAATCGGGAGGGTGTACAGACCCCCCACAATGGAGGCGGACCTGGAGGAAACTCTGGTTGAGAACATCAGGGGTCACTGTGACCTTGGAAAGGGTAGGGTGATGGACATGGGTGACCTTAATATGCCGGGAGCAGACTGGGACACTATGACATCCTCTGTGGCCAGGGAGCAGAGACTGATGGATGTCTTTCAGAATGCCTTCCTAGTCCAGTTGGTGGGGGAGCCTACTAGGGAGGGCTGGGTATTGGACATTGTCCTAGCAGACAGTGACCAGATAAGGGGCCTGGAGGTGAGCAGCCCACTGGCAGCTAGTGACAATGCCATGGTCTGGTGCTGGTGGACCAGGGAGAAGCAAAGAGGCGGTTAGGGAAAAGAAGGCTGCCTATGTGCATTTTAAGTGCTCAAGGGGAAGGGAGCAGAGAGAATATGAGTTGATGGCTAAAAGGGTCACCAGATTGGTGATGGGGACAATTTAAGGATGGAGCCAAACCTTGCCAGGGATATCCAGGGGGGAAGGATTTCTATAGATACATAGGGGAGAAAAGAAAAGCGAGGTCACAGATCAGCAGGATTAGGACTGGGGAAGGGTGGGCTCAGGAAGCAGGGGAGCAAGCAGAGGTACTAAATGAGTACTTTGCCTTGATCTTTACCGAGGGATGCGGGGGATCCTTCCATCCTGATGGGAGGGAAGGGAAGCCCACAAAATCGGCCTTGTGGAGTTTTACAACTGGGTGATGGGTGCCCTGGACCAACATGGTCCAGCGGACGTCCTCTACCTGGACTTCGGCAAGGCATTTGATTCAGTATCCCACAAAGACCTGTGAACGAAGTTGAGGAGGCTAGGGTGGGGGGGAGCAGTTGCTCAGGTGGGTAGAAAATTGGCTTACTGGGCAAATACAGAGGATTGTGGATGGTGGGATAGTCTCCTCCCCAAGAAGGGATCATCAGTGGAGTCTCCTAGCATTCGGTTCTGGGGCCACTCCTGTTCAATGGCTATATCTTGGACATAGGAGGTGTTAGGAGTAGGCTGAGTCTCTTGTGGATGACTCAAAACTGGGAGCACTAGCAGACGGGAGGAAGGGAGAGAGGCACTTCAGGGGACCTGGATACCCTGGAGAGGTGGTCAAGGAGGTGGGGATTGAAGTTTAATGCAAGGAAATGTAAGGTGATGCATTTGGAGGTCAGAAACCCAGGCCACATATACACCCTGGGGTGGTCACACTGCAAGCCACATCGGGTGAGAGGGATCTAGGGGTGGTGGTGGACGCAAAATGAATAACACTAGAATTGTTGAATAACGCAGCAAAAGCAAACAGGATACTGGATTGCATAGCCAGGAGATTACCTCCAGGAGGAGGAGGTACTCCTCCCTCTGTATAATGCCCTGGCCAGGCGCATCTCAAGTACTGTGTGCAGTTCTGGAGATCTCACCTTAAGAAAGACATAGCACTGCTGGAGAGGGTCCAAAGGAGGGTGACCAGGATGATTTAGGGAATGGGGGGAGGCACTATGAGGAGAGACTGGAGGAGCTCAGGCTGTACGCACTGGAGAAGAGGAGAGACGGGGGGACATGATAAAGGTTTTCAGCATGTAAAGGGGATCAATAAGTGCAGAGCCAAGGAGGTGTTCAGGCTAAAGAAGGGGGGGAGCTACCAGGAGCATGAGGGAAGCTGGAGGGGGAATTACAGGGGAGCATAGGAGACACTACTTCACTGAGAAGGTGGTGGAGCCATGGAATGCACTGACCAGGATTCTGGTGGAAGGGGGCACAGTGGAGGGATTCAAGAAGGGGTGGGACAGGTACAGGGGGAAACTGAAGCCGGGGAAGACCCTCTCTGGGGGTGGGGGTGGAGGACAAGCGAGCATCCAATAGGGGGCTGGCTACCGAGCAGACACAATAGACCATGAGGCTTATTCTGCTGGCTTTTAGTATGTTAGTATGCTCACTCCCTTACTCTATCATTTCTCTTTTTGACATACCCCAGAACATTTATCCCAACCACGTGACATGTCCCCCTGGTCCTTCTTTCGCCTAACCTCACGCCATGCCCTTGTTATCCACTTTCCATTCAATGCCAATGCATCCATCACCAAATGCTGGCCCCCCATTCCACAAGGGGAAAACTACAACACCTCCCTTTATGGTGGCACGGCCTCATGTGCCCATGCCATCCTTCTCCTGTCTACTCATAATGAATACATTAACAGAGTCCACCACCTTTCTAACATCTTCCAAACACACTGCCCTCCACCCCACCCCACCCTCCTGAGAGCAACCTTTCTTTTCACCCCTCCATTCCCAATCTTCCTAGAGATGTGCCAACCTTTGGCACGCCATACAAGCCACCATCCTCTGTGCTATGACTAACACAAAGGCCAAGATGCACCATATTCACCCAGCCACCCTTCCAAATATACCAGCCCATGTAACGTGTTCCGTGCCCCATTTCTCTACCAGTCATTTGCATCATACATAACTGTTATAGCCATTGAGTGTGCTGGAACACCCCCCACCACCACCACCACAATGCACGCTGTGCCATCTACAACATAAAGACTGCTCCTGAAGAGTGTTTAAAAAGCAACCATACAACAGCAAAGTATAAATACAGGGCACTAATTACCAAACAAACAGAACTACACCAAGGCTAGTGGCACCACACAGAGTTCACTTCCCCCTCGAGGTAGACACAACACCCATTTGCTAGCTCATCCCCTAACATGATTTTCATAGTGTTCAGGGCAGGGATGGGCATGTGGGACACATATGAGAGCCCTTACAGCTCCTCTTGGCAGTCCCAGTAACCAAAGCTACTCATTTTTGAATTTCAATACTCCTGAGCCATAGCATGATGTGCCCTGCATGTCCCATAGGTCCCTGGTCCCTTTTGGTTCCAACATCTATTGCTGACATTGTTTGGCACCATTGCATCAGGTAACAATACTACGGTTACCCTGCTCTCCATGGACCTGGCCTGCTTCCTAGCAGCCATGAAGGTCTCCATGCATCACTGCTATCTGCCACTGGATGCACTGCTTCAACCCTTCTCAAAGGCCCTGAACAGCACACTTGATGTGGGGAACGATACCTGGTTAGCCTTCCATGTTGCCCTGGCCCACGCATGAGCAGACAGGAGTGTCTAGTTGAGATACCATTATCTGCATTTGATCCTTCCATCGAACCTCTCTCGAAGACCCTGGCCCACACCCTTGCTGCTGGGAACGATACTCTGGTTAGCCATCTCCACGGTGCCCTGGCCCACTTATGAGCAGCCGAGAATATCTAGTTGAGGTGTCGTTAGCTGCATTTGATGCTTCAATTGAACCTCTCTTGAAGGCCCTGGCCCGCACCCTTGCTGCCAGGAATGATACCATGGTTAGCTTTCTCCACTTTGCCCTGGCCCACTTATGAGCGGGCGGGAATGTCTCCTTGAGGCACCACTAGCCTGCTGATGGCTGCCCCAACTCTCTTGCCGCGCCAGTCACACACTCTTGTGGCTGTGATTGATCATATAATGAACAATATATTCAAAAAGTGCCCTTGATAGCAATGCAGCCAAGTATGCTATGCCTACTTGTGATTATTAATAATTTGTGTCACATCTGAGGACATATTCATTGTTGTGCGTTGACTATCCAAACAAATTTCCACCAACCCACAATATGTTATGAACCCTTTGGAGAAGTTATTGCATCATGGGTTATTCATAATCTAATGTCACAAAGTCATGAATTTCATGACAATTTTCTAACATACCTCAAAAAGGTTGCCAGTATGTGCTCTACAGTTCATTTGTTGACAAATTACCCAGCGATACACTGAAAAACTCTACCCTGCATTGACTGAAACGTGACTGGTGCTTTTCAATCAGTAATCGTGTGGGTGGCGGTGGGATGGCAGAGATGTTTTGCTGAGTTCACCTTGGGTCTTCAAGAGACAATGTTGTCCGTGTAGCAACTGACAGTCTGCACGTCATTCTCCTCTGCAGCACATCTGACATCATTGCTGGGATGTACCCATAGTCCTTTGCTTCCTTCTTTGCTACTACCGTCCAGCACATGCCTTTCTTGTTGCACAGCTGCCTGTAACTAAAGTAGATAAAGAAAATGCTTTTAGAATGTTTAGTAATGGAGTGTTTACACAAGACATTCGAAGCAATACTTGATTTCAGTGGCCAGTGGCAGCCTCTTTGATGAGCCTTCACCCTCACCATCATGCAAATGTCGATAATCACAAATCATGTTATTTTCAATCGTGGTTCTAACCTACTTGGTGCTTTTCAATGAAAATTATAACATGCTTTGTTATTGCACAGCTTACTGCAACAAAAAACATACTGTGAACAGGCTCAGTGTACATGGGTCGCAATGAAAAGATGCATTATATGTCAAGCAGTGTAAAATAGTGCAGTAATAAAACTCCTACTTTGTGTGCACATGTGTAGTGAAGAAAATAATGTATGTCTCAGTGGGGTTGAAATATGTGCAATGCATTCATTTGTAGAAACGACTATGATTATGTTGTGTCATGACCATTGTTTAGTATGATGATGAAGCAGTCTTACAGAGCGCGATCTGATACACAATATGTGGAGTGGAAACATATAGAGGATTGTGTAAGATCATGCATGCTCCAGACTGATATTTTCCTTTGTGAAATTTCAATGGTAATTGAAGACATGATGATCGCCATCGTGATGTCTTGTTTCCATGGAAATTTCGACAGAAGAAAAATATCATTGCAGTCTATGTGCGAGCATACACAATCATTGATAGTGTATGTTCACTCCTGAAAGGGGTGTCCTTACTCTTGTGATGTCTTATCTGCTACTTTTGAATCCAGGGAATGGTTCACTGATGCAGCAGTCCTATGTGGATCAATGGTCACATGCCCACCCATGCGCAATCACCTTCTAAGTTGTTACGCATCACTAGTTACATAGCTTAGTGCATCATATCAAACTAGCAGATGTAGCTAGTACAGCATAATGATGTTTTGAAATGGATGGATCTCCATCCATCAGCAACATTGTCCCACCATACATTATGTACAGATTATGCACAATATGCAGAACTACTGCCTCACAGTGTCAATGTATGTCTTTCACTATCAGAACAGGATGAAATCCACCACAGCATGACATTATATGGCATGGCAGGGTGCGATATTAGTGCTGAAATGCAGACAGCTTTGCTAGCTGCACTGTCTCAACATCCATTGCATAAAGCCTGTGATGCCCTGCACCATGTACCACAGTTGGTTGCTATGAAGCCAGACACACACTCAGGCAATGCTTGATTTCTGCAACACTTGTGTGACTGTCATGATTTCTACCTTACAGGACTGCATGGGAAGCTGTGGCGCAGTATGCAGCTTTGTGAGTACAGCAATGGTACTTTTCTGGGACAATGAATTGTCCATCAACTACCATTACTGTTGGACTCTGGAGTGAACAATGATGCTTCCGATCATTGTCAATAAACTAACGTAATCATTGTGACGCACACATATGACCTGAGAATGTCCCCCCTGCATGCATGTGTTAAACTCGATCTCTCATTGTAATGAAAGTAATAATGCATTATTGGCATGTGCCTTTGCTGATGGTTCATGCACATGAGTCTGTTAGAATACTCACCAGGATTGATGAAAGTCTACAGCATGGGAGTCGAGCAGCAGCTTGCATTCATGAACACTTAGCAGTGGGCATGATGGCTGGAGTGAAAATTATGTGATTGGACATCGTGGTTTGAGGACGACAAGAACGATGCAGTGGAGAGGCAGACATAGTTGAGACAGAAATGCGCATATAATTCTTGCACAATGTTATGTATTTATCACACAGTAGGCTCAATGACAGTTACATCTGCGGTCAGCAGCTAGGGTTACCACCTGTCCCGATTTCTGCTGGACAGTCCTGATTTAGGCAACTTTGTCCTGCAAGAAACATGAAAAATACTACATGTCCTGATATTATAGAAGAAAAACTATTTTCTAATTTTCTTCTAAATGTTGCAGAAAACTATAATACCTTAACTAAAATACCTCAAAATGATAAGACACAATAGAAACAACTAAAAAACAACACTTAGTCTTAATGCTCATGTTATAGAGAAAATAAGTCTGAGGTTACATATTGTACTGTGAAAAATCATATTTTAGTAAGAAATGTCCCACTTTGAGCTTCTTAAAAGGTGGTAACCCTACCAGCTGCAGAGGTGTGAGTTGGGTCTGTGCCAGTTGCAGGCTCTGATTATTACTATTAGTGCTGGAACCCGTGGGTTGAAATCCTGGTGTGCTTATCAGACTGAACAATCTGGGACAGACCGCCACTCGTAACAACTGAATGTCCAGAGCGCTGTCTGTATGTTTTCTGTGGTGCTGTCCCATATGAATCAGAACTAATGGTAAAAAGTGGTCGGAGTTTTAGCAGTCGCTATTATGGACATATATCACCTTATGTCGACTAGAAAGGGCAATCAAACAGCACACTTGCATTCAGCTTCAGATTCCACATTAATATGTGTGTGTGTGTGTGTGTGTGTGTGTGTGTGTGTAATGCATTTACTTTAAAAAATATAACAAACCAAAAAAAAAAAGATGCAGTTCAACTCTATCTAATCGCGTTCCATAACCTGGCTATAAGGTTTTGCCTTATCACACATACTCACTTTCCATGCCATGTGCACACTGAAGACAGAAAAACAAATCAGAACGTGGATGGAACTAAATATGTATTGTCATTTTTCGCTGCCATGGTGTGTTATTTGACACGCAACAATTCATTTTTGGCACACAAAACAGCAGCCAAATACTGTTTTGCATGTACTGACATGGGAGCATTGTGTATTAGACAGAATTCAAAAGGAATAAACACATTGCAATGAAAACCTGCAGTCATGGTACTGAGTGACACAGACACTAGAGGCATTAACACTGGAGAACATAAAAAAGGTATTTGGCATGGAACCAGTTGGAAATCAGACACTTGAAAATGCAATGAACACTCAGCACAACTTGCAACTGAAAGTGGTCTTGCACAGAAATCATTACCTGCAGCACATTGAAAGACAAAGAAGTGTTAACGCATGAAGAATAAAATAAAAAAGCAATGACAGTATGCATGTCTCCCATGTTGCGCAAAAGCACCCAGCCATGTGATACTTACATTTTTTCTCCTTTGGCATTGCAAAGGTACAGTCTGGAGACATGATGGTTGTAGTCCACTGCAGCAAGAAAGTTAAGTGCATGGTACACTGGAAAAGTGTACGCATAATGCTTTGTACAGTACATCAAGATGTGTTGTTGAAACTGTTCAAGGTCTGCAGTGCCACCATGAACTCATTGTAGTTTGCCTCTTGGCAGCAGTGCCAGAAGTAGTTGACTATATCACGACACCAAATCCACAGTACTCTACATTGTCGTTGCTGGCCAGCCTTAAATGTGGAAAGAAAGGAATCCATAATGTAAACACACAGGCACAGCCTCTTCACATTAGTGTCAGTGTCTGGCCAAGGTACACTTACTGCCATGATGTGTTTCCCTAGATTTTTAGCCCCGTGCCATACATCATGCAAATGTCTTAATTCAGGATATTCATTTCCTAGGAAAAAAAAATGTTATCATGCACTTTATACATGAAGTAAAGTTCAGCCATGTACAAACATTACATAACAGTAGATCTAGGTTAACCAGTTTACTGGACAAATGTGATGTTGATGCACAGAAGGTGAATGTCATCATTGAGTAAAAAATAAACTCAAACATACTCCAAAGATCATGTTAACAGGGGAACTCAATGGTGTGACTATTTCTCCCCTCTGCTCTTTTCGAATTCTGCTGCAACTTGTGTCATGCACAATCGGGTGGTCAAGCATTATTGCTTTAATTGACCTCATTACACCTTCATCTGTGAATGTGCTACTATCACCACCCTTTTCTGTAGTGTTTGTGTTGAAAGTGTCAGAAGCTTCCCATTCTTCTGTTGTAAATACTGAGTTGAAGTATTCATTTAGTATACCTCCTTTTGCACTGGCACCCTCTGTGCAATCCCATGACCTTTTTATGAAGCCTCGCTACACCTCCCTTGGTCTTTCTGTTTTCAGTAATGTACCTATAGCAGTTTGTATCTCCATGCTTGACTGAGATGTCTGCCTTTTTCTACATTTGGCCCTTTGCCATTCTGACCTGCATTTTCCATTTGGCCCTTTGCCATTCTGACCTGCATTAAGTACAGTTGTCTGTGCGCTCCATCTGTGTTTCCCTCGACCTCCTGACTGCTATCTTTTCTCCATAATCTTCCCTTCCACATTGTTTGAGATCACAAACATTTGTTTTAGTGGTTTACATAATCATTTGCATGACAAAACCTCGTTGGTTCATCTTTGCTGGCAATACAGTGCTGAAGTCACTAGTTGGCAAATGGACACAAACATCTAAATCTCAGATTCTTTCCACGCACCATCTGTGAGTTCAAGCCCTAAATTGTACCATCTCAATAGGGTTCCAACAGCAGCTGTCTTGGCATGGCCCTGGACATGCATCAGGACTGACCAAGCTCTGTGATGTGGCTTCAGCGGGTTGTGAGTCTGTATTCATCCCATGTGCAGATTGTGGTGACATTTCCTGTCTCCAGGGTTACCTACAGTGTCTCCTATCCTCCATTTTTACCCTTTAGTGATCTTGCTTTGATCCCTTCCCTTATATTGAGAGCTAGTCCTCCACCTCTTTTAGCCTTCCTGTCTCAGATTGACTTTTTGTATCATGATATGTTGATATTCCAGTCGTAGCTCCCTGTGCACTACATTCCTGTCAATCAGTGCATCCCTGTGTTGCATTCCAATTTGGGATTTTGTACCACACTCATGTTGGACTCCTTTGTGGAGATTTACAGCACCCTCATTGTTCACTACTTCTTGTGTCTCCATGGAGGAAGCACACTGTGCCATAACAGCATATGAATTGTGGATAGGAACACCTGGAGGGATGTGCCTCAGATATAGCAACATTATCTTCACTTAGCACAGCGATGTCCATTCACTCATCTTTCTTGGCAACCTGTCAGGCAGCAGCTGCTGATTTGGTATTGCTGGTGTGGTGCAGGGTGGCAAAGTTTCCTGAATCCTATCATGATCTGTCTCGGACACAGGTTACATTCATTCTAAGAATGGAGAGTTGCCTGCAAGTAGTGCGGCACATCAGCATACATATTGTATCTGGTAACAATGATGCCAAACAACCTTTGCAGTGCAGCATTCACATGTGCTACCATGCACTGGAAATGGTGGAGGAAACTAAAGAGAATTGGAGGTCCAATCTACTCCATCACTGCCAATATGATCTCGGATAGTCAGTCTGTTTTGGACATCACAAACAAACCACATTCAGTGATAAACAAATGGTGCAGTGTGTCCCTAAATGGAGAAATGTAAGACTAGAATACACAGAAAAAATGTAGTGAGGGATGTCATGTCACATTGGAGACTGGTCCCTACATGAAGCAATGGGTGAAAGGAGTAGAAGGTAAAATGTCGCCAAAGGCATAATGGTGAGTATGTGTTCAACTCAGCTAGTGAACCAAAAAAAATTGTAAAGTAAACTCGCGAATACCCATGAAAAACATTGATGGATTATATGGCGTGCTCCATTATCTAAAACTCAATTTCTGCAACCAGTACTCAACTGAGATGTGTAGGGGTGATGAGAGAACCACGGAGAAAATGCAGCTGGAGAGACATTTCATCCCAACATATCACCATCATGTAAACAATTAAGGATCCCAAGGTCTCACATCCTCACTATCCAACCGTTTTGGATCCTGGTAATCCTGCCACCAATGGCCATCTTAGTGGTCTGTGTTACCGCTGTAGGAGATGGGAATTTCAACATAATGTGGAGGTGCAACAGAAAGAAAAAATTACTCACCTTAGTAATTGTGTTTCTTCTAATGTAGTCTTTCTGTATTCTGACATATGCAGTTATCCCCAGCACTTGAACTGCCCCCAGAGAGGAAAGAGTTAACTATGCTAGAGCATAGAACGTTGGGCTCAAGCTTGGTTCAAACCTCTGTCTGCTGCACTACAAAGTGTAACTGTCAGAGTCTTACGAGCTAATACTAACTAACTATACCTCCCAAGTAGAAATTGTAAATAAACTAGCCAACAGGCAACCAATTGTTTGGGTCCCCAAAAAGACTCAAGTCGAGAGCCCCAAAATAATAACCAGGTAGTGAACCAACATAACTACAAAAACATTACTCACACCCTTTTCTAAAAGAGGGTAGTGCCACGTACACCCCTGAGGTGCAACACTGTACCTGCCAGCCCACTTCCCAAAACACAGGTTCTGAGAGGGGAGGTCAGAATACAGCAAGACTCCATTAGAAGAAACACAGTTACTAAAGTGAGCAATTTTTTCTTCAAACATGAAGTCTTGCTGTATTCTGACATATGCAGACTACCAAGCAGTACCTCCAAAGAGGAGGGTACAGAACCTCTGCAGTACTGCTGTACCAAACCTAGCATCACTCCAGCCTGGATATCCAAAGAGTAATGCTTGGTGAATGTATGGACTGTTTTCCAGATGACTGCTTTGCATATTTCTAACAAGGGTATATCTTTGGCAGCAGCCAGAGAAGCATCTGTACCTCTAGTCGAATGAAGCCTCAGGAGTGAGGGTGGCATTTTGCCTAGCTTTTCATAGCAGAATTGTATACAAGAGACAATCCACCTGGCAACAGTTCTCTTAGTAGCAGACTTACCCTTTTCCACTTCACCATAAGTGAGAAACAACTGAGAGCAGTCAGATCTAAGTGCCTTAGTGTACTCCATGTAGTAGCTAAGTGCCCTCTTAACATCCAAACTGTGTAGCCTTCTTTCTTCTAAAGAAGAATGAACAGTGAAAAACACAGGAAGAGACATGGACTGATTCAGATGAAAATCTGAAACCACCTTGGGTAAGAACCTCCTATTGGTTCTCAGGACCACCTTATCTCTATGGAATGAGATAAAATCCGGTTCCACTGACAGAGCTTGTAACTCACTAATACACCTGGCAGATGTGATGGCTACCAGGATCACAGTTTTCCAAGTCAAATACTTAAGTTCTGCTGAAGCCAATGGCTCAAAAGGGAGTTGCATAAGCTGAGCAATGCAAACATTAAGATCCCAGGCAGGAGTTGGGGTCTTTGAAAGGAGGGTTGGTATGAAGCAAACCTTTAAAGAACCTAGAAAAAACAGGGTGAGATGCCAAGGAGGAAGCTTTCCCACTGACAGAAATGCTGAGACAGTTGCTAAGTGCACTTTCAGAGGCTGGCCTGAGACCTAGGCCATTGAGATGAACCATATAATCCAGAACAGCAGCTGGATCAGTAGTGTCTGTAAAGCATCCTTATTGGAGCACCAAATGCTGAATCTCTTCCATTTGAAATATAAGTTTTTTTCTGGTGGAAGGCTTTCAGAAGTTTTAAGAATCTCCAGCACCCCTTGAGACAGATGCAGATTTGCATACTCTAACTCTTCAAGAGCCAAGCCTTGAGGTTGAGAGACTGAAGATTGGGGTACTAGATTCTTCCCTGAGAGGAGGTTAACAGGTTGTGCCCTTTGGGAAGATGGACTGCGAGGGACATCAACAGTGGATACCTAGCTGTCTGGCCCTAGTCTCGATGCAATCAGGATCACCTTGCATGGTTGTGACCTGATCTTGACTAGGACCTTGAATAACAGGGAAAGGGAGGAAAGGCATAAAGGAATTTGCCCCCACAATCCAGAACCAGAGCATCCAGGGGAACTGTGCCCATGACTGGGGTCTTCAGCAGAAGAGAGGAAGTTGATGATTGTCTGGGGCTGCAAAGAGATCCATCTCTGGCGTGCCCCACCTAGAAGAACTACTTTCAAAATGAAGGGTCCAGGGCCCATTCGATGGCCCTAAGAGATCCTGCTCAGAGCAACTACTAGCACATTGTCCTTCCCTGGGAGATGGACTGCTACCAGAAATGCCTGCAGGGCATAAGTCAGGGACCAAATTTTCATGGCTTCCGTGCACAAGGCTGGAGACTGAGTGCCTCCCTGCTTGTTGATGTACCACACTGCGGTGGTATTGTCTGTCTTGACCTGAACCACCTTGTTCCTCACTGAGTTTGAGATAGCTTGGAGAGCCAGGAATATTGCCCTGAGTTCCAGAAGATTGATATGAAGTAGAGACTCTTGAGGGGACCACATCCCTTGTGCTGTGAGGAAACCTAAGTGAGCTCCCCAGCCCAGGAGAAAAGCATCTGTGGTTAACACCACTGAATGAGTCTTACTGATGAATTGCCTGAGATTGTCCTGATCCAGCCACCACTGGAGAGCTTGGAGCAGAGTCTGAGTCACTGGAATCAATTTTGTTACAGGATCTTTTTTCTGAGACCAAAAGGACCTCAGATGGAACTGAATGTCCCTCATCTGAAATCTGGCTCCCTGTACCACCGCAGTGGAAGCTGCCATTTGGCCCAGGAGCTGAAGAAAATGTCTTGCTGGTTGAGACACCAGAAAGCGGAAAGAAGAGGCCAGATCTGTGAGGGCCTTTGCCTTGCCGGAGGAAAAAAGCCTTTGCTTGGACAGTATCTAACTCTATCCTATGAAGGTCAGGAGTTGCACTGGTTTAAGAACTGAATTTGGTAGGTTTAGGAGGAATCCTAGGGAAGTGAGAAGTTGTTGTGTCACTTGCAAGTTTGACTTGACTTGGTCTGGAGACTGCCCCACAATGAGCCAGTCATCCAGGTATGGAAAAATGGAGATGTTCTGTCTCCTGAGAAAGGCCACTACTACTGCTAGGCATTTTGTGAACACCCTTGGAGCTGATATTAGTCCGAAGGGCATTGCTCTGAACAGATAATGGCCTGAAGGCAATTTGAACCTGAGGTACTATTTGTGGGAGCACCTGATGGGAATGTGGAAAGTAGGCATCTTTTGAGGTCCAGGGAGGCTAACCAATCCCCTGGCCTCAGAGAGGGTAGAATTATTCTAGACTCACCATTTTGAATCTTGGCTTGACAAGATGCTTGTTTAGGTACCTTAAGTCTAGGATGAGCCACCACTCCCTGTCTTTTTGGGGTAAGAAGTATCTGGAGTACAGACCCTTGCCCCTGTGTGGAGTAGGAACTTTCTATGGTTCTGAGAACTAGCAGAGAGGAAACCTCTGCCTCAGAGGCAATGGTTTCGGAGATGTTTGTAGGTGGAAAAGACCTGACCTCAGTTTTGGAAATTTTTTGAAGCTGAGGGCCAGTCCCTGGCTTACGACTTCCAGGATCATCTTGTCTGAGGTAACAGACTTCCAGGCCTGGAAGTAGCAAGCCAGCCTGCCTCCTATTGGAATAGGGGAGTCGACCCAGGCTGACACATCAGGGTGTCTGCTTGGTAGCAGCCTTAGACTGGGAGAAGGATGCAGCCCTGCTCATCCCCCTTCTGCCTCTCCCTCTGAAGAACCCCCTTGGAGGAAAAGGAGAGGAGGCCTGCACCTGGTAGAAAGGCCAGTGAAAAGGCCTGCCCCTGTACCAAGCCTGCTGCTTTTGAGGAGTTGCCTGACTTTCCTTGGCCTGTGCACTCCAGTTGGTGGTCCTGTACTGATCCATATTTTTCATGTAATTCTCTGTCTGCTCCCCAAACAGAAAATTACCCACCACAGGGAAATCCATGGCCTTAGCCTGAGTGTCCTGTGAGAGGCTAGTACATCTGAGACAAGCAAATCTCCGAAGAGACACAGATGTAGCCATGACTTGTGTTGATACATCATTTGAGTCCACATCAGCATGAAACTGGATTTTAGATGCCTCAATCCCATCAGCAGCCACCTCCTCCAGCTCCTTGGCTAGCTGTGGGGAAGCAATCTGGACTTCTGGTATCTGGCTGTGTAGGCCATACAGTTTGCCTGCCTGAGTCCCAAGGAGGATGCCAAGTACTGTTTTTTGGCCTTAGCATCCACCTTCCTAGAGTCTTAATCTGGGGGGTGTGAAGCCAAATATATGTTAGCCTTGTCACAGGCTGCAGCCTGCACGACCCCAACATGGCTGCATTGTTGGAACAAGAACTCTGTACCTGAGCCTGACGACATATACCTCCTGTACATTCTCTTATCCATAGGAGGTAAAGAATTTGGTGTTTGAAAGATTTTTTGTGTCTGTTTCCCAAAAGATTTATGGAGGGGAATAGACAGCCTTTTGGCTCTGGGATGTCCATCATTTCTACAAAATCAGGCTCCTCTTCTTCCTCAACAGCTTCAACCAGAGGGAGCTGGACGGTCTCTGCCACTTTTTTGTAAAACAAATAGTGGAGTGGGGACTCAAAGCCTGGGAGGGGAAACATTAGAAGGCCAGTCGGGGGAGATGTCCGGTTCAATGGGCTCATCCAGGCCTTCCACACCACTTCCACCACCGTTCCCTTCTTTCCCCTCCAAATCTGGTTCATAATACTCACCCAGACAATATTCCGGAACCGGGGGAACCAACTGAACTGAGCGCCTACCAAGAGGTACGGGATCGGATGGAACCGGACGAAGTTTTTCTACAATATTTATTGCCCTGGCTATCTTCTGCGGTTGGACGTTGCAGTTCTGGATCCGAACTGGCCGATTTCTTCTTCTTCTTTGCCAGAACCGATCCCATCAGGATTGGCTCTCCTTTTGCCTGAAGGAGTATCGCCCAGGTCAGTAGACACTCCCTCAGGTTTGGTCGGAACCGAACCGGACTGGCCATCTGGATTAACGGACTTCTCAGCCTCCTTTTCCCCAGGCCCACCCAATCTCTTATCCAGAGTGGCCTTCGGAACATTTCTGCAGATTTGGCAGTCTGAATAGAGGTGGTCAAACCCCAGACAAACACAGGTGGTGTGAGGGTCTGCCTTAGCAAAGGCATCCCCACACTCACTATAGTGCTGAAACCCAGTGGGCCCATTTTTTTTCTTGGGTTTCTCAGACATGGCCAGCCTAACCAATTACTCTCTAGCAGCTTAAAAGCCAAGTAAGACCCCCCCATCAGTTACCAACTGTGTTACGGGTCATGGAAAAAAACTTTTAAAATTAAGTTTTTTTGAAACTGATAGCGACCGGTACCTCACACTAAAATTAAGAATAACACAATCGGTTCCAAACCAGACCAACAGACAGACTTTACAATTTCCGCAGAAAATTAAACACTAAAACAAAGTCCACTGCCTACAACACTTACTGTACCGCAGACAGGGATCTGAACCGAAAGAAAAATAGCAAAAAAACAGTATTTAAACCGACTGACTTTACCAAACTGAGCATGTGAAGGAGAGATCTAAGCGACTGTTGAGTTAGGCGGAGTAAAGAATCCAATGACTACACTTTGAAGTGCAGCAGACAAAGGTCTGAACTGAGCTCGAGCCCAACGTTCTATGCTCTGGCGTAGAGTTAACTCTTTCCTCTCTGGGGCAGTTCAAGTGCTGGGGCTAACTGTGTATGTCAGAATATAGCAAGACTACATGTTGTTTGAACATATTTTCTCATTTGTGGGGCAAGATGCGGTGAAGGAAGGAAGAAATGAGGTGTCTTTTGAGAAGTGTTAGGTTGCTGAGTAATATGCAGATCACATTGTGAATGACAGTGATGGAAACCTCCAGATTCAGGCTTAGAAAGAATGCGACATATCGGTGGCTGCAGCCAAAGGCACAAAAAAAGGCTCTCAGATCATTGTGAGACTTGTGAATTAGCTCACCATGAAAATAATAGAGTGAGATACCTATGCATCAGACAGGAGATTGGACCATGGGCATCTGTGACCACTTCTGAGACATGAACATTGCTCTATCGAAAAAAGCATCCAGAGTGTGCTGGAATGTCAACTTCTCCATGTTTGGAGATTTCAGTGCAGTTTCATGTTTGTCCACAACTACCATGGAAAGAATTTCCTTGGTGTCCAGATCCATGGTGGTATATGTTCAGTACTGCACACAATGTCCCGGACTATCCATAAGACTGTCACCTGTGGGCCAAGTGCAATGTGTTACAAGGATGACAATGCTTGGAGTGCGTATTGAAACTGACAGCACTCTGATCATAAAAAATAAACATTTGCATACCCATGATAGCCACTGGTTTGTTTGTTCTTGCTACCATGAGGTCCCTCTCCATTTGACCCCAGTAGGTCTCAATCACTGGGATGGTGTACATTCGTTGGTAACGGTAGAATGAAGATACGCTGATAAAGACATGGTTCATAAACCGATACATAGGTTCATAGGGTATACAAGTCTGAGGGACAGGCCCTTAATTAGACTCGCCATCATTAATTAATGATGGTATACAATTTGTTCTCACCCATGTATAAGTCAAGTTCTTGTTTAAAAGATTCAGAGATTGACTTGATACCGCATTTGCTGGGAGAGTTCCACAAATGTGGAACTCTTTGTGATACAAAGTTTTTCCTCTGTACTGTTTTACATAATTCAGCATATAATCTGAGATTATGTGATCTAGTACTCTCTAAGGGTGATTGTCTAGTTAAACAGTTGGATTCCAGAAACAATTCATCCTTAAATGCCTTATAGGCCTAACATATATCACCTCTAAGAAACCTATATTTTTGAGAAAAAAGTCCTACATTTCTAAGTCTATCACCATATTCCAAGTGTGCCACTTTAGAGACTGACTTAGTCATTTTACGTTGGACTGATTCATACATTTTCACATCATTAATGGCAGTAGGTGAACAAAAAGGGGCACAATATTCCATATGTGTTCTAACCATAGTCATATATAATGGAATCAGAACCTCAGCTTCTCGACTTTTATATGTTTTAAAAACATCTGAGTATACCATGACATTTTTTAGCAGTGATATTGATATGGAGGTTCCATTTTAGGTTATAAAGATTGTCACACCAAATCTCATTCAGAAGTAGTTTCTTCAAGTTAATATTATTTATATGGTAATTGGCCATGCAGTTATTACCTCCCGATGCATGACTTTACATTTTCCAATATTAAAAACTAATCCATAATAATTTGCCCAAGAATAAAGGTTATTTAGGTTATCCTGGAGCAATTTGACAGATGCTTTATTAGTAACAATTCCTCAAAATTTACTGTCTTCAACATATTTATGGAACCATATACCGCTATTTGCTTGCATATCAGAAATCATGATATTAAATAAAATTGGACAAAGCACAGACACCTGAGGTACTCCACTACTAACAGTACACCAATCGGACCTACATCCACACAGAACTACCCTCTGTATCCTATCCTCCAACCAAGATGAGATCCATTCGATAATATTAGGATGCAAGTGTAATTTGTATAGCTACATACATGAGAATGATTTTACCCAAATTATTGTCAGACATCAATATGGCACTTGCAGTAATCAAATCACCAGCATTTAGTCCATGCCTCAGATGGGGTTGACTCAGCCATTTGTATGCTATGTGCCCAGCTGGACATAACTGGAACAAAAATAATAATTAGAATTTATGCACATAAACAGTTCAATTGAGAAGACAATTTAATAAATGCACAGACACCAACCCAAGTCAAAGTTAAACAGGTTCCAGTACTTCTTGACTTTATGGTAATCCATGTCCACGTGTGGTGCATGATATAAATTGACATTTCTGTGCAAGTTCCATGATGTTGTCCATGTGCACCATAAACATGGGTTGTTTGACAAGCGACTGTGTGAATGAGAAGTCCATGGTGCCACTGTCTTCACATTCAATATTGTCATTCTCATACCCTTGATCGGCCATCTCATCAGAAGGCAGTCCAAGGGCATCAACCTCAATGGATGTCACTTCCAATGGATTCAACATAAGGTCAGTACTGTGACAAAAATGGGCAACATAATAGAGTGTAAGATTGCATGTGTGTGATCATGAAGGCAATACTGGAACACAATATATGCACTTATGAGAAAACAATAAGTTGACCAATGTTACTTCTGATCATTCACACAGTCTTCAGGTGGCACCATTGTTTTTTCATCACTCCTGACCCTCTGACAGGCAACAAATGTGTCACAGTCACGGCTAATGCTCATCCTGTGAAACTAAAAAAAAAGACGACATGAAATTGTCATGAAACAGAATAATATATATAATAAAATAAAATGACAATTTGTACATTCTGATGACTTACTGAGTGGTAGACATGTACAGAAATTTATCATTTGATCATGTCTCTGTGTACCCATAAAATGTAGCAACAACATTTGGTGCCTCTGAGGTGGCAATGTCACTTTCCAAATGGTCTTCTGTATTAAACCTGCATTTATAACACACAGAGACAAATGCTAACCAAAATAATAATGTCAAATGATAACATTTATTTCAAAATGCGACGCCACACTTGCTGAAGCTTACATGTGGCTAGCTGCAATATCACTAAGGTCACGGGAATGACCCGTGGAGGTGCCATTCACATATGATGTTGTACAGTGGCCCATCCTCATTTTTCCACTTTGTTGTGGGGTTGAATGAAATATGGGTTCATTGGCTATGACCAGTGTATTCTCAATGTTGATTTGATGATACCTGATTGCCAGAAAAATAGAGACTGTAGTAATTCATGTATGTGATGGGAGACAAAAAAGACCATTCTGTTTGCATACATTCACATATACAGTACTCACAAGTCCAGCAAACAGCGTGCAACCTGGGCATGTGTAGTGAGTTTTAGTCTATCCTTTAGCAATACCCAATGCACTATTTCATCACCAATAGCAATCACGGGTCTTTGAACATTTTGAATCCAATTCTTTCTTCTACCTTTTATGTGCTGAATCCATTAACTTTAAGGGACAACCCATCTTGGAGCGTTTAGGGGCATTCAGTATTTGGGTGCTTGATGCTGCCATGGGTGCACAACCTGTGTTCCTGCAATACATCATTAAAAAAGTGTGTCAGTTTGAACCATGTGTAAATTAGTTACATGGGAAATAAAATTAAACCTCAGTTTCACAACACAAGCTACCAATAATGAATGCAAATGCCCATCTGTCACAAACAAATCAGTACAAGAATTGCATGGTATATACAAAGCCAAATTGATATCTGTCCATTAACAGAATTAATGCATTACCATGTTTTACTGGTGGTATGTGGTTTTTAAGAATGCTTATGGACTATTCGGTCATCACAGCACATGTATTTTGACACAGTTTGTTCATCCTGGGTGAACTTTTGGAATTATGAGCCAATGACACATGCAACATTATCTCCCTTGCTGAGCACTACAAATGCCAAAACTGCAATTCCTGAAAGTAGCCACTACATCCAGTTGAGGCAACTACAGATGGATCAGAGATGGGTGAGTCTCCCACCTTAAGGATGGGTGCATGGGGCTTGGAGGTCATGGAGAAGAGGGCATGTATGATTTCCAGAAATTTGCATGGTGGTTATCTTTGTTCAGAGCATGGATGCAAAGTACTTGGCCTTTGCACAACTAATAGCTGTGGTTCATCAAAGGCAGGCTTATCCACGAAAACATAAGACACCTCCTAAATCTAATTGAATGGCACCAAAAAAAAAGAAAACCCACACTTGCAGTATTCATGGATGCTGATAAAGCCTTTGACTGGCTGGACTGGGGATTCCTCTGCAAAATTCTGGGAGTGATAAGCCTGGGGAACAAGTTCATAGACAGCATAGGGGCCCTTGATGCTTCAGCATAGGCCACAGTCAGGTTTAACGGCATAACATCCCCTAGATTCCACCTACAGAGAGGTATCTGGCAGGGATGCCCACTCTCTCCCCTCCTTTTTGCCCTGTGCATAGAACCGCTGGCTGTCGTCGTGATAGACAACAAGGGCACAGAGGGTATCTGGGCTGGAGGTAGGGAACACAAAGTTTCTTTGTAAGCAGATGACACACTCTTCTACATCACTTTGCCCCACACCTTGGTGCCCAACTTGCTTGTGGTACTGGAGGAATATGTCCAAATATCAGGGTATAAGGTAAACATTGACAAGTATGAGACAAATGGGAGAGAGAGAGTTGGAGCAGGGCAACTGCCCATTCAAATGGTCACCAAATAATGTGGTTAGATATCTGGGAGTTAGGATCTCCACCCAAAGGAAATCACTCTGTAAACCAACTTATTCTAAGTTATGGGCTGAGATACAAGAGGATATAAATCGTTGGGATGACGTACCGTTAAGGTTTGGCAGTAGGATAAACACCTATAAAATGAATATACTACCTAGGTTGTTATTCCTGTTCTAGGCTCTGCCAATTGCAATCCCGACAACTTTGGGGGGAAACATAAAAAAAGCCATACTGAAATTTGTTTGGAGTACAGGTAGGCGCAGAACATCAGCTAGGAAACTATCACTGCCCAGGGAGAGAGAGGTGGATTAGCCATGCCTGACCTAAAATTATACTATTTGACAGTGCAGCTGGATCCAGTGGTGACCAGGAATAAGCAGGGTGATGCCTCGGGTTGCTGAGAGATAGTTTCATCCCAGAAGGGCAACATTCCCATTTGCTCTCCCTATGCCACCGACATGTACCTTGTGAGGTAGGAATCGCGCAGCACTTGTACCAGGCATACTATGAGGGTCACTGTGAAGGCATGGAACATCACAAGTACACCTAATGCCGTCGGCTCATTGACAGCAAGAGTTGAGTGACCCAGACTTCCTCCCCTCCCTTTCGTATCCAGCATACCGCAGATGGAACCGCCATAAGTTGGCTAGATACAGTTCCTTGATACAGAACAACAACATTTTGCCATTCCAGGATCTTCAGACCAAGTTTGCCCTCCCAAACTCAGAGTTTCACGATACCTCCAAATAAGGCACTACATGCAATCCAATCAAATAGTAGAAAAAGTAGAGAAATAAATGTCCTCCCTAGAGAATTTCTCTATTGGGTGGTCACCTTGATGATACCAGGAAAAAGTATCAGGGGCATACAGGGCTGGTCTGGGGACAAACTACAAGATGCTGAAGGACCTCAGAGCAAAATGGCAGGCATAATCGTGGACGGAGTTATTTGCAGAGGTATGGATAAGGGAGTGGGAAAGGGGACGGAGAGTCACAGCGTCTCCTGGTTGGAGAGAATATAAGTATAAGCCTTCAACCATGTTACTTCACACCCCTTCAATCATCCAACACTTTGCATCAACCAACTCGGACTTGTGCTGGAGAGGTTGCAGACACTCAGGCGCCCACTTTCATATTTTTGTGGCATGCGCACACACGCCACGAATTTCTGGGGTGACAAAATGGGAGAGCTTTCCATATTCGGAGGTGGTCAGCTCCCTGTGGACTTTAAACTATGGGTCCTGGGACAGGTGGGAAAGAGCTCAGAAACCCTAAGTCCCAAAAACTCTTCAGAATTCTGAGCTTAGTAACTCTCAAGGAGATTACAGCCAATTGGTGATAGCATCCCCCTACGCTCCGACTCTTTGAGTTCAGAGGGTGGAAAGGTCAAGAGAGTGGAAGCCCTTACTGCAAAGCTGAGGTCTCGGATGGATAAACACAGTGAGATGTGGGTAAGTGGGCAGCAAGTACACAGCACATAGGTTGGAATAGTTAGGAGTAGAAAAGAGTGAGTAGAATGCCTGTGGAGCAGTATTGATGGTGGGATATTGAATAAGAGGAAGAATCAGCATAAATATAGTATTAAGCAAAGAGATGATACTAGGTTGAGAGGAAGGGTGTTCAAAATAAGGACAAATTTAAGTGCACAGTTTGAAAAAGTTATAATTTATTTTTGTTTATTGCTTGTTGCATCATATTGAGATGGTGGTTCCTGGATTCCTCAGGCAGAAGGTACAATCCATGTCACCTACAAGATAACACTTCGGTTAATAAAGGGTAATGGAGGGAGGAAGTATTAAAGCAAACTGGTATAAATAAGATAATCTGGAGGGCCTAGATGTCTGCAGAAACTGTAACACTATATTTCCTTAGAGTAACCATCATGCAGGGTTAAGAGCTGTCCAGTAGATAAGGCCATCGTTATTTGTGAATATACCACTGATGTGTAATGGATTCTGCAAGGTGAAGAACGGATGTAATGTACTGTTTTCTCCTTTTCCATAATAAAGATAGTTAAAAAAAAAAAATAATTGTGTCTTTGTAGATTGTGTCCAAACAACCCACCAAGGATCAAGCCCTGCTTGGTCCATCACAGACTGGAGGCAGTGGTGGTAGTCCTGTATGAGTAAAAGTTCAGGTGTAAAGATTTCCGTAATCCAGTATGCATACTTCTATGAGGTGGGTCACAAGAAACCAGGAAACATGTACCAAGGGAGTAGGACAGGCACCCAGGGGGGCTCACAGTTGTCACAGGTGGCAGGAAGGAACAAAACATGTTCTTTCAAGGGGAGCTCCCCAACCCCCACCCTACACCCCCGTCCCCACCCCCAACCCGACACCCCAGCCACCCACCCCGACACCCTCCCAAACCCCTACCCCATACCCGACCCCCGGCAGTGAGTGCTTGCAGCCAGACCAATGGTGGGGATACAGCTGCCTGGTTAAAATTGTCCAGATTCCCATTGTGGTTCAAAACTTGAATTGTGTTATTAGGGAATCTTGTGCCACCCTACCTGTTAACCCGATGAAAAATAGGTTGTTGTCATCAACTGGTTTACTCACTGGATAAACAAAGAGGCAAAAACTATTCCCAGGGTTTGTGTTGAAACAGTTGATTTACAGTATGCGGCACCTCATTCTGTCCATACAGACAAAGGATGCAATTGAGTATAATTTTGTTTATGTCAGTAACGTTGTATTCAAATTTATAAATAAAATGTCCCTTGACTCACCTTAGGCTGTTCTTGGGACAACAAGGTCTGTACAGCAATTACCTTTGAAGGAGACTGCAAAGGTTTAGATTAGGGTTGTCCGGACCCGAAAAGGTCCTTACCCTGATTATTTGGATCTGGATCTAGGAGTGGCAATCCCCAGCTTTGGCAGATACAAGACTGTGAAGCTGCATATTTTCTGTTTATCAACAGTGAGTAATCAAACTTTGTGCTTCATAGACCATTGTTCCTCTTTTTCCACTGTACTTGGATAAAGTAAAATCTACCCCAAATCTGTGCGAAGCTGTTACTGTTCTCATGCCTTGCAATTGTGTGGTCCCCCAAGAGACTGGACACATTGTTCAGGACTGTAGTTTTCCACTAAGCAGTGGTGTTTTTCTTATGCAGGATGTGAAAACCATTCCAAGATGCATACTTAAACTGTTTTAACAGAAGGTTTGATGTTTTACTCAAACAATGGTTTGAGACAGTCGTGGAAACAAAAGGTGTGCAGACCAACATTTGGAGTGAACAGTTCAGCACTATCCGTTCCGTAAGGGCACCTACAAATTCATGTCATGGTGGCCAATGCATGAAGAGAAAGTTTACCCCATGGTTAGTGGTTGCGCTTCTTTTGTGCACCATTGTGCTCTGTCATGGCCAGTTGGCACACTGTCAAAAGTTAAAATCCTATACGATATGGGAAATGTCATTAGTTGCCACTACAAATTGGTGATCAGTTTGCCAGTGAAGAAAATTCTTGGTCCAATAACATATGGGATATGTAGATGTTTACGTTCAATACAAATTTCTGTTGTTCTGACATTGCCTTGTGCCCGATTTTAAACCTTGGGGTCAACTCTTGATTTTGTGTACCATTTTTGAATAAAGTCACACTATACAGCCCGTGACATGGTTTGGATAGTCATGTTAATGCTTCCTGTGTGTATTTACTGGTACACCGCTGGACACACGAACAGCATAGCTAAATGCTGAAGTTCTCTCCTTGGGACATGAGTTTACTTGAGGCATTTGTGAGTTTGCTTTTGTACACCACCACCCCTTTATGACCTCTAGAAATAAAAAGCCTGGCATACGTACTCAAGCTAGGGATGAGTTAAGGCTGGACATGAATGCTGAGAGCTTGTGGGAGACCATTAAGAAGGGGTGCAGGAGGCTACTAGGTCCCTCGCAAGGTAAAGTGCAAGCACTGTAGGACAGCCGTGTTGGTAGGACCAGGAGGTTCAGAAGAAGTGAGAGAAGAAAAGGCTGCCGATACATGTTGAAAGCGCTCAAGGGAGGAGAGAGATGAGACGATGTCCAGGAGGGTCACCGGGTGGTAAGAGTGGACAAAGCCAGGATGGAGCAAAACCTGGCCATCGATATCTGGAGGGGGTAAAGGTGTTCTTTACATACATAGGAGAGAAAAGGAAAGCTAGAGCACAGATCAGCAGGATTAGGACAGGGGAGGGATGGGCTCAGGAAGCAGGGGAGCAAGTAGAGGTACTAAATGATTACTTTGCCCCAGTCTTTACTGGTGGAGCAGAGATCCTTCTGTCCCGATGGGAGGGAAGGCCCACAGAAATAGGAGGTCACCAAGACTATGGTCGACCAAACGAGGTTAAGATGGGTAGGTGCAGAAACTAGAGGGGGTGGGGACAGGAGGGGCTAGTGGATGGGTGGGGTGGTGCCTGGTTGAGGTAATCACAGTGGATCGGGTGAGGGTGGCTCTCCAGTTGCTAAAGACTGAGAAGGCAACAGGGCCAGATGTGCTGCATCAGAGGGTACTGAGGGAGTTGGTGGATGTACATGCAGCTCCACCAGCTGCACTCTTCAAAAAATCTCTCTGCAGACAGGATGGGTGCCTCAAGACTGGAGGGTGACCCATGTGGTGCCTATCATCCACAAGGGGTCTAGAGAGGAGATGGGGAACTACAGGCCTTTAAGCCTAACGTCTATGGTAGGTAAGGTGATGGATGGCATCATCAAGGAGAGCCTTGGGGGCAGCACAAAGGTTGAGCACCTAGACCACAGGTAGTATGGCTTTGTTCCGGGAGATCATGCCAGAACAACCTTGTGGAGTTTTATGACTGGGTGATGGTGGCCCTGGACTGACATAGGCCTCTGGACATCCTCTATCTGGACTTCAGCAAAGCGTTTGATTTTGTACCCCACCATGGACTGCTAACAAAGCTGGGGGTGGTGAGGAGGATCAGTTGCTCAGGTGGGTAGAAAATTGACTTATGGGGCGAATACAGAGAGTAGTGGTTGGTGGAATAGTCTCCTCTCACAGAAGGGTCATCAAGAGGGGTCCACCAGTGTTCTGCCCTGGGGCCACTCCAGTTCAATGCCTATGTCTCAGACATAGGGAGGGGTATCAGGAGTAAGCTGAGGCTCTTTGCAGATGACTCAAAGCAGGGAGCAATAGTGGACAGGTAGGAGGGGAGAGTGGTCCTCCTGAAGGACCTGGATACCCTGGAGGGGTGGTCAAGAAGATGGGAATTGAAGTTTAATGCAGGGAAGTGTAGGGTGCTGCATCTGGGGGTCAGAAACACGGGGCATGCACACGCCTGGGGTGGTCACACTGCAAGCCTCGTGAGCGAGAGAGACCTGGGGGGGGGGTGGTTGACGTCAAAATGAATAACACTGAGAATTGTCAAAGAGACACAGCAAAAGCAAACAGGATAATGTGCTACATAGCCAGGGGGATTACCTCCAGGAAGAGGGAAGTGATCCTCTTTCTGTATAATGCCCTGGTCAGGCTGCCCCTCCAGTACTGTGTGTAGTTCTGGAGACCACACCTTAAGAGAGACATAGCACTGCTGGAAAGGGTCCACAGGAGGGCGACCAGGGTGATCTGGGGCATGAGGGAGGTAAGTCCATGAGCAGAGACTGAAGAGCTCAACCTGTACACAGGAGAGGAGACACTGGGAAGACATGATAGAGGTCTAAGTACGTAAATGGAATCAAGAAGGGTGAGCCAAGGAGGGTGCTGAGGCTTAAGGGGTGGGGAACAACCATGGGGCATGTGAGGAAACTGCAGGTGATGGGGAATTACAGGGTAATGTAGGAGACACTAATTCACTGAGATGGTGGTAGAGCCATGGAGCACTGCACAGGAGACTGGTGGAACAGGCACAGTGGAGTAATTCTAGAGGGGTGGAGAGGCACAGGAGGACTGCAGCCATGAATTCCCTCTCTGGGGGTGGGGAGTGCAGAAATCAGCTACCAGTAGGGGCTGGCTACTGAGCAGACATGATAGACCATGAGGCCTATTCTGCAGGCTTTTAGTAGGTTAGCATGTTAGCGGGGAGAAAGGGTGGGCAAGATAACGGTCGAAAGACAGACATCTATACTTCACTGTGGAAGAGGGGGGTAGCATGTGGACCAGCCTGCACAGTCAGACTGCTGAAGCTGGCACTGTTTAGTATTTTGAGTCAAGAGTTGACATATTTGTGATGTAGTGTGGCATTGAGAGTAACAGCACGAAAAAAGTAAAAATACTACAGTGTTTTCAGAACGAAAGTTAGACCTCCAGCTGGGATGCAAGTATGCTGTTGTTCAGCAGGGAAGGAAGAAAAGAGGAGCCCCAAGTTCATTCAACCAGTGGTCCAAGCTGTGTATGTGCAGTCCAGCAGGGCACTGTAGGTTTGAAGAGGGACGACTAGATGAAATAGTCTTCTGTATGTAAATATTTTCTCTGAAGGTTGACCATCACAGCACTGCATTGTAAGTGAATATGTTGTATGCAGTTGTATGCCTGCCTGGCTCTTCTGATTCTGAAAAGACAAGGTCCAATTCTTCAAAACTGGACTAAACAGTCCTGGTTTCATTGTCTTAAGATTATGTTTCAGACACGCAACAACATGCTCAGGTTCTCATACTGTCAGCCCTGCATTGGTCTCTGGTTTGCATTAAGCTGCTAGAAGGTTGACACAGCCTTGCCATTGCCAACCAATTCCCCAAGAAGTCCAGGATATCAACATCCTCTCCAGTTCACTAAGTGACCACTCCCCAGTCTTTTCCGTGGTTCTCTACCACCAATAAACCGGTACCTAGAACAATTCTGCACGCACTTCCGCCCAGGTGGCCTCAGAAAACTCATATTATATCTTGCCCAGATGGACTGGTCCCTCATCAGCTGTACACCGACCACTGACTTGGCTCTGGACCTCTTCAAGCACTCCTTCATCAAGGCCTGCAGCCTCTTCACTCCCCTCGCCAGGACCTGCACCAAAAAACAAAATGTGCCATGGGTCACCCCATCCCTCATCCAGAAACTCAAATAAAGGATACCTCTGGCACATCACTGTTGAATCTGTCAAGCCAGAGGACAGGCAAGCATACAACACAAAGTGCAATAAGTGTTTCGGCTATTCGACTGGCTAAGGCAGAGCACTATCACTCCACCTTGCGCCTCCTGGGGTTCAGCCCGAACTTGGAATAACATGAAAGAAACTGAACGGGAAGTCTCGCCCCCCGTCCTCCCAACTCTCCATTAACGGTACTGTCACCACAGATCCCCTTGGCATTGCAGACTGCCTTATACCATGTTCTCCGACCTTAGCGCCCATCCTGCCGAGCAGTTTCTTTGACCCTGTCCTGGCTTCTCAGCTCCCGACCCTCCCTCGCCCACCATTTTATCTTCACACAATATCCCCACTAGAAGCCAGGCCATATCTGCAAAAAGCCCTCAATAGCAATAGCCCCAGTAATGACCCCTTGGACACCAGGATCCTATGTCGGGTCTTAGATGTTTGTTCTGATCCCCCTTACTGACCTACTTAACCACTCACTGTGTCTGGCTCAGTTCCCCTATGCCTGGAAAACAGCAGTTATCACACCCATACACAAGAGTGGGAATCGGTCCTCCCCCAGTAACTACTGACCAATCTCTATCCTACCTCACTCTCTAAAGCGCTTGAAAAAGTGGTAGCAGACCAACTCACTGAGTACCTGACCAAGTTTGATATTATGTGCCCTGAGCAGCATGGATTTCGCTTAGGTCACAGCACCACTACTGCTCTCCTGGAATTCTCTAACTTCCTGCACTCTCCCTAGACTCTGGCAACCTCACTAGAGCAGTGTTCATCGACCTCTACAAGGCCTTTGACACGGTCTGCCATCCCCTCTTGTGTGACTAACCCCTCCACATCAGTTTCTCCGCTGGTCCCCTTGCATGGTTCACCAGCTACCTCTCAGCTAGATTCCAGTGCATAAAATTAACAGCTCCTTGCCCGACATCTGACCTGTCCGCTCCGGAGTACCCCAGGGCTCCATCCTGGGACCCCTTATCTTTAGTCTATCTTAAGACACTCCCCACCACCTGTACTAGTAGAATAGTCCTCTATGCAAATGACGCAGTAATATTTTCCTCACACCCTAACCCTGCCTCACTACAGGCCTCCCTCCAGCATGCCTTTCACCAAGCAGAACAGTGGTTCACTGATCATAGGTTGGTCATGAACCTAAAAAAGACTAAGACAATGCTCTTCACGCACCACCAAAGCAAAGCCAGAAATGCTCCTCTCCTGATACTTCCCAGCACTATGCACCCCTAGAGCAAGTGTCCTCCTATAAATACTTGGGTATCACTTTCGAATCTGCCCTCACCTTCCACTCCCACATCAGCTCCCTCTCTGCCACCACCAACACCAGGATCAGACTTCTATATCATGACAGGGATTGCCTTCCCCTGATGCTCTCCAGCTGGCCATCACCTCATCTGTCCTGTCCCTAATGGACTACGGCCTGCCTGTCTATACAGCTATTGACAATACTGTACTTGCCCAAATCCAGCTCTCCATTAACAAGGCCTACAGGCTCCTGACCGGAGCTACCAGGTGCACTCACACCTGTCTGCTGTACTCCACTGCCAACCTGCTTAACCTAGAGTAGAGAATCCACTACCAGACTTTCTTCCTAGCCAGAAAAACACTTCTCAGGCTGTCCTCCCCCCCGGGGTAACCCCCTCCCTTCACTGGGCCACCTCTACTGTTTCCACCTGCTGTACCTGTAAGGCCACCCTACTGGTACCCAGAACCAGGACGTCCCTAGCCCAGAGGTCCTTCTGCTACAGAGCCCCCTCCTGGAGGAACTCCCTCCCAGCCAATATCACCAACATCCCTAAAATTGGTCCCTTCAAGGCGGCCCTCCAGGAGCCACCTATTAACCCACCCTGCTGTAATTGCACCTAATTTCAGTCTCCCACTCTCCTTTGGACCTTCCCTGTGAGGCCTAACTGACAGTCTCTCTCGGATTCTGACAATATCCCTCGGACTGCTTATATCTACACCCCCGCCTCACTACCTGTCCGCTCTTCCTTCCTGCACTAATACTACTGTTCCCCATAGGGCATTTGTTTGCATACCATATCAGCTCTTGACACCTGTCACCACAATGTGTTCGCTCAATATATGACAGCTCTGCAGACCAAACATTGTATGTCTCTGTACTCTGCTTAACTGAATGCTGCTCATGTATCACTGAGGTGTTATCCTCCTATAACACTTGTCTGAAACCTTGTAGCTATTATTTGAAACCTTATAACTATTACTGTATATTGATCTATGTAATATTGTCTGTCTTTGTTCTCTATAATGAGGTGCCTTTGTAAACGAGTCTTTGACTCAAAGGTCTGTAAATCAGATATGTACAAATAAAAAAAAAAACAAAATTGCTGATTGAGTACTGCTGACTCACACAGTCTATTTCCATGATAAGATTTGTGGTGAATGCTGTCACTGTGTAAGTGATTTAGGCAGGAGACGGGGACAGGTAACTAACATACTAAAAAAATGCCAACAGAGGAGGCATCATGGTCTTTTGTGTCTGCTCGATAGTCAGGACCCATTCTGGATGCAGACTTTGCTGTCCCTCCAACCCTTTGGGTTTCTCTGTCCACAGTGCAACATATTCCTCTTGTACCTATACCTGTCCCATCCACTCATATACCCCTCTGCAGTCTCTGCCTCCACCAGTCCCTTGGCAGTGCATTCCATGGTTCCAGCACCCTCTCAGTGAAGTAACACCTCCTTCTCTCCCCATGAGTGTCCCCCAATCCCTCTAGCTTCCACCTGTGTCCTCTAGTTGCCCCCCCTTTCCTTTGAAGCACCCCGACTGAGACTGACCTTCTAATCCCCTTTATGTTCTGTAAGACCACTATCATGTTACACCAGTCCCTCCTCTAATCCAGAGTGTACATGTTGAGCTCTTTGTACCCTATCCAGGAGTGTAATGTCTCTTTAAGTGCAGACTCCAAATCTGCACACAATACTCGAGGTGTGGCATAACCAAGCAATTCTACAGAGGATCACTTATGCCCTTCTGTAGGTAATCCCCATAACGATGCATCCCAGCATCCTATTTGATTTTGCCATCGACCTCCTACAGGTCTCATTGTTCATCCAGACATTTAACACCACCCACAGGTCACTATCGCACTTCAAGACTTGCAGTGTCTCAAACCTGGGACAAATTTTTAGTGGATGTTGGAATATCACCTTGTAAGCTGGGTGTGGACTGTTTTAAGATAAATTACATGCTCTGTGTGGGATTGTGTAGGTATAGGGACTGGTAGGACTGAATATCTGTAGAGCCACGTGTTGCCCTGACCAGTGATTAACCCAGAGGGGTTGTTGTATGGTGACCTAAAAGGACTGCTATGACGATGGGGAGGGGACCACACGTCACTCAAGCAGTTATCTTTGGGAGAGTGGTTGGGTACACAGGGTGTTGTGCATTACTGACACTGGACTGGGCTTGGAAGGTTGGGGGTTGCCCCTTAATTTGACCACTGTCCGCCAGGACTACATCCAGTGTCCTGAACTCCCTAGTTGGCTCACCCACCTACTGGGTCAGGAACATATCAACCTCTACTCCTTGGCCACTGGTATGTCATAGTCCCCCAGTCTGTTCCAGGCACGTTTAGGTCACCCATGAACACTACCCTTACCTTGCTCAATGTACTGTGACATACAAGATTTCCCACCAAAATCTTCCAGAGCCTCCACCAGTGCGAAGGGGGAAGCCTGTATGCCACCCCAATCTTTACTCCTGTACCACCCGGTGTTTGTAGGGTGCCCCAAATTGCCTCAACACTGCTCCAACAGCTCCTTGGGCAGCGCATTCCATGGTTCCACCACCCTTTCAGTGACATAACTTCTACTCCTCTCCCATCTGAGCCTGCCACCTTCCAGCTTACACCCGTGTCCTCTCGTCGCCCCCACCTCCTTTGTTTTGGAGCACCCTGACTGGACCCCACCTATTGATCCCATTGATGCACTTAAAGACCTCTATCATGTGCCCCCTGTACCTCCTCTCCTCCAGGGGGTACATGTCGAGCTCCTTGAGCCTCTCCTCATAGGGCCTCTTCCCAGGACCCAGATCATTTTGGTTGCCCTCCTTTGGACCTTCTCAAGGAGGGTAACATCACTCTTTAAATGTGGTCTCCAAAACTGCACAGAATACTCGAGATGTGGCCTAACCAAGCAGTTGTACAGGGGAAGGATTACTTCAGCCGTTCTGGAGGTAATCCCTCGGAGATGCATCCCAGCATCTTATTTGCCCTTGTCAATGCCCTCCTACAGGTCTCAGAGTTGTTCATTTTGCTATCTACCACTACACCCAGGTCCCTCTCACCCTCAGTGACTTGAGTTGTGCCTCCTCCCAGGGTATACCTCTGGCTTGGATTCCGGACTCCCACGTGCAAAACCTTGCACTTCCCCACACTGAATTTAAGTTTCAATTTTCCAAACAACCTATCCAAAGCTGTCAGGTACTCCTGCAAGGCCACTCTACCCTCCTCCGCATCCACCATTGCACCCAGCTTTGTGTCATCTGCAGAGAGACTCATTTCACTCATGATCCCCTTCCTTATGTCTGAGACATAGGTGTTGAACAGGAGTGGCCCCCACACTGACCTTTGGGGCACCCCACTATTAACCCACCTTGTGGATGAGGCTAGCACCCCAACCACCAACCTCTGAGTATATTGAGAGATCTAATTTCCTAGCCATCTTATCAACTGTCTCCCTACCCCCATTTCCTTCCATTTAGCCAACAGACCATTGTGGGGTACCAAATCAAAAGCCTTGCTGAAGTCTAGAAAGAGGACGTCAACCGGCCTAACCTGGTCCAGGGCCTTTGTCACCCAGTCATGGAACTCCACAATGTTCATCTAGCATGATCTTCCCATGACAAAGTCATGCTGCCTATCGTCCAAATATCCAGTTTACTCCAGTAAACCACTGACCAGTCCAGACCAGTTCAACCGCTTATGTCGGACTACAGGGCATGTAATTACCTGAAAGCTCTCTTGATCCCCCCTTGTGAAGTGGCATGACATAGGCCACCCTCCAGTCTTGGGACACCCAACGAGTTCTCAGAGAGATGTTGAAAATCTCCGCCAGGGGGACTGCCAGGATATCCGCCAGTTCCCTCAGCAGCCTGGGGTGCATCTCATCTGGCTCAGGTGCTTTCTCCATCAGAAGTGACCGGAGGGCTTCCTTTACTCTCTCTATGGGGATTTCAGCCTCCACATTCTCCCCACTTTGCACCTTGTACTGCTAGGCCCAAACCTGCCTGTGGTGGCCACTCCCTTTCCACAAACCCGTCAGGGACCCTGACCTCTACCAGTTTCACCCCTTCCTCCTGCTTGATCTCGCTCCCCCTGTAAGATGTAGCCCCTCCATCACCACCATGGTAAAAACTGAGGCAAAACACTCATTTAAGACCTCTGCATGTTCCCCCGCCTCCTGCAGGCAACCCTATCCTAATTATGCCGATCTGCCCCCTTACTTTGCTTTTCTCCCCTAAGTATCTAAATAACCCCTTGTCCCCCCTACGGATCCCCCTAGCCAACAACTACTACTTTTTCACCTCTTCTGCTCTGAACACCCTGGTGACTCTTTTGGCCAACAAACTCATATTACCCTGATCCCCTTCTCTCCATGCAAGCATGAAGCACCTGTAGGCCACTTTCTTGTGCCTCACCACCTCCTGAACCTCCCAGGTTCAACATCAGGATTTTTTTGATCTGGTAAACTCCTGTATTCCACTCATAATGATCTCGCATCTGCTGTCAGCATCCATATCCGGCCAAGGACACTTCCCATCTCCATGAAGTCTTCTCCCCTAAAGTGCTTTATTTTTCTCTGATTCAAATTGTTGTTGCTGGTATACCTTCTGCATTATTACAAGGTGTGCCTACAGATGTGTGCTGATAGATTACTGCTGTAATCTTCTGATTCAAATTGTCTTTTGCAAGGTACATCTTCTGTTACTGCTTTATTTTTCTCTGTAGCAAAGTGTTTCTTACAGGGTATATCTTCTCTGAAATTATTACAGGTGGTGCTTTACAGGTTTTACAGTTTTATCTAACATTAGGATAAGCTTTCAGGGTTACTGCATTTGTTATTGACTGAGTGTTTCTGCTCTTACCTCCTTGTTCTTTCATCCGTGGTGGCTCTTTTTCGGCAGGGGAAGGGCCCAGCCACCCAACCCCATCCCCAAACACCCCACACTATACTCCTTTTATAGGGTACCACAGTCGTGACATTTTCTGTGGCAAAGCAGAAAGGGGCGGATCAGTGGGGCATCCACAAGGTGAGCTCATATACAGGGGCACTAGCAATTTAACTTGTTATAACAAGTTATATGAAAACAAAACAAAATCAAACCATTACTTGCATTTTCTTCTTTCCAATTACTCTGACCAAGTTATAAACCCAGCAACTTATCTAGAATGGATATCATTAACTGCAGGTACTGTTGAACACTTTTCAGAAGGACAGCCTTACAGGATTTAGGACACTGTCCGGGCAGCATGGGCAGAGATTGCACGCCTCAAATTTCATATTCAAGAGGAAATACATTACAAGAACCACCCGCCATTTCCCCAACATCCAACAGAAGAACCTCGACCGCAGATGGTAGTTGGTCTGGGAGGTTGGCAGGTGGTTAGGAGGGGCAAATCGGGTGCCCCATCACTTGGTGCTCTCCAACATATTACCTCCAAAAACCATATAAACACTACAAAACAGGTATCTGCCTCTATCTCCGAAATCAAACAAAGGGGCAGAGGACACTGTGGAGCAGGACACTGCAGCACAGGAGCTAGCACTTCAAAACTCACCCAAATCAGGAGCCAAAACAAAAAAAGCAAACAGAAAATCTCAAAAAACTTCTGACCGTAGGAGACTCCATGATTCAGGGAGTTGATACCTATCTCCAGCCAGGAGTAATGGGTTGATGTCTCCCAGGTACACCAGCGTGGAGAGACACTGACTGGATTGCTAAAATTGTTCAGGAAGCAGGAGAAAACATGGACATCCTGGTACACATAGGGACTAATGATCTCACCAGCTGGTCAGTTGTGGAGACAAAGGAACACCTGACCATGCTGGGCGACAAACTATCATCTATTTTATCTGGTATCTCCTTCTCTGAGATCCTGCCAGTCTGGGAGAGGGGGCAGATGGACGGAAGGTCAGAGAAGGGGAGATAAGCGAGCTAAACATGTGGCTCAAGGGCTGGTGCCAGGAAAAAGGACACAGATTTGTAGGGAACTGGCAACAGTTTTGGGAGCGAAAGTTCTTTAAATTTGATGGACTGCATCTGACTAAAGAGGAGTCAGTGCATTGGGGCAGAAGTTTGACGTCTTTGCAGAATATTTAAACTAGCAAATGGGAGAGGGGTGCAGCACCCCATCGTCAAATGGGAAGAACACCCCCCCCTCAGCTAGTGGTCAAACAGGGATTCAGCATATTTGCAGTTCATTTGCATCACCAGGTAAGAAGAAAGGTCCGTCTCCCCATACAACACACAGGGGAAATGCCAGACCTCACCCAACAACTAACACATTGAAATCTGGCCAATGGAAAATCATATACACAAATGCTCACAACCTGGGAAATAAGGTCCCAGACCTGCAGGCAATAATGTCAGAGGCTAAACTGGATATAGTAGCAACTAGAGAGATGTGGTTTACCAGTACCCACACTTGGGAGACTTCAGTACCTGGCTATATACTGTTCAGAAGAGACCGAGGTGTAAAAAAAAAAAAGGGGGGGGAGGCCCTGTATGTCAATGAAAATATCAAAGCTACAGAAATTCAGAATACACATAAGGAGCCAGAAGAACTGTGGGTCACTGTGGAAACAGAAAATGGGACAGCCATAAGAAATGGGGTTGTCTACAGGCCCCCAGACCAGGGGGAGGACATATACACATTACTGTTAGAAGATATAGAAAACATGACAGCTAAAGGGGAGGTTCTGATAATGGGAGACTTCAATATGCCGGATACAGATTGGTCAATACCAGCAGGAACATCTGCCAGAACTAGACACATGGTGGATTCCCTGCAGTGGGAGGGCCTCAAACAACTGGTACAACAACCCACAAGAGACAGGGCTATCCTAGATCTAGTACTGACTAACAGGGAAGGGATCACAGATCTCCAGGTAGGAGATCACCTGGGGGCCAGTGACCATCACACAGTATGGTTCAATTTGGCCACTACAATTAAATCATCCCATTCCAAGGCAAAAATATGAGAATTCAGTGGAGCTGACTTTGATAAGATGGCCAAGAGAGTTAAGCTAGCCCTGGCAAAAAGAAACACAGGTGAGGGGTACAGGCAAAGTGGGCAAGCATTAAGGATGCAATACTTGAAGCAACATCCCATTGTGTTAGTGAGAAAAGGAAGTGCAAAAAAAGAAGGAAACCACTTTGGTTCTCAAATACAGTAGTAGAAAAGGTCAGAGCCAAAAGGCTGGCCTTCAGGAAATATAAGGGAACACAGTGGGATGAAGATAGGGAGACACACCAAACTGCCCTAAGGGAAGCAGGGAAGGCAGTAAGGCAGGCAAAGTCCCAAATTGAGGAAACACTAGCACAAACAGTAAAATAAGACTTTCTATAGATACATTAGTGAAAGGAGAATGTCCAGAGGGGATATTGCTAAGCTCAAAGGAGAAAATGGGGCATGTGAGGATGAGGACCCTGTTAAAGCAACTATCCTAAAGAGATACTTTTGCTCAGTATTTACTGAAGAGAAGGTAGGGCAGGGCCCACAGCTCAGCACCATGGGCACAGGGAGAACAGAGGTGAGCACTACTCCCATCACAAAAGAAAGGGTCCTACAAGAGCTCACTAAGCTCAGGGTGGACAAGGCAATGGGACCTGATGGCATACATCCAAGGGTACTAAAGGAGCCAAGGGTGGAATTAGCAGAACTGTTTAGTGAGTCTCTGAGCACAGGAAAGGTCCCTGAAGACTGGAGAAGGGCTCATGCGATCCCCCTCCACAAGAGTGGTAGCAGGGAGGAGGCAGAGAACTACAGACAAGTCTGTCTTACCTCAGTAGTGGGCAACATTATGGAGGACCTCCTTAAGGAAAGGATAGTGCAACACCTGGAATCCACAGGGGCACAGGATCCAAGACAGCATGAGTTTACAAAAGGAAGGTCACGTCAAACTAAGCTCCTAGATTTCTTTGACTGGGTAACCAGAGTAGTGGACCAAGAGGGAGCAGTTGATGTTGCCTACCTTGACTTCAGCAAAGCTTTCGACACTGCTCCACATAAAAGATTGATAAACAAGCTAGGTAGGCTCGGGGTGGGTCAGAGGTTGGTCAACTGGGTGGCAAACTGGTTGACGGGCAGAAAACAGAGAGTGGTGGTAAATGGTATGCAGTCAAAAGAGATGCAAGTCACAAGTGGGGTACCTCAGGGATCAATCCTGGGACCAGTCCTCTTCAATATCTTCATCAGTGACATTGCAGATGGACTAGAGGGCAAGGCTTGTCTGTTTGCAGATGACACCAAGATCTGCAACAGAGTAGATGATCCAGATGGGGTGGGCAGAATGAGAAGAGATCTGCATAAACTAGCAAAATGGTCAGAAGAGTGGCAACTGGGATTTAATGGAAGGAAGTGCAAGATCATGCACATAGGGAAGAGAAACCCTTAAGCCACCAATAGGCTGGGAGGGGAGTTGCTGCCAGTCACAAAGAAAGAAAGAGACTTGGGCATCATCATCACTGATGACCTGAAATCATCAAGCAGACCTCTAAAGCAGTAGGTAGGTTAGGGGATGTTAGGATTGTATTAGTAGGGTATCACAAGTCATAAGGGAGGTAATAATACCTCTTTACAAGACACTAGCTAGGCCCCATCTGGAGTACTGCGTGCAGTACTGAGAGCCACCTTTACAAAGACATTAACCAAATTGAGGCAGTCAGAGAAGGGCAGCAAAATGGTGCAGGGACTGCATCACAAGACATATGAGAACAGATTAATGGAGCTCAATATACTACCCTAGAGCAAAGGAGGGAGAGGTGATATGATGAAACATTCAAACACCTTAAGAGGCATTAACAAGGTGAAAAGAGTCTAACATGTTTCAATATAAAAAATAGCAGGACAGAGGACACAGCATGAGATTAGAGGAGGCGATTAAGGGGTAATCAGAGGAAGTTCTTTTCACAAAAGGGTGGTGGATGCAGGAGCGGCCTACCTCAGGAAGTGGTGGCTATGAATACAGTGCAGGGCTTCAAACAGGCATGGGATAGGCATAAGGGAGCAATACAGATGAGTATGAATAGATAGGCCACTGACAGCAAAGGACGATGGCACATTTATAAGGTAGAAAAAGAAAGGGGCAGACTGGAAGCGCCTTGCGGTCCTTATCTGCCGTCAACTTCTATGTTCCTATGTTTCTGTTACTACCATCCTTGTTCAGATTTCCTCCTCCCCCAGGTCCAGTAGAACCAGTCTGTGGCGTGATCACTCCCTGCCAGCGGGTCCCTCACCTCTAGGCCCCTACTCTGATCAGTGTCAGTCAGGACCACACCCATTGTCCTGGCCTCCCTAGTTGGCTAACCCATCTGCTGGGTCATCAACTCTTCTTGGAAGAAAGCCAGCAGCCTCAGCTCCCTGGCGACTGGTAATGTCATAGTCCCCCAGTCTGTTCCAGGCGTGTCGAGGTCCCCCATTACCACTACCCTGCCCTTCCCCAATCTACAGTGTACCTCGAGATTTGCAACAAAACTTTGTTCCATAGCCTCAGCCGGTGCAAGTGGTCTGCATACCACTCCGACCTTTACTCTCTTGCCCCCCCTGCATTAGCAGGGTGACCCAAATAGCCTCCACGTTCCCTCCACCTACTATATACCCCTCCAATACCCAAACAATTTCTGAATAACAATGCTACATCACCCCGACTTCCATCCCCCATCCTTCCAAAACGTATTGTAGCCCTCCATCCCGTCATCCTTCCAAAACGTATTGTAGCCCTCCATATTTAAGTCCCACTCGTGCTCTTGGGTGGCCCAGGTATCGGTGATTGCTGCCACATCTACCAGCCCCTCAACTAGTACCACCTGGAGCTCAGGCATTTTTATTTCCTAAGCTCCTGGCATTTATCTCTACACCCCTTCTGAATCCTCTCCTTTGACCCCATTGGGCTCCCATTTATCAACTCGTGCACCCTACCTGGTGATCTATTTCCATATCTCCCATGCCCCCTAGAAGAGTGGAGACCATGTCCCTTTTTATCGTACCTGCTGGCACTTCCCCTTTTTTGATCCCTCCACCCTTCACAAGTTTAAACCCCCCTTTTCATTGATGAACCCAGCTAGTTTGAGCTTTAGGATTTCCTTCCCCTATAAATTGAGGTGCAGCCGGACCCTGGCATACAGACCCTTATTCTCCCAGGTCCCCCACCAGTACACCACCAGGCCATACCAGACCACAATTCTCCACAACACTCCCTAAGCCACTGATTTATCTCCCTAATCTTCATCTTGTTTTCCCCACTAACCCGTGGCACTGCCAAGATTTCCGAAAAGGAGATTTTAGGAGCCTAAGGAAAGGTAGACCCTGGCCAAGTCCCATAACCGTGCCCGAATTTCTAAGTCACTATTTCCATTTATGTCATATGCCCCCAAGTGCATTAGTATGTCCGGTGTCCCCACGCATTCCCTTGCCAGCGAGTAGAACTCTTGCTTGGCCTTGTGCAGCATCAGGCTGGGGTGGCATTTGGTTCTGATCACACAGATTTTACCCCTCTCCCTACCCCTCACACTGGATGCCTCTGATCATGGAGTTCCCCAGTAACAGTACTCTAACCTCCCCCTTGCCTACATGTCCCCCCCCCAGGTTTTCCATCCTTCCATGACCCTCCTCATCCTTTCATCCGGTCTCTCCCCCAATCCAGCTCCTTGCCCAACACACAATCTGGGTGCCGAGGGTAGCCACTCCACTATCGTCCCTGGTCACCCACTCTACTCGTGTTCTGGCCTTCTTCATCCCCCTCACCCAAGTATCCTTCTCTGTATCTCTATCCCCACTCCTGACTAATCCATCGGCCCTGTCCTTTGTCTACTTTGCTTCCTGCTCGCTATCATCCTATTTACGTCCTTCGCCTTCCTTCCTGCCATGCCACCCTTCTCCGTGCCCTCAGCCTCCTCCTTGTTCACCTGATCCTCCTCTATCTTCCCCCCCCTCCAAAACTTCTTCCTCCATCCTGTCCATGTCCCCACTCATTGTTCCACATTTTCAATCTCTGGCTCTTGCTTCCTTCACCCTTCCTATCCGTCCCTGCCCAAGCTTCACCAGCAAAATCCTCCTCCCCCCTCCTCCTCCATGCTCCCCTCTTCTACCAATGGGCATAGAGGGTTAAAATGGTTTGTGAGCCTTAGTCTATCCAACAGTGCCCCCACTGTTTCTACCACCCCCGTCGGTTCCCTCTGGAAACTACCAGTCTCTTGCCTACTGCTGTGGTAGTTTCCACCTTTTGGGCCACACCTGCCAGTATACCCTAGAGTACTTTGTGTACCCCCCTTAAGTCCTCACCTAGTGTGTCCCCTTCACTCCACCCACAACATGGGAGGCCTCAGAACCTGAGGCTTCCACATAGGTGACCGCTTGCCTTCTAGTTTCCCAATCCCCCCCGCTTCCCACCAGCTGCCTTCAGATCCCCTCTACCGCCTCCTTAAGTTGTGACAGCTGGTAGCACACTGCGCATCCCCCAAATTTACAAGCCCAGTTGAGCTTCATGGCCGCACCACATCCTGTGCACCCAACCACCGTCTCAAAGATATGTGTTCTAGTGATGAGTGGTCCCTTATCTATCATCATAGCATACTTTAATAGGCCAAAACACCACTCAGTATACCCATGGTCAGAGCTGTAAATGTCTCCACAGTTTCTCAGGCTACACGTACCAATACGATCCCCCCCATACAGCATAAAAATCAGCAGTTAAACAGTCGTGTCGGTGGCTCTTCAGATTTCTTGTACCTAGACACTCCCCCACACAGCATACCCCTTAGCTTTTAAACAGAACCTCACAGCCAATGAGGTGGCAGCCCCAGAAAAAACCCTGAGGTTTTGACCCAGGCCACAACCCCCTACTAGTCCAGACTGGTGTAACTTCCAAGGTCGGAGTCACAAATGCCACTTGGATTTGCTCCAGACCTCAGATCCCCACTTGGGACAGCCCACTCCTACTCCTGGCTCCTCCCACACTTGTGTCCAGCGGTGGGTCAAACAGCTCCTCCTTGTCAGGTTTTGAGCAGAGTGGATAGGCTTCTTATGTAGCCCTGCCACTAGCTCGAATCTGGCGCCCTGTGCTCCAATTGGTCCGTGCTCCTCGGCAGCTTGTTTCCTCCCAACAGCCATGGCCTGCTGCCAATTAGCAGCCACCTAAACATCTCCTCATTGACTCCCACAAAGGAAGACAAACACTGCCTATGCAGCCAGCTCCTGATGCCACCTTCTCTGCGCACGGCCAATGCCGCATCCATTGCGCTCCCTCATTCCTCTGATGCAGATGCGGCCCTTAGGACATAGCTCCCTAGAAGAACTCCTGTCACTGATGTGGGCCTCAGTACACTGCTCACCAGAAGAACTCCACTGCCGCTGATGCAGCCCCCTGAAACCAGGTCCCCAGCAGCAAGTTCAAACAGCTCCCCCATGTCAGGTTCTGAGCACAGTGGCTGAGAGTCTTCTTATTTAGCTCTGCCACTAGATAGAATCTGCTGCCCTGTGCTCTGATTGGTCTGTGCTCCACGGCAGGCAGCACATTTCCTCCCGGCAGCCATAGTCCACTGCCAATTTGCAGCTGCCGGGAAATCTCCTCACTGACTCCCACAAAAGATGACAAACGCTGCCTATGCAGCCAGCTCTCGATGCCACCTCCTTTGTGTACAGCCGATACCACCTCTGTTTGCTGCCTCACTCCTCTGCTGCCAATGCAGCACTCAGGACACAGCTTCATAGAGCAACTCCTCTGGAGCAAATGCAGGCAGCAGGACAATGCTCCCCAGAAGAACTCCTCCATCGCTGATGCGGCCCCCTGGACACAGCTCCAAAGCAGGAAGTTCAAAAAGCTCCTCCTTGTCAAGTTCAGAGCTGTAGTCCTGCCACTAGCTCGAATCGGGCGCCTCTTGGCGATGGATGTGGGGGCTTGATTCTTCCCCCGATAGTAGTAATTTACAGAGGTGATCAGACTATATATTTCCTTGTGATTGATGCAGCTGCACAGCAGACAGATCCAGATACTAGTAGTTAAATCTGAGTGTACTGGAGGAGAGTTGATTCTGGGTTACCATGGAAGACTGACTGTCTTTGCAAACACCCGAATGTTTTGCTTGTACTCCCCACTAGCCCTAGGCACTGGCAGGATTTCTGAGAAGGAGCTTACCCCCCTAGTTATGGGTAAAGGCAGAGCTGAAGTGGCACAGGGAGGGAGCATGCAGAGTTGCCAGGTTGTAGTACAAAAGGCACTGCTCCCCCCAAAAAAATCTGTAGTTAGTAAGGTAAACACCAAGACAGAGACGTCAATAGGGAGAAGGGAAGGGGTAAATGGGGAACAAGACAAAGGCAGTAATGACAGTGATGGGGCAAAAAATGGAGGGTATTGAATACCAATGACCGTAGTCTGTGCAACAAGCTCCATGAACTGGAGGCCTTGATGGAAGAGGGATACCTGGATATTGTGGCAGTCACAGAAACATGGTACGCAGAGAAACATGACAGGGATGTTAACATGGCAGGGTATACAACTGACAGGAGAGACAGGGAGGGTAAAAGAGGGGTAGGAGTAGCTCTCTATGTAAGGGAAGGGATAAAAGTGATGAAACAAGAGTAAACAGGGAGGAGAGGAGGCACTGTCGGTCACCTTGGAGACTGGATATGGCACCACAATCCACACAGGAGTTGTATACAGACCCCATCCCAGGGAAGGAAATGGAGAAGGATATGACAGAAGGCATCCTTAGGATGGCATAGAAAGGGGAAATATTGCTGATGGGGTCCTGAATATGTCCAGTGTTAACTGGAGCACCTTTGCTGCAGCCACATACCAGAGCAGGGCCATTCTCTATGCCCTACAGGGCGAATGCATCAGACAGCTAGTGTTGGAACCCACTCTGGAGGAAGCAATCTTAGACCTGGTACTCTCAAATGGGAACATATAGAGGATATCAGATCTAGAAGTGGGTAGACATCTGGGAACAAGTGACCACCAAATAGCATGGTTCATGATTAACTGTGCTGCAGAGTCAAGCCATACAAAAATGAGGTTACTGGACTGCAGGAGTGCTGTCAAAATGGGAGCGTGCCTCACAAAAGCACTAGCAAACAGGCAAGAAGGAGGGGTGGAGCAACAATGGGGAAAAATCAAAACTGCCATCACAGAGGCAACAAGCCTTTGTGTGAAGCAAATAAACAAATCAAAATGAAAGAAAAAGTAACTATAATGCTCAAAACAGGTGATGGGGAAGGTTAGGGAGAAAAAGATAGCATTCAAGAAGTCTAAGGAAACACAGAAGGAGCAGGACAGAGAACTGTACCAGTTAAGGCAAAAGGAAGCAGGGAAGGTAGTCAGAATAAATGCCAAAACTGAGCAAAAGATAGCCAACTCACTTAAGAAGAGGGATAAAACCTTTTATAGGTACATTAGGGAGCGTAGAAAGACAAAAGGATGGATAGTGAGGCTGAATAAAGGGACCAGTGGGTGGGCAGAAAGGGACAATGAAAAAACAGGGATACCAAACGAATACTTCAGCGCAGAATTCACAAAAGAGGAGTAGGGGGAGATACCTAATCCAAAAAGTAGAAGCACTCTGGATAGGGGGTCGATCCCAGTCCTTTCACAGAAGAAAGGGTTCTGAAAGAACTCCTAAAAGTGCAGGTGGACAAAGCAATGGGTCCTGATGGGATTCACCACTGAATTCTAAAAGAATTAAGGGGAGAACTAGTGACACCACAGACTACCCTCTTGAACAAATCATGGGAGGATGGCATGGTACCCGAGGACTGGAAAGGGCGGATGTGATTCACCTTCACAAAAGTTGGACAAGACAGAGGCAGTAAACTACAGACCTGTCTTTTTGACCTCTGTGGTAGGGAAAATGATGGACTCACTTCTGAAGGAAAGAATTGTGAAGTAACTAGAAGATAGTGTGGCACAGGATCCAAGACAGCATGGATTCAGAGCAGGAAGGTCATGTCACACAAATCAAATCGATTCCTTTGACTGGGTGACAAAACCAGTAGACCAGGGAGGGGCTGTGGACATGGCCAACCTAGACTTTAGCAAGACATTTGACAGTCCCACACAAAAGGTTAATAAACAAATTAGACAGCCGGTGAGTGGGTCCCATCTCCTCTGGCTCCTACCGGTGACACTAGCCCTCACAGGGGACGTTGAGCACAACCCTGGTCCTGCCTACCAAGCCTTCCCATTCCCTGTGGGCTGGCTGTCAGGCAAAGGGATGAAAATAGGTCACCTCAACATCTGCAGCCTCCTGCCCAATCTGACTGAACTCTCTGCCTGGGTCACTCACTACAAGCCTGACATCCTTGGTATTACTGAGACTTGGCTGAAACCTTCCACCCCGGACTCGGCCTGTGCGCTCCCTGACTTTGGTCTCGTCAGGTAGGACCACCCAAGGAAAAAGCGGAGGGGGAAGGGTGGTGGTATCTTGGTCTACTGCAAGAGTCACCTCAACCTGACGGTTTTGGCCTGCCAACAGCCACTGCAGTCTTCCTGCGAACTACTGCACACAGTCATATTACTCGGGAACACCAAAAAGCTACACATTATGTATACTTACAATCCCCCCCATGGGTGGTATGTTGGGGTTATTCTACCTTCTGGATACTGTTGGCTCAAAGGCTGGGAATAATGAGCTAATGATCCTGGGAGATCTTAACTTAAATTTGCTTGGAGGAAATACCAAGCTGTATGAGCCTCTGCTTGCTGGCCTCTCCTTGTCCCAACTCATTAAGGAACCCACTAGGCGGTCTTCCGCTGGTGGTACTAGCTCCCTCCTGGACTGGGTCCTGTCCAATAGACCCGAGAGGATTAGCTCTTTTGGTACCCTTCCTGACCATCTCCGACCACTCCCCTGTGTACTGCGTATGGAAGATCTCCTCCCTGAAAATTTCCTACAAGATCATCCAAGTTAGGGGCTTCTCCAGGTTTGACCTGGGGTCCTTCCATAATGATCTGTGGTTTACTGACTGGTCTGCCCAGGACTTCTCCACTGCAGTCAGTCATTTTCTCAGCACCTTGAGGGCACTGTAGGATAAACATGCCCCTCTCATTAGGCAGAGGGTAAGGAGGTCTGCCACTAAGTGACTGCATGGGAGTCTCCTAGCCCTCATGAGGACTAGAGGCAAGTGCTGGGCCAACTTCAAGGTCACAATGGACCAGGCCATACTTCAGCAATATAGGAGGCTCAGAAATGAATGCAAAAAAGGAATCAGGGCTGCCAAAAGTGAATTCTGTAAAATTGCCTTACTGAATTCAGCTAAGGACCCTAGGAATTTCTGGAGGAACATTAAAAACATTGTAAGTGGTTCCTCCAATTGTGAAGCCTCTGACATGCTCATCAATGGTTCTAGTTGTAACAATCCACTAATCATCGCCAATGCATTTTACTCACATTTCTCAGACCTGTCCACCTTCATCTCCCTATTCTCCACTAGTGGGTGTGATAGTCGTGTCCAGGTCCCTGCTCCATAGTCGTCCCCATCTCCCACCTATTATTCTACTTCAAGGCTGTGATGGCACAAGAGGTGCAGAGACTGCTCTCTGGTCTCTCCCCCTACTCCAGTGCTGGCCATGATAGCATGGAACCTAAGCTCTTCTGTCTTGGTGCCTCATATTGCCTCCCCAGTGGCCTATATCTTCAATCTGTCCTTAGCCTCTGGAGTCATCCCTGACCCCTGGAAGGTGGCGAGGATTGTCCCTGTTCTCAAACAGGGCAACGCAAAGATTCTTGACAACTACCGTCCAATGGCCATTTTGTCTATCAGTAAACTTCAAGAAAGTTGTGGCTGGGCAACTCACAGAGTATATTCAGTCCCATGAGCTGCTGTCTCCTGTGCAGCAGGGCTTTTGTAAAGGGTACAGTACATCCTCTGCCCTTGTCACACTCTCTTCTGGATCAGAGCAGCTATGGACCATGATAAACTCTCAGATGCCATCTTCATTGACCTATCCAAGGCCTTCGACTTAATTGACCATGTCCTACTTTGCTCTCAACTTAGATCCCTTGGTCTGTCCCCACCTGTGCTCAGATGGTTCTCCAATTACCTACAGGGCAGACAGCAACTTAAATTCAGTAAGGTACTCTTGGACACCACTCCCGTGTCCTCAGGTGTCCCTCAGGGTTCAGTCCTAGGGCCCCTGCTCTTCTCCATCTCTGTCAACAATCTACCCACTACCTCTTTCTACTGCAGGTCCATCCTATATGCCGATGACCTGGTCATCCTCACTCATTCCCGGGACATTGGGGTCATTAACCACCAACTGAGTGAGGATTTCAGGAGTATCCAATCCTGGATAACTACTCACAAGCTGGTCCTCAACCTTGAAAAACTCAGGCCATGCTCTTTGGGTCCCTGGCCAAGATAAAGGCCTCCCCTGCCCCTCTGTGTATCACTGGTCTTGATGGTGCTCCTGTCCTAATCACTTTCTCTGTCAAATACCTTGGGGTGACACTTGACCCCCAGCTTGACCTTGGACACCATATCCAAAATGCGTGCAGAGCTGTTAACTCCAAACTAGGTCTGGCCTACAGAGCAAAGAACAATCTCACTTCTGCTGCTCACCTTGCACTGGCCAGAGGTGCATTTCTCCCTTCTCTCTGCGATGGGCTCCTCCTATTTGCACATACCTCCAAAGCCCACCTCTCTAGGTGGACCACAGCATACAGTAATATTTGCCGCTTTGCTCTTGCTGCCCCTCATCTCACCCACCACTGTGACTTATATAGCAAACTTAACTGGCTCTCCCCACCCAATTACTTAAATTTTGTCTTGGGCTATTTCACTGGCAAGGTTCTCTGAACTGGCACCCCCCTAGTACTGGCAAAGCTCCTCAAACCGGCTGCCTCCTCTTCTTACTCCCTCAGGTCTATGGGCACTGCTGTTCTTAAGGTTTCTGCCACTCACACTCAAATGGGGGACAGAGATTTTGCCTCGTGTGCCCCCTGATTATGGAACTCCTTTCCCATCCAGGTCCGCTCTTCCCGCTTCCACGCATGCCTTCGAACCTCCCTGTGGAATCACTTGAAGCTCTCTTCAGCAAGTGGTTGTCCCAAACCTCCATAATTATTCTTGGTCCCCTGCACTGGACTCACATGTCCCACTTTTTGAAACCCAGTGCAGGTCCCACTGATGCAACCTGCTCAGGTTCGGCCCTGTATATAATGTTTCCATTGTTTCAGGTGATGCTTTGACTGTTGCTCTACTTTTGGGGTCCTGAACTGTATAGAATTGTATATAATGTACTGTTCATAGCCTTAGTGACTATGTATATTTTCTGTCCATATTTTTAACTGTGTGTACTGACTGATTAAGTTATATTTCTCCTGACTGTGTAACTGCCTAACTTGTATCATGTTGTCCTCTGTACTGAACTCTTATTTCCTTGTACTCTCCTGGGTCGTACCTGAAAATAGGCAAATGTCTTGTCTAGTGTACTTACCTGGTTAACAAAAGCTAAATAAATAAATAAATCATTGGCTGGACAACAGGACACAGAAGGCAATTGTAAATGGAGTCCACTCTGAAGAAAGGGGGTTACTACTGGGGTACTGCAGACTTCAGTACTGGATCCAGTCCTTTTTAATGTCTTTATAAGTGACATTGCAGAGGGACTGGAAATAAAAGTATGCCTCTTTGCAGATGACACAAAGATCTGCAACAGGTTGATACATAAGAGAGTGTGGAAAGGATGAGAAGGGACTTGGCAAGGTTGGAGGAATGGGCAAAAGTAGGGCAGCTTGGATTCAATGCAAAGAAGTGCAAATATGTAGAAAAAAGGGGGGAGGTAACAACAACAACAAAAATGGAAAGTGACCTGGGGGTACTCATATCAGCAAGCAATGTGAGCAGGCAGTAGTTAGGGCTGGGGGGATACTGGGATGTATAGGGAGAGGCATCACCAGCAGAAAACAGGAAGTTGTTATCCCTCTGTACAGACAGTTGGTGAGACCCCATCTGGAGTTCTGCATCCAGTTCTGGAAGACCCATCTTTGCAAGGACATAGACAGGATGGAGGCAGTCCAGAGGACAGCAAATACAATGCTGAAGGGTCTGCAAGAGAAGCCATATGAGGAGAGACCAAAGGAGCTCAGTATGTATACCTTTGAGGAAAGGAGGGACATGAATGAAATTGTTAAGTACCTCAGTGGAATCAACAAAGTCCAAGAGGGCAGCATCTTTCAAAAAAAAGAGATGTGCAAGAACACGTAGACACAATTTGAAGATGGGGGGGTGGCTCAGGGGCAATGTGAGGAAGTATTTTTTCTCAGAGAGGGTAGTGGACGCATGAAACAGCCTTCCTGAGGAGGTTGTGGGATCTAAAACTGTGGGAGAAACCAAGAATGCATGGGACAGACATAAGGCAATGTTTGTGGTGGTAGGAAAAAATAGGCTGTTGATTAACTCGGATCTGCAGCAATTCAAGTAGGTAGGGAAATTAGCAGATTAGGTTGTCCAAGCGGTCCTTATCTGACATCAAAGTCTATGTTTATGTAAGGGGTTACGCCCATATGTTGGAGTAGACTGAATGGTATCACTCACTGGGAGACATCATTGCCAGCATTATGGGTCTGGATGCTTCACTACCCACTCATGTAAACAACGAAAACATCTATATAAGTCCCAGTGTTACTTGGACGATGATGACCTGAGGTGCTAAGCAACGAGTTTGAAAGTTTTGGAGAATGTAGTTATCCATGGCAACATTGTCACTACTTCAAAAAACAGAATTGTTTTGTATACTTAACCAATGTATACTGATCACATAGTGCTGAGTAGTGAAACTGCAACACAGGAAAAATAAGCCCTGTTGTGAAACGATCTATCGTCCCATTAATTATTTACAGCAATGATACTGGGACACCGGGCACCACACTTGAGACAGAAACCACTGTGGTGGTGGGGGGAGGACAGAACTGTGGTGCTGGTGGATCTGAATATGACAGGATCAGACTGGGCAGTATGGCATCCTCATAGGGCAGGGAGCAGCACCTGCTGAACATCTGCAGGAATGCATTTTTTGCACAGCTGTCAACTGACCCAACAAAGGAGGGTTGAGTCCTGATGTGGCACTGTCATACTCTGAGCTCATCAGGGGAATAGTTGATGGGAACCCATTGGTGGGAAGTGTACACACTATAGTCTGGTATTCCAAGGCTGGGAGGAGGGATTAGAACACATTAAAACATCAGAGGTTGATTTTAGAGGTGTTGACTTCAGGGAGATGGATCGGATCCTCAGGGGCTACCTTCATGACATCAGGCCAGGTATGCGCATTGAGGCCTCTTGGTAAGTTATTAAAATGGTGTGCATTGTGGCAAACATTGCCTGCATGAAGGACAGACGCAAGATGGACAGAGCTAAGCAGCCGAGCCAGTGGACAAGGGAGATAACAAGATGCAGTGAGGGACAGAAAAAAGGCAGCTTGTAGATAATACAATCATTCTAGAGGTGCTATAACCAAGGTTGAGTATGATACCAAAGACTGGAGGTTCACCAGGGTGGGGAGGTCAGCAAAGGCAGGAGAGAAGATGAGATTGGCACAGGGGAGTAGAAGGGATGAGAAAGGGCTTCTTCAGGTACATCGGACAAATAAGAAATAAGAATGGGAAGATTAGTTGGCTGAGATTGTGGAGTTGGTGGGTGGAGGACCCGGCTGAGCAGGCACAGTTGCTAAATTTTTTTTTTGGCAGCAATCTTCAGGGAGGAGGACAGGGAAAGCAGCACTGCAAATGGAGGGGGAAAGTGGACCAGCAGATGAAGTAGGGGCAAGGGATGTAGAAATCCACAGTAGGTGGCTGTGAAGCCAGAAGACCAGACAAGGCAACATGCCCAGACAAGATCCACAACAGGGTGCTTAAGGAACTGGCTAACACCATGGGCACAACTCGGGCAGGCCTTTTTAACACCTACATTCAGTCAGAAAGGGTACCACAAGATTGGTGAATGACCCGTATCATGCCAATACACAAGGGCAGCTCTATAGAGGAGACCGTAAATCATAGGATAATTACTCTGATGTTGGTAGTGGGCAAAGTGATGGAGGTAATCTAGAAAGAGTCAGTAGGGGTTGCTAAAGGCACAAGGGCTCTTAGATGAGCACAGTCATGGCTTTGTTAGGGGGAGATGGTGTCAGATCAACCTGGTGGGGTTGTATGAAGGGTTGACAAGAGCACTGGATCAAGGCAGGCCAGTGGATGTAGTCTTTCAAGAATTCTGCATGTTTCACTTGGTGCAACATACAGGGTTGCTAGAGAAGCTGGTGGAGGTGTGGTGACAGATGGGCAAGTGGATAAGAAATTGGCTAGCATGGCGTGTACCAAAGGTGATGGTTGGGGGGTGCTCATCTACCAGTAGAGTCATCAGTGCAGTGCCAGTGTGTTCGGTGATGTGCCCACTCCTGTTTAATGTATATATATACACATACATATATACATATATACATATACATACATACATACATATATACATATATATTATATATAATATAAATATACATTATATATAATATATAAATATATATATATAAATAAAACATACAAATAAATATATATATATATATATATATAACATATATAAATATATAAATAAATGTATACATATATATCAATAACATAATAAATAAATATAAATAAATAATAAAAAATAAATACTATATATAGAAATATATAAATAAATTATATATAAAACAAAAATAAATATAAATAAATTATCTCTACCTCTATCTATCTATCTATCTATCTATCTATCTATCTATCTATCTATCTATCTATCTATATCTCTATCTCTATCAACTTATCTCTATATATCATACCATACATCAGAAGTGTTATCCTGAGCGGGATGAGCCTCATTGCAAATAACACGATGATGTGGATGGTGGCAGATAGTGAGGAATGGAAACTGGCTCTCCAGGAGGACATGGACTCGGGGGAGGTGGTCACGTGCCTGGAAACTAAATGACAGCACTGTAAAATGCAGGGTCATTCACCTGTCGCAACAAAAAAAAAAAAAAAACAGCTCTTGTGTAAAACATCGTAGGAGAGACAATGCAAGTTTCTAAGGGGGATAAGAACCTCAGGGGGGAGGTAGATGCAAAAATTTATAATTCTGAGCAGTGTAGAAGAGATGCAGCACATGCAAATCAAATGCTGGGGTGCATAGCTAGGGGGATGACATCAAGGAGCACGTGCAGTGCTACTTCTGCTGTCTAACTGCAAGATAAGGCCACATATTGAGTACTGCATGCAGTCCCCAAAACTTCCTCAGCTACGGAAAAAAAGGGGAGATTGCTCTAAGTGTTATTCACAAAAACCTCCGCAGCTGCGGAAAAAAACACTACAGTCAGTGGAAAAAAGTGCAGCTGCGGAAGTCCCTGAGGACATAAAGGTGTGAGATAAGTAAGGCACAGCCCCTGAAAGGCTATTCGCAGCCATTTTTTTCCTGCAGCTGAGGAAAGAATGTTACACACAGTGGAATGAGGTGTATCTCTCCCTCAGCACACTGCAATAGTGCCCCAACAATTGGAATCAATTAAGGTGGAGGTGTACCACAGGTAATAGCATCTCAGACAGTATAGCAATGGCTGATGTTACAGCACTGAAAGCACACATTGCCATGATATGGCAACAGGCAACAACCACTAGACCCAGTGCAGCCCATGACAGAGCCCCACAAGCAGTAGCCTGGCCAGCCAGCAGGCCACAGGAACACCACAGGGAGGGACGACCTGCAGGGACAGTCAGCTACTGTGGCGCCAAGGTATCGCTGGTACCTGTGGTGCTGCCATGGTCCCAGTTGGGGACTGGCTGCTGGTGTCTGTGTGTGCTGTCAGCTTCATATTAAAGCAGCACTGTTACAGTCTGCTGCTTCAGCTACTGTGGTTCTCTATTGCTGTGCCTTCACAGCCCCCACAGCTGCGGACGCGCAGCACTTGCACAAGTCCTGTGGCAGCTAAACTGCCGCACCTGCGGCACTTTTTGTGGAAATCCGCAGCTGCGCTGGTTTTCTATAAGAATACATTGCAACTGCGTTTCCGCACTGCAGCAAGCCTTTTTTCCGCAGCTGCGGGAATTTCGGCTTTCTTTGTGAATCCTGCCCAGGGTCGCTTCAAAGTCAATATAATGAGATTTAACCAAAAAATGTCTGAATCAATAAAAGGTCAATTGAATGCCATCTTGAGGTGTAAAAAACTACTACTTGACTATGTGTTATACTATTGATTTTAGTACTGCAAATGTTGACTTATACTCCATTATTACACTGTCCTGCATTGTGTTTCATGAATTTAGTCATTTATAGTTGGTAAGTGAGAGGCACACTGAGTTTAGGCTCATTTTCAGGTACAACCAGGGTGAAATGGGGAAAAGAAAAAGCAGTTACATACAACTACAGCTAGTCATGTGGTGTTACAGTGAGGGAGACAAAGCATACGTTTAGTGCACCACAAACAAAATGGAGACATTTATATATAACCAAAGCGAACTGCTGCCCAAGATGAAGGGAGGTCGAGCTGGTACTCAAGTTAAGGGTTAAAAAAAAACAATAAATGCCCATACAGTTCAGTGTGGTTGCCTCACCTATGGGGGGGGGGGAGAGAAAGAGGTAAGGGGTGGTTAAAGGGCCATCAAAAGTATGGTAAGTGTTGAGAAACCATTTTCCCGGACACTCTTGAAAATAGGCCTTTGACTCAAGAGCCTTTGTTACACAGCTTCTGGCCCATCCTAATCTGTCCCTACACTTTCCCTAGCTCTAAACACAATCTGTATTGTAACATCTGTTGTACGTTTTACATTATGACATTTGATCAGGTATACATTAAAGTCTGCCAACAGTGTCTGGAGGGTCATTTACTAAATTGAACTGTGTGTTTGTGCATCTATGTCACATACAAGGTATGGAAAATACAAATTGAATGATAAGATCTCAATAACACAACCATTAACCAGAACATTGCATAGTTTTATTATGTTTGCTTGCATGCATGTGCAAGAAACACATTGCGTCAGCTTTCTTTACAAAGGGGTTGTGGAGGCGTGGCAGTGTTGTGCCGAATGGCAGCAGTCTATTCAGGGGCTGGTCTCTGCCTGGCCAATAGAGGAGCATGCCCTGGATCACCACAGTTAAGCAAGCAGGCCACTACATCAAAGGAATTAACCGCTGCAATCAGGGAGCGCCCCATCAGTACGCAATCAGCTGTTCGGTACACCCCCTGACTGCAGCAGCCAATTACAGAGTTGCAAGCCGTTCCTCCCCCCTTAGTGTGCCTTCCTGGTGAATCAGTTAAAAACGACGGGTAGCCCACTCCCCATTGGCATAATATCCCTAAAAAAACATTCGGTTCTGCCGAGGTGCTCAGTCCCCTCGGCTCTTCCCCTCCCCACTGAAACATTGTTTTGCCGATGAGGAGCCCAATCCCTGTCGGCATCTTTCCCCCTCTGTCATTTGCTGATGGGGGAGCCCACTCCCCGTTGGTATAATATTCCCCCTCCCCACCAAAACATTTGATTTATGCTGAGGGGGTGCCCAATCCCCCGTTGGCTACAGCCCCCCAAAAAAAGATCAACAGGGTGACATGCGGGGAGCCCACCCCAGCGTGCCAAATAACCCTGTAAATGGAAAACGGTCCCACAATGTGTTTTTTTATTTATTTATTTTTTTTTACACACCTGCAAAGCAGAAAACGGTCCCGTGTCAAGACCCTCTCCGAACCCACCCTTTGCGTACCCTGCCTCCCCACAACCCCCTCACCCCATATGTACCTCCAGAGTCTGCCACAACAATCTTCGGTGACCCGGGAACATGTCAGCACTCTTCAAAGCTGACCGCGAACTGAGGAAATGCTGATAAGCTGTATAATGGAATAAATAGGTTTTTTTAAACTTTGATGCATATCTCAGGCATTTTTTGGAATTTTGGCACCAAATTTTCAACATGTGGTTCTTGGGACCCCTCCTCATGAATTCTTCCACTGTCATAGGGTTAATCTGCCCTGAAAGGTGATTTCGTGGTCACTGCACGTAATCACCTTTCGGAAACGATTAACAAAACGACAGTGCCAGTATTGATGAGGTAGGCTCTCAAAAAGCCTATGTTGCAAATTTGGTGGAAAAAAGCCAAAAACTGACTTTTACAAGCATGCGTTGTGCAGTTGCTATGCATGCTGTAACTTTGCAAATTTGCAATATTATCAAGCCACATTTTCAACACTGCCATTTTTACACACCTCCTTGTGAACAGTGCAGCTGTCAGTTTTCACATCCTGCCCGAAATGTGTTTTCGTACTTCTGGCACAGAATAGCACGGTCGCTGTGGGAAATCAGTGTTCAGGACAGATTACGAAAACAAGAGTGACACTGTTCATTAGCAGAGGTCCTAAAAATGCCTATGTTGAAAATTTGGTGACACTACTCCATAAAATGACTGTTACGAGCATGCATTGCGCAGTTTGCATGCATGCTCGTAAGTTTACGCATGAATGCCCATGTTGAAAATCTGGTGACAAAAGTCCATGAAATGACTTTTATTTTTATTTAGTTGTTTAACAAGGAGTAGCATGCTAAGCTGAAAGCTTTTTTACAAGTGCATCCTGGAAGCACAGGGAAGTTAAGTGACTTGCTCAGAGTCACACAGTATGTAAATGGAAGCTGTGGGATTCAAACCCAGGTTTGGTTTGCTGGATGTCACCAGATTTGCAGCTCAGAGCCTTAAACCACTGCGCTATACTGCCTTCCTATTACGAGCGTGCGTTGCTCAGTTTCCAAGCACGCATGCAAGTTTGCACATTTGCAATATTTTCACTCCAGATTGCCATTTTTCTGCAACTCCTTATGAACAGTACACCTGTCATTTTCACATCCTGGTCGAAATCTGTTTTCGCACTTCCGACACAGAATTGCGCGGTTGCTGTGGGAAATCTGTGTTTGGGATACATTATGAAAATGACAGTAACAGTTCATTAGCAGAGGTGCTACAATGCCTATGTTGAACATTTGGTGACAAAAGTCCATAAAATGACTGTTACGAGCATGCATTGCGCAGTTTCCACGCATGCTCATAACTTCACAAATTTGCAATTTTTTCATGCCAGAATTTCAACATTGCCATTTTTCACACCTTCTTATGAACAGTACAGTTGTCATTTTTCACATTTCACCCAATATGTGTTTTCAGACATGTAGCATACAATGGCGTGGTCGGTGTGCGAAATTAATGTTTGGGACAGATTAAGAAAAGCACAGTGACACTGTTCATGAGAGGTCTTAAACTTGCTATGTTGAAAATTTGGTGACAAAAGTCCATAAAATGACTGTCTTACGAGTGTACATTGTGCAGTTTCCACCCACCCTCGTACATTCACAAATTTGTAATCTTTTCAGTCCAGATTTTCAACATTGGCATTTTTCCACACCTCCTTATGAAGAGTACAGCTGCCATTTTTCACAACCTGGCTGAAATGTGTTTTCGCACTTCTGGCACACAATAGCATGGTCGCTATGGAAAATCAGTGTTCGGGATAAATTAAAAAAAAATCACAGTGACACTGTTCATGAGCAGAGGTCCCAAAATGCCTGTGTTGAAACTCTGCTGTAAAAAATCCCCAAACTAATTACACTATGGATATGCTTTGCGCAGTTTCTATACTTCACTATTTTTTTTATATTTTCATTCCAGATTTTCAACATTGCCTTTTTTTTTTTAACACCTCCTCATGAACAGTACAGTTGTCATTTTTCACATCCTGTTCGAAATGTGTTTTCACACCTGTGGCGCCAAATGCTGCAGTCACTCTACAAAAATCACTTTTCAGCTAACAAACTGATAGTGTCTCTGTTCATGTGGTGGGATCACAAAAAGCTCATGTTGAAAACTTGGAGTACAAATACCAAGAAATGGCCAGGGTGTTAGGGTTTTCAACCATAATGCCCTACAGCCATCAGGGATATGACTTGGCATTGTCAACAGTAATGCTCATGCCATTCCACCCCCCACCGCACCTGCAGCCAGTGACAGACTTTAAGGTGTGCCTTGGACTCTTTGGCCCCAGAATCCATCCCATTCTTCTATACTGCACCCATTTCAGCATATTTCCTTATGGAATGAGATGAGTAAATCCCGAACACCCAAGACACACCTCGACACTTGACAGTGTCTGTGGGGTAGGGTGAAGGGAAATGTCGCGACTGTTATGGGCAATGACCCAAAGGCACACCCCAGTGCCTGCCCATCTCTGCAGGGTTGGGTGGGGTTGGCATCAGTTCAGTACTTCACTGCCATTCCTATACTGCATGTGCTCAATTCTCATAGGGGCCTGTGTCTGGCACAAGCTAGGCAAGCAGCATCTTGCACCAATACCTGGTGCACCAGGGACCCTGTACCTGATTCAGGTACAGGAGGGGTTCCAGTGGCTAAGTCCCCATGCTAGCACTGACCAGAACCCTGCGGCAAACCCCAGGCACACTGCACAGGTCCACTGTAGGCCACCAGAAATGAACACAGGACCCCCTGTCCCACTAGGTGTTGGGCATGTGGACCCAACCTGATGGGTCGATGTCCTCCCACCATGTTTGGTGCAATTGTTACCTGGCCACAGAGATGAGTGGTTGGATGTACTGGGCACTGGGGAGCAGTCTGCACTGGTGTAGAGGGGGTTTGGGCCCCACCCGCTGAGGCATGGGTGGGCACTGTACCACCATACGTTGGTGCTGCAGTAGCACCGATAGGGCAGGCATCGGGGATCAGGAGAACCTCATCAGGACGGGGGTACCAACATGGTTCATAGGTGGCATCAGGGAGCTGTGAGGGGTGCCACTGGACCACTAGGATGGGGGTAACACATACGAGGCCACACTCTGGGGTGTATGATGGGTGGACCATCACCCATGGTATGACGCACACAGGCATGTCACCCAGGGGAGAATGTCTAAGTCTCCTTATGGCTGCCCTGACTGGTCTAAGGACTTAGAATTTCTCCCGCCAGATGATGCCTGTGAATCGCAGGATGCAGCTTGCATCAGCCACAGTTCCCCTACTGCCATGCCGCAGTGCATTGCAGGTGCAAGCCCTGTTTAGGGCAGGTGCACTGTGGTCGGTGTGCAAAATCAATGTTTGGGACACATTACGATATCACAGTGACACTGTTCATGAGCAGAGGAGTTAAAATGGCTATATTTAAAATTTGATGACAAAAGTCCATAAAATGACTGTTACGAGCATCCATTGTGCAATTTCCACACACCCTCGTAAGTTTCACAAACTTATGAACAGTACAGCAGTCATTTTTCACACCTGGCCAAAATGTGTTTTCACACTTCTGGCACAGAATAGCACGTTTCCTATAGGAAATTAGTGTTCGGGACAGATTAGGAAAATCACAGTGACACTGTTCATGAGCAGGGGTCTCAAAGTGCCTATGTTGAAAATCTGCTGTACAAAATCCCAAAACTAATTACATTATGGGTGTACATTGCGCAGTTTCTACGCATGCTCATGGCTTCACCAGTTTTTGTATATTTTCACTCCAGATTTTCAACAGTGCCAGTTTTTACACCTCCTCATGAAAAGTACACCTGTCACTTTTCACATCCTGTTCGAAATGTGTCTTCGCACCTGTGGTACCAAATGGCACAGTCGCTGTGCAAAATCACCTTTCACCTAAAGAACTGATAGTGCCACTGTTCATGCAGTGAGGTCACAAAAAGCTCTTGTAGACAACTTGGAATAAAAATACCAACAAATGCCCAGGGCATTAGAGTTTTTGACCGTAACACCCTACCCTGTAGGGACTGACAGGCGTCAGGGGTGTGACTTAGGATTGTCAACAGTAATGCTCATGCCATTCCACCCCAACCCACACCATGCAGCCAGTGATAGGCATCGAGGTGCACCTTGAACTGTTTGCTCACAGAGTTTACCCCATTCTCCTATACTGCACCCACTTCAGCATATTTCCTTATGAAATTAGGTGAATGTAAAGCCCAAACACCCCAAGGCATACCTCGACACTTGTCAGTGTCTGAAGGGTAGGGTGAGGTGAAATGTTGTGACCATCATGGGTGATGACCCAAAGGCACACCCCAATGCCTGTCCATCTCTGCAGGGTGAGGGTGGAGTTGGCATCAGTTCAATACTTCAATGCCATTCCTATACTGCATCTGTCTAACTCCTGCACTTCAACTGCTAATGCCAGCAAGCAAACATTTGGCATTGACAAATGCTTGTTTATGGTCACTTCAATTATATGGCCTCAACACAAAACTATTAAGAATAGTGTATAGAATTTATATAGTCACTTCAATTATATGGTCTCAACACACCACCATTATCCAGAACAGTGTATATAGTTTTATTTATATAGTCACTATAGACTACCATCTGCCTCAGGGAGACCTGGCTGCACAAGACGCATGATCCCCTGTTAACCCCGCCATACAGCCTTGCAAAACTACCAAGTCACCACAGGGTGAGCACTACCCAGCTCAAGCCCTCCACAAGCACTTCACGCCAACGCTTTCTCCGGGTTGCAAATGGACAGTAGGCTGCAAGTGTCAAACTGATAAGACTACTTCTGGACCCAGGCGTGTTTAGCCTAGCATCCAGTTTTGGCCCTCTAGCTGGACAGTAGCCTTCCACTGTCAAACTGACAGTACTCGTTTGTATGCTTCAGATCATTGAATTAGTTTCTGGATGACATCTTCTGCGCACACTCCATCAAGAAGGTCTCTCCCAGTTGCCATAATCTTGAATGCCTCTAGTTCCTCTTGTCCCAGCAATGAGTGCAGTAGAGTCTTCATCTTTAGCTTGCTGAAAGCTCTCTCGCAAGACACCTGGGTAAACGATAAAGTCAATAGGTACTCAGACAATGAACAAGGTTGAAAACGCAGACGAGTGCATGTTATATTGTGCCAACATGTTATAACAGCACATTAGGCATTCTTTGCAGGACTTGCATTTGTCTGGCAAATCATCTCTTCTCTCTCATTGCTCATTCTGATCACTAGTTTCACCTTCACGAGTGTCTTCAGAGTCATGAAACTCAAAATCCTCCATTAACACATGTTATGCAATGCCAGGTCAGCTAAAAACAAGATTGCAATAATTGCAGATCTTGTTGGTGGACCTGGTTGCATCCCCGAGACCTAGCTGAATGAGAATTCTGGCCCCATTTTGGAGGCTCTAACTCCAGCTGTTTACTCAGTGATTCACTGCCCGAGATTGGATCATGGGGGGTTGCGGTCTGTTTCAAGACCGAACTTATCATGAATGTACCAGTTGAGTGTACCATGGTAGCAGTTGTAGGATCGCCCTCATCTACCGTCTGCCCAGAGATGAGAAGCTGTTCCTACAGAACGTTGCAGACTTTGTCGTCAACATGGCATTTGAGTTGCCCAGGCTGATGGTCCTAGGAGACTTCAACGCCTGGGTCGATGATGAACTCTCGCAGTTTGGACAACACTTCCTCCAGTTAATGACATCTCTGGGCCTCACACAGATAGTTACCACTGCTACCCATAAACATGGTCACTCACTTGACTTAGTCTTCCTCCTGGGGATCGAGGCCTCTGATCTGGAGGTGGAACCAGTCAGATAGTCTGATCACTATACCATGGGGTTCAATTATAGCACCCCCCCCGGTAGACCTGCCCCCTGGAGATGGTTAGGTACCGCCCTTTATGAGGTGTAGGCGCTGAAGGCCTGGCGGCGGTGCTTGACCTATCATTCCTCCCAGTGGCAAGTGGTGATCCAGAGACCCTCGTGGTGGCCTATAATTCGGCCATCTCAGAGGCCCTGGATGTCATTGCTCCAGTCCGTGTTCATCCTCTCTCCCTTCGCCCTCGATCCCCATGGTTTGATGGGACTTTGAGGGAGATGTGGCAATTAGGACGAAGGTTTTTTTTAATTTATTTTATTTAAACAGCAGTTTGGAAAACCTTTGAGCCATAGGCTCATTTACAAAGGTACCTTGTCACAGTAAGACAAACGAAAATACACAGTATAGCAGTACAACACATAAGTATAACAGTAACTTAAGACATAGATACAAACAAGCTGGTACAGGTAGGATTGATGCAAACAATACCAGAGTTATGTTGTCCTTAGCAGCTTAGTAGTAAGCTTTGTCATAAGTATTGAGTACAGCTCTGACTAATGGCAATTACAGCATCGGGTGTTAATAAGGTGATTACGTAAGGAAGTTTTGAAGCACGATATAGTTGGAGCTTCGGAGATGGAGGGGGGCAGTGTGTTGAACCAGGAGGGGGCCCTAAAGCTGAAGGCTCTTTGGCCATGAGAGGTCCTAGCTCTAGGGATAACAAGAGAAGTTTTCCCAGAGGTCCGAGTATGAACTAGTGGGACAGAGCGGCGTATGGTGGTGGTCAATCCTGGCAGGGATAGCCCAAGGAGGGTCTTTTTTGTAAGGGTACAGGTCAGATATTTGAGGCGCTCGTCAAGATCAAGTACCAGCGCTTTAGTGTACAGTAGACAGGTGTGTGTCAGCCTAGGTGCCCCAGTAATTAACCTGCAGGCCTTATTCAGAGTAGTGCGAATTTTATGGAGTGCGGTCTGATCAGCAGCACCATACACCGGCAGTCCATAGTCCACTAGGGACAGGATAGAGGAGGTGACTGCGAGTCGAAGAGCCTCTGGGGAAGGCAGTGTTTATACCGATGTAAGATGCCCAATCGGATATTAGTGGCAGTGGCTAGGGCAGCGATGTGTCCATGGAAGGAGAGGGAGGGGTCAAAATGGATCCCTAGGTATTTATAGGAGCAAACTTGTTCGAGTGGGAAGAGGACCCAGAGTGAATGAGGAGTTTGAAGTTGCAGAACTTGTTTTGAGGATGAGTGAAGAACATGGTTTTATTGTTTTAAGATTTATCACCAATCTATGTTCCTTGAACCAGCCCTCGGCTTCGCGAGACTCTGCATGCAGTTCTGGAGGGCAATAGGGTTACGACTTGAGGCAAAGATGACTGCATCATCAGCGTACAATAGAATGTTCCCCGAGCAAGAGCGTGGAAGGGTGTTAAGGTAAAGGGAGAATAGTAAGGGGCCCAGAATGGAGCCCTGGGGAACCCCAGAAAAGATGGGACAGATGTCTGAGTAGGTCCCATTAATTTAGACCGGTTAGACCGTTGCTGACAGAAATCCACCCTTGATGCTGACCGCCTTAGATTGATGTATTATTATCAAGTCTATCAATCCGCAGTCACCTGTAAGAAGGAAGAGTTCCTGTCCGGGGAGATTGCGGTCGTTCAGAATCGACCAACTCAGTTTTTTGAATGGTAGACAGACTGTGCAACCCAGCCTGTCTACAAGTTCGAAAAGCCTTTTCACAAATAGAGTACGATGAACTTGCACAGTTCTTTGCATCTAAGGTGGCTGACATCAGGGTGGTACTCCAACCAGCACACTCTATGGGCATTGCTGTGGATCAGTTCAAGGCCACTTCTTCTCAGCTTTCTTGGAGTTCCTTTGACCAGAGTTCACGGATGTCATGCGTATTGTCCAGAGTGCTCACTGTATGTGCTGTAGTTTGGATCCAGGACCAGCTTTCCTGATTTTGGGTTGTGTTGATTCCATTGGTCCGGTCCTAGCATGGATAGTCTGGTGCTCCATGGAAACAGGCGAGTTTTCTAGCTCCCTGAAGGAGGCAGTGGTAACACTCCTCTTAAAGAAAGCTTCTTTGGACCCAGACTGCCAAGCAAACTACAGACCAATCTCTAACCTTCCCTTTTTAGGGAAAGTGATTGAGAAAGTAGTGGCAGTGCAACTGGAGAACCATTTGACCATTCATGATATCCATGAACCCCTCTAGTCAGGATTTCAAAAGAGACATAGTACTGAGACAGCATTGGTTCAGGTGCTCAATGATCTCCTGATGGCTAGAGATTGGAAAAAAAATATTCCATTCTGGTTCTTCTAGATCTCTCATCAGCATTTGACACTGTGGACCATGGGGTTTTGCTTGACCACCTGAGGTTCATCTGTGGATTGTCAGGTACAGTCCTCAGATGGTTTACATCTTTCCTCACTGGAAGAACTCAAGAGAGTGATGTCCGGGGTTTATTCCTCGGACCCTGTTTCTCTGTCTTGTGGGGTCCCTCAGGGCTCAGTGCTGTCCTCCATGTTGTTCACAGTGTACATGCTGCCCCTTGAAGACATTGTAAGAAGGTATGGGCTGAGGTTTCACTGCTATGCTGATACCCAGCTCTACCTTTCTTTTGCACCCGACCAAGATGGAGCTCTCTCAGTCTTTAATAGCTGCTTCTCAGAAATCCAGGAGTGGATGGAGTCCAGTTGGCTAAAGTTGAACTCCTGAAAGACTGAGGTGTTGGTTGTGGATCTGATGCGCGAAATAGGGGGGCTAGGGTGGGTTCACCCTCAGGGCTTTTTCTTGGGGGTGTATCACACCTGATCTCTGAATAAGCGCGAAACCTGGGGGTAATTTTTTGATAAAGGGCTGACCCTGCAGTTGCAGGTGTCAGCAGTCATCAAATCCTCATTTTACCATCTGAGGAATATCTCCAGGATTAAGCACCTTGTTCTGTCTGGCAATTTACCTACGTTGATCCACACCTTTGTGTCCTCATGCCTTGATTACTGAAACTCCCTTTACCTAGGGCTACCTGGGGTGGAAATCCGCCACTTGCAGCTAGTGCAGAACGCTGCAGCTTGCCTTTTGATGGGAACATCTAGATCCTGTCATACTATGCTGGTGCTGCGCAGACTGCACTGGCTGCCGGTATGGTGGCGGATCACCTTTAAAGTCGGTCTTCTGACTTTTAAAGCCCTACATGGACTAGGCCTGGATTACCTGAAAGAGCTTCTGGTTCCCTACTGCCTTGGACGATTGCACCGCTCAGCTGATGAGGGGTTGCTAGAGATTCCGAGGATGTGTTTGAAATCTTCTGGGGCCCATGCATTTATGCACACAGCCCCAACTCTCTGGAATTCTCTACCCCGTCGGTTATGGGAGTGCACGACTGTGGAGGGATTTAAACAAGCCTTAAACACACACTTGTGGGTTCTAGCTTTTGGTGAATAAATTATTTTTTAATTGGGTTATCGGTTTATACCATTTTAATGATCTGGATGTTTGATATGTTTTTTTTAAATAATGTTAGGCGCCTTGATACTTTGAAAGGTGCCTTAAAAATAAAGTTATTATTATTATTATTATTCACTGTATTCTTCAGGCAGCGATTTTTGTCGTCATCGGAATATTTTAGCAAAAGCCAGCAATTCCAGCTTAAGTTTGCTGCGGTCTACTTCTGCCAACGTTGTCACTTTCTGCAGACTTTCATTTGGTATGCCATCTTGAATTATACTTCCGAAGTAATGTGGGTCTATGCAGCTGGTATCCAGAATCAGTTGCTTGTTGTTATCACACCAATCACTTAAGCTCATCCGAACTTAATCCATGATGCGGTTGTATACTTCACATTCAAATAGCTTCACAGGATCCGCCACTCGTTCATCACTGACATTTTCCCCAGGCATTTTCTTCTTCTTAGATACCCTTTTATTGGCAGATGATCCTCTATGTCAATATCATCAATTTCTTCTTGTATTCCAGCAAAAAAGTTAGAAGCTTTTAGCTGGATGTTTATAAATTCAGACTGTTGCAACTCCATCTTAGCGTGATCCACCATGTACCATGCTGAAAGATAGTCTAGTCCCTTAGTCTGCAGATACGTTGATGCTGGCCCAATTACTTTAAAGATCTTCATAAACACAAAGGCTATCAAAATGACGTCAAACCTTTTCCATTTGTCAAGCAGTGAATCTGCCTCACTGGCAGCTTTGGCATCAAACTTTCCAGAGGTACTAATAAAAAGCAAAGTCTGGAGAAGTGACCGATAAAGATTCTTTTCTTGATTTTCATATGCTCCAAAGATACATGCTAATGCTCTTGGTTTTGCCCACCATCTAGTTTCACTAATCTTTTGAAGCTGTCTGAGTTTGTCCTGTCCCGTCCCATCAATGCTAGATTTCCATATAGTCATCCTTTTGTGTGATTCACTAATGAAGACTGATGTCCTCTGTAGCAACCCAAAGAGTGTCTGCTTCCACAACAGCTTCACTACAATCTGAGACACAAATTGAGAACATGTGCATAACACCAGGTATACACACTGTTTGGTGAATCCTTTTTTATTAAAGCTCGTAACCCCACAAACTCACTCCTCATGTTGGATGCACCATCAAATGACTCCCTGAAGACGTTCTTCATATCGAGTCCATGCCTGTCAAAGTTCTCTTTTAAAACCTTGTGCATTCCTTGTCCAGAAGTGTCCTGTACCTCTACCACAGCAAAGAGATGCTCATGAACTTGTAGGTCTTTCACATACCATAAAATGATGGCTGCTTGGTCAATCACACCGATGTCCTGTGTGGTGTCCATCTGAATGCTGATCTTCTGGTCTGTAGCATCTCATACAATGCTGTCTATGATTATCTGCAAAATAATCTCAACAATTTGATTTACAGTGGTCTTCGACAGCAGGGTAATCAGCCCTTCATGGCCACGAGCTACAGAAGTGCCATTTTCTTTCTCCATTCTCTGCTTTCTTCTCTTTCTCTGCTCTACTGCTTTCTAGATACGTGCATTCAGAGGAACATCAAATTCACAAAACAAAAGAATCAACTCTAAGAAATTTCCATGGTTAAGCACTGGGTTCTCCAAGATATATAAAGCTTCATCTTTTCAACTATATGGTAGGCACTGGCGTCCAATAAATTTAAAAACTTCAATAATCCTCTTCATACCATCAATGTTCTGCTGGACTGGTTTCCTCCGACTCTCAACCATATCTTTGTTTACCAGCGTTTCAATATCAGAATCTGCTCTGCACTCCAGATATGAATGCACAGCTGCATTGTGTGCTTTGGAATCCTTGTGTTTCACCATGCTTTGGTAGATTAAAGCCTTTGTATCCTGTCACAAATCTAGTTTCCACATCAGAAAATGCCATGCAGAAACTGCAGTGGATAGAATGCTCCAAACTGTCAACCACCTGCACAGTAACCCAGTTCCTTGGCACAAGTTTTTTGCTTCCAGGAAGTTTTCGCTTATAGATTCTCGGAGGATTGTATGGTAGGCCTTTAACATCAGTGGGTCCAGGCTGAATTGGATGCCTTTGAACAAAGACAACCTTTTCAGACTGAGAGGCAGTCCTTCTTGGGCATTGAAAATTGGGATTATTAGTCATGTCAGTATCAAGTTGTATAACTGTTCCCATTGTAGAGTCCACTGGCTGCATTTCTTGAATATCTAGAATCCGAATTGTAGTGCAGCTGGTCACACATTGAGGCACACTTTGTCCACCTTCTTTTATTACCACTGCCTCATCAGAAGTATTTTTGTTCTGCAGGGTACTGCCTTTGTTTTGTAGACTTGTAAACAGTGATAGCAATAGCTTGCATTGTTTTGGATCAGATGATGCTGCCAATAGACCTGACAAGTTTGCCTGTCTCCTTTTCTGGGCACCAGATTTGACTTTGCTCAGTTCAGACATAGTCACTCTTCTGTTGACATGTACGCTGGGATGGTCGTCCACTCACTGTTCCAGTATCTTCTACTATTTTTGGTTTTCTTTACACTTGTTGAACCTGGAGAAAGGCAGTGACAACTAAAGACAAACAGATGTACCAAAACTACAATGACAAACGAGAAACCGCAAAATGACAATGACAAACGACAAACTGTACCAAAAATACAACCTGATTTACCTTTGCTGGCTTAGCTCCTCTGGTCAGGCCACACTGTCCCTGATGATGTACTGCACCAAGATCCGTCTCTCCCTCCATTGCCACAATCTCCACTCTGCTCCTGATGCTATTTACCTGCCCATTATAGTAATCTGGTGTTGAATTATATGGCACAGACAATCATGCAACAGTAACAGTGGGTGATCAGTACCACTAAACATTTTCTTTCTGTCTGTACAGTCTTTCAAAATATAACTTCAAACCAGCTACTTAGCACCCCCTAGTGCATCTACTGAAAACTTACCATCTGTGCAACACTAAAGTAGTACAGCACCTAATTTACTCAGCTCTCTAAATGTTTTAGGGTAGTCTCACAAATGTCAAATCGGAGTCATGCACTTGCAGGACAGCTTCATCTTCTTAAAATTCTTTTCTCCCAAGCCATTTTGGCTTCTAAACATTCTCTTGTACAGCAAAAACATGTATCATTTGTATGCTCCTGATCCATGCAAAAACATGGATCATTTTAATGTTGATCTATGCCATATCACTTCTCACTGGAAAAGGATATCGTCCTTTAAAGGGTGTTACCCCAGAGGGCCTAATGAGGGTACTGAATCTATCGGGTGTACCGAGTGAATGTGGGGATCCAGGGGGATCTAGTACTTGCCTATAAAAAAGCGGTGGTGGTGGCCGCCCTGGATTCCATAGCACCTATTCATGTTTGCCCCCTCATCCTCCACCCAAGGTCTCCCTGGTTTGATGAGACCTTGAAGGAGTTGAGGAAAGTGGGGCGAAGGTTAGAGTGGAGCTGGTGGAAAATCGGGCCTGTAATGTGACAGACTTAGGTTGATGGACCATTATGTGGTCTATCAATCAGCAATCACCCATAAGAAGTCAGAATTCCGGTCCAGAGAGATTGCTGCTGCACAGAACTGACCAGCTCAGCTCTTCTGGACGGTGGACAGATTGTGCAATCATATCTGTCTCCAGTCTGAAGGAGCCCTGTCACAAGAACAGCGTGATGAGTTTGCTCGGTTTTTGGCAGATAAGGTTGCCACAATCAAGTCAGGTATCTGTCTGGCTCACTCTAATGGAAGTTGTGGTAGTCAGCAGGAGATGTCGGGCCCTCAGATTACCTGGTCTGACTAGCCTACCCGCAATCACTGACATAGTGATGATCATCAAGATGCGGTGACCATCCAGCTGTAGTTTGGACCTGGGCCCCACATGCCTCCTGGTAGGATGCATTGATGAGATCATCCCAGTCCTAACTGAGATAGTCTGGAGGTCATTAGAGAGGGGGATCTTTCCAGAACCCCTGAAGGAGGCAGTTGTTTGGTCCCTCCTTAAAAAAAAACCTTCCTTGACCTGGACTGTTTGGCGAACTACAGACCTGTCTCTAACCTACCCTTTGTGGGTAAGGTTATTGAGAAGGTGGTTGCGTCACAACTGGATGATCATTTGACCAGCCACAATGTCTGTGATTCTCTCCAGTCAGGATTTAGGAAGAGACATAGTACTGAGACGGCCCTTGTCCGGGTGCTAAATTACCTCCTAATAGCGAGAGATCAGAAGATTCATTCCATCTTGGTCCTCCTTGATCTCTCTGCAGTGTTTGACACTGTGGACCATGGAGTGCTGTTGGAGCATCTGTGGCTCATCTGTGGACTGCCTGGTACAGTCCTCAGATAGTAGGACTCAAAGAATGGTTCCTGGGATTTATTCCTCAGCCCTTCTCTCCCTATCCTGCGGGGTGCCGCAGGGATCCATCTTGTCACCCATGTTATTTGCAGTGTATGTGCTGCTGTTAGGAGAGATTAGACCGTATGGTCTGAGTTTTCACTGCTATGCAGATGACACTCAGCTATACATGTCCTTTGCACATGGTCAAGATGTGTTCCTCTCGGCATTGGATAACCGTCTCGCTGAGATCCAGGGCTGGATGAGTGCGAGCTGGCTGTGGTTGAACCCGGATAAAACTGAGGTGCTGGTTGTGGACCCTGATCATCAGGAGGTGGGTTTGTCGGCAGGCTCACCCTCAGGACTATGTCTCGGGGGTGTTGCGCTGACTACCTCGGAACCTGGGCATTATTGTTGATGACAACTTGACACTGAAATCGCAGGTGTCAGTTGTCAAGACCCCTTTACCATCTGAGGAATATCACCAGGTGAAACACCTGGTTCCTTCCAATGATCTTCTGACGTTGGTCCACGCCTTTGTTACCTTTTGCCTTGACTACTGCAATGCCCTTTACCTAGGGCTACCGGGGGTTGATGTCTGCCGCCTTCAGCTAGTGCAGAATGCGGCAGCCAGGCTGTTGACTGATACATCTAGACCCAGTCACATAACTCCTGTGCTTCGCAGACTGCACTGGCTTCCAGTGTGGTGGAGGATCATCTTCAAAGTTGGTGTGCTGACCTACAAAGCCCTATATGACCAGGGACCCAGTTACTTGCAAGATCTCCTTCGCCCTTACTGCCCCCCCCACCGACGAGGGATTGCTAGAGATTCCCAGGGTCCATTTAAAGACATCTGCAGCCCAGTCTTTTAGCTTTGTGGCCCCAACCCTGTGGAATTCTCTACCTCGTCAGGTGCGAGATTGCCTGACCGTCCAGGAGATTAAAACTGCACTAAAAACCTATTTATTTGAATTGGCATATTCTGTTTTTTAAGGGTAGTATTATAATCGTTACAGTTTTAAATTACTGTATCAGATTTTTTTGATTATTGTTGGTATTTATTTATTTAATTTTGTTGACCCAGTAAGCCCACTGGGCCTAGAAGTCCCTTTTTCAGGGGTGACCAGGGGGAAGGGGGATACAGATGGTAAGCAACTGAAATTGAACCAGATCAAGCTGTTGATGGTATGTTTAGTGAATGGGAGAAATTTGGCCAGGACACCGGGGAAATTCCTCTACTCTCATGTAGGCAGACTTGCTGTTGGGTGTGTGGACTGCTTTCAGTCTGGAGCTGGCGACTGAGAAGAATGGTTGTGTTTTGGGGTCGGAGCTAAAGCCTGAAGTTTCGATAGTGCCTATGGAGACTGTTTGTGAGCAGCCTTCAGCCTTTGGCGGCTGTGAGAGATGTCAGAATTGAGTCCCAGGATGTTTCTACTGATGGCTTAATTATTTATGACTTTTCTACCTCTGTTGCCCTACCAGCAACCTTGGAGCCTGTTTCGGAGTCTTAAGGAGAGGCACTGGTGTGAGGCGCCATTCAGGAACATGCAGCGATTTTTGCTCCTCAGCTGCTGTCACACCACGGGTAGCGCCTCAGCTGTCTCAGGCAGATATCGGTGCTGATGCGGGGGCAAGAATGCAGAAGTCCTTTTGGCTTCCCTCTGTGAATGCTCCGCTTGAGTCAGAGATCTGGTCGAAGGAGGACTCCCTGCTATATTCAGGGTGGATGCAGACATCTGATGGAAGATGGGTGCCTTACCCAGACTGGATTTCGTTTTCCTTAGGTGAGTGGCTTAAACCCCACTCCAATACACTGTTAGTGATGGATTCTACTTCTCTAGATCCCGAGCAACATATGTCTAGCCCCTCTATGCTTTCTGATGCATCCGAGACTAAATATCCTAATAGTCCGCCGCCTACTTCTTCTCAGGCTGAGGATTCTTCACATTCTCTTAAACAGGACAAAGGTCAGACTGGACCAACTTTTTCAGTCCTCTTTAAAAACAACATAGTGGACCAAGCTCCCACACGGAATGCTGTCTACCTTCATTACAGGGGAAGTTTACAAGATCACCCAGATAGACAATATGTGGCTAAGCGACTCTTGAAGGACTCTATGGGGTTTATTGCCTCTGATATTTATGCTTTGGTCAATATTAGGGGAGAGGACACTTCTGATGTTAGTTTCCGGACTTTTTAGGGACCTGATAATTTTTGGAAAAAAAATGAGACTTTAACATTTTCACCATTGTGGGCTCCTTTTTGGGCCATTCCACTAACCAAGCCCCTATTTAAAACTATTAACATCATGTTTCGCAATGAGGGGGTTAATGTTAGTGACATTCATTTTTGGTTGGAAAAGAAATGCCAGGTTTTAGGCTCACCTTCTGTGATTATTGACTCAGATAGTATTTGGACAGGTAGTTGGTGTTTTAAAGTCAAACTGCTGATGTTAGGGGATGAAGTTCAGCATATCCCTAATAGCTTTTTCCTTGGGAAGGACAGGGATGTAGTGTTCTACCCAGGGCAGCTTAAGGCCTGTTATAAGTGTGGGAGCAGTAGACACCTCAGTAGCACATGTGACAGGGTCCTTTGTGCTTTATGTGGTGATTATGATCACACTAGTAATGTTTGAAGAAACGTTCACAAGTGTAACTTGTGTGAAGAGCATGGACATACATACCACCAGTGTCCCTGGGCTGGACAAAACCGACAGGGAGGCCTCAATAAGGATGATTTAGTGTCCGAGGCTCAGGACCGTTTTTGGCCTGCTCAGCCTGACCCCCCCGTTTCTCCATCACATGCCCCTCCACCTTCTGAAGAAGGCGTTTCGGGCCTAGGTCAAGAAGCTGCTGTCTGTGAACCTTCTATGCCTGTTTCTTCTGATGGTTCAAGTGTGTCCACTATAGGCGGTACTGATCTCATTATGGCTCCACCCCTACTAATGCTAGTGTCTCTGCCAAGCACGTTATTAGGTCCTCTAGTAAGGTACTGTATCTGCTGCCCCTGTAGTTACTGCAAATTCTTTTGATGTTTTAAGGGACATTGATGGGTTTTGGATTCTGATGCATCTTCCATTTTGAGAGTGGTTTCGGAAATGGAATGTGAGCAAGATGTAGTTGGGCCTAAGGATTTAAAGAAAAAGACTGGAAAGAAGTGGAAAAAGGATAAGGCACCTGGTTGATTTTACTTTCTCTTTTTTTTTTGGCTTCCTTATCCTTGGTTTCTTGTAACACTTGTAGCATTAAGAACGCTGCAAGGTGTCGGGCTTGGTTTAGTTTTTTTTCTACCCTGACTTCCGATATTTTTCTACAAGAGACCAGGCTCACCTCTCTGCATGATATTGTGCAATCAAAAAAGTTGTGGCCCTGAGGCCCTTCTTTTTGGTCTTTTGGACATGATACGGCGGATGGTATGGGCATTTTATTTCACACATCTGAACTTCAGGTCCATTGTTTTATATATTTAGTTCCTGGGAGGGCCATGTTTATTGATTGTACTCTTCATGGGTTTTTTTTTTTTTATGTCTCATCAATACTTGTGCTCCTCAGAACAAGAGTTCTAGGATACAATTGTTTAATCAGATTAAGCCCTTTTTATTTATGGCTCAATCTATTATATGGGGGTGGCGATATGAACTGTAGTTTGGATATTAAGGCGACAAACAATGTTCAGAAGAAAATTTACTGTGATACCCATGCTCTGAAAGCTATCTTAGACACAGCTCTGTTATTGGATGCTTATAGATTATTGCGTAAATCTGGAGGGGATATGTACAGAAGAAGTGTTTTTTCCACCAGAATAGATTATTTTTTTTTTTTATTTCTAAACATTTACATGTCTCACAGGTGTCGGTGACTCCTAATGAATTCAGTAACCATAACGTTTTATGTTGCATCCTGGGTACGGGGGGCGTTCTGCCTAGTTTTCCTTCTGTCCCTCGATGATGGAAATTGAATTCCTCTATATTATTACAAGAAACTATAACATTTCAAGTTGCTAGATGTTTTCCTTTTAGAAAATCAGTTGCAGATATGTATGAGGATTGGGGTAGTTGGTGGATGGACTCCAAAGCTGCTCTTAAAACTTTTTAAAACTGGGAAAACGTATTGGAAATGAGGAGTATATTTTATATTTGGGTCATAGAGATCAATTATACAAACTACTGTCTCTTCCTAATATTTGTGACTGTAGGATCCAGTCTCAGATAAATGTAGTTAAAGAGAAAATGAGAGCTTATCATTACTCTAGGGCAGCTTCTTTTAACTGCTGAGTTTAAATTTGGAACCTTACCCCAGCCATTTTCCGATTCTTTTTAGGCTTATAAATTCCGAACAAAACATAAAGTCATGGAGGGCCTTTTTGATGCTCTTGGAGTTGTAAGACTTACAGATGTGGAATTGTTGAAAGTTCTTAAAGAGGCCTTGCAAGCCTCTGTTGGGTCAGATTTTGTTCCGGATTTCACCTGGGATCAGGTGGTGAACTGTCATACCCCTTATCTCTCCTCTGCTGTCTCTACTGCTATTAGTGGTCTACTTACACTTTCAGAAATTCTTGAGGCTATATCCAGGTTACGGGATGGGGTCTCACTGGGTGAGGATGGATTGACAAATGATTTTTTTAAATCTGATTTTGGTTCATACATTTGATATGCTACTTTCTGGGTGGGTCCCTCAGGGTTTTTCCAATGCCATTATGATTTATCTTTTTAAGTGGGTGATAGGCATCAGCTTTCGAAGTGGCGATCTATTAGCCTCTTAAATACTGATTACAAAATTTTGGCTTGTGTTGTGTAAACGGATGCAGAAGGCAGCTGTGGAACTTATACACCCTGTTCAGACTTGTTCTGTTCCTGGGAGAAACATTCAACAAAATCTGGGTTCATTACGTGATGTTTTTGAATACGGCAGGCAAGGTAGGTTGGGAGGTTTTGTGCTAGCTCTTGATCAGGCCAAGGCCTTTGACAACATATCTCATGATTTTTTGTTTGAAGTGATGTCTAAATATGGGATTCCTACTGTTTTAAAAAACTGACTTAATTTGTTATATCATCAGGCTTCTATTTTTCCCTCCATTAAAAATTAATTGGGGGATCCTGTGTTATTATGGAGGGGGTTAAGGCAGAGGTGCCCACTAAGCCCTTTGCTCTATGTTTTTTGTCTTGACCCTTTCTTACGGGTCATTTTGCATGACGTCAGTTTTGTTGGTTTATCCGCTCATATAGCAATACCCGCGCAGAAACTATCTGCTTATGCGGATGATGTATGTCTTTTGGTCTTGGATGTTTCTTCTGGTCTCCACACTTTGCAGCATTTTGATGGTTCTGCCCACTTTTTGGGCATTGGACTTAATTATGGAAAGAGTAAGGCACTTGAAGTTGGTGATGGGATAGGTATAGCTACTCTTGCTGGCATTGAAGTGGTGAAAGGGCACTGCAGAATTCTGGGTGTTTTATTTGGAGACGGAGACCGGGCTTTTCTTAATTGGGATGACAAACTGCAGGTGGGGGATCAAAAGGTGTCCCGGTGGAAGTCTTGGGCCTTTGGTAAATTGAAGAGGGTTCAGATTGTGAAGTAGTTTTTGTTACCACTCTTTTTATATATTGCCCATATTTTTCCTGTCCCTTGTGCATTGGAAATGAGGCTTTATAGTATTTTTTTTCAAATGATCTGGGGTAGTCTGCTGAATCCGGTTAAAAGGGATATTTTTTTTACCCATCAGTGAAATGAGAAGGACTTGGCATGATTAATCCTGTTGTGTTATTTCATTCTTTTTCCATTTTTTTCTATTTTTGGTCCTTCCTCTGGTGCAAATACTACTTGGGGCACGTGGACTAGGGTCTTTTTCAGATTTTTTTTAGATAACTGGGTAACTGCGGTTCCTAAAATTGCTGGGCCTATTTCTGTTCCGAGCTTTGCATCTGCAACTGTTAGGAAGTTTAAGATATGGGGCTTTGGTAAAGCTGAGTATACAATTTGGCCTAGGAAGGTGCTATATGTTAATGTTATGTCTAAAGATCATGCTCCCAGAGTTGATTTCCCTAAATGTCTTCCTACCAGGCTAGAGTCCGCTTTGAAGCTTTTATGTGACAAACGGATCCCATGGCATATGTGGGGTGTGCAATGGTTGAGTTGCCATGGTAGGCTGGGAGTTAAGGGGAATTGGAAGCAAAAACCCTTAATAGAGAGACAGTGTTTAAGATTTGAATGCATAGGGCAGGAAGAAACTTTGGAACATTTTTATATCTTTTGTCTGTATGCACAAGATTTCTGGAGGTTTTGTGCCCTAAACTGGAATTGGGGTCCCATACAGCATGTTCAGTATGGCTGTTTAATTTTAGGGGAATATACTGGGTTTTATAGAAGGTACAATCCCAGTACATTGAATGTTATTTTTGCCTGCCTGAAATATCATCTCTGGCAGGCCCGATGCAAATTTTCACTGCAACATGTAACTACTTTACCATCCATTTTATTAGCTAGTGTTGAAGCATCTTCAAAACAACTTATACAAAAAGAACATGTGGTATTTGATAGGGGCAAATTTTATGATTTCTGGAGACACGTGTCCTTGTTGGACTGATTTTCTTTGAGTTAATGATTTATTTATTTATTCCCTGTGTTGATTTTTGAGAGATATGTATGTCTGATTTCTTGTTTTTTTGCCTTTTGTTTTTTCTTATGAAATTGTTTATTTTTTTGTGATTCTTACTTGATGTTACGGTTTCTTATTCTGATAAAATTCCTCTACTCTTTCTGCAGGTGGTGCTGTAGCGCGGCAGAAAGGATGGAGGTCCCCATTCCTATCCAGGACACTGGTAGAGGAGGTTGTACTTTTGCTGCTACTCCAGAGCTCTTGCCGGGTTGTGAGATTGCTCCTGTGTGTGGCTTGGCTCAAGACATAGCACTGGGTGCTAGGGCAGTGAAAGAATGGATGATTATAGATGCAGAATTACTGGATGTAGAAAATGAGTTACAATCTGAACTGGAACAGAAAAAGAAGCACTTGTTGGAATTAGTTTCAGTGGCTGAGCAGGATTTTCAGTCCTGTAGGCAGAAGCTTGAGGACAAAAAGAAGAAACGAAAAAGATCTATGGCTAGTCCAGTATTGTCAGGTAATAAAAGGTTTCCTTTAGATTTGGCCACTGAGGTTTCATGTAGTCTCCCTGACTAGACTGCTGACTCACCTGTGCAAGGTGGGTCCGCGCTTCAAGATGCGAGTTCTCTAGACCCTTCTGTTTTATGGACACTTGGAGAAGCACTTTCGAAGGCAGGCTGGATAAAATAGCATAATACTTGGGTGTCTGATCCCTCCATTCCAGGTTCCCCGGACTGTCTTTTGGCCCGATCTACTGAAACTGGTAGATCGTGTATATCTTTACCTGTGACTGGTTCTTTGACTTTTTCAAATTCCCCCCTTTGAACATTGTGGCTATGTTGGATGGAAGTGAGACAATGGACTTCGCTGCTATGCCAGACGGTCTTTCTGCACCAGGTGGTTCTAGAGTTACAGGTTGTGGACCGGATTCTCCAGCGTACTCTACAGACGCAGGTTTTACGGTTCAACCAGTTTTGTTACCAGCTGAGGTTACTCGTTCAGATTTGGAACCTGGAGGACAGGTAAGCCATGATGAAAGGTGGTCGCAGGGCTTGTTTCCTGAGATACAATGATCAAAGGCCTACGCAGGACTTTTTCGGAAACCTGCAGAAGTGGCCAAACAATGGTTTTTGGTCCAGCTTCATTACACAGGACTTGCACCCATTGTTCCTGTTTGGCTATGGGTGGGGAATACTCTGTTACTTGACTCCATGGAGTTTACCCTGGTAGAGGTGTATGCATTTATACACCCTCTGGGAGTCCATAATTACGATGTCAGCTTTTGCACGGTAGCTTCCCTAGATAAATTTTGACAGTTATACTATGACATTAAACATTTTGAAGTTTGGGAGGATTTTATCATGATTTCCATTACTAAACCAACCGTAAAAATGGTGACCATCCTGTTTAGGAATGAGGGAGTCAATCTGGATAGCATTTTGTTTTGCCTAGAAAAACTTTCTGTTTTTGATAGACCTAAACCAATTATGGATGACAATGGCTTTTGGACTGGGGGGTGGACTGTGGGGGTACAATTGCGACAAACAGACTGGGATACATCACTTGCCTAGTTCCTTTTTTTTTTGGTCGGGTTAGTGGCATTATATTTTATGCGGAGCAGCCAAAGAGCTGCTACAAATGTGGTTCCCTTTCTCATTTAAATGTGGATTGTGATCAGTTGAAATGTTTCCAATGTGGGGTGCTGGGTCACTCGGCCGCACAATGTATGGCTCGCCCAAAATGTAATCTCTGTAGGGAGGAAGATCATTCCTTTTCTGAGTGCCCTTGGGCTGCTCATAGCCCTGATGAGCTTTTGGATCAAGATTTCTTCCTTTCCAAAGCTAGGAGATCCTTTGGTCTGCCCTTTCATCCTGAAGATTAATCGGCCCCTCATGGCAGAAGACGGGGTAGGGGTTGTGGAGGTTCTTTTGGGGAACAGCCCCATGGGGTATGAGGTCTGAGTTTATTTCATTCAGATGTGGGTTTCATTCCTCCTGTCTTCACATCTGACTCAGCATTGTCCCCTGTCCCTGATGCCTCAGGCTAAGGAAACTCCCTTTGTGACCACTCAGGGTTCTCCTCGTCAGGCAAGCCATACGCCAGTGATGCTTTCCCCTCGGGGTATGCATGTTTCAACTGAAGTTGTGGTTTGTTCTATGTATCCTCTTGTAATAGAAAATGAGGTGGTGGTGTTTCCTGAAGAGACACCGACAACACCCCCCCTCCCGGTTCAACAAGAGTTACTTATTCCTGTTGTACCCTTTTCACCATTGTCTTTGTCTAATCGATTTGCTACTTGGGGTTATCAAGTTGATACTGAACGTTCTATGGAGATGGAAGGTTTGGCTGTCCAAACAGAACCACTTTCCCCTAACACATTTGCTGAGCTGCCATCTGAAAAGTCTCAGGTCCCTGGCCATAGTAAAAAGAGTAACTAGGTCAGAGTAAGCACATTGAAATCCCTTCCTGAACCTTACCTTAAAGCTAGCAAATCTTAATGTTAATAGCATTAAGTCAGTGGGGAAACGACGTTCCACTTTTGGAGTTTTGCAGCATTTGAATTGCAATGTTTTTTTGCAGGATACCCATTTGCATATACTGGGTGAAGTAAGTCAGACTTCTCGAGATTAGGTATGGAGGTCTTCCTTTTGGTCACTGGGTGAGAAGACATGCAGTGGTGTGGGGTTTTGTTTTACGACTCATGGGGTAATAGCATCCAGGATGGTGAACACTGACCCTGGTCATGCTTTCTTGCTGGATGTGGTGATCTGTGGTATTTTTTGTCAGTTGATTAATCTTTATGGGCCACAAACTAAGGCTCATCGCATAGATTTATTGAAAAAGGTTCAACTTTATTTATTTTCTACTCAGATATTTTTTGGAGGTCATTTTAATAAAAATTTTCAACCACGGGATGATATGGGGAGCAAATTTGTGATTAAACATTTCTTAAGTCGATTATCAGTCAAGCTGGATTACAGGATGTTCATAGTTCTGGGAAAGGGTGGGTTAAGCTGACTTTTTTCTTAAAGGGAGTTGGTCTTCCCGAACTGATTTAATATTTATACATCAGTTGATGGTTGATGCTACCATGAATGTTCCGGTAGAAACTTCTGATCATTCTTTGATTGGTTTTGTGATCTCTACCCTGTTACCTAGAGTTTCAGGCCATGGAGTGTGGAGGTTGAATACCTCTATGCTATCACAGGCTGAAATCCTAGAAGATTTGTATAAGGTCATCCAGGATAAATTGTCGATAATCTTTTTATTCAATGATATGGGGCATTGGTGGGAAGAATTCAAATTTTGTCTTAGTTTTTTTTTTTCAGGCTATAGGTATGTCAAAAGCTTCCTCTAAGTATAAAAAGTATTCACAACTCCAGAAGGAGTTAGGGGTGCTGCTGTCACAACAGTGTGCTGGTGTCGCTGACCATGTGGAAAAAATTGGAGAGGTGAAAGCAGCTATGAGACAGTTTCAATATGATAGGTTGGTTTCTTTACATCGGGAGTAAACAATTTGGTGTGTCAGTTCCTGAACTGTCGTTTGCTGTACAGTTGTTGCAAGCTGCTGATCTTCCTCAGCTTTCTCCATCCCTGTGCGATACTTTGACGAAGCCCTTTACTTTGCTTGAATTACAAACAGTTAAGTCCCTTCATAACAATATTTCACCAGGATCTGATGGGCTTTCTAGTGAAATTTATAAAATTCTTTGGGAAGTTATGCCACAAGAATTGCTTACTTTATATAATTTTTTTCTTACTGATTTAATTTTGCCCACTTCTACTGTATGTATGAAGGCCTAATGATTTTTCTTTATAAATCAGGGAATAAAGCAGAGATTGGGAATTGGTGACCGCTTACCCTGCTGAATACGGACTTCAAAATTTTTGCTAAACTTCTGGGGCATAGGTTAAGTTTGATAATGCCGGATTTGATCTGTCCAGTGCAGTTTTTTTCGGTCCCGGGTCGTAGTATAATGCAGGTTTTATTTGTGTTACGTGAACTAATGGCACAGAGCGGAGTGGAAAATGGGCCTTTGAGAGGGTTTGGATACCTGGTCAGTTTGGACCAGGCAAAAGCCTTCGATGGAGTTTCACACTTCTTTCTATGGTTATGTTTGGAAGCTTATGGTATACCACCTCTCTTTATCCAATGGTTGAAACTGTGTTATTCTTTGGCGTATGTGGCACCTTGTGATAATGGTTGGCAAGGGACTTGGCATCAGATACATAGAGGTGTCCATCAGGGGTGTCCGTTGAGCCCCTTATTGTATGTCATTGCATTGGATCCCTTGCTAAGAATATTATATAGATCCCCTTGTATTAAACATATTTCAGGTACCTTAAGCAAGCAGTGTAAAGTACTGGCGTATGCAGATGATTTATGTTTAGTAGCCCCTGATGGGGCTTTGATTCGTATTGCTAGTCTTTTGATTCAGACTTTGGGAGCAATTACAGGGGCTCATCTCAATGACAAGAAAATGATATGTTTATGTTTGTAAGGATTTCCATCATCTCCTATGGCGGTCGGTAGATTCCTTGTGGCTATGGTTCCATGCCGAATTTTAGGGATAATTTTTTGGAGGTCCTGATTTGGCTTTTTATAATTGGAATAGTGCATTGCGACAAGGGAAAGCTATGGTTAACAATTGGAATAAATGGAAAATGTCGAAACTGAAACGTGTATATTGTATTAAAACGTTTCTTGTTCCAGGTTTTTTTTTATTTATTAGTGCAGTGTTTTTTCTGCACAAATCCCTTGAGGTATTATTTTTCTTTAGTGGGTTTTGGGGTAGCCGTCTCAATCCGGTCAAGAGAGCTGTGTTATATAAAGCTATTGCTGAGGGTGGGGGTAAATATGATAAATCCGATGGTATTTTTTTTACCATGTTTCTTTACAATAATTTAGTGCCCTTAATGCAAAACCATGGTCAACTTTGGGAGCAATGGGGTCTGAAAGTTTTACAGGGAGTTCTATTGGAATGGAAATTAGGTGTGTTCTTACATAAGTATAAGTGTAGCCCACATTTGGTTTCTTGCTGGGTTGGCGTTTTTGATAAAATTCAGTTATGGAAGGTGGGATATGCAATGGTTTTATGATCTTCTAGGAAAATACTTTGTGCTGATATTTTAATGATTTGTTTCCTGGAAACTCCCTTCTCTGGGTTTTCCACCTTTGAACAGTCTAATATTCCTGACTATATCACAGAAGTGAGACTTCCGGAGAAATTGTGGGATACAGTGCGCCTTGGGACTCATGGTAGTGTAAGTATTAAGGGTAAATCAGAAGCATAAAACCTTACGAGACCACTATTGTCCCAGGGAAGGATGTGTATTGCAAATTGAGACCATAGATCATCTTGGTTTTCATTGTCCATATGCTATTCAATTTTGGGATGTTGTCAAGAAGCAATGGAAAGGGGTTGACTGACACCCCCCCAGTTCGAACCTGTTGTATTATGGGATTTGTACTGGACTATGTACGTTGGGTAATATTAGTACTTTTAGGATCAGTCATGCTTATTTTCTTTATTGGCTGTGGATAAGTAGGTGCCATCTAGTTTTACAGCAACAGACCATATCGGCGCTTGAACTTTTTTATATATTTTATATGGATTTGTCACATTCCAGAAATCAGGATGCATGCATGGGTTTGCCAGTGCAACAGAGTCAATATTCAAATGTGAAAGCACTAAAGTGTCAAGCAGCTGAGGATTTGGTGGTGGGCAACAGCCTTGACTTCCATCCTGCCCAGCTGTCAGCTGCCTGCTTGAAATCTGGTTTCCCCATCCATTTTAAGGCAAGTGTAGAAGACTTGGTTTGCTGGCCAAGGCACCTAGCTTCACCTGAGCTCTTTCCTTCTAAGATTGCTTGAAAGGACAGAGCAGAGGACCTTACCAGTGCACGGGAAAAGGATTAAGACTTCTTTTGGCTAAGCAGATTTACTGTGTGTTATTTTTATTTTGTACTCACTGGGATTGCTACTGTTGGTTGCTAACATTTCTTTGCTTTATTTTTCTCTGATTCAAATTGTTGTTGCTGGTATACCTTCTTCTGCATTATTACAAGGTGTGCCTACAGGTGTGTGCTAACAGATTACTGCTGTAATCTTCTGATTCAAATTGTCTTTTGCAAAGTATATCTTCTGTTACTGCTTCATTTTTCTCTGTAGCAAAGTGTTTCTTACAGGGTATATCTTCTGAAATTATTACAGGTGGTGCTTTACAGGTTTTACAGTTTTATCTAACATTAGGATAAGCTTTCAGGGTTACTGCATTTGTTGTTGACTGATTGTTTCTGCTCTTACCTCTTTGTTCTTTCATCTGTGGTTCTTCTTTTTGGCAGGAAGGCCCAGCCACCCACCCCATCCCCAACCACCCCACACCACTCCTTTATAGGGTACTACAGTTGTGACATTTCCTGTGGCAAAGCAGGAAGGGGCAGATCATTGGGGCATCCTCAAGGTGAGCTCATTTACAGGGGCACTAGTAATTTAACTTGTTATAACAAGTTAAACGAAAACAAAACACAAAATCAAACCATTACTCGCATTTTCTTCTTTCTAATTACTCTGACCAGGTTATAAACCCAGCAACTTATCTGGAATGGATATCATTAACTGCAGGTACTGCAGAACACTTTTCAGAAGGACAGTCTTACAGGATTTAGGACACTGTCCTACATGCTGGGCCATTGGAGATCTTAGGGCTCAGCTCTGGACAGCATGGGCAGAGATTGCGTACCTCAAATTTCGTATTCAAGAGGAAATACATTATAAGAACCACCCACCATTTCCCCAACATCCAACAGAAGAACCTCAACCGCAGAGGGTAGTTGGTCCAGGAGGTTGGCAGGTGGTTAGGAGGGGCAAATTGGGTGCCCCATCACTCTGTGCTCTCCAACATATTACCTCCAAAAAACATAAACACTACAAACAGGTATCTGCCTCTATCTCTGAAAATAAACAAAGGGGCAGAGGACACTGCAAAGCAGGACACTGCAGCACAGGAGCTAGCACAACAAAACTTGCCCAAATCAGGAACCAAAACAAAAAAAGCAAAAAGAAAATCCAAAAAACTTCTGATTATAGGAGACTAATGTTTTTGCACTCTCCCTATGCTGTGAGACACTCTGTGTGAGACAGTACAGGAGTGCTGCAGCATTTTGTTGTGAGCAAGACTACGATTATTTAGCCTATCTAACTGCATTATCTATCACTTGGGAGGGTTCCAGGAAGTTCCTGCCCAGTTGTAGTTTTTAAGGGGTTTGTTGTGGACTACAATAAGGGTCCAGAAGCGTATATTTTTAATTTATGTGAACTGGTCAGTGTCTGCTTATGTGCAGCGGGACTTTACACTTTAAGGCACAATTGACTGTTTATCTATTAATTTTGGGCACTAAAGAATTGGACCCACTAAAGCACTTCTGGGTCTAGAGCTATATCCGCTCACGTCTCTCTGCAACGTGTAGAGATGCGTGCTGAGACATGCTTCAGATCAAGAGGGTCTTAAGAGATAGAAGGACTCAAAATTTGTGTAATTAAGTAAATTAAAGCTTGTTTGTAAGTATATCCTCATGTCTTTGATATTAATATATCACATTGTGTTTGAAACAAAATAAAGTGAATTGCACTATGGTTTAACTGGACTTAATTGATTGAAACCATTCTGTATTAACAGCTTATTCAGGTGATTTAGGGGCGCAGTGTATATTGTGTAAAATGCTTACTGGTATTATTGAGGTCATTTCAAATCATCCCTATCAATGTAACAAATGTTTGGAGAATATTGAACTGAAACAGGAGATAAATTTGTTTTCCTTAAGACTGAAACAGTTGGAAATTAGTCAAATCAATATGTCAGAATGGTTTAATAGTTTAAATGCTTCTAATTTGTATACTGATTCTCACATCATTAATGATACTCAGTGTCCCATCATTTTTACTTCACCACATGAGGTAGTTAATGATCAGCAATTGGGTGATAATTTATTTCCTACCCCTGTACCTTCTAAACCTGTATCCCCTATAAATGTAGTTTAAAAAAAAAAGAGCTAGGGAGGAAGATGTAACTGAAGAGGTAAATGATAGTGGTTGGTATAAAGTTCAAAATTCCAGAAGAACAAAAAAAGGAAGAAAGGCTGAACACTATTCTATTCCATTATCAAATAGATTTGATTGTTTTCAACCCTTGCCTTGTCAGCCATCTGATGTCAATGAATTACCTCATAGTCTAATTGGTAGTAATGACAGACATGATTCATTGTTAGCAAGTAATGTCACTCCCTCTGATCTGATATCGTTTGTTCCTGATCAACCGCTGCTTGACTTCTCAATGGATATTGGCTCACAAAATTCTGATGTACCTAATGTTAATTGCAGTACTTCCCCTTCAGATCATCCCACTAAACAGATTTTGGTTATTGGAGACTCTATGATCAAACATCTGGATAGAGCCATTTGTAATCCAGATAAAGTTAATAGAACATGTACAAGTTTCGGTGGTGCTAAGAGTTGTGATATTTCTAGTATGTTAGAGAATATTTTGTATAATTGTGGTGGTAATCCTTTAGTTGTTAAACATGTGGGTGTCAATAATATCCTACATGATTCAATTCAGGACATTAAGTCTGCTTTTGTAGGGTTAATAAACAAATTGGCGGATATTGGCTGTCAAATCAATATATCTAAAACACTTCCCTACCCTGTTATTCATTTCATCTTAATCATAAAATCAAGATCATTAATAATTGGCTTCGCCAATGGTGTCTTCAACAAGAAATCAGCTGTATTACCCATTGGGAAATTTTTGATGGTAGAAATGATCTGTTTAGTAGGAATGGACTGCATTTAAGTCGAAGGGGAAATGCTGTCTTGAGTAACCAATTTTTATCCTTGATTGATGATCATTTAAATTAGATTGTGGGGTGAGGGGAAAGGTTAAAATGTTATCACCTCCCATTATAATAAGTGACACTCCATTATTGAATAAAAAGATACATGTTCTCAGTTTCAATGCTAGAGGTTTAACTAAGAAAATGGATGAGCTACAGTTAAAAACTTTAGATTATGATGTGGATATTATCTCCATATGTGAAACTTAGGAAGATGATAAATCCTCATGGGAAGGTTGTCTGAGTGACTATAAATCATATAGATTAAATAGACCAACTAGAATGGGTGGTGGTGTAGCTTTATTTTTTTAAAACCAACTTGAACACAGTTGACATTACTAATTGCATAAAAACACATAACACATTTACTGAAACTATTTGGGTCAAATTTTATTTGACCCAAAATGATTTTCTTATTTTTGGTAGCTGTTACCATCCTCCCAATTCACCAGTTTATGTAATAGATGCAATTTTAACAGAATTTGAACTGGCATGTGAAATTGGACAAGTTATAATTGTCGGTGACTTCAATTTTGGAAACACTTATTGGTCTAATTCTACTGCTACAGGTGGTAAGGGAATTAAGTTTCTTTCCACTTGTCTTGAGCTTAATTTAACACAACATGTTACCAAGCCTACTAGGGAGGATAATATTCTGGACCTTGTAATTAGTAGTGACTAGGTACCAATTATTGACTTGAGTGTTCAAGATCCAATAGCAGGAAGTGATCATAATACTATCCATTTCGCTATTGAGAAAATATATTCCTCTACTAATAACAAATCTATTATCTATCGCTATAATAAAGTAGATTTGAAGTCTGTTGACAGGGTTATGAAGGAGATTGATTGGAATTCTGCATTATCAAATTTGTCCTGAAAATTGTTGGCTTACATTTAAATCTACTATCTCAAATATAAGAGATAACTATATCCCTTCTAAGTTCAAAGTTCAAAATAGAAAAAGGTATCCAAAATGGTTTAATATATCAATAAAAAAAATTAATAAAAATAAAAAGGCAAACATATAATGATTATTTGAGGAATAAATCTATCATTACCTGGGAGGCATATAGAAAGATACAGTCCAAATGTAAATTAGCCATAAAGAGGGCAAAATCAACTTGAGAATCTAGGTTGGCAAATTCTGCAAATAAGAATAATATGAAAGATTTTTACTCTTATATTAATTCTTTAAAGAAATCAAGTTGCCAGGTTGGTCCTATTGTACATCATGGTGATATCGTGCACGATCCTAATACGATGGCCGATATATTTAATACAGAGTTCTGTAAAATCTTTACAGATTCGGATACCTTCCCTGTAAATATTGTTAGTGGGATTGATTCTGTCATAACCTTTGATGAAAGACATATTTATGATAAATTGATTTCCTTGAAGGGTAAATATTGCTCAGGTCCTGATAGATTGGCTGGGCACTTATTATTCCTATTAGCCAAATATAGTGCATGGCCTTTAAAAATCATATTTGAAAGATTTTTATTGGAAAATTATGTTCCAGATGATTGGAAAAGAGCAAATGTTACACCAATTCATAAGAAGGGTTTGAAAGACAACTGCGAGAACTATCGACCTATTAGTTTGACCTCCATAGTCTGTAAGGTATTGGAGAGTCTTATTAAAGATATTATTACACCAATCTTAAACATTCATGATACTGAGCAGCATGGTTTTAGGAAGGGTAGAAGTTGTCTTACCAATCTGGCTTTCTTTTTATGAGAACATTAGTGAGTGTCTGGATCATAACTTTCCATGTGATGTTATTTATATTGATTTCAGTACAGCATTTGACATTATGCCTCATATGGTGCTTATTTCTAAGTTATGTGACATTAACATCAACCGTCATATTATAAATTGGATTGGCAATTGGTTGAGATATAGGACACAGTGTGTTCTTATTGACGGATTCAGCTTAGTGGTAGGATATGTTTCTAGTGGTGTCCCACAGGGTTCTGTGTTGGGCCCTTGTCTTTTTCAGGCATTTATTGCCGATTTGACTGACGAATGCCAGTCTATTTCTATTAAATATGCTGATGATGCAAAAATTGGCCGTCCATGTTTAGACATTATGCACTCTACCATCATACAAAATGACCTAGATAATACTCTCTGGGTATATAAGTGGGGTATGAAGCTGAATTTGAACAGATGCAAAGTTATGCATTTGGAATCTAATACCCCAGATTATACGTATCAATTATATAGAACAGACTTAGTTAGCTCTTTTGATGAAAAAGATCTGGGTATTAGTATTTCCAATGACATGTCGTATAATAAGCATATTCAAGATACTATTAATAAGTCTAATAAAGTAATGTGGTCTATTTTACGTAATATTAGATCACGTAAATTTGAGGTCCTTCTACCTCTGTATAGATCCTATGTTAGGCCTTACTTGGAATGTGCTGCTCAGTTGTGGTCTCCTTATAAAAAAATTGCTAGTAATTCTTTGGAAAATGTTCAAAGACGGTTCTCAAAGAAAATCTTGGGATTAAAGAATAACACGTATAATGATAGGCTTCAGATATTAAAGTTAATGTCTTTATCTACCCGTCATCTTAGAGGTGATTTGCTTCTTCTTTTCGATATAATTAAAGACCCTGCCATTATGACTGATTTAAATTTACAGTTTAAAGAATATGCTTATAATGTTAGAGGTCACCCCTTACAACTAATTAGGAATAAATTTAGGCACAAAAGCCAACAATATTTTTTTACATTAAGAGTTGTGGGTCCTTGGAACAACTTACCTATTAATGTTGTTATTAGTGAAAATAAGAACATTTTCAAGTATAGGCTTGATCAATTAATTTGCAATGGCTTTGCCTTATCATATTATCCTTTGGCTTAGTATAAAAGCATTATGGGCTAACGCCCCCTTGCTCTTTACATAACCTTAGTATGAACCTTAGTACTCCATGATTCGGGGAGTTGATACCCATCTCCAGCCAGGGGTAATGGTCAGATGTCTCCCAGGTACATCAGCGTGGAGAGACACTGACCGCATTGCTAAAATTGTTCACAAAGCAGGAGAAAACTGACATCCTGGTACACATAGGGACTAATGATCTCGCCAGTCGGTCAGTTGTGGAGACCAAGGAACACCTGACCAGGCTGGATAACAAACTATCATCCATTTCATCCGACATCTCCTTCTCTGAGATCCTGCCAGTCTGGGAGAGGGGGGCAGATGGACGGAAGGTCAGAGAAGGGGAGATAGGGGAGCTAAACATGTGGCTCAAGGGCTGATGCCAGGAAAAATGACACAGATTTATAGGGAACTGGCAACAGTTCTGGGAGAGAAAGTTCTTTAAATTTGATGGACTGCATCTGACTAAAGAGGGAGTCAGTGCATTGGGGCAGAAGTTTGGCGTCTTTGCAGAATATTTAAACTAGCAATAGGGAGGGTGCAGCACCCATATGTCGAATGGAAGAACACCCTCCCCTCAGCTAGTGGTCAAACAGGGATTCGCATGTTTGCAGTTCATTTGCATCACCAGGTAAGAAAAAAGGTCCGTCTCCCCATACGACGCACAGGGGAAATGCCAGACCTCACCCAACAACTAACACACCAAAATGTGTCCAATGGAAAATCATGTACACAAATGCTCACAGCCAGGGAAATAAGATCCCAGACCTGCAAGCAATAATGTCAGAGGCTAAACTGGACATAGTAGCAATTAGTGAGACATGGTTTACCAGAAACCACACTTGGGAGACTTCAGTACCTGGCTATGTACTGTTCAGAAGAGACCGAGTGCAAAAGGGGGCAGTGGCTCTCTGTATGTCAATGAAAATATCAAAGCTACAGAAATTCAGAATACACATAAGGAGCCAGAAGAACGTGGGTCACCCTGGAAACAGGAAATGGGACAGCCATAAGAACTGGGGTTGTCTACAGGCCCCAGACCAGGGGAGGACATAGACACATTACTGTTAGAAGATATACAAAACATGACAGCTAAAGGGAAGGTTCTGATAATCGGAGACTTCAACATGCCGGATACAGATTGGTCAATACCAGCAGGAACATCTGCCAGAACTAGACACATAGTGGATTCCCTGCAGGGGGAGGGCCTCAAACAACTGGTACAACAACCCACAAGAGACAGGGCTATCCTAGATCTAGTACTGACTAACAGGGAAGGATCACAGATCTCCAGGTAGGAGATCACCTGGGGGCCAGTGACCATCACATGGTATGGTTCAATTTGGCCACTACATCTAAATCATCCCATTCCAAGGCAAAAATATGGGACTTCAGAGAAGCTGACTTTGATAAGATGGCCAACAGAGTTAAGCTAGGCCTGGCAAAAAGAAACACAGGTGAGGGGGTACAGGCAAAGTGGGCAAGCATTAAGGATGCAGTACTTGAAGCAACATCCCATTGTGTTAGACAGAAAAGGAAGTGCAAAAGAAGAAGGAAACCACTTTGGTTCTCAAGTACAGAAGCAGAAAAGGTCAGAGCCAAAAGGCTGGCCTTCAGGAAATATAAGGGAACACAGCGGGATGAAGATAGGGAGGCATACCAAACTGCCCTAAGGGAAGCAGAGAAGGCAGTAAGGCAGGCAAAGTCCCAAACTGAGGAAACACTAGCATGAACAGTAAAAGAAGGTGACAAGACTTTCTATAGATACATTAGTGAATGGAGAAAGTCCAGAGGGGGTATTGCTAAGCTCAAAGGAGAAAAGGGAGCATGTGAGGAGGAGGACCCTGTAAAAGCATCTATCCTAAATAGATACTTTTGCCCAGTATTTACTGAAGAGAAGGTAGGGCAGGGCCCACAGCTCAGCACCATGGACATGGGGGGGAGGGAAGGTGAGCACTACTCCCTTCACAAAAGAAAGAAAGGTTCCTACAAGAGCTTGCTAAGCTCAGGGTGGACAAAGCAATGGAACCTGATGGCATACATCCCAGGGTACTTAAGGAGCTAAGGGTGGAACTAGCAGAGCCATTAGCAGAACTGTTTAGTGAGTCTCTGAGCACAGGAGAGGTCCCTGAAGACTGGAGAAGGGCTCATGTGATCCCCATCCACAAGAGTGGTAGCGGGGAGGAGGCAGAGAACTACAGACCAGTCAGTCTTACCTCAGTAGTGGGCAACATTATGGAGGTACTCTTTAAGGAAGGGATAGTGCAACACCTGGAATCCATAGGGGCACAGGATCTAAGACAGCATGGGTTTACAAAAGGAAGGTCCTGTCAAACTAATCTCATAGATTTCTTTGACTGGGTAACCAGAGTGGTGGACCAAGGGGGAGCAGTTGATGTCACCTATCTTGACTTCAGCAAAGCTTTTAACACTGTTACACATAGAAGATTGATAAATAAGCTGGGTAGGCTCGGGGTGGGTCAGAAGTTGGTCAACTGGGTGGCAAACTGGTTGACGGGCAGAAAACAGAGAGTGATGGTAAATGGTAAACAGTCAGAAGAGATGCAAGTCACAAGTGGGGTACCTCAGGGATCAGTCCTGGGGCCAGTCCTCTTCAATATCTTCATTAGTGACATTGCAGATGGACTAGACGGTAAGGCTTGTCTGTTTGCAGATGACACCAAGATCTGCAACAGAGTAGGTGATCCAGATGGGGTGGGCAGAATTAGAAGAGATCTGGATAAACTAGCAAAATGGTCAGAAGAGTGGCAACTGGGATTTAATGCAAAGAAGTGCAAGATCATGCACATAGGGAAGAGAAACCCTGAAGCCACCTATAGTCTGGGAGGGGAGTTGCTGGCAGTCACAAAGGAAGAAAGAGACTTGGGCATCATTATCACCGATGATCTGAAATCATCCAAGCAAACCTCTAAAGATGTAGGTAAGGCTAGGGGGATGTTAGGGTGTATTAGTAGGGGTATCACAAGTCATAAGAGGGAAGTAATAATACCTCTTTACAAGACACTGGTTAGGCCCCATCTGGAGTACTGCGTGCAGTACTGGAGGCCACACCTTCACAAGGACATTAACTAAACTGAGGCAGTCCAGAGAAGGGCAACCAAAATGGTGCAGGGACTGCATCAGAAGACATATGAGGACAGATTAACGGAGCTCAATATGTATACCCTTGAGCAAAGGAGGGAGAGGTGTGATATGATTGAAACATTCAAACACCTTAAGGGCATTAACAAGGTGAAAGAGTCTAACATGTTTAAATATAAGAAAAATAGCAGGACAAGAGGACACAGCATGAGATTAGAGGGAGGCCGATTAAGGGGGAATGTGAGGAAATTCTTTTTCACAGAAAGAGTGGTGGATGCATGGAACAGCCTACCTCAGGAAGTGGTGGCTATGAATACAGTTCAGGGCTTCAAACAGGCATGGGATTGGCATAAGGGAGCAATACAGATGAGTATGAATAGATAGGCCACTGATGGAGCAAAGGCCGATGGCACATTTATAAGGTAGAAAAAGAAATGGGCAGACTGGATGGGCCTTGCGGTCCTTATCTGCCATCAGCCTCTATGTTTCTATGTTTCTAAGTGTAAAGTTCAGTGAAAGCCAGCATTCTTGTTGTTTAAAACAAGCAGTTCCATGACAGCAACAGATTCCCCACCAGTGAAGAGGCCAACCTTCCCCGTCCCCCCTCCAGAAAGATATGAACTAACAACTACGTCAGGATTGCAGTGGTGGAAATGAACCCTTAAGCATATAGGCATTCTGGACTGATTCTCTCCGCAGCACAGTAAGGGTCATGTTTTGCAATTACTAGCCAACAGACCCCTAGTGACTAGCCCTACCATCTTTTCCACTGACCCAGCTGGTGTACTTACTAAAATGTTATCTTCTCCAGTACAAGCCCACAGGGCTAGCTGAGGGAAAATCTTACTAGCTTGATATGAAATCTACCAGCATTTGGCTAGTAGGCTGGTGCCAGTTCTGACCCCTAGAATTGCATGCAGACAATGTATGAAAAGCAGTGATGTAGCAAAACCAGGGGTCGAAACTAGCATGGTTGCACTAACCAAATGCTGGTAGATTTTGTATGGGGCAGGCTAATAAAACCACTTTAAGTGCTTCTAGTGGAGAAAGTAATATTTCCCCAAGTACACCAGCCAAGTCAGTAAGAAAGTCTGTGGGGTTAGTGTATTTTCCTAGTTATTAGGACCACTGACTAGTGGCTGCACTCAACCCCTGGTTTACCTTGCCTGCGGCTATCTCCAAAAATCAAGTCCCACACCACCTTCGCACTGTCAACAATACCAGCAGCCCTCTAGAGTCAGACAGACTCAGACCATACTGGCTCTGCAGTTGCCACTTGCACAAGCCACAATGCTGGCTCTTGGTCACTCACAAGCAGTGGCACAACCACGGGCCCTCTTCTCACTCTGGGCTCCATTTGGAGTCTGAGCACATAGGTTCTACCAAACTAATTATAAAAGATGTCTCAAAATGCTGCAGTCTGGCCATTAGGAAGCCTTACATTAATCAGTGTTACACTGTCATGCAGAGCCAGATCACCATGGGACAGGGATCCTTCCTATCAGCATTCCATCCTCTAGCATTGCTGAATGACTGGAGTGATGCTTTCCTGCATAAGCCTCATTGTGGAATCTTCCCTCCTTGCGCTTAGTTTGCTCCTTCCACCCCCCCCAATTCACCCCCTATCCTTCTCACCCCTCTTCAGACAAGGCCACTGGCTGCACTTGACACAATATTTATCTTGCCATATTGTTATTTTATCTAATTACTTTCCTCATGTTGTACTACTTACTGAAACCATTGTAATTTGCTATTCTTGTGACTTGACATGGAACCTCTGAAAAAGAGCCCTTGGCTCAAAGGTCTTTCTGATTTGTTAAATAAATAAATAAAAATACAATGGCTGGCAGCATTTCTACTTTTACTTGGAGCATCTAGACCGTACCTCTACCTCCTGCTTCATTAATGAGGGCAAAGCTTAAAAAAAAAAAAATTCAGAGACAAAGGACCAACATCAGGGACACACGCACACCTTCAAGATTGAAACTGGCGATAGCCACTCAGGAAGCTGGTAGAATAAGGTGATTAGTGTAAAATGCATTTTCTAAGAGAGAACAAGTCTAACAATGTCTGACATTATTTTGTCCTTACAACTCCCACTGTTTACAGAAACAGATTTTAAGAGGGACAGCGTAAAATTGAGGCAAAAATCAGAGACAGTGGAGACTTATGCCCTAGTCCGGCTAGATGCTCAGTAGCTCAGGTGACCATAAAGGTGCTGCTGCTGCATTGTATTTCTCCTCCCTTGTCCCCTTCACCCTGCAGTGCACTGTTATGGGAGATTTTCCAAGCAAGGTCCCTGTCCCTCTATCTAGATGAGGGACGCATACTGTGCTGGACAGACTTGTAGTGGCCATTACATTATTTATGGTAATATGGTGCGGGTCACGTAGTGAAATGCTATGCAAGTGACCCAGCACCTAAACGACAAGCAGTGGAGCTTCCAGCCAAGCAAAATGTTCATTAACTATTTAACTGAGTTCTTATGCTTTTTGTAATAAGTAGTGATAATATTCTTGCTGTGAAGTGCTCCACCCCCACCCAAAAACACGATGCACCTGGAAGGGTGTAGGGGGCCTGAGCACCCCCACAGAAAGAATATTACTGATAACCACAAAACATAAGATGTTCTAACTGACTGACCGCGTTTTTAAAGGACGTTTTTTTGATATAAGGGAGCTTACTGATACAAAACTTGTAATTTAAGCCAGCCCGTGATGCCAGCAACCTGGGTTCCAGAATGAGCCCAGGAAGCTGGAGGGCTGACCGAGGGGAGAGAAGGCTTGAGTGTCCTAAGGACTACTTGCCTTCTCCTGGAGGGAGTGGGAGACCGAGGCTCGGTGCTTGGCTGACCCTGGGTGGAGACCTGAGGTATGGCAAACCCAGCCAGTAGTAAAGGGGGTCATGTGGTGGACATCTGTGCTTTGTGCCTAGACATCAGAGCACACACCACAGGCAAAGAAAAGTGGAAAGTGGCCGGCGGCACCTCCGGCAGATGAAGCGCCCGCCCCGATCCCTAACACCTCCTTGCCTGCCTCCGAACTGGCATCCTGACAAAACAAGAAGCATGAGGTGTATGGGCCCCACCTCGACCCCGAATGGGGGGTAGATCCAAGGCTCCGTGGGGGATGGACCACTCAGAAGGTAAGACAGGAGAGCGGGGATGTCTAAGGCATGGCGACTTCTGAAGAGTGGTGTGCCGCAGGCCGGGGGGGGGGGGATAAAGTAAAAAAAGAAAATTGTAATTTAAAATGTAGTACTTTTTATCAGGTGAAGGGATCTTAACTGGAACCCATACCTTCCAGCTTGCTGATGCCTCCGCTCCGCCAACCCTGCCCCGTGCTCTCTGAATTTGTGACACGTGGCCAGCCCCATACAACTCTATGGGAGCTATTTTTAAAGCTGGATTAGTAATTTTAAAGAGCCTTAGAGGAAAATTAAAGCAGTTGCTTAACTAGTAGGGAGCCTACTAAACCAGCTTTAAAAACAGCCCCCATAGACGTGTATGGGGCTTGCCCCCAAGCTCTCCCAGGACACACGTCTAATTCAGAGAGCACAGGGATGGAGTTGGGGCAGGGCAGGGGCACCAGGAAGCTAGAGAGATCGGCTGGCCAAGGATTCAGCATCAGTTACGAACCCTTCCACTGGTAAAACTACCACCTTAAGTTAACATTTTTCTGCCGGTTAACTCATGCTGCTTCTATAAAGGTATTGGGATAGGAAGCCCAATACCTTATAAAACTACATGGGAAATTCACTTTAAGCAGCAATATAAACAACAATGTTCACTGTTATTCTGTGGAGGGGGGCGCTCTGTCCCCCCCACATGGCCTGGCATAGATGAGGAATTTATTGCCCAACACAACTAAGCAAAATTAACTAATCACAGCAAAATTGGGGGAAAAAAATTTAAGATAAACAATCCCCACATACAGACAAGCCACACTGTTCTGAAATTCTTTGTCTGACTGACTTTATTCCCTGTAGGCTGTTATGGTGCAGATGTGTGGCACGAGAGCACTAGTCAGCACTTAAGTACTGTGTTGTGGTACGCTTTTCTAAAAAGCACAAGGAAGTACAGCACACTAAGCAACATCTCTAGATGATCGGGTGGAAGTCTACGAGTTGGATTCACAAAAGGCAACTTGGGCACAAGGCAACTTGCATCTGAAAAAACAGCACAAGTAGCATTTGCATCCTGAGTTATGACATGGTGGGATTCACAAAGGCAGCCTTCGACATGTTGCAGGCTGACTGCACCCCATATTCACAAAGGGTGGCTGCTACGTCCCACATCGGGATTCAGGAACAATCCCCGACGGACATCTGTCAAAGACCACCTATCAGGTGGCGTAAGTGTTCTTTGCCATCCATAGGGGGTTGCCACTGTAGGCTGCAGCCCCCCAAAAGCCCCAGTTCCCAGGTATGGCACCCACTGTGCCAGGATGGGTGTGTGGAACATCCCCCTATGCCCAAATCCCCCTCCCACACACACACACACACATATATGTAGAGAGCCCCCCCCACATGCCCTGGGGCAAGATCCCCCATCCACTCCAGAACTCCCTGGTAGTCTAGTGTCCCCCCTCCCCTCAACCCAACGGTGTGATGCCCCCACTCCCCCCACACACACCCAGCGGCTGTCATTCACAGAGTGCGTATTACTACAATACGTGATCTTGGCACAGTTCAGTCAGTGGCTGGCCCTGGTGGTGAGTGGAGGGCTGTGCCAGTCGTAGACTCACCTGCTGGGTGTGTGTGTGTTGGGGGTGCTGGTACTGCTGGGAGGGGGGTGGAGGACTACTGGGCCACCAGGGCAGTTAAGGGTGTGTTTCTTTTGGGGGGTATGCATGTCAATGGAGCTTGGGGCTGGGGCCCACACCTTACAGGGATTGGAGGTGGGCATGGGGGTACCATGGCTCCCCTCAGCTGGCGCATCTACCGCTACCCTGTCCTGCAACTTGCAGCATGACTGGGAGCTTCACTCTACCTTGCGCAGCTACCACAAGTTGCAGGACGCAGATCTCTGCACCTGCTCCGATACTGATTTAGGTGCAGGGTCCAGGTCGCAGGGATGGTCAGTGCAAGCTACCATTGTCGCAGCTAGCGGCAGACCTTTGCGAATCCGGCCCATTGGGTATAACCCAAAATAGCAGCTTTTCTACTTTCACTTGAACATCTAGATAGTTTGAGATTTGCCAAGCAGGGTCCCTCTATTTAAATGCTCAGTCAGGTGAAAATAGAAATGCTGTCATTTTGATTTTCTACTTCCTTGTACCCCCCACCCTCATGCTGTGCACTCAGGTTTTATTTTTAAAAGATAGTTTTGGAGATTGGCCAAACTGGGTTCCTCTATCTTTTCAAAATAAAATCAAAGTGCATAGCATGGGGGTTGGGTGGAGAACAAGGGAGAAAAACAAAATGGCAGCATTTCTACTTTCACCTGAAGAGCATCTAGATAGAGGGACCCTGCTTGGCAAATCCCAAAGTATCTTATAAAAATAAAAACAGTCAGTGCACAGTAGGGGGAAGGCTGCAGCAGTATTCTGTACATGAAGCTACTACAAACTGCTGTGAGTGGCACACCCACCAAAAACAGAACTTTTAACTTCAAGGGCAATATAGCCCAGTGTAACGTAGGGTGGTATCAAATTGCAGTATCAATATAGGGTACCCGGCCCGGTGGCGCCAAGTGCTGAGGCACTGGATGCCTTACCTCGTACCACGCCGGTGACCTGGGTTCGGGAACAAGCCTGGGGCACCGGGGTCAGCTGGGGGGGAGGAGAAGGATGGAGCACCCAGCGGCTGCTCTCCTTCTCCGGGGTCTTCTGTATGCTCCCGCTGTAATACCGCCATCTAGGGAAGCCCGAATGGAAGGTGCAGTAGTTGGGGTAGCAGCTAAGAGGATTGGGCAGACGTCGACAGGGGGCGGAGCAGGGCGCGCCTCCTGACAATGGCCCCATTGCACACGACATCCCCTAAGGGAACAAGGAAAAAACTCGGTCTCTCCTAGGCGACGACACCTCACTCTCTACACGCGTCTCTGGCACGTAGCAGCAGATCCCACTATACTGGATCCATGACACTGTATGCTGGTTCTGGGGAGGTAAGAAAGGGGGGTTCCCACCTCATCCCACCCAGGGGGGTTATCCAGGTACCTAGGCTAGTGGACCATAGGTACTCTAGGGACAGACCGCGATGACCAGTGAGGGTGCAGTGAAGGGGGGGGGGATGTCAGAGAGTGGAGAGAGGAGGTAGTTGGGAATATAAACATAAGGTTAAAAAAATATATATAAGGTACCAACCATGGTGATTGTTATATCCCCTGCCATGTTGTGCCTACTAGGTGAAATACAGTAAGCACACGCTCCATCAAGGCATACCGGCCATGCGCAGTTGCTCAGCTTGAAAACTATCCCTCAAAAAGCTGGCAATGAGAAAACCATTGTATTTTGTGATATAAATGAGAGATCGAGAATGGAGCCCCTATCTTTGTTTCACTCATAACATTTTGGCACCAGGGGGTGTGGGGGCGGCGGGCCCCCAACAGAAATAAATACTTATTTACTTATACTACTGCGTACAACATCATATTAGCATCCAGGGGTGTGGGGGGCAAAGTGCCCCCACATAAGGTAATAACTTTATTTTATTTCTTTCTGTGGGAGCATTCTGCCATCCACACCCCCCGGGTGCTAATATGCTGTTGTGCACTATAGTCTTGCTTGTCTTATTTATAGTGCAAGAAGTATTTCTGTGGGGGTGCTCCGCCACCCACACCCCCCGGTGCTAAAATGTTTTGATAAGTGCAATGAGTATTTCTGCTGCCGATTTCTGCAAGTGCTGCTTTTTTCGCAAGTAAAAAACAATTACTTTAACAAATTCTGCATTTACTTCACATTGACTGTTACTGCTGTGCTGTAGGAGGTAAGAGCGCTGTACGTCACTGCGTCATGACTGTAAGACTCACAGTGTGAGTAAAAGCGCAGCAACCAGCCGAGGATATACACAATCACCCCAACCATTTCACTACCCCACCCTGGGGCTCAATCAGAACAAAGTTTGAGACTTGAGTGCACAGCACCAATTAATAGTGATCACTGCAAGGAAAGTGTAAGCCTGTCTGAGCCAGGCCCAGCCCCTGCCCCCCACTGAACAACAGTCATGTCTGCTTTCCTTCTTCCCTTTCTGGTGATACATTTTTTCCCCAAACAAATAGCTTTAACATACAAGGTAGGAAAGCAAACCATCAGGGACCACTGGCTGGCTGTTTTGGCTGATGCCAAGAGGGGGAAATTCTGGTTACTAAACTAAGCAAAGCTAATAATCCAGAAGACAGTAATACTATATACCATAATACCAAGTCTTAGGAGCCAACCACCACTCAACTCGAACGCCATGGCCACTAGGCCATGTGGTCTATGCCACACCAGGACCTGGACCCCCACCCTATTCGATGATTCAAATGATTCATGCCTCCCCTTCAGTGCACTGATCCCAGGAAGCCCAATGTAACCCTTCACTGGGTGGGCCCCCTTCCCCTGCGGGAGTGGCAAGCGGGGGGAGGAGAAATGCTCGTAGGTGTCCAGTATGCATCCTGGGCACGCCGGGCCGGCATGGACATCTCAGAGTTACTATGGTGACTAGGACTGGTGGCTATCATCCTGGTCAGCCAAGGGCATATTTCTCTGCTTTTCTCCCAGCCCACCCCCCTCCCACAAAGTGGGGGCATTCAGCAGTGCGATGTGGCCTTGCACCGCTAAGAGCGCCACCTCCAGGGGCCAACAAACAGCATTCCAAAGCACACCCACCCCCTTGGAGGGAAGCATTTTGTTTTCATGAAGGCCCCAAAGATTTTATTTATTTCTGTTTTTGTTCAATGGGTGGGTGCACTAGGCTATCCTGACTCACTTTCAGGCAATTACATTGCACAATAACATAACAATACATTCCTTATAACACTCCCACTCAACAGGGAAGCAACCAAGGTCAGGATATAATAAAGAAAGGAACATTTTTTTTTTTTTATGGCACCTTCCATATAATCTGCATGCCAAAGCACTTTACAATCCAGGAGTGGGAGGGAAGATAAGTTTACTCCCACTTCCAGCACACAGGGAGATTCAAAGAGCACTGAAAGACATGAGAGAGAGAGACCGGAGGGGGGAGAGACAGAGAGGGGGAGAAGTGAGAAATAGAGAGGGGGGACGAGAGACAGTTTCCATCCCTGACGTCGATTATTCAGCTCTACTCTGCCTGCTGCAGCAGAGCCCAAACAAACAAAAATCATGCTTTACCAGCCTTCCCACTGCACTGTACAACACCGTGCCCACCATCCTGTTGGCGAAAACACACCTGCTTGAACTGCCTATATAAGTATACAAACACACACTGGTACCCCACACAAACTGAGCTGAGAAGCATCCATGCCAGCTCCAGACAGACCACACCACAATTGCTTTTTTGCTTGGTCGGCTCACCAGGCCTCCCTCCAGACTGAAAATGTTTTAAATCTTACCACCAGGCAGTTCCAAGTGGAATGATGAGGACTCGGGAGAACAGACTGGGGGGAGTGAGTTGCATCGGTCAGCATTAGGCCGGGCCTGGCTGTACACTACATAGTTGTAGTTTACAGTTGTTGGCTGTTATTAACTCACAGGCACAGCATAGTGCAGATGCAGCTCAAGTCGTCTTCTTGTTCTGAGGTTTTCTATCTCTCCAGCCTTGAACGCATCGCTTCAACAGCATTCCATGTGATAACGGACACGGAATTTGTCGAAAACACTGTACACAAAGGTCGGACGCACAGATTAAATAAGGAACCGAACCGACGAGGTCAGTCAGGATTGCCACCAGTAAGGGACCGCAATACAGTGTGCACTGGCTTTTGAGGTGCCCGCACTGGCGCGCTGAGTGACATCAGTGGAGAGCGTCGGTGACTTCAACCAATCAGTACACAGCTCCCACCCTTTCCTTGCCTAATCAGTTCCTCCAGTAATTGCTTATGCTTTATTTTTTTACTTTGATTCCAAACTTTGGCAGACAGTCCACCTCCTGCTGTGCCTGTAACTTTGGTATGTAGAGCACAGTAATGGGCATGGCAGTAGCGCGATTCATTAGCAATCCCATTCCTTGCCCCCCCACATAGCCAGCATCAGTACAGGTGGGCTTACAGCTGGGGAGTATCTGGGCAGGCCAGTCCGACCCTGCCCATCCCCCCCAAACATCAAGATACACAGTGAGGGAAAGCAGATGACAATGACACAGAGGGGAGGAGCGGTGGCTAGTGTTTGAGAACTGTAAATGGTCTCTGTAACAATCAGGGTGACCTTGATAGTGTAGCAATGCAGTGAAGGAACAGACGAAAAAAAAAAAATACAGAAATAAAATAGGACAGAATGATGAAGTGACACAAGCAATCTTCTGCGACACATCACAGTAATGTGCTGCACTTGAACAGTAAGCAGTGGATACAAAACCACAGAAGGCACAGCTATAAAAACAATTACTGACTACATGGATTATGTGAATGTTAGCTGCACGCAATGGCAAGGAGCAGCAATGGAGAGACATACACACACACACACAAAGGATTACGGACAATTTTAGAATAGAGGTAGTCTAAGAACAGCTGGTAAAAATACAGTGAGGGAACTGTGAGATTCAGCACATGGTATAATGACAAACACCCGCATTTATCGACTATACTATGGTATCCCTAAACTCAGTAACCTGAGTCTTGGGATACCGACCCCACTGGCCCGAAATGCAGCCTACCAAATCAGTCAGATGCCTGAAAATACGATTTCGGCCATCTGATTGTAAAATCATTTGGCCCCCCGAACTTCCCACACCCCCGTAACTAAAATATCTAACTCTGAGGGGGAGCGGACCTTGGAGTTAGAAATGAAACAGTTATAGGCGTAGGAATGGTAAAAAGACATCCACCTGCAGCACTTATCGAACCCACACCCACACAGCATGCTGGCCGAGCTGCAGTGGTGTGATCCACAACACCAGCGGGGCAGCTCGGCCAGCCCTCCGATTCTCCATCGCCTTGAATCCCAGGGGCTGGGGAAAGAAAGCGAGTGGTCACATCCGCTACCTTACCCCATCGACGTCCCTCGGGGTTCCTTATGCTGGGATGCTCACTGTCTGGATACTGAACTTGTCAGGCAATATTGCCTGGGCAGGTCAGTGTCGGGATAGTGAGACTCGGCATAGTATAAGCGTACCCTTTCATCACTCTTTCAGTCAGGATAGAATACAACAAACAGGCGCAGCCCATGACAGTAGATACAGTTTACGAGTGGCAATACATGATGCATAACTTGAACACACATGCACTGCACCAGGAGAGATTTATTTGTTGATGTCCACAAGTTCTTGTAAAAAGGTAGAGGATGCCATGGTCGAAAACAAGAATTAAAGGGATACTGTCAGCCTTCTGACGTATTTGTTTGAATGTCCCTTCCCATTACTGCGTGTGTGGCATGCGTTCTGCAAGTGTAGACTCACTGATAAGTCATGTGTGAACTGTATTCATTAAATGACCATTTTGAGCCAAAAAATGATTTAAAAAAGATCAGACCTTATGTGGGTGGCCCGCTCCTTGCCACCCATCCCCAACAGAGCTCTGGCACTATCACGCTGTTTAGCACTGACCTCGTGCATAAATCAGTTTAGCAATTTTTGAGGCATGCAAAACAAATAGATAGCTTTATTCAGTGCACTGAGTGGAGTTTGGCAATACAACTGTTTTTGTAAAATGAGGGTTATTTCACATTAAAGCCACACATTTAAAAGCTGAATCGGGGTTCAATGCATGCGAGTCAGCCCAAATACACATTTAATGAATAAAGTATGCTCATAATAAACCTCATCTGTTAGTGAGTCTATATTTGTGGAAGGCACAGTCAGTAAAGGGACACTAAAACATATGCCAAAAGGCTGACAGTATCCCCAGTGCTACTGAAGGGGGGGGGGGCACAGCAATAACACTATCCACAATCACTGGCGCCGCCGTACCCGAATGACAATATTGAACATGGGCTTGCCAGGAGGTCTCTGTCACTGCACACCAATGCAAGTCAGCATGCCTGTGTTTTCCCGTTCACTGTGGGATTCTGGTTATGTATTCAAGTGCAGTCATGGTTTGACATCGCAACAGTATCACAAAGTGAGGATGCCAATGCAAACAGGAGATGCTGCTATGTCAATAAGAGGACAGTACATTACTTTACACATGAAGCTAAATCACTGAAGAGAGAGAGAGAGAGATACAGAAAGAGCATAGATGTTACAATACTTTGAAACTGTCATGAACCATGGTAATGCCAGCTGTGTGTGCGTGTCTCTCTCTCTCTCTCTCTCTCTCTCTAGACCTATAGACAACGCAATCAGCCCATTCAAGAGGTGACACCCCATTTAACAAATGAAAAAAAAAATAAAAGTAAATTTGGGAAGTGTGAGAAAAATGCAAGCCTAAAAACAATTTTCATTGCTGCGAGCCTCAAATAGACACTGAAACAGAACAAAAACAGCAGCAGTTCAGAATGCAGAGTAACTTACCAACCGGGAAGTATAATCGGACAGCAGCAGAGGGAACGAGTCACACAGTGCACCTGTTGTGAAGCCAGCAGAAAAGAAAGTATGGTATACACATGCTCACAGGCACACTGATCGTGTGGGTGCATGAGACGTGGGTGGTCCCAAACATGCTGTTCGTCGTGGGAGGTCCAACACTAACCACGGAGTTTCACCCGACCTGAGCAAATGTTGCTTTTATTTACATTAAACAGATTACTGTGATGGCATACGAACAAGGTAAAATATGTTTTCTAGACACATTTCACGTGTAAAATATTCCAAAAAGTTTACGATTAAAAAGCATTACAATAATGTGGCTTTCAAACTGACTGTGTCCCTTTAATAGGAAAGTGAGTAAAATGATAAAATATCACCAATTTATAATAACGGGTTCTACACAAGAGAGATGTACAAAACCTTACAAAGGGGTTGCAAGATTGTAATTAGAGAAAGTGGAGAACTGAAAATAAGCTTGTTCAGGCAGACAGTTGGCACAGTGGTAACAGAAACGGTTCATGACACTGGCAACCTGATATCGCAAGCCAGCCTAAGTCATTAGGGGCCGACCAAGGGAAGGAAGATAAAATATTTCTGAGAATGTTCTCCTCCATCTAGAGTGGGCAGCAAGCTCTGCTGTGCTGTGCTGCTACCATCTGGGTTATCACAGGCAGCGGTGCAAGCTGAAGGCACCATAGGTGGGGGGGGGGACACCTCCTGACAACAGCATGAACAGCCTTGCATGCTCGTGCAATGGTTAACCACACCCACAAGGCATCTAGAGCTTACTGGGAACTGCTATGGAAAGACCAACCAGACTGTGGAAAGATGATGCAGCAAGCCCTCACAGGCCTACTCCACTTACTGGGCCCCCATGACATTAGGAAGGGGATTACTAATAAAACGCTCACACCTCAATCAGTTTTATAGTTACGCGAGTTAAAAAAAAAAAAAAAAAATAAACTAGCTATGCAGTAGGTCCAAACAAAAGAAATTATATTTTTCTCACTGCAAAGGGTGATATGGTTCTGGCTTGTAATGATCACTTCTGTAAAGTCTTTACAAGGAACAATGTGGGTGTCTGACTACAGCTGCCCCATAGCTACTAGTACTCTAAATCCTATGTACTGTACAAGAATGCAGTTGCACAAGCAAACATTTTGGTAACCCAGGCTGTGGTGAAACAAAATTGAGGGATTAGATCCAAACAAAGTGGCTGAACCTGATACTAACTTGAAAACTATTAAGATAATTGAAAATGAGGTTGTAGCACCAACAACTATTTTTAATAAATCACTGGAGACAGGTGAAGTCCCACAGAACAGGAACAAACAGTCTTCTGAATATACAAAAAGGGGGATAAAGTTTCCATCAATAACTACCACTCTATTAATCTGACCTGTTGTCTAGGTTAAAATTTGGAAACATTTGTGAAGTACATAACTAAACTAGAGGAGGACAAAATAGTGGAAAACTGAGAACACAAATTCACCCCGGACGGGTCATGCACAACCAATATCTTGATCTTTTACAAGTCAGTAGAAATTTGGACTGTGGCAAACTGGTGCATACACTGTAGTATTTGTAGACTTCAGTAAGGAATTTCATAAACTTACCACTAAAATAATTAAAATTAAGTTCCAGAAAATTGGTCTATACTGCAGTATAATAAAATGGTTAAAAAATTGGTTACATGAAAGGCCAGAGATCAGATTATATGGGATATATTCCCTGAAGCAGTGCTGAGATGGTCTCCCAGAGGTTGGTTTTGGAATCTGTATAGTGTAAGTTACATACAGGTGACAATTCAAACTGCTGGGTACAGACATTTGCTGACATACTAAGCTGAAGGGTGTTGTGGAAACAAAGAGGTAGTAAAAGTACAGACTTGAGTAGACAAGCTGAGAGGATGATAAATGCGAAGGCATGAACCTTGACGCGAAAAAACAGAACACTGACGTCGGCAGGCATACGCAGTGTACTCAGCTGAGTACACTTTTCCCAGAGGGGGTAACATTTTGTCAGTAATGTATTCCACCCACACAGTCTGTGTATTTTCTTTTGTGCACCTCATACTTAGCAGCCTAAACAGTAATGCCCCTTTTCTGTGCTGAAACTGGATGGGGGCAGGGGGTGGGGGGTGGTCAAGTGACGTGTCATTCGTTACTCGCTCTGTTGTGGGCATTACTCTTGCTGGCCATTCGATCCATGGGGGAGGTAGCATATCAATGATACGAACCGATTGGCTATGCCAAAGAGATTAGCCCAAGCTCCTACTGGGATTGGCTGAGGGGCAGGGTCAAAGCAGCGGGCTTTTCAAATGTAGAGGATAAAAAGGCAAGTTTTTCTGGGTTTGTTCCTAGCTTTCCCTGTCCTTTCGGATTCTGAGGACAAATGGAGACCCTTGGCTTTGTGTGAGCTGATTGATGGCAGCAACAGCAACGACGAGGCAGCGGCATGGCAGACCAGCGCACATTTTGAGGATCGGTAGCAGTGCATGGCAGCGAGCGAGACAAGACCCAGTCACCCGACCTAGCTTGATCTGCAGTTTGCGGCAGCACCACTGACGTGACCAGTTTGCTTCCTTGTTTTGTGTTGAGGGAGTGAGTGATTGAGTCAGAACTCAGGTGGGACCGGTTTTTGTACCGCTGGAGATGGAGGAGCAGTGATTGAGAGAGTGAGCCAGACAGAGAAGGTTCACAGGAACAGATAACTTGTACGGCAAAGCGGCGACTTGGTGAGGTGGTGAGGTGAACTTTTAAAGCCAGATTCCACACCCCACAGCACAGCAGCTAATAAAGTAAGCCCGCCCGCCTTACTGGGGGGGGCACAACTGAGACTTGGGAGTCGGGAGGGCTTGGGAAGACAAATAGGTGACAGCGACTTGTGCCATGGCTATGGGAGGAGAAAGAGAGCAGCGGCAGAACAGTTTGATTTTTGTAGGAAATAAGGAAGGCAGTATATAGCGTAGTGACTTAAGGCTCTGATCTGAAAATCTAAAGACATGGGTTTGAATAATCCCACAGCCCCCACTTGCATACTCCGTGACTCTGAGCAAGTCACTCAACTTCCCTGCACTCCCAGGTTGCACCTGTAAACAAGCTTTCAGCTGGTTAAACAAAAGAAAAACAAAATTCACATGTCACCATGGCTATACTGTGTGTTTGTTGTTGGGGGAGGGGGCAGCAGAATTGTTTCTTGACCTGGTGCACTGCCTGAATGGGGGAGAAGGAGCTTGTATGTTGTATTTGGAGAGGAGCTTCACCACCCGGGTGGTATTTTTGGCGGTGGCTGCTTTCCCTTCTGGCAAGGTATCGCTCATTTGTGGTACAGTGGTATGCCAGAGATTGGTAGAGTAAGTTCAGCAGTGCCAGGTGCCCTATACTTCTCGTGGGGAACAGCAGGCAACGTTTTTAGCCCATGTCTGGCTACCGATGGGAATCAAAGAGAGGCAAATGGCAGTTTTGGTTTCTTTTTAAGACTATTGTGGTGTCTGGACTGTTTCAGTCTGTGGTGTGCTTGGTGCTATACTAACAAACCTTTGCAAATGTGGCCTGACAAGTAATTGTCTCCACCTTTTTCTCTCCCCCTGAGGATGAGATGGTATGATGCAGGCAACAGACAGTAGTGTAATGAAGCCACTGGTTTTAGCAGCAAAATATTAACAGTGGAGACTGGTCCATTTTATTATTTTTATTGCATGATGGGGGGGGGGGCGCAGCCCCACAACTGTGTGAGGAATTTAAAATGAAACTAGGGCTATGCTTGGGGGGCAGGAAAGGGGTGTGTGTGTGTGGGGGGAGCTTAAGTAAAGACCAACATTTTTTTCTTTTTGGCTTTCCACTGTTAAAATATTGCAGATAAAGCAGCAGTGATTGCCCTTGTATTTTTCTCACCCCCCCATTAACCACAACAGATGTTTGCCATCTTTCTCTCATTAGCACTGTAATGCCATAAACTGAGGTCAACAGGCCTGGGGACAGCCACATGTTGATGGACCACCTAATGCTGTGAATTCTGGAAAGTAATGCTAATATTAATCCCCCCCCCCAAAAAAAATCAATTTTTAAACTTAGATGCATAGAAGTTGGCAGCAGGAAAAAAGTCCATTCTTGTTCTGCAGTGGTCAGGTTTTTCAGCTTGTTTCATTGCTTGCCTACTTTCCAGCTACAAACACTTTTTTTTTCCAGTATAGAGCTGGGGGTTTTAATGAGCCCATTATCCGATGGTTCCTAGCAGACCATTAAGGACATTAGCAAATGTTTAGCCTAATCTTTCATGCTGAAGCAGCAAAACAAAGTGTGACCCTGTACAGTGAAGTGCAATCTTCAGTTACATTTCATTTGCTACTAAGGTTTTTAATCTAACAGAATTCAAGCATTTTCAGTTGGTAACAACTAGTTTTTTACTTTTTTTTTCCTCTTGGGAGTGTGGAGTGGTTGAAAAGGGTATTATCACCTCAAAACAGCACTGCAGCCATCCAGAAACTAACATAATTACACATCTTAGGAAACCAATTTGTTTTATTATTGTGTATCATTGTAGGTGATCTACAGCATGCCCCTTGTCAGGCCCCTCCAGATCATATCTGTAACCAGGGCCCTAGATAAGATTTTTTGGGGATGAGTACCTGTACTCCTCATTTTGAAAGAAAAACTAAATTCAGATGTGTACAAATGTCTTGCTAGAGTGGACTGAGGAGTACATTTATAAAAAAAAACTGTAGATTTTTTTTCTAGATAAGAATTTCAGGTGCCAACAATGCTCCAAATAATTTTGACAGATAGGAATTTACACACTGTTTTTAAAACATAGTGAGTAAAACAAAAGTGGGATGCATACAAGTGCTGTAAATCTGGCAAAAAGCTTTTCTTTTGTACCACCAGTTATGTTATGAAGCACTATTTTTTTGGCATGTGGAGTACTTACAAATGTTGGGTGACTACTGGTACTCATTAAAAAAAAATTCTGGAGACTGTTTCCTAAAATGAGGTGAGTAAGATAGGCCAGTACACACCTTATCTGGAGCCCTGTCTGTAACACTGAAACTTAGAATTTGACAGCAGATAATAACTGCCTGGTAGCTTGGCAGAAGACACCAGGAGAAAGGACTGCTGTGTGACTGGACTTCTCTACTGGGACTAAAGAAGTAGAACTCTTGTACTTGGACTTTTAATTTAGGGTAAAAAAAAACAACTAACAAAACAAAACAAAAAAAAAGTGTGTGTTTGTCTGAGTTAACTGAACTGAATGGTTATCTGAACAGTTATCTAGGTGTAAATCTCAGGTGATTGGAAGGACTTGATAGCTGTGAGGTTTAAATTACTTGTAGAAAGATCTAGTGAGTAGGGGGAGTGGCTTAGCTAGAAGGAAGCTACATTTAAATACTGCCTTAGAAAGATTCTGCTACTAGCTTGGCAGAAGACACCAGGAGAAAGGACTGCTGTGTGACTGGACTTCTCTACTGGGAACAGAGGCACATCCCTCCAGTTGTACCTCTCCACAATTCCTATGCCATTCTGGCAAAGTGTGGTTCCTCTATGGAGGCACCCGCAGTGGAGACCAAGGAGGATGCTGGGAACCTCCACAAAGGAGACCCACAGGAGGGTGGCAGGGGAAGGAAACAACTTCTGGTGGGGGACTCCATTGTTAGGAAGGTAGAACTGGGGGATGAAGGGGAGAGGGAGGTAAGGTGCCTGCCTGGCGCCATGGCTTGGAGGGACAGGGAGCGAATCCTCAGGGTTGCTGGAGCAGCTGCACAGGAGGGAGCTGGATGTCATTCTCCACCTAGGGACAAATGACCTGGCTAAGAAAGGGATTAAAGAAGTGCAGGAAGAGTTTGTGGAATTAGGGAGGGGCCTTAGACAAGTAGCATGCACGGTAACCTTCTCGGAGGTCCTGCCCATCTGTGGCGTAGGAGAGGCTAGGGTGTTCCACACCATGTGATTCAATCAGTGGTTGAAAAACTGGTGTCAAGCTCAGGGATTTGGCTTCATTGGGGACTGGGGGTACACCTGGAGTGATGCAAGCCTATACTGGCATGATGGGCTGCATCTGTCCAGCAGGGGAATCAGGATCCTAGGTGATAGGTTTAAATGCTTCATTGGCAAGCATTTAAACTAGCCAAGGGGGAGGCACTGGAAAGGAGCAGGAAATCCTAGCCCCCAAAAATTATGGTAGTAAGTGCGGTAAACACCAACATAGAGGTGTCGATAGGGAGAAGGGCAGGGGTAAATGGAGAAAGTGACAAAGGCAAGAAGGACAGGGATGGGGCAAAAAGGAGTAAGGCCATCAGGAAATGGAGGGTAATGAGTACCAATGCCCGTAGTCTGGGCAACAAGCTCCCTGAGCTGGTGGCCTTGATGGAAGAGGGATGCCTGGATATCGTAGCAGTCACAGAAACATGGTACACAGAAAACCATGACTGGGATGTTAACATACCAGGGTACATAACCTACAGGAGAGACAGGCAGGGGAGAACAGGTGGAGGAGTAGCTCTCTATGTAAAGGAATGGATAAAAGCAACTGAGCAAAAGAGTAAACTGGGAGGAGAGGAATCACTGTGGGTCACCTTGGAGACTGGAAAGGGCACCACAATCCGCACAGGGGTTGTGTACAGACCCCCATGTCAGGGGGAGGGAATGGACAGGGATATGATAGAAGGCATTCTTAGAATGGCAGAGAAAGGGGAGATACTGTTGATGGGAGACCAGAATATGCCAGATGTTAACTGGAGCACATTTGCTGCAGCCACATCCAAGAGCAGGGCCATTCTTGATGCCCTACAGGTAGCAGGCCTCAGACAGCTAGTTTCGGAACCCACACATGAGGGAGCAATCTTAGACCTCATACTCTCAAATGGGGGCAGTGAGAGGATCTCAGATCTAGAAGTGGGTTGCCATCTGGGAACAAGTGACCATCAAACAGTGTGGTTCACGTTAAACTCAGCTACAGAGCCAAGCCATACAAAAGTGAGGATACTGGACTTCAGGAGGGCTGACTTTGGCAAGATGGGAGAGTGCCTCAGAAAAGCACTAGCAAACAGGCTAGAAGGAGGTTGTCAAAGGGTCTCCAAAAATAACATATTATTCTGATCGATGTTGTTGTAGCAGCCAGAACCCCTCCCTTTTTTCCCTTCATGTGTCATATCCTTGTCTCTTCTGTGTTTTTTTTTTGTGTGCATTGACTGGCCACCTATGCAATTTTAACCTAATTTCTGTCTTTTGTTCCCTCCTCTTATTCTGGCTACTTCAAGGACATCATCTGTCTGAATTATCTGAGGCTGGAATTTATAGAAGCATGGCCCTTTAAATGGCCATTATGTTAAAAGCCTATGTAAAGCCTCTGTAAACTCATTATTTTTCATATGCCAGTCGATAAAAACACCTTTATTTGGCAGAGTAGGTTTATTTTGGAGTTTGGTACCTTAAAGTACCTTTAAATCTATTTCTCGTCCTTTGCGACGTTTTTACTGAGAGCTACCGCAGACATCACTGTCGTGCAGCTACTTAAGCGCGCAACTGTTAAATAAGCTATTCTCTACGATTCCAAGCAGGGATAAGAAGTTAGAAATGTGCCCTTAGCGCTAAAGCGCTGTATTTCAAACACAAACAGGATATTTGTGATGCAGAGACAGCTAATTTTTAAAAGCTGTATATGTTACTGTGCAACACCAGTTTTCCTTTTCTTTACTTCCTGATACACAAACACCAGTGTTTTGTGCTAGTCAACCTTTTGTTTCTACTGTATGCACACTTGAATACAGAAGGGATACTATAAAAGAAATGTATTGAAAATTAACGGGTAAAAAATATGAGTGGGTACAATTATATTACTTGGTTTTGCAGGGTATGTCCTTCTGAAAGCCTTCCCTTTAGGAGCCAGCAGCCATTGTGTTGCTACCCTTATATAGAAAGAGGAGGGACTTACTTTGAAACCCACTAAAAGATGCATTAAACCAAATATTAATGTGCTCACAACCATTATGTGAGTTTAAAAGGTATCAAGATAAATACCTTGTTGGATAGCATTCATAAATAAGCTGTTTGTAAAATAAAATTATAAAGACATTTGATTGATGGGTAATTCACCCAATAAGAGCTTAGTATCAGGTATATAATTGGGTCAGTAGCAAGTAAAGAGTTAGTAGCGGTTGGGATGGTGACATGTAAGCATCCAGAACTAGTGCTCTAGTTTAATGTGGATACTACTGCTCATGTTTGATGCCTTCCACTGATGTTCTTTTACTTTGTTTTATTTTATTGTTTGCTGGAATAAGTCCGCTTGTACTTTTCATTGGAATTATTATGTTTGGAACTGGTTGAATAAAACTACCTGAAGCTCATCCTGAAGAATACAGATTGTGTCAGAGTCCTTGTGTAACCCACCTAGTGTCCTCTTACACTGGTGTCAGAAGTGGGATCCCTGGCTGAATACACCTGGGTGAGTCTGTCCGAGACTCTAGTGGACTCTGCATGCAGGAGAAGCAAGTGGACGTTGATACTTTTCCTGGAATTGTTACCCGTTCAGTATCTGCAGCCTTCCATATACCTTTATTACCAGGGATGGATCCTGTCGTGAGGAAGAAGGAAGGGAAACCTGTTTCCAAGGTAGAAGGCAATCCAGAAGAGCAGGCGAGTGGAGGAGGTATGGAGGAGGAGATATCAGAGATACCCCTTTGGAGACCCTGGAACTGGTAAGGTGGTTATGCATGCACCAAATGGAAATGGAAAAACAGAGAAAGAGATAAAAGGAATATGAGGCTAGATGGACTGATACCCTGAGGGCAATACAAGCTCTGGGTGTAAGTCGGCCACCAGATCCACCAGCTGGGGGATATAAAGACATTAAACTAGTGAAACTTTCAGAAACTGATGACATTGAAGCTTACATAATGACTTTTGAGAGGGTTGCCACAGCCTGTGCATGGCCCAGGGATCAGTGGGTGACTCGCCTGGCCCCTTACCTAATGGGAAAAGCTCAGCTTTCATACAGTCATGTAGAGGTAGCACATGATAATAATTATGATCAGGTGAAAGCTGCAATTCTAAAGTGTTACGACATAAGCACTGAGACCTACAGGCAGCGATTTCGAATTTTTAAATATCAGAATGCAGATAACCCTCAAGATGCCTATATACATCTAAAGGACTTGTGCTTCAAGTGGTTACAGCCAACCATCAGGACACTTGACCAGATCCTAGAGGCCATTATTCTAGAACAGTTTATTAAGATCCTCCCACAAGATGTGCAACTGTGGGTAAAAGAACACCGACCTGAGACTTCGGATATAGTGATTCACCTTGCAGAAGATTTTGTTGCTGCTAGGTCTACACAATCAAAATGGACTTTACCACACGTCCATCCGCCTATTGTTTCTAAACAACCTGTCTCCCCTTTTTCACCAAAGAATCTGCCCATGGTAGCCAAAACGTACCCAAGGGTGCAAAGGGGGGTATAATCCAGACATCATCTGTCATGAGTGCGGCAGTAAGGGACATGTGGCACGGTTTTGTCCCAAAAAGAAATCGGAACCCACACATTTGGTGTTAGCAAATTGGGGACATTATATCATCCCAGTTCAAATTGGGCAAAACACCGTATATGGTCTCCTTGACTCAGGGAGCAGACAGACCCTTATTCAAAGCCATCTACTAGACTCATCTATTAATACTGAGCTTCAGACTACTCATGTGACTTGTATACATGGGGACAACCATTATTACCCACTATATAACTTAGACCTAACAATACAAGGACATACTTATAACATCCCGGTAGGGGCTGTCCCCAACCTACCAGTCTCTGTGCTGATTGGACATGACTACCCTGACTTCCAGTCCCTAATTTCTAACCATGTAGAAGCCCTGGTAACCAGATCCCAGACTAGAGAAAGTCCGGACAAGTCTTCCCATTTGCTGCTGATCTATTTGAGGAGACAAGAAAGGCTAAGAAGTCTAAGGCACAAAGAAGAAAGGATAAGAAGCAATGGAACCAGGAACATAAGAAGGAATTTGATTCCTTAGTATCAAGTATTGACTTTAAAACTGCACAACAACAAGACCCTAGTTTAAAAAGTTGTTTTTCTCAAATGTCTGAGGGCAGGGATGGTTCAAGTGCTGACAGATATAAAATGTATAATGGTTTGTTATACCGCAGGTGTGTAAACCCAAAAAATGGGGAAATAGTAGAACAGCTAATGGTACCCCAAGCTTATAGAAAACAACTGTTGGACGTGGTTCATAATATACCTTTACCCGGACATTTAGGTAGGACCGCACATTAAGCCGTCTACTATATAGATTTTTGGCCTGGTATATATGAACAAGTGGCAGACTACTGCAGAAGTTGCACAGAATGTCAAAAGGTTGCTAAGTTAGACAAGAGTAATAAAGTACCCCTGATGCCTTTACCATTGATAACTACCCCTTTTGAACGAATAGCAATGGATATAGTCGGGCCACTACCCAAAAGTTCAAAGGGTAATCAATATATATTAGTAGTGTGTGATTATGCTACTAAGTACCCAGAGGCAATTCCCCTACACAATATCAGTGCCCCAAAAATAGCGGAAGAACTGGGCAAACTCTTTAGTAGGACAGGCATACCAAAAGAAATTTTGACTGATAGGGGCAGTAATTTTTGCTCTCTCCTACTAAAAAGATTGTATCATACCTTAGGTGTTACCGCCATTCATACCACTCCATATCATCCACAGACAGACGGTCTGGTTGAACGTTTCAACCAGACACTCAAGAAAATGCTGCAGAAATTTTGTCAAGAAGAGGGCCGAAAATGGGATGTACTATTACCCTACCTGATGTTTGCATATAGGGAGGTACCCCAAGCTTCCACAGGGTTCTCGCCATTTGAGTTGCTATATGGACGAAACCCTCGTGGCCCCCTAGATGTAATAAGAGAAAAATGGGAAAATGGGCAGACATCTCAGGATCAGGACCCCAGTGATTACATCTGTCAGCTTAGACAAAAACTAATTAAATATATAGAACGTGCTCATCAAGTTAACTGTAAACAACAGGAAAAACAAAAATATCACTATGACAAAGGCACAAAGATCAAAGAGTTTCAAGAAGGTGAGAAGGTGTTGTTACTACTCCCATCATCAGATAACAAATTATACATGAAATGGCAAGGTCCTTATACAGTGGTCAGACGAACAGGCCCTGTAACCTATCAAATTGAACTATCAGATAAGAAAAAGAAATATAACATATTTCATGCAAACCTATTAAAAAAAATGGGTAGAAAGGCAAGATCCCCCTGTATGTTTCATTCATCCAGAAAACCCTACTAATGAATTGGACTTAGTCTACCAATGCTTAGAGACAGAGGGTGGCATTAGTGACCTTAACATAAACAATGGATTGTCTAAGCAACAAGAGGCTGAACTCTACACCATGTTACAGCCTTATGCTAGTTACTTCACCGGAACACCTGGCAAAGTAGTAAATGCAAATCATAAGATTAATACTACCCAAAAAGAACCTATAAGGGTACGACCTTATAGAATACCAGAAAGATTAAGGTCTGAGATAGAAAATGAATTAACTAAGATGCAAGAGATGGGTGTCATCGAGCCCTCCAGCAGTGAGTGGAATTTCCCTATGGTAATTGTAAAAAAAAAGGAAGGTGGGGTCCGAATTTGTTTAGATTTTAGAAAACTAAATGAAATATCTAAATTTGATAGTTATTCGATGCCACGCATCGATGACATCCATGACCATCTGGGAGGAGCACAGTACATCTCAACCCTTGACCTCACCAAGGGATACTGGCAAATTCCCTTAAATCCCGATGACAAGGAAAAAACAGCCTTTAGCACTCCATTGGGCCTCTACCAATTCACTGTCATGCCATTTGGTCTCCATGGAGCCCCAGCAACATTTCAACGTCTCATGGACAAACTTCTTTTACCACATTCTGCATATAGTGCAGCCTATATGGACGATGTGGTAATTTTTAGCAATACATGGACTGACCATTTGTACCATTTAGCAACCATCCTAAAAGTCATTACCTCTGCAGGTTTAACGATCAATCCACAAAAATGTTTTTTTGCCATGAAAGAGACTGAATATTTAGGCTTTCAAATAGGCGGCGGCCTGATAAAACCTATAAAGTCTAAAATTGAGGCTGCAGCAAACAGCCCAAGACCAAACACTAAAAAAGATGTGAGATCATTTTTAGGACTTGCCAGTTATTATAGACACTTTATTCCAAATTTTTCTATGATAGCTAGCCCACTCACTGAACTAACAAAAAAAGTCAACCTGAAAAAGTAAGGTGGACTTCAGATTGTGAAGACGCATTTGTCACAATTAAAGCAACATTATGCTCATACCCAGTTTTACGTACACCAGATTTTACACTTCCTTTCATAGTACAAACAGATGCTTCAAACTTAGGCATAGGGGCTGTATTGTCACAAATCATAGAGGAAGAACATCCTATAATTTGTATCAGTAGGAAGCCATGAAAGAAAACCAAATACTCCACCATTGAGAAAGAATGTTTGGCAGTACGCTGGACCATAGAGGCATTGAGGTTTTATCTGTGGGGAACCGAGTTTGAATTATGGACAGACCATAATCCCCTATGTTGGCTTAATGTTATGAAGGATCGGAATCCCCGTATAATGAGATGGTACCTAACTCTACAGCCATACCGTTTTAAAATAAAACATAGGAAGGGTAGTGAACATAAGAATGCAGATTTTTTATCAAGATATGGACATGACCAGACTACAGCAGACTTCAGGGTGAGTTAAAAAAAAAAAATATATAAAAAAACGTGTTATGTAGTCTAATTGAATTAGATTTTGTTCAAAAGCAACAAACAAAGTTTGTTGCAATGTGGGACCCCGAGGTGGAGCCTGAGGAGAGGGTGGGCTTTGGCTCCATCTCTTTTGGTAAAGAGATCTGCACATAATGATATAAACAGAAAACTCTGATAAATCAGTATCTTCTGTTATTTTAAGGTGGGAGGAGACTGTCAAAGGGTCTCCAAAAATAACATATTATTCGGATCAATGTTGTTGTAGCAGCCAGAACCCCCCTCCTTTTTTTCCCTTCATGTGTCATATCCTTGTCTCTTCTGTGTTGTTTTTTTTTTTGTGTGCATAGACTGGCCACCTATGCAATTTTAACCTAATTTCTGTCTTTTGTTTCCCCCTCCTCTTATTCTGGCTACTTGCAAGGACATCATCTGTCTGAATTATCTGAGGCTGGAATTTATAGAAGCATGGCCCTTTAAATGGCCATTATGTTAAAAGCCTATGTAAAGCCTCTGTAAAACTCATTATTTTTCATATGCCAGTCAATAAAAACACCTTTTATTTGGCAGAGTAGGTTTATTTTGGAGCTTGGTACCCTAAGAAGTACCTTTGCGCCATTTAGATCCTTGCGATGTTTTCACGAGCTGCATGAGCGATGCACGACTATCGCAGCCGCAAAACACCGCGACTGTTAAATAAAGCTATCCTCTACGATTCCAAGCAGGGACAAGAAGTTAGAAATGTGCCCTTAGCGCTAAAGCGCTGTATTTCAAACACAAACAGGATATTTGTGATGCAGAGACAGCTAATTTTTAAAAGCTGTATATGTTACTGTGCAACACCAGTTTTCCTTTGTCTTTTACTTCCTGATACACAAACGCCAGTGTTTTGTGCTATTCAACCTTTTGTTTCTACTTGTATGCACACACTTGAATACAGAAGGGATACTATAAAAGAAATGGTATTGAAAATTAACCAGGTAAAGAAATATGAGTGGGTACAATTATATTACCTGGTTTTGCAGGGTATGTCCTTCTGTAAGCCTTCCCTTTAGGAGCCAGCCGGCCATTGTGTTGCTACCCTTATAGAGAAGGGGAGGGACTTACTTTGGAAACCCACTAAAAGATGCATTAAACCAAATATTAATGTGCTCACAACCATTATGTGAGTTTAAAAGGTATCAAGATAAATACCTTGTTGGATAGAATTCATAAATAAGCTGTTTGTAAAATAAAATTACAAAGACATTTGATTGATGGGTAATTCACCCAATAAGAGCTTAGTATCAGGTATATAATTGGGTCAGTAGCAAGTAAAGAGTTAGTAGCGGTTGGGATGGTGACATGTAAGCATCCAGAACTAGTGCTCTAGTTTAATGTGGATACTACTGCTCATGTTTGATGCCTTCACATTGATGTTCTTTTACTTTGTTTTATTTTATTGTTTGCCGGAATAAGTCCGCTTGTACTTTTCGTTGGAATTATTATGTTTGGAACTGGTTGAATAAAACTACCTGAAGCTCATCCTGAAGAATACAGATTGTGTCAGAGTCCTTGTGTAACCCACCTAGTGTCCTCTTACAGAGGTGTGGAGCAACAATGGGGAATCACCAAAACTGCCATCACAGAGGCAACAAGCCTTTGTGTGAAGCAAATAAACAAATCAAAATGAAAGAAAAAGCCACTATGGTTCTCAAAAGAGGTGGCTGTGAAAGTCAGGAAGAAAAAGATAGCATTCCGGAAGTATAAGGAAACACAGAAGGAGCAGGACAGAGAGCTGTACCAGTTAAGGCAGAAGGAAGCAGGGAGGGAAGTCAGAATAGCAAAGGCCCAAACTGAGGAAAACATAGCCAACTCGGTTAAGAAGGGGATAAACCTTTATAGGTACATCAGCAAGCATAGAAAGACAAAGGGAAGGATAGTGAGGCTGAATAGAATGAGCGAGTGGGTGAGCAGAGGGGACAGTGAAAAAGCAGGGATACTGAACGAATATTTCTGCTCAGTATTCACAAAACAGGAGGGGGAAGTGCCTAATCCAATTAACAGAAGCACTCTTGATGGGGGGGTCGATCCCAGTCCTTTCACAGAAGAAAGGGTTCTGCAAAAACTCATAAAACTGAAGGTGGACAAAGCAATGTGGCCTGATGGAATTCACCCCAGAATTCTAAAATAATTAAGGGGTGAACTAGTTAAACCACTGGCTACACTTTTTAATAAATCATGGGAGGATGGTGTGGTACCCGAGGACTGGAGGAAGGTGGATGTGATTCCCCTTCACAAAAGTGGGACCAAGACAGAGGCAGGAAACTACAGACCTGTCAGTTTGACCTCTGTGGTAGGTAAAGTGATGGAGTCACTTCTGAAGGAAAGAATAGTTGAGTACCTAGAGGCCAGTGGGGCACAGGACCCAAGGCAGCATGGGTTCACAGCGGGAAGGTCATGTCAGACGAATCTAATAGACTTCTTTGACTGGGTGACCAAAGTAGTAGACCAGGGAGAGGCTGTGGACATGGCCTACCTAGACTTTGGCAAGGCATTTGACACAGTCCCACACAAAAGATTAATAGTCAAATTAACCAGCCTGGGAGTGGGTCCCAGGGTGGTAGCCTGGGTAAAACACTGGCTGGACAACAGGACACAGAAGGTAATTGTAAATGGAGTCCACTCTGAAGAAAGAGTGGTTACTAGTGGGGTACCTCAGGGTTCAGTATTGGGTCCAGTCCTTTTTAATGTCTTCACAAGTGACATTGCAGAGGGACTGGAAGGAAAAGTATGCCTCTTTGCAGATGACACAAAGATCTGCAACAGGGTTGATACACAAGGAGGCGTGGAAAGGATGAGAAGGGAATCTCTAGAACTGCACACAGTACTCCAGATGAGTCGTCAACAACTGCCTGTACAGCATCCTCACCACCTTCTGTTTTCTGCTTGTGATAATCTCACTATGTACCCCCCCCCCCGAGTTGCCTCACTGGCTACTTTTAGATCATCGATTCTGTCATACCTACCCTCCCAGGTCCCTTTCCAGTTAATACAATACTGAACCCTGTGGCACTCTTCTGGGCATTCTCCCATCTTCCAATTGAAGTCTTCTTACCACCGCCATCTGTACTGTTAAGCCAATTTCTGATCTAGTTTACCACCTTGTCCCATCCAAGAAAAGTAAGGGGAGCATTGGTGAAAAGCAGTGCCACTACGTCAAAGTCCCCCCCTGTGGGCACTGTTTTGAAAAAACACAAAGGATGGTGGGGCAGTCATTTCAGGCTTGGTGGGGTATCTGTGCTGAAAGCTTGCAGAAGCCATACCCTTGCAGGTTTCACAATAGAAACAGAAACCTAGACTTTGACAGCAGATAAGGAAGGACTGCTTGGCCCACCTAGTCTGCCCATTTCCTTACCTACTGGATAAGCTGGAGATCCTGACTAACCAACAGCCTACTTCTTCCTTACCCTTACAAGGATTGCCTTATGTCTGTCCCATGCATTCTTGAATTCCCCCACTGTTTTTTGACCCCACAACCTCCTCGGGAATGCCATTCTATTCATCCACCAACCTCTCTTTGTAAAAATACTTCCTCACATTACCCCTGAGCCATCTCCGTGTTCTTGCGCATCTTTTTCTGAAAGGTGCTACCTTCTTGGACTTTCTTACCTTGAGGTACTTAAGTTTCTATCATGTCCCTCCTCCTCCCTCCTTTCCTCCTATCCTTGCAGAGATGGAGTCTTTGAAGCTGCATGCAGTACTCCAGTTGGGGTCTCAGCTGTATGCACCTCCTGTTTTCTACTGGTGCTGCCTCCCTATACATCACAGTATCCTCCCCCTTGCCCTACTTAATGCCTTCCCACATTGCTTGCTTACCTTTCAGGTAATCTGATATGACTACCCCAGGTCCCTTTCTATTTTTGTTGTTCATACCCCCCCAAATGTGCACTCTTAGCCTTGGGTTTTGTTTCCCAGTTGCATTACTTAGCACTTCTTTGCATTGAATCCAAGATGCCATACTTTTGACCATTCCTCTAACCTTGCCAAGTCCCTGCTGATCCTTTCTAACAACCCCTTGTGTATCAGCCCTGTTGCAGATCTTTGTGTCTGCAAAGAGACATACTTTTCCTTCCAGTCCCTCCACAATGTCACCTTAAGGCAATAAATCAGACTGGAACTAGTGCTGAACCCTGCGGTACCCCACTTTCTTCAGAGTGAACTGTTTACTATTATCCTCTGTGTCTTGTTGTCCAGCCAATGTTTTAACCAGGCTATCACACTGGGACTCATTCCCAGGCTGCAAGGGGGGGGGGGGTGTATGTGGTATCTGTGCTGGAGTTGGAGGCAGTCATTACAGGTAAATGAGACAGATTCCATAGTACAATACAGAACCTTTTCACAATGTTTGAGTGTGCTGTGCAGAAAGCTAACTCGTTAGCAGCTATGTAATGTGTTGTAGGAAAAGTTGCTCAAATAGGTGTCTCTTTGATGCCAGAAAGTGTTAACTGGCACTGTGCCTCACTGCAAATGTACTGTTTTGATAGTCACTTGACTGGAATGTCATACTTTTTTTATATGGTTCTGCTGAATCTACTCCCCATATTTAAACTGCCATTCTGTGGTGCGTTGTCTTGCATCAACCTTGTTTGCCTGTTCCCAACTGTGTGGTGCATTGAGGTTTGGCCCCCAACAAATGTAAGTTGGAATTTAAATATTTTCCCATTAATTTTCTGTTTTCAGCCTTCGGTATAGTATCACTAATTAGTTTTGTCCTTCTTGCACAGTATGGAGTTCTCCATGAAGTGAAAGCAAGTGTCTGGGGCTCAGCAGAGAAAAGCAAAACGTGCTAGACAGGAAGAGTCACAGCAACTGTCTAGAGTTATGGCAGCTTTCCTAAGTCAGTATGTAAAGAATATCTTGAAGCATGCTCAACGTATAAAGATCTTTTTCATGATGCCTAAAGTATGTCTAGTTGCTGTTCTGCAACTCCCCCCCCCCTTTTCTTTCTGCAGGAACTGTATGCCTGATTTTAAACTCTGAATTTTTTTTGATCAAGTGGTAGATTTGTGTAATTAACCTGCAAAACTGTTAGCGACCTATGGCAAAATAGCATGGCTGACTGAATCGATGACTAACCTGTGAATGTTTTGTCTTCTTGATAAATGTTTGTCTAATAGTACACTTGGCATTTTTTTTAGGCCTGTTGCTGAGAAACCTGCTCTTGTTGTGGTACTAGATCTCCCAGAGGATCCATCCATGATTCAGTAAGCATACTCATTTTTTTGTAAATTTGTATATTGACTTTCTGCTAACTGGGACACTCGGTGAGACAGGAACTATACAACTTATTCCAGCCTCAACTGGGGGAGGGGGAGCTAGTAGGGGAGTCAGATAAGCTTGAACAAGATTTGGCTATAGGTGGTATTTCTTAAATATTTCCATGTCTCACTGCACGCTTATAATGCAAACATGTTTACAATGGTAATTCAGACTTGGTGACAGTGTTTTGTTTTAATATAGTAACTTTGAGATGCCAAAGTCATACTAGGAGCATGTTTTTATTGCTACTGGTATATTTGTAAAGTATGAATTTTAATAAGCTATAATTCATATGTTGCTTTATTTATGAGAATGGCAATCTTACAAGGTCTCCTCTCCCTGTCTTTCTTTTTTTTTTCACTCTCCTTTTATGAATATGACCACCTCTGATGCACCAGTCTTGCTGTGTGAAGAACTGGATACTATGTCATGCAGCAGCCATACTGCTTTGGATGCATCAGAGTCATGTCATGAAGAACCGGCTAGTATTCCTTGCACCAACTACATGGAGTGTGAAAAGCCAGCTGCTCCTGAAAGCAGCAGAACAAATGAGGACCATGACACCCCACAGCAGAATGATGGCGACATCGGTTTGTATAAACATAGGAACCTGACCGAGGGAGAGAAGAAGAAAATCCTAACAACACAATGGCAACTGTCTCCAGATTTCCAGTTCCTGAAACGACTGATGGAATATGCTGGTAGCCAACAGTACAGAAGATTTAATCCACATCTTCTCCACAAATTTAAGTTTGCACAGTACTCTCAAACATTAGATGCTGTCTTCTGTGGCCCTTGCTTCATGTTTAACACAAGTAAAGAAGCTGTTTTGGTCTCTACACCCATGACTGACTGGTCCAATGGAAAGAAGATATTGGAATGACACAGCAAGTCGAAGGAACATGGGAATGCAATTGTAAAGGCTGAGGCATTTCTTGAAGTCTGTGGTGGCAAAATGAAGACTGCATATCAGTCCATTGTGCAACAGGAAAAAAAAATTGACTGAACGCACCAGGCATGCCCTCAGACAGATTGTGAAAATAATCATTCTTTGTGGAAGACGAAATGTTGCATTGCGTGGAAGAGACTACAGTACAGGAAACTTCAAGCTTTGCTGGACTACACTGCAGAACTGGACGCAGTATTTGAAGAACATTTGAAGGAAGCACCATGAAATACACAGTACATCTCAGCACAAATCCAGAATGAACTGATTTAGCTCATCGGTTTGCAGATTGAATGGAAAATTCTCAACCGAGTCAAAGATGCGAAATTCTTCAGTTTAATAGCGGATGGAACAACTGATATTTTGCACAAGGAGCAGATCACCATGGCTTTGCATTATGTACACAGAAGTAAAGATGGGAATGTGGAACTCCGAGAAGACTTTATTGAATTTGTGGAAGCCTTTGACACTACTGGAAAAGGCCTTGCAGATCTCTTTCTACAGTGAATGACAGCCTGGGGTGTTGAAACTGAATACCTGAGAGGCCAAGGTTATGACAGAGGAAGTAATATGAGTGATAATTTCAATGGGGCGCAGGCAAGAATTCGAGCTGTAGTTCCAGAAGCAATGTATAGTGCTTGCCAGGCACATAACCTCAACACAACCATTGTTCATTCTTGTGCAACACGTCAAGTGTCCAACATGTTTGACACATGCAGAAAGGTTATTTCTTCATTAAATACTTTAGCGAAGTGTCACAATGTGTACTTATAAGAACTGAAGGAATTTTCAAGCTTGCCAACTGAATATGAAGACGTGGAGGAGGATAGAAGTACTTCTTTAAAAGCACCTGGCAACACACGTTGGATGAATCAAGCTGATTCACTTCACAGTTTCAAAAATAAATATGTTGTGATAGCCAGCACCTTGGAGAAGATTGCAGGCTTTGATGACAGTGATGCAGAAAGATTTTTATTCTCAATTAGGAAGTTTGATTTTATTGTTACTTTGGTGTGTGTGGAATCTGTGCTTACAACAACAAAGCCGCTTCATTTGTACCTTCAACGTGAACAAATTGATCTAATTCAGGCATCGGATGAAGCAAATGCCATCATCGAGACACTGAAAAGCATGAGGGATGATGCAGAAATTAGTTTTGCAAGCCTGTATGAAGAGGTGAAGCAGCTAGCAGACAGTGCCCTAGTCGAAGAATCAGTTCCCAGAATCTGTGGAATGCAGACTCAAAGGAGCAACATCACTGCAGCAGATCCAGAGGAGTACTACTGCCGGAACACCTTCATACCATTCTTGGATCATGTTATCTCTGAACTAAGGGAGCAACTCGTTGAATGCCGCCCATGTTTCCGGCACAATATTTGGTACCCAGTGCCCTTCATGTTCTCCAGGATGACAGTAAGGTGACTGCACTCTATGAAGCTTACAAGACTGATCTTTCTAGTCTTGCAAACTTGAAACGGGATCTACAGAGATGGACAGCAAAATGGAAAATAGTCTGCAGGGAAGAGTGGCCAACTACAATCCTTGATACTCTACAGAAATTAAACCCTGCATTCTATCCAGAAATCAACACTGCTCTATGCATTTTGGCTACCATGCCAGTCAGTGTTGCGTCGGCAGAGAGGCCGTTCAGTGCACTGAGAAGATTAAAGACTTGGCTAAGGAGCACCATGAGTGAAATGCGATTAACTGGTTTGGCTGTGCTACACATCCGTCAAGACATCGAAGTTGATGTTGTTCAAGTGTTAAAAGATTTTGATCCATGCAACGATCGACGCATAAACTTTATTACAAGGTGATGTATTACAAAATTACAGTGAATCCTTGATTCATTATGGTGTCTTTGATTCATAATTTTTAAATTGTGGTAAACTGGCATACGTTAGATGGTTTGTGGCTATTTGGTGCAGAGTAGTTTAAGTAGCCATGTCGCCCACCACAGCCCTTTCTCTGCTCTAGTCATTTCAAAGTTAGTTTTGTTGCCACTATGTCTAGGTAATCATACCTTTTTTAATTTGGGTTCCTGTGTGCTATGGGTTTCTTATATTGTTACTGTACATTTAAGACAATCAGTAATTGTACACTGTGGGGTACTGTACATTACAATTTTATTCTGTTGACTGGCTGATTTCAGGTACTATATGTATGGGTGACTGTGAATGATCGTCATCTGGGGTGATCAACTTTCCTGGGATGGCAAATAGTGTGTGAGCATGAGTACTGCTGTAAGGTGCTGCAATGTGTATCACAGTATTACTTTTTTGGTTCACATCACTTGGTATTCTAAATTGTAAACTGGTGCTATACACTGCTGTGACTGTTCTGAGCGGATGATTTTGGTTGCTTTGGGTAGGAGTGCAGCACATGTAATGTCTTTCTATGTGCATCAAATGTGAGTTGTAATGATGTAATTGTATAACTGTAATTGTAATGACAATTGTATCACTGTAATTGTATAACTGTAAAACAAAGTTTGGGTGTATTGGGGCTTCTGGCACAAATGGTTTTAATCTAAGGTGAGTAAATTAAAACCAGAGCACCATCTAGCTTACCACAGCCCTCTTGTACTGTAATATAAAGAACCGGGATTTGAAGGTAATTAGTAAAACACTGCTCTGGGTAGTTGGGTAGATACAAATTTGTTGACTGAGTGATTTGAGGTACTTTGGGTATGAGTGGGCTGCTCGTGCACATTTTTGGTTGGTTGGTCGTAGCTCTGCTGCTGTGTCCGTGTGGGTGTCTTTGTTTCCTTTTCATCTTGGTATTTGATATTGTCAGTGCTTAACTGGAAAGGTTTCAACATTTGGGAATGGGTGGCATGGAGCTGCTTGGTGCGAATGGTTTAGGTGCTAACGGAACCAAAACCAGAACACCAGGTAGCTCAGCCCAGCACTCTCGTACAGTCTAATGTAAATGGGTATTATAATAATGTAATTGTTAGTAACAGCGGTGTAATATTATGTTACGAGACTGCGTGATCTGGTTCGGGTATGCAGAAGTATGAGAGATTTGTTGCTGCTTTAGTTTGAGCATGTGGAAGTATATGAGAGATTTTTGGCTGGTGTGAGTGGACCTCTGTAGAACTGGCTACCTTGATGTGGTACAGAGGCTTGTCGCAATGTTTCCTAAATATTGTAACTAAATGCCAGTGTGTAGTCTGACATAGCTGAGTGAGAGGTTTTTCTTGCAATATGGGAATGCAAGTATGCGCACCTTTACGTTTGTATTTGTAGTTGAAGTATTTGATGCAGACTTCATAATGTTTGAGTCTGGAGGGAGGGGTTGAACAGGAGGGGGTAGCAGTGTGACAGCTCTGTGTACAGATATGAAATTCCTGGCTACACCACTGAAACAGAATGCAACAATATCACATTGAAAAGTAACAAGATGGAGAGATATGGGGATCATAGTGACAAATTAAGTCATGCAGAGCAATGTAAGTATAAAAAAAAGAATTCTGGCTTGCATCAGAAGAAATTTCACCTCAAGGGGTCAAGTGATAATTCTATCCTTGTACAGGACTCACAGGACTGAAGCTGGATTATTAGTGTGCCCAGTATTAGTCTCTGTACAGCATCTGGAGAGAGAGTATTGGGAACTGGAAAAGGAGCAGAGGAAAGCAACTATGGTGACTGAGGGCTTTAAGACAAGGAGAGAAGAAGCAAGCATGAGATAATGAGTCTGGAGGAAAGATAACTAAGAGGGCACCTGTTCACAGTGAACAATATTAGCAGAGACATCGATCTACCGAAATATTTAAACCTTGAAATAAACGTGGGGGAGCACATTACAAGGTGGCATGACAAACCGATTAAGATCTCACATCTTAAAAACTAATAGGATGAAGTTATTTTTCATACAAAAGGTGGTAGGAGACTGGAACAAAATGCCTAGATTTGTGGTTTAAAGAAAGGACTAAACACTTTAAAAGTAGCTCAAACAAGATTTGAGCTGGGAAACAGGATTCCTGACTTCCTGCTCATGGAACCATAGTACAAACCATAATATATTGAGAGTGATTAATTTAATTCAACTCTAGTCCTGTTATTCATGGAGAGTTGGTTAGCTCAGATAGCTGTAACTGAGTGAAGGTGTGGTGCCCGAGGTATGGAAACTTGCCAGAATCACGCCAGTATTCAAAAAAGGGGACAAAAAAGTCATAGCCAACTACAGACCAATAGCAATATTGTCGCACTAGATAAAGTCCTTGAGAAGCTCATCTCAGCTCAGATCTCAGAACACCTCACAAAACATAACCTACTGCACCCAAACCAGCACGGTTTCCGAAAAGGTCATAGTACTCAAACTGCTCTTCTGCAGCTGACAAATGATATTCTTCGAACCATGGACCAGGGTCACCTAACTGGTGCAGTTTTTATCGACCTGACAAAAGCCTTCGATCTAGTCAACCACCCTCTTCTGCTTACCAATCTCCACTCCTTGGGTTTTTCGCCCAATGTTGTAACTTGGTTCCATAGCTACCTATCAAACAGGCATCAATCCGTGAAATTCAATTCGGCCACCTCGAAAAAAGCACTCATCAATAATGGTGTACCGCAGGGTTCTATCCTCGGACCCCTGCTTTTTTCGATGTTTATTAACAACATTCCTCAAGTGGTATCCTCCTGTTTATCGCTGCTTTATGCCAATGACCTTGTCCTTTATACAAACTCAGATAATGTCCACTCTATTAATCATAAGCTCTCTATGGACCTACAAAATATTCAATCCTGGATCACCAAAAATAAGCTTGTCCTAAATGTTGCTAAGACCAAGGCCATGCTCTTTGGTTCCTCTATCAAATTAAAACATCACCGTGAATCCTTCCAGGTCACCTAGGCAGACAGCTCCCCCCTGGAGATGGTAACTTCTTTTAATTATCTGGGGGTCCTACTCGATGAATCCCTCACCTATGATGCCCACATAACCTTCACCTGTAAGGCTGTGAATGCCAAACTGGGCCTAGCCTACAAAACAAGCTATATTCTTACCCCCACTGCCAGGACTGCCATTGCTAGAGGAATCCTTCTTCCATCACTGTCTTACGGATCTGTAATCTTTACAAATACATCTAAAGCTAATCTTCATAGGTGGGACACTACTTACAACAATATATGCCGCTACGCCTCTGCTTCCTCCAGGCTAAACATCACTGCTTGCTGTACTCTGATCTCAATTGGCTTTCTCCCACTGCTCAACGTCTCCTCTTTCTTGGGAACCTAATAGAAGGTGTACTTCAATCTAGCATGCCCACCTACCTAGCCTCCCTGCTAATCCCTCAGCCCATCTCTTATGGTCTCTGATCTACTGACCTTTCCTTGTTTTGCATTCCGAGATGTAGAACTACCAAAGGGAAATCAGGTTTCTCGCATGTAGGCCCCTCTTACTGGAAGTCGCTGCCCCTAGATGTCTGCCTTGCTCCTAATCATGCCATATTTAAGAAATTGCACCGCTCCCTCCTTACTACTTGTGATCAATGTACCTGCTTCAACCCCCCATAGGTTCAGACTTACCCTGCCCTGGCCGCCTCAGTTACATCTTCTTCAGTGTGAGATTACACCTTGCCCCCTGCCCCCTCTACTCCCAACCCAACTTTACCTCTCTCTCCTGCCCCCTATAAACCAATACCCTCTCAATCTCAGTACATTGTTATAATGCTGCCGCTCAATTAATTTCTTCTCTATGTACCTCATATTCTTGTTGTTGCTTTGTTAATCCACACTTGGGCACTTATTTAAAATTGTTTAATTTTAAACCAGTTATGCGTTGTATCGCTATTTTGTCCTAGTTTTGTCACCTTATGCTTGCGATGTACTGCACGGCTCCTGACACTGTATCCTATGTAAATGTCATCTCTGCATGTTGTTTTGACCCCAGGTCTTGCCTGAAATGTATTACACAGCTCCTGACACTGTACTCTATGTAACTGTTATCTCCCTATGTTGTTGACCTCCCGGGTCATGCCTGAAAATAGTCACTTTCGTGTCTAGCGCACCTACCCGGTTATCAAAAAATAAATAAATAAATAACTACAATTCTCTGGGAAACTGTTCTAGATCCACATACCAGATGCCTCTACACCAAATGGAGTGATGAGGAAAGAATCAGTATGTGCACTCAGGGACTCATACATAGATACATAGACAGTGTCAGCAGATAAGGGCCTATGGCCCACCCAGTCTGCCCATTTGAGCTTGTAAGTTCAGTTTGTTTTCCTAGAAGTCTGTTGCCCCTTACCCCTGACCTCCAGAATTCCTTTATGTCTATCCCATGCATTCTTAAATCCCGTGATTGTTTCAGCCCCCACCACTTCTTCTGGCAGGGTGTTCCACTTGTCCACCACCTGTTCTGTGAAGAAATTCTTTCTCATGTTTCCTCTGAATCGTCCTCCCTCCAACTTCATCCCATGCCCTCTTGTCCTGGAACATGTATTTTGCTTAAAAATAGTGTTTTCCTGCACCCTGTTCCTCCCTGTAAGATACTTGTATGTCTCTATCATATCCCCTCTCTCCCTCCTCTCCTCCAGTGAGTACATGTTCAGTTCCTTCAACCTGTCTTCATAGGACTTGTGATGCAATCCATGCACCATCTTTGTTGCCCTCCTCTGAACCTTCTCTACCCTGTCTATGTCCTTACGTAGGTATGGTCTCCAGAACTGTACACAGTACTCCAGGTGGGGCCTCACTAGTGTCTTGTATAGCGGAATTATGACCTCCCTTTTCCTGCTGGTGATGCCCCTGCCTATACATCCCAGTATCCTATTTGCTTTACCTGCTGCCTTGTCACACTATTTCCCTACCTTGAGGTCATCAGAGATGACAACCCCAAGATCCCTTTCCTGCTTGGTGTGCTATATCCTCACCCCCAACTGATATATTGTGCCAGGGTTTTTGTGCCCATATGCATTATCTTGCACTTCTTTGCATTGAATTTCAACTGCCAAACCCCTGACCATTCTTCAAGTTTCTGCAGGTCGCTTCTCATTCTGTCTACACCCTCTGGTGTGTCTACTCTGTTACAGAGCTTTGTGTCATCAGCAAACAGTGAAATTCTGCCTTCTAGGTCCTGCGCAATGTCACTGATGAAGATGTTGAATCGGACCGGTCCCAGCACTGATCCCTGTGGTACCCCACTGGTCACTCTTCCCTCTGTGGAGTGACAGCCATTTACCACCACCCTCTGTGTCCTGCCACCCAGCCAGTTACCTACCCACCACACTACTGTCCTGCCCACACCCATATTCCCCAGTCTGTGTAATAGTCTTCTATGTGGCACAGTGTCAAAGGCCTTGCTGAAGTCCAGATAGGCCATGTCCACTGCCCTCCCCTGATCCACCTCCTAGTCACCCAGTCAAAAATTCAATGAGGTTGGTCTGATATGACCTCACCCTGGTGAAACCATGCTGCCTTGGGTCCTGTAGTCCATTGACAACTAGATGTTCCACCAATCTCTCCTTCAGTAGTGCTTCCTGATCTTCCCCACTACTGAGGTGAGGCTGACTGGTCTGTAGTTCCCTGCTTCCTCTTTGTTCCCACTTTTGTATAAGGGGACTACATCTGCTGTCCTCCAGTCTTTGGGTACCTCCCCTGTTTCCAGTGATCGGCTAAACAGGATAGCCAGAGGTTTAGCCACCACCTCTCTTAGTTCTTTAAGGACCTGGGTGCACCCATCTGGCCCCATTGCTTTATCAACTCTTATTACTTCCAGTTCCTTCAGGACCCTTTCTCGTGTAAAGGGACTTGTGTCCATTTCTGCACCATTCTCACCCTTATACTCCCTTCAGACCCATTACCCTCCTCTTCCACAGTAAAGACTGAGCAGAAATACCTGTTCAATATGTCAGCTTTACTGTTGTCATCCTCCACGCGGCCCCCATCCTCCCCCTTCAGTCTCACTATCCCTCCCTTTGTCTTTCTTTTTCCACTTATGTACCTGTAAAAGGTTTTGTCCCCTCTACCCACTGATTTTGTAATGTGTTCTTCTGTCTGAGCTTTGGCTTCCCTTACTGACCTCCCTGCCTCCCTTTGCTTCTCATGGTACTTCTCCCTATCCCCTTCTGCCTGTGTCTTTTTGTATTGCCTGAATGCAATCTTTTTGGCTTTCACTTTCTTTGCTACCTCTTTGGAAAATCATAATGGTCTCCTCTTCCTTTTCCTCTTGCTAACCCTGTTTAATGCATAATTCTGTTCTTGTAATCCCCATTTTAAATACTGCCCACTGTTCCTCAACCCTGATTCCTGTCCCATTCCCTTAATGCCTCTTTCAAGTATCTCCCCATTTTCCCAAAGTCTGCCCCCTAAAATCCAGGATCGTGTTTTGTGTGGTTTGGTTCTGCTCTTTCTGTGATTTCAAACCACAATGACTGGTGGTCACTGTTTCCCAGGTGCTCCCGCTGTTACCCCCATCACACTGTCCCTGTTTGTGAGCACAAGGTCCAGTATTGCCTTCTGCGCGAGTTGGTTCCATGACCAGTTGCTTGAGGAAGGCACCTGAAGGAGTCCAGGATAAATCTGCTCCTAGTTGATGCTGCTGCTGGGATGCTCCAGTCCACGTCTGGAATATTGAAGTCTCCAACCAGTACTACTCACCCTTGTCTGCCATCCTTTGGATGGCTAGCATCAACTCCCTATCTGTTTCTTCCTCCTGGGCTGGTGGTCTATAGACCACACCTGTGCAGATGGCTGTCCCCATTTTCCTTTCCAGCTTAACCCACAGTATCTCTCCCCATTTTGTTCCTCCTGGATCTCTGTGGCCCTTATGTCATTTTGTACATACAGTGCCACTCCTCCTCCCTTCCTGCCTGCTCTGTCTCTTCTGAATATGTTGTAGCCAGGTATGGCCATCTCCCAGTCGTGGTTATCATTACACCAGGTTTCAGTGATGGCCACAATGTCCAGGTATGACTGCACCAAGACAGCCTCCAGATCTTCCATCTTGTTGCTAAGGCTCCTGGCATTTGCACACATGGCTTTCCATGATTTGACCTCCCTAGACTGTTTCACTGTTCTACTCCAGCTCCTTCCTTGGTTGTCATTTATCCCTGGTTCTCCTTGCTGTCTGCCTTTCTGCTGAATTTTGCCCCTTTTCTGCTTATCCACCTCTTGGGCACTAATCTCCATCGTTTGCACACTGCTTTGCAGAGATAGCCACTCCTCTGGTTCACTGGTTCCACTGCTAGCTGTGGGGGGTGAGCAAGTAGGTACCCTCCTTGCTGGCCTGCCACCCCCCTTTGCTAGTTTAAATGCTTGTCAATGTAGCATTTAAACTTATCATTGAGTGCTTGGATTCCCCTCCAGGTTGGATGCAGGCCGTCAGGCTTGAACAAACCTCCATCCCCTCCATCCCTCCAGGTGGGTCCCCAGTCACCAATGAATCCAAACCCTTCTCACAGCACCAGTTCTTCAACCATGAGTTAAAGTTCCTGGTGCATGCACTCTATGCTCTCCTTGCCTCTCACAGGTAGTACTTCTGAGAAAGTGACAGAAGTAGCTACTTGTTTGAGACCCTCCCAGTTTTCTAAACTCTTCCTGAACTTCCTTTGGCTCCCATTTGCCAGGTCATTAGTACCTAGGTGGATAATGACATCCAGCTCACCCTCCCGTCTTGCCTTCCCAGTGATCCCCAGGATCTTCCTTCCATCCCTCCATGCCATGGCACCTGGTAGGCACCTCACCTCCCTGTTCTCCCCCTTCTGTGTTCTTAGCTGGATCCCTCTTATGATGGAGTCCCCACCAGAATTCGCTTCCTCTTCCTCTGGGGTCCACTGCTTTCCCCACTGAGGTCACCTCCTTGGCTAACCTCCACATCCTTTCCTTCCACTTCTCTGGGTACCTCTATTTGGTTGTCCTCATTTGCCAGTGTGGCATGCTGTCGGGGCTACACAAGTGGCAACCCTGAAAGTTACATAAAACAAAAAAGTGAGCACTTGAAATGAGCAGCAAATGAGCAATTTGAAAGTAGAAATCAGTTTATTCCAGAGAATGCCGACTGGCAGCCCCAGCACTTCAACTGGTAGGTCTTACTCAGGAGGCATATCAGTGATAGACCCAAATTTCACTGATAATTTTTTTTGTTTCACTTCAAGAGTATGTGCAAGTATACTAAAAATCAAATAAAACAAAGTTCAAGGTCTGTGGGAAAAACACATCCTTTTGCTTAAATGTATACTAATGGAATGTTAATGTACTCCACAGAAAGCTCTTTTAGTATGAGGCAAAAACAGAAACCGCAAAAAGAAATAAAACGAACCATGCAGAGGCAGGGGAAAAACAAAGCCAGACCAGAATTGTTACCAATTGAGGAAGCTAAAACTGTTTTCAATTTATCTGATCACATCCTCACTGAAAAATCAAGAAATGTTATTAGGACTTTCCTTTGTATCTGTACCTCAGGTGGATGTATTCAATATTACAGTTGACTTAGATTTATTAGGAAGTGCAAACCAAGGTGGCATTCAAGATGTGAATAAACCACCAACAGAATCTGCCAATATGCAGTTTGGAATAGTAGAAAATGTGCAGTTTATGCTAGATACTGTACCCCCTCATTGCAGCTAGTGCAGAATGCTGTGGCCCGGTTATTGACTGGTACTTCTCGTGCTTGTCATATCTCTCCGGTTTTGCACTGGCTGCCAATACAGTGGTGGATCACCTTTAAAGGGGGTCCTTTGACTTACAAAGCCCTACACAGACTGGTCCAGGACTACTTGAAAGAGCTTCTGGTACCTTACTGCCCTAGGCGATCACTCCGATCGGCGATGAGGGGTTGCTAGAGAGATTCTGAGGGTTTCTTTAAAGTCTTCCGGGGCCTGTGCTTTTATGTATGCGACCCCTGCCCTCTGGAATACTCTACACCGTCCACTTTGGCAGTGTGCATCCATGGAGGAATTTAGAAAGGCCTTAAAGACTTATTTATGGTCAAAGATTTATTCTTGATAATGATATGCTACCGTATTTTATGAACTTAGCAGTTTTAAATTTATGTTATTATTGTAAGGGACCTTGATTTTAAGAAAGGCGCTGTATAAATAAAGAATGATTGATTCACAACTGCACTGGGGGATCATGACCTTGATTATTTTCCCTCCATGTGATGAGCTATTATGGATGACTTCTGGATAATTTGATCTTGAGCTGTGTTTACACGGCAGTAGCACTGGAAATACAAACAGCAGCAGCACGGTCCCGACCACTCGCTACCCACGATATGTCTGTCTATATGGCCCCACTCTGCACTGCTGCAATCTGTACTGGTGTGGGGCCATGCATCATGGGGGAGCCGGATATCTGTTGGTTGCTGCAGTGCAGGTAGTTCACACTGCCATTTAAGCTGCTGTAAGCCGCTCGCTCCTCTTGGCGCCCCCAGCTTGACAGAGAATCTCGGAGTGTCTTAGCGAGCGGCTTACTCCGATTGGGTATGTGTCAACGCAGCACATTTGCACTAGAGCATGCCAAATGCATGGGTTACTCTAGTGAAAATGTGACCGTGTAAACATGGCTTTAGCTTTGGGACAGGGTGATGTTGATCAGGAGTGTGATCCACTGGAAGTACATGGTGAACTGACGTTCCTCCACCTGTGGCCGTAGTCACAGGAGCTGTTCCATGCCATCTCAAGGGCCAAGAACAGGTATGCCTGCTCAACTGATAGAGTGCCCTCCTTCTGCTGTAAATTTTAAATTTGACACCATTTCTCAGATCTTTGTGTGAGCCTGGCCACTGACTCCATCCTTGAACCTAGGGGCTGTGGGGTCACCTGCAATCCCTAGCTTAGCAACTAAATATTTAAGAATTAGTTTTTATTCCCCCTCCTTAAGCAGCTTTCTGAATCAAGCTGGTTGCTCATTGAGGGACCTTTGTGCCAGAGCCTGCTCTCACTTGATTTTTTGGCCCAGGGTCCCTCCCTTTCTCTGACAGTTTATTATATAGACTCTGTTCAGGAACTCCTCCCACTGGAATCCCACAGTCAGCTGGTTTTCTATCCCCTGAAACCACACCCTCCCTTCCTAAAGGGATCAAACCTAAATCACCCACTCCATTTAACTCCTCAGTTACTGCTGTAACCTGCCCTATTGTAAGGGACCTCACCCTAATTCTACTTATACCCTTTTAATTCTTACACTTTCCCATTAGCAACCTATAAGAAAACGTCAGCAGTATTGGTGCATACTAAGTGACAGAATGATTGATGGGTGGTGCAGGATATGACACAGACCCACCCTATGTGCCAATGACGCAGTTCTGGCTGCACCGGATGTTACATAGCATTCCCACCCTGGATATAATGCACCCCCTTTTCTGGCACGGGATTATGATGCACTTATGGGTTGGGTGAATTTAGGCTTGTTCAGGCTTTCCAGGGCATGTCAGAGGGTCCAAACCATGATGTATATTTTCTGTAAATGAATAAATAAAAAGGCAAAAACACTGATTGTGTGAAACCGTCACATTTGATTAAAAAGGCTGTGTAGTAAAAGCATGTATTTTTAAAATGCTGTTTTTCACATTTTGGGGTGAGTATAGTAACAGTGGAATTAAACAGTTGGCTCTTCCTCACTGGTTTTATAATTTTCTTTTTCTTTTTGTCAGTCTAAAGTGTGTGTAGTGTTTTAATTCTACCCTATAATTTTAGCTTGGTTTTTTAAATGGATCAGTATTTCTTTCTGTAATTAAGAATTATCTCCCAATATACAAAATGCTTTAAAGGTTTTTGTCACCTGCATCATAAAAACAACTTATTTTGTTTCTGTTATACCAGTGAATCTGATTTACAAAAATTCTGGCCTGCTGCAAAATGTTTACAGATTAACAGAAGTCATATCCCTGTATCAAAAAATTGCTTTGTGTATGTAGCTAAAAGCTTAATGTTATCTAAAACTCTACAAAAGATTTTTAGTGTTACCTGAAATGAACAGAAGCTGCTGTGCTGGAAGCTGGTTAGCAAATGTGTGTCTCAGACTCTGAGCAGAAATTCATGCTGATGGTGTATGCGCAGCTTCTGTGCGATGGTCACAGTGGCCTGAGTTTGACCTAAAAAAAATGAAGGTTGATAAGCTTGGGAAAGTTTAAGAAAATGCTCATTATTAACAGCTCAATAGCTGGATGCCTAATGTTTTAACTTTTGTCTGTTACCAGTCTTCTAACATGGACAGTCACAGAAGGACCACCAAAAAACAAAAGACCTTTTCTAACCTTAAACTGTTAAAGCTGATTGATACGCCTGGGAAAGTTTTAAGAAAATGCAATTTTTTGCAACTCAGAGATGCAGTCTGTAATACATAGTTTTAGCTTATGATTTAGAACCATTTGTGTGAGACCCACAGTGTTTACTCCATACTCTTTAAAAAATAGAGTAATATAAAGGTCTAAAAGAACACACATCTGTTACAGCAGCTAGTGGTTGTGGTGGCAAAAAACATTAAGGAGTTATCACGTATACAGAAACAGCAATAAAATCAAAAGGCTTTTTAGGGTTGTAATATAAACCCTTAAATCTAGCCACATTTATCTGACTTTAAAACAAAATGTAAAGGGTTAAACAATGAATTCCTTGCTGTAGAGACTTTTAAATGTTAAACACACACACACACACACACACACACACGGCATGCTAAATATGATCAAAATACTCTCGTAAAATGAGTGTCTTTTGTAGCAACCATGTATACTAACTTTCATGAGAGTGCCTCTTAGTTAAGCAGCTCCAGAAAAATCAGCTGTCATAGTCAACCTAAACTAAGAATGTGTGTTGTTATATAGCAAGGTTTAAATAAAGTCATTATTTGACATGTAAAATAAAGTTTCTAATTATATGAACATATGAACATACGAAATTTGCCAGCAGATAAAGGCCTAGAGGTTTATCAAGTCTGCTCGAATGTGCTGCTAGCACCCCTTATTCTGCAGCTGCCCCTCCCTTCCATGCTTCCCCTCCATTGACCCTCCCCCTTGTCCTGTCCCATCCCCTTTTTAAGCAGTCCACTTTTCTACTGGATACCACTTCTGCAGGTAATGCATTCCACCCAGCTACCACCCTCTCTGCAAAAAAAAAAAAAAAAAAAAAGTGTCTCCTCATCTCCCTCCCGAACCTTCCTCCCGCCAGTCTCATATCATGGCCCCTGGTGTCCCTCCCCTCCCTTACTTTGAACAGCCCCTCTGTACCAGTCTTGTTTATTCCTTTCATGTACTTAAAGGTTTCAATCATGTCCCCCCTGTCCCTCCTCTCCTCCAGCAAGTACATGTTCAGCTCCCTCAGCCTCCTCTCATATGATAAGTCCCCCAGCCCCTTGATCATCTTTGTCACCCTGCGCAGTACCCCCTCCAGTAACTTAACATCCCTCTTCAGATACGGGCACCAGTACTGCACGCAATACTCCAGGTGTGGTCTTACTAATGACCTACACAGTGGCAGAATCACCTCCTCCCTCGAGGAGATGCCCCTTGCAATGCAACCCAGCATTTTGTTAGCCTTTGCAGCTGCCTTCCTACATTGTGCAGAATTGTTAATTGACCTGTAATGAGCACCCCCAGACCCTTTTCCTCCTCTGTCTGGGCTAGCTGCACTCCTCCCAGCTGGTAAATCCTCCTTGGGTTCTTCACCCCAAAATGCAGCACCTTGCACTTTTTGGCATTAAACCCCAGTTGCCAGGTGTCTGACCAGGTTTCAAGCTTTGCCAAGATCATCCTGCAACCCCTGCCATCCCCCAGGTCATCCAAACACCGCTCCCATCTTGGTATCATCAGCAAACAGACTGATCTTGCTCTTGATGTCCAATGATATGTCTGCAATGAATATCTCAAACAACACTGGTCCCAACACCGAGCCCTGTGGAACATCACTTGTCACTACTCTTGGGTGTGAGAGCTGCACCCTCACCACCACCCTCTGTTGCCTTTCCTGAAGCCAGTTCCCTAGCCATCTCACCAGCTTTGCACCAGCCCCTGTGCCTGCTAATTTACTTCCCAGCCTCCCATGTGGCACAGAGTTGAACGTCTTACTGAAGTCCAGATATAGGACATCCACTGCATGGCCCCCGTCCAATTGCCTAGTTACCCAGTCACAGAGCTCCACCAGGTTGGCTTGGTAGGATCTGCCACATATGAAGCCATGCTGTCTGCTGTCCTGTAGTCCTTTGGCCTCTAGGAGGGCCACCAGTCTCTCCTTCAGGATAATCTCCATCAGCTTACTCATGATGGGTGTGAGGCTCATTTCTCTGTAGTTCCCCCCTTAGAAAACAACATTTAAGCATGAAAGCATCATATTAGTTAAGCCACCCAGCACCCCCTCCCACTACCCCTGTGTATTTAAATGTATTGATTACTAATCAGTGAGTGTTTTGGTCCTCACGGGTCTTTGTTACACAGGCTCTCAATCTGTACAATGCTTGGGGCATGTCACAGCCCCTTGGACCATGTAAAAGGAGATGCTTTAGACTGCATCAATCTCTACCACTTTGAAGCCATCTTTGCTAAGCTTTTGCAAAGTTGTAGCTTGTGAAGTACTGTTGTCATCATGACATTAAAATGGCAAATATTTTTGCAAAACAGTTTTCTCAGATTGGCTTTCATGATCTTGTTCTAGAATCAAAAGGACCATAAGGAGATGTTGGTGAGTGCACTTTAATTGTTTTTAATATTTTGATTGCTTAAAATCATGCTTATAATACTATAACTAAGTTTTCCTAATTCAGGTTTGCTGGCCCTGTGTGTACAAAGCAACTCTTCTGCAGGCACTCATATTACATCATACAGTAGTCCAGTTAAATGTACCAATGTCTTAATTATGTGGACAAGTCCAGACAAGATCATGGTACCCCTCTGTCTTGCCATGTTATAATTGTGTTGCATGACAACATACACATAAGTGGATATTCTGCCTATGTTGCTTACATTCTGGTGTGTTGTATAGTAATTTATTTGAGATTGTTGTAGTCACTTTACAGTACTATGAGCCTTTTTTTAATTCACTGACAGCTGCAAGGTTAGCAAATAATATAAAGGTTTGTTAATATACTTTTTGCTCATTTGTTCCTATCAATGTATACACAGTTCTAAACCCTCTAGCAAACTGATATATTGCCTCCTACACTTTGTAGATAGATGAAAAAATCTGCTAAAGTTTAAAACTAGCTAAATACAGCTTTTAAATGTGTAAAGTAGTGATGGATGTTTGACTACGCACAGTATGCTTGGGAAACTATCTGGTTAGTAGTGACATATATACTGTTTTAATTTTAACAGAGACTGGTCAGCCGGAGTCCACATCTGAAAATAAAACAACATCAATTAATGAAGACAAAACAGAGGGGGCATGTTAAAGTTTTTAATAGTGTTGTGCATTAACTGAAAAATAATTGCTTATTTTTACAGTGCTGTAGATGAATAAGGGCTAGATGTGCTGGTATTTGTAAATATTTTCTTGTTTTGTAAATTTAGCATGTTTTCTTGTAACAAAAATTGTAATATAAAGCCATATGTTTGTACAATATTTGCGAAGAAGTTTGGGCATGGCAATGTTTTTAAACTACATAGCTTTACTGATTTTATGGTTTTAATTATGTGTGGTTCATTGTGGCAAACTATTTAATATGCTGGCATACTGCATGTTTGTATCCAGGATGTAGTCAATATGAGGTATAGTGTCGATATATTTATGTTCTCCAATTTTTTGTCACTAGATATAGATTTTAATCAAATAGAAGCTGTATTTCAAAAATCTGCAAGAAATCATCATGCACATTCAAGGCTATCCAGACAGAAAAAGAGCCCTATTAACAAGATCGGACCAACTCCGAACACAATGCCTGCAACCACGGCAGCAGCCCAAAAGAATGACATTTTGAAACTTTCTTCAGTTCCACCTTGTGTGTCTTTAAGGACTGGCCATCCACCTTCTACCAACAAATGTGCAAAACGTGAACACCGTTGCCATAATTGCAGCGTAGTGAGGAAACGGCCGAAGAGGTAAAGAGCACCTCTACCACCCTCCTGCCTGACTCCTGCTGTGGGGTGCTACCTGCATGGTAGCTTTAAGGACTCCTTTTTTTTATCCCCACAGGAGTACTGATTGTTTTTACCACCATTCTAATATTGCATTCTGCCTTAGTTTGGGAGTGAAATAGCAGGGAACTTTAAGGTCTGGGTCACCATATTATTGTGCCATTTGAGAGTTACGAGTGCTGCACACTCTCTCATGTTAGCTGGACACTTGCTATGCCTGCCGCACTGTCTAGCTTTCTGTTACAGTTTTAGCTGCATAGTTCTGGTTTTAGAGATGTAATGTTGGAATAATCTTCCTACCTGGCTCGCAGTGTTGCCACGCTTGAAAGCTACACATGCACAGTAGGGTTCTGGCCTTACTCACTCTCCCACTTCCCGCTGCATACTAATCTCGGTCCTTTGTCTCTCTTCCCTTCACAAGCGCACTGTCAACCGTGGCAGGCACAGGACACCAGCGCCCCTTTCAGAGGGGCTGAATTGCAGCGTAGTGAGGAAACAGCCGAAGAGGTAAAGACCTCTACCACCCTCCTGCCTGACTCCTGCTGTGGGGTGCTAGCCCGACGACGCTTCGCATCATCTGCCCTGCCCGCCCCAACCACCCAGGGGGTGGCATTTAATTTAAAGAGCCTCCCCTGTGACATCATTTCCTGCCTCCCCTGTGACATCATTTCCTGCCACCGAAATTCTATCTCCCCACTTTCCCATTTGCAGGTTATAACTGCTGACCACCAGAGGGACTCAGTGATCTCTTGCTTTATTTCCAGCTCTGATAGCACCTGTGCCCTCTGGCTGGCTCTCCTTCCCTACCTACAGCATCTCTCCCCCCTCCCCTTGGCCAATACTCTCCTTCACCTCTTCAGCCACCTAGCAAACTTGTTGGTTCTCCCACCTGTCTGCAACATCTCCCCCTCCTTGGCCTCTACTCTCACTTGCCTTTCTGCCTCCTGTCTAACCTATAACTGCTACCCCTCTGGACCCCCCCCGGAAACGACCCCAGCCTGTTACAACTGACCACAAGGAGTTGCTACTGAGCTCCTTCTTTTTAGGTCCAACCTCTTCTGCCCCGGCGCTCGGACACCGACTTCCTTGACCCCTCCCCTGGTCCTTTCTCCTAATACCCGGGATGAGTCTTGAACCTGGTACGATACCAGAGGTGGTGTCACTACCACTGAACCAAAGTGGCACTAACAGTCTCAGGTAATCCGCCTCCACTTCTTTCTTCCATACCTGTTTTAGCTCTTTAGCACTATGTATGCCACTCACCTCTGGACATGCCTCATGCTTAGCCTATGTCTACTACCATTGTCATACCCAACTATCTCAGCACTATTGCAAACAAGCCACATGGCTGTGCCCCTCTCTGGCCTGGTACTGGACCCCTCCTATGTATCTGTGCTGGCTCTCGGGCACCTGGCAGCCACTGGGTGCTGCTGCTCACCATACCCACCCAGCAGCCTCCGCCTAGCTCCCACCCCTGACACACATGTAAGACTTATCATTCTTGCTTTCCCATCCTGTGCTACTCTGCCCATTCCCTGTATACAGAAACTCCCCTCCTCCCCCTCTCATGTCTGTCATAGAAATACCTTTCTCCGCCACCTGACCAGGGTGTTAGTTATGATACTCCTCTTGTCAGGTAACATTCACCCCAACCCTGGCCCTGTTCACTACAACCCTGCCACAGGCCCTTCTGGACTCTGCGTGGTCTCCATGAACATCTGTAGCCTCATGAAAAAATTTGACTCACTCCAGTGCTGGGTCAATTCTCATAATCCAGACCTCATTTCCTTGAATGAGACCTGGCTGACAAAATCCACCCCTGACTCCTTTGTCTCCCTCCCTGGATACTCCCTCTTCCGGGCTGACCGGGCTGGTAAACGGGGTGGTGGCTGTGCTATCTACATTAAAGAAGCCCTCCCTGGACTTGCCCTACCAGCTCCTACCCTCGACTCTGGGGCTCAGGCGCTGACCCTGAAGCTGACCCCTGACTCGTTAAAGGGCTCACTCTATCTAACAACAGCCTACATACCCCCTAGAAACCAAACCCCGGCTGTAGCCTCCCTTATGGAATATCTTTCCTCGCTGCCCCACCCCTCGGACCAAATACTAGTGGGTGACCTTAACATCAATTGGCTTAGCCCCTCATCCTCCTCTGCCCGTGACTTCTTTGCTGCGGTCGATATCACCCAACTCGTCACCCACCTTACTAGGACTAACCCAAAGAGAGGCACTAGTACTCTTCTTGATGTGGTCCTCTCCAATCGCCCTAATCGGATCATGGACATCCAAGTCCTTCCCGACTCGCTTAGCGATCAGTCGCCCATACTTTTTCACTGGACTTCCACAGTATTCAGATCATCAGCACAGTCCTTTCCCCGGCGTCGCCTGAAGCCAGGTGGCCTGACGAAACTCAAGGAACTGCTGTCCCAAATTGATTGGTTTCCTATACAGTATGCCCCCGACACTGATACAGCACTAACCTTCTTTATGTAAACATTCAATAAAGCTTGTGATATCTTCGCTCCTCTGACAGTCCGCTGCTCCAAGGTGCAAAATGCTCCTTGGGTGACCCCAGCCCTGATCCAACAGCTCAGACATAGGGATAATCTATGGCACCATGCTACTGAAACTGGCCGGCCTAGCGATAGGCAGGTGTATGCGGCTGCCAGAAATAAGTGTACCTGGGCCATCAGAAAGGCCAAGGCTGAACACTATCGGGCCTCGCTTACCTCCTCTTGGGGGAATCCTAGAACCTTCTGGGATAGTATCAAACAGTTAAATGGAAGTACGCGCTCCCCTCCTCCCTCCCAGATCAATATCAATAGCACTATCTCCTCCGATCCTGTCCTTATTGCTAACTGCCTCAATACCTCCTTTACGGATCTTAGCCCTATCCTCCCCAAGGATTTCTTCAAACCCCCCCCTCGCCTGCACCGGTCTTTACACACCTGTACTTTCACCTCCGCCAGGTCACTGTCCAAGAACTCAGACCTCACCTAGTCAACGCCCTTAGGAGCAATAGTACGGGTAGTGACACCCTGGACCCTGTATCCTTCGAAAAGTTCTAGATCTGGTCCTTATGCCGATTACCAATCTCCTCAATAAATCTCTCTGCCTGGGGCAATTCCCGTCAATCTGGAAAATTGCCACAGTCACACCCATTCTTAAAGGTGGAGACAGGTCTATGGCCGGAAATTACAGGCCTATCTCCATTCTCTCCCCTCTTTCCAAAGCCCTGGAAAAAGTTGTGGCCTCCCAAATTACTGACTACCTCTCCAACTATGACATTCTCTGCCCAGAACAGCACGGTTTTCGCTGGCCAAGTACCACTACTGCCTCCTAGAATTCTCTAATTTCCTCCACTCTCCCTAGACCAGGGCTCCTGGCTGCTGCTGTGTTTGTAGACCTTCAAAGCATTCAACACCATCTCCCATCCTCCTTCTGGATGCCCTCAGTTACTCTGGCTTTGCCGCTGGGCCTATCTCCTGGTGCACCAGCTATCTGTCAGTCCGCTCACAGCATGTAAAAATTGGTGGGGCTCTCTCTGACATCCATCCCATCCTCTCCGGTGTTCCCCAGGGCTCCATTCTTAGACCTCTACTCTTCTCCCTTTACCTTAACTCACTTCCAGGTTCCTGTAGTGGTAATATATTACTGTATGCGGACGACGCCGTCATCTTTGCCGCTGATCGTAACCCTATCGCTCTCCAAGACTCCCTGCAAAGATCCTTTAATGAAGCCGAGGGATGGTTCAAGGAACATAGGCTGGTGATAAATCTCAAAAAAACTAAAACCATGGTCTTTGCTTACCCACAAAACAGGTTGTGCAACTTTAAGCTCCACATACACTCAAGCTCTGAGCTCATGCTTGAGCAAGTCTGCTCCTATAAATACCTTGGAATCTACTTTGACCCCTCTCTCTCCTTCCATGGCCACATATCAGCCCTTGCCACAGCTGCAAATATCCGACTAGGCATATTACACCGGCACAAAAATTGTCTCCCCCCCGAGGCTTTTCGACTCGCAGTCACCTCATCCATCCTGTCACTGGTGGACTATGGGCTGCCTGTGTATGGCGCTGCTGATCAGACTGCTCTCAACAAAATTTACACCATACTAAACAAAGCCTGTAGGCTAATCACTGGGGTCCCCAGGTTAACGCACACCTGTCAGTTATATGCGAAAGCCGTACTGCTTGACCTGGATGAACGGCTTAAATATCAGACCTGCATCATAACTAAAAAAAAAACCTTCTTGGGCTATCCCCTCCAGGTCTGATGGCCACCACCCATCGTGCAAACTCTCAAGTGCACACCCGTTCCTCTGACAAAACCACCCTATCCATCCCTAGGGCTAGGACCATGCATGGTCAAAGAGCCTACTGCTACAGAGCCTCATCCTGGTTCAACACATTGCCTCCATCAATCTCTGATGCCCCTTCTATATCCTGCTTCAAATCCTACCTACGTAATCACCTAATTTGTATTCGTAGCTGTAATTGCAACTAGTTTTAGCCTGGCACTAACAATATGACAATGCCACTTGTAAGCTGCTTATGACTAGTTGAAGTTAGAGTGCCGCACTATATTATTGTCTGCCTCCCTCTGTTGGTATCAACTTGATGTACTACCCATTGTTTTGTACTCGTTACTGTTTACATGCTGTTGTACTGTGATCTGCCTTTTTGTGACAAGGTACCTTTGTAAATGAGCCTCTGGCTCAAAGGTTTTCAAACTGCTGTTCAAATAAATAAATAAATATAGGGAATGGGGGTAAGAGGTGCTGCAAATGTAATAATAAACCAACACAAACTCCTGTTACATTAGACTGTGCCACTGATAGTGTAACTGCAGAGCTGTTATGCAGTAAATCATCAGCTGTGTGTGTGAGTAAGGCTGACCGTTTAATTACACATGGAACACTGATACCTGAAAAACGTCACCGCATGTTAGAGGTCCAACAAATGGTACACTTGTGTATACATATAGTTACAATTTAGAACATTTTGGTATACCTGTGACAGTCTCTTCACATGTACAGATACCTATTGGTTGCAATCTAACATTTGACATTTCTAGTAACGCAATTAAGGTGGTCAGCCTTGCAGAATCAAAGTCATAAAGTCAATTTTAAAATTGTAAATAATTCTGTTAACTATGACTGGTATACCAAAAATGGTGGGTACTAGGAAACTAATTCAAAAATTAGCTGTGGGTGGTGCAAAAATGTGTACTATTCAAAATGAGTGTAATAAAATTATTAATAGAATTATTCAACAAGGGCGGGTCATCAGAAACACCAGGCGTAATATAGTAAGCCAGTATATTAGTAGTAGAATTAGAAGAGCTAAAAAAATATTGGTTGTCTGCAGCAGAATGAAAAAACAGCAGAGTCCCTGGCACAGACACAAGCCACAACAGCATAACCATGGGAAATCAGGGTCTTTCACATCATGTTGCGTTTGTGCTTGTTTGAGTGATTGTCTTGTGTGTTTATCAAGCCAGCAGTCTCCTGAGTGCCAAGAAAATAGTGACAGTGAAACAGCGTGTTGTATGAGTGAAAATTGCGAATGTGCGCAGAGTGATAATTCTGATATTTGTAAGGATCTGACAGACAGTGAGGAATGTATGGGGGCCTTCTCAAAACAGCACACCCGAACACAAGCAGATAGGGGGTGGTGGTACCCCAGACCATGAAGAAGAAGACATGTGTAGTCAGGGAGTCAAACAGGAGAGGGACGATGATATACCAGAACCTGTGTATTTAGAATTAATAAATGAATATGAAGTATCCAGAAATAATTTTAATGGTACTGAGTATTGCCAGCAGTTCCGTTTTGCTAACCTAGACCAAACATCCATAGACCAATACTATTCTGCAATCCATACAGCTCTGCAACAGTTATTAGACAGAATAAGGCCCCCTTTGGGTAGTAATGATTCTGTACAGTTACACCTGAGTTGTGATAGCTTAAATTACCGTGTACTCATTACGTCAGAACCCCAATGAATTAAATGCAGATGAATTTTTAGAACATATAGCCAATTTATTAAACAACAAAATGGCAGTGTGTGCAAATGAGATGTTAATGCTGGTTGTGACAGTTGTGTGAAATGTGCATGGGGGTGTTTCCAGAGATGTCAGAAGTATCTAAACTAGCCACATTGTACAGCAAAAAGCAAGACACCTAGTCAATATTGTAAATCAAAGTAACACATCACGCTTTGCTGCAAGTTTAACTGCTTTGCTAAACAAGCAATTAGTTGATCAGCAGATATTATCAAAAGCTAAAGATTTACACGACAGGATAGGCTTGTCAGAACACACACTTGTAGATTTGAGTCACATACACCTATCTGAGACAGAGCTAAATGTGACCATCTTTGTTTACTTTATTAACAAAGCTGGGGCATGGCAGAAGTTTGTGAGTTCTCCTAATAAACGGGCTAATCCTGTTTTTATGCTTTTACACGAAAACCATTATTATTAAAAATCTTAGAGGCTTTTTTGGTGCCAGAAATGTGTGTGAGCATTTTCATGCCTTTTTTACACACAAAGGTTCACACACATGCCCTAACATGTGCCATGCATGCAGATCCTTTGGCTGCAGTGTAGTGCAAAGTGAGGTGGTACCGTGCCCTGATTGCAATAAACACTGTAGCTCCATAGACTGTTACAGGCAGCATAAATTGACATTCCCAGACTGTCATTTAATTAAATTATGCAAATCATGTGGAAAACCTAAGAAGGATGTACATCTTTGTTTTTGGCCAAAGTGTCATACAGATGTACACCCTTTTGAACCCCACTTATGCTATATTCAACCATTAAAGACACCACCATGTTGAACCAGCTATATATTCTATGATTCTGAATTCACGCAGAATGTCTGTGCTGGTGACTCTAGACATATTCCTAATTATATCTATGCCATTGAAAGAGGTCACAGGTGGGAATTTGAAGGCACTAACTGTTCAAAGAGGGTTTAAGGGATACACCTCTATAGCTCATAATGCAAAGGGCTATGACAGTCACTTCATCTTCAACCAGCTTGTACAAGAGAAAATGGAGGTGGAGTTACTGACTCAGGGAAGTAAACTGATGTCTGTAACTGTAACACGGCTAAGAACAGTTAGAGTGCTACTTGCCTTAGCGAGACACTATTCAGAATATGTTGGTTTCCCATGTTAATCCATCCGTAGGGCAATGGAAAAACATGGTTAGTGACAATCTAGCACTGGAAAGGTTAACATACCAAAGATATGGCAAGGAGGAGTTGTTTTTGAGTAAATGGGGAGCATATATTAATTCTCTATCAATGGGTGAAGCCATGGTGCTGAGACAAGGAATAACTTAGATGTCTGGGGTTTCGCTTTCTCCTATCCACCAGAGTGGGGAAAGCTTATCTTGAATTGACCAAGAAGGTCTGAACTGCCAACTGTGGGCAAAAGGACACACAAGAGGTAAGGACTGACACTCTGTGGAACTGCACAGGTAAGGGCAGTCTTGTTATAGGATTGAGGGAGGGGAAATGGCAAAAGTAATGTAAAACCCGAATACGGATAAGCCCTATAGGTGTGCATAATACATAATATTATAGAATGGAAGCAGGATATCCAATACTGTTATAGATAGAATTGTTGCTGGATAATAGATGTATGGGGTGTTAATAGTTGGGAGACTGTTAATTTTAATTAAAAGAGAAGCAGACATATCAGCAAGGAGATAAGTAGATAGTCAATGTTTTTCCTTTATGATAAGTGTCCTGATGTGATGAGGCAGATCCCTTAATGCTGGAAAAAGGTACTGCAGAATGTAGGTAAAATGGCTATGCATATGGTATGTCTGCCCTCAATCGATAAAATATTTTAAACATAAAAATCTGTTTTATTGACAGCTTAAATGTCCTTCCTATGAGACTAGCTGCTATGCCACATGCAATGGGCTTTGATGGAGTAAAGGGGTACTTTCTGCACTTTAACAAACCAGAACATCAAAATTATGTAGGGCATATGCCTGGCCCCAAAGATTATAGTAAAAAATTACATGATGGCAGATAAAAAAAAAAAAAAAAAAGAGTTTTTGGAGTGGTATGAATTGCATAAAAAAGATACATTTCATTTTAAAAAGGAATTACACCACTACTGCAAGTCAGTAGAGATTCTAAAACAGGCATGTGAAATGTTTCAAGACGGTGTAGAGGAAATGTTTCAAGACATTGCAGAGGAGAGGGGGTAGATTGACCCCTTTCAGTACATCACTATAGCATCAGTATGCATGGCCATGTATCGATTTAAATTTTTAGAGCCAGACACCATAGGGATTATACCCTCTGACAACTATCACCACCAGTGCAAGGGTTACTCCACACCTGCCATACAGTGGCTTATGTACATAATTAAATAAGAAAATATTTCCATACAGCGTGCTTTGAATGGTGGTGAAGTGCAGATAGGTAATTACTTTCTTGATGGTTCTGCTGTAATAGACGGTGTCCCTACAGCATTTGAGTTTTTAGTTTGCTTTTATCCTGGCTGCAGGGTGTGTTTCTTAGAAGATTTGTTTAACCCAATGCTTGGCACAACCTACAAACACCAATATTACATGACTATTAAGAAATTAAACTTTCTCAGACATGAAAAGGGTATGAATGCAAGGGTTATGAGGGAGCATGAATGGAAACAGTTGGTGTGTGAGAATCCTCAGTTGCAGGCCTTTTTGAAAGTAGCTGATTTTCCAGAGCCCATGGATCCCCATGAATCACTTTATGGAGGGTGCACAGATGCTCTGCGTTTATATTACAGTGCACAGCCTGGTGAGAAAATCCATTATTATGATTTTACCAGTTTGTATCCCTGTGTAAACAAGACCAAGACATACCCCATAGGGCACCCGGTGGTTATATATATATATATGACAATTTCAAGGATCTCAGACAATATTCTGGGCTTATAAAAGCTAAAGTGTATCCGCCCCATGGTCTCTTTTTGCCTGTTCTGCCCAGCAGGATAGGTAGAAAGCTGGTGTTTACACTGTCGCACATGTGCTGAGACAGTTCAGACAACCATGTACCCAATCAGTTGAACAATGATCTCTGGAGGGCACATGGTGTACTGAAGAGTTAAAGCTGGCTTCAGAGAAAGGTTATAAGGTGGCCAAAGTGTATGAAGTCTGGCACTACCAAGACAGGTCAGACAGTCTTTTTACAGACTATATTAAATTACACCTAAAGGGGAAACAGGAAGCTTCAGGGTATCCAAACTGGTGTACATCTGATGTAGAACATAAAGCATACATCAGGCAGTACTACGCTAAGGAAGGTGTTTTAGAAGCAGAAAATATGGCAAAGAACCCAGCACAAAGACAGATTTCAAAGCTGTTTTTGAATTCTTTGTGGGGAAAATTTGGCCAGCGACCCAACTTGATGAACACAGCCCTTGTCAAGGATGCTGAAGAACTCTTTCAGTACCTTTTCATTGCTCGCTACCATGTATCTGGTCTGTATTTCATCAATGATGATGATACAGCCTCAGTACAATGGAAATATACTGAAAATCACTACGCTAATGCTACTACCAACATTAATGTTGTTATTGCTGCCTTTACCACAGCTTATGCTTGACTTAAATTGTACAGTTTACTTGAAAGCCTGCAGGACCGCTGTTTATACCATGATACAGACTGTCATATTTGTCAGCAGACTAGGTGACTGGGATCCACCACTAGGTGCCTATTTGGGTGATCTGATCAGTGAACTACCACAAGGTGAACACATTGTGGAGTTTGTGTCTGGTGGTCCTAAAACCTATGGCTACAAACTGACCAATGGTAAAATTTGCATGAAGGCAAAAGGCATAACTCTAATCATGGCTAAAAGTGAAAAGGTTAACTACAGCTGTCTCAAATCACTAGTAGAGCATTTTGCCAAGGACGGTGGTGTGGATGAAGGTGTTAGGAAACAATCAGTTACTATTGGACTGAAAAAAATTGAGAGAAACAAAAAGCGCATCGCTATTGAAAACAGGCCAGAAAAGAAAACTTTCAGGGTTGTCTATAACAAAAGGGTTTTGACTGAGGAGTTTAAACATTGCCTTATGGCTTCTGATATGGGTATGGGTATGGATATACATTTGCAGCACCCTTTCTCCTGTATTTTGGCTGGACCATCAAACTGTGGGAAAAGTTATTTTATTAAAAGCATGTTGGAAGCTGGTCTCAGTGCATTAACAAGATTTTCAGGAAATATCATCTGGTGTTATAGCAGTTGGCAACCTTTGTATACAGAATTACGTAGTAAATTCCCTCAGCTGAGATTTATAGAAGGTATTCGTAGCACTCTACAAGATGACGAACTATTACCACCTCAAAAAGTAAATCTTTTAATTGTAGATGACTTAATGGAAACAGCATCTGAAAACTGAAATTCAAAAATGTTTCACACAGTACTGCCATCACAGAAATGTTAATATCCTGTATGTCACAAAATGTGTTTGTCCAGGGTAAAAAAAAAAAAGGCAGGACCATAAATTAAAATGCAAATGATAAAGTTTTATTTAAAAATCACTGAGATAAGCAATAGGTTAGTACACTGGCCCACCAGATGTATCCTGGAAAGACCACATTTTTTGCAGAGGTCTTTGAAGATGCTACTCGCGAGGCCTATGGTTATCTTCTGGTGGATTTAAAAGTCACTACACCGGAATCATACCGCTCAAGGTCTGTTTTTTTTCCACCTGCTTTACCTGTTGCATACATCATGAAACAAAATGCCCCACGAAAATAAGAGATGACTCAATTGTTCATTGTAGCCAGATGGTCATAGTGATGTGACATGTCAGCACATCTGAAAAGAAACCTTGCAGTGTTTAAGCTGCTGGTGAAGGGGCCACCACGACAGAGAAAAGCTATTCTCTGTTCAGCCTCTGATGATTTAATAGTAGCAATTGCAGAGGTGACAATGCTATTAAAGGGAATATACCTCTCACAACTCACCAGATTAGGAAGCTAAAGAGGAGATGCAACATTGTTACAAAATTAAGTAATCAAAAGTAATTGTTCACTTGGGAACATAAGCAGAAGGCTGGTAAGGACAGAGGTCTGGAGTTATATTCTGTTTTAACTGAAATATTTGAATAGTTTTGTAAATGAAATTAGTTCTATGTGTTAAAAATTATTACCTTGAGTTAGAACTGTTACTTGGGCTATGATATTGTAACTTTGGAGGCTTGGGAACAGTAGTTTGGCAGTGATAATTAGAGTGAAATTTAAATGTGTTGTTTGCCTGGTGTTAGGGGAGGGTACATTAACTGGAATTACCTTGTCTTTAACAGGAATTACCTTGTCTTTCATTGTTCACTTGGGAACATAAGCAGAAGGCTGGTAAGGACAGAGGTCTGGGGTTATATTCTGTTTTAACTGAAATATTTGAATAGTTTTGTAAGTGAAATTAGTTCTATGTGTTAAAAATTATTACCTTGAGTTAGAACTGTTACTTGGGCTGTGATATTGTAACTTTGGAGGCTTGGGAACAGTTGTTTGGCAGTGATAATTAGAGTGAAATGTAAATGTGTTGTTTGCTGAAAAGCAACTGGGGGTTGGGATTGAAGGGCTGAGTATTTCTGTTTGGAACTGAAATTTGAAGCAACAGGAGCTGGTGGGCCTGTGACATCATACGGTACCTGATGTCTGCATACACACACTGTTAGTGGGACTGAACACACACACTGGACTGTATGTGTTTGTCAGACTTGGGAACTTTATTGGTGGGGTTGAAATTGGGTTTGTAAATAACTGCAGTCAGTATAGAGAGAAACTGTATTCCAGGGGAAAGGGACTGAGAAAAGGGGGTGTGCCATTATAAACAGAGGGGGATAAACAGGGTGACCATATTCCACCACGGCAGGCATCTTCAGAAGGGTTGTAGGCTGCACAGGCTGTGGGATGGCAATAATTCTCAATTGGGCCTGTAGAGAGGGAGGCTGCCCACTCTGTAGACAGCTATCTTGTATCAGGAGTGAGGTATATTGGTTAAGGAGTAAGCTGGGGGAGCTGGGGGGTGTCCAAGGATAAGGGGTGTGGATATGGGCAGCAGAAGGGTGGGGCTGAGGGGAGGCTGGGGCAATGCTCTGAAATTACAGGACGTTATGTTACAGCAAGCAGGAGGGGGGATATTAGGGACAGAGGACCCTTAGATAGGGATGTTGACGCTAAGGGGAAAGCGTACGGGGTGAACATTCTGAATACAAAGAGAGTGAGGGGAAGAGGCAGGAGGTGCTGTTTGTGGAAGCCTCAAAACAGCAGACTGTGGAAGGAGCTCCAAGGTGAACAGAGCAAGAGGGAAGAAGAGGGCAGTTTAGATGTGCAGTCAGGGAAACTCGGGTTACTTGATGGAGGCTGACATAGAATGTCACAATAAATTTGAGCTACTAAGCAACCTAGAGGGGGAGGAATGGGTTGGTGGAAATGAGGAAACTTATACAGAGGCCGGGGGGAGGGAGTCGGATACCCATAGGGCATCACAGACTGGCAATGGAAAGGATAGAAATAGTCCCAGAGGGAGAAGGGGAAACATAAATGTTAAGCCAATGGGGGAGATGCAACATATTGCAGACATGAGGGAGGAGAGCATGATTGGAGAGAAACTGGGAGACAAGGAGGTGGGAGCGGAGCCCCCCTTCAGCAGGGGGGTCAGTACCAAGGATGGGGCCCTAGCTAAAGGGGACCCACAGAGAGCCTCTGGAGGCAGGGGTACTATTACAAGGGGGGAGGATGGCGTGGGGGAAAGGAACCATCAGGGCCAGGATAAAAGGTTCGGATAAGAGAGGGTTAAAGGGGACACCTATTCAGAGTGGGTTTGAGTTAAGTGGGCAAAATAACGAGGGAGGCAGAAAGGGGAAGGTGACAAGGGGGTCTCTAATAAGGCAGGAAGACTCCCATGGAATTGAGATCATGAATAAAGGGGGGTCTGAGAGGGCATAGTGAGGTAACCATAAGGATGATGGTGTGTTAAGGTTCTGTTATTGGGAGACTCCATGATTAGGGTATCCAGTGGGAGAGACAGGGGGTGGATGCCACAGCCAGGTGAAGGTAGTGAGTATCTCTGGGCTGACAGTGCACAGAGCAAAGTTCATGGTATATGAAATGGTTAGGGATTGTGGAGGGAAACTGGATTTCCTGGCATTTGGGAACTAATTATCTAGAGGGAAATAGCGTTTGGAAATCCAAGCAAGGTTCAAGAACTTGCCAGAGTCTGTCAGGATAATGGATGCAACATTTTTTCGGAGATATTGCCAGTACCAAAGGCCTCAGTGGAGAAAAAATGAAGCTCACAGAGGTTAATGACTGGCTCAGGAAGGGGCTAAGAGTGGGTTGGGGTGTTGGGGAACTGGAATGGAGTTTGGGAGGATAAGGGACTATATGCCAAGAACGGGCTTCATCTTGCCCCATTAGGGAAGAAAGTCCTTAAACAGGGGATGGCTGACTACATTCAAGAAAGGTGGGGTTTAAACTTGTGAGGGTGGGAAGGGATAAGGGAAGGGCTGACCAGAAGTCCTCTCCTCCAGATGAGGGAGTAGCCTTCAAGCCCAAGGGGAGGGGAAACAGACTGGGGGTGGAGGTTTCAGGAGGCGAGAGGGAGGATGGAAGTATAAGGAATCTGGGCGGGGTTGACAAAGAGGATCAGGGATAAGGGGTGGGGTTGGTGTTAGTAAATGCCAGGAGCTTGGGAAACAAGTTGCCAGAGTTCCAGGCCATGCTGTTCGGGGGGGGGGTGGATGTGGCAGTGGTCACGGAGACGTAGGCCAACAAAAACCATGACTGGGACCCAAACGTATGGGGGTACACTATGCTTAGGAAGGATAGAAAGGAGGGCAGAGGGGGCGGAGTGGCTATGTTCATTAGAGATGACATAGAAATTGCTAGGGTAGAAGAGGCAGAGGGAAACGTGGAGGCCTTATGGGTCACCTCACGATCCCTAGCAGGGATAAGGTCAAGCTAGGTGTAGTATATAGGCCCCCGGGATGAGTGATGTTCTAGAGGATGGTTTGCTGGACAACATCATTGCCCAGTGGGACCAAAGGAAGGAGTGGTGTTGATGGGGACCTAATACAGGTACAAACTGGGAATCATGTCCTCTAAGGTGGCCAAGGAGCAGAGGCTGCTGGACGACTTCCAGGATGTGTTCTTAACACAGCATGTGATGGAGCCTACAAGGGAGGGGCATGTCCTGGGCGTGGTTCTGGCAGATGGGGATCTGGTAAGGGACCTGGTTGTAGAGGATCCCCTGACTGGGAGCGACCACAATACTGGCTGGTTTCAAATAAGCATGGGGAGGGGGTGAGATCTAGGACACTGGCAGTGGACTTCAGGGGGCAGACTTTTGAGGGCATGGGAAATATTCTCAAGGATCACTTGAAGGGATTACATCAATGACAAGTGTGGAAAGGAGATGGGAGGTCATAAAACCGGGACTTCATGAGGCAGTCAGGATCTGCGCTAAGTTGAAACGTAAGGGAGCAAGATCACATAAACCATGCTGGTGGTCTAGTGAGGTACAGGTAGCAGTCAGAGAAAAGAAGGCGGCCTACAAAAAATATAAAACAACAAGAGGGGATAGGGATAAGGAAATGTACCATCTTGCATCTAGAAAAGTCATCCGTATGGTGAGGGGAGCAAAGTCCAGTAAAGAGCAGCGGCTGGCACAGGGGATACAAGGAGGGGAAAAGGGGTTCTTCCGGTACATTGGGGAGTGGAGAAAAACTAAGGGCCATCTCAGCAGATTGAGATCAGAAGGAGGGTGGGTGGAAGAGGTGAGGGACCAGGCAGAGGTATTTAACGAGTACTTTGCCTCTGTGTTCACTAGTGAGGGGGATGGGATAGCTACAAAGCAAGGCACGAAGGGGATAGAAGCAGCAGTGAGTGGGATCAGGGGAGCAACAGAAATGGAGCAAGAGGGAGGGAGAGGTACCCCAGGGTGTCACATCTGGATAAGGATAAAAAGGCCAGTAAGGTGGAAGGGACAGATGATGCTATCTCCGCCAAAAGGGTGTGGTTAGCCCTCACGGCCCTAAAGAAAGACAAATCTCCTGGGCCGAATGGCATTCATCCAAGAGTACTATGGGAATTGGCGGACATACTGGCTGCACCCCTGGCGGAGCTCTTCAACAGGTCACTTGAGACAGGGAGGGTACCTAGGGATTGGCTAGAGGCACATGTAGTGCCAATCCATAAGGGGGGTCGAGGGAAGTACCAGGTAACTATAGACCCATCAGTTTGACCTCGGTGGTGGGAAAATTAATGGAGAGTATACTAAAGGAACAATTGCGGGTGTACTTGGAGGAGGTGGGAGGTCTGGATAGTCGGCAACATGGGTTTGTGCCAGGTAGATCATGACAAACCAATCTTGTGGAGTTCTACGAATGGGTAACATCAGAACTGGACAGGAGAAAGCCTGTGGATGTATTATTCTTGGACTTCAGCAAGGCGTTGACTCTGTCCCCACAATGGTCTGGTGGAGAAACTGATGGGGTTAGGAGTAGGCCCTTTGATGGTCAGATGGATTGAAAACTGGCTAGCTGGACGCACCCAGAGAGTAGTGGTCTGTGGGGAGCTCTCAAACCCTAGAGAGGTTGGTAGTGGGGTACCGCAGGGCTTGGTCCTGGGTCCAATCCTGTTTAATGCATAGATATCGGACATCAGGGAGGGTATAGGGTGTGAAATGAGTCTCTTCATGGATGACTCCAAGATGGGAGCAGTAGTTGAGGGAGAAGAGGGGAGGTTGGCCCTGCAAGGGGACCTGGACACCCTGGAAAGCTGGGCTCACACATGGAAATTAAATTTCAATATCACTAAGTGCAAGGTGTTGCATCTTGTCGGGGAAACCCTAAACACAGGTACACCCTGGCAGGGGAGGCGCTGGAGGCCTCAATAGGGGAAAAAGACCTAGGGGTCACGGTGGATGCATGTATGAATAACTCTGAGCAGTGCAAGAGAGTGGCTAGCAAGGCAAATGGGATGTTGGGATGCATCGTAAGGGGGATCACCTCTAGGAGCAAGGAAATGATTCTGCCGCTGTACAATGGACTGGTTAGACCACACCTTCAGTACTGTGTACAGTACTGGAGACCACACTTGAAGAGGGACATACAGCTCCTGGAGAGGGTACAGAGGAGGGCAACTAAGATGATACTAGGGCTAGGGGATTTGACGTATGAGAACAGACTTAAGGAGCTCTACCTATTTTCATTGGAGGAGAGGAGAGATGGGGGGGACATGATTGAGGTCTTCAAGTACCTCAAGGGAATAAATAGGGTAAAATGGAGGGGATCTTTAGACTAAAGCAGGGAGCTATCACCAGAGGGCATGGTTTGAAGTTGGAAGGTGGAAGGGTGAGGGGGAAAAGAGGAGGAGGTTTTTCACTGAGAGGGTGGTGGACCCTTGGAATGCACTGCCTGGCGAGCTGGTTCAGAGATCCACAGTGGAGGGCTTCAAGAGAGGGTGGGACAGACACAGAAAGTGGATGTATCAGATGATGGCCTATCCCGGGGGTGGGGATAGATGATAGGGGTTTCTGGAGCACAAGGGATGGGAGGGCCTCGGCACCCAACTAAGTATCTAAGGTTCGAGCAGATTCAATAGACCATAAGGCCTAATCTGCTGGCAAATAGTATGTTAGTATGTAAAAGCTGTCTGTTAAACACAAAAAACACCTTTTAACAGTCTGGGAGTTTTAGAGGCACCTTACTCAGCGTGGCTATACCAGTTTTAATCAGCCTTCCATTAAGCAGATGAGATGGCATGGATTATGCACAAAAAATCTATTTGGTACCTAAACATCAGCTGGACATGCTAAGAGATCATCTACCCTCTGAAGAACCACCAAGAAAGAGTGTGGAAAGACAGCTGGATGCTGAGATGCAGGCTGTTCTTCAAAGGACTGACCTCTCTGAATATGAGAAGGCTAAAGTATATGGGAATGTGCTACAACGCTATCTCACAGTTGTACGCCCGGGTGAAAAAGATGTTGCAAACTTGTCATTATCTTTGACACCACATTAGCTAATGCAGTCACAAGATGACAACACACTGCTACTTGGCACTGATGACATATACAGTGACATAGTACATGGTGTTTCTGTGCATGCCCGAAAAAAAAAAAAACACTGAAATATTGTTAAACTAAAAAGGTCTGCTGGTGTTACAGATTGGAATGATCGTGGTGAATTTATATATCATGGTATACCCATTAAAGGGTCTCACATATATGACTTGGTCAAAGCTGTTACTTCACAAAGATATACAACTGATGCTAAAAAAAACCTAGGGGTGGGATAAACTTATCAATGCTTTAGCAGAAATTAATGCTCCTGAATCAGTGGTACTTAACATACAAAACAGGCATTTGATTCAGAGTTCTAAAAACAGCTGTCAGAGGTTCTGACAGATACTTCTGCAATGCCAGCATCTGAATCCCGCACAGCATCACCAGTGACAAGGATAAGAAAAACCCTTTCAAAAAACCACAATGGTTGATGTTTTAGCACCTATGCTATGTCCTACACAGTTCTCCTAATTGTTTGTTTTTGTACATTTTATTAATGTAATTTTATGTTGCCTTTTATTTTATCATATTGTAAAAATAAACACTCTGATGCAATTTGCAAATGGCTGTTTATTTTAGTCTCCACACAACAGTACCTTTATTAATTATACACTATAAAAGCAAACTACAATGTTGTCTAGAAAATACAACATGCAATGTTTGCAGATCTACCAACAGTAATATTGTTGGTTATAATCATAATATGAAATTACTGACTGGGGGCTGAAGGAAAAGAAGGCTTCGGCCTTTTAACAATTCTACATTGCTTGACAAATTTATAAACTTTTCGATCATTCATTATTAAATTATCAGAATACAGCCTAATCACATCATTAAAGGATACACCTTTGCATCTATGATGTAAGAAAAATACACAATGGTGGCTGCAGGTCATAGATGTTATATCTTGAACCTGTTTAGGGTTAAACAATGTTTCTCTCACATTTTTCCTGAAAAACATAACAACTGATGGTGGAAAAAATGTAATGCCTGGAGGAAATCCTCAAGAGTCAAAACAATTCCCCAGTGGTATGGTTAGGTAAATAAATAGCTAACCAGTGTTCACCAGGCATAGATCAGGGTTGTGTTTTCACAACTAAAGAGGCTGGCATGCAAGTAAGTCTCTCTGAAGGTAGCTGATCACTTGCAAAGACCCCCAAAAAGCAGTTTCTGGTAAAAGGGTTGGCCTGGAGAAATGTGTCCAATTGTTGAGTATTCATGTTTAATTGAAGTCAAACACAGCATTTTGTCTTTGATTAATCTCCACAATATTATCAAAATCCACATACACCATAATATTCACTGTAGCTGGCAGTGGGTCAGCAAACCATATTTCAGCTCTCAGGTTGCCTGAGCAGATTAGTGAATAATGGTCACTACAGTCTTGGTCAGGGCTTAGATCAAAAACCAAAAGTGTGTACCCCTGACAAAAACCTGCATGGTCTATCAGTAGACGGTTTTCCACTCGTGTGGATCAGACTCATTCTCTGACAGCATTACCATTTGTAAAGTTAGGCTGCAGTGGTTTAGCAGGGACTTGTTCACCATCCACAGAGGGCTATAAAGTTAATGTTAAAATGTTTAAAATTGAATAGGTTTTTATTATACACACCACTGAAAGCATCATTATCGACAAAGCCCATCACCAATAATTTAGGTATCTGACCCAGAAACAGATAATCTTGGTTACATACATGGCTCCCACCAGCTATACTGAACACTTTCATGCAACCACAATCAATAGGGTACTTTGCATTAGCAGACTGTAAAGCCTGAGTGTGACCAGTATGTACAGCTGGTGAAATCTTTACCCTTTTTACATACAGAGATGCAACCTTAATTTGCAGTTTATATTCTCCATCGGCATCACCGCTTATTAAACACAATTAGTTCTTGTTACAAACAAGTTTAATTTTAACATCCACTCCATTTAAGAGCAATTTTTCCTGGAAAAAAGGTCTGAGTGAATTGGTCCAGCCAGTTCTACCATGTGACTGCCTGCTGTAAAAGCTGCTCACTTTTTAAAGCCCTCATTGGGCCCATTAAGAATTGTATTTTTGTGCTGTCTTGGTGTGTCTTTATAAAATAATCCAGATGAAAATTGTGTAGACAGGGTGTCTTCGCTGTAATTGAGCAGTGATTCAATAATTGCTCTGTACAGGTAACTTATTACTTTGGCTAATTAGACATTCGACCACCACTATATCCACCTGGCTAAAGATTGTTTTTAAAGGGTAGTTAATTAAGCTCACTCTAGCCTGATCATCAATGTCACTACCATCAGCCTTAGTGATCTTGCACAAAAGGTATAACAAGGTGTTTAAGTCAATGTAGTCTTCACCATTACCCGCCACGTAAAACTCCAGAAGGGCGCTATCACTTAGGGCTGACAAGGGCGGGATTTCAACATAAAGGTTTTTCTCTATATTGGTTTGGGTTGGTGGTAACATGAAGAGGTCTAGTTCTGGTTTTCCACATTCTTGAGACATGCAGTGTACCAGAGACATGGTCTAAAATAAGTCCCCTTTGCCTGTTGCTTTTACGATGTTCTCTCCTGGTGCTTATGTTTCACAACTGTTCTTTTCTTTTGAACACGCAGCCTTTTAATAGTGCTTTCACAGATCCCTGGGAGGGCCATTCTTCTTTTCTTAGTGGTTCTCTTGTAAGCAACCATTCCTGCCCCATCTTGTGGCTTCTCTGGATCATGTGTTGTAAAGGAACTCACAACATTCCCCACTACATCTTTTACAATATTTTAAGTTGCTGATTTAAGGTGGGGTTTCACTATCTGGAAACCTTTTTGTAATAGTGGAACAGCTTTTCTAAATAAGCCTCTAAATATGCCACCTATGCCAGAACCATACATAACAGGGGCTCCATGAAAACCAGACAAGCCATGACCAGCCTGTGCTTTGTACTAGGCCACATAAAGACTAGGGTCACTGTACAACCTCTGTGACATTGTAGGCATTCAGAAGGCTCCTTTAACAGGGTGAAAATGAAGCTTCACGATCACTTTGCCAAACAAGAATAACACATTTTTGTCTTGATCATTCTTTATTACAGTAGTTAGTGACAAACTAATGTTTGCTGATTGGTATATAATCTGGCTCATCATAGCAGATGGCTATGATGTTCTTACCAGATATTTCCACACAACAAAGTAGGGAGACATGACTGTCTCTGACTCTTTGGTGCTCAACAATATCTGAATATACAAACAGTACATAGATACATAGACAGTGTCGGCAGATAAGGGCCTATGGCCCACCTAGTCTGCCCATTTGAGCTTGTAAGTTCAGTTTGTTTTCCTAGAAGTCTATTTCCCCTTACCCCTGACCTCTAGAATTCCTTTATGTCTATCCCATGCATTCTTAAATCCTGTGATTGTTTCAGCCCCACCACTTCCTCTGGCAGGGTGTTCCACTTGTCCACCACCCGTTCTGTGAAGAAATTCTTTCATGTTTCCTCTGAATCGTCCTCCTCCAACTTCATCCCATGCCTCTAGTCCTGAAACATCTTTTTCGCTTAAAATAGTGTTTTCCTGCACCCTGTTCCTCCCTGTAAGATACTTGTATGTCTCTATCATATCCCTCTCTCCTCCTCTCCTCCAGGAGTACATGTTCAGTTCCTTCAACCTGTCTTCATAGGACTTGTGATGCAACCCATGCACCATCTTTGTTGCCCTCCTCTGAACCTTGTCTACCCTGTCTATGTCCTTATGTAGGTATGGTCTCCAGAACTGTACACTGTACTCCAGGTGGGGCCTCACTAGTGTCTTGTATAGCGGAATTATGACCTCCCTTTTCCTGCTGGTGATGCCCCTGCCTATACATCCCAGCATCCTATTTGCTTTACCTGATGCCTTGTCACACTGTTTCCCTACCTTGAGGTCATCAGAGATGACAACCCCAAGATCCCTTTCCTGCTTGGTGCATGCTATATCCTCACCCCCAACTGATATATTGTGCCAGGGTTTTTGTGCCCATATGCATTATCTTGCACTTCTTTGCATTGAATTTCAACTGCCAAACCCTTGACCATTCTTCAAGTTTCTGCAGGTCCCTTCTCATTCTGTCTACACCCTCTGGTGTGTCTACTCTGTTACAGAGCTTTGTGTCATCAGCGAACAGTGAAATTCTGCCTTCTATATCCTGTGCAATGTCACTGATGAAGATGTTGAATAGGACCGTCCCAGCACTGATCCCTGTGGTACCCCACTAGTCACTCTTCCCTCTGTGGAGTGACAGCCATTTACCACCACCCTCTGTGTCCTGCCACCCAGCCAGTTACCTACCCACCACACTACTGTCCTGCCCACACCCATATTCCTCAGTTTGTGTAATAGTCTTCTATGTGGCACAGTGTCAAAGGCCTTGCTGAGTCCAGAGAGGCCATGTCCACTGCCCTCCCTGATCCACCTCCTAGTCACCCAGTCAAAAATTCAATGAGGTTGGTCTGACATGACCTCCCCGGTGAAACCATGCTGCCTTGGGTCCTGTAGTCCATTGAGAACCAGATGTTCCACCAATCTCTCCTTCAGTAGTGCTTCCATGATCTTTCCCACTACCGAGGTGAGGCTGACTGGTCTGTAGTTCCCTGCTTCCTCTTTGTTCCCACTTTTGTAAGGGGACTACATCTGCTGTCCTCCAGTCTTTGGGTACCTCCCTGTTTCCAGTGATTGGCTGAACAGGATAGCCAGAGGTTCAGCCACCACTCTCTTAGTTCTTTAAGGACCTGGGGGCACCCATCTGGCCCCATTGCTTTATCAGCTCTTATTACTTCCAGTTCCTTCAGGACCTTTCTCTGTAAAGGGACTTGTGTCCATTTCTGCACCATTCTCACCCCTTTGTACCCTTCAGACCCATTACCCCTCTTCCTTAGTAAAGACTGAGCAGAAATACCTGTTCAATATGTCAGCTTTACTGTTGTCATCCTCCACGCGCTCCCATCCTCCCCTTCAGTCTCACTGTCCCTCCCTTTGTCCTTCTTTTTTCACTTATGTACCTGTAAAGGTTTTGTCCCTTTAACCACTGATTTTGCAATGTGTTCTTCTGTCTGAGCTTTGGCTTCCCTTACTGACTCCCTGCCTCCTTTGTTTCTCCTGGTACTTCTCCCTATCCCCTTCTGCCTGTGTCTTTTGTATTGCCTGAATGCAATCTTTTTGGCTTTCACTTTCTTTGCTACCTCTTTGGAAAACCATAATGGTCTCCTCTTTCTTTTCCTCTTGCTAACCTGCTAATGCATAATTCTGTTGTTCTTATAATCCCCATTTTAAATACTGCCCACTGTTCCTCAATCCCTGATTCCTGTCCCATTCCCTTAATGCCTCTTTCAAGCATCTCCCATTTTCCCAAAGTCTGCCCCCTAAAATCCAGGATAGTGTTTTTGTGTGGTTTGGTTCTGCTCTTTCTGTGATTTCAAACCACAATGACTGGTGGTCACTGTTACCAGGTGCTCCCCACTGTTACCCCCATCACACTGTCCCTGTTTGTGAGCATGGGTCCAGTATTGCCTTCTGCCGAGTTGGTTCCATGACCAGTTGCTTGAGGAAGGCACCCTGAAGGAGTCCAGGATAAATCTGCTCCTAGTTGATGCTGCTGCTGGGATGCTCCAGTCCACGTCTGGTATATTGAAGTCTCAACCAGTACTACCTCACTCTTGTCTGCCATCCTTTGGATGGCTAGCATCAGCTCCCTATCTGTTTCTTCCTCCTGGGCTGGTGGTCTATAGACCACACCTGTGCGGATGGCTGGCCCCATTTTCCTTTCCAGCTTAACCCACAGTATCTCTCCCCATTTTGTTCCTCCTGGATCTGTGTGGCCCTTATGTCATTTTTCACATACAGTGCCACCTCCTCCTTCCTGCCTGCTCTTGTCTCTTCTGAATATGTTGTAGCCAGGTATGGCCATCTCCCAGTCATGGTTATCATTACACCAGGTTTCAGTGATGGCCACAATGTCCAGGTCTGACTGTACCATGACAGCCTCCAGATCTTCCATCTTGTTGCTAAGGCTCCTGGCATTTGCACACATGGCTTTCCATGATTTGACCTCCTAGACTGCTTCACTGTTCTACTCCAGCCCCTTCCTTGGTTGTCATTTATCCTGGTTCTCCTTGCTGTCTGCCCTTCTGCTGAATTTTGCCCTTTTCTGCTTATCCACCTTTTGGACACTAATCTCCATCTTTTGCACACTGCTTTGCAGAGATAGCCACTCCTCTGGTTCACTGGTTCCATTACTAGCTGTGGGGGTGAGCAAGTAGGTATCATCCTTGCTGGCCTGCCACCCCTTTGCTAGTTTAAATGTTTGTCAATGTAGCATTTAAACATTATCATTGAGTGCTTGATTCCCCTCCAGGATGGATGCAGGCCATCAGGCTTGAACAAACCTCCATCCCTCCAGATGGGTCCCCAGTCACCAATGAATCCAAACCCTTCCTCACAGCACCAGTTCTTCAACCATGAGTTAAAGTTCCTGGTGCATGCACTCCTATGCTCTCCCTTGCCTCTCACAGGTAGTACTTCTGAGAAAGTGACAGAAGTAGCTACTTGCTTGAGACCCCTCCCCAGTTTCCTAAACTAACAGAAGTAGCTACTTGCTTGAGACCCCTTCCCAGTTTCCTAAACTGACAGAAGTAGCTACTTGCTTGAGACCCCTTCCCAGTTTCCTAAAGTTCCCCAGTGTATAAAAACCACCATTAATGTATGCATAATATGGTATAATCCTTAATTGCACTTGTGGGATACCAGGTGGTACCCTCAAAAAATACAAGCAAGATCATTGCGAGCTATGAATTATCTACCACTAATGTTGTGGAATTTTATTTTCCGGTCCGGACTGTCATATTCTAGCCACATTTCTAGCTGTGTGCTTTCCAGTGTCTCACTGATGGCTGCTGTGACATCTTCAACATTTTGATATCCTCTGGGAATTGATAATGTTAATATAGGCCTAGAAGTTTCACTTGCATACAATTTCCCATCGCGTGATGTAATATTGTCCCATGTCCTTGGGTACTGTATTTCTGACAGATCAATTTCCCATAAACACACTAAATTGATAGGTTTTGCTAGTTTCACAGTATAATCTGATACTGTGTTGTTGGGAAACATTTCGAAAGAGGCATTGCTGGGCAATGAAATATAAAAACCATTCTCAGACATTGTTTTACCACTAACGTCTTCACACAACTGTCATCATGCAAAACATGAATGCATCTTTATAAATTTTAAAATTCAGCTGGATTCTATCCAACTGTCAAATTTTGATGGCCAGCCAAGCCCTTTGCTGACCTTACTCAATACACCTCCACTTTCCCTACCCCATCAAATCCTGTCATACAAGCAAAATCCACTGGGCACATTTTCCACTTCAGATCTATCCAAAGTAATGAGGTTCTCAGACTTCTGCAAAACATCTCAGAGTATGTAGCCAAGGGGTCAGATAACCTGGAACCTAAACTCCTAAAATTAGCTGTCCCACACATAGCTGGTCCCCTTGCTTTCATCTATACCCTCTCTCTGTGTCAAAGCTCTGTCCCTAAGATATGGAAGTCTGCCAGAGTTACCCCTGTGCTTAAAAAAGGTGACCCACTTGACCCTACCAACTACAGACCCATTGACATCCTATCTGCTCTTAGCAAAATTTTAGAGAAACTAGTTGCTATCCAAACCACAGAATTTCTTCTGAAACATGACCTCTTAATGGATGCTCAACATGGTTTTCGCAAGGGTCATAGTACTACTACTGCCCTGCTTAAACTTACGTCTGACACTCTAGTGGCCATGGACTCTGGCTTGCTCACTAGGGCTATTTTCATTGACATGACCAAGGCATTCGATCTCTTTGACCATGCCATCCTCTCCACCACTCTTGACTCTAGGTTTCTCGTCAAATGTTGTGAATTGGTTTAATAGCTATCTGTCTGAAAGGTCCCAATATGTGAAATTTAACTCTACCCTCTCCAACAAGGTTACCATCAATATTGGGGTTCCCAAGAGTCTATCTTAGGTCCTCTGCATTTCTCAATTTTTATCAATAGCATTACCTCAAATCTCCATAAAACTTTCTCTCTACTATACACGGATGACACTGTACTGTATACCAGTTCCAAGAGTATTGATGACAAACTCTCGACTCTCTTGGGACTTTCAGCTTATCCACCAGTGGCTTGCAAATCACAAACTTATTCTAAACAAATCAAAGACCCAAGCAATGTTATTTGGCTCACGTCTCAAACTCAGACATGCCCATACACTTTAGTGTCTCCTCCCCTGATGGCACATCTGTAGGTGTCGTAAACACCTTCAAATATCTAGGGCTCACTCTAGATCCATCTCTGAGTTTCAACCTTCACATTCAAGCTACCTGTAAGCAGGTAAACTCCAAACTCGGTATTGCCTACCGTACTTGCTATGCACTCACTCCCCCTAGCAAGGCTGGCTACTGCCCGTGGGATACTACTTCCCTCTCTCACATATAGGGTTGCCATGTATGTTTTTGCCTGCAACTCAAGTCTACAAGAGTGAGATATTACTTACAATAATATTTGTCACTTCACATCTTACTCCCCCCATCTGAAACATCACTGTCTCCTCTACTCAGATCTGGGTTGGCTTCCTCATCAAGAATTAAGGTCTTACGCACTTGAATCCATCACTGACAGCATCATCAGGATCCACTCACCTAACCCTCTGGCCAGTCTCTTTCTCTACCACAAATCCAACTATGCTTTGCGCTCTGAGGACCATGTCCCTGTTCTCATTCCAAGACATCGTACTTCAAAAGGAGGTCGTGCCTTTGCCTGTCATGCACCACTTTTCTGGAACACATTCCTTTAACTCTACATCAAAATGCATCCCACATCTCCTTTAAGAGAGAACTATGCCACTATCTCTTCTCCTCTTGTGCATGCTCCTGCTTCAAATCACCATAGCCCAAACTCTCAAACCCCACCCCTCTCTTATTGTTCCTCTGGGACCCTGGGGCCCACTCCAACGAGGAGCATTTCTTTCAATCTCATTCTCCTTATTTCTTGTTTTGTCTTCATTCCATTTCTTCTTTTCTCTCCATAAGAATTTCTCTGTTTGTGCTTTCTCAAGTTAACTGCACAGCCCTCCTCTTCTTTCACCAACTAAATCAGTTTTTGGATTACCTGCACTTACGTCACTATATCTATTTCTCCCCCAACCTATTGCCTCCTCTCTCTACCTTATCTCTCTATCTCCCTCATCTCTGTACTATGCTTGGTTACTATACTTACCCCACCATATCTATTCCCTCCAAATTATTGACTCCTCCTCTCTGTCTCTATCCCCCCTCTCACCAGTCTCTGCCTAGCCACTACCTGCTTTCACAGCACTTTATTCCTCACTTGTTGACATACCGCTCAGTTACGTCAAAAATGACCGGTTTGCTGTCTCTTACATGTAAACTTAAATGCTGTGTTGCCATTTTGTCATATTTTATCACTGTATATGTCTCAAACATTTATATATTACTTGTATTATTGTACAAATATGTATCTACTGGATGTTTTGTCTCAGTACCCTCCCGGGTCGTGCCTGAAAATACTCTTTTGGCTAGTGCACCTTACCCAGTAAACCAAAACTAAATAAAATAAATAAATTTCACTAAAACTAATTATTTCATCCCTTGTGTTTTCTTTGAGACTATTTTCTCCACCTTGTATACACAGTTTGTTGTGTCTGCAACTTTTTAGGATTTCTTAAACATGATTTTTGTTAAACAGCTCAAATAAGACTCATGCAGTTTTTCTAGTCTTAATATTTTTATTATGAAAACACACACATTGTACACATACATTATAACACAAAACATGCAATAGCAGCTGTGCTAAAATTACACTATATGATAGTATAAAACATCACAAGAAAAGACAGGCCTTGTTTTCCTGCGTTACAAGAAAATCTGATGTAAATTCAATCACGTCTAACATCTTGCTGTCTTAGACATTTTAAAATAGAACAGCAAATCTCAACAGTGTAGGCCATAGCTACCAATACACGACCCTGAGAAACAAACCCTCGTTTTTCAAATATTAGTGTTAGCACATTTTGAATAGTTTTTAACACATCATTGTTTATACACACAGTCATTTTCATTATTTCACACCAATGTGAGTCTTTTATAATGTCATTCATCAAAATTTGGATAAACCAAAGTTTATCACCATTTATGAGACAGCACTGGTGGTGAGTAGCATAGTCTGGAGTTTGCATGGCTATCAATGTCTGTAAAATATTTTTTATTTTCTGCTTTTCAAAGTTTCTTTGGTGGTTTCCCCACAGGTTACCCATCTTCATGGCTCTCACTAAGTAGCCATGTGTTCCTCATCAGAATGCCCAGTATCATACAAGTACATCTAATGGGGCACAGGGCTTCCTTTATGCAGAGGGCTTTTAAAATATTTTTTACGATTTCCTGAAAAAAACGGCTTCTTCAGCCTTCTGTAGTGTTATACTCAACTGGTCATGCAGTTCATCAATACCTTTAGCAATACTTGGCAATGCTTTAAATTCTGTCAACGCATCATTAACAGCTTGTATCGTATCAAAATAGGATGCTGTGCATCCAATCTTCCATGCTGTAGATTCTACTAGTAGCGTGATCCGTCAAGGGTGCAATCTCTCAGAGTTCATGAAAAACATGCTCCCAATACCCCTCCTCAGGGCCGTATTTACAGCTATGCCTTATCTGCGATGGGTGGTCAACTGTACAACTCTCGCACTTTATCTTCAAGTCCTGAGTCATCAAGTCTTGCAATAGTTGTATTAAAATGCCCTTTACTAGGCCCAACATGATAGACTTTTCAGGTGATGCATAACTCACAGCCCCAGCCACAGCAGACTTCATCAGAACATTTCTCAGTGTCTAGCACATCTGACAATTCCCACTGCTCATCTATATTAAACTCATGAGTATCTTGCAACTGGAGGTTCAATAATTGTTCTATCAAATCGGGCATACCAGAGAACACCAAATTGACCCTCTCTGGTGTGACACTAGCAGAAGGTGTAGGATAACATTGGTTAGATTCATACATATCACACCCGGCTGAATCATTGTTATCGTTGCTGCTCTCCTCAGGAACTCTACACACACATGAGCAAAACATGGCCCAGATAGACTTTGGACACTTAATGATGTGTGGCTTTAGCAACATCAAGTCTAATTTGGACCCTCTGACATGCCCTGGCAAGCCTGAACAAGCCTAAATTTGCCCACCCCATAAGCGCGTCATAATCCCATGCCAGAAAAGGGGGGTGCATTATATCTGGGGTGGGAATGCTACGTAACATCCAGCGCAGCCGGAACTGTGTCATTGGCACACAGGGTGGAGCTACATCATATCCTGCGCAGCCAGAAGCGGAAGTGGGGTTGGGACTATGTAATTTCTGGGGGGTCATTAAAAGCCCATCAATTCATTTTGTCACTTAGTATGCACCAGTACTACTACTGTCCATAGAGGGTGCCAAATTATTTCTTCTTTCAAACACTTTGGATTTTAAATTGCTGGTTTTGGAATTCAAAATCAAACAGCAACTCAAACTCCCATTACATATTTTTCTGCACCCCTTTGGAGACTTGTGGGAGTTGAGGAGCTAGGGGCATTCACTGATTCTGTTTGTGATATAAGAAGCATAAAAAGAGACGAGCTAAACTATGAGTAAAACTACCTTGTTTGGGTTTCTTTAATTTCATGCTCACGAGGCAATACCTTTGAGTGCGCACTACCCCTTTTGGACTTTGTGTTTTGTGGAGATTAGCGACCTCCGGGAGTGCAGCACTGAGTGGGTGTGACTGTTCATGGAGGTTCTTTGGGTTTCTAAATTGGATTAGCGAGGCGAACAAATCACTCCACACCACAGTACAAGGTCACTGTGACATGCAGACAGCCAGTTCTGAGTACACTATGATTTTCTGTAATATAAAAATGTGTTATGGACAGTCTCTCATGAGAGATGCTGAGACACCACGTGAGACACACACAGGTTTTAGATATAAGGTGTTACCTGGAAGGCCAGAAGCTAATTGCAGACTAGAACAGGCCTTAATCAAGAATCTACTGTTTTTCTAAGTTAATTATAGCTTTAACTGCTAAGAGGGAAATTAATATCCATTTTATGACGTTCAGAGGAGGAAACCAAGTATGGCACCCTGGTGCGAAATCATAAATGCTTTGATGTCTGTGTGAGAGGGGATACTGCTCATAGATGAAAGGAAATTTACAGACTTGATTGGGGAAGTCACATGGGGAAAGGAGTTTCTGCTGATGTAACCTTAATTAACTTTCTTTCTAAAATGATAAAACTTCCTGGGTGTATGATTTTTAATAAACAGAGGAGGAGCTAGGTGACCTCACACAAAGGGGTTGTCGAAGACAGTTTTTTTAAACAGTATTCTGTTTTCCTTCACAAACACTTTTATTTACACTCTGACAAAGAAACATCTTTGAGCACTTAAAGCAAGTATACAGGTAGAAAGAGACAAAATCTAAGTACTGTAGTAGGAACTGCAGTGTTAAAACCTTGTTCTTTTAAAAGATTGTATGGTTCTTGTGATATATAGTTCTGTATTTTATGTTTTACATACTTTTATTTATTTTAGTAAAACTCTATTTTTAGAGCCTACTTGGTCTGTCTTTGAATTTATTTTCTTTAACAAGTGAAGTATGTATGGTTAAAGCAGACACTGTGCATAAGCTTGAATGGTGATACCAAACTAAAAAAGGTAAGAGTAATCTGAGGTCTTTATTAGAGTTTTAAGGGTTCATTTTGTACACCTGGTTAGGTGCCCGTAGGCAAAGCTATCTGGCCCCCCCGAAGACAGAATTATCTGAGCCTGTGCATTGGGTATGCTAGCAAGAGGGTCACAGTTTGAATCCCTCCAGAACTGAGACCAAAGGTTGATTCGAACCCAAAAAACAGACAGGAGGGTTACCCTGCTTCTGTTGACTGTTCACAAGGCTGCACTCAGAGGCTGGCACTTTGGAAGTAGAGGGCTGACCTGCTGAGTGGGTTTGTGATAGCCACAACCTCCCTTCACCAGCTAATCGCCGACCCTACCAGGGTCATGCCTCAGCCCAGGTCCAGTACCTTAATTGACTTGGCATTGACAAATCACATTGATTGTATAGTCTCCTCAGGTACCCTTGCAGATGCAATTAGTGACCACTCTCCAATATTTTGTATCTGGCACTCAATCTGTCAACCCTCCCCTTCCCCAGAACTCATCATTTAACATAATCTAGCCAAACTTGACCAAGCCCAGTTCCTGAATGATCTATCTATGATTGACAGGACTTGCGTCTACTCTGCTACTGATGCACTGATGCAAGGCAGCCCTTGACCACTTCCTAACCCTGTTTGGATCTCTACAGGATATCCATGCACCCTGCATCACACGTTGTGTATGTGGAACGCAAACCAAATGGCTAAATCCGGGCGCTAAATAAAGATCTACTTGCTCAGATCCGGGCTAGGAACATACGCTGGTGGTGTTTCAAGGTCTCTGGTCTTATGTCTGACTACAATGACTACAGAATGTGGAGAAACTCTTGCAAAAGGAACATTCATTTAGCTAAGAGCTCGTTCTGCAAGGGTCTATTAATAAATGCTACAGATGATTCCGGGAGATTCTGGTCTCATATAAACACACTCCTTGGAGCCAAACACACTAGAAATACAAACAATATGATCCTAAATGGTGTGCATTGCAATAATCCTGCCACCACTGCAAACTCCTTTAATCTCCACTTCTCAGATTTATCCAAATACTCGTCTTTACCCCCGGTGCAGCCATCCCCCCAACCCCCATGGAGCTACTGCACAACCTCCCACCTTTTAGATTTTGAACTATTACCAGACTGGAAGTCCAAAAGATGTTACAAGTCATCCCTGATAGCACTGGTACTAGCTCTGAAGGTCTTGAACCCAGGCTCCTGAAACTCACTGCCCCCATTATTGCCTCACCCTTAGCTCAAATTTTTAACTTGTCACTATGCCACAGCTCTGTCCCTAGTATCTGGAAAATAATGAGATTTACTCTAATATTTAAAAAAGGGGACCCTAAGGAAATTGTCACCTACCAGCCTATAGCCATTCTCTCTGTTCTTAGCAAAATACTCAAAAAACGAATTGCCAAGCAAACCAACAATTTTCTACAGGACCACAACCGCATCTCCGTCTCCCAGCATGGCTTCCACAAAGGCAACAGCACTAATACGGCCCTCCTGAAATTCACAAATGATAACTATTCTGCAGTGGATAAAGGTTTCCTGACTGGTGCAATCTTCATCGACCTAACTAAAGCATTTGACCTTGTAAACCACTCCCTTCTCCTCACCAAACTCTGTTCTCTTGGCTTTTCTACAGATGCTGTAGCCTGGTTTAATACCTACTTGTCAAACAGGAAGCAGGCCGTGTATTACAATACTGTCCTGTCTGATCCCTCCACCATACATATTGGTGTTCCACAAGGAACCATCCTGGGCCCCCTGCTTTTTTTCATCTCCATTAATTACCTCCCCTTGCTCGCTCCAGATTGTTTATCACTGCTGTACGTGGATAACCTAGTTCTTTATTACAGTACTAGGAACTTCTCGGGCATTAAATCACTCTGTCCTCAGACTTCCTCCACATTCAATCCTGGATGATTGAAAACAACCTCGTTCTTAACACGGGCAAAACACAATCCATGCTTTTTGGCTCCCATGCCAGACTCAAAACAAACCAGAACCCTCAATATCTTATGCACTGATGGCTCACCATTGGCCAACACTAACTCTTTCAAGTACCTCAGCATTTTGCTTGATGAATCTCTGTACTTTGATCAACATGTTACTGCTACCTATACATCCATTAATGCCGAGCTTGGAAGTGCATACCGGACCAGTTATGCCCTCACCCCATCAGCTAGAATTGCTATTGTTCAAGGCATTCTGCTCCCAGCACTAGCCTATGGCACAGTCACCTACCTAGAAGCATCAAAAACTACTGTTCACAAGTGGGATACCACCTATAATAATATCTGCCGCTATGCCTCTGCATCCCCTCATTACAAGCATGACTGCCAACATTATGCTGATCCAAAATGGCTGTCCCCTACTGCCTATTGGCTCAAGTCCCTTGGATCTCTCATTGATATTGCCAGAACAGGTCTCCCTCAATCCCTTGCTTGCCTGCTGGGCACTCAAACCCTCTCCTATGGGCTTAGATCCACTGACCTAGCTTCCCTTCCCCATTCCAAGATGTAAAACTTCCATGGGTGCGCGGGCTTTCTCGGGTGTGGCACCTAAATATTGGAACTCCCTTCCCCAAGGCATTCATTTTGCTCTGACCCACACCTGTTTTAAGAGGCTGCACCACATTCACCTACTTGTCTCAACCCTCTGCACATGCTTTTGCCCACCTTAGACTCTCCAGCCTCTAACTCCTTGCCTCCATGTCTCTACCTACTGCTGCCCTGCTCTCCTCCATCTTTCCTCTCAACTTGGCTTCCTGCCTTCTTTTTTTCTAGCCTCGTCTCTACTTTTCCAAGGCACACACCCTCTCCCACCTCCACTCCTCCCTCTTAATTTCCTACTTCTCCCTCCTCTATATCCATGCCTTTCTGGTTGACAGTATAGCACATATACCCTGGTCTTGATCATGGATCTTCTCTAAATTAGCACTCTTGTACTTCTTAGGACCTTTAGTCCTGTGGTTGCTTATAATTTGACTATTGTGTTCCTACTTAAGGCAATGTTTAAATGCACTTTTACTGTATTTTGTAAAATGTTTGTAATGCTCTCATATTTTGTATCCTGAATATTGTTGAACTCGCACTTGCATCTATCTTGTTTTTGTCCCAGCTGTATATCTATCTCACTGGTAATTGTACCTGTACCCTCTGTATTACTAATTGTTGTATTGCTTTAAACTGTTTGCTATTTGTACCTTCCTGGGTCGTGCCTGAAAACAGGCATTGCTATGCCTAGTGCACTTACCTGGCTACCAAAAGCAAATAAATAAACTGATTATACAGCGGAACATTTCTGGGGGGAATAATCTGATTGATCAACTGGATATTGATGAGCTTTTGGCCGGGGATCTACAAGTAAGTAAAAAAGGAGATACATTAAAAGAACTGGATTTAGACCAAAGTCAGTGTTTTAGCCCAGTATCATAGACAACCTGATTCTGAATACCTTTGAGAAGGTGGTCAGTAATGAAACTGACAAAGTTCTGGATAGAAGATGTGTCAGAGACAATACCAATTTAACAGCCCCGGACAGAGGGGCTCTTAAGGAATTAAGGGACCTTAAAGGTACAGTAATCAAACCCACTGATAAGGGGAGCAACACCGTCTTAATGACAGAGTTTTTACATTTATTTATTTATTAGATACATGATTACATCTACAGATCACTTTCTAAAGCTGGATACTAATCCCACGAAAGATAACATCAGGAAGTAGTTGATGTTGTGCAACAGGGCATGGATAGTGGATGGGTGTCAACTGAGGAAGCAGGCATTCTGAAGGTAGATTTTCCTTTTGTGCCAACTTTCTATATTTTACATAGGATAAATAAGGATCCCGTCAGTGAACCCACTGGGCAGACCTATAGTATCTGAGGTGGGATCATTTACACAAAATCTGGCAATATTCTTGGATCATTATTTACAGTTTGTTTCCTCACTTACAGTAGGTCCCATATTACAGACACAATGGACCTGTGACATAAGTTAGTTAGATGGCTTTGTGTGGAACCTTAAAGCAGCAATGTTTGTTAGTGTGGAGTTGTATTAACCTCACAAGTTTAAGTGGTGCTTAATGAAGCTTCACTACTCCGGTGCTGTTTCATCATGGTCAGGCACGTGTCGGTCCCATTTAGTTTTTTATATTGTTATAATTAGTGACTCGAGTCAAAAATTCAGCCGTTTTGTAATGCGCGAGACTCATCAGATGTGTCAGATGCCTTCTCAGAGTGCGTACTCGCTCCCGAGTACTTGACTGACAGGGGCAAAGGCAATTCTCTGCACTCGTAAATAAGCTACATCCCTGTGCTGCAGTTCATGTGTATTATGTTTTATTTGTGGGTTGTCTGAGGTGGTAAAGATTGTATTTGATATTTTTATTTTTTTACAGGTCTGTGATACATTGAGAGGTACTGTGGACATAACTGAGCATGGGCTGAAGATAGAGATCGGAAGCTGTAAATGTTTGGTATTATTCAGGGTAAAATAAAGCAATCTTCTAAAATGGAGCTGTTTGTGTTTTTCTCAAAATAAATTACTGAAAGATGTATGGTATTCACAGTGTTTTTATTTGTTGAATGGTTAAATTAGTGGGATTATTTGCGATTGCTATGTGATGTCCTACATGATTCATAGCCATATCATGGCTGAATCACACATCTGATTTTGTTTATCCTTTGCAAAATGTGTATGGTTTAGAAGGTGAAAGCCCAAGGTATCTGGAGCAGTATTGTTAGTCTGCTAAATAACTCCTATGAACTGCACATAATTTATGTTGTTAATGTTCAGCAGGATTGCTGTCACTACCTTATTTTCTGCCAGCCAGTTTTGTATTTTGAGACCACTGACAGCTCGAGCCGAGTGTTTTGTGACACGGCCCGCTGAATGATCGTCCTTGGTAGTTGCAGTCCTCTGAGTGAAAATTTTGAGTTAAAATTATGTAGCATTCTATGATGCATCTTGTTTCCCATTATCATTGCCAGGTAATTTTATGACAAATGTTGGGCATTGGAGACAGATGTATGTACTAAATTTGTCATGTATCCGTTTTCCTCCTCCCTCCCTCCACCAAATTACGTTTGTTGTTCATTACATATTGTAAGTGCTGCAGATTATCTGACAAGTAATTTGGTAATTTTCCCTTTGTTCAATGTTGAAAAATCGACAATGCTCCGTGTTGTGGCAGCTATGTGTTGCTTTCATTTCAGCGACACTCCCGCGGTCACAGTTAAAATAATTATGTACAGACGTGGTCTGTCCCGTCAGTATGAAAGGACCCCCTGATACCGACTTTGGACTCATGATGACCATGCTTCACAGGAGGGGCAGAGGGTCAAAGCCACGGGGCAGGTAAGAGGGCCTTCTGTGTACAGCATCGGTTAACGAGGTTGGATGGTTACCAAATGAGGCTGATGTCTGCAGTGGTTGGGAGAAATAAATAAATAAATTAAAAATTGACTTACGTGGTTTCAAAATTCAGTAGTGGGACCACGGATCTGGGCTGCTCAACTTAATGTGTTCTTCAGTGTACATGTAGGCAGGGTAGATGGAGTCAAGTGTGCTACCTGTATTGCCAGAGTTTCAGTTTTTGGAAAAAGAAATGCTAATGCAGCAGTGTTTGTTAGAGTGGTGTTCATCTGACAGTGCGAATTTTAGATTCTGGCCCATTATCTGCACAAGACATGTATTGTGTCTGCCACTATTCAGTGGGCACTTTGCCATTTTTTGGTTCTCTCTCATTTTTTTTTTTATCTGAAATGTTACTGAAGACTAAGACTGCAGGAAGTTGATTCCAGATAGTTACCACCTTTTGAATAAAATACCTTTCCTTGTTTTATGGGATTGCTCTTTTCATCCATCTGTAACCTGTGTCCACTGGGTCCCATTCCAGATTCAACCCGTCTAGTCATATACCAGACAATCACTTATGTATTTATATACATAGAGAAGATCCCCCTGTGTGTTCTTATAGTGCATGTTACCCTGGTATGGGGTGGCAATCGACTACTGGACTTGATCTGGGTAGGGTGGTGGGGCAAGTGACTCCTATGTTCATGCTGGGAAGTGGAGGTAGGTGACTCTTGTACTCAGACTGGGGAGTGGGGCATGTTTTTTTTCTCTGGCAAGGGAAGATGTCTAGGCCAATATTCTTGTGGTGGGAGGTATAATACTCTTAACTGGGATGAGGATGGGGGGGTGTCAGGTGAAGAAGGCTGGGTGGGGGGGCAGGTGTCTCCTTACACATGCTAGGGAGGTGGAGGGAGGGATAATTTTACTGTTGTACTTAGGTCAGGGAGGGGGCAGAGATAATGCTTGTAGTTTGTCTGGAGTGGAAGCGAAGGTTACTGTTCTACATGGGCTGGGGGCAGAATGTTAGTCTTGTAAAGTGCTTGAGTATGGAGTGCAACTGACTAGTGTTATTTGCCCACTGATTGGGAGGTGGGTGTAGGTTACTATCGTGCTTTGCCTGCTAAAGGGAAGGGGCCATGACTCTTGAGTTTGGGCTGTGTGGTGGGGAGAGGGACGATTATTGTAGTACTTATGCCAGAGAGAGTTACCAGCTGAGTCTTGTATCCGGGAGGTGTCATCTGTTGATGGTGGGAGGGATAGAAGGTTGTCTGTCTGTGTGTGTCTCTCTCTCTCTCTCACCAGGAAGGCATACTGAGCACAGTACCGCTCGATTCCAGATGCGTCCTGGGGGAATGGGGAGAGGAAAGGTACAGCAAATGAGACAAATGCATTACAGTACAGCTAGTTTACAGTACAGAGCAATCACGATTATATAATACCAAACAGAGACTAGGCAAACAGCTAACAGAGTACCTAACTACTTGCAATTCCAGTGATTCCACAAATGAACTAAGCAATTTGAGTGAGAATAAGTAGCACTGGAAGGACATTTGTGAATTATAGCAGCATTACAGGCCAGATTTTCTCCAGATTCTGGGCTTGGGCCAGGGGCATGGCGGGTGGTGAGGGGCAAAGTGGACATGAATTAGGTGTGGGAGGAGGGATATAAGGCATTGCTGTGGAGAGGACTGCATGAGCAGGAGGGGGGAAGGATGACTTGAGGAGTTGGTTTAGCTGCTGAGTGGTGTCTGTGTGCCTAATGTTAACTGGCAGAGCGTTCCAAAGTTTAGGCATGCGGTAGCTGAAAGTGGCCTGGCCTTTGGCTGTGGTCTTTAGAGGGACATGCAGTAACTGAGAGTCAGTGTTCCTTAGGGAATACACCGAGGGGGGGCTTGAGCTGCAAAAGCAGGCTCTAGGCAGGAGGAGAGGGACTGCGACCAGAATTTAGCAGTTATCTTCATGCAGTGGGTTGTTCTTCGGTCCTGTAATGAGGGGAGGTCAAGCCTCTTGTAGAGGTCACAGTGGTGTACAGAGGGACTGCAGTCCAGGGCAAGGTGGCAGAAGAAATGGAAGAAGGGGTCGAGCCTTGCGAGGGTGGACTTGGGGCAGCGCTGTAGACTACGTCACCATAGTCAATTATAGGGAGAATCATTTGTTGTAGGATTGCTTTGTGAGTTGCCTGGGGTAAGTAGCCCTTATTGAGGTATAAGGCACCCAGCTTGGGGTGCAGTTTCTTGTGTAGCGAGTCAATAAGAGTTGAGAAGTCAAGATGTTGGTCGAGCCAGACCCCAAGATACCGGAAGGAAGTGCAGTCCTCCAACTGAGGTCCATTGATAGTATGGTGAGTAGGGGTGGTGGGGAGCCCGGAGAGCCTCTGACTTGTACCGAAGGTTAGTGAGGCCGTTTTTTGGGGACTGAGAAAGAGCTGGTTTGAGTGAAACCAGAGCTGGACAGCACTGAAGTCATCCAGCAGTCTAGTGGTCACTTCAGTGGGTGAGGGACCAGCAGCATACTATACCGTGTTGTCGGCATACGTATGAATGAATGTGCATTTACATACTGAGAGCAGGTCGTTCACAAAAATGGAGAACAGGATTGGGCCTAATACAAAGTCTTGGGGATCTCCAGAGGTTACAGGGAGGAGGGCTGATGTACAATGGGCGATTCTCACAGATTGGTATCTGCCAGTTAGGTAGGAATTAAACCAATTTGTGCAGGTGTTCAAAAGATCTGCCTGGGCAAGTTTGGATAAAACCAGGGTATGAGAGATGGTGTCAAATGCTTTGACGAGGTCTAGAAAAATAGCTGGGGTGATGTTCCCATGGTTCATACCAGTGAGGACAGCGTCTGAACCTGAGGAGGGAGGTGATGGTGGAGTGCGTCTTCCTGAATCCCGATTGGTAGGGTGTGAAGAAGGAGGAGGCACCAAGAAATGAGCAGAGCTGGTCTACCACAAGGCGCTCTTGGATTTTGGCCAGGATGGGAAGTAGGGAGATAGGGCGGTAGTTGCTCAGGGTAGAGAGGTCTCCCTCTTTAGGGATAGGGATAACAGTAGCACTTTTCCAGTCAGATGGTACTGAAGCAAGTGAGAAAGAGATTGAGGAGGGCGGTCAATGGGGAGGCGATGGCAGGGGCAAATAGGTAAAGCATTTTAGAGTCAAGAAGACCCAGGGGACATTTACCTTTGTTAGGGTTAAGTGCCTGTAGGGCTTTTAGCTCTTCTGTAGGTGTGACCATGCGAAAGGCAAAGCCCGGAGGTGAGCGAAGGGAGAGAATGGGTGGGCTATGGTGGGATGGGGGAAGAGTGGATAAGAGAGGCTGCGCAGCTGGTGAAAAAGGTGTTAAAGACCGAGGTCACTTTGCCTGGGTCAGTCATGGTAGAGCCATCAACATTTAGGGCTGGGGTGGGGAGCTGGGCCAGAGGGTGAGAAGCAATTTGATAGATTTCCAGAATTTCACTGGGTACTTTAAGTTATTGTGGAAGGAGGCCTTGAAGTAGCTCGCTTTGGCCTGCCATAGGAGCCTAGTACAGGAGTTGCGGAGTGTTCAGTAGAACTGAAGTGCTTCCAATGTATTTGAGACCTTGTAGGCTAGCCATGCCTGGTCCCTGGCATGTAACTGGTTGATAATTTTGTCTGTGACCCAGGGCAGGTGGGCATCTTTGATGCGGGTCCTTCGCAGCGGCGCATGGTGGTTCCACATGGCGAGGAAGTTAGATTTGAACAGGTCAAAGGCAGTGTCGATAGGAGGCCTGAGGGATGAAGGACCAGTCCACATTGGACAGATCATTTAGTAGGGCTGATAGGTCTAGAGATTTGTAGGACCTGGTGAGCAAGATATGGGGTGGGGGAGCTTAGGGCCTGAATATTTTCCTTACTACGTAGATCATGTGATAGTCACTTAGTGAATCCGGGAGGAGTCCTGAGTCGAGAATGCAGTGCGGGTGTGTTGTGAGTGCCCAATCAAGTAGCGAGTGGTTTAAGGACTTTTGATTCAGACGTGTTGGTTCGGAAATTTGTTGGGACAGATTTAATGAGGATTCATGGCAACAAAGCTTGGAGCTCACACTGAAGAGCCAGTTCAAGTTGAAGTCACCAAGGATAAGGAGTTCTCCCCCAGTGCCTAGCTGTTTAAGGGGGTTTAGGTGGACCATTATGAGAAGCAAAGGGGTGTTGGGGGCACAGTAGGACCCTGCTATGTAAATAGGGATAGAGTGTGGGAGTGAGAGTTTAATCCATAGTGAGTCTATTGAGAGTGTGGGCATGGCGAGCTGGATAGGGGTGAATTGCAGGTGATAGGCAATTAACATTGAAACACTATCACCCCTTTTGTTACCCTGGCGGTCATGACGAATTAATGTGCAGCCAGGGATTAAAAATTCGGCATCCAAATTATTAGGCTTGAGCCATGTTTCGGTAATGATCAGAATATCTGGCTGTAGTGTAAGGACATTAGGTTGGAGGAGTGGATCTTACTTATTATGCTAATATGTTTAGGTGCATTAGTTTAAGTCCCCTATATAGATTGAGGTTTGGGAGGGGTGGGGTGGTGGGCCAGAGTTACGCTCGACATCACTTGCAAGAAGCAGTAGCAGAGTAAGCAGTAGTTTGGTTTTGGGCAAAAGCCCCTGCGTCTTCTGGAGGGCATGGAGTGGCTTGGAAGGAATCCAAGAATTAGCAGGATATGAAAAGTGTAGTGCAATTTCTCCAGCGTGGAAAGAGGGTGGCAGGATAGAAGCACCGGTAGCCCAGATTAGTAGGAGATGATGAGGTGGCAGCTCTGTACTGGTGGTGGCCTGGTAGGGCGGTGGAGATGCACTGCTGCCTTAGAGTTTGGTGTCTGATTGTAGTTGTGGCTGTGGGTGGGGAGTGAAAGGGAAGGCTGATAAGGGTAGGAGGAGGCATAGTATGGTGAGCTGCATTAAGAGCATCACAAGAATTGATGGATTGTTTGTTCAGCTCGGTAATTAGGGGGGCCAGTAGTGGTGGTTGCAGAAATGCCGGTTTGTTTGGGCAGCTCAGTGTATTGAGAGAGGTAGAGTGGCCACTAGTGGTGGGAGCAGAGTTGCTAGTCTGCTTGAGGAGCACAGTACTTTATAGTGGCCACTAGTGGAGAGAGCCAATAGCCTGCTAAGGGAAAAGTGGGCTGTTAAAATCACATGATCCTCTTGTGTCTATATGAGTCCACCAATGGTGGTGACGGGGGTGGTGGGGAAACTGGCATGTAGCGCTGGCACATAGCGCCAGCAGGGTATCACTTGGCTGAAAGCAACGCTCAGAGTTCCACAACGGCTGTGTAGAGTATTATACCTTGATATCCTTACTGTTCAGTGGGGGGTTTGACTTGGGGGACGGCAGGAGGACCAGCGAGGCCCTCACGACCACCTCACGGACTCTGGGGAGAGAGGAAAGAGGCGAGTTATTTAAGAGGTAAGCAGGAGGAGGGGCTCCCTTTTCACAGAATCACCCATTTTAATTTCTTGTGCAACATTCAGATTCGAGATTTAGTGCCTAGTGTAATTGTTGTGGGGCTCCTAACACTGCTAAGCAAAAGTTTCACAATTAAAGATCACTCCTGGCACTAGCAGCTGAGCTTTGGTTTAAATAAGCCTTAGCTGGGGCTCCGTTTTAAAGCAAATAGTTTAAATACACAGCAGCTGAAATTACATATACTCGTGTGGAGCTGCAACTAAGCTCTGTTTTAAACATACAGCATCAAGTATACAATTACTTGCACTCTCAGTTTAAGCTGTAATGGGCTAAAGTAAGCTGCAGCTGGGAATTAAAGCACCCTCAGACGAGTGAGAAAACACTGTACATTGGCATAAAATAAAATAAGGATCTAAGCAGGTACAGCTGAAAATTAAAGCACCCTCTGGCTACTGAACAAAACGCAGTTAAGGCAAAAAGAAGGTGAATAAAACTATCAGCATTGTTCTGCCAATGGAAATTTGTTAGGGCCCTGAAAAGGCGCCAAGATTCAAAAGTCTTTGTTTCACTTGGCTGAAAGCAATGCTCATAGTTCCACAATGGCTTTGTGGAGTATCGTACCTTGATGTCCTTACTGTTCAGCGGGGGGTTCAACTTGGGGGAGGGCAGGACCAGTGAGGCCCTCACTACCACCTCACAGACACATTACTCTATTTATCTCAGCAGTGTGTGGAGGGAAGGATGCGAATCTTTGGCCCATGCAAGGGATTGGTGTGGGGGCAGTTGATTCTTGTACACAGGCCAAGAACTGGGGGTGGCCTGATGAAGAGGTCCTTCACAGATGCGTTGCTAGGACTGGGCCAAGGGGGCTCAGGCCCCGAATGTTTTGTCTGGGACCCTGCTTTATATTTTTTCATTGCATCACATCTTAAAACAAAGTAAAACTTCAATTCCTTACCGATCCCATCCCAACCTGACCATCTGTTCCCACGGGCATCATTTAGGGGTCGCCACAGCCTCCATTCCACCAGCATCCAATCCAATCCCCCTCCTGCCCCAAAACAGAGAAAGCTTTCACGCGATTGGCTGAGACTTTTTTTTTTAATTTGAAGAGCGGGAGCCAGAAGACCAGACGGGGACCGAGCGAGCAATGAGCTGGACCTCCTTGCTTGTAAACATAATCGCTCGTTGATCTGCATGGCTGCAGTAGAGACAGCGTTAGTAAATGCTCCTCTGTATTCAGGTGCTTGGAACAGTATGGATCCATCCATGCGTAATGGAAAGAGATGGAGAGTAGCTAGTTCCAGGGAGAGCAGGATCATGGACAGAGTGACAGAGCAAGCGAGTAGTTCCCCCAACACGAACAGGAAGTTGAGCGTACGGAGAGTCCTGCAGCGTCTGGTAGTGGCACAGGCTGGAGTGATGCAGTGATGTACAGAGCTTCTCTGAAGACTGGGATTTCCCAGTTCTAGAAGAGCTACTCGATCATTCCAATGACAGTCTCACAGCGCTGACTAGTGACAACAGTTTAAGTGATTCTAGGAGCTCCTTTCAATCCCCAAGATCGAGCTCACCTTTAGAGGTGCAATCCGTTTCCACCAGTGAGGACAGTCCCACAGTGGTCGATACTCCCAGCAGCTCTAGTGATCCAGAGAGCTCCTCTGAATCCTCGTGTTCCAGCCGAGGGCCTGTTCCTCCCAATAAGGGATCCCGCATGGCAAATAAAGGAGGCTGGGCACTGAGACAGAGTTCTCTTATATACTGGGAACTAAAACGGTATTCGGATGGGTTTGCTAATTGTTTAAAAAATATCTATTGGAATTGCGGCAAGAAAAGGAGACAACGTGGAAAAGTAGCAGATTCCTGTTGGAGTATGAAATAAATGGCTCCATGAAACCCTGGCAAATCTACCTAATCACTGCAGTGCCATGACCAGAGACCCATTTTCAGGTAAGAGGAGGCCTGTGGGATTTGGAGTTTGCTAGGTGGGTGGACCATTTTTTTTTTTTTCAGAGGATGCCATGGCAACTTGAGTTCGTGAGGGAAAAGGAGGGGAATGAGGCAAGCCAGCTGGAGTGTCAAACGGGGCCTTCCACTAGATGCAAGCCTCCTTTCTGAGGTTGGGTACTAAACATATTAATAGCAGGAAAGTCATCTGGCCATCATACTTCAAGTTTATTCAATCTCATCTGGATGCAAATACAGTGGCTTCCATCTTGGTAACTTGGTATGTCTAGACAAAGTAGGCCTTCGGCCCATTTAATTGTCTCCCACTCCTAGTGGGCTTATCTGATGATTTTTTTGTACTATTTTAAGGACAGAAATTTATCTAACTCATTTTTGAATGAGTCGATGGTTGTTACTTCCATACTATTTTTTTTGGCAAATTATTCCATATTGATGGTGTACGTACATTATAAAAATTCATATGCCTATTTGTTCTTGCCCTGTTTACATATATTTGTTTATTATGTGATCTAGAATTTACTGTTTTTTGAATCCTTATTATACTACATTGTGACATTAAAGTTTTATCTTCCAGGATACGATATAAGAATAATAAATCTCCTCTAATTCGTCGTTTCCAAGTAGTACAGATCGAGATTTAATAATCTGTCTGCATATTCCATATTTTTTAAGCCTTTTAATGATTTTGTCAATTGTCTGAATTTTTTCCACCCTAAGTATATCCTTCTTTAAGTATGGACTCCAAATCGGAGATCCATAATCAAGATGTGAAGTATGTAAGTCCTATACAATTTAAGAACACACTCTTTATTCCTTGATATGAAGGCCTTTTTAATAGAATGGATGATGTGATTACATTTTCCTATTGTCTTACTATATGTGTACCTGAGGCTAATCTAGAATTTAGCCATATACCCAAATCCTTCTCACAAGTGCTGTTTTTTATTTTCTTATTATTTAGAACATATGAATATTTAGGATTATTTTTTCCAAAATGAATTACCGCACATTTATTTTCATTAAATTTCATACCATTTTGTTCACCCCAATCTTCTAATTTGTTTAAACTGTCCCTTATTTCTTTATAAATCGCTTAATGTCGTAACATCTTCCCCTATTTTAGTATGATCCGCAAATTTAGTTATATAGGAGTTCATTCCCTTACTCATGTCACTGATGTATAATCCAAATAGTAATGGACCCAACACTGATCCCTGCGGAACCCCACTGGCCACCCTCCCCTCATCAGAAAGAACTGTATTGATATGCACCCTTTGTGTCCTATCCAATAACCAATTTCCAATCCATCTTATAATATTTATATTTATACCAAGTTTCAATAATTTGATAATTAATTTATGATGAGGGACCGTGTCAAATGCCTTACCCAGGTCCAAAAAAATTACATCCACTGGTTTACCTTTGTCAAGTTTGTCACTAACATGGTTGTAGAAGGCTAATAAATTTGTATTGCAGGAGAGCCCTCTCTTAAAACCATGTTGTGATATATCCTGCAGCCCTAGTCTTATTATGTCTCTTCGATACTATTTTTAATTAATCTCTCCAGTATCTTACAACAGAGAGAGGTCAGGCTAATTGGTCTATAGTTTGACACACTTGATTTGTTTCCCTTTTTATGAATTGACACCACTATAGCCTTTTTCCAATCCAAGGGTATCACACCAGTTGAAAGTGATTTGTTAAATATTTTAATCAGTGGCTCTACTATTACGTCAGAAAGATTTTTCCATACAATCATGTCAATATTATCGGAGCCTGCAGATGAAGATGTCCTTAATTTTAATAGTTCCTGTTTCACCATGTCACAACTGATACTAAAGAGTTCTTGATTAATTACCCCTGGAACACTTATCTTTGAGTTGTATTCCTGATATGTGGTTACAAAATAATTATTAAAACTATCAGCTATTTCTTTATTATTCACTATTGTTTCACCCTTTACAGATACCAAATTAATCTTCTTTCCTTTTTGTTTATTATTAATGTATGCATAAAAAGCTTTACGATTTTTACTTGTTGCTAAATTATTTTCAAATTTAACTTTTCCTTTTTTGATAGTAGTTTTAAGTAATCTCTGTTGCTTTCTGTATTTATTTAGATTGACTTCAGTTGGACTATTTTTACATTTCTTAAATGCTTTATTTTTCCTTCTTATCTGTTTCTTGATGTCTTTATTGAACCAATATGGAATATGGCCTTTGCTATTGTTAACTTTACGCTTGGGAATAAGATTAGATATTATTTCTTGAATTTTGAGTTTTAAGTTTTCCCACATATGGTTAACTGATAACTTACAATACGCTTCTCCCCAGTCTAGATTTTTAAATACTTCAATAATCATATTCCAGTCTGCTTTTTTATAATCAAGAGATAGTGTAGGTTTATTATATTTGGGTTTTCCAATATTGATTATACATTCAACAATACTGTGATCACTATTTCCTAAATGGGGCAAAATATCAATTTTGTCAATGTTATCAATTGTATTTGTTATGATAAGGTCTAATATGTTTTTTCCCCTAGTTGGCACTTTGACCACTTGATAATAGCCCTGTGTTGTTATGGTCATTTTCTCTACTAAATTATTGTTATAAACACTGTTACTATTTGGGGGTTTGTAGCAAATTCCTAGATTTATTTTTGGCAAATGAGGGAAGATTATACTTAGCCACAAAGTTTCGGGTATATTATCAATATGGTCACTTATTTTAATTTCTTGACACTGTATCAACTCTGTTACATAGCAACAAACTTCTCCACCCCTTCTTCCAGTACGGTTTTTAGAGAAAAGTTGAAACCCTTTGATGTTATTTGACCAGTTATTATTCTCGTCCCACCATGTTTCTGTTACACATACAATATCTATTTTGTGTTTTTTTATTTGTATTTTAAGTTCACTTAGTTTAATATTATTTAAACTTCATGCATTAATATTCCAGATTTTCAATTTTTTTAAACCTTGTTTATTTGGATTTGAATTAACTTTTGGTATAGTGTTATATTGAAGTTTGAATTTTATACCCTCATCCCCCTTTTTTCCTAGTTTAAATTATTTTGTATGATGTTCTCAAATGTCCTGTCTAATTTATATGCTCCTTGCCTACTCAGATGGAGTCCATCCCAGCTGAATAAGGATGGTGTATCATTGAAATTTTCCCAGTGTGGTATGGATTTATAACCTTCCTTTAGTGTCCACTTCCTTATCCACTCATTTATGCTTTTAATCTTACATGATGTATTGTAATTTACTCTGGGAACAGGAAGTATCTCCGAGAACCATATTTCACATTTAAGTTCAGCCAGGGTTTTTTCAATGTTTATATACTCCTGTTTAATATCGTCTATTGACAATTTCTTCAAGTCGTTTGTGCCTGCATGTATAATGACCAATGGGTTGTGGCCAGAGTTATGTAAAATATCCGGAAACATTTTATTTATATCCTTAATACCTGCTCCCCGGAATGAGGAACATGCAATGTTATGTTTATCCGTTCTACACACTATTTTATCAGTATATTTTATTATTGAATCTCCCAATACGAAAAATTGCCTTTTTGAGTTATCTGTTGTGACCATGGAGACACTATCCTTGAAGGAGTTTGACTGGACTGCTTCGCTTTCATAGTTCTGGACATCTATATTTATAATATCTTTTATTGTTCCTGGTGTTTGTTCACTATTTTCATTTCTTACTGTGTCCGACATGGTATCATTTAGATCTGTTGTAGTAGGTTGCCTGGGTAAAGAATCATCATATCCCCTCTCTACTAGTGAATTTCCCATTTCCACATCTATTAGTGGTTCAAATCTATTAGTTAGACTAATGTTATTGCACATAGCCCTGCATCTGGATTTAGATTTGTGACCTATGGTCACAGTAGTCCACCCTTCAGTTTCACTGTTTATGCTGTTTTCGTTAGATTCTCATCTCTTCCTTTTCTCATATGTTCCTATTTCTTTAAGTGGTTCAGTATCACACACCACAATATTAGGCTCCAAGATTTCTGCAGTACTATCATGTGTTAAATTTCCTGAGATTTTACTAAGGTTTTCTTGGTATTGTTCAATTACTGATAACCTCTTATAGAAGTTGTCTATGTCTTCTCTCAAGACACTGTAGCTTATACATTTGTCACATATATAGAAGGGGGTTTGAGGCAGGGAAACAAATAATGCATACATGAAGCAGGTATTACATTTTAGGCCTGTTTCACCATCCAATGTTATGATAATATCTCTCCTTAAGGTTTTATCTGTTTGTTGTTTAGCACTAGCATCTTTATCATTTTCTAAAACTATTAAATCAGCCATGTTCTTAAGTACTGTCAACCCTGGTTTGATTTATATATATTTCTTGTACCTTTACTTACAGATCTGAACTTCTCAATGTGACCTTCACTCTTTCACGCTTGACACGCGTTGTTGATATAAACTGCATCCCTGTGAGAAAATATCCTTGTAAAATCTCATAACAAAATAAGCAAATAATACAAAATCACACATGCTCACACAATGCAAAGCATCATGGGCTGCATAAGCAAATAATATCCCTGTAAAATCTCATAACAAAATAAGCAATCTCCAAGAATACAATTTCATGATATTTTGGATGGCCATGTGCATAGCATAATCTGCTGACTAAAGTCAAACCCCAGAGTCAGACCATTTAATCTTTATAGCCAATGGCTATATTTTTTTAAGCCTTTAGTAATCAGGTAAGGTCCACTAGGCACAAGTGCCGGTTTTTGGGGGTGACCTAGGAGCATTGGGCAGTAGTTATGTGACTTGCTCAAAGTCACACAGTATACAAGTGGAGGTTGAGAGAATCAAACCCAGGTCTGGTCTGCTGGATGTACCAAGCTTGGTCGCAGCTCGTTACTGAAACCTCTAGGCTATACTGCCCACCCAATATATCTGGCAGTAGAATGTACTGTTTTTCTAAATTTTCAGTAAACTAGCAGGTGGATAGACAGTTTTTCGGACCAGCTTTAGGAAGTGAGCCCAGTAACTCCTTTACTACAGGTGCAAGTACACTGACCCCTGCTGAGGTACAGGAGAGTGATATTTTTCCTATACTGTTGCACTGAATGCCGACCCACACAGTACTCCCTATGAAAGCATCACTGGCTCTGTTGCATGATACACCTGGTCATAGTGAACAGAAAAATGCATCACAGTAACAGTAACAGTACTGTCGTGAGCAGGGGGACTACAGAATATTTAAATAAAAATGCACTGATATGGGAAAACTACGGTATGTCACACAATTAAATATACAGTAGAACCTCAGAGTTATGAACCTCAGTATTACAGACTGACTGGCTAACCGAACCCCCCCCCCCCCGCAGCAATCAATTGTAACACCTGTGGCTCACCTTACAAAAGGCATTAATAGCAAGCATTTGTTAAATGTTGGCGTTAATGTTGTGTTAACCATTGCAGTCAGTGTTAAGAGAAAGCGAGTCATTCTGTCCATAGAAACCAAGCTTGAAATAATTAAAAATAGAATGCGGTGTCAGCCTGAGCAATGTTGCGCAAGAATACAGGATTGGATTTGCTACACATATGTCTGCAAACAGCTTTCAGTAAAGGATGTTGTTTACGTTAGTGCTAAATCCTGGGGTGAGATAAGCATTGAATGTTTAAAACGGTCATGGAACAAGTTAAGGCCATTTGAAGATGCAAGTGACCAGGAGTGTCTGGAGAACTGCGACATCCCGAAGCGAGTCAGGTGAATTTTCACCGAAGAGAGAGCACTGCTAGCAATAAGTGAGAAGGAACAGAAGGACTGGCTCAGAGCTGATCAACAGGGAACTGGTGACGAGACCAGGACATGACCGAGTGCATTTATTAATTATATTTTTTGGCTTTCAGAGTTACGGAATTATCAGAGTTATGAACACCCCTCACTCCCGTGGTGTTCATAACTCTCAGGTTCTACTGTAATAGTGTTAATGCTGGGGGAGGGCTGGAGGCCACACACTTGAGCAGGTGGCTGGGCTATAGGGAGGGTGGTTCAGGCAACATAGTGGACTGTGGGAACTAGGATGGGGGGCAAGGGTGCAACTTACAGGACATGGGGAGGGGGTAACAGGGTAGCAAATTCTGTTTCACATGACTCCCAAAATGCACCAAATTTTAAAACATTCCTGGACCCCAGGCCTGTTGATTTGGGGCCTGGGCCCCCAACAATATCTTATCTTAGCAACACCTCTGATCCTTCAGATCTCGAAGTGCTGAGGGGATGAGATGACAGCATATGAATCTCTGATGTTATCTCAACACCGCAATGGAAACATGTCAAGTTGTACATGGTTGACCATATTTTATTTTTCATAGTATGTATTTTTTTGCACTAGAGTGAAACTCCTACTGAAGTAGTAACAAAACATCTTGACATTTCTTTGTAAAACTCACATTTCAAAATCAAATTTCCATATTTTGCATAGGTAAAAGGTATGCCTTTGGGCAATGGATGGTTAGTTAGTAACTAGGTGGCAAATAAATGAGTAATGTAAAATTGTATGACTTTTGAACAGTGCATAACAACTGTTTGGAATGTGCACACGTTGGAAAGTGCATAACGGTTCAGAATGTGCTTAACAATGATTTTGAGAGGGCTGGGTGCAATACATAAGTAAGGGTAATCATACACTACATAAAAAAACTTATACACCCAGGAATTGTGGTACAGGTATTCCATCCCTTGCAACATAATGGGCTCATCGGGGGGGGTGCATCAGATAGTAATGGTTCCCCATTATAGTCTTGCTAAGTAATCACAGTGCAAATATCAAACAATTGGAGTAATGGATACAGTTTACCTCATGTTTTTTGCACAATGTAAGGTAATAAACAAGATTAAACATAGGTTTTCACAATTAAGCAGGAATTTCTAAATGATGCATTTTTCTTTTGGTTACCATTTGCATTATTTTAGTTGGATACTGGATCCCATGACTTACACGTCAAGTCAGAACGCAATATTCAAGAAAGTGCAAAAATCTTTTTAGTTTGATAATTTTCATTTGGTTTACCATTTGTTATGTTAAATGGAGGTGAATTAATTATTTTAGGTGTATACTGGACCCCAAAATTGACATGGCAAGTCTGTGTAACCAAACTGAATGTTGCACTTGAGAAAAAAAAAAGGTGCTGTTACTCTAATAGCCGTTTCTTTTTTTTTTTTCATTCCCAAAACATGTAGTAAAAAGAAGAAATGCAGATTAGAATGAAAAATGTGCACCGACCAATCAGAATGCAACGAGGTAGTTAGATGGAAATTGGAATGAAGTATTGTATGTGCTTATACGTCCCTCAGAGCCACGCATTGCTGAAAATGAATGGTGTCGCACACCTTCGGCTTGAGCGAGATCTGCAAATCAAAACTGAGCTGTTCTGGCTCAAGCTGAAGGGAAGTGAAACCACTTGTTTTCAGCAACGTGTGGTTCTGAAGGATGTATTAATATATTATTGATCGAGAGCGATCGGTAATAGATTTCAAAAAAATGTTTTCCCAAATGTGCCTGATTCCAGGGCATCTGCTCTCTTCATACAATAATAGTGCATCACTCACAGGGGAAAGGAGTGCTCTGATTGGTTGGGCATGCTCTCTCAATCTATAATTGATGGATTGCTTGACAGTGGTGATAGCAGACGAGATGTCAGAGGTATACCTTGGTCAATGTCAAACTGTGAATGGTTCTGTCATTTTTGTGACAGATTTTCATATAGATCGATCATTGTATTATACCTATGTAATGCTGACTGTCTCATAGTTACCATGGATAAATCTTTGAAGAGAAAACTAGGTCGGCTAGCAGTGCTTAATCCAGATGAAGCAAAAAGAAGGAAAGTGGAGCATGCTAGGATTTACAGACAATCTGAGTTATACCTTAGCAAGGCATATCAGAAGTGGTGTGCGCTTAGACAGGAACTATGTTATGAAAAGGATGAAGACTTTGCATTTTACCTTATCAAGGTAGGGAAACAGTGTGACAAGGCATTAGGTAAAGCAAATAGGATGCTGGGATGTATAGGCAGGGGCATCACCAGCAGGAAAAGGGAGGTCATAATTCCGCTATACAAGACACTAGTGAGGCCCCACCTGGAGTACAGTGTACAGTTCTGGAGACCGTAACTACGTAAGGACATAGACAGGGTAGAGAAGGTTCAGAGGAGAGCAACAAAGATGGTGCATGGGTTGTATCACAAGTCCTATGAAGACAGGTTGAAGGAACTGAACATGTACTCCCTGGAGGACAGGAGAGGAGGGAGAGAGGGGATATGATAGAGACATACAAATATCTTACAGGGAGGAACAGGGTGCAGGAAAACACTATTTTTAAGCGAAAAAGATGTTTCAGGACTAGAGGGCATGGGATGAAGTTGGAGGGAGGACGATTCAGAGGAAACATGAGAAAGAATTTCTTCACAGAACGGGTGGTGGACAAGTGGAACACCCTGCCAGAGGAAGTGGTGGGGGCTGAAACAATCACGGGATTTAAGAATGCATGGGATAGACATAAAGGAATTCTAGAGGGCAGGGATAAGGGGAAACAGACTTCTAGGAAAACAAACTGAACTTACAAGCTCAAATGGGCAGACTAGGTGGGCCATAGGCCCTTATCTGCCGACACTGTCTATGTATCTATGCTTTCTACAGGTGTGTATTTCCATATATTTGTAACATAACAAGGAATGTGTGCCGCAAATCCGGCAATCACCATTGTATGTTTCATTTATGCAATAGGGATGCTTTCCATTACTGCAGGGACACTTGCTTTTGATTGTTTCATAGCTTCTATATGGATAAATATGGAATGTGACATGGATGAGAGAGATAGCAAAAATATCTCCATGAACTGCCATTGAACTCTTGATATCCTACAAGTGGAACCATTTCTGTTATCTCACTGCCACCCATGTCCTATACGATTTATACAACAATTGTGGGTCTATTTTTTCAGTTTTAAAGTTTTGTATTTGTTTGTTGCAAAAAGTGGAAACAAAGGGATTTTGTGCTGTTTTTTGCTAATTATAACAAAACTAAAATGTATTTGTGAAACAAACGCCACTCATTTTGTGTATCTTTTTGTGCTGAACAAATTTTGTGTTCACAGTAGCATGCTATCATTTTGTTTTAAAGTTATATGCATTTCAATACGGTTAGTACTATTACTGAGGCCAAACATTCTAAATGAGTTCCAAACATTTTGTAACATACCCAACTGGCCAGGATAGCCACTGTGACATACATAACTGTGAAGAGAAAAAGTGATCTCACATGTGGTCAGTGAGCTCTCTCTTTAATCTTCCTAAAGAGAGGCACACACATGTTGTATAAATTTTATTTCTTCAACAGATGTGAAGATAAATGGATTTATTCAACATCTTCTGATTCTATGCCGGAGAGAGAGATCGATATAGATATAGATTCTCTCACTCTCTCTCTCTCTCTCATATATATATATATATATATATATATATATATATATATATATATATATATTTACATACACATACATATATACACACACACACTATACATATATACATACTGTATATATAAAATATATATATATATATGGAGAGATAGAGAGATAATATATATATATATATATATATATATATATATATATATATATTTATACAATAGGGTGAAGTGATATGCCATGAAGTAAATGGTGTTATTTTCACAACCATTGCATAACCACTGTGATGACATCACCACTGTGGATTTATATCCTGATAAACCCACAGTGTCTACATCACCAGCAAATAATACAACAATGGTGATGTCACCAGAGTGAGACCATCTACACTGCAGCCTGCATTTAATAGCTTCACAGTTTCTCTTTCTCACTGAATCCTGCAACTAACTCAATTAGCATTGTAAAAGACATTAGCAATCGCAACTTCTTACAGTACTCCCAGTCTCTACTCATGGGTAAGCCCGGCACTCCACTCAGGCTGATGCACAAAATAATTTTTTCAGGATCGAAACCCAATCCCTCTCTTCCCCTGCTTCCGTCTCCTCCCCTGTAGTTCCCAGACTCCTCAGTTTTCATTCGTGCATCACTCCAGGCTGGTCACAGATTGTTTGGCTCTGTGCCAAGTAAGGTAAGAACTTAAAAATCCTATATTTCGCTTCCGAAAGTCAGCCAGCATGTTATTTATATTGCTACACATTTAGTTAGCAAATCGAAGCATCAGGGACTTCTTTAAAGTTAAAATTGTAGCCAGAATGGTTCTTAACATTATCTGTCCCATTCCTTCCTCAGTACACCTTGTTCTGCTGAGGAAAGGTTCGCCCATGCACCCAGCTTCCCACCGGCTTACCTTGTTCAGTCGGTGAGCAGAAGCTATGAGAATACAGTTTTTAAATTATGGTGCCTCATTAAGGAAACGCTGGATGCGCGCCTCGCGGTTTACCTTGTTCAACCGCGAGGGTGACTTTATGCTAAATGAGCATCTGCTCCCTCCACAGCCTGCCTACCTGCCCCAATGTTTGTGTTGTTTAAATAATCCAAATGCTGTTCGGCAGCCTTTCTCGCTCAGCATTCTCCACGCTGTGAGACAGGCCATGCTTTCTCCCTTCCTCCTTGGTCTCGAGAGTCCTCACTCTCACGAGACCCACGCCGACCTATCAGGGCTCCCATTTATCCAATTCTAAGATGGCGGCACCCTGAGTACCTTTCCACTCCACTAAAATGGTGGCGCAAGACATGCGATTCTTAAAGTGTCAATGGTGTTTTCCATCTTAAAAGGGAAATGTTTATTTTTTTTTTTTTTTGGCGATTTAAAGCCTCTTATAAGGGGATACCAGGATGCTTTTTGCAGGCAGAGCAAGGGAAGCAGACAAACTGTTTTTGAGCATTACTAACAGGATTCCATTACTCATTAAGACAGGGGCAACTGTTCTTCTGGGCACAGTCACTTTGCCTTGCTCCTTACTTCAGAAACTGAACCAGGCTTAGGTTCCATGCTTCTGGCTAGTAACTGCACAGTATTTAAATAGTTTTTTAAACAGTTACATTAAGGTGCATACCATGTGTTATATCTCCTCCTCTATTCCATTGTGTTTTTCAGAGGAGACAAAATGACTTCAAGACGGATTTGCAGGACATGCCCCCATATTCTTTTAACCTCCGACTCAGGAGACCTATGTTCCCTATGCATGGTCGATGCAGATCCAAATATTTTCAATTCAAATTCGGGGTCCCCAGAGGAGGACATACTGCTGGATAGTGCTTCCACCTCTTCTCAGAGTGAGGTAGTTCAGCTTTTCCAAAAACTATTGGACAAAATGGACGCATTGGGAGGAGACAAATGGCCCCAGTCCCCTGAGAAACCCCCTCCACCAAAACGTCAGAGGGGTGCCCCAATTCCAATCCCAGAAGACGGGTCAGATTCTCCATATAGGGGGGGATGAGGACCCAGAAGAGAAGGAGGCAGAAGAAGACATGGCCGCCAGGCTATGCCCCTTCGACTCCATCCCTGAGATCATCAGGGTAGTGTGCGAAACACTCCGAATTAATGAGCACATACAGGAACCAAAGAACAGACTGAACCCTCTAGTGTGTGATAGAAAATGTTCCTCCACTTTTTTTCCCTTTTGCCCAGCCCTGGATAACATCCTGGCTAGGGAATGGGAGGCTCCAGACCCAATAAAGACCATGGAAAAAGGGACCTTTGAGAAGAGATACCCACAAGCACAAGAGAAAGAGAAGACTTGGGCTACTGCCCCAAAAGTCGATTTCGAGGTCTCGGCCCTGAGCAATTAGATGGCTTTACCATCCAAGTCAGCTTCTGCATTAAGAGACCCCATGGACAGGAAAGTGGATGATATAGTCCAGAAAGTTCACGACATGCTGACCATGAACATGAGAGCTTCCATGGCAGCCACATACTCCTCCAGAGCTGTTCTCAGATGGCTGGAAGCAGCTCGATTAGACATTCCAGAAACCACTGCCCATGGTGCCACTATGGATTATGCTATCCAAGCAATTAAGTACGTGGCAGATGCCACCATTGACACTTTTAAAATGATGTCAAGATCAGCAGTATCAGTAAACTGAGCCAGGTGATTAATTTAAACTCTGCAGTGCTGACCAAGAATCAAAGTCCAGGCTCATGAAGCTTCAATTCTCAGGGGACAAGGTGTTCGGACCAGACATTGAAGATTTTACTGTGAAGAAGGGAGAAGATAAGGACAACCAAGGGGGGGCAGAGCACTCTGCCTTCCTTTCAGAATAATAGATTTCATCCCTATTCTCATAGAGGAAAGAAGAGCCCTAGGTACCAAGGCCAAGACAGGCACTCATTTGGGTTCAAACCGAATTTCTTCAGCCAAAAATCCCCAATATCTTTCAAACCAGGACCACGGGAGCCATTTCAACCCCAAGCAAGGCTACAAACCCAACAGGCAAAACAGAGGTTTCGACAATGAGAATCCACAGGCCCAGGACAATGCGGACGCAGTGGGGGGCATGCTACAGCTCTTCTCCGCAACCTGGGCCAAAACACTCAGGGACCGATGGGTCAAAGAAATAGTGCAACAAGGCTACGCCATTGAGTTCAACTCCTTGCCAAGACAAAACAGATACATACAAGCCCAAGTTACGAAAGACAATACGACACCTGCACAAGTCAGAGCAATTCTACAACAACTGCTCAACAGCAAAGCCATAAAACCAGTTCCAAACAACGAAAGATACTCAGGCATCTATTCAGTATTCTTTCTGGTTCCAAAAAAGACAGGTGATCTACACCCAATACTAGATCTCAAATTCATAAACAAATTTGTAAAATACCAAAGATTTGAAATGGAGACCCTACAGTCTACCATTGTGGAAATCCGCTAGAGGGACCTCCTAACATCCATAGACCTGAGGGACGCATACCTCCACATCCCAATCAGACCATCCCATCAGAGATTCCTCAGGTTCAGTGTCTTGGGGTATCACTTCCAGTATCAATGCCTACCCTTTGGTCTGGCTTCAGTGCCCCGAGTGTTCACCAAGGTCATGGCTCCACTAGAAGCCAAACTCTGAATGGAGGGAGTCCATGTAATCCCTTACCTGGACAACTGGCTAATACGGGCAAGATTGTAGGAGGAATCCCAAGCAGCAACTCAAGAGAGCGCTGCAGTTACTCACCCAACATGGATGGATAATCAACACCTTCAAAAGCCACCTGACACCGACTGTAACTATAGAACACTTGGGGGCCGTGTTCAACACAGTCACCAGGACAGTCAAACCCTCGGAAACACGCATCAATGTGTTAGTGAACCAGTGCGGGCACATACTGCACTGCAAAACAACGACTCTGTGGCACCTCATGCAGTTGTTAGGTCAAATGGCAGCTTGCATAGACCTACACGACTGGGAGAGAGCACACATGAGGCAATTACAATGTCTACTTCTCGACAAATGGAATTACAACTTACAAAACTACAATCAAAGGGTGACCATACCTACGCAAGTACGAAGGTCACTGAGATGGTGGACAAACCCACACAATCTAAATCAGGGAGTGAAATTAGAAAAAGGAGCCACCAGAATCCTCGAAACAGATGCAAGCCTGCAAGGCTGGGGTGCTATAATGGACAGATCATCAGTCCAAGAGAAGTGGACAGAACCAGAAATGAAATTGCCGATCAACATCCTGGAGACCAGAGCAATATGACTGGCACTACAGTACTTCAAACCACAAGTAACGAGGCACCTCGAAAAGGTGCGAACAGACAGCAGGGTAGCAATGTCCTACATAAACAAGCAAGGAGGAACAAAAAGCAGAGCCATGGCCCGGGAGTCAGAAGTCCTCATGCTGTGGGCAGAGACACACCTTCTCAGCATCACAGCAGTACACCTAGCAGGCGTGCAAAACACCAGGGCAGACTGGCTAAGCAGGCAAACCCTACAACAGAGAGAGTGGCAACTCAACCCAGCCATATTCAACAAACTACAAAGGAGATGGGGTCCATTCCAAGTAGACCTCATGGCATCGGCAACGAACGCTCAGCTACCAATATACATATCCAGGTGCAAGGACAAGAACGCGGTAGGAGTAGATGTTCTCTCAACCCCATGGAAATTCCAGATAGCTTATGCATTTCCCCCAATACCCATGATAACTGCAATTCTACAGAAAATCATGGGCGTGGGCACCACAGTGATTCTAATCGTCCCGGACTGGCCAAGACGAACATGGTATGCGCTTATCAAAAAGATGTTGATGGACAAGCCTATGAGACTCACCCCATACCAGACATTGCTCAAACAGGGGCCAATTTGGCACGAGGACCCAAGACCACTGAGGCTGATGGCATGGCCGCTCAGAGGGTCAGACTGCTAAACCTAGGGGTGTCGACCAAAATAGCAGATACTCTACTACAGGCCAGAAGACACTCGACTAACAAAACATATATCAGGCACTGGGGGGGCATTTGTTTATTGGTGTAACTCTAAACAACTTCAGGCTTCAAACTGTAATATTTTACATGTGTTAAGAGTTTTTGCAAGATGGTCTAGACAAGGGGTTGATGGTGGCATCGTTAAGGGTTCAAACAGCCGCCATAGGAGCAATACGGGGGAAAACAGATGGACAGCTGCCTGGGGCACACCCATTAATGCAGTCCTTCCTAAGAGCAGCCGCCAACATCACCTACTCCCCTAGACCAGTTTCTGTCCCTTGGCAGCTTAACTTAGTACTAGACGCCTTAACTGAGGATCCTTTCGAACCTCTGGATTTGGCTCCCCTACCCTTTCTAACCATGAAAACAGTCTTTCTGGTAGCAATATCCTCAGCTAGGTGAACCAGACCAGTGAGATACAGGCCCTATCATGCAGAGAACCTTTTCTCATGTTCTTTCCAGATAGAGTGGTCCTAAGAACCATACCTTCTTTCATCCCTAAGGTGGCGATGGCCTTTCACACAGGGCAAGAAATTACAGTCCCAACCATTTGCCCAACTGAACAGGACCCTAACAGGGACACCCTCCTCTGTCTGGACCCAGCTAGAGCCCTTTGCAGCTACTTGGACAAGACAGAATCCTTTCGACAGTCAGATAGACTCTTTGTCCTCCACCAAGGACAAAAGAAGGGCTTACCAGCTTCCAGGTTGACGTTTGGCAGATGGTTGCGAGACGCCATCTCCCAGGCTTACAAGGCTAGCGAGGCTGAGCCACCGCCCATCATCAAGGCCCACTCCACTACAGCAATAGCCATGTCCTGGGCGGAAAGAAGCTTAGTGTCAGTAAGGGAGATCTGCCAGGCGGCTACTTGGTCATCCCCCATACGTTTACCAAGTACTACCGCTTGGATACAGGGTTGCCAGGCAATTCTGAATTTGGCCGAAAAGTAATTCAAACAGCTTCAAGTCAGGTTCCTCCTCCCTCCCAAGTAATTTCCAGTACTGCTGTATAGTCATCCATGAGTGGAGACTGGGAGTGCTGTAAGAAGGTACAATTGATAATGGAAGTTTACTCACCTGGTAAAGGTGATTCTAGAAGCACCTTCTTACAGCACTCCATAGCCCACCCAATGAGGAGGAACACACAGTAACAAACCAGGAATAAGAGTCTGAAAAAATGCATTGTTACGTTCATTAATGCTGATGTTAAACAATATGCTGATTACAAGGTTGTACACTATGCAAAGAAGCGTAGGCAGTAACGACTTCATTACTGTACATTATGAGCCACCAAAAAAATATAAAGGATGAACAGTTTACACAATTTCACAATGTGTGGTATGTTTATTCTAACAGGTGACACTTCTCAGGGTGACCACCGGGCCGCTTTTCTGTCAATTCATATTTTCAGAAGGTTCCAAAAGCTCGGGAAGATCTCATGCTGAGAAGTCTGGGAACTACAGGGGAGGAGACAGAAGCAGGGGAAGAAAGGGATCAGGTTTTGATCCTGAAAAAATTATTTTGTGCATCAGCCTGAAAGGAGTGCCGGGATTACTCATGAGTGGAGACTGGGAGTTCTGTAAGAAGGTGCTCCTATAATCACCTTTACCAGGTGAGTAAACTTCCAATCACCTGTGTCTCATAGTTATTCTGACAATCCTAGCCCGTTACTGTGCTGCTCTAATCTTCAAACCAGCCTCCTTCATAAACCAGTTTCTCTTTCTGAGTGCTGACTGCAACAGTTTCTCTGTCTCAGTGAAGCCAGCAACTTACTGAATAGACAGTCTGTTTCTCACTCCTAGCTGCAGGTAACACAATTATCATTGCAAATCATATGCACCTGTTTCTCATAGTGTCTAACAGTCTCAGCCCATTCAGAAACACTTACACACACTCAGTGCTGTCAGTATAGCCTAGAGTTTAGAGTAACAAGCAATGAACAAACTTCCTACATCCAGCAGCCCAGTCTAGTGTTTGATTCTCACAACTTCCATTTCAATACTGTGTGACTCTGAACAAATCACTTAACTGCCCAGTGCTCCCAGATCCCCCCTAAAAACTTACCCAGTTACAAAAGTAAAAAAAAAACAGAGTAAAACAGGGAGAAAACGCAGATGAAAATGTTCACAATGGTAGTATACAGCCCTACTGTATAACTCGACATGATGATGACTTGTGGAATATGGAAAATATTTGCACTAGTGCAGATATTTTCCATATTCCGCAGTCGCCCATCATGTATCCCGTATCCTCCATCTCCATCTCTCTACATATCATATCTATCTCTATATATAGGGGATACATGATGGGTGAATGTGGAATATGGAAAATATTTGCACTAGTGCAGATATTTTCCATATTCCACACTCACCCATCATGTATCTCCTATATATATATATATATATATATATATATATATATATATATATATATATAGAAGAGAGAGAGAGAATTTTATTATATATATATATATATATATATATATATATATATAGAGAGAGAGAAAGATATAGAGAGAGCTAGAGATATACAGTAAAGATATAGGGATATATATAGGGTTCTAATTATGACCACTCTCACTTTGTACTGATTATATAGTGAGAAAACTTAGGGAGATTTTCTGTTTTCACTTCTCTTCTGATTATAGGTCACAATGCAGGATAATTGACAGTGATATGCACACTGTCTTTTCAAGTGGCACAAGTGAGATAAAATATTTGTATTTTGTACAATCCTGATGTATTGGTTTTTACTGCTTACAAAATTCTTTGTTGAAACAAATTGAAAGAGACATCTGTAATCCATATTTTGTTTTACAGGCGCATCGAGTAATTCATCCAGTTCTGCAAACAGTTGCAATGACAGTGTGAAATACATTGATGATACTAATTTCACCTACCACCCATGCAGTGAAAGCAAGGCAGAGGACAGCGAGGGAAGGTACGGGAAAGCCGTGGACAATCGGAAGGCAATGTTCTCAAGGCTCGCAGAAATATTGGTCCCCTGCTCCATTGACTTGCATTGACTAAAATTGCACTGCCAAAACCTGTTTTTGGGGTTTGAAAATATTGCTAAATTGTGCAAAAAAGAGTTGTTTTGCTTCCAAAGTGGGAAATCTAAGGGGCAAATGTTAAAGGAACTGTGTTTAATGTGATTACAGCCTTTAGTGTGTTTTAAAGTGGGCCAGACGCTACGGCGCCTCAGCCCCCCACAGCCTTTTGTTGTGTAAATTTTTTATCACTCTGCCCATATTTTACTAATTGCTGTGCTTTCCTCTGTCTCTTCCCAGTCGAAGCTCCTTGCCCAAAGCACGCAGTTGAACGCCGGGGCTACACTCCACCAGCGGGCAGTCGGCAACCGCTAGGCTGCCTCCAGGGACCACGAAGCCAGGAGGGACAGCAAGGGAAGGTACGGGAAAGCCGCAAAATTTTTGCCCACCTGCCCTTCCCCCTCCTTGTGTGTTACATTTATAGGCATCTTCCCGCCGAATCTCATCTCCGCCTCAGCCACACTAACCAATAATTTGTCCATTGCCCCTGCTGTGCCACCAAATCAGCAGCCCTTCCTTACTGTTCTCCTGTAGCTACACTATTGATTTTCAGCTTGTTAGTCACCAATACCACTTTCACAATGGGGAGATCTCTTGGCTATTTCTTTCTTCTATCATTCGTGATGTTCAATGAGAAAGATATTCTCCGTCAATACCACACTAAAAATGCGACCCACCTTCCTAGCCTCTGATTTGCCTTTATTGGAATATGACTGATCCTCACATATGCCCTACCGATGCCACGTCACAATCAGTGGGTAACCTCCATAAAGGACGAACTGTCATGTGTATATTCCGCCGATGCTCCATTATTGGGTATACAGTTCCCATTACGCCTGACCTCCAAACTACTACTTAGTGACTCGGCACGGCCATAACCCCAATTGGAATACCTCAAAACAGTGGTCACTGAATAAGAAAAGGACAGCCAAAGACAGTCCCCTCTTCCTATCTCTTGAAGCCCTTATGAAACTCCTATTCTTTTGCTGATCTGTATTGAAATGTGGAATCAACCCAGGCCCTTCTGAGTGTGTCACCTCACCAGCAGACCTAGCCTCAAACAAAGGCCTAAGTTTTCTACATATCAATGCATGCAGCCTCCTCAAAAAGCTCACATTGATACATGCCTGGGTTGCCCATACCCTGCCAGACTTTCTTGTGGTGTCTGAGACATGGCTCAAACCCGCCACAGCAAATAGGGATGTAAACTTACCCAACTATCAAATATTCAGAGCGGATCGCCAGACAAGGGGCAGTGGAGTAGCTATATATGTAAAATCCAGTATATCTGTATCCTGCCTTAATGCAACATCTATGCCCAAAGAATTTGAATGTATATCCCTCAAAGTAACTCTCTCCAATACGGCAGCTTTTCAGCTAGTTGGCTGCTATAGGCCCCCTCTGCTGATCACAGCTTCTAACCCACCTGGGGAATCTGATCAAACCAGGCACTGAAGAAATCATAATCCTAGGTGATCTAAATCTAAATTGGCTTTCCAAGGCAGCAGCACCATTAGTTTCACTCTGTGATACACACAGGTTCTCACAACTGATAAATGAGCCAACAAGAATCAACTTAAAGAATAGAAGCAACAGCACATTACTTGACATCATTCTGGTGAACAAACCCCACCTATTCACGCACACTGGAGTGCTTTTCAGTGACATAAGTGACCACTGCCTCATTGCAGGAGTAAGATCATCCGGCAAATCAGCACCCCCAGCAAAATTCCTATGGAGGAGATCCAAGAAAAACTTCAATATTGAGGGATATCTCCATGATCTAACTCATTCTACAAGATGGCAAGAGTTTTACCTAGGACACTCTGTGGAAAAAGCACATCAGGTGTTAAACAGCATAATACTAGGTGCCCTTAACACTCGTGCACCAATCACTAGTGTTTGAATAAAAAACAAATCTTGCCGCTGGTTTTCAGCTGACCTTAAATCTGCACTGCTGGAGAGAGACAAGCTATGGAAACTGGCGAGGAAGACCAAGAACCCAAATGACTGGGCGATGTTTAAGAAAGCCAGAAATAGCTGTACCAGGAAAGTATGGGATACAAAGGCTGCCTTTTATAGGGCTGAACTTGACTACTCCTACCACAATCCTGCTAAGTTCTGGAGCACCATTAAGGGTATTTTAGGACAGGACTCTAGCACCTCACTACCAGCTCAATTGCACAACAATAAGGGTACAATCTCAGACAGAATGGAAGTATTGGATGCTTTCAATAATCACTTCACAACTGCTGGCCTTGCTTTTGACACCTCTCCAGCTAATCTGCTATGTGCACAGCTAAGCTCCCAGCACACTGGAGCTCAGAGAACTGATTCTTCCTTCTCCTTCAAACTGATCCTGTTGAAGCAAGTAGAGGATCTAATGTTGCAAATGGATATCAAAAAAAGCACAGGGGCAGACTCCCTTGACCCCTACTTTCTAAAGATTGCAATATATGCACTTGCAGTTCCCTTAACACATTTTTTTAATCTGTCATTAATCTCTGGTTCTATTCCTACAATGTGGAAAACAGCCCAAGTGTTTCCCCTACTAAAATCAGGGGACCCCATGGACCTCAACAATTACAGGCCTATATCCATTCTTCCAGTGCTATCCAAGCTGCTAGAGAAATTAGTGAGCATCCAGCTAAGAGAATAACTTGAAGATGCTAATCTCTTAAACCCAGCTCAATCTAGGTTTAGAGCTAGGCACAGTACTATCTCTGCACTGGCCAAAGTTACAAATGACTGGCAAACCAAATTGGATAAAAAGAACAGTGTCTGTGCTGTATTTCTAGATCTCAGCAAGGCATTTGACACAGTGGACCATGAGCTGCTACTCTCTTCCTTGCATTCCATAGGCTTGGACCCACCCTCCCTTAAGTGGTTCAGGTGTTACCTTACGGATAGGTCACAGCAAGTGAAAGCTGAAGGTGATCTATCTCCACTAAAACCACTTCTAAGAGGAGTTCCGCAAGGATCTATCCTGGGCTCTATCCTTTTTGCCATTTACATTAATAATATTGACTCAAACCTCACCAAAGCCACTGTTCACCTGTTTGCAGATGACAGTTTTGTATGTCAGCAACCCATCACCTGCAATAGCTTGTGAAATTCTACAAGCAGAATTCTCCTTATTACAACATCAACTACTGGAAAAAAGCTTCTTTTAAATGCAAAGAAAACAAAAGCAATGCTTTTTCCAACCAAAGTATACAAATACCTCCTCACTAAACAATCTCCTCCAGCTATCCACTATCCTTGGAAAAAGCCTGGACTATGTAGAAAAATTCAAATATTTGGGTGTGTGGATAGATAGCAGGCTTGATTACACACATCACATTGAAGAACTTCTGAAAAAACTTCGCCAGAGGCTTGGCCTATTCTTCAGAATAAAACACTTCCTAACCAGAGACTCTAAGATGAGGTTGGTCCAGGCCACTTTTCTTTCAGTTATTGACTACGCAGATTTCCTTTACAGTCACTGCCCCATCTCATATCTAAGCAAATTGGATACACTGTACCACAGAGCATTAAGGTTCATAACAGATCTTCCATTTAACACTCATCACTGCTCTCTCTATGCTGCAGTCGGTTGGGCATCCCTACACCTCAGAAGAAACAGAAATGCTGTACTATGGATTTACAGAGCGTAGTCTAAGAAGCTTCCAAATTATATTTTAGACTGCTTCACACAGGCCACAGCTAGCTCCTATGCCCTAAGAAGCAACAACTTCATCATGCTCAAGGTGCCTAAAGTCAACACCCGGCAAGGGAGGTCTGCAATCAGCTATTCTCTAGCTATGGCATGGAATACTTTACAGAAGTCCCTGAAGCTGATCAATCTTATACCTCTAGCATCCTTTAAACAGCTTTGCATAAGTCTCTTCTCAGAGAAATGCAACTGCTACCACAAGCTGTAGTCTATTCACATCCCTTACCCTCCCCCTTGCAGACAACTATCATAATTTGCAACTCATTTCCCATAACTTATCCCTACAATTCTCCCTCCCAGGCAGCCCTCATTTTATGGTACTTCAGTTCCCTATAACCTTATCTACACTGATCTTGCTACCCCTGGCTATAATCTTCTCCCACTAATTCCTGGCCCTTACCCCAGCACTTATTACTCCCTTACACCTCCTAGTATTAGCCCCAGCCCCTGTCCGAGTCCCCTATACCCTCCCTTCCATGTCTTTTACCAGAGGCTGTGATCACCATTTTCTCAGTCACTCAAACACTGTGTCTCCTTGTCTGCATTGGCTTGCCCTGGAACTTGGAAATATTTGGGTGCCTTATGTTGAGTGTATGCCTTGATTCCTCCACTGGGATATGTATATACTGTATTATCTAGCATACTTTTCTTATGTCCTACCTTGTCCTGTTATGCTTTAATCAACTTCTGTCGTTTGATTATGTATATATAATTGTTTTAAATGTATCTGTTTATGTACCAACTATTGAACCTTGACCTTATCAGGTCCATCTTGCAAATGAGCTCTGCTCAATGATGTTCGCCTGAATAAATAAAGATTTGATTGATTGATTGAAAGGTAACATGTGCATTACATATAAAGAAAAGAGTTACGTCATACATGATGTCTGCTTTTATGAAAACTACAGGTGGGTGAGCCAACTAAGGAGGCCTGGACACTGGACGTGGTCCCAGTGATCATATTAGGGGCGTAGAGGTGAGGGACCCTTTGGCAGGGAGTGATCATGCCACCGCCTTGTTCTTCCTGGACCAGGGGGGGTTCAGGAAGTGGTGTGGGACAAGAAGGTGGAGGGGGCAATGAGGAGAAGGAATGGGTGTAAGCTGGAAGGGGGGCAGGCTCAGAAGGGAGAGGAGGAGGTGTTATTTCACTGAAAGGGTGGTGGAGCCATGGAATGCTATGCCCAGTGAGCTGTTAGAGGTGGAGAATGTGGACAAGTTTAAGCAGTACTAGATGATGGAATGCTGACAGGAAGACTCCATATGCCACGGTTATCAGGGTGTACTTGAGAGTATCACATAGATTAATGTAAGGCTGCTGGAATGCTAACAGCTAAGCAGATTGCAGCATTTCTGAGGACTTGTTTATTAAGCAATAAGGCATGACCAAGGGTTATGTTAATGGTCAGTTAATCACCTTCTAGGGGTGTACTGTGGCACAAGGTGTAGCCGAGTGCCACATGCCCCTAGAGGGTGATTAACTGACCATTAACAATTCCTGGGAGTGCCTTATTGCTATTAAAAAATATTTTTAAACAGTGTTAAACCTTGTTCAGCATATGGCTAAGCTCTACATGTATGTTAATAAAGTAAGGAATAAGACATGACAAGGTGTGGTTTATGGCTTGATAAGAGCACGCCCAAGGTGCGTAATGAGGCACGAGGCGCTTGCGCCGAGTGACTTTAGCACCTTGGAAGTGCTCTTATCAAGCCATAAACCACACCTTGGAGTGTCTTATTCCACTTATAAAATGGGCATTGTATTGTTGTAAATAAAAAGAAGGCAGGAAAATTGGTACCCATTTTATAAACATATTTATTTATTTAATAACAGTCTTAAAAGAAGATAAAATAGTTCATTAGCAAGTTAAGTGACACTGCATTAAAAGTGAAAACTGCAAGCAACAGCTCAAATAAACATGAAAACTGTTAACTAGTTTTTTTAATATAACAGCTCAAATAAACAAAGAGGCTGTAACTGAAACTGTTTAAAATAGAAAGAACAGGCTGCACGTGATGTTCTGTTAAATTACTGGAAGTGCAACTTTTACTGAGTTAAATAATTGTCCAACTGATTTAAACAGAGTGATTTATTTTGAAAAGTGGATGAACTCCACTTTTTCCATATAGCAGTTCTGGATGATGAACGGAGCAGAGGAAGTGCTTTTTGCTGAACTGCTGGATTTGTATTGCGGTCGTTTGTTGGAGAACGTCATCAGATTGTGCTTCCTGGGTTGTGTGTTGCTTTTCGGCAGAGGGTTCAATTCCGGTTGCCGTTTCTTCATTTACTGCAGTTGGAGTGGTGGTTTTGGAGAGGGATGTACTGCAATTTGCTGCGCTTGGAATGGCGGTTTTCGGTAGGGATGTACTGCAGGATGGAGGTAATCGTTGGTCGAAGTACGGTTTTGTGACGGTTGGAGACGTGGGAGTAGTGCTGTTGCTGGTTGTATTTGTGGTAGTTAGGATGGTGCTCCATTTCTGCCGATCGCTTTCACTTGCAGCCCAGTAGCTGCGGAGGCTGGACTCAGACCGATGGCCTGTGACAGACATAATTTCACGGGCATCGAGTCCAGCCTCCGAGAGTAGATGTACAGCTGTGGCTCGTACACTGTGATTAGTGTATCGGCGGCTAAGCTCGGCTTCTGTGCTTAGTAGGGGCATCATATTTGAGAGGTAATTAATACCGAGAGGCTCTCTTGAATACCAAATGTCTGTGGTGTTATACGTTGTTGTTTTTAATCTCCGTGGATGTAAGTAAAATGCTGGCGGGTCTGGTGGCAGTTTCGAGAGGTACTTTTTGAATGAAGCAACTGGGCATGATTTGTTATTTGGTAGTTCAGATATGTACCATGTATTGCTTCTGTTTGGCCCAAGTTGTTTATGATTCTTAGTACCTCATTGAAAGTGAGAGTAATATATTCGCCCGGTTTGGTCTTCTTTAATTGTAAAATGTTCTGGCTTTAATTGACGGAGTCCTTCACGCCTCTTCTAGCCATGCAAAGTTGGATGTCTAGCCACACTTTTCAAGAAGGCCACTTGGGTTTCTGTAGACAGGCTCTTGAGTTTTGAGTTTCCTGAGGTCGGGGCACTAATGGCAGGGTGGTGAACTGCTGTGTCTTTATGTTCACGACGGTATTTTTGCTGACAGCTGTTAAGATATTGTTGGCAGAGATCATGTCTGGATGTGTGAAGATGTTAATACTGCGATTTATTTTAGGAGAGTTTAAATGTCTATTGATTCCTGCTCTCAGTGAAAGTAGACTAGAGAGGCTGTATTCTTTGCCGTCTGACTGACGAACCTCTCCATAAAATCTTCGTAAGATCTGACACAGCTCATCAGTTTGTATTTGCTCATAGTTTATGTTTAATTTCCTGTCATTTGCCCAGTTATTGAAAACATTTATAGCCCACTGAGTTGTTTTTTTTTGTGTTCTCCTCATCTTTTTGTTCTTCTAGTTTTGACAGTTCTTCTGCTGATAACATTACATGAGTACTCACATTTTTACTTTTTTTCTTTTTCTTTGCAGGTGATTTGTCTTGTTGGTTCTCTGGTTCAGCATCATACTGGAATGTGTTTATTATTTCTTCTAACTCCAGCTGGAACTGTGAGGAAGGTATGTCAGACATTGTTTCTCTTGACAGCTGTCAAATGCCAGGCTACTGAGGGATTTTTCTGTCAGAAAGCAACATGGCTGTTATTGGCTAGTCAGGGGGTTAGGGATATTGAAGCTGTGCTGCCTGATCACATGGAAGTAGTGCCAGCTGTGAGTTTATGGCTCTATAAGGACACAGGTAAATTGACATACTGACCAATCAGAAGGCAGGAAAATTGGTACCCATTTTATAAAGAATAACATAAGGCTGTTAGAATGTTTGCAGCGAATCAGAAAGCTCCATTTCTCAGACCCTTTTTATAATTACTGTTAATAAATTTCACACTTTGTAACATAACTCAGTTATTAACTGTAGTTAGTCATACTGTGCTGTATGAGTCTTACAATCAAATGTTATTGTATGCATATGTACAGCTTTGAAAAAAGTGACCCGGATGACACACTCCATAGATGATGTACTGCATAACTACATGGAAGATGTGGATGAATGTAATAAAATGGATTCTGAAATGAATGACAAAGATGTTGGATGTAGTTTGAATCAAAATGCAGATGGTAAAATGAGTATTGCCTATGTCGATTACATACTCGACTTGTGCAACACTGCATTTTCCAAAAGTTCACAAACATGTAAAAGCACAGTGACAATAGATTACAGAATGGTTGGTACTGCATTACAAGTAACGGCTACGTGTGCTACTGGACACTGTAGAAAGTGGTGATTACAACCACTACAATGTAGAATTCCTGCAGGAAATGTTATGTTAGCAACATCCGTTATTCTGTCTGGCAATAACTATGCCAAAATTGCACTGCTCTTGAAATTCATGAATATGCCTATTGTGAATAAAACTGCATTTTATGCTATTCAATGGAATTATGCGAGTCCCACTGTCAAGAAATGTTGGAAAGAAATGTAGGATGACATTCCGTTGAAGTTATCTGAGCCTGTAGTTTTACTAGGAGACGGGTGAAATGACAGCCCTGGACATTCTGCCACACTGCAAACATACACCTTCAAGGAAAACAAATCAAAGAAAATTATAGGCATACAGATCACTGATGTTCGAGAGGCAAAAGGCAAATCATCTAATATGGAGTTGATGGGCTCCGAACATGGTCTTCAGTCTGTACTTGGTAGTGGTGTAAAAGTGGCCGAAGTGGCAACAGATGCTCATGTTCAAATTATTTCTGTAATGAGTACGTATGTGGTCAGATATAATTTGTATTTACTGCTAATCCAAAGTGTATTTTAAGAAGAACACATTATAGATTTATCTAGTAATGTTTCTTTGGGGAAATGTTTATTCCATTAGTATAAATGCATCACTGACAATTTTCAATCAAGTGTTTTGTTGATGATGTCTTAAATATTGTATTGCATAATAGGAAAGAAGTATCCAGAGGAGTTTCACCAGCTTGATGTATGGCATGGAATTAAAGCTGTAAATAAGCGGCTATGTAAGGTAAATGAGTATCATAACATGAGTTTTCAATGTCCTGTAACCTCTTTGGTTAAACATGTCACATGACTGTGTGTAAATCCTGCAACAGAAAACTAAATCTAATAGATTTTTCTTTAAATTTGTACTAACAAATTTATTTAATGCAGAGAATAATGTATGGGCAACCATACACAACAAGGCTGTGTTTCCATCGAGGGGTTGAGACGACAGCATATGAACCTCGAGACTGAAGCTCGAGAGGTCCATGCTGTCATCTCAACCCCAAGATGGAAACACATGCCGAGTTTGTGTGGTTGACCATATTAATTTTTTTTTATAGTATATGGTGTTTTACACTACAGTGGCAGACCCCCACTTAAGTGAAAACAAAAAAATCTTGCCATTGTTTTTTCTACTCGTATATCAAAATCAAATTTCCAGACTTTTGAAAGGTAAAAGGTACGACTTTGGGCACTGGGTGGTTAGTAAGTAACTAGGTGTAGAATAAGAGGCATTTAAAATTGTATGACCTCTGAACCGTGCATAAGAACTGTTCAGAATGCGCGTAACAGTTTAGAATGTGTTTAACAAGGATTTTGAGTAGGCTGATTTTTACACATAACAAAGGGTAACCATATACTATAATCGCAGTGAGGCACTTCAGGGCATGTGTAGTACTGGGATGTGCAAACTTCATATGTTAAAGTCACTCAGTTGTGCCATGTGACACGTCATATTACTTGTGTGTAAATCCCACACCACATATGTTATGCATTACTGCTTTATCACATCCACAGGAAAAAACTGGAGTTAAAGTAAATTGAACAGGTCACTTTGCACAGTACTCCCTCTATATGTTTGTGTCACATCTATCTTTATATCTAGAAGTCAGCTACTAAGATGAACCAACCACTGAAGCCATGGATTTGTGACATAATTAACCACTTTTGGTACAGTTATGTAAACTGCGAAGGAGAGATTGAAAGATTGTGGGTAAAGTTATTGTGCTGTTCATATGTCTAAGTTGGAGAGATTTGTTTGTTGGTATCTTATTTTTTACTGCTGAATTTCATTGCATATAATAAGTAATAACTAGAAATGATCATTAGATTGTCAATGTTATAAGGGGGAAAACTGACATGTGACAAGTTTAAATAAGACCTCACATACATCAATATTATTGTGAAATTTAAATTAATGGTAAAATTATCACATTTGCAGTCATGCTACTTAATGCTTGATTTACGGGATAGTGACACTTTTTAATACTCATTTCTGAAATCTCTGTGGAGAGGGGTGTTGCACCACATTATGAACCAACATACGTGGGACACTTTGTACCCAAACAATGTAGGCAGATGCAGCCATGAGCCAATTGACAAACCAGATGGAAAAGAATGGATCGAACTTAACTCCCCACCACACCAGGCATTGCAGTCTGTAGTTTACGATCTATGGCTGAAAGGCAAACTCTCCTACTTCACAAAGGCCAGGTAAATGAACGAGTGGTGTCCGCCAATAATTAACCTATGTCTGCTTTCCTAACAGTTTGTAAACTTTCCATACTTGTCATGAAGACAGAGAATGTAAGCAATACGACATTTCTGGGTGTTGACAGTAGTGTCATATCTGAGAGTACATAACATTCAATTATTTACTTTAAGTTAATTGAATTTTACTTTCAGAGCCTAGTTGAAGTTTTTTATATATGACTAAAGGGAGTAGCAATGCTTGTGATGGAAATCAGGAAATAGATGGAATACAAACAGCCAATCAGATTGCCATAATTATGAAAACCTTTTTATAATGATTCTGTTGGTCACTGCCCAGAGACTTACAGTAGCATCGCCACGCGATTTTGGGGAGCCTACAGTCCCACCAATCGAAGTTAAAGCCCCCCCAATCATTTCAGTAAAAAACAACATAAAAATAAGGCAGCAGCAGCGTGAGCCGACGGTTTAGCTTAGCTAAGCTGGAGGGCTAGTTATTATTTAAGTATTCCAAAAAAAGCCGCACATTTTTCCTCCTTAGTTCCCCTTCCCACCCTGTCTCTTCCCACCACACTGACCACAGCATCACCATCACTGATTTGTTCTCCTCCAATTTTACCTCAGTCTGAACTGCATGCAGATCGCGATCTGATTCTGCAGCATGCAGTTCAGAGTAGACTGAGGTAAAATAAAAAACACTGATGTCCACTGTAGCCCGCCCAGATCCAGAACGTGCCCGCTGACCCTTCCAGGGTATCAGAGGAAAGAGCCGCTGATCCGCCCGCCCGAAGTCTCAGAGGAGGAACGAGCAACTGACGCACCTGGGTTCTCGGAGGAGGAATGAATAATTGACCCGCTGAGGGTCTCGTCTTGGAGGAGGAACAAGCCGCTGACCCGTCGTTTGCTCAGCTGTTGGGTTGGTGGAGTGGACTTCGAGCACCCCACATTTTGCCCTGTCAGACTGACATCTGTGGATGAATGGCGCGCTGGCTGGGCACAGAGAGTGAGACCACCGAGAAGGTGCTGTAGGGTGAGTACCGCCCGGACAGCGCTTTCGTGTTCGGGGACCGGGGGGGCACACTGGGGTCCGGGATAGGAGGTGGCACTGTGTGGGGACAGGATGAAGCAAGCACTGTCTGTGTGAGGACAGGAGGAGGCAGTGTGAGGACAACAAGGGAGGAGAAACGGAACATGGGGGGGGCATTATGGAGCACTGTCTTTTACTCCGGAACCGGATTCACAAATGAATCACTGGCCAAGTCAGTTAAGTTTTAATAGCCAGTCCTCTATGCAGCAGAGTGTTTATTAAAGCTGCCCTAACCTATAAAAAAATATTAATTTGTTGATTCTACTGTAATACCAGGGGAAAGGAGGACTCAGGAACTAAACAAACAAGGGGAAGGGGCACTTAACTAACTGCAACTGCAAACCTGGCCTGCCTGTCCTAGTGTCCTACTGTGCTGCTGCTACTGAGCTGTGAGTGCGACAATGACTACCATTTTAAACGGCATGAAGTGGGGGGGTTAGAGCGAGGACTGGACGGATGGAGGCGGGTTCTATATCTGTGAGTGACTGGCACCCACCTCATAGTCTTCCTACCAACAGCACAGCAGCTGCTTGCACAGTGACCCAATCAGTACACAAACACGTGGTGTGCTTTTCCAACACACACACACGTGGTACAGTTACTAGTACCACTGTGTTGTGTAGAAAAATAGTGACGCAGTTGTTGTTGGCACTGTTAGAGTGAGCAGTGCAGCAGAGCAGATTCGGAATTTATATTTTTCCTGGCCGGAAAGAAAGTTGAAGTTCATAAATTGAATACCTACATACTCAGTTCATTAACTGATTGAAACATCAAAGCTCTCACAGTTGAGCTGAGAGTTAAATAATAGTGTAGTAAAGTTGTAGTGTTAAGCTGTTTTTTTTTTTTTTACTTTCTTTTTTCTGTCTGGGTGAAATGGGGGATGGGGGACGTGTTTACTGTTTTTGTCTTCTTGGGTTAAATTGAAAAGCCAGTTAGCTAGCTCAGAGTCACAGACAACCTGAGTACATACAACATTTACTAAATTACTGCTTATTTTTTTTATTTTGAATCATACGGTTGAACAAGAGGTACCATATCTGTATAAAAAACAGTTTTCCAGTAGCATAAAAGCATACTCATTATTACTTCGCATACTGTAAGCCCCGTGTGTTAGGCTCCGTCTATTGTCTTAAATAGCAGTTTTCCAGTAGGTTACTCATTACTTTGCAACTGTGAGCCCTGCGTGTTAGGCTCCATCTATTGTATTAAATAGCAGTCTTCCAGTTGGTTACTCATTACTTTGCATACTGTGAGCCCTGCATGTTAGGCTCAGTCTATTGTATTAAATAGCAGTTTTCCAGTAGGTTACACTCATTACTTTGCAACTGTGAGCCCTGCGTGTTATGCTCCGTCTATTGTATTAAATAGCAGTTTTCCAGTCAGTTACTCATTATTTTGCATATTGTGAGCCCTGCGTGTTAGGCTCAGTCTATTGTATTACATAGCAGTTTTCCAGTTGGTTACTCATTACTTTGCATACTGTGAGCCCTGCATGTTAGGCTCAGTCTATTGTATTAAATAGCAGTTTTCCAGTCAGTTACTCATTATTTTGCATACTGTGAGCCCTGCGAGTTAGGCTCAGTCTATTGTATTAAATAGTAGTTTTCCAGTCGGTTACTCATTACTTCGCAACTGTGAGCCCTGTGTGTGAGAAACCATCTGTTTTATTAAAAAAAAGCAGTTTTGTAGGTTACTCATTACTTTGCATACTGTTAACCCTATCTGTGTGTTAGGCTCAGTCTATTGTATTAAATAGCAGTTTTCCAGTAGGTTACACTCATTATTTTGCATACTGTGAGCCCTGTTTGTTAGACTAAGTCTGTCACATAAACAGTTTCATCCCCGTGTGCCAGAACCAATAAAAGGGCATTTTTCTTATAATTTACTTAGTTCTTGTCACACACTCATCAGCCTAGTTAAAAATGAGTATCCGTGACTTCTTTCTTCCAAAATCAAAAAATCAGAATAAAGAAAGTAACTTCCCAGACCCCAGTGATGTTCAACAGCTGCAACCAGAGCAGCCATTAAGAAATGAAGTGGAAGTTCCAGTACCAGAAGATGTAGCAAACACATTAACATCTCCTGGAACATCTTGTGATGCACTTGAATCAGTAGCAAGATTTACATCTGCTGCTATTGTTGTACCCAGTGATCTGGGAACCAAAGAAGCTGGTTCTATGCAGCCAAAGCTACCTAGTTTTCCACAAAGGGATTTTGGAAAGCAGAAGCATTCATTTTCAAGCAGCTGGTATGCATCACTTAAATGGCTCGAATATAGTGCAAGCAATGATGTCATATTTTGCTTTGCCTGCAGAATGTTTTCAAGTTGCACTGGTCGAGTGGACATTGCTTTCACGTCCAGAGGGTTTAACAACTGGAAGAAGGCAATAGAGAAGATGAGAGAACACCAACAAACAATAACACATACAGGAACAATGGAGGCCTGGTCTACTTATGTGAAATCTAAAGAAAGAGGCAATATTATACAGCTAATGGATTCAGCAATAATTGCAGATATTAAAAAGCACAGGGAGTACCTGAGAAGAATAGTTGAGATTGTTTTTTTGTTTGGCAGAAAGGGAACTGCCTTTCGAGGCAATAGGGAGTGTGAAGGGAGCTCAAACGGGGTCACTTTTTAGAGATGTTTGATCTTCTAAAAAAGTTTGATCCTGAATTGCAAAATTTGCAGATTCACATGCCAGGAAATGCCACCTATCTCTCACCTCTCAGTCAAAATCAGATGATAGAATGTTGTGCAAAATTAATGAGAGAGAAAATTTTAAATGAGGTAAAAGAAGCAAAGTATTTTGCAATACTTGCTGATGAATCTAGAGATGTTGCTTGCAGAGAACAAATAAGTATTTGCCTTCGTTATGTTCACCATGGTCCCCCATTAGAGAAATTTTTGTGCTTCCATTGAGTAACAGCATTAGATTCCCAGAGTCTGACAAATGAACTGTGTTCAAAGCTGACTAACTGGGACCTCCATGAGAATTCTGTGACTTGTGTAGCTCAGACTTATGACAGTGCATCTGTTATGAGTGGCAACTTAAATGGAGTCCAGGAACTATGTCGTCATAAGCATCCATGCGCTATATATGTTCATTGCTATGTGCATATTCTGAATTTGGTCCTTGTAGATGCCTGTTCACTTCTTCCTGTACGGAAATTCTTTGACATGCTTCAAGAAATGCACACGTTCTTTTCCAAATCTGTCCTGTCTCACCAGGGGTTCTTAAATGTTCAAAAGGAGCTTGGGTTGACAAGAATTCTTGAGATACTGGAGTTAAGTTCTACCAGGTGGGCTTGTCAAAAGCGAGCAACAAAGGCAGTAACAGAAACTTATCCAGCTCTTCTAAAATATCTTTCAGAATATGAAGAAGGAGAAACTGCAAAGGCCAGAGGACTCCACAGCAAGCTTCTAGAATTCAACAATATCTTTCTCCTTAAAATGTTTGACAAACTACTGTCAGTGGCTGATGGAACAAATAACTTACTTCAGACTCAGGCTTTGGACTTCGGATGTGCAGTGACTGCTGTATTTGCTCTGAGACACAACTGCACAATTTCATACTGAAGAGAGATTTCTAGTTCTCTACAGAGAAACTGAAAATATGGCAGAAAAATATGGGACACACATACACCCAAAAACACTCCCGAGTCCACAGAGGCAAAGGAAGCTACCTCGTACTTGGGAGCACTTTGTTCCAACTTCACAAACTGGAACTGAACAAAGTGCATCAGCATCACATGAAACAAGAACTGCTGTGCATTTGATAATCACTGTTTTTTACCCTGTGATTGACAAAATGACTGGAGAGATTGACAGAAGGTTTTCCAAGGATAACCAAACACTGATGGTTGCTATCAATGCTCTCAGACCACAGTGTAACACATTTTTGGACCAGGACAAACTGAGGCCACTTGGAGAGATGTATGACTGTCCAGTTCTGGAAGAGGAACTAGTAGTAGCAAGAAACTTCATTTGTCGGCTGCCAGAAAATGAACGTCCACACGATATGACCAATCTTTATAATGTACTTCCAGAAATTATGTATCCGACACTGCATAAATCACTGCAGATTGCTTTAACAATCCCAGTTACCACATGTGTGTGTAAGCGCTCCTTTAGTTCCATGAGTCGCATTAAGACATATCTGAGAAACAAGATGGAAAATGACAGATTGAGTTCACTTGGAATTCTCAACATTCAGACCGAAGAAAGCAGACAACTTGACACTGATGATGTGTTTGATGAATTTGCATCCATGACAAACAGAAAGGTTGAGCTACTTCTCCCAAAATCAGCACGATAATAAAATAGTAAAACCTGTATGACACTGATATTTGGTGTGTCTGACTGTTCTGGTCTCTTAGTTGCTCTGGGGTCCTCTTGCAACCTTCCCAGCAGATCTGCTGGGATAATGGTGTGTCTGGCTGTTCTGGTCTTTTATTTGCTCTGGGATCCTCCTCCTCCAACCTTCCCAGCAGATCTGCTGGGATAATGGTGTGTCTGGCTGTCCTGGTCTCTTATTTGCTCTGGGGTCCTCCTCTTCCAACCTTCCCAGCAGATCTGCTGGGATAATGGTGTGTCTGGCTGTCCTGGTCTCTTATTTGCTCTGTGGACCTCCTCCTGCAACCTTCCCAGTAGATCTGCTGGGACAATGGTGTGTCTGGCTGTTCTGGTCTCTTATTTGCTCTGGGGTCCTCCTGCAACCTTCCCAGCAGATCTGCTGGGATAATGGTGTGTCTGGCTGTTTAGGTCTCTTATTTGCTCTGGGGTCCTCCTGTAACCTGTCCTCTGTGGACCAGTAACCACATTTTTCCACATGTACCATATTAAATATATGGCTGATAACTAGGCTTCTCAAACATATTTTTCACCACTAAAATGCAGGAAAAGCCACCAATTGAAGGTAAAATTTCAACATTTTCCAGGGGGGCATGCCACCAGACCCCCAAGCTTTGTTAGGATTTTGACTAAGGGGCATTAGCCCCCCCCCCAACTTTGTACCCCTGGTGACGCGCCTGGAGACTTATAGCAACACATTGTTAATCTTATTTGCAGATCCACTAGCGAGCTGAAAACTTTCCACAATCATATTCTAATGTATGTTTCAAAGAGATTCTGTGACTTGTATGTACAAATTATGAATTTGGGTCACTGTGCACATGCACTGCAGGTAACTTACAAATACTTTGTTGGTGGGAACTGTGTGGATGTCACTAGTTACTTCAAGAGTGACTACCAGTCATGGTTTGAGATAAACCGCTGATATTGTTGCAACCTTTTAAGTAGTAGATAAAGAGCAATTATTACTAGTGCGAGTGACAGGTGCAAATACATAAAGGATACGTAACAGGGTACTGTGTACTACATGTTTTTTTTTTTTCACAAGAGCTGTTTGACCTTGGGTAATCTCACGAGTGGCATGAGGGCAAACATCTTCAGTGAAAAAAATATTTTACCTGACAGAGATTGGAAGCAAATCTGCAGGAGGGTGACTTCATCTGTATGGTGAGGCAGCTGAACGTCATTGTCCACATAGGGGCAAATAACTGATTGGTTTCAGAGAAGCGCATTAGGAGTTTCTAGAGTTGAGTCAGTACAGTAGTTGGTAACTCATTTGGAGAAAGTCCAGAGGGGGTATTGCTAAGCTTAATGGAGAAAAGGGAGCATGTGAGGAGGAGGACCCTGTAAAGGCATCTATCCTAAATAGATACTTTTGCTCAGTATTTACTGAAGAGAAGGTAGGGCAGGGCCCACAGCTCAGCATCATGGACACAGGGGGGAGGGAGGTGAGCACTACTCCTTCACAAAAGAAAGGGTCCTACAAGAGCTTGCTAGCTCAGAGGTGGATAAGGCAATGGGACCTGATGGCATACATCCCAGGGTACTTAAGGAGCTAAAGGAGGAACTAGCAGAGCCTTTAGCAGAATTGTTTAGTGAGTCTCTGAGCACAGGAGAGGTCCCAGAAGACTGGAGAAGGGCTCATGTGATCCCACCCACAAGAGTGGTAGCAGGGAGGAGGTGGGGAACTCACAGACCGGTCAGTCTTACCTCAGTAGTGGGCAAGATTATGGAGGCACTCCTTAAGGAAAGGATAGTGCAACACCTGGAATCCATAGGGCACAGGATCCAAGACAGCATGGGTTTACAAAGGAAGGTCCTGTCAAACTAATCTCATAGATTTCTTTGACTGGAAACCAGAGTGGTGGACCAAGGGGAGCAGTTGATGTCGCCTACCTTGACTTCAGCAAAGCTTTTGACACTGTTCCACATAGAAGATTGATAAATAAGCTAGGTAGGCTCGGGTGGTCAGAAGTTGGTCAACTGGGTGGCAAACTGGTTGACTGGCAGAAACAGAGAGTGGTGGTAAATGGTATACAGTCAGAAGAGATGCAAGTCACAAGTGGGGTACTCTCAGGGATCAGTCCTGGGGCCAGTCCTATTCAACATCTTCATTAGTGACCTCGCAGATGGACTAGAGGGTAAGGCTTGTCTGTTTGCAGATGACACCAAGATCTGCAACAGAGTAGATGATCCAGATGGGGTGGGCAGAATGAGAAGAGATCTGGATAAACTAGCAGAATGGTCAGAAGAGTGGCAACTGGGATTTAATGCAAAGAAGTGCAAAATCATGCACATAGGGAAGAGAAACCCTGAAGCCACTTATAGGCTGGGAGGGGAGTTGCTAGCAGTCACAAAGGAAGAAAGAGACTTGGGCATCATCATCACTGATGACCTAAAATCATCCAAGCAGACCTCTAAAGCAGTAGGTAAGGCTAGGGGTGTTAGGGTGTATTAGTAGGGGTATCACAAGTCGTAAGAGAGAGTAATAATCCCTCTGTACAAGACATTGGTTAGGCCCCATCTGAGTACTGCGTGCAGTATTGGAGGCCACACCTTCACAAGGACATTAACCAAATTGAGGCAGTCCAGAGAAGGGCAACCAAATGGTGCAGGGACTGCATCAGAAGACATATGAGGACAGATTAACGGAGCTCAATATGTATACCCTTGAGCAAAGGAGGAGAGAGGTGATATGATCGAGACATTTAAACACCTTAAGGGCATAAACAAGGTGAAAGAGTCTAACATGTTTAAATATAAGAAAAATAGCAGGACAAGAGGACACAGCATGAGATTAGAGGGAGGCCGATTAAGGGGAAATGGAGGAAATTCTTTTTTCACAGAAAGGTGGTAGATGCATGGAATGGCTTACCACAAGAAGTGGTGGCTATGAATACAGTGCAGGGCTTCAAACAGGCATGGGATAGGCATAAGGGAGCAATACAAATGACTATGAATAGATAGGTCACTGACAGAGCAAAGGCCGATGGCACATTTATAAGGTAGAAAAAGAAATGGGCAGACTGGATGGGCCTTGCGGTCCTTATCTGCCGTCAACTTCTATGTTTCTATGTTTCTATGTTTCATTTTTGTTTTGTTTCTCAAGTTTCCAATTTCAATATATTGCATTTGTTATTTTTATTAGATATGATGCATATGAGATAAGGAACCAGCTAGCAACCAACCATAGATTATAATCATCACTTGGACCATGATAACCAAAGGACTTCTTCTGGAGAAGTAGTGTACATAACTCAGTCAATCCAAAACCCAGGTGAAGAGTAGACGGGGAGGAAGAGAGGTACCAACATCAACAAACATTGAATGGGACCTGTGAGTAGTCATATCATATGACCTTAAGGTGGGAAATAACATTTAATTAATCTGTCTATGAATTTAATACAGTGGTCTTTTTTGGGGCCTAGATGAAGATGTTTACTGACTAAAGCTGACAGCCACATTTATAATACATATTGTCTCTTACTTAATAAAGCCATTTCTGCACTATCCTCAGGTACACTCATCACTGCTCGAAAAGATCCAAGCAGTGGTCTGCTGTGCCATTGAACGATTTCAAGAAATACAGCTATGTGAAGGACTTAATTTCAGAAATAATATAGATGAGACTGAATGACGCTATTCTGCTACTCAAGAAGCATGAAACTGAAGGCTTCGATCCTAAGACCATCAAAGCAACTGTTGCATCAATGTCTTCTCCACTTGTGAATCAGCTTGTCTTACAGAAAAGAAAAAAAAAGAGGAAGTTCGGAAACCGCAGAATAAACATGGACAACTACGTGACAAATTAATTTACTGGAAACAAATAATTTTGTGATGTCCAAACCCTTTCAATGTTCTACAATAACTGAAAATGGTGCAGAGGAGATCAATCAAGATGGCACATTTGTTGAATATAACATCATACAAAATAAGGTTAATGGACAACAGTACTTACTTTGTACATGATTGCAATGATAAATGTGATGTTCAAATATGAGGGAGCATGTCATTATATTTGAAGGTGACCAATTAAGAGAGAACAGTATTTTATTTTTCACAACTGAGTTGGCAATGTAAGCGCAGAATTGTCTGCTGTTGGAGGTGGTGGAAATTATATATTTTTGTACAATTCCAACATGCAAGCAACACGCTACACTGATACATATTTTTTTTTAACTTTTTGTATCAGATTAATTACTACACTATACAACTTAAGATCGGGCTACAAGTGAGTGAGTGTTATGGATTTTTTACACACACCTGAGGTGTGTGCTGACCCGTACACATAAAAAGCAAAGCTCTAGAGATGTATATGGTCATCACACACTGAGGGTGTGTGTAAAAACTCTTTAACATCAAACGTACTAATCTTTCATTTTTTTTTTTTGTTAAATAGCTGGTGAGGAGGTTTAGCCTGTATCTCTAGCAGCTTAAAAGAAAAGGATTTTTTTTTATCTAGAATGCATTTTTTTTAAATAAATTGAACTGTGCATGAGTAAAACACAGTTGGTTATACTGCAGTTGAAATACATTTGTTGAAACAATGGAATGCAACCGTTTAAATGTATTTTCCTTGAATGCCATATCAACCACAATTCAGGTTATTATGAAGTGTCATGTCAACCTAATTTCAGGATAGTATTGCCTTTGGGGCATAATAACCTGAAATCCAGTTGATATGCATGTTTCACCAAATGGTAATCAGGTTGATATTGATGGGCACCAGTAATTATACAACGGTAACAGTCCTGTGATTTATAAGTTGAGTTTTATTGAAAATTTCACATATAATATGTAGTACTTTACATGTTTTAAACTTGTATGCATATTTATTATGCAATATATCACAAATTAAAATACTATATCTGAATCAATCAATAAATGTAAAACCATCTTATGTTTCTATCCCTCATTCATTACAGACACCCATGTACATTAATTCATCTCATATATATGTATATATCTTTGTATCTATCTATATATCTATATCTAAGCATAACAGTTTATCTTTAACAATGTAATACTGTATTTCTACTGCATAGTGGATTCAGCATATTACAGAAGATGGAACATTTCCATATTTAATTATGACATCTTCAGCACACATCACAGTAACAGAGCTTTTGTGAAATCTAAACAGTTAACCACTAACACTTAACATTTATAAAGTATCTATCTTCACACCAAAGAATAGTGCATCATAACATAACTGGCGATTCAAAAAGAGCGGGTTTTTCCACATTTACAGCTTTCGGATACATCCCAATTTTGTTTCGTTCACTATATTTTAAAATTGGTGAATTACTTACTTCTACCTGCCAACATTATCTGAAGCATTGTTGGCACCTGATCAATTCTTATCTAGAAAAAAATTAGTTTTTTTTTTATTGTACTCCTCACTCCACTCCGTATAGACTTTTGTATGCATCTGAATTTGGTTTTACTCAACTCACTTTCAAAATGAGAAGTGCAGTACTCATCCCAAAAAATCTTATCTGGAGCCCTGGTTAGTGGGATTTATCCATCAATGACTCACCCCCCTCGCAAGCACCACTCCTCATTACTTATACCTATCTGATAACGTCACATAACAAATAACGAGCGACAATGTATGATTAATTTAAACATCTGAGTGTGGATACCATGTCTGCATTTTATATACTGACATAATGCACAGTACTTGACATTAAAGTAAAATATATGAACTTGTAAAACAACTTTAATTATGCAAAGTTAAGAGGCAGAAACCCAACATAAACACCAAAAGGGTCAGAGAACATGTCCCTGATTCTCCAGATGCAGCAAGAGGGAATAACCCTCCGATTGCCATATCCTAGTCCACCATACTGCCACAGAACAAACTGCCTGTAAGCAGTATAACGCATTTCTGTATTGAAGTTGTCTTGAATGTGTCTAATCAGTCCAAACATGTTGTTTCGATATCTTGCAGCAATGGATAATGTTGGAACATTGAGGCATAGCAATTCCATTGTTCGTATCATGCTGATGCAATCTTCAGGAATCTTGAAACACACCAGGGAGGACAGTTAGGAAATCCTTCTGGATGACTTTGTGAATCATTAAGGAGAACAAAAATCCCACCAGGGTGGCTCTGTACAAGATGTATAACTATTGTCTCCAATTGTTTTTTACCAGTACTAGATATCAGATTCTGCTCATAAACAGACAACATAATGTTATTTAGGGGAAATTAAGACTGGCATCTACTCAATTACATAAAACATCTTTCGACAAAGTGAAAATATGTTTAAATTACCTGTTAAAAAAAATAACATGCATACATTACCAATGAGGGTAAGAAATGATTAGTGCGCCAGATCAGGGTGGATTGTGTGACCCAAAATGTTCATTTTGCAAGGACTTCAGAATGGAAGGGGGCAAAGTCCAACTGGCATTATAAAAAGTGTCTGAGAAATGGAGTTTTTTGATTGGCTGTAAGCATTCTATCAGCCTTATATTAATCTTTTATTAACATACATGTAGTGCTTAATCATATGCGGACCAAGGTTTTAACACTTTTTTTTTTTTTAAGTTTTCATTACAATAGCAATAAGCCACTCCCATGGCTTATGTTAATGGTCAGTTAATCACCCTCAAGGGGTATGTAGCACTCTGCTACATCTTGTGCAACATTGCAACGCTAGAGGGTGATTACCATAACATTGACATAATCCCTTGTCATGCCTTATTGCTTAAAAATTACTCACCATAGTAATGTTATTTCTTCTACTGCAGTCTTACTGTATTCTGACTATATGAAGTTAGTCTCATCACTTGAACTGGCCAGGAGAGTAAAGGGTTAACTCTATGCCACAGCAAAGAATGTTGAGCTCGAGCTCAAATTTTCAAATCTACGTCCCTGGTACATTAGAATGTAACAGTCAGATTCTGAAGAGCACTAAACTAATATCTATAGAAATCGTCTTTTAAAAATGTGTGCCACAGCAACAAAACCTTGGGCCCAGAAAGACTCAAGTCGAGAACCCAAGAAGAAACACTCTGAATATAGTGATAAAAACACTAACAATCAATCAGAAAAAACCCACCTAGCCAGGAATGTACCTGGCATAGAGTTAACCCTTTACTCTCCAGGGCAGTTCAAGTGGTGAGGCTAACTGCATATAGTCAGAATACAGCATGACTTCATGTTGCTTGAATGTATATTCTACACATGGCTCAGGCAGGCAGGACATTCACAGAATCAAATGCTCCATAACAGCAGCCCAATAATGAAACTGCTCACCAGAAGACCTAGCAGTAGGCAGTGAGTGACTCCAGGGTCAAGGATGTTGATCACCAGGAACAGCGGCAGCAGGAGACCCCTGTCCCCATCCAACAACAATCGACAGCCAGACATAACAGTGAGCAACCTAGAGCAGTACCATTCCTTCTTCGGCCCTCCTGAAGGTTTTTTGCTCATGCCAAGTCCTACTGCCTCCGGCACAATCCCATTACTGTGTATGACTGGTTGAGAATTTATGTCCAGGAAGATCATTGGCACACATACACAATTATCAATGAGGAGTTGATATATAAGTGATTTACAACATTGAGCTGTCAAATAAATGACTTGTATACAAAAGTGCTGTCTAACATTGGATAACCTCATGAGTGGCATATGCCATGAGTGAGATTTCCAAAGTCAAACGTAGCAAGTGTAGTTAAATAATTTATTTGACACCTTAACATTATATATGTCAGTTAAGCAATAGGGATGATTTATGTCATTGCAGGGTCATTAATTTTTCATTTATTAAGTTTTCTTTCATATGTTTGTGAAAAATGTTAATTAAAAGTAACTTAATTCCTCCCCCTCTTTGTGCCTCCTTTGCAGTCTGTGACTCCACTCACCAAAAGGAATATATGCTGCTCTGGATCTCACCCTATCCCTCCCCAGTCAGATGGCAGCTGTCAGTTGGCTGGGGCACATGGATGATGAGCAGTATGGGTTTGTTCTGGGGAGATCATGCCAGTCCAAACTCAGATTTTTACGACTGGGTGACGGGGACCCTAGATCGACAAAGACCAGTAGACGTCCTATATCTGGATTTCAGTAAGGCGTTTGACTCGGCACCCCCCATCAGGTTGTTGACAAAGTTGGGGGGAATGGGAGCGGGAAGACATTTGCTTAGAGGGGTAGAAAACTGGCTTATGGATAGAACACAGAGGGTAGTGGTTGGTGGGATAGTCTTCTCCCCTGGGAGGGTCTTCAGTGGGATTCCTCAAGGTTCGGTGCTGGGGTCACTCCTCTTCAATGCCTATGTCTCTGATATAGAGAGGGGCATTAGGAGTAGAATGAGCCTCTTCATGGATGACTCAAAACTGGGGGCACTGGCTGACGGGGAAGAAGTGAGAGAAACAGTACAGAGGTATCTGGATACCCTGGAGGGTTGGTCAAGGAGGTGGGGACTGAGGTTTAATCCAGGGAAGTGTAGGGTGCTGCACCTGGGGGTCAGAAACCCAGGTAATGTATACACCCTGGGAGGGGTCTCACTGCAAGCCACAACAAGTGAAAGGGACCTGGGGGTGGTGGTTGACATCAGAATGAACAACACTGAAAACTGCAGAAGACCTGTGGCAAAGGCAAACAGGATTCTGGGCTTCATAGCCCAGGGAATAACGTCTTGGAAGAGGGAGGTGATCCTTCCTCTGTATAATGCATTGGTCAGGCCGCATCTTGAGTATTGCGTGCAGTTCTGGAGAACTCACCTTAGGAAGGACATAGCATTGTTGGAGAGGGTTCAGATGATAACAAAAAGGATGATCTGGGCCATGAGCAAAGGGACATATGAGGAAAGGCTGGAGGTCCTTGGGCTGTACTCACTGGAGGAGAGGAGAGGAGAGGAGAGACGGGTGACATGATTGAGGTATTCAAATATGTGAAGGGGATCAACAGGGGCAGAGCCAAAGAAGTGTTCAGACTACAGAAAGGGCACAACCAGGGGGCATGAGTGGAAGTTGGAGGGGGGAACCTACCGGGGAGAACGTAGAAGGCATTACTTCACTGAGAGGGTGGTGGAGCCATGGAATGCATTGCCCAGGAGTCTAGTAGAACAGGGCACAGTGGTGGGCTTTAAGAGGGGGTGGGACAGATGCATGGGTATACTGAAACCGAAGTTGACCCTTGTTGGGGGACGGGGGAGGAGGAGGAGGAGCTAGTGCCCAATAGGGGCTGGCTAACAAGCAGACACGAAAGGCCGTTAGGCCTATTCTGCTGGCTTTTAGTATGTTAGTATGTTAGTAATTGGATGCTCGATCCTCTCTCTCCCCTGTCCACCCCTGGCACCCAAGCTTGTTCCAGAACTCAGGTCACCAGCGTGGCGCAATATATGGCGTCCAGTGCCTCAAGCCTTTGCACCACTGGGCCAGCCTCATTCACCATTCATTAAAAGAACAATTTCCTAACATATCACCTTATCCTGCCACTTTATTGAGTCATAACCTGCCCCCTAGTACCATTGCACTCTGATTATTGTATAAATCCACTACCCATGACACAAACATATAAACTGTTCAAGCGACATAAAAGCACACTAAATTACTACATTTACTTCTGCTGCCTGCTCGGACGGATCAGTCACGGCATATTCAGACACATGTAAACTTGACATGAACCACCTACTATTTGCCTGTCTTCCTCTACTTCTCACTCTTGATCTCCCACGACCTGATAATGCAGATGTCATGCGAGGTCATCTTCCTCTCTGCCTTGATCCCCTTCCAGATACACAGTTGTACACATTTACGGTTGACAAACTCTCACAAATTACTGCAGTGCCCGGCTCATCCAGTGAAAAAGACGATTCAGTACTGCTCCTGTACAATAAAAATAATGACATTATAACTTTCAGGCATTTGCTATGCAATACAAATGTATACTTTAATGGAAATGATAATATACTATTAGAATATGTAAGCAGAATATCACCGCCAGGCATACCCAAGATGCCAGATCTGCCTTTTTTTTCTACTAGGCCTGACATATGACTGACTGTTATACTAAATAAAGGTAATTTCCAAGATCACATTCACTTGTAAATGATGTTTTGCAGATTGTGTGTGTGTGTGTGTGTGTGTGTGTGTGTGTGTGTGTGTGTGTGACACAGAGACAGAGTGAGAGTGTGAGAGATATAAACATAGCAGTTTGTACGCAGAAAATGCCCGCCAGGCATACACCGACTATCAGATCTGTCCAGATTCCCACTAGGCCTCCCCTGTGGCATCCCCCCCAACCAACCAACAATAACACCCTATGCTTATTAATAAATACCCTATGCCTATTAATTACCCTTTGTAACAGATCATGAGAGAATAGTGTTGTAACAGATGATTTGAGAAGGGCAGCTGTTATTCCCCTTCACAAAAGTGTGAGCAAAGCAGAGACAGGAAACTACACACTTATTAGCTTGAACTCAGTGGTATGGAAAATGATGGAATCACTTCTAAAAGAAAGATTTGTTGACTACCTAGAGATCAGCAGAGCACATGACCCAAGGCAGCATGGATTCACAGCAGGAGGGTCATGTCAGAAGAATCTCACTGTTTTCTAGTGGGGTACCACAGGGAACAGTACTGTGGCCAGTCCTCTTCAATCTCTTCACAGGTAACATTGCAGAGGAACTGGAAGTAATAGTATGCCTTTTTGCAGATGATACTAATATCTGCAAAGGGATTGATACGAGGGGGGTAGTCATATCGGCTGTAAGAAGGGCTGGGGGGATACAGGGATGTATAGGGAGATACATTACCTATAGAAAACAGGAACTTGTTATCCCTCTGTACAGACACTAGGAGATATCCCATCTGGAGTACTGTGTCAAGTTCTGGAGACCCCATCTGTCGTTGACTGACTGAAGCACCTTCCCGCCATGCACGGGGAAAAAATGAATGCAGCGGTCGGTTCCTGGTGCAACTTGGAACATAGTAAGCTACTGGGCTGCCTGATGGCCTAGTGGGCAGTGCTTCACACTCCCGTGCCACTGCCCCAAATTTGGAAGCGAGCTTGAGAACATGGCTGCATCACCTGGGATCTGAGAAGACATTGCCATTCAACAGTGCTGCCCACCCTGGAAAAGATGATGTTGGCTTGTGCCACACTGGCCATCCTTGCTGCCATCCCAGGAGCCTGCTGCTCCACAGGGGAACCTTGATACTTGGGAAGGCCAACAGGGGTTATGCCTGATGTCATGAGGGATGGGCTGAACAGAAAATAAATTGTTTTCTGTATTAGCGGTACATTTGGTTCAAAAAATATCTGGCGACCAGTGACTACTTCAGTAGTTGTGGTTTCAAGGCTTGTATATGGACTTAAGGAGACTCTATCCCCAGTAGCAGATCCAGCTAAGTAACGATGCAGCAAACAGTACTTATTCTGGTGTCAGTGGATAACTAAGGACCTCATTAATTGTTTAGCGTACCTGCACACATCCAATCCCACAGTACTTACCAAACTACAACTCTTATTTCTATGGCTGTGCTATGTGCAGTCAACGCATGTGCCATGCTACACTATGCTACTGTGCCAGCAGCAGACTATCACAGCAGAGAGAACTGATCCACTACCCAAGTAAAACAAACAAATGGGGGTCAAAGTGCCCTCCTCCCATTTCTAACAAACCTAAGTGATATTTAATTTCTGTAGCTTTTTTTTTTATATGGGGGGGACCTCCCACACACACCCGTAAATGGGTAGCCACAGTCTAAGAGACTATGGTACGCTAATACCCTAGTGTGGCATTCCTGTAATGCCTAGGTGAGGTCAGTCCTCCACCTACACCACTGTTTTAGCCTTATCCAAGTTTTAAAATTTGACTATTTCATATTTTTTTCTGCTGAACTACTGCACTACCCCTTTCCAAAACTGATACTACAAATTCTAAATCTGCCCCTGCCTACCCCACTGGGTGAGGAGGGATTCCCAAAAGAGAAATTAAGGAAAAATGGATACAGACACTGAAAACTCTATGGAGGTAAAACAAAGTCTGTTGAAGGTTTACACAGCATGAGTGAACACCATATCTTGGCTGTTCCCAGTGGAACTGCATTTACCTGTTTCAGGTATACCTCCCCCTACATTCCACCCACTCAGCTCACAGGCTAGAAGGCCTGAAATACAGGTCAAGTTACACTGTGACAAGACAGGCAACACAAAGACACCAGGAACTTACTATACAAATTAAAAACCTAGAAGATGCTCAAAAGGTTAGATGGGATTGGGAGAGGGACCAGACCTTAAAGGAACTTAGGAAAGATCTAAAGAACATACAGCAAGCGGAAATAGAGAAGGCCCTCTTATTTAAAACAGAAATATTATGAGGGGGGCTCGAAGGGCTCTTGCATGCTAGCCTTCCGACTAAGACAATACGTAGCAAAAGCCACGATCACGAAAGTGATATCCCCTACTTTAAGGCACCCTGTCAATAGGCAAACCCAGATTGCAGAGGCCTTTGTCTCAAACTATACCAATCTATATAATGCACATGAAGAGACAACAAGGGAAGAAAAAATGAAATTTCTGGGCTCCCTTCCCATTCCAACTCTCACCCCTGAGCAGGGTCAATTACTAACTCAACCAATTACACAAACAGAAATCTTACAGGTTATTAAGACCCTTAAGGGAGGGAAGTGCCCTGGACCTGATGGTTTCGGGGCTGAGTTTTATAAGAGCTTTGGGAAGGAGGTGGCCCTCCTCCTGTCAGAGGTCTTTATGGAGGTCTGGCAGGACGGGAATTCGATGCCCCCCTCATGGCAATATGCGACCATTACTTTAATTCCTAAGGAAAATAAAGACCCTACTAAATGTGAGTCATACAGACCGATCTCCTTACTTAACTCAGACTACAAAGTCTTTACTTCTATTATAGCCTCCAGACTAAACACATTGCTACCAGACCTGGTGGCCCTAGACCAAACAGGTTTTGTCCATGGCAGACAAGCTCCGGACAGTGTTCGAGTGGCCTTAAACATCATGGGCATTATACATCATAGGCGCATACCTTCGTGCCTGATGAGTTTAGACGCCGTAAAGGCCTTTGATAAGGTATCTTGGAGCTTTTTATTCTTAATTCTCGAGACCACGGCCTTTCCGCAATCCTTTATAGATAGCATTAAAGTACTATATACTGGCCCTCAGGCCTATGTCAGAGTAAACAGTGGCATTTCTTTTCAGTTCAGGTTGGGTCGAGGCACCAGGCAGGGCTGCCCCCTTTCTCCTCTCTTGTTCGCCCTATACATAGAACCTCTGGCAGTGGCTATTCGCCAATCAAAAGAAATCCCGGGAGTGGAGGTGGGGGGACTGACCAGGAAGATACTATTGTACGTAGATGACATTCTAGTCTCCCTATCGAACCCCGATGAATCTATCCCAAAGGTGTGGTCGGTTTTGGAGGAATTTGGTAAACATGCGGGTTATACACTTAATAAAAACAAAGACAGAGGTCCTTAGTTTTTATTATACCCCCACAGACAAGATTAAGAAAATGCTTCCCCTAAACTGGGAAGCGAACAAGATGAAATATTTAGGCACTTACATTACTAAACATTTCTCCCAGTTATTTAAAGCAAACTATAGCCCCTTCATAAATCAAATGACAAAAGATTTCGAAAGGTGGACCTAAATAAATCTCCCTATGCATGCCAGGATACAATCAATTACCATGAATATTCTTCCTAGATTTTTATATTTGTTCCAGTGCCTTCCCCTTATCATACCTAGAACACAATTTCAGGTCTGGCATGGGAAGACTGCAAAATTTATTTGGAACAATAAAAGCCCAAGAATTAACTTACGCATTTTACAAATGCACCGGAAAAAAGGGGGCCGTTCCATCCCAGATCTGGAAGACTACTACTTAGCAGCACATTTGAAAATGGCTTTGTGCTGGTCCACCCCAACTTATGTTTCAAATTGGAAACTAATGGAACACAGGGAGGAAGACGGACGAGGCCCTCCACTGGAGGCCAAGACCTTGGTTCCCCAGGGTGCAATGTTGGATCCACACCCCTCACTTAAGGTAGTAAAAAATACACTGACTGCCATCTGCAGACTATGGCAGAAATATAGGAAGGAGAGATCCATATGGCCCCTGTGTGGACTAGCATGGCCTCCGGACTTCACACCAGCCCGATCTGATCACACTTTCAAGACCTGGGATAAGCGGGGCTTAGTACATATTGGACAGTTTGTAATGGGATATCTGATCATGGACTTTGAAACACTCAAAAACACATATGGCCTTCGACAGGTAGATCATTTTAGATTTCTGCAAGTTAGAGCATATAGGTTCATAGGTTCATAGAAGTGTATGAGCAATGAAGGCATATGTAAGGATGCCCATTGTATGCTCGCCACCCATATGTCCTATGGGTGGAAATCAAATCTTTTGTTTCCCATATGTTTATCCAATCTTTGCTTAAAGGTATTTAAATTATCACTATTAACGACACCTACAGGTAAGTTATTCCACAAACCCACAACTCTCTGTGTGAAAAATAGACTCCTTCTAGTGGATATACATTTTTCTCCAATGAGTTTATAACCATGACTCCTAGTTGATTTGACGTTGGAGGCAGTAGTAAGTCCAATTGTGGTTCTTAAATAAACATTTTTTAAGGTTTGATATACCAATATTAAGTCACCTCTTATTTGTCTGTATTTTACAGAAAATAGGTTAAGTTTTTTTAATCTATCTTCATAACTATTACTATGTAAAGATAATACTTTTTTAGTGAATTTACGCTGAACACCCTCAGCGAGTTTTAAACCCCTTATAGAAGTTAGTGCACAAAATTGAGAGGAGTGTTTCAAGTGGGGACGTACCAGACTGGTGTAGAGTGGCATATTACCCTTGGAGTATCTACTTTTGATATTTCTTAAAATAGAGCCAATTATATTATTACATTTTTTAATTTTAATTATATTATTTTTTTCGAAAGTTAAATTATCTGAGATTATGACACCCAAATCCTTTTCTTCCAAAATACTTTTAGATAAACATTGTTTAAGAATAATTGAAGGATGTTATTTTGCCCAAATGTAAGACTTTACATTTGTCAACATTAAAAACATACCATAAACCTTTGCCCAGTTTGATAGCTTGTTTAAATGATTTTGTATGGAGCATTTATCATGAAAGGTGCTTACCAAACTACCCATTTTACAGTCATCAGCATATTTTAAGCACCCATATCTTATCAGTAGTAGGCAGTGTAGAGACCATAATATTAAACAGTATCGGACCTAGGACAGAGCCCTGGGGAACACCACTAGTCACCACACCCGGCGCAGACAGGTGACCCTTTACTGATACCTGTTGAGTTCTGTTTTCCAACCATGACTGTATCCAGTTTATAATATTAGGTTGCAACTTAATTTTGACCAATTCTTGTAGTAAGACTTTATGTGATACTTTATCAAAAGCTTTGAAAAATCCAAAAATATTACATCTACCGGAATACCCAAGTCCAAGGCAGCGTTTACTGGTTCAAAAAAATGTAGTAGGTTGGTCAAAACTGATCTTTCAGTCACAAAACCATGTTGAAAGATATCTACTATTTTATTTCTTTCTAAATGATCTATAATATGGGCTTTAAGCAATCTTTCCATAATTTTGCCTATGATGGAAGTCAGGCTTATGGGCTGATAATTGTTAGGGTCATGTCTGGATCCACCCTTATATATGGGTGTAACTATAGCCTCCCTCCAAGCCTGAACAACTTTACCTTCTCTGATTGATGAATTAAATAACACGGCTAGGGGACCAGAAATTGAATGACTAATTTTTTTGTAAAAATCTGGGTGGAATACCATCAGGACCAGGAGAGCTGTTTGATTTTAAAGATTTAATTTGTTTTGCAACCTCCATTTTTGAAAAAACAGGAAAACTAGAATTATTTACTAGAAGAGGCGTATTTGCAGCTTCCTTAGTTTCGAAAACTTTTAGAAATGTCTCATTTAGAATTGTAGCAGTAGTTGTTTCATCTAAAATAGGTATATCATTGATGTTAAAGGGTCCAATTGTATGATTTCTTTCTTTCATGGAACCAATATAATTATAAAATTGTTTTTTGTTGTCTTTAACTTTAGTAACTAAGTTGAATTCAGTTTTAGATTTAGATGATTTAATCATGTGTTTTAATTTTTTGGCTGCAATTTTGTATTTTTCCAGGAGACTGTTGGAATTAACTTTTATATTTCTATATAGTTTTTTTTTTGTAATTGTTTCTTAATTTTTGAGGACCACCAAAGAGGGACACGCTTATTGTTGCAGTACTTCATTCTATAAGGAACCCAATTTGAGAGACAAATATTGATTTTGTTATTAATTAAATCCCAAATTTGTAATAAATTTAGGTTATTTAGTTCCGTCTCCCAATTCCATTTAGATCAAAAATCATTTTTTTTTATAGTTTGCTTTATTAAAGTTTTTGATTTTAGTAATGCCATTTGTGCTTGGAAAGTCTGCTATGTATTCATAATTGACCATGCAATGATCACCATCACCCAGAAGAGGAAGTATTTTGATGTTATCAATTTTCTCATTAACATTGGTGAGTACAATGCCAAGGATATTGTTACCACGGGTAGGTTTATTAACTATTTGTTCTAGGTTAGATTCAAGAAAAGTATCCATAAACATCTTTTCAGTATTTGAAGCTGATGTATAATTGTCCCAGTTGACAGTTGGAAGATTGAAATCACCCATCAGTATATAGGGAGTATCAATGTGTACCTCAGATATTTCTTCTATTAAACTTTGATTTTCATCATTAGTTAAACTAGGAGATCTATATATTAGCCTAATTACTAGTGGACTATGGTGGAGAAAAATTTTGACCCATAAGCTCTCATTATTACTTGTTTTAGTTTTAATTGTGTTTGCTTTCAAGTGTTCATCAATGTATAATACAACACCTCCTCCTTTTTTATTTTCATTTTGGTTTTTGTAAAACTTATTATATCCCTTTATGTCAGTGTTCCAGTCTTCATCCTTATACCAAGTTTCAGTAACTCCACAAATTGATATTTTTTGTGCTTGAAGGATGTAAGTAAGTTCTTCTTTTTGTTGTGTAGACTTCTGGCATTAGTTAATATAATATTTATATTTGGTTTAGAAATGACACCAGTAGTGTTCATTTGGGGAATTCTACGTTGATTATGGATGCAGGGTTTGAAGAATAGTTGAAAATTGAGGTTCAAGAGTTGTATCTAGAACATACAACTCCCCCCTTGCTGGAAGTTTAAACAACTATTGATAGAATGCACTATGCTTTCGCCCAATAGCCTACTACCCCTCCTGCTGAGATGGAGTCCATCCCAACAATACAGGTTTGATTCACCATAAAAGTCCTCCCAGTGAGTTATACATTGTATATCTTGTTTAAGACACCAACATCTCAACCAATTATTTCTCTCATTTTACATTGTTGGGAAAGATTTGCTCTTGGAATAGGCAAGATTTCAGATAGGACTACCTCACATCCTAAATCCAATAATTTGTTTGTTAATGCAACATAATCTTCTTTTAGTTTTTGAGAAGAATCCTTTAGAACATTGTTGGCTCCTATGTGAACTATTACCAAAGGTTTAAAACCTGAGTTTTGTAAGATGTTGCTGGACATCTCTGTGATGTCAGTAATGCTAGCACCCCTGAAGCTTGAAAGAGTTCTATTTGTGTTGTCAGGGTTGCAAATGATTATATCAATATGTTTGATGATAGAGTCTCCTAGCACTATAACCTGTCTTTTTTTGCAAACATCATCTTGATTTAGGTCCAAGTTGTCACAATTTTCTAGTGAAATCAAGGGATTTACATCAACTTGGTCATGTTTTTTGGCCTCTCTGGTGTCAGTAACATTTTGTAGATTGCTGGGAAAAAGAGGTGAAGAATTAAACTGCATTTGAAAGATTCATATTTGTTATAGTAAATATTGGGTTTTCTATATTTTCAAAATTTTCAGAAATGGGGACACTTATTGTTTCTGGATCATGGCCTGTATCCAAGATATATGTTAAGGGATCAAAGAAATTGAAAGTAGAAACCGTAAATTGGTCTGCTCTTCTGCCCTTTTTTGGATTTTTTTGAATTTGTAAAGTGTACCAATCTTCATCTGCATTATCAGATGGATCTTCTTCCCTTGTTCTCTTAACACTAACTTTTTTCTTTTCTTTTTGTGCAGGAGGTATTTCAATAGGTTCTTGACAAGTGGTGATAATTTTGTTTGCCTTCTGGCATTTTGATAATGGTCTAAGTTTTTTCCTGACGTTTGGGCTTTTGCCTACCACATGTACTTTGCGGGTTGGGAAACATCACTAATTTGATTTTTAAATCTACTAGACATTTCCTGGTGGCTGGTCTCTAAAAGCTTAACCTATTGTTAAACAATTCCAATTCGAGCAGTTAAATCCTGGTTAACTTTACATTTAACACAGGTAAAGGGCAAGGTAGTTGTTTATCTCAGATAGTAAGTACATATTACAGGACTGACATCTGCAACCAAAGCACTCTTTGTTTATTTGGATAATATCTTCCATATTTTACGTAGTAAGTTTAACTCCAAGATGGTATATTACAGTTTATGAAGGTATTTGACTTCTCAAGCTGTCTGTTGAACAAAATACAGTAAAGCTTAAAACAAGCTACAATAGAGTATAGGAATAGTATTGATTGTCTGGAAAACACAAAGTCACCTTCCACCTTCTTCTGCCCTACGGACGCCGACCAGGCATGGCCAGCCTCTACCTGTCGCCTCCGCTCAGCGCTCGACTCCGCTCGCTGGAGCCGACAGTTATGTAGCACTATCGCGCTGACGTCACCAGTTGCTATGGTGATCAAAGGAGACAACAAAGCAAAACAGTGGGGCTGGGCAATGTATATAGCTCTCCTTTATAAAGGTGAGTTAGCCAACACCAAAAGAAGCTGCAAAGGGCTGCCTTTTGAGCACTGACGAGCAATGTCTGCCCAGTTTTCCAAGCCCGCTAAAAGGGGGTTTAAAAAAAACGCTTCTACATTGATTTCCCTGTCAAAACAGTCCTTGAATTTAAACAGTAGGCAGTACCTGTTAGCAATGCAGACAGACTAGGAGATGAGCTAAAAAGCTCTCTGGAGCCCACAGTTTTATAGCCCTATCGCGCTGACGTCACCAGTTGCTATGGTGATCAAGGGAGACAACAAAGAAAAACAGTGGGGCCGGGCAATTTATATAGCTCGCCTTTACAAAGGCGAGTTATAACACCAAAGCAGCTGCAAAGGCTGCCTTTGAGCACTGAGGAGCAATGCCTCACCCAGTTTTCCAAGCCCTCTAAAAGGGGGTTTAAAAAATGCCTCTACACTGATTTCCCCGACAAAACAGTCCTTGAATTTAAACAGTAGGCAGTACCTGTTAGCAATGCAGAGAGACTAGGCGATATATTTCTAAGTGTCAGGAAGCAGATCCAGATCCTACATGGGCACAACCTCTTCTGGAATATATGAAGGCGGCGATGGGGAGGCACTTGCAGAAGGGTCACATATCAATAATATACAAATTGTTAGCAGCCCTGAAAAAGGACCCCCTGAATAAAATCAAATCAAAATGGCAAAGGGAGTCAGATGTTGAACAGCGGGAGGTGGACTGGGACAAGGCATTTTACATCACTGCCAAAACAACCAGATCTCCACTTTGGCAAGAATTCAGCTGGAGAATAAAAGTGCATTATTTCCTCACGCCAGCCCTTCTCCATAGGAGAGACCCTACTCGCTCGCACCTTTGTTGGAGGCTCTGTGGAGAGGAAAACGCACATCACCTACACATATTCTGGACATGTCATAAGATAAGGCTGAGGGCTGGAGTTCGAAGCCCTCCCCACAGCCTCCTGAAACCCCCCGCGGACGGAGCGATCCCCTGCACACACAGTGCGGTTGCGAAGGCTGGAGTTCAAGCCTCCCACAGCCTCCTGAAACCCTCATGGACGGAGCGATCCCTGCACACACAGTGCGGTCGCGAGGGCTGGAGTTCAAGCCTCCCACAGCCTCCTGAAACCCCGCGGACGGAGCGATCCCCTGCACACACAGTGCGGTCATGAGGGCTGGAGTTCAAGCCTCCCCATACCTCCTGAAACCCTCATGACGGAGCGATCCCTGCACACACAGTGCGGTCGCGAGGCTGGAGTTCAAGCCTCCCACAGCCTCCTGAAACCCCCGCTGGACGGAGCGATCCTGCACACACAGTGCGGTCGCGAGGGCTGGAGTTGAAGCCTCCCCACAGCCTCCTGAAACCCCGCTGACGGATGATCCCCTGCACACAGTGCAGTCACGAGGGCTGGAGTTCAAGCCTCCCACAGCCTCCTGAAACCCCCCGCGGACGGAGCGATCCCCTGCACACAGTGCGGTCGCGAGGCTGGAGTTCAAGCCTCCCACAGCTCCTGAAACCCCCAAGGACGGAGCTGATCCCTGCACACACAGTGCGGTCGCCAGGGCTGGAGTTTCAAGCCCTCCCCACAGCCTCCTGAAACCCCCCGAGGACGGAGCGATCCCCTGCACACACAGTGCGGTCGCGAGGGCTGGAGTTCGAAGCCCTCCCCACAGCCTCCTGAAACCCCCCGCGGACGGAGCGATCCCCTGCACACACAGTGCGGTCGCGAGGGCTGGAGTTCAAGCCCTCCCCACAGCCTCCTGAAACCCCCCGCGGACGGAGCGATCCCCTGCACACACAGGTAGTTTCCCAGTCTAACAGCTACCTGGGCAAATGGAAGTTTGAACTTGGCGCCTTTTCTCCACGGCTCTGAAATTATAGGAGCCAGAACTTTTACTCCGGTGCACCTCTAGAACTGCAGCAGTTTGTACTTCTCCTGCCTTTTCAGGCTTATTTCACCCTGAGAACTGTGCAGCACCCTGTTATATGGATCGTTTACTGATTGCAGACTTGTGTAATGAATTCTCAGACTGGACTGTTTTAGCAACCTTGTTTAATTGTAGTGCAATTCACAGCCTGAATTTTTATTATATATTTTTTTTTTTTTCATTTCTCCCTCCAATTTCTGTATAGTAATTCATATGCACAATAGAGTTGTAGCTCCTCCTCCCCCCTCACCTACCTCAAGTACTAATTGCTGCTTCTTGTCCTCCTCCTGCAGTGCGGTCGAGGGCTGGAGTTCGAAGCCCTCCCCACAGCCTCCTGAAACCCCCGCCGGACGGAGCGATCCCCTGCACACACAGGTAGTTTCCCAGTCTAACAGCTACCTGGGCAAATGGAAGTTTGAACTTGGCGCCTTTTTCTCCACGGCTCTGAAATTATAGGAGCCAGAACTTTTACTCGTGCACTCTAGAACTGCAGCAGTTTGTACTTCTCCCTGCCTTTTCAGGCTTATTTCACCCTGAGAACTGTGCAGTTTAGTCTCCTGCCAGCCACGCCGAGGCTCCCCACCACCCCACCACCACCCTTGGTCGGCTCTTAATTATATAGTGAGACCTCACGACGGTTGTAAACCAATCAGCCCACTTTCCCATTAGCTCCTTATACCTTCCTACCACCAGTGGCCTCCCTTGAGCTAACTCCTAAATCTCACACTCTGTGGTCATATAAATTCTCATCGTTTGTGTACACAGTAGAAAAATACAAGTTAGGGATAATGCAGTGCTTTACATTTTCAGTCTTTATGCTTTGCCTAACTGTTTCCTCCCTCCCACCTTCTTCTTACCCCAAGCCACTTGAGCCATCTCCATTTCTCTCTACAATGACCAAGCCACCCCTCCACTCCTCCTCCTTGGCACAAGAAGTCCAACATCAGCCCCACTGGTGCAACTGGCCACTGGGGGCCTCTATCCTGCCTCCCGCGTTCCATGCTGCGAAACCTGCTCTTTCTATTCCCCTCTACCCGGGCCCTAGGACGGACTCCCATTCACCCACCCTCTCCACCCGACATGTGCATCTCCTGAAGTTCATGCGGCTATCAAGGCACATTCTGGCCCTCCTTCTCATTATAGCCGGGATATTGAACTTAACCCAGGTCCACCTGCATCCTTAGCCTCTCAACCCCAGTATCAGCTACGCACCTCCCTAAGGGACTCAAAATTGTCCACCTAAATATATGCAGTATCCTAAACAAAATAGCAACCCTGCAAACTACTGTCCTTGCACTTCGCCCTGATATAGTCATTATCACTGAATCATGGCTAAAGCCTTACAACAAGGATGCGGAATTCTCCATCCCTGGTTTTTCCCTAATACGCCAGGACAGACAGGGCAGAAAGAAGGGTGGCGGCACAGCCATGTACATATCCTCCAATCTCCAGTTCTCTAGAATCCCCCTGCCTGCCCCTTTTCCTTCTGTGGACTCCTTCTAATCAAAATCCTCTACCTCACTCCATTCCAATTTATATTGCTGGGTCTTACTGTCCACCTGGTACTCCTCTGAGTTGCATTATTGACCATCTTGGCAACCTGAGGTCACACACGGAGGGCGGGAACTTCATATCCTTGGGATTTCAACCTGAACTGGCTAGGCAGTGCAGCTCCAAATCAGCGTCAACAAATAAATGCCCTAAACCTGTCCCAGCAAATAGCGGAACCCACTCGTCTAAACCTTAAATCAAACAAGCACACACTACTGGATTGGGCTTTAACTACCCACCCCCATCGGATCTGTAAAGCTGGCCTTCTACCCGACTCCCTCAGTGATCACCATATGATTTTTATCGTGAGAAAAATCTTCCGCCCTATGGCCCCCCCACCCCGTGTGCTTCAAAACAGAAGCTATAAGTCTCTTAACCTGACTGCTCTCCTAAGTGACCTCTCTAGTATTGATTGGTCTTTCATCCCTAGGGCCACCTCTACAGATGATGCCCTGAACTTTTCTCTGCAAATTTCTCGCCATCTGGGACCGACACGCACCCTAAGAAGGTCCCGGTAAGAGGCTCCCACTACCATGGGTAACCTCTACCCTTATGGAACTCCTTCGTACCAGAGACCGTGCCTGGAAATCTTTTAAGGCCACAGGTGATCAAACAGCCCAGCTACACTACCGGTCACTAAGAAACGCCTGTACAAGACACATACGACTGGCTAAATCTAATTACTTTAAAACTGCTTTTAACAACAACTTCTCCCACCCCACTCATTTCTGGAAGTCTATCAAATCTCTCCTCTCCCCACCTGCCCAACCCCCTACTCCCACTCTAAACATTGCGAGTAATTCCATTACTGATCCTAGCCTGGTTGCCTCTGAGTTTAACTCCTACTTTTCCTCCCTGTTTTCTTCCATCCGCTCCTCTCATCCCTATCCCTTGTCCACTCCCCCCCCTTCTGTACCTACCCCAGCCACCTTCTGCCTCCGTCCAGTCTCATCTAGCCAGGTACTAAAAATACTGCAGGCGCTTGACCCAACAAAGGGAAAATGCCCATCGGGCCTCGATTCCAAGATGCTTCTGCTCTCTGCACCTGCCATAGCATACCCACTAGCACTGCTCTTTAACTTGTCCTTCAAACTTGGGGCAGTCCCCAACTCATGGAAACAAGCCACTGTCGTTCCACTACCTAAAGGAGGGACCCTCCTCTCCATCCAACTATCGTCCCATATCCCTGCTCCCTGCCCTAGCAAAGATTCAAGAGCGACTCGTTCTCTCTCAGCTCTATCATTATCTCGATTCTATATCCTTTTTTAACCCCTTCCAGGCCGGTTTCAGGAGAAATCACTCCACCACCACCTCCCTTCTTCGTCTTACTAATGCAATCCTCACGGGAATGGATAAAGGAGAATTAACAGCTGCCATTTTCATTGACCTAGCGAAGGCTTTGACACAGTCTCCATCCCTTGCTGCTGGCTAAACTTACCCAAGCAGGACTGTCAAAAATGCAGTCAACTGGTTCTACTCCTACCTGGCTGACAGGTCCCAATCAGTCCGCATTGGCTCGGCCAGATCCACCTCACTTCCTGTCACCAGTGGTGTCCCCCAAGGGTCTGTACTCGGTCCGCTGCTGTTCTCTATCTTTCTTAATGACCTGCCTGCTGCCTGCCTACAAACATCTATCCACATGTATGCTGATGACATGGTGCTGTTCGCCTCTGGCGCATCCTCTAGTGCAGTGACAGCCTGCCTACAGAAGGATTTTGATTCCGTTCATCGTTGGTTCACCTTAAACCAGCTGCACCTAAACCCTAAAAAAAAACAGTCTCCCTCACCTTCGGCTCCCGGTCCAAATTAGCACGACTCCCTGCACCTCCTACGTTCTACACTTTGAATAGCTCCCCACTAGAGGCCTGCACCTCCTATCGTTATCTTGGGGTCTGGCTAGACCAGCATCTTGACTTTTCAGTGCATATCGATGCACTACACAAAAAATTGCAACCTATGTTGGGAGCCCTCTACCGGAATAAAAACTGCATCCCTCTACGCACTAGACAAGCAATAGTGCAAAAAATGATCCTTCCTGTCTTTGATTACGGTGATGTCGTCTACTGCACCGCACCCCAAACTTCCCTAGCTAGGCTGGATCCCCTTTTTAACTCTTTTTGCCGCTTCTCGTTAAACCTCCCTCCCAATACCCACCACTGTGTCCTCTACCAATCCCTGGACCTCCCGTCTCTTCATAACAGAAGACTGCTCCACTGCGCTAAAACCTCTGGCAAGTTCTGGTCACATACCCTCCCCCTCCTACCTGTCTTCCTCCTTAGCCACCCTCTCTCCTCCTACTTATGCTCTTCGAAATATCGATGCTAGGCTCCTACATATCCCCCACAGATCCACCCAGTCAGGCCAGGCTGCTTTCAGCTTCAGGTTGCCCAAACTATGGAACTCCCTGACAGCCGACATCAGACATTCCTCAAGCACTCCTCAACTGAATGCTCTTCTCAGACTGCACTTCGCTACCGACTGCAACTGTAACCTCCCCCCTTAGTCCTCCCCCTCATCTCCATAATCCTCCCAGTTGCGGAGCAACTTATTCTGTTACTAACTTGTATTTCTGCTCCTCACGCATGTCTGGTAGCACATTTTAGTGATTAAGTATCTATAACTGTTCCTGTAACTGTACTCGAACGTCTCACCTACCGCTGTACTCTGCCAATGTATGTTCTTGTTCTGCTGTAACCCCCCTACCCCCAGGACGCATCTGGAATCGAGCAGTACTCTGCTCAGCATGCCTTCCTGGTGAATCTCTTAAATAAATAAATAAATAAATAAATAAATAAGGCCTTTTTGGGATGAGGTGGTGGAGGTCCTGTCTGACCTATTCACATTGGACTGACCATTGGAGTGGCCAGAGACTGTAATGGGTATCCCGCCCCAGTCTATTAGGGGCGGGGACTCCTTGTATCTCTGGGCCATACTAGTGGTTGCAGCCCATAAATCCATTACCCGAACCTGGCTGAAACCAGAGCCACCTACTTTTGAATCTTGGATTCAGACTGTGCAAGAGATCTCCAACCTAGAGGAGCTCACGTTCCAAATCAACCAGCAAACCCACATCTACACCCGTAGATGGACAAGGTAGCAAATTTGGTTGGATGCACATATAAGCTCAGAGCATAATAGGGACTCGAGGCCTCATAATCCGGGTTAGTGAATAACAGGAGGACTAACCTCCTCGAGGGAATATCCTTCTGACAGAATGCTTATAATGGATACAGATAGCCATCCTTTTTTTTTTGTGAAATAATGAACTCATTGTTAAATGGATCTGTGCAATCTTCTTTTATTATTTTTTGTAAAAATCAACTCACGTATGTACCTATTTGTTGTTAATAAACATGCATTTAAAAAAAAAAAACAAAAAAAAAACACCGTGACACAAGACAGCAACTCCTAACAGACAGCTGGACAAAGTGTTGCCAAAAAAAAAAAAAAAGGAATAGCACATTTATTAGGGGAAACTGATACAATGTAGCTCTCAAAGTTTACTAAAAGTTTACAAAAAAGTTACTGTCATTTTTTTTATATATACAAAAACAATCACCAGTTACAAAAACATTTAAGTTCAAATGAATATTTCTGTAATAGGTCAGTGTGCATAAAAAATGACGCCTCTTGCTCTGAAATACATCCAATTGCTAAACGAGTGGTAAAATTCCAAAATAAATCTCTTAGTTATTAATAAAAACCAACTGAGTGCAAAGTTCAACTAAACGCAGCCTAGAAATGCTAAAAATAAAAAAATCAAACAGACTTGGGGGGCATGGGCTGCGCGGACACATGGCGGCAGCATAATTCCCCAGCTCCGTCCTTTTCCAGGCTTTATCGGCTAACATCCAATGTGATACCTGTACCTGATAGGCCCCGAGGATGGATCTCTAACCACCTACTTCCCCAGCTGGCTAACTGCCATTTTCGCCTCCAATTCAGCTGTGTAACTTGAATTGTGGCCCCGGTTGGCCTGCCATCCAGCAAGTGCCTGATGAGCCTCTAGGCCCTGACATGATCTGCCTGCATCTCCCACTCGGGAACAGTGGCATTGGCCTACTTCAAGCATCCAGCGACAGTGCTCCAGAGCACCACCTGAGGCTCCCCGGTTATCTGCGGACCAGTGGCATGGGCAACTGGGCACCTCCACAAGTGATGTCTCTCTCACTCTCTGACCCCCCCAACCCCACTGCAACCTCACTCAGGGGACCCGTTGGCCTACATTGCCCAAATGCTAGAAACATAACTCAGCAGAGTCGATGGTATTTCTAATGCCCTTACAGGGACAGTGGCTGATCTTCATAAGCTAGAGGATCAAGCAAATGTGCTGGAACAATGTGCAGACAGGTGAGAAGACCAACATGAGCAAATCTGGAGGAGTTTATAAGACCATGAATGGAAGCTGGCCAAACTCCGGGAAAGGGCTGAGGACCAGGAGAAATGAGGACGCCGTAATAATATCTGGATACTTGGCATCCCTTTGGGTGTAGAGGATACCAATATGGAGAGGTTTCTTAATGAATGGCTGCCTAAAGTGCTGGGGGACAGATGGAAAGATCCAGTAGACGTAGAGACAGCACATACCACTTAACCATAAAAACGGACCCCCACACCTCTCCCCCTCAGCCCATAATTTCATATCTACTATGGTATTCTACTGAAGAAAAACTTTTGAGAGCAACCAGGGACTTGGGAGATATTGTCTGGAAAGGGTCCTGAATTTTGCTTTTTCGAGATTACTTTCACAAGGTGGCGATGAGAAGAAAGGCCTTTGTGCCCATTACAAAAGTACTGCTGGCATATGGCTACAAATACCAAATGAAAAGACTCACCTCTCTGTACATGACCAAAGAAGGTAGGGAAATCCTGGCATGGTTCCTAAGAGAGGTGGAAAGCTGGCTGGTGAAATATTGGCCTGATGTAGTGCTGCCAACTACATCCCCCAGATGCCTCTGGGCTCCAGGTGGGGCTCAGATGAGGAGGAACCAAGCTTCTGAGATGCAGCTTCCAGTGGATGCAGTTCAGGGATGGAAAGCGCAACAATTTTCTTGGCCCTCCAGTTCGAGAGGCTGATTGAAGTTCTCAGACCCACAGCCTGGAAACAGTGAATCCCCCCCCCAGCCGAAGTCCACCTCACTTCCCCCACCTCCTGACCAGACATCCGTAGTTTGAATAAGCAAACCCAGAACACGCTCTCGTAGCCGAGGAAGGACCAATATGCGGCATGTAGAAGCCCTCCCCCAGCCAAGCTGATGAAAGGAGACTCCAGCTCTGATGAAGGAGAGGGGCCAAAGTCAGTGGACATGCCAGATGAGATGGACTCTAGCCCCCCTCCTTGCACTGGGCGGCTGAAACAGATATAACCGTGGCCACTGCAGATGACTCTTCTTTACCAGTCAGGCCGGGCCTTCTGACCTTCGCTGCAGCAGTATCACAGGGATTCCTGCAGAGATCGTCCCAGTGTGCACCTCCCACCAATGATCCCTCGCCTGGACCAGATGGATAATCCGTATAGACTGTTTTATGGACTCTCTGGCAGTAAACATTTTGAATACAGTGTTTGACTACTTAATTTGTGTAGGACATACTTGGGTTCAAGGTCTACCCAGGAGATATCCGCAGTTTTCCCCTCCACTGCCAGGTGGGTAACGTTACCCTGCCAAGCTAACAGGGTGATGAATGGTTGTTGGCCTTAGGCTCATACCCTTCTAGTGCCCTTTTCCCATTGCCTTTTTATGGAGGAGGCTACTTACCACTGGGGCTTATCGCTTGGCAACCCCTCCTCATTTGTAGCCTGCAGACCTATACTACTTGTGTATTGGCACTTTGCCAGCCCAGGATGGGGCCGGACGGCCCCCTGGTTGTCTCTGATATTCCCTCCCTTGTAATCTTTGTGGGCATCATAGCTTAATTCCTGAACCAGCTTGGGAGATAGATTTACAGTGCCATGGCCTGGTGTCCAGGCCATCCCACCCCTGGTACCCTCACTCAGTATCTCCCTATTGTGATATCCCGAACGGAAGAGCCCAACAACCACTACTGCGTTCAGCTGGGCTCTTTCAGCTTTTGCATATGGCAGTTGGTTTCCTTCCCCGTCCCCGTTACCCCAACCCTACCTACCCCCTTCCAGCCCCTCCCCTTTTTGCTTCCCTGATCCCCTAGGATCACACTCCAGAGGAACTGGACCTGGGTAGGGACAGACCCCATCACTGGTGTTCTCTCTACCCCTCTTGGGTGTTGTGAGCTAGCATTGCTCGGGCATACCATCTGTGTTGGTATGGCTCCAAACGTACTCATCTTCGCACCCTTAGTGGTTACACAGGTTATAGCCACAGGTATAACCTGCTACAGTTTCTATTGATAGTTGTCACTTGATTGTTTCTTATTGTTTCTAGTCGTTTCTACTGTTTTATCAACTCTGATGTGTGTTTTTGCTTTTCTCACTCAGAGCTTACTCCACGACCAGTTTAGAAAATGTTTTGAGTGCACTGCCAACCCTTTGCTACAGCTCCTTCCAGAGCCTTTAGTGGATGTGGGTAGGGGCCCTCATTGAGTGGATGCCACACAACTTGGGGCAGCTATAATTTCCTTTGTTGACTGACCATCCCCAGGTAGGTGAAGTTCCCTGCTTTTGATAGCTGCACTATGGCTGGTGCACTCTCTACGAGCATGAGGTGGCTCTCCTGGAATGTCAAGAGTTTAAACCATCTGGTGAAGTGCACAAAGGTACTGTAGCACCTCCGCTTCCTTCATGCTGACATCGCCCTCATCCAGGAGACCCACCTCACTGCCAAGACAGTAACATAGCTCCAGAAGATGTGGGTGAGCAGGGTTTTGGCTAGCTCTACCCCAAACAAAACTAGAGGAGTGGCTATCCTACTACACAAAGCCTGCCCCGGGCTGTTGAGGAAGTCCAAACCGACAAACAGGGGCAATGGGTGATAGCCAACTTTACTATGCAGGGGGCAGGGTTGTAGTTGCTAACATATATGGGCCCAACACTAACTCAGTGGACCCGCTGCTCGAACTAGGTCAGGCCCTTACCTCTATCACAAGGGACCATCCCAACTTGCCCATCATTATGCGGGGTGACTTAAATCTTGTCCTGGACATCTTCCTAGACAAAACCAAACCCACCCCCAAGGCCCACCCCAAGGCAAGGGCGGCATTACAGGAACTCATGGACGAATAAGGACTCATGTATCCCTGGAGGTGGTACTATCCTAGTGGAAAGGATTTCACCTTTTCCCCCTGTTCATGCCTCCTTCAGCCACCTAGACTTCTGGCTGAACAACGGCGAGGCCCTGCCAGGAATCAGTGATACCAAAGTGGGGAACATCCTCATCTCAGATCATGCTCCCATCCTTTTCCACCATCTCCCAGCAGGACAGGGGCCAGCTAGCACTAGGTGGCACTGTAACCCCCTGTTCTTACAAGACCGGGAGTTTCAGAAAATGATTAGGGATGAAGCCAAGGTCTACTTTCAATAAAATGCGGATGGGGAAGTTAAGGCCAGCACTGCATGGGAGGCGTTCAAGGCTGTATTGAGGGGTAGGATCATCTCATTCGCAGCCACTAAGAATAAGGCAAGGAAAGCTGAATTCTCCAAATTACAGGTGGAGCTTACCACTTTGGAGGCCTGATTTAAAGCCTCTCCCCTAGCTCATGACAATCACACCCTGGTTGCGTCAATCACAGGACTCAAATATCGAATCAATACCCTCCTCCAGAGGAAGGCCGCATAGCATCTCCTCCAAGCAAAGCACACCTTCTGGGAGGGGGGCAGAAAGGGTGGTAAGCTTTTGGCTTCCCAACTCCGAAAACAGCAAGCTGCCTCCCGTATACATGCCCTGAGAGACCACACAGGCTCAGTTGTCTCAGATCCCCAAGGAGTTAGCCGAGCCATGTCCCATTACTATCAGACACTGTCAGTCCTAGGCATCATTGATGAATGATGACCTGTCCTGGGTGCTCTTAGGATTCTGCACCTCAACTGACATTCCAAACCTTCTCTCCCCCCCCGCCCCAGAGTCTGCAGAGGTCTTGGAGCAGGCCTTCACTGCCCAGGAACTGCCCGCAGCGCTCCTCCAAATGGCCAAAGGGAAGGCCCTGGATCCTGATGGGATGAGTGTGGAGCTGTACCAGGTGATGGAAGAAATTTCCTCCCCGCTCCTTTCCGCCTTACAACAGTCACATGCTACTGGTACCCTCCTCCCTCCCTCCATGAGAGAGGCACTGGTAACGTTGCTACCAAAAAAAAATCCAATGACCTCTTAGACTGTGCCAACTTCCGCCCAATTTCATTCCTGCCCATGGACACAAAAAATGCCGAAAAAATTCTGGCCACACAGATGATGTCGGTCCTCCCAACTATTATTCACCCCCTCCCAGGTGGGCTTCACCAGGGGGAAGTCAGGGGTAGACAACCTTAGGCAAGTCCTAAACCTTAAATGGCTGGCTCTACATTCCCCTGAACTGGCTGCAGCCCTAGTGGTTGGACTTTTCCAAGGCCTTTGATTCCCTGGAATGGAGGTCCCTACACGAGATACTCCAGATTTACGGTTTCGGCCCTTACTTCCAGGGTTGGGTCTCTACCTTATACAATGCACCACTTGCTAAGATCGTGACAAATAAAAAATATTAATTCCCCCTTCCAGTTACACCGACGCACCCGGCAGGGCTGACCCCTTTCCCCTTTGCTCTTTCTGGTAGCATTAGACCCCCTGGTTCGGAAACTCATGCACACTAAGGACATCCCAGGCATCACAGTTCGAGATCAAACCTACTCTGTGAATGCCGATGCAGATGACCTCCTACTCACCATCTCCCAGCCTAGCCAGTCACTCCCAAAGGCCTTGGGCATCCTACAGGAATTTGCACAACTATTTTAGCCCTATTCAACAACTCATGTTCCAAAGACTGTTTGGCTGGCACTGACATTGCCTGGGCTCCAGAGAGCTTTTCATATCTGGGGGTAACTATCCCTATGAGGTGGCAAGACCTGGAAGCCATCAATTTCTCCCCCTTGCTTACCTCCCTATCAGTGAGGCTGGCCGATGGCATAAGCTCCACTGATCCCTTCGCACTAAAGTAGAAGCTGTGCATATGTTCTTCCTCCCAAAGCTCTCATACCTGTTTAACAATCTCCCCATCCAGGAGTCCCCTAAGCTTTTTTGTACAATTGATAAGACAATATCCCTGCTACTTTGGGAGGGGAAAGCCGCTAGATGGAGCAAGGCAAAAATGCATGCACACTGGTCCTATGGAGGTATGGGGCTCCCATGCTTTCAACACAATCAAATCAGCCGTCATAGCCACCCAGGCATCGAAGTGATTTGTTCCCCTTCCCTTCTCCCCCCCCGGGTGGATATGGAGAGGAGACTCATGTCAGGTACACTGCTATGGTCACTGCTTCACCCTGCCTTTTCTGGAAACAAATGCCCCACCCCAGCCATGACAGATGGTATGCACGTGGAGGAACTGTATGGCTCTCTCACACTCTGAGCAGGGCCTGTGGTCCCCCAGTATGGTATACTCCCTTTGGAATAACAAGCTCCTGTGCATAGGCGGGAAGCTGATCCAGTGGGAAAACTGGGCTTCCAGCGACATTAAGGTCCTACAGGACCTCTATATTTCAGGTACAGTTGATCCAATGTCCTAAGAACAACTCCAGGCATGGTATTCACTCCCAACTAGAGACTTTTGGAAATTCCTACAAATCCATAGTATAGTCTCCAAGCTGTGGACTCAGGTGACCGAGGACCCCCACTGGGAATGGCTCAGCTCGCTACATAGGTCGGCCTCTCAAAAAGGCATCACAGGTGGCTTCTATAGGACCATAAGAGAAGCCCAACCTGACCCCACCAAAACCAGTGGGAAACATTGGGAGACCGAACTTGGGATCACCCTACATGCTGACACATGGAAGCTATGTTTAAGATTTGCCAACACGGCCTACAGGGACTCCAAGAGCCAAACTATTCAGCAGAAAATCCTACTGCGATGGTACAGAACCCCAGCAGCCTTACACTGTATGGGCCTTCTCAACCACTCCTCCTGTTGGAGATGCCATCAACCATCTGCTCATCTTCTCCATATCCTCTAGCAGTGTCCGAAGATTATTCCCTTCTGGGACATGGTGCTTGCTGATTGTTCTAGAGTAGTAGGCCAACCCATTTCACACTAACACAATGCTGCTACTGGGTGACCCCACCTCACTAATCAAGCTGCCTCCCTCTCTTCCAAAATGGGCTTTACTGGCTATCCTTGAAGCCAAGTGTGCTATCCTGATGCACTGGATAAAGCCCAATCCCCCCAACCCCTGGCATGGAGGTTGGCCCCTGCACATACAGCCACCTTGGAGAGGTCATTATATTCCCATCTTGGCCACCTTAACAAATACCAAAATAAGTGGGCTGCATACTTACAATCACACCTGTGCACAGTCCTACCCACTCCTCCAGCTAATCTGGCAATATAGGTACCCTACTTATCTATGAACCCCTCCGAATCGCCCTTTATCTGGAAGTACCTGTAGCAAAATATCAGTTAAAGTGTTTTCCCTCTAGGATAACTATCCCAATATCATCTCGCTTTATTTCATGAGTTTGATACCATTGATGTTTAACTAAGTAGCTTATGCTAGTTCATAACTTTACTAGCTTACCTTAGACTTACTCTTACTCGATCTTATCTGCTACAAGCATGTGGCTACTGTATTGCAAAGAGTTTTCTTCTCTCTGTATCTGTTATCCCTGCCTAAGCCTTGGTTTTGGCAATGCTGAAGCATGTCACTTGAAAAATCAATGAACTTTGATATGATAAAAAAGTAAATAAATCATACTGCAGTTGACTTGACTTCTGTACGAAGGGTCACAGCTGCCTCCTGCCCACGCCCTCACCTGGACTGCCTGCTGATCTGGATCTGTGTTCAGAGGAGTTGAGGTCAATTGGGGGCAACAGGGGTAGGGCTATGAGATGCCTGCTCACTTGCAAGGGCAGAAAAACCTTTGCTGCAAAAAAAGCAAAAATGGCCACCCCGCCAGTGCAGTAATGCTATGGTTTGCAGCGCCGACAACCCAATTTTGGAAATGAGCTAGAGTCATTACAGGGTCAGTCAGGGAGGACGAGCATCGCATGTCCAGTGGACTACTATTCTCCAGAGAGGCAGTTCGTCTGACAGCAGAGGAGTTACAGTGATCATGCATGGAAACATGCATGGTGCTGCCACTGCACAAATGCTCCTCAGTGCCATATGGGAGTAGGTCATGAAAATAAAAAACATCCTGGATAGCAGACAGATTGCCACACTTGGCAGTTCTCACACCCAGTAACTCAGACATAGTAACTGGGTCCTTGCTCAGTAGGTCAAACACACTTCTCACAACCCTGACTCACTGCAAAAAACATAACACGCATCTCCTTCTGGTTAATGAGAAAATAATTAACATTTGTTTTGGACCGGGCACTCGTCACAACAATACGGGCTAATGCTTGCCATGCTGCTGACCCAGGTTTGTGAACAACCCTGGGTTATTAGGGGCAGTCCGGGGTGGGAGATCAAGACCCAAAACACTCTCTCCTCCTCTGGGGAAGTAGGGCAGTCAGCTCCGATACACAGCTACCACCTGGGTGCCCCAGACTGCAGCATGCTTGCAAGCAATTTACTGGGCAGGGGTATGCCAGTGGTGATGCGCTCAAAGGTTATAGCTGAACTTGATCACACACACCCCCCCCGCTGGCATTCCAGTAACAAATGAAGAATGCAGGGCAAAGACCACTCACTGACACCGCACACACAACAGAGCCATCTCTCCGAGAACCAGGGTTACAGTAGGAAACATGCCAGATACATCTGAATGAGCATATCTATTACTCACACTAATTTGCAAACTCTGTCTGTCCAGATCACTGAACAGACAATGACAGGATTTCATATTGCTATATGCATCATGAATGTCAGTATTATGGTGGCAAGAACATCTCTGTTGGCAATTTAACTGTCGGGCAACAGTAGCAAACCCGATCCGGTGATGAAGTACAGTTACACTTGAATTTGCTGCAAAGACTGACATCGAGATACCCAGAAGAAAAACAAACACTCCATTATTTACCATTTACTCACCCGCCCCCACCACTATCACAACCCAAACACATGCAGGGGTGATAACTGTGCATTTCAATAGAAAACAAATGCCGTCAAAAATGAATGTTAAAGCAAAACTAAATTCATAATAGATACTTATTTCTGAAAAGAAATAAATCAATACAAACACAATTTTTATACAATCAATTTACTTTGCTGTCACGGTGTTCAGAACATAGATTTTAGTTTCACACAGCGCAAGCTATTTTGTTTGCCTTTACTAATCCTGGATAAGTAAAATAATTACAAAATAATCACCCCGACACAGATGAGTCACTAGAACTGCTAGCCATTATCCACATAACAATTTACAACACTTTCTTTCACAATGGCTTTCCCCTCGCAACTGCTGTCAATACAAGGACAACAAACTAATCCGCCGGTTTACGATTGCCAACTGAAGTGATTGCGCTGCTCGCTCACACTAAAATCGGGCACCAGCACATCGCAAGTCTCCCAACAACGTTGCATTCTGCTTGATTGGTTAAATCTTCACAGTAGTATATGCACATGTGAATGAACCATGTCGGGACGAACGGCTTGAAGATGACTGTCCGGGCGAAGGTCTATGCAGGTCTTGTCGCCAACACAAACCGCGACTCCTCATCTACAGAGATTAAACTACAAAAAAAAGGTACCACCTCTATATTACTGCTGGTTCGTTTCACAGTACACGATTTCTTGCCATTTTCAATGGAAATACTGCTGCTTTACCATTGGTGTCTCCAGACTCCACCAGTATCCCACATGACAGGGACTTGCAGCCAGTGGAGCATTTTCTGCTACATCGGAAAAATTCAGACCAGTTACCAATGCCTTTTATCTTAGAGGGAGTGGAGTTTGTGTTAAGCAAAAACTACAACATTTTTGATAACTAGCTTTTTCTTCAACAATGTGGAACAAGTGTGGCAGCTTTTGTGTCCTTGTATGCAAACCTATATGTGGGGCACTGGGAGGAGAGATTTATGATGTACAAAGCAATCCATTTAGAGACAAAAAACTAATAATGTGGTTCTATTTCAGTTTTTTTTTTTTTTTTTTAATTTGTTTAATTTTTTAAACCGAGGTGGACCCACTGAGACTAAGCAGTCCCTTTTTCAGGGGTGACCCGGGGTTAATTACATGGATATGATTGAAAGAATACAAATGTAACCCCCCTCTAAGGGCTTACCTTAATAGCCCCTCGTTTTCAAGTTTTTTCCCCCGTTGCCTTAGTTTCCGGGTGTCCCCCCCCCCCAGGCCTCCTGGTGTCCAAAAAGAGTCTCCTGAGCCATACTGCCCTTGAATCCAGCCCCATGATGCTTTAAAACTAAACCAATCTGCAATTCGCCATCGCTTGTTCTGCTCCTTGGGGTGGGCGGTAATCTTGCATGCACGAAAAGAGCATTTAAGTGCCAACAGCCAGCTTTGCAATCAGCTGGGGAGTGATTTGGAGGTCCTGGTGCCCCACTTATGTTAAATGGGGGACATTGATCTTGGGGGAGGCAGTGACAAGCCGACGAGAAATGAAAAAAAAAAGTTTGAACTCTGGTACACAATGAGAGCTCATGAATCATTCATGAACCTTCATGAATATTAATTGCCGCCTTGGGGGTGTATATTTTGGTGGCAGTGACAGTGATAGCTAAGCTGGTGGGCACAACTGGTCAGGAGTAGGGTTGCTTAATAGGGCACAAAAGGGGCTACACCACAGTGGGGTTTTATTTGAAATAAAATATTTTGCTTGGCTGCAACAGGGGTGAACAGGTGGAGAACTATGTTGGACTGCATCAGACTGAATGGGAGCAACCATGTTTGAGATACTGTGACCCCCCCCCCCCCAAACAGCAGCCAATCATCATTTTAGATGACAGACTGTGACCAAGGGACTCCTGGGAAAAAGAGGGGACTAATTCAGGTGCCTAAAACATGCCCCAATAAGCCATCAGAAAATATTGATCGCTATGGTTATGGACAATTGATAGGCTCAATCAGCCAATCAGAACCTTGGATTCTTGAGTGAAATTTAATGGATTTTCTGGGCTTTCTTGAGTCTATTCCTGGGCTTGTATGAGTCAGAGGTCTCCCGTGAGAGTGGATCTGGACTAGGGAGGCCTTTCCCAGGTCTCTAGTGGAGATTGCGGTCTTCAAGAAAGGATCAACAGGAGAAAGAGTGAGAGACTGAACTAATATCTCAATTCCCCAGCTACTCTGAGCTATGTGATTATACTGGAGAAGTGTTGCAGACACCCTGCACTGGTGGACTGAATTGGGCTGAGAGGACTGTGCTGATTATTTGAGTGCCACAGTTGCTGCTGAGGATTTGTTTACCTGTGTGGGACTGTGACTGTGATTTTGAAGAGGCAAAGCATCTGTGGACTTCAGGGTGCTAGCTGGGTGTTCTACTCTCCCAGAGTGAACTGGTTGAAGTGGCTGAGAGCTGTGTCCCAGCTGCAGCTTAAGAAAGGTATTGTGGACAGTTTCTACCTGGAAAGTGCAGACAGGTGTGCAGGGGTCTGTTGTATTTCTATCCCCCTGTGGTTTGCATCTGTGCTTCATCTAATTTAGGGCTAGCACCCACTGCTAACTGGCACTGGACTTTGCTTGAGATACTGCCTGTGATTTCCACAGTTTTCGAACTCAGTGCAGGGACTGCAGGAGGACCACCACAATTTGTGAGTTCTCACCCAGAGTCAGGGAGGGAATTAGCTAACCCCTTCTGAGTGGAGCTCACCATCTCAGGTCACTAGCACATGCTGGGGTGCAAGGGCACCTGTGGTCCTGGTGGGGAGCTGGGCCGTGGAGCCACTCCCGGGTCTGGGCCTACTGGGGCTGGTGTGTTCTGACACAGAGCTCTGCAACAGGCCAGAAGTGGCTGAAGGTGACAAGCAGCCAGACCTTCAATCAAGGGGACAAGCTACAAGATCCTTGAGCAAGATTCCATCTGCCCATTACTGCATGAAGCTCCGCGATCCAGGACGCTGGAGGCATTCGTTCCAGGAGTGTTTGGGTTCTGCAAAAACATGAGTACCTGGGACCTGGTTCCCAGAAATCAAGCAAGGGATTATAAAAGGGACTCAATTGCTTCCTCAAATCATTTTCCTCCTTTATCAGGGCCCCAACAGCCAGCCAACCCGTTGCAACAAACAGGACTGCACCTCGTGGGTACCCCTAAGAACTATCAGGGTAGACACTGGTACCAGTGGGGATGGGCCTCTGGGGGTGGACTCTTCCTATGGGCCCAAATGGTTATTGTTATTTATTCTTAGTAACCAGCTTTCTCTCCACAGCCATCCTTTGTCCCAGTATCCCTTCCCTATTCCTTACCCCCAATAATGCTGTGGTTTACCATTTGAAATCATGTGTGCAGTAATTATCTGAGTCTGTCAAATCATTACTGTTCATGGTTGTTGGTGTTACTGAACTGTTGGGTATCCAGTGTGTGGGGTGGTGGATAGGTGTAGCATCCTAGGGGGCTGTGCCAGCCAGTCACCTGACCCACTTCTAATTCTCTGTGGGTGGAGGCACCGCACTATTTTTATCTTTGGGGTGGAATCCCCGAACACCACCGTAACAGAACCCAGGTCCCTTAACCTGTTAAAGGGCCAACAGGCAGGGTAGTAGCACACTGGTACATGGCACCTGGGCTACAAAAGATACTTGTTCTCACTATATACAGGTATGTAATATCCCAGAACAAATCTTTACATACAGTGACAAAATGTATGAGTTATTTACATACGAATAAGTTCACATGGTATTTAAAACAGAGACTAGTTAGGCCGGGAAAATTCATAATGAGGCTCAGATATAAATTATATCAGCGATAACAGTGGCAGATACTTAGTTCAAGTAGGTGAGCTTTCAGGCCTTTCTTGAAACCACCTAGAGATAAGCATTATTTTAGACTGTTTGGGTTGGAATGGCAGAAGTGACCTGTCACCAGTGCCGTCTCTGTTCGTGGGACTAATAGCAGAGGGCAGTTGGAGGATTGCCTGCTTGGTTTGGTTGGTAGCAGACTGGATGGGCCTTGCGGTCCTTTTCTGCTGTCAGCTTCTATGTTTCTATGTTTCTATGTAGCAGATCTTCGAGGCTGGGTTTTACTGATGACATTATATGTGTCTAGAATGGCAGCTTGGAGTAAATTGATGACGTTTTGGAATATATTAACAATATCAACTTTAATTTAAAATTTACACATACAGCAAATGCAAACAATATACTGTATATTTTCTTAATATAACCTTACAGGCCAATCTAAGCTCAGCAGTCTCAATTTGTGGCCACATGAAAGAAACAGCTGCAAACAGTAATGCATTAGGATAGCACACATCCCCAAAAACTGATTTCAATCCCCTATTCTCAGTGCATGAGGATTAAAATAAACTGCACAGAAAATAAAGTATTTGAGGAACAGGCCCAGGAACTAACAAAGACTTAACTTATGAGGAAGGGGTACAAGCCTTCCGTCTTACAGGAGGCACTGAATAGAGTTTGAAACACAAAGAAGTGGGAATTGTTGGTAACTAGGAACAGAAACGAATGTGCAGAGCAGTTGGCCCCTCCTTGTACTATGGTCCAAGATTTTAGTCCAGTGGAAGGAGAAATTGGGACTGTCACTTTAATAGTGAAAACTTCAGTAAGATAGCTGAAGTACTAGGGAGGCATGTGGCCACCATACATCCAGGCATGGACACCACCCAGAAATGGGCCATCATAAAACTGGGACTGGTGGAGGCCACAAACTCCTGTACTGAGTGGAGGAATAAGAAGGCTAGGTCTAATAAACCAAGTTGGTGGACCAAAAAAGTACAGACCAAGGTGTGGAAAAAAAGGGCGGCCTTTAAAAACTACAAGAGGACTGGTAGAGTAGCAGATAAGGAAGGGAAGATTATATCAGGTGCTCTAGGGAGGTGACCAGGGTGGTAAAGTCAGCAAAGGCGATGAAAGAGCTAAGGCTTGCTCAAGGGATTAAAAGGGGTGAAAGGGGATTCTTTAAATATATTAGGGATAGAAGGAGCTGCAGAGTGCAGATTTCTAGGCTTAAGACAGAAGGTGGATGGGTGGAGAAGGGGGGGGCTTAACAGGCAGACATATTAAATGAATAAGTCTGTTCAGTTTTACAAGGGGAGTGGAGGATACCTGGTCAACAGGAGCAGGGTATGGTAAGGAAAGAAGGAGGGGGCAGGGAGATGAAGAGAAAATCCCTGCACAGAGAGTACTAGAGGAACTATTGTCTCTACAGACAGATAAAGCACCAGGACCGGATGGGGTGCACCCAAGGGTCCTAAATGAGCTGGTGGGGGTCCTGGTCGCACCTCTGGCACAGGTGTTCAACACATCACTTCCAATGGGATGTGTACCCCTGGAATCGGAGGATGGCACATGTGGACATCACAAAGGTGGCTCTCGGGAGAAACCAGGGAAGTACAGGCTGGTCAGCCTCACGTCAACTGTGGGGAAATTAATGGAGACTATTCTGAAGGAAAGAAGAGTGGCATTCCTAGAGGAGAATGGTCTCCTTGATAGGCAACATGGATTCACCAAGGGAAGGTCTTGCCAGACCAACCTTGTGTCCTTTTATGACAGGGTGACTACAGCTCTGGATGAAGGCAAAGCGGTTGATGTCCTGTACTAAGACTTCAGCAAGGCCTTTGACGCTGTGCCACATGGGAGGCTAATAGGCAATCTGAGGGACCTGGGGTGGGGGAGAAGGTGCTCAGATGGATTGGAAGCTGTCAGAAAAACGGTGGTGGCTAGGGGGAACTATCAACACCACAGGCAGTCATAAGTGGGGTAACGCAGGGCTCAGTGCTGGGACTGACATTATTCAACATCCATGTAGCAGAGCTCAGTGCTGGGACTGGCATTATTCAACATCCACGTAGCAGGGCTCAGTGCTGGGACTGGCATTATTCAACATCCACGTAGCAGGGCTCAGTGCTGGGACCGGCATTATTCAACATCTACGTAGCAGGGCTCAGTGCTGGGACCGGCGTTATTCAACATCCACGTAGTAGGGCTCAGTGCTGGGACTGGCATTATTCAACATCCACGTAGCAGGGCTCAGTGCTGGGGCTGGCATTATTCAACATCTATGTAGCAGGGCTCAGTGCTGGGACTGGCATTATTCAACATCTACGTAGCAGGGCTCAGTGCTGGGACTGGCATTATTCAACATCTACATAGCAGGGCTCAGTGCTGGGACCGGCGTTATTCAACATCCACGTAGCAGGGCTCAGTGCTGGGACTGGCATTATTCAACATCCACGTAGCAGGGCTCAGTGCTGGGACCGGCGTTATTCAACATCTATGTAGCAGATGTGGCAGACTGGATTGGGACCAAATGAGCCAGTTTGCTGATGACACCAAACTGGGAGTAGTGGTGGATGGGGGGGGACTACAGAAAGATCTAGAGGCATTTTGGAGAGATGGTCATACACCTGGCAGTTGGGTTTCAATGCTAAGAAGTGCAGCATTATGCACTTGGGAAACAAGAATCCTAAATACAGTTACCAACTGGGAGGGGTGCAGTTATCTGTATCTGCTGTGGAAAAAGATCTAGGTGTGACGATCAAGGCCATATGAATCACTCTGCACCATATAGGAAGGTGGCGGCAAAGGCCAATAAGATGCTGGGGTGCACAGTGAGGGGAAAGATATATTATGATATCCCATAATTCAGTCTCCCAACCTACACTATACCAAGGTCGGGAGACCGATTTTCAAAATCCCTATGGGGACTTGTGTTATGCGGTGGGGGGGGGGGCTCCACCCACTGCACCCTACTAACTAAACTAACCAACTCCAAGGGGGAGTGGGTTTCAGAGTTGGTAGTAAAGTTGGGGGAGGTGCAAAAATTTAATCTGCAAAATGTTCCCCTACCAGGAACAGAACCACGTCCCCAAAAGCCTACTGACCAACCTGCAAGAGCATTAGTGTTCCACACCATGGAGCAGCTTGAACAACTCATCGCTCCACTGCCCTCAAAAGGTTATGCCAGGTAGAACCATGTTCCATGGGCCTAACCTAGCATTTCGCCAGGCGAAACAATTTTGATTTTGGGCAGAAATGTCAGGCACTCCTCATTTCGGGATACCAAAGCAGAGTCTGTAAATGTCGGGACCCTCAGCTTTAGTATCCAGATAGGATACCGAGGGGAATCACCTCAAGGAGTGAGTAAGTGATTCTGCCACTGTACAGGGCACTGGTGAGGCCGCACTTTAAATACTGTGTGCAGGTCTGGTGCCCCTTCTTAAAAGGGGTATCAGGCTGCTCTGGAGTGGATACAGAGAATGACAACCAGGATGCTAAGTGGGATGAGGGAAAGGTCCTTTGAGCAGAGACTATGGAGGCTAAATATACTGTGTGAGGGACAGAAGGGACAGAGAAGATATGATTGAGACCTTCAGATACTTGAAGGGCATGAATAGGGTTCACCAGGAGGGTCTGTTCAAGTATAGAAAGGAAGGGATCACAAGAGGGCATACTCAGAAATTGGGCGCCTGGGGGGGGGTCAGGAGAGAAATGAGGAGGCACTTTTTCACAGAGAGTGGTGGCACCATGGAATGCTTTGCCTGTGGAACTGATAATGCAAACATCAGTAAGAGGATTTAAGAGGGGGTGGGACAGGGTTAAGGGCAAAATCAGAACTGGGAAGAAAGTGGAGGGAGGAGGTAACACAGATGATGTATTCAAGTAGAAAGATGGGGAGATGAGGGGCAGCATCAGTACTGAAAACTGAGAGCTGCACACTCAAGCATACTTGAGACACAGTAATGCCTCTATTTGCTGTCATCTTGGTATGTTCGTATAAACCAAGGGTAACAGTTAAGAAAGGCAAGAGTTTAGGTGAGCTTCTGACCTCCAGTCACTTTATTTGGACACAGCAACAGGAACAAACAAGCAAACGTCGGTTCCCCACATGACCCCACTGGTTTCATAAATGCAGATTCTGTAATGTCTGCAGAATGTTAATGACTCATTCAAATTATGCTAGTTTTTTCCCTCTCATCTCCTGTCCACCTGACTGTTTCCTTGTCTCCCTCCCTTCCTTTCTAAGCATGCCCTGGATTATTTCTCCTGACCCTTCCCGTTAGGTTCACCTGAGTAAATATGTACATATTGTATAGTCTTGCTGTAAATATTTTGGTTGCTGTGCAGAATATGTTTTGCATTTTTCCCCACATTGTATGAAATTGTGTTTGTTCATTGTATAGGAGTCACCCTGTGCTTGTGCCTAACTGTCCTCCGTGCACTTGTCCCTCAGTGTGTATTTACAACCATGTGTTTGTTACAAATTGTATTGTATCAGCCTCTGTTACAATCTGGACAACTGGACGCTTGGTAAATGGGCAATTTGCCCACATGCCTTTCCAGTATAAAATAAAAATGAAATGAAATATGCCTCAGAAAGGAGTGAAAATATTCATCCACTCCAGCACTATAAAAATGTTAAAATCAGGCAGTTTGACTTGCAGGATCACATACGTGGTATCCATTGTTTGGTGCCCCTGTGGATTACAGTATACTACTAGCCTTTTAAAAACTAGGATTCAGGAACATGTAAGGGCTATTAAAAATTGTGCAAATGCTGCTGGAGCACATTTTGCAGTGGCCGAATCCGGCTGGCTTGAAGTGTACGGCTCTGGCACATGTACCCCGTCCCCAACTTTTTTCTAGTAGGGACAGATCACATCTTGTACTAAGAAAAGAAAGCCACTGGATTCTGACATTGGACACATTGAGCCTCTATGGCTTAGTGGCTACTGCCACTTGCCCTCTGGGTGATCACACTCTGTTCCACTCCAACAAGCTCAGTCTCGCTGAGGATATTCAGCAACTCAGACACCCTAAGTTATGTATATCCTATTGTATATTATCCTACAACAGATAAGTCTTTGAAAATGAGATGCTATGCTTATCTACCAGTACTGTGTTTTGTATTTTTGTGCACTTCTGATGAACTATGCTATGCAATAACTTTACTGTTTGCACTAGACTGTATTCAGTATTTCCTGTACTGTATTTCTGTACTTGTATTTATCCTGTACTGCATTTTTTGTACTGGTATGTAGTCTTGTGCCAGCTTCGTGACCTGGGTTGTACCTGAAAATGGTTCATTGGATCAGTGCGCCTACCCGGTAAACACATATATACATAAACTAAATGAAGAAGTCGATCTTCGCCCTTCCTTAAAGAAATGCCCCTACTTCTCTGTAGTTTTCTGGACTGTAACTCTTGCTCAAATGTATATTTAGAAAATATAGGGGTATGTGAATCTCATCTTATTATAGTTAATGTAATGCGTGGAAATTAATTAATAATTCTAATATTTTTCCTCCCTTTTTTACTTTAATGTTTTCATTGTTTCCTTCTCTTTCAGCCTTAGATAGAATAATCCTGTCTATTTCTATTGAAAAACAGTCAGAAGAAACTTAGCGTTCTGACTTGAGAATGATTCCATGACCTGATGGTTAGCCAAGTTCACTTATTTCCCCTACTTGATATCATTTTAATGATTAGTTTCATATCAAGTTTGATTTATATAATTTTTTAGCTTATTATTCAGATATTAGATGTGATACAACAATGGTTAGATAAATTACTTTGATAAATCATTCAAATATATTTGTGTTGTAGCATGTATCATACCTACTTTGTTATGATGGCCACCCTTTGACCCAATTTCAGCCTAGGTCTCTGCCCCTCCCCAAATTAACTTCTTTGGGACTTGGAGGTGGTTTTAGGCATGTGCCTTATATAATGAATACATTTTGTATACTGATTATCAGTACAAATGGGGTGGATCTTGTATTAATTTTTGGAATTTTAGGCTAGTGGCTACCTACATTCAGTGTCTGCTGGTCATTTGTTTTGCCAATATTTATTTCATTTCAGTTAGCATTCTCAGTTTGTCTAGAATTATTAAATCAGTACATAAATGAAATGGAAGAATGTTCATTTAGCCAGAAGGATACATCTCCCCCCCGACCTGACTGTTGACTTTACATTATTTGGCTTTTAGTGCACTTGCAAATAATGTTTCTGTTGTGTTCCTTTATATCAGTGAACTGTGGGCTGGTATCACTGTTCTGACATACCCCTAAGTAAGACTCAACGGCCGAAATGCTGGGGCTGCCAGTTGGCATTCTCTGGATTGTCTCCTGAATAAACAGATTTCTACTTTTGAATTGCTTATTTGCTGCTCATTTCAAGTGTGCACATCATTTGTTTGATGAATTACATCTGCCCCCATATCTGTGAGTGGGATGTGTTATTATTTAATGCTAGCCCAGATAACTCAAATGTAATGCGGGTGTTTCTTCTGGGTCCACATTCCAGATGCCCCCACACCTAACAAGAGTGATGAATTTAATCTGCCCATTCCTGTGAGTGGGTATTTATGGAGCATAAGTTACTGGGATGTTACTTTTCAGTGTTAGCTCAGATATGTAAAATGTTATGCAGTAACAGTTCTGGATCCCATTCCAGATATCCATACACCTAATGAAATGACAGAAATGACAAATTTAATCTGTCCCAGCTCCAGTCATCTACAAAATGCCAGCTCAGATATCTACACATTATGGGGGAACTGTTCTGGATCCACATTGCAGATGTCCTTACATCTAATGGAATCATAAATTAAATCTGCCTCCTATTCCTGTGAGTGGGATGTGTTACTATTTAGTGCTAGCCCAGATAACTAAAATGTAATGGGGGCTCTCTTCTGGGTCGACATTCCAGATGCCCCTACACAAACAGAAGTAATTAATCTAATCTGCCCCATTCCCGCAAGTGGATATTTATGGGTCACCCTAGAAACAGGAAATGGGACAGCCATAAGAACTGGGGTTGTCTACAGGCCCCCAGACCAGGGGGAGGACATAGACACATTACTGTTAGAGGATATACAAAACATGACAGCTAAAGGGGAGGTTCTGATAATGGGAGACTTCAACATGCCGGCTACAGATTGGTCAATACCAGCAGGAACATCTGCCAGAACTAGACACATAGTGGATTCCCTGCAGGGGGAGGGCCTCAAACAACTGGTACAACAACCCACAAGAGACAGGGCTATCCTAGATCTAGTACTGACTAACAGGGAAGGGATCACAGATCTCAGGTAGAAGGTTACCTGGGGCCAGTGACCATCACATGGTATGGTTCAATTTGGCTACTACATCTAAATCATCCATTCCAAGGCAAAATATGGGACTTCAGAGGAGCTGACTTTGATAAGATGGCCAACAGAGTTAAGCTAGCCCTGGCAAAAAGAAACACAGGTGAGGGTACAGGCAAAGTGGGCAAGCATTAAGGATGCAATACTTGAAGCAACATCCCATTGTGTTAGACAGAAAAGGAGCGCAAAAGAAAGGAAACCACTTTGGTTCTCAAATACAGTAGCAGAAAAGGTCAGAGCCAAAGGCTGGCCTTCCAGGAAATATAAGGGAACACAGCGGGATGAAGATAGGGAGGCATACCAAACTGCCCTAAGGGAAGTGCGGAAGGCGGGAAGGCAGTAAGGCAGGCAAAGTCCCAAACTGAGGAAACACTAGCACGAACAGTAAAAGAAGGTGACAAGACTTTCATAGATACATTAGTGAAAGGAAAAAGTCCAGAGGGGTATTAAGCTTAATGGAGAAAAGGGAGCATGTGAGGAGGAGGACAGTAAAGCATCTATCCTAAATAGATACTTTTGCTCAGTATTTACTGAAGAGAAGGTAGGGCAGGGCCCACAGCTCAGCACCATGGACACAGGGGAGGGAGGTGAGCACTACCCTTCACAAAAGAAATTCCTACAAGAGCTTGCTAAGCTCAGGTGGATAAGGCAATGGGACCTGATGGCATACATCCCAGGGTATTTAAGGAGCTAAAGGTGGAACTAGCAGAGCCATTAGCAGAACTGTTTAGTGAGTCTCTGAGCACAGGAGAGGTCCCAGAAGACTAGAGAAGGGCTCATGTGATCCCGCTCCACAAGAGTGGTAGCAGGGAGGAGGCAGGGAACTACAGACCAGTCAGTCTTACCTCAGTAGTGGGCAAGATTATGGAGGCACTCCTTAAGGAAAGGATAGTGCAACACCTGGAATCCATAGGGGCACAGGATCCAAGACAGCATGGGTTTACAAAAGGAAGGTCCTGTCAAACTAATCTCATAGATTTCTTTGACTGGGTAACTAGAGTGGTGGACCAAGGGGGAGTAGGGTTACCACCTTTTAAGAAGCCCAGTGTGGGACATTTCTAACTAAAACAAGATTTTTCACAGGACAGTACATGACCTTGACCAATACAACAGGTGTGTTTTCTCTAGATAATCAGAATTAAGGCTAGGAATTGTAGTTTCTTAGCTGCTTCTGTTGTTTCTTATCATTTTAAGGTATTTTAGTTAAGATATGATAGTTTACTGCAACATTTAGTGGAAAATTAGAAAATGTTTTTACTACAACAAAGTCAGGACATGTAGTATTTTTCATGTTTTTTTTGCAGGACACAGCTGCCCAAATCAGGACTGTCCTGCGAAAATAGGGACAGGAGGCAACCCTAAGGGGGAGCAGTTGATGTCGCCTACCTTGACTTCAGCAAAGCTTTTGACACTGTTCCACATAGAAGATTGATAAATAAGCTGGGTAGGCTCAGGGTGGGTCAGAAGTTGGTCAACTGGGTGGCAAACTGGTTGACGGGCAGAAAACAGAGAGTGGTGATAAATGGTATACAGTCAGAAGAGATGCAAGTCACAAGTGGGTACTTCAGGGATCAGTCCTGGGGCAGTCCTCTTCAACATCTTCATTAGTGACCTTGCAGATGGACTAGAGGGTAAGCTTGTCTGTTTGCAGATGACACCAAGATCTGCAACAGAGTAGATGATCCAGATGGGGTGGGCAGAATGAGAAGAGATCTGGATAAACTAGCAAAATGGTCGGAAGAGTGGCAACTGGGATTTAATGCAAAGAAGTGCAAGATCATGCACATAGGGAAGAGAAACCCTGAAGCCACCAATAGGCTGGGAGGGAGTTGCTAGCTCACAAAGGAAGAAACAGACTTGGGCATCATCATCACTGATGACCTGAAATCATCCAAGCAGACCTCTAAGGCAGTAGGTAAGGCTAGGGGATGTTAGGATGTATTAGTAGGGTATCACAAGTCGTAAGAGGGAGGCAATAATCCTCTTTACAAGACACTGGTTAGGCCCCATCTGAGTACTGCGTGCAGTATTGGAAGCCACACCTTCACAAGGACATTAACCAAATTGAAGCAGTCCAGAGAAGGGCAACCAAAATGGTGCAGGGACTGCATCAGAAGACATATGAGGACAGATTAACAGAGCTCAATATGTATACCCTTGAGCAAAGGAGGAGAGAGGTGATATGATCAAGGCATTCAAACACCTTAAGGGCATTAACAAGGTGAAAGAGTCTAACATGTTTAAGTATAAGAAAATAGCAGGACAAGAGGACACAGCATGAGATTAGAGGGGCCGATTAAGGGGAAATGAGGAAATTCTTTTTCACAGAAAGGGTGGTGGATGCATGGAATGGCCTACCTCAAGAAGTGGTGGCTATGAATACAGTGCAGGGCTTCAGACAGGCATGGGATAGGCATAAGGGAGCAATACAAATGAGTAAGAATAGATAGGCCACTGACAGAGCAAAGGCCGATGGCACATTTATAAGGTAGAAAAAGAAATGTGCAGACTGGATGGGCCTTGTGGTCCTTATCTGCCATCAACTTCTATGTTTCTCTGTTTCTGTGTTAGTGGATGTGTTACTTTCAGTGTTAGTTCAGATACATAAAATGCTATGCAGGAACAGTTCTGTTTTCATTCCAGATGCCACTACACCAAATGTAGTGACACATTTAGTCTGCCATAATTCCTGTCATCAACGGAGTGTCAGTTCGCTCAGGTAACTAGAATGTTATGGATGGAGGAACTGTTCTGGATCCACATTGCAGGTGTCCCTACACCTAACTGAGCCATGAATTAAATCTACCCCACATTTCTGTGAAGGGTGATCTATGGAGTACAATTTACCTCAGATAACTAAAATGTAATGGGGGGGACTGTTCTGGATCCACATTCTAGATGTCCCAACACCTAATGGAGTGATGAATTTAATCTGCCCCATTCCCGTGAGTGGGATGTGTTACTATGGAGTGTTAGCTCAGATATCCAAAATACTAAAGCAGCACTTAGCTGTTTGCATCTGCAGAATGTCTTGCTTGCATGCTGTAGCACACACAATTCATTATAAAATCAAAAGGTGGGGTAAATAGTGCCACTGTGGTAGGGAAAATGTTGCTCCAGTGTGTACACTATAGCTTACATGCTACATGTATTCCTACACCCTTGCTCTCAAGTTTTAGCTCAGATAATGTCATGGTTTCAAGAGAAACTATTCTGGATACATATTTTAGATGACTTTATATGTGATAGATTTCATCTGCCCCCATTCCTATAAGTGGGGTGAGTTACTACCGAGTGTTAGCTCAGATCACTAAAATGTTATTTGGGAAACTGTTCTAGATATACAACTTCAGCTGAATCTACATTTCAGATGATCCAGCGCCTAACAGATTCAATCTGTCTGCATTCGTGTATGAAACAAATACATCAGTTTGAACAGCATTTACATTAAAATAGAATATAGTGTCAATAGAATGCATTCATAACTAAATTCATCTAAAGGTTCCACAACCCAGTTATAAGTGTGTGTCAGTAGACAGTGTTGTCCTACTGGTAAAAGCACAACTTGAGGAACTGGGAGATCACAGGTTCAAACCCCACCAGAGCAAAATATTTATTGCATGGCCATAAGCAAAGCACAGCCTCCCCATTTCTCCAGTTTACCAAGCTGTGGACCCACTGAATACATAGTATCACTTCTTAGCTACAGAATCATTTCCAGGTGACCATTTCAGATTCAGCCAACTACACTCTAACACACTCTAATGAGAGTGCACAGTCACATAATTACTCACAGCTGATCTAAATCAAGTGGGCCAATGAGGAAAGAAGAGCCAAGAGAAATCAATGTATACAGAGAATGAGTTCTTCAAAGTCAGGGACTGCTTTAGGATTACTTGATTGGCACTTAAGCACAGTGGAAACTATGCAATCTCAGTAAAGGAACATTCAGGATTGAAATACAAATATAAAGTTAGAATGCATCTAGAGATAGGAGATTCAACAAAAAGTAGACAGTTTTGTTTTAGAGTAGCAAAGTATGGCATTGAAAAAGATATTGGAAAATGAAGGCACTGGGGCAAACTTTCTAAAGTGTGTCAGTTCAGAAGAGTACTCTGTCAAAAGCTGAAAGTTCAAGTTAAAATGGGCATTCCTTAATTTGTTCAAAGATAAGTGCTGATTGTATGTGGTATTGAAAGAAATATGCATCAAACTGGAAAATGAGGTCACTGGAACAAAGTTTTTAAATTGTGTCAAGTAGTGTAAGACTAAGGCAAAAGTTGAAAAGTTTAATTCAAGTTAAAACCCTCATTCCTCAATTTTATTCAAATACAAGTGTTGATTGACAGTGGGTACTGAAAGACATTTGTGGAAGTTTCTTTAAAGCAAGGCTTCTTTTCAGCAGGCTGCAAAGCTCTGCTACACCATCCTAGATGAAACTGAATTCTAGAATATGTTCATAAACAAGACTTGATGGTACATTCAATTTTGGCAGCATATATAATATACAGCTATGTAAAACAGAGGAGTCTTAGGGATAACATTTTTACTTGTCATGAAGTTGTGTGTTACGCATAGATGCATTTGTAAATGAGATTCATCTCAATTTGCTATCCAATAAAACCTGATGAATGATGATGAATTTATTTGATATAAAGAAACACAATGGGGCAAGAGAAAACAAAAACTCCTACTTTGTGCCCCCCCCCAATATGGTTGCATTTAGCTTTCCATTTACAAGTGGATCACCAAGAAGACGAACGGCAAAGAAAGACAATCTTTAAAAGGGGTTTGGCTTTAGAGAGTATGAGAATAATTTTGATTGTAACACTGTTTTGCTAAGAACAAAGTCCTCACAGCAGGTGAATAAGAGATAAGCTAATCAATCATAGAACTTCTTATTTCATTGTTAATCTCTAATCTTTCAGTTACAGTCCTCAGAATCTTACTTCACAGTCTTTCCTTTGCTGACCTATATAGCAAAAGAAGATTACAATTCACTGTGCTCCCCCAGCCCATTCTCATTTCACACAAACAAACAAATGCTGTATTCCCAGGGGGACCTTTTATACAGTAACAAAATACTCAACAAGACTGCTCAGAAAAAAGATGCCATTCATTGTCTTCAAATTAGTTGTGAATCACTAGTGCCCTCTACAGCACGGAGGACAAAAGTATATATGCCACAAATGTGGTACTATTCAAATGCTAATGTATAAAACAGAATACACTGCACAAACCATTTGGCTATTTATCCTTTAAAAAAACAAAACAGTATGACCATTAAGTCAGTGTAGTAAACCCCTGACTGCTACCAACAGCCATGCCGGTCTGCCTGCTGTCATGTCCATTTGTGCACTGCTCTCTCACAGTTGTCCAAAGGGCTTGCTGTAGTTAAGCACTTGTCTATTTCTCAAACAAAACAAAAAAAATTAAAAAGTTGAAGGACAACTCTGTTAGTGTAGTATGGCTCTACTATGTAGCCTAGCTTCCCTGGCTGTCTGCTATCATGTCTGTTTGTGTGCTGCTTTGTCACAGTTGTCCAAAGAGCTAAATGCATTTAAACACTTCCTATTTTTCTTTAAATAAAAATTGTAGGACCAGGCGGTCAGTGTAGTATACCGTCCCTTGTTGCCACCTTGCATGTCTGTCTGCCTGCTGTCATGTTCATTTGTGTACTGCTCTGTTACAGTTGCATTTAAGCACTTGCCTATTTTTCCTTAAAAAATATTTCAGGACCATTTGGTCAGTAGAGTATGCCATTGTTGTTTCCAACTAGCGTACCTGTTTGACTGCTGTCATGTCCATTTGCATACTACAAAGGCTAGTTCCATTTAAGCACTTGTCAAAAAAAATGGACAACTGTGTCAGTGCAGTGCTCCTCTGCTCGTTGCCAACTAGCGTGCCTGACTGGGTGCTATCATCTCCATTTGTATGCTACTTTCTACAGTAGCCCAAAGATGGACTTGAATCTAAGCACTTGCATGTTTCCATAAAAAAATGGAGGACTATTCGGTCAATGTAGTCAAGTTGTGTACTGCTATGTCACAATTCCCAAAGGGCTACTTGTATTTAAGCAGTTGTCTATTTTTACAAAAAAAATAAATGAGGACAAGTCTGTCTGTGTACTATGCCTCTGCTCGTTGCTAACTAGGGTGCCAGGCTGTGTGCTGTTAGCATATCCATTTGTATACTGCTTTCTTACACTTTCCCAAAGAGCTAGTTGCATGTAAGCACTTGGATGTTTCCATAAAAAAAAAAAAAAAAAAATTGTAGGACCATTCAGTCAATGTAGTATGCCATCAGCTTCTTGCCACCGAGTGTACCTGGCTGTCTGCTGTCACATCCTTTTGTGTACTGCTCTCTCACAGTTGCCTAAAGGGCTAGCTGAATTTAAGCACCTGTTTACTTTTCCTTTAAAACAAAATTGTTTCACCATTTGGTCAGTGTAGTACACCTCTGTTGTTGCCTCCAAGGAGACTTGTCTGACTGCTGTCATTGTGTACTACTGTTACACAGTTGTCCAAAAAGCTAATTGCATTTAAGCACTTGGCTATTTTTCATTACAAAAAAAATAAATTTGTAGGACCTGGTGGTCAGTGCAATATGCCTCTGCTTGTTGCTACATAACAAGTCTGCCTGCCTACCGTCAGGACCAGTTGTGTACTTCTCTCTCACAGTTGCCAAAGGGCTAGATGCATTTAAGCATTTAGCTAATTTTCCTTTAAAAAACAAACTGTAGGGCCATTTAGTCAATATAGTGTGTTTCTTTTGTTTCCACATAGCATTCCTGTCTGCCTGCTGTCACGTCCGTTTGTGTTCTGCTAAGTCACAGTTGCCCAAAAAGCTAGTTGCATTTAAGCACTTGACTATTTTTCCTAAAAACAAAACTGAAGGCCAAGTCTTTTAGTGAAGTATGCCTCCACTTGTTTCGAACTAGTGTGTTTTAAGAAACATAGACTTTGATGGCAGATAAGGACCACTTGGCCCACCCAGTCTGCCCATTTCCCTACCTATTGGATAAGCTGCAGATTCTAGTTAACCAACAGCCTACTTCCTGCAACCCCCACTATAATTGCCTTATGTCTGTCCCATGCATGATTGAATTCCCCCACTGTTTTAGACCCCACAACCTCTCCAGGAAGGCTGTTCCATGCGCCCACCACTCTCTCCATGAAAAAAGAATTTCCTCACATTACCCCTGAGCCGTCCCCCTCTAACTTTAAATTGTGTCCCCTTGTTCTTACACATCTCTTTTTCTGAAAGATGCTACCCTCCTGGACTTTGTTGATTCCCTTGAGGTACTTAAACGTTTCTATCATGTCCCCGTCCCTCCTTTCATCAAGGGTATACATATTAAGATCTCTCAGTCTCTCTTCATATGGTTTCTGATGCAGACCCTGCACCATTTTAGTTGCCCTCCTCTGGACTGCTTCCATCCTGTCTATGTCCTTGCATAGATGAGGTCTCCAAACTGCACGCAGTACTCAGATAGGGTCTCACCAACTGTCTGTATAGAGGGATAACCACTTCCTTTTTCTACTTGTGATGCTCCTCCCTATGCATCCCAGTATCCCCTGTCTCTCCTTACTGACTTCTCACATTGCTTACCCACCTTTATGTCATCTGATATGACTACACCCAGATCCCTTCCATTATTGTTGTCATTAGTACCTCCTGCTATTGTGTACTCTTCTCCTGGATTTTTATTTCCCAGGTGCATTACTTTGCACCTCTTTTGCATTGAATCTAAGTTGCCATATGTCTGACCATTCCTCCAACCTTGCGAAGTCCCTTCTCATCCTTTCTACCCCCCCTTGTGTATCAGCTCTGTTACAGATCTTTGTATCATCCGCAAAGAGGCATACCTTTCTTTGCAATGTCACCTATAAAGACGTTAAAGAGGACTTGACCCAGTACTGAGCCCTGAGGTACTCCACTAGTAACCCCCGTTTCTTCAGAATGTGTTCCATTCACTATTACCTTCTGTGTCCTGTTGTGCAGCCATTTTACTACCCAGGCTACCACCCTGGGACCCACTCCCAGGCTGGCTATCTTGATTATTAATCTTTTGTGTGGGACTGTGTCAAATGCCTTGCTAAAGTCTAGGTAGGCCATATCCACAGCCACTCCCTGGTCTATTAATTTGGTCACCCAGTCAAAGAAATCGATTAGATTCGTCTGACATGACCTTCCTGCTGTGAATCCATGCTGCTTTGGGTCCTGTGCCCCGCTGACCTCTAGGTACTCAACAATTCTTTCTTTCAGAAGTGATTCCTTCATTATCCCCACCACTGAGGTCAAACTAACAGGTATGCAGTTTCCTGCTTCTGTCTTGCTCCCACTTTTGTGAAGGGGAATCACATCTGCCCTCCTCCAGTCCTCAGGTACCACCCCATCTTCCCATGATTTGTTAAAAAGTGTGGTTAGTGGTGTTCTAGGTCCTCCCTTAGCTCTTTTAGGATTCTGGGGTGAATCCCGTCAGGCCCCATTGCTTTGTCCACCTTGAGTTTTAGGAGTTCTTTCAGTGCTCTTTCTTCTGTAAATGGACTGGTGTCAACCCCACTATCCAGAGTGCTTCTACTGTTTGGTTTAGGTAACTCCTCCTCTTCTTCTTTTGTGAACACTGAGCGAAAGTATTCATTCAGTATCTCTGCCTTTTCACTGTCTCCCTCTGCCCACCTCCCCTCCCTCCCCTTTATTAATCTTCACTATCCCTCCATTAACCTTTCTATGCTCCCTAATGTACCTATAAAAGGTTTTTCCACACATTAATCAGTCTCATAGTACTGTGTATACTGTTTTTGGTGCTGACACAACTCTTGACTGGTGTCGTGCATTTTTTTTGCGTTACTTTAATATTTTTCCCTATCATCTCCATTTGCATACTGCTTTTTCACACTTGCCCAAAGGGCTAGTTTCATCTATGCACATTGCCATTTTTTCTTGAAAAAGTTGTAGGACCATTTGGACAGTGTAGTACACTTCTGCTTGTTGCCAAGTAGCATGACTGTCTGTCTGCTGTCATGTACATTGAGCGCCACTCTCTCACAGTTGCCAAAGAGCTAGTTCCATTTAAGCAATTATTAATTTTTGCCAAAAAATAAATTCTAGGACAAGTTGGTCAGTGTAGTGTGCCTCTGCTTCTTGCTGCCTAGCTTGCCTGGCTGTCTGTTGCCACTTCCAGCTGTGTACTGCTCTGTCCCTGGTGCCTGGGGGGGCCAGTTGCAGTTCCAATCAATCAGAGTATGCATGTCATTGTTGCCACCTAGCAATCCTCCTGGCAAGCTCTCACATCTATTTATGTACAGCTCTTTCACAAAAGCCCAATGGGCTAGTTGCATTAAGCACTTTAAAAAAATGGTAGGACCAGTCAGTAAGTGTTATATGCCTTTGCTTGTTGCATGCTGTCTTGCCTGGCTGTCTGCTGCCACGTCCTTTTGAGTACTACTCTATCACTGTTGCCTAAAGGGATAGTTGCATTTAAGTACATTGCTATTTTACTTTAAAAAAAAATGTAGGACCATTTGGCACTTCTGTTGCTTCCATCTAGCATGCCCCTCTGCCTGCCGTCATGTCTATTTCTGTACTGCTATGTCACAGTTGCCTAAGTGTCTCATTGAGTTTAAGCACTAGTAAATTTTTCCTGAAAAAAAAAAAACTGAAGGACAAGTCTGTCAGTGTAGTACTCCTCTACTTGTTGCCAATTGGCATCCCTGGCTTTGTGCTGTCATCTCCATTTGTGTACCATTTTCTCACAGCTGCCCAAAGGACTAGTTACATCTAAGCTCTTCTCCATTTTTTCCTTAAAAAAAGTAGGATGCCAGCCTGGCGGCACTGATTGCTGAGGTGCTGGATGCCTTACCTCATGCTACGCCAGTGACCCTGTTTGGGAACGAGCAGGGGCAACCGAGGGTTGGCAGGGGAGGAGAAGGATTGAGCAACTGATGGGCTGCTCTCCTTCTCTGGTTGGGGAGGGTTGCACTCTTCCACTGCCATACTGCCACCTAGGAGATCCCAGGTGGTGGTGGTGGTGCAGTCGGGGTGCAGCAGAATAGGAGGGGAAGACGTCGGCCAAGGGTTGGAGCGAAAAGGCATGTCTCAATGTTCCTTCATCTCCTTGACTCTCCCTGCATGCCAATGTCTGTGGGACAAAACTAAAAAATCAGGAGGAAACACACCCAACGCTGGCTCCTGGAGATGGGCCTCGGTACTGCCGACTAGGAGGTTGGAAGGAGCTCTGATGTGTCTGTCTGCCTCATCTCAGGTAAGAAGGGGGTTTGGCATTCATCCTTCCCCCACCCGGGGAGTAATCTGGGCTGCTCAAGGATTGTAGGGGCAGAAGCAGAGTAGGGGAACAATATTCTCTGCCTCTGGTTAGCAGGAAGCAAGTGAGGACCCTGATGATAGGAGATGGCATGGGGCTAGAGGAGCATAAATACAAGGTGAAAAAACAACAACATTCATGCTAGTGAGCACGGGGGCGGAGTGGGGTGAAGAAAAAATCTGGGAAGTCCTTGGGACCCGGGTTACTGGTTTTTATGAGTGTAATTACTTTTCTACGGATTACATTTTGAGATGCAGCTTGGAATTATAGAACTGCTGTGGAGGTAAGGCACCCATACATGGGGTGTAGGAGCACTGCCAGGTATATTGGTGGATCTCTTTAAGCAATATACCACAACAGCTATTCTGGGATTTACCCAAACCTGGTGTGGTTTGGTCATGAGGCCACAGGCCAAGTGACCAAATCCACACCAGAAGTAAATCCCAGCATAACCCACACCTTGGAGTGGTTTATTGTGATTATACCATTTCCCCTTTTTTTAGATAGACAACAAATAAAAAAGGGTGTCTTTGGTATTTAATTTACTTTTATGAGATTTGTTACTCCACTAGAAAAAATAGTTCTTGGTTACTAGGGGTGTTGTTTGCAGTGCATGGTAATGCAACCCCTTATACAGACAGTTATTGGCTCTCATTTTTTCTCTTAAAAAGAAGGCTGAGAGTTGTGGGCTTCTTATTTCTGTGTGTTGTTTTTTTGTTTGTTTTTGTTATACAGACACCCTGGGAGTACCGAGCAGCTATCACTGTGTGCTACAAATAGGCTGCCCTGGGAAAGCGAGTAATGGTGTCACTTGGGGGAATTTCTTTTGCACTTCTTTTTTTGTTAATTTGATTTTTTTAATTATATGTGGTGGAGTGAGACAGCAAAAGTGGGACTGCAGATGTGAGAGACATTGGGAGTGAGAGGAGAGAGATCGGTAGTCATTGCCGTAATGTGCTTCCAGTTTTGCTGGGGTTTTAGTGGTTCCAGTTTTAATTTGGGTTTGGTGATAGCAGAGAATACTGGACCTCAGTTATTACTGTAGAGTTCAAGTTACGCTACCCTCTCAAAACTACTTTTCAGTTATTTTGCATTAGTATTTGTATTAGTTTATTTGAGTTCAGTTAAAAAAACAAGGGTGGGGGGTGCGAAGCCCCCCAATTTAAATAAACTGAAACCAAAATTAACAACAAGCACAAGCTCATGCTGTGTTCACAAAAGCTTTATGTTATGCAGGTAGCGGTGGTCCGATATTCTCCACTATCGCCTTGGGTTTTGCAGTCAGGCGATAGCTTTCCTGTAAGTAATGTTTTCTTTTTTTTTTTTCACTCCTGCAGTTAGGCGATACCAGACTTGCCAGCAATCAATGTCATAGAAAATGCAGCATATAGTGGGAAAAAGTGAGAAAAGATCAGTTGAGTGCACTGTTCAAATTGAGGCAGAGGACAGAAACTAGATTTTGTGTAGGTAAAGTACTTTTGGAATCTATTACTAAAATATGCAGTCCGTTTGAAAGTGGTGTGCCATGTAGTTAGTGTCTCAGTTTAGTGGGTAAACAAGATGTTGCTTTGTCCACTTTGATGCAGGGGTCAGATTTAATGATTTGCAAAGATTGGCATTGTAAGAGGCTACTGGCACATTTTGCATGGTCCATCACTGTCTTTGTCATTTTTTGGTCCGTCATGGTCAGAGTGATTTCAGAGGGGTCCTGATGCAGCTGACTGGTGGCTGGCATCTTTTCCCATTGGTATATCATAGGATTTACAATGGAGAAAAGGTGCTAGTCAGTCAATAGGAATGCAGGATTCATTAGACCCATTGTATAATTAAGCAATATACCATGAGAGGATGTTGGTGATGTCAGGATTTACCCATGCCTGGTGTGTTGTTTGGTCACGAGGCACAGCACCAACACCCTCTCGTGGCATATTGTGATTATACAATGTCCTCCTATTTTTGGCACATAGAAAAAAATAGTAAATAAAACTCTGCTTCCTCATTTTAACCTGTTTGTACTGTGTTTATTGCTCCGCTGGAAAAAAATACTCCCTGGTTGCTGGAGCCAGACTGCTACTGTGCATGCGCAGTACTGAGTTAGCATTGCCGATTGCAGTGTGTTTTTTGTCGGGCCGTGAACTGTTGAAAATTAAGCATGTGGCACAGAACAGAGTATGAGAGAAATAGCGATGAACAGGAGAGAAAGCCGCGGTTTGAATTTGCCCAGCATTTCATTTGAGGTACACGGTTTCATGTTGTAGTGACTGTTCGGTGATGTGAATTGCTGGTCACTAATGAGCAGGGATTTTGGCCATCTTTCTAAGTGCTGTGTCAGTGACTGTTGGAGTGATTTTGGAGGACATCCTGATGCAGCCACGTCTTCCCATGGGGTGATGCTAGGATTTACAATGGGAGAAGGGTACCAGTCAGCCAATCAGGATGGAGAATTTGCAGTCTGTTTTTGTGCCCATTTAGTTTATTTATTTTACCAAGATAAGGCTCCATTGAGCAAGCTCAATTTCAAGGAGGTCCTGGGAAGGTCAGCATACATAATAATAATCAGGCTACGATATGTAGATATGTAGCACAGTAGCTACACTGTAGATATAGTTCTGAACATATAACATACAGAATACGTGAGAATATAACATGACAGAATAAACTAGTATTTGAAAGAGGAAAAAGAAAGTAGAAAACTCTGGATCATCTGTTATAAATTACAACTAGATCATACATACAATTCTTATACAATAAATGAGTTATCAGGTAACAGTACTATATAACACATACATGTTTTTACATAGATTTTCAATCATCTTGCCAAAGGGCTAGCTGCATTAAAGCAATTGGCTATTTCTCCTTTAACAATAATGTGTAGGATCATTTTGGTACATGGAGTATGCCTCTGTTGTTTCCACCTAGTGTGCCTGTCTGCCTGCTGTAGTGTCCCTTTGTGTACTGCTATCACAGCTGCCCAGAGGGCTAGCTTCATTTAAGCACTTGACTAGTTTTCCAAAAAAATAAAAATAAAAGCTGAAGGACAAGCCTATCACTGTAGTACTCCTCTGTTTGTTGTCACCTTGCATGCCTGGCTATGTGCCGTCATCGCCATTTGCATACTGCTTTCTCACAGTTGCCCAAAGGGCTAATTACATCTAAGCACTTCTCCATTTTCATAAAAAAAACCAAAAGCAAAAACTGCAGTTCCATTCAGTTAGTGTAGTACTCCTCTGTTTGTTGCCACTCAGCGTGCCTCTCTGTCTGCTGTCACTTCCATCGTGTACTGTTCTCTCACAACTGGTGAAGGGCCAGTTCTAATTCAGCATCTGTATGGTTTTGCAAACAAAAATTAAAAAGAACAATTCTAGGACAAGTTGGTCAGTGTAGTGTGCCTCTACTTGCTGCTGCCTGTCCTTCCTGGCCATCTGCTGTCACATCCACTTGCGTACTGCTCGCTCCCAGTTACCCCAAGGTCTAGTTGCAGTTTAAGAAGTTCATCATCATCATCATTTATAGGATAGCAAGTTGAGAGAAATACTCTCGTTTACAATTGCGTCCAAACACAGATACAAAACAAACTTTATAAACACACATACAATAAAGTTTCATAATATACAAGAAAATTAATAACAACATCAGCAATTACATATGAGCACCATGCCATTAAAAACAGTCACAGTGGTTATATATTAAACTAGTGAGGGGGGCCCTTAAATGTGCAATTGACAACAAGACATTGAAGTCATATTTTTTCTGTTGTCTATCTTTCCTGACAAGAAATTTTTTGACCTGTTGGCTAGTGCAGTACGCGTCTGCATGTTGCCACAATTGGGAGCCTCTCTGCATGCTGTCACATCCAGCTGTGTACTGCTGTCTCATAGTTGCCTAAAGGGCTAGTTGCATTTAAGCACATTAGTATTTTTCCTTTAAAAAAATTGTAGGACCAGTCAGTAAGTGTAGTATGACTCTGCTTGATGCACCCTACCTTACCAGGCTGTCTGCTGTCATAGCCTTTTGTGCACTGCTTTCTCAGTGTGGCCCAAAGGGCTAGTTGCATTTAAGCACATTGCTATTTCTCTTTTGATACAATGGTAGGGCCAGCTGGTAAGTGCAGTAAGCCTCTCTTTGTTGCCACCTATAATGCCTGATTGTCTCATGTGATGACCACTTGTGCACTGTTCTTTCACAGTTTCTGAGGGGCTAGTTGTAGTTTAAGCACTTGTCTAATTTAAAACAAAATAAAAACAAGTATTGTAGGACTAGCTGGTTATTGTAGTACGCTGCCACCTGTTGCCACTTGCTTGCCTGTCTGTCTGCTGCCACATCCATTTCTGTACTGCTGTCTCACAGTTGTCAAAAGGCTAGTAGCATTAAAGCACGTGGCTATTTTTCCTTTAAAAAAATTGTAGGACCATTTGGTCAGTGTACTACGCCTCTGTTATTCCACCTAGTATGCCTGTCTGTCTGCTGTCGTATCCATTTGTGTACCGCTATGTCACAGTTGCCCAAAGGGCTTTGTATTTAGGCACTTGGCTATTTTTCCTAACAAAAACAAAAACTAAGAATTGAAGGACAAGCCTAGCAGTGTAGTACTCCTCTGCTTGGTAACTCCTAGCATGCCTGGCTGTGTGCTGTCCTCTCTCTTTGTATACTGCTTTCTCTCTGCTGTCATGCTCTATGTGCAGTGTTCTCTCACAGTTGCAAAAGGGGCTAGTTCATTTAAGAATCTGTATATTTTTGCAAAGAAAACAAAATGCAAAATAAAAAATTCTAGGACAAGTCGGTCAGTGTAGCACACTTCTGCTTGTTGTTGCCTATCCTGCCAGGCTGTCTGCTGTCAAGGCCTTTCATGCACTGCTCTTTCACAGTTGCCCAGGGGGCTAGTTGCAGTATAAGAATTTGTCTATTTTTCTGAAAAAACATTGCTGGACCGGTCGGTCACTGTACTATGCTTCTGCTTGTTGCCACCTAGTGTGCCTCTTTGCATGCTGTCACACCCCTTTGTGTACTACTCTCTCACAGTTGCACAAAGGATAGTTGCATTAAAGCACATTGGTATTTTTCCTTTAAGAAAAATTATATGGACCGTCAGTAAGCGCCTTACGCCTCTACTTCTTGCCACCTTCATGACTGTGTGCTGTGACATCCTTTTGTGTACTGGTCTCTCAGAGTTGCCCAAAGGGCTAGTTGCATTTAAGCACATTAGTATTTTTCCTTTAAAAAACTTTTATTACCAGTTGGTAAGTGTAGTATGCCAATCCTTGTTGCCACATAGCATGTCTTGCTGTCTCCTGTGATGACCACTAGTGCACTGCTGTTTTACAGTTTCTGAGGGGTTAGATGTAATTAAAGCACTTGTCTATTTAAGAAAAAAAAAAAGACAACTATTGTAGGACTAGTGTGCTACATCATCACTTTTTCCCACTTGCATGTACGTCTGTCTGCTGACACATCCATTTTTGTACTGCTTTCCTACAGTTGCCCAAAGGGCTAGTTGCAGTTAAGCACTTGGCTTTTTTTCCTTTAGGGAAAAAACTGTTTTACCATTTGGTCAGTATAGTACACCTCTGTTTTCTCCTCAGAGGGTGGCTGTCTGCCTGCGGTCACATCCATTGCTGTACTGCTTTCTTACAGATGGCCAAAGAGCTAACTAAATTGAAACATTTGGCTGTTTTTCTTAAAAACAGTTGTAGGACCAGGCGGTCAGTGCAATATGCCTCTGCTTGTTGCCACATAACAAGTCCGCCTGCCTACAGTCAGGACCAGTCGTTTACTGCTCTCTCACAGTTGCCAAAGAGCTACTGTAGTTGCATTCAAGCACTTGGCTATTTTTCCTTTAAAAAAAGTGTAGGACTATTTGGTAAGTGTAGTATGCCTCAGTTGTTTCCACCTAGCGTGCCTGGCTGCCTGTTGTCATGACTATTTGTGTACTGCTGCTACATCACAGTTGCCCAAAGGGCTAGATCCATTTTCCTTAAAAAAATTAAATTGAAGTCAAGAGTATAAGTGTAGTACACTTCCGACTGTTGCCCGCTAGCATGCCTGGCTGTCTGTTGTCATGACTATTTGTATAGTGCTTTCTCACAGTTGTCCAAAGGGCTTAGCTGATTCTAAGCACTTGGCCATTTTTCCTTTAAAAAATTGTAGAACCATTTAATCAGTGTTCTACTCCACTACTTGTTGTCAACTTGCCTGCCTGGCTCTGTGCTGTCATCTCAGTTTGTATACTGCTTTTTCACTGTTGCCCAAAGGGATAGTTGCATTTATGCACTTGGAACATTTTCCTTTAAAAAAAAAATTCTAGGACCAGTCAGTCAGTGTAGTACACCTCTGCTTGTGGCCAAGTTGCATGCCTGTCGGTCTGTTGTCATGTCCATTGTGATCTGCTCTCTCACAGTTGCCTTAGGGATAGTTCCATTTAAGAATTGTCTAATTTGCAAAAAAAAAAAAAAAAAAGAAAAGAAAAATTCTAGGACAAGTCGGTCAGCGTAGTGCGCATCTGCTTATTGCAGCCTATCCTTCCTGGCCATCTGCTGTCACGTCCACTTGCATAGTGCTCTGTCCCAGTTACCTGGGGGCTAGTTGTAGTTTAAGAATTTGTCTATTTTTCCATTACAAAACATGTCAGACCAGTTTGTCATTGCAGTATGCATCTTTATGCATCTGCATGTTTCCACATAGTTTACCTCTATGCCTGTTGTCACATCCAGTCGTGTGCTGCTCTCTTAAAGTTGCCCAACGGAGTAGTTGCATGTAAGCACTTAGCTAGTTTTTCGAATGACAAAAAAGTAAACTTGAGGGGCACGTCTGTCTGTGTAGAATGCCTCTACTTGTTGTCAGTATTGTGCCTTGCTGTGTGCTGTCATTTCCATTTGTAGACTGCTTTCTCACTGTTGCCCAAAGGGCTAGCGGCATCTAAGCACTTGGGCATGTTTCCTGTAATTGCCAACTACAGTGCCTGGCTATGAGCTATCATTTCCATTTCTATGCTGCTGTTTCACAGTTGCTCACAGGGCTAGTTGCATCTAAGCACTTCTCCATTTTTTCATTTGAAAGAAATGTATGACCTTTCTGTCAGTGTAGAACACTTGTACTTGTTGTCAGCTAGGGTGCCTGTCTATCTGCTGTCACATCAATTGTGTACTGTTCTCTCACAGTGGCCACATTAAGCATTAGTATATTTTTGCAAAAAAAAAAATGTAGGACAAGTCAGTCACTGTAGCGTGCCTCTGCTTGTTGCTGCCTATCCTGCAGGCTGTCTGCTGTCATGTTCACTTGTGTACTTTTCTGTCCCAGCTGTCTGGGGTGCTAGTTGCAGTTTAAGAACTTCTATATAAAAAAACCCCAAAAAAACAGTGGGACCAGTCAGTCAGTGCAGTATGTGTCTGCTTGCTGCCACCTAGTGAGCCTCTCTGCATGTTTTAATATCAGTTTGTGTACTGCTCTCTCACAGTTGCCCAAAAGGGTTCTACCATGCCGAAATGACAACAGTGTTGTCGAAGTTTGGCACGGCGAGATCCCCAATGTCAACAGGTGAAATTCTGCCTGTCAGACATTGTGTGTTTTCTCAAGGGAGGCTGTGCCCCAGAGCTCCCCATGTGGGGGGCAGATAATTAACTCTGAGTCGGAGTTGGCTTGGGGGGTGGCGCAAAAGACAGCGAAAGGCCAAAATTTCGCCCTCAGGTCCCTCACAGCGACAATCTCGAAACCTGTGAAGATTGCTGCTGTGAGGGATTTCGCAGTTGTGCGTTTGCTGTGCGAACGGCACACCACCCAAAGGAATAAATGCATTAAACCACGTTAATATTTTTCCTTTAAAAGAAATCATAGGACCAATTGGTAAGTGTAGTATGCCTCTGCTTGTTGCACCCTATCATGCCTGACTGCTGTCATTTCCTTTTCTGTACTGCTGTCTCACAGCTGCCCAAAGGACTAGTGCAGGTAAGCACATTGCTACTTTTCCTTTACCATTAGCGCCATATGGAGTCATAACCATCCATTGCTTAACCTGACCCACAATGGCGGCACCAGATGGAATGAGTTAAAATAATTATAGGATCAACTGGTAAGTGTAGTATGACTGTCCTTGCTGCCACCAAGCATGGCTGGCTGTCTCCTGTGACGTTTATTTGTGCACTGCTCTTTCATGGTTGCTGAGGTGATACTTGTAATTCAAGCACTTGTCTATTGTAAAACAAAACAAAAATAAGTTACTGTAGGACTAGTCAGTCAGTGCAGTATGCCATCAACTGTTGCCGCTGGCATGCTTGTCTGTCAGCTGCCACATCCATTTGCATGCTGCTCTGTCACAGTTGACCAAGAGGGCTAGCTGAATTTAGGTATTCACTGTTTTCTCTTTAAAAAAATGCAGGGCCATTTGCTCAGTACAGTACGCCTTTGTTATTTCCACATAGTATGTCTGTCTGCCTTCTGTCATGTCCATTTATGTACTGCTACAGTATGTCACTGTTGCTCAAAGGGCTTCTTGTATTTAAGAACTTTTCTGTTTTTCCTAACAACAAAAAAAGAAAATTGAAGAACAAGTCTGTCAATGTAGTACTCCTCTCTTGGTTCCCAACTAGTATGCCTGGGTGTGCGTTGTTATCTCCATTTGCATATTGCTTCCTCTCAATTGCCCAAAGGACTAGTTGCATCTAAGCAAGTCTCCATTTTTCCTTTAAAAAATAATTTGTAGGACCATTCGGTCAGTGTAGTGTGCCACTGCTTGTTGCCACCTTGCTTGTCTGCCTGCCTCTCTACTGTCACACCCATTGTGTATTGTTCTCTCACTGTAGCCAAAGGGCTAGTTCCAATTCAGAATTTGTATAGTTTTGCAAAAAAATTAAAAATTCTAGAAGGGGTCAGTCGCAGTAGTGTTCCTCTGCTTCTTGCTGCCTAGCTCTGTCTCATTTGCCCGGGAGGCTAGTTGCAGTTGAAGAATTTGTCTACTTTTACTTAAAGAAAAATTGTAGGACCAGTCAGTTAGTGTATTATGTGTCTGCCTGTTGCCACCTAGCATGCTTCTCTGCATGCTGTCACATCCATTTGTGTATTGCTCTCTCACAGTTGCCCAAAGAGCTAGTTGCTTTTAATCACTTGACTATTTTTCCTTAAAAAAAAACAAAAACTTGAAGGACAAATCTGTTACTGTAGTACGTTTCTGGTTGTTGCCAACTAGCATGCCTGGCTCTGTGCTGTCATCTCCATTTGTATACTGCTTTCCCACAGTTGCCCAAAGGGCTAGTTGCATCTATGCACTTCTCCATTTTTCCTTTAAAAAAACCGTAGGACCATTCGGTCAGTGTAGTATGTCTCCGCATGTTACCACAAGTCAGTCATTGTAAAGTGTCTATGCTTGTTGCTGCCTAGCATGCCAGGCTGTCGGCTGTCACATCCATTGTGTACCACTCTTTCACAGTTGCTGAAGGCCAAGTTCCATTTAAACATTTGTCTATTTTTGAAAAAAAAAAGAAAAATTCCAGGACAACTTGGTCAGTGTTGTCTGCCTGTGCTTGTTGCTTCCTGACTGTCTGCTGTCACCTCCACTTGTATACTGATCTCTAAATGTTGCCGGGGCGGGGGGTGCAGTTTCAGAATTCCTCTATATTTCCTTTAAAAAAAAAAACAGTAGAATCAGTCAGTCATGTCTACTTGTTCTCACCTAGGGAGCCTCTCTACATGCTGTCACATCCATCTGTGCATTGCTCTACCACAGTTGTCCAAAGGGATAATTGCATTTAAGCACTTGACTATTGTTCCTTTAAGGAAAATGTAGAACCAGTCCCTAAGTGAAGTGCACCTTGCCTTGTTGCTACCTAGCATATCTAGCTGTCTCATGTCACATCCACTTGTGCACTGCTTTCACAGTCTCTAACGGGTTAGTTGTAGTTTAAACACTTGTCTATTTTAAAACAAAATAAAACAAAAAAAGAAAGTGTTGTAGGACTAATCAGTCAGTGTAGTAAGCCTCCACCTGTTGCCGCCTTGTATCCCTGTCTGTCTGCTGTCTCATCCATTTCCCTAGTGCTCTATCACACATGGCCAAAAGGCTAGTCGTATTTAAGCAGACCACACTTTTTCCTTTAGAAGAAATTTAGGACCATTTGGTCAGTGTAGAACACCTCCATTGTTGTCTCCAAGGGTGCCTGTCTCCCTGCTGTCATGACCATTTGTGTACTGCTCTCTCACAGGTGCCCAAAAAGCTATTTGCATTTAAGCAACAGGCCATGTTACCTTTAAAAAACATTGTAGGTCCATTTCGTCAGTATAGTACATCTGTGCTATTTCCACCTAGCATGTCTGTCTACCAGCTGTCACATCACCTTGCAACACACGAAATGTTGAGCACTGTGCTTAGCCCTTCAAAGAAGAGTGGATGGTTAAATGTGAGCCCACAGCAGGTGCACAAATGTGAATAAGTCATTGTTGGTCTTCCAGCAGATCATGGAACACACAATATGCCTTTCCCTTCAGAAAATGGAAGAGAAATATATATTCAATGAGAAATTCAAGACACTTTGACAGTCATACTTCTGTGGAGCATAGTCTTTATTCACGGCACTTTGAACAGTGCCTAGAAAAGATAGATTGAATCCATCAATTTCATCCTCAAACACAGGACATTTCAATCTCTCATAGCAATTTAACCAGTGATGTTGGTGGTCTGATAAGAAATTTGATCAATCAGCTGCATAATTCTACTTTTCAGGATGAGGGTAACAGATACAGAGCTTGCTACAGTAAAGTTGCGTGGTAGCGCAGTATACCAAGTGGTGCACAATTGTGGTACTCATTGAATAACATGTATCCCGCTACCGCACAATAATGCACGGTGCATGGTACTGATCAGCTCTACTGTAGCAAGCACTGTACATGACATGTTCACGATGCCAGAATAAAAGAAATAGATGGCTTGTCTGCCATCTACGATGATTATGCCGATGATTATGCCCAAAGTGAATTGGATGATAGTCACGATCCTTTGGAGACGATCCCTAAAAAGGACACTTTTGAAAGTGAGCCATGGAAGAAAAGTGATGTTGACCATCATGGGCCATGTGATACCAGCATAAAAAAAGACATTGACAACAGGCAGACACTTAGAATTAAATCAAATCAAACTTTATTTATAAGTGCAATTCCAAAATGATCAAAGCGCTGTACATAAAACAGTAAAATCCCTATGGCAACAATAAATAAAACTTAAATTAAAAATGTCTGAAACATAATCATAAATACAACTGATGGCAGTAGGCTAGATTTCACTTGAATCAGGAAATGCTAAGCAGAATGAATGTATTTTGAAAGTGATTTTAAAGCTCTCGATGGTCCGGCACTCTCTAATCTGATGAGGTAGACTATTCCACAGGGTACGGGCCGCAAAAGCAAAACAGCGGGCCCCAGAAGTCTTTAATAAAGTACACTGGAGCCTGTGTGCATACATAGGATAAGCGGGTGCTCTTTTTACCAAAACAAAGTCCAAAAGCGTAGTGTCCCGGAGAGGACACGAAGCGTTGGGGAAGTGTGCTGCGGTTCTTTATTGCTTCACTGCCATGAATCTCTGCATGGTCTATTTTTGACTTCTATTCGAGTGCTTGATTCATTGTGCTTTTGGACCCAGAAGTCTTTAGTCAAACCCTAGGAACCTCTAGCAATCCCCCACTGGAGGAACGGAGGGCGGGGGACTAGCGTGAGAAGATCTTGCAAGTAGCCAGGTCCCTGTCCATATAAGACTTTATAGGTGAAAAAGTGAGACATCTTTCTTAAGTAATGTAATAATTGAATGCCTTAAATAAAATGAGCCCAATGGTCACATATGGTAACATCGTGAATGTCTGTGTATGTGTGTGTGTGTGTGTGTGTGTGTGTGTGTGTGTGCGTGTGTGGTTTTGACTTTTCCCCCCTATATGCATTCTGTCTTCTGCTCACAGGCCCCGCACACCATCACCTGCATTTCTGGGACATACCTCTGGCCCAGATCAATTTTCCAAACTTTTCCGCCTGTGGTGGTGCCAGAAGGGGTAACCCAGTTCGCCTACAGAAGACACACAAGGTCCAAGCACACCCACAGTACAGTAGGCGGATTAGGGTTTCTGGAGGGACATCTGCTTTATTCCATTGAAGCAGGTAAACTTTTCCTTCCTTTCGTGCACAGTAGCACTACTGCTATGCCAATGTGACCAGCTCTTTATCATGTTACTAATGTAATAATTATACAGACATCAAAACATAGAATTTGACTGCAGATAAGGCCGCTTGCCCAACCTAGTCTGCCCATTTTTCTACCTAACGGATAAGCTGTAAATCCTAGTTAATCAACAGCCTACTTCCTCCCCCCCCCCAATTAGGACTGCCTTATGTCTGTCCCATGCATTCTTGAATTCCCCCACTGTTCTTGACTCCATGACCTCTGCGGGAACGCTGTTCCATGCATCCACAACCCTCTCCATGAAAAAATACTTCTCACATTACGCCTGAGCCATCCCCTTCTAGCTTCAAATTGTGTCCCTTGTTCTTGCACATCTCTTTTTCTGAAAGATACTACCCTCTTGGACTCTGTTGATTCCCTTGAGGTACTTGAAAGTTTCTATCATGTCCCCCCCTTTCTTTCCTCAAGGGTGTACATATTAAGCTCCTTTAGTCTCTCTTCATATGTCTTCTGGTGCAGACCCTGTACCATTTTGGTTGACCTCCTCTGCACAGCCTCCACTCTGTCTATCTCTTTGCGGAGATGGGGTCTCCAGAACTACACACAGTACTCCAGATGGGGTCTCACCAACTGTCTGTACAGAGGGATAACAACTTCCTGTTTTCTACTGTTGCAGCCTCTCCCTATGCATCCCAGTATCCCCCCAGCCTTCCTTACTGCCTTCTCACATTGCTTGCCCACCTTAGGTCATCTGATATAATTACCTCCAGGTCCCTTTCCATTTTTATTGTTGTCAGTATCTCACCCCCCATTGTGTACTCTTCCCATGGGTTTTTGTTTCCCAGGTGCATTACCTTGCACTTCTTTGCATTGAATCTAAGCTGCCATACAGTTGACCGTTCCTCCAACCTTGCCAAGTCCCTTCTCATCCTTTCCACTCCATCTTGTGTATCAACTCTGTTGCAGATCTTTGTGTCATCTGCAAAGAGACATACTTTTCCTTCCAGTTCCCCTGCAATGTCACTTATAAAGACATTAAAAAGGACCGGTCCCAGTACTGAACCCTGTGATACCCTGCTAGTAACCTTCCTTTCTTCACTATGGACTACGTTTACTACTACTCTTTGCGTCCTGTTGTCCAGCCAATTTTTTATCCAGGCTACCACCTTGGGACCCACTCCAATGCTGGCTAACTTGTTTATCAATTTTTTGTGTGGGACTGTATCAAATGCCTTGCTAAAATCTAGGTAGGCCATGTCCACAGCCCCTCCCTGGTCTACTACTTTGGTCACGCAGTCAAAGAAATCTATTAGATTCATCTGACATGACCTTCCCGCTCTGAATCCATGCTGCCTTGGGTCCTGTGCCCCACTGGCCTCTAGGTACTCAACAATTCTTTCCTTCAGAAGTGATTCCATCATTTTCCCTACCACGGAGGTCAAACTGCCTCTGCCCTGCTCCCACGTTTGTGAAGAGGAATCACATCCGCCCTCCTCCAGTCGTCAGGTACCACCCCATCCTCTCATGATTTTTTAAAGACAGTAGTCAGTGATGTCACTAGTTCTACCCTTAGTTCTTTTAGAATTCTTGGGTGAATCCCATCAGGCCCCATTGCTTTGTCCACCTTCAATTTTACTAGTTCTTTTAGAACCCTTTCTTCTGTAAGTGGATTAGTATCGACCCCTGTCTCCAGAGTGTTTCTCTTGTTTGGTTTAGGTACCTCCCCCTCTTCTTCATTTGTGAATACTGAGCAGAAATATTCATTCAGTAACCCTGCTTTTTCACTGTTACCCTCTGCCCACATTCCCTTCCCTTTATTAAGCTTCAGCATCCCTCCCTTGGTCTTTCTTCGCTCCCTAATGTACCTATAAAAGGTCTTATCCCCCTTCTTAACAGAGCTGGCTATCCTTTCCTCAGTTTGGGCCTTTGCTATTCTGACTGCCTTACCTGCCTCTTTCTGCTTTAACTGATAAAGTTCTCTGTCCTGCTCCTTCTGTGTTTCCTTATATTTCCTGAATGCCATCCTTTTCTCCTTAACCTTCCCAGCCACCTCTTTTGAGAACCAGAGCATTTTTTTCCTTTGTTGTGCTTTGTTGATTTGCTTCACACAAAGGCTTGTTGCCTCTGTGATGGCAGTTTTGATTACTCCACATTGTTCCCCCAACCCTCCTTCTTGCCTGTTTGCTAGCGCTTTTCTGAGGCACTCTCTCATTTTCCCAAAGCCAGCCTGCCTAAAGTCCAATACCCTCACTTTTGTATGGCTTGACTCTGTAGCTGAGTTTATCATGAACCACACTGTTTGATGGTCACTTGTTCCCAGATGGCTACCCACTTCTGAATCTGAGATTCTTTCTCCATCCCCATTTGAGAGTATCAGGTTATGAAACTCTTTATATTATTCTTTTAAATAGTAAGGATCACAACACACTACCTTGAATAATCTGCGAAAAACACAAATATGAGATTGTTTATTTTGATATTAAATGTTTTTGACATTGAACATAACAGTTACAATGCTGTTTCACTGAAAGTGATGGTGCCTCAGTTTTCCTAATCTAGCCTCTTGAAGCAAAACATTCATTTGCACAATTGTTATCCTTAAGTAAATCTGGAAACACATTGGATGGATATTGAACACGTTATTTTCACATGTAGCAGTGTTTTATTAATTATAAATATTTTTATCACAGTACTGAGAATCGATAATGAAGACGTTGTAACAGTAACAGAAGTACTACGTGAACTTCTGCAGACTCTAGACACTGGAACTGTAAGTACCTGTACTGCAGTGAAAAGCAGTTTTGAGACACATTAGGAAAACAGCCTTTATATGATATGTATGAATTATGACAGTGGTACTTGACAGAATAATCATCACATCACTTACATCTTTTTCAACAATATAAGGCATAATCCATGAAGAGAACATAATATGCAAGGCGTATCTATTCAGATGATATGTGGAGTCCTGGCTAGTTCTGGACTTCAAAGCTTGCAGCTCAACTGTTCCATTTGCATAGAGGTCCACATGGGTGCCAGGCAGTGGAAGTGGAGATGGACACCTGGGAGAGCTGCAGAGGGTATCCCTGACACACGTATTGTAGGAAAATAGGAGAATGCCATTCTTCAAAGGACTGCAGTGTTCTTGCACAGATATGTATTGTACCCTGTTTTTTTGAAACAGAGTAATCATATGCCTCCTAGCTTACTGTGATGGTTGGTGAGATAGGAGCATTGTCCTGTGGTGCAGTTTAATGCGTCATCTTGACTGGAAGCGCTGGCTAGGAAGGCCATCGGTCATTAAGATGGAGGTGTTGGCTCCACTCCCTCACTTGTCCCATCTCAGCGTATAGATAACATAGAATGAAAGGTCAAATAGATCTTGACTCCGTGACTTTACTGCTACCCAACTTGACCAAATACTGTATATAACTCCACTGGGGGAGTGTGGTTGGACAGTAGCTAGATGCATCATTTTTTTCCTCCCATGGAGTGTACTGCGTGTACAGTGGTGGCACTCTGCTGCTACCAACATGCAGATGGTTTTTCCGTCTTCTGTGGACTGTGTCATATACGTGTAATGGAATCAATGAGTTTCAACTATGCAATACAGTCTTTCGTAGTTTCATTAATTATTCATTTGTTCATGTTTGCATGCGTGTAGGGTACACCTGAGAAGAGGTACAGCCCCAAACAAACAGAAGGCACCAACAGAGGGAACCGATATATCTAACTGGTTCATGATCCATGCACTGAAAGATATCAAGATATTAAAGTTGATTCTTCAAAGTTATATTCTATCCTGATCCGTGCACCATTCAAAAAAGATCCAGGAACATATGTCTTAAACAGAGTGCTTGATCTGGTTTTTCACAAAGGAGCAGTTATCAAACTCAAAAGGTACAGGGATGTGAAGGAATTCCATGGAGAAAGGACTGAATCCAGAAAAGATTTCAGCATGCAAAGGTACTCTATATGCAATACATTTCATTCATGCATATTTGTTTGTCAGTAATAAGATACAGTAAACATTTGAGAAACACAACAGTAGTGTACATTTTTGCTTTGTGCCACAGTAATTGATTGCTGTCATTCACCACCTGCTAAATCAAAACATCATGTTTGTAAAGTATTGCTGTTGTATGTGGAATCTCCTGCTGTTCTTGACTATGTCATTCCTGACAACCTTTACAACCACAGCAGGAAGTTGGCAGGGTACTTGTAAGTCAAGAAGGATAACTCAAATGTATTAGGAAGATCCGACTCCTCTTTATTTCAGTGCCTATAGCAAGTGGAATTATATTGATTTGCAGAAGCCTGATCATGCAAGACACTGTTACAGCATTTGACCAAGGCAGAGAGAGCTAGAGGATCCATATCTTCAGACAATATTGCACTTGTTGTAGCAGCACTGTTAAATACACATGTGTATGGGGATGTTATTTATTGGTAATGGGCAGAGAACGTGCTGGCTGGGTAGGTGTGAAGAGTCCAGTGAAACACTTGGTAGATGATGTTAACATTACATACAGCAGCTATGATGGAAAGTTCAGTATCCAAAAGCACTCCATAGTGACGAGGGGGAACAAACTACTGCCATCTGAATGAAAAACTCAGTGCATTGCAGTTTAGCAACAACATTCCAAGGGTAACATTTTTCCAGCAATGTTATACACGTACTTCATGTATTGTTTAGAACATTTATTTCAGTGGTTACGCACACTGAAAGAGGGAAACAGACTCTGTATCCCCAATAGCAGTTTTTCTCTTAAAAGAGATGGGAAATTATTGTATATTGTTAACTGAACTTCCATCTTCCTTTCCATGTCAGTTATGTAGTCTGATATGCTTTGGTGATTTTTTGATAAATAAATAATCTAGCTTTGGGGTACCCTCAGGTTTACATAGAGTTCCACTCTCCTCACCAGTTACGGCTCTTGATTTTCATATTTCTAAGACATTCTATGACATCAGAAACTTCCATTACATGCTATTCATCTGAATGACCTGGAATGGGAATTTCTGATGTCATAGAACATTCCAGCAATATGAAAACAGACAGAGCAGAGAGGGATTCAGTGTAGTTACAAAGGCAAGAAATTAGATTATAATTTTTTTTTTTATTAAATCTTTATTACAATTGCAAGCATACAATACATCATAATCAAGGTATATTCGATGGAAACACGTGCATTCGGGAAGTAAAACAAAACAAAAAAGAGAAAGAAAAAAAGGGGGAACCCTCCCCTCCCCATCCAATCCCCTAGCCCCCTCCCATTCCCCCGCCCATCCCAGGCACAGCTACTCAGTGTCATACCCTAGTATAAATATCAGAACTCTGAATTTACTGTGGTTGTGGCATTTGTTAAGAATATAAAGCAAGGGGTGGGGCCCAGATTTTGTTGAATTTACTCAGTTTGTTTTGTAGGCTGAAGATCATCTTCTCCACTCTGATACCATGTAGCAACTCCGTCAACCATTCATTGTATGTCAATGCCTCATGTCCTTCCAGTGTCTAAGTACTAGCTTTTTAACTGTCATAGCTATAAGAGCAATGTGATATTTTCGTGAGTTTACTGAAATTCCTGAGTAATTCCCTAACAGGCAGGTATCGATCGAGAAAAGCTCGTCCAGTCCTAAGAGGGGGTCTGCCCTCTCCCTGATCTGCCACCAAAGGGGGGCTACTTTGGGACAATGCCAGAAAATATGCACTAAATTGCCTTTGCCTTGGCCACACCTCAGACAGATGGCAGCTAGTCCCCTGTCGAACCTAGCGATCTTCTGGGGGGTGTAGTACAGATTGTGTAGAATATGGAACTGGATGAGTCGGAGCCTATCCTGAGTAATAAAGTGATGACATCCCCACCAGAGTATCTCCCAGTTGATAGGCGTCTCCGGTAGGAGAGTTTCCCAGTAGGCCCTGGGTCCAAAAGGTCCAGGGTATAATCTGTTGTATAAAGTTTTGAATATTTTAGAAACTGCATGAGGGAGGCCTACAAATTGAGCCAGTTCTATCCAAAAGGGGGTAGCACCTGGCATCGGGAGGTGCACTCCAATAGTTTTTACTAAGATATGTCGCAATTGGAATAATTTGAATATATTGGAGGTTGGCAACCCTGACTTTCCTAAAATATCAGCAGAGGAGGCCCATTTTTGTTCCACCCCTGCCCAAAAATAACTGAGCTTGACCTCCCGGAATTGTGAGATCCAGGAGGGGGAGACAGCTTTCCCTTCTAGCCTAATATTAGGGTTTCCCAAAAGAGGTTGCTCCAAGTCTCTATGATGATTATACTTGATAATCAAGCAAAACTGGGAGTGGACCTTCACCGATGTGATTGGTGATCCAAGCCAAGGCCTAGGGAGACTCTTAGGTAGCACAAATAGCAGCGCAGTCGGGGATAGGTTGTGACTGCGGATTTGAGCGGACTCTATTTGGACCCATAGGGATACATATTTATCGGGGTGGCCAGGGTCAGGAGGGGAAAGCCATCTTAGATATTTTTTCGCGTGGCTGGCCCAATAATAAAAGCCAACATGTGGCACCCGCAGGCCCCCTTTAAGCTTAGGGGCAGCTAGCTTATGAAAGGCCAATCTGTGCCCTTTGCCTGCCCTGATAAAGTAAGCGAAGATATTATGGACTCTTTTAAACCATGAATGAGGTAGCCAGATATTAAGGAGACTGAGAGGATAGAGCAGCCATAGGAAGACATTCATTTTGATGAGACTGACCCTGCCCCAAATCGTCAGAGGAAGAAGAGATCATCTATTCAGATCTTGGACGATGGTGTTTAATAAGGAGTCTAAGTTAAGTTTGCGCATGAGGGAGGTACTTCTTGAAAATGTGATGCCTAGGTACTTCACTGCTTTCCTTTCCCAGGATAGGCCTAGAGCATGGACCTCACTCCTCATCACTCTTTGGTTAAGGGGGAAAAAACACCGTTTTCTCTACATTTAGTTTATAGTTTGATAATAGGCTATATTCTCTGATAACCTCTAGTAGGCATGGGATACTTTTTCCGGGATATGAAGTGCAGAGAAGTAGGTCGTCTGCGTAGGCCAATACCTTGATTTCGATGTCCTGTACTGATATACCTTGGATCCTGGGGTTGGCCGCTAGTCTACGAATAAGGGGTTCAAGATATATGTTAAAAAGTAACGGGGATAGGGGACATCCTTGCCTTGTACCAGAGAGGACGGGGAACCTATCGGAACAACACCTGTTGCAGAAAACTCTGGCTGTCGGAGCGGTGTAAAGGGCTTGTACCCAATTCTGGAATTCCCAGGGAATGCCAAAGGCATTCAATGCCCGGAAAAGGAAATTCCAATCAACTCTATCAAATGCCTTCTCAGCATCCAGAGAGACCAAGGCCACTGGGAACCCAGCATCTCTGGATGCCGAGAAGGCATGATCCAGAGTTCTAATGTGATCGCTGGCCAGCCTGCCCACCATGAAGCCCACCTGCTCAGTTCCAATTAAGTCTGGGATAACGGTGCTCAATCGATTTGATAGCAGCTTACTTAGAATCTTGATATCCTGATTGAGTAGCGAGATCAGCCTATAACTTGCTACATCTTCAGGGGCTTTACCTGGTTTTAAAATGAGAACGACTATCGCTTCAAAAAGTGATGTATCTGTACTCTTTCCAGCTAGGATCTGCTGGAAGACAGGGAGAAGTAATGGGATGAGATTCTTTGCAAATACTTTATAGAAGTTCAGGGAAAACCCGTCAGGCCCTGGAGATTTGTCATTGGGGAGGCTGTCAATCACACCCAGAATCTCCGCCTCCATTAAAGGAGCACATAGAGCAGCGCACTACTCTGCTTTGAGAGTGGGGAGGTGCAACACCTTTAAGTAATGATCCAGCTCCGTATTTGGGGGGGTTACCATCGGTAAATATAGAAATTGATAAAATTTCTGGAATTCTGAGGTGATTTCTTTGGGGTCAACCAACAAAGATCCGTTGTGTGCTCGAATTGCAGGGATGTATCTGGCAGATTCCTGCTGCTTGACATGGGCAGCAAGGAGATGGCCCACTTTCTCCCCCGATCAGTATATGTGGCTTTCGTTTTGAGAATCAAATACTCTGCCTTCTCTCTGAGAAGTTCCATATAGGTACTTTGAGTTTAGTCAGGTCTAATAGGGTCTGTTCTGATGTGTGGGGGGGACAGATTTTTTTCAATATCCCTAATCTGTCTGAGGAGTTGTACTAATTCTTGCTCCCTTGATTTTTTCCTTCTTGAAGCCACCCGGATAAGAAGACCCCTTAGGTAAGCCTTGAGGGGCCCCCCATTCAATATCAGGCTTGCCCGTGGAATTAGAGTTAACTGATATATATTGGGAAATATGATTATTGATGTATTTTACTATTACTGGATCTTTTAGAAGTTGGTTGTTAATTTTCCAATGACCGTTCCTCTTGGGGATATCCAATAGGGAGAGCTGACATGTGACCAGTGAGTGGTCAGAGGGCGGTCCAGGATGTATGGCAGAATCAACGATTCCGGAAACCAGACAGTGCAAGATCAATATGTAGTCAATCCTAGAGGATGTCTTATGAACGGGAGAAGTGAATGTAAAGCCCCTCTCAGAGGGGTGCAATATGCGCCACACATCACATAATCCGACCTCGTCCCAAAGATCCCTAAGGGCCCTTTGGGCTGGTGTTAAGCCTCTGGGCCTGATTCCTGTGCGGTCTATACTAGGATCAAAAACCACATTGAGGTCCCCTCCCAGGATCATCGGGATGTTGATAAAGGGTATTAACTTATTTGTGAGTTCTACAAAAAACTCCGGGGAATCAGAGTTAGGTCCATAAATACTTCCCAGTAATATTTCCGCGTTGAATATTCTTCCCTGAACAAGAATGTATCTCCAGTGGGTATATTTGATAACCTTGTTTGAGACAAAGGGGACTTTGCTACCTATCAGTATCATGACTCCACAGCTCTGCTTTGTGCCCTGAGCCACGAATACCTGTCCTACCTGTTGCTTCTTCATGTTTAGTTCTTCCGAGATCAGTAGGTGAGACTCCTGTATAAATGAGACACCCGATCTCAGAAGCCTAAGATGTTTACATACCTGGTACTGTTTAATTTTCTGCCTAACACCCTTAACATTCCACGAAGAGAAATTTAAACTACTCATTCTTGATTAGGGCTATTCGTTCAGAACATTATGGGCCACCGAGCAGTAGACTAATCTTGCCAAACCCACATTGAGTTTGTCTGAAAAAGCCTGGTACAGGTGACCCCTTCCCTTCCTCCCCACAATGCCCCAATATGACATTTAAGATTATATGCAATAACATCAGAAATACATCCCGACCCTCCCCCTCCCCATCACAACTACAGGCAGTGAACAACAGATCCCCTAGCTATACCCTCTCATCCCCCAGCCCCCCGAACCCAATCTGCAACTCCACCAGCTTGAAATATTAACTGCAAACCTTTGCAACCGACTGAGGGGGGCTGCGGTATACCTGAATGCATAACCAAGAATGTACAGAATAAAGTCCAAACAACTAGCGTTGTTAACTATGCTAAATACAGAATTTGTCAGAAAAACATCATTCCATACAATTAAACATAGGTACCGATCTAAGAGATTAACATGATCCAGACTTGCTGGTTAACAATGCGGCCCTTATCAACCTTACATGGCAAGCTGGGTTGTCACAAATCCTCATGAGGTAACAAAGATCAGAAACATAGAGATTAGAACACTAATGCCAGTAAAAAGGGAAAGGAAGATTGAACAGCACCATTTCAAACGATAACAATAGGGCTGGTCACCGATAAACATACTGTTGGATAGCAGTCATTCCACAGGGATAGGAAACCAGTAAGTGAGTCTAACCCGCAAAGTATGGTTAGCTTCGTCGGGAGCATAGCAAAGCCGTATCACCCACATGATTTAAGCTCACTCGGGCTGTTGCCTTGTGTATCGAGTGAGAGGTAGAATTGGGACAGCTGGAAGAGTTTGTTTTGCTTAAAAGGAGGTGTAATAAGAGCTGCAGGTTTTATGAACTCCCCGTACCAGTGATGAACCACGGCTGTTGAGGTCGGTCCTGAGAGGGGTCAATGGGGAGAGTAATGTGTTGCTAGTTCCTCTTGCGTACCCAACAAGAGTCGTTCTTGGATTAATCAGAGCAGCACCACCACTGTTATGAAGTGTCACAATCAATTGCATACCTGCATTCCATGACGACGTAGCCCCTCAAGTGGCAACAAACAGAGTGGCTGGATAAACGTTGAGATCGAACACCTTCTGAGGAGATTTGCTGGAAGAGGGTCCAAATATGGAGTTGTCCTGGGAGGTGAAGATCCAGGAAATGTCGAATTTATGCCATAGATAAGATGTTTAAATGGCGAGGTGGGAGATAGTCATGTCTGCATTGGCTCTCTCTTTGCATGGAAAACAGCTGGGTTGGAGCAAGAGGAGGGAGGACCATTACAGGGGAGCAAAAATTAACATCCCGAGGAGTATGTAGGCTCTGAAGGATTGAAGGCAGGTCTCCCGCCATAGCTTGTCACTCAGGTGCCTCTGAATAAGTCTGGGAAGGCGCTAGCGAGAGCCTTTGTGGCTGTATCCGGATCCTCAAAGGTGGCCCAGGCTCCCGATATCATGACCCCCAGCTTAGCAAGGTAGGTCATGCGGAACTTAACACTGGCGGCAATCAACTTGGAGACTAAGGGGTGGAACTGAGTTCTCCTCTGCTTGATTGACGCCGGTAAATCTTGTGCAATTCGGATCTTTGTGCCCTCCCAGCGCACCTCTCGTAGATCTTTAATTTTAGCAAACAGATGCTGACGCTCAAGAAAATTCAGAAATTTGAAGATCAGCGGGCGGTGGGGGAGGGGGTGTCACTGGGTGATGGCTTGGGGCGAAGGGCCCTATGCGCACGGTCAGTGATGTATGTTGTGCCAAAGGGGGATGGCCCGGCTATCTTTTTGATCAGTTTTTGTGTAAAGGTGATCACATCTGTTCCTTCAGCTCCTTCTGGGAGACCTATGAGGACCGCGTTGTTTCTGCTGCTGCGACCCTCAAGGTCCTCAATTTTCGTCTCCATTCTGGCGAGTTTCTGGCAGATCATCACAATCTCGGGCTCCATTTTGTCGGGTCGCTTTTTCACCAATTTAATTCTGGCATCTGCGTCCAAAGATCTCTGCTGCAGATCCTCCACTGCGTGGGTAAGTGATTTGAGCTCCATTGTTATCTCTACCATGCTTTCCTTGAAAGGGGAGAACTCTAGAAGAAAGCGTCGTAGGGTGAGAGGTTGTTGGTCCGCATCAGAGGCTGCCAATGTTGGCTCGTCTTCACTCCCCGAGGCCCTGGCTTTCTTCGGGGCCTTTTCGGGTGAGACTGGAGGAGTATGCTTTGCGGAGTTTTTCTTGGATTGCATCTCTTCCGAGTAATGTAAGCTTCATGACTTGAACTCGATCCTTTCTTGGATGTGTAGAGCTCCAATCCACGTGTCAATCGCCAGGTAAATCGCTAAAATAGTTGATTAATTGGGTCGGAGAGCTGGAGCTACAGTGGAAGGCAGTTATCTGGAGGACTGCATCACATGACTAAATTAGATTATTAATTTAACAAAAAGGTCCAAAACATATCAGAATATTGGGTAACCAATAAAAGAACAACTGGAGGGCATGTGGAGGTATAAAAATCATTTTCTACCATGTACTCTATAGTACTTGCATGCAACTTGTTTTGTCATGTTTGCATACATCATTAGGGTATGCTGATGGAAGGGTGAAACCCCATTGGTGAAATCTCCCACAGCGACAGTTTCTACAAGATTCGAAACTGTCGCCATGGGAACCCACTAGCAAAGTTTGCCTTTTCACTGACTTTCACCCCCGCTTCATGTTAACTCAACTGGAGTTAAGAACTTAAGAAGTGGGTGTGTGGGGTGCAGCCCTCAAGATGGGTGGGTTCGGGGGTAGCCCCGACAGAAAGAAGACCAATGTCTGACAGGAGAAGTTCCACCTGTCGACATCGGGGATGTCTCTATGCCACACGTCAACGACAATGTTGTCGCGTCGGCATAGGTAAACCTATCATTAGCATATTTAGACAGTGGTATTAGTTGTAGACAAGCATCCACAACACCAAAGTTGAAGTGCATTAAGTGGCATGTTGAGAAGATGGGCATGCAGTGATTCATGGACAGTCATGGTGCATGATGGGTAATGCTGTAATGAGTATGGAACATGCCTTCATGTCAAGTGTTTTTCAAAATGATCATGTCAGAAATGTAAACTTGAGTTACATTGTTTGCTCGTGGATGTTGTGTCAGTGGAGCGTGCAGCTGTTAGTTACCTCCCGAGAGCACCTCCACATATCAATTTGTAATACATAGTATGGTTTCCCAAAATAACATGCAGGAATTACTGTATACTGTTTTGCTGTCCCGACATTACATCTTTTTTAAGCAAATCTAAGTCTCATTACTTTCAGTTTGTTTCCAGACATATATTACCATTTATAAAGTGTGATATTTTAAAGAAGGATGTCAAATAATACTTTTTCTTTTAACAGAATTCTTATAGTCCATATGCAAGGAAAGGGTGGAAGACACCTGGAAACATTCAACGACTCATAAATGTCAAATGTATGAATGCGAGAAGATGGCTTGTTTGTAAGACTGTATTAAAAGGCATATCACATTACAATGTCGTAATTTTTACATCGAAATCCAGTACAGTGAAAATCTTGAGTGGGGAGTGCGGGGCCTCACATAAAAAAGTCACTCAATGTCAACAGGCAAAATTTCACCTGTTGACATTGTTTCCATTGCTGAGCCACATTTAGACAACTCTGTTGTTGATGCGGTTTGGTGGAACAATTAAAAGGACACTCAAAGCAGTAGTGAGACTGGTACTATTTCTGAAAGGGAGGAATTAAATGGATGTGGATGTTGGAATTTGGAATTTGTTATATGCCTTCTTACTGTCAATGATATCTGAGATCCAGCAACACAAACTTTAAAATAGTTCCTGAATGATTACTATGTTGAAGTGTGCGGAACCTGTATAGTTATTTTACCAGCGCAAGCTGTTTTTTAAGGTTTACCTATGCCGAATCGACAACATTGTTGTTGAAGTTTGGCATGGCGAGATCCACAATGTCAACAGGTGAAATTTCATCTGTCAGACATTGTGTTCTTTCCATCAGGGGGCTGTGCCCCCAACCCCCCGTGCGGGGGGCTGTGCCCCTGTGCCCCCTTCTATAAATATCTAACTCAGGAGTCAGGTTGATTCAATGGTGGGGGGGGGCAAAACATGGCAGAGCAATATTTCACCTTGTCCCCTCACAGCGAGAATCTCAAACCTGTTGAGATTGTAGCTGTGAGGATTTTGCCGTGTGGGTGTTGATGTGCGGTCGGCACACTGTTTTTAAATACCAGCTCAGTTCTACTACAGTTCCATCTACACTGGCCTCTTAGTAAGCCTATTGGGTGTTTCTGATTTACACTCTGCTCCATACAACACACAGAATTGTATGATGTGGTTTATGTCACCTTCAGTCACAGAGCTTTGCAGTAAAACATAGAGATATTGTATACTGTTACTTCATCAAAATTTCGACATCAAAATCCAGTACAGCGACAACTTTGAGGTGGCAACATTTTGCTGATTCTGAATGTCCCCTCCTCCCCCCTTAACAAACTCCGACTCAGAGTTTGTTATATTAAAGAAGGGGGGTGCAGGCAGTGAAGCCCCCTGCAAAGAAAACACTCAGTTTCAGACAGGCAAAATTTCACCTGACAACATTGTTACTGCTGCTATACCGCATTTCATTTCGACAACTTGATTGTTGATGTGGCTTGATGGAACCCAGAGATATTATATCAATAACCGAAGAGTTTACCATAGAAGAAATACTATATCATACAGTTATAAAATGTTTTTTACCTGTCTGAAAATTAGAAATGCACACTCAGACAATTTAAAAGCCTGAAGAGATGGAACAGTAACATAATTTGAACCAGTATTTAAAAATTGCAATAGATGACTGAGAGCTATCACAACCAGAGGCAATAGGGCCTACATATACAGAGACTTTGCCAGCTTGAGGGATGGGGCAAAGATATGGGGTTAAGGTGTGTGCACCAGTTGACTTAACAGCAAACAGGAGCAGGAGCCCTCGGACCTCTCCCTATGTTGATCCCCACTGGTGAGACTGTGGGGGGAGTGGCGGTTGGAGTCACCAGGATGCCTGAAGGCTTGAGCCAGTGGAATCCATCCAAATAGCTACTGTATATGGGGAAAAACATTTTTTAAATTATGCTGAATACTGTGACAATCAATATAATGTGATAGGTTTTAGCCAAATATTGTGATGATAGCAATTTGATATTGTGACAGCCCTAAATGTCAATGTGATGCTCTCGCTCTCTCACTCTCTGAGTAGTTACTGCCTGAAATGTGAAAGTAAGTTGGTGAGTGTTGAGTTGCAATTATATGAAAAGAATGGGGGGGGGGAGGCACTCCAAAGACTACTATAGGGATTGGTTATAAAGTAGTTTTTTTCTAGTATTTCACGGTTTACATTTTGACAGATCAAGGCCACCACTCAATTTCACAAGGCCCTTGTTAGCTGCAGTGGCCTTCATTTGTTCAAATCGTAGTTGCAAAGTATTAAAAAAACCTCTTTTAAAATCAGTCCTTATAGTAGTCTATGGCCCATGCCACAGCACTCTCCATATAATTTCATCATACAACACAGTGGTGCAGGGTTGACTTTCAGGATTGGAAGTGGAAGGGACTGGAGGCTTGGCTCCATGGAGGCAAAATACAATCACTTTCCTCCCCCCCCACCCCAAAACAAAAACATGTATTCAAAAATTATTTATCCAGCAACTCTGGGGGGAGGTACAGGTTCATGCTGTTTTTCATGGGACAGTTTAAAAAAGGGCAGAAAATGTGTTCTTGAAGTACATCACAGAGTAGTGAAGCATGAGCTTTACCTGCACCTCACTGTACCTGGCCCTGGCCTGGCCTAGTGGATAAACAGAGGGATTCAGTAGCCAGTTCAGTCAGTCCCTTATCTTTCATCTGCACAAAAGGGGTTACAGTTTGTGCAAGCCTGCACTATACCTGTTCAATAGCTGTACTTGACTATGTGGCTAGGGAGAGAGCTACAGGCTTCACTGTCGTTGGTCCATTACCGTTCAGACTAATGTTTCTGAATTGGACAACACTGACTGTAAAAAAACTTATTTAAGTATCTGACTGCAGATTAAGTAACATAACTTCAGTAAACTGTGCATACATGTATTAAACTGCTTAAAATGATTGTATATGAACAGAAGAATGAATTTTATCACTTTTAAGATTTTTTTCACATGATAGAAATCTGATGTCAGGCAAGGACAGAATGGCCTATCGAGTCTGCCCTATCATCCCCCCCTCCCTTTTATTCATACCTCGGGTCCTCCCCTTCCCCCACCTACCAACGCCATGTGCCTGTCCCATGCCCTCCAACATTTCAGCAACCGCCACCTCATCTGGTAGTCTATTCCAGGCCTCATCCACCTCTCCGTGAAGAAACGCCCCCTTACATTATCCTTACATCTTCCTCCTTCCAATCTTAGACTATGCTGTCTAGTTTTAGCCCCCTCCTTCCTATTAAATAAGCTTCCCCCTTCACCTTGTCTTTTCCCTTAACATACAGTATTTAAAAGTTTAAGTCATGTCTCCACTCTCCCTTCTCATCTCAAATGGGTACAGATCCAATTTCAATCGATCAATCAATCAATCATTCCTTATTTGTATAAGGCACCTTTCTTAAACCAAGGCGCCTGTATAGATTACATAAAACAATAAATAGTTAAAACAACATTAAAATAATCAAAAATCATTAAAAGCTTTACTAAAAAGGTAGGTTTTTCCAAGCTCCTTTAAAGCTTTGGACAGTCAGGCAATTTAAGCACCTGACGAGGTAGAGAATTCCACAGGGTGGGGCCATGAAACTAAAAGATCTTGTCCCTAAAGTTTTTAGCGAACCAAGATCTCTAGCAATCCTAAGTAAGTGGATCGAGATGAGGGGGCAGTAGGGACAAAGGAGCTCTTTCAGGTAAGCAGGTCCCTGATTGTGTAGGCCTTATAGGTCAGCAAACTGACCCTGAAGGAGATTCGCCAGCAAACTGGCAGCAAGTGCAGTCCACGGAACACAGGCGTTATATGACTGGACCCAGAAGAACCAGTCAACAGCCTGGATGCCGCATTCTGCACTAGCTGCAAGCAGCAAAGTTCGACCCCTGGTAGCCCAAGGTAAAGGCCATTTCAGCAACCGCCACCTCATCTGGTAGTCTATTCCTTCTCCCTCTGCTCGTATGGCTTACCCTGCATGCCTTGCACCATCTTGGTTGCCCTTCTCTGCACCATCTCAGTTCCATCAATGTCTTTATGTAGATGTGGTCTCAAGAACTGGACCCCATACTCTAGGTGCGGGCTCACCATGGCTTTATACAGAGGCATGATTACCACCCTCCTGCTGGTTATGCCCCTCCTGATGCACGCCAATAGTCAATTAACCTTCCCCATCACTTTGCTGCATTGGTTACCTACCTTCAGGTAACTTAATATTATTATTCCCAGATCCTTCTCCTGCTTGTTTCTCTTTAGTTCCTCTCCCCCGTCCCCAAGTATAAGTGGCTTGCAGGTATTCACGTCCCATGTGCATCATTGCACATTGTTTGGTATTGAAATTCAGCTGCCAAGTTTCTGACCACCGTTCCAGAACCTTTGGATGCTGCCTCATGGCCTTCATGCCCCCCCCCCGACTTGTCCAACCTATTGCAGATCTTCAGATCATCTGCAAATAGGCACACCATCCTCTCCAGCTCATCTGCTACATCACTGATATAGATATTAAAAAAGAAAGGTCACAGTACGGACCCCTGTGGTACCCCACTCATCACCCTCCTCACCCTGGAGTGTGTTCCATTCCCACTCACCCTCTGTCTTCTACCTGTCAGCCAGTTTTCCACCCACTTAGTCACCTTCTGTCCCACCCCTAAGCTTTACAGCTTATTTGCCTTCTGTAAGGGACGGTGTCGAGGGCCTTACTGAACTCCAGATAAGCCACGTCCACTGCCACACCCTGATCAACCAACTGTGTTACCCAATTGAAGAACTCTGTCAGGTTCGTCTGACAGGTTCTATGCCAAAATTGTGATCGCAAAATAGCGATCCCCGTAATAGCGAGTCTACATCACTGAAAAACTCAAACAGCAATGTACATTCCTAGCGATGACAAGTGGGCAAAAACAAATATTTTTGTTATGTGGGGGCTATGCCCCTCTGAACCCCCTAACTAAAGATTATCAACTACAGAGGAGTGCATGTCAAAAAAGGGGTGAAACTTGTAAAAAATGAAGTACTCTCCACCATGCCATAAAAATAGTGTGCACCTCCCCATCCCCGAACCCTGCACCCTTCCCACTGTAGCCAGCCACTTTCACTACCACACCACATGGCCAGCTCGGCAGCTGCTCACCACACCACCTCCCACATACCTGCTGTCCTCTTCCGTTCCCTGACGTCCTCTTTCATTCCCCTTCTTCCTCTTCCAGTCACCCTCTTGTTCCCCTGTTGCTACCTTTCAGGGTAGCCCACTTAAGCGCTGAAACTGAGTCACTCATATTCAAGTCACTCAGTTTCAGTCACCGTTTTCACAGGATACCCATCTGACAGGACAATCCATTTCTGAAGCCATGTTGACTATCATTCTTCAGTTTACCTGTGCCGACGCAACAACATTGTTGTCAACGTGCGGCATAGAGACATCCCTGATGTCAACAGGCAAAATTACGCCTGTCAGACATTGGTCTTTCTTCTATCACGGGGCTGCGCCCCTCGTACCTCCCCCCTTCTCTAGGACTGTTAATCCAGTCGGAGTTAATAATTAACAATTTAAATCCTTCTCTTTGCATTCTTTCACTTTTTTTAATAACAACCCTCCCCCGAACCTGGCACTGTCCAACAATATACCCTGCTTTGTCTGTGCAGTACCCTTCTTTGTTAATCCTCAGAAATTAATAATTGACCTTTTTAATTTAGCTCTCCTCTGTTCTCTCACTCTCTCTAAACTCTCCCTCAGACCTGGCATTACCCACCGCCCCCATCCCACCCCTTGTCTTCTTATGATTCTGCTCTTCCTTTGGTGATAATTCTTGCCCTCTGACCAAACTATGTTTTAACTGCCTCCTCTGGCACCATGCTGTGCCTCTGTCTTCTCCACTGGCTAACAGCCCCCACCCCATCTTCAATATATCTATTACTAAACTGCTCTTTTCCCCTACAGATCAGAGACCCCCTAACATGGGTGCTCTCCTTCCAGTGCTGCAGCAATTTCACTAGTTTGATGCTGCCAGCCACACCCTGTCCAACTATCACCGCTGCCAGCGTAGCAATGTATGGTCTTCCTACAAGCGTCTGAGATTTGAGTTGGGCACTTGCAAGATTTTTTTTTTCCTCATTTTCCCATTAACAAGTTATACTGTGCTGCCACTAGAGGGACACAATTTTTATCTAATGAGATCTCTGCCTGTTCCTATAAATATCTTCCTAAACCACGGCTACCCCATCCATCTGACCAGCCCCCCTCCGCGCTCCCTGCTTACATATTCCTCCTATTCATAAATCATTTGTTCATCTATTTTCACTTCCTTTATGAACAATGCATCCCCTACTCTCCTCTCTACCCCTTGTTCTGCTCATATACCCATCCTTACCACCTCCACATGCTCACTACTTATCTATTCCTAATAGCTCTCCCAACCCCATCAGTTACTATCTGCAATCCCTTACCCACATCCTTGCTATCACTCCCTCCCCCATTTGAAATATGGTCTCACTCTACCACTATTCCTCATGCAACTTTGATAACGGTGTCCACTTTCACTGCGGTTCTTCACCTTCTTCTTCCTCACTCATCCACTCCCTTCTCCTCAAATCTACCAACCTCCGCGCCAGCCCCTTCAAACTCTCCTAATTACCCTAAGCTCCACTTTCTCATGCTCACTCTCCTCTTGCTCTCTGCTGGGGATATCCACCCTAACCCAGGCCCTATTGTCCCTAGCTCTTCTGGTACTTCCTCCTCTACTACCGCCCCCTGCTCTCTTCTCTTAACCCTCCCAAAGGGCTTAACGATTCTACATGTAAACACCTGCAGCTTGTTGCAAAAAATAGACCAGATTCAGACCATGGTGTGCACTCTAAAACCAGACATTCTAGTCATCTCAGAAACTTGGGTAAAGAGCACCATCCCTGACCACTCGGTCTCCATTCCTGGCTACTCACTGCTATAGGCATGACCATGCCGGCAGGGGTGGTGGTGGAGTGGCCATTTATGTCCTAGCCTCCATCCAATATTCCATCATCTACTCATCCTCCAATCCTGAGACCCATGATGCCCTAGCTATCCATGTGACCCTCCCCATTCACTCTCCCAATCTTCGTAGCCGGCATATACTGCCACCCAAATGTCCATCCTTCAATCACGCTAGATCTCCTAACCTCCATCACTTCCCTTGCTCGCTCTGGGGAATTATTCATCCTAGGCGACTTCAATATAAATTGGTTGTCACCTAAAACTTCCAAAACTAAAAATGAAATTGGAGCCCTAAACCTCTCCCAACTGATCTCCGAACCCACCTGCCCAAACCACAAGACACAACAACACTCCTTACTCGATTGGACCGTTACCTCCCACCCCCACTGCGTCATCACCTCTGGCATCCTCCCTGATGCTCTCAGTGACCATAACCCAATATTCATAGTTAGGAAAGTCCATAGAACTAGATCACCATGCAAAACCATACAACTACCCTCTTTCAAGTCTCTTGACCTTGAACCTCTCCTGAGTAACATTGTCACTTCTGACTGGTCCCCCCAACCTCCTTCCTCTCAGTTGATAAGGCCCTTGCCTACTTCAAAGAAATCTTTCTTGTAAACTGGAACGCCTTTGCCCCACTCAAACAAACCCGAGTCAGAGGTAACCACTTACCTTGGATAACCCCTGAACTTCTGGCCCATCTCAGGGCTAGAGATTGGGCCTGGAAGCATCACAAAGCTATCCAGTATCCTAGTGACCTTGCAAACTACCTCATGCTCTGAAATGCTTGCACCAGGGTTAGAAGGTTAGCCAAGTCTGAATATTTCAAATCTGCATTCATCACCAACATAAATTCTCCTTCTAAGTTCTGGAAGGTGGTCAACGCCCTAATTACCCCATCAACATCTCACCCCCCCCCCCAGTACTGAAAGTAAATAGCTCACTAGTGTCTGACTCACCAGCTGTAGCAGCGGATTTAACTCCTACAATACCTCCTGCACCACTGAACTACTGAACCCCCTTATACATACAGTATACCAACACAAGGCGAAACCCCGTTAGTATACCTCACAGCGACAGTTTCGACAAGAATTGAAACTGTCGCTGTGGGGGATCTGCCAGCAAAATTCCACCCTTACGCTGACCTTTGTCCCCCCTTCATGTTAACTCCGACTGGAGTTAACAATCCTAGAGAAGGGGGGGCACAGGGGGCACAACCCCCCTCATGGGAGGTTCAGGGGGTGCAGCCCCCTGATACAAACGTAACCGATGTCTGACAGGCGCAATTTCACCTGTCGACATCGGCAACGTCACTATGCCGCACGTCAATAACACTGTTGTCATGGCAGCATAGGTAAACCCCTACCCATCATCCTTCCCACCCTCTACTAGTATTCCCCCTCCACCACCCTCCCACCTCCCCTTCTCTTTCACTACTGTAACCCCAAACGATGCCCTAAGTGACCTCCTCACCATCAACCCCTCTAAAGGTGCCTCCTCTGATGGCCTCGACCCAAAACTCCTCTCCCTCTCCACTCCGGCCATTGCCTACCCCCTCTCATTAATCCTAAATCTCTCATTCTCTACTGCCTCGGTCCCCTCTTCATGGAAACATGCAGTGGTCCTCCCTCTACCCAAAGTGGGTGACCCCTCATCTCCTGGCAACTATCGCCCCATTTCTCATCTCTCTAACCTTGCCAAGCTTCAAGAACACATTGTCCTCTCCCAATTCACCTCTTTTCTATCTGACACCTGCTTTTTAAACCCTTTCCGGTCTGGTTTCAGGAAAAAACACTCAACCACCACCTCTCTCCTATGGCTCACAGACTCCATCCTAACCGGGATGGATAATGGCCAAATTACCTCTGCCATTTTTGTTGACCTGGCCAAGGCCTTCAACACTGTCTGTCACTCCCTTCTTCTTGACTCAGTTCCAGCAACTGGCCTATCTCCCTCTGCCTCAAACTGGTTCAAGGTCTACCTTATTGGCAGAACCCAATCAGTTAAGATCTTGGATGCCATTACACCTCCCCTCCCAATTAGCATTGGTATCCCCCAGGGATCTCTATTAGAGCCCCTCCTATTCTCCATCTTCTTAAATGACCTTCCCTCTGTTTCCTCCCCCTCCACCGCTATACATATGTATGCCAATGATACAATCCTGTATGCATCTGGCTCCTGTCCTGCTGAGGTTACAACCAGGACTTTGACAAGGTTCAGCTCTGGTTTGCTAACCATCATTCTTTCCTCAATGCCAAGAAGACTGTCTCCATGACCTTAGGCACAAGGCAGAGACTCTTTCTAGGCTTTCCTCCCTACCCACTTTCCAAACCCTTGATGGGACTTTAATTGAGGACACATTCTCCTTCAGGTACTTAGGTGTTTGGTTGGACCAACACCTAAACTTCTCAAGACATATTGACGCCATCTAGAAAAAACTGAACCCCAGGATTGGTGCCCTGTTCAGGAACCATAGTTGTATCCCTCTTACAGCTAGGCGTGAACTTGTTCAGAAGATGATACTGCCCATTTTCAACTACTGTGACACAGTCTATGGTGCTGCCCCTAAGTCTTCCCTGGCCAGACTGGACACCCTCTTCGATTCCTTCTGCTGCTTTGCCCTGGATGCTCCCCAACCCACACCCACCACTGCAATCTTTATTGTGCCCTATCCTTCTCCTCTCTTACAAACAGGCAACTCTCCCACTATGCTAAATTCATTTCCAAGCACTGGTTGGGTGAGCTGCCTTCCTACCTAACCTCCTCCTTTATAACAACCCCCCCATCCTCCCATTCCCTTAGATCAACTGACTCCCGCATCCTGGTAGTCCCCCGGAGATCCAGCCTAATTGGCCAATCCACTTACTCTCACTGCCTCCCAAAAATTTGGAATTCACTCCCCCCTCAAATCCAGCACTCATCCTCCACCTACTCCATCAGCTCTGCCCTCAAAAATTACCTTGCGCCTAGCTACTCTTGCCATGTCCCTCCCTAATTCCCTTCTATAAGCCCTGGATAAACCCTACCCCTCTACCGTCACCTTCATTTTACCCTATGCACCCCCCCCAAATTTCTAGCTGTCCTCCCCTTCCCCCAAATTGCTCCCCCTTACTGGCCACATTTGATCTCTCACAGAATGTAAGGGACGCCAAATGCTCTCCATGGATCCCTCTCCTACCCCCCCCCAGGGGCTTGTATCCCTCATGTACTCCCTTCCCCCTACATCCCTCCACCTCACCCCTCCTTCTCCTTTCACCGTTTTCTTTCATGTAAGCACTTGTTTACTTACTGAACTGGCACTTATTATTGTTCACTTTTTTTACATATTATGCACAAGTCTGTTTTAACATTGTTTGTAACACCTGCCTTACAACTGTATGTTAATGTTGATCTTGTAACTTGAATGTAACTTGAACACAATTCTTCCCCCTCCCCCACCTCATCCCTCCCTTTCCTTTCCCCCTCTCACCACCCCCTTTTTCTTTTCTTTCACATATGCACTTGTTTACTTATTAACCTGGCACTTATTATTGTCCACTCTTTCTATGTATTATGTGCAACACTGTTGTACCACTGCTTGTAACACCTGCCTTAGAACTGTATGTTAATTTTGATCTTGTAACTTGAATGTTTAATGTCTCACTCCTATTGTACCCCTTCCCTGTTCCCTATTTGCCACTTCCTTATTGCAACCCCTGTGCAGTGGTACCACATACGCCCTCTTCCAGTCACTTGGTGCATACCTTTTACCCAGGGACAAGTTAAGCTGCCTTGTCAGTGGTGCTGCAAACTCCTCCCTCAATTCCATGAGTACCCTCAGGTGAAAGCCGTATGTCCCCATTGCCTTGTCCACTTTCATCCTGCCCAGTTTCTCCCTTACCCTGTCTTCACTGAATAGGCTAGGTTTCGCCTTTTAGTCTTCCCTGACCCTCGCTTTTGGCTCTGGTCCCCGACCCTCCCATTCCGTGAATAATAAGACGAAGTAGCTATTTAGCACCTCTGCTTTCTCAAAGACTCCTTCCAGTTGTATTGCCCTCCTGAAACAAACTATCCCTGCCTCTCCCCTACATACAAAAAAAAAGAAGTTTTATCCCCCCTTTAGGCCTGTCTAGCAATATTCTCCTCAGTGTCAGATTTGGCCCTCCTGTTCTGTCCTACTACCTTCAGCTTCAGTACGTAAGTCTCCCTAGCCTCCTTTATCTGTATCATTTTCTATTTTCTGATGGTTTTTTCCTTTGCCTAATTGCCTCCATCTCCTCTCTTGTAAACCAAAGTGGTCTCCTTCTTTTTTTGGTCTTACTTACCCTTTTCATTAAAATTTCTGTGGCTTTTAGCACCTCCTCCTTAATAGTTTCCTGTAAGTCCTCTACTCCTCTAATATTCCCCTTCCATGACATCTCCTCGCTAAATATCACCCTTATTCTGGTGAAGTCAGCTTTCTGGAAGTCCATAACCCTTGTCTTGGTCTGATTTGTATCCCTCCCTGTTTTCACTCAGAACCTAACAGATCTCAGATCACTTGTGCATATCCCTTCACACACCTCCACCTATTCCACACTTTCTCCATTCGTCAGGACCATGTCCAGTAATTTATCGCCCATAGTGGTCACCGTAACCAGCTGTTCAGGAATACACCTTGTAGTGCCTCTAGGATTACCCTGAAATGAGCCAATACTCCTACCGGGATCTCCTAGGCCACATCGTGGAGGTTAAGGTCCCCACAAGCAGATGCTCCCCCTTGAGAGCTATCCATTTAACTACCTGCATCAGGTGTCTTTCCCCTTCCTCTCCCTGTGATGGAGGCCTGTGTAACACCCCCTGCCTCAATGATTCTCCAGTCCATTTGTCCAGTGTGACCTTCAGGATCTCAGACTCCCCTGCCTCCTCCCACATTTCCATTGCCCTAATGGCCTCCTTTGTGTACAGTGCCCCCTTTTTTTTTACAGTCCTGCCACTCCTAAAGTCTATAGCCTGAAATACCTGTCTCCCATGTATGGTGTTATGTCCCCCAAGTCTCACTCACCGCCGCTACATCCTGCCCCTTATCTGACATGATGGCCTCCAATTCTCCCATTCTGTTACCCAAATCCCTGGGGTTCACTGCCAAACTCTTCCACCATGTACCCCCTCCCTCCATGCCCTCCTGCTGTACCCATTACTTGGTACTACTTTGTTTGAGCCCTCTATCTACAAACAAGGGGGGAGGCTGCATGCCTCCCATCTCTCCTGCCTCCTTGAGTTGACTCTGTCTTAACCCCTCCACCTTCTGTTTAAATTATATGTTCTTTCAGTAAAGTCCTCTTAGCTTACCGTTAAGCACTGCCGATCCATCCCTATTCATGTGCAGTCTGTCTGGGCAAATATTTCTCCTTGCACAGTTCGATACCCAGATTTCTGCACTCCTCCTGAGCTGCATCTTCGTTTCCCTCCTTCTGGTGTCACCACTGTTCCCACTCATCCTTGCCCCATGTTTTTTGAGTTTTGCCCATTTAAGTTCATTTCCTGTCCCCTCATTGTCTGATTCCATATGTGTACTGTTGCCATCCTCCTTCACCTCACTGCTGATCCTCCCTTGTCCTGAGCTTGCTATAGACTCCCCCACTATTTATTCTGTGGGGTGTGTCCTCCTTATGAGTGTTTTCCCCAAACGCTAGTGTCATTTGGAGACTTCCCTCAAGGTTCCCTTCCCTGGGTGCCTTCCCCATTCCACTTCCTCCACATCCTTCTTTTACCTTAGACCCTCCTTCACCTCTGGCCACCTCACATCCACTCTCCTTTGCCTCCTTTACAGCATGGGTCACCAAGAGTGTGAATCTGTTTTCTTGCTCAGTGCCTTTGCTCTGCGGCCTACTGTCTGATGTGCCCCCTTTTGTTACTTGCCCATTACCTACCTATACAGTATTTCTTCTTTTTGATCCGAATACTTGCCACTCCCCCTGAACCCTCCAGCCCTTTTCAATACTTGTTTCTCAGTCCCCTGCAGCCATACATACTTTCTTCCTGTGCTCACCCACCACATCACTCCTCCAACTGCATTCCTCCTTTGTTTCTCCAGTGTCTTTGTCCATTTCCTGATCTGGACATTGACTTCTTATACCCCTTATTTCTGGAATACTTTTCTCCTACCCTGCTTCTGCGCTCTCCTCTGCTACCCCAGACCACACTCCTCATGCAACACCTTTCCAAGTGTTTCTTAAGTCTGATGACTTCTGACTCTAAATGTGACAGTCTGTTACATATTATGCAAAAACCCCATTTTCCAGGGTGTTTCCATATACACTGCTGCTCCACACCCATTACACCCCACAGTTCTCTTTAATCCTGTCCTCACCCCCCCTCGTGGCCACTTACATGTGCTCCATCCCAAGCGACTGCCCAATCCCCTGTCTGCCCCCCACCCCTTCCCTATATCTCCACCAAAAGAGATAAGTCACAGAATATTGTGATACCACAATTATTGCAATAATTTTATCACAGTTATCGTATTGTGAAATTTTATTATTGTGACTCCACAGATGGGGATGGGTGATCGTACACTTGATTGGGTGGTGGGAGAAGGGTTTACTTTATTCACAGGTACTGGATTGTTGTGTGGTTGTGGGCACAGGGTGCAAAGTGGATTTCAATTCATATTTTCCTGGTCCTGGGTGAGTGGTGACATTGTGCACCTTGAACTTCTTTGGTTAATGTAATGGTGAAAGCATGGGAGTATGTTTGTGGAGGTGAGGGGCCATAATACCAGTTAAAGGTATAAATGCAAGGCACTATTACATGTGTCCCTCCCTTGCTCATTTTAGTGGCTCTATAAGCAGTGACAGAATCATTAATAATGCCTATCAAAATAGTATCTGTCGATAATACCTCGCTTGGAGGTCAAAAACCTACTGTATCTTGGCAAGAGTCACAAACAAACATGTGCTGGCTGACTTCCAGCACCCAGGCCTATGTGACTTTGTTGCTCTGAACTGCAGTGTGTTCCACTTTACAACACTTTGTTTTATTCCTTTTCTTTCATTCCCCCTTCCTTGCCTTTTCAGTGGTGTCTAACGGGGAAAGATGGCTGTATCGTGGTCAGAAGGCGATCCTTTTTTCATCATTTATTTTGATAACACTCTTCAGTGCTTACCAAGATCTGAAATTTGTTTTGTGGAGGGTGTACCAATGGGGAGAGTATCTGCTTTGTTTGATACTGAAAAAATCAATAATTTATTTATTTGAGTTTTGGTAACCGGGTAAGTCCACTGAGACAGTGACAGTTCCTTTTTCAGGGTCGATCTGGGGTTGCAATAAGCAATACAGAACAGTGCAATAAAACAGAAAAGCAAATCAAGATAACCAAAATTGACATACAGCATGAAAAAGATATAAAAATATTATACATAAATATGACAAAGCATGATAATGGTATATACGCTTCGATAAAATCATAATTACAAGGCTTACACAATTGAGACAACAAGCTACAGACCTAAAGCTGAAAGATAAAATTTTGGGTACGAGGGGGAAGCAGACAATGAGCAGGTAGTGCATGTAGTTAAGGATAGAGGGATAATGAAGGAAGACATCATAATGAAACGGAACTATGAAGGGAATGTGGTACTGTCTGGTAGTAAGCATAATTACATACTTTCTGGAAAAGATTTATGAATGTATTAGTAAACATTCTAAGAGGTTATGATACTGTAGTGTTCCAGGGTATGGCATCTGGGCTTTCCTGTAAGGAAGTGCAGAAGTGCAATGCACTTGGAACACTATACTGTAGTATACCAAAGAGACCTGTGGCTAATCATATCTGTTGTCAAAAAGGCAGCTAGGCAGTGTAACAAAGCAGGTGAAAGAGATATGCAGGATGATGGGGTGCATAGAGAAGGGCATCGCCAGCAGGAAGAGCAAGATGGTGTTTCCACTATAAAGATCAGTAATGACACCTCACCTTGAGAACAGTATCCAGTTCTGGAGACACAGAGGTATGACACATGATGGAAAGAAAACTGGTGAAGGGTCAGCATGAAAAAACATATAAAGAATGACTCCTCTCCCACCCAGGGACCACCAGCGCCACTGCCGTTGCCTCAGAGGTTGCCAAGAAAGAGGAGTGGTTGGACAACAGTGGGCTCAGGGAGGGTGAGGGTGGTGGAACAGAGGTACATCCCTCCAGTTGTACCTCTCCACAATTCATATGCCATTCTGGCAAAGTGTGGTTCCGCTATGGAGGCACCCGCAGTGGAGACCAAGGAGGATGGTGGGAACCTCCACAAAGGAGACCCACAGGAGGGTGGCATGGGACCCCACAGGGGAAGGAAACAACTCCTGGTTGGGGACTCCATTGTTAGGAGGGTAGAACTGGGGAAGGAAGGGAGAGGGAGGTAAGGTGCCTGCCTGGTGCCATAGCTTAGAGGGTCAGGGATCGAATCCTCAGGATCACGGGAACAGCTGTATGGGGGGAGGGAGCTGGATGTCATTGTCCACCTAGGGACAAATGGCCAGGCTGGGAAAGGGATCAGAGCAATGCAGGAAGAGTTTGTGGAGTTGGGGAAGGGCCTCAGACAGGTAGCACGCACGGTAACCTTCTCAGAGGTGCTGCCTGTCTATTGCAGGGGTGAGGCTAGGGTGCTCCACACCATAAGATTCAATCAGTGGTTGAATAACTGGTGCAGAGCTCAGGAGTTTGGCTTCACTGGGGACTGGGGGTGCACCTTGAGTGATGCAGGCCTATACTGATGCAATGGTCTGCATCTGTCCCGGAGGGAACCAGAATCCGAAGTGATAGGTTTAAATGCTTTATTGGCAAGAATTTAAACTAGCCAAAGGGGGGGCACTAGAAAGGAGCAGGAAAATCCTAGCCCCCCCCAAAAAAAAATCAGGGTAGTAAGTGACGTAAACACCAAGATAGAGACGTTGATAGGGAGAAGGGCAGGGGTAAATGGAGAAAACGACAAAGACAGTAAGGACAGGGATTGGGCAAAAAGGGGTAAGGCCAGCAAGAAATGGAGAGTAATGAGTACCAATGCCCGTAGTCTAGGCAACAAGCTCCCAGAACTGGTGACCTTGATGGAAGAGGGATGCCTGGATATGGTGGCAGTCACAGAAACATGGCACACAGAGAACCATGACTGGGATGTTAACATACCAGGGTACACAACCTAAAGGAGAGACAGGGAGGGTAGAAGAGAGGGAGGAGTAGCACTCTATGTAAGGGAAGGAATAAAAGCAACAGAACAAATGAGCAAACAGGGAGGAGAGGAGGCACTGTAGGTCACCTTAGAGACTGGAAATGGCACCACAATCCGCACAGGGGTTGTATACAGACACCCATCTCAGGGGGAGGGACTGGACAAGGATATGATAGAAGGCATCCTTAGGATGGCAGAGAAATACAGGTTACTCACCTGTAACAGGAGTTCTAGGAATGGTATATGTTGTTCATCCACACTCATTGGCAGTATCCTTGCCGCTTTAAATCTTGCCGGAAGGTCTTCAAGCTTGCTCCTCCACCCACCCGGTGGTATAACTCTCGGCTCCGCCCCATGACGCCAGATCTGGCCGCTGGAAGCTCAGGTTGTCGCCGAGCCGGGAGGTCGGGTGAGCTGTGGATGAACAACATATACCATTCCTAGAACTCCTGTTACAGGTGAGTAACCTGTATTTCTAGGACATGGATATGTTGTTCATCCACACTCATTGGCAGACTCCTAGCAGTTCTCCGGGAGGAGGAGGCAAGACGCACACCCCATATACTTACTTGGGAAAGAGAGACTGGAGAACCGAGGCCCCAAAACCAGCATCCCGGCGTGACTCAAGGTCGATGTGGTAGTGGGTAATGAAGGTGTTTGCTGACTTCCAGGTAGCAGCCCTGCAGATTTCCTGGATAGGGACGTCCCTGGAAGCAGCCACCGTTGCAGCAGTATGGCGGGTAGAATGAGCTCTTATCCCTCTGGGAGGCTCCATGCCCGCTAACTTATAGCAGAGATCTATGCAGGAGGTTACCCACCTGCTTATCGTCCGCTTGGCTGCAGGTCTGCCAGATGCGGCTTCAGCGTAGGTGACAAACAGCTGGCGAACCTCTCCCCGAATTTCAGCCGGGCGCTCCTTATAATAAGCGAGCGCCCTTCTAGGATCCAGAGTATGGAGCCTATATTCGGCCTCCGAGGTGTGATTGGGGTAGAACACCGGCAGAGTCAACACCTGGTTAAGGTGAAACTCCGACACCACCTTCGGAAGGAATTTCGGGTGGGGGCGCAGGACAACCTTGTCCCTGTGGAAGACCAGGTAAGGAGACTCGATGGAAAGCGCCTGGAGCTCTCCCATCCTTCTGGCTGACGTGATAGCCACCAAGAAGGCGGTCTTCCACGACAGGTGAGAGAGAGCACACCTGTGCATAGGTTCGAATGGCTTGCCCATGAGCTTTGCCAGTACCAGCAGTAGATCCCACGGAGGTGGGGTTCCCGCACTGGAGGGGAAATGTGATCAAGGCCTTTGAAAAAGCGCCAGACCACCTTCTCCTGCGCCACTGACTGCTTCCCGGCCCGCGCCCGGTAAGCAGAGATGGCTGCCAGGTGCACCCTTAGGGTCGTCGACCTAAGCCCTTGACTAGAAAGGGACCATAAATAGTCCAAGATGCTTGCCAAGGAACAGGAGGAAGGGTCAAGCCCTTGTTCTGACACCAAATGGAAAACCTTTTCCATTTGAAGGCATAGCATTTTCTGGTCGACTCCCACGGACGCCCAACTACATTGAGGACCTCGCCGGAAAGACCCAAAGCCTGGAACTCTAGCCGCCAGGAACCAGGCCAGGTGCAGGGATTGAAGGTCCGGATGGAACACCTTCCCTGATTGACTGAGAGCAGGTCCGGCGAGCTGGAAGCTGCCGTGAGTCCTGGAGCTGAGACTGAGGAGATCTGGGTACCAGAACTGGCGAGGCCAGTCTGGGGCTATCAGAATCACCTGCGCCTTGTCCCTCCTGCTTGAGAAGCACCTTGTGGATCAAGGAAATGGGGAAAGGCGAAAGAGGCCCGGGGTCCATTGCCTCGAGAAGGCATCCCTGCAGCGAGCCCTGCTGAGGGGCGGGCATGGAACAGACTCAGCCGCTGCTCTCCATGGAGGCAAACAGGTCCACCTGAGGTGTGCCCCAAAGGGAGAACAGATGCTGTACTACCTCCGGCAGGAGAGACCACTCGTGGGATGCAGCCCCTATCCAGCTCAGGGCATCGGCCAGGGTGTTGGAGGCTCCTGCCACGTGAATGGCTAGGAGATCCGCCTCCAGGCTGCGCAGAGTGACCAAATGCGGAGAGCTTCCTTGCATAGAAGCATGGGCCGCGTCCCGCCCTGGCGGTTTAGATAGTACATGGTCGTGGTATTGTCCGTCTGGACTCGGACCACTTGACCCCGGAGGAACGGAGCAAAGGCGGTGAGAGCTAGGCGGACCGCTCGGAGCTCCAGCAGGTTGATGTGGCATCGGGACTCGCGTGGGGACCAGAGGCCATGAGCCCGGTGTTCCCCCAGATGGGCACCCCAACCCATCAGAGAGGCATCGGTCGACAGAGAGACCGTCGGCTCGGGGCGGACGAACGGGATGCCCTCCTGCAAATGATCTGGAACGGTCCACCACTGGAGAGCGTTCCACATCCCCTGTGTCACCGACACAAGCTGGTCCAAGGGATCGCAGCGTTGTGACCACTGGCTGGCCAGTCCCCACTGAAGGGGACGCATGTTCCAGCGGGCCCAACGGACCACGCTGGTACAGGCCGCCATGAGACCCAGGAGGCGAGGGAAGTCCCGGCAGGGGCGAATTGCCCAACCAGAAATGATCGGGCAAAGGGAGGAAAGAACCTCGGCCCTGTCCGCCGGGAGCCGCGCCTGGCTCAAGAGAGTCGAGCTGCGCCCGATGAATAAAATCACCTGCTCTGCCCGAGTTCCACTTGGCCTCGTTGATAAGGAGGCCAGTTGAGAGCAGACCTGGAGGGCCAGATCTCTGGACCACTCCGCCTCCTTCCTGGAGGGAGCTGCTATCAGCCAGTCGTCCAGGTAAGGGTACACCCGGACCCCTCGGCGCCGCAGGAATGCTGTCACCACTGCCATGCATTTGGTGAAGACCCTGGGAGCTGGAGACAAGCCGAAGGGCATGGCTTGGAACTCGAAGAGAGATCCTTCTGCTCGGAAGCGAAGGAATCTCTGGTGAGACGGACGGATAGGGACGTGGAAAAGCGTCCCTGCAAGTCCAGAGAGCAGAACCACACGCCGCTCCAAGGATGGTATTATCTGAGCCAGAGTGACCATCCTGAAGGTTCGAGACCTTAGGAACTTGTTTGGGTCGTGTGGGTCGAGAATGGGCGCCAGCCCCGTCCGCTTCGGAACCAGGAAGTACCTGGACACAAACCCTGGGTCTGAAGGAGGGTCCACCACCTTCTTACCACCTCCTTCTGGAGGAGGAGAGGGATGTCGGCTCGACGAGCCGCCAGTGAGGCTGGGGATCCAAGCCCCGAGGCGCACGGCTCTGAAGGGTGGTGCCTGCTCGAATTCCAGAGGCAGGCCTTCCCACCACCTCCAAGACCCACCTGTCCGTGGTAACAGCGGACCAGGCGGAACGGAAGTGCCGAGCCGCCCCCAATGGGACCAGGGAGTAAGGTGACGGGATGGGGCGACACCCTCAGCCCGTCACTGGGCAGGCTTGGAGGAGGACCGGCCGAGGGACCTCCTGGGCCCTTCCTCCTGCCTCCTGTTAGAGGAAGCCGGGCTTGGGTTTGGGATGCCAAGGCCGAGCCTGCTGGCCCTGACGTTGCTGGGCCGAGGCGCGGGGCACAGAAGGACGAAAAGGGCTTAGGCTGTGGTTCGGGCCTTTGTCCTTCTGAGCGGAAGAGACCGAGTCCAAGGTGGCATTGGACTTCTCGATCCTCTGCAGGTGACCTTCCACCCCAGGGCCAAGAGGTCAGTCCCAAAGGAACATCCGCCAACTTGTGCTGGGTATCCGAAGTAAAGGTGGATATCCTCAGCCAAGCCCGCCGACGCATAGCCACTGCGGCCGCCACCGATCTAGCACATGAGTCCCCTACATCCAAAGCAGTCTGGAGCTGCTGTTTGGCCACTGCCTGCCCTGGTCCCCACCTGCTTAACCGTAGTCTGCAGATCGCGGGAAGATGAGGGATGACCTCATCCAGGGAGCCAACAGGGCATGAGAAAAATGTGCCATGAGGGACGGCCGAACTGGCCCGTGACGAAGGCGAGAGAGGACGAAGCGTGACTTTCGCCCGACATAGTCCAATTTCTTGACTCCTTGTCAGGAGGTTTGTCCACATCCCTGGCGCTAGCCGGGCCGCCGAAAACGCTGTCGGTAACCAACCCTCAGCAGAGGGTGTTCCGAAAACCGGACAAGGAACCGAGGACCGATACTTTCCTGGCCATCCTGGCCGAAGCGCAGGGCAGGAAGCAGGGCTGCCAAAGTTCCAGTGCGGACCCACTATGGCCTCGCCACCGGAAAGGCTCTCCGTAGAATCCTCGGTCCAGAATCTCCGTGAGGGATACTGGCCCGCTTGAAACGGGTTCGAGCTCCATCCCGTAGACTCGAGATGAGCCGAGCAGTCCTAGGAAGGACGACGGGCTATCGTCCCATTGACTGACCTCCTGAAGACTCCAAGTCAGTCGCTGAGAAGAAGGAGGAATCGTCTTCGGACTCGGAAGAGTCCTCGAAGAGCTGCCTCTGGCCTGAGCCACCCTTCACCTGCCGAGTCGGTCGGGTGAGGGTAACTGACAGCCGATGGGGTAAACCCTTAGCCGACCGAGAATCCTTGGTCGAGCCCCAGTGGTGGCTGTGGGCGGAGGTTCCACCGAATCGGTGGAGCAGCTGGTTTGGCACGAACAACCGGCCTGGGTATAGCTCCTCGGACAAGTCGAGGTTGTGTCGACTGTTCCGTGACAGCACTTAATGGCCGGGAAGGCGCGGAGTCGGCTTATTCCCGCCAGGAGGAGCTGTTGCAACATAAGGTCCTCGTGACCGTCGACGTAATTTACCCGAAGCCTCCCTCATCCGAGGAGGAGGGCGAGAACGAGCGCGACGCCTCACACGATGTGCCGAGACCGAGACCGCCTATGACGGTGGGGAACGCTGGACCGCGAAGAGGTCCGAGACCGAGACCGAGAGTCCCGGAATTTCCGGGGTCGGTGCGGGGAGGTGTCGGCCGGAACCGCACTCCCTTCGGCTCGGAAGGTCCATCCGAGGGCTCCGGAACCGGAGGCACAGGCGAGCCCACGGGATCCTCAACTCCTCCCGGGGGAACCGGGGAGAGGGGAATCTCGGCTGCTAAAGGCGACAGCCCGTCCAATGGGTCGAGAAAAATCTCGACTTCATCAGTGGGAGTCTCGGTCAACTGACCTGACGGGGACACCGTGAGGCCAGTGGCCGGAGCCGAGCGGTCGACCGAGGCCGACGGTCGACGGCCCGGGGAGAGGGACCTTTCCCGCTCCCAAGAGCGTCGACGGAGGGACTTACCCTTGTCCCTCTTTTTGGACCGAGAATAAGGTCCAGCAGAGCAGGCCCTTCTCCTTTAGTGGAGAGGGACAGACAAAGCTCCTTAAAGGAAGCCGTGTAGGAAGAACCCAGAGAGAGCGGGATAAATGCCGCGGCCGAGGAAGATACGGCCCGCGCCGCCTCCTCTTCGAGGGCGACCATCCGCTCGAGCTGATCCGCCGAGCCCGCCGCCACGGACACCGCCAACCGGGCCTCCTTGGACTTCACCGGAGGGAAACGCTTCTCCGGACGGCCCAGTTGCAATCGGGCAGCACGGTCTTCGAGGACGTAGGCCGAGAAAGATGAGCACAGGTCGTAAGCCTGCGGGTCGTGCTCAAGGCCTAAGCAGTAGACACACGTGGAGTGTGGATCCGTCCGAGACATCTTCTGCCCGCATGGGCATCTCCGAAATCCAGGAGTCGATTTGTCCATCGCAGCCGCGAGGGATCGAAGACTGAAGTCTTTTGCAAAATATTATTTTAAATCCGCAAACGGAGAAATAGGAACCAGTCGCAAACGCAGAGCGTTAAGGAGGGAACCTGAGCTTCCAAGCGGTAAGGAAGATCTGGCGTCATGGGGCGGAGCCGAGAGTTATACCACCCGGGTGGGTGGGAGGAGCAAGCTTGAAGACCTTCCGGCAAGATTTAAAGCGGCAAGGATACTGCCAATGAGTGTGGATGAACAACATATCCATGTCCCTAGAAAGGGGAGATACTGTTGATAGGGTCTCTGAATATGGCAGATATTAACTGGAGCACCTTTGCTGCAGCCACATCCAGGAGCAGGGCCATTCTAGATGCCCTACAGGTGGCATGACTCAGACAGCTAGTGTTGGAACCCACTTGGGAGGGAGCAATCTTAGACCTTGTACTCTCAAATGGGGACAGTGAGTGGATCTCAGATCTAGAAGTGGGTAGCCATCTGGGAACAAGTGACCACCAAATAGTGTGGTTCACAATAAACTCAGCTGCAGAGTCAAGCCATACAAAAGTGAGGGTACTGGACTTCAGGAGGGCTGATTTTGGCAAGATGGGAGAGTGCCTAAGGAAAGCACTAGCAAACAGACAAGAAGGAGAGGTGGAGCAACAATGGAGAAACATCAAAACTGCCATCACAGAGTCAACAAGCCTTTGTGTGAAGCAAATAAATCAAAATGAAAGAAAAAGCCACTATGGTTCTCAAAAGAGGTGGTGGGAAAGGTTAGGGAGAAGAAGATAGCATTCAGCAAGTATGAGGAAACACGGAGCAGAACAGAGAACTGTACCAGTTAAGGCAGAAGGAAGCAGGGAAGGCAGTCAGAATAGCAAAGGCCCAAACTGAGGAAAGGATAGCCAGCTCTGTTAAGAAGGGGGATAAGACCTTTTATAGGTACATTAGGGAGCCAAGAAAGACCAAGGGAGGGATGCTGAAACTTAATAAAGGGGAGGGAATGTGGGCAGAGGGTGACAGTGAAAAAGCAGGGATACTGAAGGAATATTTCTGCTCAGTATTCACAAAAGAGGAGGAGGGGGTACCTAATCCAATTAACAGAAGCTCTCTGGATAGGGGGGTCGATCGCAGTCCTTCCACAGAAGAAAGGGTTCTGAAAGAACTTTTAAAACTGAAGGTGGACAAAGCAATGGGGCCTGACGGAATTCACCCCAGAATTCTAAAAGAAATAGGGGAGAACTAGTAACACCACTGACTATCCTTTTTAACAAATTATGGGAGGATAGTGTGGTACCTGAGGACTGAAGGAGGGTGGATATGATTCCCCTTTACAAAAGTGGGAGCAAAACAGAGGTAGGAAACTACAGACCTGTCAGTTTGACCTCTGTGGTAGGGAAAGTGATGGAATCACTTCTGATGGAAAGAATTGTTGAGTACCTAGAGGCCAGTGGGGCACAGGACCCAAGGCAGTATGGGTTCACAGCAGGAAAGTCATGTCAGATGAATCTAATCAATTTCTTTGACTGGGTGACCAAAGTAGTAGACCAGGACATGGCCTACCTAGACTTTAGCAAGGCATTTAACACAGTCCCATACAAAAGATTAATAAACAAATTAGCCAGCCTGGGAGTGGGTCCCAGGGTGGTAGCCTGGGTAAAACATTGACTGGACAACAGGACACAGAAGATAATAGTAAACGGAGTCCACTCTGAAGAAAGGGGGGTTATTAGTGGGGCACCGTAGGGTTCAGTACTGGGTTCGGTCCTTTTTAATGTCTTTATAAGTGACATTGCAGAGGGACTGGAAGGAAAAGTATGCCTCTTTGCAGATGACACAAGAATCTGCAACAGGGTTGATACACAAGGAGGCGAGGAAAGGATGAGAAGGGACTTGGCAAGATTGGAGGAATGATCAGAAGTATGGCAGCTTAGATTCAATGCAAAGAAGTACAAAATAAAGCACCTGGGAAACAAAAACCCAGGGGAAGAGTACACAATGGGGGGTAGTAACAACAACAAAAATGGAAAGAGACCGGAGGGTAATCATATCAGATGACCTTAAGGTTAGCGAGCAATGTGAGAAGGCAGTAGGAAGGACTGGGGGGATACTGGGATGTATAGGGAGAGGCATCACCAGCAGAAAACAGGAAATTGTTATCCCTCTGTACAGGCCGTTGGTGAGACCCCATCTGGAGTACTGCATCCGGTTCTGGGGACCCCATCTCCGCAAGGACATAGACAGGATGGAGGCAGTCCAGAGGAGGGCAACTAAATTGGTGCAGGGTCTGCAAGAGAAGCCATATGAGGAGAGACTAAAGGAGCTTAATATGTATACCCTTGGGGAAAGGAGGGAGAGGGGGACATAATAGAAACTTTTAAGTACCTCAGTAGAATCAGCAAAGTCCAAGAGGGTAGCATCTTTCAGAAAAAGAGATGTGCAAGAACAAGGGGCCACAATTTGAGGATAGAGGGGGGATGGTTCAGGGGCAATGTGAGGAGGTATTTTTTCACAGAGATGGTGGTGGACACATGGAACAGCCATCCTGAGGAGGTTGTGGGGTCTAAACCTGTGGGAGAATTCAAGAATGCATGGGACAGGCATAAGGCAATTGCTGTGGGGGGTAGGAAGAAATAGGCTGTTGGTTAACTAGGATCTGCAGCTTATCCAGTAGGTAGGTAGGAAAATGGACAGACTAGGTGGGCCAAGCGTTCCTTATCTGCCATCAAAGTCTATGTTTCTAAGAAGCTCAGTATGTCCACCCTGTAGTAAAGCAGGGAAAGTGGGGATATGATAGAGACCGTGTCATAAATCAGTTAAAAGTGTAGTACAAGACATTAGCATTTTGCATTACAAAACTATGTACACATATATGTGTATGTGTGTATAGGCTCAAGGTCAATGGAGCCATGCCATAAAACTGGAGGGACTTGGGGGAGATATGAGCAAGTAGTTCTTTACAGAGGGTGGTGGATGGCCGCAGCAGACTACCAACAGATGTGGTGTTGCACACAACTGTGTCATGTTTGAAGAATGGTTTGGTTAGGAGTAGGAGAACCACAGTGATTAAGGGAAGGGGGGCAAGAACAAATAGGGTCAGTGGTGTAATAGTAGGCAGGTAAAGATGTGCAGATTTGGTGGGCAAAGCTGTACTTCTCTGCAGTTAGCTGTTCTGTTTCCATGTTTTTATGTGTGCGGTAGGCGTTACTTTGCAGTGACCTTATATTAATGATTATTTTCAGGGAGGTCCGCATGTAAAACTTTTACTCATAAATACTCAAGAAGTGACCCTAAAGGAGAGCTTTTTTTTCAAAACCTGAAGCAAAAGGCAGAACAAATCAAAAGTAATGGTGGGAAGCGACTAGTAAGTATGGTACCAGATAACATCTTGAATCAAATAATGGATGAGAACGGTAACGAATTACAACTGAATAAAAGAACTAGAAATATGAAAACTAAAAACAAGGAAAACATGCCAGCAAACAAGAGACTAGGACATGACAAGGAAAAACAGCAAAACAAGGGAAAAGGACATAACACAACATCTGAAAATATAATGCAGTCCACTGAAAAGGAAAACATCAAACAAAAAAAGAGGAATACAGGAACAGAATCAAAAAATGTCTGCAAACAAAAATGACAAGAAAAGAACAAGTGAGAGCAAGAAAGAGAATTCAAAGACAGTTAGACCTGCTTTGCATCCTTCAAAACTGGCAGAGTTGTCAGACTCTGCAGCTATTTCCACAAGAATGTCACAAAGTACTTCTGATGGCGCCACCTCCAATGTTGTAGATAGTTTTGTATAAATGCTTTCAAGATGCTTTATTTTCGTACAATCAGAGAAGTATGTAACTGCTTCACCCACTCAGACCCAGTACCGGTGTCTGCACTGGTATACAGCCACGCCTAGACCCAATTTTAAGTACTGACCCCCCCAGCTTGCTCCTCACCAGCCTAATTGTTCTCTCTCTTATCCACCTGTCTTATCAACACTAGGCCCATCCATCCCCTTATTCTTCCTTTCCCAACCTCGGATAGGAGCTCACTACCCTGGGTTGTGACATCCTACCATGCCCCGTACTTTATAGCATTCAATCCCAGGGCTCACACATACTCCTTTTCTCCATCCACCTTCTCTACATCCAGCTTTACCAACTCCTTTCTGTGCACCATGCCCTCCTAGCCTTTCTCCCCCTACTTCCTCCCTCTCCCCCCTACCTTCACCTCTACCTGGTGTATATTTTTATTTTATTTTTTCTTCCGTTACTTCCTCCTGCAACCTTAGATAACCTGCTTTATCTTCCTATAGACACTTCTATGTATGTAAATACCGTGTAATCTGTACAATATCTGTATAATTCTATGTACATATGAACTTCTTTTTCTTCCTTTCTGTAAAGAGTATTATCTGTATTGCCTTGTAAATACCTGTGTTGACCTGTATATACAATTGTTCATGCTCCACCCAGGTCCATCTTGCAAATGAACTTCTGCTCAACAATGAACGCCTGGTTAAATAAAGACTTGATTGATTGATTATCGCAATCAAGCATGACATATCACCATGAACAGACACAGAAGTGTATCCCTCTGATTTTCGGTCTTCATGTAATGCAAGAGAAACACAGATGCTTGACTGTGCTGCAAAAAACATCCACTGTATTGTTCTGCATCAGCTGGTTCCCCATTGCCATCCCATTGAGAACGTATGTTGGAGGAAACACCAGAAGTGTACACCCCTAACTTTTGGTCTTCATGTCACACAAGAGCGATATAGATGCTTGACTGTGCTGAAGAAAAGCATCTAACAATTTGGTCTGCCTCAGCTGATTCACCATTGCCACCCCATAGCGAATACATGTTGGAGGGCGACAGTCAAGGTGAACAGACACCTGAAGGGTATCCAACTAATTTTCAGTCTTGTCACGCAAAAGCATCTGCTAAATTGGTCTCCCTCATCTGGTTCCCCATCGCAAACATATGTTGGAGGCCCACAGTCACTGTCAACAGACACCAGAAGTGTTTCCACCCACATTTCGGTCTTCATGTCACACAAGAGAGACACAGACACTTAACTGTGCTGAAGAAAAGCATCTGCTAAATGTATCAACCTCATCTGGTTCCCTATTGCAGCCCCATTGCAAGAGTATGTTGGAAGCCCACAGTGTTTCTTCTGTATGCAAGTCTGGACTGATGAAGCATGTTCAACATTCTTTGAAAAGGAATCCTCTCCATTATGCGCAACTACCTAGGGCAAGTTTACCTCATCCCCTGTAAAACCTGTGGATTTCAGTAGCATTGTAAGAGACAGCATGGAGGCATCGTTAGGAGGCAGTAACAATTCAGTAACTGCAGATAGCATCATGGAAGCAGAGGATCACAAAGACATGGAGGCATCGTTTGGAGGCAGTAACAGTTTAGTAATTGCAGATATCATCATGGAAGCCAGGGATCCCAAAGATGTGGAGAATGAATACATAGGGCCACGCAATGACAGCATAATTAAAAGCATGAAAAGTAAAGTCACAGTTCATTCACAGTGATGTCCTTAGTCCTCTTGCAGTCCTCTGGTCAGCTGTGTAATACCAGTAGCATTTTGGTAGGCCATAACTGTATATTTATTTACACTGCTTATATACTTTTTTCGAGTGTTGTGTACAGAAATGGATGCAGTAGTAACGTAAGACCCACTACTGTGATGATAAACCCTGTAAAGTTGATATTACAGGTTCTAACACATTTTGATGCCATTAGGCTGTCCCATTACTCTCTACCTAATACTGTGGTATAATTTTCAGTCTTTTGGGCATTAATAATCTACTATACTGAATAGGTGCTATGGGATATTCACCATCCACCTGAACAACTGCCAGAAAAGGCAGTCAAGACCTTGGTTTCATGCCTCACCTGAAAGATGGCATGTCCTATCATTACAGCATCCCTTTAGTACTGCACCCATGCTGACGCCTACCTTGGTCCCTACTTCCCTGCCCCGAGCTGGTAAGTTGTTCAGTGTGATGCAAAGGTATCATACTCCAATGGGGGGAAGGGGTTGATGCATTCTTTTCTGTCACAGTGCATTCTGTGGTGAGAAGACAACCACCTACTGAAAGGGAGGAGGGAGGGATGTACACAAAGGAGAAACCAGCCAGGTATTACAACTCTAATACCAGTAAAGGAATACCTTTCTTTCAAGTGGAATACATGCTATTATTTTATGGCTGAAAATTTGGGATATCATTTGTATGCTGCAGAATACCACTGTCAGTAAAATTAGGACTACAGTTCGTACAGTAAGGCACACCGTTGTCAATACCAAGGCCCCCCGGCCCCATTTCCAGGTGGGCCACTTGCTTCCCAGTCTGACCCTGACAAAGTATTAAATCCTGGAGTTTAGGGACAACTGGTGGTGCCATGCTAGGGTGAGAAGCTGGTTGTTGGAGCTCCCTCCACCCGTCTCTTAGAAAATAACCCCAGTTATATTCAAACAAGGGGGAAAATGTAACAAATTAAAACTAAAGGGACAGGGGTGTTGCTTTTGATTGCTGATGATGGCCAAGAACACTCACAACCATTTTCAAATTCTGTCGGAAGAAGGAGATGGCATAGAAAGCAACGTGTCAAACACAGAGCTGTCCACTTTCCCTGAAAAGGCCTTGGGAGCAGATGAAAGTAAAAAAGCTGGAAAAACAAATAAACATACTCAGCAAATGTCACAACTGGTCAGTATACTGAGGATGATTCAAGAATTCCATACTGAAATGAAAGATTAACTTCAGGAACTTAGAAAAGATATAGTCCATTTGCAAAACAGAATGGACAAAGCAGATCAACAAATAAACTAATATACCTCTCGTCTTGAAGTACTTGAGACCACAATAACAAACATTGCCAAAACGCAGCTAGAAATAGTCCTTAGACAAGAAGATTCAGAATGTAGGGGACAGAGGAAAAACCTCCATATCTACAAAATACCAGAGAACTCCGAGAGCCAAGATTTAACTGCTTTCCTTGACCAGTTGCTACGCACTACCCTGGATCTGGAACTGGAGTTTCTCATTGATACAGAGTGTGCCCAAAGAGTTTTGGGCCCAAAACCCACCGTAGCTGATGCCCGTCCTTGCTCTGTAATAATCCAGTTTCTGAACTATGCCATAGAGAACAAGCTGCTGCAAAAGACCTGGGCTAAACAAAAAAACATTTTACAGTACTATCTGTATCTACTTTGACAATGATTATGCTCTGGTGACCCAACAGATGTGAAGAGACTACAGTGAAGCCCAGCAGGATGAAGCGCACTGTTGCAGAATTCTGCAGTAGAGTTACTGCAGCAAACAATGCAATTTCAGTGGGAGTTAATCCCTTTTGTCATGTAGTAAACCTGTGACACTATGCTTCATCCTGGTGGGCTTCACTGTATATCAAATTATTTCCTTACTTGCGATCCCATCACTAAAGTTTAAGATGCCATATCCTGCATGGTTAGTGGTGCAATTCCCCTTGGGTTAACAAAACATACACTTCAGCCGAGGATACAGAGAAAGACCTGCAGTTGAGGGGGATATATCCCTGAGGCTGCACAAAGAAGCCAGCACAGCATCATACTGTACAGACTCATAGACAGGGATGTGCAGCAGCTCGCTGCAGGGCACGTGATCCAGAAGAGCCACTTGCTGTAGCACTGGAGCATCTGCAAAAATTCCAAAACCCTGCATGCCAGAGCTGAGAGGGACACCAGCTTTTTCTTTGATGACTTAACTATGAGCTCAGGAGTTGGGGTCAAGGTGTTTGGGGGTGGGGGGAGCAGTGACACCTGGGACCTGAGGCTGTTGGTGTGGGTCACAGCCCATTAAGCAGCATTGGATGACTGAGTGATTCTTTCCCCTCCTGAACCATGGATTTCTTTACCAAGCTACTGCCCTTGACCTGTGTCAAGGACTGGGTTCTCTGGGCTGCCTGCAGGGCATATCTGTAATTTTTTTTGTCGTCTTCCTGGTCCTTTTCCTGCCTTGGTCCTACCAGCCTCCTTCATCCTCCATTGGCCCATGCCATCAGTGGCGATACCCAACCTAGAGTATCAGCACTGCCTTATAGAGAATTGCCAGATTGTTTGGTACACTAGTCTCAGGCTACTCACACAGAAGAAATTGGAGGTACACCCACCTTTCGAATGAGCCGTTGAGCTGGATGGTGGAACATACCTTTTGCTGCTTCAAATTTTAGTCATACCTGCTCAAAAAAATTTATATTTGGGAGGGAGGTGGTGGAGGGCATGATAATGATTTGTCATAAAATGAGTATAACCATTTTAAAAACAAAAGAGCCTGGAATTCGTTGTTGTGGCACAACACATTGGCAAGTCCTATATTCAACCCTTTGAGGATAATATGGGGTAGAAGAGGATAAGTTTTTCTGTCACTCATCATTTAAAAAGTATAAGCGAATGTTCATGTAAATTGTGATGACTTGTTCAAAGTTATGTACTACTCATTGCACCAAAGTATTTTGTACTGTGTTTTGTAAAATTTGTTTATATATGTTTTGATATTAATCTGACTTCAGGTCATACCTAAAAATGGAATGTTTTTATTCCAGTGTACCTACCTGTAATTCAAATAAATGAAATGAAATAAATTAACCATTTTGGTTTTCATTCCACAGGCTAGCCTCAGAAGGCATATAATAGACCAGGGCTGACCAACCCATGGCTTGCGAGCAACATGTGGCTCGCCAAATCCTTCTCTGTTGCTCGCGAAGGGATGGCTAAAATCACTGATTCATTTTCTGTTCATAGTTCTGTTTTGCAGTTGGAAAGAATTACTTTTTTTTCCCCGATTTATTTTGCATGTCTCTGTGGCTCCCTGACTGCAGTTTTAACCTAATTCATTCTCTTTTAGGTAATAATGACAGTAATTATTAGATCGCAAGAACGGACTGCAAATCACAGACTGCAAATCACAGACGATCAGTAAATAGTTAAATGCAGTCTGATTTTCTGTCTTAATGTGTTGTTGATCTTGCTAACCATGGAGAGAAAGAGTATCGGACTCTAAGGCTGCGGTCTGTAAGTTAATGAAGTTTGATTCATGTTTCCTGTTTCTAATTGCGACCCTTTCCTGTTAACTTTAATTAACATTTGAAGAAGGTGGGCTGTAAAATGCTGATAAAAATCACACAGTAGCTCAGTAGCTTGCCACTTGCTGCTTTTGCTTGTTTCAAATTTGCGGTCTTAGTTGCTCACATAGTGAAATATAACTAGCTCCGTTAATTTCTTCACATGCTGCTCATACTTTGCCGATTTACCTGAGCTACACCTCTTTGGCTGGCTGTCTTAATCTACCTACTGTGCATCTTCAGAGTAAGTGCTGTCATTTTTTTTTGCTTCAAAATTACAATTAAATATAATTCTGAGCTGTAAAAGGTTTTTGGAAATGGCTGGCTGTTACAAATGGGAGAATTGATGCTGCTGAGGACATTTGAGGGAGAGTTTAACGTGAGTTTAGTTTGCCTGGGTGTTATAAATTAATGTTTGACTTGCCCACTCAAATAAAATGCTGCATAGCTCATTTAAGGGAGAATTATGATGAGGGGACAGTGCTGTGCAGTGCACATTGAAGGCAGACATTTAAAGTGAGACAAAAATGTGCCTTTGTTTTTTTTTTAGTTGTTTAACCAGGTATAGCACACTAAACTGGAAGCTTTTTTTACAGGAGCAACCTGGAAACACAAGGAGGTTAAGTGATTTGTTCAGGGTCACACAGTATGCAAGTGGAAGCTGTGGGATTCAAACCCAGGTCTGGTCTGCTGGATGTCACCAAATTTGCAGCTTAGAGCCTTAGACCACTGTGCTATACTGCCTCCTGCTAGACTTGCCCATTCACAGCTACCATCACTTCAGGTCACCCACCAAAAAAGAAACAATGAATATTGAGCAATGGGCATTGCGCCAGAGCTCACACTAGAATAGCAATAAAGATTTTTTTAAAAGAGAACTTTTGTGTAAAAAAATATTTAAATAAAATCTGATGAATAAATCAATATTGACTACTGCTGTCATTATTTTAACTACAGATCATTTTAAAAATGTGCAAATATGTGTAAATATGGGCATAGTATGTGGCGTGCACAGGGAATGGCATGTGTCGCATGTTGTTGCTCTCGCCTTATTCTGAAATTACAAATGTTGCTCCCACCCCTTCAAAGGGTTGGACAGCCCTGTAATAGACCATCATGTCAGGATAGTCCTTCATCTTCATTGATCTGAGCATGGGAGCCCTGTATCCTAGAGACAGCCCTTGGCAAAACGTTGCAGGGGGTGGAGTTTGGATTGGGGAAACTAGAAAGCTATATCAAATGAATCCCCTGCTTGTAGGGAAGGTTTTTTTTTTTGGGGGGGGGTTATGGTGTTATTCTACAATTACATTTCCTACCTAATCATCAGACCTATGACCATAGAGCTGTTGGTTTCTCTTGTTCTACAGCCCCCTACTGAGGAGAAATATATAAACTAATGATAGAGGTTGCATAGATCTGTGACCTTCGTTGCCTCCCGTGTCTCTTTCTATTCCCCTCAGATCAGAGACAGGTGGTCCTACGGGTTTCCACTGGGTGTGGTAAGTTTTGAAGTCTGGTATAAATACACAGGGCTTCCCACTTTATTAGATACATATGTTTCTGGTCTTGATATGTACCTGGAGAGGCAAAGAGAGGAGGGAAAAAAATTTATATGGGAGATAGTTGCTATCTAGACTGACACCTTTGCAGACTGTGTGAGAGGCCTTTTGACACCAGGCATTCCTGCTTAAAGCTGAACCAACCTAAAAGGTCAAGGTGATTTGCATATATAACTCATGATGCATTACACTATTGGGGTATGTGAGATTTTTGTAATACCTGGGATGCTGTATACGGGTCAGCAGTTTTTTAGGATAGACCAAATTGCCATCAATCCTATAGTTAGTGGATGATTGGGGGAACTTGGATCTGGCTGTGTGCCAGACTATGGCACTGCAGTGTTTGGATTCCTTTTATGCATACGTGGCAATTTTTCTTTTAATTTTGGATCATGCTGTCACTCAGGGGGTCTTGTTCATGCTATATGTGGAATACCACTTCTGCTCTGAGAGAGCTTTCAGGACTGGAACCTCTTACCAGGGGCCCAACAGGTAGAGGAGTACATCCCCCTACATAGTGGAAGTCACACTGTATATAGCTTTTTGCTGTAATGGGACGGCTACGTTGATCCCAACCTACTGGGGAAAGATTGTTAATATGGGAGAGGGTGTTTGTTGGGGCGAGGGGAGGTTTTTGAATTTTGGTCAGTTGGATCAACTCTAAGTTTATTTTTTTTTTTTTTTTTTAAGAAAAAAAACTGAAGCACACACAGACTAAGTTAGTTATTGAACAACTTTTATGTAAAGAAATTGTAAGGAGGGTTTATGTGAATTATGAGGCACAGCTCCTGTATGACGACCCTTCTCCTATTCCTGACTTTCTGTGTTGGGTCCTTCAGGACAGCTGGGGGGATGGGTGTCTTCAGGACTCTTTTCATGATAAAAAGTCTGGTACTAGATGATGTGGGGACACTCTTCTACACGGTGGCAGTACCCTCCTCTTGTGGGGTCATGATGTTCTTGGAACCTGTGAAGATATTTTCACAGAACATTAATGGCCTTAATTATCCTATTAAAAAATGAGGTTTATGCAATATTTAAAGAAAAATTGTGCAGATATATATTTCATCCTGGAGACACATCTCTCAGAGGCAAAGCACTTACAACTGTGGTGGGGGCAGAGGTACAGAGTTTTTGTCTCCTCACACCCCAGCAGCTAAGAATGAGGTACAGCTACTCTTATCCCCAATACCACCCCCTTGACATTCATAAAACCTTTGTGGATGCTCAGGGGAGGTACGCAGTCTCGCAGGAAACTTTGTACTTATAGAAAGTCACCTTGGTCAGTGTCTACCTGCCACCACAGACCTTTGTCCCAGTAGTTTGAACCTTATTAAGCAAGGTCATGGACTTATACAGGGAAGACTAATAATGGGAGGAGATTGCAATATGACCTTTTCAGTGGATTTAGACTCCACTTACTCATCATCTCATAGAGTGACTAATGCACTCCAATAATTAAGAGGCACCTTTGAGCAACTAGGAGTCATAGATGTTTGGCGCAAGGTTTTTCCAAAACAAAGAGCATACACCTATTATTCATGATGGCACCACAGGTAGTTCATACTCAACTACCTTTTTGTAACTTCTGAGTGCTATACATCTGTTAAGAGACATTTCTCTTGGTCCCTGAATCTTGTCAGATCACCACTCGCTTATGTCAAAAATAGACCTGGGCAAACTAAGAGGCATACCTTTTAGTGCCTAAATACCCCATTACTAAGAGACTCACAATTTATTACATATGTTCAGCAATGCATCCCCAGATCCTGCAAGATAACAATGCTTCATTGGTCTCAGTAGCCACAATGTGGGACATCCTTTAAGAGGTAGTGAGGGGGTACATAATTGCTTACACCATCAGAAAAAAGCCCCAATTCGATACTAAATATGAAACACTGATGCAACAAAACCACGTATGTCAACTACTATATACAGAGGGGGATAGCGAATTACAACTGAAAATTAGAGATACTCAAAAAGAGATGCAAACAATAATGGATATTAAAGTCCAACAGGCCTAGCTTTACTTAAAACAAAACAAATACCGGGGGGGGAGGGGGAGGGGCAATGTAAAGAAGTATTCTTTCACAGACAGGGTGGTGGATGCATGGAACGGCCTTCCTGAGGAGGTCGTTGGGTCAGAAACAGTAGGGGAATTTAAGAATGCATGGGACAGACATAAGGCAATTCTTGTGGGGGTAGAAAGAAAAAGGCTGTTGGTTAACTAGGATCTGTAACTTATCCAGTAGATTAATTCACATATTTGGGACTGTCTAGTACAGTATGCCCTGCAAGCCCATTGGTCCACCCAAGGGACCAATGGGCTTATATATGTATCTGTCATTCGGCGGGTGCCAGGCGGTATGCAGGCAGGATGCAGCTGCCCACTGATGACGGGGAGGGGTGGGAAATCCTGTCTGGGTGGGTGGGATGGGGGTTGCCACTGGATCACCAGGGAATGATGAGTATGCATTTTACTGTGATAGGGGACTCGGGAGGGAAGGGGGTCCAATAGACTACCAGGGAATGTAGTAATACGCATTTACCGCGAGCACGGCAACGGGTGGGGGGGGTTCCACTAGTCCACCGGGGACAAGCATCATTACATGTTATGGGGCATCGGGGACTTGGGTGGGAGGAGGGACCACTAGACCACCAGGGATGGTCATATGTTATACTCATCGGGGAATCGGGGACTGGTGGGGCCACTAGACTACCAGGGTTTCGTTTTATATGTATACTGCGCAATCGCGGCTATGGGGGGGCCAGGTACAGTGAGTGCTTGTGGATGGTGTTCTGGGTGGGCGGGTGGCCACCCAAGGCTAGGCTGCTGTGTTGCATCCTGCAGTACTGCAGCCCACCTTTGGGTGGCTGGGAGTTGCTTCTTCTCTGCAAGGGCTCAACTTTGAGCCCCTCTATGCGGCGCATTGCAGGGTTGCGCCAGCATATGTGCCACACACCCCAGGCTGAATATCGGGATGTGCCACATATGCATGGGCACACCCCCTGCATCTGCGCTGCATACCATTACATTACACCATGGCGCATCGGGAGTTGCGCTGCACTGGGCAGCCTTTTCAATATCCCACCAGGGCACAATGCGGGGTTGTGCTGGTGCACTTCTGTTGCGCTAGGCACCACCCCTTTGAATATCTGGGCCACTGTGTTCAGACTGTTTCCGTTTTCAGCAGTCTAAAGTTACTATGTGTTCATTAGGTTAGACATATATATTTAAATTATTTTGTGTACTGTGTTGTTTTTTATGGCAATATTATACCCTCCGTTTCCTGTTGTAACAGTCATGAAATGTTGACAATGCAGTAATCTGTTTTCTGAATAATGTGGAAATTATGTATGTTGACTCTGTATTGTAATGACTGTTAGAAAGGGTTCAGTCTGAGTTTGTTAGAATTTACCCGGACCCTTTGCAAACCATATTAGTAATACTTTAATTTATTAATTGCTTGTTTAACTTTGGGATGATGAATTAGTCAATGTTCTGCTGTAAAATCCTCTTCTGCTATTTATTTTTGATTATTGGTCTGCTTCTTCATCATGAAGCATTTGCAAACTCCTGTGCATGAACATTTTAAAACAAACTCAACATTATGATAGTTGTTTCATCAATTTGTTTGCTTTTGCTGCACATTACTGACAATTCACATTTATTTGATTTGCAGTTTAACAAAAAAATGAAGGCTGTAAGAAATTTACAAAAAAAACTTCTTTGATTGGGTGTTGAACCCTATGTCCTCACCACCACAGTCTATTGCACATCCAACTGAGCCACTGACTCAGCTTAATTATGTAAAGTCTGTTGGAATACGTATTTAGAAGTATTGGGTTGCTACAGAAAAAGTTAGTGCAAATCCCTTGTTCTCACTGAAGCCCATATCCTAACAGTCTGCACAGAATATACAGACATTTTTTTGATTTCAACGTTTTTTATCTCAACAAAGTAAAGTTGACTTCGCTAGACAATTATTTGTGTTGGTTTGTGAAGCTGCTCAGTTCGTTATACATGTACTCCCATTTGCCTTTGACATTAGTAAAATAGTTTTTACATTGTGCTGCACTCATTTCTGTAAGGTCCTATACTTTTTTTTTCTTGCACAGCCCTGGTTATTCTTATTCATATGATTTACAGGCATGGTTGTAAAAAACACAAAAAAAAAAACAAAAGTAGAAAACAGTTGAAAGAAAAATAATCCACAACTGGGTATCAAACCTCACACCCTTAACACTAACATCAGATACACATCCAACCAGGCCACTGGCTTTAGCTGACAGTTGGGAAACTGGTAGCTTACTTATGCAGACATATCAAGTTTCTCATGAAAAGTTCATGCAAAGCCCTCAGGCCCACTCATAGATACATAGACCCTGTTGGCAGGTAAGGGCCTATGGCCCACCCAGAATGCCCACTTGAGCTTGTACGTTCACTTTATGTTTTCCTAGAAGTCTGTTGCCCCTCACCCCTGACCTCCAGATTTCCCTTATGTCTATCTAATGCATTCTTTTTTTTTTGGTTTTCAATTGTGTTTCTGCACATGAACCTGGGGAACTCTCTCCGGCTGCCCCACTCACCGTTGACTCCACCTCCCTGTCTGAAGCTCCTTTCCAGGCCCGACCCGATCCGGTGAATCCCCCGGCTCTGAACTCCCCCGAGGTGGGGCCGCCGTCACCCTGGAGCTCTATCTACAATCTGAAGCTGGGTTCGGGAGGGGAACCCTAGTCATGGAGCCCGACCGTGGGAGTGTGGTCTTCGGCCCTGGATAAGGCATCGCCTGTCCTTGAGTCAGGTTTTTTTTTTCTGCACTTCTTGGTTGTTTCCCCATGGAACTTGGACATGCAATGATGTCCTACGTAATCCGACACAGCTCCGCCCCTGCATCTGCTGGCCGCGCATGTTCCTTGCGATGTCTCCGACAGCCATCAGCAGTTACCCAGGAGCGGCGCATCCCCTTGAACCCTCCCCAGGAAGGGAGAGCAGTCCTCTGGATGCTCAATTCCTTCCCTCCCATGCCGACCCCCGGTGGCCCAAGTCCATTCCTGAACCGGGGTCACCAGTGTGGCACGAGGTGTGGTGTCCAGCACCTCAATCCTCAGTGCCACCAAGCCAGCAATCCCATGCATTCTTAAATCCCATGATTGTTTCAGCCCCACCGCTTTCTCTGGCAGGGTGTTCCACTTGACCACCACCAGTTCTGTGAAGAAATTCTTCCTCACATTTCCTCTGAATTGCCCTCCCTCCAACTTCATCCCATACCCTCTTGTCCTGGATCATCCTTTTCACTGGAAAATAGTGTATTCCTGAACCCTGTTCCTCCCTGTAAGGTACTTGTATGTCTCTATGATATCCCCTCTTTTCCTCCTCTCCTCTCCTCCAGGTAGTACTGTACATTTTCAAGTCCTTCAGCCTCTCTTCATAGGACTTGTGATGCAATCCCTGTACCAACTTTGTTGCCCTCCTCTGAACCTTCTCTGCTCTGTCTATGTCATTACATAGGTAAGGTCTCCAGAACTGTACACTGTACTCCAGGTGGGGCCTAACTAGTGTCTTGTATAGTGGAATTATGACCTCCCTTTTCCTGCTGGTGATGCCCATGACTATGCATCCCAGCATCTTATTTGCTTTACCTGCTGCCTTGTCGCACTGTTTCCCTACCATGAGGTCATCAGAGATGATAACCCCAAGGTCCCTTTCCTGCTTGGTGCATGCTATATCCTCAGCCCCCCAACTGAAATGTTGTTCCAGGGTTTTTGTGCCCCATATGCATTATCTTGCACTTCTTTACATTGAATGTCAACTGCCAAACCCTTGACCATTCTTCAAGTTTCTGCAGGCCCCTCATCATTCTGTGTATACCCTCTGGTGTGTCCACTCTGTTACAGAGCTTTGTGTCATCAGCAAACAGGGACATTCTGCCTTCTAGGTCATGCACAATGTCACCGATGAAGATGCTGAATAGGACAAGTCCCAGCACTTATCCCTGTGGTACCCCCACTGGTCAGTCTTCCGTCTGTAGAGTGACAGCCATTTACCACCACCATCTGCGTCCTGCCACCCAGCTAATTACCTAACCACTGCACTACTGTCCTGCCCACTCCCATATTCCCCAATTTGTTTAATAGCCTTCTATATGGCACAGTATCAAAGGCAATGCTGAAGTCCAGATAGGCCATGTCCACTGCCCTTCCCTGATCCACCTCCTTTGTCACCCAGTCAAAAAATTCAATGAGGTTGGTCTGATATGACCTCCTGCCAGTGACACCATACTGCCTTTGGTCCTGTAGTCCATTGGCAACCAATAGATGTTCCACCAGTCTCTCCTTCAGTAGTGCTTCCATGATCGTCCCCACTACTGAGGTCAGGCTAACTGGTCTGTAGTTCCCCGCTTCCTCTGTTCTCGCTTTTGTATAAGGGGACTACATCTGCTGTCCTTCAGTCTTTGGGTACCTCCCATGTTGCCAGTGATCAGCTACACAGAATTGCCAGAGGTTCAGCCACCACCTCTTAGTTCCTTTAGGACCCTGAGATGCACCCCATCTGGCCCCATTCCTTTATCAACTTTTATTCCTTCCAGTTCCTTCAGGACCCTTTCCCGTGTAAAGGGACTTGTGTCCATTTCTGCGCTGTTCCCACACCTTGTACTCCCTTCAGGCCCATTACCCTCCTCTTCCTCAGTAAGGACTGAGCAGAAATACCTGTTCAGTATGTCAGCTTTACTGTTGACATCCTCCATGCAGTCCACATCCTCCTCCTTCAGTCTCACTATCCCTCATTTTGCCTTTCTTTTTCACTTATGTAACTGTAAAAGGTTTTGTCCCCTCTACCCACTGATTTTGCAATGTGCTTTCTGTCTGAGCTGTGGCTTCCCTTACTGACCTCCCTGCCTCCCTTTGCTTCTCCTGGTTGTTCTCCCTATCCCCTTCTACCTATGTCTTTTTGCATTGCCTGAATGCAATCTTTTTGGCCTTCACTTTCTCCACTACCTCCTTGGAAAACCATAATGGCCTCCTCTTCCTTTTCCCCTTGCTAACCTGCTTAATGCATAATTCTGTTGCTCTTGTAATCCTGTTTTAAATATTGCCCACTGTTCCTCAACCCCTGATTCACTCCCCATTCCCATTAAGGCCTCTTTCAAGCATCTCCCCATTTTCCCAAATGCTGCCCCCCAAAGTCTAGAATAATGTTTTTGTGCAGTTTGGTTCTGCTCCTTCTGTGATTTCAAACCTCAGTGACTGGTGGTCACTGTTCCCCAGGTGCTCCCCCACTGTTACCCCATCACACTGTCCCCGTTTGTGAGCACGAGGTCCAGTATTGCCTTCTTCCAAGTTGGTTCCATAACCAGTTGCTTGAGGAAGGCACCTTGAAGGAAGTCCAGGATAAATCTGCTCCTGGTTGATGCTGCTGCTGCTGAGAGGCTCCAGTCCACGTCTGGAATATTGAAGTCTCCAACTAGCACCACCTCACCCTTCTCTGCCATGCTTGGGATGGCTATCATCAGCTCCCTATCTGTTTCTTCCTCCTGGACTGGTGGCCTGTAGACCACCCCTGTGTAGATGGCTGACCCCACTCGGCCCATAAGCTCACATTTTGCAAATACAAGCCTCAACGACTATTTTTATGCGGTGCACTCTGGTCTCTACATTGATGCCTATATACTGATATTTTAGAGGATTTTATTTTTCTTATAATAAAAAAGTAAGAATGAATTGGCTAGCCTCTTATTGGAATGGTGTGTGAAGTGGTTTTCCACTTTATATCTTGTCTTTAAGGTATTATATATAGGATAGTGGATGGGCAACTATGCACAACCAGTGTGTTGTGTCACCGAGAGTTACTGATTCCCTGTGACCTTGAGAGCGAAGATCGAGATGTCCATTGGAATCAGATCCCCGAGGTGGCACAACACACTGGTTGTGTAGAGAGTTGCCCATACCCTATTTAATATAATGTATGGGCATCAATGCCTACTTCGGACACTTCACTTTGTTTCAGTGAACTGGTGGTTAGCGGGAGCACTTGAGGGTTGCTGGTAGGCTAAAATTACTGACACAGTGTGCTGGAGATGTTTCTGCAAGTTAAAGCTACAAAAAAACAAACAGATTAATTGGATAGCGGAAATCAAGTATGCGGCAATATTCCAAGTTGTTCTGCTGCAGTAGTGACATCACTACTGCAGCAGAACAACATAATGATGTCACTACTGCAGCAGAACAAGCCTATAATGTATGGGGAGCCCTTATTATTTAAGCAATAAGGCATAACCAGGGGTTATGTTAATGGTCTGTTAATCACCCTCTAGGGGTGTAATGTGGCACGATTCGTAGCCGAGTGCTACATGCCCCTAGAGGGTGATTAACTGACCATTAACATAACCCCTGGGAGTGCCTTATTGCTATTATAATAAAAATGTTTTTTATATAGTGTTAAACCTTATTCAGCATATGATTAGGCTGTACATGTATGTTAATCAAAGATTAACATAAGGCTAATAGACCATTTACAACCAATCAGAAAGCTCTATTTCTCAGACCCTTTTTATAATAATTGAAATCAAGCAGATTACAACCTTATAGTGTATGGTAGAATGCAGTTAACCCAAGAAAATCATCATTTACTCATGTTGTTATACCTTCGATGTGACGTGTGACTGTTGTTAACCCATCGTTCACACGTCACATCGATGGCATAACAAACAATTCAGCCTCGCGACTGTTTCTAAGGACGCCTGTGGCAGCACGCGATTAAAACAGACTCGCAGTCCTGCAGTTATTCGAATCATAAAATCATAAACCGCCTAAGAATCGAGCCGAATGAGCCGAAGATCTCCACCATTTCACAGCACAAAAATGCGTGACTTTTGACCTACATGACTTTTAACCTACTGAAGTAACTATTGGATAGCAGCAGTCACATGGCAGTCACTGACCCTTGACATGCATCTTTTGGCCGTTTTTTTTTTCTTTCCGTAGCAGTTTAAATTGCTTGGTAATACTCTGAATTAAAATAAAAAGTGTTAATGGTTACCGGAATGTTAAGCGTTTTCATTTATGGCACTGAAACAGCGTCCCGCAATCTTCTCGCAAAGGTAGGCCAATTATCTGTTCACTTCCGAGCTGTGATCCACCCTTGCCCATACACTATAAAGACAATGTATGGGCATCGGTGAGTCAACTGCACTGTTCTAGCATCTTGTGATTCCCCTTGGCAGCCTAGGTTGACCTCTCGAGCTGCGCTCTCGAGGTTTACCTAGGTTGCCAAGGGAATCACTCGATGCTAGCACAGTGCAGTTAACCACCGATGCCCATACATTATCCTCTCTGTTATGCCATTGTTATGACATCACTCTGTTGTTAACCCTTCTTGAGTATGTCATATCGATGGTATAACATAACGGAACGCTCACAACAATCAGTGGTATAACAAAACAGAATGCTCACAACAATTAATGTTCCGTGAAGTAATTCAGTAAAGTAAAGTGATTCAATCCATGCTTACACAGTCTTGGTAGCCCATACACTAAAAAATATATTGTATAGTCTTTGGTTAACAACCACGCTGTAAACACTTCTTGAGATTGTCATGACATCTGAAAACCTCTCGAGCTGCACTCTCAAGGTTTACAGTGTTGTCATGGCAACCTCTCAAAGTGTTTACAGTGTGGTTATTAACCAAAGGCCATACATTATTCTCTATATTCCAGGCATGGAATTCCACGCATAACAGCATTCCACTATACACTACATATATATATATATATATATATATAAACATATATATACACACACACACACATATATATTAGTGGACGGGTGACCATCCACAACAAGGGTGTGTTTCCATCAAGGGTGTTGATGACATCAAGGAGACCTTGAGAGGTCACACTGATGTCATTAACCCCAGAGATGTATACACAACCTTAGTTGTAGATGGTCACACGTCCACTATTTTATTTAGTATATGATCCTCAAACAACTGCTAAAAATGATTTCACAAGGTTTCAAGGGGGAGTCTGGGCCTGGTGGGGGAGTGGACAGGAGTGTGTGGATTGGGACAGTGGTAACAAGGATCCTTGATAAGACAAACTATGTGGGGATGCTTATCCTTATTTGTCATTATATCTGGAACTTTGATTATCTGACCCATTATAATTATGACGAATGACTTGTTCACCACAGTGACATTGTGTAGTCAGACAAACATTGATGAATCATGTAGTTGTACTGATTATACAGTACATTTTTGTTCAAATAATATATATGTTTTTTCAATCAAATTATTGTAACATTTGATTATGAAAATCAGGTTGAAATATCTTCTACAATATCATGAGATTGAAATTATTTACTTATTTTTAACAGAATAAATTACAACAAGCATTACGTTGAATAACCAGTTGATGAATAAGAAATGATCCCATTACCAATTGCTTCATTTAATTCTCAGTAATAGGATTTTAACACCAAGAGATGGTGAAGTGTGTTGCACCACTTTGTAAGAACAATGAGAACAGTGGTAAATCTTCCTTTAGGTTTCCTAAGGATGAGTGCGTTTGACTGCAACGGATAGCTTTTTGCCAAAGTTCCGATATTTGGAAACCTTGTAGTCGAACTGCGATATGCGAGGATCATTTTGAGAAAGATGACTTTTGCATAATTCCTCATAGTGCAAAAAACTGTGGTATTTCTAAAATATACCTTAATAAGAGTGCTTTGCCTAAAAATACACCAAAGATCCCGGATTCTCTATCGCATGAAACTCCGATTTGTGATTCTAGTAACGATAACACAGTTGATCAGGTATGTGTTTTGTTTTAACATTTTACACTATGTATTTAATTAAGCGATAATGAATGATCAGGGGTTAGATAAACATACTGTTAATCACTCACTGGGGTTGTTACATGGCGTGAGATGCAGATGAGTACCATATCATCCCTAGGTGGTGATTAACTGACTGTTAATCTAAGTCATGGGTGTATATTATTTTCATTATAAAATATGATTCCAAAATAATAGTGTTACTAGTATACCTTCTGAATGTTTTCTTCATTCTGTTTGAGATTTTTAATAAAATAGTTATATCGCCAACAGCATTTATGGTACACTTCCTTATAATTATAAACATATAATACTGCATATGGAAGTGTGCATAATGTGGTTTTTATGCACTCCCAAGTTGAACCATGCCCCATTAAACACAACATGGACATGTCTGAAAGATAACTTTGTTAGTAATTGAATGTCACACTACATATTTATTACATTTTTGTTGATTCACACCAGATGGATACCCAACTAATCAAAGAATCAGATGCCGACAGAAAGACGGCTGCAATGGCATTGCTAGATATTGGAAAGACATTATATCAATCTACTGATTTCTCAAACTATACTAATAATGTGTATAGCACGCTTACTTCACAACAATATGTAAGTATGCCAGGTAATAGATGTATACCATTTATTTCAATAGATGATTAGAAGGTACATTTCTATTCATTGCCTTTTAACATTTAAACAGTCTCAATCAGGAGATCACATGGATGGTGAATATGTAAGCCATTTGTCAACATGTACCAGGTTGTTCGATAACTCTGATCTATATGATGTCAGCACACAAGTAACGAGTGAAGACATTGAACTTCAGTGGGGCAGTACTCCCATACAAAATCCTGAGTTTGAGGTACTTTATACGCATACTCCCTTCCAGTTTGTAATATACTGTATGAGAAGATTGAAATGTATTTTAAAATGGGTGTCTGAAATACTGCAATATGGTAGACTGTTAGGATCCCTACATTCTTACATCAGTCCCTGTTACACTGTCATGTACAGCCTGATCACAGTGGCACATGATTTCTTCATCTCGTCTTTCCATCATCTGAGCCTGCCTAATAGTGCTGGTTGTTGAGGCGCTGGCTGTCGAGCCACAACTCCGACCCAGGTTTGGGAATGGATTCTGGCCATCACGTGTCAGCAGTGGAGGTCAGGGCTGGATTAAGGCATAGGCATAATAGGCCCTGGCCTAGGGCCTCATCTGCTAGGAGGGGCCCCTTCATTCATTCCCCTTTATTCACTTTTCCCCCACAGTACTATAATCAGAAAAGCAAAGGCAATGAAAATGCATTTTTTTGGGAGGGGTGCACGGCACCAATAGACTTAATCATTAAGGAAATAAATTAAATTCATGAGCACACTGCACATGAGGCAAGCTAGCTAGCCCAATCACGACCTTACAGTCTAGACAGTCAGAAACAGACACAGCAAAAAAAAAAATCAGTGGTGTCATCTATTTGTTGCCACCGCATTGAGTCACGTGGTGTTCTGTGGAGATTCGGATTGGAAATCAAGTTTTGTGTGGCTAATAATAGCTGTTGCCTTCCCACCGGACAGTCCCGTAGTTTGCCTCTCCTCGTTTGCAGTGCATGCAATCTATCCGGCTTGCTAGCAGCTGCATTTGCACTTGCAGAGATAAAGTCTAGATAACCCCAAAGACAGACAGACAGTTCAGTGTCTCCGAAGACTCCAGTCCGTTGATTGGTCGCTGACTCGCTCGCTCATTTTATTTTTGGGGGGGACTGCAATTCCTGACTAATCCTCGACCTCACCCACCCGGCTCAAGAGCTCTCCCGAGTCCCGACTTGCTTCATTTCCTCATCATCAATCAGCCAGCTGCCACTGGAGAAAATCTGACCGATGCCCCGGACCCCCCGTGTGGCCTGCCACCTTGCCTGCCCTGCAGCCCTCCCTGCCTGCCACCACCTCACGCTCACATGTTGCACTCGCCGGCCCGGCCTGGGCCTGTCCTGCCCACACCCACTGCCCTGCCGGCAGAGTCTGTGTGGTTCATGGCTGTTGACTAGAGAGAGAGAGAGAGAGAGTCCACTAGAAGACCAGACACAGAAGGAAGGTGAGAGGTCCTGTCCGTGTCTGTCTGAGTGACGACAACGACGAGTCTGACGGGAGCGAGGACAGGACACAGGACTAGGAGTTGATGATGGAAAAGAACAGAACCTCTTCAACCAGCAGGAGGTAAAGCAGAGAGAGGCAGAAGTTAAACAAAAGTTAGACATCTCATCTGCATAAAATAAATATTAATGAAGCTGCTGCTGCAGGCGCTGCACTCCCATCTGCCTCCCTGAACAGCACTGTACAACACGAGTGAAGTGTGATGCTATCGACTTGAAGCACTTCATGACACTCACTGACACTGAAAATGACTGTACTGTATAATCACCACTAGTGAGTGTCAAGAAGTGCTTCAAGTCAAGTGCAGGGGTAGAAGAGTAAGAAAAAGTAGAGCAGCAGCAACACAGCTATTGTTGCTGTGGACCAGAGCTTACTGCCAGTGCTTTACATTGTGTGTTAGCAGATAGTCTGGCAAGAAGCCTTCACTAATCCCTTTTTTTTTTTTTTTAGTTCAGAATAGGGGTGGACACCAAGAAAAGTGTGAGGATGAGGAAGATGTATGTACTGTAGTAGGCAGCGAACTTTACTGCCAGGCTGCCAGACCAGAGATTGAGTGTGGGGGGGGGGGACTCTCGTCTCGTACCTCTCAGCCACTTGTCCGTGATTATGAGGGGCTGGGAGGTTCCTGATCTTACCCAGTGATGGTCTGGAATCACAGTTTATGAGTCTTGGGAGCAAGGGGGCCCTATAAGGGTGCTATCTTTAAACTGTGAGCCCCCTTTCCCATTGTAAGTCAGTGGCAGTGATGCATGAGCTACTGGGGCTCACTAAAGAGCTGGGGGGGGGGCGAGTCCTGGTTGGCAATCCCCCCTGTAATTCCAACACTGAATTTTCACCCTCAAAATTGCTCCGTACTTCATCCATTCCACACGGAAAAGGTGCTTCCCACCCAAAGAATGTGTTAAAGCAGAAGGCGAAGCTCATAATATTCTAAGATGCTAACACAATGGCTTTCACAGAGTTCTGAGCTTGTATCTCCATGTTTGAGGATGGATGTGTATGTGTCTCTCATTATGTGGGTCAGTGTCCCTCACTGAGCCTGTCCCTCATTTTGAGTGTCTTTGTCCCTCATTTCAGTTACAAAAGGTTGAGAGTTATGGGGAAGGGACTCTTCAGTAGTACAGCAATTGCAAACACCTCTGTTATTTGGGAGAACAATTTGCTCTGTGCTGGTTAGATAATGCTGTGTCTTCTGCCTGTAACTGTTGAGGATTCCAGACTGTCTTGTATACACCTAGTTTCTTAGTATGTTTAGGTTGAAAAAATGGGTCTTTAAAAAAACAAACAAAGCATAAATACAAATCTCTGGGCTCAGTAGGTGGGGAGGGAGGGAGAGAGGGGTACAGCGAGTGAATATGGGTACAGTGAAGGAGGAGGTACAGGCAGATGATGGGGCCTGGGGCAGGGGTACTGGTACGGCAAATGGGGAGACGGAGAGGCACAATGGTGGGTGAGCATAAAATTTAAGGAAGCTGCAGCCTGCACAGTGCAACGAGTGATAGGTACAGTCAGTGAGTGAAGTCATGAAGTGCAGGGCCCCAGGGTAGAGTAAGTAGAGCAGGTGGGGAGGGACGAGTACAGCAAGTGTGAAGGTGGGTACAGTGATGTGTGAATGAGGAGGTACAGCAGATTATGGGGCAGGGGTAGTTGTACAGCAGGTGGGGAGAGGTACAATGGTGGGTGAGGAGCAATTGTCTAGACCTGGTTACAGCTGCACCTGTGTTTCATTTTTCTTTTTGCACTCGTATCTGGTTTCAGCCCAGTTTCAATGCTATGCTTCAGCACATTAGAGACATCCATGTGTGGTGATATTCTCTGCTTTTTTTTTTGTGGGGGGGGAAGTTGTCTGACTTCCTTTTTTAACAATCCTATTCCCTGCTTGCAGGTGTCTCCAAACACTGCCACTACATTTGAGTTCACCAACCCCAGGTAGTGGGGAGCAGCACTTGGAGGAAGGGTAGAGTGGATGGATGGAGAGAGGAAACAGCAGATGGGAAGGGGTACAGTGGGTGGATTAGGGCTACAGCAGATGGGGAGGGTACAGTGGGCAAGGGAGCAATACAGTAAGTACAATAAGGTACAGCAGTTGGAGGAGAGTGGACAGTAGATCGGGAGAGGTACAGCAGGCAGCAAAGAGGCACTGTATGGGGGAGGGATACAGTGGGCATGGCAGGACGTGTGACAGCAGTTGGGGAGGTTCACACACAGAGGGTGAAAGTGTGGTGCAGTGAGCAGGAGATCAGTAGAGTGGACTAGTGGAGAGAGGTGTACACTGGGCAAGGGAAAGGTGCAGGCTTGCAGCACATGGGGAAAAGATAGACTGGGTGGAGAAGGAGCGATTCACTCCTATAGGAGCATTCCATGTTAAATATTTTCTTGCGGGTGTTTGTCCCTTTGAACTGAGCCAAACTGTCAGTGCTGGAGATTAAACTCCTCAACTGGTCCACATGAATGGTCTACCTTTCCCTGCCCTCTGCACTCCGCCTCTTTGGGAGTGTCTGGCATCTTCCTCTGTTCCTTCTTTACCTGGAGCCCCATGGTGGTATCCCCATGTATCTTTGGATTTCCCTTCAGCGGGAGGTTGGGCCCCTTATACCCCGAATTAATGGCACTTTGTCGGGGCCACCGACATGACAGGCAGAGGACCATTGAGGTCTGTGCTGGCGTTCCATCTACCTAGAGCACAGGAAGTATTTTCTCTTTTTCTCCTGGGCATACCATGTGCCTTGCCGTCAAGGTGGAGCTCCGCCAACATCTGGCATGCCTGACCCCCTTGCATGGCTGGGCAATTGCTGTACCCCAGGCCTCCGCCTGGGATCAGTCAAGCACCAGACCTCGTCCCCCTCCCTCCCTGGAGAAGGCAAGCAGTCCACGGATGCTCAGCCTTCTCCCCCCTGGCTGGACCTCCAGCTCCCCAGGCTCATTCCTGAACCCAGGTCACCAGCATCGTGAGCGGTAGCGCTACCACTGCGCCGACGGGCTGCAATCTGTACTTTTATTGCAAACAAGATGTTTTTAATTATGTTTACTGCAGTATAATGGATTGTATCAGCCCAATTTTTCAAACTTTCAAGCTGAAATTTGCTGTAACCAGAAATCCCTGAATTCCCCTCCCTGCAGCTGACATCTGATCTGAGAAGGGCTGCAGCAATGGGAGGTTTAACTGCTTGCAGAGTGCATGTTAGAGTCTAAAGATGCTAGATGATGTGATGATGGCTGCACAATCTAATTAAAAACACGGTAGGTTATGGTAATGGAATGTGGACTAGTAATTGTCTGACCGACCGACCCAGGAGGGCTGGGCAAACCAGGAGAGGGATGGAGTGAAGGAAGCAGTAGTAGAGAGATGGAAAGTGGTGGAACTTGGGAGAAATAGTAGAATGTGTAGTCACAGCGTGGTTTTCTAGCACATTTAATTTGCATGCTTGCCATATATAATTGAAAAGAGATCAATGGCAGGCCATATAAAACTGCTAGTAGTACTATTTCTTACTTTGCTTTCTTTGCACCATAGTGCAAGAAACCATATGTAAAGGTTACTGAGCAGTTCATCAGATAAAAAGGTAAATCATACTCTATTTAGTGAAGATGCAAAGGTAAAGGTTGCCTTTTCCAGTTAAAGCATTGCAAGCCATCAGTTGCATTATAATAGTGAACGTGGGTGGGGAAGGAGGGTGGCTTAGGTGTCAGAGGGTTGGGAGGGGTATGGGTTCCAGAGGGTGGCATGTGTGTCAGAGTTTGTGTGAAGCAGGGAGTGGGCATGGGGCCCAGATAATGTGTGGGGGGGGACTGGGGAAGGGGCAATAGTGCCAGAGGGTGGGGAGAGGAGGGTGCTGGGTGCCTGAGGGTGGGTAGTGAGGCTGGCTGGGTGTCAGAGGGTGGTAGGGAGGAGGAGGATGCCATGAGTGTCAGAAAGTGGTGGGGGATGAGGGGAGCATGAGTACAAGAAGGTAGTGGGGGAGGGAAGCATGGGTGGCAGAGGGTGAAGGAGGGAGGTATGGGTGCCAAAGGCTAAGGAGGGGTATTGGTTCCAGAAGGTGGTGCAGGGGGTATTGGTGCCAGACTGTGGTGGAAATGGAGGGTGGCATGTTTGCCAGAGGCTGGGGGGGAGATGAGGAGCATGGGTGCCAGAAGGTGGGGAAGAAGAGGTGCATGGTTACCAGATGGTGAATGAGGAGGATTTCATGCATGCTAGAGGTGGGAAGGGAGGATGGCATGGGTAGAAGGGTGGGGAGGGGTTATAGGTGCCAAATGGTGAAGGGAGGAGGCATGCATGGGATGGTAAAGGGTGGAGGAAGAGGGGGTCTTGGGTGCCACAGGGTGAGTGGGGGCCGGGGGAAGGGACAATAGTGCCAGAGGGTGGGGAGAGAAAGGGGCATAAGTGCCACAGGGTGGAGAAGAAGCCAGATGGCTGCATGGATACCAGAGGGTGGTTCTGGGTAGGAGTGGCATGCGTGTCAGACTGTGGGTGAAGGTAGGTGGCATGCCAATGTAATTGGATTAAAAATATGGTGGGTGTGGTGGTTCTGGTTGTGTTGAGCCACCAGTAGGCATGCTAGGGAGGGCATTTGGTGATTTGGCTGATAGACATAGCAGGTAGCGATTGGCTTGGACTGGTCCTGGTGACTCCGAGTAAAGTTACTAACCGTACTGGAGATTGGGGGAGAGTTTTCTTGTTAGGTTACTGCACATTGCAGTTTATGATAGTGTTACAGTTGTGCATGATAAAATAATGCTTATGCAGCTAATACAAAATAATTGGAAAAATTTTTTGGGGGAGGGGCATGTAAAAATGGGATTTTGTACTCTCTAACCATGCCCGCATAGACATGAAAGTAAAATGTGTGCGAGCCTGGAGTAATCTGCCAACCCTGGTGGAGATTAAACCCAAGCATCCTGCAAGAGAAGGAATTTAAAACACTATGCCGACTATGACAGAACATTTCTTTGGCGGCGCCACGTTGTTTTCTGGCATCATTGTTTGTAGAGCGCAAGGGCCCACTCCATGTACTTTAATGGGGCCTTTCTTGAAAATAAAATTTGTGTAGCATGCAGCAGTCTGATTGGCTGTAAGGATTCTGACAGCCTGCAGGGCATGCATTAGCATGAGTAAAGTGGGGGTCAGTTTGACCCTCTGCTTTAAATGTTGGGAGTCAACTCTGAAAATCTTCGGTTCAGAAGTTTGCTGGAGTGTCATTGTACTACATTACCTGGTGCTTTTTCTGTTAACGATATAGATGCAAACCTTTCAATACAGAGGGTCAGTGCCAAAGCACTGTTTTTTTGTGCTTCAGATTCAGAATCCTCAAAAGTTTCATTTGGGAACTTCAGTAGAGGGTTAACGCAAGCTCTGGCCTTACATTAATCCCTGTTAAACTGTCATGTACAGAATGATCACAATGGCACGTGGCCCGGGTCGTGCCTGAAAATAGTCATTTTATGGCTAGTGCACCTACCCAGTTAACAAAAACGAAATAAATAAATAAAATTCTTCCTGTCAGCATTCCATCCTCTAGCACTGCTAAATGACTGGAATGCTGTATTCTGATTTTGAGTGAACCAGCATTCTTAAACTGTAGAAGAACTATTTTACAAACAAACTCCCTCTAAATGAGGAAAACATTCACAAAGTATACTGGCTGATGGATGGAACCCAGATGGTAGTTGTGGGGGGAAGAGTTATCTGGCACCAGAGAAGTAACCAGTGGAGTCCCACAGGGCTCAGTGCTGGGGCCAGTGTTGTTCAATGTCTTCATTAATCACTTTGAAGATGGCATTAAGGGCAAAATGTGCCTACTCGCAGATGACACGAAGCTCTGTGGGAGAGTGGACACAGCTGAAGGGATACAGGACCTACAGGAAGACCTGGAAAAAAAGCTAGGAAGGTGGTCCAGGATCAGGCAGTATGGCTTCAATACCAAGAAATGACAAGTTATGCATATTGGAGCTAGGAATCCCAGGACAGAGTACTACGTGGGTAGAGTCGGAGTATCTACATCAGAGGAGGAGAAAGACCTGGTGGTGATGATCACTAGTGACCTGAAGCACTCCACATAGTGCAAGAAAGCAACAGCAAAGGTAAACAAGATGCTGTGATGCATATCTAGGGGGATCAGTAGTACAGAGAAGGTTATACTACCTATGTACAGGTCACTGGTACGGACGCATCTGGAGTGTGGCGTTCAGTACTGGTGCCCACACCTCAAAAATGACATTAACCTGCTAAGGTCCAGAGGAGGGATACAAAGATTATAGCTGGTCAGCAGAGTAAGGCATATGAGGAGAGGCTGCGGGCACTGAACATGTACTCCCTGGAAGACAGGGGGGAGAGAGGGGGGGGTACATGATTGGGATGTTCAAGTACTTGAAAGGAATAAACAAGGTTGATAAGGAGAGTCTTTTTAAGCTGAGTGGCAACCATAACACAAGGGGGCACAGTCTTAAACTGGAGATGGGTGGGAGGTTTAGGAGGGATGTCAGGAAGCACTTCTTCACAGAGAGGGTGGTCGAAACTTGGAATGCACTGCGGGAAGAGGTTGCTTCATTCAAGACAATGGGCAGCTTTAAGAGAGGATGGGATAGGCATAGGGGGAAGGTAAAGATCATGAGTAGGAAGGATGGGAGGAATGGGGAAGGGGTGCAGGAACATTAACTCAAAGCAGCTGTGAACACTGCAATACTACGAGCAGACTTGATAGACCAAATGGCCTTCTTCTGCAGGCTTCTTCGTATGTTCATATGTATGTTCGTATTAACACTTTTCTTTTGGAATAATTTTTTTTACAATAGCATTAGCAGTAAGGCACTCCCAAGAGTTAGATTAATAGTCAGTTAATCACCCCCAGGGGCAATATGGCACTTGGCTGTGCCTCATGCCACATGACATCCCTGGGGGGGATTAACAGAATGTAAGGAGGGTTTAGTTTTGTACAAAAATAACCACTCCTTTTTGGCCTGAGGGCCTGGTACAGTCTAAAATTGATTTAGATATGCGGCTGCCCCTCTTTGGTTAGCATAGCATGGTCATTTTTATTAATTAGATGTTGAAGTCTGAATTTAATTTGGGTTGCTTGCTGGCTGCATATAATTTTGATTTAAATATTGCTGCCTGGCTGTTTTGTGTATCTGCGCGCTAAATAAATGGATTAATAAATGGATTACTGCCCCATTGTTACATTTAATTAAATTAAGAGATGCTGCCTGGAAATTGTATAAGGTAACTAAGTCAATGAGAGATTTTAATAGCTATAGAAAGCTTAGAAATGAATGTAAAATAAAAATTAGGCAAAGTAAATCTAGTTATTTTCAGAACCTACAAACTTCTAGTTTAAATAATCCAAAAAGGTTTTGGTCTTCTATAAATTCTTTAATTAATCCATCAAGGAAAGAATCTATTGGGGCTTTCAGTAAGGATGGTCAGGTGATTTCTGATGTGCAGGTTATCTGTGATTCTTTTTTGGACACATTTTTTGATTTGTCTAGGTATACACAGGCCTTTACTCAGGACCTATGTACAGATAGACAATCTCATATTGTTTCTGAAACTGGTTCTTTTTCCTTTTCATTTGTTGAACCATATCGGGTTTACTATCTTTTGAAACACATGCCAATTTGTTCAAGTGCATGTGAACTTGAAACCCGGTTCTTAAAATTGATTTCTGAATATATTACTTATCCACCTACTTCTATTTATAATTTGTCTTTGCTTACTGGATGTTTCCCTGATGTATGGAAACAGACAGTAATCAAACCTATTTACAAATCTGGTGATAGAATGGACATGGACAATTATCATCCTGTTTCTCTTTTGCCACCTTTGGGTAAAATTTTTGAGAGCCTTGTGAATGAGCAGTTTACTGCCTATTTACAAGATAATGGTCTTAGGACTCATGATCAGCACGGGTTTCGTAAGCATCATGGGATGGGGACGGCCTTGGCCAAGTTCACGAACCACACCAGTGTAGCTATGGATGAGGGCTTGCTCACTGGTGCTGTGTTCATGGACCTGTCCAAGGCCTTTGATCTAGTAAGCCATCCTTTGCTGATTAGGATGCTCCGAAGTTATGGTATGACAGAGACTGCTGTTGACTGGTTTCATAGTTATTTGTCTGATCGTCCACTTAAAGTAGGACTAAATGGATCTTTCTCAACTAGTAAAATTTTGTTATGGGGGTGCCCCAGGGGTCCGTTTTCGGCCCTTTGTTGTTTACGGTATTTGTAGATGTTGTTCCATCTCTATTGAATGATACACATTGCCTGATTTATGCAGATGATATTATTTTGCATAAAAGTTCAATTTCTGTTGAACTCATAAATTATAAGTCCTTAAATAAAGACTTTGCTATTCTGTGTGGGTGGTTAAAAGGGAATTGTTTAGCATTAAATAATATGAAAACAAAATGTATGCTTTTTGGATCTAGAATTTGACTAAATAGATCTCAGAATTTGTCCATCTCTGATTTGTTGGGTAATGGGATGGAGCAGGTAAAACAATTTAAATATCTTGGAGTCTTGTTAGACCAACTTTTAAAATTTTCTGATCATGTAAAATGTATTTCTCATCAGATAAATCAGAGACTTGGTGTATTATTCAAGTTCCAATCCCTGTTGACTTTACCAGCAAGATGTGCAATAGCTGATGGTGTCTTATTACCACAGTTGAATTACAATGCATTTCTTTTTACTAACCTGTCTAATAGAGAGTTATCTCTCCTTACTAATGTGTTTCATGGTATTTGTAGATTTACTTTTAAGTTGTCCTATTCTACTCATCACTGTGAGCTGTATAGACTATCTGCCTGGCTTCCTCCCAGGATGGGTTGTCTATACAGTCTATGTTTATTAACAGATAAAGTTCTTCGTCAAGGTACAGATTCTCCATTATATTCACTTTTACACATTAAAATAAATTCACAGGAACTTCGTTCTGATCAACAAATTAAGTTAAAGGTCCCAAAGACTAAGACTATAATGGGGAATGGTTCGTTTACTAACTCTGTTGCTAAAAATTGGAATGAGCATCCTATTGCTTTATATGGAAATGTTTGTCATCAGACTTTTAAAATTAGGTTAAGAAATTATTTTCTCGATAAATTGCATTGTTGCTGTTTTCAATGATTATTTTATTTTATTTATTTTGTATACTTGTAATTTGGTAAGGTATGCTTAATGTTGTATTGTATTGTGATGTGAGTTTTGTTAATTGTAAACATCTTGACTGTATATGTATTCGGTCCCCGGGTCGTACATGAAAACGGGCCTTTGGCTCATTGTACTTACCCGGTAAACAAATGTTTAAAATAAATTAAAAAAAAAATAAAGGTCTTGGAAGTGTAATACGTGGAGTAAAGTTTCCTCCCTTCCAGTAGTGTTTATTTACCTCTGTACTTTGTTTACAATATGTAGTTGATCCAGTCTAGATCAAAAGCTGTGCAAAAAGAGTCAGGACCAGGACCATCCCCTATGGCCCAGACGACCTACTTAATGAAGCATGTACACTGGGCAGTAAGACAGATGTCAGGTGGAGGGTGAGCCAAGCCCAAAAATATTCTTATCCTGATTTAACATTTTTTGTCTTCGCTAGTCCTTCAGCTGGTATCTGTCTTAGTCCCCAGTATGTGCGCGCTTCATTAAGTAGATCAGGCTATTATGGTAAGGTCCTGATCCTGCTACTTTTGGCATGGCTTTTACACAAACCCATGATAGTGTTTGTACTTTGTCCCTTTACATTTAGATCTTCTAGGAGACCACTATAATTATATTATTACATCTGCTTCTCCCTTCTTGATCTTTGTGGCGGCACCTCCCACCCTCTGAGAGACAGCAGACTGCCAGCTCTACCTGTATAAGAAGAGCCCACTGTGCTCACACCTACTGAAGAGGCCAAGTCCATCCCAGATCATACAGAGACAAGGACAGATGACAGACAGGTAAGGCAAATCATAACACATTGTGGTTGTTGGAGCTAGAGGGCATGCTTAATGCTTAGTTCAGAGGTAACTCCTTATTGGCCTGGTTGTCTGCAGTCTGAAATTGATTCTGATCTGCACCATCCTTTGTTAGCATATCATGGTCAGTTTTGTTACTTAGATGTTGGAGTCTGAATTTAATTTGGGTTTCTTGCTGGTTGCATGTAAATAAGCAGTGTACCACGAGAGGGTCGGGATGATGGCAGGATATACCCACGACCCTGGTGTGGTGGTTTGTTCACAGGGTGCAGCTGAGTGAGGAAAGCACAGTAGGCATGGGTAAATCCTGCCATCACCAACACCCTCCAGTGATATTAAAGGAAAAATGCCTGACAGAGGGTATGTTATGCCAAAATCTGCCCCCACCCACCCTCATCTCCTGCAGTCATCATTGCATGATTTCATTTCCGCATTGTTCTGATGTCTTGGGTACAACTGGCAGAAGAAACAAGTAAGACACAGTTAAGTACTTAAAATGCAGTGTGCTTTAGTGGCACTGTGTGACAATGGAGTATGTTCAGGGTTGGTGGTAAAACAAAGAGGTGTGTGTGTGTGTAAGGTTGCACTCAGTGTCTTTGGGTGTGAAGGCATCTGACAATAGAAGGCAGAACCTTAATCTAAAAAACTGCACTGGGGATTACAAATAGTAAGGAGTGATTTTTCTGTAATGTTAAGCTGATCGGGAATGTGAGTTGTACTTTGACTGTGAGTGGGGAGTAGCAGGTGCTGCTTGTAGCCGATGTCGGGGACAGCTGCGAAGTAATTGTTTTTCTTATTTGTAATGGGATCTTGATTATGCTGTGACTGGAGTGGAGCTGGGATATTATGCTGGGGATAACATCATGGTTCCACTCCCAGTCTGACCAATTAGGGAACAGGATTCTGTCTTGCCATTGTATAATTTTGATTTCAATATTGCTGCCTGGCTGTTTTGCATATCTGCATGCTAGAGGTCTTGGAATTGAAAAACGTGGAATAAAGTTTCCTCCATTCACATAATATGCTGTTTACCACTGTGTACTTTGTTTAAAATACGTATTTTGTCCTAAGCAAAAAACATGTACCAACAGTGGAAGGACCATCCCTTGATGGCCAAATCTACTTAATGATGTGCTTACACTGGGCACTAAGACAGATGCCAGCTGGAGGGCTAGCAAAGACCACAAATTTTCTGATCCTGATTTCATCACAATATTTTATGTCTTGGCTAGCCATCCAGCTGGCATCTGTCTTAGTGCCCAGTGTGCACACTTCATTAAGTAGGTTGGGCCATTAAGGGATGGTCCTGGTCTCGCCACTTTTGGCACATGTTGTTACTCAAACCCATGATGGTGTTTGTCCCTTTACCTTTAGATCTTTCTGGGAGACCACTATAGTTATATTACCTGCTCCTCCCCTTCTTCATCCTCGATGCACTCCATACACAGAATTGTAGAACAAACTAAGTGACAGAAGCAACAGAGTTCTGAGTATTGTATTGCTAGTACTATCCATAATCTTCCCAGGCTAGTAACAGTTTTTTTTTCGGTCAAATTCATTTTGTGATTGTGAAAGGTCGGGAGGGGGGTGCTGCACTGTCAGACCTTTTAATATCTGAGGTTTGTGTACTACAATAAGTACCTCGGTGCTATACTGAGACCAGCCATAGACTGTCAGCTTCAGTACTTCTCTGGACATGCCCCCATAGCTCACTGCATTAGGAGTGTGTACCTTTTTCCTGTTTTCCATTCTTTGGTAACTGGATAAGGCACAATGTACACAAAGCCTGTTTCCTGGGGATGGTGTCTTTTGAACACTGAGAGAACACTTCGAGGGATTAAGTTATTTGAGCATATTCACACAGTATGCAAGAGGATCTGATGTTGTGGGGTTCATATCTTAATTGTCTGGATGTACCAAGCTGCTTCTTATTTTTTTTTCTGTAACTACTCTGTTACGGTCCACAGTTTTTTTTTGGGGGGGGTTACTTGTGGTAGGTAGGGTAAACTTGTAGAGAGTTAGTGGTAAGTGATCATAAGCTTGGTGTATTTTCAGTGACAAGATTCTTTGTTAATTTTTGTATTATAGACAATATTGTAGAAAGATGGAGTAGAGCACAGCACGTAAATATCTAAGTGGGTCACAGAAGCACAAACATGCTAGGGATCAACTAGAAAAAGAGAAACAAATGCTAGCAAAGGTTCCAAAGTTAACAGATTTCTTCTTGGTACTAGGCAGCAGTGCCAGAGATAAGGAGGCTGTTGGTCAGCATTGTCAGGGTAGCAGTGAGGAAGGTTGTAGAAATCTAGACACCAATGTGTCAAATATTGCAATGGAAATGATGGATGCAGGTCCCTCTGAGGAAAAAACAAGCAATGTTGTTTCTACATGCCAAGTCCTACACATTGCAGATGAAGAAGTCGAAGCCAACATTTACAATGAGAGTCCTTTGGAAAGCAGCCCAGCGGTTACTACATGCCATGGGGTCACAAAGGGTCACGTTATCAGCATCATGCGCTATCAGATTTCATTTGACAGCAACCCAGTGGTTCCCACAAATACAGAAATTACTGAGGAACAGGTTACTGATACTTGCCATCAGATTTATGTTGAAAGCACCCAGATAACACAGCTGTACAGCAACGACCCAGCGCAGTGGACATCTGTATGTGAAGAACTTAGGAATTATTTAATAGACCGTAACGTTGACCAGAACATATGTGACTTCTCCAAGTCCATGCATTTGTACCCAGATAAGAAGCATTATTTATCCAAGGATCTTTTCTCTAGAATCATGTAAAATGGTGAATGTAGGAAAAGGGATTGGCTGATTTATTCTCCTTCAACTGGCAATGTCTTCTGTTATGTTTGTAAGCTCTTTTCAGTGAGGAATACTGCATTCTCAGAGTCTGGTTTCAGTGACTGGAAAAATGCAGACTCTAGTGTGTTTCCTTTAGGTACAATACTACTTATCAGCATTGCGACTCACCCTAATTACCTTATGTACCATTACTGTATGTTTGCCTGTAATACGTGTAACTCATGCTCACTGTTTCACAATGCTGTTTATCTATTGCCATGTAAATCCGGGGTCGCCCCTGAAAAAGGGACCTCTGGGGCACAGTGGGCTTACCTGGTCACCAAAATTTAATAAATAAATAAATGAACATGAAAACAGTCATGATCACAGGATGGCATTATTCACACTGCTTGAAAGGAAAAGGACTGCAGGACGAATTGATGCTGAAATTGAAAAACAATATCAGAGTGAGTGTCAGTGCTGGAAAAATGTACTGAAACATGTAGTGGCTGTGGTTCGTTTCTTGTCAGAACGTGGATCGTTTTTTTGAGGTGACAATGAACTACTGGGGTCTCCAAGTAATGGAAACTATTTGGGTAATTTAGAGCTCATTAGCCAATTTGACCCTTTTCTAGCTGACCACATAGCAAAATTCTACAATGCTGGAAGAGGATGACCATCATATTTGTCCTCAACCGTCTGCAATGAATTCATTGACCTGATGGGTAAAAAAGTGATGCACACTATTGTGGAAGAACTAAAGATGGCGAAATACTATTCTATCAGTGCTGATTCGACACCGGATATTTCTCATGTGGATCAGCTGACCTTCATTGTTAGATATGTGAAAGCCGATAGACATCCAGTTGAACGTTTTCTTAAGTGCATTCCAATCCATAGTCATATGTCAGCAAATCTTGCAAACACGGTGATGTCTGTGGTTTAGGAGCTGGGCATTGAAATAAAGGATTGCAGGGGTCAGACATATGATAACGCGAGTAACATGGCAGGAAAATACAGCGGCCTACAAGCCAGAATAAAAGAACACAATCCTTTGGCAGACTTCATCCCTTGTTCTGCGCATTCCTTAAACTTGGTTGGGTCATGTGCTGCTGAATGCTGTTTAGAGGCTGTATCTTTTTTTGGATTTCTTCAGACACTGTACACATTCTCTTCAGCCTCCACACATCACTGACATATCATGGGACAGCAGTTGCCTAGTGAAGTAAAAGTACCAAAGTCACTCTCAGTTACTCGATGGTCTGCTCGAGCGGATGCATGCAGTGCCCTGTTCAGTGGCTAGCAACACATCAAGACTGCATTACAAAACCAGGCTGATGATCCTTCGGAAGGACCAAGCACAAGGATGGAAGCTAAAAGTCTGACTGATAAGATGGAATTGTTGGAAAATGCACTAATGACAGCCTTTTGGAATTCAATATTACAGTGCCTGCATGCCACAAGTAAGACTTTAGAGAAAGTAGGCATTTCTTTGAAGACTGTGGTGGATTTATATTCATCTCTAACAGGATTTCTCGAAGAGATTCACAACAATTTTGATAACTATGAAATGTATGCAAAAATGCTGGTTGACCCTGAAACATCGTACTGAGCAGACATCAGCAGGCAAAGACATCGCAAGCACATGTTTGATGAACCAAGTAACGAAACAACATTAACAGGTAGGGAAAAATGTTGTGCAGAGACATTTCTTGTTATAATTGACACATTGAGTGCTGCCCTGCAGAAAAGAAAAGAAGCTTATGATGTATTACAGAAAAAATTTGGAGTGTAACAGACTTTCCTCATCTGAATGTAAATGAAATCTGGAAGCAGGCAGATAATCTAGCTGCTGCATACCCTCAGGATTTGGAGGAGTCATTCGCTGATGAATTTATACAATTCACATCATTTGCTTCTTGTGAAGAAAACAAAGATATTCTTAACCTGTGTAAACTTTTGAAGGCTTGAGGACTGGAGTCAAGATTCCCAAATGCGGAAGGTGCCTTTCCTATATATTTGTGCACACCAGCTGCAAACTGCAGTGGAGAACGGTCATTTTCAACCTTGAGTAGAGACAAGAACAAATTAAGGAGCACGATGGACCAAGAAAGACTCAATACCCAGACTATTTTATCTATCGAAAGTGAACTGGTTAAGACCATGGACTTTGATGATCTCATCAGTGACTTTGCACACCTTAAATCCAGGAAGAAACAAATGTAGGCTGACTAAAGCACTATCAAGCATCATAATTCTAAAGGAGGAAAACATATCAGTGGAAGCCATCGCTTTACTACCTCTGTTACAAATGATTGGTTGAAAGTCTGTGTTACTTCAAAATGGTTTGTTTATACAGTAACATCCCATAAATAAATAGTATGCATCATTAGGAGATGCAGAGTGAAACTTTGAACTACACATTTAAAGAGGGACTACGGTCAACATTTTTGGCAAAAATAAATTCAGAGTCTGGATCACCATAGCCCCAATCAGCATTCCGCAAAAAAATAGTTATGTAACTTTGCTTAAAAGTTCCAAGTCATTTTACAATCCTAAATTCACTCCCTGTTTAAAAAAGCCAGTTTCAGTAAAGAGCTGCTAACGTCATCTCCGGAAGTCACAGTGTAGTCTTCACTGTTCCATTTCACTAAACTCCATCACCTGTTTCTCTGAAGCTGAAATTTGAAAGATTATGTGCAGCAATTTTCACAAGTGAAGCATGCAGCACCATTTGATGAAAATTGCTTACAAAACCTGAAACCCATATAGTTTTTGAACAAAGTGTTAATTTTGTTGTCTTTTTTTTGTGTGTGGTCCTTTTCCTCAAGCGTTGCTGGATTCTTATTCTTAAGCTGTGTTTACACCAATGCAGTAAAAATGTGAGCTGCCGCAAGTGTGTCTGTACCTGTAGCATAGTCAGTGGCTTCTGTACACACAGCGGGCTCTGCATCACCGTAAGTTGCTCCTGTTTCATGCCAGTAACTCTAGGGGAAACATGGGAGTGGCAGCAGAGCATGTTGGGAGCATACGACCTGCATCACAGTATAGGGTCAGCACAGCAGGTGCTAGGACGGGGACCTAGTATGCTGCGCAATCGCGACCAGAAAGTGGCTGTGTGACAGGATTACTGACCGGCTTACCACGATGCTGTAAGCTTTCATATGGGGGTCTTTCAGTGCCACAAATAAATCGAACAACTTACTACAGTTCAAAAGTGGCCATGTAAACACAGCTGTAGTAGCACACTGCTGTGAGTTTTGCAAACTGGATAACTCTGATGTGGTGAAGGGATGTGATCATTCACATCTGTCATTCAGCTGGGTGATTTCTCAGGGTGGCATGTGTAAACAACTATCCCATTGACCTGTAAATGGGGCTAGAAGAGGTGATGCTGTTTTGAAACCTTACAAGTTTCTATACAATAGCCAGTGCAATGATTTTACCCTGCCAGGCTATTACGTGGCCTACATTCAGGCTCATCTATGTTGTTCAAAACATTAAAATAATAATTTTACTATGGCTAACGCTTCCACCCATAGTAGGAATTAACTCCTAAAGAAGCACCTGCTAATGCTTGCTGTAAGGCAGACATTGACAAACGGCAAAGAAGTAACTAACCCTACAGTGGAGAAACATGTTCTTTAAGCCTGAGTTCTGGATATGACCTCAGCAGCAGTTCTTCGTTGAAACTGGCTTTTCTGAACAGGTCGTGAGGTAACAGTTGCAAACTAGCTCATAACTTTAAAATTACAAAAAGTAGAAACTTTTTTTTTGTATATTTATTGGTGGCATGCTTGTTCTAATTCTGAGGTGTAGTTCTTTTGGCTGAAATCCCTCTTTAATACTTAGAGTAAGATGTTTACATTTTCAACATCTGACTCTGGATCATCTCTTCCTTCTGAGTAGCCCCCCCCCAAATGTTAAGATACGAGTAATAAGTTGCAATAGTCTTGCGCCATCAGAAGCACTGCAAGACCAGAACAAAATGCAGTAGGAGCTCCAAAGTGCTCCAGCACCTAGAGATGGAGATGACAGAAGCTGTCTGAGAAGATTGATGCCAATACCCTTAGCCAGAATACAGTGAAAAATGCCACAACTCAGTCCTGTCACCCCAGTGAAGCACTGCAAGAAATGAACAAAACAGTGCTGGTGCTATAAAGTGAGCCAGGCAACCAGCACCCAGAGATGAAGACAGAAGATGTCTAAGAAGATTGATGTCCAGGGACACTGGTTTACCGCATACACGGTGATGTGGACAGAAACCCGGAATTCTAATTGGCCCACAGCAAAATGGCACCAAAACAGAAGTCGCGTTTGTTTTCGGGGAGACTGTGATCTGAAGGCTATAAAAGTTACAGCACAGTAGCGTGGTTTCTTCTTGTGCTGCTACTTTCCATACTGTGTGGGTATTTGTGAGTATTTGGATTTATCGTCATTGGATTTGTCTACCATTTTGCTGCTGGAGTCCGAGAGCTTCTAAAAATAAAACCTGCTGCTGTAAATCTTAACTGCGCCCGGAATTCTGTTTGTAAGTATACCAGCTGAACTCAGCCCACGCTTATCGCCAGTTAATATTAGCTCTATAGATCTGTCCTTACAGCAGATGTCTGCACTAATTTATTGTGGAACTTTTAAAACACGATCATTTGTAGCTGGCCGGCTATAAGAAAAATGGTTTGCACATTTTGTGTGCTCAGAATCTGACCCATGACATGCAAGCAGCATTGGGAGTTTTTGTGCCACAATGTATTACTAAATTAATAATATACTGTAGCACAAACACACCCGAAGCTATCTGCGTGCCGTGGGTCAGATTTTAAGCCCTCAAAATTCACAAGCATTTTTCCCGTATAGCTAGCACGCTACGAATGATGATCGCGTTTTAGAATACACAAAGTTCAGCCTCAAGCGGTCAGAATGTCTACAAGAGCCAGGATAATATTCATTCAGTCAGATGGAACTTGGAGGGGAGGGGCAGTACAGCTTGAGTATCTAGGTGTCCAGGGTGTGATAGAGATAAGCTGGACTGTTCTCCATTTATTTTTTAATAGCTTGGCATTGTTTTGTAACTTTGTAGAGTTTTGAAGATGGGGGCGACTGAGATAAACGAGCAAGAAGATCGAGATCAGGTGGCAGTCCATTCGGTGTATATGCAGGCCTGTGTATGTGGGGGTGCGTGGGTAATTCTAATTCTGTACTAAGCCTGCTTGTATTTCTGCCTGATAAATATCCTTGTAAAGAGTTCTCTTGTCTGGGTTAGCCAAATGTAAAATAGATGCAATTAAAATGTCTGTGCCATTTATTTTTGGTGACTGTCTGAATGCCTGGCATCTGTGGTGGGGGGACACTGACAGCGCCTGTGCTGGTGGTGTGCAGAGAGAGGCCATGCTGGTGGGGTTGGGTGAGCAGAGTGGCTGTGCTGGAGGGGTTGCGTGTTGAGTGGCTTTGCTGGTGGGGTTGGGTGGGAAAGTGGTCCTGCTGGTCTGTTGGGGTGGGGAGAGTGGCCGTGCCGGTCCAACAGAGTGGGAAGAGTGGCCGTGCCAGTCAGTCAGAGTGGGAAGAGTGGCCGTGCCGGTTCATCAGAGTGGGGAGAGTGGCTGTGCCAGTCCGTAGGGGTGGGGAGAGTGGCCGTGCTGGTCTGTCAGGGTGGGGAGAGTGGCCGTGCTGGTCTGTCGGGGTGGGGACAGTGGCGTGCTGGTCCGTCTGGGTGGGAAGAGTGGCCCTGCTGGTCCGTCGGGGTGGGGAGAATGGCCCTGCAGGTCCGTTGGGGTGGGGACAATAGCTGTGCAGGTCTGTTAGGGTGGGGAGAGTGGCCCTGCAGGTCCGTCAGGGTGGGGATGGTGGCAATGCAGGTCCATAAGGGGTGGGGAAAGTAGCCAGGTTAGTAATTTGGGATGGGATGGATGAGTGGCCTGGTTGGTCCATCGGGATGGAGAGAGTGGCCAGGTTAGGCTGTCGGGGCGGGGAGAGTGTCTGGGTTGGTCCGTCAGGGGTGGGGAGATTGGGCGTGCTGGTCCGTAGGGGTGGGGAGAGTGGCCGTCCCGGTCCATAGGGGTGGGGAGAGTGGCCCTGCAGGTCTGTAGGGATGGGGAGAGTGGCTGGGTTAGTAACTTGGGATGGGATGAGTGGCCTGGTTGGTCCGTCGGGGTGGAGAGAGTGTCTGGGTTGGTCCGTCAGGGTGGGGATAGTGGGCGTGCTGGTCTGTAGGGATGGGGAGAGTGGCCGTGCTGGTCTGTAAGGGTGGGGAGAATGACTGTGCTGATCTGTTGGGGTGGGAAGAGTGGCCATGCTGGTCCATCGGGGTTGGGAGAGAGGCCATGCCGGTCCATTCGGGTGGGGAGAGTGGCCCTGCAGGTCTGTCGGGGTGGGGATGGTGGCAGTGCAGGTCCATAAGAGGTGGGGAAAGTGGCTGGGTTAGTAAATTGGGATGGGATGAGTGGCCTGGTTGGTCCATTGAGGTGGGGAGAGTGTCCGGGTTGGTCCGTTGGGGTGGGAAGAGTGGCCGTGTCACCTGCCCTACTAGCAGCCTTGTGCTCCTGACCTCAAGTTTCTGCTGTCTTGGACTGTACCTGACCTGCCTTGCCACCATCTGCTGCCACAGGACTGCTGCCTTTCTATGTGCCTTCAGTAGTCTGGCAAGTTTTTGGTTTTTGGACAGTCCTGCTGCTTTTATGTGAATGGGGAAAGCAAGGAAGGGAAGATGTTGGTTGATGGTCGGCAGAGAGACGGGCTGGGCGGACTGGTTCACATGATGGGGAAAAATAGTTCCGGCCTCAGACGGAGGGGCAAACTGGCAGAGTGGCACAGTATCATTTTTTCCAACATGTATGCCAGTCTGCTGGGTCTGTGCCATGCTCCAGTGGTTGCTGGTTGATGATCGGCAGATGGGCAGACTGGGCGGACTAGTTTACATGATGGGGGGGGAATGGTTCTGGCCTCAGAGGGAGGGGCGAACAGGCAGAGTGGCACAGAACCATTTTTTCCAACATGTATGCCAGTCTGCAGGGTCTGTGCCATGCTCCAGTGGTTGTTGGTTGATGGTCGGCAGATGGGCAGGCTGTGCAGACTGGTTCACATGATGGGGAAAAATGCTTCACTTGTAGTTCTTTGGAGATAACTGTACTACGTGGAAAAATGGCATCCCAACCACCACAGAAAATGGCAAAGATCAGTAGTGTCACTGCAAAGGAACGTGCAGTACAATTCAAAGCTTACGGCATGTACGAAGAAGGAGGAAAGATGTTCTGTCGCTTCTGTGACCACACAGTTGACTACATTCGGAAGGATACTGTGGTGGATCATTGCAAAAGCAAAAAGCATACAAATAATTCACGACTAAAGAACAACATAAATGCTAGACAGACATATCTGCACACTAGTTTTGGTGCTACGACTTCTGCAGCAGCTGCTCGTGAGGAAATTGTAATGGACAATTTAAAGGCTTGGTGTGGTGCCAACATTTCAACTGAAAAGTTGGATCAACCCTGTCTGCAAGATTACATGGCAAAGTATGTAAAAGGAATTGGAGCACTTCTAAAGGCAGACACACTGCAGCAAAACTACTTGCCAACACTGAAAAAGCAAATGGAAGAGTCCCTTACTGAGATTGTAAGAGGGAAGACTCTTACAGTCATGTGCGATGAAATCAACTGACGCAGACTCTCGCTGCGTGCTGAACATTATTTTCATGATGGAAGGTGGCAGGTCTTATATTGCCAACACAACAGAGCTGACTGCAGTAAACACCCTACATTTGTGCAAGCTGTTATGAAGATGCTGCAGAAGTATGAAATAGGAATGGAGCAAGTGATTGCATTTGTGAATGATAATGCACACTATATGATCAATGATGCTATTAAAGGCATAATCGGAGACCACATTATTCATGTTGCTTGCTGGGCACATGTGTTATCCCTAGTAGGTGACACATGGATCGATCATTTTGAACTGGTAAACAAGCTGGTTGCCCAAATCAAGTATGCTTTCCAGCAGTCCCCAAAATGAAAAAAGGAATATATTGCATTTCTGGAGGAGAGGGGAGTAGAGAAACAAACATTGCCACCAGTTCCTGTCCTTACTTGCTGGAACACTTGGTTTGAGATGGTCAAATACTACTCAATCCAACTACAGCATCTTAGAAAATTCTTTCAAGATGATTCGAGTGATGCAAACTCCATAAAATCATTGCAGAAATTATTTGAGGAGTGGTTCGCAGAGCTACAGCTGCACACAGCATTCATTGCGGAAAACTGCACAGACCTCATGGAGACCATAGAACTGCTGCAGTCAAAGGAAAAGCCCTTGGCTGTCTCAATATATGATACATTGAAAAATATCCGTACACGCTTTGAGACAGGAATGTACAAAACTGGACAATTCGGTTAAAGAATCAATGAGATTCTCAGCAATTTAAAGCAACAGGTCAAGAAGGAACAAGTGGCATTTTTTTCAAAAAGCATTTTCCTTAGCACTGGTAAAACTGGTAAAGCACTTGGATTCCAATCCTTCAGTTCTGTTCTTTAAAAGCTGTCTGAGTTTGGACCCTCCATAATCTCGCTAAATTGAACAGGGCCTTCCAACTGTACACTGAGGAAATGCCCCTTTTTAGCCTGTTCAACAGGACTGCTATTCAGAAGGATTGGGAACTGTACATTAACCAGGACCTAAAATTGCTGCCAGAAAGTTCAAACTTTTGATGTCGGGCAGTACTGAATTGCAATGGAAAATCTTATACCAGTACTAGCCAGAGCAGCACAACAAGCAATCTGGATACCTGTCTCCAGTGCGGATGTGGAACGCTCATTCTCTGTGTATGGGCAAATCCACACAGATCAATGAAGGAACTTGCTAGTGGGCAATTTGGAGACATTATCTATGCTGATGTATAATAAGTGAGAATGTTTTCTGGGCGTTGACATGGTTTTGTGCTTATTGTCCTAGGTGTACAAGTTTAAGTTCAGTTTTATTTCATTTTCTGTGCTGTTTACTATTCCGGACCCAGTTGCTGTCGAGATAATCTGATGTCCTAGGTAGTCTAAGGTCCTCTTTGGTCAGTAATCTGCTTCCCTACTATTGTGGTTAAGACAACTGTATTGAAGCTTGTGTAGAGTCTTCAGTGCCGAAAGTCCCACCCAGTCCCATACTAAATGGTACCCCATGGCACTCCAACCCGTAAGCAAACTATTTCAGCAGTCCTTATCCAATCCTGCATCCATTCCTGCCTCACACAGGGAGGACTTTGTAAATGGAGAGGGAGGCTGTGTGTGTTGTCCCTCTGTCTCCAAGTCTGCAGGCATTTTTCAGTCTCAACCAACTGGTTTGGCAGATGATTGGTACCCAGGTGTAGCACCAACCTCAGCTCCCACCGAACGCCCTCTCCACCGTTCTCCCTATTCTGTCTAATCCCAGGTTGCTAACGCTTTAAGCAGGCTATGCCTCTGTTGCAACACACTTCATTTTATTTCCACTTGTTGCTTATTTATACAAATTTATACAGACTTTAATTGTAGTTTATGATTTTTGGTGCAGTGTTTTGTATTCTATGCTACTCTTGTATATGTGTGTATATTAACATAGGTTTTGACAGCAGCTCATGTGTACTTTTATGTAATTTCCAGAAGTCTGCATACAACACATTTGCACACTTATTTTATTTATAGGTTTTAGTTTAGCTGGTGAATTGCACTGTTTGTATCTGAATAGTTTCTATTTCTTTAAGCTGAAGATCACTGTTTTGTTGTAAGTTTTGTACATAATGTTTTGCACATTTATAAACACTACACATTTGCACATCTTAATTTATAGGTTTTAGTTTAGCTGGCGAATTGTGCTATTTGTTTCTGAACACTATTTTAATGTATCTAGTTTCTCGTTTAGTTGAAGATCACTGATTTGTTGCACAGTTTTGCACATGTTAATCTTTTTGCACATTATATTAAAACAATTTTTCTTACAATTTTGAAGTTCGTCATTTCAGTGTATTCAGTATATATTCTTTAATCAATCAATCGGATGGTGACTGGTAAAGGGCAAGGCCTGCAAATTGAAGAAGGATGGATTCAACATGATCTGGGTGGGAGGAGGCACTACAGAATTCAAAGAGGACAAACTGACACGTACACATATATACATGCGCAAAATGTATATGTGAACTATTGGGATGGACAGAGATGGATAATGGTGGAAGGACTGTATGCAGTACATATAGGAGACAAAGCAAATGGAGGTAATGACTGAGTTCATCCGTATGCCATATTACAAGTGGTTTTAATGGATACAAGGGCTGATCTACAATAGTAGTTGTCAAAACAGCTAAAATGCATGCTAGTGGAGTACAAAAATGGTAAAATATGTGTCATAACACAAAACACCGGTAAAAACTGATTTTGACATTGCTGACACCGGTGTCAGTAACGGTTTTTTAAGTCTGTGAAACAGAATTTGCATTTTCTCAATCACGGTAAACCAGTGTCCCTGTACGATGTCAATACCCTTAATCTATGCATGGTGAGTGGTGACAAACTTCTAGTTGATGAATCTAAAGGATAACTTCTGAATTTTTATGTATATTTTATTAGTGTTTATAATTCTGATTATTGCTATGAGGATAGTTAAAATATTTCTGCAATCCTACAGATCAGGGTAAATACAGCTTTAAACTGTCTTCCTTGACCTCTTGGTCTTTGTTTCAGTAGATGGAACTGATATACCATGCGGAACAGCCAGTTGAAAAGGTGGTTTCAGCATGAGCTGCAAGTTATTCTGTGTTTAGGGGAACTTTAATAATTTGAATTACTGTGGATATTTAGGTTATTTATTTGCAATGTTTTAATTACATGCAAGCCTGATAATGGATAACTACAGTACTTGTTTTCTTGGACTACTATACAGGCAACTGTGCCTAGTGGGCCTCATCCAGGTACCAAATAATTTAATTTATGAACAGATAAAATGGAGAGAAGCTGGGCTTGGCATAATGGGCGGGGCTTGCAAAAAAGGGGAATGACCTACACAAATGGAGCCCTAGAGGCCCAGATTTCCCTCAGGCCTAGGGCCCCATGGAACCTTAATCTGGCCCTGGTGGAGGTAGGGGATTGAGCACCCGGAGGACTGCTCTCTCATCCCTGGTATGGGTCATAGGGTTGCATATATCTTCAGTGACTTATGTCAGAGACAGGTGGTCTTGCATGAACGGTGCTGCAAATCTGGGTGTAGTAATCATGCTTTCCCAAATGAAGGCATTTTTCAGACGGTATTATAGGTCACGATTGAGTGGGTACTCCTTGAGAGATGCCCGGACCAATCAGTGAATAAAAAAGGGGGGGAAAAGTACCAAAACAAAATTGCATCCTCTGTCACTGCTGAATTACTGTAATTATGCATTTTGATTTTGAACCAGTCATTTTTAAAGTGTTTGTGGATGTACTACTTTATTAAAAACTTCCCTTTAAATGAAGAAAACATTTAAAAAGTATGTTAACATGTTTCTTATTGAATAATTTTTCATAATAATAATAGGGTGCTCCTGGGAAGTACACTCACTGTTTTTTGACACCACAGCCTCCTCAGTATGGTTGTTCCATACATCCTTAACCCTTTTGGTGTAAAAATACTTCATCTTGTTGCCCCTAAAACGTGTCTGGTACCCTCGCTTTGGAATAGCTTGACACCACAGCTGTGTTTACTGAATGCCACACGGTGCGGTGGTTGCTTGTTCCCATATGGCTAACCGCTTCTAAATCTGAGATCCTCTTTCCATCCCCATTTGAGAGTACCAGATATAAGAATGCGCATTCATCAGTGGGTTCAAACACTAGCTGTTCTAGGTATGCAGCCTGTGGTGCATCTAGAATAACCCTGCTCTTGGATGTGGCTACAGAAAGGTTGCTCTAGTATACGTCTGGCATATTCAGGTCCCCTATATACAATATTTACACTATTTTAGCCATTCTAATGATGCCTTATTTTAATTTGAAGTTTATTCAGTTTTTGAGAGAGATACAGATGATTGATTTTTGTCAGTAGTACACAGCTTGAATCAAATCTTTTAAAAAGCAATAGCAGAGGATTCATTCAGTCATATTTCATTAACATTCTTTCATCTTATAACCATTATTTAGTGATAACCTCCATAGATTCTAAGTTATCATGGTATTACATAGCTGCATGTGACATTATCCAAATCAGTCATTTATTCTAAAAGAGCATTATTTTTCAGTTCTTAAATTTATATCTGCTGTGATTTGTTTCCATTCTATAAATCTGTAATGCTATGTCTTCCCATTCCCTCTGTGATGGAGGTTCCCTTTGTAGCCATTTATGTGATATTGCTTTTTTCCCTGTGGATAGGAGACTAGCTGAAAGTTTTCTGGTGGGCCTGCCCTTAATCTGCTTTGGGAAGTGATGTAGGATGGCTAACTGGGGAGTTAACTCTATGGTGTCTATGAATATTTCTGAGAGGGCTCTTTCCACTGATTTCCAGTAGGACTTGACTTGTGGGCACTCCTGGAAAATATGCGCATGTGTGCCGCATGTTTCTCCGCATTCCCTCCAGCAGTTAGAGCCATGAGCCTGATTATATTTCTCTACTATCTAAGGGGTTCTAAAGTATCTAACGGTACTTTTCCAAAGAAACTGTCTACAGGAATAGGAAGAGGTTACTTGATGAATGCCTGAGTATATGTGTTTCCATTCCTCATCTGTAAATGTGAGCTCTAGTTCCTGCTGACACATTGTTGTTTTCTTAATGCCTGCGTAGAGGAGGCCTGTATAGCTTTACATATTCTTGAAATTATATGATCTGGGATTGTTTTCTCTATTACTGTTATGATTAACTGTATCAGGGGGTGGGCCATTTTCCTATCCCAGCTTAGACCAATCCCTCCCGAGCAACAGTGTCTCAACTGGAGGAATCGGAAATGGTCCTGCTGTTTGAGTTGAAAGCTGTTCTTTAGGTCTGTGAATGTAAGGAACCATCCCCCACCGAAGAACGGGTACAGATATTTTAGTCCTTTTCTATGCCACTGCCTAAAGGTATGATCTAGTGTAACTGGTGTAACATGGGGGTCTGCTGCCAGAATAATTAATATATTGGTGGATTCTTTAATTAGAGGAATTCAGGAGCTCCTTCTTATAAGTATTAATGATTTGTTGTGTAAACAAGGTGTGGAGCAACAATGGGGAATTATCAAAACTGCCATCACAGAGGCAACAAGCCTTTGTGTGAAGCAAATAAACAAATCAAAATGAAAGAAAAAGCCACTATGGTTCTCAAAAGAGGTGGCTGTGAAAGTCATGAAGAAAAAGATAGCATTCCGGAAGTATAAGGAAACACAGAAGGAGCAGGACAGAGAGCTGTACCAGTTAAGGCAGAAGGAAGCAGGGAGGGAAGTCAGAATAGCAAAGGCCCAAACTGAGGAAAAGATAGCCAACTCAGTTAAGAAGGGGGATAAAACCTTTTATAGGTACATCAGTGAGCATAGAAAGACAAAGGGAAGGATAGTGAGGCTGAATAGAATGAACGGTGGGTGGGCAGAGGGGACAGTGAAAAAGCAGGGATACTGAATGAATATTTCTGCTCAGTATTCACAAAAGAGGAGGGGAAATGCCTAATCCAATTAACAGAAGCACTCTTGATGGGGGGGTCGATTGACTGGGGACCAAAGTAGTAGACTAGGGAGGGGCTGTGGACATGGCCTACCTAGACTTTAGCAAGGCATTTGACACAGAAAGGGTTCTGCAAGAACTCCTAAAACTGAAGGTGGACAAAGCAATGGGTCCTGATGGAATTTACCCCAGAATTCTAAAAGAATTAAGGGAGGAACTAGTGAAACCACTGGCTACTCTTTTTAATAAATCATGGGAGGATGGTGTGGTACCCGAGGACTGGAGGAAGGAGGATGTGATTCCCCTTCACAAAAGTGGGACCAAGACAGAGGCAGGAAACTACAGACCTGTCAGTCTGACCTCTGTGGTAGGGAAAGTGATGGAGTCACTTCTGAAGGAAAGAATAGTTGAGTACCTAGAGGTCAGTGGAGCACAGGACCCAAGGCAGCATGGGTTCACAGCGGGAAGGTCATGTCAGACGAATCTAATAGATTTCTTTGACTGGGTGACCAAAGTAGTAGACCAGGGAGGGGCTGTGGACATGGCCTACCTAGACTTTAGCAAGGCATTTGACACAGTCCCACACAAAAGATTAATAGTCAAATTAACCAGCCTGGGAGTGGGATCCAGGGTGGTAGCCTGGGTAAAACATTGGCTGGACAACAGGACACAGAAGGTAATTGTAAATGGAGTCCACTCTGAAGAAAGGGGGTTACTAGTGGGGTACTGCAGGGTTCAGTATTGGTCCAGTCCTTTTTAATGTCTTCATCAGTGACATTGCAGAGGGACTGGAAGGAAAAGTATGCCTTTTTGCAGATGACACAAAGATCTGCAACAGGGTTGATACACAAGGAGGCGTGGAAAGGATGAAAAGGGACTTGGCAAGGTTGGAGGAATGGTCAGAAGTATGGCAGCTAGGATTCAATGCAAAGAAGTGCAAATATGCACCTGGGAAACAAGAACCCAGGGAAGAATACACAATGGGTGGGGAGGTAGTAACAACAACAAAAAAGGAAAGGGACCTGGGGATAATCATATCAGATGACCTTAAGGTTAGCAAGCAATGTGAGAAGGCAGTAGGGAGGGCTGGGGGTATACTGGGATGTATAGGGAGAGGCATCATCAGCAGAAAACAGAAAGTTGTTATCCCTCTGTACAGACAGTTGGTGAGACCCCATCTGGAGTACTGTGTCCAGTTCTGGAGACCCCATCTCAGCCAGGACATAGACAGGATAGAGGCAGTCCAGAGGAGGGCAACTAAAATGGTACAGGTTCTGCAAGAGAAGCCATATGAGGAGAGACTAAAGGAGCTTAATATGTATACCCTTGAGGAAAGAAGGAGAGGGGGACATGATAGAAACTTTTAAGTACCTCAGTGGAAACAACAAAGTCCAAGAGGGTAGCATCTTTCAGAAAAAGAGACGTGCAAGAACAAGGGGACACAATTTAAAGATAGAAGGAGGGTGGTTCAGGGGCAATGTGAGGAAGTATTATTTCACAGAGAGGGTAGTGGATGCATGGAACAGCCTTCCTGAGGAGGTTGTGGGGTCTAAAACTGTGGGAGAATTCAAGAATGCATAGGACAGACATAAGGCAATTCTTGTGGGGGGTAGGAAGAAATAGGCTGTTGGTTAACAAGGATCTGCGGCCTATCCTGTAGGTAGGGAAATGGGCAGACTAGATGGGCCTAGCGGTCCTTATCTGCAGTCAAAGTCTATGTTTCTATGTTTCTAAATCCAGATCGTGCTTCCAGTTTGGGAGTGATAGTGTGGAGGAGTTCTTCCAGGTTTACTTGCTCCTCCTGTATTCTACAGTTGGCAAGTGTTTATCTAGCCTATTGTTCAGCCAGTGATGGGCATGTCCTATCATTGCTGCTTGGCAATATTTTCCCAAGTCTGGGAGGGCAAGCCCTCCATTTTGCTTTTGATAGATGAAAGAGTTTAAAAGTTTTTTGTGGTTTCTTGCCTTTCCAAATAAAATGTGCAATCAATTTATTCCATTTCTGAAATTCCCATTTATTTGGGACTATAGGAATATTCTGGAAAAGGTACAGATAACAGGGAAGAATGTTTATCCTAACTGAGTCCATTCTTTGAGTGAGTGGTATGGGGAGATGGGTCCATTTTTTGAAGGTCCTCCTGTATATCTTTCATCAGTGGCGTATAGTTAATCTTGTATAAGTTTGAGATGTCTTTAGGGATATGAATTCAAGGTATTTCAGAGAGTCACTCTGCCATCTAAAACGGCACTCGGACAGTATGTCTGGGGATGGGTCATAGAAATATTTTAATACCTCTGTCTTACTAGAGTTTGATTTGTAAACAGATAGTTTCTCAATTTCCTGTAAGTGGCTTAACAGTTTACAGTAGGTAGAGATGAGTCGGGATAAGTTAAATAAATCAGGAGGTCGTCTGCATAGTATGCCACTTTGTGTTATGTATTCGCTATAGTTAGTCCTTTAATCTGTGGGTCCTCTCTTATTATTTGGGCAACTGGCTCTGCTTACAAAGCAAATAACAGTGGGGAGAAGGGACATCCCTGTCGAGTTCCCCTTGTCAAGGGGAAGCGATCTGAATGAGCACCATTAATCCTTACAGTTGCTTGGGGTGAGTCATACAGGGAGCTAACAATGTCTCTGAATTCCTGAGGGAAATCGAACTTTTTTTTAAACATATTCTAGGAACTGCCAAAAGACCCTATCAAAGGCCTTCTGTGAGTCCACACTTAGCAACAGAAATGGGGATGGGGTTTAGTTATTTTCTCAAGGATACAGAGGGAGCATTTAATATTGTCAGTGGTTTGTCTACCTACTGTAAAGCCTGCTTGGTCTCTGTGTATAACTTCTGGGAGAATATTTTCTAATCTAGATGCTAATATGCTGGTATGGGTATTTGTAGTTCTGGTTCAGGATCAAAATTGGTCTATAGGACTCACAAATCAACGGGTCTTTGCCTGGTTTTAATATTGCTGATAAATTTGCATAATGCCAGCTTGGGGGGAGTAGTGTCTTACTCTCCTCTAGGTCTCTAAATTACCCATTAATGGCAGCAGGGATTTCTGAAAGATATTATAAAATTCAGGCGTGTAGCCATCTGGGCCAGGGCTTTTTCCGGATTTTGCTTTTTGAATTGCAAAGATAATTTCAGGTATGGATATTGGTTGTAATAGTTTAGTTTTATGTTCTTCAGTGAGGTTGGGGGATATGTACCCTACCAAAAATTTCAGCACATCTCTCTCCTTGTGGTTCAGGATCTTGTTTATATAGTTGTTTATAGTAGTATTGGAAGTCCTGCTGTACTTCTTGAGATGAGATTAGTATGTTTTTGGTTTTGGGGTGTCTGAATCTTGGGACATTAGATTGTCTTTTTTGTTGCCTTAAATGAAAGGATAAAATTCTGGAGTCCTTGGCTCCTCCTTCATAATATCTCTGCTTTAGATACAACAGGACTTGCTCTGTTTTATAGTTTAGTAAGTTTTGTAGTTTTGTTTTTACTTTCTCCAATTGTGGGAGGATAGATGTGTTCCCCTGTGAGTGGACCTGTTGCAAAAAATCTAATTCTGCCTCTAGCTGTTTCTGTTCTTGTTCTCCTTTTAATTTCTTATTGTGGGCATAACTTATTAGCTCCCCTCTAAGTACCGCTTTTATCGTATCCCAAAGTATCCCTGAAGTTATATCTGGGGATAGGTTATCCTAATTATTTGAGGGAGTTTCTCTTGTATCCTTTCTTTTAACTGAGTGTCTTTCAAGAGGAAATTATTTAAATGCCATCGCCTAGGGATTTTTATTTCTGTGGTTTGTATGATTGGGGCATGATCAGAGAGCAAGATTGGATGAATGATTGAGTCTTGTATCTTGTCTATATGTTTGGTTGCTATCAGAAAGTAATCTATTCTTGAGCAGGAATAATGGGCATCTGAATAGTGTGTGTATTGCTTTTTAGTAGGATTAAGATGTCGCCATGTATTGATTAGCCCTAGTTCTTTAATTAGCCGTCAACCATGACGTTGGTCTGTTGTCACTCACTGTGGGCGTGGGTTAATACTATCCCTCCCTCAGTCCATCAATAAATTGAGATCTCCCCCAAGACCAAGATTCCTTGCTGGAATTTTAATAGTTTGTCAAATAAGTATTGGTGAGTTAAAGCATCCGCTCCCAGCAGTATGTATATACTACCTACTGTATACTGCTGTCCCCACCAGGTTCCACGAACCATTGCTAAACATTCCTCTTTGTCTTGGCATGAATCTTGTAGCTGGAAAGTGGAGTTCCTGAGAATAAGAACCGCCACTCCTCTTCTTCTGCCTGAAGAGTATGTGCTAATTACTACTGTAGCCATCCCTAACTTAACTAGTTTCTGATGCTCCGATTGTGTCATGTGGGTTTCTTGTAGTAGAATCATATCTGGGTGGTGCTTTTTTAACTGGGAAATGATTTTGCTTCTTTTAATTGGGTTTGAGAAGCCATTAACATTATGGGATACCACTTTAATTGATTTAGACTGTATCATTAGTTTTAATATTTGTGGGGTCCCCCATTTCTCCCTCCTGGGGTGTTACCTTTGATCTGTGCCATTGTCTACTAATTGCTATCTTTCTAGTTCTTTGGTTCTGTGTCTCTTGTCTTCTAACTGCAATCTGCTGTTCTCTCTTATATTTCTTATCCACTAAACCATGTAGATTTAAAATTCCAACAACAATATAAACATATAGTGTATCATTTGAACTGGATAATATACTTTCTAATTCTAACTATACACAATTTTAACTCTATATTTGTGACTTCCATGGTCAGGCTGAAAGCTACTGACTGGAGCAAGTTTACTGATTGCTCACTGGGGGAAAATGTTTCCCATGAAGGAAACTGCCCCAAGGGGTACAAAAAGCCCCTTAAACATAAGGATAATTATAACTAATATTGAACTTAGTGGGTTCCTTAAAATAAACTCAGTGGGATGGATATTCAAAAGGGTTGTGCCATGCGCAACAGGGATGCGTCAGCGCAAGTCTGAAAATGTGCCATTCTGTGATTCAGCGGGAGGCAGATGTGCCCCCCAAATCACAGTGCGCAAGAGCGCAAGGATAACGACGCATGCACAACTGCAGGGGAGGAACCATGCATAAAATGCAGAAAAGTATATTCAACAATGTGCACCATGCGTAATAGGGAAGCAAACTCAAGTTGCACGATAGCGGAAATGAGCCAAAATAAAAAGGAACAAGAGAGAGGTGCAAGAACGCTACAGGTAAGCCACATGTTGCTGAACTGCAGGAAGTCACACAGGCACACACAAACTGGGAGTAGGACAGGGCAGGAGCAGGACAGAGCACCTGGAACTGGAACCCCCAGGAACAGTGAAGGTGTGGGGAACCTGTGCCACAGTGCAGGTCAAAAGGGGGAAGTGCCACACAGCACTGAGGGCACAGATAGTGGGCAGTACAGCAACTACAGGGAGGTGTTCCCAGTGCAGGGGCAGTAGCAGCAAGGACAGCAGGGGGAACACAGAAACAGCTGCCGTGGGGTACCACAAGCCAGGGACATGGCCAGTGCCACCATCCAGATGGAGGCAGTTATGAGGGGGGTGAGAAGGCAGGCAGCAGGGGGGGTGCGGCCGTGGAAGGGCCCATCAGTGGTATGACCCCAACAGGCAGTACCGAGCCCGCACTAGCTTCGAGCTGTACACTGATACTGAGATCGCGGGCCAGTACCGCCTGAACTGGGTGATCCTGAGGCAACTCTGTGAGCTGTTCAGTGATGTGATGCAGGCACCCACACTACGGAGCCATGCTCTGTCAGTGGAGACTAAAGTGACAGCTGTCATGTGCCTGCTCACCACGGGTACCTTCCAGAGACCAACAGGGGACACAACGGGCATAACTCAGTTGGCCGTGTCACGCCTCCTCACACAATTCCTCAGTGCACTGCTGCCACATGCTGGGGAGTACATCTGTTTCCCCAGCACACCGGTGGAGCACACAGCAAACATACAGGATTTCCACAGGGTAGCACATATGTCTGGCATGCTCGGGGCAATAGACTGCACCCATGTGGCCATCCGCATGCCACCTGGCCCCAAAAGGGCTGCATACATGAATCGGAAGGGGTATGCAAGCATCAACTGCCAGGTGGTGTGTGATGCCAGGGGGGGCATAATCAAAGTCTGTGCCATGAACCCTGGGGGAGCACATGATTCCTTCATCTGGCACCAGTCTGCACTGCGCCACAGGTTCGAGAGTGGGGACTCCCCATTGGCCACCTAGTGGATGAGTATGCAAAGCACGCAGAAAGACATAGAGCTTTGGAGGGGCATAGTCAGAGGTGACATGGGTATTGGCCTAGATGGCCCAAGGCAGGGCGACACTGATCACCAAACTAATACCCACCCTCTACACACAGGTGACAGTGGATACCCACTCCATCCTTGGCTGCTCACACCATACCGGCGGCCCGTGACCCCATCACAGCAATGCTACAGTGAGGCACCTGCCACCACATGCAATGTCATCGAGCGGGTGTTTGGGATGCTGAAGGCACGTTTCCGTTGCCTGGACACGTCTGGTGGTGCCCTACAGTACAGCCCCTCAAAGGCCTGCAGGCTATTCCCTGGCCTGTTGCATCCTGCACAACATGGGCAACGACTGTGGATAGCCATGACAGGTTGGAAGAGGGAGACAGGATAGGGACGATATGCGACGCTGATGAAGATGGTGATGAGCAGCTCCTTGGTTGAAGGGACCCCGACTGATCCGGATGGCACAGCTGCACCGGGACACCATCACAGAGGAGCACTTCAACCAACACAGGTAAGTCATGGGGCCATGTGCAACCACCAGTGGCAAGGGCACAACCCACAAACACGCATGGACAAACCACAGGGGTACATATCGTTAAGGGAATTGGCCGAGCATGGAACCACAGACGCCGTCAGGGATGAGCAAGGTTTAACACGGCACGCGGTCACACACACACACACACACACACACACACCTCACAAGACATGCACAAAGGGCAGGAGTCACACCGACCCCAACCGCCACCCCTAGCTACACACACATCCACAGACCACCACGCCCCGTGCCCATCATTGTGCGTGTGTCAGACACTTTAGGCACCATTGCACAGTGGCCGATGACAGTATAAACTATGTAAGATCATCATGCACACACCACAGTGGACAGCAGCCGGGAGGGTGTGCAGATGGAACGCGTAGTGCGCATGCAGGGCGGTGATCCCCACCCGCATTGCATGTTGAACAACACAATGCACACAGGGGCAGCGCCAGACAGTAGCCATGGTGGGAGACAGGCAGTCATGCCACAGTGCCACGGTCGCCACGGATGCATGGGCGGCCCCGCTGAGACCCGCCAGCAGTGACAGGCTGACCAATGGCCTCATGGGGTGGCACCGATGGTCCTCCAGGGGCTCCACTGCGTGAACACGACCGTGCTCGTGCAGGGGCCTGCAGCACACCGAATATGCCTGCGCCAGGTGTGCTTGGGATGCCCACAGCTGAACCCGGTGTCGATAAGGAGGGTGTCACACGACACTGGAATGGGGGGTGGACACTGTACTGCGCGGTGTCTGTGACGCATGGGCAAATAACTGTGTGCCCATTGTGGCCATGACAGCTGTGATTGCCTGTGTTTGCCTGTCAATGGCAGCGGTCACATCCTCCTACATCCAGTCCATCCCAACCAGGAGCAGAGCGGTGTCTCTGCTGCGCCGCTACTCTGCCTGGTGCAGAGCCGCACTGAGTGCATCCAATGCGGGTGTGTTCTTCTAAGAGGTCATCTGCCTGATCGGCATGCTGTCCCTCACGGTGTGCACCACCCTGATGGGCAGCACCCCTTGAGGGTGGGTGCTGCACACCAGGGCCAGGCTTGGGCATGTCCACAGGTGGTGCACTGATGCCGCTCCCTGACACTGTACCCCCATAGCCATTGGCCGACTGCTGACACTGCCCCTCTGGCTGCCGCTCTCCAAGGCTCAACGGTGCCGCCGCAGTGGCTGCAACAGCCCCACTGTCCTGGACACACACCAGTGCTGCCCCACTGGTGCAGACAGGCACAGGCTGGGACTGTGATGTCACGCTGACCTCCACAGCGGCACCACCCATGGCCATGCCCGTGATGTCACCTGCTGTGTGGCCATCCTGCGGCCCACACATATCACTGTTCATGAAGTGAGCTCCATCATCATCAGTGACGGATCCAGCACTAGCCTGAGTCTCAGCTTGCTGGCATCCATGGATGCTGGGACACAGGCAGGGCCTCCTCCCCACCTGCTCCACCAACATCAGTCCGGACGTTCAGGTAGGCCCAATGTCGCCCTGACCCTTGTATGCTTGTGGAGACTGATGGACCCTGCTCTATGTCCATGGTACCACCCTCAGTAGACAAGCCCACCACCGCTGACCCATGTAGATGCTCAGGAGCTGTAAGGGAACACAGTAGCATTAATGTATCTGCCCGACCCTGTCCCCCCCCAGTGACAGACCAGGACCTACGATGCAATGACGGGCTACCACCCATCTGGAATCCACCACCTGGAACACCCTCGATGGCACAACACTGCATGCTGCCAGCAACCCACTCTTCTTGTGGGGTCAGGCATTGCACGTCCGGCTGTCCCCCACCGGTCGCAGACCGTGCTGCCCTGATGGCAGCCACCTTCTCCTTAATCCTCCGCCTGTCCGTGCCCATCTTCTTTTTGCACTCCTGCACGGACCGCTGGTGGCTGCCATGCAGGTTGATGGCACACACCACCTCTTCCCATGCAGTAGCACGAGCCTGTGGTGTTTCCCGCCGTCTGCTGAGCAGTGGCTCCTGGTCGAGGTAGGCCTCAAACTAATGACCTGGCAAATGGGGAGCCAAAGGAAGTCCAGGAAGAGTTTAGGAAACTGGGAAGGGGTCTCAAGCAAGTAGCTACTTCTGTCACTTTCTCAGAAGTACTACCTGTGAGAGGCAAGGGAGAGCATAGGAGTGCATGCACCAGGAACTTTAACTCATGGTTGAAGAACTGGTGCTGTGAGGAAGGGTTTGGATTCATTGGTGACTGGGGACCCACCTGGAGGGATGGAGGTTTGTTCAAGCCTGACGGCCTGCATCCATCCTGAGGGGAATCCAAGCACTCATGATAAGTTTAAATGCTACATTGATAAGCATTTAAACTAGCAAAGGGGGTGGCAGGCCAGCAAGGAGGGTACCCTTGCTCACCCCCACAGCTAGCAGTGGAACCAGTGAACCAGAGGAGTGCTATCTCTGCAAAGCAGTGTGCAAAAATGGAGATTAGTGTCCAAAAGGTGGATAAGCAGAAAAGGGGCAAAATTAGATAAGGGCAGACAGCAAGGAGAACCAGGGATAAATGACAACCAAGGAAGGGACTGAGTAGAACAGTGAAGCAGACTAGGAGGTCAAATCATGGAAAGCCATGTGTGCAAATGCCAGGGCCTTAGCAACAAGATGGAAGATCTGGAGGCTGTCATGGTACAATCAGACCTGGACATTGTGGCCATCACTGAAACCTGGTGTAATGATAACCATGACTGGGAGATGGCCATACCTGGCTACAACATATTCAGAAGAGACAGAGCAGACAGGAAGGGAGGAGGAGTGGCACTGTATGTGAAAATGACAAGGGCCACAGAGATCCAGGAGGAACAAAATGGGGGAGATAATGTGGGTTGCTTGGAAAGGAAAATGGGCCAGCCATCTCCACAGGTGTGGTCTCTAGACCACCAGCCCAGGAGGAAGAAACAGATAGGGAGTTGATGCTAGCATCCAACGGATGGCAGAGCAAGGGTGAGGTAGTACTGGTTGAGACTTCAATATTCCAGACGTGGACTGGAGCATCCCAGCAGCAGCATCAACTAGAGCGGATTTATCCTGACTCCCTTCAGGGTGCCTTCCTCAAGCAACTGGTCATGGAACTAACTCGGCAGAAGGCAATACTGGACCTTCTGCTCACAAACAGGGACAGTGTGATGGGGGTAACAGTGGGGAGCACCTGGTAACAGTGACTCACCAGTCATTGTGGTTTGAAATCACAGAAAGAGCAGAACCAAACCACACAAAAACAGATCCTGGATTTTAGGGGGCAGACTTTGGGAAAATGGGGAATACTTGAAAGAGGCATTAAGGGAATGGGACAGAAATCAGGGGGTTGAGGAACAGTGAGGTATTTAAATGGGATTATAAGAACAACAGAATTATGCATTAAGCAGTTAGCAAGAGGAAAAGGAAGAGGAGACCATTATGGTTTTCCAAAGAGGGAAGGAAAGAAAGTGAAAGCCAAAAGATAGTATCTCAGGCAAATACAAAAAGACACAGGCAGAAGGGGATAGGGAGAAGTACGAGAGAAACAAAGGAGGCAGGAAGTCAGTCAGGAAGCCAAAGCTCAGACAGAAGAACACATTGCAAAATCAGTGGTTAAAGGGGACAAAACCTTACAGGTACATAAGTGAAAAAAAAGAAAGACAAAGGGAGGGATAGTAGAGACTGAAGGGGAGGATGGGAGTCGTGGAGGATGACAACAGTAAAGCTGATACATTGAACTGCATTTCTGCCTCGGCCTTTACTGAGGAAGAGGGGGTGATGGGTCTGAAGGGAGTACAAGGGGTGAGAATGGTGCAGAAATGGACACAAGTCCCTTTACACAAGAAAGGGTCCTGAAGGAACTGGAAGTAATAAGAGTTGACAAAGTAATGGGGCTAGATGAAGGGTGCACCCTAGGGTCCTTAAAGAACTAAGAGAGGTGGTGGCTGAACCTCTGGCTATCCTGTTTAGCCAATCACTGGAAACAGGGAGGTACCCAAAGACTGGAGGCTGCAGATGTAGTCCCCTTTATACAAAAGCGGGAACAAAGAGGAAGCAGAGAACTACAGACCAGTCAGCCTCACCTCGGTAGTGGGAAAGATCATGGAAGCACTACTGAAGGAGAGATTGGTGGAACATCTGGTTGTCAATGGACTACAGGACCCAAGGCAGCATGGTTTCACCAGGGGAGGTCACGTCAGACCAACCTCATTGAATTTTTAGACTGGGTGACTAGGAGGTGGATCAGGGAGGGCAGTGGACATGGCCTATCTGGACTTCAGCAAGGCCTTGACACTGTGCCACATAGAAGACTATTACACAAACTGGGGAATATGGGTGGGCAGGCAGCAGTGTGTGTGGTAGGTAACTGGCTGGGAGGCAGGACACAGAGGGTGGTGGTAAATGGCTGTCACTCCACAGAGGGAAGAGTGACCAGTGGGGTACCACAGGGATCAGTGCTGGGACCGGTCCTATTCAACATCTTCATCAGTGACATTATGCAGGATCTAGAAGGCAGATTTCACTGTTCGCTGATGACACAAAGCTCTGTACATAGAGTAGACACCAGAGGGTGGTAGACAGAATGAGAAGGACCTGCAGAAACTTGAAGAAATGGTCAAGGGTTTGGCAGTTGAAATTCAATGCAAGAAGTGCAAGATAATGCATATGGGGCACAAAAACCTGGCACAATATATCAGTTGGGGGTGAGGATATAGCATGCACCAAGCAGGAAAAGGGATCTTGGGGTTGTCATCTCTGATGAACCTCAAGAGAGAAACAGTGTGACAAGGCATCAGGTAAAGCAACTAGGATGCTGGGATGTATAGGCAGGGCATCACCAGCAGGAAAAGGGAGGTCATAATTCCGCTATACAAGACACTAGTGAGGCCCCACCTGGAGTACAGTGTACAGTTCTGGAGACCATACTTACGTAAGGACATAGACAGGGTAGAGAAGGTTCAGAGAGGGGCAACAAAGATGGTGCATGGATTGCATCACAAGTCCTATGAAGACAGGTTGAAGGAACTGAACATGTACCCCTGGAGGAGAGGAGGGAGAGGGATATGATAAAGACAGTAAGTATCTTACAGGGGAGAAATAGGGTGCAGAAAACACTATTTTTAAGTGAAAAGATGTTCCAGGACTAGAGGGTATGGGATGAAGTTGAGGAGGACGATTCAGAGAAACATGAGAAAGAATTTCTTCACAGAACGGGTAGGATAAGTGGAACACCCTGCCAGAGGAAGTGGTGGGGGCTGGAACAATCACGGGATTTAAGAATCATGGGATAGACATAAAGGAATTCTAGAGGTCAGGGTAAGGGGAAACAGACTTCTAGGGAAACAAGCTGAACTTACAAGCTCAAATGGGCAGACTGGGTGGGCCATAGGCCCTTATCTGCCGACACTGTCTATGTATCTATGTAAACAGGGCATCTGTTTCTGCCTTGGTGAAGTTAGGCCTCCTCTTCCTCCCACGTCTCTGTTCCTCTTCCTCCACCTCACGATTGCTCATTATTCATCCTGTGAGAATGACAGGTGTTACCTGTGACTGTGCATTCCCATACATGTCCCACACACCACAGTCCACACTCCCAAGCAGCATGCAACTCACCACAATGGACTGCAATAACGACTATGGCCAGTGCAGCTCAATGTCGTATTTTTATAGCGCAACGCATGCAAATGAGGCGAGGCACAATTTTAAGTGGATGCAAATGCAGTATCTGCACCACTGAATGGCTGATGAGCTGATTTGCATATGCCGTCTGAATATCATGCTGTTGCGCTTTGCGCAATTGTGTTGAACGTGTTCAGGCAAGGGCGCAATTCTGTACACACCGAACTGCGCATGCCCGGGGTGAGGACGCAGATACCTGCCGCGCTGCTGACGGGAGGCAATGCTGGGCACGACCACCATTGTGCCAGTGGCACTACTGCGCTGTTCACATATATGGCACTCTGGCACTGGGGCGCCTAAGCGCACTGGGGCCACAGCGCGGTAGGCCGCTACAGAAAGTGGCACACAGGCACCCAATTGTGCTACATGCAGTGTGTACCAATCGCGCTGTGGCAGTCCGTGCGTGACAGACCTTGACCCTGTGCCCGACCTTTGCCCCTAGAGGCGCCATGCATCTGCAGCTGGTGCATTGGCGCTTCGTTCGTGACAGCGCAATAGAATGCAGCCGCCAACACGCAGCATCTGCACGCGCGGAACGGGTTACCGAGTGCCATTTTGGCTCCAACCAGCTGTAGAGATGGCACAGAGGATGGCTGCTATTTGGAGCCTGGTGGAGCTGGCCAATTTGGTGGCCATAGTAGAGCCCCATGCTGGGGCACTTTATGGAGATGCACCCCTGGACAGGGCCAGGAGTGCAGTATGGGAGGAGGTATGGGAGGAGGTGGTGGTGGTGGCACTGGAGGAGGTCACGGGAATCGGGCGCACGGCCGAGCAGTGTCGCCACCGATATGGGGACCTCCGGCGCAGGGACCCTGACAGGCTTGCCCGCCTGCGGGCACGTGCCAGGAGGGGCATGGTGCCACTGCATGGTAGGTGCCCCATCCATACACTGTTAACGTCCATACGGGTATCATGGTTGCATGTGTCCGGCACATGGGGGGGCCATCCAGTGTTGGCCATGGTGGTGGTATCGAGGTGGGGGATGGATGGGTATGGCTGTGTGGGATTGCACACACATGGGGGTGAGGGGACATTGCTACCGGATTGTACTGATGTTCCTCTCTCCATGTTTGCACCTTAGGCCCAGAGGAGCACCGGCAGGCAAGGGAGAGGAGGCGCCACCAAGAGGACCAGCAGGCCGGGAGGAAAGCAGGACCACAGAGGCGCAGGGACCAGCCTGATGATGGTGAGTGCCTTCCATCCATGATTAGTATTATATGCTGTGTAACAGGGTGGGCAGTGGGGCATGGCCACCATCCATTGACACCACTACCATGCACGCAACTTGTTACAGTCAGCACTGTCCAGTGGCACTGCATGTCTGGGAGTGCGTCAATGGTGGTCCATGCGTGCACCGGGTACATGGCTGTGCCACTGCCTTCACACCGCATAGCCATGTCACTGTACGGCCACGGTGGTGCTGTGCGGGACATGGGCGGTGGGTGTGTGCAGTGGTCCGCATGGCTGTGGGTGCCTGGGTAGGCAGGTCTTGTGGACGTGGTCACTGTGGGTGGTCGCACACCATCACAGGGGCGTGGCACATGGCTGTATGCCATAACCATGGGTGGGCTGCAGGGGGCTGGACAGTCACACATATTGACTCTGCTCCCTTGTCCTAGGAGGACAACACTGGATGGCCCTGGAACGGGGCATACAAGAGCTTCTGCAGCTGGCACGAGCGTCCCTGGCAGCATTGGAGCGCATGGAGCGGCATGGGTTCCGGAGGAGAAGAACCCCAGAGGTGCCACAGGAGGTGAAGCGGGGGCACAAATAGGCCTTCCATGACCCCAGTGACACCATAACCCCCTTGGACCTACTCATACCTTTCTTCTGTCTCCATTTGTACACCTTCACCCATGCCTGCCCTCACCTGGTTTGTGGCCCTTTCCCCCCACCCTTGTATACAGTTGTACATATGTCTGAGAGTTGTTATTTTTTAATACATACATTTTGTTATAACAACTGTGGTAGTCTCTGATTTGCAGTGGGCTATAGGTGCTCAGCTGCAGTGGTGTGCATGGCATCAGGGGTGGTGCAAGCAAGGGCGTGTGTGTGTGTGTGTCCACAAGGGAACCGCCTATGGTGTGGGCAGGGGAATCGGTCATTGTCTGTGGTTTGTGTGTTGTTCTCTGTGCACTGGATGCCTGTGTGCAGTGGTTCACGGTGCATGCACTGTGTGCATGGCACCCCTGTCAGGCCGCCCACGGCCTGTGCAGCTGACACCCTTGCATGTCTGTGATATGCACGGTCTGCTGGCATGTCAGTGGTGGCTGTCCATGCTGGACAACCATTGTACCTGGCACGGTGCCAGATTGCCTCCAGTCACCAGTATGGCGCACGTCTGCCTCTGGTGGCACTGTGGCCTCCGCTGTTGTTGTCCCCCCCTCCATGCTGTTGCTTGTGTCTGTTGCAAGGGATGTGCTCCACTGTCTGTCACTTGTGCTCCGGCCGCATGCTGGTGGCATACAGCTTCATGGTGCCTGCGCAGGGTGGCTGGCACACCTGTGCCATGTAGGGGTGCTGGCCGTGTGTACATGGCTGCTGTGGCCCTGCATGATGCTTGTTGACCGCTACTGTGTCCCTGTGTTGGTGTGCCCTTAGGTGAGGTGGGTGTTTGTCCATGCATTGTGTTGCATCCTGTGTGGCGCATGCTTCCATGCAACACTGTGTGTGTCTGTGCTGGCTATTGTGGCCAGTGCTGGGATGGGAAGTGTCCTTGGGAAGGTGTGCAGGGTGCTGTACTGCTGGCGGTGGGGTCCGGGCATGCCCTGTCACATGTGGGGTACCTCATGTGCTGACGCATGGTCGGTCTCTCAGCTGTACCTCGGGGGGAAGACGTGCAGGGTGGCACTGTGTATGCAGTTGTTGCATCACTGTCTGCTGGGTGCACATGGTGGGGCTGCCTTGCATGGCTCCGTGGTGCACAGGGTTGCAGTGTCACAGTGGGGGTGGTGGCATGCATGGGGTGTCCTGCACTGTTGGGTGCTACTCCTGGGCAGGGTGTATGGGGATCGTGGTGCAGGGTGTGCTCTGCATTGGTGGTATGGTATGGCAGGGGGTGGTCACAGCTTGCCAGGGGGTGTGCTAGGGCACCATGCCCTGGCTGTGGGTTGGTTGCTGGTATCCATGGGCCGGTGGATATTCCAGCTCTCCACCGGTTCTGCAGTGTATGGGGTGTGGGGGGGGCGATGTCTGTTCTGTTGTGTGCTCCTCTGCCCATCTGTGGCATGTGTGGTGGGCCCCTGCATCCTGTCCCTGTGCATCCCTGGTTGTGCTGTTGCACTGCTGCCCTGCTCCACTAAGCATTCCTGGTTGCGCTATGGCACATCTGTAATGTGTAACTGCTCATCCCTGGTTGCGCTATGGTGCAGGTGGCGCGATATTCAGTCATGTGCTGCAGGCGCATCTTGACCTGTGCAGTTTTTGAATATCGCACTTCTTGCACATGATCGCAGTGGACTTGCTCTTGCTCCTGCTGTTGTGCACTTTTTGGGCGCAGTTTGAATATCTGGCCCAGTAAATATAAGGGGGGAAAAGTGCTGTCCATGTTTTTGGCTTTCTCCGGTGTCCCTCCAACCTGCCAAATGAAGTTTCCTGAGGGGAGAGAAGTGAGGAAACTAGATAACAAGGAAAGTCCTCCTTCAGGCTTTTACAGTTATCTGATTATTCATCTGTCCAGTTCTAGGCCAGTTTCCTTTGGTTTATTGTGATCTGTCACAGTGTCCTAAGGAGTCCATCTATATTATCTCCATCCTTGTTGTCTTTTATTTTACTTTGGGGGTACAGCCCCTCCAGTCGGCAGCCCCCCCCCAAGCCCACCTCCCAATTCCAGCTCCTGCCAGTGGGCACAAGTCGGTGCATCCATCAAGTCCCCAATCTGTGGAGTCATTTTGGGTCCAATTACCATGAGACCTTACCTAGGTCTGTCGGGAGAGCATGGGTTTAAATTCCTTTAGCCTGATGGGACGAGATAGGGCTAGGCCCCAGCTTACTGCCCTAGCAGGGATGGGGTACCCTCACCTTTCACGGTGGCCATGAGGTCCCTCGTAAGGAATGGGTCCCGAGTTTTACAACCTAAAAGGCCTTGTCTAGCTCCATGGGGTCCTCTGAGGTCCAGATAGCAATATCAGGTGAACAGTATTGTTTATTGAGCCTGAGCCATTCAATTATCTTGGCATCTGTTTTTGTTGTTTCAGGCAGGCTGGGTTTATCAATTGATCCCACTTCATGCCCGGAGGTCTGACTCCACAGAGCCCCTGCACCACTGGCTCGGATCCGTTTTTCCCTCTCCTTGTCCTTCAGTGAGGGTATAATTTAAAAGCCCTAGGCCTATGGCGAACTGGCCCTGGGGCTCTCTTGGTTAATTTTGCTCAAATTAGCCCCATTTTCTCCAAATCACTCACCTTTTCTCTCCAAGTGCCCCTTTTTCAAACCAACTTCGGAGGTCTCCCCCATCACACGCCACGGCCAAGTCATCCAAACTATTTAGCTACTCATGCAATGTTACAGGCTGCCAGACTCTCCACATCTCCCAACTTTCCATAAGCCTTGCTCCCCAGGCAGGACCAGAATGGCACTGCTGCCCATCTTGCCTTGGCGCTTCTCCCAGTTCGGGGAGAGAAGGCCCAGAGAAATCTAACCAGAGACAGGCCCATCCCATCTCCCAGAAGTCACTTACTGATATTGTGCCTTTGCCAGGGAGTCCCTCAGCTCTTGGATGTATATTGTGCCACCAGTTTTTTAATCTCTTCAAGAGATGCCATCTGAGTTGTAGTGTCTGGGGTTCCAATTTGTTCTGTTCCCAGTCGGCTTGATTGAATGCATTGGGGGAGAGCCATGCGAGATGGTAGTTCATATGCCCTCTTCTTTAGATCCTCCACTGCCTCTGGAAATGTATTATAGGTGTCTTGCCCCGATGGATATTGAATCTGCAACTTGGCCAGATAGGGGTCCAGAATTTGAGTTTTAACTGTCTCAGTATTGGAAATAGTGCAACAGATTCTCTGCACCTTTGCATCATGGCAGGCGCATAATCATTGTCGAAGAGCAGTCTGATGCCTTTGTAGAAAACCTTGCCCTGAGCCCAGGCCACCCATAATACCAAATCTTTGGTTGAGTATCTTAGGAATCAGATAATTATCGACTGGGGGCAAGCTCCTGGTTGTGAAGCCTTCAGACCTAAGGCCCGGTGTGCTCTCTCTACCTTCAGCTGGATTTCAGAATTCGGGGCTAAGGTAGTACAAAGCAAATCCTCCACAAATCCTAGCATAATAGAGCCTTCGTTGTTTTCCGGAACCCCGTATACCCTTAAATTCTGCCTGCAATTTCTATTTTTGGCATCTTCCATTCTCTCTCTGAGGGCCCAAATTATTTAAACCATCTGTTAGAGTGTGGACTGTATCTGTGCGTTAGAGATGCTGTGAGCCAGTGTTTCTTGTTTGAGAGTGTTCACTTGGGCCTGGAGGTCTGTTATAGCTGCTCAGATTTGTCCCTGCTCAATTATATTCTGATAGAATTCCATTTTGAAGTCTAGCAACTCACTGAAAATGCGGTCTAGCTTAGTGTCCATTTAGTAAGTTTTTTTCCTTTCCTTTGATTGTTTTAGTAGTGGAAATTCTCGTGGCTGGTTGAGAAGTGCCTGAGTTTGCAGAATCAGCTACCTCGTTTTCTTCTACTGGTAGTGCTGCAAATCGATTCATGCTCCCCTTAGGTCTATTATTTGCCATTATGTATTTCAGTAGTTTTAAGTGTAAATTTATGAGTAATTCAGGCATTGGATTGTTTTTCTGGGCTGAAGTGGAGCAGAGCTCAGTGTTTAGGCTGCCATTCTCACGGAGTGCTGCACCGGAAATCCTAATGATGCCTTCTAACATTTTCTTGTCCATTGCCTCCTCCGGAGATGGGTGTCTTTATACAAATAATTGCATAGAATGAGTGGAACATTTGCATGAGCAATGCAGTATAGTATTCATTTTATCAATTTCATTTTATGACTATTTATCTTTTTTTTTTTTTTGGTAAGGATTGTGAAGTCATGAAATTTCTGCAAAAGCTTAATGCTGATGAACATGTTCAGATTCAAAAAAAAAAATACAAAGGTTAATTTTCCATGGTGTGCATCCAGTGGAATGTAATACATTAAGCACAGTAAGCACATGTTGTAATCTGTATGTGAAATTGAAGTAAGGTAGTTGTGTTTTCCTTTGTATTGTATGTACAATATTAAAGGTATCATTCACTCATTAAACAGGTGAAGATAAATAGTGGCCGAAAAAGGGTTTTAACGAGGACAAAGACCACACAAGTTAGACTGTCAGACTTTACAACCACACATTCAACTCAGACTGACCCAGTACTTGTCAGTGAGCTGAGTGATATTAAGACACACAGTGCAATTTGTGTAGTTGAATGACACATTTTATCAAACTGATTCAGAATCATCAGAAACAGAATCTGAAGTAGAGGATGAAAACTGTGAAGATCCTGACTGGTCAGTTGGAGAATACAATGAAGATGAGTCCAAATAGGCATCTTATGAAAAAAGCAGCAAATATGAAGAACTACACACCTCTAAACCAGTAAGAGAAGTGAAAACGTTTTTGGTGTTTGAGACCTGTCTTGCTACACTACTGTCTATCTCTCCAGAGTGCTTTGTGATATGTCATTTACTGATAACATGCATTTCTGGAACATTCATTACAATACAGCGCAAATGTGCTAATGGACACTGCTACATGTGGTCGAACCAGCCAAAATATGGTATGATGCCAGCTGGGAATCTTGAAGTGGCTTCATCTATCTTTCTTTCGGCAACCGAGCCACGTAAGGCCTTGAATATGTTTTGAGCCTTGAACATGCCAGCAATCACATTCATAACTTACACCACAATCCAGAGACTGTACATAGTACCTAGCATGCTAAAGTATTGGAAAATACTTCAGAATCTACTTTTAGAAAGTATAAAGGCGGAAGATGTTGATATTGGAGGTGATGCATGCTGCTCTTCACCCTGGTCATTCAGCTAAATATGGAAGCTACTCCTTCATGGACCTGAAGTCTAACAAAGTTATTCATGTTGAATTAATATAGGTTAATTATTGTTTCATAATTCTACTTGCTAAATCAGAAAACGTACACATCTAAACTCATGATAATCCGTTATTGGAGAAATTAATTTGGCTATGCCATTTAACAGGCCAATGAAGTACGAAACTCAAACGCTATGGAACTTGAAGGTTTAAAACGTGGTTTAGAAACATCACTGAGACAAAACATAAGAATCTCTAGCGTTACCATTGATAGGCATCCGCAGGTTCACAAGTTCCTTAGAGAAAAATATCCAAATATCAAACATTGATTTGATGTGTGGCACGTGGCGAATGGTAAATGGCCATGTAGAAAAATTAGTTTGTTTTGAGTGATTTACGTATAATATGATATTGCCTAACAAACCTAATATTGTTACATATAACAGGGATAAAAAAAAAAAGATTGAAAACAAGGCACGTATGACATCATGCCTAGATCTCGGACCTTGGGCATCATCTACAGTGGCGTGAAAAAGTATTTGCCCCCTTCCTGATTTTCTCTATTATTGCATATTTGTCACACTGGATGTTTTCAGGTCTTTAGAGAAAATGTAATATTAGATAAAGGGAACCTGAGTGAACAAATAACACTTTTTTTTTTTTTAATTTCACTTATTTAATGAAAAAAAGTTAACCAACACCAACTGGCACTGTGTGAAAAGTAATTGCCCCTTATACTTAATAACTGGTTACGCCACATTTAGCTGCAATGACTGCAACCAAACACTTCCTATAATTCAATATCAGTCTTTCACATCGCTGTGGAGGAATTTTAACCCACTCTTCCTCGCAGAACTGCTTTAATTCAGTAACAGTTGGTAGGTTTTTGAGCATGAATGCTCGTTTCAGGTCCTGCCACAGCATCTCTATTGGGTTTAAGTCTGGACTTTGACTAGGCCACTCCAAAACTTTAATTTTACTTCTTTTTAGCCATTCTGATGTGGACTTGCTTTTGTGTTTTGGATCATTGTCTTGCTGCATGACCCAACTACGTTTTAGCTTCAGCTGACGGAAGGATGACCGGACGTTCTCCTTAAGAATTTTCTGGTACAGAGCAGAATTCATGGTTCCTTTAATTATGGCAAGTCATCCAGGTCCTTAGCAGCAAAGCATCCCCACACCATCACACTACCACCACCATGTTTGACTGTTGGTATGGTGTTCTTACTGTGGAATGCTGTCTTTGCTTTACGTGAGACATTATGGGATCCATGTCATCCAAAAGTTCCACTTGACTCATCTGTCCATAGAACATTTTCCCAAAAGGCTTGTGGATCATCCAGGTGCTTCTTGGCAAATGAGAGATGAGCATTTATGTTCTTCTTGGTTAGCAGTGGTTTCGCGCTGCTACTCTCACATGAAGTCCATTTTGCCCAGTCTCTTTCTGATTGTGGAGTCATGAACACTGACCTTAGCTGAGGCAAGAGAAGCCTGCAGTTCTTTGGATGTTGTTTTAGGATCCTTTGAGACTTCCTGGATGATTTTCCGCTGCACCCTTGGAGTAATTTTGGCAGGCCGCCCTCCTGGGAAGATTCATTACTGTTCCAAGTGTTCTCCATTTGGAGATTATGGCTCTCACTGTGGTTAGATAGAGTCCCAGAGCCTTAGAAATAGCTTTGTAACCCTTTCCAGACTGATAGAGGGCAACAAATTTTTTCTGATCTTTTCAGGAACTTCCTTTGATCATGGCATAATGTGCTTGTTGAATCTTTGTGCTGGCAACATGACTCTGATGGTAAGGTCAAAATAAGTGAGGTTTATATTGAGCAGGGCTGGCTGTAATCAAGCCTGGCTGTGTTCAATCAGCTGACTCTAATTATCCCTTTAATTGGGTTGATTTAACTAGGGGCAATTACTTTTTCACACAGTGCCAGTTGGTGTTGGTTAACTTTTTTCATTAAATAAATGAAATAAGTGAAAAAAAAAAAGTGTTATTTGTTCACTCAGGTTCCCTTTATCTAATATCATATTTTGCCTAAAGACCTGAAAACATCCAGTGTGACAAATATGCAATAATAGAGAAAATCAGGAAGGGGGCAAATACTTTTTCACGCCACTGTATATTCAACCACATTTACTGGTGTGCTGCATCCAGCAAGGGAGATGGAACATTGGTACGTGCAAAATGGGCCAGTATTTGTAATCATGTTGCTAATAAGCATGATAGGCACAGCAGTGTTTTTCCAAAGTGTCTGCATGGAGATTTTGAAGGCCATAATTGGATTCAGGAAGGTCCGTCCAAAATAAAATTTGAAGGAAATACATTAAATTGTATTTAACCAATGAAATCATTTGAAGTGCTTGAATATATGGTCATTCACATGTATCACTTTTATTATTTTTATGATATATATATATATATATATATATAGATATAGATAGATACAAAACCACATAAAGAATTGAAGATGATTATGTTTAACCGTCAACTGATTACAGATATTGAACAACTGTCTCCTTCAAATCAGACATCTTGTGTTGAGGCATTTCATAAAGTTATAATCCATTTTGTGCCAAAGGTCTTGCATCACGTTTATCCCTATATGTAAGCTAGGTAAGTAGATAACTTTTTAAATTAGAATTGCTTAATTCAATTATGTAGATTAACTGCAAACTAAGTGACATTTTAATCATGATACAGAATCTCAAAATACAATGTATGTGATCTGACAATGTACATGTGTATTTTTTCTTAGATTACTACTGGCAGCAATTCATTTTAATGAAAATTCACTAAGAAGTCAAGCAAGCAAGAGATGTGGATCTTCCCAATGGAGGGTATCATACCCAAAGTATAAACATGGGAATGGTGTGATAAAAGAGATGAAGATTCCATGTACATACAGTAAGTGATTAAAATTAATTTATTATTAATGTTGTAACAGTAAATGGGGGGACCATTAAGCTTAAAGGTATGAAAAGGTTTTAGAAAACTATCTGTTACTCACATTAATTGAGTTTTCTGTTGATCATTGTCATCCTCACATCACCGATTCCATTGTGGGTTATTCCAATTGTGTCATTACCCCCTAATGTGGTGCATAAGCAATAATACATGGCTGGTTGTTGGTAGTGCTGAGATACCTGCACACCCAAAGGTGTAGGTAGGCACGAGACCGTAGGTCGAGTGCCTTCAGCCTTTTGGTGTATGGGTATCTCAGTACTACCAACACCCAGCAAGGTATTATTGCTTATATAAATGGACATATAAGTAACTTTGAAAAAAAAGAACACTGTAAAAGTTTTAAAAGTCACAAAAAATATACTAAAATGTTGCTAAATAATGTAAAATAGTCCTTCCACAGATGTTCTTCACCTGTCAGTCACCTGTCTTTCTTCACATTAAATACATTGTGTGATTGTTTAACATGGAATAGAAGAATTCAAAACGCTGCATTATTCCAGTAGTAGAATGCTCCCCCCCCCCAACCCACACACACATAGCATGGTAACATGGCATACATTAATTCAACATTCTTCATAGCTCAACTGGCATACAAATAAAGACACACACACACAGGCCTGAAGTGGAACAAGAACCTCAGTTTTATATGTTGCCAAGTAAGAAGCAGGAGATTCTCCGACAAATTGGTACAGATAGGTGGGGGATTTTTCATGGTCAAAGAAACACCAGCAAAGGAAACTCGGAATAGTACTTGATTTTTTTACTTTGTGTATGTGTGTGTGTGTGGGGGGGGGGGCGGCAAATGAGTGTAAATGACATTGAATTATTTACTTACTTTATTTAATTTGATACACTTTATTTTTAGGGCCTTATTGAAGATTTTTTTGTATATGAGTAAAGGCAGTTGCCATGTTTGTAGTGGAAACTAGGAAATAGGTGACTTATAAACTCTGTGAGTTGCACTGGATGGCAGGGACTTGTTTTAGCCATTAGTGGCACTCTCTTACTGCAATGGCTGCTAAAACCAAGTCTCAGCCAATCAGGAAACAGGAATTTCTTTGCCCATTTTATATACTGGTTTAGTTAGCGCTATATGTGATGTCCAGAGAAAGAAGAGACAGTGTAGGGTTATAGTTGTTCAAGAACCATACATTGGAAAAATTTTAATAACTTACCAAAAGTAATTTCAATAATATTTATATAGTGTACAGTAGAGTGTTGTTCTGTACAGAATTCCATCCCTTTCAAAATGCTGTTATACCTGATTTCCAAAGGTCATGAAATGTGATTCTACCTTACTGTGGTAGAACAGCATTCTCAAACCTCAAAAAACTGCATGAGACAGTTTCATTTTGAAAGCAAAAGAACTCATGCACACGTTTCACATAGTACTATACACTAAAAAAATAACAGGATGAGCGACTCTGTGCACAACCAAAGTGTTCTGCTACCTCAGGGTTCTGATTCCCATGGACCTCTCGAGATTTGCTCTCAAGGTCATAGTGAATCAGGAATCCTCTGTGGTAGATCACTCTGGGTGTGCATAGTTTAGTTATCTATCCAGTATCCTCTGTATAGTGTATGGTGGAACACTGTTGAGCATGGAAATCTATACTCAGAACAACATTGTTGTGCTGCCTTGACTATGTCACGATGTTGTTATGCTGCAATGAGTACATCACCAGTGGAGCATAACAACATCAAACGTTGCTGCGCATGCGTATGAAGGTGCCATGATGGTGAGAGCTAGATGTAAAGTGCACGATGCCTACATAACTGTGCCTCAGTAAGTTTAGGTTCTAAGAGGCAGTATAGTGCAGTGGGAAAATGCTCTGAGCTGCAGATCTAGAGACCTGAGTTTGAATCCTATAGGTGCATAATGTACATTCCTGAGCAAGTAACTTAACTTTCTTGTGCTCCCATGTCGCATCTGGAAACAAGCTTCGGCTTAGTGTGTTACTCCTGGTTAAACAATGTTCCATATTCCTTTTCAGCTTTCTGTGGGACATTGGAGGCATCCTGTGTCTACCCATACACTATAAAAGACTGTGTATGTGTAATCATACACAAACAAAGCTGTTGTGGGATCTTGAGGGTTCTGTGGTAACTGACCTCTCGAGCTACGCTCTCACGGTCATAGGATACCATGGAAACCTCGCGATCCCGTAACCACCTTGTTGTGTATTCTTACACATACACAATCCTCTATTTAAATTGCACATATGTAGGGTGACCAAATAACACACCCGCATGACCACTTAACAGAAAGAAAGAGCACATGTTCCCTGCTGCGCAATGAGTATGTCGAATACATTGAACAGCTTAACTAGTTGCAAGACAATGTCTGCTTTGGACTCAGGCAAATTGTATTGCTGCATTTATATTTTAAAGAACAGTCTACCTGTGTATTTGATATTCATTTTAATGTTCACCTCTTGCAGACTATATAGACGAGTTTATGGAAGTAATCTGAGAACATCGAAGAGAATACCCTTCTTACAGGGAGGCAACAATTCAACTAAATGAATCCGAAAATAATATTCCATGTTCTGCTTCTGCATCATTTGACAAAGTTGACAAACATTCACTTTTGGACAAATTCCTTAGTTGTTTCAATAAATAGAACAATCAGTACTGCTACATGTATTATCTGCTGCTGGAACAAGTATTGGACAGTGAAATGTACATACTGTACGTGCCTGATTCTCAAACTCGTGGTAATAGGGTTATGAGCATACATCATGTGGCTTGCAACACACTGATAGTGTCACCACCAAGTATGCCACCAGCCGCAGGGCGATCTGAATATCTTGATTAATATGTTCATCATTCTGTTTTAAATTGTATCGATTGGCGGATAAATTGTTCACTAAAATTCTGATGTATGTAACAAGATGAACGCAGTAATCAATAAGATTAACCTAGATGCAGTGGCAGATCCAGGATGTTACAATGTGGTGATGATGTTTTGGATGGGGGTGGGAACCAGAGGCAGGGTTAACACATGATTTTCAACATTTTTCAAGGTTTGAAAATGTATTTACTTATTTATTTTGTCTGCAGTTGACATAGTTATTATAATTTTTGACAGATGATACAGTTCTTTATATATATATATTATAGAACTGGATATGTATTTTTGTACAATCAATAAATCAGCCTTATTCAACAAAGTGAAACGCATCAGCAGCAGGCTTATCTATCATGTGGAGAGAGGGAGTAGGACTGCACCTACACCCATCTCCATCACCTTGATCCGCAACTGCCAATATGAAAGTTCATGTAACAAATGTTATAAGTCATAAATATAGAGTGTAATCGCAAGACTCAAATTTGAATAAAAGTATATTTATTAATAAAAATAATAAACAAACTATACTCAAAATATTATGTAATTAACAGTTGTACTATTTTTAGGTCTGAAAAGAAAGTCCAAATATTCAGGACAAGACACCAGCTTTAATAAATTATTTCTGTACTGTATTCTTATTCAGACATTGGTGATCTGTACAAGAGGTGATGACTATGCCAGTCTGGGCAGAAATCATTGATAAGGTGTTACTAAAAATTGTAAAATTAATTTTATCTAGTATATATGAATACAATCTAATGATCATTTGTTAATATAGTTCAGACCGTGGTTGTTCACTTTTTAACTATTTTAACTATGTAATAACTATTAAAAATCATATACACTGTAATATAAATGAAAGTTCAAGCACTTTTATTCAAAACTTGGTACAATGTCCCAGTGTGGGTATTTGAAACTGCAGTATGTTTCAGAAGGGAATGCTTCACGAATGGCTAGAACACCACAAGCTGGAATAACATGCCTTATCTTCCGGCCAAGTTATTTGAAGACCCATCTCACACGCTTCCTGTATGCCAAGTATCGATAAGTCCTGTGAGTGATAATTGTGGAAGAAAAAAAAATGTGATCACACATAATTCATATGATAATGTCATGCAAAACTGATCAAAACACAGAGCTGTTGTAATAATAATTTAAAAAAAGTATCCAAAAGCAGATAAGCAGTAACTATGTGGGATGTCCGTTATACATCAATCACAAGGGGTTGCAGTGGTCAGTGGAGCCACACCTTTCCAATTCATTGGCACTCAGACATTAGACTTATAACCATTAAACTAGATAGGGGAAGCGACAAATGGATAGATGGTAGGCAGGGCACCCTGAGAGAGTAGCCAGTCATCCCTACTCCCAGGCTAGTAGGGATGACCAATAAGCATTGGTACAGGGTGGTATGGGGGGGAGTATTTCAGGTAGGGGAAGGGGCAAGGACAGACTGGAGGATGTTCTCACTAAACAGTTGTTTGGGGTCTGGATTATCGGGACGCATGAGGGTATGAGGTTGGAATGACAGAGGTGCATTGCTACTAGCCCTCACATTGACTGCCCAAGTACCAGCAGATCAGCACTTGGCTGGTCAGACTGTGATTGGCACATAGTGACTGTGTTGAAGATGAACCATTACTGCATATCCGGGTATACCTCTACCACAAGCCTGCTAATGCAATGCTGCATCCACTTGTGTGTAACAATAATAGAACAATGCCCCTTTAGTGCAAGCAGCCTGCATTACAACACTGGCCGAGCTACAAAACAGTTCAGGGTGCACCCCTAATCGCACAGTGCTTGTCACGAAAGACATGGACACAAGCATATTACATCATTAACAGGGCTTTGAATATCCTGCCATGTATTTTTAAGAAACAAAATGAACCACTAAAGGCCACAACACAGTTATTTGAATAGCTATTTTTAGTTGATTAATCTGATTTGAAGAATGGCATAGATATTTTAAAACAGTATGAACTGAAAAGCCCGAGCTGTTCAATCTTGTATATTCATACTATCAGTGCATCTAGTAAATCACTATCAGTATGCATTCTTATCTAACCAAAAAAAAAAACATAGTGGCCCAGATATTCAAAGGGGTTGCGCCTGGTGCAACAGAGCTGCCCCAGTGCAATCCCGCATTGCGCCCCTGCGGGATATTGAAAAGACTGCCGGTGCAGCACAACTCTCAATGTGCCAGGGCACAATGTAATGGTATGCAGTGCAGATGCAGGGGGGTGTGCCTATGCATATGCGGCACATCCCGATATTCAACCCAGGATGTGCGGTGCATATGCTGGCGTAACCCTGCATTGTGCTGCATAGGGGGCTCAAAGTTGAGCCCTTGAAGAGTAGGAACAACACCCAGTCACCCAAAGATGGGCTGCAGTATTGCAGGGTGCAACACAGCAGCCCAGCCATGGGTGGCCACCTGTCCATCCAGAACACCGTCCACAAGCATACACTGAACCCAGAACCCCCCCCACCCGTAGCAGCGATCGTGCAGTATATGTTTAAAAAGAAATCCCTCTTAGTCCAGTGCCCCCCTCAGAGTCCCCGATACCCCAATAAATATAATACATGACCATCCCTGGGGGTCTAGTGGACCCCCCCGGCCGTTGCCGTGATCGCGATAAATGTAAATGAAAACATTCCCTGGTAGTCTAATGGACCCCCTTCCTCCTGAGTCCCAGATCATGGTGGAAGTATCACACTCCATTCCCTGGTTGTCTAGTGGTACCCCCCTCCATCCCGATTTCCTTTCTAATTCATGCCAGAAGCCTTCCAGTTTATTTTGGTGGTAACATTTTCAGTTTTCATTATCATTTAAGAATTTTATGAAAGTTTTAAAATAATTATTTCTCAAGAATAAAAGATGGCCACCTCATTTTTGCATAGAAAAAAATATTGAGGACCAGAGGACGGTAAGAAACCAGACAAAAATGCAAATGTACAGTAGACTGCTTAGGAAGCATCCATAAAACCCAAATCAACAGTTCTGCTAATATTTTTTGTAACTGTAGTAGAAAATTAGCTTTTTGGAATAACTTTTTTGTTGCACTGCTGCTTTAAACAATTAACTTCAAATCCTGGATGTAGGGTTATACAAGTCTTATTATATTGATCCATCTTGAGTCTGGCAGCCAAATATGACTTGCAGCATTTATTTTCTATTATTGCTGGCTTAATTGTACATTTGTTGCAGGAACACCTATAGTGATCAGAAAAAACAACAGATTGTAGGTTAGAAAAACAAAAACAAATTTGATATAGCACAAAAATAGATCACAATAGTAATGAATTATTGGTAAGAAGAATGATTATTGAATATAGAAAATTAAAGTGAGGAGTTGTCATATTACTCAATCAGGTTTGTCTGGCAGGACCTACCCGAGACTAACTCATGTTGCTGCCTGTCATTGAGACTATTGTCCTCCAAAAATGTCATCATTCTCTCTCTTTAATAACTGTTTGCATTAGCTTACCCAAAACTGATGTGATGCCCACTGGTCTGTAGTTACCTGGATCATCTCTGAGTCCATCTTTGTGAATGAGCACCACATGGGCCAATCTCCAGTCATGTGGTATGCCTCCTGTGCATGGAGAGGTATTGAACAGGTCAGCCAGTGGTCCTGTCAGTTCCTGAATAACCTAGGGTGAATGCTGTTAGGTCCCGGTGCCTTGTCCACATACAGTGCCCTCAGCTCTTCCAGTACTCTTCCCTCTGTAATCTCTCCATATGTCACCCCCTTCCCTGCACCCTCCACCACTACCATGAGGTATCTCCCCCCCAACCATGACTACAGAGCAGAACTACTCATTCAGTGTCTCTGCCTGCTCCTCCCCCTTCTCACCCCCCCATCCTTATTAATTCTCACTAACTGGTCCCTCTTCTTCCATCTTTCAACAATGTATCTGAAGAAGTCCTCAACTTCCTCTTTAATGCCCTGTGCCTGAATCAGTTCTTTGCATACCTTTTTGGCTCCGACTAGTTTTGTAACCTCCATGGACGTCTTCGTATACTCCTCCCAATCTTCTCCCATTCCCAATCTCTTGAATCTCTGGAAAGCTCTTCTCTTGGCTCTCATTCCCTCCACTACATCCCTGGTCAGCCAAATGGGCTTCTTCATCATTCCCTTCTTACTCTTTACCCTAGTACATGTCCCAGTAGAATCTGCCAACACTGTCCTAATGACACTCCATTTTTTGACTGGCATCCATAGTGGGTTGGATTTTCTCCAGATGCCTTATCAGGGTTTCCCCCATCTTGTTGAAGTCTGCCCCCTGAAGTCAACCACCCTGGTACCAGAACCACTAGTTTGCTCCCCCATTCTGAGAGTGTGAACCACACTGAGTGGTGATCACTCCCAGCCAGAGGGTCCTCCATGTCTAGGTCCCTTACAACTTCCCCGTTTGACAGTACAAGGTCCAGAGTTCTTCCCAACATAGTTGGCTCCTGCACCATCTGCACCAGGAAGCTATCCTGGAATGCCCACAGTATTACCTGCTCCCTAGCACATGTGATGGTTGGTGTTCTCCAGTCTAACCCAGGTAGGTTGAAGTTTCCCTTCCTGCTAATCCTCCTAATTTGATCTGCCAACTCCATATCCAGCTCCTCCCCTTGAGTTGGTGCCTTATACACCACTGCCATCCTCAGTACCCTGCCCTTTGGATCCTGAAGCTGCATCCACATGACCTCTGTCCTGCCCTCCTTTCCCTCATCCCTTATGCAACTTATTCTTTCCTTTACATAGACTGCCACCACCCCCACCTTTCCTGATTGCCCTGTCTTTCTGAACAACCTGTATCAGGAATCATCAGATCCTAGCCCTGGTTCTGGGTGGCCCAATTTCTGCTATGGCCACAGTGTCCGCCTGCCCCACTGCCAATAGAGAGTCTGGAATTTGGCTGGTTTGTTTCCCAGACACCTTGCATTTAGCGACACTACCCTCCCCCCGATCTCTTGCTAGAGAAAATCAAACCCCTATCCAATCTCACTGCAGTTCCTCACCACCAGGCCCTGTTGTGCCCCTTACCAGTAAGTAGTTTCAACAGCCCCTCCTGGCAGAAAAAAAGGTTAAACCCCACAACTACAGTCTCAGGCCCTCACTGGCCTAGTAGAAGACAACAATGTAAAATGCACTTCCTGCCACTATGTTTCTGCCATCCTCAGCTGTGCCCTGATTGTTCCTCCTCAGCTTCCGAGTCCCGCAATATTCTCAACTCACCAGGTCCCACAGATCCACTAACAGCATCAATCGAGATCAGCCAGAAAAGTCATACTAAAATGAAAATGAAAAACAAAACTAAAGCAAACAAAACAAAAACTACCCCACCCGGCTCACAGCGCCACAGCTCTGTAACTGTTCCTATTTTTTTTTTTTCAAATTGTTTAACCAGGTGAGACACACTAAGCTGAAAGCTTGTTTACAGGTGTGACCTAGGAGCACAGAGAAGTTAAGTGACTTGCTCAGGGTCATACAGTATGCAAGTGGGGGCTGTGGGATTCAAACCCACATATCCAGATTTGCAACTCAGAGCCTTAAACCACTGCGCTATACTGCCTCGAGACAAAATAATACACTCTGTTCAAATACATTGTGTATATCAATTGAATGCATACCAGTATCTTAGTGTAAAGGTACAGGGTTTGATACCAAAATAATTTTTTTTTCAATTTTCAAAGTTCACTGTTTGCATCTTTCAATACCACTTCAAATAAATATAGCTTATCACTAATCTGTCTATGGATTGTTTGTATACTAACATGTTCAAAAAATATTTTGGAAATTTATAAAAAAAAAAAAAATAAATAAAAAAGAATCAAACTCTGACCCTTGCATACTAATGACAAACCTTTAGTGAGCCTAGCTCCACAAATTGAGTACCATAATGTTGTCATTTTGTTTCCTTGTTGTTCATGAAGAAACAAACTTTACACTCCTATGTTAGGACCATGTATACTTACTTGACTGAGCTAAAAAATATATTACTTTCATATGATGCTGACACAACCAACGGCCAAAACAAAAATGTAAACCATGTTCTAAAATAAGTAGATAAAATTACACTCCATTTAGAGACAGAGGCTCAGATATTCAAAAGGGCTGCGCATGGCGCAACACTGTTGTGCCATGCACAACCCACTGATGTGCCCCAGTGTGATATTGAAAAGGGAAAAGTGCGCCTGCACAAATCTCGATGCGCCGCGGCGCATCAGTAATGTATGCAGGCACAGGTGGGGGGGGCATGCCCATGCATAAATTGCACAGCCCGATATTCAGCCCAGGCCGTACAGAGTTATGCAGGTGCAACCCCTACCTGCGCCTGCACAACTTTACGCCGAAAAAAAAAGGAACAAGTCGAGGGCCACCCACAGGTGAGCTGCCACATTACAGGGCGCAACACAGCAGCTGCCACCTGTGGTTGGCCCTCCACTTGTTCCCGCCCGCCTGGCGGCACCCCATGCCCTGATCACGGGCTGAAGTGCCCCCAGTAGCCTGATAGTGGGCAAAGCAGAAACTGTCCTCCCCAGTAGCCCGATCGCGGGCAGCACAGTATTCTCCCCGCGGCCCGATCGGGCAGAAAGTATTCCGTCCCCAACAGCCCAATCGTGGGCATAATGTTCATCTTCCCCCCACTCCCGAATAGCCTGATCTCAGGCATAATGTTAACTTTCCTCGCCCAGCAGCCCGATCGTGGGCATAATGTTCATCTCCACCCCAAATAGCCCGATCGAGGGCGCATCCTCACCCCTCCCGTCCAGAATCCCTGGTGATCTGGTGGCCCCCACCCCTCACCTTACAGGCCCACCACCCGCTCCCTCCTGTCAGCCCGGCGGGTGGCAGCACCCCGCCTGCCAACTGACAGCTCGGTGGGGCTGCCGCCCGTGGTTCAGAGCATGAGCCAATGGGCATGCAGCCATACCGTCCATGTCAGTCAGATATGTGAATGAATGATTCACATATCTGGACTGACTTATCTCGTATGGGCTGCGCCCGTGGCTCATGCTCTGAACTATGAGTGTCAGCCCCACAGCTATCGGTCGGCTGGCGGCGGGTCATTTGAGGTGCTGCATCGCGCTGGCTGGCGGGGAGCAGGCGGTAAGTCCGTGGGCGGAGTGAAATCTCGAGATCTCAGATGTCAGCCGAGGTGAGAATGCCGCCACGTGGTGAGGGGTGAAGATGAGCTGTGCTGCAATCGGGCTGCTGAAAATATTTATTATGCCCAGCGATCGAGCTGTTCCGGAAGGTGAAGATGAACATTATGCCCGCGATCGAGCTACTGGGGGATATTAACTTTATGTCCGCGATCGGGCTACTCGGGGACGTTGGTTATGCCCGCAATCGGGCTGCTGGGGAGACTACTGTTCTGCCCGCCATCGGGCTGCAGGGGACGTTGGTCCTCGACGGCTGCTGCCTGGCAGGGCACCAGGCGCAAGTCGCCGATTGATGCACCTGCATGCTAGGCATGTACTGGGCCACAATCAGGATGCAAATGGACCCCCATGTGCCTTGCATAGATTATGGCCCCATTTGCATGTCACCCTTTGAATATCACAGGTGCTGTGCATGGCGCAATGGAATTTGCGCCACCGCATCTCAATGCTCCACTCTGAGCACTTGTGCTGGTGCAGTTCCACTGCGCCATGCACAGTGGGTGTGACCATGGGGCAATATTCAAAGAAGTTGCGCCATAACGCAACTCTGTTGAATATCGCCCTGGCCACACCCCTACGCAACTATTTTGAGCGGCGCAGGGGCTTGCGCCACAAAATGGCACAGTTTGAATATCTGGGCCAGATTGTATATCACAGTTGGATGGATGCTAGGACCTCAATACAAAGGTGCAGGGTTTGATTCCTGTGCAGCACAAATTTTTATTTTCACTGTTTGCATCTATATATATACATCTTCACATGACTGTAACTTTGACCCCCACTGTCCCTATCAATATTGTATTATGTTTTCTATGATCAGACACATTACTGACACAAATAAGATGCGGTTTCCAGGGCACCCTATCAGCACGTCTTTCCAAAAAGTCTCATGGCAGTGCTCAACCCTCCCAGTCGGTAAGCTGATCTGACTGCAATTGAATAAAAATCTGGAGACAGAGCTGTGACAGTCTGTGATGCATGACTGGCATCGCTACAACCAACAAGCTATAAATGGTCAGATATCAGGAACCCACTCAGCACATCTTTCAGAAGAGACTCGCGACAGTGCTCACCCCTCCAAAGAAGTACTCAAATCTGAATGCAAGGAAAACAAATTTAAGGACAGATGTGTGACAATTTGTGGTGCGTGTCTGGCATGGCACAACCAACACATTACAAATTGTGAGGTACCAGCCTGGCAGGAGTGGATCGGTCATTCTATTATGTATTCGAGGGCACGTCAAGTAGTTATTTTGCCTGAAGCTGACTCACAGTAGTAGGATGTATTACTCTAGGAGTCTGACAGACTGCAGTTCAGCTGACAATACTAAAACAATAAATCACTGCTCACAGTTTCTTGTCAGCACTGTCAAGGTCTTTAATTGCAATTAACTCAGGATGTAGATATCCCTCAGTATGCAACACTTCATGGTGCCATTTGCTTAGGCTATGGATGGGGTGAGTGGTGGAAAGGGAAGGGAACTAGGGAGAGAGAGAGAGAGAGGCATCCACAGCAAGAAATAAATGGCTCACATAGCACATGCCACCGGACTATCGATGCAGATGTTGGTTAAGCAGCAGGAAATTGACCTATATCCATTGTAACAGCTGGATAGTGTCAACAATATGTACCGGCAGCAGGACAGCTCTGGTATTTTGTTGTGTGTGAGGCGGTGCCTGGGTGTCTAATGAAATATCAGCTGACAATCTGTTAATGTAACATGGCCAAAAAAAACCAAACATTTGAATATCGTACTACTTAAACGTTATTTTCACCATGTCAAGTCAAATAAATTAGATTCTATGGCAGACTGCTGTTCACCATTTGATTTCTCATCAGCAGATGATTTGTCCGATTCTGCCTTGCTCTGTACAGGCCAATTTCGATTCACTGCCAATGGCTCGTACATATAAAGCTGTACCATATGCTGTGATGCCTGGAAGGTGTAAAGTCTTGAACTTTCTCCACTTTCTGTTTCAGAGTCGCTGTCATCATTGGCAAAAAGGTGACATCCTGCAGAAAACCTTTCAGCCATTATCAGCTCTCTAAATGTCTACAGCAACTGAAGTTATGAACGTCAATGGGAAACTGACAGTACGTGCAAACAAGACATGAAAATGCACAGCTAGCACTGGTAACTGGCGAAACTAAATGAATAAAAAAAACAAGAAGACATGCTTTTTACTCACAATTTTGTTTATTGAGCATTACCTAAGTGTGTCGTACAACAAAAACGAGACATTTAAGAACAAATACAGCATTTATTTTTCTTATCTCTTTAAGCAAAGTGTTGAATAAAACTCCATGTGTGGATGCACTGGTCAGGGGTGGGGGTAAGTACAATATCCCTGAGGGTTGTGCTAGTTTAACATCTAACCCACTTAAAGTGCACTCTGGATGAAGGCACCATGTCAATAGCATTACTGTAGGACTCAGGCCCCTCAACATGCAGTTATTAAGGCAGGCAGGGATAGCAGCCCATTGGGAGGTGGCGCCCGGGTTATATATCACTGAGGGAAAATGGTGAAGAGTTGTACTGCATAAGTGTGGTGTCAGCTACTGAATTATGAAAGAATATACTTTCCATTACTGTATTGTTGATCAGAGTGACTATATCCTTATGTAGTTTATTGTTACTGACTGATATTCTGGACCTCATAAAGGCACACTTTACTTACAGTCAGGGGCATTGGATTTTATGCCCAAATTATGGAAAGGTTCAGAGAATGTGCAGAGCATTTTATGATGCTCAGTTTATTGTTTAACATGCACAGCAAAGCTACACAGTATTTTCAAAGTGAACAGCTTTTTTATTCATTACAGCAGCGCAATAACATGAAAATGACACAAACAATAATTTCAAATTAATGGCAGTCTCAGACGACCTCTGTTAGTGGCATAAATTTAAAAACATTTTCCCCACTTTCTCTCTCCCACACTTATTTCAGAACCAGGATATATTTGTGAAAAAAAAAAAGTCACCTCTGTTGTTCATCCCAAACATTTGCATGAAAATATTACCCCAGTTGCCCTTAACGCACCACCCCACTCAGTTTTACATACAAGTTTACACACAAGCACCCCTACACACAATTTACTTAACACATTTTAATCCACAAATTTGGTTGTTCACCTCCATCTCAAGCCATCAGAATAGAGTAACAGCGAAGTACATATTGGGATGGCAATACAGCCTAGAGCTTGGTACATTCGACAGACCTGGATTTGAGTCCCACAACCTCTACTTGCAAACTATGTGACCGTGAACAAGTTACTTAACCTCCCCAGTGCTCCAGGGTCACCTTGAAAACAGACACTATGGCTAGTGGGTCTTATCCAGTTGCCAAAGAATAAAAAATATATGTATTTACATCTAGCCTGATTTTATAAAGCAAATCAACGTACTCTACAACATTTATTCAACCTGTGGTATTTTAACGCTAGCAGCAATTTCAAATTGTTTTCCTTTGGACTCCTCCTATTATTCTTTAGAAGGTCTCTGTACACAAAAAATGTCTGTTCTATGTCTGCAGTGCTGACAGGTATTGAAATATGGTGTTTTCCTAGTGCTGCCAGTTTGCTTTGTGATTGTGAAGGAGTCTCTCAGCATGCTGCAATGTTAAAAGTCAGCTAGGACTGGTTTTTATTGTATAAGTAAACAATGTTGCATATCAACTAATGATATTAGATACATGTGGCAAGCTGGGTAAGAAATTGGTTGGAGGAAAGGCAACAGATGGTAGTGGTAAACGGAGTTCACACCGGGGAAGGGAGGGTGACTAGCAGGGTGCCACAGGGACCAGTCCTCTTTAATGTCTTTGTAAGTGACATTGCAGAGGGACTAGATGGGAAGGTATGTCTTTTTGCAGATGACACAAAAAATATGCAATAGCATGGATACTCGGGGGGGGGGTATACAAATTAATGGAGATCTAGGTAAGCTTGAGGAGTGGTCTAGAAAGTGGCAACTACATTTCCAGGCAAAAAATGGAAAATCTTGCACTTGGGGTGTAGAAACCCAGGGTCAGAGTACAAAATGGAGGGACTGGTACTGGCAAGCACCAAACAAGAAACAGACCTGGGTGTTAACATATCTGATGACCTAAAGGTGGCTAAATTGTGTGACAAGCCAATGGGGAGAGCCAGTGGGATGCTAGGGTGCATAGGGAGGGTGCCACCAGCAGAAAGAGGGAGGTGGTGATACCTCTGTATCAATCTCTGGTGAGACCCCACCTAGAGTACTGTGTCCAATTCTGCAGTCCACATCTCTGAAAGGACATAGACAGAGTTGAGGCAGTCCAGAGGAAGGTAACTACCTAAACTGGTGCAGGGTCTGCATCAAAAGCCCTATGAGGAGGGATTGAAGGCTCTCAATATGTACAAAGTGCAAGAAAGGAGGGAAAGGGATAATAAGATAGAGACTTTCAAATACCTCTAGGGTATACATAAGGTTCAAGATGGAAGCCTTTTTTTCAGAGAAAAGGATGCACAAGAACAAGAGAAGTCATGTGATGAAGCTGGGGGGGGGAGTAGAATCAGGGGACATGTAAGGAAACACTTCTTCAGAGAAAGGGTGGTGGATTCCTGGAACTGCCTCCCTGAGGAGGTGGTGGGAGCAAAAACTATAATGGGATTTAAGAAGAAAGTATTGGTATAAGGGAACCTTAGACGCAAGGAAAAAGAGGGGTGGGGTTAAGCCAGAGATCAAGTAGGGTCTACAGTGTGACAGTAGGTAGGGAACATGGGCAGACTAGATGGGTCAAGTGGTCCTTATCTGCCATCTAATTCTGTGTTTCTATCCCATGTATGTTAAGCGGTAAGTTCACTAGAGACTAATGTCCCAATGTGAAAGCACAGTACACACATGGCTTTGATCTCTGATAAATGGAAGACTAGGTTTGCTGGCAAAGGCACCTACTTTAGCTTCACCTGGGCTCTTTTCTTCTAGGTTTGCTTGTAAGGACAGAACAAGGAACAATATTATCAGAGCAATGAAAAAAATTAAGGCTTCTTTTGGCTAGGCAGATTTACTGTGTGTTACTATTTTCTTTTGTGCTTACAGGTTTGATACTGTTTTTTGCTTACATTTTACTTTATTGTTCTCTGATTCAAATTGCTTTTGCAGGGTATACTTTCCGTTGCATTGTTACAAGGTGTGTCTACAGGTTTGTTACTGTTTTGTGCTTACAGATTACTGCTGTCATCTTCTCTGATTCAAATTGTTTCTTTGCAGGGTATATTTTCTGCGGAATTTTTCAAAGTTGTGCCTATAGGTTTTTGTTACTGTGTTGTGCCTACAGGTGTTACAGTCTACTGCTTTATTTTTTCTCTGATTGAAATTGTTTTTTTTTGCAGGTATATGTAAGCAATAAGGCACAAAGGGGTGTGTAAACCATATTTTACAGCACGGCCAGGGGTATAGTAAGGCACTAGGCCAAAGGCCGAGTGACTTCAGCTGCTGGCCATGCTGTAAAATATGGTTTACACACACCCCTGAGTGCCTTATTATGCTTATAAAATTGGCTCCTGTTTTACTTTTGACTTTTGGGAAAAGCATGTTTCTGCAAAGAAAAGCAGGTTAGACGAACTGTATTTTCATTATTACTCTAAATGATTTCTGCCAAACAGTTACATCTTTGAAAAGTGCTCACTCTACCCACTTAATGACAGCAGAAACGGAGCGATTTGGCAGCAGCTCGAGTGGGACTCAAGCAGGGAAACACACAGTCCCCCCCACAGAAACTAATTATGTCTGTAAGCAGACAGCTCTCTTAAAGAGACAGTACCAGAGGCTCTAAAATCACTCACAGATAAATGGCTTAAACGCCAAACACCATTCAGGCTAGGAGCATTCAAGCAAGCTCCTGGAACACTTTTTGGGAACCCCCATTTGCAGGGGGGTTACACATAATTTACCAGAGTTTGTAACAGAGGTAACAACAGCAGACTTGTCAGGCTGCATTTAGAATACTGTGTGCGCACTTTTTTGGTCACCACTGTACTAAACAAGTACAACGCTGTTAAGAGTATGTAACCCCCCTGTCAGGGACTAACCTGTGAGCCCCCAAAGAAGGCTCATTTTCCCTGGGGTTTGTTCCAGACCCCCCATCTTTTTTTTATCTTAGGTCCTAGTTTCATGGCTTGCCAATGTGTTTTCTCCTCTCCTCTCCTGCTGGACCCTGTGTGGGTTTTAGAGAAGTAGCGGGGCCGTAGGAGCTGGTTTGCAAAGCCACCACCCATATCTGTGGCACTCCATTGCCAGGGTGAGCTCCACACATGTGCAGAAGCACATATTCATGTGGCCATGCATGGCCGGTTTGGGGGTTGCCTCTCAAGTGGTCCCAGTCTCAGGGCAAAGTAAGAGAGGGACCAGGGACCTTGATTAAAGGGGAGAGGCAACCGGGAGAAAGGAAAAGGAGTTATAGTGAACACCAATCATGCTTGAGAATGGGGAGCCGCCTCAGGCACACCAATGAGGCGGCTCATGAATACTAATAATCCGGGAGCCTGTCTAGAACTGGGGCATAAGGTAGCACTAGTGACAGGCAAGTAAAAGTGAATAAATAAAGAAATGTGTGCGAGGGAAATAAAGAGGCTGCAGGTCCATGGGGGGAATAAATGAATAAGATGTGTTCACAGACGGCAGCTGAGGGAGCATACATGTACTGTATTGGGACTTGTGTGTGCTGCCTGGGGACTTTAGAGAACGGCGGCAGTGACTGGACAAAGGCTAAAGAAATGTGTTAAAGAGTGCAGTCGCTATGCAGGGCACAGGGGTGGCTACAGCTGTGTGGGGAAATGGTTAATTAAAAGCTTATGGTCTGGCTGCAGGGACATTTGAAATCTGAGACTCTGTGTAAATGTGTAGACACTATTTACTATGGCCCCATGTTTTGCAGCCATGTGACACCAGCCAGCCAACGACTGAGCCAGGATTCTTGCCAGGGACTGTGGGTCTGTGTGAAAGGACTCTTGGGGAAAATACTGGGGAATGTTTAGGTGCCTTTTTTTCCTGCACCAATAAGTCGTCGCAGGAGCCTCATACATATACATTTTTCCTAAGAACAGTGGCTCCTGCCAATGGGGAGCAAGGAAAGGGCTCCCAAAAGTTAAGGACAGTTTGAGATTTGAGTCAGTTTGGGGAGAGCTCCTCCTGAGGGGGTTTCTTGCCCCTGAAGAGAATGGGGCTATGAGATGGACCTGCCTGGGGCTGCCAAGAATTTGTCCCCCAGGGCAGGAAGGGCCGCCCCATCGGGAAAAGAAAGAAGCAGCTTGGAACAGAAAAGAGAAAGCTGCAGGTTGTGAATTGTCTGCATTGTTCTGAAGTTGCACAACAGCGGTGAGGAAAAGAAGCAGAGAGGAAAGGTTGTGTCCTGATCCTGAATAAAAGAACAAAGGTTGGGTCTAAGCCTGGAAAAAGACCAAGGTTGTGTTCTAAGCCTGGTAAAAGAACAAAGGTTGCATCTAAGCCTGGGAAAAAGATTGGATACAGAAGATGAGGAATATAAATGTGATGAGGACAGAGAAAAGGAAGGTAAGCCTCTCTGAGCCAGAGAAATGCTAAGTACCTGCACGGTGAGAGACTGGACTGTGATATCTGTGTGAGCCAGAGTGAAATGGTGGCAGTGTTAAAGTTGAGAGACTGTGAAAGCAGAAGGATGGGCAGGTGCTTTCTGGTCCGAGTACCTCTTGTCTGCTCCTGAGATACAGCAAAGAGAGAAAGGGATTGCAGTTGCTGCATACCGTGACTGGAAAGAGAGAGGAAGAAGAAGAAGCAGAAGAGAATGTGCTGAAGTGTTTCTGCTGATACCCAGGGCCAGGTGGGAAACTTGCTAACCACCATCAAGTGGGGTCTGCTACTGCAGGGGGTCATGGGTCTTGTACCTAAGTGCTAGGGTGCTCTGATCAGAGGGAGCTGGGCTGTCAGGCCACTCCCCGATCTGGGTTCCCTGTAGTTCACAGGCCTTACATACGTGCTCTGCAATGGGGCCTGTAATGGGCCGAAGGGGGCAAGCTGCAAGATTTGCAAGCAAGCGTGAGAGAGAGAGAGAGAGAGAGAGAGAGCAAACTGCACCCTCTGTGCCCCTGTTAAAGCTTTGTGCCGAGTTCTGCCTGTACAATCCATCCCCAGGACTTCAGTGAACTGTACCACCCAAGAACTGAGTCTGCAGAACTGTGAGTAAAAGGCGGGATTGCCCTGCACCTGGGGACTGTATTTGTCTGCAGAACTGTGAGTAAAAGGCGGGATTGCCCTGCACCTAGGGACTGTAAATATTTTGGCCCACTAGGGCAGAGCTAAGGACTAGATGAAAAAGGCAAAGGTTTGGCTCTAACCAGAGGGAAGGAAATGTGAAAAGTTTAATTCAAGTAAGTGCCAACACCGGCTACCAGCTGCACCTCAGGTCTGCAACTAAAACTGGGTATCCAAGATAGGACTTCGGAGTTTTAATTGACTGGGAGCTGCGGGTCTGGGCTTGGGTTATGCTGCAGCAGTTAGCTAGATAGATAGACCTGATGGCTGCATTGATTGAGATCTTGGTTTGAATTTGGGGAAATGCAAATCTTTAAGAATGCTTATTTGACTTCTATTCCACTACCACATTCCTAAACCCTCCCCATGTAAATAAACCCTGGAGTTATTGTTTTACAGCAGAAAAGGAATCCAGAGACTGATTTTAGTGAGCCTGTGTATTGATGAGATGAAAAGGTAAATGTGTAATGGAATGTGGGGTGGTTCGAACTTGCTGAATCCATGCCTGGGGTAACTGTTGGGGAGGTAGTTTGGTACTGCATCCCAGTGGATTGTACTATTGGTAATCAGACCCAATTAAAAAGCACTCTGGCTGGAGGCACCGCTATTTTATTTTAGCTTCTGGGAAAGGACCCCCGTTAGGTCAGCTATAGGGACCCAGGCCCCTGGGCCTTGTAATGGCAGGCAAGCCTGGGGCAGTGGCCCTCTCCAGGACTGCACCGGAGAGGGGCTACAAGTAGGTACTGCTTAGATATAAAAAATGATTAAAGGATTAGAGGAGCTCAGGTATAAGGAAAGACTAAAGCACTTGTTTGTTCACACTGGAGAAAGAAAAAGGTAAGTGGGGGAGGCTTGATAGCAGGACAGTATACCCCTCTTAAGTGGAGATCCAGGTGGGTTCATATTTCTCCTGTTTAAACAGGTGTCCCAATATTGCAATGGTCTCCTTTTTAGGCTGGCTTGAGATTGTGGTTGAGAAAGTAACAATGTTATACATCCTGTATGTGTTTTAAAGGAATACTGTCAGCTTTTTGCGGCTGTTTTTAATTTTACCTGCTTGAAACTGGTGCCCCTTGCCATCTTTATTACCAGTGATGCAATGTCTGACCCACTATTTCAGCATGGTTGGTATTTGGTAATAATTCCAATTATACTATAATGCATGTTTTCTATTTAGCCAAACTCCCAAGTACACCACTCCAGTGTGCCTCCGAGTATCAATATTGCTGTTGACCCAGGTCATTTGTGCATGATGGCAATGCCATTTTATAAGCCTTATAATTTTGAACATAGATATTGATTCTATCTTTCACCCCGATATCAGAAAAGTAGTTGATTTTCAGAAACAAGGGGTAGTCCATGTACAAATGGCCTTCTGAAAAGTAAAGCCATGACTCTAGGCATGCGCAACAGTGTTGCCACTGATGCTCCTGCCTAGAGTCATGGCTTTCCTGGCACAGGCACTAGTGGCAGGCAGCGCTGATCTTGGGGTGGGGACAGGAGGAGGAGGAGAGATAGCTGCCCAATAGGATCGTTCTTTTGGGTCAGATATGGCCCAGGATACAACAAGTCAGTTCAGTCAAATGGAGTGGGCTCTATTGATCCCTCGCTTGGACTACTGCTGGGCAGGCACTGGCTAGAAGACAGAACAGAACAGAAGCAGGAGGACTGATGGAACTTGAAGGAGGATAGGACAACAACTTCAAGTTCTTCACAGCCAGCACCAGTAAGAGGGAGAGAGTGGGGAGTCAGGATGGTACCCAGTCGAATCCAGTGTCCTTTGGCAGTGTGGGCACTGGGGGCAGCTAAGCTCACAAAAGTAAGGTGAGCACCACAAACAGGGAGGGATTTGTGACATGCGGTAGGCTGGGTACTTATATTCGAGTTTTGTTTTTACTCTGCGTCAGGTGGTATAGTGTAGAGTAGTGACACTTCCTCTCAGAGGTGGGATTGGAATTCTGATTTGTACTCCAATTCAGACTCTTGCACTTTAATGGCAGTGGAATAGAATCAGAGTTGGAATTACTGAAATTCTGATGGATGCACTATATAGGACAAATTCTATAGGATCCAAACTCCCCTATTAATAATCCCCTTCAAAGTTCCAAATACAGTGCTCCCCTCACTTGAGACATGCTAAATTGGAACAGTATGGTTAATCAGGGCATTTCTGTGGGAACAGACTGTTTCTCCATTAGCCCTCACTGTATCTGCCCACTGTTCATTTGGACCTTGACTACAGTAAACAGGGGCCCTTGAGAACCCTGACTGGATGTTAACAAACAAATTGCACTAATCAAGCATAAAAGCTTTTTTATGCCCCTGATTCGCTGCAGATGACTGCCTAAAGAACCGATATGAGTTTCACAACATAAGTTTTCAAAAGCTTGTGAATACCACAAGTCCCACATGCACTGCACATAGTGCGCACAGAGCTTGTGGCATTCTTCCCTGCCCAGCGATCAGGATTTTTTATCACGTGCACCAATTGCTGCGAGTTAAACCAGCTTTTTGCTGGTCTAGCTTGCATCAACCCCCGATCCCCTTTTCACAGCGCCTGCATGAAATATTTGGTACAAGCCACTGTGAGATGAGTGAACTGCTGCAACTGTACTCGAGCTACTAAAATCGGGCGTAGTTGTGGCAAAGGCGCTTGGTGCAGCTCTGCCCAAAAATGGATTGGATGCAAGATTTTTTTTTTTTTTTGTAAATAAAGTTTATTAAGGATGGTACTTCTCATAGATTAAACTGTAATAATACCTAGCATTCATATGGCACAGTTGCATCCATATATTTCAAGACTTACAAGTGAAACTATAGAACTATCATTCGTTTAATTTAATTTTTTATTTTATACTGGAAAAGCTTGGGGGCAAACTGCCTATTTTCACAAACATTCAGCTGTCCAGTTTTACACAGGTGTATATATATACAGTAATAAAACACAAGGTTATAAATATAAAATGTGAGAAAAGCATGTACAATGCAGAAAAGTTAGGCACAAAACAAAGGGTGAAAATACAATGAAACATAATTCATACATTTTCAGAGAAGTAAAAAGCGGTTACATACAGCAAACCACAGTATTAACAGCAAGTCCAATAATTTGTATGCATTTACATTACTAGTCCCAATGGAAGGGAGGGGGAGAATTATACAGCAAAAGAAGTTTGGGGGGGGGGGGTGAAAATAATGAGGTGGCTAGGATTAGAGAAAAGAGGGATTAAAGAAAAACAGAAACATAGAAACGTAGAAGTTGACGGCAGCTAAGGACTGCAAGGCCCATCCAGTGTGCCCATTTCTTTTTCTACCTTATAAATGTGCCATTGGCCTTTGCTCTGTCAATGGCCTATCTATTTCTACTCATCTGTATTACTCCCTTATGCATATCCCATGCATGTTTGAAGCCCTGCACTGTATTCATATCCACCACTTCTTGAGGTAGGCCATTCCATGCATCCACCACCCTTTCTGTGAAAAAGAACTTCCTAACATTACCCCTTAATCAGCCTCCCTCTAATCTTATGCTGTGTCCTCTTGTCCTGCTATTTTTCTTATATTGAAATGTTAGACTCTTTCACCTTGTTAATGCCCTTAAGGTGCTTGAATGTTTCGATCATATCACCTCTCTCCTTCCTTTGCTCTAGGGCATACATATTGAGCTCCATTAATCTGTCCTCATATGTTTTCTGATGCATTCCCTGCACCATTTTGGTTGCCCTTTTCTGGACTGCCTCAGTTTGGTTAATGTCCTTGTGAAGGTGTGGCCTCCAGTACTGCACACAGTACTCCAGATGGGGTCTAACCAGTGTCTTGCAAAGAGGGATTATTACCTCCCTCTTACGACTCGTGATACCCCTACTAATACACTCTAACATCCCCCTAGCCTTACCTACTGCTTTAGTGGTCTGCTTGGATGATTTCAGGTCATCGGTGATGATGATGCCCAAGTCTCTTTCTTCTCTTGTGATTGCCAGCAACTCCCCTCCCAACCTATAGGTGGCTTCGGGGTTTCTCTTTCCTATGTGTATGATCTTGCACTTCTTTGCATTAAACCTCAGTTGCCACTCTTCTGACCATTTTGCTAGTTTATCCAGATCTCTTCTCATTCTGCCCACCCCATCTGGATCATCTACTCTGTTGCAGATCTTGGTGTCATCTGAAAACAGACAAACCTTACCCTCCAGTCCATCTGCAATGTCACTGATAAAGATATTGAAGAGGACTGACCCCAGGACTGATCCCTGAGGTACCCCACTTGTGACTTGCATCTCTTCTGACTGTATACCATTTACCCACCACCCACCAAGAGGGCAAATATCAGCGATATTGTGGGGATTAATTGAGTCAGTGCCCTTTGGGTATAACCCAGGCAGTAGAAAAAAACATGATATACTACGTAGAACAGTTGCAGGGGGTTTCTTGAGCAGGTGCTCCTTCACATTCACCTTAAAAGTACTAAGGGAAGGGCTGCCCACAAGGTTAGAGGAAGAGTGTTAAAGAGCTTGGGACCTCTGTAGGTAAGCGATCTCTGCCCCAAAGAGGTGTTACAGTATGGGATCCAAAATGGGGATGTGGTAGCACTCCTAGTTAGCTAAGTGTGGGAGGCCTTCTTGAAAAGAGAGGAGACACTGTGGGGTAGTTGGTTGTTGAGGATTATGGATAGTAACATGGCAGCCTTCCATGTGAACCTGTCCTCTAGGGTGAACCATTGTACTGACTCGTACAGACTGAGCACAGCTGTGGGTATGATGGAGTAGCCCAGTCACAAACCTGATAATGTTATTGTATGCCATTTTGAGCTTATTGAATGTGACGGAATTACTTTGATGAGAGTAGATGATGGATCCATAGTCTACCAGAGGTAGTAGTAAGCTGGTCCCCAGCCTATATCTTGATTTGGGGATAAAGAATTGCCTGATCCTGTAGAGGAGCCCACGTCTCTGGTGAATTTAATTTCCTAACTGTTATGTGATGGATGAAAGAGAGGTGCTTGTCCACTGTTAGGCCAAGGTATTTAAATTTGCGAACCAGCTCAATGATCATGCCATCATTATCAAGGAGGGTGACATCAAAATTAGATGGATTACATGTGCCAATGAAAATCACACTTTAGTTTTTTTTTTTAGTTCAGGACCATTCCATGAGTGGTGAACCAGAAGTTAAGGCTGTGGAAATCTGTTTCAAGTTTAGAGATAAGGGTGGAGGGTTTAGTGTCCTTACAGTATAAGGCATCGTCGTCAGTATATACAGTAGGTTGATGTTGGTATGCAAACAGGCGGAAGATATGTTGTTGATAAAGAGACAAAAAAGGAGGGGCCCAAGTATTGACCCTTGAGGAACTCCATACTTAAACAAGGCATTCAGATGAATGGTGTTTCTCAGTCACTATCATAGACTTATACTGGATTCTATCCAGATAACACTGATTAGCGCCCATATTTTGACAGTGAGTTAGTCCACAGGAAAGAACACTAACCTAATGTATTGCTGCCTTATCCATTTCCAGTGGTGTTTGTTTGGTCTCTAGAATCATCAACAGCCACTCCAAGTGTACTTAGGAGGACCTGACGGGATCAATCCCAGGCTACTAAAGGAAGGAGCCCAATCCCTTGCCAGACCCCTGACATGGCTTATTAATAGATCCCTAATTGAAGGAACTGTTCTGAGCCAGTGGAAACAGGCAAATGTGGTCCTTATCCATAAGGGTGGCTCGAGAGAACACATAAGCAACTATAGTCCTATCTCCCTGCTCTGTACCCTTGCAAAACTGCAAGAAAGGCTAGTTTACGGCCAACTCCGTGAATACCTGGAGTTCTATCAGCTCCTAGCCCCCTCCCAGCATGGTTTTCGATGGAATCATAGAACTGACACTGCCCTCACCTACCTCACGGTTGACGTACTCAGAGCAATGGATACTGGGAAGCTGACGGGTGCAGTTTTTATAGATCTGTCCAAGGCATTAGACCTTGTGGACCATGACCTGCTGCTAATAAAGCTAGACAAAATCGGTCTAGACCCTTTCGCCCTCGAGTGGTTTGACAGCTATCTATCTGGCCACACACAGAGGGTCATTTGGAAGGGTGCACTGTTCAACCCACTACCCATAAAGAAGGGAGTACCACAGGGCTCAATCCTCGGTCCCCTCCTGTTCTCTCTGTTCACCATCGACCTAAACCTCCACTGCGGGGGCAGCTCGGTTGTTCAATATGCGGATGACACAGTCATCTACTACTCCTTGGATAATCTGTCTGCGCTAGGTCCTCTCCTCGAAGCAGACCTCACGACCCTTGAGGCCTGGCTACTATCAAACAGAATGGTCCTCAACACAGGCAAAACAAAAGCCATGCTGTTTGGTCCCAGATCCCTTGGACAAGACAGGACCAACTCCCTACAGCTTCACTCACGTGCTGGCAAAAGCACTGAAGTGCTGGACTCCCTAAAATACCTAGGGCTAACAATTGACCACTGTCTCTCCTTCAAGACCCACGTTGATCAAGTAACCAGGACCATCCATAGCAAACTTGGGACCTTGTACCGGTTAAAAGACCAGCTTATCCCAGAAACTAGACTTGTAATTGCCTCTAGTGTCCTGCTCCCTACACTTACCTACGCTGTCCCTGTATTACAGGGCCTGTCCAAACAGGAGTTCAACCTGCTACAGGTTCTGTACAACAAGATAGCTCGGTTCGCAACTCATGGTCACTCTAGAAGCCACCATTGTGATATTTTGGCCCAACTGCAGTGGCCGTCATTCGCTTCTCGGAAACAGTACCCCCTGCTCTGTCTGGTGTTTAAGTTACTCAGCCCCGCAGCTCCTCCCAGCCTAGAAGAAATGATCACTCCCAAACACAACCCTCGGAGGCTTAGGACCTCAGATCGGACTCTGTTGGAAATTCCTAGGGTTAGGACTAACGCGGGCGGCAAATCCTTCTCCTATATTGCCCCCCACCTGTGGAACAAACTTCCACCATCAGTACAGGAAGTCCCTTCTCTTCTGAACTTTTGTACTTGGCTGAAGGCCCACATGACCGAGACCACCATCTGTCACTGTCATGGCACCTGATATCCCTCCCACCTCCCACAAAATAATGTCAACCCTATCACTTGTTCACCACTGCTCGCCACAGGCCTTATGTCACACTCACAGACCTCAAAGAAAGGTTTTTATCATACAATTCACACTTGTTTATCTAAATGACTTTGAAAAATTGTTATTGGTGTGTAACCTGCTTAATTATCTGCACTTACTCTGTAACCAATTGCATCCGCTTCTCACCCTGTAATGTTATCTCTGGGTTGCCCCTCAAAAAGGGACCTTCAGGGCCCAGTGGGATACCCCGTCATCAAAATTTAATAAATAAATAAATAAATGATTTTGACCATTGACATTAAAATAGTGCTTTTCTAACTTCATACATAAGAACAGATTGTTCAGCCATTGTGCTATCGTAGGTGATGATACACGGAGCCAGTTTTGCGCTACAGTTTTCCTGGCAATGACCAGAGCCAAGTTCCACAATTTGTGAGCACTACTGGCACCCCTCACCCAACATTATTTCAAAATCCAACCCCAGTATATAGACAGCAGCCATTGTAGGCAACTCACATTGCAATACCTTTTCCATTAACTGGTGGGTCTGTGTCCAAAAGGGGGCAACTTTGTGGCACGCCACAGCCTTGTGTATAAAGTCACCCCTATTTGACATTTAGGACACTGAGGGTCCCTAGAGTTGTTATACTGGTGCAGTTTATGTGGGTTTAAGTATGTCCTAAGTAGGTAGCATAATTGAATTCTTCCCATTTTTACTGGATTTGGAACATAAGCGTACATGGTTTATGCCTGACTGCCAATCCTTACCTGTAAGTTGGATGTCTAAATCACATTCCAATAGCCCCCTAGACTGAATCTTTGGTTCTGGAGCTGCACCAATGAGTGGCTTATATTTATAGCTGTCAGGGGTCTGGAATTAGGTTGAGGCCTAATCCGGTGCTATCTAAGGAGAGCCTGTTGGAGTTGCACATTATACCCTTTCATGACCTTAACCACTGCAATCAGATTCACTCATGGAAATATTCTTCCCTCATGCCCAGTCATTTTGTGTATACCAACCCAGATCCCCATTAGCTGCTTTTTGTAAGGATTACCTCTTAATACAGGTATTGTGGGCTTGCTGACAGGGAGTGCTGGACTGTGGGGCCCTGGGGTGAAATCGCCAGTGGCTTTTCACTGAAGCAGGCTGTTTTGAACAAGTGGTGAGGTCGGGGTTACAGGGTGGCTCATGACTTTGGAATGAAGTGGCGTAGAGGTCTGTTTTTTTGTGTGGGATTTGCTGGGGGTATGCTTGCTCGGATTCTGCAATGTAGCACTTTTCAAATCAGTTACTCTTTAAGTCCTGCCTTCTTCTATTATTAGCTACCTATTAGCTAATTAATTGCTGTCTACTGTGTTGCATTTCTACTGTTGCTGTCTTACAACTGTACATATGTGGATTGTTTGCAATTTCTCTACTGATTACTTGAATGTATGATCTCCCTTTTAATGCTGTTTTGTTTGCACAATTGTGGATTGATTGTAATTTCTTTACTGGTTACCTGATTATTTGCTCTCCCTATTTCCCCTTCCCCCCAGGACGTACGGTGAGAAGAAACCCCACCCTTGATAGATGTGCCTTTTGAGAGAATTGCAATGGATGTGGTCGGTCCTTTAGACAAAAGTAAAAAAGGGTAATAGATTTGTCCTGGTAGTATGCGACTATGCTACTCGATACCCAGAAGCAGTTCCAATGCGTACTGTCACAGCTTCAAAAGTTGCAGCAGAGCTTGCAAAACTTTTCAGCAGAGTGGGTATACCTCAAGAAATTATCACTGATCAGGGTAGTAATTTTGGTGCTGCATTACTTAAGGAGCTGTACAGACTACTAAGTATCACTGCCATGCAAACCTCCCCCATCACCCTCAGACAGACAGTCTTGTTGAGCATTTTAACCCATCCCCAAAATGCATGTTGAAAAGGTTTGTAAAAGGGAAAGGGAAAGATTCGGACTAATACTTGCCTTACCCACTTTTTGCTTACAGAGAAGTGCCACAGGCATCAACAAGGTTTTCACCATTTGAAATGCTGCATGATAGGCAGCCAAGAGGGCCACTGGATGTGATAAAAGAAACGTGGGAAGATAACACCACTCAAAAACAATCTATGTCTTATATGTGCATCCTAAGAAAGAAGCAGGCAAAATATGTTGAAATTGACCATAGTAATCAGGAAGATGCCAAAAACCAGCAGAAGGTATATTATGACCATGGGGTAAAAGAAAAAGGTTTTGAGCCAGGTGAAAAGGTTTTGCTACTGTTACCCACAACTGAAAATAAACTGTTAATGAAGTGCCAAGGGCCTTATAGAGTGCTTAAACGTACTGGCACCATGAACTAAGAGACTGACACCCCTGACAGGAAACAATCCTACTAAGATATACCATGCTGATATCTTCAAGAAATGGGTTGAAAAAATGCCAAAAGCAGCTTTGCTAGTTTTACCAGAAACTGAAAAAGAAGATACTGATGCAGTTTATGATAGACTGGAACAAACTGTAACTGCTGATGCTGTAAAGGTGAATGTTTCATTAACCCTGAACAAACCGCAGAAATTCGTAACTTGCTAAAGACATTTAACAGTACTTTTACCACAGTACCAGGTCAAGCAAAAGGGACTGAACATGTGATGGTGCCAAGGAATGCTTGCCCTGTGAGGCAAAAGACATACAGGTTATCAGAGTGGGTAAGAGCTGACATGGCAAAGGAAATACAAAAAAATGAAAGAACTGGGTATCACAGAGGAGTCGAGGAGTGCTTGGTCATCTCCAATGGTAACAGTAAACAAAAAAGAAGGGGGTGTTAGAATCTGCCTTGATTTTAGGAAGCTTCATCAAGTGTCAGAATTTGACAGTTATCCTATGTCCAGAATAGATGATTTGGTGGACAGACGAGGAGTGCAAAGTATATCGGTGCCCTCGATCTCACCAAGGGTTACTGACAAATCCCTTTGGCCAAAGAATCTAAAGACAAAACTGCATTTGCCACTCCTGTTGGATTCTATCAGGTCACCACCATGCCATTTGGTTTACATGGTGCGCCAGCTACATTCCAGCGGTACATGGATGTAGTCTTATCCCTTCACACTGGTTATTGTGCTGCATACCTGGATGATGTTGTGGTGTACAGTCCAGACAGAAAAAGCCACCTGGAACACCTACAAGCAGTTATCCAAGCTATCAAAAATGCAGGTCTGACTATTAATCCTACCAAATGTGAATTAGGCATACAGGAAACCAGATATTTGGGCTATGTGTTGGGAAATGGAGAAGTTAAGCCAGAAATTTCTAAAATAGAAGTTATAGCTAACAGCCCTGTCCCTAAAAGAAAGAAACATGTCAGGTCATGTTTAGGGCTTGCTGGTTATTATCAAAGATTTGTTCCCAACTTTGTTGAGTTAGTTACTTCCCTCACTGAACTCATGAAAAAACAGTACCCAAATAATGTGAAATGGACCACAGAGTGTGATGAAGCTTTTCAAGCCATTAAGGCTGCATTATGTTCAGCCCCTGTTTTAAGAAGTCCAGATTTTAAAGAACCATTTTTGTTTCAAACAGATGCATCAAAGGTAGGTCTAGGTGCAGTCCTGAGTCAAAATATAAATAGGACAGAACATCCTATTTTGTACATAAGTAGGAAGTTGCATGGCAGAGAGAAAATATACTCCACCATCGAAAAGGAATGTTTAGCAGCAAAGTGGGCCATGGAGTCCCTTAAGTTTTATTTGCTAGGAACTGACTGTGTACTTATAACAGATCACAATCCTCTCTGTTGGCTTAACCAAATGAAAGATAAAAATTCCAGAGTCACAACATAGTACCTGGTACTACAGCCATTTAAATTCAAGGTGATACACAAATCTGGTAAAAAGAATAGCAACGCTGCCTTTCTGTCAAGATATGGATCAGGAACTGAGGGATCTGAAGGCTGAAAAACAAATGTATGAGTTTAAACTTTACTGTTTGCTGTTCTCCTATGGAAAAAAGGATACTGCACATGTGCTTAATTTTTGAAAATTAGAAGCTAATGCTAGTACAGAATTAATAGAAAGTTTTGGAAACCTGTTTGATAAAACAGATTCCCTCTTAAGGATGGGGTGTATGTGACAGGGTTAAATAGGACCCTGTCCCAATTGGTATGGAGAGTTTGAATGCAGGGATCTGCTCTATACTTTCCTTTCCTGTTTCTTGTCTGTCTGGTTGTGCAACCATATTTTTCTGTGGGACCTAGGATTTGATCAACTCAACAGTCTCGCAGTTCTTTGCCTCTCACTGTCTCTCAGTCTTCCCTTGCTGTTTCTGTCTTTTCCTCCTTTGTATATCTGCTGGTATAAAAATATATGCAAACCATTATGAGGAAATGGAATTGATATTGGGCTCCCTTTGTTTAGAAATTGTATAGTGTTACTGTTGAAATGTATATAATTATGGTTTGAGATAACTGCAAAAAGCTATTGGGAACGTAAGGTGTTAACCTGAAATGCAATTTTTAAGCCTTTTGCAGAAGCTGTGGAAAAGGGCATCAGTTCTGGGACATTGTGTTCCTGCCTGCACTTGCCTGAAATATACAAGAACATTTTAGAAACAAAAAACAGGATGCTTGTTAAGAAGGGAGGTTGCAAGGACTTATAAGAGAGAGAGGGCTGCAATGTTTTGAGAGACACACAGAAACTGAAGAAAAACTCTGATGGATCTTCTCTATTTATTCTGCCTTTGTAAATATACAGAACAAGTTTATTTTTTTATGTTACTGCTAGTACAAATAAATACTTTTTGCAAATTCTACAACTGCTCCTGGTTTTCCTATGCTTCTTGACCTGTGCTTCGACAACAAGGTCATTATGGTTTTCCAAGGAGGTAGCAGGGAAAGTGAAAGCCAAAAAGATCGCATTTGGGCAATACAAAAAGATGCAGGCAGAAGGGGACAGGGAGAAGTACCAGGAGAAGCAGAAGAAGGCAGAGAGGTCAATAAGGGAAGCCTAAGCTCAGACAGAAGAGTGCATTGCAAAATCATTGGGTAGAGGGGACAAAACCTTTTACAGGTACATAAGTGAAAAAAAGGGCAAAGGGAGGGATAGTGAGACTGAATGAGGAGGATGGGGCTGCGTGGAGGATGACAACAGTAAAGCTGACATACTGAACAGATATTTCTACTCAGTCTTTACTGAGGAAGAGGAGGTTAATGGGCCTAAAGGGAGTATAAGAGGTGGGAATGGCACAGAAATGGACACAAGTCCCTTTACACGGGAAAGGGTCCTAAAGGAACTGGAAAGAATAAGAGTCGATAAAGCAATAGGGCCTGATGAGGTGCACCCCAGGGTCCTAAAGGAACTAAGAGAGGTGGTAGCTGAACCTCTGACAATCCTGTTTAGCCAATCACTGGAAAAAGTGGAGGTACCCAAAGACTGGAGGACAGCAGATGTAGTCCTCTTATACAAAAGTGGGAACAAAGAGGAAGCGGGAAACTACAGACCAGTCAGCCTGACCTTGGTAGTGGGGAAGATCATGGAAGCACTACTGAAGGAGAGATTGGTGGAACATCTTGTTGCCAATGGACTACAGGACCCCAGGCAGCATGGTTTTACCAGAGGTCATGCCAGATCAGCCTCATTGAATTTTTCAACCAGGTGACAAGGGAGGTGGATCAGGGGAGGGCAGTGGACATGGCCTATCTGGACTTCAGGAAGGCCTTTGTCACTGTGCCACATAGAAGGCTATTAAGCAAACTGGGGAATATGGGAGTGGGCAGAACAGAAGTGCAGTAGATAGGTAATTGGCTGGGCAGCAGGACACAGAGGGTGGTGGTAAATGGCTGTCACTCCACAGAGGGAAGAGTGACCAATGGGGTACCACAGGGATAAGTGCTGGGACCGGTTCTATTCAACATCTTCATCAGTGACATTGTGCAGGACATAGAAGGCAGAATTTCTCTGTTCACTGATCACACAAAACTCTGTAACAGAGTAGACGTGACAGAGGGTGTAGACAGAATGAGGAGGAACCTGCAGAAACTTGAAGAATGGTCAAGGGTTTGGCAGTTGAAATTCAATGCAAAGAAGTGCAAGATAATCCATATGGGGCACAAAAACCCTGGAACAATATATCAGTTGGGGGGGGTGAGGATATAGCATGCACCAAGCAGAAAAGGGACCTTGGGGTTATCATCGCTGATGACCTCATGGTAGGGAAATAGTGCAACAAGGCAGCAGGTAAAGCAAATAGGATGCTGGGATGCATAGGCAGGGACATCACCAGCAGGAAAACAGAGGTCATAATTCCACTATACAAGACAGTAGTGAGGCCCCACCTGGAGTACAGTGTACAGTTCTGAAGACCTTACCTATGTAATGACATAGACAGGGTGGAGAATGTTCAGAGGACAGCAACAAAGATGGTACTGGGATTGCATCACAAGTCCTATTAGGACAGGCTGAAGGACTTGAATATGTACTCCCTGGAGGAGAGGAAGGAGAGAGAAGATATGATAGAGAAATACAAGTACCTTGCAGAGAGGAACAGGGTGCAGGAATACATTATTTTCTAGTAAAAAAGATGTTTCAGGACTAGAGGGCATGGGATGAAATTAGAGGGAGGGCGATTCAGAGGAAATGTGAGGAAGACTTTCTTCACAGAAAGGGTGGTGGACAAGTGGAACACCCTGCCAGAGGAACTGGTGGGGGCTGAAGCAATCCCGGGATTTAAGAATGCATGGGATAGACATAAGAGAATTCTGGAGGTCAGGGGTAAGGGGCAACAGACTTCTAGGAAAACATAAACTGAATTTACAAGCTCAAATGGGCAGACTGGGTGGGCCATAGGCCCTTATCTGCCTACAGTGTCTATGTATCTATGTATCTCTCTGGATCTTTCAACGTGGTTCCTGTTAACCCCCTGGCCCTAGAGGCAATCAGAAAGCAAGGGTGATCTCAGCCCAGTGTCTGTCAAGCTCTGCAACAGGAACCATAGTAGAAAGTGGGTTTCGCTTACGTGTTTCCCACTGCTCGCATTCACCTAGAGCCTAAAATAGCCCAGTAGAAAAGAACCAGTATCAGCTAATACAATACAGCATCTAATAGTAGCTTGAACAGAACAAAATGCAGTTTTATATAATACAATGGAGCACTATCCTGCAGTAGCTGAGCCCCCTTTTTTCCCTAATCAAGAGAAGCAGCTAAACACAACACAGTAGCATTGAATTATGATCCATGGTTCAGTTTAGCACTACGCTGTAAAACGTTTCACACCATCTGTAGCTAATGCAGACCCAGTACTATACAGTCCTGCTTGCTATACAAATATGGGAAACTGACACTCTTTACTCCTAAACAGTTCCCACATAACCTATAGTTAAAGCAGACACTAGGCTATAGACTGCTGCTTGCTAAACTATGGGTAGGTTACACTGAATGCCACTGAATAGTACATAAGAGAAATTATCCATCTGTAATAATTTTGAATGACGAATGATAAAATGACCAGCCGCAATGATTAGACTAATATAAGGACCCCTCACTGCCCTTTACGCTCCAGTATGACAGACCCTCCGAGAGATCCTCAGACTGATCAGGTGCAGTACATACTTCTTATAATGATCTTTAGGTAATGACTAGACGGTAAATAACTACATATTATCAGCTAGTAAATGCACCCAGTCAGTGCACACGGTATGCACTTCTGGTCGAAAAACCTTTAACAGTACTTCACTCCCCAGTATGTCACACCTTCAGAGTGATCAGGTGCAGTACACAGTTCTAATATAATAATAATAACCCTTCGATGTACAAATTAAATCAAGCCACCTAAGCACATTCCATGTCACCGTACTGTAATATAACCCTTAAATGCCTGTAAAAGTTCACACAATATTTACAGTTAATAAGTACAGCATCTAATCTCATGACATGCTATTTGCTATACCAAAAGTCCACAGTTCAATATGTGGGGAAAAGTAGTGGTAACCCAAGTGGAAGTATTACTGTTCATTCTGAACTAGCATAACTTGGTAGTGTCATCAACGTCTATCTTTCTGTGCTGCTGGGAACTTGTCTGTAAATTCCCACAAGAGACTCTGCAGAACTCAATGGTGAATGGGTTAACTTACACAGGCATGAAGCTAACAGTGGGAGGTAAATCTGCTCTACAGATCAGGAAAGTGAAACACAAGCAAGATGCCATGATTATGCTCCAGTGACTGCTATGTTTTTGCAGCAGCTCTAAAACAAATGAATTCAAGCAATGAGTTCTTGGGTTAGTGGGAGAAGGGAAACTGCTCTTTTATGTAACGGATTGCTACTGTGGCAATCCTCCACTTATTCCACTGCACTCCTGTAAATAAGATAAACGTCGACAGACATGGACGAGCGCTAAATGTCACAGAGTTTTTTTCCCCCTGCTGTTTACTGTCAGAGTGGGCTCACCCAAGCAAACCCTGACTATTTTGCAACATGCCTCAAAACTGCGATAGTGCAGAGCAGGGAAGAATACTCCCGATAACAGAAGAATTCCCAAGCAATCCTCCCTTCTCAGTACATTCCCCAAGAACACACTGTGTTCACACTGCACTTCCTGACTTTGTGAAGGAGCACTGAAAGTGCTAAAGGAAGTACATCACAGAGAAGCGGTGATACGTAGGGGTCAGCCAGCTGAAAACACTGGGGGGGGGCCATATTTACTGCAGCACAGCAAAGGAAATGTGCACAGGAGTGAGGAAACAGGGACACAGCATGAAATCAGAGGTATTTTTGCACGGATACATAGCATAGAATACATCATGATAAAAACTTTCTGGTGTTAAGAATAGGCTGTCTGTGTGTAAGAGTGTATCCAGACAAAGACATTGTAGTTTTAGTGATGCTTCATTTGACTGGACGGCACTGCAGGCATTTGTAGTTGCGGTTGCCAATGGTATTCTTCTCCTGCTATTTCTTCACTGCCAGCTCTGACTTACTAACCGAGGCAGTACTGGAATCTGTGCAGTGGGCAGCATTGAGAGAAAGCAGAGCCAAACAGGATGTGGTTCTCATGTGATGGTGAAGAATTAGCTGACTACTTTGATGAGGAAACCAGTTATGTCACACTGGTATTGTCTGAGGATTCTTCATCTGAGGGAGAGCATTCTAGTGAGGAAGAGGTTAAGGAATGTGCTGTGCCTGATGTGGTTACAGTATCTGGAGACAGAAGGTGGACTGAAGATTTAACACCAGTGTCCATAGTGCCATTCACTCAGCCTGTTGGGCCTGTTCATGTGCAAGACAAAGAGAAGCGAGAGACAGATTTTTTTAATCTCCTCTTCAGTGAGGAAATGTTTGAGTTAATTGCCAGGGAAACTAATCAAAATGCAGCTCGACAGCAGTCCACCCAGCCTAATCCTAAATGGACACCTACATCTGCAGCTGAGGTAAAGGCTTTTTTGGGAATGCAAATGTTCATGTCTATTGTTGCCCTGCCCAGATACAGGATGTACTGGGCCCTGGATGAAGTATATGGGAATTTCTTCATCCGCAATATAATGCCCAGAGATAGGTTTGAAAAAATCCTGCAGTACTTTAATCTGAATGACTGCACAACTAACCCTGCTAAAGGACAATCTGGCCACGATAAGCTAATTCAAGTCCGCCCAGTCTTCGACAGCATTGTACAGGCCTGCAAAGCTGAATACTTGCCTCACAGAGATGTTGTTGTTGATGAAGCTATGATTGGCTTCCGTGGGCGACTTGCGTTCAAGCAGTACATGCCACAAAAGCACAGACATTATGGCATAAAGGTGTGGGTTCTTGCAGACTCTCACAATGGATATGTCTCTGACTTCCAGATCTATACAGGGAAGGTAGAATCTGGTACCGAACAAGGATTTGCAGAAAGGATTGTCAAAGAACTGACCCAGGGCTTAAAAGGAAAAGCACACCATGTGCACTTTAATAATTTCTTCACCTCCACAAAATTAATGGAGGACCTCCTTCAAAGTGGTATTTATTCATGTGGTACTGTGCGGATCAACCACCAAGGATGGCCCTTGGGACTGAATGGAATCACTGCTCAAAAGCAGAAATGTGGCTGGTTCAAGCAGTACCAGTGTTCAGCTGTTCTGGGCACTGTTTGGATGGACAGACAACCAGTGTTCCTTCTGTCAACCAACACAGATCCAACTGAGAAACCCATAACTGTCTCACGAACAAGAAAAGATTGCTCCAAGGAGGAAGTGGTCAGCCCGGTTGTTCTCAGTAACTACAACATGTATATGAATGGTGTGGACATTGCTGACCAACTCCGGACACAGTATCCATCGGTACACAAGTCAAATAAATGGTGGCATTATATTTTCTGGTTTCTGTGGGACTTGAGCATTGTTAATGCATATGTCCTGTACAAAGAATCACCAAACCACATGAGGAAGAACGGGAATGGAAAGGTTATGCAATGTTCACAGCTGGACTTCAAGATCGCATTATCTAAACAGCTCATGGAGGGATACCGTCCAATGCGCAAGAGGAAATCCTTCCCCCATCCAAACCCAGCCATGGCAGAGGGTGGGCACTGGCCAGCAAAAGCACCAAAGCGAAGATGTAAGAACTGTTCTTCAAAAAAGATTCGAGCGGACTCATCGTATGCATGCTCAACATGCCAAGTGAATCTGTGCGTAAAGTGTTTCAAAGAATACCATGAATCCAAAATAGACACAAGCATTCCCTGTGCTTTTCCATAGCATTATCACACTGTAAAAAATCAAAATTATTTGACAGTGAGAGAGGCAGGGGAGTAGAATGACCTATATCATTGTACTTCACTGTTTATCTTTCAGCTGCCCTTTTCTCAGCTCTGGGACGCACCTGAAAAAGGGCCATTGGCTCAAAGGGCCAACCCAGTTAACAAATAAAAATAACTAGCTCACTAACTAAATGGTGACTACAGCACAGATCTGTGAACCTTGAAGCCCATATTTGAATCCCACAATGGTCATTTACTGTGTAACACTGAGTAAGTCACTTTAAGCTCCCTGTGCTTATCTTTGCTCTACATTCACTCCCATTTTGGTACACTGTGAATCTTACTATATGCTGAAAACAACAGCAACATCCCCTGCTGCCCTCTCCTGGATTGGTAAGTGCCCTGCGAGTCAGTCTGTATTAAAAGCACTATGTCATACCAAATTCCTTTTGTTTTACACATTGTCTGACCCTGATCAAGTCATTTAATCACCCGTGTCTATACTCTGTCTCTCTCTGTCTCTAATCTACGCAAGAGCTACTTTAATCTTAGTATTCTCTCCCCTTCCGCTCCTGTATTGTAATGTGCTTTGAGAAGCATTTTACGTAAGTGCTATATAACAACAAATAGCCTTTTTTTTCTTTATTAGAGTATTAAATAAGCCAAACATACTCATTAGCAGTTCTGTGCGTGAAAGCACTAATTCACCGTGAAAATGCATAGTGCATGGCACAGACTGATTAGCAAAATAAAAAAAATGCTTTACTTTTAATGTGCTTTGAATATGTAAACCTGAATAAAGACATAAAAAAATATTTAGCAGTCCTGTGGAATGAACTTCAGAAATGGCTAGCAATAGCCTCTGATATGCATAGCATTTTGTTGTGCTGTATCAGCTATTTGTAACATGGCCCAAAAAACAGTAGGTCAAACAAGGAAAACAATTGGTGGAATAGCATCAGCTGGTCGAAGAGCAACACGGTATTATGGCACAATAATGCCATGTTGAGAGCGTGAACACACTTAGAAAATATTGAGTGTTGTATCTAGTAGCGGGAGTTAGACCAATAGGTGGCGCCAGGAACAGAGAGAGTGAAAGGGAAGCGGGAGACTGGACAGAAACAGTTCAGCAATGTGCTCGACGGTGGGTAAAGTGCAAGTACAGAGACGAATGAAAGATACAGTTAGCGTTTGCCAGCCAGTCATCTAGTAGACACTGTAGTACTCGTAACACAGTGAAAAAGAGCAGTGTGAAGCATAACCTAGTAACACATAAGAAGAGATAGGGAAAGTCTGTTCGTTCTTTCAAAGTGACACCTATTGGTCAGAATAATGACCAAGTGCCGTGACAAAATGGGATGTGTTCTGCACTGCTGTGAGTGTCAATGGCTGTGTCCAACAGTTACCAGGACACAGTATATTAGTGAAAGTGACAGCTGTGCTTCTTTCTAGGGACAGATGTAACTGATGCAAAGAATAGTGTTCGGAGCACAGTTCAGTGCTAAAAGGAGGAGGTCAAGAAAGGTATTGTAAGGAAACAGAACAAAATCGCTATGCTGTTTTCAACGCGCCACCTATTGGTCTGAATAAATAACCAAGTCTGCAGCCAAAAGGGGGCTCTTAAGTACTCGCTGAAATGTCAAGCCGTCTGCACACAAAAGTCTAGCAGATGTCATGAACCTGAAAGTGTGCTGTGTGTTGCGCCGCAAGTTACCCAATTGACAGAGTAGTACTCCCAGGAGAAAGGCATGTTAAAACACCGACCCTAGGCAAGAGATGAGTGAGAAAGCGATGAAAAGTGGTGAGGTGTTGTAAAAGCGCCACCTATTGGTCAAAATACTGAGCTGCGCGGTGTACAGGCACCTCACACAACATTAGTCACTGTTGGGGCATAATAAAGTATGCACAACTAAATTGGCCCCACAATCCATCAGGGCATGAATCCCAGATACAAATGGATGCACAGCAATTGAGCACGCAAGTAGAACTACCAATAGTTGAGCTGGTATCGTTATTAAATCTGTAGCTTCCTACGTAAAGCAGACTTGCAACATGTCATAAACTGGTAGACACTATTTTAGTCAATGTTGCCAGTACAACGTTCACACACACATCTCCAAGTAGATACAGCCTTAAAAAGTAATAGACATCAAGCATAATTGTGTAAATCAAAAGTCCTGCTGCTCATGTCTCTTTTATAGCAACTAAAACAGTCTCTAATTAATACTTCCATTGCACTTGCCATGTTACAAGCACATTAATTCCCTCTGAAGGTGGCATCTAATGGGGAGTTAATTCATGGTTGGACCGTTGTATGCACTCGGCCTCCAGCCTCGTGCCACAACGGTCCCAACCATGCATTAACTTCCCATTAGATGCCACCTTCATCGGTGATTAATGTTTACTTAACACACTGTTTATGATTGTTAAAATGCTGCTTATATTACCTGCTGTCATTCAATACATTGCTCGGTTTATGAAGTCATTATCATCATTACAGTAAACATGATAGGTGAGGAGAAGCAGAAGATTCTGGACATGGAGGATGGAAGTATATTCAGGACATATGATTGATTTATAAGAAATGTAAAAATCTTGCTTTGAGCAGTCCTGGTTAATCACCACTTCCACAGAACACTGACTTTAGGAGCAGCCTCAGGCCTCTTGCTGCCCACATAGGCTGGGGCACAGACCAGGTGCAACCCACAGGCAATGGTTCACTGTTGGTGGGAGGGAATGTGTGTGTGTGTGTGTGTGTGTGTGTGTGTGTCCGTGTGTCGTGTCTTCTGGCATGCTGCATGGCAAGACTCCCCTCAAATAGTCTAGGAATCACAGTATTACGCATCAGGACAAAATGGAAGGAAAAGGCAAGTCTTAAATTACAGTCCATGTTTGAGTACAAATGTTGTACCGCTGCCTTTGTTTCGTATTCAGCTGTTTGCCTCCTGGTCACTACATGCTCCTTCATTCAGCCTTTCCCTGGCAACCTCCAAATTCCCACCCATGGTGATACTGTTGGGGACCCAAACGGGGCAGGACCTGAGAGTGCCAGTACCATTATACAGATGTGCCTGTGTTCAAAGTATCTTTCTCTATTTGTTCATTTATTTATGTATAACCATCCCTTCCCAGGCTCCTCCCACCGCCCCTGACGCTGGTGAAGCCTCTGATGGCCTCGCACCACAATGCACGCTGGGGATATGTCACCCCTTGCAGCGGAGCAAGCTCCCTGGCCCACTATGAGGAGCTACTGTGGGGCTGGATGCCACCCTCCCCAGGCTGGCTCACACTGCGCTAGGCAACACTCCACGGACTGCTCTGACCCAGCTCCGCTGGCTCCATCCCGAACACAGGTCACTTACACAGAACGGCACACATTTTTGCTGGGCACTAGGGCGGTCTTGTACCACTACCTTTTGATTTCATTTTTGACTGCTCTTTTTCTCCCATCTTGTAAGATGCCCTTTTCCCATTTTGAGTCTACTTTTGCCTTTTATTTAGATTCTAAAATACCTGAAGGAGTACGCCTATAAAATTGGCTATCCCCAGGTTCTCATCATAGTTTTGAACACCCATTTTCCCATAAGGTCATTGCCAGTCTCCCACAGGATCCAAGTACTTGTTAGTAATATTGCCCATGCTGAGGGGGGGGGGGCACAGGTTAAAAAAACAGCAGAAGTGGACAGGTAAGTGAACAATGGAGCTGGAGGTTGCCAGTGCCTATGAAGGGTTGATATGGCTGGGGTATAAAAACACATAAAGAACAAATTCCAGGAGGCAGCCATACTGTACAAGGCTCTTTAGTTACTCTATGTCTTTAAAAAAATTCTAAAATGGGGGGGGGGCATGTTATCAGACTGGAGACTGGAGAAAAGGGAGCAATGTAAAACTGAATAAAAGGGTACAGACACAACATATTCAGTATAACATGCGCAGCTGATGGGTAATGTGATGAAGGGGGCATGAAAGGATGAGAAGTGACTTGGCAAGGTTGGAGGAATGGTCAGAAGTATGGCAGCATGGATTCAATGCAAAGACGTGTACAATAATGCACCTGGGAAACAAAAACCCAGAGGAAGAGTACACAATGGGGAGGGGGGGTGGTGACAACAACAAAAATGGAAAGGTATCTGGGGGTAATCATATCAGATGACCTTAAGGTTGGCAAGCAAAGTGAGAAGGCAGTAGGGAGGGCTGGGGGTTACTGGGATGTATAGGGAGAGGCATCACCAGCAGAAAACAGGAAGTTGTTATCCCTCCATACAGACAGTTGGTGAGACCCCATCTGGAGTACTGCATCCGGTTCTGGAGGCCCCATCTCCGCAAGGACGTAGACAGGATGGAGGCAGTCCAGAAGAGGGCAACTAAAATAGTGCAGGGTCTGCAAGAGAAGCCATATGAAGAAAGACTAAAGGAGCTTAATATGTATACCCTTGAGGAAAGGAGGGAGAGGGGGGACATAATAGAAACTTTTAAGTACCTCAGTGGAATCAACAAAGTCCAAGAGGGTAGCATCTATCAGAAAAAGAGATGTGCAAGAACAAGGGGACACAATTTTAAGATAGAGGGGGGACGGCTCAGGGGCAATGTGAGGAAGTATTTTTTCACAGAGAGGGTGGTGGACGCATGGAACCACCTTCTGAGGAGGTTGTGGGGTCTAAAACTGTGGGAGAATTTAAGAATGCATGGGACAGACATAAGGCAATTCTTGTGGGGGGCAGGAAGAAATAGGCTGTTGGTTAATTAGAATCTGCAGCTTATCCAGTAGGTAGGAAAATCGGCAGACTAGGTGGGCCAGGCGGTCCTTATCTGCCGTCAAAGTCTAAGTTTCTATGTTTCTACAAAAAAAACTGGAGTGAGTACTTATTGCAGCTGAGGTGGGGTCCAGGAGCTGTCACTCATTCAGCAGAGAGCATTGAATGCGAGGCATATTAAAGCAGCAGTGCAATGAAAATGAGCTAAAATTTGACCCCACCATTTTTTCTTCCTAACTGATGCCAGTGTCTTCCAGTTTATTTTGGTGGTAAAATTTCCAGTTTTCAGTGTCATTTAAGAATTTTATGAACATTTTAATGTAATTATTTCTCAAGAAAAAAAGATGGCTGCATCATTTTTGCGCAGAAATAATATTGAGGACCCCAGAAGGGTAAGAATCCAGACAAAAATGCACATGTACAGTACACAGCATAGAAAACATCCAGAAAACTCAAATCAACAATTCTGCAAATATTTTTTTATAAAAGTAGCAGAGAATTAGGTTTTTTGGAATAACTTTTTTCATTGCACTGCTGCTTTAAATGAAGGGTTTACTTATAGCACTTCAACAGCGCTGACATCCCCTACAGCAACAGCTACAATGCTGACCATCGGCACTGTAGCTATGAGATGTCGGCGCTCACAATTGGGGGGCTGTGCCCCCGAACCCCCCAGTCTCTAGGATTCTAACGCCGAGACGGGGGGGGGGGGCAATCACTCAGCGAGGCAGTCCCAATCGGCACACTGTCCACCACAGCGATGGGCGGATTTTGCTCGATTCCTACCGCTGTGGTGGTGTTTGCCGTCGGGGGTTTCGCTGCAGTGACGGTACACCCAAATGAAGCCAGAGAGGGATACTGAATTGAAACACTTCCTACAGTGTCCCCTCCTCCCAATCAGGATGCATTGCAGTGATCATGTGAAGGGCACAATCTGCCAGAGTTTGGAACAGAGATAACAAAAGCAGACTTGTGAGGCTGCATTTAGAATATTATGTGCACACATTTTTGGTCACCACTGTACTAAACAAGTACAGTGCTGTTAAGAGTAGGCATTGCTGAGGTCTAAAGAATGATTAAAGGGTTAGAGGAGCTCAGGTGTAAGAAAGACAGAAGCACGTGTATGTTCACACATGGCAAAGGGGAGAAGGGGGAGGCTTAATAGCAGGACAATGCGACTTTTAGTTGGGACAGACCGGTAGATTTAAATTTGTCCTGTTTAGCCACTGTCCCAGTAAAACAATGGTCTATTTCAGGCAGATTTGAGATTGCAGTTGAGGAAGTAACAATGTTATACGTGCTGTATGTATTTTAAAGGGACACTGTCAGCTTTCTGTGACTTTTTTTGACCTTTTTGAAACCGATGCCTTTTGTCACCTTTATTATCAGTAGTGGCATCTCTGGTCCACTGTTTCACCACAGTTGGTAATAATTCCAGTTTTGCTGTAAAACATGTTTTCTATTCGACCCAAACTTCTGCCCATGGCCCACCACTCCTGTATGTCCCCGAGTATCAGTGGTGCCGATGACGTGGTACACTTCTGCATGATGGCAATGCCATTTTATAAGCCTTATAACTTGAACATAAAAATGAGTTCACTCTTTCACCCTGATCTCAGCAAAGTAATTGATTTTCAGAAACAAGGGGTATTCCATGTACAAATGGCCTTTTGAAAAGTAAAGCCGTGGCTCTGGGCATGTGCGTCAATGTTGCCACTGATGCTCCTGCCTGGAGTCATAGCTTTCCTGGCACAGGCACTAGTGGCAGGCAGTGCGGATCTTGGGGTGGGGACAGGGGGAGGAGAGAGAGCTTCCCAGTAGGATTGGTCTTTTTGGTCAGGTAAGGCCCAGGATACAAGTCAGTTTGGTCAAATGGAGTGGGTTCTATCGGTCCCTCGCTTGGACTACTGATGGGCAGGCACTGCCTGGAAAACAGAACACAAGCAGGAGGACTGATGGATCTTTAAGGAGGACAGGACAAGAATTTCAAGTTCTTCACAGCCAGCAGCAGTCAGAGGGAGAGAGTTGGGAGGTGGGACATTAACCAGTTGTATCCAGTGTCCATTGGCAGTGTGGGCACTGGGAACAGCTGAGCTAAGCCCATGAAGGTAAGGTGAAAGATGCAGTCTGGGAGGGTTTGTGACACGGGGGGGGGGGGAGGCAGGCTGCAGGCAGAATACTTTTTTATTTGAGCATTGTTTTTTTACTGTGCTCCACTTGGTAGAGTATAGAGTAGCGAAACTGCCCATCGCAGGTGGAATCAGAATTCTGATTCCTTCTCCAATTCCAACTCTTGCACTTTAATTAAGCAACAAGGCACGACAGGGCATTGATTCTACTAGGTTTACCCCACGGTCGGGGTGCTGTAAGACAAGAAACGAAGCCGAGTGCCTTCAGCCCCTAACTGTGGGGTAAACCTAGTACTGTACAATCAACATCCCTGAAGTGCCTCATTGCTTATATAAAATGAGCCTAGAGGCAACTTTTAAAAAACAAACACTCCAAAACTTTTTAGATTCACAAAACTTATAATAAAGTGTTGCTAAATAATGTAAAATAGTCCCTCCACAGACTTTTTCACCTGTCAGTCATCTGCCTTTCTTCATATTCAGTACACTGTGTGATTGTTTACCATGGAATAGAAGAATTCAAAGCTCTGTATTATTCTAGTAGTAGAATGTGCCCCCTCCCAAAACACACACATACACACACAATGGTAACACTGAATACACAAATTCAAAATCTTTCACAGTTCCACTACCATACACACACAGGCCACAAGTGGAGCCAGAACCTCAATTTTATCTGTAGCCAGGTATGGAGCAGGGAGTTCTCTGGCAAACTGATAGAGATAGGAGTGGAATTTTTCCTGGTCATCAAAGAATCACCAGCAATGGACACTCTGAATAGTACTTGATTTTCTAAATTTGTGTAGGTGTGTCAGGAGGGGCTCTTGAGTGAAAATAACATTAAATGATTTACTTACTTTAATTTTAGGGCCTAGTTCAAGGTTTCAATACATGAGTAAAGGTTGAAGCCATGTTTGTGATGAAGATTAGGAAGCACGTGGCTTATGAATTCTATGAGTTGCCCCAGTTGCCAGGGACTTGTTTTTAGCCATTGGTAGTGCTCTCTTAAGCCAATGACCAGAACCAAGTCTCAGCCAATTAGGACACAGGGATATCCTTGTCCATTTTATATTGGCAGTGAAACAGAATTGGAGTTGGAATTACTGAAATTCCGACGGATGCACTATGGAACAGGTTCTATAGAATCCAAACCTCTTCAAAGTTCCAGATACAGTATCCCCCTCACTTAATTGAGACATGCTAAATTGGAACAGTCTTGTTAATCAGGACATTTTTGTGGGAACAAATTGTGTCTACATTAGCCCCCACTGTATGCGCCTACTGTTAATTTGGACCTTAACTACTTGCAAATAGGGGCCCTTGAGGACCCTGATTGGGCAAACAAATTGCACTAATCCAACATAAAAGCTTTTTTATGCCCCTGACTTGCTGGAGATGGCTGCCAAAAGAACTGACATGAGTGTTGCCAATGAACATGTTTTGGACACGCCAGAAGGTCCAAGTGCCTCTTCATTCACAATAGCGAAGTTGCTTAGCATTTCATAGACACATCTGAGGAGAATCAACCATCATTAGTGGTGAATTAGTAAATGGGTTTTTGCTTCTGAACAGCACAATGCGTTCTTTGGTCTGCAGTAATGAACCACAAAAGTATGTTTGCTTAATTCTATAACTAATAAAAATGTTTTGACTGAGAGGGACACAACTCACATAGTCATGAAGAATAAATGTTTTTTTAAAACACTTTATTTTCAAAGTTTTAGAAACAAAAGTCAGAGACTTCAGCTAACTGGCATCAAATGCAGACATCAGTACAGTACTATCTGACAATAACAGTACTGTTGCATGGTAAGTCAACCAAAAGGCATCAGGGCATATGTCAGGCATGTGATAATTCCATTAACAAATAACCCCAGGTAAATAATGAGATGGGTGTATACTGTACATATAGAAGTGTTCAGCTAAAGCAGCTTAGGTTGTTTTCAAGAGCTTCCAGTAGTGGACCTCAGATAGCCTCAGAGCATTCCATTTGGGCCTTGGCTCTATATTGCACCTTATCCTTGTTTGACTTTCCCTACCGCCAGGATACCCCCAACCCCCGAGGAGCCGTCGGTCGCAAGGTAAACCTCTGCCTGAAAAGAATACAAAATTAAAAAAGAAAGATAACACGAATCGCGACACAGTCAGTGAGCCAGCCTACCTGTTGGATACTCTGCTCGGCTCTGCCGTTTGAAATGCGGTTTTGGCACCTTTTTTGCTAGGCTCTGTTTCTGCTTGTTTAAGCAGTCGGTGCTTGCTCTGGAGAAACCCCGTCGAACGCTATGCATTCGGCTCCCCACCGCCCCCACCACCACCCTTGCTCGGCTCTCCCTTATATAGGGTATATTTTCCTCGTCACATGAGGCTCAAAACCAATCAGCCTACTTTCCCATTTGCTGGTTATATGGTTCCAGCACTAGAAGACCTGCCCTCATTTCTTGCTCTTACTGAAATGTCTCCTCAAGCATGGTCTTTACCATGCTGGCCTCGTCCTGCTACAGCACCCGCTCTCTCTCTGCCCATCTATACACCCCATCAACCTGCCCCCAACCAAAGCACACTGCCCCCACTCTGAACTCCAGGCTCCCCTATCGGACTCCCACACCTATCCTCAACCCATTCCCTGAATCCCTCCGTACCCTGGATTACCACCCACCCCCACCACCAACCACCGTTGTGCTACTCACAGTATTGTGTTTCCATTCACAAGTGGACACTCTCCTCTACAGCCCTCAGTTGTTCTCTCCTTCCTATCCCCTGCTCCTCCCTGGTGGGGTCCTCACGGCCACATTTGCACCCCTCCCTCAGCTACAAACCCCACGCAAAGCGCCCTTAATTCTCCTGCTGCTCCTGTCTCCGGCAATGTGAACCCAAACCCGGGCCTGTCATCCCTGCCACGCTCTGCCCACTGATGGCAAAGGCTTTGAATCGCCTTATTAACATATGCAGTCTCCCTAAGAAAACTGCAGCCCTCCAATGTTGGGTCACCCAACACTCCCGGATATTCTCATGCTTGCTAAACCTGGCTCTCCTCCTCACGCCTGACTCTGCCATCTTCCTTCCTGGTTTTACCACTTTCAGGGCCGATAGGATGGGCGAGGCGTGGAGGGTGTGCTATCACGCGCAACTCGATCCTCGGGCTTGCCCTCCCCACCCGAGCAACAAACCCATGGGCAAGCCATTACATTAAAATCACCCCTACCCTGGACGCGGTCCACTCTATCTAACTGCGGCTTATCTACCCGGGGACTAACAAAGACTCTGCAGCCTCTCTCTCCTTGACTACCTGGCTACCTTACCCCAGACTGAACAGTTAATTATGGGTGACTTAAATTCAAATTGGCTCAGCCCCTCAGCAGATAATCTGAAGAATGAGCTTGCAGCCCTTGACCTGTCCCAACTGGTCACTCAGCCCACTAGACTTAACAAAGTAACAGGAACTAGCTCCTCCTGGACGTCATCCTCTCTACCGACCTCATAAAGTCGTCTCCGTTGATGTCCTTAACGGACTCACTCAGTGACCACTCCCCAGTCATCTGCTTCTGGTCCTCCCCACCCCAGCCCTGGTTACAGCAGGACCCCTCGCCGCCGGTTTCTCCCCGGAGGTCTCGCCAACCTCAAACGTCACCTCGCCCAAATCGACTGGTCCCCATTGGCCAGTGCTCCTGACGTTAATTTTGCCCTTACCTACCTCTCCACGGCCCTCAACCACGCCTGTGATCTGTATGCACCCCTCAACACTCGTAGGATAAAAAAACGGACTGCTGCATGGATCACTCCTGCGCTGATCCAACAACTAAAAAAGAGAGATAACCTCTGGCACTTAGCTAATGACTCCTGCAGGGTTGCTGACAGGCAAGCCTGCTGTGGCAGCCCGCAATCAATGCCCTGACAATCAAGCAAGCTAAAGCCAAATTCTACCAGGCTGCGTTGACGTCCACCTGGGGCACGCTCCAGAGCTTTCTGGGATAACATTAAAGATTTAAATGGTAAGACCGCTCCCCCTCCATCCCAGATTGTCATAAATGGGACTGTCTCGACTGACCCACCTGTGATCTTAACTGCCTTAATAAAACTTTCACTGACTTAAGCGCCGTCCTCCGGCCCATTTTCTGACCGGTTGCCAAACCTCCCACGCTCCCATTCCCAGGCCGCAATTCCACTTCCGAATTATCTCACCCACGATGCCAAACCTTTCTTAATAAAGGCCCTCGCCTCTCGAACCCTACCAATGACCCTCTCGACTCCAGGATACTTCGCCTCGTGCTGGATGTCATGCTCACCCCGCTGACGCTTATCATTAACAAATCCCTATGCCTCGGCCAATTCCCTAAGGCCTGGAAGCATGCAGAAGTAACCCCCATCCATAAGTCGGGGGACCACACTCTGCCTAATAACTACAGGCCCATCTCCATCCTTCCCCCCCATCCAAAGCCTTAGAAAAAATAGTAAACACTCAGCTCTTGGAATATCTTACTAACTACAATCTTCTTTGTACCGAACCTTACGGGTTTCGCCCTGGCCATAGCACATCCACTGCCCTTCTGGAATTCTCCCACCACATTCACTCAGCACTAGACAAAGGTCATCTTGCAGAGGCAGTCTTTATAGACCTGTCAAGGCCTTGACACGATGTGCCACCCCTGCTACTAAACTCCTCAGTACACTAGGTCTCTCAGCCGGCCCCTGAAGTGGTTCATAAGCTACCTACACAACAGGTCCAAAGAGTCAAACTAAATGGGACCCTCTCTCCTACCTTCCGTATACTCGGGTGTCCCCAAGGCTCCATCCTTGGCCCGACCCTTTGCAGCCTATTCCTGAACACCCTCCCAGCTCCTGTTCCAGTAAATATTACTCTATGCTGATGGCCTGTTATCCTTGCATCACACCTGACCCTCCCACTCCAAAGCATGCTGCAAAGCGCCTTCCTCCAAACCGAAAAGTGGTTCAATAATCACCGCCTAGTTCTGAACCTAAAGAAAACTAAGTCCATGCTATTTTCTCATCGGCAAAACAATGCCAGAGACTTCCCCCTCCACATCACCACCAGCACGCCCCTCCCTCTGGAGCAGGTTACATCCTACAAGTACCTGGGCATCACCTTTGACTCCTGCCTTACTTTCCACGGCCACCTTAAAGCTCTGTTATCTGCAATGAACTCCAGGATCAGTCTTCTCTACCGCCACAAAGACTGTCTCCCTGAACCCGCCTTAAAACTAGCCATCACCTCATCGGTATTATCGCTGGCCGACTACGGTCTCCCTGTCTATGCTGCTGCTGATGCCTCTGCCTTATCCAAAGTCAGACCTCTATCAATAAAGCATGTAGGCTCCTTACGGTGCCCACAGCAGAACCCACACCTGTTTGCTATACTCCACCACAAAAATACTCACTCTTGAGGAAAGACTGATTTATCAAACCTGCCTACTGGCCAAAAATCCTTGTCAGGTCTCTGCCCTTCTGGGGTCTCTGGACCTTTGCAGGGCTGCTAGGTCCCGACCAACCAGTACACGCGCAGCCACCTCAACGTTCCCAGAGCGAGACCTCTCGCTACTAAAGATCTTTCCATCACCAAGCCCGTCCCTGGTTTAACTCCTTCCTGAAACTATCTCCAAGATCCCTGGTATTGGCCGCTTCAAAATTGCCTTCACCAGCATATTATTGACAGCCGATGTTGTAATGTTAGCTGTTACCTAGTGTCCCTACTGCCTCTATGCCGGTCCCTACTAACCTTTTTCAAGCCCCTCGCCTAACCGGTCTTATATATCTACATATTAGCTTGGACATGCTCAATTATGAATAATGTATCTATTATTGTTTTACCAATGTTAGTACCTATTAACTTGTGACTTGCTGTCAAATTGAGTCTCTTGTTGTTCTTACCAATGTTAGTACCTTCCACAAGTTTAATCCAGCGCCAACCTCGCTGTCTGCTCTCTCCAAGTGTATATTTTTTATGTATCTAACCTGTTTCGTCATTTCCCTGTCCTAACCTCACACTTTTGTTGCCTCCCCCCCCCTTTTTTGACGAGGTACCTTTGTAAACGTGTCTTTGACTCAAAGGTTGTAAATCTGATCTCTACAATAAAAAAAAAAAAAAAATATCCAGTTTCAGGAACAGCAGTGATGTAAGAGACCAATACACTGTACTGGGTGGGTCACAGACGAGGCAGCTCAGAGCTATTTTTTTCATGTTTATGAGGGCTAGCTGCCAGTGTCTCACCAGATGGGTGCTTATTACAGGGCAGCTCAGCTCCCAACAAAAATTCCAGTGGGCATTTTGGTAGTGGGTAATGTAACATACCTGTAGATATCACAGTATCGTATACTGCAAGTGAAAAAGGAGATATCTTGGTACAGGTCAGTGTGGTGTGCACGAAAATGCCCTCTTCCACCCAGCATTTAGGACACACAGAAAATCTTCTTTTTGAGCAGATGGGCTTCCAGGGACTGTTGGCGTCGTCTGCGGGTAGCCGCGTTGAAGTGCAGGCAATGCGGGTACTTGTCGACCGAGGTGGTCAGGGCCCTGACAAAAGGAGAGAGAATGGCCGCCCTTGTGTGGCAGTTGGGCGCTCCACGAAATGCGCACTTGTTTTGGAAGGTGTAGGGAACCATACACCGACGCTGGACCTGACGATGTGAAGAAAAAATACCAAAACTTTTCTGTAAAAATCGACGAAAGAACAGGGCTTTGCTAAGCACGAACTTTACATGAGATTTCAACGAAAGCCAATGGCGGGAAGAACTGGAAGTCGAGCGTCCGGGACCGCCACTTTAGACCGACATCGTCTGACGCCGGTCACCTGACGTGGGGGCGGTCCCTCGCCAGGGACTGCCAGCTAGAAAATTTTCCGTGGGGTCCTGCCGCCGGCCGCGCTCAGTCCTATATGTAATTACCTACTGCAAGAGCCCTCTCGAAGTAAGATCATTTATTTATGTATTTGTTTACTAGGTAGGCGCACTGATCCCATGGACCGTTTCAGGCGCGACTCGGGCCATGCAGATGGCACATACAAAAGGATATACATTACAATTGCACATACAAAAGGATATACATCAATTGCACACACAAAAGGATATCCATTACAATTCGAAAATAATACAATTACAGTAGCATAGGACAAGTACAATGGGGTACACATTAAGTACAGTTACATTTACAATAGCAATACGCAGATGTACAAGGTGGACTGTTTCCATTAGGCAATAATTGAGCAGTAATACCAGAAGCAACTTACCCACGAATAGTGTCACCCCCGTGGGCACATGCATTTTGATGTTATGACTAAGGAGGCTTTAGTCATAACGGTTGGCCTGAGGGAGGCTACTGCAGTGTGCACCAGGACTCTGAGCAAGATGTCCAGGGCCAAGGTGCTGTGCTGGATGACCAAGAGTGTGTTGGAAGGGGAGAGGGCCAAGAGACCGACTTTTAGGAGAAGAAAAAGAACTAGGGAGGAATGAGGACAGGGTACAGCATGCAAAAAGGTCCAAGGAAGTAACCAAGTTAGTAAGAGAGGCCAAGGCTGCCAAGGAGCTGAGGCTGGCTCAGGGCATAAGGGAGGGGGAGAAAGAATTCTATAGATAATGTGAAGGAAAAAAGGAACTGTAGAGACCAGGTAGTCTGAATCAGGAAGAGCAAGGAGTAGGTGGAGAAGGAGCAGGAACAGGCAGAATTACTGAATGACTACTTCTGCTCTGTGTTCAAGAAGGAGGTACGAGGTCCACTACCCCTGTGGACTGGAAGGGTGGGGACAAGGGGGGAGGAGGTGACTAATGCAGTTATTCTAGAAAGCAGGGTATTGGATGGTCTGAAGGCACTTAGGGTGGATTAAGTAGCAGGTCTTGAAGGCATTCACACTAGGGTGTTGAGGGAGATGGTGGAGGTGTTGACCGGGCCGCTGACAGACCTGTTCCAACACCTCCCTGGACACAGAGTGCATACCGCTGGACTGGAGATTGTCTTATGTGGTGCCTATCCACAAGAGAAGCCCAAAGGATGAGCCTGGTAACTACAGATCTGTCAGTATCACTTCCATAGTGGGTAAACTCATGGAAGCAGTCCTGATGGAGTGACTAATAACCTTCCTGGAGGTCAATGATCTCCAGGATGGGCAGCAGCACAGGTTCATCTCAGGGACATCATGCCAGACCAACCTAATAGAATACTATGACTGGGTCACAAGGGAGCTGGACAAGGGCCATGAGGTGGATGTCCTGTATTTGGATTTCATCAATGCCTTTGATCTGGTCCCTCATAGGTGACTAGGGGCAAAGCTGAAACACATAGGGGTGGGGGCCAAGATGGAAAACTGGATCAGGAATTGGCTGAAAGATAGACTGCAGAGGGTGGTGGCGGTGTGTGTGTATGTGTGGAGGGACTCTCATCTCTCAAACCAGTGACCAGCGGTGTGCCACAGGGCTCTGTGCTATGGCCGGTGTTATTTAGACTGTTCATATCGAAAATTGCACATGAGGTTGAGAGCAAGATCAGTTTGTTCACGGATGACACCAAAATGGGACCTGTGGTGGATGACATAGAGGGGTGGCAGAAGCTACAGGGTGACCTAACCAGACTTGAGGAGTGGTCAGCGAGGTGGCAACTGAGTTTTAATGCAAAGAAGTGCAAAGTTATGCACTTCGGGGCAAAGAATCCGAGGAAGGAATATTGACTGATGGGGGTGCAGTTAGGGGTCACTGAGAAGGAGAAGGATCTGGGGGTCATAGTAACGGGGAGCATGAACAACTCTGCCCAATGCAGGAGGGCTGTGGCTAGGGCCAACAGAATGCTGGGGTGCACTGCGCGGGGATTCTCATCCAGGAACAAGGAGGTGCTCATGCCCCTGTACAGGTCCTTGGTCAGGCCGCAGTTGGGAGTACTGTGTGCAGTACTGGCATCCATATCTGAAGAAGGATATCAGGCTGCTTGATACAGTGTAGGGTGATGAAAATGTTGTGGGGGAAGGGAGGTAGAAACTACAAAGAGAGGCTGAGTCAGTTGTGTCTGTTCACCCTGGAGGAGAGAAGGGATCGGGGGGAACATAACTGAAACTTTCAAATACTTGTGGGGGAGCAACAAAACAGACACAGAGGGGCTGTTTAAGCTGAGAAAGGGAACGGACACGAGGGGGCATGGGCTAAGATTGGAGGGAGGCAAGTTCAGGAAGTGATGAGGAGGCATTATTTCACTGAGAGGGTGATTTCAAAATGGAATGCTCTACCAGAGGAGGTGGTAGCAAGCAGGACAGTGGGGAGTTTCAAAAGGGCATGGGACAGGGCAAGGGGGGGTATAAACAATGCTGAACAGATTCAGGAGGAGAATTGAGGGTTGGAGGGGCAGCTGCAATATATGGGTGCTAGCTGCACACACAAGCAGACTTGACAGACCGTGAGACCTGTTTCTGCTGGCAAGTTTTCATATGTTCATATGTTTATAGTTTGCCTGAAAAGATGTGTAAAAGTCAAGTGTGTGGAGGGAGATGGGGAGATTATTCCATAGTTTGAGTGCTACAACGGAGAAGGCTCTACCCCCCTGAGCTGTTGAGATTCTGGAGACTTCCAGTGGGGGGACACTGTTGCATCTAAGGAGGCAGTGGCTTTTTCCTCCTGTTGAGGAGGGTGGAATAGGGGGATAGGTCACCATCTCTGATGGCTTTATCCACTTTGCATCCTAGGGAAAAGTTCCAGCATGCCAGGAAGGGGGAGCCACCCCAGAGACTGGTAAAGGGAGCAATTGTGTAACCCCTCTGCAAATGGGGGTTCCCAGAAGTCTTCCAGGAGCTTGCATGAATGCTCCAAGTCTGGAGGTGTTCAGCGTTTAAGCCGCTTGAGTGTGAGTGCTTTCAGAGCCTCTGGTACTGTCTCTTTAAGAGCTGCCTGCTTGTGACCATAATTAATTGAGATGGGGGGACTGTGTGTTCTAATGCCCGAATCCTGCCCGGGCTGCTGCCAATTCGCTCCGTTTTTGCAGTCGCTAAGAGTGCAAAGGAAGCCCATCTGAAAGCTGTAGCTGTTTGCCTGTAATCATTTAGCAGCATTTGTGAGATTGCAGTTTATCTAACCTGTTTTATTGCAGCTGGGACTCTGTGTGTGTTTCCCCTCTATGTTGGAATTGAACTGCTGAACCGGACCAATCAGCGTGGGGGACCTTTAAAATGGAGCCTGCTGCTGGCAAATCAGAACTTGGACTCTTAATTTGAGCCAGCCACAATGGGACTGTATGGCAGATGCCTCTGGGAATTGTAGTTTGGACTTCTGCACCTTTTTGCACCAACAGGGGGAGTCTGATTGTGAGTGACAGCCAAACCAGCCAAGTGAACTGGGAGGAACTCAAAGGAAATGCCCGGCTGTCTACTGCAAAGATCAGATGAGTTGAGATCAGTTTGGGCAGTGAAGAGACAAGGAGCTGTGTGCTTCTTCGGTGTGTAGGTTTAGCGTGGGAATCACGTGTAAGGCCCTAGGTTTCGGTCTGCAGCTTGTGCAAGCGCCTGTTTGGACTGAATCTGACCTGTGAAGAGAATCAAGGAGATCTGAAGAGTAGAAACCAGGCTCACCCTGTAGAAATTTGAGAAATTGCTGAATCGCACTCAGTCTGTCAGGAACTGAATCTGCTGTGTGTTCTCCCGGGTATTGTGTAGTAATTGCGATCGGGACAGAGAAGAGCCTGCCTGGTATAGTACTTTCCTTTTGCATATAAATGTGTGTAGTGCTTGTGGGGAATCGCGTTTCAAATCCCCTGTACAGTGAATTGAGTGCATGAAGCTGGAAGTAAACCCCAGCTTAATCCAGACTACATCCATTTGCTCTAAACTGCAGTGGGGTCCAGTCATAAGGACCTTGTCCACAGGGTCTCCTCCTCCTGGCAATCCAGGACAATCTGCCTTCCATCCAGTTCCCAGCATTGAGTTTGTGAGTACAAAGCAGGGTAGCTCCCTGCCATCTGTTTATCGAATTGCAAGTGTGTCATCTAATTGTTGTTTTTTTCATTTCTTCACGAACTGAGCCAACTGGCTGCGGATTACAATTTGGGTATTGTGCCAGTGTTTTTCCATCACAGGGCCCCAACCAGCTGCACCGATCCTGGCTAGCCCCCCATCCTGGGTACCCAGTGAAAGTGACAATTTGGGACTCTGACTATGCGCACAGTACTGTGACTATTAATGTGTTTAACCTAATTAACCTGATTTCCCCTTTCCTTGTTACAGCTCCTTAAATAAATCAGATCTGTTTGTTTCAGCAAAGTTACACTGTCTGAGGTATTCGTTTATGTTAAAGTATTGTACTGTGGCTTTTGCATTGTATCATCTTGTTTTACAGGGGGTCCCCAGCGTCCAGTCGACAGAGCCAGTCCTAGGAGTAAGTGTACATTGTGAAGATATTCCTGATGCATTGTGTAGGCCACTAGTGGGAAGAAAGGGGGGTTACAGTGTCCCAGAGAGCTGTGACCAAGTTAGTTTACCTACTGCAGACCCTGACCTCTGGGCGGAGGCACTCGACATTGGACCCAGGCCCCTCAACCTGTCAGTAGTCAGTCAGGCAGGGGTAGTAGCCCTTGGGATAGTGCCACCTGAGTGTTACATCTTGGAGGCACTGCTGGGATTAGCGTCCTCTAGTGGCCACATTTACGAATTACTATTAAAAATAAATGGGTACCCCAACAGAAGTGGCTGTACACCAGTTTGTGAAGTGGTGTACTGGGCAGGAGATCAACCCCCAAAATGCTATACTTGTCTTGGATATCCTGCTGGGTACCAGTATGGACACTGTAGAGGGAATACTTTCAAAGGTCGAATGTTTATGAAACCCTGTGGTGGTGGGGCGGTTGGCTGAACTGCTCGCCCAAACTTTCATGGCTCTAATAGAGTGTAAGGACCCTATAGACAGTTCTAAAGTGCCACAGGCCATTACCCCAGAAGAAGCCCTCACTGCCTGGAAAGTGAGAACTAAAGACAGTAAAGACCCCGGGGAGAACGAGCCCCCCCCCCACTATCTGAAACTTTTGAGGAGAAATTTGCTAAATTGTTGCTAGAGGAAGGGAAAACTGTGGAGGATTTAAAGAAACAATTATTGCCACCTGAGAATGTTCCTCCACCAATACCCTCTCCCCCTCCAGCACCCGTTATTGCCCCTCCTTCTGTGCCAGTGCAAGCCCCTACATCTGTACCTGCCAATAGTCACGACTCTTACCTCAGGTTGAAAATTTTCTCCGGCAACCTCCCCACCCCACAAGGGGAGGATGACTGGGAGACCTGGATAGACTATGTTGCCCCTCAAGTGCTAGAATGGCAATACTCAGAAGCAGAAAAGCGAAAGAGGGTAAGTGAGAGCCTCCGAGGTCCTGCCCTGGCTACCATCCATGCCAAATGGGCCAGTAACCCTGAAGCGACTGCACAAGACTATCTTGAGGCCTTGGAGAATGTGTATGGGAGCCCAGATTCCAATGAGGACCTGTGGTGGACAGTAAGAAATGCACAACAGTATCAAGGGGAGTTGTTGTCTGTGTATGTATCTCGGTTGGAAAAATTGTTGCAAGAATGCCTCAGAAAGGGTAGTTTGCCAGCGATTGAATTGGACCGAACCAGGCTGGACAGGATCCTTAAGTCTGCCCCCTTCTCAGAACTGCTGTTGCTTCAGTTATGCCTGGCCAACTGACTGGAATCCCCACCCTCCTATGATGAGCTAATGAGAGAAATTCGAGGAGTTGAGAAAAGGCGACCCCGGGAGGGACATGCACCAATAGCTGCTGCTACGACGCGAGTGACTGAGGGTGACCTGTCAAGTGAAGTTCAGGGGCAAGGGTTGGCAGTTAATGAGTGCTCTGAGAAGGAAAAGGGTGTGCCACCATGGGGGTTGTATACAGACCCCCATCTCAGGGGGAGGGAATGGACAAGGAAATGATGAAGGCTTCCTCAGAATGGCAGAAAAAGGGGAGATATTGTTGATGAGGGACCTGAATATGCCAGATGTTAACTGGAGCACCTTTGCTGCAGGCACATCCAAGAGCAGGGTCATTCTTGATGCCCTACAGGGGGCATGCCTCAGACAGTTAGTATTGGAACCCACTCGGGAGGGAGCAATCTTAGACCTGGTACTCTCAAATGGGGACAGAGAAAGAATCTCAGATTTAGAAGTGGGTAGCCATCTGGGAACAAGCGACCACCAAACAGTGTGGTTCACAATAAACACAGCCATACAATCAAGTCATACAAAAGCAAGAGTATTGGACTATAGGAGGGCTGACTTTGGGAAAATGAGAGAGTGCCTCAGAAAAGCACTAGCAAACAGGCAAGAAGGAGGGGTGGAGGAACAATGGGGAGTAATCAAAACAGCCATCACAGAGGCAACAAGCCTTTGTGTAAAGCAAATCAACAAAACACAACGAAGGAAAAAACCGCTATGGTTCTCAAAAGAGGTGGCAGGGAAGGTTAAGGAGAAAAGGATAGCATTCAGGAAATATAAGGAAACACCGAAGGTGCAGGACAGAGAAATTTATCAGTTAAAGCAGAAAGAGGCTGGGAAGGCAGTCAGAATAGCAAAGGCCCAAACCGAGGAAAGGATAGCCAACTCTGTCAAGAAGGGGGATAAGACCTTTTATAGGAACATTAGGGAGCAAAGAAAGACCAAAGGAGGTATACTGAGGCTTAATAAAGGGGAAGGAATGTGGGTAGAGGGTGACAGTGAAAAAGCAGGGATACCGAACGAATATTTCTGCTCAGCATTCACAGAGGAAGAGGGAGGGTTACATAAACCAAACAAGAGAAACACTCTGAAGACAGGGGTCGATACCAGTCCATTTACAGAAGAAAGGGTTCTGAAAGAACTAATAAAATTGAAGGTGGACAAAGCAATGGGGCCTGATGGGATTCACCTAAGAATTCTAAAAGAACTAAGGGTAGAACTAGTGACACCGCTGACTACTCTCTTTAACAAATCATGGGAGGATGGGGTGGTACCTGAGGACTGGAGGAAGGTGGATGTGATTCCTCTTCACAAAAGTGGAAGCAGGACAGAGGCAGGAAACTACAGACCAGTTAGTTTGACCTCAGTGGTAGGGAAAATGATGGAATCACTTCTGAAAGAAAGAACTGTTGAGTACCTAGAGGCCAGTGGGACATAGGACCCAAGGCAGCATGGATTCACAATGGGAAGGTCGTGTCAGACGAATCTAATAGATTTCTTTGACTGGGTGACCAAAGTAGTAGACCAGGGAGGGGCTGTGGACGTGGCTTACCTAGATTTTAGCAAGGCATTTGAAACAGTCCCACACAAAAGATTAATACACAAGATAGCTAGCCTTGGAGTGGGTCTCAAGGTGGTAGTCTGGATAAAAAACTGGCTAGACAACAGGACGCAAAGCGTAGTAGTAAATGGAATCCACAGTGAAGAAAGGAGGGTTACTAGTGGGGTACAGCAGGGTTCGGTACTGGGATCGGTCCTTTTTAATGTCTTTATAAGTGACATTGTAGAGGAACTGGAAGGAAAAGTATGTCTCTTTGCAGACGACACAAAGATCTGCAACAGGGTTGATACACCAGATGGGAGTGGAAAGGATGAGAAGGGACTTGGCAAGGTTGGAGGAATGGTCAAATGTATGGCAGCTCAGATTCAATGCAAAGAAGTGCAAGGTAAAGCACCTAGGAAACAAAAACCCAGAGGAAGAGTACACAATGGGGGGTGAGATACTGGCAACAGTCAAAATGGAAAGGGACCTGGGGGTAACTATATCAGATGACCTAAAGGTGGACAAGCAATGTGAGAAGGCAGTAAGAAAGGCTGAGGGGATGCTGGGATGCATAGGGAGAGGCATTAATAGTAGAAAATAGGAAGTTGTTATCCCTCTGTACAGACAGTTGGTGAGACCCCATCTGGAGTACTGTGTGCAGTTCTGGAGACCCCATCTCCGCAAAGACATAGACAGAGTGGAGGCTGTCCAGAGGAGGGCAACCAAAATGGTGCAGGGTCTGCACCAGAAGACATACGAAGAAAAACTAAAGGAGCTTAATATGTATACTCTTGAGGAAAGGAGGGAGAGAGGGGACATGATAGAAACTTTCAAGTACTTCAAGGGAATCAACAAAATCCAAGAAGGTAGCATCTTTCAGAAAAAGAGATGTGCAAGAACAAGGGGGCACACCTTGAAGATAATGGGGGGACGGCTCAGAGGTAATGTGAGGAAGTATTTTTTCACAGAGAGAGTTGTGGATGCATGGAACAGCCTCTCTGACGAGGTCATGGAGTCAAGAACAGTGGGGGAATTCAAGAATGCATGGGACAGACATAAGGTAGTCCTAGTGGGGGGTAGGAGGAAGTAAGCTGTTGGTTAACTAGGATCTGCAGCTTATCTGTTAGGTAAGAAAATGGGCAGACTAGGTAGGCCAAGCGGTCCTTATCTGCCGTCAAATTCTATGTTTCTATGGGGTGAACTGCTGAGGTAGATTAGGAAAGCAACAGACAATCTCATCATGAAGGCCGCTCCTACGAGTACGGGCACTGACACTTGCCCAACTGCTTCTGCTATGGGGTTGGGTGCCCACCCAGACACTTCATGTTGACAACAGTTCGAAACTTGATGCCTTGACCATGGAAGTGAGGGAACTGAAGAGATATCTCCAAATGTCCACCCCACTGCCGGCTGAGGTGGCACCAAGGTTTTCTATTGACAGTACCAATGCCACAGCCCCCAGTGTGATGCTTCAGTCACCCCAAACTTCAGCTGACATATTTTGCCATAATTGTGGGAAGGATGGGCACATGAAGAGGGAATGCTGGTCTCGGAAAGACTTGGAGAGAATGGTGAGCCGACTACAAGGAGAGCTTTGGAGCACAAAACAGTGGCAAATAGGTGCACGAAATGACCACAGTGAAGGTCCCAAAAATGTTAACTCACGTCCCTTTGTGGCAAGGTCATTTGCCCAGGCCTCCGCTACTGCCTCTCCAGACTGGTCCAGGATAGTGGGTCCCTCCATGGAGACCACTATAAAGGTGAGTGGAGTGTCTACAAGAGCTGTATTAGACAGTGGCTCCCAAGTGACAATTATGTTCCAAGACTGGCATCAGAAGCATTTGTCTGATGTACCCTTACAACCGTTGGAGGGGCTGCATGTCTGGGGGTTAAGTGAGAAGACCTACCCCTACTCGGGATATATATGAATTTGGCTGTCTTTTCCCACCTCCATGCCTGGGGTGGCAGAGCAAGTAGAGACCCTAGCCTTAGTGTGTCCCCCTACTGGACTGTATGATGGGGTTCCTTTACTAATTGGGACTAATGCACATGATATGTTTGGATGGCTGGCACAGTTGTGTTATTAAAAACAGGGGTCAAGGACTAGTAGAGCTTTAAGAATTCCAGCCTTGATCAAGAAGGCCTGTGAGGCACAGAGAGATGCCGACAAAGTGGAACAAGAGGAACCAGTTGGAGTTGTCTGGAAAAAGGATCCTGAGTCTCTGTTCCTGGCGCCAAATGCCCAGTGTACCTTAGAGGGAGAGGTCTGTATCAGAAAGGATGTCAAGAATAAAATATTAATGTTGGATGCACCAGGCAATGGAAAATTGCCAGAGGGACTGCTGGTCAAGCCAAGTATTTTGCCTGCTAGAGCCCATGCTTATGCCAGAAGGGTAATGGTTCAAGTTCATAATGTGTCAGATAGAGAGTTTCGAGTAAATAATGGTTGCACCTTGGCTAATGTGCATTTGCAGACACTGCAGTGCTACCCAGTAGCAAGAGTTTGGGGAAGAATGACAGAGTAACGCCTGACTTGTTTGATTTCGGTGACTCCGCGTTGCCAGCTGAATGGAAAGTGAGGATCAGTGAGAAGCTTGCCCAGAGAGACCAGGTGTTTTCCTTAAAGGAATGGGACATAGGATGCGTGCAAGGAGCTGAGCACCATATCCGGCTGCATGATGAAAGGCCATTTCATGAGAGGTCTTGACACCTGGCACCTGCTGATATTGATGATGTGAGACGGCATCTGCAAGAGATGCTAGCTGCTGGTGTAATACAATAATCCAGAAGCCCCTATGCTTCCCCCATTGTGGTAGTGAGAAAAAAGAATGGGACAGTAAGGATGTGCGTGGATTATTGCACTTTAAACTGGCGGACTATCCCTGATCAGTACACAATGCCTCGCATTCAGGATGCGTTGGACTGCCTAAACAAGAGCAAGTGGTTCTCTGTGCTGGATCTCCGCAGTGGGAACTACCAGATCCCGATGGCCCCAGAGGACCGTGAGAAGACAGCCTTTATCTGTCCACTTGGCTTCTATGAATTCATGAAGATGCCTCAAGGGATTTCAAGTGCCCCAACCACTTTTCAACGATTGATGGAGCGTGCAGTGGGGGACATGAACTTACTAGAGTGCCTGGTATACCTAGATGATGTTATTGTGTTTGGCAGCTCACTGGAGGAACATGAGAGCAGATTATTCAAGGTGTTGGACTGACTGGAAGACTTTGGCCTTAAACTGTCCATTGATAAGTGTCAATTCTTTCAAACATCAGTAAAGTATGTGGGACACATAGTATCCAGCGAGGAATAGAGACCGACCCAAGTAAAGTCGAGGCCTTGACCACCTGGCCATAGCCCAAAATCTAAAAGAACTGCAAAGATTCCTGGATTCTGTGGTTATTATTCATGCTTTCATCAAGGACTATTCAAGAGTGATCCGCCCTTTACTTAACCTTACTCAAGGGTATCCCCAACCCACAAAAATACAAAAGTCAGCGCCTCGAGACTGAAAGAGTGGATTTTCGTCACATGAAGTATTTGGGGCCCGCTGGACTCCTGATTGTGAGACTGCTTTCCATGAGATCATATATCAACTTACTCACGCTCCAGTGTTGGCCTATGCTGATCCAACAAAACCTTATGTCCTGCACACTGATGCTAGCTTGCAAGGGTTGGGGGCTGTGTTGTACCAAGAGCACAAGAATGGCCTGAGACCAGTGGCCTTTGCCAGTAGAAGCCTGACCCCATCAGAAAACAACTATCCTGTACATAAGTTAGAGTTCGTAGCTTTGAAGTAAGCTATTGTTGACCAATTCGATGAGTACTTGTATGGGGCTAAGATACTAGTAAAAACTGACAATAATCCTTTGACCTGTGTGCAGACTTCAGCTAAGTTGGATGCCACTGGCCATAGGTGGCTTTCTGCATTATCTACATACAACTACGCTGTTGAATACAGAGCAGGCCTGAACCACACAGATGCTGATGCTCTCTCCCGGAGGCCTGTTCCCCAGAATGACTGGGACAAACTGTCAGAACCTGTTATTCGAGCACTCTGCCAGAAGTTTGATAGGGAGGAACAAATGTCCACGGACACAGTGGACTATATGGTGGATTGTTGGGGACCCTCTGAGAATTGCATACCTGCTGCTTATTGCCACTTTTCTGCAATAGACATTGGTGCACTGCCTCAGCTGGACAATGACAGTATTCGGCGGGCTCAATCCTGCGATCCCATGATCAAATCAGCTTTAGAAACCCTCTATGCAGGGAAAGATGTGTCCAAATTATGTTCCACTGATCTGAGAACTGCATTGTTATATAAAGAAGGTCCTAATTTGAAACTGATCAACAGACTGTTATACAGAGAAACAGTAGACAGAGGGGGACAAGTAAACAAACAACTAGTGCTGCCCACTGCCTTTCGAGACTCAGTACTGAGGTCCTTACACAACCACATGGGGTACCTTGGTATAGACAGAACACTTGACTTGGTGAGATCCAGATTCTACTGGCCTAAGATGGGGGCTGATGTGGAGCAACACATTCAAACTTGTAGTCGCTGCTTACAGAGGAAAGCTTTGACCCAGAGGGCTGCCCCCCTTGTTAACATCACCACCAGTGCACCATGGAGCTGGTCTGTATTGATTTTCTGAGTTTGAAGTCAGATCAAAGAAATATTAGTAATGTGCTGGTGGTCACTGACCATTTTACGAGATATGCCCAAGCTTTCCCCACCAAGCACCAGAAGACATCCACTGTGGCAAAAGTACTTATAGAAAACTTTTTTGTTCACTATGGGGCTCCACAAAGAATCCATTCTGATCAAGGGAGAGACTTTGAGAGTCGTCTGATCAAAGAGATGCTTTCTCTGTGGGGAGTGCGAAAGTCCAGAACCACCACTTACCACCCTCAGGGGGACCCACAGCCTGAATGTTTCAACCGCACTTTGCTAGATATGCTAGGCACCCTCCACCCAAAGGACAAGCCTAGATGGAGCCAACAAATTAGCACCCTGGTACATGCCTACAACTGCACCAAAAGTGATGCCACTGGGTTCTCCCCCCACCGCCTGATGTCTGGAAAAGAAGCTCAACTGCTGGTAGATGTGTGTTTTGGGGTCTCTCTTGATGGGGTTCGAGCTGACAACTATTTACAGTATGTGCAAAAGTTAAGGCCCAGCTAAATCATGCGTACCTACTGGCTCAAACCATGGCTGCCAAAAGAAATCTGGCCAACAAAGAAAGGTATGATAAAAAGGTGAAAGCACAGGAACTCCAAGAGGGAGACCGGGTATTGCTAAGAAATCTGGGACTGCAACGTAACCATAAAATTGCTGACAGATGGCACCATCTCCCTCACATTGTAGTGGGCAAACTAGATGATCTGCCTGTGTACAAAGTAAGGCCTGAGAATAATTCAAAAGATGTTAAAACAATGCATAGAAATCATTTACTGCCCATTGGACAAATCTTGATTGAGTCTGAGCCCCCAGAAAATGCCCCCTCTGGACCAGTGACTAGAGCTGCTGCTAAGAAAAAATCAAGAAAGTCTGCACCTACAGAAACTGAGTTAAAGCGTTCCCCTCCACCAGTCCTGGTTGAATATGAATGTCAGTCCATGTCAGGAGAAAGTGAGTGTGGTTTTGAATATTACCCTTCTTACAAACTGAGTCAGTTGTTTTGGGGCAATCCCCTAGTCAATCCTGGAGATGAAGCAGGGCCTTCTGGACTGTCTAAGCCCCCAGCTTTGACCCTGGAGCCAATGCTCCCAGAAAGTGAAGTGCAAAGCATCAAGTCAGGTGACATGGAATCGTTGTGTATGGTTGAACTGTTTGAGCTTTCAGAGGAGGAAAATGATGAACTGGAACAGCCTGGTGATATACCAGAACAAGAAGTGTGTTAAGTGCCCTGATAATTCACTGTCAGTGTCAGAAAGCTGTCCATGTGAGCCAAGTGTTGTGGACTCAGAGATTTTAACTCCTGGAGCTGAAAGTGCCCTGAGTTCTAGCCTCTCTACCCCATTGGAGACTCCCTTGTCAAGTGAGGACAATGCTGAAAATGAGGCTAAGAGTGCAGAGGCTGTAACAGTTCCCCCTAGAAAGACTGGTCGAGCTGTAAAGCCTGTGGTACACCTCAGTTATGATTCCCCTGGGAGGCCTGTGGACTTGCCTCTCAATGTTGTCCATAAAGGAGTTTATGTGTCCCCGAGCTCAATGCCCAAACTGAACATCAGTGCTAACTCCAAGTTACTTGTGTTGCCCTTTCTAGGTATGGTGCCCCTGCCCCATCCAGCCCCAAGGTAGCTGATAGAGAAGGGCCCCCCTCTCTTTAGGTTTCATGTACAAGAGGTAATAACCTGAGTTATGGTACAATGTGTGTGTAATACTGTGTAAAGAGTGATGTACTGCAAAGTTTCAGAAATGTGTTTCTGGTAAAGTGATATATTGACTGATGATTACATGTATGAGCATAATATGATACATATGTAAATGTATATGGTTGTATTGAAACTTATGGGGGTATTTGCTTGACACGGATGCCAAGCTTTACCAGGCCGGGAAGGGTGTAACCTCCCTGCAAATGGGGGTTCCCAGAAGTCTTGCAGGAGCTTGCTTGAATGCTCCAAGTCTGGAGGTGTTCAGCATTTAAGTCTCTTGAGTGTGAGTGCTTTCAGAGCCTCTGGTACTGTCTCTTTAAGAGCTACCTGCTTGTAACCATAATTAATTGAGGAGGGGGGACTGTGTGTGTTCTAATGCTCGAATCCCGCCCGGGCTGCTGCCAATTCGCTCTTTTTTTTGCAGTCACTAAGAGTGAAAAGGGAGCCCTTCTGAAAGCTGTAACTGTTTGCCTGTAATCATTTAGCAGCATTTGTGAGATTGCAGTTTATCTAACCTGTTTTATTGCAGCTGGGACTCTGTGTGTGTTTTCCCTCTATGTTGGAATTGAACTGCCGAACCGGACCAATCAGCGTGGGGGACCTTTAAAATGGAGCCTACTGCTGGCAAATCAGAACTTGGACTCTTAAGTTGAGCCAGCCACAATGGGACTGTATGGCAGATGCCTCTGGGAATTGTAGTTTGGACTTTGGCACCTTTTTGCACCAACAGGGGGAGTCTGATTGTGAGTGCCAGCCAAACCAGCCAACTGAACTGGGAGGAACTCAAAGGAAATGCCCGGCTGTCTACTGGAAAGATCAGATGAGTTGAGATCAGTTTGGGCAGTGAAGAGACAAGGAGCTGTGTGCTTCTTCAGTGTGTAGTTTTAGTGCGGGAATCGCGTGTAAGGCTCTAAGTTTCGGTCTGCAGCTTGTGCAAGCGCCTGTTCAGACTGAATCTGACCTGTGAAGAGAATCAAGGAGATCTGAAGAGTAGAAACCTGGCTCACCCTGTAGAAGATTGGAGAAATTGCTGAATCACGCTCGGTCTGTCAGGAACTGAATCTGCTGTGTGTTCTCCTGGGTATTGTGCAGTAATTGCGATCAGGATAGAGAAGCAGCCTACCTGATATAGTACTTTCCTTTTACGTTATAAATGTGTGTAAGCAGTGCTTGTGGGGAATCAAGCCAGATCCCCTGTACAGTGAATAGAGTGCATGAAGCTGGGCAAACCCCAGCTAATCCAGACTACATCCATTTGCTCTAAACTGCAGTGGGGTCCAGTCACAAGGACCTTGTTCACAGGGTCTGCTCCTCCTGGCAATCCAGGACAATCTGCCTTCCATCCAGTTCCCAGCATTGAGTTTGTGAGTACAAAGAAGGGTAGCTCCCTGCCATCTGTTTATCGAATTGGAAGTGTGTCATCTAATTGTTGTTTTTTTTCATTTCTTCACAAACTGAGCCAACCGGCTCCGGATTACAGTTTGGGTATTGTGCCAGTGTTTTTCCATCACAGGGCTCCAACCAGCTGCACCGATCCTGGCTAGCCCCCCATCCTGGGTACCCAGTGAAAGTGACAATTTGGGACTCTGACTATGTGCACAGTACTGTGATTATTAATGTGTTTAACCTAATTAACCTGATTTCCCCTTTCCTTGTTACAGCTCCTTAAATAAATCAGATCTGTTTGTTTCAGCAAAGTTACACTGTCTGATGTATTTGTTTATGTTAAAGTATTGTACTGTGGCTTTTGCATTGTATCATCTTGTTTTACAGGGGGTCCCCAGCGTCCAGTCGACAGAGCCAGTCCTGGGGGTAAGTGTACATTGTGAAGATATTCCTGATGCATTGTGTGGGCCACTAGTGAGAAGAAAGGAGGGGTTACAGTGTCCCAGAGGGCTGGAACCAAGTTAGTTTACATACTGCAAACCCTGACTTCTGGGTGGAGGCACTCACCATTGGAACCAGCCCCTCAACCTGTCAGTAGTCAGTCAGGCAGGGGTAGTAGCCCTTGGGATAGCGCCACCTGGGTGTTACAGTTGTGTATGGAATAGGGAGCCATTACTGCGAATCTGCAGATGCTATTGTAGGCGGTGGTAATTCTGGTAAGTAGTTTAAAGGAGGTTTGGGAGTAAATGGGAGCACAGTAGTCAAGGAGGGGGATGAGGTTTCCTTGAGCTATGGCTAGCCTGGCTTCTTGAGCCAGGTGATGATGAAGGCAGTAGCCCATTGCCAGTTTCTGGTTCACTTGCTGTAGAGTGGAGTTAATATGTACCGAGTACATCAGGGAGGGGTCCAGTGTAACATACTAACATACTAGATGCCAGCAGAGTAGGCCTCTTGGTCTGTCAAGTCTGTTTGTGCTTCAGCACCCTGATTGGGTACCGTAGCTATCTACTTAGCTCCTTCCACTGTTACTCAATCCCCAAATCCTACCTCCCTCCCTCCCTCCTAGGTAGCCATCCTCTTCTTCACTCCTTGTCTATAGCAGGGTTTCTCAAATGGTGAGGCCAGTCTCCCAGGGGAGGCCCCAGCCTTTTCCAGAGGAGGCTCAAGCAAGCCTTAAAATGTACTATATTTAAATGTCAGGTTTTGGATGCATTGTGTGATAGGATGCAACAAACTAAAGTGAATAATGGCATGTGAATTTATGTACAAAATGAGTGACCAGGAAAGTCGCACTCAACAAACACTTGTTTCTTGGTATGACACGGGAAAACTGAATGGAGGAAGTACAGTTCATGGAAACTATGCAAAACAAAATGCAAAATAATACAAATGAATAGGTACAAGGTAACAACTGACCCATTATACTTGCTGCAGAAAAGCACAAATGCAGAGGCTAGGTTGAGAGGTACTAGGAGCAAGAGCAGGACAAAAACAAAATGGTCCCTGAGAAGGTGTTTAAAAACAAGGTAAAACTGACAAAGAAAGCAATCTGACGCATGGAGGTACTGCAATGAGGGGTGCAGTAAACAGGGTCCAAAACCCAGAAGTGTGGAATGAGTAGGCTGACATGGAGAGGGGATCATACAGATAGAGAATAATAAGTATACTAAAATGAGAATAAACTCAACTACTCAAAGGAGTGTCATTGTATTCCCTGTTTACTGTGCAAAGTATGATAATTGTTCAAACTATGGGGAGGCCCAAAATTATTTCTATATTGGGGGGCTCAAGATCTTTCCAGGTCTTGGGGGAGGCTCACTATGACAGTGTGTGAGAACTACTGGTCTATAGCTATCCCACCCTCTCTTGAACCCTTCCACCATAGCTGCCTGTACCAGCTCCCCGGGCAGCGCATTCCATGGATCTACCACTCTCTCTGTGAAGTACCTCTTCCTCCTTTCTCCCATAATCCTCCCACCCTCAATCTTCCAACAGTGTCCTCTGGTGATTCCACCCTCCTTCCGCCAAAAGATCCCATCTCGGCTTACCTTATTTACTCCCTTGAGGTACCTGTATACCTCAATCATGTCCCCCCGGTCCCTCCTCTCCTCCAGTGAGAAAAGGTTAATCTCCCCTGATCGCTCCTCATATGTAATATCCCCCAGGCCCCAGATCATATTGGTTACTCTCCTCTGGACCCTCTCCAGGAGTTGAATGTCCCTCTTTGGGTGCAGCCTCCAGAACTGCACACAGTACTCCAGGTGTGGTCTAACCAGGCTGTTGTACAGCGGCAAAACCACCTCCTTGCTGTTGGAGGTAATCGCCCAAGTGATGCAGCCCAGCATCCTATTTGCCCATTTTTTTTTTTTTTTTACCAATTATTTTACCAGGTGAGACACACTAAGCTGAAAGCTTGTTTGCAGGTGCAACCTGGGAGCACGAGGAAGTTAAGTGACTTGCTCAGGATCACACAGTATGCAAGTGGGGGCTGTGGGACTCAAACCCAGGTCTCCAGATTTGCAACTCAGAGCCTTAATCCACTGCACCATACTGCCTCCTAACTGCAGGCCTCCTGCTCTGCTCTGAATTATTCATGTTAACATCCACCAGGACTCCCAGGTCTCTTTCCCCTGTTGTGTCCTGCAACTCTTACCCCCCAGGGTATACACATAGTTGGGGTTTCCATGCCCTAGATGTAGCACATTGCATTTGGAGGAGCTGAATTTCAGTTTCAAGATGCAGGACCACCTGTCCAGAGTATTCAGGTCCTGTTGCAGGGACAGTCTTTCCACCTCCCTTTCCACCACTGCCCAAGCTTATAGTCATCTGCAAAAAGACTCTTTTCACACCTAATATAGTACCTTCTCTGATATTGTAGATGTTGGCATTAAACAGGAGTGGCCCCAGACTTGACTCTGTGGGACCTGACGTATGACCTCCCTAGGAGCCGAGACCTCCCCCCCCCCCGACTACTACTCTCTAAGTGTTCCCAGAAAGCCAATTTCCAATCCACCTAACCATTAGTGGGCCTACCCCCATCCTACCCGGCTTCTCCAGCAAGCCATTGTGAGGGACTGAATCAAACGCCTTGCTGATGTCCAGGAACAGGACATCCATGGGTTTCCCCCTGTCGAGTGCTGATGTCACCCATTCGTAGAATTCTAAAAGATTGGTTTGACACGATCTACCTGGCACAAACCCATGCTGCCGGTTATCCAAGTATCCCATGTCCTCCAAGAACCCCTCCATCCTTTACTTAAGTATGCTCTTCATTATCTTCCCCACCACCGACATCAAACTGACGGGCCTATACTTTCTTGGCTCTTCTCGCGATCCTCCTTTATGGATGGGCACAACATGCGCCTACCTCCAGTCCCTTGGCACCTTCCCTATCTGCAGCAGCACGTTAAAGAGATCCACCAGTGGTACAGCCAAAACATCTGCCAACTCCCACAACACCTTGGGATGAATAGCGTCAGGCCCCAGAGATTCATCCTTTTTTAGGGACTTGAGGGCTTCCCACACCCAACCGATAGGGATATCAGCATCTGCCCCCCCCCCACCGAACCAGCCTGACATCCCACCCTTGGACTACCATCCACAGCAGCTTGCACTTCAGTAGGTGCCCCAATGAGCAGGTCTGCTGCTCCTTTCGTGTCCTATACCCCCTTTTTTGTGAATACCGAGGCAAAGTACTTATTTAGTATCTCTGCCTGTTCTCCAGCCTCTTCCATCCACCTCCTAGCTGACCTCAACTTACTGAGCTGGCCCTTGAATTTCCTCCTCTCCCCAGTATACCTAAAGAATCCCTTTTTGCCGCCCCATTTATCCTCGTCAGCCTCTGTTTCCCTTCAGGCGCTTGCCCCTCATAACTCTGGTGACCTTCCTGGCTGCAAGTGATAGTTTCTCTAGCTCCTCTCGTTTTTTTGTACCTACTGTAGGCAGCCTTTTTCTCCCTTACTGCCTCCTGGATCTCCTTATTCCACCAACATAGCTTGTGAGACTTACCTTCCTTGCACCTCAACCTAGCACAGGTCCTGATAGCCTCCTGTATCCCCTGCTTAATGATCTCCCACCTACCTTCTATGTCCAGACCTGGGTTAATCTCCCTCAAATGCCCCTGGAGAATTTCCCCCATGTTCCTAAAATCAATCCCCCTAAAGTCTACTGTCATCATCCTTGAACGATCCCCCCTCCCCCCACATTAAGGAGAAAAAAGACTGTGTTGTGGTTGCTCCCAGCCAGGGGTTCTTCCACTGCCAGATCCTGCAAAGATCCCTATCCGCTAAAACCACATCCAGGAAATAACCCTCTCACATTGGGTACATCACCTGCTGATTGAGAAACACGTCCAGAAAGCCATCCACAGCTTCTGTTCCCTGGTCACAGTGGACGTCATAGTTCCCCAATCAGTAGCCAGCATATTAAGGTCCTCCATCAACACCTTCCCCCTCCAGTCCACACTGACCCCTAATGTTAGCCAGCAGGCACTCCTCTTGGTCCTCTGCCAGTCCTGGCAGCCTATACACCACCCCTAACTTAATCTTCTCTCCCACGGGGGTTCTCAGAGTGACCCACAAGGCCTCAACACTGCCCTCTGCTTCCTCCACTCTAATAACCTCAATGTTATCCCAAATAAATAGTGCAATTCCTCCCCCTCTGCCCTTCTTTCTCTCCTTCCTAAGCACAAGGTACCCACTCAGATTAAGATCCCAGTCATGGCCAGGGGTGGCCCATGTTTCAGTGACTGACTGCAACATCCACCCCATCCTCCACCAGCGTGGCCTAGAACTCAGGCATCTTATTCGCCCGGGTTCTGGCATTTATTAAAACCACCCTCCAACCCTTGTCTCCACCCTCCTTGACCATATCATCCCCTTGATCCTTCAAACGTCTGTTCGCCCCCCCCCTCTCTAGGGTACTGTCTGCCCCCCTTTTTGGGGCTGAGGACCAGTCCTACCTGCAATATGGATGGCCAGATCACCCCACATTTCAACCCTCCCCCTTCACAAGTTTAAACCCCATCTAGCCTGAATGAATTCCGCCATCCCCGCTTGAGAACTTCCTTCCCCACCAGATTTAGGTGAAGCCTATCCCAGGCATACAGTCCCTTGTTATCGCAAGCCCCCCCCCCCCCAGTTTCCCAACACCCCAATTCCACTCTTTTCACCTCACTGCCTGAGCCAGTCATTTATCTGCCTGATCTTCTGTTTGTTCTCCACAGTTGCCCTTGACACTGGCAGAATTTCCGAGAAGGAGACTGTGCACCCATTATCATGACAGACCCTGGCCAGTTCTTGGAACCTTGCCTGAATTTCCAGTACGCTATTCCCCTCAATATCATTTGTCCCCAGATGCATCAGGAAGTCCAGTGATCCCTCACAGTCCCTCGTCAGCTCATACACCATGAACTTCGCCCTTTGCACAGTCAGGCCAGAAGTACCCACTTCCTTAACTTGACTAGGCTTCCCCTCTCTCAGCCCCTCCTAAAGAATACCCCTGATCATGGAGTCACCCAGCAGGAGTGCCTTAGTGTCCACCTTAGTGATGGTATCACCATCTTTTTGGACTCTTCCTCCAGCCACCATCACCTCCCCCCTCCCTGAGACCACTTTCTCCTGCATTCCCTCCAGAACCCCTTGCTGCCCTACCCCTCTTACCACAGCTTTTGTAACTGAATTCCATGGCTCCCCTCAGCTTAGCTTCCACCCCACTCCCTAGCCAAGTCAGGCCTTCTTCTACGACCCCCCTTCCAGACCCTACCTCACCATCCTCTCCCCCCATCACTGCACTCCCATCACCATCACCCCCCCCTACCTCATCCCTATCCTCCTCCCCTCAACCATGCCCACCTCCAGCCCCTTAACTATGGGCCTTTTCTGAGTATGATCCTCATCCCTCGAAGGACACCTCTTCCTGACTACGGCCACCCCTTTTTCGTCAGGTGAGCTCTTAACCGCTACACCTTTCCTCTGGATGTCTTCCCCTTCCCCTTCTGTGTCATTTGGGTTTCCCTTCCCCCTGCTAGCATGCTTACTTGAGGTGCTGGATCCCTTCCCCCTGCTAGCACGCTTATTTGAGTTACCGGAGCCCAGCCTCACCCAAGTTCCCGCATCCATCCCACCCACATCCTCCCTTTCCTCCTCAACACCACTCTCCACTTCTTCTCTCCCCAACTTGCTCAATGGCTCCAATTTATTATAGCACTCAATTTCAACCTCCTTCCTTAGCTCATTATCTCCTGGGCGGCTATTTTGTGTCAGGCAAACAATGGATAGTTTGGACTTCATATGGAGCTATTGGAAGTAATGAGTTAGACCAGGTTTTCCACTTTCCTCCTCTTTAGTAGACCTTCTGTTGCTCCCAGCCCTCCTGTATCTCCACAACCTCCCATGATTTAGACACCCAGGTATTTGTAATAAAGCATGTTTCTTGTGGTGTCGTCTGGGACTAGGATAGATAGGGAAAATGAGCTGTTTGCCAGGTTTGTTAATTTTGGCTTGGATCCCAGTAGCATGGTTTTGCTTTTTTGGTATTTACCAACAGCCTATTTCCAAGGAACCAGTTGAGTGCTGCTTGGTAGTTGTTGGTTAGCTGAGAGGAGATGTTTGCTACGGATTTGGCACTATGATAAAAAACCAAATTGTCGGCGTAGGGGATGGCCTTGCATGTAAAGATTTCCTCAGGTAGAAACATAGACTTTGACAGCAGATAAGGACCACTTGGCCCACCCAGTCTGCCCATTTCCCTACCTATTGGATAAGCTGCAGATTCTAGTTAACCAACAGCCTACTTCCTCCCACATGCCACTATAATTGCCTTATATCTGCCCCATACATGTTTGAATACCCACACTATTTTAGACTCCACAACCTCCCCAGGAAGGCGGTTCCATGCGTCCACTACTCGCTCTGTGAAAAAAAATTACCTCACATTACCCCTGAGCTGTCCACTCTCTATCTTTAAACTGTGTCTCCTTGTTCTTGCACATCTCTTTTTCTGAAAGATGCTACCCTCCTGGACTTTGAACCCCTTGAGGAAGTCTAGGGTATACATACAAAACACTCTCAGTTTCTCTTCATTCAGCTACTGATGCAGACCCCACACCATTTTAGTTGCCCTCATCTGGACTGCCTCCATCTTGTCTATGTCCTTGCGGAGATGGGGTCTCCAAAACTTCTAGCTTAGTACTCCAGATGGGGTCTCACCAACTGTCTGTACAGAGGATAACTACCCCTTTTCTGCCTTGTGTACCTCTCCCTATGCATCCAAGTACCCCCCATCCGGCTCTCCTTACTGACTTCTCACATTGCTTGCCCACCTTTAGGTCATCTGATATGACTACCCCCAGGTCCCTTTCCATTATTGTTGTTGTTGGTACCTCCCCTGCTATTGTGTATGCTTCTCCTGGGTTTTTGTTTCCCAGGTGCATTACTTTGAACTTCTTTGCAATGAATCTAAATTGCCATATGTCTGACCAATCTTCCAACCTTGCCAAGTCCCTTCTCATCTTTTCCCCCCGTATATAAACTCTGTTACAGATCTTTGTATCATCTGTAAATAGGCATACCTTTCCTTCCAGGCCCTCTGCAATGTCACCTATAAAGACGTTAAAGAGGACTGGACCCAGTACTGAACCCTGAGGTACTTCACTGGTAACCCCCCTTTCTTTGGAGTGAGCTCCATTCACTATTACCTTCTGTGTCCTGTTGTGCAGCCAGTTTGCTACCCAGACTACCACCCAGGGACCCACTCCCAGGCTGGCTAATTTGATTATTAATCTTTTGTGCAGGACTGTGTCAAATGCCTTGCTAAAGTCTAGGTAGGCCATATCCACAGCCTCTACCAGGTCTATTACTTTGGTCATCCAGTCAAAGAAATCGATTACATTCATGTGATATGACCTTCCTGCTGTGAATCCATGCTGCCTTGGGTCCTGTGCCCCGCTGGACTCTAGGAATTCAGTGATTCTTTCTTTCAGAATTGATTCTATCATTTTACTTACCACTGAGGTCAAACTAACAAGTCTGTAGTTTGCTGCTTCTCCCTTGCTCCCACTTTTGTGAAGGGGAATCACATCTGCCCTCCTCCAGTCCCCAGGTACCACCCCATCATCCCATGATTTGTTAAAAAGGGTGGCCAGTGGTGTCACTAGCTCCCCCCTTAGTTCTTTTAGGATTCTGGCATGAATACCGTCAGGTCCCATTGCTTTGTCCACCTTGAGTTTTAGGAGTTCTTTCAGGACTCTTTCTTATGTAAATAGACTGGTGTCAACCCCCCTACTCAGAGTGCTTCTATTGTCTGGTTTAGGTAACTCCTCCTCATCTTCTTTTGTGAATGCTGAGCATAAGTATTCATTCAGTATATCTGCCTTTTCACTGTCTCCCTCAGCCCACCTCCCCTCTCCTTTATTAATCTTCACTATCCCTCCCTTAACCTTTCTATGCTCCCTAATGTACCTATAAAAGGTTTTATCCTCCTTCTTAACTGAGCTGGCTATCTTTTCCTTGGTTTGGGCCTTTGCTATTCTGACTGCCTTCCCAACTTCTTTCTTCTTTAAGTGATACAGTTCCCTGTCTTGCTCCTTCTGTGATTCCTTATACTTTTTGAATGCTGCCTTTTTCTCCTAACCTTCCCTGCCACCTCTTTTGAGAACCATAGTGGTTTTTTTACTCCGCTTTGTTTTCTTTATTTGTTTCACACAAAGGCTTGTTGTCTCCATGATGGCAGTTTTGATTTTTCTCCATTGTTCTTCCACTTCTCCTTTCTGCCCATTTGCTAGTGCATTCTTTAGGTATTCACTCATTCTGCCAAAGTCAGCCCTTCTAAAGTCCAATATCCTTGTTTTTGCATGGCTTGTCTCCGTGGTGATGCTTAGTGTGAACCACACTGTGCAGTGGTCACTTGTTCCCAGATGGCTACTGACTTCTAAATCTGTGATCCTCTCTCCATTTGAGAGAACCAGGTCTAATATTGCTCCCTCCCGAGTGGGTTCCAACACTAGCTGTCTAAGGCATGCCCCCTGTAGGGCATCAAGAATTACCCTGCTCTTGGATATGGCTGCAGCACATGTCGTCCAGTTAACATCTGGCATATTCAGGTCCCACACCAACAATATCTCCCCTTTTTTAGCCATTTTAAGAATGTCTTCTATCATTTTCTTGTCCAGTTCCTCCCTTGAGACGGGGGTCTGTCAAAAACCCCTGTGCGGATTGTGATGCCACTCCCTGTCTCCAAGGTGACACATAGTGCCTCTTGTCTTCCCCCTTTACCTTTCAGTTCTGTAGCTTTGATCCCTTCCCTTATGTACAGAGCTACTCCACCTCCTCTTTTACCCTTCCTGTCCCTTCTGTAGATTGTGTACCCTGGTATGTTGACATCCCAGTCATGGTTCTCCATGTACCATGTTTTCATGACTGCCACAGTATCCAAGTGTTCCTCTTTCATCAGGGCTACTAGCTCAGAAAGCTTGTTTCCCAGACTATGAGCATTGGTACTCATTGCCCTTCATTTAATGTTGACTTTATCCTTTTTTTCTCCATCCCTGCCCTTATTGCCTTTGTCTATTTTTCCATTTACCCCTGTCCTGCCCTCTGTCAAGCTCTTTCTCTCTGTGTTTACCTTACTACCTGCCATGTTTTGTGGGGGGAGACTTGAAATTTCCTACTTCCTATCAGCACCTCCCACCTTGGCTAGTTTAAAAGCTTGCCAAGCAAGCATTTAAACGTATCACCTAGGAGCTTGGTTCCCTTCCTGGACAGATGCCGACCATCGTGCCAGTATAGACCTACATCTCTCCAGGTGAACCCCCAGTCCCCAATGAAGCCAAAGCCCTGTGCTCTGCACCAGTTTTGCAACCATTCATTAAACTGCATGGTGTGCAGTACCCTAGCCTCACACATGCCATAGAGTGGTAGCACCTCTGAGAAGGTTACCATGTTTGCTACTTGTCTAAGGCCCCTCCTCAACTCCACAAACTTATCCTGCACTGCACTGATCTCATCCCTACCTAGGTCATTTGTCCCAAGGTGGACAACGATATCTAGTTTCCTCTCCTATGATGCAGCTTCTGCAATCCTGAGGATTCGTTTCCTGTCCCTCCAAGCCATGGCACCAGGCAGGCACCTTACCTCCCTCTCCCCACCCTTCCCCAGTTCTACCCCCTTAAGAACTGAGTTCCCTACCAGAAGCTGTTTTCTTCCCCTGTGGTATCCCTTGCCACCCTTTCATGGGTCTCCCTTGTGGATGTCCCCAGCATTCTTCTTGGTCTCCACTGAGGGTGTTATCATAGAGGAAACTTACTCTGCCAGAATTGAATATCAGTTGCTTAGAGATACAACTAGAGGGATGTGCCTCTGTTCCATCACCCTCACCCTCCCAGAACCCACTGTGGTCCAACTGCTTCTCATACTTGGCAACCTCTGAGGCAGTGGCTGTGGCACTGGTGCTCTTTGGGTGGGGGAGGCCTCCATAGTCCTTACCAGTTCAGCCTGGAGATGGGCAACCTCCTCCCTCAGTGCTGACAGTTTCCTGCAAATAGGGCAGCAACGCAGTTTTCAGAATGTCTCCTGGAAAACTGCTGCCCCACAGCCAGTGCATTGCACCACTCCCCACATGTCCCTCTGCCTTATAATATACTATATATATATATATATATATATATATATATATATATATATATATATATAACCATTTGTTTGTGTGTGTACTTACCCTTTATGCACTGTGCTGGGTTGTTAAGGATATGACAGAGGTCTGCCTCCTGACCTGCTGAGAAAGTGATGTCAGAACCATGGCTATGAAGGAAATGCCATGCCTGGGATGGGTGGGGTGAGGGAAGGGTGGGTAGGTGTTCTGCAACCTCTGCTGACTGTCAGAAACAATCAACTACACCACTGCTTGACCACCCTGGTGAATACTGCCCTTCTTTACAGTAATTCAACCCACACCACAATTTACTAGACCACTGCTCCTATACAAACCACTCTACTGAACCCAGGGATAAAAATGAACTCACTCCTCAGCCAGCAGGACACTTTAAAAAAGTTGCAAAAATAGGAGGTTTATAAATATGGAGAAAAGGAGCGGGCCCGGATGGATACTTGGGGTACTTTAGTAGTTACAGCCTTAGCTACAGAGATTGCACTATTCACAGTGATTGCCTAGTGGTGATTTAGGGGGTAATTTCTGAACCAAGTGTAGTCCCCTCTGAGCAACAAAGGCTTACTAATGTCTCATGTAGCAACTGATGCTTGACAAGGTCTAAAACATTTGTAAGGTTGATGAAGATGGCACCTGTGAGATTCCCCACAACAATGCTTTTTGTGATATGGTCAGTTAGGCGGGCCAGAGCCAATGCCGTACTATGGTGCTTTCAGAAGCCATGCTAGTTATGGTAGAGGAGGTTATGATTGGAGGCTAATCTGCCGCACCCTGGCACCTCCGCTACCCACCATACCTCCACCCGGTGGGAGCGGAACTACAGGGTGGGGACCACCCCTGGAGAAGAGAGCTGCCAATTGGCTGAGCAATCCTGCTCCCCCCCCCATTCCAGCTGCACAACAACCTGAGGTCATTCCCAAACCCACGTTGCGGTGTGGCATGAGGTAAGGTATCCAGCGCTTCAACCCTCAGTGCCATCAGGCCAGTGGTTATACTTATTTATATGCTCCAAGAGTTGGCGGTGGACAATTTTTTCTAGGCGCTTACTTAGATGTGGCAAGGTTTCAGCTCCATCATGGAGTTAATCATTGACCAGAAACTACGAGGGTTGCTGAGATCGTCAGATTGCAGTTTTTGGTAGTAGCTAGCCTTGCTGGCTTTAATTAGCTGTTTACATTTATATTTCAGCCTCCTATACTCACTGCAAGCTGTGAGGGAGGGTGTGGCTTTATAGGCAGTCCAAAGTGTGTATCTGTACTTCATTAGTGAGAGTATGTCCTTGGTGTTCCAACGAGTGCAGCCAACACGCACTCTGGGCATAGTCAGGGGAAAGAGTTTGTCCTGTATGCATGCAAGGGCATTGGTGAAGTAGACTACTGATGACTCTGTATTGAAGAGAGAGTGAAGTGTATGCCATTTTACTGCTCTGACATGACTGACTAGGTGGTTGAGGTCATAGACTGCAAAGTCCCTAAAAGAGAGATATTTGGGAGGAAAGGGGTGGAATTTTGATGACCAGATGATGTAGGTAGGGGTGTGGTCACTGATAGCATCAGATAGTGTCCCTGCATGGCATAGAAATGTAGAAACATAGAAGCTGATGGCAGATAAGGCCCACAAGGCCCATCCAATCTGCCCATTTTTTCTACCTTATGAATGTGCCATTGGCCTGTACTCTGTCAATGGCTTGTCTAGTCGTACTCATCTGTATTGCTCCCTTATGTCTATCCCATGCCTGTCTGAAGCCCTGCACTGTATTCATATCCACCACTTCCTGAGATATGCTGTTCCATGCATCCACCACCCTTTCTGTGAAAAAGAACTTCCTCACACTACCACTTAATTGGTCTCCCTCTAATCTCATGCTGTATCCTCTTGTCCTGCTGTTTTTCTTATATTGAAACATGTTAGACTCTTTTGCCTTGTTAATGCCCTTAAGATGTTTGAATGTTTCGATCATATCACTCCTCTCCCTCTTTTGCTCTAGGGTATACATATTGAGCTCCGTTAATCTATCCTCATATGTTTTCTGATGCAGTCCCTGCACCATTTTGGTTATCCTTCTCTGGACTTCCTCCATTTTGTTAATGTCCTTGTGCAGGTGCAGCCTCTAGAAATGCATGCAGTACTCCAGATGGGGCCTAACCAGCGTTTTGTAAAGAGGGATTATTACCTCCCTCATACAACTTGTGATATCCCTACTAATACACCCCAACATCCTTCTAGCCTTACCTACTGCTTTAGTGATCTGCTTGGATGATTTCAGGTCATCTGTGATGATGATGCCTAAGTCTCTTTCTTCTTTTGTGATTGCCAGCAACTCCCCTCCCAACCCACAGTATAGGTGGAGTCAGGGTTTCTCTTCCCTATGTGCATGATCTTGCACTTCTTTGCATTAAACCCCAGTTGCCACTCTTCTGACCTTCTTGCCAGTTTATCCAGGTCTCTTCTTATTCTGCCCACCCCATCTGGATCATCTACTCTGTTGCAGATTTTAGTGTCATCTGCAAACAGACAGACCTTACCCACCAGTTCATCTGCAATGTCACTGATGAAGATATTGAAGAGGACCGGCTCCTGGACTGATCCCTGAGGTACCCCATTTGTGACTTTCATCTCTTTTGACTATATACCATTTACCACCACTCTCTGTTTTCTGCTCGCCAATCTGTTTGCTACCCAGTTGACCAACTTCCGACCCACCCCAAGCCTATCCAGCTTATTAATCAATCTTCTATGTGGAAAAGTATCGAAAGCTTTGCTGAAGTCAAGGTAGGCTACATCAACTGCAACCCTTTGGTCCATCACTCTGGTTACCCAGTCAAAGAAATCTATGAGATTAGTTTGACAGGACCTTCCTGTTGTAAACCCATGCTATCTTGGATCCTGTGCTCTTATGGATTTCTGGTGTTGCACTATTCTTTCCTTAAGGAGTGCCTCCATAATCTTGTCCACTACTGAGGTAAGACTGACTGGTCCTTTCCTCATACTTCAAAATGATCCAGTCTAAGAGGGAGTGGTTTTGTGATTTATGTCTAGTTGGGAGAGTAATAATTTGCATGAGGTTATGCTGCTTTAGGAGATCACCGTACTCAGGCTGCTTGGTGCTTAGCCAATTTAGGTTAACGTCACCTAAGACAATGATTTCTCTGTGTTGGGGAGAGCCGTCCTTGACCCTCAAGGAGGTTTCTTAGGCCCCCAATTCCCCCAGTAGTGGGTTATAGCAGCACCCGACAGTGAGTTTCTTATGTGACCCAGGGGTGAGTTCTGCGAGGAGCCAGTCACTGGGGGAGTCAGGGTCAGAGTGGTGGGCTATTGTGGCTGTGAGGGAATTTTGTAGGTACAGGAGTACCCCCCTCCTTTTTTAGGACCAGGTCTGTCATGCCTCATCAGGGAGAAGTTTGGTAGCTGGACAGTGGAGTCACTGATAGAGGGTTTAAGCCATGTTTCAGTGATGGCAAGCAGGTGGGGTTTGTAAAGCTGAACCAATGCCCCCAGCTCCACTGGCTTTGCAGGGAGACTGCAAATGTTGAGTTGTGCAATCTTTAGGCCACAGGGGGTGGCACATGCATTTCTGGAGTGCGTGGTTTGTGTGTTTGCAGGTCCTGGGTTTGTCTCAATGTCACCGGAAAGGTTCATAGCTGTAACTTGTGAGTAAAAATAAAAGCAGAGGGATAGCTAGTGAACTGATATAGACGTTGTCGACAGATAAGGATGTCTTGGCCCACCTAGTCTGCCCTATATTTCCTACCTATTGTGCCACCGCAGACCCTATTCGATCTCCAGTCTTCTCTCCCCCTTCCCTTACTTCTAAGGTCCCCTTGTGTCTGTTCCATGCATGCTTGAATCTTGAATACCGTTACTGGTGAGGCCACATCTAGAGTATGGAGTTCAGTACTGGTGACTACACCTCAGGACATTAACCTGCTGCAGAAGGTCTATAGAAGGGCTACAGAGATGATAGTGGGTCAGCAGGGTAAGGAATACAAGTAGAGTTTGAAGGCACTGAACATGTACTCCTGGAGGATAGGAGAGAGGGGGGACATGACTAAGACCTTCAAATACTTGAACGGGATAAATAAGGTGGATAAGGAGGGACTCTTTAAACTAAGTGGCAACCATAACACGAGGGGGCACATTCTTAAGCTGGAGGGAGAGGTTTAGGAGGGCGATCAGGAAGCACTTCTTCATGGAGCTGGTGTTGGACACTTGGAATGCACTGCCAGAAGAGGTGGTCTTGCTGAAGATGGTGGGCAGCTTCAAGACAGGCTGGTATAAGCATGGGGGAAGGTAAGGATCATGGGTTGGGAGGATGTAAAGGATGGGAGGAGTGTGAGAGGGGGCAAGGTCAGTAGCTCAAGCTATACGAGCAGACTAGATAGACCAAATGGCTTTCTTCTTCTTCTTCATATGTTCGGTGTTGTCCCATTTGCAGGCACCTCTCTGGGCTGAGGGAGGAGATTGCTCATCTCCAGGCTGAGTTGGCCAGGATTTGGGGGAACTCCTCTCCCACCCAGAGACTGCCAGGGCCACCGCCATTGCCTCAGAGGTTGCCAAGAAAGAGGAGTGGTTGGACCACAGTGGGCTCAGGGAGGGTGAGGGTGGTGGAACAGAGGTGCATCCCTCCAGTTGTACCTCTCCACAATTCAAGGTGTGGTTCCTCTATGGAGGCACCCACAGGTGAGACCAAGGAGGATGATGGGAACCTCCACAAAGGAGACCCACAGGAGGGTGGCATGGGACCCCACAGGGGAAGGAAATAATTCCTGGTGGGGGACTCCATTGTTAGGAGGGTAGAACTGAGGAGGAAGGGGGGAGGTAAGGTGCCTGGCTGGGGCTATGGCTTGCAGGAACAGGGAGCGAATCCTCAGGATCGTGGGGACAGTTGCACAGGGGAGGGAGCTGGATGTCATTGTCCACCTAGGGACAAATGACCTGGCTGGGAAAGGGATCAGAGCAGTGCAGAAAGAGTTTGTGGAGTTGGGGAAGGGCCTTAGACAAGTAGCACACACAGTAACCTTCTCAGAGGTGCTGCCTGTCTATGGCATTGGTGAGGCTTGGGTGCTCCACACCATGGGATTCAATCAGTGTTCGAAAAACTGGTGCAGAGCTCAGGGGTTTGGCTTCACTGGGGACTGGGGGTTCACCTGGAGTGATGCAGGCCTATACTGGCATGATGGTCTTCATCTGCTCAGGAGGGGAACCAGGATCCTAGGTCAGAGGTTTAAATGCTTCATTGGTAAGCATTTAAACTAGCCAAGGGGGGAAGGCACTGGAAAGGAGCAAAGAATTCCTAACCCCCCCAAAAATTGAGGTAGTTAGTGAGGTAAACACCAAGATAGAGTCGTCAATAGGGAGAAGGGCAGGGGTAAATGGAGAAAACAACAAAGGCAATAAGGACAGGGATGGGGCAAAAAGGGGGTTAAGGTCATCAAGAAACGGAGGGTAATGAGTACCAATGCCCGTAGTCTGGGCAACAAGCTCCCTGAACCGGTGGCTTAGATGGAATAAGGATGCCTGGATATCGTGGCAGTCACAGAAACATGGTACACAGAGAACTATGACTGACATGTTAATATACTAGGGTACACAACCTACAAGAGGGACAGGGAGGGTAGAAGGGGGGGAGGAGTAGCTCTCAATGTAAGGGAAGGGATCAAAGCAATGGAACAAAAGAGTAAACGGAGGAAAGGAGGCACTGTGGGTCACCTTAGAGACTGGAAATGGCACCACAATCCGCACAAGGGTTGTATACAGTCCCCCATTTCAGGGGGAAGGAATGGACAAGGATATGATAGAAGGCATCCTTAGGATGGCAGAGAAAGGGGAGATACTGTTGATGGGGGACCAGAATATGCCAGATGTTAACTCTAGTACCTTTGCTGCAGCCACATCAAAGAGCAGGGCAATTCTCGATGCCCTACTGCGGGCATGCCTCAGACAGCTAGTGTTGGAACCCACTCAGGAGGGAGCAATCTTAGACCTTGTACTCTCAAATGGGGACAGTGAGAGGATGTCAGATCTAGAAGTGAGTAACTATCTTGGAACAAGTGACCACCAAACAGTATAGTTCACGATAAACTCAGCTGTAGAGTCAAGCCATACAAAAGTGAGGGTACTGCACTTCAGGAGGGCTGACTTTGACAAAATGGGAGAGTGCCTTAGAAAAGCAGTAGCAAACAGGCAAGAAGGAGGGGTGGAGCAACAATGGGGAAACATCAAAACAGCCATCACAGAGGCAACAAACCTTTGTGTGAAGCAAATAAACAAATCAAAACGAAAACAAAAAGCCAGTATGGTTCTCAAAAGAGGTGGCGGGGAAGGTTAGGGAGGAGAAGAAGATAGCATTGAGGAAGTATAAGGAAACACAGGAGCAGGACAGAGAACTGTACCAGTTAAGGCAGATGGAAGCAGGAAAGGCAGTCAGAATAGCAAAGGCTCAAACTGAGGAAAAGATAGCCAATTCAGTTAAGAAGGGGGATAAAACCTTTTATAGGTACATTAGGGAGCGTATAAAGACAAAGGGAGGGATAGTGAGGCTGAATAGAATGGTTGGTGGGTGGACAGAGAGGGACAGTGAAAAAGTAGGGATACTGAATGAATACTTCTGCTCAGTATTCAAAAAAGAGGAGGAGGGGGAGGTACCTAATACAGTTAACAGACACACTCTGGTTAGGAGGGTCGATCCCAGTCCTTTCACAGAAGAAAGAGTTCTGAAAGAACTCCTAAAACTGAAGGTGGACAAAGCAATGGAGCTTGATGGGATTCACCCCAGAATTCTAAAAGAATTAAGGGGAGAACTAGTGACACCACGGACTACCCTTTTTAACAAATCATGGGAGGATAGTGTAGTACCCGAGGACTGGAGGAGGGTGGATGTGATTCCTCGTCACAAAAGTGGGAGCAAGACAGAGGCAGGAAACTACAGACCTGTCAGTTTGACCTCTGTGGTACGAAAATGATGGAATCATACGAACATACGTGTGCCAGCAGAAACAGACCACTGGACTATCTAAGTCTGCTTGAGTGTGCAGCCAACACCCCTAGTTTGCAGCTGCCCCACCCCTTCCCTTGTCCTCCCACTGCCACCCCAATTCCCCACCCTTACTCTCCCTGTTCCCTGTCCCATGCCCCTTTGAAGCTGTTCACAGATTTACATGATACCACCCATTCTGGTAGGGCGTTCCATTTTGCTACCACCCTCTCTGTCAAATAGTGTCTCTTCATTTCCTTCCTAAATCTTCCCCCCTCTATTCTTAGCCCATGCCCCCTGGTGACCCTCTCCCTCCTTAAAGTAAGCCCCATCTGCCCTATCCTTATTGATTCCCATCAGATACTTGAATGTCTCTATCTTGTCCCCCCTGTCCCTTTTATCCTCCAGGGTATACATATTCAGGTCTCCCAGCCTTCTGTCATAGTCTCTTCCCTCCATTCCACGTATCATCTTTGTTGCCCTCCTCTGCACCCCCTCTAGTAGCCTGATATCATGCTTTAGGAATGGCCTCCAAAACTGTACACAATACTCTAAGTGCGGCCTTACCAGCGACCTGTAGAGGGGCAAGATCACCTCTCTTCGCCTGGACGAAAACCCCCTCGCTATGCACCCCAGCATTTTGTTCGCTGTTGCAGCCGCTCTCCTGCACTGGGCAGTGTTGTTCATGGACCCTGTTATCATTACTCTTGGGTCCTTCTCCTCCTCAGTGATTCCCAGCTTACTCCCCCCCCCCAGCCAGTATTCTCTCCTTGGGTTCTTCACCCCAAAATGCATAACCTTACACTTCTTTGCATTGAACCCCAGCTGCCACCTCTCTGACCTCTCCTCTAGCTTGCGTAGGTCCCCCTGCAGCTGCTTCCATCCCTCCTCTCCATATACCACTGCTCCGATTTTAGTGTTGTCAGCAAATAGACTAACCTTGCTCACCACCCCGTGTGCAATGTCTGATATGAACAGCCCAAACAATACTGGCCCCAACACAGAGCCCTGTGGCACCCCACTCGTCACCGGCCTTGGAGTTGAGAGCTCGCCTCTCACCACCACCTGTTGCAGCCTCCCACTCAGCCAGCTTGTAATCCAGTTCATCATTTTTGCCCCTACTCCTACATCAGTTAGCTTCCCCCAAAGCTGCCCATGAGGCACCAAATTGAAGGCCTTGTTGAAGTCCAAGTAAAGAACATCCACCGCATGACCCTTATCCAGCTCACCTGTCACCCAGTCATACTACTGCAGGAGTTAGATTGACAAGACTTCCCTGAAACAAACCCATGCTGCCTCACATTCTGGATGCCATTGTTCTCCAGGTATGACACCAGTCTTTCCTTTAGTATTGTTTCCATGAGTTTGCAAACTATGGAGGTGAGACTTACCTGACGATAATTACCCGGTTCATCCCTTGGCCCGCTCTTGTGTAATGGTACTACATGTGCCTTCCTCCAGTCCAGTGGCACACATCCCAACTCCGGTGTGGTGCTGTACAGAGCTGCCAGCAGCTCCGCCATCTCCCTCAGCACCCTGGGGTGGATACCATCCGGCCCTGGTGCCTTGTCTACCTTCAGTGCCCTCAGTCTCTCTAGGTTTCTACTTGCCTCAGTTCTTCCATCTGTCACCTCCCTTCCTGTCCCCACCCTCCCAGACCATGCTAGTAGCGGTCCTCCCCTTTTCTTTTGTGAACACTGAACAAAAGTATTCATTCAGTGCTTCTGCCTGCTCTTCCCCTTTTTCTGTCCACTCCCCATCCCTTTTTATCCTCACTATTGTCTCCTTGCACTTCCTCCCCCCCCCCATTAGTTCCCTGTGCTAATCTCAGCTCCCTCTGAGCCTTGGCTTCTCTCACTTTTCTGGTCACCTCCCTGGACCATCTTGCATATTCCTCCCTGCCCACTTCCTTCCCCGTCCTCCTAAACCTATGGTGCACCACTCGTTTTGGCCTCACCACCTCCACAACCTCGCTGTTCAACCAGCATGGTTTTCTTGCTTGGCTCCTCTTACTCTGTGCCTCGGTGCAGGCTTCCTCTGCCTTTCTAACCCCCCCGTTTAATAATATCCTGTTTCTGCTCCACATACATCTCCTACTTTATGCCCTCCAGTTTCCCTTTCAGTACTTCCTGCATCCTCCCAAAGTCCACCCCCCTGAAGTTTACCTCCCAAGTAACTGATTTCTCTGGCTCCCTGCACATCGTGATATTAAACCACACCATTTGGTGATCGCTGTTGTCTGGTGGGTCCTCTACCTTTATTTCCTTCACTGGCTCCCCCATTCGACAATACTAGATCTAAAGTGTCCTTTAGCATAGTAGGTACAGTAACCAACTGTGTCAGGAGACCCTCCTGAATCGCGTCCAGGAGCACTTGCTCCCTAGCACTGGAGGTGACCGGAATGCTCCAGTCAACCCCCGACAAGTTGAAATCCCCCATGATGACCACCTTCCTTTTTCTACATACCTTTTTGATTTGTCCCGCTAACTCCCTGTCAAGCTCCTCAGACTGGGACGGCGACCTGTATACCATCCTAAACCTCAAATTTCCTACCCCTTGAGTCTAGGAGCTGCAGCCAGATTGCCTCTGTTCTCCTTTCTTCTCCCTCATCCCTTGAGCATTTGATCCCGTCCCTCACATAGACTGCCACCCTCCCCCCTTACAGTCCTTCCTGTATAATTTGTATCCTAGGTTTGCCAGATGCCAGTCCCGGTGCTCAGTTGCCCACATTTCTGTGACAGCTGCAATATCCACCCTCCACACTTCTGAAGGAAAGAATTATTGAGTACCTAGAGGCCAGTGGGGCACAGGACCCAAGGCAGCACGGATTCACAGCAGGAAGGTCATGTCAGACAAATGTAATCAATTTCTTTGACTGGGTGACCAAAGTAGTAGACCAGGGAGAGGCAGTGGACATGGCCTACCTAGACTTTAGCAAGGTGTTTGACACAGTCCCACACAAAAGATTAATAAGCAAATCAGAAAGCCTGGGAGTGGGTCCAAGAATGGTAGCCTGGGTAAAACATTGGCTAGGCAACAGGACACAGAAGGTAATAGCAAACGGAGTCCATTCAAGAAAGGGGGGTTACTAGTGGGGTACCGCAGGGTTCAGTACTGGGTCCAGTCCTTTTTAATGTATTTATAAGTGACATTGCAGATGGACTGGAAGGAAAAGTATGCCTCTTTGCAGATGACACAAAGATCTGCAACAGGGTTGATACACAAGAGGCGTGGAAAGGATGAGAAGGGACTTGGCAAGGTTGGAGGAATGGTCAGAAGTATGGCAGCTTGATTCAATGCAAAGTAGTGCAAAATAATGCACCTGGGAAACAAAAACCCAGGTTAAGATTACACAGTGGGGGGGTAGGAACAACAACAAAAATGAAAAGGGACCTGGGGGTAATCATATCAGGTGACCTTAAGGTTGGCAAGCAGTGTGAGAAGGTGTAAGGAGGGTTGGGGGGAAACTGGGATGTACAGGGAGAGGTATCACCAGCAGAAAACAGGAAGTTATTATCCCCCTATACAGACAGTAGGTGAGACCCCTTCTGGAGTACTGCGTCCAGTTCTGGAGACCCCATCTCCGCAAGAACATAGACAGGATGGAGTCAGTTGAGAGGAGGGCAACTAAAATGGTGCAGGGTCTGCAAGAGAAGCCATATGAGGAGAGACTAAAGGAGCTTAATATGTATACCCTTGAGGAAAGGAGGGAGAGGGGGGACATGATAGAAATGTTTAAGTACCTCAGTGGAATCAACAAAGTCCAAGAGGGTAGCATCTTTCAGAAAAAGAGACGTGCAAGAACAAGGGGACACAGTTTGAAGATGGGGGGACGGCTTAGGGGCAATGTGAGGAAGTATTTTTCACAGATAGGGTAGTGGATGCATGGAACTGCCTTTCTGAGGAGGTTGTGGGTCTAAAACTGGGGAGAATTCAAGAAAGCATGGGACAGACATAAGGCAATTCTTGTGGGCGGTAGGAAGAAATAGGCTGTTGGTTAATTAGGATCTGCAGCTTATCCAGTAGGTAGGAAATGTGCAGACTAGGTGGGCCAAGTGGTTCTTATTTGCTGTCAAAGTCTATGTTTCTATGTATGCTACCATTTTAGCACCCACCACACTCTGCTAGGAGGCTGTTCCAGGCATCCACCACCCTCCCATTAGAAGTACATTTCTTCACATCTCCTCGAGCACCCCATCTTTATAGCATGATTCCTTGTTTTGGTATATCTTTTTCTATGGAAAATGCTACCATCCTGTACCTTATTAATACCTGTGAGTTTCTGAACATTTTTGACATATCCCCCCGTTCCCTCCTTTCCTCTAGCAAGTATATATTTAGTTCCTTGAGTCTTACCTCATAGGGGTTTTGATGCAGGCCCTACACCATTCTGGTAGCCCTCCTTTGTACCACATCCACCCTATCTATGTCCTTCCAGAGGTGGGGCCTCCAGAACTGGACACAGCACTTGAGTTGGGGTCTTACCAGTGATAGATACAGGGGTAATACTACCTCCATCTAACTGGTGGTGATGCCCCTCCCTATGCACTCGAACATCCTGCAAGCGTTTCCCACTGCCTTTTCATACTGCTTGGCTACCTTCACATCATCAGAAATTATCACCCCTAGGTCCCTTTCTTGTTTTGTGGTTGCTAATACCTCTCCGCTGTCTGCTCAATTTGTATGTTGCCCCTGAGTTACTGTGCCCCAAGTCCATGATTTTGCACTTTTTTTGCATTGAAACCTAGCTGCCATTCCCTTGACAATTCTTCCAGCTTTTTCAGATCTTCCCACATTCTTTCCACCCCCAAGTGTGTCCACTCTATTGCAGATGTTTGTGTCATCCGTGAACAGGCATAGAAACGTAAAAACATAGAATCTGATGGCAGATAAGGACCGCTTGGCCCACCTAGTCTGCCCATTTTCCTACGTAACAGATAAGCTCCAGATCCTAGTTAACCAACAGCTTACTTCCTCCTATCCCCTACTAGGACTGCCTTATGTCTGTCCCATGCAATTTTGAATTCCCCCCACAGTACTTGACTCCACGACCTCCTCAGGGAGTCTGTTCCATGCATCCACAACCCTCTCCGTGAAAAAATACTTCCTTACATTATCTCTGAGCCATCCCCCCCCATCTTCAGATTGTGCCCCCTTGTTCTTGAACATCTCTTTTTTTCTGAAAGATGCTACCCTACTTTCCCTTCTAGCCCTTCTGCAATGTCACTAATAAAGACATTCAAGAGGACCGAGCCTAGTACTGACCCCTGCTACACCCCACTGGTCACCTTGCCTTCTCCAGAGTGAACCCAATTTACCATTACCTTCTGACTCCTATTGCTTAGCTAACTTCTTTCAAAGTTTAGACTTTTGGACCAACTCCTAGGTTTCCCAGCTTGTTCACCAGTTTTCTATGTGGAATGGTGTCAGAGGCCTTACTGAAAATGCAAGTAGGCCACATATACTGTTCCTCCTCACTGATCCACTTTCCTGGTCACTCAGTCAAATAACTTGATCAGGTTTGTCTGGCAAGACCTCCTGCATGTGAAACTGCTTTCCTGGATCCTGTAATTCATTGGATACAAGGCATTTCCTAATCCTTTCCTTCAGTAGTAATTCCATTACTTTACCCACTACCAAAGTCAGGTTGATAGGTCTGTAGTTTCCTGCCTCCTCCCTATTTTCACTTTTGTGTAGTGGACCCATATCTGCCCTCTTCCAGTTCCCCAGAACCCCCCCCTTGTTTCTAGTGATAGCTTGAACAGAGCTGTCAGAGGTGCAGCCAGCACCTCCTTGCGCTCCTCACTATCCCAGGGTGCACCCTGCCAGGTCCCATTGCCTTGTCTAATTTTAATTGTGCTAGTTCCTTGAGGACTCTCTCCTCTGTAAAAGGACTAGTGTTTACCTCCCTTCCTTTAATGCCCTTGTCCCTTATATTCAGCCCGTCATCTATCCCTTCCTCTGTAAATACTGAACAAAAGTAATTGCTCAGTATGTTTGCTTTTTTGGTCCTCTTCCTCACAAACCCCTTTTAACCATATGTAGCCCTCCCCTTCCCCACTGTCTAGGGGCATGAATAAATTGCAGATGAACCAGGGAAACAGAAGAGACTATGACAATGTGAAACAACTCTGAGCTTGGGCACCCAAAATAAAGATAGGAAAATATGTGGCCTACCTCTCGATGGCTTCAGCTCCCAGTGCCCTCTCGATCTCTACCTCTGTAAACTGATTCTACCCCAAACCTCTTTGCCACCAGATCCAGGACCTCCAATCAATCTGCAGCCTTCAGCTTTTCCTCGATCCCGGTGCAATCTGCTGGACACCTTCTGAAATTACAACTCATGGAACAAAATAAATATAAGGGGCCTTGCATTTCATTTACCCTCTTTTAACTTAAATAAAGGAAAATCAGTACTCCATTTCTTCCCAAACCGCTTTTTATTTTTTTTCTCCTCTGTTCCAAATGATTCCAGGGGCACAGGGGTTCCATCTTACTCCAAAATAATAAAGCAGCTCCATGGAGCTCTTAAAACTTTTTACAAGCTCACTTATGCTGGAACTCTCGAGCAGATACAAAATGGCATACAGGCAGTAGAAGCAGGCTGTTTTCAACTTTTGAAAGCTCAGCTGTTATAACCAAATAGACCCCTTGTTCCTGAAGAATCATCAGGCTCCTTTCTCACTGGCACTGGTGAGGCAAAACCCTTATTCCTTTTTTATTTTGGTTACCCTTCTGTAACCCACCTACAAATGGGGGTTCCCAAAAAGTCTTCCTCGAGCTTACCCAAATGCTCACTGCCAGGCTGCTGTCCTGCATTTTAGCAGTTTAAATGTGATTGCCAGAGAGTGCCTGTATAGCCTCTGTGTACTGTCTCTTTAAAAGCTGCCTGGATTGCAGTCATAAGTAATCTGATAGGGAGCTCTGTTGAAAGATGTAACTATTTGCTGAAAATCATTTAGAGTGATAATGATAATGTAGTTTGTCTAACCTGCCACCTTTGCAGCAAGGACTGTTTTGTTTATCTCTACTATCTTGGTCCTGGACTGCGAATTGGACCAATCAGTTCTGATGGAACCTAAAATGAAGCCGGATACAGGAGCTGTCTGGAGTCAAAATCTGTAGGAACTGTAGTTTTGCTTTTGGTGCCTTTTTGCACCTGAAGGGGGGAGCCTTTGTTGTGACTGACAGACAGATCAGCCAACCAAACCTTTTGGATTCTGGGGAAAAGTCCCTGGCTTGCTGGCAGTTGAGTCAAATCTCAGTTGGGAGCTGAATGAGCAAGAGCTTGAGTCAGTCAAGCAGCCGTCTGAGTAGTTTCGCATGGGAGAACTGTGGAAAGGCCTGAGTTGTGGCATGCATGTCTGCCTGCTGCCCCTGAGAGGGAGATCTAAAAGTGTGTTATCTGATTGTCTTGTTGTTTTCTTTTCACGAACTGAGCCCTCCGGCTCCGGATTACAAATAGTGTGTTTTGTGCATGTTGTTTTCTTCCCTCACAGGGCCCCAACCAGTTGCAACGTTCCTGGCTAGTCCACCATTCTCCATCTGGGTACCCAGAGTGTGTGACTGTTTATGGACCCTGAAGTGCATGCATAACTGTTTGATTGACAGAGCCTTTAAGCAAATTAACCTGATTATGCCTCTCCCTTGTTCAAGCCCCTTAAATAAATCAGGTCTAAATCTTTTTTGCATTTACCCTGACTGTGGTTCCAGTTTGTGCAAGGGAACTGTACTACTGTTATTTGCTGTGTATAACCTAGTTTTACAGGGGGTCCCAAGGGCCGGGCCAGAGGAAAGCCCTGGTGGTAAGTGCAAACAGTGTGGGTACTTGTGTGTGTAAAAGTGATTATTGTTTATTGTTCCAGCCAGTAGCAAGGAAAGGGGAAGGGGTTACAGTGTCCCAGAGTGCTGTGCCCAGGTTAGCTTGACCACTACCAACCCTGACCTCCGGGTGGAGGCACCCATTTCAGAACTCAGGCCCCTCAACCTGCTACTTGACAAGCAGGCAGAGGTAGTAGCCCTTGGGATAGCGCCGCCTAGGGGTTACACTTCCCTGATCTCCTTTTCCTGGCACTGGTTGGCTGCCCTATCTCCTGTGCTGAGAAGCAAGCTGCTTCCCCCACCTGGCCCCCTGGACCTTGGCCCAAATCTCAAGGGGTCCCAGGAGTTTGTCCTTTCCAGCCCAGGCCCTGTAACCCTTGTCCTTTCCTCTAGTTTGAACCTGAACCCCCCAATGTACCAATGACTGGCACATTGGATCTGTCCCACCTAAAGACATTGATCTCCCACTTCCACTGGTGTGGAGGCCTTTACCATGGACTGGCCCTATGCCCCAGCTACACCTTTAAGCTGCCCTGCCACGAGATAGACCTGGGACCTGCCACCATCCAGACCCTCCAAGCAGCTCGCATTCCTCTCCGGCACCCATGGCATCCTCTTTTTCTCTAGGTGCCCCAGATGACCATCCAGGGATGGTCCCAGCCTTCTCTCCACATCCCTGCCATCACATCCTGGGGTTGAACTAAGTTGCGGCCAAAAGCTGCCCTCCAAGGCCTGTCAAAAAGACCGGTCGCCCTCCCCGGCTCTGAAATGACAGTACCCTGGGATCTGCCCCTCCATGAAATTCCCTTTTTTGTGGGTGAAGGACATTCGTACCCCCCTCCGCACGTGAGCTGCCTTGCCACACCCGGTACAGGAGGTGTTCTCTGCCACTGGACCCTCTCTGTGGGGACCCTGTCACAGTCCCCCACAGCCCTGACCTCCCAAGCTACACCTGCACGGGATCTAAATGAGGCTCCTACCTACCTCTGCCCACTAACTAGGCCTCCCCTTCCCAACAACACAGTTCAAGGTAGCTGACAATCACTCACCAGACTCCTATCACCTCCTCATCGCCACGTCACTGAAGAAGCCGTCCCTAGCTACTGGCTTTAAGGGGGTAGAATTCCACCCCCCCCACAGGCCCAACCTGGACCGTCGAGCTCCCTCCTTGCCTGCCTCTCCTGCTCTTCCAGCCGCCCCTTCAGCCTCAGGCCTAACGCCCAGGCTGGAAAAGACCCAGCATTTCCTGTTTCCTCCCCTTTTATACCCTTCCTAAACCACCCTCTGCAGCCATCTTTAGGCATCCAGCAGGGATTAACCCCCAGAGCACTAATAAATCCCTAAGCTCTGGGGGGGGGGGTAGGAGGTGGAGGGGGTCCTTAATGGGAGCATAAGTCCCTCCAAAAAGAGGGGGCTTACACTTACTATCCCTCCTTTGGTCTTTCTCTTCTCACTTACTTATCTAAAGAATGTTTTATCTAATTTAACTGCTCCCCCTGTCTCTCTTTGTTTCTCCTGGTAACTCTCCTTATTCTCTTTTGTGTCCTCTTGTACCTTTCAAATGCTAGTTTTTTTGCTCCTACTTTCTCTGCTACTTCTCTACAGAATCATAGCAGTCTCTGTTTCTCTTTATTGCCTTTTCTCTGCTCCTTTTTTATTTATGTATTTATTTATTGAAATGTTTCACCAGGAAAGCACACTGAGCAACAAGTTGCTCATCTCCCGATGCGACCTGGCGGGAAGGGGTATAACAGGAATGAGACATTAAACGGTCCAAGTTACAAGATCAACATTAACCTACAGTTCGGCCTGGTGGCGATGAGGGTTGAGGCGCTGGACACCACATCTTGCGCCACGTCGGCGACCCGGGTTCAGGAACGGACTCGGGCGCCGGGGGTTGGCAGGGGAAGGATTAAGGACTGAGCACCCATGTGGTGCTCTCCTCCCTGGACCAAGGGGATGGGACAGCCTGGCGAGCCAGAGACCCCCGGTGGAGACCAGGAGTACTGTGGCAAGCCAGGTAAGCATGTATTAGCATGGCCAATGCAGGCAGGGTTGCCGTGCGCCAGAAGCGTGACGTGCCCACACGTGGGAGAGGGAGGAACCACAGAAAATGGAAAACCGGTCCTAGAGGTATGGCGGCACCAATTCCCATGCTCACTGCCGCAGTACTACCTAGCTGGACCTTCACGGATCTCTTCACTGGGCCCACGCCTGCAGCTGGAGTCTGTGTGAAATGCCCAAGGTAGGAGGGGTGGCTCCACCCCGGAGAGGTTAAGCTGGGGGTGCCAGCTGCGAGGTGGGGCAGAGGAGAGGAAGGTACGGTCAGGGGGACTTCAGGCAGGGCAGGATTCAGGTTGGATGCCTGAGAGGCTCCTAGGACCGTGACCAGGAGGGAACAAGATCAAAAAAAACAAAAAAAAAACATTAACATATAGTTGTAAGGCAGGCATTACAAACAGTGTAACAAGTGTTGCACATAATAGGTAGAAATAGTGGACAATAATAGGTGCCAGATTAATAAGTAAACAAGTGCTTACGTTAAAGAAAATGGGAAAGGAGATGGAGGGGTGAGGTGGGGGGTGAGAGTCATGTCCCTGGAGACCCCTTCAGGATGCAAAGAACATTGCAAGGGGACTGGGAGGACCAGAGAGAAGGGGGATAAGGCAGTGTCCCAGATAAACCCTTTCTGGATGTGGGGAACCCTGCAAAGGGGCTGTGGGGCTAGATAGAAAGGAGGATAAGGCTGTAGGGATTTAAAGAGGGAGGAGAGAGAAGGAGGAGGCGTGACAATGCTAGGAGGGGGAATACGACCTAACACAAGAGAGGACCCTTCAGGATGCAGGGTACCCTGCAAGGGGGTTGGGGAATGTCAGTAGATAAAGATTAAGACAGTGATAGGAGAGGGAGGGAGTAAGAATTGAACCCTTGAGGGGAAAAGAATTCGCACCTATGGAGGGGATGGGGCCTAATCAATAGTCCATCAGGATGCATTGGACCCTGCTAGTAGTCATGGAAAGCCAACATAGTGGCTAGATAGAATAGGGGAGATATACTTAGGCTCAGTTTGACCCCTTCAGGATGCTGAGAACCCTGCAAGGGGACTGTGATGGCCAGGAAGAAAGGTAGGTGGAGAGGGGAAGGATAGGAGACAAGACTATATGCAGCAGGACCCCTTCAGGATGCTGAGAACCCTGCAAAGGGACTGCAAAAGCTTGGCGGACAGGTAGATGGGGGAGGGGGAAGAAGAGGAGACAAGCCTAGATGCAGTAGGGCCCCTTCAGGATGTTAAGTCTAGGGGGCTAAGAGGGATGGTGGGGGAAGGGAGTAGATGAGAGATACAAGCCCCTTGGGGAGGTAGGAGAGGGACCTATGGAGAGCATTCGGGGTCCCTTACATTCTGTGAGATATCAAAGGAGGCCAGTAAGAGGGAGCAATTTGCCCATTGTTCCTTAACTCCCCCAGTTTCCCTATCCCTGCTAGGGTGTCCCTGAGGCATTCTCCCATTTTCTTAAAATCAGCCCTCCTGAAATCCAGGACCCTTGTCTTATTGTGGCTCTATTCTGGCTCACTTATATTGCGCCACAATGTGAGGAGATCACTGGTTCCCAGGTGGCCACCCACTATGACATCAGCGACACTGCCCTCATTTGTAAGTAACAGGTCCAATATTGCCCCCTCCCCATGAGTGGATTCCTTAACTAGTTGTCTGAGGTATGTCCAATGCAGGGTGTCCAGGATGTCCCTACTTCTGACTGTTGCCGCAGCTGAAAGGCTCCAATCCATGTCCTGTAGATTGAAGTCTCCTACCAGCAACACCTCCCCTTTGCATGTCATCCTTTGGATTGCTTCGATCATATCTTTATGTTCCTCTCCCCCCCACCCCGTACTGGAGGACTGTAGATCACTCCTGTGCAAATAGCAGTCCCCCTCCATGTCTCCAGGGTGATCCACAGTACTTCAACTCCTCCCTACTCTCCCTGTATTTCTTCTATAGCTTTTGTTGTCCCTGACATAAAGAGCCACTCCTTCCCCTTTTTTACCTACCGTGTCTTTTCTGAACAGAAAATACCCTGGTATGGCTACATCCCAGTCCTGGTTTTCATTGCACAGGACTTGGTAATTGCTACTATGTCCAGGTCCACATCTGCCATTGTGGCCTCTAGGTCTGCAATCATATTGCTCAAACTTTGAGCATTTGCACATGTGGCTTTCCAGATTGTCCTGCCACCCCACCCACCCCACCCACCCATTTCTGATTTGCCCTTCCTTATTTCCTCCACTATTTTTTTTTTTACTATCTCTCTTTCCTTTTCCTCTTGGATTCCTTTTTTATTTTGTTACTTTTGGGATTTCACTCTCTCAGGATTCCCACTGCTGACTTCATGAGCCTAGTGGGGGGCAGGGGGGCACTTTAAGTCTCCTTAACTCATTCTGCCTCCCCACTCAGCTAGTTTAAATGCTCGCCAATGCAGCATTTAAACCATTCACTAAGGACCATGGTTCCCCTACTGGATGGATGGAGGCTGTCACCCCTATATAGGCCCTTATCCCTCCTGGAGGGGTCCCAGTCTCCAGTGACACATAGGGTCCCACTCTGTTTTCATGTGATGCAGATGCACTGACTAAAAGTATCTTGCTACATCAAAGAGAATATAGCTGGCTGGCTATACTGGTGCCGACAAATCAGGAGCCCACTTGGCACAGTGGTGACCCAGGTTTTCACCCCCGGCCCCCACCATGGGACAAGAGCTTTGCATTCATCACTGCTGAAACAGCTCATGATGACAGCCCAGGGAAGGTGTACTTAGCAATATGGATGGCCACTCATTGTCAAGCACCCACCGTCACAAGGATGCTGTGCTAAGTGCACCAACATGTGGAACAGGTAGAGAGGGGACAGGGCCCATTTATGTCCACCTAATGACTTACTATGCTCCTCCTATTCTGCCGGACCCCTTGGCACATGGTTCTTCCCCCCAAGCATCCCTCCAGATGTTGGAAGCACCCTCCTACACCAGTGGCAGAAGAGAAGGGGCAGGTTTTAATATGATATAACAAAAAAAGGGGTGGACCACACAAAAAGCATGGACATAGGCAGCCAGTAATGACAGGAGATCTGGCAGAAAGAGAGGGACACTAATGGGATCTGGAAGAGTGGGGAACTAATGGGGCCTACAACAGTGGGACCCTAAGGGGGACTGAAAGAGTGAGGTGCTAATGGAACCTGAAATGGTGGGGTGCTTTTGGGGCTAAACGAGAGGGATGCTAATGGGGCATGAAAAAGTGCCCAAGAGGAGGGGAGAAAACAGGTGGGGAAAAATGTCAAGGCTGTGCGGGATGATGCCATACTATCTCGCAGGCCCTGCACCATCTACTAGGTTGCCCACTGCCACATCCCTTACCTAGCCTCCTCCTGGAATTGGGGTCCCCAGGAGGCCCTGGCATGGGGGGAGGGATCTATAGGGTATTGTGCAGCAGCAGAACAGTAATCCCCATAGACAGGTGACAGGCCTGGGAGGACTAACATAGCAGATGGGGGCTGGTGGAGGAGAGGGTGGGGAAGATACCTTGGACATTGGAAAAAATTTGGAATTTAGGATTTTCAGATAAAGCTGCAGAAAATTCCAAATCCTAAATATTATATTACAAAGCTCCCTCCATCATGTACAAGCCCCTGATTTTGATATCATTAATTAAACCCCACCTTAACCAAGCTCTAACCCCCAACCTCCCTCCTCCCCCCAAAAGCCCCCAGTGAGCACATTGCATATTATTATACCTTATAATAACCCCCCCCACCTGTGCCAAATCACTAGCCTCCCACCTCTTCCACCCTGGTTCAAACTCAAACCCCACAGTTTAGTAAGCAGCCCCCCACTCAATACAGCCACTAGCTCCCAACCTCCCTCCTTCTCCCACCCAAGCCCCCTGTGAGCATATTACTTATTTTATAGGAACATAGAGGTTGACAGCAGAAAAGAACTGCCGGGCCTATCCAGCCTGCCCATTTTTCCCTGCCTAACATAAAGCCGCAGACCCTACATGGTCTCCAGTTTCTACCCTCCTGCCCCTTCCCAGATCAGTGCTGTCTCCAGCCCCTGTTTGGACTTCATGTTGCCTTCACTACCAGATTTTATGATACCCATGTGTCCATACCATGCTTTCTTAAATCCTGTTACCATTTTAACCCATACACTTCTACTAGGAGGCTGTTCCAAGGGTCTACTACCCTTTCCATGAAGAAATACTTTCTCCTGTTCCCTCTGATCCTTCCCCCCCTCCAACTTCATATTTTGACCTCTAGTTTTTGGACATCTTTTTCTTTGAAAGAAGCTCCATTCCTGTACCTTGTTTAGTCCCTTGAGGTATCTGAATGTCTCAATCATGTCTCCCCTCTCTCTCTCTCCCCTGATCTCCAGGGAGTACAGATCTAGATCCCTCAGCCTTTCCTCACAGGGCTGCTGATGTAGGCCACCATTTTGGTCACCCTCTTTTGTACCCTCTCCATCCTGTGTATATTCTTACATAGATGAGGCCTGCAGAACTGTTCACCATACTCGAGGAGGGACCTCACCAGTGATTTATATAGGGGCAGTATCACCTCCCTCCACCTACTGCAGGGTTCTACTGTTATACCCCTCTCTATACAGCCCAACGTACGATCTGACTTTCCCACTGCCTTATTGCATTGTTTTGACACCTTTATGTCATCTGATATGATAACTCCAAGGTCCCTCTCCTGCCCTGTTACTGTGAGTGCTCCCCCCCACCAGTTCATACGTGGCTCGTGGGTTTTTATACCCTAAGCGCATGATTCTGCACTTCTTTGCGTTGAATCTCAATTATCAAGTTCTCAACCAGTCCTTCAACTTTCCAGATCCTCCTTCATCCTTTCCAGACACCCAGTGGTGTGTCCACCCTAGTGCAAATTTTTGTATTTTCTGCGAATGGGCACACCTTCCTTTCCAATCCCACTGCAATGTTCCCAATGTAGATATTAAAGAGGACTGGGTCCAATATTGACCCCTATGGTACCCCATTTGCCACCCTGCCCTTCCCTGAATGAATCCCATCTACTACCACCCTCTGGCTTCTACTGCTAAGCCAACTTTCCACCCATCATACTATTTTAGGAACCACTCCCAGACTGCTCAGTTTGTTCACCAGCCATCTGTGAGGGATGGTGTCGAAAGCCTTGCTGAAGTACAGATGGGCCACATACGAAGAAGCTAGCAAAAGAAGGCCATTTGGTCTACCAAGTCAGCTTGTATTGCAGGGTCCACATCTTCAGCTAATGTCCCTGCCCTCCCTCTCCACTCCTCCCATCCTCCCTACACATGATCCTTACCTTCCCCCATGCCTATCCCAGCCTCTCTTAAAGTTGCCCACTGTCTTCAATGAGATGACCTCTTCCAGCAGTGCATTCCAAGTGTCTACTACCCTCTCTGTGAAGAAGTGCTTCCTGACCTCCATCCTAAACTTCCCACTCTCCAGCTTAAGACTGTGCCCCCTAGTGTTATGCTTGCCACTCAGCTTAAAGAGACCCTCCTTATCAACCTTATTTATCCCTTTCAAGTACTTAAAGATCCCTTTTAAGTACTTGAAGGTCCCAATCATGTCCCCTCTCTCTCTCTCTCTCTCTCTCTCTCTCTCTGCCTGTCTTCCAGGGAGTACGCATTCAGTGCCCTAAACCTCTCCTCATATGCCCTACTCTGCTGACCCACTATCATCTTTGTAGCCATCCTCTGGACCTTCTCGAACAGGTTAATGTCCTTTTTGAGGTGTGGGCACCAGTACTGATCTCCATACTCTAGATACAGCCTTACCAGTGACCTGTATAAGGGCAGTATAACCTCCTCTCTTCTAATACTGATCCCCCTAGGTATGCATCCCAGCATCTTGCTTGCCTTTGCTACTGCTTTCTTGCATTGCGTGGAGTGCTTCAAATCACTAGTGATCATCACTCCCAGGTCCTTCTCCTCCTCTGATGCAGATACTCAGACTCCACCAGGTAGTACTCTGTCCTGGAATGGATTCTTAGCTCCAATATGCATAACTTTGCATTTGTTGGCATTGAAGCCAAGCTGCCAGATCCTGGACCACCTCCCCAGCTTTTCCAGATCTTCCTGTAGGTCCTGTATCCCTTTAGCTGTGTCCACTCTCCCACAGAGCTTGGTGTCATCCACGAATAGGCACATTTTGCCCTTAATGCCATCCCCAATGTCATTGATGAAGACATTGAACAACACCAGCCTCAGTACAGAGCCCTGAGGGACCCCACTGGTTACCTCTCTGGTATCAGATAACTCCATCCACAACCACCCTCTGGGTTCTGTCCCTCAGCCAGTTTTCCACCCATCTGGCCATCTTTTCCCCAACCCCAAGATCCACCAACTTCCTGATCAACCTTTTGTGGGGCACAGAGACAAAGGCCTTGCTAAAATCAAGATAGAGGATGTCTATCGCTTGAACCCTGTCTACTGTCTTAGTGACCCAGTCAAAGAAATCAATCAGATTCGTTTAACATGATCTCCCCCATGAACCCATGCTGCCTCGCATCCTGAAGACCATGCTCCTCTAGATATTCCACCAACCTTTCCTTTAGTATGGTCTCCATGAACTTGCCCACAATGGAGGTCAGACTGACTGGTCTCTAATTCCCTGGGTCATCCTTAGAACCACTTTTGTGGAGGGGCACTACATGTGCTGTTCTCCAGTCCTGCGGTATCACGCCAGACTCTAGTGAACTATTAAAGAGGTCTGCCAGTCCACATTCACTGACCCTCTCTGGTCTATCACCCTTGTCTCCTAATCAAAAATCTCAATTAGGTTTGTCTGGCAGTACCTCCCTTCTATGAATTTATGTTGTGTCTGGTCATGTAGACCGCTGGCTGCAAGGTATTCATCAGTTCTTTCTTTAAGGAGTGACTCCATTAACTTTCCCACCACTGAGGTCAGGCTGACCAGTCAGTATTTACCTGTTTCTTTTCTACTACCACTCTTGGGGAGAGGCACCACATCCACCCTCCTCCAGTCCCCTGGAACCTCTCCAGTGTCCAATGACAGGCTGAACAGCTATGCCAAAGGTGCCACCAGAACTTCCCTGAGCTCCCTTAGCACCCTAGGAGAAATTGCATCTGGCTCCATATTCTTGTCTACCCATAATCTGGACAGTTCTTTAAGATCACTTTTCTTTGTGAATGGACTAGTGTCCACCTCCTGACCCTTCATGCCCTTTTTATGCAACACCAGACCGTTTCCTTCCTCCTCCTCTTCCGTGACAACTGAACAAAAGTAGTTGTTCAGTTAGTCTGCTTTCTGGCTAGTCCCTTCTGCTGTAATCCCCCCTTCCCCTACCAATCTCACTATTCCTGCCTTGGACCTCTTTTTCTCTCTGATGTATCTTAAGAATGTCTTTCTTTACTGACTTCACTATCTGTTTTTCAATATCCGTCTTCGCCTTCCTAACTATCTGTCCTGCCACCCCCTATTTCTCCTTGTATTTCATTCTGTCCTCCTCCTTCTGTGTACTTTTGTACCTCCTGAAGGCTACTTTTTTTCCCTTACTGATCTCACTACCTCCCTGGGAGAACCAAAGCGGCCTCTTTCTTTTCTAACCTTTACTGACCTGTCTTATGCAGAGTTCCGTGGCCCAGTTTCAATTCCCCCTCTGATTACTGCCCACTGCTTCCCACCTCCTCCTTCTTTCTCAGTGCCTACTAGGACATTCTTGTGGATTGTCCTTATTTTATTAAAATCTGCATGCCTGAAGTCCATAACCCTTGTCCTTGTGTGACTCATCTCTCCCCAGGATCTTATTTAAGCAATAACCCACTCCAGGGTGTAGGTTATACTGGAATTTACCATGGTTGGTGTGGTTTGGCCAAAAGGCCAGAGGCTGAGTGGTCAAATCCTGGCCAGCCATGGTAAATCCCATTATAATCCACACCCTGGAGTGATTCATTGCAATTATACAAAGGGCCACTTCACCTTTTGTACCCAAAAGTTAAACAAAAATTAAGTTTTTGGGCCTTTAATTAATTTTTGTTGAATTATTTGTTGCACAACAAAAAATAGTTCCCTGTCACTAGGTATGGTGCTCCCCCCCACCCCAGGTGAGGCTTCAGTTTTTTTTAATCCCTCTCCCATCAGCCCCATAACTAAATCACACTTCTTTGTTTCTTTTTTGTGTTTTGTAGGCAGTCACACTTTGGCTTACTGTTTGGTTTTGTGTATGACTGCTTGGTGCGAGCGCTAATGGGCTACCCTTAGTAACCTTGTGCTTCCAGATTCACTGTGCAGTCTGAAGAAGATATTGGTGAGACCTCAGGGAATACCTCTTTCTTTCTTTTCTTTTGTAAAGTTTGCTGCAGCTTTGAGACTGACTGCAGGTCAAGGGTGTGGGGGGGGCATCTGCAACACAACAGTTGAGAGGCTCGGTGTCTGCATTTGTGCCAGTATCTGGAGGGCTGACAGGAGTTTTAACAGACATTGAAAGAGGTACATTTGCCATTTACACTTATTTCGGGGGCCCAGTTTTTTTGTGTATTTAGGTAGGGTTTTGGGACTGTAAGGTTCTGCGACAATATTCACAGTGCTTCTGAATCTCCCGCTACAGTTCAGCGGGGAGCAAAGATGGCGGATCAGATTCATTTTTTACAGTTGGGATTGCTGATACGACTGACTGTCACCCTTTGCGTCGGTCATCGTAGGATTTACCACAACAGAAAGCTGGCAGTCAGCCAATGAGAATCGCAGATTCTCCGACCCCATTCTATAATTTGAACCAAACTGTGTGATGGTCACTGGACATTAGATTTTTCCCCACTGTGATATCGGTGACACTGTTCCCGTCGGCTAGGATCAGGTCCAGTATAGTGCCTTATAATAATAAACCTGCCCCGCGATCATGCTAAATCACTAGCGTCCCACCTCCCTCCTTCCTGTTTCTAGCCAAAATCCCCAAGATTAACAAGCAAACTCCGGCCAAACACACTCATTAGCATCCACTTCCCTTCCCCACACAGCCTCCAAAAAAGAGGATATCAGAGGTTGGATGTAGGGAAGAAAAGAGGACAGTCCCCAGGGAGAGCAGCACACTTGTCTTCAATCCCAAAAGGCATGAATAAAATGATGGCGTCCTCCTATAGTTACATCTGACTGGCTGACAAGGAGCCAATCAGGTGTTACTGTAGGAGAACATCACTGCATTCACACCTTTTGGGACTTCCACTGCAGGACAATCATCTATTTTACAGTCGCCCAATCCCAGATATGCTTTATTTTTGGGAACTGTGGGCTAGTGGTGGGTTGCTTACTAAACTGAGGGTTATGTGGCTTGTACCAGGGTTGAGGACGGTGGGGAGCTAGTAAATTGGTGCAGGTGTGGGGGGAGCTTTTTTGTTATAAGGCAGCTGATGCTAATCAACATTTAATGTGCTCATAGAGGGCCGGTGGGCAAAAAGAGAGAATTAGGGGGCTACTGGGTATGTTGGGTGGTGGGCTGCTTACTAAACTGGAGAGAGTAAACTTGAAACAGGGTGGGGGAGGTGGCAGCCTAGTGATTTGGCAAAGGTGGGGGTGGGTTATTTATTACAAAGATGTCTGACTCTAAAATAAAATTTAATTTGTCTACAGGGGGCTTCAGGAAGGTAGGTTGTGGGTTAGAGGGCTGTTTGAGTGGGACTTTATTAAACAACAAAGGGGTCGAGGGTGTACTTTTCGTGCTCAGAGGAGTTTTAGTTTTCTTACAACTGGATTTTGGATGACAGATTAGAACAGTGTGATATGCAATATCTGATATCTGGCTGCCAAATTAAATAGTCATATATCTGATCGACCCTAGTTTCTAAGAAACACATATGCTGCAAAGGTATCTTCTGTTTTTTGTGCCCTGTTTTAGCTCAATTTGCTTTCTGTTTCTCTTTATGAGCTTCCATTTGCTTCTGTTTTTCTGAAAAGAACATAAATCTCTCTTTTCCTTATAACTGAAATTCAGGCATGTGTATAGTCTTGTCCTCCCTATGAAACTTGTTCTCTGTTGACTTGGAATTAATCCTGTTCTCTCCTTTTTAGGGTGCCTAATACTGCTTTTTTTCCTGCCTGAGACTCACTTTAATAATTACCAATTAATTCAGGAACCCAGTAACATCAGCTAAGGGGAAAAGAAAAATGAGGGGACATTGGGTGGCTTCAAACCCACAACTTCTTGCTTATGAGGCTGTAGACCTTTCCACTACACCACAAAGCTGGCACAGCAATGAACCTCAGCTCTTCGGCTATACCGTGCAGGGTGGGCCCTTACAGGACAATGTGCTGGCTGGAAAATCTCATTCCTGAGAGAACAATTTCCTGACAGCAAAACTTAGTGGTACCTTTATTGTCCTTGCCATTTATAACATGGGGTAGGCAGAGAGAGTTAGCTGATGTGCAGTCAGGTGACAGTTAAATTAATTAATGCACATTATCAGCACAGTTAGGGTAAGGGGTCCCCAAGAGAGTGAATCCGTGGGCAGAAGGGCTCTTTATTTCTGCCTGATGGACCGAACATCAAAAGCAGCCATTTGTAATAGGCAGCTTAGTGAGAGGTAAAGCTCCCCACTCACCTACCACACAGATTACCGGGGACTGAGTGAACAGTGAATGGGGAGAGAGAGACTGCTGACTGTTCTTTTGAGTGGCCTGACAGTTTTTTTCCCACCTGATGGTGTTGTACCATTGAGTTGAGTGCCCCATGCTATCACAACTGTTTATTAATGCTGCCCTGTAGCAATGGAGTGACAGCGGCACGTTCGTCATAGTGTGTGGAACAGTGGCTTATGACTGACTGTGTTCAGCAAGCCATACCATTTGCCAGTTGTTACCCATCCCCTTCCCAATCCCCCCTCAACAGGAGTCAGTGCCAGAAAATGAAGTCCCATAGTCCCATGGAGTGTGCTGTCACAGGGGAACAAGAGGGCTGTTATTTGTTGTAGATCCCAGTAGAGCCACAGCTAGGGCTTGTGACAGGGTGGACTAGGACCCTATCCCAGGTGGTATGTATAAAGTGTTTAAATGCAAGGATCTTTCCTTTTCTGTCTCTTCTCTGTCTGGTTGCGCAATCCAATTTTCCTGTGAGACTTTGGACTTGATCAACCTGACAGGCTTGCAGTTCTTTGCCTCTCACTGTCTCTCAGTTCTCTCTTACTGTCTGTTTTGCCCCCTTGCATATATGCTAATATAAAAGCACGTGCAAATCATTGTATGAAAATGTAACTGACAGTGGGATAATTCTGTTTAGAAAGTATATAGTGTTACTGTTGAAATATATATAATTATATTTTGAGATGATTGCAGAACGCTATTGTAAACTCCAGAGGTTACATGAGTGCAAATCTTCCATCCTTTTGCAAAAGCTGCAGAAGGGGCCTCAGCTCAAAGCACATGGTGTTCTAGTAGCTCCTGAAACTTACAAGTACAGAATATTTACAAGGACAGAATGTTTGCTAAGAATTGGGGCTGAAAAGACTTAAAAGAACTAAGTTGCAACTGCAAGAATTATTAAGAGAAAAAGGGACACAGAGACTCAAGTAAAACTACTGGGTTTTTTTCTCCTTTGTACATAGTTATACTGAACAAGTTAATTTTTTTATGTTACTGCTACTGTAAAAAAATATTTTTGGTGAATTCTACAACTGCTTCTGGTTTCCCTATACTTCCTGACCTGTGCCTGTAGGAGGTTAGTGGGATTCACAAACAAGGACACCAGGATGAAGAACCAAAATGTAGCTTTTATTCAGCATTCAAATAAGCAAAATAAGCGAACTGTTGTCAACAAAGAAATAAAAGAGGGAAAAAATCCAAAAGAAAATATAATTCTGCAATTCCAAGTTTCACCACTAGGAGATACTAATGTCAGGTATGGGTCAGCTCCTTGCTGATCCCTAGGATGATCTGACTTCTTGACACAAAATGTCCTTCCTATGTAGTGCTGGTAGATCACATGATGGGAAGTCTTCTCCCCTTTCATATATTTATAAATTAAACCTTTTTATTTCAGGTACTTATAACAAGTTTTCTAGTTCCACACATGTTTAATACAGAAATACAATGTCTTTAGGTGTACTAATCCTAATTTAATATTCTTTTAACAAAAATAACAGAAGTTGGGCTGGCCCAGTGTCCAACTGACTCCTCCCTCTAGCTGTCTGCCTATAAAGATAGTGTAAAAATGGCTGGCCAGCTCTATAGAGAATTAGGCAGAAGCTGAGGAGAATCAGAGGACAAACAGAACATGCACCAACCTATGTTTAGTAAATATGCTTATATATATTTAATAAAGACTTCCTAACTACATTTCAACAACTTACGTTTAATATACATTAACTAAAATATATTATAACAGCAACAAAATGAGGCTTCTCAAAAAGAACTGTTGGACTAAAGCTCCTACTTGTTGTAAAGCTATGATACAAAACAGAAGCAATGCTCCCTTCGAAATTTGAATTCTTTCTTTAAGGATTTTAGTTCCCTGTTTACTATTTCCATATTGTGCAAATCAGTCTTTGTAGTCTAGGAGCTTTAAAAAAACCTTTATACATAATCCACATGGTTGTTTAACCTGCATGTATTTATTTAAAGGGAAATGTCCACGTACAGTCGGGCCCCACCTCCATGTGAAGTGGGGCCCGATTAGCAGGTGCAATAGAAAAACATTAAAATAAACTTACTCGCTTCTCATTTATTTGAAATTATATCTGGTTGATCTTGCGCCCCCGTTGCCCTGGCATTTTAGGATGCAGAACCCTCCCCGGCGTGCCCACAAGCCCACTACAGTATCTGTATTGCCAAATATTCAAATAACTCTGGTTTAGAATCTATGCGTGTCCGGGCTACACCGAGACCACGTATCAACTGGCAGGGTACTGGTCATCAACTGCTTATAAGAAACGTGCCCAAGAATGTCCAGGCTCCAAACCGGAGCTATTTTAAAAATGAGTCTCATCTTAAGTATATAGATACTCCCGGCTGCTCCCCGCCTGAAATGTCATCACGGGGACAGCTGCGGGTGCTTGTGGGCACGACGGGGAGGGTTCTGCATCCTAAAATGCCAGGGCAATGGGGGTGCAGGATCAATCAGATATAATTTCAAATAAATGAGAAGAGAGTAAGTTTATTTTAACGTTTTTCTATTGCATCTGCTAATCGGGCCCCACTTCACATGGAGGTGGGGCCCGACTGTACGTGGACATTTCCCTTTAAATAAATAAATGCAGGTTAAACAGCCATGTTAAAAAGTTAAAGTTAAAACCTTTATTTTTATACAGGAATGCAGGTGGAAAAAAAATCACATCATTAGGACAAAGTCCTATTTTCAAGATGGTCCTGTAAAGTACATGATTCATAAATTATAACAACAATACATTCACAATATACATAAACCAATCGTTCACAATATAATACACAAAAACACCTAAACAATCATCTATAACAATCACAATGTATTTTTAGTTCAGACATCAGACTTCTTAAAAATACCTTCAAATCATTAATCTGGTTACAATATACAGGTTTCAAAGCCCCCCATAAATGATTAACAATAACCGGAAATCTAAGAGTACTATATATGTTTATGGACCTTGGGAGTACATAACCCCTTAAATTTATGTCTCTCAAATTATATACACATTTTCTTGGTTCTAATTTATCATAGAGGCTTTCAGGCTGTTGAAATTTTATTACCTTAAAGATTTGTGTTAACCAGGAAATCCTACGTTTACTTTCTTGTGTGACCCAACCCAATTCACTAAGCACTTGACAGTGATGTGCTCTATAATCCTTTTGTATTATAAATCTAGCCATCTTATAATATAATTGATCAACCTTAATTAACCATCTTTTTGCTGCGAAACCATATATATGATTTCCATATTCCAAAATTGGAAGAAGGATTTGATTTATAATTTGTTCCCTCAATAATCTATTCAGACAGAAACCAGAGCGCCTAAAAGCTCCCAACCTTTTATTTACTTTAATTATAGTCTCTGTTATATGATGTTCAGATTTCAATGATGAATCTATCCAGACACCCAAATATTTATATACTGTAACCTGTTCTAACACTTCATCACTTATGGTTTTTATATTAATCCTTATATTTCCAGAACTTAAAGAGGCTTGCCTTCTTCCAAAAACCATAAACTTAGTTTTTTTACTATTAAGTATTAAGCCAGATTTAATTAGCCAATTTGATAAACCAGTAAAGTCATTCTGTAGATTTTTTTGCATTTCACCAATTGTATGACCACTAGAAATCAACAGAGTATCATCCGCATAAAGATTTATACTAGAGTGTTTTATACAATCTGTAACCTTATTGATATAAATCAAAAACAATATAGGGCCTAAAATAGATCCCTGAGGTACTCCTCGTTGCACGTTTAATTTGTTTGATAACACTCCATTAATACAAACCTGTTGAGTTCTTTTTGATAAGTAAGATTTAAACCAATTTCCTGTCTCTTTAATCACACCAAATTCTGCCAAACGACTAGCCAACAGGTCATGATTAACTGTATCGAAGGCCTTGGATAAATCCACGAACACCGCTCCCACCGATTGGCCCCCCTCTAATTTAGATGCAATAGCATCAACCACATTGGTGAGAGCAGTGCCCGTGGAGTGTCCCCTCCGAAAACCAATGTAGATTATGTATAAAGGTTTTTTTGAAAGCTCCTAGACTACAAAGACTGATCTGCACAATATGGAAATAGTAAACAGGGAACTAAAATCCTTAAAGAAAATCCTTAAAGTTTTTCTATTGCATCTGCTAATTGGGCCCCACTTCACATGGAGGTGGGGTCCAACTGTATGTGGACGTTTCCCTTTAATTATGAAAGAGCTCTGAGTAACTAAAAAGACCTCTAGAGGTTCATTTCTCTCTCTTCCTCAAACAGGACTCCTACAGTTTATGATCCTGTATTTCAACACCACGGCTTCTCTAAAAAGAAAATGTTTAATTTTACCGAGCCGTGGTAGTGCTAATGTGCGTATTCGCACATTCGCGCAGCTCTAGTGCGCACGATCACGAAGGCGTGTGTGCACACATTCGTGGAGAAGTACGTTCGGGATCTTTCTGAGAGACCACAAGTAGATCAGGGATAGATAGAACTTCAGATAGGTGGCCTTCCTGTCCGATGGGGAAAACAAGGACTTTAGAGAGGAGAAAGAACAGAAATAAAAGTATGCTGTTGCAACAGACTTTGAAGAGAAAGAAGGGGAGGGGTCTCTTTGTTATCCCAATGATCCTTTCACAGTGCCTCAACGACAGATGGTGTCAGCCTAAGTGGGATTTATGCCATGCATACCCTAAGACAGGAGTTTTGTGCATGGGTACTGGGCCTAGTACCCGGAAAGCACAGAGGAAGGTATGGATTCTGCAGCAGCAAGTCCAGGGGTGGTTACCAGGAGAATGGCAGCCAGACTAGCAGAGACAGAAGACCAGTCTGAGATTGTACAGCCAGCTCAATTTATGGAAAAAGAACAGGCAGTGACAGAACCTAAAAGCCTGATGAACTTTTTCAAATGGTAGACTATACAACAAAAACACTGAGAAGAAGAGAGAAAAAGAGATGCAGAAACAAGAGCTTTTTTTTTTGCACTGCTGTCCACCGTAATTGTAATCTTATGAAGTGTTCCGTATTGTATTAATGCCCACTACCACCATGAAAATGAGCTTGCTCAATGGTGTTTATGCCTGTTTAAATAAAGTGATTGATTGATTGACTGATTGAAGAGCAGCAGATGAGGGAAGAGATGCAGCGACGGGTGCAGCGATGGCTGGATGCCTTACAAGCTATCAAAGGCAGAGGATCCAGCAGAGACCCAGATGAGCACAAAATGCAAGCAACTTAAAAGCCATTAAACTTACAAAGTTGTGTCCCTCCGTTGATATTGAGGCATACCTGACAACATTTGAAAGAGTTGCCACGGCCTGCCAATGACCAAAGCAACAATGAACAATCAGACTGGTACCCTACCTGACAGGAAAAGCCCAACTTGCCTACAGCAATATGGACACTGCACAGTCAGAAAACTATGACTTGGTGAAAAGCGAAATCCTGAAAAGGTATGACATCTCTGGAGAGACATACAGGCAGAGATTTCGATCTCTGAGGTACAACTCAGTCGACAATCCTTGAGAAGCCTTCACTCAATTCAGAGAATTCCTGATAAAATGGATCCATCCAGAGAGCAAAACAGTTCCACAGATCATCGACACATTTGCCATGGAGCAATTCATCAACATCCTACCTACAGATGAGCAGCTGAGGGTAAAGGAACACCAACCAAAGAGTGGGGAAAAAGCTGTTTCTTTGGCTGAGGACTACCTAATGGCCAGACAGATGCCACAGCAGCGAGGTAACAGCCAAGCACTGGTAAGACACTCTTTTTCCCATTTAAATTCCAAGGTTAATAAGAACTCTGGTGGAAGTAACAAATCTATGCCCAAAGACGTTATCTGCTATAACTGTAATAAGCCAGGCCATTTGCAAGAAACTGCCATAGTAAGGAGAGTGGCACTGGAGCAGATTTGTCCTTGGAAAATTGGGGCAAGTACTTAACAGATGTGAAGGTGGGGAATAAGACTGTGAAGGGACTCACTGATTCGGGAAGCAGACAAACATTAGCACATGTTAAAGTGCTGGGAAAACACTGTGAACCAGGTACTGGTGTCATCTGCATCCACGGGGACACTCAATACTATCCTACCACCCAAGTGACTCTGACCATTAAGGGTGTGTCGCACCAAATGAAAGTGTGGGTAGTACCTAAGTTACCTATACCTGTGATTATTGGAAACGACTTCCCAGGATTTACTGAGCAGATCAAAAAAGGAGTAAATCCTGATGTTTCAGCAGTAGTGGTGACAAGAGCTCAGGCAAAGAAAATTTCAGATGGTGGGGACACTTTTCCTTTCAGTGATTTTAATTCAGATTTGTTTGAGCACAGCTCCAAGATCCATAAATCCAAGAAAGAAAGACAATGATGAAGATACTGTGGCAGCCAATGACTGAAGGACATGAAGGGTTAAAATATGGAACTGCTGAAACTAAATTGTTAAGTGATTGTGATTTTTTTTTCAGAACAAGCAAACAATGTTTCTCTCCAGGGTTATTTTAAGCAGCTGGGGGTGTAACCAAAACAGGGTGGACCAATGTTTAAAAAATATAATGGGTTACTGTATACAGTCTGAGTTAAACCTCAGACACAGGAACAGACCGAACAATTGGTTATACCTCAGAAGTATAGAACAGAATTGTTACAGATAGCACATGATAATCCTATGGCTGGTCACTCAGGTAGGGATCGCATCCTTGCCAGATTGCTGTATAGATTTTACTGGCCTGAAATTCATGAAGATATTGCTACCTATTGTAATTCATGTGCTGAGTGTCAGAAAGTAGCCCCAGTCACTAGAAAAGACAAGGTGCCCCTACCCTTGATAGGTGTGCCTTTTGAGAGAATTGCAATGGATGTGGTTGGTCCTTCAGAAAAAAGTAAAAAGGGTAATAGATTTATCCTGGTAGTATGTGACTATGCTACTCGATACCCAGAAGCAGTACCAATGCACACTGTTACAGCCCAAAAGTTGCAGCTGAGCTTGCCAAAATTTTCAGCAGAGTGGGGATACCTAAAGAAATTATTACTGATCAGGGTAGTAAATTTGGTGCTGCATTACTTAAGGAGCTGTACAGACTACTAGGTATCACTGCCATAAGAACTTCCCTCATCATCCTCAGACAGACAGTCTTGTTGAGCATTTTAACCAAACCCTAAAATGCATGTTAAAAAGATCTGTAAAAGGGCAAGGGAAAGACTGGGACCAATACTTGCCTTACCTACTTTTTGCTTAAAGAGAAGTGCCACAGGCACCAACAGGGTTTTCACCATTTGAACTGCTGTATGGTAGGCAGCCAAGAGGGCCACTGAATGTGATAAAAGAAACGTGGGACGATAACCCCACTCAGCAACAATCTATATCTTCTTATATGTGTGCACTAAGAAAGAAACTGGCAAAATATGTTGAAATTGCCCATAGTAATCAGGAAGAGGCTCAAAAATCAGCAGAAGGTATATTATGACCATGGGGTAAAAGAAAAGGTTTTCGAGCCAAGTGAAAAGGTTTTGCTACTGTTGCCTGCAACAGAAAATAAACTTGTTAATGAAGTGGCAAGGACCATATACGGTTCTTAGACATACCGGCACTGTTAATTATGAGACTGAGACCCCTGACAGGAAAAATTCTACTAAGATATACCATGCTAACCTCCTTAAGAACTGGGTTGAAAAAATGCCAAAAGCTGCCTTGCTAGTTTTACCAGAAACCGATAAGAAAGATATTGATGTAGCTTATGATAGACTGGAACAAACTGTAAATGCTGATGCTGCAAAGGTGAATGTTTCCTTAATCTCAGAACAAAATGCAGACATTTGTAATGTGCTAAAGACATTTAACAGTACTTTTACCACAGTACCAGGCCAAGCAAAAGGGGTTGAGCATGTAATAGTGACAAGGGATGCTCATCCTATTAGGCAAAAGACATACAGGTTGCCAGAGTGGTTAAGAGCCGACATGATTAAGGAAATACAAAAAATGAAAGAATTGGGTATCATAGAGTCGTCAAGGAGTGCTAGGTCATCTCCAATGGTAATTGTAAACAAAAAGAATGGGGTGTTAGAATCTGCCTTGATTTTAGGAAACTTAATCAAGTGTCAGAATTTGACAGTCATCCTATGCCCAGAATAGATGATTTGGTGCACAGACTGGGGAGTGCAAAGTATATCAGTATCCTCAATCTCAACAAGAGTTACTGGCAAATACCTTTCGCTAAAGAATCCAGAGACAAAACTGCATTTGCCACCCCTATAGGATTCTATTAGTTCACCACCATGCCATTTGGTTTACAAGGTGCACCAGCTACATTCCAATGGTACATGGATGTCATTTTATCCCCTCACACTGGTTACTGCGCTGCATACCTGGATGATGTTGTGGTGTACAGTCCAGACAGAAAAAGCCACTTGGAACACCTACGAGCAGTTATCCAAGCTATCAAAAATGTAGGTCTGACTATTAATCCTACCAAATGTGCATTGGGCATGCAGGAAACCAGATATTTGGGCCATGTGTTGGGAAACGGAGAAGTTAAGCCAGAGATTCCTAAAATAGAAGCTGTAGCTAACAGCCCTGTACCTGAAACAAAGAAACATGTCAGGTCATTTTTAGGGCTTGCTGATCATTATTGGAGATTTGTTCCCAGCTTTGTAGAGTTAGCTACTCCCATCACTGAACTCATGAAAAAATGGTACCCACATAATGTGAAATGGACCCCAGAGTGTGATGAAACTTTTCAAGCTGTAAAGGCTGCATTATGTTCAGCCCCTGTTTTAAGAAGCCCAGACTTTGAGAAACTATTTTTGCTACAAACACATGCATCAGAGGTAGGCCTAAGTGCAGTTCTGAGTCAAAATATAGATGGAACGAAACATCCTACTCTGTACGTAAGTAGAAAGCTGCATGACAGAGAGAAAAGGTACTGCCCTATTGAAAAGGAATGTTTAGCAGCAAAGTGGGCCATGGAGTCCCTTAAGTTTTATTGCCTAGGAACTGATTTTGTTCTTGTAACAGATCACAATCCTTTCTGTTGGCTTAACCAGATGAAAGACAACAATTCCATAATCACAAGGTGGTACCTGGCACTACAGCCATTTAAATTCACTGTGATATACAAATCTGGTAAACAGAATAGCAATGCTGATTTTCTGTCAAGATATGGATCAGGAACTGAGTGTTCTGAAAATTGAAAAACAAATTTACGAGTTTAAACTATATTGTTTACTGTACTGTTATAGCAAAACTGACAAAGCACATGTGCTTAATTGCTGAAAGCAGCAAATGTTAGTAGAGAATAAAAGGTTTTGGAAACCTGTTTAAAAAAACAGGTTTGCTTTTAAGGAGGGGGGTGTATGTGACAGGGTGGAACAGGACCCTGTCCCATTTGTTATATAGAAGGGCCCAGATATTCAAAAGAGTTGAGCCATGTGCAATAGGGTTGCACCTGCGCAAGTACGAAAATGCGCCATTCTGCGATATTCAGCAGGAGGCAGTTGTGCCCCCCAAATCACGCTGAGCAACAGCGCAATGATAATGAAGACATGCACAACTGAAGGGGGAGGAACCATGCATAAATGGCACAGTGCGATATTCAACAACTTACGCCATGCGCAATGGGGAGCAAGTGGAAGTTGCGCCATAGCGGAAATGAGCCAAAATAAAAGGGAGCAAGGGAGAGGTGCAAGAACGCTACAGGGAAGCCACATATGAGAGCAAGACACAGCAGGACACACTGGGCAGCAGGGATACACAGGGCCAGGCAGGAAAGGGCACCTGGAAGCAATAGCCACAGTGTAAGGTGTGGGGAGACATTGCAGAAGGGAGAGGTACACCACACAGCAGTGAGACAAGCACAGGCAGGTGTTCCCAGTGCTTGGGAAGTAGCAGTGAGGACAGTGGGGGGAATACAGTAACAGCTGCCGGGGGGGTGAACACAAGCCAGGGACATGGCCAGTGCCACCTTCCAGATGGAGGCCATTATGAGGGGGGTGAGAAGGTGGGCAGCAGTGGGGCGTGGCCATGGAAGGGCCCGTCCGCGGTATGCCCCCAACAGGCAGTACTGAGCCTGCACCAGCTTCGAGCTGCACAGTGACACCAAGATTGTGGGCCAGTACCGCCTGAATAGGGCAATTCTGAGGTGGCTCTGTGAGCTGTGCAGTGATGTGATGCAGGCACCCACACGACGGAGCCATGCCCTGTCAGTGGAGACCAAAGTGACAGCTTGCATGTGTTTGCTCACCACGGGTACCTTTCAGAGACCAACTGGAGACACCACAGGCATAACCCAGTTGGCCACGTCACACCACCTCACCCATCCTCAGTGCACTGCTGCCACATGCTGTGAAGTACATCCATTTCCCCAGCACACCAGCGGAGCACACAGCAAACATACAGGAGTTTCACAGGGTAGCACGCATGCCTGGCATGCTGGAGCAATAGACTGCACCCATGTGGCCATTCGCACACCACCTGGCCTCGAGGCCGCCATATAATCGCAAGGGCCATGCCAGCATCAACTGCCAGGTGGTGTGGCGCCAGGGGGCACATAATCAATGTCTGTACCATGCACCCTGGGGAGCACACGATGCCTCATCTGGCACCAGTCCGGCACTGTGCCAGCAGATTCGAGAGTGGGATATCCCCACTGGCCACCCAGTGGGTGAGTATGCAAACCATGGAACAATCATAGGGCCTGTGGGGGGGGCATGGTCAGAGGTGGCATGGGTAGTGGCCACATGGGTTCGGGCAGGCGATGCTGATCACCAAACCAACTCCACCCTCCACACACAGGTGGCAGTGGATATCCACTCCATCCCTGGTTGCTCACAACCATTACGGGCGTTCATGACCCCTGCAGCAAAGCTTCCAATGAGGCACACTGAATGTCATCGAGCGGGTGTCTGTGGATGCTGAAGGCAACGCTTCATTGCCTGGACACCTCCAGCGTGTGCCTCAGCACAGCCTCAAAGGCCTGTGGGCCATTTCTGTGCCTGTTGCATCCTGCACAACATGGCTAACGAATGTGGGATAGCTGTACAGGTCAAGAGGGGGACAGCAATGGGGACGATGAGGATGCTGTGACAATGGTGATGGGCAGCCTCCCCTGGCGACAGGACCCCCGACTGCTCTGCTGGCACAGCTGCACCGGGACACCATCACGGAGGAGCACTCAGCCAACCCAGGTGTAATCAGGCCATGTGCAACCACCAGTGGCCAAGACACAACCCACAAACATGCATGGACACACACCAGGGGTGCATGCCATCAAGAAGTGGCAGGCATGGACCACCACACAACCAGGGATGGGTGAGGTCTAACATGCCACGCGGATGGACACACACACACGCACACACACACAACGCACCAAACTTGCACAAAGGGTAGGAGGCACACCGACCCAGAACGCCTCCTAGCCACACATAGTCCACAGACCACCACGCCACCGCCTGTCCATGTGCATGTGCAGATGCTGAGCACCATTGCACATTGGTGTACAGCGCAATGGAGGCATCATCATGCACACAAAACTGCAGACAGCAGCCGAGGGTGCAGATGGACTGTGTGTCCGCGGCAGGGCTGGTACCCACCCGTGCACCGCCCACTGAAAGACACAATGGACACAGGGCAGCACCAGACAGTAGCCGCTGCTAGACAGGTCAGTCATGCTGGCCAGTGCCCCGCCACCACGGGATGGGCGGCCCCGCTGAGACCTGCCAGCACTGACAGGCCGACCACTGGCCCGCGGGTGGCACCGATGGTCCCCAGGGGTTCCACCGCGTGAACGCGACCGTGCTTGCACAGGGGTCTGCAGCACACCGAACATGCTTGCAACAGGTGTGCTCGGGATGCCCACAGCTGAACCCGGTGTTGATAGGGAGGGTGTCGCACGACGCCGGGAACGGGGGGTGGACAGTGCACTGCGTGGTGTCCGCGATGCATGGGCACATGACTGTGTGCCCATTGTGGCCATGACAGCAGTGAATGCCTGTGCATGCCTGTCAATGGCAGCGGTCACATCCTCCTGCAACCGGTCCATCCCTGCCAGGATCAGAGCGGTGTCTCTGCTGCGACGCTCCTCTGCCCACTCCAGAGCCGCACGCAGTGCATCCACCGACGTTGCAAGCCGCATCTGCTGCTGGACTGATGCTTGCAGAAGGCGGGTGTGCTTGTCCAAGAGGTCATCTGCCTCCTTGGCATCCTGTCCATCAGGGTGTGCGTGGCCCTGATGCTTAGCACCCCTTGAGGGTGGGCGCTGCACACCAGGACCAGGTCTGGGAATGTCCACAGGCAGTGCACAGACACCGCCGCTGGACCTTGTACCCCCAAGCCCATTGGCTGACTGCTGATGCTGCCCCTCCGGCTGCTGCTCCCCAGGGCCCAGTGGTGCCGCTGCAGTGGCTGCAACAGTCCCACTGTCCTGAACAAACACCAGTGCTGCCCCACTGGTGCCGACAGGCACAGGCTGGGACTGTGCTGACATGCAGGCCTCCACGGCAGAACCACCCACAGCCATGGCCACAATGTTACCTGATGTGTGGCCATCCCATGGCACACATGTGTCACTGCCCATGCCATTAACAACATCATTATCGGTGATGGACTCGGCACCGGCCCGAGTCACAGCATGGTGGCATCCGTGGATGCTGTCATGCTGGGACACGGGCAGGGTTTCATCCAAACCTGTTACAACAACATCAATGTGGACAGCCAGGTGGGCCCACTGTCACACTGAGCCACGTATACCTGTGGAGGTGGATGGGCCCTCCTCCATCTCTAGCTGACTGTCCTCAGTGGACAGGCCCACCATCGCTGACCCATGCAGACACTCAGGATCTGTAAGGGAAAACAAAGTTGCATTACTGCATGTGACCTACCCTGCCCCCCCCATAGACAGACCATGACTTACCATGTAGTGATGGGCCACCACCCGTCTAGAAGCCACCACCCGGAACACCCTCAATGGCACGATGCTGTATGCTTCCAGCAATCCTCTCCTCCTGTGGGGTCAGGTGTACCACCTCTGGCTGTCCCTCACCTGTCGCAGCTCGTGCTGCCCTAATGGCAGCCAACTTCTCCTTTATCCTCCTCCTGTCTGTGCCCATTTTCTTCTTGCACTCCTGCACGGAGCGCTGGTGACTGTCATGCAGGTTCACAGCAACTGCCACCTCCACCCATGCAGCAGCATGGGTTTGAGGTGTTCTCTGCCATCCGCTGAGAATCGGCTCCTGATCAAGGTAGGCCTCAAACAGGGCTTTGGTCTCGGCCTTGGTAAAATTAGGCCTCCTCCTCCTCCTCCCACCGCTGTGTTCCTTCGTCATTTTTTAGCCTGTAAGAATGGCAGTTGTTACCTGTGACTGTGCAGTCCTATGCATGTCCCTAAATCCACAGTCCACACTCCCAAACAGCATGCAACTCACCAATAGACTGCAGTAACCGATTATGGCCACTGCAGCCCAATGTCGCACTTTTATAGCGCAACCCATGCAAATGAGGTGAGGCGCAACTTTAAGGGATGTAAATTGCAGTGCTGCACCATTGCATGGTTGATTAGCTGTTTTGTATATGACGACTGAATATCGCGCTGTTGGCGCTTGTGCAATTATGTTGAAATATGCTGAGCCAAGGGCGCAGTTCTGTGACATGCGTGTACACACCTCACTGCGCATGCCCAGGTTGCTGACGCAGGTGTCTGCTGCGCTGCTGACGTGCTGTGTGCGGGAAGCAATGCAGGGCATGGCCACCATCGTGCCAGTGATGCTATAGCGATGTTCACCTACATGGCGCTGTGGCACTGGGCCATCATAGGCACACTGGGGCAACAGCGTGGCAGGCTGCTACTGGAGGTAGCACACAGGCAGCCAATCACGCTACACGCATTGGGTTCCAATGGCGCTCTGCGTGTCTGTGTGCCAGAGACCCTTGACCCTGTGCCCGACCTTTGCCCCCAGGCACCATGCATCGGTGCACCACTATCGTGCTGTTCGATGACAGGGCGATAGGGAATGGCAGCTCTGCACTGCGCAGCATCTGCACGCGGGAAGCTGTGCTGCAGAGTGCCATTATTTGCAGACCAAGCTGGGAGAATGGCACGCAGGAGGGCTGCTCAATGGACGCAGGTGGAACTGGCCAAGCTAGTGGCCATAGTGGAGCCACACCATGGACCACTGTTTGGGGAGGCACCCCTGGACAGGTCCAGGAGCCAGGTGTGGGAGGAGGTGGCCACTGCACTGGAGGAGGCCACTGGATGGGGGAGAAGTGCTAAGCAGTGCCGCCATAGGTATGGGGACCTGCGGCGGAGGGAGCCGGAGCTGCTAGCCCACCTGCGGGGACGTGCCAGGAGGGGCACGGTGCCATGGCCAGGTAGGCATGGCCAACACACTTTTCATCTTCCATATGGGTATCACGTTGTATGTGTCCAGCACATGGGGGAGGGACCGTCCGGTGTTGGTTGTGGTGGTGTTATCAGGGTGTGGGGTGGGTGGGTCTGGCTGGGTGGAGGGCACACACCTGGGGGCAGGGGGGCTTTGCTACAGGATTGTACTGATGTTCCTCTCTCCATGTTTGCACCACAGGCCCGGAGGAGTGGCGCCTGGCCCATGAGCTGCGGCACAACGAAGAGGAGAGGGAGGCCAGGCGGGGCAAGGGTCCACAGCACCCAAGGGACCAGTCCGATGATGGTGAGTGCCATACCTCCATGATTACTATTGCATGCTGTGTAACAGGGTGGGCAGCGAGGCATGGCGACCATCCATTGACACCACTACCATGCACGCAACTTGTTACAGTCAGCACTGTCCAGTGGCAATGCATGTCTGGGAGTGCATCAATGGTGGTCCATGTGTGCACCGGGTACATGGCTGTGCCACTGCCTTTGCACCACATAGCCATGTCACTTAACGGCCACGGTGGTGCTGTGCGTGACTTGGCCGGTGGGTGTGTGCAGTGTTCTGCATGGCTGTATGCGCCTGGGTGGGCAGGTCATGTGGACGTGATCAATGTGGGTGGTCACACACCAGCACAGTGGTATGTCCCACGGCCGTATGCCATGCACAGTGGGTGGGCTGTATGGGGCTGTGCATTCACACCTATTGACTGTGCTCCCTTGTCCTAGGTATCCGCCAGCTCAACAACATCCGGGAGGCACTGCGGGAGATCCTGAAGGTGGTGAGGGCACCCCTGGAAATCCTTCGCTGGATAGACGAGACTGGGGTCCTCAGGAGGCACAGGCAGTGGAGAAGCCAGAGCGGGGAGCGGGGCCCCCGTTAAATGTCCCTCTGCCCCTGATATCCCCTACCCCCCTGGACCCACCCTCACACCCCTCCTTTCCTGTTCTTTTTGTCCACCCCTGCCCCTTACCCACTTCCACCTTGTTTGTGGCCCTCCCCCCACCTTGTGCTGTCTTAATACAGATATTTTGATATGATACTGTGGTGGTCTCTGATTTGCAGCGGGCTATAGGTGCTCAGCTGCAGTGGTGTGCATGGTGTCAGGGGTGGTGCAGTCATGGGTATCTGTATGTGTCCATGTGGAGGTGACTATGGTGTGGGGGTAGCAATCAGTCAGTGTCTGTGGTGTGTGTTGTGCCCTGTGCACTGGATGACTGTGTGCAGTGGTCCATGGTGCATGCTCTGTGTCCATGGCGCCCCTGTCAGCCCGTCCATGGCCTGTGCAGCTGACACCCATGCATGTCTGTGACCTGCACGGTCTGCTGGCATGTCAGTGGTGGCTGTCCATGTAGGGCAGCCATTGTACCCGTCACAATGCTGGGCCGCCTCCTGTCACTGGTGTGGTGCATGTCTGCCTCGGGTGACACTGTGGCCTCCACAGTTTTTGACCCATCTCCATGCTGTGGCTTGTGTGTGTTGCAGGGGATGTGCACCACTGTCTGTGACTTGTGCTCTGGGAAAATGGTGGTGGTGTACAGATCCACAGTGCCTGCGCAGGGTGGCTGGCACTCCAGTGTCATTGAGGACTGCAGGTTGTGTGTAGACAGTTTACATGGGCCCACGCTGGGGGCTTGGTTGCCCCGCCACTGCATCCCTGTTTTGTTGTGCCCTTGGGTATGGGTGGGTGTCTGTCCATGTACTGTGTGGCATCTGGTGTGGTGCACGCTTCCACGCACCACTCTGGGTATCTGCGCTGGCTGTTGTGGCCAGTGCTGGGTCGGGGTGTGTCACTGGGAGATTGTGCAGGGTGCTGTACCACTGGTGGTGGGGTCCGGGTCATGCCCTGTCCCGTGTGGGGTACCTCGTGTGCCGATGCATGGTTGGTCTCTCAGCAGTACCTCGGGGGGGCTGTGCATAGTGGCACTGTGTATGCCGTTGTTGCATCACTGTGTGCTGCCACCCACTGATGGGTGCTCATGGTGGGGCTGCCTTGCATGGTTCTGTGGTACACAGGGTTGCAGTGTCACAGTGGGGGTGGTGGCATGCATGGGGTTTCCTGCAGTGATGGACGCTGCTCCTGGGCAGGGTGTCTAGGGGTCATGGTGCAGAGTGTACTCTGCATTGGGGGGATGGTGTGGCACGGGGTGATCAGCCCTCCTTGTGTGCCAGTCACAGCTTGTGGGGGGGTGTGATGGGGCACCATGGCCCAGCTGTGGGTTGGTTGCTGGTCTCCATGGGCCAGTGGTTATTCCAGTCCTCCCCCAGTTGTGCAGTGCATGGGGTGTGGGGGGGACGATGTCTGTTCTGCTGTGTGTTCCTGTGCCCATCTGTGGCATGGGTGGTGGGCCCCTACCTCCCTGGTTGTGCAGTTGCATTGCCGCCCTGCTGCTGGGGGGCGTCCCTGGTTGCACTATGGTGCCTCTGGACTGCTCAGCTGCACATACCTTGTTGTGCTATGGCACATCTGATCTGCTCAGCTTCCCCTCCATAGTTGCACTATGGCGCAGGTGGTGCGATATTCAGTCGTCTGCTGTAGGCGCAGTTTGGCCAGCTCAGTTTTTGAATATCGCGCCTCATGCGCATAGGCGCAATGGACTTGCGCTTGCTCCTGCTATTGCGCACTTTTTGGGCGCAGTTTGAATATCTGGGCCAAAGTGTTTAAATGTAAAGATCTTTCCTTTTCTGTCTCTTCTCTGTCTGGTTGCGCAACCTAATTATCCTCTGAGACTTCACACTCGATCAACCCAAAAGGCTCGCAGTTCTTTGCCTCTCACTGTCTCTCAGTTCTCTCTTGCTGTCTGTTTTTCCCTCTTGTATATATGCTAATATAAAAGTATGTGCAAATCACTGTATGAAAATGTAACTGATAATGGGATCACTTTTGTTTAGAAAATATATAGTGGTACTGTTGAAATATATATAATCATATTTTGAGATGACTGCAGAAAGCTATTGTAAACTGTAGAGATTACTTGAGTGCAAATCTTCCAGCCTTTTGCAAAAGCTGCAGAAGGGGCCTCAGCTCAAAGCACATGGTGTTCTAGCAGCTCCTGAAACTTACAATAACAGAATATTTACAAGCACAGGATGTTTGCTAAGAATGGGTGTTGAAAGGACTTAAAAGAGCTAAGCTGCAACTGCAAGAATTATTAAGAGCAAAAGGGACACAGAGACTCAAGTAAAACTACTGTTTTTTTTTCTCCTTTGCACATAGTTATACTGAACAAGTTCATTTTTATATGGTACTGCTAATGTAAATAAATATTGTTGGTGAATTCTACAACTGCTCCTGGTTTGCCTATGCCTTCTGACCTGTGCCTTGACAACAGGGCTGTACAGTGCAAAATCCATAGAAGGGCATGCGAGTAGTCCATGCAGTCCACAGTATAGACATCACGTTCTCTCTGTGTGTGAGTAACAACCTGAAACACTTCACGGTGGCAGCGTCAGTTTGGCACTTTGGTGCCATAGTATCCCCTGCACGCAGAAGATGTGAGCCCACTCTCTCTCTCTCTCTCTCTCTCTCTTTCTGTCTGTCTGCAGCAATGAAAGTATGACCCCCTTGTGCACAATGTCTTCTTTTGACAGACAGCGACAGAGAGAGAGAAACATAGTGGAAACACCGGATCTCACTGCAGAGAAAGCGTGCGGTCAGGGCAAGGCAAAACAGTGCATTGTGATCGCGGTCCCCAGGTCTGTCTTTGAAGGCGCAAGTTAGCAAGGAAGCAGGGAAACAGGCAGCGGACAAAGCCAGTGTGAGAGAAAGTGAAAGAGACACCAAGGAGTGAAGCAATGCAGTGCCACAAGTGCCATGCCCCACTGTTAACCTTGTCATGCCCTGTCCCCCCAGCCTGGCTATGTGATGTTATTGTGCCGATGCCACCAACAGGAGTGAGCTGCACCTTAGTCCCCATGTCGCCATGCAATGGCTCTGTGATGCTCCTCCTGTCATCCACTGTCTTTGAAGGTGCAAGGTAGCAAGGAAGAGAGGAAACAGGCAGTGGACACAGCAGGTGTGGGAGTGAAAGAGACACGGAGTGACGCGATGCAGTGCCACAAGTGCCGTGCCCCATTTGCAGCCTCGTAGTGCCAGTCTCTCTGGCCTGGTTGTGTGATGTTATTGTGCTGATCTCGCTGACAGCAGTGAGACACAGGTTAGCAAGTGATGGAAGAAAGAGGCAACGGACACAGCAGGTCAGAGAGCTGTCAGGAGAGAGAGAGAGTGGGCATTTTCCCCGAGAGACGGACTCAGACACAGCAGGTCAGGGAGCTGTCAGGATAGAGAGTAGGCAATGTTCTGAGAGACAGACTCACTGTGAGCATTCCACAGAGTGAGTGTGTGTGTCAGGGAACCCCCTTGCTTACTTCTCTCCTCTCCTGGCTGTATGGCTAACGAGGAGCGAGTGACTGTACAAAGGGAATTCCACTGAAAGTATCACCCCATTGTGGACAGTGTACAGTGGCAAGTTGGAGACAGACAGGGTAAACAGAGCATCCCCCCCCCCCGTGCAAGGGGTGCAATGTGCTGTGCACACACAGAGCAAAAGACAGAGAGTTTTGCATCTACTGGACTGCCTGTAGAGCTGCACCCCCAGTCTGCCTGACTCCACTAAGTTTTGCATTGGTAGGACTGCCCGCTGAGCTGCTCCCCCTGTCCGCCAGACTCCAGTAAGTTTTGCAATGGTAGGACTGCCCGTGGACCTGCTCTCCCTGTATGCCCAACTCCACTAAGTTTTGCATCGGCTGGACTGCCCACGGAGCTGCTCTTCCCGTCCGCCTGACTCCACTAAGTTTTGCATCGGCTGGACTGCCCACGGAGCTGCTCTTCCCGTCCGCCTGACTCCACTAAGTTTTTGCATCGGCTGGACTGCCCACGGAGCTGCTTTCTTCCGTCCGCCTGACTCCACTAAGTTTTGCATCGGCTGGATTGCCCACGGAGCTGCTCTTCCCGTCCCGCCTGACCACTAAGTTTTGCATCGGCTGGACTGCCCACGGAGCTGCTCTTCCCGTCCGCCTGACTCCACTAAGTTTTGCATCGGCTGGACTGCCCACGGAGCTGCTCTTCCCGTCCGCCTGACTCCACTAAGTTTTGCATCGGCTGGACTGCCCACGGAGCTGCTCTTCCCGTCCGCCTGACTCCACTAAGTTTTGCATCGGCTGGACTGCCCACGGAGCTGCTCTTCCCGGCCCGCCTGACTCCACTAAGTTTTGCATCGGCTGGACTGCCCACGGAGCTGCTCTTCCCGTCCGCCTGACTCCACTAAGTTTTGCATCGGCTGGACTGCCCACGGAGCTGCTCTTCCCGTCCGCCTGACTCCACTATGTTTTGCATAAGCCAGACCGCCCATGGAGCTGCGCCCCCCATCTGACCGACTCCACTAAGGTATGCCCAGGAAGTCGCTTAAACAGCGCTTCTTCTTTTGTCCTTCATTTTGAATTTGGCGCCATTTTTACAAACAGCCCTGCTGGCTCGTGTTTCCTAAATTACTGGGCTCCTTAATGCATTTCTATCTCATGAGCCTAGCTGACTTTATTTTACTAAAGGGACACTCTTCTTAATTTAAGTCTTGTTACAAAGTTTTGCTACTTGTCCTCCCGCATCTGCTGTAGTGAACTTGGAGTCTTGGAAACTTGTAAATTTATTTCTTCCTGTTTTCTGGAGCTCCCCTTTCCTCCGAGACTGGCTTGAATTTGACTGCTTTTAATTAATCTGAACTTAAACTCTGCTTAATCTGCCCTCGGGTTGCTGTATTTATTTTTCACAGCCTGGTGGCGAGTTGCTGTATTTATTTTATAGAGCCTGGCAGCTTGCTGAAGTGGGGCTAAATCTCATTAGTAAAGGGGCTAAAAGTTGCCAGTAACCTTAACAGCAGCTCGCCTCAGTGGGAGGATTTTTCAGTAAATCCTTACAGCAGCTTGCTTCAGCAAGACACTTATTTCCTAACCTTATTGTATTATTTTATTTCCTAACCTTATTGTATTATTTTATTTCACTGTAGGGCATTGTACTATCTTTAGGAATTGAATGTGATTGTTGTGAATTAATTTAGGAAGTGTAATTTTGCTGCATGAAATCCATGTGTGCTGCTAATTTGAGCTACTATGTAATTTTTCACTTGTACCAGTCCTCTCCCTTACTCTTTCTTTCTACTAACTCTGTCCCTCTCTCACTCCTACTCCCTGCTCCTCTTCCAATATTCTCTGAATCTGTCCTGCTCCTTCCTTTGCTATTCCTAAGCCTCTGACCCTATTTATTCATCTGTTATCCCTCTTCTCTTCCAGTTTTGCATTGGCTGGACTGCCCACGGAGCTGCTCCCCCTGTCCACCTGACTCAACTAGGGTATGCCCAGGACGCCGCTGACACCGCGCTTCTTCCTTTGTCCTTTATTTTGAATTTCGCTCCATTTTTACAAACAGCCCTGCTGGCTCCTGTTTCATAACTTACTGGGCTCCTTAATCCATTTCTATCTCGTGAGCCGAGCTGACTTTATTTTACTAAAGAGACACGCTTCTTAATTTATGTCTTGTTACAAAGTTTTGCTACTTGTCTTCCTGCATCTGCTGTAGTGAATGCTGAGTCTTGGAAACTTGTAAATTTATTTCTCCATTTTCTGGAGCTCCCCTTTCCTCCGAGACTGGCTTGACATTGACTGCCTTTAATTAATCTGAACTTGAGCTCTGTTTAATCTGCCCTCGGGTTGCTGTATTTATTTTTCAGAGCCTGGCAGCTTGCTGAAGCGGAGCTAAATCTTATCAGTAAAGGAGCTAAAAGTTACCAGTAACCTTCACAGCAGCTTGCCTTAGTGGGAGGATCTGCCCGCCCCAATACCCTCCACCCTTAGCTAGCCTTAAATATATAGGCAGCGTTAACACGTGACATAGGAGGATTTTCGTTGCATTTTTTTTTATAATTCCGAAGTTTCTCATCAGAACTTTATAACTTTTCCCCACTAGAGGTCACCTACCGCTTTCCATACTATCCTCTACTTATGGCAACACAACTCTGCTAAGCTACCCCTCAGTCCTTATCTTAATGATCTTCCTGGCTACCCCGTCCTGCTTGGTTCTGGGCTCTTTTCTTTTCTTCTAATACTTGTTCTTTACTTTTCTGTCCTTCTTAACTTGTCCCCTAATTGCATCCTCCTTTTTTTCCATTCTTCTGCTTCTCTCCCCATTGCACCTGATAGCTACTTCCCTACTCACTTCTCATTCTCTCTCACTTATTACTTTCCTACCTGCCCCTTTGCTCAACCTCTAATGCTCACTATGTCTCATATGGCTAAGTATCTCCTTCCTTTATTTTTTTCTATAATACTTTTCCTTGATTTTTTTGTTTTTCCTCCTGTGGTCCCCTCAAATTGAATTGCTATGTACTCACTTGATAACTTCACCTACTCCAACATGCTAGCTGAGCTACCCCCCACTCCCTTACCTCTGTTGAGCTTCGGTCATAAATATTTTGGCGCTCTCATGCGTTATATCTTATACAGGAACTCTATCTCCCTGGGTTGTATCACTTCAGCCTTCGTGATTGCTTCAATATGGATAGTAACCCTGTCCCTTACCCTTGCTGGGACATTGTAACTAACCCTGGCCCAATCTTCCACTCTAATCAAAATTTTTCCTACTACTCCAAATGCTTGCTCCTATCCACTGGCCTAAAATTTGCCCACCTTAACATTCGGAGTCTTACTGCAAATCTCCCTGATCTTGAGGCCTGGGTATGTACTAATAACCCTGACATCCTTATCCAAAACATTTCTGAAACCCTCGGTCCTGGATTGCCACTGCTCTTTACTGGGTAACAACAGGATTCGTGCTGACCGCCCTAACTCCAAAAGAGAGATTGGATTGACGATATACTACAAGTCTCACCTTAACGTGTCCATCTTGCCTAGTCGCTCACTAACTAATTGTGAAATCCTTCATTTCCTCCTACCCCTTGGCGGTGCCAAGAAACTCCACATCTTTAGTATTTATATTCCCCTTCAAAATCTCTAGACTTGGTTTCGAAGAATTCATTGAACTGGTGCCAGTTGTAACCAAGAAAAATGAAGTAATCTGCATGGATGACTTTAATTTCAACTGGGCGGATCCTACCACATCTCTACTATTCTCCATCATTAGAAACATAGAATTTGATGGCAGATAAGGACCGCTTGGCCCACCTAGTCTGCCCATTTCCCTACCTAATGGATAAGATGCAGATCCTAGTTAACCAACAGCATACTTCCTCCTACCCCCCCCAGAATTGCCTTATGTCTGTCCCATGCATTCTTGAATTCCCTCACTGTTTTTGACTCCACGACCTCCTCAGGAAGGCTGTTCCATGCATCTACAACCCTCTCCATGAAAAAATACTTCCTCACATTACCTCTGAGCCATACCCCCTCTATCTTCAAATTGTGCCCCCTTGTTCTTGCACATCTTGTTTTCTGAAAGATGCTACCCTCTTGGACTTTGTTGATTTCTTTGAGGTACTTGAAAGTTTCTATCATCTCCCCCCTTTCCCTCCTTTCCTTGAGGGTATACATATTAAGCTCCTTTAGTCTCTCTTCATATGTCTTTTGTTGCAGACCCTGCACCATTTTGGTTGCCCTCTTCTGGACAGCTTCCACCCTATGTCTTTGCAGAAATGGGGTCTCCAGAATTGCATGCAGTACTCCAGATGGGGTCTCACCAACTGTTTCTACATAGGGATAACAACTTCCTGTTTTCTACTGGTGATGCCTCTCCCTATGCATCCCAGTAACCCCCCACAAACCTCCTTACTGCCTTCTCACATTGTGTCATCTGCAAAGAGACATACTTTTCCTTCCAATCCCTCTGCAATGTCACTTATAAAGACATTAAAAAGGATCAGCCCCAACACTGAACCCTGCGGTACCCCACTAGTAACCCCCCTTTCTTCACTGTGGACTCTGTTTACCATTACCCTCTGCATCCTGTTGTCCAGCCAATGTTTTACCCAGGCTACCACCCTGGGACTCACTCCCAGGATGGCTAATTTGTTTATTAATCTTTTGTGTAGGACTGAGTCAAATGCCTTGCTAAAGTCTAGGTAGGCCATGTCCACAGCCCCTCCCTGGTCTACTACTTTGGTCACCCAGTCAAAGAAATCGATTAGGTTCATCTGACATGACCTTCCCACTGTGAATCCATGCTGCTTTGGGTCCTGTGCCCCACTGGCCTCTAGGTACTCAACAACTCTTTCCTTCGGAAGTGATTCCATCATTTTCCCTACCACTGAGGTCAAACGGACAGGTCTGTGGTTTCCTTCCTCTGTCTTGCTCCCACATTTGTGAAGGAATCACATCCGCCTCCTCCAGTCCTCAGGAACCACACCATCCTCCCATGATTTGTTAAAAAGGGTAGTCAGTGGTGTCACTAGTTCTCCCCATAATTACTTTAGAATTCTGGGGTGAATTCCGTCAGGCCCCATTGCTTTGTCCACCTTTAGTTTTAGGAGTTCTTTCAGAATGCTTTCTTCTGTAAAAGGACTGGGATCGACCCTCCTACCCAGAGTGTCTCTGTTAACTGGATTAGGTACCTCCCCCTCCTCCTCTTTTGTGAATACTGAGCAGAAATATTCATTCAGTATCCCTGCTTTTTCACTGTCCCTCTCTGCCCACCCACCCTCCACTTTATTCAGCCTCAGTATCCCTCCCTTTGTCTTTCTTCGCTCCCAAATGTACCTATAAAAGGTATTATCCCCCTTCTTAACCGAGTTGGCTATCTTTTCCTCAGTTTGGGCCTTTGCTATTCTGACTGCCTTCCCTGCTTCTTTCTGCTTTAACTGGTACAGTTCTCTGTCCTGCTCCTTCTGTGTTTCCTTATACTTCCTGAATGCTATCTTTTTCTCCCTAACCTTCCCCGCCATCTCTTTTGAGAACTATAGTGTTTTTTTCTTTCATTTTGATTTGTTTATTTGATTCACACAAAGGCTTGTTGCCTCTGTGATGGCAGTTTTGATGTTTCCCCATTGTTGCTCCACTCCTCCTTCTTGCCTGCTTGCTAGTGCTTTTTTGAGGCACTCTCCCATTTTGACAAAATCATCCCACCCGTAGTCCAGTACCTTCACTTTTGTATGGCTTGCCTCTTCAGCTGAGTTTATCGTGAACCACACCGTTTGGTGGTCACTTGTTCCCAGATGGCTACCCCTTTCTAGATCTGAGATCCTCTCTCCGTCCCCATTTGAGAGTACCAGGTCTAAGATTGCTCCCTCCCGAGTGGGTTCCAACACTAGCTATCTGAGGCATGCTCCCTGTAGGGCATCGAGAATGGCCCTGCTCTTGGATGTGGTTGCAGCAAAAGTGCTCCAGTTAACATCTGGCATATTCAGGTCCTCCATCAGCAATATCTCCTCTTTCTCTGCTATTCTAAAGATGCCTTCTATAATTTCCTTCCCCTGAGATGGGGGTCTGTATATAACCCCTGTGTGGATTGTGGTGCCATTTCCAGTCTCCAGGATGACCCACAGTGCCTCCTCTCCTCCCTGTTTACCCTTTAGTTCTGTTGCTTTGATCCCTTCCCTTACATAGAGAGCTACTCCTCCTCCTCTTCTACTCTCCCTGTCCCTCCTGTAGATTGCATTCCTTGGTATGTTGACATCCCGGTCATGGTTCACTGTGTACCATGTTTCTGTGACTGCCACGATATCAAGGTATCCTTCTTCCATCAAGGCCACCAGTTCAGGGAGCTTGTTACCTAGACTATGGACATTGATACTCATTACTCTCCATTTTTTGATGGTGTTACCCCTTTTTTCCCCATCCCTGTCCTTACTGCCTTTATCTTTTTCTCCATTTACCCCAGCCCTTCTCCCTATCGACTTCTCTATCTTGGTGTTTACCTCACTAATTACCCTGATTGTTTTGCAGGGGCTACGATTTCCCTTCTCCTTTTCAGTGCCCCCTCCGGCTAGTTTAAATGTTTGTTGAAGCATTTAAACCTATCACCTAGGATCCTGGTTCCCCTCCTGGACAGATGCAGACCATCATGCCAGTATAGCCTGCATCCCTCCAGGTGGACCCCTAGTCCTCAATGAAGCCATAACCCTGAGCTCTGCACCAGTTTTTCAACCACTGATTGAATCCCATGGTGCAGAGAACCCTAGCCTCACCCATACTGTAGACAGGCAGCACCTCCGAGAAGGTTACTGTGTGTGCTACTTGTCTAAGGGCCCTCTCCAACTCCACAAACTCCTCCTGCACTGCTCTAACCCCTTTCTCAGTCAAGTCATTTGTCCCTAGATAGACAATGACATCCAGCTCCCTCCCCCGTGCAGCTGCTCCCACTATCCTGAGGATATGCTCCATGTCCCTCCAAGCCATGGCACCAGGCAGGCACCTTACCTCCCTCTCCCCTCCCAACCCCAGTTCTACCCTCCTAACAATGGAATCCCCTACCAGGAGTTGTTTCCTTCCCCTGTGGGGTCCCACGCCACCCTCCTGTGCGTCTCCGTTGTGGAGGTTCCTAGCATCCTCCTTGGTCTCAACTGCGGGTGCCTCCATAGAGGAACCACACTCTGCCAGAACGGCATATGAATTGTGGTGAGGTACAAATGGAGGGATGCACCTCTGTTCCACCACCCTCACCCTCCCGGAGCCCACTGTGGTCCAACCACTCCTCTTTCTTGGCAACCTCTGAGGTGGCGGCAGTGGCCCTGGTGGTCCCTGGGTGGGAAAGGAGGTCCCCCAAATCCTGACCAACTCAGCCTGGAGATGAGCATCCTCCTCTCTCAGCCCAGAGAGATGCCTGCAGATGGGACAACACCGCATCCTCCAGAACGTCTCCTGGAAGACTGCTGCTCCACAGCCACTGCGCTGCACCACACCCATGTCTTATTTGTAGCTCCTTAACTGTTTTGTATACTTACTCTTTCCTCTCTCTCTTTTTTTTTAATGTAATTTTTTTTTTCTCCCTACTTTCTTACTGCTTCCATGCCCTTAAAACTCCTGATCTTCCTGTTCTGGGAAAGTAAGTTCCTATATTCCTCAGTAATCTCCTTCTTACTTGCTCAGAGTCAGACCTCCAGCAGCTAGGGGGGATGGAGAGCTACTCTTGCCCTTTTAGGATGGTGAGTCTTTTGTGGCTCTGTGATCACTCCCTTCCTGCTCCCAAACAGAAAGTTCCTGTTGTCAGTCAAATCCTGTGCCTATAAAAGTAGAATGGCTAAGGGTTGGGGGTGGAGGGGACAGATGAAGGACAATATTGTCCCAGTAAAGTTCTAACAGCAGCTCCTTCCTCTTGCTGTTCTCTGCCACAAGCTATCTAGGTTAGTTTTTAAATGCAGACACCTGGCTTTCTTCTCTCTAAGCCACTCCCCCTAATTCACAGTTTCTTTTTCACCTAGCTAACTGCACAGATAATAATTCCTTCACCCAACTCAGACAAACACACTTTTTTGTTTGTTTTTATCCTAAATTGAAGTTCCCAGTAGTAGAGTTCTAGTTCTTTAGTCCAGTAGAGTAGTAAAGTTCTAACAGTAGCTCCTTGCTCTTGCTGTAAGGCCAACCTTGCTCAACTCATCCTGGCTCCCACTAGGATCTCTGATAGAGGATTTAGTAGCACTCTTTTAGACTGGATTCTTACTAATAGGAAAGATAAGTTTCCTGTTGCTGGAGTCCTACCAGACTCCGTAAGTGATGGCTGCTCACTATACTGCGTGTGGGACACTTTCCCTCCATCCTACCCTTTTAAAGCATTATCCTTCTCTAACTTCTCTCACCTCGAATCTGATGCATTTCTACAAGACTTAAACTCATTGACTGGTCTCCCCTCTACATAACTAGTGATATCAACATTGATTATTTCAATGCAACCCTTCTCACCCTTCAGAACAGACACATTCATGTCACTACGTGAAGGATCAAAGGGATAGCCACAAAATGGCTCAAGCAGTCCCTTCTACAGTTACTCAAGTGCAGGGATAAACTTTGGCTAAAATAGAAATACTCCACTCTTCAAGCTGGCTATGAGGCCTACCAATCCTTGCATAATGCCTGTAAAAAGGAAATTTGCTCTGCCAAGAGCAAATACTACCATGATCTGCTCAGTTCCTCTGCCTCCAACCCGAAGAGATACTGGTCTCAAATTAATTAAATCTTTGGGAATAATAAGTCTCAGACTCCAAATGAAATGCTTGTAAATGACATCCACTGTAATAACCCTCACACCGGATATACTATGATATCCCGAAACTCAGTATGCCAACGCTCGGCATACCGAGTAAACCTGCCAAAAGACACAGTCCTGAATCACTGAACTGCCTGACGTATAAATTATGGGCATTTCAGTGAAATAAAGTGTGAAGCCCCCCACACCCCCTGTAACTAAAATATCCAACTCCGAGGAGAAGCGGACTCTGGAGTAAAATTTTAACAGCTACGGGGGGTGCAGTGTGTAAAATGACATGACCCAGACCAGAACCCGGGTCACGCACAGTATGCCATTCGAGAAACAGGTGGTATTCCCCTCCACACCACCGGGGCAGCTCGGCCAGCAACCCCATCCAGCAGTCCTTTCCTGCAGATCACATGGGGTAAGGTAGCATACTGTCACATCTGCTACCTTACCCTGTCTGGAGCAATTGCGTTGGGTGGAGTAGCGTCAGGTTATCTCCACTATCGGGCAAAGCTGACTTGATAATGCGTGTCAGGATAAGCAGTTTCTAGATAGTGTAAGTATATCCTCACACCATCGCTAATGCCTTTAACTCCCTCTTTACCAAGCTTTCCAACATCCCTCCCACTCCATCCTGCAATTCCCTGTCTCCTCCTCTATCACCAGCTGAAGCTCCCCCCCAGTGCTTGCTCTGGTTACACGTCTAGAGGCCTTTAAGCTTCTGAAGACCATTCCTGCTCATGGCAGTGCAGGGCCGGATGGGCTTGAACCGAGGATTCTAAGACTGTTCACCTCCGTTCTTGCTACACCAGTCACTAGGCTCTTTAACATGTCCATCTGCTCCTCCATGGTTCTTTTGGCCTGAAAGACAGTCAGACCTATACTAGTGTTTAAGAAAGGGGACCTAGAGTTCTATCAAACTACTGACCCATTGCACTCTGCCCATGCATAGTAAGTTGCCAGAAAAACTAATTCATCACCAGGTCTCTATACACTTACAGTACAACCTCGGAGATACGAACACCATGGGAATCAATGGTGTTCATATCTCTGAAAAATTCGTATCTTTGAAACATTAGCAAATAAACCAAAAATGGCAAATATATCACGTTTTAGACTCTGAAAATCATTTTTATTTATCAAGAGTATAAAAAGAGCAGTACTGTACTAAGATTCTGCAGTTTAAAAAAAGTTAGTCATAGCGCTCTGCTTCAGCCCACTCGAGCGCTTTTTAGCAGCCAGATTTCTTAACTCCTGAAGCAGCATCATGTTCATGGGAGTTGCTTTGGGCTGCTGCTCCATCCATTTAATGCACACAGCAAAACAGTCCACGGCTCGGCTATGTGGAATTTTTACAGAGACCTCGTCCCCCTCATCCCCCTCACTGTCACTAAAACTCTCAGGTTTTGTACTCCCTCTGGCCAGGTCTATTATCTCAGTGTCTGATAGGATCTCATGCCCTGTTTCTTCGGAATCTGCTCTTAGCCATTTCTCTTGTTCTTCTTCTGTGAGCTGAAGTGCTGCTTGCTCTTCAATGAAGTGCACCTGGCTCTCAGCTAGTGTGACGTCATTACGCTCCTGATCATCCTGAACTGGCCACAGCTTATTCCACGAACGGCCAAGGGACTCAGAGCTGATCTCTCCCCAAGCCTTTGCACTGAGGTAAACAGCATCTTTCACTGAAAGTTGTTTGCAAAAGTCAATGTAGCACTCGAATTCATTCACACCCAACAGCAGGCGATGCAGCAAATCTCACTTATAGCGTCATTTCAGGTTCTCCAGGACTCCCTGATCCATGGGTTGTAGAATGCTGGTAATATTAGGTGGCATAAACATGCACTGTACATTTCCGTCAGTGGAGACCAGATTTTCAAGGGAGGGGTGTGAGGGGGAATTGTCATTGAGGAGGATGGCTTTAGCAGGCAATGATTTTGATTGTAGAAATTCTTTGACAAGAGGAGTAAAGTGCTTAAAGAACCAGTCAGTAAAAATGTTGAGGTCCATCCAAGCACTTCTCTGGCTGTAGTAGTGAACTGGAAGTGCTGTCATGGTCACATTTGCAAAACACCGTAGCTTTGAGCTTTTCTGGATAAAAGCAAGTGGAAGACGAAACTCACCACTCGCATTTGCGGCTGCCGTAAGTGTCACTCGGTCCTTGCTTGACTTAAAGTTTTTCACCTGCTTCTCTGTGCCATCTGCAAGGGTCTTGTTTCATCACAATTAAAAACTTGATGTCTTGTTAGCTGGTGGTGGGATATTCAATTGAGCAGGGTCTCTTTGAAAGCATCAGCGGCAACACAATCAGCTGACAATGATTCCCCCTGCATGCTTAACTGGCATATGCAGTGGTGTTTTTTGAACCTGTGCAACCAACCTGAACTGGCCTTGAAATCATCCTCCTCCCTCTCTGGAAACATCTGCTTAAACAGCAGTTTGGCTTTCTCAGTGACTAGAATGCCACTTATTGGGAGTGCCCTTATGGCGTTCCTGTATGAAACCATAAGTGCATGGCTCTGTCAAAATCTTCATTGCGTGAAACACCGGACAATGCAGGCGGCGGGTCTATGAAGCACCAATGTCCTTCGCTTCTCTTGCAAACTGTTTGATTTTTTCTTGTCCTTTTTTTATGTCAAATACAGTAGATTTACCTATACCGTATTCATCAGCAACAGTACTGAGGCTCACACCGTGTTCCAGCTTGGTTAGGGTAGCATCTTTCAGAAAAAGAGATGTGCAAGAACAAGGGGGCACAATTTAAAGATAGAGGGGGGACGGCTCAGGGGTAATGTGAGGACATTTTTTTTCACAGAGAGAGTGGTGGATGCATGGAATCGCCTTCCTGGGGAGGTTGTTGGGTCTAAAACAGTGGAGGAATTCAAACATGCATGGGACAGACATAAGGCAATTGTAATAGGGGGTGGCAGGAAGTAGGCTGTTGGTTAACTAGAATCTGCAGCTTATCCAGTAGGTAGGGAAATGGGCAGACTGGGTGGGCCAAGTGGTCATCATCTGCCGTCAAAGTCTATGTTTCTATGTATTATTTCTACTTTTGTGTCAATAGACAGCATTACTTGTTTTCTTTTGCCTGCCATGCTTGTAACACCCCGTTAGCACTACTGATTCACTAACACATTAACGCACTTAATACTGTGTGTGAAGGTATAACAGATGATAGTGGTTTGCTAATTAGCTAATTGTGATGAAGGTGGAGGGGGAATGCCCGTTCGGTTGACCGAACAGTTTGGATTACTGAGGTTCGTATCTCCGAGGTTGCACTGTACTTAACTTTTTATATAACTGTTTGGTCCCCATTGCCTCCTCCCGCCAACTGGTGATGGGACACATATTCATTTTTTTGTAGATTTTCTCCCCTGACCCACTGAGGTCCTGTGTGTGGAGGCACATTTCACACCCCATGGCCCCAGCTCAGCCCCTTACACCTCCTGTTACTTTTGCCACCCCCTCTCCGCCTATGCTACCCACTGGACCTCCACAGGGTGGGGTGGAACTACAGGGGGGCACCAACCCCACCCCACCGCAGGGAGAGCTGCCCACTGGCATGCTCTAATCCTGCTGCCCCCTACGCCAACAGCCTGATGACCAGGTCATTCCCGAACCTAAGGTTGCCAGCGTAGCGGTGTGAGGCAAAAGCGTCAACACCTCAATCCTCTGCACCACAGGGCCGACGTGTGCACCCACTTAACTTTAACCTCCAGTCCCCAATCCAACATGGCTTCCGCGCTGGGCATAGTACAACTACAGCTCTTCCCAACTTACTAGTGATGTTAAGTGCAACATGGACAAAGGCTTACTTACTGGTGCTGTGTTTACTGACCTCTCCAAAATGTTTGACTTGGTTAATCACCCTCTGCTATTGAGAAAACTTCAATCCTTCGGTGCCTTTAACTCTACCTTATCCTAGATCGGCAGCTACCTTGACAATCGCTCTCAAACTGTCTCCTTCTGTGAAGTTCTTTCATCCCCTGCCCCTATCTCCTGCGGTGTCCCACAGGGTTCTAGTCTTGGCCCCCTGCTCTTCTTCCTCCTCTTTATTAATGATATTTCTAACCCTTCTCCTCCCTGCAGCATCATTATGTATGGTGATGACCTGGTGCTCTACGCTGCCTCCAAGACCGTCGAAGACCTCAGTCTGTACTTATCAGCTACGTTTCAGAATCTTCAACCTTGGATCTCCTATAATTATCAAATCCTAAATAAGACTCAGGCCATGCTCTTTGGGTTCTCTAGAAAAGTCTACACTGAGTATTCTAAGCTACAGGTCCTCTACTGTGACGGATCACTGGTCTCGAACACTGACTCCTTCAAATACCTTGGTGTCACGCTGGACCCCGTGCTTGACTTCTCTGGTCACATTAATGACATTTGTCATTCAGTTAGCTCAAAAATAGGTACTGCCTATACAGTGAGTCACTCTCTCACACCTGCTGCCAGGATCTTGGAAGTTAGAGGTGTCCTGCTTCCAAGACTACTATACGCCCTCCCTGTACTCTCCCAAGCAAATGTCGGTGTACTTCAAAAGTGGAATATTACATATAATAACATATGCAGATTTGCCTTATCGGCCCCTCACCTAACACATCAGTGCCTGCTCTACTATGCCTTGCATTGTCTCCCAATGTCCTTCATTTGTACACTCTGGGGTGTTTTATTGACTCTTTAACCAGACCTCCCCGTCTCGACACACTGGCAGCCACGCTAACCCCTGTCCTTCACTCCCGCTCCCTTAGGACCTCCACCTCTTCCTTGCTTTCAGTCCCACCCTGCTCCTCTAAAATGGGTGAGCAGGCTTTCGCCTATTTTGCCCCCAAGTTTTGGAATTCCCTCCCCCTTCATATTAAGAACTCCTCATCTCACTTTACCTTCAACCATGCACTGTTCTCTTACCTATATGCACTTGGTAATTATGATTGCTCTTAATCTTAACATTTCATCTTTCTGCTTTTCCACCAGCTTGTTTTATTATCTATCTCCGTACTCTTCATCTGTTCGTGTACTTCTTGTCTGTTTCTCCTCTTTTATTTCTGCTCCGTCTTGTGTACCCAGCTTTTCTGCCCTGGTTGTATCACTGTATCAACTGTATTTGCTACTTCTGCCATCCCTGTGTGGATTACTGATGTATTGTAGCCCTGAAGTGTCAGACGATTAACATGTCCTGATTGTACCATTGTATTTTGTACCCTATATCGTATTCATTGTATTTGTGTACACTGTAATCTCCCAGGTCATGCCTGAAAATAGGCAGGGATATTGCCTAATGCTCTTACCTGGTAATCAAAAGCTAATAAACATAAATGAATAAATACATAAATAAATAAGTAGAAAATCATGGCAGAAAGCACACAGGGAAACACCGAAGGAGCAGGACAGAGAACTATAGCAGTTAAAGCAGAAGGAAGCGTGGAATGCAGTCAGAATAGCAAAGGCCCAAACCGAGGAAAAGATAGCCAACTCGGTTAAGAAGGGGGATAAAATCTTTTATAGGTACAGTAGGGAGCGAAGAAGGACAAAGGGAGGTATACTGAAGCTAAATAAAGAGGAGGGTGGGTGGGCAGAGAGGGACAGTGAAAAAACAAGGATACTGAACGAATACTTCTGCTCAGTATTCACGAAAGAAGAGGAGGGGGAGGTACCTAATCCAGTCAATAGAAGCACTTTGGATAGGGGGGTCGATATATCAGTCCTTTCACAGGAGAAAGGGTTCTGAAAGAACTCCTAAAACTAAAGGTGGACAAAGCAATGGGGCCTGATGGGATTCACCCCAGAGTTCTAAAAGAACTAAAGGGAGAACTAGTAACACCACTGACTACCCTTTTTAACAAATTATGGGAGGATGGTGTGGTACCCGAGGACTAGAGGAAGGCAGATGTGATTCCCCTTCACAAATGTGGGAGCAAAACAGAGGCGGGAAACTACAGACCTGTCAGTTTGACCTCAGTGGTAGGGAAAATGATGGAAACACTTCCGTAGGAAAGAACTGTTGAGTACCTAGAGGCCAGTGGGGCACAGGACCCAAGGCAGCATGGATTCACAGCGGGAAGGTCATGTCAGATGAATCTAATGATTTCTTTGACTTGGTGACCAAAGTAGTAGACCAGGAAGGGGCTGTGGACATGGTCTACTTAGACTTTGGCAAGCCATTTGACACAGTCCCACACAAAAGATTAATAAGCAAATTAGCCAGCCTGGGAGTGGGTTCCAGGGTGGTAGCCTGGGTAAAACATTGGCTGGACAACAGGACGCAAAGAGTAATAGTAAATGGAGTCCACAGAGAAAAAAGGGGGGTTACTAGTGGGGTACTGCAGGGTTCAGTACTGGGTCATGTCCTTTTTAATGTCTTTATAAGTGACATTGCAGAGGGTCTGGAAGGAAAAATATTTTGTCTCTTTGTAGATGACACAAAGATCTACAATAGGTTTGATACACAAGGTGGGGTGGAAAGGATGAGAAGGGACTTGGGAAGATTAGAGGAATGGTCAAATGTATGGCAGCTTAGACTCAATGCAAAAAAGTGTGAAGTAATGCACCTGGGAAACAAAAACCCAGGGGAAGAGTACACAATGGGGGTGAGATACTGACAACAACAAAAATGGAAAGGAACCTGGGGGTAGTTATATCAGATGACCTAAAGTTGGGCAAGCAATGTGAGAAGGCAGTAAGGAGGGCTGGTGGGATACTGGGATGCATAGGGAGAGGCATCACCAGTAGAAAACAGGAAGTTGTTATCCCTATGAACAGACAGTTGGTGAGATCCCATCTGGAGTACTGTGTACAGTTCTGGAGACCCCATCTCCACAAAGACATAGACAGGGTGGTGGCTGTCCAGAAGAGGGCAACCAAAATGGTGCAGGGTCTGCATCTGAAGACATATGAAGAGAGACTAAAGGAGCTTAATATGTATACCCTCAAGGAAAGGAGGGAGAGGAGGTACATGATAGAAACTTTCAAGTACCTCAAAGGACTCAACAAAGTCCAAGAGGGTAGCATCTTTCAGAAAAAGAGATGTGCAAGAACAAGGGGCACAATTTGAAGATAGAGGAAGGACGGCTCAGAGGTAATGTGAGGAAGTATTTTTTCATGGAGAGGGTTGTGGATGCATGGAACAGCCTTCCTGAGGGGGTCATGGAGTCAAAAACAGTGGGGGAATTCAAGAATGCATGGGACAGACATAAGGCAATTCTAGTGGGGGGTAAGAAGAAGTAGGCTGCTAGTTAACTAGGATCTGCAGCCTATCCATTAGGTAGGGAAAAGGGCAGACTACATGGGCCATGCGGTCCTTATCTGCCATTAAATTCTATGTTTCTATGTAGGGTTATGACTGTTTCTCTTTGGCACACAGAATGCAGTTGAGGCACAGTTGTATATGTGTGTGTGTGTGTGTGTGTGTGTGTGTGCATGTGAAGGGGATTTGTGCATGTTGTAGAACTTGCAGGAGTGCATGTTATGCACAAGAGTTGTCACAGATCATACCAGTAGTGTATCTGTGACATTTCTATGTGCATAACAGCAATGCAGGATGCATTATTTGTAAAGGAATATTTTCCAAGGTGGCAGGACACAGTACCTTTTTTGTTGTTTAAACAGCAAAAAAAAATTAAAAGTTTTGATATTTTTTGTTGTTTAGACATAACCCATGTTATAAGTGCAAGAACCCACTCCAGGGTGTGCTGTTATTAGGGATTAACGCACACCCAGGTGCTCAGAGGGCATGCAGCCTGCAGCCTCATTCCTCACAACGCACCCGGGTGTGCGTTAATCCCCAATAACAGCACACCCTATCATGTGTTATTGCTTACATAATGCACACCCTGGAGTGGCTTATCACACTTATAAAATGGGCCACCATCATAAAACAATTTGTTTGAGTCACTCTGATACAGATTAAAACTTCTTTATTATCTTCAAACAAGTTTACAACAAAGTAACTGTAAAACTTTAAAAAATGAAAAAAATGGTCTTTGTTAATAAAGGAATAATGCCTGACAGGGTGGGTGTTATGCTGGGTTAACATCCCACCTTGGGTAGTTGAGCCCGAGGCCATTGGCCGAGGGTGTCCAACACCCGAGAAGGGATGTTATCCCAGCATAACACCCACACTAAAGGGCATTATTCCTATTATACAATGGCTTGTTGTTTTATGCAGAATAAAAAAAATAATTTGAAAGAATGTTTTTGTTAGTGTGTAAAAATATTTTTGTTTCTTAAGAGAAGATGTGATGACAGTAATGGGGGCAATCTGCAGGGATGTCATGCCAGGATAACATCCCTGCTGTGGTGGGCAACTGACCAATCAGAAGCCAGGATTCTTTCTTGCCATTGTATAATGCATAAATAGCATATTTCAGCAATAGATTGACTAGTACTTTGCAGTAAAAGTATTTTTTTTTAACTTCAATGAATTTTATTAAGATGGTTTGCAACCAAGTGTACAGCATTCAATGAAAAGTTATACATAAGATTGTTCCAGGTGTATTATATAACAGCAGTAAATAACAGCTTTCAAACTCCCTGCAAATGGTGGAAAAGCCTTACAAAGTGAGTCTGTGCAGGTTGTTCATTCTATCACTTCCCTTCTAAAGGCGAGATAAATGCCTTTGTAAAAAAAAAAAAAAAATTAGTTCAACATACTGTATATTGTCTAAGGCAAGGCAGTATGTCTCTTCAAGGTGACAGGAGAAGAAGAGAAGAGAGCTTTCCTAATAGAAAGGCTGCAACATCAACCTAGAGTCACACAGCGTCGCCTAAATGTCCAGAGTATCCCAAGGAAAACATCCATTAGATTCCATATATCTCCCAAAAATATAGGACAATGCCACTGAGGACTGTCTCTTTCGCTAATGCAACATAAAGGATAATTTTTATGTTTGCTTGCGCGCAGCACAAGAAACATATTACAGTAGCTTACTGCTGAAGCAGGTTCTGTAGGTGCGGCACTGTTGTGGCCAATACCGGCATGGCATTTTGGGGCATGTGTGATGTCTATCAATAAGAGGGGGCAAAGCCGGTGACACTAGTTTGGAACATTTGCACCAACTTCAAAGAAAATAGCCCTACTACTCCAGGCGCAGCTCATTATACCAGCAGCAGCTTATCATAGCAGCGTGAAGAGTAGGTAGTGGTAGCAGTCATGAGGCAGGATTGTGTGGAAAGAAAACATGTACGGGAAAAAAATTTACATTCATCCTGAGCTGCAGCGCGAAGAGTAGGTAGCCCCAGCAATCATGTGGGAGAATTACGTGGAAACAAAACATGTACATGTGTTCTCCCCTGTCTCGTAATGTGCAGCAGGTCCGTACCTCAAAAGCAGCAGTCATTGATGTAATCTGCCCTTTTCTGAGATGTAGAAAATTTTTGTGTTATTGTTTCAGCCCAGTGTGCGTGCACAATCTTGTTTGTGAATGGATCCGTCTGTTTTAGCAGAGGACATTTCTGATAGCATCTGGGGGTTTTCTGCATGATATGCGATCAACCTTGAAGTAAACAAATTCCCTTTTCCCCTTGCCTCCTGCGTTACTGCCAAGCCATTATAGATGCTTGCATTACTGAGGTTTGCATGTTTACAGATCGGTTAGGCAACTACGAGAAAAAACACAATTGTTTTCTGACTAGGAACAGATGTACTAATGTTTTTTTTAGAACAAAGGTTCCATGAAATACTGTCTTGCCCCTCCTATTTTGTTGAATGTTGCAGTGTTTACATGATACCGATCGTCAATGATTGGACGAGCTGACATTTGGCAACCTGATGATATGCCCAGTTTACTGAAACCCACAAGCAGGTGAAGTACTGTATGATTACATTGAATATATCAAGGCACTACAGCGTAGTGGTTTAAGGCTATAAGCTGGAAAGCTGGAGACCTGGGTTTCAATCTCACAGCTGTCAGTTGCATACTGTGTGACCCTGAGCAGGTCACTTAACTTCCCTGTGCTCGCAGGTGGCACCTGTAAACAACCTTTCAGCTTAGTTTGTTTCACCTGGTAAAACTATACAACACAGTTTCTCATGCTTGCTACTAAATAGTCTGTTCGTTTTGCAAGGCAGTCCATCCCAGCATGATTTTTTACTTTACAGAGCTTTTGCCGATTGGCAACTAAAAAAAAAAAAAACCCACTACCTAGCAAAATCAGAACTGTTCACCTACATACACTGTGTGTCCAGATTTCTAAGGCAATGTTGGGAACCCCACCTATATAAACAGGAAAAGCAATACGAAAATAAAATAGCAAGGAATATTCGTGGCATTCAAACGCGGCGAGCTGCAGTATTCATTATGACAGATTATGCTACGTGCATTGAAACCTGACATTCCATGCTATACCAGTCTTGCATATAAAAGCCACTGAAGCCATACATTGTTTGCCACGCAGCAGATATCATGAGAAGCTTCTTGTCATTATACTACACAGTGCCTGATCTGTGCCACTAAATAGTCCAGTTGTTTTGCAAGACATTCCATGCCGGCATGATTTTTTACTTTACAGAACTGTTACCGATTAGCAAGTAAAAAAAAAAAAAACAGTACCTAGCATAATCACAACTGTTCACCTACACAGTCTGTGTGCCAAGATTTATAGAGCGATATTAGGACCCTACATGCCATGAATGCAGGCAGTCAATCCTATGCCAGTCTTGCATATAGAAACCAGTGAAGCCATACATTCTTTGCCATGCACCACCTATCCTGACCTACTTATATGGCATATAGCATTGCATGACATATTATGAAATGCAAGACATGATGCTGTTCGAGCCGCATATGTCTTGCAACATTACGTGATAAAATATAGGCAGCAGGGCTATGGACACATTTCCGTTTACAATATTTGCATGAATGATACCAGTACTATAGATGTTTGAGGACATTCCTTCAGGCCATTAATACAAATAACTCATGGTTTGCCTAGCTTTGCATACCTTTTAACATCATTTATCTACGTTACACTTCAACAGTATTCAGTCATAGTAATGCTGTTGAAGTCTCATACATGTTGGCATCAATCTTTCACTTCATATTTGCATGTTATACGTTGTGCCAAAGATTGTAAGGGTCAGTGTCCCTCATTTCATGGGCGACATGTTAGAAGCAATATTTTCACAACATTCCGTGCATTGCTTATAAGATTGTAAGTTGCTATCCCTTACTCTACATCATATTTACCCCCTTTCTTCAGTTTATCTTTCCCTGGCGGCCTGTATTTTGACTTCGAAGCAGACAATTCATTGTGTTGACCTTTCTACATTGCACTGTTACCGGATGTTCTGCCTGCCATTTGGCTCCTCTGTCTCTAATACAACAGATAGCAAGTGCACACTAATAGCCTTTCCCAGACCACAACAAGATATATTGCCTTTCTTTGATGACTGTCTGGCTTCCTACATTGCAGTGGTAATAGGCACACCATGTCATGTACCACAACAAACTCAGGTAATGGCCACATGTTTACATAGTACCCTTTGCAAGCCATTGCCTATTTCTACTGCTAACCTGCCCTCCAGTGCGGCCAAGAAGAATAGCAGTACTATAGTCTAGCAGCATTCATTCTATCGCTGCCATTTCATTAATGTCCCGATAGAAGTGTATCCATAGCTTAGGGAATTGCGTGCATGTGTCCCACTACTTACATTCATCATCAGCAACTGCATGATTGATACATACTGTAGTATAGTGCAATGCATGTACAGTGCCTATTACTATGTCTTATACTGCCTTATACATTTACAGTGCCATGTTATTTTGCAGTCATTTCTACTTACCTGTCCTGCAAATGCTAACAGTATTTTATGCTGCCGTCTACACGTTGATGAAACCTTCAAAATACATACAGAAAAGCCATTCCACTTCTGCTCCCTTCTTGTTGCCATCATTTTGTGTGTATGCTTTCATTTTGTTTTTAATTCTCTTAAGATACACGAACCATTAAAGAAGGACCAGACCCAATGTCTGTCACACTCAGCCTATCCTAGTCTATACAACAAATACCATACAAGCAAGGTAATAGACTGTTCGTCTAACAACATGCCCTTAGTTCTGCAAAGTGTTAGGCCTGTCTCTTTGAAATACTTCTAACTTTATTGACAGCAATAAAATGCATGCAGATAACAAATGTCTTTGAAGAAGATGTATAAGTAGCATGACTGCTAGCAGTCACTTTACATAGCTATTTCATCCGTTTGAGTGAATTGCTTTCTACTTGTTTTGTTCCACATTTGTCTTAACTGCTTGCATATAACAACAAAATGTTTGCCGACGATTACTTTTGCTCCTAAGTAGAGAACCTTTCTGCTTTTCGATGAGATAAGCTCATTGCTGATTCTACTCCTACATTTCAGAATCCTAAATGCAGCATTCCTATTAACCTTACTCACTGTGTCCCCTGCTTCTAATACTAATGTGCAACATGCTATGTTTTTGCTGCAAATTCTTATTTGTGTATAGACCCTGAAAGCCACCAGCAGTAGTGACTAACTGCATGGATTTGTACAGTTTCTTACCCCAATTACTAGATATGGTGACAAAACGTTGTTTCGTTGCAATGCATCACTTTGGCTGTCTCATAGCTTCACATCACTGAATTGGTTATTAATGTTTCATTATACTTTAGTGTTACCTCTCTGTTTAGCTGTAGGGTTCTGGTGTTTTGTGCCTGTTTTGACTTTGGAGATGTGCAGGTTTCCTGCTTGCATATTGATTACCCGCATGCCTCATGAAGTTGTAGGACTGCATGTCTGCAGCTAGCTTTCTTGGTGTTATCAATGATGATTTATAGAAAGATGCAGTGTAATTTTGACTTCTAATTTTGGTGGCCAGTATTTCTCCTTGTAGCACGATTTGTTGAGTCTACTTGTCTGTATAAAGACATGCTGAACAATGTGTAATACCCTCAGCCTGATGCACAATTCAGTTTCCTGCCAGCTAGGCATGCATTTTTAATTATCCGCCTATCTGTCCCCGACTGCTATATGCCTACTGATACTATGGCTTGCATGACTGTTTCTGCCCATTTCAGACCTGTTTACATTCTAAATTTCATTAGGCGATTTAAGAATGCAGATACTTTGTTGCTGCAGAGGTGGAAACACTGAAATTATCGCAGAAGCAGACTAAGGCTGCACAGTGTCTGCCCATGCTAGTCTCACTGCCTACTGATGCCTGTTGCCCCCACCCTCTCATCCACACACATACATACACAGAACGTTGTCAGTGATCTGCCAATTATTCTGCCAGGTCCTGGCCAAAGGAACACACACTGGTTCCCTTTTGTGCCCTATATGGGGCTCCTAGTGGATGTGGCTGTCTTCCCTGTCATTTCTGATTCAATCCTCATTAAGCCTGAAGCGTCAGTCTACCTGAGACTGCAGCACTTAAAAGAAAATTGAAATATGAAGTGCTGATACAGTGGACAGCTGGCGCCACGTACCAATCAGTTCACAATACAACAGAAGCAGGATGGCTTCCTTTTTGCCATGCTTTCATGTCTCCTCTCTTAAGCCGCCTGCCAGCAACACAGAAACACTCCCCACCCGCTTGGGTGCCAACAGATACACCCACACACCCCCCAGCAGTACGTCTACCCCTCAGCAAGCCACTTAACTTCCTTGTACTGCCAGGTTGCTGTACGGACAACCTTTCAGCTTAGTCCGTCTCCCAGGTTAAAAACCAACTAATAGCTACATATGACAGACTGAAAGGAATTGCCATGACGGCCCTTGAATGCCATGGAATATTGCATGCCCTCTTCCGTTTCCCTGTAAATACTAGTATCCTCCTGGAAATTACCTGACATCTGATATAGTCAGTCAGAATATCAAGCTAACATTCAAACAGTGATTACAATCATTAACGATAGCAAAAGACTACAGCCGCCCCCCCACCCCACAGACAGAGGCATATCCTTACACAGGTTTCTATTATATTGTATAGATTCATTCTGAGATTTTTGGGGAATTCAGTATGTAGCTTTTTCTACTGATTAGAGGTAGCACTCTGTTTGTGAGTAGCCACTGCAGGCATTTCAAAGCAGAGAAGCTAGTGTAGAGACTATACCGAAAGGGTCCCACCGTGAAGAGGTGGTATAGCTTGCTCACTTTGGAATTCCAATTTGAAAACTAAGAGGCCCCCCTTCTTTACATGAAGTTTAAAACTCACTGGCTGCTGAGCCATGACTGAGGACGGACCACTGCACGCTGGTAGACTGAGTAGTAGTCTACAAAGCAGAAGTTATTCTTAAGCAAGTTTTTTATCCAGGAAAGGTATGCCACCTAAGCATAAATTCATACCTGCCTGAGGAATAACTGTTTCCAGGTCATCTTGTGTGGCCGTCCAAGGGTTTTCCCTTCACTTCCGTCTCTTCTTTTTCTTCCAGGCTTGAGTGCTGAGCGTGGGGTAGCTGAGCCCAGTGGGTAAATTGAAGAAAGCACCGTGAGGTGCTTGATGGCAAGGACTGCAAGATAGATGGTGAAAACAGAACAAAAAGATCCAGCAAAAGGAGAAAAGGCATAAAAACGACTAATTTAATGGAAGTTAAGTGTTAAGTGCTACTGATTTACATCTTGTTTATTTAAGAAAAAGCTCTTTGGTTATAGGAATACTTTTTGTGCACTAGTAGATCAGCTATTTTTGGAGGTGCGAATTATATTTGCACTCTAAGCTTTTTAAACTTCTTAAATTTTTGTGGTTTTTTATTTGTTTATTTCTTCTTTTTTTTTTTCTTCGCACACTTTTGTCAGCTGACCCACTATTTAGTGTGCAGATGTAGCATCCTGAGAATCAGAATCGCCATTTTTCCGGGACGCTTGGACACAGAGTGGGTGTTGAGAGAAGCGAGCAGTTAGCAGCATTCAATCTTTTTAAGTACAAGGGAAATTTTGCATGTTTTGGTACTAGAGAGCTACTCGAGAAATTGTAACTGTTTTCTGGATTCCTGTGCCTTTACTTACACAATGTACACCTTGTGAGTATTAACTTTGTAACGTCTTTTTAAAAAAATCACAAGAGTTAGGGCTAGAGACGCAGCTATAAGCTGAAGTTTTAATCAAGGTGTTCGAACTTAGAAAAGTGTTTGTTTTAACCAGATTTTTTGTATTTCTGAAAATAGAAAATAGATTGGGGAGTTAGATTGTGATCAAACTCTAATGATCCCTATAATTCATCTCCTTTCTTTTTAGAGAGATATTTTGGAGAAGTTTCATCTTTCTCAGCTTTTGTGCTTCTGCTGGTGATTGTCACAGTGCTATTGAGGCCATTGATTTAAACAATATTCATCGCAGTTATTCAAATAAGGGGTCATGGATTCGAGAAGAATGTGGTATTCTGATTAGGAGGTCCTTCAGGATATCGGGACCTGTGATCATTGTTTTGCGAACTAAGACCTGAATATTGGTGGACTAAAAAGGACTCAAAGATCTAAAAAATGTGTCCAGGTGTTATCAGTCGTCTTTGGAAATTAAAACTGTGCTACTGACTGCTATTGACTGGGTGAGACTGGGTGTGAATTACAGCTTCGTGGAAACTACAGCTGTGTAGGTAGTGGAAACCTATCAGCGGAATATTACAGTGCCACTTGGACTTGAAAGGCTGGATATATTGTTTGATCTAAAGGCTTTTTTCTGATTATTTTTTTTTTCTCAGTATGTTTACTAGAAGTGGTAAAGAATTGGTAAAACATAGGGAAAAGAAGCTTGCATGTGCAAAAACTGCAAAATTAAATTCTCATTCAGGGGTCATGGGGAAAAAGAAAAACGGTTGTGTTTATTCACAGAATTTGTCCCTTGTTTCTATAGCAGCATCTACACCAAAGGTTCAAAAGGGACCATTAAGAGTTTTTTCTTCTCCTGATCCCTCTGATATACTAACTTTTCCCCCTCAAATTAAGGAAGATCTTTTTATTGATCTTAGATCTAACTTTGTTTCGGAAAAATCCTCTTTTACTATGCCTTGTAATTCAGAGTCCAATTCTTTGAAGGTGGATTATGATTCTATAGAAAAAAAAGTCCATTGCTAGATAATCAAGGACATTCTAGTTTGTCTGGCTTATTGAGTCCCCTTAACCCAAACTCGATTAAATTTGTTGACAACATAATTAGTAGCAGTTTGAATAACGATAATTATAATCATAACTCATATTTAAAATCAGAGAAATTTAATATGAGGGAAAATGGCAACTGTAATAGTTCCACTTCCTCTAAACATAATCAAAAGTTTAAACTCCAGCAAAAAAAAATACTGATTTCTGGAAACCCAGCTCTTCAATGGCTCCTATTAAAGACCCCCTATTATTGAATCAAAGTAAAAATAAACAAGGTGGAGCAATCAGTATGACTACTCAGGGACTTGAAGATACTAAAAAGCCAATATTTGGTCCTCAATTTGAGATATCTCTTTTTCCCACGAGGTTGGATTTGTTTAGTCCTCCTGAATCCCATGTCTCTCTGGATTCCCCTGCTTGTTATCAGGATTTCTCCAGGATTTTGGAGGGATCTCCTAATGAAGTTTTTAGTAAAATGGATAAAGAGGTTGGGAAAATAACTATCGACCCAGAAATTTTAACAGCTTGTCCTGATACCATTTCTAAATATACGATAAAGGCATTAGCACATCCAATAATGGCCAACATTGTTCTTCTTGAAGCTTTGAAGGATCTCAAATCTCATATAGAAAAACTTACCTGTTTCTTTAGTGATAAACTGTTGGAAATTATCCAAAAATTAGAGAAGTTTGAAAAAGGAGAAAAAAAGAAAACACGAAGACCTTCCTTCTCAGAAATTATAATACAATCGTCTTCTAAAAGGGTAGACAACAAAAAGAACATGAAGAAGAATCTAAAAAAAAATGGCTAAGACACTAGCAAATAAAAAAAAATAAGATCAAGATGGGGGAAATCAAAGAAGGTCCTGTATTTGGACTCAACAATCCGGAATTAATTCAAAAACCCTCCAGAGGACCTCATGGGGTTAAGGAAGATTTACATATAGTCTCAATAACTTCTATTAAAGAAGATCCTTTGTCCTCAACTGAGAAGGAGGAGCTTATTTCTATAACTCCATCAGAAATTTCATTAGACAGACAATCTAAAAAAATAACTCAGGCTTCTATTAAGTTTGAACAGTCAAAAAGGAATATGTCATCTATATGTACAAAAAAAAAGTAATAACTATATTTTGGAAACTTCTTTGGAGTTGGATTTAATTTCTCCCCCTCAGATTGATCATATAACCATGTCTGGATCTGAGGTGGTGTTTAAATTTAATAACATTTTTCTAAAAATTTATTAATCAGATATTTCCTTATTTAATATGATTTATCATTTGTTCAAAGCTGAGTTAAATCTAGAAGCAGCAGCTAAAGATATTAAATTAGTTTATGGAGATTTATCAGTTAACTCAACACCAGTGTATGTATTACTTTCGAACATGGATACTGCTAAAGTCATATTGGCCAAACAATGTTTAATTAACAAATTGGAAATAAGGATATCATCTTCTGTTAATTGGACTACAATTTGGAAATTTGCACATGGAACTATTGCCCCTAAAACATGCTCTAAGGATAGTTTAATTTCCACCTTAATTAAGTTAAATTGGAATTTCGAGAAAGAGATTAATACACACACAGTGTCCATGTTTGGAATTCCCAAATTTGAGGGTGAAAATACCAATAGATTAGCTGCTTATATTCAGTCACTTTTTGCTCTTTGTTTTGGACGTGAAATTCTCTCTTCCGATTTTGGGTCTGTTAATAGAATACATCAATCTAATTCGGATTCCCAGGTGGATGTAGAAATTAAATCTATTAAATTTTATGATTTTCTCTTATCAAATACTGGTAAACTAGATAAATATGGCATACACCTGGTTGACTTTTTAAGTCCAGATTGTGTAGATTGTGGATCACAGGGGAACCTGGTTAAAAAATGACAGTCAACTATACAAATATCTCTATCTGACTCTGAAACTGATGAGATTGAGCGAGAGCCCAGTGGATTACGAATATGGCCACTTATAATTTCATTTCATGGAATATCTCTGGTCTAAAATCAAAAAGGATGGATCCTGGTTGGAAGGACTATGTCTCTGAAGCTGATATTATTTTATTTCAAGAGACATGGGTCCTTTCAAACATAAACCTTAATGGCTATGCACCATTTTATCTTCTTGAGGTAAAAGACAAAAAATATGGTAGACTGAAAGGGGGCCTCTCTATTTATGTCAAAGTAAGAAAGGGAATTCGTATACTAGAGCAAATTATATGTAGTAAGGAAATTTTGCTTTGTGTATTGTGTTGGGACTCTCTAATTTTTTTGATAGTCACTGTTTATTTTCCACCTAATTTTCATTCCACTGTTGATTTTGATCCTTGGGAAAAGTTAGCATTGGCTATAGATTCTATGTATTTAAAACACTGTATTGATATTACCATATTGGGGGTGACTTAAATGCCCGTATTGCTAAATTTGATAACCTAAACATACTTCAGTCTCAGATTTATATGGGGGATCTTGAACCCAGGAATTCAGAAGACCTTATTGTGAATGGAGCTGGTTTGAAAATGATGGAGTTTATCAGTAAAGGTAATTATTGTATCTTAAATGGAAGAGGAATTGGAGACCAGGATGGAGCATTTACTTTTTTTTTGTCTAATGGGAAGAGTATTATAGACTATTTAATAATTTCCCCAGAGGCCTATGCTCACTTCCAGAACCTTAAAGTTGTAATGAGACCTGAAAGTGACCATGCGGCTCTGCAGGTGAAGATTGATACAATAAAAGATAATTGTGAAAATTATATGGAAATTTTACCCCAACCCTCCCTCTCTATTACAGGTAAATTCAAACTTAGATTGAACAATAAAAATAAAGAAAAAGCAGCAGAGGTCATATTTTCCTCTCAAATGAGTGTACTGCTCACTTTATCGCAGGATTCTTGTTCCCCACAATGTATAAATAACTACTTGGAAGAGGGATATCAGAAGATTAGAACAATTATTTATCCTCATTCTAATTTAAGTCATTACCCTTTAACCTGGTTTGACCAGCAGTGTAAGGATGAAAAACATAAACTGGATTTATTGATTAAAAAAACTACTAAATTGTCAACTAGAACAAATATAACTAGACTTAATAAAGCAAGAAAACAATATAAACAATTTTTAAAATATAAAAAATTCAAGTTTACCTTAAAACAATGGAATCACATGTTGGAAGTAATAAACAAAAAAGATTCAAGGGCCTTCTGGTTATTGGTAGCAAGGGGAGTCAAATTATTTGAACCCTCACTGACTGTTTATGTCCCTAAGGAAACTTGGATAGCTTACTGCTCAAAACTGTTTAGGGATGATTCTGATATAATTGATCATCTGAAATGGCTGAATTGGCTACTGGAAGATTCATCTGAACCTTTACAATTTTCATGGCTAGAAGTTGAACAGACAATTACAAAATTGGCCAATAATAAGGCCCCTGGGCCTGACTGTATTCCAGGAGAGATATACAAAGAAAATACATCTTATTGGGGCCCTTTTTCTGTGGGTTTTTTAATATTTGTTTAAGAGAGAGATACATTCCTCCATCCTGGCATAAAAACATTATTATTCCTATTCATAAAAAAGGATCATATCAAAATCCTAAAAATTATCAACCCATTAGTCTTCTTGATATAAGCAGCAAAATTTTTTCTAGGGTCTTATTAAATAGGATTCAAAATTGGGTAAATAAATTTAGTCCTTTATCAAATTTTCAAACAGGATTTCGTTCAGGTTTCTCATCACTTGATAATATTTATGTTCTAGCCCATTTAATTGAACAATGTAAAATGTTTAAGAAAATGAAATTATATGTTGTTTTTGTTGACTTAACAGCAGCATTTGATTCTGTAGTAAGGTATATTCTATGGAAAATTCTTTCAGAACGAGGTATACCTATAAATTTGCTGATTCCAATTTTTTTGCTATATTTTGAAACATGCACAGCAATCAGGTATGATAAAATTGGAAATATCTCTGAATACTTCAGATCAAATAGAGGGGTTAGACAGGGGTGCTTATTGGCCCTACTCCTCCTTAATTTATATGTTGATACTCTGTTTTATTTTGACTCATTATTATTTTTAGATTCCCCCAAATTAGGTAAACAATATGTTCATAGTTTAGCTTATGCTGATGATATAGTCATTTTTTCCCTATCCCAAAAGGGTATTCAGATAAAATTGACAATTTAAAGCAAAAATGTGACAAATGAAAACTAAAAATTAATCCTGATAAAACTAAATTAGTTGTATTTGTTACAAAGTTATCTAAACCAAAAATTAAGTTAGATAAAATACTCTTAGTGGTAGTGACTTCATATTGTTATCTCGGTATAACTTTTACATCAAATGGATCATGGAGTTTACATTGTAAAAATCAAATTTCTAAGGCCAAATGTGCTTCTAAGGCCCTTATACGTTTTAATATTAAATATGGAGGACTTCTGGTCAAACCTGCAATTAAAGCTGCTGAAGCCAAGATTACCCCATTATTGTTATATGGAGCTGAAATCTGGGGTACCAAGGAAAATCATAATCTTGAGTTCCCGTTATCTTATTTTTATAAAGCAATTCTTCAAGTACTCCAGTCAATTGTCAATGTAACTGTAAGAGCCGAATTAGGTAGAATCCCATTATTGGATTTAATCAATCTGAGTCCTTTCATATTGGCTAAAGATCCATAATAACAATGTTAATAAGTTATTAAAACTCTGTCTCCATGAGAAACAAACATGGTATGATAATGGTTTTTGCTCTCCATGGTTAAAAATCGTAATCTTAGTCTTCAAAAGATTGATTCATTTCATTTATGGAAGGATTCTCAGAAGGGTATTTTAATAAAAAATTCTTACAGAACGAAAATGAAAAAAAAAATTGATAAAGCCTTTGAAAAACAACTAAGTTTAGTTAGACTTCAGAAGCAATCTTTGTGGTTGGGGGAAAACAAGATTGACTCAAGGATAGAGAATTATCTAGTACTGCCGTTAGCCCCTAATATTAGAAAAATAATAACTTGGGCAAGATTTGGGATTAATTACTTCCAGGTTCATTTATTTTAATTGTGTTGACTCTGCAGCTAATGATAATATTAGTGAATGTTGCTGCAATAAGGGGTTCAGTGAAACTTTATCTCATATCATAGTACAATGTCCCCTGTATAAAAAATCTAGATCTCTGATTCTAAATAATTTTTTAATGAAATATCTGAATTTGGATTATGATCCTGTTTTTATATTGCTCCATTCTGGGACAGTCACAGATGCATTATTGCGTGACAATTTCTTTTCTTCAGTGATTAGTTTTAAGAAATGAGCACATTGAGAAGAAGTAGGAAATTAAAATAATAAAAGAAAGAAAAAGGGGTTATAGATTTATAAATATTTTTATAACTAATATTTAAGATTATCTAATCTTTAATATCTTCATTTGTATTTATTGTATTTTGTATTCATTGTTTTTTTTTCTTTTCTCTGTATTTAATGAGATTGTAATGTCCAAAATTTTAAACTGTTTTGGAAGAAAAATAAACATTCTACTACTACTACTGATTACACCTGCCTGTACCCTTTTTCTATCTACAACTAATGCCTGAAGAAACAAGAATACAGAATTATATGAGCTACACAAGCGAGTATTCATTTGCTTTTTTTGCTATCTTTCCACTTTCAGTTACTACATGTAGGTACAGCAATCTGTATGTGACTTCCGCGGACTGTCAGTAAATGATGCAGTCTTGCTGTCTTACTATTGTTAGCAAGTATCCAGAACCTGAATATGATTAGGAAAACATTTATTAAGAATGCATCCTTATTTGAGGCATTCAACACCAGATCAACAGATTTGCAGCTCAGACTCTTACACCCCTAGCATATCTGTTGACTACATACAAAGTACGTATATTGGCCGCAATGCCATTGTGAGTGCAGATGGCTTATCAGTCAGAACTGTGACAAGACCAACAGGAGAGTGGCAGACATAACAGAAAAATACCAACTATCATGCCACGACACAGCTGTCTGCTACTTTTCTAACGTGGGTTGCTACATTTCTCAGACGATAACGCAGACACCGTTTGCCTGCTACTAAGTGCTGACTAGAACTGTCAGACCTCGCAGTTCATGTCTCCAAAAATTACAATTCAATTGCCAGTCTTGCTCCATACTTTATTGTCATGCTAGGCAGTCCATTATTTGAGAGCAGCCTATCATGTCGTATTACCTGATAGAATATAAACCTGCATAGGGACAAACAGACAGCTCCACAATTTTGGTTCTGTCATGATTTTTATGGCAAAGGGATTTCTTTTGTAAGCCGATACTTTCTATTTCACTGCCTGCATCCCTGTAACCCACCTGTAAAGTGACTTTCAAATTATGATACCCTCCTAGGCTCCTGGCATTGTCCTGAATAATACATGTCATGTGCCTGCCACCATGCTTTCTTGGTTTCTGTGCTGTTTACTGCATGGGTACGGCACTGCTACTTACAGACAGTTGGCGGACACAGCAATCATTACCTTTCAACATATGCTACACCAAGAATATCATGTCAATCTGTTTCTGACTCCTGTATAGTTTCTTCTGTGGCCTTTATAAATTGTTACTCTTTGGGACAATTACATTGATTTTAATTTCGCACCCCGCCCCACAGTTTCATTTCTAGTTGAAGTACTATATCTGTTCTGTAATTAGTAGTACCTTCCCCATGCATGTTTGTGGCCTACATATGGGGCACATGCTGAAGGAAGCGTTGCATATTGAAGGCATTACGGGAGGTCAGAAAGCTGTTTGTCGACATATCAATACAGCCAAGTGAAATCTGTCAGGTTTATGCCTGCACTGATCTAATTCGTTGTAGGCTACACTTCAGCATGACAAGGAATGTTGCATGTTATGCAGCTTCCATAGGAAAGCAGGTGTTGAATTATTGTACGTTAATTAGTTGTTTGTTTTTGTAGGCTGCGGTTCAGTTTCAGAAGTTAAGTTGCATGTCATGCAGCTTCCAGAAAAATGCAACTGTTCAATTCTTGTACCTTGAATAGTACTTTGTCACACTTTAGTGATACAGACCATGTAACAGATGTAGCACTTTCCCCACAGCCCGGCCATCAGTTGAGAGAGGAGGAATATAATGTGTATGGCTTTCTAATTCATGTCAGCTTTTTTCTGTGGCATTCACAATGGTATTGAGCCTTGCTGGAATTTAATTTCTTTTGATTCCACAAGCCCCACCCCCCAGACACAGATATCCACAGACACACACATTCATTTCCACTTGAAGTACTTGGTGTGCCATGATGTGCATTACTTCAGTTTACCAACCTATTACTTCACTGTTCCAACTTAATAATGACTGTCAAAGAATTCAGCAGTTGCCGCTGTATCAAGGCTGCATAAATTGCACATTTCCTTCTGAGTCTGAAGGCTAGCTTTCCACTGTGTTCTGTACTGCAGGAAGACCATTGGAATGTGTTTATTGTCTGCACTACTCTATCCACAAGCAATTCCCTATAATAATTCAGTGATGGTTGCATACATGCGCGTGTTTCAGGATTTTACAGGAAACCTGTTTCTGGCTGTTTACTTACGCTATCTCACTGTACTGACAATTGTCTACTGTCGAAATGCAGTCTGTATTTTATCATTGTGATTACATAGTAATCCACTAATTAGATAACAATTGCTTCCTAATTAGTTAGTTACTGAACACAGGGATACAGAAGGCTTTACTGAAGTTGAGCATTCTGCATCATACCCATTTGTCATCAGTGGTTCCTAAGCATCCCGATTTCCCTTACTATTGCTGATGTTATGAATGTATATTGTATCATTTTTTTAAAGTAACATTTTCAAGCCTTTGCTGTATGATGTCTTCCCTTACAGACCTCCCCTCTTTTGCTTGGTTCCCATTTAGTATCATTTGCCATCAATGATTACTTCAGCATTCTATTGCCAGTTGGAAGTAAAAGATAATGTCTTATTAGGTAGTTGGCAGAATACTTCCCTAGTACCACCTGCTTCCTTCAAGTATGTACATCTATCATATGTTGATGTACATGCTGTCGTTTACATATATGTGTATAGGGTCTTTGTGCCAACAGTTCCGCTAAGACTGGCGAAATGACAGCTTAACAGAAACTGCATCCCCAGCCCATACCTTGAATACTGAGATCACCTACCACTCACAAATGTACCCCTCTTTCAATATCCTCGCTCTCAGAAGCACACAACTGTGCACAGTCGGCATTCCGACAACAAACCCAGTTTGCCTCATATTAGGCAGTCACTCTGAATAGTGAATCCAATCCACAATTAGTCTCCTCCTTATAAATAAACAGTCATATTATGTTCAGCAGTAATGATGGGCCAGTACTTTTTACAGGCTAGTGCCCATTCTGTGATTGAGAGCAATATGTAGAAATGTGGAACAGGAAAGGACAGATATCAGACTGTTTTCTTGGGAATCACGGCATCATTCTACATTGCAGTGCTTTTGCAAAACTAATTACATACAGGTGCCAAAAGGTATGAAATGCCATTGACAGCTCCATTATGTTATATTGGGCGCAGATTTGCTTTTCCCTAGCCTTCATTCAGTTTCACCAATTTGTGCGCTGCCAGACTGCAAACAATTATACCAGCCCTTTACAGTTCTTTTATGCCTTTCCTTTGTGTTCCACATTACTTATCCGCCATGTATGGATTGTGCTACGAATGCTGTCATGACACCGAGTCAGTTCTAATCTGATCTCCTCACCCCTTCTGTCCTATTTGTACGATTGCTAAACGGTCCTATTGTTTCTCACTCATTATTGCCTTGCCATGGCTGTTCATAAACAGCATCAATGGTTCTTTATATAGATGTTACTGTCTTTTACTGTCATCTACTATATACTCAGACAGCCTCTGGCACCTCTTGCCTTTCACTCTGGTGCCTTCAGGCACCAGTCTTGCCTCTGATATTTGCGGTCATCACACAGAATGTGGCACATAAGATGTCCTATAGATTACCATTCAAGTCCTACCCCATCAGCTGCACCCTCCAGTGAGGCTTCCTTTTTACAGTCTTACCGGTTCTGTTCAGAGAGGGTTGATCTCCGTAAACAATGTGGGTCTACATCATCATATCATACATCTATGTAATTCATGCAGGTATGACGGATGCAATATTCTTGGAGGCAATCCAGTAAAGCGCACATTCCAATACACCTTTGGCAGCATGTCTATTGCTTCACTGTTACAACATCAGTAAACAACATTTACAGCTCAAACTCCTGACAGTTCCATACCCCTCCTCTGTGTCTGAAGTCCTAAGTGCACCTGTAAATGAACACGGGATTTTTCTTCTGTGTGTCTTTCATTACATAGTATTTCCCATAGCAGTCCCTTTTTACTGTGATCACTTGGCAAGTCCTGATTGCTACAATGCTTAACATGCCAACATAAACACTAAACAGTTGAAAGAGCTGCATATTAATCTAATCAGCCTGCTTCTAACTGAAAGCTAATATGCTAATCCATTTCATGCCACTCTCTAATTAGGGCGTCAGACTTACCATGGCAAATGCACATTCCCCCCCATTGCTACTATAGCAATATAAATTAAATAGTGAGCAATTACAAGCAACTTTATCGGCATAGGGTATGCCTGTATGATACAAGACAATAAGACTGCATTTCCCCATGTCCAGATACATCCACGCAGTGAGTGCAAGTCGAAAACATTTCTGTTTTGGTCTTACACTATATTTTTGTACATTGCATTTCCTGTTATTTTGTGATCCCTTCAGTTATATTGATGCTAACAGATTTTACGCATGTCATACCACCTACTTATGCAATTAACTCATGCCATGCATTCTTTTAACAAGGCATTAACGAGTTCTTCGATGCCTTCTATATTCCAGTAGTAATATCAACTGCTGTTTACTTATGCGTCACTGTTGTGTTCTTTATGTCCTTACTAACTTCATAGAATGGAACACTCCTGTGGTTCCAAAACATGTGAACTACATTAGAATTCATCAGAGATCTCTGCTATCATCGAACAGTGTTGTAAAGGAAACCAAAACCTTTGTAAGTCACTATATCCGTATTTGTTTTCTGTACTTCATTCATTTTGCATTCCTACTTTAATGCCAACACATTTCTATGTTTTGTAGAATGCCTTTTTTGTATTGTTTTAATGTTGATGCAAATTGCACCAGTACATTTTGTCTTTTTCAGAACATTTTGTGGGGCTACGTCTTTAAAAGCAAAACACACATGCTATGGACATATCAGTATTGCAATATACCTTGTAATTTTACAAACATACCAGTTTCATCATTTTGTTCACCAGCTATCTGTTATACAGTGCACCATACCTATGCTTACCGACATCTGTTTATCCTCCCATATTGTGTTAGTTTCTTTTCATTACGGCATCCATTAATACAAAGAATAAAATAAAATAGAAGATAGATTTGTTCTGCTTGCAGCACGTTTATTTTCTTTTTTTTTAATATATTCTCCAACCAAATCAACACAGACAAAACAATATTTAAAGACAGACGGCCATGTACACAGGTATGTTCCCCTGTGTAACACATAGCTAGTGAACACAATAACGAACTCCTTATGTTTGTGACATGCAAACTTCTATTGTAATACTGATAGATGTCTATCATATTTCTTTTCCTTTTACAAGAATAACCTCACAAACTGTTCTGAAGAACGGACAATGTAGTGCTGAAACCTGCATGAACATTAAACCAGCTACGAAGGGAGATTGCTAAAAAAGAATGGACATTCATTTACATTGAAATATGAATGAAAATAAATAAAATGCACAATACCTATAACAAGATGCTGAAAACCAACTATTTTGGTTTCCTTTAAGCTACTGTTGGAAGATGGTAAAAATGTCCACCCAATTGTTACATACTTACATATTCCTGCATCACATTATGTTTCACATCACCTTGCTGCTAAAACCAAAGTATGATGTTTTGCCTCCCTACAGTATAATACTGCATAGGCTCTCAATGGCAAAAAAACAGGTAACCAAACCTGTACTCAATTGGCCACCTCATGCCACTTTTCATACAGACATACAGTTTCCACTACTTACAGACAGTTTCGGCCAGCTAGTCTGCCCATGTGCATACTTGCTGGATACACTACAGATGCTACTCAACCAAATTCCTATTTCTGACTAGTGCAGACAAAAACTCCCTTATGCCTACCCTATACATCCTTCAATTCTGCTACAGTTTTAGGCTGTATGCCCATGCCTCACAAACCACAGGACTTTAAGTCACTACCTCACAGTCTCATATGCAACTCAACATACTCAGAGTCAAACCCAGATGCCCTGGAAATACTAGCCTCATTTACAGATCCTTGTTGACCGCCTCCCCCAGGTACAGTCACATTACAGAAGGAAATGACAGCTTCATTTGTAAGACTGCATGTTGGGGGCTACTCAGTGCTACTATTCCCTGTGCATTTCATGCACACCTGTGTACCACCACTATCTTAATAATGCACTTTCTGATGCTAAGCTGCCAGATACAGGCACACTGCAGAAACCCATGACAGCTTCAGTGATGAAACTGTATCTTGCTGGCTCACCAATGCTGATACTGGCTGTACATTTCTTGCAAAACTGTACACCACACCTATGTGAATACTGCAATGCCACTTACTGCTGCTAAGCTTGAACTCTTTGCAAGGCCTTCAAACAACTATGACTGTACTACCAACACTGCTACCTTATATGTTGCATTGCCCCATTATGATTATAGGGCTTCAGACCACAGCATCTGCCATGTTCACCTCTTCCATGTTTTTGCTTAAATACTGGTAATGTAATTCCTTGCCATACTGTTGTGCTGCCTTCTTTGCACTGATGCCAGTACTACCACTGACCTGTATTACTATATGTATTACTATATGTATATAAAAACACAGAAAGTTCTTCCTCATGCAGCACAGTTCACTTGCAGATTTCTAGTGCCATTCACTTAAGTATTTGACAATAAAGGTTGCCCTGCTATGGGACAACATGAAATTTATATTGCATAAATACAACATCGACATTTTCTGTGAAGGAATATTCCCTGACTGCTGATGTCTGAAAAAACCCAACCATGATACTTACACACAGTTCTGTTTGGATTCCATATATTGTCTATAAATTTGTTGTAGTCATTATGCCCCACTGAGGCAATTTACATACTTGACTATTTATCCCAGACAGCACATGTGCCTCCATAGCTTGCAGTCTACTTCATGTCATACTCCTCTGGTATGACATCATATTCTGTTACCATAGCAACAAGTGATACATCACAAGCACAATAGTATGCCTTCAGATAGCAGAGAAGGATCAATTAACCAATAAGGCATGACCAGGGCTTATGTTAGGGGTCTATTAATAATCCTCTATGGGCATAATGTGCCACGTGGCATTGCCAAATGCCACATGCCCCTAAAGAGTGATTAACTGACCATTAACATAACCCCTCACAGTGCCTTATTTCTATCATAGCAACAATGTTTCTTTAAACAGTGTTAAACCTTGTTCAATGTATGGGTAAGCTGTACAAGTATGTTAATAAAAGATTAACATAAGGCTGTTACCATGTTTACAGCCACTCAGAAAGCTATATTTGTCAGTCCATTGTTGTAATATTGGATTACCTCTCCAACAACACAGATTCTGTTGACCTGCGAATCTGCTCAGAAATACAGATTCAGAATGACAGATTCACTTCCCCTATTCAATCTACAGCAAAGCCACAGGAGTGAGTACCCCTCTGCTAACTCCCCCCATACTCCATGAGTTGTAGCAGAGTGTGACAATCCTTATTCCCAATTTACTGCACATCTCCAAGCCTGTCACAGGCGGAATGACTCCCCCCCATGGCCCCAACCCTGTTTCTGCCCCTCTCCATTGCATAGAACTACCCTGAAATGCAAGCAGATGTTTGTAGAACTGTTCATGTTTTGCTACACGTCTTGCATGACTCATCTATGCTACTGATTACCTATGCATTCAGTCCTATCGCATTGCTGTATGTACCGCTAATGACATGATACTACATGTCTTCCATGCCTGTACCAACAAACCCCTCCATGTTCAACGTGTGATGCCAAACTGATAAAACAGGGCTTGCATATTGCCCTTTCTTGCAACTCTCCATCTTTCCTATTATGCAACTGACTGACATTTCTTCACTTTGTAGGCCACCTTTGATGACTATAAATGTGCTGTCATTCTGTCACGCACTTTCCTGCAAAGCTTCCACAGGTATGTCAGAACAAAGGCTTATAATATCATTTTTTATAAGAATGCACTTGGATTCACCTTGGGCCTTACCCAAAAATAATTTCATAAATTACCAAAAATAATAAATATTCACATGTGATATTATCCTATGCTCTCCAGATTCAAAAATGATGGTGAAAAACACTGTTGCCACACTTTGGATTATATAAGAGATAAATATATGTTATTCACATATGTACAAGTCCTAAATATTCATAACTAACATAAATATCAAGCATAATAAAAGTAATGTAAACAAAACAGATTTTAGAAAATCAAAGTAAATCATATAAAGCAAATAAAACAAATCTTAGCAAATAAGCAATGTAAATGAGAAAACATTATTCAGCATAATAAATGACAGTTTATACTATTTCTTTAGTATACTTATAAATAGCATGACCTTTTTTTCTTACTCAAAGAACTTGCAACTCATTACACTAGTGTTTCAGATTATCTTGGCACGATACTTGTTTAAACTTTATAGTATGTACTGGAATAGGTATTTTCTTTAGATTTAAATTCTAGCTTAACCATAAGCCTACGGTTTGAAGCTAAAATGCACTGTTATCACCCCAGATAGCCAAATAAGTACTAAAAGCAAAATAAAGGAATACTTATGTTTTAGTTATCTGTAGATGCGGTCTTCTACCTTTTAGCTTTCAAAGTCTTGGTGAGAACTTTTGGTTTTGGATGACAAATGCCCTTGGTGGTGAGTCTGGCTTTAGTCTGCTGTCTTCTTCCCTTGAACCTGGAACTGTAGAGTCTTTTGACATCAATGAAGCAATGCAGGCTGGATCCTTCTTGCTTGACGTCACAAATCATCAAAAGTCACTTCAGGACTTAGAAAAAAATCAGACACAATTTCAGCAGTTCAGCACAGTCTGTAGAAAGATCTCTCCCTGTGGACAGCAATGTTGTTTTGGGTAACTGGACTCAGTGACTCTTTTCTGTTTCAGTTCATTTCTGCTTTGAACCTGCAACTCTGGACTTACTGCTATTTAACAGCACTGCAGGCTTGCTGGCTGGTAAATTCCAAAGTCAGTCTCTTGTTCAGGCTTTTAACAGAAATTCCAAAACATTACTTTTAGTCCAAATTCTCAGTATGCAAAACGTAGGCCTTGCTTGATCCAATACTGGAAGAAAGTCCTTTCTGTAACAGTCAGTTGCAGTCAGTGGCATAACAATGCATACTTATTGTACTCCATTGCATACAGAAAAAAACTGCCGGTTTAAAAAAAAAACAAACTTCCTGGCATTAAGACCCAAGGTCTGAAATCAGCTGCAGGTGGCGGAGGGGGGTGGGGGCACAGACAACTCACTGACTCAGACATACTGTCACCTTTCAGTGAAGCCCACCACGTTCAGCACGTGCTTTGTTGAAAAGGTTTGTTGTCTCAGAGGTGTTTCAGTCTCCTTCTCACATTGAAGGAGCTAATTGCTTTTCCTCCCACAGCTCTTCCAAAGGATTAGGTGTGTATGTGGGGGTGGAGCTGGCAAACTGTCAGTAATTTCCAACAGAAAGAAGGGTTAAAAAGTCAGGTTAGTTGATATCTTGGAGGTAGAAGACTTGGTTTGCTGGCCAAGGCACCTAGCTTCACCTGAGCTCTTTCCTTCTAAGACTGCTTGAAAGGCAGAGTAGAGAAACTTACCAGAGCAAGGGAGAAGGATTTAGACTTAGTTTGGCTAAGCAGATTTACTGTGTGGTGGTGTTTTTATTTTTTACTCACAGGGATTGCTACTGTTTGTTGCTAACATTTCATTGCTTTATTTTTTCTCTGATTCAAATTGTTGTTGCTGGTATACCTTCTTCTGCATTATTACAAGGTGTGCCTACAGGTGTGTGCTAACAGATTACTGCTGTAATCTTCTGATTCAAATTGTCTTTTGCAAGGTATATCTTCTGTTACTGCTTTATTTTTCTTTGGAGCAAAGTGTTTCTTACAGGGTATATCTTCTCTGAAATTATTACAGGTGGTGCTTTACAGGTTTTACAGTTTTATCTAACATTAGGATAAGCTTTCAGGGTTACTGCATTTGTTGTTGACTGATTGTTTCTGCTCTTACCTCCTTGTTCTTTCGTCCGTGGTTCTTCTTTTTAGGCAGGGAGGGCCCAGCCACCCACCCCATCCCCAACCACCCCACGCTACCACTCCTTTTATAGGGTACCACAGTTGTGTGACATTTCCTGTGGCAGAGCAGGAAGGGGCAGATCAGTGGGGCCTCCACAAGGTGATCTCATTTATAGGGCACTAGTAATTTAACTTGTTATAACAAGTTAAACAAAGCACAATTAAACCATTACTTGCATTTTTTTTTTTTCTAATTACTCTGACTAGGTTACAAACCCAGCAACTTATTTGGAATGGATTTCATTAACTGCAGGTACTGTGGAACAATTTTCAGAAGGACAGTCTTACAGGATTTAGGACACTGTCCTACATGCTGGGCCTTTGGAGATCTTAGGTCTCAGCTCCGGGCAGCACGGGCAGAGATTGCACGCCTCAAATTTCATATTGAAGAGGAAATACATTATAAGAACCACCGCCATTTCCCCAGCATCCAACAGAAAACCCTCGACCGCAGAGGGTAGTTGGTCCAGGAGGTTGGCAGGTGGTTAGGAGGAGCAAATCAGGTGCCCCATCACCTCTCTGCTCTCCAACACATTACCTCCAAAACCATATAAACACTACAAACAGGTATCTGCCTCTATCTCTGAAATCAAATAAAGAGGCAGAAGACACTGCAGAGCAGGACACTGTGGCACAGGAGCTAGCACAACAATACTCACCCAAATCAGGAACCAAAACTAAACAAGCACAAAGGAAATCCAAAAACTTCTGATCATAGGAGACTCCATGATTCGGGAGTTGATACCCATCTCCAGCCAGGGGTGATGGTCAGATGTCTCCCAGGTACATCAGCATGGAGAGACACTGACCGCATTAAAAATTGTTCACAAAGCAGGAGAAAACATTGATGTCCTAGTACACATAGGGACTAACGATCTCGCCAGCCAGTCAGTTGTGGAGACCAAGGAACACCTGACTAGGCTGGGTGACAAACTATCATCTATTTCGTCCGGCATCTCCTTCTCTGAGATCCTGCCAGTCTGGGAGAAGGGAGCAGATGGACGGAAGGTCAGAGAAGGGGAGATAGGGGAGCTAAACACGTGGCTCAAGGACTGGTGCCAGGAAAAAGGACACAGATTTGTAGGGAACTGGCAACAGTTCTGGGAGCGAAAGTTCTTTAAATTTGATGGACTGCATCTGACTAAAGAGGGAGTCAGTGCATTGGGGCAGAAGTTTGACGTCTTTGCAGAATATTTAAACTAGCAAATGGGGAGAGGGGTGCAGCACCCCATATGTCGAATGGGAAGAACACCCCTCCCCCCTCAGCTAGTGGTCAAACAGGAATTCAGCGTGTTTGCCGTTCATTTGCATCACCAGGTAAGAAAAAAGGTTTGTCTCCCCATACGATGCACAGGGGTAATGCCAAACTTCACCCAACAACTAACACACCAAAATCTGGCCAATGGAAAATCATGTACACAAATGCTCACAGCCTGGGAAATAAGATCCCAGACCTGCAGGCAATAATGTCAGAGGCTAAGCTGGACATAGTAGCAATTAGTGAGACGTGGTTTACCAGTAACCACACTTGGGAGACTTCAGTACCTGGCTATGTATTGTTCAGAAGAGACCGAGGTGCAAAAAGGGGGGGAGGAGTGGCCCTGTATGTTAATGAAAATATCAAAGCTACAGAAATTCAGAATACACATAAGGAGCCAGAAGAACTGTGGGTCACCCTGAAACAGGAAATGGGACAGCCATAAGAACTGGGGTTGTCTACAGGCCCCAGACCAGGGGAGGACATAGACACATTACTGTTAGAAGATATACAAAACATGACAGCTAAAGGGAGGTTCTGATAATGGGAGACTTCAACATGCCAGATACAGATTGGTCAATACCAGCAGGAACATCTGCCAGAACTAGACTCATAGTGGATTCCCTGCAGGGGGAGGGCCTCAAACAACTGGTACAGCAACCCACAAGAGACAGGGCTATCCTAGATCTAGTACTGACTAAAAAGAAGGGATCACAGATCTCCAGGTAGAAGGTCACCTGGGGGCCAGTGACCATCACATGGTATGGTTCAATTTGGCTACTACATCTAAATCATCCCATTCCAAGGCAAAAATATGGGACTTCAGAGGAGCTGACTTTGATAAGATGGCCAACAGAGTTAAGCTAGCCTGGCAAAAGAAACACAGGTGAGGAGGTACAGGCAAAGTGGGCAAGCATTAAGGATACAATACTTGAAGCAACATCCCATTGTGTTAGACAGAAAAGGAAGTGCAAAAGAAGAAGGAAACCACTTTGGTTCTCAAATACAGTAGCAGAAAAGGTCAGAGCCAAAAGGCTGGCCTTCAGAAAATATAAGGGAACACAGCGGGATGAAGATAGGGAGGCATACCAAACTGCCCTAAGGGAAGCAGGTAAGGCAGTAAGGCAGGCAAAGTCCCAAACTGAGGAAACACTAGCACGAACAGTAAAAGAAGGTGACAAGACTTTCTATAGATACATTAGTGAAAGGAGAAAGTCCAGAGGGGTATTGCTAAGCTAATGGAGAAAAGGGAGCATGTGAGGAGGAGGACCCTGTAAAGGCATCTATCCTAAATAGATACTTTTGCTCAGTATTTACTGAAGAGAAGGTAGGGCAGGGCCCACAGCTCAGCATCATGGACACAGGGGAGGGAGGTGAGCACTACTCCCTTCACAAAGAAAGGGTCCTACAAGAGCTTGCTAAGCTCAGGGTGGATAAGGCAATGGGACCTGATGGCATACATCCCAGGGTACTTAAGGAGCTAAAGGAGGAACTAGCAGAGCCATTAGCAGAATTGTTTAGTGAGTCTCTGAGCACAGGAGAGGTCCCAGAAGACTGGAGAAGGGCTCATGTGATCCCACTCCACAAGAGTGGTAGCAGGGAGGAGGCGGGAACTACAGACCCGGTCAGTCTTACCTCAGTAGTGGGCAAGATTATGGAGGCACTCCTTAAGGAAAGGATAGTGCAACACCTGGAATCCATAGGGCACAGGATCCAAGACAGCATGGGTTTACAAAGGAAGGTCCTGTCAAACTAATCTCATAGATTTCTTTGACTGGGTAACCAGAGTGGTGGACCGGGGAGCAGTTGATGTCGCCTACCTTGACTTCAGCAAAGCTTTGACACTGTTCCACGTAGAAGATTGATAAATAAGCTAGGTAGGCTCGGGTGGGTCGAAGTTGGTCAACTGGGTGGCAAACTGGTTGACTGTCAGAAAACAGAGAGTGGTGGTAAATGGTATACAGTCAGAAGAGATGCAAGTCACAAGTGGGGTACCTCAGGGATCAGTCCTGGGGCCAGTCCTATTCAACATCTTCATTAGTGACCTCAGAGATGGACTAGAGGGTAAGGCTTGTCTGTTTGCAGATGACACCAAGATCTGCAACACAGTAGATGATCCAGATGGGGTGGGCAGAATGAGAAGAGATCTGAATAAACTAGCAGAATGGTCAGAAGAGTGGCAACTGGGATTTAATGCAAAGAAGTGCAAAATCATGCACATAGGGAAGAGAAACCTGAAGCCACTTATAGGCTGGGAGGGAGTTGCTAGCAGTCACAAAGGAAGAAAGAGACTTGGGCATCATCATCACTGATGACCTAAAATCATCCAAGCAGACCCTAAAGCAGTAGGTAAGGCTAGGGGGTGTTAGGTGTATTAGTAGGGTATCACAAGTCGTAAGAGGGAGGTAATAATCCCTCTGTACAAGACATTGGTTAGGCCCCATCTGGAGTACTGCGTGCAGTATTGAGGCCACACCTTCACAAGGACATTAACCAAATTGAGGCAGTCCAGAGAAGGGCAACCAAAATGGTGCAGGGACTGCATCGAAGACATATGAGGACAGATTAACGGAGCTCAATATGTATACCCTTGAGCAAAGGAGGGAGAGAGGTGATATGATCGAGACATTTAAACACCTTAAGGGCATAAACAAGGTGAAAGAGTCTAACATGTTTAAATATAAGAAAAATAGCAGGACAAGAGGACACAGCATGAGATTAGAGGGGAGGCCGATTAAGGGGGAATGTGAGGAAATTCTTTTTTACAGAAAGGGTGGTAGATGCATGGAATGGCTTACCACAAGAAGTGGTGGCTATGAATACAGTGCAGGGCTTCAAACAGGCATGGGATAGGCATAAGGGAGCAATACAAATGACTATGAATAGATAGGTCACTGACAGAGCAAAGGCCGATGGCACATTTATAAGGTAGAAAAAGAAATGGGCAGACTGGATGGGCCTTGTGGTCCTTATTTGCCGTCAACTTCTATGTTTCTATGTTTCTATGTTTTTTTGCCCTGGAATGCCTCCCACTATAGCCTGTCCAGCCAATCAGGAACTGTTATTTTCCCGCGGCACGCACCAACTACCACCATAGAAGAAGTTGGAGAAGCCGCCATTCTGGTTGCACATCCATCAGTGCTGTGTAACTCTCGAGCTGACCGACCCATCCCAGAGACCGCGACTGCAGTAAGTGCATGTGCGTCGGTGCAACACAACGAGAGTCAGACAACCGGACCGACTGTGAGGGTCAGAACAGTCCAGACTCCAAGCAGCTGCTTGCTCCACACCCGGTGACCCGGCGGCACCATGTTAACCCGTCCTGATCGACCACTCTGTCAACTACTTGTACTCGAGTACTGTTTCTGGCTGTAATTGTAAGCAGTGCCGTGTGTGCAGTCAGTGTTGTGTCTAATTCTTCTTGCTGAGGCCAGGGATCAGCGGCTGTTAACTTTTTGGCTCCGACCGATGCTCCGTGGGAAAGAAGCCACTAAAAGGAGAGAGACAGAGAGAGAGCACACCAAATATATTTATACAGAAGCACCTACAGCTCCTCACACTCTCTCTCTTGCTCCAATGCCCCATGCACTTGTTGTAAATGTACTCCAGGAGTGGTGGAGGCTTTAGTTTCTGCTCCGATTGAGAAAGCTGCTCTGAAGCACCCTAACAAGGTGGACAGGACAGAAGGACAGCAGCATTCACTTGGAAAAGAGTGACTAAAATAAGCAATAACAGGACAGAGAGAGAGCACAGAATATAAATGTAATTAGGAGAGCACCAGTGCGCACTCTCTCTCTCTCTCTCATATGATTGTGTCGCAGCAGGTATTTGGAGTAGGTGACTGGTAGCTAGACAGTCTTTTCAGCCACTGCTCTGCTCGTTAAAGCCACCACACCACCCAGTTGCACTGGGCATTGTTTAGTTTAAAAGGGGGTAGTAGTACCTTTTCAAATAAACCAGGGCGGAAAGAGAATAAAACAAAAAGGGCTAGACTAAACTAAAGAATAAAAAGCCTTTGTAGGAAAAAACCCCAGACCAGTAAAATGGTTAAGGCACCACAAAAATGGTGTTCCTGTAAATATTGTAACAAAGGCTTACATATGCCAAGAGAAACATCTGTAGTTGGCTTACCTGGATCCTAAGGCTGAATGAGGTTTTTGTATAGGGGAGCAGCGCCCTCTGCGATCCCCTTTTATATAATAACCCCTGTCACTCACAGACAATAGAGGAGGGACTTTGACTTAATTACAATGCTATTAAGCATTCATGGGGTTATTTCAACCTTTAACAAAGAACTGTACCCTTTATTTTTATATAGATCTAGATTCTAGGTTTTTGCTTTACCTAAAGATAATGGTGGGTCATCCTGTTGTAAACTATTTAGACAGGTATAGGAATACCTTTTTATTAGTTAAAGGTTAGGTCAGGTGGTGCCACCAGACAGTATATAACCTCTCCTGTGTTGCAGCAGAGACAGATGAGCCTTGAATGTGAAGGAGTGAGGATCTATCTGAGGTGTAGAGGCAAAGAAACACAGAAGTATAGAATCTTGATTGTTGTACAGATGCAGAACTGTGTGAGAGTTACTTGTTTATGTAGAGTTTGCATTGAATTTTTTTTTATTTTAGTTATTTTTATTCATGTTTAAAAATAAATATCACGCTATGGTGTGTTTTGCACCTGAATTGCCGTTTTTGTATTATCTTTACCCACACACTGTGACACAGTGTCTAGAGTGGAGTGGTGGAAGAGTTTGAACCTACATTCTAAATTCTAACATTTGCATAGGTTCTATCTCTGGGGCATCACTCTTGGCTAAGAAGACTACATATGTGTCAACCTAAAGTGAGTGATCAAGTAGGGTATGTGGTGTGACAGTAGGTAGGGAACATGGTCCGATTATGTGGCCAAGTGGTCTTTATCTGCCGTCAATTTCTGTTTCCTGGGGTTAGAAATTTTGACTGTCATGAAAAAACTGATAGTGAGATATATTTATAATTCCCCAAGATTGAATACCTGGGTTTGAGGAATTAATAAATGTGCTGGGTAATTTTAAAAATGAAGGGAATCATAAGATTCTGTGATTTAAATTTGATCTGGGTCGGCCCTGAAAATAGTCAGTATAAAAATGTGTTGTAGAAAGTGAAATGTAACACCTCTATTATATGCGACCAGATTATCTGCTCAAATGCCTTTTCAGCATCTATGGAAAGAAGTCCTCCAAAAACATTAAATTTTTTTGTAGTTTCAGTAATATGAAAAATGTTTCTAGTATTACTAATGGCAAGTTGACCCTTCATGAAACCTATCTGTTGGGGGTCAATCAGTGCAGGACCTTTTCCAATCTGTTCTATAACATTTTTGCTAGGATTTTGAAACCTATATTGATAGGAGAGGTGGCTCTATAACTACTGCAGTTTTGTGGGTCTGTCCTGAATTTGTGAATTAGGGATATTATAAACCCAGGGTCATCTCAATCGGGTAAAGATCCTTTGAGTAGTGCATCATTAAATACTACCTTGAGTGTGGTCAGTAACTCATTACTGAATGTTTGTTAGAAATTAGAATAGCTACATGCCTTACCTCTCACCATGTTGGTGACCTGGGTTGGAATTGGCTCATATTGCTGGGGGTTGGCCGGGGGGAGGACTGATCATCTGATGGACTGCTCTCCTCTCCTGGGGAGGAGGGAAATGATGCATCACTCCTTGGCTGCCACCTGGTGGAGGACTGGTGCTGGTGGCAGTGCCAGATTTATATCAGTATGGAAGAGCTGTGGTTCCATAGCATGTGTGCCTCAATACATACATGCATATGGCCCACGGGAGAGGTGGATTGTGGGGGGAAAAAAGTTGAACATTGTATTTGCAGGCTGCCAGGCTATATGATGACGCCTTACCTGCCTGTCCTCATCCTGCACTGTCACTGGCTCACTTGACCCTCAAAATCTGGATGCAGAATCTCTGGGTGGGGGAAGGATGGCTGTCCCACTCCTGGCCCCACCACCACAGGGAGGAATCCAGAGGGATATGGGGCTTGGTGGACAGGGGAGGCAGATGCAAGGTGAGGGAGGTATAGAAAGGGCCGAACAGTTGCCTGTGACTCCCCCAAAAGATAACAAAAGTAAATATATATCTGATTGGTGGAATCCAGCTACATGACCATGCAGTTATTACATAAATAAGTAAAAATGTATTTTCAGCTTTGAGGCTTTTATCGCAATTTTATAAGCATAACACACTCCAAGATGTGCATATGTGCTGGTAATTGCACTTACCAGATGGTCAAAGGCACTCTACTGTGCCTCCTGCCCCATAATCCACCATGGACATGTGGTTAGCAAAGTACTGTGTACCGACACACCCTGTGGTGTGTGATTGCTCGCTGTATTTTTTTTGTCAGTCTCTTTTTAGAGATGCACCTCGTGGCCTGCTCTGGCCTGAGGCAATCACCCTGCCCCATCAACCCACTAATCTGCCTGCTTTTGCTGTCCTTATGGCTTTCCCTCAGAGCTCCAATTTGCAGGGACACTATATCCAGTAGCTGTGGTAGACAGCACTTTGATGTTGGACCTGAGCATGCCAGCCTTCATGCCAACAGCAACTTGTTTCTGTTTTTTCTTCCTGTAAGCTCCTCTTCCCTCCCCCGGTGTGGGCACAGACTTCTGGGACCAGCCTCACACACTTACATTATGTGACCCTATGGCAGGAGAAAGGTCTCTGGCCCAGCGGCAAGCATTGCTGCCATGTCTGAGCCCACTGCCAACCCACCCCTGCAGAAGCCCCCTATCCCATGGTAGCTATCTCGAAGTAGCCTGCTTCCTAATGCGAGGCACCCAAGTCCACTTCAGAAGCTGAGGAGTTCAGATGCCTGCATGTCAGCATGACACTGACACCCTACAGTTGTTTTTTTTTGGGCTGGGGCATTCAGTGTTATCACTTATCTAACACAACACACCTCTGTCTGGTGAGGTGGAAGTATTTATTCACTATCTGTTTCCCTTCTATTTTTCATAGATAACTATTGGTGTTGGAATCTTCTAAAGCTAATGGCATTGAGCCACCATCCACAACCAGGAAAGTCGGCCATCCAGCCATTCCCCACACTTGACAAACAGTAAGGTAACAGTGTTATTTGTAGTTGAAGGGATGATTCCATGTTCATGAAGTACAAATTAGTGGGATGATTGGTAAGTCAGTTTGATGATAATGTAGAATTTGTGGGATGAAATAATACTGTTATGCATAGAATTTCATGGATGTAATATAAAGGATAATGTATGGTCTTTATTTGATAACCCTGCTGTAAACACTTCAAGAGGTTGCCATGACATTGTAAACCTCAAGCGAAGCTCGAGAGGTTTTCAGATGTCATGGGAACCTCTTTAAGTGTTTACAGCATGTTTTCTTTTAAACCAAAACAACCATACATTATATTTTATACTGTATGGGCTACCAAGATTGTATAATCATGGATTGAATTACTTTACTGATTTGCTTTGCAATATTTGATTGTTGTGAGCATTCTGTTTTGTTATACCAATTTGGGCAGACCCGGCCATCAGCTTGCCTGCATTCTACCACCACTGATGGTCCTTCAGTGGTGGTGGAAAGCAGACAGGCTGATGTCTGGGGCTGCCCAATGTGTTCAGCCTCAAGCTGCAACATGACAATACAAGGTTTCAGTCTCACCACTTATTCGCGCTTGCCCTGCGTGTCCGTTGGTTACAAGTTATCAGCTTGCCTGCTTTCATCACCACTGATGGTCCTTCAGTGGTGGTGGAAAGCAGACAAGCTGATGCCTGGGGCTGCCCAATGTGTTCAGCCTCAAGCTGCAACATGACAATACAAGGTTTCAGTCTCACCATTTAATCGAGCTGTCTCTGCGTGTCCATCAAGCTCCAGCCATCAGCTTGCCTGCTTTCTACCACCACTGATGGTCCTTCAGTGGTGGTGGAAAGCAGACAAGCTGATGCCCGTGGCTGCCCAATGTGTTCAGCCTCAAGCTGCAACACGACAATACAAGGTTTCAGTCTCACCATTTATTTGAGCTGTCTCTGCGTGTCTGTCAAGCCCTGGCTATCAGCTTGCCTGCTTTCTACCACCACTGACAGTCCTGCAGTGGTGGTGGAAAGCAGACAAGCTGCCCAATGTGTTCAGCCTCAAGCTGCAACATGAAAATACAAGGTTTCAGTCTCACCATTTAGTTGCCTTTTTCTTACCGTGTGCATCAGTAATGATGGCGACACAATGCATCATGGTCCATAAGGGAGGTACTCCGGTACTGGTAGTATTTGGTTCTGGTCAGCTGCAGAAGTGATGTTGCTACTGCAGCCAAACAAGTTGGAATGCTGCCATATAGTTTTTTTCTTTCCAGTTAAGGTTGCAGTTTTTTTTCTTTTCTTCACAGGAACTTTCAGAAACATCTGTACCACATTGTCTGTGGCACTTTAAAAAAGAAAGTTAAAATGTCTATTCTCAGTTGTCTTCATTCGCTGGTTTTGTATAATTTTCTGTGGGGTGACTGCCCATGGGTCTATGACTGCTCATATACAGTCTTTTATAGTGCATGGCCCATGCAGCACTATAAAAGACTGTATATGAGCAGTCATAGACAAACAATGATATCTTGTATCTCGAGGTTCCCTTGGTAACAGCTCCTCTCAAGCTCCGGTCTCAGTCATGTTACCAAGGAAACCTCGATACAAGAATATCCTTATGTACGACTGCTCAAACACAGTCCGGTAATGCATATGGCACCTAAAAAAATTATAAATAAATAAAATACTGCTCTTCTCCCCCCCTCAAAAGTGAATAGATTATAACATGTAACAATACACTTTTTTCCAGCAGCATGGCTTTGGCAACTTAATTTGATTTCAAAAGGAATGGGGGTCTTTTGGTATTCACCTCCGGGCCCTGTGAAATCAAGTCACCCAGCTGTGAAGTCACCCAGCTACCATCGTTGAGGTAGACCACCCTTCAGCTGGGTCCCTACTCACTAATCACAACTGCATCTGACTTAAATGTCATTCTTTTATAAAGGCAGCAGCAGCCAAAATAGGCTTTACATTTCGACAGTTGTCTGTGCAGATAAATGGTGTGGAGGTAGGAAAATGAGAGCCATAAATGTCCTTCACAAAACTGTATCAAACGTTAGCTTAGCTGCTCGCCCATGCTCATTAGCAAGCAAAGAAATGACGAGCCTACAGTTTTACTCCTCTTAAGTACAGGTTATTAGTTTTTGTAATGTAATGATATGGTTTAAGATAGTAGTATAACAATTGCACTCTATAGAATGTTGCCAGTGATCTTATATAGACTAAAGCAGCATGAATTCAAATCAGAACAGAGCAATACTACTTGGAGCAGTGTCACAGAGGCAGTGAAACTAAGTGAATAGAGAGAGTGAGTGTGAAAAACAAGTGCAGGAAGTCACCAGTAGACAGACAGGTAATGCATCATATAAGGTAATATGGACGATTGAAAGGGTTGTAGAGAAAGTATTAAAATTTTACTCTGTAACTTGGTTTTACCACTTTATTACAGTTGTGGCCCATTATGCAATGTAACATACCATGGGTAAAGTAGTAGTAAAAAATAAAATTTAAAACCATTTTTAAATAAAATGGGTCTTGTGCTGCATAGTGCAAGTGCACATATTGTGCACAGCATTACAGCTCCTCTTCTCTATTTTGTATTAGAATAATTATATTGTCCCATCCTATGCCAGCTTCAATTAAGTTACAACTTGCAGTTCCATGTGATCAGCACTATGTAGTATCCCATATTCAGTAATGTAGGTATTGCCATCCTATTTTATGATGTTATACAATAACTAAGCAAAAAGATTGCATAATTAGTGGACAGTTTTAAGTTGCATAGTCTAAAAGATATTTACAGTAAATGTGTATTATATCTAGGTAGAGGGAAGTGGACAGGAGCAACTTTAGAGAAGTTTGGCTTCAAGATAAAAAAAGGCAGGCAAAACAAGCAAAGATGCTACTTCCACTAGTGAGATGTAGCAGGAAAATGATCATTCTCAAGTTCATGCACTTCGAGTATTGCATACCATGTCCACTCGTAATGCTCCAACAGCTGCAGATAGCTTAGTTTCTGCACCAATACTTTCTTCTAACTCTGATAATCCAATGGTTACAGAACCAGAACCACTTCAGCTTATAGTTGTAACACCACCTCCACCCGTTTCTCCAATGCCAGATGTCTTGCGTGAATCTGTTCCTGCTATTGATGCAGAAGGCTGTGACATTGGTCTGCTTGATCGAGGCTTGCTTAGTGACAGTGACAAACTTGATGTGTTAACATGGCACTGGATGCCACCCAAAAACTACATTTTCCCTCTCCACCATGGCATTGATGAAAAGACTAGAAACCGAAGAATGACTTTCAGTCTTCTGAAGGAATCCCTCATTCATTTCTCCAGATATCAGGATGGTCTGTACTGTGCACCATGTTTCCTTTTTTGTCATACTAAAGACACTACACTTGTTCAAAAGCCATTAACAGACTGGGCTAATGCGTCAAAAGTAATAGCTCGACATAAAAAAAACAAAGAACATCAGGACCCTCTATGTCAGGCAGATAGCTTCATTACAGTAGCGCAACGTGGAAAACCTAATATATGCCAACAACTGTCCAGAGCTTACCAAGAAATGCTAACTTGAAATAGACACATATTGTCTCAGATAATAAAAACAATAATACTATGCAGTCGTCAGAACATTCCTCTATGTGGTCATGTCCCAGAAAAAAGTAATTTCATGACAATCTTGCATCACGTTGCTGAAAGTGGAAATGATCCTATTTTACTCCGGCATCTACTTGACCCACAGAATAAAAATGCCACATACCTATTGCCAGCAATTCAGAACGACTTAATGCATCTTATCGGACTGCAAATTCAAAGGAAAATAATTGCAGCTGCACAGAAGAGTGGGTCCTGGGCATTCATGGCAGATGAGACTACTGACTGCAGTAAGAAACAGCAAGCCACACTCTGTATTCGCTTCACTGAACGATCTGACAATGGAGTTACTATCCATGAGGACTTCATTGAATTCATAGAAGTGCATTCCACTACTGGCAAGGACCATGTCAAAATATTTTTAGCAAGGATTACTGCATGGCCTCTGGATATTAATAAACTACAAGCTCAAGGGTACGATTCTGGGAGCAATATGTCTGGGCAGTATCGTGGAACACAATAAATGATTCGAGAAGTGGCTCCTTCAGCAGTTTACTGCATATGCAAGGGTCACGGATTAAATCTTGTAATTGTTCATGCTTGCACAATCCCTCTGGTTAAAAATATGTTGGGAACAACAAACAAAGCTATTGTAACAACTAGCAGTAGTGCAAAACGACACAATATTTATCTTGAAGAATTCAGAGAATTTGGTGAGCTACTAGATACGAAAGATAGTGAACAGAATCAAGATGATGGTACAGCGATTCCAAGAGCAGGTGACACTAGATGGATCAGTCATGCAAATTCATTGAGGAAATTCAGGGATAGATTCATAACAGTTATATCAACATTAGAGAAGATCTCTGAATTTGACGGGGATGCCGACAGAATTCTGTATTCATTAACTAAATTTGAGTACATTATTATCCTTGTAGTTGTAGGTGATATTCTTCAGTATTTGGTTCCACTTCATCTGTTTGTTCAGAAATCTTCTTGTGATCTACTTCAAATGGCAGAAGAGGCAGAAACCCTCATTCGTGTACTCTCAGATTGCAGAACAGATGATTATTTCGAAAAATTGTTCACAGAATCAAGTAACCTTGGTGCTTAAGTCTTCATAGAACCTTCCTTGCCCCGTGTGTGTGAATGACAGATCCATCACAGCAATGCACCATCAAGCAGTCCTCTAGAACATTACAGACGTAACTTGTTTTACCCATTTATCGATCACGTATTACAAGAACTCAAGGAACGACTTCTTGATGGCAAAGAAAGATACAGTACACAGATGCTAATACCAAGTAAACTTCAGCACAATGAAATGAACATTCATGACATTTTAAAGGGATTTGAACAAGACATCTCATCAACAACTGAGAGATAAATAACGAATTTACTAGATGGAAGGCTAAGTGGTCTGATCCAAAACATTCTAATAACTTGCCATCGACACTAAATGACACCCTAGATCATATTGACCCAGAATTGTACCCAAACATCAGTCAAGTACTGACTAGCCTGGCAGTTATGCCTGTGAGTGTTGCTACACCAGAATGAAGTTTTAGTTGTCTCAAACGGGTTAAAAACTACTTGCGCTCAACTATGAAACAGAACAGGCTCACAAGTTATGCACTCATGAACTTGCGCTCTAACATTTCTGTTGATGTTGATGAAGTAATCAGAGACTTTCATCTTCGTGGGGTAAAGCGAATGTCTGTCTTGCTTGACCCATCATGTAGTGGCAGTAGCACCACCTCAGAATGTAGCCTGGGTGGAATTACATTATGCTGAACCATTATTTTTCACAATTTGCTCTGGTTGCTATGTTTTTCAGACAAATTTACCAAAAGGTAGTTTATAGAACAGCGTGATTACATTGATGCTAATTATACAAAAAGCTTTACTTTGGACCTGTAATAGCAGCAAATATCATGCCCCATCATTGCGTTTGCAGTGACTTAACACCACTATAGTGTGTAAAACTAATTCCCTGCATTGAAGTCTGACTGTGCACTTCCAATGCAATCCACTCATGATGACTTGATGTGCATAATTTTTCTTCAATACATGATGCCCAAGATTCTGGATAAATAGCATCATAAACATCTGGCATATAATCAGGTCAACCAATTGAACTGACTTTGGCTGAAACTGTGTAATCCATTGATTCTTGCTTACTATCTCCTTGATCACAACAATTAAAAAAAACTGATTACTTAAAACCAGGCACAGTTTGAGGACCTCAAAAATGTGAAGTTGTATTAAATTGCACAGCTACTTCTAAACCTTACAGTTTCATTTTTCAACTACATGTTTGCTACATTCAGTGACCAACCTACTGTACCTACAAACAGTGAACCAGTATGCAAATGAGAACCTGTTTATATCCATACATATCATTATACTGGACCTAAATGGACTACCTATTTTATTCACTTATAGTTACTTTTGACATACATAATGGCATAACTTACAGATGAGAGATGTAGACACTGCTGAATTGGTCACATAGTGAGAAGCTATGAAAGTTTCACAACATGCTACCTGCCGGTCTATTCAATTCCTCACTACTACTATACAGTAACGCACTTGGGTGTGTTACCACCTCATCAAGCTTTAGATTTCTGTTTCACATTTAACCATTTATTAATACTACAAGTAAGTTCATGGGAGACCATGACATCACGATTTCTGCTCACGTTTCATGTTACATCATGGTCTTCATACTACAAGTGACTTCAAATTGGAAGTGATCATAAAACCAGTGTCCTGTCTTTTTTTTTTGGGGGGCAGTACACCATTCAGATTTGTCTGATACTTCACAAACATTTGGTCATTTCAGTATGGGAATCTATAGTTATTAAAAATATTATATTACATGTGATCATTTGTGGTAACATGTTGTGAATGCAATTCATTGTGGACATCAGTAACCATTACTAAAATGTAACGTCATTTCATTCTGAGCAGTCATCCTTACACAAAAATGTAACAATTTGATAGTACTGCTAATACAAGTAACTTCAAAACTAAAGTTCTATCAGAACCAGTGTCCTGTGTGTTTTTTTTTCCTTTTTTGGACAGCTACATCATTCAAATTGGTCAGATACTTAACAAACATGTCATTTCACTCTGGGCAGTAATCCATACTACTAGGTTTAATAACTATGTGGTCAGGTCATTTCATTCTGGGGCAGTCATTACTAAAAATATAACATGCATGACTGGTCAATGTATTATGTGCAGGCAGTAATCCTTACTAAAAATATACGCCTGGTCCTTGTCAGACTCCTAAACAGACATAAACTGAATATACTCGGGTCGCGAGGGCCGGAGGAAGCAGTCCGCCCTCCCCAGCACCAGGAGCCCAGCGAGACTCAACTCACTGCCACACCCCCCGGACCACAGATCTCTACCTCGGGTTGCGAGGGCCAGAGGAAGCAGCCCGCCCTCCCCAGCACCAGGAGCCCAGTGGGACTCGACTCGCTGCCGCACCCCCCCGGACCACAGATCTCCACCTCGGGTCGTGAGGGCCGGAGGAAGCAGTCCGCCCTCCCCAGCACCAGGAGCCCAGCAGGACTCGACTCGCTGCCGCACCCCCCCGGACCACAGATCTCTACCTCGGGTCGCGAGGGCCGGAGGAAGCAGCCCACTCTCCCCTGCACACCAGGAGCCCAGCAGGACTCGACTCGCTGCTGCACCCCCCCCAGACCACAGATCTCTACCTCGGGTCGCGAGGGCCAGAGGAAGCAGCCCACCCTCCCCAGCACCAGGAGCCCAGCAGGATTCGACTTGCTACCTCACCCCCCTGGACCACAGGTACACGCAAAAGGAAGCCAAGCAGGACAGTTGGAGGCGTGGAGTTTAAATTTGGCGCCTAAATGCAAAAAAACAGCTCGCTGCACAACTGTGGACATTTGTAAAGATAAAAGCTAAAACAAAGTGTACATACTTAGCCAAGTAATGCTGTTAAACTGTAGAAAGCCATTTCCTGGTAGAAATCTAGTGTTTTTGCTCAGAGAGACTGCTGCTTAATCGATCACTGTGTTAAACCGTAGGAAAGCTCTCTTTGAATTCTGTAGCCAATGCATTTTCTAAATTCATAATCACGACTGCTGCTAGTAAAACTGTCCATTATCCTACCTGACCCGCCTCCTGTCTCAGCAGGGTATTTAAAAACCTCTCCTCTCTCCCTAGATCTCTACCTCAGGTCACGAGGGCCGGAGGCAGCCCGCCTCCCAGCACCAGGAGCCCAGTGGGACTCGACTTGCTGCACCCCCCAGACCACAGAGTGCATGAGAAGCCAAGCAGGACAGTTGGAGGTGCGGAGTTTAAACCCCACCAGCACTACGTGCCGGCTGCCCACTGCCCCCACCACCACCCTTGGTCGCCTCTCTGTTTTATAGGCAGTATCACGTGAGGCTGTAGAACCAATCAGCCCACTTTCCCATCTGCAGGTTATACCTGCTGAACACTAGAGGGATCCTGCTTGCCTAAGCCCTTCCCTGACATATTTCTCAAACAGCAATATAACAATATGCCTCTTTTAGGTCTTGGATTACTCACGTTGCTCCTTATTATCCCAATCCCTCTACAAAAAATCGCGGTCAAAAATCTCCCTAACACCCCGTTATATGTACATATGCTAGCTTCTCACCCCCCCACTCCCTCTAACCCCTCCATCTACCCTCCATCAACACCCCGCACACACTGGATCACCTAACTGCTCCATCTCACCCCCGTACCCATACCCCCACAGCCCACAGTAGCAGGTGGTATCCTCTGTGCTAGCTCCTACCCACCCTTAACTCCCTACCCATCCCCTGCTCTGTCCCCCACAGATCCTCCCAACTGCCCAGGCATCCCTACCACTACCGCCGCAGTCCCTTGCTCTGGCTCACCATCCTACTACTCCTGCTCTCTGGGAATGTCCACCCCAACCCAGGACCAGGACCTGGTACATCGCCCCCCATAGGGCATGGACTCCGCATTGTCTTCATGAATATCTGCAGTCTCCCAAAAAAGACTGCTGCACTCCATTGCTGGGTCTCCCAGCATAAGCCCGACATCCTTGCCATAGTGGAAAACTGGCTCTCACCGTCGACCCCAGATTCGACGGTCTCCCTCCCTGGCTTCACCCTCTTCAGAGAAGATCGTGTGGGTAAGCATGGTGGGGGATGCGCTGTCTACCTAACTAACTCCCTCCTGGGTCATGCCCTGCATATCCCGAAACTCGACCATGGGGCTGAAGCCATCACCTTAAAAATAACCCCTGACCCAGGCCGTGGCCCTCTTTACCTCACTACGGCATATGTACCCCCATGAGAACAAAGCCAAGCTATCCGCTCCCTCACCGACTGTCTCACTACCCTGCCACACAAGGCTGAACAGCTCATAGTAGAAGATCTCAACATCAACTGGCTCGGCTCCACCTCAACACAAATTAAAGACAACTTCACAGCTCTTGACCTATCCCAACTAGTGACTCAACCCACCAGATTTAATCAATCAAGTGGGACTAGCACGCTACTAGACATCATGCTCTCTAACCGCCCTCACAAAGTAAAGGATGTTAATGTCCAAGCCAACTCCCTCAGTGACCACTCGCCAATTCTTAGCCACTGGTCCTCCCCCACGCTCAAAACTGCACACCACACCACCCCCCGTCGCCGTTTTCACCCCAGAGGACTACACAAACTTAAGCGGCACCTTGCTCAGCTTGATTGGTCCCCAATCTCCCTCACAGCGGATGTAGACATCGCCCTTGCTTTCCTCACCAATGCCTTCTGCAAGGCCTGTGATGTTTTCGCCCCTGTCACCAACATCCGCACTTAAGAGACACTCAGCTGCCTGGATATCCCCCAATCCAACAATTGAAGCAGCGTGATAACCTATGGCACACTGCTGTCGGGATCGGCAACCAGCAGACAGGCAAGCTTATAACGCAGTCGCAACCAGTGCACCTGGGCCATAAGACAAGCCAAAGCCAGCCACTACCAATCCACCTTGACCTCCTCCTGGGGCAATGCCCGTACCTTCTGGGATAATGTGAAGGAGTTAAACGGGATGACCTGCTCCCCTCCTCCCTCTCAGATGGTCATAAATGGCGCTATTAACACGGACCTTTCCCGTATTGCCGACTGCCTTAACAAAAGTTTCTCTGATCTAAGCACAGTTCTCCTGGCCCACTTCTTTGACCCCATCTTGGTAAACAACAACCCAGCTATCGCTCACCCCCCTCTTCTCTTTAGGACTATCTCTCCACAGGACGCAAAGCCAATCCTCCTAAAAGCTCTCTCCTCCCGCAACCCGAGCTATGACCCCCTCGACTCCAGGATACTCCGCCTAACACTGGATGTCATGCTAGTCCCCCTCACGGACCTCCTTAATCGATCCCTGTGCCTCGGCCAATTCCCGAGGGCATGGAAACAGGCTGAAATCACCCCTATCCATAAAAATGGAGACCGCACTGTACCAAACAACTACAGACCTATCTCCATCCTCCCCCCCCTCCAAAGCTCTGGAAAGAATAGTATCCACGCAACTTGTAGCTTATCTATCCAGCCACAACATTCTGTGCCCTGAACAGCATGGCTTCCGCCCAGGTCACAGCACCACCACAGCTCTGCTGGAGTTCTCCCACCATATACACTCTGCATTAGATACCAGGGAGATGGCTGGGACAGTGTTCACTGACCTGCCCAAGGCCTTCGAGACTGTGAACCACCCATTAATGCTAGACACCCTCTGTAAAATGGAACTCTCATCCGGCCCTTTGGCCTGGTTCTCCAGCTACCTCTGTGATAGATCCCAATGTGTCAAGTTAAATGGTAGCCTATCCTCGGCACTGCCTGTACGTTTCGGAGTCCCACAAGGCTCCATTCTGGGCCCCACATTGTTCAGTCTCTTCTTGAACACCCTTCCCAGCTCTTGCTCAGGAAAGCTGCTATTATATGCCGATGATGCAGTCCTACTCGCCTCACACCCCTCAATTCGTCACCTCCAGAGCAACTTGTAATCCTCCTTCAGCCAAGCTGAAAAATGGTTCCTCGACCACGCCTGGTCCTGAACCTCAAGAAAACAAAATCAATGATCTTTGCACACCGCCAAAGTAACTCCAAAAATGCTCCCCTTTCCATCCTTCCCAACACCTCCACCCCCTTGAGCAGGTATCAACATACAAATATCTGGGCATCACCTTTGATTCGGCTTTCTCCTTCCATGCCCATGTCAGTGCTTTATCCTCTGCCATGAACACCCGGATTGGACTCCTCTATCGCCACAAAGACTGCCTCCATGACTTCACCCTATGGCTGGCTATCATTTCCTTCATCCTGTCATTAGTTGACTATGGCATCCCCATCTATGCAGCCGCTGACCCCACTGCCCTCACCAAAATTCAGACCTCCATCAACAAAGCCTGCAGGCTCTTGACCGGTGCCCCAAGCAGAACCCACACATGCCGACTCTATTCCACCTCGAACATACTCAATCTGGAAGAACGCCTGCAATATCACACCGGCATACTGGCTAAAAAGACTCTACTTGGACTGTGTCCCCCAGGTGTCACTGCACAGCTTCAGTGTGTTTCTCGCTTGGCCACCACCCGTACCGCCAACAAAGCCACCTTCCAGGTACCTAGAGCCAGGACCTCACTTTCCCAAAGATCCTTTTATCACAGAGCACCGTCCTGGTATAACTCCCTCCCCACGCACATCTCAAACACCCCTAAAATTGGTCAATTCAAAACTGCCCTATGCAAGCACCTACTTAGCACTCGGAAATGTATGTGCCTACTGTAGGGCCTGCCGTGTGCCCCCAAACTGATCCAGGTCCAACAGTTCACTCGATAGCCTACCCCAGGCTATTTACCACTGGTTATTGCCTGCATGACCTGCTAGGACCCCCCAATGAATTACTGTTATGTGCTTTGGTAAACTGCTTATGTTTATTTTGCTGAATTTTCTGCTATGTATGCTGTATGTATCTCACCTGTATTGTTCCACACTGTCTTGTCTCACAAGTTGGTTGTTCCCCCTCCCTGCGACGAGGTGCCTTTGTAAATGAGTCTTTGACTCAAAGGTTGTAAATCCGATATATGAAATAAAATAAAAAATAAATAAATACTGTTAGCAAAAACAGTCTTTTTCATTCTGTTGCATACATTCCTCCAGTGCATCAGCTCCTGATATCTACATATTCCTATTTCACCACCGTGTAGTGGATATTGGTCCAGTGACACACTAAGGCATCCATTGACCTCATCGGGGAGTAACATTGGTTATTCAGGATTCTGGAGCAGTTGGAACTTTTTATGTGAATAATTCCAGTAATTACCAATTTTCTGACACAACTGGATGGACTCATTTTGCTACCACCATGCTGAGGGTTATCACCATCTGGTCATCAGCATCAATGACTGCAGAATACAGCCTCCTGGCAAAAGTGGACTCCGACTGATCCCACAGCTTCATCACTTCTTCTCATTACTTGATCACATTGACTTACTGTTATTAATCCTCACACCTCATGCATGAGGTGTACAGACATGGAACTGGACAGAAGTACATTTCAGTCTTTGCACATTGAAAATACATTGCCACAAATTTATGACATGTCATAAAAGTAATAATGGCTACTGCCCTTCTATCAGATCACTTTTTCCATGACCCTGAAGCTGGTGGTAGCACATAATAAAGGGGTAAGAAAACATTAGATTTGTTTCACCATTTACTCCATAGCAAATTCTTAATAGTAGATATGCTGTAGTAATGCATGCATATACCGTTAGGGACTGGGATACTACACAGTGATTTCCCATAGTATGATTCATTCCCAATGCTGAAACTGTACAATGGAGAATAAACATCACCATTTACACATAAATGCTATGTTGTCTGTTTTCTGTATACAGTACACTATCTGTGGAATTTGCAGTACAGTACTGCAAATTCCACAGATAGTGTGCTGTATATAGAAAATCAGAGAATACAGCATACGTTGTAAATGGTGTATATTCTCCATTGTACAGTTTATGCATATGTATAGTGACTAACAAGTACAGAAAATTATAGAAACTTTAAACATTTTGGAAAAACACAAGCACAACTAAGTGCTTTCTGATTCTGAACATAAATGGAGAAAACAGTGTACTGTATACTGAACAATAGCAAAGTTCAGTTTATAGCACATATAGTACACTGAAGCCCACCAGGAAGAGCAGTGTGGTAAGGTTTACTGCATAACACAAGGGAATCAAGAGAAACTCACATTAACATGCATTGTATTCTGCAGTGCTGCACTGAATCCTGCTGGGTTTGAATGTAAATATATGCCTGCACTGCTGTATACTCCCACAGCTGGCCCCCCAAATGCACTAGAAAGCATCAAAAATACCAACATTTTCTTGGGTCCTAGGTGCCCCCCCCCCTGCTGATCGGGTGGACTCTAGCTTGTGCGTACACTTTTTAAAAGGCTGGTTACTCCACTGGTTGCAGCAGCTAGACCTGTGGCAGAATTGTGCAGGCTTTCAGGCTGGTTTAGCACTCCTAGCGGTGGCAATGTTAAAGCCCAAGTAATGTTCCCAGCAGGTGTGGCTTCAGGCTTTGGGCCTAGTATAAGTCCAAGCTCATTCAAAATTGTCATGACATTGAACACAGGTCTTCACACACCAAAGAACTAAGCAAATCTGAGCCGGCTTTGCTAGCATCCCATTTATGTCCCCCTTACTGAGCGACATCACCATCAAGTTATGATTAGTCTGAGCACTCTTTGAGGGTGTTACTGTTAGCCCCTCCTAAGCCATTTTTTCTCAATATGACCTCATCCTGAAAAAATATTTTTGTTATAAAACAACTTCTCTTTCTTGCATCTATATGCACTTCTGTACATATATAAAATTCACATTTTTAGATGCAACTTAAGGAGAGGATTCATTTGAGACCAAACATGATGGTGTCAATTCTAATACAAAATCTATAATTAACAAAAGCATCATAAAACGTTTTCCTTTATAGATATCTAAAAAGTATTTACAGATTTCAGAAGTACATTTTTCCTGTTTAAAATGATGTTACTTGGCATACCTGCTATAATTAGAACTGTGTATATTTAATAAAACTTCTTATAAGACAGGGATCCTTTGTTCAAAATAAGTGAACCATGACCTCATGTAATTATCTAGAGGCTTATAATCCACCCGACTAGTTGTTCGTATTAAATAAACACATTACTCTCTTTTCATTGACGAGGTGGCAAGGTCAGCTTACTACAGACCCTAAAACTGTCCATACATTTTAAACAGTATTGAGGCTACAGATTTTTGTAAATAGCTCACAATACTCTTTGTTGATGGGTTTAAAACGTACTCATTGGACAGGTAAATGTATTTCCAACAACTTGTATAAATTTTGGAATGTATCAGAGTTTTTGTATATTTTCTATAAATAAGTCTTAATTTCTTAAAGCCAGTCTAAATCAATGTTAACCTCTGAGATGTGCTCTGTCTGGTACTGAAAAACAAGGCTGCAAATTATGTCAAGATTCAAGCTCTTCTGATACTAATTGAAAGAGGCCATTCAATTCAAACAGACCATCCTAGGAAAAAATTTTTTCTGAAGTTGACCATATATGCTGTATTCCCTTTTCCTGGCATTATTATTCTAGTTTAGTATTCAAGCCTTAAGCAGCATTGCCCTTGTTTTAAAGATTCATTTAGACATTAATTTGATCAGAAGCATGTATAGGACTTAATAATTAAGCCAACATAAGAATATAGAATAACACTTAAGGATATAATAATATTATAATAAAATATTTAACTCAGATTAATTCTGTTCCTACAGGTAAGTACAGCATGACATGCAGGAAATGCTGCAATGCACTCATCCTTGACACTGTTGCAGGTTTTCATCATGTCCATACATTTGTTTAACAAGCCATCTGCTACAGTGACTGCTACCATGGCAAGAAATACAATCTAACATATATTAAAAACCTTTTCATACTGTAACCAGCAAGACTGCATAGCTACTCATAGATGAATGAACCAGCAATGTCAAAGGCATACCAGTTGACTGCAGCTCTGCCTGCATTTCATATATATTCAAATGATTTGTCCTACCCATTCCTTCTTCCTGAGGAGATTGTCATGCCAATCTGATAGTTAATGCTTGTACTCCAACTGTCTGAGCAGCGTAGTTTCCATTTCATGTCAGTAACCTATATTGTAAGTTTGCAGACTCTTCCTATACTACTATTTGTTATCTGCGAAACACAAGATTATGAGTGCAGGTGGAAAGAAAGCAACATCACTACATGAACTCCATGACACTGCATGTGTCCCAACAGATTACCAAGCAAAAGTATACCCAACATTTGATACCACAATGAAAAGCAATGCCTCCCATATTTAATTAACTTGTACTCATGCATTTTTCCTCCTCAGTTGTTCACTTTACAGTTCATCTTGTAAAGAATATAGAAGAATACAGATGTCCTGCCATAGTTCTAACCCTTGTACTGCAATACATCAACATGTAAGTATACCATGGCATTAAACAATGCTACTGTTCTGTTATGCAAACCTACTTGATACTCTTCCAAATTGCCCCTTCATATACAAATATTTACTTACAACCACCAGTCTCAAGCATTCCTCTTCTACAACAATTATATTTCACCATACAAAGCACATTAGAAATCTGTGTTCCAATGAACAGCATCATGTTGTTCTTTCGTTCTTTTATGTACTTCTTTTCTAGGACAGCCAGCTAACGTGAAAGCCATGACCACATGTTTGCCCAGTACATGCTGGCATCATAAACAATAACATCAAATATATACTGCTTAAACCACATTCCCATGCTCTGGCCAGAAACATTGCCCAACTCCTCAAACCAATACATTAGAAATACATGCCAGTACAATGCTGTTCCACTTCAATGCCATATAACATGCCATATACATTCTATACATTTTTCCTACCCAGTAGTATTTACTGAAGACAATTTCAACACACACTTGAATTTCTCCCATCCATTTCATCTGCCTCTACTGCTTTTCCTGTACTTCCAGTCATACTGTCCCATTGTGACATCTCAGTCTGTTATCATGGCACTGACTGTCATGTCGCAACCACAATAGTATGACTTCAGGCAGCAAGACAGTTCATGATTGCATGGACTCCTCTAAAGCAAAGATTCTGTTGTTATACAAATGACGTCAATCAGAAATAATGGAACTGAAATACACAAAACTAAATTGTTGTGCAACCAGAACTGTATGTAGATGTTATGTTCTGCTGAAACTTTCCTGAATGATCCAGCTAGAGTACTGCTTCCCTATGTATGGAACTCTATGGCCATTAATTCATACAAATGTAGTTCAATTCCACTGCATCTATTACAGACTTAGCTTGCCATCAATCTTATGTTCAACATTCGATACCAAGAACCAGAACCATGACTGCCATATTTACCTAACTTGCCGGCATACATTTCTGCTACTATGCAACTTACTGTTACTCCTTTATTTTTCAGTTCAACTTTGATGAATACGCACATCCTGCCATTTCCTCAACCATTCTGCTGACAAACCTCCACAGGTAAGTACAATATGACAAACTGCATGCAGCACACCTGTAATACACACATCATTGATGTTTGGCTAGGGTCCGAAAGGAGATCTCTTATGTTTGCAAGCCATTTGCCAAGTTGCTTTCATCATTCTCTCTCTAGACACATACCTGTGCAGCATTTACCATGAAATGTCACACTGTAGCCTCCAAACTGTTTCCTATCTGATTCTATGAATTTCTGTTTTATTTTCTACACATTCATGCCAAGCTACTCCCTATTATCACTGGAAGGATAACTACTGAAGGAGCACACGTATGCTCAGCAGCACAGTTCCAGACTGCACTTCGTTACATGTCACTGGAGCAAGTAAGTTAATACTGTACATTTGCCTATAAGCAAGCAGCCTATGTATCTACATCTGAAAACTGACTGCAACTACTTCCATAGCTTGCATTACCAGATGGCTATGAGGCCTGCATGCATGCACAAGACCTGTCAGAGCACAAATCATGTGCCTGGACAACACTGCTATATGCTGTAAACCTATAGAGTCCTTATAAATATTCTTCATTTGCATAAATATCAAGCCTACTCTTGTAAACCTCAACAAAATTGTTTCACATAATCCAGCAACTAATAAACAAATTTTCAGAAATAAACAATGTGACAAAATAAGCAATGCTCACCATATTAAATGGTAACAGTTATAGTACTTTTATCATACTCAGTAGTTAACATACCGTTTCTCCATAAGAACATACACTTATAACATCAATGTCTTATATCATTTCTGTATAAAACTTCTTTGAAACCTTCACTGCATCTAGAATGTATTTCCTAAAAGAACTGACAACTCATTACATTACTAATTTGCCCGCTACTTTGATAAACCTGAAGTGTAACTTTACAAATCATGCACAATTGTTTACTTCACAGTTTTTACACTATATACCCAGATTCTATACTTACACGTAGGCTTTCTCTTACTTTCCTACATAAACCAATTCAAATTCCCAAGGCTATTACTTACAGTTAGACAAAGCAATTTAAAAGCAATACTTATATTTCTGGTTGTTCCACTAGGATGCCTTTTCTCCACTTACAACTCTGGCTGAGTCTGGCTTTTGATGTAAAGGTTTCTTTGCCAGCTAACTTTGACCATGGAACTTCTTTTACCATGGTCACACTCTACAAGTTAACCTTTTCCTGAAAATCAGGTCTTGGATTTCTAGAACACAGCTTTAATCTGGACAGTCCATAGCAATACTGGATTCAAAGACTGTTCTTCTCAATAGCAAGCTGTTTTAATAACTGAAGTTTACTGAGCCTTTCATGTTGTGCGTCTGCATTTAAAACATTGGCACAATAGACCTCTTTTTGGTCAGCATGCTGTGTAGCTTGTTTGAGTCTTAAAAGTAAGTCTCTCTGGTTTTCAGCAGGCAACATTACTTGCCAAAATGCTCAGCAAATAACACAGAACTTGCTTCATCCACAATAAAAATGTCCTTAAACCTCCTTTTTGTCTTTGGATATCTCCAGCACCACTGACCTCTGGCTCTTCATATGCTACCCCTGCATTTCAAACAGGCATGGCCCACAGTTCTTCGGCCTAGCATGAGTATAAAGCAGTACCATTCTTACTTCACTGAACATTGGTCTTCTTACACCAATGGTTAGGTCACATCTAAGGAGTGGTCAGCAGTGTTTACTAATATGAAACCTGCTCTGGTGATGTCTTCACCAGATTTGGATTGGTTTGAGTCACTAAGAAGGTAGGCCATCTTATGCGATGAATGGTAACATATAAACATGCCTCTTTAACACAGCCCCTTCTTCTCAAACATATTTTTGGGGCAAAACCATTTCTTTACAGAAAAGTCTTATTTAACAAATATTGAACATTAAACTTCCATATTCAAGTGACTTACTTTAACCCAAACCTTTTTGACAAAGTCTAATATTTCTAGTATGGATACTTTTTAAACTACGCTATTAAGCTTATAACTCCATAATTTTAACAGAACTTTTCAAAACAAAGTCATACTTCTAGTCTTAATAGTCTAAACTACAGAATGATATAACATTTCTAAGAAAAATCTATTCTTCAAGCCCTTAAAATATTACTTTTTGTAGACACACACACAATCCTTTGTTATCTTCTTAAACACATCAATCACTATCAGAAAACTTAATTCACTATAAACTTTTACATGGTATTCCTGTCTATAGCAACAAACTGCATATTTCACATTCATCTTGCTAGACTTCTTAAGATGTCAGCCACCACAAGATACTACATTTCTCAAGTTTTCTCATCAGAAAATCATATCACATAAATTATCTTCATAACTTTTGAATCCTTCATTCTGCAAGTATAACACTCGGTAAGCTAATGTTTCATACTCTCCTCCAATAACTCTCCAATCTTCATAGCACCACTATATTCCATCATTAAACTATGAATACAATTTCTTATTTCTATACAGGGTAATAACACTTTTAAAGTCTAAGACAATTTCTTCTTTTCGTGCAGCCAGACACAAGATCTCTTATCTTGATCGTGCCCATGGATAGCTAGCTCCATCTAACAGTTCTCCACACAAACACATAAATCGTAATAAAACTGTCTTCCTCGGAATCTGAAACATGTACCTTAGGCCCCATCTTATTTCTGTTCTACACCTACAGCACTAACCCTCAAATCTAAAGCAGTCTCTTTAAATACCATTTTTTTACTCAAGTCTGATGCTGACTCCATTTTAAATTCCATTATTTCTCCATGTAACTCTTTTTAAAACTTAACGTTAATCTTCACCAGATATACAAGTAAACATTTCCCATCTTAATACCATATTACATCACATACAATAATAATTTTTCACAATAAAAATAAAATATTTCTTACATCAAAGCTTTTCTCCCACTGAATGCTGTCCAATGACATTCATTACATTCTATGCAGTGTTAGGTAACTTACCCTATTACTTCATATTACATTTGTAAACTTCTTTCAGGAAGCTCTATATATTCAGTGCCAAGCATGAAAAAGTACGAGAAAAAGCAGTACACCTTACAGTTATCATTACTAATTTTCTTTTTCTACAAAACCAATACCACCACAACACATAACTATTACCAATTACATTTATCTGAAAGTAATACCTTACTTACTACTTACTTTCAAATAAATTGAATCAGCTATAGCTACAAATTAATTTTGTCTAAAAACACACATGTACGTGTAACTGTTAACTCTATTTTTCCAGTACTTCTCCATCCTTCATACTGACTACACAGACCTTTCTGCATCAAGCTTGCAAACATAATAGAAACTAATACAGCCGGCATTTGTCAATGCCGAATGTTGACTTGCTCACGTTGCCATCAGTGGCGCAGCACTTGAACACATGCATAGGAATGCCATTGAAGTATGACACTGACATACCCCACATCACCGTACAGACACTTACAGGCACTGAGGTCTGCCTGTCAACATTGGCCACAACATTGATGGCATTTCAGTTTACCCTGCCCTGCAGTGCAGCAAGCAGCACATTCTGCCTTCAGGTCATCAGCCATTACACTCACCCCATTGACGCATAACTGTCATGCCATTTCTACCTCCCTTATCCTGCAGACACTCACAAGTGCTGAGGTCTGCCTTGGCATGTTCAGCTTTACAGTCCCCCCATTCCATAAGGACATATGCTCACACGGATGCACCATAGAAGACTGCAATAATCTGTGGGGCCAAAGACTGCAAGGCACACCTCAGTGCCTGTCAATGCCTTGAAGTTGCCAATGCTGGGCCAATGATATGGCACAAGCATGACAGGTAGCAATGCAAAGGCATACCCCTGACACCTGTCACTCTGTACAGAATGGAACATTATCGTTACTAACCCTGCTGCCCCAGCCATTTCTTAGTATTTGCACTACACATTTGCAACACAACTTTTTTGCAAACCCCACTTCATGCCACTGATTGGGACCTCTGCTCATGAATCAATCACTGAATCAATCAATCAATCAAAAAAATCAACCACAGCTTTATTTAACCACTGACAGATATCATTGACCAAGCTAATTTTCCCCATTGTTCTGACAAAAGGGAACACAGCAAGGAATAATGCAATTGGAAACTTACTGCAGGTTCACACATGCAGTACAAAAAAACAAATTGCAACAACCTGGGATAATACAGACTATGCAGCTTGTTAACAAACTATATTAAGAAAATACAAAATCACACATGCCCACACAATGCAAAGCATCATGGGCTGCATATGCAAATCACCACAGAATGTTACGCTGGTTCAACTTTAAGCAGAATTGCATGGTGCCAAAAGGCCTCTCACACAGTTTGCAAAGGGTGCTAACAGATGACATAGACACGTGTTTCATCCTACCAGGACTCATCAGTATGCCTCATCTGTTTGACACCCCAGTGGAATGAACCAGCTACCCTAAGACAGTCTGTCTGGGTTATTTTGTGGTGATCCCATTAAAATGAAAAAATATTTAAAAGACAAAGAACCTCTGTGCGCAAACACTAAGGCAAGGGTTACCCCAAAGGGCATTTGGCTGGGAAGCCAAGTTTCAAGAAAATACAAAATTCAAACATGCCCACACAATGCAAAGCATCATGGGCTGCATATGCAAATCACCACAGAATGTTACACTGGTTCAACTTTAAAATGACAGGTGTACCATTCATAGGTAGATGCAAAGAGATGGCAGTGATGGCAATGTTGCCTGAAAATATTAGAAATGCTCGATTTTACAAGCACACATACAAACTGTGCAATATACACTCCTAACACACTCATGTAGTGAAATTACTTCACCACATTTCCAACATAGCCATTTTCAGACCTCTGCTCATCGAGACTGGCACTATCATCTCCTGTTTCTATCCTGGTCATTGATTTGCAATAGCAACCACGCCATCATGCACCATGTTCAAAACCACATTTCACACAGGATGTGAAATGTGACATCTGTACTGCTCACAAGCCGGTCTCCACAACTGCCAATGTTAAAAATGCTGACTAAAACTATTACAAAATGACGAACTTAGAAGTGCATGTGTGGGAACTGCACAACATACTGGTGTACCATACTCATGTTGTCGACTTTTGTCACCACACTTCCAACATAAGCATTTTACTGTCTGTAGTCATGAACACTATCACTGTGATATTCTTAATCTGTCCCGAACACTGATTTTCCACAGCAACCATGCTATTCTGCGTCAGTACTGCAAAAACACATTTCGGACAGGATATGTAAAATGACAGCTGTACTGTTCATAAACAGTTGTAGAGAAATGGCAATCTTAACAAGCATTTTGTCAATGCCGAATGTTGATTGCGTTGATGTGTTGAGCTCACTCACTGCCCCTCTGTCACTTGCTCAGTCTGTTTTTCCCAGTGCTGCAGGCTGCTCTTTTGTACTGGGCTCCTGGCTGCGTTGGCACCTTGTTCTGCCTACTAAGACATCCGCAGCTGTCCCAACAGAGCTGTGGTGAGATGGCTCACTCCCCCCCCTCTCACTCACTCATTCTGTTTCTCCTGGTGCTGCAGGCTGTCCTTTTGTACTGGGATCCTGCCTCTGTTGGTGGCTTTTACTGCCCAGAAAGAAATCTGCAGCAAAGTCCCGACACAGGTCTGTTGAGCCTGCTGACTCCCCCTCTCTCACTCACTCATCCGTTTCTGCCGGCATTGCAGGCTGGCCTTTTGTACTGGGCTCCTGCCTGCCTTGCCGCCTTTTTCTGCCAACAAAGAAATCCGCAGCAGTCACGAGAGAGCACCTTTGAGCTTACTCACTCCCTTTCTGTCACTCACTCGTTGTGTTTCTCCTGGCACTGCAGCCTGCCCTTTTGTACTGGACTCTTGCCTGTGTTGGCACCTTTTTCTGCCCACAAAGAAATCCACAGCTGTCCCGACAGAGCTCCGTTGAGGTCGCTCACTCCCCCCCCCCCGTGTCACTCACTCATTCTGTTTCTCCTGGCGCTGCAGCCTGCCCTTTTGCACTGGGCTCCTGGCTCTGTTAACAACTTTTTCTGCCCACAAAGAAATCTGCAGCAGTCCCGACAATGCTCCGCTGAGCTCACTCAGTCTCCTTCTCTCAGTCACTCACTCCGTTTCTGGCAGCGTTGCTGGCTGCCCTTTTCTACTGGGCTCCTGCCTGCATTGCTGCCCTCTGCAGTAGTTACAATACAGCTCCGCTGAGCTCGCTCACTCCCCCTCTCTCACTCGCTCATTCTGGTTTTCCTGTCACTGCAGGCTGCCATTTTGTGCCGGGCCCTTGCGTGCATTGCTGCCTTTTCTACCCATAAACAATTCTGCAGCAGTCCCAACAGAGCTCCGTTGAGCTCACTCACTCCCCCTCCCTCACTCGCTCATTCTGGGTCTTCTGCCACTGCAGCTTGCCTTTTGGTACTGGGCTCCTGCCTGCATTGGTGGCTTGTTCTGGCCAGAAAGAAATCTGAAGCAATACTGACACAGCTCCACTGAACTCGTTCACTCCCCCTCTCTCACTCACTCATTCCATTTCTGCCAGCGCTGCAAGCTGGCCTTTTGTACTGGGCTCCTGCCTGTGTTGCTGCATGTTTTGCCCACAAAGAAATAAAGCACCACTCACAACAGAGCTCCGTTGAGATCGCTCACTACTGCTCTGTCACTCACTCATTCTGTTTCTCTTGGCACTGCAGGCTGCGCTTTTGTATGGGGCTGCTGGCTGCATTGGCACCTTTGTCTGTCCACAAAGAAATCCTCAGCTGTACCGACAAAGCTCCATTGAGGTCACTCAGTCTCCCTCTGTCATGCACTCATTCTGTTTGTCCTGGCACTGCAAGCTGCCCTTTTGTACAGGGCTCCTGCCTGCATTGGCGCCTTTTTCTGCCAACAAAGAAATTCGCAGCAGTCCTGATAGAGCTCCGTTGAGCTCACTCAGTCCCCCTGTCTCACTCACTCGTACTGTTTCTCCCACCGCTGCAGGCTGGCCTTTTCTACTGGGCCTCTGCCTGCACCGACGCCCTTTTCTGCCCACAAAGAAATCCGCAGCAGTCCTGACAGCACTCCGGTGAGTTCGCTCTCTCCCCCTCCCTCACTCACTCTCTCGTTCTGTTTCTGCCAGTACTGCAGGCTGCTCTTTTGTACTGGCCTCTTGTGTTGGAGCCTTTCTCTGCCCACAAACAAATCCGGAGAAGTCCCGACAGAGCTCAGTTCAGCACAGTCACTCCCCCCTCTCACTCATTTCATTTTAATCTGTCCCAAACACTGATGTCCCACAGCAGCCGTGCTAGTCTCCATCAGTAGTGCAAAAACATAATTTAGCCAGGATGTGAAAAATGACAGCTGTACTGCTCATAAGGAGGTGTGAAAGAATGTCACTGTTGAAATTGTGGCATGAAAATAGTAAAATTTGCGAGGCTACAAGGGTGCGTGGAAACAGTTCAATGCACATTTGTAACACAGTCACGTTATGGACTTTTATCACCAAATTTTCAACATAGGGATTTTAGGACCTCTGCTCATGAACAGTGCCACTGTCATTTTCTTAATCTGTTCCGAACACTGATTCCCCACAGCAACTGCGTTATTCTGTGCCGCAACTGTGAAACCGCATTTCAGTCAGGATGTGAAAAATGACTGCTGTACTGCTCATAAGGAGGTGTGAAAAAATGCCATTGTTGAAAATGTGGCATGACAATATCACGAATCTGCAAAGTTACAAGGGTGTGTGGAAAGTGTGCAACGCACACTTGTAACACACTCATTTGATGGGCTATCATCACCAAATTTTCAACATAGGCATTTTAGGGCCCCTGCTCATGAACAGTATCACTGTCATTTTATTAATCTGTCCCAGACAGTGATTTCCCACAGCGACCACACTATTCTGTGCCACAACTGCGAAAACACATTTCGGCCAGGATGGGAAAAATGACAGCTGCGCTGTTCATAAGTAGGTGTGGGGAAATGGCAATGCTGAAAATCTAGAGTGAAAATATTATACATTCGCAAAGTTACGACCATGTGTGCAAACTGCACAATGCAGGCCTGTAACACAGTCATTTTTTGGAGTATTGTTACCATATTTTCAATATAGCCATTTCAGGACCTCTACTCATGAACAGTGTCACTGTCATTTTCTTAATCTGTCCCGAACACTGATTTCCCACAGCAACCGCTTTATTCTGCACTGGAAGTGCGAAAACACATTTCTGCCAGGATGTGAACAATGACAGCTGTACTGTTCACAAGGAGACGTGACAAAATGCCAATGTTGAAAATCTGGCATGAAAATATTGCAAATTCATGAAGTTATGAGTGTGCATAGCAACTGCTCAGCGCATGCTCATAACAGTCATTTTATGGAGTATCGTTACCAAATTTTCAACATAGCCATTTCAGGACCTCTACTCATGAACAGTGTCACTGTAATTTTCTTAATCTGTCTCGAACACTGATTTCCCACAGCAACCATGCTATTCTGTGCCGGAACTGCAAAAACGCATTTCCGCCAGGATGTGGACAGTGACAGCTGTACTGTTCACAAGGAGGTGTGACAAAATGCCAGTGCTGAAAATCTGGCATCAAAATATTGCAAATTCATGAAGTTACAAGCATGCGTAGCAACTGCACAGCACATGCTCATAATACAGACATTTTTGGGAATATTTCCACCAAATTTGCAACATAGACTGTTTGAGAGCCCACCTCATGAACACTGACACTGGCACTGTCGATTTGTTAATCGGCCCCCAAAGGTGATTCCGCGCAGTGACTGCGAAATCACCTTTTGGGGCCGATTAACGCCATGACAGTCCAAGCACTCATCAGGAAGGGTCCCAAAACCCCCATGTTGAAAATTTGGTGACATTCCAAAAAATGCCTGAGTTATGCAATACAGTTGAAAACACCCTATTCATTACATTATACAGCTTACCAGCATTTCGTCAGTTCACGGTCGGCTTTGAAGAGTGCAGACGTGTTCCCGGTCCACTGAAGATCATCGCGCCAGACTCCAGAGGTAAGTATGGGGTGGGAGGGGTGTGAGGAGGCAGGGTGTGCAGTGGGTGGGTGCCGGTTGTGGGAGGGGGGCAGGCAGACTATGAGGGACCGTTTCCTTTTTTCCAGGTTAAAAAAAAAACAAAAAGACATTGTGGGCCCATTTTTAACCATACAGGGGCATGTGGCACACTGGGGTGGGCTCCCACCATGCCACCACAGGCTTTCTGTTTTTTTGAGGGGGGGCCCGCAGAAGTCAATGGGGGATTGGGCACCCCCGTCAGCACACAAAGGGAGGGATATCATTATGACTACTGGGATTCGGCACCCCGTTGGCAGAAAATGAAAGCGGGGGGGGGTTACAGAATGCCTACGGGCAGTGGCCTCCCCATCAGCAAAATCAACACAGGAGGCACTGAAGCTGACGGGGATTGGGGGCCCCATCGGCACATAAACAGAGGGGGGTTATATTATTTGTGAACAGGGCGGCAACTTGCCGCCATGTTCAGAAACAATATCAGGCTTGCTAGATCCACCCTGCAATGATGGGTCACTCCCTCATTGCAGCAGATGGCTGACGCTGCAATGACGAGGTGGCCCCTGATTGCAGCAGCTGATTTGTCACAAGTTGGTGCAAATGTTCCAAACTTCTGTCACCATCAGTCTGCAACAGCATTGGGGAAACGGGACAAGCCTTTGTAGGTTGTGGGGGCATTGGCCACAACACTGCCACGCCTCCACAGCCTGCTTCTCAGCAAGCTGTCCCAATATGTTTCCTGTGCTGAGCGCAATCAATATAAAAATGTGAAGTGAATATAATACAGATTGCCAAAGTTACAAACGTGAATGGAACCCATCCAATGCACACTGGTACCTCAGTTATTTCTCTCATTTTCTCTACCACATTTGCAACATAAGCTTTTTGACAGGCCTCCTCATGAATGGTGATACTGTCATTTCGTTAGTCCTGAAGGGTGATTCCATGCAATCAGCACAACATCATCTTTCAGGAATGAATAATGCCATCACAATGACTGAATTCATAAACCGGCATCCCAATAACTCCACGTTACAGATTTCATGCTGAAAGTCCTACAAATGCCCATCGTGTCCACCAAACTTGAAACACCCTATTTGTCAACATTCATAGAACTGTGATGTCAGAAAAGGACTGAAACAGTGCCCACCAATTCTGCCTGTTTGTCCAGCTATCTGCTTGGATCTGCCCCTGCTTTAACACTCCCCTGTCATTGTCCCATGCCGTCTTGAATCCCTCCATTGTCTCCTCTCCAACAACTGCCTCTGACAGTTTGTTCCACTTTTCCACCAATCTCTCTGTCAAATAGTATTTACTAATGCTACCCCTGACCTACCCCCCCTCCACCTGCAGCCCATGCTGCCTCATCCTATCATTTCCCATCATCTTCAAGATGCTCCCTCCTGGCATCCTGTTTGTACCCTTAACCTAATTAGAGGTCTCAATCATGCCCCCCCCTCCTCTGTTCTATGGACTACATGTTAACACCACACAACCTTTTCTTATACGATTGGTGGCTTAACCCTTTAATTATGTTTCTCACTGTCCTCTGAACCCACTCTAGCCTCCCCACATCCTTCCTGAGGTATGGCCCTCTACAAATGAACTGCGTTCTCCAAGTGTGCTCTAACTAAATGACTGAACAAGGGGTCTATATATGCTATCATACAGCTTGCCAGCATTCCTTCACTTCACACTCTACTTGCAACACTGCACACATGTTCCCAATCTACCACACATCATTCTGCCAGGCTCCAGAACTAAGTATGGGCTGAGGGGGTATAGGGAGGTAAGGAGTGCGCAGTAGATGGGCACGACTTCAGGGAAGAGGATGCAAACAGGAAGAAACCATTTTCTTCTTTGCAAGTTTAAATGGCAGACACCAACATCACAGGACAGGTTTTTTCACTTCACAGATACTTTTCACATGCTAGGGTGGGCTACCAGCATGTCACCTGTATGTTGTGGGGTGGGGGGTTACTGCAACCGAGAATGATTGGGCACCCCATCGGCACATAGTGGGGGTGAGACTCACATGACCCAACACCAGTTGACCACTCCCACAGCACACAACACATGGAGTGGGATCATACTGACATGGATTGGACATTCCAATTAGCAACTTCAGTTATGAAGATGGATGCCAACAATGGCATTGCCCACCCCGTTAGCTTTATCAAACACTGCAACACAGCACATGTACCTCAGCTTTACAATCGTCACCAGCATACTGCTTGCAGGGGACATCTGCAGAACTTCACTACTGCAATCAGGGACAGCTTTCTCTGCTGCCTGATTCCAGCACCTACATTCTTTCAAGGTGCTGGCATGTTTCCTCAACTCCTGTCATACACAGCATGCAATGCCATTGGTATCGCACAGCCCAGACACAAAAAGCAGTGCCACCATTACCTGCAGCAGGACCAGGCCTCCAAAACCCATTTCTCAATTAAAGAAACCACCACATGTTGTCTCTGCTGTGCACATATAACTTACCCAACACTGATTCTTTGCATGCCTTCTACACCTCGTTACACACTATGTATTTCTTTTCCATAAGGTATAGCCAGTCCTGCCTGCAATGCTAATGTCTGCTTGTTTATTACTTTCACAGATTTCTACTCGACCTGCTTTACCACTCCATACATACAGCCCACCATTTCTCAACACTACCATAATAACCCACACTACTTCATCCACTGCACCCCACAACACTCACTATTACAAGTCATCAACCTCAGATCTTGCTACTTCACATCCCACACGGCCATCACTTCCTCACTTCAGTTCATTCCGTGAGACCTACTCCTGCCTTGCAGATCAAACAGGTAACATCCAGTCTGCACAACAAACTAAGGTACATCTCTCTTCACTTTTGCCATACCACACATTGCTCCTACTTCATTCATTTTTTGCACACTCATCCCATTTCCTCTCCACCACGTCTTACTCCCTAAAAACCCTCATTCCTTACACTTACTACCACGCTACTGTTCCCATACCCATACAATTTCTCTTTATCAGCCACATTTTCACATACATACCACCTCTTTTGCATTTTCACATACAGCTCAGCTTCCACATCACAAACACAGCATCTTCCAACTACCTTCCCCACTAACAGTCATGCTACATACACACCTGCAAGCTGACTACAGTCAGTCTCATGCAATATTCTCTCCATCCTCGCGAGCAAAGCAATGTGTGGCAATGAGTGCCATTGCATTACTATACAAGTCCTTTACAAATCCCACTTCATAGACAACATCTCATCTCAACTACATTCTCCACGTCGGTGACTCTTTATACAACTTTTTTCGGCTATACACTCCACAAGACTACTTACACCCTGATGATTTACCTCCATACATACAACTGCATAACAACACATTCACTGCAAACAAACACAATCCCACATACAGTGACATACTAAAGCCTATTCATGCAGATTACCCCACTTTCAATTAAATCCTGCATGCAAACCTCTCTCAGTATGACACACTACTTCTATGCATTCAACAGTACTGCATAGCAATATTTAAAACATCTCATTCATACCATACATTTGACTCACATAGCAGAAACACAAATGGACTGCCTCGTCCATTTGGAAAATGTACTATGCTACCATTCCACACCCTTCCTGCCTTGCAATCCCACATTTACAATTTAGCTACAGCAACTAGCTCGCCACATACAGAATGCATCCCTTTTGAACTTACTCTGCTTACATTTACTAACATCACTCTTCCTTCTACATCTCTTACTCCTCAACTTGCCACTCCACATACTAACATTGCTGGATGGCCCCTACTGTTTACATTCCAATCTATCTCCTCACCTACACTTACCACCCCTTCAACACCCCACACCACACATTTCCAACTATCATCCATCATCTCCTACAACAATCATCTCCACACAACCACCTACTACTCGACCTGTTTTACAACTCCATACATACAGCACATCACTTCTCAACACTACCATACTAACCCACACTACTTCATCCACTGCACCCCACAACACTCACTATTACAAGTCATCAACCTCAGATCTTGGTACTTCATATTCCACACTGCCATCATCACTTCCTCTACACTACTCAACACCACCTAACCACATTCACACCACCCTGACTAACACCACCAGCAGTATCTGTACTCCATCAATAACTACTCCTACTACTCACAGTACAATATCTAGTACTACCACTCCAGCCACCCAATTACAACATACACCATCAAGTTTCACTGTCCATATCACAAACCAAGACAAACCAGACAGTTTCCTAGAATCATTAGTCATGCTCATATATACACATGCCACACCAGTCACAAACTGGGACACAGCACATTGCAGATACCATCATACATACCTCACAAACACTTGCCACATTGTGTCATCGCATCCATCCAGTTCCACATACAGTAGGCACTATGCCATCATATATCTCGTTCAATAACACTCCTGTCTCTATAACTCACACTACTTCACAGCAACTGTCATTTACATCTCCTAAACGAAACCCTCTCTTTATGCCGCATACAACATGCTACATCCACTTCCCCATATTGCTTCATATATTCTCCTACTACATGTGCTGTACTACTACATACCAGCACTGACTACTCTTCATTTCATTCACATCTACTACACACAATCTCCACCCTCCCACTATTACCATCTCACATTTCCACAACATCAACCACCATTTCCTCACCACAATCCAGTCCATTCTACCTCGTACACTTTCACAATCCTACAGTGTAGTTCCCATTCGCATTACTGTCATCTCACACACATATTTCCAAATCCGACTACATCACCCTAGGCATACTTATCATCACTGAACTACACACTATGCTATTCTCATCCCCACAACCTTTCCAATCCACATTACACCACACACCAGTACTAGACACTCCAATCATACCAGACAACACCCTCCACTACCCCACAAACCCACTATAATACACAACGCTAACACACACATTGATACATCATCCCATCAACCCATCCACCACCCTACTCCACACATGCATGCCCCTATTCACACACTCATTCAGTATACCATGAGGATATCCAGCATGGACCAACATACACATGCACTGTCTGCAATCAACTGCTTTACAAACATTCACTCCATCACATACCTAAAACACTGCATGATAATCACACTTTCACACTTTGCCAGCAACACAATAAAACCTCAACATATATATATTTCACCTGTCTACACTACATAAAATTGCACAAAATTCCACCACTGTCCATTGCTAACGGTATGTCATTCCCTAACATCCCTCCCGAACTACAGCTGCATGAACTGGAAGAGCGACTAGTTTCACCTCGTATTCCATTCATGCAAATAAGACAATTACCGAGAGGAAGCCCATACAGCATGACAGGTGCTGTTGTGAACGTGCCAGCTGATGTTAATACTACTGTCACCATTCTCCCTCGACAACCACATGACACTGCAACTATTCCAGTCAAATGAAAGTGTAATCTGAAATATAAGTCTTACACCCACTTTGAGAATATTCGACCAAACAAAGTGAAAGAAGCTGCCCATTGGCTTGCTACTCACAGCCCTTTATACAGACAACATGGCGTCACTTATAATGATAGCTGGAACTATCAAGATAACATGCAGACTTTGGACACCAACTCAGAGCCCTCCTCCAGTTCAACTTCAGATAATGAAGAAGATACAGCCCGACACTGTACATCAGGACAGCTTGACACCCTTCTCACTAGTGCGTTGAAGACAAAGACTCTGAATTCCTATCTTTCCCAACCATTTATGCAGGACAAGGAAGTAGCACATATGGTACATGCAACATTTCACTGTCCTATAGCAGCATCTGCAAATGGGAGGTACAAGCTGCAGACCGCAGAGTTGCCTGTTGCATTCCCAACCTCTTCTTCAAAGTAAAAAAATTACAAATCAAACAACTGCAAGGCAAACTCCATATATCCCTCAGAAAATGCCAGCGCCAAGGTAAACTCATTACAGCAGGCGATCTCAAAGCTGGAGGTATAGAAATGATGCTACAATACAATGAAGGATACCATATTTTATGAGCATTACAGGGCTCACCCCCCCATTGGGAGCTTGCAAAGACTAATGTATTTGCTATGATACAACGGTTAGGCATGCCAGCCTTTTTCCTCTCCCTGTCTAGTGCGGAAACATGATGGGTACACCTCTTGCAAATTCTTGACCAAGTAGTCGACAGCAAAACCTATACAAATGAAGAGATACAAAACATGACATGGGAAAAATAAATGTCATCTCATACAATCTGATCCTGTTACATGTGCACGCCACTTTGACTATCAAGTCCAGCAATTATTTAAAACCATCCTGTACAGTTCACACTCTCTGCTTGGGCAACTCATTGACCACTTCTACCATGTAGAATTTCAGCATTGTGGCTCTCCCCATATCCTTGCCTTGCTATGGATACAGAATGCCCCACAATATGACTCTTCTCCTACAGTAGACATCATAACATTTATCGATAAATATATAACGTGCTCAAGCCAACCAGCAGAACCATTACAAACTCTGACAAAACTACAAGTCCATTCCCACTCACAGACCTGTCAGACCAGAAACAGAGACTGCCGCTTCCATTTTCCACAATATCCAATGCCGGAAACAGTTCTATTATTACCTTTCTCTTACACTGAAGAGCTACAATCAACAGATTACAAAGCAGTACATGACTACATCAAATTTGTACTCTCTGATCCCCTACCATCGACTCTGACATCCTTCACTGACTTCCTCCATATCCTGCAAATCACTTACATCCTTACTATACGATCACAATTGCAACAACCTACTATTCTGCTACAGAGACATCCTTCTCAAAGTAAAGTGAATGCCTACAACCTTGTACTATTAACAGCATGGCAAGCTAATATGGACATCCAATACATCTTGGATCCATACTCCTGTGCCATGTATGTTATTTCATACCTGTCAAAATCACAGCAAGGAATGAGTGCATTACTCCGTGAAGCAACAAAAGAGGTCCAGACAAACCCTAATATCAAACAGCAATTGCGACACATTGGCAACAAATTTCTAAATGCCACTGAAATCAGTGCTCAGGAAGCAGCATACCTTGTTCTGCAATTACCATTACAACAGTCATCACGGTCGTACCAATTTATAAATACAAACACTGCTGAAACTTGGACTCTGCAGATTAAAGACATGGATACTATCAGACTCCTGTCTGATCATGCAACCGACATAGAATGTGACAATACCATTTTACGATACCAAAAATGAATACCTCAACTAGAGGATTGCACACTGGCTGGTTATGCTGCCTACTATGACCACAAACTGAGGTCATCTAAGAAACGCTCATCAACCCAGTCCTCCATACCACCTGATGACGACAACTCCGACAGTGACAATAACCCAGACAATACACACACTGTTCCATCAGTCTCCAGAAAAGCAAAAATCCTTAGGTACTGCCACTTTAATAAAAATACTGACAGTGAAAATTACTACAGAGAACTTCTATTCCTCTTTCATCCATGGAGAGATGAGCACTGCATTTCACAGCATGGCCAAACCTACTTCAATACTTACTTGCAGCACAAGCAAACCATTGACATGCATCACTCACAATACAACAAAAATGTTGCCATACTAAACATTGAGCTAGAACTTTCCAGTGAAATACTCATTGACAATAATGAAGACTCCATCACACCATTTACATCCACAAATACAGAGCCTGCCAATACTCCTATCTATGATATTGCCCTAGACTTTCACCTCCTAGCAACAACCCACCAAGTTGACACCCGTGCACACCTCATAGACAACCATCAATACTTACATTTAATGCATACTCTTAACTAACAACAGCTACAGTTTGTTTACCACCATTTGCATCACTTCAAAACATCTACAGCACCCTGCTATACGTTTTGTTCTGGTGGAGCGGGAGTTGGTAAAAGCCATGTTCTTTCAGCACTGTACCAGACACTGTTACAGCACTACAATACCCTGCCTGGAGAAAACCCTGACACATGCTATATTGCTGTTGCTGCCCCCACAGGTAAAGCTGCACACAATGTCCATGGCCACACATTACACAGCCTCTTCTTTATCCCTGCTACACAACTACAGTACAAGCCGCTTACTTCTGAACGCAGACATGCCTCACTATGCAAACTGCAGTCATTAAAAATTCTCATTATTGATGAAATCTCCATGGTAGGCAACAATATGTTGAATTTCATTAATAGCAGACTCCAAGAATTAAAAGGCACCCAACAACTATTTGGTGGCATCTCTATTATTGCTGTAGGTGACTTATTCCAACTTAAGCCAGTCTTTGATGGCTATATATTCCAACCGTTGTAGCACCACTATGGCCCTTTTTAGTACTAACTTATGGCAAGAACATTTCCAGCTGCTTGAAATGCATACTATTATGCGTCAAAAAGATGACACTCCCTTTGCTGAACTTCTCAATCGCTTACGCGAAGGTAACCATACCCTTGAAGACATTGCCATACTGAAATCTAGAGAACATCCGCCCCCCCCAGACATACTCTACGCCATACCACACATCATGCCTGCCAACAAAGCAGTAAACAGCATGAACCTTTCTGTATTCCTTCACCACTCGTGCAACACATCCACATATTCAGTTACAGCCGAGGATTCCATCACTGGAGATGTACACCCACAGATAGCACATACCATCCTAAGCCACATTCCAGACAACCCCACTAAAACCATGGGCCTCTTTACCATTCTCCATCTTGCCACATCTCTACAATATGACATAACAACAAACACTGACGTCCAGCATGGCCTTGCTAATGGTGTATGTGGCATTTTGAAACATATCACTCTGTTACCAAACAATAAGCCAAAAATACTATGGATGCAATTCATAGACATCACAATAGGCAAACATCATTCCATTACCTATAGGCATTTATATACATCGGACATACAACCACACTGGACACCGGTCACTAAAATTTCTACATCATTTCATTACTGTACCAAACCATACACCATTATATGAACACAATTCCCTCTACATCCAGCAACTGTCCGCACAGTACACCGCACTCAAGGCGAAGGCACAGAAGTGGGGAGAGGGGCCGGCGATAGGCCTTCTATGCCACCTTATTGTATTCCCCCCAGGACTGACCCTCACACCCCTTCATCCCTCTCCCATTTGTTCACCCCTGCCCCATGCCCGCCCCCACCTGGTTTGTGGCCCTTTCTCCCACCCCATTGTATATAGTTTTACATATGTTTTGTTTTTCACAATCATTTAATATATCCGTTTTGTTATGACAGCTGTGGTGGTCTCTGATTTGCAGCGGGTTAATGGTGCTTGGCTGCAGTGGTGTGCATGGCGTCGGGGGTGGTGCAGGCCTGGGTGTGTGTGTGTCCGTCAGAAACCCACCTATGGTGTGGGAGGGGGACTCGGTCACTGTCTGTGGTATGTGTGTTCTTCCCTGTGCACTGGACGCTTGTGTGCAGTGGTCCCCGGTTCGTGCACTGAGTCCATGGTGCCCCTGTCAGTATGTCCATGGCCCGTGCAGCTGACACCCTTGCATGTCTGTGCTATGCACGGTCTGCTGGCATGTCAGTGGTGGCTGTCCATGCTGGCCACCCCCTTGACCCAGCGCAATGGCGGATTGCCTCCTGTCACTGGTATGGTGCACGTCTGCCTCGGGTGGCACTGTGTCCTCTACTGTTGTTGTCCCCCCCATGCTGTCGCTCGTGTCTTTTGCAGGGTCTGTGCTCTGATGTCTGTCACTTGTGCTCCGGCCGCATGCTCGTGGCGGACGGCTTCATGGTGCATGTGCAGGGTGGCTGGTACACCTGTGTCATGGTGGGGTGCTGGCTGTGGGTACCCAGCTACTGTGGTCGCATGCAAGCCGGTTTGTTGCCCTGCTATTGTGTCCCTGTGTTGGGGTGCCCTTGGGTTTGGGTGGGTGTTTGTCCATGCCCTGTGTTGCATCCTGTGTGGCACATGCCTCCATGCACCACTGTGGGCATCTGTGCTGGCTGTTGGGGCCAGTGCTGGGACAGGGTGTGTGCTTGGGTGGGTGTGCGGGGTGCTATCCTGCTGGTGGTGGGGTCCAGGGCAGGCCCTGTTGCATGTGGGATACCTTGGATGCTGACGCACGGTTGACCTCTCAGCTGTGCCACGGGGGTGGGGCAGGGCAGCACTGTGTCTGCAGTTGTTGCTTCGGTGGCTGCTGCCGCCCGCTGAGGGGTGCTCACAGTGGGACTGCCATGCATGACTCCATGGTGCACAGGATTGCATTGTCACAGTGGGGGTGGTGGCATGCATATGGAGCCATGCACTGTTGGGCGCTGCTCCTGGGCAGAGTGTCTGGGGATCATTGTGCAGGGTGTGCTCTGTATTGGTGGGATGGGGTGGCACAGGGTGGCTGGACCTCCTTGTGTTATGGTCACTGCTTGCCAGGAGGTGTGCTGGGGCACCATGCCCCCGCTATGGATTCGGTGCTGGTGTTCATGGGCTGGTAGTTCATCCAGCTCACCACAGGTTGTGCAGTTCATGGGGTGTGGGGGGCACTGTCTGCTCTGCTGCATGCTCCTCTGCCCATGTCTTCCATGGGTGGTGCACCCCTGCATCCTGTCCCTGCGCATCCCTGGTTGTGCTACTGTGCTGCTACCATGCTCCACTACGCATCCCTGGTTGCGCCATGGCGCAGTTTGCATGATATTCAGTTGTGCTGCGCAAGCACACCTTGGCCTGCGCTGTGTTTAAATACCATGCGTGTTGTGCATAGGTGCACTGCACTTGCGCCTGCTCCTGCTATTGCGCTACTTTGTGGTGCAGTTTGAATATCTGGGCCTTGGTGCATAAAAACCCCAATGTTGATTGTACATTATATGACACCATCATCAAACCAGTTAGCTCGGAAAAAGATCTAGGAGTTATTATTAACAATAATTTTACTTGGAATAATCAGTGCAGGAGAGTAGCCCAGGTGGGGAACTATATTTTGTCAGCCATTAAAAGGTCATTCTAAACTAGAAACGGACACTGTATTCTCCATCTGTATAACTCCTACATCAGACCTCATACTGATTATGCAGCCTCTTTTTGGGCCCCTTGTTTACAAAAGGATAAGAACCTCATTGAAAGTATGCAGAGAAGGGTTACTAAACTTATACCTAGAGTTAAGAGTCTGTCCTATGAAACTAGATTAACCTCACTGGGACTGTATGATCTGAATTAAGAAGGAAACGAGGGGACCTGTTATTATTATTCAACATTTTGAAAGATAAAAAGTTAATGAACATCTGTAACTTAAAATCTGCTGATAAACCAGTAAGCCTAAGGTGTAATAATAAGCAAATTTCTACCCCGGGCACTTACAAATAAACATAAATACTTTTCTACCATTAGAGTAATCAGATTGTGGGACTCATTGCCTCAACACATAGTGGAATTAAGTTCATTTCATAAATTTAAAAATGAACTTGATAATTTGCTTTTGGAGAATAACTTCTAATTTACCCCACGTGTGGGGAGAGTGGTCCTGATGGGCCCAGTGCCTTCTTCCACTCTTGTGAAACCGAGTAATACCGAGTAATTAGGAGTTTTAACTATGTCATGGTTGGTGGCCGTGATGGTGCACAGAACTCTAAACAGGGTTCTGATAGGTCAGCAGCTCATAACTGGCATTCTGTACACAAATTGTGACATAATAAGTAAAAACTACACATAAGTGATTCCATCCATTCCATGACGTGAACTATAACAGAATGTTATTCATAAAAACACAACAATGTGAAACTACAGTTTTACCTATAACTTTTTATTCAGGTACAGTTCAATATGAATACTTCGGGAGAATGCATATAGTGTCTGGGAATAAGAACTTTATAAACAGCTGCAAATTAGCACTAATTTACTATCCCCCTTAAGCCAAGGATGTTCAATGCTCAGATGATGCAGGTTTTGTTTTTTGCACATGACACTTTTGCACCTGGCAGCTAGCAGGTAAATTCCTTTCCTGTACATGGTTGACATAGGGGACAATATGGGTACTGCTTCTTATATGAACACAGTTGTTATGACTACCCATTGACAATGTGGAGCACTACAGAAAGAAGAAATTTATTGATACTTACTGAAATTTTCTTTACTTTCAGGTGCAACATTGTCAGTGGTGCCCAGGTGCCTCCTTCCTGTGGGAGAATATTGTCTGCACTGGACCAGTATGCCATCTAGAGGAGACCTTTGTTCTGTTATAACCCTCACACTGGCCTGTTTTATAAACTTCTCTGGTCATCCCTCAATAGTTTACCTGCTGCGCTGTGCTATGTGAACATGTTAAAGAAAAGTGTGTGTCTGTGTGTACATGTATCAGAAGACAGGACATCAGTCCAAGTGCAGTACTTGCTTGTTTACATAATATGTTTTTCTTTCCAGTTATCGGCGGCCTTTCAGAGCAAGTTGCAACTTGCATGTTATACATTTTTCCTTCAGAACCTTCTAGAAAAGAAAACATCATCATTCACCCTCATTACTTGACAAGATAAGTAAGTCTTTCTTTGTATACAGACAGTGTATGCTATACTTTATTCTGGCTGCTAGAGTAGTTCTCCTATATAGTTAATTAACTGGTGACCATACACCATAAAACACAATGGCCGGGATATTCAAAGGTGTTGTGCATGGCGCAACAGTGTTGCATCATACGCAACCCACAGATGTGCCCCGGCGCAATATTCAAAAGGGGATGTTGCGCTGCACAAATCCCGATGTGACAGGGCTCACCAGTAATGTGTGCGGCGCAAGTGCAGGGGGCATGGCCATGCATACTCAGCACATCCCGATGTTCAGCCCTGGATGTGTGGCACATATGCATGCACACACCCACCTTCTGCCGCACGGGGGGGGTGCAAAGATCCACCCCAAAAAAAAAAGGAGCAAGGCCTGGCCATCCACAGGTGAGCTGCCATATTGCAGGGTGCAACATGGCAGCCACCAGCTGTGGGTGGCCAACCGACCTCCAGAGCCAAAGTCCTTCGTCGTCACCTCCTCCGCTCATGAGCTCTGGACCTGCCCCCAGCCCGATCGCAGGCATTGTAAAACTAATCTCATCCCTAGTGGTCCACTGGACCTGCTCCCCAGCCCGATCATGGGTGTAGTTAAAATAATAGTATCTCTGGTGGCCCAGTGGACCAAATCCAGCCTGATTGCGAGCTCTGTGAAATAAAACATATCCCTGGTGGTCCAGTGGACCTGCTTCCAAGCCCGATCGAGCTTAGTGAAATAAAATGTATCCCTGGAGGTCCAGTGGACCCACTCCCAAGCCCGATCGTGAGCTTTGTAATTTAACAATCCCTGGTGGTCCAGCGGCTCTCCTCACTCAGTCCTACCACCCGCCTCCCGGGTCAGCGGTGGACAGCAGCTCTCACCCGTCAGTTGCCCATCCACCCACCGACTGACAGCGTACAGATGGCTGTAGCTCATTGGTCCACTAGGCATGTCGGGCATGCAGACTGTCAGTAATATTACCCAATATGGAATGGAAGTCATTCACATATTGGGACTGTGTAGTATAGCACAGTCTGCATGCCCATTGGACCATGCTGTGGACCAATGAGCACAGCCATACTGTATACAATCAGTTGGTGGGCGGCTGGGCAGCTTGGCGGGTGGGGAGCTGCCGCCTGCCGCTGACCGGGGAGCAGGGTATGGACTGAGTGGGAGGGTGGGGGGGGACCGTGACCACCAGGGATTGTTAAATTTACAAAGCCCGAGTTGGTCTTGGAAGCAGGTCCACTGGACCACCAGGGATACATTTTGTTTCACAAAGCCAGCGATCGGGCTGGATTCGGTCCACTGGACCACCAGAGATACTATTATTTTAACTACGCCCACGGGGAGCAGGTCCACTGGACCACCAGGAATTGGATTATTTTTACAATGCCCACAATTGGACTGGGGAGCAGATCCACTGGACCACCAGGGATAGGATTATTTTTACAGTGCCTGCGATCGGGCTGGGGAGCAGGTCCTCTGGACCACCAGGGATTAAATACATTTAATAATGCCTGCGATCGGGCTGGGGAGCAGGTCCACTGGAGCACCAGGGAGGAATTTACCTTTAAGATGCCTGTGATCGGGCATTGGGGCACTTTGCCACCGAGGTGCAGGGGGTGTCGGTCCCCGATGGCTGCAGCCTGGCAGGTTGCCAGGCGCAAGTCACCGGGAATCAGCGCACATGCATGCAAATGGGGCCATAATGACATGCAAATGGCCCCATTTGCACCTTGCATGTATAATGGGCCCATTTGGATACTGACCGCTGAATATCGCGGTTCCTGTGCCCAGCACAACCGTATTGCTGGTGCATCCCCCTGCTCCTCACTTGCCACTTGCGCTGGTGCAGTGCCACTGCACCATCCACAATGCGGGCAGCCACGGTGCCATATTCAACGGTGCTAGGCCATGGTGCAGCATCATTGAATATCGCCCAGATCATGCCCTGGTGCATCCCAGTTGCGCTGCACCCAGGCTTGCGCCCCAGCCTGGCGCAGTCTGAATATCGCGTTAAATATGTATCATGGGCACCAGTTAATAACAACACTTTGTTCCCATCTGGATGTCATAACGCTTCACTCTTGAGGTTTACTATGCTATCAGGACAACCTCTTGATGGGAACACAGTGTTATTAACTGGTTTTCATCCATTAACCTCTATGTGTGCTCCTCAGATCAAGAGTAGTAGAGTAGTAGTATGACATTAAAGAGAGTTCCCAAGATATTGTGGTGCCTTACCTCACCAAAACTGAAATGCCATCTGTGTATACCTTTTAAAATTGTTATTGTTATTTTAAAGTGGAAGGGAGTGTAACTTTGTCCTCTCTCTGGAGCTGCTGCAGTGCTGCTACCCAAGAACTAACCCATGCTCAGGAAGGCAATGATGTTTGCCCAGGCAGGAGAGTGCAGAGTCATATTTGTTGATTAACACCAAGGGCACAAAGAAAATTTCTTAAGGTGTATGCAGACAACATTTCAGGGAGGTAAGGCACCACAATATGTAGTGCAGTTCACATTTTAAAAAAGCTTGGTAAAACACTTTAATTTTCTTGTTTAGATGCACTATCTGCAAAGATGATGATTGTGATTGTTTTTCTAACAGACTTCTCAAAGTCCTGCACTGTTTTCATGTCAAGTGTGTCAACTGGTTGGCTGTTCTACAGCTTCACCATTCTCTGGGGATGGGGAACAGTCCAGAGTGACTCCTAATGTTATCCTGGACCTTACCTTCCCCCTATGCCTATCCCATCCTCTCTTAAAGCTGCCCACTGTCTTCAATGAGATGACCTCTTCTGGCAGTGCATACCAAGTGTCCATCATCCTTTCTGTGAAGAAGTGCTTACTGACTTCCCTCCTAAATCTTCCACCCTCCAGCTTAAGACTGTGCTCCCCAGTTTATGGTTGCCACTCAGCTTAAAGAGACTTTCCTTATCAACCTTATTTATCCCTTTCAAGTACTTGAAGGTCCCAATCAAGATGTCCCCTCTCTCTCCTGTCTTCCAAGGAGTACATGTTCAGTACCCTCAACCTCTCCTCATATGCCTTACTCTGCTGACCAGCTATCATCTTTGTAGCCCTCCTCTGGACCTTGTTTAGCAGGTTAATGTCCTTTTTGAGGTGTGGGCACCAGTACTGAACTCCATACTCTAGATGTGACTTTACCAGTGACCTGTACAATGTCAGTATAATCTCATCTCTCCTACTACTGATCCCCCAGATATGCATCCCAGCATCTTGTTTGAATTTGCTGCTGCTTTCTTGCACTGCGTGGAGTGCTTCAGGTCACTAGTGATCATCACTCCCAGGTCCTTCTCCTCCTCTAATGCAGATACTCAGACTCCAACCAGGTAGTACTCTGTCCTGGGATTCCTGGCTCTAGTATGCATAACTTTGCATTTCTTTGCATTGAAGCCAAGCTGCCAGATCATGGACAACCTCCCTAGCTTCTTCAGATCTTCCTGTAGGTCCTGTATCCCTTCAGCTGTGTCCACTCTCCCACAGACTTTTGGTGTCATCCACAAATAGGCACATTTTGCCCTTAATGTCATCTCCAATGTCATCTTTTCATGTACAGTCTAATCACCATTACACTTAAATTCTTTCTGTCAGCATTCCATTCTATGACACTGGCAGTAATACTGCTGAATGACTGGAATAACGCATTCTGATTATGAAACAGCATTCTTAAACTATTGGTGGAATGTGGAAGAGCTATTTTATTAGACAAATCTCCCTGTCAATGAGGAAAACATTAACCCTTTTGCCGTGGGTGCTGAGTATACTCGTGGCACTATCACTTTAGTGCTACCTCAGGTGCCGAGTATACTAGATCTTAATAAGAACCTTGGATTTATTGGATAACCATGCTTGTTTCCACCATGGCAAGTCTACACTGACACATGGCCACATGTGATGTCTCAAATGCTTGACATGTGGTTATGTGTCATGGGACCTAGCCCTTGCAGGGACGTCTGCAAAGGGCATAGGTCATAAGCTGTCACGTCATTTAGCAGTGGGTTTTCCACGAGGCAACAAGATTTAGAGGGTGCATCGATCGGTTGAAGCAATCACTGTTAGTGCTATTGTTAGGCAGTTTTAAACAAATAAAACATCCATATCCTATAGAAAACACTGATTGTTTCAAAGTTATCACCACTGTAATCTCAAATAATAAAAATAAAATGGGCTTTTGGCTGATTGTGACAGATCTCTGTCATCTACGGAGCTGCGATCCAGTTTTTTAGGGTTTCTGACAGGAATTTCAAAAAAATGATCTGTAAATCACTTGGTAAACAAGTGTAACCCCACTGCAAATAGGGGTTCCCAAAAGACTTCCAGGAGCTTGCTTGAATGCTCCGAGCCTGAATGGTGTTTGGCGTTTAAGCCATTTATCTATGAGTGTTTTTAGAGCCTCTGGTACTGTCTCTTTAAGAGCTGTCTGCTTGCAGACATAATAAATTTGTACAGGGGGACTGTGTGTTTCTCTGCATGAGTCCCACTCGAGCTGCTGCCAATTCACTCCGTTTTTGCAGTCACTAGGAGTGCAAAGGGAACCTATCTGAAAGATGCAACTGTTTGCCAGAAATCATTTAGAGTAATAATGAAAATACAGTTTGTCTAACCTGCTTTCTTTGCAGTCAGAACTGTGTTTGCCTAGTTCCCCATTCTAGTTTTGAACTGCTGAACTGGACCAATCAGTGTGGGTTAAGGTAGCTCTAAATGGTGCCTTGGACGTAATCAGAACTTGACTCGTAATCTGGAGCCAGCCACAAGAGGATTGTATGGGCAGTGACTCTGGGAGATGTAGTTTGGACTTTGGCGCCTTTTTGGACCAACAGGGGCAGTCTATTGTGAGTGACAGCCAATCCGGCCAAGAACTGGGAGGAACTCAAAGGAAGTGCCCGGTTTTGTCTGCTGGAGCTTCAGTTGAGCTCTGGCAGTGAAGAGGGAAGGAGCCCTGTGCTTTTTCGGTGTGCAGTTTTAGTCGGGAAACGCGTGTAAGGCCCCGAGTTCCGTCTGCAGCTTGTGTAACTGCTTGTTAGACTGAATCCATCCTGTGAAGAGAATCAAAGGATATCAGAAGAGTAGAAACCAGGCTCACCCTGTAGAAGACTGGAGAAATTGCTGAATTGCGTCGGTCTGTCAGGAACTGAATCTGCTGTGTGTTCTCCCGTATTATGCAGTAATTGCGATCGGGATAGAGAAGCAGCCTGCCTGGTATAGTACTTTCTTTTACCATATAAATGTGTGAGGAGGCTTGTGTAGCTCAAGTGAATCCTGCTGCCATTAAAGGACTTTTGCCTGTTACTGTTTACCATATAAATGTGTGAGGAGGCTTGTGTAGCTCAAGTGAATCCTGCTGCCATTAAAGGACTTTTGCCTGTTGCTGTTTGTCATATAAATGTGTGAGGAGTCTCATGGAGCTCAAGAGTAGCCCTGCTGACGTCGAAGGACCCTATCTTGTTTGGAGGTCATGAGTACTAATTCAGGGTCGCTCCCTGTTGAATTGCCACATTGAATCCAAATGGAATTACTGTACTGCTGACTGTTTAACTAATTTTTATTTTCTCTGTGTGAAAGGGCCCTACCAGCTGCCACGGTTTGACTAGCCACTAGGGCTTGGGTACCAGGGACAGTAACTGGTAGGGATAGGCCTGTGCACAGAGCCATAGGTAGATGAGTAAAGTGATAAGCTAATTAACCTGATTTCCCTGTCCTGTTATATCCCCTAAATAAATCAGAGCTGCTTGTTTCAGCAAAGTTATACTGCCTGAGGTATTTGTCTATGTTAAAGTATTGTACTGTGATTGTTGCACTGTATCTTCTTATTTTACAGGGGGTCCCAGTGCCTGAACCAGTCCTGGGGGTAAGCGTATACTGTGAAGGTAATTCTGATATACTGTGTGGGCCACTAGTGGGAAGAAAGGGGGGTTGCAGTGTCCCAGAGGGCTGTGACCAAGTTAGTTTAACTATTGCAAACCCTGACCTCTGGGTGGAGGCACCCGCTATCGGATCCAGGCCCCTCAACCTGTTAGTGGCAAATCAGGCAGGGGTAGTAGCCCTTGGGATAGCGCCATCTAGGGGTTACACAAGTGTTCAGTTGATGTACCTCCACAGAGAAACTAAATAAAACCCAAAACAGCAGTTTTGTATGTTTCTGTTAAGCATGGACTGATGGCCGTCAGGACCACGAGGAGGTACAATCACTGATTTTGCTTTCCTGAAGAAAATCTCAGTGTGAAACTTTGCTGGCCACAGTAAAGTTCTTCCTTGATGATCCTTGCGTGTTGAGCCACTCTCTCTTTCTCTGTCAAATTATAAGTGCTAGCCCTGAAATAAAGCCAAGAATAGCACTTTTTCCTTTTTTCTCTCCAGCGTTGTTCTGACGGTAGTCAGAACCACGAGGAGGCACAAGCATTAAGTTATTTCCTTACTTGATGATCCCTGCTTGTGCCGAAGTTATTCAAGAGCTATCCACAGCAAAATGAAATAAAAACAAACAACACTTTCCACAGGAACTACAGTAGAGTTTTTCCCACCCAAAAAATTGATAAAACAGCATACAGGTAGCTGAACAGTGCAGCTTTCATGGACTGAGAAAAAAATACAAAGTACACACATATTGCAAAGCAGTACTATAGTTTTGTGTGTGTTTTTGTTTCCATCAACCAGGAACATCAAGAGACTTTCTCTCTAATAAAAACTAAATAAACAGCATAACTGCATAGTGAAGCTTCCATGAATTGAGATTAAAATATAAAGTACACACATCATATTGCAAAACAGTAGTATAGTTTTGTGTGTGTGTTTCTCATCAACTACATAAGTAAACAGCATAGCTGCATCGTGCCACCTTTCATGAACGGATGAAAAATACAAAGTAAGGGTTGTGTTTGCTTGTGAGCCATTGGTCAGGAGCAACAGGGGATATCAGTCATTGCTCACTGACTGGCTTACATTTCTTTATAATAAATAAAATAAAATAAACAGCATAACTGCATATAACTGGAAAACAATTACTAGGGTTGTGTTTGTGAGCCCTCAGTCAGGATCCACCAAGAAATAGGATTCCTTTTTTCCCTAAATGTTATGCTTACATTTCTTTCAAGAAAAAAAATTACAAAACAAAAATCTTTACTCGTTGGCAGTCAGTCAGTCAGGAGCCCCAGGTGATAGCGATCCTTTATCACTGACTGTTGCTGTATATAACATTCTCTTCAATAGATCTGCAAATAAATCATATGAATCCACAACCTTCAAAAAGGTTTTGTGTTTTGCTGTGAGTCCTTTGCATCTGACTGCATCGGTATTTCATTTGCTTTGCCATGCATATAAAGAAAAGAAATTCATAACAGAGTGTAATTGTGGCTGTGAAATTGATTCTGCCATGTCCAGAAAAAGGTTTTCTGTGAATCATGCTCTCGATGAAATATTCGCAGACAGTGACTCAGCTGGGATCACAAGTAGTGATTCTGACTCATACTCATCGGACTCAGACAAGGAAGTTGGGGTACCAGACCACAGCCTATTTTCTAAATATAATACCAGAATCTCAAGTACAACTGGGTAAGGCAGGGCAAACAGCAAAAAAGTATTCAAAAGCAGTGAACGGGGTACAGGCAGATCAAATGAATGCACCCCAAGGGTAACAGGATGAAACAAACCAAATGCAAATAATGAAGTTACTACAACTGTAAGGGGAAGAGGGCAGTCAAATGCAGGCATCCCAATGGTAACAGGACGAGGCACGCCAAATGCAAATAATGAAGTTACTACAACTGTAAGGGGAATATGGAAGGCAAAAGCAGACACCCCAAGGGTAAAAGGGCAAGGCAGGCCAAATGCAAATAATGAACTTACTACAACTGTAAGGGGAAGAAGACAGGCAAATGCAGGCACCCCAAGGTTAACAGGAAGAGGCAGGGAAAATAAAAATAATATAGTCATTACGAATGTAATTTGTCATGGCAGGGCAAATAAAGTTGACAAAGTGCACAATGCGGTAAGGGGTAGAGGCAGGATAACGAAAGGTTATATTGGCACTACAAGTGGTAAGGGCAGAGGCAGGCAAAACAATCAAAGTAGACAAGGCACTGCATATGGTACGGATCCAGAAATGGCATTTGAGAGCAGGCCAGTAACATCTATTGAGGTAGAGCAAATCACAGTGCAAGCTTCCGAATCAGACCTTGACATGCAAACTGTAATGGAAGAAATCACGGACAGTGAAAAGGAACTAAACTCAGGGACTGAATGTGCACAGGAATCCTCAAGCGATGGAGAATCAGCATCAGAAGAGAGGAGGGGGCTAGAAATAGGATAGAAGAAGTCTAGGGGTATAGCAAGTATGCGAGGGAGAGGAAGAGGCCATGGAAGAGGCAGAGTCAGTGGACAAGCCCAGCGAAATCTCGCAACAAATACCACAGGGGTAAACCAGAGAACTATATCTGAAATTATACAGTATGGCATGAAAGTGAACAGCAGGTAGAACCTTTTGAGTTCACAGGAGTCCCTGGCATTAATGTCACTCTGACTGACCACCCAACACCACTGAGTGTTTTAAAATATTCTTCTCAGAGACAGAGCTTGATGGTAGTGATGGCATTATAAAACTAATCCGTACAGAAACTAACAGATATGTCGAACAATTTCTGAGTAGTGAAACTCAGTCTGAATTCTCGCATACTTCTTTCTGAAAACCAGTTCGTCCCTCAGAAATGTATGTCTTAGGTATTTTCTTGTTGACTGGGTTGTTGAAAAAGCAACAACTGTCAGATTACTGGTCCACTGACCCATTCCTCTCCACACCTATTGTGTACTCACTTATGAGCAGGGACAGGTTCTTGAACATTCTGAAGTTCCTACATTTTGTGGATAATGATATATGCATGGAATCACCAGACAAGTTAAGGAAAATACGAAGTGTATTTGATTTCTTACAAAACAAGTTTGTGACAGCATATACCCCTGACCGATACATTAGCATTGATGAGTCACTTCTACTTTTCAAAGGACGTCTAGGATTCAAACAATATATGCTCTTGAAACAGTGAAGATATGGCATAAAAACATATGAATTGTGTGAAAGCTATTCAGATAATGGTGGGATGGGAGGGTATGTGTGGAATTTCATGGTGTACGCCGGTTAAAACATTGTACAAAATGTTACAGTTGACCAGACCATCACACAGTGCTGAAGAAAATTTTGAATGAAATGCTCATACACTTGCTTGCAATAATCTTGAAGTAACAGCAGAGGTCAGGAATGATGCATCGACTACAATGACAGAGCAAACAACACATGATATTGTAATTAAGTTATTGAGTGAACTTGCCGGTCAGGGGTATATATTGTTCAGACAGGTTCTACTGTAGCCCCAAGCTTGTTCGACACTTACAGGACCTCAAAACCGAGTTCTGTGGAACTGTCAACAAAGCCTGATTAGGACTGCCACAACAGTTTCGAGAGGCACAGCTGGGTGTAGGGGATAGTATTTCTCTAGTTGCAGAGGACTGTCCCAAAATGAGAGCCATCATGTGGCGTGCAAGGCCCAAGAAGACACAGACTGTACACATGTTGACCACTGTGCATAAGGGGGCCATGGTGTTGTGTGGCAACAAGGCATGATGGAACCCCAAAGATCAAACCAGATGCTGTACTGTAGTACAACAGTAAGATGGGAGGAGTGGATGTTAGTGACCAGATGCTCAAAAACTATGCATGTGTCAGAAAAACAAGAAAATGGTACAAAAAAATGTTTTTCCACTTAGTGAATATCTCAATATTCAACTCATTTGTGATCTACAAGCATATGGGTGGTAAAGGCACTCACTATCAGTATGTTGCAAAGCTCATAGAACAGCTTGCAGAAGGTTGCCTGTGCAATACCACTGCCAAGGTAAGATATGTGTCGAGTGCAGAGACAGAGGTACACTTTACTGGCAGACACTTCCCTGCTAAAATCCCTCCTACACCAAAAAAGAAGAACCCGACCAGACTTTGCAGGGTTTGCTCAGCCAAGGCCACACATACCCTGACAGCCAGTGGACCTAAACATAAAAGAGGATCACGTGGTGGGGCATCTGAGAGTCATTACTACTGTCCTGACTGCAGTGTTCCACTTTGTGTTGGAAGGTGTTTCAAATTATTCCACACAGTGAAAGATTATGGAATCCTGGACAAAGAATCATCTTCTACTTCCAAGTAATGTGAAGAATAACAGTTCAAGACAGCAAAAAAAATAATTTGACTAACATTATTATCATATTCAGTACCTTTACCACCCTTACATCAGTCCACACCTACAACACACACTTGCCTTGCATTTTTCATTGCTTTGCCTGCCTCTGCCCTTGATACTTTCAGTGCTGTTTCAGCATATGAAATAATTTCAAAATTCGCTTGATTTTTTCCATAAAGATACACACTACAGTGATGTAGTGGAGGGCAAAAATAAATATCAGGGAAATATTTCTGTTACTTCTTCAAATAACATCCAGACTTTTAAATAAACCTTCATGTGACCTTCTGTGAGCTGTTATTCTCAACTTTTGGCTCATGACGTATGAATAGGACACAAAAAAAAACATTTTCGAAAATAGCTTTATTTTAGCTAAATATGCAAGATTAGGTTATTCACTTACCATTAACAATGGAAAAACAAAATTAGTACTGTGTTTAGCTATTGATCCTAACATCATACACAGAAAATTTCATTAGGATATCTCATACACAAAAAAATACATAAGGCTGTACTTTTAGGGTGCAAATTCAAGCAAAATCGCCAGCAGCAGGGGGTCAAAATTACTAAAAGTGACCAGTAGTTAAAGGGTTAAAAAATGGTAATGTTAAATACACGCTGAAAATAGAAAATAAAGTTAAAAATCTACATTTCACCTTTAGGTCTTCTTCAGAAAATATCTAAAAGAGAAAAAAACAAAGTTAGTACACTTTGAACACTTCTTTTTGAACAGTTTTTATAATAGCAGAATAAAGCACTGCCAGGAGTTAGATTAACAATTAGTTATTCATCCCACTGCTGTCCACTAGGGGCAATACTGTATTCTGTGCCTAGTGTCACATTACACCCCGGGGGGAGGGTGATTAACAGACTTAATCTAACCCTCACCCCTGGTCATGACTCATTGCTTTATTTTTATTTTTTATTTTCTCCAGCTAAACAAGACATGACATATACTATTAGCGGGGGGAGGGGGGAGAGGCAAACAGCACCACTCTTGGCTTATTTTGGCTATATTATGCAGAGTTCAGAAATAAGCATGTGTGTGTGTGTGTGTGGCCAGGCCAAGTCCTCCTCATACAAAAAAGGTGGGTTGCGGTGTTCATTGTGCACCTGACCTTACCTAGGTTGCTTTGACTATTCGTCTGTGTTACGATTATCCATGTGGTTGTTCTTTGGAGACTTGGACTTTGCTAACTGATTATTGCTTGTGCAAGGCAACAAGTCTGCGGTGAAGAAAGACAAATCTGACACATCATGACTTGGGTCAGATACAGAATAGAAAGAAAAATGCATTTCGGTGGTTCAACAAGTAATGCAAGGTTTGAGCACAGTTCTAACTGGAACAACAATTTGTCCACACAGAATTGGTCAAGTAGTTTGGAAGTGCTGAGGGCTGAAACTGTGACAGAAATAGTTCACAATGTCCATGTCTAAGTCACTGAGTGGAGCTGTGAAGCAGAAGAAGCAAAAGGAGGCTACTGAGAGAATCGCAAAATTGCCCAAAATTGATGTGTTTTCCAAGACTGCTACTACTACTTTAGAAGATGTGTCAACTACCAATGACAAAACCGCAGTGGAGAGCATTAGCAGTAGTGACCCTGTTGAACATTTTAATGAACAACTGTCCAGCTCTAAGAAGACGTCACAACTGACACGAACACGAACAGCAACAAACCTCAAGCAGAAGACTGTTTTCAGAATGAAAACACTAATAGCTCTTTAGCTGCCATAAGCGATTCTGAAGAAGTTCAAAGTGAACTTCTTGGAGAAAATCCAACTGACAAGGCAAACTTCAACACAGAAGTGTTAACTTCAGATCAAAAACGTTTTATTGTTACTTACGGCTCTTGTCAACCTGAGGGACCATTCCCATGTGATTGTACGAGTAATTGCTGCTTTTCAGCATCATACTGTCAAACAGTCATGAAGGCAGGATTTAAACTTAAATGGACGTAGCTGTGCTATTCTGCTGTACTAGACCAATGCTACTGCCAACCCTGTTGGCTGTTTGGGGATCAGAAAAAAATCTCTGAAGACTCGACATGGTTAAGTGGAACTAGAGACTGGCACCATATTTCTCAAGACATTGCAAGGCATAAAACAGCTAACTGCCATTTGAAAGCTTGCTTAATATATGATCAGTGGCACTTGTATAGTACCATCAATGAGGAAATGGAGTCAAAAATAAGAAGAGAGGCTAGCTTTTGGTGACAGATCCTTCATTGTATTGTGAATGTTACTCTTATTTTAGCTGTGTCTAATCTTCTGTTTCGAGGGCACAGAGAGATTATTGGCGAAGGAAACTGTGGCAACTTTTTGTCTATTATCCAACTGTTGGCAAAATACGATCCCGTTCTTGAAGAACTCTTAAGGAAGCCCAAAGGCTCCACAACATACCTGAGTCCACAAGTTCAGAATGAAATCATACAGTTACTGGTAGACCAGGTTAAAGAAAGTATTGTTAATGACATTAAGAAAATACAGGTTACTCACCAGTAACAGGAGTTCTAGGAATGGTATATGTTGTTCATCCACACAGTCTGGCAGGTATCCTTGCCGCTTTAAATCTTGCCGGAAGGTCTTCAAGCTGGCTCCTCCCACCCACCCGGGTGGTAAAACTCTCGGCTCCGCCAAATGACGCCAGATCTGGCCCGCTGGAAGCTCAGGTTGTGCGTCGAAGCCGGGGAGGTCGGGTGGGTCGTGAGGATGAACAACATATACCATTCCTAGAACTCCTGTTACAGGTGAGTAACCTGTATTTCTAGGGACATGGATATGTTGTTCATCCACACTGTCTGGTAGACTCCTAGCAGTTCTCCGGGAGGAGGGAGGCAAGGCGCACACCCCCTATTTAGCTAATAGAGACTGAGAACCGAGGCCCCAAAACCAGCATCCCGGCGTGACTCAAGGTCGATGTGGTAATGGGAGATGAAGGTGTATGCTGACTTCCAGGTAGCAGCCCTGCAGATCTCCTGGATAGGGACGTCCCTGGAAGCAGCCACCGATGCAGCAGTATGGCGGGTAGAATGAGCTCTTATCCCTCTGGGAGGCTCCATGCCCGCCAACTTATAGCAGAGCTCTATGCAGGAGGTGACCCACCTGCCTATCGTCCGCTTGGCTGCAGGTCTGCCAGGTGCGGCTTCAGCGTAGGTGACAAACAGCTGGCGAACCTCTCCCCGAATTTCAGCCATGCGCTCCTTATAGTAAGCGAGCGCCCTTCTAGGGTCCACAGTATGGAGCCTATATTCAGCCTCCGAGGTGTGATTGGGGTAGAACACCGGCAGAGTCAGCACCTGGTTAAGGTGAAACTCCGACACCACCTTCAGAAGGAATTTCGGTGGGGGCAGGACAACCTTGTCCCTGTGGAAGACCAGGTGAGACTCAATGCAGGGCGCCTGGAGCCTCCCATCCTTCTGGCTGACGTGACAGCCACCAAGAAGGCGGTCTTCCACGACAGGTGAGAGAGTTCACACCTGTGCATTGGTTCGAATGGCTTGCCCATGAGCTTTGCCAGTACCAGCAGTAGATCCCACGGAGGTGGAGGTTCTCACTCGGAGGAAATGTGATCAAGGCCTTTGAAAAAGCGCCAGACCACCTTCTCTGCACACGACTGCTTCCCGGCCCGCGCCCGTAAGCAGAGATGGCTGCCAGGTGCACCTTAAGGGTCGTCGACCTAAGCCCTTGCTGAGAAAGGGACCATAGGTAGTCCAATATGCTCGCCAAGGAACAGGAGGAAGGGTCCAGGCCCTTGCCCTGACACCAAATGGAAAATCTTTTCCATTTGAAGGCGTAGCATTTTCTGGTCGACTCCTTACGGGACGCCTCAACTACGTTGAGGACCTCGTCGGAAAGACCCAAGGCCTGGAACTCTAGCCGCTCAGGAACCAGGCCGTCAGGTGCAGGGATTGAAGGTCCGGATGGAATACCTTCCCCTGATTGACTGAGAGCAGGTCCGGGCGAGCTGGAAGCTGCCTCGGGAGCCTGGAGCTGAGGCTGAGGAGATCTGGGTACCAGTACTGGCGGGGCCAGTCTGGGGCTATCAGAATCACCTGCGCCTTGTCCCTCCTTGCTTTGAGAAGCACCTTGTGCATCAAGGGGAACGGGGGAAAGGCGTAGAAGAGGCCCGGGGTCCACGGCCTCGAGAAGGCATCCCCCTGCAGCGATCCCTGCTGAGGGGGGCGGGCATGGAACAGCCTCAGCTTCGCATTCTCCCTGGAGGCAAACAGGTCCACCTGAGGTGTGCCCCATGGGAGAATAGATCTTGTACTACCTCCGGCAGGAGAGACCACTCGTGGGACGCAGCTCCTATCCGGCTTAGGGCATCGGCCAGGGTGTTGGAGGCTCCTGCCACATGAATGGCTAGGAGATCCACCTCCAGGCTGCACACGAGTGACCAGATGCGGAGAGCTTCCTTGCATAGAAGCATGGAGCGCGTCCCGCCCTGGCGGTTTAGATAGTACATGGTCGTGGTGTTGTCCGTCTGGACCCGGACCACTTGACCCCGAAGAAACGGAGCAAAGGCGGTGAGAGCTAGGCGGACCGCTCGGAGCTCCAGCAGGTTGATGTGGCATCGGGACTCCCGGGACCAGAGGCTGTGCGCTCGTGTTCCCCAGATGGGCACCCCAACCCATCAGAGAGGCATCGGTCGATAGAGAGACCGTCGGCTCAGGGCAGACAAACAGGATGCCCTCCTGCAGATGAACTGGAATGGTCCACCACTGGAGAGCATTCCACATCCCCTGGGTCACCGTCACTAGCTGGTCCAATGGATCGCAGCATTGGGACCACTGGCTGGCCAGCCCCCACTGAAGGGGGCGCATGTTCCAGCGGGCCCAACGGACCACGCTGGTACAGGCCGTCATGAGACCCAGGAGGCGCAGGAAGTCCCGGGCAGGGCGCAATTGCCCAACCAGAAATGATTGGGCAAAGGAGGAAAGAACCTCGGCCCTGTCCGCCGGGAGCCGTGCTCTGGCTCGAAGAGAGTCGAGCTCTGCCCCGATGAAAAGAATCACCTGCTTCGGCTCGAGTTCTGACTTGGCCTCGTTGATGAGGAGGCCGACCTGAGAGCAAACCTGAGGGCCAGATCTCTGACCGCCCACCTCCTGTCTGGAGGGGCTGCTATCAGCCAATCATCCAGGTAAGGGTAAACCCGACCCTCGGCGCCAAGAGGAATGCTGTCACCACTGCTATGCATTTGGTGAAGACCCTGGAGCTGGAGATAAGCCGAAGGGCATGGCTTGGAACTCGAAGAGGATCCCTCCACTCGAAAGCGAAGGAACCTTTGATGGGACGGACGGATAGGGACGTGAAAGAACGCGTCCTGTAGGTCCAGAGAGCAGAACCACACGCCGCGTTCCAAGGATGGTATTATCTGAGCCAGAGTGACCATCCTGAAGGTTCGAGACCTTAGGAACTTGTTTAGGTCGTGTAGGTCGAGAATGGGGCGCCAGCCCCCCGTCCGCTTCGGAACCAGGAAGTACCTGGACACGAACCCCGGGTTTGAGGGAGGGTCCGCCACCTCTCTTATCACCTCCTTCTCGAGGAGGAGAACGATGTCGGCTCGGCAAGCTGACAGCGAGGCTTCGGACCCCGAGGCCCCCCGAGGTGCGACAGCTCTGAAGGGTGGGGCCTGCTCGAACTCCAGAGGCAGGCCCTTTCCTACCACTTCCAACACCCACCGGTCTGTGGTAATAGCAGACCAGGTGGAAAGGAAGTACCTGAGCCATCCCCCCACGGGGGGAACCTGGGGTGAGGTGACGAGGTTGGGGGCGACACCCCTCAACCTGTCACTGTGCAGGCTTGGAGGAGGGACCGGCTGAGGGACCACCTGGGCCTTTACCTCCCTGCTTCCTGGAGGAGGAAGCCGCAGGCTTGGGTTTGGGATGCCAAGCGTGAGCCTGCTGGCCCTGGTGCTGCTGGGCCAGACGTGCCGGGGGCACAGACGGATGAAAGGGCTTGGGTTGCGGTCTGCAGCCCTTGTCCCTCTGAGCGGATGAGACCAAGTCTAAGGTGGCATTGAACTTTTCGATCCTCTGGAGGTGGCCTTCCATTCCAGGGCCGAAGAGGTCGGTCCCCAGGAAGAGGACATCCGCCAATTTGTGCTGGGTATCCGCTGTGAAGGTGGATATCCTCAGCCATGCCCGACGGCGCATAGCCACTGTGGCCGTGACTGACCTGGCGCATGAGTCTCCAATGTCCAGAGCAGTCTGAAGTTGCTGCTTGGCCACCGCCCTGCCCTGGTCCCGCACCTGCCAAACCGTGGTCTGCAGGTCAGCTGGGAGATGAGGGACTACCTTGTCCAGGGAGCCCAACATTGCATGGGAGAAATGTGCCATAAGCACGGCCGAGCTGGCCTGACGAAGGCCAAGGGAGGACGCAGCGTAGACTTTTCGCCCGGCATAGTCCAATTTCTTGGACTCCTTGTCGGGAGGTTTGTCCACGTCCCTAGCATTTCCAGCACGCCGGAAAACGCTGTCAGTAACTAACCCCTCGGCTGAGGGATGTTCCAAGAAACCGAGACAGGGAACCGGTAGGGACCGCATACTTCCTGGCCATCCTGGCCGAAGGCACAGGGCAGGAAGCAGGGCGCTGCCAGAGCTCCAAGGCCGGGCCCACAATGGCCTCGGCCACAGGAAAGGCCTCCGTAGGGGAATCCCCTCGGTCCAATATCTCCATGAGGGGATACTTGGCCCGCTTGGATACGGGCTCGAGCTGCATCCCGGTGGACTCCGAGATGAGCCTGAGCAAACCCAGGAAGGACGAAGGGCTGTCGTCCAGCGACTGACCTCCAGAGGACTCCAAGTCCACTCGCTTGGAGAAAAGGGAGGAATCGTCGTCGGACTCAGAAGAGTCCGCAAATAGCTGCCTCGGGCCTGAGCCACCCTCCACCTGCCAAGGGCGATCGGGAGTGAGGGTGACCAACAGCCTATGGGGCAGACCCTGAGCCGACCGCGAGTTCTTAGTCGGAGCCCCAAACAGCGGCTGTGGAGGCGGAGGTTCCACCGGAATCGGTGGAGCAGCTGGTTTTGGCCGAACAACCGGCCTGGGAACAGGCTCCTCGGGTAAGACGAGGGGTTGTTTCGGCTGATCCGGTGACAGCCACTTAATGGCCGGGGAAGGCGACGGTGTTGGCTTGTTCCCGGTCAGAAGGAGCTGTTGCCACATGAGGTCCTCATATCGGCGACGTAACTTCTGTCAAAGCCTCCCCTCATCCGAGGAGGAGGACAAGGACAAGCGGCGGCGCCGCCTACCACGGTGCAGAGACCGAGACCGCCTATGATGGCGGGATCGGCTGGACCGCGAAGAGGTCCAAGACCGAGACTGAGAACCTCGGCCTTTCCAAGGACGGTGCGGGGAGGGGATGGGTGGAACCGGCTCCCCCCTCGGCTCGGAGGGTTCACCCGAGGGCTCCGGAACCGGAGGCACTGGCAAGCCCACGGGATCCTCAACTCCCACCGGGGGAACTGGTGAGAGAGGATTTTCAGCTTCGCCTGTTGACAACGCATCCAACAGGTCGAGAAAGATCTTGACTGCGTTGACGGGAGTCTCGGTCAACTGACCTGACGGGGACACCGTGAGACCAGTGACCGAAGCCAAACGATCGACCGAAGTCGATGGCCGACAACTCAGGGAGAGGGATCTTTCCCGCTCCCAAAAGCGTAGACGGAGGGACTTACTCTTTTCTTTCTTCTTGGACCGAGAAGAAGGTCCAGCAGACGTTGGTCCCTCTCCTCTGGTGGAGAGAGACAGACAAAGCTCCTTAAAGGAAGCTGTATAAGAGGAACCCAGGGAGAGCGGGATAAATGCCGCGGCCGAGGAGGATGTGGCCCGCGCCGCCTCCTCTTCAAGGACACTCATCTGCTCTAGCTGATCCGCCGAGCCCACCGCCACGGAAATCACCGACCGGCCTCTTTTGACTTCACCGGAGGAAAACGTTTCTCGGGACGCCCAGTTGTAAACGGGCAGCACGGTCTTCGAGGACGTAGGCTGAGAAGGAAGAGCACAGGTCGCAAGCCTGTGGGTCATGCTCAAGGCCTAAACAGTAGACACACGTGGAGTGCAGATCCGTCCGAGACATCTTCTGCCCGCAAGGGTATCTCTGAAAACCGGGAGTCGATTTGTCCATTGCAGCCGCGAAGGATAGAAGACCGAAGTCTATAAAAACTTTTAAATTTGGAAAACCGAAGAATTAGGAACCAGTCTTATACGCAGAGCGTTAAGGGGGTAACCTGAGCTTCCAAGCGGTAAGGAAGATCTGGTGTCATGGGGCCGAGCCGAGAGTTTTACCACCCGGGTGGGTGGAAGGAGCCAGCTTGAAGACCTTCCAGCAAGATTTAAAGCGGCAAGGATACCTGCCAGACAGTGTGGATGAACAACATATAGGATAGTGCATGGGGAACGGTTGACAACAGGGCTATTCTTTCACTGAGTTGGCACTATGACTACGGATTACCTCGAGAGCGCAGCTCGAGAGGTAATCCGTTGTCATAGTGCCAAGGAGGTGAAAGATGCCCTGTTGTCAACCGTTCCCATGCACTTTCTTTATAGTGTATGGTAGGAACGCTGCTTTTTGGGGAAAAAAAAGTACTAGAAGGAAAAATTATTTACATTGTGAGCGTTTTCCGCAAACCATTAGTACTGCCCCGATATTGCTGCTTTACGCCATGTGTCCTGTCTATGGAGTGAGCCCTAACTGTCAAATGCTGCTTGAGGACACAGTGTGACATTCGCAGTACAGTAGAAAACATCATTCTGTTGTACTGCGAACGTCACTAGTGTGTGACTACAAGGTTTCGAAAACTATCGATTTCGGTAGAGAACGACGTTCCACCATACACTATATATCCATGTCCCTAGAAACTCCATTTTATTCAGTAATAATGGACACAACACAGGACTTATCAAAAGTCGACCAGCTAAGTCAGGTTTTTCGCTACATTACTATAGAAAATGATGAAAAAGGCAATCCTGCCAAAATAAATATTGAGAGTTTCCTGGGCTTTTATGAAGTAACGGGTCAATCAAGTGCTCAGCTGGAACAAGATATTATTAACTGCATTGAAGATAAAGGTCTAGAACTATCAGGACGACGAGGTCAGAGATATGATGGTGCTTTGAATACGAGCAGAATCTACTCTGGCGTGCAAGCAAAACTTGCTGAGAAACAACCCAATGCTAGATGTGCATTGTGCCACTCATAATCTGAATCTATTGTTCAACGATTCTGTGCATATGCTCACCTAACTTCGGAACTTCTATGACTTAGTTGAGCGGCTATATAAGTTTTTTGGACACAGCGTTCGTCGATGGGCTTTGCTGAAATCACTTGTTAGCGAGTCAGACTTCACTTTAAAAAGACTTTGTGCGACTCATTGGTCTTCACACTATGACTCTTTGACTGCTTTATGAATACAGATACAGAGATATATTCAAGGCCTTGTCTGAAATCATTCTCAAGACAGATAAGCCTGATGACAGAGATGAAGCATTATCTTTACGAAAACAGTTGGAAAGCTTCAATGTGGTTTTGATGATTGTGTTTCAGACTAAAGTTCTTTAAACAATAAATGCTGTTTCAAAATTATTGCAATGTGAAACACAAGACCTAGGCAAAGCTGCAGAGATGTTAGAGAATACACACAAAGTGATGACAGATCTTAGGAATAGTTTTGCTAATATCAGAGTCAGCAGTCACAGCTGCTCAAACATGGGGAGTGACACATAAGTTTGAGTCTAAGCGAGTACCAAAAGATAAACGTCATTTTGACGAGTTATCAGCTAACCAGCAATTAACGGATCTGGAAATTCGTTTCAAAGTACATGTTTTTTATGCCATTGATGACATAATAATAACACAGCTTGACCATCGGTTCCGAAGCCTGAAAGAAGTTGTGCATGACTTCCGTTGTGTCACTCCCCAGTTTATTGTATATTCTTCCAATGAAGCACTTCATTCTGCTGAAGTGGCTTTGGCTGAAAGATACTCTGCAGACTTGTCCCTTAATTTTGCAGCTCAACTGATTTCATTACAATCATGCTTGATCTCCGAAATAAAGAAAATATCCACTGTGAAAGAGCTAGCAATGCTGCTGATTGCCAAAAACAATGCTCTTTTATCCAGTTTTCCTGATGTTTGCACTGAATGTTTGCTGTTTCTAACGATTCCTGTAACTGTTTCTAAAAGTTAAGATTTAAAAAAATTATCTTTGTACTACAATGAAGCAGGATTGACTATCTTGCTTGGCAATTCTTTCAATAGAGAATGAAACAGCAAGAAAAACCGATATATCCAACACAATTAACGTGTCTGCTGATCAAATGGCTCGGAAAAATAAATTTTAGTTCATTTATGATATGTCCAAACTGGTTAACATAAGCTTAGCTCAGCGGTATGCCTGTTGGGGGCATACCGCTGACGGGCCCTTCCATGGCCATGCCCCCCTGCTGTCCGCCTTCTCACCCCCCTCATTACTGCCTACATCTGGATGGTGGCACTGGCCATGTCCCTGGCTTGTGTTCACCCCCCCGGCAGCTGTTTCTGTATTCCCCCCGCTGTCCTGGCTGCTACTTCCCCTGCACCGGGAACACTTGCCTGTGCTGGCCTCACTGCTGTGTGGCGTACTTCCCCCTTCTGCACTGTGGCTCCCCACACCTTAACATACCCTTGAATCCAGGCCCTATGGGAATTTACTATGCCACTGGTTTAAATCCCTCCTACTCTCCACTGTCCCTTCACATCTGGCACAGAAACTATTACCGCAGTCTACATCATTCTTCCCACCTTCAACTGGAGTGCCCTAACATAAATATGAGGATGAGCCTAACAGCCTTCTCTGCAGCCACACCCTCACTATGAAACAATCTTCCCTCCAGTTTACATTCCCCGACCGCCTCTAAATCTAAATTCTCTATTAAGAATTCACTTTCTGTCCTCCATGACCTGTCTGCTCACAGCCTGCTAGCACTGCTACACCTCCCTTGCTGCCCACCCATGCCCCCCAAACCCCCTGGAGTGCTACGCCCTCCCTCAGTCTCTCTCTCTCTCTGGAGATCAGTAACTGTAAACATACTCTGTGTCAGGATTACCTCTCTGTCCCATTTTACTACATTCGCTCATTCAACTTTATTCACCATTACCCTGCAGTGACTCTCTCCATCCGCCAGCTGCACCTATCTCTCAACCCCAACCCTAAGCAGCTTTCAACCTCTGCTCCACAACCCCATGATATTCATTCCCCATAGACCACCCACCTTACCTCTCAATGTTCCTCTCATTGTCACTGTAACCCCATGCTTCCCCTTTCTTGCCCACCTTGATGCATTGGTTGTCTGTTATTATACAATGGCAAGAAAATTTGCTCTATTCTGATTGGTCAGTGTGTGCCTGGCACAGTGATGATATTACACAATAACATCACTGTCACTGATGTTCTCTAGCTTTATTTCCTTTTCTCTTAAGAAACAAAGATATACTGTCTCACTACAAATCTACTAAAAACATTTTTTTAATTTTTTTTTTATTTTCTATCACAACAAACCATTGTATAATAGCAATAAGGCACCCCAGGACTGACGTTATTACACAATAACACACACCCTGTCATGCCTTATTGCTTAATTAGCATTCCTACATCCTTCTCCTGCTTAGTTGCTTTCATTTCCTCCCCACACAGTGTGTCATTTGTGTGTGGGTTATTACGCCTAATGGGCATCAATGTGTATTTTTTTGTGTTTAATTTTAGCTGCATGTTTACGACCGCCAATCAAGCAACCTTACATCCTTACTCATAACCTCCACTCCCTCGGGGTGTCCAGCCTATTGCAGATGTTTGTGTCAGCTGCAAAAAGCCAGACCATCACACTCAGCCCATCTGCTATGTTGCTGATGTACATGTTAAACAGGATGGGCCCCAACACTAAGCACTTTGATACCATACTCGTCAACTCTTCTGACATGGAATGCACACTATTTACCACCACCCTCTGGCTTCTATCCAACAGACAGTTGTCAACCCACCTTATTATTTTCTCTCACCTTGCTGGGACAGAACCTTGTGGCCTGAATGGGCCAACTCCTCCACATCAAACCTCTCATGGTTCGAATCTCCTCCAGGCATCAGCCGCCCGCCTGCTCTCTACAGCCTAAGGGGAACCTTGTGGCCTGAACGGCCAGCTCCTCCACATCAAACCTCTCATGGTTCGAATCTTCTCCAGGCATCAGTCGCCCGCCTGCTCCCCTCAGCCTAAGGGGAACCTTGTGCCCTAAACGGGCCGGCTCTCCACATCGAATCACTCACAGTTCAAATCTCCTCCAGGTATCAGCCGTCTGCCTGCTCCCCACAGCCTAAGGTACGGTGCAGTTTGAAAAAAGGAGCCCTTCTGATTGGTGCTGAAACTGAAGTTGCTTTACCGGTCCTGAAGCCATCTTAACAGACTACCTTTCTGACTGAGCAATGCCCTCAGACTGTTCTTATTATTATTTTATTACCCTGGGAAAAGTCCTTACGCAGGGTTAAGAGCTGGATTCCTGCAGCTCTTTCTCTGGATGATTTTACCCCCTACCCCATCCTCTATTAAATACACTTTCTTTCTCCTAGTGACCCACCCCTTCTTCTCTCAGATTTCACTCTCTGTCCCTCTCCCTCTCTCTCTCTCTCTCTCTCTCTCCCCCAAGGGAATGCAGCGGGACAAAGATAGGGAGGCATAACAAACTTCCCACAGGGAAGGCCATAAGGCAGGCAAAGGCCCAAACTGAGGAAACACTAGCATGAACAGTAAAAGAAGGGTACAAGACTTTCTAAAGATACATTAGTGAAAGGAGAAAGTCCGGGGGAAGGGGTATTGCTAAGATCAAAGGGGATAAGGGGGAGTGTGTGGAAGAGGACCAAGGAAAAGCATCTCTCCTAAATAGATACTTCTGCTCAGTATTAACTGAGGAGAAGGTAGGGCAGGGCCCATGGCTCAGCACCATGGACACTGGGGGGAGGGAGGTGTACACAAGTCCTTTCACAAAAGAAAGGGTCCTACAAGAGCCCGCTAAACTCAGGGTGGACAAGGCAATGGGACCTGGTGGCATACATTCCAGGGTACTAAAGAAGCTAAGGGTAGAACTAGCAGAGCCATTAGCAGAACTGTTTAGTGAGTCTCTGCGCACAGGAGAGGTCCCAGAAGACTGGAGATGGGCTCATGCGATCCCACTCCACAAGAGTGGCAGCAGGGGGGAGGCAGGGAACTACAGACCAGTCAGTCTTACTTCAGTAGTGGGCAAGATTATGGCGGCACCCCTTAAGGAAAGGATAGTGCAACACCTGGAATCCAAAGGAGCACAGGATCCAAGACAGCATGGGTTTACAACAGGAAGGTCCTGCCAAACTAATCTCATAGATTTCTTTGACTGGGTAACCAGAGTGGCAGACCAAGGGGGAGCAGTTGATGTTGCCTACCTTGACTTCAGCAAAGCTTTCAATACTGTTCCACATAGAAGATTGATTAATAAGCTGGGTAGGCTCGGGTGGGTCAGAGGTTGGTCAACTGGGTGGCAAACTGGTTGGTGGGCAGAAAATAGAGTGGTGGTAAACTGTACACAGTCAGAAGAGATGCAAGTCACAAGTAGGGTACCTCATGGACCACTCCTGGGGTCAGTTCTCTTCAATATCTTCATCAGTGACATTGCAGATGGACTGGAGGGTAAGGTTTTCCTGTTTGCAAATGACACCACAATCTGCAACAGAGTAGATGATCCAGATGGGGTGGGCAGAATGAGAAGAGATCTGGAAAAACTGGCAAAATGTTCAGAAGAGTGGCAACTGGGGTTTAATGCAAAGAAGTGCAAGATCATGCACATAGGGAAGTGAAATCCTGAAGCTACCTATATGTTGGGAGGGGAGTTACTGGCAATCACAAGGGAAGAAAGAGACTTGGGCATCATCAACAGAGATGACCTGAAATCATCCAAGCAGACCACTGAAGCAGTAGGTAAGGCTAGAGGGATGTTGGGGTGTATTATTAGGGGGTATCAGAAGTCGTAAGAGGGAAGTAACAATCCCTTTCTAAAAGACACTGGTTAGGCCCCATCTGGAGTACTGCATGCAGTACTGGAGGCCACACCTGCACAAGGACATTAACAAAATGGAGGCAGTTCTGAGAAGGGCAACCAAAATGGTGCAGAGACTGCATCAGAAAACATATGAGGACAGATTAACAGAGCTCAATATGTATACCATAGAGCAAAGAAGGGAGAGAGGTAATATGAACGAAGCATTCAAACATTAATTAAACTCATTCTGCCCTGATGACGCTATATGGCGTCATAATAAACACTCTCTTTTGTTCCTGAAGACGCTATATGGCGTCCTATTATCATTGCACAATGTGCCTGAAGACGTCATGTGGCATCATGTTTTGTTTGCATCCCTAGCTGCTTGTGTATGGTGCTAATCTGCAATGTAGGTGAATCACCCAATAGAATACAGTCTTTTAAGTAAATGAGGCACATGAAAAACACCCCTTCCCATTGGTCAAAATAATGAAATTTCCAGTTGTTTCCTGGTTTCTATCCAATTGGAATACTCCTCAGATTTTGTGGCAGCAGGTTGTTGCTGTTATGCTGCTTTAATCTGCTCTGTGATGTCACTGATCATTTAGCCAATCAGAGCGTATGTATGACCAGGGGAGCGTGAGCAGAGTAATTTTGTGTCCTGCAGCAATGGCTGCCATCGATTGGCGTTTTCTCCGGTTGTCTATGGCGGGAACGTATTAATCTTTGTTTTTTAATTAGTTTTGTCGAATTGTGTATATTCTAGAGTCTCAAACTGTGTACAGACCTTGGAGAGATCGGAGATTACTGGAGTCGAGCGGCCTGAAGAACTGCGATTCAGGTAAGTTTCTCCCCTAAGATTACATTTACCAACTACTGTATGTGTTTTTTGAAGAATGCCTCGGTCTAGTTTTTGTCACTATAGATTCTTTTCACCCCTCTTTCAGGGTCAGTATTAGAGGTAATAGTAGATTTGTCAGTACCTTCAACGTCTGAGTCTCCTTCCCTAGTGTCAGGGTCTGTGGGGGCAAATTTGTTTCCTTTTTTTTCTAATTCAGACTACCCAGACATCCACAGTATTAGAGCATGAAGACAAACAGGGAGGTAATGTAAAGCAGAGAAAAAACAAGCTTGTTTTATGATGCCAGCTGTTTACTGAATATTTTGGGGGGGGGATGGGGTTGTAAAATACAGTAGTATATGCACAATCCGTAGCAGCTCTTAAAAATGATTTCCCAGGCTGGAGTTGCTGCTAGTATAACATCAAGGGGCACAAAATGAAAAGCTCCACCAGAAAAAAGATCTCCGATGCCATTGCTCATTTCTGCAAAGGTACCACATACTTGACATACTTAATCTAGAGTTTTGCGTTTTTCAGTTGCTGTGTCTTGCAGTCAGTATATTAAAAAAATGTCCCTCATGTGTTGCTTTCATTGCGATCGACCGAGTATAACTACCGCTTGATGCAGTCGGATCTTAGAGTTTCAGTTTATGTCTCTTGCTACCTTTGCCTGCAATCGACTGCATTTTTCATAGAAATTTATGTAGAATGAGTTTAACTTGTTGCTCTGAACTGTGAGGATAGAAGGAATGGCTAGTTTTTGGGGAATCTGTTCGAGGTAACGAGAAGGCTGTATACCAATAAGCACAGAAGCTGCGATTATGTATTTTATGTGTGAAAGTGGTGGGATTATTTATTATGTATATATACTGTATTTGGTGTAGAAAACAAATGTAGCATACAGTCGATGTGTTGGTGTGGCTAAACAGCAAAAACATGTTGACACTGCTAGTTTTGACTGGTATGTGGCTCAGTTTTGTTCACACATCTAGTTGACAGTTTTTATTGAATACATATTGCTGACAGCCTTGACCACAACTTGTTTCATGTGTATCTGCTTTCATGGTTTTCTGTACTGTATGGTTGAACAATGTCAATATGTGTTGTATTCAGTATATAATAGCAGTACAGTACTGTTTATTTATGGTTGCTCTTGAAATTAATTAGAAGTGCTGCACCCTGTGGTCTTGTTATATCTTGGCCCTTGTGAGGTAATACAAAATGTTTAATGTGTGAGGGTGGATGGTGTGTGTATGTGTGTCGGCTGGGGGGGGGATGTTTAGCTGAAAGGCATTTTTTGTGTGTTTGGGGGGATGTCAGAGAGTCATTTTCTGGTTGGCAGGAGATCATGCAAATGAGTGGTAATGTGTGGTATGTTCAACGTCATTGGTTAGCTGTGATGTAACATCACACAGATGTTCGTCACTGACAGTTCTGTAGTGAGTCATTATCTTGATGTTATCTGGGTAAAGTAGTAGTGCTGACTGGAGATAGTAGTGAAGATTTAATGTCTGAGGGAAAAATGTCATCAGAAAGTGGTAGTAAGTTTTTTGGCTTCACCAACTCAGATTTGGAAGATCTTCCTTTGATTTATTTTGCCCATGGAGTTGGCAGTGATGTATCTGTAGCCTCACAGTCCTCGTATTCTGTTTCTGATGTAGATTCGTATAGAGACGAATCTGAATTGTATGTGCATGGTCAAAAAAATGGGTGGGACCGAGAGATTTTGTCAACTTCGGTCCCAGAATTCAAGGAGGAGTTTGATGCCACAGTTCAGATGCATGTGACGGATAATGAGAGTGACTTTCTGAAGGTTGTCTTCAGTACATCATCATTGGAAAAAACTGCTGTGGAAACAAACATTTACGCAGCATCCTATGATGACTCGAGGTGGCAGCCAACAAATGCTGATGCACTGTCAGTTCTTCTTGGAATACATGTTTACCTCTCAGTCGTTGACATTCCACACGTTTGCATGGCATGGAGTACTGATGCTGTATTTGGCAATTTCCCCATCAGAAAGTTCATGTCACGGGACAGGTATGAGAAGATAATGAAGTATCTGCATGTCAATGATGTTTCTGGCAACCCAGAGAGAGGGGATCCTGGTCATGACAAGTTGTGCCATGTGAGACCTTTGCTTGACACTGTGCAGGAGGCATGTCGAGCATCATACAGACCACATTGTGAAGTATCTGTGGATGAAGCGATGGTGGGGTTTCTTGGACGTCTCGGTTTTAAGCAGTATATGCTGCAGAAACCAGTAAAGTATGGCATCAAAGTTTGGGAGTTGGCAGATGCCCACAATGGATATGTGTCTGATTTTAAAATTTACACAGGCAGGGTGAACAAAAATGCTGAGATTGGTTTGTCGGAGAGGGTGGTCAAGGATTTGGTCCAGCGTCTTCGAGGAAAGTTCCATCACGTGTATTATGATCATTTTTTTTCATCTGTAAAACTAGCTTCTGATCTTTTATCAGATGGCATACTGTCCTGTGGTACTGTCCGTACTAATTGTCGTGGCTGGCCATCTGACTTGAATAAAGCCAATATGATGAAGGAAGAGAGAGGGACTTTTTTCAGCGTCAGTCTGGTGGACTGTGTGCGACTGCCTGGATGGACAAGAAGCCAGTGTTTTTGTTATCTACAAATGTAGTTCCCACTAAAAAAACAAAAGTTACCAGAAAAATGTATAATGGTACAAAGAAAGATGTTTCGTGCCCACTAGTTCTAAAGAAGTACAATACATACATGAATGGTGTAGACCGGGCTGAACAGATACGCACCCAGTATGCTTCCGCAAGAAAATCGAACAAGTGGTGGAAGTATATTTTCTGGTTTCTCTTTGACTTGAGTATTGCCAATGTCAATATTCTGTTCAAGGAATCTGTGCCTCACAAAAAAACTACAAAGACGTGACAACCAAAGGTAGTTACTAAATTGCAGTTCAGAATTGGACTTTGCAGACAGCTGTTGATGAGCTGTGGGTTGCCCAAACACAAGCTTCAGATAACTCGTTGTCAAGTGAGTACTGAATTAGAGCACTGGCCAGAGAAGGCTGCAAAAAGAAGGTGTCGATACTGCAGGCAGAAAAAAATAAGGGCAGAATCAAAATGGCAATGCAGCGGGTGTCAAGTGCCACTGTGTGTTGAATGTTTTAACCCATTCCATAACAGAAATGCAAAAGAGATGTAAAGAGGGGCAGAAAGGCTGTGAGCGTGAAGTATGTGTACAGACTAATGTAAATATTTTAAATTTGTAGAACAGTTTGCTACATAGTTTTGTGTTATTTGTCTTATTGCTTTCTACTACTTAGCTATAAAGGTTCAATTACTCTATTACAATCATTCTGAATGTCTAAATGAATACAATAATTTGTATTCTTTGTTCATCTGGTAACAATTTTTAATCACATCATATGACGTATACAGAAATATAATGATTTTATTGTATGCATCATAGAAAACAGTAATGCTGCTCTTTATGTGTTAAGTATAAGTACTGAGTTGTGTTTGCATGCACATGAAAGTGTTTTATACTGTAAATGATATGAATTCAAAAATGATGCATGGCTGCACTGTAGTTCAATTAAATTTCTATTTCAATTTTTGGGCCTCACAAGAATTTGTGTGTATGATGCATCAGGTTTACTTCATTTAGTAGTTAGTTTATTTAATTATATGGTTGTTCCTGGTTTACCTCTGATTTGCAATTGATTGTGGTTTTTGAATTAGCTTATTCATTCATTCTAATATTTTTCTTTTGATTTTTTTTTTAGTGACTGTCTCATACAGATAGATGATATGTGAGGTTTTGAGATGTAATGGGGTACTTCAGATAAGTTTTGTTTACTTATTGTCTGTTTATTTATGTCAGGTGTAATAATATGTGAACAAATGATCCTTTGTGACATTTCCTATTATTGATTTTGTACAGGTAAACTTGATCGTCAATTAAATACTCACTCCATCCGAGATTGCAGAACTAACTGAAACATGGTCTTGCCAGGTAAGTATGTGTTTTGTTTATATTGTGATGTGAATTTCAATGTGCAGTAAGGATGTATTGTTGACAATTTATGTGTGGCAGAAGGCGAGTGCTGTGATTGATGGTGAAGTTAGTTGAATACTGGTAATTGTATAAATGTCTATGTGTTTGTTGCACAAAAGTAGACATTTTGAATGAGTCTACAGTTATTGAGGGCTAACTGGCTGTTATTTAGTTATCTGTGTGCCATTGTACTGGTCCTGATTGGTTCAGTGATATGTCAGACACATTTCAAAGGAGAGAGTGGTAAGTCTAACTTTTACATCAAATCACCCATGTGCAAGTTCTGCCTGCTGAGGGTTGCTCTGACGCCATCACCAGTGTTGTACGTCCCAGATATTGGTATTTATCACACTGTTGATGGACTGAGCTGACCTGCAATGTCCTCGAGGCAAACATTGCAGCAGTGGCAAATTTCAGGGTGACCGTCACTATGCATTACCTATTTCGGTTGGTGGTGTATTTTCAAGCACTGTGGACACCAATTTGCTAGTTGTCTGCCAATTTACACCCATCTTCAGGTTCTGCATGCTGAGGGTTGCTCTGACGCCATCGACAGTGTTGTACGTCCCAGATATTGGTATTTATCACACTGTTGACGGACTGAGCTGACCTGCAATGTCCTCGAGGCAAACATTTCAGCAGTGGCAAATTTCAGGGTGACCGTAACTATGCAGTACCTATTTCTGTTGGTGGTGTATTTTCAAGCACAGTGGACGTCAATTTGCTAGTTGTCTGCCAATTTACACCCATCTGCAGGTTCTGCATGCTGAGGGTTGCTCTGACGCCATCGACAGTGTTGTACGTCCCAGAGATTGGTATGTATCATAGAAACATAAAATTTGATGGCAGATAAGGACTGCTTGGCCCACCCAGTCTGCCCATTTCCCTACCTAATGGATAAGCTGCAGATCCTAGTTAACCAGCAGCCTACTTCTTCCTACCCCCACCCCCTAGAATTGCCTTATGACTGTCCCATGCATGCTTGAATTCCACCATTGTTTTTGACTCCACAACCTCCTCCAGAAGGCCGTTCCATGCATCCACAACCCTCTCTGTGAAAAAATACTTCCTTAAATTACCTCTGAGCCGCCCCCCCATCTTCAAATTGTGCCCCCTTGTTCTTGCACACCTCTTTTTTTGAAAGATGCTACCCTCTTGGACTTTGTTGATTCCCTTGAGGTACTTGAAAGTTTCTATCATGTCCTCCCCTCCTTTCCTCGAGGCTATACATATTAAGCTCCTTAAATCTCTCTTCATATGTCTTCCGGTGCAGACCCTGCACCATTTTAGTTGCCCTCCTCTGGACAGCTTCCATCCTATGTCTTGCGGAGATTGGGTCTCCAGACCTGCACACAGTACTCCAGATGGGGTCTCACCAGCTGTCTGTACAGAGGATAATAATTTCCTGTTTTCTACTGGTGATGCCTCCCTATGCATCCCAGTATCCCCCACCCCTCCTTGCTGCCCTCTCACATTGCTTTCCCACCTTTAGGTCATCTGATATGACTACCCCCAGCCCTTTCCATTTTGTTGTTGTTAGTATCTCACCCCCATTGTGTACTCTTCCGGTTTTTGTTTCCCAGGTGCATTACCTTGCACTTCTTAGCACTGAATCTAATCTGCCATACATTTGACCATTCCTCTAACCTTGCCAAGTCCCTTCTCATCCTTTCCACCCACCTTGTCATTAACTCTGTTGCAGATCTTTGTGTCATCTGCAAAGAGACAAACTTTCTCTTCCAGTCCTCTGCAATGTCTCTTATAAAGACATTGAAGAGGACCAGTCTAATACTGAACCCTGCGGTACCCCTAGTAACCCCCTTTCTTCAGAGTGGACTCCATTTACTATTACTCTCTGTCTCCTATTCTCCAGCCAATTCTTTACCCAGGCTGTCATCTTGGGACCCACTCCCAGGCTGGCTAACCTCGTATATTAATCTTTGTGTGGGACTGTGTCAAATGCCTTGCTAAAGTCTAGGTAGGCCATGTCCACAGCCCCTCCCTGATCTACTACTTTGGTCACCCAGTCAAAGAAATCTATTAGATTCATCTGGCATGACCTTCCCACTGTGAATCCATGCTGACTTGGGTTCTGTGCCCCTCTGGCCTCTAGATACTCGACAGTTCTTTCCTTCAGAAGTGATTCCATCATTTTCCCTATCACTGAGGTTAAACTAACAGGTCTGTAGTTTCCTGCTTCTGTCTTGCTCCCACTTTTGTGAAGGGGAATCACATCTGCCCTCCTCCAGTCCTCGGGTACCCCCCCTTCCTCCCATGATTTGTTAAAGAGGGTAGTCAGTGGTGTCACTAGTTCTACCTTAGTTCTTTAGAATTCTGGGATGAATCCCATCAGGCCCTATTGCTTTGTCCACCTTCAATTTTAAGAGTTCTTTCAGAACCCTTTCTTCTGTAAATGGGCTGGTATCAACTTCTGTATCCAGAGTGTTTCTATTGTTTGTTTTAGGTACCTCCCCTCTTCATTTGTAAATACTGAGCAAAAATATTTGTTTAGTATCTCTGCCTTTTCACAGTCAACCTCTGCCCACCCCTCCCTTTATTAAGCCTCACTATCCCTCCCTTGGTCTTCCTTCGCTCCCTGATGTACCTATAAAAGGTTTTATCCCCCTTCTTAACTGAGTTGGCTATCTGTTCCTCGGTTTGGGCCTTTGCTGTTCTGACTGCCTTCCCAGCTTCCTTTTGCTTTAACTGGTACAGTTCTCTGTCCTGCTCCTTCTGTGATTCCTTGTACTTCCTGAATGCTTTCTTTTTCTCTTGAACCTTCACTGCCACTTCCTTTGAGAACCATAGTGGTTTCTTACATCGTTTTGTTTTGTTTATTTGCTTCACACACAGGCTTGTTACCTCTGATGGCAGTTTTTATTATTCCCCATTGTTCTTCCACCCCTCCTTCCTGCCCATTTGCTAGTGCATTCCTTACGCACTCACCCATTTTGGTAAAGTCAGCCCTCCTGAAGTCCAGTACTTTTGCCTTTGTATGGCTTGACTCTGTTGCTGTGTTTATTGTGAACCATACTGTTCGATGGTCGCTAGTTCCCAGATGGCTACCCACTTCTACATCTGTGATCCTCTCTCCATTTCCATTTGAGAGAACCAGGTCTAAGATTGCTCCCTCTTGAGTAGGTTCCAATACTAGTTGTCTAAGGCATGACCCGTAGGGCATCTAGAATAATCCCACTCTTCGAAGTGGCTGCTGCAACTGCACTCCAGTTAACATCTGGCATATTCAGATCACCCATCAGCAATATCTCCCCTTTGTCTGCCAGTCTAGGTGTACTTTCTATCATTTCCTTGTCCATTTCCTCCCCCTGAGAGGGGGTCTGTATGCAACCCCTGTGCGGATTGTGGTGCCATTGCCTGTCTCCAAATTGACCCACAGTGCTTCTTCTCCTCCATGTTTACCCTTTTGTTCTGTTGCTTTGATTCCTTCCCTTATGTAAAGAGCAACACCTCCTCCTCTTTTACCCTCCCTGTCCCTCCTGTAGATAGTATATCCTGGTATGTTTACGTCCCAGTCATGGTTTTGTGTGTACCATGTTTCTGTGACTGCCACGATATCCAGATGTTCCTCCTCCATCAAGGCCACTAATTCAGGAAGCTTGTTACCCAGACTACGGGCATTGGTACTCATTGCTCTCCATTTTATGATGGCTTTATCACACTGTTGATGGACTGAGCTGACCTGCAATGTCCTCGAGGCAAACACTGCAGAAGTGGCAAATTTCAGGGTGACCGTCACTATGCATTACCTATTTTGGTTGGTGGTGTATTTTCAAGCACAGTGGATGCCAATTTGCTAGTTGTCTGCCAATTTACACCCATCTGCAGGTTCTGCATGCTGAGAGTTGCTCTGACAGTGCTTGAAACTATTAGTTACTATTGATCATATACGCCACAGTGTGGCTGCAGTGCCTATCAGTACCATTACAAGGTGCAGGCATCCCACCCACCCCCACCCACCAATTGCCCTTTGATAAGCGCACTGCATGTTCACGTCCCACCACACCCAGTAAGTTGTTCATTCAACTACGCAGGCATCTGTCCCTCCCGTCCTTCCTGTGGCACAGTGATAAGTGCACTGCAGGTTTGAGTACCATCACACTGTAGTTGGCGTACCCATAAGCACTATTGCAATATCCAGGAATCCACACCCACTCCCCCCACCACATATCACAGTATGCCCCAATAACTATTGATCATATATGCCCCAGTGTGACCGCAGTGCCTATCAGTACCATTACAAGGTGCAGGCGTCCCATCCTCCCCCACCAACTACAAAAGCTCTGGGATGTACAACACTGTTGATGGCGTCAGAGCAACCCTCAGCATGCAGAACATGTAGATGGAAGTAAATTGGCAGACAACTAGCAAATTGGCATCCACTGTACTTGAAAGTACACCACCAACCGAAATAGGTAATGCATAGTGATGGTCACCCTGAAAATTGCTATTGCTGCAATGTTTGCCCCAAGGACATCGCAGGTCAGCTCAGTCCATCAATAGTGTGATACATGCCAATCTCTGGGATGTACAACACTGTCAATGGCATCAGAGCAACCCTCAGCATGCAGAACCTGTAGATGGGTGTAAAGTGACAAACAACTAGCACATTTCCATCCATGGTGCATGAAAGTACATCACCAACTGAAATGGCAGCTTGTTCAACAGACATGGTAGAACAGCAATCAGTCGCCCAGTTATTTTGATGGTTTTCGTCCCTCTTTCATTTCTAATATGTTGAAACAGTTAGTACATGTATGTGTCTCATCCCAAGAAGAACAGCTCCACGTGTGGCATGGAAATCCTGCATGAGGATGACCAATGCCGCTGTCTCCTATGCCTGATGCTTAATCACAACTCTGTGCTATTTGCCAGAGCAAGCGGCAAAGCAAACGATGTGCAACCAGTTCAGGAGTCCAAACTTCCTAAGGCCAAGACAGGGGCAGTGTCCACTGATGATTCCTAGCTACAAGTTTGATATGTGTATCTGATGTCAGTGGAGTGCAGTCCTGTATCTGAAGACCAACTGTCATGTTCTGCAAGCTGACGGTTGATCTGAAGCCATCAACAGTGTTGAACGTCTAGGAATTCAGTATGTGTCGCGCAGCTGATCGCCTGGTCAGACTTGAGCTATCATCAATGAATACATTGCAACAGTTGATTTTTCATGGTGAACGTCAACACGCGTCATCTCTGTCGATTAGTGGCGTTCTTTCAAGCACTGTATACATTTCTTTTTTTGTCTCTCACTTCACACATAGTTTCAGGTTCCTCATGTTATTTATGGTCTGTCTGGTTCTGCAATTGCAAAATTGGCAGTTCATTCGTGACAGTAATGCCTTCTTTTCCTGTTATGTTGCAGCTCTTTCTATGTGTTATGTAGCAATGCAACCTCGCGAGGATCCAAACACGAATGTTACAGTTCAGTGGGTTTGTGTTTTCCTCTGCTTGTGATCTGGATAACTACTGGAAAGCATACAGCTGGGTTCTTTTGTTATGGTAGTGGAGCACAAAACATTCCATATCTTGTGATAACAGACTGTTCAATGATTTGTCTGATAACCGCCATGTGTGTATTACGACTTGTGAAGTTGAAGCATGGAGGATTGATGGCTGTGAGTGTGGGGTTGTCTGAACTTTGTTGATGGAGGGTTCACCAACAAATTTTAGTTATGTATAGATCAATCTTATTTGGCAGGTACTGCTCCTATATACTGTGATGGCTGTCAAATCACATTATTTGTTGCCATGTATGTCGGTATCATTCACACCACATATGAAAAGCCACCATCGAGGGTATAGAGTGATCAAACAAAACAAAATATGTAATAATTATTTATAACAAAAATTAACATTTTTACCATGGTGTGTCACAGAATGACTTGACCAGTAGGAATAACTAATTCGCAACTGATAGAATTTGTACACCTGATTGGATTTATTAGTTTATGTATGGTCACGAGTTTTGGGCAGACGTTCTCTGAAATAAGCCAAACAATTGAAAATCAGCAAATATAAATAAAAAATATAAGACTAAAACAAATGCTCATCACCATTTACAACTGAGTTGAATGACATCAACACGAACAGATGACTTCGTTGTCAAGACCAGCGCGCTCAAATTAGTCAACAGATGACGACAACAAGTACTCCAGTACATACCTTTCTCAGGCATTGTTTTTCCACTATGACAACGTTCAAAACGCACATCACCAGCTGTTGCAGTCCTTCAACTAAGTCCTCATTCATCCAACCCCTCTCAATGCACTGTGATACATACATTGCAGGTTCAAATCCCATCACGTCTATTGATGTAGTCCATAGACTAATCGGGACAAGGTCCTTCCCTTCATCTGGTGCACTGTGATGCTTGCATTTCATGTTCAGAATGCACATCACCAGCTGTCGTGGTCCTTCAACTAAGTCCTCATCCGTCCAAACCCTCTCAATGCACTGTTATACGTGCATTTCAGGTTCAGATCCCATCACATCCACTGATGTAGTCCATAGACTAATCGGGACAAGATCCTTCCATTCATCCAGTGTACTGTGATGCGTGAATGCCTCATTCCATCAGCATCTCTTCAAGAACTGAAGACAAGAAGATTTGGATCCCCACAATGAAGTATAGTTTGGTTGTTTGTATTCAACGTCAACTGATACCATCGGTGTCAAGAATAGCAGTACTGTGCACAAGGAATTGTAAGTGACATGATTATCAAACACTAATAGTAAACAAAACTCATCATTCAAATATACATGAATCTAACCCTCCCATCCCTCCTGTGACTGATGCGCACTGCAGGTTTGAGTCCCATCACATCCACTGCTGTGGTCCTCCAACTAGGCAGGTGCCAGACCCTCCCATCCCTCCTGTATCTCTGTGACTGATGCACTGCAGGTTTGAGTTCCACCACATCCTCTGCTGTGGTCCTCCAACTAGGCAGGCACCAGACCCTTCCATCCCTCCTGTATATCTGTGATTGATGCACTGCAGGTTTGAGTCCCATCACATCCACTGCTGTGGTCCTCCAACTAGGCAGGAGCCAGACCCTCCCATCCCTCCTGTGTCTCTGTGACTGGTGCACTGCAGGTTTGAGTCCCACCACATCCACTGCTGTGGTCCTCCAACTAGGCAGGTGCCAGACCCTCCCATCCCCCCATGTCTCTGTGAATGGTGTGCTGCAGATTTGAGTCCCACCACATCCACTGCTGTGGTCCTCCAACTAGGCAGGCGCCAGACCCTCCCATCCCCCCTGTGTCTCTGTGACTGGTGCACTGCAGGTTTGAGTCCCACCACATCCACTGCTGTGGTCCTCCAACTAGGCAGGCGCCAGACACTCCCATCCCTCCTGTATCTCTTTGGTGCACTGCAGGTTTGAGTCCCACCACATCCACTGCTGTGGTCCTCCAGCTAGACAGGTGCCAGACCCTCCAATCCCTCCTGTATCTCTGTGACTGATGCACTGCAGGTTTGAGTCCCACCACATCCACTGCTGTGGTCCTCCAACTAGGCAGGTGCCAGACCCTCCCATCCCTCCTGTGTCTCTGTGACTGGTGCACTACAGACTTGAGTCCCACCACATCCACTGCTGTGGTCCTCCAACTAGGCAGGCGCCAGACACTTCCATCCCTCCTGTATCTCTGTGACTGATGCATTGCAGGTTTGAGTACCACCACATCCACTGCTGTGGTCCTCCAACTAGGCAGGTGCCAGACCCTCCCATCCCTCCTGTGTCTCTGTGACTGGTGCACTGCAGGTTTGAGTCCCACCACATCCACTGCTGTGGTCCTCCAACTAGGCAGGCGCCAGACCCTCCCATCCCTCCTGTGTCTCTGTGACTAGTGCACTGCAGGTTTGAGTCCCACCACATCCACAGTCTGTAATCAGACAACCACCCTCACACACACTGTCCATTATGCCCAGTGACTAATGACATCTCAGCACAGTGTGGTTAGCATGCCTATAAGCACCATTGCAACATGCAGGCACCCATGCCCCCACCACCACTCAGCCCATTATACCCCAATTACTGGTGTCTGTACACAACACAGTGTGATTGGCGTACTTATAAGCACCATTGCAATAAGCAGACATCCACCCCCAACCACACCTTCCATCATACCCTGATACCTATTTATCATTTATGACACAATGTGGCCGCAGTGCCTATGAGTACCTTTACAAGGTGCAGGCATCCCCGCCCTCCTCCCACAAATTGCACTGTGATAAGTGCATTATATGTTCAAGTTCCACCACAACTAGTTAGGTGTTCATTCCACTACGCAGACATCAATCCATCCCGCCCTTCATGTGGCACAGTAATAAGTGCACTGCAGGTTCGAGTTCCATCACATCCACAGTCTGTAATCAGACAACCACCCCCCCACCACACTGTCCATCATGCCCAATGACTAATGACAGTACTCAACACAGTGTGGTTAGCATGCCAATGAGCACCATTGCAACATGCAGACACCCGCACCCCCCCACCACCACTCAGCCCATTATGCCCCAATTACTGGTGTCTGTACACAAAACAGTGTGGTTGGCGTACCTATAAGCACCACTGCAATAAGCAGGCATCCACCCCCAACCACACATTCCATCATACCCTGATAACTATTTATCATTTATGATGCAATGTGGCCGCAGTGCCTATGAGTACCTTTACAAGGTGCAGGCATCCCCGCCCTCCTCCCACAAATTGCACTGTGGTAAGTACATTATATGTTCAAGTCCCACCACAACCAGTGAGGTGTCCACTCAACTACACTAGTGCTTCATTATCCAGGCAGTATCTTACCAAACACCAACTAAAAAAAACTTCTTTTGTACAGAAACAAAAGTACAATCATAACATGAAAATAGTACTGCTAATTTAGAGACTGTATGTTTCTTACATGTACAGCTATTACACACTTCATGTGAGGTATGATAAAACAAGCACACACAAAATACATCATTTCATTTTATTAGAAAATTGTACAAAACATAATTTATTTATATGAAAGTCCACAAATGAACAATACATAAGAAATCAATCATAGACAGACCTCCTGCTCTAGAAAATGTATCCATTTCCTGTGTCAGCTCATTGACCTGAACTTGCTGAGTTCTTCCTTTGTGCATCTGTTGACCTCACAAAACACTTCCTTCTTACACCACTTCCTGGATAGCATGATTTAGCTTTCTGAGGTGCTGTGTAACTGTTATCTTACCAAACTGGAAAAAAGAAGAAAAAATGAGTATCAGATTGATAAACTCAGTGCTGTTTGGTACAGAGTTGACAACATGCAAAAAATTATAACAACTACACTGAAAGCAGAAATTCAAATTATTATACCAAAATATACATACACTGTTTTATGACTGAAAACAATAATAAAAAGAGCACACAATTTATATTTAGTCAAGGACAGATGTTTGTTGTACATTTTTTACAATATGGACCCAGAAATACAAATAAAAAATATATTTTTGTCAGACTGTTTACACATAGCATAATTACATTTACATAAAATCATCAGAATTCATGAAAAACAGGAAAAACAATGTAAAACAACATAAAAACAGGTCAAATAAGAATTGCCAATCCACAATAATGTTATAGAGTTTTTTATGATGACCATTTTTTCCTTTTACAGTTTTACAATTGGTGTTATAGTTTTCAAGATATAAGTGTCAGAAGACAGTGTGTTTGTATGAATGCTGCAGGCCTAAAACTGCTTCAGGCACACAGGTGTTTCAGCAGCAGGCAGAGTGAGCATGAACATTCTAAATGACAATAGGATAGAATGAGTTAAGGGCATTAACAAGGTGAAAGAGTCTAACATGTTTCAATATAAGAACGATAGCAGGACAAGAGGACACAGCATGAGATTAGAGGGAGGCTGATTAAGGGGTAATGTGAGGAAGTTCTTTTTCACAGAAAGGGTGGTGAATGCATAGAGCGGCCTACCTCAGGAAGTGGTGGATATGAATACAGTGCAGGGCTTCTAACAGGCATGGGATAGGCATAACGGAGCAATACAGATGAGTATGAATAGATTGGCCATTGACAGAGTAAAGGCCTATGGCACACTGGATGGGCCTTGCAGTCCTTATCTGCCGTCAACCTCTATATTTCTATGTTTCTCAGTGGGGTAGAACCTCATTCCTGAGGCACTTCTTTTTTTATTGTGAGATCATCGGCTGAGAAACCTTCAAGTGCTGTCTATCCCATCTGCTGATCTACTACACTGAATTCTGATTATTCTTCAGAACTATTCATCATCCCCATAATTAACCCCATCCTCACTAAATTTGGCTTATTGCAAGCATAACCTTGCTGCATCTTATAAGCTACATCAATAATGCCTTATATATTATTATTTAAACTGATTCTCTGCCCTGTCTACTAGTTGTTCTCCTACCCCATTCCCCTAAACTAATGCATCCACCACACACTACACTCCACCCCCTCAACCGTTACCTTCCTCTCCTTCATGACCCCAGTTTCCCTTAGCAGAGATCCCAGCCCCCTGTAATCAGCATTGGTTGCATTCAACCATCTGCCCATCTGCCACGGTTACCTATGTAACCCCCCTTAAAATGGGGGTTCCCAAGAAGTCTTCCATTACCTTGCTGCCAGGCTGGTATCTGGCACTATAGCCATTTAAATATTATCGCCAGGGAGTGCCTGTATAGCCTCTGTGTACTGTCCCTTTAAGAACTGCCCGATTGCAGTTATATTTGATCCGGAGGGGGTCTGAGTGTTTCCATGCTCGAGCCCTGCCCAGGCTTGCAGATGATCACTCCATTTCTACCATCGCTAATTGTGCAGAGGGAGCCCTGTTTAAAGATGTGACTATTTGCTGAAAATTATTTAGAGTGGTAATAATGTTGGAGTTTGTTCTAACCTGCTTCCTTTGCAGTGAGGATTGTTCTGATTATCTCCACCATTTTGGTCCCGAACTGCCGAATTAGACCAGTCAGTACTTGGGGACTCTAAAATGGAGCCTGTGTACAGGAGCTGTGTGGATTAAATCTGTGGGAATTGTAGTTTTGACTGCTGGCGCCTCTTTGCAACTGAAGGGGGAGCTCTCGCATTGACTGACAACTGCATCAGCCAACAGAACCATTGAATCTGAGAGAAATCCCCAAGCTGCCTATTGTTTTGGGCAGATCCAAGTAGGAAGCTGAGAGAGACACAGCTCAGTGAGTTCGAGCAGCCGTCTGCGTAGTAGTTCATGCTGGAGAACTGTGGAAAGGCCTGAGTTGAGGCCTGCAAGTTTGCCTGCTACCCTGAGAGGGAGAAGAAAGTTACTGTCAGACTAAATCCAAGCTCATGAGACTGAAGAAGCCACTGAAGTATGACCAGGCTCAACCTGTAGGAGACCGAAGATTGTGCTGAATGCGATCGGCCTGGCAGGAGTTCCAGCTGCCTTTGAGCTCCCAGTTCGAGCAGAGACTTTGTGATTGGGACTGGGGAGTGTTTTGCCTGGTACAGTACAATTTCTTTGTGTATAAATGTGCAGTGTGCTGAGAGGGGGTCATGATTTGGCTCCACACTGTGTGAACTGTGTCCTGATTGCTAGAAGCTGTAACCAGCACGAACGGACTGCATCCGCGGTTAGCTCCATGTGACTGGGCCTTGCCACAAGGGCCCTGCCATACTACCCTACTGCACAGAGAAGAGTCATCGATGAGAGACCTGCCCGGGGATCAGCCCCCTGCTCCGTGCCTGAACAGGAATGACACCTCAGCAAATCGTGTGGGCCTTGCTTCTCCTGGCACTCCAGAGTGTTCACCTGCTGACTCAATTTTCGTCCATCCTGTGTCCAGTCTTGGGTATCGTGAGTAACCACCAGGGTAGCTCCCTGCAACTACAGTTTAATTTAAGTGTGTCATCGGATTGCTTTGTTGTTTCTTGTCCTTCACGAACTGAGCCATCTGGCTTCGGATAACAAATAGTGTGTTGTGCAAGTTGTTTTTTCCATCACAGGGCCCCGACCAGCTGCAACGCCGGCCTACCCCGGCAATGGTCCTGGCTAGCCCACCTTTCTTCCACCTAGGTACCCAGAGAGTGTGACTGTGTTAGGGACTCTGACTGCATGCAAAGCTGTGTGATTGATAGAGCGATTAAGCTAATTAACCTGATTGCCCCCCTTCCTTGTTCAATTCCCCTGAATAAATCAGATCTACTTGTTTCTGCATTCAATCAGACCGTGGTTCCAGTTTGTGCTCGAAGTATTGTACTGTTGCCATTTGCTCTGCCTAACCTTGTTTTACAGGGGGTCCCCAGGGTTGAACAGGAGAAACCGGCCCTGGTGGTAAGTGCAAACTGTGTGGGTATTTGCAAAATATATCCGGGGTATTGTGAAAGTAATTATTGTGTACTGGTTTGGCCACTAGCAGGGGAAGGGGGGGGTTACAGTGTCCCAAAGGGCTGTGCCCTGGCTAGTTTGACCACTGCCAACCCTGACCTCATGCTGGAGGCACCCATTTCTGAACTCAGGCCCCTTAACCTGCTACCAGCCACGCAGGCGGGGGTAGTAGCCCTTGGGATAGCACCACCTAGGCATTACACCTAAATACCCAACACCCTCTTCCTCCTATTGCATCTAGCTGTCTGGTTGCCTCCTGCACCTGGCACCCCATCCTCCTCCTTCAACTCAGGCTTCAAATCCTGGTTCAAAAGTGCAAAACTCCACTTCATCATCACTGTTCTGTTACTGTTGTCAGTGGTGACGTTAGCCCGAATCCAAGCCCCTCCCGAGGTACAGCCCACGGCGCCAGCCCTCAGGCCTACAGCCCGAACCCTGACCCCTCTGCATCAGCCATCTCTCTCCCATGTGGGTTAAAGATAATACATCTAAACATATGCAGTCTTCTTCCAAAATTTGACCTAATCCAACCGCTAATAGTCTCTCCTGCTCCAGACATCTTCATTTTTTTTTAACTACTATTTTTCTGCTCCCCTGTGGAGCGGACCCCACGACCTCCGGCTGCTGGCTCCCTTTGACAGAAACATGGCTAACTAAGCATACTCCCGACTCTGCCATCTCCATCCAGGGCTGCTCACTCACCCAGCAAGACCAGGGGACCCGTGGAGGAGGAGTGTTCATTTACACCACCTCTACTCTCCAAGTCATTACTACCCTATACTCAGCCATACCATCTACCTACAAGGTACTAGTCCTAAGGCTCTCAGTGCCCTTTTCCATCCCTGTTTATGTAGGTGGGATCTACTGTCACCCCGTACTGAATGTCAAAACCACTGTTGAGCTCATTACCTCCATTATAACACTTGTCACAAATGAAGAATTATATCTACTGCGTGATGTAAATCACAACTAGTTGTCCCCATCCCTTGGTAAAACCTGATATGACATAACTTCCCTCAGCCTCACCCAACTAATAAACGAGCCAACACGCACAAATCACAAAACCTAAAATCACATTCTCATAGATTGGGCCCTCATGACCCACCCTTACCGTATAGTGCTATTTGGAACACTCCCAAATGCCTTAAGCGATCACCACGCAATCTATCTTGAGCACAAAGTGCATCGACCTAAACCCCTCCACAAAATACTGATGACACGGTCTTTCAGATCCCTTGATCTAGCCTCGCTCCACCTTGAACTTGCCCAAGTCAACTGATCACCAATATCCTCTGCTAATTCTATTGACCAAGCTCTATTGTACTTTAAGGAAAACTTCCTTGTGGTCTGGGATAAGTATGCTCCTTTAAAAAGAACTCAGGTTCATGGTAATCACCTACCATGGGTCACCCCTGAACTCCTGACATGCCAGAAAGCATAAGACCATGCTTGGAAAATACATTAACCTTCCAAACTACCTCAAGACCTCGTCAAATACCGGGCCATACAAAATTCCTGTAACAGAGCTTTTAGACTGGCCAAAGCAGAGTATTTCAGCTTCTCATTCCAGTCAAACATAGCTAACCCCTCTAGATTCTGGAAGGTAGTTCACTTCCTTTTCTCCCCCACCATCTGAATATCCAACCCCACTCCTAAAGATAAAAAACTCCCTAATTTCTGATCACCCCTCTGTCGCTGCTGAATTCAATAAATACTTCACCTCTTGTGCTTCCTCCCTTCTCTCATCCCTCCCTCCCAATCCCCCCAACTCCACCCCTACCTTCCCTACTCAAACCACTCACCCAACTGCAGGGAGTTTCTCCTTCCTCCCAGTACCTCCTGCAGAAGTTCAGGAAGCCCTCCTTGCCCTCAGCCCAGCCAAAGGAGGGTCCCCTGACCACCTGGACCCCAAATTACTCCACCTCCCTGCACCTGCAATCTCTTCCCCCATAGTTGACCATCTTAACCTCTCTTTCACCCTTGCAGCAATTCCCTCAGAATGGAAACACACAACTGTTATCCCCCTACGTAAGAGCGGTGACTCCTCCTCACCAAACAATTACAGGCCTATCTCACTACTACCAGTCCTGGCCAAACTCCAGGAGCACCTTGTCCTTGCCTAACTCTCTACCTTCCTCTCCGAATCCTCCTTCTTCACTCCTTTCCAGTCTGGCTTCAAGAAAAACCACTTCACTACTACATCCCTCCTTAGACTCACTGACTCTATCCTCACAGGTATGGACAGTGGGCAAATCACCTCAGCCATTTTTGCCGACCTTGTCAAGGCTTTCGACATGGTCTCTCATCCACTACTCCTCCTGATTATGACTTCAGTTGGCCGGTCTGTCTCTGCCACTGACTGGTTCAGCGCGCTCCTCACAGGTGGAACACAATCAGTCAGGACAGCCAAAGCTCTGTCCCCCCTCTCCAAATTCACACTGGTGTGCCACAAGTCACTGTTTAAGAGGAGGCGTGGCTTAGCCACCAAAAAGATGGCAGCCTGAACCTTTTACTCTCTCCCCAACTAAACGGTATCCGCAGCTGGCTTCCCTGATTCAGGAGCACAAACCAAATGTAAAGCTAAACTGCATGTTCTTACCACCCCAACTGTCCGGTGCAATAATTTCCTGCTTTCACCACTCAGCTATTGCAATTTTAGCACCAGTGCACTCGGGAGTTGTTCCAGATGGTAGGCCGTGCAGGCCCTGCTCGTATCTCCTGCCTCGTGTTCTATGGTAGAGGTTATCAATGGGGTGTACTCTTTCCTACTACTGCCCTTCTGGTCCCCACTGCCCCACAACGGCACCTGCAACTTGGGATGGCCTCTTCTACCCCACAAAAACCTGCTGCCTGAGGGTAACCCCCTATTTCAGCCTGTTATGGTGGGGACTCCCTTCAGTACATAACAAGGATGTTAGAGGCCTTACTCTTTTGTGTGGATGGCATCAATGTGGCCCTTATGGGGACTGTGGCCAATGTGAGGTGGTTAGAGGACAAGATGAATGTAGTGGAGCAGAAAACAGAGGACCCGGAAATCCAACAGAGCAAAATATGGCAGCACCTGCATACTCATGAGGCTAAACTGGCCACCTTATGGGAGAGGGCCGAAGACCAGGAGAATCGGGGGTGCCGCAATAATATCCATATCATAGGCATCCCCGAAGGCTCTGAGGGGCAAAACATGGAGAGGTTCTTAAATGAAAATATTCCTCTCATGCTCAGAGACAGATGGCATGGTCCTGTGGAGGTTGAAAGGGCCCATAGGCTGACTGCTAGACGAGATACCCGGGACAAGCGCCCAGACCAATCATTGTGTACATTCTGCATTATTCCACCAAGGAAAAGGTGCTATGGGCTGCCAGAGACACAGGGGAAATTACCTGGCATGGAACCAGAATCTCCTTTTATCGGGACTTTTCACAGGAGGCAACTGCCCGCAGGAAGGCTTTCCTACCACTCAAAAAATTCCTGCAAACACATGGCATTAAATGCAGATTTAGAAACCTTACCTCCCTGCAGGTCTCCAGAGATGGGAGGGAGCTGACAGCAGCATATCCAGACGAAGTTCAAAGGTGGCTGTTCAAATTCTGGTCTAATGTACCAACGCCAACTACATCCCCCAGATGCCTTTGGGAGCCTGGTCAGCCACCACAGTCCCAGGGGATCTTATCTACAGGGAAGCCTTTTCCAGAAGATCAAGTTTCAGACTGGACTGCACCAGTGACAAATGGTTCCCCCAGATCTGGCAGCAAGAATACTCCCTCATCCTTGTCTCCTATTCCCCCTTTACTCATCCCTCCTGCTGCAGCCAATGATTCCTTCCTGCCTCCTCGAGGACCCGGAGCACCACCTCGCCACAGGCAGCACTTCAGAAGCAGACACCATCTCTCTCCAGACCAGTGACTGTCCACACCTCCAGTCAAACTCCCTCGGGATGATGCTATCTTGGACGATGAGATACCTTGACCCTCTCTGCAAGGCCCTGATAGTATGGAAGCTGGTAGCTGCATGGACTGGTCTGAAAACCCTGATGGAACTGATGATGCTAACGCAGCAGCCACTCTACTAATTAAGCCCAGACTGAAATCCTACACTGCTGCGCTGGCGACGACTGCTCCTGCAAGCCCAGATGCTACTGTTGCAGCTTCCACCACTCCCTCTTTGGGACCTACAGGCTGACTCTGGACTGGTCTTTAAATGTTGTCTCTTTACTTCTGCTTATGTGGGGATGGGGTCTTTCTAAGTCAAATAACTTGTGAGGGTTACAATTGTTAGTTAGCATGTCTTCCCCCTCCCCCCCCCACTATCTCATGGCTCTCTTGTAGACCTTAAGGGGTTACAGCCCTGAGGGCTGTCTGTTGGGCAACACACTACCAGTTAATTACTATACCCACCCTATGGAGCCAAGCTTGGACAACAATGCAGCTCGGCCTCCCTCTCTATGTCTTCCAGATGGCCCCTGGCCCTCTCAGAGCAGGGACTGCCCTGGCCAGCCACTGCCCAGGTTGTCCTTCCCCTTCCTACCTTGCTCCAGTGCCACAAGAGGCACCCGTTCTTACATTCATGGAGACACATTTATCTTGTGCCTGCAACAAGTTCATACGTTGATCAGTTGGGGGGGGTTCCTCCCATCCCCTTTTCTTCCTTATCCCCCTCCTCCTCCTCCTTTTTCTTCCCCACCTTCCCATGCCCCCCTCCCCGCCTCATGGAACTCAGTATCGGGGAATGCTACTAATCGAGGACAGATTATCTTCTGACATTTTACCAAATCATCCCATATGGGTGATTGAGTTAAGCGTAGCTGAGGATCCCTTGTTTGTCAGGAATCTTCTTATGTCTTGAGCTCCTCACCTGTAGTGTGTTCACTGATTGTAGTGTTTATCTTTTATTGCCTCACTTTAGCAATTTGTTTCCCGAACATTCAGGAGCCAGTGAGGCGCTGCTGTTAGTTCACTGTTGGGAATTATATTTAATATTTTCTTGTTTTCTCTTCTCCACAGATCCTCGACTGTACTCTCAAGAGTTATAGTCATTCTGTTGTTTACTGTTATATACAGTGCTCACACTTCCCATTGGCAGATGTGGAATTAACCACCATCCTTGCATAGCCTCTGTTGCCAGCACAGGTACACCCTCCCAGTCATCTTACTAGCAAAGCCATCGGGTGAGTACCTTTTCAACTTCCCCTTCTCAACCCGGAATCCTGTCTTCTACTCCTGCCACTGGTGTGCATCTCATATCATGGAAAGTTAAAGGACTTAACCACCCTGTTAAGCGAACTAAGGTTCTGCAATATTTGTATTCCCTGCATGCTGATGTGGCACTTCTTCAAGTGACGCACATCACTGCTAAGACCGCGCAATGGCTTTGGAAATCCTGGATGGGTCAGGTTTTAGCAAGCTCCGAATCCACCAAATCCCAGGGAGTTGCAATCCTGATCCATCACTCCTGTCTGTGGCTGGAGGAGGAGGTAGGTACTGACTGCCAAGGCTGCTGGGTGGTCGTCAGACTCGCCTTTCCAAGGGATAAATTGATTTTAGCCAATGTATATGCTCACAACATGGACTATGCCGAGTTCTTGCCAAGTATTAGCCAAGCTATCTCCTCCTTATCTGCCAATTACCCAGATATCCCAGTCCTCTTTAGAGGGGACTACAATCTGGTCCTGGATATCTTCTTAGACAAATCGACACCCAACCCTCAGGCCCACCCTAAAGCCGGTGGTTCTGCAAAAAGTGATGGCTGAATTGGGTCTGGTGCGATGTCTGGAGCAAAGACCACCCCATGGGACGTGACTGCACATTCTTCTGGCACCGCACACTACCCACAGTCATATTGACTTCTGGCTAACTAACATAGTTGCAGCCATGGGGTGTCAGATACAAGGACAGGTAGCATTCTGATCTCGGACCATGCCCCCATCATCTGCACGTTTACCCCCTCCCCCCCGGCCCAGTGTACCTCCAGTACCAGATGAAGGTGCAACCTACTTTTGCTGCGAGACCCTGAATTCCACAAGATGGTGACTCAAGCAGCCAAAGAATACTTCCTCCTTAACCCCCTGGGCTAGGTTTCAGCAGGCATGGTGTGGGAAGCTTTTAAAGTGGTCCTTAGGGGTCACATTACTTCCTACACGGCAGCCAAAAGTTAAGGCATGGTGCTCGACTATCGCACAGCTGCAGTCTGAGCTCTCTGTGCTTGAATCTCGCTTTAAGACATCCACAGCCCTTGCACAGGACCAGTCCTTGATTAGGGACATAACAGGAATTAAGCACCAGATTAATTCTATCCTATAACAAAAAGCTGAGTGGCTGCTACTGCATTCCAAACACTCCTTATGGGAGGGAGGGGAGAAAGGGGGCAGACTCCTCACCTACCAATTGAGGAAGCAAAAGGCTTCCTCTCGAATACACGCCCTATGATCCACCTACAGTAAGGTGGTCATGGATCCACAAGGAATTAATGACACCATGCAGCACTTTTACCAAACACTTTATCAATCCTGTACCGCCACAGACCCCTCTCAACTCTCCCAAGAGTTAAACCGCTTTTATCACTCCGTCCCATTGACCAGCCTTACACCAACGCAGGCAGACTCTCTGGATAAGCTCATCACAGCCACTGAGTTGCACCTGGCTATTTCTCAAATGGCTAAAGGCAAGGACCCCAGCCCTGATGGAATGACTGTTGAGCTCTACCAAACCTTGGGCCAAGAAATCACTAACCCTCCTCTCCATGCACTCCAGGAGGCTCATGACTCTGGCATTCTTCCTCCCACCGTAAGGGAAGCCCTAATAACCCTCCTCCCTAAAAAAATCAAACAATCCACTGGACTGCGCCAATGCCATTTCGTTCCTCTCTGTCGACACAAAGATCATGGCAAAAATCTTGGCTACTAGGATGATGGAGATTCTTCCTTCCATTAACCACCCATCACAGGTTGGGTTTACAAGAGGGAAGTCGGGGGTCAATAATACATGACTCCTGCTTAACCTTAAGTGGACTGCATCTTACTCCAAGACTCCCATGGCAGCTGTTGCAGTGGATTTCGTAAAGGCGCTTGATTCTGTGGAGTGGGACTACCTCCATGAGGTCCTTCACCTGTAAGGGTTTGTCCCCATTTCTGCCAATGGGTTGCCACTTTATATAGTTCCCCTATGGCCAAGATATTAACTAATACCAATATATCCTTGCCTTTTGCCCTACATAGAGGAACGCGTCAAGGATGCCCCCTCTCTCCGCTGTTATTTCTGGTGGCATTGGATCTGCTAGTGAGGAAGCTCATTGCATCCAAGAATATCTTTGGTATATCAGTTGCCGGGGTCCCTTACTTAGTGGCTTCATAAGCAGATGATCTGCTGCTTACTCTGTCTCGGCTGCAAGACTCCTTGCTTGGAGTCTTGTCTATTTTACAAGATTTCTCTGGACTCACAGGGCTACAGACTAACCAGAAGAAAACCATCCTAGCCCCTCTCAACTCCCTTTGTACGAAAGACTGCTTGCAGGGTACTGGCCTGACATGGTCCCCACAGGGGTTCACTGGTTTAGGGGTCATGCTCCCCTATCGCTGGGGTGACCTGGAATCTGCCAATTTCTCTCCGGTTGTTGCCACCCTGTCAGCAGAGGTAGACCACTGGCGCAAACTCAACCTCTCCCTACCGGGTAAAGTGGTGGCTGTCTGTATGCTTTTTCTCCCTTGAGTTGCTTACCTGCTCAACAACTTACCTATCCGCCTCTCTCCAAAGCTATTTCGCTTACTCGGAAAGCTAATTTCTCTTCTCCTATGGGAGGGAAAGCTGCCTCGATGGAATCACAATAAACTGTGAGCCCGTTGGACTCGGGGAGGTTTCGGCCTTCCTTGGCTCCAAGGTTACCATTTGGTGTACATCGCCGCTCAGGCCACCAAATGGTTTGTACCCCTTCATGGCTGCCCTCCTTCCTGGGTTGATTTGGAAGCTAGCCTCATGGCCGGTCACCCACTTAGTACTCTACTGACTGCAGAGAGAGCCCCATTCTTGGATCTAATCCCCACTATGAGTGGAACCAGACATGCCTGGTGATGTATCATGGCCCTTTCTGGAACTCCACAGACACCATGGGCTCCCCCGTTGAGCTATGCCCCTCCCTGGAATAACTGACATGTAGTTCTCGATAAAGAGTCACTCTCCTGGCCCACGTGGGCTGCATAGGGTATTACCCATATACAGGACCTGTGTGTGCCAGACTCCTCTGAGCTAATGTCCTCTGAACAGCTGCGAGGTAAATATGACCTCCCACTAGGAACTTCTGGAGGTACCTCCAACTCTGCAGTGTGGTTCGTGCCTTTTACTCTTACTTTAAGTCAGACACCAAGTGGCACTGTTTGGTCTCCCTCCATAAATCAAACTCAGTCCGGAGTCTGGCAGGCTGTTTCTATAAGGTTTGGTGAGACTCTCAGTCAGATTCCATGGATCTCTGCCAGCTGAAACGGATGGTGGACACCCAAACTACCATCCCCCTTCCCCGAGTCTTGGTCTCGATGTCTCAAAGTTGCCAAAACGACTTATTGGGATGCTAAAAGCCAACGTATACAAACCAAAATCTTGCTTAGGTAGTACAAGACTCCTGATGCCCTTCATTCGAAAGGGTTACTGTCACACTCCAAATGTTGGTGCTGCCAGCAATCTTCTGCACATCTTGCATGTGCTGTGGCAATGCCCCCATATCTCCACCTTTTGGGCCTCGATTGCAGTGAAATATGCTAAAGTGCTAGGACAATCACTTACTGTTTCAGACCCCATGCTACTCTTAGGTGACTCCTCTTCCCTAACTATGCTACCCAAGGTAAGTAAAGAGTGGGTCATGCTGGCACTCCTAGAAGCCAAATGGCTGCTGCTTAAGCACTGGCATCAGCCATCACCCCTCCCGACTCTCAAGAGTTGGCATGCCGCTTTGGCAAAACTGGCCATCTTAGAAAGGCAGTCCTATTCCCATCGTGGGCAACTGGCTAAGTACTTTCAGAAATGGGATGCATATCTCCACTCCCCCTCTGGAAGGTCCCCACACCCCTTGGTAACCCCCCCCCATGACTTGCTTTTGCTCCGGTTGAGCCTCTACCGCAGCTAACTGGGAAGTGTACGCTATCCAAGACGTTGATGCTGGGTAAACCATGTTTAACTATGTGTCGGGTACGTTGTCTTGTTTAATTTCACAAACAATTGCTAGAGTTATCCTCAATGATGCTCATATAGTCTGCCTACTCTGCCGTACCTGGTGTAATGCTGTATTGCTGTCTCAACTGATGTGGCATGGTTCTTCTTTCTGCGGAAAGATTTTGTACTTGGAAAATCAATAAACTCTTCTATGATAAAAAAAAAAGTCACTGTTTAAGCCCACTACTTTTCTCCATTTTTTTCAAGGACCTTCCCGCAGTCTGCTAATCCATGTCCATTCGTATGTATGAGGATGACACAGTCCTGTACACCTCTGGCCACGGCTCCACTGACGTAGAAGCCAGGCTCCAGCAGGACTTTCACAAAGTTCAGCTCTTGCTTCACTCACACGAACTCTTCCTTAATGCCAAGAAGACTGTCTCCATGACCTTTGGCACAAGTCAGAGACTCTCTAGACTTACCTCCTCTCCTTCCTATCACACCACCGATGAGATTCTTGTTGAGGACACATCCTCCTTTAGGTATCTTGGGGTCTGGCTTGACCACCACCTCAGTCTTTCTGGTCACATTGATGCCATCCTGTTAAAACTGCACCCCAAGCTAGGTGCACTATACAGGAACTGTAATTGTCTTCCACCTATGGCTAGGTGTTAACTGATCCAGAAGGTGATCCTACCTATTTCTGATTACTGTGATGTAGTCTACAGTGCTGCCCCATATCCTCCATAGCCAAACTGGATACCCTCTTCAACTCTTTCTGTCACTTTGCTTTGGATGCCCACCCTCTCACTCATCACTGCGACCTCTATCACTCACTTGCCTTCCCTTCTCTGGGCAACTGACATCTCTCTCACTGAGCTAAATTCATCTCTACATTCTGGTTCCACTTCCTCCCTTCTTACCTTTCTTCCTCCTTAACACTACCACCAACATCCCACTATTCACTCAGATTCACTGATGCCCGCCAGGGGCATCATTTAGGGGTTCGCCAGGGGTCGCATTCATGACCCCTATGAAAATTTAGCGACCCCTATGACAGGCTTGTGACCCTGCCCTTGCATGGCTTAGGATCGCTTGGCCGCCGCTGGCCGGCTTTAATTTAAAAAAAAAAAAAACTTTTTTTGCCTCCTGGCATTACATGTACCCGCAGCTTGTGCTGTGTGGAGGAGGTTTCAGGAGTTCTGTGCTGGCGTGGTGGTGTCCATGGTGCTGCGCCTCGTCTCTCAGCCTCCATCCCCCACTTATGACCCGACACCCATCCCTCCCCCCTCCCTCTTTTCAATGATTTCTTTTTCTTTTAATTTCCTGCCCTCAGCTGGAACCATGGTATCCTGTTATTGGTGTTGCCATGGCGTGAGAGGGTCACCTGACATAATTAGATAGAGCAGGAGCAGCAGCAGCATAAAAAATCCAGAAACCCAACAACCACCACATGAAACAAGTTGAAGAGTGCGAGCAAGAGTGCGAGACTCAAGTGGTTTCAGGCAGTTACTTACACTGGGTGAGCGGACAGTAACATTAAGCATTTTGTTTTTGTCACAGAGAAGGGCAATCCAGAAGCCATAGAGGATGCAATTGAATTAAGGCAAGTAAAGTAACTGCAGTAAACGAGCTGGGTACCGCAGGGCCGCCCCAGTAATCACAGCTGCTGTTTGCATTGCCGAGACCATTCCTCGGATAGTGTATGTGTGTAACTGGACGTGACCATTACAGTAGTCAAACTATGCCGGATTCAAGGCAGAGAACTGGTGGTGTGATTCCTGTGAAGTGTACATACGAAGTGTTGAGGGTCAGATCTATGGGTTGGTCCCCTTTCTGTCGCTTTGGGTCTAGGTCCTTGGATTTGATGTGTCTGCATTTCTCTGCTGTGTTTCCTGACCATTTGTATCTCGGTCACTGGGGAATTGTCTTTTAGTTTTCATTCGCTGAGCAGATTGGTGTGACATTACTATACTTTGACACAAACTAAGTATTACTTAGTTTCTCTAAACAAAAGCACAAGTTGTCATTTGTACAGAACTGCCTGTGTGTAGGCAGCGGGTAGCAGTGGGAGCTCATGTTCTGAAAAGTGAGAACATTTTGAATTGTATTTTGCAGGGGTATGGTTCTACCACAGTACTGCTTATAGATTTTATGAGCGACACTGTTTTGGATGTTATACGAAACGGTGCGTCCAGCGTCGGGGGTGAAATTGTCAACATTTATTATTGAGAGATTTTTTTCCAGATGGAGAATTCCAAATCACACAAGTGTGTCCGAAATGGAGCATTTTATCTACTTGGACTGTTTTTGAATGGTATTAGTAAACTTATTTGATAAAAAAAAGTCACACTTTACTTTTTTACTACTAATATTTCAGTAATGTTCTTATCTTAAGTAGTTTTCTGCAGCATTGTGTCAGTTGCTAAATGCAGCACACAGCACTTCGTGGAGAAACAGTTGTCCAAGGACCTTGGCAAAGGTTAAAAATCCTATTAAACCTTTAAGATTAAAATTGTTGCAATTTTAAGGGAAACAAAAGGGATCACAGCTCCCAGTGTTTTTTTTTTCTCTCCTGCTGCTCTTTCATTTTTTAGTAGGTGTCCCATGAGAAAGACATTTACAGAGACGAGGGGGGGTCAACACATGTTCTTTGTCAGGGTCTGTACAGCAGGTGTGGTATGTCTTTAAATTTTTGTTGATATGGTGACTTTCCTGTGATTTTTGTTTGCTGTTGTTTAGCAGCACTTAAAATATTGACTGTAGTATCCCTAAGGTTTTTTATGTCCCCCTGTTTGTGACTAAATACTTTTAGGGATGTCCGCAGTAGTGAGTAACAGTACTAATTCTTGATTGTTTTGTCAGCCATTATATGATCTTGTAAAAGTAGATTACAAATAAAAAGTCAAAATATGCCAATTTACAGACTTTAAGCATATGAAACGTACATGATACGTGCCCTAAGTATGACACTTGTATGTAGCAATCATATGGATAAAAGAGAGGTGGTTGTTTTCTTTCTGATTTTAGATGTCAACTAAAAACACTCTCTTTATAATATATATTTATCCACTGCTGTTAATTAAATTGTTTTTCATCATTCAGTTTAACAGATGAAATGACTGAACCAAGCCATTGATTCTTTCTCATGCTGTTTTAACACTTCTTAACATAACATGTGGTACATTTTTGTTTTCATTCCCCAGACAGCAGCAGCAGAGTGAAAATGTTAGGTAATTTGCTCTGTTCAGTATGTCATCAGTTAATATACTTTGACACTAGTGGTATTAAATGCATCTTGTTAGTGCAGAATTATATTTTGGTGAGGGTTTGAAAATTCTCATCTCCAGGTCCATTAGGAGGATTAGTTAGGAGGTTATGCTGAAGCTTTGGTGAATAAATATGGTAAAATGGTCAGGTTATGACTGAACATTATATTATTTTAGTGCCCCCCCCCCCCCAAAAAAGTCAAATCCCCGGTTGGGGCAGGCAGCCCCAGAGTTTGCCTTGTTGTTGTGTTGTTGTTAATTATAGGCAGAGTGAGTGCCAGAACAGTGGAGGTGTACTTTGGGTGGTAAGGCCTTGTACTTGGTACAAGTGAAGTGTCTGGTTTAAGGGGTAGCCTGGTAAAACTGGTGCTGTTGGAAAGGACATATCCCTTTTTCACCTGTGAATGTTCCTGGGTGAAGGCAGTTGTTTTTTTATAAAGGAAAGAGTAGCTTCTGCGTGCTTTTCAAGGCTGGCAAATTACAATATGCATCGAACTGGGAGTGTGCGGTGGCAATTGCCTTTGGTAGTTTGGCTAGCTCACACTGGAATTCACTCTAATAACTTAGTGGACTCTGTTTTCATGGATTTAGAAGTAAGAGGATAACCAATTTTGTTGAGAGTTGTTCACTGGATTCTGTTTGTTTCTAGTAATATGCCACAAACCGTTAGCAGCCATGGGAAACAAAGTGAATATTAGGAGCAACAGAAAAGTTAGAATGTGTTACTTTTAGAGTCCACTTTACACAACTTTTGTGTGACCTTCCCTCGCAATTCTCCCTGTGTCATGCCTATTTTATGTACATTTGGGCTACTGTTTTTATAACCGACTAGTCCCAGAGCTTCCATGAAAGTTTGATGTGTTCAGTATATTCTCACCACTAAGCTAAGAATGCCCCTTTGTCTAAAATTATTATGTCTGTCCAAATCATATACCAAATTCAGTCTTGGATTGTCTCATTTTTAGTGCCGAGGGCTTAATGTTGCCTATCCTTGTTTATCTTTGAACATTGTTATGTGACCAGGGTGATAGTTGGGAAGGTACTCTGAGCCCGGGGTAAAAGACTAGATTGTAAAAACTGACTTTTTGAAATCCAACATTTTTACTGATTTTTAATAATAACAGAACACATACTGAACAGTTTAAATTACAGAGTGAATTATTAATGCATATTACAAGGTATATACTTATCACACAAAGTTTACATGGGAAAACAGCTTCAACTTAACATGGTTACAGATCTTAAGACATGACTAAATACATGGATGCATGAAGAGAATTGCAAGTAATGGCCAACAATTATTACTGCTATTGCGATCGTAAATTCATGGTGGACGGTTGGGCAGTGGATGGTGGGGAGTGTAGCACATATGTGAGGAATGTGTGCCAGGCACTAGAATATCCCCTATAACTGAAATGTCCTGTTTTTGCCAGTCTGCACAGTTTAGTACATGGCCTCCTATTAAAAGCATGGGGTTGTGCCAGAGGGGCATGAGAGTTCAGGGGGGATAGCCCTGGTTGGGGGGGGTTGTTATCTGCATGACTCTTTCAGGTGGTAGAGTCTTTCTAACCCTAGTGGCAGCCTGGCAGAATGCAGCAGTTCAAACAATGGGATATGGTGGACCATGAGGGGTTTGAGGTCTACCCATCCCAGATGGTAGTGTTGAACAGGAGTGGACAGCCATCTTGATGTTCCACCAGTAATTTCCCATCTCAAATCAAATCAAATTTATTTATATTGCGCTTTTCAATAATCAAAGCGCACATACATAATAAAACAATCAGCAATAAAAACATAGATATAAAGCCTAAAAACAATAAAAAACAGAATAATCTATCCAATAAAAGCTTGTTCAAACAAATAGGTTTTCAACGCTGCCTTAAAGGACTCTGTGGACAGGCACTCTCAAATCCAACAAGGTAGAGAATTCCACAGGGTCGGGGCCATAAAAGCAAAAGCTCTGACCCCAGATGACTGAAGATGGACCGTGGGAATCTATAATAATCCCTCGTCGGTGGAGTGGAGTAAGCGGAGAGGGCAGTAGGGTCGAAGGAGATCATGCAAGTAGCCAAGTAGCTCAGCCCCTGACCATGTAGGGTCTTATAGGTCAGCAACGTGACCTTGAAGGTGATTCTCCACTGCACCGACAGCCAGTGCAGCTTGCGCAGCACAGGAGTGATGTGGCACGATCTTCCCAATCCAGACAGCAACCTGGTTGCTGTGTTCTGCACCAGCTGCAGGCAGTGGAGATCCACCCCCAGCAACCCTAGATATAGAGCATTACAGTAATCAAGACGCGAAAAAACAAAGGCGTGAACCAATACTGGAAGGTCACCGTGCGGAACTAGGTGTTTTATCCGGGCTACATTCCTCAGATGGTAAAAGGAAGACCTGACAACGACTGATACCTGTGCCTTCAGTGTCAGCTTGCTGTCAAGAATTACGCCCAGATTCCACACCTGTTCAGAAGGTCTCAACTGGTTTCCCCCTAGCACAAGGCCAGAGGGAAGCCCAGGAGTCAACTTCTCTATACGGTGACCCGGGTCCACTATCAACACCTCAGTCTTGACTGGGTTCAGTCTTAACCAGTTAGCACTCATCCAGTTATCTCAGGTTCTCAGGGATGAGATCTGGGCTTCTGCCAATTGTTTATGCAGGCTGTAGGCTAGCAGTTTCCCTTCTTTGTCACGACCCTCTCAAACAGCATGCTTCATCCTCAGTAGGTGCCAGACGTTTTTTTTGTGGAGGATGAGACCCTGGAGAAGGAAACAATAGAGATACTAGGTTCATAAAATGCCCAGTAAATCCACACTGGGCCACAAACCAAGATCCAAACCACCTCAGCTCGGCCCATTCTATCATGTAGGAGAATGTCATGATCTTCTGGATACCATATTTTCTAAATTAAATGTAACTAAACTGACCTGGTCTATAAAATCTTTATTCCCCTTTCTTAGTACTACTCCCACTTTTTTAGTACTGTTCTCTTGCTCCATAGATACGACCAGCACATGTTCTATGAAACTGTAAAAATCTGCTACCTTTGAAAGTGTTTGTCTTGGTCACTGTCAACTTGTTAACATGGATTAAGATACCATAACTCTTTTCTCTTTTCCATAAAATTACCTGATAAGCACAAGTATTGGTACCCTCACTATGTACCATAATATTCTGTGAACCATTTGAGATGGCCAAACAAGACTTGCTGCCCTCCTGCCCAGCATGCATCTGTTCATCCCTCCCCACCTTCAGTCATACAGACATTTGAAGGTGCCGACGGAAGCAGACCTACGGTCCATCGAGTCCGTCTGAATACAGCTGCATACATAATGACCTTGAGGCAATTAGAACATGAATCAAAGAACAGAAATCTCCCCAGGCATCTAGCCAAGCCCAATACACTTCTCTACTGGCTAGTTGTGCTTATTGAGATTTTGCCTTTCCAGTATTGGCCAAATACAAATTCTAGCAGCATTTTCTTAGTGGGCTCTGTCAGGTTCACCCCCTGGACTGAGATGGTATTCTTTCATTCTACAAAGTGGGCCTAATAAAACTAATCTGTTACCATATTTAGTGCTGTTGAGCTAATTGTTAGCCTGCATTCCTTTTGGAATCTCCATCGTAATGTAGTACTGCACTATATTTTGTTTGCAGTCTTCTTGGCATTTTCATTTCAGTTAACGTGCTAATTAGGCTGCAGCAGTGAGAGGGCTGTAGCTCAAAAATTTGCTGTACTTTACTGGTGTGTGTGTGTGTGTATATCGCGCAGCTAAAGTTAGGGTTGAGCATCAAGGTCGATGTTAAAGCAAAACATTTGCAGGTTTATAACTTTTGCACCACTTGTCCAATTTGCCTGCCTGTCTTGTTGACAGTATAGCACAAAAGATTAAGGCTATGAGCTGCTAATGAGCTTCATCCTGTAGACCTGGGTTTGATAGTCTGGCAGTATAGCACAGAGGTTTAAGGCTATGAGCTGCTAATGAGCTGCATCATGTAAACCTTGGTCTGATTCCCCTCAATCTCCACTTGTATACTGTGTGACTCTGAGTAAGTCACTTAACCAGACCAAAACTCCCAGGTCACCCCTGAAAAGAGGCACTTGTGCCTAGTGGGTTTTAACTGGATTAAAAAAAAACTCCCCTTACCACCAGCCTCTGGACCTTGCCACTGAGACACCTCTCCACCCATTTCACCAGTTTGCCCCATACCCCAATCCCCTTCAGTTTACCTATCAGTGTTTTATGTGGCACTGATTTGAAGGCCTTACTTAAGTTGAGGTAGACCACAGCCATTGGGTTCCCTTGGTCTACTTCTGACGTGACCCAGTTGTAATTCTGGATTGGGTAGGACAGGCAAGACCACCCCTCCATTAAGCCATGCTGCTGCCGGTCACCCAGGCCATTATTATTAATGAACTCTACCAACTTCTCCTTGAGGATTTTTTCCATTGCCTTCCCTGGGATGGATGCCAAGCTCACCAGCCTGTAGTTCCCAGGCTCCTTCCTAGACCCTCTTTTGTGCAGTGGCACAACAGTAGCTGTTCTCCAGTCCGCCTTCCATCTCTCTCTGTTTGTAGACTACCACTCCTTTTTTTTCCTTTTCAGGATCCGTCCCTTCATTATACAAAGAGGGCTGTGTCACCTCGACCATAGGTCTTCGGAAGCTTTTCTATAAGTAGTCTGCCAGACACATTTTGTGATGTCTTGGCTTCTGCCTTCCATCTCTCTCTCTGGGCATGACAGAGTGACCCTCTACTTTGTTGAAGTTGATGGGCTAGTCCAAGTAGTAAAAGTGTTTGTAGACTACCACTCCTTTTTTTTCCTTTTTAGGATTTCGTACGCAAGGCAGGACTGGGACCAGGACTGGGACATCCGTCCTTTCATCATACAAAGAGGGCTGTGCCACCTCAACCCCAGGTCTTTGGAAGCTTTTCTGTAAGTAGTCTGCCAGACACATTTTGTGATGTTTTGGCTTCTGCCTTCCATCTCTCTCTCTCTCTGGGCACGACAGAGTAGGGTGAAGTAATCTGGAGGACCAAAGATGTTTTACTGCATATATTACCTCAGGTGGAGTGGTGGACATATGAGGTGTCTAGAGAGGAGGTTGGGAAGGAAATAAAAGGGTTAGAGGGAAATAAGACAAACTCACAGGGGACACGTGTTGTCCCACCCCAGGTAACTGAGGAGTTGGCTGAAGTCCTGAGAGGGCCATTTTGGAAAATTGTACAGTGTCTGTTTGTCCCTAAGAGAGTGAAGCCTATGCACCCTGTTGACTGGAGAAGGGCAGCAGTGGTACCACAGCACAAGGGTGTTTTGAGGAAAGATATGGGTAACTATAGACCAGGCTGTCTCATTTCTATCACTGGTAAGGAGATGGAAGGGTCAAAGATACTGAAGAACAGGCTGGATGACATCTTGAATGCCAGTGGGCTGACAGATAAGCAGCATGGCTTCACAGAACGGAGGTCTTTCCATTCCATGTTTATACAGTTCTATGACTGAGTGACAGGCGAAGTGGATAATCATAAGGGGAACAGAGTGGATGTGGTTATCAGTACTTCAGCAAGGCTTTCAGTGCCATGCCACATAGGAGGTGTATAGGGAAAGTAAAAGGTATAGGGGTGGGGCAATGGCAGACAGTAGGAAATAGATGTAAGGAATTGGTTCCATAACACCATCTACCATTGAGGAGTAGACTTACCTGTGTTACCACTTTGTTTTAAATAATAATTTTTCAGGTTCACAGGTACAGTTAAATGTAAAATTTACACCCATATGTTAATGTTTTAATTCCCTGATATCATCACTGTTTGCAGATTTTGTAATTTGACTGCACACTGGTGATTTCTTTAGACTTTATGCACATTTGAATTCGTAACTGTTTTCCACAGGTTGCAAAACTGATATCTGATTTGCTAATCACTGGGCATAGCTTCTGGCAGGCCAGACAACTGCTAAATTCCTTCTTTAGTTGCCTTCACTGATTAAATTTCTTTGAAGTTGGCTGCTAAATAAGTATTACTGAAATGTCTGTCTAAGAAGAAGGCATCCAGTGATCCAAAGCAACCATTGGTGCTTCAGTTATTTGCTAAGAAAAGAATAACAGCACATACTGCACGTGCTGAACACACAGTGAAGAAATCAAGACCTGAAGATAGTGTTCTGTCAACTGGTACGCATGAATCTGATAGTAGTAGTATAGTTTCAGAGCTTAGTTATACTTCTACAGGCCCATTACTTGTTGCTTCACCCTCACCCTCTGATGCATGTGAAAGCACATCCTCCGATGCATGTGAAAGTACGTCATTGCCATCTAGTGAAAGCCACTCATTTTCAGTGGGTGAGTGTGTTGATCATGATACTGTGCCAACTGACATAGCTGCTACTCCTTACCAAGCTCCAGTTCAGCCAAAGTATGTTTTCCCTATGACAAAATCACATAAATTTAATGGTGATTACAAAACTCATAAGTGGGTAGAATATTCAGCACAGAGAGATGCTGTATACTGTTTTGCATGCAGGCATTTTACTAGCACTCGTACTGCACCTGGAGGTGGAGGTCGTGAACGTGGAAACATTCCTTTTGTGGATATTGGTTTCTGTAAATGGGAAAAATTGGTAGTGCCGTAAGAAAGCACAGCGAGTCTGAGAAACACAAAGCTTCTGTTGTAGCATGGTGTGAATTTAACCATATACAGTCTTCACCAGGACATCAGTCAGTTGCGAGATGGCTTGAAAAAAATAGGGACATTGAAATTGAAGAAAATAGACACCATGTTGAATTACTACTGCATGCAGTTTGTTACCTAGGATGGCAAGGTCTTGTTTTCAGAGGTGGTGATGAGTTGACAAATTCCGATAACAAAGGCAATTTTATTGCATTTCTGGAAACATTATCTGCACATGACTCAAAATTAAAAGAAAAAATGTCTAGGAGATACAGTCATTATACTTCTCCAGAGTATCAAAATGAGTTGGTTAACATAGTGGCAACATTAATATGAGAGAAAATTGTAAGTACAGTTACAAAATATTTCTCTGTATCAGTCGATGAAACTAAGGATGTATCACGCAAAGAGCAGCTCAGCGTTGTAATCCATTTTGTTGACAGTGATGGTAATATCTGTGAAAAACCACTTGGCTGCTACCACATGGATAAACTGGATGCTGGTAGTTTGGCTGGTGCCATCAGTCAGGCAGTATGTCAGGCTGGACTGCAGTGGAAGCACTGTGTGGCACAGTGCTATGATGGAGGCTCTGTCATGAGTGGGTGCTTCAGTGAAGTACAAGCAAGAATAAGAGAGATTGCTCCTCAAGCTGTTTGTATTCATTGTCATACACACAGACTGAATCTTGTCTTGGTGCAAACAATTAATAATATATCAGAAGTGAAAGAATTTTTCAGCATCTTACAGGCTGTATATGTATTCATTGCTCAAAGTTCACCAAGACATGAGTTGTTTGTTAAAGCTCAGAAAGAAGAAGGTCTACAAGTTCTGGAACCAGAACAACTGTGTGGTATATGGTGGTTTTACAGGTACAACTGTGTCAAGAAATTTCAGCTGCGTCTAGAGTCCATTATTATAACACATCATGCTATTCAGTCACAAAAGACTGACAAAGAGGCAAGTAGTGAAGCAAAAGGTCATCTGTTTAAAATTGAGAAATTCACCTTTGTAGTAACACTGTACAGCCTAGAAACAATTTTAAGGAAGATACAATCTGTGTCTGAGGAACTTCAGTGAAAAGATCTGTATTTGCCAAGGGCCTGCGATCTTCTCCAGTCTTCGAAAAGTGAGCTCTTGTCTCTATGTGATGATTCACAGTAGCAAAAGATTTAGAAGGAGGCACAACAAGCCGCTGATCACTGTGGCATTGATTATGATGTAGAAGCCACTCAGCACACAGGAAGGCCACTGCACAAACATCAGTTGAGCTGAAAACTGACGGAATTTTTTGTTTCACCTACTTTGGGGAAACAGACTGAGAATATAAAAATTCGGTAAAATTCTGCAAGATCTAACAGTGACAGGCTTAAACAGGAAATGTACCTGGCCTGCATTGACAGGTTTGTTACTGAACTTGATTCATGCTTCACAAGTAATCTGGAGCTCTTAAAAGCTGTTGCTGCTATCAACCCAAAGGATTACAGTTTTCTGAATTACTCTGCTTTAAAGGTCCTACAGAATCTTACCCAGGGGCAAATATAAACACGATTGTGTTAGAGTCACAGCTGTAATCAGCAAAGGCATACCTATAGAACAAAAATATGCAAAGTATTCATTGTGTCAGACAACAGTTGCAATGCCTTTGTAATGCATTTTCCGAAGTCCTGGAGATTTTGAACCTGGTGCTGGCACTCCCTGTGACCACAGCTTCAAATGAGTGTTTCTTCTCATGCATGAAAAAAGTGAAAACTTACTTAAGAAACAGTTGTGGTGACAGACGACTCAGTGACTTAATGGTGATGGCATGTGAGCCACTGGAGGTGAAACAGCTAGACCTGTTGGTAGCAATAGACAGATTTTCTCAGATGCGTTCAAGAAGATACCCATTACTGAAATAACATTACTATCTACAGTATAGTCAGCCATCAGTCATGTCTGCTACCAGTGTCTCCAGTCAGCCACCAGTTCGGTGCACCAGTTCTGTCCCAGTCAGCTCAGCAACAAGTCCAGTTTGCAAGTTGTGCCTCCAGTGAGCAACCAGTCCAGTGTGCCAGCAGTGTTACCAGTCAGCCAGCAGTTCAGTCTGCCAGTAGTGTCTCCAGTCAGATACCAGTCCAGTTTGCAAGTTGTGCCTCCAGTCAGCAACGAGTCCAGTCTGCCAGTAGTGTCTCCAGTCAGATACCAGTCCAGTTTGCAAGTTGTGCCTCCAGTCAGCAACGAGTCCAGTCTGCCAGCAGTGTCTCCAGTCAGCCAGCAGTCCAGTCTGCCAGTAGTGTCTCCTGTCAGCCAGCAGTCAGTGTGCCAGTTCTGTCCCAGTCAGTTCAGCAATGAGTCCAGTTTGCAAGTTGTGCCTCCAGTCAGCAACCAGTCCAGTCTGCCAGCAGTGTCTCCAGTCAGCCAGCAGTCAGAGTGCCAGCAGTGTCTCCAGTCAGCCAGCAGTCAGTGTGCCAGTTCTGTCCCAGTCAGCTCAGCAACGAGTCCAGTTTGCAAGTTGTACCTCCAGTCAGCAACCAATCCACTCTCCCAGCAGTGTCTCCAGTCAGCCAGCAGTCAGTGTGTCAGTTCTGTCCCAGTCAGCTCAGCTGCCAGTCAAGTTTGCAAGTTGTGCCTCCAATCAGCAACCAGCCCAGTATGCCAGCAGTGTCTCCAGTCAGCCAGCAGTCAGTGTGCCAGCTCTGTCCCAGTCAGCTCAGCAACGATTCTAGTTTGTAAGTTGTGCCTCCAGTCAGCAACCAGTCCAGTGTGCCAGCAGTGTTACCAGTCAGCCAGCAGTCCAGTCTGCCAGTAGTGTCTCCAGTCAGCCAGCAGTCAGTGTACCAGTTCTGTCCCAGTCAGCTCAGCAACGAGTCCAGTTTGCAAGTTGTGCCTCCAGTCAGCAACCGGTCCAGTCTGCCAGCAGTGTCTCCAGTCAGTCAGCAGTCAGTGTGCTAGTTCTGTCCCAGTCAGTTCAGCAACGAGTCCAGTTTGCAAGTTGTGCCTCCAGTCAGCAACCAGTCCAGTGTGCCAGCAGTGTTACCAGTCAGCCAGCAGTCCAGTCTGCCAGTAGTGTCTCCAGTCAGATACCAGTCCAGTTTGCAAGTTGTGCCTCCAGTCAGCAATGAGTCCAGTTTGCCAGCAGTGTCTCCAGTCAGTCAGCAGTCCAGTCTGCCAGCAGTGTCTCCAGTCAGTCAGCAGTCCAGTTTGCCAGTAGTGTCTCCAGCCAGATACCAGTCCAGTTTGCTAGCAGTGTCTCCAGTCAGCCAGCAGTCTAGTCTGCCAGTAGTGTCTCCAGTCAGCCAGCAGTCCAGTCTGCCAGCAGTGTCTCCAGTCAGCCAGCAGTCCAGTTTGCCAGTAGTGTCTCCAGTCAGATACCAGTCCAGTTTGCCAGCAGTCTAGTCTGCCAATAGTGTCTCCAGTCAGCCAGCAGTCAGAGTGCCAGCAGTGTCTCCAGTCAGCCAGCAATCCAGTCTGCCAGCAGTGTCTCCAGTCAGTCAGCAGTCCAGTTTGCCAGTAGTGTCTCCAGTCAGATACCAGTCCAGTTTGCCAGCAGTGTCTCCAGTCAGCCAGCAGTCTAGTCTGCCAGTAGTGTCTCCAGTCAGCCAGCAGTCCAGTCTGCCAGCAGTGTCTCCAGTCAGCCAGCAATCCAGTTTGCCAGTAGTGTCTCCAGTCAGATACCAGTCCAGTTTGCCAGCAGTGTCTCCAGTCAGCCAGCAGTCTAGTCTGCCAGTAGTGTCTCCAGTCAGCCAGCAGTCAGAGTGCCAGCAGTGTCTCCAGTCAGCCAGCAGTCAGTGTGCCAATTCTGTCCCAGTCAGCTCAGCAACGAGTCTAGTCTGTTAGTTGTGCCTCCAGTCAGCAGCCAGTCCAGTGTGCCAGCAGTGTTACCAGTCAGCCAGCAGTCCAGTCTGCCAGTAGTGTCCCCAGTCAGATATCAGTCCAGTTTGCAAGTTGAGCCTCCAGTCAGGTCCAGTCTGCCAGCAGTGCCTCCAGTCAGCAACCAGTCTAGTGTGCCAGCCTTTTCTCCAGTCAGATACCAGTCCAGTGTGCCAGCAGTGTCTCCAGTCAGCCAGCAGTGTGCCAGCAGTGTCTCAACTCAGACACCAGTCGTCAGCCAGCAGTCCAGTGTGCTAGCAGTCTCTCCAATCAGATATCAGTCAGTGTGCCAGCAGTGTCACCAGTCAGCCAGCAGTCCAGTATGCCAGCAGCCAGTGTCTCCAGTCAGCTTAGCTACCAGTCCAGAGACAGTCTGCCAGTTTTGTCTCGTCAGCTACCAGTCCAGTTTGGCAGTAGTGTCCCAAACTAGTCAGCAGTCCAGTGTGCCAGCAGTCACCTTCCAGTACTTCCAGTCACCTACCATCCCAATCTCCAGTGTGCCAGCAGTGTCTCCAGCCTCCAGACAGATAATAACACTCCTATGTTCTTTGCCTTACCACTTTCATGGGTGTTTGGGAGGGAGTTTATGTTCTTTTACATTATTGTAAGAGGGAGTAGTAGCCTAGGTGTGGAGAGTTACAGAGTACTTTCATTTGTTTTGCTGCAGTAATTGGAAGTCTGGAAGACTTTGTTTTGTGTAACCCTGGGACTCAGTTCTTTTTCCTTTATTACAATTTTTCTTTACAGGTTTTTTGGTGTACAATTTTACTAGGATCTTTTTCTTTTATTACTTTTTTCTTTACAGGTTTTTGGTGGGTGAGTTTTAGTCGGTTCTTTTTCCTTTTATTATTTTTTTTCTTTACAGGTTTTTGGTGTGATTTTTTCATCAGTTCGTTTTCCTTTTATTACTTCTTTTACAGGTTTCGGTGTGTCATTTCTTTTACTAAGCTCTTGTTTTAACAGAGAAGAAGTAAAGTTCTCTCAGTTCTTTAGTTTCATGGTTCAGAGTATGCTTTCATAACAGTATAATTTCTTTCATGTTTTGATGTGTATTTTTGAGACGGTTCTTTATTTTTACCAATGTGTGGCTTAGCTTGCGTAGTGCCAGTCATTTGACATGAACAGTGTGGTAATATTTTTTGGACACAGACAGTGTGGTAATATAATATTGTTTAATATTTGTGCAGTTGAGGAATGGGACTTTCACTATACTGATGATTCCATAATTTGAAAACTAGCTATTTAATTTAAATCAACATCTGTAATGACCCATTTCAGATTTATATTCAGACTTTACTATCCAATTCATACCCTTTTTTTAAATTACTTAGTAACTAGCTCTATGTCACATTGACAAATGCCACCCTTTCTGGCCCCGCCCACTCCGTGGCCCCACCCACATCGTGCCCCCCCACCTTGCTACCCCTATGATTCTGCTGAAATGATGCCCCTGATGCCAGCTCCCTTTCGATCCCTCACCAATCAACAACCACAAGTCATTCAGGGTTCTCACACCACCTCCCTAAAATCTGGAATGCACTTCCCCCCAAAATTCACCATTCCTCATCCCCTACATCCATTTCATCCACCCTACTTAACTTCTACTCCACTAACTGCACCTGTACGTAACCCCTCCATCCCTATTCTCTATCCTGCCACCACCCAGCCAACAACTCCAAAGCACTTAACAGCTCCTTATGTATTAGCTCTTATGAAAGACCGATTGTACAGCCCCTTGTTCTCTTTGACTGTATCTGTGACAAATCGTAACAACTTTATTGTACCCTAATTTTAACTGTATGATGTATGTGTGATTAACTGTTGTATTGGCTCTGTAACCTATTTTATCAATATTTTGTATCCAACATTCATATACATAACTTGTACCTGTTATGGCAATTGTGTATGTATCCTTTCCCAACATGTACCCCCCCCTTCCCCAGGATGTACTGTGTGATGAGCAATTTCGATTGCTCAGTGTACTTTTCTGGTGAAACTTTTCAATAAATAAACAATAAATAAAATAAGTCTCACAACCCCAAAACTATACAGTTTGTTAACCTGTCTTCTGTGGGGAACAGCGTTGAAGGCTTTCCAAAAGTCAAGCTAGGCAACATCCACTGCCCCCCCCAGCTATCAACCACCCTCATCACCCAATAGAACAACTTGATCAGGTTTGTCTGACATGACCATCCTCTTCTGAAGGCATGGTGATGGATGTCCTGCCACTCACTATCGTCCAGGTATCTAATTGCCTGTTCTTCAATAGTGCATCCATGACATTACCCACCACCAACGTGAGGATGACCGGGCGATAACTGCACGCATCCTCCATGCTGCCACTCTTGTGAAGTGGCACCAGGCATGCCCTCTGACACCAAAACTGTATCTAGGGACAAGTTGAACATCCTTGCTAATGTTGCCACCAGCTCCTCCCTTAACACCCAGAGCACACTAGGAAGAATGGTGTCAGGACCCGACCCATAGCCTTCTCAACTCTTAACAAAAGTTGAAATGCATGAACAGTGTAGTGCCAGTTGTAACACATCTAACCTTCATGCATTTGCTGGGCTGTGATACGTCTCAGCTTGTAAGTGATGTTGGTATGGAGAGCACTACATTGGGCTTAAAATGTCTGCCCTGGTCATCACCATCTTTAAAATATCATCAGGAAAACAACATAATGGCATGATTTGAAATTGTGTCATGATGCACACTAAAGCTGTATAGACATGTTATTTATCCATGAACACAGAGTTGCACCACATAAGGCACATCCTGTAATATGGTAGGCTATGTGTCACCTTGTTCACTGTTGGCTACACACACTGTGTTGTGCTGCCATGTTGCCACAGGATCAGTTCAGCATTGTGAATGATGCACGTGTATCTGTTGTCTGCCATCAGACACATGATTCACTTCAAAATTAATCACAGAACCTATCAGTGTGCATTTTGGAGTAATTTTACTGTTACACAATTAGATGTACAAGCGACCAGTTGCACCACTGAGGTAATCACAGATGCGTGTTGATAAGAGGCCCTGGCACAATGGCACCACACAAGTAACACAGGCTCAGTAGGTACGATGAACGGGCCACGTGTCAATACATGAACAGTAGAACTGACACTGTGTCACTGGCAACAAGAAACATTGGCCTTGTCAACAGTACCACATGAACACACAGGGATGGACGCATTCGGGATATAACTGGTATGTGAATGTTATTAAGCAATCACGTGGACGTTGGGGGTAGGAGATGAACATGCTTCTTCAAAGGAGGAGAAGGAAGTGGAGGCAATAGACACAGGGGACATGAAGGTATCTGCACAGTGTAAGTGTGCGGTAGCAAGGTTGAATCGGATGATGTGGTGCATTGCCAGTGTGATCTCATACAGAAAACCATCCTGGAGTCCATTGTCATCCAGAAATGGCACCAGCATCACCTTAAGGATTGTCTCCATCAGCTTCTCCATGATGGATGTCAGGCTTACAGGTCTGTAATTGCCTGAATCATCCTTAGTGCCACTTTTATGGAGGGGCACTACGTTGTCCATTCTGCAGTCCTGTGGTCCACAAGTGGTCCAGCCATTACCTCTGCCAGTTCTCTCAGCATCCTGGGATGTATGCCATCCAGACCTGGTGCATTATCTACCCTCAGACCCCACAGACCCTCAATACCCTCCCTGTCTGTCACCCCTCCCTGCCCACCCACCCTACTCCATGCGGAAGCTGCCCACCATTCTTCCTCGTGAATACAGAACAGAAGTACTGATTTAGAACTTCTGCCTGTTCTGCTCCTTTCTCTGCTCACCGCCCCCCCCGTTCTTCTTGATTCTCCTTGCATGACATGATAGAGACCTTCAAATATTGAAAAGGCATTAACAAAATGAGAATGGGTGAAGTGTTCCAGTAAGAGCTGGGAAGGGTCAGCTGAGAGGACAGTCTGAAGCTGGAAGGGAGGGGAAATTCAAGAGGGAGATGGAGACACAATTGTTCCAAGAGACAGTGGTGGCGAGAAGGAACACACTGCCAGAGTAGTTACCATAAATGAAGACAGCACATAGCTTTAAACAGGGATGTGATACAGTCAGTGGTAGGGTAAGGTCATACAATAACATAATTGTGGGGTACACCATGGAGAGTGAATGGAGGTAGTGCCAGCTTCAGTGGTATTAAACTGCAAGCTGCATAGTCAGGAACAATTAATAGACCAGTGAGCCTTTTCAGCCAGCTAATTTGTATGTTTGTAAGTGCCATCACTTCTTTGTACAAGGATCACTGTAATAGGTAAACCAATCAAGGATCAGTGTGATAACTACTAATGGGTATTGCAGAAGGATTAGTGTAGAACAGTCAGTGCCATCGGACTAGTGTAAGTGACCATGGGTAACTTATGATGTAGAACTTCAACCCTTGCTATTGCCGACAAAGTAGTAATGAAAAGCATGTGTGCACCATTGCTGCAAGTGGCATTGACAGACCAGTGCACCATGATCAGTGAAGTGGCGAAAGTGAAAGCGCACAAATTAAAACAGAACATTACTTGGTGGTGAGTCTCAAAGGGAAACATGGTGATTGCAAACACCACACTTCACAAAGTACTTCTTCTCTGAAGAAGCCTCCAGGTGAAACGTAAGAACTACCTGCTACACTGGTTTGCAGCACTCTGTATCTCGATGGAAGAATAAACATGTTCATTTGTTACTGAACTGAATATTCGTTTGTGTCCTTACTGCTGGGGTGAGTGCGACACTTAATAAATCTACACTAAAAGTAGTACAGGGTACTGATCCTGTAAAAGTGGCGCAGTGTGTGTGACATCACTCCAGAGCCCCCCGGCTCACATCAGCAAGCAAAATGAGACCAGATAAAGTCATACTGACCAGGAATGCATGGAAGCACTGGAGTACACCTGCACTATAGCTACTATTGCAGGACCCTTTCCAGAGGTGTGCTGTGTAAGTGACCATGAATAGCACATCGATGGATGGAAAATATTCAGGAAGAATGAGACAGATACAAAAGTCATTTACTTTAATGGTTTTTCAGTCTTACAGCACAGTATCAAATAACATACACAGGAGACCACTTCTAAATGCCTTACCCCCACACTGTTATGCAAACCTGCTCATAAACAAGGAATTATTTACAGTGCAACAACTGGCAGGAGTATCACTTACATTTTGTGAAGTAGTCTGTGTCTCTGAAATGATCAGCACAAATGACATGAAGTTGTTTTTTTTTTAACAGAAATGAATTGCAATCAATGTCATCCCGCTGCAGAAACGACAACCACTGTTTTCTTAATTCTGCACTAGATGAGGTCACGTGATGCAGGCAACCTAGTGGCGGCAGAGATACAGGGCTCCTGTCCTCAACATTACATCTTCATCTTTTGCAACTAGATTTCAGCTGAAAACTACCTAATAACCACCAGAATGAGGAGAGGGCATCTTCAGCATTCGATTTCAACACCACTTACATCGCAATTGGGAGTTTATCTTCTGCAATGAATGCAGATATGAAGATGGCCCAGCTCAAACACACGCCTCCTTCCTTGCCTGAAAAGCTTCTCAAAAAGATTAGACCTCATTGGGGAGCCTCCAGCTCCAAAAACCTTGCAACTGTACCATCAGTCCCACTCACGGAGGATCGGTTTTTGCAGGAGTTACTACCATTTAGAGAGACTTTACTTGATATTTCTACAGAGATTAAATCAATTAGAAGTGATATGTTGGATTTGGCTAAAAGAGTTGGGGACACGGAGGCCAGAACCACCTCTTTGGAAAAATGGAGGGATAGAGTGGATCCAGAGAAAATTCAGTTCTGACAGCAAATTAACAAGCTGCAACTAAAAACAGAGGATCTTGAAGGTAGGAGCCGGAGGAATAATATACTAATAATGGGCCTCCCTGAAACAGAAGAGAACCCCAATGTTGTTGCATTCATTCAGAAATTACTGCAGAAAATAATGGTTCTCCCCTCAGGGGCAACTATCAAATTGAAAGAGCCCACCGGTCACTTAGAGCTTGACCCCAGCCTGGATCCCCACCAAGACCTCTAGTTTTAAAATTTCTGAGCTACGTAGAAAGGCAACATGTGTTAAGCAAGGTTAAGGAGCTCCAATTAATTACATGGGAAGGCTCCAAACTTCGTCTCACTCAGGATTTACCATTCGAGACACGACAAAAACGATCAGCCTTCCACCCCACAGTTACCAAACTCATAGCAGCGAGCATCCCATTCAAAATTTTATACCCTGCCAAACTTCAAGTATCCCTAGCTGGCTCTTGGATCTCTTACAATTCTCCGACTCTAGCCATGGCCGACCTGAAGATCAGACTACCGGAGCTGTTTAAATAAGGTTGATCATCTTGACTGGACAATATTCTGTGCGATAGTATAACCTCTCTGATTAAAAATAAAAGTTTTGTGTGATTTTGGACTTTGCCTACCCGTTGCTGAACTGTGCTCCTGCCCTGGACTTGGCACGCTTTCATTGGTTGGGCCTGATATCCTCATCAGCAATTCCAGTTTTTTAACGCAGAGAGCAGCCCTTGACATGGGACCATTTAATTATGTAGGAGCTGTTTACACTGGGTATGGTAAGGAGGGGTGATATTACCACTTGGGACCAATACTGGTCCATTCGTTTTTGTTTCCTCCTCTACATTTCCTTCACTCTAATATGAGGGCAAACCAGGACTGCACCATTCCAAGTACAGTCTCCCTTTATTTTTTCCTTTTTATAAGCGTTAGCTCAGGTTATATAGCTAGATAGGATGTGTTATACCGCCATCGAGGTGCAGGGATATGACCATTACTTTTTTTGTTTGGGGAAGGAAGGCTTGAAACAATCGTTACCGATTTCATTAGGCTGCCAGAATTCTCCAAGACAAATGTATAACTCTCTGGCTATGTAGTGGCAAGGTTTAATCTGCTTAATTTCTTTTGGGTCTCCAAGTGTATATTATTGGCCCATTCTGAGTTCGCCAAGTGGGGTGCATAATTTCCACATTCAAACACATCCCACCTCGAGGATATGTTGGGGGGATGGGATTGCCCTGGCTCGATCAAGCTCAGGGTCAGCTGCACAATGTGCCTATTTTGGGGGGGTTCGGCTCCTTCACATTCCTTTTATTTGTAGTCTGGTGGTTTGGGCTATTTAAGTTGTCAGCTTTTAGATATGTCCAACACCAGCATACAATACCTTTTATTTATACCTCATCCATATGGGTACTGTGTTTAGGAGCCGCTTGGGGGGGTCTCCCTTATGGGGGTTTGTTTACAAGTAACTTGAGAGTTTTTTTTCTTAGGGAGGCTTGTGTAAATAATTGCTGGGGTTGGTCTGGGAAGGGGGGGCTTCTACTTCTATATGTGTTTTTGACCTCTCGTACTGAACCAGTTCTGTGTCCTGTGCCTACTAATCCTTTTGGGAGAGTCAGGCTTAATCCAAAGTTGAGTGGGAGGGGGGCAACTTCACTGGTTTCAGGACATTGCAATTTTATGGCTAATTTTTCACTTGATCTGTCTATGTTATTCCAATTAATTATATGTACAATGTTGTGGTGGGCGGGGATTGGAGTGCACCTCATGTTCAGCTACTTCCACTGACCTTATTTGCCTCTTGAAGGATTAACTGGCTTATTGTCAGGTATGGCTAATAATAACTGTAAAATAGTTTCTTGGAACGTCAGGGGAGTCAGAGATCCTACAAAGTGATATCAAGTCCTCAAGCATTGTGCCCTACTTAGTGCAGACATAATTCTGTTACAAGAAACTCACCTACTGGTAAGGGAGGCTATTTGGCTGCGCAGACTAGGGCTCTCACAATTTTTGCAGCAGGGGTTTCCTCATCAAGTAAAGGAGTAGCTATTCTGATAAAAAATATGATTCCATTTCAAGTAGACTCCACAGTAATTGATCCCAGTGGTAGATATGTTTTTGTTAAAGGCACTCTCGTGGGCACCACAGTGTTAATAGGTTCCATATATGGGCCACCAGGTGGGGAACCATCATTCTTTATGGAGCTTGCCAGTAAGATAGCTCCACTCCTCCCTATCTCCCTGATCCTGGGAGGAAACTGGAATGTACCCCCCCCAACCAAGATCTAGACAGGGCACATAGACCCTTAAAACCACCCTCTGCATCCCAAAGAGCACTAAACGATTTTGTAGACACGCTGGGGCTCTGTGATCCGTGGCGTTTATTTAACCCATCACACCAGTTGTTTACGTTTTACTTTAATATTCACCAATCATGGTCCAGGTTGGATTATGTTCTAATTAGTATTCCTCTGTTATCAGGTTTACATCAAACAGGTATTGAACCAATAGTACTATCGGATCACTCACTGGTTTGGGTAGACCTATCCCCTTCCCCAGCTAGTCCCAAAGCTAGGTCGTGGAAGCTGAACACACAATTATTGAAGGATAAAAATATTATCTCCAAAATCCAGTCTACCATCCAAACCTTCATAGATACTAATATGGGCTCAATTCAAATGGAAGTCCTACTTTGGTGCACCTTAAAATGCTATATTCATGGCGAATTCATTAAATTAGCCTCTAGAAGGAAGAAAATGAGAGAAAAAGAAGACTTATCCCTACTAGCCCAAATAACAGCGGTAGAACTTTCCCTATCCTCTTTAACAACCCCAGTCACCCTATCAGAGCTTCTGGATCTTAGGAATAAATATGCTGACCTCTTAAGAGAAAGAGCAGAATATGCAATTTTGAAAACTAAATCTACCTATATAGATCAAAGGGAAAAAGCGGGGGAAACTTTTAGCTCTCAGGCTTCGTAAATTAGAAAGTTCAAGAATCATATCTTTCATCCAGGCTCCAGATGGCACCATAAAAACGGCTCCTATAGATATAGCTTTTACCTTTGAGAACTTTTATAGTACTCTTTATGGGAAAAGAGCTTTAGTGGCATCTTCTCAAAATATAGAAAGTTATTTAGACTCTCTTACCCTTCCCTCCTTACCAGAACACTCTCAAACTTCCCTGATGGCACCTATAACCCTGGAAGAGATAGTGGTGGCTATAAAGGACCTAGCCCCAAACAAAGTCCCAGGGCCTGATGGCTTTCCCACCAACTTTTATAAATCCTTTGTCAAAGAACTGGCACCTCTTCTGCTCAAACTATACCAGTACATGCTTGAAGCTAAACCCTTAGATCCTACTTTATTGGAGGCAACAATAATTCTTCTCCTGAAACCTGACAAACCCCACCTGCTACCGGGAAGTTATCGACCGATTTCCCTTTTAAATTATGATATTGAGATACAGACTAAAATACTTGACCTACATATAAGAAAGGTTTGGTCCCCACTTCTTAGTCTGGAGCAGGTGGGATTTGTCCCAGGCAGGTCTTCTGCAGATCACCTTAGGAAACGCACCCATATTTTCCAGGCAGCCCGCTTATCTCAATCTTCCATGACCCTACTCTCAATGGACGCCGAGAAAGCCTTTGACAGGGTGGACTGGGTAAGTTTCTCACTGACTCTGAGAAAGATGAGCTTTCCTCCCCTCTTCATTCAGTGGATACCAGGCCACATATTCATCCCCTTCAGCAAAAGTTCACTGTAATGGAGTCTTCTCCTCTAGGTTTCCCCTTCATTCAGGTACGAGACATGGCTGTCCCCTTTCACCCTTCTTTTTTAATCTCTCCTTGGAGCCTCTCTTGTGCTGCATTAAACAGTCTCCACAAATAAGGGGGATCTCAATATTTAACCATACTCTTACCCTTTCTGCATTATGACCAGGAGCTCCTGCCACTCTTGAGGACTGACCTTTTCTTAAATCTGTTGCAACAGTTCTTCTGTTTCTAAGCCTAATCTGTCCTTTACTATTTCTAGTCCATAAGGTTGGCCACCTTTGGGCACCCCCTTCTCCCTCCCTTGACTATGCTACAGTGTCCTCTTTTATTTTCATTTTTCCCTCTTAGGTCCTCGTACAGGGAGGTTATTGTAGTGACCTCTAAGTATATGTAAAACAGATTGTGTTTACTGTTGTTCGTTTTAGTACGTAGTGGCACTATGTTATAAAATACCTTGATGTATATACCTTATGGTTATGAAACCTGTAAATGTTGAAAATACCATGGCACTAGGTGTTTTTGATAATGGTAAAACGTACTAGGTGACTATTATAGAAACTAAATTAGTTGTGTTATTTAAAATGCATGTATATTGTTGTAAACTTAAGTAAGAAATGTCATGATGATTTGCATATATCCCATGATGCACTGCATTATGGAAGTATGTATGATGTTGTATTTCTTTGAAACTTGATTTGTTGCCAATGCCCTTTTGGGGTAGACCTTCTTTCAGTGATTCTCCATTGAGATTATTTGTCTAGAGCTTGTTTTGTTTTTTTTCTTTTTGAGCCCTCACTACCCAAGCAACTGAGGCCTGCATAGGGGTGGTGGCTACATCTCAACTAGTGGATTGGAACAGAGAACAGTGTCAGTAGGTGCTGGCTAAGTGCAGAGAAAGGACATTCATAGTCCGTTGCTGCAAACTGATGTACTGAAGAAGGGATATGCCATTGCTTAAGGTTGTCTCTTGTATTTTGAATAAACATCACACAGAGATTGTGTGTTGAACTTGAAGCTCGGTGTCTGGTCCATCTGTCATCCCACAACCCTGCCACAGATTTGGTGTCAGAAGTGGGATAACTTGCTGGAAGCATCTGGACTGGCCGAAGAGGGACGTTTTCTGGTGGATATCGCCCAGATATCCCAGGTGGACCGATGCACCAGGAGTTGTCAGAGGAGAACCCGGAGAAGAAGGATCATGGAGTTGTGACTAGAACTGTGGCTGACAGACTGGGAGAGAAGCTGCTGCCTGGACTGGACCTGGGAGCTCGGCAGATCTCCTAGCCTGAAGATGACGAAGAGATGTAAAAGGATAAGGAGCTACCATGGGGTCGATGCAGACTGGATGTGTGAGGGACAATACCCAGGAGGTGGAGACCCTGATGAGGATGGTCCACCGGATGAGTAGGCAATGGCTGGAGGCAGACCGACTATGCAGAGAGGTGGAACACTGGTGCCAGGTGCTCAAGAGGTTCCTGCTAGAGAGCTTGGACAAAGAGTCAGAGGAGGATTTTTCGTGGGCTCAGTTTGAGGAGGACCCCCCGACTGAGCAGAATATTCTTTTGTTGCCTGTGTTCCCAGGATGTTACCTGTTAGAAGTCAGAGATGCAAGTATGGAACTTGAATGTGAGACCCCAAGTAAGACTGTGCCTAGTGATATTGTGCTGGGGTTGAAGACTCCAAGCAAGCAAGAAGAAGCCTATGAGGCTAAAGGGACTTTTCTTGTATTGATGCAGCTAAATCTATTAACAGTATTGAATGGGGCATACTGCATGCTAAAAATACTAATATTGTCAAACTGTTACAGTATGTTAAAGTTAAGGAGGGTAGAGATCATTTAAAAAAATGTCACCCTTGGATAAAGGGAAACTCTCACATAGGTTACAAGGTATTAGATGGTAACAGATGGCTGAAAATAGCACAGTGATTAAAAGGATGTTTACTAAGACACCCCAGAGTTAAAAAGTTAACGAACCTGCTGTTTACCATTGTAGGATATTCAGCATGGGAGGTTCCTTGGCGTCCTGTAGGTTTCTGTAGAGGCCTGCTTGGGGATAAGATGACCAAGGATTTGTGGTCATAGGTTATAAAAGGTTGAAACAGGAGAGTAGAAACTACTATTGCTCCTTTCATATTCCCACAGGCACTTTGTGTAAGACAGAGGGGTCAAGTTAGTTGCAGGCAAGGCCAGAGGTGGCTCTGCAATGGTCCCTTTCTGTAGGCAGAAGTGTAGCATGTTTGGTCAGGGGGCGGGCCTGATGTCAAAGAAAGAGGGACTCAAGGGCAGACAAGGAGTCTGTGGTGGTACATGTGTTTTATTTTTTTGATAAAAAACCTACCAAGGAGGAGGTATGTGGAAAATGGACTGGAACCTGTGCTGGGGTAACACCTTGTGTGTCTACTCTCAGGTGTCTATATCTGTAAAAAGTGAAATGAATCAAGAGTCATAGTGAGTTTATGTAGAGGGGTTGAACCTAGGAATGGGTCCCTGCTTAAAACTGACTTGTCTGATGGGGTTGGAGCAGGTAGTTACTCACCCCAGAGAAAGTCTTTCTATGGTACTGGACTTTACAGCCGTCCAGATTTTTGGTTAAGAAATATAATGGACTTTCTCTAAAAGGAGATGAGAAGGTACCGTTAGTCTCTGTTGAGAAATGTGTTTATGCCTCAGGGTAAAGAATGATGATATCCACCATGTTTATGATAGAATATTTATTGTTAATAGGGACCCTGAGAAAGAGCTTCTGAAGATGGATAGCGGAAACTCCATCCCTTCCTGGGACAGGAAGGAGGTAAGCAGTCTGCAATAACTGCTTCCCTCTTAAGGTGGGGGATATGTGACCGGGAGCTCCTGCCACTCTTGAGGACCGACCTTTTCTTAAATCTGTTGCAACAGTTCTTCTGTTTCTAAGCCTAATCTATCCTTTACTATTTCTAATCCATAAGGTTGGCCACCTGTGGGCACCCCCTTCTCCCTCCCTTGACTATGCTACACTGTCCTCTTTAATTTTCATTTTTCCCTCTTAGGTCCTCGTACAGGGAGGTTATTGTGGTGACCTCCAAGTATATGTAAAACAGATTGTGTATATTGTTGTTGGATTTAGTAAGTAGTGGCACTATGTTATAAAATACCTTGATGTATATACCTTATGGTTATGAAACCTGTAAATGTTGAAAATACCATGGTACTAGGTGTTTTTGATAATGGTAAAAAGTACTAGGTGACTATTATAGAAACTAAGCTAGTTGTGATATTTAAAATGCATGTATATTGTTGTAAACTTAAGTAAGAAATGTCATGATGATTTGCATATATCCTATGATGCACTGCATTATGGAAGTATGTATGACGTTGTATTTCTTTGAAACGTGATTTGTTGCCAATGCACTTTGGGGTAGACCTTCTTTCAGTGATTCTGCATTGAGATTATTTGTCTATAGCTTGTTTTGTTTTGTTTTTCTTTTTGGGCCCCCACTACCCAAGCAAATGGGGCCTGCATAAAGGTGGTGGCTACATCTCAACTAGTGGGTTGGATCAGAGATCAATGTCAGTAGGTTCCGGCTAACTGCAGAGAAAGGACATTCATAGTCTGTTGCTGCAAACTGATGTACTGAAGAAGGGATATGCCATTGCTTAAGGTTGTCTCTTGTATTTTGAATAAACATCACACAGAGATTGTGTGTTGAACTTGAAGCTTGGTGTCTGGTTCATCTGTTATCCCACAACCACTCCACATGCATATGTAGATGACATTCTCCTTCACTTAGAGTACCCTGATACTTTCCTGAAGCATTTACTGGAAGTGGTATCCCAATACAGCTCTCTATCCAATTACAAACTTAGCCTTAACAAAACTGAAATTTTTCCTCTAAATCATCTCACTCGCAGAGCGGACTTCAGGGACTTTGATATTAAATGGTCCCCTCATTCACTTAAATATCTGGGCTACCTAACTACAGCTCTATCCCTTACCAGAAAACTGAATCTGGATGACCTAGTGGCAACCCTTCAGTTAGACCTGCATAGATGGGAGTCACTTCCACTGTCTCTCTGGGGACGCATTAATATAATAAAAATGAATGTGCTTCCTCAGCTTTTTTGTATCCCTTAAATATGCTAAACATTTGGCTCCCTCTTTTTTTTTTCAGAAGGTCCACTCTCTCATTTCCGGTTTCATATGGCTACATAAACAACCCAGGAAATCCTATATCAAATTGAGCCTCCCCAAAACGTCAGGCGGTCTTCGCCTCCCTAATTTTCTTCTTTACTATTGAGCGAGCTATTTTTCTAGGATTGGTAGATGGACTACTATCTCCATGAGTGACTACGCCCCCACTTGGTTACAACTGGAATCCCAGATATTATTACAACATCATCTCCTTTCCCCTGTCATTTTCTATATTCCTCTGAACAAGCTACCGGACTTAATTTATCACTCAGTGATTGGGACCTCTCTAAGGGTCTTCTCTCAGTTCTGTTCCTCTAAGAAACTCTCCCCATGTCAAAACTTTGCACAGCCCCTTGTTCTCAACTCCAGTATTAAGATAGGTGACACCCACCTTACTCACAACTGACTGCCTCCACTACAGAAGGCTAGGGTAGCAGATCTCTAGTGCTACGACTCTCGTCTTTCCTCCACTGAAATCCAAGCTAAATATAACCTATCTTCTACTCACACCTTTAAGGTCTTCCAATTAAGACAATTGGGCAAACATTTGGTACTTCCTCACAAGAATCCAAATTACAACCTATATTAGACAGCTTTCATGACCTGTCCTCCAAACCACATTGTTTAACCCTCTTATACAACTCTCTCCTATCCATTGGCCACCCAGACATCATACCTGGTTCTAAAATGTGGACCTCTCTCTTACCAGGATGAACCACAGATTTGCCCAGAGTATGGCAAGACTTATATAGATATACTTCCCAGGATAAACTCAGAATCACCCAGTATCATATCCTACATAACCTTTACTACACACCAGTAAAAATTAGCTAAAATTGGTCACCTGCCTATGTCCACCTGTTCTAGATGTGGCAACGCTGAAAGGAACCTGCTACACATCTTTTGGTTCTGTGATAAAATCGCCCCTCTGTGGCGTTGAATCCAATCTGGTTTGGACCCTATACTTGGCCTAGAGCACATTTTTACTGTGGAGATCTGTATTCTAGGAATCTATTCCAACATCCGGGTTAAGGAATGTAAATATCATATAGCCTTAATCTCAATGGTAGTCAAGAAACTGGTGCTTAAACATTGGTAAGACCAAATACCTATAACCTATAATGAATGGCTAAATGACCTCTCAGCCTACTTCAGGACTGAACGACTAATTGCTAGCTCCTGTAATAACCTTGCAGGTTTTGATAAAAAATGGGGTCAACTGTATGCCTTATAACTGCGTTGATAGCTGTTATCTGGTAGATTCCCCAAGCACACTCCAAGTTGCAGCTAGCGCTTCAAGAATACATCCAAGCTCTGTATAGTATTTCATAGCACACTCCAATAGGGTTTTGGATTGGAGGGGTGGTAGGGTGGGGGGGGTCACTTTTTCTTTTTTTCTTACTGTTTTCCTTTTTCCTTTCTATTACTTGTATTGTATTGTTATCCTTTTGTATTTTATCTGCTATGGCTACCACTGTACAAACATAATAAAACCAATAAAGATGTTAAATTTCAAAAAAATTCTGCACTAGATGGTATTCGGTTAAATCTAACTTTTCTGCCATCCTTTGTTTTCCCTGAGGTATTAGCACAGCAATTCACCATGCATGTGGGCATTTTGAATCATTTTAACTACAACCGCTATATAACTGTGCAAGCAAACTCCTAAAACATTACACTACATAAGAAGCGATACACAGAATAAAGTGAACTACAGTTTTAATGATCAATTCTTTTAAGCACAAAGTCACACATACAGCATCAGCACACTGACAGAATGGGCGAGAATAGAGGCAGACAGACATCAGCTGGTCTGCTTAGCCCGCTCTCACTGTCAAACTAAAAAGACGTGCACGGCAACAATGATCAAACGTGGATACGTTGGAAAGGCTGGAACATGTATTTGAAGGCTTCTGGTGTGGCGAGGAGACACAAAATGGCACACCACAAGACAAGACCAGAGACCGCCATGGATCAAATAAAGTGAAAAGAAAAAACAATACAGAGGTCAGTGCACAAAACAATACAGAAAGGTAGCAATTATATGAGAGTGGGGGATATTAAAAACAAAGGCAACAAGGAAATTTACTGTTTTTCTTTATTTTTCTTTATTTATTGAACCTTTCGGATTTACAAACCTTTGAGTCAGAGACTAATTTCCAAAGGCTCCACATCATAAGACAATTATACATCAAGTGAGGACAACATAAAATTTGGGAGGCAGTATAGCGCAGTGGTTTAAGGCTCTGACCTGCAAATCTGGAGACCCAGGTTTGAATCCCACAGCCCCCACTTGCATATTGTGTGACTGTGAGCAAGTCACTTAACTTCCCTGTGCTCCCATGTTGCACCTGTAAACAAGCTTTCAGCTTAGTGTGTCTCACCTGGTTAAACAATTGGGGAAAAAAAAAATTTTAAGTATGCAGTACAGTTACAGGAGATAAAACATAATGGATTACAAATGCCAGAACTTAACCAAGTCAAAAGGCCTGGCAACATCAAAGTACTACTAGGTAAAGGGTGGACAGAGACTGCAGTCTAATTACAATAGTACTGGTGCTAGGGGTAGCGGGTGCAAGAGGAGATTCTTTGTCGAGATGTGTGCAGGGGCCTATGGGCAGTCGCAGTCATTGGTGATCTGAAGGTGATCCTCGAAGAGGGTTTTAAAATGGCTGAACTTAGGTTCGGAGGTTATGAAGCAAGGTGTGGCATTCATCCAAAGAGGGGCTCTGTAGGCAAAGGTTCTCTGACCAAGAAAGGTTCTGAAGCGGGGGACGAGGAATGGAGATTTAGTGGAACTGTGGGTGGTTTTTGATAAGGGAGCTAGTTGCAGGAGGGGAGAGAGTCCAGGAGAGGACAGCCCAACAGAGAACTTTTTAGCCAAGAAGCAGGTATAGTATTTCAGTCTGTTGTCGAGGTTGAGCCAGTTGGACTGTTGGTGGAGGGAACATGTGTGAGTGGTGCGGTCACACCCTAGGACAAGGTGGCAGGCCTTGTTGAGGGTTACCCTAACTCTTGGGAGGGATGTGGTGTCGGCTGCACCATAGACTAAGATCCCATAGTCAATGAGGGCAAGGATGGAGGAAGAAACAGCAAGACGGAGGGCATCAGGGGAGAGGTAGTGTTTGACATGGTGAAATAAACCAATTCTGGTGTTGACAGCAGTGTAGAGGTGATGTATGCGACTGTGGAAGTTGAGAGTGGGGTCAATGGAGATACTGAGGTACTTAAAGGAGGTAGCCTCATCGAGAGGCTGTGACTGGGAGCTGAGGATACCGAGTGTGTGATCCTTTTGTCTGCTCTGGGGGTTGGTGAATAGCGTTACTTTCATTTTTTTGTAATTTAGGACTAGGCGGCATACTGCGAACCAGGCCTCAGCTTCAGAGAAGGTTTTCTGTTCTGAAAGTTGGAGTTAGTGGGGGATCAAAGTGTGAGGTGAACAAGACAGCATCATTGGCATTAAGTATTAGCGACCCAGAGCATGCCGTAGGGAGGGTGTTTAGGAATAGGCTGAAGAGGAGGAGCCCAAGGATGGAACCCTACAGGACCCCAGACCTGACTGGGAGGGAGGAGGAGAGAGAGCAGTGCCTATCCTGACTTGCTGCGTTCTTCCAGAGAGGTAGCCGGCAAACCAGTTAGTGGCATCGGGGGAGAGACCTGAGTTGGTAAGGGCAGAGAGAAGGAGGGAATGGTTAACTGTGTCGAATGCTTTCGACAAGTCCACAAAGGCTGCCCCAGCGAGGTAGCCTTTGTCGAGGGCGGAGTGCAGGGAGGATGTGAACTCCAACAAAGCAGAGGTGGTGCTATGGCCTTGACGGAAATCATGCTGTTGCTGGCATAGAAGATTATACTTAGTAAGATGCTCAGTAAGTTGGTCAGATATGAATCTTTCCAGGGCTTTGGATGGGGAGAAGAATAGAGATAGGATGGTATTTTCCAGCAGCGGTGCAGTCGCTGCTGATTGTGAATAGGAGTGATGACAACAGCTTTCCATTTGGAAGGGAAGGTCCCAAGACAGAGGGAGCGGTTGATGATAAAGAAGAGGGGGCAGAGGACATCATCAAGGGTAAGGTGTAGGAGCTTGAGGTCAAGTGACTCTGTGCTGAAACGGGCGTGCCCTATGACCTTTAGAAGGTAGGGCTTGGCTTCCATCGGGGAGACCGTCCTGAAACAAAAAGGGGGGGAGAGGCGGGAAGAGGCCACATGAGAAGTGGGGAGGTTGAAAAAGTGGGGGGGGGGAGTATACTGCTGAGGTCAGAGAAGGATATATTCAGGATATTGGCTATGTGTTTAGGGTCAGTGGTGGGAGTGCCATTGTTGATGATGATGGGGGAAGAATGAAGATTTCCCATTCAGTTCTTTGAGATTGATCCAGGACTTTCTGCCCAATCCCCAGGTGGAGGTGAGGGAGGACTTGTAGTGCTCAGCCTTAGCTTTACAAATCTCCCAGGTGCACTTGTTTCTCATAGCGTGGTACAGTTGCCGATCGTCCAGCTTGCCAGTGTCAAGGGCAATTTGCCAGAGGGAGTCATGTTAGCACATCAGGTCCAGTAGGGAATGAGAAATCCAAGGGGTGAAGTGTCCCTTGATGACGCATTTCACATAAGAGCCATATATGTCACAGGCAGAGGAGAAAGCAGAGATAAAGTATTCCAAAGCTGAGTTGATGTCGGAAGCCTTACAGATAGGTGACCAGTCAAGGGAGCCGAGGTGGTGTTTTAGGTGCTGGAGTATACCAGGCTTCAGACATCATTGAAAAATGATTTTGGGGGGTTGTTTCCATCTCTTACAGGACCAGGTGCAGGTCACAGGAGAGTGATCACTCATGGCACTGGGAAGCACTGAGACGTGTGAGATTCTGGAGGGGCGGTTAGTTAGTACCAGGTCAAGCTGGGCAGCACTGCTAGTTTTGGGGTAATGCCTGGTGGGGATGGGGACAACTTGGGAGAAGTCCATCGTGGTGATGGCATCCTTGAGGGGGGTGGCACAGTGGGAATGCCAGTTGACACTGAAATCACCAAGTGCTAGGCATTCAGATTTAGGAGGCAGCTGAGAGAGGTTAGTTAGGACAGAGAGGAAAGCAGATTTTTGATTCTTTGGAGGGTTGTAGACAGCGGTGACAAAGAGAGGGGCAGAGGCTTTATTGACTGTAATTTTCAGGGTGAGGGCTTAAGCACCGTGATCTAGCTAGGCTGGAGGGAGGCCATGGCACTGCAGTGAATCACATAGGTAGATGGCACATCCCCCTCCATGTTTGCCACACCTGTCTGCCTGGAAGACAGAGTAATCAGGGATGGAGAAGGCAGTGTCTGGGGTATTCTTGGAGAACCAGGTTTCAACCAAGCCGGCCAAAGTGGGACATGTGAATTTTTGCAGCACATACATAACCTGGACCAATGCAACATACTTCCTTCGCTAATAAGAATTAACAGTAAGTTGTTACTGTTTTACATGTTAATTACCTGTTTATTATGGGCATTACTGACAGTGGTTGTAGGTCTGTCAGGTTGACTGCGCTAATCATTTAGCTCTATGCTATTCTCAAATTAGACTCAGACACACACAAAACAAGCTTTAACATTTGCACGCAGTACATGATGCTGGTGTAGGGTTACCACCAGTCCAAATCGAAGGACAGTCCATATTTGGGTAGCTGTGTCCTGCAACAAACCATGAAAAATACTACATGTCCTTACGTTATAGTAGAAAAAAAAAATGTTCTCAATAATGTTTGAAAAAACTATAATACCTTAACTAAAACACTGTATACCATGGCCTGTAGTGTGTTATTGCAGTACTGAAAGCAGCAGAGAACCCCATCCAGTCATCTAGTCTGCCCTTGTTCCCTTCCACTTCCCTGACTAGCACCCTACCCCCTCGCTCCATTGTCTCCCCCTTCAGCCCAAAAGAAGGCCATGCCAACTGAGCATAACTGCCACAAGCTTTTTAGCAAATGAATTTATTTCAGCGTTCTATGTACTCCAATGAGTGTGCAGTATCATGTGTGAGAGGTGCTTTTAAATGCTAATCTGCTGATGACAGAAAGTGTGGAAGGAGCTACAGAGCTACACTTTTCATTAATATCTAAAACAATGCAAAACAGCAGCTCGGAGGTACATAATTTACTGTCATAAAAAGTAAGCAATAACTCATGACAGGGTATTGATTTATTGTGGATTAATCGATACACCTTGTGTGTTGTGAATCATGTAGCTGCATGCACACCCATGACTGGGACTTTCAGGTACTTGAGGGGGATAAATAAGGTTGATAAGGAGAGTCTCTTTAAGCTGGGTGGCAACCATAACACTAGGGGGCACAGTCTTAAGCTGAAGGGCCGGGGGGTTAGGAAGGAGGTCAGGAAGCACTTCTTCACAGAGAGGGTGGTGAACACTTGGAATGCACTGCCGGAAGAGGTCATCTCACTGAAGACAGTGGGCAGCATTAAGAGAGGCTGGGATAGGGGGAAAGTAAGGATCATGGGTAAGGAGGATGGGAGGAGTGGGGAGGGAGGGCAGGGACATTAGCTCAAGCTGTGGACCCCGTAATACGACCAGACATGATAGACCAAATGGCCTTCTTCTGTTGGCTTCTTCATATGTTTGTATGCAGTGTCTCCTCACAGAACCAGTGTTGTTGATAAACCTGCAACAAACGCATACCCCATCATGGGTGACTGCGCTTGTAAAGTGTCTTTCCTAAGATCAAAACCCACGTAGAGATCAACCCTTACACCAGGCATGGTTTAGTAGGTGAAGTCATGAGCAATCTGCCAAAACTAACATTGTGTGGAATCTTTTCTTCTGTCATATGATGCTTCTGCATGATGTGCAGTTCCAAACTTCATCCAGTTATGTGGTTGTATAACTTGTTTGCATCGGGGAAAGTAAAAGACAATGAAGTGGACAGTGACACATACCCCTTTTAGCTGTCAGCATAACTTAGAAAATATCAATCCAGCTTGGAACAGGTTGAATCTGTATTAACATACGTGTAGAGCTTAACCATATGTTGAACAAGGTTTAACACTGTTTAAAAATATGTTTTATTATAATAGCAATAAGACACTCCCAGGGATTATGTTAATGGTCACTTAATCACCCTCTAGGGGCATGTGGCACTTTCGGCTACACCTCGTGCCACTTTACACCCTTAGAAGGTGATTAACAGACCATTAACATAACCCTTGGTCATGCCTTATTGCTTAATTATAAAAAGGGTCTCAGAAATGCTGCAATCTGATTGGCTGTTAGGATTCCAACAGCCTTACATTAATCCATGTTATACTGTCATGTACAGCCTGATCACCATGGCACATGAATTCTTTCTGTCAGCATTCCATCCTCTAGCCCTGCTGAATGTGTGGAATGATGCATTCTGATTTTGAACCAGCATTCTTAAACTATTGGTGGAAGAACTATTTTCGACTTTTTATCAGGCTTGAGTGCTGTTTTTCTTTGGATTTTCTTTGTGGTATTATTACCCCCTTCACCCTTACATGTACCAGTGTTTGTGTAAGATATAACCCACGACAGGGCATGGGTATACTTGGCATTAATGCATAGCCCAGGTGCATTATGAGGCATGAGGGTGAAGCCAGAGTGACCTTTAACATCTTGGAAGTACATTAATGCCCAGTATACCCATGGCCCTGGAGTGGGTTATTGCACTTATAAAATGACACCCTTTTGAAGCAGAAAAAATGCTCATAAGCTTTATTAATTGTTCATTAAAAATACCACCAACAGCTTAATCTGGTTCAAGTCAGTTGGCATTCATCTGTATCCCCCTCCCCCCGGGTTGTGCCTGACAATCGGCAAGAATTTGTCAAGTGCTCTTACCCGGTCAACAAAAATTAAATAAATAAATAATTTATCAAAAGTTCCTTTATTTTGGGTGTGCACATTGGACTGACATAGTTCCATTCAACAAAAGAGAATGTTGACATTGTTTACTTATTGTAAATACATATGTCTTTTTAATTAATAACTGTGTTTTTTATTTAAACGTTTACTGAATACCAAAATCTTGTTTTTGGATGTGTATTGGGTGCTGACCTGACAATCACTGTAAATAGAAATGGCAAGTTTTTTGCTGCAAGTAGCAACACAGCGGCAACCGAAGATGCAGTATTAAATAACGTCCTGCTTCAAAGATACTGTCCTGAAACAGGTCCAACATTTTATGAACAGTCCTTACAGTACAAGTAATCATCAAGAAATGTAAACTATTTCAACAACATTAATGTCAGTAGATATGTACTTTGTTATGAACTTTCTTACTGGTGCAGCAGCCGCAAATGCCAGCCGCCCAATTAAGCAAGCCACTCAGGGCCAGCTTCAGCACACAGCCTGGGGCCACGACACCGGAGGGGGGGCCCACCAGGGGCTCAGTTTGACACCTACACTATCATGGGTTCTGCTCCATCTTTGCTGGTGATGACAATGAAATCAAAAAGCATGGTTGAGAACAATACATCAAAATGTGCTCCTTATACTGTTTACTCCTGCTCTGGCACATAAGATAGATGTAAACAAATCTGAGCTCTGGCCTACGTGCAAAGTAAGCGTTGGTACCTTTTCCATTTGTTATACGAATGCCCTAAAGTAAATCAGTTTTCTCAGGAAGTAGTGTACCTCCTGAGTAGGACCTTGGACTGTCCCGGAGATCTGGACCAGATTCACATTTTACTAGTGCTGCCGAGGCACGGAATGAGTGGGGGAAGGGAGAGCATCCTCTATGGAGCTTGGGCATTGTTATTGCAAAATGTACTCTAGTGGTAAACTGGGGGTCTGATCAGGCCCCAAGGGTATCGCAGTAGGCAAAGACACTATTGCAATGCATGAAGCTGAAACACCTTCAATACAAAGTAAATAATCAAGAGGAAAAATACGGTTATATTTGGGACCCCCTGGAAAAAGCTTTGTCAACCCTGTGGTTTCCAACCTTCTAGAACTTTGATCGAATGTGTACTCCCCATGGAAGGGTCTTGGTGGACAGTAGTGTTTATCCGTTGACATTCAAGCAAGGTCTTAATCAATAGTTTTCGGATTCTTTGAGGGAAGTGATGTTGGTTCCCCAACATGGTAGATGTCGGGACACTAGAATATAGGGGAAGGCAATAATAGCATTCTTATAATATTACTGTGTTTGAATTTTCTTGTTATCTTATGGCTTATGAATGTGGTCTCCTGCAGTTAAACAGTGGAAAATCTGTAAACTGTTTAACGTACTGCAACAAAACTTGAAATAAAGTTTACATCAGCCTAGCATGAAACTACAGAACCCATGATTCCTCAAATCCCCCACCCCCAAAAAGAAAATATTCCTAAACTCGAGCCCAGCCCACCCTGCTTAACTAGCAATGCCCCGATCCTTTCTGACACTAGTGGGAGCGTTTCATGGGGTGGGCCATGGATGTGCACTGCAGGCCAATGGCTGGACAGAGTGTAGCAGAGGGGCATGCACTCAGCAGCCTAGCATCCAGCTTTAGCTACTGACTGTTGTTATTGGCTTTGTGAAGGGAGTCGGTTGGTGAAGAGAACAGGCTGCAATGGGGCTCATCCGTAGAGTGAGCGTAGTGTAGCTAGGGAGCAAGAAACTCTGAGGCAGCACCTCACCATCACACCAACTGCATCACTGTACCTACTACCATCTGTGAGACCAAGTGAGTCGGCAAGGCCAGGGAGAGAAGAGCTAGGGAGGAGGTGCGAGACAGATCCAGCAAGGAAGGCTGGGCTGCATCTGGCAAAGCCGGAAGGAATTATATGAAGGTAAGGATGGCAGGTGAGTATAAGTTGCATAACTACTTCACTTGCATTAATATTGTCTACCTATTGCTGAGATCACACCTGTGCCTTTTAAGTTGTGTGCCATGCAGGTTATGATGGGGTCCCACTGGATGATGAAGACATCTGTTAAGGGTATGCTGGGTGGCTTGTGAAGTGTCAGCAGCAACTGATGGCCTGGGCAGTCATGGGCATTACACAAGCCCGGAAGTGTTTGGAAAGAATGCGGTGTTAATACATGGCCCGGCTTTTTGACCAGTGGAGCAGCATCTTTTGGATTTGGCCATTACGAGTGGCGCAGAACTGTACAAAGGCTTCTGGGGTCAGGGGAGCAATGGTACATGGGAGACTGACAGTGCCTTGACTGTAGTCCATGGTGGGGGGGCACCGGCTGGGCTGCCTGCATCTCTCTGCCTGCCAAGCTTTGTTTTTTGTTTGTTTTTTCATTACACAGAAAGATGGGGCCCACTGGATGTACCGGACGCTGACCGTGACCCCACTGAAGAAAACAAACTTGTGCAGAACATATAAATGCTAAAATATCTTGAGATTTTAAACACCATTTATAAAATGACCTAATAAACAATCCCTGATCTGTGCTGTTGTAAACGGAAACGGGAAGCTTTTTTTTTTTTAAACTAATACTGCTGTTGTAAACGGAAACTGGAAGCTTTTTTTTAAACTAATACTGCAGCACAACCACAAGCTGCCGGAACAAATCCTGCATCACATTTACATCTCAGACAGAGATAAAACTTCTAAGTAATAGTCCTGGCATTTTAAGTAATCTGCAACAAAGAACAGTCATATAAGAACTTAGATCTTCGAGGGGATCTCAGCCATCAGGTACCACCATAGAAACTTGGCCGTCAGTGAACATGGAATCCACGTGGAAGAATTTTCAGCAGTACAACTGGGCCCGCCCATGCCATTGACGCGTGACTTCACCCCATAGGCATGCATGAGCTGGGAGGCTGGTTCTCCATAAACTTAAGACAAGAGATAGATACCAACCTACCCAGTCAGGGACTTCATAAACTAAAGATAGAAGACCCTGAGACTGAAGCAGCAGAGGACTTGATAAACTTAAGACAGGAGTCCTTGCAGAACAGCCCTGTCAAAACCTGCACATGCCTTCGAGGATATGTCCACACTGTAGTGTTTAGTAAAGGTGTGGATGGTGCTCCAGGTGACAGTGACATCGACGGCATGGGCAGGCCCAGTTTCCTGCTGAAAATTCTTCTGTGTGGATTCCCTATTCACCGACGGTGAAGTTCCTACGGTGCTACCTGATGGCTGAGGTAGCCCCGAAGTTCTGTAAATTTTAAAAAGTTTAACAGTGACACAAATGGTGTTAAAAACAAGCCTCAAACCTACAAATAAATGAAAACCATACTGTGTTTTCTGGGATATTTCAGTTTTGTCAATTTCACTTGTTTGGCTCATTTTGTAAATGGCATCTATGTGATCGAGAAAACAGACACATGGATTTCTCTTTCTGCCAGATCACAGGAGAGCTACATCAGCAAGTTAAGAGCTGGTATGCCATGCATTACTAAATGGTCAGGTGGCAGGTTTTAACAAATGATATTAACTCATTTGAGGCTTGTTTCTAAGACCATTTTATGATACATGTTATTCTGTTGCTTTCTCTTTAAATGCCTTGCTGAATACATATTTTTTTCATAGCTCTGTATCTGTGACTTGATAGTTTTCGGTATGCTGCCTGCTGAAGAACTCCGTTTGAGTATGTGGATTCCTGGTTTGGAATCACACAATCTGAAAGCAGAAAGAAAATACAAATTATCAGCATTGTTGCATTTTTGAACACTTCTACAAGTAAAAAGCTTTCCTCTGCTCCTGGTGCATGTACTTTTCCTATTACCCATCTGCAGTCCATTTGCTGTTACCACCATGCAATATGCCTTCATTACTTTAACTATGGAGTATTGTTTAAATTATATTAAAGATAAATACTTTTATTCACTATAGGCACATACAGTACCTCACACTGCTCCCTCTTTGACTCTGTGTTTTGTTCTCAGCACCATCACATCACTGCAGCCGGCATCCTTTCACATTCCCTCAGTGATCATTGTATCACCTATTCTGAAAGAAAAGTCATTATTCCACAATCTGTCCCTAATTAATCGCCCATGGCCTGGACTCCGCTGCTCTCCTTCCATACCTAGGTTTTCCAGACTTGTCCTTTGTTTTCTTGTCTCCTGATGCTGACTTTTTTATATCATTAAATTTGGTTACAAGTGATAATGATTTATTGTTAGCATGACAATCAGAATAAAAAAATGGCCCCCTATAGCTTTATGTGCCTGGTCTCAACCAGTTCCAGCTTTCATGCAGCCTGGGGTCCCACACCATAACCACCACTCCCTCAACTGTCTCACTAGTTGTGATCAACATGGGTAGATGTCAGAGGGCTCCTGTTCGCTGTTAAGTACTACTAAAGGAAATCACTGCTGAAGCAAATGATTATACAATCTCTTGAACCCGTTGGCTTACAGTATCTCAGGCAGCATGAATTCACAACAGGAGGTAATATCAAACATATGTGATAGAAGTCTTTAACTGGCTGCCCATGGCAGAGTCTTGTATGTGGTCTACCAAGATTTTGATCTACTACCACTGTTCCATGGACTCCTGTGCCATGTCACGCCCCCTGAATCCTCTTACTATGGCTGGTCAGTCAGCTGTTTCCTACTGCCACCTTTTTTATGTAACCAACTACCCTTGAACACGCATCTCATCCCGTCATTCTATTCACTCAAACTCATTCTCCATCTACTCCATGGCACCGAATGCTCACGCTGCACGTCCACCTCTTACCTCCCCACCCCAACATTCACCCCTAAGCTATAACTCATTATTCAATCTTGGCTTATATTTGCTAACACTATATTTACTATACTATATCAGCTTATCATCACATTCACTTCCAATATTAACATAATAGAATGTATTAAACACTATATACTTTCCATTGCTTCACTGATGGCACGATTCAACTCCTTCCCCTTCCCATTTTCACACAATGTTGAATTTTTCATGGCCTCCTTTGAAAATAGATATCCCATCCTGGATCTAATCATGGATTGTCTATTTTTTCTTTTTCTCATTGTGTCGGCCAACTGATCACTGTGGATATATACACCTGGTCCAATTTCAACCATCTAAAAAAGAAAACACAGATTTTAACTCCTGTTAAAGAAATTAAATCTACTTTATTTCTAGTTAATGTCTTTTTTTAATTTTTAAACAGGAGAGGTATCCAAAGACTGGAGGATAGCTGATGTAGTCCACCTATACAAGAGAGGAAGCGGCAAACTAGACCATTCAGACTGTGTGACAAGGCGGTTGAACAGTTGTGGGGTGGGGGGGCAGTGGATCTGGCCTACCTGTACTTCAGCAATGCCTTTTATACTGTGCTGCACAGAAGGCTGTTAAAAAAGCTAACATTTGAGTGTTCCAGATGGTGGTGCGGTAGGTTTGAAACTGGATGGACTGCATGACACAGAGGATTTTGTTTAATGACTGTCACTCCATACTTGACAGACCTGTGACCTTTTTCTGCCAGCAATTTCGTAGAGGGCAGAGTGACCAGTGGGGTTCCACAGGTATCAGTGCTGGGTCCAGTCCTCTTCAACATCTTTATGAGTGACATTACAAAAGACCTACAAGGTAGAATTTGCCTTTTCGCTGATGACACCAAGCTCTGTAACCGAGCATACAAACCAAATTGTGTGAACAGAATGAGGAGAGATATGCACAAGATTTAGGAGTGTTCAGTGGAGTGACAGTTTAGATTTAACTGAAAGAAATACAAGATAATGCACATGTGGCACAAAAAACACTGAACATAATATCAACTGTGGTGTCTATGTATGTGTGTGAGTGTGGGGGGGGGTTGTGGTAAATATAGTATGCTCCAATCAGCAAAGAGACCTGGTGTTTATAACCTATCACACATTTAGGAGCAACAAAGAGAATAGAAAAAGAGCAGAGAAATGGAACCCAAATGATACACAATATGGATACTTTGTCATACTGTGAACGATTACCAAAACTAAACCCATGTTAAGTGCAATAACCCACTCTAGGGCATGGGGCTACTAGGGATTAATCTAAACCTGTGGCCTCGTGCCCCATAATGCACATGGTGTGTTGATTAATCCCCAATAACCCCAGGAGCATGACAATTAGCTCCCACTAAATAAGCTCCTGACAATTCGCCCCCACATCATCCCGCTGCCATGACAACCCGCCCCATGACAATTCGCTCCCATGAACAGGAGTGTACATTTAGAGTCATGTAGACTAAGTATGTTTGAATGATCACATTCATATGTACCAGGATATCTGCAGTGCTAAGCAAGGTCTTTAACTTGCAGTGGAACAGAATATCATTAACTGTGCCTGGAGTTTTGCATTAGACTTTTAAATAAGCAAGCAAAATTTGGCATAACATAAAAAAAAGCTCTTTGGAGAATCAGATGTTCAAGGAAACTGTATGCACTTGATGGCTGCTTAGGCGACAAACCTACGTCTGTTTGCTGTATGCAGATTGATATAACAATTCTTCATTTAACAGCGCTGCATTGTAACAGTCTATGAATCTATGGCTTGTGTCTTTGACAACTGCAGAAGCAATATAGAAACTATACCAAACAGCCACAGGTGCATGAACACAATTAATACAGTTGACTTCAGTGGGAAGTGCCCCTCTGGGTAACATAAAGCAGCTTTTTAACCTCACATGGTCTCAGAACATTTAATAAGGAATTTCTGATAATAAACACTACAGTGTTTGTTCTGCAAATGTCTCTGAATATACAGAGATGCATTATTTTCAATAGTCATACTGCATCCATAGGCTTAGGTATAATTTTAAAACATGTACTCCTTTCCTATGTGTCGTGCTATTTTCTGTCATGAATGCAATGTGGGAGTGCACTGACGACAGCGTGTTTGCAAGGGAGCAAGTCTGCAAGGGAACGAATTGTCGGGAGCGTATTTAGCGGGAGCGAGTTGTCATGTACCCAATAACCCCATACCCTGTTGTGTGTTATTATTTACTTTAAACATAGTGATGAACAAACAAAAGGTATTGTAGCACACGAACAAAAGTTACCAATTACACACTGTGATGGACCGACATGGCCAGTAAGGATGCTGACTATGCTGCCTAGTATACACAGATGTTAAACTCATGCAAGATAATGCATTACATAACTATGTGCAGAGGTTGAACCAGTATTGACACTCACCAGTTCAATTTAACATGTATTGATCCAGAGTTGTCAATCTGAAAATTACAAAATCTTTTATAACGTTTTAGCACATCAAATTTAACGCAGCAGTGCATGAGTGCAGTGTAAAGTTAGACATATACTTTTTTATTCTTTGTATTGCCCCTTATATCCTTACTTGTACAATACCCTTCTTCATCTTTTTCAGTCTACATTTCATATTTTAACTAATAAAAGTATTTCTCATTTTAATATTGCTTGAGTCCTGTTTTTATTAGTATTCTTATCTGGTTTTCCAGCACCTGTTGCCCGATAATGCAAGTGGGAACTACCCGATGCATGATAGTTATTTTTTGTCACAACTGCAGTGATTTTAAACTGGCTAACCTTATCGGACAGTGGGACTGTGAATATTGAAGAAAACCTTGTCCAAGACATAGTAAATGGAGCACTCCTTTTTATTATTTCAAATTTGGAAAGAGGTAGTAAATCAGACTTCAACTGAGAAAATAAGTGTATCATACAAGTCATGAGATAAGAGGCAATCCAAAACATAGTGCAAAGTTATAGGTCTGCATTTTCACCAGCATCAGGCACTGCTGCTTTAATAACTCTGTTTGATAGGTCTTTAAGGTGTGCCAACAATGATGAAATCACACACATAAAAATGTCAACATTTATATATCACAATTGTTGTACAGTATCTTAAATTTTCTAGCATCCTCTTCTGAAACAATGCCTGCTCTTGGCTGTGCTTCAATTGGTCCCCTTTCTGTGTTCAACTGCTGCTTGTAAAAAATAAAATAGAAAAATTAAATTGAATTATAGATCAATTTTTGTCAATCAGCCAATACTACAGCCAGGCTTCATGCAGTACTGCAAATGCCTTCACACTTGGCATCAGATTATTCATTATCCCAAACTGCAGCAATACATGTTGTCTTAAAGGTTATGTTCTCTCCCCACCCCGACTAATTATTACACTTCCCTTGCATCAAGTAATAAATATGTCTACTAGTTGTAGACAACATGAAACATGGTTCAACTTCCGTATCCGTGAGACATGCACCTGCACTGGCACGTTTGGTGAGGTCTGTAAATGAATAGTGTGGTTGAATTCTCCACAGAGTAACATGACGACAGATTTTACATGGATATCATTACAATTTAGAGTTCTGTTTTTAACAATCGAGGGCAATGTCCTTGTTAATGCAGTGTTTAACCTGATTTGCTACAACCAGCACTCCAAATCATAATGGGCCCTATGCACGAATGGGTGTGAAATACGCGCATGAAGTGCGTATCCCACTCATGTCGCTGTGCCCCAATGAAAGTAATTTAAAAACAATTGCCAATGTAGTGTATTCTGCATTTCCACATGCTCTTTAAAGACATCACCAAATGGGACTATTGGTGGCATGCTGCTTGACTGTGAAGAAACATGTAATACCAAATAAACAAAATGTATGTATTTACCTCTTTTAGCATCGTAACTTTGTTTTGTAAACTTTTAATTGTACACAAGTATGAGCTGCACATTTGGCATTCAGTGTCTTCCTTCAAATTATTTTCATTGTTACAAGCCTTAACTGGGTTGTGATGTCCAGTATCTATTATTACACATTCTTCATCTGATTCACTGTAGTCTTCAACTAGATGCATCAGTGGCTGTTTCCTTGGGCATTTTCCACCCACTGTTGGATGACGTTTCTCAATTACATCCCCCGTTACTGGTATATCTGAGACTGGCAAAGCTTCCCAGTCGCTGTCTTTATCAATGAAACTCATGCCTTCTAAGTCACTGTCATCATCCATTGTCATAACACTTTCCAAGTCAACCAAACTATAAGAAGTATTGCCACTATGTTCTATGTCTGTGTTGTCCATATCTTTGACAGCCTGTTCACATTTCTCAAAGGTATGCATTCCTGAATGGGTACCATGCTCAGATTGGTTGTGCTCTTTCTTGCTGTCTGTTGTATTACAATGTTAACCTTATTTTTCTCTTCCTCATTTATCTTTGGTGTGTAATTGTCTGCACCTATCAGCTTTTTGGCTTCTTTGTATTTCCTATTGTCGCTATGAAAATAACATTATTTCCTTTGGTTGCTATGTTTTCCAAAGACGAAAACATCCCTTTACATCTATCCAAGGCCTTCAGTTCCATTACATTTGCCATCTCTGTATCAAATGCAATACCGTTTGATTGTTTTGTTCTGTCTTGTTTTACAATTTCCACTTTGCATAAAACCTGTTTCTTTTAACATTTTTGTCGTGTTCACCTGACTATTGCTGTCCTTGTCTCCCTTTAATTTCTCATTGTTTGGACCTATTTGCTTTTTGCCTTGTTTGTTTTGTTTATTAGCGCTCTGAACACATGCAGTACTTACTTCGGTTGCTAGGTTGTCAAAACATATCAACATCTGGTTACATTTGTCTAAGGTTTGTAGTTCTGCTACATTTGACATCTCCATATGAAATGCAGTACTGTTGTTTGATCGGTTTGTTCTGTCTTGTTCTATTATTTCCACTACTTTATTAGTATCAAGACTTTGCATTAACCCCATTTCTGTTAACCTTTTTACCATGTTCACCAGAACATTTTGCTCATTGTTTACCTTTAATTTCTCAATATCTGTGTCTATTGGCTTTTTGTTTTCATTTTGCTTATTAGCAGTCTGACAACATGCAGTATTGCCTTCGCTCGCTAGGTTTTCCAAGAATGGAAACATCTTGTTACAGTTCTCTAAGGTTTGTACTTCTGCAACAGATGCTATCTCATCAGATGCAATATTATTTTTTGATCCATTTGTTCTGCCTTGTTTTACTATTTCAACTTGATTATTTATATCAAGACTTGGCATTAAACCCATTTCTTGTAACATTTTGTACCTTGCTAGCAATCGATCATTCTTCACAGTGTTTGCCTTCTGCTTGTCATTTTTTGGGCCTGTTGCCTTTCTGTCTTTGTTTTGCTTACCATCTGGGTTCATTTTTAAGTGGTCAATACTAGTTGCTTCTTGGGTACTATTTTCATTATTTATCTTATGCATTTTATCTTGTTTTCCCTCTTTTGATTGCTTAGATTTTTTTTCTGCTTTTCTTTTGTTGCTACCTTTTTTTTTCCAAAGTACAGTTATCCAAGTCTTTGCTTTTATTTGTCTCATCTCTCTTTGATACGTTGTAGCTATTTTTATTAGCAATGTCATTTAGAACTGTCATGTCATTTCCTTTTTTTGGTTTCCCTTCTTCTTGTTTTTTCTGCATATTTCTTGCAGACTTTGATTTCATGTCTTTATTCATTTCTGTAGCTTCCTTTTTAAGATTCAAATGATATTCTGCAAATAAATAAAAATAACATTACAACCCTCAAACCTTAAGTGCATTGTCTCACTGCATGCATTCTATATGCAATCAGTCATTTAAATCTGTTTGAGCTGCAATTTAGACTTGACTAATCCCTTATATTGTAATGGTAATGGTAGGCACTCTTACTAAATGTGTCAAGCTATTTATGGCACTGAAGCCCTGCATTCACTGTGTTCTGGCTATTGTAATGATCTTATAACATGGTATATTATCAGACATGGACCCAACTACTCAATCAGCATCACCTGACTGTTGATTAATCCATAATATACGCACAGCTGGTGTGAGACAGAACACACAGGACCACTGGGCAGAACGGGTCTTGTTAGATGCTTGATGAACTGTAGCATTTGTAATCCAAGCAGAGTGAGAGACAGTAAATGACATAATTCCCCTACTCTGAGTCACAAACCGAGAGAGATGTGAAAGACACTGGGAAGAGGCAATTGGTACCATCTGTGTAACTGTGTCTGTGTGGAGTGCTGATAGAGACAGACACAGACACAGATTGCTAGGCCTAGTGCTCCCAGAAAGAGTAACAGATAGCTGCACAAGGAGCTCAGTACAGAGACAATGTGAATGTGGGGCAATAGTGCTGAAAACTGCAGTTTCGCTTTGTCTTTGTGCAGGAAGAGTCATGCGCAGGAGAGAAAGTTGGGAGAAGCGTGGGTGCATGAGACTGAGAGCAGCTGTCAATTCTCATGTCATTCGTGGCTGTTGTACCACTGTTTCTGCCGTCATGTACTCCATCATTTGCCCTGCATTAATGGGATGTCCACTGTCAACTGTTCCCCCCCAACACACACTGGGGAGAGACAGAGAGTGTGTGTGTGTGTGTGGCAGGGGAAAAGTGACTTGGAAGCATTAGCATGCAGTGATAGAGCATGCCGCTGGGAGGGAGAGAGAGGGCAAGATTGATAGTGAGCAAGATTGTCCAGATTTCCATGGCATTGTTACAGCTCTCTATTGTTGACCCCATCTCTTTTACCTGCTGTCAGCCTTCCTTTGCCAGTTCACTGTGGTATTGGGGGTTGGTGGAAGGCCAGTTTCTATCACATCTGTGTCCATCACTGCATATGAAGTCAAGGAAGGGACAGAGAAGGTCACACATCTTCACTCCCTGTCTGTGTGTATTTCTGTAACCACCGCAAATAACATGGCACAGTTTTATGTGTGTGTTGGTGGGGTGTGTTGTGCATGTTGTAGGAGATATAGGAGTGAATGTTATGCATAAGAGATGTCATAGAGCATATCAGTAGTGTATGTGTGACATTTCGATGTGCATAACGGCAATACAGGATGCATTATTTGTTAGAGACCATTTTTCAAAGTGGCAGTATTCATAAAGTACCTTGTTTCCTGTTTCAACAGCAAAAACACAGCTTTTTTGATTTCTGTTTAATCATAACCCATGTTATAAGCACAATAACCCAATGCAGGGTGTGCTGTTATGCAAGCAATAACACACAATGAGGCGTGAGTTATCTCCTGATAAGAGATGTGACTTCGAGAGTGTGGGGGTAGAATTAAAAAATAAAGGATGTGACCTAATTGTTTCGGGAATTCTACCAGTCCCCAGGGCAGGAAAAAGACAGTTGGATTGTATAAAAAGTTTAAATGGATGGTTGAAAAGGTGGTGCAATAGAGAGGGGCATATTTTTATGGATCACTGGGAGGATTTCCAGGACCATCATTATTTTTCACAGGATGGACTACACCTTACTAGATATGGGAAAAGGATTTTTTCATCCAAAATCAAACTCCTTATTGAACAAACTTTAAACTAAATACTGGGGGGGATATAGGGCCTACAAACGGTAACGTACTACACAAACAGGAGTCTACATGGAATTGCCTAGTCCTTAATGCTAGAAGTCTCACAAATAAAATGGAGGAGTTAAGATGGAAATTACATAATGATAAAATACATATATGTGCCATTACGGAGACATGGTGGAGGATAGATGATACCTGGGATAAACAAATCCCAGGCTATACTCTATATAATAAGGATAGGGTTCATAAAAAAGGTGGTGGAGTTGCGTTATATGTATGTAATGATTTAACATCGGAGAGTATAGAGTGCCCCATGTGGGAACATGTTGACATCTTGTGGACTAAAATTATTTCCCCACAATCATCTAAAATTAATACAGCTGTGGTCTATAGACCACCGGCTAGTAGTCCAGAAAATGACAATCAAATATTGGATTTTGTTAAATGTGTGAACCAGGAAGACAGTGTTATCATACTGGGAGATTTTAATCTTCCAGGTATAAACTGGAATACATTGCAGACTAATTCCCAGACCGAGGCTAAATTCCTCGAGACATTTATGGTAGTTGGACTAGAGCAGTTAGTAAATGAAAATACTAGGGGTAGCCATATCATGGATTTAGTCTTAACTAACTTGACTGATAATATTGAAAATTGTAGGGTTGATGTACCTCTGGGAAATAGTGACCACTCAATGGTCAGCTTTGAATATAATAAGGGTTACCGTAGTATTAATGGAAGTACAGTATTGTATGATTTCAATAAGGTGGATTACTGTACTTTAAATACTGAACTAGAAAATTGTAACTGGAGTCTGGAATTAAGTAATCATACACTTCACGAAATGTGGGATATATTTAGTACAAAATGAAATGCGTTGATTTATAAGTACATCCCAACTAGTAAGAAATATCGCAAAACTAGGGGTTCCCTTCCACCGTGGATGACAGCATCAATCAAAAAGCAAATCAAGAAAAAAAATAAGGCATATGTTAGGGCCAAACATTGTGGTAAACCCAAATCTTGGGAGATCTATAAACACCAATTAAAAAGGGTAAAAGCAGCTATTGCTAAGGCAAAAAGGAATTATGAGCTTAACTTAGCTGCAAAAACGCAGGATAATTATAAAAGCTTTTATGCTTATATTAATAATAAAAAAGGACAAGGACGTACAGTTGGTCCATTAAAAGATGATGCTGGTAAACCAATAACAGATAACAAGGACATGGCTGATATGTTTAATACATATTTCTTGTCAGTATTTAATGTAGGAAATACATCTATGGTGCAGAATCAACCACCTAGGGAGCCATCAGATCTAATAATAGAGTTTGAAGAAGTCAGAACTAGACTAAGAAATCTAAATCCAAATAAGGCTTATGGACCTGATGGTTTACACCCAAGACTATTGAGAGAATTGGCAGATAATCTGGCAGGGCCTGTAACATTGATTTTTCAAAAATCCCTGGAAACTGCCCAAATTATTGAGGCTTGGAGACAGGCAATAGTGATCCCAATTCACAAAAAGGGTTCCAGGCAAAGTGTGGGAAACTATAGGCCGATAAGGTTGACATCTACCCTTGGGAAAATTTTGGAGGGAGTTATTAAGGATTTTGTAATGGATCATGTAGAATTAGCCGGGCTTAGGGATGTGACACAGCATGGATATACTAAGGGACGCTCATGCCAAACTAATCTAATCGAGTTTTATGGGAAAATAAGTAAAACACTTGATGAGGGAGGTTCTGTGGATGTGATATTCCTGGACTTTGCGAAGGCATTCGATAAAGTCCCACATGAACAATTAATACAAACTATTTTTAAACTGGGAATAAACCATAAACTGGTGTATTGGATAAAGGATTGGCTGAGGGAGCGGAAACAGAGGGTATATGTCCTTGGGGCATCATCTAAATGGGCCCCAGTTACAAGCGGGGTCCCTCAGGGATCTGTTTTGGGACCATGCTTGTTTAACCTTTATATTTCTACTATGCAGGTTACAACTAATGTTTGGTTGTCCAAATTTGCGGACGACACACGCATAGGTTTCCCAGTAAATAGTCAGAGGGAAGCATTAAAACTGCAGGAGGCCCTTGCAGAATTGGAGACCTGGGCTATAAAGAATATGGCATCCTTTAACATTGACAAATGTACGGTAATGCACTTGGGGGAAAAAAAATCCAGAGGTGCATTATTTTTTGGATGGCCAGCTACTTAGGGTAGTAAAGGAAGAAAGAGATCTGGGCATCATGGTTAGCAATGACCTCAAACCCCATTTACATTGTAATCAGATGGTCAAGAGATCAAATAACATCTTAAACTGTATACACAGACATATTAAAAGTAGGAAAAAGGAGGTTTTGCTTCCTCTCTATACCTCCCTGGTGCGCCCTTATGCGGAGTACTGTTCACAGTTTTGGGCCCCAGGATATAGGCAAGATATAGACACGCTGGAGAGGGTTCAGCGCAGAGCCACAAAAAGAATCAGGGAGGTACAGAGTGTTAATTATGAGGAAAGACTGAGGAATCTGGACCTTTATTCTTTGGAGTATCGAAGGTTGAGAGGGGATATGTGTCTTATTTACCAAGCACTATCGGATAAGGAGCTTTGGAAACAACTAGGACTAACCTTGAGACACCAGTCTCATAATACGCGTGACCATCATTTACAACTTAATATGGAAAAATTTAATACAGAGGCAAGAAGGTATTGGTTTTCATTAAGAGTTGTTAAAACTTGGAATGCACTACCAGCTGGGGTGGTGGGTAGTCAAACTATGTTAGCTTTGAAGCAGTCACTTGTTTATTATCTGAAGAGTAAAAATATAAAAGGGTACTAATTTATATTACAAAATATAGTAAAGTACTAGTATGGCGAGCTAAATGGACTTTTGTCTTTAAAGAGCTCAGGACAACCTATGAAACCTATGAAAGAACACACCCAGGTGTGTTATAAGGCACAAGGCACTTGCGCAGAGTGCCTTATGCACCTGGGCGTGCTCTTATCAGAAGATAACCCACAACTCGGAGTGTGTTATTGCGCTTATAAAATGGGCTCCCCGTAAAGAAGCTAATTTAAAAAAATGCCCATAAAAAGTGTACATAAAAAGAGTGAAAGATTTTATATCAGTAGAAAACAAGGAAAAAGTAGTCCCTGTTTTTGTCTTGGAATGAAGCTTTTTAATGAAAATGTTACTGCAGAAGGCTGGTGTCTGTGTGTCTGCAACCACTCACTCACCAAAAAAATGCTCAAAGAGATGTTTTTTTGTGTTTGTTTCTTCAATATGACTTACTTTGCTGACACAGTTTTATTTATAGTCAGCAGGACCGAGTATGTGCCATATCGGCTGTAGTATTTATTGTGATATTTGTTGCCCCCCCAAGATACAGAAGGCATGTGTTTTTTTGGGGGGTGTTCTTTTATTTATTCATTTAGCTTTGTGTTCTAATTACTTTTTCTTTCTTTTACAGCAGATGGCTGGCTGACTGGGAGTGAGCATATCCCTTTGTGGCTGCCGTACATAGTTGCTCCCTGGTTTGAGATTTTAAACTCACAGTTCCTGCGTTTAATAACAGCACAGGTCAGAAATAGAGAAGAAGTCATGTGATGCAAGCTGCCTGATAGCTGCACCTGTCCTGGGCTCCTACCAACCGCCTTCTAAAAACCATTATATATAAAGTTTACAACTTTTAGAAGGTCCAATAGTGACATCCAGAAGGCTCTTATCATCTGCCTATTGATCTCATCCACTTAATTCTTCTCATCGCAGAGCTTTATCATGGTGATGGAGGCAGAAATGAAGCAGGCTGCGATCAGGCACACTCCACCGACTTCGTCTGAAAAATCGTCCAAGAAATCGAGAAACCAGGGTACTGGGAGCCTTAACAAGGCGGGTAGCTCCAACCCCCCGGTAGTCCCTTTATCTGAGGAGCGATTCCTACAAGAGCTATCACCATTCCGAGAAGCACTAGAAAATATAACTGCGGAGCTAAAATCAATCAAAGGAGACCTCACCACCTTAAAAGGAAGAATGATGGACTCGGAGGCCAGAATAGCATCTCAAGAGAAATGGAAAGATAAAATTGACCCAGAAATCACTCTACTGAAACAACAGATCTGCAAGCTCCAGCTCAAAACTGAAGATTTAGAAGGGGGAAGCAGGAGAAATAACCTCCTGATTATTGGGATACCTGAGGCAGAAGAGGGTACCGATATTATCACCTTTCTGCAGAAGTTTCTTCACAAAGTGGTGGGGCCCTCCCCACTAAATCCCCAGTACCACACTGAGAGAGCTCACCGCTCCCTAAGACCGAAACCCCCACCAGATTCCCCTCCTCGCTCTTTCATCATAAAATTTCTCAGTTTCATAGTAAAACAACACGTTCTCACCAAAATGAGAGAGCTGCATTCTATAATCTGGGGCTCTTCCAAAATAAGAATTGCACAGGATCTTCCCATCGAAACCAGATAGAAACGAGCGGCCTTCCACCCAATTGTCAGCAAGCTAATAGTGGCAGGAATTCGGTTCAGGATGCTGTACCCAGCCAAACTAAGAATTACAATCGAAGGCTCCTCATACACCTTTGAATCTACTGAGCTGGCTACCAAAGATTTAGCTTCTAAGCTCCCCAACCTGTTTAAAGACGGATGAAAATGTGTCCTCCAGAGAGACAATCACACATCGGATTTTTAGTTCATTGTTAAGTTTTACTAAAGTTTGTTTTTTCTACCTGTCTTGTTCCTGCTATTGGGAGGGTGAGTTGGGTGGGCCTAGTGGCTGATGGAGGGCCTTGCTTTCCTTTCTCCCTGATGAGCTGCGAACACGCTTATTCCTCTGGGAACAGTCCCGGAACTCTAGTGCTGGGGTTAGGTTGCAGATTGCCGATTTCATGGCGGACTGGTTCTGGTCCCACCGCAACTTATGCCCCCCAGTGAATTCCGCCAGAGATCGAATACATGATCCATTCAACCCGATCGCTGAGAGACAGGAATATCTCCCCCATTCACAATTAAAGGAGAAACTCGTTGTCTCAGCGATGTGACATATGACATGGTAAGTAACCTTATTCAAAAGGCTTGATGACAGTGAGGGAGATTAATTCCCATGTTTATACTGCATGGCTCCTCAAAAAATTTACAGAGCATAAGGCCAACCCCTTAGGCTACTATACAGAAAATAGCTCTCTGGCTGGTTAGGGACCAAGGAAGGTGGGCGGGGGGGCCTAGGGGCGGGACATGCTAGCTGGAAGCTGCTTCATGAGCTAATAATAGGGGGGTATGGCGAGCCTCAGGGGAATCTGATTGGGATAATCTTATCGGATGTTAGGATAAGCAGTTTATTAGATTGCTCTCTAGTTCTCTTATCTACACCCCGTTCAGATGTTTAGGGATTATGAAACTGCTGAGATTCACCAAGGGGATTAGGGCTCCAAGTGACTACTACTGGCTTTTCTGGGCTATATCTGACTATGTTTGGAGCCACTTTGTACATAGTTGGTTGGGCTTTTTGGAGGGGGGTGGGTGAGGACGTTTCTGGCTCCAGGATCTAGCCTTTTACTTACTGTATGGAATTACTATCACTATCCTGGTTGTATTTGTTGGTTGGGATATTTGGGGATTACTTTTTCGAAGAGTGGCATGAGATGGGGGGGACTCGGAGTGTGCCTTGTTAAGTTCTCACTTTGGATACATAGTTGTGCTCATCTTCTCAATTTAACTGTCCATGAATGCTTATGGTGTCAATTAAGATAGCCACATGGAATGTACATGGGCTCAGAGACAAAACAAAGAGACACCAAGTCTTTAAACACTGCGATTTACTTAAAGTTGATATTCTCCTCCTTCAAGAAACTCATTTGTTAAATACCGAATCAATCTGGCTACACAGGTCTGGTTTCTCTCAAGTATTTTCCGCTAGTGGAACGGCAACAAGTAAAGGAGTTGCTATTTTAATCAAGAAACATATCTCATTCCTGGCAGAAGAGAACCTAATGGACCCAGAGGGCAGGTTCATACTTGTCAAAGGCTGTCTCAATAACAGCAATATTGTACTAGGTTCTGTTTATGGCCCGGTGGGAGGGGATGCAGAATTCCTCATGGCTCTAGCAGATAAGGTAGGAAGCCTTCTGCCTTCGCAGTTAATAATAGGAAGGGACTGGAACATCCCACCATCCCAGGCTTTAGATAGAACCTATTTACCACTACAGCCCACAACCCCAGCCCAAAAAGCTTTGGTAGACTTCACGCAACTTTTGGGGCTGTGTGACCCATGGCGTCTCACTAATCCTTCACTCCGGTCTTTCTCTTTTTTCTCTCAGGTACATAATTCATGGTCCAGAATAGACTATATACTGATCAGCACCTCCCTTCTCCCTGGTCCCCTTCAGTCAGGTATTGAACCGATAGTTTTATCAGATCACTCAGTAACTTGGCTGAAGATCTCTCCTGATTCTAATTTCCAGAGAGATACTGTCTGGAAATTAAATACTCAGCTCCTCAAAGATGAACAAACCGTTTCCCACATCAAAGATCTGATCTCTAACTTTATGGAGTTTAATAAAGATTCCACACCGAAGGAAGACTCAATATGGTGCTCCCTTAAGTGCTACCTTCGGGGAGAGCTAATCAAACTCGCCTCAATGAGGAAGATGCGTAGAGAGGCGCAAGCATCTTCACTGCTAACTAAAATCAAAGAAATAGAGTGTTCACTACCCCTAACCTCCTCCTCTAACTCGCTAGAAACCCTGTTAAAATTAAAGAATGAAAACGCAGACTTACTAAAAGAAAAAGCAGACTATGCTATCCTAAAAACCCAATCTAAATATATTGACCAAGGCGAAAAGGCCGGTAGAATGCTGGCCCTCAGACTACAAAAAACAGAAAGCTCGAGACTGATTCCGATGCTACAGGCTCCAGATGGCACTGTTAAAACGACACCCAGGGATATTACCCAGATTTTCAAAGCGTTTTATAGTACGCTTTATAGTAAAAACCCTTCCCAAACGCCCCTATCGGACATCTCAGACTACTTAGAAGACCTCAACCTTCCCTGCCTACAACCACATCATAAATTGACGCTCACCTCTCCCATTACTTTGTTCTACAAAACCTTCTGCAAGGAACTAGCCCCCTCCTCCTAAGGCTCTACGAATATATGTTCACTGCAGATGCTCTGGATCCCACACTACTAAAGGCTACAATCGTGCTAATTCTTAAGCCAGACAAACCGCCAAAAGACCCTGCAAGTTACCGCCCCATATCTCTCTTAAACTGTGACATTAAAATATTAACAAAGATCTTAGCCGATAGGATTAAAAAGACTTGGATTCACCTTCTGAGCCCGGAACAGGTGGGGTTTGTACAAGGTCGCTCTCCGGCTGATCACCTCAGAACCCTTTCTCATATTTTCCATGCTGCCCAAACCTCGCAAATCCCTATGGCTCTAATCTCGTTAGACACTGAAAAAGCTTTTGAAAGAGTCAATTGGGACTTCCTTTGGGCTACACTCACCAAAATGGGCTTTCCAGCCCCCTTCATTCAATGGATTCAGACGGTGTATAAGTCTCCTTTGGCTAAGACCTATTGTAACGGTGTTTTCTCTTCACAGTTCTTTCTCTTTGCTGGCACTAGACAAGGATGCCCCCTCTCTCCTTATTTGTTTAATTTATATCTAGAACCTCTCCTTCTTAATATTAAGCGATCCCCACAAATTCAGGGTTGCTCTGTGTTACAACAAACACATACCCTCTCTGTCTATGTGGACGATATCCTCCTTCACATAGCTCACCCCGAAACATTGCTAACTCATGCCTTACAGATCATCGCACAATACGGCCTTCTATCCCACTATAAGTTGAATCTAGCTAAATCAGAAATATTTCCCTTAAATGCTCTCACACATAAAACCAGCTTCACTAGATATGGGATGAGATGGTCCCCATACTCGATCAAATATTTGGGAGAACACTTTACCAGTGACCCAATGTTAATCAGGAAACTCAAGTCTCGATGACCTAATGACAAATATCCATCTGGACCTCCAAAGATGGTCCAAACTTCCCCTTTCCCTATGGGGTAGAATTAACATCATTAAGATGAACGTTTTACCCCGAGTTTTCTACCCTTTAAACTTACTGAATCTCTGGCTCCCCTTATCTTACTTACAGAATCTACACTCCACTCTCTCCAAATTAATTTGGCAAGGTAAATCTCCCAGACGTTCTTTTCTTAAGCTTTGCCTCCCTAAGGATATGGGAGGTCTTCGCCTCCCAAACCTAATATTCTATTATTGGGCTAGTCACTTCTTTAAACTGGGAAGACGGCTCCCGTACAGGGTCGAGGACCCTCTTCCGATCTGGCTTCAAATTGAAAGACGAACACTAGAAAAAGTTAACCTCTGCTCCCCGACCATTTTTTTCCTTCCTAGCTCAGCATTACCAACCTCAATACAAAATTCGGGTATCGGCACCTCCCTCAAAGTTCTCGCTCAATGTCTGCACTACTTCAGAATTTCCCCAAAGAGGGATATGGCGCAGCCTCTTATATTAAACTCCAATATCCGCTTAGGCGGTTCAATGATCTCATCAGACTGGCTCCCTCAATTACAAGGGGTTTTAATAGAGAATCTATACTCTCAAGACTCCTTTCTCTCTTCTCCTGATATTATGGCTAGGCTCAATGTTCCCAATAGCAACATTTTCAAAGTGTTTCCGTTAAGGCACCTCATTAGCACTAACTTTGGAACCGAATTCCGTGTTTCCCAGATCAGGCCTTTTCTCTCTCAACTCCAAGGATTTGCTACTAAACCCCATGGGATTTCATCAATATATTCCTACTTGCTGGGCCTTAAATTTCCGGACACCCTCTCGGGTTCCACTATTTGGTCATCTCTTCTGCCAGACATTACCCCTAACTGGTCACGAATCTGGAAAGACCTATATAGATACCACACCCAAGATAAGTTCAGACTCAATCAATACCACATACTGAATAACATGTATTATACACCGGTCAAACTAGCTAGGCTAGGAAGGCTTCCTCTCTCTCTCTCTGCTCCAGATGCTCCCAATCTGAAGGGAACCTGATACACATCTTCTGGCATTGTGAGAAAGTTGCCCCTTTGTGGCAATCCATTCAGTCCAATTTAGATCCACTATTGGGACTGGAAGGCTTGTTCACCATCGAAATATGCATCTTAGGTATCTACTCTAGTGTTGAAAGCCATGAGCATAGATTCCATATGGCACTAATCTCTATGGTGGTCAAAAGATTGGTACTCAAACATTGGATGGATCAACTAACCATAACATATGCTGAGTGGCTGAAGGACTTATCAGTTTGTTTCAGTATTGAGAGACTTGTTGCTAGTTCCCGTAATCGTATTGACTCCATTCACAAAAAATGGGGTAAATTATACACTCTGTACTTACACTAATGTCCACATTAGTTATGTCTCTGTAGCACCTTGTTCTCTTATTCACACCACTGGTCTCTACTTCTCTGTTGTTATACTACAGTATCCCTATACTGGTTTCAAGTAAGCACACTCCGGGGTGGGAGTAGGTTTTGGGTGGGGGAGGGTTAGGGTGGTACGGGGGTGATTTCTTTATCCTACCATATATCATGCTTAATGACTCTAGTGTATAATGTGGACTATTATGTGATTCAGTTACAGTACAGATGTAACACCTGTTGAAACTTTGTACTTTATAAACTCAATAAACCATAAATTTCAAAAAAAGAAATAGAGAAAATTATGGGCTCAGCAACAAGACTGCATTTATTTGAAAGGTGCTATAGTGGTGGGTTTGGAAGCCATGGGAGGCACAGTTGCCGCCAGCTGAATTGGGATTGGGAGCGAGCCTGTTGCTTTGTGGCTGCTGTAGACAGTGTTTTTTTTTTTGTAGTGCATATTACATAACAGATGGCGTATACACTTGTGTCAACTTTCACTGTGCTCAGTGTTTCTGCAGTAGTTAAATAAATAAATATGGGGAATACGTGCTAGAGTGATGGAGGCACAGGTCAAGGAAAGACATTTCTTTACAGCACGTAGGATGCTTGTGGATCACGGGTGGCTGTCGGTAAAGTGGAGATTGCAAGCAGCTGTTTTTTTTTATCTTGGGGAGCAGAGGTTAGCCTTTGTTTTTCATATTGTTTACTTTATTTCAGTGTAATATGGGTATGGTCATAGAGCAGGGGGGCTGCGTAACAGGAGATTTCTTTTCTTCAGAGAGACTGTATCTCCATCACAGGCAGGAAGTGCCATTTCTCTGCTGTGAGCTGTGCCACCCTGTGTTTTTGTTTATGGTTGGCACAGCTCACAGATTTGTTGTTGTAATGGGGCTCGGGAGTGGAGGGCAGTCCCAGTTGGCTACAATATCTTCTGATGACACAGCTCAGAAGATGCTGCAGCCAACCAGATTAGAGGATTTTTAAAGCCCATTTTATAATGGTTATTAACACATGCCCGGGAGCTGTGAGGACACTCTGCATGCAGCCGCGTGCATCACAATGAACATATGTGTCCGTTAATCCCCAATAACAGCACACCCTGGAGAGGGTTATTGCTTACATACAGCATACTGGAGTAAAGGAAACTGTGCACATGATCCTTGATTCAATATTTTAAACATAAGGTGTTCATAGAAATGTTTTAATAAAATAAAAAATATGTATTCATTTACATGGCGTGCAATAATACCATGAATCTTAGTAACCAAATATGACAGCTTATGGCACTGATTGCAGAGAAAGACATGCACCTTGTTGCCACCACAGAAACTTTGCCCATTGAAAACCAATGTCATCCGATAGTCATAGATACAGCAAAATGCAAAGGGCGAGGATTGGCCATTTATGTCACGGATGATAACTTGATACCACACACACACACACACGCACATCCCGCTAGCATAACAAACACCTAATACTTCATCAGTACACGACTCCACAATTCAAGGGCCACATATTTTGAAAACCCCCTTGACATATAGGAATACCACAGTTAAATCATTATATGATGTTGAAAATATTGAACAAACTGTTTAAGTGCTGATATTTTTTATCAAAAAGTAAACCTCATTTAGGGTTGCCATCCAGTCAGGGATCTTACAGCTTCAACTGCCTGCCAAGAAATGAAAAGTTATGCATATTGTATCCTGTGTGTATTTCAGCTCTCTTCATCAGAGTAGGAGAAGGACCAGAGAAAGATGATCACTAGTGACCTGATACGCTACACACAGTGGAAGACAGCAGTAGCAAAGGTAAACAAAATGCTGCGATGCATAGGTAGGGTGATGAATATCAGCAGAAAGGAGGTTATGCTACCACCCCACCTCTTACACATCTCCCCCCCCACTTTCTCCCTGTGAGGTCTTACTACCTCAATCCTTCCTACCTACTTGCTCCCTCTTTGCTGTCATATTCTTTATGTTATAGTCAGTTATGTAGAATAAAGTTGATGCCTAGATTGATAATCAACTGTTACAGTATATGTGCACTTACCTTTTTTGTGCTTTGATATGTGAAATGTCTGTATGTCTCCTGGTTACACCAATTTCTCAAATCATTATCCATTTTTACTATATCCTTAAATGCAATAGTATAATATGCACTTACTTTCACTTCTGATATGAAGTACATCGGAATGTTTCTCCGGTCACCTCAAATTGCTAAAATTATTGACCATTTTAATTTAATCTCTAATATGTTGTACTCCTATATTGTACTGTATCATCACTGTTTTTTCCTGTTGATGTTGTAACTTCCCGGGTCATGCTGGAAAATATTCACTTTTGTGTGTAGTGCACTTACCTGGTTATCAAAAACTAAATAAATAAAAAAATAAATAAAACAGAAAGCCTTATGTCTCTATCTTGTGGTATTGCTAAAAAAATAGTTTTTGATGTGGCAAGTCCTCAATTTGGTGATTTTCCTGAATTGTGTTGAGAAGTATAGACCAACTTTTTTTTTTTTTTGTAAATGTTCACAGCAGCCAACAACATCTTATTATTGAGGAAGTGCCAGTCAACCAGAAATCCGGAATGCACAATGAGATTGCAGTATTTTGTTTGGCTCAGTTTTCCTGTTGTGCCATAATATATATAGGGGATATGACATGGCCCGACTGAAGATATCATATTTATCTTCACTCGAGGCCAGTGATATCATGATATCTCACGAGTGGCGAGATATCATGATATCACTGGCCTCTCGTGAAGATAAATATGATATCTTCAGTCGGGCCATGTCATATTCGGTTTATACAACGTATGCTTTGCCCCTGCCCCCCAGCACAACTCACTACGTGCCTCTCTCAATGCAATGGGTGATATAAAGGTGATGGCCCTAGCAATACAACCCCCCTTTACAGAAACGCTGCCAAAACAGCAGATGTCATTTATTGCTTAAGAAATATTTGGTGGATTCTGCTATTTATGGTTAGTTTTAAGAAGCATTATCTGGTTTATCATGCCATGCCCCCCCACACACACACAGGGCTCCACATGCTTCCCCAACATAATAGATTATATAGGGTTTTAAATATCTGGTTGATCCTGTCAGTTTAAAGTTAGTAAAAATATCTGGTTGATCCTGCTTTTTATTTGGGAAAAAGTGACATTTATATGGTTATTCGGTTGATCTCCACTCAGAGCACTTTCACTTTTCCAGAGTGTGCGATGAAGGTTATGACTATCAGATATATTGTAAATGTTTAGTTCGACAGTTAGTTTTTCGTCATTTTTTTGTAGTTGGTTTAAAGCCAATCCACAGAGAGTCAGCATTGACCGAGCCGGTGGTTTTGAAGAGTAAATGAAGCACGCAGCGCCTGCTGCAGGCAACAGACACCGCACTTCATTTTACTGTTGAAAAGCCGCCGGCTCGGTCAATGCTGCACTCTGTGTGCAGTTTGAAGCTTTTTTACAACCAACTACAGAAAAATGACAGGAAATTCTAACTTACTGAACTCGGGGCACATTCTAAAAAACATTTACTAATGTACAAATCGTCAGTGTTCATAGCACTCGGTCACGCTACACTTGTAGGGAAAGTGAAAGTGCTCTGAGTGGCAGGATCAACCAGATAAGTTTCGATATGACGTATAGGAACGTGGAGATAACATATGACGTATAGGAACATGAAGATAACAATGTTATCTTCACGGCCCATGTGAGATATGATGTTTTATACTCTCATTTATCTGATATATATATATATATATATATATATATATATATATATATATATATAGAATAATGGATGGGGAAGGGTTTGATATGAGAATTTAATGCACACAAGTTGTGGGATGCTACATAAACCTTAGGGCGGCCCAGGGTTTATCAAGCATCCCACAATGAGGGTGTGCATTAAATTCTCATATGAAACACCTCCCCATCTTTTTATTTTTTTATAACAACAGGCTAGCAATTTTCTCCAGCAGTTTGTGAGACTTTGGCCCCGCCCACATACAGAATGTTGGCCAATGAGGCAGCAGCATAGTTTGACTGGCATGGCTCATGAATGTCATAACAACCAGCCGGTTGTTATGGAAAATATCAACCTGGTCAGTACATTGAGAGAAATTGCTGACCAGTTATTATATATATATATATATATATATATATATATATATATATATATATATATACATACATTTTTGGGCTAGTAGTGATTTGAGATGCTGTGGTTTCATATGTTTGTATATTGAAGAAACTGATTTCTATTTAGAAAAATGCAACATTTTGCTAAAAGAAGTAGGTAACAACCAATAAATCCCATTGTGCAATGCTACAGCCATGCAGATGAGCTGTGACTTGACTTGGATGCTTCACATATTGAAATGCAAACGCCTTTTTTTATTTCCAGTGCATTCTTCTTATTTTGTAAATATGAACAGCTTACAGCATCTTATTTATTGAAGAAGTGTCACACTAGAACAAGAAATATGAAATGCACAATGAGATTGCATTACTTTGTTTGACTGCATTTATCTCCGTGTTTCTGTGGTGCACTAATAGGTAAACATTCTGGACTGGCAGTGATTTCAAATGCTGGGGCATTATTTGACTGATTGCATGCTGAAGAAAATTATTTCTGTTCTCACAAATTCAACATTTTGCAAAAAGAGGTAAAAAAGTCTAATAAACTAGTGTGCAATGCTTCAGGAGTGCAAATGAGCTGTAAATCTGTTCCATTTATATTTTGAACACTTGCATATATAAAATTTGTGCTGGCAGTGATTTGACATGCTGGGGATTTATATGACTGATTGCGTGCTGGGGGAAATGATATTTGTTTCAGAAATGCATCATTTAGCTAAAAGATATAGGTAAAAAAAATATCCCAGTGTTCCATGCTACAGCCATGCAAATTAGCTGTAACACAAATCGGCGTTGTGTATTTGCATAAGTCTTTCTATGTCTCTGAGGCCTGCTGCTTCACAGTAAAGTATTCAGTGCTGCAGAGACAGGATGTTGCGCACCCCCCCCTTGGATTATATGCAGGAAAAGTGCATGGGAGCTGTTGTCCCTGACATCTTGTGTTGAGCTGTATTATGTGAGAGCAAACTTTTTCCTGCAGCATATACTGAGAACATCCCTTCTCTACCGCTGTCATCAGCTATTCCCATGTATCAACCACTTGCCTGATATTGAAACAGAGTTGGGAGTTTAGGGATGCATTTGTGTTGGTGTCAGAAATAAAAGAATATGCTCATGAAGAGCAATTTCTCAAACAGAAAATTTGTGCTATGCAAATCTTTCAGCAGATTCTAGTGGAGCGTAATTTGGCTGCATTAGTCAGCATTATGACATGCTGTATGTTCTGCAGAAAACTCTTATTGTGGAACATGCAAGGGTAGCTGAAAATTCTCAATTCTATTTAGAGCCTGAACTGTCACATTTACGGATTTGCACATTATTGCAGCTGATACAGTTCTTTGATTCAGCAACGGCAGGTGTGTGTAGGGTTTGTATACTTTTTGTAAAATATCACAGGGATCATGTCTGGTTGTCCAGCTTGTTGGCAGGGAATGCAGATGCTTGGAACATGTGATTGCCTTACTTTATACTTTTATTTATTTATTACTAAAGATCTAAGTCTCCAGACAACAGACAAGCTTAATGTTGCTCAAGGAAGCAGTGAAAAAAAAACAACATAAATGCCACCAGGATTTTTCAAAAACCTGATTGTTCCTAGGCACTTCCGGTTTCAGCAAGCATGATAAAAAAATTTTGCAGCTGAAATAAATAAAACATCTTAGGAAAATCATGCCGGTTTCAATACTTTGTGGTTTGCATTCAGTATTGTATATTGTGGTGTTTACTCATTTGTGCACGAAACAAAAACACAAGTTTTCGATGACATGAAGGCAGCTGATACAAATGCAAAGGGAGCTGAAATGCACCACAAAAGTGGTGCGTCGTTGTGAAGGGGTTAATAGTATATTAGCTTTAATTATCAAATCAGACATATCACAATACAAAAGAGGCATGCAGAAGGTGGCACAGGTGTCTATTTTCATTTGTTTGTACTTATGTAGTGGCAATTAAGTACACTCATCTCCCCTGCACAACAGTTATTGCTCTGCTTCTTGCCTATCCACCCCCTGGACAATGATGTCAAACTGTACCCTGTTTGTGTTGTGGGTGTTGAATCACATATATTTGTTATTTAGATGTTTTTTGACTGTTACAAAGACAGTAGATAAGAATGAATAACACTGAAAAAGCACAAAGGGATGTGCTGCTACCAAGTACTAAAGTATTCAAACTGAGTACTTACAGGTAAATACTGTTTGATACAATTTGAAGATGATGGAATCCATCACGTATGTCTAATTGAAGACATTCAAAATGAAGATGGTGGATTCTTTGAAGAGGACGGCAGCTAATGTCTGTCACGTGGTTCGAAAGTTCTGGCTCCATATGGATGTAATTTGTACCAGGCTGTTATTCTGCAGATTTCAGGTATGCTTCTACTGCTTACAAAAATCATTGAATGTTCTGCAGCTTGAGCTGCTGACCCTGCCCCGTATCCACACTCCTCCCATCCTCCCTACCCAGGACCCCTGCTGTTCCTCTAGGCCTATCCCATTCTCTCTTGAATCGGCACAGCTAGCAGAAGAAGCCCATTTGACAATCTAGTCTGCTTGAATTGCATAGTCGACAGGTTGAGCTACTGACCCTGCCCATCCACCCTACCCAGGACCCTGCCATTCTTCTATGCCTACCCCACACTCTCTTGAACCTGCATGGCTAGCAGTAGAAGCCCATTTGGCAAACTAGTCTGCATGTATTGCATAGTCCACAGCTTGAGCTACTGACTATGGCCCTCCTCCCTACCCAGGACCCCTGCCATTCCTCTATGTCTATCCCATACTGTCTTGAACCTGCACTGATAGAAGCAGATGCGCATTTGGCTATCTAGTCTTCTCATACAGCAGGGTTCACAGTTTCAGCTACTGACCCAAAGTACATACTCCAAATTTGGCTTCTACAGTGACCAGGAAAGGGGTGGCAAGACAGGCAGAAACTATGAGGTATAAGTACTGGAGGAGGACACCGAGACAGTAATAGCATAGGGAATCAGGAATCTAGGGTGGTTTAAAACAACTGTACTGTGTACTCTCAATAAGCAAAAAGTGATGCCTCTTTTTAAAGGAGGCATGGCTAGGCGACTGTATTTCAAGGGGCAGCGAGTTCCAGTAACTGGGGACCACGTAGGAAAAACCTGTTTTCCCTTTGGAAGTGTTACATCTAGGAATGTGGAGTAAGGAAAGATCAGCAGAATGGAGACTATAGGAGGTGGTCTGTGGGGTGAGTGCAGCAGCGAGAGAGCTAGGCATACTGAACCTCAGGATTCCATCCAGAAGGGCCCCAAGCACAAGCAGCCAGTGGACCACAGGAGAGGGCCATTTAAGGTCTGCATAGAGCAGGCAGTGATGTTTTAACTTAGGAGATGCAGAGGCATAATGACATATATTATTATAGGTTATGTCCCATTTGTGTAAGGAGATTTTAGATGCATTGCCGTAGACTGAAGTTCCGTATACAAGGGATGGGAGAAGAATTCCTCTGGCAGTGGCCAACATCATGGAAGGGGTGAGAAAGTGGCTAGTTCTGTAAGCTAACCCTAGCTTAGTACTGATCACCTCACACACAGTAGTAATATGGACCTCATAGTTAAGGGATCCTTCGAGTAGAACCCCCAGGTATTTAAACAAGTTTACCCCCTTCCAAAGGGGTACCATTCACACTTACTATTTTGAAGAGATCACGACTATTTTTTAGTTTGGCAGGCAAGCCAAAAAGCATAGCCTGAGTCTTGCTAACATTGAGAATCAGCCTATGGCTAGTGATCCAAGATTGTATATTTAGGAAGTCCTCCGATAGATTGTGGTTGAGAGTAAGCAGGTTATCAGAGCTGGTACAGAGAATGAGGTCGTCAGCGTACAGCAGCGATGAGCAGGAGGAGGCATTTCTCATTATATTATTAATGAAGAGAAGAGAAGAGAAGAGAAGAGGTGAGGTCCTAGGATGGATTCTTGTGGTACCCCTACGTCAATGACTGTTTTTTCAGAGGTCATAGAGTTGAACTTCACAACTTGCACCCTGTTGGATAGGTAGCCATTAAACCAGTTCACGGGCTGTGCTGAAAAGCCCAGGGATAGGAAGTTAGCTAGCAGGAGGGGGTGATCAATGAGATCAAATGCCTTCGTGGGATCTATAAAAACTGCTCCTGTTAGAAGACCCTGATCCATAGCATGTAGTGTATCACTGGTTAGCTGCAGCAGGGCAGTTTGGGTGCTGTGACCCTTTCTAAAGCCCTGTTGATTTGTGAACAGGAGGTTATACTTGGTGAGGTGCTCTGTTACCTGTCCTGTGACGAGCTTCTCCATGATTTTGTTTAAGACAGATAATATAGCTATTGGTCTATAGTTCACTAAATCCTCATTGTCGTCTTTTTTAAAGACTGACATTACTCTGGCCATTTTCCAGATATCTGTCACCACTCCTTCATTAGGGGACATAGTGAAAATTTTAGATAGTGGCCCTGCAATGAAGGGGGCAGCCAGCTTGAGGAATTTAGGTTCCAGGCAGTCAGACCCAACCGCAGAGCTGTCTGATATGGCATTGAGCAACTTCAGTACATCTGTTTTGGAGACAGCTTTAAAGTAGAATGGCGGTCTCACTAGCATACCTTTTGGGGAGGAGATAACAGGAGTAGATGGTACGGTGGGGAAGACAGTAGTACATTTGGAGAGGTCTGAGAAATGACTGTTGAAAGCATTTGGTATTGTGTGTGGATCTGAGCAGTGGACTCCATTCAGTATCATGTCATCTGTAGTGTGGGATTGCTTGACTCTGAGGAAGGTTTTTATTTGTGACCAGTGTTGGGTAAGTTACTTTTTCTATTACTTTTGGAAACTTGTTCCAGAAAGCTCTTTGCAGTCACTAGCAAGGATGGAGACGTATTGGAAAAAGTAATACACCTTACAGTTACAATTACTTCTCTCTTTTTATACAAAAGAAATACGTAACTGTAACTGATTACATTTATTTGAAAGTAACTAGTAACTAACCTATTACTTTCAAAAATGTAATCTGTTATAGATATTTATTATTTTTGTATTGTTTTTGTATAAAAAGAAATAAGTAACTATAATTGTAAGGTGTGTTACTTTTTCTAATATTTCTCCATCCTTGCTAGTGACTGCACAGAACTTCCTGGAACAAGTTTCCAAACGTAATAAAAAAGTAACAGAAAAAGTAACTTACCCAACACTGTTTGTGACCAAAATTTCCTGGAGTCACCAGCCGCATCCACCAATAATCCCTTGCAATATTGGCTTTTTGCAAGCTGGATTTGCTCCTTGCACTTTGTGCGCTATTCCCTATAGAAACGAAAGTCCGTTTGGAGGTCCAAAGTTTTGAAATTTCTCCAGCATTTGTCCTTAGCTTTGAGTGATGCGAGTACGTCCTTGTGCAACGATTTGGATTGCTTACTGCTTACCCGGCAAGTGCGAAGAGGGGTATACTTATCCTGAAGTGATAAAAACTTGCTTAGAAAAAGGTTGAGGGCGACATCAGTGTTATTGGCCCAGTAGATGGGGGACCAGGCAATCATAGCAACATCATGTAGAAAGTGAGCCTGGTTTAGATCCGCATAGTTCCTGGACAATATATAGCATGGGGGAGATATGGAGATTGTTAAGTGACTCCATACACAGAAGACCAGGGAGTGATCACTTATTGTGTCTGGCAGAGTGCCCACAGCCACAACTCTATCTATGTGATTCGTCATGACCCAATCAATGAAGGTGCTAGAACCATTATTTTGTGACACTCTTGTCGGGTCAGTTATGACCTGTTGTAAACTGTAACTCTGCACCAGGGATTGAAGGGTACTGTGGGGATTTACTCAACCAATTTATATTCATGTTCCCGAGGATGAGTAGTTCATTCTGCCCAGCTGTTGAGGCACTGTGGTCCAGTAAATCCTCCAGGCCAGACTGTCCACCTATGGGAGGATTGTAAGCACATATAATGTGAAGCTTCTTTGCCCCTAGGGCTAGGATGGTATGTAGTGACTCACACGTAGAAGTATAGTTATCAGTCACTAGGGACAGGTTAAGGTTTTTTTGAAATAAACCGCCACCCCCCCCAGCGCATTTAGAGGGTGACCTATCCCACCTTAGAAAGTTGTAATTAGGGAGTAGGTAGCAGGTATCAGGTATTGAGGGCTTTAAGCCATGTCTCATATAGAGAGAGAGAGAGGGGAGAGTGAGGACATAGACATTTGGATGAAGAGGGACCTGTGCTACTACCCCATACACTGTGCAGACTGAAATTAAACCCCAAAGTCACACCACAGGTGCATAAAAAAGCATGATCTGGATTGGTATCTTATAGTTTGTGGCACACTGTCATGTGTTTTTGTTGGTCTGCACCTCATAATACAATTCTGGAAAATCTTCAAATTGAGGCTTTGCCATCCCTAAAACTAATTTTCTCAGCAATGGCAAAAGATAGAGACATAAGGTTTTCTTTTTTGTATGCAGTGGGCCCTGAGCTACTAGCCCAGACCCTGTATGGACTGAAATGAAACCCCAAAGGCACACCTCAGGTACACAAACAACACAAGCATGACAAACAAATGGTATGAAAACCACGTCCGGTCACCCCAGTGGACCTGTAAAACTACAAAATGTAGGTTTGTGTACCTTTAGCATGTCATGTGACAACACCCCAATGCCATACTGCATAAAAAAGTATGATCTGGGTTGGTATCACATAGTTTGTGGCACACTGTTGTGTGTTTTTGTTCTGTTCCTAACAATACAATTCTGGAAAATCATCAAACTGAGACTTTACCATCCCTAAAACTCATTATCTCAGCAATGCCACAAGATATATACATAAGGTTTTCTGTTTTGGATGCAGTGGGCACTGGGCTAATACCACAGACACTGTACAAACCAAAACAAAACCCCAAAGTCTCACCACAGGTACTCCAACAACACAACAGTGATTATAAAATGTTGTGAAAACCATTTCCAGACACCCCTGTGGCAAAATGTAGGTTTGTGTGCCTCAGGCATGTCATGTGACAACACCTCAACACCATGCTGCATGAAAAAGTATGATCTGGGTTGGTGTCTCATAGTTTGTGTTATATTGTTGTGTGTTTTTGTTGTTTTTACCTAACAACACAATTCTGGAAATTCACCAAACTAATCTGTTTTCCAGAATTTAGGAGTACTCCAAAAAAAGCAAACACCAGAATGAGTCAGATTCACTTATAATTCATAGCCCATAGGTAAACCATGTTTGAAGTTCATATATTTTTCCATACACATTATGTCCAGCCAATATACACCAATAGGTAAAGCTATCAAATGTCCTGGTTACACCAGGACAGTCCCGGTATCAAAAAGGCTATCCTGGTGTCCCGAAGCATTTCTAGAATTATTCATTTAGTACCGGTTTGCCTGGAATGCCACCAGTCATTTCACCAGCCACTCAGTAAATACAGATTTGCTCACCTTTGATGCGTGGAGGTGGAGGTGAGAGGTGAGATGTGGGCTGTGCCAGTCGCTGGCTGGGAAGGGTGGAGGGTGCTGGGTGGGCTGGCAGTGGCTGGGTAGGGGGTGGGGGCCACTAGACTACCAGGAAATGGAAAAGGCATCCGGGTGTGCATTGGGTTCATCGCCCTAACTCTCACCCCATTCTCTTACACTACATCACCTCAGCTTGTTTACACATGGGATGGGGTGAGAGTTAGGGCCAACAACCCCAATGCACACCCGATGACTGTTGGTGGGGCAGGCTGGGTAGGGTGAAAGGGGTGGGAACCCTAATGTTGAATTTCCTTGCTTCTGTCGCTGTAGAAGAACCCTAACTGATGCACTAACAAAGTTTTTGCATAGAATATGTATATATATATATATATATTTTTTTTTTTATTAACTGTCCCCTGGAAGTTCAGCATCCATCAATTTCAAGTGTCCTCCCCTGATTCAGAGGACTCTGGACATCTGATATGATCAAACTCCCTTGACAAAGCCTCCACTTTATTACCAGCTTCTTCAGGATCTGTAAACTGATAAATATGTCCCCCATATTGGATGCGCAATCTGGCCGGCATGAGAAGGGAGTGAACCACCCCCAGACTCCGCAGCTTGGCCCATACTCCATCAAATTTCTTTCTCCAGGCTCTGGTTGCATATGACAAGTCTGGAAAGAGATGTAGTGTTGCTCCCTGAAAGTTGAGCTGCATGGCTTTTCTAGCGGCCTGCGGGATGCTGTCCCTCATTACCGGACTTAAAGTAACTAGCAAGATGGTCCGGAGTAAATCTTATTTGCAGTACACGATCTTGGAGACACCTGATAGGCCTTAATCAAGTTGTCCAGGGTAAGTACAGAGTCCAGATTTAAGGCACCCGGCATCCACTCCCGTAGGAAATGCAGCAAATTATCTCCCTGAACATTTTCAGGCAGTCCAACCATGTGTATGTTAGAGGCCCTCTATGAATTCTTGAGGGCCTCTACTCGGCACCAGAGTTGGGCATTTTCCTGCGTAAGTTTACCCGCCAATGTTAAGGCTTTGGTTGCCACTGACTCCGCTGTGGTTGCCAATGTGGCAGCTGCTACAATTTTCACATCTTGCTCTGCAAACTTCGTTAGGCAGGATTCAACTTTAACGTCTATAGGCTGCATCGATTTCTGCAGGGCCTGCCATGGAGGTTCTGTCTCTGCATCCTTCATTGCCGACAGTGCTAGAGTCGATTCTACCTAAGGATTTTTGGATCCAGCTACAGTGCCTTTATTTGTTCGACCCATATTCAAAGAAGGTATCAATTTGTTCTGCTTGATACCAGGAGACCAGATCTATCAACAAAATACTACTGTTCGGTCAATAAAAAGATATTTTAGTGCTTTTTTTTTTTTTGGCAGTAAATCAGAGAGTTCCTATTGAGTGCATCTCATCACTAGATGTGCTCAACAGTTCCCCCCCTTTGAATAGTTTTGATGGAAGGACAGCAGCGACTCTCAATTGGACCAAGAGAACTTCTCTTCCCTAATCAGATCAGCTACAACAGGTGAGCGAATCCTTCTAACTTACTCTATACAACAGTTTTTATTGCAGGAGAAGAAATTTAGATTTATGTCTACACAGTCTGTATGTAATTTAATGGTTGTGTAATTCAGCATGTAATTTAATTATGTTGGGTGGTGGCTATGCAGTGTTTGGTGGCTTTCTTTAAGTGGCTCTACTTCGGGATTCTGTTTAATTTTTTTTTGGTTGCATTCAGGGTGGTTCTTCCTGCAGTTTGTATTTTTATGCAGTGTGTTTTCAATTTGTTTTGGCAGCCACACTACTGCTTATCTTGTGCCCTACACTAAGCGGTAGGAGGGGGGAGTTCACTGTGGATGTTTGCAATAGCTGTGTGTCTTCCTTGGCTATCATTGGCTGCTGGATTAGCAGTGGGAAGATTTGTCAACTGAGGGCTCGAGTGGAGTGTTTCCTGACGTGAAGTCTGAGAGGCTGAAGCAAACCTGTGTAGCAGAGCTGCTAAAGAGAACTAGCCTTGCTTGTTGTTATGACTAGTTCAGTCAGTTGGAAGTGAGAGTTGTGAGAGAGAGAGACAGAGTGAGAGAGACAGAGAGACTGATTATCAGTGTGTCCATTCAAGAAGACAGAATAATAGTTGTGTGTCACATATAATTAAAAAGAAGTGCGAAAGATTAAGGAAACAGTCCTAGAATTGTGAAGGGCCAGGGGAAGATCCTGGAGAAGCCAAGGCTGAAGACTGGAGCAGACTGCAGCACAGCTTGTGACTCAGTGGTCAGTGACAATAGATCCTATCTTGAAGTGAGAAGAAATTAATGAAGTATCAAAAAGCTCTAAACTGACCTGTGGGAGATCTGCCACAATAACAACTGAACGTGCATCCTGAGGAAGCAGATCTTGTGACTGTCAGTGAGAGAGTTCTAGTCGAAAATAGAAGAATTAAAATTTCTTGGAAATTATTTATTAAAGACAGAATTAGTGAGTAAGATGTGAAAGCAAGTCCTACAGAAAAGAACTCTATTCATCAGCTTTTAAAAAAGGCACGAGTGAAAGGAGAATTAAGAAGAAAGAAAAGAAGGTAGCAAGCTGCAGGTGAGAAGCCAGATCGGAGTTGTTTGGGACACCACAGTGAGAAAGACTGTTGCCAGCGTCTATATGAATGAGAAACTAACTCCACCTACCAAAGTTCCTTTATTTTAATTTAACACCAGCTGAGACACAGGAGCAGAAGCAGTCTGCAGACACGTTGGTCTGTATTTAGTACCTTTCCTGAGCGGTTTCGAGTGTCGAGCTAGGACTCGGGTTGTACACATGGAAAGAGCTACAAACGCAACAATAGCCATATCAAAATGCAAGTGTGTGTTTAATGATAAGCTGCAGGAAGAATTCCCCTTCCTCGAAAAAGTAACAATGTAAGATGTTAGATGCAAACAGTTAGGGTCAACGTTTTCTGTTGCTCATGATGGTAGATCTGACATTAGCGATCACTTGGAAGTGCACCAAGCACAAGAAGGCATTCACTGTAATCTGCTCGAGCTCCACAATCACTAGCTTCTTCAAGAAAGATGCAGTATCAGAAGCTGACTTAATTGTGGACTACCAAGAGGGCACATGGGCCTACCACACAGTAACTCATGGACACAGCTTCAAGTCAAAAGACTGCACTTCCAAGTAATCAAAAAAAATGTATGAACCGAAGTTCTCTTCAGCTCGAACAAAGACAGAAACAATCATAACCCGCATGTTGGCACCCATGGCTGAAGAAGAACTCGAGTCAGACTTGAGCAAGGCAACATACATCTGCGTCACATTCGATTCCTCCAACCACAAGCACACAAAACTTGTGCCAGTCGTTGAGCACTATTTCAATCCGGACAAGGGGGTTCAAACAAAGTTGCTGGAATTTAATGAGCTTCCTGGAGACACACTGACATCATACCTGATTGGTAACCTGAAGAAACACAAGATTGACAACAAATGTATAGCAATGTGTGCAGACAGCAAGAACACTAACTTTGGAGGTGTGGCAAGGACCAGGACTTGCAATGTCCATAACAAACTGCAAGCAGCCACTGGACGAGATGTCACTGGAGTTGGATGTATGGCGCACATCATGCAAAACGTCATACAAACAGCAGCAGACATCCTTCCTGTGGATGTGGAATGCATAACTGTCAAGATCTACAAATATTTTTACATCTACACCGTGAGAGTACAACAGCTGAAGGAGTTCTGTGACTTTGTGGAAATCACTTATAAGGACTTGCTTGGTCACTGTGCAACATGCTGGCTCTCCCTTATGTCTGTGGTTGAACAAATCCTGCTGCTCTATCCTGCTTTGCAATCATACTTTCTCTCTCCGGAGAAGTGTCCCTCGACCATCGAGAATTTCTTAAAAAAACCTTTGTCCAATCTATGGTTTTTCCTTATCCATACTCAGCTCTCCCTCTTTTACGGTATCATAAAGAAGCTGGAGAGGCAGACCTGCACTGCTATTGAAGCAGCTGTCAAAGCTGAAGTCCTCATTACCAAGCTTGATGAGAGGAAGGCTGAGAGATATGTGGGACTGAAACTGAAAGGAATGCTCCAGTCCCTCGCTGAAGAAACTGACATAGAAGAAACCTTCCTGAAGCATGTGGAGAGCTTCTATGACACTTGTTCCTAGTACCTGAAAAAGTGGAATTATCTAAAGGAATATGAGAAATTCTCCTAGATTCTACTCTGAGTCACCATTGTTGGCAGAGGTGGAAGAAACGCTTTCCTACATAACCAAAAAAATGAACTTAACAGTTGACAAAGGAGAGCTCTTTGATGAGATTATGTACATGAAGTCATTTGCCACTGATGAAAATATCGGAGACTGGAGCACTAATAACATAAACTCAGCAGATCAGTGATGGGTAGACATCTACAGGCACTTCTTCTTGAAGAAAATCCCATTCAAGAATCTACTCATTCACCAGGGAGGGGGGCACATGATGCTCTTAGAAAACTACATCACATACTCAGTTATGCCCCAGACTCCCAATTACCCTTAGCTTTGATATCTCTGGATGCCAAGAAGACCTTTGACAGGGTCTCTCATCCATTTCTGTTTGCCACTATGGAGAGGATGGGTTTTCTGAAGGGCCTTCTCAGAGGTATCAGAAATTTATACTCAGCTCCCATGGCTAGGGTAATGTGTAATGGGTATATTTCTTCACAATTTTTGTTGGTCAATGAAACAAGGCAGGGATGCCCCCTCTCGCCAATACTGTTTAATATATATTTGGAACCATTATTAATTGCTATTAAAAATGATGTTAACATTAAGGGGATCTCGATTGCGGGGTGGGAATTAAAATTTACAGTCTATGCAGATGATATACTTCTGCACTTTGCTAATCCTGGGGTATGTTTCCACAGAACAGTTGATCTTATAAGCCAGTTCTCTAAAGTGTCAAACTATAAACTAAATTTGACTAAGACACAGATTCTCCCTCTGACGCCCCATGTGTGTACATCTGACTTTGCTCCAACACAAATACACCGGGGCTGGAGACCGGATAAAATATTTGAGTATATGGATTACTGCTTGCTTGGAGGCCGGTGCTGCGACGAACATGAATAAGGCGCTGGCTGTAGTTAATGGGGATCCGCTTAGATGGAATACGCTTCCTCTAAATATTGCGGCTAGATTGGGCCTAGTCAAAATGAATCTGATCCCAAGATTATTGTACCCAGTCTATTTAGCCCCATATAATATGCCCAAAATATAGTTCACTAAAATTAGAAGAATACTGTCTGAGTTTCTGTGGAATTCCAAGCCCCCAGGAGAAAACACAAGGTGTTATATTTGCCGCAAGATGGGGGGAGATGAAACTGCCTGACTTACACCTGTATTATGTAGCGAGTCAATTGGGTATTATGAGTCACTGGGGGTTTAGGTGATGAGGTGGAACCATATACTCCGATATGGCTCCAGATGGAGAGGCAGTTGTTAAAAGATTTGGGCATATCGCCAGAGGCACTGCTCTTTGCCAATCTGGGAAAATACTTTGGTAAAGAAACAGGGACTCCAATTGAAAAAACTGCGATGGCCTGGTGGATGTTTCTTTCACCTTCGCAGAGAAAGGAACAGGCAAGGTCCGTAGATCAGCCGGTGTTAGGAAATCCCAATTTTTTGATTTGGGGGTAAAGTCATCACTAGACACTGGGCAGTACATTTAGAGGGCCTTGCATTAAGTGATGTCATGCAAGACACTAGGGTTGTCCTTCCGGAGAGATGTGAGTCTATGCACTTTTTTAAAAGAATACAGCTGGTCAAAATGTTGGAGAAGGTTGGGAAAGACCTGGGGGGTTCACCAACAAATCCTTTTACCTGGGAAAACTTTTCTGCACTAAATCTATCATCTAATTCTCTATCAAAGGTAAATAAGGTATTATTGGACTATCTCAGTCTGAAGTCCCCAGTAAAAACATTATACTGGGATGTGCAGTGGCCCCTCAACAACTAGCTTGGAATGTTATTTGGAAAGGTATCAAATATATACCTATACCCAGGTACAGAATTATGCAGTACTTTATTGTCTCAAATATGTATTTTACCCCCTAAGAAATTGTGTGATAGACAGCTGAGACAGATTGACCTATGCTTTAGATGTGGAGCCGAGCCAGGCGACATTCTACATGTTATGTGGAATTGTTGTAAAATACGGTCACTCTGGATGGAAATTAAGTGACAAATGGACCCCATGTTAGATTATTCTGAGTTTATATTGCCAGAAGTTTGCATTTTAGGTGATATGTCACATCTAACAGGACCCATACCCAAATATCACCTATCATTGATGACGACCATAGTTAAATCTTTCATGTTGAAACATTGGAAAGATGATCAATGTTATAATTACAAACATTGGGTGAGGGATCTTATATGGGCCCTGGGTAGAATCAGGAAATTCATGTGCTTAGAGGGTAAGAAGGGTTTGTTTGATAAAAGACGGTCGACTTTGGAGACCATTTATCTATTGCAGGTTGGCAGTACTGAGACATAGTTCTGTCTGTCGGGTTGTGATTAGTAAAAAGAATATTGTGTTGTAGATTTAGATGGTTTAAGTGATCATTATACAGTGCCTAGTGGCAACAGTCCATAAGTTTGTGTCCAGTTCATGTAGTTTGTATGGAATTACTAGCAGGCTATGGGCCATGCTTTGATGGGGTGATAAATAGGTGGGGCTCTCTCTCTATTCAGGGGACACAGTGGGGGTTTTCCCTTCAAGTTAATTAGGGTTACAAGTTTCCAACTATAGGGTAATATATATTGCAGTTGGAGTACTCTAATTGAAAAGACCTCACCCTTGGATTCAAGTTTTTTTTTTTTTTCTCTCCGTTTTTTTTTTATTAGTCTTTATTGGATTTAATTATTTGAAACTAAGTGTTGGTCAGACTGTGCTGAAGTGCAATGAAGGGACAACCCCATTGCTGTGTGTGTATATAGATAGTTTTATGTGTATATAGGTTACACAACCAGTTTTGGGTTTGTGGATCCTGGAGCAATCCAAGTTAGTGTATGTATGTCTTGTCTAAAAAAAAAAAAAAAAACCAGAAACCTAATAAAGAATAGTTTATAAAAAAAAAAAAGAATCTACTCATTCTGGTGGAGTACACTCTTTCACTCCCAAGCACGAATGCACCAGTGGAGAGAGACTTCTCACTGGCTAACAACATGTGGACTGAGGAAAAGACCACCCTGAATGTGTCTACTCTACAAACAATGCTAATCATGAAGTACAACTTCAACGATACCTGTAGTGAATTCTGTGAAAGACTCCTCAACAATAAAGTGCTCCTGAGGAAGATTCACTCCTCCGAGAAGTACAACATTGTAAAACCCAGACAGCCAGTCACAGACAAAGATGGGCCTTCAGCGTGCACTGAAGAGTACAGCAGGATCCTAGGGGAAACTGGCAAATTTATCAACATTTTGCTACCATCATTTTCATCATTTGGAGACTCTGACTTTTCTTGTGTGTGTGTGTGTTTGTATATATACATATATTTGAATTTTTATTAGGTGATAACTTGAAATTCAGGGCATATTGATACCCTAACTCTTACGTTTTAGTGTGAAAAACCTTCATGGCAGTTTCAGTTATTACAATACCTTGACATGTCACCACCATACAAGTAAGTAAATGTTTTCTCACGGTTGCTTAGTTAAAAATTACTTGCTACTGTTTGTAATTATCTCATTTTTCAATTCTCCACTAGTTAGCTCCCCCATGCAGAATAAGCTGAATGCAGATAATCAATTGGTAACCAACAGTATGTTTCTGATGGTGGTAAATGATAAGAAAATTAAATTGAAACGTTCCACCTGAATCTGTTTCTTGTTTAAATAAGTGAATTGAATTGTAGTTCTCAACTGACATTACATTATGTTTTGTTGGAGGGGGTGGCCTTGTTTTTCAGAAGACGGATATCAGGTAACAAAAAAACCCTTACAGAACACTGTAATAATGATCATGGGGTGGGTGACTGCCGGCATTGTTAGTCAGCCAGTAACTCACTTCATTTGCAGCAGCAGATGCTAAGTCAAGGCCAGCCTGAGAGTCACACACACCCTGACTCCAAGGGAAACAAGATATTTATTTTCAGGAGTCAGACATAAGGAAGACTTAACAAAAAACATCTTCCATCTTCAGTACAAGCATCAAAACTCACCACAGAGACCCTGTGATGAGTTAGGAGGCTTTCACTGAAGATAAAAGATGTAGAGCAGGCTACAACCCTATAGCTTCTGTGGGCCTGGCAGCCCACAAACCTTCAGCCTTTAAAAAACAAAATATCTAAGAGCACATTATGATAATGCCTGAAGGGTAGGTTGGTGATGTCATTGTTGGTGAGCCAGTTGCTTTAAGGCAAGCCAGAGTCTCCCACCCACATCCATGAATGCAGAATTAAAAAAAATACTTTGTTTCCTGGAGTCAGGGATGGGAAGGCTGTAACAAAAGTGTATTTTATCTTCAATAAAAGCCCTGAAATTCACCACAGAGCTGACTAAAATCATATAGCTTTTGGGGGCCTGGCGGACCCCTAGCTTTCATGTTAAAGTATTTTACAGTCCAGTACAGTAACGAGTATGGTGTGGGTGGATAACATGGTTGGTAAGCCTCTTGCCCTAAGGCCAGCCAGAGTCTTCTATACACATCCCTGACTTCGGGCGGAAAACAATGTAGTTCCCTGGAGTCAGGGGTGGATAGGATGTAACAAAAGTGTGTTTTATCTTCAATAAAAGCCCCCAAACTCAACACAGAGCACATAAAAACTCAGACCCCCAGTTTTAATGGGTCTCCCTTGAGACCTCCCAGAAATCTGGTAGCCTTACCAACAGGTCAGATTTGTTATTCTTGTCCCAGTCCTATGGATTGCTGATTCAAACAGAAAGTGTAAACAGAAGTGTTGTTTTGAGGAGTCAGACAGATGCAGTTTGTGACTAAAAAATATTGTAAAAATGGCCTCAAAGAAATTATTTAAAACAGCAGATGAGCTACGGGCTGCAAATGTGAATGAGGAAAATGACTCCACTTCATATTCTGAGTGCAGCACAGAATCAGACAGTGAAACTGAGGTAATGTGGCCAGCATGTCCTGTAACAGAGTTTGAGACCAAACAGAGTACAGTACCAGTAGATGATCACACTGTTGTTAGTTCTGTTTCAGCAAGTCCTAATAATTTCACATTACACTCCACATCAATTGGAGAAGGTATGATGACATAGTCATCAACATAATGACACAAAAAAAAGAGGTACACTTATGATAAGAAAAGTGATAGGAAAAAGTCACCAACAGACAACCAATAAGCAACTTGTCCTGAAAAAACAGGCAGTAAACATTTGTCTGAGTCAGTCTTTATTCAACCAGAATCATGTAATAAACATATTACTACATGTGCAAAATCAAATGGAAATAAATGCAAAAAAAAAGTGCAATGAATATTACCACTGCATCTAATTCACTAGACAGTGACATAAATATAAGAAACCCAAGGCAGACAAAAACAAGGGTGAATCTAGATAAAACATACGAAGTAGGATATGTATCAGATTTCAACATAAGTGAAGATGAGCAACACACACCCTCATACAAACCAGGTACATCTAGGGGAAACACACAAAAGAGGAACTGCACAAACTCCAAAAAGACAAGATGTCAAGATCTGCTTGTGGTTGAAGCCTCATCAGAAAGTGGGTGGTCACACATAGCAACAAATACTGTCATGTAATCTTTTGACAGACCAGCTGGTCCAACTCACAATATCCAAGGTGGTGTTGATGAATTTTCATGTCTTAGAAGAGTTTTCTTGGATGACATATTTGAGCTGCTCACAATCTACATAAATAAATATGCTGAAGAAATCAGATGTGCTCACCCAAAGAAACATAAAATGGCATGGGAGCCAACCAGTGCAGAGGAAATAAAAGCATACGTAGGTCTCTGCATAATAATGGGTATAGTATATCTCCCAAGACTACGTATGTATTGGTGTGCAGATACCTTCATTCGCCAGCCTGATATCAGTCGAGTCATGTCAAGGGACAGATTTTATATGCTGGGCAGGTATCTATGTAGAACAAGACTCAAGAACTTCAGGTGACAGCAAAGAGAAAGACAAACTTCGAAAAGTTTGTAGTTTTATTGCATGCCTAGTGCCAAAGTTTCATAAAGAATATGACTTGTGGTAGGGAACTCACAGTTCATGAAGACATGGTGCCCTACAGAGGTCGATTTTCTTTTGTGCAGTACATGAAAGACAAACCACAGAAATAGGGCATAAAGGTGTGGGTAATGTCAGAAATTAAACATGATACATTTCCAAGATCCAGGTATATACATGGAAAAAATATGGATGAATGCAATGAAATAAACGATGTGATGTTGCCATGAGAGTTGACCTCAATCTCACCAGCAACCTGTGCAATACACATCACCATATTTATATGGACAATTTCTATTCCAGCCTTGAACTGATGATGAACCTCTACAGTAAGGGTATCTATGCATGTAGTACCATCAGAAACAACAGAAAGTATTACCTGAAAGACATAGTTGCCCCGGAAAAAGAAGTTAACAATATGACACATGGCAGCATGGACTGGAGGCAGAAAGGACCAATGCTGGCAACTCGGTGGGTTGACAAACGTGCAGTACACTGCCTATCTACAACACATGCGCCTCATGCAGATGAAAAATAGCTTCCCACTCTGCAACGAGTACAAAGAAAAAGGATCCAAAATTGATGTTCCCTGCCCATTCTCCTTGGTGACTATATGAAGTTCATGTGTGGAGTCGACTGAGGGGATCAAATGATTTTTCTATATAATACATATCAAAGGGCAACAAAATGGTGGCAGAGACTGTTTGGATACTTGATTGAGTGTTCTCTGCAGAATGCATACATTATTTTCAATGCACATTCAAAGGATGATGGCAGTTCCCAAACACCAACCGCCTCCACATTTTATTTATTTAGTTTTTGTTGACCGGGTAAGTGCACTAGACAAATCCTGCCTATTTTCAGGCATGACCCGGGGGAGGGAATACAGATGAATGCCAACTGACCTTGAACCAGATTAAGCTGTTGATGGTATTTTTAGTGAACGAGGGAAATTTGGCCAGGACACCAGGGAAATTCCCCTACTCTTTTCGATAAGTGCCATGGGATCTTTAACGCCCACCTGATCTACCACCAACCCAGGCAGATGGGACCTCAGTTTAACGTCTCATCCGAAAGACGGCACCTCAGAAGTGCAGCACCCCTCTCATGTTGCAATACAGTGTCAGTACTGGGATATTAACCCAAGTGCCAGATGTGGGAACTGAACCCATAGCCCTCTGATCTCCCAGCCTCAGAAGTGAATGTGCTACCTACTGAGCCACTGACACTGAACTGATACAAAAGGGATTATCTGTCCTTCCGCCTCATTGTTTCTAGGGAGCTTATTGGAGGATTCACACAGAGGAAAGCACCCGGATGACAATCCTCAACTCCACAACCAGCACACTTGTTAAATGCTGGTTACACACCAGTAATGGCAAGTGAGATGAATCAATGTGTTGTATCCAATGAAATCCACAAAAAAGAGGAGATAAAACCACAGGAAAGGCAGGCACAGATCTCGTGTCATGTGCAGTGAGTGTGGTGTCCATCTTTGCTTGATGCTTGAGAGGAACTGCTTCAAGAAATACCACACTAAATCGAAATACTGGCAATGAGAAGGGCTGCACTTTCATTATGTTCTATGTCACAAGGCTTTATTAGTAATGCAATCAGACAAGTTATTTAGTTTTGTTTATTTACTGTATATTTTATATGTCTCTACCAATATTTTCAGTGTGCTTTCTTGTTTGTTCATTTTTAGGGTTGCACAATTTACAGACATTGTTTATGAAGATGGTACCTACATTGATAGAAATTCTGAATCTGATCTTTTTGGCTGGCTACCTTAATAGGAAGTTTACAACCCATCCATTCCAAGTCTGTGATACATGGCCAAAAATATAACTGTTGCATAAAGGCCTACCAAGATGGGCATGCTACTAGCCTTCCTGATGGCAGAATGCCAAATGGCAGATCTTGTTCCTTGCTAAGTACAGGCAATGAGAGGCTGTGTATGTGAGTTCTGCTTGACAACAGCCACATATTTGAGAAGAAGGACATGTTTGACACTTATGACAGTGTAACTGGACAACCAAAGAGGCTGATATAGTTAATGGACAGTAGTATTTTATTTGCGATAGTACGCTATTACTGTAAATATTGTTGAATTTCCTCTTTTTGTGTATCATTTCCTATGAACTGTGTCACAAAAACAATCTCACAGCAGCTTTTGTTCAAGGTTATTTATGTATTTCGCTTTTAACTTTTTAACAAGTACATAAACTTTGGGCCCAATTCTAGAAAGTTGGAGCAAGTCGCCACCAAACGCAACTTGCGCCAACCACAACTTCGACATTGACCCTGTGCCCTGTTCTAGAAGGGGCAGAGTCACCGCATCCAAGTCCTGTGACTTGCGACATGCGGCCAGGTACGCTGAACAGAAGGCACACCTGGCGAGCATGCTGCAAGCCGCAACAGGTGCACCGCAGGGTGCAAGTGCCCCCCCATGCTCAGCGAGCCACATTATGCACCTCGCAGGGCTGCCCACACCCCCAGCCCCCCCAAAGTGTACATCAAGAGCCCCACAGGGCTGCCCACACCCCCCCATCCCCCAAAGTGTACATCAAGAGCCCTGCAGGGCTACCCACACCCCAGACCTCCGAATCCCCATTGCAAATTACCCGCAGGGCGGGCGTAGTCACCCGGCCACCCGTGCCCCGACCCCAAGTCGCAACCGCAAATGAGTATATACCCAGCCCTGGTACTCTAGTGGCCCCCCTCACCCAGCCGTGCCAATCCAACCAGCACCCCCCCACCCATTCCGCGACTGGCACAGCTCACCTCCATGGCCAGCCACCGGCTGAGATCAGCTGGAGCACGTACAGAGAAGACGCGCTCAGAAATTAACAAACTAACAAAGCAAGTAAATTAGTCACTGCTTGGGGTTGTTCAGCAAACAAAGTACTTAGCTGGGCTAGGTGTTAAGGGTAACCTTAAGAAAAGTTAAGTTAAAGTAAGTTTAGCGCAGTGGTTTAAGGCTCTGAGCTGCAAATCTGGAGACCTGGGTTTGAATCCCACAGCCTCCACTTGCATACTGTATGATTAACTTTCTTGTGCTTCCAGGTCATGCCTGTAAACAAGTTTCCGCTTAGAGTGTCTCTCCTGGTTAACAAAATAGCAGCAGCTGCATCTTGGGCAGATCTCTGAAAATATGAAACACAAAGCAAAACAGCACTCGCAAGTCACATGAATGAAAAAAAGACCAAAGTAAATGTTTTTTCAACAGCCAGAGCCCGCTGCTACTACCCGTTTTTGCGAATTTGCTCTTTGAAAATAGTTGGCTAGTGGGGTTAAACAAGCAAAGCAACAAATGACAAACTCGTCTGGGTGCTAAGCTATGCAAAGTGCCAGCAGTTGGCATTGGGTTTGTTGGAGCAGACAGCTAGGGCCTGGTCTGTTGGAGGTGAGAGGAGAACACTATAAAAAGTTGAGCCAGTAGCATGGTAGTAGAGTTTAAATGATTTAGTCACATTCTTCATGAGGAGGGGTCCCAAAAAGCCATGGTGAAAATTTGATGCAATACCTCCAAAAAATGGCCAAGTTACACCCAGGAGTTGCATAATTTCTATGCACCCCCTATCGGCTTTGGCTAGAGTTTGTTTCTCTCTAACCATCACAGCCACTTCTTTTGAAATGGTTTTGTCTTCTTACTTTGTTAAAGCAGTAGTACAACAAACTGAAATTGCCTTCTAATAGCCCAACTGCATAGAATTTGCAGTGAAATGAATTTTAGAGTACCTTTTGCATTCAGATGTCATTGGATTGTGTAGCAATTCATAGGTGATCTCATCCGGCGTTAACATACCCTCGCCAGGTTTGCCATTTGTAAACCAGTTGCATCATTGTATTTGTGGTAGAGAAACTGCTTACCATGATGCAGCTGGTCAATCCATGATGCTTTGCATTGTTTTTGTTGAAACGCGCTCCCGTTTGAAATTTACAGTTGTTGTGTAAAAGATGGAGTTAGCAAGTCGAAGTTCATCAGTGTCTAATAGTTTCAGCAGTGACACAGAGTGAGTCAAACTGCAATATTTGGAATTGGCCTTTGATGGATTCTCAACTGATATTGTATTGACTTCTCCCCTCGAATATGTATTTTGCTGGGGTGTCATGCTTTGAGACCCTCACTGGCTGAGATGGTTAGTCTTATGTTGCTGGTTATTTCGTTTCTACCAGGTATCATTCTGGTAGTGATGATTATGAATCAGCTGCTGATCTGTGATCATCAGTATCATTTTGGCTGCTCTGCATCCCATGGGTTTTCAGTTTGTGTCCCAGGCTCAGTTTGGTTGTCTTGGCGCACTGAATCACGATGGATAAATGGCTCCCTATTCATATCTGCAGCCTTGCTGTACTCTGTGAATGGCAATGATGCATGCTTGTTCATTCCGGTTGCTTGTTTTTATTTTTACTGGTTAGCTCGGGACATAATTAATTTTCACGATGGCTTGGCTGCATGGATGGTTGACTGCTGGACTGTCCACGGCTCATGTTAGGCTTGAAGACTGCTGTCTGCTTTTAATAAATTATCTCTTGATTTAACTCTGGGAGTGTGAGTTGTGAACTGATTTGGCAGATTTAGAAGGCTGGTTACTAATGAGGATTTCAACTCCCCTATCTTCGTCTTTCTGTTTTTTTATCAGATGCAACCAGGACAGAGATAAGGAGAATCTTTATTGAATTATCTTAGCAAGGCTTCTGTGATGTAGTGGATAGCATGTTTACCAGTGCTGTCTTTTGTGTTTCTTGCATGGCAGCACGGGTTCGGGACTCACTCCTGGATCTTTTTTTTTTTTTTTGCTTCATCCATGCCACTATGTGTTGCATCTGATTGTGGTCTCATCTTTGAAGGGTCCAGTTTTTTGTTTTTTTTTGTGGGGTGTGGGTTGTGAACTGCTTTTGCAGATTTAGAGGGCTGGTTACTGATGGGGTTTGTAGCTCCCCCATTCTCGTCTTTTTTTTTTTCTCTCGACTGTGGCTGGGCGATGGGGGGAATATTTGTCTAGCTTGCTTTGTGCAGGGATCGTATTACCCCATGGACGGGGTGCTGGCCTGCTGAATCCCCCATGTTTCTCACATTGAGGTACAGATTTGACACTCTTGTTTTTTTGTTGTGTGTTTAGCTTCTATCCACACCATTATTTGTTGCACCAGATTGCAGTCTCATCTTGGTATGGCCAGAATTTGTGTTTTCTTTTGTAAATTGCGATTTGTGAACTGCTTTAGCAGATCTAGAAAGCTGGTTGCTGATGAAGTTTGTAACGCTCCCATCCTCGTATATATATATATATATATATATTTTTTGTCATCTGTAACCAGGAACTAAATGATAACAGGAATGCATATTCTGTTTTTCATGGGTAGTGGTAAGGTTTTACACTTTAGCATCTCTTATTTTTCTCACATGGAGTCACAGGTTCAAGACTCGCTCCTGGCTTTTTTTTTTCTTTTGTAGGTTGCATTTTGTAATATTTTTAAATGCTGGCTGTGACACCCACTCACACTATTGTTGCCACTGTATTGGTCTTATTCAACCATGGTCATCCACTCCCCCAACTCTCTGAGTGACCCCTGCCCCCCTCTCTCTGTAGGAAAAACAGATATAGCCTACAGATGATAGCTCAGATGTTCTACTGTTGCTTTTTAACGGGGGCCATTGTGTCTGGGTACCCAGGATAAAACTCTGAGGCCTGGATATTCAGACTGCACTGGGCAGGGGCGCAAGCCTGGACGCAGTGCAAATGGGCTGCACCAGGGCAAGGACCAGGCGATATTCAACGGTGCTGCGCCATGGATCAGCACCATTAAATATGGCACTGAGGGCACATGCACTGTACCAGCGCAGTGGCACTGCACCAGCGCAAATGGCAGAAGAGGAGCAGGGCGATGCGCCAGCACTGGGAATGCAAATGATCCTATTATGCATGCAAGGTGCAAATGGAGCCATTTGCATGTCATTATGGTCCCATTTGCATGCAGTGCTCTGATCCCAGGCGACTTGCCCCTGGTGCCCTGCCAGGCTGCAGCTGTCAGGGACTGATGCCCTGCAGTCCCATGGTGGTCCCCACTCCCTTTTGCCTGATTGTGGGCATCAGTAAAAGAAATCCCTGATGGTCCAGTGGAATGCTCTCCATCGCCTGATCGCGGGCATATGTGCCACATAGGTCCCTTGTGGACCTGTGATCCCCCCCCTCGCCTGATCGCGGGCATATGTGCCATATAGGTCCCTGGTGGACCTTGATTCCCCCTTCACCTGATTGTGAGCATATGCCATATAGGTCCCTAGTGGACCTGTGATTCCCCCTTCGCCCGATCAGGCATATGTGCCATACAAGTCATTGGTGGACCTGTGATTATCCCCTTCACCGGATCGCAGGCATATGTGCCATATAGGTCCCTGTGGACCTGTGATTCCCCCCTTCACCTGATCACAGGCATATGTCTGAATAAGGTCCCTGGTGGACCTGTGAACCCCCCCCTCATTGCTCGATGGCAGGTATATGTTTAATGTAAGTCCAGCCAGTATTTTGTATAGTGTATGGAGACCCCTTGTTTAAATACCATGGCACACAAAACATCCATGTCACTTAGACAGGAGGAGATCACTTGAGGTTGTACATTTTATGCACTTATTCGTCTGCTCGTCAACAAATTTCAAGTGCTCCTCAGCCAGCTTTGAAAAAAAACACAGCCACCTTCCTGTCACAGTATTCAATACTGAGATGTACGCGCAGCATTTTTTTCATTACTGGAAGTGCTGTCTTGTGCGCTCAGAAAAACATCCAAGATGTTGTTCCACCACAGTGTGGTGTAACCGTGTTCCATGAACTCTGAACTGTGGTACAACATTTGGACTGCTATGTAATTCCATGTGGAACAAGGGGTTTCTATACCCTATTCATTCTTTCAGAAGTGATTCCATCATTTTTCCTACCACTGATGTCAAAGTAATGGCTCTGTAGTTTCCTGCCTCTGCATTGCTCCAATTTTAGTGAAGGGGAATCACATTTGACATCTTTTGGTCATCAGTTACCAGATCATCCTAGTTTGCAACTGCCCCACCCCCACACCTTTGCCATCCCACTGCCATCCCCCACCTTCATTATCCCCTGCTCCCTGCCCATGCCCTTTTAAAGCTGTTCACAGATTTACACGACACCACCCATTTGTATAGTGCACTATATTTTGCTACCACCCTCTATGTGAAATAGTGTCTCCTCATTTCCCTCCTAAATCTTCCCCCTCTATTCTTAGCCTGTGCCCCCTGGTGTCACTCCATCCCCCTTAGCTTAAAGACCCCATCGTCCCCATCCTTACTGATTCCCCTCAGCTACTTGAATGTTTCATCATGTCGCCTGTCCCTTCTATAGTCCATGGTGTACATGTTCAGGTCTCCCAGCCTGGTCTCGTAGTTTCTCCCCTCCATTCCACATATCATCTTTGTTGCCATTCTCTGTGCCCTCTCCAGTAGCCTGTGTGTAATGTCTGATATGAAAAGCCCAAATAATACTGGCCCCAGCACAGAGCCATGTGGCACCCAACTCGTCACCGGCCTTGGATTTGAGAGCTCCCCTCTCACCACCACCCATGGCAGCCTCCCACTCTCAGCCAGCTTGTAATCCAGTTTGTCATTATTGCCTCTACCCCTACTCCAGTTAGTATCCCCCCAAGCCACCTATGAGGCACCAAAATGAATGCCTTGCTGAAGTCCATTCTCCTGACTATTCCCTCCCCAACCCCCAGTGGGAAGGGGTTGGGAAGGGAAAAGGCAGCCCAGTCAAGGTTAAATGTATCCCAGGCCTATCAGTACATAAGGCCAAATTCCAGCTATACTCAATGGCAAGGGAATGTGGAGAATCCCCAGACTTTCTAGTTCACCTGGGAACAAACGATTTAGAAGGGAACAGTGAACTGGCGATACAGGCAAGAGTCAGGTAATTAGCCAGGGTTTGCCACTCTATAGGATGCTCAATCTCCTTTTCTGAGATACTGCCAGTACCAAAGGCAAGCAGGGAAAATAAGCGAAAACTTGGGGGGGGGGTGAACCAGTGGCTCAGGGAGTGGTGCAAGTCAGAAGGGTATGATTGATGGGGACTGGGGTTATACATGGGAAGACAAGGGGCTATATGCCAGGGATAGGTTGCATCTCAACCTGGAGGGGAGGAAGATCCTTAAACTAAAACCTTTTGGATTCACTGGTGATAGGTGGGGTTTAAACTTATAAAGGGGGGAGGGATAGAAAGACTGAAAGACCCAGCGAGGAAGCCTGAGGGTTCAGGACTAGATCATGCAAAGCGGGCTGTGGGTAGCATTAAAAGACCAGGGGGAACTGAGAGTGGAAGAGAGATGGGGGATTGCGCTGGGCTGAGAAGACTGCATTGGGGGGTTGGGTGGAGGATGATCCTGATCAATGCCAGGAGCATGGGCAATAAAATGCCAGAGCTCCAGGCAATGCTAGTTGAGGGTGCAGCAGACTTGTCGGCAATTACTGAGACATGGGCCACCCAGAGGCATGACTGGGAACCTAAATTTAGAGGAATACGCAATGTTTTAGGAAGGATGGGGGGGTGGGAAGAGGGGTGTACGTGTGGCATTGATAGTCAAAAATGACATAGTAGTTGGTGGAATCGATGAGGCAGAAGGAGATGTAGAGGCAATTTGGGTAACCCTACTAACGAGGGGGGGTAAAAGATTAAAAATATTGGTGGTGTACAGACCCCCTGCAATGGAAGCAGAACTGGAGGATGATCTGGCTGAGAACATCAAGGGTCACTGTGGCCTCAGAAAGGGCAGGGTGGTGATTATGGGTGACCTGAACATGTCAGGGGCCGACTGGGGCACTATGACATCCTCAGTGACCAGGGAGCAGAAGTTGATGGATGTCTTCCAGGATGCCTTCCTAGTCCAGCATGTGGGGGAGCCTAGTAGATCGGATCCTGGACATTGTCCTAGCAGATAGCAACCAGATAAGGGGCCTGGAGGTGAGCAGCCCATTGGCAGGCAGTGACCATACCATGGTCTGATTTCTTATGTTCCTAGGGGGAGAAGAAATTTGCACTAACACAGGAGTAATAGATTTCAGGGGGGCTGACTTTAAGGGCATGGGATGGATTCTTTAAGGGTGCTTGGATGAGATAAGGCCAGACATGGATGCTGGTAGCTTGTGGGAGACCATTAAGAAGGGGGTGCAGGAGGCTTCGAGGGCCTGCGCAAAGGTGAGGCACAAGCAATGTAGGGCCAGTAAGCCATGTTGGTGGACCCAGGAGGTGCAGGAGGCGGTGAGGGAGAAAAAGGCTGCCTATGCGCACTTAAAGTGCTCAAAGGGGGCTAGGGAGAGGGGAGAGTATGATTTCCTGGCTAAGAGGGTCACCAGGGTGGTAAAGGGGGACCAAGGCGAAGAAGGAGCTTAACCTGGCCGGTGATATCCATGGGGGGGGGAGTTCTATAGATACGTAGGAGAGAAAAGAAAAGTGAAGGCACAGATCAGCAGGATTAGAACTGGAAGGGGATAGGCGCAGAAAGCTGGGGAACAAGCACAGGTGCTAAATGAGTACTTTGCCTCTGTCTTTACCGGGGGAGGTGGGGGATCTTTCCAACTCGGTGGGAGGGTAGAGGAGCCCACTGAACCAGGAGGTCAGTTGGAGACTGAAGGACTGGATGAGACTAGAGCAGGGATGGGTCATATCTAGAAGGGGAGGAGAGGATGCTTGGGGGTGGGAGGGCGAAATCACAGCACATAGGGTGAGAGAGGCCCTTCGGTTGCTAAAGGCTGAGAAGGCACCGGGGCCAGATGGGCTGCATCCAAGGGTGCTGAAGGAACTGGCAGATGTGCTAGCAGCTCTACTGGCTTCACTCTTCAACATCTCCCTGATGACAGGGTGGGTGCCTCAAGATTGGATGGTGGCTCATGTGGTGCTTATCCACAAGGGAGGGTCCAGAGAGGAGATGGGCAATTATAGGCCCGTTAGCCTAACGTCTGTGGTAGGCAAGATTATGGAGGACATTGTCAAGGAGAGGCTGGGGGGCAGCTGGAAAGGTTGGGGCACCTGGATGACAGGCAGTATGGTTTTGTTCTGGGGAGGTCGTGCCAGACTAATCTGGTGGAGTTTTATGACTGGGTGATGGATGCCCTGGACCGACATAGGCCGGAGGACTTCCTCTATCTGGATTTCAGTAAGGTGTTCGATTCGGTACCCCACAATGGCCTACTAAGAAAGCTGGGGGGAATGGGGGTGGTGAGGCAGTTGTTCAGGTGGATGGAAAACTGGATTACGGGGTGAATACAGCGAGTGGTCGTTGGAGGGATAGTCTCCTCCCCCAGGAGGGTCATCAGTGGGGTACCCCAGGGTTTGGTCCTGGGGCCACTCCTGTTCAGTTCCTATGTCTTGGACATAGGGTGGGGTGTTAGGAGTAGGTTGAGTCTCTTTGCAGATGATTCAAAACTTTGAGCACTGGCAGATGGGCAGGAGGGGAGAGAGGCCCTGCAGGGGGATCTGGATACCCTGGGGGGTGGGCAAGGAAGTGGGGGTTGAAGTTCAAAGCAGAGAAATCTAGGGTGCTGCATCTGGGGGTCAGAAACCCGGGACATGCCTACACCCTGGGAGGGACCACACTGCAAGTCACATTGGGCGAGAGGGACCTAGGGATAGTGGTGGATAGCAAAATGAATAACACAGAGAATTGTCAAAGAGCTGCAGCAAAAGCAAACAGGATACTGGGCTGCATAGCCAGAGGGATTACCTCCAGGAGGAGGGAGGTGATCCTCCCACTGTATAATGCCCTGGTTAGGCTGCATCTTAAGTACTGTGTGTAGTTCTGGAGACCCCATCTTAAGAGGGACATAGCGCTGCTGGAGAGGGTCCAAAGGAGGGCGACCAGGATGATTCAGGGCATGGAGAGTAGGACCTATGAGGAGAGAATGGATTAACTCAATCTGTACGAGTTGGAGGAGAGGAGGGACAGAGGGGACATGATAGAGACTTTCAAGTATGTAAAGGGGATAAATAAGGGTGGAGCCAGGGAAGTGTTCAGGCTTAAGAAGGGGGGAACTACCAGGGGCATGAGTGAAGCTGGAAAGGGGGAGTACAGGGGAGCGAGGAGACACTTCTTCACAGAGATGGTGGTGGAACCATGGAACGCACTGCCCAGGAGTCTGGTGGAAGAGACCACAGTGGAAGGGATTCAAGAAGGGTTGGGACAGGTACAGGGGGAAGCTAAGGCCAGGGAGAGCCACCTCTTGGGCTGGGGGGGGTGGAGGAGCGAGCTCCCAGTAGGGGGCTAGCTTCCGAGCAGACATGATAGACCATGGGGCCTATTCTGCTGGCTTTTACTATGATACTATGACCTGAAACCCCATTCAGTTACACCCACCAGTCATTAAGGATTTATATGGTGTATAGCGTAGTGTTCTGTATAGAATTCCATCCTTTTCAAAATGCTGTTGTACCACAGTTCAAAGGTCATGGAATGTGATTCTACACTACTGTGGTAGAACAGCATTCTATATCCTTTAGAGACTGCATGAGTCAGTTTCATTTTGAAAGTCAAAGAACTCACAAATACATATTTCACACAGTACAATACACTATAAAAAATACAGGATGAGCAGCTCTTTGCACAACTAGTGTGTTTTGACACCTATGGGTTCTGATTCCCCTGGACCTCTCAAGCTTCGCTTTCGAGGTTAGAGGGAATCAAAACCCCTCTGTTGCAGAACACACTGGTTGTGCATAGTTGCACATCCAGTATTCTCTATATTTATATAGACAGGCATCACCCACATCCTGGGCTCTTAGACTCCTCCCATCTGAATTTCTTATGTCCGTATATAATTTGCTGCTTTGAAATGTGAGAAGTAGGGTTGGGGTCCCCAGTCCTACTTCTAATTTAAAAGCAGCAAAGTAGATAAGGACATGGGGATACGCATCACAGGATACAGTCCAGAATCACACTGTTCCATAAGCCCTATGTAGAAATGTGTTGCTATGCGCTAGCTGACTCAGGAGGAGGAGGAGCAGAATTTGCAGCAGCAGCAGGAACAGGACTATTTCTACTTCTGCTAGTGGTACACACACATTAATTCCCTTTTTTTGAAAGCAAACAGGGTGGTTTGATGACCTCCTTAGGTCCCAAACCCTACCTACAATCTCCACTAACTTGACTCTTCCACCTCCCCCCTCCCTGAACCCCCCAGCCACTTCCCAACACCCTTTCTATTCTACAAGCCCTCTCTCCTATCCAACCTTGCTCCCCCTTGCCCTGCCCCCCTTTTCCACCCCATCCAACCTTCCTAACCCAGCAACAAGTTCCCGCTTTGGGACTGATTTTCCACCTCTCTTCTTTCCCTCTATTCACCACCCCCTTCCAACCTTCCTAAATGACGTCAAGCCCTCATATTAAGGTTGATATCTTTCTCATTTTTCCCACCCCTCCCTGACAGGCTTCTCCCTAGAGTTTAGCGGCCTACATTTTTTTTTCTTTTTGCAAAAGTTTTGATGTGACCATAGCTAAGTGTATATAACTTTATCTAAGTGTATCTGTGGTACTGAAGTTTCTACCCTGTCTTATATTGTTTAACGTTAAAACTTTGGTGAAAGTGCTTCTGCTCAAAGGTTGTTTTCCAAATGAAGAAATACAAATAGAAAACACAAACATATATATTTTTTTTTATTTACTTTACAGTTTGTGTTGGACTACCCTAGTCCCGTGAACAGGCTCACCAGACTCCAGCAGCCACCCCCTCATACTTGGGCTTACCCCCCTCCGCCGAGTGGGGATGCCAGAGGGCAACTATTCATTCATTCATAACATTTTATTTTTATACAGGAATCACTTGTTAGGGAGTAACCCCCATTTACAACAAAGGCCTGTGGCACCTATGGTGACCAGAGATGACAGTACCGGAGCCGGCTCATTGACGGGGGCTGGTATTTTCATCACTGTAATTCCCTAGTGGGCATGGACATGCAATGATGACCAGCATCTGCCCTGCCCCCTGTCCGTGCATGTGCAGATTACAGTGGTACTCCTGACCTCCGCCAGGTGTCCGTCTTGTGTCGGTCACTCTGCCCCACATCTACCCCCCAGAGTAGGAGAGCTGTCCAGTGGACACTCCATCCTACTCTCCCCAGCCGGCCCTCTGACTCCCAGATCCATTGCCAAACCCGGATCATCGGCATAGCAAACAGCAGTCATGCCTCCGCACCAGCAGGCCATCCCCAGATACAAACATTTTTAACTAAAAGTTTTTAACACACAATCAACTTTACTGTGTCTGTTTTAATTTCATAAAATAGTTACTGTCTGAACATGATACAACACAATTCGGAAAGATTCAGATGGGATGCATATATGACAAATACAATAGTATATCAATCACTGCAATTAACACACTGCATGGATTATTTCAAGCGTAAGTGGTACTTGATATATAAGCTTGTTTTTCTGTCCTTACAGTACCAGTTCAGACTCTCCTTCAGAACCAACAGCAACAGAAGCCTGTGTTAATACCGTTGTGTCACAGGTGCAAACCGTCTGATATAGTTCAGTCAGAGGTTGAGGCCGGGTGAGGACTCGTGGTGGGAGCAGAGGACATAGAGGAAGATGTGGCCTGTCTGCAGCGTCTTTCTTGACCAACGGTGTTAGCAGAAGTGACAGAGACCCGGCGTCTCAGGAACAAGAAATACAAGTGTGTATTGCCTCTTATGTGAGCCATTACTCAAATTATTGAGAATGATTAGATACATTTACTCATAGAATTCCAAAGATAAAAAATGATTGTAGTGTATAGTGTAGTGTTGTTCTGTATATAATTCCATCCCTTTAAAAATACTGTTACACCACAGCTCAAAGGTCAAGGAATGTGATTCTAACCTACTGTGGTAGAACAGCATTCTGGAACCTCTAGAGACTGCATGAGTCAGTTTCATTTTGAAAGCAAAAGAACTCATAAAACACATATTTCACATGGTACTATACACTATAAGAAATACAGGATGTGCAACTCTATGCACAACCAGTGCATTTTTCTACCTTGGGGCTCGGATTCCCATGGACCTCCTGAGCTTTGCTCTCAAGATCAGAGGGAATCAGAACCCCTCTGTGGCAGAACACATTGGTTCTGCATAGTTGCCTATCCAGTATTCTCTATGTTCTGCTACATTTGTGACATACCGGTAATTAAGTTGTTCTGCTGCAGCAAGTAAGCACAACTGCATCATCTCAACCTTGATTGCTGCCACATAGCTGAATCCAGTGGCATCACCACGCTGATTTTGGGGAGGCTACAGCCCCCCCAATCGAAGTTAAAGCCCCCCTAATCATTCAGTAAAAATAAGGCAGCAGCAGCGTGAGCCTCAGATGACTCTCCTCCGATTTTACCTCAGTCTTTCTGAACTGTATGCAGATCGCCAATCTGATTCTGCAGCATGCAGTTCAGACTGAGGTAAAAACATTGTTTGATGTACAGTTCATGTAGCCCACCCGGATCCACGGAAGAAGAATGCGCCCGTAGCCCCGCTCACCCTTCCAGCCAGGTCTCAGAAGAAAGCCGCTGATCCGCCCGTCCAAAGTCTCGGTCAGGAACGAGCACCTGACGTGCCTCAGATCACCGAGAAGGAGAATCGGTGCTGTGAGTACCGCCCAGACAGCGCTTTTGTGTTCGGGGACCGGGGGGGCACACTGGGGTCCGGGATAGGAGGGGGCACTGTGTGGGGACAGGATGGAGCACTGTCTGTGAGGACAGTAGGAGGCAGTGTGAGGACAACAAGGGAGGACTCTGAGGAGGAACATGGGGGGAGGAATCGCTGGCCAAGTCAGTTAATATATAATAGCCAGCCTTCTAACAGAGTGTTTATTCTAAAGCTCCCCTTTGCCCTAACCTATAAAAAAATATTAAATAATGGTGGTCTCTCAGAAAAAACGAGTGGCTCCTTTCACAGAGAGAGAGTCTCTCTGTCTGTGAAAGGAGCCACTCGGTTTTTCACTGCGCTTGCGCTGTCATCATCACGGTTGGTGTTAGGGAAGGCAAGGCATGAAGGCAACAATAATATTTATTTTTTGTGGTGTGTGTGGACTGGACTCAGGAACTAAACAAACAAGGGGAAGGGGCACTTAACTAACTGCAACTGCAACTTGCCTGTCCTAGTGTCTACTGTTGCTGCTGAGCTGCGAGTACACGACTACCATTTTAAAATGGCATGAAGTGGGGTGGGGGGGGGTTAGAGCGAGGACTGGACGGAGGGAGGCAGGTTCTATATCTGTGAGTGACTGGCACCCACCTCATAGTCTTCCTACCAACAGCACAGCAGCTGCTTGCACAGTGACCCAATCAGTACATAAACACGTGGTGTACTTTTCCAACACACACGTGGGACAGTTAGTAGTCCCACTGTGTTGTGCAGAAAATTGGTGACGCAGTTGTTGTTGGCATTGGTAGAGTGAGCAGTGCAGCAGAGCAGATTCGGAATTTATATTTTTCCTGGCTTGAAAGAAAGTTGAAGTTCATAAATTGAATACCTACATACTCATTTCATTAACTGACTGAAAAATCAAAGCTCTCACAGTTGAGCTGAGAGTTAAATAATAGTATAGTAAAGTTGTAGTGTTAAGTTATTTTTTTTTACTTTCTTTTTTCTGTCTGGGTGAAATGGGGGTGGGGGATGTGTTTACTTTACTGTTTTTGTCTTCTTGGGTTAAATTGAAAAGCCAGTTAGCTAGCTCAGAGTCACAGACAACCTGAGTACATACAGCATTTACTAAATTACTAACTGCTTATTTTTTTTATTTTGAATCATACGGTTGAACAAGGGGGTACCATATCTGTATAAAAAGCAGTTTTCCAGTAGCATAAAAGCATACTCATTATTACTTCGCATACTGTGAGCCCTTCGTGTTAAGCTCCGTCTATTGTATTAAATAGCAGTTTTCCAGTAGCTTACACTCATTACTTTGCAACTGTGAGCCCTGTGTGTTAGGCTCTGTCTATTGTATTAAATAGCAGTTTTCCAGTAGGTTACTCATTACTTTGCAACTGTGAGCCCTGAGTGTTAGGCTCCATCTATTGTATTAAATAGCAGTTTTCCAGTAGCTTACACTCATTACTTTGCAACTGTGAGCCCTGTGTGTTAGGCTCCATCCATTGTATTAAATAGCAGTTTTCCAGTAGGTTACACTCATTACTTTGCAACTGTGAGCCCTGCGTGTTAGGCTCTGTCTATTGTATTAAATAGCAGTTTTCCAGTCGGTTACTCATTACTTTGCAACTGTGAGCCCTGCGTGTTAGGCTCCATCTATTGTATTAAATAGCAGTTTTCCAGTAGGTTACTCATTACTTTGCAACTGTGAGCCCTGCGTGTTAGGCTCCATCTATTGTATTAAATAGCAGTTTTCCAGTAGGTTATTTGTTACTTTGTAACTGTGAGCCCTGCGTGTTAGGCTCTGTCTATTGTATTAAATAGCAGTTTTCCAGTCGGTTACTCATTACTTTGCATACTGTGAGCCCTGTGTGTTAGGCTCCGTCTATTGTATTAAATAGCAGTTTTCCAGTAGGTTACTCATTACTTTGCAACTGTGAGCCCTGAGTGTTAGGCTCCATCTATTGTATTAAATAGCAGTTTTCCAGTAGCTTACACTCATTACTTTGCAACTGTGAGCCCTGTGTGTTAGGCTCCATCCATTGTATTAAATAGTAGTTTTCCAGTAGGTTACACTCATTACTTTGCAACTGTGAGCCCTGTGTGTTAGGCTCTGTCTATTGTATTAAATAGCAGTTTTCCAGTAGATTACACTCTACTTTGCAACTGTGAGCTCTGCATGTTAAGCTCTGTCTACTGTATTAAATAGCAGTTTTCCAGTCGGTTACACTCATTACTTTGCAACTGTGAGCCCTGCGTGTTAGGCTCCGTCTATTGTATTAAACAGCAGTTTTCCAGTCGGTTACTCATTACTTTGCATACTGTGAGCCCTGTGTGTTAGGCTCTGTCTATTGCATTAAATAGCAGTTTTCCAGTAGGTTACTCATTACTTTGCATACTGTGAGCCCTGTGTGTGAGAAGCCATCTGTTTTATAAAAAAAAGCAGTTTTGTAGGTTACTCATTACTTTGCATACTGTTAACCCGGTCTGTGTGTTAGACTCTGTCTATTGTATTAAATAGCAGTTTTCCAGTAGGTTACACTCATTACTTTGCAACTGTGAGCCCTGAGTGTTAGGCTCCATCTATTGTATTAAATAGCAGGTTTCCAGTAGCTTACACTCATTACTTTGCAACTGTGAGCCCTGTGTGTTAGGCTCCATCCATTGTATTAAATAGCAGTTTTCCAGTAGGTTACACTCATTACTTTGCAACTGTGAGCCCTGTGTGTTAGGCTCTGTCTATTGTATTAAATAGCAGTTTTCCAGTCGGTTACACTCATTACTTTGCAACTGTGAGCCCTGCGTGTTAGGCTCCATCTATTGTATTAAATAGCAGTTTTCCAGTAGGTTACTCATTACTTTGCAACTGTGAGCCCTGAGTGTTAGGCTCCATCTATTGTATTAAATAGCAGTTTTCCAGTAGCTTACACTCATTACTTTGCAACTGTGAGCCCTGTGTGTTAGGCTCCATCCATTGTATTAAATAGCAGTTTTCCAGTAGGTTACACTCATTACTTTGCAACTGTGAGCCCTGTGTGTTAGGCTCTGTCTATTGTATTAAATAGCAGTTTTCCAGTAGATTACACTCTACTTTGCTACTGTGAGCTCTGCATGTTAAGCTCTGTCTACTGTATTAAATAGCAGTTTTCCAGTCGGTTACACTCATTACTTTGCAACTGTGAGCCCTGCGTGTTAGGCTCCGTCTATTGTATTAAATAGCAGTTTTCCAGTCGGTTACTCATTACTTTGCATACAGTGAGCCCTGTGTGTTAGGCTCTGTCTATTGTATTAAATAGCAGTTTTCCAGTAGGTTACTCATTACTTTGCATACTGTGAGCCCTGTGTGTGAGAAGCCATCTGTTTTATAAAAAAAAGCAGTTTCGTAGGTTACTCATTACTTTGCATACTGTTAACCCGGTCTGTGTGTTAGACTCTGTCTATTGTATTAAATAGCAGTTTTCCAGTAGGTTACACTCATTATTTTGCATACTGCGAGCCCTGTGTGTTAGACTAAGTCTGTCACATAAACAGTTTCATCCCCGTGTGCCAGAACCAATAAAACGGCATTTTTCTTATAATTTACTTAGTTCTTGTCACACACTCATCAGCCTAGTTAAAAATGAGTATCCGTGACTTCTTCCTTCCAAAATCAAAAAATCAGAATAAAGAAAGTAACTTCCCAGACCCCAGTGATGTTCAACAGCTGCAACCAGAGCAGCCATCAAGAAATGAAGTGGAAGTTCCAGTACCAGAAGATGTAGCAAACACATCATCATCATCTCCCGGAACATCTCGTGATGCACTTGAATCAGTAGCAGGATTTACGTCTGCTGCTACTGTTGTACCCAGTGATCTGGGAACCAAAGAAGCTGGTTCTATGCAGGCAAAGCTGTCTAGTTTTCTACAAAGGGATTTTGGAGAGCAGAAGCATTCATTTTCAAGCAGCTGGTATGCATCATTTAAATGGCTTGAATATAGTGCAAGCAATGATGTCATATTTTGCTTGGCCTGCAGAATGTTTTCAAGTTGCACTGGTTGAGCGGACACTGCTTTTTCGCCCAGAGGGTTTAACAACTGGAAGAAGGCAATAGAGAAGATGAGAGAACACCAACAAACAAGAACACATGCAGCAGCAATGGAGGCCTGGTCTACTTATGTGAAATCTAAAGAACGAGGCAATATTATACAGCTAATGGATTCAGCAACGATTGCAGATATGAAAAATCGCAGGGAGTACCTGAGAAGAATAGTTGAGATTGTTTTGTTGTTTGGCAGACAGGGAACTGCCTTTCGAGGCCATAGGGAGTGTGAAGGGAGCTCAAACAGGGGTAACTTTTTAGAGACTTTTGATCTTCTAAAAAAGTTTGATCCTGAATTGCAAAATTTGAAGATTCACATGCCAGGAAATGCCACCTATCTCTCACCTCTCAGTCAAAATCAGATAATAGAATGTTGTGCAAAATTAATAAGAGAGAAAATTTTAAATGAGGTAAAAGAAGCAAAGTATTTTGCAATACTTGCTGATGAATCTAGAGATGTTGCTTGCAGAGAACAAATGAGTATTTGCCTTCGTTATGTTCACCATGGTTCCCCTGTAGAGAAATTTTTGTGCTTCCATCAAGTAACAGCATTAGATGCCCAGAGTCTGACAAATGAACTGTGTTCAAAGCTGACAAACTGGGACCTCCATGAGAATTCGGTGACTTGCGTAGCTCAAACTTATGACGGTGCATCTGTTATGAGCAGCAACTTAAATGGAGTCCAGGAACTATTTCGACATAAGCATCCTTATGCTATATATGTTCATTGCTATGCGCATATTCTGAATTTGGTCCTTGTAGATGCCTGTTCATCACTTCTTCCTGTATGGAAATTCTTTGACATGCTTCAAGAGATACACACGTTCCTTTCCAAATTTGTCCTGACTCACCAGGGGTTCTTAAATGTTCAAAAGGAGCTTGGGTTGACTAGAACTTTTGAGATACTGGAGTTAAGTTCTACCAGGTGGGCTTGTCACAAGCAAGCAACAAAGGCAGTAATAGAAACTTATCCAGCTCTTCTAAAATATCTTTCAGAATGTGAAGAAGGAGAAACTGCAAAGGCCAGAGGACTCCACAGCAAGCTTCTAGAATTCAACAGTATCTTTCTCCTTAAGATGTCTGACAAACTACTGTCAGTGGCTGATGGAACAAATAACTTACTTCAGACTCAGGCTTTGGACTTCGGATGTGCAGTGACTGCTGTATCTGCTCTGAGAGACACAATTGCACAATTTCGTACTGAAGAGAGATTTCTAGGTCTCTACAGGGAAGCTGAAAATATGGCAGAAAAATATGGGACACACACACCCGAAAACACTCCGAGTCTGCAGAGGCAAAGGAAGCTACCTCGTACTTGGGAGCACTTTGTTCCAACTTCACGAACTGGAACTGAACAAAGTGCATCAGCATAACATGAAACAAGAACTGCTGTGCATTTGAGAATCACTGTTTTTTACCCTGTGATTGACAAAATGATTGGAGAGACTGACAGAAGGTTTTCCAAGCATAACCAAACACTGGTGGTTGCTATCATCCCAAATTGGCATCTCTTCAAACTCTCGCTGGACAAAAAAAACCCTGATATACTAGCCATTGTGGAAACCTGGCTATCTCCCAGCACCCCGGATCATGTGGTCTCGCTTGAAGGCTACAATCTTTTCAGACTCGACCGGGCAAGCAAGAAAGGTGGGGGCTGTGCTATCTACATAAAGGACAACCTCTCCTGTCAACGCGGCAGCTTCACCCCCACAAATACGCAGATGCAACTCCTCCCTATCAAACTGCTTCTTGGTGCACAAAACAAAGTTCTCACAGTGGCTGCAGTCTATATCCCTCCAAAAGACCACCATGCCAGTATTAAGTCTGTACTTGATTTTGTTAGTCTGCAGCCCTCTGAAAATGAGCTCCTCCTCCTCGGGATTTCAACATAAACTGGCCTCGCCTCTGACACTGGCTCTTACAAGGATGACATCCTAGCAGCAAACCTGACTCAGATGGTAACCTCCCCACCCGAAAAATTACAAAACTGGTACAAGCACCCTTATTGACTGGTTCTCACAAATCACCCTGACCGGATAAAAACATTAAAGTCCTCCCTGACTCCCTCAGTGACCACTCCCCAGTGTCCTATACCTGGTCTAATAAATTCTCAGCCACCCCCAAAGTTATAACAAGCAGAGTATTGCCTTATGGGAATCTTATCAAGTTGAAAACCCATCTCCTACAACAGGACTGGACGCCAATCCTTGAATCAACTGATATTAATACCACACTAGAATACTTCATTAAATCTTTCAATTCTGCATGCGACTTATACGCCCCAGTAAAAAAACGTAAAATCAAAGCGCTATCAAATCCATGGATTACTGCCAAACTACTTGCCGAGCTCAAGGTTCGGGACCACCTCTGGGCAGTTGCCAGAGACACAGGTTCACCTCATGATACCCTAAAATACAAGCAGGCACGAAATAGATGTACCTCACAAATTAGGCAAATGAAGAGCGCCTATTTCAAAAATGCCCTTGAATCCACCTGGGGTGATGGAAGAGCTTTTTGGGACAACATCCGAAACATAATGGGTAAACAATCAAAATCGTCACCTACCATTATGAAAGTTGATGGATCCACCACTCTTGACCCAAAGTCTATTGCAGATGCGCTTAATAAGACATTCACAGACCTTAGTGGGTCCTCCCCAGATTTCTTCTAGGACTTACCTGTGCCTAGCCTAGTATCACAAAATACCCCTCGTGACAAACCACAATTTTACTTCAAGAAAATCAAAGTTCACGGCACACAAGTACATAAGAAAGGCCTGCTCCAAATCCAGAACAAGTAGTGACACACTAGATCTAAAATCCTGTCTCTCACCCTGGATGAAGTAATTCACCCCTTGCAAAATTCTTAATCTGTCACTTGCCAAAGTCAATTTCCCAACAAATGGAAATCTGCCATAGTTATGCCAGTGCAAAGGGGGGACAAAACCTCAACAGGAAACTATCGACCAATATCAATACTCCCTCCTCCTCCTCAAAGCACTTGAACGAATAGTGGCAGACCAACTCTGATTACTTGGACAAATACAATCTACTCTGTAATCAACAGCACGGCTTTTAGGAAAGGACATAGTACAACAACAGCCTTACTTAATTTCTCTGGAGAAGTCCACTCAGCCCTGGACAAAGGGTGCCAAACAGGTGCAGTCTTTATCGATCTTACAAAAGCTTTCGACACAGTCCATCATGGCCTACTTACCTCCCTACTTTAGCCTAGGCCTGGCCAAGGTCCTTGTGCTTGGGTAAATGTTACCTGTCCAATCGGTCACAGGCTGTAAAATCTCTAATGAACTCTCCGACTTCAAACCAGTTCTCTCGGTGTACCACAGGGATCAATTCTTGGACCGCTCCTCTTTAGCCTGTTCCTTAACTCCTCCCAGATATCTGCCAGGAGAAAATAATCTTATATGCTGATGATGCTGTAATTCTCTCTTCCCACAAGGATCCAAACTCCTATGAAAAGCCTGCAACTTGCTTTCTAGTGTTGAAAGGTGGTTCCTGGATAGTAAACTTGTGCTAAACCACAATAAAACAAAAGCCATGCTCTTCTCCAATCACCAAAACAAAAATAGGCATACTCCACTCACCATACAAACCTCTGCGGAATTACACTGGACCAAGTAAATACTTTCAAATACCTTGGCATCACTTTGGACCAAGGGCTCACCTTGCAACCCACATTGACAACACTGCTAAAACAATGAACCAACGCCTTGGAATACTATTCTGTAAATCACATTTCTAAATCAAGCGGCATTGAGAATAGCTATACAGAGTTCCATAATCTCAATCATTGACTATGGCCTTATTATTTATGGCTCAGCTACTCCACTGCTCTAAGGCGATCTCAATCACTCTAAATAAGGCCTGCCGGCTCCTCACGGGGCTCAAAGACTGACTCACATGTGTGATCTGTACTATGAATCAGGCTGGTTGAACCTATCAAATCGTCTTATTTATCTCACCTGCACAATGGCAAAAATCTATCTTGGGACTGACTCCATTATGTATTCAAAACCTACTCCGACTGAATCCTGGCTCACGACCTCCACCAGATCTGAACGCTAACCTTTCCTGGTCCCGAGATGCCGGACTGCACAGGGACAAAGATCTTCGTGACACAGGGCCCCGACATGGTTCAATGCGCTTAGTCCACCTACTCTATCCTCAACCTCGCTTGAAGCTTTCAAATCCATGCTCTATGCCCACCTCACCACCACTAGCAACTGTGATTGTGCTAGATAAAGACTACTACTCCTCATGTCCATCCTCACATCTGAGGCCTCTTCCTCCCTGACTAATGAACTCTCTGGTACCTCTACTACTTCCTGTCTCCCACCCAAACTCACTCCCCCCCTTTTTTCCTCTCCCATCTCACTTACTCTCCCGCTCACCACCTTTCCTCCTCTCTAGCCTCCTTTGGCGCCTAATGATCACCCTCTCCGGAAGTTTCTTAACCTCGAAATTGTCTACTCACTTGAACCTGTTATAGCTTGTTTTTCTATGAAACTTAAAAACGTTACTGCCTTAAACTGTTAATAGCAAATTTATGATGTAACTTTCCTGTCTGGTTTTACCTGTAATGTGTATCGTGCTTTGTTAAATGTTCTTTGTGACGTGGAACCTTTGTAAAAGAGCCCTGGCTCAAAGGTATTAATTCCTAGACTAATAAACTAAACTAAACTAAATCAATGCCCTCAGACCACAGTCTAACACATTCTTGGACCAGGACGAACTGAGGTCACTTGGAGAGATGTATGACTGTCCAGTTCTGGAAGAGGAACTAGTAGTAGCGAGAAACTTCATTTGTCGGCTGCCAGAAAGTGAACGTCCACACTATATGACCAATCTTTATAATGTACTTCCAGAAATTATGTATCTGACGCTGCATAAATCACTGCAGATTGCTTTAACAATCCCAGTTACCACATGTGTGTGAGCGCTCCTTTAGTTCCATGAGTCACATTAAGACATATCTGAGAAACAAGATGGAAAATGACATATTGAGTTCACTTGGAATTCTCAACATTCAGACCGAAGAAAGCAGACAACTTGACACAGATGATGTGATTGACGAATTTGCATCCATGACAAACAGAAAAGTTGAGCTACTTCTCCTTAAAATCAGCACGATAATAAAATAGTAAAACCTGTATGACACTGATATTTGGTGTGTCTGGCTGTTCTGGTCTCTTATTTGCTCTGGGGTCCTCCTGCAACCTTCCCAGCAGATCTGCCAGGATAATGGTGTGTCTGGCTGTTCTGGTCTCTTATTTGCTCTGGGATCCTCCTGCAACCTTCCCAGCAGATCTGCTGGGATAATGGTGACTGGCTGTTCTGGTCTCTTATTTGCTCTGGGGTCCTCCTGCAACCTTCCCAGCAGATCTGCTGGGATTATGGTGTGTCTGGCTGTTCTGGTCTCTTATTTGCTCTGGGGTCCCCCTGCAACCTTCCCAGCAGATCTGCTGGGATAATGGTGTGTCTGGCTGTTCTGTCTCTTATTTACTCTAGGGTCCCCCTGCAACCTTCCCAGCACATCTGCTGGGATAATGGTGTGTCTGGCTGTTCTGGTCTCTTATTTGCTCTGGGGTCCTCCTGCAACCTTCCCAGCAGATCTGCTGGGATAATGGTGTGTCTGGCTGTTCTGGTCTCTTATTTGCTCTGGGGTCCTCCTGCAACCTTCCCAGCAGATCTGCTGGGATAATGGTGTGTCTGGCTGTTCTGGTCTCTTATTTCCTCTGGTGTCCTCCTGCAACCTGTCCTCGGTGGACCAGTAACCACATTTTTCCACATGTCCCATATTAAATATACGGCTGATAACTAGGCTTCTCAAACATATTTTTCACCACTAAAATGCAGGAAAAGCCACCATTTGAAGGCCAAATTTCACAATTTTCCAGGGGGACATGCCCCCGGACCCCCCTAGCTTTGTTAGGATTTTGACTAAGGTGCATTAGGCCCCCAACTTTGTACCCCTGCTGATGCCCCTGGCTGAAACTATTTATCAAAGTAAACTGAACTTTTGCATCACTATGTGTTGGTAATTTGAGTCTAGCACCAACCTTAAAGAGTCCTCCTCCTTCAATATCATGCCACACTACCTGTGACACACATCAGCCAGCTAACGTAAACTGCATATTAATTTATATTACTGAATGGAGTAAATCCAAAGTGTGAAACCCCACAATCTGATTGGCTGGCTGGCACATTTTCCAGCATGATAAATCATTCCATATATCCACTTCCTGTTGTGATATATTGCTTAAACAATTGGTGTTGTGAAAAAGTGGATACCCTTTAGTTATATAAAATGAAATATGGGTTGGTGTGTGCATGCTCAAGAGTTTTCACACTCTCTCTTTGTTACATGTTTTACATAATCCCTAGAGATATTCTCTTGGAGTTTATATATACTTTGAATAACAATTTTTAAATGTTTTCTCTATTATTTAATGCATAACTTTAAATATTAAATGGCGCCATTATCACTCTACAGTAACTGAAGTTTTTGTGATTATTTTGTTGTATGTTTCAAAGAAATTGATACATAGAATGGATTATGGAAAATTACAGCTGTACACCATCCGTTTCACCCTTCAGCAACCTGGTGGCATATTTGATCTTCTGGAAAACAGCAAAGAGAACACCCTGGCAGGACACTTAACTGGACCTCAACCGCAGTGGTGCATCTGCACCAAATGCCGTGAGATGCCAACTGTCCTAAAGCGCATCTGCTGTGGAAAAACACCTGAACACTGCGTTTCTTTTACACAAACAATGGACCTGTTATGTTTGTCTGAACCAAAGTTAGCTATCACAATTGCTTACCGAAATTATATATTTGGTTTACAGCGTTTTGTACAAGATGACCATAATCGAGAAACACAATTTATGCTTATAGACACTTTATATTGTGGCAGTACGGTAGACTCGGCAGTGGTAACAGGAGAGCAGGGGCGCCGACAGCATGGGTGCTCGGGTGCTCAAGCACCCACAAAGTTTAAGTCAGCACCCACATTCTTGTAAAAAGCAGCTTCCCTACCTAACCGACCACGTCCCGAGACCCGAGCCGAGGAGGAGGGCTGCAATTCCTGCAAAGCCGGCTGCAACTACTTCTCAAGACAGACACTTTCGTTAACAGATTGATCGAGTCTCGGAAATCGTCGGACGGTCTCGGATCAAGACTCTCGATCCGAGACCGTCCGACGATTTCCGAAACGAGAACCCACCACATGACTCATGAAGGAGATGGTCATGTGATGCATGCTGGCTGGCTGAAATCTTGCCCTTCGGACTCGGAGTCGGACGTACGTCATCACCACGTAACGCAACGACGCAAGGCGGGGAATCCGGCGGGATCCTCCATTTGCAAGCTGAGCGAGGACGGAGCAAGTCGTTTTTTCCGTGGTCGTGGTGGATGGTTGACCAAAAAAAATACAAATGAAATCAAATCGCAAAAAACAGTGTACTAGTCATAGTCAGTCAAGTCACCCCTATGAGATAACAATAATTTTCCCTACTTTAGCTGGCTGGCTATCTAGGGAACAACAAGGGAAGGGGTACTAAAAAAGTTCAAACAATTTTTATCAAAGCAGTTCAAACAAACTGCTAGAGAGAGGAGGGAGGGGAAGAGCCTCTACACTAGACAGTAGCTAGTGTTTGTACTGACTCCACACGGTACTAGCCTCTCTGGCAAGTGGCAACACTGCAGAACACAGGACAGAATCAGATCACAGACTACAAACAAAGAAAAGAAAACCTGCATCTTTAAAAAAATTCTGCAGTGGGTTCGGGCTAGGGCCAGGCTCAGGCTGTGTGTGTGTGTGTGTGTCGGTGTGGTGTGGGTGGGTTCAGGATGGTTGTCTTTCGTCTGGAGACTGCACCAGCAAAGTTAGCCAGCCACAGTAGCAGGGGAGAGTCTCAGTCTGGATGGAGAGGAAGGGAGCGTTGCTGGCATAGTGGCAGAATTATTTGCTGCTTCAATGAACTGAACAGTCAGTTGGTCATTGTTTGCTGACTGTGACACTAACGTGCTGCAGCCTAGTACTTCTGTCTAGTAGTCGTGCCTGTACCACCAGTGGCAGAGCCTGACCATCCAAAAGTAAAGAAACTCAAGTCAGAGAGGGGTCTCCTGTCCAGTCCAGAGAGGGGTCTCCTGTCCAGTCCCTACCAGTGTGTGAGCGTCGGAAAGAAAAATTACAAGTAAAATAAAGTCAGAGTGCTGATTGCACAGTACTTAGGTTTCTTCTGGGCCATATAGTCCAAGTGACACTAGGCAGTGCTCTGTCCGTGTGTGCTTGTGAAGTCTGTGTGAGAGGGTGAGCAGCTGAGTCTTATCCAGCAGCAGCCAGTCACAGTCCTCCTGTCCAGTCCCTACCAGTGTGTGAGCGTCAGAAAGAAAAATTACAAGTAAAATAAAGTCAGAGTGCTGACTGCACAGCACTGAGGTGTCTTCTGGGCCATATAGTCCAAGTGACACTAGGCAGTGCTCTGTCCGTGGGTGCTTGTGAAGTCTGTGTGAGAGGGTGAGCAGCTGAGTCTTATCCAGCAGCAGCCAGTCACAGTCCTCCTGTCCAGTCCCTACCAGTGTGTGAGCGTCGGAAAGAAAAATTACAAGTAAAATAAAGTCAGAGTGCTGATTGCACAGCACTGAGGTGTCTTCTGGGCCGTATAGTCCAAGTGACACTAGGCAGTGCTCTGTCCGTGGGTGCTTGTGAAGTCTGTGTGAGAGGGTGAGCAGCTGAGTCTTATCCAGCAGCAGCCAGTCACAGTCCTCCTGTCCAGTCCCTACCAGTGTGTGAGCGGAAAGAAAAAATTACAAGTAAAATAAAGTCAGAGTGCTGATTGCACAGCACTGAGGTGTCTTCTGGGTCAGATAGTCCAAGTGACACTAGGCAGTGCTCTGTCCGTGGGTGCTTGTGAAGTCTGTGTGAGAGGGTGAGCAGCTGAGTCTTATCCAGCAGCAGCCAGTCACAGTCCTCCTGTCCAGTCCCTACCAGTGTGTGAGCGTCGGAAAGAAAAATTACAAGTAAAATAAAGTCAGAGTGCTGATTTCACAGCACTGAGGTGTCTTCTGGGCCGCATAGTCCAAGTGACACTAGGCAGTGCTCTGTCCGTGGGTGCTTGTGAAGTCTGTGTGAGAGGGTGAGCAGCTGAGTCTTATCCAGCAGCAGCCAGTCACAGTCCTCCTGTCCAGTCCCTACCAGTGTGTGAGCATCGGAAAGAAAAATTACAAGTAAAATAAAGTCAGAGTGCTGACTGCACAGCACTGAGGTGTCTTCTGGGCCGTATAGTCCAAGTGACACTAGGCAGTGCTCTGTCCGTGGGTGCTTGTGAAGTCTGTGTGAGAGGGTGAGCAGCTGAGTCTTATCCAGCAGCAGCCAGTCACAGTCCTCCTGTCCAGTCCCTACCAGTGTGTGAGCGCAGAAAGAAAAAATTAAAGTAAAATAAAGTCAGAGTGCTGATTTCACAGCACTGAGGTGTCTTCTGGGCCGTATAGTCCAAGTGATACTAGGCAGTGCTCTGTCCGTGGGTGCTTGTGAAGTCTGTGTGAGAGGGTGAGCAGCTGATTCTTATCCAGCAGCAGCCAGTCACAGTCCTCACCAGTGTGTGAGTGTCGGAAAGAAAAATTACAAGTAAAATAAAGTCAGAGTGCTGATTGCACAGCACTGAGGTGTCTTCTGGGCCGTATAGTCCAAGTGACACCAGGCAGTGCTCTGTCCGTGGGTGCTTGTAAAGTCTGTGTGAGAGGGTGAGCAGCTGAGTCTTATCCAGCAGCAGCCAGTCACAGTCCTCCTGTCCAGTCCCTACCAGTGTGTGAGCGTCCAAAAACCAATAAAAAAAAAACCAAATATATCAGACTATTAGGATTTAAGAGGGGTCCTTGTCTCAAAAACAAAGTGATGTGAACTGATTTCTAGTGTTATTCTGACCTCCACTGACTTTAATGTTTTAATCTATATTCTGTCCAGACCAGTAACTAACAGTGTAACCTATTCTGACTGAATCAACACAAGAGAAACACACACTGTAAGTCAAAATGGACAAGTTTATTAAAATGGGCTAAACAGAGTGAGGCAAGCAGTACAACAGCAGCACCATCAACAAGTGACGTAGCAAGTTGTGAGACTGAAGCTGAGGAAACAGCAGCTGGACCAGCTGCACAAGTTCACATTGCTAGGGATGTGGACGTGGTTGATGTTGATGAGCCATGTAGCAGCAGCAGCACTCTGTCTGTAAAAGAACAAACAAGACAGGAGGAATCATTAGTAGTCACCAAGAAAAAAGGCAGAACCTTTCAAGAAAGGTGGCTTGATCGGTTCAAATGGTTACTGTATGATTCCAATAAAAAAAAAGCATTCTGTTCAGTGTGTAAAGAGGCAAGAGAGAAAAAAATGCTCACATTTTCCACAAAAGCTGATGAAGCATTTACAGTTACTGGTTATAGTGCATGGCATAAGGCAATAGAAAGATTTGAATCCCATGAAAAAAGTGGCTGCCACAGTGAGGCTGTAATGAAAACACATGTTAAGCAAAATGTACAGCATTATGTCTGATGCCAGTAGACAGCGAGCAGTAGATGCAAGGATTGCAGTTTTAAAAATGATGACAACTTTAAGATTACTGGCCCGACAGGGGCCATACAGATGAGAGTTCAAATTACATGCAAGTGTTAAAAGTGCGAGCCACTGATTGTCCACAGTTGCAGCAGTGGTTGTTAAGGGATAGCTACAAGTGGTTGTCTCATGACATAATGAATGAAATGCAGGACATTATGGGACAAGATGTGCAAAACACAATTGTTTCCAAAATCAAAGCAGCTCAGTATTTTGCTGTAATGATGGATGAGACAACGGACATTACTGTTCATGAGCAAGTCTCAATATGTTTTCAATTTGTTACTGAGGATTTTGTAATTGAAGAAGCATTTTTAGGATTTCATGAAACACCAGCTGTAGATGCTACTACACTATTCAGTATCCTTAAAGATGTTTTGTTACGTTTTGACTTGGATATAAAGAAATGCCGGGGTCAGTGTTATGATGGAGCTGCTACTATGGCTGGTATTCACTCTGGAGTGCAGGCTAGGCTAAATGCTGTTGAGCCTAGGGCCCTTTTCGTACATTGTTTGGCACACTCCTTGAACCTTGTAGTACAGGACTGCATCAGCAAAATACAAGAATGTCGAGACATACTAAATCAGTTACGAGAACGCATAACATTCATCAGAGACTCTCCAAAACGGCTAACTTTTTTTTAAAACATACAAAGCGGTATGGAAGACACAAGGCCTGGCTCTTTACGACCATTTGCTCCAACAAGGTGGACAGTGAGGGCAAATAGTTTAAATTGATTCTAGAAAACTATTCAGCATTATTGGAATTTCTGGACAGTGTGTCCTCAGAGAATACTCGGAATGGGCAAAAGCTGGAGGGTTCTTGGCACAGCTACGATCATTTAAAGGATTTTTTCTTGAGTCTTCTCCTAAAATTTTCTCGCACTGTGATAGCATAAACACAGCCCTTCAAGCAACCTCTCTTCAATTTCTAAAAGCTAATTGTATGATTCAAACTCTTCTCGACACTATGCAACAATACAGAGGGCAGTTTGACAACTTCTGAGTACAGTGGATGGAAGAGCTGAGGAACTGCAGTTAGATGAACCAGTTCTTCCGCACAACGCAAAGTTCTCGTCATATAGATGATGGCTCTCAATCAGTTACTGATGCATCCCCAAAAGACCACTTCAGGAGAATATTTTCCAAGTGATTGATCAGGTTGTTCTTTCAGTCAAAGATACATTTCAGACTCCAGCTCAGAAGCTTATGTTAGATGCAGAACGATTTGCGATAGGACAGAGCCCAGTAGATTCCATATCTAATTTTATGTAATGACTTAGATGCAGGGCGTCTGCAACTACACGTGACATGTTCATTGACATTGCAAAAGCTAGTGGGAAAACTGTTGATTCATTGCAAGATGTGTACTGTGTCATCACAGAAAACAAGCCATTTGTGATTTACTGCCAGAGTTTATAAAATTTATTCAGATCTTACTGACAGTACCAGTATCAACCTGTACAGCTGAGCGTTCTTTCTCAGGACTCAGGAGACTGAAAACATATCTTAGATCAACAATGTCACAGAGACGCTTAAATAGTGTTGTTTGCTTCACATTCATCAGGAACACACTGATGCATTAGACATGGACAAAATAGCTGATGAGTTTATTGGGAGAGCAACAGTTCGTAAGAACACCTTCTATATGGTCAAATAATGTGTAATCATTCATGGCTTTGCCATTTACAGTTATGTTTACTATTGAAAATCATCAGCAACTGTCTCTAGCAACTTCCAATTACTCCCGCTTTTGACCTGGCTAGTCCTAAAAATTGTAATACCATTACACTGACACATGCTTCCCTTTCCCTGGTCGTTTCTGAAATGAGCTCTGCTCATGGTACCTTCCGGTTATCAACTTTAAAATAAATAAATAACGCACTGCTAAGTGAATCCTTTGAGCACCTGGTCATCAAAGAGCCATTCAAGGCACTCTTCCATGTCTTCTTGCACCACCTGGAGGTAACAGAGACTTCCAATGGAAGAGTGCCATGGAGCAAGGGTTCTTTGATACCCCAGGTGCTGTAAGGTTGCCCTTTGTGATTTAAGATACAGCATCACCACTCCACAGAGTGCAGAAGTGCCTCTTTGTTGCTTATTTGTGCTGCAAGAAGACATGGAAGTTCCTTGTCTTTTACAACACCTGGATAATGCATGAAAGAGCCATTTCAGAACACTCTTGCACACTGTGGAGTGGTGACACTGTCTGCAACCTAAAATCACAAAAGACATCCTAACACCAGGGGGCATGAAAGGGCCCTCCAGCCTTTTCATGCACCACCTGGAGGCAACAAAAAGCCCTCTATCTAAGGCACTCTTGCACCATGTTCAGTGGTGGTGGTGCTGTACCCTATAATTGCAAAGGACATCCTTAGAGCACCAGGGCATCACAGAGCCCTTTATGGCACTGTTCCCTGGCTTGGAGCAAGGGCTCTTGGATGCCTTCATGTGCTGCAAGAAGACATAGGAAAGTGCCCTGGAGGCCCCTTTCATGCTCCCAGGTGCTCTAAGGAACCTTTGTGATTTTAGGTTGCAGACAGTGGTGCAGGGCACTCTTCCATGTCTTCTTGCAGCATCTGGAGGTGTCAGTGAGCCATCCAGGGCACCTTTGCACCCTGTGGAGGAAGACTCCAACCTAAAAATTGGTTCCTTAGAGCACCTGGGAGCATGAAAGGGCCCAGGGCACTTTCTTATGTCTTCTTGCAGCACATGAAGGCATCCAAGAGCCCTTGCTCCAAGCCAGGGAACAGTGCCATAAAGGACTCTGTGATGCCCTGGTGCTCTAAGGATGTCCTTTGCAATTACAGGGTACAGCACCACCACCACTGAACGTGGTGCAAGAGTGCCTTAGATAGAGGGCTTTTTGTTGCCTCCAGGTGGTGCATGAAGACATAGAGAAGTGCCATGGAAGGCTCATTCATGCCCTCAGGTGCTCTAAGGATGTCCTTTGTGATTTTAGGTTGCAGACATTGCCACCAGAGTGCCTGGCTGGAGGGCTCTTTGATGCCTCCAGCTGATAAAAGGATGCCCTTTGAGATTTTAGTTTGCATCTACCAGGTGCTAAAAAAAGACAAGAAAATTCCATGTCTTCTTGCAGCACCATCCTGGAGGCATCAAAGAGTCCTCCAGGGTACTCTTCCATGTCTTATTGCAGTTGCAGCACATGGCTGAGCCTGGAGGCTTCAAACAGCCCATGAAGTGCACTCTTCCATGTCTTCTTGAGAACATGGAGGCATCAAAGAGCCCTCCAAGGCACTCTTGCACCCTTTGGAGTGGTAACACTGTCTGTAACCATCACTAAGGGCATCCTTAAAGCATGTGAGGGCATCAAAGAGCCCACCACCCAGGCACTCATCCATGGGTCCTTAACTGAATCATCTAAGAGCCCTCAGGATACACTTGCACACTGTTGAGTGGTGGCACTGCATCTGCAACCAACATCAGTACTCTGATATGCTTGCAAAACTGAGAGCATGAAAGATCCCTCCAGGCAGGCACTCTCTTATTGATCTTAGCACCTGCTCGATCCCTCCAGGCAGGCACTCTTATTGATCTTAGCACCTGCTCAGGCATCAAATAGCCCCCATTGGTACCCTGGCATCCCTCTACATTGGAGTAGTTGTGATGGTAGCATACTCATTCAAAAATGTATCCAAAAAAACACCAAAATGCACCAGAAAGCATGAAAAACCCTATAGCTTCTGGGGGCCTAGGCGGCCCCCAGACCCCTGGCCTTTTATTTGGACTCTGTCTCTGAGCACCCACAAACTTTTTAAAAACCTGGCACCCCTGCAGGAGAGTGATCCTGCTGTGTCTGGAGAATCAGAGATAAATGTCCAGATCCAAACAGTGTGTATGTTGGGTTTATACTACATAGATTTGCATAATTGTTTATCTCCAACCGTGTGTATCAGTGAAGTTGATTTGTTTAAAATGCATCTAAATAAATGAGGCCATGTGCTCACATCCCACAAACCTTTGTAAGTAATGTTGAGTGTCCATTTCTGCCAGGAGAATTAACATCAAAATAACATTTGCTGAATAGTGACGGCAGAGCTTTTAATTAATAGGTTTACTTTGAAGATTGTCATCATATCAGTCACTAACTCTCAAATCAGTGTTGACAGGTATGTGTGACAAGAGTTAGGTTTCTTTCATTTTGATGGTTACCTTTAAGTATATTTATTACTCGAAGTTATTGCTTGGAATTTAAATCTGTTTATTCATCGCTTTATAACCTAATGCTGTTATGTTTGAATGTAGGCCGGATGGAAATATATTTTTGCAGTTGTTAAGCATGTATACTATTTATACAGTAACACTTGAAGTAAAGTGCATGATTTAATACTCTTACTTATTTCTGCCTATGGCTATCTGTAATTGTACTATTAGTTACCAAATACTTATCACTTACCTCCAACAACTATGTCACTAAACACCAGTCCTTTGTAATATCTAACTGCAGCACTGGAAATTACAAATGACAATCCCGTGATATTTAATGCCTTTTATTCAAAATTATTTGTGCACTACAACCTTCTCACGAACATGCTACACAGAAAAGTATAAATTTCAATACTTATGGTCAACAGTGATGAAAAAGTTATTAATACGGACACAGTTAATACTGTCTGACACTCTTACAATATCTGTATTGAATTCATGGTATAAAATGCAAAAGAAACTACTCACTATCAGTCAACAGCTGGTAATTTTCAATAACCACACAATAAAATATAAATTGCAATATTTTTCATTCTTATCTGATTTCCTAACAATATATAGTGTGCTGTGTTCAGTTCTTGGTGTCCTAACCTTTGAATGAGATTGAAATGATAAAGACATCATATAGAAGGGTGATTTAGTTGTTGCCATTGTCGGATAGGAAACAGAGTACAGTCTATCTATTCCTGAGATGGGTCTAGAACTACATTGCATACCCTCATGTCAGCCCTCAACACTAGGTAGACACCAGGAATAAGAGTAATGAGATTGCTTCACTCTGTAGTGATCTCTGGTGGAGACCAGCAGCCATTAGAGAGTTGGCACTATGCGTGGAGAAGCAATGAAATCTACAGAAAATGGTGTCATGATAGTCAGGATTATGGCCAACTGGACCGCGCATCCATGGAGCCCTCAGACAGTCAGGGCCAACCTCAGCAGCATATAAGGCCAAAAAAAGATAAGCCAGAAAGGCACTTTCTCCACAGAAGGTGAGAATGAACCAGTCTGATGAATGGATACATTGGGTTACCCTGGGACGGCTGCAATAAGAGGCCAGGACTGGTGCTGGTAGGTCAAGAGGTAATGCAGGGGCTCCTTGACAGAGCCTGAAGGAGTGGCCAGTCAGATGCAGGGACGATAAACAAATGATGCAAAAAACCATAATCATTTGATGGCCTTGTAATTCAAGGCATGTCAGTGTTACACTGTGAACCATGTACTAGCCACCTTCATTTCATTCAGACCTGCAGCTAATGTCATAGCAGACATATAACAATTGTAAATTATTGGAGCAAAATATGTATCCATGTACTGCAGATTTTGTGAATTCTTATTGTTCATTCTCAATTAATACATTCTCTGATGACTCACATCTAATTTGTGTCCTGCTTGTCTTACAAGACATGAGTTCAGCAACAAGTGGAGGCGGAATCCTTGCAGTGGTGGCAGCAAGTTTTGATGGGTGGTTCAATAAAAATTCTGAAGATCACATGACAGGTTCAGTATCATACATTTGTCTTATGACTATATCTTGCAGTATAGTCGGAATGTAATAGTACGTCTTAGGAACTTTGATCAGAACTGCTGACCACTGTCTCGTTCTTTTTGAGTAAGGCCTTGTATTCCTTGAGAAGACAAGAATATGATATATGTGAACGAAAAAGGTACTACTCTTCAGCTATTGTCAACACCATTTACACATTCACTCTTAGCCCATTCTAAATACCTTTTCCTGCTGGTGATGCCCAAGACTATGCAACACAGCTTTCTGTTTGCTGTACCTGCTGCCTTGTTGCACTGTTTCCCTACCTTGAGGTCATCAGATACTATAACCCCAAGATCCCTTTCATTCTTGAAAATTCATTGGGTACCTCCCTTGTTTCCTGCGATCAGTTAAAGAGTATTGCCAGAGGTTCACCTTACTGACCTCCCTGCCGCCCTTAGCTTCTCCTGGTACTGCTCCCTATCCCTTCTGCCTGGATTTTGTTTTGTATTGACTGAATGCAATCTTTTTGGCTTTCACTTACTTGTCTATTCCCTTTTGGATCTTTAATGACGATATCATGACTACTATCTTACACCGCTCCTTAGTTTATACATGTCAAGTGGCTGCAGCCTATATTCCTATTTACTTTGGTATAGACTCTGCACCACATTTGTTGCATTTCTTTTTATATCCTCTACTTTGAATATAATCTTACAGCTGTGGCCTCATTTACTGAAATCAGCACCGAAAAATTGTCTACATAGTACAGAGAAGAATATTGACAAAAAATATTCTTCTATTATACCTACATTTATTTCACCTTCATCATTCGTTAGAAAAGGCCATCCGATGTGAGTGTTGTGATCGATTGCTGCTAATTTGTTCCTGGCCTCATATCCATGGGATCTGTGGATACATCAAACAGTCTAACTGTGTGGAATGTACAGTACAATATATCAAAATACTTCTGCGCCTTTTGCCCATCAATGACTTACCTCATGTGAAAACTAAGGTATACAGACTTTCAACGAAAACAGTCACATCTTGGTAAAGCAATGGCAGCAATAATGAAATTTGACTAAAAACGGAGGAGGGTGACTAAATTGCTGATCAGGTTAATAACACCATGAGACTGATAGGACACTATGTTGCACCTTGTGCTAAATAAACACATGGGAGGTGGTCGACTTGAACATTAATGCAATATTCTGGAATTCTTCATTGAATAAGAATAAAAGTTAGAAATGCTTAACATAAATGCTGTTAATTTAACTTCGCTCCCCTACGTGTAGAATAACTTACCCATACGCATGCCTCTTTGATGCACACATTAGTATTAGGCTGTTAAAATTCTCTAACTTGCCAGTTGTTCTGTAATTTACACAATTAGTGTTATTAAATCAAAATATAGATGATAATAGATAACCGAGCAATGTATCTCTACTACTATAGCAATTATTAGTCTAATTCTATATCATGAAAATTATTATAGACTGTCATTAGGTTAATTACACATCTTGAAGACAATCTATGATGGTACATGTGACGTCTCGACAGTACCATCATGAACTGATCTATATATGTATAACGCAAACACAGAGCAAATTCAGGTTGTGCAATTGTCACGACACTAACAATAACAAGTATCTCTGTGTGACCTACATAAGAAAAACAATTAGAATCATTTTGAAACAGTACAAATATCAGTAATCCATTAAGGAAAATGCACAAATTGATAAAGACACATATTGTGACTGGTAATAGTTAAAAAATGAAAAAAAAGAATTATTGAAAGTCAAAATTTGTTATCAATTGCTTTGACAGTACAATCATGTATTTTCAAAATATCATTATCGGATAACACTTTTAAAAGAATATATCATGCTGAATATACCAATAAAATGACTTTGCGTGAGTTATTGTACAAGCTGGCCATAGATTATAAAAATACAATAGAAATGTATACATATTAAGTGGTATCTCGCATGTGTAAAATAACCCAGTTTCCCATTTATCCATTTGTCGTACACAACATCCCTGAGGGCTAGATGTGCAGGTGATCCCTGCAGGAGCCATTCTTTCCCATTAGATGGTGTTACGAGAGCTTCATGTTCACAACTTGCGGCTTCACCAGGCATGAATATTTGCCAGGTACGGACATTCACAATGTGATTTAAAATCCCACGCCACATGGACTACATATGGGAAGGTGATAAGTCAAAAAGCAATAAATAAGACACATAATAAAAGATTCAATAAATCTAATATCTGTATATCATTCTATTTGCCTATATATGCATGATGCATTTAATATTGTATTACTCTAATATAGTGGTTTACTCACAGCCAATAAAATTACATTCCCCTCATAATTTACGCATGAGTACTAGAAATGATTTATGATATCCCTGAACCTTGAGAGTAGCTCTGCATTTTTTTTCATACATGATACCTGTATTACAACAAATGTTAGTTATAAGATTTGGCCAGGCTGTCTGGCAGTTATCAGCAAACATTGCTATGATAGTCTTTCTTGCTAGATGCATCATTTTATGGTACCTTTCACAGTCTTTTACTGATGGACTTACTTCCATGCCATACATCGAGTTGATGAATGATGCATGGATAGCTTTTCTAGACGATAATTAAAAATATCAGATTATAACAGATCAGATATGGACACTAATCCCAACCACCCCACCCCTCTGTTATTCAATAACTATTCTGTTACTTTAATCTCACAACTGAAACACAATCCGGTAGCTCCAAAAACCGTATTCTAAGTCATACATACTCATTAGTGACAGTATCTGGAAATGTGCATCAAGTCACAATCTCTGTTACCATAACACCTTTACGCAGAATATTGTTTAGACTACGTTCAAAAGCAAAAACCTCCATGCTGGTGGATCTGCCATTACATTCTCTAACATCCACTACTTGAATGTCAATTATAATTTTTGAGGTATTCAGCATGAAGGTATACGTCTCATATTTAGCTGAATGGCCAGGGCTGTCATTTCGCCCATCACCAAGGATAACTACATTGCTATTCAAACTGGATATTAGTTCATTCTGGATTTTTTCCCAATAGCAGTTGATTGCAGGACATACATATTGAATCTGTATTGCATAGAATATAGACTTAGCTACAGGTTTCATGTTCATGAACTTTAGGAGTAGTGATATTTTTCTATAGTTATTTCCAGACAGGAGTATGTTACTTGCCAATAGAAAACTCCCAGCTGTCATGCATTTTATAAAAGGTTGAGAGTACCAGAATGCAACATGCCCACTACTGCATGTCACTTTGATCTGGAATGCTGTCCCAATAGTATACAGTATAATGTTCACTTGGTTATTACAACCTCTGGTTTCGCAGAACTGGAATGCTTTCTGTGCAAGTTGCATAAGATAGCAGTCATAAATAATTCCTGTTTTTAACTCATGAATGTTATTGTCATAATTTACATTTACCGTTTCTTGATCAGTTGAATCTTGTAGTACATTGTGACAGTAACTGTCTGATGTTAGACTAATATGACCAGCCTCATCGTCATCATCATCAACTGTCAAATATGCTTCGGTATTTATGTAACTGTGGCATAAAGACATGAAACAATGAAAGTACTTCATTAGATAAAACTAAGTCTGGATGAAAATCTACCACATGCAGTCTTATGACAATCTATGCACTCGAATAACTGTGTGATTGATCAACATGTAACCGAAAGTTTCACATTTTTGCATACCACCACTAACTGTTATGCAGCATCAGAACCATGTACCCACAAACACCTAATCCCACTCACCATCATATCTGTAAGTAAAGTTCTGGTTTCAATTACCTTCTGGTTCATACAAGCATAAAAAAATTGTAAGTGATGTAATCTCACCTGTCAGTCACAGGTACATACTGTATGTGGTGTCATGTACTTCACATTCATCCTGTGTATATATTGGTGTTGAGGCTACATTAGATATCACATCATTTGTTCTGGTAGCTAATAACATATATTAGTTGTCATTTATTTACAACATGCATACACACATAGTAAAATGGATGCATAAAGCTATATTACAGATAATATAGTATGTCAGTATACTCAGATACCAATTTGATGTAATGCATCTGATCAACAATTAATTAAAAGCACAATCACTTTTCTATTAATTCTAGTAAACCCACCCATACACACCCTCCACGCAAGAGTTTCATTAGGCAATAATGCAGGAGCAGGTGTTAAATTAACAGTCTGTTAATCACCGTCTAGGGATATAATATGGCGCAAGGTCCCCTGAACCCCCCTTCTCTCACCCACAGATCCGCCATGTCTGTGTGCATAGTAGGGGTAACAAACTTTAGCAAATGAAACATAACTATAGGACTAGTGGTGGTGACATCTGAAACAGTATAATTAGTATTCATAATGCCTGCTGATGTCTAAGAGCACGTGCGTTCTGCAATGGTGTGGACATCAGATGAAAAGGTAGAGCTTCAAAAGGTAAGACAGGTGTAGAACACACAGACAAATCACTTGATACTTTTCCAGGGCACCAGTAGTTGGGTGTTTGTGTTTGCCTCTGTCAGTAGTTTAGTTTTTGTGGTTTTTCATGTGTTTCTACTTGGAGGAACTGGACCATTCTTGGACATAACATCTATGAACATTTCCTGGACTAAGAAACTACAAAACATCACCACCAGGTACAGCCATTCTCATCATAAATCAACTTTTTTGGAAGACATCAAAAAGCAAAAGTCAGGCCAGTAAATCTTTTATACAAGTTTCTGGGTTGTGGAGTGCTGCATTGAATCCACATTTCCATCTGACTTTCTTAAAGGATGTGTGTTTGTCTTTGAGGTCTATTCACAACTGTTTTGGAGAACAAAGGGAAGATTCTAACAAAGGATTTTTATATCCTGCATATGCCCTAGGCCAGGGGTTCTCAAATGGTGAGGCCAGCCTCCCTTGGGAGGCCCCAACCTGTTCCAGGGGAGGCTCAAGCAAGTCTGAAAAAGTACTGTATTTACATTTTGAGTTGTATATATTTTGTGTGAAGAGATGAAGCAAACTGAAAGAGGATAATAGTAGGTGAATTTAATGTATTTATTTACTAATAGGTGACAAGGGAAGGTGAATGAGCCAAGGCTCATCTCAGGTGTACCCAGGGAAGGGTAGGGAGTGAATACATTTCAAAAGGTAACTGCAAAACAATCAAGAAATACACAGTGAACAATAGTGCAAACAAATACGAACAATAAACTAATAATGAGTGGTGGCAATTGATCAATTTGTAGCCTGATGACAGAACAGCATATACAAGGGTCGAGTATAGAAGTGCTAAGAGGAATAGCAGTAAGGAGCAAAGTAATAAGCTGAATAACAATATTTGTTTATTTTATTTGTTATTCAGACAACACCTTTGAGCACAGGAGCTCTTTTTCAAAGGTTTCACATCAGTATAAGACAAAGAACTGAATGTGAGCCAAGTACTCAAAGGGGTTTCAATATATTCATGGTGCACTGCGCAAAGAACAGTGTTATTTTTCTTTTGGGAGGCCCAAGATTATTTCAGTTTTTAGGGGAGGCTCAAAATCTTTTCCAAGGATTTGGGGAGGCTCACTGTGACAAAGTCTAAGAACTATTGCCCTAGGCTAATGTTCATCACCTTCAGGAATTTAACACTTTCTGGGTCTTTGATCTACAGTAACAATCAGTTTTCTGGTCCACAGAAGCTCACCACGAGTCACTCAGGAACACTCACCTTTGCTACAGTAAACATTTGCAGTCTCCTGTACCTCTCACACTAACCATTCAAGCTCGATACCAGCAACCTGGCACCATGGCAAATCCTCCCTACCCTCACTTGTGGCACCCTCCTACAAAGGACTGGGTACAAATGACAGCTCACACCACTGGAAAGTTTACAAATCGACACCTGCTCCTAGCCATTACCCTATGCTGGGACCCTAAATGACTACACTGTACTCAAACTAGCAAGAAACAGAGGCGTTACATGTTATACTATGAGCTGTGGCAGATGTCCCTTAAACTCCTGCTCCTCCTCCTTCTGATGTCAGGAAGTGTCCATCCAAACCCTGGCCCTGTTTCTACCAGGGTAACAAATCTAGCAAAAATGGAGGGGGGTCTCACCATCGCCACCTTAAATATCTGTAGCCTCCTTCCAAAACTGGCATCCCTTCAAGTCTTTGCCAGTCAACACAATCCCGACATACTAGCCATTGTTGAAACCTGGCTGACACCAAGCACTCCAGACCATGCCATCTCACTACAAGGCTACAATATTTTCAGACTGGACAGGACTAATGGGGGTTGTGCTATTTACATTAAGGACAACCTCTCTAGCCACCCTGTCTGCTTTTCCACCACTAACTCCTCTGTGCAGTTTCTCCCTGTCAAGCTACTACTTGGTGCCCAAAATAAAGTGCTTACTGTGGCCGCTGTCTATATCCCTCCTAAAGATCCAGAGTCTGGCCTCCAGACTGTTCTTGAATTTGTAAGATCGCAACCACCTGACATCGAGCTCCTTCTCCTTGGTGACTTTAATATAAATTGGCTCGCATCAGACATTGGGTCCCTCAAGGATGCTATCCTAACAGCTAACCTCACGCAGATGGTGAGCTCCCCCACTAGAAAAAACTACAAAATTGGAACTTGTACTCCCATTGACTGGATCCTTGCTAGCCACCCAGCCCACATAAGAAACACAGTTGTTCTCCCGGACTCTCTCAGTGACCATTCCCCTGTGATCTGTACCTGGACAAATAAGTTCCAAAAACCATCTCAAGCAGAGTGCTACCCCATGGAAACCTTACTAAGCTCAAGACCTGTCTTTTACAGCAAGACTGGTCCCCAATATACAATACTCTAGATGTTGACGCAGCCCTAGATTATTTTATCACAACTTTCAACACTGCCTGTGACACCTACGCACCAGTAAAAAAGCGTAAAATCAAAGCGCTCTCAAATCCCTGGCTCACGGCCAAACTACTGGCCCGAATCAAAGCTCAGGACCACCTCTGGGCCATAGCCAGAGCCACAGGCTCCTTGACGGATATCCAGAAGTATAAACAGGCATGAAACCAATGTACCAAACAAATCCGACTAATGAAGAGCTCCTATTTCAAAAATCCCCTCGAAAACTCCTGGGGTGACGGGAGATCATTCTGGGACAACATCAGAAATATCATTGGTAAGCAGTCCAGATCCTCTCCCACTATAATGACTGTTGATGGAACCACTACCCTAGACCCAATGGTCATGGCAAAGGCCTTAAATAAGACTTTCACTGACCTCAGTGGGGTCCTCCCGCCGGACTTCTTCTCTGACACGGACTCGCCAAAACCAACATCTCCTACTGCCTCACCTGACCAACCACTTTTCCACTTCAAAATAGTTAAGGCACATGAAGTCTACAAATATATAAAAAGGCTATCTCTAAATCCAGAGCAAGCAGTGATACCATTGATCTTAAAATTCTATCCCTTACCCTGGAAGAGGTGGTGCACCCACTCACCAAAATTTTCAATCTCTCCCTCTGCCTTAGTCAATTTCCCAGCAAATGGAAGTCTGTTATAGTTGCACCAGTGTTCAAAAGTGGCAACAAGTCCCTACCAGGAAACTATCGGCCTATATCTATACTTCCACCCCTCTCCAAGGCCCTTGAATGCATTGTGGCTGACCAACTCTCAGGCTACCTGCGTAAGTATACCATACTCTGCTTGCAGCAACACGGACTTAGGAAAGGACACAGTACGTCGACTGCCCTACAGGAATTCTCAGGAGAAATTCACACTGCTTTGGACAAAGGATATCAAACCGGAGCTGTTTTCATTGACCTAACAAAGGTGTTTGATACTGTTCACCATGGGTTACTTATCACACAACTGCACAGTCTCTGGCACTCAGAAGGACCAGCTGCCTGGGTTAAAAGTTACCTGACCCAACGCTCTCAATCAGTAAAAATCGTAGAAGTTCTCTCAGACACAAAACCAGTCCTCTCAGGTGTTCCACAGGGGTCAATCCTAGGCCCCCTCCTTTTCAGCCTTTTCCTAAACTCTCTTCCCAAATCCTGCCCTGAACAAATAATCCTTTATGCTGACGATGCCGTGATTCTCTCCTTTCATAAGGACCTGAAACCCTTACTCCAGAGCCTGCAACTTCCTTTCTTCAATGTTGAAAAGTGGTTCCTAGATCACAAGCTTGTCCTAAATCACAAAAAAAAAAAATCCATGCTTTTCTCCAGTCCACAAAACAGAAAAAGACAAATGCCATTTACTATCAAAATATACCCAGGAAATACCCTTGAACAAGTGTCAACATTTAAATACCTTGGAATCACCTTTGATCAAGGTCTTACCTTTACGACCCACATTGATAACACAGCCGAAACGGTGAACCAGCGCATTGGTAACCTGTTCTGAAACCGGCAATTCCTTACCCAAGCTGCGCTGAGGATTGCTATCCAAAGCTCTGTCATCTCAATCATAGACTATGGTTTAATTATCTATGGCTCTGCCACTACCACCGCACTAATGCACATCACAACCACTCTAAACAAGGCCTGTCGGCTGCTCACTGGAGTGCAAAGACGTACTCTCACATGTGAGCTCTACACTGAAACAGGATGGTTGCAACTCTCAAATCGCATAAGGTACCTCACATGCTTGATGGCAAAAAAATCCATCTTGGGCTGCACTCCGCCTTGTATCCAAACCCTGCTTTGCCCGAATACCAGCATCCGCCCCACCAGAAGATCGGAACACCAGCCTCTCCAGGTCCCCAGATGCCAGACCATACAGGGCCAAAGATCTTTTGCCTATCGTGCCCCCAGCTGGTACAATGCCCTGAGCTTGCTCATTACATCCCCCACATCACTAGGAGCTTTCAAATCTATGCTTTTCTCTCACCTCTCAGCCTCTAGCCCCCGTGACTGCCTTGACTAATGATTCTTCCCTCATGGCTGTTTTTACTGTTTTTCATCCTCCTCTGCTCCTTTCTTGACAAAGGTATCTAAGTACCTCTAACTACTCTAAGTCTGCTCCCCGCCCCATATCTCCTCCTATCCTTTCCACCATGACCGTTCCTCCAATGTTTTGGTTTTTTCCTGTGATGTACTGTATTATACTGGCTTATTGAAACCTTTATAATTTGCTGACCATTCTATGTAACATGTCTTGTTTGTTTGTACATTGATGATGTGGAACCTTTGTAAAAGAGCCATTGGCTCAAAGGTAATAATTCCTAGAACAATAAACTAAACTAAAAAAACTAAGATTCTGAAATGATAGTACAACACAATGCATCAATAAAACATTTTGTAGTCCAGCAATAACACAAGTACCAGACCATGGTTTATACATAAAATGCAGATCTTTTATAAATGGCTAACTTTTTTTTACATTAAATTGTTGCAAACAACCAATCTTTACCCCGTATTCTCACAGACCACGCCAAGGCCATGCATGATCCTTAACCTACTTCAATCCCTATCCACCCTAAGCTGTCATTCGAACCACCACCCAATGGCAATGGTAAAGGTAATATGAATGGGAGTGTCTGGGGTCAAAAGTACAATAATTATTAACACTGGTATGATGGAGATAACTCACGTATTTCAATATTGGTGTTTTCACTTTCGTCAGTAGGTGTAAACTGCGAAGTCCTGCAATGACATTACATATGATTCATTAGCTTTTAAAACACAAAAATAATCATTCTATTACATGTATATTTTGACTTTTCTTCCAATTAAGAGTCGAAATTTGGTGCATAAAGACTAATTAGAAATTTGGATGCTCAAACAATAAGACATAATTGGATGAGAAAACCTGTTTTTTTTATTACATTGTATTTTTTTACTCCTCCCCTGACTTCTATGCTCCACTCCATTAGGAGACACCTGGCCTCTGCCATGTACCTTCTTGCCTGGAGCTCCTGGTGAGCTCTCCCTTGTAACCTTAGCTCTCCCCTCAAGGCAGGGACGAGGTGGGACCCATACACCCCGACATATGCATTTCATTGGGAGTCACCAGTGAGACAGGCAAAGGGCATCTAGGATCTGGGCTGATGCTCCACCTTTCATGAGCATGATGGCTGAACTTCTCTTTTTCCAAGGGTGTGACTTGCGCCCCGACGTAAAGGCAGAGCTCTGATGATGTTAGTCACACCCGCTCCTGCCAAGGCTGGCACTTGCTGCACCTCGGGCCTCCACATGAGGACAGTCAAGCACCCAGCCACATTCCATCTCCCTCCCTCCCTGGACAAGGTGAGCGATCCTTGGATGCTCCAGCCCTCTCCCTCAGGTCAGCCCTCATAGTCCTGGGCTCATTCCGTTGGGCTGACCCCTCACATATCTGCTTGTTTTTAAACATTAGAATCTTCAATCCACACAACTCAGTACCACTATGTAGTAATTGAGAGCTATTTAATGTAATGCTATACAAAGAAAAAACAATAAGATAACTGTAGTCAAGAAATATTTATTCTGTAACTTTAGCAGGTCGACAACAATAAAGGTGGCAGTGTATAATCGTCACATGCAACTACAACGTGTGTGTGTGTGATGCCATGATTTGACAAATGACATTAAGGTTCACCGTCGAGTTAATAGTTTGGTATTACTTTGTTCTGTCAATCACTAATTCATACTACAACACTTATCCTAACGCCTCCAGTCAGATACACAATACTCATCTCAATCAAATTTCATTGCATTGTATTAGTATGGCATATATCAAGCATCACTACATATACTGAATTGATAATGTCAAATGTTACGTCACAAAAACCTGGCACACCAAGACAGTATGGATGATTTATTGTTCCATTAAGAGGAACGTGGACCAAGATATACCACTTGCATATGAACTTTTGGTATGAGCAAGAGGAAGTGCATGGAATCTTTTTTCAGTAATATGTGATGCAAGATGTGCAGTTCAAAACTTCATCCAGTTCAATGGATTCTATGGTTGTTTAATTTGTTTGTACCAGGGAAAGTCAACAAAGACAATGAAGAGGACAGTGACATACACACATAACCCTTTCAGCCATCAGCAGAACTTAGAACACATCAAGAAACCCTTGAACAGGTGGAATCTGCAGGAAGAACAGGAAAGACACAACTTGGGGTTAAAGGAGTGAGCTGGTTGTCCACATGCTGCAAATTTGATATAATCTCTAGAGTAACCATTGACCATAAGCACACAGTATGCTTGGGAGTCATGAAAATGCTGTTAAATGTGTGGACAAATAACAAATATAAGAAAAGTGAATGGTATATTGGAAAGAAAGCAAAAGATCTGGATGACAGACTTCAACTGATGACACCACCAAATCATATAAAAAGAAGACCATGACCACTTGCTGATCTGGGTTAGTGGAAAGCATCCAAACGACGATCGTTCCTCCTCTTTTATTCGGTTCCATGCTTGCAGGGACTATTACCAGAGGAATCTTTTAACCACTTCATGACATTTGTTCAAGGTGTACTTATACTCCTCTATGGAAAACCGCCCATGTAACCTTCCTTTTCAAATCTGGAGACCCTAGCGACCTGAATAATCATAGACCAATCCCTCTGCTTCTCATCCTATTCAAACTTCTGGAGAAAATAGTGAGTGTCCAGCTCAGCAACTACCCTGAAGTTGGTAACCTGCTAAACCCTTTACAGTCTGGTTATAGGCGATAACATAGTACTATCTCAGCCCTTGCAAAAGTAACTAACAACTGGTAGTGTGCCTTGGATATGAAGAACTTCGTTTGCACAGTATTTCTGGACTTAAGCAAGGCATTAGACATGGTCAACCACAGAAACATCGGCTGTGATCCCCTATCCCTGAGGTGGTTCTCTAACTATCTAACAGGGCAGCAGCAGCAGGTTAAGGCAGAAGGGGAACACTCTTCACTGAAACCTGTACTGAGGGGTGTACCACAAGGCTCTATACTGGGTCCGTTGCTCTTTGCAATTTACATTAACAAAATCACGTTGACATCAAATCTGCTAACATTCTCTTCCTTGCCAATGACACAGTACTTTATATTGAAAGACCTTCTTCTGAAGCAGCTTGCAGGGACCTGCAACAGGAATTTAATCAGTTCTGACTACAACTATTGCAACAGAAACTGCTCCTTAATGCTAAGAAAACAAAGCCAATGCTTTTTTCTCCCTTTATCCATATTAATAACCCTGCAATTCAAGGAATTTTGCCTGTCAGTTGCGCCACCCGGCATCCCTCATAATTTTTTTGTTGTCAACCCGCGGCACACCTGGTACCCCCATGCAGGGCTTTAGTGTCAGTGAGTGTGTCCAGTCAGTTCTGATCATGAAAACCTTGTTGTTTATTCATTTTTAAAAACAGGACTGACTAAACAATCCAGATTGGATGAGGAGAGTGGAGACAGGAGCAAACGACACATGGTAGGGAGGGTCTTAAAATCTGCAAGGTGCATGCACACTCGTAGAGACTAGTAACAGTCTGAACTGGAGCTCACCTGCTGGCTTTCTGTACCTGATGTACATCTGTCACTCACTCTCCGTCCACTCAGCCAATCATGAGGGAGTGTCAGCCAGTCGGTTTTGCTTTTGCCTCATCCAGTTTGACTTCCCTCCCCTTCCCCATGGGCTCAGCTCTGATCCATGCAGCAGTTGCACTTAGCTGGCTTGTGATTTGAAGGCAGCAGCCAGCCAGTCAGGAGACAGAGTGCTCAGAGCAGAAAAACAAAGAGGCAGCAAGGCTCAAGCAAAGTCGAAAGGGAACCACAAACCAATCCTCTTGAACCTCGAGATGACTTACAGTGCTCATCTTCTGAATTCCAGGCTTCCAACTGTGTCTGCAGGTGCAGCAACTAACTGTGGTGGGGATGGTCGGGGTGCATGATGCCACTACTAGTGATTGATCAGAGGATCCCCTAAGTACTGCTACTGGCCTACCGCTAATTAATCTTACTACCAACGTGGCAATGAACTGATCCGTGCCTTTCCTCACAGTCAGTCCTTTTTGCCCAGTGGAGTCGTCGAAGTGCCAACTATAGTACTGCCCCACAGCTGTAGGGAAGGCAGCAGTGAGATGTGAAGAGCAGCAGGCTAAAAGAAAGCTAAAGAACAGAACAGCTCCGGACCGACCAGTATCCCTTCATCACCTCCTCACCCTACCTATAATTAAGTACCTTCCAACTAAATACATACACAGCAGCAGCCTGGTGAGTCTGTTAAAATAAAACCAAAGTTACCTCTCTTTGTGTACTGTTTTCATCATATTGACTAATGCTACACACTCTGTTTAATACAATTACTGTGTGACTGAGTCTCTGAGTGCACAGGTTCCTAACCTGTTTGGTTTTGTACTAATATACTTGAACAGCGGTACTGGCTGAGATTGAAATTTCAAGGCCCTTTTTTGTTAATTAAAAAAAATAATAATTTGCTGCATGTATTACTATTTCTCTTGTCATCTGCTGTAACAACCTTCCTACCCCCCCCCCCACCTCCCACACATACCTGTTCACATCTGGGAACAAGCCTCGCTCTGTGAGCATTTCTTAGTCCAAAATTCTCATAAATAAACATATGACACATGTATGGACAACAAATATAACATGCATGCAACTCTTTTAGAATATATTATCCTTAAGCTATACATGAACTCCATGGATTTTTCTATGCAGTTCATATATGTGCCATGTATTTTCCTACTCTTTCACACATTTTAAATCTTGAGATACTGAAAATGACAGCACCTTTCCTCCCACCACCCCAAGCCAAAACCGCCTGATAAGGCTTTTATGCTCCCAAAATAATGTTTTTATCACCCACGCCCTAGTGTTTTAAAATTTGCTGAGATGTACCATGGATACACAGAAGATGATGGCTGATAAGGGCTGTGTGGCCCACCTAGTCTGTTCCTTTTCCCTACCTAATGCAATACTGCAGACCCTAGTCATCTGCGGCTTACCCTCTCTTCCCTATTTCTAGAGTACTCTTATGTCTATCCCATGTATTCTTGAATTCCCCTAATGTTTTTGCCCCACCACCTCCGCAGGGAGGTTGTCCCAAGTATCCACTACTCTTTCTGTAAAAAAGTACTTTCTCTAGTTGCCCCTGAGCCTACCCCCTCTAGCCTTATATCATGCCGCGTTGTTCTTGTACACCTTCTTTTCTGAAAAATGCAACCCTCCTATACCTTGTTTATACCCCTGATGTACTTGAATGTCTCTACCATATCCCCTCTCTCTCTCCTCTCCTCCAGGGAATACATATTCTGGTCCTCTAGTCTTTCCTCATATGACTTTTGGTACAGTCCTTGTACCATTTTTGTTGCCCTTGTCTGTACTGCCTCTATTATTTAGAGTAGTAACATAAACAACCCTGGAGAAGTGCAGCATTATTTCCCATGCTCAGTGCAGCTCCACGCCACTCCATTGTAAAACAGGTAGAGTGGAGGAATGGCGTGGAGCTGCACTGAGTGTGTGAAATAGTGCCACTCTCCTCTGAGTTGTTTACATTAGCACTGGCACATGACACCAAATATTAAGACACTAGGGTCGTGAAAACATTATTTTGGAGGCTTAAAAGCCTGATTTTGGGGGGGTTCATAGTGGGATGGTGAGAGGACAGGTGTTTTTCTTTAAAAGCTAGCATTTTAGTATTATTGAATTGTTGGCTAATTACTACCCACCGCTTATAGCCAAAGTAGACTTCTGTGTACCAAACATAGCTAAAGAAGGAGATGGGTCATGTGAACAGGCTCGCTGTAGCCACTGCAGTGACTGGCTGGAGATGGCTGGAGATGAGATCAGGGGGTCGCTAACTACCATTAATCATTGGAGAAATAAGCAGATGGGAGGAAGCCGGTTGACCAGTCACCATAACCACACAGAACAGGCTTGCTAGCAGTGGTAGAACATTTTAAAGCTGGAACAGAAATGGTGCTCACTTCGTAACAGTAATAGAATGCACGTACTGGGGGTACCCACTGTTGGCATCTACCCTTGAAAGAAATGGAAACAATAGTAAGGTAGCCAAAGTCATGGGTTATTGGACTTCTTGTGGATTGAGATACCCTCTGGCACAACAGGGAAAAGATAATATTTAGACAGAATGAAACTTCAGTTCAGATATTTTCTGTACTTACCTACCCCTCATTCCTTTTTATTGCTCCACCCAAGCATCCCAGAGCCACACTCCTACATGCTCCCACACTTATCCCCTCCACCCATTTGACTCAATCCCTGCTGCTGTCACTTACCTCTAGGCTCCCTGATATCCTCCAACACCCTTGGTGTTCCAGCTTGTCTTTGCCACTAGGAAGGAAGCACCTCTGACATCAGAGGTGATGGGGTGACCAGCACTGCCCACCTCTCACCACCATGGCTGAACTTCTCAGGAACTATCATACTGCGCATGGAATGAAGGCTCACGGATGTGCTCTTTTAGAGCTCATTCGACAGCCAGCCGTGGTGGTGTGAGGATGGTTCTGCTATTGGCTGCCTCAGGCACTCAATGGGCCAGTACTTGTGCGAGATGGGGAAGGGGGACCACTGACCACAGAGGGAGGTGTTAAACATAGTACACTTACACTTCAGTGATCGGCGGACATGATGGCTGATACCAAAGGTTACATTCAGTTGTTTCATGCAGTTCTGCAAATGAGACCAAATCAGGCATTGAGAAGAGTTGTTACTAGGCTTGGTGTGCTTATGTGGTAGTAATTATTCCAAGAGCAAGTTTAATTTTATGTTATAATCTTTCAGTGCATACGCATACCAAGCTATAGTGATGATGTTTGGGAAAAGGAGACCTTACCTATCATTTTGATGGGAGATGAGTGGACGCTGTGTACAGGAGGGTATCATATGATGTTCAGATAAATGTGATGATAGTTTTACAAAAAACTCCAGGTGTTTCATTAAGGGGATAGGTGTTGCTTTTCTGCAATAAATGTAGCCATAACTCTTGTTTTGTTGCACAGCGCATATTTTAGGAATCGGAGCTCTCTAGCTGCCGTATTAACTCGATTCACCCTATGACTTAATGCATAACTTTAAATATTAAATGGCGCCATTATCACTCTACAGTAACTGAAGTTTTTGTTATTATTTTTCTGTTTGTTTCAAAGACATTGATACATAGAATGGATTATGGAAAATTACAGCTGTATGCCATCCGTCTCACCCTTCAGCGACCTGGTGGCATATTTGATTTTCTGGAAAACAGCAATGAGAACACCTTGGCAGGACACTTAACTGGACCTCAACCGCAGTGGTGCATCTGCTCCTGGACCTGTTATGTTTGTCTGAACCAATGTTAGCTATCACAATTGCTTACCGAAATTATATATTTGGTTTACAGCGTTATGTACAAGATGACCATAATCAAGAAACGCGATTTATGCTTATAGACACTTTATATTGTGGCAGTATGGAAGACTCGGCAGTGGTAACAGGAGAGTGATACTTTCCTGCTGTGTCTGGAGAATCAGAGATAAATTTCCAGATCCAAACAGTGTGTATGTTGGGTTTATACTACATAGACTTGCATAATTTTTTATCTCCAATCGTGTGTATCAGTGAAGTTGATTTTTTTAAAATGCATCTAAATAAATGAAGCCATGTGTTCACATCCCACAAACATTTGTAAGTAATGTTGGGTGTCCATTTCTGCCAGGAGAATTAACATCAAAATAACATTTGCTGAATAGTGACGGCAGAGCTTTTAATTAATAGGTTTACTTTGAAGATTGTCATCGTATCAGTCACTAACTCACAAATCAGTGTTGACAGGTAAGTGTGACAAGAGTTAGAAGGTTTCTTTCATTTTGATGGTTACCTTTAAGTATATCTATTGTGTGAAGTTATTGCTCGGAATTTAAATCTGTTTATTCATCGATTTATAACTTAACGCTGTTATGTTTGAAAGTAGGTCGGATGTAAATATATTTTTGCAGTTGTTATTATAAAGTTGTTAAGCATGTTTACTATTTATACAGTAACACTTGAAGCAAAGTGCAAGATTTAATGCTCTTACTCATTTCTGCCTATGGCTATCTGTAATTGTACTCTTAGTTACCAACTATTTATCACTAACCTCCAACAACTATGTCACTAAACACCAGTCCTGTGTAATATTTAACTGCAGCACTGCAAATTACAAATGACAATATCGTGACATTTAATGCCTTCTATTTGAAATTATCTGTGCACTACAAACTTCTCATGAACATACTACACAAAAAGTTTAAATTTCAATACATATGGTCAACAGTGATGAAAAAGTTATTAATATGGACACAGTTTACACTGTCTGATACTCTTACAATATCTGTATTGAATTCATGGTATAATATGTAAAAGAAACTACTCACTATCAGTCAAGAGCTGGTAATTTTCAATAACCACACAATAAAATATAAATAGCAATATTTTTCATTCGTATCTGATTTCCTAACAATAAATAGAATGCTGTGTTCAGTTCTTGGTGTCCCATCCTAAGAATGAGATTGAAATGATAAAGACATCATATAGAAGGGTGATTTAGTTGTTGCCATTGTCAGATAGGGAACAGAGTACAGTCTATCTATTCCTGAGATGGGTCTAGAACTACATTGCATACCCTCATGTCAGCCCTCATCTCTAGGTAGACCCCAGGAATAAGAGTAATGAGATTGCTTCACTCTGTAGCGGTCTCTGGTGGAGACCAGGAGCCACTAGAGAGTTGGTACTATGCGTGGAGAAGCAATGAAATTTACAGAAAATGGTGTCCTGATAGTCAGGATTATGGCCATCTGGACCTCGCATCCATGGAGGCCTCAGACAGTCAGGGCCAACCTCAGCACCACAAAAGGCCAAAAAAAGGTAAGCCAGGAAGGCACTTTCTCCACAGAAGATGAGAACGAACCAGTCTGATGAATGGATACATTGGGTTACCCTGGGACGGCTGCAATAAGAAGCCAGGAGTGGTGCTGGTAGGTCAAGAGGTAATGCGGGGGCTCCTTGACAGAGCCTGAAGGAGTGGCCAGTCAGACGCAGGGACGATAAACAAATGATGCAAAAAACAATTATAATTTGATGGCCTTGTAATTCAAGGCATGTCAGTGTTACACTGTGAACCATGTACTAGCCATCTTCATTTCATTAGGACCTGCAGCTAATGTCATAGCAGACACATAACAATTGTAAATTATTGGAACAAAATATGTATCCATGAACTGCAGAGTTTGTGAATTCTTATTGTTCATTCTCAATTAATACATTCTCTGATGACTCACATCTAATTTGTGTCCTGCTTGTCTTACAAGAGACGAGTTCAGCAACAAGTGGAGGTGGAATCCTTGCAGTGGTGGCAGCAAGTTTTGATGGGTGGTTGAATAAAAATTCTGAAGATCATATGACAGGCTCAGTATCACGCATTCGTCTTATGACTATATCTTACAGTATAGTCGGAATGTAATAGTACGTCTTAGGAACTTTGATCAGAACTGCTGACCACTGTCTCGTTCTTTTTGAGTAAACCTTGTATTCCTTGAGAAGACAAGAATATGATATATGTAAACGAAAAAGGTACAACATTTCAGCTATTGTCAACACCATTTATGCTTTCACTCTTAGCCCATTCTAAATACCTTTTCCTGCTGGTGATGCCCAAGACTATGCAACACAGCTTTCTATTTGCTGTACCTGCTGCCTTGTTGCACTGTTTCCCTACCTCGAGGTCATCAGAGACGATAACCCCAAGATCCCTTTCATTCTTGAAAATTCATTGGGTACCTCCCTTGTTTCCTGTGATTGGCTAAACAGGATTGCTAGAGGCTCACCTTACTGACCTCCCTGCCTCCCTTACCTTCTCCCGGTACTGCTCCCTATCCCTTCTGCCTGCATCTTTTTCGTATTGACTGAATGCAATCTTTTTGGCTTTCACTTACTTGTCTATTCCCTTTTGGATCTTTAATGATGATATCATGACTACTATCTTACCCCGCTCCTTAGTTTATACATGTCAAGTGGCTGCAGCCTATATTCCTATTTACTTTGGTATAGACTCTGCACCACATTTGTTGCATTTCTTTTTATATCCTCTACTTTGAATATAATCTTACACAGCTGTGGCCTCATTTACTGAAATCAGCACCGAAAAATTGTCTACATAGTACAGAGAAGAATACTGACTAAAAATATTCTTCTATTATACCTACATTTATTTCACCTTCATCGTTCGTTAGAAAAGGCCATCCAATGTGAGCGTTGTGATCGATTGCTGCTAATTTGTTCCTGGCCTTATATCCATGGTATCTGTGGATACATCAGTCTAATTGTGTGGAATGTACAGTACAATATATCAAAATACTACTGCATCTTTTGTCCATCAATGACTTACCTCATGTGAAAATTACGGTACGCAGACTTTCAACAAAAACAATCACATCTTGGTAAAGCAATGGCAGCAATAATGAAATCTGACTAAAAAAAGGAGGAGGGTGACTATATTACTGATCAGGTTAATAACACCATGAGACCGATAGGACACTATGTTGCACCTTGTGCTAAATAAACACATGGGAGGTGGTTGGCTTGAACATTAATGCAATACTCTGGAATTCTTCATTGAATAAGAATAAAAGTTACAAATGCTTAACATAAATGCTGTTAATTTAACTTCGCACCCCTACGTGTAGAAGTACTTACCCATACGCATGCCTCTTTGATGCATACATTAGTATTAGGCTGTTAAAATTCTCTAACTTGCCAGTTGTTCTGTAATTTACACAATTAGTGTTATTAAATCAAAATATAGATGATAATAGTTAACCGAGCAATGTATCTCTACTACTATAGCAATTATTAGTCTAATTCTATATCATGAAAATTACTATAGACTGTCATTAGGTTAATTACACATCTTGAAACTTCATACAAGTTGAAGACATTCTATGATGGTACATGTGATGTCTCGACAGTACAACCATGGACTGCTCTATATGTATAACGTAAACAGAGCAAATTCAGGTTGTGCAATTGTCACGTCACTAACAATAACAAGTATCTCTGTGTGACCTACATAAGAAAAACAATTAGACTCATTTTGAAACAGTACAAATATCAGTAATCCATTAAGGAGAATGCACAAATTGATAAAGACACATATTGTGACTGGTAATAGTTAAAAAATGAAAAAAGAATTCTTGCAAGTCAAAATGTGATATCAATTGCTTTGATACTGTTCCTGCTAGCTGCTCGCCACATCACCACTGGCGAAGCTGCGACCCATGCGGCGATAGCTTTAAACCCCCCTAGCGCCACAGCGGCGAAAAGAAGCAGCCGCAGTGAGTTTTTGCCACTCTCTCGCCACAGAGTCCTAAACTACTGAGAGAGAGTGGCAGAGAGTGGCAGAAACATTGTGAGAGTTCGTGCAGTGGTCACTGGCACCCACAAGACCACAGTAAGTTGGAGACTGGCACCCACATGATCGGAGTCTTGACGCGGGGGAGAGTTGTGCCTGATTGGTGCAGTTACACAGACATCTCTCCTCCCCGCCAATCAGAAGGGCTGCTCGCAGGACTTGGGAGGGCTCGCGGTGGAAAGCGACTCACTCGGGCAGTGGCGGTGATAGTGAACAGACGCAGACTTGTAGCTCTGCTCTCTCCCTGGCGACCTTTATAAAAAAAAGGTTTCTAGGCAGCCAAACAGTACAGCAGTGTATATGGTAGGCAGGGAATGCAGAAAACATTGAGATTATTTTTTTTTAAATGAGAAGACGGCTGTGGGCACAGAGCTATGGGGAAAAGCATTGATTAGTTCAACAATCATGATGGCACTAGGCAAGCTGATGATTTAAACAGAACGGAGACTCAGAGGGGTAGTGCTTAATGCAAAACAAGATAGAAAAGCTGGAAAAGAAAATAAATGAGAGAAGGCAACAGAATTAGCCTGATGAAGCTTAAAGACAGGGAATACTTTAGAAAAGAATGAAAAAACGTGCTACAGAGTGAATATAACATAAGTAAAAGGCAGAACAAGCAAAGTACCTGAATATAAAGGGACAAGACAGATTATAGTCAAAGAAAAGTAATCAGTGTGGTTTTATAACAAAGCAAGCAAACTAGGCATTGAGAAAACCTGAAATAAGGGATATAAGGCAAGGAGATAATATTGTGTAGTGCTTAATGCAAAACAACAAGACAGAATAGAAATGTGAAGGCAACAGAATTTACAGATAGAACAAGCCCGGTGAAGCTGCCTGTGAGAGAAAAGAACAAGCAAAGCTAACTCCTGAATTATAAAGGGAGACAAGACAAGACAAAGCAAGCAGGCTGGGCTGGGCATATATGAGCTGCATTGAGAAAACCTGAGAAATAAAGGGAGACAATCAATCAGTACCTGTTGCAAGTAATAAGAGATATCTATAAGACAGGGAATATTTTAGAAAAAATTGAAAATAAAACGTGCTACAGAGTGAATATAACATAAGTAAAAGGCAGGACAAGCAAAGTACTTGAATATAAAGGGACAAGACAGATTATAGTCAGAGAAAAGTAATCAGTGTGGTTTTATAACAAAGCAAGCAAACTAGTCATTGAGAAAACCTGAAATAAGTGATAAAAGGCAAGGGGAGATAATATGGGGTAGTGCTTAAGGCAAAACAACAAGACAGAATAGAAATGTGAAGGCAACAGAATTTACAGATGGAACAAGCCTGGTGAAGCTGCCTGTGAGAGAAAAGAACAAGCAAAGCTAACTCCTGAATTATAAAGGGAGACAAGACAAGACAAAGCAAGCAGGCTGGGCTGGGCATATATGCGCTGCAATTTCAGAAAACCTGAGAAATAAAGGGAGACAAAATCAATTCAGTACATGTTGCAAGTAATAAGAGATATAAGACAAGGGGAGATCATATTAAGGCAACAACATGAGGCATAGCATTTGAAAAGTAAAGCAAGAATAAAGCAAAGAAGTCTTGAGTAACTGAGATATAAAACAAGTATTAAGAGATACAAGACAAGTATTAATAAGAGATATGACAAGGGGAGATCATATTAAGGCAGCAACATGAGGCATAGCATTTGAAAAGTAAAGCAGAATAAAGCAAAGAAGTCAGAGTGAACTAGAAAGCATTGAGAAAAGTAAAGCACGGAACCAAAGAAGTCTTGAGTGACCTAGAAAACAAGAAGTGAAGTTTTATGCAACACACAGCCCCTGAAATAAAGGGGGAGGGAGTGAAGTAAAAGCCAGGATAGAAGCCTGAAGCCAGAAGTATTATAGGAGACAGGGCACTCTAGAATCAAGCCTAAGATTGTGAACACAAGACAGGAGACAGAAAAGGTAAATAAGCAGAGCAGACAAAGGAGACAGGGAAGCAGGTGTTTTATGCAACACACAGCCCCTGAAATAAAGGGGGAGGGAGAAGTGAAGTAAAAGCCAGGATAGAAATCAGGAAGTATAGGAGACAAGGCACTGTAGAAGCAAGCCTGAGATTGTGAATTCAAGACAGAAGAGAAAACGCAAAATAAGGAGCAGACAAAGGAAAGGAGACAAGAGACAGGGAAGCAGGTGGAGATATATAAAGAAAGCCAAGGCATCCAAGTTAAATGTGAGAGCCCCTGTGTAAAACAAAAGAAAACCCAGTGTGACTGCTGGCAGCAAAAAGCTGCTTATTTACTGAGAATCTTGTGTGAAACAAGTGTAAATGGTGCTAAGAATACTCCACAACCTTCTGCCATAATAAAATGTGCCCCCCCCCCACACACACACAAAGAAACAGATAGACCCTGAAATCTGTGTGTCATTTAACTTACTTCTGTCATATAAAATAAAACTCTCAGACACGGTCATGCAGTTTCAACTTGAACTTTATTAATGTGTGCATCTCAGACATCCCAATATGTACACAATACTTTAATGCGTAACTGAAATGTTCATGTCCCCAATATTTATTGCTGTCTGAAACGTAAGTATTTAATTGTCAAGAATTTATATTCACCCAAATAAGCAAAGGTGTGCAGAGCATACAGAAATTATGTTGTAGTACATCTTGTAATTGTCTCTGCAATTTTGAGTTACTATTTCAAGAGCTTTTTATTCACAAAAAAGTAAGAAAGTGCATCTCCTTGAATTTACACAGTAAAGTAACGCTACAGTGAATTGTGATTTATTAGTACAAAATGGCATAAAAATGTCAGAAACAGCAAATATTGCTGATAAACAGAGTGACAGCAGGACGGCCACAGTAAAACAAAGAAAAATAACAGATATTTTCAAAAGACCCAGATCATCAAGTACTGCTGAAACTGAACAATCTGTACACACTAATCCAGAAATGTGTAGTGCTGCCAGCACCTCTGTAGCTCTGGAAAGCCAGTCTCAAACTGCAATCAAGAAAGCCAGAATTTATGACAGAGACAGCCACAGAGACATAAAGGAGTCCTGGCTTAAAACATACACATGGCTCATACATGACAAAGCAGCAGCAGTATTCTATTGCAGAATTTGCAAAGCAACTGGCGGAGAAATATTTTCACTGAAGAAAATCAACCAGTAAGCCAAAGGCTGATGACTTCAATAAACATCAGATGTCCAAAGCTCACAAGTGAGTTTATTAATTATGGCCCCGGCAGCCAGGCTTCTGTCATTTTTTGTCTTCTGACTTCAATTTATCATGATACATTGTTTTTGATTTTACAACTATTTCTCTCTTTTTTTGTGAGACTTGCAATGGAGGCAGAAAGAGGGGAAAAAAGGAATGACGAAGGCAGTGAGCACAGCTTATTCATCTGTGAAAAGTGCTATTATAGCAGAAATGAGAAGAGTTTACTACATGGGAAAAACTCTGACTGCCACTCATAACCTCCATAAACTTTAGGAACTGCAAGTTCACAACGTAAGTATTTCTGACTTGCAATTTCCATCAAGAATTGTAAACTGTAAAGATTGTAAAAAAAAAAAAAATACTGACAGCACCTGCTTCCATGCCTCTCATTTGGACATGTTTCTGACTTGCGTGGGGGTGGGGACAGCATACTCTTGCTGTCACGTCAAATTTATTTTTCTCTTTCCACACAGGATTGCACTGAGCTAGCACCTATCAAGCAATCCATTCTCCAAGCACACAGGCATCTATTCGCATTCTGAATCGATTAATGACTTTTACAAAACAATATCTAAGACTGTGCAGGATGCTTTTTTCAAGGAATTGGAGAATGCTCCCTATAAATTATTTTTCTTACAAATTGATGAGGGAACAGATGTGGCTAACAAGAGTACACTAATGGTTTACATCAGATTCATTGACAGCAACGGTTTTGTTCAGTCAGAATTTTTAGGTCTGACTGAGCTTGCAGAATATAAATCAGAAGCAGTATATAATTCTGTCAAGAACATGATCTTTGATCAAAATCTAGGACATTTACAGCTTACAGGACTTGCGACAGATGAGGCCTCTATAATGACAGGATGCAAAAAGGGTGTGATCACTCTAGCCAAAATAGATCACCCATATTTAGTTGCCACTCACTGTCTCGCACACAGACTCACTTTAGCATCAGAGAAAGCAGCCAACCAACAGCAGTATCTGGTCAGTTTTATGTCAACAGTGAATCAGCTTGGGAAACTGATAAAGTACTTGCCCAAATTCTGTCAAATACTTGATCAGAGCGAAGAGCTACGCCAGGAGCATGCTGTGAAGCTTAAACAGATTTTCTTCACTACATGGCTTTCATTCTCTGATTCTGTACAGGCATTGCAAACCGGCAATGCATCACTTATGTCTGCTTTGACACAAATGGCAGAGGATCACTATCAGAGAACTCTTGCTATGGGTTGCCTTAAAAAATGGGGACGTTCAAATGTGTTGCCACTGTTTTCTTTCTGGCAGATGCTGTAGGTCTTCCTGCAATTCTTTCTAAACTCTTCCAGAAACGTGTGGTCATATTCTCCAAGGCAAGGCAGCAGCTGGTCAGCACCATTGATGCACTCCGTGCACTCCCTGAAAATCCAGGACCACATTTCAAAGGTTTTCTATCTGAGATGCCAAGTGAACCACCAGAGGAGGGTAAATCTATATTTAGATCACATACACTGAAAGATACATGGGATCAAAGAGAAGAGTTTAAGAATCTATAAACTTCTTACATACACTCTACAGCTGAGCAACTAGAAAGTTACTTTCCAGAAGGGACATTGTTGGACAACTGGAAAGTTTTAGACCCACGCAATGCACCTGAGGATGAGAACATTGTTAGCTACGGAGAAGAGGAGATTGAGAACATACTTATCCACAATGGTGTCCCCAAAGAAGCCAGTGTCCCTCGAGTTACTAACATCCTGCCAGCTAACCCAGATGAAACCAGACTTGAATGGTCTTTAATACGTAGACTATTCTCAGTGCACAAACAGTGCACTATTGAAGAATTTAATGTCAAAGTTGTGGTCCCGAACAAGGAATCATGGCCAAACATGTCCAAACTATATTCAATATGTCTGGGCACCCCATCAACTTCAGTGGAGTGTGAACGTGGGTTTAGTGCATACAACAACATTAAAACTGCCAAGGGGAATCGTATTAAAGTGTGGAATGTGAACTATCTAATGACTCTTTTGGTCGAGGTTCCAGAAGACATTGGAAACTTTGATTTCGAAAGTGCATTCCAGATTTGGGCATCTGAGAAGGAAAGGTGTGGTTTCCTACAAACTGTCAAGGCAACTTATGCACCTCCAAGTTCCTCTGAAGATTATCTGCAGCATTGCATAACAGAAAAAGACAAAGAATCTCAGACAGACACTGGGCTGGTTGCTTGTTCTATGATACATTAATAGTCACTGGTATTTGAATCATTGGGATTTAAAGTTACTGGGTTTGCTGATTTTTGAAATAGGCTCATTGCCATGTTGTTTTCAATACTTGCAGAGCTGCAATAATGTCATAAAAAAACAGTAACTTACTGCTTTTCTTATGATTTAATAACCAGAATCAATGAGTTGGTGCCTAATGTTTTTCAAACAACCGGGGTTTACAATATAAAAACACTTTTTCTGCTTTTAATAATTGTTTAAAACTGTTGCCTAATTTCTTATGTGAAAATTATTTCTGACTGCCTTGCTAGTGCCTTGAGTTTCAGGCTTACACATTTATTTATTTATTTATTTGCTTTTGGTAACCGGGTGGGTGCACTAGGCATAGGGATGCCTATTTTCAGGCACGACCCGGAAGAATACAGTTTTAGGAATACAAAGTCGTATATGTGTCGCAGCACATGAAACAGTACAATACATAGTCAAGTAAAAACTTACAGATGTAGGGAGATACATTCAGTAACAATAGGAAGTAAAAAGCATGATAAGGTTGCAGAAAACAGTATGACAGGTAACACATTAAATAAGAACATAAGTATTAAAATAAGGGCATACATATAGAACATTATGTAAATTTTACACAGGTGGTTGAAAGGGGAGGGGAGAAAGGGAGTGAGATAGGAGGGGGGAGAGAGAGAGAGAGAGCAGAGGAAGAGGGAGGGAGGGGGCGGAAGAGATAAGGAGAAAATTATGTGACAAGAGAGAGAGGATGGAGAGTAGGAGGGAGATGACCTGGATGAGGGTGTAAGAGAGGTGGAGAAGAGAAACAACTAGAGAAGTAGACTAAAGCAGTGCAGGGGAAGAAGAGTGTAGGAAGGAGAGTGGAGCTAAGGTGGGTTAAAGCAGATGCAGGAGTTTATAGAGTGAAGGTGCTTTTTGTGAAGTTTCTTAAAGGTGGCGTGGGTGGTTGTTTGTCGAATAGCTTGGGGTAAGGAATTCCAGTATTTAGGGGCCACATGAAAAAAGGCGTGTGAACCCATGTGAGTTCTGAGTCTGGGAAGGTGAAAAGGGGCTTGGTCAGTCGATCGCAGTCCATAGGATAGAGGCTGTGTGACCAATAGGGATGAGAGGGATGGTGGGAGGCCCGATCTAACCACGGAGTCAATTAAAGAACCAAAAGCCTGTAGTCTGTGAGTGGAGGGGCACAGCCAATTTAGGTCACTGTAGAGCTGGCAGTGATGTCTGAAATGGGAGATGCAGAGGCATAGCGGCAGATGCTGTTGGTAGGTGGTATCCCACTTATGGAGGGATGATTTAGAGGCAGAGTGGTAAGTGACTGAACCATATGAAAGGGCTGGGAGAAGAAAGCCTTGGGCCACAGCAAGTCTGGCAGATGGGGTCAGGGCATATCTAGTTCGGTAGGCACTACCAATTTTGGCATTAACTGATTTACAGGTGGTAGTAATGTGTAGATCAAAGTCTAGGGATTGGTCAAGAGTGACACCCAGATATTTAAAGGAGTTAGTGCTGTTCAGTGAGGAGCCATCTATACATGGGATAATTAAGGTAGTATGATTCGCTTTAAGTCTGGCAGATGAACCAAAGAGCATGGAGTAGGTTTTACTAGAGCTGAGAATAAGTCTGTTTTCTGTGAGCCATGATTGAATGTTAGCAAAATCTACAGCAAGAGGATGGTTTAGGTCGGTAACAGTTTTGGCACTGCGGTAAATAACTAGATCATCAGCGTGATAGCAGAAATGAACAGCTAGGTGCAAGAAGTGGGATGTCATTAATAAAGATTGAGAAGATAAGGGCCCAAGGATAGAGCCCTGGGGCACCTCGACTTGAATAGGTGGAAGGGTCAGATATGGCTGGAGTTGAAAACTACAGCTTGCTTTCTGTCGGACAGGTAGTTTCCAAACCAGGCCACTGTATCTTTGGAGAAGCCTAGGGAGCGTAGTTTTGTAAGAAGAATTGTATGGTTGACCAGGTCAAATGCTTTAGTAAGGTCAATGAAGACTGCTCCTGTTAGAAGGCCCGAATCCATAGAGGTATATATGTCATTGGTAAGTTTGAGGAGGGCAGTGGAGGTGCTATGTCCCTTGCGAAAGCCATGCTGTGAGCTAGAGAGAAGGTTATATCTTTGGAGGTATTCAATGGTTTGGGTGGACACTAGTTTTTCCAACAATTTACTAAGAACAGAGAGGATTGCAATGGGGCTGTAGTTCTGTATCTCTTTAGGGTTACCCTTCTTAGGGATAGGTGTGACTTTAGCTGATTTCCAAATATTAGGTACTTTGCCATGGCATAGAGACAGGTTGAATATTTTTGTAATGGGAGAAGCAATGAGCGGAGCAGCAGCTTTTAGGAGCCGTGGTACAAGTCCATCAGACCCTGTGCTAGTGCTGTCAGGAATAGTACGTAGCAGTTCTAATACTTCACCTCTTGTTATTCTCCGAAACCTAAAGGGTGGGTGTGAGATTGTTGGACTAGCGACGTTAGGGAGGTACAGAGTTGTGGACGGGGAGGAAAGACTTGAGGTAGTTTGAGAGATCTGTAAAATAGTGATTAAAAAGAGTTAGCTATGGTTATTGGGTTGTTGCAGTGAATGCCATTTAACAGCATGTCACTAGTATGAGCCCTAGGATTAGCTCCAAGAAGTGATTTAATGGTTGACCAAAATTTCCTGGAGTCACCGGAGGCTTTTATTAGGAGGTCCTTGCAGAACGAGCTTTTGGCTAAGCGTGTATTTTTTTTGCATGAGTTTCTCAGGGATCGATATAGATTATGGTCTGTCTGCATCCCTGTGATCTTGAAAAACCGCCATGCCTTATCCCTGGCTCTTATTTGGGTTAGCAGGGCTTTTGTTAACCACTTAGACTGAGTGCCACGCAATCGTCGGGTGACTCGGGAGCATAGTGTCTTGAAGGGGCTAAAGAGGGCTAGAAGTAGTCAAAAGCTGTCTGAGCACAGTTGAGGTGTAGATCGGGGACCAGTCAAGCAATGATAGATCATAAGTAAACTGCTCTAGGTTAAAGTTGGCCAGATTGCGGAAAGTGATGAGTTTTGGGGGGGAAGACAGTTTACTGGTAGACCAGATACAGTAGATGGGAGAGTGGTTGGTGATTGCATCGGCTAGGGTGTCTGCACCCATTATGCTGTCGGGGCGGTTTGTAAGGATCCAGTCAATCAGGGTACTGGTCCGAGGAGGAACCATAACCCTAGTTGGGTCTGCGATCATTTGGTGAAGGCTGTGGCTTTGCACCAGGGAGTGAGAGGATTGGGTTGCATTGCCAATCCAGTTCAAGTTTAAGTCTCCCAGTATAAGGACTTCATTGCGACTAATGGTGCTGTCTAATAGGGAGAGGAGTTCTTCGAGACCCTTGGTGCCACAAGCGGGGGGGTTGTAGGTGCAGACTATGTGTAATTTTTTTGAGCCTAGCTGTAGTGTGGTATGAAGTGCTTCACAGTATGACAGTGTAGGCAGTACATTATGGGATAAAAGCAGGTGTTGCTTATAGAAAATGGCAACTCCTCCTCCATGTTTTGATGAGGGTCTGTCTTGTCTGATGATATTGTAATTGGGTAGAGAGCAGAGAGCATCAGGGGTGGATGGCTTTAGCCAAGTTTCTGATAGGCACAGTATATCAGGGTGGTGTTGTGCGACCCAGGCCTCAAGTTCTGCACTGTTGTGAAGGAGGCTCCTGATGTTCATGTGTGCAATATGGAGGCCCTTGGTGTCTTTCCAGAGTGCATTGTTTAGAAGAGGGTTATCGACTGGTCCCGGGTTTTGTTCAACATCCCCAGCTAGTAGCAGGGCCAAGAGTAAAAGGTACCATAGTTTGCGATGGATGAAAGGGGAAGGCAGGATGCTGCAAGGCACTGGGGATTTATGGAGGGTGTAGGATAGGTGATAGAAGAGTTTTTTGGCGATGAGAAGTGAAGAGGTGTCACGTGGCCAGTATGCAGTTCTTCCCAGTATGTGGAGTTTGTAGTCATCTGAGTGGGTGCAACGTTGATTAAAACTTGGAGAGTAGAGTAGAATACTTAGCCATATGAGGAGAAAAGAGATAAGTAAGAATGTTCTGAGTGAGCTTAGAGTGATGTAGAAATAAGTGAGACATTAGTGCGTAGGATGTCGAGAAATATAGTGCAAAAAAAAAAAATCAGGACTTTAGAAGTGTGACCAGCGTAAAGGAAGCAAGGCTTTAGGTAATTCACTGGAAATGGGTGGTTAAATGATAATGTGGTAGTGCTATAGAGATTTGCAATGACTAACTCCCTTCTAGGAGGTACTCAAGGAGAGAGAGCTCTGTTTGATTACAACGAGGTAAAATGCAGCAGTTGTTCAGATTGCCGCCTAAGCTAATACAGAAGAAGAGAGCTGTATTTGGTATCAGCAAGGTAGAAAGCAGCAGAAGTTCAGCCTGCCACCTAACATAAGAGTAATCGCAGCAGGGAGAGAGCTCAATTAGGTATCAGAGAAAGTAAAGAGCAGTAGAAAATCCGATATCCACCTTGGCTAAATAGAGCAATAGATAAAAGAACACCTAGGTTAACAGACCAATAGTATAAAGTCCGAATTGACCTTGCCTACAGGGTTGGGAAAAAACTGCATGGAAGAGGGAGCAGCTAATTAGCAAGTTCCCCGTTGTCAAAAAACGTTTTAGTTAACACAGCTACTTGGCATTTTACGGAACAACGAGAGAAAGCCCCTTTATGATAGCAAAGGGAGTTGGGCTACCAGGCAGAACAAAAGCAGGAGGGGCTGTTCAGATGGAGCTACAGTCTGCTGGATTTGTTGATCAGCGCTTAATGGTAGTAGGATCCTTTTGAAGTTAAAAGGTAGGTGTGGGACTAGGCGGGCAAAGCAAAAGGAGATACTTGAGAGTTATATCCAACCTGCTGTACAGGTTGGTGATTAAAGTTTAGATAATGGGGAACCTTACATGAAGTTTGCTGAGATCACAGCGTATTGGGAAGTATAGGGGAAAATGTGGTGCTGCCTCTAGTGGAAGAAGAGTATAACCTGCGGGTGGGAAAGTGAGCTGATTGGTTAAAACGCCCTTGACAGCCCCTATAAAAGGGAGAGCCGACCAAGGGTGGTGGTGGGGGTGGTGGGAGCCGGCGCAGAGCGCCGGCGGGGCTAATTCAGCTTCCTAGCCTGCTGATTGTCCTACAGCAGCTCGGGCTCTGCGTACCTGTTTCTGGGGCTCCGGTTCACTGGTTGCAGGGAGGGCTTCAGAAGTCTGGCCCTCGCAACCCTCGACCACCCGCGACTTTGGGGGGGGGTGCCGGCTGGCAGGATCTGGGGGAAGAGAAGATAGCTTTATGTAAGAAGGGGCTATTGTTCAGAGAAAGGGGGAGGGAGGTGAGAGAAAAGGGAAGGCTTTACTTGGTAATTACTTTTAGATTTACTGCACTGCACTAAGGTTTGGCAGAGCGTGAAGGGTAAAGTGTACAGTAATAGCTCTATTTAAACAATCAGGCGCCAAACTAAATTCAAAGCAAACGAACACATTAATTGCATTAAAATTGCCACTAGCTGGAGAGTCAAGTTAAACACAAGTAGTGAAATAAAAGAAAGCTTGTCCAACTAGCAGTGCATGCTCAGAAAAAGCAAGGTCTTTTCGTTGTTCAGGGTCCAGGCAGATTTAAATTGGAAAAAGGCGCCAAAGGAGAGAGAAATCCCCTTTCAGCTTCCTAGCCTGCTGATTGTCCTACAGCAGCTCGGGCTCTGCGTACCTGTTTCTGGGGCTCCGGTTCACTGGTTGCAGGGAGGGCTTCAGAAGTCATGACCCTGTGTGTGCTATGGCAGCCTGGGGGGGTGCATTAAATCACTTATGACACTACTGGCCTTGTCGTTTCACACAGAAATTACTTAAAACTTTTATACAGTCTAATGCTCATTTTCCTGCTTTAAAAATATGTGGTGCCTTGCCTTTTACCGATGTCTCGACATTGTCTTGTTAGACTCACTGTTTGCCTGAACTGACTACAAATTAAAGTATTTTTTTTTTCAAAATGAGCTGGGCTGCTGTGTGGCCACTGGCACTTCTCAATCTTAATGACAAGTATGTATTTATTTTGTACGCTTTTCTTATTATACATTACAGTTCAGTATGAACCTGATAATAAAGATTTTATTTCAAATTTAGGCTCATTAATTGTGTTTTAACCACTACAAAAGTGCTGTAAACATGTTTAAGTACTTAAAGAATGTGATCTGCAGTTAATACAAGTCCGTATAAATTTTTACCATTACTCGGCATGTGTGGCTAAGGGTCTCATGCGGTGGCTAAAAAATATTGGGTCTGATTAGCCACAGGACTAATAATTTTGAAACACTACGGGGAACGGAGTGATACTTCAATCACGTATTTTCAAAATCTCATTATAGGATAAGACTTTTATAAGAATATATTATGTTGAATATACCAATAAAATGACACATTCCCCTCGCAATTTATGCATGAGTACCAGAAATGATTTATGATATCCCTGAACCTTGAGAGTAGCTCTGCATTTTTTTTCATACATGATACCTGTATTACAACAAATGTTAGTTACAAGATTTGGCCAGGCCGTCTGGCAGTTATCAGCAAACATTGCTATAATAGCCTTTCTTGCTAGATGCGTCATTTTACGGTACTTTTCGCAGTCTTTTACTGATGGATTTACTTCCATGCTATACATCGAGTTGATGAACAATGCCTGGATAGCTTTTCTTGACAATAATTAAAAATATCAGATTATAAAAGATCAGATATGGACACTAATCCCAACCACCCCTACCCCTCTATTATTCAATAACTATTCTGTTACTTTAATCTCACAACTGAAACACAATTTAGTAGCTCCAAAAAACATATTCTAAATCATACATACTCATTAGTGACATTATCTGGAAATGTGCATCAAGTCACAATCTCTGTTACCATTACGCCTTTACGCAGAAAATTGTTTAGACTACGTTCAGAAGCGAAAACCTCCAAGCTGGTGGATCTGCCATTACATTCTCTAACATCTAGTACTTGAATGTCAATTATAATTTTTGAGGTATTCAGCATGAACATATACGTCTCATATTTAGCTGAATGGCCAGGGCTGTCATTTCACCCATCAACAAGGATAACTACATTGCTATTCAAACTGGATATTAGTTCATTCTGGATTTTTTCCCAAAAGCAGTTGATTGCAGCGCATACATATTACTTCTATATTGCATAGAATATAGACTTAGCTACAGGTTTCATGTTCATGAACTTTAGGAGTAGTGATACTTTTCCATAGTTATTTCCAGACAGGAGTATGTTACTTGCCAATAGAAAATTCCAAGCTGTCATGCATTTTCTAAAACGTTGAGAGTACCAGAATGCAACATGCCCACTACTGCATGTCACTCTGATCTGGAATGCTGTCCCAATAGTATACAGTATAATGTTCACTTGGTTATTACAACCTCTGGTTTCGCAGAACTGGAATGCTTTCTGTGCAAGTTGCATAAGACAGCAGTCATAAATAATTCCTGTTTATAACTCATGAATGTTATTGTCATAATTTACATTTACAGTTTCTTGATCAGTTGAATCTTGTAGAACACTGTGACAGTAACTGTCTGATGTTAGACTTAAATGACCATCATCATCGTCATCATCATCAACTGTCAAATCTGCTTCGGGTATTTATGTAACTGTGGTATAAAGACATAAAACAATGAAAGTACTTCATTAGATAGAACTAACACTGGATGAAAATCTACCACATGCAGTCTTATGACAATCTAACAATAACTGTGCGATTGATCAACATGTAACTGAAAGTTTCAAATTTTTGCATACCACCATTAACTGTTATGCAGCATCAGAACCATGTACCCACAAACACCTAATCCTACTCACCACCATATGTGCAAGTAAAGTTCTGGTTTCAATTACCATCTGGTTCATACAAGCATAAAAAAAAACTGTAAGTGATGTAATCTCACCATTCAGTCACAGGTACATATGTGGTGTCATGTACTTCACATTCATCCTGCGTATATGTTGGTGTTGAGGCTACATCAGATATCACGTCAGTGGTTCTAGCAGTAAATAACATATATTAGTTGTCATTTACTTACAACATGCATACACACATAGTAAAATGGATACATTAAGCTATATTACAGATAATATAGTATGTCAGTATACTCAGATACCAATTTGATGTAATGGATCTGATCAACAATAAATTGAAAGCACAATCACTTTTCCATTAATTCTAGTAAACCCACCCATACACACCCTCCACGCAAGTGTTTCATTAGGCGATAATGCATGAGCAGGTGTTAAATTAACAGTCTGTTAATCACCCTCTAGGGATATAATATGGCGTAAGGTCCCCTGAACCCCCTTCTCTCACCCACAGATCTGCCATGTCTGTGTGCGTAGTAGGGGTAACAAACTTTAGCGAATGAAACATAACTATAGGACTAGTGGTGGCGAGGTCAGAAACAGTATAATTAGTATTCACAATGTCTGCTGATGTCTAAGAGCACGTGCATTCTGCAATGGTGTGGACATCAGACGAAAAGGTAGAGCTTCAAAAGGTAAGACAGGTGTAGAATACAAAGACAAATCACTTCATGGACAAGATTCTGAAATGAGAGTACAACACTATGTATCAATAAAACATTTTGTAGTCCAGCAATAACACAAGTACCAGACCATGGTTTATACATAAAATGCAGATCTTTGATAAATGGCTAACTTTTTTTTACATTAAATTGTTGCACACAACCGATCTTTATCCCGTATTCTCACAGACCACGCCATGGCCATGCATGATCCTCAACCTACTTCAATCACTATCCACCCTAAGCTGTCACTCGAACCACCGCCCAATGGCAATGGCAATGGTAATATGAATGGGGGTGTCCGGGGTCAAAAGTACAATAATTATTAACACTGGTATGATGGAGATAACTCACGTATTTCAATATTGGTGTTTTCACTTTTGTCAATAGGTGTAAACTGCGAAGTCCTGCAATGACATTACGTATAAATCATTAGCTTTTTAAAACACAAAAATAATCATTCTATTACATGTATATTTTGACTTTTCTTCCAATTAAGAATCACATTTTGGGGCATGATGACTAATTAGAAATTTGGGTGCTGAAACAATAAGACATAATTGGACGAGAAAACCTGTTCTTTTTTTATTACTTTGTATTTTTTTACTCTTCCCCTGAGTTCTATGCTCCACTCCATTGGGAGACACCAGGCCTCTGCCCTTGCTCCTTGTTGCCTGGAGCTCCCAGTGAGCTCTCCCATGTAGCCTTGGCTCCCCCCCCCAGGAGGGGCCGAGGTGGGGCCCATACACCCCAACATATGCATTTCATTGGGAGTCACCAGCGAGACACGAAAAGGTCATCTAGGATCTGGGCAGATGCTCCGTCTTCCATAAGCATGGTGGCTAAACTTCTCTTTTTCCGTGGGCGTGACTTGTGCCCTGACGAAAAGGCAGAGCTCTGCCGACGTCAGTCACACCCTCTCCTGTCAAGGCTGGCACTTGCTGCACCTCGGGTCACCACATGAGGGCAGTCAAGCTCCCAACCACATTCCCGCTCCCTTCCTGGAGAAGACGAGTGGTCCTTGGATGCTCCAGCCTTCTCCCCCAGGCCAGCCCTCATACTCATGGGCTCGTTCCGGTGGTCTGACCCCTCACACATCTGTTTGTTTTTAGAAATTAGAATCTTCAATCCACACAACTCAGCACCACCACATAGCAATTGAGGGCTATTTAATTTAACGCTATACAAAGAAAAAACAATAAGAAAACTGTTGTCAAGAAATATTTATTCTGTTGACAACAATAAAGGTGGCAGTGTATAATCATCACATGCAACTACAATGTGTGTGTGTGTGATGCCATGATTTGACAAATGACATTAAGGTTCACCGTCGAATTAATAGTTTGGTATTACTTTGTCATGTCAATCACTAATTCATACTACTACACTTATCCCAATGCCTCCACTCAGATACACAATACTCATCTCAATTAGTATGGCATATATCATGCATCAGTACATATACTGAACTGATAATGTCAAATGTTACATCAAAAAAACCTGGCATACCAAGACAGTATGGATGACTTATTGTTCCATTATGAGGAACGTGGACCAAGATATACCACTTGCATATGAACATTTGGTATGAGCAAGAGGAAGTGCATGGAATCTTTTTTTCTGTCATATGAGATGCTCCGGCAAGATGAGCAGTTAAAACTTCATCCAATTCAATGGGTTCTACACTTGTTCAACTTGTCTGTACCAGGGAAAGTCAACAAAGACAATGAAGGGGACAGTGACATACACACATACCCCTTTCAGCCATCAGCAGAACTTAGAACACATCAAGAAACCCTTGAACAGGTGGAATCTGCAGGAAGAACAGGAAAGACACAACTTGGGGTTAAAGGAGTGAGCTGGTTGACCACATGCTACAAATTGATACAATCTGTGGAGTAACAATTGACTATATGCACACAGTATGCTTGGGAGTCATGAAAATGCTGTTAAATTTGCAGACTAATAACAAATATAAGAAAAGTGAATGGTACATTAGAAAGAAAACAAAAGATCTGGATGACAGACTTCAACTGATGACACCACCAAATCATATAAAAAGAAGACCACGACCACTTGCTGATCTGGGTTAGTGGAAAGCATCCAAATGACAATCGTTCCCCCTCTTTTATTCGGTTCCATGCTTGCAGGGGCTATTACCAGAGGAATCTTTTAACCACTTCATGACATTTGCTCAAGGTGTAAATACAGTCTAAACTTCTATGGAAAACCGCCCATGTAACCCTCCTTTTTAAATCTGGAGACCCTAGTGACCTGAATAATCATAGACCAATCTCTTTGCTTCCCATCCTATCCAAACTTCTGGAGAAAATAGTGAGTGTGCAGCTCAGGAACTACCTTGAAGTTGGTAACCTGCTAAACCCTTTACAGTCTGGTTATAGGCCACAACACAGTACTATCTCAGCCCTTGCAAAAGTGACCAATGACTGGTAGTGTGCCTTGGATATTAAGAATTTCATTTGCCCAGTATTTCTGGACTTAAGTAAGGCGTTCGATACGGTCAACCATGAGCTGCTCCTTGGCTCCCTCAGAAACATCGGCTGTGATCCCCTATCCTTGAGGTGGTTCTCTAACTATCTAACAGGGCGGCAGCAACAGGTTAAGGCAGAAGGGGAACTCTCTTCACTGAAACCTCTACTGAGGGGTGAACCACGAGGCTCTATACTGGGTCCGTTGCTCTTTGCAATTTACATTAACAAAATCACGTTGCCATCAAATCTGCTAATGTTCACCTCTTTGCCGATAACACAGTACTTTATATTGAAAGACCTTCTTCTGAAGCAGCTTGCAGGGACCTGCAACAGGAATTTAATCAGTTACGACTACAACTATTGCAACAGAAACTGCTCCTGAATGCTAAAAAAACAAAGGCAATGCTCTTTTCTCCCTTTATCCATACTAATAACCCTGCAATTCATGGAAACATACCTCAGATTTATACACTTCTTGGCGAACTACTGGACTATGTCACAAAATTCAAATAGCTGGGGGTTTGGATAGACCAAAAGCTTTCCTTTAATGATCACACTGATGAACTGATAAAGAGGCTTAGGCAGAGGCCTGGCATCTTGTACAGGATCAAATACTTTTTAACACAGGATGCCAAGAAGAGACTGGTCCAAACCACATTCCTAACCTTACTGGATTATGCAGATTTCCTTTACAGCCAAGGACCATCAACTGCCCTGATCAAACCTGCCACACTCTACCACAGGGCCCTGAAGTTTATTACTAGACTCCCATATACTACTCATCACTGCTCCCCCTACGCTGCAGAAGGCTGGTCATCCCTTAATTACAGAAGACAGAGAAATGCAGCTCTCTGGACCTTCAGGGCCATTACGAAGATGCTGCCCCAATACATCTCAGACTGTCTTCCATTAAGTGCAGTAGGAAAGTATGCCCTAAGGAGTTCCTCCTATATCTCACTTGTAGTACCTAAGTTCAGGTCGCGCTTTAGCAGGTCTGCCATAAATCATGCTTTACCCTCATTCTGGAACAACCTGAAAAAAACCTTGAAATTGGACTACCCAATCAAATTATCAGCTTTCAAAGCACTTCATTCTCATTCGATAAAGGAATCCTGTAACTGCTTCCCCTGATGTTACTCCCCCGGCCCTTGGCCCCTGCTTCTTTCCCTCTCAGGTGCATCACTCTCCTGGTACTCCCGCCCCTCCCCCCACACACCCATCGGCAATGACAGAGTCTCCAAGTACCTTACCTGACTGTTCTGTCTATCCTGATACTGTGAGTTCCTTTCTGTGTCCTCCTGGCACCCATCTACACTCCCTATCCTTGCATGTTCCCCTCCATCTCCTGTTCTTGGTGCCTTGTATCTTTACTCTCTATCCATTGACACCCTTCCCTTGCAATTACAGGCCCTTATGAGCACCCCTTGTACTTATCTGTATTCTCCCTCATACATCCCCCACCCCTCCCTTGCCCCACCAAGTAAAGCTCATTCAATATTTGCATTCAAGCCTGCTTCAAGTTCACTCTGTAAAAAAAGTTGTATAGGAATATTCTGCAAATACTGTAGTATTGGTGCTCTTTTCTTACTGTATATTCCACATGGTATTTAGCTAATTGTCTCATTTTAGAAATGTACTTCGGTGATGTTATAAACTTCTTGTGTATATTTCTGACTCAATGTAACTACTATGCAAGTGTGTATTCTGTTTTATGTACTGTTTCAGTACCTTTTCCAGGTCCATCTCGAAAATGAGCTTGCTCAATGGTGTTCGCCAGGCTAAATAAAGATTTTGATTGATTGAGTGATTGATTAATTGATACTGTTGAAATCTTCAATTTCACCATTGGAAATTACCAGTGCTCATCAATGTATGATGCATTTCTGTGCCATTTTTGATGTTCTATATCATGAATCGTTTGAGAACAGCAATATGCATGGCTTACTTCACTTGGCTGAAAAGATTAAGGATCTTGGTCCTTTGTGGGCACATTCCTGTTTCTTTTATGAAGATCTCAACAGAGATCTCAGTGTCCTTTTTCATGGCACTCCCAATCTGCAAAATCAAATTCTAAATGCTGTACATATACACCAAATGATGCCCTTAATGACAGAACTGATTCCAGCTGAAGGCTCTGTATCTAGGTTTTATGAGCATTTCACAACTCATCATAAGATACATAATGTGAGGGAATGTATTTCACCAGGCATTTTTGCCACTGAGAATGAAGTACTCAGCAACTTGCAAGGAAGTGTGGTCCAAAAGATTTATGCAATGTATGGTACATTCGATAACATATATATTTTCTATCGAAATATGAGTCACGGTAATATCATTAACAGTATGGCATAATCTAAAGAATTTAAAAGAAACAGTTACGCAGTTACCTACAAAGAAAACAATGGGAAAAAATGGGGGCAAGTGGAGTATTTTCTGAAATGTGAAAATGCACAGCGCATGTATCTTGCCATCATCAACGAATTGGAATTGTGTGATAGTCTTTCATCAAAAAGAAACCATATAAAGGCAGGATGGCAAAACTGGGCAGACAAGATGTAATACCGGTACAAATGATTCAAGAGCAGTGCATTTTCATGAAAGCTTTTAGCGATGACATAAATTATGTTGCAAGAAAAAACAAATCCAGCTCGATAACTGCACTGGTGTGCTTGCTGCAGTGAGACACAGTTCCAAAAAACAAGCAACAGCACCACTTGATGTAAAGCATGCAAAAAACAGCTTTATTAAAGTGCAGAGTAAGAAAACCACCACAGCTAGGGCTCCACAACCTCTACCAGTTTCGCACTGACTAGTTTGTCATCAGGAGGATTATGTTGCGCACTTTCCTAATTTTGTGGTGAGGAAATAAAGTATTCATAGCCATGGAAATGGTGTGGGGGGGCATGGGAAATAAGATCCATAAGTGACATTAGATTTATTGGGCGTTTAAAGATATACAATACTTTCTTACAGTTTATTAAGTAGACATAGATGTCAGTATGAAAAGCTGCCAACGCCTACAAGATAACTGGGAAAAACATAAGAATTAGGTATAATTCAGCTAGCATTCAATATATATTGTACAGATTCATTAATGAGGAAATTTGCATTCATACAACATGTTTATCCCTTAGAGTTCATCTTCCTCTATAGCTTACTAGCGTAATTATCTGTTGTTACATGTTACAAAATGGGGATAGTAAATCATGCTTTCTGATTGGTTATTACCTGTGCATGAAATCTGTTCCATGCACAGGTAACAACAAGTTCCTAAAATCAGGACCCCCATTACAAAGGAAATCAGTAAGCAGTTAGTACGCTGGTTTTTAAGTTCTGCCATTTTTTTTTATCTTAGTGAGGGAAATCTGAGAGTACAAAACCCCTCACTTCGCACATTTGTTACTGGTGTTTACATTTAAAAAACATAGAAGTATACAGACAGGGAGACACATAAATCAGTTCATAAGGTAAAGTGTTCATTGAAACTGTTCCTGTTTTTGTTGCGCTGCCGCTTGCTTCTCAGAGATCCTGAGCACCATGAATGAGTTATCCCAGGCAGTGGCAGAGCTGGGGGGGGGAGCAGAGGGGGTGGGCACCCCCCCAGACAATTTTGCCTGTCAGTTGCGCCACCCGGCGTCCCTCATAATTTTTTTGTTGTCAACCCATGGCACACTTGGCACCCCCATGCAGGACTTTAGTGTCAGTGAGTGTGTCCAGTCAGTTCTGATCTGATCTGGAAAACCTTGTTGTTTATTCATTTTTATAAAAACACAACTGACTAGACACTCCAGACTGGATGAGGACAGTGGAGACAGGAGCAAACGGCACATGGTAGGGAGGGTCTTAAAATCTGCAAGGTGCATGCACGCTCGCAGAGACTAGTAACAGTGTGGACTGGAGCTCAGCTGCTGGCATCCTGTACCTGATGTACTGTACATCTGTCACTCACTCTCCGTCCACTCAGCCAATCATGAAGGAGTGTCAGCCAGCCGGTTTTGCTTTGGCCTCCTCCAGTTCGACTTCCCTCAACTCCCCCATGGGCTCGGCTCTGATTCGTGCAGCAGTTGCACTTAGCTGGCTTGTGATTTGAAGGCAGCAGCCAGCCAGTCAGGAGATAGAGTGCTCAGAGCAGGAAAACAAAGAGGCAGCAAGGCACAAGCAGAGTCGAAAGGGAACCACAAACCAATCCTCTCGAACCTCGAGATTACTTACAGTGCTCATCTTCCAAATTCCAGGCTTCCGACTGTGTCTGCAGGTGCAGCAACTAACTGTGGTGGGGATGGTCGGGGTGCATAATGCCGCTACTAGTGATTGATCAGAGGATCCCCTAAGTACCACTACTGGCCTACCACTAATTAATCTAGCTACCAACGTGGCAATGGACTGATCCGTGCCCTTCCTCACAGTCAGTCCTTTTTGCCCAGTGGAGTTGTCGAAGTGCCAACTATAGTACTGCCCCACAGCTGTAGGGCAGGCAGCAGTGAGAAGCAAAGAGCAGCAGGCTAAAAGAAAGCTAAAGAACAGAACAGCTCTGGACCGACCAGTTTCCCTTCATCACCTCCTCACCCTACCTATAATTAAGTACCTACCAACTAAATACATACACAGCAGCAGCCTGGTGAGTCTGTTAAAATAAAACCAAAGTTACCTCTCTTTGTGTACTGTTTTCATCATATTGACTAATGCTACACACTCTGTTTAATACAATTACTGTGTGACTGAGTCTCTGAGTGCACAGGTTCCTAACCTGTTTGGTTTTGTACTAATATACTTGAACAGCGGTACTGGCTGAGATTGAAATTTCAAGGCCCTTTTTTGTTAATTAAACAAAATAAATAATTTACTGCATGTATTACTATTTCTCTTCTCATCTGCTGTAACAGCCTCCCTACCCCCCACCTCCCACACATACTTGTTCTCATCTGGGAACAAGCCTCACCTCTGTGAGCCTTTCTTAGTCCAAAATTCTCATAAATCAACATATGACACATGTATGGACAACAAATATACCATGCATGCAATCTCTTTTAGAATATATTATCCTTATGTTACACATGAACTCCATGGATTTTTCTATGCGATTCATATATGTGCCATGTATTTTCCTCTGTTAGCACCCTTTGCAAACTATGTGAGAGGCCTTTTGGCACCATGAAATTCTGCTTAAAGTTGAACCAGCATAACATTCTGTGGTGATTTGCATATGCAGCCCATGATGCTTTGCACTGTGTTGGCATGTGTGATTTTGACTTTTCTTGAAACTTGGCTTCCCAGCCAAATGCCCTTTGGGGTAACCCTTGCCTCAGTGTTTGTGCACAGTGGTTCTTTGTCTTATGTATTTTCCTACTCTTTCACACATTTTAAATATGGAGATACTGAAAATGACACCACCTTTCCTCCCACCACCCCAAGCCAAAACCACCTGATTAGGCTTTTATGCTCCCAAAATAATGTTTTCATGACCCACTCCCTAGTGTCTTAAAATTTGCTGAGATGTACCACAGATACACAGAAGATGATGGCTGATAAGGGCTGTGTGGCCCACCTAGTCTGCTCCTTTTCCCTACCTAATGCAATACCGCAGACCCTAGTCATCTGCGGCTTACCCTCTCTTCCCTATTTCTAGAGTACTCTTATTTCTATCCCATGTATTCTTGAATTCCCCTAATGTTTTTGCCCCCACCATCTCCGCAGGGAGGTTGTTCCAAGCATCCACTACTCTTTCTGTAAAAAAGTACTTTCTCTAGTTGCCCCTGAGCCTACCCCCCCTCTAGTCTTATATCATGCCGCCATACCTCTCAACCTTTTATCACCCAAATGTGTGACAAGATGTGTGACAATAGGACAAAATGTGTGACACATCATCAAACATGACATTGCAAGCTCAGAATACTGTGGAAATAAGTGCACTAATGTTAATAATGTTTACTGACAACCTAGCATCTTATATTATTACATATTTCTGCTTAAAAGTCTCAGTGGTCAGTGTGGAATGTCACCTTCTCAATGTGGGACAGAGGATTTCTGAGGGATAAAATGAGTGACGTACCTCGTAATGTGTGACAGTTGAGAGGTATGCATGCCGCCTTGTTCTTGTACACCCTCTTTTCTGAAAAATGCTACCCTCCTATACCTTGTTTATACCCCTGATGTACTTGAATGTCTCTACCATATCCCCCCTCTCTCTCCCCTCTCCTCCAGGGAATACATATTCTGGTCCTCTAATCTTTCCTCATATGACTTTTGGTACAGTCCTTGTACCATATTTCTTGTCCTTGTCTGTACTGCCTCTATTAGTTAGAGTAGTAATGTAAACAACCCTGGAGAAGTGCAGCATTATTTCACATGCTCAGTGCAGCTCCACGCCAATCCACTGTAAAACAGGTACAGTGGAGGAATGACGTGGAGCTGCACCGAGTGTGTGAAACAGTGCCACTCTCCTCTGAGTTGTTTACATTAGCACTGGCACATGACCAAATATTAAGACACTAGGGTCATGAAAACATTATTTTGGAGGCTTAAAAGCCTGATTTGGGGCGGGGGTTGCATAGTGGGATGGTGAGAGGACAGGTGTTTTTCTTTAAAAGCTAGCCTTTTAGTATTGTTGAATTGTTGGCTAATTACTACCCACCGCTTATAGCCAAAGCAGACTTCTGTGTACCAAACATAGCTAAAGGAGGAGATGGGTCATGTGCACAGGCTTGCTGTAGCCACTGGAGTGACTGGCTGGAGATGGCTGGAGATGAGATCAGGGGGTAGCTAGCTACCATTAATCATTGGAGAAATGAGCAGGTGGGAGGAAGCCGGCTCACCAGTCATCATAACCACACAGAACTGAAAGTGGCATCAGCAACAGAAAACAGGCTTGCTAGCAGTGGTAGAACATTTTAAAGCTGGAACAGAAATGGTGCTCACTTCGTAACAGTAACAGAATGCATGTATGGTGGGGGGTACCCACTGTTGGCATCTACCCTTGAAGGAAATGGAAACAATAGTAAGGTAGCCAAAGTCGTGGGTTATTGGACTTCTTGTGGATTCTTGTGGATTGAGATACCCTCTGGCACAACAGGGAAAAGATAATATTTAGACCAAATTAAACTTCAGTTCAGATATTTTCTGTACTGACCTACGCCTCATTCCTTTTTATTGCTCCACCCAAGCGCCCCAGAGCTACACTCCTTCATGCTCCCACGCTTGTCCCCTCCACCCACTTGATTCAATCCCTGCTGCTGTCACCTTACCTCTAGGCTCCCTGATATCCTTCAACACCCTTGGTGTTCCGGCTTGTCTTTGCCACCAGGAAGAAAGCACCTCTGACCTCAGTGGTGATGAGGCGACCAGCACTGCCCTCCTCTCACCACCATGGCTGAACTTCTAAGGAACTATCATACTGCGCATGGAATGATGGCTCGCAGATGTGCTCATTTATAGTTCATTCGACAGCCAGCTGTGGTGGTGTGAGGATGGTTGTGCTATTGGCTGCCTCGGGCACTCAATGGGCCAGCACTTGTGTGAGACGGGGAAGGGGGACCACTAACCACAGAGGGAGGTGTTAAACATAGTATACTTACACTTCAGTGATCGGCGGACATTGCACATGATGTTTGATAAAAAGGTTACATTCAGTTGTTTCATGCAGTTCTGCAAATGAGACCAAATCAGTCATTGAGGAGAGTTGTTACTAGGCTTGGTGTGCTAATGTGATAGTAATTATTCCAAGAGCAATTTTTCTGATTTTATGTTATAATCTTTCAGCGCATACGCATACCAAGCTATAGTGATGACGTTTGGGAAAAGGAGACCTTACCTATCATTTTGATGGGAGATGAGTGGACGCTGTGTACAGGAGGGTATCACATGGTGTTCAGTTAAACATGATGATAGTTTTACAAAAATTCCAGGTGTTTTATTAAGGGGATAGGTGTTGCTTTTCTGCAATAAATGCAGCCATAACTCTTGTTTTATTGCACAGTGCATATTTTAGGAATCGGAGCTCTCTAGCTGCTGTATTAACTCGATTCACCCTATGATTTTGAAAATGTTAAGCACTGTTGGTAAAGTGGCCACAAACTGTATAGCCACTATGTGAAAGCATTAGCTACAAAACCATATATGCTGAAAAATTATTTTATTTCAAACCATGCTCTATAATGTGAACTACAAACCACATGAACATATGGTTTTCACCTCCGTGGCGACTGTAACTTTAGAAATTTTAGCCACATGCTAAAAACATTCACCTGTGGCACGCGGCTAGTGGGAAAATATGTTAGTTAGTTCCTAAAGCATTTCTGTGAGAGATGGATGAATCATTTGTGCAGCACAGGAGTTTCAAATATTGGTTCCAACTGCTGTTTATCTTATGTGGACGGATTGCTTGCTGCAGTCCTAATGTCACCAGATTTTTTTTTTACTGGTACTCAACCAATGACCATCTCACTGTATCAAAGTCCAGAAAATGGCAGAGGTTCGACATGCTGGCAGTGTAATGGCAAAATACTGATATCTTGGGGAGTGTGCAGTACATGGTAGAGTTCTGGTAGGCACTTCTTACACTGCAAGTTTTACATCATGTCTGCATATTCCGATTGGCTCATGGCCATTATCACAAGATTCAGACACAAACGTACAATTGTGTCCACTCATCTGTCCTCTTGACCACCTGAACATAGAAAATTATGTATGAAGGTGAAAGTATTGTTTCATGCGGTCCAGTATAATTGCTGCACCTTGCACCCCAGTGTAGCAGTACTAATTATTAAACGGAACTGTCGGCAATGGAGAGTCACACACACAAATGTAAGACTGATCCCAATTAGCACTTTGTGGGTGAAAATATTTTTATTTACTTAATGCAGTGTTGTACATTTATCTGGCTACTTTCTCTGCCCTGTAAGGTGGCATTTCCAGTTACATGAAATCCCTGAATCCCTGTAGTTGACATTACAGGAGGGATACAGAACTGGGACATACAGTAGCCTGAAGCATATGTTAGTTTATGTAAGCTGAAATCAACTGTCTGCTGGTCCTGGCGTGCTCACTTGGCTTAGTACAGTCCTTCTTTCTGTGTACCTAGACCTAGAAGAGCAACAGACCTGCAGACAGGAGGGTGCAGTGTATAACCTTCACTGCAGTCTATTAAATCTACCAGTACTACAACCATCAGATGATGTCAGTCAAGGAGTCTGGGTGTTCAGGTTACAGGAAATGTCACCTTACAAGGCAATTCAATTTTCTGGATACACTCATGTACACTGCAGTGAATTGAAAGTAAATAAAAAATGTGTTTAGCAGAAAAAAAGTGCTTCTTGGGGTATGCCTCACACTTGGATGTGCTAAGAAATGAAAATCAGTTATTTGAGTTCTGTGTACTAGCTATCTATAATGTCAGATCTTCTTCGGGGGTATCTCAGTCATCTGGTAACACCACAGGAAGCTTTGTCAACAGTGAAGGGGGAATCCACATGGAAGATTTTCTGCAGTACATGTGTGGCAACCCATGCCGTCGACATCGGCCAATGTTACCAACCCTGTACAAGTGTGGGCGACCTCGTGCCCTCCTCAGTTCTTTCCCAAGCATGCCAATCCAGGGGAAGAACTGCTACATACAGTATATTAGATCTGTGCATTACATGTGTGCAGAAATTTGAAGTATTATATGCTTCGGACTACAGTCCAGAAAGTCAAAGCACTTGTTTGTTTCACTTGCCCAGGGTAGGATGGATGCTTCAGTTTATAAGCACCGATATTCCAAATTGTTAACAAACAGCATTGTGTTCTGATAAAATAAGTATGACAAAGAGCTGTTTATGTCAATGTTCACTGCACCAGAGGCATGGCTACCTCAAAGGCTTGTTTCAAAGGGGTCTCAGCTACTGATATTTGTACAGCTACCACCTGGAGTACTGTCCACACCTTTACAAAGCATTACAGTATGAACACTGCCTGAAGAGCCCTTTAGAGTTTGGCAGGCTGTTCTGCAGAGACTCCTGTCTTAAGTTTTATGGAGTCCTTTGATGGGTCAGTTTTTCAATGACTTTTGTCTTAAGTTTATGACATCCCTTGCCTGGGAACATTTTCTTTGGTCTCCTGTCTTAAGTTTATGGAGATCCAGTCTCCCAGACTGTTCTGCAAGGACTTCTGTCTTAAGTTTTATGGAGTCTTTTAACAGGTCAGTTTTTCAATGGCTTCTGTCTTAGGTTTATGACATCTCTTGCCTGGGCACATTTCCTTTGGTTTACTGTCTTAAGTTTATGGAGATCCAGCCTCCCAGACTGTTCTGCAAGGACTCCTGTCTTAAATTTTAAGGAGTACTTTGACAAGTCAGTTTTTCAATGGCTTCTGTCTGATGTCCCTTGCCTGGGCACATTTCCGTTGGTCTCCTGTCTTAAGTTTATAGAGATCCGGCCTCCCAGACTGTGTCCACTTGCCACTGCTTGGTACTCATCCATACACTGTTACCTGATGACTGAGATATCACCGAAGAAGATAGAACAGTTGTGCTAGAACATGACACCATTTTACATTTGCTGGCCTTGACTAATGGCAAATTCTGTGTAGCAGTGTGAATTACATGTCAAGTGTTACAGTGCATATAACAGGACAATTGTCTGTATTCATAATATATTCAACAGCTTGTTTCAGTTTTGCAACAGGTATGTTTCAACACTTGGCCTTCTACATTGCATCTATGTAATAAATCAAATCACTGACTGACCGACCACCAAGAGTGCTTGTTCTGCCATTTGCCATGAATTGCCCAAAAATATTCTTGCTGTAATATAGTCTTGAAAACTAAATACAATCAGTACAGTATATGCCCTAGCTTATATATGGTATAACAATAACTAGTAAGGGGTAGTAAAATAAGACAAAGTTACCCCTGGTCATAACTGTTAATGTCCTGATCATACTTGTTATAGTCTTCTACAGTCAGTGCTTATTAACATTTTACACCTGTAATTGTTTTGCAGTTCTTGAGATAGCATATACTACTCAGATAGGATCTGTAACATGCCCAACATGACCAAGTTTAACAGTGGAGCGCTGAAGAGGAAGGAAAGTGTAGAAGCTCAATAAAAGGCTGATCTCCTGATGAAAAATACCACAGTTAGAAAGTTTTTTTGGAGGATCAACAGCAGACAGTGTACTGCAAGCAGAAAAGAACTGTAGAGTAACTAGTGATCTGATCAGCCACATCAGCAATGTAGTTACTGATAGCAATGTGAATAGTGATACAATAAGTGGTATTATAGTTACTGGATGGTAGTTCGGAGGGCACAGTACAGGTTCCATATAGTGAAAGTGAATGTACAGTAATCGTTTTATCAATGAAGATGACAATTCAAACTCAGAAAAAATAAATAGTTATGTTGATAGTGGTGATGTTGCCCACCACGATTTTCAAAACACTGATATCAGCATGAACTCAATGAATACATACAATTGTCCTATAACTTGTGTTTTTCCTGTTGATCCATTCGATTGGTGCATAACGGAATATTTCCGTGACCACATTGCTAGTACAAATATTAATGAACTCGAACAGAACATAGTACCAGGTTTCCAAAACTCTAGAAGGGTACAATACCAGAAAGTTTGTTGTGCATCTCAGCATTTATTTCATAACAAAATGCCTAATGGCAAGACAGTGAAGCGGTCTTTGCTAGCATACCCTCCAAAAGGGGGATATGTTATTTGTGTGTACTGTAAAGTATTTGGTAAACAGATCAATTCATTCACATCAGGATTTTGTAATTGGAGTAATGCGGTTAAGCGTCTTTCAGAAGATGAGCAAAGCTCTCTTCATATAGACAATACAGTAGCCTACATAGGTAGAAGGAAAGCGACAGGGAGAATAGACAAAACACTAATTCAGGACATAGAAATTAAACGGAATTATTGGCGTAATGTTCTTAAGCACATTACAGCTGTCATAACCCTTCTTTGCGAAAGGGGACTTGCATTCTGTGGAACCGATGAAACAATAGGTTCACCTTCCAATGGTCATTTTCTCAGGATAATGGAGCTACTTGCCAAGTTAGATTCATTTTTGTTCAAACACATGGCTAAGTAAGCATGTAAGGGCCAGGGGAGCTCATCGTATTTATCAAAAACCATATATGAGGATCTTATTAGTATGATGGGAATAGAAGTACAGAGACAAATCGTAGAAATAGTTAAGACTTTTAAATACTACTCAGTGATAGCTGACTCAACACCAGCTTTGTCCCACATTGATCAGCTTACTGTCATTCTCAGATCTGTATATGATGGCACTCACCAAGAGAGATTCCTTACATTTATCCCTATAAAATCATACACAGGTCAGCATATTGTGGAAATAGTTCTCAGATTTTTAAAGGATAATGACATTGATCATAACAATTGTAGAGGCCAGGCATATGATAATGGCTCAAATATGTTTGGTAAATATCAAGGTTTGCAAGTAAGAATTAAAGAAGTGTGCCCCTCTACTTATTATCTACAGTGCCATGTGCTGCACACTCCCTTAATTCGGTAGGTGTACATGCTGTTTCATCCTATCATCAAACTGTATCCTTCCTCGGCTTAGTTCAAAAACTGTATACATTTTTCTCTGTTTCCACATCAAGGTGGGCAAAACTACTGGAAGCACTGAATCACTCTTTGGTCCTGAAGACAATGTCCACCACACATTGGTCAGCTAGGGCAGATGCAGTAAAAGCTTTAAAGATGAGCTATGAGAATATTTATAACTGTTTGAATGACATTACAGAAGATGCATCTCAAAACCCAGACACCCGTCATGAGGCAAAGTCCCGTGGTACACAAATGGCTCAGAGACAGTTCTCCTCTGTCATCTGTGGAATGATTTGCTTGATCGTTTCAATGCAACAAGAGTTGCTTTACAAAAGAGTGGTCTGGATGTGTTAAGAGGTATTCAGCTTCTAGAAAGTTTGAAGGATTACGTTTTGAAGAAGCGCAATCAGTTTGATGAGTATGAAGACACACCAAAAAAAAAGCAAAATCTATCACCTCAACATCTGAATATCATACAGAACAAAAAAAGGAAGACCAAGTGTAAAGTGTTTTTTGATGAGCAGAGTGGTCCCAGCAATAGAACAGATGCCAATGAGGTGTTGCAAGCGAGAGACAAATTCAGGATTCATGTTTTCAATGTTGTGATTGACAAATTAATTACACAGTTAAGACAGAGATTACTTGCATACAAAAACATCTCTAGATTCAGCTGGATTTTTGGGGAAAATCTTGACAATCTCACAGAACAATTACTCACACTGAGAGAAGCATATTCACAAGATTTTAATGACAACATAGAAAATGAGGTGGCTCATTATCTAGAATTCCAGAAACTAATTAATACAACCGATCCTGTTGAAATCTTACAACATGTTTGTGAAATCAGAGTGTTTCCGAATTTGCCATCCAAATCTACCTAAGTTTGCACATTACCAACTGTGATATGGTTGTCACCCATCCCGTTTCCCGTGGGACAGTCCCAGTTTTCGAGGTCCCATCCCATTTCCCACCCTCCCCCAGCTGTGGGACGCCAAATGTCCTGCTTTGCACCTTTTGGCAAACAAAAGGCAACTGAATGTACCTGCATGATACCAGATGTCCTCCGAGTCTCTCTCTCTCTCACTCGCTCTCTTTAGCATTGTAAAATTTGGCAATCCTAATCCCCATCACTCCAGTTGAGTCCCAGGCTCAGCAGTGTACCATTGGTGGGCTGTGGTGGGCGGCAGGCCAGCAGAGCACATACACACACAAAGAACTCAAAAAGCGTGCTACGCCAGCGGAATCTGGCCATGACTGAGCGACCGAAGTTGTGTGGCTGGCTCCTCTGTTGTTTTTCGTGGGCTTTTTTGCTTCCTTTGTCTGGGGGGGGCAGGCCGGCCAGCAGGGGGTGGCGCTCAGCCTGTGGTCCAAGCTCAATCAGGTCCACACAGTGGTAATGTCTGTGAGGTTGGCCTGCAGTGGGATATTTTTTTTTGTCCGAGAGTTTGCAATCAGGTCCACACCTCCGTGTGACATCCGTGATGACTGCATGGATGCCGAGTCATCAGGAGATGTGGCTACCGGCTGGCGGCATGTTTAAATGCCAGGAGTTAAAGCTAGCTTGTACCACTGGTAAGAGAGCAGAAGAAGGAGGACAGAGAAAACAGCAAAGGCAACAGTCACAGGAAGGAATATGGCTCAGCCAGGACTGAAGTCCAAGGAGAAGCTACCTGCAGACCAGACTGTTCTTCTTCTGGGTCGCAAGGGTCAAGAATCCAAGAGCAAGAACAGCGGCAGCAGCCAGTTGGGTGTTTGAATCCAGAGGGAGCTGTGCTTTACACCCATCTACACCTAGGTAAAGCTGGCAAGGTTGAACTAGAACAGAGAGATTCATCTCTGTTAAAAAAATAGTAGAAGAGCTGTAGTAACTTACAGCTTGCCAGCAACCAAGGCAAAACAGGCAGGCAGCAACTGGCAAGGGTCTGAGGATGCAGAGCATCAGCCTTGAAGTTCAGATTTTAACTTCCTTCACTGGAGCCTGCCTGTTGTGTTTGTGACTGCGTGGGGAATGTTGGACTGTCATTGACTGGAGAGGTCGAGAGGAGGAGAGGAGAAACACATACTTGCTACCAGGAGTGAATTCTGTTGCAGTTAGGCATGTGGGCTACTGGACTTCTAGCCAGCATTTTTTTTACACAATTCTGTAGAATGTAAAATAAAATGCAATGTGTGTAGTGGGATGAAGACTAGTCTTCCTCTCTTGCTGTAACTGTCAAACCAGACAACTGTTGCAAAAAGCTGGGCTTACAGAACAGGGCAGACTAGATCCAAAAGACTGGAATAAGCTTGCCGTGTTTACATTCTAGATTTCTTGCCTTGTTCCAACGTTTTGGATCACTGCCTTTTTTTCTGTCACTCTGAGCCCAGCTTTTTGAAGAAATAGTCTGCTTGTTTAATTGTTGTGGAGGCTCTTGGCTCCAGGTTTAAACCTGCGCTCCCTCCTAAAAGAAAACCAGTTTGCTTTTACAGCAACTGTTACTGCTGCTTATATCCTTGCCTTATTTCTTTTGTTTTTTTCCATTTATCGGCAATAGATAAGACTGATTTTTCACCTGGTGTCTGGCAGGTCGTAAAAAATAATTATTGTGGAAAGGTTGGGCAATGGGCATGGGCACACGATAATCTGTGCTTCCTCCTAGAAGAAAACCAGTTTGCTTTTACAGCCTTATTTTTATTCTTTCGTTTATCAGACATAGATAAAAGACAAATTTTCCTCTGGTGCCTGGCAAGTCGTCTTGTGTGGCAATTTGGCAAATACATTCAGGGGGTAAATAAAAAGAGACAACAGTAACAGTTTGTACGCCATGTAGTTGTCTCTGGGCTGGCAGAGAAGCAATGTAATTACTTTACAACACTTTGGAAAATAATTATTGGGGAAAGGCTGGACTATGCCCCTTCTCTTGCATGCCTCTCCACTGGGAATGACGGCGTGTCTATAATCTGCATCAGCTGACAAACATGTCATACTGAATGCTACTATCCTATATCTGTTCCAATCTTCAGTGTCATTATCTTAAACACTGTCATGAATGTAAAAAGGTGTAAAAATGACTGTGGTGCCAAGTGCCAACATGCTAGCCTTTATGATTTATTATAATACTCTGTATTGCCATAATTCCCAGAGGCTGCTTCATTGTTTCATAATACTGCTTGCTCAGCCGGCTGTTGCATTTCTTGGCATGTCAGCTATTAGGATTATAATTAATCATGGTGACAGCCTGCCAGGGGAAAATCATTGTCATTTATATACAGCAGATAAAACAAGTTGACTAGGACGCTCAAAAACAAAATGGTACAAAGCTTGCATTGCAATCTGTGTTAATATAGCTCAAGGATCTGTAGTTACACAGACAGGAGCTAGCAGAGTGTCTTACCACAGATTCCTGAGAGAGATTAGCACAGAGATAAGTTTTCTTTCTGCATCTCAGTTTGTCAGAGCCCACACTCATCCATACGCTTCCCCACATCTAAATCATATGATGGCAAATGGGAACATTTTGAAAAAAAGACAACAAGCCTTATTCTCTGGTAAAATAATTTTATTGTGAATAACAGTTTGATCAACACAATCATGATCGTTACTGTTTAAGAAGAAGACATGCCATTTCTGGATTCTTTTATTGCTTTCAAAATTCACCCTTTTATGGCACAGGCAACCGTCGAGCTGATTTGCATGAAATGTGGCATGTGTAGTCTTGTGTGGTAGATCTCTTTGGGTGGTACTGCAGTGTCTGTCTGATGTGCATGTCTTTGTTTGATTGGAGACAGTTTGACCCAATGACAAAAGTGCTTCAAACCATCACAGGTGCTGTTGGAAAAGTATTTAAAATGTTCTAAATGTTTGACCTGCACCTTTTTTAATCTTGTCATTGTGTTGGTGGCTGTGGCTCCTATTAGAATTTGGTGTTTGGTGTTTTAAGCTGTTTGGTTGTCATTGTGGCCAGCTTTTGTGCAGCCTTGCTGTAATATGTTTATTTTGGTAGCTGGCGGGGGGGATCATTCAAACCGAGGTCTGCTGGATGTACATTACTCCAGACAGTCCAAACCTCTAGACTACACTGTACTGCCAGCTGCCCGCCCCAATAGTTTGGTTGCAAGCAACCATTTGCAAGGCCCAAGGTCCATGGGGAAGAACACATTGCAATTCTGCAAAGGCTTTAAATGCTGTTCAGTGCTTGCCATGGTTAAAAGCAATGTCATTTGTAACTTGTGAATTGTTAACCCTGTCTAGTCATTCTTTTCAGTGTGTCTGGCTTTGTCTGGCTGCAGCGTATGTTTGTTACATTATACTTCCAAAGCAAGGGCCAATGCCCATGAAATAATGGTATTCCATGCTGTTCACTGCCTCCATAGCTGTTCTGGTGATGTATTTGTGTTATACGACCTGTAGCCATAATGGCTGGCTTTTGGTGCTTTGTTTGGCTGCCATGTATGGAAGTTGCACTGTGCTTTCAGACAATGATTGGCACACATGTGATAGTGCCTCCAATGAAGATAAGAGTCATATTGCATCAGTTAATGTGTGCGCATGTTGGTTATCTATTAAAAGTATATTGCAACACTTATGTCAACTGCACAGGTAAGTAACGGGGCTTAAAGAATGAAGCGATCTGTGCTGACTGCATCCTCAAACACTAAGAGACTCTGCAAGTGGCAAGATGTGTAGAAGACTGAGTTCAACTGGGTCGAGAAGTGCAGTGACATTAAAGCCTCCTGTAGATACAGTAGATGAGAAATCCTGGTGTCACATGGTGGACGAAATGACCTAACAAGGCATGAGAGCACTGAGCAACACAAAATGGCCATCCAGCAAGCCAAACACAGCCATTTGATGACTAAGTTGACCAGGACAACTAATCTGGATGGAACGGAGCTGAAGGTTACTGCAGCAGAAGCGGCTGAAGTGATCCATGCAGTGCAGCACAACATGTCTTACAATTCCTTGGACTGTGGGCTGAAGCTGGCCAGCCAGCTGTATGGGGACTCAGAGACTGCCAAAAAACTTGCCTGTGGCAGAAAAAAGGCTGAAGCCATTGTAGAGAATGTTCTGGGACCACATTCATTGGAATGCCTTCTGAAAGACTTGCAAAGTCCAGGGGTGTCATTTTCAATAGCATCAGATGCTTCCAACAAGGGCAGCATAAAATTATTCCCACTGGTAGTAAGGTACTTCAAAAGGGAAGAAGGTGTTGTTAATGCTCTCCTGGACTTCTATGAAGACCCAGATGAATCTGCTCAGGCCATAACTGACCAGATTCCATCTATATTGCAAAGGCATTCCTTGTCATGAGCCTCTGTGTCTGCATATGATGCCAACAATGCCAGTGTGAACTATGGCAAGTGATCAGGAGTGTATACCAGACTAAAAGAGAACTGCCAATTACTTCAAAAGGCAAACTGCCCTGCTCACATCCTCCATAATGCTACAAAGAAGGCAGCAGCAAAACTGACATATGACGTGGAGGTGTTTGTCCTGAAAATGTTAGCCATTTTCCAGGCTCTGCCACAAGAACACAAGATTTAAAGGAGTTTTTTTGATTTTTGTGGCATGGACTACGAGTCCCTTCTGAGGCATGTGCCAACCAGATGGCTGTCATTGCTGCCAGCAGTCCTATTTCCTGTCACAAGGACAGGACACACCTCAACAAATCTGGCAATACTTTTCTGACAATGAACATGGAGAGGGCACACTTCCGACATTGCCACAGTGCTACCTATATTTCCTTAGTGTAGTTCTGGTGGACTTCAATGAACACACAGCCACCCTAGAAAGATCCCAACTGACAGCTATGGGAACATTTGCAGTAATGGCCTCACTTAGGCAAAAACTTGAAGCCTGAGCAGCAGACAAATTTATTTGGGAAAGCTTCGGACATTCAAGAGGGATATGGACACTCTCTCCTGTAAAAAGCTGGAGAAAGATTTTATTCTTTTCCTTGAAACCGCTGTCAAATACTTAGAGCAGTGGTTTGACTTCAGTGACAACTACTTGAAAAAAATGTCTCGCTTGTCTTTGAAGGAACCCTTTGCCTTTGATGATCTGTTGAATGTTGTTGCTGCCTTTTCTCTGCAGGAATCCATAGATACAGACAAACTGTTTCAAGACTATTCAGTCATCAGGCCTCTCATGCCAGACTTGTGTAGACTGGCCCTATCCCCAGGGGAAAAGTGGCAAAAGATCTGTATGGATGCACCAGAGCTGCCTGCTCTGTATCCAGTAATTGCACATATCATGAGCATCCCACATTCAAATGCTTTTGCAGAGAGAGAGAGAATGTTTTCTCTCCTAAAGAACAAGTGGACCGATGTAAGAAATCATTGCAGGGTGGAATTAATAAAAGCCGAACTTAAGGTCACAATAAACTACCGAATGAAATGTGGCAATTTCCATTCAAACATTATGTGGAACAGGTCCCTTTTGCAGACTGTTAAATCAAATGCAAAGTATAGTTTTAAAGCTAAGAAATGAGGTGTGATGGTCATGAAGCTGTTTTTGAGATGGGAGAGGGAGAGAGGTATGGATGCTGGTGTTGGTGTTTGTTGATGTGCGTTGGTGTGTGTGTGTGTGTGTGTGTGTGTGTCAGCCTGCCAGTGGCACTTGTAATTCATTCTATTTTCTCAACTAATTAGTCAGCGGCTGTAGCATGAAAATTCAAACAGGAGCGTGACTAATAAAAGAAATAATTACAGGAAAACCTGTAAAGGGGCAGATCTTCATGTGTTCTTATGGCAGTCTGAGTCCACTTAGACTCAAGGCTCAAAACCTAGCCTACAGCTCTGAATTCATCATGGATAAAAAACAATTACAGGAAAGTGGTTTTTTTTTGGTGTGGTTTGTTATAAATAGTACTCAGTGGAAGACTGATTGTGGTGGTCTCTCCTCTCCCACTGATCTCTCAGCCAGCAGCCCAGCAGGGAAAGTGTTGAATAAAAAAATAAAAATACCAACACAGTGAAAATAATTTAAGAAAAAAAGAGTCTGAGGGGGCAGAACTGTTTGGGTGTGTTGTCTCTAGCTGTTAACTGCTGGCAGGTATCTTTACGTCAAAGAGTTTAGTTAAAAAGTCAGACTTAACAAGCATTTGTCAATGCTGAATGTTTGCTTGCTGGCATTGGCAGTGGTAGTGTAGAAGTTACAGAGCTGCGTAATAGGAATGGCAGCGAAGTATTGAACTGAAGCCAACCCCACCACCACCCTGCAGAGAGTGACAGGCACTGGGGTGTGCGTTTGGGTCGTCAGGCATAACGGCCACACCATTTCACCACACCCCACCCTGCAGACACTGACAAGTGTCACGGTGTTCCTTGGGGTCTTTGGCCCTTATGCGCACACCATTTCATTAGGAAATATGGTGAGATGGGTGCAATATAGGAGAATGGGGTGAAGTTTGGGGCCGAAGAGTCTAAGGCATACCTCGATGCCTCTCACTGACTGCAGGGTGTGGAATGGTATGAGCATCACAGGCAAGAATCCCAAGTCACACCCCTGATGCCTGTCATTCTCTACAGGGTTGGGCATTATAGTTGGAAACCCTAATACCTCAGGCATTCGTTGGTATTTTCACTCCAGATCTTCAACATGTTTGTTTTGTGACCCCACCTCATGAACAGGGGGAATATCAGTTTGTTAGCCGAAAGCTGCTTATGCACAGTGACTACGGCAGTTAGCACCACAGGTGCAAAAACATTCCGAACGGGATGTAAAAAATGACAGCTGGACTGTTCATGGGGAGGTGTAAAAACTGGCAATGTTGCAAATCTGTACTAAAAATATTAAAAAATGGTGAAGTCAATGAGCGTACATAGAAACTGTGCAACGCACACCATAATATAATTAGGTTGGGATTTTTACAGCAGATTGTCAACGAGGCATTTTGGTGCCTCCGATCATGAACAGTGTCACTGTGTTTTCTTTATCTGTGCTGAACAATGATTTCCCAGCGACCACGCATCTCTGCGCTGAAACTGTGAAAACAGACTTCAGCCATGTTGTGAAAATGACAGCTGTACTGTTCATAAGGAAGTGTGGAAAAATGTCACTGGTGAAAATCTGGACTGAAAATATTACAAAGTCATGAAGTAACGAGGGGTGCGGAAACTGCGCTAATGCTCACTGTATCACAGTCATTTTATGGACTTTTGTCACCAAATTTCAACATAGCCATTTTAAGACCTCTGCTCATGAACAGTGTAACTGTGATTTTCTTACTCTGTCCTAAACATTGTTTTCAGACACCAACAGCACCATTGTGCGCTACATGTGCGAAAACACATTTTGAGTGACATATGAAAATTGCAGCTGTACTGTTCATAAGGAAGTGTAATAAAATGGCAATGTTGAAAATCTGGAGTGAAAATATTGAAAATTCGTGAACTTACAAGCGTGCATAGGAACTGTACAACGACGCTAGAAACAAGTCATTTTTGGAATTTTTTCACCAAATTTTCAACATAGCCATTTTAAGACCTTTGCTCATGAACAGTGTCACTGTGATTTTCTTAATTTATCCCATACATTGATTTTGCACACCGACTGCGCCATTGTGCGCTACATGGGCGGAAACACGTTTGGGTGAGATGTGAAAATGACAGCTGTACTACTCATAAGAAGGTGTGGTAAAATGGCAATGTTGAAAATCTGGAGTGAAAATATTGAAAATCCACGACTCATTTATGTGCGAACTGCGAAAGACCAGAAACAGTCGCTTGTATTTCTTTCACCAAATTTTCAACATAGCCATTTTAAGACCTCTGCTCATGAACAGTGTCACTGTGATTTTCTTAATTTGTCCCATACATTGATTTCGCATACCGACCGCCATTGTGCGCTACATGGGCGGAAACACATTTCGGTGAGATGTGAAAAATGACAACTATACTACTCATAAGAAGGTGTGGTAAAATGGCAATGTTGAAAATCTGGAGTGAAAATATTGAAAATTCGCGAACTTACAAGCGTGCGTAGGAACTGTACAACGCACGCTCGTAAAACAGTCATTTTTTGGAATTTTTTCACCAAATTTTCAACATAGCCATTTTAAGACATTTGCTCATGAACAGTGTCACTGTGATTTTCTTAATTTGTCCCGACATTGATTTCAGACACCGACTGCGCCATTGTGCGCCACATGGGTGGAAACACGTTTTGGGTGAGATGTAAAAATGACAGCTGTACTACTCATAAGAAAGTGTGGCAAATGGCAATGTTGGAAATCTGGAGTGAAAATATTGAAAATTCATGAACTTATGGCGTGCATAGGAACTGTACAACGCCATTCAGTAAAACAGTCATTTTGAGGAATTTTTTTTCACCAAATTTTTCAACATAGCCATTTAAGACCTCTGCTCATGAACAGTGTCACTGCAATTTTCTTAATTTGTCCCGAGCATTGAATTAAGACAATCGACCGCGCCCATTGTGCGCCACATGGGCGGAAACACATTTTGGGTGAGATGTGAAAATGACAGCTGTACTACTCATAAGAAGGTGCGGGTAAATGGCAATGTTGAAAATCTGGAGTGAAAATATTGAAAATAAGCGAATCCCTATTTGCGCCCGCGAACCGCGCTAACGCACGCCAGAAAACAGTGTTTGATTTTATACTACCATCATGGTTTTGGGATCTCTTCATGAATGATGCTGAAGAGTTCAGGGCCGGTGATTTCGCCACAGTGACTGCTAAACCCTTGGGCCCGAATAACGCCATGACAGTGACATCAATCAGCGAGAAGGGGTCCCAAAACCCCATGTTGAAAATTTGTGCAAAATTCCCAAAAATGCCTGAGATATGCAACAAGTTGAAACCCCATCTAGCCCATTATACAGCTTACGGCATTTCCTCGGTTCACGGTCGGCTTTGAAGAGTGCAGAGTGTTCTCGGTCCATCAAGATCGCCGCACCGAGCTCCGGAGGAAGTGTGGGGTGAGGGGGTTGGGGTGGGGAGGCAGGGTGTGCAGTGGTGGGTGCGGTTGGGAGGGGCGGAGATTACGGGACCGTTTTCTTTACAGGTACAAAAAACGGATGACATGGGACATTTGCCACGCTGGGGTGGGCTCCCAGTGTGGCACAAGGACGGTTGGGGATGTTCAGCCAATGGGGACTGGCACCCCTGCGGCTTGGATCGCTTGCCATGCTGGGGTGGGCTCCCAGCATGGCACTTACTACTGGGGGTTAGACAGGGCGCCCGACGGGGATTGGGCACCCCTCGCCGGCTATCATTTTGCCACGCTGGGTGGGCACCCAGCGTGGTATTTTGGAAGGCTTTGGGGAGGTGGGGAACACAGCACAGCCGACGGGATTGGGCACCCTGTCGGGTTATACAGTGCATGCGCATGGGGGCACGCACACCTGCGTAGGGCATCTGTATGTGTGTGTGGGGGAGCGCGTGAGCAGCCGATATCTTATTGCTGCTCACCAGCGTAGCTCCCCCTTTCAACTGTATTCCACTGCATTTTGGAGCTTGTCATAGACAGCTCCAGCATGCATTGGCTTACAGGGGCCGCGCCTGCCAACACACTGACTGAATTGGAGGAGGAGGTGACACACCTCCGAAATCTCTGATGATGGCACTATGTTTCTTGCACATGCGTGCAAGCAAACATAAAAACTAAGGGAAAAAATAAATAGAAAAAAAGGAATTAAAGAGTGTGAGGCAGCAGACGTGCAGAAACTGTTTAGTGGAGAGGCACTGACTGTCTGTTGTTCAGACAGCAGACAGCACTAGGGGTTAGTCACTGAGACCACTGATTGTACGAGTCAGTGTCTTATTAAATAAAATAAAAAAAATACTGAGGGAATTAAAGAGGGTGTGAGGCAGATGTGCAGAAACTATTTTGTGGAGAGGCTCTGTCTCTACTGTTCACTAACACAGAGTCAATCAACGGTACTGTGAGGGTCAGAATTTGTCTGTGGACCCTCTCTCGTACAGACTGTCACTGCTGACCTTTTGTTGTGTTCATACTGTGAGGTGGCTGTATAAAAGAAAAAAACACAGACACAGAAGTAGACTTGATTTTGTTGTTTTTATTACATACATAAATCACGACAAATAACAGATATCAGTCAAGTGACAGACACTTAAGTAAATTTGAAGGAAATTATCCTTAGAAACATAGAAACATAGAAGTTGACGGCAGATAAGGACTGCAAGGCGCATCCAGTCTGCCCATTTCTTTTTCTACCTTATAAAAGTGCCATCGGCCTTTGCTCTGTCAATGGCCTATCTATTCATACTCATCTGTATTGCTCCCTTATGCTTATCCCGTGCCTGCTTGAAGCCCTGCACTGTATTCATATCCACCACTTCCTGAGGTAGGCCGTTCCATGCATCCACCACCCCTTCTGTGAAAAAGAACGTCCTCATATTACCCCTTAATTGGCCTCCCTCTAATCTCATGCTGTGTCCTCTTGTCCTGCTATTTTTCTTATATTGAAACATGTTAGACTCTTTCACCTTATTAATGTCCTTAAGGTGTTTGAATGTTTCGATCATATCACCGCTCTCCCTCCTTTGCTCTAGGGTATAGATATTGAACTCTGTTAATCTGTCCTCATATGTTTTCTGATGCAGGCCCTGCACCATTTTGGTTGCCCTTCTCTGGACTGCCTCAATTTGGTTAATGTCCTTGTGAAGGTGTGGCTTCCAGTACTGCACACAGTACTCCAGATGGGGCCTAACCAGTGTCTTGTAAAGAGCGATTATTACCTCCCTCTTCTGACTTATGATACCCCTACTAATACACCCCAACATCCCCCTAGCCTTACTTACTGCTTTAGCGGTCTGCTTGGATGATTTCAGGTCATCGGTGATGATGATGATGCCTAAGTCTCTTTTTTTTTCCCTTGTGACTGCCAGCAACTCCCCTCCCAGCCTATCATTGGCTTCAGGGTTTCTCTTCCCTATGTGCATGATCTTGCACTTATTTGCATTAAACCCCAGTTGCCACTCTTCTGACCATTTTGCTAGTTTATCCAGATCTCTTCTCATTCTGCCCACCCCATCTGGATCATCTACTCTGTTGCAGATCTTGGTGTCATCTGCAAACAGACAAACATTACCCTCCAGTCCATCTGCAATGTCACTGATGAAGATATTGAACAGGACTGGCCCCAGGACTGATCCCTGAGGTACCTCACTTGTGACTTGCATATCTTCTGACTGTATACCGTTTACCGCCACTTTCTGATTTCTGCCCGTCAACCAGTTTTCCACCCAGTTGGCCAACTTCTGACCCACCCCGAGCCAACCCAGCTTATTAATCAATCTTCTATGTGGAACAGTATCGAAAGCTTTGCTGAAGTCAAGGTAGGCGACATCAACTGCTCCCCCTTGGTCCACCACTCTGGTTACCCAGTCAAATAAATCTATGAGATTAGTTTGACAGGACCTTCCTTTTGTAAACCCATGCTTTCTTGGATCCTGTGCTCCTATGGATTCCATGTGTTGCACTATCCTTTCCTTAAAGAGTGCCTCCATAACCTTGCCCACTACTGAGGTAACACTGACTGGTCTGTAGTTCCCTGCCTCCTTCCTGCTACCACTCTTGTGGAGCGGGATCACATGAGCTCTTCTCCAGTCTTTTGGGACCTCTCCTGTGCACAGAGACTCACTAAACAGTTTTGATAATGGCTCTGCTAGTTCCACCCTTAGCTCCTTTAGAACCCTGGGATGTATGCCATCAGGTCCCATTGCTTTGTCCACCCTGAGCTTATCGAGCTCTTGAAGGACCCTTTATTTTGTGAAGGGAGTAGTGCTCACCTCCCTTCCCCCTGTGTCCATGGTGCAGAGCTGTGGATCCTGCCCTACCTTCTCTTCAGTAAATACTGAGCAGACGTATCTATTTAGGACAGATGCTTTTACATGGTCCTCCTCCTCCTCACATGCCCCCTTATCCCCTTTGATCTTAGCAATACCCCTCTGGACTTTCTTCTTTCACTAATTTATCTACAGAAAGTCTTGTCACCTTCTTTTCCTGTCTGTGCTAGTGTTTCCTTGGTTTGGGCCTTTGCCTGCCTTACTGCCTTCCCTGCTTCCCTTAGGGAAGTTTGGTATGCTTCCCTATCTTCATCCCGCTGTGTCCCCTTATATTTCCTGAAGGCCAGCCTTTTGGTTCTGACCTTTTCTGCTACTGTTTTTGAGAACCAAAGTGGTTTCCTTCTTCTTTTGCACTTCCTTTTCTCTCTAACACAATGGGATGTTGCTTCATGTATTGCATCTTTAATGCTTGCCCACTTTGCCTGTACCCCCTCACCTGTATTTCTTTTTGCCAAGGCTAGCTTAACTCTATTGGCCATCTTATCAAAGTCAGCTCCTCTGAAGTCCCATATTTTTGCCTTGGAATGGGATGATTTAGTTGTAGTGGCCAAATTGAACCATACCATGTGATGGTCACTGGTCCCCAGGAGACCTTCTACCTGGAGATCTGTGATCCTTTCCCTGTTAGTAAGTACTAGATCTAGGATAACCCTGTCTCTTGTGGGTTGCTGTACCAGTTATCCCTGAAATATTTACAGACTACAAGATATAAGGAGACTTTGAGTTCTTCATTGCTTAAATCATCATGGCGAAGAAACAAGTTCAAATAAAAAATTTCTTAACACATGCACCTAAAAGACTCTGTATTGCATCTGGGTCTTCTAATAAAAATACTACAGCTACTAGTGAACGTGAGCAGGCACTGGTTCAGTCCTCAGAGGAGCTTGTGTTGTCTGAAGTGAACAGTGCCAACCACTCACAATTGGATTTAGAGTCTGCTGCTTGTGAACAACCCAGTTCCTCCTCCTCCCAGACCGTTGTAGCTAGTAAATGTAATTTTCAGGCCCGCTGGCTCTCTATGTATAAGTGGTTGAGATATAATTTGGAGACAAATTTAATGACTTGTGCTGTGTGCATCAGTAGAAAGAAACAAAATACACTGACTGCTGGTACTGACAATTTCAGGACAAGCACCCTAACTAGGCATGCTGACTCAGCAGACCACAAGGATGCTATGGCAGCAGAAAATATGCAGGGAGATTTGCAGCAAGCATTCAGAAAAGCTATTTCTGAAAAAGAACAAGCTGTTCTAGTGGCCATGAAAAGCATTTACTGGATGGCTAAAGAAAACTTGCCAATTCATAAATACACTAGTTTAATGGATTTTGTTGACAAACTGTCTGTGGCTAAAAATGCCTCTTATTCATCAGAAACTAGAGCCAATGACATCCTAGAATACATAGCCTTGGTAATATGGCAGGAGACAAGTAAAAAACTAGAAAATAGCCCATACATCACATTAATTTGTGATGAGAGCACAGACATCACTGTCGCCCCAAAACTGGTATTGTATGCTACGGTGCTTGATCCTGAAAGTTCTGTTCCATCTACTCATTTCCTAGAAAATCTACGGATCTCCAATGCCACTGGAGCAGGGATAGCTAAAGAATTAAGGAAATTCCTAGCCCGCAAAAAAATTAGCATGGCAAACGTGATGGGGCTGGGAAGTAACGGAGCAAAGGTTATGACAGGGACAGAGGAGGGAGTAACTGGGCACATGCTTTGTGAAAACCCAATGCTAGTAAATATACACTGTGTTGCTCATAGTGTTGTATTATGAAGTTCACAAACAGCAGACTCTGTCTCTTACCTAAAATAATACCAAGAGGTGCTAACTGGTATTTTCTACCATTTTAAAAGATCAGCAAAAAGAGTTGACAAACTAAAACAAATACAAGAAATGCTGGAGGAACCAACTCTAAAAGTGAAGGAGGTCCATTATGTCAAGTGATAGTAGTTTACAAAGTGGTTCAGACCGTTCATCACACCCTTGGCTCCATTCTCACTTTTTTTTGCAATGATATGGATGCTAGAGCAAAAGGTTATGCCTTAAAAATGTCAAAATATGACTTTATTATGACAACCTATATGTTAATGGATGTACCTACTGTAATTACACAGCTCAGTGTAGTGTTTCAGAAAAGACATCTGGATATCACTATGGTCCAGGTGAGTTTGGAGAAGTGCTTTTCCGATTTAGAAAAAATAAAAGCTGGAACCAAGGAAAAAATATATCTACATGAAGTGGAGAGGGATATCCAGGAAGATGAGCAGGGACTGCTGGTGATCAAGGGGCATTACATACCAAGGGAAGGCAAAAACCTTACAATCAAGGACCATTTCATTGACCAGTTGGTTGCAAATAGTACAGTTATGTAAGAACTTACCGTAACAGTAGATCTTCGAGAACAGCTCTTGCAGCAGGTTACACCATTAGGACTGAAGCCGGCATGCGTCAGGACCCCACGGAAATTTTCTAGCTAGCAGTCTTCAGCGGGGACCACCTCCAACGTCGGTCCCGCCCCCAACGTCAGGCGTAGTACATTAGGAGGCGGTCCCACCAGAATCCCCAGTTCTCCCGCCGGAGACTTCCGGTCGCTGGATGACATCAGAAGAGGAGACCGAGGACCCGCCATCAGATGGCCAAAACTAAGGGCCGACCTTTCCAATCCTAAGGATAGTGTAGGCTGGAACCTACTTCCTCCAAGGGGGAATGGTGGGCGGGAAGGTACCTGCTGCAAGAGCTGTTCTCGAAGATCTACTGTTACGGTAAGTTCTTATGTAACTGTACTATCTTCTTCAAGGTACAGCTCTTGCAGCAGGTTACACCATTAGGACTGATTCCCAAGCAATGGTGCCTTGAAAGGCCCTCGGGAGGAGGCAATACGGAGATTCAGACCCGTCCTGAGCCTAAGACAGGAGGCCCTGAAGAACAGCAAGGCTGAAACCCGCTCTTCGCCTTGAGGCGATATCCAGGCTATAATGTCTGATAAAAGTGTGCACCGAACTCCAGGTGGCTGCGGCACTTATGGCCAATGTAGATATGTTCTTCAGTGCCACAAAGGAGGTAACCACTCTTCTTGTTGAATGGCCCTTGACCACTCCTAGTAAGGGTTTCTTAAGCTTGTCATAGCAAAACGAGATACACTGAATGAGCCAGAGTGAAAGGGTCTGTTTTGAAACTAGGGCCCCTTTCATCCTCTCAGCGAATGAAACGAACAGCTGCTCCACTTTCCGGTGCTGTTTGGTTCTGGTTAAATAATATCTGAGACACCTGTGAAGCTCCAGGGTGTGGAGCAGTGCTTATCCTCGATTGGCGTACTTAGGAAAGTACACTGGTAAATCAATGTCCTGGTTAAGAGTGAGGGCTGAAACCACCTTAGGCAGGAACTTAGGATTCGTCCTCAGGGACACCCTATCCTGATGAAAAATTAAGTAAGGCTCCTTGCACATGACAGCATGTAATTCGGAGATTCTTCTCGCCAAAGTAACGGCAACCAAAAACAACGTTTTCCACAACAGAAAACGTAGCTCGCAATCTGCAGCAGAATCAAACAGTGGCAGCGTAAGCTGCTCCAGGATGAAAGGTAGATCCCAGGGAGGGACGGGATCCTTAATGGGCAGCCTAAGGTGGAGGACCCCCCCTTAAAAAGGCACGAGTGGTATCCAGCTGGGCCACCATGCGTTGGTCTATGGGGACATGATAAGCTGAGATTGCACAAAGGTGCACTTTGATCGAGGAGTAAGCTAACCCGGATTGAAAGAGGAAAAGCAGGTACTCCAGAACCAGCTTCTCGGGACAGTCTAAGGGCGAGAAACCACGTGCCTGAGACCACAGGCAAAACCTGCGCCACTTCATGGCATATGTTGCGTGTGTCGCTGGTTTTCTGGCGGCAGAAAGTACCTCCGCCACCTCTTGCAAGACCCCGTGTCGCAACATGGCTATGTCTCTAGGAGCCAAGCATGCAGGTTCAATGAATGTAAGTCCGGGTGGACTAGTGAACCCTCCTCCTGAGACAACAGGTGGGAGCTGATTGGCAAAGGAAGCGGAGGTTCCCGGGACAACTGATTCAGAAGCGGGAACCAAATTTACCTGGGCCAAAAAGGCGCTATCAAAATAAGCGTCGCGTGCTCCCTGCGAAGTTTGAGAAGGACTCTCTGGATCAACGGGAAAGGAGGGAAGGCGTAGAGGAATCTGCCCGCCCAGGAGAGGGACAACGCGTCTCGCCAGAAAACACCAGGCCCTGGATCTAGCGAGCAAAAATTGGGCAGTTTTGCGTTGGATGGGGAGGCGAATAGATCTAATTCTGGAGTACCCCAAGTTCCCACTCGTGGACTCTGGCCTGGGAACGACTCAGGCTGTCTGCGACAGTGTTGTCCACCCCGGGAACGTGAACTGCAATGAGGTTTGCGCCGTGTCATACTACCCATTCCCACACCCTCATGGCCTCCCTGCAAAAGGGGTAGGAGTGTGTGCCTCCTTGTTTGTTGAGGTAATACATCACCGCAGTATTGTCTGTTTGTAACAGGAGAGTACTCGGTGGAATCTCCGACTGGAAGGCTTGCAGGGCATAAAGGACCGCCCTCATCTCCAATATGTTGATATGGAGATGAGATTCCTGGGTAGTCCATGTTCCCTGAGACCTCACCCTGTTCAAGTGCGCTCCCCACCCCAGCCCTGAGGCATGTGTGGAGAGTGTTATCACCGGGGACGACGCTGTGAAGGGAACCCTCACTGAGAGGGTTCCCGGATCTAGCCACCATTGCCAGTCCTGAACCACGGTCTTCGTGATTCTGACTGGCTGCTGCAGATGGTCTTGCCTTTGGTCCCACTGCACCCTTAACATCCACTGGGTTACCCGCATGTGGAGTCTTGCCATCGGGACCGTTGGAATGGCCGCAGCCATGTGTCCGAGCAGGCGAAGGACCAATCTGGCCGGGACGGTCTTCCTCGCTGACATGTCCCTTATGAGGGATCGTATGCGTTCCACTCTGTCTTCGGGAAGAAAGGCTTTCCCCTTGATGGTGTCCAGAACTGCCTCTATGAACTACAGTTTCTGGGACGGTACCAGGAGAGATTTCTCGTAGTTGATTAAGATGCCCAGACACTGAAAGAGAACCTGGGTACACTGAATGGCCAGCAGCAATGCCTCCTTGGAGGAGGCCATGAAAAGCCAGTCGTCCAGGTACGGGAACATGTAGTGGCCCTGTCTCCTCAGAGACGATGCCACGACTGCCATGCACTTGGTGAATACCCTTGGTGCTGATGACAGCCCGAAAGGAAGTGCTCGGAACTGGTAGTGGCGACCGAGAAACTCGAAGCGCAGGAACTTCCTGTGCGCCTGAGCAATAGGGATGTGCAGGTAGGCGTCCTGCATGTCTAGAGATGCCAAGAAAGCATCCTTCTTCAGCATGGGGATTAGTCCTGGGAGGGTCACCATGCGGAAGCGCTTGTAAACGACCGACATATTGAGGTCGCTGAGGTCCAAGATTGGACGGAGGTCCCCTGTTTTCTTTGGAACCAGGAAGAAGTGTGAATAATAACCTGCTCCTGTCTGGTTCCCTGGAACGTGCTCCACAGCTTCTTTCTGTAGAAGTGTGAGCACTTCCTGCTTTATGAGCAGAGCGTGCTGACCCGAGTAACGGGAGAGCAGAGGAGGCCTTGTGGGGGGCTTGTCTAGGAATTCTATATAGTGGCCTTTTTCGACCAACTGTAGCACCCACCTGTTGGTGGTGATCGAGCCACCCTGGCAAGTGGTCTGCGATGCGACCCCCGACCTTTGTTTCCTGTTGATCCTGAGGAGGGGCGGGGGCCGGGGTGGCAGCAGAGGGTCCTGCAGGTTGGGCCGACTTGGTAGCACGTTGGCCCCTACTTGAGGACGTCTTGATCTGGGCTTTCCGGGAAAAGGAGCCCCTCTGTTGCTGACCGGAACGAGGTTGTTGCCTCTGAATCGGCTGCAAAAACGACTCTGGTTCCTACGAAAGGAACTGAGTCTAGATCTGTACATGGCCTGGACAGATCTAACAGCCTTCCAGCCTCCTGTAATTTGGTGATGATCTTTTCTGAGGCATCACCAAACAAAACTCCGCCATGAAAGGGGGCGTCCATAATGTTTTTCTGGACGTCCGGGGTAAACCCGGAGACACGGAGCCATGAGTGTCTCCGGAGACATACTCCTGAGGCTGCCGCTCTGGCCAAAGAGTCATACGCGGCTTGGAGCACTTGGGTCCCTACGTCTGAACCCGTGCAGAAGAGCTGGAGGAGTTCCTCCTTTTGGCCACCGTCTGGCAATTTCTCTGCCAGTTCCTATCCCTGTTCCCACAGTGCGTTCTGGAACTGAACCATGTGGGTCAGGTAATTCAACGATCTAATGGCGCAAGTCGCGGCCACGTAAGTGTGCCTACCCAGCACGTCCAGTTACTTGGACTCCGGGTCCGGTGGCTGCGTGCTCAGATGTTGCAGTCTCTGAGACCGGTCATGAGAGGCTGTAATGACCAGGGAGTTGGCCAGAGGATGGTTAGCCAGGTACTGGTCCTCCCTTGGGGCCCTGTACAGGCGGTCAGCCTTCTTCGGCATTGCCAGGGTCGAATGTGGATGCTTCCACGCTGCCTTGGTGACGTCCACGAAGGTGTCCACCAAGGGTGGCACTACCACAGGCTTGGGATCCTTTTGCCGAAGGTGGCAGGCAAGGCGTAGTCTTTCGGGGTCGAGTTCCTCCGCATCCCATCCCATGTTCTCTTGGATGTGTCTCATTATCTCGGAGAATGAGGGATCATCTGGAGGAGACCTAGGGAGGTCGCGTGGGTCCGGAGAAGGGATGCCGATTGGTGAGGGAGACCTGGAGCATTCAGAGATGTCAGATCTGGAGTCCTCCGTAGATGGCAAATACCGACGTCTTCTGGGTCTCTTGGGGCTGGGTGACCCTGAAGAGGATCTCGATGGAGGCCTTCTCTTCTCTGTAGATCTGCCCCTGGGAGGTGCTGCTGGCTCCTGGGGGGAAGGTGCTTGGCCTGCTGTCCCTTTTGGCGAAGGAGGGGGCGCAGGCGTCGGTGGTGCCACGGGTGCGGGAGGAGGGTGCGTGGTGACCACATCCTTTTTGACGGTGTCCCACCAGAAAGTGATGAGCTCCTTCACTTCTGCCAAGTTGAGGCCCGACGATGGGCCGGGCGCCGGTGGCCTGTCGTCGGGGCCGGGCATCGGCTCCCCGGGGGTCTCCGGTTCTGGGGAGGGTTCCCGTGGGAGCTCGATGGGTCCGGAATCGCCCGCCTGGTCTTCGGGCTGAATGGACTCCTCCTCCGACAATGCCTCCTGACCGACGTCAGTAGGCAGTGATGTGGTTCTTCTGGTTGCGGTATCTGACACCGGTCCCCCCGCCGGCGTCCTGGGGGGTGAATGCCTGACCGGCAACGGGGGACAAACTGCCGCCGGTTCATGGGAGTGTTTGTGAACCTTGGCCGACGTCGGATGGGCCAATGTTGGGTCTGACGTCTGTTTAAGGGAGGTCAGCTCCTTGGTCTTGCGTTGGGGTGGCGGCAGCAGGGAGACTGACCAGACATTGGAAGCCGAGTGCCGGGACGAGGACTTGTGATGCTCCCCTGACCTTAGCTGAAGAAGCGGGCCTGGAGGTCTTGGCAGGCCGCAGAGTCGAAGAACCGCTGGCTGATTTGACCACGACCGGGGAGGGCTGAGAGTGGGCTCTAGACGGGGAGCGGTCCGACCTGGAGCCGGAGCTGCGGGAGTCCGAGGCCCTAGAGGGGGATCTAGGTCTCACCTTCTCCCGATGCTTCTCGTGGTGCCTGTGTGACTTGCCCGAAGATTCCCCTCTGGAGGAAGGTTCCATGGCCTTGAGCTTTTCTTCAAGGAGGAAAGCCTGGACAGCCTTCTGTCGGCGGATTCTGGTTCAGCTGTTAAAGCCCTGGCAGAAGGAGCAAGCCTGGGGTGTCGTGGTCTGGGCCCAGGCACCGAATGCAGGCCGAATGAGGGTCTTTGAACGGAATCTGCTTCCCACAGGCACACTTCGAAGAATGGCCCTCCACTGAAGTTGGGGAGGACATCAGACGAAGAAAGGCTGTCTTGAAGAAGGACTTCTTCCAAAGTTTGGATTTCTGAAAAGATTTCCTGGTCGTCGCGTGCTAGACTAACCAAAGAGGTTGAGACATGCAAGTCGACGGCGGGAAAGAACTGGGGATTCTGGCGGGACCGCTTCCTAATCTACTACGCCTGACGTCGGGGGTGGGACCGACGTCGGAGGTGGTCCCCGCTGAAGACTGCTAGCTAGAAAATTTCCGTGGGGTCCTGACGCCTGCCGGCTTCAGTCCTAATGGTGTAACCTGCTGCAAGAGCTGTACCTCGAAGAAGATTTAAAAGATTCCCCTGGGTATGATGGAAACAAGTTGGCTGCTTTTGGAATACTGGGTCTTAGGCCAGTCAGCAGCCTTTCTAGAAACAAACTCGAAACCTGGGGAAATGAACAAATTCTCGTGCTGCTTGATCATTACAGTCAAGAGCAGAGAGACAAACAGTTTGAGACTGTGGCACCACCACTTGTGGATACAGACTGCACCAAAGCAGAATGGGAACTGCTGAAGCCACTTGTTGTGAGAGAGGTGTAACCAAGGGACAACAAACAAACTCTTTGGGGGTTCATCAACAAATATTACAAGTCAGATTTCCCAAAGCTATTGACATTTGCTGCACTGGCATTAACTGCCCCCGTCCATACAGCAGATTGTGAGAGGGGCTTCAATGCCCAGAACACTGTAAAAACTAGTATGAGAAATAGGCTGTCTGCTACTACAGTCAATCATCTGCTGACTGTTGCAATTGAGGGACCTTGCCAGATTGACTTTGATTTCCTTTCTGCTGTCAATATGTGGAGGGAGAAAAAGCAAAGGAGGTTATTCCAGCATGTGGACTGTACTGACTGACTTTTGAGCAGAAAACTAAACTGACTGTACACTGCGTTTAACTTACTACTGCAGAAAACAGTGATGTAAAAAAAAAATTCTAAATAATTTAATTTATCCACCTTGATATGCCTTATTTAATTAAGCAAACCTATTCTTGGCTATTTCTGTATTCTACCGGGTAACCGACCTAATAACTGTGATATCCCAGGACTCTAACTTGGTTGACTATTTTTCTTTAAAGTGCCTGGCCCTCTTCTTCCAAAATGATTTAGCTCTCATAACAGTGTAAGTTAAACTGTAGTGCTTTTTTTCCACCACATTGTGGACAGACATGAACATTTAAGACCTCCTCCCCTGCTGCCTCATCCTGATCTTGATGCCAGACAGCCAGAGATGGCTTCTTGTTCTTTCTTGTAAACTGCTATCCACCTCATATCATGTAACCCCTACTTTTCTTCTGACTTCTCATAAACCTTCATGTGACAGAGTCAGACATGATGTTTGTGCATGATGCATTGCTACCCAGAGAAATCTGCCAAAGTTTCCAGTAGACTTCATTCTGTCAAATACAGTGATAGTTCGAACCACTCTGACTCTTCAGTTGATATATTTTATTCTCAAGGACTTCACACGCCTCATGAATAATTATATAGTTAACTTCTTATACAACCTGCAGTATTTCAGCACAGCAGCCAGGCTGTACACAATTTCCCCACTCGTACAGAATTCTAGTTAATGAACCCACTGCTCTTCTTCTGAAGCCAGTGCTAAATAATTATTTTATTCTCTTCTCAAATTGTGTGCCCTGTCTGCCCTGCTGCTAAGCAGATAAATACCAAGGGGGCACAATTGAATGAAGTTCCGGAGGACTCTGCAGTATTCCTGCATTTCTTGTTTTCTTAATTCAACTTAATGACCAGTATGTCACAGTGAGGCTAGTAATTCAGTTATCCTGGCTTCCTCATGTGTGAAGCTCATTTTAATACATACAGTGAGCTCCCCGTTGATGCCCTTGCTGTACAGTTCAAAACCACTTTGTCATGATACTGTGACATGCTAACAGTCATTTTTCAATATCAATCTCATTCTGCGTAGTTAAAATTCTTTTTTTTTTTTTTTTAAGAAATGTCATGTATGGCCCACATTTTTCATAAAATGATCCACCTTTTCAGTGGCCAGAGGGTCATTTGACCCACGAAATTTGGTTTCTAGAATGAACGCTGCATAAAGAAGCCATGCATGACTATGTATGTGTTAGTAGTTAGTTACATAGGTCACAGATGTACATGAATTAACTATACCTGAAGATCTCGCTCATAACTGTCATCGGTAAAATGTAAAGAACAGGTGACAGTATTTCTACTGCTGGTATCTGGCAGCTTTTCCCTCTTGATGCCTACTTTCCACCTTAAACAGAAAGAAGCATCTTGTGGAAAAGTGGGAAATGACAAGCACCTGCATTCTGATTTTTGGCTGTCACTGTTGCAGCTGACAATGACTACACCTGGGCGAGCCGGGACTGACTCAGGCCAAGCTCGAACTAAAAGAGGCAGCAGGCTCAGCTTGTCTGTAGTTGCAAATTCCGAGCCATGAGCTGAGCCAATGAGATCATCAAACAGATTAATTCTGTGGCGCCATGGCACGCTGTGCTCTGTGCGAATGCAACTGCAGGCAGACTAATTTTTAAATTTTTTTCGAATTGGCCCATCAGATTCAAATGATCAAATCCACTGAAGCAAGCAGCTTTCACTTCAGTCAGTTCGTTGGTAGTGATTGTTTTTTTCTATGGACAAATGCAATGGCCGGGAATTGGGATTTGATTTCTATTTCTGTGGTGGTGGGTGCCAGCGGGGTGCGGGGGCAGCTAGCTGGGTGTAAAACATGGATTGGAGCCATAGGTCTACCGTGACTGTCACTTACTTCTTCTCTCACACTCCGACTCTGTCCTCCTGTGTTAGCGCAAGATTCGTGCAGAGCCGCCTCAGTCAGCCAATTGAATGCTCATGAGCGCAGTAGTCAGGAGGTGGGACTAGGGTAGGGATGGGGTCGGGGTTAGGAGGAATGTCTGACTGTCTGAGTGACGTAAAGTGGGTGTCAGACAGTGGCATGCCGCATGGCCGGTCATAAAGAGTTCTCTATCCCGAGTCCATCGTCAGGTCGCTCGTGTCCTCCTCTGTAGCAGCAGCTAGCTGAAGCAACTAATAAACAAATAGTAGCACACTGACTGCAGTTGAGTTCGACGGTCGAGTCGATTACACTGTTGGCTTAGCTAGACAAGCTAGCCACTCACTACAGTTGAGAGAGAGAGAGAGTCAGAGATCACGGATCAGATTCACGCCTGGCGACTCCAATTAAGGGGAACAGAGAACTCCTAAACTCAGAGGAAAAACAGAAGATCGATCTGATCAGAGAGGACAGAGAACAGGAGAGTCCTTGTCCTTCCCTGACTTGTCTCTGAACGAATGGACTGAGTCCCTCCAGGCAACAGCCCAGATGCCCAAGTAAGTCAAAAAGCAAAAGTGCAGGGCAGGCAGGGCCGCAGGCCTTGAAAATAAATTTAAAATAATATCATAATTGTTGGCGCTGGTGGTGGGGCTGTGGCTGGTGTGGGGGATTGGGGTTGGGGATCAGTTCTTTCTTGCAGGCCTTGAAACCCCATCATTGCGTTGGCTTGAGAGGTCATGGTGGGGGCATGGGGGGGTCAGGGGGATCAATTATTTCTTGCTGCTGGCTAGGCGAGGAGAGATTTGAGTGTAGCACAAGCACTAGTGCAGGGCAGGCCACTAAATAAATTTGAAAATAATATTGCTGCCGGTGCCGGGTGCTGTGGTGTGGGGACCTCGGTGGTGGGTGGGGGAGTGAGGATCAGTTCTTTCTTGCTGGCTGTGAGATTCTGCGAGGACTGGGAGAGACTGAGTGTAGCGTAGCAAAGCAAGCACTAGTGCTGGCCTGGCTTTAAATTTATAAATATAGTTTGTGGTGCCGGGAGCTGTGGGTGGGGAGCGGGGTTGGGGTTGGGGATCAGTTCTTTCTTGCAGGCCTTGAAAGTTGAAACCCCATCATTGCGTTGGCTTGGGAGGTCACGGTGGGGGCCTGGGGGGTGATCAATTAGTTCTTGCTTAAGTTGCTGCTGTACTAGCTAGGAGAGAGAGAGATTTGAATATAGCACAAGCATTAGTGGGGGCAGGCCAGTTGAAAGTAAATTTTAAATAATATTGTTGGCGTGCCGGGGCTGTGGCATGGGGCCTGGGGGGTGGGGAGTGGGGATCAGTGCTTTCTTGCAGGCCTAGAAAATGAAACCCCATCATTGCGTTGGCTTGGGAGGTCATAGATGGGTGCCTGGGGAGATTTGGGAGGATCAATTCTTTCTTGCTGGCTGTGAGAATCTGAGAGAAGAGACTGAGTGTAATGAGAACTAATGCAGGCCTGGCTTGAAATTTGAAAATAATATCGTTGGCAGTGCCAGGAGCTGGGGGGGGAGTTGGACACAAGTTGTTTCTTGCAGGCCTTGAAACCCCATCATGGCGTTGGCTTGGGAGGTCATAGGTGGGTGCCTGGGGGGGGATTTGGGGGATCAATTCTTTGTTGCTGGCTGTGAGAGTCTGAGAGGAGAGACTGAGTGTAGTAAGCACTAGTGCAGGCCTGACTTGAAATTTGAAAATAATATCTTGGCGGTGCCAGATGCTGCGGGTTGGGGGCCAGTTCTTTCTTGCAGGCCTTGAAACCCCATCATTGCGTTGGGCTTGGGAGGTCATGGTGGGGGCCTGGAGGGGATCAATTATTTCTTGCTGCTGTGCTGGCTAGGAGAGGAGAGATTTCAGTGTAGCACAAGCACTAGTGCAGGCATAGGCACCGGAGCAGGGGGAGGGCACCCGGGCCATTGCCCCACCACTTTAAAATGAAGGAGGGCATGGCCTGGGCACTTTTGTTTTGTAGAACTCAGTCGCCCTAAAAAGCATTCCCGGTCCCAAATCTCACAAAAACCCACAAACTAATAAATTTATATCAGTCAGTCCATCCTTAGTTACAATTTCCTTCAGATTCCTCAAAATGCAATTACCGTTACATAGAAACATAGACTTTGACGGCAGATAAGGACCGCTTGGCCCATCTAGTCTGCCCATTTCCCTACCTACAGGATAGGCCGCAGATCCTAGTTAACCAACAGCCTATTTTTTCCTACCCCCCACAAGAATTGCCTTATGTCTGTCCCATGCATTTTTGAATTCTCCCACAGTTTTAGACCCACAACCTCCTCAGGAAGGCTGTTCCATGCATCGACTACTCTCTGTGAAATAATACTTCCTCACATTGCCCTGAACCTCCCTCTATCTTTAAATTGTGTCCCTTGTTCTTGCACGCTCTTTTTCTGAAAGATGCTACCTCTTGGACTTTGTTGATTCCACTGAGGTACTTAAAGTTTCTATCATGTCTCCCCTCTCCCTTCTTTCCTCAAGGGTATACATATTAAGCTCCTTTAGTCTCTCCTCGTACGGCTTCTCTTGCAGACCCCGCACCATTTTAGTTGCCCTCCTCTGGACTGCTTCTATCCTGTCTATGTCCTTGTGGAGATGGGGTCTCCAGAACTGGACGCAGTAATCCAGATGGGGTCTCACCAACTGTCTGTACAGAGGGATAACAACTTCCTGTTTTCTGCTGGTGATGCCTCTCCCTATGCATCCCAGTATACCCCCAGCCCTCCCTACTGCGTTCTCACATTGCTTGCTAACCTTAAGGTCATCTGATATGATTATCCCCAGGTCCCTTTCCTTTTTTGTTGTTGTTACTACCTCCCCATTGTGTATTCTTCCCTTGGTTCTTGTTTCCAGGTGCATTATTTTGCACTTCTTTGCATTGAATCCAAGCTGCCATACTTCCGACCATTCCTCCAACTCTGCAAGTCCCTTCTCATCCTTTCCACGCCTCCTTGTGTATCAACCCTGTTGCAGATCTTTGTGTCATCTGCAAGAGGCATACTTTTCCTTCCAGTCCCTCTGCAATGTCACTTATGAAGACATTAAAAGGACTGGACCCAGTACTACTCCTCACGGTCCCACTAGTAACCCCTCTTTCTTCAGAGTGGACTCCATTTACAATTACCTTCTGTGTCCTGTTGTCCAGCCAATGTTTTACTTAGGCTACCACCCTGGGACCCACTCCCAGGCTGGTTAATTTGACTATTAATCTTTGTGTGGGACTGTGTCAAATGCCTTGCTAAAGTCTAGGTAGGCCATGTCCACAGCCCCTCCCTGGTCTACTACTTTGGTCACCCAGTCAATGAAATCTATCAGATTTGTCTGACATGACCTTCTCGCTGTGAACCCATGCTGCCTTGGGTCCTGTGCCCCACTGGCCTCCAGGTACTCAACAATTCTTTCCTTCAGAAGTGACTCCATCACTTTCCCTACCACAGAGGTCAAACTGACAGGTCTGTAGTTTCCTGCCTCTGTCTTGGTCCCACTTTTATGAAGGGGAATCACATCCGCCTTCCTCCAGTCCTCAGGTACCACACCATCCTCCCATGATTTATTAAAAAGAGTAGCCAGTGGTTTCACTAGTTCCCCCCTTAATTCTTTTAGAATTCTGGGGTGAATTCCATCAGGTCCCATTGCTTTGTCCACCTTCAGTTTTAGGAGTTCTTGCAGAACCCTTTCTTCTGTGAAAGGACTGGGATCGACCCCTATCAAGAGTGCTTCTGTTAATTGGATTAGGCACTCTCCTCTTTTGTGAATACTGAGGAGAAATATTCGTTCAGTATCCCTGCTTTTTCACTGTCCCCCTCTGCCCACCCACCGTTCATTCTCTTCAGCCTCACTATTGCTCCCTTTGTCTTTCTACACTCACTGATGTACCTATAAATGGTTTTATTCCCCTTCTTAACCAAGTTAGCTATCTTTTTCTCAGTTTGGGCCTTTGCTATTCTGACTTCCCTTCCTGCTTCCTTCTGTCTTAACTGGTACAGCCGTCTGTCCTTCTCCTTCTGTGTTTCCTTATACTTCCGAAATGCTATCTTTTTCTTCCTGACTTTTACAGCCACCTCTTTTGAGAACCATAGTGGCTTTTTCTTTCGTTTTGATTTGTTTATTTGCTTCACACAAAGGCTTGTTGCCTCTGTGATGGCAGTTTTGATGATTCCCCATTGTTGCTCCACACCTCCCTTCTAGCCTGTTTGCTAGTGCTTTTCTGAGGCACTCTCCCATCTAGCCAAAGTTAGCCCTACTGAAGTCCAGTACCCTCACTTTTGTATGGCTTAACTCTGTAGCTGAGTTTAACGTGAACCACACTGTTTGATGGTCACTTGTTCCCAGATGGCAACCCACTTCTAGATCTGAGATCCTCTCACTGCCCCCGTTTGAGAGTACGAGGTCTAAGATTGCTCCCTTATGAGTGGGTTCCGAAACTAGCTGTCTGAGGCCTGCCACCTGTAGGGCATCAAGAATGGCCCTACTCTTGGATGTGGCTGCAGCAAATGTGCTCCAGTTAACAGCTGGCATATTATTTGTGAGCAGCCGACACTACTTGCGATCGATCTGACAGGCTTAGCACTGCACTGCCAGTATCTACAACATCACCCGACATCTTCCTTAGTTGGGGTAAGCACTCAGCATACAATCCATCTTTTTTTTTTTTTTTTATGCCCCTCCGATTCCTAGGCTCCAACTGCAATATGCAATTACCGGATCCCGGGATCCGTGAGCCTTGACACTGCCTGCGAATGATCTGACAGACTGAGTGGCTGACCTCCTGACACCCCAGCAGCTGAGCGCTGCAGTGTGTCAGTATCCACAACATTGCCCGACACCTTCAGCCGTCCGTCTTTTTTCTTTTTTTTCCATATGTCCCTGACATGCACTTTGGCATTATGTTTTATATATATATATATATATATATATATATATATCCTTTCATTTCATACCTCTCAACTGTCTCTGATTTTAACAAAAAAAATGTCCTCCTTCCTAAATTTGGCATTTTTTGCCATAGAAGAGTCAGGATTTGATTCATAAAATTTTGTCTGACATTAGTAATACAGTTTAGTTTGCACATAGAAAATACTTTTATCACTATGCCACATACTGTAACAACTTATGGAAGGAATAATTATCATTTTTAAGATGTGTCCCTGATTTTGGTTTTTGCCTCTGATTTTTTAAAGCCTTGTCCCTGATTGGGGGGGGGCACAGTGTTGAGATATATGTATCCCATAGTGCTTTGCATTAGGAGGTTATGTGTGACTGTATTTCTAACAAATACAGAAGCATATAGCCAGATAATCAAAGTCTTGTACTTTTTTTTTTTGACAGGCAGCTAGAATGTTCTTACCCATGTTAGAAAGGAGAATGTAACTGAACTGGGGGGGCGGGGCTGTTATTCCTCTCCATCTAATATTTCACTATGGTTTCAGATTATAAACTGGAATACACAAAAAGACCTGTTTGATTCTGACCCATGCAGCAGTTACAGGCAGCAGGAGCTCAAACAGTCGAGCAAACCAAATGCCAACCCAACCCAGTGAATGGGCACCTGCATTGTTTTCAAAGTAAACCCAGTCTGCAGCAGTAACGGTTCATGCATCCTCTCCGCAGGGCAGCTCCACTGGGGGCTTCTGCAAAAATGGACGAGGGTAGGGGGTGTGAGTTAGGTCTCCCTAAAAGAAAGTCACAAACTCATCTTTACCAAACTTAAATGGAAAAGCCTGCCTTACAACCAACACAGGCATGCATGCACACGCACACACACACACACACACACACTTCTGAACAGCAGGATACAGGGCTGGCATAGCTGGCTGGTGACTACAGTACTGCTTTTACAATACATCTTCATCTCTAAATAAGGAAGCTGCCCAACTATCATCTGATCATGATGATGATGATGATGATGATTGATGATGAAAAGATGAAGATGGGCCAAACCGATTTGAATCTTGCAGAAGTTCTGTCCTATCTCTGCCCTCATCCAGTGACCGTCAGGCAGGAGCTGGCCTCATTTTCCTTCCCTAAATTCCATGATTGCATCTGCATTGTGCCCCCACCCCCAAAACTAGCGTGGCTGGTCCATGTTACCCTGATCGCTAGAGGGTAGGTGCACCTTCATATCTGACTGACATCATCAAAGAGGAAGTGGTGCTGGTTGTGGTACCTGTGGTGTGTCAGGATCAGGTGTCCATAGGCAGAGTGCAGGAGAGCCTCCTACCCATAGCAATCACTGCTATCAGCACCAGTTCAAGACCTACGCCACCCATAGAAAAAAGAAAACAAAATTATGGCGATCTCCAAATCAGCCCCAGCCTGAACCTTGCCACCAGTCTCCCCCATACATGGTTCTGCTCTGGTCTCCTACCATAAGCACAAATTGCCCTAGCCCCCACAATACATTATGATACACACCACCATCAGCACAAGTTGGCGCCCTGCTCCCAGTGCATTACTGCTCCCACATCAGCGCTAGTCTGAGCCCCCCCATATGGTTCTGCTCCTACCATCAGCACCAGTCTGCCCTGCCACTCATACATGATGGTGATGCTCACCATAATTGGCACCAGTATGTGTCCTGCCCCTCCCCCACGCATACATGGTTCTGCTCCCACCATCAGCACCAGTCTGCTCCCCCCCTCCACACACATACATATGGTGATGACCATTACTATCTGCACCATTCTGTGACCCAAGTCCTCCCAATTAGCACCAGTCTGCGACTACAAATCCTCCCCACCTAGAGCATCATGCCCATCCTCCCCACCGTCCCACACAGACCTGCCCTTGGTCTTCAGTTTCATGTCAGCAATCCTTTCTTCTGCTCTGTCTTCCAAAAATAAGCACTCAGCCACCATGCTGAAGGGAGCGAAACAAGCCAGGCAGTATTTTTAGGGCCATTAAGGCTGACCACATGCCCACAGAGGGGGAGGCAAGCCGGATGGCCATGGCGCAAGGGCTGCCGCTCCTCCTCCTCCTCACTATGGCCTGCAGAGCCAGTACTCGTCGCACGCTGCTCGCCCTGCCGCTGCTGCTGTTCGTCTGCCTGGCAGCTCTGGCACGGCCTGGTGCTAATTCCCGACCCTGCAAGTCTGTGACCTTGCCTGGCTCGAGGAAATTCATTTCCATGCAGGGCAGGAAAGCAGTGCACGAGCCTTCGTGATCATCAGTCAGTGAAGTGCACCAACCATGTGAGAGAGAGAAAGAGGAGGTACTGGTACTAGTGGTCGGCAGTAGGACAGATTTGTCAGCCTAGCTGCCGCCTCAGCCTGCCTCTCTACTAGACAACATTGACGACGAGAGGAGAGTGTGGAGAGAGAGAGAGAAAGAGAAGAAGATGACCGAACAGACCAGGTGGCTGAGATGCATCAGGACGGACTCTTAGAGCCGCGAGCTGCTGTCCAGGAGGGAGTGACTGACTGTCATGTCAGTTCAGGTCTGTGACAGCAGTAAAGTTAGACTCGAGTCTCAATTAGAAATTAATAGATGAGAGAGGACAGAGGAGGGTCTGGAGCTTCAAGAAAAGAAGCTGACTAGTCAAACAAGTCCAGTTACAGATATTTGCTGGGCTGGCCCCCTTAAAAAATCAGGTAATCTGTGACTGTGTGAACTGTGTAAATATATATTTCACTTACTTCACAGTACACACTTGTTGTGGTTCTTGATATGGGGGATTGACATACGTACTCTGAATCTGAACTGAAGCTGCTCTAGTTTGAAATCCTCAGTGAGGGAGTTTCTCACTGACTGAACTGAACTACCTTTCAGCAAACAGTCTGTGGTGAGTGTTGTCTGTCTCCTTTCTTCTTAAGACTTCACTCATTCACACTGCAAGTCAATAAATACTCATAAAAGAACAATCACTTTACTTGTCTTTCTTGACTGGGCTGGCCTGTGTTGCACTGCCTGGGTTGAGTGTCTGGGTGGCCCCGCAGCTGCTCCCTTTCATATATTTGTCTCTGTGATGTGAGTGACTATTAATAAATAAACTGAAACAATACAAATACAGGCAGAGCAACAACGTAGTAAGAAGAACTCAACTGAAAGAAGAAGAGGCCTTTTGAAGCAAAACGCCGACTGAGGACTGTCTACAGTCTGCCTTAGAGCGAGATTCAAGTGTCTGACTACTGACTGCAAATCTACAATTTTAAGGTAAGTGCACCCACGCGGGTGGCTTCTCTGCTTCCGGCTTGCTCTTTCTTAACATTTTGGTTGCCCTCTGTCCCCTGTTGGCCAAAGAACAATAAATAATATTAATATGACCAGCAGTTGTGGAATGGTTTAGAGCATATCTCTATAATAGAGGCCAGTATGTAATAATTGAGCAGTGGAAATCACAAATTGGTAAATTAACAAAGGGTGTGCCACAAGGTTCCTTGTTGGGACCATTATTGTACAATGTATATGTTAATTCCATAAGATTTTCTAATCCTGATATAAAGTTTCATCTATATGCAGATGACACGATAATTTATTTCTCTGGACGATGTAATACCCACATAGAAAGTGAATTACAAATAGCATTTGATGAACTGCAGCATCTCCTAGGCTCATACAAATTAATCTTAAACTCAAAAAAATCACAAACTATGTATTTCCAAAGAAAAGTTAGCCGAGAAATGTCTGAGGGAGTCCTACGTATAAAAACTATAGATGGCCATATTTTAGAACAGGTGGATTGTTATAAATATTTGGGGGTATATTTTGATTGTTTTCTAAAATGGGATAAACATATAGAATATTTGATAAAGTTAATAGATGGATGGCGGCATTATATAAGATTAAACATTGTACAACATATGAAATCAGAAATCATTTAATAAATACTATAATACTTCCCTTATTGGATTATGGAGACTTAATTTATTTAGGGGCAAACTCAATATTAATGGGGAAACTAGAGATAGTATATAATAAAATGGCATGGTATATTATAATGGCACCTAGAAGGACACATAGGCAGGATTTATATCATAATTTAGGGTGATTTACATTAAAGGATAGAAGATCTCTACATATATTGCTATATATGGAGAAATGTTTTTCTGATAAAGTACCAGGATATATAAAAGATGACTTGCCGGAAAGAAGGATTAAATCTAGTCTTAGGGCAGCGAGAGAAATAGAATATTTCCCACCAAAATATAGTACAAAAATGGGCAGAGGCCATTTTTTCCATCAAGGGCCAACTCTTTGGAATACACTACCAGTGGAGCTTAGGATAGGTAATGGCAGAAGGAAGGTTGGTCAGATTAAAAACTGGTTCAGATTAAGTAGGGTATAGAAATGTTATTAAATAATAATTAGGAAAGGTGTTGCAATATTCTTGATAAACTGAAGTGATATAATATGCCTTTGTAAGAGTCGCATGTATGCACATAGAATGTATTGTATGAATGTTGTATATTTGTATCTGGATTATGTGAATCCTGTATTTATTTATTTTTATATTGTGATTTTGTTTTAAGTATTGCTTGGAATATCTTAATGACGGATCTCACTGGAAATGAGTCCCGACTCAGTTGAGTAACCAATGCATTGTTTGGAATGAATAACATTTTTACTTACTTACTATTTATGAAGCAAAATTAATGTGCAATACATCATACTGTGGTGTACATACACATTATGTATGTACACACTACACACTATGGTATGCTGAGCACTGCATATTAATTTATTTAATTAAGGGTGTTCCCTGGTGTTTTGGCAACTCCATGACAGTTATTTTTTTGCCCAGTACATGGCAGTACTCTAAGCATTTAAAATCAATATTAAAAAACATGGGTTGCCATGCTTATTTCTGAGTTACACACCAATCAGCACGTGCTGGATATTTCAATAAGCCCTGGTAGTCAGGTGGTAACCCACCTCCCTCCCCATAGCCACAAGGGGTGGGGGTGCCACTGGACCACTAAGGTTGTATTACACTATGGGGCACCGGAGATTTATCCAGGAGGACTGTTATCAAGGCTCATGTTTTATAACCATTATTATATATAAAAATGATTGAAAAGGTGCCACCCATACAGTACAATGGAGTGCGTCCTCGCACTCTCCCTGGCATTGCACCATAAATTTGCAGAGCGTGGGGGTGGAGCATGGGCGGCACCAGAAACTGGGAAGTCCCTGGGATCCAGTATTTGTGATTTTATGAGCAGCGCTCTAATTCTTTACTGACTGGATTGTTTCTGGCAAGATTTACACTAGAAGCAGCCCCATGAGGTACAGCACCTATATATCAGGTGCAGGGGCTGATTCATTTTACGTGGTAGGTTTCTTTGAAGATGGCTGCAATTCACCATGTTTAGAAATCAGTTTAGACTGTGAACTTTTAGAAAACTTAAAGAAAATGGCTATACCTCGGACTAGGAATGAAAGAAAATGAAAATATGTATCTTGATATTTTTGCCAGACAAATATTACTATTGAAAAATGTGTGTGGTTACTAAGAAATACTGCTGCTTTATCCTAGTAGAGGTGGTCATGGAGGGGGGGGGGCCTGTTCTGCATAGATATGATCTGTTCTGTTGCAGAAGCAGTCAACCCTCACAGCCACCTTTCATCACAAGATGCTTAAGCAATAAGGCATGACCAGGGGTTGATCGCCCCCTATGGGTGTAATGTGGCACGAGGCACAGTTGAGTGCCATATTGGCCCAGGGGGTGATTAACTGACATTTAATCTAACTCATGGGAGTGCCTTATTGCTATTATAGAAACTGTTACAAAAGAGAAGTGTTACAAGTATGCTTTTTTCATGTTTTCAATATCAACGGGGTGATAGAAACTAGTTCTTTCAACAACAGTTTAATAACGTTGTTTCAGAATCAGAATGCATCATTCCAGTTATTCAGCGGTGCTAGACAATGGAATGCTAACTGGAAGAATTCATGTCCCGTGGTGATCAGGATGTACATGACAGTCCTGCTGTTGATAACCTGTTATTTTGTGTGTTTTTTTGGGGACATGGTTGTTTGGTGGTGGTGGGGGGGGAGCTGGTTGCCTTGTAATAATAGTCTTTCTCCTTCCGCTTTGGGTCACAGCAGGGCAGAATAGAAGGCAGAACCTACCATGTTTTTGTCTGTTTTGATTGACTCACTGACTGCCATCTACCTTGTCTGCTGTATTTTGATCGCGCTTTGGATGTTGGATGAAACAGTATGTCAGACATGGTTAGTTGTGGTGGTGGTGGGCGTGGAACTCGTGGGGTGGGGAATGTGTTGTCTATAGGACTTACACAGGTTGGGGTAGTGTACTGTGCTATGCAGCATGCGTGGATGAAACAGTATGTCAGACATGGTTAGTTGTGGTGGTGGTGAGCGTGGAACTCGTGGGGTGGGGGAATGTGTTGTCCATAGGACTTCACAGGTTGGGGTAGTGTACTGTGCTATGCAGCATGTGCGGATGTGTCTTTTGCCTCTTGTTCCCCTAAGCACTGAATCTCGGCCACCTCACATGACATCATTAAAGACAGTGGCCTGCATCATTGATTGCATGCGTATTTCTGATTTGGGGTGGGGGTGCAAGGTGGGGTGGGGAGGGGTGGTTGTGGTTGTTTGTCCTATTGGTCACCATTGCCTAATTCTTGCATACTGTTTGTTTCATGTGTAAATGAATTAATTTTACCAATTGCCATGACGTGTTTGGCTGCTTTTTTGAACTGAAGCACATCTGATCTGCTGTTATTAACACAAGTTCAGGATTCATTGCTGCTGCTCTACACTACATAAAAAATACATACTGTCTGAGTGAAATTGTTATATAGTCTGGTGACGGTGGTTGCTGCCCAGGGGAGAGGGATACCTAGGCAGTACAGTACTGTTGCTATTCCGTAGATCGGAGGTTCTGTGCCATATGACATTTTCAAGAAGGGTTAACAACAGAGTGATGTCATAACAATGGCATAACAAGGTTGTAATCTGCTTGATTTCAGTTAATAATAAGGGCCACCCATACATTATATCTTTCTTAGATATGAGTATGAGTGAGCCTGTCAAGGAGCTCTGTCTAAGCAGAGTGGCAACTAGCCAAGAGGGAGCTGAGGGAAGATTTTGGTGTACTGGAGCCATTTGCTACTGGCAAGACTGGACTAATGGGGAAGTGTAAAGACTCGTGATGAGACCCGTCCTAAGCAAAGGTTGTCCCTAGCGTAACCTTGGTAAGTGGGACTGGGAGCCAACACCCACTAGCTATGCTTCATGGGAAAAGATAAAAAGCCAGTCTCTGAAGTAGCCAGATCTGAAATAACTGATCTCTCTCCTACGCTGGTCTCTGGGCTTCAAGACAGATATAACTGTTTTTTATTATTTTTGATCTGCTGAAATGTCTAAAAACTGCCAAAAGTAATTAAATTGTACCATCCTGTGGAACTTGTACCTAAATCCCTGCCTGCTGTGTCCTTCATCAACACCCACACTTCCACACACAGAACCCAGAGGGTGGTGGTTGTAAAGGGTAGAGTTTTCCGGTACCAAAAAGGTCATCTGTGTGGTCCCGCATGACTCGGAACTGACAGTGGGTAGCCTCAAAAGAGGCTCAGCTAGTAATATGGGATAGGTAAAGATGATATACAGGGTTTTAAATAGCCGGTATCGCATCACATTTTGCAATGCAAACCGGCTGATCATGCGAGACAAAACATGGAATGGATAGCATAAAAGTGCGATCCATTTTTTCCATGTCTTTTTTGTGGTTTCTACCTTGTTTGAGGCACGATGTCAGCCACAGTGATGTAATTCATGCAAAATGGGCTTTACTATGCCCATTCTGCCCACGACCTCCACAGTTACTGGCTGCCTGATCCCGCGCTCTGGAAAGTGGCTACATGATGGAAAAAACGTGACTTCAGTGTGTGATACAGTGAGCAAGAAGGAAGAGCAGCTCCCTGAATTGAACACTGCGAGAAGACCGACGTCAGACCTGAGAAAAGCAAAGCTAAAGGTGGGTATTTATTTTTATACTGTGTTCATGGCACTGAAGCATTGATCGTATCCCATGGGGGTAATTCTGTTGTGGTGCAGGTGGGAAGAAATAAAAATGCAGCTTGGGTCAGCCAGGGCCTCATTACAAGTTGGACACAGTGGTGGTTGTTGAAAGGCTGTGGCAGAATACAAACCCCTCCCCACAAGGTGCAGAGCTTTATGGCAAGGTTTAATTATGTGCGACTTGTAGTCTGTACCACTTTTGCCATCGATGATTGTAATCTGCGTGCTGCAATGAGCCCAGCCCAGCCCATAGACTTTCGGCACACCCCTTTCCCACCCATAGCCTCCGAGCTGCTCTGGACCTGGGCTCAGTTGGGACCCTTCCTGCAGAGAATAAAACTTACAGGTAAAGTGCAGGAGTCCTGAGGGGGTTGCTGGAGTCCTGTTTCACTGATCATAGCCATCATCATCAACGAGTCTTGTCTGTGCTGCACGCTGCCCATCCACAGTGTCGACCGCATGTCTGCATGCCGCCCACAGGTTGTTTCTGGCTGAGCCCTGGCTGCAAACAATTTGGATGGGATGGCTCCTTTTCTCTCTCCAGCATGACCGGATAACCCAGCCTTCCACCAATCAGATCACGCTCTGATCCCCCTCCCCACCCTCTGTCCGTGTGGGTGACTGCAGCAGGCCCTGATGATTCCCCATGTGCAAAGTCGAGTCCCCGATACAAAGTCAAGCTGAGTGCCATTGCCTGACCTGCGGAACTTCTGAATCGCAATCAGTCATAGTCGGGATGGCTTCTTTAGCTTAGAGCGCTGCGGGTCTGGCAGCGACTGGAGTCGGGTTATGTGCAACTTCCTCGAGGGAACTACTGTAGGTGGAGTTCATGTTGGGGGGGTTGCTGCATAAAACAATGGGCTCAGACTGTGCTCAGCAGTGTCTGTCAGTGCTGTGACAGTGTTGGGGGAAGGCAAGACCACAGTTAGTTGTCACCAGGGGTGGTCCTCAAGTTTGGGGGGGGGGCTCTGTTCCCCACAGTGTATTCCTTCGATACAGACTGCAGTTATTCTGAATTTGGGCACTCTTAAGGAATTCATTCAGCACTGTAATTGTGCCCAAGAGCTGGGGCCTGCCTGCCACATGGGAGGGAGGAGGAGACTCAGGAGTGGGGAGTTCTTACATGAGCTGCCTGGTGGTGGTCTCAGAGGCACTTCAGGGTCATGTGTGTGGGTGACAACTGCTTTGCGCAGCCCCGGGGTTCTAACTGGCATAGTCTCATGATTGCCTTATTTATGTGCCTAGTGATCCATGATCCGGGGGGCTGAGGCAATGCAAGACACATCAGTCCCCGGGACAAGCTACTGTCTGTCACACTGATTACGTGTAAGAGAACTGCTCTTGCAGGCCCTGTGTGGAAAAGTACCATCTGGGCTGCTTGTTGGAGGCCCTCAGTGCAAGCGCCATTAGTTGCAATGTGTGGGCCTGACTTCACCAAGGCCCTCTAAGTGACAAAGCCCACTCTGCCCCCTCTGGGATGTTTCAGTTTTGTCAGGCCGAGCATTGGGTTGTGCAGCCTCGCCACACCAGTATATAATTATGGGACTCCCCTGAAGCAGTCCTGAGTGACCAGGGTCACAGCACTGAACTGGGTCCTTCTTCTCACTCGACTGCCCCTGCATTCAATGATTGAGGCCCAGCCATGATGCATGATCAGTGTGGCCCATGGATGCATTTGATTTGTGCCGGTCACACCTGCTGGTATTGCCACTCCCCCCCCAATAGTCGGGTGGTATTTTGAATCAGGTGGTTTGTGCAGCTGCCCACTAAGCTCGCCAGTGAGCTACTCTGTTGTGGAGCAGTCTGGTGTTTGGGGATTTTTGTGTTGCTGGTGAAGGTTATTATGTGAGAAGGCTGGTCAAATTTAGTTGTCAGAGTCTGAATCGTATATTGCTTTAACTTTTTTTTCAGGTTGGTGACCAGACCCGACTGAGAACTTTGTCCCTGATGGCACAAGAGAGTGAAAAGGGGAGCCTGCCATAACTGGTGGCCCTGCGGTAAGTTACTGCTGTGTTACTGTCCTCAGTGAAAAATGAATTTATTTGAATTAAACGAGTCTCTGAATGTAATGTCCTGTTGTTTTGCAGGGGCTCGCTGCTGCAGTGGTTCATCAATTACCCGACCAGCCTGGCCAGCCAGCAGTTGCATCCAGTTTTTCAGAGACAAGGTAGGGTAACTTACATTTGGGGCATTTGGCAAGCTAGCTTGGGGATTCTTGTATTGGAAGTCAATCGGATTAGGTGAGTATACAAACACTGTTTGTCACTGTGTTTGTAGGTTCAAACTGAGCTACAGCTAGCTGCACGCGGACTGAATTGCGCAGCCAAAAGGAGCCACTGGGTGGTAGACTGGGACTCAGGAAGAGGAGGAGGAGGAGGGTCAGGAAGAAAAAGAGTGACAAGATTCAGAAAAGTGCCAAGAGTGTAGAAGCTCTCAGAGGGACAAGACACAGGCTGACACACTTAAGAACTGAAAAAAAAAAACAATATTGTGTCAGTGAAACTCTAAAGCCAACTGTACATTGTCATATTCGAAGTGGAATGAGGGGTGTTGTTTGATGAGCCTAGGGCTAGCAATCAAACTCTGCCTGAAAACATTGGGGGGGGTGGTCTGTGTGGCAAACGGCGACCGGACTTTTCACTTTTGGCATTTGAAACTCATGATGGTAAATAGTCACTCTGTTTGCTGTTCTCGGGGTGCCCATTTTGTGTCTGGTCACGCACGCTCAAAGCCAGCAGCTGTGACAGAGTGAGACAAGTAGTCTCTAGGACGGCATATTGATGACTGGTGTTTAAGTCCAGTCTGTTAGTATTTTGTTGTCTGAGCCCCCATAAAACCAAGATTTGGTCATCAGCCCTGCAGAGCTGTGCAGACAGCAGCAGATAGCGATTCTTGTCAGTGACCGTTTAAGTTAGAGGCTCTGACTTGTTACTAGTACTGTGTGGCGTGGGTGACCGACTCAGTCCATTTAAGTTAGAGGGCTCAGTCAATCAAGCCCCCAACCCATGGTCATCTTCTGCCCTGCACAGCTCTGCAGTGTTGTGTAGGAACGCGGGTTCTGAGACTGTTTAAGTTAGAGGGCTCAGACCCGGTGTTGCTAGGGTAACTACACGTTTGTCCCCGATTCCCGTTTAAGTTAGAGGGTAAGTCAGTCTCCCCCCAACCCCGACAACTGTTCAGCTGCAAGTAATCACTGGGTGGTGTCTGTAGGAAAGAAGCGGCACAAGACAGAATTTAGAAGCCTGATGTTTATTGTCAAATGTCTTTCAACAAATTATACACACTGGAAAAAAGCGCACACATATTCTTGTTCAAGTTGTTTTATTATTGTTACATACTCAGTGAGTCAGTGTCACACACAGCTACGTGAACCTAGAGAACAAACAGCAACCATGGCAACCAGCACCAAAAAAGTAAGGAGGCACACTGTAGAAAAATGGAAAAAGGAGATTGATCACCGCAATGAATGGTTAGTGTATGAAACAGACAATGGTGGTGAGTTTGTAGACCGGATAAAATGTTCCCTGTGTGAAAAATGGGCAGACCAGTTAAAGTACTGCAGAAATTTTAGTGAAAGTTTCATTGTTGGCATCCGAGGTACAGCTTTGAAAATGACAATGTTGCAAAACACAGTCAATGTGATGCTCATAAACGAGCTGTTACACTCAACCGAAAACCAGAATCAATTGCCTCCATATACAAAACTACACCAATAGGACGTGCACTACTGGGAGCAGAAGTAAAAGAGCTGTACTTCGCCATCTGATTGAAATCGCTTATCTGCTCGCTAAAGAAGAGCTTTCATTTACTAAATTTGAATCATTTGTTAAACTTGAAAAAAGACATGATGTTGATCTCGGAAGTGCATATGCAAATATTAACGGTTGTCGTATGTTCACGTCAGTTATTGGTGAATTGTTACAGGAAAATCTACTCACAGCCCTTCAGAAAAGTCTGTATTTTGCAGTTCTTCTAGATGGGGCAACAGATGAAAGTTGTATTGAAAAAGGATTACTGAATATTATGTATTTTAATGAAAGTTCTTGTTTAACGGAGATGACCTTTTTCAGATTAAAAGACGTTTGGCACGCCAGTGCAGAAGGTTTGTTACAACCACTTCAAGAAGCCTTCTTAGAGTTTGACATTTTAGACTTAAACAGTCGCATGGTTGCTATGTGTGCAGATGATGTTGCAGTAAACCTGGGGAAAAGAAAAGGGCTATCAGCTCTGCTAAAAGTGGAAATGCCATGGTTGCTGTCTATTCATTGTCTTAACCATAGACTTGAATTGGCAATTAGAGATGCACTGAAAGCAACATTTTTTGATCAAGTGAATGATAATCTCATGACATTGTACTACCTTTACGAAAAAAGTCCAAAGAAACTTCATGAGCTCAGAGAATTACCTAAAATAGTGGGCGTGAAGTCAGCAAACCAGAAAGAGCATTTGAACAAGGTGGGTAGATTACAAACTTCGTGACGCTCAGACACTGGTAAAATCCTACACAGTTACAATTCATCATCTTGAAAATCTCACAGAAACTGCCACTACGCCACCAACAGAGAAAAGCAGAGTTAAGAGCATTCTGACTAAACTGAAAACTGCCAAATTTGTCACTCATATACTCTTCTATATTGATCTTTTAAGGCCACTGTCATGACTCTCCCTCAGTTTACAGGGTTCTTCTGCTGACTTGATCTTAGATTTGGCTTGTGTTGACGCAACCTTACGGCAACTACAGCATCTCGCAGATAATCTTCTCGGAACATGCAACTCTGAACTTAAGACACTCTTACAGCAACATGATCATGACGTTACTGACAATGATGAGTCTGATGATTCTGAATTGGTCGTGTTTAAAGATGTTATGGTCTCTAATGCTAACAACAGCATCAGGCACCTTATAACACAGGTACCTAATTACGTAGTAGTGTACAACAGTGCACTTCTGATAGATTTTCAGATATCATTGACTGTGACTCTCAGGACCAACACCCAATTTTTTAGGACTTTAAAACTGTTAGATGTGAAACAGTGGCCTAGGAGTGCTGATGAGCTAGAAATGTTTGGGAACGTAGACTTGGACAGATTTGTTAATTACTATGGACAGATACTCACAAAACATAATGTTGACATTGCTGCTTTGCCAGGAGAATGGTCTGAACTTAAAACTTTATACAATAAGTTTTTAAGTCACTTAAACAGGGAAGACTTTTGGAACTGTATTCTGAAGTCCTACAGCTCTCAAACATCTACCACATTGACGTTATTTGTAAGCTCATTCCAGTGTCCAATGCAAAGCTGGAAAGGTCATTTTCAATAATGCAGCGTGTCAAAACTGACTGGAGAAACAGACTGAGTGAAGTAATGTTGGAACACCTGGTTAAAATTTCAGTTGAGGGTGACAGTCCAGAGACATTTGATTCTTTTCCAGTTGTAGATAGATTCTTCAGCACTCCTAGAAGAGTTTGTGCGAAACAAAGGCAGTCAGAAGCGAAAAGGTCAGATTCATCCCACACCACAAATGTAACTAGTTCAGAAGATGCAGCAAGTAGTACTAGCATTCTTTCTTACAGTATTTCCGAGTTAAACAGTGACAACATGATTGATCAGTAGCGAGCCCCTGTAAACTGCGGAAAGTACACTTTTGGCTTATAACTTTTAGCCTAAGTGGCAGTAAGTGCGTGGGGAAAAATTTCAGGTCCTCAGTGTCGGTAGCTGGTCACTGACTGGAGGGATGTGGGTCAGTTGAGAATCCACACCAGTCAGCCGAGCACCTCTCTTCATGTCTGCCTGCCAGCCCCTCCCCATGCTTAGATGTCCAGATAGATCTCCAAGCAGGGGGGAGTGCACTGGCAATTATGGGGGCTGCCCTGCGCTCTCCCTACTTAGCAATCTGGATCTCAGTGATTACGAGGGTTGGCACAGGCAGGCAGATATGGAGGTGGACACTCGGAATCCCAGCTGGCCATGGGAACTCGGCTCTTTCAGAATTTCATTTACCAATCCACACAGGTCAGGACTTTGCTTACTTCAACAAATGGGCTGCACCTGTCTTGAGTTCAGCAATGTGCACCTGTACATGCTGGGTCACTAACCATGCCATAAGATGTCTGAGTAGACTTTGTTTAAAATTACATATTTTTCTTGTGCTGACTTCATCACAAGTTTACTAATTGTACTGAGCTCTCAGAAGCCTGTGTGGTATGTGGGACACCACCTTAGTCTCACGTTAAAATTTAGCACTGACTAAAGTGCTGCTTATGGTAAAAGCAAGTAGTTTAAGGAATTAGTTTTCCATCTAGTTAAACTTTTTATAGGGCATTAAGTCCTCAGGTTCATTGACTGGTGGAGACACTCACTGCCATATTTATTTTTTTCAGTGGCTCAAGCTGAAGACCACAGTTGTTAAATTTCTTCATTGTTGGTGAGAATGATAATAGTGGCTAGAAGTGTTTATAATAACTTGCATGTGACTAAAAAATCAAAAATCCCGTCTCGCTCATTGTGGGGTTGGTGGGGGGAGACTCGTGAGCAGGCTTCTCAGGTGGGTACACAAAAGCCATCATCATCTTTTGTGCTGCGCTCTCTGGCTGGTTCTGGAAATAAGTCAAAAGAGAAGTTAAATGCCTGAGTGAGTAGTCTGACAGTGTATGCTGCTGGCAGCCTTAAACTGGCGCTTTCTGTTCTTATCTAAACTGTAAATCCATCTTACAGAAAAATTAGTGGGATCTGGCCGCCGGGACCTGGGTCTACAGGCCTGAGTAGACAACTACTGACTGATTTCAGAACCACCCATCCATTTAAAATTGACCGTTTAAGTTAGAGGCTCAATCCAAATCTGGATGGTGGTTGGGAACTGCAGTAGTAGTCCAAGAATAATAGCAGCTCATGTTTGTAAATCAGTTTGGGTGCTGCAGCTGCTTATTCTCAGTTACCCTACAGATTGCTTCCCAGCCACCGCAATTAAATTTCCATGCCAGCACAAGTCATGACTACACCACAGGCTTTAGGCTTAAGGTCAGATAATGTTCGGTACTGAACATAACTTTTAAATTTTGTTTGAGACACTAGATTCCCGACTACTGTTCCCAACCACCCATCCATTTAAAATTGACCGTTTAAGTTAGAGGCTCAGTGCAAAATGGAAGGGAGGTTGGGAACACTAGTCAGTTGTACTTGTGTCTGTTGTTAAATTACTTTTAGAGTACAGCTGCAGCTGCTTATTCTCAGTTACCCTACTAGCTGTTCACTGTTGGGTCCATCACAAAAGTAGTTACGCTTGGAAAGGTTGGCAAGTGGAAACTGTTATTTAAGGTCAGAAAATGTTCGGTACTGCATACTAACTGAACTTTAAATTTTGTTTCAGACACAGTGACTCCCAACAACTGACTACTGTTCCTAACCACTGACATCCATTTAAAATTGACCGTTTAAGTTAGAGGCTCAGTGCAAATGGATGTGAGGCTGGGAACACTAGTCAGTTGTACTAGTGTCTGTGTAATAAATTAGTGAGGTGCAGCTGCAGCTGCTTATTCTACTGCTACTTTTGGGTCACATAATTAGTCACGCTTAGGAAGGTTGGCAAGTGGAAACTACATTTAACAAGACTGGTGGTCAGAAAATGTTCGGTACATACTGAACTCTTTAAATTTTGTTTCACTAGACTCCCGACAACTGACTACTGTACCAACATCCCATTACTTTTCTGACCGTTTAAGTTAGAGGCTCAGTCAAGTGCAAATGGATGGGAGGTTGGGAATACTAGTCAGTTGTAACTTGTGCCTGTTTTATTACTTTTATGGTGCAGCTGCAGCTTATTCTGAAATTTGTAGCTGACTGTTCACTTGTAGTCAGGCTTGGGAAGGTTGGCAAGTAGAAACTGCATTATTGAAGAATCATATCTGTTTTTAATACCAGTAACTCATGTCAGAGTTATTATGAATTCTGTGAATTTCACTCAGAGACATTGATGAAAAAAAAATTAATAAAGTGACTCAGTGACTGCACACACACTCCTGTACCAGAGTCTTTTTTTCTTCCCCTTTTGCTCCACACATCAAAGGAAATCAAACAAGTGTTTATCAGGTGAGAAATAACACAAATCATACTGTCTCTAGCAAATATGACATTTATTTTATTTTGCTAATCAATTCGATCCAACTGCTACACATTTGCAACATTGATTAGCACTTTTCCGCGCGAAAGTGCTAATCAATTTAAAATCCTTATTTAAAACCCTGATATATTACACATTTGCATACTCAAAGTAGTTCTGAGAACAATTTTCACAGTGATGTTTTCAAATATGCATGGCAATGTGATTTCATGGAAATCGCTGTCAAATACCCTAAGCCTAAAAAAAAAAAGGTTACTTTTTTTAGATATTTTCTTTAAAGCATTTCTGAAGAATTGAAAATGGCATCCAAAAAACGGTTGTCTCAAACATCAATTATGAGTTTCACATTGGGAGGTGCTTTAAGCCTGAGGTTCAATGGGTGGAGCAACAATGTCACTCCCCCATCGTCCTTAAAAGGTCACAACATCCTGGACCTTGCCAGGATTCTTTTTCGTTGCAGCCGGAGGCGCTGCTCTTCTTTCTACTCTCTGGTCACCTGCATTTTGCTTCCCTTTGCTTTGGCAGCTGCCTCCGGCTGCATGTTCGTTTCTCCCTTCCTTGCTTGTTTCTTTGTGCCCGCGTTGGTGCTGCTGGGGATTGTGTGCTGTGGTGATTGTCCACCTCACTGAGCGTTGCTGCTCCTTCCTTGTATCTTCTTCTCTCGCCCCATCGTCAGCTTCCACCGTGTTCTGGCCGTCCATATGCCTCCACTCCGCGGGTGTATTGGGTGTACTGGAGCGTGAAGCCTGCCTCCTCCTGCCTGATTCTCTTTTCCTGGACCTGTACCCCCCCAATCCATCCCATATCTGTCCATTTCTGCACTTCAGGTGCTCCTCTTCCTTCTGCTTGCCAGACCCGTCTGCCTTTCCATCACCCTTCCTGCTCCTCAGAGGCTTCGCTTCTCCCTCTCGCTACCAACGGCTTGTCTGCACTTCCCCACCGATCGGCATCCTGGAGACCTTCTGGCACCTCTACAGCTGCAGTGTGGCTCTATCCTGGCCGCTCTTCCCCTCTCATTAGCCGCCGGACCTCTGAGCTCTGCCACCAGGTCTGCTCTCCTAGGTGCTTCAGTCGCATAACACTATATGCTTTTGTTTGGGCCGCCTTTCTGACTACTGGCCCTATTGGCTGTGGTGCTGTTTACCTTTTGCTCGTCATTACACTGAACTTTGGTCGCCCCCTCGCCGCTCCTTGTGGGCTCCCTCCTTCTCTCGGTGCTCCGCTTTTCAGCTTCTGCACCTTTTTCCTTTCTCGTCAGTCCTCGGTTCCCATCACCTTGATTGCTGCACATTTCCTTCTGAGACTTACCCGTTTAGCATCCCCTGGCTTTATCTCGAATATGGTAAGTGAATGGAGTGCACCTCTTTCCAATCAGAGTGCAGCTCTGACATTGTACCTGCCCTTGGAGTGCTGTTACCTGACACTGGTGGTCTGTTCGGGCGATTTAGTTTCTCCATATTCTGCCTCTGTAGTATATATCACAAAAAAAAAACAATTTTCTTTGTTTATCGTGGCTGCCTCAGTGGTTACTGCTGTCATTTCCCTATTTGATGGTGTTGTCTCTGCCCTTTCCTTTGCTAATCGTGCTTGCTTAACCCTACCTGCCTCATCTGCCTACCAGTCTGGCATGATTCACTCACTGTTTCCTACTGGGGGATTCCTGTTCTATCTCCAGTTACGTTCTCTTCCTGACCAGTCGGTGGCACCATACACCATATCTGATCTGTTATCGACATTTCCTACTCTGCACATGCCTTCCTGTCCATCGCCCTTTGCTATGGGCTAGCTGGAGGGTCTCAGCTTTCATTCCAGTCCTGTTTGCATTCTGAATCTCTGATCACTCGCTTGAGCATCCCTATTATGTCTCGTAAGCTGCTTCACTCTCCTGCTATTATTTTGCCTACCGTCTTCTTGCCAGTTCTCCTGGCTTCCCTCCGAGGCCTGCTATCTGGGATTCCCTCCCATCATGGCCTGCATTCGCTACTTCTTTTGGGCATCCCTATCGTGATTCCTATGATGCCTCATCAAACTGTGACCCTCCTACTGTGCCAGCCTCCAGGGCGTCCCTCTTTCATTGTACCTAGCATGCTCCATTCCACTCTCCCGTGACCTGCTCATCCAATTCAATCCCTACCATCCTACATCCTTTCTTACCTCACCGTCCAGTAACAGCCTTCATGGCGTCACTCCATCGTACCTCATTAGTTCCTATGTTATCTTCCTCAGCCTAGCACCTGTTCTTGTCTTGGCCGTCATGGATTCTTTCCACTCATGGCTTCCCTCCTCATCGTAAATCATCTGAGTTTGGCTCATCTCGATCTCCCGTCCAGAGCTCCTACCCTCTGGTTCGCATACCCTCTGGTTCCTGACTTTTCTTCTTGGCCTTGGAGCCTGTCTCCTTTCAAGGAGCCTCATTGCTCGCATCGCTCTCTAGAGCATGATACATCCACTCTTAGCTTCACTCCTCATCATACATCATCCAGTTTTGCTTGCTTCTCATCGTACCTTGTCCAGTTTTGCTCCTCGATCGCTCCACCTGAGTTGCCTCTGGTTCCAGATCTATTTTCTTCACCTTGGAGTCTAGCTCCTTTCAAGGAGCCTTCTTCCTTTTACTTCCTTTGTGCAAGTTCATTCCTGTCTCCTCCTCTTCCGATTCTGTACCAGCAACCAGGATTCAGTGCACTCGTGGCCTGCTATCAATATTTCTTTTTGGGCATACCTACCATAACTCCTATACCACATATCAACCGCAGCCATCATGCTGCATGCATCGAGTTTATAATTCCAGTTATATCGAGTTCATAAATTCTGTCATCATTCACTCAGCATTACTTCAAACTCTATGTATTTTCATCACTTAATGACTTGTACCGGCTGGGTCCTATGCTACCCATTGACCTTCCTATCGTCCATCACAGCCTTACATCAAAGTTCATCTATTTACATCACTTACTCGAACATTCCTATCATTGAATCCTATGCTGCCTCACCGACTACAACCTCAGGGTCTAATTATTCAAGTCTACTCATTCAAATCGCATAATCAAGCATGTCTCTTCAACCTCAGCGTCAGTTCACTCGCATTGCTCACTCAATCCAGTCTGCATTGTCCTCTGTCTTCTCATCAGCACATCTGGAATCTCATTGTGCACACATCTGGATATCCCTTGCTCCCCTGGTTTCTACATGGATTTCCTCCCTCTCATCGTCAAGGAAAGTATTAATTGTTGCCTTATGTTCCTTCTGTGATCTGCTTGCAGCCTCATGTTCCCTCTTCGATCTGTGCTCTCTTTTAGGGATTTCCCTATTTCATAATCAACCTCCCTACTTGTTACCAAATCCTCTTTTAATGACATACTTCCTCAAATCAAATGTCATTGTCATCCTGGAGGGAAGGCGACCTAGGCCTTGGATCCTCAGAGGTTTCCTCCTCAGAGGGGATTTTTCCTCTCCTCCGTGCCAATGGTCATAATATTAGGGTTAGTGCTTTCTTAGGTTAATTAGTTAGGTTCCACTGTTGGATGGAGGCGGATGGTGGCTCCGGATTTCCCCGCACTCATTAGGAAGTCAGCCCTTATCTTCTCAGATTTCATTCATTAATCATCCTTGCCTCTTCGATGCTCGACACCTTTAGGTATTCTTTTTGGGCTTCTTCCTAACCTACCTTTAGCCGACACAATCATTCCCGGCACCTGTAGGGTGGGAACCTTACTCTAGAGTTCTTTGCATCGTACCCCTGCAGGGTGGTATATCCCACAGATAGAGAGGCGGAAAGCCACAAATCAAATCAAGTTACACAAGCATCATCTCTTTATCTTATCCAGTGTGTAAGCACATCAAATGGGAGGGCTTTAAGCCCGAGGTTCGATGGGCGGAGCAACAGCGTCACTCCCCCATCAACCTTAAAAGGTCACAACATCCTGGACCTTGCCAGGATTCTTTTTCGTTGCCCACCATCCACCCCTCCTCCTCCAGCGGCTCATCTCTCTTACCTGTGGGCTTCTTCCTAACCTACCTTTAGCCAACACAATCATTCCCAGCACCTGTGGGGGGGAACCCTCCTCTAGGGTTCCTTGCATCGTACTCCTGCAGGGTGGTATATCTCATGGATAGAGAGGCGGAAAGCCACAAAGCAAATCAAGTTACACAAGCATCATCTCATTATCTTATCCAGTTGCGAAAGCACATCGAACTACTACACATGCAAAAAAAGAGTACACAAGACAGTAATCGTCTGAGCCGAAGTCCTGTTCTTACAGCCCAAGCAGTCAATACAGACACAGAGAGTGCAAGAGAAGATCAGATCACTGTAAGTTTTCTTTACTGTTTTGCATTAAGATTGTGACCAGCCCATGCTCATTTTATTATGCTTTGAATAGATTTGGCTTGGCTATACTCGGGCCTAGAGAACAGTTCTGTTTAAGCAATAAGGTCCTTACACTGTGCAATGGTGTTATTACATGGATTCCCCCATGGCCAGGGTTGTAGTGAGACATGATATGAAGCCAAATTACTTCAGCCCTGACCATGGTGGAAACCTAGTACCAGTACCACAAACATCCATGAAGTGCCTTATTGCTTTTAAAAATGGCCCCATAGGCAACTGCTACTTAAATATATGGGTAAAGGTTGCAGCCATGTATGTGATGGAAAATATGAATTAAGATGCTTATGATTTCTGTGACTTGTCCTGGACTGGTTGGCACATAGTTATTTTCAGCTATTGGTGGATATGTTGTCTTACTGTCGTGGCTAGAACCAAGTATCAGCCAATCAGGATACAGGAATTTCCTTGCCCATTTATATTAAAATCATTCTTGATTTATTTTTTGTTATAGGGCAAGATTCACAATGAATGTCCCATTGATTTGGACACGGAGCATGACAGCTGCAAGATTGCTGAAGTTAATCCTGACACTGGGCATGACTTCTGTGAAAATGCGGAGATCCCTGAGGATTACACTCCTGAGGCTGACATCATGCTTGCAGAGAATACTGCCTGTTCCCTTGACTGCTGTCAGAACATTTCTCCATCAAATCCAGTTCGTTTGCCTATTCCAAAGGAGGAAACTGTAAGATACTATGGTGAAGGACCAAACCGCAGACCTAGGTTTTTCCAGGGTTCCTGGCACAAGAAGTACAGCTGGATTGTTTTGTGTAAAACACAAAAAGATGCTTTCTGCAATGCTTGCCATTATGCAATGAAGAAAAAGTTGATCACGTGGTCAAAGTGTGGAGAGCAGGCATTTATAAGAAAAGGATTTAATAATTGGAAAGATGGTAGCAAATCACTAGATGCTCATGAAAATTCTAACTTTCATCGTGAGTGTGTAATGAAAGTATAGTATCTAACAAGAGTGCCCATCAGTGTACAACTACTGAACAGCAAAGCCAAGGAGCAAGATCTACACCAGAAATGCACACTTCCGAGTCTTGCAGTTTTTGTCTCAACAAGGACTTGCCATTCGAGGTAGCACAGATGACGAAAGCAATTTTAAGAGGGTACTTGCCCTTCTAGGGGAGAACCACACACTTGGGGATCAGTTCACACACTGGATCAAATCCCACAAATATGCTTCTTATGATATACTGAACAAGCTAATTCAAGAGATGTATCGATATGCTTTTGATCAACTCAGGCAGGAGATTAAAGAGGCAGGTGTCTTTGCCATTACTATTGACAAAACTCGAGACATTTCTGGTCATGAACAACTCACATTTTGCATATGATGGGTGAATGATGAGTACATAATATAAGAGGACTTCATTGGCCTATATGAAATAAAACAGGCAAATGCAGAGTACCTAATGAGTGTGATAAATGATGTGCTGCTTCGACTTGGGTTTGACTTTCAAAACCTTAGAGGGCAGACGTGATGGAGCATCAACATTTCAAGGCATGAACAATAGGATATGTGTTTGCATTAAGGAAGAAAACCCTTCTGCTCTGTCCTTGCACTGCCTAAACCACAGCCTGAATCTGTGTCTTCAAGATGCTACCAAGTATTGTAGCAGTATGAGAGATGCTTTAAATCTATGCAGTAATATTTATAACTTAATTCAAGCATCACCAAAGCGTCTTGCATTGTTAGACAAAATCCAAGCATCTTTTCCAAGTGAACAAGCACATAACTCCCAAACCTTAAAATCACTCTGTCAAACAAGATGAACTGCTCGAACATCAGCTATTGAGGCTGTCATCAACAACTATGAATATATCTTGGAGACTCTGGAACGAATATCAGAGGACAGAAGCAGTACAGAAGCAAGCCAACGGGCACCTGGCATGATTGCCATAATGACCAAATTTGATACTTTCTTCATGTTGAATTTGGGGCTTAAGGTATTTTCAGCCAGGGAAAATTTGGCGTTTCATCTACAAGAAAAGGACATTTCAGCTGAAGTTGCTATGAACATGTTCTCTTCAACCACTGCTTACGTTAAAAGAATGAAATTGGATGTAGAGTTTGAGGCATTCCACAGGGCTACTGTAAAGTCAAGTGAAGGTCTCACTGATTAACCGGTCCTACCAAGAACAAGACAACCACTGAGGCGCTATGATGATGGCTGTCAGTTACTTCAGGAAGGAGTATTTTGAAGTACTAAATATTCTCAACAAGATGAATGATCGGTTTGATCAAGAAACTCTAAATATAATGCTTAAAATTGAGAAACTTATTATTGGAGCAGTAAAAGAAACAATCCCATTTGAGTCTTCTGAAGTTGATTCAGAACTCCAGCGAGTATATTCCAGGGACATAAATTTCAAGAAGCTGAAAATACAGCTTGCAATGCTTCCAGGTGCATTACATGTGTACAATAATTCCCACCTGGAAATGAGCAGAATTAAGACTGTAACCAAGCTATCCACAGTTAAGGAACTGTTACTCAATGTGAATGGAGCACGCTTGCTACTTAGTGAAGTGCACAAGCTGATGCAGTTATACCTAACCATTCCAATGTCCAATGCTACAGCAGAATGATCATTTAGCTCCATGCGATGGATCAAGTCCTATCTGCGATCCACAATGACCCAAAAAAGACTGAACCATCTGATGTTCCTTCATGTGCATAAGGACTTATGTGACACTATGGACCTGTACAAGTGTACCAAATCTTTCTGTGATAAAAATGAAGTTCGCAAAGATTATTTTGGAAACTGGGATGGGAAGCAGCATCATGCAAGACTCCATGAAGTTTCTTCCTTGTGTTCATAATGCTACATAACTTTCATAGGGGTCAACTTCAAATCCGCAGTGTAGGAATCCAGTTAAAATTCTGACCTATACTCTTTTATGCTATTTTACATTGATCCTTATCTCCTTCTCCTGACTAGTGTGATACCTTTCTTTCTCCATTTAGAGTCTACTTTAGTACTTTTGTTTCACATTTGAAATAATAAAATGAGTGCTCAATTTAATATGGCACAGACCAGGTCTGCATCCCTATTGCTAGCTGTTTTGGTAAACCTACTGTTTCATGAGGTCAGACAGCACTGCTTGCTGCTAGTTCATTTTTGTCACAAAAGAAGTGATTTTAAACAACCGATGTACAACAACAACCTACGGCAGCAAGAATACTGATGACATCTGGTTCAAGAGAGGCAAGCCATATTAAAAAGAGCTCACCCTTTATTAAGGTACTAAAGGTACTAAAGTGACTAAAGTGGACTCTTTCTGTGGAAAGCAGGGTATCATACAATTCAGTAGATAAGGGCACTCTAAAATAGAATAAAAAGTATGCATCAAAATTGTCACCATATTCATGCCCTGAAGCTTTCACATTGCTGTACTACACAAACCTAGTGCAAAGAGATCAGGGCTAGTACAGTGCAGCTACAGCCAACCCTCTACTTGTCCATCTTCACTAGTGTAGGTTTGTTTTTTCTCATGTCTGATAATGAAGTTGAAAAGTTCCCAATTTAACTGGCTGTAGTCCTCATGGCTGTCATTACTGAGCTGTAGGAGTCCACAGCTCTTCTTAATGGACCACACCCATTAATGTCTGCCATTCATCATTGCAGTCTCACCCATACATTATCCCACACAGTACAGCTTTTTTAATAAAACAGTGCTTTGAAGCATGTATGGTACAACAATAAACCATAGCTAAATATATGATTTTAAAGGTTGAATAGGTATTCCCGCGGGGTCCATAGAACACACTACTGTATAAAGAAAGTAAACACAGATCGTATAGCATCATCATGCATGAGTACTGTTTAAACTGGGGCCCAGGTTAATGAAAGGATAGCATTTTGAAACAATATGTTATTGTTAGGACAGAGCATGTTAAAGCAATTCTTTTGAACCTGGTATATATAAACAGAAATACCAACGTTTTCTAAATTACAAGCCCTCTATGTTTGTGTTGCTCTCATGATGAACACGCCATATGAAATCCTACATTTGCCCTGCTGCACCTAACGGTGTCAAAAAAATCCCAAAAGTGCAGATCCACTTGGAGTTGATCACGGACTGCCTTTCTCTGCCTGACTCTGTTCTTAGCCCTGTGGGTGAAGGAGACCATGACTGACAGAGAGACAGTGGTGAGGTTCATAATGATGTTGGATGCTATGTGTACAGAGATAGAACTACTTGATTGAACAATTGCTGGTATAATATCTACTGTTTTGGTGGGGAAGGGGTGCAGAAAGAGAAAAACAGAAACACAGAATTTGATGGCAGATAAGGGCCACTTGGCTAAATCAAGTGTGCCCATTTTCTCTTCCTACTAATAACCATAGCACGTACTTGATTCCTGGCTTAGCCCTCCTTTCACTAATGACTAAGGAGTAAGGAAATGTGGGGTCCATGATACAAAATAAAAGGAGGAGCACACTACATCAGATTGCATGATAGTGTTTTTTTTTTTTTTGCCTTTTGCAGAAAGCAATGTGGGAGTGGGAACAGTATAAATATGTAATAATCACAGTGTTTTTTATCTTGCATTTTTACATAAGTGATCAGAATTCACCATTAATATTCTTGGCTTCAGGACTTATATTAGCACTTGTAAAGTGTGTGTGGTGGAGGGGTAGGCTGACCCTTTGCTCCAATTTTATTTATTTGTTTATTTAATTTTTTTAACTGGGTAAGTGCACTAGCCAAAAAATGACTATTTTCAGGCACGACTCAGGAGAGAACAGTGACATAATGACATACAGTTGCTGGGGGTCAGTCAGAAAAGAGAATCTGTGGGCCAGAAATTTGCTGCAGTGATTTTGAAAAACATTATCAGACATTGTTTCTACTAATGAAACCAATAAAAAAAATATTCCATATACAGGGCATATGCTGAAGCATTGCTTTAAAAACCTAAAAATTCCCATTTGGGGACTTCAGTAGAGGGGAAAAGGGTCACTGTCAACCTTTTGCGCATCATATTAGTTTTGGGTACCAACCAACATTTTATGATTGCTTACTTTCTCTTAAATTCATTGATGTCACTGCTTACTATATCCATCTATCTGCCTATGTATGCCCCCTTGCTTTTTTAGAATCAAAATGCATGGTAATGTATAGCTATGGCCAGATTGGTTTTGTTTCAGATCACTGAATACTTAGTACACACTTCCTTAACATTAGAAACACACTTGAATAGTACAGCCACTCAGGATAAAATACTGTGTCCTTTACTCCCACAGCATCATGAGTTGCTAGATTATGTTGGTGATGTGTCTCCTGTGTCCAGGAAAGATGCAGTGGGAGCTGGTCAAGAAATGTAAACACACCTTTTGGTGTGACACCAGTATGGTGGGCAGTCAGTTTTTTCACTTTTTATGTTTGCTTGCGCACATACGCAAGAAACATCGTGGGAGAATACGACTTGCTGGAGGCGTCCGCTGTTCCTGTCAGTGAATTGCTTAGTTCGTGGGGTGCGTCCCATATGCACCAATGGAGGGGCGAGATGTGTATCGCAGCTGATTGACAGCAGTGGCCTTGGCTTCAAAGGAAAGGTGCGCTTCAATCAGTGTGTGAGACATATTGTCAGGGTGCATGCACGCCACGCTTGGCTACTCATCTGACCATTTAGCTTTGCATTGCCATTATTGTTTTGTTGATGATTTAATTGAACGGCTGACTGTGCATGTCAGCTTTGTTGTCTTCATGCCCATTGCCAAGATATGGTTCAGTACGATTGCCGACATGAAGGAAAGCAACGTTTTTATTTCATTTCAACTGTGCACCGACATGTGATCACGACGGCCGCCTTCATCCTTTTGTGCATGAGCAACAGACTGGTTAGCGTGTGTGGTTGATGTTTTCGTAGGTCGGATATATATGTTGGGAGTAAATAAAGAAATGGCTGAGGAAATATATAAAAAGAATGAAGCATTTACTGTTCTGTCTAGGCTTGTCATGTTGTCGCCTTGCATTGCTTGCGCTTAATATTTAAGGGCGGACATGTAGCAGAATGATTGAAGGTAGTGAGGTGCTAATCCGAAGACTTCAATTTTATTCTGATATGCGTGAATTTATAATGTGCCACGTAGAGCGAGTGACGTGGCTGTCATGTGCCCTGAGGGTAAAGATCATGTGAAAAGGGTTAATTTACAGAAACGAACGCAATTATGGTGGTCCCTGTGTTATCGGTAGATGATTTGCCTTACAGTTGCTTTTATTTTCTCCTATTTACGCTATCTTTTTGTACCATATTTTCCCAGATTTTGCACTTTTTTATGTGGGGATGTGTAGCAGAATGATTGAAGGTAGTGAGGTGCTAATCCGAAGACTTCGATTTTATTCTGATATGCGTGAATTTATAATGTGTCACGCAGGGCCGGATTAAGGCATAGGCACAACAGGCCCGGGCCTAGGGCCTCATCTGTCAGGGGGGCCCCATTTATTCCCTTCATTCGTTTTTTTTTTTTTGCTGCTTTTTTTATTTTGTTCCCATAGTCCGTAAAAACAAAAGGCATTGAAAATGCATTTTTTCTGGGGGGGTCGGGGAGGGACAGTCTACAGACAGCATCGTCATCACAGTGACAGCCCACCACCACTTCAGAATCACGATTCACTAGAAATTAAAAAAAAAAAGAGCGCACCACAAGGCGAGAGGCGCATGCCGCCGCATTGAGTCAGGTAGTGCTTTTTGGAGAGTCAGATTGGAGGGTTTGAGTCATGTGTGGCTAATAGTTTTGCCTTCCCGCAACTGAGTACCGTAGTTTGCCTCTCCTCGTTGTTCGTGTTGGACGCAATACTAGGATTCCAGTTCCTATCCGCACGGCCGGCTCAGTAGCCACTAGCCTAGCAGCGCGAAAATCACCAGTGAATTTTTTTTTTATTTCTGTTTTTACACCCGACCGACCACCCGATCCATTAATTTTGTGGAAATTTGGGTCTCGAGATCCGTCGTCAGTCCAACTGTGACGGGTGACTTCAACAGCCCCTCCTGTCGTAAATTTATTTTTTTAGTCAGGCGGTCAGCCGGGGGCTTAGAGGGCTATTCTCTCACGACTTCACCGGTGAGTCACCCATGACCCACACAAAGGACTCAGAGGTCTCTCCCTCCCGAGTCCCGACTGACTGCTGCCACACTGCCCTCATCATCAGCTAGCCGTCAGCCCGCCAAGCAGCCCACTGCACCGCTGCGCTGCCGCCTGCCAGCGAAAATCTCATCTCAACCCCGGCTCCTGCCCAGGCAACCCTCGGCCCCCGCTGTGTCCTCACTGGCCAGTCTTTGTGGTCTGCCCAGTGCCACCTCGTGTGTTGCTGTTGTTGCTGCCGGTCTGGTCAGGCCTGCCCAACTCAAGTAAATTTAAGTGGCCAGTGAGTATCTACAGATTAGGAGGCAAGAAAGGACTGTGTGACTCCGTCTGAGTGTGTGTGTGTGTGTCTGAGAGGAGGGACAGCCAGGACATCTCACACACGACCGCTGCCGCACTACCACGAGTCAGTCGAGACGAGTATTATGAAGATTCAACCAGCAGCAGGTAAGGCAGAGTTTTGTGAGTGCCTTAGATGCCTATGATAAAGTTAATTCAAGTTTCAATCATTGGGGGACAGGGGTCCTAGTCCATTTCAGTAAATTTGCTATACTCATTGCCATCAATGTCCTTATGATATTTTTTTATTAATATTTTTTGGGTAGATTCTAATTGGGAATTATGTCCTAAAAGTGTAAACAGTGTTACCAAAGGTGTGAAGTGAAAGTGAACTTGTACACTTTTTGTACACAATTTTATTTTTGTCCAGACATTTGTGAGGTTTGGACATTCATGAATTGAATGAATTAGTACTTTTAAGAAGCACAGTAGATTTGTAGAACTTCTGATAATTGTCCGGTATATTATATTGTGTCTGAATTGATGTGAAATGTTTAAAAATGTTATTCTTGAATAACCACCTATATTCCACCAGGGGATGAAAAATCCCCAAGTCCGAGGTCCGGGACGCATAGAAACTGCAGGAGGACTTGAACTGCACAGCCCAGTTAAGTCCGACGGACTTGGCTGTGCAGTTCAGTATTGCCGAGCATGCACAATATTTGTATCTGACTGGCCATTTTGGTCTCTCTCCACCAGTGTTCCCATTCACTCATAAATGTGCATGAATCACATAAAAATTAAGAAATTCACGCTCATTTATGTGTGGAGAGGGTACACTGCACGCAAAGGACTGCATACAGGCATGTATGCTGTTAGTACTTGCACAGCACAGTGCACACTGCCCCTTTAATTGCGATTGTGCTCCCCCTCAGTTCTGCCTAGTTACCTCAATTGCCAGCTCCTATTGGCTGCATCAGTTTCCCCCTTCCCACTACAGCATGTTAAGTTGGCACCGGCGGTGTTATACCCAAGGTTGGATCGAGGAGCCATGGGGCCGCGGGATATACGTGTTGATGGCTGTCTCAATCGGAAGAGTTGATTGGCACAAAGAAGCTCAGCACCAGGAGACAGAGCAGGTCGAGATTATTCTGTGGAGACCCTCCCGAGTCCCGACCCTGAGAGTGCGAGTGTGCCGCGGCCCAGCCCCAGCCACAAAGTGTGCCCCATGCTCCAACCTGTGAGCCCGGCCATCAAACATTAATTAAATTGAAGCGTCCGCTGCCCCTGTAAAATTGAGCAGTAGGTTCTGTGTGCTTGTTTTTAAGGTTAGCCAGCAGGTGATTACGTTCTATGTCCCCAGTTTCCCTTCCACCGTGACTGAGTTGTGGTCTGGACTTGCGATTATATGGGGACACCGACTTGCCGTGTGAAAGGTGTGGATCGGAAATTAAATTTACTGCCTTGGTTCATTAATTTGTTTGTTTTCTGCCAGCAAAAGAATTTAGTTGCAGTTTTTCCATCATGACCAAGTTGTGGTCAGGTCTCGGGGAGGGGTGAAACTCAGAGGTGAAGAGAGAGAGGAATTGGTGGCATATCTAGGGGTGGGGTGATCAGCAACAGTCTGTGACTTTACGGGTTCTAAAGAAATGTATGGAGTTGCAGCAGAAGCACATGGTGTAGACAAAATACACGTGTTGGGGATAATTTTGTTGGAGACTGACAGGGCAGAATAACAGGGAGGGGATGAACAAACTAAACTGGGGCTGCTGCATCATAGACCCTTGCCCTAGTGCAGTAAGAAAGGGACTTTGGACACAGTTATTTTTGTGGGGGGGGCTGCTCTGATAAACACTGCCTAATTACTTGCAAAATCTATAAGCACCTGGACATATCTACCCTAGACTGTGCACTGAGGTCCTTGCAGGACTTGGGGGGGGTAATTATTTTTCTCGGCTGATATAACTATCAATTTTGGAGATCAGCTGCATGATTAACAGCTAAAAGGGGACAGATATTAGTTTGAGCTGCAAGTGAGATCCTCCAAGCCAGTCTGCAGTAACAGTTTATTTATATGTGACACAATTACTCTGGGCTGAAATCTAGCTTGTCTGGACAGACAATTTCATTCAAGAAAAAAGAAACCAAGCCAGTCTGACAGTCATATAATTATTTTATTTGAGACAGAGAAACAAGTGCTCAGACAACACTTTTCTGGGCCGAAATCAAGCCGCACAGTCTAAAATATCTAGAGTCACAAATATTTGTTTGAGACAGAGAACTAAGTACTCAGTAATAACTGATTGAATCTGGAATGAAATCAAGCCAGTGAGTGTGACAGTCTGTTAAAATATCCAGAGTCACAGATTTATTATTTTAATTGTGTGAGACAGGGAAACAAGTACTCAGTAAATATCAATTTGAGCTGAAATCAAGCCAGACAGTGTGACAGACATAACATTGTATTTCTGCTTTGGTAATAATACTGTATGCCGCAGAAAAAAGGTGTGACTTACTGTGTCCTGATACAGACTTGCCCTAAAAATGTAACATAAGTCCTGGACTTATGCATCCCCACAAAATTTTTCAACCCCTGTCCACCAGACCTTGTAGTTGCCATTGTTTATATATTGGTTCATTAAGTAATGGGATGAAATCATAATTATTATATATATAAATATATACATATATATATATATATATATATATATAAGGGGTGTAGGATCTGCTCTACTGTTGAGGGGCATTAAAAATTCTATGCGCTTCCTTCTGGTTAGAAAGTTACAGCACCCCAAATATGCAACCCCATAAAAACAAAGCCTTGTCTGATATGCCTCCTGTTGTGATGTCAGAAAATGAAGGCTGCTTGCGTGTGCTCCATAGATCTATATTGGTGCCATTTGTCAATGATGTTTAGTACTATTTAGAGTTGCCACTTGAACAATGAAAGCGACCGCTCCAGTAAACAGGGACTGTAACTCCAGTGGCTGATTTGATTTTTCTACATGGCACCTCTAAATAGTACTAAATGACATAGACATATCGCATACATATAGGTTAATGACCTGCACCCTCAGTATTCATTGTCCGACATCACAAAAGGAAGCGTGGCAGACAAGGCTTTGTTTTTATGGGGGGGCATATTTGGGGTGCTATAACTTTTTAACCAGAGGGAAGCGCATAGAATTTTTAATGCCCCTCAACAGTAGAGCATATCTACTATTAAATATGTTTAAGGGGAGCTGGGTACCTGCTCTTTAATTTATTTAGCAGTTCCATAGTGGACAGTGTTATGTATGTGAAATGGTAATGCATTGCGTTACTCTGCCACTTGAAGGCAGCATTCCGATATGTGTAAGCTAGAAAGAGAGCAGAGAGAGAGTGTCGTTGCTGAGACCAGAGAGGCTCCTGAATAAAAATGAAAGCTGCTCTACTCCTGTTGCAGTGCGAGTTTGTTGAACAATACCAGGATAAATGTTAGAACATAACATAATTGGCTACGCGGTGTTTAGTTACTCTCTGGTACCTTACCAGAACGAACTACAACTGTGAGGGTTTTCCCGAGACGTAACTTTTGGACCCACGAGTGAACCCGCGAGAGACACATAAAGATGGCCGCAGCCATAGGACATATTGATGCCTTTGATGAAAATGTGGAACAATGGACAACTTATATTGAGAGATTTGGACATTTTGTCACAGCAAATGTTATAAGTGATGAAAAACAGGTGGCGGTGTTACTGAGTGTTATGGGCAGCTCAACGTACAATTTGCTGAGAAGTCTAACAGCACCAAAAAAACACGGGGAGAAAACGTTTGCCAGTATTGTGGAGGTCTTACAGACACATTTCTCACCTAAGCCTCTGGTGATTGCTGAAAGATTTCATTTTCACAAACGAAATCAAGCAGAGGGTGTCTGTTGCGCAGTATATGGCTGTTCTAAAGAAATTAACTGAGCATTGCAAGTTTGGCACCCATTTAGATGATGCCCTCCAGGACAGAACTGTGTGCGGTTTGAAAAGTGAAGCGACACAGAAGCATCTTTTAATGGAGGCGGGACTGACATACAAGAAAGCGATAGAGATCGCTGTATCGATGGAAACAGCTGCACGGGAGGCTCAGCACCTAAGTGATTCCCTGAAAGTAAATGCTTTATCCTTCTCTTCTCCCAGGAAGCCTAATAAATGTGGTCATTGTGGGAAGGCTAATCACAGTGATAACAATTGCTGGTTTAAAGAACAGACATGTCATAACTGTGGGAAGAAAGGCCACATTGAGCGAGTGTGCAGAGGGAAAAAGAAAGGAGGGGAAATCAATGGAAGCAAAGAGAAGCAATTTGTGAAATGTAGAAAGAGAAAAGTACACGTGGAAACACAGGGAACGTGCAGTGATGACACGGATACTGAATTCGCATTGCACGTGCTGACTCTTAAAGGGGAAATGGCAACCATCTGTGTAACACCTGAAATTGAAGGGAAACCACTGAAAATGGAATTGGACACAGGGGCTGCAGTTTCATTGATTTCTACAGATAAGTATGAAACTATGTTGAGACATCTACCCCTGAAAACGACTGACGTTGTACTGAGGACATACACTGGCGAGGTAATTTCACCTGAAGGTGTCATCAAAGTGCAGGTGAAAATGAATGAACGGCACTACTGCCTTTGTACATGGTTAAAGGTAACTACCCTTCACTCTTAGGCCGAGAATGGCTGAAGAAAATACGCCTCAACTGGCAAGAGATAAGGACTGTTAGTATGGATGACCACAACACTCTAGAAGCAGTGTTGCACAAACATGCTCCTTTATTCAAAGGGGAGCTAGGCATCATGAAGGGCATTGAGGCAAGAGTGCTTTTGAAGCCACAGCACAAACTAAAGTTTTGTCAACCTCGACCAGTACCTTATGCACTCAGACCAAAAGTGGAAGCCGAATTAACTCGCCTAACCGAAGTTGGAGTCTTGTCACCTGTACAGTGTAGTGACTGGGCAACGCCAGTAGTGCCAGTGGTAAAGAAAGATGGTTCCGTGCGAATATGTGGAGACTTTAAAGTAACCATAAATCCAGTTCTGTGTGTGGAACAGTATCCGATTCCACGCATCGAAGACTTGTTTGCATCGCTGGCACAGGGCCAACGCTTCAGTAAGCTGGATCTGTCACATGCTTATCTGCAAATGACAGTAGACGAAAACTCAAGGAAATATCTCACAATAACCACCCAAAAGGGTCTCTTCTGCTATAATTGCCTACCTTTTGGCATTGCATCAGCTCCAGCCATATTTCAGCGAGCTATGGACCAGGTTTTGCGAGGTCTTCCAAATGTTCACTGTTACCTGGACGATATACTGGTGACCGGAAGGAATGATGCAGAGCACCTGAAGAACCTGGATGCAGTTCTGCAGCGATTGGAAGATTTTGGTTTGCATGTCCAGAAGGAGAAATGTGAATTTTTCAAGACTTCATTGGAGTACTTGGGCCATACCATAGATGCAGCGGGCTTATACAAATCGCCTGAGAAAGAAAAAGCGATTGTGGACGCCCCAGCACCGGAAAATGTGAGCCAGTTACGGTCATTCTTGGGCCTGTTAAATTATTATGGCAGGTTTATTCCCAATCTGGCTACGATTCTCAACCCACTAAATGGCTTGCTGTGCAAGGGGAAGTCCTGGTGTTGGACAAAGGACTGTGAGAGTGTGTTTAAGAAGGCTAAAAGCAGCTTGTTTCTCAAGATATGCTCATTCACTATAACCCACAGCTGAGCATCAGACTGGCGTGTGATGCCTCACCTTATGGGGTGGGAGCAGTTCTTTCTTATGTTCTACCAAATGGGGACGAAAAGCCAATTGCCTTTGCATCCAGAACTCTCAGCAAAGCTGAACAAAACTATGCCCAAATTGAGAGAGAAGCTTTGGCAATAGTGTTTAGAGTTCGCAAATTCCATGAATATCTCTATGGTCGAGAATTCACACTCCTCACTGATCACCGTCCCCTCACGACCATTTTCAGCCCCCACAAAGGTATTCCTTCCATGGCAGCAGCCAGAATGCAACATTGAGCTCTCTTGTTATCAGCTCACAACTACCGCATTGAATACAAGAAGGTGGCTCTTCATGGCAATGTTGATGGGCTCTCAAGATTGCCTCTGCAGGTAGCCCACAGTGACAAAGTGGACACCGTCGATGTCTTCTACATCAGTCAGCTTGAGAAATTACCCATCACAAGTTCTGAAATTAAAAAGGAGACAAAAGTTTATCCTGTGTTGTCTCAAATCTTGGACTTAGTAACAAAAGGGACTTTACTGTGAACCAGGACATTCACGGTGAGTTATCACCATTCTACGTCAGATGTAATGAGCTTTCAGTACAGCAAGGTTGCTTGATGTGGGGTGTCCGGGTGATTGTCCCTTCAAAACTATGTATTCGGGTTCTGGATGAGCTACATTTGGGACACCCGGCGTAGTGAGATGAGGCTTTAGCTATAAGCTATATTTGGTGGCAGGGATTGATTTGAAAATTGAGCAACAAGCAAAACATGCACTACCTGTCAGCGTGTTCAGAAAATGCTGTGTCCCTCACCTCTACATCCCTGGATGTGGCCAGGTGCACCATGGCAGCGCATTCATGTAGATTTTGTGGGGCCGTGGGAGGGACACATGTACTTAATTGTTGTAGATGCCCACTCAAAGTGGCCCGAAATTCAAGTCATGGACACTACTACCCAGTAAGACCATTCAAGTGCTGCGAGGACTATTTAGCCGTTACAGGATTCCTGAACAGCTGGTCAGTGACAATGGACCACAATTTATTTCTAGTGACTTTGCAGCATTTCGAAGTCCATAGTGCGAGGCATATTCGTAGTGCCCCATATTACCCCTCGACTAATGGTCTTGCGGAGCGTTTTGTGCAAACCATGAAGAATGCTCTGAAATCGGCAGGGGGGTCTTTGACCTTACAACACAGGCTGGATAACTTCCTGCTGGCATACCAAAATACACCACATGCCACAACAAAAGAATCTCCAGCAATGTTGTTTTTTCAGCGTAAGCTTCGCTCCCGTCTTGATTTGCTTAAGTCAGATGTGGCTTCAGAGGTTTTGAAGAACCAAAAATCTCAAATACTGCACCGACAAGCTCGTTCAAAGGACAGGTAGTTCATTGTTGGTCAGGAGGTGCTTGTGCTAGATTACCGGAAGGGGGAGAAGTGGACCTCTGGTGTGGTGACATCTCAGATGGGTCCAGTGTCGTATACAGTTGATGTTGAATCTGGAGGAAAATGGAGACGGCATGCTGAACAGCTCCTAGATCTTCAGCAGCACACAGATGGGGACACTTCCAGGGAAGAAAACCCACGGGAAATGTGGATTCCATCTGCTGTAGCTTACAGAAGCCCCACTACGGAAGTTTCAACACCTTCTGAAGATGCAAAGGAGGAGGTGGAGAGGAGCAATGGTGAGGCTGTACAACCACCAACCGAGGATCGGAGGGAGGTAACAGACAGGGCAGCCATGCCAAGGGTTGCTCACGAGAAACGTTATCCATCCCGAATCTCAAAACCTCCAGAACGTTTGAACCTGTGAGACATTTAAAAGGAACAAAATGTTTTGTGTAGTTAGACAGCCAGATCAAATTATCGGGGCACAATAATCCCCTTGACTGGTTCGAGGCCTGGGGCAGTCCACCTCCTACCTCTAGCATAGAATGAATCATCTTAATAATAGCGAATAATGCTAATACTTGTTCATTTGGTAACAATATAATTTAGTGGGGAGGAAATGTTATGTATGTGAAATGGTAATGCATTGCGTTACTCTGCCACTTGAGGGCAGCATTCCGATATGTGTAAGCTAGAAAGAGAGCAGAGAGAGAGTGTCATTGCTGAGACCAGAGAGGCTCCTGAATAAAAATGAAAGCTGCTCTACTCCTGTTGCAGTGTGAGTTTGCTGAACAATACCAGAATAAATGTTAGAACATAACAGACAGCAGAACAGCAGGCAACACAGTTTACAATGTTTGCTTCAAGCTTCACACTTGTGTACCTTGTCCAGAGGCTGCCATGACTACAAATGTGTGGTGTTATATAGCTGAGTTTTTAAAGAGACAATAATCATTTGTCATGTGCAATGAGTCTAACAGTGTTAAGTGTAATCATTGTGCGCGATTGTTGGAATTTTCTGTAAGGTAGTACCTATGAACTTCGCAATCTTACACTACTCCCCACCTTTTGTCCCATCCTTCCACGATCTCCCAAGCACCTCTCCCCTCAATGTTCAAGTAACCTCTTCCATTGCTTCTTTCCCTTCTTCATGTGTTCTGCACCCTCTCTCCTTTACTGTGTCACAGGCCACTTGTTCCCTTGACATATTATTTTCTGTTGGCATAGATGTACCTTGGACATGTAACCTGAACTGTCTTATTGTTTATTCTCCTGCAACGGTCTAAGTGGCCACTGTTTTGTTACCCGTCACCGAAGCTGTATTCAGTGCTTTATTCATTATTCTGTTTTGTATGGTTAATTCTCCTCTGCCCAGGTCCACCTTGGAAATAAATTTTACTCAGTGGCGTTTTTGCCTGGTAAAATTAAGATTGATTGATTGGAAATAAATGCATAGAAAAAGTACAAAACAAAAGTGCAAGGTGTAATGTTAAAATCACCAATGAGTAGTTGTGCGGCGGTGGTGGTGGTGATGGTATCACTCATGGTGAAACAACAAAAAAATGTATAATGAAATTATGACTTTCGCTCACCCCTACAACCACAGATAGGCAAATCCTCCATACTGACTAGAAAAATAATGTTCCCCCTTGCAGGAGATATCAGAACTCATCCTGACAAATGGATATCATGATTGCTTATAATGAATTGTATGTAATTCAGAGTCTGTGTGATAGCACAAAGCATCTCTGGGTCTATCAATGTGGGTTTGCAGGTATATAAATAGTGATAAGATGGGTCCATAGGTTGCCGACTTCTGCTGCTTCCATGTTTCTAGGTATCCCATCTTGGCTTCCTGTGTCAGAAGAACAAAAGCAAAAGACTAGATGCTATTTTGGTTTGATATATGACCTGTACGGTTTTAACTAATCCTAACTTCCAATTCCAAATTGAGGTATATCGAAACAGAGGAACCCAGAATATATGAGTTAGAAGCTTTATTGTAGATCAGTTGCACATGTACAGCTACACAGTCACCATCTTGATTCTAGCTGATGCAGGAGAGAATGCTTATTATAGTATAAGCTTTACTACAGGTGAAAATGCGTGTTTATCTCCACCATTGCCACAAGATGGCATCTCCTAGTTACTGTAATTCAGAATCTCTGGTTACAGTACCCCTCTCCTCTCCATGTACAGGTAGGATACAAATACTGTACTACGGTATCATCTGTGTCAGGACTGTACGTAAGGGTCCAGTAAGTGAAGTCATGAAGTGCATGGCCCAGGGTAGAGTAAGTACAGCAGTTGGGGAGGGATGGGTACAGTAAGTGTGAAGGAGGAGGTACAGCAGATGATGGGGCAGGTGTAGTTGTGCAGCTGGTGCGGGGAGAGGTATAATGGTGGGTGTTGGATGAGGAGCAATTGTCTTGACCTGGTTACAGCTGCGCATGTGTTTAATTTTTTTCATTTTGCACTTGTATCTGGTTTCAGCCCAGTTTCAGTGCTATGCTTCAGCACGTTGGAGACATCCATGTGCGGTGATCTTCTCTGCTTTCATTTGGTGACTTCAGTAGGGGGTTAACACAAGCTCTGGCCTTACATTAATCCCTGTTAAACTGTCATGTACAGAATGATCACAATGGCTCATGGATTCTTCCTGTCAGCATTCCATTCTCTAGCACTGCTGAAGGACTGGAATGCTGCAGTCTGTTTTTGAGTGAACCAGCATTCTTAAACTGTGTTGTTGAAGAACTATTTTACAAAAAAATCCCTCTAAATAAGGAAAACATTCACAAAGTATACTGGCTGAGGGATGGAACCCAGATGGTACTTGTGGGTGGAGAGTTATCTGGCACCAGACAGGTAAACAGTGGGGTCCCACAGGGCTCAGTGCCGGTGCTGTTCAATGTCTTCATCAGTCACATTGGAGATGGAATTAAGGACAAAATGTGCCTATTCACAGATGACACAAAGCTCCGTGGGAGAGTGGACACAGATGAAGGGATACAGAACCTACAGGAAGATCTGAAAAAAAGCTAGGGAGGTGGTCTAGGATTTGGCAGCTTGTCTTCAATGTCAAGAAATGAAAAGTTATGCATATTGGAGCTAGGAATCCCAGGATAGAGTACTACTAGCATACTAAAAAGCCAGCAGAATAAGCCAAATGATCTGTCTTGTCCGCTCAAAAGCTGGTCAACAAAGTAACGCATATGAGGGGAAGGCTGCAGGCACTGAACATGTACTCCCTGGATTGGAACTAGGAGAGAGAGGGGGGTAAATGATTGGGATGTTCAAGTACGTGAAAGGGATAAACAAGGTTGATAAGGAGAGTCTCTTTAAGCTGAGTGGCAAGGTGGCAACCATAACATGAGAGGGGACAGTCTTAAACTGGAGGCAGGTGGGAGGTTTAAGAGAGATGTCAGGAAGCACTTCTTCATGGAGAGAGGGTAGTGGAAACTTGGAATGCACTACTACTGGAAGACACTGTCTTGTTAAAGACAATGCATGGGCAGCTTTAAGAGAGGATGGGATAGGCATAGGGGTAGGTAAAGTTGATGGGTAGGGAGGGAGGATGGAAGGAGTGGGGAGGGAAGGGAGTGTAGGAACATTAGCTCAAGCTGTGGACACTGCAATACTACGAGTAGACTTGATGGACCAAATGACCACCTTCTGTGGGCTTCTTCATATGTTCATATGTATGTTCATACTAACGTTACTAGCATATCATGGTAATTTTTGTTAATTAGATGTTGAAGTCGGAATTAAATTTGCTTGTTGGTTGCATATAATTTTGATTTAAATATTGCTGCCTGGCTGTTTTGTGCATCTGCGTGTTAAAGGTCTTGGAGGTGGAATACGTGGAGTAAAGTTTCCTCCCTTCCAGTAGTGTTTATTTACCTCTGTACGTTGTTTACAATATGGAGTTTGTCCAGTCCAAATCAAAAGCTGTGCAAAAGACTCAGGACCAGGACCATCCCCTATGGCCCCGACGACCTACTTAATGAAGCATGTACACTGGGCACTAAGACAGATGCCAGCTGGAGGGCTAACCAAGACCAAACATTTTCTGATCCTGGTTTAATCAGAGTATTTTATGTCTTGGCTAGCCCTCCAGCTAACTGTCTCAGTGCCCAGTGTGTGCACTTCATTAAGTAGGTTGGGCCATTAAGGGATGGTCCTGCCACTTTTGGCACATGTTGTTCTTCAAGCCCATGACGGTGTTTGTCCCTTTACCTTTAGGTCTTCCTGGGAGACCACTATAGTTATATTACCTGCATCTCCTTTCTTCATCCTCTAGGCACTGCATGCACAGAAGTGTAGAACAAGCTGACAGAAGCAACAGAGTTCTGAGTATTGTACTGCTATTAAGTACTATCCATAATCTTCCCTGGCTAGTAACAGTTTTTTTTTTGGTCAAGTTCATTTTGTGATTGTGAATGATGGGGGGGGTCTGCACTGTCAGACCTTTTTAACATCTCAGGTTTGTGTACTACATGCCTCGGTGCTATTCTGAGACCAGCCATAGACTGTCAGCTACAGTACTTCTGGACGTGCCCCCACAGCTCGCCACATTAGGAGTTTGTACTTTTTTTTCAGTTTTCCATTCTTTGGTAACTGGATAAGGCACAATGTACACAAAGCCTGTTTCTTGGGGACGGTGTCTTTTGAACACTGGGAGAACACTTCATGGGTTAAGTGATTTTCACGTATTCACACAGTATGCAAGATGATCTGATGTTGTGGGGTTCATATCTTAACTGTCTGGATGTAGCAAGCTACTTCTTAATTTGTTTTTACTTTAAGTACTCTGTTGCGGTCCACACTTTTTGGGGGGCAGGGGGGCACTTGTGGTAGGTAGGGAAAACTTGTAGAGAGTTAGTGGTAAGTGATCATAAGCTTGGTGTATTTTCAGTGACAAGATTCTTTGTTAATGTTTGTATTATAGATAATATTGTAGAAAGATGGAGTCGAGCACAGCACGGAAATATCTAAGTAGGTCACAGAAGCGTAAACGTGCTAGGGATCAAGTAGAAAAAGAGAAACAAATACTAGCAAAGGTTCCAAAGTTAACAGATTTCTTCTTGGCATCAGGCAGCAGTGCTAGAGATAAGGAGGTTGTTGGTCAGCATTGTCAGGGTAGCAGTGAGGAAGGCTGTAGAAATGTAGACACTAATGTGTCAAATATTGCAATGGAAATGATGGATGCAGGGACTTCTGAGGAGAAAACAAGCAACATTGTTTCTACATGCCAAGTCCAACACATCACAGATGAAGAAGTCGAAACCAATATTTACCATGAGAGTCCTTTGGAAAGCAGCCCAGCGGTTACTACATGCCATGGGGTCACAAAGGGTCACGTTGTCAGCACCATGTGCAATCTGACTTCATTTGACAGAAATTCAGTGGTTCCTACATATACAGAAGTTACTGAGAAACAGGTTACTGATACTTGCCATCAGATTCAAGTTGAAAGCTCGCAAAAAACACAGCTGTACAGCAATGACCCAGCGCAGTGGACATCTGTATGTGAAGAACTTTGGAATTATTTCATAGATTGTGACGTTGACCAGAACATATGTGGCTTCTCCAAGTCCATGCATTTGTACCCAGATAAGAAGCGTTATTTATCCAAGGATCTTTTCTCTAGAATCATGTTAAATGGTGAATGTAGGACACAGGATTGGCTGATTTATTCTCCTTCAACTGGGAATGTCTTCTGTTATGTCTGTAAGCTCTTTTCAGTGAGGAATACTGCATTCTCACAATCTGGTTTCAGTGACTGGAAAAATGCAAACTGTCGTGTAAATGAACATGAACACAGTCATGATCACAGGATGGCATTAATCACACTGCATAAAAGGAAAAGGACCGCAGGATGAATTGATGCTGAAATTGTAAAACAATATCAGAATGAGTATCAGTACTGGAAAAATGTACTCAAACGTGTTGTTGCTGTGGTTCATTTCTTGTCAGAACGTGGATTGGCTTTTCGAGGTGACAATGAACTACTGGGGTCTCCAGGTAATGGAAACTATTTGGGTATTTAGAGCTTATTAGCCAATTCGACCCTTTTCTAGCTGACCACACAGCAAAATTCGCAATGCTGGAAGAGACCGACCATCATATTTGTCCTCAACCATCTGCAATGAATTAATTGACCTGATGGGTAAAACGTGATGCACACTATTGTGGAAGAGCTAAAGATGGCAAAATACTATTCTATCAGTGTTGATTCGACACGGATATTTCTCATGTGGATCAGCTGACTTTCATTGTTAGATATGTCAAAGCCGATGGAAATCTAGTTGACGTTTTCTTAAGTTCATTCCAATCCATAGTCATCGTCAGAAAATCTTGCAAACACAGTGATGTCTGTGGTTCAGGAATTGGGCATTGAAATAAAGGATTGCAGGGTCAGACATATGATAACGTGAGTAATATGGCAGGAAAATATAGCGGCCTACAAGCCAGAATAAAGAACACAATCCTTTGCGGACTTCTTCCCTTGTTCTGCGCATTCCTTAAACTTGGTTGGGTCCTGTGCTGCTGAATAGCTGTTTAGAGGCTGTATCTTTTTTTCTTCAGGCACTGTACATTCTTTTCAGCCTCCACACATCGTTGGCATATCATGAGGCAGCAGTTGCCTAGTGAGGTGAAAGTACCAAAGTCACTTTCAGTTACTCAATGGTCTGCTCGAGCAGATGCATGCAGTGCCCTGTTTGGTGGCTATCAACACATGAAGACTGCATTACAGAACATGGCTGACGATCCTTCAGAAGGACCAAGCACAAGGATGGAAGCTGAAAGTCTGGCAGAGAAGATGGAATTGTTGGAAACTGCACTAATGACAGCCATTTGGAATTCAGTATTACAGTGCCTGCATGCCACAAGTAAGAGTTTACAGAAAGTAGGCCTTTCTTTGAAGATGGTGGTGGATTTATATTCATCTCTAACAGGATTTCTCCAAGAGATACACAACAATTTTGATGAGTATGAAAGGAAAGCAAAAACGTTGGTTGACCCGGAAACATCATACCAAGCAGACAACAGCAGGCAAAGGCGTCGCAAATACATGTTTGACGAACCAAGAAATGAAACAACATTAACAGGTAGGGAAAAATTTCATGCTGAGACATTTCTTGTTATAATCGACACATTAAGTGCTGCCCTGCAGAAAAGAAAAGACACTTATGATATATTACAGAAAAAATTTGGAGTGTTAACAGACTTTCCTCATCTGAATGTAAATGAGATATGGAAGCGAGCAGAAAGTCTAGTTGCTGCATACCCTCAGGATTTGGAAGAGTCATTCACTGTTGAATTTATACAATTCACATCATTTGTTTCTTGTGAAGAGACAAAGATGTTCTTAACCTATGTAAACTTTTGAGGCTCGAGGACTGGAGTCAACATTCCCAAATGTGGAAGCTGCCTTTAGGTATATATTTGTGCACTCAGCTGCAAACTGCAGTGGAGAGCGGTCATTTTCAACTTTGAGTAGAGTCAAGAATAAATTAAGGAGCATGATGGACCAGGAAAGACTCAATGCCTGACTATTTTATCTATCAAAAGTGAACTGGATTTAAGACCATGGACTTTGGCGATCTCATCAGTAACTTTGCCCAACCGTCGAGGAAGAAACAAATGTAGGCTGACTAAAGCACTATCAAACATCATAATTCTAAAGGAGCGACATAAGCTATCTGAGAAGACTGATGCCAGTACCCTGAGCCAGAGTACCATGAAAATGCCACAACTCAAGCCTAGACCCCAGTGAAGCACTGCAAGAAATGAAGAGAATAGCATTGAAGCTACAAAGTGCTCCAGCACCGTGAGATGGAGACGACAGAAGCTGTCTGACAAGACTGATGCCAATACCCTGAGCCAGAGTACAGTGTAAAATGCCACAACTCAAGCCTGTGAGCCCAGTGAAGCACACAAAATAGCGCTGGTGCTACAAAGTGCTCCAGCTCCTGGAGATGGAGACGACAGAAGTTGTCTGACAAGACTGATGCCAGTAGCCTGAGCCAGAGTACCATGAAAAATGCCACAACTCAAGCCTGTGACCCCAGTGAAGCACTGCAAGAAATGAAGAGAATAGCATTGGTGCTACAAAGTGCTCCAGCACTGTGAGATGGAGACGACAGAAGCTGTCTGACAAGACTGATGCCAATACCCTGAGCCAGAGTACAGTGTAAAATGCCACAACTCAAGCCTGTGAGCCCAGTGAAGCACACCAAAATGCGCTGGTGCTACAAAGTGCTCCAGCTCCTGTAGATGGAGATGACAGAAGCTGTCTGAGAAAACTGATGCCAGTACCCTGTGCCAGAGTACCGTATAAAATGCCAAAACTCAAGCATGTGACCCCAGTGAAGCACACAAAATAGCGTTGGTGCTACAAAGTGCTCCAGCTCCTGGAGATGGAGATGACAGAAGCTGTCTGAGAAGACTGATGCTAGTACCCTGAGCCAGAGTACCATGAAAAATGCCACAACTCAAGCCTGTGACCCCAGTGAAGCAGTGCAAAAAATGAAGAGAATAGCGCTGGTGCTACAAAGTGCTCCAGCTCCTGGAGACGGGGACGACAGAAGCTGTCTGACAAGACTGATGCCAGTACCCTGAGCCAGAGTAGAGTGAAAAATGCCACAACTCAAGCCTGTGAGCCCAGTGAAGCACACAAAATAGCGCTGGTGCTACAAAGTGCTCCAGCTCCTGGAGATGGAGACAACAGAAGCTGTCTGAGAAGACTGATGTTAGTACCCTGAGCTAGAGTACAGTGAAAAATGCTACAACTCAAGTCTGTGACCCCAGTGAAGCACTGCAAGAAATAAAGAAAATAGCATTGGTGCTACAAAGTGCTCCAGCACCGTGAGATGGAGACGACAGAAGCTGTCTGACAAGACTGATGTCAATACCCTGAACCAGAGTACAGTGTAAAATGCCACAACTCAAACCTATGAGCCCAGTGAAGCACACAAAATAGCGCTGGTGCTACAAAGTGCTCCAGCTCCTGGAGATGGAGACGACAGAAGCTGTCTGAGAAGACTGATGCCAGTACCCTGTGCCAGAGTACCGTATAAAATGCCACAACTCAAGCCTGTGACCCCAGTGAAGCACACAAAATAGCGCTGGTGCTACAAGGTGCTCCAGCTCCTGGAGATGGAGATGACAGAAGCTGTCTGAGAAGACTGATGCCAGTACCCTGTGCCAGAGTACAGTGTAAAATGCCACAACTCAAGCCTGTGAGCCCAGTGAAGCACACAAAATAGCGCTGGTGCTACAAAGTACTCCAGCTCCTGGAGATGGAGATGACAGAAGCTGTCTGAGAAGACTGATGCCAGTACCCTGTGCCAGAGTACAGTGTAAAATGCCACAACTCAAGCATGTGACCCCAGTGAAGCACACAAAATAGCGTTGGTGCTACAAAGTGCTCCAGCTCCTGGAGATGGAGACGACAGAAGCTGTCTGAGAAGACTGATGCTAGTACCCTGAGCCAGAGTAGAGTGAAAAATGCCACAACTCAAGCCTGTGAGCCCAGTGAAGCACACAAAATAGAGCTGGTGCTACAAAGTGCTCCAGCTCCTGGAGATGGAGATGACAGAAGCTGTCTGAGAAGACTGATGCCAGTACCCTGTGCCAGAGTACAGTGTAAATGCCACAACTCAAGCCTGTGAGCCCAGTGAAGCACAAAATAGCGCTGGTGCTACAAAGTGCTCCAGCTCCTGGAGATGGAGATGACAGAAGCTGTCTGAGAAGACTGATGCCAGTACCCTGTGCCAGAGTACAGTGTAAAATGCCACAACTCAAGCATGTGACCCCAGTGAAGCACACAAAATAGCGTTGGTGCTACAAAGTGCTCCAGCTCCTGGAGATGGAGACGACAGAAGCTGTCTGAGAAGACTGATGCTAGTACCCTGAGCCAGAGTAGAGTGAAAAATGCCACAACTCAAGCCTGTGAGCCCAGTGAAGCACACAAAATAGCGCTGGTGCTACAAAGTGCTCCAGCTCCTGAAGATGGAGACAACAGAAGCTGTCTGAGAAGACTGATGTTAGTACCCTGAGCTAGAGTACAGTGAAAAATGCCACAACTCAAGTCTGTGACCCCAGTGAAGCACTGCAAGAAATAAAGAAAATAGCATTGGTGCTACAAAGTGCTCCAGCACCGTGAGATGGAGACGACAGAAGCTGTCTGACAAGACTGATGTCAATACCTTGAGCCAGAGTACAGTGTAAAATGCCACAACTCAAACCTATGAGCCCAGTGAAGCACACAAAATAGCGCTGGTGCTACAAAGTGCTCCAGCTCCTGGAGATGGAGATGACAGAAGCTGTCTGAGAAGACTGATGCCAGTACCCTGTGCCAGAGTACCGTATAAAATGCCACAACTCAAGCCTGTGACCCCAGTGAAGCACTGCAAGAAATGAAGAAAGTAGCATTGGTGCTACAAAGTGCTCCAGCACCGTGAGATGGAGACGACAGAAGCTGTCTGACAAGACTGATGTCAATACCTTGAGCCAGAGTACAGTGTAAAATGCCACAACTCAAACCTATGAGCCCAGTGAAGCACACAAAATAGAGCTGGTGCTACAAAGTGCTCCAGCACCTGGAGATGGAGACGACAGAAGCTGTCTGAGAAGACTGATGCCAGTACCCTGTGCCAGAGTACCGTATAAAATGCCACAACTCAAGCCTGTGACCCCAGTGAAGCATACAAAATAGCGCTGGTGCTACAAAGTGCTCCAGCTCCTGGAGATGGAGATGACAGAAGCTGTCTGAGAAGACTGATGCCAGTACCCAGAGCCAGAGTACCGTATAAAATGCCACAACTCAAGCCTGTGACCCCAGTGAAGCACACAAAATAGCGCTGGTGCTACAAAGTGCTCCAGCTCCTGGAGATGGAGACCACAGAAACTGTCTGACAAGACTGATGCCAGTACCCTGAGCCAGAGTACAGTGAAAAATGCCACAACTCAAGCTCGTCAGTGAGGCACTGCAAGAAATGAAGAAAACAATGTTGGTGCTACAAACTGAGCCAGGCAGCCAGCACCTACAGATGAAGACAGAAGATGTCTAAGAAGATTGATGTCAATAACCTTAATCTATGCATGGTGAGTGGTGAAAAACTTTTAATTGATGAATCTAAGGATAACTTCTGAACTTTTATGTATATTTTATTAGTGTTTACAATACTGATTATTGCTATGAGGATAGTTAAAATATTCCTGCAATCCTACTAACCAGGGTAAATACAGCTTTTAACTGTCTTCCTTGACCTCTCGCTCTTCTGGTAGATTGAACTGATATACCATGCGGAACAGCCGGTTGAAAAGGTTGTTTCAGCATGAGCAGCAAGTCATTCTGTGTTTAGGGAAACATTAATAATTTGAATTGCTGTGGATATTTAGGTTATTTATTTGCAATGTTTTTTTAATTACATGCAAGCCTGATAATGAATAATTACATATATTTTCCCTTGGACTACTATACAGGCACCTGTGCCTGGTGGGCCTTATCCAGTTACCAAATAATTTAATTTATGAACAAAAAAAATGGAAAGGAGCGGGGCTTGGCATAATGGGCGGAGCTTGCTAAAAAAGGGGGCGTGACCAACAGAAATGGGGCCCCAGAGAGCCCGATTTCCCTCAGGCCTAGGGCCCCATCGAACCTTAATCTGGCCCTGATGCCACGCAGAGCGAGTGACGTGGCTGTCGTGTGCCCTGAGGGTAAAGATCATGTGAAAAGGGTTAATTTACAGAAACGAACGCATTTATGGTGGTCCCTGTGTTAGCAGTAGTTGATTTGCCTACTTACAGTTGCTTTTTATTTTTTCCTATTTATGCTACCTTTTTGTGCCATATTTTCCCAGATTTTGCACTTTTTTATGTGGTAATATGAGCCGCAAATCTGCATGTTTGGGCTGTGCCTGTGAGTGGGGGGGCTGTCCAGTGGTGAGGTACTGTTGGAGTAGCAAGCTGTTGCCTGTGTGCTATGAGCACTGTTTTCATCGCTTTTGTTACAGCGTGTATAAGCATTGGGCTGCGAAGGGGCACGGTAGTTACAAGTTTATGTTAATATGGAATGTTCTTCAGGTGGTAGCCTATGTTTTGTACATCTGTATTTTGTTGGAATGTTTTTGTAGTTTGTGCCAAGTTCTCATACCCTGCTCAGTGGCTTGAATGAGTAGTGCCATTGTTGCTGTGCTTTTACCATGCTGCCAGTCTCCTGTCAATACTGGAAGCCGCGTGCCCCCCCCCAACTCCACCAAGCCTGCTGATCAACTGTGGTCTGGTGCCATTTAATGTCAGAACGGCAGCTATTTGACATTGTCTGCATTCTATTCCCTGCGACAGTCACACTGCTATTCTCTGTGCCTCACAGTGTCTTTTTCTGCCACTCTTCATGTGCATCTACTACGTCAACAAGTAGCGTGCACCCCCATCAGCCGTGTGTGACGGACTTACTGGTGAATGGTGGTTATGCATGTTGCAGTGCCACCTATCTCTGTCCCTCTGTTGCTGTGCGGCAGCCCCCACCCCCCACCCTTTTACTGCTTGCACCTTAGCAATACTCCTTGCAGCTCTATCCTGCGCTGTCGTGGAAGGCAGCCTTGCACAACTGTAGAGCTGTGCATCAGCAACAGACATGGCTGAAGACAACGTGCATTGTAACTGGGGCTTTACTGCACAGGCCTGTGGTAGTCGCAGCTTCAATCTGCACCCAGAGTACAAGCAACTAAGGGACCACTCCAATGCCTTCAATTAGTAGTCGTCAATGTCAGTGGCTTACACTGTTGAGGTGCAGTGTTTACATGAAGTGCACGAGCAGCTGTTTGACTTTTCCTTTGCCTCTGGCACTCTTTTGTCAGTGTCAGCCGCGGGCATTGCATTCCTACTCATTGTGCTTACATATTTGGTCATCCAAAAATGGGACTGCACATAGATGTGGACATGTTGATGGAAGACACACATATTGGGAGACAGCGCACTGACACATTTGGCCAGGAGCGACATTTCATTGCTCTCTGACTGTGCCATCCTTCATCTGCTGGAAGCTGATTCCCAGTGACATGCCTGTGTAATGTATAACATAGTTACTGGTCAAGTGCCACTGGCTTGGGATACAACAATGGTTGTCCATGGTTGACTGATTTATGCTTCTCTCTCCCTCTCATTTGCTTTTATTCTGGGCTGCCGCAGCAGGTCCCACTGCTGTCATTATAGTCCTACTGCCTGAACCTACATCCTGCAACTGCCGAAAAGGCAACCTGGCATGGCTGTAGATCCTTGCATCACTGACTGGCAAAACCAAGGTGACCAGACATTTGCCACCGAGCCTATCAGATAGCTAGGGAGCACTGTGGCGCTCAGTAATATCACGCCCAGTCACAGTTCTTTCCAGTTTTGTGCAGGTGCTATTGAAGAACATCTAAGTCGAACTGATAATGAATCTCAAATGACATTACTGAGATTCAGCATCGCATTTATTCTGTGCCTGAGTGTGTCTTACTGCCTTAGTGCAGGTTCTTACAGCAGCTTGCCCAATTGTGCAGTCTAACTGTTTACTGAGACAGCTACTAGGCAACGTAACGTTCACGCAAACGAGCCCCAAAGTAGAAATAAAGATACCTACCAAGAATGCCTCAATGTCACTCACGCTAGCTTTCCATGGCAATGAACGGGAACTGTGTACGTTCTGCCGGTTGCTATGGCACCTGCCTTGCGCTGCACCTGCTTCTGGTTTCCCCCTTACTAGTTGTGTCCAGCTGGTGTGCCCTACAACCTGCATCGTGCTGTTGCCAGACAAATGTAAGGCATTGGCTAAAAATGTGTACGCGTACATGGTGTTTGCCTTGTGCTCCAGCCATCATGCATCAAGACAAAGATCCCCAGTAAGCAAGAAAGCAGCCGTGAACTAGCTAGCTACTTGACATGCTCAGTCATATTTCTTGCACAGTCATGCCATGAAGTTGTGTAGTCCTAGCAGCTACATGCTCTCTTTCTAGTCACTGCAGTGCTTTCCTGTCAGCGTGAGAAATACCTGCCACTGTGCATGGCAGTCGTGCAGTGCCTGACTGCTAGATATTGCTCTGGTGTTGCTTTGTATGTCCATCTGGGTCTCTTTACGCAAACGACTGCTGCAATATTGCATCCCGTTCTGCAAATCCTACCTGTGCAGTGCCTGCCTCACCACCTGCCGACACACAATGCAGATCACCCTTAGGTTTGTTCTTTGCATAGTCGCATGCTCGCAGCGGCTACAGACGCAGTGTGCACTGAGGACAGTCGCATGATGTGAGCAGCTACACACATAGTGTGCAGTAGGGCACTGAAATTGAGGTTTTGGAATGCATAGTCGGTGGATAGTGCAGTTGACTAGTGGCCTACATGCATGTCTTTTGGCTAGTGCTGCTATGTTGGTGTTCTGTGCCATATCCAGTTCGATCCCATGATGACCCACAGAGCCGTGGCGGGGGGTTGTTGGTTGTGTGCAGATCACTGAATGAAGCATGCACTATGCAAACTTACATGTACAGTGACATGTAGACTACTGCAACTGTGAATGGTGACTACTTATCACGGCATTGCTTGTTTTTGACATTCTGCTGCTGATGTTCCTATGTGTGTTGCCTGCTTTTTGATCTGGTGCCAGTGCAGGCCAGAACAATTGCAACATTATTATTACTGTGTATTATTTCACATTTCACGGGGGGTTGTCCTGTTTGGTGACGCTCGAGTGGTCTCCTGCTATCGACATGATGCATGCAGACGCTGACCATGAGGGAGTAATATTTGACTCCTGATGTTAGCAAGATGTCATGGCGAAGCAAGCCACAACATAACATTGGAAAATGGGCAATACTCAGTGTGCCATGCCTACTAGATGTTGTCGTTATCAAGCAATACAGTATGGTAGTACTTCCCTTTTACTACATGGCTTGTGATTAACAAAACATGATACTTTGTTACCTGACCATGACAACACTTTCATTCTGCTATTGCATTGCTTCGTGAGCTGCACTGTGTTATTTACTTTATGAGACTGTTGTGTTGATGAGCGTTAGATAATTGCATAGCACGGGATGTTGCACTTGTACAAAGCTATCCATGATTCCATTTGACGCAGTTATGGCATGCCCTTGCGACAGTTGGCTTGCACATACTGCTTATGGCAACCTAAGTGGTGGCCACAAAAGGTATGGCAGGTGGTATGTGAAAGTAAGTGCCTTGAATCACCCCACGAGGCAATTCACCATAGGTGGAGGAAAAATACAACATGCCGGTGAGTAGAAGAGGATGGAACAGTATGTTATCAGTGCCACGCACAGCGCTGTGAAAGTTTGGTCACAGGTATGGAGCATCAATGATGACTGGACAGGTAATGCAGTCTGGACTTACATGCCATTTAGCGGTATGCATCTACTTGGTAAGATTGCGGGACTGATGTATGGTGTCCTACAAATTACTCTAACTTGCCCAGCAATTCAGGGGACAGCCCATGCAGAAATAAAGATTGTTAATGCATTCAGATGCCGTGTCTTTGCTGCACTAACAGTGTGAAAATGTTCAACAGTTTTAGGATGGAATATACAGACAGTGGAAAAAAAAGACATCCACACAGCACAGTTCAAAGCCCACTAACTATGACAGAGCCATCATGTGCACGCAATTGTCAGTGACATTAATTTGCAACAGAGTCCAAACCCTAGTGCAGTGCTTTGATTTTGGACTTTGGAATGCTGCAGCGAGAGTGCTTTGCATCTGACTTTCCTGCAACTATGCCTGCCCATGATCATTAGTAAGTAGACAAACGTTTGTTGCTGGCATACTGTTGGACATCTTATCATGTTTACTAAATCACGCGCAATGTGGAGATGGTGCAGACGGGAACAATTGCAAGACATTCGATACTTTCCTATGGGAAGTGGAGATGCCGCAAGAGAGGCTGACAAAGTTGCACAGGCATAGCAGGTATGACAACAGCAAGAGACCGAAGGATGGTACACGGGAGACCAGACCAAGTCTGAGTGCAAGACAGGTGCCGGTGCAGATGGCACAACCACTATACCCGTGCCTAATTGTCCCCCATCACTTGTCCATCACATTCATCACTTTTCATTGTGTGCTATTATGTCTGCATTGTGTTCTGTTTGATGGCAGCAGACTCGGTTCTACATGTTTCCACTATGAAGGCAGTGGAACACTGCACTGTTAGACCAGCTTCTGTTGGCCAGAGGGCATGGTGTGCCGCTTACAAAAATAAGTAGTCAATGAGCCACCAACTAAGTATGGGCCACTTAGACTTCCTGATAATCAATAATGTGGCATCAGTGCAAATGCTTGCTTTGTAAACGACATTGCAAATAACTACCACTGTGCTGTTCAACAACTTTCTGTTCCACACGTGCTATTCATGCAGTCTAGTTGTTATAGTGTGTACTCCATTCTGCACTCATTAGCAAGGGCGGCTTAGCAGCAGAAAAAGAAAGGGTACTGAGGTGTCTGTGTGAGAAATTGACAGCCGAAGGCAGACAGGTAGGTCCTCATGTTGGGGGGGGGGGGGGGGGAGACTTACATTTACTTTAGCAGAGATACAGGCTGCCACCACGATTGAAATGAAATGCATCTGTGCTGGCACCAGCATCTGTGATCTCCACATTGAAGCATGGCAGGTAAAGACCCACCACTGCTGAAGCCATAGAATACAAGAATATAGTAAGGGTGTCACTGGGTTGACGGGACTGTAAAGACTACCACTATAATAACAGCCTAGCATGGCATGCATAGTGTCCATGTCGCTGGAAAATGGGTGTTCCTACATGGGACAACAGACGCGGGACATAACGCCACCTGAATGACCAGGTTGAGAGGCACTGGGGACAAACCTTAGTTTGCCATTGCCCATTATGCAGCCTTTCAAAGGACAGTTGCCACATGTGTGAGCCACTATTTCTGTCCGCCTAGGTGTGTCTGTGTGTGCGGGGTGGGGGCCGCCATGTTATGCCTCACTCAAGTCACAGGACATGTCACTCATTCCCTGACGTTCAAGAACTAGTGAATGCAGGACAATAACTGTGCATATATGAGGAGGTGCATGCCGGAACAGTGCGTAGCGTTGTCATGCTTTCCCTCACAGTAATGCAGTCACGTTAGGCAGGAATAGCACTGCAAATGTGGGTTGGATGATATGCTGTTGCACTGTGAACGAGATACAGGGCAAGCACTTCTGGGTTGCATCAATAAACGCTCAGCTACACCACTGACACTGGTGGTGTTTTCCAGTGACTCACAATGCGGACTACAGACTAGCATGCACAATTATGGTAGCAAGTTCAGTTTGTCAGCTAGTTATGCAATGGGATGCGCTGCAAATAATCAAATGAAAACCAGAAATAGTTACCATTCATCAAGGATCATATCCGTGCCGGGCTCCTCATCACTACTGTCAGACATCCCAGGGCGTTCATCTATGATTTGTGTCTAGCTGGAAAGCAACTAAAGGCATAGAAATAACTGGCTGTCCATGTGAAAATATACTCAGTATACATCTCCTGTTGGAAACCCATTGTGTGACTGGTTTTAAAACAGTCACTGTCAGCATTCTCAGTCATAGCTGCAGCAGTTTAAGTGGCTTCAAATTTACGACCACGCCAGACTGACATCAAGGCAGCTGCAGAATGTGGCCTTTGAGCTGACAAGATCGGAGGCGGTGCTAACAATTCAATATATGATATGCTATGAATAAAATCGAGAGCAAAGCAGCATGATGCACAGGCACATTAAGACACACAGACATACACAGGAAAGCCATATCTCTTGATTATCACTTTGTATTGCTTACATAGAAACGCCTTTACACATGATCTTTTCCGGATAGTGCATGTTGTAATATAGCCTCCAATAGTTGCAGTATCAAAAATGTGAATGTCTTCCATGTTGCTAAGGCTACTATATACACATAATCGTATGTGCAAGACTGCATGACATTAAGAACTTCTATCGTGCATAGTATTTTCGTTTCAATAGGAATGCATAGCATTGTATGTCCTTTTGTATTGCGACTAAGTATGCACTGCCTAGGCAGTACAGTACCTTTCCTATACAGAGGATAGCCCTCCGCATATCTGATCAGTCTGTTTTGTTTCAGAACAACTGCATGCCATCATATTTTCCTATGTATGCCACATAACTGCACACTATCTTAACAGAGCAGTCACTTCTGCATGGGCTATGTAACCCCTCTGATATTTCATCATGAGTATTGCAGTTTTGTCAAATCAGCTGTCAATAGTATTGCATAAAATAACGCGTGCATACTGATTTGGCATATCATGAACAAGTATGCCTTACATACAGTATATATTCATTGCGCTGCAAATACAAACAATTGTCTCTTCCTATCAGCACCAAAATAAAAACGCTTTCCATGGTAAATACAGGATCATAGGACATTCTTTTGCTATGTGTTTTTTTACTCTAATTCCATGCCTCGTTCAATACATTAAGACAATTCCTGAAATCCAAAACATTATATTTATTCCAGTAAGGCAATGCATGCAGAGCTCATGACTTTGTCCTGAAATTCATTTATTATGCTTGAATAACACAGGAAGATACCCTCCACAGTGTTAAAAGGCACAAGCCTTTGAAATGCAGCAGCACTGATAGCAGAGCACTTTAGTAGCAGACAGCCTGTCTAGCATGACATTATTGGCCTGAGGAATGTATCACCTTGCCTTGCTTTGAATTGTACAAATCACTGATGCCGACAGTGAGTTCATTGCACAGAATTTGTTGACTGCCTGCCCCATTTGTTTTCTTTTTTCCTCCTGCATTTCAACACTGCCTGTCCATGTCAGTCATACATCTTGTTGCTCTTTATTAACAGATTGGTTAGAATCATGCTCAAAAGGTTTACAAAAAGGCAAACCCATTTCTGTATCTACTCTGTACATTTCAATTATAGTCATGCTGCTTGACATTTCTAGAAGCCCTCTACCTGCTGCTTGTCTGACGAGCAGGACAGCTGTGCACATATGATACTAACAGCACAGCTATTTCAAGCACTTATATTATTACAGCTATGGCCGATTTTTGAATTTGTTTACAAACATCCCAATGCAAGCACCTGCACTATGTGAGTGGCAAGATTTATATGCTACTGTCATTGCCACATGTTGTGGGTTTTTCTCCACGACCAGCTTGCAATCAGCTGTACTATCCCCCGTCCAAGATCCACATCCCCTTACCTCTTATTGTCCGTGTAATACCTCACACATATATGTAAGACAGAAGCAAAGGAGTGGGCGCCAAGTATAAACATACAATGTAGCATTTTGTGCCCTGCCTAAGGGTAACAATGCTGCTGTACTGCATGCCATTATATTGCTGCCATTGCTTCTGCTTTCTCATTTAACAGAATGCATACTTAACAGCCTCTGAAGTGTCCTTCAATGTAACAGCGTATAGCTGTTCTATCATATATTGCTACATTTTGGATACAAACTACAAGATCCTACATGAATTTATACATGCAGTTATAGTCTGTCAGTGAAAGAAAATGCATTATATCCCTTGCTTGCTGCCTCTTGAGTGATCACAACAAATGTGCATGATGTATGTCACTGCCTCGTCTTCTACAGACTTCAACTACATTTCTGCCATTGTATGTTGCTATATGTTTATTTGCACTCTTTTGTGTTATTAGCTTTAATGATCCCGCAGGTATGTTTTCTTCAGTTATGCCTTTCTGTTATCAAATGCAGTGTTCTCTCACTCTAATTGTATATGGATTTCAAACCAGTAATAGCAGCCATGAAAGGCAACAGATAACAATTCAGTAAGGAAATACTATGCCTTCTGTCTGTATACATAACATTTCAGTTCATTCTCAGATTGCTTTACAATGCTGCAATAAAATAACACGAGCTGCAAACCTTTAAATGCGGCACCCTTTTGAAATGCAGCAATACTTTTACACAATAAACGTCCTAGCAGATAGTTTGTCTGGCAAGACATCATTAACTCCAACATTGTATTGCCTTTGCTTGCTTTCATATGTAGCACTCATAGAACTGGAAAGCAGTCAAGTGTGGCATCCCTACTCCTGCAAATACCAACAACACCCATAAATACAGGCATGATCCTGCTCACATTTATTTCTGACAAAAACGTGCCTCTTGAGTGCATCGCTGGTCTTTGAAGATACCTGAAGTTCTAAGGATATTTGCTATTTTCGAACAGAGCTTCTTGCGCTGCTGAACTGTGCTGCCTGAATGCCCTGTTTCTGCTGTCTTCACATGCAGTTCTGCTGTTTGTAGTGCTGTGTTACCACCAACTGTCGTTTGAGAAGAGACAGTGATATATTGTGCATTGTAAGGTAGGCTTCATTATTCCATTAGTGTGCAACGTATTAACTGTTTAGATTCATATGCATATTTATGTTCACTCACAGCTCATGCTGCCTCTGATTCTAGCGTTGTAAAGCCGTGTAACAAATGACAAGTGGAGATTGCACTGCTACACAGCAGGCATGTATGCCCCTCTTTAAACAAAGACATGCTGATTTGTGTGTGCATTACATTGCCATAGTCTGTTAAGCGCATCGAACGTGCTCCTCTCTTGTGAATATCAAAGCACTGAAGTGTGACTATGACATTTCATGTTTTGTCTGTCACTCTGTTACATACATTTTATGTGTGTACGGCCACTGTTCAGATCTTTGGTGCATTTCACGCATGTCAAACCACCAAAGTCCCTGCATGTTTTGCTACAATACCACTCACACTACGTAAAGCAACTTCACTAGCAAATTGGGCAGTGATTGGCCAAAATGATGCTTTCCCACTGCGCGTATGCAGGACAACTTCTACTTCACATGCCTGTGAATACTATTCTCAGTGATTGTCACTCTGGTAAAATGCTTGCAATGCACTTCAGATACTGTAGCGCTACATTGCATAGCAGGGCTCGCTATTTGTCGACTGCGGTTTGCCTTTACATTGCATCGCTCCTTCACATCATATGAGAGACACTCTGTCGTGGTCATTACGAATGTTTCTGCAACTCATTCACATCTGCTTGCAGCAACATAGGACATTCGCTTGCAACATCCTTTTTGCAAATATCTACAGAAAGCCAGACAATCCCTGATCGCATTACACAATGATAGCTGCTCCAAGCACAGATGCCATGGATATGATCAGTCTGGCATAGCTAGTAAACTTTTGAAGAACACGTTAACTGCTCTGCTATTGCAGTTCCCAATGCAGAGGGTATTCTTTACAGCTGCAATGACAAACTGTGCATTGTTTTGTGCAGTCTTGCCTTCTTATCTGCGACAACATGGGGAGAACAAGGTAGTCTTATGCCCAGGATCACCTTGAAAACGAGTTTGCTCAATGGTGTTTATGCCTGGTTAAATAAAGTGATTGATTGATTGACTGGAAGTGCTGCAAACACCAGTTACAGTAATAGCAGCTGAAAAATAGCAGCTCAACCTGTTTCTAATGCTTGCTGTATGATATTGGCAGTATAGGTAACTTACAGCCGCCCACACATACAGGTGAAACCTTTTAGTCTGCTTTGCATAGTTTTGGACCAAGTGAATCTCTGCAGACTATTAATGCCCTCTGTGAATATCGCGCAGGTATGCCACATTAGAATATTGCCCTGATTGTAATGAATGCCTAGCTTCGCGGCAGTCTGCACCTTCATGGTCTTTACATTACAGTAACAGCCATGTACAGTAATTGATTATGTGCAACAGTATTGCTACATGACTGCTTTGCGTTATTATGCCACCATTTAGCTGACAACATTATGAACTGCCTTGGAAACCGGGCATATATTGCCAGAATACTATAGCTGTGCGTTACAATTTACTCCACCCCGATATTATTGTGCTTAGCTCCTCAGCCTAGCAGATTAGATATTGATTTGAATTACAGGCCTTCACAAGGTCAGACATGACAAAGCAACAGGTGACTTGCAGCGTCCATAGTACTTCACACACATTGAATTCCAGCTTAGAAGGCACATCACATGCTGTGTGACAACTCTTGCAAATACAATAGTGCTCTATGTTTCTTGATTTGATTACCTTCTGAGTTTATGGCTCTGCATGTCCTCGATCTTCTTACAATAACAGCAGCAAACATTTGTGCCTCTTTCTATATGCCTGAGTGCCCATATGGATCTTTATATGTCTGCATATCTATATGTACTGTATCTGTCTCTGTGCATGTATGTGAATGCCTGTGCCTGTATTCCTATGCAATTATCCCTGTGCATATCTGTCTTTTTTCTATGCTTCATTCAGGTCTGTCATGCTAAGCAACAGAACATTACATGCAGGTGTGTAATGTCGCTGTCGAAAACAACAAAATCCTTGGCCAAATGCCTCTCACTCACAACGATGCCATGCACACGTTACTCTACTTTACAGTCACTTGCCATTCATGTGTACCTCGCTCTGCGAGTTCTGTCAAAAAATAGGCATATTTTGATTATTGCACTTACCACCTCAGTAAGAAATACATGGCGACATGAATACTTTCAAAATGCCTCATGTATTTCCTTCCTGCAATGCCATCTGTTTCGCACCCACTTGCCCTGCCATCAGCAGCCCCCCTCATTCAGTTCCACATATGCTATGCATGCAGGCATCATTTCAAATAACTTTACCCTTATAAACAGAACATCTTGCATTTACATCTTTAAGATACAGTTGCCTTTGCAATTGCTCACTAATACTGATCTTGCATGTGAAAAAAAAATGCCTGCATTACAATCTGCTAGCTGATATCAGGGACAGCCCATTTTGCTAGGTGGCACAGTAAGGCCATGTGCACCACGGCATCAAGCAATTAAGGCATACTGGAACTTCTGCCACATACAATGAAGAGCCTGTCGATAAAGGTGCAATACCCAAAACGGGATCAATGTAGCAGGGCATTTTGTCTCATTAATTTATTCTACAAACAGCCAGGCATGAATCCTATCATCCATTTAAACCTTCAACTCTTGCTATTAGCCTGCTCCTAGCCCCGGAATCATCTATGCCATGTCCATGTACAGAATTATGGCCTTTGCCAGTAACATTCGTATTTTTCATGCTTTCCTCTTTACCTGAAAACTGAACATGCAGTTGCATCTTTTCCATATGACTAGATTTACATCATGAACATGAATTGCTACCATTGAGACATGACTATACTGCAGACAACTGCTTAGCTGCCTGTTCCCATCTTCAATCAGCTCGCACTAGGATTGATTTTGCCTGTTCATTTTTTTACATGTATATGCAGATGACGCTTCACTGTTTTCCATACCAGTGCTGTCGTGATGCCTCTCTGTGCTTGCAATCATGATATATAATGATGTGCATTGCACAACACGTTATGTTATCATTTGTTTTGACAGCGTATATTATAGTGCTGCTCGTCTTCCATTCAAACTTCTGTTTACCCCAATAACATTACCATATATTGCCAGACGTATTCAGGTTTACAGATCCATTGAGTGTTACAAGCATTCTGCTTGCCTACATGAAATGCTCAATTATTACTGAATGTAGGGTTGCATGTTAAGTAGCAATCTTACAAGACAGTTACTCGTCTGTAAGCTACAGTTCCATACCGGTATTATTAGGCACTCTACAAACGCATGGTAGTATTAACCTCCCAATGTCAGTCCCGCTAGTCTTACATGCAATCAAACAGCTCTCACATGTCAGTGCTATGTCGATAGCTACTGTGTTATCCACTTCGTATTATTAGTAATTGTATCAGTCTGACTATATTACTCATGTAATCCATTCTGCTGCCAGCTGTTATGCCACACACTGACAGCCTAACTGTGCAATACTTTCCACACTCATTGTATTGCTGCCAAAAAAAACCAAATAGGCAGCATTATGTACCTTTGATTAACTTTCTAACTACTGTGCAAATGTTGCACATGAAGTGTCCAAGGCTTTCCTGTTAGAAATTGCGCAGTGATGTTTGCCCCACAATGGTTATTCGTTTCTACAATACTACACCTTTCCATTACAATTTACTCTTTTGTCATATGGTTATATTAAGTAGTTATTTTCAGGAGGAACAGTACGGTTTTGATAAGCAAGCCTGGGCTACGTTCAGCATTGCACAGCAGCCTATCTTTCCCACGCTGTATTGAATGTCATCCACCTGACATTTCATGAATAGAAAACAAGATGACCAACCCCAGACCAATAGTTATGACTGACACACGCCTGGCCGTTTCTTGATTTGATGAAGTCCACACTTTTTGCATCTTGCTCTGCTATTGCTACACACGTGGAGCACGACATCTTTCTGCCTGTGTATGTCTCTATCTGATTGTGCATGTGTCGCTGCGTCTCTGTCCTGGCCTGCATGCCTATATATCACTGCCTGTGCATCTAGATATCCGCATCTATTTCTAGTAATCCATTTCTGCCGCCAGTGCCCTTCACCTCTGTGACATGATAGGCATCACAATACGCAACATAGGTCGGCAATACTTTCCTGTGCTGTTCATGCACAGCTCTTCTGATGTGTGCTATGTTTTCAAACAGATAAGCAAACCACTCTCATAAGTACTGCTCCAGCTTCACTGGCATACATATTTACAAAATCCAAAGGCAAAATAAATCCTACTGGTGTCTCCTTCAAGATGCAGGCAGGCAGGCAGCCAATGACATGTGATGACTGCAGGCATTTGTCAACAATAGTTCTTCATTTCCATTTAGGTGTGCTGACATGTCAAAGGTGCAAGTGCATCTGAAGTTTCAACATCAAATCATTATAAATACAGTAGCAATGCAGGTTTTAGGGGGCACAGTTTTGTGTAGCCAGCTGTTAGGAATGATTTCTGTGCTGGTCATTATGGTAACACCAGCAGATTTAACAGAATCTAATTGCAAGATACCATTACTTTGTGCTGCTTTACCCAACACATTGGCAGCACACAAATTCATGCTACATTGCACCCCTCTGGCATACTATGCCTTTATTGACAGAACATCCATTGTGCCTGACACACATTCAAGTTGCTTTTGCTTGCTTTATCGTGTAGACACGCTGGCCCTACCTTGCTACCTGACAGAAGACAGCTTTTGTGACTTAGTTTGCACTTAGTGATGCCATTTGCTATTTGTTCCATGCGAGATCAGTGTCACTTGTCATTTTCAAAAGGGAACATATTTTGGAGATGTAAGCAAAACATGTCTTTATGAAAGTACAAGTGTTTGAAAAGGTTGCTGTCTCCAAATCATATGTAGGGAAGCAGGAATGTCACTCATGGGACACTACATGCATGGAAAGCAGGGCCAGCTGCAGCACCACAGCACATCATAGGTCATGAAACTGTCCGTTTCTCATGCAGTCTTTGTTGACCGGTTAAGTGCAGTAAGCTGATTATGCCTATTTCCACACATGACCCCATGAAGGGCAATCCAGATGCATGACAGCTGACTGTGAGCTACATTAAGCTGTTTGTGATACTTTCCTGAAATGCAGGCAGGCATATGCACAACATGTTTGTTTGTTGCTCAGCAACAATATTATACAGCTGTATGCCTTCTGTTTGATGACATGTGGAATGTGGTTGAGGCATAGAAAACACACATATGTAGACACATAGACATATAGACACAGACAGTTATATATATGCATGCATACACACATATATATATAGCATCTTTCAAAAAAAGAGGTGTGCAAGAACAAGGGGGCACAATTTGAAGATGGGGGGCGGGTCAGAGGTAATTTAAGGAAGTATTTTTTCATGGAGAGGGTTGTGGATGCATGGAACGGCCTTCCGGAGGAGGTTGTGGAGTCAAAAACAGTGGTGGAATTCAAGCATGCATGGGACAGTCATAAGGCAATTCTAGGGGGTTGGGGTAGAAAGAAGTAGGCTGCTGGTTAACTAGGATCTGCAGCTTATCCAGTAGGCAGGGAAATGGGCAGACTGGGTGGGCCAAGCGGTCCTTATCTGCCGTCAGATTCTATGTTTCTATGTATATAGACACGCTGATATATAATGACACATATAGGCACTCAGAGATATGAAACAAGGCACAAAATGTTGCTAGTGGTATCTTAACAGGATATCATGCCTAGATGCACAAAGTATTAAAGTACTTAAATGAAGAACCAGTCAACAGTGTGGGGTTGCTAACAGTTGCCATACAACAGACAATGTTGCTTCCCATTCAAGGAATGTCATGAATGTCACATACTATATACTGCATGCATTAGCAAGTGCTTTTGGCATGTTTCATGCTGTGAAGGCATGTAAATGAAAGCAATGCACAGATGTTAGCTATAACGATGGAACAGTAGAATACCACAAAGCAGTAAATCCTCAAGTACAGATATAATATTCTTGCAATAAATGCACATTCTGATGTACAGATTGCTGTTCTGAACAAACCGCTGACATAATAAAGCAAAGCAATGCTACACTTGCACTGTTGCAATAGTGACGAGCTTTGCATGCCTCTGACTGTAAACTAAACAGCATAGAACTGCTGCCTTACCCACAGATACTTATTCATTGCAATCAAGAAAGCATTGTAATCTGGCAATGGTTTGCAACATTGATAGACGTCATTAATGATTTTCGCAGCTACAGCTGAGTCAAATGCAGGCAAACCACAATGAATCCTTTCAGGTCTATCTGTAAGCATTCATGCATATATACATACATACAAAGATAAACATGCATGCCGATTACAGCCAGGCAAACTTTATGAGACTTTGTGTAGTGTACCATATTGATATGCCAGGCTGAATACTAATGTTCTATGCAAAGCAAGATACTGTTTGTTGGCATCACATAGGCAACTTTCTGCGTATGCTGCTGGCAAGTCTGTAAGTAATTATCAAAATCAGGGCTTAGAAAAATGGCAGGATACAACAGCAACATAAAACTGTCCATATCACTTTAAATAATACAGACAGCATGTCTATTTCATAGCTCAGAGAGGAATTGCAATAAAATGCTTAGAAATATTCCATGTAATGCAAACTCACCGTTTCATTTCATGCATGTCATGCACTAGACCAATATGCATTCCTTCAATACTAAGTCCTGTCATTTCATGCAGTGCCTTTCTCATGCTGTCTCATATCATAGGGCCTTCATCCTGTAATACTTTAACTGCACATGCAACATAATTACACAATCCTCAAATGTAATAACTGCCTTAAAGGCATCAATGTAAGCAAATGTATCACCAAAATAAGCATCCTATGTTGTCTTCCATGTGCATGCTCAACATTGATATTGCAAATAAATTGAAAGACCTGTTCAAGTTGTGAAATACTGCACTATTGATATTAAATGTATTTAGGATCTATGCAATTCAACAGCATATTCCCTGTAATATGCATGATTGCAATGTTATATGCTTTGCATTGCCAATGTCTATGCAACAATAGACATGCAAAAAAGGATATGGCATTTTATATAGGTTGTTAGAAAAATGCAACAGCATGCTATTGTGCATTATGTACATAGCTAGTTATCTTAATTGCATTGCTTTTAATTATAACACAAAAAGTAAAGCCCAAATTTGCTGGATAATACTGTACATGCAGTTCAAGTTCATGTAGTGAGATGCATTACTGAATGGATTCAGCCACAACACAGTGACAGTGCATTCCTTATTGATGCTACATACTCACTATTCAATGGCTAAAACAAACCAAAATACCGCTTGTTCGCATGACATGGCCAACTTTGTGTGCATACTGCTGGGAAGTGTGTTGCTAATTAGCAAAATCAGGGCTTAGCAAATGACAGGGCACAACATGAAAATAAACTTGTCCATGCCACTTTGCATAATGCATGCAAGATGTCTATTAGACAGCAGAAGAAGGAATTGCAATACAGTGCTTATAAACATTTCATGTAATGCAACATTTCCGTGCCTTTCCATGTATGTCATACACTGGACCCAAATGCATTCCTTCAATACTAAGTCCTGTCACTTGGTAGACTGCCTTTCTGGTGTTGTCTGATGTCATATGTTCATTCTGTGGTACTTTACCTGGATATGCAACATCATTACAAAATCCTGAAATGTAATGCCTGCCTTACAAGCATCACATTAAATGTATTTAAGCCCTATGCAATTCAACAGCCTATGCCCTGCTATATGTATGACTGCACTCTTACACACTTTACATTGCCAATGTCTACATAAGAATAGACATCTGAAAGAAGATATGCCATTTCATATAGGCTGGTGCAAAACTGCAGCGCCATGCTATACTACATTTTCTGCATAAGTAGCTATGCTAATTGCATTGCTTTTAATTACAGCACAAAAGGTAAAGTGCAAATTTGCAGGATAATACTGTCATTGCAATTCAATTCTATTTAGTGGCATGCATTAGTGAATGCATTCAGCTACAACAGACTGAGACTTCATTCATAATCCATGCAGAATACTGGCTACGTCATGGCTGCAACAAGTCACATGCACATCTTATTGAATACCTGTCCATCTGGCAAGCACTGCTTGAAACGTATATGTATTGATCTGTCATGAGCCATGACCAGTATATAATGCAGTGTAAATGTCTGACTATTCAAGCATGCTCTGCAGCCATGCTGACATCACTGCACAATTCACAGCATTGCCAACAATACAAATACTTCACCTGTTACTTCTTTTGCAATTCATGACACACTGTGTAATTCACAAGTCTACCATGCCATTGCAGATTCAACAGACACTGCACGCTGCTTCAAAACCCTGTATTGCCATCTTGGATTTCTTCTCATCACCCTTGTTCTTAATTCATTATCCATTGCTGCCAATAGTGACAAATATGCCACTGAAGCCGCAAGTATGCGCTGCAAATGAAGTACATAAAATGTGCACGTTGCTGGCTCTATCAACCAAATAGCAACACTAGTAAATGTACAGTCAGTATGTTATGGTCAAGCCCTGTTACTTGGTCACAAAACTACATGTCATTAAATTGCATTCCACTGACAGTATGGTGGTAAGAATGTGTGCTGTGACACTTGCTTCACGAATGCAAACAATGCCAGTTACATAGCTGCTTATGTTAACATCTGTAAATTGCCTGTCAAATGCCATGCAACTATATAAAGTGCACTCCTATCTACTGCATTCTCTAATTCATCTTTGTCACCTTTCTGTATTGCTGCTGCTCAAACTATCGTACTTAACTGGTGTTCCACAGAATAACATGCATGTGCAGTGCTTCCCTTTAGCATTCAAATGTTGCTACAAATCCCAATAAAAATCAATGCATTGTCTGCCCTGTCCAAAACATCTCATTAACTGCCACCATTCACAGAACAACTCAGCAAAACATTTGCCTCATACATCCTTTTCTACCCTTTTGTCCCTCTGCTATTATGCCTCACCTGTGGCATACACTCCGCTACTCAACTGCATCTCATACTGCATGCTTGTGTTACAGGCCTGGCTGCCTTTCCAAACACTGCAGTGGCCTTCACTATGTCAGTCTTCTTATTCACTCTTTTATATAACTCACCTGCATGTTAGCTATCCTGTCATAGTACTTCCATAGTTTAGCATGTCAAACTGCCATAATACACTTTTACATACCTGTCTTGCATCACTTGCCATCACTGCTCTTAACTACACCTTGCTTTCCACTACTCATTGTACAGAATACCTGCTTGACATAGTACTGCAACCATTCAACAGGACAACAACTGTAAAGTTATTCACACTGTCATTCAGGAACGTCACTTATCCTTGTATCCATTGCATTCACTTACCATTTCTTGCTACTGTACTGACTTGACTTATTCAACAATGCAGTCAACATGTTGCAATACACACTATGCAGCAAGCACATCTCAACAGCAAAACCAACATTGATACATTGCAGGTATGTCTCACATGCTTTTCCTTCCTTTTGTTAATTGCTTGCACCTCATTACCCGGCCTCTTTGAAGAGCAGCACACAAAAATATCCTCATGACATACTGCAATCTGTCGATCTCTGTCTGTTTATACCTTTCTCTGTCTATGTCTCTATCACTCTGTATCTGTCTTGCAATTAACACTTATCATATCACTTTTTTAGTATAATGCAGTTGGATTCACTTTGGATCTCACCCAGAAAGTATTTAAGACATTGCCAAAAATAATGAAGATTCATATCTAACATTGTCCTATGCTCTGCACATTCAACTATGACACTCGATGACAGAGCTTGCACCCTGTGCACCTATATGAAAACCAGATATTTCACTTACACGTTTACAATCCTTCTAAGCATTGCTCATTAATATGCATATGAAGCCTAAGCTTCTAGACATGAGTGACAATATTTCAGAAAATCCAGCAATTAATACATCTGATACTACCAAGCAATCAATGTGCAGCAGTCAGCAAAATGTGCCATGCTAAATGCTAACACTCACATTACTTTTACAATATTTAGTATTTCATCTTGCCTTCATGTATGACAGCATATAGTTATCAGGTGAATATTTCAGAATCCTTCTGTGCCCAACTTGTTTACAAATGTCATTACATGTCACATGTGTTGCCCATGATAACTAGCTATGCTGTATTGCATCCCTAATTTCTACTACTTTTATAACATTCACTCTACCTTTTCAAACCATGCAAAATATTTCTTATGCCCCAGCTTTTGAGCTGCATAGCCAGACTCTATATTTACCAACAGATTTTCTCTGACCTTCCCACATATCTCCATTTAAATTATGAACACTATTAATTAGATTACTGAAAGCAATTACAAAGCAATGCTTCTCTCTCCGTTTCTGGAAGTCATTCTTCTCTTTTCCACTTACAGCTCTGACTAAGTGTGCCTTTTGATGTACAGGTTTCTTTGCCAGCTACCTTTCACCCTCACATGTCTCCCGTCATGGATACACGCTGTGAGGTGCACTGCCCCTAAAAATCAGTTCTTCCATTTCCAGAACACAGCTTCAATCTGCACAGTTCATCACAATGCTGCATTCAAGGAACGTTCTCGTGAGTAGCGCCCTGCTGTCATAACTGCAGCTTATTGCTTCCTTACTGTTCTGCATTCACTTTTACAACTGTCAAAGAATGCATTGCTTTTGTCTCAACATGCTGTGTGCCTTGTCTCACTCTTGCAAGTAACTTTTTTTGCTTTTCAGCAGACAACAACATGTCTGAAAATGCAGAGCACATAACACAACTCTTGCTTTAGGCACAATGACAATATTCTTGCATTCATTCCTTGCATGTGCATATCATTTGGGAACATGCATTCAGTGTAGCTTGCCCTTAGCCTACTGCCTGCATTTCAAGCAGGTGTGTCCACAGTTCTGTGCTCTGCCATCGCTATTACGCCAAAACACTTTCACTTCAGCGTTATAGCTCTTTCTACACTAATATTTCCTCACATTTGATGAATGCCATGCACTGTTCTCTAACATGAAAGGTGCTGTCATTATGTAATCAGCACATTTGCAGTGGTTTCACACAGCAAAACCATAGGGCATGCTAAAAGATACATAGCACCAAAGCAACATTCTCATTTACCACTGCCCTCCCTCCTCAAACCTATTTTTGGATCACATTATCTTTTCCAAATACAAGCCTTATGTTGTGACATTACAGCATCAAAATTACATACTGGCAGTGTTTCGCATTCACCTGAACACTGCTCAAACAGTCTGATGCCTATAGTATGGATACCTATTGTTGCCACACTTGCAGAGCCAACATCATGCCACTTTGCAGCTTTCAGAGCTGGGTCACTGGTGCATGCCTCCAGGGCATACACCGGTAGGTGCATCATGCAGTCTTCAAAACCCCTGCATCCTGGCAGCAGACCATCCATGCATGCTGTGGCAAGCACATCTAACAAAACATCCGCTGCAATTCCAGCAGGCTTCATCATATGCAGCACCCTTTTTCTTGCCATGTTCATTGCCACTATGTGCATTGTCAGCAGGCAAGTCATCACCTATCCTATTATCTGCCACTTTTGGCAGTGCCCAACCCCACATGCTCCTCCCTTTCTTTCTCTACCACGCAGGATCACTGCCTTTCATCACAACCCCCGCTCGACTGTCATGCTGAGTGCCTACTCCCACTTGGGTTGCACGCCCCTCCCTGCTTCCTTTGTGTGCCGAGAGAACCGCCGCATGCCCATTAACATGACTTCCTCCTCCACCCCTGCTTTACGCCACTGACACTACTCAATCCTCCCCTCAGATAGTGACATCCCCCCCATAGGCTGCGCCTACCAAGCCCACCCCACTGTGCTGCGTACCCTTCACAAAGAAACCCTGTCCTCCAGCACCTCCCACCACTACAATCAAACTACTGCCCCAAATCACCCCACTCACCCTCCCTCCGCTGTACCCACACACTGCACACCTTCCCCTCCTGTCACCCCCTCCTGACCCCATACTTACATGTGAACTGCAGCACACTGCTCCTTTCTTGCCCGAGACCACGCCTGCACTCTTCAAACCTGACTGCAAACTGAACAAATCCTGCTAAGCTGCATAGCGCAATGGATACCAGTTTCCCTCCTTTCATGCATATCTTCAGCATTTCTCTGAATGCCCACCTCAAATATTCAGCATGAACGTTGTGAGACCCCTTCTCATGAGTTCCTGCACTGTCATGATGTTATTCAGTCCTCAGAGGTGATACACGGTCGCTATGCACAATCACCTTTCAGGACCCAGTAACAAAATGACACTGCCACTCTTCATGGCAGGTGCTGTCAGCCGACCAATGTTGCAAGTTTGGCGTGAAACACCCATAACATGAGTGCTTGACAAGCATGCATGGCAAGTCTGCAACACACACTCCTCCGTAGCTGCATTCACACTATGTTCATGCCACATTCTCAACATTGGCATTCTGCCACACCTTATTGTTCCCCATGCAGTTGTCATCTCTCCCATCCAGAGGCTGCACTCATTGCAATACTACCATCACTGTCATTATCACAGTATGCCATGCAGCTACTGCCATTTGACCAACACTATCTTTTCACATTCACAAGCCAGTCCCAAGCCTGTTCCACTCTTTCCTCTCATGTCACTCCTTCCAGTTCCCAATCAGGCTGCCCCACATCAATACTACATTACCTTCACACTTTTGTTTTCTCTCCACAGTTTTACAGCCCAGGACTCTTCTGCACAGCAGCCCACTCCTGCCTTTCAACTCCACCACTCCCGTCGCATTGTGAGAAAATGTATTTATATATTCTGACTGACTATTCATCACCTCACTTCTACTCCACTCCTTCTGTCACACACTGCAGCCTTCATCCTCCCTACTTACATTACATTTCCTGCCCACCACACCACATCATTACCATCACATGTCCGCTCACATCTACACTGTGGCCTGACATCACATCTCACTTCAGAACACTCCTTATCCACTTCACACTCGTCATTCATTCTCTACATAGCCCCCAACTCCCACACACATATCTCACATACCACTACTTCCCTGTCATCGCCATGAACAACACTCATGTGCAAGCTGACTACAGTCAATCTGATCCCATCTTCCCTGCTACATCACGTGCTAGGCAATGCTTAGCTATGAGCACCACTGCATTACTATACCACATGCGCACAGAAGCTACTGCCTGGGCCACACACGATACGAATACCATCCTAGTACTAGGTGACTCCCGATATCACTTCATCAAAACATTCACCACCCATGACTACTTACATCCTGAAGATCTACCTCTGTACATTCAACTTTAAAACACCATTTTCACTATTCATAAACACACACCCTCTTACGGTGACATGCTGAAACCTATTGACTTTGACTACCCTACATTCCAAACAATACTTACACACAATCTCACTCACTATTCTTCTCTACTTCTTTGCATACAACGGTGCTGCATAGCAGTATTCAGATCACGTCAAGCATACCATTCCTTTGACTCACGTAGTAGAGACACTCTTGGATTGCCCGATCCATCAGGTAAATGTACTATGCTAACATTTCATTGTCTTGCCTCTCTTCAAGCCCACATTCTCAAACTAGCTGCTGCTACTAATCCTCCCAGTGTCCAATGCATCCCATCTGAGCTCACACCACTCACATTCACTGTTTCTCCATCCTCTGCACCACTACTGAACATTGACCGGCTCTCTGGTAAAACACACCCACACATATTCACACTACATTCTAACACAGTTACTAGACTATCAGTTATACAACACTCCTCTACTCACTCTACTACACAAGCTACTCCATCACATCCCTGCTCTTCCCCCTCAATCTCACCCACTGCTGCTTCTCAGCTGTCACACGCTTCTTCACTTGCATCTCTCCTACCACCTCCACTACTTCACTCTGACTCATCCTTGCAGTCATACTCAGTATACATTATTATTAACAACACCACAACCACAATCCATCCATGCCACCACTCCATCCACCACGACCCCTGCTGCTCATCTCAACCCCACTCCCCATTCACCGCCACAAGTACCCATACACAGTGCAAAACACCACTCACTACCTACTACTGCACATTTCCCAACATTAATGGCAGCCCAACAACCACTCAACACTTTCCTGACATGCCTGGCCACAGTGCTATATGCTCATACAACACCATTCATTACATGGACTCAGCCTGTCATAGACACAATACTACATACAACCCAAATGCTCACTACACTATGTGCTCCAACACACTCTCTGCCATACACAATCCACACCACTCCATCATATCTTTCCTACTGCCACCATCCCCTATCTCACATGCTATATCAAAATGCCTATATTTCACAACTGCCAAAACCCAACAAAATCTACTATGCCTACAACGAGCAACAAAAAACATCTCCATATGCTTACATACATTCAAGCACTACACGTACTGCCCTACTACACATTAACACTACCTTTTCTTTCATCTCAATCACCTCTCTCCCTTATCACCCTGACTCTTGTACTATTACCACTAGAACTTTTACTTCTACTGACATGCCCCTGCTTCATGCTGTTCACCTTAGTATCCCACATGCTACTACTACTCGCTGCAACATTGTTCCTGTTAGACTACGACTACTCAAACCTGCATACTTCCGTAAAAAGCTACATGCAAAAACACCTACTGCTGCTCACACACCTAAGGCTTATGCCATTGCAGTTCCACTCATGCCCCTACCACGCACAACCATTACTCCCACTCCTATCCCCTCTCCAACTACTATGCTCCCTTCACCATCCTCTCCCACACGCATCCCACATCTCACTCAACAGCTGCTCAATGACACTTTGCAGCATCCTGCTGCTCAACACCACACTACAGTACTAGCACCACAAATACTCACACTAATGGAACTTTTCAATCAAGATGTTGAAAATGGAACAACTTACACATGCACCATTTGTAATCAGCTTTTTTACAGACATTCTTTATCTAGCATTCCAAAATCCATCCTTTCTAATCCTACATTTCTCATTTGCCAGCAACACAATAAAAGAAGTCCACACATCTGTTACACATGTTTACAGTACATAAAGAGTGACAAAACGCCGCCACTCTCTATTGCCAATCATATGATATTCCCACCCATTCCACCTCAGCTGGAATTGTATAAACTAGAAGAACGTCTTGTGTCACCTCGCATTCCATTCTTGCAGATTAGACAACTACCAAAAGGGAATCAATTTAGCATCAAAGGTGCTGTAGTTAATGTCCCTGCTGATGTTAACACCACTGTCACCCTTCTCTCACATCAGGCACATGACACAACTACTATACCAGTTAAGCTAAAACGTAAATTGCAATACCAGTCACATACACACTTTCAGAATGTTCACCCAAACAAAGTTAAACAGGCTGACCATTGGCTAGCCACTAACAGTCCTTTGTACAGACAACATGGAGTTACAAAAATGAAAACTGGACATATGATGATCCCTCAGAATGTGACACCACCAACGTTGACTCTGACACTTCCTCCACTTCAACTACTGACAATAGTGAAGATGCCCCTTGCCATTACCTGTCAGGAAACCTTGACACTCTTTTAAGTACTCCTCTCACTGCTTCCACCTCGCCAAACACAGTACTATCCATTGCGCCAGGGCAGTTCAGTATTCCAAGGGGACTATTTGAAGACAAAGATTCAGAATTCCTAGCTTTTCCTATGATTTATGCCGGCCAAGGCAGCACTTCATGACTAATCTCAGTTGCCTACAGTGACATACACAAATGGGAGCTTAGAGCTCAAGACCGCAGAGTGGCACGATCCATTCCTAACCTGTTCTTCAAAGTTAAAAAACTACAAATTAGACAGCTCCAAGGACAACTTGGTATCTCTCTCAGAAAACACCAGCAACAAGGTAAAACTATCACTGCTGGAGACCTTAAATCTGGAGGATTAGAAGCCATGCTCCACTACAATGAAGGATACCATATCCTGAAAACATTACGAGGCTCTCCACCATACTGGGAACACACCAAAAAAAGTCTTTGCTATGATACGCCAACTTGGCATTCCTACCTTTTTCTTCTCATTCTCCAGTGCTGAAACACATTGGATACATTTATTAAAAATACTTGCTGAAGTATTTCACTCTCGGACATACACTGATCAGGAAGTACAAGCTATGACATGGGAACAAAAGTGTGAATTAATACAGTCTGATCCTGTCACTTGCGCACGACACTTTGATTATCAAGTTCACCATTTGTTCTCCACTGTTCTACACAGATCAAATAACCCTTTAGGACACCTAATAGATCACTTCTACTGTGTTAAATTTCAACACCGTGGCTCCCCACACATTCATGCCTTGCTATGGATTGACAATCTGCCACAATACCACAGTTGCTCAAACACAGACCTCATTACATTCATTGACAAATACATTTCTTGTTCCCAACAACCCACTAAAGCACTGCAGACCTTGACTACCCTTCAAATGCATCGCCACTCACGCACATGCAAAACAAAGCATTCTGACTGCCATTTCCATTTCCCACAATTCCCTATGCCTCACACACAAATACTTCTTCCCTTTTGTGACACAGACACTCTCCAGAAAGACACATACAAACCAATGCACGCCCACATCAAGGCTACGCTCAGTGACCCACTACCCCCTTTTATTACAACCTTCACTGACTTCCTACACTATCTACACATTTCATATGAAGACTACATCCTCACCATACACTCACAATTACAACGCACAATAATCCTTCTACAAAGATCTGTATCACACACTAATGTTAATGCCTACAATCCAATCATATTGGCCACTTGGCGAGCCAACATGGACATTCAGTACATCCTGGACCCATACAGTTGTGACATGTATGTTGTTTCATACCTGTCCAAATCACAGAGAGGAATGAGCACACTGCTTCAGCAAGCTACAAAAGAGGCAACAACAAACCCTGACATCAAACAGCAATTATGCCAGATAGGTAACACATTCCTTAATGCAACAGAAATCAGTGCCCAAGAGGCAGCATTTCTTGCTTTGCAATTGCCACTCTGTCGTTCATCACGATCCTTCAAATTCATTAATACTAACACTGCTGCAACCAGAACTCTGCTTATTAAGGACATGAATACCATTGACCTTATGCCCAATGATGCCACTGACATTGAATGTGATAACAGCATTTTACGATACCAGAAAAGATCACCTCACCTTGAAGACTGCACACTAGCTGACTATGCTGCATTCTATGACCACCATGTCCAATTAGCCAGACATGATGCAGAGCATCACTCAGGCCCCACAGATAATGACAATGAATTTCAGATTGATTCCAACATTGATCAATCTCACTCCATGCACCACCACTCCCAAAAAGCTAGAATTTTATGTTACTGTAACTTCAGTAAGGCTACAGACACTGAGAATCACTACCGTGCGTTGCTGTTCCTATTTCATTATTGGAGACATGAAGACTCCATCAAGCAAGATTCCCACACATACTACCAGACATATTTGCAGCACAAGCATGTCATAGACATACAAATCTTGCAGTACAACAAAAGATCTGACATTCTAGAAATAGAACTCCAAGTCACAAATAACATAAACAGTGACAATGATAATAACACCCTACAACCACACAGCACTGAAAATGCAATAGCCACTGCTCATGATACATATGATATAGCCTTAGATTTTGGCCTACCACCATCAAGCCATGCCACAGAAACACTCACAACACTTATTGACCAAACACAGTACTTATATTTAATGCATTCCCTCAATCCATTACAACTCCGGTTTGTCTACCATCATTTATACCACTTCAGAACATCAACAGCACCATGCTACTCCTTCTGTTCAGGAGGAGCAGGGGTTGGCAAAAGCCATATCCTGACAGCCCTGTACCAGACACTACTGCGACACTTCAATACACTTCCTGGAGAAAACCCTGAGACATGCCACATCGTAATCAGTGCACCAACTGGCAAAGCAGCACACAATGTGCATGGCAATACACTTCATAGCCTTTTTTGTATCCCTGCTTCACAAACCCTCACATACAAACCACTGACATCTGAGCACCGTCATGCACTGCAATGCAAACTGCAGTCCTGAAAGTACTCATCATTGATGAAATCTCCATGGTTGGTAACAACATGTTCAACTTCATTAACAATAGACTCCAAGAAATTAAAGGTTCACAGCAACTCTTTGGTGGCATATCCATTATTGCTGTAGGAGACCTCTTTCAACTGAAGCCAGTCTTTGATGCCTACATATTCTAAAACTTGCAGTATGACTACGGCCCTGTTGCAACTAACTTATGGCAGAGTCATTTTCACCTCTTTGAGCTACAAACCATCATGAGGCAAAAGGATGACACGGCATTTGCTGAGCTTCTTAATCGCCTTCGGGAAGGGAATCATACCATTGCAGACATCCTCGCTATTAAAGCTAGACAGCTGCCACCCCCTACACACGTTATATGACATACCTCACATTATGCTAACCAACCATGAAGTCAACACCATTAATGACCAAGTCTTTCAATGCCACTCACACAGCACTAGTACATACTCAGTTACAGCTGAAGACACCATGACCGGTGATATCCAACCTCACACTCAAACAGAAATCCTTCAGTGCATACCCATCAACCCTGCAAAGACCATGGGTCTCTTTACCACTCTCCATCTAGCTACAACACTGCGGTATGACCTCACAACTAACATCAATGTCCAAGACGGCCTCACCAATGGTGCAACTGGAATTCTTCGTCACATCACTCTACTACAAAATAATCACCCACACATACTATGGATACAATTCAATGACCCTGACATAGGTCAAGCACATCGGCACCACAGCCAACATCTATACACACTCAATATCCCCAGTCACTGGACCCCAATAACAAAACTTTCTGCCAAATTCCAACATGGCAAAAAAACCATACACCATTATCAGAACCCAATTATCTCTCCGTCCTGCAACAGCACGCACAATACACCGCACTCAAGGTCAAACCTTGCAATCTGTATACATTCACTTTAACAACAAAAAAATTGACCATATTCACTATGTTGCACTTAGTCGGGTGACAAACATCGACAATCTATTCATAGAGAACTTCAACGAAAACAAAATCTCTGTCAACAATTATGTTGCATTAGAAATGCAACGCTTACGTGCTACCATTTCCCTTCAATGACGTATTCCAATTCTTCAACACAATGACACCACTTTTACAATCATAGCTCACAACATACACTCCCCTGCCACTGTACTTCACTTCAATGTCCGCAGATCATAACTTTTGTAATGCTGACATCATCTGCATTACTGAACCTAATATTACACAAACATATGATCCTCACCATTTCACCATTCCATCATTCAACACATACTTCCTAGACAAATTCAATTCCAATACACAGCATGGCCTGACAATATATGCCAAACAGCAGCACACCACTGACATCATCTTCCAGTCCAATCATGCCATTGACATTGCCTTCATGACACTGCCCAACATTTCATACAATCCAACTCTCATCCTCATTTACAAACCCCCTAAAATACCGCTATCACTTCTCCTGCGGCAACTCACCCTGTTATCTCACAAGCTACCACCACCATTCATCATTCTTGGAGATTTCAATGTTGACTACCTTACAAACTCCACTGCAAAAAGAACTTTGGAATCATTCATGCAACAAAACTTCAACTGTCGTCAATTCATTGCATCTCCGACAACTAATCATAACTCACTTTTGGATCATTTATATTCAGATATGCCAATATCTCATTGTGGAACTCTAGAATCATTCTACAGTGACCACAAACCTATCTGGCTACAGATCTCTTCATTGCAATACACTTAACAATTTCCTTTCTCTCCTTCATGCAGTTGATGACCATCAAGAATGTCCGTGATGCCTGTACTAAGCTGAAGCCTACCACTGCTCTGCACATCCAACTTGCATAAATCACCCATCACAACTTACACTACAGCAAGCAATGAGAAAAAGAAATTATTTCACCTTGCTATTGCTGACAAGGAAGACTGCATTAAGGCAGTTGTCTACCAACCAGCCACGTACAATTTCCTTATCAAAAACAAGGCATACATCATCCGCAACTTCATCATTAAGAACGACACCATCCTCATCACAAGCCAAACTACCATAACTCAAGCACAACACACTGCTGTTCCCCTTGACATTACAAACGCAGCTCTTACGCTGCTTCAAGCTACAGCTGCTGCCCCATCTCCAATTAAGACAGCCATGGACTCACCACTCAAGACCATCATTTCTGTTATTGCAACAGTTATTGAGGTAAGTGCCACACACCACCTGCTGACCATCACCTCATGACTCCGACCTCAACACCTGCTGCCATGCACACATACAATCTGACACCACATACCCACCACGTCATCTGCCTACTCTCCCCCTGTACCTACCATGCACATACATAATACATCCCGCTTCCCAACACTCTACCTTCACCTGAACCCCACTACAATTTTCTTATCTCTGTCCCATCCACTCTTCAATTCCCCCACTTGTTTGCACTCTACATCTTCCCAAAACGTCTGCTATCTATCCACACTTCTTTTACTCAACACTTCCTTGTACTGCCTCTCACCCATATGCCCTCTATCGCCAACCTCTGCCCCTGCTTTCTGCACGTCTCCTTCTCTGATACACGCCACCCTCTACAACCGCCCTATCTACCTTCCACTCTGTCCTACTTCTATATTCACCTTCACCCACCTATCCCTTGCCACACTGCACCACAGCTGTCCTCTTCCTCTCTTCCCATGACTCTCATACTGTTCACCCATTCATCTTAGCACTGCTCTTTATGCTCCCACGAACTCCCACACATATACATGACTGCGCCACACCCTCATCAGCATACACCATCATCATCGACCCCTCTCACTTCAGCTCTCCTCTACTACTACCACTCCTGACCTCCCTCCTCTTCATTCTCTCAGCCATCAATTCCTCCACCCATTATCCACCCTGACATACACCCACCCTACAGTCCCACTCTCTGCCATATTACTATCCTTGCTACTTTAGCCACCCTTCCATGCCTCTCACATCCTATGACCCACACAGCACACCCCAATAACCTCATTAGCACACTTAACACCCTCTTGCTTACCACCAGCCCCTCACATCACTCCAGCTCGCCCCTACCCAGACACACAATCATACGTCCCACTGCCAACATCAACCTTTCTTGCCACCTCTCACATCCCTCACACCCTCCATACTACTCAACATCATTCCCACTCCCACCCGCCAACTCTACATGTCAAACCGCTCCTGCTCACCAGCACAACACCTCAGTTGCTGCTCTCATGACATTTAACAACAACCACAACATTTACAGACACCATTAGATGCTACTACTCTGTACATACCCTTCTACACAAACCACATGCTTATTACTCCTTCTTCTGCCAACAGGACCAAGGAGCTAAAACAGTAATTGTTGCCGGACAACACACACCTATAAGGACAATCACTGCTGAAGACAACTCTGGATCCATTAACATCACACTCTGGAGAGACCATGCAGCCAGTCCATTTGAAGTTGGTGACACAATACAGATCACTAATGCCTACACTGCAACATTCAATGACAAAAGGACACTCAACACAAGCAAGACTACAACAATACAGGTTAGTACTGTTGCACCTGCACGTTCACATACACAACATCTCAGTTACCACACCTCATCACCAACACACATACACCTACAGACAATGTCTCAATGCCACCAAACACACCTATTCAGACAACATCCTGTACAGTACATACGTATCTTGTCACTCAAACTCACTCACACATACCATGCCCACAAATACACAACTACACAGCACAACAAAGCCACATTGCCACATCGACACAGGCAGCCCATATTATTCCAGTGTGTTAAGGCAGCAGCATATATTGCTCTGCATGCAATACCAGCAGACACTCACTGCCCTGGCTTCTTGCATTACGTGGCTACAGCAATCTTGCCCTGCATGACCCAAACACAACCTGCAGGCATGCACCCACTGCTCTGCTACGTAGCACATCACTGCAATGCTGTGTTGCCTAACCACCACAGTATGTTACTCATCACATCTTTTCTCCACAGCTGACGGACCCTATTGAAATCCACAAATCTACCACCCTTGTCGGCATAGACGAGCTTGATGATACAACCATTACTGTCTCCCTACAGCAAGACCCTGGGATGCTGCGATCTATCCAGATGCCACTGCAACTCTTTCTAGATGCTCTCAAACTCCAACACACCACTACCCTGCTCGATGACATCATTGACACCTTCCCCCTCCATGCCACAATGACAGTCATGTCCAACTAGATCACTGCAATTGCTATTCACCACCCTGCAGACAGTGACACAGACTTAGACTTCATCTTTCAAGAAGACCTCAGGACTGAAGACCTGGAGCCTGCTACAGCACACGTGTCACCACCAGCTACAACAATCACTGAGACATCAGAACCACACTCAGACCTGCAGCCATCAACCAGCCAACAAACCACAGAACCCACTTCTCCTCCACAATATGGACTACGCAAAGAAAGAAAAACAGCGTTGTCCAAATAATACTCCTAGCCATTCCCAACACCCCAGAACTAACGCTATCCCCACCACTATGACTACCTCTACTACTGCACTGCCTCTCTTCAGCTATGCCTACCCCATCTCTCCATAACTACCACTCCACACCTGTATCCCACACCTTTCTAGACCTCACACACAGCTACCTCTTCATTCACTCACCTCTACTCCTTCCCACACTCCCACTCACCATCCCTTGTACATCCCTCATCTGCCCACCCACACCTTCTCTATTCATCTCATTCCAAACTCCTCTCCAATTACTCTCTCCTCCATCCACACCACAGTACATTGCTTATTACACATCCTACTTTACCAACATTCTAATACACCATGACCTTAGCCACTCAGCCTTTTAACCACAATACGCTCCTCCCAATACTAACTCCCTAAATGCAATACCCTCATCTCCAACTTTCTCTACCCTCTCCATCCAACGTTCTCTCTCTCATGCCAACATCTCACACACTGCTACTGCTCTCACCCACACTTCACGCACCACACATACTGCTCCACAAATCAACCTACCACCGCCTACCTACATTACACACCCTCCATGCAACACATCATGCCCATTGTTCCTCCCTCTGACAACATCACCGCACCATTTCAGCACAGCAGTGCACTCCCTCACATGGCTACCACTCAATGCACCCTCACATATCACCACCATTCCTCACCCAGCACCATGCACATTGCTCACACACACTTCAACTCTCCTTCACCTCACATGTCTTCTCTCCACCAGCTATCCTCTGCGCTCCTCTCTCTCAACATTGTTCTACATCCCTATTGTTGTCACCCACTGTATGCTGCCATGTCTGGAAATAAACATTGCACTGTATACTCTCATATGCCAATAAACAATGTACAGTACAACATGCTGCCTCTGTGTCATTCTTTCCCCAGCCTCAGAAGTTCACCTTGTCTCTGGTGGTTGGGCTTACCTGCTGACTTCTACCTATAAGTCACCAAAACCAAACAACTCCTACCTCACTCGTCTGATCACCCACTGTATGCTGCCATGTCTGGAAATAAACATTGCACTGTATACTGTCATATGCCAATAAACAACGCACAATACAACATGCTGCCTCTGTGTCATTCTTTCCCCAGCCTCAGGAGTTTACCTTGTCACTGGTGGTTGGGCTTACCTGCTGACTTCTACCCATAAGTCACCAGAACCAAACTCCTACCTCACTCATCTGATGCCTCCATCACCACACAAACAGACCTACAAGACATCTCAAGTCTATAACACTCAATTCAATCTGCACATTACTGCAACAAATCACTGCCATGCATCATTCTCACTCCTACACTACCAATGCCAGCAATAGTAAGCAAACATTCGGCATTGACAAATGCTTGTTAATATAAGATAGGGATCTGAATCAAACTACCAGCTGCATGATTCATCAGTAGTTTCTATAGAATGAGAACAATCACAAAATGTATTTTTTTTAAACTAAGGACACTTTGAGACCTGAGGGAGTTGTGACAGTGTGCCTTTGATGAAAGCAATGCTCTGTTGGCTGGTGCAACCATCTGCAACTGCGGGTTACTACAATTTTGCATCAACTTGTCCTGGTGCCTAGTGCAAAAAAAAAAAAGGTTAAGAGGACACTGTCAGCCCCCTTAGGCCTCAAAGTGGCACTACTTTAAGCAACTCATTTTACAATTTAGAGATTAATGTAAGGTTACTGGAATCCTAACAGCCAATCAGATTGCAGCATTTCTGAGAGACTTGTATAATGAATTCTTTGTTTTGAATTGTTTAACCAGGACTGGTATTATAGAAGAAGTTCAAGTAGGCACTCATAAAATGGGTGTTTTACCTAAAAATAATATGATGCAAAAAAGTCACCTTTAAGGTTGACCCCTACTTCCACCCTCTTTTGTCCATTGTAGGCAGATAATTGTTTGTGAGTTGTGACTGTGCCAATGTGGGTTTACATTTGCACCTATTTGTATCTTCTCTGCATTGCTTCCTAGTTGGTAATAAACACATATTAATATTGCTATGTTTGTTGCTGTGCATTTAATATGCTTATATTACTGTGTTTATCTCTGTATGATTGACAAATCTGGATGAATAAATTTGGCAGGGGAGAGGTAGATGATGTGGAGGGGGATCAATAGAGGCGGGGTCAATTGGGTAGTGTGGGCGGAGTCGATGGGAGGGGGCGGGGTCAGACCGTACATCCCAGCACTGGCCCTACCACTTTTCAGAACCTTCCAGCACCCCTGAGTGAAAATAATATAATTGGCGGTGCTGGGGGATGTGGCGTGGGGGTCTGGGGGTGGTGGAGTGGGAATCAGTGCTTTCTTGCCGGCCTAGAAAAATGAAACCCCATCATTGTGTTGGCTTGGGAGGTCATAGATGGGTGCCTGGGGGGGGGATTCGGGGGGGATCAATTCTTTCTTGCTGGCTATGAGAGTCTGAGAGGAGAGATTGAGTGTAGCAAGCACTAGTGCAGGCCTGGCTTGAAATTTGAAAATAATATTGTTGGCGGTGCCGGTGGCTGTGGGTTGGGGGCTGGGGGAGAGTTGGGGTCCAGTTCTTTCTTGCAGGCTTTGAAACTCCATCACGACCTTGGCTTGGGAGGTCATAGGTGGGTGCCTGGGGGGACCGGGGGGATCAATTCTTTGTTGCTGACTGTGAGAGTCTGAGAGGAGAGATTGAGTGTAGCAAAAGCACTAGTGCAGGGCAGTTGAAAATAAATTTGAAAATAATATTGGCGGCGCCGGGAGCTGTGGGCGAGGGGTCTGGGGGGTGGGACTCAGTTCTTTCTTGCAGACCACTAGAAAAATGAAACCCCATTATTGCGTTGGCTTGGGAGGTCATAGGTGGGTGCCTGGGGGGAAATCGGGGGGGATCAATTCTTTCTTGCTGGCTGTGAGAGTCTGAGAGAAGAGATTGAGTGTAGCAAACACTAGTGCAGGCCTGGCTTGAAATTTGAAAATAATATCGTTGACGGTGCCGGGGCTGTGGGTTGGGGGCCGGGGAGGGGGTTGAGGTTCAGTTCTTTCTTGCAGGCCTTGAAACTCCATCATTGCGTTGGCTTGGGAGGTCATGGTGGGGGCCTGGCCCGGGGGGGGGAATCGGAATCAGGGGGAATCAATTATTTCTTGTTGGCTGTGAGAGACTGAGTAGAACTGAACTAGAGTGACTAGTCTATGGTGGTGGTGGTGGCTGCTGGCTAGTGGCTAATAAGTCATCAAAATAGTAGTGTTGTGTTGTATTCTAGTACTTTAGTGTACTTGTAGTCTAGATGTGTGGGTGTGTCTGTCGCACTCACTGTCACAGTCACACACTGTGGTGGTGGTCTTTACAGTTTTACTAAATAAAATGTAATGCATGGGACAGACAAGGCAATTATAGTGGGGGGTAGGAGGAAATAGGCTGTTGGTAAACTTGAATCTTCAGCTTTTCCAATAGGTAGGAAAATGGGCAGACTGGGTGGGCCAAGTGGTCCTTATCTGGCTTCTGCTGTCAAAGTCTGTATTTCTATGTAAGTGTTGCCGCTGAGAGAATTTTAAAAGGAGATGTCCCCCCCCGACAAATATATAACGGGGGCTTCCCTGACCATCTAGTCACCCAAAAGCTGTCCTGTTTCAGCAGTTCTGGTGTAGGGAGCTGAATCTGCCACCTCCACCTCCACCCTTTTAGTTGCCACTCCATGGGTCGGGTCGGCCCCTCCCAAACCAAGCAGTGTCCACCATTTTTTTCTACAATGCTGCCGGCGCCGCATGCAGCAGCAGCACAGATCACTGAGAACTGATGATAATGAGCAGCGGCAGGCTCGGCGGCGTGGCTAACTTGAACTTCTCCAGTTCTCCTCATCATCATCTTTTAACCTGAGTCCTATCAAGTCACACAAGCACAACTCACAAATAAGTCTGAAGTGTCCTGCAGTGCAGAATCACATAAGTTACTATACGGTGTTATATTAAAGGGAACAAGGCTTTACAATTAAATATATTCAGTATTAAGGGTCAGGGACAAGTGTCTGTTCGTAGACACGGTTGAGTTGACTGACTAGACACTCAGTACTTCAGTGCCTTTTGGCATTTTTAATTTAGGACATGAAACAAATGTCATGATCATTGAGTTATTTCTAAGGACTTAAGCCATTTTTTTTCCAAATGTGTGCCGGTGCCCATTTTGCCCAAAATAGATGGATGCTGATTGCTGAGCTTAGTAATGTGACAGCGGTTCTGCTGCCAGTAGTACTAGTACCAAACAAGGCAAGGCAGTAGTAGTTGCAGTTTTTGTCCTCCCCCAATAAAAAAAGAATACCCAGCCTGAACTGAGTTGACTTGACCCACGTTCAAACTTGACTCACTGCGTGCAGTGCGTGCACTAACTTAAGGCATAGTAACAAAACAGGCACAGTCAGCAGTTTAAAACTGGGCAGAAGCCCTGCATCTTATTTATTTTGTAGCATCTTTGGTTTTTTATAATACAACATTGTTTGTCACACTGTCACGTTCATTTAGTATACTAAAACTTGCTACAGTAACTTAGCTACTATAGACAGCACTACTGACTATAATTGATTGTAATAATGATTGTAATGTATTGTACTACAGTACTGACTGCAGAACAGGGCCTGGTCAGTCTGTGGGTGCTGCTGGCTGCCTCTGTGCCAGTGGCAGCACTGGCTGCCATGTGGGTGGTGAGGGAAACCGGGAAGGAGCCCAGGCCTGAAACACGACTCATGCATTGCTCATCTGCTGCTGCTGCAGGATGCATGCGGTGACGCGGTGGCTGTAAGTAATATTTTGTAGTGAGAATAATGGAATACATATTAATTTTAGAAAAAAATTAGCACAAACAAAATCTTGGTTCAGGTACAAACAGTTTCTAAGTGACAAATGTGGCCAGCCAACCAACCAAGAAGGTGGAATAACAGGCAACTCCGAGAGCAGCAGTACAATTTGAAGCAGGGCAGTGCACACCCCACTTCTTTATCCAGATAACAAAGACAGAGTAGAAAAAATGTTTTCTACTCTTGGCATCTTATGTTGCCCACAGTGCCACTGCAGCTTCTGCCTTGACTACTCTCCTTGCCTGTTGTTCCTCCTGATTGGTTGGCCGGTTGCCTGGCCCATGCTTCTGTATGACTGACTGACTAGGACTCTTGAGTCAGGAAGTACTGCATCTAAGGCAAGTTTTTATTGGTGCTTATTTTTCATATTAAGATTTTATAGCTGATTTTCTTAACTTCCTTCATGACTTATGTTTGTCACAGCAAGCTTGGGGGACTACGGAGTAGTGCACTGCCAGTCAGTCATGTGAACAAAGTCCCCCTCCAGTCCCCCACCTGACCCCATGCAGAGTCAGTCAGACCCATTATAAGAGAATATTTATTTTATAAGCTGTAGTTATTTACCTAATACACTTAGTGTCTGTGCAGATAAAACTTGGGAGGGTAAGTTACTCACCTGTAACAGGAGTTCTAGGAGTGGTATATGTTGTTCATCCACACTTGTTGGCAGGTACTTTGCTGCTTTAAGATGAGCTGGAAAGTCTTCAAGCTGGCTCCTCCCACCCACCCGGGTGGTAAAACCCTCAGCTCTGCCCCATAACGCCAGATCTAGCTCGCTGGAAGCCAGGTTGCGCGTCAAAGCCGGGGAGGTTGGGTGGGTCGTGTGGATGAACAACATATACCACTCCTACAACTCCTGTTACAGGTGAGTAACCTGTATTTCTAGGGACGTGGATATGTTGTTCAAGCCACACTTGGCAGATTCCTACCAGTTCTCCAGGAGGAGGGAGGCAAAGCGCGTACCCCCTATACTTACTTGGGGAATAAGGACTGGAGAACCGAGGTCCCAAAACCAGCATCCCAGTGTGACTCTAGGTCAATGTGGTAATGGAAAATAAAGGTGTGTGCTGACTTCCAGGTAGCAGCCCTGCAGATTTCCTGCATAGGGACGAAGCAGCGGCATGGCAGGTAGAATGAGCTCTTATCCCTTTGGGAGGCTCCATGCCCGCCAACCTATAGCAGAGATTTATGCAGGAGGTGACCCACTTGCTTATCGTCTGCTTGGCTGCAGGTCTGCCAGGTGCGGCTTCAGCGTAGGTGACAAACAGCTGGTGAACCTCTCCCAGAACTTTAGCCATCCGCTCCTTATAGTAAGCGAGCGCTCTTCTAGGGTACAGAGTATGGAGCTTACAGTACATGTCACATTAAACTGTTCAGTCAATTCACTGGTGTAGCATTGTTCAATGAGTTTCCTAATCTGTGCAGTGTTTAATTCAATGAATTAGTAAAAGGTTAGTATTGGTTTGCAACTAGCTGTTATGTACTATAAGCTTTATTTTCAGCTGAGTGCTTATGAGTTTCATTTCAGAAGGCAGACTAAACAACTCTTAAGGAATGCTGTGATATTTATAAACAATGCTCTTAAGGAATGCTGTGATATTTATAAACAATGCTCTTAAGGAATGCTGTGATATTTATAAACAATGCCATGAAAATGCAGCTACTGCCATTTCATTAAACAGTTACAAGTGAGTTGAATAGGCAGTAAAGGATGGTTGGAAAACAGTTGAAAGCTTCAACAGTTCAAGTTGCCACTGCAGTAACATCACAAAAAAAAAAAAAGCTACACCAGTGAGTTAATGGAACAGTTTAATGTGACTTGTCTTGTATATTCAGCCTCCGAGGTGTGATTGGGGTAGAACACCAGCAGAGTCAACACCTGATTCAGGTGAAACTCCAACACCACCTTCGGAAGGAATTTCGGGTGGGGGCGAAGGACAACCTTGTCCCTGTAGAAAATCAGATAAGGAGACTTGATGGAAAGCACCTGAAGCTCTCCCATCCTTCTGGCTGATGTGATAGCCACCAAGAAGGCAGTCTTCCATGACAGGTGGGAGATATCGCACTTGTGCATCGATTCCAATGGCTTACCCATGAACTTAGCCAATACCAGCAGTAGATCCCATGGAGGTGGAGGTTCTCACACCAGACGGGATATGTGGTCTAAGCCTTTGAAAAAGCACCAGACCACCTTCTCCTGTGCCACCGACTGCTTACCAACCCACACCCAGTAAGCAGAGATGGCTGCCAGATGCACCTTAATTGTCATCGGCTGAAGCCCTAGCTGAGAAAGGGACCACAGGTAGTCCAAAATGCTAGCCAACGGACAGGATGAAGGGTCCAACCCTTTGCCCTGGCACCAAATGGAGAATCTCTTCCATTTAAAGGCATAGCATTTTCTGGTCGCCTCTTTATGGGATGCCTCAACGACACAGAGGACCTCGTCGGAAAGACCCAAGGCCTGGAACTCTAGCCACTCAGGAACCAGGCCGTCAGGTGCAAGGACTGAAGGTCCAGATGGAACACCTTCCCCTTGCTGACTGAGATCAGGTCCGGGCAGGCTGGAAGCCGCCTCGGGAGCCTGGAGCTGAGGCTGAGGAGATCTGGATACCAGAACTGGCGAGGCCAGTCTGAGGCTACCAGAATCACCTGTGCCTTGTCCCTCTTCACCTTGAGAAGCACCTTGTGGATCAAGGGAAATGGAGGGAAGGCGTAGAAGAGGCCCGGGGTCCATGGCCTCGAAAAGGCATCCCCCTGCAGTGAGCCCTGCTGAGGGGGCCGGCATGAAACAGTCTCAGCTTCGTGTTCTCCCTGGAGGCGAACAGGTCCACCTGAGGGGTGCCCCACTGGAGAACAGGTCTTGAACTACCTCTGGCAGGAGAGACCACTCGTGAGATGCAGCGCCTACCCGGCTGAGGGCATCAGCCAGACTGTTCAAGGCTCCTGCCACATGGATGGCAAGGAGATCCGCCTCCAGGCTGATCACAAGAGACCAAATGTGGACAGCCTCCTTGCACAGGGGCAAAGAGTGTGTCCCACCCTGATGGTTGAGGTAGTACATGGTCATGGTATTGTCCATCTGGACCAGAACCATTTGACCCCATACAAACAGAGCGAAGGTGGAGAGGGCTAACCGTACCGTTCACAGCTCCAGCAGGTTGATGTGGCATCAGGACTCCTGAGGGGACCAGAGGTCGTGTGCCCTGAGCTCCCCCAGATGGGCACCCCAGCCCATCAAGGAGGCGTTGGTTGTAAGGATGACTGTCAGCTCACGGCGGACAAATGGGATACCCTCCTGCAGATGACCTGGGATGAGCCACCACTGCAGGCCATCCCACATCTTCTGGGTCATAGTTACTGGCTGGTCCAGAGGACCAGAGCACTGAGACCACTGGCAGGATAGTCCCCATTGCAGGGGATGCATATGCCAGTGGGCCCAATGGACCACGCTGGTGCAAGCCGCCATGAGACCCAGAAGGCGCAGGAAGTCCCAGGCAGGGTGCAATTGCCCAACCTGAAATGATTGGGCAAAGAAGGAAAGGACCGCGGCCCTGTCCGCCGGGAGCCAGGCTTTGGCTCAAAGAGAGTCAAGCTCTGCCCCAATAAGCCGAATCACCTGTGATGGCATGAGTTCCGAGTTGGCCTCATTGATCAAGAGGCCAAGTTTAGAGCAGACCTGGAAGGGGCTGCTATCAGCCAGTCGTCTAGGTAAGGGTACACCCGGACCCCTTGGTGCCGCAGGAATGCTGTCACCACTGCCATGCATTTGGTGAAGACCCTGGGAGCTGGAGAAAGGCTGAAGGGCATGGCCTGGAACTCGAAAAGGGATCCCTCCACTCTGAAGCGGGGGAATCGCCGATGAGACAGAGGAATTGGGACATGAAAGAACATGTCCTGGAGATCCAGAGAACAAAACCACACCTCTAGTTCCAAGGATGGTATGATCTGAGCCAGGAGTGACCATCCTAGGAAGGTAAAAAGGCACCAGGAACTTGTTCAGGTCGGCAGATTGAGAATGGGGAGCCAGCCCCCGTCCGTTTTGGGACCAGGAAGTACTTGGACACAAACCCTGAGCTTGGAGAAGGATCCGCCACCTTGCTGATCACCTCCTTTTTAAAGGAGCAGAGCTATGTCAGCTCAATGAGCTGACAGAGAGGCTGCAGAACTGGTAGCCCCGAGGGACAATGGCTCGAAAGGGAGGAGTCTGCTAGAATTCCAGAGGCAGACCCCTGCTGACCACTTCTAACACCCAACAGTCCGTGGTTATAGTGGACTAGGCAGAATGGAAGTGGCTGAGCCAGCCCCCCATGGGGGGACCCAGGGGAGTAGTGACAACGTTGGGGGTGGCACCCCTCAACCCGTCACTGGGCAGGCTTGGAGGAAGGGCCGGCCGAGGAGCCACCTGGACCTTTCCCTCCAGGCTTCCTGTTGGAGGAAGCAGCAGGCTTGGCCTTGGGGTGCCAAGCGTGAGCCTGCTGGCCCTGCTGCTGGTGCTGCTGGGCTGGTCGTGCCGCAGGGGCAGAAGGGCGAAAGAGCTTACGCTGTTGCTGGCAGCCTTTGTCCTTCTGGGCAGACGTGACCGAGTCCAAGGTGGCACTGGACTTCTTGATCCATTGGAGGTGGCCCTCCACCTCGGGCCCGAACAAGTCGATGCCCAAGAAGGGGATGTCTGCCAGCTTGTGCTGGGTATCTGCCGTGAAGGTCAAGATCCACAGCCAGGCTCTGCGGCGCATGGCTACTACGGCCGCTACTGACCGGGCACAAGAGTCTCCGATGTCCAGAACAGTCTGGAGCTGTTGCTTGGCCACCGCCCTTCCCTGATCCTGCACCTGCTTGACCATCATTTGAAGGTCAGCCGGGAGATGAGGAAGCACCTTATCCAGGGAGCCCAATAGGGCATGTGAAAAGTGTGTCATCAGTACAGCCAAGCTAGCCTGTCAAAGGCCTAGGGAGGTGGTAGCATAAACTTTGTGCCTGGAGTAGTTCAGTTTTTTGGACTCCTTGTCCAGGGGCTTCTCTACATCCCTGGCGTTTCCAAAGTGCCGGAAAATGCGATTGGTCACCAGCCCCTCAGCCGAGGGGTGCTCTGAAACACTGGAGAGGGAACCGGTCAGGACTGCAAACTTGCAGGCCATCCTGGTTGAAGGAGCAGGACAGGAGGCAGGCCGCTACCACAACTCCAAGGCTGGACCAACAATGGCCTCAGCCACAGGAAAGGTCTCCATGGGGGAATTCCCTCAGTTCAAAATCTCGGTGACAGCATATCTGGCCCGCTTCTGCACAGGTTCGAGATGCATCCCAGAAGACTCTGAGATGAGCCGAAGAATACCGAGGAACAAGGATGGGCTCTCGTCCACCGACAGACCCCCGGAGGATTCCAGGTCGAAGGGCCTGGAATACAGGGAGGAGATGACAGACGGATGGAGTCCGCAAACAGCTGCTAGGCACCTGAGCCACCCTCCACTCACCGAGGCTGATTGGGGGTGAGGGGTGAAAAAGAGATGTGCAAGAACAAGGGAGCACAATTTGAAGATGGGGGGGACGGCTCAGAGGTAATGTGAGGAAGTATTTTTTCACAGAGAGAGTTGTGGATGCATGGAACAGCCTCCCTGAGGAGGTCGTGGAGTCAAGAACAGTGGGGGAATTCGGGAATGCATGGGACAGACATAAGGCAGTCCTAGTGGGGCCGGTAGGAGGAATTAAGCTGTTGGTTAACTAGGATCTGCAGCTTATCTTTTAGGTAGGAAAATGGGCAGACTGGTGGGCCAAGTGGTCCTTATCTGACGTCAAATTCTATGTTTCTATGTTTCTATGACCGACGACCTGTAGGGCAAGCCCTGACTCGACCGAGAATCCTTGGCCAGGGCCCCAGTCTTCAGTTGTGGAGGTGGTGGTTCCACCATAATGGGTGGAGCAGTCAGTTTTGGCCAAGCAATCGGTGCCGGAGTCGGCTCCTCGAACAAGGAACTGAGGGTGAGAGATTGCTTCCGCCGCTCGGGTGACAGCCACCTAATTGCCAGAGAAGGCGACGAAGTCCGCTTGTTGCCGGCCAACAAGAGCTGTTGCCACATTATATCCTCACAGCGCCGACACAACTTGCACCGGAGCCTGTCCTCCAAAGAGGATGATGAAGAAGAGCGTCCATGCCGCTTTCCGTGATATCGGGACCAAGACCGCCAGAGTCGGTGGGATTTGCCCGACACGGAAGAGGACTGAGACCGAGACCGTCATTGTCGCCAACAATGGGTTGAAGAAGGGACGGGGGAAACCTGCACATTCTTATCCGGGGACTTCGGCTCTGGAGGTCAAGGCAAGTCCTCGGTAGGCACTGGGGGAACCGATGAAAGAGGGTTGTCGGCCTCTCCAGTCGACAGCCCGTCTAACAGGTCGAGAAAAATCTCGACCGCATCGATGGGTGTCTCAGCCTGCTGACCTGACGGGGACACTGAAAAGCCAGTGGCATTGGCTGCAACCACGACCGAAGTCGATGGAGGATGGTCCGGGGAGCGAGATCTCTCCTGCTCCCATGAACATCGATGGTGGGACTTACCTTTTGGGTCCTTCTTCTTTGACCGACTGAAGTGAGTCCCTGAAGGACCCTCTCCCTTGGTGGAGAGGGACTGACATAGCTCCCGAAAGGAAGCAGTGTAGGAGGAGCCCAAAGAGAGCAGGATAAACACAGACGCTGAGGAAGATGAAGACATGGCCTGGGCCACCTTCTCCTCGAGGGCGATTAACTGCTCCAGCTGCTCCATGGAGCCCACAGTCGTAGACACCGCCCAATGGGCCTCCTTCAACTTCACTGGCGGAAACCAATTTTCAGGGTGCCCCAGTTGGAGTCAGGCAGTGCGATCTTCAAGAACTGAAGCTGAAAAGGACTTGCAAAGATCACAGGCCTGCAGATCGTGGCCAAGCCCAAGGCAGTAGACACACATGGCATGCAGGTTGGTCCAAGACATCTTCTGGCTACAAGGGCACCGACGGAAGCTGGGAGTAGATTTGAAATCCATCACAGCCGCAAAGGAAGGAGAAGACTGAAGTCGCGAAAACTTCAGCACGATTTTTGGTAAAACCAAAGGTTTAGGATCCAGGCCTAGAGACACAAGAGTGCTAAGGAGGGAACCTGAGCTTCCAAGCAGTAAGGAAGATCTGGCGTCATGGGGCGGAGCCGAAGGTTTTACCACCCGGGTGGATGGGAGGAGCCAGCTTGAAGACTTTCCAGCTCATCTTAAAGCGGCAAGATACCTGCCAACAAGTGTGGCTTGAACAACATATCCACGTCCCTAGAAATGTTACTTTTGTTTCCTTAGTGACTAATGAAAGAAATTCCACCAGTTATAGTGCAGTAAAAAACAGAGCTGCAGAGGACTGAAGTGAATTGTAAGTGTCTATGCCTAGTTCTTTTTTACATTTAATAACTGGCATTAACATTACCAGACATGTATGATTGTCCTTAAGTTCTCATCTATTAAAAGTTCATTCCTTACCTTGTTCATGTCCTTACAGTATTGTTTCTATTCATTTCCCAGTGAGTCAAGTTTGAATGTGAGTCAAGTCAACTCAGTTCAGGCTGGGTATTCTTTTTTTATTGGGGGGGGGGACAAAAACTGCAACTACTACTGCCTTGCCTTGTTTGGTACTAGTACTACTGGCAGCAGAACCGCTGTCACAGTACTAAGTTCAGCAATCAAGCTTTCCTTGGGGTGAACTACAACTTCTCTTGAACTCTGAAGCTGGACTGCTTGACCGAGCTGAATTAGAAAGAAGAACAGTATCTGAAAAGAAAAAAAATGGTGGGAATACCTAATGAGTAATGTATTATAAGGCTAAGCACCCAGACAAAAATTGCATAACTTATTAAGTTGCTGAATGCTGATTGTAAAGTACATGGTTTCTGAAATGTAGTTTTTGGTGTCCAAAATGTTGTGTGGCTAATAATACATCACGTCAGCATGTGTCCTTCCCTGCCTTTTCCAGAATGTATTTATACTTATGAATTTAATATATTGCTTAATATAGTTGTTTCAAGAGATGTATGCCATTATTAGTCAAGCCACACCGTGGACATCACATTTGCAATTGAGATTAGTGTGTGACACTCCAATGTGTTTTCATCGTGTGGTACGTGCCTTACTTACCTCATGTTGACCAGCAGCCATCTCTTTCATTATATGTACTATTCTTATTCTATATTTAAGCTGTTACTGCTGGTTATGATGAGGAAGGGTGGGTGTCTGCCCCCAACATACACGCACACAGATGCCAGGTCGCTAGCCAGTGGGAGCCACTAAATAGTACTTGAAGTTGAATGCTGTCAGTTGTCACCACCGATGTTATGCATTTATCCTCCGCCCCCCCCGGCACACGCACACACATACAAACACAAATTCATGTGATAACGATGGGGATATATTATGGCACTGATGGTGAATTGATATATCAGCTTTCTATAGATATACATCCAATGGTCACTGGTTCCTGGCCATAACAATGGGAACAAGGAATGTTGGTCAGAGACAGTTGAGGACAAACATACAAGGGTGACCACATTAGAGGATTGCTAGCATAGATTAATTGTGGCCCCATTAATGTAGCTCGCTACTAGCTGTGTGTTTAGCTAAATTGGAGAAAGACTACATAGCAGTCTGGAGATAACACTGTGATCCATCCACCACTTAGTAGGCACATCATGTAAACCATTATCATATATTTTTTTTAATCTTCATTGATATCAGCAATTCAGCACAAGATTCCTCCCTCACCAAAGTCCGATACTAAAAACAGCCATGGGCTCCTTTCACTTTATTAGGGGGAAAAGATTCAGACTGTAGCCAGGTACTACTAGTAGTACTAGCAGAGTAGCAGGTAGCAAGTAGCTAGCAGCATTACAAACAATGAATGTACGTATATGGTGTGGTGGCAGTCCACTGGCACTGATGACTCTGTTCCTTTATAATAGCCCCTGCCAAATGTCACTACAATGTAACTGTATTGTAGCTGAATGTAAAAGAGCAGGAACAGGTGTGCATGTGTTGTGCACTGCACAGTCATGGACATGGTTGCAGCCCCCCAACATATATTATAGTTGACCTGCTCCTTTTACAGTGCTCTTGTGTGCGTGCCTGTGTGGTATATCTACAGGGAGGGACTCCTGTCTTAGGTTTATGGAGTGCCCTTCCCACATGACTGCCAACCTGTTAACAGTGTAACATGTAATGTGCATTTAATAGGGCTATGGCACAGGGAGGGACTCCAGTCTTAAGTTTATGGAGTGCCCTTAAATTAAGTTCCCCCCGGCCACACACTGTCATTGCACTTGTGAAAGCTTACTGTTACTGCTACCTGCTAGTACTACTACTTCCATTCCATCCACTCATCCAGTGGTACCACCACCACCACCAGGTGACTGAGATGCCTCCCATGAAGGTCATCATTACAGAGATATCTGTTTTGTAATACTTCACCGCGCCCGCAACCCCTGTTGTATTTTATTTTGTATTGTATCCAAAAATCAGTACAGTTAACCTTATGGTTTTCTTAATTTTATTTGACTGTTCAACAGATAACAGAAGCAGATGAGAGTGCATTAGTTGTAGCAGAGCCAGAGAATATTAATGAGAGTAGTCAGAGTCAGACCAACATGACTGCAGAACCAGAAACAGTACACGCGAGTCATGGCACAGAAACAGAATCACCTGAGACATCCATCAGAAAAAGAAGTCAGCGACATCCTATATGTGACTATTACGAGAGCAGTTCTGGTAATTCTAGAGATGAGAAATCGGTAACAGATTATAGATGTAAATTATGTAAGGAAAAAAACATTATAAAAGTGAAAGGGTCAACAACAAGTAATCTTCTTAGACACATCAAGCGCATGCATCACTCCCAGTGAAATACTTTTCAAGGCGTACACAAGGACTACCAAGAAGCCAAATGAAGGTCAAGTGGTGTGACTGTGCAGTCTGGAGTAATACCAGGCCAAAAGTCCATGACAGATTTTATTAAACATAAAAAGATGTTACCATTAAAAGAAAAAAAAAACTTGATAAACCTTAGCATTAATGGTGGCAATTGATTCACAGACATTGTCAGTTGTTGAAAATGAAGGTTTTCGCAATTTTGTTACTGCACTTCATCCAAATTATGAACTACCATCTAGGAAGGTTTTAACCTATTCACTGATGCCTAACATATACGAAACGATGAAAGCAAATGTTATTAAAGACTTGGAAAATGATGATTATGTTGCTATTACTTTTGACATGTGGACACTACATGCAAATGATGCTCATATGGGTCTTACAGCACATATCCTTGATAACAAATTTATACTGAAAAACTTTTGTTTGGGCGTTCACTTTTTTCAAGAGAAACATACAGCAGAGATTGTAGTGGAACAAATACTGTTCCTTACTAGAAGAGTTTGGAGTTGCTCTTGAAAAGGTTTCTTCCCTGACAACAGACATTGGCACAAATATCACTAGGCCTATCAGCCTACTGAGTCTTACCGATAAACATATTATATGTATTAGTCATTGCTGTCATCTGATAGTAACCGCAGCAGTTAAACAAGTAGGGCAGTTGACAAAGTTCTAGACAAGTGCCGTGCACTAAGTAAATTCTTCTGAAACAGCCCAGCAGCAACATCATTACTGAGAGACATGCAGATAAGAAATTCGCTTCCAGAGAAAAAACTTAAAATTGATGTGGCCACTAGGTGGAGCAGTGCATATGAAATTACCGAACGTATTTCGCAGCAATACATTGCTATCAATGCAGCTTTGTCGACTGCACGCACGGCAAAATGGAGGTCACAAAATGTGCCACAGTCACGACCCATGAGTCTGACATTCTGAATGACATAATACTAATATTAAAACCCTTTATGAGTGCCCCTGAGAAACTGTCAGGACAAAAGTAGGTCACATCTTCTATGGTTATCCCAATGCTAACTGAGATGCAGTCTGAATTAGATAGTTTAATTGAGCAGAATGAGATTCGCTTAGATTCAGAAAATAGTGATAAGGAAGGTAATTATGGTGCAACTAACAGTAGTGGCACAATGAACTCTGAATTACAGGTCATCTCCAGACTGCTATGTAGGACTCTGAAAGATCTGACTTATAATAGATTTGAGAACATAGAGAAACACACAATATTGGGTAAGGCAACTATTTTAAATCCGCGGTTAAAACATTTGGTTTCCAAGATGACAGCGTTGCACAGTCACATTTGAAAACACTTGAGGCAGAACTACAAAAAGTAACCGAATCATCTATGAATGCAGAGAGTGCAACCACCATCGCTACCCACTCTCACTCTGATCCACCTCATGCTAATAAACAAAACTTGCAGGAAAGTAATTTCTGGAAAATATTATCTAAAAAACATTGAATCTGCTCGTGCAAAGAAAAGCTCAATTTCTGAGTTAGAACTGTGCAAGAATGAAGATATAGAGAACTACACCATTGATGTACACACTTGGTGGGGACAAAAGGCATACAAATACCCATACCTTTCTAAAATTGCACAGAAATATCTCTGTGGAACTGCATCATCTGTTCCAAGTGAACAACTGTTCAGCAAAACTGGAGATATAGTAAGTAACAGACGTACCTGCTTAAAACCTGCACACATTGACATGTTAGCATTCATCAAAACAAATGCATCATAGAATGCTTAAAGATATTCTCTGATGCTTTAGGAATTCATTTCCCAAACTCCAATTACATGTTAATCTGATACTAGTGAGTATCAGGACCACCACAACACAGCCATCACTGTAATATGCCTGCAGCAAGCGCTGCTGGTAAAGATGTCTGGTCTTACTTCTTCTGTTGGGATTTCTTAGTAGCATTCTTTTAAACTCTGTCTCTGCTATGATAACAACCTGTAATCTAATTGTCAAAATCATACCCTTGAGCTGTTCTACAAAAGAATGGTGGAATCATAACACTGCCTCAGTGCCTGGACTGCCCATCAGCAAGTCCATTTCACCTACTGTCCTTCACCACAGTCACATGCTTGAACATTTTTTGTAGCATCCTAACAGGGAGACTGTGGGCAAGGGGCAACACACCATTGAATCCTATGGGTGGAGATTTTCAGAATATTAATATGCAATGCATCTGTGTAAGCTATGTGACCTGTGACACAAATGGAAGTCACAGCTCAAGTAATACTGCCACAATTACTTGAGCAGTGGCTTACATTTTTTGTCACAGGTAGCTTATCTGCTTGGTAATGTTCTGAATATTCTAATTCCCCATCCAGAATAGATTGGAATCAATTGAATGAGTGCAGCAGTTCACCTGCACTCTCTCTTGTGGGAGATCACAAAAGATCCAAGTGTTGGATTGTGGTCAACTGACAGGAGCTGTGGATCAACTCACCACCGGTAGTCTGGTCATTGGTATGCTTCCTTCACTCCCTGCTGGACACTAGGCTAGCATTAGGTATGATGATTTACACAAGTAGGGACGATTGTCACTGAAGACTAAACTGGCTGCAGTGTGAAGAAACGCAGTAAGTACATAATCTCACTCACACCTCTCCGCTCAGCAGTAGTGATAAAATAGATTTTGAGCATGCTGAGCTATTACAATGACTTGATTTCAGTTCAGCTGCGATGGTAGGGACTGTCAGTTTCAATTGGTATAGCATAGTATACCAACCTGAGCCTCATGTTGAGCTTTACTTGTCTAATCAAATAGTGTCACGTTGAAACCTCTGTGTTCCATTCCGAAATTACTCTGCTTTGTTTCACACTTAAGTTACTTCAGAAATGAAAAAAAATATGTGTCACACAGTCAAACAATGACAGGCTTGTGTTGTGACAGCCAAGACTGAGTTCACAAATACAAAATCAAATTATAATAGCTATTACATATGTTCTGCTGGCTGGTTGGTAAAATCAAAATGTTTGAGTGTTCATGTTGATTGTACACAGCATTTAGGTTAGGCAGGGTTATAGTCTTGTTAAAAAGTTATATTTGACCGACTCTGTGCTACTCCAAATTGAGGGAGGAATATGGTACATCAAAATTGTACCCAACATTTGTAAGGTGGCTTGTATATCTAAGCAACTTTACTTAATCAACTTAATCAACAGTGTATTGAATTGGTCTGAATCTTGCTCTATGAAGAGTGCATTTATGAAAATGAAAATTGACAATAGCCCATCATGTATCTTATTTGCAAGCAGTTCTCTTTATATCGTTACAGCACAGCAGCATAGTACTTGCTGGGGGGGGGGGCTTCTACCGCATGTAGTCAAAAACATATGCACTACTCCAACTCCAAAAGGTGTACTAATCACCAGATTTGGTAGTGACACTGGCACTGTGCCTATTCAACCTAACATAGCAAAACATCAACTGTCAGTAAAAATGTTTACTTATTTCTTGATGCAAATTGCATAAGTTTGAATGAGCAGTCCCTTTTGGGGGGGCTTGCTTGTCATTATACTACTCAAACTCAGCCGGGGATGGCAGGCACTGTGCCTACTGAACCTAACATAGCAAAACATCAACTGTTGAGTCAGTAAAATGTTTTACTAATTTCTTGATGCAAATTGCATAACTTTGAATGAGAAATGCCTGGGGGGGGGCTCACTTCTCATTACACTGCCAGTGCCCAATGGTTGCACTGTGGCTACTACTGAACATTAAATAGCAAAAACATCAGCTTGTCAGTAAAACATTTTACTAAACTCTTGATGCAAATTCTCATATAACTCAGAATGAGAAGTCCCGGGGGGGGGGGTCTTCTTTTTTCATTTCAATACATGTCTGTCAATAATAGTACTACTAAGTAGTACAGTATGAACACTAACATCTTGTTGTTATTGACTATAATGTAATGTTGTATTTATGTACAGTACTTCCGTCATTGCACCAAATTGCATATTGTGCATATATGAGATGATCATGTCAGTGGCTATGGCTTCGGTTCATGAGCAATAAGTGCTATACTTATTTTGACCTTGCTTATAAATATTTGTAGTCGGGTGTTACAGAAAGTTAACATGTTTATGAGCTTTCAACTTGCTTATTAAGAGTATTCAGTGAATGACTCATAGGCAAAGGAAAGGGGGGGGTATTTGTGGGCAGTGGACACTGTGGGCAGGATGCAGCGTTAGCCCTTTTGGTGCATATTAGCACTGTCTCTGCAAACTCGATTTCCAAAATGTTCCTGAAGGTGTACAAGTCTAACAGAATGCTATTTTATTTATCAAATCAATATATAGCTGCTGTTTTTTTATTGTGTGTAATATAACTGAAACTTAACAGTAAAGAATACAGTAAATCTATTTTTTAGAACAACTATTTTGTCCATGTGTTTGAAAATGGAATAATTAGTGTTTTTGCATTGGTAAATGATAGCAAGACTCCAATTCAAGAATTTTCTTGTAAAAAAGAAGCAGAAAATGTTTTGAGTAGAGCGAGACAAGGTAAGCAATATTAACATACCATAATGAAGCCAGTCTATGTTCCTTGAACCAGCAGAGGGCTGGTTCAAGGAACATAGACTGGTGATAAATCTTAAAAAACAAAACCATGATCTTCATTCACCCGAAAACAAGTCCTGCAACTTCAAAACCTCATTCACTCTGGGTCCTCCTTCTCACTCAACAAGTTTGTTCTTATAAATACCTAGGGGTCCATTTTGACCCTCTCTCTCCTTCCATGGACACATACCTGCCCTAGCCACTGCCACTAATATCCGATTGGGCATCTTACACCGTATAAAAACTGCCTCCCTGAGGCTCTTCGGACTGCAGTCACCTCTTCCATCCTGTCTCTAGAGGAGTATGGGCTGCCGGTGTACGATGCTGCTGATCAGACCGCACTCCATAAAATTCGCACTATTCTAAACAAGGCCTGCAGGTTAATTACTGGGGCGCCTAGGCTAACTCACATCTGTCTGCTATACTCTAAAGCTCTGGTGCTTGATCTTGACGAGCGCCTCAAATATCTTACCTGTATCCTTACTAAAAAGACCCTCCTTGGGCTATCCCCGCCAGGTCTGACCGCCACTATCCGCCGCTCTGTCCCACTAGTTCATACTCGGACCTCTAGGAAATCCTTTCTTGCTATCCCTAGAGCTAGGACCTCACACGGCCAAAGAGCCTTCAGCTTTAGTGCCCCCTCTTGGTTCAATACGCTGCCCCTCCTCCAAGCCCCAACTATATCGCGTTTCAAAACGCCCCACGGAACCACCTTTTTAACACCCGAAGCTGTAATTGCCACTAGTCTAGGCCGTACTCAATACTTATGACAAAGTTTACTACTAAGCTGCTTAGTGTTAACCTAACCCTGTTATTGTTGCATCAATGCTGCCTGTACCAGCTTGTTGTATCTATGTACTTATTGCTGTCTTAAGTTACTGTTGTACTGTGTTTTTTTCCTTTGTCTTACTGTGACAAGGTACCTTTGTAAATGAGCTTATGGCTCAAAGGTTTTCCAAACTGCTGTCAAAATAAATAAATAAATAAATAATTACAGTAAACATCAACACATGTGATGTTTGAAGTAAACTACATTGCTGCTACTAGTGCTACCTTGCTATATACAATGGGAAAACAAATGTAGGTGTCCAGATTGGCTTATACTTGATTCTAGCTGTGCCTCCCCTGTGACCTGCGTGCCATGCACTACTTAAAATTTGAAAATCTGGTTAATCCAGTACAATTTACTCTGTGTCACACTCTTGAAATCATTTTCTGCAGTGCACAAAACATCTTCTATATACTGACTGCAGTATATAAACCTCCCCTTAAACAAAGGATAATTTTTTAAATACATTTCTGATAACCTTCAGCTCGGCTCATGATTGGCTCTAAGAGCCAAGCCAGAGCCCTGGCTTGGCTCTTCTTCAAAAAATCAAGGCTTGCCCACCTGTAACAATGACAACACAACAGTAAACCATCCCTAAGTAGCAAAAATCAGTTGACAACCCACAGAAGATGAAGAAGAAAGAATGGCTATACAAAGTAAAATACTCAAAATTAAAATGAATCCCATTAGCACTATATCACTGCAGAGTTTCAGAGGCAATCATGATCCCATTCATCTTTAAAGCTTTGGCGCTTATGGGCAGCCTGTGTGAAAATCCCTACACACTTTCCCTGTATTGGACATCATCGAAAGAAACAGCAGAGTGTGCACGCGCTGGCTATTAGCAAGATGCCGGGCACAAAGCAGCTGAATGTGGTGGTCTGCAACTTTATCGACAGCTCTCATAGTCATAACGGAAAACAAAGAAAAGAGTTTAAGAGGTGAAAAGAAAGGTAAGCCACTTATGCACCGATACTGCAGATTCATTGTCACGTGGACGTTTCCCTTTAATTACCTAGCCTCAACGTTACCACAAATTTGTAAAGGAGCTAATTTAGGAAGGTCCTACACCAACCACAGCATATGCAGTATAGTCATACAACTGCTCACAAAAGCTGGACTCAAAAACAATGAAAACACGGCCGTGACAAGGTACAGGTCCGAAACATCGATAAGGAGCTACTGGCAACCTTCTCTGAGCAAACGAAGAGAATGCAGCAACGTACTCTGTACAGTAAAAGATCCCAAACACCAGCCAAGAACATCCAAAGAAGCTGACATCATTCAACAGAAAACAATATGAAAACCAGCTCCTGCTACAAGACCCACGGAAAAGCTAGACACTTGAATAGCCTTTACAGCAGCCCAGCAGTTCATCAGAGCAGAAACTGACCCCACAGGTAACCTTCTTAAGATACAACTCATTAAAAGTGCCCTCAATAAACATACTAAAATAATCTCTTCTATTCATTCCCTCCATACAGGTTTCAAGCACTGTGCAATATCAGATCAGCCAACTGAAGCAAAAGCCATGGCGCCAAACGCAGAGGATATTAGGCACAAAACCATAAAAAAAATGTACAATGATACAAAAGATGCAGTGCAGAAATAAATAACTACTTGTAAATTATCCCAAAAAATGCTTCAAAACCCCTCACGAAGTTACAATAAAACACACTCATCGGGTTTGAATCACGGGATCCCAATTTTAAACACAGTACAAGAAGTTACCAAATGAAGACCACACACCAGTGAAATAACTGCAGAGCACAAGAAATACGTGTTGGACGTCTTGTGAGTCTCCAAATAGAAAAAGACAATATGCATCATTTGAAACATGATCTATGCAATCTCAAACATCTTCTGAGTACACAGCACTACATTCTGCTAATATGGCACCATTACATGCACAGCGCCCCCCCAAAAAAAAACACAAAACACTCATGCCCACAGCTGCAACGTACTTCTTATACATAAAACTCACCTCACATGTTTTACTCCAGTAAAGAAAACCCTTGCAGCAATAAAACATCATTCTTCACTGGTCTTTCACAACAAAACAAGAAAAAGAGGAACATCTCTACAAACAAGTCAAACTTTTCCCTCTACTACAGGTTCTACAAGATGATGGTGAAGACACCCATCAAGCAGTGTGCCACATCTAAGGAAGATTGCCCCACCAAAAGACACCCGGACAGAAACTTCAGCTGAGAACACCAACCTATGCATTAATGACAGCAGCAAATTCCCATACATACAAGGGGGAAAAATAACAGGAAACATACAGTTCAACATATACAATAATACCAGAGAAAAGCAATAAAAGTCCGAAAACAAAAGCCTTGATCCAAATATAAAATATTTATTTATATTAGCATTCACTACTGTTACAGTTCACTACATTAAATACTAAATAAAGGATACATGATGGGTGCCTGTTTTATACATGCTTTATTTGAATAAGTTGTGAGTGACCTTGGGGGACCTCCCAAATGACAGAGCCACAAGTGAGTACCCGAGGGCATGAACAGCTCATTCAAGTAAATAGTGTATAAAACAGGCACCCATCACATATTCGATTTATGCAATTGGCCTTGGTGTCTGTTTGGGTAATTTTCGTTTTTAAACATTTAAACTTTTTTAACAGGATTTAATGTTCAGTGTGGGACTTCTTGTGAATACCTCTTTGCCATTAGTGAAGTTGTATGTGTGTGACTGGGACTATGTGTGGAATTTGATTGTATGTATTTTTGTGAATGAATGACATACGGCTGTTTTGATTGGCATCAGCAATTGTGGGAAAAACGCTCTGATTGGATGAGGGGTGTGTTTGTGCATGGTTGGTTATAATGACATATTTCTCAGTCAGCTGAGGTGGAGAAGCAGATTTTGAAGGATGTCACATGTGTTGGGCAGCTCTTCAAGGCAGTAGTGGCCTACTTTGCTAGCTGAGGACTGGGAGGATGTGATTGGAACAACCGGTGGACAAAGGATTACATCCGGGCAGCAGGAGGATATCCAGTGCGTCAGTGTAATGTTAACGGTGGTCACGGCCTAAGATTGGGGTCTGAGAGTTGGAGCAGCAGGAATTTGGTGTAGACTGGTTGGCATGGAAGTAATCTAATTTTCCTAGGAGAGGGTATTGGCTGTGTGGTCTGTTGATGTGGAGAGAAGTTCAGTGCTCAGCAGTCTTCAGGCTGAGGCCTCTGGATGTTTTGTTGCCATACTATGGATTATGGACTGGAGAGCTGAAGCTCCGGGGATTTCGATGAGGATTGGTCGGCATGGGAGTAACCAGTTTCCCTAGGGAAGGGTGTTGGCTATATGGTCTGTCGATCCACAGAAAAGTTTGGTGCTTGGCTGTCCTCGTGCTGAGGCCTCTGGATGTTTTGTTCCTGTACTGTGAAATACTGCCTGGAATTTTCCTGAACCATACTCAGCTTCTTTGGGAACTTTTTTTTTATTTATTTGTTAGCAACTGTTGAATGGTTTCTATATGGCATTTTGGATTTTACCATTGGATTACCACGTATTTCATTTGAATACTTTTTTTTTTCTTTATTATCACTTACGGGTTGGATTTTACTTATTCTATGTGTTGGATTATCAAATCAAATGAAGGAAAAAAGGTAAGATAAACATTTCTTTTTTTATTCAAGTCATGTGGGCAGGATCAAAACAAGTAACACTTTCTACAGCTTTATAATTTACGTGTTATTTATTTATTAGCAGGTCAACAGCAAAGAAAGTTATTTATTGTAGGTATTCAGTTAACTGTTTTTTTTACCAATTTTTTTTTTGCATGTGTGTGTTTCCCACACATTTTTTTTTTTTTGCTCAAATTCAAGTTACAACCAGGGAAAATCAACACACAAAGTCAGTTCATTCTCTGTGAAAAATGGTGCTTACAGAGCCCTTTTTGGTGCTGTATGCTTTACCTGTCAACAGTTTTTATGTACAGTGTACAGTTCATCCTAAAAACAAATAGATTTAGCTTTCTTTTCAACTAAAATTGCCACTAATCATGAAACTTATAAGGCATGTACATTTGTCAGCATGTTTATACAGAAGGCTTGTTCTCATTTCAGAGAACAACTAATGTGCAGTGCAGATGAATGGAAGTATTGTAGGAAAACCTGTCAGAGGGTTGAGGTGCTGTTGCTCGTTTTCACACATCTGTAGCCTACAGGATTTCTGTTGGATTCAGTGTTTTCTGAGCGCTTGGGGGAAGATAAAACAAAATACATTTATGAATTGTGCATGTTTCTTTCACATTTTTTTCACTATTGCTGTTTTTTATCAACTTTTTCAACTTATTTATTGCACTGTGTGCGTGTGTGCCTAATTCTGTTTAGATTTAAATTTAAAAGTTATTGTCAGTATGCTGTCTTTTGGGAGCAGTCAAAGTACTCACTGAGTTTTCTGTGGTTATCTGATAGGTTATGGTGTGCAAAATAAGTGATGGCTCCCCCCCTCGGTCAATCCATAGTTTACTTGGTGTTCGGCTTTGAATACACAACATGGATGTCTTCCTTGTCTAAACTGACATATCTGTCCAGTGATTGTGGGTACCAACATTTCCACATTTGTCTTTCTTTGGAGTTAGGTGGAGGGAGTGGAGCATTGATGACACTGTTATGTATAGGTCCCCTGTCTTTATGGAGTGACATTTAGGTCCTTGTGGACATTGCAAATGACCTTTTCTTAGTATCATCACTGTTGTGAATGTGTTGGGGTTGGTGTGGGGTGGCAGTTTACTTTGACTGCTACTTTCATTTCACAGCTATTGATTTATTGAACATCTCAGCACAATTACTGTAAATGTGATCGTACACTGTGTCTTCAATCTTTGTCACTGGATGACCACCACTGTGGAGACATTGGTTTTATGGTTGTCATGATGGGACAATACGTTTGTAAACTGGTTATCATTTAGGATGGTAACTGTCACAACCTGATTTAGAAAGCATCATTTCTTGGATGGTCTCAGGGACAATAGCAATAGAGTGTGCAGCCGGTGGAACTGCACCATGGCCCACCAGTTGGAGTGGCCCAGGCATGGCCACGATTATGCCAGGCACTGTGGGCAGGTGCACCATCCAACCATCCTGACTGGGGCATGTCCGCTGTGCCACCCATCCTGAGTGACACCACGTGATGGGACTCAGAGCCCGCAAAAACACACCATGGGGGGGTGGGATTTGGGAGCCGAGCCAAGGACCTGCTGCTGATTCCTGAATATTCCCACTGTGTGCTGTGCATTCCCCAGCAACCAGTCAGAACTAACAGGTGAGGCAGTGAATAAGAGACTGCTTGTCTGACACTCCTGATCAATGGCCGTGGCAATGACTTGAGTTGGGGAGGGCGGGAGGTGGATCAGAAAGAAGATACGTCTCATACACACAGAGGCACTTTGGAAGAATAACAAGAAGCACCATTACCAGGATAGCTAGGCAGGCTTTTTCATAGTTCTCAGTCATTCTCTAAATTGCATCACCACAACCGCCTCACCCACCAATGCATATTGTGTGGAGTTTAGGGAGAAAGTAAAACATTGGGTTTTTCAATTTGAAAAAAAAAAAGAAATTGAAAAGGGAGACAGGAAAAGGAGATCATCACTGTGGGAAAAAGCTAGGGCTGGTTCTGCACTGGAACTATTAGTGTGAGTCATGGTCAGAGATGACGGCCCAAAACAGTGCAGCATTTTTATTTTAAAAGAAAAAGCAAAAACAAATAAAATAAATAAAGAAAGAAAAGTAAGACCCGGGGTGGGTGGGGGAGACACTGAGAGGAGATAAATCTTGGGAAAGGCAGAGCAGGGCTGGCTGGAATGTGTGCACAGTGCACTTGCACTGTCTATGAGTCTGAGTGCAACTGCTGGATCAGAGAACCCAGAAAGGAACAATAGTCAGCACTGCCATTTTTAAAAGAGAAAAAAAAAAGAAACAAGGATTAAAAAAACACAAAAAAGAAAAGATTAAGACTCGGGCGGGGGGCTGAGAGGAGATCTTGGGGAAAGGCAGGGCTAGAGCATGCCCACAAGGAAACTAGAGCATTTTAAAAGAAACAAAAAGAAAAGCCAGGACAAAAGAAGACAGCAAAAAAGACTAAGACTCAGGGGGAAGGAGAGGAGATTGTGGGGAAAGGCTAGTGGTGTGCACTGACTGCTGCAGTAACATCTGAAGCAAGGCTGGTCTGAAGGCCCAAGGAAACAAAAGAAAGAAAATCCTTTAAAAAGAAACATTTAAAAAATACTTTTTGAAGTGGGGAAAAAAAGGCTGGGGGGGTCATTGTGGGGAAAGGTGGTGGATGAAGAAAAAATATAAGAACATCTAAAGGGTCAGATGGCGCAAGGAAATAAAGAAAAGCTTTTAAAAGGCTAAAAAAGGGAAAGCATTCTTTAAGACTTATTGAAGGAGAAGAAGATGGTGGTGGGGGGTACACAAGCATCAACTCCTCAGTCTCATGCCCCTCTGACCCCTCCTCACCCATATCAAGAACACACACATTAGACACATTTTTTTAAGTAAATTTTATTAGACACAATTGCAATAGAGTGTCACTGATTTTTGTCAAGGCAAGTTGTCAATCCCTGGGTACATTGCTACTATTGGCAACTTTGTCAACAAAATGAACGTAAATTCTCACTAGATTCTCTGGCGACTGTTTTATCTAATCATTAGTAGCTAAATCTGCAGATTTTTTTAGCCACCATTGGCTGGACTGTAAATGCAACAACTGTGTGCTGTGTAGGAGGGAATCATAGTGCATGAGTGAGGTCAAAATATATTTAGCCAGTGCCAGTTCAAAACGTTTTAAGTAAAAATGGAGACTGTTCTATCTAAACAACTCAGCAGTGCAGCAAAGCGAAAACTGAGTGAAAAGAGGGCTGAAAAATGAAAGAAGTTACCAAAAATGTCAAGCTTTTTAAAGAAAAACAGTGCAGACACATCCAAGAATGACAGTGAAGTTTTATAGCAATGAACCTTTGAAAGACAGTGACAGTGACAGTGACAGGCTGTGGATACTGAGGTGGGTGACTACCATGACTCAGTGCCACTGGACACCAAAGAACACATCAGTAATAATGAACATGATACCAGTGGTGATATGAAGGTTAATGATGATGCAAGAAGTGTAGTTGATAGTGAAATGAGACGGTGAAGTTACCTCAGCAATGACCGAAAGCAACATGCATCTTGATAAACTGGCTTCGGAAAAATTCCCCACTGACAAAGCACAATTCAGTGAGCCCCTCAGTGCTCAAGACAAGTGGTTCGTAATATCACTTTGGAAGGGGAGATGTTTTTCCCAAACTTACTACGAAAAGGTAAACAAAGCTGGTGTTAAACTACAGCGTGCATGGCTCTGCTACTCCCCAGCATTAGACTGCGTATACTGCCAGGCTTGTTGGCTGTTTTCTAACAACAAGGATAGAACTAATGCTACCTGGCTGAATGGACTACGTGATTGTGGCCACCTGTCTGCAAAAATAGACTTACATGAAATCTTAAGCCTCCACCTTCAGTGCTGCACGGTACTGGTACAATGGCGTCTGCACAAGACATTAAAGGAAGATCTGGATGAAACTATCAAGAAAGAAGCAAACTTCTGAGGGCAAGTGCTTGACAGAATTATCAATGTTATGTTGACTTTGGCGTTGTCTAACCTAGTGTTCAGGGGCCACAGGGAGAGAATAAGGTCCAGTGCAAACTGTGGAAATTTTCTTTCCATTATTACACTTCTTGCAAAGTGTGATCCAGTATTGGAAAAGCTATTAAGTATGTCAGAGGGAACAGTGAAATATTTAAACCCTGACACACAGAATGAATTGATTGCAATATTCTCGAACTGTATCAAAGATGAAATAATAGATGATGTCAATAAAGCTCCATTCTTTTTTGTCATTATGGACAGCACTCAAGATATTGGGAAAAGGATCAGCTCAGTCAAGTGATCCGCTATATGTCTATCGATACCGATGAAAGTGGGAAACCAAGACACATAAAAATAAATTGAGTCTTTCCCGGGCTTCGAGGAAGTAGAAGACCAGTCAGCGGCTGGCTTGGAAGAGAAGATTATTACTAGTACTGAAAATAAAAGGTTGCACATATCCAAAATGCGAGGCCAAGGTTATGATGGTGCCGCAAATATGAACAGCATATATGCAGGCGTGCAAGCAAGAATTAAAGCCAAAGGAACAAAAGCAACCTATTTTCACTGTGCTGTGCATAACTTGAATTTAGTCCTGAATGACGCCCTGTCAGATGTACCAGAAGTGAGGAACTTCTTTGGTGAAGAAGAACATCTGTACACCTTCTTTGCACACAGCATAAAGCATTGGCACATGCTGTCATCATTTGCATCCGCCTCCAATGTCACCTTAAAGAGAATATGTCCAACCAGATGGTCATCACGGTATCAATCCTTACCGGGTCTCTGTTACCATTTTGTGGATATCCTCAATGCTCTATCCAAGACAATACTTAGTAGTTAGAAGAAATCACATAGACAACAGCTCTGAAGTCGCAAATGGAGAAGTTACAATTTGTATTTTTAGTTGTAGTGCTGTGGTCGCAGATTCTCTTTACTGTATATACTTTACCTTAAATTCTATATACTCAATAACCACACCCAATGGTTATTCCAATAAACTCAGTTTATTGTCTGTACACACATGTGTGGGAGCCTCGGCTAAAGGCAAGAGCTCCTCGAACAAAGGTTTACACAGTATTTTATAACACTCTCTCATTTTGGAAAAACATCAACATTTCAGTATTAGCCAATCAAAGTTCTCAGCAATGTAACAGAAGAAAACACATTGAAGCATTAGGTATTTTTCCACTGGCTTATTTCATCACTGCTTGATACTTATGCCTGGGTCAAGCTGACCTAATAGAAACAATGAGCTTCACTCACCCATGGTACCTGACAGCTTGGTTTCAATGCAACTACATGTTCTTATCTCTGCTTCTTGCCCAACCCTGCCCAAGCTTGCTATTCAGGCTGGTACCATCAGTTCTGTTCAGCTTTATCTAAACTGCTATTTTTCACAACTTTAAGTAACTGGTTTCAGCCAGCATGAGCTATTGCCTTCTGCTTGCCTTGCAATTCTTACAAGCTTATAATGACCCTTAGCTTCTTACTCAGACCTGGCTATATTCAACTACACTAGCAGCTTATATGTTATAATCATAATATATATATATGTTGTAACACACTTTACTTTATATGTAATCCACTCTATATGTATACTGTATATATATAAAAGAAATTCCTCCACACTCCCCCCTTTTGATACTCTGTATCAACTAACCACCCCCCTTTTTATTTATATGATTTAAAACTGGTTCCCAGCATACAGATAGTTAAGGCATGGAGTTACAGATGGAACACAATGGTGAGTTTGTAAAACATAATACAGAATTGAGGGATGTCAACACCACAATTGAAATATGTGAAAAATGCTAACATGTGACACCACATATAACACAATATAACATAACAATTTTGTTGATGAAAAGAGTTCATGGAATTCACTTTGAGAGTGAATAAGGTAGATGCTACCTTGTGTTGAGGTGGCACACCCTTGGAGCTTGATTGAAGAATCTATTGATAATGTCTCTTGATAGATAAGTCCTTATAAAACATAACAGTCCATAAAGTTAACAGTCCATAAAGTTCATATAAGTATCCACAGGTTGATGTAGTTACAGTACAGATGAAATGTCATTTGCAGAATGGTGAACCCCACAAAGCATATGGGGCAATGCAGACAGTAATTTAAAACAAAACACCAGCATAGTAGAAAAGTCAGTGTTCATTTTGCTGGCTGGCTGATTAGTAGACACACTGGCCAGGGGTGCATTGAGTCCTTTTAATGGAGTAGCCTCACACACACACTGGCATGGCATTTGTTTTGTCGTAGTTGATTACACCCCAGCATAAAGATTAAAAGTCCATAAAAAGGTAACAATTGACAATAAACTATTAAGAACACAGTCCATAACAGAGCAATAGGGTTGTAGAAAGTACCAGCCATATTTGGAACAAGCGGCAGTGAAGAAAATGGATGTATTGCTTGAAGGTCAATTGAAGCAGAATCTTCTCGCTGGAGTTAGGGGAGTGCCCTTCCCAGACTTAACTTCAGTAAGCAGAAACAATAAGCTTGATTGCAGAGTCTGAACTGACTGGACCTTCTTCAGTTGATTTAAAGTTCTACAAATAGTGTAATTTCGCTGAAAACATTACACTTGCAGAGGTTACTGCTGTTGAACATGGAGATCTTGTGTGTGCCACACTGTGGAAACCTGCAAACTTGCAAAGTGTGTTAGACACTGAGTTAAAACACATAAATAACAATCTTTTAAACCATTTACTTTTGTTTTGTAAAGAGTGGTGGACAGAGCCTAAATTCTGGCAATTAGAAAATAAAAATAAAATGGGACATTAACCGACACCTGGGGGTGCAGGCCGAGGTTCAATTATACCATTTGACCATCTGTAAATCATGACAATGTTATGGTTACTTCCTGCTTTTAAATCACAGCAGTTATGACAGTGATGAACATTATTTCCCTGTCTGTTGCAAGCAGGCCTGACTTATAAAATTTTGTAATGTTACAATACATAGATACATAGATATATAGACAGTGTCAGCAGATAAGGGCCCATGGCCCACCCAGTCTGCCCATTTGAGCTTGTAAGTTCAGTTTGTTTTCCTAGAAGTCTGTTTTCCCTTACCCCTGACCTTTAGAATTCCTTTATGTCTGTCCCATGCATTCTTAAATCCCGTGATTGTTTCAGCCCCCACCACTTCCTCTGGCAGGGTGTTCCACTTGTCCACCACCTGTTCTGTGAAGAAATTTTTTCTCATGTTTCCTCTGAATTGTCCTCCCTCCAACTTCATTTCATGCCCTCTAGTCCTGGAACATCTTTTTCGCTTAAAAATAGTGTTTTCCTGCACTCTGTTTCTCCCTGTAAGATACTTGTATGTCTCTTATCATATCCTCTCTCCCTCCTCTCCTCCAGGGAGTACATGTTTAGTTCCTTCAACTTGTCTTCATAGGACTTGTGATGCAATCCATTTCTGCACCATTCTCACCCCTTGTACTCTCTTCAGACCCATTACCCCCCTCTTCCTCAGTAAAGACTGAGCAGAAATACCTGTTCAATATGTCAGCTTTACTGTTGTCATCCTCCACGCGACTCCCATCCTCCCCCTTTAGTCTCACTATCCCTCTCTTTGTCCTTTTTTTTTCCACTTATGTACCTGTAAAAGGTTTTGTCCCCTTTAACCACTGATTTTGCAATGTGTTCTTCTGTCTGAGCTTTGGCTTCTCTTACTGACTTTTCTGCCTCCCTTTGTTTCTCCTGGTACTTTTCCCTATCCCCTTCTGCCTGTGTCTTTTTGTATTGCCTGAATGCTTTTTGGCTTTCACTTTCTTTGCTACCTCTTTGGAAAACCATAATGGTCCCCTCTTCCTTTTTTTCTTGCTAACCTGCTTAATGCAGTTACACGCTTTAAACATATTGTTCATAACAATATGCCTTTTACACAATGCAATTAGTGGGACAAATACATATGTTGTTGGCCTATGCCAATTTAACAACAGTGCCTATTGCACCTGTGACACGTGAAAAGGTCTACCTTTTTTACCCTGTATAGTGACATACTTTAAAGTACTGAGTGAGATAAGGCTTGAAGCATAGGTTTGGAGTACAATCTAAAGTTTGCACATTATAATTGTTAAAAGGTAAAATGACAAAACCTGCATTGAGTGCACTTATTTTTTAGGGGTACCTGTGAGTAATAAGACAAACGGAGCATTATTTAGGCTTGGTTATGAGCATTAAAAATGTTATACATGTGGAGCACTTTTTTGAACACACACATGATACAGTGTAGCAAGATGTATATTAAAACATTATAACATAAACATGAAACATAAGCATGTTTGTAATAGAACAATTTCAGTATTGAGCATAATACATAATGCATAAAATACATTTTAAACAACACATATAGACTGTAAACTTAGCTTAGAATCCAGAAATGTTAGAGTACTGTGAATTTACTGGTTGAAAAAAATGCATTCATTGCTGTAAGGCAATGACAAAAGTTGCTTTGCATTTGTTTTAACAGGATAAGAATGCTGAAAAGACAATTAAAAGAATGAATATGTGTGGACATACATACACAACTCTACCCTCCAGTGTAACAGATTACTTGCTGAGGGCAGAAACCCTTGTACCAATAATAGGTGAGATTTAACTGTTTGCACTAGAAAAAACAGAAGGGCTTGGGCTGGGTTATGCTGTTAAAATACCTTGGGTCTTTTTTAAAACCTGTAAATAAGAAACAATTATTGGCAAATACATATTTTCCTTATTTACCCCTCTAGGGGAACAGTGATGTACCTTGCAACCTTTGTGGGTATTACACTGGAAGGGATAGAGGAAGGGTAGCTTACCCCCCCTCCCCCCAAGCTCCTACTGGTGGAAGAGACAGCTCGAAGTGAAAGAGACAGCTCGAATACTGTAGCAATAAAAAGGTTAGCTGTGGATGTTGACATGATCCCCACCTACTACACTTTAAATTATAACAAGATAATATTACAATTAGTTTAGTAAGTTTCATACCTTACTATAAAGATGGGGAACTTCTTTTTCTTCTCTAGAAGAAAGAGAAGAAACACAGACAAACAACAAAAACAAACACACACCAGTTTAAAAATAAAACAAGATTATTTCCATAGGATAAAAGAAGCCAAGCGTCCCTGGGTTCCCTTATCCTAAGCATGACAAAATGTCAGCTGAGTTTATAAAAAATCCAGATTGATGGTAATACCGTACGTACGTATCTCTGAGAATGCATTTCAAAAAGACAAAAAACAAAAAAATGATTACACCATGGTCACACATAAAAACCAAAACCATTGTTTTTTAATTGTAGATGGTAGACTCTCAAAAACAGCTGTAATAGTCCTTTTTTTAAAAGCGTACTGTACATATATATAACAAAAATATGGGGAGATGATGAATAATTCTCCCCTTCCAGCTGGAGTATTGCCTGTGTTGGCTGCAAGTCAGAAGCCATGAGAGGAGAAGAAAAGTTTGTTCCTCTTCACTTAGAATACTAATTTTGCAATAAAAAGTCAAATTACATGGTTCACTCTTGGTGTGCTTTCATGAAAACATACATTTTGTGTGAAAAGTTGTGCTTTAGGTATGGAATACACATCAAGTTTGAACTGGTAGTAACATAAAATGTTGAAACACAAGAAGGTCAAATAACGTGCAAAAGGTCACAGTGTGCATGCAAGGGTCGTTCAAACCCAGTTATTTATTTTTTTAGTGTCCTTGAACACTACTGATATTAAATATCTTTACAATAAAACTGCTGGCCAAGACAGTACACACACATACACATACACAAAAAGAAATACTTAACACAAAATAAGACTGACATTGTTTCACACCAATTTGCTGAGGTAATGCCCATAGTTTCATTAGAAAACTGTACGTGTTTTAGATATATGTGCTGCCTCCTGCCTGTCTTGTAACACTGACAATTTTTTAAACCAACACATTTATACATATCGCCATGCCAAATCTTTCCAGAACAAAACACTTTTTAAACACATTCTAATAACTCCTTTCAACACCTTTAAAACACAACACAACGTACCATCTGTAAGTGAACACATCTTGTATTTTCACCTAGCAGTGGCTTGGCACATTGCTTGCAAACTACAAATCTTTCTGCACATTGCAATCTATGACGTCATATCTCTTTACCTTCAACACTACCTGCTTCACCCAACAACTACATACAAAAGTTTTTCACTGACCCTATTTAGACAGCACAAATGTTCCATTAAAAATAAAGCCAATTAAAACAGTCAGCTATGAGGCAAAGAAACTTTTTTTTTCTCTTTTTTTTTTTTTCACTGTAACATGTTGTGCACTGAAGGCAGTCAATCCTATCTCGCAACCTTGACAACAGAACATAATTACAGAACACAGATATAAGCTAGATGCACTGAAATACGGAGCATTACCTTGTTTAGTATACGTAATACAGAAATAAAACAGACAGACATAAAACGACTTTGAATAAAAAAAAAAAAAAATTCAGACTTACCCGGTGCCAAGGTATTTTTCTTCTTCTTCCGATACACAAGTCTGAGTAAGAAAACTGACTGCAGGACCTTCATTATAATTTCCAAACACTGCAGCTATTAACCCTTTCAAATGTTTTGTTTTGCTATTTTAGTAACCTGCCAAACCAAGTCTTTTTCAGAGCTCTGGTTTGCAGTTTAAAACACAACAAAAAAATCTCTAACAGTACTAGGTTGAGATCCATCTGGTAGAGGTCCCCGTGATTTCCCATTGTAGTCCCTAAAAGGCGCTCTAACCGGTCTTGGAGTGCCCACCAACACTCCTACTTTTTCGGCATCCCTGATGCCGAAAGTGCCCACCCAGCACTCTTTGGTGCCACCCCAGCACCTAAGACAGTAAATGATGGCTGTCACGCTCAAAGCGCTATACATATGGTGGGACTTGAACCTCTGGGGCCACCCTCCTGAGGCTGGGACTTGGCAGTCCAATCACAGTGTGACACGGAGAAGTGAAGCCATCCTGCCGACTATGCCAAAAACTGTGGTCGTAGATTTTCTTTACTGTATATATACTTACCTCAAATTTATATACTCAATAACCACACCTAATGGTTATTCCAATAAACCTAGTTTATTGTCTGTACACACATGTGTGGAGCCTCGCTAAAGGCAAGAGCTCCTCAACAAAGGTTTACACAGTATTTTATAACACTCTCTATTTTGGAAAACATCAACATTTCAGTATTAGCCAATCAAAGTTCTCAGCAATGTAACAGAAGAAAACACATTGAAGCATTAGGTATTTTTCCACTGGCTTATTTCATCACTGCTTGATACTTATGCCTGGGTCAAGCTGACCTAATAGAAACAATGAGCTTCACTCACTCCATGGTACCGCATAGCTTGGTTTCAATGCAACTACATGTTCTTATCTCTGCTTGCCCAACCCTGCCCAAGCTTGCTATTCAGGCTGATACCATCAGTTCTGTTCAGCTTTATCTAAACTGCTATTTTCACAACTTTAAGTAACTGGTTTCAGCCAGCATGAGCTATTGTCTTCTGCTTGCCTTGCAATTCTTACAAGCTTATAATGACCCTTAGCTTCTTACTCAGACCTGGCTATATTCAACTACACTAGCAGCTTCTATGTTATAAGCATAATATATATATATGTTGTAACACACTTTACTTTATATGTAATCCACTCTATATGTATACTGTATATATATAAAAGAAATTCCTCCACCGTGCTCACCAAACTTTTGGAGTCAGTCAACTGTGTTTCAAAGATGCTGCAGTAACCACAAGAAGACCTGAGGAAAGCTGTCACACTCCTTCAAACTGCCCACAATCGTTTGCAGGATTCCAGAAACTAATTTAAAACCTAACAAATTGAGGTACTAACAAACTGCAATGAAAAGTTACCTTGATACATGTTTTACTCCATTGTGTTTTTGTGTGTGTTTACTGGTTTACCACATTTTTTAGCTTGTTTGCTGTTGCGAGCAACTCTGATTTTAGGCTCTCATGGAACAATGCTTACACTTACCTTTTTTAATCTGCATCACTGTCGGAGTCTATGACTTGTGGATGCTTTCTTTTGAGGCTGTCATAGTGGTTACCTATTGTTTTACAGTGGAAAATAAGACACAAAAGTATGGTTACTTTTTTTATCTTTACATTTCTTTATTGACATTAACAGTTACTTTTTTTAATCTTTTAATTTCTTTCCTAATATTAATTCTTCATCCTTTTCTTTTTTAACATTTTAGATTTATTTCTTTGCATTGCTGATACAGTGGTTAGTCTTTTGCTGGGTACCATTGCTTTCTGTGTTTTGGATTACTGACATGTGGTTTTGACTTTCAATTACATTGCTACCCCTTCCTCCACACACACACATATACAACTCACAATCACAGATGGCAGTTGCATGTTATCTGACAACTCAACAGTTCACTTAACTTTCTCAACCCCTCCCCAACAGATTGCAACTCATGCGCATTACCTTGATTCAAGTTTAAAGTTTACGCGTTTGTTCATTAACCTTTTTATTTAGCTTCCTTTAAAATCTATTTTGACTCTTTTTACAGCTATTTCTTTAAATAATTTGAATAGTTTTTGTGATTTATTTTCTTACCTTGCACAATATTGAAGGTTATTGACTTTGCATTTATAGTGGGTTGATGGAAGCAGGAGCCGATTACTTCTTTCCAGTTTGATGGTACCGTGAGAAGGCAGTCGCTGGTGCAGCTTTCCTGTTTCTCTGTTGTAGCCTGGTTGCTCAGCAAGCTCAAAATGCAGTGCTATTTTTCTTCATTTAACTTCGAATAATTATTTACGCTTTGAAGTTGTTTGTAGCCTGACACTTGAATGATTTCAGTGGGTGCCAGTCCACTGTCTGATAGCCTCTATATGAGATGTTTCCTTACTGAGTGATTACTTATTTTTTTGACAGTTGGTATTCCAGCCTCGTGAACCATTGTCTTCATTAGTGTGTCTCTCTTGTTTATGCCAACTGGCTGATTTTTAAACCATGATGTTGGGTGGTGTGGCTTGCTGTTCATGTTGATGGGCAGGAAAAATGGTGACTCTGGTGTAAGACACTTTTCGGGTCTGTGACTCTTACAGGTGAGGTAGTTTGCCACTGGGCACCTGTTTGTGTTGTTAGGAGTTGCATATGCTCTGAGCTTCAGTTTCCTTGTCTCTCATGGGTTTGTCCCAGATCAGGTCTTTGACTTGCGATCCTGATTAAATTGAATATACAAAAGATTGTTTTCATCTCTTTTGCAAATTACATCACTCCACTTTATATTCCTCGTTTCTGTGTTACCTCTGACTCCGAAGAACACAGCTGCTATTATTTACATGGTGTTTAACAGAGACTCAGGGTTATGTTGTCCTAGTTGTTCACTTTCATACAACTTGTCTATGAGCATATCTGTGAACTCATCTGCTGCGTTAGGTTTATTACCTCTACCCTCACTTTTTAGTATTTTTTGTTTTGATTGCAGCACTTGTCCAGTTTCTTGAATGTGGACAGAGGTTGATAGTGAGTGAGGATACATCTTTAATTTGAGATGTCGCTCCAGGCTTTGAAAAACGGATCTGAGGGACAGTGGTTCACAACGAGTACCATCCTTCTTGCATGTGTTCATACAATAACGACTTAGCAGTTTTTCCAGTTCAGTGGGTGGCAGGTGGTGAATTTCAGTTGTTATTTTAAAGTTATTGTTTATGTATTTGGAGAAGGCCTGTACATCTCCTTGTTTTTTTTAAGACTGTGTTTTGATTTCTTCCTTTTTCAACAAATGTGTCTATTGTGTTCATATCTATGCCTATGCTTTTGAGTGCTGGTGCCGGTTCTACTTCTGAGGGTGCTGTTCTATGGTACAGGGGACCCTGGTTCGAGTCTTGGGAAGGGGTCATTTCAGTACCTATCACAGTGGATGCTGTTTTTTTCCTGCTACTGCGGTTGTTTACAGTATTTTGAAGTTATGTGGTCTATTTTGTAGATGATGTACTGTCACACACTGTTGGCTAGGTCCTGGCTTCCAGTTGCTCGGTATCATTTTCTATCTGGGTCAAGATTTATTCTAGCTCTACCTCAAAGGACTGGGCGAGTGTTTCCATTTTGTTTTCTTTGAAATGTGATCCAGTTGCTCGGTATCATTTTCTATCTGGGTCAAGATTTATTCTAGCTCTACCTCAAAGGACTGGGCGAGTGTTTCCATTTTGTTTTCTTTGAAATGTGACACTGCTGACAAGAAGGATCAATTAATTTTATATAATAAATATAGTGGGTTTGCCACCACAGTTTTCTTACTCAGCTGGCACAACGGCAGTGTCCGATTTGAAAGACCTTGTTATTGGAGCATAAGGATCACGTTTTTTACTGATCAAAACATCTTGAGACTGCAGTCTTGATTCAGAGCACAGAGAAACATGCAAGCAGCAGAATTAATCTTTTGGGGGACTATTTAAAATGTTAATATAGATGCTGTGAAGTTGCAGGGTTGTGGTAAATGGAGAGGATGTGTGTTGCAGGTGTTCCGGCTTACACATGGTTTTTACTTTATGTATGTCACAGAAAAAGAAAAAAAAGGAAAAGGGCAGTGTGGAGTTTCTGTAACTTGATGGTAATGTGGGGGCTTAATGTAGCTTAGCGATCTGCTGTTGACTGTTGCACTTACAATGAGATGCCAGGTGAATGCCATGACTTTTTCTGACAGCCTACAAGTAGTACCGACGGCTAAGACAGGCCAAGCGGTGGGGGGGGGCATGATGTAGCTAATATGCATATAAATTGTTAGCTGGCATTCTAGACCAGTTGGCAAAACATGACACATAAGCTCAGATATCACAGAGAGAAGTTTACTCCAAAACATGCAGAAAAACAGCATACCTGCTGGGAGCTCGGAAACCTCTAAACACAATGGCGTCGTAATGCAAGCTCAGCAAAAAGCAATCTTTCAGACATTCTTATACTATAGATAAGAAAGTGCATTACTCTTCCAAAAAGGTAGAAAGGCAGAATACCACAATTCTGTTGGTGGACAGTTAGCACCTCGGACAGTTAGATTATTACTTGTTCGCCTCGTACACACTAAGAGTAAAGCTGACTAAGGCTAACCTTGGGTAACAAATACAGTGAGTCATAAAAGGTGCTGACTGTTGCAACACGGTGAAAATCTGTAGGTGGCACATAAGCACTATCAAGTAATCATGCTGGATAACGATTCCTAAGCATATAATAACAAGTGTGAGTAAATACAGACCTACCTTATACTGTAGTGATGGGAGTTATAGCATGCATGGGAGTATATGGGGTGTCCAGGTCTAAAAAATCTTGTATTATGTAGTTACTGTGCACATAAATGCTAATGACATACTTACTATGTACATAATTGCAATTTATTTACACAGTAGCTACAATAAATGTTTTTATGGCATGCATTTATGGCTCATACCTACTACATAAATATTTATGTGTAATGTTACCATAGTATAGTATTACAGTTTAACAATTCTGTTGTATTCACATCTCTCGTCAAAAAAAAAAGTTTGAACTTTCTGAAATGCTTTCCCATTTACTGTTCGTTATTTGTTTACCATTGCAGTTCTCATTCAAAAAAAGAAAAAGCTGAAAAGAAACAGAAATGTGTAAGAAAACTACAGTACTAGTCAATGCACAAAAGGAACTATTTTTGTTTTGTTAACACTAAATCAAAATAAATTCCTGAAAATCTTAATGTGCTTCCTTATTCTTTACACTAATTTTTTTTGTTACGGTCCATTTCATAATAGCAATAATGCACTCCAAGGTGTGGCATGTCATGGGATATCATCACAGCTCAGATGCCTGCAACCTCCCGCCTCACAATGCACCTGAGGTGTAATGATATCACATGATATACCACAACCTGCCGTGCATTATTGCTTAACTATATTACACTGTTATGTTGGGATATTTCGGGGGTTTATATAATTTCTGATTCATCCACAACTATGCAGTTACACAGAGGATTGCACATGCCCAATCCACAACTCTGCATGCACTGGTTAGTTGGGTGAGGAGATCGTAGGGATAGGGAGAGGTATCACAAGCAGAAAAAAAGGAGGTGGTTATGCCACTGTACAAATCACTAGTGAGACCTTATCTGGAGTACTGTGTCCAGTTCTGGTGGCCGCATCTCTGGAAGGACATAAAAAATAGAGGCAGCCCAGAGAAGGGCAACAAAAATGAACTGCACCAAAAGTCATATGAGGAAAGACTAGACGACCTAAGAGAGAAAGGGGGATATGACAGAGACATTCAAGTACATCAGCGGTATAAACAAGGTAGAGGAGGGTAGCAGCTTTCAGAAAAGAAGGTGTACAAGAAAAGTGGGTCATGATATGAGGCTAGAGGACTCGGGGCAACGTGAGGAAGTATTTTTCATGGAAAGAGTCATGGATGCTTGGAACAGCCTCCCTGCAGAGATGGTGGGGGCAAAAACAGTAGGGGCATTCAAAAATGCATGAGATAGATATACGATTACTCTCACAATAGGGAAGAGAGGGTAAGTCGCAGATCAACTAGGGTCTGCGGTATTGCATTAGGTAGGGAAAAGGGGCAGACTAGGTGGGCCACATGGTCTTTATCTGTTGTCACCTTCTATGTTTCAATGTCCTGTACATGCACCAATGTGAACACCAACAAATTCAGTATGATGATGTGGATCTGAAGAGTATAGCAGTGCTTATGAACATAATCAAGCAGAAAACAATGCCAGTCTATGACCCACGTATCCTGTATGTCCTAGCATGTTGATTAGACTGTCCCATGTCCTTTTTTAGCACATAGTCTTTTGCCATCAACATTCAGAGCACGATTGGATGTTCCATGCTATTTGCTTAATTTAATTAAAAGAGCGATATTTTATTTAAAGTCTCTATAAAATGTATTCAAATTCTACTTATATGTAAGTGAGTTATTATCATTTATTTTAATAAATCATATGTTGTAGTAATCCATCGGCAGCAGAATCAACATCAGAGATCCAGGAGAGGCCAGAGCCGGAATTCAATTAATTGAATCATCTATATACCACAGACCCACTTCTGATTCATTTTAAAGAATACTTACTTATTAAAAGAAGACTAGCAGAACTCCAGAGCAGACATTTTAATTGCTAATTATGTATATATCTTATGTATTAACTGACATATATTTGTACTCTTTAAGTCATCTTTACTCAAATGTTTTACAATAGATATGAAAGCTATGGCAAGGCAATGAAGAGGCCATGACACACAGTAGCAGCTGCCCTATTTGATAGAATCTAAGTGAAAGGATAGAGCTGCCATAAAGGTTACAGGGAAAGAGGAGGCAAAGCAAGATACCACAGATGGCACTAGATGGGTAAGGGAGGACCCCAGCAGAGGAAAAAGCAGCTTCTGGTGGGTCACTCAGTTGTCAAGGAGATAGATTTGGGAGCATGAACAGGTGGAGGGAGAGAGGTGTAGGTGCCTACCTGGAGCCTCTGCTTGGAGGAATGGATAGCAGATGCAAAGGATCACTGTGATAGCAGAACAGGGTGGAGAGCTGGATGTCATTGTCCACCTGGGAACACACGACCTAGAGAGGGAGATGGGTCTAGAGTAGTACAGGGCAATTTCAGGGAACTGGTGGAGGGGCAAAGACAAGTAGGATGAATGGTGGTATTCGCAGGGGAGACACCTGTCTACGGCCATGGGAAGGACAAGATACTCTGCACCAGGAGCTTCAACTCTTGGTCAAAAGAATAGCACAGGGAGATGTTCTGCTTCACTGGAGACTATGCAAAACCTGGAAGAATAGCGGTCTATACAAGATTAATTAGCTCATGCAGATATAAAATGTATTTGAAAAAGATTTATAACATATCCTATATAACTATATCAATTCGTTTTTCAGGTTTATTATGGACAGAAATTTGAATGTAAGGCAGTGGAGTACTACTGAAGTATTCAATTGGTTGGTGTTGAACAATCTTGAAGAATTTGTGGAAAAGTTTAAAGGTAGAAAAACGAATCAAAATATCTCACACATTCAGTTATGTTCTGTACAATAGATACTGTACAGTAGTTTATATCCGCGCCCTCTTTATTTAGCGCTATGGGCTTTACCGTACATAGTTAATCCATGAATCATGACTTTGCATGTAGTTACAGCACATTCAAGAATTACCCGCGAATTGCAGGTACTTAAGGGCACTTAATGGTGATCGCGATCATTAGCAGTCTGTTGCGATTACTGAAGAATGATGTCTATCCTTAGGTGGATTTCACAGTTACAGTCACAGGCTGGCAAAAGAAAGTATCCCTTCGAGAGCGAAGGAATGGAGCCAGAGGATCTTGCTGAACAAGCTGGTGTTGAGCCAGGTGTTGCTAAGGCAATGCTCCATGAACTTATAGGACCCACTTCACCTTCTCCCAAAAAAGTACGTCCTACTGCATATGCCAACTATTGCCCTGAGACACGCTTTGAGATAGGCAAGCATGCTGTGGAGAATGGCGTGATGGCAGCAGTGCGTTTTTACACCGCAAAGTACGCCAAGCACATAAACAAGAGCACAGTAAGAGGGTTTAAATCGGACTACATGAAGCAGCTGCAGGAAACACCTGACCCCACCTATCTCACCCCTTCATTGCCCAGAAAACAGAGTGGGCATCCTGCCCTTCTAATGTACGAGCTGGAGGAGCAACTTCGGAGAGTCATTTGCTGCTTGCGGGAGCAAGGGGCTGTAGTAAATGCCCGAATTGTTCACGCAGTAGCCCTTGGGCTACTAAAAGCCAAATCGCCACAAATATTGGTTGAAAATGGTGGCTATGTGAATCTCAGCACTAAGTGGGCCTGGTCATTCCTTCATCGTATGGGGTACAGCAAGCGTAAGGGCACCAAAGAAGCACAAAAAGTTCCTACTGATTTTCTGACATTAAAAGCTGCTTTTTTAAAAAGAATCAGCACTGCAACAGCACAGGAGCTAATACCGCCTGAGTTAGTACTGAACCTGGATGAAACTGGCATTAATATGGTGCCGGTTTCACAGTGGACAATGGCAGCTTGTGGTTCCAAACAAGTAGCTGTTCTCGGACTGGGTGACAAGTGTCAGATCTCGCTGGTGCTTACATGCGTCTTATCCGGTGATTTGCTACCCTGCCAGGCTATCTACAAAGGTCGAATCACTGCTTGCTACCCACAGTACACCTTTTCTGCTGATTGGGATATCACACACAGTGACAACCATTAGGCTACTGAAAGCACTATGCTGCACTACATAGAGAATGTTATTGCCCCCTGTTGTGCCCGCACAGGTAAATCGCTGGGTCTTCCGCAAGAAAAAAAATCCCTAAATCCCTCCTCATAATGGATCTTTTCCATGGCCACACTACACCAGCCATTCTCCAAAAACTCAAATGTTTTGGTATTATACCAATATTTGTGCCTGCCTCATGCACAGACGCTTTGCAGCCATTAGATATTTCTGTTAATAAAATCCTAAAAGATCTGATGAAGCAGAAGTTCACAGCTTGGTACGCTGACCTTGTGTCACAGCAGCTGGAGACAGGCAAGGAATTAAAACCTGACTTGGGCATGCTGACACTCAAAGAACGGCACGGACAGTGGTTTCACACCAGTTTCCAGGAACTCTGTGACAGAAAAGATGATGTGTTACACGGTTTTTCCAAAGCAGGAATTCTTGATGCCCATATCGACAGCCTGAACATAACATTGGTAAGTCACTTTTGCATTAATGTACTTGGGTAATGCTGGTTTAGTTCCTGGTCCCGGTCCTGAGCAATGTTTTATTTTTTGCAGGTGTAGCCCTAAAAGAGATTTGTGTGGAGATGACCAACCAACTAATGACACAACGAATGAATAGCACTTTATGAAAACTACTGAGTCTTTTCTTTTTTCAAGAACAGAACAAAAGTTTTTTTTTTATTTACAATGGACAATGCCTATTAAGAGTGCAGTATTTTTGGGACGGCAGACTTTTCTTTGTTTTATTTAAAATGATGTGCACTCAGAAATAAAATAAAATACTTACATGATGAAATTAAATCACGCTCCATCAGTTTCTAATTTCGCTCCTGTAATTATTAGCATTCGGTTTATTTTAGCACTTTTTCCATTTCAGCTAAAATAGCGAAAATAAACAGAACGCTAATATTTACTACTCTGCAGTACGTCTGTTCATTACTGAATCTAATATGACATGTAGCACATTATCATTTTAATGAACCAACTTTTATAATTACTTGTGGCTTAAATGGATCTGTAAAAACCTACAAATCCTTTGGTTCATATAGATGTCACATTTATCAAAAACTGACTGTTTTTAGTGACTGAATAATTAACAGCCGAGAGTGAGATTCAAAATTCAAATGATGATATTGAGACTGACAAAATGGATCTGGAAGAGTATATGTCAGGCATTAATCCAACATTTGCAAAACAGTACACAAAAGATCATCTTGTGGATAGTTTGAAAAGACATTTATGTTTATGTTAAAATTAAAAGAACATCATGTTTTACCATCAATTGTACGGAATACCATTGTTGATGATGTCAGAGTTTTATTTGAGATTTGGACAACTTACCATAATGAAGCCCTCCAAAATCATTTGAATCAGATAGGGGTAAATGTTGAAGAAAATTATTCATTGCAAGAGATGTTACATTAGGATAGTGCATTTGAAGAAGCAATGAAGAGTATATGCAGTGAGTGACTGAGCAATACAGCATACAAGTGATGGGCACGATATCGACAGTTGAAATTCAACTAGGCGCAAATGAAAGCAGTAACTCTGATAATTTCCAGTACATTCCACTGATTAAAATTTTACAGAAGATATGTACATATCATGTGGTTTGGGCAAACCTTAACACCCATGAAGAACATTCTGATGATGTATTATGAGACTACCATGATAAAGAACTGTATAGACAAAACCGTCTCTTCAATCAGAATGCTAACAATAATCTGAGGCTCCATTTTAATGTAGATGAGTTTGAAATTGCAAACGCGTTAAGCTCAAAGAAAGGAAAACACAAACTTATAGCTGTCTATTTTTCAACTGGAAACATACAGAAAATACATTGATTTCAACTGAAAAGCATCTATTTGTCAGCACTGGTTCCACAAAGACAGTTGCAGCAAGGTGTATGCAATTATGATGACATCTTTCATCCATTACTATCAGATGTTCAGACACAAGAAACAACTGGAATAAGTTTGTCTTCCAATGGGGAAACAAAGCATTACTTTGGTACATCAAGTATCTCAGCTGATAATTTGTCTGCTCATGCAGTGGCTGGTTTATGCAAATGTTTTAATGCTGAACGAATATGCAGATTCTGCATGGCGTCAAAAGAAGACATTGGAGTAAAATTTGAGGAACAAGCATTTGTGTTGCAAGATTGTGAAAATTACAAATACCATCTGCAAGCAATAAAGGATAACCAAGATAATGCTGCAATTTATGATGTAGAATCTGAGTGTTGTTATTCTAAATTGAAATACACACCATCACCTGTTCTGGATGGTCGAACCTCGTTTAACCGGCTCTATTAATTATCCGAATCGGTCACGTGTCTCCCATCCACACTGCAGTGCTGTACTTTCTGCCTGTCACCTCTACTGTTCTCTGTGATTGCCTGTTAGTGCAATTTGTGGCTAATTAAAGGCACCTTCAGTAATAATGGCAAAAGCTACCAAAGCTGCTAATCTACTGAAGTGTATTTAACAATTGCCATACAGCTCGTGTTTCACATCCCTTGCCGATGTCTGTATATTCTGTTGCAATCTCGATGGTGAAATGAAAGAGGTCCATGCTGGATATAAGACAAAAGTTATAAATTATAGAATGTCTTAAAAGTGGGCAAAAGATCATTGCTGTAGCCAGACAGCTTGGTATCAGGAATGCCACAGTCTGAGGGCCAAAGACAAAACTTGGGACTTTGTCTCCTCAATGGATTGCAGCCTTAGTCAAGACACATGAAAACCATGCACTCCTGCTGTGATGACTCCCTTGATAAAGCCATTTTTATGTGGTTGTTCAAAATCGGTGTAAGGGGACCCCAACCTTGGCCACAATTTTAAAAGAAAAGGCACTGCATTTTCATCAGCAGCTGAATGAAGACTACCCATTTTCAGCCAGTGAAGGATGACTAGATTGATTTAAACATAGACATGGGATTCACCAGCTAGCAGTTTCTGGTGAGATAATTTTTACTAATATAGAGCACTTTTACAGAAAACTAAGGAACATAATGCAGAGAGAAGGGCTGTCTGATGAAACCATGTACAATGCAGATGAAACAGGCACCTACTGGCTGCTACTGCCCAAGAAGACACTCATATCATCAGGGGAAAAATGCACCTGGTTTAAAAAAAAAAGAAAGATTGACAGTGCTAGCCACAAGTAATCCTATAGGCTCTCATTAACTCCCTTTGCTCATTACTGAGAAATTGCAGTCCTCCAGGTGCTTCAAACATATGAATATGAGCAGATTACCTGCCCTATATCACTCTCAGCGCAGGGCCTGGAGGAACGCTACCATTTTCAAAGACTTTTTTCCCACATTTTGTACCTGCAGTTAAAAATCATCTCCGAGGGCACTACAGAGCCAATTTGTAGGATGCACATGTTTGCCCGACACTCTCACTCTTAACTCAGCTAATTTAATGAAAAAAGTTAATTTCTCATATCTCAAAAGCGTACTTTTTGATGGGACCATCTTCCCACAACTGTGAGGAACAGAACAATACCTTTCTCAACCATGGTCTGCCAAAACACTCAATCAGGCCAGCAAAAACAAATGTAGCCTGCTGGTAAACAGTTGAGGCCATGAGTACAGCAGGACCCAGCAATAGAGAAGGAACAGATCCGCCCTGGCATGCCATGATGGAAACTATGAGGGCTATAGATGCCAAGATTGAACGTACTGTAGCTAAGCTAGAAACCCATGATTTGGCAATCCAAGCCTTTACAGGGTCAGTAGCAGATCAAGAAAAATGGACAGTTTCTACACAGGCTGTAGTGACCATGTTGACTCGAGAGAATAACCAGCTTCGTGGCCAGCTTGAGTCAATAGAAAAATGAAGTCAGGGCAGGAAATCTCCACCTGGTTGGGGTCCCAGAAGGAGGAGAGGGCATGAAGCTGTTGTCGCACATTAAGGAGTGGTAACAAGTCTCAATTTCTCTGCCAGAGGACTTTCAATGGTCAGCCCTGAGATACAGTATGCCTACAGGGTGAACCCACGGATAAGGCCTCAAGATACCTCTCAACCTCGTACTGTCCTACTACAAACCAACAGGAGTGGAGGTCCGAGATGTGGTCCTTAAGGCTGCTAGAGTGGTTTATCCACTTACACTGAACAGAGCGGATATCAAAATCTTTCCAGACCTGTCTTTCCAGACTCAGGCCCGGCGCAAGAAGTTTGATGCAGTGCGGCAACGCTTTCAATCACTGGGCATTAACCACTCTTTCCTGTCAGCTAGACTGAGGACCACTTACGCAGAGAAGAGTTGGCAGTTCAACGACCCAGGCAATGCAGGTTGATGGCTGGACAAAACCGAGGGGGAATTTGAGATGACTGCTGGAGTGCATGAAAGAGAAGAGGAATCTGAAGAACAGGACTGAATAAGAGGTCTGATCAGTAGACTGATTTAACTTTTACAGAACTTTCCAATCTGAACCTTTGTTTTTGGAGTATATTTGGGTTATGAGCCAGTTTGTTCTGTATTTCCGGGACTATTTGGGACTGAGAGGAGTGGTTTAGGCCGCCATTCTCCATGTGGCTCAGGCCACGCTGCAGACTAAACAAATAGCTCATGGGACTTATTGGGGAAAGTTGCAGAAAAGTTGTAGAACAGTATGTCAAATATTCGGTTTAGACGATAACTAACTGATAAAAACTGAGTTAAGTTGGATAATTCTGCTAAAATATATTTGCCATATTAGTGATATTGACTGGGCTGGGGAGTGTTCTTAGCAGACCTAATTTACCTGATTAGTTACTGTTTTTCTTAAAAGGTTAATAGCAAGCTGGCACTTGAGTTGTTTTTTCCTGTTAGAATCCTACCTTATAAGGGTAATACCTTACTATTGAAGTGGCTAGCATCTCTTAGTAATGATACATTATGGGTTCTTTATCTAGCTATGAAGCCCCCTAAACTCCTATTGTATAAGATTATGAAGCCATTTGGTTATGTTTTAACCCACCAACCTTAATAGACAGCTGATGACTGTACTAGCTATCAATACTTCTCTTGTGCTTTATATGAGCAGTTGTATTGTTTTATCAATTATGATGAAAATAATAAACATAAATAAAAACAAAATGGTCTCCAGTCTTGGGGTTTGCCATTGAGAGCCAAATTCCTGATTGACAATGCAAGATGATCTGACCCCAGTGGCCATACTGATGCCCTTGGATGGCGTGTAAATGGGGTTGTGCAACACAGTCCAGGGACTGACACACAGGGGACCCAGAACCAACAGTGAAGCATATGTCCTGCCTACCAGGGGATGCACAGATGACCTGTGTGCCCAGCAGAAGGGCACTGTACCCCTGCCACCCCATGGGGCTCATGCTCAATACCTCAACAGGAAGCATGGTGGGCACGGGGGATCCCCACAATGTCTCCGGTCCACAGGGATGGAATATTACACTGTGGGCACTATGGTAACAGCAACTGAAACACCCCACCATCCCACCACATGCAGTTAGGCACATGCGCCAGCAGGGGTTCCTGCTTCACTGTACTGCTGTGCTACCATCAGTGTCAGTGCATACAGCACTGAGACTAGCTCTGGCTAGTCTAACCACCGGTAGAACCTACAGCCATGTGGTGACTTCAGGAATCCCACACAAGCGGATGCTGTGGCACAAGCCCCCTTTTACCACAGTGCAGGTGTATAGCTGCTGCAAGCCTGGCTGGTACAGGCAGTCATCCTCTGGCACAGACACTATTGTAAACTTGGAAGTGAAACAAGGTATGGCACAGTGAGTCCTATGTTATGTCTTTTTGATGTAAGCACCTTGTGTCATTCCCGACCCTTTAAAAATTGAGTCCAAGGTCTCCAGGTAGTATAGGGTCTTACAGACAGACTGGATGTACCAATGGTCTTTTTCTGCAATCAGTTAATATGTTTATGCGTGGAATATACATACTGTAGATAAAGTTAGATTTTGTATTTTATTATTCTTTTCCTACCCCATCACCTCAATAAGACAATAACACCCACCACTCTAGCCAGCCACACCACTTTTCCTGCCTGCCTGCCACCAAAGCCTTCCTCCAGGTACGACTCCAGACTTTGCCCGGGGCTGAAGCTTGGACCTCTGATTGGCTGCAGCCCTCTGTGTCATCTCGTGATTGGCTGAAGCAGTTGCGGCTTGCCAGTGGATTGGTCCAGCAGGATTCAGCTTGCGTACTACGACTTTTTCATTGTGGCGTTGATCTTCAGCCCGCTTGTCTACTCTCTTTGACCCCACCTCCTCTGAAACTTACATTTTGGGGATTGCTATGTTAAGCACTACTGCAGTTAACTATGGGGATTGAGAAATGTTATGTTTTAGTACTGCTACAGCTTAATACTTAGGAACTGTAAAATTAATGTATTCAAACTGCTACTGAGGGATTTTGAAATTACTGTCTTTTATAACTGTTTTTTCTTTACTGTTTTCTGATCCGATCTGTGTTCTCCACCTAAGCTGCTTGTGCACCTTGAAATCTTCTTCTGCTCTTTTTCCTTGCTCCTGCTATGACTAACTTAATTTTTTTAGCTGGCGCCAGCTTAATGCCCCCCCACCTCCTCCTCTATGCTAAGTGCTCTGTCTTTTGTTGTTTAGCTCCCTGCCCACCAATTAACTCTTCAACCCTCCCTCTTGTCTCTTGCCCTATAACTAACACCAACACTTTTGCTCTTCCCTTACAGGCTTCCCCTGATCAGGCACAAGCCCCCACTGAACTAGCGGCCCGGCTGGAGAAGCCTGCCAGCCACGCCACTTCTTCTGCCCGCCACCGAAGCCTTCCTCCAGGTACGACTCCAGACCTTTCCCAGGGCCAAAGCTTGGACCTCCAATTGGTTGCAGCCCTCTCTGTCAGCTTGTAACTGGTTGAAACAGTTGCAGCTTGCCAGTGGATTGGTTCAGCGGGATTCAGCTCAGATACTACAGCTTTTTCATTGTGACATTGATCTTCAGCCCACTATCTTTTGACCCCATTTGTCTTAAACTTGAATTTTCTCCCACCTGCCCTCCCCCACCTCAGGCACTCTTTAAATACACTACTTCCCCTCCCATTTGTGGTGCCTCCCTCCCATTGGTGGACTTAGCCTGTCACAGTTGTAAAATTGTAGATACATTCAAGCTCTGACCCTAGTTCTAAAGCATTCTGCTTCCCATCCTCCAGTTAGTTACTCCTTGTGAATCTGTGGTTTATCCTGCTTATCACAAGGCACTTAAGGACTTTGCCACTCTTTGCTCGTGCCCTGCTGAGTACAAAGGACTTCTTCCCTCTCTAGACAATCTACACCTCCCCTTATTCCAGGAAATCATAATGCAGTCCTTCTTGTGTTCCTGTGTTGTATCGCAGGCTTGTCCTTCTGTACCCTTGTTCCACACACCGTATACCAATATGTGGCCCATCCTAATACACCTAGTCCTATAGAAACTTGCACTAGTCCAATTATACTTCCACCTTCCTGCCTGGAATTCACCTTCTGCAAGGCCTTGATTGGTTTTCTGCCAGCTCCACACCCCTAAAAGACTTCTGAGACACCTTCGGGCTTATGCAGTTCATTACAGAAGCCACCCATCCTAGTAAGAAAAATCCAGCCAATAGCAGCTTAATTGACCTTATTTTAGTGAATAAACCGCACCTTTTCTGCTCACTCAGGCATCTTTTTTAATGACTTTAGTGACTACTGCTCTATAGCATGTGACAGATCTGCACCTAAACCAGTTTCCACCTAAAGGTTTACTTTTAAAAGAAGTAGATTAATTTTGACCTACATACCTTCCTCTCTGACCTCCAGTACTCGAACTGGAGTTCTACCTTGCCTCTACTGTGAAGGAGGCCGATGAGGTGTTCCAGAGCACTGTCTTGGGAACTTTAAATCAGCATGTGCCCTTAGTGAAAGTTCGCATGAAGAAAAAATTGAACCCCTGGTTCACAACCAGTCTGAAAAACGCCCTATACAACAGGGACATTCTTTGGAAAAAAGCCTGAAAAACTAAACTGCCCACAGACTGGACAGCTTTTAGGTTGCTAGGAATCGGTGCACAAAAACTCATCAGAGCAGAAAACGCCACCTAGTTTCGCACCAAATTGGATTCCTTTACCCAGTGTTCAGCTGAATTCTGGAAGTCCTTAAGAGAAATTGAGGGTTACTCCTTGTAAAATTCCCTCCCTGCAAAAATCTTTTCTGGTGGCTCCTCCACTACTGACAAATAGTTGATTCTCCATCTCCTCAACAATCATTTTGCAACTGCTGGGCTAGCAGTTGACTCCTCTCCTGCTAATAACCTTTGTACCCAGCTCTTTGCCCAGGAACCAGCCTGTCCAGATTCAGACACCCCTATTCTCGATGCAGTCTTCACTTTCAGCCCTGTCTCCTTGAAGCAAGTAGAAGACTTATTACTGGAATTGCACATCAGAAAGAGCGTGGGTGATGATCTGATTGAACCATATTTCTTAAAACTCAGTTACTATGTCTTGGCTGCCCCTATAACCCACCTTTTCAATTTAACTTTGACACAGGGTATCCTTCCATCAATTTGTAAAACCACCTATGTCATTCTGCTATTCAAGTCCGGCAACCGAAGTGATCTTAATAATTACAGGCCAATATCCTTGCTTCCTATCCTCTCCAAAATGCTTGAGAAATTAGTTACTTTCAGCTAAGGAACTTTCTGGAAACCTTTAATCTATTAAATCTGGTACAATCAGGTTTTAGGCCACATCACAGCACTATGTCTGCTCTCATTAAAGTCACTAATGACTGGCCGAAGGCCTTGGATGCCAGAAATTATGTGTGTGCCTTATTTCTTTTTTTTATCACCACTGTATTTATCGCCTTGCTGCGGCATGTCCGGCGTGGGGCATCCAGCCGCCGGCTCTGCATGCCCAGAGAGCTGAGTGGCTCTAACCATACCCAGGAGGATCCGGGACAGCTGTCTTGCCATCCTGCTGGATGGCCCCCTAAGTCTCTCCCAGCCAGAACAGCCCCGAAACCCTCCCTGATGGAACTCCTCACAAGTCCTCTGAGCAACACACAGCAAGGCCATCAGGCTGCACAGTCGCGCCCAGACAATTTTCCTCCTATTCTTAGTTCCCCATTGGAGCACGGACGTGCAATGATGTCCAGGCACAATGTGCTGACGTCTGCTGTGCTCCCCCATGCTTACACCGATGCTGGTAGTACTTCTGGACATCCCCAGAGGTCGTTACAGCCTAGTGAATATCCCTAGCCCACCCCAGGACTAGGACAGCAGTCTGTGGATGCTCAATCCTAGTCCTCCCCGCTAACCCCCAACGACCTGGGCTCGTTCCCAAACCCGGGTTGCCGGCATGGTGCAAGGTGTGGCGTCCAGTGCCTCAACCCTCAGTGCCACCAGGCCGGCATGTGTGCCTTATTTCTTGACCTGAGTAAGGCATTCAACACTGTGGAGCGTGACCTTCTCCTGGTAACACTTAGAAAAGTTGATCTGGGATCCATGGCATTAAAATGGTTCACAAGTTATCTTACTGGTCAAAACCAGCAGGCAAAAGCTGATGGAGATCTTTCTCCTCTAAAAACTCTCCAGAGAGGTAAACACATGGTTCCATCCTGGGGCCTCTACTCTTCGCACTGTACATCAACAATATTGACTCAGGCATCAAATCAGCTAACATCCATCTCTTTGCAGATGATATGGTTCTCCTTGTTGACAGGCCTTCTCCTGAACTGGCAAGTAAGGACCTCCATTTACACTTCAATCGTTTGCAGCTAAACCTCCTGAACCAAAAAAACTATTACTAAATGCCAAAAAAGACCAAGGCTATGTTTTTCTCAACAGTTGTCAATGCGCCCAATCCCTGTACCCTTGGTCTGGTTCCTCAAATTACCACGCTCCTAGGTGAATCCTTAGAATTTTTGACGGAATTCAAATAACTGGGGTTCTGGATTGATCATTAACTATCCTTTGCTGACCACATTGAAGAACTTTAGAAAAAACTCAAACAAAAGACTAGGGCGGATATTCAAAGGGTTAGCCATGCGCAGCAGGGTTCTTGTCACGCCAGAATCAAAGGTGCGCCATTTTGCGATATTCAGCAGGAGGCAGTTGCGCCACCGAAAACATGCTGAGCAACAGCGCAATGCAAAGGAAGGCATGCAACCGACAGGGGTGGATCCATGCATAAAGAGCACAATGCACAAGTGCGGAACTGCCTGAAATTGCGCACCAGCGGAAATGAGCCAAAATAAAAAGGCTCAAGAAAGCGGCGCAAGAACGCTACAAGGATGCCAAGTGGGGTAGAGAGAGAGACAGACAGACAGTGACAGGCTAGGGCAGGCAAGGCAAGCATGGGCCAAGGCTGCAGAGGCCAGCGGGGGGTGCCCGTGCAGTGGAAGTGCGGTCAGGACAGCGGGGTAACACAGCAACACCAGCCGGGGGTCAGCCAGGAGATGGACAGTGCCAGCTTCCACATGGAAGCTGTAATGAGGGGTGAGAATGCAAGCTAGGGGACGAGGCCGTGGAAGGCCCGTTTACGGACGTTTCCCCAACAGGCAAATACGCCCGCATCAGCCATGAGCTGCACACAGATGTAGAGATTGTGGGGCCGCACCGCCTGAACAGGGCAATACTGAGGCGGCTCTGTGAGCTGTGCAGTGATGTGATGCAGGCACCCTCACGACTGAGTCACGCTCTGTCAGTGGAGACCAAGGTGACAGCCTGCATGTGCCTGCTCACCACGGGCACCTTCCAGAGGTCGACAGGGGACACCACAGGCATCACACAGTCGTCCATGTCACGCATCCTCACCCAATTCCTCAGCGCACTGCTGCCACATGCTGCAGAACACATCCATTTCCTCAGCACCGCAGCAGAGCATACAGCAAACATGCGGGAGTTCCACAGGGTAGCACGTATACCTGGCGTGCTAGGGGCCATAGACTGCACCCATGTGGCCATTCGCATGCCACCTGGCCCCGATGGTGCAGCGTATATGAACCGAAAGGGATGCCCCAGTGTCAACTGCCAGGTGGTGTGTGATGCCACTGGGCGTATAATCAATGTCTGTGCCACACACCCTGGCGGAGCACATGATGCCTTCATATGGCATCAGTCCGCACTGTGCCATTGATTCGAGAGTGGGGACATCCCCACAGGACATCTAGTGGGTGAGTACGCATGTATGAAATGCAAACTTGGGGCAAGGGTGGGAATGCCACAGGTGCCATGGTAGTGGCACACGGGGATATGGGCAAAATGGACCTGAATATGACACTGATCTCCACTATCTCCACACAGGTGACAGCGGGTACCCACTCCGTCCCTGGCTGCTCACACCGTACCGGCGCCCCATGACCCCATCGCAGCAACGCTATAATGAGGCACATGCCACCACACGCAACATCATAGAGCGGGTGTTTGGGATGCTCAAGGCAGGCTTCCGATGCCTAGACACCTCCGGCGGTGCCCTACAGTACAGCCCCCAAAAGGCCTGTGGGATATTCCTGGCCTGTTGCATCCTGCACAACGTGGCCAAAGACTGTGGGATAGCCCTACAGGTTGAAGAGGGGGACAGCGATGGGGACGCCAGTGGCGCCGGTGTTGATGGTGATGAGCAGCCCACCCTAGGATGGCGGGACCCCCGACTGATCCGGCAGGCCCAGCTGCACCGGGACACCATCACAGAGGAGCACTATGCACGACACAGGTAAGTCAAGGGGCCATGTGCAACCAACACTGTCCAGGCGCAAACCACAGGCACACAGGGTAACACACCAGAGGTGCATGACGGCCAGGGGAGTGGAAGGGTCCAGGCATACAAACATACCATCAGGGAGGGGTGAACACTCATATGGACACACACACACCAGGCACAGAGCGTACATGGGCAGATGCACAGCACAGCAGAACCGACATTGCTAACACACAGAACCACCGACCACCCCCACCACCTGTACTGTCCAAGCACGTGTGTCAGATGCTGGGCACCCTGCACCTTGGTGTACAGTACAATGCAGGCATCATCATGCACACGCACCTGTGGACAGCAGTTGGGAGGTGTGCAGGTGGTCCGTGTGTCAGCGTTGAGCAGAGCACCCAGCAGTGCACTGCCCACCATGACAATACATTGACACAGGGCAGCACAAGACAGGGCCCGGACTGGGAGACAGGTCAGTCATGTAGCACTGTCCCATGGCCACCGCGGATCGTGGGCGGCCCGCCGTGACCCAACAGCCCTGGCAGGCTGAGCAGGGGCCACATGGGGTGGCACTGTTGGACCACCGGGGGTCCCACTGCGCGAACGCGACCTTGCCCGCACAGGGGTCTGCAGCATGCCGAACAAACCTGCACCAGGGGTGCTCGGAATGCCCACAGCAGAACCCGGCGTTGACAGGCCTGGTGTTGCATGACGCCGGGAATGGGGAGTGGAGAGTGAACTGTGTGGGGTGTGCGGTACAGGGGCACCTGACTGTGTGCCCAATGCGTCCACAACAGAGACCACTGCCTGGGTCAGCCTGTCAATGGCGGCGGTCACATCCGTCCACATACGAACCATCTCTGCACGGTCCAGAGCACACTCCCTGCTGTGCCGCTCCACAGACACAGACAGTGCCTCCACGGACATTGCAACCCGCCTCTGCTGCTGTACTGATTCCCGCAGCAGGCGGGTGTGCGCCCAATGGGTACTGTGCCCCAACGGCATCCTGTCCCCAGGGGTGGAAGGTCCTGATGCACAACACCCTTGAGGGTGGGCGCTGTTCGCCAGGACCAGGAATGGGCAGATCAAAGGGCGGCGGACATGTGCCACCGCTTGACACTGTACCCCCAGACCTGGTGGGTGGCTGCTGCTGCTGCCCCTTCAACCGCTGTGCCCCAGGGTCCACTCGTTCCACCACTGTGGCCACAACAGTGCCAGACACCTGCACAGCCACCAGTGCTGCCCCACCGGTGCTGACAGGCACAGCCTGGGATCAGCCGACATGCTGGTACACAAGTTGGAACCAGAAAGGCCCAGGGGCACGTGCTGGCCTGCTGTGTGTCCGTCATGGGACACACACATATCACTGCCCATTGCAGTCCTTGCATCATCAATGGTGCAGGTACATGCTACAGCCACAGTCACAGCGTGCTGGCATGCTTGCATGCCAGACTGCTGAGACACAGGCTGTGCACCCCCCACACCCGAATCACCGACACCAGAGTTGGCGGCCCAGCGTGCATGCTGCTGCAGTGCATGCTGGCTGGTGACAGAGGTGGATGGACCCTCCTCCATGTCCAGCAGGTCATCATCACTGCCTGGACCCACCACCACCATCTCCTGAAGACGAACAGGATCTGTAACAGAAAGAGAGTACATGTGAGTGCATGTGAACAACCTTCCCCCCCAACACCACCACCATGTCATACCGTGCAGTGATGGGCTTCCACCTGTCTGGAATCCACCTCCTGGTAAGCCCTCAATAGCGCTCCGCTGCATTGATGCAGCCAGTCTGTCCTCAGCCGGGGTCAGCTCCAACACCGCTGGCTGGCCCCCACCAGTGCCAGCACGTGCCGCCCTGAAGGCTGCCACCTTCTCCTTCACCCTCCTGCGGTCTGTCCCCATCTTCATCTTGCATTCCTGCACAGAGTGCTGGTGGCTTCCGTGCAGGTTCACGGCCCGAGCTACCCCCTCCCATGCAGCCGCATGGGACTGAGGGGTGCCCCGCCGTGCAGTCAGTAGTGGCTCCTCCTCCAGGTAGGCCTGGAAGAGGGCCTCTGTCTCTGCTGTGGTAAAGTTGGGCCTCCTTCTACACCCACCATCCTCACCCTCACCTTGTCTCTGCTCGGTCATGGCGATCTGTATGGTGGGAAGTGGACACCTGTCACTGTGCAGTCTACAGCATTTTCCCATGACCATTGTCCAGAACATCACACAGCATGCAACTCACCTCTCACCTGCAGTAACCAAATCTGGCCAGCGCAGCACTAGTATCGCCTATTTATAGCGCAATGCATGTAAATGAGTGTTGCACAACTTTAATGACATGCTAATCTCGCTACTGCTTTGAATGGCTGCTCAGATGATTTGCATGTGTCGTCTGAATATCGCGCCATTGCGCTTCGCGAAGTCGTTTGAGCGGCTGAGCCAATAGCGCAGATCTGTGATCAGCGGTACACTGCATCGCGCATGCCCAGGTAGCTTACGCGGACGTCTGCCGCGCTGCTGACGTGCTGTGCGCGATCGGCAATTCAGGCTATGGCCACCATTGTGCCAGTGGCGCTACAGCACTGGGCACTATATGGTGCTGTGGCACTACTGCGCAATAGTACACTGTGGCACTGTCACACAGGTGGTCGGTCGCGCAGGATGCGTAGACGTCAGATAGCGCTGTGCATGGCCTTGTGTCACTGACCCATGACCTGGTGCCTAACCTTTGCCCCCTTGTGCTATTCGGCTGCCATGTGTACGGCCCCATTGCGCTGTTCAGTGTGACAGAGCCGATGTGGACTAACGGCGCTGCTACGAACAGCGCGATTGGTAACCTATGGTGTTCTATTGCGCAACAGTTCCACGGGGGTTACCGGCTGCAGGGCGCCATATTGCCTGCTGTTAACCTGGAAGCATGGCACGCGGGGAGGGCAGTGCAATGGAGCCCGTGGAGGTGCCAACCTGGTGGTTTTGGTAGAGGCCCACTATGGGGCACTGTATGGTGAGGCCTTCACCATGGCTAGAACACAGGTCTGGCTGCAAGTGGCCAATGACCTGGTGGGGTCACTGGGCGGCGCCCGGTCCAGCTGAGCAGTGCGGCACGGTACAGTGACCTCCTGGGGAGGGATCCTGAGCTTCATGGCTGACTCACGGTCACATGCCAGGAGGGGCATGGTGCCTGAGGCCAGGTGGGTGTACCATCTATGCATCTGTATTCTCTGTAGAGGTGTGAGGTGTGTTTTGGTGGTGCTGTGCATAGGTGATGGCTCTGCCATGGTTGGCTGTGTCAGTGTGTGCAGGTGTGAGATGCATGGGTCTGGCTGTGTGGGCAGGCACTCTCACTGGGGCAGGTGGCAGTCTGCTTTGGAGTCACACTGATGTTTTTTCAACATTTGTCTCACAGGACGGGCGTGGAGAGGATGCAGCGGGGTGAGGAGGGCGCGGCCAGGGCACCGGTGCCGGTCGGTGGTGCTGTGGGTGGTGCGCCCCAGCAGCAGCAGCAGCGGCAGACACAGCTGCTTGAGGAGTGTGAGTATCATTACTTCATGGATGCTATTGCATGCTGGGTGGGGGGGCATGACCACCAGCCATGCACAACACAACCATGCACGACACAGGCGACATTCATCACTGTCCAGTGTCACAGCACGTCTGTGTATGTGTCACTGGTGGTCCATGCATGCACTGGACACATGGCTGTGGGACTGGCATCGCACCACGTTGCCACGTCACTTGACAGCCTTGAAACGTGCTATGATGGACATAGCCGGTGTGTGTGTGTGCAGTGGTGCACATAGCTGGTGCCGCCTGGTTGGGCTGGCCATGTGCATGTCCACTGTGGGTGGGTGCATACCATCACAGGTGCGGGACATTGGGCTATGGCTTGCAGATTGGGTGGTGTTCAGGGTTGTGGTCAGTCACAGCCATTGACTGTGTTCCGTTTCCTAGGCCTAACTTTGTGCTACGCCGCATTGGGCGTGCCCGGCGGATCCCTACGTGTCATCAGACAACACGGCTATACTGGCAAGCATCCAGCGCCATGGCCTCAGGAGGAGGCGGAGCCAATCACGGCGTGCACCAGGCGGAGGAGGACCGGCCTGCTAGGCCTTAAGCCAGATTCCTCTTCCACTTCACCCATCCCTCCCGCCTCCTTCCCTCTCCAAGTTGTTCATCCCTACCCCTTGCCCCCCTACCTTGTACCCCTACCCCTCCTGTAAATAGTTCTCTTGTTGGTTTTGCCATTTACATTTTATAATACATTGATATTTTGATATGAATACTGTGTTGGTCTCTGATTTGCAGCTGGCTATGGTTGCTCAGTTGCAGTGGTGTGCACATGCCATCTGGGGTGGTATGGTCCTGGGTGTGTGTGTGTGCATGGGGGGTGTCTCCAGTGTGGCGTGTCTTTCTGTTGGTCTTGCCATCTGCTGCGCCACTGCTGGGTGCACAGGGTGGGTCTGGCTTGTATGCTTCTCTGCTACACAGGGTTGGCGTGTGCCGGGCGGGATGTATGGTGTTTCCTGCAGTGCCAGTCACTGCACATGGTGGTGTCTTGGGGTCATGGTGCAGGGTGTGTGTTGCATAATGGGGGCTGATGTGCACTGTGGTTGTCATCCTGTGTGTGGCAGTCTCAGCCTGCCAGTGGTTGTGCTGGGGCATCATGGCCCTGCTGTGCTTTGTTGGCTTGTTCCCAGGGGCCAGTGGATCATCCGTCCCACCCCCAGTGATGCTGTGCTTGGGGTGTGCAGGTGTCTTGTTGGTTCTGCAGTGTGTTCCTGTGCCCATGTGTGGCATGGCTGAGGTGGGCCCCAGCCTGCCTCCCTGGATGTGCAGTTCCATTGCTCTGCGGAGGGGGGCTCTGCTTGCGCTATGGCACCTCTGGACTGCTCAGCTGGGCTGCCCTGGTTGCGCTATAGCGCAACCTTTCTGCTCAGCTTCTCCAACCTTTCTGCTCAGCTTCCCCTTCCTGGTTGCGCTATGGCGCAGTTTGTGCGATATTCAGACGTTGGCTGCTTGCGCACTTTGTTCTGCTCCATGTTTGAATATCGCGTCTGTTGCGCATATGCGCAATTGATTTGTGCTTGCTCCTGCTGTTGCGCACATTTTGGGCGCAGTTTGAATATCTGGGCCCCTGGTCTCTTCTACCAGCTGAAGTATCTACCGACTCAGGATAAAAAAACAGGTTAGTGCAAAACACATTTATTCCACTTTTGGATTACGCCGACTTCATTTATGGGCATGGTCCCAGCTTTGCATTATCCAAACTCAACACCCTCTATCACCAGGCCATAAGATTTATCACCGGAGCTCTGTACTCCACCCATCATTGCACCCTCTACTCCTAGATTGGGTGGATGTCTCTGAATTTTAGAAGGCAGAAAAAACGCTGCATTCTGGATTTTTAGAGCACTCACCAAGAAACCTCCACAGTACATTACTGAGTGTCTGCTGATGTGTACAGCAGGTAGCTACTTACTGAGAAGCCTTTCATATACATCACTCCTCATCCCTAAAGTTAGTTCTCATTTTGGTCGATCGTCTGTAAGCTACATGCTCTCTTTACTGTGGAATAAATGTCAAAAATCCTTGAAGTTAGTTATCCCCGTAAAACTGTTCACCTTCAAAACGCTATTTGCACATTCCTTCAAAGAGCCCTGCAGTTGCTTCCCTTGATTGCCTGATAACCTACAGCATGGGCCATCTACTCTGCATGGCCTTCTAGTTGTCCCTCTTGTCTCTTCTCCTTTGATACCTGCCTCGTAACCCCTTCTTACTCCTCCTCCTCCCCTTTGATATCTGCCTTGTAACCCTTCTTACATCTCCTCATGAATTTCCATATATATATATATATATATATATATATATATTGCACATATCTACTGTACTTATATAGAACTTAAAATCAATCTGAAAAAAAATAAAAACTATGATCATGGGGTCCTACAACTCTTTAGATAAGCTAAAGATAATTATCAACTCAGAGATGGTAGAAATAGTACAAGATTACTCATATTTAGGGGTGGAAATGTCAGCTAACACTAGATGGAATTTTAAACATCATAGTGAACAAATCAATAAGGCTAAAGTCGTGTCCAAAGCACTTCTTAGATTTAACTTTAAATATGGTGGGAATTCTATTGCACCAGCCCTCACGGCAGGGATTGTTAAAAAAAAAAAACAGTATTACTCTATGGGATGGACATCTGGGGGTTCAAATCACATGTAATATAGAAACAACCCTCTATTATTACTATAAATCTCTTCTCAAAGTTCCCTGCTCCATTCCATCTGCCATGGTAAAGACTGAACTCGGTATGGTCAAAATTGACTGTTTAAAATAATTAAGATTAATTAATTACTGGTTAAAAATAATAAACAATTCCTCTAACCCATTACCAAATCTATGTGTCAAGGAAAAAATAGGTTGGGAAAGTAAGAACGTTAAATTAAATCAAAGTGGCTGGACACCTTACGAAATATTATGAATAAAATAAAGGTTTCACACTTATGGGTAGATTATCAAAGAAATAAGACCTAATCAAAAACTGATTAACCAAGCCAAGAAAGACAATATCACTAAAATCCAAAAACACAATTGTGCTACATGGTTTAAAGGAAATAAGATGGGACATTTCCTATAGGAATATTTAATCTTACCAATTTCCCCTGAACATAGGAAAAACATTACATGGGCAAGATTCAAACTCATCTCATTTAAGCATATATACTTTAATACTATTCCAACAAATTCCTAGAGAAAAGCTCACCAACTACAATGCCCATGTAATAACGGACACAAAGACTCTCTTACCTATATAATTATGAATTGTCCTCTATACACTAAACCCCGCTCTGAATATCTGATAGAGACTCTCTCAAAATACTGAAATGCATTCTATGATCCAATTTTCATCCTTCTTCATCCAAGGACCCCTGAAGAAGCCACTCTGATTGCAAATTTTATTACCTCAGTAATTAAGCTTAAAAAAGGAGATTTAGATCACAGAGAACATTAAAATAATTACTTAACTCCTATTATCCCGATAAGCTCTACGCTTTCACTGGTTTCATAATTATCAAAAACATATGTATGTGTTTAACCAAGTATTTATTGACTTATATATGGAATGCTTTTAAAATTGTTTGTACTTTCTATATTTTATGGTGTGAACTGTAATGTTCAGAATGTCTTATGACATTATGATTGAACAATAAAGAACTGAATACTGTACTTATATGTATACAGTATATTGTACATAACTGCTATATTTGTCTTGTACTACTTGTGTTCACACTCCGTGTATTCTGAGCATTTATTGTGTATTCTCTCATTTTTTGTACCTTACTCACATTGTTTCAATATTATATGTTACTATGTTCAGGTCCACCTTGCAAATTAGTTCAGCTCAATCGTGTTTTTGCCTGGTAAAATAAAGATTGATTGATTGATTGATATTACTGTTCGAGAGGCTCACGTTGGTGAGTGCAGGCAAGTCATACTACAAATCATGGTGCTCACTTGTAGTATACACAGGTAGTTAGATATTACATGTTAATTATAAGGTAGCCAAATACAAAACAAGAGCAGGACTAAATAGCTTACATCAACTATAGTACTGACCCAAATCCAATAAATAGGATGATGGAGAAGACTCTAATTGGCATATTTCTGCTCCTTTGTTATATTTAGTGATTCCCCATATGGGACCATGTCCCCTCTTCTTCACAGTCAGCCAATCAGAATGGCATGATAACTGCCATAAAAATATCACAAAGTTAGAATGTTGCACCTACTGGAACCGAGATATATCTCAATAGCATGCCAACTAACTGCCAGAGAACCTTCTTACATAAGTACACTACTGATTATCTATACAGTAACTACCATGTGGAATATAATTATAACACAACCCACTGTTATACCAGAGGTACCCCGTGGAAACCAAACTGCAATAGGAAAAATCTATACATTAGATTTAAAATATGCAAAAGGGTGATGCTAAAGTACTATTAATTTGCTCTGTAACTCTTTATTTCTAATGTCTTTTTGTTTTTACTTTTGCTCATTATGAAGTTTCTATGTGGTATTAGAAAATGGGCTTGGAAATCCCTAGGATCTGATTGGCTGACAGTGCTGACAAGCTGGGCATCTATCAGGCAACAGAGCCCGGTAATTAAAAGTGCCAGCTTTGCCACAAAGTGCAAAGGCAAGATAATCCAGCAATTGGAATGTTGGACTAAAAAAAGCTGCCATGTTTTCCTCTCACTGATTAGCGGTAAAGTTCGCGGCCTCCATCCCCGTCGCCATGCAAAAGTCAATCACGATGTCACAGGCACCCCAAAAATCAACATAACATCAATAAAAATATAAAAACAACCTACAAACCTAGCGATTGGCGAATTTAAAAAATAGCTTCACAGCGTAAACGGAAACCACACATCTCGGCCCCAGTAAAGCTGGCGCCTCAGTTCAGAGCACTAACCTGGCACCACACATCGTAAGCAGCCAAAAGTAGGAGGCGGAGTCCCAGTGGTACTAGCTCCACACATAAAATTGTCCGATCGGCTAAAATAAAGCTTGACTCCTCCACTACGTTTCAGAAACAGTATACTACCTAATGAAACAAAAAACAGCACAAGCAGCCCCCCTTTTATAAATTTCAGCAATTGCTCCCGTATCACGGCTCCTCAGCCTGCATTCCGGCAGCATGTCATCAGAAAGTGATCGGACCAGCGTAAAATGCGGGAAAAAAGCAATCATAACAAATACCTCTCAATAATGTTTAAAATGTTCTCTTCTTCACTCCACGCTCCCATATAATCCCAAGAATGAATCATGGACATGCTCGTTGTATCCACAGTAAGATAAAAAAAGTAAACAGCTCGTGACAGCACAGCAGAACGCAAGCACGCTCATGAATAATAAATATCAAATTTAAACGGCCAGTCAACCAACTTTGTTGCTTAGTGTTTTTTCTGTCTCTATATATCCGAAGCAGTAAAATAAAATGTCAGACAATCTACAGGTAAACATACTGCTAAAATAAAACGTTCCAGTGTGGTAGTAGTAGTAGTAGTATAAAAAATGAAAAAAACATACAGCAGGCAATGAATGAATGAATAATTGAGCAGCTGACAGGCTGGCCATATTTCTCATGACCAACAATTGTTGAAAGTGTGATGTTTCTAGCATAGTGCCATACTACCAAGGCATAAAATGAAGATCCAGTTTAAAAATCCTGTAAATTTACTAGTCCTACTGCTTGTTCTGTAAATAAAATTTAGGCAAACTAATTAGCCATTTACTAACTTATTTATGTAGTTTTGATTGACCGGGTAAGTGGAATAGACAAATCCTGGGTATTTTCAGTCACGACCCGGGAGAGGGGCACATAGATGAATCCCATTGACCTTGAACCAGACTAAGCTGTTTGTGTAATTTTTAGTGAATGAGGGAACTTTGGCCAGAACACTGAAAACACCGAGAAAATCCACTTTCAATAAGTAGCATGGCATCTTTAACATCCTCCTGAACTACCACCAATTCAGCTAGATGGGACTTTGTTTCAATGTCTCATCCGAAAAACAGTACCTCAGAAGTGCAGCACCGCTCTCATGCTGCACTACAGTGTCAGTACTGGGATATCAACTCAAGTTCCAGATGTGGTAACTGAACCCACAGCCAAGGGGTTAAACCCCTACATGCCCCTGTACATAGCATTATCTCCCATGCGTATAAACAACCTCTGAGACCTCCCAAGCATGCTCCAGCTTGTGTATCTGTATGTCACACCATACTCTACACAGTGTGAGGTATTTGATCATGACAGATATCTTTGTGTGGCTTTCAAATATATGTTCGGATATTAATTCATTATGTGCCTGTGTATCCTAGATCTTAAAAGAAGAAGTGCAACAGACATGTAGAACTGTAAGCTCACACATTTTTTTTTTTTTTAATTAAAGGTTAATTTCAGGCTGCTGGAGGCAGACACTATCAGCAATCTGTTTCCATCACAAGAGGATGACCGTGCAACACCACCTGCACCCAAGAAAATTAAAGCAGACAAACCAACAACCTCTAACAGATTTCAAGCAGTGACACATACAGAGCTTGACAAAATAGAAGAAGAACATGAAGAGGCAAATACAAAAAAAAACACAGCATGGGCAGTAAATGTTCTCAGGCAGTGGGCAAATTCAAGATGCATTCAACTGGACTGGCACACAGATACAGTAGAACACATAAGCAGCACCTTGAGACAGTTTTATGCAGAAGTCCGCACAACATCAGGGGCAAATTATTCAGTATCTGGCTATTGTGCCTTAAGAGCTGGTCTAAATAGACACCTGAATAGCCCAGCCATAGGTCGCAACATAAACATAATAGGTGACCAAAGATTCAAGCCCGCCAATAATGTTCTCACATCAGTCATAAAAAAAATGAGAAAGGCCCACAGAGATGAAGCAACCCACCACCCAGCAATAACTGAGCCAGATCTCAACACACTTAGAACATCAAAAGCCCTATCTCCTGATACCGCACCTGGACTGGTGCACAAAGTGTGGTTTGATATACAGATCCACATGGCCAGGCGTGGCCGTGAAGGTCTCAGGGAATTGACGCCAGACTCATTTGCAGTGCACACAGATGAAAATGGCTTGCAGTATGTAGGGTAAATATATCGAACCAACCAAAATCATAAAATCCACTAGAACAAAACAAAGACAGTTATAGAGGGTTTATGTACTCCGAGCCAGAAAACCCAATGTGTCCTGTTAAGTCTTTTCTGAAGTATTTATCTAAGCTGCCAGAAAATCCACCAGCCTTCTACTTACACCCACTAAGACAAAGTCAAGCAGTCCTAGACACATTGTCCTTTTGGTATTCCAAAGCACCAATGGGGAAAAATTATCTAGGAAACTTAATGTCTAAAATCAGCAAGGAGGCAGAACTAACCAGAAGGTATACCAATCACAGCGTTAGAGCCACTGCCGTTCAGCTTTTATCAAATGCAGGACTCAGCAGCAGAGAAATAACCAGTGTTACTGGTCACCGTTCCGAAAGCAGCTTAGCCAGCTACTGGTCTCCCAATACCACAGATAGAAAGAACTGGAGCTCCATCTTAGGTGGACATAACATCCAAGAGACTAGTACAGCAAAGCAAGGAAAAACTGAAAAAATGACTGGCAAAGAAAATGTCAAAGGCATGCCGTCTCCAAAAACCGGTACTGAAGATAGTTCATCTGCAACAAACTTTTCTCCATCTAACTGCACTTTCAATGCACCAATTAGTTTAATCACATACAACAAATAATGTGCACTAACTCTAGTATTTAAAAGTAGCATTTAGTATTTAAATTCACTGACTCTAGTATTGTAATGCAGTTTCTATTTTAGGGACTATTTTATGTCCCACAGTTGTAATCTTAAATTAAAATGAATGTATTGGCTTGCAAAGTTAAAATCTGTGTCAGTATATTTTTTAAACTGTTACCATTTTCTAAGTGCAATAATACCCTCAAGGAGTGGTAGTAGTCAATACCGGACCTTCCAGGGCTATAAGGCCCTCCGCCCTGCGACATCGGGCCCTCATTCATACCTGGGCGGTCAGTATTGACCTCACCAACACCTAGGTATTATTGCTTACATATTGTGCCAAATGTGTGGAACAGTTCTCAGCCTGGCAGCTGACATATCTATCTGTAATCCCCTACTACATCATCAGCATTGTGATCTCACGGATAGTGACATCACAAGTGAGTGACCTGGCAGCTATTGAGTGGCTGTTCCTAAGCAGTAATGATGTCATTGTCAGTGAGATCACAGTGCTGACAATGTAGTGGGGGAACAGAGCTAGGTATGACAGCTACCAGGCAGAGTGCTGTTCTACACATCACACTTATTATCATCAGGTAAACAATCTTCTAATTAACCAAAGGGAAAAGAAAAAGTACATCAGATATACAAGGTAATGGTTGATTGCTTTTAAAAATTAATATTAGCTTTAGGCAGCACACTTGCTTTTTGAAAAAAAAAAAAGTGCCCATTCCAAAACTCAGTATATAAAGAAGGCTTGCAAAATTCAATGCTACTGAATTTATAACTGATCTAGAGAAAACTGGCAACAATTTTATCTCACCCATACATAACATGATGCAACTGCTCACTTTAACCAAATGCTCTTGGGAATAACAAATAAACATGCACCCATACAAAATCACAGAGTGAATGAATCCCCATGTCCCTGGTTCAGCTATGACCTTAAAAAGGCATTAAGAGAGAGCGAGAGAGAGAGAGGGATAGACTCTGGTCCATTTCTAGGATGACCAAAAGTGAGTCTGACTGGATCGCTTTCAAAGGAGGCAGTACAGCACAGTAGTTTAAGGCTCTGAGCTGCAAATCTGGAGACCTGGGTTTGAATCTCACAGACCCCACTTGCATTCTGTGTGACCCTGAGCAAGTCACTTAACTTCCTTGTGCTCCCAGGTCATACCTGTAAACAAGCTTCAGCTTAGTGTGCCTCTCCTGGGTAAAAAAAAAAAAAAAGAGAAATGAATGCACCAAGCTTATAAGAGACACTAAAGCAAAATTCTATCTTAATATGATTGAAAATTCCAAAAACAATGTATCGAAAAAACAGTAAACTCTATTGAAGGACACAAGGCAGCCCCATCGCTGCCACCAAAAATCAAAACACAGGGCAAACTACTAAATGATAAGCAACTTATCCTAGAAAGAATTAAATATCTATTTCACCAAGGCTGTCCTAGCATTCAAAAATTTGTCAGCAGCATCACACCCCACCCCCCCCACTGAAAGTACTACAGTACCATGATTGTCCAATCGACCAGCCAGTTCACTTTCCAGCCTATCACCTACAAAGAGGTTGAAGATCGTCTGCTAGACATCAATACAAATTAAAGTGCAGGAGCAGATGGTCAAGACCCAGGGGTCGAAACTGGCACCCACCTGCCTGCCAAATGCGGGTGGATTTTAGGTCGGGTGGATAAAACTGTCTTAGTTGAGTGCCCAATAGGTGCCTGTTACAAAAAGCCCAAACAAAGCTTGCCAGTATGGCCACAGCATCTTGCATGCAGCTCTTTATTGCATTCATGGACTTTCTCTTCCATTTTCAGCAGGGGAATTGCTGCAGCAAGAGATTAGCTATAGGGTGAAATGCTCAATTAGGTCCACCATCTTAGTACACCTCCGGATTGGCTGAGGTGTCAGGGATGGGGTGTGGTTAGATACGGGTGGCATGTTTAAATGCTGGAACAGCTAGGAGCCTGAAACTACACAAGTACTCTGTGCAAGAACCGGGAGATAGAAGATTTGATGCAGCATCACCACAACCAATGGAGAGAGAGAAAGTCGGACCCTGTGGAGGATTGTCCTGACCTTTGGTGCCGGCGGGTGAAGCTCAGTTGGGAGTCACTAGTCTTCTGGGATTTGGGAGTGAAAAGAGATGGAGCAGACTTACTGAAGCCACCAGAGATTCAAGCGCAGGACTGGGCAGCACAGCTCTCCTTCCAGTCAGGCTTTGTTTACCACCGCACCAGTTCTGCAGCATTGCAGGGTTTTTTTTTTTAATGCACCTCCCCTCCTCCCGATCAGCCACTCCTTTGGGCCACCTAGGACCCCCCCTGGCCACCACCACCCCCAGCCACCATCCTCTGCCCCAGTCATTGCCAGTTACCCGGGTAATCCAATATAACTCTTCATCGGGTGGGTTCCCCCCCCCCCGGGAAGAAGTGCTTTTTAGGCACAACTCAAGTATCCCAGGACCAATGGGGGTCAGCTCGGGCTACCCCTGGCTAGAGTTAAGTATAATGGAGATTTTTTCTGCTTTGTTTTTTCACAGATTTTGGTGACTCGGAGATCGATATACTGGCGCAACACTTCCAACCCATCCTGTTTTTTTCTGAGGTCATGATAAAGGAAACACCTGACCAGTGGACCATTCTGAACTCAAAGATCTACCAAAAGCCGAAGTTCACCACAGGTCTACATAGGCTTTCTTGGCCAGTATTCAACAGAATGCACCAGGATCAATGTGCCACAGTCTTTGACTTTGTCCTGGCTTTGCCCACCTCAACAGCAGAGTGTGAATGGGGCTTCAATGTTATGAGGCAAATAAAAAGTGACTGATGATTCAAATTGAGATGCAACACCTTCACTGACCTGATGACTGTCCAGCTAGTTTCACCAGACATAAAATAGTTTGATCCCAACCCCACAGTAGAGCTGTGGCATGCTACAAGCATCAGAATGAGGAGACCTGAATTTATGAATATGACCAGCGCAACTCAATAACAGGGGACATGCCATGATCTGGAGTCTGCAGCCATGACCAGCCATCATGGAACTGAGGAGGAGGAAGAAGAAACTTGCATCTGCCTTAGTGACAATGATGAAGGGAAGCTGGACTAAACTTTTCAGAGCGCACTCTGGACTAGAAGCTCCTTCAAAACTGTTACTGGTGTTGTATAATAATTGTGTTCTTATTCTTGGAGTTGTTTGTCCCCCTCAAAAGTTATGTTCCTGCAGCAAATCCCTTGCTAGTAAAAGAAAAAGAACAAAACACTTCAGTTTTATGTTCGCAGTTTAATAATTGTTTAAATAACATTGTTAACAGCAATAAAACTTTTTTTTGAAAAATGGAGTTTCTTGTCATTTTTTTTTCTGCTGGGCTAGTGAAGGTGGCTGAAAAAGTTAGTTTCAATCCCTGTGAGACTCCCTTTTCCTGAAAACTGGCTATACAAAACTTGTGGCACCCATAACCCACCTTTTCAATTTATCATTATCTACTACTGACCTCTCCTTAATCTGGAAAACAGCTCACATCATACCACCATTCAAGTCTGGCCATGCGAGCAAATTAACTAACTATAGACCAATGTCATTCCTACCCGTATTGGCTAAACTCCTTGAGAAACTCGTAAACACTCAGTTGAAGGATCACCTAGAACAATCCAACTTAATAATGCCAATGCAATGGGGGTTCATATCCAAGCATAGCGTGAGTACAACACTTTCAAAAGTCACAAATCACTGGTTCTCAACGCTAGATCATAGACACATCACAGGAGCTATTCCTCAACCTTAGTAAAGCATTCAACATGGTCGATCACAGCATACTCTCACATAAATTACAGGGCTCAGGAGTAGGTGAGACTGCACGACTATGGTTATCAAACTACCAGATAGGCAGACAGCAGCAAGTCAAAGCGGAGGGCTCTTTATCTTCCGGCACAACACTACTACAGGGAGTACTGCACAGGTCAGTTCTAGAGCCCCTGTTATTCATGATTTATTCCAATGACCTAAATAGAAACATCAAAAAGGCTTCCATTCATCTCTTTGCTCTTGACACTGTCCTATATACATCAAAGCCCACCCTACTCGAAGTATATACAGAACTACAATTGGAATTCAACAAGTTACGAATAAACTTCCACCAGGATAAATTGCAACCCAATGTGGAAAAAAACAGTTATGTTCCCACCTAACAACTAGACCCCACCCACTACCGCTGCCCCAAACATAACTACCCTTCTAGGGGACAAACTTAAGGAAGAATCTAGCCTACAATATTTAGGACTATGGATAGATAGTAATTGTCCTTCTCAACACATATTGAGGTATTATGTAAAAAAACTAAGAATTAGGCTAGCCTTTTTGTATAGAAATAAAAATTGTTTCCCGCAATACATTCAAAAGAGACTACTACAAGTCACATTTCTCCCTCTATTGGATTATGCTGATTTGATCTATGGTCATTGCTCTTTGACTTACTTACATAAACTGGATGTACTTTATCACTGGGCCCTTACCTACATCACTAATCTGGCACCAAGCACACACCACTGTACACTATATGAAGATGTAGGATGGACCTCATTAACTACAAGAAGACTTAAAACGTATACAGATGAGCCTATAAAGTAGTTACATATGATGTCCCATGCTACATCACAGACCTCTTTACAAAGTCACACAGCAGTTACGCACTGAGAAAAAACAATTAAATACTCTATAACATTTCATGGGTCACTACAAATTACGGGAAATCAACAATAAGTAGCATCAGTCCTACAACATGGAATACATTGCAGAAATCTCTCAAACTTACTGGCCTGGTGAGCCATATTGCATTTAAAGAGGAACTCTCACCTGTGTGATGCCTGTGGTGTTGATCTGCAACCCCTCCACAAGCTGTTTCATGCTGTCTGTGGTGAAATAATGTGCTGTATTTAATAAAAATTGTTGTTTTTAACCCCCTCTGTAATGATCGCTTGGCCGGTGAGTCTCTCCATGTCAGCACATATGCAGTAGCACTACTGTGGACTGTGATATCGCCGATGGACTGACAGCTGCAGTCGCTCTGTATAGGTGCGAACTGCACTGAAGTGTGAGGAACTTTCATGTTGGAGATTGTGCTGCTTATTGGACTGTTTCAATAGCAATTTGTTTTTTTAACTATTAAAAATGGTTCTTTGTTGTGTTGTTGGCTGCAGCAATAGTTCGGGCAATGTCAAGCGCCTTGGCATTTCATTTTTCAGGTTTCCCAAGGAACTGGCTCTGTGTGCACAGTGGGTGGTGGCAGTAAAGTGGGAAAACCTGCCCGATGTGAGAAACAGGAACACAATCATGTGTTCCGTGTATTTTACCTGACAGCTTTCAGTGTGAACTCCAGGTATATACATGGACAAGTGTATATATATATATATATATATTAGAAGCAAAAAACTCCGTTTAATGCATTAGTTAGGGTTGTTCCACAGTGACAAAAGTGAGGAAATTCGCTGTTAGGGTTGAAAACCCTAACTCCGAATTCACCCCCCCCAGCACCACACACACACAGACACACACACACATTCAAGTATGGGGAGGACCAAGTCAACACAACCAATGACAGACATCCAGCAGCAGGTGACAGAAATAACAAACAATTGTCTAAATGTACTACGAGACATCCCCACCCACCTGACCAGGTACTGAATGCTCAGTGGAGATCAACAGCAAAACTGAGGCCATGTACACCAAACGTACACATCCCTGATTGCAGCTGCACACAACGTACCACACTTAGTTGCATGGCCTTACCTACCGATGCCCCGCACCAGACCACACCACTTGTGGTGGGCCACCTGAGCAATAGAGTTAAGCAAAACCAAGGAGTTGTACAGGTATAATATCTCTGATTATAACAAGGGTTTGAGAAATGCAGCTTTCTAATTGACTGTAAACATTGTAACAGCCTTATGTTTAGTTTTTATTAACATACATGTAGAGCCTAACCATATGATGCACATGGTTTAATGTTGTTTAAAAAACAGTTTTATTATGATAGCAATAAGCCACTCCCGGGTATTATGTTAATGGTCAGTTTATCACTGTCTAGTGACATGTGGCACACGGCTATGCCTCATTCAACATTAAATCCCTACAGGGTGATTAACAGACCATTTAACATAACTGTTGGTCATGCCTTATTGCTTAATTGTCTTTATGAGTAGATACTCTCCCTCTGCTAGGCACTGCAGCAGCTTTGCAACACAGTGTCCCACCCACTTACACCATACACTGTCCAGTTACTGAAGAATGGCTGTGAATATGAACTCATGAAGATGAACAGTGTAACTTTATCATTATAGTCATCGAAACCCTACTGTGATTATAACTGACAGAGTCAGTGATAGAGGATAACCCCTGCTGTCCTAGTACACTTACCCCATTATGAGTTAAATCAATACTAAAATACATTCTGTTTATATCTACACCATACCTACTTGATTCCTGTTGTAGCACAATTAACATAGTTATCACTTTGATAGCATCAGTGACAGAAGTGTGGCAAACCCAAACAGTAGGCATACAGCCTGAGTATGAAACAACTGTTAAAAAAATCACACTGTGTCCATAAGTGGCATAGATCACTCATTGCAACAATAGTAAATGTATTACTATTTGAAGAAGTTAGTCATCACAGATGCAATGAGATTGTCTTTATCAGGTACAACATACTCAGTAAGTGCCTACAGGAAAATCTATCCTATATACATCACCGATACAGGTACATCATTTTTGGCTCAGTAGTGCTATGATATTTAGAAGTTGCTTGGCCTGATCCATGCAATTACAGGGTGGGATATTCAAAAGGGTTGAGCCATGCGCAATAGGGTTGCACCTGCGCAAGTCCAAAAGTGCGCCATTATGCGATATTCAGCAGGAGGCAGTTGCGCCACCGAAAACATGCTGAGCAACAGCGCAATGCAAATGATGGCATGCGCAACCGAAGGGGGTGGATCCATGCATAAAGCGCGCAATGCAATATCCAAAGACTTGCGCAATGAGCAACAGCGGACCAGCCGGAAGTTGCGCCCCAGCGGAAATGAGCCAAAATAAAAAGGCTCAAGGAAGCGGCGCAAGAACACCACAGGGATGCCAAGTGGGGAAGAGAGAGAGAGAAAGACAGTGACAGGCCAGGTCAGGCAAGGGAAGCAGTGTGGGCCATAGGCTGCAGAGGCCAGCGGGGAGGGGGTGCCCGGTGCAGTGGAAGTAGCAGTCAGGACAGCAGGGGTAACAGAGCAACATCAGCCGGGGGGGGCAGAAGCCAGGGAGATGGACAGTGGCAGCTTCCACGTGGAAGCTGTAATGAGGGTGAGAATGCAAGGTGCAGGGGGACGTGGCCGTGGAGGGGCCCGTCGGCGAACGCCCCAACAGGCAGTACCGTGCCCGCATCAGCTTTAAGTTGTACACAGATGTAGAGATCGTGGGCCGGTACCGCCTGAACAGGGCAATACTGAGGCGGCTCTGTGAGCTGCGCAATGATGTGATGCAGGCACCCTCACGACGGAGCCATGCTCTGTCAGTGGAGACCAAGGTGACAGCCTGCATGTGCCTGCTCACCAAGGGCACCATCCAGAGGCCAACAGGGGACACCCCAGGCATCACACAGTCGGCCACATCACGCATCCTCACCCAATTCCTCAGCGCACTGCTGCCACATGCTGCAGAGCGCATCCAGTTCCCCAGCACCACGGCAGAGCGTACAGCAAACATGCAGGCGTTCCACAGGGTAGCACGTATGCCTGGTGTGCTAGGGGCCACAGACTGCACCCATGTGGCCATTCGCACGCCACCTGGCCTCGATGGGGCTGCCTATAAGAATCGGAAGGGCTTCCCCAGTGTCAACTGCCAGGTGGTGTGTGATGCCACTGGGCGTATAATCAATATCTGTGCCACACACCCTGGTGGAGCACATGATGCCTTCATATGGCATCAGTCCGCACTGTGCCATTGATTCGAGAGTGGGGACATCCCCACAGGCCATCTAGTGGGTGAGTACGCATGTAGGGAATGCAAACTCGGGGCAAGTGTGGGAATGCCACAGGTGCCATGGTAGTGGCACACAGGGATATGGGCAATATGGACCTGAACATGAGACTGATCTCCACTATCTCCACACAGGTGACAGCGGATACCCACTCCGTCCCTGGCTGCCCACACCATACCGGCGCCCCATGACCCCATCGCAGCAACGCTATAATGAGGCACATGCCGCCATACGCAACATCATTGAGCGGGTGTTTGGGATACTCAAGGCATGCTTCCGATGCCTAGACACCTCCGGCGGTGCCCTACAGTACAGCCCCTCAAAGGCTTGTGGGATATTCCTGGCCTGTTGTATCCTGCACAACATGGCCAATGACTGTGGGATAGTCGTACAGGTTGAAGAGGGGGACAGCGATGGGGACGTCAGCGGCGCCGGTGTTGATGGTGATGTGCAGCCCCCCCTTGGACGGCGGGACCCCAGACTGATCCGGCAGGCCCAGCTGCACCGGGACACCATCACGGAGGAGCATTATGCACAACACAGGTAAGTCAAGGGGCCACGTGCAAACAACACTGTCCTGGCGCAACCCACAGGCACACAGAGTAACACACCAGGGGTGCATGACGGCAAGGAGGGTGGAAGGCACACAAACACACCATCAGGGAGGGGTGAACAGTCATATGGACACACACACACACAAACACACCAGGCATAAAGAGTACATGGGCAGGTGCACAGCAGAGCAGGAACAGACATGGCAAACACACAGATCCACAGACCACACCTACCACCTGTACTGTCCAAGCACATGTGTCAGATGCTGGGCACCCTTGCACCTTGGTGTACAGTACAATGCAGGCATCATCATGCACACGCACCTGTGGACAGCAGTCGGGATGGTGTGCAGGTGGTCCGTATGTCGGTGTGATGGGCAGGGCACCCACCAGTGCACTGCCCACCATGACGCACAGTGCACACAGGGCAGCAGCAGACAGGGCCCACACTGGGAGACAGGTCAGTCATGTTGCACCGTTCCACGGCCACCGCGGATGCGTGGGCGGCCCCGGCGTGACCCAACAGCACTGGCAGGCTGAGCAGGGGCCACATGGGGTGGCACCGATGGACCACCAGGGGTCCCACTGCGTGATCGCGACCTTCTCCGCACCTGGGGTCTGTAGGATGCCAAACATACCTGCACCAGGGGTGCTGGGATGCCCACAGCAGAACCCAGCATCGACAGGCCTGGGTGCACGGCGCCGGAACGGGAGTGGAGAGCATACTGTGTGGGGTGCGCAGTACAGGAGCACCTGCGTGTGTGCCCAATGCAGCCACGACAGCGACCAATGCCTGGGTCTGCCTGTCAATGGCGGCAGTCACATCCATCCGCATACGGACCATCTCTGCGTGGTCCAGAGCACACTCCCTGCTGTGCCGCTCCACAGCCGTACACAGTGCCGCCACAGACGTTGCAATCCACCTTTGCTGCTGTACTGATTCCCGCAGCAGGCGGGTGTGCTCGTCCAATGGGTACTCTGCCACAACGGCATCCTGTCCCCCAGGGTGTGGAAGGTCCTGATGCACAACACCCCTTGAGGGTGGGCGCTGTTCGCCAGGACCAGGAATGGGCGTATCAAAGGGTGGAGGGCATGTGCCACCGCTGGACACTGCACCCCCAGACCTGATGGGTGACTGCTGCTGCTGCCCCTCCAACCGCTGTGCCCCAGGGACCACGCGTTCCACCGCTGTGGCCGCAACAGTGCCAGACACCTGCACAGCCACCGGTGCTGACAGGCACAGCCTGGGACTGTGCCGACATGCTGGCACACAAGTCGGAACAAGCAAGGCCCAGGGGCACGTGCTGGCCTGCTGTGTGTCCGTCATGGGACACACACATGTCACTGCCCATTGCAGTCCTTGCATCATCAATGGTGCAGGTATGAGCTACAGCTACAGTCACAGCGTGCGGGCATGCTTGCATGCCATACTGCTGAGACACAGGCTGTGCACTCCCCGCACCCGAATCACCGACATCAGAGTTGGCAGCCCAGCGTGCATGCTGGTGCAGTGCATGCTGGCTGGTGACAGAGGTGGATGGACCCTTGTCCATGTCCAGCAGGTCATCCTCACTGCCTGGACCCACCACCACCGTCCCCTGAAGACGAACAGGATCTGTAACAGAAAGAGAGGACATGTGAGTGCATGTGAACAACCTCCCCCCCCCCAACACCACCACCATGTCATACCGTGCAGTGATGGGCTTCCACCTGTCTTGAATCCACCTCCTGGTACGCCCACAATAGCACTGCGCTGCATTGATGCAGCCAGTCGGTCCTCAGCCGGGGTCAGCTCCACCACCGCTGGCTGGCCCCCGCCAGTGCCAACACGTGCCACCCTGAGGGCTGCCACCTTCTCTTTCACCCTCCTGAGGTCTGTCCCAATCTTCTTTTTGCATTCCTGCACGGAGCGCTGGTGACTTCCATGCAGGTTCACTGCCCAGGCTACCCCCTCCCATGCAGCCGCACGGGCCTGAGGGGTGCCCCGCCATCCACTCAGTAGTGCCTCCTCCTCCAGGTAGGCCTGGAAGAGGGCCTCAGTCTCTGCCGTGGTGAAGTTGGGCCTCCTCCTCCTTCGCCCACCATCCTCACCCTCACCTTGGCTCTGCTCGGTCATGGCGTTCTGTATGGGTGGAAGTGGACACCTGTCACTGTGCAGTCTACAGTGTTATCCCATGCCCATTGTCCGGAACATCCCACAGCATGCAACTCACCTCTCACCTGCAGTAACCGAATGTGGCCAGCGCAGCCCACTGTTGCACTTTTATAGCGCAATGCATGCAAATGAGGAGTGGAGCAACTGTAATGAGATGCAAATCGCGCCACTGCGCCTTTGAATGGCTGATCAGATGATTTGCATGTGTCGGCTGAATATCGCGCCATTGCGCTTTTGCATATCTGGATGAGCGGCTGAGCCAATAGCGCAGATCTGTGACTGTGCGGTACACTGCAGTGCGCATGCCCAGGTAGCTTACGTTGGTGTCTGCCGCGCTGATGACGTGCTGTGCGCGATCGGCAATTCAGGCCATTGCCACCATTGTGCCAGTGGTGCTACAGCACTGGGCACTATATGGCGCTGTGGCACTACTGCGCAATAGTCCACTGTAGCACTGTCACGCAGGTGGTCGGTCGCGCAGGATGTGTAGATAGCAGATGGCGCTGTGCGTGGCCTTGCGTCATAGACCCCTGAACTGGTGTCCAACCTTTGCCCCCTGGCGCTGTTCGGCTGCCATGTGTACGGCCCTATTGCGCTGTCTGGTGACAGCGCTATGTAGTCCGGCTGGCTATGCGAACAGCGTGATTGGATATGGTGGTGTCTATTGCAAACATTTCACGATGGGGTTGCCGCTGCGGTGCCCTACATATTGCCTGCTGTAAACTTAGAAGCATACGCGCGGGAGACAGTGCAATGGAGCCGGTGGAGGTGGCCAACCTGGTGGCCTTTGTAGAAGCCCACTATGGGGCACTGTATAGTGAGCCCCTCACCATGGCAGAACAGGTCTGGCTGCAGCGGCAATGACCTGGTGGGGGTCACTGGGTGGCGCCGGTCTGATGAGCAGTGCCAGCACAGGTACAGTGACCTCCGCAGGAGGGAGCCTGACCTGCATGAGCGGCTATGGTCACGTGCCAGGAGGGGCGTGGTGCCTAGGCCAGGTGGGTGTACCATCTATGCACCTGTATTCTCTGTAGGAGTGTGAGTGTGTTTTGGTGGCTGTGCATGGGTGATGGCTCTGACATGGTTGGCTGTGTCAGTGTGTGCAGGTGTGAGATGCATGGGTCTGGCTGTGTGGGCAGGCACTCTCACTGGGTCAGGGGGCAGTCTGCTTTGGAGTCACGCTGATGTTTTCTCAACATTTGTCTCCACAGGCCGGGCAGAGAGGATGCAGGCATGGGGTGAGGAGAGACGTGGCAGGGCCCGGTGCCAGTCGGTGGTGCTCGAGGTGGGCCACAGCAGCAGCAGCAGCAGCCACAGCTGCCTGAAATGTGAGTATCATTACATCATGGATGCTGTGCATGCTGGAGAGTGGGCATGACCACCAACCATCACAACACAACCATCCGCGACCAGGCGACATTCATCACTGTCAGTGTCACTGCACGTCTGTGTGCATCACTGGTGGTCCATGCATGCACTGGGCACATGGCTGTGGAACTGGCATCGCACCACATTGCCACGTCACTTGACAGCCTTGTTTGTGCTGTGATGGATATGGGCAGTGTGTGTGTGCAGTGGTGCACATAGCTGGTGCCGCCTGGTTGGGCTGGCCATGTGCATGTTCACTGTGGGTGGGTGCATACCATCACAGGTGTGGGACATTGGGCTATATGGCTTGCAGGTTTGGTGGTGTTCAGGGTTGTGGTCAGTCACAGCCAATGACTTTGTTCCCATTTTCCTAGGCCTCATTGTGCTCTGGAGGATAGGCGGGCACTGCAGCAGCTCACCCAGGTGTCCATGGACAACAGGACCATCCTCACCAACATCCAGCGCCATGGCCTCCGGAGGCACAAGGCCAGACCACTGTGACATCAGGTGGAAGAGGACCAGCCTGCTAGGCCTTAGGCCAGATTCCCTCCCACTTCACCCATCCCTCCCACCCTGCCTTCCCTCTCCAAGTTGTTCATCCCTACCCTTGCCCACCCCTACATTGTACCCCTGCCCCCCTCTTGTAAATAGTTATGTTGTTGTTGATTTCGTAATAAATTTTTCTAATACATTTATATTTTGATATGAATACTGTGTTGGTCTCTGATTTGCAGCTGGCTATGGTTGCTCAGTTGAAGTGGTGTGCATGCCATCTGGGGTGGTATGGTCCTGGGTGTGTGTGTGTGTGTGTGTGTGTGTGTGTGTGCGTGCATGGGGAGGTGTCTCCAGTGTGGCAGTGACTTTCTGTTGGTCTGCCATCTGCTGCCACCACTGCTGGAGTGCACAGGGTGGAGTCTGGCTTATGCTTCTCTGCTACACGGGGTTGGCGTGTGCGGGGGATGCATGGTGTTTCCTGCAGTGCCAGTCACTGCACATGGGTGTGTCTTGGGGACACAGTGCAGGGGTCTGTGCGTCACGGGGCTGATGTGCACTGTGGTTGTCAACCCCAGTGTGTGGCAGTCTCAGCCTGCCAGTGGTTGTGCTGGGGCATCATGGCCCTGCTGTGCTTTGTTGGCTTGTCCCCATGGGCCAGTAGATCATCCGTCCACCCCAGTGATGCTGTGCTTGGGGTGTGCAGGTGTCTTGTTGGTTCTGCAGTGTGTCCTGTGCCCATGTGTGGCATGGCTGGCGGTGGGCCCCAGCCTGCCTCCCTGGTTGTGCAGTTCCATTGCTCAGCTGGGGGGGGCTCTGCTTGCGCTATGGCACCTCTGGACTGCTCAGCTGGGCTGCCCTTGTTGCGCTATGGCGCAACCTTTCTGCTCAGCTTCCCCTTCCTGGTTGCGCTATGGCACAGTTTGTGCGATATTCAGATGTTGGCAGCTTAGCAATTTGTTCTGCTCCATGTTTGAATATCGCGTCTGTTGCGCATATGCGCAATTGAACTGTGCTTGCTCCTGCTGTTGCGCACATTTTGGGAGCAGTTTGAATATCTGGGCCCCAATGTTTCTTACAAAGAATACTTACTGCATCTTTAATATTGAAACACAGTGAAGGTCTATGTATGTACATCAGCAGTACACCTTCATCAGTAAGAATGCATGTGATACTGGCAGTACCAATTTCACAGCGTTGAACAGGCAATGCTTTTCCATACGTTTACATCAGCCTCTCTATGTTGAGTAAACCATTGCAGTAAATGTACTACTATGTAAATCACCTACTAAATATATCACTACTTTTATCTTGAGCATGCTAGTGTCTTGTAGTTAATTTACGTGCTTCTCTTAATTAATGTATACTCACTAGTGTTAAAACCTTTCTACAACTGTCATCATGCACCTTCAGCATTTACATTGAATAACGGCACAGTACCAGTTGTGGTGTGGTGTGGGGCATCGGTAGGTAAGCCATGCAACTACACTAAGTGTGATGCGTTGTGTGCAGCTGCAATCAGGGATGTGTCGTTTGGTGTACATGGCCTCAGTTTTGCTGTTGATCTCCACTGAGCATGCAGTACCTGGTCAGGTGGGTGGGGATGTCTCGTAGTACATTTAGACAATTGTTTGTTATTTCTGTCACCTGCTGCTGGATGTCTGTCATTGGTTGTGTTGACTTGGTCCTCCCCATACTTGAATGTGTGTGTGTGTGTCTGTGTGTGTGTGTGGTGCTGGGGGTGAGTCGGAGTTAGGGTTTTCAACCTAACAGCAATTTCCTCACTTTGTCACTGTGGAACAACCTAACTAATGCATTAAGCGGAGTTTTGCCTCTAATTTCCCTTCTTTTTGAGAATGATAATGAGAAATAGTAGATGTAATGTGGTGGCCGGGGGCGGGGCCCCATCACATGATGTCTTATGACATAGTAACAGCAGCAACAACGCAAACAGAAATGCTAACAGTAGCATGGTAACACAAGCGAATGAGAACAGAAGGAGTAATGCACAGGTGGCTTAGGCTGGAGCGGTGTGCTGCGTGATGTCTTGTCACATAGTAACATGGTGCCTGTAAATGGAAATGTCAATGGGCATGGTGGCGCAAAGTGAAACAGAAAGAGAAACAGTCGGTACACACAAATGGCAAAAAGTAACAGAAATACAAGCGTAAATGAAAGCATAAAGGATGGCCGCGTGGTGGCATTGGGGTGTGCATTGGGATCATCAGCCTAACTCTCACCCCATGACATGTGTAAAGCAGCAGAAGTATAGGAAAATGGGGTGAGAGTTGGGACCCACGATCCAATACACCCCAATGCAGTTGTAAAGAGGGTGGGTGGGGGGTGCAAGGGGTTTCAACCTAACAGCGAATTTCCTCACTTTTTTGCTGTGGAACAACCCTAACTATTGCATTAAACTGAGCTTTTGCCTCTAATTTCCCTTCTTTTTGAGAATGATAGCGAGAAATAGTGATGTAATGCGGTGGGCGGAGCAGCAAGGGCCCTTTGGGCCCCAGCTCCAGCCACTTAATCTTGTGGCATACTAAACAGAACCCAGCAAGCATAAACAGAAATACTAACATAGGCACATGGAACACAAGCAAGAAGAAGGAACAGAAAGGAATAGCACTACATGGTGGCGTGAGCGGGAATGGTCTGCCACGTGATGTGTTGTCACATAGTAACATGGTGCCTGCAAACAGATATGTCAATGGGCATGGTGATGTAAAGTGAAACATAAAGATAAACAGCACTGTAGACAGAAAGGCAAAAATAACAGAAAGCATAGCGCAAATGAAAGCGCAAAGGATACGGACATGGTGGCGCGAGCGTCAGCGGTAGAGTGAAAGCGAGTGCGGAACCACAGCGGAAAGGGCAACAGTAACAGTAATGTAAGCACACAGGCTGGTTTTCCCCAAAACCTGCATAGAGAAAGACAGTGAGTACAAATAATGTATGCATAATAATGAGTATTGGCGCAGAAAATGAGATCTTGGAATACTAAATACATTACATCTCAGGAACAGAACGACGTAGAAAGAAAAATTTAAAGTCATATTATTTACAACTGTCCTGGCTAGGGGCTAGAAATTTTCCGACAAAAGTCCAGTATCTCGCACCGTTTCGAGATCGGGCCCTGAAATCTTGTGACGACATATAATGTTATCCTATGGAAAAAAGAAAAGTTTGGAGGCGCCATAACTTTGCCTCCCTGTAATGTTTTTTCACCAAACCACTGAAAGGCACATCTGTGGGCTGTTGGCTGTCTTCCTCAAATTTCAGGAAAAAGACCAAACCGTTATTTTTAGCAGGGGATCAAAGGATTTCTGTTATCGTCGAGCGCCGTAATGTTATCCTATAGGAAAAACCGTCAACTTTGGAGTGCTGTAACTTTGCAGCCATGTGATATTTTTCACAAACTACTGAAAGCACATCTGTGGACTGTTGGCTGTCTTCCTCAAATTTCAGCAAAAAGACCAAACCGTTATGTTGCAGCAGGGTGCCAAAGGATTTCTGTAATCGTGGAGCCGTAATGTTATCCTATGGGAAAAACTGTCAACTTTGGGTGCACGTAACTTTGCGCGTGTAATATTTTTTAATACAATACTGAAAGGCACATCTGTGAGATGTCGGCTCCGTTCCTCAAATTTCAGCCCAAAACTCCAGCGGTTCTTTTAGCAGCGCAGTGTCAAAAATTGCTGTCACTGTCCCACAGATGGAAAACTACTGTTGCAATTTCAAAGCTTTCACAAAAAGTTCGACACTTTCGTGAAACGCGAGAAGTAATTTTGATACTTTTCCAGAAATTTGAAAAACACATTTCCAGGTGTTTTACACAAAATAAAGACATGGCAAAGCATCCTCAGGGCCCAACTAGGTGAATACAAAAAATTAGGTTGCTAGAGGGTCTCAAATTTAAATGCCAACCATTTTTCTGATCACCAACTGAAAACAAAATGGCGGTTGGAAAGTAACAGGCCATTCTTGAAAGTAAAATGCATTGCGACACTGTCAAACTTTTGTTAACTTTTCCATTGACTTATAATGGGAAGCTGTTTTGAATAACTTTTGAACCGTTTAATATTTTTCACCAAATCTTCCAAAGGCACATCAGGACCCCGACCACACATTCCTGAAGATTTTGGGCTGGTGCATAAACCGTATGATCTGCAGTGACCATAGAATTCAGAAAAAGTGTAGAGCAGCCACAGATCACATAATAACTCCACAGCCGTATATCCAACTGGTACGAAACTTGGCAGATCCCAAGGCCTACAGTTCTTGATCATATATCCCAAATTTCAGGCAAATCCATCATACAGTTGCAAAGTTATTAAGGTGCAAAGTTTGGGGGTTATTGGTGGCTGGTAGAATACCTATTTACAGAAAATTAAGAAGCTTGTGTAAACATTGATTTATTTTACATCCCTATGGGCATTCCAAGCATCTCCCTAAGTGGTATGTGGCAAGAGGCATACTGCTTGTTTTTACCAAAAAACGAAGGGGAAAAGCTGACAGTGCAGCTTTAAATTGTCTTTTTCCAAAGCACTCAGGGCAGAAACTGTCTCAGTAGCTGCAGCAGGGGGTTCAGAAACAGATTCACTCTCAGGCATGAGTAATGTCAACGTGGATTTAGTTTGTTCTCCTTGTCTTACCAAAGTCAGATATCGCTGTATCATAGCAGAGTACATTTTGGCTTTGTCATAATCTGATAAATCAATCCAGGACAGTATAGCTCTCATTTCAGTGTCCAAACTGTTAGTTGCAACTTTCCTCATATCCTGATCAGGGTAATTCATTTTAATGTGATCCATCTGTTGCTGAGGCAACAAATACATTTTCTGAGTAAAATCCATTATCTGTTAGCCAGCAGTCAGGTGAACAAAGGAATGGCAATTCCTAACAATGTCCCTATAAATCAAACTGTCTGGTAAATTATTTTCTTTTTCCTTTTTAAGGTTATTTATCGTTTAAAGTATTAATGACTTCACTTCTTTTTTCAGCAAACCAAACTGCTTTGTTGACAGTGGAATATTTCCTTTGAGAGTATTTAAGGCTATCTCAGCAATAGCTGATATCAGATCATCAGAGGCTGAACATAAAATAGCTTTTCTTAAACTGGGTGATCCTTTTATATATAATTTTAGGACAGATGGATTTCTCTGCAGTCTTTTAGACATAATGGCAATACAGTATCATATATTTTTAGTACCAGAATGTGTTTTTTTTATGGCATATGCCACAGGCCGGTCAGGGGGAAACAACACACTATGTAGTCTATATTCATCTGCTGTACTGGATCTTAAATCAACCAGTAAATAACCATGAGGCTTTCTTGTGGCATCTTCATAAGCTTCTAAGAAAAATTTTGTCTGACCAGGATACATCTGCCTAGCCAGAGTTATGATCTGCAGCTTGTCTCTGGGAGTTTTAAACAAAATCATAGTTTGGCATTTAGTGTGATGGTCCTGCTTTCTTTACCTTGACAGAACACATTCTGGACAATTAAAAATATAGTCAACTGTTTATGATGACTGTACTTGGTAAACCCATACTCTACTTCACTATTTTGACAGGCAAAGTCCATTAAATTATCTATAACAACAACATTTACCTTCCCAGGGGGTAAGAGATCATTGTCAGCTAGTGACATCGGTAGCCCCTCCACAAATTTAATTTGCAGCAACTTTAACAAAAATTCATTACACAAAGGTTGCCAACAGCTGTAGAACCAGACAATATTTTCTGGCTTGTCTGATAAAGAGGCATCAGCATTTTCCAACAACTGTTTTATAAAGAAGCTCTTCCCACTATTAGAGGGGCCAGCCAACAGATAAGTAAAGGGATGCTGTGACCTGATATCCATTTTTTCACAATCAGTATCCATAAGGAAGTGTTTTAAAACTGGCTTGTAAAACTCACTTGTCATAAACTACTCTCTGGGCCTTGGAAAGCATTTTTGTTTCAAGGGACCACTGCTTTTTATTCCTAACAATGCTGGATTGACTCACAGTAATTTCTTTAGAGATCTGTGACCCCATATAATCAAAGACCAGGTCCTTCAGACTTTCAAAATTAATGTGTTTACTGTTAGCTACATTAAGGGTAAAACCTTTCACTTTAACAACCTCTCCTCTGGACAGCAGACAGTCATAAGTTTTTGGACCTGCAGAAACAAACTAATGTGTTCATCTGCAGGAAGCTCACTGGTTAGCTCCTCTAAATAAATCGCCCAGATGTGGGATCCAGTCACCTGGTCTGGACACAAAATGACAGAGTCAGTGTCATGGTAAAGGCACCTGTCCTGTAACTTGTCTAGCAGTTTGTAGAGTTCCACTGTGGCATATGCTGTTGTAAAACTAGCTATAAATATGTTGATATTATTAGAATTTGGGTAGTGGTCTTTGGCATACTTCCAACTTAAACAAGCTGTTTCATCATCAATGAAACAGCATGAGGCAATATCATAGTAAGGGGCCAATAAATACTGAGACAGCTTGTCAGGGTCTGTTACTAAGCTTGTGGTCGGCAAATTAGCTCTCTGCCCAAAAGAGAATTTAAAAACAGTTTTGATATCTGTCTCCTTGCAGGGTTAACAGCTGTGGCCACAGGGTTCAAATTTACATGTTCTCTTTCAGAATACTGTTGTATGTACCTGACTATCTGCTTCATTTTTTACCCATGAAGGGAAACCAGATGCCTCTTGCTTGCCTTTTAGATGCAGCTTGATGTAGTCTGCAAAAAGCTCTGTGCGTGACTCTTTAAAATGCCAGACTTCATAAATGTTAATGATTTTGTAGCCTTTTTCCAGTGCCAGGTTTAGTTCTACAGTACAGTAGGTACCTGTCAGTGCCCTTTGTTCATCATTGTGTGTACACGATGTTGTTTGAAGTCTCTCTTCAGCGAATGCATGACATAATGTGAACACAAGTTTTTTTCCAGTCCTGGATGGCAGCACTGAAAAAAAAAAAAAAAGGCCTCTGGGGGTAAGACTTTTACTTTTGCTAAACCAAAGTACTGAGTGAGGTCATCAAAATTTTCATAAACGATGTCAGAATGACCGAGGGATACTGTTGGTTTTGTTAACAAAAGGGAAGATGCTGGTAAAATCAAAATAGTGTCGTTTCTCATCAGGCTGCGTCTTATAGTACAGACAAATGGCATTTGTTCTCCCTTCAAACAGTGACTCCATCAAGCCTGCCTGTCCCTCAAGAAATTATTCAAACCTGATCAGTAGCCAGCATTGCTTTCCATTCATGTTCCCACAATACTCTAATGGCAAAACCCTTGCTTTTTAGAAAATGAAATTTGTGAATGGTCCTATTGAATAACTGTCCAAAACTAGTCCCTGTCATGTGTTTTCTATCTTTCTCACAGTAACATATGTTGCAGCCATGAAAAAAAAACATTAAATTCAAAGGCTGTGGGCATACCATTAATTATTGCATACCCATCCAAAAAATAAGGCCCTACTTTAAACTCACCACCCCTAGAGTGTGCTGAATAGAAATGTCTTTCTCAGCTAGAACATGAGCCACTGAATAGACGGCATGGAGTATCTTTTAATTGTCTGTGATAGTCATCTGGGGAGAACAGTGATAGTGTATTCTTTCAAAATAAAAATCTATAAATGGCCATATAGACTAAGGCTATCGTGGCGTACTGGAAGGGATCTAAAGAGATTGTTTCATACTCTACTGTATCACCATTTGACTGTTTTAAAAAACTTTTGGCTGTCATGTCATCACTTCTTTCCTAAATCTGTCACAGGCTTTTCAAAGACTTCAACATCTAACTGACAAGAGTAGAGAAGCTCTCTTCAGATCAAATTCTCTATGTCAGTTAGCTAGATACCATTGCACTAATTGTTGCTTTTCTGCAGGCAACATATATTCATAACCATAAAACTGAGCATTGGGCAAGGGACCTACATAATTTTCATTGGCCTTGGTGTTAAAAAAAAATGGCAAAGTAACCTTTAGCAATCTCATTCTCAAATCCAAGGGCTGCAAGGATTTTTGCTAGATTAAAAGGAAGAAAACAGTGACAGTCGATAAATCTGATGTGCAGGGATGAGACGGTTACACAAAGCAATTTACATAGAAACACAGAATTTGATGGCAGATAAGGACCGCTTGGCCCACCCAGTCTGCCCATTTCCCCTACCTACTGGATAAGCTGCAGATCCTAGTTAACCATCAGCCTACTTCTTCCTACCCCCAACCCCTAGAATGGTCTTATGACTGTCCCATGCATGCTTGAATTCCACCACTGTTTTTGACTCCACAACCTCCTCTGGAAGGCCATTCCATGCATCCACAACCCTCTCTGTGAAAAAATACTTCCTTAAATTACCTCTGAGCCACTTTCCATCTTCAAATTGTGCTCCTTGTTCTTGTACACCTCTTTTTTTGAAAGATGCTACCTTCTTGGACTTTGTTGATTCCCTTGAGGTACTTGAACATTTCTATCATGTCCCCACTTTCCCTCCTTTCCTCGAGGCTATACATATAAAGCTCCTTTAGTCTCTCTTCATGTGTCTTCTGGCGCAGACCCTGCACCATTTTAGTTGCCCTCCTCCGGACAGCTTCCATCCTGTCTATGTCTTTGCAGAGATTGGGTCTCCAGAACTGCATGCAGTACTCAAGATGGGGTCTGACCAGCTGTCTGTACAGAGGGATAATAACTTCCTGTTTTCTACTGGTGATGCCTCTCCTATGCATCCCATCCCCCAGCCCTCCTTGCTGCCTCTCACATTGCTTGCCCACCTTTAGGTCATCTGATATGACTACCCAGGTCCTTTTCCATTTTTGTTGTTGTTAGTATCTCACCCCATTGTGTACTCTTCCCTGGGTTTTGTTTCCCAGGTGCATTACCTTGCACTTCTTAGCATTGAATCTAGCTGCCATACATTTGACCATTCCTCTAATCTTGCCAAGTCCCTTCTCATCCTTCCACCCACCCTGTGCATCAACTCTGTTGCAGATCTTTGTGTCATCTGCAAAGAGACATACTTTTCCTTCCAGTCCCTCTGCAATGTCGCTTATAAAGACATTGAAGAGGACCGATCTAATACTGAACCCTGCATTTACTAGTAACCCCCTTTCTTCTGAGTGGACTCCATTTACTATTACTCTCTGTGTCCTATTCTCCAGCCAATTATTTACCCGGCTGTCATCTGGGACCCACCCCAGGCTGGCTAACTTGATTATTAATCTTTGTGTGGACTGTGTCAATACCTTGCAAAGTCTAGGTAGACCATGTCCACAGTCCCTCCCTGATCCACTACTTTGGTCACCCAGTCAAAGAAATCTATCAGATTCATCTGGCATGACCTTCCCGCTGTGAATCCATGCTGCCTTGGGTCCTGTGCCCCTCTGGCCTCTAGATACTCGACAATTCTTTCCTTCAGAAGTGATTCCATCATTTTCCCTATCACTGAGGTTAAACTAACAGGTCTGTAGTTTCCTGCTTCTGCCTTGCTCCCACTTTTGTGAAGGGAATCAATCTGCCCTCCTCCAGTCCCTCGGTACCACCCCATCCTCCCATGATTTGTTAAAGAGGGTAGTCAGTGTGTCACTAGTTCTACCCTTAGTTCTTTTAGAATTCTGGGATGAATCCCATCAGGCCCCATTGCTTTGTCCACCTTTAGTTTTAAGAGTTCTTTCAGAACCCTTCTTCTGTAAATGGGCTGGTATCAACTTCTGTATCCAGAGTGTTTCTACTGTTTGTTTTAGGTACTCCCTCTTCATTTGTAAATACTGAGCAAAATATTTGTTTAGTATCTCTGCCTTTGCACAGTCTCCTCTGCCCACCCTCCTCCCTTTATTAAGCCTCACTATCCCTCCTTGGTCTTCCTTCGCTCCTGATGTACCTATAAAGGTTTTATCCCCTTCTAACTGAGTTGGCTATCTTTTCCTCGGTTTGGGCTTTGCTGTTCTGACTGCCTTCCAGCCTCCTTTTGCTTTAACTGATACAGTTCTCTGTCCCGCTTCTTCTGCGATTCCTTGTACTTCCTGAATGCTTTCTTTTTCTCTTGAACCTTCACTGCCATTTCCTTTGAGAACTATAGTGGTTTCTTACATCATTTTGTTTTGTTTATTTGCTTCACACAAAGGCTCGTTACCTCTGTGATGGCAGTTTTTATTATTCCCCATTGTTCTTCCACCCCTCCTTCCTGTCCATTTGCTAGTGCATTCCTTAGGCACTCACCTATTTTTGGCAAAGTCAGCCTCCTAAAGTCCAGTACTTTTGCCTTTGTATGGCTTGACTCTATTGCTGTGTTTATTGTGAACCATACTGTTCGATGGTCACTAGTTCCCAGATGGCTACCCACTTCTACATCTGTGATCCTCTCCATCTCCATTTGAGAGAACCAGGTCTAAGATTGCTCTCCTCTCGTGGGCTCAATATTAGTTGTCTACAGCATGCCCCTGTAGGGCATCTAGAATAACCCACTCTTCAAGTGGCTGCTGCAACTGCACTCCAGTTAACATCTGCATATTCAGATCACCCATCAGCAATATCTCCCCTTTTTCTGCCATTGTAAGTATACTTTCTATCATTTCCTTGTCCATTTCTTCCCCCTGAGAAGGGGGTCTGTATACAACCCCTGTGTGGATTGTGGTGCCATTGCCTGTCTCCAAATGTACCCACAGTGCTTCTTCTCCTCCCTGTTTACCCTTTTGTTCTGTTGCTTTTATTCTTTCCCTTGTGTAAAGAGCTACTCTTCCTCCTCTTTTACCCTCCCTGTCCCTCCTGTAGATAGTGTATCCTGGTATGTTTATGTCCTAGTCATGGTTTTGTGTGTACCATGTTCCTGTGACTGCCACAATATCCAGATGTTCCTCCTCCATCAAGGCCACTAATTCAGGAAGCTTGTTACCCAGACTACGGGCATTGGCACTCATTGCTCTCCATTTTTTGATGGCTTTACCTTTAATATCAATTCTATCCTTGACTAGCTGGCTAATGATAAAATAGCTGTCACAGCCTTTGGCATTGTAGGCTATAAATCTGTAGCGTCTAAATGGGGCGTCAATAAAATGTCTGACAAAATCTTTTATACAATCTTCCCCTTCAAATTCCCCAGGACCTCTTCCCATCTAATTAATTAGCATACACAAAATTTAGTATGTGAGTGCCACTTTGTCTGGCCTCAGAATTAAACACTATATATTTCTCAGAGATTTTTACATCTGTGAGTGATACCACATAACACAGATGCTTGTCTGAGGTCATGAAAGACCACATCTGTCACACTGAATCAACTTACAGGTATGAGAATCCTTCTAAAAGACAACATTCTTCACACAGTTTCATGGATTTACAAGGCACCGTACTCACATCAGCTCTAGCTAAATGCCTTTCTAGGCATGCTAAAGACCTACAAATCTTTTTACAGTGGGGGCAGGATGCAGTGTCAGTTTCCTGTTCACAGCACAGTTTGCACAGTAATGCATAGATGGGATTTTGCTTGTGGCTGAAGGCTACATGACAATATTCACAGAAGTATCTGGCTCCTATAAATTTCTTCACATCCTTTATACCATAATAGTGATTGTCATGCAGTAATACAAACAGTGTTTTAGGAAGTATTTCTGGCCCCATCGAAAATGTTTGCCAGTTCCCTTCATTATGATATAGAATCTTAATTTTGACTCCTAAAAATGTTCAAACTGGGACACATCACTAAAAGTGACAGGGGTTTGGTTTGACAAACTTAGCTCAGCGTGCAATATTTTAGTCTTATTCAGCAACTGTCACTCATGTGGATTTAGGAGTGCGAGAATGGAGCCACCAAAGCATAAACTATTATCTCTATTTAAATCAATCAACTGTTATTTTTTTTGTAAAAATCCTGCTATACAAAATAGAGCTCAGTGTCCATCTACTCCCCCAACCCCGCTCACTGGTGATTCCTGACAGTGGTTACTATGAGATGTATAGTGTCATCAGCAATTACTTCTGCATTGCTCTGTAACATGTATGATGTCAGATCTAAGAACTCATTAGGTCATGTTTTCCTTGAGAACAAGGGGTGATTTAAAGAATCAGCATTCAAGTGCAATTGTATAAAGTCTTCACTGTTCATCTGTATCAGCACCCTGTCCAGCAATTCTTGAATAGTCTGATGTATTGCAGCAATGGCCTCTGTAAAATACTTTATTTTATCTAGGTTCACAAAGTGGCATCGCTCATGAAATTCAATAGCCCTGAACATTTTAAAATATGTTCATAATGCAGTCACGCTTTCTAAAATAAAAAAAACCTCTAGGGGTCTCCTCTTTGCCAGCTCAATAACTTGCTATGTTCACTAGTTGGTTTTATAATTCACCAGCTTGCTGAACATCAACAACATGCTGTAATACCCTACGATGTAATATTTTCTTGGCACATTTTTCTTTTTTCAAATTTTCTCTGATTATTTTATTTTTCACCCACATTTTTCTTTTTGTCCCATTTGTTATTTTTTTTTTCATTTTGTTAGTGCGGTACCCCTTTTCACCCAGCATGTGAGATTTTCTGTTGCTTCACCTTTCTGTTTTTTTTGGACAGCTTTTCCTCCAATGTTCTAATCTTCTCCAACATTTGGGACACAGTCACAGTCTGTTTTAGCTCTGAGCAGGAGTGCTTGGCTGCACATAACAGAAAATATACTACTTAGCAAAGTACCTTTACAAAACTCAGATTTAAAAGTCTGCTTATCATAATCCTGACTAGATAATCAGCTCTCAGTTATCATGCCATTGAACAAGGCGCAGCTGTAGCAATGAAACGCTCTTTGCTAGATTTAATGCTTCAAGGTCTTTTTTCTCAAAACCTCGGATATGATGACTCTTTGTAACACTTGTGCTGCTGCTTGTGAATGGCTGTACATCCTCAAATTAACAGTGTTTATTTTGTTCATGACTCATAGCAGCAGAAACTTCTGATCATTTCTGATTCACTTCACACGGTCTTTTTTTCCCCCCTCTCTCTCTCTCTCTCTCTCCTGAAGCATTTGAAGGATTTCTCTCAGCTGTAGACAAAACAGAAAATACCCCGTCACTAATTTTGTATTTTCAGCATTAATACTGTAGGACAAATTTAAAATCTAAAACCTGTAGCTTTTAACAGGCCCCCCATCTCCCCCCTCCCCCGGGTCGTGCCTGAAAATAGGCAGGATTTGCCTAGTGCACTTACCCGGTCAACAAAAACTAAATAAATAAATAAAAATAAAATACAACATTGCACAACACAACAAACAAGCTTTTCTTCTACTTTGTTGGGAAAGCCAATACATAACAAAACAGATTATCTAACTTATTCATTTTAAACATTATATGGGTAAATATTAAGCTCTAAAATCTGCAATAAAAGCTATGCCAAAACAAAGTCAAACAGGTAAACAAGCAACATCTTTAACAAGCATCTAAACTACTATTCTTAATTAAAAATAAAAATACACACCTTCTGTAGTGATCACAGAGTCAGTGATAGACTCTGCACTATTCATCTCTGTGAGTGCTTGGAAAAAGTCTTGGGAGTCACTTGTATATTCCCAGGACTCCATTCTTTTTGACTGTTTGATGCTTTTTCTAAATTCTACAACTCAAGCTGTATTTTTGGCAGTCTTGCTCTAGTCTTTTGTCTTCAGCACAGTGTGCTCAGCTCCTTATATAAAAAGTGTGTATCCATCCCCCAAGTACATGGCTAATACTGAAAAAACATCTGAACATCTGGCACTGTCAATCCAACCCCCCTCCCCGCCCATCACCATGTAAGTGAAATATATATATGGCCTACAAAACTCCTTACAGGCTTTGCTTTAACTCAGCGTGACAGCTGGAAGGTCTCTAATGACTTTCCATTCTGCTAAAGCTTTGTCACAGTCTAATTAAAAGGTATGCAGACTGTGCTTTTTAAACTCAAATAATCTTGTAGCTTAAGTTGTTTTAAAATTTATAAAGGAACTTCTGTCTTTTCTAAACAGCTGCATCCTTTAAATTAGAAATTGGTGTAACATAACTTACATTCTGCTATGCAAAACATAAAAGTTATTTTGTTAAAACCTTTGCTTTTCTAAAAAGTATATCATGAGAGTCGCCTGTTTTTTTTTTCTCTTTACACAGCAGGGTGCCTAGAAAGGACTATTGATTCTCTGTGTAAATGAAAAAAAAAATGTTTTTTCAGTCTTAAAACACACATAAAAGCCTTCCTCTTTTCTGATTCAAATGTATTTTCTTCTGTATTTCATGATGGGATAAAAATTGCATCACACACACACACACACACCAGAGTCTTAGCCTTTCTCACTCTCAATTAAACCATGCCATTTTATTTTTTAAAACAAAAGCTTATATCTACATTTTTACAGATCACTATGAATACAGAAATCTTCACACACACACACTAGTCTTTGTCTTGCTATCCAGAGAAACTGTGGAACCAGCTTATTTACATGGAGGTCCCTATTTTAGCTTATGACTGGTCTATGCATATACATAAACATGGAGGTAACCTTTTGGAACAACTTTATATGGGTGTGCAGATACATATTAAATTATTTTAGACCTTGTTTGTTATAAAACAGAAAAGGGGTACTTAGACAGATGGATTTCCCTCTGTGGGGGTCTCCAAACAAATCTCCATAACCTCTGTATGTTGAAGCTGCCTCCTAGATACAGCATTTCAAAAATACCATAGTCAAAAAAAAAAATACCCCTGCAATTATACACCCACATAACATTACATAAACCCCAACTTATTTTTTTGGGGGGTGGGGACATGGTGGTGAAGAGGGACAAGGGTTTGAGCCAGGACAGTGGGGGCACAGGAGAATGGAGAGGGGACAGGAGTTCGAGCTAGGACGGTGGGACTCTGGTTCCACAGTATAGGCAGTGATCTAAGGCTCTGAGCTGCAAATCTGGTGACATCCAGCAGACCAGACCTGGGTTTGAATCCCACAGCTTCCACTTGCATACTGTGTGACCCTGAGCAAGTCACTTAACCTCCTTGTGCTCCCAGGTCGCTTCCTGTAAAAGCTTTCAGCTTAGTGTGCTATACCTGGTTAAACAACTAACAAAAAAGGATGGCATGGCAGGGGTTTGAGTGGTAGAAGAAGGAGGGGCATAGCACGCTTAGAAAATGGTAGTGTTATGTCATTTCCAGGGTTTCAGTGGGTCATTTCCTGCACGAGTGGGTAGGACACAGGTTTGAGTGCATGTCATTTCTTGTGCAAGTGGGCAGGACACAGGTTCAAGCGCATGTCATTTCCCATGTAAGTGGGCAGAACATAGGTTCCAGCGCATGACATTTCCAGTGGAAGTGGGCGGGCCAACGCATTTAGGGAGGGACTTCCGGTTAAACAAGGGACGATTCTGATTGATCCATTTAGGCCACTCCCACCTGTCAAATGATGTGGCATGTGCTGATTGGCTGAAATTTGACAAGATATATGCATTTATACTACTCACCTCAACCTGGAAGGGAGGGAGATCCTTACAATTAAACTTTCTGGATTCATAGGTGAGAGGTGGTGTTTAAACTTGTACAGAGGGAAGGGTTACAAAAAAATTACAGCTCCAGGGGGGGCTGCGTGAGGGTTCTGGACTAGGACAAGAAATGGAGGCTGCAGGCTGCATTGCAAAGCCACAGGGAACTGTGCAGGAAAATGTGACAGGGGACTGCGAAGGGCTGCGAGGACTGGGGAAGGGAGAGGGGATGGGGTGGAGGACAGTTCTGATCAATGCCAGGAGCATGGGCAATAAAATGCCCAAGCTCCAGGCAATGCTAGTTGAGGGAGCAGCGGATGTGGCAGCAATTACTGAGACATGGGCCACGCAAAGGAATGATTGGGACCTAAACTTGCAGGCCTACCAAATGTTCAGAAAGGATAGAGGAGTGGGAAGAGGGGGAGGTGTAGTGCTGATAGTCAGAAATTACATGGTAGTTAGTGGAGTGGAGGAAGCTGATGGGGACGTGGAGGCGATTTGGTTAACCCTGCAAATGGGGGGGTAAAATATTGAAAATCGGGAGGGTGTACAGACCCCCCACAATGGAGGCGGACCTGGAGGAAACTCTGGTTGAGAACATCAGGGGTCACTGTGACCTTGGAAAGGGTAGGGTGATGGACATGGGTGACCTTAATATGCCGGGAGCAGACTGGGACACTATGACATCCTCTGTGGCCAGGAGCAGAGACTGATGGATGTCTTTCAGAATGCCTTCCTAGTCCAGTTGGTGGGGAGCCTACTAGGAGGGCTGGGTATTGGACATTGTCCTAGCAGACAGTGACCAGATAAGGGGCCTGAGGTGAGCAGCCCACTGGCAGCTAGTGACAATGCCATGGTCTGGTGCTGGTGGACCAGGGAGAAGCAAAGAGGCGGTTAGGGAAAAGAAGGCTGCCTATGTGCATTTTAAGTGCTCAAGGGGGGAAGGGAGCAGAGAGAATATGAGTTGATGGCTAAAAGGGTCACCAGATTGGTGATGGGGACAATTTAAGGATGGAGCCAAACCTTGCCAGGGATATCCAGGGGGGAAGGATTTCTATAGATACATAGGGGAGAAAAGAAAAGCGAGGTCACAGATCAGCAGGATTAGGACTGGGGAAGGTGGCTCAGGAAGCAGGGGAGCAAGCAGAGGTACTAAATGAGTACTTTGCCTTGATCTTTACCGAGGGATGCGGGGATCCTTCCATCCTGATGGGAGGGAAGGAAGCCCACAAAATCGGCCTTGTGGAGTTTTACAACTGGGTGATGGGTGCCCTGGACCAACATGGTCCAGCGGACGTCACCTGGACTTCGCAAGGCATTTGATTCAGTATCCCACAAAGACCTGTGAACGAAGTTGAGGAGGCTAGGGTGGGGGGGAGCAGTTGCTCAGGTGGGTAGAAAATTGGCTTACTGGGCAAATACAGAGGATTGTGGATGGTGGGATAGTCTCCTCCCCAAGAAGGGATCATCAGTGGAGTCTCCTAGCATTCGGTTCTGGGGCCACTCCTGTTCAATGGCTATATCTTGGACATAGGGAGAGGTGTTAGGAGTAGGCTGAGTCTCTTTGTGGATGACTCAAAACTGGGAGCACTAGCAGACGGGGAGGAAGGGAGAGAGGCACTTCAGGGGGACCTGGATACCCTGGAGAGGTGGTCAAGGAGGTGGGGATTGAAGTTTAATGCAAGGAAATGTAAGGTGATGCATTTGGAGGTCAGAAACCCAGGCCACATATACACCCTGGGGGTGGTCACACTGCAAGCCACATCGGGTGAGAGGGATCTAGGGGTGGTGGTGGACGTCAAAATGAATAACACTAAGAATTGTTGAATAACCGCAGCAAAAGCAAACAGGATACTGGATTGCATAGCCAGGGAGATTACCTCCAGGAGGAGGGAGGTACTCCTCCCTCTGTATAATGCCCTGGCCAGGCCGCATCTCAAGTACTGTGTGCAGTTCTGGAGATCTCACCTTAAGAAAGACATAGCACTGCTGGAGAGGGTCCAAAGGAGGGTGACCAGGATGATTTAGGGAATGGGGGGAGGCACTATGAGGAGAGACTGGAGGAGCTCAGGCTGTACGCACTGGAGAAGAGGAGAGACGGGGGGACATGATAAAGGTTTTCAGCATGTAAAGGGGATCAATAAGTGCAGAGCCAAGGAGGTGTTCAGGCTAAAGAAGGGGGAGCCACTAGAGCATGAGGAAGCTGGAGGGGGAATTACAGGGGAGCATAGGAGACACTACTTCACTGAGAAGGTGGTGGAGCCATGGAATGCACTGACCAGGATTCTGGTGGAAGGGGGCACAGTGGAGGGATTCAAGAAGGGGTGGGACAGGTACAGGGGAAACTGAAGCCGGGGAAGACCCTCTCTGGGGGTGGGGTGGAGGACAAGCAGCATCCAATAGGGGCTGGCTACCGAGCAGACACAATAGACCATGAGGCTTATTCTGCTGGCTTTTAGTATGTTAGTATGCTCACCCCTTACTCTATCATTTCTTTTTGACATACCCCAGAACATTTATCCCAACCACGTGACATGTCCCCTGGTCCTTCTTTCTGCCTAACCTCACGCCATGCCCTTGTTATCCACTTTCCATTCAATGCCAATGCATCCATCACCAAATGCTGGCCCCCATTCCACAAGGGGAAAACTACAACACCTCCTTTATGGTGGCACGGCCTCATGTGCCCATGCCATCCTTCTCCTGTCTACTCATAATGAATACATTAACAGAGTCCACCACCTTTCTAACATCTTCCAAACACACTGCCCTCCACCCCACCCCACCCTCCTGAGAGCAACCTTCTTTTCACCCTCCATTCCCAATCTTCCTAGAGATGTGCCAACCTTGGCACGCCCATACAGCCACCATCCTCTGTGCTATGACTAACACAAAGGCCAAGATGCACCATATTCACCCAGCCACCCTTCCAAATATACCAGCCCATGTAACGTGTTCCGCCCCATTTCTACCAGTCATTTGCATCATACATAACTGTTATAGCATTGAGTGTGCTGGAACACCCCCACCACCACCACCACAATGCACTGTGCCATCTACAACATAAAGACTGCTCCTGAAGAGTGTTTAAAAAGCAACCATACAACAGCAAAGTATAAATACAGGGCACTAATTACCAAACAAACAGAACTACACCAAGGCTAGTGGCACCACACAGAGTTCACTTCCCCCTCGAGGTAGACACAACACCCATTTGCTAGCTCATCCCCTAACATGATTTTCATAGTGTTCAGGGCAGGGATGGGCATGTGGGACACATATGAGAGCCCTTACAGCTCCTCTTGGCAGTCCCAGTAACCAAAGCTACTCATTTTTGAATTTCAATACTCCTGAGCCATAGCATGATGTGCCCTGCATGTCCCATAGGTCCCTGGTCCCTTTTGGTTCCAACATCTATTGCTGACATTGTTTGGCACCATTGCATCAGGTAACAATACTACGGTTACCCTGCTCTCCATGGACCTGGCCTGCTTCCTAGCAGCCATGAAGGTCTCCATGCATCACTGCTATCTGCCACTGATGCACTGCTTCAACCCTTCTCAAAGGCCCTGAACAGCACACTTGATGTGGGGAACGATACTCTGGTTAGCCTTCTCCATGTTGCCCTGGCCCACTTATGAGCAGACAGGAGTGTCTAGTTGAGATACCATTATCTGCATTTGATCCTTCCATCGAACCTCTCTCGAAGACCCTGGCCCACACCCTTGCTGCTGGGAACGATACTCTGGTTAGCCATCTCCACGGTGCCCTGGCCCACTTATGAGCAGCCGAGAATATCTAGTTGAGGTGTCGTTAGCTGCATTTGATGCTTCAATTGAACCTCTCTTGAAGGCCCTGGCCCGCACCCTTGCTGCCAGGAATGATACCATGGTTAGCTTTCTCCACTTTGCCCTGGCCCACTTATGAGCGGGCGGGAATGTCTCCTTGAGGCACCACTAGCTTCCGTTGATGGGCTGCCCCAACCTCTCTTGCCGCGCCAGTCACACACTCTTGTGGCTGTGATTGATCATATAATGAACAATATATTCAAAAAGTGCCCTTGATAGCAATGCAGCCAAGTATGCTATGCCTACTTGTGATTATTAATAATTTGTGTCACATCTGAGGACATATTCATTGTTGTGCGTTGACTATCCAAACAAATTTCCACCAACCCACAATATGTTATGAACCCTTTGGAGAAGTTATTGCATCATGGGTTATTCATAATCTAATGTCACAAAGTCATGAATTTCATGACAATTTTCTAACATACCTCAAAAAGGTTGCCAGTATGTGCTCTACAGTTCATTTGTTGACAAATTACCCAGCGATACACTGAAAAACTCTACCCTGCATTGACTGAAACGTGACTGGTGCTTTTCAATCAGTAATCGTGTGGGTGGCGGTGGGATGGCAGAGATGTTTTGCTGAGTTCACCTTGGGTCTTCAAGAGACAATGTTGTCGTTAGCAACTGACAGTCTGCACGTCATTCTCCTCTGCAGCACATCTGACATCATTGCTGGGATGTACCCATAGTCCTTTGCTTCCTTCTTTGCTACCACCGTCCAGCACATGCCTTTTCTTGTTGCACAGCTGCCTGTAACTAAAGTAGATAAAGAAATGTTTTAGAATGTTTAGTAATGGAGTGTTTACACAAGACATTCAAGCAATACTTGATTTCAGTGGCCAGTGGCAGCCTCTTTGATGAGCCTTCACCCTCACCATCATGCAAATGTCGATAATCACAAATCATGTTATTTTCAATCGTGGTTCTAACCTACTTGGTGCTTTTCAATGAAAATTATAACATGCTTTGTTATTGCACAGCTTACTGCAACAAAAAACATACTGTGAACAGGCTCAGTGTACATGGGTCGCAATGAAAAGATGCATTATATGTCAAGCAGTGTAAAATAGTGCAGTAATAAAACTCCTACTTTGTGTGCACATGTGTAGTGAAGAAAATAATGTATGTCTCAGTGGGGTTGAAATATGTGCAATGCATTCATTTGTAGAAACGACTATGATTATGTTGTGTCATGACCATTGTTTAGTATGATGATGAAGCAGTCTTACAGAGCGCGATCTGATACACAATATGTGGAGTGGAAACATATAGAGGATTGTGTAAGATCATGCATGCTCCAGACTGATACTTTTCCTTTGTGAAATTTCAATGGTAATTGAAGACATGATGATCGCCACTCGTGATGTCTTGTTTCCATGGAAATTTCGACAGAAGAAAAATATCATTGCAGTCTATGTGCGAGCATACACAATCATTGATAGTGTATGTTCACTCCTGAAAGGGGGTGTCCTTACTCTTGTGATGTCTTATCTGCTACTTTTTGAATCCAGGGAATGGTTCACTGATGCAGCAGTCCTATGTGGATCAATGGTCACATGCCCACCCATGCGCAATCACCTTCTAAGTTGTTACGCATCACTAGTTACATAGCTAGTGCATCATATCAAACTAGCAGATGTAGCTAGTACAGCATAATGATGTTTTGAAATGGATGGATCTCCATCCATCAGCAACATTGTCCCACCATACATTATGTACAGATTATGCACAATATGCAGAACTACTGCCTCACAGTGTCAATGTATGTCTTTCACTATCAGAACAGGATGAAATCCACCACAGCATGACATTATATGGCATGGCAGGGTGCGATATTAGTGCTGAAATGCAGACAGCTTTGCTAGCTGCACTGTCTCAACATCCATTGCATAAAGCCTGTGATGCCCTGCACCATGTACCACAGTTGGTTGCTATGAAGCCAGACACACACTCAGGCAATGCTTGATTTCTGCAACACTTGTGTGACTGTCATGATTTCTACCTTACAGGACTGCATGGGAAGCTGTGGCGCAGTATGCAGCTTTGTGAGTACAGCAATGGTACTTTTCTGGGACAATGAATTGTCCATCAACTACCATTACTGTTGGATTCTGAGTGAACAATGATGCTTCCGATCATTGTCAATAAACTAACGTAATCATTGTGACGCACACATATGACCTGAGAATGTCCCCTGCATGCATGTGTTAAACTCGATCTCTCATTGTAATGAAAGTAATAATGCATTATTGGCATGTGCCTTTGCTGATGGTTCATGCACATGAGTCTGTTAGAATACTCACCAGGATTGATGAAAGTCTACAGCATGGGAGTCGAGCAGCAGCTTGCATTCATGAACACTTAGCAGTGGGCATGATGGCTGGAGTGAAAATTATGTGATTGGACATCGTGGTTTGAGGACGTACAAGAACGATGCAGTGGAGAGGCAGACACAAGTTGAGACAGAAATGCGTATATAATTCTTGCACAATGTTATGTATTTATCACACAGTAGGCTCAATGACAGTTACATCTGCGGTCAGCAGCTAGGGTTACCACCTGTCCCGATTTCTGCTGGACAGTCCTGATTTAGGCAACTTTGTCCTGCAAGAAACATGAAAAATACTACATGTCCTGATATTATAGAAGAAAAACTATTTTCTAATTTTCTTCTAAATGTTGCAGAAAACTATAATACCTTAACTAAAATACCTCAAAATGATAAGACACAATAGAAACAACTAAAAAACAACACTTAGTCTTAATGCTCATGTTATAGAGAAAATAAGTCTGAGGTTACATATTGTACTGTGAAAAATCATATTTTAGTAAGAAATGTCCCACTTTGAGCTTCTTAAAAGGTGGTAACCCTACCAGCTGCAGAGGTGTGAGTTGGGTCTGTGCCAGTTGCAGGCTCTGATTATTACTATTAGTGCTGGAACCCGTGGGTTGAAATCCTGGTGTGCTTATCAGACTGAACAATCTGGGACAGACCGCCACTCGTAACAACTGAATGTCCAGAGCGCTGTCTGTATGTTTTCTGTGGTGCTGTCCCATATGAATCAGAACTAATGGTAAAAAAAGTGGTCGGAGTTTTTAGCAGTCGCTATTATGGACATATATCGTACTTATGTCGACTAGAAAGGGCAATCAAACAGCACACTTGCATTCAGCTTCAGATTCCACATTAATATGTGTGTGTGTGTGTGTGTGTGTGTGTGTGTGTGTGTAATGCATTTACTTTAAAAAATATAACAAACCAAAAAAAAAAAGATGCAGTTCAACTCTATCTAATCGCGTTCCATAACCTGGCTATAAGGTTTTGCCTTATCACACATACTCACTTTCCATGCCATGTGCACACTGAAGACAGAAAACAAATCAGAACGTGGATGGAACTAAATATGTATTGTCATTTTTCGCTGCCATGGTGTGTTATTTGACACGCAATAATTCATTTTGGCACACAAACAGCAGCCAAATACTGTTTTGTATGTACTGACATGGGAGCATTGTATTAGACAGAATTCAAAAGGAATAAACACATTGCAATGAAAACCTGCAGTCATGGTACTGAGTGACACAGACACTAGAGGCATTAACACTGGAGAACATAAAAAAGGTATTTGGCATGGAACCAGTTGGAAATCAGACACTTGAAAATGCAATGAACACTCAGCACAACTTGCAACTGAAAGTGGTCTTGCACAGAAATCATTACCTGCAGCACATTGAAAGACAAAGAAGTGTTAACGCATGAAGAATAAAATAAAAAAGCAATGACAGTATGCATGTCTCCCATGTTGCGCAAAAGCACCCAGCCATGTGATACTTACATTTTTTCTCCTTTGGCATTGCAAAGGTACAGTCTGGAGACATGATGGTTGTAGTCCACTGCAGCAAGAAAGTTAAGTGCATGGTACACTGGAAAAGTGTACGCATAATGCTTTGTACAGTACATCAAGATGTGTTGTTGAAACTGTTCAAGGTCTGCAGTGCCACCATGAACTCATTGTAGTTTGCCTCTTGGCAGCAGTGCCAGAAGTAGTTGACTATATCACGACACCAAATCCACAGTACTCTACATTGTCGTTGCTGGCCAGCCTTAAATGTGGGAAAGAAAGGAATCCATAATGTAAACCACACAGGCACAGCCTCTTCACATTAGTGTCAGTGTCTGGCCAAGGTACACTTACTGCCATGATGTGTTTCCCTAGATTTTTAGCCCCGTGCCATACATCATGCAAATGTCTTAATTCAGGATATTCATTTCCTAGGAAAAAAAAATGTTATCATGCACTTTATACATGAAGTAAAGTTCAGCCATGTACAAACATTACATAACAGTAGATCTAGGTTAACCAGTTTACTGGACAAATGTGATGTTGATGCACAGAAGGTGAATGTCATCATTGAGTAAAAAATAAACTCAAACATACTCCAAAGATCATGTTAACAGGGGAACTCAATGGTGTGACTATTTCTCCCCTCTGCTCTTTTCGAATTCTGCTGCAACTTGTGTCATGCACAATCGGGTGGTCAAGCATTATTGCTTTAATTGACCTCATTACACCTTCATCTGTGAATGTGCTACTATCACCACCCTTTTCTGTAGTGTTTGTGTTGAAAGTGTCAGAAGCTTCCCATTCTTCTGTTGTAAATACTGAGTTGAAGTATTCATTTAGTATACCTCCTTTTGCACTGGCACCCTCTGTGCAATCCCATGACCTTTTTATGAAGCCTCGCTACACCTCCCTTGGTCTTTCTGTTTTCAGTAATGTACCTATAGCAGTTTGTATCTCCATGCTTGACTGAGATGTCTGCCTTTTTCTACATTTGGCCCTTTGCCATTCTGACCTGCATTTTTCCACATTTGGCCCTTTGCCATTCTGACCTGCATTAAGTACAGTTGTCTGTGCCGCTCCATCTGTGTTTCCTACGACCTCCTGACTGCTATCTTTTTCTCCATAATCTTCCCTTCCACATTGTTTGAGATCACAAACATTTGTTTTAGTGGTTTACATAATCATTTGCATGACAAAACCTCGTTGGTTCATCTTTGCTGGCAATACAGTGCTGAAGTCACTAGTTGGCAAATGGACACAAACATCTAAATCTCAGATTCTTTCCACGTCACCATCTGTGAGTTCAAGCCCTAAAATTGTACCATCTCAATAGGGTTCCAACAGCAGCTGTCTTGGCATGGCCCTGGACATGCATCAGGACTGACCAAGCTCTGTGATGTGGCTTCAGCGGGTTGTGAGTCTGTATTCATCCCATGTGCAGATTGTGGTGACATTTCCTGTCTCCAGGGTTACCCACAGTGTCTCCTATCCTCCATTTTTACCCTTTAGTGATCTTGCTTTGATCCCTTCCCTTATATTGAGAGCTAGTCCTCCACCTCTTTTAGCCTTCCTGTCTCAGATTGACTTTTTGTATCATGATATGTTGATATTCCAGTCGTAGCTCCCTGTGCACTACATTCCTGTCAATCAGTGCATCCCTGTGTTGCATTCCAATTTGGGATTTTGTACCACACTCATGTTGGACTCCTTTGTGGAGATTTACAGCACCCTCATTGTTCACTACTTTTGTGTCTCCATGGAGGAAGCACACTGTGCCATAACAGCATATGAATTGTGGATAGGAACACCTGGAGGATGTGCCTCAGATATAGCAACATTATCTTCACTTAGCACAGCGATGTCCATTCACTCATCTTTCTTGGCAACCTGTCAGGCAGCAGCTGCTGATTTGGTATTGCTGGTGTGGTGCAGGGTGGCAAAGTTTCCTGAATCCTATCATGATCTGTCTCGGACACAGGTTACATTCATTCTAAGAATGGAGAGTTGCCTGCAAGTAGTGCGGCACATCAGCATACATATTGTATCTGGTAACAATGATGCCAAACAACCTTTGCAGTGCAGCATTCACATGTGCTACCATGCACTGGAAATGGTGGAGGAAACTAAAGAGAATTGGAGGTCCAATCTACTCCATCACTGCCAATATGATCTCGGATAGTCAGTCTGTTTTGGACATCACAAACAAACCACATTCAGTGATAAACAAATGGCAGTGTGTCCCTAAATGGAGAAATGTAAGACTAGAATACACAGAAAAATGTAGTGAGGGATGTCATGTCACATTGGAGACTGGTCCCTACATGAAGCAATGGGTGAAAGGAGTAGAAGGTAAAATGTCGCCAAAGGCATAATGGTGAGTATGTGTTCAACTCAGCTAGTGAACCAAAAAAAATTGTAAAGTAAACTCGCGAATACCCATGAAAAACATTGATGGATTATATGGCGTGCTCCATTATCTAAAACTCAATTTCTGCAACCAGTACTCAACTGAGATGTGTAGGGGGTGATGAGAGAACCACGGAGAAAATGCAGCTGGAGAGACATTTCATCCCAACATATCACCATCATGTAAACAATTAAGGATCCCAAGGTCTCACATCCTCACTATCCAACCGTTTTGGATCCTGGTAATCCTGCCACCAATGGCCATCTTAGTGGTCTGTGTTACCGCTGTAGGAGATGGGAATTTCAACATAATGTGGAGGTGCAACAGAAAGAAAAAATTACTCACCTTAGTAATTGTGTTTCTTCTAATGTAGTCTTTCTGTATTCTGACATATGCAGTTATCCCCAGCACTTGAACTGCCCCAGAGAGGAAAGAGTTAACTATGCTAGAGCATAGAACGTTGGGCTCAAGCTTGGTTCAAACCTCTGTCTGCTGCACTACAAAGTGTAACTGTCAGAGTCTTACGAGCTAATACTAACTAACTATACCTCCCAAGTAGAAATTGTAAATAAACTAGCCAACAGGCAACCAATTGTTTGGGTCCCCAAAAAGACTCAAGTCGAGAGCCCCAAAATAATAACCAGGTAGTGAACCAACATAACTACAAAAACATTACTCACACCCTTTTCTAAAAGAGGGTAGTGCCACGTACACCCCTGAGGTGCAACACTGTACCTGCCAGCCCACTTCCCAAAACACAGGTTCTGAGAGGGAGAATAGACACAGCAAGACTCCATTAGAAGAAACACAGTTACTAAAGTGAGCAATTTTTTCTTCAAACATGAAGTCTTGCTGTATTCTGACATATGCAGACTACCAAGCAGTACCTCCAAAGAGGAGGGTACAGAACCTCTGCAGTACTGCTGTACCAAACCTAGCATCACTCCAGCCTGATATCCAAAGAGTAATGCTTGGTGAATGTATGGACTGTTTTCCAGATGACTGCTTTGCATATTTCTAACAAGGGTATATCTTTGGCAGCAGCCAGAGAAGCATCTGTACCTCTAGTCGAATGAAGCCTCAGGAGTGAGGGTGGCATTTTGCCTAGCTTTTCATAGCAGAATTGTATACAAGAGACAATCCACCTGGCAACAGTTCTCTTAGTAGCAGACTTACCCTTTTCCACTTCACCATAAGTGAGAAACAACTGAGAGCAGTCAGATCTAAGTGCCTTAGTGTACTCCATGTAGTAGCTAAGTGCCCTCTAACATCCAAACTGTGTAGCCTTCTTTCTTCTAAAGAAGAATGAACAGTGAAAACACAGGAAGAGATATGGACTGATTCAGATGAAAATCTGAAACCACCTTGGTAAGAACCTCCTATTGGTTCTCAGGACCACCTTATCTCTATGGAATGAGATAAAATCCGGTTCCACTGACAGAGCTTGTAACTCACTAATACACCTGGCAGATGTGATGGCTACCAGGATCACAGTTTTCCAAGTCAAATACTTAAGTTCTGCTGAAGCCAATGGCTCAAAAGGGAGTTGCATAAGCTGAGCAATGCAAACATTAAGATCCCAGGCAGGAGTTGGGGTCTTTGAAAGGAGGGTTGGTATGAAGCAAACCTTTAAAGAACCTAGAAAAAACAGGGTGAGATGCCAAGGAGGAAGCTTTCCCCACTGACAGAAATGCTGAGACAGTTGCTAAGTGCACTTTCAGAGAGGCTGGCCTGAGACCTAGGCCATTGAGATGAACCATATAATCCAGAACAGCAGCTGGATCAGTAGTGTCTGGTAAAGCATCCTTATTGGAGCACCAAATGCTGAATCTCTTCCATTTGAAATTATAAGTTTTTTTCTGGTGGAAGGCTTTCAAGAAGTTTTAAGAATCTCCAGCACCCCTTGAGACAGATGCAGATTTGCATACTCTAACTCTTCAAGAGCCAAGCCTTGAGGTTGAGAGACTGAAGATTGGGGTACTAGATTCTTCCCTGAGAGGAGGTTAACAGGTTGTGCCCCTTGGGAAGATGGACTGCGAGGGACATCAACAGTGGATACCAAGGCTGTCTGGCCCAGTCTGATGCAATCAGGATCACCTTGCATGGTTGTGACCTGATCTTGACTAGGACCTTGAATAACAGGGGAAAGGGAGGAAAGGCATAAAGGAATTTGCCCCCACAATCCAGAACCAGAGCATCCAGGGGAACTGTGCCCATGACTGGGGGTCTTCAGCAGAAGAGAGGAAGTTGATGATTGTCTGGGGCTGCAAAGAGATCCATCTCTGGCGTGCCCCACCTAGAGAAGACTACTTTCAAAATGAAGGGGTCCAGGGCCCATTCGTGATGGCCCTAAGAGATCCTGCTCAGAGCAACTGCTAGCACATTGTCCTTCCCTGGGAGATGGACTGCTACCAGAAATGCCTGCAGGGCATAAGTCAGGGACCAAATTTTCATGGCTTCCGTGCACAAGGCTGGAGACTGAGTGCCTCCCTGCTTGTTGATGTACCACACTGCGGTGGTATTGTCTGTCTTGACCTGAACCACCTTGTTCCTCACTGAGTTTGAGATAGCTTGGAGAGCCAGGAATATTGCCCTGAGTTCCAGAAGATTGATATGAAGTAGAGACTCTTGAGGGGACCACATCCCTTGTGCTGTGAGGAAACCTAAGTGAGCTCCCCAGCCCAGGAGAAAAGCATCTGTGGTTAACACCACTGAATGAGTCTTACTGATGAATTGCCTGAGATTGTCCTGATCCAGCCACCACTGGAGAGCTTGGAGCAGAGTCTGAGTCACTGGAATCAATTTTGTTACAGGATCTTTTTTCTGAGACCAAAAGGACCTCAGATGGAACTGAATGTCCCTCATCTGAAATCTGGCTCCCTGTACCACCGCAGTGGAAGCTGCCATTTGGCCCAGGAGCTGAAGAAAATGTCTTGCTGGTTGAGACACCAGAAAGCGGAAAGAAGAGGCCAGATCTGTGAGGGCCTTTGCCCTTGCCGGAGGAAGAAAAGCCTTTGCTTGGACAGTATCTAACTCTATCCCTATGAAGGTCAGGAGTTGCACTGGTTTAAGAACTGAATTTGGTAGGTTTAGGAGGAATCCTAGGGAAGTGAGAAGTTGTTGTGTCACTTGCAAGTTTGACTTGACTTGGTCTGGAGACTGCCCCACAATGAGCCAGTCATCCAGGTATGGAAAAATGGAGATGTTCTGTCTCCTGAGAAAGGCCACTACTACTGCTAGGCATTTTGTGAACACCCTTGGAGCTGATATTAGTCCGAAGGGCATTGCTCTGAACAGATAATGGCCTGAAGGCAATTTGAACCTGAGGTACTATTTGTGGGAGCACCTGATGGGAATGTGAAAGTAGGCATCTTTGAGGTCCAGGGAGGCTAACCAATCCCCTGGCCTCAGAGAGGGTAGAATTATTCCCAGACTCACCATTTTGAATCTTGGCTTGACAAGATGCTTGTTTAGGTACCTTAAGTCTAGGATGAGCCACCACTCCCCTGTCTTTTTTGGGGTAAGGAAGTATCTGGAGTACAGACCCTTGCCCCTGTGTGGAGTAGGAACTTTCTCTATGGTTCTGAGAACCAGCAGAGAGGAAACCTCTGCCTCTAGGGCAATGGTTTCGGAGATGTTTGTAGGTGGAAAAGACCTGACCCTCAGTTTTGGAAATTTTTTGAAGCTGAGGGCCAGTCCCTGGCTTACGACTTCCAGGATCATCTTGTCTGAGGTAACAGACTTCCAGGCCTGGAAGTAGCAAGCCAGCCTGCCTCCTATTGGAATAGGGGAGTCGACCCAGGCTGACACATCAGGGTGTCTGCTTGGTAGCAGCCTTAGACTGGGAGAAGGATGCAGCCCTGCTCATCCCCCTTCTGCCTCTCCCTCTGAAGAACCCCCTTGGAGGAAAAGGAGAGGAGGCCTGCACTCTGTAGAAAGGCCAGTGAAAAGGCTCTGCCCTGTACTAAGCCTGCTGCTTTTGAGGAGTTGCCTGACTTTCCTTGGCCTGTGCACTCCAGTTGGTGGTCCTGTACTGATCCATATTTTCATGTAATTCTCTGTCTGCTCCCCAAACAGAAAATTACCCACCACAGGGAAATCCATGGCCTTAGCCTGAGTGTCCTGTGAGAGGCTAGTACATCTGAGACAAGCAAATCTCCGAAGAGACACAGATGTAGCCATGACTTGTGTTGATACATCATTTGAGTCCACATCAGCATGAAACTGGATTTTAGATGCCTCAATCCCATCAGCAGCCACCTCCTCCAGCTCCTTGGCTAGCTGTGGGGAAGCAATCTGGACTTCTGGTATCTGGCTGTGTAGGCCATACAGTTTGCCTGCCTGAGTCCCAAGGAGGATGCCAAGTACTGTTTTTTGGCCTTAGCATCCACCTTCCTAGAGTCTTAATCTGGGGGGTGTGAAGCCAAATATATGTTAGCCTTGTCACAGGCTGCAGCCTGCACGACCCCAACATGGCTGCATTGTTGGAACAAGAACTCTGTACCTGAGCCTGACGACATATACCTCCTGTACATTCTCTTATCCATAGGAGGTAAAGAATTTGGTGTTTGAAAGATTTTTTGTGTCTGTTTCCCAAAAGATTTATGGAGGGGAATAGACAGCCTTTTGGCTCTGGGATGTCCATCATTTCTACAAAATCAGGCTCCTCTTCTTCCTCAACAGCTTCAACCAGAGGGAGCTGGACGGTCTCTGCCACTTTTTTGTAAAACAAATAGTGGAGTGGGGACTCAAAGCCTGGGAGGGGAAACATTAGAAGGCCAGTCGGGGGAGATGTCCGGTTCAATGGGCTCATCCAGGCCTTCCACACCACTTCCACCACCGTTCCTTCTTTCCTCCAAATCTGGTCTCATAATACTCACCCAGACAATATTCGGAACCGGGGAACCAACTGAACTGAGCCTACCAAGAGGTACGGATCGATGGAACCGGACGAAGTTTTTCTACAATATTTATTGCCCTGGCTATCTTCTGCGTGTTGGACGTTGCAGTTCTGATCCGAACTGGCCGATTTCTTCTTCTTCTTTGCCAGAACCGATCCCATCAGGATTGGTTCTCCTTTGCCTGAAGGAGTATCGCGCAGGTCAGTAGACACTCCTCAGGTTTGGTCGGAACCGAACCGGACTGGCCATCTGGATTAACGGACTTCTCAGCCTCCTTTTCCCCAGGCCCACCCAATCTCTTATCCAGAGTGGCCTTCGGAACATTTCTGCAGATTTGGCAGTCTGAATAGAGGTGGTCAAACCCCAGACAAACACAGGTGGTGTGAGGGTCTGCCTTAGCAAAGGCATCCCCACACTCACTATAGTGCTGAAACCCAGTGGGCCCATTTTTTTTCTTGGGTTTCTCAGACATGGCCAGCCTAACCAATTACTTTCAGCAGCTTAGCGTCAAGTAAGACCCCCATATCAGTTACCAACTGTGTTAATGGGTCATGGAAAACTTTTAAAATTAAGTTTTTGAAACTGATAGCGACCGGCTACACACTAAAATTAAGAATACACAATCGGTTCCAAACCAGACCAACAGACAGACTTTACAATTTCCATGAGAAAATTAAACACTAAAACAAAGTCCACTGCCTACAACACTTACTGTACGAGACAGGGATCTGAACCGAAAGAAAAATAGCAAAAACAGTATTTAAACCGACTGACTTTACCAAACTGAGCGTATGTGAAGGAGAGATCTAGTTACTGTTGAGTTAGGCGAGTAAAGAATCCAATGACTACACTTTGAAGTGCAGCAGACAAAGGTCTGAACTGAGCTCTGAGCCCAACGCTCTATGCTCTGGGCGGAGTTAACCTCTTTCCTCTCTGGGGCAGTTCAAGTGTTGGGCTAAACTGTGTATGTCAGAATATAGCAAGACTACATGTTGTTTGAACATATTTTCTCATTTGTGGGGCAAGATGCGTGAAGGAAGGAAGAAATGAGGTGTCTTTTGAGAAGTGTTAGGTTGCTGAGTAATATGCAGATCACATTGTGAATGACAGTGATGGAAACCTCAGATTCAGGCTTAGAAAGAATGCGACATATCGGTGGCTGCAGCCAAAGGCACAAAAAAAGGCTCTCAGATCATTGTGAGACTTGTGAATTAGCTCACCATGAAAATAATAGAGTGAGATACCTATGCATCAGACAGGAGATTGGACCATGGGCATCTGTGACCACTTCTGAGACATGAACATTGCTCTATCGAAAAAAGCATCCAGAGTGTGCTGGAATGTCAACTTCTCCATGTTTGGAGATTTCAGTGCAGTTTCATGTTTGTCCACAACTACCATGGAAAGAATTTCCTTGGTGTCCAGATCCATGGTGGTATATGTTCAGTACTGCACACAATGTCCCGGACTATCCATAAGACTGTCACCTGTGGGCCAAGTGCAATGTGTTACAAGGATGATAATGCTTGGAGTGCGATTGAAACTGACAGCACTCTGATCATAAAAAATAAACATTTGCATACCCATGATAGCCACTGGTTTGTTTGTTCTTGCTACCATGAGGTCCCTCTCCATTTGACCCCAGTAGGTCTCAATCACTGGGATGGTGTACATTCGTTGGTAACGGTAGAATGAAGATACGCTGATAAAGACATGGTTCATAAACCGATACATAGGTTCATAGGGTATACAAGTCTGAGGGACAGGCCCTTAATTAGACTCGCCATCATTAATTAATGATGGTATACAAATTTGTTCTCACCCATGTATAAGTCAAGTTCTTGTTTAAAAAGATTCAGAGATTGACTTGATACCGCATTTGCTGGGAGAGAGTTCCACAAATGTGGAACTCTTTGTGATACAAAGTTTTTCCTCTGTACTGTTTTACATAATTCAGCATATAATCTGAGATTATGTGATCTAGTACTCTCTAAGGGTGATTGTCTAGTTAAACAGTTGGATTCCAGAAACAATTCATCCTTAAATGCCTTATAGGCCTAACATATATCACCTCTAAGAAACCTATATTTTTGAGAAAAAAGTCCTACATTTCTAAGTCTATCACCATATTCCAAGTGTGCCACTTAGAGACTGACTTAGTCATTTTACGTTGGACTGATTCATACATTTTCACATCATTAATGGCAGTAGGTGAACAAAAGGGGCACAATATTCCATATGTGTTCTAACCATAGTCATATATAATGGAATCAGAACCTCAGCTTCTCGACTTTTTATATGTTTTAAAAAACATCTGAGTATACCATGACATTTTTTAGCAGTGATATTGATATGGAGGTTCCATTTTAGGTTATAAGAGATTGTCACACCCAAATCTCATTCAGAAGTAGTTTCTTCAAGTTAATATTATTTATATGGTAATTGGCCATGCAGTTATTACCTCCCCGATGCATGACTTTACATTTTCCAATATTAAAAACTAATCCATAATAATTTGCCCAAGAATAAAGGTTATTTAGGTTATCCTGGAGCAATTTGACAGATGCTTTATTAGTAACAATTCCTCAAAATTTACTGTCTTCAACATATTTATGGAACCATATACCGCTATTTGCTTGCATATCAGAAATCATGATATTAAATAAAATTGGACAAAGCACAGACACCTGAGGTACTCCACTACTAACAGTACACCAATCGGACCTACATCCACACAGAACTACCCTCTGTATCCTATCCTCCAACCAAGATGAGATCCATTCGATAATATTAGGATGCAAGTGTAATTTGTATAGCTACATACATGAGAATGATTTTACCCAAATTATTGTCAGACATCAATATGGCACTTGCAGTAATCAAATCACCAGCATTTAGTCCATGCCTCAGATGGGGTTGACTCAGCCATTTGTATGCTATGTGCCCAGCTGGACATAACTGGAACAAAAATAATAATTAGAATTTATGCACATAAACAGTTCAATTGAGAAGACAATTTAATAAATGCACAGACACCAACCCAAGTCAAAGTTAAACAGGTTCCAGTACTTCTTGACTTTATGGTAATCCATGTCCACGTTGGTGCATGATATAAATTGACATTTCTGTGCAAGTTCCATGATGTTGTCCATGTGCACCATAAACATGGGTTGTTTGACAGGACTGTGTGAATGAGAAGTCCATGGTGCCACTGTCTTCACATTCAATATTGTCATTCTCATACCCTTGATCGGCCATCTCATCAGAAGGCAGTCCAGGGCATCAACCTCAATGGATGTCACTTCCAATGGATTCAACATAAGGTCAGTACTGTGACAAAAATGGGCAACATAATAGAGTGTAAGATTGCATGTGTGTGATCATGAAGGCAATACTGGAACACAATATATGCACTTATGAGAAAACAATAAGTTGACCAATGTTACTTCTGATCATTCACACAGTCTTCAGGTGGCACCATTGTTTTTTCATCACTCCTGACCCTCTGACAGGCAATAAATGTGTCACAGTCACGGCTAATGCTCATCCTGTGAAACTAAAAAAGACGACATGAAATTGTCATGAAACAGAATAATATATATAATAAAATAAAATGACAATTTGTACATTCTGATGACTTACTGAGTGGTAGACATGTGACAGAAATTTATCATTTGATCATGTCTCTGTGTACCCATAAAATGTAGCAACAACATTTGGTGCCTCTGAGGTGGCAATGTCACTTTCCAAATGGTCTTCTGTATTAAACCTGCATTTATAACACACAGAGACAAATGCTAACCAAAATAATAATGTCAAATGATAACATTTATTTCAAAATGCGACGCCACACTTGCTGAAGCTTACATGTGGCTAGCTGCAATATCACTAAGGTCACGGGAATGACCCGTGGAGGTGCCATTCACATATGATGTTGTACAGTGGCCCATCCTCATTTTTCCACTTTGTTGTGGGGTTGAATGAAATATGGGTTCATTGGCTATGACCAGTGTATTCTCAATGTTGATTTGATGATACCTGATTGCCAGAAAAATAGAGACTGTAGTAATTCATGTATGTGATGGGAGACAAAAAAGACCATTCTGTTTGCATACATTCACATATACAGTACTCACAAGTCCAGCAAACAGCGTGCAACCTGGGCATGTGTAGTGAGTTTTAGTCTATCCTTTAGCAATACCCAATGCACTATTTCATCACCAATAGCAATACGGGTCTTTGAACATTTTGAATCCAATTCTTTCTTCTACCTTTTATGTGCTGAATCCATTAACTTTAAGGGACAACCCATCTTGGAGCGTTTAGGGGCATTCAGTATTTGGGTGCTTGATGCTGCCATGGGTGCACAACCTGTGTTCCTGCAATACATCATTAAAAAAAATGTGTGTCAGTTTGAACCATGTGTAAATTAGTTACATGGGAAATAAAATTAAACCTCAGTTTCACAACACAAGCTACCAATAATGAATGCAAAATGCCCATCTGTCACAACAAATCAGTACAAGAATTGCATGGTATATACAAAGCCAAATTGATATCTGTCCATTAACAGAATTAATGCATTACCATGTTTTACTGGTGGTATGTGGTTTTTAAGAATGCTTATGGACTATTCGGTCATCACAGCACATGTATTTTGACACAGTTTGTTCATCCTGGGTGAACTTTTGGAATTATGAGCCAATGACACATGCAACATTATCTCCCTTGCTGAGCACTACAAATGCCAAAACTGCAATTCCTGAAAGTAGCCACTACATCCAGTTGAGGCAACTACAGATGGATCAGAGATGGGTGAGTCTCCCACCTTAAGGATGGGTGCATGGGGCTTGGAGGTCATGGAGAAGAGGGCATGTATGATTTTCCAGAAATTTGCATGGTGGTTATCTTTGTTCAGAGCATGGATGCAAAGTACTTGGCCTTTGCACAACTAATAGCTGTGGTTCATCAAAGGCAGGCTTATCCACGAAAACATAAGACACCTCCTAAATCTAATTGAATGGCACCAAAAAAAAAGAAAACCCACACTTGCAGTATTCATGGATGCTGATAAAGCCTTTGACTGGCTGGACTGGGGATTCCTCTGCAAAATTCTGGGAGTGATAAGCCTGGGGAACAAGTTCATAGACAGCATAGGGGCCCTTGATGCTTCAGCATAGGCCACAGTCAGGTTTAACGGCATAACATCCCCTAGATTCCACCTACAGAGAGGTATCTGGCAGGGATGCCCACTCTCTCCCCTCCTTTTTGCCCTGTGCATAGAACCGCTGGCTGTCGTCGTGATAGACAACAAGGGCACAGAGGGTATCTGGGCTGGAGGTAGGAACACAAAGTTTCTTGTAAGCAGATGACACACTCTTCTACATCACTTTGCCCCACACCTTGGTGCCCAACTTGCTTGTGGTACTGGAGGAATATGTCCAAATATCAGGGTATAAGGTAAACATTGACAAGTATGAGACAAATGGGAGAGAGAGAGTTGGAGCAGGGCAACTGCCCATTCAAATGGTCACCAAATAATGTGGTTAGATATCTGGGAGTTAGGATCTCCACCCAAAGGAAATCACTCTGTAAACCAACTTATTCTAAGTTATGGGCTGAGATACAAGAGGATATAAATCGTTGGGATGACGTACCGTTAAGGTTTGGCAGTAGGATAAACACCTATAAAATGAATATACTACCTAGGTTGTTATTCCTGTTCTAGGCTCTGCCAATTGCAATCCCGACAACTTTGGGGGGAAACATAAAAAAAGCCATACTGAAATTTGTTTGGAGTACAGGTAGGCGCAGAACATCAGCTAGGAAACTATCACTGCCCAGGGAGAGAGAGGTGGATTAGCCATGCCTGACCTAAAATTATACTATTTGACAGTGCAGCTGGATCCAGTGGTGACCAGGAATAAGCAGGGTGATGCCTCGGGTTGCAGAGAGATAGTTTCATCCCAGAAGGGCAACATTCCCATTTGCTCTCCCTATGCCACCGACATGTACCTTGTACCAGGCATACTATGAGGGTCACTGTGAAGGCATGGAACATCACAAGTACACCTAATGCCGTCGGCTCATTGACAGCAAGAGTTGAGTGACCCAGACTTCCTTCCCTCCCTTTCGTATCCAGCATACCGTAGATGGAACCGCCATAAGTTGGCTAGATACAGTTCCTTGATACAGAACAACAACATTTTGCCATTCCAGGATCTTCAGACCAAGTTTGCCCTCCCAAACTCAGAGTTTCACCGATACCTCCAAATAAGGCACTACATGCAATCCAATCAAATAGTAGAAAAAGTAGAGAAATAAATGTCCTCCCTAGAGAAATTTCTCTATTGGGTGGTCACCTTGATGATACCAGGGAAAAAGTATCAGGGGCATACAGGGCTGGTCTGGGGACAAACTACAAGATGCTGAAGGACCTCAGAGCAAAATGGCAGGCATAATCGTGGACGGAGTTATTTGCAGAGGTATGGATAAGGGAGTGGGAAAGGGGACGGAGAGTCACAGCGTCTCCTGGTTGGAGAGAATATAAGTATAAGCTTTCAACCATGTTACTTCACACCCCTTCAATCATCCAACACTTTGCATCAACCAACTGGACTTGTGCTGAGAGGTTGCAGACACTCAGGCGCCCACTTTCATATTTTTGTGGCATGCGCACACACGCCACGAATTTCTGGGGTGACAAAATGGGAGAGCTTTCCATATTCGGAGGTGGTCAGCTCCCTGTGGACTTTAAACTATGGGTCCTGGGACAGGTGGGGAAAGAGCTCAGAAACCCTAAGTCCCAAAAACTCTTCAGAATTCTGAGCTTAGTAACTCTCAAGGAGATTACAGCCAATTGGGTGCATAGCATCCCCCCCTACGTTCGACTCTTGAGTTCAGAGGGTGGGAAAGGTCAAGAGAGTGGAAGCCCTTACTGCAAAGCTGAGGTCTCGGATGGATAAACACAGTGAGATGTGGGGTAAGTGGGCAGCAAGTACACAGCACATAGGTTGGAATAGTTAGGAGTAGAAAAGAGTGAGTAGAATGCCTGTGGAGCAGTATTGATGGTGGGATATTGAATAAGAGGAAGAATCAGCATAAATATAGTATTAAGCAAAGAGATGATACTAGGTTGAGAGGAAGGGTGTTCAAAATAAGGACAAATTTAAGTGCACAGTTTGAAAAGTTATAATTTATTTTGTTTATTGCTTGTTGCATCATATTGAGATGGTGGTTCCTGGATTCCCCAGGCAGAAGGTACAATCCATGTCACCTACAAGATAACACTTCGTTAATAAAGGGTAATGGAGGGAGGAAGTATTAAAGCAAACTGGTATAAATAAGATAATCTGGAGGGCCTAGATGTCTGCAGAAACTGTAACACTATATTTCCTTAGAGTAACCATCATGCAGGGTTAGAGCTGTCCAGTAGATAAGGCCATCGTTATTTGTGAATATACCACTGATGTGTAATGGATTCTGCAAGGTGAAGAACGGATGTAATGTACTGTTTTCTCCTTTTCCATAATAAAGATAGTTAAAAAAAAATAATTGTGTCTTTGTAGATTGTGTCCAAACAACCCACCAAGGATCAAGCCCTGCTTTGGTCCATCACAGACTGGAGGCAGTGGTGGTAGTCCTGTATGAGTAAAAGTTCAGGTGTAAAGATTTCCGTAATCCAGTATGCATACTTCTATGAGGTGGGTCACAAGAAACCAGGAAACATGTACCAAGGGAGTAGGACAGGCACCCAGGGGGCTCACAGTTGTCACAGGTGGCAGGAAGGAACAAAACAGTTCTTTCAAGGGGAGCTCCCCAACCCCCACCCTACACCCCCGTCCCCACCCCCAACCCGACACCCCCAGCCACCCACCCCGACACCCTCCCAAACCCCTACCCCATACCCGACCCCGGCAGTGAGTGCTTGCAGCCAAGACCAATGGTGGGATACAGCTGCCTGGTTAAAATTGTCCAGATTCCCATTGTGGTTCAAAACTTGAATTGTGTTATTAGGAATCTTGTGCCACCCTACCTGTTAACCCGATGAAAAATAGGTTGTTGTCATCAACTGGTTTACTCACTGGATAAACAAAGAGGCAAAAACTATTCCCAGGGTTTGTGTTGAAACAGTTGATTTACAGTATGCGGCACCTCATTCTGTCCATACAGACAAAGGATGCAATTGAGTATAATTTTGTTTATGCTGTAACGTTGTATTCAAATTTATAAATAAAATGTCCCTTGACTCACCTTAGGCTGTTCTTGGGACAACAAGGTCTGTACAGCAATTACCTTTGAGGAGACTGCAAAGGTTTAGATTAGGGTTGTCCGGACCCGAAAAGGTCCTTACCCTGATTATTTGGATCTGGATCTAGGAGTGGCAATCCCCAGCTTTGGCAGATACAAGACTGTGAAGCTGCATATTTTCTGTTTATCAACAGTGAGTAATCAAACTTTGTGCTTCATAGACCATTGTTCCTCTTTTTCCACTGTACTTGGATAAAGTAAAATCTACCCCAAATCTGTGCGAAGCTGTTACTGTTCTCATGCCTTGCAATTGTGTGGTCCCCCAAGAGACTGGACACATTGTTCAGGACTGTAGTTTTCCACTAAGCAGTGGTGTTTTTCTTATGCAGGATGTGAAAACCATTCCAAGATGCATACTTAAACTGTTTTAACAGAAGGTTTGATGTTTTACTCAAACAATGGTTTGAGACAGTCGTGGAAACAAAAGGTGTGCAGACCAACATTTGGAGTGAACAGTTCAGCACTATCCGTTCCGTAAGGGCACCTACAAATTCATGTCATGGTGGCCAATGCATGAAGAGAAAGTTTACCCCATGGTTAGTGGTTGCGCTTCTTTTGTGCACCATTGTGCTCTGTCATGGCCAGTTGGCACACTGTCAAAAGTTAAAATCCTATACGATATGGGAAATGTCATTAGTTGCCACTACAAATTGGTGATCAGTTTGCCAGTGAAGAAAATTCTTGGTCCAATAACATATGGGATATGTAGATGTTTACGTTCAATACAAATTTCTGTTGTTCTGACATTGCCTTGTGCCCCGATTTGTAAACCTTGGGGGTCAACTCTTGATTTTGTGTACCATTTTTGAATAAAGTCACACTATACAGCCCGTACATGGTTTGGATAGTCATGTTAATGCTTCCTGTGTGTATTTACTGGTACACCGCTGGACACACAGACACAGCATAGCTAAATGCTGAAGTTCTCTCCTTGGGACATGAGTTTACTTGAGGCATTTGTGAGTTTGCTTTTGTACACCACCACCCCTTTATGACCTCTAGAAATAAAAAGCCTGGCATACGTACTCCAAGCTAGGGATGAGTTAAGGCTGGACATGAATGCTGAGAGCTTGTGGGAGACCATTAAGAAGGGGGTGCAGGAGGCTACTAGGTCCTGCGCAAAGGTAAGGTGCAAGCACTGTAGGACCGGTAAGGCGTGTTGGTGGACCAGGGAGGTTCAGAAGGCGGCGAGAGAAGAAAAGGCTGCCGATACATGTTGAAAGCGCTCAAGGGAGGGGAGAGTATGAGACGATGTCCAGGAGGGTCACCCGGGTGGTAAGAGTGGACAAAGCCAGGATGGAGCAAAACCTGGCCATCGATATCTGGAGGGGGTAAAGGTGTTCTTTACATACATAGGAGAGAAAAGGAAAGCTAGAGCACAGATCAGCAGGATTAGGACAGGGGAGGGATGGGCTCAGGAAGCAGGGGAGCAAGTAGAGGTACTAAATGATTACTTTGCCCCAGTCTTTACTGGTGGAGGCAAGAGATCCTTCTGTCCCGATGGGAGGGAAGGAAGCCCACAGAAATAGGAGGTCACCAAGACTATGGTCGACCAAACGAGGTTAAGATGGGTAGGTGCAGAAACTAGAGGGGGTGGGGACAGGAGGGGCTAGTGGATGGGTGGGGTGGTGCCTGGTTGAGGTAATCACAGTGGATCGGGTGAGGGTGGCTCTCCAGTTGCTAAAGACTGAGAAGGCAACAGGGCCAGATGTGCTGCATCAGAGGGTACTGAGGGAGTTGGTGGATGTACATGCAGCTCCACCAGCTGCACTCTTCAAAAAATCTCTCTGCAGACAGGATGGGTGCCTCAAGACTGGAGGGTGACCCATGTGGTGCCTATCATCCACAAGGGGGGTCTAGAGAGGAGATGGGGAACTACAGGCCTTTAAGCCTAACGTCTATGGTAGGTAAGGTGATGGATGGCATCATCAAGGAGAGCCTTGGGGGGCAGCACAAAAGGTTGGAGCACCTAGACCACAGGTAGTATGGCTTTGTTCCGGGAGATCATGCCAGAACAACCTTGTGGAGTTTTATGACTGGGTGATGGTGGCCCTGGACTGACATAGGCCTCTGGACATCCTCTATCTGGACTTCAGCAAAGCGTTTGATTTTGTACCCCACCATGGACTGCTAACAAAGCTGGGGGTGGTGAGGAGGATCAGTTGCTCAGGTGGGTAGAAAATTGACTTATGGGGTATAGAGAGTAGTGGTTGTGAATAGTCTCCTCTCACAGAAGGGTCAATAAGAGGGGTCCACCAGTGTTCTGCCCAAATACCCAGTTCAATGCCTATGTCTCAGACATAGGGAGGGGTATCAGGAGAAGCTGAGGCTCTTGCAGATGACTCAAAGCAGGGAGCAATAGTGGACAGTAGGAGGGGAGAGTGGTCCTCCCCCAGTGACCTGGATACCCCTGGAGGGGTGGTCAAGAAGATGGGAATTGAAGTTTAATGGTGGGAAGTGTAGGGTGCTGCATCTGGGGTCAGAAACACGGGGCATGCATACGCCTGGGGTGGACACACTGCAAGCCTCATGAGCGAGAGAGACCTGGGGTGGTTGACGTCAAATGAATAACACTGAGAATTGTCAAAGAGACAGTAAAAGCAAATAGGATAATGTGCTACATAGCCAGGGGATTACCTCCAGGAAGAGGGAAGTGATCCTCTTTCTGTATAATGCCCTGGTCAGGGCTGCCCTCCAGTACTGTGTGTAGTTCTGGGAGACCACACCTTAAGAGAGACATAGCACTGCTGGAAAGGGTCCACAGGAGGGCGACCAGGGTGATCTGGGGCATGAGGGAGGTAAGTCCTATGAGCAGAGACTGGAAGAGCTCAACCTGTACACAGGAGAGGAGACACTGGGAAGACATGATAGAGGTCTAAGTACGTAAATGGAATCAAGAAGGGTGGAGCCAAGGAGGTGCTGAGGCTTAAGGGGGTGGGGAACAACCATGGGGCATGTGAGGAAACTGCAGGTGATGGGGAATTACAGGGGTAATGTAGGAGACACTAATTCACTGAGATGGTGGTAGAGCCATGGAACGCACTGCACAGGAGACTGGTGGAACAGGCACAGTGGAGTAATTCTAGAGGGGGTGGGAGAGGCACAGGAGGAAGCTGCAGCCATGAAATTCCCTCTGGTGGGGAGTGCAGAAATCAGCTACCAGTAGGGGCTGGCTACTGAGCAGACATGATAGACCATGAGGCCTATTCTGCAGGCTTTTAGTAGGTTAGCATGTTAGCGGGGGAGAAAGGGTGGGCAAGATAACGGTCGAAAGACAGACATCTATACTTCACTGTGGAAGAGGGGGGTAGCATGTGGACCAGCCTGCACAGTCAGACTGCTGAAGCTGGCACTGTTTAGTATTTTGAGTCAAGAGTTGACATATTTGTGATGTAGTGTGGCATTGAGAGTAACAGCACGAAAAAAGTAAAAATACTACAGTGTTTTCAGAACGAAAGTTAGACCTCCAGCTGGGATGCAAGTATGCTGTTGTTCAGCAGGGAAGGAAGAAAAGAGGAGCCCCAAGTTCATTCAACCAGTGGTCCAAGCTGTGTATGTGCAGTCCAGCAGGGCACGTGTAGGTTTGAAGAGGGACGACTAGATGAAATAGTCTTCTGTATGTAAATATTTTCTCTGAAGGTTGACCATCACAGCACTGCATTGTAAGTGAATATGTTGTATGCAGTTGTATGCCTGCCTGGCTCTTCTGATTCTGAAAAGACAAGGTCCAATTCTTCAAAACTGGACTAAACAGTCCTGGTTTCATTGTCTTAAGATTATGTTTCAGACACGCAACAACATGCCTTCAGGTTCTCATACTGTCAGCCCTGCATTGGCCCTCTGGTTTGCACAAGCGCAAAGGTTGACACAGCCTTGCCATTGCCAACCACCCCCAAGAAGTCCAGGATATCAACATCCTCTCCAGTTCACTAAGTGACCACTCCCCAGTCTTTTTCCCGTGGTTCTCTACCACCAATAAACCGGTACCTAGAACAATTCTGCACCGGCACTTCCGCCCAGGTGGCCTCAGAAAACTCATATTATATCTTGCCCAGATGGACTGGTCCCTCATCAGCTGTACACCGACCACTGACTTGGCTCTGGACCTCTTCAAGCACTCCTTCATCAAGGCCTGCAGCCTCTTCACTCCCTCGCCAGGACCTGCACCAAAACAAAATGTGCCATGGGTCACCCCATCCCTCATCCAGAAACTCAAATAAAGGATACCTCTGGCACATCACTGTTGAATCTGTCAAGCCAGAGGACAGGCAAGCATACAACACCAAGTGCAATAAGTGTATTCGGGCCATTCGACTGGCTAAGGCAGAGCACTATCACTCCACCTTGCCGCCTCCTGGGGTTCAGCCCGAACTTCGAATAACATGAAAGAACTGAACGGGAAGTCTCGCCCCCCGTCCTCCCAACTCTCCATTAACGGTACTGTCACCACAGATCCCCTTGGCATTGCAGACTGCCTTAATACCATGTTCTCCGACCTTAGCGCCATCCTGCCGAGCAGTTTCTTTGACCCTGTCCTGGCTTCTCAGCTCCCGACCCTCCCCTCGCCCACCATTTTATCTTCACACAATATCCCCACTAGAAGCCAGGCCATATCTGCAAAAAGCCCTCAATAGCAATAGCCCCAGTAATGACCCCTTGGACACCAGGATCCTATGTCGGGTCTTAGATGTTTGTTCTGATCCCCCTTACTGACCTACTTAACCACTCACTGTGTCTGGCTCAGTTCCCCTATGCCTGAAAACAGCAGTTATCACACCCATACACAAGAGTGGAATCGGTCCTCCCCAGTAACTACTGACCAATCTCTATCCTACCTCACTCTCTAAAGCGCTTGAAAAAGTGGTAGCAGACCAACTCACTGAGTACCTGACCAAGTTTGATATTATGTGCCTGAGCATGGATTTCGCTTGGGTCACAGCACCACTACTGCTCTCCTGAATTCTCTAACTTCCTGCACTCTCCCTAGACTCTTGGCAACCTCACTAGAGCAGTGTTCATCGACCTCTACAAGGCCTTGACACGGTCTGCCATCCCTCTTGTGTGACTAACCCCTCCACATCAGTTTCTCCGCTGGTCCCCTTGCATGGTTCACCAGCTACCTCTCAGCTAGATTCCAGTGCATAAAATTAACAGCTCCTTGCCCGACATCTGACCTGTCCGCCGAGTACCCCAGGGCTCCATCTGGGACCCTTATCTTTAGTCTATCTTAAGACACTCCCCACCACCTGTACTAGTAGAATAGTCCTCTATGCAAATGGACGCAGTAATATTTTCCTCACACCTAACCCTGCCTCACTACAGGCCTCCCTCCAGCATGCCTTTCACCAAGCAGAACAGTGGTTCACTGATCATAGGTTGGTCATGAACCTAAAAAAGACTAAGACAATGCTCTTCACGCACCACCAAAGCAAAGCCAGAAATGCTCCTCTCCTGATACTTCCCAGCACTATGCACCCCCTAGAGCAAGTGTCCTCCTATAAATACTTGGGTATCACTTTCGAATCTGCCCTCACCTTCCACTCCCACATCAGCTCCCTCTCTGCCACCACCAACACCAGGATCAGACTTCTATATCATGACAGGGATTGCCTTCCCCTGATGCTCTCCAGCTGGCCATCACCTCATCTGTCCTGTCCCTAATGGACTACGGCCTGCCTGTCTATACAGCTATTGACAATACTGTACTTGCCCAAATCCAGCTCTCCATTAACAAGCTTCCAGGCTCCTGACTGGAGCTACCAGGTGCACTCACACCTGTCTGCTGTACTCCACTGCCAACCTGCTTAACCTAGAGTAGAGAATCCACTACCAGACTTTCTTCCTAGCCAGAAAACACTTTCAGGCTGTCCTCCCCGGGAACCCCTCCCTTCACTGGGCCACCTCTACTGTTTCCACCTGCTGTACCTGTAAGGCCACCCTACTGGTACCCAGAACCAGGACGTCCCTAGCCCAGAGGTCCTTCTGCTACAGAGCCCCCTCCTGGAGGAACTCCCTCCCAGCCAATATCACCAACATCCCTAAAATTGGTCCCTTCAAGGCGGCCCTCAGGAGCCACCTATTCGCCACCCACTGCTGTAATTGCACCTAATTTCAGTCTCCCACTCTCCTTTGGACCTTCCCTGTGAGGCCTAACTGACAGTCTCTCTCGGATTCTGACAATATCCCTCGGACTGCTTATATCTACACCCCCGCCTCACTACCTGTCCGCTCTTCCTTCCTGCACTAATACTACTGTTCCCCATAGGGCATTTGTTTGCATACCATATCAGCTCTTGACACCTGTCACCACAATGTGTTCGCTCAATATATGACAGCTCTGCAGACCAAACATTGTATGTCTCTGTACTCTGCTTAACTGAATGCTGCTCATGTATCACTGAGGTGTTATCCTCCTATAACACTTGTCTGAAAATGATGAACTGTTGAGATCCAGGGGTGACATAATATGTTAAAGTTCCTGAAAGGTGATAAACTGTGTCCTGGCATACGCAATGTGAAAACCTTTTGACTGTATGTTTCCTTTGACCTTCAAAGTCCTCAGAGACAAGTACAATGCCTTGTGAGCAGGTCAGACAAAAATGTTAATTCAGTCACAAAATGTGTTTAAATTCCTTTGTACTTTAAAGTCCACAAGTGCAGCTGCTTTAGGAATGGTCAGACGAAAATGTTGAAAATGTTGATTCAGTTACAGGACCCAGCATCACCATGTTTGTAAGACTATTTGCAAGACATATGCTTCCCTGGGGAGGCTTCAAGAAAGTTGATTTAAAATTAAAAAGCTGATACCTGGTGATGATGTTTTGCAGAAATTCAGTCCAGGAGACTTTCACTGATGATGTGTGCAAGAATGGCACAGTGTATTCCAAGCAGAAAAACATGTAAATGAACAAAACAAACATACAGACACAGACAAGCACAAACAGCCCCTACTCAGCCCCAGGAGGAGGATTCAGATGGACTCACTTACTCAGTTAAAGAGCTGGTGACACGCTCAGGAGAACTTTAACAAAATATAATATTTAGATACTGTCCAGCTTATATTTCCCATCAGTGCTGTATTCCTCCTCCCCATTGTTTAATAATGAGGTCATTTGTATGAAAACAGGATTTTTGCTTCTGAAGAGTTTGTCTGCTGCTGCTGCTTTCTCCCTACCTAAAGTCACAGAGCACTGCTTGTGATATCACAGTTACTCCTATGGCAGCAGACTGTGATGTCACAACAGAGGATTATGACTTGAAGTAGGGAGTAAGCTATAGAGGCAGATGGACTCTAAAGGAACTCTAAGGGATAAAGATCATATATTTATACAAATTTCTTAGTAATAAATAATGGAGAGGAGAAATATATAAATATAAATGTAATGTAGGCAGAATTGTGCCTAATTATTATGCTTTTAAAGTTTTATTTGAGGCATCAGTAGCTCTTTAACAAAAACTAATTAAATAAATAGAGATGTATGATGTGGAGCCTGATGTGGAAAACCTAATAAAAATATAAAACTGGTTTCCTAAATGAATTCTGAATACTTTTGATATGGGTCTCTTATTATACCTCAGGTGTCCATAAATAGAATTGAAAGACATTAGCTGTTCATTATATAGACACTGATTATTAACTGGCCTTGCTTTGATGTATTCTTTCCTCTCCCTTCTTCATATTTAATTCTGTTTATACTTCATTCTAATGGGTTTCAAATGGCTCTCTCTGTACATACAGAGGTGGGGAAGTGGGGAAGATGAGGGTACTATGATTATATATTAAAAAATCTATCTTTGGGCTTAAATAGAATTTATACTAGGTCTTACAGAATTTACATTCTTATTTTTATGCTTACGTGAGCTGTGCTTTGCTTTTCATTTTGTTGCTTATCTGTGATATTTCCTCCATGTAGATACTCCATTGTGTATGATATAATTATTATTGTAAGGGACTGAACTTTTTATTTTCTTTTTAAGTACTTTCAGTATTATGAAACAGGAGGACCTTTTTCCAGATGAATTAGAGTATAAGGACTCTTAAATCTAATTTTGTTATTCATTTTATATAATAATCATGACTTCTGGGACTATAAGCCCCATAAATTTCATAATATGAGATGTTATCTGAATAGAGACGTATGTCTTAATTTGAACCCTCTCATCAAAGTTATAATGCAGATAAATTAATTGTCTGTACACTAAATTTGTTGTTATGGTATACTTTCAGTCCCTCCCCCCTTACTCTTCTATAAGGACTCTGGCTAGGTTCCACCAAGCTGCAACGACAACCAAGTTCCTGAAATGTGGCACAGCAACACCAACAATGTCAACAGGTGAAACTTCGGCTTTCAGATATTGAGTGGGGTTTTTTCACCCCCGCACACCCCGATTTTAATATAACAAGCTCTGAGTCAGAGTTTGTTCGAAGGGGGTGAAATACCATCAAAATATGAAACATTTTGCCATCTGGTCCATTACACCAACAACCTCGAAGTTGTCAAGGTAATGGATTTTGATGCCGTTATTTCAATATTTCGATGGTATACGCTCTGGCTACATTATTACTAGACTATTACAAATGTAACACATTTCTGTTTAATGAGGTATTTTCTTTTGAATGTTATCAATGTACGCATTATAGAAGTGACCTTTCAATATGAGATATGCATTGAAAAATTAATAAATTGTAAGTATAAAAAAGAGATTGATTCCCCATTTGCTGGGAGCTAAGGGAATAAAGTATTATGGTATTATAGTGCCTGTATCCCCCAGCCAGCTCTGTGAAGCAAATTATGGACCATTGGGGGCACAGCTCATCCATGATGTACAACACTGGTGAACTCTTCCTCTGAGCTTGATCCTCAGCATAGACTCTATACGGATGATGATTTTGCCCAGATTTCTTTATGTCTTTCATGATGTCCCAGTATCAGTATCAGAAACAGAAACAGATTGAAAGTGGCAAACCACCATTTCTTGTTATGTCTGGGTGAGGAAGCTCCCAGGGGTTTCAAAGACTGATGATCCGGAGAACGGGGTCGGGTTGCACGGCCTGATAGGGATGCCTATTATGTAGCCCTTTGACATTAAAAGTCCATACCCTATGGGTAATTTCTAAGATTGCATCGTAATGAGGAACAGGCAGAGGAGTTGAAAACCAAATTCTTACAGAGAGGTTATGATGGTAGACTTTAGAAGAAGCTAAATTCAAAGCTATACAAAAGAATAGGAATGAATTGTTACATAAGAAGGAAAGAGAAAAGGAAAATGAGTTAAGTACAGTAACATTTACAACAGAGTACAACAATGTAGCTGGTCAGATTAGAAATATTATTTTTTTTTAAATTGGCCAATTCTCCACTCTGGCAATAATGCAGGAATGGCAGTGGATGCAAGATCAAGGATTTCATTTCAGAGAGCTAAAAATCTCAGCGATACCCTTGTCCACAGGAGGCTGAGAGAAGAACCCAGAATAGGGATGAGCTAGTTATCAAACTAACCAAGGGGATATTTCAGATGCACCACATGTAATATCTGTAAATATAGCAATACAGCAAAAACATTTGAGCATCCACAAAATGGGAATTTGTGCATAGAAATATGAGAGTGTATCACATATATACAGCATTTTGTGTGTATGGTTTATGGTGCACATATGATCTTGTTTATGTGGGTTGCAATATGAGACCATTGAAACAGAGGATACAAGAGCATGTCAGATCTATAATGAACAATAGATGTCACAGTCCTGTGGGGACTCACTTCTTTGAATGTCATTCATCAGACTCTAGAGATCTGCATTTCATGGGGTTGAAGCATATACCTGCACAAAAAAAATGAGTGGTGATAGAAAGAACATGCTCCTAAAATGAGTTGTGATTTTAAACCATACTTATGAAGGTTATGATTGTTATTTATTGCAGGCTGACATACTGTATAGTCCCTAGTTAATTTATTTTCTCCAGCTCAGTTTTTATATTCCAATCCCTTTTTCCACCCTGCCCTCTTTTTATCTTTTGCTATTTTTCCATCCTCTTCCTTATTCCTCCATTTTAAACATTTTAACCATAACCCCCACCTCTGTATTTCTCTGGATTTCCAACCTTGTACATTCTTTAGCTGATATTTTTCAAATGTGTAAATCATTCTTTGTACTTTTGCAATGCTAATTTTGTTCTCTTACTGTCTGTTACAGATCTCTTCTACAATACACACTCAGGAGAAAATATAGTGCTGATCCACCTGTATATTTGCCTGGTATAAGTGTTGCTTGATCCTTATTTTACCTCTTCACTTCCTCTCCTTACTCCTGTGTACATGTCTTATACATGTTTTTTCTGTTATTTTGTTTTCAGTAATATATTGTTATTTTTCCCTATCTTTAGATTTTGAACTTTTGCATTAGATTTGACCTCCCTGCTTACAAGCATAAACAGATATGTAATACATTGGTCTTAAAATGTTTAATCATTATGTAAGCAATTGAGATGTATTCTCTAAAACAGTGTTCCCTTGCACTAAGATATTAGATGCTTCTTTGAATAAATACATTTTGGTATTTATTATGTATTAGATGTGATTGCATTAAGTCTATAGGCAGCCTATGATAATTATATTTATGCAGAATGTATTTAATGTGGCATTTCCTAAGTCTTTTAATCACCTTATTTTGTATTAAGTGGACTTATAATTGATGGGTTTTACTATTGGGGCATTTAAATGGTAATATATGAATATTCATGAGACTGCCTGTACAAAAGGTGATGAGTGTTTGAACCTAGCCATGCCCCCTGAGGAAGGGTCTCTTGACCTGAAGTACTGGGGATCGAGTGTGACTAGTGACTGGTCTTTCTCTCACATGTTTCTTTCGTTCACTTTATTGCAGTAAAAATTATTTGACATGCAACACACCTGGGCTGATGCTGTATTAATTGCTTGTTCTCTGGGACGGTGAACAAGCATAGATAAACAGTGTAAGGGAAGAAGCAAAGAAGCAAAGTGATTCTACTCCCCACAGGTGTGTGCAGTTGTTTGGAGCAGTGGCATTTTAACGGGGTGTCCCCCCTTTAATCTGTGCACCCACCAGCTAGTGATTTCACAGTTCACCTTTGTGGAACTTTGTTATTATATAGCCACACAACTACATTGGCATTTGGCAGGTACAGGACCAAAATGGGTGCCAATGGAATTGATTGATTGCTTGATTAAAAATGTATTTTTATACAGGATACAAATTGTTAGGGTTTGATCCCCATTTTCAAAAATGTCCTGTGGTACAATTTACAATACTTACACCAACAACAAAGATCAGACAACATCATAACAATAAAAATATTCTATCAGTTAAAAAAAAAAAAATTATTTAACTAAAATGTATACGTGGCAGTCCCAAGGACTGACTACTCAGAATTAAATGATATAATCACATATTACATCATTTACTAAACTGTGGAATTTCGAAACCAAATGTATTTCACAATATAAACAAAAGAAAGAAAATCTTTCAGAGGGGTTACATTTATGAATACATTCTTAATCAGCAGGGGATTCTATCTATAACAGGAACATACTGAACTAAAATGATTGTACAATAGTAGCTTGAAAGTTGGTAAACTACTGTAGCTACTGACTTCAGTTTGTATGGAAATGCATTCCAACTTATTGCTAAGCTATTTTAAAGTAAAGTTACCAAGTCTATTACAGGATTTAATTAAAGGAATTTTTGAGAGGTTCCTCTCAAAGTAATCAACTGTTTTAAATGACGCTGTCTCTACCAAATATGCTAGTGGATGTGTTTTTACTGGTTGTATAAGTTTATGACAGAATATTGTCCACTGATAATCTTCTGTTCTTGTGGTTTAAAGGTGATAGGAACTGTTTTTTACCTCTAGATGCTCTCCAGTTGTTTTTTATTGGATATCCTGTATTCTGATATACTTTTGACCTTTTTTTGTTAAATTAATAATCTAATTATGTTGCTTTTGTGACTACCCTGAATCCCTCTCTGTTCAGCAGTTGCTGCTGTCTTTCATACTGCTTGAACATTCAATGACATCACAAACTCCATTCCAGGCCATTCAGATGAATGGCCTGGAATGGGAGTCTGTGATGTCATAGAATGTCTTAGAGATATGAAAATTAAGAGCAGTAGCTGTTGAGGAGAGTGGAACTCTATGTAGATTTGAGGGCACCACAAAGCTACATTATTTATTTATCAATAAATTATCAAAGCATATCAGCATACATAACTGCCATGGAAAGGAAGATGGAAGGGCAGTTAAATATGAAAAATAATTTCATATTTCCTTTAGCCATCCAAGTTTACTATAAATATTGCATTGATGAGTGCCATAGGCACTTTTGTAATGAACTTTCCCAGTCTGTAACAGGTTTTATCCAATCTATCAAGAGCTGTCTGGGTAGAATTCATATATACAACCGAGCCATAAGTTAATATTGGCATTATCGATTGTTGTACCAATTTCTTCCTTAGCTCTACTGTAAGTGATCCAGACACCCATCTCATTACTCCCAGCCTTTGACTCTTTTTTTTAACTTGCTGATGTAAATTATCTATATATGTTAATCTAGTCTCTACCGTAACTCCCAGGTATTTATAGCTTTGAACATTTGTTATGCTACTTCCATCAACAAACTGAATTTTCAACTCCAGTGTTCTATCTTGAACATGACCCACCAAAAACAACATACATTGAGGTTTTGTTTGTGTTTAATAATAATCCTGAGCTCCTCATCCAGTTTTCCATAATTGTCAGATCTGTCTGGAGCTGCTGTTTCAGACCCTTGTGGTCACTTGTAGACACCACAAGTACGGTGTCATCTGTGTAAAGTCTTATCCCACTGTGTTTCATTTGTGTTGGTAATTCATTTATATATATATGTTGAACAATATGAGATATTCTACCTTTTAATGTCATGGTCTGCTATCTGTTTTGCCAAGCAACCATGGGATCTGTTATGGGAACCCAGAATCCTTGGATCTGGGTGGTCCATGAGGCATGGCAGAATACTGTACCTGCAGGTGGCTGTCCTCCTTGAGTATTTGATATTTCTGTGTTTCATTGTCTGTCTGGACTCTTTTCTACCAGCCTGTCTTAATCATACTTATCTTGCTAGGGCCACAAGAATCTCCTCTAAATTATTCAATTTTATTCAGTGTACTCAGACACAATTAGGTCCTTTGAAAAAATGCAGTAGCAATATGGTCTGGAGTATAGGGACTTTTAGCAGTACCTTTAGGTCTGCATATTTCGATGTCCCAGCCCCCTGAGGTCCGTGATCAATCCCAGATGTGCCACCCATTATTGTGGCTTCAGTAACACATATTAAGACTCAGAACACCAGTCACCACATTTCTCTTCTCTATAGAGCCTTTCAGGAGATACAAGCTCACGATTCATTAAATATACTGTAGTGGTGAAGTGGGCAGTAAAGTTTAACCATATGATAGCACAAGTAGACTGGGAGAAGGCATGTTATGAGGCTAGTAAGATTACATCCTCTCATGTGGAAGGAATATTATTGGAAGCACATTACACACTTCTACTGTACACTTGTTATTATCACTAAGTATGGCAGGGTATGTCAGCAGCATGTTGGAGGCTATGTGGGGAGGTAAACAGCATCACACACATATGTAATGTGGGCCTGCTGTGTGTTAGCCTCATTTTTACTAGAGCTGAATGAAGCCCTATCTAAGGTTTTCATTTTCCAAATCATCTGACACACAACATATATATTGCACTTGTACCTGAGGGCAGGAATAAACATATTATATATTTATCAGGAATATTGCTATTAGCATCTGTCACAAACTGGCTGTCCCCCAAAACTCAGTCTGCACTGCTAGCAGTTTGCATATCCCTTCAGATGCCTGAAAGGCTTACCTTGGTATGCCACCACTGTTCAACGTATCTCTCATTCAGGTTATCTCTAGGATCAAATCCCTCTAGAACCATTGCTCATGCAGTATGGTGCTCTTTCCCAAAGGGCAAACGAACCACCCCTTTTGTCATAGCTGAGAACACTTTGCTTTACTGTTGATATGGTAACTTTGTAGCCTGTCTTCAAAAACAGATCACAGACTTGCCAATTTCTCCTGGTTATCTATACTTTGACTCAGTCACAGAAAGCATGAAGTAATATTTACTACACCACAATATTTACATCTGTTACAGGATAATACACACTAAAGACTATGGAGAATATAATATTTGTACAGAGATAAAAATAAACCCTTCAAAAAAGATAGCGATCACACAGGAAAACCTTACTCAAAGTTAACTGAATTCTAAGTAGAGTAGAAGAAGCTTACTAGTTCAAAATCCCAATATGACTGAATTATCATTGCAAACATACAACAAAATTACCTTTGGCTGGCTATCCATTATCCCCCATCACTGGACAGTTCTCTTTGACATCACACCCTATCTCTGCCTTTGATCTCTGGAGACCACCCTTTTTCTCAGTCTGGTCCAACCCAGAATTCTGTATTTGCCCAGGCTTGCATTATTATCCTAGCTGTTTAGCACAGCTGGAAATGTCTTACTCTGCCTTTGCCCTTTTTACATTCAAAACATGTATTTTTTTATGAAAGTGACTCAGTGCTCTGAAGTTTACCCAAAACAAAGGGCCTTTACAGGCTAGGAAAAGAATTAATTAAACAAAGGCCCTTCTAACTAAGTGCCCCAAAGCTTGGGCTACAGAGGAATGTCATTTTTAGTTTCAAACCAGACCTCCCACCCCAGCTAAAATAAGAGGCATAGATGATTATAAAAATAAAAAAAATGAAATAAAAACAAACATTGCAAGTTGTCACAGCATCAAAAAATGCATTACCAGAAAATGTCTGACTCTGCATGAGATAATTATCCAGGAATGAAGGAACGTGGTTAATAATATTTACAAGATAGAAAAGCTAACATTTGCTTTGAATGATACAGCTGATACATTTACTTCCTATTGGAATATCTGGGTATTGTATGTCATGCCTTCTGATGCGTTTTTTTTTTTATGACATACTCAGGTATATATGTGGTCTGTGGAGAATGAGGCCGAACGCCTTGACGCTCTCCCCTTCCTTCCAGCCTAATCCCCAGTCAAAAGCTACTGTTATAGCACTTTCCTTTTCAGAAACTGTGGCAGCAGGAGAGATAGAAGATCTTTTGAATAGTGGACTTTCTTATGTGTAATGGCATGCACCTCCTTGCATCTAATGAATATGTATGATGTTTGTATCCCTATGCTTGTCTATACTCAAAAGTGTTTTTTACTAAAACAAAATTTGCAGAAAGAAAGAAGGAAAATGCTGCAGTTCAACCCAGTGCCATGGCAGGGGACTGTCCTGCTGACATCTGGGAGATCAGGGTTCTTGTGCAATCCCTAGAATCCCAAGCTGGAGGCCAGAACCAGATGAGGAATTAACGTATTGAGGCGGTGAAGTGCTTGGCTCCTGGTGATGAGGGAGGGCTGGGGTGCCTGGTATCCATGCCCCTCTGCCATCTAACCAAGGAGCTGCAATGTTATCAGCTGGGTAGCAGCCAATCACCCATCATGCTGGCTGGAGGCAAGGTGCAGCCATGGCATTGATCTAATATTATGCTCTTATATCAATATTCCTCACAAATGTAAGCTGAAAGCCCATCTAGTTTACTCATCACTATCTCAGTGAACTGTGCCCTTCTATTACCTTAATGTTCATTAACTGATCTGAATTCTGATGGTGACGTGTATGCTAGGCATCATAGCTGTACTTTTCAAACATTATTTTAAATGTTTGCTCACTCATTTTTAAAAGTGACTTACTTTCCCTTGTTAGTCTCAATGCCTGCTATTAGCAGATACTGTTATCAGGTAATGCATGAAAATTGCTAGATGACCAAGCACGAGTTTACAGGTGATTTGGCACAATTCAGTAATGTGGGGCCTTACCAGTGATCTGTAAATGGGAATTACCACATCTCTGTGGCAGGACACAACATTTCTCTGGATACAAGGAAGGAACTGGAAGGGGACAGGATCAGTTGTGTTCCAGGACAGTAGCTGCTGCTTGTTGTTTTTACAGGGTTCTTGTGGGTTTTACTTGGTAGAAGGTTATTTCTTTGTGTTTTTAGTGAAGCTGATTGAATTGGAGACCTGTTTCCTTTGGCAACAAACATATTTTGGGGGCTTTGGGTTGAATTTTGATTCATTGTTGCTGACTTCAGTAGCTGCAAATATTACTGCATAGTGGGGGAAGGGTGTTAATGGTCTGGCCAGGTCTCACTCAGCTAATTGACTGGAGGCAGAGCTGAATCAGGTTTGTGGTGTTGGCTGCTTTCTCTCCTCAGAAGGAACTGGAAGGGGACAGGATCAGTTGTGTTCCAGGACAGTAGCTGCTGCTTGTTGTTTTTACAGGGTTCTTGTGGATTTTACTTGGTAGAAGGTTATTTCTTTGCTTTACTTCTAAGGGCTAGCAGGGTATTGTTGTGGGGGCTGTTGGAAGTTTGAAACTGGTTTGGTGGCTGTAAGTGGGCTCATTTGTTGGATATTTCACTGTGTAACTGGCTGCACTGGTGGAGGCCTATTTCTTCTGATTTAAAACCTATTTGGTGGGATTTGCTTGGGCCTGGGTATTTGGCTGCTGGGCTTGGAGGGAGACACAGGGCTGATACACTCTCTCTTGAGTCGGGTGTCTGCTCAAGACCCTCCCAGAGTTCTGCTAATTTATAGGAAACACCTGCCTGCAATTGGAGGAAAAGGCTGCAGGTGCAGCTCATGTAGTTCTAGCCGCTGGTGGTTGGATTTAAAGGCCGGGAGAGAGGAGCTTAGGTAGTTGTTCATTTCCCTTATAAGTTTACTGTGTTGTACTGCACCTAGTAACAGGGTTACCGGTGTACTGTGGGACTGTATCTAAGATTAGTGGGTGACCTGATTAGGCAGTAGGGATGTATCTTGGACTGGGGGGAACCTGGTGGCTCACTCAAGGAAACCTACTTGGAAGGGGATGGAACCACATGGCATTAGGGCCAGCATCTTTGGGAGGGTGGTGGGGTGCACAGGGTGTGGAGCAGCCATGATACTGGACTGGGCTTGGAAGTTTGGTGGTTGCCCAGTGTGCTACCAGCTGGCACACCTAGGGAGGAGGTTGCGGGGATTAGGAGACAGCTGGGGGAAGGGGGGAGGTACGGTTGGGGAAGGGGGCAGGGGATCTCCCAGAGGGTTACACCAAGCACTGGGGGCAGCAGCATAGGGAAAGGAGTGCAGGAGAATACTCAGGGGTCACATAGGGACCCTGGCAGAGGGGGTCCAAAAGGACACTACCAAGGAAGCAGGCAGGTAACTGGGGACCCTCACAAAGGAGGGACAGAGGGACAACATTCTCAGGGAAGTAGGCAGATGGCCAGGGCTGGACAGAAGGAAGCAAGGCGGGGAGGTGGATCAGATCTTACACTCAACAACCACTTCAATTCTCTTCTTCTGCCTCGAGGATGAGGGGTGATGTAGCCATGACAGGGGTGGTTAGAGATGGAAAGGGAGTGGGGGCAGGAGGCAGGGGCCAGATAGCAGGAAGAACAGGGGGAACCTGGAATGCAGGAAAATGGGGGAGCAGTGAATCAGAGCAGGAGGGGCAGGGGAAGAGGAGGAAAGTGCAATGAGAACACCAGTTGGGAGGAAAGGTAAAGGAGAAGGACCAGAAGTACAAGGAGGATTTAGTAAAGGGAGCTGAAGGTTTAGGCCAGGGGAGCACAACAAGCAAGGAGGGACTAAATGGAGACAGCAAGGAAGGGAGGACGAGCCAGGCTAGTTTAGCAGATGGGGGAGAAGGACCAGTTGCGAGCAGTGAGTGGGGAGTTAGCAAGGTACAGAAGGATACTCAGGAGGAGGAGAGGCATAGGATTGGAGGAGAGGGGGTGGTCAGGGTAAATAAGGATGGGGTGGCATGTGGCACCCAGATAGGGGGAGGAACAAGGAGCCGGCTGGGTGGTGGGGCCAGTAGAAAGGATGAGGGACATGGAAGGGGGAATGGAGGAAAAGGAGCGGTCAGAGTGCTCCTGTTGGGGGATTCTATGATCAGGGATATCAAATGGGATAGGGAGGGAGAAGCCTGGCCAGTTAGAACAAAATGCTTCCCTTGACTAACGGTGCACAGGGCTAAGCACGAGGTATATAAGCTGGCAAAGGATTGTGGGGGTTCCCCGGACATACTGGTCCACCTGGGTACAAATGACATTGAGGGAAATAGCGAGCTAGAGATACAGGCAAGATTCAGAGAGCTTGCCAGGGTCTGTCATGACATAGGATGCACAGTTTCCTTCTCAGAAATCCTGCCAGTGCCAAGGGCTAGTGGGGAGCACAAAAGGAAGATTAGGGAGATAAACCAGTGGCTCAGGGAGTGGTGTGAGGCCAGAGGGTATGGGTTGATGGGGGATTGGGGGGAGACCTGGGAGGATAAGGAGCTGTATGCTAGAGATAGACTCCATCTCTATTTGGAGGGGAGGGGAATCCTTAAGTTGAAAATAGAGAGGTTCATTGGTGAAAAGTGGGGTTTAAACTTGTGAAGGGGGGCGGGATGGGAGAAAAGGCTGTCAAGGGGGTGCTGATAAAGGAGGGACTCTGTCTCCACCCCCCTTGGGAGCTGGAGGATTACAGGAAAAGGCCGACTGGTAAAGTGCAGACCAGGGGAAAACAGAATCCCCATGGGAACACGAGCAGGGGAAATGGAAGTATAGGGAAAGGGTGGAAGGTAGTCCTGCTAAATGCCAGGAGCTTGGGAAATAAAATGCCTGAGCTCCAGGCGATGCTAACTGAGGGAGCAGTAGATATGGCAGTGGTCACTGAGACCTGGGCCACTGCAGAGCACGACTGGGACCTGAACCTGGAGGGTTACACTATGTTCAGGAAGGACAGGGGGGAGGGAAGGGGAGGAGGGGTAGCAATGATAGTCAGAAACTGCATTAGCATAGGGGAGTAGAGGAGGCGGAGGGACCGTGGAAGCAATTGGGTCACCTTGATAACAGGGGGCAAGAGAGTAAAATAGAGTGGTATATAAACCCCTGCCCTGGCGGAGGAGCTGGAGGAGAGTCTGGTGGCAGATGTTGGGAGACACTGCAGACTGGGCAGAGGAATGGTGGTGGTGTTGGGGGACTTAAACATGCCAGGAACAGACTGGGAGACTATGACATCTTCTGTGACCAGGGAACAGAGGTTGTTGGATGTCTTTCAAGACGCGTTCCTAACTCAGCAGGTGGGGGAACCGACCAGGGAGGCACGGGTACTGGATGTGGTCCTGGCAGACAGTGACCAGATTAGGGGCCTGGAGGTAAGGGACCCGTTGGCGGGGAGTGACCATGCCACGGTCTGGTTCTGCCTGGACCTAGGAGGGCTAGAAAGCTGCACAAAGACGGAGGTAACTGACTTCAGGGGAACGGATTTTAAGGAAATGGGAAGGATCCTTAAGGAGCATTTGGATGGGATTGGGTCAGACATGGGCGCTGATAGTAGGTGGGAAATCATCAGGAGAAGTGCAAGATGCTACCAGCACCTGTGCAAGAGTAAGGCAAAATGCGGTGAGGCCGAAAACCCTGCTGGTGGACCAGGGAGGTCCAGGAGATGGTGCAGGAAAGATGGCAGCCTATAGGCAATTCAAGTGCTCAGGAGTGAAAGGGATTGAGGGAGTATGAGCTGATTACTAGAAGGGCCACTAGGGTGGTGAGGCGGCTAAGGCAAGGAAGGAGCAGAACCTGGCCAGGAAATCAGGAGAGGAACAAGGGTTCTTTAGATACATTGGGGAAAACAAAGGGTGAAGGGGCAGATTAGCAGGATTAAATCAGGGAGATGAGGCAAGACCCGGGGAGCAGGCTGAGGTACTAAATGAGTACTTCACCTCAGTTTCCACCAAGGAAAATGGGGTGCTGCATCATACATGGGAGGAGACAGAGATACTGAGGAGGGGACCCTTACCGATCAGCGGGTCTGGGAGAGGGAGGCATCACTGGCAGGAGGGAGGGCTAAGCAGGGAGAAGAGGTACTGGAAGTGGAAATCACAGCAGAGAGAGTGAGGGAAGCCCTCAGCTCCCTTAAGACAGAAAAAGCACCGGGGCCGGATAAATTACATCCCAGAGTGCTGAAGGAACTTGCGGATCTCCTGGCGAAACCCCTAGCGGAGCTTTTCACCATCTCTCTGAGGACAGGGTGGGTGCCCCAGGACTGGAAGGTGGCGCATATAGTGCCTATCCACAAGGGGGGATCAAGGGAGGTGGCAGAGAACTACAGGCCTGTCAGCCTGACATCGGTGGTGGGCAAGGTGATGGAGGGCATTGTCAAGGAGAGGCTAGGGGGACCTGGAAAAGTCAGGGTGCCTGGACGATAGACAGCATGGCTTCGTCTTGGGGAAATTGTGTCAGACAAACCTTGTGGAGTTCTATGACTGGGTGACGTGCCTTGGACCTTGGTAGACCAGTGGACATCCTCTTTCTAGACTTCAGCAAGGCATTTGACTCTGTTCCTCACATGGGCCTGTTGGATAAGCTGGGAGAAATGGGGGTGGGGAACCAGATGATCAGATGGATAGGCAATTGGCTCCATGACCGGACCCAGAGGGTCATAGTTGGCGGGATAGTCTCATCCCCAAAGAGGGTCATTAGTGGGGTCCCACAGGGATCAGTCCTTGGTCCCCTCCTGTTCAACGCCTACGTCTCTGACATAAGGACAGGAATCAGGAGTGAGATGAGTCTCTTTGCAGATGACTCAAAACTGGGGCGGTGGTGGATGGGGAGGAGGGGAAGGTGGCCCTACAGGGGGACCTGGAGGCTCTGGAAAGATGGTCTAGAAAGTGGAAGCTGAGGTTCAGTGCAGGGAAATGCAAGGTACTCCACCTGGGGGCCAGAAACCCGGGCCAAGTGTACACCTGGCGGGGGCAATGCTACAAGTCTCGATGGCTGAGAGGGACCTGGGGGTGGTGGTGGATGTCAAAATGAACAACTCGGAGACTTGTAGGAGGGCAGCAGCCAAGGCCAACAGGATGCTGGGATGCATCGCTAGGGGGATCACCTCCAGAAGGAGGGAAGTGATGCTTCCTCTGTATAACTGCTTGGTGAGGCCACACCTTGAGTACTGCGTGCAGTTTTGGAGGCCACACTTAAAGAGGGACATTAAACTCCTGGAGAGGGTCCAGAGGAGGGCAACCAAAATGATTTGGGGCTTGGGGGACAGGACCTATGAGGAGAGGGCTCAAAGAGCTAAATATGTACACATTGGAAGAGAGAAGGACCGGGGACATGATAGAGGTCTTTAAGTACATGAAGAGGGTAAATGGGGAGGAACAGTCAGGGTGCTTCGAAGGAAGGAGGAGGAGGGGCCACTAGAGGACATGGGTGGAAGCTGGAAGGGGGAAGATTCAGGGGAGAAAGGAGGAGGTGCTACTTCACTGAGAGGGTGGTGGAGCCATGGAATGCACTACCTAGGGGGCTGGTGGAGGCAGAGACGGTGGAGGGGTTCAAGAGGGGCTGGGACAGGTACAGGGGAAGGGTTCTGGAAGCAAAATCCAATGTAGCAAGAATATCCGGAACTGGGAAGGGAGAAGCCAGAGAAGGCGAGGGGCAGCAAGGTCAGCACCCAGGATGGGGGCTGACCAATCGAGCAGACTCGAAAGACCGTTAGGCCTATTCTGCTGGCATTTTAGTATGTTAGTATGCTAGTATACAGCCCAGAATTTGGTTACATTTCCTAACTACCTCCTCACATTTAGATTCCCTGTTTCGGAGTGTTAGACACAATTTCTCCAGGAACTCTCATTTGTGGATGTTGGTAGCATTTTTCAGTTTAAAGATTATTCTCTCTGCATTATTGCACCCAAAGTGTACTACTTGTACTTTTCAATATTAAAACATATTTGCTCATATCTACTTCTCTGTCAACATAACTAGTTCAATATGGATTAAAGATTTGACCCAGTTTAGAGTCATCTGCAAACGTTGTCATCCAGCCAGCATTTGCATATTGCATATCACTTGTGTACTGAGTAAACAGTGTTGGTCCAAGTGCTGAACCTGAGAGACTCCACTAGCAACTTTACCCCAGTCTGATAGGAAACCGTTTACCCTGGCTCTTTGCCTTCTGTTTCCCAATCAAACTGTAATCCATCCAATAATATTGTGCTTTAACCCTATGTTATTTCATTTGAGGATCAGTTCCTTTTGAGGGATAGTATCATAAGCCTTGCTGTAGTCTAAGTAAATCACATTCACAGCTTCTCCTTCTTGCAGTGCTTTTACTCAGTGGTTCAAAGAATGTGATTAGGTTTGTCAGATATCACCTGCCACTAGTGAATGTGTGCTGAGTCTGATCTGACTTGTTCCCACATAAAAAAACTCAACTTTACCTGTGACTGCACACGCAATCAGTTGTGTCAGCTCAGTTCGACCTTTGCTGAGTCATTTACAGCTCATGGTTCGCTACTTGCGAGCTGCCACTCTTTCTAATCATTTCTTTTTACCGAGTACCGTGTTTGTACTATTTAACACTCGTCTGAAGTTTATAACCTGTGGATGGGTAAATAAACAATATCACTCACAGGTCAAGAGCTACATATTTTATCACCGATACATAAGTTTTTCTATAATTAAGCCGTTTTTGACTCATGGAGCCTTCTGTTTAGGCATCTCTTTTAACCCACATAACATAGGTTCTTACTAGATATTTATACTTGATCCCGACTTTGCAGTTGCTATAATATTGGTTGCACTCCTTTTAACTCAACCTTAAGATTTTAGGTTTGCTCCCCTGTTTCGTACCCCTAGGAGTTTTATTCCTTATTACTGCATGTTTTTGTTTACGTTTAAGTTTATTCATACAGAGGATTCATTACGGTGATCTATGGAACCTGAAGACCTTGATTCTCGGACTTATCAAGGGGCTAGCGATCTCCATGTTTGTTGAAAACAGAACTCGGACTTCAGAATACGTTACTTTTTCTGGCCATCGCATTGTGAGATCCTGACCTCTTCCGTGGACCCTCAGTGGAGATATCTAGAGGCATTTCCAGCTAAATGGTAAAATAAAAACAATGTTTGTGATATTGCATTCAGGCGGGTCTGCAGAGACTGATTTTAAGGACTTGCTGAAGAGCTCACTTTTGTTAAGACATAAAGGAATAAAGGAAGTGAACTTAAAAGTGACTTTTTTGTCAGCTCAGGACAAACTCTTTGTACTTTTTATTGTCTAAGCCTTCAACTGTTTGGGGACTTATACCTCATACAATTCTTTTTTTTAAGATGGATACTCGTAGTGGTAAAATAGTGGAAAAAGATATTAAGGGGAAGGGGAAAATGTTTTTTACTCATACTGAAAATAATGATGGTAACAATGGTAATATCGGTAAAAAATGTATTGGCACCAGGGGATTACAAACTTGTAGTGGCCATGAAAGGAAAAGAAAAATGGCTGTGTGTTTACACAGGAATTAGTTATTTCAGCATCTACCCCTAAAGACCGCTCGAATCAAATTTTTCCCATTACCTCTGTATCAGTCTAGGGAGGAGTTGGTGAATGATCCCAAATAGAAAGCTCTTATTCAAACACCAAAAGTAGCTTGAGGGCCTTAACCTTGGACAACTCAGAACTACCGAGTTTGAATGGAACTTTGAAATCTGATTTAAATGCAGAAGTAAAAAATGATAGATATGTAAACCCAGTTACTCCTAATATTGGAATTAAAACTAAAGGAGAGAGAGAAGTTAAGAAAGGAATAAGCCCAACAGTCAAACACACCACAAGGTAAAATAACTGATTTTTTTTTTTTTTTACACACAATCTTAAGAAAAAAACGTTAAATTACCCACAAAACAGCCTCACTTCTACACAAATTCTGAATGATCACCCTTTTAACAAAGAGCCAGAAATTTCACTGTACCCAACACAGATCAAACTCTTTAGCCCTGGGCAATCCAAATGCAGTATAGATAAATATTTGAATCACTCATTAGACTCACCTATACTGACTGGATCTCCTGAAAGAGTGTTCACTAAGTTAGACAAGGAAGTAGAAGCTATAGAAATAAATCCAGAACTTTTAAAACAATGCCCAGACACAATTTCAAAATATACGATTAAAGCATTATCACACCCAATAATGGCCAATATAGTCCTTTTAGAGGCATATAATGGCCTAAAACGTCACATTGAAAGATTATCTGATTTCATAGTTAACTTTATTTCAGAACAGAATGAAAAATTTGAAAGTCTGGGGAAAATAATTCAAATAAATCAATGCGAAGACCCTCTTTCTCCTCCATTTTCATCCCCTCTTCTCCAAAAAACAAAACAAGAGAGCCAATAAGAACAAAAAGGGACATATAGTCAATAAGAACAGAAAATCCAATAAACTTAAAAAGAAACTTTCTAAACAAACCAAAAAGGAAAAACTAGATGGCAAAAAACCTGGAAATTTTCTCAACAAGTCCAATATTAATTTAGATGACAAGAACCTAGGGGGACCATGGACTGAGAACCATCTTGTTGAGCTATCAACATTTCACTTAACAAATGAACCAATTAACTTGAGGAATCTTAATGGTCACGAGGCAGTAAGGAAAAAGGAAAATCCTAATTTAGGACTAGATTTGAATCCTCCTTTACTACAGGAATCCATTAAGCACTCATTTCCCTCCACTTCCCCGTACCCCAAACAGTTAACTTCCATAGGAAATTAGGTGGTCTTCAAATTTGAAAACATATACCTAAAAACCTATGAAACTAATGATATGCTTCAATCCCTAATGGTTCACTTGTTTCAATCAGAGTTAGAACTCCCAGAGGCAGCAAATAATATTAGGTGTGTCTATCGTGATAAAACAGTTTCTAATTTTCTTGTGTATGTACTTTTAACAAATATGGACCCTGCTAAAAAAAGCTGGGCTAAACAATGCCTGTTAAATAAATTAGACATTTCAATCTCTTCTCCTGTAAACTGGTTAACCATTTGGAAACATGTGTATGGGTTTGACAACTTATCTCCACCATCTCTTACAATGGAACTTATATGTTCTACTTTATCAACTTTAAACTGGAATTTGGTAGGAGGATTCAAACAAACTACCTTTCCCTGTTTGGTGTTGAAATATTCGAAGGGGAAGAAAATCAGTTACTCTCTTCTTTTATTAGGTCTCTTCTTAAAGTCTGCACAGACATAGAATTTTCCCCTTTGGAGCTAGGGATTATTAAGAGAGCACATACAGAAATTACAGATACTCAAATACTGTAGACATTGAAATAAAATCTCCACTTTTATTCAGGGACTTATTGTCCAAGGCTCACATACTAGATAGAGTACACATGCACTTGATTGAATCCCATTTACTGGTTACTACCAATAAGTCCAATCGGGAGCAGAACAAGGGCTGGTGACGATTAACCTTAGAATATCTCCTTTCATCCAATTATTGCAAGAAAGAGAGCATAGTCCAGAAACATTTAGTCTCAATTGATTTTGTTAGCCTTTTGACATGGAATATAGCTGGCTTAGGGACAAAACTAAACGATACCCACTGGAAGGATTTAGTCATGCAATCAGAAATAATGTTATTCTAAGAAACAAGGATGTCCGCTGAAGTATTCCTCAATGGTTATGAGGCATTCAGTTTACCAGCTATAAGGGAAAAACAGTTTGGTAGATTAAAGGTAGATCAAACTACCTTTGTCAAAATCAGAAATGGTATTCAAGTTCTCCATCAAAATGCTTTCAAAAACATCTCTCTGTTAAAACGTAATTAAATGGGACTCATTCACTTTCTTGGTTGTGAATGTATACTGAGTCCTCCCAGAAAAGTTTTGAAAAATCAATGGGCTGCGCTTAAACAGATTATTGACTCCATAGCCCAGATATTCAAACTGCGCCCAAAAGTGGGCAATAGCAGGAGCAAGTGAAGTCCATTGCGCTCTATGCGAAGAGGCACGATATTCAAAAACTGAGCCGCCAAGATGCGCCTACAGCCGACGACTGAATATCGCACTACCTGCTCCATAGCGCAACTAAGGAGGGGAAGCTGAGCAGATCTGATGTGCCATAGTGCAACAAGGGATGTTCAGCTGAGCAGTCCAGAGGCACCATAGCGCAACCAAGGATGCCCCCAGCAGCAGTGCAGCAATGCAACTGCACAAACAGGGATGAGGGGCCCACCACCCATGCCACAGATGGGCAGAGGAACACACATCAGAACAGACATTTTCCCCTATACCCCATGCACTGCACAACTGGGGAGGGGGGCTGAATAACCACTGGCCCATGGAGACAACCAACCAACACACAGCCGGGCCATGGTGCCCCATCACACCCCTGGCAAGCTGTGACTGGCACACAAGGAGGGCCGACCACCCTGTGCCACATCATCCCCCCAATGCAAAGCACACACTGCACCATGACCCCCAGACACCCTGCCCAGGAGCAGCATCCAGCACTGCAGGAAACACCATGCATGCCACCACCCCCACTGTAGCAATGCAACCCTGTGCACCACAGAACCATGCAAGGCAGCCCCACCATGAGCAGCCATCAGCGAGTGGCAGCACACAGCGATGCAACGGCATACACAGTGCCACCATGCACACCCCCCCGAGGTACAGCTGAGAGACCGACCATGCGTCGGCACACGAGATAGCCCACACGTGACAGGGCATGCCCCGGACACCACCACCAGTGGTACAGCACCCTGCACACCCTCCAGAGGACACAGCCTGACCCAGCACTAGCCACAACAGCCAGCGCAGACACCCACAGTGGTGTGTGGAAGCATGCACCACACCGGATGCCACACAGTGCATTGACAAACACCCACCCATACCCAAGGGCACAACAACACAGGGACGCAGTAGCGGGGCAACCAAACCCCCAGCGTGGGCCCATGGAAACCTTGTACACACAGCCTGCAGTCCTCCATGGCACAGGAGTGCCAGCCAACCTGTGCAGGCACTGTGGACCTGTACGCCACCATCATTTGCCCAGAGCACAAGTCACAGGCAGTGGTGCACATCCCCTGCAACACACACAAGCCATAGCATGGAGGTGGGACAACAACTGCGGAGGCCACAGTGTCACCCAAGGCAGACATGCACCACACCAGTGACAGGAGGCAACCCAGTATTGTGACGGGTACAGTGGCTGCCCTGCATGGACAGCCACCACTGACATGCCAGCAGACCGTGCAGGTCACAGACATGCAAGGGTGTCAGCTGCACAGGCCATGGATGGGCTCACAGGGGCACCATGGACACAGAGCATGCACCATGGACCACTGCACACAGTCATCCAGTGCACAGAGCACAACACATACACCACAGACACTGACTGATAGCTACTCCCACACCATAGTCACCTCCCCATGGACACACACACATACCCATGACTGCACCACCCCCTGACGCCATGCACACCACTGCAGCTGAGCACCTATAGCCGCTGAAAATCAGAGACCACCACAGTATTCATATCAAAAGATTTGTATTCAAACATATCAAAAGGAACTATTTACAAACTATGTACAAAATGTGGGGGAGGGCCACAAACAAGGTGGGGTGGGTAAGAGGCTGGGAGTGAACAAATGGGACAGGAAAGGAGGGGTGTGAGGGTGGGTCCAGGTGGGTAGGGGATATCAGGGGCAGAGGGATGATCAATGGGAGCCCCACTCCCCGCTCCGGCTGCTCTGCCTCCTGCGTCTTCTCCGGACCCCAAGCCGGTCAAGCCTTTGCAGGATCTCCAATGATGTCCAGGCCACATTGAGGATCTCCTGCTATGCCTCCCTTATCTCCTGCAGCTGGCGGACACCTAGGACAAGGGAGTACAGTCAATAGGTGTGAATGCACAGCCCCATACAGCCCACCCACTGTGCATGGCATACGGCCATGGGACATGCCTCTATGATGGTGTGTGACCACCCACAGTGATCACATCCACAAGACTTGCCCACCCAGGTGCATATAGCCATGCAGACTGCTGCACACACCCACCTGCCAAGTCATGCACAGCACCACCATGGCCGTTTAGTGACATGGCTATGTGGTGCGAAGGCAGTGGCACAGCCATGTACCCAGTGCACACATGGACCACCATCTATGCACTCCCAGACTTGCAGTGCCATTGGACAGTGCTGAGTGTAACAAGTTGCGTGCATGGCAGTGGTGTCAATGGATGGTGGCCATGCCCTGCTGCCCACCCTGTTACACAGCATGCAATAGTAATCATGGAGGTATGGCACTCATCATCATCAGGCCGGTCCGTCAACCACTGTGGACCGTCGCCCCTCCTACCGGCCCTGTTCTCCTGCTGGCGCCGCATCTCCCTGGCCAGACGCCTCTCCTCCAGCCCTGTGGTGCAAACATGAAGAGAGGAACATCAGTACAATCTTGTAGCAAAGTCCCCCTGCCCCCATGTGTGTGCACTCCCACCCAGCCAGACCCACCCACCCCACACCCTGATAACACCACCACAGCCAACACCGGATGATCCCTCCCCCATTTTCCGGACACATACAACCGTGATACCCATATGGAAGATAAAAGTGTGTGGACGTAACACCTACCTGGCCATGGCACCGTGCCCCTCCTGGCACGTGCCCGCAGGCGGGCAAGCAGGTCCGGTCCCTCCTCCTCAGGTCGCCATACCTGTGGCGGCACTGCTTCGCCATCCGCCCCCTTCCTGTGGCCTCCTCCAGAGCGTTGGCCACCTCCTCCACACCTGGCTCCTGGACTTGTCCAGGGGTGCCTCCCAAACAGTGGGCCATAAAGTGGTCTCAACAATGGCCACCAGGTTGGCCAGTTCAATTTGGGTCCACTGGGCAGCCCTCCTCCATGCCATCTCACTTGCTTAGTCAGCTCAAATGGCGCTCTGCAGTGCAGCTCCACCACATACAGATGCTGCGTGGTACAGCGCTGCCATTCCCTATTGCACTGTTACCGAACAGCACGATAGTGGTGCACCCATGCCTGATGCATGGCGCCTAGGGGGCAAAGGTCGGGCACAGGGTCAAGGGTCTGTGGCGCACAGACAGGCACAGCACCATTGCAACCCAATGCGTGTAGTGCAATTGGATGCCTGTGTCCTACCTCCAGTAGTGGCCTACCATGCTGTTTCCCCAGTGCACCTATGATGGCCCCGTGCCACAGCGCCATATAGGTGAACATCACTGTAGTGCCACTGGCACAATGGTGGCCGTGCCCTGCATTGCCTCCCGCACACAGCACATCAGCATCACAGCAGACGCCTGCATCAGCAACCCGGGCATGCGCAGTGAGGTGTGTATTGCACATGTCACAGAACTGCGCCCTTGACTCAACACGTTCAACACAATTGCGAAAAGCACAACAGTGCAATATTCAGTCGTCATATGCAAATTAGCTAATCAGCCATTCAATGGCGCAGCACTGCAATTTGCATACTCTTAAAGTTGCAGCTTGCCTCTTTTGCATGGGTTGCGCTATAAACGTACGACATTGGGCTGCACTGGCCATAGTCAGTTACTGCAGTCTATTGGTGAGTTGCATGCTGTTTGAGGAGTGTGGACTGTGGATTCTGGGACTTGCATGGGACTGCACAGTCACAGGTAACAACTTTCATTCTCACAGGCTAAATAATGACTGAGCGAGTTGTGGGAGAGGAGGAACACAGTGGTGGGAGGAGGAGGAGGCCCAATTTCACCAAGGCCGAGACCGATGCCCTGTTTGAGGCCTACCTGGCTCAGAAGCCGCTTCTCAGCGGACAGCAGGAAACACCACAGGCCCGTGCTGCTGCATGGGAGGAGGTGACATGCAGTAAACCTGCATGGCAGCCACCAGCACTCCGTGCAGGAGTGCAAGAAGAAGATGGGCACAGACAGGAGGAGGATAAAGGAGAAGGTGGCTGCCATCAGGGCAGCACGAGCTTCGACAGGTTGGGGACAGCCGGAGGTGCTACACCTGACCCCACAGGAGGAGAGGGTTGCTGGAAGCATGTAGCGTTGTGCCATTGAGGGTGTTCCGGGTGGTGACTTCCAGACGGGTGGTAGCCCGTCACTGCATGGTAGGTCATGGTCTGTCTATTGGGGGACAGGGTAGGTCACATGCAGTGCGCGACTTTGTTTTCCTTACAGATCCTGAGCGTATGCATGGGTCAGCAGTGGTGGGCCTGTCCACTGAGGACAGTCAAATGGAGATGGAGGAGGGCCCATCCACCTCCACAGGTATCGTGGCTCAGTGTGACAGTGGGCCCGCCTGACTGTCCAGACTGATGTTGTTGGAACAGGTGCGGAGGCCCTGCCCATGTCCCAGCGTGCCAGCGTCCCACGGATGCCAGCATGCTGTGACTTGGGCTGGTGCCAGGTCTGTCACCGATGATGATGTCACTAACGGCATGGGCAGTGACACGTGTAGTGCCAGGGATGGCCACACAGCAGATAACATCATGACCATGGCTGTGGGTGGTGCCGCCCGTGGAGGCCTGTGGGAAAATTAATTAGAGAAAATGTTAAAACCCCTCTAGTTCAGGTAATGTAAACCTAACTCCAGGCCTGTAGGGCATATAAAAAGTTCCTAAATCTTAAAAATACGAGCTCATACAAAAAGATGGGCAGCCATGCCAAAAATAACAACGAATGATGCTAAAGCTTTTTGGAGCATGGTTGCAAGGGGAGTCAAATCCTATCAAACTACTCTTACTACTTATATCCCTATGGAAACCTGGGTAACCTACTACTCAAATTTATTCAAAAATGATCCTATCAACATTTTGGAAAGGACTATGCTCCTTGGGTTACACTCAGCAACATATACTCCCTTGGTTATTACAATTAGTGATGTAGCACTGGCTATTTCAAAACTAGCAAATAATAAAGCCCCTGGGCTGGACAAGGTTCCAGGAGAAGTTTATAAAGAAAATCAAAACTTCTGGATACCTTTTTTAGTAAATTTGTATAATGCCTGTCTAAGAGAAAGATCCATTCCTACTTCTTGGAAAAAAAAACATAATCATTCCTATTCACAAAAAAAGCTCATATTATCTACCAAGCAATTATATGGATATAGTTGGCAAAATCTTTGCAAGTAGTATACTAACTAAACTGCAATATTGGGTGGAAACCAAAAGTACCCTTTCAACTTTCAAGCTGGATTTCAAAAGGGGTTCTCAACTATTGATAACGTATTTGTTTTGGCTCATCTGTTGGAGAAATATGTCCAATTTAGAAAAATTAACCTGTACCTTCTATTTATTGATTTTTCGGCTGCATTTGACTCGGTGAACAGGAGGCTTCTCTGGGAAATCCTTGTGAAACGCGGTCTCCCCTATTCCCTGTTACTCCCCATTTTCCTCCTGTACACTGATACAGCTACAGCAGTAAGATCTGATCAGATGGGAAACATTTCTGAATACTTCCCTTCTAATAAAGGGGTAAAGCAGGGTTGCCTATTGGCGCCCCTACTATTTAACTTATATATAGATTCCCTCCTAAGCTTTGACTTGTGTAATTACTTGGACTCCCCAAAAATAATTAATTTTCATCTTCATTCTTTAGCCTATGAAGATGACCTAATTATTTTGTCTTTGTCTTCCAAAGGTTTACAAAACAAATTGTATCAACTGATAACCAAATGTAATAACTTACACTTGGAAATAAACTTGGAAAAAACAAAAATAATGTTGTTTGGTCAACAAATAACTAACCCTAGGATCTTTTATAGAAATAAGCATATTGAAATAGTTTCTTCATGCAAATACCTAGGTATAACTCTCTCTTCTAAAAATCTTTGGAACACGCATATAAAGGAACAAATTGCCAAGCAAATCATGTAGTTAAAGCATTATTAAGGTTTAATCATAAATGTGGAAGACTCTCGGTATCCCCAGCCATTACAGCTCAGGAAACAAAATCACTCCCTTCTCTTATATGGGGCTGAAATCTGGGGACTAAAAAGTTACCAAAATTAGAATTACCTTTGTTATACTATTACAAGGCCATTTTACGTCCATTATCAACATCCATTTCCATAGTAAGAGCGGAATTAGGCAGAGTCCCATTGGCGGAACTCATTAAGCTACAGTTAATTACTTATTGGCTTAAATTAATAAACAATAACGAAAATGGCTTACCCTTACTTTGTGTCAAAGAAAAAGAAGCATGGTATAATGAGGATTTCCATTCCCCATGGTTAAAAACTCTTTTGTATAACTTAGATAACTCTGTCTACTCACACTTATGGTGAGATAATCATTTTAATATAAAGATTCACGAATCCTACAAGGTTGCAATAAAAAAGAAAATTTTTCACCTGGCATTTGTCATGCAGATGTCCCTTGTCCGTTCTTAAAGACAAGCCCTATGGTTGAGCCAAAACAAAATAGATTCAAATCTAGAGGCTTATCTTTATATACCCATAGTCCCCAGCTATCGGAAAGCAAGCAATCACTTGGGCAAGATTTGAACTAATTACTTCAAATTATACATATTACAATTCTTAGTTATACAGAATGACACAAATGAAAAAAAATGTTTATGTAATAAAGGTTTAGTTGAGACCCTTTTGCACATTATCATACAATGCCCTCAATACAATTATGCACGAAATAAATACCTTAAGGATTTTTGGTGAAATACACTATCTTAACTTATGATCCAGTTTTATTCTGATGCATCCAGGGACAGTTGACGATGCTATCTGGATTGGAATGTTCATAATGTATGTAATAAGCCATAAAAATGCCTATTTAAAGAGACTAAGAACTACAAACAAACAAAATTCCTAGTCTCAATCTTATTGGTCCTTTAGTGAGCTCTGTTTATGACACCATTCTATTTATATAAATACTCTGCCTCTTATCATGAAATGTATCTTAGATTCTCACCCTCTTAAATTACCACTATTTTAATTGTATTTTTATGTAATTTTCTACTCATTGTGATGTCCAAAAAGTTTTGTCATGAAATTTTTATGGAAGAACAATAAACTTGAACTTGACTTGACTTGATTTGTTATTTGAAATTAGATTATTTTCTATCTCAGACCATACTCTAAGTATTTTACCAGCCATGGATATCACACTGACAGATCTGCAGTTTGTTGCATATTTTTCACCTATTTATGTTTGCTTGTAGAATGCAATCAAACATATTGGTATCATGTTAGAGGTAAAAAGGGGATTCTGGAGGTGTGTCAGGCTGTGAGTCAGTTATGTGCCTGAAATGAGACTGCAGCCAGTGATGCAGGATTGCATTGCATGCACACTATAAAAGGGGTCCTCTGTGCCTGTCCCTGCACCAGATGTACCTATTTTGCTGACCATTTTTCTGTGTGCTGATGGTGTCTCTGTACGTGCTTTTCTCCCCCTTCAAGCATGAGCAGCCATTGTTTAACCATTGACTACAGAATTAACACCCACCCTCTGTTGAACTCTTTCCTACCAACTAATCTTCCAGGCCTCTGCTGAACAGATAGCTCCCACCAATTGGTTGACCTGCCAACTCTTAGCATTGGCATTCTTAGGGGAGAGCAGCAATTAACAGCCACCCACTGCTGAACTACCATCCAGCACCCAACTGGGTATACAACTCCCACCCAATGCCAAACTCCTTCTCTTCTTCTGACTAATCCTCCAGGCCCAGCTGAGCAAACAACTCCCACCAACTAAATAACTTTTGATGTTTCTTTCTTCTAGCTTCCTAAAGTAATAGAGGCACTCAGAACCCAGTGCAGAAGACAGAGCACATCACAGGCCTGGACCTCAGCACTCAGTACAGAGTAGGACATGGCCCCAATACAAAGCTTGTCCATGCTTAAGAAGCAGCAAATGCCATGTTCAAGCCATGATGTCCAGATATGAGCTTTCATGTTTCTTCCTTTAAGCACACTTTAAGATAACCAAAGTGTGAGGGCATCAGTAAGGATGAGGGTGTTGTCCTGGCAAGAGTTGAGACTCTATTTTACCCCTTCCCCATCATAAGAAGATGTTCAGCCCTGGAGTCAATCCTGCACCCCCAAAGGTAGAGGGTAATTATTTTATCACATAGGCCCACCACAGTGGTGCTCCATCACCCTAAGGGCTTTTATTACAAATGTCTGCTCTCACAGGCCTTGAGGAGTGGAAGACCCATCTCCCAAGTGTGGCCAGCTGGCATGGCTTGACTGGGTGACCTGAGAAGAGGAAGCCCTGATTCCCAACTGCTGCCACCTGGTGTGACTCAAACGGGGGTCTTGAGGAGTGAGAGCCATGACTATACACCCTGCACAACTCTCCTTCCCCAGTGCTGTTTGTCAGCTGAATTGCCCAATGAGCAGGTCATTCTCAGTGCTGCCCAATGGCAGTTGCTGAAGGGTCTACTGAGTGGGTCATTCTTGATGCTGCTTGATGGTAACTGCTGAAGTACTTACTGAGTGGGCTGTTCTTGAAGCCACCCGATGGTGGCTACTGATGTACCCATCAAGTGGGCCATTATCAGTGCTGCCTGGAAGTAACTGCTGAAGTGACCACCAAATGTGCGGTTCTCGATACTGCCCAGTAGTGGCTGCTAAACTGCCTCAACAAATGAGACATTCTCCATGCCACCTGGCAGCGGCTGCTGCGGTCCCCCCTAGCAGCTCCTGCTGCACACATCATTGTCAGACATGACACTATGGTCCACAGAGCATGGTGCTCCTTCATGTGCAGCAAGAGCTGTGTTGCACACTGAGTCTGCTTTAGTAGTACAGTAGTAGCTTATTTGTCAAGCTCCATTCCTGGGACCCAGAGTGCCGTACAACAAAATACAGTAAACATAAGAACAATAAAAGAAAATAGCAGCAATGCAAATAAACCCAGTAAAATCATAAATCTGTGCAAATTCGCACAAACCAATAAAACAACTAGGAAGAATCAAATCAGGAACTTGCTAAACAGAACCAAACACCTTCTGAAAAAGAAAGAACGTTAGGCCCATCTTAAAGGTTTCCACCTAGGGGGCCTATTGTAAAGATCGGAGGAGCCTATTCCACACGGTCAGCCCTGTGAACTCTCAATCACCTGAGAATTTAAGCCTTATCCTGGGAACAGCTAGAAAGCCCACCTTGGAGGAGCGGAGGGGGTAGGAGGTTTGATAAGGAGTCAGATGGTCTCTCAGGTAACCAGGATCCTGTCTATATGGCCTTATATGTAAGCAACCTGACCTTAAAGGTGAAGCACCACTTTTTTTTCCTCCCATCCCAACAGGCCCTCCTTCCCACCAATCTTTCCAGCCCCATCACCCCGGCTTACTTCAGGGCTTACCTATCCCATAGTCCTCGTGGCTGCCCTCCATGGCAGGGTGGTGGTAGTCCCTGACTTGCCAGGACTGGATCGAGATTCAAGGAGGTGCCTGAGTCCTTTATGTGGGGTCTGCAGAGGCTGGCAGTCATTTGTTTTCTTCTACCCCATCCCAACAGGCCCTCCTTCCTGCCAATCCTCCCAGCTCTGTCACCCTGGCTTCCCCCAGGGCTTACCTCTCCCATAGTCCCCCATGGCTTGCCCTCCATGGCAGGGTGGTGGGGAGGTCCTGAACCCGCCAGGACCAGATCCAGATTTCAGGAGGTGCCTGAGTCCCTAGGTGGGGCCTGCGGAGGTGGGCGGCCATCCTGCTCAACTGGGATTTTTCCATTTCTCCCTCATGGGAGATGTGGCATCTTGCTGACATCAAGAGCATGCACTGACACCTAACATCTCCCTCACCTCTTCAACTCAGACTACCTGTCCATTGGCTTCTTCTAGGGCCAGTCAAACACTGAGCCCATCCCCACTCTCCCCCTCAGAGGAGGAGGAGGAGAGCAATCCTGCAGACATTCGATCCTCCTCCCCCCAGCCAGCACTCTGACACCTTCGGCTTGCTTCTGAACCCAGGTCATCGGCGTCACAAGTGATAGCACTACCAGTGGTCCAGCAAGTTAAGCACCACTTACACCAACAGCCAGTTCAGTTCATGCAAGACTGGAGTTATGTGACTGAACCTGGGAAGGACCATCAATAGCTAGGCACCCAATTTTCACCACCCACCATCAGAAATAGCAACAAGGGAGACAGGTATATGTCAAATTATAACCACATTTTTCCACAATAGTGTTGAGACCTCTCACCATTGGAAGGGAATTTGATAACTAGCTGGATGCTGCCATCCCAGAAGAGATGCCATATCTGTGAGAAATGTATTTACTGTTCAGTAATTCAGAAATCAAAAATCTTCATTTCCAAGACCAGTAAAACAACTTATACCAATCAACAGTTTATAAATTGCAGCACACAGGGAGTGGTATATTTGGCCACCTGCTTATGTGGTTCATTTTACGTAGGAAAAACAAAAATAATGTTTAAACTAAGGGTTGGTGAACACCTCAGCTATATTTGCGTGCAAGATGAGCATAACGCTCTGTATTGTCATTTGTCCTGAACTGAGGGGGTGGGGTGGGCAGCACCAGTTTACTATTCAAGGGACTGAAGCCATAAAAATGGGTCCCGGAGGGGAGGATTTCGAATCTAGACTGAGAGAAAGAGAAGCCTTCTGGATTTTTTAATTGGGGGCTATGAAATATCCAGGTCTTCATGAAAGCATAGAACTATTGTTTTTGAGTAGTTATTTACATTTGTTAAACATCACTAGTATGGGCTCCAGTTATATTGCCGTTAGTTAATAGAAAGACAATAGTATGTTATACATTTTAACATCATTGCCGCATCAATCAACTAGGAGTTTCTGACAATCCCCTAATGCTATACTTACTGTACTTTTTATGTAAATATATTTGAAGAAGGGTTATGGGAGAAATTGGGCCTCAAAATTAGGGTGCAAAGCTATTGTAGTAGAGCCCACCCTTTACAACTAACCGGGGACAGGTACAGTACCATATAAAGGATGCATTGGCTCAACTTAAGAGTGCTACCTATTTGGAATGGGCTACCTGTGGAAGTGGTGGCCAGTAAAAACATGAACGGGTTCAAAAACAAGTTGGATGAGTACCTAATAACAAATAAAATACAAGGGTATAATTAGGACAGGTGTTGCTAGCTATATGGACTATTGTCTTCTATGCACTGTATAAACCTCTGAAACCTACGAATATAAAAAGGAACAAATAAACAAAACTGATTCTTTTTCTGCTGCTGTGAATTTAAATCAGTTCTTTATTGTTCGTGCCATGACCTTATGATATAAATCTACCATGTGAAGTGGGATAGAATGATTATTATTGGCTAACACAATGTTATTATTACTATAAAAATAGATTCCCACACACTTGTTTACTTAACTACTTATTTAAGAATTTGATGTGGACCAAGTCTGATACAATCCACCTCTTATTACTTGTATAGGAGGGCTCAAGCTATTTGTTACCTGTGCTTTTATTCTACCTATGTTCTTCACCTACTGGCAGTCTTCTGCACATTTTCAAATGTTTGTGCTTTCACATGTGGAATTTATTTATGGATGTATTAAAAGGTGGTGCTTTTGGCACATGGGCTACTCCTGATGACACCTTAAACAGTGAAACTGGTCGGAGGTTTATGGGTCTCACTAGTACCCCCCTTCCATTGGTAAGAGGTCTCAGCACTATTGTGAATAAATGTGGTTATAATTTGACATATACCTGTCTCCCTTGGTGTTTTTCTGATGGCTGGCTGGTGCTTTAATTGTTGCCTAGCTCTGTTTGTATTTCATTTGACAACCGGCCGTGGGGCAGATTTCCTGACTATTGAAGACCCATCAATAACCTGGCTGCAGCCTTCTGCACCAGCTGCAGATGTCATAGGACACCCACTCACCCCAAAGTATAGAGCATTACAATAGTTGACTATGGATGTGACAAAAGCATGTACCAGTGGTGGCAGGTCTTCTGGGTGATCAAGGCATTGATCTGGGCTATGTTTCTGAGATGGTAAAAGCCACTCCAGACTACAGCAGACACCTGAGCATCAAGTGTCAGCTTCTCATCCAGAATGACCCACAGATTCTTCACCTTAGCAGAGACCACCAAACTAGAGGAATTGATCACTAGGTTAACTAGCTCTGTTTTGCCTCTGCACCCCACCACCGACCACACTCAACCACTAATACCTATATCTTTTCTGGGTTAAATCTTAATTAGATTGATGACATCCTGTCCTGAATCTCAGCCAGGCAAAGTTTAGCACCTTGACCACATTCGATGTCCCTGGTGCAAAAGGCAGGTACAACTGGATATCATTAGCATAGCAATGAAAACTTAGATTGTACTGTCTAATGATCCCTCTAGGGTCAGCATGTATACTCAAGCAGCATGGTACTCCAAGCAGCATGGATGAGAGGATCAACCCCTGAGGCACACCACAGAGCAGGGGCTTCAGGAATGAGGAGAAATACCCCATCACCACCATCCACATTCTGTCTCTGAGGAAGGACTCAAGCCAGCAGATAGTGCCAGCAAGTCCACTGTATTCCCTGACACAATCCAACAACAGCCCATGCATGGTTCACTTTGTCAAAAGCTGATGAGACATCGAGGAGACTGAGAACTGACCATTCTCCTTTATCTCTTGCCCTAAAAAGGTAATTGTGTACACTGGCCAATGCAGTCGCAGTGCTGTGCCCTGACCTAAACCCAACCTGGAGAGATTCATAAATGTCAAAAGCTGTAAGGTGTTCCTCAAGCTACAGTGCCACCATATTTTCGATAACCTTGCCCAAAAAGGTGAGGATAGAGACAAATCTATAGTTCATCAAACAGTCTAGGTCCAGAGATGGTTTCTTCAGGAGCAGCCTGCCAGTGAATCTTTCAATGGTCTAGGAAAGGTCCCCTTCAAATGGAAGCACCGGACTAGCTCACCAAACACTGGATGCTGAAACCCTACTCACCCAACCACAAGGGTCATAAGGCACAGATCCAGGTCATAAAAGTGGGCTGCAACTCCAAGATCACTCCATGGATGTGTTCCACTGAAACTGGCCTAAACTCTTCCCAGCCTGGTGGGGGAACCCTGTTCACTACCAGCTTGACCACACCAGGTCATGACAACCCATTTGGGAAAATCCCGGACCAAATCGAGGCCACCCTGTCAGAGAAAAACTGAGCAAACTCTGCACCATGCAGATGAATTTGCTCTCAGCAGTTGCAGACAGACCAGATAAAGTAGTCTGTCTATCTTCCGAAAGAGCAAAGCTGGTCAGTTTCTCCCTGCTGCAATTTTCCTGGACGGATATGCTGCCTTCTTACTTTGGTAGTGAGCTCTCAAAGCCAGTTTATCGTCATTGGTCCCTGATTTCCTCCAACAATACTCCAATCTTCAACCTTTAGACTTCATCTCCCTGAGCTCTCCATCAAACCACAGGGATCTCATGCAAGAAGTCCTGAATCATACAGTATGTGGACTAGTGCAACTGTACTGAAAACAGAGGCAATAGCCCTATTACAGGCCACCACAGCTTCCTCTGATCCAGTCACACAAGCAGCCATTACACCCGATAGATCCACCACCACCACCTGGAGTCCTCCTAGGGACAACCCCTTCAAAGGGCAGTAGCTGATTATGTCCACAGTGGGTGGACTACAAGTGAGCCCCAAATGAGAACATCCCCCAACTGACTGGATCAGTCTTAAGGTTGTTAATCTTGAGCCCCAGAGAGAAGGCTTGGTGCAAGATGTGACAGTGTTGATGGTTGTAGAGGTGACTACCTGCACTGGGCCCACTGATTCCATCAGTTGGAGGAAATCTTTCCCAACTGCAAAGTTCATCATTGACCCAGCATTGAAGTTGTCCACAATCAACCATTTGGGTACTCCAATACTTTCCTCGATGATGAAGGCCACGTTTTCCTGCAAGAACTCCCTTTTGTTCCCCTGTCGGTACATAAGAAGGATTCTGCAACCTATACCTGGACCCACATGCATGGCCATGCATTCAAACAGCAAAGTTTCCCCTACTGGGAGTACAGCGAAGTTTCCCTCTGGGGATACACAGCACTGCACAGCTAGTTTTAATGCTGCCACCAAGCACTGGATGGGGACTTGCGAGGTGGCCTAAGGTAAGTTCAGGACTCCTGATCCAGAGGTGTGTCAGGTGGCAAAAGGTCTGTTTAGGGCACACCCCTCTGGAGTCTCTCCCAACACAGCCAGAACAGATGGCAAAAGGTCAGTTTGGGGCTCCCACTCCTTAGAAGCCCCCCCCCCCCCGCTAAGCCATTCATCATGGCCATGGTCAGTTTGAGGCTCCATTGTTTATTTTTCCCTCATTGTGACAACCTCCACTGCCTTCCCTGTCAGTTTCCCATGCTAGTGCTCTGGCATCTACTAAAGTTGGATGCTTCTCAGTCACCGTCACCAATTTGCTGTGCTTGGCACAACCCAGGCTTATTCCATGGGATGGGGTAGCCCTTTTTCTGCTTGACCAGGACATGTCTGGGTATGATGAGGAGAAATGGATCATAGCCAGCACAGAGTGAGAAACATAGAAACATAGACTTTGACGGCAGATAAGGACCCTGGGCCCATCTAGTCTGCCCATTTCCTACCTACAGGATAGGCCACAGATCCTAGTTAACCAACAGCCTATATCTTCCTGCCCCCACAAGAATTGCCTTATGTTTGTCCCATGTATTCTTGAATTCTCCACAGTTTTAGACCCACAACTTCCTCAGAAAGGCTGTTCCATGCATCCACTACCTCTCTGTGAAATAATACTTCCTCCATTGCCCCTGAACCACCCTCCTATCTTTAAATTGTGTCCCCTTGTTCTTGCAAGTCTCTTTTTCTGAAAGATGCTACCCTCTTGGACTTTGTTGATTCCCTTGAGGTACTTGAAAGTTTCTATCATGTTCCCCCTCTCCCTTCTTTCCTCAAGGGTATACATATTAAGCTCCTTTAGTCTCTCCTCATATGGCTTCTCTTGCAGACCCTGCACTATTTTAGTCGCCCTCCTCTGGACTGCCTCTATCCTGTCTGTGTCCTTGCAGAGATGGAGTCTCCAGAACTGGACACAGTATTCCAGATGGGGTCTCACCAACTGTCTGTACAGAGGGATAACAACTTCCTGTTTTCTGCTGCTGACGCCTCTCCCTGTACATCCCAGTATAACCCGGCCCTCCCTACTGCCTTCTCACATTGCTTGCTAACCTTAAGGTCATCTGATATGATTACCCCCAGGTCCCTTTCCTGTTTTGTTGTTGTTACTACCTCCACCCATTGTGTATTCTTCCCCTGGGTTCTTGTTTCCCAGGTGCATTATTTTACTTTTTGCATTGAATCCTAGCTGCCATCGTCTGACCATTCCTCCAACCTTGCCAAGTCCCTTTTCATCCTTTCCACGCCTCCTTGTGTATCAACCCTGTTGCAGATCTTTGTGTCATCTGCAAAAGGCATACTTTTCCTTCCAGTCCCTCTGCAATGTCACTGATGAAGACATTAAAAAGGACTGGACCCAATACTGAACCCTGCGGTACCCCACTAGTAACCGCCCTTTCTTCAGAGTGGACTCCATTTACAATTACCTTCTGTGTCCTGTTGTCCAGCCAATGTTTTACCCAAGCTACCACCCTGGGACCCACTCCCAGGTTGGTTAATTTGACTAATAATCTTTTGTGTGGGACTGTGTCAAATGCCTTGCTAAAGTCTAGGTAGGCCATGTCCACAGCCCGGGTGAGAGTGATGACTGGCACATTGTTTATGTGGGCAAAGGATGAGGGCAGTGAATGTCTGTCATTTCCTTCTGTGACAAATGGGAGCTTTTCTAGTTAGTCACTCCCACTTTTTATACATGGATCCAACTGGAGTTGACATGCAATATGGTATGTTGTAGTTACTTTTCTCCTGTCCTCTGTTTTTGTTTTTTTTCTGCTGGGGATGATTCATACTGGACTTTTCTGGGATGGACTAAGGGGTTTACGTCTGACCAGTCCGAATTTCATTGGATTGTGCATCATCCTACAAGATGGATGATGGATAAAGTGTACATAATCTTGATGGCCTCAGGCTAGTCCCAGGCAAATGGTGTCTCCTGTCATTCCAGCGGCATCATCCCCATGCCACCGTAGGTCCCACCCTGCTGAGCATGCTCAGAGACTATAAGCTCAGATCGAAATACTACCAGCCAAGGGACAGAGGACCTGCCCAGGACCACTGATCTGGCATAGTCCTGTGTGAATGTAGAGCCTGAGGGCTATAAGAGGCATCCTAATACTGAAAAGGGTAGTTATTTTTCAACAGTGTCTTTTCCTCATTTTAGTCAGACATCTCAAGCCCCAGCTTACCAGTGTCTGAGGTCTGCCCCAGCCTGTCCTGAAGCACTCCATGGTCCCCACAGTGGAGCCACCTTCCTTAAGTAGAGACTTCATGGAGGTGGGCCAGGTGGGGTCCAAGGCTCGAGGAGGGGTTTGTACTGGCACTGGCATTGATTGGGAGCAGCCATTTTGTTCTAATGATGGTTTCCAGCATCAGATTTAAAATAAGCCTCATGGGTCAATGATCAGTTTAGAAACACGGCTCGTAAGTGCAAGAGTGACATTTGGTTTTAAACTGAGACAGTGTGGTCTAGTGGTTATAGCACTGGCATGGAAACTGGAAGGTCCCAAGTTCAGTTCTTATCAGAGACAAATATTCACTGTGGGACCTTAAACAAGTCATTTAACCTCCCAGTGCTCCAGTCCACCCTACTATGGCAACTGGGTAGAAGCAGGACCTCACTGGAAATGAGATGTTACATCTCAGCCTGGCTATGCGGGGTAAATAAAAATTGTAAAATAAAGATGTCCTTTCCTTTAGTGCAGTGTAAGAATTTAATACCATGCAAGAAAGTTAAGAGCTGAGCATATTAAACTGTCAGAGTGGATAACAGGCCAAGGAGCGAAGTGTTTCTTCACTCTGTTTTTTTTATCTTTGTTTGCAAAGTGAATACGTTGGGATAGTGTTGGGGTCGGTAGGTGTGTTAGGCTAGTAGCCACTGAGTGCTCTAGAAAGTAGCCTCTCCCACTTGCCAGCTAGTGGTGCTGTGGGGCTCCGGGTTCATTTGAATGCATACTGTGATCATTTCTACAGGGAGCTATAGTCTATCGCATGGCAGAATCATCCATGTAGCCGCCTGCCAATGTTTCTCAGCTGAAAGTGCTTCTGCATGTTAGTTTGATGTGATTTGTCAGTTGAGGAATTAATCTGCCTCTAAGGCTGTGATTCATTGGTTGAGGTGTCACTCCGCCTGTGAGGCAGCTATGTGGCCAATACATCTGCAGACTGTAAATGCTGGCCTGTCTGTGTCCACGTAGGAAGTCCATGGCCTGCTATTCCAGGTAAATAATTATTTTATTTCTGCCCCTCATGGCTTTTATTTCCTGTTGTGTGACCATTCTGTGGGCCCCCTACTGAACCCCATCTTGGTTCTGATATTGAGTCTCTAACATCTGCCACTGTATGGCTCTAGCTTTTGCTAGCACCTGCTACCTTCAGCTGCCCTAGGGGAGCCAACTGACCCCAAATCTTGGCTTTCAACGATGTTATTAATTAATTATAAGCCCTGTCAGGTGTTTGCTTAGCTGTGGAAATATCTTTTTCACTTTCTGTGGCTCCTTTTGCATACTCCTGGCTTTTTTCCCACCAGGAGCACTCACAGCAAACACAGCCACAGGAGTGACTTCCACAAGCAATACCTGCTGCCTCTGCTATGGAGTTCCTTTATTTATTTATTTTAACCAATTTTGGCCTAGAAGGCACACTGAGCCAAAGTTTGTTTCCAGGTGTGACCTGGGAGCACAGGGAGGTTAAGTGACTTGCTCAGGGTCATACAGAATGCCAAATGGAGGTTGCAGGAATTAAAACCAGGTTTGCTAGATGTACGCAAGCTCATTCACAGCTCATTGCTCTAACCTCTAGTCTATATTGCCAGCCATGGTGCTCAACTGTCCCAGATTTTTAGGTACATGCCCAATTTTTGCCTCAAAAACATCCTTGATCCTTTCTACTGTACATTTGCCATTTTTGTCACTGAAGAGTAGGGATTTGAAGAATGAAATAACGCCAGACATTAGGTTTATATTCTAGGCTGTCTTTAGAAAATGCTTTTCACACTTAGCTAAACAATATGGCAATAGCGGGATTTTTTTTTCCAAAGACTTTTTCACTCCAGTCACTGCTGACTGGAGCCTCATCGGTCATCTCCCACGCTGATCCCGTCCTGCCTGAGGTGGCCCCGGTCCTCCATCCCACCCGCGACTCACCTGCAGGCAACCCCCCCACCTAGTGCTCCACTGCAATCCTGTACCATTATCAAATTTATTTTGAAGGTGGAGGTGAAGGATGGAGGGTGTCAGGACCAGGAGGTTAAATCTGCCAGTGGGTGTGGTGGCTGCAGAGTGACATCTTCCCTTCCAGCTAAGGGGTGTTTCCTCTTTTCTTCTTCTTGTCCCTAGGTGTGGGCGTACAATGTCGTCAGTGCAGGATGGTGCACTCCCATCCCTGACCCACTGAGCGTCTGCGTTACCGCCTTCCTCTAGAGTGACCCTGGCTGTTGCACACCAGCCTCCACTGAGTGTTGCTGATAGCTGGGAAACCGCCTCCCCCAGAGGAGAGCTGTCTGTTGGATGTGCATCCTGCTTCACCCCAGCTGACCCTCTGATGTCCCACGCTCACTCCTGAAGAGTTGACTGTCAGTCTGTACCTGGTCTTGGTATAGCACCAAGACGTGTACATTTGAAACCAGAGCTGTTAAAAGCTCTGGCTATACTATAAATCTATGCAGGCTCCCACAGCTGATCCCTGCATCATATGTCACTCTTGGGACAGCAGGAGGAGGTTGTGGGCATGCCACTGGGAGTTCTTGGATTTAAAATGCCAGTGGGGAGGGACGCAGGGTTAATCAGATGAAATTCTAAATAAAAGAAGGCACAGTAAGCAAAAAGAAATCAGCTGTTTGTGAAAATGCTAATCGACCCTACCTCAAACTGAGGTGGGGCCCACTTTTTCATAGACATTTCCCTTTAAGTGTAGTTACACCTTGGAGTCATGGTATGTAAAAGACTGGGAGGGGTGCTGGGGGACTGTTAATGTGCTGGAGGCTGTGGACTTTACAGTAGTGAAGTAACGTTGTCGGTGGTATTTTCAGCAGAAAAGAATGATGTGCAATCGGGAGCAGCAGCAGAGAGCGAAGTGCAAATGGCTGCTACTACAAAACTACAGTTGAGATAGATTTTAAAGAGCAGCTGACACCTTTGGGAAAACTTTGGAAAATGTAATATTTAGACTTAATTCAGTCTGTATTTCATATATCTTCTATAGATTTATCCTCGCCCTCATTTATTACTGAAAAGATTTCTACAAAAATAAGATCTTTATGCCTTAGAGTTCATCTGCCTCTTGTAGCTTATTCCCTACTTGAAATTATAATGCTCTGTTGTGACATCTCAGTCAGTTGCCATGGAAATAATTATGAAGTCACAAGCAGAGTATTATGACATCAGGTTGGGGAAGAAGCAATAGGACTGATGAACCCTTAAGAACAACAATCCTGTTTTCATGCATATGACCTCAGTAACAAATGATGGGGATAAGAAATATAGGCTAATGGAAAATGCAAGCCATTTTGTATCAAAATATTGTGTTTTTCAAAAGTTCTTCTCGAGGTGATGACTCTTTAACAGCTTTGGGGTTTCCCTTTTCTCTAAGTGGGGGAAAAATAGTGGCTGGAATTGTTTTGATTTTGAGGGTGTACTGGTAGTGTTTTGGTGCACTGACTGGCACTTTTTGCATGGTTGTCGTGGTATTAACCCACAGCTAAATGTACCAGTTAGCCAATCAAATCATTGGATTCTTGATGCCCATTGTATAATGAAGCACACATGATCCACTTTAAGAAGGAGCCAGGGAAGAGAGAGCGAGAGAGCTGGAGAGACTGCAGCCAACAGAAATTGAATTGAACTGAGTAGCTGCTAAGCTGAAAGTACTGACATACGACATTAATACACTTCTTTCAGATTTTTCTGAATTGAAGATTTTTTTTTTCATTTAAAACTGATGTCTGTATTTCTGCGTGTTCGTCCACTGCCCTGTCACACTTTTTTAGGGCCAAATACTCATTGCATGACCCTGAGCATGTCATCTAACCTTTCAGTGCTCCAGGTCACACAGCTGTGAAATTGGTAGAAGAAGGATCCACTGTTAAAGGTTTACCAAGCTCAACCCTGGCAAATACACAGAGATTTTATCACATTTCTTATACATTTTTCTTAATTTTTTAAAATGTTTATAGGGTGCTGCTGGTGTGTGGCCAAAATCAGAATCAAATCTTTATAGTATCAGTGCTAACACCCCCCACAGCTGCTTGAAAGTCTGCAATTCATTTTGTCAACTCAGTTTTCTTACTTTGTTTTCATTGTATCATTTTAACATTTCAAAGGGGTTTTGGTCTCATCATTCGGCTGAATCACAATTAGCCTGACCATGGACAGGAAGGTGACCCCCACATTGGTCAGGAATCTATATTTTAAATTTTAACATGCTTACTGACGTGAGTTCCACGCTTTCTCTCTTTCTTGTGTGGAAACCACTGTCTGGCGTCACCTTCTATACAGTGTGCTCTGCCCATAAAAGGCTCACAGGTGACCATTGGGGAGTTCACCAGTTAGGAGAAGGCCACACCTCTCCTGTCTGTAATGCAATGTTAAAGGTTTAGCCAGTTCAACACTGGCTAATACAGAGATTTCATCGAAATGTGTTTTCACATGTCCGGGCAAGTGCGCAGTTGCTGTGCAAAATCAGTTTTGGAACAGTTTGAGAAAATGACAGTGACACTGTTCATGAGCAGAGGTCCTAAAATGCCTATGTTGATAATTTGGGGATGAAAGTCCATAAAATGGCTCTGTTACAAGCGTGCATTGCGCAGTTTCCGCACCCTTGTAACCGCTTAAAGTTGCAATATTTTCCTGCCAGATTTTCAACACTGCCATTTTACACCTCCTTATAAACAGTACAGCTGTCATTTTCACATCCTGCCCAAAATGTGTTTCCGCTGGGGACTGGGGCGCACAATGGCGTGGTCACTGTGGGAAATCAACTTATGGGACAGATTAACAAAATCACAGTGCCACTGTTCATGAGGGGAGGTCCCAAAATGCCTATGTTGAAAATGTGGTTAAAAAATCCAAAAATAATTGGGTTATGGACGTGTGTTGTGCAGTTTCTATGCCTGCTCATAACTTCACCAATTTTTCATATTTTCACTCCAGATTTTCAACGTTGCCATTTTTTTACACCTCCTCATGAACAATACAGTTGTCATTTTTCACATCCTGCCCAAAATGTGTTTTCGTGCCTGTGTCGCCAAATGGCATAGTCACTGTGCAAAACCACCTTTCGGCTAACAAACTGATAGTGCCGCTTCATGAGGTGGGGTCACAAAAGCCCATGTTGAAGATTTGGAGTGAAAATATCAACAAACGCCTATGGCATTAGGGTTTCCAACTGTAACACCCCACCCTGTAGAGACTGACGGGCATCAGGGGTGTGACTTGGGATCATTGGCTGTAATGCTCATACCATTCCACCCCCTACCCCCACCCTGCAGCCAGTGACAGGAATCATGGTGTGCCTTGGGTGTTCGGCCTAAAGTTCACCCCATTCTCCTATACTGCACCCATCTCAGCATATTTCCTTGCGGAATGGGAGTAAATATAAAGGCTTAAAGACCCCAAGCACACCCACGACACTGTCAGTGTCTACCAGGGTAGGGTGAGTTAAATGGCATGAATGTTATAGCTGATAACCCAAAGGCACACCCCAATGCCTGTCATTCTCTACGGGGTTGGAGTTAATTCAATACTTCCCTGCCATTCCTATTATGCATCTCTAACTCCTGCACTACCAATGCCAGTGAGACAACATTCAGCATTGACAAATGCTTGTTCTTAATAGAAGCAGGACCCGACTGGAAATGACATGTTGCATCTCAGCTGGTCAGTCCTTGGTAAATAAGATGCAAAAAAATTATAATTTAGGGAAATTGCAGGATCAAACTCCACAAGATCCAAATAATCCATATGTGACCCTAAGCAAACCAATTAACCTCACATTGCTCCAGTCCACCTAGTTGAGGAAATGGGCAGAAGGGGATCCTGCTGGAAATGAGATGTTGGATCTCATATAGACTTCCCTGGTTATATAAATTGTAAAATAAAATAAACAAAAAATAGGCGGCAGTTGCCAGCCAAATAGCCTGCCTGTGCTCCAATCCACTCAGCTGTGGAAATGGATATGTAACCTCCTCCCTGGCCCCTCATCTAGGGGCATATAACTTACAGATATTCCAGGGGCCTAAAGGAAAAGTGTTACCTCAAGCATTAAGTCACGAGACATTGCACTCCCATACAAGGTAGGAAAAGATGTGGTCTACCTTAGTGGCATCTTCAATCACCTGTGCACTCTCACCTTTATTCATCAAATCTGGATTCTCCCTAAATGCTAGCACATTGGACCAGGAACTCCACACTGCACATCTCCTGAATCTCTTGAGCCCCCAGAGCCCCTCGGTCCTGCCCAAGGCAGGCTGGAAATCGCCACCAGAATCAAACTTATAAGAAATTAATTCAGCTGCAAAGAAAGGGGAAAAAGGTTTCCATTTCATTAGCTCCCCCCTTCAGTTTTAATAAAGCACTCATGGCTATTCTTTTCCCAACTAGCCTCTTTAATTAGCTCCTGCAAATCAAATGATTCCAGCAATGCAGGGGTCACATACTTCATCCAAATAAGTAAAGCAGCTCCATGGGGCTAATCAAAACGTTTTACAGACATACTGGCTGGACGTTTAGAGCAGTAGAAATGATGGATTTTAAGGCAGTAACAAGCAAGGATTTTACTACTTTCTCCCTCTTGGATGCTTTACCCAAGACCTCTCAACTCAGATCCCTTCAATCTTCTGCCTCTCTGGATCTGGTAAGTCAAACCCCTTTTTTTTCTCTCTACTGCTGGGCTACCCACTCACTCAATGACACTGGTTGTCCCTCAGCTTTGGCGTGGGAAAGCGGGCTGCTTCCCCCACCTGGACTCCTGGGTGCTGGCCCATGCCACAAGGGGTGCCAGGATTTTTCCTTATGACCCAGACCCATAACCCACTCAAGCTTGGGTCTGTACTGGTACTATCTTTCCAGCACCTGCCCCTCATTTTGCTCAGCCTCTCATCTTCACAGCTGCACTGGTGCACGACTAAGTGGCCCTGCTCAGTACTCTAGCCTCTGCTTCTGGCTGTCCTGTCACTGGGAAACCCCTGGGCACTGCCACTGCCCAAGTCTCCGAACAGTCTGCCTTCACCACTAGTGGCCCAAAGCTGCTCCAATTCTGCTGTTCCTTAATGGTCGATCCCTGCCAGGCCCACATCCCTTCAGCACCTCCTGGGCTTGCATTAAGCTTCAGCTGAGGGCCACCCTCCAAGGCCTGCCATTATGGCCTGTAACCCACCCAGCCTTCATGTACTGGTGCCCCAGGACCTGCCTATCCAAGCAGGCCCCATATTTGGGTGAAGGGTCCTTTGGCTCCCTTAGCCCTCAGGTCACCATGCCACACTGGGTACGAGGGAGAGCCACTGCCACAGCTTCCCTCATCTGGGGACCTTGCCACTGCCCCCACAGCCCTGGTGGCCCAGGAATCTCAATTTATAGGGGTCTCTAAGGGCTGCTACCTTTCCTTGTCCCACATGGCCACCTACATTCCCTACCCCCAACGACGTAGGACCTGTCTAACCATACTTCCCCCACGGAGCTCCATTCCCCAGCTCCTCATCACCACAACACTGTGAAAGCCATCCTGTTTAACTTTGGGGGGGCCCCCCCCCACTGGCCCACCTGGACTGCCGAGCTCCCTTACTTGCTCACCTAACCCTGCTCCTCCAGCCACCCCCCCTCCAGCCCATCCTAATGTCTGGGCTGGAAAGGCCCCAAAATTTCTTGTCTGCTCCCTTATATACTGCCTAATCCTACTCTCTGCTGCCACCTTGAAGTGTCCAGCAGTCAGTATCTCCCAGAGCACTAAAAATCCCCTAGCTCTGGGCAGGGGGAGTAGGAGGGGGAAAGGATGCCTAAATGGGAGCATAAGCCCCTCCTTTAAGGGGGCTTACAGGTACAAGTAGCTTTACACTGGAAAAAAGATACTGCATCTCAGATGGCCAATTCTGGGTAAGTAGTCACCAGCCTTTTCAACATCCATCCCCGGCCCCCGCAGTGTGGTCTGTTGGTTAAAATATCATTGTTGGGAAATGGGGGGGTCACAGGTTCAAACTCTGGCAGAGTAAAGTAGTTACTGTGTGACCCTGAGCAAGGAACACATCTATTTCCAACATGTAAGAACAAAAAATAAAAGGTGCTGCATCAACGTGTGGTCTGAAAACAAAACAAAATGGTGATATTAAATGCTCATTGAAAATGGAAAATAGAGTTAGAATCATTGTTTCAACCATAGGTTGTATTCAGGAATTATCTGAAAGAGAAAAAGCAAAGTTATGGGAAAGGTAAGGGGAAATAAGGGATATTATGTATATATATATGTGAGGACTGGTGTCTCACAAGCTGCCTTTCCCTGCCTGCCACTAGGTCTAAGTGGGATTCTAGTAACCCCGGGGGACAAGGGGGTTACACAAGCATTTGTCAATGCCAAATGTTTGATTGCTGATATTAGCGTTGGACATGCAGGAGTTAGACAGATGCAGAATAGGAGTAGCAGTGAAGCATTGAACTCACGCCAATCCCACTTCCACCCTGCAGAGATGGACAGGCATTGAGGTGTGCCTGTGGGTCATATATATGCTCATGGCATTTCACCTCACCCCTATCCTGTAGACACTGACAAGTGTTGAGGTGTGCCTTGGGGCTGACTTCATAGTCACCCCATTTTATAAGAACATACACTGAAATGGGTGCAGTACAGGAGAATGGGGTGAAGTCTGGGGCTGAAGAGTGCAAGGCACACTCAGTGCCTGTCACTGGCTTCAGGGTGCAAGTGGGATGGCATGAGCATTACAGCCAGCAATCCAAAGTCACACCTCTGATGCCTGTCAGTCTGTACAGGGTGGGACATTATGGTTAGAAACCCTAATGCCCTGGGCGTGTGTTGGTATTTGCACTACAAATTTTCAGCATGGCCTTTTTGTGACCCCCACCTCATGAAAGCATTTGGGACCTCTTCTCATGAACAGTGGCACTGTGATTTTGTTAATGTGTTCTGAACTTAGAGTTCCCACAACAACCATGCCATTCTGTGCCAGATGTGTGAAAACACAGATCAGGCAGGATGTGAAGAATGACAGCTATACCATTCATAGTGAGGTGTGAAGAGATGGCAATGTTGAAAATCTGTAGTGAAAATATTACAAATGCTCGAAGTTCCAAGCGTATGTGGAAACTGCACAACACATGCTTGTACGCAGCCATTTAGTAGACTTATTTCACCAAATTTTCAACATAGGCATTCTGTGACCTCTGCTCATGAACACTGTCACTATGATTTTCTTAATCTGTCCGAAACATTAATTTCCAACAGCAACCACACCACTGTGCACCAGTTGTGCAAATGCATATTTCCGGCAGGATATGAAAAATAACAACTGTACTGTTCATAAGGAGGTGTGACAAACTGGCAAGGTTGAAAATCTGGAGTGAAAATATTACAAATTTGCGAAGTTACGAAGGTGCATGGAAACTGCTCAACACAGTCATTTCATGGACTTTTGCCACCAAATTTTCAACATAGGCATTTTAGGACCTCTGCTCATGAACAGTGTCACTGTGATTTTCTTAATCTGTCCCAAACACTGATTTACCAGCGATTGTGCCATTCTGCGCCAGGAGTGTGAAAACACATTTCGACCAGGATGTGAAAAATGACAGCTGTACTGTTCATAAGGAGGTGCAGAAAAATCCCAAAGTTGAAAACCTGGAATGAAAATATTACAAATTCATGAAGTTACGGGCATGCATAAAAACTGCGCAGCGCACACTCATAACGCAGTCTTTTTTTGGAATTGTTTCACCAAATTTGCAACATAGGCTTTTTGAGAGACCACCTCATGAACAGTGAAACTGCTGTTTCATTAATCAGTCCGGAAAGGTGATTCCACTCAGTGATGGCAAAATCACCTTTCAGGACCGAATAACGAGATGACAGTGACTGAATTCATGAGGTGGGGTCCCAAGAACCCCATGTTGAAAATTTGTTGGCAAACTTTGAAAAAATGGCTGAGATATCCACAAAGTTGAAAAAATGATATATGCCATTATACAGCTTACGGCATTTCTTTAGTTCACAGTCGGCTTGAAGAGTGCAGGCGTGTTCCTGGTCCACCAGAGATCAACACGCCAGACTCCAGAGTAGAGTATGGGATGAGGGAGGGTGTGGGGAGGTAGAATGCACGAGAGGAGGGCGTGGGTTGAGGGAGGGACATGGGGCTCAGTGAGGGACCATTTTCTTTTTTACAGGATTCAGAATTAACAAAAAAGACATTGCGGGACACTTTTGACACACTGGGTTGGGCTCCAAGCATGCCACCTGGCCAAGTGTTTGTTGGGGAGGTGGGTACTGGAGTCGATGGGGATTGGGCACCCCCGTTTGCCATACAGTGTGGTGGGGGGAGTGGGAGCGCATGAGCCGAGGGGGGATTGGGCACCCCATCGGCACATAACAAATGGGGGGATGCATCATGCTGATGGGGATTGGGCTACCCCATCAGCAAATGAACTGGGGATGGGGGCATGCTGACAGGGGGATTGGAAACCCCCAACTCAGCTTTCATGGGGACTCTGAGGCGGGCAGTGAGAGCCGCTGTCGGCCTCCATGTTATAGGAAATGTTACACCAGGCAAGGCACCACCCTGCAATGATGGGTCACTCCCTCATTGCAGCAGCGGATTCGTTTCAAGTTGGTGGCACGCTGATCTGAACTAGTGTCAGCAGCAGTGTGCCACCTCATTGGGGAAAGCAGGCCAAGCCTCAAAAGGCACTGGGGGCACTGGTCCCCACAGTTCCACACCTCCAAAACCCCGCTTCTCTCCTTAGCTGCCACAAAATGTTTCTTGCGCATGCATGTAAGCAAACATAAAAATTAGCCTAAGAGCCATACCAGAGGCAGAGCACTGGAGGAGGACGAGATGAGGGAGGAGGATTTTGAAACTCACTAGGCAGGGGGCTGATGGAATGTGGAACTTAAATAGGTAGGAAAGGGGGAGGAGACTTGCAGCCCCTCCCCATTGAACTGCAGGGAGAATCCTTTAGATTCGGTGGAAGGCTGACAGTGTGTGTAGTGATGTGAAACGGTGAGATATGTTGGCTTGTCTCATTCTCTGGTTTTCTACCCTCAGTAGAGGTGCCAGGAGAGTAGTCTCAAGGCTAAAGGAAATATTAGACAACGAACCAAACACACAAAGGAGATGAAGTGTAATCTGCCTCATCCAACTCATGGAATAGTTTCAGTAATACAGAGGACAGAAACAATACCCTTGAGGAGGAAACCTCTGGAGATCTAAGGTTACTGGGTTAGCCTTCCCTTCAGACTTTAAATTATGAGGCTAGCTGTTGATAAGCTTGGCAGATTTCAGAATTTGGATCTCTGATATATATTTCAAAGCAGGAAGATGTTCAGCAACCCATGACTTTAATTATGTGGGGGGGGGATTGTTCTTTTGAGATGCTGAGGTGGCTGCTTTATTCTAAATAGTGACAAGAAAAGGAGAAAGCATCAAGACCCAGGCAAGATTGTAGTGCTCTGACATGGAAGATGAATCAGGACGTAGTCATACTGGAATAGGACTCAGTACACAGGTGAGGATGAACAGAATCTGGATGTCTGTCTAAGGACTGCAACAACTTAAATATTTGAAAAGGAAGACCACGAGGATTTTGTGGTAAAATAAGAGACATGAACTCCTTTGATGACTCTCTTGGCTTTAGATCTCGGCAGTGTAAGAACGTAGTGATCTGCACATTGTTTCAGCAAACAGTTATTAGTAAGCTGGGTGGCTGGATTAATAAATTATGACAATGTGAATTCTCTGGGTTGCAAGACTCCAAAGAAGGCTACAGTCATGGCGGCTTGTAAATTCAGGTCTGCAACAGGACCGAAGAAGCCATTTCTTGGGATAAGCATTAGTTGAGCATATAGATTATAATCTATGGGTTTTCTTAAGGAGGAGGAGTCTGGAGGAGTTTCTTTATCGTTATACCTTGTAAGAATGCTTTAATTGCTGGGTTAGTGATATATGGTATTGGACTGTCAGGATGGGAAGACATCAAGTTAAACTGGAAGCTGGAAATATATTTTTGAGTGTTGTGGCCAACAAATGGGTAGTCTGAAAACAGTAAGATGCAAATGCCAATGTGAGAGAGACAGACAAGTGGAATGGGTTCATGTTTTGTGAAACACAGAAGGTACAACATTTCTTACAGGCTGTTTTATACACTGCTTGAGTAGAGGAAGTTAAGGAGTTCCGTATAAGTAGAGAGGCTTCCTTGAGGAGTCAGTCTGTGTCATTTGCAGTCCCCAAAGAGCTGATGGTGGAAACCTCTCCTGATCTGCTTGAGGAAAGCAGCTCTGAATTTTGAAAATGGAATCAAGAAAAGAAATCAGTTAGGAAAGTTGAAGAACCAGGTATACAGACACAATGAATAGTAAACTGGTACAAAGGCAGGCCCCAATTTTTCTGCAGCAATTTCAATCTAAATTCTGCGGTAAGTCCCCCTGTTGCGCCGCAGAACTTCTGTGGCATTAGTTTCCTACTTCTGCAGAAATTCTGCAGCGGTAGTTGGGAGTGTCAGTAGCAGTCAGTAACCCCCGCCCCCCCCAAGCATCCAGGTGGGGGAAAATGTTAGTTTTTGGGCTAGGACCTACAAACAAGAGAAGACTATCAACGCAGACTGCAGCTCTGATTTACTCACAGTTTATACGATCCATGAACTAACCGCAGAGTCAATGCAGACTGCAGCTCTGACTTACTCGCAGTTTATACGATCCACGAACTAACCGCAGAGTCAATGCAGACTGCAGCTCTGACTTACTCGCAGTTTATACGATCCACGAACTAACCGCAGAGTCAATGCAGACTGCAGCTCTGACTTACTCGCAGTTTATACGATCCATGAACTAACCGCAGAGTCAATGCAGATTGCAGCTCTGACTTACTCGCAGTTTATGCGATCCATGAACTAACCGCAGAGTCAACGCAGACTGCAGCTCTGATTTACTCGCAGTTTATGCGATCCATGAACTAACTGCAGAGTCAACGTAGACTGCAGCTCTGATTTACTCGCAGTTTATACGATCCATGAACTAACCGCAGAGTCCATGTAGACTGCAGCTCTGATTTACTCGCAGTTTATACCACCCATGAACTATCCGCAGAGTCAATGCAGACTGCAGCTCTGATTTACTCACAGTTTATATGATCCATGAACTAACCACAGTGTAAATGCAGACTGCAGCTCTGATTTACTTGCAGTTTATATTGACTCTTCTTTTTTGAATCATTTATTGTGCTTTATCTCCTCATCTGCCAGCCCCCATCAGTCTTATCTGCATACTCTGCCCCAACACACACCCCGGACTTAGCTCACTTACAACACACCTTACCCCCAGGGTGAGAGCCATTGGGGGCCTTCGCCCTAATGAACTGAATTGAGAACAGGAGGAGAGCCTGTCATGGGTGGGGTCTGCAAGTGGGGTGGACATTACTATGCAGTGGTGAAACCTCCATTTTCCCATTTTATCCCCAGGAGGCATGTCATGCAATGACATTAGGATGGCATGCCGAACATCTGACATGTCTCTCAAACAGTCAGTCCTGGCTGTTGTACCCCAGTCTACCATGAGGGGTTACCCAAGCACCAGCAACTTTCCCATCCTCCCCCCTGGAGGAAGAGAGCAGCCCATAGGATGCTCGATCCTCCTTCCCCCGACTAGCCCTCCAGTTTCCCAGGGTCATTTCCAAACCCAGGTCATTGGCATTGCAAGTGGTAGTAGTGTCACTGTGCCGGTGGGCTGGCTAAATACTGACTCTTCGGTATAAACTATGGAATAATACTCTGCATTTCATGTAAACCACGGAATAATATTCCACAGTTCGTGTGAACCATGGCATAATATTCTGCAGTTCATATAAACGGTAGAATAATATTCTGCAGTTCATGTAAACTTTGGAATATTATTCCACAGTTCATGAAAACTACAGAATAATATTCTGCAGTGTACTCAAATTCCACAGCACTCTCCAGAAAAATTGGGGCCTTGACAACGGGAGGTCCATGTTAATCATCTCAGGATGTTTATTATGGAATCAGAGGAAGAACGCCTTTTGTTTATAATGGTTACAGCTGCTTGGTTGTCTGTGTAAATGGTTATAGCTTGATTGTTCCATGAGGGGTCCAAAGTAAGTGTGGCTCCTACAACAGGGTACATTTCAAACAAGGCTGAAGTGGACTGGAACTGAAGAAGGTTATCAATTTCTGGAGGCCAAGCACAGGCAGACCAAGAAGTTCCATGGGTGGCAACAAAACCAAATGAAGAGGTTGCATCCATAAATACAGAGATATGATCTGAAGGGGATGGATCCTTTTAAAACACTGATATTCCATTCCATTCCATTCTACTGGGAAAAGGGACCACATGACCAGGCCTGATCATGCAGCAGCACTGATTGTTATATCATGGTCCAATGGTATAAAAAATTGCCTAGAGTGAGTAGGTAAGATGTGAAGCTTCAGCCCTTTGGAATAGTTTTCATACTGAAAGTAAGATAGGCCAATAAAGAAAGAAGTTTTGTATAGGATCGTTTCTTGGAAAACAGAGAAACTAGGTTTGAACCTATTCTGTACAATTTCTCTTGAGGGAGACAGGCTTGTATTTTAATAGTATCTAATTCAATACATAAAAACTCTAGCATATGAGCAGGTCCTTCTGTTTTGCCATCTGCCAGAGGAATATTAAGACTGGAGTAAAGTTGCCAAAGGTAGAAGATGCAGAGGAATAGAAAAGAAGGAAATCATCCAAGAGGTGCAAAATGAATGGCCGTCTCAACACATTCAAAAGAATCCAACATAAGGAACTTGAGAAGGTATCGGAGAGAACTGAACTACTTTTACATCCAAAAGTTAGATGTACAGCAAAATAGTGCTGGTTTCTCCAATATGTTCTATAATTGGGCCACACTGAAAGAAGGATAGACAACAATTTGAAGGCATCTGTGATATCTGCTTACGTTTACATCTAAAAGTTAGATGAACAATGAAATAGTACTGGTTTCTCCAACATATTCCTTAAATGTGCCACAGTGAAAGAAGGACCAGCAACAATTTGAAGGTGTCTGTGATATCTACTTTAGTTAATCAGGTGCAAACCAGCAAGTTTAATGAGTTTGTGCCGACCCACTAGTGCAATGGTAGCGCTACCGCAGCTTGCGACTCATGACCTGTGTTTGAAAGCAAGAACCATGCATCAGAGGATCAGCCTGGGGCAGGTTGGGAGAGTCCCAGGGACAGTTGTCCACCTTGGTGGGGAGGCTGGCTTTCAGTCATACTAGTGACACCCAGTGGAGACTGGATGTCCAGCAGGCGAGACCACTTGGCACAGTGGCATATCGGCGGACATCTGTAGAATGAATGTGGAAGCGCACTCATTGTGCACTGATGTCATTGCATGTCTATTTTTCCTGGGGGTAACCAAGGAAATACCCCTGTTCATAAGCTCTGTGAAGCCCCCGGACCACCTCCCAAATGACTCCCCAGGTGTGATAAGTTTAATGTCATCATCATTTCATACATAGGAAAGTGAATAATCTTCAGATAGAATGAGAGAATTAAAGCTTGGATCTGTTGTGGAATGAGGAGCTGACAATTCGATTACCAGACACTTCTTCCATGAGTACTTTTGAGCAGCAATGCCTATAGGGCATAATTGAAACAACAGAAAAGGAGGAGCTACAAAGGGACCAATTAGATATACTTTTTTTATAATAACATTTTTATTAGAAAGAACAGCAAATACAAATCTGGAAAAAAGGTTCCAAATGATGGAAAAGACAAAACTTTTTCCAACAGTTCAATTAGTTACAAAGCAAGTTAAAGATATTAACTTGGGCTCTGACAACAATGAGCTACGGTTACTAACTTCTCAACATATAGGCCATAAAAGGGGTGGCAAGTCGATAAAAATCACCTCCTCTATAAAAGGCTCTGCATACCTAAAATGGTGTCACCAGATAGTCTAACAAATGCACAAAATTATATACTAAATATTTCAGAAAAAAGGAAGATAAAAAAAAAAAGCACCTACCAGATGGGAACCTCCACAATCCAGCATCAATAATATAACAAAGCACATATTCAGGGGACAAAAGACAGATCAGATTCGACACAATATAAAACCCATTTCTGCCAGATTTGTTGCAAAGTTTCCAGACAGTCTAGGAAATGAAATGAGCATCTCTCATAGCTATATATTGAGTCTACCAACCTTACCCAATCAAGATATTTAGGTCTAAGTGAGGTTAACCTCTACCTGATAATAACCTTCTAAGCACATACCATGAGTATTAAAAGCAATTGCAGCTGCCTTTGCCTAATCAAACATCCAGAGGGGGTATGTGCAAGAGTATCAAACTGAGGGGGGTAGCTGGGGAGCTAAATCAGATAAAGAAGTTAAAACTAAAACTACTTCAGCCCAGTAGGACTGGATATGGGGACAGGACCAAAAAATGTGAACATGGTCGGCTGCCATTTCCCCACAGCCCTGCCAACATGCATCAGTAACATTAGGTTGGTATTTTGCCTGAACTACTGGGGTCATGAAAAGATGCATCTGGCATTTCCATGAAAATTCTTTTAAATAGAGATTGTAAGCTTAAACGATGGCAAGCTATGACTTTCCCAGAGTTGAAAATCACACAATTGACCACTGTCTTTATTCCAACTATTTAAAATCTGCAAGGTAGATTCAGCTGATAAGGATAAAAAAGGGAGTATATAGAGCCAATAAGGTTGGAATAGGCTTCTCCATGCTGATGATGCCGGATCAGGGTAAAGAACGGCGAGGGATGCTTAAGGCAAATGATGACAGGAAAGAGATAACGTAAGGAGAAATGCCCAGAGCTGAAGATATCTATAAAAGTCCATTGAGGGAATAGCAAACTGTCCCTGTAACTCAGAGAGTGAACATATTCTCTGAGTGCCTATGGCTTGATGATAATGCAGTAGACTAAACCAATTCAGACCCAATACTTTTAAAACAAATCTAGCTTTAGGAGGGGATTTTGTGTGTCCCACGCTAAGGTAGAAATCCAGAGGTTCTCCTTGGTAGTTAAATACTTTTTAACTGTATGCCAAGTTCGGATAGGAACCTGGGAGAACAGTGTAAATTTAATTCACTGACCTACCCAGCCAGTACAGTGTTATGCTTGTGCAACTGTGTTAGTTTGTTTTTCGCCGTTCGCACTCTCTATTCCAGAGAAACCACCACCCTGTAGGGGTATGACACAAGGAACTCTTGGAGAAGGTTCCACCCCTAGAGGTGCCACGGGACGGTTCCCCTGGCTAAAGGTACCTTAGGAATCCCCCTAAGGAGAGAGTGCTTCTGCTGGAGGAGGAGGAGGAGGGGAGGATGGTGGGGCAAAGAAAAAAAGCTTCACAGTGAGGCTTAGAGGAACTGCTTATATAGCTCAGGAAGTGGGAGTGGCTGGCTACTTGGCCACTGAACTCCAGGCATAGCCTTACATTTCACTGACTTACACAGCCAGTATAGTGTTATGCTTGTGCAACTGTGTTAGTTTGGTTTTGTCCATTCGCACTCTCTATTCCAGAGAAATTACCACCCTATAGGGGTACGACGGCAAGGAACTCTCGAAGAGGGTTCCACCCCTAGAGGTGCCACGGGATGGTTCCCGTGGCTAAAGGTACCTTAGGAATCCCCCAAAAATGTAGTATCATCCCCAAAAAGGAGGCAACACAAAGCATAAAGCAAGCAGAAACAGTGACGTAGAAGCAGTAACTGTAACGTAGTAGCAGAGAAGCATAGGCAGTTTGATAAAGCAATGATATGCTCAGTTGTCATAGTAACAGCCCAGGTTTGCGTAGCATGATACTGATGGCTTGCTTTGAGAGAAGGGGATCCCCTAAGGAGAGAGGGAGGGAATGGCAGAACATCCTCCACCTCCATCAAACAAAGGAACCTACTTAAAGAAACTAGGGAAAACAACTATGCTAAGTGTTATGACCTGAGGCAACAGAGGAGAGGGAAAAAAACCCTATGACAAGGAAATCTCTGGGGATCCAAGGCCTAGGTCGCCTTCCCTCCAGGCTTGGGAAAATTTATTTAGTGACGGCTCTACAGCTGCAATTTGGAAAACCCAATTAAAGGGAGGTGGAAAATATTCCAATTTGGAGGAAGGCTCTCACTCAAACCCTCTAGCGGGAAAACTCAGCAACAACACATGCATCCAAGGCACAGGAGGAGAGCAACAACTGCTGAGGCACTTACCTGGCCTACCCACCCTAAATCAAACCAGGTGAACCAGAGGCAGTCATGGAGAGAATGCGGTGAAGGTGCCTTGCTAGGGAAACCACTAAAGTCAATGGCCAACCATTATAGTGGAACACTAGAGCCAAAGGAGATCATCATAACCACACTTCACCACTAGTTTTAAATTCTACACCAGGAGCTGTTGTCACGTAGCAGACAGCTAAAGCCTAGCCCACGGTGAGGACATTCCCAGCTTTGGGCCAGGTGAGAAGGATCCCGCTCCAAGTTGGACATGCTCAATGATGCGGAGTAAATGCAGAGTGAGACCATTGGCTGCAGGAACCCTGCACCAGAATAGAATGGCTGGCATGCCCCAGAATTGATTGAGAGCTGAAAGCTGGTGAGCTGAATGAGCACAGCATGCTGAGATCATAATGAACATTAAGTGCTGAGACCTTGCAAGGTCGAATGCATATTGAGTGCAGTAGAATCCTAGACCGAGGCCAAGGGGATGGCAGTAGGCATGAAGCAATGGTTTGCATAAGCAAGGAGCAACGGTTGCATAAGCAAGTGTGGACCTGATAGGTCAGTAAGCAGTAGTAGTAATAGGTGGACCTGCATAACAACTGTATAGCAAGTAAACAGCACTGAATTAGGGGCAAGCCAGCCAGACATGAATAGTCAAATCAAGGTGACAAACTCTGAGAATTTTCAGTGGCGAACACAGGATTCAGAACAGAATTAATTAACCACATAGGCCACAACCCCCCAAACACCTCCCAGTCCTCACCGTAGGACAAACAAGGAAGCAATGAAAGGCTGAGAACCACATGCAGATATAAAAGCTAATTTAATAGCCTCAGCAGGAGCTTCAGCTAACCTCAGAGTAAACAAGGTACAATTGGAATGGGAGTAAACAATGCAGCAGCAGGAAGCAAGTAGGCCTGTGCAGCAGTAGTAAACAAATGAGTACACTGAGTTGTAACTGCAAATATAGGAGGCATAATGCTCTTAAGCATTGCCAAAAGGCAATGCAATGCGATTGCAGCAATGTGGTAAGTAGAACAAGCATGAGCAAGCTGTATAGCAAGGTTCAAGTAAATCTGAGTTTGGTAAAAGTAATAAATATGCCACATGGACCAGCTATAGTTGAGCTGAAACACACAGGTCCGGTTTGCAGTTGCAATGCAAGTAATTTGAGAGTTATGAGCAACTGCAAGCTAGCAGTATAAGCTCTGAATAGTAGCATGCTAGGAGCCTAGAAAAGCCCCCCCAAAAAGGAAGGAAGCATACACAGCTAAAGGCAAAATAACAAACCAAAGCAGGAAAAACAAACACAAAGCCCTACAGAGATAAGTGTGTGTGTGGGGGCCGGCCAGCTCAGGGAACAAACCAGTAGAGCCCTCAGCTGAAAAGAAAAAATTCATCACAGTGAGGCTTACAGGAACTGCTTATATAGCTCAGAAAGTGGGATTGGCTGGCTGTTGGACCACTGAACTCCAGGCATAGCCTTTACATTTATGGCCAGATAATTTGGCAGAAAGGAGAAAAGAAGTTGAGGCAAATCATATAAATCATTAACTGTGAACTCGGTATCTTTCCATCTTGACTGATATTCATCCAGAACCCCCCCCCCCCAAGAAATAGGCATCTGCAAAACAGAAAAATGGAGCCCAGCTTTATGGCCAGACCAAATAAAATGAGAAATCATACAGTGCCAGTCCTGAAAATAAAAAGGGCTAGAAAGTACGAGTAGGGTTTGGAGATAAAATAGAATTCTGGGAAAAACATTTGAGCGAAAGGTTTCTATCTTCTGCAAGAATGAAAAATGGTATTCCGGCCACCTACACAGGTCCGACTCTACGGCTTCCATGAGGGGCTCATGATTAAACAACTCTAGGTGGTCTAAGTTATGTGGAATAACTGTCCCATTATATTTCAAGCAGTTCCTGTTCCATCGAATAGAGAGGAGTTCACAAACAGTGGGAGAAGGAGAGTAATTAAATGATAAAATTTCAGTTTTATCCTTATTGAGAAGGAACCCAGCAAGTGTTTCAAAAGTGGCCAAAATGTCAAAAACTTATGGTAGTGATGTATCAGGGTTCAATAGAGTAAGTAAACATTGTCTGCAAACAAGGATATGCGATAACAGTTTACCTATGCTGCCACGACAACAGTGTTGTCGCCGTGCGGCACAGAGACATCCCCGATGTCTGACAGGCAAAATTTCACCAACATTTCTATCAGGGTGTTGTGCCTCCTGAACATCCCATGCGGGGGGCTGTGCCCCCCCCTTCTCTAGGATTGTTAACTCCAGTTGGAGTTAACATGAAGGGGAGGTGAAAGTCAGCATAAGGGTGAAATTTCACTGCTGGGTCCCCCACAGCGACAGTTTCGAATCCTGTTGAAACTGTCGCTGTGGGTGATTTCGCTGACGGGGAATTCCCTTGTGTCAGTACACCTTCAATAATCCTGACCCCCCCAAGGAACACCCAAAATTGATTTAGAAAATGAATATATGAAGCAAGGGTTAATATATAAAGCAAATAGTAAAGGGGACGTGGGGCATCCCTGTCTAGTACCACGCTCCAATTAGATACACTTTTGAAAATTCTTTAGCCAACAAAGTATCCACAACCTGAGGTTCACCAGTGGCAGACTCAAGACTTAATGTTCTACTATTGACACAGCACTCCAATGGACCTCAGTTGCCTTAAACAAAGCCTGCTGCCTACTTACAAATGCACTAAGACTCACACACACCTGTGAACTTTATGCCCGTGCTGGCTGGCTTCAACTGAATGACAGAATCAGGTATTAAAACCTACCTTCTCACCAAAAAGTCACATTAAATCTATTTCCAAAGGGATGCAGAACCTGCTGTCACTGCCTATGAATACCAGACAAACCAAAAAGCTACACCACTCAAATTTTCCAAGTGCCCAGATGACGCACTACCATGGTACAACTACGTGTTCTCACACCATGCACACCTCTGAGTAAATGCACTGCCCCTGACATCTCTTGCTCCACAACAATTGGCTCCTTTTAAACATAGACTGTACCAGCACCTCATTGATATAAGTAACTGCATGTGCCCTGCTAAAATCCCTACACACAGCAAACAATCTGCCTCTAGCACTTTTCTTTGCCTCTGTCTTGACAGGATAGTCAAACCGCAGAACTGTCATTCTCTACCCCTCCCTGACTCTGCTCCCCTTGCACCTCTTGATCTATCCCTACCCTCCTCCCTCCCTGCCCTCTGTGTTCCACCACTCCCAATGTATCCCTCCCTATCCTGTCTGCTTATCTTCTTGACGTGAGCATACATTGTACAATGCCTCAGCATACCTAGTGCTTTATGTTTGAATTCTGTAACCTCTACGTATATTTTTCTCAGTATTTGTATATTTGTCCACAGTATTGTACCTTGTTGTCTAATGTATCTGACGTGGAACATATCAATGAGCATCCGCTCACAGGTATTATCCAAGATGTCAATAACTAAACAAAATAAATGAGATTGGGACACTGGAGAGATGTGGTAGGACCTGAATAAAGTCCTCTATGGAATCCATTGGAAATGCCTGAAATGAGGAACTGCACAGGAGATTTAGAAGGATGAGTCAATAACATCTGATGTAAATGATAAATGTTAACTGGTGTTATAGGATGGGCATAATAATGCCATTTGTAACCTGGAGTGAGGCGGTGGAATGGAGCTTTTATGTTAACAGACCAATTTCAAATGTGCTTCCCACAATGACTGCAATCATGAAGAAGATTACATGATGGTGCAAAGCAGGTAGATTCATTGAAGTTGTTACATACCACCTGTCCAGCAGAAAAAATATTTGATTACCTTTTCATCCATGAGATAAGGGGCATAAAAGATGTGTCGGAGGTGGCTGGTGAGTTGCAATAGGTGTTACAGGTGGTTGATTAGAATTGACAGTTAAAAGACATATAGCAGCTAAGGAGAACAGGAACCACAGATTGCACATGTCAACACTCATAGCCTGGCAACATGTTTACAAAATAACTTGATGTCAAGACAAGCCCAAGAAATGCAAGGATAAAACTTCAATAGTTTAGCACCTGCCTTAGCTGAGAATGATTTGTGACAGTCATAAAAATGTGTGCCACCATACAGTATAGCTAGATCAAGAGAGGGATACAGATAAGAGTCCAATTCTTGGCACCTGGATGGAAATGCTTCACAAACAATTTCACAGTAAATAGAGAAGGCAGCAACAAATTCTGCAACTGTTAATTTCTTTAGGAGCTAGGAATCTTTGCCTTGAGTACCACTGAGACATCACTGCATGAAACAATCCTATTTTCTGTTGTTTCAAGGGAGGACAAAGACGGGTTACAAGACTGATGTCTTTCCCTTCAGTATGACCTTCCTAACAGGATTAGGCACCAGGTGGGTAGGACGAGCAGTAGCTGGGAACTGGATCTGAGAATAAGGAGTAATACTCGAGATGGATATAGTTGGGATGGAAGTTTGGATACTGGTAGATGGTCCAGGTGGCGGAGGTATAGTTGGCAAGGCAGAGGTCAATGATGCAGAAACAACCTGGTTCAACACTGAAGGGGCTTCCAGAGCTTGCTAGATGGCAGGAGGAAGGTGCTGTTCTGAAGATATGGCTGGTCTGGATTCTAAAGCAGCTACTCTGGTGTCCAGGTTCGAGATGGTGGTGTTGATTTGGAGCAACAAGTCACATAGCTCTGAAAACTGGGAAGATGCTGGAGGTTGCTCAGGAGCTGGAGATACAATAGGCGTGGTGTCAGGAACAGGGTTAGCCAAAATTGCCACCATGTAGAGCCTGAACAATTCCTGTCTTTTGGCAGAAGCGGAAAAGGGGACTTTAAGACAGCGGAGGGTGACCACAAGTTTAGGAACTCTTCATCCTTTAATTGTTTGCTGGGATTTAGTTGCAACCTTCCTGTGGATAGGTGGTGGTGGATCTAATAATCTTCATGGTCCAAAGGACTGGTAATGTCATCTTGAGGCTGAGACTTGGCAGCTAGAAAATAAGAAGAACATGTAAATGAACTTGAAGGACTCACAGTGAAAGCCTGTCACAGGTGGAGGTCTAGTGGCAGTGTAGGTGGAGAAGGGCGACATGAAGGGAGGGCATCTTGATGCATGGCATGCATGCCTCCACACACATGAGTGCATGCCCGAGACGAGGGTGGGGTACCGTGGAGACAATAACAGCAAATACTATAAAGTACTTACAAGAAAACAAAAACAAGGACAAACAAAATAAGGAGCAGGAAAAGGTGCCCAGAGAAAGCAGAGGATGGAAGGCCAAGATGGAGGGAAAAGAGGCAAAGAAACCCCTAAGCTACGGAGGCAAAAGGGCACACAAAACCAGATGAAAACAGCCGCCGAACAGCAAGACAGCAGGCAGGCAACACAGGACTGGAACCAATGAGGCAGGGAAATGGGGACAGAAGGGACACAAAACAGCGTAACACAGGAAGAAACAGACACCAGGTGTCAGGAAGGCTGAACGGCTGGAAACAGGGAAAGAAAAAAAAGAGTCATAGATGAGCCAAAGGAGGGAAAAGAGGAGCAGAAGAAGTGGCAGATCCACGGGGAAGCCTGGGGAGGGCAGAAGAGAGAGGAACACAGACGGCAACACCTCGGGGAAAGGGGGGCAGAAAGTGGAGGGAGAAGAGCAGTGGAGTCTCAAGAACAACAGTGGGCAGAGAGAAGAGCGCAGGGTAATGAAAAGAAATAAACACCAGGCGGCAGGGAGGCTGAATGGCCAAGAGACAGGGAAAGAAAGAGAGAGTCATGGACAAGCTGCGGGAGAGAACAAGGGAAGCAGAAGGAGCATTGGAAAAGGAGGTGGAGCGGCACAACAATAGAGGGAGCAGAGAAGAGAAAAGTGCCACGGCAAACTGCAAACAAAAGGGGGTGGGTGACGGAGCTACTAGAAGAGCAGAGAAAGAATGGCAAAACAACACAAGGAAAACAGGAGAGCACAACGCAGGAGACAAGAACAGCGAGGAAGACAAACCACACAGACACAAGCCAAGCAGCACAGGACACAGGTACATGAAACTGACTATGCAGGAGGCTGATGGACTGTGGGACTAAGTACTAGAAGGAACAAGTATGGCAGTCACCCGTGGAACCACAGGACAGCCCTTTAGATTATCTCGCCTTTCCTCTCAGTAACTTTGCTTTTTCTCTTTACATAATTCCTTAAGAAGACCTATGGTCAGAATGTCGATTCTAACTCTATTTCTCTTTTCTTGTAATTACATTTTGTTAATTTTCCAACAAAATACAATTATTATCAACATTGATATTTAAATATTACAGGTTAATATAAAATTCTGTTTCAACTTCTTTGTTAAAATATACAGAGAGGTTAATCAGAAAAATAAAAGTACTCTACAGTTTAAGTTGATCAGCAAAAGTCCCACTCCTGTCTGATGTAAGTTAACTATAGCATGCAAGGATCTCTACTATATCCACCCCTTCTATTCCAGCCAAATGATTAAAAAGGAGCCATCTGCTCTTAAATTTTGCCATCACAGCCTGAGAGAGACAGTACTTTTTCTAAACATCAAAGATTGAGACTATTTTTAAGCCAAATAATTCACGGTCAGTATGAATTAGATAGCCAGAACTGTGTAATTGTTTTCAAGCATCACAATTAAAATAGAAACAGATATAAGGCTGTCTTTCCTCTTATTCCAGGAGGGAATCCAAGATCCAAATCTGAAAGGAGGGGGATATCAATCCCAAAAATCTTTGAAATTCTCTCACCAAGTCCTGCCAGAATGGTCTTACTTTTGGGAAGTTCCAGAATATACAGTATGTGTGTGGGTTCCCAAGCCCACATCCCCTCCAGCATACACTAGATCTTGTCCAACCAAAGTGCTTGGTCCTCTCTGGGGTGTGAAAATATCGAACAGCCACTTACACCAAAATTCCTCCATCTTGGGAGGAGAGGTGAGGTGAATCCTTTTCCAGATGTTAGTCTATTCTGCATCTGCTAAAGTTATCCCTGCTTCTATTATCCATTTCTGTTTAATTGAAAATAGTTGATCCTCTTTACACATTTGGAGAAGCCTATATATTTGAGAGATTACCCTTTTACGTTTGTTTGGGTCACTAAAGTTTGAAGCAAGGGCCGAGTAGGATTTTCTTTTCCCAAAAAATACTGATTCTTTAAGGCCTTTACCACATAATGCTGTATTTGAAAATATCTAAACTGGTCCCTGGGGGATAACCCAGATTCGTCTCTGAGTTGCGTAAATGATTTAACAACCCCCCCTTCAAATAATTGACCTATTTGTTTCAAGCCCTACAATGCCCAGTTCCAGAATTCTCTCTCCGTAACCATGAATGGGCCTTAGACATGTTGAGATGAGGATGTTTATACCAGTTACATTCCACATTTTATAAAACTTACATACCACCCTTCATGTTATTACTGCAAGCAATACACAGGGGTTAGTGACCATTAGGTTTCTCAGATACGCATCATCAATCTGTGCTATGTCTGAGACCTGCAATGGAGCAAGGGCTGCTGATTCAATGTTTACCCAACAAGGGGGGTCTGGCGTATATGCTACCGCTAAGGAACCTATTTGTGCTGCCCAATAGTATGCCTTCAAAATCTGACACTGCCATTCCTCCCTTTTCCTGGGGATAGTATCACTTTCACTTTAATTCTTGCCCCCAGATAAAAGTAAATAATAATTCCCATATCGATCGCCAAAATGTCCCTGGCAGGAGAACTGGTATTGTCAAAAATAAATAAAGGAACCAAGGTAAGATGTTCATACGAACTACTTCTACTCTGCCTCCTACTGAAGGTGGGAGAACCTTCCACTATTGACAATCCTCTTGAACCTCTTCCAATAACTTATTAAAATTAGTTTTAACCAATTTGGATACATTTTGGGGGATCCAGACTCCTAAATATAGAAATCCCTCTTTTACTGTCCTGAATCCACTTCTTAACAAATAAATACTCCCTTTGGAGTGTCCCAGTAACATAACTTCAGCCTTACTCTCATTGATTTTGAATGCTACAAATTAACATATGTTTCTATTAGTCCTTTTACTAAAGGAATGTTATGAGAGTCAGATAAATATAATAGTGTTTTTGTCTGCTTACTGAGAAACTTTAAGGACTTCCCTGCAATCTTAATGTCTGGAAAGTTCTTCTGTTTGCCTAATTAGGGCCACCATAGGTTCTGCACAAAAGGCCCAGATATTCAAAAGGATTGCACCATGTGCAACAAGGGATGCACCAGCACAAGTCCGAAAATGCACCATTGTGTGATATTCAGCGGAGGCAGATGCGCCCCAAAATCCACAATGCACAAGGCGCCAATGGACATGAATGCATGCATAACCTTGAAGGGGAGGAACCATGAATAAATGGTGCAGTGCGATATTCAACAACATACCCGCAGCACATTGGGGAGCAACGGAAGTTGCGCGATAGCAGAAATGATCCAAAAATAAAAGGAACAACAGAGAGGCAAGAACGCCACAGGAAAGCCACATGTGGGAGAACTGCAAGCAGGCACACAGTAACTGTGAACAGGACAGGCAGGAGCAGGATAGAGCACCTGGAACCACCAGGAACAGGGAAGGGTGGAGAGCCTGTGCCTCTGTGCAGGATGAAAGGGAAGTGCCACATAGGACTGAGGGCATGGACAGTGGGGAGTACGTCCAGTACTGGGAGGTGTTCCCGGTGCAAAGGGAGTAGCAGTAAGGACAGCGGTGGGGAACGGTAAAACAGCTGCCTGGGGGTAACACAAGCCAGGGACATGGCCACTGCCACCATTCAGATGGAGGCAGTAATGAGGGGTGTGAGAAGGCAGGCAGCAGGGGGGTGTGGCCATGGAAGGGCCCATTGGCGGTATGCCTCCAACAGGCAGTACCGAGCCCGCACCAGCTTCGAGCTGTACACTGACACTGAGATCGTGGGCCAGTACCGCCTGAACCGGGCGATTCTGAGGTGGCTCTGTGAGCTGTGCAGTGATGTGATGCAGGCACCCACATGACGGAGCCATGCTCTGTCAGTGGAGACCAAAGTGACAGCTGTCATGTGCCTGCTTGTCACGGGTACCTTCCAGAGACCAACCGGGGACACGACATACATAACCCAGTCAGCCACGTCATGCCTACTCACCCAATTCCTCAGTGCACTGCTGCCACATGCTGTGGAGCACATCCATTTCCCCAGCACACTGGTGGAGTGCACAGCAAACATACAGGAGTTCCACAGGGTAGCAAGTATGCCTGGTATGCTCAGGGCCATAGACTGCACCCATGTGGCCATCCGCATGCTACCTGGCCCCAAAGGGCCACATACATAAATCGAAGGGGTATGCAAGCATCAACCGCCAGGTGGTGCAGTGCCAGGGGAGCATAACCAATGTCTGTGCCACACACCCTGGGGAGCACATGATGCCTTCATCTGGCACCAGTCTGCACTGTGCCACAGGTTCGAGAGTGGGGACATCCCACGGTGGCATCCCCACTGGCCAACTGGTGGGTGAGTATGCAAATCACACAGAAAGACATGGATCTTGGGAGGGCATAGTCAGAGGTGACATGGTTACTGGCCTAGATGGCCCTTGGCAGGGCGACGCTGATCACCAAACTAATGTCCACCCTCTCTACACAGGTGACAGTGGATACCCACTCGTCCCTGGCTGCTCACACCATACCGGCAGCCCATGACCCCATCACAGCAATGCTACAGTGAGGCACATGCCACCACACGCAATGTCATCGAGAGGGTGTTCGGGATGCTGAAGGCACGTTTCTGTTGCCTGGACACGTCTGGCGGTGCCCTACAGTACAGTCCCTCAAAGGCCTGCAGGCTATTCCTTACCTGTTACATCCTGCACAACATGGCCAATGACTGTGGGATAGCTGTAGAGGTTGAAGAGGGGAACAGTGATGGGGACGATGAGGACACCGGTGAAGATGGTGATGGGCAGCTCCCCTTGGTCGAAGGGACCCCCGACTGATCTGGATGGCACAGCTGCACCGGGACACCATCACAGAGGAGCACTTCAACCAACCAAGGTAAGTCATGGGGCCATGTGCAACCACCAATGGCCAGGGCACAACCCACAAACATGCATGGACAAACCCCAGGGGTGCATGTCATAAAGGGAATTGGCTGAGCATGGAACCGCACATGCCGTCAGGGATGGGCAAGGTCTAACATGGCACACGGTCACACACACACACACACACACACACACACACACACACACACACACACACACCCCCACAAGACATGCACAAAGGGTAGGAGGCACGCCGACCCCAACCGCCACCCCTAGCCACACACATGTCCACAGACCACCATGCCCAGTGCCTGTTATTGTGCATGTGTCAGATGCTGGGCACCATTGCACAGTGGCGGACAGCGCAACTCAGGCATCATCATGCACACACCACAGTGGACAGCAGCTGGAAGGGTGTGCAGATGGAACGTGTGTGTGTGTGTGCGCAGGGCCGGGTACCCCACCTGTGCATTGCACGTTGAACAACACACTGCACACAGGGCAGCGTGAGACAGTAGCCTTGGTGGAAGACAGGTCAGTCACGCGCCACAGTGCCACGGCCACCACGGATGTATGGGCAGCCCCACCGAGACCCACCAGTAGTGGCAGGCTGACCAATGGCCTCATGGGGTGGCACCGACGGTCCCCCAGGGGTTCCGCTGCGTGAACGCGACCGTGCTCACGCAGGGATCTGCAGTACACCGAACATGCCTGCACCAGGCGTGCTCGGGATGCCCACAGCTGAACCTGGTGTCGACAAGGAGGGTGTTGCATGACACCGGGAATGGGGGGTGGATATTACACTGCACGGTGTCTGTGACACATGGGCAAATAACTGTGTGCCCACTGTGGCCATGACAGCCGTGATTGTCTGTGTCAACATGTCAATGGCGGCGGTCACATCCTCCCGCAGCCGGTCCGTTCCTGCCAGGAGCAGACTGGTGTCCCTGCTACACCGCTCCTTTGCCTGGTGCAGGGCCAAATTGAGTACATCCACCGCCGTCACAAGCCGCAACTGCTTATCGACTGAATCTTGGAGTATGCGGGTGTGCTCATCTAAGAGGTCATCCGCCTGATCAGCATGATGTCCCTCACGGTGTTCACAGCCCCGATGGGCAGCACCCCTTGAGGGTGGGCGCGGCACACCAGGGCCATACCTGGGCATATCCACAGGCGGTGCACTGACACCGCTCCCCGACACTGTACCCCCATGGCCATTGTCTGACTGCTGACACTGCCCCTCCAGCTGCCGCTCTTCAGGGCTCAACGGTGCTGCTGCAGCGGCCGCAAGAGCCCCACTGTCCTGGACACACACCAGTGCTGCCCCACTGGTGCAGACAGGCACAGGCTGGGACTGTGATGTCACGCAGGCCTCCACGGCGGCACTACCCATGGCTATGCCCGTGCTGTAACCTGCTGTGTGGCCATCCTGCGGCCCACATGTATCACTGTCCATGATGTGAGCTCCATCATCATCAGTGATGGATCCAGCACCAGTCCAAGTCTCAGCATGCTGGCATCCATGGACGCTGGCACGCTGGGACACGGGCAGGGCCTCCTCCGCTCCTGCTCCACCAACATCAGTCCGGACAGCCAGGCGGGCCCACTGTCACCCTGACCCTTGGACACCTGTGGAGGTGGATGGGCCCTCCTCTGAGTCAATGGTATCGCCCTCAGTGGATGAGCCCACCACCGCTGACCCATGTAGATGCTCAGGAGCTGTAAGGGAACACAGTAGCATTAATGTATCTGCCCTACCCTGTGTCATCCCCCCCAGTGACAGATCAGGACCTACCATGCAGTGACGGGCTACCACCCATCTAGAATCCACCACCTGGAAAACCCTCGATGGCACAATGCCGCATGCTGCCAGCAACCCGCTCTTCTTGTGGGGTCAGGCGTTGCACGGCCGGCTGTCCCCCACCGGTCGCAGCCTGTGCTGCCCTGATGGCAGCCACCTTATCCTTAATCCTCCACCTGTCCGTGCCCACCTTCTTCTTGCACTCCTGCGGACCGCTGGTGGCTGCCATACAGGTTGATGGCACGTGCCACCTCTCCCCATGCAGCAGCATGGGCCTGTGGTGTTCCCTGCTGTCCACTGAGCAGCGGCTCCTGGGCAAGGTAGGCCTCAAACAGGGCATCTGTTTCTGCCTTGGTGAAGTTTGGCCTCCTCTTCCTCCCACGTCTCTATTCCTCCTCCTCCACCTCACGATCGCTCATCATTGATCCTGTGGGAATGACAGGTGTTACCTGTGACTGTGCAGTCCCATGCATGTCCCACACACCACAGTCCACACTCCCAAACAGCATGCAACTCACCACAATAGACTGCAATACCAGACTATGGCCTCTGCAGCCCAATGTCGCATTTATATAGCGCAACGCATGCAAATGAGGTGAGGTGCAATTTTAAGTGGATGCTAATGCAGTATCTGCACCATTGAATAGCTGATTATCTGATTTGCATATGCCGGCTGAATATCGTGTTGTTGCGCCTTGCGCAATTGTGTTGAACGTGCTCAGGCAAGGGCGAATTTCTGTGACATGCGCAGTGGACACCGAACGGTGCATGCCTGGGGTGCTGACGCTGATGCCTGCCACACTGCTGATGTGCTGTGCATGGGAGGCAATGCAGGGCACGGCCACCATTGTGCCAGTGGTGCTACTGCGCTGTTCACATGTATGGTGCTCTGGCACTGGGGTGCTGTAGGCGCAGTGGGGCCACAGCGTGGTAGGCCACTACAAAAAGTGCCACACAGGCACCCTACCACACTACACGTGGTGAGTACCAATCACGCTATGGCGGTCCGTGCGTGAGAGACCCCCGATCCTGTGCCGACCTTTGCCCCTAGGTGCCATGCGTCCGCACGGGTGCACCTCTATCACGCTGTTCAGTGACAGCGCGATGGGGAATGGCAGCGCAGTACTGCGCAGCATCTGCATGTGGCGGACGTACACTACAGAGCACCATTTTGATACTGAAAGATTGGAGGATGGCACAAGACGGGCACCAATCTGGAACCAGGTTGAACTGACCAATCTAGTGAACTTGATGGAGCCCCATGCTGCTGCTCTATTTGGGGATGCAACCCTGGACAGGGCCAGGAGTGCCATGTGGGAGGAGGTGGCGGTGACCCTGGAGGAGGCGACAGGCATGGAGCGCACGGCCGAGCAGTGCAGGCACCGCTATGGGGACCTGCAGCGTCTGGACCCGGACAGGCTTGCCCGCCTGTGGTCACGCGCCAGGAGGGGCGCGGTTCCATGGCCAGGCAGGTGCCCCATCCATACACTGTTAACATCCATACGGGTATCACGGTGGCATGTGTCCAGCACATGGGGGGCCATCCAGTGTGGGCCGTGGTGGTGGTACAGGGGTGGGGGGCAGATGGTTATGGTTCTGTGGGATAGCACACACATGGGGGCAGGGGGACTTTGCTAAAGGATTGTACTGATGTTCCTCTCTCCATGTTTGTACCCTAGGCCCTGAGGAGCGCCGGCATGCCAGGGAGGGGAGGATGCAGCCTGAGGCACATCATGCAGCAAGGGCGGCTGACAAGACACGCAGGGACCAGCCTGATGATGGTGAGTGCCTTACATCCATGATTACCATTGCATGCTGTGTAACAGGGTGGGCAGCAGGGCATGGCCACCATCCATTGACACCACTGCCATGCATGCAACTTTTTACAGTCAGCACTGTCCAGTGGCACTGCATGTCTGGGGGTGCATCAATGGTGGTCCATGCATGCACCAGGTACATGGCTGTGCCACTGCCTTCGCACCGCATCGCCATGTCACTGTACGTCCATGGTGGTGCTGTTCAGGACTTGGCCAGTGGGTGTGTGCAGTGGTCCGCATGACTGTGTGTGCCTGGGTGGGCAGGTCTTGTGGACACGATCACTGTGGGTGGTCGCACACCATCACAGAGGCATGTCCCACAGCCGTATGCCATGCACAGTGGGTGGGCTGCAGGGGGCCGTGCATTCATACCTATTGACTCTGCTCCCTTGTCCTAGGTGGACGGCAGTTGCAGACCATCCAACAGATGCTGCAGGAGATACTGCAGGTGGCCAGGGCCTCCCTGGAGATATTGGAGTGAACAGACCGTCTGGGAGTCCGATGGAGGCATGGCGGGAGGCGCAGTCAGAGCGGGAAGCGGGGCTCCCACTGAGCATGTTACACCCCACGATTTCCCCTACCCCCCAGACTCACCCTCACACCCCTCCTTCCCTCTACCATTTGTTCACCCCTGCCCCTTACCCACCCCCACCTTGTTTGTGGCCCTTCCCCCAACCTTTTGTACATAGCTGTAAATAATTGTTTTTGATCTTTTAAAATACATTTGTTTTCTTATGCCTACTGTGGTGGTCTCTGATTTGCAGCGGGCTATAGGTGCTCAGCTGCAGTGGTGTGCATGGCGTCAGGGGTGGTGCAGTCATGGGCGTGTGTGTGTCCATAGGGGAAGTTACTATGGTGTGGGAGTAGCTATCAGTCACTGTCTGTGGTGTGTGTGTTGTGTCCTGTGCACTGGATGACTGTGCGCAGTGGTCCACGGTGCATGCTCTGTGTCCATGGTGCACCTGTCAGACCGTCCATGGCCTGTGCAGCTGACACCCTTGCATGTCTGTGACCTGCACAGTCTGCTGGCATGTCAGTGGTGGCTGTCTATGCTGGACAGCCACTGTACCCGGCACAATGCCGGGTTGCCTCCTGTCACTGGTGTGGTGCATGTCTGCCTCGGGTGACACTGTGGCCTCCACTGTTGTTGTCCCACCTCCATGCTGTCACTTGTGTGTGTCACAGGGGATGTGCACCACTGTCTGTCACTTGTGCTCTGGGCGCATGCTGGTGGCGTACAGCTCCACAGTGCCTGCGCAGGGTGGCTGGCACTCCTGTGCCATGGAGGGGTGCTGGCCGTGTGTACATGGTTTCCGTGGCCACACTCTGGGGGCTTGGTTGCCCTGCTACTGTGTCCCTGTGTTGGTGTGTCCTTGGGTATGGGTGGGTGTTTGTCCATGCACTGTGTTGCATCTTGTGTGCCACATGCTTCCATGCACCAGTGTGGGTGTCTGCGCTGGTGGCTGTGGCCAGTGCTGTGTCAGGGTGTGTACTTGGGAGGGTGTGCAGGGTGATGTACCACTGGTGGTGGGTCTGGGGCATGCCCTGTCATGTGTGGTGTACCTCGTGTGCAGACGCATGGTCGGTCTCTCAGCTGTACCTCAGGGGGGACATGCATCGTGGCACTGTGTATGCAGTCGTTGCATCGCTGTCTGCTGCCACCCGCTGACGGGTGCTCGTGGTGGGGCTGCCATGCATGGTTCTGTGGTGCACAGGGTTGCATTGTCACAGTGGGGGTGGTGGCATGCATGGCGTGTCCTGCACTGGTGGATGCTGCTCCTGGGCAGGGTGTCTGGGGATCACGGTGCAGGGTGTGCTCTGCATTGGTGGGATGGTGTGGCACAGGGTGGTCGGACCTCCTTGTGTGGTGGTCACAGCTGTCCAGGGGGTGTGCTGGGGCACCATGCCCTGGCTGTGGGCTTGTTGCTGGTATCCATGGGCCAGTGGTTATTCCAGCTCTCCACCGGTTGTGCAGTGCATGGGGTATGGGGGGCGATGTCTCTTCTGCTGTGTGCTCCTCTGCCCATCTGTGGCATGGGTGGTGGACCCCTGCATCCTGTCCCTGCGCATCCCTGGTTGTGCTGTTGCACTGCTGCCCTGCTCCACTGGGCATCCCTGGTTGTGCTGTTGCACTGCTGCCCTGCTCCACTGAGCATCCCTGGTTGCGCTTATGGTGCATCTGAACTGCTCCACTGAGCATCCCTAGTTCTTGTGTGTGCATCTGAACTGCATCTGCACATCTCTGGTTGTGTTATGCATTAGCTGGCGGGATATTCAGTCGCGGTGCCATAGGCGCATCTTGACCTGCGCAGTTTTTAAATATCGCACTTCTTGCACATGGGTGAAGTGCACTTGCGCTTGCTCCTGCTGTTGCACACTTTTTGGGTGCAGTTTGAATATCTGGGCCTTAGTGTATAAAATGGGGAAAGGGGACACCCGTGCCTGGTGCCCCTCTCTTTATATTCATGGGGAAAGAAACCCATTAACTTTAACCTTTGCCTGTGCGGATTGATAAATATTTTGTACCCACTTATGGAATGTAGAACCAAACTGAACAGAGAAAGGGTAACGCAGGAGAAATAATCAATCTAGGGCGGTCAAACGCCTTTCTGGCATCAATTGAAACCACCATTCCCTGTTCCCTTGCCATCAGGCCTGTGGTGCTGAAACAATATTTAACAGTTTCCTAATATTATCCTGAATATGTCTCCTTAGGATAAACCATTTCATCCTTGTGTATGAGGGACGACATAACCTTTCAGAGTCTTTAACTGAGGGTTTTCTAACTCTATTTTCAGCATACATTTAATATTACCATTTTGTCTTATTTCCAGCATGCCTTTTTTCTGCTATAGTTGCATTATAAAAACCAGCAGGCAAACATCACTTGCATTAGTAATACTTTTTTTAAACAGAGGGCAACTAATGCATCCCCCCAGTCCTTCATTACACAGCCCTTCACTAAGCTTTTATTATACCATCAATGGTTCAGCTAATCCTTCTCATTTCATGGATTTTTCCTGCTGGATCCCCCAGCCAATATATGCAATAAATGCAGAGGGAGTTTCCTCCTCCTCCCCTCCCTCTAGAACATTTGACCCCCCCATTCCACCTTTCCCCTTCTTACCATGATCCTCTCTGCCTGTCACTCTACACTCTGTTCTAGCCACTGCTGTTGCTTTGTATGTTTATTTGCCATCACTGCAATCTGCCAGGGACACTCTTTCTGCCCACTTTGATATTTTGCACCATCATACTTTGCGTGCAGTTTGTATGCAACATTTAGGTAATTTATCACAACGTATCTTGGTATCTTTTTTGTTGTATGTATTTTAGTGCTGCCCTGTTTCTACCTCTACTAGCTAGCATTATTTGCATGGTATGGAAACTGGTATTGTGTCTGTCTGTCTGGAGTCTGCCTTCAGTGCGCCCTTTCCCCTGGTTACACCTGGAAATGAACCTTAGCTCAGCATGCCTTTCCCGGTCACCAATTTCTAAACAAATAATAAGAACTAAATTCCTGACAGAGCTCTCTTCTAACATATGCAGTAAGTTAGTGTGCTATGAACTGGTGATGGTAAATGCCACTCCTATTTTGTGCTCTAGTTAGTTTAGTTTAGTAGTGTCGAAGCATCCCACATATTTTTTTTCTTTGGGTTGTTCAGGACCTAGTCAGTCTAGCCAGAGCTAGCCTGCTGAAAACTGGATGGGTGACAGGTTGCCCTAGGTGAATCATGCAGAAGGCACGGCATGTAGCCAGTGCTGATTATGCCTACCAGAACTGAAAGAAAGTAGATCAAACCACATTCCCTTTATGACTTACTTTTGCTGCAGCAGCAGTAAAACAATAAAAGAATATATTAACAATATGATGCCATCTAGCACAAATTTTTAATAAGGTTAAGAATGGAACATTTAGACTCATATATATTCTCTGGGTATTAAGAGTTGCATAATTCTGTATTTTACATGAGTATATGTACATGCCTGTTTGCAAAAAGCAAACCTTGGAAGTGTTTACAAGACCCAGTATTATTGTAACCCCCATGGGCTCGCTCAAGCGCTTCGCCTCGTCAGGCACTGCTCTGCCTCACCAGATCCTCAATCAATCCTGGTTCCCTTGTTGCTCCTATCAGCCCTTCTGTGCTTAAATCCTGTTGGGGACCAGAGGAGTGGAGGAAAGTTAAACCGCCTGTTTGGCGGTTTGGCGATTGCCGCACTAAGAATGCATGAGCATTCATACAGTACGCCTGCCCAAATGTGACAGCTGGCGGATACACTCATAGAATTTAACAGCATTGTGGTATTTAAGTGATAAAGTCACTCTGAAGGCTTTCTTGTGGTCCCCTTCATGTGCTCCAGCCCCCTGGACCCTAGAAATGCTAAGGGGGGGGGGGTTGGAGACACATAGGAAGGAGCAGAGAAGAAAGAAAATAAAATGTTTAAAAGAGCACTTGTAAGCACTATTACAATAAAGTGCACATATCTTTAAGGAGCAGCCTGGCTGCTATAGGAATGAAGCCCTGCCTGCCGCCTGGGGGTCAGTGTTATGGCATTTGCGACAGGCAGGGGAAGCCCCACTCTGCCATCAGACACCAGGGCAGAGAGGCAGCAATCAAAGTTTGTGGACATTAATGTTTAAAACTATGCAGAAGCTTTGCAAAATAAACTTCAAGATGAGACTTGGTATAAACTGTTTTATGTGCAGCCATCTTTTTTTGCCTTTGACCCCTCAAGCAGCCAATCAGAGTCCTAGGAGCCCTGAAGGACTGAAGCTATGACTCTTGGGTAGGGGGTATGGACATTGTCTTGGTGACTAAACAGCCATTCAATCAGGTATCAAGGGACTTAATGCATTTTACTTTTGCAGACGGACAGCTGTGTGTTCAACCAGGAAGTTGCCATTCTCTCCTCAGACCCCAGAGACAGTGTGCAGCTTGGATCAGTCTGGCTGAAGCTCCCTGTGAGACAGGAGGCCTTGGACTGTGTCAGAGGAAAAGGATTGGAAGTCGGCCTGAGGCTTCCATAGCCAAACTTCAAGAGACTTGCCAAGATGCTTTCCACCAGCTGGAAAACCAGAGCAGAAGATTTAGAGTCATTTACAGCTAAAACTTTGAGATATCTGAGAAAGCTCTCAGCCTGAGAATGGAGTTGGACTGTGTCCTGTCAGATGCCTGCTGAGTTGCCTGGGTTAAACAGCCAGAATCCAGAGACTGCTTAAAGAATTGCCATTGCCAGGGAATTCTGCCTGAAGCAAGTAATCTGTTGAGGAACGAGCCTGGTTGGGAGCCAGAACAAAGACTATGTACCACTCCTAGCCTCAGAGAGGAAGCAGCTTGTTCCCAAGGTATGCACTGCTGCCAGCCACAGAGAAGAAAAGACTGTGTGAATTTGGAGCAGCAAGAAGAGATTGCAAGCAAGGATGGTCTGGAGAGTCAGTCGGGTGGTGTTACCACTAGGCATTACCCATCACCTTCCCTGGAGGTGTAGTTGGCCCTGGCCTCCAGCACTGGCCTGTTCCAGTGATTAATCCAGCTGCACAGAGGTGACAAGATGCAGAGCCTGCAACAGCTTTGAGGGTGACAAACTACAAGACACAGCCCCAGCCAAGACAGCTGCCACCCTGTTTGTAGAGCTCGAGGCCCCCCAGCAATTGACTGCATCTGCACCCATTGACAGACCTTTGATATTATCTTCAGAATCATGAGTACACATGGCCTGACCTGACCTGGGGAGTTATGTTAAACTTTTCACAACAGGTTACAGGTTATTTAAAAGTGCACCAATGCCAGCCAGCAACATACAGAGATAAACAGCAACTCAGCACTCACTCCAGACACAATAAAGCAATATAAAGACACATTTATTTGTGGTAAGGAAGCCTGGTACAAGCACGAAAGATCCCAGCGCTTCAACCCAACACAGGGCCTTCCTCAGGGCGGTCTGAGGAGGCACATGACAGAAATCAATTTATAAAGCATTTCTAAAGACACACTCACCCAAAGTGATTACTAATACACAGTGTAATGCAGCAAAATTTCACAATCTAAATTCCTATCAAGATTTTGTTTTGTTTTGTTATAAAGCCAATAACTTATCCAAACCAATGCTGTACAAACCATATATATATATATATATATATATTATATTCAGTTCTTAGTGTAACATATTTGCACTTAAATCACTATAGCAATGTAAGATAATACCCAATAATTTTAACAGCATTAAAATGAATACAGCTATAGATAAAAAAGGGGGAATCCAAAACTTAAAACTTCTTTATAAATGTCTCAGTAATGTATAATTTATTCTTCCTATCCATTTTATGAAGTCAATCCAGACAGGGCAATTTAATAAAAACAAGTAATAATGGGAGGGGGACCAAGGAAAAAGGGCTGGGGAAATATACGGTCCCATTTCACTAACTATTTATATTGCAAGTAAGCCAGAAAAAAGGAGAAGAGCGGTTTCAATTAACCAAATTAAACAGTTACTCAAGTGATCAGAGATAAATAAAATCCTACCTGCAGAACCTTAGCACGGATAAGGAACAACACATGGTACAAAAGCTAAGTGGCTATATGAATACACTCCTGTTATATACTGTTAGGTGAGGTAGTAAACCAGAAGTGGAAAGATTAAGATAAAAAGTACCATAGATTTCTTAGAATGAGGGTATGTAACAGAGGTCAAGAAACTTGCTAAAGGTCATGTATACCTGTACATCATAGCAACTGAAAACTTTTATCTTTTACTTTAATCTTGTGTACTAAATTTCATCTGAATTAACTTCCTCCTTTTCCATTTTATTCTGAAAGCTAAAAGGATTCAAGATACAGATTTGTAAACATTTTTGATATTGCCTTTATAAAAAAAAAAAATCTTTGATAGGAATTTAAATTTAGAAATTTTACTGTATTACACTGTTTTAGTAATCATTTTGAGTGATTGTGTCTTTAAGAAATGCTTAATAAATTGATATGTGTCATGTGGCTCCTCAGACCCGCCCCCTGAGAAAGGCCCTGTGTTGGGCTGAAGCGCTGGGGATGTAGGATGCTTGTACCAGGCTTCCTTACCACCAATAAATTTGTCTTTATACTGCTTTATTTTGTCCAGAGTGAGTGCGGAGTTCCTGTTTACCTTTGTGTGTTTCGACTGGCAGCCCCATTCTCAGCACCAAGTCCTCCTGTACGCGTTCTTTTCTACTTGTCGTGGCAACATACAGGCCTGCATCTCTTACTGGGTACCCAGATAGACAGTGGGGAACACCGGTACCAGTGGGGAGGTGGGCTTACATGTTATTGTTGGGGACGAGCATTGTCAATGTTATAGCAGTTTATGGTTTTACTAGGTTATCAGATACTCGCATTGCAATTTATTCTCTGCACTCCCATTCCCTGTTCCCTTTTAATAAATAATTTCTTGTTGTTTAAAACTGTCAGTGAGCATATTTGAAGGAGATAGTCATTAATTGCATGCAAAGTAAAGTATTGCAACTGTTCATGGTAGTCCATGTGTGGGTAACTGGAGGGAGGCAGGTAGGTACAGCATCCCAGGGGTTATACTACACAAACATCTGGCCACTGTATTTTAATCTCATGGAGTCACCGCATTAGTTACATTTTTATCTGAGAAAGAACCACCTCTGTTACCATCAAACCAGAGCCTAGGCCCCTCAACCTGTTAGGAGCCCAACAGGCAGGGCAGTAGCCTGTTGTTACACGGCACCTGGGTTACATTATTTTTATAAAAATTAGGAAAAGTTTCTGCAGATAAAAAGAAACATTAGAAGAGGGAATACTTCATACCCTATGGACAGGAAAGACCTTCAGGTTCTGGTCTGGCTACCTACATTCCTGTGACGAGCACCATTACTCTCCATTCCCATGTAAAGATACAGTTACAGCAACTGCACCATCCAAGCCGATCAGATAAACTGTGATAGTCTCAAATTTGCAGTCCACAATATTTACCAAAATAGACTGCAAAAACATTAATTGCATTTATTACACAGAGATAGTTTAATATTTTATACGACCAGAATAGTGCGACAGTTACAGTATTTCCAGTGATAACATGTCCATGCTCCAGATCCATTATTTACAACCATTTTGGTATTACCTTTTTTTTTTTTTTTTTTTAGTTGAACCAGAGGACTTGCTGCATAAAACTATTCCAATGTTTTTGCCACTTAATAAGCAAGCAGAACAGGCTAACTTTGTTACATTTGACCCACCTCACTGACAATTGCTTAAGGATAGTGTGCTCTTGGTCAATTTCCATTCCTTGAATAAAGGGTCCGTGCAGACAGGGAGGGACCTTCAAAATTTGGACAAGAATGGTGCATATAATGTTGAATCTTCTTGTGCATCACAAATATAGATGTAAGCCCCCAAAATTAAGTTTGCCCTATTTGGAGCTGCCGCCCGTCCTCCTCGTTGGCAGGTCAGTGGCTGTGGTGGGATTCGGACCTGTTGAGCCTTGTCTGATCCTTGGCAGCTCTTGCTGCCCTGTAGTGGTGTCCCAGATCGTGATGGCTGGGACAGACACTGCTCTGTTTGTTGTTCCATGCTACGGTGCTATTTAGGTGGTTGTGGTCCGGGGTGGGAGGAGGGTACCATGGTGACGAACCGCGTTTGTAAATAATCATGGTGGATGCACCTTAGGCGCATGCACAGACGCTGATAAAGACAAATTTAGCTGAGCAGCTGCTCCTGCTCCTGGGTCCTGTCTCCTGATTTGGCCGGGCTCAGGACCACCACAAAAAAAAAAATAAATAAATAATTATATGAAATTATAAATAGCTGTGTGCTGTCCATGCTACTCTCATGCGTGACCACTAGGGGCAAGTTCAAAGGAGGGCTAGTCCAGTGGTGATGGGGAGTAGTTCGGTGCCGGTTGGCACTGTAGGGACATGATTTGTCTGTAATTGTTTTGGGACTACAGGTCCCAGAGGTCTTTAGGCATTGGGAGGTTTGGCACCTTGAAGCTGGTCAGAATTGGACCTTGGTTCTTGTGGGTCTTAGTTTCTTGCCTTGGGGAGAGATAAAAGGAGATGCAGTAGGAGGCTGGGTAAGATCAAGCGGAAAGTGAGAGAGAACCAAGTGGGGCTGATTGCCTGCTCGGTCCACATTACAGCATCATCTTTTTTACTTTTGGGTATTGAGGCAGTAAAAGCCACAGAGACATGACAGTGGCCTTTCTATTGTAAGCCCTGGTCAGGGCTCCATTTGCAAGCATAGCTGCAGTGCAGAGGAGAGACAGAAATCAGCTGCTCAGCTCTTGAAGCAAGGAATTTGGGAGGGAGTTTGCTAGGAGCCAGCAGAAAGGTGGTGGGCTGAGTTGCCATTGCCCTTCAGGACCAATTCTGAGTGGGACCCCTGTTCTGTGAAAATGTCACCTAATGGGATAATAGTGGAGAGGAAAATCTGTGGGATGGGGTTTGGTTGGGAACCAAGGGTCCAGAGCCTCCCCTGGTCCCAGGCTGCCCCGTTTCAGGACTGCTGTGTGTAGGGCTCAGTGCCCTAAAAGGAGCTTGTTTTGAGGGTGGCTGTGGTCTGGGCAGCCGTCCTTCAGGGATATGTGGCTCTTTGTCTTGAATCAGGGAGGCTAGCTATCATTTCTCAACTTTTAAATTAAGTAAAGCTCATTAAGCCATTCTGAGTATAGAGCTCTGTCTAGTCTTTCCAGTGATGTAATATAACCTTTTAACTGATAGAAAAATCAAGGCTATCCAATATCTCCTTTCTTTAATATTCACCCTGTCATAATCCCCTATCAGACAAATTTCAGGGAGAAAAAGTTCCTGTAACCCCAAAAGTGGGTCTAGTTTCTGTTTGATCTTTCTCCATAGAGGAGATACTAATGGACAGTCCCAAAAAGATATGCCTAAGGGTCCCATCTGCTTGTCCATATCTTGCACATAGGGGAGAAGAGAGTTTCCCCATATTAGCCAGTCGGGAAGGTGTATAGTAAATGTTATTGAGAATGTAGAATTGGGTGAGATGGAGCCTATCATTGGAAAGCACATGGTAAAGGTCAACCCAAATATGTTTCCAGTCAAAATTAGAACCTGGGAAGGCAAGGGACCAATATCTAGAGGGTGTGGCAGTATTGCCCCTGGGCTGTTATCTAGGAAGAATCTCGAGGCTTGTCCTTCTTCTTCTAAAACCTAATTTCAAATAAATCTATTCTGCTGCAGCAGTCTTCTCTAGCTATTTCTATTTTTTTCTTTTTTCATACTATTATAGGGTGGCCTCCTATCATAGTTCCTTGCCATATCTTTCCCCACTACATTTCTTTCCTTGCCTCAAGATCCTGGGGGTGGAGAAAGAGAGTTATCCCTTCTGTGAGTCTGGGTACAGTAAATAGTGGTATGTTGCCCCTTTAATAAAATGATGTAATCCCATATCACTCCATTTAGGTTTAGTGCAAGACGCCAGCCATTTTCATTTCAGCACATTGTAGTATAAAGATAGAGTAAAATATTGTCCGCGCTTTAAATGCAATAAAGCGCCAGATATTAATTCTCTGTGGAAAACAATTCGGCAGAACACCGAATTCTGTGCACTCAAAGTCCGTGTAGATGTTTAATCCCCTGTGTTTGTTTTTACGCCTAAGCACCCCATTTATAAAGTGCTTGTTTTCATTTAGTTTTTTTTCTCTCATTCCTACCTTCCAAAACGGGAAAGGAAGTCCTCCGAGTGCCGTATTTGCGCTCAAACCGCCGCATGTTAAAACACAATCCCTTGTAGTTGATCTCTGCCCCTCTAAGTCTTGTCAGGGTAGGGAGCGGGAGAGAATTAGATTGTATGCCAAATTGTGTACCATGCAACCGTCAGTCATAGTCACGCTTAGTCTCAGAATAGGAAATACTGGCTATAGGAACCTCTGAGGAGTCGTCGAGTGGGCTGTCTTCCCTAAGTCCAAGTTAGAGGATAAACACGGGAAGTTACCCCTGCCTCAAAACAACTACAGAGCTCTTCAACTGAGGGTTAAGTTAGACAGAGAAAACGTTTAGATGAAACATAACCATCCTACTTCTTTCATACACATTTAGACTCAGTGCACATTTTCTACTATATTTTTCAGTATGTTTTTATCTCCTTACCTAAAGCCCAGAGTCAAGCTTACAGACAGGTCTGATATTAGGAGGGCAGCGGCCCAACATAGACCTTATTTACAGGGTACAAGCTTAGTCTGACTCCACCTTGTGGGTGGAACCCTTACAGGATAATGAACTATTATGTATGTACGCTTTATTATAGGCTTTTATGGACATGATTTGGGAATACTATAAGTCTGTTGTTATAAAAACTCTATTATGCAAGGAGTGGCTGAGTTTGATCCCCCAATATTTTATATTAATGTAGATTTTGTTATTCTTTAGAAAAGGAGAGGATCAAACTAGTCAGGTGACCATTTATGCATGGTCAAGGGAATATTTAAAGAACTTCAGTGCTCATTTGAAACAGAGACGTGGGGGAGAGTGGACCTTTCTCTCTGTCTATGATGAAAGTACATAGATGATGGTGGAAAACTGAAGTAAGCCCTTTCCACTCTATGTGAGAGAACAAGTTGTTTTCTAATGCTCTTGGTGAGCTAGGATTTATTTTCTACCTTTGTTTTCCAAAGTGATTTCTTTTATAGTCTGATGTTTAAGATTTGGTTATATATTTTCTTTTTTTTGTCTTCAATAAATGGTCCTCAAGATATTATTGAGGCCACAACCTGAAATTCTGTCTCTGGTCTCTGCTTCATTGGAGTTATCAAAACCCACACCCTGTCTCAGAGAGTTCTGACAACTCGGGTGATATTTTAAGAAGTATGACATTATTCAGTTGGGAGACTGAGTGGGGATGCCAGGCCAGCATCTGAAACAGCTGGAAAAGCTCCCTCTGGCAGTTAGTCCAAGGTGCCACTCCAAACCATGCAATCAGCAGGTGCCAGATCTGGAACACTCTAAAGATGGATCGGGCTGGCATATTAAAATGGGTCATCAATTCCTGACTCTGAGGGATACTTTCATTGGTAAGAAGGTCCAAGATGGTCTTTCCCGATAAAATGGTGTCAGTCCTAGAATTCTGCATACAGGCCCCCAATCTAAAATTTGGGTTTCCTCCAATTGGTTGGGAAATATCTAGTGTATTGGGCACTTGTAACAGTTTACAAAGTTGGGTATGCACTTTCAGAGATGTTAAAATAACCGACTGCCAGAACGTTCTGGGCAAGCATTTAGGTAGTATAAAAAGCAAACTATCTAAGGAAATTCCAGATCTCTCAATCATCACTCTCTCAATTTGAAGCCTTAGGGGAACATATTGAGCATTGTTTGTTAATCCCTCTCCCCTAGGCCATTTAGCATATTTTGCTATATGACTCGTGAAATAATAAACAAGAAAATTAGGCATCTTAAGACCACCCTTATCTTTAGGGAGTCCAGAGCGGTTATAAACTCAACATGGAGTTTTACCCTTCCAAAGAAAGGACGAGATAATACTATGCACTTTTTTAAACCAACTCAGAAGGAGCCATAAATTTAACATGTTTAAAGGGTAGAACAATTGGGGTAAGACATTCATTTTGATAATATTAATTCTGCCCTGTAGAGATATAGGGAGACTGACCCATCTTTGTAGATCCCGATGAAGCGTAGCGACCAGTACATCTAAATTAATTTTTTTCATTAGACCCCAAAATTGTGCAAGAGTAATACCTAAATATTTAAGTTTGGTGGACCACACCAGCCCTAGTTGGGTGAAATCATTACTATTAACCAAAGGATTCAAGGGCATTATTACTGATTTGTCTAAATTTAGTTTATAGTTGGAATACTGGCCAAATTCCTTTATGATATAGAGGGCTGCCTGCACTGACATTACAGGATTAGAAAGGTGCAGCAGGATGTCATCTGCATAAGCAGAAATTCTCAGATCGAGTAACATGACGGGGATCCTTTGTATGAAAGGGGAAGTTCTAAGAAGGGTAAGTAAAGACTCCAAGTAGAGATTAAACAGTAAGGGGGAAAGCGGGCAACCTTAGTGAGTACCAGAATGTAACTAAATCCTTTCAGAAAGTGTTTCATTACAGTAAATCCTCACACTGGGGCAGGAATACAAGGTTTCTACCCATTTAATAAAAGTGCTAGGGGAAGCCAAATGTGGCCAGGACTGCAAACAAAAAATCCCAGTTCACTCTATCAGATGTCTTCTCTGCATCCAGGGAGACCAAGGCCATGGGCAAATTGGTCTCCCTGGAAGCGGAAAAGACATGCGACAGCTTTCTTAAGTGATCAACTGATGATTGGCCCTTCATAAAACCCACCTGTTCTGGCCCAATCAGACCTTCCCATACCTGTTGAATTCTATTGGCCAGTATTTTAGCAAACAGCTTAGTATCATAGTTCATAAGAGATATGGGATGGTAATTATTAGCTTTATCAGGGGCCTTACCTGGTTTAGGTATAACTATTATTATTAATGCTTCTGTTAATGAGACATCTGAAACACCCCTCTTGCAGAGAGACAAAAACAGTGTGTGAAGGATAGGGGTAAGTTCAGCAGTGAAAGTTTTATAAAAATTGGGAGTAAAGCCATCTGGGCCCGGAGATTTTTCTGAAGGAAGGGTACTTATGGCTGTTTGGATCTCCTGACAGATTATAGGAGCTGCCAGAAAATGTTGCTGGTCCTGGGTTAACTGAGGGAGCGGTATATGAGATAGATATTCCTGTATTTTGGGCATCGGGGGAGAATTACCCAGAGGGCTATATAACTGTTCGTAGTATAAGGCAAATTCACTAACAATTTCCCTAGGGATGGTTTTCTGAGAATTATCTAGCTGAGATGTTATGGACAGTACTAGCCTGGAAGCCTCCTAATTCCTCAATCTAAGAGCAAGGAGATGTCCATCCTTGTCACCTTGGTCTATATATGTTGAGTGGGTTTTTAACATGGAGTATTCAGCCCATTCCCTCAAATTCTCTGCATATTGATGTCTCAGAACTGCCAATTGTTCTATTTTCCTTACTGAAAAATTGAAGGAGGTAGTATTCTCAAACGGCTCAATACACTCAGAAAGTAGATGAAGTGAGGCCTCTTGTTGCCGTTTCCATCTGGAAGTCAGACAAATAAGCTCCCCTCTGAGAGTGCATTTGAGAGAGCACCATAGTCTATCATAATCTGATATAGAGCCCTCATTAATTTCCATATACTGGGAGATAAATGTTTTAAGCCCTGAACACACCATGTCATCTTTTAAAAGTTGGTTATTAAGTTTCCAAATTTTGTCTGTGGGCATATTGGGAGACAGAGTACACTGCAACCATGTAGCGGAATGGTCTGAGATCATCCTGGCAAATATCCCTCCTTGTGAGACTACTGACAATAGGGTCCTGCTAATTAAAAAATAATCTAATTGAGAGAAAGATTTATGGACTGGTGAGTAAAAGATGTATGCCTGTTAAGAGGGATAAGGACCCTCTAGGGGTCACAAAAACCACCCATATCTATTAATTCCTGGAGGGATACTTGGGCAGGAGACAGCCAGATGGTCTTCTACCCATCTTATCCAAGCTGGGTTTAATGTAAGATTCCAGTCTCCGGGTAAAATAATTGGGAGATGGGCAAACTGGGCCAACTGTGTCAGTAAGTCTGTAAAAAAGTATGAGGAGTCTATATTAGGACCATATATGCAACCCAGAACAATTTCAGATTGATCCAGTATACCCCTCACCATCAGGTATCAGCCACGGGGATCCTCTATACTTTGTAATAGCGTGAAATTAGTTCCTTTAAAAATTAGAATCACCACTCCTCTTTGGTTCAATGAGTCTCCTGTGGCAAAAACTTTTCCAACCATCTGTCTACGAAAGAGAAGCCCCTCCGTAGAGAGAAGGTGTGTTTCTTGTAGAAAGGTGACTTGACATTGTGAAAATTGCAGGTGTCTCAGGATTTGGTAACGCTTCACTTTGGAGCAGGCTCCCCTAATATTCCAGGTAATGAATTTCATAGCCACCATAAACTAATATAACAGAGTAGGAAAAACATATACTTTACTAACTGAAGCCATCTAACTCTTGGATATGGACCATAGAACTCAAAAAGAGCGATTATTTCCCTGAGGTTTCTCCCCCAAATCCTCTCCCAACAAACATATAACTAAGTATATAAAACTGAAAAACTCTAACCAGCCATAACAATAAAATGACCAACCTCAGTCCTAACGACTGAATCCCCATACCCTTCTGGGTCATGATGATTACTAATCCCACCCGAATCAGACACTCTCTCCAGCACCCCCATCTTAAATGCCCAAAGTGTGTGAGAGAGAAGAAACACACACTCTCCTACCAGTTCAAACAGCACTTAAAAAGAAAAGTAGAACTTTGTTTCTGCAGGACTCACACATCTCTACTTATTACTAACCAACTCAGTTAATATAGGGTACTAGCAAGTAGCACATTTTTACAGATGTTCTTTTGTGTAAATTACCTAGAAACAGAAAAAAATCTAAAACAATGGAGTCACTAGATGGCGCTATCTAGCTAGATCACAATAAGTCCTACTCTTCAAACATGAAATCATAAGTCAATTAAGACACTGTTATTATTAGTGGGTTCTCAAAAGAGTAGGAGTCCACTAATATATAATCTTAAAACTATTGCCCTCTTGAAAACAAAAAGGATGTCCCATAACAGGATCATGTCCAACAGAATACAATCAGCAGGAGTACCAATAATGAGTCCACTTCACGCTGTAGAACTATCTCTGCACTCCATTTCCGGAAGAGCTGTGCACTAACTGCAGAGTTAAATCCACGTTAATACAGGGCAACCAGTAAAATAGAAGACAAACTTAGTAGTCATTCTGTGCACTTCAAGACCAGACATACACAGCGTAAAATTAAATGAGACAGTGGGACCTCAATGGCTGCTGACTGATGGCTGAAAAAGTTCACTCTGCATTAATAAGAAAATCGGTCACAATAAAGCAACTATGTCTAACTTACACCGAGGTGCTCTTCACTTGAACAGATCGGGAAACCAGCTTTTCAGGGAGACTTGGGCTTTCTCTAGTTCTTCAAACTATGCCAGCTATCCCAATAATAAATCTGCAGAGAAGCAGGATATTTTACTCTATACTTGATACTTGCAGCAATTAACTTGGACACTGTCGGGTGTATCGCAGATCTCTTTTGTCGAACAGAGTATTGAAGATCTTGGGCGATTCTGGTTTTTTTCTGCTCCCACTGCACTTCTTTCAACTCCCTTATTTTAGACAAAATATATTGCTTGTCCAGAAAGTTGAGAAGTCAGAATATTAGGGGTCTGGGAGGAGCCCCTGCGGGTGGCACTGGCCGCAGTGACCTGTGGGCTCTCTCATTGATATATACAGGCCCATTTGGAGAGGGGCCAGCTATTTTTTCACACAGCTTCTATATGAGTATAGTTGCTGTCGGTCCCTCCTCCCCTTCCGGTAGCCCCAAAATTACGAGGTTATTCCTGCGGGAGCGACTCTCCAGGTCCTCTAGTTTTTCTTCCACTTTCTTCAGCCTGTACCGCATCGCTGACATTTCTGGATCTATGTGGGCTCTCCAATCATCAAGAGAGGAAATTCTAGCCTTGTTGTCTCCAGTGCGACGGGAAAGCTGTTCAAGAGAAAGCTGCATAGATTTTACATCAGTTGCCAGACCGACCAGCATTTCTTTCAGAGGATTCAAACCCTTGAGAAACTTTTCCTCTGTGAGGGTAGCCTGGGAGCTCGCATGGGTAGTTGTGCCTGTTTGCTGCACTTTGGCCAGCTTGGCTGCTTCATCCCACATCGGTGTTGTCGGCGAGGTATGCCGTGGCAGAGAATCCTTCATTTCAGGTTCCATACCAGCATAAAAACACCACTGATAGTATTGAGTGATCAGGTTTTGTGAGACTGTCAGCAACCAATGCTCAAGGTTAGTAGAAATTAGTTTTTAAAGGATACGAGTGCGGGAGCTCAGTAAAGTGCACCTATTCAGGCAGACATCATGTGACTTCTCCATCAACTTCTGATTATTTACCATGCCTGTCAGATCTGACTTGCTTGTGAGAGTTGAACCATGCTGTACATTTTGTATCTGTATTTCTGAGCATCATATGGTGTATGTTTAATATAGCTTTTCATGTGTCACCTGCACTACTTTCTCTTGTAACCCTTCCTCTCTTTGGGTTAATCCCAAACTGAGCCTTGGTTCAGTGTGCCTTTCCTGGTCATCAACGTTCACATATATGAATAAAATTATATACGGAGTTCCCTGAGAAGGTCAGTGACTTATTAGTGTTTGTTCTTTAATATGTTTATTGACAGGACATGGCCAACTGAGCAAACTTCGTTTTCAATGGCATCCCAAGGCACACATGAGTTACAATACCATAGCAAGGATCAATAAAATAAAGCATATAATTAAGTTTAGACAATGTATAGGTTCTCAGAAATATGATGCAGAATTATTGCACCATCACTTCATCACATAGCAGACAATAAATTACAATTTGGACTGTTGGGGCACAGTACGTTAGACTGATGTAGAAATCAAAGTATACGGGCTGAGAGGGAAAGAGATTTAGGTGCTGAGGGACTGGCCAGACAGAAGCCATTGCTGCCAGTTGAGCTGTTAGCTAGTCCAGTCAAAAACTGAATATCGGCAGAGAAGCAAAGTCCTGGTAACTTATGATAAATAACATTATGCTGTTTCCAGCTGTAGCCTGTAAACACAGGAGAGGGGGAGGGAGGGAGAGAGACAGAGAAAACCAGAATAAGCTGTATAACTCAAATAAATAATACATAAGATTGGTAGAATTCCCTCACAAACATGTGGTATTGAAAAAATGCTGATACAGTACTGGGCACTGTAGGCTTTATGTATGAAACCTTGGGCCCAGTACAACCACATGCCATGAATTGGAACCAGAGAGGCCCTTGCAGCATGCACCAGTCCGCCTCCTCCAGTTCTGCACATTGACCCACCCCATTTAGGTCATTCCATGCAACTATTCAGGTGAACAGGTTAGGGGTTTGACAGGGGAATAGGCACTACATGTGGCACTCACATCAGAAAGTTGCTGGCCCATGACCAGCCCTGCTTTGTGCTGTGATGGGCGGCTGGGTGGCACAGGCCCAATGAATACAGGATTTTTTTTTCCAAAATGAATACCTCCTGTGATAAGGATACTGCAGCTCCAACTGTTGTATCCCATGAGATCCCCAGCAGGTCTTGTGTGGGGGATCCACTCTGTAGCTTAGATTTGATTATTTTTGAATGTATTCATGTATTTTGTTGATACTGTGACTTTGAAGTTTCAGAGCCTTTGAGATACAGTAGGACACTGTACAAATAAGCTTGCTTTGCCTTGCTGGACTGGGCCTCCAAGAAGCCCAGTGTCCGGTATTCTGCCACATCCCTGACTATCACCACACCTGCGGAAAGCTCCATGGGGGGCACACAGGTGCAGTTGGAAACTGTGTATTTCCAAGCATGTTACACAGCCTCACTCTGCAGAGCTCTGCAATCCAGCAATGTGCAGTTTGATGCATGCCAGCTCTAGTAGCGCAAAGAGTTTTGGAATAACAAATCGGTCAGTTACTTTTATGTTTTTCTTCTTTGCAGGATTCATAGAAACGTAGAATTTGACGGCAGATAAGGACCACTTGGCCTACCCAGTCTGCCCATTTCCCTACCTAATGGATAAGCTGCAGATCCTAGTTAACCAGCAGCCTACTTCTTTCTACCCCCACTCCCTAGAATTGCCTTATGGCTGTCCCATGCATGCTTGACTTCAACCACTGTTTTTGACTCCACAACCTCCTCCGGAAGGCCGTTCCATGCATCCACAACCCTCTCTGTGAAAAAATACTTCCTTACATTACCTCTGAGCCGCCCCCCTCTATCTTCAAATTGTGCCCCCTTGTTCTTGCACACCTCTTTTTTTGAAAGATGCTACCCTCTTGGACTTTGTTGATTCCCTTGAGGTACTTGAAAGTTTCTATCATGTCCCCCCTCTCCCTCCTTTCCTCGAGGCTATACATATTAAGCTTCTTTAGTCTCTCTTCATATGTCTCCCGGTGCAGACCCTGCACCATTTTAGTTGCCCTCCTCTGGACGGCTTCCATCTTGTCTATGTCCTTGCGGAAATTGGGTCTCCAGAACTGCAAACAGTACTCCAGATGGGGTCTCACCAGCTGTCTGTACAGAGGGATAACAACTTCCTGTTTTCTACTGGTGATGCCTCTCCCTATGCATCCCAGTATCCCACCATGAGCTTACATATTTTTGATCCTAAGGAAAAAGGGAAGCTGGGAATGAAGTGTGGGGTTGAGGCTGAGGCACCGAGCACCAGGGGGCTACTTGGAGGAGGAATGCTTGGGCTGAGCACGGATCGAGTAATGTGCCTTAAGTTTCACCGCATTAATGCAAGTATATGAATGCAGTAAACTGTTGCTAAATCTTACCTTGACTGGGGTAGATGGAGGTGATTCCCATGGTGGGAGCCAAAGGGCCCACTGCAGGACGATACATCCAAGTTAGCTGGGGCAGAGCCTGAGGTACTCAGTCGGGGGGGGGTGCCCAACTGCTGGTCCCAGTTCAGAGCCTGTCTGTGGGGCTGCCTCACCACTTACTCATCGTTAACATGCATGCCCAGACTAGTTACCTGCCCTCCTAAGCCCCTTAAAGTACATGGCATAGGGTGTACACATGGTGACACCGGCCATAACTTCCACTGCAACCCAAGATCCTAGGCCAGATTGTATAGTTTTAAACCTCCTTTTTAGCATGGGGTAATACCCCTCCAGTGCCCAAGACACAGACCGGAATGATCTCCACAAATGTATCCTTGTCTTTTTGTTCTCGGAGCGGAGGAGGGGGTACTGATAGATGGTTACAATGTCCTGGTCGTGGTGATTCCTACTTTGGTTCTTCAGGATTTCTTTTTGTCATTTGAGCTCTTCCTATATGGAAGCAGACCATGTGGTGGCCAATAACTTTAGGGGACTGGTTGCCATTACAACCCCAGAGCTGTGGTCAACCAGTGCCTTGTGACAGATCACAGGCGGGGAAAGGGACTGTCCAGATATAGCCCCCACCCTTGGAAACAAACACACTATAACACCATTATGTCACGTACCTGAATATAAGCCTACCTCAGTGTAACAGCAACCCCCACAACCCACCACACCCACATAACCCCCCCCACACACACACACACATATAGTTCTTTGCTGCAGAACCAACATGTTGATAACCAGTTAAAAGGAACACTACAAATATTAAAACAATAACAAAGACATGCTGAAGTCCTATTATATGACCATCCTCTGAAGTAAAGGTCTGTGGATGTTTAAGTCCTATAATGTGCCAATGGTGTTACAGTGTGTTATGTCAGAAATAACTAGTAGAAAAAAATGCTGATACTGGGAATTGTAAAAGCAATTAGGTTAAAATTACTTTTGTGTGTTTTTCTTCTAGGCTGTGCTCCCTTCACTGTGCTTTCATCATCAGTTGCTGCTGTCAGTGGACTTCTTCTCGGATATGAACTGGGCATCATATCTGGAGCCCTTCTCCAGTTACATGGCTCGCAAGGATTATCTTGTCAACAACAAGAACTGGTGGTCAGTGCACTCCTATTGGGGGCTTTAGCAGCTTCCCTTATTGGGGGGTTTATCCTCGACAGATATGAAAGAAGGACTACTATCATAGCAACCTCATGTCTGCTTGTACTGGGAAGCCTAATTTTGATATTCTCTGTATCTTATGGAATTCTAATAGTAGGCCGTGTAATTACTGGGATAGCCATATCACTGTCTACCATTGCAACCTGTGTCTACATAGCAGAGATTGCCCCACAGCACAGAAGAGGACTGCTGGTTTCCTTAAATGAGCTCATGATCGTAGTTGGTATCCTCGTAGCATATGTTTCTAATTATGCACTGGCCAGCATTTCTAAAGGCTGGCTGTTCATGTTTGGCCTAGTAATCCCACCAGCCGTCATTCAGGCCATTACAATGTATCACCTTCCACCTAGTCCTCGATTTCTAATTAAGAGAGGCCATAGTGACGCAGCTAGTAAGGTACTGAAAAAGCTGCGGGCATCTGCAGACATCAGTGATGAACTGGATGAAATCAGAGCCTCTCTAAAAGCAGAAAATCAGTATAATGTCTTAGATCTGTTTCGCTCAAAAGACAATATGAGGGCCCGGATGTTGATTGGAATTTTTCTGGTCTTCTTTGTGCAGACTACAGGGCAGCCTACCATTTTATTTTATGCTTCTACCATCTTGAAGTCCGTTGGGTTTCAAAGTAACGCTGCAGCCACTCTAGCCTCTACTGGGGTTGGGGTGGTTAAAGTGATGGCTACAATCCCAGCAACCATATTTGTGGATCAGGTTGGCAGCAAGACTTTTCTCTGCATTGGCTGTGCTACAATGTCAGTGTCTTTGACCGCCATGGCAATAGTGAGCCTTAGAATCCCTATGAACTTCAACAGTATCTGTGGTAACCACAACCTCACAAACCAGTCCTGGACAGATTCGCCTATCCACATGCCAAGCAACATGCATATCAGCCAGGAATCTAACAGGGTGGATTTCTCTAATCATACCTCAAACTTTACCTCAGGGTTTCTGTTTACTTCAATTGCTACCACTGCAGGAATGACACTAATTGGTTCCTGGAACATTTCATCCTTTGCACTACTGGAAGAAAGGACTCAGGGGATAGGCAAAATTGAAGATCCTACAGACTCAGACACTAATCACATTCCAGATGTGTTAAAGTGGCTGTCGCTAGCCAGCCTGCTTGTGTATGTTGCTGCTTTTTTCCATAGGCCTTGGTCCAAGTAAGTCTCCAAATTCTCATCAGTTGAAAAAGTGTGGACAGGGAGTGGGTGGGTAGGAAGCCTTTCCATCCTGAAGACTTAGGTTTGAAGCCTGCCTTAGCTCACAAACTAAATGTGTTATTCAAACTCAGGTCTACTGTAAACATAGTCCTCAGCCCACCACATCCTACATATTTCAGCACAATTGGTAATCTTTGTGTGCACACAGACTGGGGTTTAGTGTAGACTGATTTACTTTTCAATGTGTACTGTGTGACTCTGTGCAAGTCACTTAACCCCCCCAGTGCCCCCAGGTCACCCCTGAAAACAGGCACTTGTGCCTAGTGGGCCTAACCCGGTTACCAAAGACTAAAAATAAAACAATAAAAAACTATGACCTGTGATCCCTCCAGGTTTGAGATGAGGTGCTTCCTTGGAGCAATGTGTAATGGCTCATCGTGATCAATGAGTCGGGAGTTTCTAGCGCTACTGGTCTCACCGAATTTACAAGTACATCAATGAAGCATGGTGAATAATTAATTTATTTTAAAATTGGACACACACCAAAATAGTCACTTATGTGCAATACCTTATATTTGATGTGCTTTCTGTAAATGTTGTATATTTTATTCACCTACAGTATGTTACTAATTCCAGGTCGCCCCTGAAAAAGGGACTGTCTTGTCTCAGTGGGGCAACCCAGTCATCAAAATTCAAATAAATAAATACATTTTCCAGAGGATCCAAGGAGACATACAACAGAAAGGATATTCAAGGTCAAAGCACAAGGCAAGCAGGATATAAAAAACATAATTGAATGCATAGTCATCTACTGTATGCCTAGGTTATTGATAAATATAATTAAAAGGTAATATGCCAAAGCCAGTCCAATGGTGTGGAGGGTTAAGGCACTGCAATGCGCCTTACCTCCTGCCATGATGGTGACCAGGGTTCAGGAACAGATTCAAGTCATGGGGGGGTCGGCCAGGGAGGGAGAGGATTGAGTATTTGAGGGACTGCTCTCCTCTCCCAGGGAAGGGGTGGCTTGTCATCCTGGCCTCAGCTGCCCCCAGGAGAAGGCCTGTGGATAGAGAAGGTCAGGGAGACAAAGTATGGGAGGAACCTGTGGGGATACATAGGATGGGAACACTTCCATGTGTGAGTCCTACACTCTGCAGAAGGGATGGACACAAAAAAACAGGAGGAAAATGGACATTGAGGGACTTCATGAAGCCAGGCCCAGCTGTCTCCGTCCTCACTCCATCGTCCATTGAAGTGACCTGGTCTGCCTCGGATTTGATGTGCTGGGGGGGGAGACAGCCTTCCCCCCTTGACCCTGCCATGAGAGGGGAACTCGTGGGGAGAAACCATGAGGACTAGACACACACCAGTGGAGGCAGAAAGCAAACATGGAGGGACTGGGGATCGGGCTGAGGCAACCACCCCCTGGATGAAGGAGGATAGACACTTATATGAAAAAAAGGTAATGTGCCAACAATTATGTATAGTAAGTTCATTGATCCTACAGTATATCATATTCCAGCTAGGAGATGGATGATGTGGCAGTGACCTTCAGCTGTTTGCAAGGATACAGTAGGGTTGACCACTCAGAATTTTCCAACTGAATAAGTATTCGACCACAAGGGGCCATAACCTTAAATTGGTGGGGGCAAGCCAATACATTCCTGATTGCAAACCTGACCACCTGGGTTTGGGAACAAGCCTGGATCATGGAAGGCCATCCGGGGGAGGAGGGTTGAGCATCCCGGAGGAAGCTCTCCTCTTCCGGATGGATTGCAGTCTGATCACTGTTGCTGGAAAGCCACCCGGGGGTGCCCAGATGGTACGAGCTCAGCAGGTACTGTTGCAGGAGGAGAGATGCAGAGAGCTTTGCAGCGTAGGTGCCAGTTGTGTACCTAGTCATGTATTCATAACCCAGTGTCTCAGGGAGGACTATGATCGGGAGAAAAGCCCTTTTTGCACAGCAGGATAATGCTGGTACATTGGGGTCCTGCACAGCCCACCCTAACATAACAAATCCCAACTGCCACTGGATTTAGACTGTGTGGGGGGTCCACCCTCCGCTGTCTGCTATGAGAGTTACCCCATGGGGCAGGTAAGCAGGGCTCCCTGGGGTCTAGATAAGATGTCAGAGTTGAATGGTCACCAGACTCAATCGCTAAGCTCGGAGATAGAAAAACACATAAAAACAAAAAACTGGTGTGAGCAAATTCAAAAAGGACATAAAAATGTTCTTCTTCACACAGAAAGAGAAGCATATAAGTGGAATAGCCTGCCTAGCACAGTAGTCAATGTGGGCACCACTGACTGTTTCAAATAGTCTGGTTTCAAAGGACGTAGTATAGGGAAGAAATGGGAGGATAAAACAGCAGTAGTATCAGGGTAGCACTCCAGAGCAGACTGGATGGACCCCACGTCTTTATATGCTCATACATTTTTATGTTTCTGTATTGGTATCTGTGTGTATAAGGAACCCAATCAGTTATAGTGACACATACTCCACAGGGTAGTGTTACTTACTTTCCTGTATACGTTTGAAACAGTTTCACAGTTTTTGATTAATTTGGGTTGAGAAAAAGACTGATCTGGACATGCACATAGAACTTCCCATTTCAATCATTGCCAGTCTCCCTGACTGGGCTTCATGGGCCTGATTAGGGTGGTCATGGCCCAGGGCACGCCTTTGCCTTAAGGAGATTTGATGGAATTTATTCTTGCCAGGAGCCCCTTGCAAGCAATCACACCAGTTTGTTTAACCCTTCTTCTCCCTAAATTACAGCTGAGACAGACTCCAGGTTTAGATGTGAAATGACCACATGGACACACAGCGGGCTGTTCTTGACTCCCCCGCTGAGGCATCTTGGGTATGGGGTACAACAGTTACATTCATACTGAGCACAGGGACGTAAACCAGATAGATTATCTTCTAAGTACTGTAATTATGTTACTCCAATGTGTATTCAGTTATTTCACTATTGCAGCCACATCTTAACCTTTTGTGTTTTTTTTTTCCTGGACTTTGCTGATCCCATTAGCACTCTCAAACCGAAGTCACCAAGTTGGACACTTCCCTGGTCCCACCTTAGCCACTCTTCTGGATTCTTAGAAACCTCAATGAATTTCGCAGATGACTAGTGATTGGCTAAATAATATGCTCATAGACACGATAAGCCTACAGGTATTTCTGGTAACTAGCTGTACCAGCCTCTGGCAACTGTTCATGAACCCTGCAGCACCTCCGATGCCTTATGTACACCTGGCATCATTGACATCTGCCAAAGTACCACTCTCTTGCTGCAGCACATCACATTCCACCCTCCAGGGAGTTTTCCACTCATGTAGCCTCGAATGACCATCAAACATCTGGACTACAGGGCCCTTCCCAGACCATAAGGAGATTTTTCCTACCTTTCTTTGGTGCCACTCCCTTTACCACAGACAGCTGCTCTAGTATCCATTCACCTCTGGCTTTCTTCAACTCCAGCCCATCTTTCGCCATTGAATTCCTTTTTCTTGCCTCCCATTTAGGCCCACAGGCCCAGAACACACACCTTGAGGGGATGCCACCTGGGATCCCTGCCCTTTCTTGGAAAACCCTCTGAATGCCTCCCTTGGATCTGGTTTAACTCTTCCATTCCCTCCAATTACATGAGACAGGGCATCTGGGGATAGAGCCCCATCCTGGTCTGACCAGGAACCTGCTGTACGTCCTTACCCTTGCTGTAAATCCAAGGTATTGACCAATTGTCACTCTGTGTATTGGAGCAGACAACTCTCTGGAAACTGTCACATCGGGATCCATGGACAGACCCAAGTGGTTGGATGAGCTGCCTCATTAGCTTTCCTCCTGGAGAACATAATGGACCCCTGTGTATCTGGCCATGACAGCACTCAGCTTCACTTCTGGCATTCTCTCTCCTCAACATGCTAAGCTAGCTTCTTGGCATCAGGTGCAGTTTCCCAGACTGTGCTACCATCCACCGCCAGGGCTGATGAGCCCCTTACTTCCATTTACTTTGCCTTTCTGTCATCCTACACCTCTCCCTCTACTCTCTGCACATGCCCACTACCCAGTTGAGACATGATTTCAAGACATTACTCCCAAATGGGCACAGCAAGTATCACACCACTACCCCCTTTCTTCAAGGAAAGGGGCTGTCATAAACAGTATAAAATAACTCATAAAATAAGATGATATACCACATGGGTAGAAGCAGTCTTGTTAATGTGCATGAGCTGGTATTCTTAATGACACATTCATTTAGAAATATGTCCCTGAGAATATCAGCGCATACATTTTTCTTTTTAAATTACCACCCTTCCCACCCAACCACACACACAACACACCCCACCAGCACCAGAAACTCATCCCAAAGCTTGCAAACAAAGATTACTCAGGCACTAAAGGCTTATCCCCAATGTGTGTAAACAAAAACAAACAAAAAAAAGTCCTGTCTCTAAAGATTAATGTGATGCCGTTGGTATCACTGGATGGAAAAAAACTGTCCCAGGTTTTCCCCCATTGTACTGGGTACCTTCCTGCCCCCACCACATGGACCACCAATAATAAAGAAGACACTTTACCCTTCTAGCTGCATCCTTATCCTTCCCAGCTTCCTTCAAGCAACTGGTTAAAAAAGTTCCTTATTCAGTCCATTGTATTTGATCTCTTTGTTCCCATGCTTGCTTCTGGTTGAAATAATATTCCTTTCCTCTTCCTGCTACATTCTGATCACCCCAGTTCATGGGTCTAAAAAAAACCCCCACACACTAGCGCAATGTCGTTATCTCTCTCTCCCACCCCTGACCACCCGTTCCTAACCCCCCCACACACAAACACCTTGATCTCTCCCTGCTCCTTGTTTGAGAAAGCCATCCCTTTCAGTATCCTGCTATCTCCCAGCTTCCCCATCTGATGAATCAGGGGGAAAAAATCCCTTTCAGCTGGGTCCTGCATACCAGCTGACACCAGATACCCAAAAAAGTTATCCCTGGTATCCGGTGGTACCCCCAGTAACACTGACCCCCCAATGCAAGGGATACAGCCTCTCAGCAAAGTCCTTGACTGGTTGTTGTCTAAAGTAAATACTGCTAAATTGCTTAAACAAATTATATACTTTTCTACATCCCTATTGCAGTCTTTACCCATTTCCCCAAGACAACAGCCAGCACAGCCTCAGCAGCTCCCAGACCAACTGCCATCCTAAACTGCAAAATATAGGTTGCCTAATAACAGTTCTTTGCAGTTTAGATAACAGTAACCTGGGAGCTACATGGAGGGCTGTGCTGGTTGTTGTCTTGTGGAAATGGGTAAAGTAGGGCAATGAGGATGTAGAAAAGTAAATAATTTTGGGGGTGTTCTAACTCACTGACACCACTGATCACCACTTCAGTGAAATTAGACATTAAAATAACATTTTAAAAGACGGAGTTCCTGCCAGAATCTGAATTCTAATTTGATGCTGAAAATAAAAACAGATTTGGGCAGGGTAGTGGCTCAACAGTCACTCGCGGTTGTGTAAAATGAAAAAGGATTGTACATATAAGGCAGTTTAGGCCTACGTTACTTTAAAACTGCAAGAAGTGTCCCAGACAGGACAGCTCAAGTTACCGATAAGATTAAAAAAAGCAATAGACCTGTTCAAAGTTGGGCAGGTAAACTAATATATAGACAGACCACCACTGGCCCTGAGGAAGTGGCCCTAGGGCCACGAAACATCGTCAGTGACAACTAGGAGGCGGCACTTTAAACTAGTGATAAATAAAATCAATTTTATGTGTTAACACTTTTTTTTGAGTCAGAGTCTTTCTCATCTGTTTACTGGATTCACTTTTTGTGCAATTAGGGGTGGACTCCTCCACCATACTTTTCAGCACCCCTTACAGGGATTAGATGGGCATCCAAGCATCCGGCCCATGTACTGTATGAAAATAAAAACTGCAAGGTTCCTACTCAGACTCGATGCCCTGATCACTTGGTTGCTGGCCTGCTTTCATAGCTGCATGCCAGCAGACTGCTCTGAAGTGAATGGCAGCTCCTGTGGCAACACAAATCTAGGAAGCAGACAATCCAAGCTACAGTATGAGGTTTGAATCCAGGGCAGTTCCTTTGCCATAATGTATTCTCTATATAACAGGTAGTGTATTTTCTTATACTTTACTTCAAAAGTTTGGGAAATAATACCAGGGTTGAACAAGCCATAAAGCCACGAACCCGAAGGGCGAGTGGCATTTATGATCTTGTTCAACCCTGAGATGGTATTATTTTTTCATATACCATATTTTGCCTTCATTTGTTTTATACAATACATGATGTTGGACACTTTTTGCCATGTCCTATGTGTTTCTATAGTGTAGTGGTATGCATACCTCTCAACCTTTCATTCCCCAAATGTGGAACATTGCCTCTGCAAATGAGGAATTAATAGACAAAATCTAGAGCAGTTAATCAAATCTTTAAATAGAAGTCCAGAACAATGTTAAAATGTGTTGCCTTTATTTTCACAAAGCATATTGTTAATTGAATAATATATTTTTCACACTATTAACTATGGATTTTGGCTTCCAAATCTTAACACTGAATGTGGAACAAATCCTCTCAATGTGGAACAGGGGCTTTTGTGAAGTAAAATAAGGAACTGTTCCTCATAATGTCGTACAGTTGAGAGATGTGAGTGGTATATGTGTTAGTTCTGATGGACAGCATTGCTTGGTAAGTTTGTATTGGGTGTTAGTGTGTTCTTCAGCTGTTCGTAATATTTTACTTCGGTGTAATTAGTTACTTGGGGTCATAATACCTAATTGGTAGCCAGTTTAAGTTATCATACCCTAGTTGGCAGCTAGTTGAGTCATAATACCTAATTGGCAGCTAGTTGAGGTCATAATACCCAAATTGGTAGCTAGTTGAGCTCATAAATCCTAATAGACAGCTAGCTGGGGTAAAAAATCCTAATAGGCAGCTAGCTGGGGTCATAATACCCTACTTGGCTGCCATCATATATGGAAGCAATTATGGATATTTAATAATAATAATAAAATTTATTTGATTAAGCGCCTTTCAAATATTTCAAAGGCGCTGTACAGTCTTCATACATTTATCATAATCAAAGACAACAGTAACAATACAACAGATAAATAAATAAAATGATTTAAAATACAACAGAGAAGGCCTGAATCCATAAAAATGATTTTAAGGCCTTCTTAAACCCATCCACAGTTGTACTTTCTTGGAGCTGGCGGGGCAGAGAATTCCAAAGGGTGGGAGCCACAAAGCCAAATGCACGGGCTCCAGAGGACTTCAAATTCACCCTCGGAATCTCCAGCAACCCCTCGTCAGCTGAGCGGAGCTGTCTCAGAGGGGGTAAGGCACCAGAAGCTCTTTCAGGTAGTCGGGACCTAAGCCATGTAGGGCTTTGTAGGTCAAAAGACCCACTTTAAAGGTGATCCGCCACTGTATAGGCAGCCAGTGCAGAGTGCACAGCACAGGGGTGATGTGAGATCTTCTAGACACCCCAGTCAACAAATGTGCTGCAGCATTCTGCACTAGCTGCAAGCAGCGGATTTCAACCCCAGCAAGCCCTAGGTACAGGGAATTGCAATAATCAAGACGTGATGTCACAAAGGCGTGGACCAAAACCGGCAAATCACCTGGTGGAACCAGGTGCCTAATCCTGGAGATGTTTCTAAGATGGAAAAATGAAGTCTTGACTGCTGCAGACACCTGATAACGGAGGGTCAAACCAGTGTCAAGCTCCACACCCAGGTTACGCACCCGTTCAGAGGTGGGGATCTGGTCTACCCCAAGAGCTAATCCAGAGGGGGACCCTATCCCCTGACCCTCAGCCCTGTGACCAGGGTCCACCACCATAACCTCGGTCTTTCCCGGGTTCAACTTTAATCCACTGATATTCATCCAGTCTTGGATATCAGCGAGGCAGTTATTCAGCACCGAGATAGCACTAACCTGGTCGGGTGCAAAAGACAGGTAGAGCTGGGTATCATCGGCATAACAATGAAACCTCAGCTCATACCGTCTTACAATGTCCCCGAGGGGTAGCATATATACTGCGAACAACATGGGAGAGAGCACCGAACCCTGAGGTACCCCACAAGAAAGAGAGACAGCCCCGGATGAATGTAAACCGGAAACCACTCTCTGAGTTCTCCCCAGGAGGTAAGATGAAAACCATCTGAGGACAACATCTGAGAGCCCACAGATGGACCTCAGACGTTCGAGCAAAACCCCATGGTCCACAGTATCAAAAGCTGATGATAGATCAAGGAGAACCAAGATAGAACGGTGTCTCCGATCTCTCGCCATCACGAGATCATTGAGCACCCAAACCAGAGCAGTCTCGGTGCTATGCCTCTTACGAAAACCCGACTGGAGAGGCTCATATAAACTATGCATGGTCAAATGGTTGTCAGGTTGAGCCACCACAACCTTTTCAATAACCTTCCCCAAAAAAGGGAGGTTAGAGATTGGACGGTAGTTGGCGAAATCATTTGGGTCTAAGGAAGCTTTCTTCAGGAGGGGAGTCACCACCCCTTCTTTCAGAGAGCTAGGGAAAACTCCCATTTCCAAAGAACACCGAATTATCCGAACAAGGACCGGGCCAATAAATTCACTACATCCTAAAATCAAGGAAGTAGGGCCCGGATCCAAACTACAACAAGTTGGGCGCATCTCAGAGACAATCCTCATAGTCTCCACGAGGTCAGGAAGATCAAAGGAGCTCCAGGAAACTCCGGGCTCTGGGACAACACCCGATCAACTGCAACAACGATGAGAGTGAGGCTGGGGACACTGCCTCCGAATGCCTTCCACCCTATTCGCAAAGAATCGGTGATGTCCTCACCGTCAACCTGCGTAAAAACTTCAGCGGAATTGCTGACAGGCTGGGCTGCACAGTCTGTCAACAATTCTGAAAAGCTAGGCAGTTGATTCTAGCGACAGAGATTTCCCTGGACAGGAATTCTGCCTTCTTATGGGAAATTTCAGTTTGATAGAGCTTGTAATGCTCTAGCAAAATAAGATAATTAGAAGCATCAAGGCAGTCTTCCCTCCAGCGGCAGCTCCAACCTACGCCCTAACCTCACCCAGCGCTCTCAGCGCCCCATCAAACCAAGGGGCGGCAGGGCCGGCGGCAGGAAGGCGAACACAGAATGGAGTTACTGGTCCAGGGCATCTGAGATGGCCCCATTATAGGCCACCACCAGCTGCTCAGGATCAGAGCACAACTCGTCACACAACGAGAGGTCAATAACAGCCAACAGGTCTTCAGGGATGACATCCCGCAATGGACGGTATTTGACCATCTCCACAGGGGCCGACCTACCCAGGGGGGCCACAAAGTTGAATCCAACTGAGTAATGGTCAGACCAACCGACTGGTTCCACCACCAAGTCAGAAGCCTCAATCCCCAGGAGGAAGACCAGATCAAGAGAGTGCCTTCCCTTGTGAGTAGCTGTGGAAACAACCTGAGTGAAGCCAAGAGATGACATCACCTGGAGGAAATGTTGACCAAAAGGCGAAGATTCGTCATCGACCCAGGCATTGAAATCGCCCAGCACCATCAATCTGGGGGATTCCAAGGCCATGTCGGCGCGAAATCTGCCATTTCCTGCAGGAAAAGCTTCTCATCCCCGGGTGGACGGTAGATGAGAGCAATCCTGCACCCCACCCCAGCTATCACAGTGCACTCAAATGATCTGGCCTCCTCAACTGAAACTTCAGTTAGACCCAACTCGGTCTTGAAACAGACCGCTACCCCGTGATCTAATCTCGGGCGATGTATAACTGAGAACCCGGTGGGAACAGCGGCCTCTAAAACTGGGGCCACATTCCCATCCAACCAGGTCTCGGTAATGCAAGCCAGATCTGCCCTCGCAACAAAGTCCGCTATAAGAGGAGTCTTATTGCAGACAGATCTGGCATTGCACAACAGCGCCCGAGTTGGGCGAGGGTGATGAGCTGTCCCGACCACTTGCCCTCTAAAAGAAGAGGTGCCCTTGGGTATAGGAACTAGAATGGGATTACCACGCTCCAGAACCCATTTCGCCCCAGGGCGTCTTTGAGGCCTTACCACCCGAATGGGAGAGCAACGCTTACTCCATTGTCCACACCCTCCAACGCCCCCTCGCCTCACTCTCCCCCTTCGCACAATCCCCAAAGCCCGACAACAGTGATAAACCTGAGGTGGCAAGGGGGGGAGAAAAAGGGGCGGAAGGTGCGGAGAGCGGAGGTCGAGTAGCGGACAACAAGTGGAACTGGCAGACACATCAAGCTGCTATAAAATTAAAACCAAATAAAACAAATAAACTACAAATATAAAACACAACCACCCACCATAAAACTAAATAAACAATAATATAATAAAGCAATTAAACACCCAAAAAATTACTCTAAGTCCCACAGTCATCTCACGACCACGAGACAAAAAGTAAAAACAACTATAACAACTACAACAAAAAATAAAATGCAATAAATATATACAGGGAAAAATAAATAAACCACCAGCCGGAACTCTCTCACAGGACCGAAAGGGTGGAAAATAAATTAAAATCAAACAGTCTCACTGCTTAAAATTTTCCCTGACAAAAAACCAAATAACACAAATTCTAAAATTAAATACAAAATAGTACAGTAAATCAATACATCAGCACCTAAATAAAACAGAATTAACACAAATAACAGATCACAAGAACTGGCCAGTCAATAAGGATAGAGACCCACTGCTACTACACCAGGGGAGAGAAGGTCCTTCGGCCGACCTCACAAGGAGAATAGAGGAGAGAGGAAAGGACCAGCCGTCTAGCTAATCCCTCCCCTCCCCATTGCATGGGACCCTAACCAGGACCGCCAAAAGTCCTATAAACCACTAAGAACATTTTTTTTTTTTTTTTTTTTTAATTCAGGAAAGCAACAATTTAGTCCACGGGCACTTATCTTGTGGAATCTTCTTCCAACCACATTTTTGCACTTCTTCAAAAAGTCAAACAGTACTGGACCCACATCCTTAGAATGTTCCAACAGCCAGGATACCAAACAAAGCTCCCAATATAAGGAATTCCGGTGAAGACAAAAGTCAAAAAGAAGAAAATGTATCAGCCACGTCGTCAAATCAATTGACCCAGAGGCAATACCGGGCAATAGTGGTGACCCACCGCTACAACTCCAGCCGGATCAGCCCTTCGACTGATTCCACTCAGAGTCTAGGGGAATGGGACAAAGGGTCAGCTCTCCAGCAGGCCCCAATCCCAACCCCTGCGTGAGCCATCAGCTAAATAACGTCACAATAAAGCCAGGGGTCCAGGTAGGTAGACCATGTCGCCCAATAAGCAAGGACACAAAACGGCTTCCTAGTAGAATATTTCAAAACACACAGATTCCAGCAAAGAAAGACTTGCTTGAAGAACATCCACATCCACGGCTCCAATGGACTGCAGCAAGGTAGTCAATATGAGCATCGGCAAAAGCCGCTCAAATGCTAACCATATCGAGACTAAGCAAAAAATAGTAGCCACACACAGTTCCAATGACCAAAAAACAGCAGGCAAAGCAGAAAAGGGGGGACAACAACAATGCCCCCCCACTGCTCCAGTTCAGTCGAACAATAAGAATCCCCAATAATCTGCAGCTTCGCTCACTTCCAAGAATCAATCCACTGTGCTCATCGAATATTCCCAACCGCACTTCACAAAAGAGCCGTCAGTAATCAAAAAGCTCTCCAATACCTTCCATAGGTCAAACTTCAACAAAATTCAAAGTTCAGAGGACGCCAGGTCTGAACCCAAAGACTTTCTGGATTCCCGAAATGATAAAAATGTCCGTGCCGATGAAAACAAAACTGACAAGCGAAACGAATATAAAATAGTCGCAAAGGCGATCGCAAATCAAAAAACAAAACAAAACGAGCAATCAGAAATAAACTGAAACAAATACGCAAAACGAACTATAGCAATAGCAGTCCAACGGCTAGCCCAGCATGGCCGCCATCTTAGTCTTACTTAGGGATGGATCAATGGATCAATTTCAATGGTGAAAAAGGGCCCAACCATGAATAAATGATTGGTAAGTGGGTATGGTCTATGGGAAAATATACCATTGAGGTGAGTTCATTTCATTTTACTGATTATCCTACTAAGGTAGTGAGCTATAAAAAAAAACAGGTTACTCACCTGTAGCAGTAGTTCTGGGAGTGGTATATGGTGTTCATCCACACTCTGGCAGTATCCTTTCCCCTTTAAATTCAGCCAGAATATCTTCAAGCTGCCTCCTCCCACCTGGGTGGTAACTCCCCGGCACTGCCCCATGACGTCAGATCTTGCCGGCTGGAAGCAGAATCAGTGTGCCTCTTGCCAGGGGAGGTCAGGTGGGTTTGTGTGGATGAACACCGTATACCATTCCTAGATCTACTGCTACAGATGAGTAACCAGTTTTTCTAGTGGTGTGGATATGGTGTTCTATCCACATTCTGGCAGACTCATAGCAGTTCTCCGGGAGGAGGGGTAAGGCACACACACTCCCTATTTTGGGAACAAAGACTGGAGAAAAGAGGCCCCAAATCCTGCATCCTAGCATGATTCAAGGTCAATGTGGCAATGGGAAATGAAGGTATGTGCTGACCTCCAGGACAGTGAAATCCCTGGAACCAGCCACAGGGGCAGCGGTATGTTGGGTGGAATGAGCCCTTAGCCCTTTGAGAAGCTCCCTACTCGCCAACCTATAGCAAAGGTCAATGCAAGATACAATCCACCTGCCAATAATCCGCTTAGCTGCCAGTCTGCCAGGTGCAGCTTTAGCGAAGGTGACAAATAGCTGGCAAACCTCTCCCCAAACTCAAGCCATACGCTCCTTATAATAGGTGAGTGCTAACCACAGGTCCAAAGTATGGAGCCCGTGCTCAACCTTCGAGGTGTGATTGGTGAAGTACAGTGGGAGGTTAATCACCTGGTTAAGGTGAAACTCAGCCGTAACCTTCGGGAGGAAATTCAGGTTAGGGGCAAAGACAACCTTGTCTCTGTGGAAGACCAAATAAGGAGACTCCACCAAAAGCACCTGAAGCTCACTGATCCTTCTGACTGATATGATAGCCACCAGGAAGGCAGTCTTCCATGACAGGTGTGACATCTCACACCTGTGGATCGGTTCGAATGGCTTGCCCATGAGCTTTGCCAACACCAGCAACAAGTCCCACAGTGGTGGTGGTTCACACACTGGAGGGGAAATGTGGCCAAGGCCTTTGAAGAATTGCTAGACCACTTTCTTCTGCACCACCGACAGCTAACTGGCCCACACCCAGTAAGCAGAGATGGCTGCCAGGTGCACCTTGAGGGTCATCAAATGAAGGCCCGACTGGGAGAAGGACCAAACATAGTCAAGAATGCTAGCCACTGAACAGGACAAAGGGTCTAGCCCCTTGCCCTGACACTAAATGTAGAACCTCTTCCATTTGAAGGCATAGCATTTCCTGGTCGACTCCTTCTGAGGAGTCTCAACCATGGTGGGGACATCTTTGGAGAGACCTAGAGCCTGGAACTCTAGCCGCTCAAGAACCAAGCTGTCAGGTGCAGAGATTGAAGGTCCAGATGGAGTACCTTCCCCTGACTGTTGAAGAGCAGGTCTGGGCAGAGAGGATGATGCCTTGGGAGCCTGCTGCTGAGGCTGAGGAGATTGGGGGTACCAGAACTGGCATGGCCAGTCCAAAGCCACCAGGATCACTTGTGCTTTGTCCCTCCTGGCCTTCAGCAGCACCTTGTGGAGCAAGGGAAATGGAGGGAAGGCACATAGGAGGCCTGGGATCCAGGGCCTCAAAAGGCATCCCTGCAGTGTTCCCTGCTGAGGGGTGGGCAAAATACAGCCTCAGCTTTGCATTCTCCTGGAGGCAAACAGATCCACCAGAGGTGTACTCCACTGAAAGGGGGGTGCTGCACTCCTGAGGTTCTGTCTTTCGGATGAGATGTTAAACTGAAGTCCCATCTGCTGTTCTGGTGGTAGTTCAGGTGGATGTTAAAGATCCCATGGCACTTCTTGAAAAGAGTAGGGGAGTTTTTATTGAAATCATAAACCAAATAATATACAAATCAGTATTGCGTCATACATAATCATAAGAAAAGACAAAAACAAAAATAAGTATTACATCATACAGTATCCCAAACAGAAGAGAGATATGCTATAACCAGACCCCTTCCCCCTCCCCACGAAAAGAGTTGCGGAGTAATCATGTTCAAGAAAGGAAAGAAAACCATATAATCCAAATCACAGTCATCAGACTGAAACATTATTACAGAGGCAATCAAGGCTCACTACCATTTGACTCATACATCGTCCCCATCGAGTCCTATAGCAAGTATTTACTTATTTTTAATAAAAATATGAAAACCTTTCCACCACCTTTCAACATTCCTGGAAGAAAAAATCTATTAGTCTCTTAAATATATTTTTATCATTTCCTGTACTATTAATTGGCTAAAACATTCATAAGTCTTTTTGTTTTGATATATAACCCATTGACACCGTGCCTGCCACAAATAAAATCTAAGACAACAGAAGAGAAGAGACAATGTTTCAGAATGGAACCAAAACAATCCTTTAGGATATGTCCCAATAACAGAAACATCATAGGTAAGCTGTGCTAACCACCTCAGATTCCATTTCTAGCTAAAAATCCCATAAAGGTTTTGAATATGAGCAATTTAAAGAAAATGTCCCATAGTTTCTTCCAGATTTGTGCAACCTAAATAAGGACAGTTTCTTTCTTCCTTAGCCTTGTATTTAGTGTTTCCTAAATTCAACCTGCCATACATTAGCAACCATAGAGTCTCCCACATATGAGAGGGACCTTATTACTTTATGTTGTGATAATATGAAATGATTGTCTGCTGCAGGACAATTCTTGAAGGCCATTTCTATGGGGTATATCAGATGCATAAGCATTTTGTAAATATTCTTCCCAGTACACAGCTGTATCGTTTCCTTAGAAAAGTTCAATTTGTACAATATTTGTGCTGCAGGCTTAAAATACAGTAAAATACGGATATGTTTACTTAATTTTGGAGCCATAGTGTGCCATGCATCAAAATATTCTCCCAAAGTTAACCGTACCCACCTGTTTTTCCCCTCTTTCAAAATCTAACAATCCACTCCTGTGTGCGAAAAAAACAAAGCAAAACAAAACACTACCAGATCTATGATTCCAATACCCTCTTTATTTTTTTCAAAATAGGTGTAGTGCTTTTTTATTGGATTCAGTCTGTTTCCCTACAACATCTGGAAAAACAAGCTATAGGTCCTAGTCTCCAGCAATGTAGGCAATGGGAAAATCATAGCTACGTACTGTAGACATGGCAATAGAAATTGTTTAAAATTCGAATTTGTTTCTGTTTTGAAAGCTTCCACTGTTTCCGTCTCAAAACCTTGGCCTCCACCTTATGGAGAGCAAGTTCCCAGTTCTCTACAGGCAGGTTTTGTGGACCAAATAAAACACCTAATATAGAAAGGGGTTCTGAAGAAATAACTATACCACTATTCTGACCGACTGATTACCTGACCCAGAAACAACCCCTAGTTTTCGTAAAATTCTGCTTAGCATTAGACAACTTAGCATTTTCCCAAATTCAGTCAGAAATGCTGTTAACTGGTTAAACTGTGTGTAAAAACTATGGACATCTTCTGCCTATGCTCCTGCTATCCCTTCCAATTTGGGGTGATCTGTAAGCAATCGTAGAGGGATCTAGGAAAAAAACATACAATAGGGTCTCAAGGGCATCCCTGCCGTACTCCTGTGTGGAGCAAAAACCCTTTGCTATCCATCCTTATATAAAAGGGAAAATCTGAAACGAGAAAAGAGAAGTTTGATTTGTTTAATCATTCCTAATGGGATTTAATAGGCAGCGAGGACTTGAAACAAAAGGATGATACACCCTATCATATGCTTTTTCCAAATCTGCAGCAACTATACACCCTGATTCCCTGGAAAGTGTCAAATGCTCAATAGCATCCCTTATAACCATTAATGCAGTCTGAATTCATCTCTTGGGAAGGCATAAAATTGCTGCGGGGAGATAACGTCTGCAGCATACCATAAGACAAGTATTAATCAGAAAGCCAGAATTTTGTAATCAGAGTTCAACAACGTAATAGGTCTCCAGTTCTTAATATCTGTTCTATCCCCAGATTTGAATAAATGTATCATTAATCCCTCCGAAAAGGAGGGTATATATATCCGTAAGAAAAAATATTGAAACACCAACCCTAAACAAAGTGCTAGCTCTTGTGAAAAGTTTTATAAAATGTATGTGGAAGCCCATCCATACCCGGTGAAGTATTAGTGTTCAACATTTTTATGGCCGATTCTATCTCCATCTCAGTAATAGGAACCTGTAATTTAGAGATTTCATCTGGTATAAAAGGAATTTGGATGTCATGTAAAAAATCTGCTGTATTGTCCTGCAGTATAGGCAATTGTGGGTCAAGAGAGTAGAAGTGAGGCTCAATCAGCTGCTCAGTCTCTTTAACTGAATCTATCTCACTACCATCCTGATCGATTAAATCGTCCAGAGCTGTTGAGTCTTTCAATGTTGTACATGCCTCAAAGGGGTCTCCTACAGGGGTCTTCTGTGTACCACTATGAAGCATTGCATGAATAGTCTGAGCTCTATCATACTGGTATAACTTAATTTTGTCTTTTATAGTTGTTATTTGTTCTGTATAATCATACCGTGACACGTATGTTAAAGAATAGCGTTCTTGTAACTGTGTCCTAAGTGTTAAGTATGTTAAAAATGTATCATTCCCTGTCCGTTTCCCATGCTTGATAAACCAAACTCTTATATCTGCTTTAGTATCCAACCACCAATCTCCCAAATTAGTATATAAAAGCAACCGACAAATGTGCTGTAAGGATATTTGAAATACTAAACCTCACATGTGGGTCTGTTAAAACAGAAGTGTTAAGTTTCCATCTATTGTGCTTCTTAGTTTTAAGAAGCCCAGGATATAGGGTATAGTCAGTATAAAATGATCCGAAAATTCTACGGTTGTATAGAAAAGTTGCCTTCAGGGACATTAGAGGAAATAAGTAAATGGTCTATAGTAGTTTTAAATTTGTTACGAGTATAGGTAAAACTTGGTCCTTGTGTCTGAAATTTATTACAATTAATAAGGCCGGCCGTTTTAATAATATGTAGTAAAGTATTAGTGTCACAGTACATTTTTTTATTGTCAGTCTGCATATTCTTTCTACCGACATGTGATAAGTTACAATTAAAATCCCTTCCAAAAAGAGCATGATAAGAGGTAACTAAATACGGCTGAATGGCCTTCATCTGGGTCACTCTTTCAGCTTATGTCTGTGGATTATAAATATTTATTAATCTAAAGACCATAGAATCCCATTTACCGTCCAGGATTAATACTTGTCCTGCACAAAGATCCATTAATTTACACATAGTACATTTGTAGGAACTAAAAAGAATTCCAACCCCATCCGCCCTACCTGGTGCAAAGGACCAAAAGGAAGGCCCCCAAGGCCAGTCTCTTTTGAATGTCACCACTTGGTCAACCGAAAACATCCATGTTTCTTGTAAGAAACAAACGTCTATTTTCCTACTGTGGGTATACTGAAATACAGCCTACCTTTTGACATCATTCAGGATACTATGAGTGTTTAATGATCCCAAGGACATGCAGCCATCAATATGTTTTATACAGAGAAACAGTTTTTCCTTTTTTCTTCTTCCTTTATAGTCTCCTACAGGCTGGTGGAGGATCCAAGTTAGATTTTTGTGAATCAGAATCCCCTGCTCCATTTCTGAATCACCCATAAAGGGCAACACAGAGTTGTCAGTTTCAAAAGTGGGGGAGGGTTTAGTTCAAGAACCTTGAAGACCTCCTGCAAGGCTGTGGAGCCGCAGCTGGGGGAGCAGGTGTTTTCTCCCCCCCTGTGCTTTCAGGGTCTACATAACACAGAGGGGGAAGAATCACAGGATTTATTGGGGAAACAGCAATAAGTTCCACGTCTGGGAGACTCTGAGGGAAGTCAGGAGTTTCTGAAACTGAAGGGGGAGTAGGAACAGAAATAGCAGGGTCAGCCGACTTAACAATGGTCCTCTCTGGAATGGGAGGGGAAGGGAGAGTAGCTAAGTCTCGGGCTTGTTGAATCAACTGTTCAGGGCTGACACAAGAAGCCTTGTTCCTAGCAGCCCAAGGGCATTCGCCAAACACATGTCCATATTCCTCACATAAATCATATCTTGTGTGATTACAATGTTGCATGGCAATGTGACCTATTTCCCCACAATTATCACAATGGGGTTTATCACAGGTACTTGACAGATGAATTCTAGAGCCACATTTATAGCAGGTCCAAGGCTGCCCCCCATAAAACAAACCATTCTATCTTTCTCCAACAAAAAGGAGTTTGGGATGTGTTCCACCCAGAATCAGCCGGTCTCAGCTTCACTTTGTATTTCGCCTGTCCAAAACATTTCAGTGTCTAAAATTGCTTCAGGAGCACTAAGCGCCTCACATTTTGAGTCAGCCAGCATGTAATATTCTCCACATGGACCCCTCATGCCAAAGCATTACAGTTACAAATTGAATTAAGGGTTTAGTAAGTAGAATCACCAAAAAGGGGCCCATGTGGGAAAATTTTACCTGTCCATATCTCTCCCAAAATAAATCAAGTGCATGAGCTGTTCGAAAGCTCACGTCAAAGTTATCCTCCCCAGATATATTAATGAAGGCAAAAACCTCCCTAGGAGTGAAATGCAAGGATTCTTTTAATAAATGTCTTCTCACATAATATCTGTCTGACCTGTCTGCCAACCTTCCTTTATATCTGATACGAACAGCATTCCTCCTAGGGAGCGCCTCTTTCTTAATTTTGGAAAAAAAGGTCAGACAACAAAGGTTTTTGTCTAGGGGCTTCAGTCAATTCAGGGCACTGCAAAGAGCTCCCTTGCTTTGTTTCCATATATACTGAAACCCCAGGCAAGTCAGTCTGCTGGAGTAGAGCATCCGTAGATCTATTGGGTGGACAGCCCGAAGTAGCCCCTGTACTCCTGGATTCCACAAGAGGGGATGGAACAGCTGTAGTTCTCAAAAATTAAATTCTATCACCAGGCCCTGGTTTCCAGTCTGGAGAGGCATGTGTCAAATCAAAAGAAGAATCCCAAGCAGGATCAGGTAGCCAGGCACTTCCCGACTGCTGTTTCCAGCCTGCTTCCAGTAATGCTTTTTGAGGGGACCACGGGCCACAAGGGGACACAGTTCCAGTATCAGATCATAAATCAACATTTATGGGGGAAAGTAGATCTGGTGTCACTGTAGGAGCATGCCGTTTAGCTAGTGTCACAGCATCTCATTTCATTTTACTTTCTTCCACCTTTTTCTGTTTATTTAGGCTAACCTTCCCCTGAAAGGAGAAACTAGTTAGACCGTCTTGTACATTAGTCCCAGATTGATATTTAACTTGTACCGCATTAACTCCACTGCAGGAGTAGTGCCAGGCTGTTTAAAGACGAACCCCGCCACTTTTGAAAGCCAGAGAACAGTTGTAAAACCTCTCACACTGCAGGCAATGTCAGATCCCTGTCCCGCCTGTATAGTTTGTTGTGCGGGTCATCTGCAGTTTTATCTACAACTTCTTCTCCTTGGATAACTACAGGATTTTGGCACACATTTGTACTCAAAGCGTTACTGCTGCCAGCTGTCACATCAACATTATCTCTGGGAGTTGGAGAAAATAAGACAGTTGTGGATCGTGACTCACCCAGCCTAGCGGAGTCTCTGATGCTACGGCGTCATCAAGTTCACTGACAGGCGGGATGGGGCTGTTGACGGGAGTGGTTCTGCGGTTTCCTCAGGTAGCTGAGCTGCAAGCTCTGCTTGTTGATTCCTTACTTGGATGTCTCACAGCGCTGCATTGCAACTGAATCGGTCTGATGTCCATCAGTGTATTGTGCCTGAAAAGTAGCGTTTGTTGCCGAAAATTCCTCTGGCATACTCAAATCCTCCGTGGAAATAAATATATCCATGATGTCCTCTTCTGAATCCATCCTCAGCTCCACTGGGCTGATATCTTCACAACCTCTTGCAAAACAAGGTGGGAGAGGAGGCCTGCTCTCCCACCTTTGCAGCATCCACACACTCTGAGTCCTCACATCAAGTGGCCATCTGAAGTTTCAGACAGCAGTTCCCCCTACTGACAGCAATTCAGTAGGGGAATTTCTCTGGAGCCCTGGCCAAATTTCCCCCATTCACCAAAATACCACCAACAACTTAATCTCGTTCAAGGTCAGTTGGCATTCATCTGTATCCCCCTCTCCTGGGTCGTGCCTGAAAATAGGCAGAATTTTTCTTCTGCACTTACTGGTCAACAAAAGCTAAGTAAATAAAATAAATAGAAAGTGTCAGACCATCGTTAAGAAGCTCACCAAGATCCCTAACCTGATAGGAGGGGATCAAATGGACACCTCCTACGCCAAGCTAGGATCATACCCCAACCCTCCTCCATCCCGTCAACAACTAGGATCCACCACCAGTACTCCCATCTTGTCTGAGTTGAGTCATAGCCAGGTGTGAGTCATACAATTCGGATCTTGGCCAGGCAGGTGTTAAACACAGAGGTCGCCATCTGGATTCCAGGTGCACAGGACAGGTATATCTGGATATCATCAGAATAACAATGAAACCCAGCCCATACCACCTGATAACGTCTCTCAATGGCAGCATTAACACTGTGAACAACAGAGGCACCAGAACCGAACCTTGCGGAACTCCACAGTGCAGCGGCATCAGGTTAGATGAGAATAAAACCATCGTCACCCTTTGCACTCTGTCCATGAGGTAGGATCTAAACCAGCTGATAACAGTGCCAGTTAATCCACACCAGTTCCGCAGGCAGTCCAATAGCACCTTATGGTCCACTGTGTCAAATGCCGCAGAGAGATCCAGGAGAACAAGGGTGGCACACTCTCCCCTATCTCCCCCATTAGGAGATCATTAAACACCTTCACAAGGGCAGTCTCCATGCTATGCCCAGGCCTAAATCCAGACTGACAGCACTCAAAAGTGGCTGAGGAAGCAAGATGAGCCTCAAGCTGAATGGCCACCACTTTTCTAAAACCTTCCCTAAAAATGGGAGGTTTGAGACTGGTCTGTAGTTGGTGAGACAGTCCGGGTTCAATGAGGGTTTCTTCAAAAGGGATCTCACCAAGGCCTATTTCAAGGCCACCAGGAAGACCCCACTCCTCAAAGAACACTGGACGATCCCAGCAACCACAGATCCAATCAGGGTCACACAATGGACCTGGGTCTACATCGCAATGGGTAGGTCATAGCATCAAAACTATCTCAACCACCTTCTCCACTCCAACTGGACCACACTCAGCTCACACAGGAGGGATGCCCCGACACATCTCCAATACAATCCCGCAAGTTCCATGAGCAGCACTGGAGGAGATCTCAGTCCTGACAGAGACACTTCATCGGCAAAGAATAGAGCAAACTCATTGCACTGTGTGCTTGAACTAGCTCCCCCTGTACGAAGACAGACTTGGTGCACCAGCCTGTCTACCATACAGAAGAGCTGAGCTGATCTATTTCTTGCTGCAGCAATCACCCTTGACAGAAAATCTGCCTTTTTCCAGGAGACGGCCCTCTGATAGTCACCATAATGTGACTTAAGAGGCAATTTGTCCTCAATCAGTCCCGATCTTCTACAGCATCACTCCAATGTCCTGCCCTTTATCTTTAACTTACTGGGCTCCCCATCAAACCAGGGGGACCTCCAATGACCAGATAAGGGCCAGACACAGACGGGCACGATAGAGTTAAAGGCTGCAGCAACAATCCTATTATAGGCTGCCACTGCTCCTCCACACCCACTGTGCAAGCAGCTTCCGCACCCGATAGGTACAGCACCACCTGGAGTCTTGTTGGGGACAACCCCCTTAAAGAGCGGTACCAGATCATCTCCACAGAGGATGGACTCTTGGAGGGGGCCTCAGACATAAACCTCGTGGTGCTATGATCCAACCAAACGACCGGATCAATCCTGAGGTCATCGACTCCAAGACCCAGTGTGAACACCAAGTCCAATGTGTGTCCACATAAGTGGGTCGCTGAGGTGACAACCTGCAACAGGCCCAGAGCCTCCATGCTCTGGAGGAGGTCATGCCCAAATGGCAAGAGTCCATTGTTGACCCAAGCATTGAAATCCCCCAGAATTAACTATCTGGAGGGGTTCCAACATCAGACCGGCAATGAACTCCCCGACATCCTGCAGAAACTCCCTCTCCTCACCAGGTGGCCGGTAAATTAGAAGGATTGTGTAGCCTGCACCAGGACCCCCCACATGGCAACACTCTCAAAAGACCTAGTAGAACCCACCAATAGCACCATGAGGCCCAGGCTATCTTTAAAACAAATGGCCACTCCCCCACCTCTGCAATCCTTCCTCAGGGTATGTACCACAGAGTACCCAGCCAGAATTGCTGCCTCCAAAATAGGTGCAGCATTATCATCCAGCCAGGTCTTTGTAATGCAAGCCAAGTCTACTGAGGAAATTAAGTCCGCCATTATAACGGTCTTATTCCTTATTGACCTGGCATGGCGAAGCACAGCCTGGGTCAGATGGGTGGGAACTGCTGGACCAACACCCACCTGCCCACTATCCAGAATGGAGTCCTTGGGTTTTGGGACCAGGCAGGGAGGACCTCTTTCCAGTACCCATTTCGCCCCAGGGTGCCCCCTGGGCCTCACCACCCGAATCGCTGACTCCCTGACAGTCACTCCCATGCCCCCCCACACACACAGACCTCCGACCCCATGCAATGCCCAAAGCCCTGCACCTCGCATATGTTTCTGCAGGCAAAGGGGGAATCAAAAGGTCAGAGGCCATGCAGGCAAGCCGGAGAACAGCTGTACCTTAAAGACCTATACCACTGACACATCCTGGCTGTCACTATAAACTACGAATTCCAAATACTAAAATCCCAGCTCCTCCCAATAAATAATCAAATCAACCCACCCAACACTTCACTTATCAAATTAACTACTTAAAAAGAAAATACATTTCTACCACACAATCACACTCACCCATTTACACTCAGCAAACACACAACACAAAATCAAAAACTACCCGCCTCCCCCAACCCAGCTAACAAAATATTACTGGCCCAGGCAGTCCAAAATAATTTGCAGAGTCCACAGTACACTGATTAATCCAAACACATCAATCTATAAAATTGAAACGTTTTGTTATTTTGTAGTGCTCTCACTACCCACAATAGAAAAGACTCCTGAAAAAGCCATGGGGCTATCACCTCCTTCAGTCCATTTGGTAAAGCAGAGGTATTTCCAAAGTGTGTCCATACAAAGCAGGCTCTCTCACAGCCTTGAAAACACTTGTAAATAGTTTTATCCTATAAAGTGCTCTCACCACTCTCAGGGAACCAGTATCAAGATAAATTCAAGATGCACTGAACAGTACCTTCAGGTGCTCAGTCAGCTCCCAGGCTGTAATCGTCAGTCAGTTAAGAGGCAACCCACACCTCCAGCTATAGTGTCTCTCAGACTACTGTTAACTCCCCAGCCATTAACCGGATCCACAGTTCAGCACAGTCGGCAGGCAGATGAACACACCAAAACAGATGGCACTCCGATAGATAAAAATCCAGCTCTGTTCCTCAAACGAAGGGAGGCCACTAACTCTCCTCCCCAGCTGCCGACCAGCACAGCAACAGATGCAAATTAAAGCAAGCCACCAAAGCAGACCACCACAGCTTGAATAAACATTACGGCACACACCCGGCCGGCCGAACTTGCAAGCGGTGCACAAATCACAACACCACTCAGTCGTAAGGCAGAATACAGGTCCTTCTCTCTTCGGTCCACTGAAGGGTCGGCACCAACCCCAAATGCCTCCGAGATGAGTCCAACATCGGGCAACTGTCCAGGAGCAGAAAGCCACCCATAGCAGGTTAGTTGACGACATCTCAAACAGGAGTAATAATTACAGGTGTACCGGGCCACTTCCCTATCTAAAAATAAAAAAACTAACTCCTAAACTTCACTTACTACCCCAACTAAACTACTCTTATTTCCTTAACTAGTAACTAAACAATGGAACAAAACAACAAAATAAACATTTACAAACAAACGATTTGCCAAACATTAAACTAAAAGTCAAAAGTTAAAAACTCTGCAAGTAGCCGGCCCAGTGGCGCTGAGGCTGAGGAGCTGGGCCGCTTACCTGCACTTGGCGACCCATTGTTCGAGGAGCGAGCATGGGCGCTGGAGTTCAGCCAGGGCGGAGAAGGATAGAGCGCCTGACGGCTGCTCTCCTTCTCCGGGGGTTCACTGCAGACTCCCGCTGCAATGCCACCACCTAGGGGAGCCCAGGTGGATGGCGCGGTATGGTGGAGAGCAATATGGGCATTGGGTGGATGTTGACAGAGGGGTGGAGCAGGTGGTACGTCTCAGCATGCCTTCTAGCTCATAGCCTCTCACTGCATGCCGACATCGGGGAAGGAAAAAACGGAAAAACACCTCGGTCCCTCCTAGGTGACGATGGCTCTCTGGGTGATTCCTCCAGGCTCGTCGGGCAGACTCCGCTGTGTCAGCTCTGCATACACAGATACAGTATGCTGGTTTGGAGAGGTAAGCATGGGGAATCCCTCTCCACCCCTGCCCGGGGGGTATACTGGGGGATATGATGTGTGTGTGGAGCCATGGGCACTCTAGAGGCAGACCATGACGAATAGGGAGGAGTCCACAGATAGAGGATGTCTGAAAGAGTGGAGGGAGGAGGCAGAATGGGAGCATAAAAAAATTCAATGTAAAAAAAACAAACAAAAAAAAAACTCTGCAAGTGAGAGCTGCAGCAGGCAGTTAGCCCAGCATGGCTGCCAGCTTTCAGTGAGGTCGCATCTTCCTCCTACAAATTTCTCCTAGTCAGCTTATCATTCCCCTTCTCTGTGCCCATCTTTACTGGGGTTTTCTATGCCTCATTTACAATATCCCCCTCCTCCCTGGTAGATTCCATTTCTATCATCACTTCTCAATCCTCCGCTTGTGAATTAAAGGGAAACAGTGGAAAAGGCACAGCTTTACCCAGGCACTATGAAAATGCCTGATTAGTGCTTTCAGACAGTAACATTTTTTTAACAAATAACTCTAATTGATTTTTAGTGATTTAAACAGTGGCCTTCAACTTTCACTTTCTATTGCTGGAAGCCACCATTTCATGAGTAGCAGAGAGCTTTCTGAGCTCACTTTATGCTAATATGTCCTGCCAACCAATAGCTGAGGTCAAACAGGCATATTAGCATACAGTGAGCTCAGGAAGCTCACTGCTGCTCATGAAATGGATGCTACCAGCAACAGGAAGTGGAAGTTGCGGGTAGCTGTTCTATATCATTAAATAAAGTTGTTATTGTCTGAAAGCACTAATTGAGAGTTTCTGCATTGTCTGAGAAAAGCTTTGTCTTTTCCATTGTTTCCCTTTAATTCTGCTAGAGGACTTCAGTATCACTTGGCAGTCCTTGGCCTCCAGGCTGACCATCCACAAGATCGAGTCCCTAAATCTTGCGTAGACTGTCACTGAACCTCTGGGTTCAGTCCTCACTCTCATAATCACTCCCTTCTGGACTAGGGTCTCTCCTCCTATATACACCATATTGCAGCAACAGGAATCCTGCCAGACACTTTCAGCAACCACTGCATGACGTTCAGTAACAGGAAGATCTGGCATCCACCCTCCTCCCCTAAATACATCTGGATCATGTCCCTCAGCTCACTCAACACCTTCACTCACTTAAGAGACCTTGCAGCTGCAGACTGGACAACCATACCCTCCACCACAGATCTCAACATTGCCCTCAGTGCTCCTCTGAATGGGACAAGCATGTCCTGCTCAGAAAACCCAGGGTCAAAAAATACCATCACCCCTGCCTTACCCCTGAAATCATTGACTAATGTAAGTCCCATGACCTCACCTGGGCATGTGTCAAACTATCTCTCTCTCCTTTCCTGACTTTCTCTTATGCAGAACTATCAGGAAATGAAAATATATGTACCCACCATAATTCTTGATCTTCCTGTGTATCTTCACCATTCATCACTGGTGGGTGTAAGCTGAAGCGCAGCAGCCAGCGGGAGTTTTGTTTTTGTTAGGAGGAGGAGGTCAGCGGCACCACCCATGAGGTCGGCGCAGTACCATAGGAAGGGTGGGGTGGGGTGGTGGTGCACCCGCCCAGGTGCATGCCGCCGGGCGCAGTTCAAATGAATGACGCACTCACTGTCCATGCCCAATTGACTTGCACAGCTGCTGAGCTGCACTGTAGGTTTAAATGTTTTTTTTTTATTTGTGTTCTTCTTCTGTAGTTACTAATGGCTGTCAGCAGGGGCGCATCTGTGGACCAAGGATGGGGGGGGGTCGCTCGACTCACTCAATCAAAAATTCAGGTGGTAGAGAAGCTGTGGGCCAGCGAGACGGCCGCCTATTAGTATAAGGTATGGGCGGACTGCTGAACTTGTGGTGTGAGAATGAGAGGGCGCCAGTTAGAGGTAAGATAGTGGTTGCTGGAGAGGTGGACGGTCTGATAGGCGGCGAGCAAGCAAGCGGGAAAGAGCAAGGAGACATTGAGAGATTTATTTTAGAAGTAAAAGCAACAATTATGCACAGCCACACACGCCCTGTCTATGGGCCGCCCACACTAAGCACTCTGCTCCAATTGTACTCCTACTTACTGGTCGGGTGGGCCTGGTCCTGGCTTTGTGATCGAGTCAAGAATCGTCATCCATACAATGTGAGAGAGTCATTCTTCTCCATGAGAGAGTAGTCTAGTCCACAGCTGTGCTGCTCAGTGCTCTGCTGCTGCTGATTCAGCAGCAGCAGAGCAGAGCACTAAGTAGCGCAGCCACGGACCAGAAGACTACTCTCTCGTGGAGAAGAATGACTCTCTCAAACTGTGTGGATGATGATTCTTGACCCGTCACAAAGCCAGGCCCAGGCCCACCCGCCCAGTAAGTAGAGGTGCTGATTGACTACTGATTGACTGCTCGCTCACTCGGGAGACGTAACATAGAAGTCCTGGAGTCTGGACTTCAATATTGTGAACTTTGGCAGGCTGAGGGGGTAATTGCAGAAGAAGTTAGAAGGGGAAAAGGCAATAGAGAGTAATTGAGGTAGAAGGAAATGTAAACTGGTAAAGGACGATGGGATGCTGCAAATGTCGGAGGAGTCACTGTATTAGAGGACGCTGTGGATTGTGGCATAATTAAGAATTTATTAAAGTAAGAGACTGGCGGTCTATAAAAATTGTATTTTGACCATCTATTGTGAGGTGCCACTGCCACCTAACCAGCTAATGTAGCTAGCTAACTGTTTATTCTTAAAACCCTAGGGCTTGGCAAACAGGGATAAGTCCACACTGAAAAGCTAGACTCTTTTTTTCTAACAGTAAAACTGATAAGTTATTTTATTTTTCTTGAGATTCGTGACCCTCCTAAACCAGTAAGATACTTTTGATGCGCATATATCCTGGTCATGAGACTCCACCTATAGAACCCAGATGTATGCATGCTAAAACATTGTAGCTTACTGGTTAAAATGTTCTGCGAGTCACTGAATGGGGAACTAAACAAAAAAAAAAAAAAAGAATTCCCATTGTTTTGGTGGATGGAATTTGCAAAACTGCCAGTCTTTCCTTGGAGTCAAGGTGCTGCTGTCAATTCTCACTCTCTGTCATCAACCATCATTATGTGTCCTCACCTTGTAATGTTATTTGCTCTCATGCTGGTACTGGCTATAGGGTTTGGTACACCATTTGGTGTTTCCAGTGTTATACTGTTGTTGGTAACCTATGCCATTCCCCATACAGTACTTTAGTTTGGTTGCACTAATTTCATAATGTTTTTTTGAAGCCTTGATTTGTTTACTTCTGATCCAAACATAATTTTAGAGTCCATGTCCTATCTAAACCACTTTCTAAAGTATCACTTTCTAGTGTTGCACAGTTGCAGTAATCAGCACATTGCAGAGTAGTTCAATTTCTCTGGCTTCTCTCTGCAGCCAGGGAGATCCTTCACAACTGTGGATGGCTACATGAGCAACACATAAAGCAAGCCGAAGCTTTGCCAAGTAGAACAGAATAACTTTTAGCAGTACATCTGCATACTTTTATAAAATATTCAATAGTAGCAGATGGAGTTTATAAAGGTAACATCAAAGCCTTTCAATTCAACTCCCAAACAGTTCATCTGGGTGGCAGCACTTACATAGAAAACACAAGCATTTGTCTATGCGAATGTTTGCTTGCTGGTATTGGCATTGGTACTGCATGAGTTAGAGATACATAATAGGAATGGCAGTGAAGTATTGAACTAATGCCAACCTCCGCCCCACCCTGTAGAGACTGACAGGTATTGGATTGTGCCTTTGGGTCAGCCATAACACGTCATTCCACTTTGCCCCACCCTGTAGACACTAACAGGTGTCATGGTGTACCTTGCGGTCTTCGGCCCTTACTCTCACCACATTCCATAAGGAAATAAGCTGAGATAGGTGCAGTATAGGAGAATGGGGTGAAAGTTAGGGTTGAAGACCCCAAGGCACATCTCGATGCCTGTTAGTGGCTGCAGGGTGGGGGTGGAATGGTGTGAGCATTATGGCCGATGACCCCACCTCCGATGACTGTCAATATGTATAGGGTGGGGCATTACGATTGGATACCCTAACGCCCGGACGTTTGTTGGTATTTTGACTCCAAATTTTCAACATGGGCTTTTTGGAACCCCACCTCATGAACAGTGGTACTATCATATGATATCACAGTATATTTCAAAAATGCATATAGGGTGGGTGTTTGATAGAACTGTTGGTCAGCCAGTTGTCACAACAGTTGCTGCTGCACACTCCAATGCCAGCCAGCCAGAGTCTCCCACATCTCAGATTCTGTGGGGCAAAATTTTCCCTGAAATCAGGGGGTAGGGAACATATAAAAAAGTATGTTTTTCCTTCAAGAAAACCCTCAAAACTCACCACAGAGCATGTAGCCACCCCAGAGCTTCTAGGGCCTTTATGCCCCAGACCGCTTGGGTTATTTTTTTGGGTAGAAAATTTGTCTCTTGCCCAGGGCACACAAATTGCCTTCCTATGGCTCTGCACTTGTGCCTCCCTTCCACTCATCCTCCAGTCTCCTCCACTTCTCCTCCTTACATTCCCTTTTGTCACCCTTCCGCTGGGTTCCTCTTCCCTATTACTACCAGGACACCCTTACTGCCCTTTACTTTGTCAGCCTGTGCAAATCCTGTCCTGATGGACTGGATCTTTATTTTAAATATGTACTTTATGCTCCTTCTGCCCCTGACTGTCCCCTTTTGACCGACCCGCCCCCAAGCTCCATCACCGGGACTTACCCCTGCCTAGTCAATGGGTGTGGAGCCTGCGGTAGATCGGTCATCATCCTGCAGACGGAGGTGTATTTCCTCATTTTCTCCCTTCCCCATTGCTGGGGCACACACACAGGATGTACGCACGTAGAGGTGTGCACGTGTCCGTAGAAATCATGCAGCACCCTCCCTATGTCTGGCCCCCTGGCGCACTACCCTCTGACCTCCACCTGGGGTGGGTCATTCTTCAGGAGTGCCAGTCATCCCTCCCCGAGAGAGGAGAGCAGTCCTCTGGACTCTCGATCCTCTCCCTCCAATGCCAACCCCTGACGGCCCGTGCTCATTCCCAAACACGGGTTGCCAGCATGGTACGAGGTATGGCATCTAGCACTCAACCATCAGCGCCACCGAGTGACAGTCTGGATTTTAAACTATTCCATATCTCACACCTGCCACAGCACATCCACTGTCTCACCTACTCAACCTCTCCTGCTCCCTCAGTGCTCTCCCTCAGTCCTGGAAGTTGGCCAAAGTTCTTCTACTCCACGGGGGCCCTTCCTCCCTGGCTAACTTCTGACCAGTTTTCCTCCTTTCTTCCCTTACTAAACTGCAAGAGAAGCTTGTCTGCACTAGAAGCTCCAGTTTTGTATCTTCCACTAATTTCTTCTCCCCATTCCAGTCTAGCTTCTGGAAGCATCACTCCACTGTCTCCTCCCTACTGCATGTAACTGATTCTGTCTTCTCAGTGATGGATATGGGGCACGTCACAGCTGTCATTTTCATAGATCTGGCCAAGGCTTTTGCCCCAGTGTCTCACCCTCTCTTCCAGACTAAGCTGAGTGCTGCTAGCCTCTTAGCTCCTGCTGTAGACTGATTCCATTCTTACCTCTCTGGCCACCTACAGTCACAACAGGTTGGACGTGCCCTGTCACCTCCACTTCCATCCATGCCGAGGTCCCACAAGGCTTCATCCTGGGGGCCCATCCTGTTCTCCACCTTCCTTAATGACCTCCCCACAACCTGTGCCAACTCCCATTTCTACATGTATGTAGATGATAGTCATTTGCATCTCCAGTCCCTCCACTACAGCCATGGAAGGTCTGCCCCAGCAAGACTTCCACAATGTCCTGCGCTGGTTTCAGTCTAACAATCTCCGAGTAAACACAAAAAAAAACTGTGTCCATGACCTTTGGCACCAGCCAAATATTGGCCAGACTCCCAACTCTACTTATCTTCTCCACCTTGGATGGCACCCCACTTGAAGTGGTTCAATCAAATAGCTCAGTGTGTGGTTAGACAGCAAACTTGACTTCTCTGCCCACATTGACATCATCCATGCCAAGCCCCACCCTGTCTCTGCAGGTCTGCCATGAGCTTGTCACCAAAATTGTGCTCCTGGTCTTTGACTATGCAGATGTGGTCCATGGCACCACTTTCTACACCTTCCTGGACAGACTGAATACCCTCTGCAATGCCTTCTGCCATTTTGTTACCAACTCCCCCTCTTACCCCACCATTGCTCACTCTACACCTCCTTATCCATTCTTCCTCTACCTTCACATCACAAAACCACTGTGCCTCATTCCCATGTGAATACTGGTTTGGTTCCCCTCCCTCTTACCTCTCCTCACTCCTCCACTTCACTCCCTCTGCCTACTGTTCTCTCCGCTCCAAGATCCTTGCACTTTTGCCGTTCTTCATCCTTGCCTCTCTGCTGAGCAACCAGCCTTTTCCTATTGTCTTCTTCACTCTAGAAAATACTCCCATCCTCTGTGCATTTCACTACCTCCCATGTTTGCTCATATACCATCTGAAACTCCTTCCCTCCCCCTTGCTCCTATTTTCCCCCAATCTCTGCCCCTTACATTTGCCTCCTGCCTCAATGTAGGTGTTGCTGAATTGCCTGATTTTTTGCTGCTTGCTTTCACTGTACTTACTCCTGTTTTAATCATGTACTGTATTCCACTGTACTGTGACTGTGGACTGTGTCGGTGCTATGTAATTGCATTTAACTGTGTACTGTGCTTGTGCTATGCATTTGCCTCCTCTGTTCCCTTCCTCAAGTCACACCTGGAAAAGAGCCTTGATCCAGTGTGCCTTTCCCATTCACCAGTTTTCAAATAAATAAATAAATAATTCCGCAGCCAAGTCGATGGGTCCTGAGCAATTAGAGATTAAATTGTTTAGGCTAGCTACTGATGAACCTGGAGTCCTCATCCAAAAGCTGTTTAACTTTCCAGTACAATATGGCTTTTTACCTGATATTTGGAAGCAGGCCACCATTGTGCCTGTGCATAAGTTAAGTGGCCATACTGCTGCTCTAACTACAGGCCCATCTCCCTACTGTTCCCCTCCGTCCAAGACTCTGGAAAAATCGTCAGTGATCAATGGCTGGATTACATTTCCAGGCATGATCTCCTGGCCAAGGAACAACATGGCTTTCGTAAATATCATTATGCTGATACTGCCTTGATCGGATTGACTGACAATTTCCATGTGGCCCATGACAGAGGAGAGTAAGCAGGTGCAGCTTTTCAAGATCTTTCTATAGCCTTTGATTTGGTTGACAACAACCTGATGATAACAAAACTGCTGGAGATGGGGTGGTGATGCCGTCTCTGAGAAACTGTCCCTTAATTCTGAGATTCCCCAGGGCTCTGTCCTTGGTCCCTTGTTATTTAGTTTGTTCTTTTTGCCATAGAAGTGTTTTTCCACTTAAGCCAGACCCAAGTCAGCTGGTCAGTTCTGGTTCTAGGCACCTGGCCATTCTGTTCCTCTTTCCACACTGGGGCCAGTTCTCCACCGATTCCCCACGGTAGGGGCTGGGAGAGGGAGGACCATCACCCCCCAATCCATGGCCCATCAGCAGGAATCAAAAGGAGGATCAGGGTGTCCCAGTGGGCTTTATGAAGCCCCTGGTCTGCTACCATTTTCCTCATTTCCCCACCCCCTCAGAGCTGCGATGACTTGCATGACACATGCGCGTGGAGGCATGTATGCGGTCTGGATCCACAGCTCCCTCCACACACCCAAACTGACATCTTACCTTCTGCATGGCAGCACTACCACCAGGCCGCCACCCGATGGCAGCAAAGAGCTGGGAAGGCACACCACTCCAATCCAAGAGAGGAGAGCTGCCAGGCGGCAGTTCCACCTAGCTGCATCGACAACAAGTTGTTGAAATGCCGTACAGTGGCAGAAACAATGTCAACAGGTGAAATTTCTCCTGTCCAACACAGAGTGATTTTATTGCGAGGGGCTGCTCCCCCTTCACCCCACTTCTTAAATATAACAAACTCTGAGTTGAAGTTTTTTCGAAGGAGGGGGGACACGGTCGAAGTCAACAAAATTTCACCATTGGGTCCATTATAGCGACAACTTCGAGATTGTCACTGTAATGGATTTTGCTGCCAAAATTTCGCTGCTGTAACAGTATACACCAGGCGGCCACTTGATCCCCTTTCAACCCTGCTCCCCACCTTGGGTCACCGGCATAGGAAAGGTAAGAACCTGAGAGCACCTCAACTCTCTTTGCCACCAAGCTGGCTTTTTATTTCGTGTGTCCTTTAACAAAATTTCTAGAGTCTGTGACTTCTCCAGAACCTTGTTTTATGCATATGATATGGTTATTTTCTTTGGATGCCAAGATCTGTCTACCCTTGAATAATGTCTGCAGCGTGACTTTAATAAAGTCTGCAGCTGGTTTTCTGCTAATAAATTGATAATCAAGAAGAAAATTAAAACAATGTTGTTTGAAAGTAGGCATTGTCTCAAGGATAGTCCCATCCTGTGCATCACACACCCTCTAGGACCCTATTGAGCAGGTGAAGGTGTTTAAATATTTGGTGGTTATTCTTGATCCAGTGTTATTTTCTGCACATAGTGATACTGTGTTTGGGAAATTCACTAATGGCTTGGTTTACTTTATTGTAAAAGAACAACTTCACAAAGGAGATTAAACTCATATTGATCCAGAGTATAATAGTATCAGTTATTGACTATAGAGTGGTGATGTATTCTGCTGCTAATAAAGTCATCCTTAAGACAATCTCCTAGCTTTTAATCGGGCTTGTAAATTTGTTCTTGATCTCAAGCGTGATGCTTACATTGTGATCTATACACTAATCGATCTCTGTTGTCCTTCTACCCTCAAGTGACCTTCCAACTGGCACTGTTATACAAAAAGGCTGTACTCGGATTCATGCCAATCGGCATTAAAACAAATTATTTACCTTTGTAACCAATGGGTGTGGTGGCAGGCACCAAACACCATTGAGGAGGACTATCCTTGGGCAACGATCTTTCATTTATAGAGCCACCGAAGTATGGAACTCACTTCCTACTGACTTTTGTGAAACTTCTTCCATACTTTTCTTTAAAAAATATGAGGTCTTAGTTTTATGACACAATGTTGCGTAGGTGCAATTAACCAGAGCTCATCTCATTATTAGTCATGTACACTACTGTCCCCTCCCCCCCACACATATACACACACACACACACACACACACACAAAGTGGAGTGATCAGTAAGGAGAGCCCAAAGGGAGACAACTCTCCAAGGGATCTAATAGAAAGAAAACAAATTAGTGGGAATGAAGAGATATGGTAATGAGAACAGAGGAGGCAAGAAGGGAGGGCAAAAAGAAAAATAGGGAGCTGATGAACAAGGTGGCACTAGAAGTTGGAAGGCCATGTTTGTCACTGCTGGAAGTCTTGGAAATAAAATTCTGTACTTAAAGATCATTGTGGCAGATGTTGACCTGGACCTTGTCGCCATTACAGAAACATGGTGCACTGAGTACAATGACTGGTATATAGCCATACCAGGCTATACTCTGTTCAAGAAGGACAGGGTGGGGAAAAAAGGTGAAGGAGTTGCTCTTTATGAGAAATAGCATAAAAGCAACAGAGATACAGGGATGAGCAAAGGTACTGTGGGTCACCCAAGAGACAGGGACTGGAGCCACTCTTGGCACTGGAGTGATTTCTAGACCTCCAGCACTGGGGGGGGGGGGGCTGGATACCATTCTGGGGGAAGCCATCCATAAGACTGAAAATAAGGGGGAGGTGCTGCTCGTGGGAGACTTCAATCTGCCAGATGTAGATTGGAGCATTCTGGCTGCAGCTACAGCTAGGAGCAGAGACATCCTGGACTCCCTGCAGGGGGCGTGTCTCAGGCAACTAGTTAGGAAGCCCACTTGGGAGGGGGCAATACTGGACCTTGTACTATCAAACGGGGACAGTGTTGCAGACATCATGGTGGATGGCCACCTGGGAACCAGTGATCACCATATGGAGTGGTTCAATATAAGGACTGCGGCAGAATTGAACCACACAAGGACAAGGGTCCTGGATTTCAGGAGGACCAATTTTAAAAAGATGGGAGAATGCATCAGGGATGCCCTGGTGGGGGGGGGAGGACTTGGGTGGAATGGAGGAACTTTGGGTGAAGCTAAAAGGGGACATAGAGAAGGCAACAAAACTCTGTGGCAGGCTAGTAAGCAAAGGCAAGAGGAAAAAGAGACTGCTATGGTTCTCTAGGGAGGTAACTGAGAAGGTAAGGACAAAAATGTTAGCATTCAGGGAGTATAAGAAGACACAGAAAGAGGAGGATAGGGAGCTGTATCTGGAGAAACGAGGGAGGCAGGGAAATTAGTTAGGAGCACAAAGGTGCAAACAGAGGAGAGAATAGCCCTGTGAGTAAGAGAAGGAAAAAATAATTTTTTTAAGTATGTACAGTAAGTGAAGAGAAAAAGACCAGGGGAGGGATTTTAAGACTAAGAAGGGAAGGGGGGATTGTGTGGAGGGGAGACCAAGAAAAAGCTAATCTCTTGAACAAATACTTTGTTCAGTGTTCATAGAAGAAGGGCAAGGATAGGGGCCACAGAAAAGTGACAGGGGCATAGAAAGAAGGGAGGTGGACACTGGTCCATTTACAGAGGACAGAGTCCTGAAGGAACTCTGAGATATGAAAGTGGATAAAGCAATGGGGCCAGATGGGGTCCATCCTGGCTGCAGCTCTGACAGTCCTGTTTAACCTCTCACAAGAAACAAGAGATGTTCTGGGAGACTGGAGAAGGACAAATGTAATCCTACTTCACAAAATTGATAGTAGGGTGGAGGCTGGAAACTACAGGCCAGTTAGCCTGACTTCAGTGTTGAGGAAATTATTGAAATCACAACTGAAGGAAAGGACAGTGGAATATCTTGAATCCGGTGGCTTACAGGACCTGAGACACCATGGATTCACAGGGGGAGATCTTTTCAAACAAATCTGATAGATTTCTTTGACTGGGTAACGAAGGAATTTGATCAGACAGGAGGGGTGGACGTGGCTTAACTGGATTTCAGCAAGGCCTTCATCACCATTCCACATAGGAGATTAGTAAGCAAGCTGGATAGCCTAGGAGTAAGACTAAAGGTGGTAAACTGGGAAGAAATTGGCTAAGGAGAGGGTGCTGGTGAACAGAGTTCACTCCGAAAGGAGGGTAAACAGTGGGGTACCTCAGGGATCGGTACTAGGACCAGTCCTCTTTATTGTCTTCATTAGCAACATTGCAGAAGGGCTAGAAGGAAAGGTCTGTTTGTGGATCACATTAAAATCTGCAACAGGGTAGATACTCTTGGGGGGAGGATGAGAGGGGATCTAAAAAAGTTAGAGGAATGGTCAAAAGTGTGGCAACTGGGCTTCAATGCAAAAACAGTGCAAAACCATCCACTTGGGGCACAGAAACCCAGGGGAGGAGTACAAAATGGGAGAAGTATTGACAACCACCAAACAGGAAAGAAACCAGGGAGTTATCATATCTGATAAACTAAAGGTGGCTAGGCAGTGTGACAAGGCAATACAGCAAGCTAGCAGGATGATGGGGTACACAGGGAGGGGGATCACCAGCAGAAAGAAGGAGGTGGTGTTACCCCTGTACAGATTACTGGTGAGACCTCACATTGAGTACTGTGTCCAGTTCTGGAAACCTCTTCTCTGGAAGGACACAGAAAAAGTAGAGTCAGTCCAGAAGAGGGCAACCAAAAAGGTGCAGGGTCTGCATCAAAAGCCCTATGAGGAAAGACTGAAGGACCTTAATATGTATACACGGGAGGAACGGAGGGAGAGGAGGGATATGATAGAAACTTTAAAATACCTCACAGGATCAAGAGGGAAGAATTTTTCAGAAAAAAAAGATGTTCAAGGATACGGGGTCATGCTATGAAGCTGGGAGGGAGACTCAGGAGAGATGTGAGGAAATACTTCTTCACAGAGAATGTGGTGGATACCTGGAACAGCCTCCAAGTGGTAGTGTTAGGGCCAAAAACTGTAATGGGATCCAAGAAAACATGGGATGGGCATAAGGGGAACCTTAGTGATAAGACAAGGTGGGGGGGGGAGGATAATCCGGAGATGTAGTAGGGTCTGTTGTGATACAGTAGGTAGGAGAAATACGGGCAGACTAGGTGGGCCAAGCAATCCTTATCTGCTGTCAAACTTCTATGTTTCTATGTTTCTACTTGCCTCATTTATGTGTTGTCTGTTGTTGAACAACTATTTGTTATCGTATTGTATTGTACGGTATGGTATGTTATGGCTTGGTATAGTGTATTATGTTCTATGACTTGGACACCTTTTGAAAAGGGCTCTGAGATCAAAGGTCTTCAAAAGGGCAAATGAAATCAAAATGAAATAAAGCTTTTTATTTTTACTATTTTGGTAACTGGTAACAGAATATGTCAGCAAAAAAAGATTACTTGGCCCATCCAGTTTGCCCGGATAGTCCCTGCCTAGTCTGTCTCCACAGACTCTGACTGGTCTCTAATGACCCTCACTCCTCCCTGCCCATTTCCTAATAAACAATTTACCTCTGTTTTGACATGCATATGAAATATAGAATTTGTCGGCAGGTACTTTTTTGCGTGAATATTGACTGAGGGTGACTTCCTGTGTGCTGTCAGTATGGTGGTCCCCAACTTTAGGAAGGTTGACTGGCAAAACTATAGAAGATCAGCTAATTGAAGATCTGCTGAAGAGCACACAAGAAGTCAAGGGGTAGAAAAAAGTGGGCAGTATTGGAGGCAGCCTAGGAGTGACTTATTTTTATTTATTTATTTATTTAGATCTTGGATTACCCTTTGAGCAGATGCTCATTAAATAGGTTCCACATCAGCTAACAAAAACAGTAGAGTACAACAGATGAGGCATTATATGTAGTTGGTACAGAAAGTTACAATACAGTGACACAAGAGGACTGAAACAACTGAGGCATTATACAAAGCATGCAGCGTCTGAAGTTAGAATCACACTACTAAACTGGACCTAGAGAGTAGCAGATGAATGAGAGAGGAGAGGTCAGAGGAGGGAGAGGAGTGGGAGAGAGCAGACACTGCACTGGGGGTGGAGTGGTGTTGGTGCCCAAAGAGGAGGCAGGGTGGTGATCAGGAAATGCTGTGGTTGGGCTGCAACTGGGACAGTTGGCAGAGGAAGTAAAGTGCTGGCAGGTGATTACTGATATGAGAGGGACCTAGTGGAAGCAAACACAGTTGCCAGTTGTAATAAGGTGCTGATGAAGTTTGCATTTGAAAGAAACAATTGTTGCAGCACCAGTAATGTCTGGTGGTGGAGCGCTGGTCCAGAGGAGGGCACAGTTGGAACCGCACATTGGGCTAAGGCAGTGTGACATCTGGGTACATTGAAGACTGACTTGTAGAACTTCTGGTTTGATGGGTACTCATATAAAGGGTTAATAGGTTTTGGACCCTTGTCTAGTAGATTGAGAGAGACTTTTTATGAGGAGGCAGGTTTGGTGTCTAATTCTGCCATTTAGTTGAAGCCAGCCTACCCGGATACAAAGATCACAGGTGTGCGTGAGTCTTGCAGCTCCTGTAAGAAAACAGCAAGCCTTGTTTAAAACAAGAGATATGCGGTGGAGGCTGTGTCAATTGCTAACCTGTATATCAGGCGATAGTCAATAAGGAGACAACTGAACTGTTGATGGCCAGGTTCAGTGCTTCGAGTGTTAGACTGTGCTTGTTACAGTAGAGTATCCCGATATCCCGATTCTTGTATTGATCACCCTTGCAGTATTGTCTATATGTTGGGCATAGGACAGGGTGGAGTCAATTGTGATGCCCAGATACCTGAAGTGCTGAGCAGAGTTCAAGTGTGGCTACCACTGTCATTCATGATTGCTAGGGGAAGGCCTTGTGTTTGCTTAGGAGTTGGTGTACAACATGGTATTGTTTTGTTTATAGTTCATAACTAGTCTGTGCTCCTTGAACCATTTTTCCGTGGATTCAAACCCTCTTTGCAGATCCACCTCTAGAAGCTCAGGGTAAGGGTTGCTAGTGAATATGACTGCGTTATCAGCGTAAAGAAGCATCCAGTCAGGGCAGAAGACCAGGAGTTTATTTAGAAATAATCTGAACAGTAAAGGTCCCAGAATTCACCCTTGCAGGACACCAGAATAGACAGTCTGCTATTAGAGAGAGGATGTCCACAATCCTAACCTGCTGAGAGCAGTTATGTAGGTAGCTGTTGAACTATTTCATAGTTTCTGATGAAAGCTCAATGTCTGTTAATTGTTCGAGCAGACGTGCACGGTGCACTGTATCAAATGCCTTGGATAAGTCAATAAATGCTGCCCCTACCAGGTGTCCTTGCTCTGAAGCACGGTGGATGAAACCAGTGAATTCCAGTAAAGCCGTGATGGTACTGTGTCCACTCCAGAACCCACACTGTTCAGGACATAGGAGTTGGTGAAGGTTCAGATATTCGAGAAGCTGGTCCACCACAATCCGCTCAAGAGCTCTGGGGAGTGGAGGGAGTATGAAGCTCGGTCTATAGTTATTGTGCAAAGTCGGTCCCCACTTTTGTGCACTGGGATTACAGTCATGGATTTCCATCACTGGGGAACAGGGAGTGGCAGAAGGTCAGGTTGATTATTTTAGTCAGTTGGCCAAGTTTCCTCTGAGTCAGGTTAACAAATTTAAGGTCCAGGGTATCCCCACTGTGCCTTGATTTCCAGGAGTACCTTTTCCAGATATTTTCTGGCTTCAGCTTCACATACTTCTTTGAAATAAAACAACAGGTAGTTAGAAGGTAGTGCTGGTTTCCCTTGAAGTTAATTAGGGGTGATAGGATTGAAGAAATCTGCCAGGAGCACATTACTTAGGTCTGTGAATGCATTGTTCAGAGAGTTAGCTATGAGAAGAGGGTCCAAGGATGGTACACCTTCAACATTGAGCATTGTTGGGGCAGTTGTGGGGTCCTTACCAGTGATGTCATTGAGGCTGGCCCAGAAGGATTTGCTGTTGTTCCACGAGCTGGAGAGGGCTTCTTTATAGTATGTGCTTTTAGAAAGCCGGATAGCTTTTGTGCACTCATTTCAGGCTTTTTTATAGTGTTGGATGTTAGAGGGGGTGACTTAAGCTGGTTAATAAGGCAAAGAAGCCAAAGAAACCTATCTGACTAGCCAGGCAACTTAGTGATGTAATCAGGAACAAAAAAGGAGCTTTTGAGGAATAAACATGGGAGCAGAATGAGACCAATAAGTTGCATAAGGAAAAATGAAAGCAAAACTAGTAAATCATCAGGAGGGTGAAGGCCAACACAGAGCTAAGGACTGCAAAATGTGGGGGGTCAACACAATTATAAGACATTTATAATTACCAGGTCTTCCTTTTTCCCATAGGGAAACCTTGGCATAATTCGCCGTTATAAAGGAGCATTTATAACAGTGAACATGCGCCCGGTTTCCCTCGCATTGTGCAGGTGCCCCGCCATCTCTGAAGCTGTTCCTCCTACACCACTGGCCACCTCGTCTTTCCTCATGACACGGGACCGCTACTCAGACTCGGCGGTAAGTGCCGGCAGGTAGAAACAAATTGAAATGATAAATAAAAAACAAAATAAAACCAGAACAGAAAGGATGGAGAAAGGGTGGAGGAGGAGGATGTGAAGAAAGTGGATATATTTAATTAGTACTTTAGTATTGTTTTTACAGTGGAGGTTACAGGACCAGCCCCGGACAACAAGATAAAATTAAATGGTACGGCTAGTCACAAATTAGAGATGAGATATACATCAGGCCACATTTTGTGGATCCCAACTGGTTATAATGGCGGAAAGGTGGCAGATAAAACATAGAAACAGAGAATTTGCGGCAGATAAAGATAGCTTGGCCCACCCAGTCCGCCCATTTTCCTACCTACACTATCACCACAGACCCTAATAAGTCTCTGATTCTTTCTTCCTCCCTCCACTATGATACTCCTATGCCTATCCCATGCATTCTTGAGCCCACAACTATCTTCGCCTCCACTACCTCTGGTGGAAGGCTGTTTCTAGGAAACTATTCCAGATGGGATTGAGAAGTAGTTGGCAGGAAGATCTGAAGAAAGGAGCAAATAATGGCTTAGGGATCAAACAGCTTGATGGAAAGAAACAAAATGCAACACATGGACTGGGTAAGAAACGTATTCATGTGATCTCAGGAAGACTGACCCATACTTAACTCACTGGACTGAGTAGTTCCAACTCCACTGGCATATGGCCACTTGACTTTTGAAGGCAAAACTCAAATTTGTGGAACAGTATGTGATACTTCTTTATTGGAATGTTATAGATAGTGTACGTAACATTACAGTATACTAGTTTTGCAAGGCTACTCAGGAAATGTGAGCACTTGACAAAGGGATAGGTGCTGACCTGAAAGCATGTGTACTGCAACATCAAGGTATGTTGGTTCAAAGCATATACCATCGAAACAGCGAAGTTTTGACAGCGAAAGCCACTACAGAGACAATTTCACCAGGATTTGAAATTGTCACTGTAATGGTCCGCTGGTGAAATTTCACAGATTTCTCAAGTGTTTCCTCCCCCTTTCAAATAAACTCCGACTCAGAATTTGTTATCTTAAAATTCGGGGGTGCGGGGGGCTCAGACCCCACAAAAAAACAGTCAGTGTCTGGCAGGTGAAATTTCACCTGCTGACATTGGGGATTTCGCTGTGCCGCACTTCAACATCAAAGTTGTCAATGCAGCTTGGTGGAACTGGTCCAAAGATATCACCCTACTCTGGAAGTCTAGTTTTCCAAGGACTAATGAGGCTGTGGGCATACAGTCACTGAGAACCTTGAAAACTGGTTGACAAAAGGCCAACATTTCTGTGAGCAGGTCATTTTACTGCAAGGAGGATGACATTTGTGGGAAAAATCCTGAAAGAGCATTCACTAGATGAAATTTCCTGGTTGATGTGTGATCACTGCAGACATAACTACTAGACTGTAAGAGATTGTTTTTATTTAGGCATTCTGGCAAAAAGGTAGATCGAGACAGAGCTTATTTCAAGTGTGACCAGGGTAGGGATACAAAGAAAGCAAAGACATGGCAGGGGAAGCAAAGTAGAAAAATACAAAATACATGGAAAATGTAAAGAAAAGTCCATACAGTAGAAAGAAACAGTATAATTTGAGAATAATACATATACAGAAGTGTATTATTATGAGGTTTTTACACACCGGTGTGTGATAATCCATAAACCTCAAGAGAGAAGCTTGAGGGTTTGAGATTAATACACACTGAGGTGTAAAAAACAACTCACGCACACACCTGCATATGTTTAATTTTTATAATAACTGGTGTAGGGTGCTTGGCTTACGCAACACTATCATTTTGAATGTCATCACCACTACCGCGGATAACTTCAGGCGCCTGTGCCTGGCTACATCGCTGAACTCACAGCTCAATCGTTGATGCTGACACTAGCAAAATAGCATTGGTGATTATTTTTCAAAATGTAAATCAATATAGCTGTTACAGAGATCGCAAGCAAGCGCCATTGTACTCCTGTCTCCCTACTTGGTTGTGCCATCCTCAAATCCATACATGAACAAGACTAGATTGGGGAGGGTGACAGTGGAGGCAACATAAAGAAGGACTGTTTTATTTATTTATAGAGAGCAACACTGAGAAGCGCCAGCTGATGGGCACAATGTGATTGCTTCACACAGTTGAAAAGTTCTCTTGTGACAACAGAACCAAGGAAAAAGACCCCCACCCCACTTGTAGTAAGTGGGTGAGGGCAGTGTAGTCTCGAGCCTGCAAAAGCCGTAATAATGGTGCATGCATGGAACGGCCTACCTCAGGAAGTGGTGGCTATGAATACAGTGCAGGGCTTCAAACATGCATGGGATAGGCATAAGGGAGCAATACAGATGAGTATGAATAGATAGGCCACTGACAGAGCAAAGGCTGATGGCACATTTATAAGGTAGAAAAAGAAATGGGCAGGCTGGATGGGCCTTGCGGTCTTTATCTGCCATCAACTTCTGTGTTTCTATAACTCAAGGTGATGTCACATCGAATTATTATGGCTTTTGAAAAGTATCTGAAGCGAGTTGATATAGCGGGTCACTGATTATTATGCAATAATACGAGACAGGGTGTTGTATATCATAATGTTTCATCATGCCTTGTGTGTATTCTGAGGGATGAGGCAACACCAATAGCCTCATATCACCAAAAAAGTGGCAATATCCCCGGATACACCACAACCTAGAATGCATTATTGTGATTATAAAATGGCCCCAAAGTGTTAGGAAATAGCTAATCTTGCTAATTAGTGTTGAACTAGGATGATATACTGAGCTACAACATGTGTAAGAAAAATTCTGTGCTGTGATTGGCTGAAACACCAGTACAGCTGTGTAATTAGGTGCCGTAAATACACCAAATGAAACAAAAAAGGGTTGCTCAAAATACTACCAAGAATGCTGCTAAACACTTATTTATAGCAATTAAACAATTCCTTTAATGTAAGATATCATATAAAAGGTACATGTAGAGGAAAAACCACCCAGGGTAACAAACACCAGATGATCGTTTTGCACCATGCAAGGTGCTTTTTCAAGGGATCTCAAATACATGCCTGCACTTCTTACATGGTGTCAGCCACTACACAGCATAAATCCTCATGCTCACACTGCCTGAGCCACAGAGATCAGCCACTACACAGCATAAATCCTCATGCTCACACTGCCTGAGCCACACAGAGATCAGCCACTACACAGCATAAATCCTCATGCTCACACTGCCTGAGCCACACAGAGATCAGCCACTACACAGCATAAATCCTCATGCTCCACTGCCTGAGCCACACAGAGATCAGCCACTACACAGCATAAATCCTCATGCTCACACTGCCTGAGCCACACAGAGATCAGCCACTATACAGCATAAATCCTCATGCTCACACTGCCTGAGCCACACAGAGATCAACCACTACACAGCATAAATCCTCATTCTCACACTGCCTGAGCCACACAGAGATCAGCCACTACACAGCATAAATCCTCATGCTCACACTGCTTGAGCCACACCGAGACCTGCTGCAGCACGTCGGTCTCGTTAAATGATGGAAGTGTTGAGCGATAATGCTGTCACCACAGAACCCACTCCCAACACAGCTGGTCTCCCCCTGGACTGCTGCAGCCACCACAGAACAAGGGCTTGTTTCGTTATCTGGCTATCAGTAGGTCACCAGCACTGCCCCCTGCTTCCCATTACTGATCCTCTCAGCTGCCCCCAACACTGTGGCACACTGTGTGGGCCTGACACTGAAGGGATTATGTAATGTTCCGCACATAAAAGATGGAATGTTCTTGTTTTCAGCAATGCATAAGTCATTACCTATGCTTTTTAATTGACAGATTTCTGAACATGTTATAAGTGCAATAAAGCGCTTCAGGATTTGTGATTATGATCAGTAATCATACTTCTCTCTGTGTTTAAAGGCACTGGTGCAAACACCTCATACCTAACAACAGCCTTGAGTGTGATTTTTGACCCATAATCACACACCCTGTCATACTTTATTGCATACACATCATAATGAGCCAAAGACTGCATCAGACAGTAAGCTTATGGCATTTCTCCTATCCATTTTATAGTATAGCATATGATTAGGGATCCTTGTACCCTCATTTCTAACATAAGCAAAATGTTGTTGTATCACAGCTCAAAGTTAATGGAATTCTGCTGTACCCTTCTGTTGCACAACAGTGTTTTCATTAATTTGAAACTTGTGCCATGCGCCTTTTTTTCTGGCCATGTGCTGTTTCCCTTCAGCACTTCACAAAGAGATACATTATGCCCACCTCCCCACAATGCTTCTAAAAACTTCACACTACTTTAGTAATTTTGAAAAAGGTAAACCACCCTGCACCCATTAGGTAGTAACCCACTCCACCATAATAATAGTGGCTTTATTTATCAAACACACATAAAATCACATTACAGGAGAAAATATCCAACATTAGATGGTCACTGACACCATAAATCCTCATTGAATGCGTTTCTTTCCTAATTAAGAAAGCGCAGTCAATAAGACTATGCAATATCATTAAATGGGAACCGTCAGTGCAAACAGCCTCACACCCAGGTGTGGGGCTGGTCCCAATTTATGCTTTGTGTGCAAAAATACAGGTTACTCACCTGTAACAGGAGTTCTAGGAATGGTATATGTTGTTCATCCACACTCATTGGCAGTATCCTTGCCGCTTTAAATCTTGCCGGAAGGTCTTCAAGCTTGCTCCTCCACCCACCCGGGTGGTATAACTCGGCTCCGCCCCCATGGCCTAGATCTGGCCCGCTGGAAGCTCAGGTTGTGGCGTCAAGCCGGAGGATCAGGAATGTGGGATGAACAACATATACCATTCCTAGAACTCCTGTTACAGGTGAGAACTTGTATTTCTAGGGACATGGATATGTTGTTCATCCACACTCATTGGCAGACTCCTAGCAGTTCTCCGGGAGGAGGAGGCAGACGACACCCCATATACTTACTTGGGAAAGAGAGACTGAGAACCGAGGCCCCAAAACCAGCATCCCGGCGTGACTCAAGGTCGATGTGGTAGTGGGTAATGAAGGTGTTTGCTGACTTCAGGTAGCAGCCCTGCAGATTTCCTGGATAGGGACGCCCTGGAAGCAGCCACCGTTGCAGCAGTATGGCGGGTAGAATGAGCTCTTATCCTCTGGGAGGCTCCATGCCCGCCAACTTATAGCAGAGATCTATGCAGGAGGTTACCCACCTGCTTATCGTCCGCTTGGCTGCAGGTCTGCCAGATGCGGCTTCAGCGTAGGTGACAAACAGCTGGCGAACCTCTCCCCGAATTTCAGCCGTGCGCTCCTTATAATAAGCGAGCGCCCTTCTAGGGTCCAGAGTATGGAGCCTATATTCGGCCTCCGAGGTGTGATTGGGGTAGAACACCGGCAGAGTCAACACCTGGTTAAGGTGAAACTCCGACACCACCTTCGGAAGGAATTTCGGTGGGGCGCAGGACAACCTTGTCCCTGTGGAAGACCAGGTAAGGAGACCTCGATGGAAGCGCCTGGAGCTCTCCCATCCTTCTGGCTGGCGTGATAGCCACCAAGAAGGCGGTCTTCCACGACAGGTGAGAGAGAGCACACCTGTGCATAGGTTGAATGGCTTGCCCATGAGCTTTGCCAAGTACCAGCAGTAGATCCCACGGAGGTGGGGGTTCCCGGACTGAGGGAAATGTGATCAAGGCCTTTGAAAAAGCGCCAGACCACCTCTCTCTGCACACCGACTGCTTCGGCCCCGCCCGGTAAGCAGAGATGGCTGCCAGGTGCACCCTTAGGTCACGACCTAAGCCCTTGACTAGAAAGGACCATAAATAGTCCAAGATGCTTGCCAAGGAACAGGAGGAAGGGTCCAAGCCCTTGCTCCTGACACCAAATGGAAAACCTTTTCCATTTGAAGGCATAACATTTTCTGGTCGACTCTTACGGGCGCCTCAACTACATTGAGGACCTCGTCGGAAAGACCCAAAGCCTGGAACTCTGGCACGCTCAGGAACCAGGCCGTCAGGTGCAGGGATTGAAGGTCCGGATGGAACACCTTCCCTGATTGACTGAGAGCAGGTCCGGCGAGCTGGAAGCTGCCCGGAGTCCTGGAGCTGAGACTGAGGAGATCTGGTACCAGAACTGGCGAGAGCCAGTCTGGGGCTATCAGAATCACCTGCGCCTTGTCCCTCCTCGCCTTGAAAGCACCTTGTGGATCAAGGAAATGGGGAAAGGCGTAAAGAGGCCGGGTCCATTGCCTCGAGAAGGCATCCCCTGCAGCGACCCTGCTGAGGGGGCGGCATGGAACAGACTCAGCTCGCGTTCTCCATGGAGGCAAACAGGTCCACCTGAGGTGTGCCCCAAAGGGAAACAGATGCTGTACTACCTCCGGCGGAGAGACCACTCGTGGGATGCAGCCCCTATCCGGCTCAGGGCATCGGCCAGGGTGTTGGAGCTCCTGCCACGTGAATGGCTAGGAGATCCGCCTCCAGGCTGCGCCACGAGTGACCAAATCACGGAGAGCTTCCTTGCATAGAAGCATGGGCGCGTCCCCGCCTGGCGGTTTAGATAGTACATGGTCGTGGTATTGTCCGTCTGGACTCGGACCACTTGACCCCGGAGGAACGGAGCAAAGGCGGTGAGAGCTAGGCGGACGCTTCGGAGCTCCAGCAGGTTGATGTGGCATCGGGACTCCCGCGGGGACCAGAGGCCATGAGCCCAGTGTTCCCCCAGATGGGCACCCCAACCCATCAGAGAGGCATCGGTCGACAGAGAGACCGTAGGCTCGGGGCGGACGAACGGGATGCCCTCCTGCAAATGATCTGGAACGGTCCACCACTGGAGAGCATTCCACATCCCTGTGTCACCGACTACGCTGGTCCAAGGGATGCGCTGCTTGGACCACTGGCTGGCCAGTCCCCACTGAAGGGGACGATGTTCCAGCGGCCCAACGGACCACGCTGGTACAGGCCGCCATGAGACCCAGGAGGCGCAGGAAGTCCCGGGCAGGGCGCAATTGCCCAACCAGAAATGATCGGGCAAAGGAGGAAAGAACCTCGGCCCTGTCCGCCGGGAGCCGCGCTCTGGCTCGAAGAGAGTCGAGCTACGCCCCGATGAATAAAATCACCTGCTTCGGCTCGAGTTCCGACTTGGCCTCGTTGATAAGGAGGCCCAGTTGAGAGCAGACCTGGAGGGCCAGATCTCTGGACCACTCCGCCTCCTTCCTGGAGGGAGCTGCTATCAGCCAGTCGTCCAGGTAAGGTACACCGGACCCTCGGCGCCCAAGGGAATGCTGTCACCACTGCCATGCATTTGGTGAAGACCCTGGGAGCTGGAGACAAGCCAAGGGCATGGCTTGGAACTCAGAGAGATCCTTCCGCCGGAGGCGAAGGAATCTCTGGTGAGACGGACGGATAGGGACGTGAAAAAGCGCGTCCTGCAAGTCCAGAGAACAGAACCACCCGCGTTCAAGGATGGTATTATCTGAGCCAGGTGACCATCCTGAAGGTTCGAGACCTTAGGAACTTGTTTAGGTCGTGTAGGTCGAGAATGGGCGCCAGCCCCGTCCGTTCGGAACCAGGAAGTACCTGGACACAAACCCTGGGTCTGAAGGAGGGTCCACCACCTCTCTTACCACCTCCTTCTGGAGGAGGAGAGTGATGTCGGCTCGACGAGCCGCAGTGAGGCTGGGATCCGAGAGCCCCCGAGGCGGCGGCTCCTGAAGGTGGTGCCTGCTCGAATTCAGAAGCAGGCCTCTTCCCACCACCTCCAAGACCCACCTGTCCGTGGTAACAGCGGACCAGGCGGAACGGAAGTGCCGGAGCCGTCCCCCCACGGGGGGACCCAGGGGTAAGGTGACGGGGATGGGGCCGACACCCCTCAGCCCGTCACTGGGCAGGCTTGGAGGAGGGACCGGCCGAGGGACCTCCTGGGCCCTTTCCTCCCTGCCTCCTGTTAGAGGAAGCCGGCGGCTTGGGTTTGGGATGCCAAGGCCGAGCCTGCTGGCCCTGACGTTGCTGGGCCGGGCGCGCCGGGGCACAGAAGGAGGCGAAAAGGGCTTAGGCTGTGGTTTGCGGCCTTTGTCCTTCTGAGCGGAAGAGACCGAGTCCAAGGTGGCATTGGACTTCTCGATCCTCTGCAGGTGACCTTCCACCCCAGGGCCGAAGAGGTCAGTCCCCAAAAAGGGAACATCCGCCAACTTGTGCTGGGTATCCAAGTAAAGGTGGATATCCTCAGCCAAGCCCGACGACACAATAGCCACCGCGGCCGCCACCGATCTGGCACATGAGTCCCTCATCCAAAGCAGTCTGGAGCTGCTGTTTGGCCACTGCCCTGCCCTGGTCCCGCACCTGCTTAACCGTAGTCTGCAGATCGGGGGAAGATGAGGATGACCTCATCCAGGGAGCCCAACAGGGCATGAGAAAAATGTGCCATGAGGACGGCCGAACTGGCCTGCGAAGGCCGAGAGAGGGAGCGTAGAACTTTTAGCCCGACATAGTCAATTTCTTGGACTCCTTGTCAGGAGGTTTGTCCACATCCCTGGGCGTTGCCGGGCGCGGAAAACGCTGTCGGTAACCAACCCCTCAGCAGAGGGGTGTTCAACGGACAAGGAACCGGTAGGGACCGCATACTCCTGGCATCCTGGCCGAAGGCGCAGGGCAGGAAGCAGGCGCTGCCAAAGTTCAGTGCTGGACCCACATGGCCTCGGCCACCGGAAAGGCTCTCCGTCGGAGAATCGTCCAGAATCTCCGCTGAGGGGATACCGTCTGCTTGGAAGCGGGTTCAGCTCCATCCGCGAGACTCCGAGATGAGCGAAGCAGTCCTAGGAAGGACGACGGGCTATCGTCCATTGGCTGACCTCCTGAAGACTCCAAGTCCAGTCGCTTGGAAGAAGGAGGAATCATCTTCGGACTCGGAAGAATCCTCGAAGAGCTGCCTCTGGCCTGAGCCACCCTTCACCTGCCGAGGTCGGTCGGGAGTGAGGGTAACTGACAGCCGATGGGGTAAACCCTTAGCCCGACCGAGAATCCTTGGTGGGAGCCCCAGTGGTGGCTGGGCGGAGGTTCCACCGCAATCGGTGGAGCAGCTGGTTTGGCGAACAACCGGCCTGGGTATAGGCTCCTCGGGCAAGTCGGGGGTTGTGTCGGCCGTTCGGTGACAGCCACTTAATGGCCGGGGAAGGCGCCGGAGTCGGCTTATTCCCGGCCAGGAGGAGCTGTTGCAACATAAGGTCCTCGTACCGTCGACGTAATTTACGCCGAAGCCTCCCCTCATCCGAGGAGGAGGACGAGGACGAGCGGCGACGCCGCTTACCGCGGTGCCGAGACCGAGACCGCCTATGACGGTGGGAACGGCTGGACCGCGAAGAGGTCCGAGACCGAGACCGAGAGTCCCGGAATTTCCGGGGTCGGTGCAGGGAGGTGTCGGCCGGAACCGACACTCCCTTCGGCTCGGAAGGTCCATCCGAGGGCTCCGGAACCGGAGGCACAGGCGAGCCCACGGGATCCTCAACTCCTCCCGGGGGAACCGGGGAGAGGGGAATCTCGGCTGCTAAAGGCGACAGCCCGTCAATGGGTGAGAAAAATCTCGACTTCATCAGTGAGGAGTCTCGGTCAACTGACCTGGCGGGACACCGTGAGGCCAGTGGCGGCAAGCGATGCGACGAGCCCGACGGTCGGCGCCGAGAGAGAGGACCTTTCCCGCTCCCCGGCGTCGGCGGAGGGACTTACCCTGTCCTTCTTTTTGGACCGAGAAAAAGGTCCAGCAGGCGCAGAGCCCTTCTCCTTTAGTGGAAGGGACAGACAAAGCTCCTTAAAGAGCCGTGTAGGAAGAACCCAGAAGGCGGGATAAATGCATGGCCGAGGGAAGATCTGACCAGCGCCGCCTCCTCTTCGAGGCGACCATCCGCTCGAGCTGATCCGCCCAGCTCCCGCCGCCCGCGGACACCGTAACCCGGGCCTCCTTGGACTTCACGGAGAAGCGCCTCGGGGCGGCCCAGTTGCAATCGGGCAGCACGGTCTTGAGGACTGAGGCCGAGAAAGATGAGCACAGGTCGCAAGCCTGGAGGTCGTGCTCAAGGCCTAAGCAGTAGACACACGTGGAGTGTGGATCCGTCCGAGACATCTTCTGCCCGCATGGGCATCTCCGAAATCCGAGTCGATTTATCCGCAGCGCGCGAGGGATGAAGACTGAAATCTTTTGCAAAATATTTATTTTAAATCATAAGCGGAGAAATAGGAACCAGTCACAAACGCAGGCGTTAAGGAGGGAACCTGAGCTTCCAAGCGGTAAGGAAGATCTGGCGTCATGGGGCGGAGCCGAGAGTTATACTACCCGGGTGGGTGGGAGGAGCAAGCTTGAAGACCTTCCGGCAAGATTTAAAGCGGCAAGGATACTGCCAATGAGTGTGGATGAACAACATATCCATGTCCCTAGAAACATTGTTTTACTTATTATTTACTGCAGTATAATAGATTGTATCAGACTAACTTTGCTGACTTGTAAGTTGACATTTTCTTTAACTACAAATCCCAGAATCGCCTGCACTTGACATCAAAGGAGGGCTGTAACGTGGGAGATTCAATAGCCTGAAGTGCATTTTACAGATTTTATAATCTCAATTAGATAATCCTGGATTATGGGCAAACTCCTAGAGCAAATGGAAACACAGGACCTCCTATGGGCTTGAAAAAAGCTTTTGGGAGTCAGGCAGATACTCAGGCATACAGGGCTGCCAGGAATGTCTGTACCTGAGCTATTCACTTGGAAAAAGCCAGTTACTACTGGAACACCTTATCCAACTCCTGGTCAGATGGAAGGCAATTTTGGAAAAACCTTTCGGAAGTCAAAGGGAAAGAGTCCAAAGCAACACCTAACATGCAAAATGTAGATGGCAGCATCACCCTGGTCCCTCCACAACTGCCAATACTTTCAATCTGGCATTCACCAACCTTAGTCACGTGCTTTCCGTTAACTTCTTTGGCCTTAACTCCACCCGGCTTCCCAGTTTCAACTGGATAAGGAACTAAGCCATCCGCAATTCTGTTTCAAGGCAGTTACTGAAAGGGCGCCAAGAATACCTTCTCAAGGTGTTTGGAAAAAACAGAATAAGTGGGGACACACTTGACATGAAGCTCATCGCCTCACCCTTAATGTTGTCCTCCCCCTTACCAAGATTATCAACTGGTCCCTTACGCTCTCCCAGTTCTCGCTCAAGTGAAAGTCTGCCCTGGTGACCCCAATACACAAGTCTGGGAACATGGCAATACACGGAAATTACAGGCCTATCTCCATCCTACTTCCACTATCCAAAGCACTTGAAAAATTGTCACAGACCAACTGGTGGAGTACCTGGAGAAATACAACCTGCAATGTCCACAGCAACATGGCTTTTGGAAAGGCCATAGTACCACCTCTGCTCTCCTTGAATTTACTGATCACATTCACCAAGCACTTGACCAAGGACAACTTGTAGGTGGCACCTTTATCGATCTATCGAAGGCCTTCAATATGGTTGGCCATCCATTACTACCTGAACATCTTGGAAACTTAGGGATATCTTATGATACCCTAAAATGGTTTAACAGTCATTTCTCAGACCAGTCACAACAAGTTAAGTTGGTGACACCCTCTCCTCCAAACAATCTGTCCAGGCTGGTGTCCCCCAAGGGTGAATTTTGGGCCCCTATTTTTCAGCATCTTCCTGAACAAACTTCCTTCTGCCTGTAATGAACACATCATCCTGCATGCCGATGATGCGGTGATTTTCTCTATGAACTATGACCCCTCCCCTCCCACTTGGCGCTACAGCTGCAGAAAAGTTTCACACAAGTTAAGGCATGGTTCGCCTCGCAGAAATTAGTGCTAAACTACAACAAAATAAAAACTATGTTATTCCATGGCACATATAGCAAACATAAATACAAACAGTTAACTGTCGGAAATAGCTTGGGTGTGACTCTTGACCAGATGTAAACATTCAAATACATTGGTGTAACCTTGGAAAATACTCTGTCCTTCTCCAGCCATATCGATATGGTGACCAGATCTGTAAATATCCGCAACAACGGCCTTCTTTATAAACATAAACACTACCTGATCCCTGAAGCCTTTAATCTATCAATACACAGCTCTGTTGTCTCCATCATGATTATGGGCTTGTTATATATGGAGCAGCCACAGCTACTGCACTACAGCAAATTTCTACAGCGTTGAGTAAGACCTGCCGACTTCGTACTGCAGCTGCCCACTGCACACATATCTGTGACCTCTATGAGCAGGCTAACTGGATACAACTGCAGGTAAGAATCACATACCAAACCTGCCTAGTAATAAAAAAGGCATCGATGGGTCTCATGCCCCTCGGGGTCCAGACTCTTTCAAGCCCAGCCAACTGCATCCAAAACACCAGAAGCTCTGATAACTACATGCTATCTGTCCCTGCTGTCACACCTCCCAAGGTCAGTGGTCTTCTACAGCTAGAGCCCCTAAGATGTTTAACTCCTGGGTGGTGAAATCACCAATTTAGACACCCTCTGCTTGTTCAAACACAATCTTCATCAGACGCTTGTGTCTAGGGCCATTATGACTGTTTCTTTTAATTCCCATGATGGTCCTCCTTTTCTCCCACCCTCTACTATCCCCTCCCGCCCTTCCGCCACCCTTTCTTCCCACCCACCTCCTTTACCCCTCCTTCCTCCCACCCTAGCCTGACCACTATCCACTCTCTCTCACCCATTATTACCTGCCCTTCCCCCTCCCTTGTCTATCTGCTCACCCCACTTACTGTTGTACAGTCCCCTGAATCTTGTCTCCCATCCCCGATCCTCTACTACCTCATTCCCAGGTACCTGACTTCCCCCATCACTCTTCCCCATTTCCCAACTCTACTTGTCACTGCTGGCTATTCCTCTCTCCCTCTTCTTCCTGACCTCACTCCCTCTCATCTTCACCCACTCCTCCCTCAAACCTCCCTCAGGCATAGCCTACCCTGGTATACCCTCCAAACTAAGTCTGAGGCAATTCAATTTCACTCTTCTGTTCTTCTTGACAGTGCTGCTCTGGCTGCATTACAAATCTGTAAATATTGTCTGTGTGATCTGTTAATTTGTATACGTATGCTATGTTTTGATGTTCTAACTGTTAACTATATTACCTGGAATTTATTCAACTTGTTTATGTTACCCTGTACTGTAATTGGATTCCTGAACTACTTGCCTTGCTAATTTTACCAAGTTTGTAATACCTATCTATGTATATTGACGTGGAACCTTTGTAAAAGAGCCACTGGCTCACAGGTGTAAATCAAAATCTAATAAATAATTAAGTAATAAATTTACCCCACTGAGCATTGGCAGGAGATGAATGCTGACTGACTTATTTGGGGCACACAGCAAGATCAGCTAACTTGGCTAGGAGCGTAGTAGGTGTACAGTTCAACCCCTTTACTGCCAAAATAAAAGTAAATCTGGCACTTGACTCACTCACTTGCCCCCAGTTGTCTTCCTCCCTCCCTGCATCTCCTCTGACTTCCCAGTCCCCACTCTCTAACTCCCAGACCCAAACCTAGACCCAGTTCCCCAATCCCTACCTCCAAGTTTTCTTGTTTGTTGTTTTAAAAATATATATATAAAATAAATCACAAATAATTCTAATTTTTTGAGAGTCCAAGTCCTCCTAACTAGCTAAAGTTGCAAAAAGCAGCAAGTTTTACAGAGTACATGGAGCAGCTAGTAAACACTGTAGCTCCTTCTCCATTCTGTTCCTCTGTACCAGCTCCTAAGGCGCACCACATGGGTTGCTACACAGCAAACCCAGGTGCCACCTTAGGAAGATGCACAGCTGCCCATCCAATGAGGAGCCAGAGTCTTGTCGCTGGTTCCTCCTGTGCCCTCACATGTCTTGTGATGAATTCATGAAATGGAGCCACACAAACCAATCCAAACAACCAAAAGTGTTCAGAATTTGTTTGCTTATGAACACTCCGGCATGTTCGGGTTGGTTCGTATTTTTGACCAACCAGTTCGTCCACCCTAATTATAACAGTATCCTATCAGAATACTGAAGCTGAGGGTCCCAACACTCACAGATCTGGCCTGTATCCCAAAATGAGGATGCCCGACATGGTTGCCAGAAGCAAAATTGTATTTCGCCTAGCGAAATGCTAGAGTTACACCCACAGAACATGGTTCCACCTGGCATAACCTTGTGAGGGTGGTGGAGCAAGGTGCTGGATGAGCTGCTCCATGGTGTGGAGCACTAATGCTTCTGCAGCTCAGCCAGCAGGCTTTGAGGATGGGGTCTGTCCCAGTGAGACAACAATTTGCAAATTTTTTGCACCCCGTAACTTTATTACTATCAACTCTGGAGGTCCACTCCCCTTGGAGTCAGTTATATTAGTTATGGGGTGTGTGTGGGCCCTCCACATAACACAAGTCCCCATCGGGATTGTGAAATTCGGTCTCCTGATCTCGGTATAGTGTAGGTCAGGAGACTGAATTTCGGGAATACATGAGTATTCCATTATAACCATACAGTTATATTACATTCTTTGCAAAAAACTTTGTTGATGCACCAGTTAAGGTTCATCATAATGCCACAAAAGCAGGGAAATGTGGAATTAGGTTTCAACTAACTCCTCACCCCACCCCAAGCAGCAAAAGAAAAAAACATTAGTGTTTTGGGTCTCCAGAGTCTTGGCAAATCGGTGGTGGGGTCTTCCTTGGGGTTGTTAACCCAAATACCCACTCCATTCCTTGAACAAACAATGTCAGACATGATCTCCTTTCTTCATGCAGGGCCTGATGAAAGATACAACAGATTGTGTTGGCAACATGTGCAAGACATACTTCTCTACCTTTGAAGAGTGTATCGCTATGAGACACTGGCTTGGAGCTGCACCTTGCCCTTCAGACAGGAAGCTATGGATTGGGGAGGTGTGGACATTAGGGCTGACAACCCCAACAGACCCCACCACTGATTCACCAAATTCTGAGACAAAAACCCTTATGTTTTTCCTTTGCTGCTTGGTGGTGGGTGGGGAGTTAGGTTGGAAACCTAACACCACATTTCCTGCATTTGTGGTATTAAGTTCAACCCTAACTGATGCCTTGACAAAGTTTTTTGCAAAAATTTCCTTTATTTTTGATAGCAGAATCATATCCTCAGTTGTGTTGGTCCTTCAGGACATACATAAACAGACACAGATGTGCAGAGCCCTTTGAGCCCTGAGCCAAGGAAGCACCATCTGCCTACAGAGTGAAGTGATGGATGTCAAGAATACATGGGGTTGTCTGGTGGGCTGCAGAAGTACAGGGCACTCTCATCCCTGCATTCCATGTGGCCACAGATACAGACTCACAGGGCAAAGAATCCGTCTGTCAGCCAATGCACAGGGCCCTCTGCCACGTATGGGTGCAGAGGTGCAGAGCTCTATGCCATGAGGACAGCTGCCTTCACTATATGATACACGGGCCCGTGCAGACAACCCTGTAACTTTCTTTCTCTGGCTGGGTGGGGGAGTTGCATAACAGCACCATCCCCCAAACCTCACCCATCCAGCTGGGTCCCTGAGCTTGCCACTGAACTCAGCTTACTGGCAAGGGATCACAAAGCATACCCGCTGGGGTCAAGACTGGACCTACACACAAAGTTTCTTATGTTTTTATTTTGTTTTTGTTTTTAGTTTTGACCCAAAATTTTCAAGATAGTCATTTTATGACTCCCCTTATAAACATGATATGTAGCATTTATAGTATATTGGCCAAAATGTCATTTTGCACAAGAAGTGCAAAAAGACATCCATTTAAAAATGACACCTGTCACATTTATGAGATGGTGTGGAAAAATGGTTGTGTTAAAAGTCTGTAGTCAGAATACTGAAAATTAGAAGTTATGAGTAAATATTGAAATATTGCAGTGTTCACTCATAACCTAGGTATTTTACCATATTTGTGCACCCAATTTTCAGCAGAGCCTTCTTATCACCCCACCTCATGAACCCCATGGGTGCAAATTTTCAAATCCCTCCCAAAATGTCATTCAGCACCACCGATGCAACACAAATGCAAAAACAAATTTTGGCAAGGATTTCAAAAATGACAGCTGTCATGTTCATGAGGTGGTATGAAGAAATGGTTATGCTGAAAATTTGGGGTCAAAATAGTAAAAATTACCAAAACTATGAGCAAGTGTAGAACAATGTTAATATACGCTCATAACTTTGTAATTTTTACATATTTTGACTCCAAATTTTCAACATAGCCTTCTTATGACCCACCTCTTCAAATAGGGCACTAACATTTTTCAAATCCTGTACAAAAGGTGATTTTGCGCAGTGACCGCAAAATCACCTTTTGGGCCAGATTTGCATAATTCCACAACCATTGGTCACAAGGTGGGGTCCCAAAAAGGTCATATTGAAAATCTGGGATCACAGTATATAAAAGTGGCAAACTTACAAATTAAAGTTCAAATCCCATTGAAATATATTAAACTGTGCTTACCTGATTTTCTCATATCGCAGTCACCAGTTCCAGCAGCAAGACATGTCTTTGATCAGAGAGTGCAACTACGCTCTAGGACATTTTCAGGTGAGTGAGGGTGTGTGGGGCGTGTGGGAGGTGTGGGGTGGTGGATGCTGAGTGAGAGGTTGGAGGGTGGGTGGGTTTGTGTGTGGGGGGATCAGATCAATGAGGGATCATTTTCTTTTTTACAGGGTAAAAGAAACATTGCAGAATGGTTTTATTTCAGGGGATATTCCGACACACCAGCAGACAATGTAAATATTTCCAGCAACAATAATATTCCACCCTCAAAACAAATCTATGTACTGGGAGACTGTTTGATCAAGTATATTGACCGGGCAGACTGTGGAACCGATAAATCAAATAAAGCATGTTGTAGCTTTAGGGGGCCAAGATTGTTGACAGAAAACCAATGGTGGACAAGAAGAAGCAGGTGAAACCCCACTTGTCATATTAAATGTGGGTACCAATAGTATAAATAACTCACTCGACAATATAAAAACAGACTATGCTAATCTCTGTAATAAATTAGAATCAAAGGCTGCAAAATTACTATCTCAGAAATTTTATCTGTTCCATGAGCTGGCTACTACAAAAACAAAACATTAAAGCAGTCAATGAATGGCTTGTAAATGGACACTCCACAAGGTTTCTCATGCCTCACCCACTGGGAGAGCTTGAAGGAAGATTCAACCTCTTCAGCTGGGATGGCCTACATCTGAGCAGACAGGGTAACAACCAGCTGGGAAGGAGGATCAGAACCCATATATCTAACCAGTTAAACTAGTACAGGTGGGGAATACCCTGTACAAATCTAAACTCACTCCCTATAACAAACTGTAAACCTAGCTATAAACTTCTACTTACAAATGCCAGAAGTCTTGATTCTCACAGGATGTCTTAACTAGAAGCACTAATAACAAGAGATAACTATGACCTTCTAAGCGGTAACAGAGACCTGGTGGAATGATGCTAGCAATTAGCGCATTAAGATCAATGGGTACACTATACCAAAAAACAGACTTGACAGAAGGGGGTTGTTTATACAGCAAGATAGCATAAATTCAAGTCTCTGTACACCTACCACAATCAACATAGTAACCGAAAGTCAGTGGATAGAACGCAATGGGAAGAATAACAAAAAAATTCTCATTAATGTCTGCTACAGACCTCCAAACTCATCTGAGGATTACAATAAGACACTTAATTCTGAGATTGTGAATATTGCAGAAAAAGGAGATGTAATCATACTAGGTGATTTCAACTATCCTGGTATTAATTGGGACTTGCTAACTGGGTCACATCTTGCAGACGTAAATTTTATTAACACCATAGCATCTGTGGGCTTGAACCAACTAGTCACAACACCCACATGGGGAAATAACATTCTAGATTTAATTCTCACAAATAAGGACAACTTAGTGGAAGATCTCCACAATATCCCCTATAGGAGGAAGGACACGTCATTTTATCATGTGAAATAAATTTCACATCATCCAGACCACCTAAATCTATCCTAATCAAACACTACAACAAAGCTGACTTTGAATTTATGAATGACTACTTTAAAAATGTTAATTGGACTAGACAGTTAAACCAGTCGACTCTTGAGGATAGATGGCTAGCTTTAAAAGACATGATACATGAAGTCAAGACTAAGTTTGTCCCTATGAAGACCAAATTTAACAACAAGGGCAGAATACCACCATGGCTAACTGACGTAGTTAAAAAAATAAATCAAAAGGAAAAAAAAGTATACTCAAAACTCAAAAAAAAAATACTGAGGAAAATTACAACTACAAGAATGAATTAAAGAAACTTAAAAAAAACTATCAAGACTGAAAAATATAAAATAGAATTTTGGAGTGCTCATACTGTGGACAACAACAAAGCCTTTTATGCTTATGTTAACTCAGAAAAAATATTCCACAGGGTATTGGCCAAATCAAACTCAATAATACCCGAATCAACAATCAGCAAGTAAAAGCATTGGTTTTTAACAATTACTTTTGTTCAGTTTATAACCCTAAACCCAAATTGACATGGTCACCCGGACTTCTAGCTAAATATTTCTCCTTCACAACAGATGAAATACTAACAGCTCTAAAAAAACTGAAGGTAAACTCATCACCAGGCCCAGATGGAATAAGCCCCAAATTGATAATTGAGGCAGCAACCAGTTTAGCAGAACCCATTACTGCAGTATTTAATTCTTCAATCACTACAGGCTCGGTCCCAAAAGAGTGGAAAAAATCCATTATCATACCAATATTCAAAAAGGGTGATAGAAGTAAAGTGGACAATTATAGGCCCATAAGCCTCACGTCAGTTCTATGCAAAACATTTGAGAAATTAGTAAAAACCAAGACAGACTCAGAAATGGTGTCCGTTTCATATTTAGAAAATAAACAGCACAGGTTTACAATAGGATGGTCATGTACCACAAACCTGATTAATTTCCATAATCAGCTCAGTATTAGCCTTGACAACAGGATCCCAGTAGATGTCATCCTAGTCTACTTTGCTAAAGCATTCGACAAAGTCCCCCATATAGAACTACTGAACAAACTAGTTAACACTAGGATAAGATACCAAATTGTAAATTGGGTTAGTAACTGGTTGCTTGGTAAAACCCAGCAAGTTAGGGTCAGTGGCCAGCTCTCTCCACTAGGTGAAATGATCAGTCACGTCCCCCAGGGCTCAGTCCTGGGACCTACCCTAGTTAACATCTACATAAATGACACTAATGATAACATCACAAATCATCTCACTAAATTCATGGATACAATAATCGCTGGAGAGGTAAACACATTAGAAAAACAGTTAACATTAGCTAGTGACCTTGACAAAATTATACAATGGACAAAGGTTAACAAAATGGAGTTAAACTCAGAAAATTGTGTGGTCCTCCATTTTGGACTAAACAACTACACTTACTTCATCAATAATACTCCACTGTGAACAGTGATCAAGGAGCGCAATCTGGGGTGATCATAAATAATTCCCTCTCATGGCTGGGCACTATAAAAAGTATTGAGCAGCACATATGTTACTGAACCGTATTAAGCAATCATTTACAAACAAAAGCTCATACTGTATGATACCCTGTTTAGAACATATATTAGACCCCATCTTGATTTTGCTCCCCTTTTGGAACCTACACTTGAAACATGACATTAAATTAATCGAACAGGTACAACACAGAGCCAATAGATTAATTCCCACATTGAAAAATCAAAGATATAATGAAAGATTACAAAAAATGGGTTAGCAACACTGGAGGAGAGGAGACACAGGGGCACCTTCTACAATTATACAAAATCTTGCAGGACCCTATTCTTGCATCTCAGTAGCCTCTACTTCTCAAATTGAAACATAAACCTCAGAAGCCATAATAAGCAACTAGCAATTCCCAAATCAAATGCAAACAAGTGTGATAATTTCTTTTCAGTTAGAGCTGCTAAGGCTTGGAACCTGCTTCCGCAGTATATTGTTGACTCTGTAACTTTTGAAATGTTTAAAAATCAACTAGATAAACACTTAATCTGGGGAATGAACCAGAATTAATATGCCAACACTATTGTGGGAGACATTCTCGATAGGCCTCAGAATTCTTATATCTATTTTACCTAGTAACCTAGTAAGAAGTAGTACCGGGGTGGGCACCCCAGTCCACTTAAGAAAAATGTTAAAAGACAGATAGGTAGGTAGGCAGAGACAGATAGAGAGAACAGGTGATCACCAGCTCACAGCTTGAACTAAAGCCAGCAGCACGCCAGCTCACAGCTTGAACTGAAGCTAGCAGCACGACTCCAGCTGAGGCTTCAGCATTCAAGAAAGTACCACTTTTCTCATATAAAGAAAATGGGTGAAGGCTCCTCTGACTGACCTGGGCACTCCAGATTTGGAGTGCCCAGAAAAAGTATTCTAGCCATTTAAAAAATTGCAGAATCTAGCTAAATGAGCCCGTTTAGCTAGGTTCAGAGTGTTTGTTTTTAAAATATATAATTTTTATCTATTTTCAATGTTTGGGAGTTAAATAAATTGTGGCTGTCACGAGTAATATTTTCACACAAAAAGTAAATCATGAAAATAAGCACTAGCAACAGTTTGTTTTTTACAGTGTGCATTTCTCAGTTATACAAAAAAATCCTTATAAGTCTGGAACCATATAATATTTTTCATGAAACCTTGAAAGGCACACTCTTGGCATAGACCCATTCAACCCTGACAATTTCATGAACAATTCCATACCATCTAGGCTGTAGGTGAGAGCAAAAAATATGCATGTTAAGTATAGGGAAACCAAACTCATTTTTTTTCCATTTTGTGACACTCCATATCTCAAAAACTGAACAAGATGCCATCACAAGCCAGACTGTCGGTGCAGCAGTAGCACTACTGCTTCTGATGCAGGTGAACTGCAGTCAGGAATTGATGCAGATCACTGGGAGCTAGCCAGGGGGAGGAGGACTGAGCATCCCAGAGGACACTCTCCTTCTCTAGGGAGGCAGGGGTGCCAGGTCCACTGCTTCACTGCCACCTGGATGACATAGAAACACAGAAGTTGTCTACACATAAGGACCTCTTGGCCCACCTTGCCTGCCCAGTTTTTAGTAACATGCAACTCGTGCGCTAAATAGGCTCAGGTCTGTGGAGCCGCACTTTTTAGAGCATCAGACCAGAAAAAAAGTTGAAAAAGCGATGCACACAAACCATTGAAAAAACGTAAATTCTCATTTATTGAGACACACATACAAATGACTCCCCAGTTTTCCCTGCCTACGGCGCCACTGCAGACCTTATTCAATCTCTGGTCATCTCCTCCCCTTGCCTTACTACAACTGTTCCCTTATATCTGTCCCATGCATGCTTAAATCCCATCACCATTTTGGCACCCACCACCTCTGCTGGAAGGTTGTTCCAGGTGTCACCACCCTCTCCGTGAAGAGGTATTTCCTCACATTTCCTTTAAGCCTCCCTTCCAACTTCACAGTGTGACCCCTTGTCCATAAGCTTCTTTTTCTATGGAAAATGTTACCTTCATGTACTTTATTAATACCTGTTAGATATTTGAATGCTTCTATCATATTCCCCCTTCCTTCCTCTCTATCAGAGAGTAGATATTCAGTTCCTTGAGTCTTTCCTCATAGGGCTTTTGATACAGGCCTTGCACCATTTTGGTAGTCCTCTTTTGTACAACCTCCACTTCAGCAATGTCCTTCCAGAGGTGGAGTCTTACCAGTGATCTGTACAGGGGTATTATTACCTCCTCCATCGTACTGATGATACCCTTCCCTATGCACCCAAGCATCCTGCTAGCCTTCCCCATTGCCTTATCTGTTTGGTTACCTTTAGATCCTCAGAAAGATAACCCCCATGTCCCTTTCCCGTTTGGTGGTTGCCAGTACTTCTCCTCCCAGTTGGTATATGCGCCCCAGTTTCTGTGCCCCAAGTTGCATGATTTTGCACTTTTAGCATGAAACCCAACTGCAAAACCCTTGACCATTCTTCCAACTTTTTCAAATCATCCCTCATTTTTCCACCCCAGTGTGCCTTTTCTGTTGCAGATCTTTGTGCCATCCACAAACAAGCATATATTCCCTTCTAGCTCTTCCATAATGTCAATAATAAAGACATTAAACAGGACCAGTCCTAGCACAGTATTGAGCCCTGAGGCACCTCAATGGTCACCTTGCTTTCTCCAGAGTGATTACCACCACCATGTGACTCCTGTAGATTAACCATTTTCTTACCCAGTTTACAACTTTTTGACCCATTACCAGACAGGTCAGCTCGTTAACCAGTCTTCAATGTGGAATGGTGTCAAAGGCCTTACTGAAATCCAGGTAGGCCCACATCTACGCTCCTCCTGATCCACTACCCTGGTCACCCAGTCAAAGAACTCGATCAGGTTTGCCTGGCAAGACCTACCCACTGTGAAACTGTGTTGTCTTGGATCCTGTAATCATTTGGTTACATGGTATTCCACTATCCTTTCCATCAGTAGTGTTTCCATTACTTTGCCCACCACCAAAGTCAGGCTGACAGGTCTGTAATTTCCTGCCTCCTCCTTGTTCCCACTTTTGTGAAGTGGGACCAAATCTGCCCTACACCAGTCCCTCAAGTTCCTCCCATGTTTCTCATAATAAGTTGAATCAGAGTTGTCAGAGGTGCAGCCAGCACCTCTTTGAGCTCCCTCAGTATCTTGGGGAACACCCCATCAAGCCCACTGCCTTGTCTACTTTCAATTGTGCTAGTACCTTGAGGGCTTTCTCCTTTGTAAAAGACTGGTGTCCACGTCCTACCACTTATGCACTTGTCCCTTATCTTTGGCCCATCAACTACCCCTTCTTCTAGCGGCCCGGTGGTGCTGAGGTTGGCGCTGGATGCCACACCTTGCATGCGGTGGCCAGGGTTCGAGAGCAGGCCAAGAGTCACCGAGGGGTGGCGGGAGAAGAGATCGGCGTCCGGAGGACTGCTCTCTCTTCCCAGGGGAGGGGGTGGGATACGCTCGCTCATGGAGCGACCTCTGGCGGTAGCTAGGAGTTCGCCAACTGAGCAGCGTGGTGCATGCCAGGGGGAGGGTGGAGCTACGGCACTACATTGCCATGCTAGCTGGGCTCCGAGGGTGGGAACAAAAAGCGAATGCCTCCTATGCACCAGTGAGATGGCGGTGGCCCGGTGGACCCTCCCACATCCCAAATACCAGCCCAGATGCACCCATGAACTGCCTCCAGAGGACCCAATGACATTCAGGTGGACCCCTCATCCTCAGGAGCCGCCGCTGAAGGGAGAGTGGAATCAGTCCCGGAGATGGTACTGGGGGTCAGGTCTGCCTAGGGTTGATCAGGGGAGGCAGTCGGGGAGATGCGGAGGGTTCAGGTTGGGAGTAGAGGAGTTGCGTGTGGGCACTCCTGAAGGATGCCCGGGGTATGAGAGGAATAAATAAAGTTAAAAAAAACTACCCCTTCTTCTGTAAATACTGAACATTATTTGTTCAGTAAGTCTGCTTTCTTTTGGTCCTCCTCCTCCTCCTCATCCTTGCAAACCCCTTCTTCCCCTTTTATCCTCACTATTCCTCCTTTGGTCTTCCTCTTCTCGCTTATATATCTAAAGAAAGTTGTATCCCCTTTGTTTACTGACTGAGCAATACTATTAATAATATTAATATTTTCCTGCTCTCCTCCTTTTTCTCATTTTGTACTTTCTAAATGCTAGTGTTTTGCTCTTACTTTTTCCGCTATGTCATTAGAAAACCATACTGGTCTCTCTTTTCTCTTGCCTTTGTTAACCTGCCCGACACAGAGATTTTTTCAATGCTCCTCTTTATTTTTGCCCATAGTTCCTTGATCCCCCCGATCCTTTATCCTTGCCATGGTGTCCCTGAGAACATTCTCTCATTTTCGTGAAATCAGCCCTCCTGAAGTCCAGGACCCTTGTCTTCATGCAATGTGGTACAGGTGCTAGTGCAGTTGAAGAGGCATAGAGGGAGGGGGAACACAGGCTGGTGCCATGTGACAACACACGGTCGCATGTGTACACATGCACACCCTCACTGTATGTGTCCTGAGGGGAAACAGAACAAGAAAAAAGCCCTGGCCATGCAAGATGAGCATTGACTCTCTGCAGACCCTTACCAGTGATGTGGTGCTCTTCCATCTGGGACCTGGTTGGTGCAGCGAGAGGCCAAACCCGCCCCCCCTGGGAGGTTAGACAAGTGGAGGCGGTGTCAGAAAGTAAGTCAAAAGCTGGGTAATGGGGCTAAGAGAACCAATGTGAAGGAGGGCTAGCCGGGGAGGGCACAACAACATGCCATCACAAAACTGTTCACATCTTGAGTCGCTGACAGTGTGACTATGCATGCTAAATTTTGTGCTGTCTCATCAAATGGCTCCAAAGTTATTAAGGTGCAAAAATTGGGGTTTAGCATTAAACAGCCTACTCAACTATAACTGCAGGGGTGATATCATGTCCCTATATTATAATAAATGCTATTTACAATCATTGTTACTAGAGTGCAGTATGAGGGAGTGAGTTCTCAGTAGGGTTACAGATCTGTGACGGTCCTATAATAGATGAAGTGCAGTTGCAGAAGAGAATAAAGACTTACATTTGGCAACAGATGAGGGTAGTGGAGGTTACAAAGGGATTAGGGGGTAGTACGGGCTGTATGCAGGAATAGAAGTGGGTCATTTCAACAAGAAGGTTGCACCTGGGAGTGTGTGAGCAGAGTTTTACTGTAACGGCAATTCCCCATGAAGCTGTCATCTCTAAACCACAGTGTCTTGCTGAAGAATCATAGTTTCATAGTTTGAATACAAGTTCAGTGAGCCTAGACCCTTTAATGAACTTGCCACCTGATCATTGGTGGAATGCATATTACTTATCTCCCATATACTTATCTAAGTTCTTTTTAAAGATTGTCATATTAGAGCTTTCTATCATTTCTTTTGGTAACTTATTCCACTTTGATATTACCCTCTGTGTATAAAATTTACTTCTTTTTACTGTGTTGTTATTCTCTCTAAGCAGTTTCTGCTCGTGCATTCTTGTTGCAGCAATTCCAGTATTACTCATAAATCCCAAAGTCTCCTTCATATACGGATCTTTAATAGTTTTGTAAACAAGACAGAGGTCGCCCCTTTCTCTCCTGTACTCAGTTGAGTACTAATTCAATTTGAGAAGCCTATCTTTATGACTCATATTTTTAACTGTCTGTATTTTTTTTTCATTTTCCTTTGTAACTTTTCAATCAGGTTTGGGTTCTTTTTTTTGAGGAGCACACAACTGTACACAGTACTCCAAATCATTGGTTACAGTGTCTTTAATAGGTTTAACCATGTGAAGAACCAAAAACATGAGTGTGTGAACTGGGGGAGGGTGCTGTTGAAGCTGCCATGTTGCAAATGATACTTATACTGTAGTCCAACTGATTTTTGTCAACTTGATCTCTATAACTTTCTAATGACTCAGAAGTACAAAATGATGAGAAGAATAATTTCGTTCATAGGCTATCAAAAGTATGATTTCATCAATATATTCCATCTGCTTTGACGTCAAAAACTATGTGTTCAGTCATCCTAGGTCCCCAGTCAATGCCTGAAAATGTTATGGGAGAAGAAAGCAGTTTATTTAGTGGACAACAGTGATAGAAATGTAGTTGCAGTATTTTCTAAAGGAGTGCTAGTGTATGCATGATGTTTAGCACGTAGTGAGAAAGGCAGAGCTAAGAACAATGCAGTGCCCTTTGATTTCAAATGTTACCCATAACCATGTCTTGTTGTTGTAGTGGCCTGGCTGGTGCTGAGTGAAATTTTTCCAGCGGGTATCAGAGGACGAGCCATGGCAATAACCTCAAGTATGAACTGGGTCACCAATCTCCTCATCTCCTTAACATTCCTCACCGTGACGGGTAAGGCAGTTTTGTATCTATGTTACTGTTCTCCTATGTCATTTCCCGAACAGTCAGATACAGTGTTTTTAACTTTTTTTATTAAGGTTTTTCCAAAGTAAAACACACAGCAATAACATTCCATTTAACAAAAGAATGTCATACAGAAATCTCACAAGAATCATACAAAAATACAGAGCAGATAGCATATCATAGAAGACACCACTCTCACCTATATATAGAAAAAGAAAGCAAAATATAGTAATGAAAACCACCCCTTAGTAGGCGTAGGAGCTCAGGAAATGGTCAGGATACTCCCCCAAACATTGTATAACCATTCAGTTAGAGCTTGAAAAATAGCACGACTTTCACAACCCACAAATCATCTCCACGTACACCTTATTTTCAAACAACTGGCAGGGTAATCATAGAACACAGCTTACTATTGAAAAAAGAAGAAAAGATATGCACTTCTAGCAGAAAGCGATAACCCTGTACCTGGAGGTGGGCATGGCCAACAGCTGACGTGTGGATACTCTTTTACAGCTCTGCACCAACGAGCTGCCAATTTATTTACAAATATCATTATTTTCTCATGATAGCAGCCTAATTTTACTTCAGATCCATGGTTCCATACCTGATCCATCTAAGGAAAAAAAAAGGACAGTTTGAACCGGGAAGACCAAATGTAAACCCCACCCATGAGGCTTACCTGAAGGGCTGTGGCCCTGTCATTGCCTTTGGCATCCTGCCGACTGTGGCCGTGGTGTGATTCAGGCTCTGGCGCACTCTAATCTTCATAGCTGGCAGGCAATCATTTTTAAAGGCTGCAGCTCCATTTCTTAATGTGATCCAGAAAGAGGCGCAAAGGGAATAAGTATCAGGATCCCCAATGAGCTAAAGGGCTCTTCTGAGTAATTAGAAGATGTCCTAGCTCCCGGGGCAAGTGGAGCCAGAACAAATAACTGTTAGCCCCTGAATGGGCTTAGTTAATAAGTTATGGGACTGTTTTGACTGGGGAAATAAAGTAAACAGTAATGGTAGCCACCAAAATACTCCAGAAGCGGTGGGGTGCTGGGAAATGTCAAAGGGCATCCAAAAAGCCCAGGAGTGATACAGCCAATCAGGTGGGAACTTGGGTAAAGTTATAAAAAGCCAGTGTAGCCACAAAAAGGGGAGATTTCTGAGGGATTCATTTGGAGAATCAAAATGGAGCGAGTAAGAGAGACTGCTGTGGGTTGCATAGCCCAAAGGTCTGTTCCTTCAGCCTAATGGCCTGTCTGGTCACCAGAATGCATGCCAGGCACAGCACCTGCAAGAAACAGAGTACAGGGAAAAGAACTGAACTGCTGGTTAATTTCCCTGATCAAGATTCAAACCTGCATTGGTGAGTTTTGCAACTAGTGAAAAGCAGCCTGCAGAATAGGGGGAGATGCATGCGCAAGTCTAGAGATCGTTAATTTGCGACCTTCGGAGTGGAGAGATTGCTGCCTGGAGCCAATGAAAAAGAGTTTGCAGCATGAAGAGAAAAAGGGTTTTGCAGCAAAGAGAGTTTGTGTGCAGCAGAGTATTGAGACTGAGCAAACCAGGTTTCCCCTTGGAGGGACAATTGTGTTTTGAGACTAACTGCTGCTGCCAGAGAAGTTGTGTGTATGGGGGGGGGAGTGGAGACTGTGCCTAAGCCCATCCTTGTTTGCTGCTCCAGAGAATCTGTGTGCCAAGCAGAAGGTCTAGGGGATGCCCAGCCTGCCCAGTCCCCCTAGACCAATGAAGGGATTGCCGGAGAGGAAGACGTTGAGAGATCTGTCAGTTGAACACTGCATACAAAGACCTAACAGGTGAAGACCAGCGTTCTTCATTTCTTCAGTCAGCTGCTGTTTTCCTGCAAACTGCTGCTGCAGTGCACCACCAACAACTTCTGATACCAGCACAGTGCCATTTGAAATAATTTGTCTACTGATTCCCCTCCATCACCAGACTATAAGTGCAGTACCTCTGGGCTGTGACTCCAAGGAGTCTTCTACTTTAGCTGGCCAGCTAGCTAGTTAGTAAAGGGGGTTAAGACCTGGTTGGGACTCTACTAGCACCAAGATAAGCCCAGGCAGAAAAAAGTTAAGGTTTGCATCCATTTAAAGTTAATGGGCCCCAATGAAAGTATTCTTTCCCAGTTACAAGACTGTTTATCCCCACCACATCCCTGCCTTTAGGGCAACTCCAGGAGGTACCAACCACAACTGACTGTATCTAATGGCCATTTGGGGGGAAAGCTGGGTACACCCACAGGTGGGAGGTGTGTGGGAAACAGTGTGGGGTACAGTCTATTGTGCCATTATTATTGTTGTGCTATTTTTTCCCCTGTTCACCCCCTCCCTATAATAAGACGGAAAGCTGGTTTATGATACAATTCAGTACTGCTAGTTACTGGAAAGTGTATGCAGTTACTGTGTAGGGAAGCCACTGTGGGGGCAGTTACTATTTTTTCCTGGTGGTGCTAACCCGCAGAATTTATTCCACAGGTATCCTTCTGTAAGTCAGATTGCATTTGTACCATATTCTCCTTCCCTTTGCACGGGTCACACCTGGAAGCAAGCCGCAGCTCAGTGAGCCTCCTCCCAGTCACAAGTTTTCAAATAAATAAATTATTATCACTACACCAGGTGGAGGCACCTCACCATTTTACTCGTATACATTACCACTTGTAGAACCCAGGCCAGCCCCTTCAGAAGTGTGTGTGCAGTGCAGACTTAAGGGCTCTGGAACAGACAAGGTGAATCAAGGGGTGGTTAAAAAAACAGTAATGCAAACACAGCAGGAAAGGGAGCACGTGGCCCTGGAAGCAGGCACAAGTGAGAGCAGACAGCAGCCGGAAAGTAGGAGGAGTTGAAGGCCATAGTTAGGGCCATGCCAGAGGCTGTTCATCCGCTAGATAAAAAGTAGAAGCATTCAACTCCAGAGTGACACTAGCTGAATTCAACCCTGAAACAATGGACACTGAACAGAAAAGTCTATCAGACTCCTTTAAAATTTGTAAAATACAGTGTCTGATATGATCAAGGAAAATACAGTTTTGCATGCCCACATGGAACATTTAGAATGCCTACTCATTTTCTGGGCATCCTGATGACCTGGAATTGTCAGACATCTTATGTTTTATGCAAGGAAAGGTAAAGGAAGTTCTGAATATTGATGCAGGCTCGTGAATCATCTGGACATAGACAACCCCATACTGATGACCCAACAACCCAGAACTCCCGCAAACTGTAGTAGTGGTCACAAAAGGGGTACACACTCGGGGTATTATATTACAAAAAGCTAAGGTGAAGGGATTTGTGCATCTCACTGATGATACCTCTGTACGCTGTTTTCTGGACTTAAGTTTTGCAATCCAACAGCAATGAAGGGGATTTGATGCTGTTTGTACAGGATTAAGGGAACTTGGCATTACATATTCTCTTCTACTACCAGGCTCAAAACTGCATATGTGGGCAAGGTTTTTATGTTTGGGGACCCAGATGATACAGGACATACACTGGAGGCCATTTATTCTGATTCTGCCAATGGGTCGGCAGAGTTGGAGCACAGAGAAGAAGAGGAGGACACTTGAACACTTCATAGCTAAATTTAAGGTGTTATTGATACTGACACATATATTATACCCTCTGATTGCTCTCTAACCTGGCTTATGTTCAAACTGTATGCTAATATTTAAATGTGACTAGGGCCCAGATGTACCCCTAATATTTTGTTAAATCTGCCAGGCACTTGCAATACCCTGCTTATCAATATATCCCACATAGTGTCTGTTTTAAGATGTTGGCAACCCGCATGGCCATGAATGAGAGTGGATGTCTCCCCCACCCCATTCTCAAGAAGATTATCTGCACTTTGTTAGAGCAGGTTACTTTCAGATGTCCAGCCTGACACAAAGCTTCTTGCATGGCGAGGCAGACTGTTTTACTTCTCAATAAGCCTATGAGGTGCAGATTTACAACTACTTACCATATGGTTTCCATTACCTTTATTTTTCTGGGGTAGCCTTATGACTGCATGCAGAATTTCAACTATATGGTTGAAATGCCCATGTTTTATAGGAGTGACGTTACACATCATTGTGGGTGGCCCTCAGCTAGGCAAATGTTTCCAGAAGATCCTGATGCCGACGGCTTACGGTTCCAAAGGTGTGGCCCAAGGGAGGAGATATCCTTGATTAAGGTCTATGGTTAAAGGTGAGTAACCTGTATTTCTGAGGGCATGGATACACTTCATTACCTACACTCTGGCAGACTCTAGCAGTTCTCTGGGAGGGGGCAGAGTATGTACCCCAATTTGGCAAACAGAGACTGGAGAACCAGGCCCAAAAGCAGCATCCAGATGCAACATGATGTCAAAGCTGTAATGGGAGAGGAAGGTGTAGCAGCAAAACAGATTTCCTGTATGGAGATATCTCTGGAAGCAGCCACTGAGGCAACAGAATGTCTACTAGAATGAGCCCTAAGCCATCTGGGAGGCTTCTACTAGTCAACCAATAGCAGAGGTCGATGCAGGGACATTATGGACCTGCCAATCACCCACTTTCCTGCCAGTCTGCCAGGCACACTTTAGCGTATATAACAAACAGCTGGCAAGCCTCACCCCAAACTCCAGTTATGTGCTACTTATAATAAGAGGCTCATGAGCCTGAGTATAGAGCCTGCAGTCGCCTCGAAGATAGATCACTAAAGTATACCAGAAGGTTAATCACCTGGTAAAGGAAACCCAATACTAACTTTAGGAGGAACTTCAGATGTGGGTGAAGGATGATCTGGTAGTGCTGGTTGGAGACCTCAATATTCCAGATGTGGACTGGAGCATCCCAGCAGCAGCATCAATCAGGAGCAGATTTATCCTGGACTCCCTTCAAGGTGCCTTCCTCAAGCAACTGGTCATGGAACCAACTCAGCAGAAGGCAATACTGGACCTTGTGCTCACAAACAGGGACAGTGTGATGGGCGTAGCAGTGGGAGAGAACCTGTGGAACAGTGACCACCAGTTATTGTGGTTTGAAATCACAGAAGGAGCAGAACCAAACCACACAAAAACACATATCCTGGATTGTAGAGGGGCAGACTTTGGGAAAATGGGGTGATGCTTGAAAGAGGCATTAAGGGGAATGGGGCAGGAATCAGAGTCGAGGAACAGTGGGCAGTATTTAAAACAGGGAATGCAAGCAACAGAATTATGCATTAAGCAAGTTAGCAAGGGAAAAGGAAGAGGAGGCCATTATGGTTTTCCAAGGAGGTAGTGGAGCAAGTGAAAGCCAAGGGAGGCGGTACAGTGCAGTGGTTTAATGCTCTGAGCTGCAAATCTGGAGACCTGGGTTTGAATCCCACAGCCCCCACTTGCATACTGTGTGACCTTGAGCAAGGCACTTAACTTCCCTGTGCTCCCAGGTTGCACCTGTAAACAAGCTTTCAGCTTAGTCTGTCTCACCTGGCTAAACAATTGGGAAAAAAAAAAAAAAAAAGATTGCATTCAGGCAATACAAAACGACACAGGCAGAAGGGGACAGGGAGAAGTACCAGGAGAAGCAAAGGGAAGCACGGAAGTCAATAAGGGAAGCCAAAGCTCAGACAGAAGAGCACATTGCAAAATCAGTGGGTAGAGGGAATGAAACCTTTTACAGGTACATAAGTGAAAAAAGAAAGGCAAAAGGGAGGGATAGTGAGACTGAAGGGGGAGGATGGGGGCCACGTGGAGGATGACAACAGTAAAGCTGACATATTAAACAGGTATTTCTGCTCCGTCTTTACTGAGGAAGAGGAGGATAATGAGCCTGAAGGGAGTACAAGGGGTGGGAATGATGCAGAAATGGACACAAGCCCCTTCGTACGAGAAAGGGTCCTGAAGGAACTGGAAGGAATAAGAGTTGATAAAGCAAGGGGGCCAGATGGGGTGCACCCAGAGTCCTTAAAGAACTAAGACAGGCAGTGGCTGAACCTCTGACAATCCTGTTTAGCCGATCACTGGAAACAGGGGAGGTACCCAAAGACTGGAGGACAGCAGATGTAGTCCCCTTATACAAAACTGGGAACAAAGAGGAAACGGGGAACTACAGACCAGTCAACCTCACCTCAGTAGTGGAGAAGATCATGAAAGCACTACTGAAGGAGATTAGTTGGAACATCTGGGTGTCAACGAACTACAGGACCCAAGGCAGCATGTTTCACCATGGGAGGTCATGTCAGACCAACCTCGTTGAATTTTTGACTGGGTGACTAGTGAGATGGATCAGGGAGGCAGTGGACATGGTCTATCTGGACTTCAGCAAGGCCTTTGACACTGTGCCACACAGAAGGCTATTACACAAACTGGGGAATATGGGCATGGGCAGGACAATAGTGCAGTGGGTAGGTAACTGGCTGGGTGGCAGGACACAGAGGGGTGGTGGTAAATGGCTGTCACTCCACAGAGGGAAGAGTGACCAGTGGGGTACCACAGGAATCAGTGCTGGGACCTGTCCTATTCAACATCTTCATCAGTGACATTGCACAGGACCTAGAAGGCAGAATCTCCCTGTTTGTTGATGATACAACGCTCTGTAACAGAGTAGACACACCAGAGGGTGTAGACAGAATGAGAAGGGACCTGCAGAAATCTGAAGAATGGTCAGGGGTCTGGCAATTGAAATTCAGTGCAAAGAAGTGCAAGATAATGCATATGGGGCACAAAAACCCTGGCACAATATATCAGCTGGCGGGGGGGGAGGATATAGCATGCACCAAGCAGGAAAGGGATCTTGGGGTTATCATCTCTGATGACCTCAAGGTAGGGAAACAGTGCGACAAGGCACCAGGTAAAGCAAATAGGATGCTGGGATGCATAGGCAGGGGCATCACCAGCAGGAAAAGGGAGGTCATAGTTCCACTATACAAGACACTAGTGAGGCCCCACCTGGAGTACAATGTACAGTTCTGGAGACCTTACCTATGTAAGGACATAGACAGGGTAGAGAAGGTTCAGAGGAGGGCAACAAAGATGGTACATGGATTGCATCACAAGTCCTATGAGGACAGGTTGAAGGACTTGACTATGTACTCCCTGGAGGAGAGGAGGGAGACAGGGGATATGATAGAGATGTACAAGTATCTTACAGGGAGGTACAGGGTGCAGGAATACACTATTTTTAAGCGAAAAAGACATTCCAGGACTAGAGGGAATGGGATGAGAAGTTGGAGGGAGGACTATTCAGAGGAAACGTGAGGAAGAATTTCTTCACGGAACTGGTAGTGGACAAGTGGAACACTCTGCCAAAGGAAGTGGTGGGGCTTTAAACAATTATGGATTTAAGAATGCATGGGATAGACATAAAGGAATTCTGGAGGTCAGGGGTGAGGAGCAACAGACTTCTAGGTAAACATAAAGTGAACTTACAAGCTCAAATGGGCAGAGTGGGTGAGCCGTAGGCCCTTTTCTGCTGACACTATGTATCTATGTATCTTGTCCTTGTGGAAGACCAGATAGAGACACCATCGAGAGCATCTGGAGCTCACTAATCCTTCTAGCTGACATGACAACCACTAAAAAGCCATCTTCCTCAAAAGATGTGACATCTCACACCTGCCCATAGGCTCAAATGGCTTGCCTATGAGCACAGCCAGCACCAGCAGCAGGTCCCAAAGTGGCAGTGGTTAGTGCACTGGAGGAGGCAGGCAGTTGAGGCCTTTAAAAAAATGCCTAACCACCTTTTCCTGGGCCACCATCAACTTACCAGGTAGCTGCCAGATGCACCTTAAGGATTGTCGCTCGCAGTCCTGACTGAGAGAAGGACCACAGGTACTCCAGGATGTTTCATAAAAATGTGTTTCAAGGGGAAATCTTAACATTGATTCTATAAATATCTTCCGGTGCAGAGATGAATATATAGTGTGATGGTTCATACAAGGAAAAAATGGTTCTCCATCTCTGGTAAATTACCACAAGCAGTCACATGTAATGTTCCACTTTACTTTTATTTCTATTCTTTTTTCAATATGTGCCCCAACTTTTCACCAGCAATTGGCTTCTTCTGGGGGACTGTTAAACAGATGTAAATAAAAAAAGTCAAAATATTTCTAGTATTAAATTTTGATAATAAGTTATAAAAATACATTTTATATTTTTGTTTTAAGAATACCACCACCATAGTATCAAACATCATCCTTCTTTATATAATTATTTGTTGTAAGAGTCATCATTTATATAATCCGTACTATGCATTTACTCCAGGATGTTTACCACAGGACAGGCAAGGCGATCAAGTTCCTTGCCCTGGCACCAGAGAAAAGAACTTATTCCATTTAAATGCATAGTATCTGTGAGACAACTCCTTTTGCGAGGCCTCCTCAACATGGAGAACATCTTCCAAGAGCCCAAGCCCTGGATTTAGCTGCTCATAAAGCAGGCTAAGAAGTGCAGGAATTCATGGTCCAGGTGCAGGACCTTCCTTGTTTTCTAGTCAGCAGGTCCAAATGGTATTATGTGATAGGAGTGTGTATTACTGAGCAGCTCAATATGAGCAACTCAGTAATAGCACTCATATGAATAGTGAGTGCTGCAAAAGAGCTAGGAGTAGGTTAGAGCGAGTGTAGCAGTGCAATGCATTCAATACACCCACAGGAAGCAGATTAGTGGAGTAGTTTGGCCAAACCCTTCTGAGCTGGCCATTTGGCATAGTGGCTAGAGCCACTGCCAATAAAAGTCAAGGACCCAAGTTTGGGTCCTGGTGTGGGACAGGATTTCTTTTGTCCTGGGTTTTCTTTAATTTGTGTAAGTCCACCCCCCTTGGAGTTAGTGATATAAAAGTTGGGGGGCACGGGGGGGGGCTTGGACCCCACATAAAATGTTATTTTATTTTGTTGCTGTAAGAAAATGTAGCGACCAGTACTGTTTGCAGCGGTAGCTCTGATGTCCATTGTAGTTTTGACGTCAGGTGGTTATTGCGGTACTGTTGTTGGTCGGTGTGATTTAATGCTTGCCTTTATCACATAAATCCAGTCCAGACAAAGAGGCAGCCACCACAGAGGCCTGCTTCTGAGAATGAGGAGATACAGAATTCAGAACTGTCTGAGCCAGTCTGGAGCTATCAGGATCACTCGCACCTCATCCTTTCAGGCCTTGACCATCACGTTCTGGATCAAGGGGGAAGGGAGTGAAGGCATACATGAAACAATAAACACAGAACTCTGGTGCACTGAAACACAAATGCAGACTGTGTTGTGTTAAATTTTCTGTGGCACATTTATTAAGTATTGAAGCAGTGACATACAAAAATGGATGGATTGACAATAGACTCCCAGTGCTTCAGACTCCTATAGGTTCTTCTTCATCCCCCTGAATAAGAACTTACAGGGGTTCTAAATGTGAGGACTGTATTGTCAGTCCATTCATTTTTGTATGTCACTACTTAAATACTTAATAAATGTGCCCCAGTAAATTTAACGCAAAAGTGTATGTGCGCACTGGAGCTTTGGGTTTTTGTGCTTGCTTATTTACTCTGGCGCTGTGTGTACTTCTGCCTGTCTGCTCTTTACCTGTGTGTTTCCGCAAGGCGTACATGAGGCTTGGGGTCCAAGGCATCATGACCGCAGCCCTCAACAATGCCCCAGACTGTGTGGGGAGGGCACAAAACAGCCTCAATTTTCTGTTCTCACAGGAGGAAAACAGGTTCACCAGAGGGGGTGCCCCACTGGGAGAACAGGTGGTTTACCACCTCCTGATGCAGGGGCCACTTGTGCAGTGATTCTCACACACAGCTGAGAGCATCTGCCAGTTGACTGTGAATTCCCATAACATGAATCGACAGGAGATCTGCACCCAGGCTGTGCATGAGGGTCCAGGTGTGAAGGGCCTCCCAACACAAGGGAAGGGAGTGAATTCTGCCCTGCATGTTCAGGTAAAACACAGTTATGGTATTGTCCATTTGAACCTGCATGACCTGACTCCTGATTATAGGAGCAAATTTTGTGAGAACCAGCTGCACTGTATGGAGCTCCAGCAGTTTGATGTGGTGATGGGACACCTAGAGAGACCACAACAAATGGGCTTTGTAGTCTCCCAGGTGTGCTCTCCACCAGAGATGTATCCGCTGTGAGCATGATGGTCAGTTCTGAGCAGACAAATGGAATTCCTTCTTCCAGATGTTGAGGGAACAGCCATCACTGGATGGTGTCCCCACAGGCTGGGTCACAAGGACTGGCTGGTACAGATGATCCTAGGCACTGAGGTGGCCCACCTCCCACTGCAAGTGCACATCTGACAGCATGCCAAATACACCATGTTGGTGGTGGATGCCATGTACCCCAGCAGCCTCTGGAAATTATGGGCAGAGCATGTGTGCTCAGCCTGAGATGATCGAGTAAAGGAGGTAAGATCCTGAGTTCGGTCCACAGGGAGACAGGCCTTGGCCAACTGGGAGTCTAGCTGTCCTCAATGAACTTGATTACCTGCAAGGGGCTCATTTCAGACCTGTTCATGTTGACCAACAGGCCCAAGTCTCTGCAAGCCTGGAGGGAAAGATTTATGGGCCTCTCTATGGGCCCATTGGATAGCCCAGCTGTCACCCAGGTGTCCAGGTAGAGATACATTCTGACATTCCTGCACCACAGGAAGGATACCACCACTGCCATGCACTTGGTGGAGACCCTGGAAGGGGAAAAGAAATAGACCAAAGGGCAGGACCTAGAACTGATAGAGACCCCCTCTATGCAGCACCATGGGTACTGCCAGTGGGATGGACAGACTGGGATGTGGGATGGGATGTGCAGTTGCAGCTGCCACTTCGAAGAGTGCAGTTATTCTAGATGCCCTACAGGGGGCATGCCTTAGACAACTAGTACTGGAGCCCACTCGAGAGGGAGCAATATTAGACTTGATTCTCTCAAATGGAGATGGAGAGAGGATCACAGATGTAGAAGTGGGTAGCCATCTGGGAACTAGCGACCATCGACAGTATGGTTCACAATAAACACAGCAATAGAGTCAAGCCAACACAAAGACAAAAGTACTGGACTTTAGGAGGCTGACTTTGCCAAAATGGGTGAGTGCCTAAGGAATGCACTAGCAAATGGGCAGGAGGAGGGTGGAAGAACAATGGGAAGAATAAAAACTGCCATCACAGAGGTAACAAGCCTTTGTGTAAGCAAATAAACAAAACAAGACGATGTAAGAAACCACTATGGTTCTCAAAGGAAGTGGCAGTGAAGGTTCAAGAGAAAAGAAAGCATTCAGAAGTACAAAGAATCGCAGAAGGAGCAGGACAGAGAACTGTATCAGTTAAAGCAAAAGGAGGCTGGGAAGGCAGTCAGAACAGCAAAGGCCCAAACCGAGGAAAAGATAGCCAACTCAGTTAAGAAGGGGATAAATCTTTTATAGGCACATCAGGGAGCAAAGGAAGACCAAGGAGGGATAGTGAGGCTTGATAAAGGGAGGGAGGGTGGGCAGAAGGAGACTGTGAAAGGCAGAGATACTAAACAAATATTTTGCTCAGTATTTACAAATGAAGAGGGGAGGTACATAAAACAAACAGTAGTAACACTCTGGATACAGAAGTTGATACCAGCCCATTTACAGAAGAAAGGGTTCTGAAAGAACTCTAAAACTGAAGGTGGACAAAGCAATGGGGCCTGATGGGATTCATCCAGAATTCTAAAGAGCTAAGGGTAGAACTAGTGACACCACTGACTACCCTTTTAACAAATCATGGGAGGATGGGGTGGTACCCGAGGACTGGAGGAGGGCAGATGTGATTCCCTTCACAAAAGTGGGAGCAAGGCAGAAGCAGGAAACTACAGACCTGTTAGTTTAACCTCAGTGATAGGGAAAATGATGGAATCACTCTGAAGGAAAGAATTGTCAAGTATCTAGAGGCCAGAGGGACAGGACCCTAGGCAGCATGGATTCACAGCGGGAAGGTCATGCCAGACGAATCTGATAGATTTCTTTGACTGGGTGACCAAAGTAGTTGATCAGGAGGGCTGTGGACATGGCCTACCTAGACTTTAGCAAGGCATCTGACACAGTCCTACACAAAAGATTAATATACAAGTTAGCCAGCTTGGGAGTGGGTCCCAAGATGACAGCCTGGGTAAAGAATTGGCTGGAGAATAGGACACAGAGAGTAATAGTAAATGGAGTCCATTCAGAAGAAAGGAGGGTTACTAGTGGGGCACACGTGAGGTTCGAGTATTAGGACGGTCCTCTTCAATGTCTTTATGTTTACATTGGAAGGACTGGAAGGAAAGCATGTCTCTTTGCAGATGACACTAAGATCTGCAACAGAGTTGATGCACAGGGTGGGGTGGAAAGGATGAGAAGGGACTTGGCAAGGTTAGAGGAATGGTCAAATGTATGGCAGCTTAGATTCAATGCTAAGAAGTGCAGGTAATGCACCTGGGAAACAAAACCCAGGGAAGAGTATACAATGGGGGTGAGATACTAACAACAAAATGGAAAGGGACCTGGGGGTAGTCATATCAGATGACCTAAAGGTGGGCAAGCAATGTGAGAGGGCAGCAAGGAGGGCTGGGGGTTACTGGGATGCATAGGGAGAGGCATCACCAGTAGAAAACAGAGAGTTATTATCCCTCTGTACAGACAGCTGGTGAGACCCCATCTGAGTACTGTGTGCAGTTCTGGGAGACCCAATCTCCAAAGACATAGACAGGATGGAAGCTGTCAGAGGAGGGCAACTAAAATGGTGCAGGGTCTGCACCAGAAGACATATGAAGAGAGACTTAAGGAGCTTAATATGTATAGCCTCGAGGAAAGGAGGAGAGGGGACATGACAGAAACTTTCAAGTACCTCAAGGGAATCAACAAAGTCCAAGAGGTAGAATCTTTCAAAAAGAGTGTGCAAGAACAAGACGGCACAATTTGAAGATGGGGGGTGGCTCAGAGGTAATTTAAGGAAGTATTTTTCACAGAGAGGGTTGTGGATGCATGGAATGGCCTTCCAGAGGAGGTTGTGGAGTCAAAATCAGTGGTGGAATTCAAGCATGCATGGGACAGTCATAAGGCAATTCTAGGGTGTGGGGGTAAGAAGAAGTAGGCTGCTGGTTAACTAGGATCTGCAGCTTATCCAGTAGGTAGGGAAATGGGCAGACTGGGTGGGCCAAGCGGTCCTTATCTGCCGTCAAATTCTATGTTTCTATGGAAGAATGTGTCCTAGAGATCCAGGGAACAGAACCACAAGCCTTACTCTGGGGATGGTATAATCTGCTTCAGAGTGACTAACCAGAACTTACGCTTCCACACGAACTGAATCAGGTCATGCAGATCCAGTATGCAGCACCAGAAACCCCATCCATTTCAGGACCAGGAAATACCTGGATATGTACCCCTGACTTGCCAGGGAATCTGGGATATGGTCTGTTACTCCTTCTTCAATGAGCTGAGCAATTTCCTCCGTGAGAATGGACAGTCTGTCCTGTGACACTGAGGACTCCCAAGGAGTGTGGAGTCACCAAGGTAGAGATCTTTGAAGTCTATATAATACCCTCTGCCTAACACTTCCAGTACCCTCTTGTCTGTAGTAATTACAGACCAATGTGGCCGGAAGTGATGCAGCCTTCCTCCCTATGTGAGCTGGGTCAGTGACTGGATGGGTGGGAGGATGACACCCTCAACCTGTCACTGAGGCAGCTTTGGAAGGAGCATTGACCGCTGAGACCAGAGGGGCACCACTTTCTCTACCCCACCTCTTGGCCCTTGAAACACCAAACCTGGGCTTCTGGGAACCAGGCTTAGTATTACCAAAGTTGGAGCTACTGTTGAGGCTGATGTGGCTGCAAAGATTGGTACTGGAGGGTCTTCTTAGGCTTCTGGGCCTTAGGGTCCTTCTGGGATTATGCCAAAGAATCTTGGGTGGCACTGGACTTCTGTATTCTAGTGAGATGTTCCTCTGCCCCAGGGCGAAGATGTCGGTGCCCAGGAATGGGACATCGGCCAGTTTGTGCTGGGTATTCTCCGTGAAAGTGGAAAGTCACAGGCAGGCCTGTGATGTATTGTGACAGCTGATGCCATGGCACGGGGCACAAGAGTCATCCATGTCCAAAGTCATCTGGAGCTGGTGTTTAGCCAGCACTTCACCCTGGTCCCTGGTCAACTTCACCTCAAGTTGCTAGTTAGCAGGAAGGTGAGGAAGGACATTATCCAGCACTTCCAACAGGGAGTGACCAAAGCTGGCCATCATCATGACATAGCTCCTCTGGCAGAGACCAAGGGAAGAAGCAGCATAGATCTTGGCTACATGGTCAAGCTTCTTAGTCTCCTTATCAAGGATCTTATCCACATACCCTTGGCCACCTGACTTCAAGAAAGCAGAGTCCAAGACCAATCCTTCAGCAGAAGGGTGGTCCAAGAACCCTGAAAGGGATCTTGTAGGGACCATGTAATGGCAGACCATACAGGTGGAGGGTGCTGGGCAGGGTGCTTGACGCTGCCAAAGCTCCAGAGCTGGTCTCAAGATGGCCTCTGCCACAGGAAAGGCAAACACTGGAGATTTATCCTTGTCCAAGATATCAGTGAAGGAGTACTTAGCCCTCTTCTAAACTGGCTCCAAGGCACACTCATGGACTCCAACAGGAGGTAGAGGAGAACCCCAAATGACACCACCCATAGTTGGTGTGCACTTCATCGACCGACCTATGGTTGTAAGTGTGAGTCCACAGTGACAACATGGATGACCCTCAGAGTCATACAAGGACTCTTGAAGACAGCCCTCCACCATTTGCTGCTGTACACCACCCAAGTGTCCTCCGACTGGGTAATTTCTACTGACAGCTGGCCTAGTAAGCCAACCGTAGCACAGGAGTCCTTAGTTGGGGCTCCCACCAAGGGCTGCAGTGGTGACACCTAGCTGAAGATGTAACTGCATAGTCATAACTGGTGGCTGCCAGGTGACCAAAGGTCCAGTGGGTAGAGCCCTATTCATCCCTTCTAACTATTGCACAACACAGAAACATAGAATTTTACACCAGATATGGACCGCCTGGCCCATCCAGTCTGCCCATTTCTCCCTACCTGCACTATTACATCAGACTGTGCCTGATCTACATCTCTTTCTCCCTCCCCTTTCCTTTCCACTATGATTCCTTTGTGCTTATCCCATGCATTCTTGAACCCCACCATTTTTTTCCCCCATCACCTCCGCTGGAAAGCTGTTCCAGAAATCCACCACTCTTTTTGTGAAGAAGTACTTCCTTACATCTCTCCTGAATCTACCCCCCACCCAAAGACACTTGAGACTTTAGATTGCATTTTAAATCACTTTACTTGTGCAAAATAGCAAAGGAATATGCAGAAGAACTTACATAGTAGCTTCTGTTCTCACCCTCTGCAGATTGTATGAGAAGCCTTTGGAACCATGCTTTCCTGCTTAAAACAGAACCAGCCTAAATTTTTATAGTGTGCATGCATATGTGTTATATATATATATATATATATATAATATGTATATCTATATCTATATCTATATCTCTATATAGAGGTATCCACTTTGAAAGTGGAAAGTCACAGCCAGGCCCTGCAATATATCCCGACAGCTAATGCCATGGCATGGGCATAAGAGTCATTCATGTACAGTCATCTGGAGCTGGTGTTTAGCCAGCACTTCACCCTGGTCAACTTCACCTCAAGCTGCAAGTTAGCAGAAAGGGATATACCACGATGCTTTGCATTATAGGTGTACGTGTTATTTTGTATTTCTTGAAAACCTAGCTTTGCTGTCAATGCCCTTTTGGGATAGCCCTTGCCTCAGTGCTTTTGTGCTGAGCCTGAGATTCTCTGTCTTTTTAAGGCTGCATGGGCAGAGCCATGCTGACTTATTGCTGTGAAGTAGAATAGAAAGGGATTTCACTGGACACTTATGCTGTGTGCATCTGCAGTCCTGCAGTCATGTTTACAGCATTGGTTCTCCACTTCACCGCCCTCTGCGGACCTCACAACCCTCCTTCCCCTCTTACAGGGTACTGAAGAAATAGTTCTCTAGAGTTTTTAAAACACAGGGTATGATCACCATTTCCAAGCCTATTCTGCTGTCAGTTGCTTATATAACTGGCAGTAGGGACCCTAGGAACTCTGAGTCTGACCCCCTTTGTTTTCAGTGCTGAGAAACGGATTGTGTAGTACAGTTTCAGCAAGGTGCGTTACTGTGGATTGAACTGAAAATGTAGATTGTCTGTGAATTCTTCCTGTATCTGGAGAATACTTTATACTTGTGCTTTAGCCCTGTTTGTATGTATGTTGAAAATAAACATGGTTTGCTTTCCTCAGCATATGCTGGTAGCAAACAGTAAAACAAAACTCTGTGACACTTAGCAAGTACTCCTGCCTGTCAGTGTTTGTCTTGATGATGACAGTGGATTAGGCTTGCAAGAGTACAGTTCAGTGAAGGTAAACAGCATTTTCCTTGTACCAGTAATGCAGGAACTCATTTCACTTACTTGTATAACTGCTAGCAAAACATAGGAGCCACATACCTCATTAGAATGTCAGTGAAGCATACCAAATGTTACCTCCACTGTTAGCACATTCCTCTGTAAATTAACCCATTCACCACTGAGTTCAGGATAGATTCTTGTAGGAATTCACAGACAAGTTTCCAGCAGCACAGAAATATAGTAGTTGATGACCCAGCATGTTATGCATTTTCCCAGTTAACAGTACTAGTTCTGCTTGGGTTGCTACTAGTTGTCTCCACATAGTGATCTCTGTGCTGTTAGTATAGTGAACAGCATTTCAAGGCATCAGGTATGCATGAACTGAAAATAGTGTGTGATGAGGTATAGGCATTTCAGGGTTATATTACCCTTATTGGTCATATAGTAGCATAACATATACCATCTATACCCATATTACCTTCAAGAAGGCAGTATAGTGTAGTGGTTAAGGGCACTGAGCTGAAGACCTGGGTTTGAATCCCATTAGCCCTTACTTGCATACGTCTGTGAACCTGAGCTACTGAATTAACTTCCTTGGGCTCACAGGTCGCTTCACACAAAAAAAGTTACAGCTTAGTGTGCTTTTCCTGGCTGAACAATTCCCTCTTCCCCTTCCCTGCCAAATTACAGTAAACTAGAATTTGATTAGGTGGGTTCACATAATTTCTGCATTGAAAGGATATTATATTAGACGTGTGTACAGCACCTGATCACTTTGAGTGTCTGGCATACTGTGGCGTGAAGTGTAGCTAAGGGTTCTTCTAACAGAAGTGAGCGCTGTGTGCATTTACTGTATACATGTACTATTTGATAATATGTAGTCATGTTTTCATCCAGTCATTTGCCAATGGTTATTATTATAAGTATGCACTGTGCTGGATCAATTTGGCAATCACGCTGAAGGTATGTCATACTGTGCAGTGAAGTGCATTGAGGGGTCCTTATATTACTCTGATCCTAGTGGTTGCTTTTTTTATCTATAGGTATTTAAAATTATTACAGTTGGATGATTCATCTTGTGATACTATATAGTACCTAGCACTGTCACTTGCCCACAAGTTAGCAGGCAGCAGTCCATGTCACTGGTTGTGCTTTAACTATGAGTTGCGTGGTAACTATTTAAAAGTATAGAGTATCACTTGATCATGTTTGTTTAGTAAGCAGCAATGCACAGTGTAGGATCTGCGTTACCTACAAATAGTGTGACAAGTATTACCAGGTGGTGCTAAAGTAAATCATGGGTCATGATTCAAATGCTAATGCTTTCTATGTAGCTGCTTCTCCTGCTTAGGGAAAAGAGGGTGCTGAAGTACTACAGGACAGGACAGGAAAGTGCTGAACAGTACCATATAAAACTGTATTTTGTTCTTTTCAAGCTACCATTACATGCTGTATTGTGTCAACTGATACTGGTTGTCTGTTACTGGACTACTTGAGATGCAGTGGGAACCCAAGCAGGTACAAATTAGTAAGCCAAACCACTGTTTACTACTTTCAAGTAGGAGATCCTGACAGACACTGAGACATGAGGGGCTGAGATCGGCCTGGCTTTGTGATTGCTATAAGCTCAGTGGATTAAAAGGAACCACATTCAAAGATCCAGAGATGAAGTGTGAACCAGCAAGAAGGCACTGTACCTGGGGTTCAAGGGAGGGGTGGTGCAGAGGGGATCAGCAGAGAAGGTACAGAGGACAGGAAGGAAGGTGGAGGGCAGTACTCTGTAATGGAAGTATAGCAGCAATATTCCTTCTCGTAATATGGGTAGCTGTGGTCTGTCACAGATGCAGGTACCAGGGACAGTTATGAGCAGGGATCGTCAGGCTAAGAAGGGACACAGAAAAGAGGGTTGGTGAGGGAGTATGTAAAAATGTGGAAAAGAGCAGAACTGAAAAGGTGGTGAACACATGGGTGGAGAGAGCAAGGAGATACTGGGAGGAGTAATGGGGACAAGAGTGCATAGTACCCATATAGACCAGTAGACACCATGACTGGGGAGTGGCAGGAAGTAAGAAGAAAGGGAAGGGTTGGTAGGACAGCAGATCAGTTACTTGGCACTGCCAAGAAGGGTGGCACAGAGGTTTGGGCAGCTGCTGGATAGATTGAATCGAATAGAATACATTTCTGGAGGTGCTCAGGGACCGAGGGCACTGGTGGATATAGATGATAAGGCGGCACAGGTGAGGAGGACAACATGAAGGAAGGGGTCATGGGAGTTTAATACCAGGGGTACAGAGGTACACTAAGGTTGTCAAATGCATAGGTGAGAAGGTATAGTTAGGGAGGGAGAAATACAGGACAGAGGCTGGAAAGGAAAAGAAGTTGAAGAGTTATGGCAGCATACAGGGAGCCCTGGGAGGTGAGTGCTGCAGTTGATTGCAGGGGGCAGCTGGAGGACAATGGACTGCAAGGGGAAAGAAGACTGGGAGAGACAGGTTACAGTGCAGATAGGAGGGCTAGCAGGTTGGACACAGACATAAAGGGTGTGGGATGTATCACCAGGGGCAGGCGGGGTGATAGTAAGCAATGAGTAGGAGGAAGACGATGAACCACATTTGTTTCACTCCCAAATCATCTCTGATGTCTGCCAGTTGTCTCCTCACCTTAGCACTTTGCCCACCTTCCTGAAGTCCGGCCTTTGAAAATAAAGATTTTTGTCTTAGTTGGGGTGCTTTTAATGCCCAGATCCAGCTGGAACCACATTGTCCAAAGGTCAGTCCCACCCAGGGGCTACCTCACTGATACTTCCTATGCATGCTCCCCATTTATGAGCACTAGATAGAAACATACACTGTGTCAGCAGATAAGGAGCACCAGGCCCATCTAATCTGTCCACAAGCCCCTACTTAGTTTTGTTTCTTCTGACCCTACTAGGTCAGCAGCTTTCTTGTCCAAGCCCCTCTCCTTACCTCCCATCCTTATCTCATGGTATTCTTGCCATCTCTTCACCTCCTCCTGTACCAATACTACTTATGTGCTTTCAGATTTCACTGCTTCTGGTCATCCTGAAACTGACTTGCAATATGTAATTACCAAAGTATAAATATCTATTCTGTTAGCTGTTATATTCTGTTTTAGCTGCTTGTGTTCATTCCAAAACTGCCCTGCAATATGTTATTACCAAAGTGTGTATATCTATTGTGTTAGCTGTTATAAACTATTACTTTTATATTTCTGTATGTCTTATGATTCTTTATCCCCTACCTACTGTATGTAAATTTTGTTATCACTGTAACAGAATTCCCTTGTTAGTTTTTGCACTGTACTGTATTGTCTGTTGCTGCACTCTCTTGGGTCAACCTGAAAAAGGAACTGTAATTGTCTCAGTGGACTTACCTGGTCACCAAAACTCAATAGATAAATACATTTTTCTTTTCTCTCCTGCCTCTGGGATTCCTTTTGTCTGTCCCATGCATGTTTCAAACCCTTCATACTGCTTGTTCCCACCATCTCCTGTGGCAGATTATTCCATGCATCCACCACCTCTCTGTGAAGAATTTCCTCATATTCCCCCTCAACCTGCCACCCTCCAATTTGATATCATGCCCCCTTGTAAAACTGAAATAAAATGGCATTGAATTGAATTGAAATTGTTCTTGTGCTCCTCTGAAATTGGAAGATGTTGCACCCCTGCACCTTGTTTATGCCTTTAAGGTACTTGAATGTTTCCATCGTATCACCTTTGATCCCTCCTGTCTTCCAGTAAGTACATAATGAAATCCCTCAGTCTCTCCTCATATGTTTTCTGGTGCAAACCCTGCACCATCTTTGTTGCCCTTCTCTGGACCGCCTCCACCCTGTTAATATCCTTTTGAAGATGTGATCTCCAGAACTGTACCCATTACCCTAGGCGAGGTCTCACCAGTGTTTTATACAATGGCATTACCGCCTCCATCCTTTAACTATTGATAACCTTTGCCTATGTACCCCTGCATGCCACTGCCCTCCCTGCTGCCTTTGTACTCTGCTTAGACACTTTTAGTTCATCTGAAATGATAATCCCCAGATCCCCATCTTTCTTGGTGATGGTCAGCAGTTCCTCCCCCCATAGATCAATTACTATTTGTTAATTGCTATTGGCATAAGCACCACATGCTGCATAACTCAGTGGTTGTGTTCCATTATTAGGCTATAAGAACAACCTCATTGTTTCATACTTCCGCCTTATAACAGGTCACAGTGTAATCCATTCAGAAGTTTGATTACTTTCTGAAACCTCCACAGCCACAGCCGTGGATACCCAAACACTTTTTTTGAAGTTTGGTCTGCTAGACCACCAAATAACAGTCACATACAGAGTTCACAGATTGTGCAACTTTGCTTTATTGTTGTATTGATGCTTGTTACTGGAGATGTGGCTCAAAGTTATCATGAACAACTATATCTTTAAGAGGTAACGGAACATAAAACTGTTAAACTTACCATTGCTTTGAATGTGGGCTGCATCTCAAAGTTCAATGTAACTCACTAGCTTCACAGTAAAAGACAAGCATGTATGTCTTTCTCTTGTGACTATCCATTTGGTAAGAGGGTCAGATGTACCCTTGGACACCAGAGAATGTGTTAACTTTAACAAGGCCAGCAGACTCAGGTGGATATTGTTATTGCTTGGCAGTTCGAAAGAAATATTGAGCTGCTCAAGGTTCCATTAAAAACAATTTCCCTGTAGATTGCTCCTAACCCCTGTAAAATAGCATTATGCAGCTTTGTTGGCTCTGACCAGAGTTTGTTTACATAGCAGCGGGTCATCTCAACAAATATCACAGAGTACCTTTGTGAATCAGCATGATGAAACATGCAACCTTGACAATGAGTGACAGATGGTTGTAGTAATAAGAGCACAAACCCAGCGCTTTGCTCCAGCTGGAGTTTCAAAGGGGATAAAGTGAAAATGGGCACAGGAGAGCTTTTCAAACCGGTAAAATCTGTTCAATTACCAGACAAGAACCGGTTTAGTTGATTAATTGTACTCAAGATAACTGGTTAAAGTTGAGCTCCAATACATTATACTTTGATATTGGAATTAATTAGTATAAGATAGTTACAAACCCATTTAAAGGGTTAGCTGCAAATGTTCACTTTTAGAAGGCAACACATGTGTGAAACCCCCAATAATAACTCTAGTCCGGTAACAAAATTGGTATTATGGTACTGTTTTAGTATTAACAAGCCTACGTACCATGTCAGGAGCAATGTGGCTAGAACATATAATTGTTTTTAACCATACTCAGAGTTCCATACTGAGATGCTTCACAAACGTATTGATTCTGTTTTTTTGAAATACATTTTAAACAACATGAGCATCTCTAATTGTTTTGTGCAGTTCCTTATCTTAAATAATAAATTGTAAAGCAATGAAAAAAGTTTTGTGCTGACTATGCAAAAAGTAATCACTTAAAGACCATGTAATGTATACATGTTTGAGTCCCACTTTGGAACTCGAAAAAGTTAGCAAGTGCAATTTCAAAAAAAAAGTCTCCTTATAACCCATAATATACAATACAAAAATGTTTATAGAAGAATTAAAAACTAAAAAACACTTATTGCAGGTAAACAGTAACGAAAGTGATGCAACATACATGTGAATGAGAGATTTATCATACTACAAATAATTCACTGTAACAGTTCATACAGATACATTGTCACTCGTTCAGGGAATTAATACTACTACTAAAACACATGAAATGCAGCACAATAATTTTTGAAACTTTTTCAATGCTAAAGTATTTATAAATACAGCTTATACATTATCTGATGCCCTTATATGTCATAAATCATTACAGAAAAACATTCATTGATAACTCTTCATTAAGGCTGATTGGCAACAGACTTTATAAATTGGATATCCATTGACATTCTCGTTGGAGCAAAGTTTTTTTTCTGCCCTTCCCCCCACCACCCAAGGATTTGCAGGGATAAACTCAAAAGTCATAAACCTAAGGCTGCTTATATTAGAATTGTGTACCTCTCTAAAATGTTTGGCCATGCTGCTTTCTCCTCTGTCTTGACACACCACTCAAAGGTGTTCCTGTACATGGATTTTACCACATTGGGCTTGATTCTCAAATGGGATGGAATACCGCAAGCCCTGGGTGCACTGAACACATGGCGCAAAGGGCTTCATGCTTTCCTCGGCCAGCAATCGGGATTCCCAATCCCATGCCACATGCCCGAGTTAGACGGATTTAACACTTAGGACTGTACCAAATAGCCCCATAGAAACACATCATTATCAAAAAGATACTATAGGCAGTGCATTACTCCATGCATCAAGTGCATTTCCAAAAAAGTTGTCAGCTTTGCAAATTACAACATCATCCCACCATTTGATTTCTGCTAAAGCATCCCTTCCCTCTGATATCATATTTGGGTAAAACCTCTTCCATTTCATTTTAAGTAAGTTGTCACCTTCCATTCTTATGACTTTCTCAAACATCTCTAAAATGGAACATTTATTTGGAGTTGGAACAAAGGTAGAGGAAGGTTTAAATAACTGATTTTTAAGTTTTATTTTCTTTTTGCTTCTTGGTGAGTTGTTCCTTGTCTATTGTAGACAAGGTAAGGTCCATAGTTTGATCTGTTGTTAGATCTTCTAGACTATTGCTTTGCAATACAATTACCAATTTTCATCAATTCCATCACAAAAGTCTGTTTGTTCTATTATTTGCGCTTGCAAATAAAACTCATTATGGTCATCTGCACCAGCTGGCGGTGTTGCCACAGTATTACCTTGGCTGAAAAAGTAGTATTTCAATTGTAATTTATGAAATAGCCTGTACAGTTTAACTTCTACTGTAAATCAGCTTACAGTGGGGATGGGGAAGAAATTCACCTCAGGTTGATATGCTATAAGGCAGTGCATAGATAGGTTTATTATCTGCTTCTGTGACTCTTTAAGTTGTGTCTCGTTTCTTGATCTTCATTTATTTCTTTTGCCTCCCCTCCTCATTCTTCTTTTTTTGATTTTTGACTGCCTTTTTGATGTTTTCTTTTCTTTTTGTACATTTTTTTTTTGTTTTTATATGAGCTTCTACATTTTTCAGAGGATTCAGAGACTCTTGAGTCTGATATAATTATTACTTGCCTTTTATTCTATCATGCTTTCATTTTTGACTGCTTTCTTGATTTTGACCTTGCTCGTGACCTCCCTGTGCTCTTCGATCTGTCTCAAACTGCATCAAGTTGTATACTGAACCTTCTTTAAAAAGAACCTTTAATCTCTTTCCATCTTTCTTCCCTTCCTTTCTTTCATATCTTGTTCAAATTTGGATAGCTTGTGCTGCATCTCTCATTTAGCTCCTTGAACTCCAATTGATTTTTGAAGGATTCTGATTATTTTTGTACTTCTGTAGGGCCCAAGCCCACCCCATGATGGCCTACTGTTGCCAGAGGAGCTCCTTGCAGTTCCTCTGCATCTTCTGCAGTGTCTCTCCTTGCCGAGGATGAAGAGGTCAAGAAGCATTGCCGGCAGCACCTCCCAATTGAGCAAGATTTAGAGCACAAGCATCATTTTAACCTTGACCTCATCCCTTGACCTGGGGACCAATGTTGAGAGAAGCTTTCCAAGGGATGTGATACCACATCCTCAGCCAAGTTCAGTAGCACTGGCTTTGGAGGCCTGACCACTACCTGAGGTCAGTTATGCAGTGATCCATTCGGGGATACTGACTGAGCCACATCTTCCTAGAGCACCAGGGTCTGGGAGGCAATTCATTGTCAAGCTCCTCCAACAGAAAGTTGATAGGCTTGAGAAAAATCTCAACTGCTTGTTCGACTGGTATCAAAGTCAACAAGCCTGATGGGTACCGAGGAGTTCTCAGCCATGCCCTTGACAGAAGGTGGCCTGACCACCACTGAGTGCTCAACCAACATCAAGTGGTCAAGGGAGTCAAGGGAATGGGAGGACTGCAATCTCTCCCGGTTTCAGGAGCTCTGTCCGCAGTGCTTGTGCTTTTTGCCCCAGTGAGAAGGGCTCTCTCCACATGTCTGTGGAACCCAACATATTTCACTGAAATCTCCTGTGAAGGACCCTTCAAAACTGACCTCAGTCAAAAGCAGCACCGAGACCAATGAGGTACTAACCATGGCAGCAGCTGCCTCCTCCTCAAGAGCCACAAGCTGAGCAATAGACCTTGCAGTCACCAAGCCTTTCTGCAGCTCTTAGATTGATCTTTGGGGACACATTCTGAGTGTCAAATGAGGATGAGTGGGGCTTTTCGATCTTCCTGCAATGCTTGAAGCACTGTCTGACAAAGGACACGATCCTGCCCTCCCAGGCATTACCGGAAGAATACGTGGGGGTTGGTGTTTGACATTTCTGTTGACAAGTCATGCAGAGGGACTTCTGATGACAACATGCAGCCAATGGCCACTTAGCTCGGGAGTTCTCCGCTCAGCCAAATGTTATACTGACAAATAATATAACTAAATAAAGAGCAAAAGTTTCAACCAGCAAGGCAAGAAATGACTTTTAGTAAGGGGGGGGGTGGCAACAGATTTCAAGTTTTGGAGCATAAAGGTGAGAATCTTGAGCAAGAAACATCAGATTCAGAGGCCTCTGCATTTTCGCGGTTGTCCATGCACTCATCGTCAGTGTGAGCACCGAAGTCCAAATCAAGCTCAAAGTCCCAGACTAAGAAAACTAATACCATGGATGCCCAAAACTGATAAAATTCTGGAAGAACTAACATATGTCAAGACTGAATTCCGTACTTTTAAAAAGATTCTGACCTAATTCCAATCGGATTTATCTGACTTGCAAGAAAAAGTAAATACCGTCACGCAGACAACTAATGAGCACACGACCTCCATTACAAAGATGCACAACACCATCCAGCAAATAATTAGTCTGCCAACTTACTATGGATCATCAAGAAGATGCTGAAAACAGACATCATAGGAGAAACATTAGAATTTACCCGGTGCCAGAGAATAGCGAAGGGAATGATGTAGTGGATTTTGTGGACACCCTACTGCACACTTCCTTAACTCTAGACCCTGATCTCCAATTAGAAATTGAAAGAGGACACTGAGCGCTGGAACCCAAGCCCACTGACCACAACGCTTGGCCCAGATCTATTATTGTTTGTTTCCTAAGATTCCAAACTAAAGATTTAATCCTTAAAAAGGCATAATCCCAAGGCAAAGTTTTCTATGGCACTACAAGAGTATTTATGGACAATGATTATGCACCCACCATGATGCAAAGAAGGTGGAAGCACATACCTCTGTTTGCTGTATTATGCCAGAACAAGTTGAAATTCTGAACATCCTACCCTGCCCATCTAGTGATCCAATACCTCAATGGACAACAAAACCAACACACTACAGCTAAAGGTCCCCCTCCCATTTTATTTTGTATATCTGCCCTCCAAGGGAGGGAGATCGGTGGAGATGGGGGATACTGGTGGGCCTTGCTTTGTCCCTCCTTCAGGTCTTAGTTTGGGGAGGTGCTGCCTGCTGGGGCGCATTCAAAATTATAGCAGGAGGGTGTGCAGCTATAGAGGAATCTCCTTACACTACTTTGCTTGTATGGTGGGCTATGGCGGGGAGTGGCGGATGTTCCAGTGGGGCGATTACCAGTTCCCAGTAGGGAGTATTTGAAGTACTGGTCGATGCCTGGAGAGAAGCTTGTTAAATAGAGCAACCCTACTCAGCCTAATGCTACTCCTGGAGTTGAAGATTCTGTTGTGGACTGATACATCTTAAATGAGAGACCAGGGATGGGAGAGCTCCCGTTATATAGGGATCCCCACTGGTTTCCCAAGAGTCACAATCAAGGGCAGATGGTGTCCAAATGCAACACAGGATGGGCGGTGGTACGTGGGGGGGCCAGGCAGCTAGCCTGGCACACACGGGTCCCCATCCATTTTGACAAACCCATTAAATAGGGTAGTTATAAACATGGTCACCGCCACCTCCTGTTTTCTTGTATCTCCTGTAAGTCTAGCAAGAATTGGAGCAGTGGTGGTCAGTGTAGACCTGGTGGTCTGTCCGGTCCACAGTCTCCACTTCCTCTGGATCCTGCTAAATAGGGTTCTGCTAACAATATTCCTCTATGTCTCTCCAGGAAATGAAACAGTTTAACTGGGTCTGGCTTCATGACCCCACGGGGAAACTTCGTCCCTACCGGGCATGCTGAGAGAGAAATGGTGAGGGGTAGAGTCGCACACTATCATAGCAAATGAAGGTTTTGGGATGTGCTCCGGGGGGGCAGGTTCTCCTTCTCAGATTGGGGACTTGGGGATGCGGGGCCCACAGTGGAATTCCCATTAAAGATTAGGATCCCCTGGTCCAACCCCCTTGTCAACATCTCCTCCTACCCTGGACCATGGGGGGAGAGGTGGGGGCAGCTCAGATAATGCCCAAGAACATGTTGGGAACTTAGTCAATGACCAGCCATGAATCTGAACATTCCAGGTTTATCCTCAAATCTTGGGACGGCAGGAATATAAGGAGCTGCTTTAATGAGGTGGGATATATCGATTTCTCCGGCCCCTAACTCTTTTCATTCTATTGTAGTATAGAAGAATTATATGACCTGGTGGAACTGAGCTGGACTTGATTCAGAAACTCAGATATATGGACTTTGGTGGACTCGTATAATGCACAGGGACCCTGATGTTAAGATCTGTAAATGCTTTGTTTAGATAACGTGGCGGCTGCCGCTCTCCCTTATAGTATGTCAGATACTGACTGGGAGGAAAGTTGGGAATATCTAGGTACAGAGGCGATGATGCACCTTTTTTTCAGTTTAACCCCACTTCCCTAATCCCTTTATTCCTAATTTGGTTTATATGCTGGCTCTATACCACGCCATTCCTTGTTAGGGGTCTATTGCATCCCAAGGGAGCCGCTTCCAAATTGAGAAGTGCACTTCTTTCTAAACGGCTAATCCAGTCGTTGTAAGAGAGGATGTTAACTATAGCATCCTCACTGATGGAAGTCACTCATACAGTAGTTGTTCAAAACCCCTGGAAAGATGGGAGTTTCAGCTCATTTCCCCATTGTTCTTGTTAACATGGCCCTGTTGGCCAGTGTGTTTATTTCCCTTAACAGGTTGGTTATACCACCTTCTTATACCAGTTACTCATTTTGGTTTTTTCAGTGGTTTAAAAAGAGCACATGGACATAGCTAGTATATCCTCCTACACTAGACACCATCATCGACCTTCGTCTTTATTTTTTCTTTACGACTTATGAAGGAGCATGTTATAGTTGTAACAGGACATTGATGTTATGTGTTCAGCAGATTGCCTTTTTAGTTATCATGTAACAGGCACAATTTCATTCACATCAAGGACTGACGATAATGTGGACATAAGGTTTACTAGTGAATGTGAACCAGTTTTTCTTCACTTTCTTTTCGGGGCGGGAAAGAATGAAGACAACTGCTGACATGGGTAACCCATTCAAAATACTCCCACACATTGTTAACAGACTGCCCTGGTGGATTAAACTTTACAGGATCATCACGCCCCTTAAAAATTATAAACCTAATATGCTGCTACTTCATGAGACACACCTTTCCCCTCTGGAGCACCAGAAATTATTAAAATTTGACTTTTCCCAGATAGCAGAATTGGCATATCACCATGGTAGGCAAAGGGGGGGAGGTAATCTTAGTACCAAAGACCTCTCAATTTGTAGTTTCCCATCAGTACTCAGATGCTGAGGGGCGTTTGGCCTTGGTAGTGGGGTCTACCTGAGAACAGGTGTATACTGTAGCCAGCATATATACAGTATTCCGCCAGGAAGTGATGCTTCATTGATCCAGCTTTTGATAGATACAATCCTTACACATAAGCAAGGACCATTAATTTTAAGGGGGTCTGAACTGTCTACTGAATCCTAGCTTGGACTCCTTGTCTCGTCTCAGCTCCCCTCCCCTTCCTCAGGACAGTGACACCTTCATAAGGTTCTTAACGAGGTGGGTCTGGTTGATGCCTGGAGGCATGCCCACCCCACAGCCAGGAGATTTACATTTTACTCACATGCCCATAGGCATTACTCCTGCTTAGATTACTTCTGTATAAGCACTGAGCATTTGGAACAAGTTAAGTGTGTAGCTATTAAAAATATTTACTAACTGATCATGCTTCAATCATACTCAAATTAGACACAATACAAGAATGGAAAATACATTCTGGCAGCTTAATAATTCCTTGCTGAAAGATCCTATGTTCCAAGATCTGTTAAAAGAAAAATATCGGAGATTATTCTGGATAATGCCTCCCGCAGACATCCCCAAGTCTTATGGGACATACTAAAAGTGGTCCTATGGGGCCATATTATAGCCTATGCCACCAAGAAAAATGTCAGGAGAGGCTAGACTTAAGAATTACAAGATAAATTAAGTTTTTGCAGGACGCACATATGGGGTGACCACTCCCTGGTGGAGCAGATAGCCATTACACAACAAGAAATTCAGAAATACTGACAATTAAAACTGAACAGGCACTGCTTTGGCCACAAAATATTATGAGGAGGGTTACGGGCATCCCCTACCGGGTCATAATGTCATACGCTAATAGCGCACGGCATTATGCGCGAAACCCCGGACCTGTGTGTTCTCCGTGTTGACCCCCCAGAGTTAGAATCCAAGTGGGGGGTCCAGGGGGTGCAGCCCCTCACAGAACAAAAGAAATAAAGAAATCATGCAACGTGATTAAGTCATACGGCATTCTGCCATGCAACATTTTTACCCCGTGCCCGGGCATCCCACATCCTAGCTCATCGCTTCCATAAGCAAACGCGAATGATTAATGTTACTAAAATTAAAGGCCCTCAAATGGGCAAGATGGTCTCGGTGACCTCTCAAATTCTATGCATTTTTCAACAATATTATACAGACTTATATAAGGAGACATCAATACAGGCCATAGAGTACTTCCTGTCTAAACTCAGGCTCCCCTCCTTAAGCCCTCAACAGGTAACACCACTGAACTGCCCAATAACAGCTCAAGAGGTACATAATACCATTAAAAATGGGAAAAGTCCAGGTCCAGACAGGCACAGGGCTGAGTTTAAAAGGCCACATGGGAACACATTAAAGATCCATTTCTCTCAGCCCTCCAAAAGAGTCATTCCACAGCAGAATATCTACCTTTCTGGTCCCAAGCCACAATATCGGCCATATTGAAACCTAATAAACCATCACCTGTGTGACTCATACTGCCCCATCTCTGTATTAAACCAAGACTATAAAATTTAGACAAGCATTTTGGCTCATCACATGGATGAAATTTTACCTACTTTGATTCACCCAGACCAATCGGGCTTTATTAAAACCAGGCAAACTACTGATAACATTAAATAAACCCTATACCTAATAAACCATGCCTATGTCTCTAATACTCCATTAATGATCCTACGCCTAGATACACAGAAAGCATTTGAAAGGGTCTCCCACCGTTTTTATAGCAAACTCTTTCTAAATTTGGTTTTCCTGGTAGTTTCATAAAAAATATTAAGGGGATCTATGCTAGCCCGTAAGCCTCAGTAAAGATTAATGGCTCCCACTTAGCCCACCTCCCACTGAGTCAGGGGACAAGGAAGGGGTGCCCTCTGTCCCCCTACCTTTTTGCTCTCTATGCAGAGTCTATTGTACAGCACCTCCGTCAGCAGAGAGGGATCCAAAGGTATCAGGTGGGGGGCCAAGAGCATAAAGTTGCATTTTACGCGGATGTGCAGATGATCCTTTACTATACCAAACCAACCCGGAGTCCTCCCTCAAGGCACTGGAGCAGAATCTGGTGGAGGCTGAAGAGGTAAAGGGCTATAAAATTAACTCAAGTAAGACAGAGACTTTGCTTGTACAGGATTCTCCATTGCCCTTTTTGAAGCTCAAATATTAGTATAAATGGAATAGATTTTCTATTAAGTACCTGGGCACACATATTCCACCTGACCCAGAGGAAGTATTCTCCCTCAATTATAATTTGCTTTATGCTTAGGTCTGGGAGGACCTGCAGACGTGGTCTCACTTACCAATATCACTCCTTAATAGAATTCAATCAGTACAAATGAACCTATTGCCAACACTTCTATACTTAATGCAAAACATCCCATTGCCATTCTTGGGGAGGGAAGAGATTAGATGGAATAGATTGATCTCAGCATACCTTTGGCAAGGAAAGCGGCCAAGAGTGGCACTGCGTAAACTACAATTGCCAAAAGAAAGGGGTGGCCTGTCCTTACCGAACTTGTAGAACTATGCACTGGTGGCTCAATTGACTCATATGCTACAGCGGCTGTGTCCCCTGCTGCAGACCCCACAGTGAGTATCAGTGGAGCTGGCAATCTCGTCTCTACCATTAGATTGTACTACTTTCTTCCAATCCACTAGTACTGTTATCTCACAGAAGAGCTCTTTTTATAAAAAAAATATTTTACTCCAATGGGTGAAATATTTTAAGAATCCAGCGAATCTGAGTGGGGGTGGATGGGGCTCCCTGCCTGGATACTGCTTTTACACCTTTGCAACTGGATCATGGTTTCAGAAACTGGCTCAGGGGGGGTCTTGCACATGCTTCACAGTTCTACGACAATGGTGTGTTTAAATCATTCCACCAATTGCAAACTGAGTTCCCGTTACCCCAAAGAGACTTTTACAGATATTTACAAATGCGCCACTTCCTGAGCTCTACTTTGGGCTTAGATATCTTTAGTTATCCCCAGGGCCACTGGAAAATTGCGGAAAAGGTTACCCAAAGTTGTGGAGCATTTTGTAAAAATTGCAGTAAATTGAGGGGGGTTCTACTATAGATCCCAAGTGCTTCACAATAAATCTTTTAATGTTTTCTGCAGCATATATTCGTCAGCATAAATTGCTAAATGAACACACTGACACCTGAATATGTTTAAAACATAAAGAAAAGTTTATGTTCCTAAAAAGAATATTAAACTGATAAGCTATAAGTAGCGTTGCTTATCTTCTAAAATTAAAATATCTGCCTCATACAGTTCTAAACAGATTCTGTAAAGTGAGCCACAGCGAATCAATACTAAATAAATCCAGACGAAATATTTTTTTTTGTTTCTGGCTGTAGAATAATGAAGCCTAATCAACAGCTGTTTACAGTGCTCTGCCAGGTATTCACCCACTTTGGTACAAGACAAAATAAGCAGACAGAGTGGTGAATAACTGAGCTTTAGTAAAATGTTATTAAAGTGTTTCATGGTCATAATTTGTACTGTAGGTACTGTACACTATTTTGAAATCACATATTTAAACATTAAATCTAGAGTTATTGGGAGGCAGTATAATCTAGAGTAAGAGTAACAAACTAACAAACTGTGAATGAGCTGACAACATCTAGCAGACCGGGTTTGATCCCCACAACCTCGACTTGCATACTGTGTGATTCTGAGTAAGTCACTTAACCTCCTCAGTGCTCCTGGGTTGTACCTGAAAACAGGCACTTGGGCCTAGTGGGCCCACGTGGTTACCACAAATGTAAAAAATACCAATATATTTTCACTGCATCATACAGTAGTCGGGTACCTGTAATTTGCCTTTGTTTTATTCTGGCTGCAATGATTTTGTTTAGTTAAATATAAATGTTAAGATACATTTTGTGTTTTATAAGCTAGTTTTAGACTTTAGTCAGGATTTTTATTGTAGTCTTTGCATGTGAGCATCTAGAGGGTAGTTGCTAAGACTGAGATCACTGTTAGCAACTAGCTTATTTAGGTTTAAAATCGGCAGGGCCATCATAAATCCTCAGTTGTTTGAATCAAAACTAGTCTGAATGAAAGTATGCTCACAAGGAATAACTTGCCCTGCCACTTACAAAAAGGCGTCATAGTTAGCACCCCATTTAAGTGAATGGGATCATTTGCACCTTTTCTCCCATTTTTTGTTTCAGTCTGTGTGGCAACAAAACATTTTTTGATAGACTGCTTCAACACAAAACAAATGTTAAGTGTTTAAGTGTACTCTTGGCCAGTGGATTTTGAAACCAAACAAGACAAGGATTCAAAAGAAATCAGTGTCACATAAAACCCTTGCACTGCGTTGTTTCAGCCAAACCAAGTCTGCATGCAAAATTGTCAATATATTTGAGAGCATTTTATTAAAATGTTAATACTTTTACACAGGTCAATATAAAAACTCAAAATTGCAAGAAATTGCAGAACATGTCAGTTTTTAGGAGAATGGTGAAAATTAGGATTCCACAAAAATTAGGGCACAATTTTCCAGTGGCCCTGGTTATTCCCCAGTGTTCATATTACTTTTGTACCTTCAGGGTGAATCAACTCTTCAACACCTGGTGGCACTGCCTTTACAAAGCCTTAACATGCTCCCCAACAACCCTATGGCAGGGTGTTCATACTGTCTGGGAAGCTGAGTTGCAGAGAAGAATTCACACCACAGGACTGGCTGTGGATCTGGCACAGGCAACAACGAACCACAGGTTCTTATACCTGGGAGAATTAGGGGTGGAAAGTTGTGGCTAGGTTCTTTTGAACCCCACAGATCACAGCTAACTTCCTCCCTGGCAGGGACTCATCATGCTGGAGGGGAGGTGGGTGTGAGGTTTCTACACACACTTGCATCTTTTGGTTCTGCCCGGTATTTTCTCACTTCTGGGGAGATCTGGATGCTGTTCTAATAGACTTGTTTCTGAAGTTGGGGCATTTAACCCCTACACTTGTAATCGTATTACATTTTACTAGACAGTTTAAAACAAAACACAAGATATATCTGGTGAGTGTTCTTCTGGTAGCAATAAAGAAGGTGATCACTAGGAACTGGTTACAACTGAAACCACCTCGGTCTGGCAATGGGAGGACTTAGTATATAAAATACATAAATTGGAACACATGACTGCTAGATCATAGGGCAAACTCCAGGCCCTTATGAACGCTTGGACAACTTGGTTTCTTTATATAGCAACCCGGAGGCCAGAGCAGATTCCATATAATTTTCTGGTGATGCTGAGGTGCAATTTGGGCCCAGACATTCCCCTAATAGAAGGGATGTTGTGAAGCTGGAGACCCTTGGGGTCTTGAGTAATTAGAACAGACACCACTACCCCCACCATCAATGGTTTGAGATATTTCCTTTCTTTCCTGAATATTTAAGTTAGATCACAATGAATTATCCTCCCCCCACTCAAACCTGGTTAGGCGTTGGTTTTCGACTTATGGTTTATTCATTGAACTAAGTTATGCTGTATAACGGATTGTTGGAAATTCTGTTTTTGATACTGAAATGTCTTTGTAGCACCTATCCATGTTTGTTGAGATAAATGCTCCTTGAAAAAAACCCAATAACTATTTAAGTTTAAAAAAAAGATATGGATCAGGAATTGAGAATTCTAAAGACTGAAAAACAAAAAAATGTGTGAGTTTAAACATCACTGTTTCTGTACTGGTTGTTATGGAAAAAGGGATACTGCATATGTGCAGAAATCTAAAGATTGTAAGGTAATATTAGAAGAAAATTAAAAGAAAGTTTGGGAAACCTGTTTTTTAAAACAGTCTCCCTCTTAAAAAGGGGGTTATGCGACAGGGTTGAATAAGGCCCTGTCCCATTAGTTATGCAGAAAGAATTAAAGGCAAGGATCTGTTCTATCCTCTCCATTTCTGTCTCTTGTCTGTCTTATTGTGCAATCAAATTTTCTTGTGAGACCTATGAACTGATCACTCTGACGGTCTCGCAGTTCTTTGCCTCCCACTATCTCCCTGTCTTCACTTGCTGTGTCTTGCTGTTTCTATTTTTTCTTCCTCCTTGTTTATCTGTGGTGGTAAAATATATGTGAATCTGTATGTGACACTGGGATCCCTTTGTTTGCCAATGTATATACCTGAACAACAACTACTCCTCCACCTCCTCACTGCTTATGCACTAACTCCCCTTCCCCCCACTGTAGTGCCCTAATACTGCAGTCACTCAAGATAGAGTGCATACCCAAAGGTTGCCCATACAAACTTTGCTACTGTCTGCTGCCATCCAACCAAGACCACGCTAGGTCTCTTTATAGTTGTATCTGTCATTATGTATTTTACTGTACCATATTTACTGCTTCCTAGCCTTCTGGCTAGTTGTTTACACTACTTGTGAGTACTCTGTACTATGTAATTACCTGAACTTTCTACAAATGCGTTAATATATTGTGTCACACTTTATCATATTTACCCCCATATAATTGCCCATAACCTGTAGCACCTGCAACAAGGCTCCACTTGAGCCAACTAAAACCGTATTGTCTGTAGCTGGCCCAGTGGCGCTGAGGGTTGAGGCGCCAGATGCCACACCTTGCGCCATGCTGGCGACCAGGGTTCAGACGCGAGCCCGGGCTGCCAGGGGTCGGCAGGGGAGGGATAGGATGGAGCATCCAGAGGACTGCTCTCCTATCCCAGGGAGGGATCCAGGGTTCTATCACTCTGTAACGGCCCCTGGTGATGACCAGGGAATGCTACCAGAGTGGTGTAGAGAGGGGGGTGGAGTACAGCAGAAGTCAGCTATGCGCCTGGAAGTCATTGCATGCCAGTACCCACAGGGAGGAAACAGTGGAAAAATCGGGCTCCCGGTCAGACAGCATGAGCTTCCAACCCCGCTGGCCGACACAAATGGTGCCTCCTCAGCTGGATCCTGTTCGGTGAGTTGAGCTGGGGTAGCTCCTCACCACCCCGCCATGGGGGGTAATTTGTGGGGGGTTTGAGGAGGATGACGTGATCTCGGTGTTTGGACTAGGAGGTCAGTCGGGATGTATCGCCGACCGGAACCTGGGGAGAAAAAAGTATAACAACAACAAAAAAAAAACCTGTATTGTCTCCTGTATTGTCCCCAAATGATGTGGAACCTTTGCAAATGAGCAATTTGTGCTCAATGATTGTTACTGAATTTTACAATACATAAATAAATAAATATAATTGTATTGTATTGTTTTGTTGAAATTATTACAAAAAGCTATTTGGAACTCAGGGGGTTAACTTTCAGATGCAGTTTGACCTCCACAGATTCTGTGCAGAGCTGTCAACAGGAAATTTGTTTCAGGACACCATGTTCTATTTTGTTCACCTGCAGGAAAGAAACTGACAAGAACTCTGATACATTTTGTGTGAAAACAGGACATCTCTTTATGAGATCAGGATGAAAAAATTAATTGCTAGGCAAAGACTTCTTATAAAAAGAGCAATCTTTTGTTAGAGAGACAAACTGAGAGACTGAAATTTAGAAAAGAGATGCCCTCAGAAGAAGGACTTTGTTTGTTTGAACTGCCGAGGTTTAAAAAACATTCTGCACAATTTTATTTCATTATTATTGGAAATAATAAAATGCTATTTACAAATGTTATCACTGCTCCTGGTTTTCCTATACTTCCTGACCTGTGCCTGAATGACACATGCTAAAAGCCTCTATAATATTTTTCAGAAATTTATGCAGTTCAGCTAGCTTCAGCTTGGCTCTGTGTCATCAGAACTATAGACCAAAATGCTTTTGGGCCTTGTTGGGCTATCAAGGTCCCATATACCATAGAACTATTTAGTACCACGTAAACCTTCTATCATGGTTCAACTTTCACTTTCCTGATCATGACAAATTAGCATCGCGCTCTGCTACTGGCTGACAGCTGATGATCACCTGATAGCTGTCATAGACAAATACTGCAGTCAGCTATAGTTCTGTTTTTCACTTTCAGTGCTGAGATTTAGAGAAGGCTGCAACATGTCCCTGGTGAAATGGCTAAACACTTCAGCAAAAAAAAAAACAGCAAAGCATGACTTCTCAGCACTGCTGACTGCTGACATTGATTCAGAACAGCTGAATGTCATGGCCGGTGTTTCAAGACAGATGGCATAGAATGTGATGGAGGAGCTAGTCAGTGCATCACCTCCTCCACAGAAAAGAAAATCATATGTTGTGTTTATCCCCCACGAGGTCAGATTTCAGATTGGCCAGCACGCAGTACAGCAGGGTATGCCAGTGAAACAGCAACATTTCAACAGCGAAACCCATCACAGCAACAATCTCGACAGGTTTCGAGACTGTTGCTGTGATGGACCACCAACAAAGTGTTGCCATTTCATCAGTGATTCCCCCATTTCAAACAAACTCTGGCTCTGAGTTTGTTATATAGAAATGGGGGGGGGCCTTGGGGGGCCTAGCCTGAGATGGAAAAACCCACAATGTCTGACAGGTGAAATTTCACCTGTCAACATTGGGGATGTCGCCAAGCCACATGTTGACAACTTCTGTGTCAATGCGGCTTGGTGGAACCGTACAGCATGAGGTAATGAACACTGTATGTCTATATGAGGCAAAGTACAAGCACTTTAAGTGCAACTACCTTTTAAAACTAAAAGAGAATCCTGACCCACAGAGCTTAGAAAAAAATGCTGCCCATAAAGCCAGAGGTCACCCCCACGCTTTATGGAAGACGTTGAAAATGATTAAAAGTGATCATAAAGTCACTCAGATCAGAGGGGCTGTTGTTAATGGTTGCATTTTGGCTGCAATTGCAATTGGCATTGTAAAATCACACAGCTCACATGCTTGCAGAAAATGGTGGTACATTCCTTTTCAAGGCACTGGTCCTGGCTATTTCTGAACTGCATGGAGTTCAATAAAAGAAAGGCTACTAAAGCAGCCAGAAAAACTCCTGTTGATTTCCCTCATTTAAAAGCACAGTTGATGAGGCACATATCAGATGCAGCCATGCACGAACTAGTGCCACAGAAACTTGTTTTAAACATTGATGAGACTGGTGTAAATCTGATCCCTTACTCTCAATGGACTATGGACAGTACTGGAAAGAAACAGAGTGAAGTCTCTCATCTCTGGGATAAGAGGCACATGATCATTGTATTATGCTGCTCACTATCAGGTCACTACCTCCCTCCTCAGGTCAAATACTATGGTAAAACTGACCAATGCCATCCGTGCTTTATGTTCCCTGCAGACTGGAGTATAGCCCATACTGACAACCACTGGGCCAGTTCTAGCACAACAATCTACTATACCAACAATGTGATCATCCCTTACATCTCAAAAGTAAAAGCACAAATGAATCTTCCTGATGTATAGTGGTGTACAAGACTGATTCTAGACTTGTTCAGGGGCCGTACAACATCAGACATTTTGGAAAATTTTGAGGTCAACAACATCATACCCATCTACGTTCCTACATCCTGCACTGACCTGCTACAACCACTGGACATCTCAATAAACAGACTTTTTAAAGATGAATTAAAAATTCAATGTGAGCCGGCCCGGTGGCGCAGAGGGTTGAGGCACTGACGCTTTACCTTGACCACACTGGTGACCTGGGTTCGGGAACGGACTCAGGACACCGAGGGTTGGCTGGGGAAGGAGAGGATTGAGCGTCCGGAGGACTGCTCTCCTCTCCTGGGGTGGGATCAAGGGAGGCATCGCTCAGCAGTGGTCCCTAGTGGAGACTTGGTGCACTGCATGAGGGTGCGATGGGGAACTAGAAAAACGGAAACAGCTCCAGGACCTCCGGATGATGGCTGCCACACTCTGATGCTGCTGAAGGCTCTCTAGGAAGCCGCTCTCACCCAGCAGCACCCCGAGGCCTAACATAGAGTGCGCTGGTGATCCCCTGGCGACGCCTTTTCCCTCGGAGAAGGGGACCCATCTGGTGAAGGCTTATGCTGGGATACCTCGGGGTTGGCTGTAATGTGAGGATGGAGGAGGCGGCTCGACTGAGGGCAGAAGGGGTAAGTCGGGGAACTGGCAGCCTGAAGGAGTGGGGGGTCACTGGAGAATGTAGGAGGGGAAAAAAAATTCAATGTACTGACTGGTATGCACAGCAAATATTGGAGCAACTGCAGGTTGGGAACAGCAGTTCATAGATTCACAGATTCGGTTACGAGTCCAAACAGTTGCAAGAGCCATAGAAGGACCTGACACTTGTTAGTAAACAAAAACCCATTTTTTTGTCTCCCATATGTTGATCAGGTAGAAATTTAAAAGTTGTTATACTACCAGCCTCTACTACCTCACTTGGAAGTGCATTCCACACCTTAACTATTCTCTGATTAAACCATCGGCCTCGTTTGGTGGTTCTGTACATCTCCCCTGCCAACTGAAATGAGTGAGCCCTGTTTTCCCTACACAGACCAGCAGACTCCCACACTATCTCATTTCTAAATACATTATAAACATAGCAGAGGTCACCTCTAGTTCTGCGATATGCCATAGAGTATAACGCCAGGTCTTTCAGTCTCTCAGCGTATTGTTATTTACTTTTTTAACACTCTTTGTTAGTCTTCTTTGGACCCTCTCTACCAGTTTGGAGCCTCCTATATTTTGTGGAGTACTAAGGGGCATACCATACTCCAGGATAGGCCTAACCAGAGACCTAGAGAGGGGGACCAACACACTCGCACTTCTACTTTTTATGTTTCTCAAGATGTTACCAATTGTTTTGTTTGCACGTTTGGTCATCTCTATATTATGCTTATCAAATGTTAGGGTATCTGATATGAATACTCCCAAATCCTTTTCATCTTCTGTACTTATTATATCTTTACCATAAATTTGATACTGAACTTTAACATTTGTATATCTGAAGTGCAGAGCCCGACACTTTTGCTGGTTAAATTTCATTTTGTGTCTTCTTGCCCAGTCCTCTAACCTATACAACTGATCCTGAAGTTTTTGTATAGATGCCTCATCATTCACAATGGCTCCGACTTTTGTATCATCTGCATACTTGCAGAGCCACACCTCATCAGATACTTGCACACTGTGTACAAACTCATTAAACAATAGAAGCCCAACATTGATCCCTGGAAACCCCACTGGTCACTGGCGCCCACTCAGAGAAGAACTCTAATATGTACTCTCTGATGTCTGTCATTAAGCCAGGAGCCAATCCAGTTTCTTATACATTCATTGACCCAAGCTCCTGCAAGGAATCCATCAGAACCCCATGAGGGACTGACCGGAGGTCTTGGCACAATCAAGAAACACCACATCAACTGGTAGGCCTTGATCTAATGCATGTCTCATGGGCTCAAAAAATGTAGCAGGTTGGTTGCACAAGACCTTCCAGCTGGAAAACCATGCTGTGTTACATCCACCACTTGTACCCTATGTGACACGTGGACAGCCAGTTCTGAGTACACTATGATTTTTGTAATATAAAATGTGTTATGGACTGTCTCTTTGAGAGATGCTGAGACAGCATGTGAGATCACACACACACACACACACACACACACACACAGGTTTTAGACACAAGGTGTTACCTGGAAGGCCAGAAGCTAATTACAAACTAGAACAGGCCTTAATCAAGAATCTCCTGTGTTTCTAAGTTAAATATACTTTAACTGTTAAGAGGGAAATCAGTGTCCCTTTTATGACGTTTCAAGGAGGAAAACCAGGTTTAGCACACTGGTGCAAAATCATAAATGCTTTGATGTCTGTGTGAGAGAGAATACTGCTCATAGATGAAAGGAAATTTACAGACTTGATTGGGGAAGTCACATGGGGAAAGGAGTTTCTGCTGATGTAACCTTAATTAGCTTTCCTTCTAAAATGATAAAATATCCTGGTGTATTATTTTTAATAAACAGAGGAGGAGGAGTTAGGTGACCTCACACAATGGGGTTGGCCAAGACAGTTTTTTAAATAGTATTCTGTTTTTCCTTCAAAGACTCTTTAATCTACACTCTGACAAAGAAACATCTTCGAGCACTTTAAGCAAATGCACAGGTAGAGAGAGACAAAATCTAAGTACTGTAGTAGGAATTGCACTGCTAAAACCTTGTTCTTTTAAAATATTGTATGGTTCTTGTGATATTGGTTCTGTATTTTATGTTTTACATATTTTTATCTATTTTAGTAAAACTCTATTTTTAGAGCCCTACTTGGTCTGTCTTTGAATTTCTTTTCTTTAACAAGTGGAGTATATATGGTTAAAGCAGACACTGTGCATAAGCTTGAAGGGTGATACCAAACTGTAAAAAAAAGGTTAAAGTAATCTGAGGTCTTCATTAGAGTTTTTAAGGGTTCATTTTGTACATCTGGTTAGGTGCCCGTAGGCAAAGATATCTGGCACCCCGAAGACAGAATTATCTGAGCCTGTGCATTGGGTACGCTAGCAAGAGGTTCACAGTTTGAATCCCTCCAGAACTGAGACCAAAGGTTGATTCAAACCCACAAAACAGACAGAAGGGTTACCCTGTTTCTGTTAAATGTTCACAAGACTGCGCTCGGAGGTTGGCACTTTGGGAATAGAGGGCTGACCTGCTGAGTGGGTTTGTGACAGATTGGTTGGCAGTGGTGTAGATAAAATGTTGGTATTACAAGCTTTTATTGTTCAGTGTGTCAGCTTGAGACTGTCAGCTCACTTGCAGAAAAGGAAAAAGGCAGTGATTTATTTTTAAAAAAGGAGACAGAACTATATCACTTGGCGTACAGTCAAATTCCTACCTGTTTTATTTTTTTTCCTAAAGTACAAGTCAGAGTAGCAGTAGTTAAGGAAGATGGCTTCCAACTACAGCAGGCACACTGTAGACTACTTAAGGCAGTTGTGCGGGGACAGAGGAGTCCCGTTCGAGGTGAAAGCCAGCAAACAGAACCTAGTGGATGCCCTGATGGTAGCAGATACCCAGAGCACCAAGTCACAGACCATGACTGAAAAGGGCCAAACCTCATGTGTGGCAGGGCTAGCAGCCAGTGCAGTGTCCAGAGCCAATGAGGAGGGCAACAGGGCCACTGTCAGCAAAGGGCCACAGCAGCAGGGGAAGGTCACCAGTATCCTGGATCCAGAAGTACTCAGGCTGCAAATTGAGTTGTGCAAGATGGAGCTGGAGTTCAGAGAGAAGAGAAGAGGAGAGAGGAGAGGAGAGAAGAGAAGAGAAGAGAAGAGAAGAGAAGAGAAGAGAAGAGAAGAGAAGAGTAAGAGTGAACAGCGAGCTGCAGAGGAGAAGAGAGAGCGAGAATACCAAGACGCAGACCATGAGGAGCAGGAGCGCCAGAGGCAACATGAACTGGAGAAGCTACGACTCCAACCAGTGGCACCAGAGCAGGTAAGTGGCTTGGGTTTAACTGGGACTACAGGACTGGGTTACAAATTGTATTCCAAATTAATAGCAGAATTTAAAGAGGGGGAAGATATGGATGCCTTTTTAAATTCTTTTGAAAAAGTTTGCATTCAGGCTAAAATTCCTAGAGAGTTCTGGAGCTTCCAGCTATCCCCACTACTTACCGGGAAAGTTTGGGATGCATTGGGTCAAATGGACAATGAGGACAGTGATGATTACAGCAAACTTAAAGCTGTACTGCTAAAGAAATTTGAATTAACTGCTGAATCATACAGAGCTAAATTCCGTAAGCTCAGGAGAAGCCCTGACATGAGCTGTTAGGAGCAAGCCACGAAACAACATCAGTTTTTAAAATGTTGGTGGGAAGGAATTGAGACAAACTCTGTTGATAAAATTAAAAATGTGATTTTGTTAGAACAGTATTATTGGGCATGCCCAGCCGAGCTAAAAACCTGGCTAAAGGACCGAGATCCCAAAACAGTGCTGATGAACTCTCAGACCACTATGCCAAGAGCAGACCTGCTCTGACAGTGAATGGGGCAGGTGTGGCAGCACAGAAAGGGAAAAGTGCACCTTCAGGGCAGCTAAAACCCTCACTGCCTCCACTGAAACCAGTTAGCCCCAGGTTTCAGAGAAGAGATTTCTCTGAAAAGAGAAGTGAATGTTGGTTATGTAAAGAAACTGGGCATATTGCCAGTGTCCCAAAAGAATGAGCAATAATACGCAGAATTGTACTAGAAAAGAAGTGGGTTGTTTGTATGTCCCTGGAAGCATGTCTGTGAACATGAGGGAACACATGCACCAGTCATGGTGAATGGTGTACAGACGCAAGGGTTAAGGGACACAGGGGCATCCCTGACATTGGTAAAAGGGGATCTAGTAGAGCCTAGTCAGCTTATACCCAATAAATACGTCACTGTACAGGATTTTACTGATGAAGAGAAAACATTGCCACTGGCTAGTGTTCTCCTAGACTGGGGTGAAATAGGGGGAACTGTCCAACAGGTGGCAGTAGCCAAAACGTTAGCAGTGGATGTAATCCTGGGCAACAATCTCAAACAGGGGATGGTATGTGCAGTTACCCCTAGCCAAGCGGCAAGGAAAAATTGTGGTTCCCTGAACCCCACAGAAGCCATTGTTGAAAACACTGAGAAGCTGGTTCCCCAGCCTGTGTCTCCAGATGGGGAGGCTAACAAAAGGGGTAGAAGTTTCCCGTAGCAAGTAACCACACAGCTACAGAGGTTACTCTAAGAGGGCAGGGTGACCCATTGTCAGATGGTTGGGATTGACAGTGATCCTGAGTGCCCTGATGCTAGTGCTAGAGACCCTAGTTTAGCGACTGAAGGGAAATGTCCCATGCCTTGGGAATGTATGAGGGTTCTGAGCTGCTCAGAGAAGTGACCCTAGTTTAGAGAGCTGAGGGCTTGAGCAGACTTGGACGGTACACAGGGAGGTGACGTCAGACATAAGGTTTATTGGAAAAATGGACTTACATATACTCAGGCATTACAGACAGAGAGAGGGGTGCTAGGCAGGCAGCTTGTCATTCCCAAGGGGTATTGTTAGCAGTTGCTCAAGATTTCACATGATATTCCCTTGTGTGGTCATCTGGGAATCGCGCACATGACGCAGCGGTTGGCCCAGAATTTCTTCTGGCCTAACTTCACCCAGCAGGTGAAGGAGTATTGTAGGTCTTGTCACCGGTGCCAAGAAATAGGGAAGGCGGGCAAGAAAACCCAAGCCGCCCTGATTCCATTGCCCGTAGTGGAGGAGCCATTCTAGAGGGTGGGAATGGATATTGTGGGCCTTTAAATACCCCCAGCTCCTCAGGGAAGAGATTCACACTGATTGCAGTGGATTATGCCACCCGGTATCCAGAGGCAGTCGCCCTATCCTCACTGAGGACAGACAAAGTGGCAGATGCCTTACTTGGGATTTTCTCCCATGTTGGGTTTCCGCAGGAGGTTATCACCAATCGAGGGGGTTCCTTCATGTCGGACCTGATGAAATGTTTATGGGAGAAGTGTGGGGTGATGCAGAGATGCACGACACCGTATCATCCACAAGCCAATGGTCTTGTGGAAAGATTCAATGGTACCCTAAAGGCAATGCTCCAGGTGTTTGCTGAACAGCATGGGAGGAACTAGGAGAAATACCTTCCCCACCTGTTGTTTGCATACAGGGAGGTGCCCCAAGAGTCGACAGGATTTTCCCTCTTCGAACTCTTATATGGACGCCAGGTACATGGGCCCCTAGACTTGATCCAGGAGGACTGGAAAGGCAAGCACGCCACCCAGGGAACTCCCATTGTGGATTACATCCTTAGGTTTAGAGAAAGGCTGAAGGAGCTTATGGGGACAGCCCAGAGCAACCTGGCAGCTGCCCAACAGAAACAAAAAGTGTGGTATGACCACAGAGCCAGAGCCTCATACATGGTGGGTCAGGAACTCATGGTCCTTATTCCAGTCCAGAAAACAAGCTGCAGGCTGAGTGGGCAGGACCGTACAAAGTGGTTAGGAAGGTAAATGACATGAACTATATTTTGGAGTTACCTGACAGAAGACAGACAGACAGGATGTATCATGTCAACATGATGAAGCCATATGCAAATAGGGCTGACATGGTGTTTGCAGTGTGTAGTCCTGGAGAGGGGACGGATGAAGGAGACCCCCTTCTGGACTTGCTGGAAGAAAGTAAGCGGGAGTCCTCTGTGGAGGCAGTTAAATTGTCTCCCCAGCTGACCCTGGACCAGATCCAGAAAGTAAGGGAGATTTTAGCAGACTTTGCCCCATTGTTTAGCACCAAGCCTGGACTAACCCCCTTAGTGATGCATGATGTGGAGACAGGGACACAGACCCCCATACGGCGGACAGCATATCGGGTGTCAGAGGCTGTCCAAAAGGACATTAGGAGGGAAGTGGAGGAGATGCTGGATTTAGGGGTAATCCAGAAATCCCACAGCCCCTGGGCCTCACCCGTAGTCCTTGTGCCCAAGCCAGATGGCTCTACTCATTTCTGTGTGGACTATCGTGGACTGAATGCAGTCATAAAGTCAGACACCCACCCAATGCCCCGGACGGATGAACTCCTGGAAAAGTTGGGAGGGGTGACCTACCTTACGATGACTGACCTGACCAAGGGGTATTGGCAGGTAGAGCTGACAGACAGAGCCAGGGAGAGGTCAGCCTTCATCATTCTGATAGGCTTATTTTAGTTTAAAGTAATGCCTTTTGGGAATGAAGAATGCCCCAGCCACTTTCCAAAGGTTGGTGAACCAGGTGTTAAATGGTGCTGAGGAGTACGCCGTGGCGTACCTGAATGACATTGCCATCTTTAGTACCAGCTGGGAGGAACACCTATCCCACCTTAGGGAAGTGCTGGGCAGGATACAGAGGGCCGGGCTCACTGTCAAAGCCGGGAAGTGCCAGGTGGCCATGGGAGAAGTGGCATACCTTGGGCATGTGGTAGGGCTGAGGACAGCTCCATCCTAACCAAATAAAGATACAGGTAATCCAGTCATGGCCCAGACCAGAAACACAGAAGCAGGTCAGGAGTTTTCTAGGGACAGCAGGGTTCTACAGAAAATTTTTACCCAATTACAGTGCCCTGGCTGCTCCCCATCTGACCTCACAAAGAAAAGGATGCACAAGAAAATTACCTGGGGCTCAGCCTGTGAGGAAGCCTTTTCCAAACTAAAGGAGGCACTGTGCAGTGCTCCTGTTTTGACAAGTCCTGACTATAGAAAACCCTTTATAGTTCAGACTGACACCTCAGATGTGTGTATTGGGGCAGTACTGAGTCAGACATCCAGCCAAGGGACAGATCACCCAGTAGTGTACCTGAGTAGGAAGTTACTTCCCAAGGAGCAGGCATACCCCACTGTGGAAAAAGAGTGTCTTGCCATAATGTGGGCCCTAAAGAAATTAGAGCCATACTTATATGGGCAGCATTTTGTGGTGCAGACTGACCACAACCCCTTGGTTTGGCTGACGCAGATGGGAAAGAACAATGGTAGATTGCTAAGATGGAGTCTTGCTTTGCAAGGGTATGATATGACAATCGTACATAGAGCTGGAGCCAAAAGCCAGAACTCAGATGGTCTGTCTTACGTGTATGTGGAGTGAACTGATTTGGGAGGCTCATCCCATGCTGGGGATAGAGACCCCAAATTTAGCCTAGGTGGGGAGAACTGTGACACGTGGACAGCCAGTTCTGAATACACTATGATTTTTTTATAATATAAAAATGTGTTATGGACTGTCTCTCATGAGAGATGCTGAGACAGCATGTGAGATCACACACACACACACACACACACACACACACAGGTTTTAGACACAAGGTGTTACCTGGAAGGCCAGAAGCTAGTTACAGACTAGAACAGGCCTTAATCAAGAATCTCCTGTTTTTCTAAGTTAAATATAGCTTTAACTGCTAAGAGGGAAATCAGCATCCCTTTATGACATTTTGAGGAGGAAAACCAGGTTTAGCACACTGGTGCAAAATCATAAATGCTTTGATGTCTGTGTGAGAGGGATACTGCTCATAGATGAAAGGAAATTTACAGACTTGATTGGGGAAGTCACATGGGGAAAGGAGTTTCTGCTGATGTAACCTTAATTAACTTTCCTTCTAAAATGATAAAATATCCTGTGTGTATTATTTTTAATAAACAGAGGAGGAGCTAGGTGACCTCCAAAGGGGTTGGCCAAGACAGTTTTTAAACAGTATTCTGTTTTCCTTCAGAGACTCTTTTATCTACACTCTGACAAAGAAACATCTTTGAGCACTTCAAGCAAGTACAGGTAGAGAGAGACACAATCTAAGTACTGTAGTAGGAATTGCACTGTTAAAACCTTGTTCTTTTAAAATATTGTATGGTTCTTGTGATATTGGTTCTGTATTTTATGTTTTACATATTTTTCTATCTATTTTAGTAAAACTCAATTTTTAGAGCCTACTTAGTCTGTCTTTGAATTTCTTTTCTTTAACAAGTGGAGTATATATGGTTAAAGCAGACACTGTGCATAAGCTTGAATGGTGATACCAAACTGGAAAAAAAAGGTAAGAGTAATCTGAGGTCTTTATTAGAGTTTTTAAGGGTTCATGTTGTACACCAGTTAGGTGCCTGTAGGCAAAGATATCTGGCCCCCAAGACAGAATTATCTGAGCCTATGCATTGGGTACACTAGCAAGCGGTTCACAGTTTGAATCTCTCCAGAACTGAGATCAAAGGTTGATTCGAACCCACAAAACAGACAGGAGGGTTATCCTTTTTTGTTAACTGTTCACAAGACTGCACTCGGAGGTTGGCACTTTGGGAGTAGAGCGCTGACCTGCTGAGTGGGTTTGTGACAACCTACATAAGTCTTCTTCAAGAAAATCTTTAATAAATGTCACCATCATTTTACCTATAATGGATGTGATGCTAATAGGTCTGTAGTTTTCTATTAAAGATCTATCCCATTTTATGTATTGGCTTAATATAAGCCCTTCTCCATATACTAGAAACGTTACCTTCTCTCAGAAACCTATTAAACAATATTGCCAGGGCCCTGCAATCTCTTAGGTATACTATTTAGAAATATTGATGAAAACCATCTGGACCACCACACTTATATCTGTTTAGTTTTGTAAGTTTCTCATAAATTTGGGATTCAGTAATTTCTACATGCCAGCCTATACCATTAATATTTTTAACTAGATTACATGATTCATCTGAGTGATGGAAAACAATCAAAACATATTCATTCAATGCATTTAGCATATCATATTCCTTTCAATGGTTTTATTTCCATCCTTTAGGCTGGCAATCTGTTTAGACCCATTTCTTAAGCTCCCCACGTAGCTGTAGAATTTTTTTACAATTGTCATGTTTATCATTAGCCAGTTCAAATTCTACTGTAGATCTAGCCTTGCATGTATTACCTTTACATTTGTTTTTTGCTAACATCTTATGCTTTTGTTTCCTTTGTTCAGTTGGATTAACCTTATATTTCCTGAAGGCTTTGTCCTTCTTATTGATCGACTTACATACTTTTTATTCAGCCATTTGGGGATCCTGCCCTTTTTATCATATTTTACTACTTCTGGCACAAAATCATTTATACAGCCATGCAGTTTACTGGATATTCTCTCCCATACTTCTTCTGTACCCAGGTTTAATAGATCCATTTCCTAGTTCCATTTGCTTAGTGTCTGTTTTATTTTTGAATAATCAGCTTTTGCATAGTTCCTTATTCTAGTCCTACCAGATATCCTGATTGTTTCCTCCATAACTGAACAGGCGACCATACTACGGTCACCTGTTCCCAATGGATAAATGACCTTAACATCCCTTACGGACCATTCCAGGTTACTCAGCATTAAATCTAAGACATTATTTTACCTTGTGTTTTGCTTTACATATTGATCCATGCAACAGTTTAAACATACTTCCAGGAATTTATTTTCCATACAACTACGACCATTACCAGTTTCCCAGTTTATACTGGGAAAATTAAAGTCTTCCATCAGGATGCAACTGTCGGTTGGTGCCATGAGTTCAATAAGATCTATAAATAAGTCATTTTCCCTTGCATTTAAACTGAGGGACCTATAACACAGACCCAGGGTGATGCTTGTAATCCCTGTATGGATCCTAACCGTAATTGTTCTGTATTCTCATACTTTATATCACCATGATCAAGAATTTGAGCCTTCAAATGATGCGCAATGTAAAGTCCAACCCCTCCTCCCTGTTTATTTACCCTTGCCTTATAAAGGAAATTGTACCCAAGTATCTCAGGAATCCAGTCTCCTTCCTTCTGCCATGTTTCTGTAATTCCACATATGTCTACATTATCTTTAATTAAATGATATTCCAGCTCTGTCTGTTTATTCCTGACACTCCTAGAATTCACTAGTAGGAGCCTCATGTTCTGCAATGTTTTTGTCTGGACGTTCCTACTATTCTTCTTTACTCTAATGATTCCATTCTCAGTTTTTCTCTCTTGGATGACCACTCTTCTCTTCTGTGTTAGTTTAAATTTGCATCTATGCTAGTTCTGAACAGGCACTCCAGTTCTTTACTTCCTTTTTATGTTTGCTTGCTCACATATGCAAGAAACATTATGCGGCAGCTTAGGAGAGAAGTGGGTTGTGGAGGTGCGGCAATGTGGCAGCCACTGCCAGCACTGCATTTGTGGGCTTGGCGGTAAGAGCACCCAATGCAGGCCCAGTGTTCTGATGACACTGGTTCTGCAGAAGTCCCACCAACTTGAAATGATTTGGCCGCTGCAATGAGGGGCCACCTCATCATTGCAGCATCAGCAATTCCACTGCAATGAGGGAGCGACCCGTCATTGCAGGGTGGTACCTTGCCTGGCGTAACATTTCTGTGAACATGACGGCAGCTATGCTGCTGCCTCACAGTCCCATGTAAGCCGATGGGGATGCCCAATCCCCGTGTTTTCATGCCAATGACCCAATTCATTTGCTGACAGGGGAGCCCACTCCCTGTTGGCATAATGGCCCCCCATTTGTTGTGTGCCGGGGGGGTGCCCAATCCCCCTCGGCATCATGCCCCCCCAGACAGTCTTTATTTGCAGACAGGGAGCCCAATCTCGATCGGCTTAAGACCCCCTCCTTCCCCAAAACAAAGGCGGCACACTGGGAGCCCACCCCAGTGTGCACAAATGAAGCATGAAAAAAAAAACCCTTCCTGAGATGTCCTTTTTATTATTTTTGTCCCTGAAATAAAGAAAACGGCCCTCGCAGTCTGTTGTGCCCCTCCCACAACCTCGCACTCCACCCTCTTTGCACCCCACCTCCCACACACCCCTACCCCATGCTTACCTCTGTGGCCCAGCTTAACAATCTTCAGTGGACCGGAACATGTCTGCTCTCTTCAAAGACAACCACAAACTGAAGAAATGCTGTATAATAGCATGAATAGGGTTTCTTCAACTTATGTGGATATCTCTGCCATTTTTTGGATTTTTGCCACCAAATTTTCAACATGGGGTTATTGGGACCCTTCCTCATGAATACAGTCACTGTCATGGTGTTATTCAGTCCTGAAACATGATTTCACAGTCACTGTGCAGAATCACCTTTCGGGACTGATTAACAAAATGACAGTGCCACTGTTCATGAGGTGGGCTCTCAAAAAGCCTATGTTGCAAATTTGGTGAAAAAAAAATCCAAAAAATGACTGCTTTACAAACGTGCATTGCAGTTTCCATGTTCCCTCGTAACTTCATGAATTTGTAATATTTTCACTCCAGATTTTTAACATTGCCATTTTTTCAAAGCTACTTATGAACAATACAGCTGTCATTTTTCACATCCTAGCTGAAAAGTCTTTTTCACACTTCCGGCACAGATTAGCACGGTCGCTGTGGGAAATCAGTGCTTGGGACACATTATGAAAATCACAATGACACTGTTCATGAGTACAGGTCCTAAAATGCCTATGTTGAAAATGTGGTGACAAATATCCATAAAATTACTGTGTTACAAGCGTGCATTGCACAGTTTCCACGCACCCTCGTAACTTCGCAAATTTGTAATATTTTCACTCCAAATTTTCAACATTGCCATTTTTTCACATCTCCTTATGAACAGTACAGCTGTCATTTTCACATCCTGGCCGAAATGTGTTTTCACACTTCCGGCTCAGAATAGCACTGTTGCTGTGGGAAATGAGTGTTTGGGACAGATTAAGAAAATCACAGTGACTCTGTTCATGAGCAGAGGTCCTAAAATGCCTATGTTGAAAATCTGGTGACAAATATCAATAAAATGACTGTTACGAGCATGCATTGTGCAGTTTACACGCACCCTCGTAACTCTGCAAATTTGCAGCATTTTTTTTTTTTTATCACATCTCTTTTTCTCACCTATTGCAGCCACAGTCCTGCAATGAATCCAGCCACCACGCTGCCTCCTTTCACCGCCGACCCCAAAACTTGATGTGCCCAGCTGGCATATGCTACTACATCTGTCAAGAGGGGCCCCTAAGCCCCCTGCGCACAGTGAGGATCCAATACGGCACATGCCTGGATCCAGGCATTGTCAGCCGGTGAAACGGCAGCACTGCCGCCGCCGACCCTGTGCTGCCATTTTTCTTTTTTCTCCCTTAATGGAAGCACTGACGTGAAATGACGTCTAGCACAATTTGCGAACATCTGCCTTGCCCCCCACTTAACACTCATGCACTGTAGTTCCTCCGGCATCCCCAAGGACTGCCAGAGTGCACGTGTACCCACCTCTTTTCCCCAGGACTAGGAGAGCTGTCATTGGATGCTCGATCCTAGACTCCTACCAATCCCTGACAACCCGAGTTCATTCCCCAACCCAGGTCGCTGCATAGAGTGAGGTGTGGTGTCCAGCGCTCAACCCTCAGCACCACCGGCTGCACAAATTTGTAGTATTTTCCTCCAGATTTTGAACATAGGCATTTTGCACACTTCCTTATGAACAGTACAGCTGTCATTTTTCACATCGTGGCCGAAATGTGCGTTTACACATCTGGCACAGAATATTGCAGGGTCGCTGTGGGAAATTAATGTTCAGGACAGATTAAGAAAATCATAGTGACAGTGTTCATGAGCAGAGGTCACAAAATACCTATGTTGAAAATCTGGTGAAATAATTCCACTAAATGACTGTGTTACACGCACGCATTGCACAGTTTCCACGTACGCTCAGAAGTTTGAGCATTTCTAATATTTTCACTACAGATTTTCAACATTGCCATCTCTTCACACCTCCCTATGAGTGGCACAGCTGTCATTCTTCACATCCTGCCCAATCTGTGTTTTCGTGCATCTGGCCCAAAATGGCACGGTTGCTGTGGGAACTCAAAGTTCAGGACACATTAACAAAATCACGGTGCCACTGTTCATGAGAAGAGGTCCCAAATGCTTTCATGAGATGTGGGTCACAAAAAGGCCATGTTGAAAATCTGTAGTGCAAATACCAACAAACACCCGGGGTGTTAGGGTTTCTAACCCTAACGTCCCACCCTGTACAGAGTGGTAGGCATCAGTGATAGGCATCAAGCTTCCTGAATTAGTGGCCTTGATGGAGGAGGAACATCTGGATATCGTGGCAGTCACAGAAACATGGTACACACAAAACCATGACTGGGACATAAACATACCAGGATACACTGTCTAAAGGAGGGACAGGGAGGGTAAAAGAGGAGGAGGAGTAGTTCTTTACATAAGGGAAGAAATAAAAGCAACAGAACAAAAGGGGTAAACAGGGGAGGAAGAAGCACTGTAGGTAAATTTGGAGACAGGCAATGGCACCACAATATGCACAGAAGTTGTACAGACCCTTCTCAGGGGAGGAAATGGACAGGTAAATGATAGAAAGTATACTTAGAATGGCAGACAAAGGGGAGATATTGCTGATGGGTGATCTGAATATGCCAGATGTTAACTGGAGTGCAGTTGCAGCTGCCACTTCGAAGAGTGCAGTTATTCTAGATGCCCTACAGGGGGCATGCCTTAGACAACTAGTACTGGAGCCCACTCGAGAGGGAGCAATATTAGACTTGATTCTCTCAAATGGAGATGGAGAGAGGATCACAGATGTAGAAGTGGGTAGCCATCTGGGAACTAGCACCATCGAACAGTATGGTTCACAATAAACACAGCAATAGAGTCAAGCCACACAAAGACAAAAGTACTGGACTTTAGGAGGCTGACTTTGCTAAAATGGCTGAGTGCCTAAGGAATGCACTAGCAAATGGGCAGGAAGGAGGGGTGGAAGAACAATGGTGAATAATAAAACTGCCATCACAGAGGTAACGAGCTTTGTGTGAAGCAAATAAACAAAACAAGACGCGTAAGAAACCACTATGGTTCTCAAAGGAAGTGGCAGTGAAGGTTCAAGAGAAAAAGAAAGCATTCAGGAAGTACAAGGAATCGTAGAAGGAGCAGGACAGAGAACTGTATCAGTTAAAGCAAAAGGAGGCTGGGAAGGCAGTCAGAACAGCAAAGGCCCAAACCGAGGAAAAGATAGCCAACTCAGTTAAGAAGGGGGATAAAACCTTTTATAGGTATATCAGGGAGCGAAGGAAGACCAAGGGAGGGATAGTGAGGCTTAATAAAGGGGAGGAAGCGTGGGCAGAGGGAGACTGTGAAAAGGCAGAGATACTAAACAAATATTTTTGCTCAGTATTTACAAAGGAAGAAGGGGAGGTACATAAAACAAACAGTAGTAACACGCTGGATACAGAAGTTGATACCGCCCATTTACAGAAGAAAGGGTTCTGAAAGAACTCTTAAAACTGAAGGTGGACAAAGCAATGGGGCCTGATGGGATTCATCCCAGAATTTAAAAGAACTAAGGGTAGAACTAGTGACACCACTGACTACCCTTTTAACAAATCATGGAGGATGGGGTGGTACCGAGGACTGGAGGAGGGCAGATGTGATTCCTTCACAAAAGTGGGAGCAAGGCAGAAGCAGGAAACTATAGACCTGTTAGTTTAACCTCAGTGATAGGAAAATGATGGAATCACTTCTGAAGGAAAGAATTGTCGAGTATCTAGAGGCCAGAGGGGCACAGGACCCTAGGCAGCATGGATTCACAGTGGGAAGGTCATGCCAGATGAATCTGATAGATTTCTTTGACTGGTGACCAAAGTAGTAGATCAGGGAGGGGCTGTGGACATGGCCTACCTAGACTTTAGCAAGGCATTTGACACAGTCCCACACAAAAGATTAATATACAAGTTAGCCAGCCTGGGAGTGGGTCCCAAGATGACAGCCTGGGTAAAAGAATTGGCTGGAGAATAGGACACAAGTAATAGTAAATGGAGTCCACTCTTGGAAGAAAGGAGGGTTACTAGTGGGGTACCGCAGGAGTTCAGTATTAGGACAGTCCTCTTCAATGTCTTTATGTTTACATTGCAGAAGGACTGGAAGGAAAAGATGTCTCTTTGCAGATGACACTAAGATCTGCAACAGAGTTGATGCACAGGGTGGGGTGGAAAGGATGAGAAGGGACCTGGCAAGGTTGGAGGAATGGTCAAATGTATGGCAGCTTAGATTCAATGCTAAGAAGTGCAAGGTAATGCACCTGGGAAACAAAAACCCAGGGGAAGAGTACACAATGGGGTGAGATACTAACAACAACAAAAATGGAGAAGGACCTGGGGGTAGTCATATCAGATGACCTAAAGATGGGCAAGCAATGTGAGAGGGCAGCAAGGAGGACTGGGGGGATACTGGGATGCATAGGGAGAGGCATCACCAGTAGACAGAAGTTACTATACCTCTGTACAGACAGCTGGTGAGACCCTATCTGGAGTACTGTGTGCAGTTCTGGAGACCCAATCTCCATGAAAGACATAGACAGGATGGAAGCTGTCAGAGGAGGGCACTAAAATGGTGCAGGGTCTGCACCAGAAGACATATGAAGAGAGACTTAAGGAGCTTAATATGTATAGCCTCGAGGAAAGGAGGGAGAGGGGGGACATGATAGAAACTTTCAAGTACCTCAAGGGAATCAACAAAGTCCAAGAGGGTGGCATCTTTCAAAAAAAGAGGTGTGCAAGAACAAGGGGGCACAATTTGAAGATAGAGGGGCGGCTCAGAGGTAATTTAAGGAAGTATTTTTTCACAGAGAGGTTGTGGATGCTGGAACGGCCCGGAGGAGGTTGTGGAGTCAAAATCAGTGGTGGAATTCAAGCATGCATGGGATAGTCATAAGGCAGTTCGGGGGTAGGAAGAGTAGGCTGCTGGTTAACTAGGATCTGCAGCTTATCCAGTGGTAGAAATGGGCAGACTGGGTGGGCCAAGCGGTCCTTATCTGCCGTCAATTCTATGTTTCTATGTTTGAGGGTGTGTCTTTGGACTGCTGACTGTAATGCTCATGCTATTTCACCTCCATCCCCACCCGCAGCCAGTGACAGGTATCGAGGTGTGCCTTGGACTCTTCGGCCCCAGAGTTCACCCTATTCTCCTATACTGCACCCATTTCAGTGTATGTGTTTCTGGAATGGGAGACTGTAAAGTTGAACACCCCAAGGCATACCTCAACACTTGTCGGTGTCTGCAGGATAGGGTGAGGTGAAATGGTATGAACATTATGGGCGACGACCCAAACGCATACCCCAATGCCTGTCCCTCTCTACAGGATGAAGGTGGGGTTGGCGTGAAGTTCAATACTTCACTGCCATTCCTATTCTGCATCTGTCTAACTCCTGCATTCCCAATGCTAATAACAGCAAGCAAACATTCGGCATTGACAAATGCTTGTTTATTTAGGTGTAAACCATCCTTGCTAAACAGTATGTGCTTGTCCTTAAATGTCTCCCATGTTTTTATGCACTGTATCCCTTGCATTAAACTCCACTTTCAACCAATTGTTTATTCTAATTATCTTTGCATTTATTTATGAGTTTGTCCTTGGAACTGGTAAAAGTTCTAACAAAATAAGGGTACTCTGTACTTGTTTTATTACTTTTCTATGGCCATGTACTCTAGAAACATTTGGTCCTCTCTGGTATGTTTCAAATCATTAGTTCATAATGTATTAGAACCACTAGTATGTCTCCTTTCAGTTACAATTTTTGCAGTAGCTACACCACATCAGCCAGTTTAGCCCCAGGAGAAAACTGCTTGTAACTGTTCTTTTAGATTTTTGGTTGTATGTGTATCAATTTATTTAATGACTGAGTCACCAACCACAAAAATCCTAGTAATCATCTCCCCTGGATACCTGTCTACACTTTCTGTCTCCATATCATTATTTTCATTTATTATTACATCACTTAGACCTCCTATTGATGCAGGGCCAGCTTCCTCAATACCTGCTTGGATAATCTATGGTTCCACACTTCCATTAACAATTATATCTTCTTGTCCTAACCTCTGAGTTTCGTTACTCTGCCCATTCTCATTATCCATCATTTGTGACAATAGAGTTTTTGCCCTTTTTAAGGGGCAGACCAAGTTGTCCTGGTGCACCCTTCCCCTGTAAGGCAAGATGGTTGTGCTCAGAGGGAGGGGAGGAGATAAGGGAAGGGTCAGGAAAGTTAGAACAATAGGGAGATAGACAGGAAGGGGAGGGGCTAAAAGGGGTACATAATGGTCAGCACGGTAGTGGCTCAGACACTTTTTGCTGAAGTTTTGTTGATATTACACTGAAAACTACAGCATGTCAGACTGGCATTAGGAATTGCTGGTGCAGTGCCTGAGGTTTGTGTAGAAGGGAGTGAGACATCAATACAAGGTAAGAAAAAAGAAGCAATGTTGGACAATCAAAAAAAATGTGTGTTTATACAAGAAAAGGATGGCTTTTGACTTGAAGTTTTGCTATGGCGTTATTGTATGAAATAGATAGCAGGTAGGAAAGCAATTGAGTGCAGCAAGGTTGTGGGGTACTGGACCGCTGGGAAAAGGTGTTTTATGAGTTTGGGCTCTGCAAGGGGGCCATAGAGTAACTGTGGACTTGAGGCTGTGCTCGAAAGTAGAAATTGTGGTAAAGGGAGCTAATAGGCCCAGGAGGAGAAGCGGGACGAACGCTTGAAACGGGAGAGCAGGAAAAGGTCTATTGTGGTAGGCGATACATGACGGCAGCAAGCAAAAGGGGAGAGCAAGTGATCAGAAACAAGTATTAAACGCTGGAAATAGGCTAAAATGTGATTTTGGGTTGGGGAAAAAAGAAAGAACCAAAGGAAGGGGGCAGGGCTGCCGGAACAGGCAGGTTGAGGAGCAAGCATTGTTTAGGCCATGCAGCTGCGGAAGGACCTAACAGGAGTTTTGGGAAGCCTTGCAGCCTGCTGGAATGGGCGGCGTGTGAACAGACATATTAAGGCCACGTGGCATGATGTCAGGCACTGCAGAATGGCCTAGTGGTAATTGGGGAAACCATTCGGTTTGGGGACTGAGGCCAGAAAGGCTGTTGAGTGCATGTGAACAAGGGAGGAAAAACGGGACTCTATGGCTGACTGTAGGGAGCAAAGGGAGCAGGAAGAGCTCCAAAATTGATTGGTTAGGAGGATGAATGTGGGGAGAGCTCCTGAGCACACATGGGAGATGAGCAGGGCGCTGGGCCTGTGAACAATGGCGATAAGGAGGGGATTTAACAAGGCGAGATGACCCGATGATGTCAGACACTGGCGGATTGGAAAAAGCGGGACATGAAATCAAGGTCAGGAGCTAAATGGCGAGTTTGGGGCCTGTGAGGGATAATAAAAAAAAAGTAAGGGAAAGGCAATAAAAGCAATCCAGGAGCGGAGCGGTGGCAGACGCAAGGGAGCCAGGGGGCCATACAGCATTGGACGGAAGCTGCTGTGGAGCGGAGAAAGGATAAAGGATAGGCCTAGGAGGCCATAGAGGTAGGTGGACATACGATTAGGTGGGGGGTATGGAGAGAGGTGAGACGCCGACTCCCACGTAGGCAGGCCATTGAGTTGGCCTAGCCAGGGGAAGGGGACCCACAAAGAAATGGGGATTGGCATGGGATGAATTAATGAAGGTAAGTGGGAATACAGGGAGTGGCCGGTGACACTGGGGAATGGAAGGGTACAGGCTAAGCACAAGGGGTTTAGGGGGCATGGACAGAGGTGCAAACAGGTTGTATACGTGTAAAAAAGGGAGTTCATGGGCAAGGCGAGGCAAGGTCATAAAAAGCAGGAATTGGCAGCAATGGGGACCTCCTTTCAGTTTCTGTTCACAGCATTTATACAGGTATCCAAGAAGAGATGGCACTAGAGGAACAGCCACCAAAGGAAGATGCCTCAAGGCAATCGTGGAATTGAGAGAGAAGGCCAATAGGATGTGGCAGATGGTTGAAAGGGAGGAACCGGGAGATCAGGGAGAAAGGAAAGTGGAAAAAAGGGAAAGGGTGGAGGAAAAAGGTCAGCAGGGAGGCCATGCAGCACAAGGAGGGCACAGCCACCACAGGTGGTGCCTTCCCGAGCAGTCAGCCCAGTCCCGCCGTTGCCGCAAGTATCGGAACCATCAGTACCTCCTCAGGAACAGGTGGTGATCCTGCTACCGGAACTCAGACCGGGTCCACCAAGCACACTGGTCCCTCCGCTTCAACCAAGCATCCAGCCACAAGAGACCAGACCAGGGCATCCTGAGGACAACAGGCCACAAGGAATGGACAAGGCCACAGGTAAAGTATTAAGCATGGTGAATGAAAGCATCAAAGACTACTTAGGCCAAATTTTTGCGGCCTTTGGGACAGGGGGTCTGGGGTAGATGGAATTGGCCTTAGCTGAGATCAGGTCAGAAAACGAGACAACAGGAGAAAGAGAGAAAGCGACTGATAGTATAGGTAAAAGAACAAGAGATATAGGAGCCCCGAGGATGAGAATAGGGGAACACGTACCACTAGCTACGAAAGAAAACATTTGGAAAGGGGAGTATGTAGACATATTCGCCTTAGTGAGTAGAGAGGCTGCTGCAAAATATGAAGAAACAGAGAGTATCAGGAAGAGTGAGATGGCGGCAGCCATAGTTTTGTTGGGGAAGAAGGATGAGGACAAGTTTACGAAAGGAAAAACGTGGGATGGGTGGTTTGTGGGTTTCGCTACATACTCGGCAACAGTGCTAGAAAGAAAACCAGAATTGGGCATCCCACTTATCACATACTCTTTGATAACAAGAAGAGCCAAGACAAAAGGGGGAGTGGGGTGGATATACTATGACGAATTCTTTCAGCAAAGAATGGCGACATATGGGGACGTGAGATGGGATACCAAGCAGTTAGATTTATGGACAGACTATGCAACGGATCAATCCATGCCAGAGGGAGAAATAGGAAGGGGGGTGCCTCAGAAGTGTTGCTGGGGATACAATAGAGCATTTTGTTCATGGCCCCAATGCCGATTCCAGAATGCTTGCTCGAGATGTGGGGGGGGCCCACCCAGCAAGTAGATACAGGACAGCATGGGCACAAGGGGCTCAAGGAGGAGTGAGTCAAGGGACAGGACAGCAGCCCTTTCAGGATGGACAGGGGTATAGAGGGCAATCCTGGCATAGAGGTTCCAGGGGAAGAGTATATGTAGGTAGGGGAGCCAGGCTTACTGAGCGAAGGGTACAAGAGGAGGGAGGTAAGAAAGGGGAGGGGAAAAAAAAGAAGGTGAGTGGGTAGCTGAGCAATTTCATGGGGTGAGAACCCCCATAAGGTTAGACGCATGGGAAAAATGATTAAAAAAGTATCCAGACAGAAAGGGGGCAGAAGCTTTGCACAAAGATTTTAGATCAGGTTTTCCGATGCACTGCGATGGCCCAAGAAAGGCAAGGGATGCAAACAATTTAGGGTCAGTTAAAGGAAAGGAGGACATTTTGAGGGAAAAGATAGAGAAAGAAAAGGCAGCAGGCAGGCTAGAGGAGCCATTTTCAACCCTCCCCCCATTACGAAACATAAGAATTTCCCCGCTGGGCCTGGTCCCCAAGACACGGAAGGGAGAGTACAGGGTGATTCACCATCTGTCATTTCCAGAAGGGGAATCGGTGAATGATTTTATAAGGGAGGAACACAGTAGAGTTTCCTATGCCACTTTAGAGGAAGCGGTACAGATTATCAGAGCGACCCCCGATGCTTGGATGGCCAAGACGGATATAGAATCTGCTTTCCGATTGCTTCCAGTTAGGAGAGAGGATTGGGACCTATTGGGTTTCAAGGTGGGGGAACAATACTATTTTGACAAAGCTATACCCATGGGTTGTTCCATAGCCTGTGACACATTTGAAGCATCCAGCACCTGTTTACAGTGGATATTTCAGGAAAAAACAGGTCACAAGATGGTCATACATTATTTAGATTACTTTTTTGTTAATTGGCAGTGGTAGGAAGGAAACAGAAGGGATGTTGGCCAGCTTCCAGGAGCTGTGTGTAGAATTGGGAGTACCACTGGCATTGGAGAAAACAGAAGGCCCCGGGAAAGAGTTCTTAGGTATAGAAATAGACACAGAGAGAGTTGTTTAGATTACCAGACAACAAAGTGAGCAAACTGAAAGAACTCATTCAGTTACACACAAGTAGGAGGCGGGTGCAATTGAGACAGGTGCAACAGGTTATAGATCATCTCAACTTTGCATGCAGGGCAACTGGACCAGGTAGGCACTTCACCAAGTGGCTAGCGAGGGCCACGGCAGGAATAAACAGGCCACACCACTGGGTGGACATAACAAAAGGGGGTGAAGGAAGATTTTAAGGTGTGGGAAGAATTCCTTAGCAGCTATAATGGCTGTTCCTTTTGGCAAGAGGATTGGGTTTACAATACAGACCTGGAACTATATACAGATGCAGCAGGGGGGTTAGGAATGGATGGCTATCTGAGACAAAAAGGGTTCTCAGAGCCATGACCAGAAGGTTGGGTAAAAGAAGGGAAGGTAAAGGACATCACCCTTCTAGAAATTATGCCTATCTGGGCATGCACATTGGTATGGGGCGAAGATCTGAGGAATCAGAAGGTTACATTTTGGTGTGATAACAAGGCAGTGGTAGAAGTTTTAAACAACAGAGGAGCCAGGTCCAAGACGGTCATGGGGGTATTAAGACAGCTGGTATTAAGAGAGTTGCAATTAAATATGTCATTCAGGGCTAAGCACAAAGAAGGGGTGGAAAACACCCTAGCTGACAGCCTTTCCTGTCTGCAGCTGGATCATTTCTGGATGCTGTTCCCAACAGCAGAGAAGCGGAGAACACCCATACCAATGAACATCTGGGATGTTGGCAAAAGGGAGCTGAAATGCTGTTTTGCAGCTCATGGGCACCAAGGACCTTGAGGGCCTACGAAGGGGTTTGGCGGGTGTTACAAACATTCAGGGAAACACATCACATGGAGGTAGGTGGGCCACTGACAGAGGAACAGTTAGGGAAGTTCACCGTGGACCAATGGCAGAAAGGAATGGCTCAGACCACTATGGGGGTATACCTGGCAGGGATTAGTTTAGTTTGCACCCTAAAGAAATGGGGGGACCCGACCAAGACAATGTTGATCAGGAGAATGATGCAAGGGTGGAGTAGGCTAAAACAAAGACCAAAAGACTGTAGGCAGCCAATACCAGAACATTGGCTAACAAAACTTAAGGGTGTATTACCAAAAATCTGCAGATCTAAGGATGAGGCGCAGCTATTTCACACAATCTATTTAGTAATGTTCACAGGGGCCCTGAGAGTGAGCAAGGTGGTGGGGCATGGAAAAAAGGAGGAAGAAGGAGGGTTAGAATGGGAAGACATAAGTTGGGGAGGGATGAAATACAGATGAGAAATAAGAGGTGAAAAACAGATCAAGAGGGATATGGTTGTACCGTAACCATCAAGCTTCACATAGATGGCACAGTGTGCCCAGTAAAAGCTTTGTGGGCTTACGCCGCAGAGCGTGGGATTAAGAAAGGGAGATTATTTGTGGATGGGGACGGGAAGAAAGTGACAGGCTACCAAGTAATGGCCATACTCAAAAAAGGCATGGAGTTTCTGGGCGAGGACCCAGACAATTATTCATCTCATTCTTTTCGACAAGGGGCTGCCTCACAATGGGCAGCAGCAGGGGAAACAGTGGCTAACATGTTGGAAAAAGGGCGATGGCGGTCTGCCAGCTACAAGAGGTATATTCAGGCCCTGCAATTTGGAGAATAACATGCTAGCTGTGTTAGTTACAGGGTGAACAGATGGGGGAAGAGATGGGGGAGGGGTTTAAAGAAGGTGGACAATGCAAACAAGGGGCCAAAAAGATGTTTAAGATGTATATTTTGCTTAAATCCTATAGGTAGAGGGAGGATCACAGAAGTATGGATCTGCGGGCATTCCTACATTTATTGGGAGGATAAGAGAGCTGAGAAAAAAGCTGGGGGAAAACAGCTGTACCAGGACATACAGAAATGTAGGTTGTTTTGGTGTGGCATATGAGGGATGAGATGGGACAGCTTCTTCCTACCTTGAAGGAAATGAAAGAGCGGCGTCCCACTCCAGACTTAATTATTATACACCTGGGGGGAATGATATTGGGGGAAAACCATGGGTAGACACATATATGCAAGTAAAAAAGGACTTGGAAAAAATACAACAGTGGTAGCCAGGGGTAACCATAGCCTGGTTCGACATGATACCAAGGAGGGTATGGAGACATGAACGCAGTCGTGTAGCAATAGACAGAGCCAGGAGAAAGATGAACATAAGGATAGGAACTATGGTAAGAAAGATGGGAGGGGCATGTAATACTGTGAGGGGTGAAAGAATGGGTAGAAGATTTTTACAGAGCAGATGGGGTGCACTTGTCAGATCTAGCAATAGACATGTTTAACACAGAGATGATGGGATTTATAGAGGCATGGAGGAGACAGGAAGGAAAATAAAAATAAAAAAAAGGGGGGAGAGTTACCCAGAAAGGAGGGAAGGCCAGCTATCCAACGCAAGCTGGAGACTGGCTATGGGGAAAAAAGTGAGGGAATGAGGGGAGGGGGGAAGGAAAAAGGAATATGATGAGAAGAAGAAGGAACTGAAGAAGAAAAAGCGGTCTCGGTTCTCACCGTTACCTACCAGAAAAGAGAAGAAGAAGGCACCCAGGTTTTCACCTGGGGGAGCGAGAAGAGGAAGAAAGAGGGATGATCAGAGATTGATATCTATATCTATCTATATATATATATATATGGATGCAATAAAGATACAATTATGCAAGAGACAATAATAAATGATGATTGGAATTGTAAATGAAAGCATGATATATAATAAATTGCCAATCTGAGCACAACAACATATAAGTAGTTTTTGTCATTTGTGGGGAAAAGGGGAAATCTGGGACAATAGAGTTTGCCTTTTGAGGCAGACCAAGTTGCCCTGGTGCCCCTCCCTGTAAGGCAGATAGGTTGTGCTCAGAGGAGGGAAGAGATAAGGGGTGAGGGTCAGGAAGTTAGAACAATAGGAGATAGACAGGAAGGGAGGGGCTAAAAGGGGTACATAATGGTCAGCACAGTGGTGGCTCAGCCACTTTTTGATGAGGCTTTGTTGCCTCCCACCTGCCCATCAAAAAGAGAGCGGATAATGGATATAAGGAGAGCGGTTTGGTCTGTCAGAGGTGGATGGCAGAGATTGTCCGGTAGGATGGAACAGGACTGCCAGAGGTGGATGGCAGTAGGGGGGAAAAGGAGGGGAGGGGGAAAGGAAAAAGGAATATGATGAGAAGAAGAAGGAACTGAAGGAGAAAAAGCGGTCTCTGTGCAACACTCAGCAGGGAAATTGTGGGAGTTACACTAAACATTTCCAGTGCTCCACGATAATCGTTTTCGTGTATTTTCAGCATGTATTAGTCAATACGAATTCTTTCCTTTATTGTACAGTACATCAAAAGCTGATACTCTTACAAATGAATATTTAATTAATTGATAGATCATGCTGATAGATCACGAAGCTCCCCGCAACCATCCCACATTCCAAAAGCTGCTGCTTGAGCAGCTCCATGAACAATACAAATGGCCTCCCACTGGTCCTCCACCCATGGTACACCCACCATATTTACTGAGTTACAAAGAGTATTAGAACCCACTTCTCCTTCAAATCTAAGTACTGTCTGCATGTATAAAAGAGCATTATAAAATGGATAAGAAACCAAGACCTGTGATTGGTCAGACATGCTCACGTGATCATGCATTATTTAACCTCAATAGTACAAATTAGAAATACTTAGTGTTCTGAACCTTAGTACTCATTTTTTTTAAATAAAAATCAGGGAGAACATTTTACAATCGCAAGAAGGCACTCTAGGGAGTGTGTAATTATGGGATAATGGTACTTCAGTGATGCATAAGGCACTCGATGTTGCCTTGTGCCTCACCATCCGATGTGTGCCATTATCCCACAATAATGCACATCCTGTCATGTCTTATTGCTTATTTTGCACAATGCTATACCAAGGGTCCAACACAAAACTGAGGTATTGTATCAGAAGGGGGCTATCCTACCATGTGTTTGATACAAACTTCAAATACATATTCAGCATATCTTTTAAGATCAAGAAACATCCATTTAATACACTGTTATCTAGATACTGTATACACAGCAAGGCCTGCAATGCCTTAATTAGAGTTGGCACTGAAGCATGTCAAATATATTTAGTTTGCACCAAATCTGAGTTGTCCATGTGACTCAAACCATTTCAATGCTGATCAGTTGGTGCACAGTACGGACATCAAAGGTTAATCTGCTCTCATAAAAAGGGGAGTATTCTTATGCTTTCTAGTATGACAGAAAATTGGCCAGATGTTTTACTACCCATATGCTGTACTGTGTATTCTTCCACCATGTTAGAAGCAAGGTTAATAGAATCTGTTGAGGAACTTTTAATACAGATGGAACTTAGAGGCAGGTGTCACTAACATGTCACCCTTCGATGCAATCTATCCTGCTGCACATGCCCAAAAGCGAGACCACCAAGTACTGTAGTGATCTGCTTTGATGTTGCTGTAATTTGCAGCAAACATGACTCTTATCTGCGTCAAAGAAATGATGTAAGTGTCATTACTGTGATGTAAGCTGCTACAAATGACAGGAACAGCTGTAGAACTGCGAGTGCCTTTGAAAATAGAATGATCAAGTCTTTGCAAAACTGGAAGGATGATGACCCAGTGAAAACTGGCTCCATGCCTTAGCTTGCTCCACTCTGAAAATCTGGTCTTAGCTACTAAGGTCTGTCTTGCTAAAGGTTTCAGTTCAGTAGAACAAAAGTTACTTTTAGAGAAATTTGAAGTGCATACGTTTATATACATAACGTTGAACTTTCATGGTTCTAACTGATCCCACATTACATTGTTTGACATTTCAGTTGTCCTATCCAGTGTTTATAGCACATTTTACAAGCCTACCTTATTAGTCTGTACAAAAGTATTCAGCTCTCCCCAGTTGACCTCATAGTGCTCTTGTTTATGACATCACAGTGCTTCCCATGTCAAAAGACTATGATGCCACAGACAAGGCAACTGCAGGTTAGTTGGGGACAGACAGATGCTTTTCAAAAGACAGTGAAACAAGTACTGCATTATTTGAAAGTAAGCAATAAGACACGACAGGGTGTGCATGGAACAGATTTTTACTGCAGCTAGGGGTAATGAGGCACGGTAGGCCTTGCCGAAAGTTTTTAGCCTCTGGCGCATGCAGTAAAATCTGTTCCATGCATCACCTGGAGTTTCTTATTGCACTTATAAATGGGCTCCTGTTTTAAAAACTTTTACATTTGGGAAAAGCATGTTTATATGTAGAAACAATAGATTTACTTGTGTGCATTTATGTTCAAATAGTCCTTCCTCACAACAAATGATGTCATTGTATTGTTGCCTACCTTCTTCTTCCTGTTTTTTCTGTTTTCCCCACATTCAAGATATGGAATGTTTATCATAGAATGTTTACCATGGAATACATGGATTCAAAATTCTGCTCAGTTCCATTGGCAGAATGTTTTCTGCTAACACTCTGTATGCATAGACAACAAAGGCTGTTGTTACAGCCACAGCCTCAGTTATCTCTCTGTCAGGACAAAAGAAGAGAGTTACCTGATGAGCAGGTAAAGATAGAAGGGATTTTTCACTGTAAGCAAAGAAACAGTTGTAGTGAAAACTATAAACAATACTTATTGTTTCTAATTTGTTCATGTGTAAGGAGAGGTGATAATCAAAGGAAACTACCGTAAATTAATTTGTTTTATATTTTATTTAAGGTAGTTTTATTTTAGAGCCCAGATGAAGTTTTTTTTTACAGTGTAAAGGTAGCAGCCATGTTTGTGGTGGAAGATCAGTTCTGGCTGTAGGGGGCTAACTGAAATGCTTGTGTTCCAAATGCCCATTGATCTGGTTTCCAGACTCTTCACAGTCCTTTTTTTTAGCCATGTGTAAACCATATTTTACACATAAATAACAGCCAATCAGATTCCATGATTTTACCCTGCCATTTTATAATATTCAATATACAATAACTGGAGAAACTAGAACAACTGGAAAACAAAAAAGTTAAACATAATTGTTGTAAATCTAATAGTTAAAAGCCTGCCAGTTTGGTTGATATTGAATCAGCACCTGCTCTTTAGGCTAGCTTAAGCTTTGAACAGGGGTTTAAAACAAATCAGTGTTTACAAAAATGAGGGTGCTATAAGAATTTAAACAGGAGGCAAAATTCTAAAGATAAAATGTCTTATTTCAGAATCTCTGGGTCTGCCACAAGTACTCTTCATCTATGCAATCATGAGTCTGGCATCAGTGGTTTTTGTCATTGTGTTTGTGCCCGAGACAAAGGGACAATCTTTGGAACAGATTTCAAAGGAGCTGGCTAAAACGTAAGTGCTTAAGCATCTGAAAAACACAATGATTGATAAGAGATCAATTATCTTTGTCCTGTTTTGTGAAATATTTAGTTTTAGTAATCCATGTGGATGTTTTTGCTCTTCCTGATTTTAGCAAGGTACCTGCATTATTGTTAGAATGCAGGGTGATGATTAAGCAATAAAACATGAAGGGGCTTGCGTTGTGCTGGCACAATGCATGGCCAGGAGTGTAGTGAAGCATGCCACGGCCGGAGTGCCTTCAGCACCTGGAAGCGCAATGTATTAGCACAATGCTCACCTCAAAGGGTCTTTGTATTAGCACAATGCTCACCTCAAAGGGTCTTACCACGTTTATAAGGTGGGTAAACTGAGAAAATTTAAAAAATGAAAAAAAGCTAACTTTTTTTATTAAAAACAGGTATTTTCTTTTGATAAAAGTAACTAGTAAAAAGCAGTCCCTCCCCAGCTGTCAAGCATCTGTTGTCCATGCAATCAATAGATGGAATATTTGTTTTTCTAAAATGGGTTGGGGAAAATCCTGCATCCTGATTGGTTGTTAGCTGTTCATTAGTAGTGTCTACTGCATGTCTAAAAACAAGTGCTGCCTGCCTGGATGAGCTCATCAAAGGAATCCTTGAGCCACTTCTTAGAATGATAAAGAACGTAACAGCCACCATTTTTCGTCACTTACTGACGAGTTACCATAGACTTATATCCTACCATTTAGTAGCTACTCCTTTCCCTGTCTGACAAATCACAGAACACAGTATTACAATAAACTGGCATCCAAACATACTGTTTTAAATATTTTCTTTTTTCCTTCCTCCTGTCCATTGTGATTTCCCCATGAGGCACTACCCCACACTCACTCCCTCCTGCTGCTCACTTGTTTACTCATTAACAAAAAATTTAACTGACATTTATTTCAAACACAAATAATGCTATTGCTGTTTTTTTGTCTCCTTGTTTTTCTGTCTGGAGTCACAGCAATCTGTCACCCACCCCCACCAGGCATTCACTCCCACTTAGTGCTCACACTGTAATCTCCCCAACCCCAGCTGGCACTCACTCCCTCTCACAAACTGAACTGACCTTTATATTTTTGCTTTTTTGTTTTTCTGTGTGCAGCTGCTGCGATCTGTCCCCCCCTTGCCCATCTCAACTCACACACATGCACACTCTCACACACACACACACACACACACTCTCTCTCTCTCTCTCTCCAGATGGTATACAGAAACCATTACATCTGAACTGCAGTTCTTTTTCTTCAGGCATCACAGTCCTCACATGCTGTCTGTCAACATTATGAGCTTGTGCCAAATCTCTTGGTTCTGCCTTTCCTCTCAGTCCTCTCAAATCGGCTTAATCAGTCCTACAGTAAACAGCTAATGAATGTCTTAAAGAATGTACAGTTATGTTAGAACTTACCACAACAATAAATCTTCGAGAGGAGCTCTTGCAGCAGGCTACACCATAAGGACTGAAGCTGGCAGGCACCAGGACCCCATGGAAAACTTCTAGCTAGCAGTCCATAGTGGGGGACCAAACCTGACGTCAGCCCGCCCCCGATGTCAGCAATGGTATAAAAGGGGTGGTCCCTCAGCCCAATCTCAGTTCTCCTGCTGGAGACCCCGGCAAATTCAGAAATGGAGAACCAAGGAGGTTCCTCTGAAATGAGGAAATGAAAATAGCCATTGATGAAGAAACAGTCTCCAGGGGACAGGTGGGAGGGAAAGCAGCACCTGCTACAAGAGCTCCTCTTGAAGATCTTCTGTTGCGGTAAGTTCTTACATAACTGTACTATCTCACTTCAAGGGTAGCTCTTGTAGCAGGCTACACCATAAGGACTGAGTCCCAAGCAATGGGAGGACTAACCCTGTCATCCGGGAGGAGGTAGAAGTCTGCTGAAAATGACAGTAGGCCTTGTAGGACAGCAAGGCCAAAACCTGTCCTATGACAAGAGGCAATGTCCAAACTGTAATGCCGAATGAAGGTGTGAACAGAACTCCAAGTAGCAGCTGTGCAGATATCAGCCGCAGACACATATTTAATGGATGCAAAGAAAGCATCCCTACCCCTGGTCGAATGGCCTTTGACTGGTCCTGGCAAAGGCTTGTCATATTTGCGGTAGCAATAAACAATACAGTTGACTAACCAGTTAGACAAAGTTTGCTTGGAAACAGAAGCCCATTCTGTCCTCGGGTAAAGAAACAAATAACTGGTCAGACATTCTGACAGTGCGGGTGTGATCTAAGTAGTAGTGAAGCACCAGGTGAATATCCAGAGTATGAAGTAGGGCCTCCCCTTGGTTAGAATACTCTGGGTAGTAAACTGGCAGGTGAATGTCCTGATTCAGTATAAACTCAGACACCACTTTAGGCAAAAGCTTAGGATTGGTCCGCAAGAATACTCTGTCCTTGTGGAAAACTAAATAAGGCTCTTTACACATCAGAGCCTGAAGCTCAGAAATCCTTCAAGCAGAAGTAATGGCAACTAAAAATAATGCTTTCTAAGACAGGAAGAGTAGCTCACACCTTGTGGCCAGTTCGAAGGGAGGCAGCGTAAGTTTTTCCAAAATAAATAAAAGATCCCATGGGGGAAAGGGTCCCTGAAGGGAGATTTGAGGTGAAGAATATCCCACAAGAAAGTGCCGGAAAGAACCAGCTGGGCAAGAGTTTTGTCCTCTACAGGTACATGATATGCAGAGATGGCCAATAAATGCATGTTAATGGAGGAGTAGCTCATCCCTGAGTCTGATAGAGAAAGGAGGTACTCCAGTACTGAATTCACTGGAAAGGTGAAGGGATCAAGGTGGTAAGCGGAGGTCCAAATGCAGAACCACTTCCACTTAATCGCATAAGTGGCCCTGGTGAAAGGCATCCTTGCGGCCACCAAGACATCTGCATCTCTGGGGGAAACCCCAAACCAAGCAACTGCTAGGTCTTTAGGAGCCATGTGTGCAGGTGCTGCGACTTGAGGTCCAGATGGACCATAGTGCCCTGCTCCTGGGAAAGCATGCCTGAGCTCAGGGGCAGGGGCATCAGGGATTCCACTGCCAGCTGCTAAAGTTGTGGGAACCAAATCTGACGTGGCCAATAGGGAGCAACTATGATCATCCCCACTCCCTCCGACTGCACTTTGAGAAGGACTCTCAGCAGTAATGGAAAGGGAGGGAAGGTATACAGAAACCTCCCTGCCAAGAGAGGGACAACAAGTCTCAAAAGAAAACACCAGGCCCTGGATCTAGCGAGCAAAAACTGGGCAGTTTTGCATTGAGTGGGGATGCGAAGAGGTCCAACTCTGGCCAGCCCCATCTGTTGAACAGCTCTTCAGCCACAGACTGAAGAAGTTCCCATTCATGTGCCTTGGACCAAGACCAGCTTAAACTGTCTGTCAAGCTGTTTTGAACTCCTGGGACATGCGCGGCAGTGAGTTCAGATGGTGCTCAATGGTCCAATACCAGACTCTCATGGCCTCCTGCAGAGGGTAAGAGTGAGTCCTCCTGCTTGTTTATGTAGAATACCACTGACATGTTGTCCATCTGAGATTAGGAGAGGGCCTGGGAGCAGATTTGTCTGAAATGCCTGAAGGGCATGGGTATCTTCTTGTTTCTAATATGTTGCTCCGGAGTGTTGCTCTTAGGAAACTAAGTTTCCTGGGTCTAGCAGTCTACCAAATGGGCACCCCAGCCCTGCCGGATCGTCCATAGTCAGAATCTGATGAGGAGACTTCTACCAAAAATGGACCCCTGTGGAAAGATTGAAGGGGTTCAACCACCATGTCAGAGTTTGGCGCACTGGAGTGGAGACTGTTACAAGCTGCCCCAGTTCATCCCTGCTTTGGTCCAATTGGACTCCAAGGGTCCATTGGGGAACCCTCATGTGCAGGCATGCAAGAGGGACAGTCAAAATGGCCACTGGCATGTGCCCTAGCAGCCTTAGGAATACTCTGGCTGGAATTCAGCATGATAAGGAAACCAGCCAAGCCTATTCCTGAAGATGTTCCGCTCTGTCCAGAGGCAGGAAGGCTTTTCATTTAGCAGTGTCCAGAACTGCCCCAATGTACTGCAGCCTTTGGCTGGGCCACGGGGAAGACCTTTGAGAGGTTGAGAATGATCCCTAGGTCTCGAAACAAGGTAAAGGTGTCTTCCATGGTGCTGATTAGCTGATCCCTGGAGGGGACTGCCAAGAGCCAATCGTCCAGGTAGGGGAAGACATTGTGGCCTTTTCTGCTGAGGGCTGCAGCCACTACTGCTAGGCATTTTATAAAGACTCAGGGAGCTGAGGACAGGCCGAATGGCAGGGTGCGGAATTGATAGTGGTTGCCTTGGAAGCGGAAGTGAAGGAACTTCCTGTGAGGTTGAAAGACCAAAATGTGGAGGTAAGCGCCCTGCATACCCAGGGAGCAAAGCCAATCCCCCTGATGAAGGAGGGGGAGCAGGCCTGGAAAGGTAACTATCCTGAATTGTTTGTATTCTATACATGTTCAGGTGGCTGAGATCCTGGATCGCCGTAGGTCCCGGTCTTCTTTGGAACCAGAAAAAGTGAGAATAAAACCCTTTCCTCTTGCTCTGGTGCAACTGACTCTATGGCCTGCTTCAGTAAGAGCGCTTGGATCTCCTCCTGAATGAGGGAGAGGTGTGACTGAGTGTAATGGGAGGTTATGGGTGGGTTATCCTGGGGCATCTCCAAAAACTCTAGGGTATGCTCTTTCTCTATCAGCTGAAGAACTCAGTGATCCATGGTTGTTCTGTGCCATCCCTCTAGATGGAGAGAGAAGCGACCCCCCCACTGCCTCCCCCAGAGATTCTGCTGGGGAAGGGGGATCGGGTAAGGAGTCAGGCTGAAGAACTGGGGACAGGCAGAGGGGCCTGGGAGGTTTTGGGGCTCTGGGACCTGAACCTCTTGAGGCCTGAAAAGTGGCCTTATATTTAAAGATGTAACCCCTAGGTGGAGCTATCCCAAAGTACCTGCATGGCTAGGTGCAGGTTAAGGGGCCTAGGTACTGAAAACGGGTGCCTCCACCCAGAGGACAGGGTTGGTGATAGCGTAGCTGACCTGGGTACAGCACTCCGGGACACTATAACCCCCCTCTTTCCCCTCTAGTGGCCTAAGCAATGAATAACAAACACAGTTACAAGAACCCCTAATCAGCAAAACTGGAAGGATGATGACCCAGTGAAAACTGGCTCCATGCCTTAGCTTGCTCCACTCTGAAAATCTGGTCTTAGCTACTAAGGTCTGTCTTGCTAAAGGTTTCAGTTCAGTAGAACAAAAGTTACTTTTAGAGAAATTTGAAGTGCATACGTTTATATACATAACGTTGAACTTTCATGGTTCTAACTGATCCCACATTACATTGTTTGACATTTCAGTTGTCCTATCCAGTGTTCATAGCACATTTTACAAGCCTACCTTATTAGTCTGTACAAAGTATTCAGCTCTCCCAGTTGACCTCATAGTGCTCTTGTTTATGACATCACAGTGCTTCCCATGTCAAAAGACTATGATGCCACAGACAAGGCAACTGCAGGTTAGTTAGGGACAGACAGTGCCTTTTCAAAGACAGTGAAACAAGTACTACATTATTTGAAAGTAAGCAACCAAGACACGACAGGGTGTGCATGGAACAGATTTTTACTGCAGCTAGAAGTAATGAGAGCCTGCAGGCCTTGGCTGAGTGCCTTTAACTCTGGCGTGCGTAAAATCTGTTCCATGCACTACCTGGAGTTTTATTGCACTTATAAATGGGCTCCTGTTTTAAAACTTTTTACATTTGGGAAAAGCATGTTTATATGTAGAAACAATAGATTTACTTGTGTGCATTTATGTTCAAATAGTCCTTCCACTCACAACAAATGATGTCATTGTATTGTTGCCTACCTTCTTCTTCCTGTTTTTCTGTTTTTCCCATTCAAGATATAGAATGTTTATCATAGAATGTTTACCATGGAATACATGGATTCAAAATTCTGCTCAGTTCCATTGGCAGAATTTTTTCTCTAACACTCTGTATGCATAGACAACAAAGGCCTTTGTTACAGCCACAGCCTCAGTTATCTCTCTGTCAGGACAAGAAGAAGAGAGTTACCTGATGAGCAGGTAAAGATAGAAGGGGGATTTTTCACTGTAAGCAAAGAAACAGTTGTAGTGAAAACTATAAACAATACTTATTGTTTCTAATTTGTTCATGTGTGTTCCTGGCCTGGGAAAGCTTGACGTCCGCGTCAAGCAAGTACCCCCATAAGTTTTAACTGCAACCATATACATTTGCATTAGGCTCACACATGTAATCATCAGTCAATATATCACTCTACCAAGAACACATTTCTGAAACATTGCAGTACGTCACTCCCTACACAGTATTACACACACATTGTACCATAACTCAAGTTATTACCTCTTGTACATGAAACCTGAAGAGAGGGGGGCCCTTCCCTATCAGTTACCTTGGGGCTGGACGGGGCAAGGGCACCATACTTAGAGGGCAACACAAGTAACTTGGAGTTAGCACTGACGCTCAGTTTGGGCAATGAGCTCGGGGACACATACACTCCTTTATGGACAACATTGAGAGGCAAATCCACAGGCCTCCCAAGGGAATCATAACTGAGGTGCACCACAGGCTTTACAGCTCGACCAGTCTTTCTAGGGGGAACTGTTACAGTCTCTGCACTCTGAGCCTCATTTTCAGCATTGTCCTCACTTGTCAGGAGTCTCCTGGGGGTAGAGAGCTAGAACTTGGGGCACTTTCAGCTCCAGGAGTTACAGTTTCTGAGTCCACAACATTTGGCTCGCATGGAGAGCTTTGGACACTGGCAGTGGGCAGCACTAGTTGTTGTTTGTCTACTTGTCCCCCTCTGTCTACTGTTTCTCTGTATAACAGTTTATTGATCAGTTTCAATTTAGGACCTTCTTTGTATAACAGTGCAGTTCTCAAATCAGTGGGCGTAATTTGGACACATCTTTTCCTGCATAGAGGCTTCTAAAGCTGCTTTGATCATGGGATCGCGGGATTGAGCCCGCCGAATACTGTCATTGTCCAGCTGAGGCAGTGCACCAATGTCTATTGCAGAAAAGTGGCAATAAAGCGGCAGGTATACCAATTCTCAGAGGGTCCCAAGCAATCCACCATGCAGTCCACTGCGTCCGTGGACATTTGTTCCTCCCTGTCAAACTTCCGGCAGAGTGCCGAATGTCAGGTTCTGCCAATCGGACCCAATCATTCTGGGAACAGGCCTCCTGGAGAAGCATCAGCATCTATGTGGTTCAGACCTGCTCGGTATCGAGAGCATAGTCGTATGTAGATAATGCAGAAAGCCACCTATGGCCAGTGGCATCCAACTTAGCTGAGGTCTGCACATAGGTTAAAGGATTATTGTCAGTTTTTACTAGTATTTAGCCCCATACAAGTACTCATGGAATTGGTCAACAATAGCCCACTTCAAAGCTAGAAACTCTAACTTATGTACAGGATAGTTCTTTTCAGATAGGGTCAGACTTCTACTAGCAAAGGCCACTGGTCTCAGGCCATTCTCGTGCTCTTGGTACAACACAGCCCCCAACCCTTGCAAGCTAGCATCAGTGTGCAGGACATAAGGTTTTCTTGGATCGGCATAGGCCAGCACCTGGAGCATGGGTAAGTTGATAAATGATCTCATGAAAAGCAGTCTCACAATCAGGAGTCCAGCGGGCCCCAAATACTTCACTCGGATGAAAATACACTCTTTCAGTCTTGAGGGACGCTGACTTTTGGTATTTTTTGTGGGTTGGGGGATACCCTTGAGTAAGGTTAAGTAAAGGGCGGATCACTCTTGAATAGTCCTTGATGAAACACCGATAATAACCACAGAATCCCAGGAATCTTTGCAGTTCTTTTAGATTTTTGGGCTGCGGCCAGGTGGTCAAGGCCTCAACTTTACTTGAGTCGGTCTCTATTCCCCGGTGGATACTATGTGTCCCACATACTTTACTGATGTTTGAAAGAATTGACACTTATCAATGGACAGTTTAAGGCAAAGTCCTCCAGTCGGTCCAATACCTTAAATAATCTGCTCTCATGTTCCTCCAGTGAGCTGCCAAACACAATAACATCATCTAGGTATACCAGGCACTCTAGTAAGTTCATGTCCCCACTGCACGCTCCATCAATCGTTGAAAAGTGGCTGGGGCACCTGAAATCCTTGAGGCATCCTCATGAATTCATAGAAGCCAGCGGACAGATAAAGGCTGTCTTTCCACGGTCCTCTGGGGCCATCGGGATCTGATAGTACCCACTGCGGAGATCCAGCACAGAGAACCACTTGCTCCCGTTTAGGCAGTCCAAAGCATCCTGAATGCGGGCATTGTGTACTGATCAGGGATAGTCCGCGGTTTAAGGTGCGATAATCCACACATCCTTACTGTTCCATTCTTTTCCTCACTACCACAATGGGGAAGCATAAGGGCTTCTGGATTCTTGTATTACCAACAGCTAACATCTCTTGCAGATGCGTCTCACATCATCTATGTCAGCAGGTGCCAGGCGTCGAGACCTCTCACGAAATGGTCTTTCGTCATGCAGCCGGATATTGTGCTCAGCTCCTTGCACGCATCCTACGTCCCATTCCTTTAAAGAAAACACCTGGTCTCTCTGGGAAAGCTTCTCACTGATCCTCACTTTCCATTCAGCTGGCAGCGGAGTCGCCGAAATCAAACAAGTCAGGCGTTACTCTGTCATTCTTCCTTGAACTCTTGCTGCTGGGTAGCACTGCAGTGTCTGCACAATGCACATTAGCCAGGATGCAACCTCTATTTACTCAATGTCTCTTTCAGACACATTATGAACTTGGACCATTACCTTCTGGCATAAGCATGGCTCTAGCGGCAAAATACTAGGCTTGACCAGCAGTCCCTCTGGCAATTTTCCATCGCCTGGTGCATCCAACATTAATATTTTATTCTTAACATCCTTTCTGATACGGACCTCTCCTGTAAGGTACACTGGGCATTTGGCGCCAGGATCAGAGACTCAGGATCCTTCTTCCATACAATTCCGACCGGTTCCTCTGGTTCTATTTTTTCAGCATCTCTCGTGCCTCATAGGCCTTCTTAATTAAAGCCGGAACTCTTAAAGCTCTACTAGTCTTTGACCCTGTTTTTCATAACACAACTGTGCCAGCCTTCCGAACATATGAGCATTTGTTCCAATCAACAAAGGGACACCATCATACAGTCCAGTGGGGGACACACTAAGGCTAGGGTCTCTACTTGTTCGGCCACTCCAGCCACGGAGGTGGGAAAGACAGCAAATTCGGATATACCGGAATAGGGGTAGGCCTTCTCCTTAACCCCATACATGCAGTCCTTCTAATGGTTGGAAGTCGTCTGACAAATGCTTCTGATACCAATCTTGGAACATAATTGTCACTTGGGAGCCACTGTCTAATACAGCTCTTGTAGACACTCACTCACCTTTACAGTGGTCTCCATGGAGGACCCACTATTCTGGACCAGTCTGGAGAGGCGATAGTGGAGGCCTGGGCAACTGACCTTGCCACAAAAGGACGTGAGTTAGCATTTTGGTGCCCTCACTGGGATCATTTCGTGCACCTCTTAACCACTGATTTGTTCTCGAAGCTCTCCTTGTAGCCTATATGCAACTTTGTCAGTGTCTTTTGGGACTGGCATTCCTTTCATGTGCCCATCTTTCCCACAATTATAGCAAAACATACTTTCTGGGTTGAGCTGGCGGGCGCCACACTGGGAGCCAGAGGCGAAATTATAACTGAAACCTGGTGCCATCTCTGTCTCTGGCGTGATAAGCATTTGGAGACATCTCGTCAGTTCTCCACTTCCATGGTCAAGGAATTGAGTTTGGAGCTGTTATCAGCAGGAGATACATGGGTGGGTACCCCCACCCCCATAGCAGATGCAGTCGGATATAGGTCAGGGCCCGTACTTGCAGGCGTGGCCTTCATAAGGGACTGTTTTGAATTCTCGGATCTCTCTCAACAGTTCGCCCCATTGTGGCATATCTTTTCCTTGTCAGAGCACTCATTGACTGCCAACCTCTGCCCCTGAACTTCATTTGATGGGTCACCTCAGTCACTCGGTCGAGCAATAGCTGGCTGGTGCAGGTCCTCCGAGGTCGTCTTTTTCTCAACTCCTCGAATTTCTCTCATTAACTCATCATAGGAGGGTGGGGATTCCAGTCGATCTGCCAGGCATAACTGAAGCAACAGCAGTTCTGAGAGGGCAGACTTAAGGATCCTGTCCAGCCTGGTTCGGTCCAGTTCAATCGCTGGCAAACTACCTTTCTGAGGCATTCTTGCAACAATTTTCCAGCCGAGATACATACACAGACAACAACTCCCTTGGTACTGTTGTGCATCTCTACTCCACCATAGGTCCTCATCAGAATCTGGGCTCCATACACATTCTCCAGGGCCTCAAGATAGGCCTGTGCAGTCACTTCAGGGTTACTGGCCCGTTTAGCACGAATGGTAGCCAGGGCAGGACCTCGGAGGCTCTCACTAACCCTCTTCGCCAAGCTTCCGAGCATTGCCATTCTAGCACTTAGGGGCAACATAGTCTATCCAGGTCTCCCAGTCATCCTCCCTGGGGGGTGGGAGGGTGCCAGAGAAGATCCTCAACCTTCGTAAGAGTGTGACTAATGGCAGGTGCAGAAATTGGAGTCTGCATTGGTTCAGCCACCATTACGGGCACTGGAGCAGGAGAAGGTGTTGGGGAGGAACACCCCAGGTGGCAAGAATAGTTTCTTCAAGTCCTCCACAGTTTTCCCTTCCCCAGCAACCATTTAGCAATTTCTCCTCAAAAGTTTCAGATAGTGGTGGGGCTCATTCCCCCGGTCTTTACTGTCCTTAGTTATCACTCTCCAAGCAGTGAGGGCTCCCTCTGGGAGTAATGGTCTGTGGCACTTTGGAGCTATCTATGGGATCCTTAAACTCTACTAGGGCCAGGAAAGTGTGGGTGAGCAGATTAGCATGCCGACCCACCACCACAGGGTTTTAAACCTTCCACCTTGGAAAGTACTCCTGCACAGTGTCCATGTATGATACCCAGGGGATGTCCAGGATAAGCATAGCATTTTGGGGTCGATTTCCTCCCCAGTACACCCTCCACCAGCCGGTGCACAGCCACTTCTGTCGGGTACCCATTTTTTCTTAACAGTGGTTCGTAAATATGGCCACTAGAGGACACACAATCCCAGCGGTGAGCCTCAAGATGTAACCCCTAGATGGCGCTATCCCAGGGCTACTACCCCTGCCTGATTTGCCACTAACAGGTTGAGGGGCCTGGATCCAATGGCGGTGCCTCCACCCAGAGGTCAGGGTTACAATAGTTAAACTAACTTGGTCACAGCCCTCTGGGACACTGCAACCCCCTTTCTTCCCACTAGTGGCCCACACAATACATCAGAATTACCTTTACAGTATACACTTACCTCCAGGACTGGTTCCGGCACTGGGACCTCCTGTGAAATAAGGTACAGTGCAACAATCACAGTACAGTACTTTAACATAGACAAATACCTCAGGCAGTATAACTTTGCTGAAACAAGCAGCTCTGATTTATTTAGGGGATATAACAAGGACAGGAAATCAGGTTAATTAGCTTATCACTCTACTCATATACCTATGGCTCTGTGCACAGGCCTATCCCTATCAGTTACTGTCCCTGGGTCCCAAGCCCTAGTGGCTAGTCAAACCGTGGCAGCTGGTAGGGCCCTTTCACACAGAGAAAAGGAGAATTAAACAGTCAGCAGTACAGTAATTCCATTTGGATTTAATGTGGCAATTCAACAGGAGCGACCCAGAATTATACTCACGACCTCCAAATAAGATAGGGTCCTTCAATGTCAGCAGGGCTCACTTGAGGTACACAAACCTCTTCACACATTTATATAAAAGACACTATACCAGGCAGGCTGCATCTGTATCGATCGCAATTACTGCACAACACCGGGAGAACACACAGCAGATTCAGTTCCTGACAGACGGTGCAATTTTCAGCAATTCCTCCAGTCTTCTACAGGGTGATCCTGGTTTCTACTCTTCAGATATCCTTTGATTCTCTTCACAGATGATTCAGTCCTAACAAGCTGTTACACAAGCTGCAGACCGGAACTCTGGGCCTACACACACGCTTTTGACTAAAACTGCACACTGAAAAGCACAGGGCTCCTTCCTTCTTCACTGCCAAAGCTCAACTGAAACTCCAACCCGACAAAACCGGCACTTCCTTTGAGTTCCTCCCAGTTCTTGACTGGATTGGCTGTCACTCACAATAGACTGCTGCTTGGTCCAAAAGGCACTGAAGTCTAAACTACATCTCCCAGAGTCACTGCTCATACAATCCTCTTGTGGCTGACTCAGATTATGAGTCCAAGTTCTGATTCGTCAAGGGACCATTTGTAGAGCTAGCTACCCCACACTGATTGGTCAGTTCAGCAGTTCAAAACCAGAATGGGGAACTAGGCAGACACTGTTCTGACTGCAAAAGAAAGCAGGTTAGACAAACTGTAATTTCATTACTGTAAATGATTTCTGGCAAACAGTTACATCTTTCAGATAGGTTCCTTTGCACTCCTAGTGACTGCAAAATGGAGTGAATTGGCAGCAGCTTGAGTGGTACTCAATCAAAGAAACACACAGTCCCCCATACAAACTAATTATGTCTGCAAGCAGACAGCTCTTAAAGAACAGTACCAGAGGTTCTAAAAACACTCACTGATAAATGGCCCAAATGCCAAACACCATTCAGGCTTGGAGCACTCAAGCAAGCTCCTGGAAGTCTTTTGGGAACCCCCATTTGCAGGGGGGTTACACTTACATAACTGTACTATCTCACTTCAAGGGTAGCTCTTGCAGCAGGCTACACCATAAGGACTGAGTCCCAAGCAATGGGAGGACTAACCCTGTCATCCGGGAGGAGGTAGAAGTCTGCTGAAAATGACAGTAGGCCTTGTAGGACAGCAAGGCCAAAACCTGTCCCATGACAAGAGGCAATGTCCAAACTGTAATGCCGAATGAAGGTGTGAACAGAACTCCAAGTAGCAGCTGTGCAGATATCAGCCGCAGACACATATTTAATGGATGCAAAAGCATCCCTACCCTGGTCGAATGGCCTTTGACTGGTCCTGGCAAAGGCTTGTCATATTCTTGGTAGCAATAAACATACAGTTGACTAACCAGTTAGACAAAGTTTGCTTGGAAACAGAAGCCCATTCTGTCCTCGGGGTAAAAGAAACAAATAACTGGTCAGACATTCTGACAGTGCGGGTGTGATCTAAGTAGTAGCGAAGCACCAGGTGAATATCCAGAGTATGAAGTAGGGCCTCCCCTTGGTTAGAATACTCTGGGTAGTAAACTGGCAGGTGAATGTCCTGATTCAGTATAAACTCAGACACCACTTTAGGCAAAAGCTTAGGATTGGTCCGCAAGAATACTCTGTCCTGGTGGAAAACTAAATAAGGTCTTTACACATCAGAGCCTGAAGCTCAGAAATCTTCAAGCAGAAGTAATGGCAACTAAAAATAATGCTTTCTAAGACAGGAAGAGTAGCTCACACCTTGTGGCCAGTTCGAAGGGAGGCAGCGTAAGTTTTTCCAAAATAAATAAAAGATCCCATGGGGGAAAGGGTCCCTGAAGGGAGATTTGAGGTGAAGAATATCCCACAAGAAAGTGCCGGAAAGAACCAGCTGGGCAAGAGTTTTGTCCTCTACAGGTACATGATATGCAGAGATGGCCAATAAATGCATGTTAATGGAGGAGTAGCTCATCCCTGAGTCTGATAGAGAAAGGAGGTACTCCAGTACTGAATTCACTGGAAAGGTGAAGGGATCAAGGTGGTAAGCGGAGGTCCAAATGCAGAACCACTTCCACTTAATCGCATAAGTGGCCCTGGTGAAAGGCATCCTTACGGCCACCAAGACATCTGCATCTCTGGGGGAAACCCCAAACCAAGCAACTGCTAGGTCTTTAGGAGCCATGTGTGCAGGTGCTGCGACTTGAGGTCCAGATGGACCATAGTGCCCTGCTCCTGGGAAAGCATGCCTGAGCTCAGGGGCAGGGGCATCAGGGATTCCACTGCCAGCTGCTAAAGTTGTGGGAACCAAATCTGACGTGGCCAATAGGGAGCAACTAGGATCATCCCCACTCCCTCCGACTGCACTTTGAGAAGGACTCTCAGCAGTAATGGAAAGGGAGGGAAGGTATACAGAAACCTCCCTGCCAAGAGAGGGACAACAAGTCTCAAAAGAAAACACCAGGCCCTGGATCTAGCGAGCAAAAACTGGGCAGTTTTGCATTGAGTGGGGATGCGAAGAGGTCCAACTCTGGCCAGCCCCATCTGTTGAACAGCTCTTCAGCCACAGACTGAAGAAGTTCCCATTCATGTGCCTTGGACCAAGACCAGCTTAAACTGTCTGTCAAGCTGTTTTGAACTCCTGGGACATGCACGGCAGTGAGTTCCAGATGGTGCTCAATGGCCCAATACCAGACTCTCATGGCCTCCCTGCAGAGGGGTTAAGAGTGAGTCCTCCCCTGCTTGTTTATGTAGAATACCACTGACATGTTGTCCATCTGAATTAGGAGAGGGCCTGGGAGCAGATTTGTCTGAAATGCCTGAAGGGCATGGAGTATCGCTCGCATTTCTAATATGTTGCTACGGAGGTGTTGCTCTTAGGGAAACTAAGTTTCCTGGGTCTGGCAGTCTACCAAATGGGCACCCCAGCCCTGCCCGGATGCGTCCATAGTCAGAATCTGATGAGGAGACTTCTACCAAAAATGGACCCCTGTGGAAAGATTGAAGGGGTTCAACCACCATGTCAGAGTTTGGCGCACTGGAGTGGAGACTGTTACAAGCTACCCCAGTTCATCCCTGCTTTGGTCCAATTGGACTCCAAGGGTCCATTGGGGAACCCTCATGTGCAGGCATGCAAGAGGGACAGTCAAAATGGCCACTGGCATGTGCCCTAGCAGCCTTAGGAATACTCTGGCTGGAATTCAGCATGATAAGGAAACCAGCCAAGCCTATTCCTGAAGATGTTCCGCTCTGTCCAGAGGCAGGAAGGCTTTTCATTTAGTAGTGTCCAGAACTGCCCCAATGTACTGCAGCCTTTGGCTGGGCCACGGGGAAGACCTTTGAGAGGTTGAGAATGATCCCTAGGTCTCGAAACAAGGTAAAGGTGTCTTCCATGGTGCTGATTAGCTGATCCCTGGAGGGGGCTGCCAAGAGCCAATCGTCCAGGTAGGGGAAGACATTGTGGCCTTTTCTGCTGAGGGCTGCAGCCACTACTGCTAGGCATTTTATAAAGACTCAGGGAGCTGAGGACAGGCCGAATGGCAGGGTGCGGAATTGATAGTGGTTGCCTTGGAAGCGGAAGTGAAGGAACTTCCTGTGAGGTTGAAAGACCAAAATGTGGAGGTAAGCGCCCTGCATATCCAGGGAGCAAAGCCAATCCCCCTGATGAAGGAGGGGGAGCAGGCCTGGAAGGGTAACTATCCTGAATTGTTTGTATTCTATATACATGTTCAGGTGGCTGAGATCCTGGATACGCCGTAGGTCCCCGGTCTTCTTTGGAACCAGAAAAAAGTGAGAATAAAAGCCCTTTCCTCTTGCTCTGGTGCAACTGACTCTATGGCCTGCTTCAGTAAGAGCGTTTGGATCTCCTCCTGAATGAGGGAGAGGTGTGACTGAGTGTAATGGGAGGTTATGGGTGGGTTATCCTGGGGCATCTCCAAAAACTCTAGGGTATGCTCTTTCTCTATCAGCTGAAGAACTCAGTGATCCATGGTTGTTCTGTGCCATCCCTCTAGATGGAGAGAGAAGCGACCCCCACTGCCTCCCCAGAGATTCTGCTGGGGAGGGATCGAGTAGGAGTCAGGCTGAAGAACTGGGGACAGGCAGAGGGCCTGGGAGGTTTTGGGGCTCTGGGACCTGAACCTCTTGAGGCCTGAAAAGTGGCCTTATATTTAAAGATGTAACCCTAGGTGGAGCTATCCCAAAGTACCTGCATGGCTAGGTGCAGGTTAAGAGCCTAGGTACTGAAACGGGTGCCTCCACCCAGAGGACAGGGTTGGTGATGCGTAGCTGACCTGGGTACAGCACTCCGGGACACTATAACCCCCCTCTTTCCCCTCTAGTGGCCTAAGCAATCAATAACAAACACAGTTACAAGAACCCCTAATCAGCATACAAATCCCCACTTTGTTTGCACTTACCACCAGGGCTGGTTCTACCAGTTCGACCCTGGAGACCCCCTGAAAAATGAGATTAGACACAGCAGGTAACAACAGTACAGTGCTTCTTGTACAAAATGGAACCACAGTCAGGTTAAATGCAAAAAGAATTAGATCTGATTTATTCAGGGGGAATGAACAAGGAAGGGGCATAATTTGGCTGATTAGTTCTGTAACTGATTCAATCAGGCAATCATGCATGCACTTTAGAGTCCCTTCACAGTCACACACTCTGGATACCCAGCTGGAACAAAGGCGGGCTAGCCTAATTCATTGCCCGGGGTGGGCCGGCATTGCAGCTGGTCGGGGCCCTGTGATGGAAAGAAGAAACATGCACAACCACACACAATTTGTAATCCAGAGCACGGAGGCTCAGTTCGTGACAAGAAACAACAAAGGAATCAGATGACAACACTTTTGATTTAGCTGATGTTGCAGGGAGCTACCCTGGGGTTTACTCACACTACCCAATATGAGACACAGGAGGGACGAGATGGAGACTGCAGGTTGAAAAGCTGGTATGCCAGGAGAAGCAGGGCCCACACGAATCATCGAGGTGTTGTTCCTGTTCGAGATGGTTGAGCAGGGGGCTGATCCCTGGGCAAGTCTCTTTTCGATGGTGATCTCTGAGCCTGGAGTAGCTGGCTGGGCCAAAGTGGCAGGGCCCAGGCCAGGTGAACAGTTCAGATTTAGTCAGGTAAATGCTGGATTCAGCTTCCAGCAAGCATGACACAAGCAGGCAGTGGGGAACCAAATCGCGACCCACTAACAGCATTCAGCACACTTACAGTAAGACAAAACACAATACCACAGGTTGGATGACAGTCTTGTTGCAATTTCAGCTTTCCTGAGCAAAACCATGCTCTCTGTGGTGATTTCAGATGTCCTGACAGGCCGATCGCAAACAGAAAATCTTCGGTCTTCTTCAGGCTATGGTACAGTCACAATTGAGTGGCTTTTGTCATAATTGGTTCGGATACAGTCCGGTTATTTAAGCACTCGCTAAGGATCCCTTTCGAGGGACAGCAGGCAGACAGGCCAAACTCAGCCTTTCCACCAGTTTCCTGCGTGACTATGCAGGAGCAGCTGCTCGAGTATCTTGAGTTGTTCACTCTTTCACTCCAACTCTGACTGACTCTCTGCTGCAGGCAGCTTGAGACTTTCCCAGAGATCCAAAAGGTTCAATCCATTGATTCATCTGTCTGTCAAAGCAAGGGCTCCCCCTCCAGGTCCATTTCGGCACCAAAGTGGAAAAACTACAATTCCTACAGAAATTCACTTCCACAAGACCCCTGGGGACAGACTCCATTTTAGGGTCCCCAAAGGTCAAAGGTACTGATTGATCCAAACAAGCAGTCCAGAACCAAGATGGTGGTGATTTACAGAACTGTCCATGCTGCAAAGAAGGCAGGTTAGACAAACTATGATATCATTATTATTAGACTAGATAATCAGCAAATAAGTACAGCTTCTAACAGAGCTTCCTCTGCACAACTAACGATGGCAGAATGGAGCAATTATTTGGCTGCCCAGGCGGGACTCGAGCATAAAAACACTCAGCCCCCACCCAGATTAATTGTACACTGCGATATAGGCAGCTCTTAAAGAGACAGAACACAGAGGCTATAAAGGCACTCACATGCAATAGCTTTCAAACGATTAAGACACAGGACACCAGCCTGGCAGTGGGCATTTAGGCACACCCAAGGAAGACTTTCGGGAACCCCCATTTGTAGGGGGGTTACAAAGGCACTTCTGGTCTGTTGGCCTCGGGGCTGTTGCCTGGAGAACTGACGAAATGATTGGTGGAGGTTCTGCTTCTGGTTAGATCTGTCCATGGTATGGACAGATCTGACAGCCTTGCCGGATTCCTGAAGGCAAGTTATAACCTTTTCTGATTCCTCGCCAAAGAGGACTGAGCCCTTAAAGGGGGCATCCATAATGCCCGCCTGGATATCCAGGGTAAAACCTGAGATGCGGAGCCAGAAGTAACGGTGAAGGCAGACGCCAGATGCTGCTGCCCTAACGGCCAAATCTGCTGTATCATGGGAGGAACGTAGGACATGAGTACCTACGTCTGAACCTGATTTCAAAATATGCAGCAACTCAGCTTTCTGAGGACTGTCCTGCTAAACCTGAACCAGCTCCATGGCCTTCCTCCACAGGGCGTTCTGATACTGGACCATGTGGGCTAAGAAATTCAGAGAGCAGATGGCACAGGTAGCTGAGACATAGACTTTTCTGCCAAGCTGGTCCACCTGCTTAGAATCTTTATCCGGAGGCTCAGTGCTGAGATGTCAGGGCCTCTTAGATTGGTCATGAGCTGCAGTGATGACCATGAAGTCTGCAGTCAGTTGCTCTCCAAAGAAAGGCTCATCTCAGGGAGCATTATAGAGGCAATCAGCCTTTTTGGAAACAGCAGGGGTAGTAGATGGGTGTTTCCAAGCCAATCTAATGACATCCTTAAATGGATCCACCAGAGGAGGAACCACCACAGGCTTTGGATCCTTTTGACAGAGGAAACTAGCCAAACAGTGCCTCTCAGGGTCCAAGTCTTTGGTGTCCCAGTCCATGTTGGACTGGATGTGCCGCATGACCTCCATGAAGGTCGGGTCATTGAGAGGAGACCTGGGGTTGTCTTTGGGGTCTGATGGAGGGGGGGGGATATCCCCAAGTCAGACGATACCAAGGATGAGGAACAGGAACGCTAGTCTGACTCCTCCGAAGAGAAAGATCGTGAAGTCGAGCGACGGTGCCTGTGGCCGTATGATCTACCTCGGCACCTGTCCAGGGACCTGGAGGGACGAGCAATTGTGCTTTTGACTGTGATGCTTAGAGCAGCCCCTGCCAATGTCATCTGGTTGCGGGGTAGGCTCTTTAGGAGTTGGCTTAAGCTGCCAAGGGGGAGACTGAGGCTTAGCCCCTGAGGGAAGAGGTTCCTTAGGAGGGGGCGTAGAAGGCCTCTTTGGTATCAGATCGCTCTTGACCATGTTCCACCAGGATGTGAAGAGAGCCGTGAGATCCTGCAGAGGGTTCTGGGACATAGAGGGATTAGCCAGCGTCAGTGGAGGGACGTCAGACAACGCCAGCGTTGGTCCCTTTGTTGGCAGCAACCCAGGCATCAGGTCATGAGGATTTGGGTTGACTGGCGGCAGCCCAGTGGGAGTCTGATTATCTGGAGCTGGTCTAGTAGGTGTCACCAGACCAGATGTCAGACCCCTTGGAGTCGGCTGAGAAGTAATATTAGGGTTAGCCGGCAACATCTGGTGTTCAGGCGACAATGGAAGGAGTATCGCTGAGGTTAACATCAGGGTAGCTGGTGTTGGCCAGACAGGCGTAGACTGACATCAACCTAGAGAAACAGCTGGCATCATTTTAGGAGGAGTCTGCCGAGGGGAGCTAGCTCCTGAGTAGGGTAGAGGTGTCATCCTCTCGGGGAAGGTGAGTGCATGCCCCTGGCGTCACTGTGTGGCATTAGCCCTGGAGCCGGGAGCTGACTTAGCAGATGCTGGGGCCAGGCAGATGATGGGCAAGGCCCCACCCCCTGAAGAAGACCCAGCCTAGCCACCTGGCTGAGAACCCGCAGTCTGGGGAAAGGGCCTGAGAATCAGGGGCTGAAAGGCTGAGGATGAAGTCCCCAACCCTGAAGAACCACTGCCTGACATCTGGATGAAGGTGGGTGGTTTGACCACTAGGAGCCTGGAAGGAGAGAGGGCTGCCATGGAAGCCAAGCCCGACCTCCCACGGGAAGAAGTCCCGGAGCTTGTTGCTGTCTAGTGAGGGGACTGGGAACGAGAAGCTGACTGGGGTTTATCCTTATGTTTATGTTTTCCATTTGTCTTCTTCTCCTTGTGAGAAGCCAAAGAAGTCAAGGCTCCTGAGATCGGGGAAGAGGAGGTACTTTTACCCTGGATCTCCTTCTCCAACACTGCTAATTTTTTTTTGAGCAAGAAGCTTTTCAGGGCCTTTGGCTGAGGATTCTGGTCCTCCGGTTAAAGTTCAAGCAGTGCTGGCAGGCCTCTGTATCCTGGTCGGGGCCTAGGCAGAAGAGGCAAGCAGTGTGGCCGTCCTTTGAGGGAATCTGCTTGTCACAAGCACACTTCGACTTCTGAAGTTCTGCAGACGAGCTCAGAAAAAAAGACATGCAGAGTAAATACATAAGAAATCAGAGCTTTTTGTAAAATAATAAAGCATGGATAATAGCGAAAAAAATAGCGGCTGACTAAAGCAGAAGACGTCCATGGAGCTGATGTGTGTAGGTCAACAGTTGGAAAAGAACTGAGGTTGGGCTGGGGGTCCGCCCCTTTAATACCACTGGCTGATGTCAAGGGTGGGCCAACATCAGGGGGTGATCCCCAGCTATGGACTGCTAGCTAGAAGTTTTCCATGGGGTCCTGGCACCTGCCGGCTTCAGTCCTTATGGTGTAGCCTGCTGCAAGAGCTACCCTCGAAGTGAGAACAAAGTAAACCCTTGCTAGTACACTTTTTCATATCACAACTGCAACAGTGTTTTAGCAAGCACTCTCAGTTCCAGCTGACAGCCATGCAGTTCTCCTCCATGAAACGGATTTAAAACAAAATAATATTGTTTTTGTATTATTTTAACCTATTAATTTTACTTGTTTTCAGGCATATAAAAAAATCTCATTTTGTAGGTTAAATAATAAATGCCAGGGTGTGCATTAGACATTTCCAACATATGCCCAGGGCTAAAGGCACTTGGCCTGCAGCCTTGTGCATTACTATGCCTCTGGATGTGCATAAGACATGTTAAATGTCACCTCATCATGTCTTATTGCTTACATCATGGAATGCAAGAATTCAAACTTCTATAGAATTCTATTGGCTGAATGTTCTGTACTCCTCATGCAAACACACACAACCAAAATAAAGTCAGGGATTCAGTTGTATCTGGGGCAGAAAAATCAGCAATGATTTCCTTGAAGGCAGGTAAGGATGGGGGGCATAGTCTGAAAAAAAGCTAAAAAAAACTGTATGTTGAACTTCATTTTAATTTGTGCATGTGTGTAAGGAAGGGAATATAAAGGAAAATACGATTTAAACAGTTGTGTGTTCTTTCTGTTTAGAGGGACTTTAATGTTTAGTGCTTAGGTTATTTTTCTAGTGAGTAAAGGTGGCACTCATATTTGTAATGACATCAGGAATTAAAATAATGCATGGATATTGTTAGTGTGCTGTGTTCTGAATGCCAGCACTTTTTTTTTTACCCCTGTATTGTGCTCTCTCAAGGCACTGATCCTAGCCAAACAGGATGCAGTATTTTTCCTACCCATTTTAAATATATATATATATATATATATATATATATATACACACATATATATATAATATATATACATATATATATATATATATATATATATATATATACATATCTGTCTATATATATACATCTGTCTATATGTCTATCTATATAACAGTATATCTGGGCTAAGCAACCTTTCTGAGAGATCCTCCAGTCTCATCCTCCCCACCACTATTGTGACACTGGGGTGCCCAATCCCCAATGTTAACCATGTGTCACAATGTCATATTTTAATTTTAAATCTGAAAAGCAGAAAATTGACAATTGATGTCTTTTGCAGTTGAGTGACCCTTCTGAGACCCCTCAAGTCTGATATTTGTTAGCCCCCCCCACCATTGTGGCTCTGGAGTACCCAATCCCCAGTGTCACCCTTGTGTCATCTAGTCCGCGACCACTGTGACACTGGAGTGCTCAATCCCCAGTGTCACCCTTGTGTCATCATAACATCTTTTTTTTTCAATTATTTTAAACCTGAAATGTATAAAGCTGTCAACTGATGTATTTTGTGGTTTTGACAACCAAACCCACCCACCCACCCACCCTTCCTGACCCCACACTCAGCACCCATCACCCCAAACCGGCCACACCCCTCACTCACCTAAAAAAAAATCCAGTGCCAAAAATCCACTCTACGAGGAAAACAGGTCCTCCTTCTTCAACACCGACTGGGAACTGAAGAATGAAGGTAAGTGCAGTCAATGTATTTTCAACACATTTTTGAACTTTTTTGAACTTTGTCTCTTAATTTTACCTTTTATTAGCATTTATTCACCAAATTTTCAATGTGGCCTTTTTTGGACCTCACCTCATGAAGTCACTCCACTCCAAAAAATCACCTTTTGGGTGAGTTTTGAAAATGTTCATCTACTGGGTTTATGTTGTGGGGCCATAAGAAGACTGTATTGAACATTTAGTTAAAAATATGGTAAAATGACCAAGTTATGAGTGGACATGGAAATATTTCAAAGTTTTTTTTTGTTTTTTTTTTCCGATTCTATTTCTTCTCCCTGCAGACAGGGTGTCCTTCCGAGGAGCTTGCTTAGCTAGGGCCTCTCACTCCCTGCCTGAACCCCCACTGCCAATGTCCTTCCCCACAAGAACAGCTCAGCCAAGCCCAGTCCCCCTGGGTACCCCCGGGGGAGGGTCCACCCTCCCTTGGCGACCTTACAGACTCAAGGGGTCTACCTGGCTGATGGGTTGGTGCATGGGGAGATTCCTGGTATGCTGGGCTGGCCTTGGGATGTGGGCCATGCCCCAGGAGCCCTCATCATCTCCTCCACTGATCCGTGAGGGGGTGTTTCCAGCTTGTGCCCAGAGAGAGCTCCCCCTCCCTCCGAACACAGCGTGTAATGATGTCACGGTGCATGGCAACCCTGCTGATGTCTGTCGCGCTCACCCCATTATTTTGTGACAGCTGCCCCATAGTACCCCCCGATCTCCATCAGGGGCTACTAGGTCACCGGACAACCCTAAGCCCTCCCCCCAGGAGAGGAGAGCTGTCTTTCAGACACTTCATCCTCTCCCTCCCCTGCTGACCCCGGCAACCCAAGTCTGTGTCCAAACCTGGGTCGCTGGCGTGGTACGAGGTGTGGCGTCCAGTGCCTCAACCCTCAGCACCATCGGGCTGCGCTAATATTTCAATGTTAACTCATAACTTCACCATTTTTCAATATTTTTCTATCAAACTTTCAATATGGTCTTTTGGGGACTGAACCTCATGGACAAGGTAGGTGACATTTTTCAAATCTGGTCCAAAAGGTTATTTCACAGTCGCTCTGTGAAGTCACCTTTCAACCAGGATTTGAAACATTTCACTTACCAGGTTCATTAAGTGGGGTCATAAAAAGACTAGACTGAAAATTTGGGGTCAAAATCTTAAAATTTTGTAATGTACCTTCATAGTTTGGGTGTTTCTTAACATTCACTCACAAATTTATTAATCTTCAATATTTTGACCCCACATGTTCAGCATAGCCAACTTTTCACATCACTGCCAGGACATGACAAGTGTCATCTTTCAAATCCTGCATAAAACATGTTTTTGCACTTGTGGCGTGAAATAATGTTTCAGTCAGTGTTTCATAAATAATATCTGTCATGTACAGAAGGCAGGTAAAAATATTTAAGAAAAAAATGTGTGGAGGGCCAGCTGTTGGCCCAGAGGAAAACGTGTTGTGTTCCTGTGCCAGTGATTTGAAGATGAGCTAGGGGAGCCAGCTGGGCAGCAAAAGGATGGGGGCCAGCACTATTAAGCAGTGTTGTGTTACAGAGGCAACACCTTGTGATGGGCCAGGGAGCGTTTCCTAACAAGGCGTTGCCATGTGTGTCATAGCCTACCTTTAAACATGACCACCACTTGCAATTTCTAAAAATCTCTTCCTTTGAGTGTATCTGTTCAATGTATATGCTATGTTCACACTGTGGATGTAGCAGGAAGACGTTATTGCATATTTTAATGGTAAATTCCACAACACTGTACCAATATATTTCATTTTTACAACATGGCCATGGCATGAGACTGGGAACTTTTAAAACCTTCAAAATCCTATATCTTGCTTCAGAAATGAAAATACATGAGGCAACCATTACTACTGATTGACTACATTGCAAACTCTTACTAAAATACTACTCTGCTTTCATCACAACACAACTAAAACTTACCTGACACAACATGCAAGCAAACATTCAACAATGACAAATGCTTGTTCTCAGCAAACTTCCCTCACAGGTCCTTTGATAACCAGGGAGGCCACTGCAAAACCTTGTTGCCCTGGTTTCCCTCAGGAATGCATCTAGTCACCGAACTATGCCAATTATATTCTGCTTCAGGCCCTCCCTCTTGGCATCAGCATGGCCAGTCAATTGCATACTCACCAGCTAAGCCCCAAACACCTCTGACCACTGGTCAAAATCAGCTCTCAGTGCAATATGGGACAATGTTGCACTATAAATAACTAGTCCAAGTAAAACAGACAGAGCACAGAATCTGATGGCTCAGTGATTCATTTATTAGACATTCTATGTAGAATCTTACAGCACTTTGAAGTCGCCATTTTTTTTAGCCCACAAAAGTTTTCATTTTCCATTGTTCTCCACAGTTGTATTTACCCCTCCCCCCCTGTTCTCCTGTGGCAAAAGTAAAAAAATCAACTTTTACAACTGTTGATAAAACACTTTCGATTCCCTTACAGTCCTGCTTATAGCACAGTATGTCTCACACTAATCGTGCTGCACGGCTTCTCAGTGATATAGCCATGTTTTCTCGCATGCCACACAGAGAGTACTGATATTTTTGTAAACAACGCTACCATAGATGGTAGTATGCTGGCAACGACATCACCAGGCAAGCTCTGAGGTGAGAAACGGGCCTTATGGCAGACGCAGTACAACTCCCATTCCTTATTTTAACTTCCCTCTTTGACATGCCACATTTCAAAACTTATTTTCCTGCAGTAACATATCGAGAAAGAAACCTTACACTTACAACTCAGAGCTTGAGAGTTTTTACCAAGTTTCAGAAAGTGAGTGACTGGGCAAGGGGGGGGTCGAGTGAGCGAACGAGTGATCAGTCGGATGGCAATAATCAAAGACAGAGTTATGGTGCTGTTACTTCCAGCTGTTATTATTGTGACAGCCACCACCCACTGAAACATTTTGGCATTGTCCCAGGTCATTATATAGCATTTTGTTAGTGACGTGATCGTTTCTGATGTTATCGCTTAGCAGCGTGGACACTGAGCCAGTCGGGGAGTGGAGCGAGTGTGGTTCTCTTGTCTGCATGTTGCTGAGTAGGGGGGAAAGCCATTACAGGTATGACTTTATTTTAATTTACATTGTAATTTTTTGTTATTTTAAAATCCCCTGAACCACATATTTTAAATTTCTCACCCTGCTGCTTAGCTTTTAGAACACAGCGAGCAGTTCATGAAGCTGTTCATGAGCATGGCAGTTTTGAACCACGCTCATTCTTGCAGGATAAGGGAACTGAGAAGGCTTCGTTTTGGCTTGGTTTTAGTTTTGTCTAAGGAGTGAGAAGAATGAATAAACTAAGGGGGCTATGTGTGCATACTTAGTATGAGGAAAATGATATTTGTGAACTGTTGTGATTGACAGGGGAATGTGAAGCTCTGTTGGTTTTGGGGTCAGTCGAGCAGGCACTGAATTCATTTATCATGCTGCTGTTATCTTTGTGTGCCTGCCCGAGATATAGTGATGCCATTGACAGCATCACTATCTCTTGGGCAGTCTGACTAATCAGAGCACAGTAATTACTCATGTCACTGCCCAGTATTGATGGGATGGTAGTAGGGTATCAGCTCAACTACTTGAGTGGGCAGGGAGGCACACACTTTAGAACACTATTTTAATCTAGCACCAGTAGGCAGAAGGACTATTTTATGTTAAAAGCACATATTCACTTACATATTATTTAGTTAAAAATGTGTTTCAAAATAAATAAACTACTTCTAAAAATAAAGGGCCATTTTATAAGCACAATAAGACACTCTGGGGTTGTGCATTACGGTGTGATAACCGCACTCCTAGGGACGATTGGCACTTGGCCTTCAGCCTTGTGCCTAACTACACCCCAGGAGTGCGGCTACCACACCGTAATGCACACCCCATCGTGTCTTATTGCTTACTTATATGGTAAGTGGCATGATTCCAGACACAAAACCAGGGACATACAGTAAAGATCATCACAGAAAGAAAGCCTAACTATTGCTATGCAGGCTATGACAGGACTGAAAGACAGGACAGTGTAATGGATCAAGAGGGGTAACAGAACAATTTTAAATATATAACGAGCCCCAAAAGATCAAGGACAAGGTGTGGTCCCTAATTGTTGGGGAAGGGGAATCATTGAGTGAGACAGGAGTGTATAGCAGATACACTTAATAACCACTTTGTGTCAGAATTCAGTCTGGACATCAGGTGGTATGGCCATTTTGGGGGGGGGGGCAGAGCTTGCAGGAGGTATTGCTGATCGTGCCAGAAACAGTGGATAAGTAGTAGTAGTAGTAAAAATGTTATTCATATAAAAAAATATGAACAGGGATAAGAACTCAGTTGAGCTAAACTCATTTTCAGAAAGGTCCCTTGGTTACTCTTTTCATGTTCCACACATATTTGGCAGGTCAGAATATACAAACAACAGGACATAGTAAATTACAACATTACATAGTAACTCTAATACAAATAACAGTCATAAACAAAACAAGTTCCTGATTGCACATATACAAATAAATAACACAATACTGCTTCATAAAAATACCTCTTTAAGACATAAATTAGCTCAAAGCCATTTGATTGTCAAAAATCAGTATATAGAAAATATACCCATGTATTCACTATTTTAGACAGCATGGTCTATGTGTGTTGGTTAAATTAAGAAACCATTGTTTTATAGGTCCTAAGAGGATTGGTGCATGTAAACTTCTCAAGTATAGGGGTAGTGTATTCCACAATATTGGTCTCCTATTGAAAAGTGAGGATCTGCCAATCCCAAGGTTACACTTAGGAACAACAAATTCGTAACCCAAGAAGGATCTTAATCCCTCCCTCAGATCCCTAGCCCCCAAAGCACCTAGTAAATAATGGTAATTTCTGTCTCCTGATCTTCACCATAAAATTTACTAAATGCCAGTTCCTTCTATCGTCCAGGCTCAACCAATTCAGGGCCCTATACATTTCACAATGGTGTGTTCTCCCGATAAGAAATGGAGCTGAAGACTGTTAAACCAGTAAATCCCAGGGTCAACTAGAAGGTAATAGCTTTGTTAAATGGATTCTAGCTACTGCCCTTGCTGATGTCTTTTACTAGTAGTCACAGACAAAGATAGCGTCAGGTGACTAGAAAACAGGCAGTGTTGTCACACTTTTTGAGTAGGAAACAAGGTTGAACACAGGTAATTACAGACCTGTGAGCCGAGCCTTGGTGCTCACGAAAGTCCTTGAGTCACTCATCAAAGTGGTGGATCAGCACATGGAAGATGGAAGAAACAGGGATGGTCTCTAGAGCAAAACTTGACATTATAAAAGGCAGATCCGGTCAAACCCGAGTGGTTGCTTTCTGCAAGGCATTAACCACAGAGGTGGATAGGGACCATGAGGTGAATGTAGTCTACTTCACTAAGGCCTTTGACACAATACTGCATGGTAAACTCATTGCAAAAGTAGTACAATATATAACCCACAAAACACACCAAAGCTGCATACCAAATTCACTCAAGGTAGAAATCTGATAGCAGTAGTGCATAGTCTCCAGTCAGAGTGTAGGGATGTACTGAGTTAAGAAGCACTGTGATTGGTGCTGGGTCCATAGCTTTCTGTTCTTCAATGTCTTAGAGAAGGGAGTCAGTAGAAACAGGTTACTCACCTGTAACAGTAGTTCTAGGAGTGGTATATGATGTTCATCCACACTTTCTGGCAGTTGCCTTTTCCTGTAAGACTCCACCGGAACATCTTCAAGCGGGCTCCTCCCACCCACCCGGGTGGTAACTCCCTCATCTCTGCCCGGTGATGCCAGATCTTGCCCGCTGGAAGCAGTAGTGTGAGCCACAGCCAGGGGAGGCCGGGTGGGTCTGTGTGGATGAATATATACCACTCCTAGAACTACTGTTACAGGTGAGTAACCTGTTTTTCTAGGGAATGTGGATATGATGTTCTATACACACTTTCTGGCAGACTCCTAGCAGTTCTCCAGGAGGAGGGGGCAGGGTGCACACCCCCTACTTGAGAAACAGAGATTGGAGAACTAAGGCCCCAAAACCAGCATCCCGGCATGACTCAAGATCAATGTGGTAATGGAAATTGAAGGTGTGTGCTGACCTCCAGGTAGCTGCCCTGCAGATTTTCTGGATAGGAACCTCCCTGGAAGCAGCCACCAAGGCAGCGGTATAACAGGTGGAATGAGCCCTTAGCCTTACGGGCAGCTCCCTATTCGCCAACCTATAGCAGAGGTCGATGCAGAAAACAATCCACCTGTCAATCGTCTGCTTAGCTGCTGGGCTGCCAGCTGCGGTTTCAGCATAGGTGACAAACAGCTGGCGAACCTCTCCCTGAACACCAGCCATGCGCTCCTTGTGATAGGTGAGCGCTCACCACAGGTCCAAAGTATGGAGCCTGTGCTCTGCCTCCGAAGTGTGGTTGGTGAAGTACACCAGGAGATTAAGCACCTGGTTAAGGTGAAAATTGGACACAACCTTGGGGAGGAACTTCGAGTTAGGGCGAAGGACAACCTTGTCCCTCTGGAAGACCAGGTAGGGAGACTCCAACAAAAGCGCCTGGAGCTCACTGATCCTTCTGGCCAACGTGATAGCTACAGGAAGGTGGTCTTCCATGACAGGTGAGACATCTCACACCTGTGCATCAGTTCGAATGGCTTGCTCATGAGCTTTGCCAACACCAGCAACAAGTCCCAAGGTGGTGGTGGTTCATCCGCCAAAGGAGAAATGGGTTGAGGCCTTTAAAGAAACACCAAACCACCTTCTCCTGTGCCACCGACTGCTGACTGGCATGCGCCTGGTAAGCAGAGATGGCTGCCAGGTGCACCTTGAGGGTCATCGACTGAAGGCCTGACTAAGAGAGAGACCACAGATAGTCAAGGATGCTAGCCACTGAACAGGAGAGAGGGTCAGGTCCAGCCCCTTGCCCTGACACCAAATGGAGAACCTCTTCCATGTGAAGGCATAGCATTTCCTGGTCGACCCCTTCTGAGTTGCCTTAATGACAGTGAGAACATCTTCATAGAGACCCAAAGCCTGGAACTCTAGCCGCTCAGGAATCAGACTCTCAGGTGCAGGAATTGAAGGTCTGGATGGAGTACCTTCCCCTGATTGATGGAGAGCAGGTCCAGGTGTAGAGGAAGAAACCTTGGGGAGCCTGCTACTGAGGTTGAGGAGATCGGGGTACAAAAACTGGTGGGACCAGTCCAGGGCCACCAGGATCACCTGTGCCTTGTCCCTCCTGGCCTTGAGATAAGCAGAGGGAAGGCATAGAAGAGGCCTGGGATCCAGGGCCTAGAAAAGGCATCCCCCTACAGTGTTCCCTGCTGAAGGGGGGTAGGCTCAATACAGCCTCAGCTTTGTGTTCTCTCTGGTGGTGAACAGGTCCACCTGAGGATTGCCCCACTGGGAGAACAGACTGTGTGCTACCTCTGGGTAGATAGACCACTCATGAGACACCTCGCCCACCCAGCTGAGGGCATCCACCAGCTGACTGGATACACCAGCCACATGGATGGCTAGGAGATCAGCCTCCAGGCTGCACATGAGGGTCCACATGTGGAGAGCTTCCTTGCACAGAGGCAGGGAGTGCGTCCCATCCTGCTTGTTGAGGTAGCACATGGTTGTGGTGTTGTACATCTGGATCTGGACCACCTGACCCTGAATATGAGGAGCAAAGGCAGTACGCGCCAGCTGAACTGCTCGGAGCTCCAGCAGGTTGATGTGGCATTGGGACTCCTTGGGGGTCCAGAGCCTGTGGACTCTGCGTTCCCCCAGGTGGGCACCCTAGACCATGAGAGAAGCATTGGTCATCAGCATGACTTTCAGCTCTGAGTGAACAAACAGGATCCCTTCCTGCAGATCTTCCGGGACTAATCACTACTCAACAGCATTCTACATCTGGTGGGTCACAGTGACCAGCTGGTCAAAGTGACCCTTGTTCCGAGACCACTTGCTATCCAGCTCCCACTGCAGACACAGTGGACCATGCAGGTGCAGGCCACCATGTAACCCAGCAGGTGCAGGAAGTCCCAGGCAGGGCATAACTGCCCAACCAGAAATGATCGGGCAAAGGAGGAGAGAGCCTCCACCTGCCTGCTAGGAGCTGAGCCCTGCCATTGCAAGAGCTGAGCTCTGCCCCAATGAAGCTGATCACCTAGGAGGACATGAGTTCTGACTTGGCCTCATTGACCAGGAGGCCAAGAGTGATGTAGGTCTAGAGGGCCAGGTCCCTGTACTGCTCTACCTCCTGCCTGGAGGGACCCATGATCAGCCGATCCACAAAAAGCGGACCCAGGGATGAACCGGGCAAGTATAGACAAGTAATCCTCACATCCATTGTGGGAAAGTTAATGGATACAATCATTAATTATACAATGGTACCAAAAATCCTCGTTCCTGATTGGCTGGCTGGCAACATGTAAATCGTACCATCACCACATGGTAGAAGTGCCAGCCAATCAGGGTACCAAACTTCATAGTTGCCGGCCACTATATTGTATTTCTTCACATAACCAGAACGCACAAAACTTAAAATAAAAACTTCTTTCCTACATTGTATAATAGTAATATGCCATGACCGCGAATGGGTAATGGCAAGATTTTTCTGCTTCTGGTGTGGTTTCCTTACTCGGCTGCACCTCGTGAGCAAACCACACCAGGCATGGGTAAATCCTGCCATCACCCACACCCAGTCATGGTATATTGCTTAAAGAGAGGTTAATAACCTTTCTAGAAGGTAATTGTCACCATGACGGGAAGCCCTGTCAGACCAACCTGGTTGACTATCATGAATGGGTGACTAGAGAATTGGACAGTGGACATGCAGTGGATTTCCTGTATGTGGATTTCAGCAAGGCATTTGATTCATTGCCACATGGGAGGCTGATTAGCAAGTTGTGATACCAGGGAGCAGGGACAAATTGAATTGGATCAAGAACTAGCTGCAAGTGAAGCAACAGAGGGTAGTGGTGTGTGGTGAACGAGCAGGGTGCCACAGGGCTCAATACCGGGACCAGTGTTGTTTGGCATTTTCATAGCCAACATCTCACATGGCATTAAGAACAAATGTAGGTTTTTTTCAGATGACATCAAGATCGGTGCTGTGGTGGATGACACAGTAGGGTGGCAGGGGCTGCAGAAGGATCTGACAAAACTGGAGGACTGGTCATACACATGGCAACTGGGGTTCAATGCTAAGAAGTGCAAAGTCATGCACTTGGGAGCAAGGAATCCAAGGAGGCATTATCACTTGGGACGGGTGCATATAACTGCTACAGAGGATGACAAGGATCTTGGTGTGATAATTACGGGGCAAATGAACCACTCAGCAGAGCTCAGGAAGGCAGCAGCTAAACACAAGATGATAGGGTGTATTGCTAGAGGAATGACCTTCAGGAGAAGGGAGGTGATCCTGCCTCTATACAGATCATTGGTAAGGCCGCACCTATAGTACTGTGTGCAGTATTTAAGCAATAAGGCACAACAGGGTGTGGGTTATTAGGGATTGTGGTTGTTGGGATGGTGGGTGGCCACTAGACCATCAGTGAGTGTATCTTGTCGCATATGGTCACCATGGGTCGGGATCGGGTTATGGTGGATCGGGGCTCGGGGCAAGTGCCAGGTATTTGCATGGGGGGGTCGATGATGGGGATGTAGGGAACCTTTGTACCATTGATGGTTCTGGGATACCATGATGGATTGAGAAGGATGTCACGTCGGTTCCGGATGCCAGAATGGTTCATGACACAAAAAGTGCATGCATGGATATTGAGTGTGAACAAACTCCTCCATCATTACATTATGTTGTAGTAGTCTGCATTACTGATAGCCTGGGTTTAGATGCAGTAATCCCTATTTTTTGTCTGTTTTATATGCTATAAATTCATAACTCCGGATATGATGATGATGAAAATATTAATGACTTGCTTGTTTACTAAAAGAATAAAGTTTTCTTTTTTATTAAAAGCACAAAGTTAACTTGTGTCTTGTTTCTTGTGGGGGCATGTCAATTTGGTCTCTGTCCTGGTAGACTGATGTATGTTGTTCCTGGGGTAGGGTGGTGGGTTGCTGACTGCTGCACTATGACAGTTGAAGAAAAGAAGGTCCCAGTTTCACTCTGGTCAGGGTGGGTTATAGTCTGATACTTGAAACGTGAGGGGTGGGGGGGTTCACAGTTGGTTTCTGGCCAGGGAGGGATGGGACAGTCACAACTAGACTCTGACTGTAGAGGGAGGCTCTTGGGGCTCCCCCCTTGGGTACTCCTTGGGCTTCTGCCACCCTTCTTTCCTGTGGCATTGGGTCTGTCTGGAGGGTGTGTCAAGTAGCAGTGGATTGTACTCCTGGAGAGGTCCCAATGTTCTCGGCCACATTGTCACTCAGGGTTCCTCCTGGCCTCTGTGCAGCCATATGTACTGTGTTCAGGCCCTGGTGGGGAGGAATCTCTATCAGCTACCCAAGCTGGAGGGCTTATGGGACCCTCCTCTTACCCTTTTTTCCTTTTCCTGCTGCAGGAAATTTTTTTTACCTGTGTCAGGTTCCATAGCCAGGCTTCGGTTTTGCCTCCTTCTGTTGTGGGCTGAGTAGAAGCTTGACCAAAGGGTATATCTCCTTGTATTGATAGGTGAGGGGAGAGAAACTGCCACCCCCTTCAAATTTTTCACAGAGGTGGCCAGAGTTGCATTCAAGCAATGCCTGGCCTCGAAGTGGTTTTCCTATTTGTTACGGGATGTCCACAATCAGTCCCCTCAATGTACTCTCCTGGCTCAAGTGGTTTTTCCATGGCTGGCGGTGGATCAGTCTCTCTCGTCCTCCCCTTTCCTTTCTTTTCTTGCCCATTTTCTTTCTTCCTACCTTCCTGTTAGCCACCCAGGGGTTGGGTGCCCTACTCAACCCTCGTCTTCTCTCTCCACCTCTGTCCTCTGGTCAGCTTATTTCTTCCTGATTTTATATCCTTTCCATTTCCTGTCTCTTAGGCTCCCTTGCCTGGTTAAAAAAATGTTCCTGTCCCTCTGATTTCCTCGATCTCTCCGGCAAGCAGAATTGGGGCAGAGTAGGAGCCGATGACCATTAGACGCCTATCCGTGAGCACCATGTAACACACCAGCCTCGTGGATGTTGCCGCTGGCACCAGATCTGGCTCCCCTCCTAAAAAAAAGAAAAAGCTCCCACAGGGTGCGCGCCTCTGGCTGATCACCCACTATTGATGAATGGTGGAGATACAAAGGAAGATACATAATTTTCATATCTTACCCTTGTCAATCTTCACCATTCATCACTGGCAAGGTTAGTGGAATGGACAAAGGTATGTAAAATTAGATTCAGTGTTAATGGGTTCAAAGTAATGCACCTGGATAAAAAAAAAAACTATGGGACAAATACACAATAGTTTTTAGCACTGTAATATTTAATCTCTGTTTCTCAAACCACGTCCATACTGTGCTTTGGTTATTAGGTATTATCCAATGGCACTTGAAATACTGGCTCCTGATTGGCTGGCTGGCACAATTTACAATGTGTAAATCATGCAGTCACCCCATGTTAGAAGTGCCAGCCAATCAGGACACCAAACTTCAATGTACCAACCGAAGAGTGAACCCCCCACCACGAAATCCCCCACAGCGACAATCTCAACAGGTTTCGAGATTGTCACTGTAGAGGATCCATGAGCAAAATATTTGCCCTTTCACGGTACACCCCTGCATTTGAATTAACTCTGACTCGGGGTTAACAATCATTAGAAGAGGGCAGGCACAGCCCCCATGGGCATTCAGGGTGCAGCCCTGACTGAAAAACACCAGTGTATGACAGGTGAAATTTCACCCGTCGACATCGGGATCTCGCTATGCTGAACCATGACAACATTTTTATGCGCAGCATAGATAAACCACAAAACTTCAGCGGTCAACATGATATTATTTTATCATGGTAACGGAACATCGAAAACTCAAAATAAAAATGAAAACATCCATCTCTTTCTTTCCTGCATTGTACAATGTCAACATACCACAACGGGTGTGGGTGATGGCAAGAATTTACTCAATTCTGTGCCTTGTGAGTAAACCACACCAAGTAGGTAAATCTTGCCATCACTCCCCTACTGTCATATGTATAAAAATATACCTTTTCTCATACTTGTCATCTCATCATATCACATAATCCAAATCCAGCTGTGACTTTTCAAGATGGCAATGTAAGGCAATACAAGTAAAAGTTATTTTATTTACAGTATGTTCAAATTTTAATGAAGATAAGGGAGCATAACAAACATGTATAAGTTAAATATCTTAGGAATATAGAATGTTCAATTAAATATGATAAAATACTCTTGAAAAATTCAGCATCACGTAATATAATACAGTACAATATTATTCATGTTTCAATGGGAACAATCTGAAGGGTGGGGGATAGGTGGATGCGTAGGTGGATGAGGCAGCACGTAGTGGGAGGATGCCCTAGAATGAGATGAGTGTGTGCATCCACATGTACAAAAGTGCTTCCAGGAATGGGCGGGAGAAAACCGGTGTTAAAATTTGTGGAAAAAAAGATGAACAGGAAAAAAAAGACGTGTGAACAAGATGGGTAGACTGAGCATGGAGCACAAGGTGGTAAACTTGGTAAGGATCTGGGTAATGGACAGAAAGCAAGGTGTAGTGGTAAATGTGATCCAATCTGTGGAGAGGGGAATGACCAGTGTGGGGGTGATACAGGGATCAGTCCTGTGACCAGTTCTGTTTAATGACTTCATCCGTGACACTGCTATTGGGCTGGAGTGAAAGGACTGCCTGTTTGCAGGTGACACTGAGATATGCAAGAATGTGGATACTCCTGATGTGGTGGAGAGAATGTGGAGTGACCTGGGGAAGCTTGAAATAATGATTGTCAGAGTGGCAGCTGATGTTCAATTCAAAGAAGTGCAAAATAATGCATCCGGGACAAGGGAACAGTGTGGATAGATCTATAAAATTATAGGTGGATGGGTGGGGGAGGAGTAGCTGACAGCCACCATTGAGGAAATGGACCCATGGGGTATCATTTCAGATTAACTAAAGGCATATAAACAGATCACAAATGTTGCAGTGAAGGACAATGGCATGCTGGGACACGCAGGCAACGTTATCACTCGCAGGAGGTGGGAAGTGTGATGCCACTGTATAAAACTCTGGTGAGGACTCATTTGAAGTGCTGTGTACTATTCTTGAGATATCTCGTTCTTAAGGATATTGACATGGTAGAGGCGGTCCAGATAAGGGCAACTAAGATGGTATAGTGCTCACACCAGAACACATATGAGGATAGATTAAAGGACCTCAACATGTACTCTCTACAGGAAATGAGGCAGCAAGGGGACATGACAGAAACATTCAAGTACATTACGTGCATTAACAAGGTTCAGGAGAGAGACATCTTCCAGCATATGAAGAGTGTAAGAACGAGTAGTCATGATATGAAATTGGAAGATGGTATGTTAATTGGAAATATGAGGAAATGTTTCTTCACAGAGATGGTGGTGGACACATGGAATATACTGTCACAAGAGGTGGTTATGAGTGAGCACATTGGATAGATTTAAGCATGCTTGGGACAGGTATAAGGGAACAACAGAAGTGGGAAGGAGTGATGAGAAGCCATGGCATGGTATGGACAGAGGCTGCAAAATAGTATATGGCTTATGCGCAGACTGGACTTTTGCCAGTCTAGATCGGCCAGAAAATGTTTTTAAAGATCTTTGGTCAAATGGCATACATGACAGCAGTTGTACCATGAGATTTGTTCATAAAGATGGACATACAGCATTACCTGCAATCTCATCAACCATCGAAACAATTAAAGCCTTGTCCAATTTGTTTCATGACATAGAAACACACCTTCATTCTATTTCGAGGTTGATGAAAATACTAACATGTAAGAAGTCAGTAATAAATACTTATGAGTAATAAAAATTCTCTGGACCAATGACAGGAATACACACACACATACACACACTACGTGTCATCTTTTGAATAATTAGTTTTTGTACAACTGAACAAATCGCAACAAAGCTAATTATTGAGCCATCCTACAGTTCTGGCATTAATAGGATATCAACGGATGCATCTACACTATTTGTGGAATTTCTTCACACCCCCTATGCAGCCATGACATGCAAGTGTCACACCTAACCATAGGAATGTCCTGTATCTGTGGTGCTGACACTTGCAGTACACTTGATTTCAATTGTCTTACGACAATTCTCTACTCTCCTGATCCTAGAATATGGAAACACTGCCATTTGCTTTTGGACAATATTTTTTGTTAGGTGCTCGCGCATGCTGTTTTGAATGAACTGGTATCTTTCCAGTTCCAGCCCCATTCCTAATGCCACAGCATAAGCAATTGCAAATAATCCACAGTCTGAAACACCATTCTGAAGTGGGACACTTGGCCACTTAACAAATATGATGTCACCTGATACTTTTTTTAGTCTCGCTAGATTCACTAAAGTATCGTCATAAGATACTGTCATTGAGTCATAAACAAGGATCGTGTTATTGTCTACATTTATGTCTGTCACGGTGACCCCGTGGTTGTTGTTAACATTAATGATTTGAATAAAATTCTTTTCCTTCTGGTGTCCCAAATTTAGAAAAATTCTGAAATAGCAAACAGCTTTGCACTATGTCTGGATTTTGACTCATAATGATAGATAACACAAAGTCAGTGGTACCACTGTCTATCTAGACTGATCGGTTTTAATTAACTCCACAGTCATTTGCAAGTCGTTCAATGTGTGTGTTTTAATAGGTGTTACCTTAACTCGTGACACCATATTACTGTCCGGTTCATTTACAACTGTCTCGATGGTTAGGACATCTTCATATTTGAATGGTACATTGGTTAAGTTGGACAAAATTTTTCCACACGTTGTGATGTCAGATGAACTGGGCAAATCTTTTGATTCTGCAATAATCACTGATGATTCCATATACACATCATGGCCAGCTTGATGATCATTTGAGTATGTGGACTCAGTTGGGGAATTACTCTGACATCCACGTTCATCAAAGAAAACATTTTTAAAGTATGGTTTCAGATGCGTATATGGCACATGCTGAACACACTGTTGTCCATCAGGTGTTACCAGGAATATTCCTCTATCAGAAATTAACAATATCCTGTGTGGGGAAAAATGAATTTATTACATTTATAAAATGGCAAAAAAATCTAGAAATCTCATTGGCCAAGAGACATCAGCTGACTGCACATTAAATCTCTAGAAACACACAGCCATCCTGGTCATAAAGTACATCACACAATGAGCAAATCAGTCCTCCTACAACCAGAACTGTCTCCCATCAGTCCACCTACAACCAGAACTGATCTTCCATCACAAACATGGCTGCTACCGTTACACTGTTAATCCCTTCAACTGGGCCTTAAAAATAAAACTATCTTAAATAAAAAATAAAACAAATTAATTAAATGATGCTTTCTTGATCATCACACTCTCCTCACACACATAAACAAATTAGAAGCATTAAGAATTGTTTATAGCTTTCATTACAACTGTTTCTTTGCTGACAGTGAAAAATCCCCCTTCTATCTTTATCAAGCTCACCAGGGAAAGCTCTTCTGTTTGTCCTGACAGTGCGGTAATTGAGTCTGTGGCTGCAGAAGGGGCCTTTGTGTGGGAGGCGCTGTTTAGCCCGAGGGAGATGGACGTCTGAAACGGTAGCTTGCTTATAGATAGTTAAACTATAAAATTAAATAAAAGCTTTTTCGGTGGAATTAATAATCGAAACCTACTTTTCTAGAAATCAGAACTCCTGCTGCACAGTGATGGGCAATCCAAAGAAAGATAAGGGGAATCAGGAAGGGAACAGAAGCAAACTTAATCCTGATCCTCCAGCCACAAAGTCTGCACAAGGCCGCTCTACATTGGAGGAAAACTTAAGCAGCAAGGAAACTTTACAAACACTGGGACACAAGATAAACAGGCTTATTTCTACAGTGTCCGGTCTGGCTGAGATATTTGATTTAATGACCACACAGGTTACCACTGTGGAATCGGAGGTTAACAGCCTCAAGTTAGCATCACTGGAATCACACAAAAGCACGGAAGCTGCACTGGGCACTACAGCTGACTTAGTTAAGGAGAACACCTTGAGAACCCGGCTTGAGTCTCTTGAGAACCAGGCCCAGGCAGCAAACCTACGTATCATCGGGATGCCAGAAAGGAGCAAAGGGGATCATTTGGCCATCTTTTTGTCAGATTGGATGGCACAACAACTGGGGCAAGTCTTTAAGGACAGACAAGTATCAATACAGAAGGCGTACCATGTTTCCTACAGGGGACGGCCAAATAATACAGAGGCACCCAGGGCAATTGTGGCCATTTTAGATGCCATCTGCTCCAGGGACTGTATTCTGGCACTGGCATGCCAGAAAAGAGTACTGCTACATGAGGGGACACAAATCCAGTTGTATCCCGATCTGAGTTATGCTACTCGGCAACACAAGAAGAGGTGCAATGGGGTTTGAGCTCTCCTACATGAAGCACAGCTCACTCACAGTATGCTGTTTCCCGCTTGACTGAGAATTATTCATGACGGGAAGATATATATTTTCTCAGACTCAGCTGAGGCCCTGAAGTGGGCTTAATGCCACGCTCCACTGCAGAGAAGGAGAGATTTATCAAAAGAGTTGCATCCAGAGGATGCCGATGAAGAGGAGATCTGAGTTTGTAAGACTGCACATCCACTTGGCTTCCCTACTATTGATTTTTGTAGTTTATAATCTTAAAAGACAATATCAAGGTCTCAGGACTTAAGGGACACATTTAGCAGTTTTGTCTCAGGTGGTTTATACCTGGGCTAAAGTTTTTCTTGCTTTGGACAGTCTCTTAATATAGAGTTGTTTCTCAGTCCTGTTCTGATGAGATACTGATATAGTAGCTTTACTAACGTTTACTTGAAGCAAGAAATAATAATGATCTAGGGCTTTAGACTCCTTAAGATGACTTTAATGAGAACAAACTTATTTAATATTTTCAGTGATTTTAGAAATATGGTTTCAGATGTTAGATTGTTTTTACTGATGTTACCTATCTGGGTATCACAGCCTGATAATTGCATGGTTACTCATCTCCTTCTGGAAGGACCTGAACATTGAATTATTTTGTATAACTAGTAGTTCTTATATTCCACGCCGCTCATGGGCACACTAAAGACAGCACAAGTGATATTTAATCATGATTCTCAACATTTCTTTATTCCTCCCAAGGATGTATCTAATAGATTCAGTATGATATACTTTGCGTGTATTAGAAGGGGTGGCGCCCTCATGTGGCTATTTTTTGTATGTATCCTCATGCACTGTCTCAGGAATTTTTTCTAACTGAATGTCTATTGTAAATCAATAAACATAAAGTATAAAAACAAGAAGGGGCCTTTCTGTGTCTGTGTGAGTGTGTACAGTATGTTAGGAGAGGAACATTCTGCCAGTGGAACAGAGCATTTTGAGTCCCTGTGTTCCATGGTAAACATTCCCTGCTAAGAATTCCATATCTTGAATATGGAGAAAAATAGAGGGAAAAAAAAAAACAGGAAGAAGAAGAAAGTGGGCAATAATACTTTATAAACACAGAGAAAAGGTGGCAAAACACAGTTATATAGGCAGAGGCAGAACCAAACTACTTAGGCACATTCCTGAAGTTGATAAAAGTGTGTGCATTTAAATCATATACAGTATAGGTATTTTCAGGTGAAATATATCACCGCCACCACCACCACCACCACCACCAAAAAAAAGGCAACCTGGCAGGTTTAAAGTTTTGAACACATTTCCATTAAGAAACAGTACTTGTACTGATTTGAAATGCAAGGTAAAGTGTTTTTTCTTACCAACATTTCACCTCAGTCCTATAAAGAGAATGTTACCTTCAAAGAAACTATATTACAGCAGTGTAATAAAAATAAAGTTTTAAACCCTGCTTAATTTTACAAATATACAGATGTTGCAGTGCATTTATATGAGAATGTACATGTTACCAAGAAAGTATATATTTTCAACCAACACTAATAAATACTTTTACTGCAAAGTACTAGTTAATCTATTGCTGAAATATGCTATTTATGAAGTACTGGGGATTACTTTTTTCATTTTTTAATAGTTTTAAAGTTACTGTATTGTACACTTGTTTGAAAATAGTAAAGAAGTTTTAATCCCTATCAGAGTCACGCAAACTAATTCTTTTATGATGGTGGCCCATTTTATAAGTGTGATAAGCCACGTCAGGGCGTGCATATCAATGATTTTAATGCACTTCTCAGGTGTGTAAGGACACTTGAATTTTGGCCTCGTGCCTTAGCACACCCCTGGGGCATGCATTAAAATCCTTGCATACCCTGTCCTGGTTTATTACATAAAAATAAAATTAACATTCCTGCAGCAAGCTCCTTGACAGAAATTCTGCCTTCTTATGGGACACTGAGAATAGACAGGCTGGATACTGTCGCACTCTGCATATCGTACTGGTTGCGAGCCCATATCCACCAGCTGAAACTACCCATTCAGACAGATCATTCACCTTCCTGCAGTATAAAACACTACTAACATACTAGATATATCACAGTGAGGCAGTATTTACCTTTATGGACCATTCCAGTCTGACATCAAATGATCTCCCTTTCGTCCATATTTTATGGCATTTTTCTTTAACAAGAGATCCTCAGTCTTAAAATGGAAAGACTTGTAGCCTTTACTGGTTTTTTTTTGGTACATCTTTTTCTCTTTCAATTGACCCTTTTCAATGTTGTCAAGAACCTGATATAAAATAAATGTAAATTGCTATAATTTATAGTAACACAAATTAATTAATCAGTGTAAGTTGGTAATTACAACCCATGCATGAGAATCGGGAATTAATCAAAAAGATTTTAGAAAGAGAGAGTGATGAAAATATTCAGATTTACCTCACTGAAACGGACATCAGATTACTTGAAACAAGTGAATGGAACTCTTTCCCCTCACAGAGCAGATCCTGATATATCTGCAGTTTCTGATAAATCTAACGAGATCATAACTGTAACCCACTCAGCTAAACTAGTGAGGCAGTATAGCATAGTGTCTCAAGGCTCTGTGATCTAGAGATCTGGGTTTGAATCCCACAGCAACCTAGGTGCATACTGTGCAGTCATGAGCAAGTCACTTGGCTTCATAGTGCTCCCAGTTCGAATCTGGAAACAAGCTTTGGCTTAGTGTGCTACTCCTGGTTAAACAATGTTCCCTTGCCCTTTCCCTTACTCACCTTCATATGAGCTCATCTGTTAACCCTGAGACTATCCGCATTCCTCCATCCAGATGTAACCCCCTTGTTCCCAGGGGTTACAAGAATCCCATTAGAATTAGTGGTAGACAGAGAAGGCAGCTAGTGATTTTGCAGTAAATGGATTTCACTCTGTCTCTCCCTCTGTTGTCAGTCTCAGCTGAGAGCTGGAGGGGTGATGTCATTTAGAACTCTTGCAGCAGCATAAGCCACTGCCAGCTGTTGTGAGTGAGGGAGATAGAATTCTGTAGTCAGTTGGTGGCTGGAGTCTACAGAGTGTAGTTGCAGATCCAGTAGCAGCTCTGATTTAGAGCTGCAGTGTTGTTTTCTTTCTCACCCTAGTGGAGTTCAGCAATCTTCCATCTTGTGTGAAGGGGTGGAAACTGACTCCAAGGGATTTTCTGTGTTTCATCTCAGGAGGGATGGAGCAGGCTGCCAGGATGTTAGGGGCAATCCCCTTGATCCTACCAGGACATTTGATGAAGCTGCCTTGTGTGACATCTTCTGTGAGTGCTTTTGTTTTGTGTGAAACTGCCCAGTTGGTACTTGCATTTTAAGGGTGGATTCTCTGACAAAGGGATCCTGTCACCCTAAACAGTTTTAAAAGTTGTCTGTCCTCTGTGGAGACCAGTATGTGACCATCCAAGTGAACAGAACTTTTACCTTTGACACCCTTGTGGTGTCCAGTGAGGATGTTAAGTGTGAAATATATTTCTAGAGAGCATCTTCAATTTTGGTACAGTGTGAGGTGTATCTACCAGAGGGATGGCCGAGTATGAACTTGAAAACAAAAGGTGGGAGACCTCCCATCTGGAGTGACTAGTTTAGCACTCCGGGTTCTGAAGGGCACCTTTGTTCTTTTCTGTCAGTCCATGTGGCCAATGCTTGAAGAAAGTTCTACCCCAGTGAGTGGGTTTTCTCCAGTTCTACTCCAGTGAGTGGGTTTTCTCCAGTTCTACCCCAGTGAGTGGGCTTTCTCCAGTTCTACCCCAGTGAGTGGGTTTTCTCCAGTTCTACCCCAGTGAGTGGTTTTTCTCCAGTTTACCCATATATGCGGATTCTGCGAGTTTGGAGCCTTTAGTGCTCTTTTGTGGTCTGTGTGCCACACCTTATTCTATGCCATATGGGAAGTGACCAAGTACTGGCCATGCGTGTCATTTCCAGGAAGAAAATGTGTGTTCTACAGTCATCCTATGCTATATGGAAAGTTTTGGTGTTCTGTACCTCAGATCTCTGCATTTACAGTGTGTGTAACCCTTGGGGGTCCATCTTCACTTTGTGTTGTTCCTACTGTGTTATGGAATAAAGCCATACTCTAGAATCCCAACCTGGTTTGGACATTTATGTTATTGCTTCCTGTGTGTGGAGTTACTTGGGTACCCCTGTCCAGAAGTGGAAACCTAGCATAGCCCTGAGCAAATGTTTTCTCCACGGGACCTGGGTTGTGTGGCCATGGTATTGGCTCCAACCAGGTGTGTGCCAGATAGTAGCCACACTTGGTTTATGTTTTTTTTATAATGTTTACTCCATCTGTCATATCCCACCTTGTCTAATGGTGGCAAATCAATGTAACCTCCACCCCTCTCTTTTCCCCTAGACTATGGGAGGTGTGCCTACTGGTTAAAAAAGGGGCCAGTGGGGGGTTACACAGACATAATTAAAAATGTCATGTCAGTGGCAGATTCTTTTGTCCTATGTCAGCCAAGACCAGCAAGACACTTTCTGTGGTTCGTGGAGGGGAGTGGCATCAATTCATGCCGTGGTCCCAAGAGTAACATTCAGACCGAGTGACCTGCAATTTTACCTAAGAACTTGCTGATCACAAAGGAGCAACAAATTGTCAAATCTGGTACCAGTTACAAAAGCATTCATGCAGACTCTACTTTGGTGGAATGATCTCACAAACCTTTCTATGGAGGTCACCTAACAGACTCCTCTTCCTTTAAAGGTGATTGCAAAATACGCCACCTTTCAAGTATGGGGATCTCATGTAGACAGTGTCTCAGTAAATGGAATCTGTACTCCTCGAGAGTCACAGTCACACATCAGTCCCCATGGAGCTCGGAGCAATTTTTCTGGTACTCAATGCCTTTGCTCATAATGTAAGAGGGCAGACTGTACATATAAAGTCAGACAACATCACTGAAATGTTTTACTTACACTAACAGGGTGGTACCAAATCAGTGATGCTCTGTTCAGAGTCTATAAAGATTTGGTCTCTTGACTATACCCTGGGTGTCAGTCTCCCGGTAATTCAACTCTCATGCAAGGAAACTACTAACCATTTGGTTTTTCAGCTACACAACCATAGCTAAAACTCCACTGAGTCTCTTAGGGATGATCTGGAGAGGAAGCTATCCAGTGTGGCTTCTTGGTGCAGTGTTCCAGTAGATTAACATATGCTTTATTCAGATAGCATTGTGGGATGAGTTTAGACTAAATATGCACTACAAAGGACCTCTGCTATGCATACACTCCTATGGCTCTCTGGTGATCAGATTGGTCATGCCAGGAGGACATGCAGCTCCCAATCTTGAAAAGGTTGCACACCTCTGATATATAGCATGCAGAAATATTATAAGGACACGATAGCACACTTATAGTTAGGGGGGATACAGACTTTCATTATTAAATCTCAATTTTTGCATGTCAGCCATAGATCCTTAACATCCTGCAATATTGTGGGACACTGAGTTGCCCACATTCCCCTTCCCACCAACTGGCATTGTGGTGTGCCATGGGGTCATTCTGCCTAACTCTCACCCCAGTCTCATACACTGTACCATGTCAGCTTGTTTATACATGAAATGGAGTGTGAGTTAGGCCTGATTACCCTATGGCACACCCAATTCCAGTTGGTGTGTGGATGGTTGGGTGGTAGTTACTTGCACTGTTGGACGCGGTGTTGAGATTTCTTTTTACAAAGTCTGCTGGCCCCATGTACTGAATTATGACTGTCTATAGAATTGTATTTAACACTAGAGCTGTATCTTTCACATGGCGTATGAGGATACAGAGCGTAGAGATGGTACTGTACCATCTGATGAGAGCTCTCCACACATTCTCTGCTTCCTTTCAGGAAGATTATTTCAAAGTCTTCCTGTCACATTTACACCAGCTATTTTTGCCCTATAGTTTACTTCATATTCTCCCATGTGACATTCTGGATATATGCAGTAATACCAGTTTGTTTCAACTAATATATATATATAAGTAATAGCTGTTATCTTTTTTTTTTTTATTTCTTATTTCTGCTCCCACAGTTCGGCCTGCCTTAACATTCAGCCGCTGTCCTCTCTCCATTCGGCCCACAGGCTAACTCACATCCAGCTGGCACATGACCTCTTGCCGGGCCCCAATACCGGAATGCGATTCCTTGATGGGCCCCTCTGGGTGAAGAGACCCAGCCATCAAGCTGCCCTGACTGACTGACTGCCATTTTCCTCCTGCTTTTACACCCCTGGAAGTACAGACATGCAATGACATCCAGACACTGTGTGCCAACGTCTGCCGTACTTCACCCCTGTATGCACCGCTCCTGCAGTGTCCCCCAATATCCATTGGGGGCCACCACAGAGCAAATGAAGCCCTGAGCCCTCCCCAGGGAAAGGAGAGCAGTCCATCAGATGCTCAATCCTTTCCCTCCCCAGATAACCCCCGAAGGGTCGGGTGCATTCCCGAACCCGGGTCGTAGGCATGGCACGAGGTGTGGTGTCCAGCACTTCAACCTTCAGCACCACCAGGCCGGCCATAGTTGTTATCTTAAATTACCAACTAAGTTAATCCTAAGCATATCCCACGGTGCTTTAACTTTTATGCTCCTCAACTCCGGGACGATGGTCTTCATTGGTTTGACTCGTTGACATCTGTCGCACTGTGAGATCTTAGAATAAATATTCAGAAAACATTAAATCAATAACCAGTCATTAACAAGATAATGAACTGTGATTAATATTTATGTGTAAGTAGTCATATACCCATTGGTACACGTCCGTGACCAATCCAAACCAATAAAAACGTTTCTGAATTTTCGCAATTTATTTGTTTTTTTTCACCCATATGCCTCCGAAATCAGAATTATGGCACTCTTTGAATATGTTAAACTTATGATTGTTGTCTTGGATAACCCTTCTTTTATCTCCTGATCTATTTGTTCCAATAATGTACAGTGTAGCATTTAAAAAAAACATATATTTTTTTTTAAAATGATGCTTATTTTTCTGATTGCACTACTACTACATTATTGGCAAACCAACTACAATATCATAAAATAACTATTCATGTATGTCTCGCATTCATGGATGGACAACATATGCGCTGGGCTAATTGAATTCCACATGCAGTTCGTTCCATAACCAAACTGGGAACTTGAACTAACCAATCAGATCAGGAAAAGTATGCAGGAATCTATCTGATACAAGTGATTTTGCCTCCTGAAATAAGGTTTGGAACACCACCTGTATGTCAGCATACGGTTGTGATACAGCCCGGTATGGCGTTTGCCATGTCTGTGATGAATGGCTGACTTTGTGGTGGGTGAGGGAGGGGTTGAAAGTCCTGCATCTGGGATAATGCTTTAATCACCTATCTAAACATATTTAATTACTATTTTAGTTAAGTATTAGAGTGTATTAGTAATGTTTATTTGATGTTTTATGTGTTTTATTATTTAACATGTGCTTGATTGTACAACAGCCGGAGCCTCCTGTATTGGGCGGCCAAAAGAAATATGTGAGGGGCGTTACTTCCCTGAGAGAGTGGTGAAGTCACAGAACAGTCTACCGGAAGACGTGGTGTGGGCTGAAATAGTGATTCTGTCCCATGCCCATTTTGAATCCTTCCAAAGGGTTGACCAGTGGATGAAGTGGGAGATCTCTGGACAAAAGAGACAAGTAGAGAGGTGGGGTAAGGGGCAGGCTTGATGGGCCAAAAATGGTCCTTTTCAGCTTTCTGTTGGATTTCTATTATTCTGTGATAAAGCAGTCTGGAAAGCTAGCAGGATGGTCAGGGGGCATAGGGAGGGGCATAACCGGTAGAATGACTAAGGCAGTGTTACCCCTGTATAGATCGATGGTTAGGTCCCACTTCCAGTTCTATGTCCAGTTCTGGAGGTCCAATCTCCAGAAAGATATAGAATCATAGAAATCTGATGGAAGAAAATGACCCGAGAGGCCCATACAGTCTGCCCTTGTCCCACTCTTTACCCATCCACTGTACGTATACAGAACAGGGCAAGAAAACTAGGGCTTCAGATGCAGGCCATGCACCATGAGTAAAGATTCATAGAATTAAATATGTACTCTCTAGAAGAAAGAAGGGAAGGTTGGACTTGATAGAAACATTAAAATATTTCACAGGTATTAATAAGGTACATGAAGATAGCATTTTATATATAAAAAGATGCTCAAGGACAAACGGTCACACTATGAAGCTGGAGGGGGAGATTAAGAGGAGATGTGAGGAAATACTTATTCACTCTATGCCATAGAAACATAGAAACAGAATTTGACGGCAGATAAGGACCACTTGGCCCACCTAGTCTGCCCATTTCCCTACCTAACGGATAAGCTGCAGATACTAGTTAACCAACAGCCTACTTCCTCCTACCCCCACAAGAACTGCCTTATGTCTGTCCTATGCATTCTTGAATTCCTCCACTGTTCCTGACTCCACGACCTCCTCAGGAAGGCCATTCCATGCATCCACAACCCTCTCTGTGAAAAAATACTTCCTCATATTACCTCTGAGCCGTCCCCCCCTTTATCTTCAAATTGTGCCTCATTGTTCTTGCACACTTCTTTTTCTGAAAGATGTTACCCTCTTGGACTTTGTTGATTCCCTTGAGGTACTTAAGTTTCTGCCATGTCCCCCTCCCTCCTTTCCTCAAGGGTATACATATTAAACTCCTGTAGTCTCTCTTCTATATGTCTTCTGGTGCAGACCCTGCACCATTTTAGTTGCCCTCCTCTGGACAGCCTCCGTCCTGCCTATGTCCACTTGGGAGATGAGGTCTCCAGAACTGCACGCAGTACTCCAACTGGGGTCTCACCAGCTGTCTGTACAGAGGGATAACAACTTCCTGTTTTCTACTGGTGATGCCTTTCCTATGCATCCCAGTATCCCCCAACCCTCCTACTGCCTTCTCACATTGCTTGCCTACCTTAAGGTCATCTGATATGACTACCCTCAGGTCACTTTCCATTTTTGTTGTTGTTAGTATCTCACCCCCATTATGTACTCTTCCCCTGGGTTTTTGTTTCCCAGGTGCATTACTTTGCACTTCTTTGCATTGCATCTAAGCTGCCATACATTTTATCATTCCTCCAACCTTGCCAAGTCCCTTCTCATCCTTTCCATCCCACCTTGTGTATCAACCCTATTGCAAATCTTTGTGTCGTCTGCAAAGAGACATACTTTTCCTTCTAGTCCCTCTGCAATGCCACTTATAAAGACATTAAAAAGGACCGGACCCATTACTGAACCCTGCGGTACCCAGCTAGTAACCCCCCTTTCTTCAGAGTGGACTCTGTTTACTATTACCTTCTGTGTCCTGTTGTCCAGCCAATTTTTTACCCAGGCTACCATCTTGGGACCCTCCAAGGCTGCTTAACTTGTATATTAATCTTTTGTGTCGGACTGTGTCAAATGCCTTGCTAAAGTCTAGGTAGGCCATGTCACAGCCCCTCCTAGGCTACTTTGGTCACCTAGTCAAAGGAAATCTATTAGATTAGTCTGACATGACCTTCCCACTGTGAATCCATGCTTCTTTGGGTCCTATGCCCCGCTGGCCTCTAGGTACTCAACAGTTCTTTCCTTCAGAACTGATTCCATCATTTTCCCTATCACTGAGGTCAAACTAACAGGCCTGCAGTTTCCTGCCTCTGCCCTGCTCCCACTTTTGTGAAGTGGAATAACATTCGCCCTCCTCCAGTCCTCAGGTACCACACCATCCTCCCATGACTTGTTAAAGAGGGTAGTCAGTGGTGTCACTAGTTCTACCCTTAGTTCTTTTAGAATTCTGGGATGAATCCCGTCGGACCCCATTGCTTTGTCCACCTTCAGTTTTAAGAGTTCTTTCAGAATTCTTTCTTCTGTGAATGGGCTGGTATCGACCCCCCATCTCGAGTGTTTCTATTGTTTGGTTTAGGTACCTCCCCCTCTGCTTTCGTGAATACTGAGCAAAAATATTTGTTTAGTATCTCTGCCTTTTCACAGTCACCCTCTGCCCACCCCCTCCCTTTATTAAGCCTCACTATCCCTCCTTGGTCTTCCTTCACTCCCTGATGTACCTATAAAGGCTTTAACCCCTTCTTAACTGAGCTGGCTATCTTTTCCTTGGTTTGGACCTTCGCTATTCTGACTGCCTTCCCTGCTTCCTTCTGCCTTAATTGATACAGTTCTCTGTCCTGCTCCTTCTGTGATGCCTTGTACTTCCTGAATGCTATCTTTTTCTCCCTAACCTTCCCTGCCACCTCCTTTGAGAACCAGAATGTTTTTTTACTTCATTTTGTTTTATTTGTTTCAATCAAAGGCTTGTTGCCTCTGTGATGGCAGTTTTGATTATTCCCCATTGTTCTTCCACCCCTCCTTCCTGCCCATTTGCTAGTGCATTCCTTAGGCACGCACCCATTTTGTCAAAGTCAGCCCTCCTAAAGTCCAGGACCTTTGCCTTTGTATGCATGACTCTACTGCTGTGTTTATCAAGAACCATACTGTTTGGTGGTCGCTAGTTCTCAGATGGTTACCCACTTCTAAATCTGTGATCCTCTCTCCATCTCCATTTGAGAGTACCAGGTCAAAGATTTCTCCCTCCCAAGTGGGTTCCAATACTAGCAGTCTAAGGCATGCCCCCTGCAGGGCATCTAGAATGACCCCGCTCTTGGATATGGCTGCAGTAAATGCACTCCAGTTAACATCAAGCATATTCAGGTTCCCCATCAACAATATCTCCCCTTTTTCTGCCATTCTAAGGATACCTTCTATCATTTCCTTGTCCAGTTCCTCCACCTGAGATGGGGGTCTGCACACAACCCCTGTGCAGATTGTGGTGCCATTGCCTGTCTCCAAGTTGACCCACAGTGCCTCCTCTCTTCCCCATTTACCCTTTTGTTCTGTTGCTTTGATTTCTTCCCTTATGTATAGAGCTGCTACTACTCTTTTTTACCCTCCCTGTCCCTCCTATAGATAGTGTACCCTGGTATGTTTACATCCCAGTCATGGTTCTGTGTGTACCATGTTTCTGTGACTGCCATGATATTCAAATGTTCCTCTTCCATCAAGGCCACTAGTTCAGGAAGCTTGTTACCCAGACTACGGCACTGGTACTCATTACTCTCCATTTTTTGATGGCTTTACCTCTTGTAGCCCCATCCCTCCTCTTACTGACTTTGCCTTCTCCATATACCCCTGTCCTGCTCCCTACTGACCTTTCTACCTTGGTGTTTACCTCGCTAAGTACCCAGTTTTGTGGGGGGAGGCTGGGAATTCCCTGCTTCTTATCAGTGCCTCCCCCCTTGGCTCGTTTAAAAGCTTGCCAATGAAGCATTTAAACCGATCACCCAGGAGACTGGTTCCCTTCCCAGACAGATGCAGACCATCATGCCAGTATAGGTGGATGTCCTTCCAGGTGGAACCCCAGTCCCCAGTGAAGCCAAAACGCTGTGCTCCACACTAGTTTTTCAACCATATGTGAACAGTCCCACAATCCAACAGCAGTCCCAGCACAAGACTGTTTTTTATGACAGTTGGGGGTGACAGTTCGCTCTCATCCCTTCCACTCCGGCGATCCTATGATCCAACGACCACGGCCGCTGGGCCGTCCTATCCCCTATATGCATCCTTTGCTCCAACCCAAAGTAATTCTGATGCAATACACAACATGCATGATGAAGTCAACCACCACCAATAATGTGTTGCCAGTATTGCAGACCCTCCTAATTTGATCTGATAACTCCCTGGTCAAGACATCCATTTGTGTTAGTGGCTTGTACACTAACTCTGTACTATATGAACATATGAACATATGAATTTGCCAGCAGAAACATGCCACTACGGTCCTATCGAGTCTGCTCGAGTGTGCAGCTGAACCCTCATCTACAGCTGCCCCTCCTGTCCCCCACCCTTCTCATTATCCCTTCCCTTACTCTGTCCCAACCCTGCTTGAAACTGCCCACCATCTTACAGGACACTATCTCATCTGATAAGGTCTTCCATTGGCCCCTGATGTTTTCCGTGGAAAAATGTGTCCTCATGACCCTCTTTAATCTTCTCCCCTCCAGTCTCAGTCCATGTCCTCTTGTGTCCCTCCCAATGGTCATCTGGAAAATCCCTTCTATGTTGGTCTTGTTTATCACCTGCAGACACTTAAAGGTCTTGATCATATCCCTCCTCTCCTCAAGTGAGTATATATTCAAGTCTTTCAGCATGTCCTCGTAGGACTTGTTCTCCAATATCTGGATCATCATAGAATATGACAGCAGAAAATGACTGTCTGGACCATCCGGTTGGCCCAATTTCCCTCCCCAATAAAATCCCATCCCTCCACTCCAAGCTGCCCCACCCTCATCCCTGTAGGCTCATGCACCTATCCCAGGCCCTCTTGAAGCTAACCACTGTTTGGGACTCCACTACCTCCGGGAGCTTGTTCCAAGCCACCACCACCCTTTCATATAAGAAACGTCCTCTCACATTCACCCGGTATCTACCTCCCTGTAATCTCAGCACATGCCACCCTTGTTCTGGTGTCTACCTTACTGAGAAACAGCTTCCCTATATACCCTCTGTTGATCCCTTTGATGTATTTAAAGGCCTCTATCATATCTTCTCTCTCTTCTGGTCTCTATTGTATAGCCCTAATTCCCTGCATGTTTGTTCAAATGGTTTGCCCTCCATCACCTGATTCATCTTAGCACTCATCTCTGTACCATTTGACCATATCTATGTCTTTCCAAGTATGGTCTCCAGCACTGGACTCCATAATCCAGGAGCAGCCTCACCACGATCTGGTAAAGAGGCATCAGGACTTTCCTCTTGCTACTAGTCACCTCCTTGCTTATACATGCCAACATCCAGTACGCCCTCCCCACCGCCATGCTACATATCCTGCCCACCTTGAGGTTATCTGTCACCATTATCCACAGATACTTCTCATGTTCTGTAACCCTGATCTCCGCATCCCTGAATTTGACCCTACCCTAGGGTTTCCATACCAAGTGCATGACTGCACATTTGTGACGTGAAATTTAGTTATCATGTCTCAGCCCACTTCTCTAATGCTCTTCATACTACAAGAAGTCTTAATGTATTCTGACTTATGCAGTAAGTCCTTCCTCTTGAACTGCACCAGAGGATAGATTTAAAACCTACATGCTAAAGTGGAGCGTTCAATAAGGCTCGAGCTCAGTTTTCAAACCACTCCCTGGTACATTCCATGTAACCATCAGATTCTTTACTCCACCTACCTAAGAGGCGCCTCAGAAATCTCCTCACCATCTTGTCAGTTGAAGTAGTTTTCACCAGTTTTTCAAACTACTGTTTATTTTATTTTAATTTCAAACCACTGCCCTTCAGTTACAGGTTAGACTAGTCTAGCTTGTTTCCCAATTTTGTTAAGTTTTCGGTTCATCAGTGGTTTTTGTGAACTGTGAGGAAAACAAACATATTTGTGCTTACTTTTGAGGTAAAGTTTAAGTTTTTTTTGTAAATATATTTGGTCCGGTGGCCTTTGGTTGAGAAAAAACGCGTTTTTTATTTGGTTTTCCCTCAGATCGCTAAACCGATCTTTTAACCAAAGATGGATCTCTTTGCAGCCCCAGACAATCACCAGTTGCCTATGTCCTGTTGCAGGACTCCAGCAGTGGGCACAGTTGCTCTGAATGCACTTCTGCTGGACAGGACAGGGAAATTCCTGTGTGCCACCCCATTTTCACCCTGATTCTGATAGACTAGTGGTCGCTTTTACCCAACTTTTTCCCTAATCTTACGTCCTCCACACTCTCCTCATTGGTCAATACTACGTGAAGTAAGTTGTTCTCCCTAGTTGACTATTTTGACCAACTGCCTCAGTAGCATTCCATACAGTTCTCCCAAAATCTCCCTGCTCATTGCCAAGGCAGCATCTGGAACTAACTATTCTGTATTGAGAAGGTTTAGGTCCCCTACCAGGAACGGTTTTCTTTTTGTTTTCATCCTCCCAACTGCCTGTAACATTGTACTGTCCTGTGCCTCTCCTTGCATTGGCAGCATGTAGACCACTCCCATCCTCAAGGATTCCCTGTCCTGTCTGCTCAGAGCTACCCACAGCAGTTCAGTATCCCCTTCCCCTTCCAGCCCTTCTGTGACTTTAATATTCTCCCTAATATATATTGCAACGCCCCCCCATTCCTGACTAGTCTATCTCTCCTGAACAGTCTGAAGCCATGTATAGTTGTCTCTCACATGTGTTTTCCTATCCACTATGTTTCTGTAACTGCAATTATGTCCAGACCCTCGTGAGCGATGATGGCCCCCAGTTCATCCATCTTATTTGACATACGCCTGGCGTTAACCACAACTCCCTTCCACCAAGATTGCCCATCCTTTCCCTTTCTTGTGGTCATGCCAGAGTCTAATCTATCATCCCTATCTCTGTGGATGCGCATAGAGACCCCCATGTTATTGTCTGTGTGGAATAGTGAGGCTGAATAAAATGAATGGTGGGTGGGCAGAGGGGGACAGTGAAAAAGCAGGGATACTGAATGAATATTTCTGCTCAGTAGTCACAAAAGAGGAGGGGGAAGTGCCTAATCCAATTAACAGAAGCACTCTTGATAGGGGGATCAATCCTAGCCCTTTCACAGAAGAAAGGGTTCTGCAAGAACTCCTAAAACTGAAGGTGGACAAAGCAATGGGGCCTGATGGAATTCACCCCAGAATTCTAAAAGAATTAAGGGGGGAACTAGTGAAACCACTGACTACTGTTTTTAATAAATCATGGGAGGATGGTGTGGTACCCGAGGACTGGAGGAAGGTGGATGTGATTCCCCTTCACAAAAGTGGGACCAAGACAGAGGCAGGAAACTACAGACCTGTCAGTTTGACCTCTGTGGTAGGAAACGTGATGGAGTCACTTCTAAAGAAAAGAACTGTTGAGTACCTAAAGGCCAGTGGGGCATAGGACCCAAGGCAGCATGGGTTCACAGCGGGAAGGTCATGTCAGACAAATCTAATAAATTTCTTTGACTGGGTGACCAAAGTAGTAGACCAGGGAGGGGCTGTGGACATGGCCTACCTAGACTTTAGCAAGGCATCTGACACAGTCCCACACAAAAGATTAATAGTCAAATTAACCAGCCTGGGAGTGGGTCCCAGGGTGGTAGCCTGGTAAAACATTGGCTGGATAACAGGACACAGAAGGTAATTGTAAATGGAGTCCACTCTGAAGAAAGAGGGTTACTAGTGGGGTACCGCAGGAGTTCAGTACTAGGTCCAGTCCTTTTAATGTCTTTATAAGTGACATTGCAGAGGGACTAGAAGGAAAAGTATGCCTCTTTGCAGATTACACAAAGATCTGCAACAGAGTTGATACACGGAGGCGTGGAAGATTCCATCACTCCCACTCTCAACCATCCATCCATGGCCACAGTGTTACTTAAAAAAAATCAATAAAAAAAATAGTTTGGTAACAAAGAGCCATTTAAGATCATCTGTGTCCAAACTGTCTTGGTTATCCGCTCAGTGCTCATTAAATGGCACTGCTATTTTTCCCTGAGTGTTTCACTGAAGTTGCATCATCAACCAATCAAGTGGAATGTCAAGGCTAAAAAGTTCTTGTGGTATTGTTGTGACTTCCGAATGATACTGTAACAACTTTTCATGACCTTTGAACTGTACCACAGCAGCATTTTGGAGTGTATGGAAATCCATACACAGTGCATCCCAAAGAATAGAAATAAGCAACTTTGCTCAAAGAGATGCCTAAGCCATGTCTAAAGAACAATTTGCTCTAGTAAGATACTCAAGACCCTCAAGGATTCCTGTGTGGCAAAAGTTGCTCCTACCCACCAAGTTCTGAAGAAAGACAGTCATGGCATCACATGGTGAAAGAGGCATAGATCAACTAAAGACTAGCATCTTGCAACAGCTGCTGCATACCCCTTTCATCCCATTAGAGTTTGCAGCCCAAATAAAGCTGTGTTTAACCATTTTCATTCATGTGTTTGCTGTTATCTGTCTAAAATAATGTTCATGACTATTGGAGATTGTACAGCCACTGTGTGCGGGTCCACAGATGGGATGTCTACAGTGAAATAGGGGGGCAGATAGGGAGTTCTGTCATCAGTTCATGAGTTCCACTGTAATGTTTCTGTGGGTGGAGGTACTACACTACTTGTTTTTCTATTAATGAATATGATCCCCCTCAGTGTCCAGAGACACCTAATGAGCACAGGAGCCACCATGACATCTATGGTGATCCCAAGGCCGGTAATGTTGTGGGGACCCATGCCCTATAGTGATCTGGGAGAGCACCTGCCTTATTCATGTAATAGTCACTTCTGAAATTATTGGGAGTTTTAAAAATGTCAAATTATAAATTATAAAGTGATTTTTTCAGTTTTCTGTCAAACAATTACAAGTGGCAGCAGCAGAACTTTGACATCAGGGTAGTCAATTCTTGTTTTACTAATCATGTGCTGCCAGTTCTACTTTCCCTACCCGAGATATTGTAGAAATGATATGTCTATAAAATTAAAACCAAACACTCCCCCATCCATCTTGTATCAATAGCATAACAACAGATGTCCACCTGCAGCAACATTGTTCCACCTCAGTGCTAAAAAAACAACTTTTTTTCATTGCCTTCTAGATAAATTTGATGGAAGTCAAGTGACAAAACCAAATTTAAAATTAGATTTTCTCATTATATATTTATTTATGCATGTGTGAAAATTGGTGACTTGAAAATGCAAACGAAAAGAGGTTCAGTTATAGGGGTAACCTGGGAAGACGAAGACAAAAGAGATAAACAAATAGTTATTAATACAAACTCTGGCCAGAGCCAATAGGGTTGCAGCTGATGTCTCCAAAGTAGGAGCCTGTGTGTGTAAATTTGAATGCAGGCTCATAACTTTGATATGTTGTAATATATTTGCCACAAATTGTCAACATTGTCTTCTTATGATCCCACTTCATGAAGAATTGTAGAGAAAAGTTTCAACTCTAGTCTGAAAGGTGATTTCAAGCATGGACTGCAAAATCAGCTTTTGGGATACAAAAATACATTTTGGGATGGATTTGAAAAATGACAGCCATCACATTCATGATGTGCTGTAAAGAAATGGTTATGTTGCAAATTTGGGTTAAAATTATTGAAAATTACCAAAGTTATGAGCCTTCATTCGCAAAATATAATGTAGGCTCATAAGTTTGTTGTTTTCTAATTTTTTTACACCAATTTTTCAACATGGCCTTGTTATGACCCTGCCTCATGAACAAAGGCAGAGAAATTTTTCAACTGCTGGCCTAAAGTTGATTTCGCAGTTGGGAAGCAAAAACACATATTGGGCAGCAGTTGAAAAATGACAGCTGTCACATTCGTGAGGTGCTGTAAAGAAATGGCTATGTTGAAAATCTGGGGTAAAAATATTGAATATTACCAAACTCACGAGCCTGCATTTGCAAAATGCAACATAGTCTCATAACTTTGTTTTTTTTAAATATTTTTACTCCAAATTTATAACACAGCCTTCAGTATGACCCCGCCTCATGAACAAGGGCAGAGAAAATGATCAACTCCTGTCTGAAAGATGATTTCATGCAGGGACCACAAAATCACCTTTCAGGATGTATAGAAACATGTTGGCCAAGATTTGAAAAATGACAGCTGTCACATTCATGAAGTGCTATAAAGATATGGCTATGTTTTAAATTTGGGCTACAAATATTGAACATTACCAAAGGTATGAGCCTGCATTCACAAAATTCTATGTAGGCTCACAACTTTGTTGTTTTTTAATAATTTTATGACAAATTAATAACATAGCCTTCTTATGACCCCCCTCATGAACTAAAGGCAGAGAAAATTTTCAACTCCTGTCTGAAAGTTGATTTTACACAGTGACCGCAAAATCACCTTTCAGAATGTAAAAAAACAAAACATTTTGTCCAGGAATTGAAAAATGACAGCTGCCACATTCATGAGGTGCTCTAAAGATATGGCTATATTATAAATTTGGGTCCTGATATTCAGAAGTGCACCTGGCAATGGCATGTGGTGGGGCAGCACAACTGACTTCAATTGGGGTTGCGGGAGGGGTGGGGGGACCATTAAACTACTGGAGAATTTCAAATATGTTATTTTTATGGGGATCAGAGCATCAGGAGGGGTTGGGGGTCTTCTAGACTACCAGGCTATTTAAATATTTTATTTCCGGTGATCGGGGCTACAGAGAGGGAGAGGTGACCACTAGACCACCTGTGACGCTATGGGTGCTTTTGCACAGTGTACTGGGGGGGGTCCGGTGGCCACCCATGGATGGTGGCTACTGTGTTGCACCTTGCAGTACAGCAGCTCGCCTGTGGGTGGCCATCATTTGAGTCTTTTTTTTTAAGGCTCAACTTTGCACATCAGTATGTAGCACATCTCAGGGTTGTGCCACCATATGCACAGTGCATCCCGGGCTGAATATTGGTTGCATATGCATGGGTGTGCCCCCTGGAGATGCACTGCATACATTATCTTTGTGCCCCGATGCATCGGGAATTGCGCTGCGCAATTTCCTCTTTTGAATATTGTTGGCACATTCCCTTTGAATATCTAGCCCTTGGGGTAAAAATATTTATAATTACCAAAGTTATGATCCTGCATTCACAAAATCCAAAATAGGTTTATACCGTTCTTGTTTTTTAATATTTTGACACCAAATTTTCAACATAGCCTTCTTATGACCCTGCCTCATAAAGATTCTATGTTATAACAGTGATCGCCAAATGTCAATCACTATTAGGCAAATGTACATCGCTGAAAATAAAATGGCAATGTACATTTGCAGCAAGGAAACTCCCTCTAGTATTTATGCAGGGACTTTGCCCCACACCCCCATGAGGAACTTCACCACTTACAACCCCTCACTGAAAATAGCAAACTCCGGCGGGGGTGCATGTTGGGGAGGGGGAGAACCAGAGGAAAAAAATGCAAATACCAGAGCACAAAATATTGTGCTTCCCCACAGCCCCAAACCCTGCACCTTCCCCATGAGAACCATTCACCTTAACCACCATGCCACACAGCCAGCTTTTTTAAATGTAATCAACTTTAGTTTTTTTTTGTAAAATATAACAACCTACATCACAGATTAAGAGAGTTGAAAAATGACAAGACAAGACAATACCAGCCTTCCACCCTCCCCATCCCCCTTACCCCCACCCTCTCCACCTCACAGTGTGCCATATCACATTCATATGAGCTAGATAATAACAACAGTTGAGAGGAATACACAAGAGGGGACCAGAGGACCCAAAGAAATTACTTCAGGTATAAAGCATAGAGTTTACCCCACTTCTTATTGAATGATTGTAATCTGTTATGAGTGCTGGCAATCAGGTGCTCAGTCCGAAAACAAAAAGAGAGCTCAATTAACCATTCATTCTAAGTAATGGTCAATTGATCTAGCCAATGCTAGAGGACAAATTCCTTAACCACCATAGAAATAAGGGTGATATGACTTCTTCTCTCCTTAATCACAATCTGGGTATAATCACCTATAATGCAAACTGCTGTGGTGAAAAGGTCATCCAACCCCAAAAGAGGATTAATCTGGGCTTCAATCAAGCTTCATAGGGGTGATATTTTTTCACAGTACCGCAAAACATGTAAGATGTTGCCCTCACCCCTCCCACACCTAGTACAGGTAGGGGAAGAAAGGCAGCCCATCCTGGCCAGTTTTAACTGGCATATAGTGTATGTTATTTAAGATGTGGTATTGAGTGAGTCTTAGCCTATCCTGAATAATGTAGAGGTAGAGATCCTTCCAGATATGTGACCAGTTAAGTGAAGAGTCAGGCACCAAAGCTTCCAAGACCCTGGAGCCAGCAGGGGGGAAGGGGTGAAAGGTGGTCAATAGGCATAAGTACAGGAGGGAGATTTCATGGGGTTTAAATACTAGGTCCTGTATCTGGCTCAGCAGGGGCTGCAGCCCTGATTCTCTTGGAGTAGGTTTGAATTGTTGCATAAGCACATGTCCCTTCCAGGTCTCTACCATTTCAGGGTCGCTGACATTACAAGTGCTGAGACTTAGTTGCTTAAATCTGAGTCACTCAATATCAGTCACCCTTTTCACTGGATACCCCTCATGAACAAGGGCAAAGAAAATTTTCAAGTCCTGCCTGAAAGGTGATTTTGTGCAGGGACTGCAACATCATCTTTTGGGACAGATTTGCCTAATGACAGTGCAATTGTTCATGAGACAGGGTTCCAAAAAAGGCATATTGAAACATTGGGCTAAAAATATACAAAAATGCCCAAGTTATGCCACTAAGTTCAAAACCCCATTGAAATACATTGAAGTGCATGCCTGTTTCTTCAGTTCACAGCCCAGCTTTGAAGAGTGAAGATGTGTCTGTGGTCCAGAGAGGATTACAGTGTTGGACCCTGATGAGTAAGTAAGGGCTTGGGTGGGTTGCAGGTGGTGAGTGCTCAGTGGGAGGGTTATGTGGGCAGTTACAACTGCAGAAGATGTTGATGGATGTTTTTCTTTCACAGGGTTAAAAACAAACAGCAAAAAAATGGAGAATTCAGATCGCAAAACTGGGGCTTGGGCACTCCCAGTGTCACAGTTACATTTCAGTGGGAGGATTGCTTAGAGGGAAGGTGAGGTAGGGGAGGAAAAAATAATATATATATATATATATATATATATATATATTTAAAATAGGAAGAAGAAGAAGAAGAAATAACCACACATGAGAGGTAGTGGGTGGAGGGGGTGCTAGAAAAGAAAAAAAGAGAGGATTCCTCATTGGGACACTGGGGAATTGTGCACCCGCAGTGTCACAGTCATGTTTCTGGGGGGTTGCTGAGAGGGAGGGTCAGGCGGGCAGGAGGGAAAAGTATATATACTGTATTTAGAAAAAAAAAAAAGAAGAAGAAATAACAGGGAGGCAGTATAGTGCAGTGGTTTAAGGCTCTGAGCTGCAAATCTGGTGACTTCCAGCAGACCAGACCTGGGTTTGAATTCCACAGCTTCCACTTGCATTCTGTGTGACCCTGAGCAAGTCACTTAACTTCCCTGTGTTCCCAGGTCGCTTCTGTAAAAAAGCTTTTAGCTTAGTGTGCTATTCCTGGTTAAACAACTAAAAAAAAAAAAAAACACGCATGCATGGTAGTGGAGCAGTCACTGAAAAAAAACAAGGATTCCTCAGTGGGACACTTGGGGAGTGGGCACCACCAGTGCCACTGTTATGTTTTGTTTTGGGGTGGGCTGCAAGAGAGGGTCAGGTGGGTGGGAGAGAAAATACAGAGATATATAAAAAAAGAGAAGTCTGTCTCCACTGCAGATTTTTCTTGAAGAAAGTCATGGCAGAACACGGCACAGTATACAGAGACCTCCTTCAAGAACAATAGTGCTGTGCACCTGCAAATGGAGAGAGCAGAGTGCTTCACAGACCATGGAGGAGATTGTGAAGGATGTCCTAATTGTTCTTCAGTCAGTATCTGGAGAGTCCCACCTTACCTTCTGTTTTGATTGCAGGAGGTCTGCAGAGATCTGTCCACTGCAGTCCTAAAAAATAGCATATTATATGTTGCTACTATGTAGCTATTTATTATCACTCGATCTTATCATATATATATTATATGTTGCTATTACCATGTAACTATTTATTATTATTCATTATTATCATATAACTGTTTATAGACCAAAGTTGTTTTTACATGGATATGGGAGCAGGATTGGGATGGGATCGGTATGGAAGTTTTTTATTGTGATGTGCCTGGCTCTTCAAACAGTTTTTAACTACTACTTGGCATTTGTGTAACAGGATTTTGATTGTGTGTGAGAGGGATTTTTAATGTAGGTTTTCAGACTTTTTAGTGTGGGCTTTCACCCGAGTTGGGATCCTACACTTCAGAGGCAATTCGATTAAGGCTAGTTGTAAACCAGGTTATTTTTAATATACCAAGTGGGATTTTGGAGTTCTCATGATGGTTTATGCTCACATCCCCCACATGCTGAAACCGACTCCCACACTTGCTATACTTGCATTTGCAGTGCATATACTGCTGGGGTGTCACAGGTGATTGCAAGCGTCATTTTAACTTCATTTGGGCATGGTAATTTGCTAACTTCATTTACACACTGTGGCTAACTTACAATTTTTGCCACTGTGTGGTTGTTTTCAGTAATTTCTGTGGCTTTCTGTGGCAGGCACCAATTTCCATGGTCAGCCCTGAATTCTGTGGCAATTGCTGTGGCCGCAGAATCATGGTAAACATGGGGCTATGGATGGGGTAACAAGAAGGCTATACTGACAATGTGTTTGGTGTTTTGCAACAAATGCAAGCACAGGGCCCACAAGGCCCAATGCTTCCACAGCAACATACATGTATGCATCTATGGAGGGATGGGAGCACAGGACCAGGAGGGCCCAGGTCCCACAGGCAAATGGGGATATGATTGTACTACCTCAAAAAGTAAAGAGAGTCTTTGAAAAAAAACTGGGTTAATGCAACATTTAAGGTTCAGCATTAAGTGACAAAAGCAGGAAAATGTTGTTTTAGGGTTTCCAACCCTAAAACCCCACACCCACATCTGAAGCAAATAAGTGGTGCAGTCTTCATTGGGGTTGTGAACTCAAAAGCTCAACCCATTGCGGTAGCAAGAAAGCAAAGATGCGATGGACATGGGTGTGCATGTTTCAGGAGTATATAGAATGGTGTGAGCATTAGAGTTGACAACCCCATGGAAGACTGCACCTGATTTACTTCAGTGGTGGTGTGGGGTTTTAGTTGGAAACCCAAACACATTTCCTTCTTTTGTCACTTTAGGCTAAACCCTAAATGTTGCAGTAATGCAGTTTTTGCAAATAATCTCTCTCTCTCTCTCTCATAGAAACATAGATTTTGATGGCAGATAAGGACCGCTGGCCCACCCAGTCTGCCCATTTCCTTACCTAATGGATAAGCTACAGATCCTAGTTAACCAGTAGCCTACTTCTTCCTACCCCCAACCCCTAGAATTGCCTTATGACTGTCCCATGCATGCTTGAATTCCACCACTGTTTTTGACTCCACAACCTCCTCCAGAAGGCCGCTCCACGCATCCACAACCCTCTCTGTAGAAAAATACTTCCTTAAGTTACCTCTGAGCCGCCTTCTATTTTCAAATTTGCCCCTTGTTCTTGCACACCTCTTTTTGAAAGATGCTACCCTCTTGGACTTTGTTGATTCCCTTGAGGTACTTGAAAGTTTCTATCATGTCCCCCCTCTCCCTCCTTTCCTTGAGGCTATACTTATTTAGCTCCTTAAGTCTCTCTTCATATGTCTTCCAGTGCAGACCCTGCACCATTTTAGTTGCCCTCCTCTGGACAGCTTCCATCCTGTTTATGTCTTTGCAGAGATTGGGTCTCCCGAACTGCATGCAGTACTCCAGATGGGGTCTCACCAACTGTCTGTACAGAGGGATAATAACTTCCTGTTTTCTACTGGTGATGCCTCTCCCTATGCATCCCAGTATCCCCCTAGCCCTCCTTGCTGCACTCTCACATTGCTTGCCCACCTTTAGGTCATCTGAAATGACTACCCCAGGTCCCTTTCCATTTTTGTTGTTGTTAGTATCTCACCCCTATTGTGTACTCTTCCCTGGGTTTTGTTTCCCAGGTGCATTACCTTGCACTTCTTAGCATTGAATCTAAGCTGCCATATATTTGACCATTCCTCTAACCTTGCAAGTCCCTTCTCATCCTTTCCACCCCACCTTGTGCATCAACTCTGTTGCAGATCTTTGTGTCATCTGCAAGAGACATACTTTTCCTTCCAGTCCCTCTGCAATGTGGCTTATAAAGACATTGAAGAGGACCGTCCTAATACTGAACCTATATATATATATATATATATATAGTATTACAAACAACTTCATTAATGCATCAGTTAGGTTGAAGCTAAAAAGAATGAGGCATTAGGAATTAAATCTTAACCTCATTTTACACTCATTTCTCACCTCCACACTTCATACCAACAGGCATCAGGTTGTGCCTTTGGGTCATCGATCTACCTCACCCCATTCCATGTCTAAGTAAGCTGAAATGGTACAGTATGAGAGAATAGGGTGAGAGTTAGGCCCGATGACCCCAAGGAACACCTTGACACCCGTTGTGTGGAGTGTGGAGGTGGGATGGGGTGGTAGGGATGGGGTTAGAGTTTGAAACCCTAATGCCTATTTACCTACTTTTGTGGCTTCAACCCTAACTAATGCAGTAACAAAGTGTTTTTGCAATGAATTTCTTTACTTTTTGAAAAAGTGTAATCTTACCCTTATATGTTTGCAGGAGCACAAGGACCTCTGGGCCCTGCACTCCCATCAACCTATAGTGTGTTCTGATTGCACAGGTCCCTAAGTGCAGGGCCTTTGCTCCTATGTAACCATAAGTGTATAGACATTGAAATTAACCCTCATCTGCCTGTGGGTGCACAGTACCCTTTGGGCCCTGCATTCCCATCCCACTCCCATAAGTATAGAGACATTGTAAAGAACTGTCATCTTCCTGTGGGAGAACAGGACCCCCAGTATTGCATAATGGACAGCCCTGCAGTCCCATTACTGCTTAAAGGTACCATATGTGGGAGTGCAGTGCCAAGCTACCTATAGTTATAGAGATGCAGAGCAGACCTAGAGACATTCCAAGTAACCCTTGTGCTGCAAATGGCACAATATCTCAGTAACCATAGGAACATTTGAAAAAATTCCACTGCAGTTGTAATCATGGACTGACAACCTGTACTGTTACTTAGTACACATAAAGGTGTACTAAACTGTGTTTAGCAAAACATCCATATCTCAAACCATTTTTGAGATATAGGCTTTGAAAGGTACTGTGTCAGCCACAGTGTTATCCTAAGGGAAATTTCCAAACTTTGAATACCTTTAAAACTGTATTTTCAAAATACAGTTCGAACTTTTTTTCTAATTGCTATTCAAACTCTATTTATGAACTATAGTTTGAATAGTTTTCCTAGTAGAGATCCATGGAATAATCCAAACCACAAATACAAATGTTTACTTTCTTGATCTCTCCTCAACGTTTGACACTGTGGACCATGGGGTGTTGTTGGATAGGCTGAGGGAGTATGTGGAACTCACTGGCAAGATCATCAGCTGGTTTGAGTCCTTTCAAAGACAAAAGGAGTTGTGCCATGTGCTGGGAGAGTGGTGCAAGATAAACGTGTGCAACCCAACAGTTAACAAACAGAACCAAAGTAATGCACCTGCACCCCACTGCTCATAGAGGTAGAGGCTGCAAACGGTTGCAGTAGAAATAAAGGTAAGTCCATCTAAGTGCAATCAAACAAATCTTAGTTTATTTAAATATTTATACCTGAAATCAGGAGATCAGGTCAGGGGTACGACCATGATGCACTGCCCCAGTGCTTCACTCAGTAGAGCTTCCTCAGGGGCACCCTAGAGTGCAGTCAACAGATCTTTTATACCCACAGTGAATTAGAAAATGCTTATGTCATAGTACCCATAATGCATCAATGCAAAAGACATCACAATGGTTCAAATACAAGTTAAACATACAGATAATTTGACATCACAATAGTCCACTGTTCAAAACATAAATCACATGTTTGTAAAACTCATTTTTAGCAAAAAGGGTAGGTATTAGTTGATTTGGTTATTAATGAATTGCAAAGAAGAAATTAAAAAAGAAATAACAATAATAAAGGCACTTTATACATTGTTGCCAAAAGGAATAGCATTTATATGAACATTTAATAAATGTTTCAAATTATCTTTATATTTTTGAGGACATCTCTGTTAAAGTCATTAAGTTTAAAGTCCTTAGGCTCAAAGCCAAATCTTACATTTACAACCAAAATCTTTCATTTATCACAAAAAAATTAAATACACTTGATGGCTGGGGAGAGGGGCAGAAAGGAGAGATGAGTCCAAAGAATCCTAGAACAGAGTAATGTTTTTCACTGTGCCCAGTGTGGATAAAATACAGATTGAGCAGGGAGCAACGATACATATTGTCTTGCAGGAGCTTCCCGCCAACCAGTCTCCCTTCTGTGAGAAGAGAAGAAAAAGGAAAAACAGTGTTAATGGTCAGAATTGCATAAATCATCATTAATGTTTGGCAATGATAAAATCAATGAAAATTATACAATGTTGACTCATCCTCAAGATTAAACCTCATTTTTAGTTAATTTGCAGTACGTAGCAGATCATTCGAATACATGTATCAATGGTAATTAGTCCTTTTTGTCATGGAGGAAACAGTGGCATCCACTTCATCCTGTCAGTGTCACATTTTCCTGAATGACCAAGGGCTAATTGCCATTGAAATTACATTGCTTGTTCAGTAGGTTCGTTGCAGCATTCTGCAGAGTGCTGCAAATGCTTCAGAATTAGGTTTCATCCTGGGGATGCCAATACACACAATATATATTATGGTAGCACGGTAGTGCTACCATAGCTAGGGGTTGAGGAGCCATTATATGTTAACTCCAAACTTTGCACCTTAATAACTTTACAACCGTTCAACAGATTTGCCTGAAATTTGAATACAGAATCAAGACCCATACGCTTTGGGATCTGCCAAGTTTTGTGCCAGTCGGATATACAGCTGCGGGTTATTAAGCATGATCTGCGCGTGCGTTTATACTTTTGGAATTCTGCGGTGGGTATACCACAGGTCACCGCGTTTGTGCGACCGGCCTGAAATCTTCAGGGAATGTGCCTTTCAAAGATTTCGTGAAAAAATATTAAACGGTTCAAAAGTTATTCAAAAAACAAGTTCTCATTATCAGTCAATGGGAAAAGTTAACAAAAAGCTCAACACTTTTGCAAATGCATTTTTTACTGTCGCAAATGGCCCTTTTACTGTCGCAAATCCACCATTTTGTTTTCAGTTAGTGATCAGAATAATGCTTGGCATTTAAGATTGAGACCCTCTAGCAACCTAATTCTTTTTGTATTCACCTAGTCGGGCCCTGAGGATGCTAGCCATGTCTTTATTTTGGGGTAAAACACCCCAGAAATATGTTTTTCAGATTTCTGGAAAAAGTACTTTTGCAAAGTAGTGTCACACTCACGAAAGTGTCGCAATTTTTTGTGAAAGCTTTCACACATCACGACACTACTTTGCGACACTATGCCCAAAATAACAGTAATTCTTTGGCAGCCCGCTGCAAAAGAACGGTTTGGAGTTTTGGGCTGAAATTTAGAGGGAACGCAGCTGACATCTCACAGATATGCCTTTCAGTGTTTTGCTGAAAAAATATTACATGGCAGCAAAGTTATGGTACTCCAAAGTTGATGCTTTTTCCCATAGGATAACATTACGGCGTACAACGCATTGCAGCAATCGTTTGGCACCCTGCTGCAAAATAACGGTTTGGTCTTTTGGGCTGAAATTTGTAGGACCACAGCCAACATCCCACAGATATGCCTTTCAGTGGTTTGGTGAAAATATTACAGGGAGGCAAAGTTATGGCAGTCCGAACTTGTTTTTTTCCCATAGGATAACATTACCGTGTTCGCCAAGGCTTTCAGGGCCCTGTATCTCAAAACGGTATGAGATACAGACTTTTGTCAAAAAATTCTTAGCCCCTGTACAAAACTAATCAGGAAAGTGATAATACATATGACTTTTAAAATTTTTTCAATGTTGTATGCTTACTGAGATATAAGCAATTAACTGTTCAAAGTCCTAATTTTTGTGTTCCGAGAGTCATTATTTTGCATACATTCTTTCTACTCACTGTCTTTCTCTATACAGCTTTTGGGGAAAACCAGCCTGTGCGCTTACATTACTGTTACCATTACCATTTCTGCTTGCGGTTCCGTACCCATTTCACTTACCGTTCACGTTTATGCAACCATGTGCGTTACCCTTTGCGTTTTCATTTGCAGTTGCGTTTGTGTTGTTTTTAACATTTCTGTCTACAGTACTGTTTCTCTTTCTGTTTCGCTTTGCATCACCATGCGCATTATGATTTGCGTTTGTGGGCATAATGCTACTATGTGACAAGACATCACGTGGAGGAGGCGTGGGGCCCCTGACTGGCGCTCCGCCGCATACATTCACTATTTCTCATTATCATTCTCAAAAAGAAGGGAAATTAGAGGCATAAAACTCTATTTAATGCATCAGTTAGGGTTGTTCCACAGCGACAAAAGTGAGGAAATTCGATGTTAGGGTTGAAACCCCCTTTGCACCCCTCCAGCCCACCCCCCAACTGGAATCGGGGTGCGCATTGGGGTCATCGGTCCTAACTGTCACCCCATTCTCCTATTCCTCAGCTTCTTTCCACATGTGATGGGGTGACAGTTAGGTCTGATACCCCACGCGCACCCCGATACCAGTTGGGGTGGGCTGAGGGTGCAAAGGGGTTTCAACCCTAACATCAAATTTCCTCACTTTTGTCACTGTGGAACAACCCTAACTGATGCATTAAACAGAGTTTTTTGCCTCTAATATATATATATATATATATACACACATATACATTTATACAATGTATGTGTTGGGATAAATGCAAGTGTAAAACATGATATCTGAGCCAGTCAGTGAAGATAATATTGATATTGCCATGTTCCTATATGTCATGGAGATATCTCCACATTCCTATATGTCATATATCATTCTGAAACTGAAACAATTTCATTTTTAATCTCACTACACCTACAACAGCAAGCTACCATGTGGCTGTCCCTGTACGACCTGCAACCACCCACCACCACCACATAGCTCACTCGTCTGGTTACTCCTGCTATACTTTAAAAAAAATTTAAATAACTTATCTGGTTGATCCTGCCATTTTTTCAATGTTTTCCGGTAAAGAACTTTCAGTTTTGATGCCCTCATGTAGTGTGACCGAGCAGTGTCCATTGCAGTAAATGATGTGCCCACAGACCCTTTAAGTAAGGCACTCTTCAAAAGAAACTAAAATGAGCTTTACACCTTACATTTACTTCAGTCATTTAAAAAAATCCTCTGAACTGTAGAGACAGGGGAGCGAGGACAGAGCTAGCATGCCATCTGTTTCACAAAACTAGACGCAAGCCCGAGCAGCCATTGCTAAGGCAACACACACTCACGCTGTATTCCACTTTTGTGAATCAAATGACTCGCTCGCTCTGCCTCAGTCCCATTGCTCTGCAGTTCAGAAGATCTTTTTTAAATGAAGCTAAGTAAATGTAATTTGAAAACTCATTTTGCTTACTTTTCAAGTGAGGGTGCCTAACTTAGAGAGTCTGCTAACACATCATTTACCCCAATGGACACCGCACGGTAATGCTACATGAGGGCATCAAAAGTGAAAGTCCTTTACCAGTAAACACTGAGACAATGCAGGATCAACCAAAGAAGTTATTTAAAATTCAGAAAAGTGGCAGGACCAACCAGATAAATTATTTCAGTGTCACAAAATGGCAGGATCAAGCAGATAGGTTATTTAACATAATTATAAAACATATGCAGCAATAGCAAGCAAATAAGTTACAATGTGTGGGTGCACTTGCCCCCTTCGCAGCCCCCCGCATCCACTACTGCCCAAAACATACATTGCATAAACAGAACATGACATGGTCTGACTGAAGATAACATATTTATCTTCACTCGAGGCCAATGAAATCAAGATATCTCACTCGGGGCTTCATCACTCATGAGATATCATGATATCAATATCATTGGCCTCTTGTGAAGGTAAATATGATATCTTCAGTCAGGCCATGTCATATCCTACATATATATATATATATATATCTATATCTATATATAGATATATATATATATATATATGTATGTATATGTATATAGTGTATCACACAGGCACACACAGACAGATGATAGATAGATAGATAGATAGATAGATAGATAGATAGATAGATAGATAGATGTGTATATATATATATATATATATATATATATATATGAATAAAGGAGAGGAAGTATTGGCCATCAGGATAGGGAAACCAAATCAAAGGCTCATAGTTTACTGGAGGGGGGAGACAAAGAGAAGAGAGGGAGTAAGTATAATGGATTAATCAATGCACTGTAATGGCAGTTTTGCACTAAAGATATGGCTTAAAGTCCAGCTCCATATTGCGCTCATCAGGTGTCAGTGCGTTGAGTATAAATATCCAGAAAGACTCCCTCTGTAACAATCGTTCCAGTCAATTGCCTCCTCTTCTTCCCACCTTAACAACATCCAGGCCCATGAACTTCAGGTCCTTTGGAATGCTACCGTGGTGATGGAAAAAGTACTCAGCCACAGTGTTTTCATTATTGATACTCCTAATGTCCCTTACATGTTCTTGAATTTAAAGCTTAAGAGGATGTGTGGTTCTGCCTATATAGAGTGTCTTACACGGGCACCAAATAGCATAAATGACAAAAGGAGAAACACATGATATAAAGTGCCTGATGTCAACAGTTTCATCAGTCTTTGAATGTTTACATTTAAACAGTGATTGCAGAGAGCACAGATATTACAATTGTCACATTTAAAAGACTCTGGGGGACTGACTGGTAGCATTCTTCAATTATTTACTCAAAAAATCATTTCTAACAATTTTGTATTTATATTACTGCTCTTTCTATAGGTGACTAATGGTTTAGGCTAAATAGCTTCAGCAAATGCTGGATTATTGAGTAACAAAGGCCAGTATTTATGAATTGTGTTCCCTATTTTTCCTGCCAGGTATAGTTATTCTGTACTAAAGCATACTTGTTCGACAGACAAGGTCGCCCTAGATTTAGGGGTCAAAATGTCACGCCTGCCAATTTGCTTAACTCTGTTCTATGCCTCTTCCAAGATTTTCTGATTATGTCCCCTTGCTTCAAACATTTTTTTCTATTCCAATGCTTGTTTACCATATGAACATATGAACTCATGAAAATGCTAGCAGAAGTAGGTCTTACGGTCTATGAAGTCTGCTCGAGTGTGCAGCTAGCCCTTCAACTTGCAGCTGCCCCACCCTCCCCACCCTCTTCATCATAACACTCCCCCTCACCCTGTCCCAACCCCTCTTAAAGCCACCCACTGTTCTACAGGACACCACCCCCTTGAGCAGAGCATGCCATCTGTCCACCACCCTTTCCTTGAAAAAATGTCTCCTGATTTCCCTCCTGAATTTTCCCCTCCAACCTCAATTGATGTCCTTTCATATCCCTCCCTCTTCTAAGCTGGAAAATCCCTTCTGTATTAACCTTATTTATCCCCTTAAGGTATTTAAAGGTTTCAGTCATATCCTCCTATCCCTCCTCTCCTCCAGGGAGTACATGTTCAGCTCGGCTAATCTATCCTCATAGGACTTTCCCTCAAATCCCTGGATCATCTTTGTTGCCCTATGTTGCACCCCCTCCAACAACTTGATGTACTTCTTCGGGAATGGACGCCAGTACTTCATGCAGTACTCCACGTGAGGCCTGCCCAGAGACCTGTACAGGGGAAGGATCACCTCCCTCTTCCTGGAGGAGATTTCCCTCGATATACACACTAGCATCCTATTGGCCTTTGCTGCCACCTTCCTGCACTGAGTTAGATTGTTCATGCTGCCCGTTATAAGCACCCCCAGATACTTTTCCTCCTTGTTACTTTCCAGCTGCTCCCCTCCCAGCTGATTGCTCCTCCCCTGGTTTTTAGCTCCAAAGTGCTGTGCCTTGCATTTCTTGGCATTGAATCCCTGCTGCCATTTTGCTGATTACTCTTGTAGTTTGTGCAGGTTCTCCTGCAGCCCCTTCCACACTTCGATATAATTTACCACAGCTCCCATCTTCATATCGTCAGCAAACAGACTGATCCTACTCTGGACCCTGTGCGAGATATCAGCTATGAAAATGCCAAACAATACCAGTCCTAGTACCAATCCTTGAAGCACCCCGCTTGTCACTTCACTTGGTGATGAGAGCTCCCCTCCCACCACCACCACCACCATGTGCTGCCTTCCTTTCAGCCAGTTGATGATCCATTTGATCATCTTTGTTCCCACCCCTATGTAGTCCAGCTCCCCCACCCAGCCTCCTATGTGGCATGGAATCAAAGGCCTTGCTGAAGTCCAAATACAGGATATCCACCGCGTGGCCCCAGTCCAGCTTCTCTGGTCACCCAGTTATCAAATTCTACTGTTTTAGAGCAGTTTCTGCATAAACATGGGAACTGACTAAAGGGGATTGACTCCTTAAGCTTCATGTGGTGGCTACTAGTTGCCAACAAATAGCTATTAGTAGCTGTGGCTTTCCTAAATCGTGCTTCCTGCCCTCCCTCAAGATGGACTCCTGCCAAACGAATTTTCCCCTGGTGAAAGAATTCAGAACCATTTAGGGAAATTCTGAATTTGAACTGTGTGTGTGAGGTCCCTGCCGGCACTTTGTGCTGGCTGCCCCACCATCCCAACCACCACCCTAGGTGAGCTGAGTGTTATATAGACTGTACCACGTGCGGAATAGAACCGATCAGCCCACTTTCCCATCTGCAAATTATCTGAGCTCACCACTAGTAGCCACCCTAGCGCATTTCCCAACTATCAATACCCTGACAGCAATATGCTGCCCTGGCATCAGTCAATATTATGCCTGCTAACACCCCTAGCCTCCTTCCCACCCTTCATCTACCCTCTACCTCAGCCATCCCCCATTACTTTTTACCCCAGAGCACAGTCTGCCTCACATCGCACCACTTCCTCCTTATGGCTGCCGCAGCCATGCCCCCTGAACAAGTGGTCTTTAGGGGCTTCCATCCTGCCGCCCTCCTTTCATGCTGGGCTGTCGGTAATAAACATTGCCAAAACAAGAACACCTTGTCTGACCCTGCTCCCCCCTACCACCGGACACCCTTGGCCTCCCCTATTACTTGCCATTCCCTCTCTCTCTGATCCCTTCCCATCCCGGTCTTGCTCTCCACTACCCCCACCAAGGGTACTGTCTCCGGACGTCATAGGCATACCAGTGCTCTTCTCAGGCTCATTGCACTACTCCTCCTGATATCTGGTAATGTCCATCCCAACCCAGGCCCCCTCACTGACAATAAATCTCATCTCTCTACAACCTCAGGACTCAGACTTTCCTCCATTAACATCTACAGCCTGCTAAAGAAATTTGCTGGCCTGCAAGTCTGGGTCACTCAGCACCAACCTGATGTGCTGGCACTAGTCAAAACATGGTTATCCAAGACAATGCCTCCCGGGATACTCACTCTACAGGGAGGATAGAGTTGGGAAATGAGGGGGGATGTGCCATCCACCTAAGGGACTCCTCCTAGGTCTCCCCCTCAAAAAACCACTGCTAGAGCATGGTGTCCAGGCTATCTCTCTAAAGGTCACCCTGGGCTTCTCAAGAGCCCTCATCATCACAGCCACCTACATTCCCCGCGCTCACCAGAACCGCACCCTGCAATCTCTACTAGACTACATCTCCCATCAACCCAGCAAGATGGAACAAATTATCATAGGTGACTTAAATATTAACTGGCTTGCCAGTGCTAGGAATAGTGCCAAAGATGCCTTTGCTGTGCTCAATCTCACCCAACTTGTCTCCTCCCCCACCCACCCCCATCCAACTACTGGTAGTGCCACTCTACCGGACCTGGTACTCTCAAACAGGCCTCATAAGAGCACCGATTTGACAGTACTGCCAAATGCCCTTAGTGATCATTGCCCAGTCATTTTCTTCTGGTCATGTAACCTTGAGAAGCCCAAGCCCATCTTAATCTCCAGGAGGCGCCTGTCCATGGGTAACCTTTCCTTACTCCGTGATCACCTTGCCAGCTGGGACTGGTCCCCAGTGAAACTAGCCCCCAATATTGACACTGCCCTCAACTACTTTATTTACTACTTTAACAGGGCCTGTGATGCATTTGCACCCTTTCCAAAACCATACATAGGAAACACTACTCTCCCTGGATCACCCCTGCTCTCATAAAGCAAATGCGTCTCAGGGATGATCTCTGGCACAAAACCCTGGAGTCCAGGAAGCCTGCCAATGACAAGCCTACAGATCAGAGCGCAACAACTACACATGGGCTATCCATAGTGCAAAGACAGCATACCACAGGAATACCCTTGCATCCACCTGGGTCTCCTCACATAAGTTGTGGGACAACCTAAAGGAACTTAATGGCAAAACCCAGTCCCCCCCAACTCATATCTGATGGCGCAATCACCATTGGCCCACACAGTATTGCAAAATGGGCTGAATGATGCCTTCTTGATCTCTCTTCACCCTACCTACCAACTTCGTTGATCCCACCCCAATCCCCTACCACCACCCTCCAACACCAACCCTTCTACTTCCAAGCCTCTCCCGCCTGCTGCAAAACCCTATCTGCTCAAAGCCCTAAAGTGTGCCAGACACAGTAGTGACTCACTTGATCCTGTCTCGCCATTACCCTGGACGTTGTTCTCACTCCCTCACTGACCAACTCAACCTCTCCTCCAACTTGGCCAATTCCCCAAAGCATGGAAAAGAGCTGTCATCACCCCCATACACAAGGGTGGTGACAGAACAACCCCAGGCAATTACAGACCGATCTCTATCCTCCCCCACAAAGACCTAGGAAAGATTGTGACTGACCAGATAACAGACTACCTCACTGTGCACAACCTCCTCTGCAGTGAGCAGCACGGTTTTTGCCATGGTTTCAGCACCACAACTGCCCTCATTGAGTTCTCCACTTTCATTCACTCTACCCTGGACAAAGGGCATCCTGCCAGGGCAGTCTTCATCAATTTGTCAAAGGTCTTTGACATGGTCTGCCACCCTCTTCTTATTAACACCCTCACCCAGCTTGGTTTCACCTAGATCCCTGTAAGCTGCATCGTCAATTTCCTCACTGCCCATACCCAGTGCATAAAAATCAACAATATCCTCTCCAGCCAACGTCAGGTCCACTCCGGTGTTCCCCAAGGCTCTATCCTGGGACCACTACTCTTTAGCTTATATTTAAACACACTGCCCAATGTCTCCTCAGAAAACATACTGTTTTACGCAGATGATGCGGTCCTCTTCACATCCTACCCCGACCCCGACCAACTCCAGCTTGTGCTACAATCCGCCTTTGCCCAGACTGAGCAGTGGTTCCTTGACCACAGGCTTGTGATCAACCTTAAAAAAACCAAAACCTTGCTGATCACCCACAATCAGAACAATCTCAAGGGCTCTGCACTGTCCATTCAATCCTTCTCCCACCACCCTCTTGAGCAGGTCACCTCATACAAATACCTAGGTATCATCCTTGTCTCTTCCCTCACCTTCCATGACCACATCCACACCCTCTGCTCTGCCATAAATTCCCACATAGGCTTGCTATATCGGCACAGAGTCTGTCTCCCCTTAGAAGCATTAAGACTCGCCAATGACTCATCAGTCCTGTCCCTAGTGGACTATGGACTCCTAATATATGGTGCAGTGGACAACACTGCTCTGGGCAAAATTGAGCTCTCAATCAACAAGGCCTGTCGGCTACTCACTGGGGCTGACAGGCTAACACACACCTGCACGCTTTATGACTTATCTAACCTCCTCTCCCTTGAAGAGCGGCTACTCTACCAGACCTGTCAGCTCACCAAAATAATCTGTGTCAGCTTAACACCCCCCCGGTCTGTCTAAACTAAGCAGCATGGCCACCCCTCCTGTCCACATCTGTAGCTCCACTAAGATCCTGCTAGTAGTCCCTAGGGTTAGAACGACCCTTGCTCAGAGGTCCTTTTCCTACAGGGCACCCTCCTGGTTCAACACCCTCCCTCCTGGTACCTCATCTGAGCTCAGAATTGGACCATTCAAATTATCCCTGCGCAACCACCTTCTCAGCTCCCATCATTGCAATTGCAAATAATTGCACCACCACTGGTCCTCATCCAACCATCTGACCCACTCCACCCAACCTGTTTATATATCAGTGTGCATATCTCACGATTGCTGCTCTACAATCATGTATAGGCCTGTACCTGCAAGTTTTGAGTTTCTGCACCTCACTCCTGCTGTCTACCTCTACCGTATGTAATGTCTTCAAAGTATATATACCCTATAATCACTCCTTTCTTGCTTAGCTACCATCATGTATAGGCCTGTCTCCTGCAAGAATGGGCCTTCTCTCACTGTTATGGCCCACTCCACCTGTATTTAATTGTACAAATTATTATTGCAAATATTATTGCCCTGCTACTGTTCCTGCACTGCTATCTGTTTTCCACTCACTATATGTTTCTCCTGCCCCATCCTATTCTGTGTATGACAATGAGCCTTTGTAAATGAGTCTTTGACTCAAAGGATTGCAATTCTGATACTGTAATAAATAAATAAAATAAATAAATCCCTTTGTTGTAACTCTGGAATTAGATGGTGATATCATAAAAAGCAATATCCAGGAAGCTAATCTCTGTTGGGTGGATGCTGCTAGTAAAATGCAAATTAAGGTTATTAGTATTAATTCACTGTAGAAAATTGCCAGCTTCTAACACTGTTCCATCCCAGACACATAGAATGTCATTGTTATAATGATGTCAAGTAACCATGTGTCTGGAGAATGGATTAACTGTGTGGTCATAAATGAAATCCTCTTCTCACTTATCCATGAAATTGTTAGCAAATGAGGGCGCCATAGACGCCACCATTGCAGTGCCACAGATCTGATTATAGAAGGTACCATCAAACTCAAAATAGTTGTGCTGAAGGGGAAGGCCTGCTCTAATCAGATTCACGGGTATTTCCTCTTTAAGTGGATCCATATGCAGAAAGTAGATACAGGCATCAATACCATCATTATGCTAATGCAAGTATACAAGGACTGTACATCAATTGTAAGCCAATGATATTCAGGCTTCCATACAAAATCTCTAAACTTATTCAGAATATCCATGGTGTCCCTTGTATATGATTTCAAGCATGGTACACTCCGCTGAAAAAAATAATCAATTAACTGACTTAAATTATCAGTAATGGAGCCCATGCCTGAAACAATTAGATGAAGGGGTGAGTTGAGAAAATCTTTGTGTACTTTAGGCAGTATATACATAACTGGAGTGATGGAGAGTCAGGCAATAAAAATCTAAGTTCCTTTTCTGAAATTTCTTTATGATATATAGCTAAGTCAAACAAATGTGAGAGCGCTCTCTCTTATACATGGGGTCTGGATCAGATAACAAGGGTAGGTAGCTGGCTTGGTCATTTAACAATTCCAGTACTTTACTTCTGTAAAAATCCCTAAACATAATAAATAAATTATCCCCTTGTCAGCTTGTTTGAATTCCAGGTGTGTCATGTTTTGTAATTCTTTTACAACAATTCTTTCATCACTAGTTATAGTGCTAAATTTCCTGTCTGTTTCATTTTCAAATAGCTCATTTATTTCTCTCAAGACAGAGTTCTTGAAGCATTAATAAACTGGTTATTGGTAATAGGATTGAATTTAGATTTTGGTGCAAAATGCCTTTTCCTATAGTTCATTATGGCAGACCTGTTAGTATTATAAATGTTAGTATTCAAAAAAGTTGCTGAGTTAAACTGTTCAGTATACAGAGACTCAAAATTGTAAAGATTTACCTAATCCAGAGATGTCCAGTCTCTTGTATCTGGCACAAGTTCAGGTGATGAAGCACCATCTGATGTTGAAAAATCCAAAAGTGAAGTTTATAATTCCAAACGTTCTTCACTATCTGGTAGATCAGCTACAGTAGAGCCTCCATTGTGAGCTCCTCTGTGACTGTTTTTGTGAAAAAGTTCTTAAGATATAACTTCCTAATAAATTTCTCAACATCCACAATAGTATTGAATTTGTTAAGATTTCAATCCAGTGCAAAAGATAAGCCACGTTCAATATTTTGAGCATCTGCTCAGTGGGTGGATAAATTCATTATTTGCCACTCCGAGTTTTGAGACATCCCGGTTTTCCTCTTCCTGCTTGCTGCTCCTCTTCCCCCTTGTTGTTTTTGGGGGGCTTGTCTTGCTGTGTTTTCTTTTGCTTTGTTGCCCTCGATATTTTGAGAAATAGAAACTTCCTTGTCTCCAGTCAAAATTACAGGTGTGGCGTCCTGCATCTGGTGCTGATTGTTCTCCTTATCACCAGAGGATGGTGTCTGTCCTCCACGTCTTGTCCACGTTCTCCCATATCTCAATGTACTCCTTAATAGAATACATCTGCTAGAAAAGTGTCTCTCCTGGTAAAACAAAAGTAAAGAGTGTTGCCTAGGCCATTTAAAGATGCGGCCTTCCTTGTGGTCATTTTGATCCCACAATAACTTGGCTTGTTTTCATATTATTAATTTGTCTTCATGCTTTTTAAGTTTTTTGTCAAGGTCCTTATCAAGTGAGACGAAGTTTGGGTTAGCAGTACATTTCTGCAAGCTGATTTGACTACAACAATATGTTTAAGTAAGTCTTCTTATTTTAAGGTGTCTTCTTTTACAAGAATCTCAATGAATATTTGTACTGAAGTTGCTGCTGCCTTTTCCCATTCAGCGATGTGTTTAAAGCTATCAAATCCCCCAGATGGGATAACAGTACTTCTGAGTCCTCTCAGTGCTATTCTTATCTTGAGATATTGTTTGAGGTTGCAGATGTTATAAGTCAAGTTTACCTCTTTAAATAACCGATGCTCCAAGGTTTGAAAGTGCTGTTTTAGTTCCAATAATTCCCCGGTGGACTCATCTTCACCAGTACATCCTAAATGTGATTTGGCTGTGATTTTTCTGGTTTGCAAATCTTCCATGGAGTGAGGAGGACTGAGGGTAATTCTTTTTTATTTTCAGTGGCACTAACCTAGTTATTATCATTACTCATTGTGTTTATAGATATCTTGTCCACCACACATTATGGATACTATGATATAAGCATTTTCCAATTCATTGTGGGTATAAAAGATCTGTTCAATGCACTCTTGGGTACCCTCTGAGGAAGCTCTACCAAATGAAATGCTGGGACAGTGTGTCATGTTCATACCTCTGACCTGATCTCCTCATTTGAGGTACAAAATGTTTAAATAAACAAACATTTATTTGATTGCACTTAGATGGACTTACCTTTATTTCTGCTAAAAACTGTTTGCAGCCTCTACCTCTGTGAGCAGTAGTGTGCAGGTGAAATACTTTGGTTCTGTTGGTTTGAGTCCTTTCTCAGGGGCAGGTCCCAGAAGGTAGGGTTGGGGAATTGTTCCTTGAACCCAAGAGACCTGCCCTGTGAGCTCCCCAAGGCTCTGCCCTCTCCCCCATGTTGTTTGCAGTGTGCATGCTGCCTCAGGCAAGGTTATTAGATAGTATAAGCTGAGTTCTCATTGTTACACTGATGATACTCAGCTCCACCTGTCTTTCACACTCAGGAGACCTGACACTGTTGATGAGCTGGATAAATGTTTGGCCGAGATCCAGGCTGTGTGGGTGGGAGGGGTGAAGGGTGCCACTGGATCACCAGGGACGTACATGTGGACTATTTACCATGATTGGGGACTCAGGTGGGAGGGGGTCCACTGGACTACCAGGGAATGTTGGAATTTACATTTACCATAATCGCAGCAACAGGCGGGGGGTTCCACTAGACCACCAGGGACAGTCATAGTATCATATATCGGGTACTCGGGTGGGAGGGGGGACCACTAGACCACCAGGGATGGACATGTATAATATATCTCTGGGAATCGGGGACTGGGGGGGCCACTAGACTGCCAGGGATTTCTTCTTATACATATACAGCATGATTGCAGCAATGGGGAGGTTCGGTGTGTGCTTGTGGACGGTGTTCTGGTTGGGCAGGTGGCCACCCAAGGCTATGCTGCTGTGTTGCACCCTGCAGTACTGCAGCTTGCCTTTGGGTTGCCGGGAGTTGTTTCTACTCTGCAAGGGTTCAACTTTGAGCCCCCCCATGTGGCAAAATGCAGGGTTGCACCAGCACAAACACTGCACATCCCGGGCTGAATATCATAATGTGCCGCATATGCATGGGCATGCCCCATGCATCTGCGCTGCATACCATTGCATTGCACCCTGGTGCATTGGGAGCTGCGCTTGTGCTAGAAGTCTTTTCAATATCCCACTGGCCGCAATGGGGTTATAGTTAGTTAACTGTGTTGCACCAGGTAACCCTTTGAATATCTGAGCCAGAGAGTATAATTATTATTAATGAGCTGTATGACCTTGCATGATCTCGACTAGTGACTAAAACTGAAAACAGACTGTTACTGATATCTTAAGCCACTGTTTGCTGTTTTAGGTCTGTTCTGTTTTTAAGTGTATATGTAACTTTATAATACACAATATATTTACATAAAATATGTTTGTTACATTAGATGTTTGTGAAACGTTTTTATGTTTTTATGTGTGTATTCAGTTATGTTAACCTAGCAGGCAAATCAATTACCAAGGCAGCTTCAACTGATTACTGTATTTAAAGACTGTATTAGCCCTGAGACTTAACTCTGAGAAAGCCTTGTGTTATTGATATAAAACTTCAGTCTCAGTTCACCGGTCCTCGGTGTAGCTCAAAGAGAATAAACTGCTTCATGTGCTAGTGATGCTTTAACATGCTACTCATTGTTCCTGTGCTATGGAATAATACCAGTCAGTATGAATTATACTCTGTTATTTGCTGGATAATGAATATTTTGAATCCAGATCATCTTACATGACTGTTTCATATGGTTATATACCAGTGTTCAGAGACATTGTAGCACTTTCAGTGGAGGTGGGTGCACCAATTTTTGTGTAATAAGTTGCTATCATATATGCAATATTATAAATTGGGTGGATTATTTCCTTGATCCTGATTAGCTGGAACAGTTTTCCAGCCATGTTCTTATCAGGACATAACTGTCTAACTGGCACTACATGTGCCAAGGAAAATGAAGCACACAAAGAAATCAATGTGTGCCACCATTCTTCTTGGGGCTCATCCTCAGCTAAGAGGTGGCACAGTAGTGTTAAAATCAGTATCTCCATCTGCAGAGACATCATTTTACTACTCTCACCTTTACTATATTTTCCTCCTAATGGGTTTCCCTTGTGTTGTGAAAGCTGTGTCATGGCCGTGGTCACACCTGCGATGCTAACTACACACAGAATTTATGTCTCTCCCTTGATTTAAAAACAAAATTCTCGCCTCTGCTGCTTGTCTACTGAAAGCTGCTCCTGATCTAATGATAATCACTCATGCCACCAAGATGCAGCATTCAAAGGATAACAGAAACCTGTTCCTCTGAGAGTCAACCAGATGGAATGTTATTTTACATTTAACAGTCAAGCTTATCTGTCTTTTCAACCCAGAGCAAACAGCGTCACTCATACAGTGGCACTATCTTAAGGGAAGCCTTAGTAAGCAAAACTAACTATGGCAGCTGATATGAGACACACTCCCACTTGGTCTCATCGAAATTGACTGCACATTCCATCAGTAATCACAAAGTAGTGGGAAAGTAAGAAATGTAAATTAATAAATACTATTAATAAAAAAGTAAAATAACCTTATGCTGGATTGTGTGTGTGTGTGGAGGGAAGGGGCACACAATCGCTCCTGCTCCATATGTGATTAAAACTGAAAACACAGCCAAACAAAGAAATATAAAAATACTAATAATAGAAACCACACTGTACAGTGTTTCTAGTGTTTATGTGTATGTCGGGGTGAGGGGAAAAGACAGACATCACTACCCTTTAGTGAGTTTCTCCATTGAAAAACAATAACAAGGACTATTTTTTGTTATTTTGTGTTGATATGATCACAGTTTTACTATATTAACTTACAGTTTTTAATGTGTTTTCTTAATTAACTTTTTTATTGGCGGGGCCCATTTTATAAGCACAATAAGACACTGTAAGGTGTGGGTTATAGCCTTATAAGACCACTTCCCAGGTGCTAAAGGCACTTGGTGCAAGTGCCTTATGCCTCAAAATGCACCTGGGGCATGCTCTTATCAGGCCATAACCCACACCTCACTGTGTCTTATTGCTTGAATAGATTATTACTAAAATTAGTAAATTATAGTGGTGCTTTCCATGAACAACTGGTTATACCCTGCAAATTAATGTTGCATTCATAATTTATATTAATGGTGAAACTGATATCTCAAGCCATAAAATTAAGAGAGATCACATTAAACAAATTAAAATGTATAACATTAGTTACAAAGATTTCTCCATCATAGTATTATATTCACAAATTATTATTGCACCACTGATTAAAGGTGTTATTTATATCACATAAGTCTAATAAAGTCAGTTATATAAATAAAGCCCAGTATGAACTAGAGGTACTAAAAATATTTAAAAATCATGTGCATTAAGCCATTTGAAAGTCCATGAAGTTTATCGATTCACTCAGGGATATATTCTAAACCATATTATGTGTACAATGCTCATCTATTGTGGCTGCTGGATTGTCCACAACTGAGTCCATAGTATCACCTGAGGAAGATTCTTGGGCCCAGATATTCAAAAGGGTTGACAAGGTGCAACAGTGTTGTGCCATGCACAACCCACTGATGCGCCCGGCATGATATTCAAAAGGGAAAAGTGCACCGCACAAATCCCGATGTGCCAGAGCACATCAGTAATGTATGCAGGCACAGGTGGGGGGGGGGGGCGTGCCCATGCATAACCTGCACAGCCCGATATTCAGCTCGGGATGTGCAGAGTCATGCATGTGCAACCCCTACCTGTGCCTGCACAAAGTTAAGCCAAAAAAAAAGGAACAAGTGATGGCCACCCACAGGTGAGCTGCCACATTGCATGGCGTAACACAGCAGCTGCCACCTGTGGGTGGCCACCCGAGTTCCTGCCGCACCTGGCGGCATCCTCCCATGCCCCATCGCAGGCATCCATGTAGTGGAATCACCCCTGTCCTATATCCCTGGTGGTCCAGTGGACCACACTCAGCCCGATCGCGGGCATCAGTAATAGAACCCCCCCAAGTCCAATATCTCTGGTGGTCCAGTGGACTGATCACTGCCCCATCACGGGCATCTGTAAGTCATCAGATACCCCTATCACCCTGGTGGTCTAGTGTACCCCCCACTCCACACACCCACTGAGCCCCACCGCCCCTCTCCCCCCTGTCAGCCAGCAGGCAGCAGCACCCCACCTGCCTGCCACCCCGCCACCCACCGACTGACAGCTCGGTAGGGCTGCATGCCCATTGGTTCACAGCGTGAGCCAATGGGCATGCAGCCCATATCAGATTTTCATCCAGATATGTGAATGAATTCATTCACATATCTGGACTGAGTAGTATGGTATAGTAGGCACACCCCATTGGCCTAAGTGCTGTGAACCAATGGGCATGCAGCCCACTGAGATGTCAGTCAACAGGCAGCGGGGCAGCAGGTGGTGGGTGCTGCCATCTCCCGCTGACGGGGAGAGCAGGGAGATGGGGCTCAGTGGGCGGTGGGGAGGTGGTACACTAGACCACCAGGGTTGTAAGCGTATTTGATGAGTTATAGATGCCCACGATCAGGCAGTGATCGGTTCACTGGACCACCAGGGATATTGGACTTAGGTGGTTCTATTACTGATGCCCACGATCAGGCTGAGTGCGGTCCACTGGACCACCAGGGATATAGGACGGGGGGCTTAATCTTCAGGACAAATGCCTGCAATCGGGCACATAGAGGTGCACTGGACCACCAGGGATATAGGATGGGGGGGTTTACATGAATGCCCGTGATCAGGCTTCAGGGGGCGTCGGTCCCTGATGGCTGCTGCCTGGCAGGGTGCCAGGCACAAGTCATCGGGGATTGGTGCACCTGCATGCTAATGGCATGCAAATGGGGCCGTAATGAGATGAAAATGGCCCCCTGTGTGACTTGCACAAATGATTACCCCATTTGCATGTCCCACTTTGAATATCGCCGGTGCTGTGCATGGTGCAATGGCACTTGAGCTAGTACATCTCCATGCTCCTCTCTGGCCACTTGCGCTGGTGCAGTGCCACTGTGCCATGCACAGTGGGGGTGGCCAGGGTGCGATATTGTGGTATTAGTAGGGGTATCACAAGTCGTAAGAGGGAGGTAATAATTCCTCTTTACAAGACACTGGTTAGGCCTCATCTGGAGTACTGCATGCAGTATTGGAGGCCACACCTTCACAAGAACATTAACCAAATTGAGGCAGTCCAGAGAAGGGCAACCAAAATGGTGCAGGGACTGCGTCAGAAGACATATGAAGACAGATTAACAGAGCTCAATATGTATACCCTTGAGCAAAGGAGGGAGAGAGGTGATATGATCGAGGCATTCAAACACCTTAAGGGCATTAACAAGGTGAAAGAGTCTAACATGTTTAAATATAAGAAAAAGAGCAGGGCAAGACGACACAACATGAGATTAGAGGGGGGCCGATTAAGGGGGAATGTGAGGAAATTATTTTTCACAGAAAGGGTGGTGGATGCATGGATTGGCTTACCACAAGAAGTGGTGGCTATGAATACAGTGCAGGGCTTCAAATAGGCATGGGATAGGCATAAGGGAGCAATACAAATGATTATGAATAGATAGGCCACTGACAGAGCAAAGGCCGATGGCACATTTATAAGGTAGAAAAAGAAATGGGCAGACTGGATGGGCCTTGCAGTCCTTATCTGCCGTCAACTTCTATGTTTCTATGTTTCTATGATATTCAAAGCTGCTGCACTATAGCACAGCTCAGTTGAATATTTCCCAGGCCACACCCCTGTGCAACAAAGTTGAGCTGCGCCCAGGCTTGTGCCACAGCCTGGCGCAGCTTGAATATCCAGGCCTTGGGTTTGCTTCTCAGAAATTCTGCTTCTCAGGAATTCAGTTAGTTGGTTGGGATCAAAATAAACATGTTGGAATGCAGTATTACATGGGTTTTGCACAGGTATAATAATGAGAAAAGCCCCCAATTTCTTGTACCTCTGATCTGAATTGCAAGAAACATTTTTGATGGCTTTGGGTTTGAGGACTTACGTTGGGGTAAATGAGAACTTTAGCATTATGAACATTTAAAGTCCCCTTTAGCCATACTTGTTTTTATCACATATTTTTTGTTGCTTTATAGGGCAAATTGAACTAGTGCAGTTGTTGATTTGGTAGGCAGATTAGAAGTGTGAGAAATAACATGTATAACAGAAATGGCAGAAGACTGTATAGTTTTATCCTGACAACAGAGTCAAAACCTTTTAATCAAATGAGGCACAATTTCTGTAGTATAGCCCGGAGTAGCATCAGAAAGTTCCCTTACGATATCCCACTTGATCTTTTCAGAGAAGTCTTGTTGAGGTAGGCCAACTATTCTCAAATTATTATTTCTTGCAGCATTTTACAAATGTTCTATGTTACGAGTCTTGCAACATTTTGGAGATGTAGTCTTGCAACACAGAGGACATAAGTAAAATGGTAGAGTTCATTTTATCAGCCAAAGCTGTTTTTCTTCCTTTGAAACATACACTGCTGTTTTTTTTTCATTTTCTGAAAGATGGCATTCCATGGCATCACAGCATGCAACAAAAAAAACAAATTATCAAACTTTTTTTTATCTGTATAAGGAAAATATAAGACTCTTTTACCACCATAAAGAAGTTCCTGTTTCATAGGAGACACATCTTTGCCTTTCAGCATTACTATAGTTGACAACAGCAGGTCAGCTTTTTCTTGTATGAGACCAGAACTTGCCATCTCAGTCACAGCAAACTGATTGACCTTCCCAGAGCTTCCCAAAATTGCAATACTTAGGTATTTATCCATAGGACCAGGTCACTTTTTCTTGTCTGGATGTACTACGTTAGAGGGTGACAGGCTTAATTCCTTGCATTTTTCTTTTTGCTCTCTCTCCTGCAACTTTTTCTTTCTTAGTCAGCTTAAAATAAACAGGGGATGAGGATTCATTTGCTGCTTTTTTACATGAAAATAACTAGAAAACAATGAAGGAATAGGCTGTATAAATAACACGTTCGTTTTATAGAGCTCTTCAAACATGCTGCCTCCTGACATTGACCATCTTCAACAAATGGGGATAAATTCCCATTGAAACTGCATTATTTCCTGCAGTAACTCTGCTACAGAATTCTGCAGAATTGTGTTACATCCTAGGGGTTGTCACTGTACCTGTACCAGTGCATGATTTGTTCAAAAACATTACTTTTTGGAATGTTAACACATTTGTTTTCCCACCAACCCAAATGAAGATTCCCATTAGAAAGGGTCACAGTGGCTCTCATTGATGTCCCTTGTTTATAAAGATATAGCTGTTATTTAAAAATAAAGTAATTTTGGGACAGGATAAACTCAGCTTTGGCATTAAAAAGCCTAGTGGTGGTGCACTGCTACAGGTATTTTTTATTAACAAGTACTCATTGGCTTTAAGATATTTTTTATGTGGTACACAAGTATAAATGGAGCTGTATAAATACTGAACCAAATATTTTTTTCTTCCCAAATTATGTTTTCAAGTTTGTTTATGACATCCATAGAGTCTCTGGTAACAAGATCACAATGTTTGAACTTGATGTTGTAGGATAAAAATATCTACATATTTCGAAAAGATTTTTGGTGAGGATCCTATATCATAGACCACGGGCCTCCCTGGCGGAGATATCAAACTTTCACGAATCTTGGGTAATACAAAGTTTGTGAAGTTGAATACTCCCCCCTTCAGAAATCCCTACTGCTTTCTGTGATGTCTCCCTTCAGAAATCCCCACTCCTTTTTATGCTTGCTTGCACATGTGCAAGAAACATGATGTGGCAGCTTAGGAGAAAAGTGGGTTGTGGAGGTGCGGCACTGTGGCAGCCAGCGCAGGCACTGCATTTGTGGGCTTGGCACTGTTCACCCAATGCAGGCCCAGTGTCCTGATGCCACTGGTTCTGCAAAGTGCCACCAAGTTGAAACAATTGGTTATTTCGCAATGACGGGCCACCTTGTCATTGCAGTGTCAGCCATCCTGCTGCAATGAGGGAGCAACCCGTCATTGCAGGACTGTACATTGCCTGGTGTAACATATCCATAAACATGGCAGTGAAGGGCAAGCTGACTTACTGGGGTGCCCAATCCCCCTGTCGGCATGCCCCCAGCCCAGTTAATTTGCCAACGGAAAGCCCACTCCCCATCTGCATAATGCCCCCACCCATTTGTTGTGTGCCGAGGGGGTGCCCAATCCCCCTCAGCATCATGCCCCCCCAAACAGTCATTCTTTGCTGATGTGGGCCCAATCCCCATTGGCTTAATTTAAGTTCTCCCACCCCAAAAAGGCAGGTGTTCACACTGAAGCCCTCCAGTGTGCCAAAAACTAGAAAAAAAACTTCCCGTGAAGTCCTTTTTTTCTGTCCCTGAGAAAGAAAGGAAGCGGTCCCACGCTGTTTGGGTCCCCATCCCCAACCGCACCCACCCACTTGCACCCTACCTCCCCACAACCCCTCACCCCATACTTACCTCTGGGCCCGCCACGATGATCTTCGTTTGACCAGGAACAAGTCTGCACTCTTCAAAGCAGACCGCAAACTGAAGAAATGCCAGTAAGCTGTATAATGGCATAAATAGGGTTTTTTCAACTTTGGTGCATATCTCAGGCATGTTTGGGAATTTTGGCACCAAGTTTTCAACATGGGGTTAGTGGTACCCCTCCTCTTGAATTCAGTCACTGTTATGGCATTATTCGGTCCCAAAAGGTGATTTCTCGATCACTGTGTGGAATCACCTTTTGGGACCAATTAACAAAATGACAGTGCCACTGTTTATGAAGTGGGCTCTCAAAAAGCCTATGTTGCAAATTTGGTGAAAAAATCCAAAACATGACTGTTTTAAGAGCATGTGTTGTGCAGTTTCCACCCACACTTGTAACTTCATGAATTTGTAATATTTTCACTCCAGATTTTCAACATTGGCATTTTTCCGCACCTCCTTATGAACAGTTCAGCTGTCATTTTTCACATCCTGGCCAAAATGTGTTTTCGCACTTCCAGCGCAGAATAGCGCGGTCGCTGTGGGAAATCAGTTGTTCAGGACACATTAAGAAAATCACAATGACACTGTTCATCAACAGAGGTGCTAAAATGCCTATGTTGAAAATTTAGTGACAAAAGTCCATAAAATTATTTTGTTACGAGCATGCATTGAGCAATTTCCACACACCCTTGTAATTTCACTCATTTTTAAAATTTTCACTCCAGATTTTCAACATTGCCATTTTTTCACACTTTCTTATAAACAGTACAGCTGTTATTTTACATATCCTGCCCCAAATATGTGTTTCCACATCTGGTGCAGAATAGCATGGTTGCTGTTGGAAAACAATGTTTGAGATAGATTAAGAAAATCATAGTGACAGTGTTCATGAGCAGAGGTCACAAAATGCCTATGTTGAAAATTTGGTGAAATAATTTCACTAAATGACTGTGTTACGTGCATGCGTGCGCAGTTTCCATTTATGCTCGGAGGTGTGAGCAGTTTTAATATTTCCACTACAGATTTTCAACATTGCCATCCCTTAACACCTCCTCGTGGATGGTACAGCTGTCATTCTTCTCATCCTATCCTGATCTGTGTTTTCACACATCTGGTGCAGAATGGCACGGTCACTGTGGGAACTCAAAGTTTGGGACACATTAACAAAATTACACTGCCATTCTTCATGAGAAGAGGTCCCAAATGCTTTCATGAGGTGGGGTCACAAAAAGGCCATATTGAAAATTTGTAGTGCAAATACCAATAAACGCCAGGGGCGTTAGGGTTTCTAACCATAATGTCCCACCCTGTACATAGTGACAGGCATCGGGTTGTGCCTTTGGATTGCTGACTGTAATGCTCATGCCATCCCACCCCTACCTCAGCCAGTGACAGGCATTAAGGTGTGCCTTGGACTCTTCAGCCCCAGAGTTCACCCCATTCTCTTATACTGCACCCATTTCAGTGTCTGTCCTTATGGAATGGGGTGACTGTAAGGTCGAACAGCCCCAGGCACACCTCAACATGTGTTGGTGTCTGCAGGATAGGGTGAGGTGACATGACATGAACTTCATGGGCAACAACCCAAACACATACCCCAATGCCTGTCTGTCTCTACAGGGGGAGGTGGGGTTCACATGAAGTTCACTACTTCACTGCCATTCCTATTCTGCTTCTGTCTAACTCTTGCATTTCCAATGCTAATACCAGCAAGCAAACATTAGGCATTGCCAAATGCTTGTTTGTGATGTAACTGACATGGAAGGCATAATCAAGGAATTTGTGGATGGATACCATAAATAAATTGCTCAGTTTTATTTTTAAAATTTTATAGCTTTCCATATCACTCAGAAACCTCTCTACTTCATTGATGTAGTCGACTGTATTAAGGCCCATTATAATCTCCCTTGTAAAGTTGCTCAGTTTTTAATTAATCTGTTGCCATCAATTTTTCTGCATTAAGGTGTTTTGCTTTTAAACTTTTTTATTATGAACCATACTGATTACTTCCTATTGTACAACCCTCTGAAAATATAATTGCTGGATCATAAGTACCAGAATTAAATGTGGATGGTGCCCTAAATGCATGTTGCCTTTCCTTAAATTTAAGCCTTGCCCATCTTTTTTTTTTATCCACTTGTCCAGTACCAGTATTGTCCAACAAGGCTGTAAAATCTTTAGTAGAAAATCTTTAGTTGTATAGGATTGTCCAATAGTCCCACCAAATTGTCTTTGTTGCCATTGAGTTTTAAGCATTAAGTTCTTCAGTTGAGAAGTCTTTCTTGGGTAGAGTCCAAAGAGGAACCTCCCACATCTCTTTGGCTCCTAATTTTCTGATTTGCAAAAAATTAAAAATAAAAATAATTTTCAAAATACCTGAAATAATTCATTATAAATTGTAAATGTGTTGATTGTTGGAGTTCATGTAATACCTGAACCATGTTTGAGTACATTAATCTGTGAGTCTGTAACAGAAATTTTAAATAAATTAATTACTACTCATTATGACTTTCGTACTTGGCCTTATACTATTTCTTTTAATTCCTCCATATTAACCCTTTGTTTTTGTTTTGATTTCTGATTTGTCTTACTGATTTTATTCTTGGTTTTGATTGCGTAATCTTTGTCCTAAAATATCAGTGGCACAATGACTTAGTGGAACTTTAGGGTGATCATTCCATGTGCCAGCTATCTATTTGTACATTTAAAGGGGAAGTCCCCTCAGCCTATTTTCTGTATACCTGTGTACTTTGTTAGCATGAATAATGATTTCCCCTCTTGCAACCTCCCTGATGTCATCCCAATTAAAATATAAATGAGGCTGATTCACTCTGTTTTGCCCTGGTAATAAAACCTGCTTGTCTTCATTCCAAACGTCATAACCACACTTATGCAAGGCATTATGGGAGCTGATGATGCATACAGTAAATGCATGAACAAGCCAGCTGAAGTTATGCTGTCATTCAGTTCTGTTACATGTCTTGTGAAGTCCATGTATTCTCTAAAAGCATTTTTTTTCTAACTCAGATACACATTAAACTACAGAAAACTGCAGAGCACAAGGATACATAGATGTTGCTGGCAGATAAGGGCCTTCGGCCCACCTAGTCTGCCCATGAATACACTTAATTGTGCTTCTTCAGGCTACTCTGGAACTAGGCTTTCCCTTTCCCTGACTACAAGGATTCCCTTAAGCCTATCCCATGCCTTCTTAAATCCTGTTATTGTTTCTGCCCCCACCACCTCTTCTGGCAGATGGTTCCATTTGTCCGTCACCACCTCTGTGAAGAAATACTTTCTCACGTTCCCCCTGAACCTCACTCCTTCCAGTTTTATCCCATGTCCCCTAGTCCTGAAGCATCATTTTCTTTGAAAACTTGTGTTTTCCTGCACCTTCTTCTTCCCCATGAGGTATTTACATATCTCTATCATATACCCCCTTCCAAGAAGTACATGTTTAAGTATTTCATCTTGTCTACGTAGGGTTTGTGATGCAACCCTTGCACCATCTTGCTTGTCTTCCTCTGAACTGCCTCCACCCTGTGTCCTTATGCAGGTTAGGCTTCCAGAATTGGGCACTGTACTCAAGTTGAGGCCTCACTAACATCCTGTGTAATGGAATTATGACTTCCCTTTTCCTGCTGGTGCTACCCCTGGCTATGCATTCCAGCATCCTGTTTGCTCTTTCTGCTGCCTTGTCACACTGACTCCCTATCTTGATGTCATCAGATATGATGACCCTAGATCCCGTTACTGCTTGGAGCATTCTATAACCGTACCCCCAGCTGATATGTTGTTCTTGGGTTTCTGTGCTCCATGTGCAATACCTTACACTTTTTTGCATTAAATCCCAGCTGCCAGTCCCTCAACCAGTCCTCAGGCTTCTGCAGATCTCTCCTCATCCTATCTACGCCCTCTGGTGTGTCCACTCTGCTGCAGAGCTTTGTGTCATCAGTGAACAGGCACATTTTCCCTTCTAGGTCCTCTGAAATGTCACTGATAAAGATATTGAAGAGCACTGGACACAGCACTGATCCCTGTGGAACTCTTATTTAGTCACCTTTCCCTCAGTGGAGTGCCAGCCATTTATCATCACCTTTGGTGTCCTGCAATCCAGCCAATTTTTCACCCACCTCACCACCATCTTACCCACTCCCATGTTCCCTAACTTGTTTAACAGCCTTGTATGCTACACTGTGCCAAACACCTTGCTGAATTCCAGGTAGGCCACATCTACTGCCCCCAATCCACCTTCCTTGTCACCCAATCAAAGATCTTGTTGAGGTTAGTCTGGCACAATCAGCCTCCAGTAAAAATATGTTGCCTTGGGTATGGTAGACTGTTGGCAACCAGGTGTTCACTATTCTTTCCTTCGGTAGTGTTTCCATCATCTTCACCACTACTGAGGTCAGGCTGACTGGCCTGTAGTTTCCGTTTCCTCTCTGTTTTCACTTTTGTATAGGGGGACTTCATCGACTCTCCTCTAGTCTTTGGGTACCTCCCCTGTTTCCAGTGATAGGCTAAACAGGTTTGCCACCATCGCCACCACATCCCTTAGCTCCTGCAACACCCTGGGGTGTACCCTATCTGGCCCCTTAGCCTTACTGACTCTTATTCCTTCCAGTTCCCTTAAGGCCCTTTCCCTTAAAAAGGACTTCTATTAATTTCCATGCCCTTCATGCCCTTTCTACTCCATTCTGGCCAATGTCTTGCCCCCTCCTCTGTAAAGACTGAGCAGAAGTAAATCACTTAACATATTTGTAATTCATCAGTAGCTAACTATTGTCCTCTCACCTTATACTGTCTCTCATATGGCTCAAAACTTAATTTTGTTGTACACTTACTGTATGTAACTGTGTTACCAACTGGCACTCTCAATCCTGTATGAACGCGTTTTCCAAACCAAATGTTAGTGATCTCCCACAATGTATTCACTTGTCTATCCTGACTTCAAGTGTTTATCTCACACCGTACATACTGTGGTTACCAATTTGTCTCTCTCAAGCTACTGCTGGCTTGTAATCAGATCGAAATGTTAGCATTTCTCCCACTATGTATTTTCTTGTCTATACTGTGTAAAACTGTTTTCCTATGTTCCCCCCCCTTCCCCAGGACGTATCTGTAATCAAGCAATACTCTGCTTAGTATGCCTTCCTGGTAAAATGCTTAAATAAATAAATAAATAAATAAGTATAGCTGCTTTGTGGTTGCCTTTCTCCACAGTACACCCATCCTCCCCTTTCAGCCTCACTGTCCCTCCCATTTCCTTCCCTTTTTTCTGTGATATACCTGTAAAAGGTGTTGTCCCCACCCACTGTTTATTTTGTGATGCATTCCTCCATGTGTGCCTGGGCTTCCCTTACTGCTTTCTCTGCCTCTCTTTGTTTTTCCCAGTACTTCTCCCTGTCCCCTTCTGCCTGTGTCATTTTGTACTGTTTTAATGCAATTTGTTTTTGCCTTCACTTTCTCAGCTACTAATACTATGCCTTGAAAAAGTTTCATGGCCAGCATAAGACAAAAACATAGGGACTGCAAAGGACAGCAACAGCACTGACTAATACAGTATGACTACTGCAGGCTTTAGCACCAAAACATCATAAAATTACAGCATACCTTACATGAGTCAGATCACGACATTTACAATGGAGTCAAGCATCTTTTCACACCAGACGTACAGTAAGTAGCTTCATTTACATTTAAATCCTGATAAAATTAGGAGAGTGCAATTGAGGCAATCCTGCATATCTACAAACTACACAGAGGAACAGAATAAAATGCTGAGATGACTTTCTCCTTCATTGTTTTTGGTGTTACTTTAACAATTAAATGGCCATGGGTGTGAGCATGTACTGCACTGTAAGCCGATGATGTCAGCTAAAGGTTCTTCCTTTTCTGTCTCAAACATGTACTTGCCCTTTAAATAATCATTTTCATTCCATTCTATTTTTAAATTTACTAGCAATTAATTTGTCATTTTTTAAACCAGCATTAAGTTCTTTTTCAAGTTGTTTAAATGCTGAAGTCTCCTTGTATTGACTCAGTTCTGAACACTGATTGCTAATTTTGTCTAGAATTGTTGCATGTTTATCTTCTTTTATTAGTAGTGTTATTAGTTTCTGTCAATAGTCACTGTTTAAATGCTGTTTCTCATTCACCTGTGTAGTGAAATTCTTCAAGATCTAAAGGCAGACATTCATTTACAAACAAACCATGTGGTGCCCATACTTTTTCTAAATAAATTTCAAGTACTGTATCTTGAAATTGTGCTATAAATACACTTTTTTTAATTTGCAACTTTTCTGAATGAAGAGCTGTCCTTTTCAAATCCTCCTGTGCCTCACTAGGTGTTCTTTTTGGACACTGGCAAGTAAATATATCTTGCTGAGTTGCCTCTATTGAATTACTGTCTCCGTGCTCCAAAGGAGCTACACTCTCCTGCCTCCTAAACCCATAGCACTTCTGTTCCCTTGACTGTTATTAGCTTCATATAGTCTTCGATTTAACTCATGCTTAATGGAGCAGAGAATCCCACTTGTGAAAAAGATTTAAGGCAGGATTTTCAAAAGGATCCCCCAAGATTCATCTGCCCCTATTTTCAAAACAGAAATATGTCAAGATCTGCAAGATCATCTATTAGATGGCCTATGTGAGCATCCAAAGTTTGAATCCAAATATGGATTGAATTGCATCCCTAGTGCATGCATATGGAAGCTGCATTCAATCGATATGCAACTGTATCCATTTTCTGCCGCAAATTGTGACTTTTTGTTATAAACAGATGCAATGTCTTAAACTAGCAGCAGGGCTGAATGGACACAAATAGATGGATGTAAACACAGGTGCAGCATGCATTTCAATCTCCATCCTGCCCTTTTGAAAATCCCTTTCTTAATATTTTAATACCAGACAGGTCTTAGTGGGGTATTGCAGAAACACATTTTATAGCACAGCCTTCCACATGGAATGAGTCAGATCTGCATGCTTGTAAGTGCGGCTGAATACAGAAGGATATCAGCACAGAAGGGCATGCATTTAGAAAACAGCTGATGCCATCATAAAACTGCAAAATCAACTACAGAAAAAATACAGTGCACCAAAAAATACCAAAGTGATTTTTTTGGACAAGTGTAATAATAACTCCTGCATGTGGGTCTGTATGTGCCCCTTTTGAAAATGATGCTTTTTGTAGCAAAGCATCAGTAATGTTAAGAATGCTTTTAGATACCATGTGTAGCAGTTAGCACAAACTAAAATATCAGTATACTGATTTTTTTTTAATTTCACGTTACTTCATTCCTGAACTGTTATATATGGTTTTGAAGTTTCTAAAATGTTCTTGATCTGTTGTCATAGAGTCATAGAATCTTGTCAGCAGAAAAAGACCATCAGGCCCATCTAGTCTGCCCTTCCTACCCCATTTATTCAGTCCTCTTCCCTGCAGACCCCTTCTTGGTCTCACACAGCTCCTTAAGCCTGTCCCAAGCCATTTTAAATTCCATCACTGTTCTGGCCCCTTCCACATCCTCCAGAAGCCTGTTCCATGCCTCCACCACCCACTCTGTGAAGAACTGCCCTGTCATATCATCCCTGAACCTCCCCCCATAGTCTCAATCTATGGCCCCTAGTTACTGCACCATCCTTTGTATGGAATAGGCTCCCTGCCTTAACCCTGTTGATCTCCTTGACATATTAGAACATTTCAATCATGTCCCCTCTTTCCCTTCTAGTTTTCAAGGAGTACAGCCCCAGTTCCCTGCATCTATGCTCATACGGTTTACCCTGCATACCTTGCACCATCTTAATTGCCCTCCTCTGAATCTCTTCCAACCTGTCCTTGTCCTTGTGTAGATGAGGCCTCCAGAACTGGACTCCATACTCCAGGTGCAACTTTACCATGGATTTATAAAGGCAACAGTACCTTGCTTTGCCTTCTAGTGGTAAACCTGTCAAGACACACCTGCATAACATTTGCCTTTCCCACCATCCTGCTTCTTTGGTTGCCTGCCTTATGGTTGCTGGATACTATTACTCCCAAGTCCTTCTAATGCTCTGTCACCCTAATGTCTTCACCCCCCAGCATGTATCTTGCTTTCGGGTGGTGTGCCCCAGCTGCATGACTGCACACTTTTTGACATTGAACTTCAGCTGTCATGTTTCTGCCCCACCTTCTAAACTCCTCAACTCCTGTCTCATGTCCTCCACCCCCCTCCGTTGTGTTCACCTGACTGCAGATCTTTGTATCATCCACAAAAAGGCCCATCAATCCTCTCAGTTCTTCTGCTTTACCCCATGTAGATGTTGTAAAGGAGGGACTCCCACTCATCACCTGCCCCATCCACAAGTAAGCCCCTTCACCAACACTCTCTGGCTTCTACCTGCCAACCAGTTTTCTACCCACCTGGTTATTTTATCACCCACACCTGTGCTTTCCAACTTGTTCACTAGCCTTCCATGGGGGAGGATGTTGAATGCCTTGATGAAATCCAGGTAGGCCACATTCACCACCCCCCAGTTGATTACCTACATCACCCAGTCAAAGAATTCAGTTAGGTTTGTCTGGCATGACTTCCTTTTAGTCAATCCATGATGTCTGTCATCTATGAGTCCATTGTCCTCTAGGTACAGTATTCAATCACCCTCTCCTTAAAGAGTGCCTCCATGACCTTCCTCACCACTGAGGTGAGGCTGACCAGGTGGTAATCTTCTTTTAATGCTCTGCTGCCCCCCTTATGCAATGGCACCACATTCACCCTCCTCCAGTCCTCTGGCACCCTTCCTGAATCCAATCATCATGCCCAATATGACCAAACTAAATATTCTCATGTGTGCTTTTTTTTAAACTTGTAACAATGTAATTTGGTGAAATGCGGGATGATACAGAGAATGGAACAATATATCAGTGATCTTATCCTGTAATAAACGGAATCTTGGTGTGTTACTGTTTACCATCAGAAATGTGTGCAAGCCCAAACCAAATACATTCCTACATTGTATGAGTCTAGCTGTACAGTCAAAAAGTGTCCTCAAGTGAGGAGATTAAAAAAAACTGCAGCTGCCACCTAATTGCAAAACTAGAAATAAAAACATTTTTTTTAAATAACCTAATATATGTTTTGCAACAATGCTTAAAAACTGTATGATGGCATTTTTTTGCTAACAAATGCTGCTGCTTTAATCAACAAGCTGGGAGCTTTGAATTTCACTATTCAAAACATCTTGAGTGGTTGTATACAATACAATGAACTAACTAAATAACTAACTAAATTATTACACAGTTTGTCTTGCCATGTGTTGTCGTATCTATACAAAGCAGGCTTGGGCTCTCATCTGAGAGTGACAACCTCATACAGGAAATGGCTAGTTACTGTACTCAAGGCAAAAATGAAGTTCTTAGCTCTTGAAGAGGGCATGGACCACGTGGCCTTCACAGCCAACTTGTTGATCAATAATAGATGTGCAGTGGTATGAAATGGAGATGTGAGCATGTAGCTTCTGTGAACAAGAATGTGGAGAGGAGGATGGGCAAAATAATAAAAAATGAATTCAGGTACAAACTAGTTGGTCAATCATGGATCACAGTAGGCTAAAAATCACTCTATGATGTATTGATCTACTGCACCAAGTTACCTGTAAATCAAAGAACACAAAATAGAACACATTTACAAACATTTGTTTATTTTCATTAATTTAAATTTGCTACAGTACTACTCCATGGGAGCTGGCAGGTGGCTCTGGCACCATTGGAAGGGACTTGTCTCTCGGGTCAGACTTTCCCCACACCTGCCCCAACCGGTGATCCCCATGAGTTACACCCCCATAACAGAGCTGGTGGCCAGCGGTGCCAGCCTCCCCCCACCACAGAAAACCAACATTTAGAATGCCGGGGGAGGGCTCAGGTGCAGCCAGCCATCACAGAGCCTGCCAGCTCTGAGCCTACTCTGTTTTCTCCCTAGACCCATGCACATGGAATGGGTGAGGTGACTGTCTTCACCTCCACAGAGGCAGTCTTACACCCTGTGCAGGGGTTCACCCCATTCTAGTGTTGTGCCTGTGCTAACACCCAGCTTCCATTGGATGTCAGTCTATATCATGGCACTGAGTCCACCCACCCCCAAGAAAGAAGAGCTGTCAGCAGATTCTCAATCCTTCCTTGTCTCAGCCAATCTCCAAGAGACACGAGTGAATTCCTGAACCCATGTCACTGGCATAGCATGAGGTAAATTGTCCAGCACCTCAGCCCTCTGCACTACTGGGCTGGCTTACATGTGTTTATTTTTATGATGGTATTACTAGAGACAAGTGTATAATAGGCTATGAAATTGTGCTTTATTGATCAACAATCACTTTTACAAATCTGTTATTGTAAAATCATACGTTAATCATCATGAAAATATTGTAACTTGGTGTTAGAGGAATCATGCTTAAAAATCTTTCCTGATGCAATAATTTTCAGCGCTTTTTGAAACCAGGCATAGAAAAATGCATATATCATTGGGTTAAAAGTGGAATTAAAATAACCAAACCAGACTAATGCATCTATTAAAACAGGTGGAGTTACATAACCAATAAAAGGATCCATTATGTTACAAAAGAAAAATGGAAACCAGCACATGAGAAAAACCCCCATTACTATTCCCAGTGTCTTTGCTGCTTTCCTTTCTCTGCTTCCTGAAATTCGGCTTTTCCTTTCTTCTTCAGTCTGACTTTGGATTGCTACACCTTGCATGGACCTGGCCTGCTTCCTTGCTACACAATATATCTTTAAGTAGATACATACCATAACAAACCCTGGACTGTAGAAGAGATCATGGAAGAAAGCAGTGCTGCTGCTTCACTGAGGAACAGAGTGCATCCTCCAACACATTTGATGTGTTGATAGTAAAATGCTTCAATTCCTTTATGTTTAGTCCTAGAAAGACCATTCCAAATGAAATTACTGCTGAGACTGCCCAGCAGATAGTAATCATGATTAGAATGATAAGGATGGTAATTATTGTTTGATATCTGAGTGGGTCACATACAGCATAGTATCTATCAATGGAAATGAAGGACAGGTGCAGAATGGATGATGTGCTCAACATAATGTCAGTGCTGGTATGGAGCTTACAAAACAGGTCTCCAAAGTACCAACAGGTTTTGACAGATCTCATCATACTGTATGGCATGACAAAGCTTCCTACCAGAAAATCAGCGACTGCCAAGGAAAGGAGAAGAAAATTTGTGGGTGTGTGAAGCTGCTTGAAGTGAGCTATTGAGATGATGATGACCATGTTTCCACAAATGGTTACCAGAATTGTTGCAGTTAGCACTATATACATGAGATAATATGCTGTTTGATCTCAAGACCATTGTGCAGGAACCATTTAATGAACTGAAACAAAATTCAGTACTTTCTGATGTTGGAAGCACACTTGTATTCATCCTACTACATGTGGTCATACTTTGCATACATTTCTAAAGGTGTTAATGCCTCTTCTTGGTAGTTCATTCCATGGTGCACATTGGCTACTGAAAATTAAAAGAAATTAATGGACAGAGGTTAGTAAATGTGATAAGTTGCATGCACTGCTACTTTAATAGCTAGAACATTTTAGTAAATGTAAGTAAATCCCCATAGTAGGCACTTGGATTAAATCCCAGTGCTGACACTGTAGTGCAGCATGAGGGGAAGCTGCACTCCTGAGGTGCATCTTTCTGATGAAACATTGAACTGAGGTCCCATCTGCCTGTTCTGGTAGTAGTTCAGGTGAATATTGAAGATCCCATGGCACTTCTCAAAAGGAGTAGGGGAGATTTTATTGTAATAATAAACATAGATAACAACACAGTATATCAAGGTAGCAATGAAAAACAAATCACACTAACATAAAAACAATGTCCTTAATCTTGGGAAAAATAATCAACTATTAATAAACAAAATTACTTAAATTTTGCAAAGTGAGTAAAACCTTTCCACCATTTTATAAGTTCAGAGGAAGCAAGCATCTGGGAATCTTGTGAATATATCCTGGAATGTTCATTGGTAACCAAGATACTAAAACATTCATAAGACATTTTTTTTTATAAATGACTCATTGGCATCTAGCCTGCCATAGAAAATATCGTACACAACAAAAAAATAAAGATAACATACTGATGTGGAAATGAGAAAAGCTAGTAGGATAAATTCCTAACACCAATATTTCATATGTAACAGAAGTAAGCCATTTAAAGTTCCATAATTGTGCCAAAGTTACATAATTGTGCCAAATAAACCCACAAACCTTTTGAATAGGAACACTTTAAGAAAAAATGTTCCATCGTTTCTTCAATATTTATACAGTCCATATAAGGGCAATTCTTCTCTTCTTTGACTTTATACTTTGCATTTCCCTGAACATTCAGTCACCCATATAAGATAAACCATTGTGTTTCCCACTGATGTGCAGGCAATCTAATATTATTAAGCTGAGCTAATACCTTAGAATTCAAAGCTGATGGGCAATTCTTAAAACAGTGATCTTGTGGATGTAATGCCTTCATAACCAACTGATACAAAGCGTGCATACTATTATTCATACTAATTTCTTTAGTAATTTGCCATTTATGTAACGTTTGTACAGCAGGCCTGAAATACAGAGGAATATGAACACGAGAATTCAATTTTGGAGCTGGGTTATACCAAATTGTAAAATATTTAACAAGGGCCCTATTAACCCACCCCTGTGCAACACTTACTGCTGGAGCCAAACCACATTTATTAGCAGTCATGATAAACAAGTCATGCAAAAATACAATTGGGTCTATCATCCCAAGTCCCCCAGATTTTTTACTCAAATAAGTATAATGTCTCTTTACTGGGTTTAAATGATTCCCCCAAAGCATTTGGAAAAACACACTATAAGTCTTTGTCTCCAACTGGGACGGAAGAGGGAAAATCATGGCCACATACTGTAAACAGGGTGTAATAAACTGTTTTATAATATGTATGCACTTCAGCTTTGAAAATTTCCACTGCTTCCATCTGTTTACTTTTTTGTCCACCTTCTCAAGCACTAGATCCCAATTTTTAGCCAGTAGATTTTGGGGACCAAAAAGTATGCCTAAAATCTTAAGTGGGCTCTGGGAAATGTGAATACCATCCTGTACCACATCAGCAGGCCCTACTGCCCCATAAATAAACCATTAGTTTTTTTTTCAAATTCAATTTTGCATTCGAAACTACAGAAAAAGTTTAAAAGCTTCCAAAAATTTATGAATTTGAGCTTGGTCAGAAAAGTACAGTATTAGATCATCTGCACAGGCCTGTAAAAATAGCTGACTATCTAAAGATGTAGTCCCTTTAATTCCTATCCACTGTGGTGAATTAACTAAAGTCTGTAAAAGGGGTCCAGCGAGAATACATAAAGAAGAAGGCTCAGGGAAACCCTGACGCACCCCAGTCTTTAAATGAAAACTTTCAGCTGTACAACCTTTCAAAAAAGGGAAAACTGAATTATACTTATATAGCATCTTAATAAGATTAACCATTTGAATAGGAACCCAGTTGTTTTCTAATGTTAAAAAAAAAGGTAGATGGACTCTGTTGAAAGCCTTTTCAAAATCTGCAATAGCCATACATCCAGAAATTCCAGCTAGGGATAAGTGTTTGATGACATCTCTTATAATCATCAAAGCAGATTGGAGTCTTCTGTCTGGAATCCCACAAAATTGATAAGGAGATATCACCCACTTAGCATAACTTTTTAGCCTGTTATTCAAAATGCTAGCAAAAATTTTATAGTCAGAATTTAACAGGGTAATGGGCCTCCAATTCTTTATATCATTCCTAGCTCCTGATTTAAATATATGGATTAATAATCCTTCAGAAAAGGAAGAAAAAATAGAAATATTCTCAAAAAAATATTTAAACAGGTTAAGAAGGCATTTACTTAACTCTTCATGGAAATATTTATTTAATTTATTTGAAAGACCATTTTCCCTGGGGAAATAGTCAGCTTCAACTTCTGAATTGCCTCAATTATTTCCCTTTGGTTAATATGCCCTGACAGTTTTAAAGCTTCCGTAAACACAGAAGGGGATTTAGTAGATTTTAAATAAGAAAGTATCAAATCCTCAGGGATAGGGAAGTTAGGTTCTAAGGACTGATAATGGCTTTTAATCAGTTTCCTCAACTGTTCAGTCATTGTGGCCTTAGAACCATCAGACTTTCTCAGAAAATCAATTGTAGAAGATTCAGTCAAGGTTTTACAAACCTCGAAAGGATAACCTATGGGGGATATTTTTATATCATTAGTAAGTATGGCTTGTAAAGTCTTGGCTCTATCATACTGGTATTCCTTCATACTAGATTTAATTTTTTTAATTTACTCTGAGTAGTCCTGCCTGGAAGTGTATGCAATTGTAATAAGCATCTGTAGCTGCTGTCTGAATGACAGATACCTCAAAAAATTATGATCTTTCGCTATAACCCCTTGCTTTTTAAACCATTTGCACAGATCTCTTTTAGTCTCCATCCACCAGTCCTCCTTATCAGTGTATAAAAAAGCCACTGATAATCTAGCTCTTAAAATAAATTTGACACCTGCCTGAATGTGAGGTAAATCAAGGATGGAAGTATTTAGTTTCCAACTTACATGTCTATGTTCAGTCAGCCCTGTAGAATAATAAGTGCATAGTAAAAAAAGATGATCAGTGAATTCACTAGGTATCATTAGAAAGGAGGTCACCTGTACAGAACAGGAAACTAACATATAATCAATTAAACTGTGAATTTTCCCTTTCACAATTGAAAACTTGGGACCATGGGAAAGATTAGAAATGCAATTAAGCAAACTAGCCATCTTAATTATATGGGCCAGAGCATGTGAATCACACTAGATTTTGTTATTCTGTTTGGGTAAGTTGATGACAGTACAATTAAAATCACCACCTCATAACACCTTAACTGAGGTAACCAGGAAAGGTTCCACTCCCTTCAGACAAGCAACTCTATCTGCCTTAGACTGGGGGTTATAAATATTAATAAACCGGTAATATATGCTTTGCCATTTCCCATCCAGAATCACGACTGTACCAGGAATAAGGTCTATTGAGTTGCGCAGTGTAAAAGAAGAAGAATTAAACAAAATGCCTATGCCATCTGCACTATCAATCCCAAACGACCAATAGGAAGGCCCCCAGGGCCATTCCCTCTTGAAAGCAGATAATTGTTCAATTGAATGCATCCACATTTCCTGTAAAAAACAGACTGAAACATGTTGGTTATGTATATAGTGAAAAAGAGCTTGCCTTTTGTTAGTATTTAATAGACTACGGGTGTTCAAAGATCCCCATGACAACCACATTGAAATGCATTAGAAATAAAGAAACCTCAATTTTTCCCTTTTTTTCCTTTTTTCTCCTCATAATTATCAACAGGCTGGGAAAAGGAGGATAGCGAGGATTTCTGAGAGTCCAAGTCTCCCAAATCTATTTCTGTGTCCCCCCCATGGAGTGAATAAGGCGGTGTAAGAATTGTTACATTCTACAGGAAAAGCAGGAGGGGGGATTTGGGGTGTAAATTCCTGGAAGATCTCCCATGAGGCAGAGGAGACAAAGGAGTAGCAGTCTTAGAATCTTTCTCAGGAATAACTAGTTCTGCATCAGTATAACAAACAGGTGTAAATTCCAAAGGGTCAGAAGGTCCCATACAGGGTTTTTTGTCCCCCATGAGAAATCGAAACAGAAGACTTAGCATCCATTTCAGGTCCTGGGGAGGAAGGCCTAGCAGTAGGCTCGAGGTGAAATGAATTCTTCCTTATCTTAGAAGGGAGGAGTGGGGGAAGGAGGGGGGAAGAGGAGCCTGAAGCATCTTGAGTTTTCTGAATTAAAAGGTCTGGCCTAATACAAGATGCTTTGTTCTTGGCTGCACAGGGACACTCTCTGAAAACATGGCCATATTCCTCACAAAGATCGCATTTTGTGTGTGGTTTGCGCATTGCATGGTAGCATGCCCAACTTCCCCACAGTTATCACAACGTGGTTGATCACAGACACTGGAGAGATGAGTTCTAGAGCCACACTTATAGCAAGCTCTAGGCTGCCCCCCATAAAAACAAAACCCTCTATCTCTTCCTAACAAAAAAGCATTACGTGTATGTTCCACACCTGAATCTGATTGCCTTAATTTAATTTTATATTTCCAACCCCCCCCCATCCAAAACTGCTCAGAATTTAGGATAGATTTTAGGGCACTCAGTACTTCACATTTTTGTGACAACCAAAAGGTAATATCTTCCACATGGACCCCATCATTTTGAAACATCACTGTCACAAATTTGATCAAGGAGTTAGTGAGGGGAATGACCAGAAAGGGGGTCCATGTGGGAGAAAACTTGACCTGTCCATATCGTTCCCAAAATAAATCTAGGGCATGTGATGGCCTAAAACTAACATCGAAGTTGTCCTGTCCAGAAATATTTATAAAGGCAAACACATCCTTAGGTGAGAAATGAAGGGAATCTTTCAACAAAGTTTTCCCAACAAAGTATCTGTCCGGCATATTGTCCAAGCCCCCTTTGTTGCGTATGCGAACAGCATTTCTTCTTGAAGCTGCTTCCCGTTTGGCATTAGAGAACAACTCAAACATTAAGGGCTTCTGTTTAGGAGGGTTCAATGAAAGAGAGTCCTGTAATGAGGGAGAAATATCTGGAAGAGGAAGACCAGAATCATCCTTGGGAGCAATGGGCTATGTGGCCTGTAAATCTGAAGGTCTGGTAGTAGAATTAGGCCGAATTACATCAGACATCTCTTTATTAATAAAACCTTCTGTAGGAATGCGCAGTTTTATATCAGGTTTCCAAACTGGGGAATGTTGCGATAAGGCATCCAGATACCAGATGGGTCCTGCTTCCATCCAGCCCTGCTAGGGCTTTACCTGGAGTCCAAGACTCCTTTGTTGTATCCAAGGCAATGAATGCAGCACCTCTATCAACAGGTAAAGGGATAGGATTTATTTTAATAGCAATATTGTTCTGCTGCTAAGGAGTAATTTTTGAAAATAAGAACTCAGTAACCCCAACCTGTGACTCTGCAGTGGATTGATACACTACTTCAGGGTGGGCCATTAACTGCTTGCTAGCTGAAGTTTTTAACACGAAACCCGCCGATTTACTAAGTGGGGAGTGAACATTTTGAGCAAATTTAGCTGACGATAAAGCTATGGGGACCTCTTGTCGATCCGCTACTACAATCAGTGAAGGAACAGTTTTCTCCATAGGTTTTAAACTAACAGGCTTTAGGCACTCACTAAAACTAGCAAAATCACTGCCAGCCTGTAGTTTGACAGTGTCAGAGCTAAAAGCATTCTTTTTGACAGTAAAGCTGTGTACTGACTCACCATGCCCCGCAGAGCCTTCAGAAGGTTGAGCTTCAGCTGCTGTGTTGACAGGAGCAGCAGCACTAATGACAGGGAGCACCTCCGAAGGCAACTGCTTAGCAAATTCCACTGCTGCTGTTTGCTGCATAGATCTCTTCCCAGGTGAGTGTGTTCCGTGCACACCATCAGTCACAAGAAAAACTTCCTCATTTAGAGCCATTATCTCATTAGTAGAGGTTTGAAGTATTTTACCCATTTCCTCCATGAAAAAAGGGGCATCGTAAAAGTCATTGTCCGAATCGGCATCTGTACATCAATGAAGATCTGCCTCATTGTCGCTAACAGTGGGAGCTGAGGCAAGTTCTCCCACCGTGCAGAAGTCCTCCACCTCTGGCGTCCCACACAGAGTGGCCATCCTGCAGACAGCCTGTCCCCCTACTGGCAAGAGTAGGGGAATTTCCCTGGTGCCCTGGCCAAATTTCCCACCAATCACTAAAAATACCACCAACAGTTTAATCTGGTTCAAGGTCAGTTGGCCTTTATCTGTATTCCCCTCCCCTGGGTCATGCCTGAAAATAGGCAGAATTTCTCTAGTGCACTTACCCGGTCAACAGAAAGTAAATAAATACAATAAATAAATCAATTTGTGTTGTACAAGCTGGAAGAAACAGTTGTTGGTAAGTTTAATATACATTTTGCAAACCAGAGGTTGAAAAACAGTTACAGTATGACTTGCAAGCTGTTACCAGCGGGCAACGGGGTGGCAATTTATTTTCTATGGTGCATGATATCAATTACAGAATATTAGATGCAAACAGTACACTTCAGTGATGAGTTTCTATCAGGAGAACCTTGTAACATCACAAGCCATAGAAATGAAATCCAATTAGTCTATAGTTTCAAAATGTTTCCTGAGATGAGAACTCAGCCTTCTTGGGCTTTATTTGATCATTTGTTATGTTTTAACAGATGTAAATTATGATATGATGATGCAATGGAACATCTTGGAAAAAGGAAAAGAAAGAGCTGTAGCTGCTGAGATGAGGGGCGTGCAATGCAGATTTGAGGGCACTGCAGACTAATTAATTAAAAAATTATCAAAGTATATCAGGATCCACACCTAACATAGACCCAACAACCGTAGGGACTCCACCAGCATAAGAACCATTTCCTATCGTCCTTGAAGGGCCCATTCCCTGACTCTTTGGCCCTATTATTATATCACCAGAGCAACTTCTTGTGGTAATATGAAGAGGTGCTGTTGAAAGAATTATGCACACCATCACATCCACTGTCAGGTTTTGATGCCTTCAGATTTTGCTACCCAGCTACAGTATAAATGCCTTGGTACTTTTATTATCCTTTGTTCTTTGTGTTCATGGTTTTGAAGGCAATCATCCACCCCTGTTTCACTTATTAAAGAACACAGACAGGTTTGTATAGAGTAAGCAGTGTCTGTTTGTCCACTGTGTCCATTTGTGCACACTCATTTGTCTGTCATGAGTGAGCTTCCTTGAGTGATTTGTTTTTCCATCTGTCCACCAACCAGAAACACATTCAGTGTTTTAGAGTCACAGTTAACTGCCAGAATTCATAGGAAGTGCTCAATAATTGTCTCTCCAGTATCCATTCTACATGGTATCCTCACGTTTTGCAGAGTCACTATCCTGACACTGATCTGCCTGTGCAGTATTGCCTGACAGGTTCAGTATCCAAATAATGAGACTCCCAATAGTAGTAAAACTGACAGACATTTACAGGGGTAAGGTAGCGGATATGATGGCTTGCTACCTTACGCCTGTTGATGGTCTTCAAATCCTGGCAGGATCTGAAGGCTGGCCGAGCTGCCTCATTGGTATTGAGGGCTAAACCACTGGCAGCTCAGCCAGCATGTTCTGGGAGGACTGGGTTCTGTTCTGCACTCCGTCCATTTACTTGTTTTACCCCCATAACTAATTTTTTTAAACTCTGAGGTCTGCTTCCCCTTGGAGTTAGTTATTTTACTTACGGGTGTGTGTGTGGGGCAGAGTCCCTCACATAGACGGGTTTGGAGGGCTCTGAATTGTTTTTTGTATTTTTCAATCAGATGCCAAGCACTGTACTGTCAGAAATGTGCATTTCAGGCCACTATCTCGGGATCCTGAAACTCAGGATCTCGAGTTTAGAGCTATCATAATATATCCTTTTACACAGACCTGCAGTACCAGAATTGCCTTAAGCAGCTAGGGCAATATGTCTCTAGTGTCTGTCTCTCACTTCACACACACTGGCAGTTCCATAATTAATGGAAGCTGTTCAACAGTACTTTCTCTCAAATGTCCTACCCCTTCATTCATACCAGCAGGACCCATCACCGCTAGCAATATTAAATAAAATGCTCTCCAGGGCAAGACCACCACCATGGCATTGTTAACAAATGAAGTATTTTGGAGCCATGATCTGCTGCTCTGCCAAGAGCTGGTACCATCATAGATGTTACTATGCAGGACTCCACTGCCATCAAGACAAACACCAAGAAAATTCTGGATGCTTTTAGGGAGACCAGCAGCAGCAATGAAGGATGGCAGTGTGGGGCTGAACTACAGGAATATCAATGCAGTAGGGGTATTCCCCCTCCTAAACCTTCAATCCCATCAACAGTCCCATAAAAGCTAGGTGGTGGCATGAGATACCTACCCCTCAAATCTGTTAACAATCCCGCACAGCACTAAAGGTAGCATACATTCTGCACAGACTTTTCTTTCTTGCCGTGGATCCTACATACCTGCAGCTACATCAAACTGTTAGAAACTTCAGCTTCAACTCAGTGACAATGATCCTGTTTCTTACTTACCTTTGTAATACTCAAATCCCTTTTGACATTACATTTTCAATTTTCATAGCTGCCTCTCTGCTTTAGGGCCTACAGTCTGGAAGAAAAAATGTTCATTTATAGTATATAAGGATAAAATTAGGCAGGGATGCAGAAGAACTCTGCTTTAATTCCTCTAACAAAATAATATGAGATGGTCCTTTTTTTATTGACCTCTTTCTCCCACAGCTCACCTCCTGTTCCTCCGAAGGTTGTCAGTGCAGGTGGGTCCCTGAGTTGGGCCCCCTTACTCTGTGTGGATTTGGTGGAGAGGAGAGTCAGACAGTCAGTATCCATTCTTCTCTACCTTCAGCCTGAAGTCAGGGTATTTTTGAACATGCCCTAATTGCAATGGTTGTTGACCCGATAAATGAAGAGTTCCCTCTTCCCCACACATGATGTTTTATGCATGCTGTGGCTAACAAAACATCTCTAGAGAAATGCATCATATAGGTCACTCCTTTAGCTTGATGCAGAATAACTAAAGGTATACATTAGGTCATTCAAAAATTACATGGCTCAAGCATGCTTTACTGCTCTAACACCCCAAAAATATATTTGTAATGTCCTCTTCACAGACACCCCTGCACATGGAATTTGACTCTCACTTCCCACACATATGTAATATTACAACTCACACACATGCACTGTTACTCCAGACCCCTGCACACATACTCTACAACCCTCACACCCTTTGCATGCCCTGTCACTCTCAAAACCACTCCCATATTCCCTGTCACATCCAAACCCCTATTCACATGCTCTGTTCCCCACATACCCCATGGCATGTGCACTATTTCCTCCCAGACCGCCAAATACATGCATGCTCACTCCTAAACTGCCTAAACACACATGTGGATGCTATCAGACCCCAACAATATGCACTGTCACACAGACCTCTACACACACATACTGTTACCCAGAACCCCCAACACATTCTCAGATCCTTCACAGCATGAACTGCCACCCTAAGATTCCCCATCACACATGTGCTCTCTGCCACTTTCACTGTCACCCAAATGCTTCCCATACCTTCAGTATTACCCACAGACCCCCCCCATATCCATTACTCTTCAACCAAAATATTATCTTCTTCACAGTATATTTCTGCATAATTTCCAAAAACAAAGAATACCACAATAACACCATACAGACAAAGACTGTTGGCTTTTACAAATTGTTGATATTTTTACTGTAGCTTTACAACTTTTCCATTTGCAGTATATTACAGATTGTAAGGGACAAAAGTATCAGAACACCTGTTGTTTGCTGATTTATTTTGCAGTGAATGTACATATATAATATAGTTGAGTCTGTAGCAAGAGGGCCTGCAGACAGCTAAGATGGCAGTGTGGTTTAGTGACTAGAGCACTGAACTCTAAAACAGGAGCTAGCAGATTTAATCATGCCACCACCAGAAGCTTACTGTGTCACCTTGGGCAATTCATTTGACCTCCTTTTACTTCATTCCTTTTTCTGTTCTTATTGTGTCAACAAATTATATAAAGCAAAGTGGACCAGGCAAGGCTAAGGGGCAAACCATCATCACATCAGATATGCAGAAATAAAAAAGAGGTACCCCCAGCACACTGAAAAAAAAATCAAGGCAGACATCCAAATAAAGTAAATTTTATTCCAAAAATGAAATCAAGACAGCTCTTGCAGAGCTTGTAAACAGGAACAGGGACATCTGCCACTAGATACTAAAATCCATTTAGTATCATGTTTGGCCACCAAGTTCTGTGAATGGTTTGAAATTATTAAAGTCGTACTTGAGCTATTTCCCTAACTTTACTTCACTAAATTCAAAGGGTTTCTATATGAAAGGGGAAAAACATATTTCTAGTACAATTCATTCTGTGTGTTGTTGCAATGCTGCACATTTTGTTTCATTTTTTTTATTGGTTGTTTGCAGCTGTATGAAATGGTGACAATGAATGACATTGACTATCTGACATTTTACAACTTTGATTAACTATTAGCACTTAATGGGAAACAGGCTGAAATAACTGCCAACTCAGCTTTATCATCAGTATTGTAAGCTCTACAAAACCTGTTTTTGACTGTATTCTCTGGAATAGAATATGAATTATTTTCATTTCTGCCTTGCCAGTTCTTTTTTCTGGACAGCGTACCTCTTGTTTCCAAGTTATATCTGTATGCCGCAGTGTATCCTACCATACTTTGCATTTATATACCACGGTGTCCAACATCAAGTTCTCACATGACTAAAGATATCCAAATGCTGCTAATGCAATGTCCTAGTCGGAACTTGCAATGCTTGATGTCGCTGGTTCACACTGTGCTATTTGCTAATAATACCCTGCAATCATTTTTTTTCCAGTATGGGTGGCCAGTTTTTATGAGCCATAATAATGAACTCATTATTATGGCAAATATGCAGATAGATTGCCTCCTACTTGAGTGCAGCCTTAAAACAGCAGTGCACCGAAAAAAGTTATTCCAAAAAGCAAATTTTCTGCTATGGTTATGAAAAATATTGGCAAGACTTTTGATTTGGATTTTTTGGATTCTTCCTATGCTGTGTACTGTACATTTGCATTTTTTTCTAGATTCTTACCCTCCTCAGGTCCTCAGTATTATTTCTATGCAAAAATGAAATGGCCATCTTTTTTTCTTGAGAAATAATTAATTTAAAATTTTCATAACATTCTTAAATGATAATGGAAACTGAAAATGTTACTACCAAAATAAACTGGAATACATCTGGCATCAATTAGGAAGAAAACAAGATGGGGTCACATTTTTAGCCCATTTTCATTGCACTGCTTGTTTAAGTGAAATGGCGGCTGCTTGTACTTTTATTTACAAACTCTGTATTTAAGCCTAGATCGGCAAAGTGGTTAACAAAACTGCAAAGCCAACAAAAATGCTTGACATAAATTTAAAAGCCTCCCTACCACAACACAAAAATATTGTCATCACTAACCCAGTTTCACACAGAAGGCAGCTGCTCTGTGGTTGTATGTTCAAGATTTGCAGACTCAGGGAGAAATAATTGATGGCTGGTAATTATATAAAATAAATTAGGGGATGGTATAATCACTGAAATTTAATAACACCCATGGCATATGATGCTTGATAAAACCACTCAAGCTTCACTCTCAGGGTTTTTGGAGCATCACACACCTTAGGTGTGTATACACCTTGCCATGTATTATTCTATGTAAAATATGCATTATTATCTGCTGGGATGTTAAAATAGTCAACAAGTGATATTGTACAAAAACATTGTTGTGGATATGTGTGTGTGCCTCCACAAACTGATGCCACTATGTCTCTAGTAGACAACTGGTAAACTGCAAGAAAACAGACAAGTGCAGAGTGATGGCAGTGTATATTCTCAACTGTTCTTTGCACCAGATATAGATTAACATAAAGGAGCCTGATGCTAGGCACCACTGTACAGTGATATCTAGCATTAGTTTTCATCAGAACTAAAGATATAATGATATTACTGTCATAATATCCTGAGTCACAACTAATATTTTTGATAGCATTTGGTTCTGCTGTTTATAAAGCAGTGGTGCATTTTGCAGAAAACATACAGAACAGAGTATTGGAGTCCAGACACAGTAAGGCTATTCCTTTACCAACTGTTCACCATGATGAAGAGGACATCGACAGTGAAACTTGAGAGAGATTCCTCAATTGTCATGGTAACCACCAGGTGGAAGAATAACCTTGTTGTATATGAAGGCTCACATACGCTATTATATATAGTGTAGGAAGCAAAAAGCAAAGCAGGACTTTCTTCAGTTTATCTTGTTTATTGATAGCAATTGGAACATTTCAAGTTTACAATACAAATGGCAATTTCTAATGGCAAGCTCATCAAGTAATATACAACAAGGGTCATGAGATGTCTGAGACATCATTACACAAACACAGGAGGTATTCATTATTGGTCCACTTCACCACTCGTGTATGTTTTGTGTATCTTTTTTATTTGTGGGGAAGCAGCCTGTCATTTCTTGCAGACCTCATTTTGGTGCTTTCACTATGAATGTGTGGCTCATAATCAGCTGTGTTCTGTGACGTCCATGGTGCAGCAGAGTGAAAAGTCATTCTGCTGCAGTACAGACATCATTACTAAAGCAGAATAACTTTTTTTTAACTGCACAGAAATCTATCTGAAATAAATGCGGGCCATACACTATACTTTGATATATACTTTTTATTCTGTTTTAGATTGCCCTTGTTCTCCTCTTTTACAATGCCTTTTTTCCCATTCTGCATCTGTGTTAGCATTCTCTTGATTTTTTAAATAATTAGAAGGAGAGCTCCTTTACGGTGGCCACCCCCTAGGTGGTCATTATTATTCTCACCTTGTTGTCTGTTGTTTATCATCACTTTTCTAGTAACTAAGATAAACCAGAATGCAGTAGATGCTGCTCCATGATCTCAAGAAATAATGAGTGCTGAGAACAGCAGAGGATAATAAAGAAAACACTAGGAGAGCAACTGCATTTCCCTTTCCTACCTATGTACAGTGTTGGGTAAGTTACTTTTTCTATTACTTTCTATTAGTTTTAGAAACTTGTTCCAGGAAGCTCTGTGCAGTCACTAGCAAGGATGGAGAAGTAATGGAAAAAGTAATACACCTTACAGTTACAATTACTTGTGTCTTTTTATACAAAAGTACTACATAACTGTAATCGATTACATTTATTTGAAAGTAACTAGTAACTAATCTATTACTTTCAAATAAACGTAATCTGTTATAGGTTTTTATTATTTTTGTATTGTTTTTATATGAAAAGAAATAAGTAACTGTCACGTGTATTACTATTTCTAGTACTTCTCCATCCTGGTTAGTGACTGCACAGACCTTCCTGGATCAAGTTTCTAAAAGAAATAGGAAGTTATAGAAAAAGTAACGTACCCAACACTGTCTATGTACATATATTGCACAGGACATTTAGCATTCCAGCAAACTTACAAACACATTGTACAAAGCAATAGATATAATTTGATTTATTTTGTACTATTTTATTTATTAAATATATGATATAGCTATACCTTTACAGTAAAATATGAGAATAAATACATGTTTTACTGTAGGAACAAAATTGGTGAGTGTATAGTACATGCTTAAAGAGATATGAAAGGGATATACCTGTAATTTAGTTTCTTAATAGATTCTAGAAGTGTTTACTTCTTCAGGTTTCCAAAGTGGTGAAAAATAAATATTATACATCTGCCATTTATATACATACAAATATACTTAGGTATTTCTCTGTGATATACTGTAATTTGATATAGAATATTAAAAGAATACATACAGTATATTAAACCAATGCACGTTATGTAGCATATTTTTGGTTCTATGAATTGAAGCATACATATAAATTTGTGACTAATTTAAAATGTTATTTTACCTAACATATCAGATTCTCAGTTCTACAAAAAATAGTTTTGCTGTGATGCATAAAGATTATGACAATGCTTATCTCCACACACAAAAAAAATGTAGCTAGGCATATATGAATTATTTTGATGAAAAGTATAGTAAAAAAAATCCAGAACTTACCAAGATGCTTAATTGCTGTTTTCTACAATCAGATACACACAGGGTTATATAGATCATCACAGAATGTTAGCTCTCACCCAGTAGTCCCAATTATAACCCAACCTTGGTCTCAGAACACTTTTTTTTTCACCTTAAATATGCAATGCATCTTTACTTTGGGGAATGGTACAGTAGCTCTCTCTAGTAAACACATGCAGTGGTTGGTAACTGGTAGCTAACAGGTATCCACTCTAGCATATGCTGTCATATATGTAATATGATCATCCAGAACTTTTTTATTTTGTTCATTTCAGTTTTCATTTTCAGGACAAAGAGCACATCATAGCAGTCTAGCCACAATATCTATATAGAAAGCATTTGTCTTTCTCCAACTGATCTCACACTGTAGTGCTTCTTTATGAGAACATAACACTTACTATGCAGCCAATTTCTGATATCAGAGCTAGCAAATGTGTTGGTTTTTGAAGGACACAGTAACATAAGTGTCACATTTTCTGAAAAGTTTTGAAGATATTTTTACCAGTGGGTGGACTGGGACAAGTCCTTATAAAGCCATGATGGACAAAAAAAAGATCAATAATATGAGAAAGAAAACTCAGTAAAACATGAACATGTATTGCAAATATAATCATTTAAGGCATTTTTACAAGTATATGTCTTCTTGTTCATGCCTTATGCTGATAAAACAGTCTGATACTAACAGAATTGATGGTGTAAGATGTTATACTGTGTGTCTGTGACACTTGTCAATGTAGAGAAGAAGGGGTATACAGTTTAAAATTGAGCAATATTTTATTTATTTTTATTTATTTATTAACATCTCGGATTAACACCTTTGAGCTACAAGCTTGTTTACAAAGTTTTCACATCATGAGGTTACAAAACACAGTACAATACATAACAGGCAGGACACAGGCAAATCACAATCACAATAACTCACAGTGCAATACATAACAGGCAGGTCACACTTGTTGTTCATGATGTCTGTAACACTTGCCTGTCACACTTTGTACTAATGTGGAGCATTTGAAAAAGGGTCCCTGACTCAAAGGGTTGTAATTCCTAGACTTCAAGAAAAATAAAAAATAAATTATTTACCATAACTTACAGTACAATATTTAATAATTCATGATTGTTAGAGCTTGCAAAGAGTGCTGAGTGTGGTGGAGCAGAATGTGGTTGAGGATGGAGAAGGGGAAAAGTAAGATAGTAGACAAGGAAAAGCAGAAAGGCACTGGGCATGGTGGATTATGCAACAGGGAAAGTAATCAGCACAAAAAAAGAGCAGTCTGGGCCTTGAAGGAAGAGGCTGAGAGGAGAATGGGACAGGAAGGGTGTGTATGGGGGGAGTAAGGGAAAGGGGAAGGGGATGGGGAAGAGAATGGGCTTGAAGAGCTAGATAGAAGATTGGGTGGTTCTAGGAGAAAAGAAAGAGTCATCAGTGCTGTAGATTGCAATCACAGTCACTAAGGGCTGCTAGGTGTAAGGTATGATGTGTAGGGTTGTAAGTCGTAACACAGATAGACACAATGATTCATTGAATTCCACCTAGGATAATGTACTTAGAAAGAAGGGTAGCCTGTGTATTGAGTGACCACGATTGAGTGTTTTCAAAAAGGGACACTCAGTCTCGGCACTTTTACATAGGGCTACCAGCAGGGAGGGTGACAGGACAGGGGTTGGGGAATATAGCAACATCCTGTCGCTATGTATAGACACACGCAGAGAGTAAGGACCACACTGTGTGATGGGAGGAAAGGGAGGGAGGGTTTGAGGGGCATAGGGCAGTAGTGGGTTGCCAAGCTGGCTGTGTAGCATGGTGGGTTGGTGGCAGGCTACGGTTGGAAGCATGCTGGGTTCAGTTCTGGGCACCAGCTCACATTTTGTGCCAGTCTGGGTTTTTATTTTCCTCATTTTGCACCCCCCCCCGACATACACACCCCTGGAGTTAAGAATCCTTTAGTTGGGGGGTGCATGGGGCACATCTCCCCACATAAATAATAAATTACAAGTGTCCAGTGCCATTTTCCTCTGCACTGTGAGTCTACATCACTGAAATTCATTTTCAGTGATGTAGACTCTCCCAAACAGTGATTGCTGTTATGCAGTCAACATTATCACATGGAACCAAAAGAAAAGGCTATAGCTTTGCATCTGCCACCAATCCAGGCCAAGTTGTGGACCTTTTGTCCTTTAACCCCCATTGCCATGGCTTTAATTAGCTGTTGCCACCACCACAGGCGAGGCATATTCATGCTACAGCAAAGGCATGATGTAAAGAATGGTTCACGGCCATTATGCATGGCCAACAGATATGCTTTTCCTCTATAAGCTGTGCCCAGTGATGTCAGCATTTTAATTCATAGTGCAAATGCATGCATACTGCAGAATCATCTACTATTGCTGGTTGACTGTCCCTAGGATTTCCAGAGGGCGGTAATGCACAGTCTTAGACCTTTATAAGAGTATAGCATCTACTCAGACACCACATCTTCCCCTGCTGGTCCATCATACATGCTCTGCATCATGGGAAACACAAATGTGATACTGCCACCACTATAAGTCAACCATACTTTGCCTCATTGTTACAACTCAAAGCGTAAGAAGTCTGTTGCAATGTCCTGTGGTCAAATGTTTTTTAGTCAGTGAGAATGTACAAGTATGTTATGCTTTTTATCATTTTTAAAATCCATTTTATCATGTGGCTAGATGATCCTCTTTGAACATGACACTGTTTACTGACAGTATATGTATAGATTCTCTTGTCCACCATTGGTTGGTTGGATTTTATTAATTACTATTTTTAAGGATAAACATAATAAACCATATTAAAGGAAACTATCCATCTTGTAATGTCACCCTGATTCATACGATTCGTAGAGTGCTAAGTAGTTACCAACCCATCTCTTTTTCACCTGTCCTCACCAAACTGCTTGAAAAACTGGTAAATGAGAAGATTAGAGAATACCTTGATAAATTTAACATTATTAATCCTATACAATCTGGCTTTAGAGCTAAGCACAGTACTACGACTGTGTTAGTAAAGGTTACAATGATTGGCTCACTGCACTTCACCAAACACTTATTAATGCAGCATTATTTGTAGACATTAGCAAAGGCTTCAGCACTGTAGACCACAATATTCTGCTGTATGAACTTTAGCTACTGGTATAGACCCAGATGTTGTTGCGTGGTTTAGGGGGTATCTTAAGTTTGAAGGATTGCCATCCTCCTGTTCCCAAATTTACAAAGGTGTGACACAAGTGTCTGTACTGGGACCATTGTTGTTTATGTTTTATACAAATGAGTTTGGTGCTAACATTGTAAATGCTAATCTACATTATTATGCATATGATACTGTTTTTTTTTTTTATTTATGACTTTGATAACCTGGTGAGTGCACCGATCCCAGGGACTGTTTTCAGGCACAACCCAGGCCATAACACATGGCGCAGGGTGACAGTGGAGAGCAAGGTAATGGTAGTATACATGAAACAGATTTGATACAAGCAACAATAGTAAGCACAATATACAGGTTTGATGCATAGGTCCATTTGAGAACAGTGAATACAAGGTTTCAATATCGGACATGAGGAGATTTGGTACAAAACAAACAAATCATAGGCACAGTGTACAATGTGTGGCTGCATCATCCATTGAGCAAGTAATACACAGAATACTCAGTAAAAATGTATATACAATATGTACAAGCAATTAAGTCAACTATTACTGTGAAAAATATGATATAATAGTTGTAGGCAGGGGAGTTGACTAGTGTGGGTAGGTGGGTACCTCTGGGCTGGGGAGTTGACTAGTGTTGGTTGGTGTCAGACCCCAGGAAGCAGCAGCAGGATGAGTTTGCCAGGAACCATGTGTGTCAATGGAACAGAATTCAGCCGGTAGTTTGTTCCACTGCAAAGGGGCAGCTGCAGACCAAGCTCTGCTACCCATGTTGGTGGATACCCTAGGAACAGCTAGTGGGGGAGTACCATTAGAGCGAAGGTTGCAGAGGAGCATTCTGGTTTTCAGATGGGCAGTTAGGGGGGATTCTGGAGCTGTGCTTTATGTTGCACATCTTTCACCAGAGATGGCTATGAATGCTCTTCAAGAAGCATTTGAGCAACTCCACATTAATCTATGTGCATCAACAGTCTATCTAAATGCCACAAAAAATACCATATACTCTTCTAAACCCATCTCACCCATCCCCACTTTGTACATTACAACCCTGTCAGGTGAAAGGTTGGAAATGGTAGACCCCTTTAAGTATTTGGGCATGTGGCTTAATAATAGGTTATCCTTCACCACACACATTGATAATCTCTGTAAGAAAAACTACATCAGAGACTTGTAATTTACTATAGAAATAAATTCTGTTTCAGCAATGAGGCAAAGAAAAGACCAATCCAGGTGACTTTTCTCCCCCTATTAGACTATGGTGATCTCATAAGCAGAGGCACTGCTGTGACACATTTAACTAAATTAGATGTGATTTACCATAGGGCACTCAATTTCATTAATGGCCTGCAGTCCAAAACCCATAATTGTTTTCTCTAGACAGAAGTGGGATGGTCCTCAGTTCACCATCATCATCAGTATCATCAATTTTATTATAAGGCATATTGAGAGAAACTCTCATTTATAATTGTGTCCATGCATAAGAAATGCTTACAAGAACAATACAATACAAACATTTCAAGTGTTTCATAACAAATAATATAGACAAACATATCACATGATAAGATTCCTATTTTAAATAACTATTTGATAAAAGATACATACAGTAAGTTTAGCCAAAAAATCACATTGTTTCTGAAAAGATCCAGCAATAAGAAATTTAAGTCATGAAATAGGGCTCGGACCACACATTTTGAACCTTTTCTTTTCACTTGAAACCAGAGGGCTTAGCAATCTACATTTATAGCCCTTAAAAGTTTAGCAGAATTGTTTGCCACCATTCATATCAAGTTTACTTCGAAGATCTAGATGGCTGTATAGCCAAAGAAAACATAGTGCTATTCTGCCTGATGTTCCAAGACACTTCCCAAAATATGCTAAAATGATCTTCAGTTGGGCTACCCCTATAGCCTGGAATGCCTTGCAGAACTTGTTTAAGCTACTGTAAATGTGCTGGTTAGTCTCTTTTATTTCAAGGTACTTTTTGGTCAGTTTTGTTTTGACAAATGTGTATGCTATTAAATTACTATGTAAATTGTGTTATAGTACTTGTGAACCACCACATTTCTGTGTATTTCTTACTGCTGAAAATCTACATTTTCTATTTCTATTGTTATCAGCATCTGTATTAGATTATACCAGGTGACCTGTTTCTATGGCTGTGGGCTGAGCCTACAGCCATCTTGCTCTAGCTTGAAAAATGGGATTTTGTGGAACACATTTTCAGTACTTTTCAGTGTATCCTTCTATAAATCCAAATCATAATGTCAGTTACATAAAATACTCCCTTCTTTCTGTTTACAGTGTTGCAGACATAACGCCAAGCTGCTTTTCTCTGAGAGCAAATGTGCACACATTCCAAATAAATCTAAATATCATTAAAACTATTCAAGTGCACAACAATAACTGTCTTGTTTAGTAGATCAGACACATGGATTTACTAGAACAAGTAATAACCATTAGCCATGTAATATCAGACAGTTCTAACGGACAGCACCTGGCTTGAAGTCTCACCACAAATGGACCTGGTGGAGCTAGCCTGTATCAGCTTTATAGCTCCCCTAGGAATCCCCTAGCAATCATTAACCCTTTATGTACAGAACACTCCATTTTCTAACAAAAACCAAAACCCAAAAAATAGAAGAGTAAACAAATATATACTAACCTGAGATTATTGCGAAATCCTGTATGTATTATCTAGTAACATGTATTATCTCCTCTACTTGTAGTCTATAATATTCATGCACTGTAAACAGATTATACTGATAGCATGCAGTATCTCTCCATTTTTAACAGTATTTGTTCTGACTAGTTTTTTAGGCTCTTACTAACTATAGCATCAGTTCTTCCTTAACAAATAAAACCTGTTGTATGTGTACCATACAGTATGGTGTAAATGGACTTTGCACGTTCTTCTACATTGTAAATCATTACATAGTTAGAAGTAATATGTGTGGTATTTAGAAACTGTTTTATAGTGTATGATAGAATGTTGTTATAGATAGAAATCCATAGCTAATGGAGTTGTTATGCTGCAGTAGCTATATCATCACAGCTGTTATGCTGCACTAGCTATGTCACTACTGTAGCATAACAACTTGGAATGCTGCACATAGTTGCTTTCCTCAATCCAGTTAAGCTGGAAGTTGCTGGTTTTTTTTTTAAACTTGAACTTGAAGAAACATTTGCAGCACACTGTGCCAGTTAAAAAAAAAGAAAATGTTAACATTTCTATTCTTTGTTGTCTTCTCCAGCTGGTTTTGTGTGATTTTCTATGCTGTGACTGCCAAGTCTGATTTATAGGAAGTCTTTCGGATGAGATGTTAAACCAATGTCCCATCTGTCTGGATTGGTGGTAGTTCAGGTGGATGTTAAAGATCCCATGGCACTTATCGAAAAGAGTAGGGGAATTTCGCTGGTGTCCTGGCCAAATTTCCCTCATTCACTAAAAATACCACCAACAGCTTCATCTGGTTCAAGGTCCATTGGCATTCATCTGTATCCCCCTTCCCCAGGTCGTGCCTGAAAATAGGCAAGATTTGTCTGGTGCACTTACCCAGTCAACAAAAACTAAATAAATAAATTATCTCTGTCTGTACACTGCAATCACTAAACATTTCAATAAAATTCATCTTGCTTTGTGCTGTATATTACAGTGTAGTCCAGTCTGTATTGTTAATTTCTGACATGACCACCCTTACTCCTTGTACAACTTGCAATAATGGGAAAAACAAATCCATTACTCTTTCAACATAATAGCATCTGCATATGGCAATAAAAGTAGCATTTCTAAATCTCAGATCTGAAGTAACAAACTGCAGTGATCGGAAATGTGTCATAGAAAACATGACAGTAAAATGTGGTACAGTAGATTTATGGCACAACAGAAAACAGTATTCGTCAGTCTTTTGTTTATAAAGTTGTTACCCAGCTTGAGATAAATGAATGCCTGGTTTAAACACCACCTCAGCCACTTATACATGAAGACCAGAGAGCACTTGTATTAGATCAAGGTTACTTTCATCATGCTTATGGTTACTGCTGTGACATGGGATTTAAACACACACACATATATATATATATATATATATATATATATATTAAAATTTGTTTAAATATATTTTGCTGTAGAATGTGTGTCCATTTGCCTGTTGCAACAAGATTAAACTGATTCCATGCTAAGGAGGCACATTCTTCAATTGGACATGGTCTATTCTGTTTCACTCTGGGATCCATTTTAGCTGGAATTTAGACACAAAAATAGGGTTTAAGTATCCTTTAAATTATGTTATCTTATTCCCTCTGTGTACATTTACTGTCAGTTTACATAATGTGTCTCATTGGAACCAGTTTAACCTTTCTGCAACAGGGAAATTGACATACATTCTACGGCAAAATGTATTCAGCACATATTTGAAACAACAAATAAGTGTGCATAGATTCTGTTTTGCAACAGTAGTCATGAACATGATGAAAGTAGCCCTGATCTAACACGTGCTCCTGGGCCATCATGTATAAGTGGCTGTGGTGGGATTTGAAGCAGGTGATTCATTTATCTCAAGCCAAGTAACAACTTTGTAAAAATAAGTCTGCAGAATACTGTTGTGCTATAAATCTGATGTACCACATTTTACTGTCATGTTTTCTATGACACATTTCAGAATACTACAAGTTTTCACTTCAGATCTGAGATTTGGACTTGCTACTGTTATTGCTGAAGATGCTATTTGTTAAAACAGTGATGGAATTATTTTTTTCTATTATGGCAGGTCTGTACAAGGGTAAGTGTGATCATGCCAGAAATTAAAACTATAGCCTGGTTACACTCTGATATTTATTTATTTATGTATGTATTTAAAAGTTGATAACTGGGAAAAGCACCATGAGCAGCAGCTCATTCCAGGTGTGACCCAGGGAAGGGGGAACACTGAGAATAAAGGCACAACACCATCAGCAAAATCACAGTACACCAATACAAGAAGAAAAAATTGCCAAGCATTGGGGTTACGTGACCCAAAGGCTATAATAATGAAAATAAATAATCATTCAAACAACTTAAAACAATTAGCAGGCATAGTCAAATGATGAGATTACTTGGCAAGCCAACACTAAATGAGGGTTAAGATTACATTCCCCAAGGACAGGGCAGGTGAATCAAAACCCAGTCTTAAGCACTGCCTAGAACAGGCAGTTTAAAACAGCGAGCCAAAAATATTAAGTCAGGGAAGGCTGGGGACAATGGGAGCATGGCTGATAGGAAGGAGTCTAAGGAGCTTTCTGAGTGGGGGAGGGGAGGGAGGGACAGAGGCAGAGGTCAGAGGGTAGTTTAATCCAGAGAGAAGGGAGGTGAAAGGAAAAAGCAGATTGACCAGAAACAAAGTGGAGGTGTGGGATAGAGAAGGTGCGAGGGTCTCTGTGATGAAGGGAGTAGTTAGAGGGGGCAGCTTGGGAGAGTTGAATAGAGAGATGGGGAGGAGGAAGCCAAACCAGAATTTAGAAATGTAAGAGACACAATATATCATTCTCCAGTGAGACAGAGGACTAAGAGATTGGGGATGGTAGAGAAGACAGTGATGGGTGAGAGGGGGAAAGGCTGTAGCAAAGCAGCAGAATCAGTTTAGAAGGGTGTCGAGTCTGGCAAGGGAAATCTAAGAAGCTGTGCCATACACATGTCTGCATAATCAAGGGCAGGAAGTATCATATTGGAGATCAATTTATGACAGGTAGGGAGAGGGAGGCTGGCTTTGTGTCGATAAAGGGCACCTCATTTTGGGTGAAGCTTGGTGCAGATAGTGTCAACATGGGCAGAGAAATCCTGGTTTTCATCTAACCAGACCCCAAGGTACTTAAAGACTGAGATGTTCTCAAGGACGAAACTGTGCAGAGTAGTAAAAATGGAGAGTTTTTGTAGAGTGGCCAGCTTTGTCTGGAGCCACAGGTCATAGCCACTATTTTTTTTTAATGTTCAGCTTAAGTTTGTAGTTGTTAAACCAGCACAGGACCCTGCTATAATCCTCCTGAAGAGGGGACTGCATGCTGCTGACAGAAGAACCAGAGAGGAAAAGAATGGTATCATCCAAATTTATATGAATGTCAGTGGTTCTACAGACTGAGGGGAGGTTATTTATAAAAAGGGAAAAAAGGATAGGGCCAAGGATGGATCCTTGCTGGACACCAGAGAGGATGGGAAGCGAGAAGGATGAGGTGTCACCTATTTGGACTGATTGTACCCTGTCGTGAAGGTAGGAGCAGAACCAGTTAACAACTGGCACAGCAAGGCTGATGGAGTTGAGAGTTTGTATTAGGAGAGGTGGGAGACAGAATCAAAGGCTTTAACCAGGTCAATAAAAATGGCAGCTGTAATTTGGCTTTTGTCTGTTGCAATGAGTATGGAGTCTGAGACATGCAGAAGAGAGGATTTAGTTGAATGATGCTTCCTAAAGCCAGCCTGGAAAGGGGAGACAGTGTTGGAACTAGTAAGGAAATCAGACAGCTGTGAATGAATAAGTGATTCCTGTAGCTTGGCTAAAGGGGGAGGAGAGAGATAGGCCTGTAATTATCAGGGGAGGTAGGGTCACCGCCTTTGTGGAGGGAATGACTTTAGCTGATTTTCAGGCCTTGGGAACAGTGGAGGAGGAGGAGAGAGAAAGGTTTAGGATATTGGTGAGAGGAGCTGCTATGGTGAAAACAGAGAAGTGGAGAAGCCTAGGGTGGAGTCCGTTGGGGCTAGACCTAGAGGGGTTTAGCGCAAGTACAGTATGGTTGAGTAAACCTCAGAAGGAGTAAACAGGGGGAGATGGTAACCAAGGGAGTGATCTGGCATGGTCAGGTGGTCCAATGGGTGTTAGGGAGATGAGGGGGAAATAGTGTCAGGGACAGCACAAAAGGCAAAGCATTTAAAAGTCTTGGCATCAATGGTAGGGTCGGAGACAGGGGACCCATCAACTTAAAGCACAGGGGAGGTATGTTGGGCTGGAGGGTCTAGGAGGGTATGTAGGACTTTCCAGAAAGATGCAGGTGTCTGATGGTTTTACTGCAGGTGACCTCTGATATAATTTGCCTTTGAAAGGCTGATGGCCTTAGTGCAACTATTCCTAAGTGCTCTGCATACTTATAAATCTGACTGCAGAAGGGAGGCATTGGAACAACACTAAGCTTTGTCTCTAGCCTTACACTTGGCTAGAAAGTTAGCAGTGATCCAGGGGAGATGGAATTTCTTTATACTGGCTTTCTTAAGGGGAGCATGCTGATTCCAAATGTATAGGAGTAGGGTGAAGAGAGATAGAGCAGAGTCAACATCCCTTGCAGAGTAGACAGGTGTCCAGTCTACCTGATCAAGATCCTGGTGAAGGGCAGGGACATCAAGCTTATAAAGGGGCCAAGACCAGATGTCTTTGGGGGCCGCATGGGGGATGTGAATTTTTCTTACACAATAAGTGATTCAATGATCACTGATCATTGTCAGGGAGTGCTCCAGCTGGTGCGATGCGATGGAGGTGGGAAGATAGGACCCAATCAAGGACAGTGTGGTTTTGGGAGTAGGAGTTTAGGTGAGTGGGCTCTTGGATCAACTCAATTAAGTTTAGAGCTTCTAGTTTAAGGATGGTAGTCTTGGAGGAGGAAGAGAGCCCGCTGAGGTTGAAATCCCTGAGTAGAATCAGCTCCCCATTGGATGTTAGGGAAGAGATAGAAAAGAGGATAGATATCAAGGTGTTAGGAGATGTTTTGGGAGGGGAATGGAAGTCACCAATATAGAAAGGGGCTGAGGCAGGGGTGGATAGTTGTGCAATGATTACTTCATGGGAGGAAGTTTGTGCTCCTTTAAAAAGGCTGGAGCAAGAGATAGACCGTCGAATGTACAGAGCATTACCACCCCCATGTTTACCTCTGTCTTGGTGAAATAGGTTAAACCTGGGGATGGATATAGCAGAGTCAGGGATTTTAGATGAGAGCCAGGTTTCACTTATACAGATGATGTTGGTGTGGTACTGAGAGACCCAAACTTTAAGAATGTTGAGTTTGGGAAGTAGACTGCATGGATTTATGTGAAAAGACCAAAGTCCCTTTGGTAAGGAGGAGAAGCTTACATTTAGGGTAGCAGGTGCTGCAGCTGGGGCAAGGGTGTTAGTCAGAGGACCTAGGTTGGGACAAATGTCACCAGAGAGGAGTAAAAGAAGTAAGAAAAGAGGACAGTGGGGAGGGTACTTTGGTTTTCTGTGGGTATGAGAGGGGGTGGAGGGGTGAGAGGACAAACAGAACTTCAAGGTTAAGAAGTGAGGAGAGTAGTAACCTGGGGTGAATAAGAGGAGAAGAAAGAGGGAAAGGGGGGCCAGGGGTAGAAGGCAGACTGGTGAGGGCTGGGATATAAGGAATGGACAAAAGAGTAGAGATAAAGGGAGGAAAGAAAATGGATGAATGATTTTGTGGGTAGAGGAGGCACACTGGGTAGGTAGCTGTAGCTGGAGGGGAGAGTCATAGAGAGGAAGCAAAGAGGATAAATGGCAGGAGGTAGAGATGTAGAGGCATGGTGAAGGAGACAGGGTTGGGAGGGAGAAGTGGGGAAAATAAGGGATGACAGGAGGAGTTAAAAAAAGAGACAAGAATGAAGATTGAACAGTGATCAGGAAGGGAAAGAAAGAGGGAATTGGAAAAAAGTGACTAAGGAAGAGGTTTGGACAGTGATCAGGAAGGGAACAGGGAGGGATTAAGAAGAGGTAAAGTGACAGAAAATAGTGTGGGAAGTAGAGATTAGAGAGATGCAGTGGAACAAATTGAAATGAAGCAGAGTTAAGTGTTACTTTGTTACCCAAAGTGACGTGTTGCAGAAGCAGAGGGAATTAGGTTTAGGTGAGGGGGATAGGTTGGGAGGTCCTTAGATAGGAGTAGGAAGAAAAAGGAAAGGTCACTTTAATAGGAGTAGCTTAAATAGTTAAGCACAAGAATGTGTGGGGAGTTTAGCATGTCAGGAGCATTTAAAGAGAGTCGATAGTGGGGAGGATAGGTGGGAGAGCAATTAGCCCCAGCAGCAGAAAAATTAGACTCAGTAGCACAAGGCAGTGGCCCCATAGCATGGAGCAACCAGCAGTCCAGAGATTCGGGGAAGGCTGGGGAGAGCTGTAGAGACCTGATTTGCTGATAGGTCTACTGGATAGGAGAACCAGCCGATCAGGATTACAAGTGTGGAAGCACCACAAGTTTGAAACAGCAAGCCTAGGAAAGTATCAATGGTACCATACCTTCAGTGAGGTAGACTTGATCTGAGGATAGAGAGGAGCAATGGCCATGGTGCAGGATTCAAGTTGCACTGCCACCGGAGAAGAGGTGCACCCGGTCAGGGGGAAGTAACCTGAGGAAGACCGAAAAAGGCAGGGTTATTAAAAGCAACCAACTGATGAGAGGGTGGGGGTGAGCAGGGCAGAGACAGTGAAAACAATAGGGAGTTGGAGACAGAAGCAGCCAGACCTGATCGGTGGGCGTGGAGCAGTTAAGGGGAAACAATAGAGAGGGTGAAGTACAGCTTAAGCAGGAGAGAAGAAAAAAGTGATAAAATGAAATTAGCCTTAGGGAGGGCTTTGACAGGAAAAAGACAGCAAAATTAGCAGAGGGAGGTCACAGCAGTAGTAGTAGAGATTTGTTCAAGGGGCCCTTAGGCAGATAAAAAACAGCAAAGTTAACAGAGGTCACATTGCCAGCAGAGAAAACCGCAAAGTTAGGATAAAGAAAAGGTACAACGAAATAGCACAAAAACAGGGAAAAAATAGCGAAAGATTGGCAGAATATGGCAAATCATGCAATTAACAAGTTAGGCAAAATGGTACCAAAATATGCATTTCAATAAACAGTTTTTTGCAGATGTTCAGTAGGAGCAAGTACAAATACACAAAATTAACCTCATTAGCGAAGGCAGCGACCCAGCAGCCTAGAGCAGCCAGCAGTCCAGAGATTCAAGGAAGGCTGGGGAGATCTGTAGAGACCTGATTGGCTCATAGGTCCACTGGAGAGAAGAAGCAGCCAATCAGGATAAAAAGTGCGTAAGCACCACAAATTAAGACCAGCAAGCCTAGGAAAGCATCGGTGGTATTGTACCTTTGGTGAGGTAGACTGGATCTGGGAGAGAGGAGCTGTGGCCGTGGTGCAGGAATCAAGTCGTGCAGCCACCAGAGAAGAGGTGCACCCAGTCAGGGGTGAGTAATTTTTGGTGAGGTAGACTGGATCTGGGGAGAAAGAGGAACAGTGGCCATGGTGCAGGATTCAAGTCACACTGCCATGGAGAAGAGGTCTGCCCAGTCAGGGGCAAGTAATCTTCGATGAGGTAGACTGGATCGGGAGAGAGAGAGTGGAGTGGTGGCCATGGCACAAGATTTAAGCCACACAGCCACCACAGAAGAGGTGCACCTGGTCAGGGGTGAGTCATCTTCATATTTTTTTTTTTTTAGTCTTTGGTAACTGGGTAAGGCCCACTAGGCACAAATTCCTGTTTTTAGGGGCGATCTGAGAGCACTGGATGGTTAAGTGGCATGCTCAGAGTCACACAGTACGTGAGTGGAGGTTATGAGAATCAAACCCAGGTCTGGTCTGCTGAATGTACCAAGCTCATTCACAGCTCGTTACTCTAACCTCTAGGCTATACTGCCAGCCTAGTAATATACAGCAAAGAGCAAGATGAATTATATTAAAATGTTTAGTGACTGCAGTGTACAATTAGAGATTATCTCTTCATCTCAGTTAGACTGCTGGAAGCCATACAAAGATAACAAAAAAACAAGCATTCATCAATGCCGAAGGCTTCCTTGCTTGGTGTATGTGAGATGGCATTCGGCAGTGCTCACAGCGCTCATTCCTCTGAGCTTCTTCAAGCTCGCCACAACCATGTCGGCCATATCAGCTCTGGCTAGAGTTTGTTATAATCTAACACTTAACCTCTATACTGTGTATACTGTGTTATATATACTGTTACTTCGTCTTTGTACTGTTATCTGTCCTAACAAGGACCTTCTTGTAAATGAGAACTTTCACTGTGAGATATGTTGTAAGGAAAGAGTGGAACGAGTGGTTGAAATTAAAAGGGGAATATAGAGAGTATCATTTTTTTGGTTGCCTGGTCCCCCCAGAAGCTCAGCCCAGCTCCATCCACCATCCCCCATGTCCAGGATTACCCCCTGAGTGGGGCCACTGGGCAGACCCCCCCCAATGGACACTATGTAGGTGACATCTGAATTACCCCCCAAGTAGGGGCCACAGGAGCAGGCCCCCCATCAGACATGGGTAGGCAATGGGGACAGCGGTGAAGCCGGAGTCATGCATGGGGGCGGGAGGTTTTTTCTTTCGATGTAAGGATCCCCGAGACAGGGATATGCAGTGATGACCAGCATCCACCCCACCCCCTGACATATGGTGCCAGCTGTGGTGGTAGCCCCAGTCACCACCAGAGGTCTGCAATGTGCTGGACACTCAACTCTCCTCTCCCCGGAGAAGGAAAGCAGTCCATAGGAGGCTCAATCCCTCCCCCCCCTCAGCCAGCCCTCCGACTCCTGAGTCTGTCCCCGAACCCGGGATATCAGCACCTTAAGTGGATTCTTTGCTCCTTTGCCATACACCAGTGGACCAGCTAGAGACCATCTAAGAGAAAAAATTTAACATGTATCTGGTAATCCCAAACGGGATATGTGGAGGGAGCACAGGCAGCCTACATATTGGCATTATGTCTGAAACAACAAAATGTAGTTTCATTGTAACCTAAATTATTAAAAGGGTCTCAGAAATGCTGCAATCTGACTGGCTGTTAGGATTCCAACAATCTTTCATTAATCCATGGTAGACTGTCATGTACAGCCTGATCACCATGGCAGATGGAGTTTTCCTTTCAGCATTCCATGCTCTAGCACTGCTGAATGACTAAAATACTGCATTCTAATTTTAAACCAGCATCCTTAAACTGTTGGTGGAAGAACTATTTTATTAAAAATCTCTCTTAAAATGAGGAAAACATTGAAAGAGCATACTTTTAACACTTTTGTTTTGGAATTATTGAGTTCTTACATATGTGTCAAACTCCTTGGGATAGTAGGATTTGAGGGATGTGACACTGTTTGTCCAATGCAGAGTGCTCTGAATGAGGCTCGACAGTATCTCACCAATCCTCAGTCAGGCTGGTACTGATGCTGTTTTGCCTGCAGTGGTTTGCACTTAAAAAGAAAAAGCCACACCAATCAGGAGCCGTCTTTTTCCTTTCATCTGCAGATCACAGCAGAACAAACAGCTGATTGTGTCATGACGGCTCCACTGTAAGTGCTAACCAATGACTCCAGCTGGTAGGAGGCACTTTCCTCACCTGCCTCCTCCATGCTGCTGTGTTTTCCTGACACCGAGGTGCCCACTCCCAGTGTTGGATGCGCCCCCCCACATAACCTCCAACCTCAGGGTGCCCAATCCCTGGATTAGCATTGAACCCCCAGTACTGTGGCACACTGGGAGCCCACACCAGTGTGCAAACACCCATAGTTTCCCTGTAAAAAAAGAAAACAGACCCACAGAGTTTTTTTTAAACCTGAAATGACAGAAAATGGTCCTCATCATTGCCAGCCCTCCCCAACCTCACCCTCCTGCTGTGCACCCCACCTCCCACCCACCCTTTCACCCATACTTACCTCTGGAGGTTGGAAGCAGTGAACTTCAGTGTACCGGGAACACGCCTGCACTCTTCAAAATCCAACTGTAAACTGAAGAAATGACAGTAAGTAATATAATGGCAGTGAATGGGGAGTTTTCAAATCGAGGTTGATATCTCAGCCATTTTTGGGAGTTTTGGTCCCAAAATTTCAATATGGGGTTCTTGGGACCCCACCTCATGAATACTGTCACTGTCATTTTGTTTCTCAGTCCTGAAAGGTGATTTTGTGGTCATTGCACAGAATCACCTTTTGGGATTAATTAATGAAACAACAGTGCCACTGTTCATGAGGTGAGGTTCCAAAAAGCCCTTGTTGCAAATTTGGTGAAAAAAAATTCCCAAAAATGACTGCATTATGAGCATCCATTGCGTAGTTTCTACCAAGCTCGTAACATCATCAGTTTTAAGATTTTCACCCATATTTCCAACATTGCCATTTTTTCACACCCCTATGAACAGTACAGTTATCATTTTTACATCCTTCTCAAATGTGTTTTGAACCTGTGGCTCAGAATGGTGTGGTTGCTGCAAAATCAACTGCTGGGACAGATTAACAAAATTCCATTGCCATTGTCCATGGGGAGGTCCCAAAAGGCCATGTAGAAAATCTAGTGAAAACGTTCCAAAAATGATTGCATTACAGCATGCATTGTGCAGTTTCTACGCATACTTGTAACTTTACACTTTTTCATATTTTTACTCCAGATTTTCAACAATGCCATTTCTTTACACCTTCTAGAAGAGTATAGCTGTCATTTTCACATTCTGCCTGAAATGTGTTTTCACCTGTGGCACCAATGACATTCGCTGTGTGAAATCACCTTGAGATTTAGTAACAAAATGATACTGGCACTGTTCATGAGGTGATGTCCCAAAAGCCCATGTTGAAAAATGTGGAGCAAAAATATTAACAAACACCAGGGGCGTTAGGGTTTCCAACCGTAATGCCCTCCCTTAAAATGCAAGACAGATGAATATACAGAGAAAAATATGGGAGGCATGTACAAGAGGAATACCAATAGTGAACTCTCTGCATTGACAAATGCTTGTTTTTTATAATAACAATGAGGCACCCCAGGAGTTAGATTAACAGTCAGTTAATCACCCCCTTGGAGCAATATGCCACTCGGCTACACCCCTGGGGTGATAACCAGACTGTTAATCTAACCCCTGGTCATGCCTTATTACTTAATTATTCCTGATTAATGAAACAGTACTACTCCCACTAAGGATCTCTGTGCAAAAAATGTGGGATTTTGACCGTTCCACAGTGGTAGGAAGAAATATGTCTCAGAAATGTTTAGCTGTATCTAGATATACAGTATCGCAGGAAGTCCCATTTAAATGAATGGGGATCTCCAGATATGTCTGGTATAGTTGGTACATATCTCTGAGCCACTGTAGCAGAACTTATATAAAATCAGATTTAATAATATTTGGTCCACAATGCAGTGCTTCTTTAGCTTAATTTAGTTCCCAGTGCTGGATGTAGTGATCAGATAAAGGTTAGCCGAGTTCATCTTGAAAAAAAGGAATGCACTTGTCTTGCATGCTTACCTGGCAGCAAAAATTAAATGAATAAATACAGCAGAAACTGTAGGTGCCATTACAACAATACCAAGGGGCTAGTGATTTAAATCAAATTCAAGTGATATCTTTACCAGTTAAGATCTCAATCAAATACTCTTCTCTACATATCAGAACTTTGGCCAAAAAGCCTTTTCCATAGTTTATCCGTTATCTGGAACTCTCTCCCCACCAGCATCAAAGATTTTGCCACAGTGTAGCCTTCAAATGTGAATCACACAGTCTTCTTAATAACCCATGTGGCTGTCATTACATCACTGCATCAAATATGCCAATCAGTTCTGTCTGACCGAACCTAGAATTTAGTTTTCTCCCAACTTGCTAGTCAGCTACCACCTACGCTGTCTATCCATGTGATTAATTGTCTTTCTTTTATTGGCAAATACCCAGTGTTCCAAACTCCTGATGGCCCTTGTGGCATCAGGCACTGAAAATGAATCTGATGCAGTGGAATGGCCATACTTGCTCCAGACACTGGAGAGATATAGCCTTCCCTTGGTTTTGGTGCAATGAGTATCTCTTTTACAGTACAGTATATAAAATCCCATTGGCTGCAGTGTCAACAAATGTCCTGAGCTCCCACTGTCCTCCCTTTTTAGAGGGACACATCCAGGGTGCCCACTGTCCCCACAGGTGTTCAGGTTTAGTATGGCTACCTTGTTTATAAAATTGAGAATTTCAAAAAATGGATGTATTACAACTGAGTCCATGGAATACATGAGCTCCCTTTTTGCACATTAGTTTCTCATTCCCCTTATAGATTTTTTGCCATCCTCTCACCTCTCTTGTAAATGATTAAAATGCTGAGTCATTCTCAGGTTACAAAAGTAATCAGAAAAAAATCAAAGTTCAAGTTATACATCTAGGACAGATTGAGGTGCCTTAAAAGATGTCCTACGTGGGGTTTAAATTTGTCCTCATGATGAGAAGATGGTGCACCTAAATTTGCTCTTCTGTTTCTTTTCGGTTAGCTGAAACTGGCTCATTTAACAGTGCCTATGCTCATGGCTGCTTTCAACATAACCAGTCTGATCTGAACCCCTGCATTCTTTGTTGTAACAATATTTAATCTAATTACATGTCATGTATTCTTCCTGGTAAAAGGAAAGTCTGCAGATTTCCCTTGCTCCATAGTTGTCAGTGGTGCCACCCTTGCTGACCCCATGTCCATTGCATTCAGATTTAACAATTTTTTTATGGATCTTCACAAGTATACCTCACTCTTCCCTAACCCCCTTCTGCTCCCCATTATCAATCACCACCAAGCTCCATTGGTGCTTGGCCTGCTTTCCATCTGAAATTGGCCTCCTCAAGGTGGTACAGAAGCTTCTCTCCAACTTAAAATCGGAGAGCTCCCCTGGACATGAAACATTTGAGCCAACATTTTTAAATTACATTCCCCTGCACTCACTCATTCTGTCCATGAGTTGTTCAATCAATCGTACCTCTCTTGTACAGTTTCTGGTAAGTGGAAAGTGGTGGTGGTTGTTCCAGTGCACAATGGAGGGTCCAATAATGCAGTAGAAAACTATAGATCGATTTCCATCCTCTGCCCATTAGCCAAAATTCAAGAGCAGATAGTGTATAACCACCTTCAGGACTATATAGAATATCACACTCTACTTCATGTCAACATAGCTTCCAGACAAATCACAGCACCCTAACAGCTCTGACAAAAGTTACCACTGATATATTCCATGTAATGGATCAAGGCTTTGTTACTGGTGCCATATTTGTTGGCCTCACAAAAGCATTTGACCTGGTCAATAATAGTCTTCTCCTCCAACAGCTACATGTCCTTGGCTTTGACTCTGGTGCTCTAAACTGGGTTACTAACTATCTGTCCTGTCATTCTCAAAGGATTAAATGGGCTGGATCAGTCTCTGACCTAAGTCCCATCACTCATGGTGTCCATCAGGGTTCCATTTTGGGTCCTCTATTATTCTCTTAACAACCTGCCCAGCTTTTGTGGAGGGGCTTCTGTGCACCACTATGCAGATGATGCAATCATCTATCACTCCTCCCCTGATATTGATCTAATTAGCAGAAAACTTGCATCTGACTTTGCTTCCCTTGAGGACTGATTCAACCACAATCACCTCATTCTTAATATGAAAAAAACTAAAAGCATGGTATTTACTATTCGACCCTCTGTCAAGTCTCTTCTCCCCCCTCTTAACATTAGCTCACACAATGGTGATATGTCTGAATGTATCCAGTCCTTCAAATATCTGGGTATCCTGGTGGACACTGCTCTCACTTTTACCCTGCATGTCTCCTGTGTCACCAAATCCTTGTACCAGAAACTTGGTCACCTCTATCGCATCTGTCCCTTCATTTCATCTGCCTCCTGCCATAAGATAGCCACTGCATCTCTCCTGCCACTCCTAATGAATGGAGCTCTGTTACTACTCTTTGCAAATTCCTCTTCCATGACCCATCTCACCCAGGCTTATCATAGGGTGGGGAGGTTTGCCCTTGGGGCAAATGCCCGCTCTCACCACTGTGAAGTCCTCTCCTCTCTGGGATGGCTACTCTATGAGGCAAAACTGAAGTATTCCTCCCTGAGCTTTATGTTCAAGCTTGTCCATAAATTCACACCTCCTTGCCTCTGTGAGACTATCTGATTAAGACATGCTCCCCATGCCCTACAATCTGCCTCACTCCCATTTCTAGTTACTCTGAAACTATGTCTGGCTACTGCCCATATGTCTTTTTATTTTGTGGTGACATCAGACTGGAATTCCCTTCTCACCTCTGTCCTCTCCTGCTCCTCTCTCTCCAAATTTCAATCCAATCTGTATGCCTTGCTCTCAGTTACTATATCCTGCTCCTGCTTACGCTGATGGTTCACCCTTCCCTTCCCCCTTTATCCTTGCACCTTACTGAACTCTGTGTTTCTCCATAAGCTACATCTATGCATTCTGCCCTACATCCATGCATTCTGCCCTGCATCTCCCTCTTCCTCATTGTCTGCCCCACCCATCCCCCTCCTCCTCTTCCCTCTCCTCTCCTTCCCCCTCCCTCCCCTTCTTCCTTTAGATCTTAGTTGCTACTCTAGTTTATTGTATATACATTTGACATTTTTTTTTCAGGTATAGTTTCTCCTGGGGCTTCCAGTCGACCAATCTGTCCTCACATCCCTTTCCTCGGCTACGTCTGACTCATACTGGACTCCATGGAGGGCAATCACCCAGTTGCCCACAGCCTACCCCCATGGCAGGGAGGTATGGGGTTGGCCAACCCCACCTAATATGGATCCACACTTGGTGATTTCCTCCCGCAGCTGGCACAGGTGCTCACAGACGACCATCATGCTACTGTGACTGGAATTCCCTTTTCCACTTTTCTCCCTGTAGGGTGATGGCGTGCAATGATGGCAGTGACTGGGTGCTTGCACGCTCCCGTGCATGACCCAATCAAGCATCTGCCACCTCCCACCCCCATGGCATGCAGCTAAGTGCCACCAAGCCCTAGCCTCCGCTAGGGGTCAGGCAAGCACCAGCCGCAGAAAACTCCCCTCCCCAGAGATGAAGAGCAGTCCATTGGATGCTTAATCCATCTCCTCTCTGCCGACACACGGCAGCCCGTGCTCATTCCCGAACATGGGTCACCGGCGTGGCGTAAGGTGTAGCGTCCAGGGTCTCAACCCTCAGCGCCACCGGGCCGGCATTATGCATTTGAAATTTTGATTGTTTTTGAAGTACTTATTCCTTGTTTGACTAATTTTTGTAAATACCTGTATGCTGTATCTCTATATTTTTTGCCATTGTTAATGCTGTACCTCAATGCCTGCCATTGTACTTGCTGTAACTCCTTATCTGCCATTGTATTTTGTACCAATGTATTCTTGCATTTGTCTCGCTGCTATTTTACCAAGACCCCAGGTCGACCCTGAAAAAGGGGCTGTATTGTCTCAGTGGACTTACCCAATCACCAAAACTCAAATAAATAAATAAATAAATAAATAAATTTATCTGGTGTCTGTTTATTGGCTATGTGTATGACTTTGAGCTATATACAAGGAAGGAAGGCCTGGTGGCAAATCTTTGGGACCACTGTGGTCAGGGGGAGGGTAGAACGGTGGTACTGGTTGACCTAAACATGCCAGGGAATGACTGGTGAACTATGGCATCCTCATCAGCCAGGGAACAGTGCCTGCTGGACATCTTCCAGGATGCGTGCCTTTCCCAGCTGGTGGCTAACTCAATGAGGGACAGTCATAACCTGGATGTGGTCCTGACGGATTGTGAACTGGTTAGTGACCTAGTGGTTGGGGACCCACTGGCAGGGAGTGATCATGCCACAGTCTGGTTTTCCCTAGACCTGGGGGGAAAAGAAGATCACACTAAAGCAGCTGTAATTGATTTCAGGGAAACAGACTTCAAGGGTATGGAACTGATACTATGGGGTCACTTTGAAGTAATTAGACTGGGCATGACTACTGAGAGCAGGTGGCAAATTATTAAAGGAGGGCTCCTGGAAGCTACCAAGACAAACACGAAGGTTCAACACAAGTCTGATGGAGCCAAAAAGCTGAGCTGGTTGACAAGGGAGGTCCAGGAAATGGTGATGGAGAAAAGGGCTGCTTATAGCCAATACAGACACTCATGTGGGGTTATGGACAAGGGGGAGTATGATATGATATACTGGAAAGTAACCAGGGTGGTGAGATCAGCCAAGACAAGGACGGAGCAGAGATTGGCCCAGGGGATCGGGAGCGGTGATAAAGGGTTCTTTAGGTACATCAGGGAAAGAAGGAAAGTGAGGGGGAAAATTAGTAAACTGAGGTTGGGGAGTAGGTGGGTTGAGGAGGCTGGGGAGCAGGCGGAGGTACTCAATAATTACTTTGCCTCAGTCTTCACTAGGGATGATGGTGACACCACCATATGGGGGGAGGCAGGTTAGATTTGCAGAAGAGGGGAGGTCACAGACATTGAAATTCCTGTTGGTAGGGTGAGGGAGGTCCTCAAGTCCCTTAAAATGGAGAAGGCTCCTGGTCCAGATGGTCTTCATCCCAGGGTGCTAAAGGAGATGGCAGATGTCCTGACTGCACCTCTGGTGGTCCTTTTCAACTCCTTCTTTCAGATGGGGTGGGTGCCTAAGGATTGGAGGATGGCCCACATATCCACAAAGATGGCTCATGTGAGGAGCCATGGGAACTACATGCCTGTCAGCTTGATGTCAGTGGTAGGCAAAATGATGGAGACCACCTTAAAAGAAAGGCTTGGGGGTGTTTCTGGATGCACGAGACCATCTGGATGATCACCAACATGGCTTTGTTTGGGCAGATTGTGTCAAACTAATCTTGCAGAGTTTCTATGATTGGGTGACAATGGCTCTGGACCTGAGCAAGCCAGTGGATGTCCTCTTTCTAGACTTCAGCAAGGTGCTTGACTCAGTGCCACATCTTGGGCTGCTAAAAAAGCTGGGGGAAATGGGGGAAGGGATCAGATGGTCAGTTGGATAGGGAACTGGCTAGCTGGGCTGTGTCAGAAGTTAGTTGTCGGGGGGAGGTTTCATCTCCTAGGAGGGTCATTAGCGGGGTCCCACAAGTATTGGTGCTAGGTCTACTCCTGTTCAACACCTACATCTCAGACATTAGAAAAGGCATCAGGTGCAAGATGAGCCTCTTCACCGATGACTTGAAGATGGGAGTGGTGGTGGATGGGGAGGAGGGTAGAGAAGCTCTACAGAGGGCCCTGGAGACTCTGGAGAGGTGGTCATGCACCTGGAAGCTGGGGCCTAATACTAAGACGTGCAGGGCTCTACACCTGGAGTTTAAGAACACAGCTCATGATTACCTCTTGGGAAGGGAGACATTGCATGCTTTGGATAGGGAGAAGGACCTTGGGGTGGTAGTGGATGCCAAAATGAATAACTCCATCAGTGTAGAAGGGCTGCAGCCAAAGCAAATAAAATGTTGAGGTGCATCACCTGGGGGGATAACCTCAAGAAGGTCGGAGATGCTTCTCCCTCTGTATAAATGTCTAGTTAGACCGCACCTTGAGTACTGTGTGCAGTTTTGGCATCCATACTTAAAAAAGGACATTACGTTCCTGGAGAAGGTCCAGAGGATGGCGACCAAGATGGTGCAGGATCTGAGAGATAGGTCCTATGAGGACTGACTTGAGGATCTCAACCTGTACTCCCTGAAGGAGAGACAGAGGGACATGATCGAGGTCTTTAAATACCTTGAGGGGTAAATAGGGTAAGCCTAAATAAGGTGTTCCAGCTGAGGGAGGTGGGGGCCACCAGAGGGCACTCAGTGAAGCTGATTGGTGGGAGACTCAGGGGGGGAGACAAGGAGACATTACTTCACAGAGAGGGTGGTGGAATGCTGGATTGCACTGCCTGCTGAACTGGTGGTGGTTAGTACCATGGAGGGGTTGAAGTGAGGCTGGGACAGGTATGGGGGGAAGGTGAAACTGAGTAACGTTAAAACTGGAGGAGTTTTTCAGACATGGGATGGGGTTAGGGGGTTACACAGGGCAAGTGGGGAAGGCAGCTATGGTGCCCCAAATGGGTGATGACCCTTGTGCAGACTTGATAGACCATACAGGCCTACTCTTCTGGCATCTTAGTATGTTAGTATGTAACAATATAATTGACTTGTACTACTGATGTGAAACCTTTGTAAATGAGCACCTTGCTCAAAGGTTGTTTCTTAAAGAATTAATAAAATAATAAAATAAAAAAGCAGTTGCTTTAGTCCTTTCAATTAAAGTTATGAAAAAGGCACAATAGCATATTGTACTTTGTGCAAAACATGTTATGTTGTGGCCATGCTGCCATTAAAATCTCAGATGCCTGGTGCAAGAAAATAATGTAGGTAAATCTAAACTCAAGAAATAGCTGCTTAGTGACACAAATCAGAATAGCCCATCTCACTACCTAGTATAGGAACAATGCAATAAATGATCTTACTCATAACCTACACAGCTCCTAGGGATACTTACCATCATCAAAGGGAAGCAATAGGGTCTCTCTGCTTGATTACAGCAAAAGGATAGGTGCTTAAATAGGGAGTAATTTGTATGCCTCAGTAAAAGGTCTACAAGTAGATGCTATGCACCACACACATAGAACCATTAAAATATAACCATTGATAGCAGATGAGGACTGCTTGGCCCATCCAGTTGCTTATTTTTCTCTACCTAGAGTATCGCTGCAGACTCTACTTGATTTCTGTCTCTTTCTGCCTCCCACCTTCCTTTTACTAATATTTCATTATGCCTATGCCATGCATTCTTGAAACACACCACTGTTTTCATCCTCAACCCCTCCACTGGAAGGCTGTTCCAGTGATCCACTACCCTTTCTGTGAAGAAGAACTTCCTCACATCTCCCCTGAATCTACCCCCTCCAGCTTCATAGCATGTCCCCTTGTTCTTGAGCTCCTTTTTTCTGCAAAGAGCAGCAGCTGATACAGGTGGCTACAAGCAAATAAGACTAAGCCAAAGTAAGAAAGTACTCATAGATTCATAAACAAATAAGTTAGCTTCACTGTCACCATTTGAACAAAGATAAATGCCAAGATGCACCAGGATAAAATGGAAAAATATTTTTATCCTAAATGCAAGCAGCAAGATATAGTGACCCCTCCCTATTGCTAAACATTTTTGTGTGATATCAGCACTTCCTCGAGGCATGTGGTTGTATTAGGTATAGCACCCTCATAAAATGTATTATTTAAAGTGGAGGTACGTATATAAAAATGAAAACAAATATTGTATAGTTGTAACTTCAGTGCAATATTAAAAAAAGGCAAAATAACCACCATACCAAGATGTGTATGTTGTGAATAAATACTGATAAATGTATGAATGCCTATGTAGTAAATAGCTGTTTTGCGTTAATTTTGCAAAAACATGAATTCACTACATTGTGTAAAATAGATATAGTACATGTTGAATAATAAAATCCAACCAGTGAAAGATATGATAAAAACCCCTGTTGAGAAGACTCTCAATAATGCAGAAAACCCATGTTAAAAAATGAGACAGACTGCATTCACAGTCTAGATACATGTGTGAAAATTATAAATAGGGAGTTAATTGAAAAAAGTAATTTAGTCCCAGAGGGTTGTATGATTTAAACCAGTACTGCCAAAAGGTTTCTCTCTGGCACAGTTTATTGTCCATGCCCCCCTCCCCCCCATGGTAGCCTATAATTTATCTATCATTTGACATTGAAAAACATGCTGGTTGCCCTTTTTCTTCACATGTTGTTCAAGGGCACGCACATAGTCCTGTCTGGTAATATTCCTAGTTTGTTGTCTTATCCTCTCTTTAAGTTTTTGAATAGTCTTGCCAATATAGAATGCTGGACATGCTTTGCAAGTCACCAGATAAACAACATATTGTGCAGAAGTTCCGGATAGCAAACACCTCCCCAGTGACTGGATGATTAAAACTGTTGCCTGTGCATATATAGTTACAGAACTGGTAGATGCCACATTTATGTGTACCTTTCAGGAAATTACCGTTAATGTCATTCTGTCTTTCAATAAATGTACTGCTCATCAAGGTATATTTCAAGTCAGTGCTCCTCCTGTATATAGTTTGTAGCATATTATTGGTCACATGTTGTAGTTTCCTCTCAGTATTTAATACGTACCAGTTCTTTCTTATAATGTTGTTGAACAAATAAGTCTGGGGACTAAAGGTGGGGATACATTTCAGTGTTTGATTAGACATACAGTTGTTGGCATTTCTCCTCATGTTTCTTGGTTGTTTGAGGGAGAGAGAGGACAAGTTCAATAGGGTGTTTCTATCTAGTGCATCCACCTTTTCTCTTGCTTTTAGTATTACTGTGTCACTGTACCCTCTCACAGCAAACTGTTCTACTAGGTTGTCAGTACTCAGTTGATAGTCCTGTTCCTTGGAACAATTCCTTTAGGTTTGTAAAAACTGACCAACAGGGATATTGGCAGTAATGTGTCCTGGATGGCAACTTTGGAAATGTAGGATCGAGTTTTTATCCATGTTCTTCCTAAATACTTTTATTTCAATATTGCCTTCACTCCCTCTTAAAAATCATTAAATCAAGAAAGTTGATTTCTTGCATATTGTAACTGCATTCAAATTTCAGATTGGAGTAGGTGGATTCTAGAAAGGCATTTAGCTCAGTCGTGGTGCCTTTCCAAATAAGAAAGAGGTCATCTATGTAACATTTATATAGGTCAATCTTATCCAGAAATGGGTTTTCTTATCCATAAACATTCATGTTTTCCCATTTTGCAAGGTATATAATGGCATACTTAGGAGCCATGGCTACCCCATCACCATACTTTTGCATTGAAGGTACACCTGGTGACAAAAAATAGAAAACATTATTAGTCAGTACCTTTTCTGGTAGAATTATTAGGAACTCCACAAATGGCTTTGTGTAGAATATTGATATGTACAGAGTTTCTCTGAGACTCTCCAGTCCCTCCCCATTGGGTATGTTTGTATATGGGGACTGGACATCCAAAGTGACAAACAGGAAATCTGGAACTATTTCAGTGTCCTTCAGACTATTGATTAGGTGTGTGGTGTCCCTTAAATAAAAGTGCATATTCTGTGCTATTGGTTTAATAAAATGATCAATATACTGTGAAATGTGATCTTTTTAGGAACCTAATGCTTATCACTATTGGTGATGCAAGAGGGTTAGTCATAGATTTGTGAATCTTAGGAAGACCATACAGGACAGCTTTTACTGGATGTTTGACAGTCAGAAAATCTAGAGTTCCTTGTTCTATCAGCTCTTCCTGATATGCTTCATGAGGTAACAGATCCACTTCTGTTTTGTATCTGTTGGTAGGGGCACTGGTTAGGAAGTGTAAAATTCTCAGTCACTCAGTTTTCATACTATTTCAGTTTCATAATCCCATTTATTTTGTACCATGATGGATCCCATTTTATCTGCAGGTTTTATGATAATATGTTATTGTTTTTTTTTTTAAGTGTTCGATAGCTTTTTTTCCTCTCTTGAGCAATTGTAGTAATGAGCCCATGGAAGAATCAGACATTCCAATTCTTGTAAATATGTTTTCTGAAAGATGGCCACTGCCATATTCTGTAGTGGGATAAACTTGGATTCAGGTTTGAACATATTATGGGTGTTCATCTGAATGGCATTGTTGTCACTAGCTACATCAGTTCCAGTATCAATGATGTTAAGTGTCCAGTCCTCATCTTCTTTGTAACAAAATACTTTTAAATTGAGTGTTCTTGTAAATTTATGAAAGTCCACAACAGCGTCAAAAGTGTTCAAGTCTTAATCAGAATGACGGAGAGTCTCTTTTTTAATAAACATTTTGGGGATACAAAAGAAAACTGACTGGACAAAAGGACACAGTAGGGAAATGGTAAACAGAGTCCACTCTGAAGAAAGGGGGGTTACTAGCGGGATACTACAGGGTTCAGTACTGGGACTGGTCCTTTTTAATTTCTTTATAAGTGACATTGTAGAGGGACTAGAAGAAAAAGTATGCCTCTTTGCAGATGACAAAAAGATCTGCAACAGGGTTGATACACAAGAGGGGGTGGAAAGGATGAGAAGGGATTTGGCAAGGTTGGAGGAGTGGTCAAATATATGGAAGCTTAGATTCAATGCAAAGAAGTGCAAAGTAATGCACTTAGGAAATAAATAACCCAGGGTAAGAGTACACAATGGGAGGGGGGGTACTAACAACCATACCTCTCAACCTCCTGCCTCATAAATCAGGGACAAGGCTTAAAAAAAATCAGGGACAAAGAACAAAAATCAGGGACACATTTTCAAAATTTGAGCTATCTACCCAGAAAGCTGGTATAATATGGGGCTTAGTGCAAAATGCATTTTCTAAAGAAGAACATGTCTGTAACTTTAATGCTTGACATTGTTTCATGCTTTCAGTCCTCACTGTTTAGACACAAAAACGCACAGATTTCAGGAGGGACAGAGTAAAATTCTGAGGCAAAATCAGGGACATCCTTGAAAATCAGGGACACTTGAGAGGTATGCTAACAACAACAATAAAAATGGAAAGGGATTTGGCATAGTCATATCAGATGACCTAACGATAGGCAAGCAATGTGAGAAGGCAGTAAGGAAGTGTGGGGGGATACTGGAATGCACAGGGAGAGCCATCACCAGTAGAAAACTGTTATCCCTCTGTACAGACAGTTGGTGAGATCCGATCTGGAGTACTGCATGCAATTTTGGATACCCAATCTCCACAAGGACATAGACAAGATGGAGGCAGTCCAGAGGAGGGCAAATACAATGATGCAGGGCTTGCACCAGAAGTCATATGAAGAGAGACTAAAGGAGCTTAATATGTATACCCTCAAGGAAAGGATGCAGGAGGGGGAGGATATGATAGAAACGTTCAAGTACCTCAAGGGAATCAACAAAGTCCAAGAGGGTAGCATCTTTCAGAAAAAGAGATGTGCAAGAACAAGGGAGCACAATTTGGAGACAGAGAGGAAATGGCTCAGGGGCAACATGAGAAAGTATGTTTTCACAGAGAGGGTGGTGGATGCATACAAGGTTCTTTCTGAGGAGGTCATGGGATCAAAAACAGGGGAATTCAAGAATGCATGGGACAGACATAAGGCTATTCTGGTGAGGGTAGGAAGAAGTAGGCTGTTGGTTTTGAGATGTTGCGAAATAAAATTTCACCAGTGAAACTGCTGCGAAATCAGCAATTTTGCCTTGCAAAATATTTAGCAAAATTCACAAAATATTTTGCAGGTGTGAAATGCAAAATGTTGTCAGCAAATTCTGAAATGTCTGATTTTACAGCAATTTTGCACCCATGAAATATTTCACAAAATGCACGAATTTCACAAAATATTTCACAGAACAAAATTTCTCAATTTTGTACAACACTACAGATAGGGAAATGAGCATACTGGGTGGGCCAAATGGTCCTTATCTGCCATTAAAGTATATGTTTCTATGTTTCTATGTTAATAGTTTTAATTCAGTGTCACTTAAGCTGTAATCAGATAAATTATATACAGTCTTATTGTCATACTCTCCTTCTTCTAATGTTCCTGTCTGCACTCTCTGTTGTTGTATCAGGCCCATCCTCATCCCTGTCTCTGTGGTCTGCCCCTCTTCTGTTTTCCTTTGTATTTTCTCCCCATCCCTCTTGTCCCTCTCTATGTGCAACCTCCCTGAAGCAGCAATGTGTGGGCTCCATCTTGGAGGTTGTTCTGGTAGCTGCACATGGTAGCCTTTGGACGGTGTTGGGATTGTTGTCTGGGTCACTAGGTGGGGGTTGGGGGAATATAGTGAGGAGGGCTTATGGGGATTCTTTGAGCTATGGGCTGTGCAAGAACAATGTGACTGTACTGGTGAAGACATTAATTCCTCTAGTATATCTGGGCCCTGAATGCTTCTTGATTCAGAGGTATGTCTTCCTGGCTGTAATCTAAAAAAGGACCTGTTGTTCCATCTGACTGAGCTGTTGGTGTAGACATCATTATTATAACATTGTTGCTGTTCTCTGTAATTCTTGCCTGTTGATTTTTTTTAAATCGACCTCCCTGGTTTTGGTTGATTCTTCCAATTAAATATGCATCCTTACTCATAGTCTCAGTGGTCCCTTTCAAACTTGTTTACTTTTACTCTCACAATCCTTATATCTTGTCATCTAATGCTTTCATTCAGTTGTTTTATGATAGATAGCATATTCCATGTGACTGGAAAAAGTGAGTGCAATTCTTTCCCGTTTCAGCAGTTCCTGTTTTATATCATGCTCCACAGTCTCTGCATCCTTCAGTATGTATTCGATGAGCTCAGCAGTGGGTTTAAGGAGGTGACCTTGTCATCCAGCCAGAAAATCATCTCTGTCTTCTCCATATGATGGTGCTATTGTGCATCTGAACCCACAAGGGGCAATTGACTGCAAGATAGGCAGAGAGAGATACTCAATGCCAATATAGGCTTTGGGCCTTTATGGCTGTACATTCAAGTAGAGCAAAAGCTCTTCTAATATCAACAGGTTCAAGTGGTGCCATCTGTGCATCAAAGTGAAAGGGTGAAGCCGTGGTCCCATGATTCATGTGGGACAGAAAATAATTAATCGTACTTTCATTGTAAAACAGATGGTCCACAAAAGTACTGGAAAAGACATGCAGGGGAAGGATGTCATTGCTAGTATTGGGCACTCCTGTGTTAGACATGATAATTATAAACAGGGCCCTGTCGAACAGTTTACAGAGCACACCAAACAGTAGTTCAAGAGCTGCAGATGATACAGGCAGCTACAAGATAGTAAGATGGAGCCAAAGTAAAAAGTACTTACAGGTTTATAGACAAAAAAATCAGCTTCACCGTCACCATTTGAACAAAGATAAATGCCAAGATGCACCAGGATAAAATAGCAAAATATTTTTATTCCAAATGCTAGCAGCAGGATACAGACACCCTCCCCATTACCAAATGTTTTTGTGCAATATCTGTGCTTTCTCAAGGCATGGGGTGGTATCAAATATTGCACCCTTATAACATTTATTATTATAAGTGAATGTACATATTTAAAAACAAAAAATATATATTATGTATTTCTAACTTCAGTGCAATATTTAAAAAGACAAAATAACCACCCCAAAATACAGGCATATATGTATAGGTAGTGAATAAATAGTGGTAAATAGTATGTATGCCTATGCCCCAGAGAGAAACATTTTGGCAGTACCAGTTTACATCGTACAACCCTCGGGGACTAAATTACTCTTTTTCAATTGACTCCCTATTTATAATGTTCACACATGTATCTAGACTGTGAATGCAATCTGTCTCATTTTTTGACATGATTTTTCTATATTATTGAGAGTCCTCTCAGCATGAGTTTTTAGCTTTCATCTTTCACAAGTAGAATTTTATTATTCAACACATATCTATTTATTTTGCACAATGCAGTGAATTCATGATTTTGCAATATTAGTGCAAAACAGTTTTTTACTACATAGGCAGTCATACTATTTATCATATGTACAATGTGTGGGTGTGTGTGTGTGTGTGTGTGTGTGTGTGTGTGTGTGTGTGTGTGTGTGTGTAGATGTATATGTATATGTGTGTGTGTGTATATATATATATATATACATATACATCTACACACACACACACACACACACGCTACATAATCTTGGTATGGTGGTTATTTTGTCTTTTTTAACAGTGCACTGAAGTTACAACTATTTAATAATTTTTTCATTTTTATACATGTAGCCACTTTAAATAATACATTTTATAAGGGTGCAATACCTGATACTACCCCATGCCTTGAGAAAGAACTGATATTGCGTGAAGACTTTTAGCAACAGGGAGGGGTGTCTGTATCCTGCTACTGGCTTTTGTAATAAAAATATTTTGCCATTTTATCTGGATGTATTTTAGGATTTATCTTTGTTTGAATGGTGATAGTGAAGCAGAGTTCTTTGTCTATAAATCTGTGAGTTTTTCTGACAAACACTTGCCTCCTGTACTTTATTTAACCCCTGTAAGGTATTTAAAGATCTCTATTATATGCCACCGCTCCCTCTTTGCTTCCAGGGTGTGCATATTGAGGTCATTAAGTCTCTCCTGAAAGGGCTTCTAATGCAGACCCTGCACCCTTTTAGTTGCCCTCCTCTCGACTGTCTCCTCTCTGTCTCTGTCCTTCCAGAAATGTGGCCCCTAGAACAAGACACAGAATTCTAGGTGGGGTCTTACCACCAATCTATATGGAGCAACACCTCCTCCCTCTTTCTGCAGGTAATACCCCTCCCTATGCATCCCAGAATCCCAGTAGCCCACCCAACTACCTTGTTGCACTGCCTGACCATTTTAGGTCATCCAACATGATTACCACAGGTATCTTTCTTGCTCTATGGTCATCCATACCGCTCCAACCATTTTGGACCCTGCATTTCTGTGCCCCATGTACATTGTTTGTACTCTTTTGCTTTGAAATCCAGCTGCTATACCCTTGACTACTCCTTGAGCTTTCTCGGGTAGCTGTTCAGCCATTCCACCCATCCAAACTCTAGTGTCCACCTTGTTGCAAATTTTGGTGTCACCTGCAAAGAGGCAGACCTTCTCTTCCAGCTCCTCTGTAATGTCACTTATAAAAACATTAAAGAGGACTGATCCCAACACTGATCCCCGAGGCACCCTGCTAGTCACGCTCTCTCTTCCTTGAAGTCAACACTGTTTACCACCAGCCTCTGTCATCAATCCCCTAACCAGTTTTTTTCCCCAGTATGACTCAGCTCGGAACTGATCAGCTGTATTGATCCCTGATTTTTCAATCAGTTAGGATTGTGCTACATTTCTGTCATCATATGTCATACTGTCCTACCTCCCTAAGTGTCCAAAAGTATCTAGCTTGACAAAATTTATGCTAATAATATATTTTAACCTACACACAAAAATGTTCTATATATTACTTATTATTACATATATTTCTTAGTGCATATACGTTCATACTTGTCTTTTGTCCTAGTCCCATTTCACATTTTAAGCCTGTTAAGTTCTTACACATCTATCAGTTATGCCCTGGAAAGAGGCCCATATTATATTAAATTGCTTGATTTGATCATTCCAGATATAATACCTCATAACAAAAAAAACTCTCCTTGGTCTATCCCCACCTGGGTTGACTGCCTCTATCCACCAAGCAAACTCACCAGAGCAAACTCGAACCTCCTGCAAAACCACACTGTTAGTACTGAGGGCAAGGACCTCACAAGGACAAAGGACCTACTGCTACAGAGCCCCATCCTGGTATAACACCCTCCCCACCACTATCGCTGGTGCTTCCATGATCTCTCATTTCAAAACCTCCCTTCGTAATCACCTACTTACTACGGGCAGCTTTGGCTGCTTCTAAGTTTACTCTTGCTCAATTGCTCTGACAAAGCTCCCCGAGTGGCTGCACCCAACCTACTACCAACCACTACATATGGTCCTATTTCTTCTCCGCCTGTCTCTACAATGCTTAGTTCTGTATATTCCTACTACTGTTTGCCCGATGTACAAATTATTGTGAACCTACTTGTGCTCTGCCAATCCTGTAACCTTAAAATTGTAACCAATATATGTCTTTATGTTCCTCCAAATTTTGTACTCTGTTACACTGTAACAAGCTTGTTTGTACTGTTTTTGACCTCTCTGTGATGAGGTACCTTTGTAAATGAGCCCCTAGCTCAAAGGTTGTAAACTGATGTTTAATAAATAAATAAATAAATAAATAAATAAAATAAAGATGCTCCAATTGAATTATATCATTAATGTAATTTATCCAGGTCTCAAAAACTGGGAGTTCAGCAACCTTCCACTTAATTAATATGCATTTCTGGCCAATAATCATTACAAGTATATATAATATCTTGGTGTTATTCTCTATTTCACTGTTGCAGGTAAATATTGCCAATAATATTGCCGTCAGTGTGATCTGAATATTCTGGTTTATAGCTTCATTTAAACATTTTAAACATCATTGGCCTAAAATGTGAGAGTTTTGTGCAGGAATGAATTAAGTGCATGAGGTATTGCCACAACTTGGGCAATTGGTGCTGACAGTATGATTTATAGCATGCAGCCTTGCAGGTGTATAATAAATTTGATGCATAGTATTGATTTGTATTTGCTGTAACTTAGACGTTTTAATTACCAAGAATGGGATCTGCAATATTTGCTGCCAGATTTCTTCTGTAACGTTAATTTCTGAGTGCTTCTGCCATTTATTTTTTAACTTGGACAAATTATCATTGGTTCCTCCTCTTAATATCTTATATATTGCAGCTATTAATTTAATGTCACTGTTTTTGTAAACAAGTAATTCAAAAAAATAAACTATTGTGTAATAAAAGTTTGGGATTTGTCTCTTTAATATAACTTTTCATCTGCAAATATTGATAAAGTTTACTTCTGTGGATTTTAAACTCTTCCCTTAAATAAGTAAACGATTTCAACTTATTATCCTGAAATAAGTGACCAAAATAAGAAATTCCTTGCAAATGCCATGGTTTACTTGTTTTATCTGTTATAGTTGGTATGAAGGCTGGATTACTGTAAACCGGTGTATCTTCTGAAATCTTTATTTTATACTTAATCAGTGTATGTGCCCTATACAAGCATTCAGAGTTAATTTGGTCACCAGATTAGCGACATATTTATTGATAATTGGTCCCACCTTCTTGTTAGATGGTATAAAAAGTAAATTCTTTAATGGAAGTTTACTTAAATCAAATTCCATTTTGATTGCAGGAGGGATACTCCTACTGTTACTTACCCATTGCCAAATATTAGGGTACTGTGCAGCAACATAATATTTGTAAAAATCTGGGAGTGACAGTCCCCCTACTTCTTTTGGCTTAATTAGCATAGTGTATGCTACTCTTGGGTGTTTATTCTTCTATATTAACTTAATAATAAATATTAATAAATAATGGATAATAATAAATAATAGAGATGAGCAACTTGTTGTTAAGTGTGCCTTCCTGGTGAAAGATTTAAATAAATAAATAAATAAATAAATAAATAAATAAATAAATAAATACAATTTATTTTAATTTTAGAAAGTACGATTCTGGAAGTAATACTTGAATGCTTTGAAACAGATATATAAATTTAGGTAAAATTTTCATTTTTATAACATTTATGCAACTTATAATAGTTAAGGGTAATGACATCCATCTGTTTAGGTCTCTTTCAGTATTAGACATAATGGCATCATAGTTAACTTGAAGTAAATCTTGTAACTAATTAGGATTTTTTATTTCCAAATAGGGACTCTGATGAGTTATAGTACATTTACAAATTGGTAATATCAAATGATCTGGCCAATTAAATGCCAAAATATAAGATTTTTGCCAGTTCACCGCATAGCCTGAAATTTCTCCACAATCCCTCATTAATTTAAAAAGCTCTTCCCAGGATCCAGCCATATCCACTAAATAAAACAGAGGGTCATCTGCATATAAACTAATTTTATGCTTTTGATTTTAACTATCTAACCCTTTGATATTATTATTGTTTCTCACCATGTTGACTAATGATTCCATGATCAGTGCAGAAACAAGAGGTGAGAGAGGGCACCCTTGTCTTGTTCCATGTAATAGCTGAAAATATTCAGATACAGTATTATTTGTTTTTACCCCAGCTAATTGTGACTTATAAATTAACTTTATCCATGTTAAATAGTTTTGACCTATATTCATCTTGTCGAGAGTCTGAAATATGAACTGCCAATCGATTTCATCAAAAGCTTTCTCTGCACCAATTGATTGCAGAAATGCCTTATTATTATAAATACTATGTGTGATATTAATTGCTCTAATATTTTCATAAATCGTTTGACCTTTAATAAATCCACATTGATCATGATGAATCAAATATTTCATAGCTGATTGTAGTCTTAATGCTAAGATTTTGGTAAACATTTTATAATCCACATTTAATAGTGAGATAGTGCAATAATATCTTTTTTATGGATAAGATGAATTGTAGCTTCATAGAAAGCTTTGGGCAATGCTTGTTCTTTATTAAATGAATTGAATAGTCTCAACAAAATGGGTTTGATTATATCTTTGAACTTACTCTAGAAGTCAATTGTGAGACCATTATTTTTAGGTCATTGAGAAATTTCTTGCTCTGCTTCTACACTGCTGAAATCAGCATTTAATATTGCTTGAACCTGATCAGGGATGGTACCTGCTTCTACAGTCTTAATAAACTCCTGTAACTTTTCATCATTAGGTTGTAACTGTGATTTGTACAACTGTTGATAAAATTCTAGAAACAATTTGTGTATCTCCATTGGGTCCATTGTTATGGAACCATCCTGTTTGTGTAGCTTACAAATAGCATTTTACTCCTTGGCCCAGATATTCAAAAGGGTTGCACCATGCGCAATAGGGTTGCTCCAGCGCAAGTCCAAAAATTCGTCATTCTGTGATATTCAGCGGGAGGCAGATGCGCCCCCCCCAAATCACGCTGAGCAAAAGCACAATGATAATGAATGTATGCGCAACTGAAGGGGGAGGAACCATGCATAAATGGCACAGTGCGATATTCAACAACATGCGCCATGCGCAATAGGGGAGCAAGCAGAAGTTGTGCGATAGTGGAAATGAGCCAAAATAAAAAGGAACAAGGGAGAGGCGCAAGAACGCTACAGGGAAGACACATGAGGCTGAACTCTAGCAAGTCAAACTGGGCAGGAGAGACACACAAGGCAGGCCAGGAAAAGGGCACCCTGAACAAAGAGGCACAGGGAAGGTGTGGGGAACCACAGCTGGTGCAGAAGGGGGAAGTGCCACATAACACAGAGGCCAGCACAGGAAGGTGTTCCTGGGTGCAGGGGAAGTAGCAGCCAGGACAGCGGGGGGAGCACAGAAACAGCTGCTGGGGGGTGAAAACAAGCCAGGGACATGGCCAGTGCCACCATCCAGATGGAGGCAGTAATGAGGGGGGTGAGAAGGCAAGCAGCAGGGGGCATGGCCATGGAAGGGCCCATCGGTGGTATGCCCCCAACAGGCAGTACCGAGCCCACACCAGCTTTGAGCTGTACAGCGATACTGAGATCATGGGCCAGTACCACCTGAATCGGGCAATTCTGAGGTGGCTCTGTGAGCTGTGCAGTAATGTGATGCAGGCACCTACACTACAGAGCCATGCTCTGTCAGTGGAGACTAAAGTGAGAGCTTGCATGTGCTTGCTCACCATGGGTACCTTCCAGAGACCAACAGGGGATACCACAGGCATAACCCAGTCAGCCGCATCACGCCACCTCACCCATTTCCTCAGTGCACTGCTGCCACATGCTGTGGAGTACATCTATTTCCCCAGCACACCGGCAGAGTGCACAGCAAACATACAGGAGTTCCACAGGGTAGCACGTATGCCTGGTATGCTAGGGGCAATAGACTGCACCCATGTGGCCATCCACACTCCATCTGGCCCTGAGGGGGCTGCATATATTAATCAGAAGGGCTATGCTAGCATCAACTGCCAGGTGGTGTGTGATACCAGGGGACGCATAATCAAAGCCTATGCCATGCACCCTGGGGGAGCGCACGATGTCTTCATCTGGCACCAGTCAGCACTGTGCCACAGATTCGAGAGTGGGGACATCCCAACTGGCCACTTAGTGGATGAGTATACAAACCACACAGACAAACATAGAGCTTGGTAGGGGCATGGTCAGAGGTGACATGGGTAGTGGCCTACATGGCTCGGGGGAAGGGCAATGCTGATCACCAAACTAACCTCCACCCTCTACACACAGGTGACAGTGGATACCCACTCCGTCCCTGGCTGCTCACACCATACCGGCGGCCCGTGACCCCATCGCAGCATCGCTACAATGAGGCACATGTCACCACATGCAATGTCATCGAGTGGGTGTTCGGTATGCTGAAGGCACATTTCTGTTGCCTGGACATCTCTGGTGGTGCCCTACAGTACAGCCCCTCAAAGGCCTGCAAGCTATTCTTGGCCTGTTGCATCCGGCACAACATGGCCAATGAATGTGGGATAGCTGTACAGGTCGAAGAGGGGGACAGTGATGGGAACGATGAGGACACCGGTGACAATGGTGATGGGCAGCCCCTCCTTGGGTGACAGGACCCCCAACTGCTCTGGCTGGCACAGCTGCACCAGGACACCATCACGGAGGAACACTTCAGCTAACCCAGGTAAGTCATGGGGCCATGTGCAACCATCAGTGGCAAAGGCACAACCCACAAACATGCATGGACACACACCAGGGGTGCATGCCATCAAGGGAAGTGGTCAGACATGGAACCACACACACCACCAGGGATGGGCGAGGTCTAACATGGCACGCGGTCATACACACACACACCCCTACCTCACCAGACATGCACAAAGGGTAGGAGGCACACTGACCCAGACCACCACCCCTAGCCACACATTTGTCCACAGACCACCACGCCCACTGCCTGTGATTGTGTGTGTGTCAGACACTGGACACCATTGCACAGTGGTGTACAGCGCAATGCAGGCATCATCATGCACACGCATCTGTGGACAGCAGCTGTGAGGGTGTGCAGATGGACAGTGTGTGTGCATGCAGGGCCAGGTACTCACCCGTGCATTGTCTGCTGAATGACACAATGCACACAGGGCAGCATCAGACAGTAGTTGCACTAGGAGACAGGTCAGTCATGCGCCACAGTGCCACGGCCCCCACAGATGCGTGGGCGGCCCTGTCGAGACCTGCCAGCAGTGACAGGCTGACCACTAGCCTCATGGGGTGGCACCGACAGTACCCCAGGGGTTCCACTGCATGAACGCGACTGTGCTCATGCAGGGGTCTACAGCACACCGAACATGCCTGCGCCAGGTGTGCTCAGGATGCCCACAACTGAACCCGGTGTCAACAAGGATGGTGTCACACAACGCCGGGAACGGGGGGTGAACATTGCACTTTGCGGTGTCTATGCTGCATGGGCAAATAACTTTGTGCCCCCTGTGGCCATGGCAGCTGTGATTGTATGTGTCAGCCTGTCAATGGCAGTGGTCACATCCTCCCACATCCGGTCCATCCCTGCCAGGAGCAGAGCATTTTCTCTGCTGCGATGCTCCTCTGCCTGGTGCAGAGCCTCACTCAGTGCATCCACCGCCATTGCAAGCTGCATCTGCTGATTGACTGATGCTTGCAGTATGCAGGTGTGCTCATCCAAGAGGTCATCTGACTGATCAGCATGCTGTCCCTCATGGTGTTTGCGGCCCTGATGCTCATCACACCTTGAGGGTGGGCACTGCACACCAGGGCCAGGCCTGGGCATGTCCACAGGTGGTGCACTGATGCCACCCCCTGACACTGTACCCCCATGGCCATTGGCCGACTGCTGATGCTGCCCCTCTGGCTGCTGCTCCCCAGGGCTCAATGGTGCCACCGCAGTGGTCACAACAGTCCCACTGTCCTGGACACACACCAGTGCTGCCCCACTGGTGCTGACAGGCACAGGCTGGGACTGTGATGACACACACCTCCACTGTGGCACCACCCACAGCCATGGCTGCAATGTCACCTGCTGTGTGGCCATCCTGTGGCACACATTTGTCACTGCCCATGACGTTAGCTGCATCATCATTGGTGACGGATCCGGCACCAACCCGAGTCTCAGCATGCTGGCATCCATGGACGCTAGCACGCTTGGAAAAGGGGAAGGCAGGGCCTCCTCCGCACCTGCTCCATCAACATCAGTCTAGACATCCAGGTGGGCCCACTGTCAACCTGACCCCCATATTCCTGTGGAGGTGGATGGGCCCTCCTCCATCTCCATGTGACTAGACTCAGTGGAGAAGCCCACCACAGCTGACCCATGCAGATGCTTAGGAGCTGTAAGGGAAAAAAAGTAGCATTACTGCATGTGACCTACCCTGCCCCCCCCAATAGACAGACCATGACCTACCATGCAGTGATGGGCTACCAACCATCTGGAATCCACCACCTGGAACACCCTCAGTGGCACAACGCTGCATGCTGCCAGCAACCCGCTCTTCCTATGGGGTCAGACGTAGCACCTAAGGCTGTCCCCCACCTGTCACAGACCATGCTGCCCTAATGGCAGCCACCTTCTCTTTAATCCTCCACCTGTCTGTGCCCATCTTCTTTTTGCACTCCTGCACAGAGTGCTGGTGGCTGCCATGCAGGTTTACAGCATGTGCCACCTCCTCCCATGCAGCAGGATGGGCCTGTGGTGTTCCCTGGCGTCCGCTGAGAAGTGGCTCCTGGTCTAGGTAGGCCTCGAACAGGGCATCTGTCTCTGCCTTAGTGAAATTCAGCCTCCTCTTCTTCCCACGACTCTGTTCCTCTTCCTCCACCACACGCTTGGTCATGATTCATCCTGTGAGAATGATAGGTGTTACCTGTGACTGTGCAGTCCCATGTATGTCCCAAACACCACAGTCCACACTCCCAAACAGCATGCAACTCACCTCAATAGACTGCAGTAACCTACTATGGCCAGTGCAGCCCAATGTCACACTTTTATAGCGCAACCCATGCAAATGAGGTGAGGCACATCTTTAAGTGGATGCAAATGCAGTGACTGCGCCATTGAATGGCTGATTAGCTGATCTGCATATGCCGGCTGAATATCGCACTGTTGCACTTTGCGCAATTGTGTTGAACGTGCTGAGCCAAGAGTGCAGTTCTGTGACATGCGCAGTACACACCTAACTGCACATGCCTAGGTTGATGATGCAGACGCCTGCCATGCTGCTGATGTGCTGTGCATGGGAGGCAATGCAGGGCACGGCCACCATTGTGCCAGTGGTGCTACGGCGCTGTTCACCTATATGGCACTGTGGCACTGGGGCATCGTAGGCACACTGGGGCAACAGCATGGTAGGCCACTACAGGAGGTGGCACACAGGCACCCAATGGGTGCTATATGCATTGGATTCCAATCACGCAGTGACTGTCTGTGCGCCAGAGACCCTTGACCCTGTGCCTGACCTTTGCCCCCTAGGCGCCATACATCAGACATGGGTGCACCACTATCACACTGTTCGGTGACAGCGTGATAGGGAATGGCAGCACTGTACTGCGCAGCATCTGCACGTGACAGGACCGTGCTGCAGAGCACCCATTTTGATTGAACTGAGCAGCAGAGATGGTGTGGAGGTGTGCTGTGCAGTGGATCCAGATCGAGCTGGCAAACCTTGTGGCCATAGTTGAGCCACATGTTGGGGCTTTGTCTGGGGAGGAACTGCTGCACAGGGCAAGGAGTGGAGTGAAGTGTGGCAGGAGGTGGCCGACGCCCTGGAGGAGGCCATTGTATGGGGCAGACGGCGGAGCCATGCCACCACCATTATGGGGACCTGAGGCGCAGGGACCCGGACCTGCTTGACCACCTGTGAGCACATGCCAGGAGGGGCATGGTGCCATGGCCAGGTAGGTGCAACATCCATACACTTTTATCGTCCATACAGGTATCACAGTTGCATGTGTCGGCATATGGGGAGCCATCCGTGTTGGCCGCAGTGGTGTTATTGGAGTGTGGGGTGGGTGGGTCTGGCTGTGTGGGATTGCACACACATGGGGGTGGGGGGACATTGCTACCAGATTGTACTGATGTTCCTCTCTCTGTGTTTGCACCTGTACTGTGCATGTCACAGAACTGCACCCTTGGCTCAGCACGCTCAACACAATTGCACAAAGTGCAACAGTGCGATATTCAGAAGAACGAAGGCACAACCATGAGGGGAGGCACCACATGTTGGAAGAGAGGGACAGGAGGGATGAAGGTGGCCCACAGCACATGGACCAGCCTGCTGATGGTGAGTGCCTCACATCCATGATTACTATTGCATGCTGTATAACTGGGCAGGCAGTTGGGCATGGCCACCATCCAGTAACACCACTGCCATGCATGCAACTTGTTACAGTCAACACTGTCCAATGGCACTGCATGTCTGGGAGTGCATCAATGGTGGTCCATGCATGCACCGGGCACATGGCTGTTGCACTGCCTTCATACCGCATTGCCAAGTCACTGTACGGCCATGGTGGTGCTGTGTAGGACATGGGCGGTGGGTGTGTGCAGTGGTCCACATGGCTGTGGGTGCCTGGGTGGGCAGGTCTTGTGGACAAGGTCACTGTGGGTGGATGCACGCCATCACTGGGGTGTGTCACATGGCTGTATGCCATGCACAATGGGTGGGCTGCAGGGAGATGGACAGTCATACCTATTGACTCTGCTCCCTTGTCCTAGGTGGCCAGACTCTCCGTCAGATCCAGCGGGACATCCTGAGCTGCTGCAGGTTGGGAGGGAGACTTTGGAGCTCCTGAGGCACATCCACCACCACAGGGTGAGGAGGAGGAGGCAGAGGTACCATCAGCGCCAGGAGAAATAGGACCGGGGTGGCCAGTGACATCCCCATGCCCCAAATACCACCTTCCCCCTGTGACCCACCCTCACACCCCTTCTTCCCTCTCCCATATTTTCACCCCTCCCCCTTACCCACCTCCACCTGTTATGTGGCCCTTTCTCCACTATTGTATATAATTTTGTATATAGGTTTACTGTACATAGTTTTAATATATACATTTTTGTTATAACAACTGTGGTGGTCTCTGATTTGCAGTGGGCTACAGGTGCTCAGCTGAAGTGGTGTGCATGGCGTCAGGGGTGGTGCACCCATGGGTGTGTGTGTGTGTGTGTGTGTGTGTGTGTGTGTGTGTGTGCAGAGGTGAACCACCTATGGTGTGGACAGGGGGATCAGTCACTGTCTGTGGTTTGCGTGTTGTACTCTGTGTATTGCATGCCTGTGTGCAGTGGTCCACGGGGACTGCACTGTGTGCATGGCACCCCTGTCAGACTGTCCATGGCCTGTGCAGCTGACACCCTTGCATGTCTGTGATATTCATGGTCTGCTGGTGTGTCAGTGGTGGCTGTCCATGCTGGATAACAACTGTAACCAGCAAAATGCCAGGTTGACCACCATCACCAGTATGGTGCACGTCTGCCTCTGGTGGCACTGTGGCCTCCGCTGTTGTTGTCCACCATCCATGATGTCGCTTGTGTCTGTTGCAGGGGATGTGCTCTAGTGTCTGTCACTTGTGCTCCAGCAGCATGCTGGTGGCATACAGCTTCATGGTGCCTGCACAGGGTGGCTGTCACACCTGTGCAATGTAGGGGTGCTGGCCATGTGTACATGTCAGCCATGGCCACACACCAGTGGCTTGGTTGACCTGCTACTGTGTTCCTGTGTTGGTGTTCCCTTGGGCATGGGTGGGTGTTTGTCCATGCACTGTGTTGCATCCTTTGTGGTGCAAGCCTCCATGCTACACTATGCATTTCTGTGCTGGCTGTTGTGGCCAGTGCTGGGACAGGATGTGTCCTTGGGAGGGTGTGCACAGTGCTGAACTGCTGAGGGTGGGGTCCGGGGCATGCCCCGTTGCTTGTGGGGAACCTCTTGTGCTGACACATGGTCGGTCTCTCAGCTGTACCTCAGGGGGACATGTAGGGTGGCACTGTGTATGCATCAGTTGCATCACTGTCTGCTGCCGCCCACTGCAGGGTGCCCATGGTAGGGCTGCCTTGCATGGCTCCATGGTGCACAGGGTTGCATTGTCACAGAGGGGGTGGTGGCATGCATGGGGTGTCCTGCACTGTTGGGTGCTACTCCTGGGCAGGGTGTATGGGATCATGGTGCAGGGTGTGCTCTGCATTGGTGGGATGGTGTGGTACGGGGTGGTCGGCCCTCCTTGTGTGCCAGTCACAGCTTGCCAGGGGGTGTGCTGGGGCACCATGGCCCGGCTGTGGGTTGGTTGCTGGTATCCATTGGCTGGTAGTTATTCCAGTTCCCCCCTGGTTGTGCAGTGCGTGGGGTGTGGGGGACAATGTCTGTTCTGCTGTGTGTTCCTCTGCCCATCTGTGGCATGGATGATGGGCCCCTGCATCCCTGGTTGTGCTGTTGCATTGCTGCCCTGCTGCTGGGGGTGTCCCTGGTTGTGCTGTGGTGCAGCTGCACTGCTCAGCTGAACATCCCTTGTTGCGCTATGGTGCATCAGATATGCTCAGCTTCACCTCCCTAGTTGTGCTATGGTGCAGGTGGTGCAATATTCAGTCATGTTCCGTAAGTGCATCTTGGCCTACGCAGTTTTTGAATATCGCGCTTCTTGTGCATGGGCGTAATGGACTTGTGCTTGCTCCTGCTGTTGCACACTTTCTGGGCACAGTTTGAATATCTGGGCCTTTGTCTTTATCAAGTTGCCAAGACAGTAACTTTAGTGGCTTATCTAAATATAAATAATAATTTGTTCTGGTTTGTAAAATAATTTTCTCTGCTCTTTTGAAAATAATATTACTATAGTCTGACTTTTTAGCAACAAAGCCCTATATATCCTAGGATCTAAATTAATAGTATGGAGAAGCTATGGATCATAGATTTGTTGTTCAAATTGTTTTTGTTTTGAATCTAATAATTTTTTTCTCATCCTTTCCAATTTAGAGAAATAATCACGCACATATACCTTAAATGATTCCCGTAAACTACTTATTTTGACATCAATATTATCATTATAATAAAAAAACTCCTGGATATATGAAGATATTACATTTATTAAGTCTCTTTTTAACAAAATAGAGATATCCAAATGCCAGCTATACATGGCAGTTATTTTATCAATAAACATAGTTAACTCACAATGTGAATGATCTGAAATTAAGATACTGGGATAATCTATTTTGAAACCATATGTAATAATAGCTCAGAGCATAATATTAGATCTATTTAAGAGTATGTTTTGTGGGTATTTGAGTAAAAAGAATAAATTATTTTATCTTTATGGAAATACATCCAAGGATCTATTAGAGTCAATTCATCTTAAAAATTCTTTATAATACTTATTGAGGATCTATGTGTATTGTAAGTGTCAAAAGTATGATCTGTTTTATTAAGCGTTAAATTAAAGTCACCTGTTACTACGTAAGGTGAGGAGTGACTAGTTAACTGTAAAAAAAAAAATTAAAAAAAAAACAAGGGCATTCGAGAGTGGCCAATGTCATTTTGATGTTAACCAACAGTATTTCTATAATCACAAAGTGGTCTTGGTGATCTGTAATATTTTTTTAATATATAAGGCTTCAAGCCAGCTTTTTTAAACAGTATAGTCACTCCTCTTGAGTTGTTATGATAATTTGCAAAAACACCCTGCCCCTAGCATTTTGAAAACTAGTCTGCCTCACTTGCATTAAAGTGCGTTTCCAGAAAGCATATACAGTTTATTTTATGTAAATCTAAACATTGATAACTTTTTGAATTTTATCTCTTTTTTGAGATCTTTTGTATTCCAGGACATAATTTTCATTAATTCGGGCATCACCTAATTCTGAAAATATCATTAAAGTTTAAAATTATAAAAATGTATATCCATTTTTAGACCCTTGTTCAAAAGCTGGAAAATAATAAACATCAGGTCATGTGCAATATCTAAACTTTAATCTAACTCTCCCTCTTCCCCATTTGGGAGAACAGTCTTCTCCCTCCTCCCTGTTCTAGTCATGTAGCTGGCCATTACAGTCACCTGTTGCCTAAGTGCACATTCATCCCTTGTCCTTGCGTCTTAATTCTAAAACAAACATTTCTTAGCTTTTGTTTAATGTTTATTAACCTCTTCTATATTCACTTTCTATCTATGCTACTCACCAGGCTTTTTATAATAATAAATCTTACCCTCCCCCCATGCATGTCTAAGGAAATTCGATCTCTCGTTATCTTTTTACTATCCCCACTTTTGTCCCTCCCAATTACTCCCAGTCGCAATATAAAAACATGGAGGGAGGGTATATATTTTTCATTCAGAGTCTTGAATTGTGTCCCCCAACCTATTTTTTGTTCTTCCTTTCTTTCCATAAAACTTGACTTTATTAGATACAGATTCTCGTATTGTTCCAAACAGTCCTAAAATGTTTGCTGGAAAGGGGAAAAAGAGGGAACAGCCAGCATTCCTTCTCTCAATTTTTCTTTCTTCTTTCTTTCAGCTTTCTTTCTCTGATGAGCCTTTCTCAGAATTAGCACTGTGAGGAGGGTAGGAACCTGACTGAAATGGGTACATATTGGGATTAGGTTGTGGTGCTTCTGAATAGCATTTGTTAAAGGTTCCTGTGCCGCCCATGGATATAAGAATGTTTGTAACTTATTTATTTTTTTAGTCTTTGGTAACTGGGTAAGGCCCACTATGCACAAATGCCTGTTTTCAGAGGTGACCTGGGAGCACTTGGTGGTTAAGTGACTAGCTCAGAGTCACACAGTATGCAAATGGAGGTTGTGAGAATCAAACCCAGGTCTGGTCTGCTGGATGTACCAAGCTTGTTCACAGCTCATTAGTCTAACTCTAGGCTATACTGTATTCACTACAAACCTTATTTTTTCAAGATAAATTATAGAAAACCTAATCCCTTTTGCATACATTTTTGCTTTTAATGGGTTAAACTGCTTTCTTCTAGCGGTGGACTCCCGAGATAGGTTGGGATATATGTTGAAATTAATATTTAAAATGTTTAAGCCTTTCTCCACTCTAGCTTTGAGAAGGATTTCCTCTCTATGCTGGAAGTTGTGAAACTTAATAAACATGGTTTGAGCCATACTCATGTTAGTTGCCAGAAACCTATTGCCACCTCTGTGCACCCTATCCAGTGCTATTTTCTCATCAGGGTATTGTTTCCCCACAGCCTCAGTAATACATTTTTCAAAAAACTTGAGCAGGTCCTGGGATCCTTCGATGCTCTCAGGTATTTTGCATAGAATGTACACTGCCTCTCCTAGAATGATCTTCTTGTTCGGTTATTTTTGTGAGAGAATCTGAGGCTGTTCTTCATGCAGAAGCTGGGTTTTGGTAAGTGGTGACAATTCATCCTCCACCTTCAAAATTCTGTTTTGCATTTCATTAGATTTTAATGATAAGTTATCCATTCTCTTTGTCAATTCAGTGACTGAGGTTGTTGTTAAATTAATTGATGCTTTCATCTTGTCCAGTGTATGGATCATATCAGATTTTATTTCAAAGATTGCAGCCAATATTTTTTCATTGCTTTCTACCCATTCAGGTTTAGATGGGGAAGTACAGCTAGTTGTGGGGTTTCCACCTCTTGGGTATTATCTTCCTCTACAGCAGATAAGGCTTTAGCAGTCCCACTTAATTGGGAGATAATTGATTCATTAACTTTCTGAGGTTCATTTGGTTTTACTAAGTGCTTTTACATCATAGTCTGACTAATAGCAGTCAGTTCAACCATTTTGGTTTTGTCCTTTTTAGCTAGCATATTTCCCCCTTTAATAACAGCCTTCACCCTGTTATGCTGCTTTTTGGTTCATTTTGAAATTGGGATATATGCAAAAACAGATTTCCTTTTAGTTACAAATAGTTTTTTACTGAGCTGAGGTGGGGCATGAATCACATTTTTATCATAAATCAAAGAGCCTACTTTCCCAGATATCAGGGAAATCTTGTCAGTGTAAGCTGGAGCAGATAAGGCAGTGCCAGACCTGATGATATTATGTTTCTGTTTATCCCCCAAATATGCAACTGCTAATTCTTTTACTGAATGGATACTCTTTAACATCCCACGTCATGCTGAGCCATTGCATTATTCAGGATTAACTTGTCTCCATTCTCATACTTCACAGATACTCTTCATAAACTCAGAGCTTATTAAAACAGTAAGGGCCTAAGAAAAGGAAAGTATTTCTGAACCATACGTTTCTATTATTAATCTAGTCCATCCCTTCAATAATTTCTTTTTGGTGTGTCAGGAAGACATGCTGCTTTGAAGTCTGTCCCGTACTCAACTCCACTAAAAAAAAATCCAGTGCTGAAGTTTAAGTACATATCACAGGACATAGTTCCAAAGAAAATAAAAAGAGGTTCATACCTTTGTCGATCTAGTAAGTAGTTGTACTCACGGTTGAAATGGAAATCTTCCAAAAAAACTGCAGAGGCCAGTCAGACAAGAAAAAAAAAGAGGAAGGAAGCTGATGGTGCAGGCCATCTTGTCAGTTGCATGCTGCATCACATGCATCTGACTCACAGGTGTTCTCCCCCTTAACCATTTTCTTACCTAGTTTATCTCTTTTGGTTCCACTCCTAAGCTACCCAACTTGCTTATTAGTCTTCTATGTGGAATGGTGTCAAAAACCTTACTAAAATGTAAATAGGACACATCCACCGCTCTCCCCTTCTTTAATGCCTTTTCATTCAAAGAAATCCATTAGATTTGTTAGATATGACCTACCCACCCACTTGAATCCATGCTGCTTCGGGTCTTGTATCCTACTGGTTTCTACATATCCCACACTTCTTTCCTTCAGCAGTGATTCCATTAACTTTCCCACCACCAATGTCATACTGACTTACTGTACCTATAAATACCAGCCTCCTCCCTGCTACCTCTTTTGTGAAATGGGACTACATCTGCCCTCCTTCAGTCCTCCAAGAACACCTTTTTTCCTATGAACTGTTAAATCAGACTGTCAGAAGTGCAGTCCATAACAGCATGAGCTCCCGCAGTATCCTTGGATGCACCCCATCTAGCCCCATTGCTTTGTCTACTTTCAGATTAGTGAGTCCCTTTGGGTCTCTCTCCTTTGAGAAAGAACTAGTGTTCACATTCCCCAGTATGAATGAAATTTAATATATAGACTTGAAATATTGATTTTACTAGTGTTGGACATTTGTTTATAAACTCTGTATTTTTTCTATATATGTTTTGATCATGTTTTTAAACAGTATTTTGTCTGTGTATGTTTTGGTTGTGTTGTAAACTGATTCATAGAAACATAGAAATTGACAGCAGATAAGGACCACAAGGCCCATCCAGTCTGCCCAGTTCTTTTTCTGCCCTATGAATGTGCCATCGGCCTTTGCTCTGTCAATGGTCTATTTATTTATACTTGTCTGTATTGCTCCCTTATGCCTATCCCATACCTGTTTGAAGCCCTGCATTGTATTCATATCCACCACTTCCTGAGGTAGGCCTTTCCATGCACCCACCACCCTTTCTGTGAAAAAGAACTTCCTCACATTATCCCTTAATTGGCCTCCCTCTAATTTCATGCTGTGTCCTCTTGTCCTGCTGTTTTTCTTATATTGAAACATATTAGACTCTTTCACCTTGTTAATGCCCTTAAGGTGTTTGAATGTTTCAATCATATCACCTCTCTCTCTCCTTTGCTCTAGGGTATACATATTGAGCTCCATTAATCTATCCTCATATGTATTCTGATGCAGTCCCTGCACCATTTTGGTTGCCCTTCTCTGGTCTGCCTCAATTTGGTTAATGTCCTTGTGAATTTGTGGCCTCCAGTATTGCACACAGTACTCCAGATGGGGCCTAACCAGTGTCTTGTAAATAGGGAATTTTATCTCCTTCTTATGACTTGTGATACCCCACTAATATACCCCAACATCTCTCTAGCCTTATCTACTGCTTTAGTGGTCTGCTTGGATGATTTCAGGTCATCGGTGATGATGACGTCCCAAGTCTCTTTCTTCGTTTGTGACTGCCAGCAACTCCTCTCCCAGCCTATAGGTGGCTTAAGAGTTTCTCTTCCCTGTGTGATGATGATAAATGGTATACAATCAGAAGAGATGCATGCTTAGAAATAAAACATCCCAGCATCTGGTAGAGAAAATACAAAGACCCAAACATAGTCTAGATTTAAGGAAAAATATGGCTAGGGACTTGATACAGCCTAGGATAACAAATAATGTTGGTAAAATGACCTATGAATACAGTGTAGCTAGCACTTGGAATGCATTGCCCCCAGATTTAAGAAATTTAGATCTTCTGAAACTTAGTTTCAAAATAACGACTAGACAGTACTTTAGTCTCAGATGTGTGTGTAATTGAGAGCGTTTTTTTAGCATTTAAATGTTATTGTAGATTGCCTTTCAATGTTTAGTATAGCCCTCATTGTTTATTGTTGTAACAACTTATTACATCTTTGTCATATCTGTGTGTGTCAACTATTGATTGAATGATTTAAATAAGACATGCTTGTAAGCTTATTGTTATCTGTGGAATCTTGAAACTTGTACAAAATGTTTACTGCACAGGTACACCTTGCAAATAGGGCATAAATTGTACTAATGGTTTAATACTGTATTAATAAATGTTATTACTACTACTACTATGTGCACGATCTTGCACTTCTTTGCGTTAAACTCCAGCTGCCACTCTTCTGACCATTTTGCTAGTTTATCCAGATCTCATTCTCATTCTACCCACCCCATCTGGATCATCTACTCTGTTGCAGATCTTGGTGTCATCCACAAACAGGCAAACCTTACCCTCCAGTCTATCTGCCATGTCACTGATGAAGATATTAAAAAGGACTGGCCCCAGGACTGATCCCTGAAGTACTCCACTTATGACTTACATCTCTTCTGACTGTATACAGTATACCACCACTCTCTGTTTTCTGCCCGTCAAGCAGTTTGTCACCGAGTTGACCAACTTCTGACCCACCCCGTGCCTACCCAGCTTATTAATCAATCTTCTATGTGGAACAGTATTGAAAGCTTTGCTGAAGTCAAGGTAGACGACATCAACTGCTCCCCATTGGTCCACTACTCTGGTTACCCAGTCAAAGAAATCTATTACATTAGTTTCACAGGACCTTCCTTTTGTAAACCCATGCTGTCTTGGATCCTGTGCTCCTATGAATTCAAGGTATTGCACTGTCTCTTGTGGGTTGTTTACCAGTTGTTTGAGTCAATCCCCCTGCAGGGAATCCACCATGTGTTTAGTTCTGGCAGATGTTCCTGCTGGTATTGAAAAATCTATATCTGGCTTGTTGAAATCTCCCATTATCAGAACTGCCCCTTTAGCTGTTATGTTGTGTACATCTTCTAACAGTAATGTGTCTATGTCCTCCCCCTGGTCTGGAGGCCTGTACAGAACCCCAGTTCATATGGCTGTCCCATTTTCTGTTTCCAGGGTGACCCACAGTTCTCCTGGCTCCTTATGTGTATTCTGAATTTCTGTAGCTTTGATATTTCCATTGACATAAAGGCCACTCTAATCCCCCTTTTTGCACCTCGGCCTCTTCTGAACAGTACATAGCCAGACACTGAAGTCTCCCAAGTATGGTTACTGGTAAACCATGTCTCACTAATGGCTACTATGTCCAGTTTAGCCTCTGTCATTTTTGCCTGCAGGTCTGGGATCTTGTTTCCCAGACTGTAAGCATTTGTGTAAATGATTTTCAATTGGTCAGATTTCAGTGTGTTAGTTGTTGGGCGAGGTCTGGCATTTCCCCTGTGCATCGTATGAGGAACCGGACCTTTTTCCTTACCTGGTGAAGCAAATGAACTACAAACTTGCTGAACTCCTGTTTGACCACTAGCTGAGTGGGGAGAGGAGTTCTTCCCATTCGACTTTTGGCGTGCTGCACCCCTCTCCCCATTTGCTAGTTTAAATATTCTGCATAGACATCAAACTTCTGCCCCAATGCACTGACTCCCTCCTTAGTCAGATGCAGTCCATTAAATTTAAAGAACTTTCGCTCCCAAGACTGTTGCCAGTTCCCTACATATTTGTGTACTTTTTCCAGGCACCAGCCACTGAGCCACATGTTTAGCTCCCCTATCTCCCCTTGTCTGATCTTCCATCCATCCGCCCCCCTCTCCCAAACTGGCAGGATCTCAGAGAATGAGATGCCAGATGAAATGTATGATAATTTGACACCCAGCCTGGTCAGGTGTTCCTTGGTCTCCACAACTGACTGGCTGGCGAGATCGTTAGTCCCTATGTGTACCAGGATGTCAATATTTTCTCCTGTTTCCTGAACAATTTTAGCAATGCATTCAGTGTCTCTTCACGCTGATGTAGCTGGCAGACATCTGACCATTACCCCTGGCTGGAGGTAGGTATCAACTCCCTGAATCATGGAGTCTCCTATGATCAGAAGGTTTTTCAGATTTTCTTTTTGCTTTTTTGTTTTGGTTTCTGTTTTGGGTGAGTTTTGTTGTGCTACCTCCTGTGCTGCAGTGTCCTGCTCTGCAGTGTCCTCTGCCCCTTTGTTTGATATAGGAGATAGAGGCAGATACCTGTTTGTAGTCTTTATATGGTTTGTGGAGGTGATATGTTGGAGAGCACCGAGTGATGTGGCACCCAATTTGCCCCTTCTAACCACCTGCCAACTTCTCGGACCAACTACCCTCTGTGGTCGAGGTGCTTCTGTTGCATATTGGGGAAATGGTGAGCGGTTCTTATAGTTCCTCTTGAATATGTAATTTGAGGCATGTAATCTCTGCCCTTGCTGCCTGGAGCTGAGTCCTTACATCTCCTATGGCCTAGCATGGTGGACAGTGTCCCAAATCCTGTAAAACTGCACTTCTGAAAAGTATTCCACAGTACCTGCAGTTAATGATATCCATTCCAGATAAGTTGCTGGGTTTATAACCTGGTCAGAGGAATTAGAAGGAAGAAAATGAAAGCAAAAGTTTGATTTTGTGTTTTGTTTGTTTGTTTCTGTATAACTTGTTATAAGAAGTTAAATTACTAGTGCTCCTGTAAATGAGGTCACTGTGTGCATACCCCTCTGATCCACCCCTTCCTGCTTTGCTACAAGAAATGGCATGACTGTGCTACCCTATAAAAGGAGTGTAGTGTGGGGTGGTTGGGGATGAGAGTGGGTGGCTGGGCCCTTCCCCTGCTGAAAAAGAATAACCACAGATGAGAGAAACAAGGAGGTAAAAGCAGAAACAATCAGCCAGCAACAAATGCAGTAGCCCTGAAAGCTTATCCTAATGATAGATAAAACTGTAAAACCTGTATAGCACCACCTGTAATAACTTCACAGAAGATATACCCTGTAAGAAACACTTTGCTACAGAGAAAAATAAAGCAGTAACAGAATATATACCTTGCAAAAGACAATTTGAGTCAGAAGATTACAGCAGTAATCTGTTAGCACACACCTGCAGGCACACCCTGTAATAATGCAGCAGAAGGTATACCCAGCAACAACAATTTGAATCAGAGAAAAATAAAGCAATACAATGTTAGCAGCAAACAGTAACAATCCTCTGGTACAAAATAAAAATAACAACACACAGTAAATCTGCCTAGCAAAAAAAAGCCTTAATCCTTTTCCTTGCTCTGGTAAGGTTATTTGCTCTGTCCTTTCAAGCAACCTAGAAGAAAAGAGCTCAGGTGAAGCTAGGTGCCTTGACCGGCAATCCTAGTCTTCCACCTCCAAGATATCAACTAACCTGACCTTTTAACCCTTCCCTCAGTTGGAAGTTACTGCCAGTTTGTCAGCTGCACCCCCAGATACACACCTAAATCCCCTAGAAGAGCTGTGGGAGGAAAGTAATTAGCTCCTTCAGTGTGAGAAGGAGACTTTTTAATTTGTTTTATTTAGTTTTTGTTGACCGGGTAAGTGCACTAGACAAATCCTGCCTATTTTCAGGCATGACCTGGGGGATACAGATGAATGCCAACTGACCTTGAATCAGATTAAGCTGTTGGTGGTATTTTTAGCGAATGAGGGAAATTTGGCCAGCACACCGGGGAAACTTCCCTACACTTTTGCTGAAGTGCTGATGTGGCTGGGGAGATGGCCACTTGGCAGGAGCTGGTGGATGGTATGGACATCAGTGAGACAGAGGAGAGGGCCTCCTCTCCTGGTCTCAGAATGCAAGAGGCCTTTATGAATTTGAGTAAAACAGCAGAATTTCTGGGCCCGGATATTCAAACTGCGCCAGACTGTGGTGCAAGCCTGGGCACAGCACAACTTTGTTGCACAGGGGTGTGGCCTTGGCGATATTCAACGGAGCTGCGCTATGGTGCAGCAGCTTTGAATATCGCACCCTGGCCACCCCCACTGTGCATGGCACAGTGGCACTGCGCCAGCGCAGGTGGCCAGAGTGGAGCATGGAGATGCGCTAGCGCAAGTACCATTGCACCATGTACAGCACCTGCGATATTAAAAAGGGGACACGCAAATGGAGCCATAATTTATGCAAGGCACACATGGGTCCATTTGCATCTCATTATGGTGCCATTTGCATGTCATTAGCATGCAGGTACATTGATCCCTGACGACTTGTGCCTGGTGCCCTGCCAGGCAGCAGCCATCGGGGACTGACGCCCCCTACAGCCTGATCACAGGCATTCATCTAAAAGAAACCCATCCTGTCCAATATCCCTGGTGGTCCAGTGGACTGCTATGTGCCCTATCATGGGCATTTGTCTCCAAGAATAAGCCCCATCCTATATCCCTGGTGGTCCAGTGGACGCCTCTGCCGATCGCGGGCATCGGTGTCTCTTCGTCCAATATCCCTGGTGGTCCAGTGGATCGATCGCTGCCTGATCGGTGGGCATCTGTAAAGCATAAAATATTCCTATTACCATGGTGGTCTGGTGTACCCCCATCACCACCTGCCCACTGAGCCCCACTGCCCAGCTCCCCAGTCAGCCGGCAGGCAGCAGCACCACCACCTGCCGCCCGCTACCCACCAACTGACAGCTCAGTGAAGCCTGCACCCATTGGTTCTGGCGTGAGCCAATGGGTGTCTGCATACCATAACAACAGTCCAGATATGTGAATGAATTCATTCACATATCTGAGCTAATATTCCAGTATGGGCTGCATGCCCATTGGCTCATGCTGTAAACCAATGGGCGTGCAGCCCTACTGAGCTGTCAGTTGGTGGACGGCGAGGTGGCTGGGAGGTGGGGTGCTGCCACCGACTGGCTGACCGGGGGGGAGCGGGGTGGTGGGGCTCAGTGAGCAGGTGGGGAAGGGGGTACACTAGACCACCAGGGTAATAGGAATATTTTATGTTTTACAGATACCCACGATGAGGCAGTGATCGGTCCACTGGACCACCAGGGATATAGGAGGGGGGATTTAGCTACATGGATGCCCGTGATGGGGCATGGGGGGCGTCGCCAGGTGCGGCAGGAACTCAGGTGGCCACCCACAGGTGGCAGCTGCCGTGTTGTGCCCTGCAATGTGGCAGCTCACCTTTGGGTGGCCATCACTTGTTCCTTTTTTTTTTGGCTTAACTTTGTGCAGGCGCAGGTAGGGGTTGTGCATGCATGACTCTGCACATCCCGGGCTGAATGTCGGGCTGTGCAGCTTATGCATGGGCACGTCCCCCTACCTGTGCCTGCATACATTACTGATGCACTCCGGCGCATTGGGATTTGTGAGGTGCACTTTTCCCTTTTGAATATCGTGCCTGGGCGCATCAGTGGGTTGTGCATGGTGCAACATTGTTGCGCCATGCTCAACCCTCTTGAATATCTGGGCCATGGAGTTTATTTTGAATGGAAATGGAGGGGAAGATTGTTTGCCTTCCTAAAACATACCTTTGGAGAACGATTGTCAGGTTTCAACGGAAAATCAACAGATAAGTGGAAATCCTCTTTTTACTAGTGTTTTGGATCCTTTGGATATACCAGAGAAAAAGTTAAAAGTTCTAATGATACCAGAATTAAAAAAATAAGGATGTATGTGATAACAAGAGCTCCAAGTGTTTTGACAGCAATGCCAATAATTATGACGCAGAAGCATCAAAGAAAGAGGCTGCCCAGGCTTCAGAGCATCTCCCCTGTCAAATGCCAACTGAAAAGCTGACATTAGACCAGAAAGGATCAGCTGGCAGTAAAATCATGACCGATAGTGAGTGCCTAAAGCTGGTACCTTTTTATGTGACGAGTTCTGAGACCGATTTGGTTAAAGATGTAATTGCCAATAAACCAAGTTCTGTTGTTACGGAAGCAGGCTCAGCTGAGGAATTGGCCTCAGGAGACACAAGACAAGAAGGTAACAGGCAAGAAAAACTTTTCACAATTGGTTCTACTTTTTCATTAGGTGAAACCGAGGCAAGAGCTCACGGCCTTACTAAACAAATACTGGATGAGGGTGTTGCCTTCCAAACGGACCCACTAAAACAGGACCATGTAACAAACTTTTCTTTTTCTGCTAGAGGGCAGACTGTGAAAATTTCCTCAGAGGGATCTAAGCTCAAAAGGGTGGCTGTAATGTCTGCAAATCATAACTTGATTCCAGCTCCCCTATTACAAGAGGAGTCTAATCACCCACAAGCAACTCCTAAGAAGGTAAAAGACCAGTCTACTTCGGATCTTATTCAGTCTGCCTTCTCTATACCCTCAGAATCTAATACATCTTCTAAAATTTGGTCCCCTGATGTAGCCCTCTCTGAATCAGGGTGGAAAATGGGCCCCACGGGAATATGGATTCCTGACCCAGACTGGTCATCCCCCTCTTTTCCCTTCTCTCAGCAATCTACAGATTGGGCCCCTACTATCTCAGGCCCTGTCAGTAAGGTTCTGCCCTCTTCCTCAGACCAGGATGGTGGTACAGACAATACTTTAAAAGCAACTGGTTCAGGTCCTATTCAAAAAATGAACAGAGTCAAAGGATCCAGGAGAGAACCCTGAGGGCTCCTCTCACCCCAGACCTCTTCTATCTGATCTTTTTTCTCAAAAAAGAAAGAAGCAGCACCACAGAGGAACACTGCATGAATATGTTACAAGGGAGGCCTAGATATAAGGCCTGATCAAGTTTATGTAGGAAAACACCTTCTTAAGGAATCCTTGAATTTTTCACCAAAAGATGTCTTCGCTTTCATTAACATTTCTGGGGACGACAACTATGATATAAGCTTTAGATCCCCATTTCTGCTGGACCTTTTCTGGCAGACATGTAATCAGCTCAAGTTTTCTCCTTTATTGTCCCCCTTTCTAGTTATTCCCTTAACCCAGCCTTTAATAAAATTTGTGACAGTAATGTTCCAGAAAGAAGGGGTTCGTGAGGAGGACATAACTTTTTGGCTCTTCCAAAAATGTGAGGTGCTAAGTGCCCCCGAAGCTGTGTTGGACTCTGAACTTTTTTGGACTGAAAGCTGGAAATGTAAGGTTAAACTAAGACAGTCAAACAATGAAATTGAACATATCCCAAATTCCTTTACTTTGGGGAGGGACAGGGGAGTTTGTTTTTATTCCTGGGCAGCCCCAGGCTTGTTATAAATGTGGGGCCTGTAACCACTTGTCCAGCTCATGTGACACTCCCCGCTGTGAGATTTGTGGGGAGGTGGGGCATGGTAGTTTCCAGTATAATAATATGTTGAAATGTGAATTATGTGATGAATCGGGGCATGGATATAGAGATTTCCCGTGGGCAGCAAAAAATAAAGCCTCACTTATCAGCCCTGAATTGCTAATCCAAAAAGCATAGGATGAAGCCTTTGCTAAAACCCCCAAAAATATGAGATCTGATCCCCTTCCCTCCCCTCCCCTCCCCTCCCGGGGGCTCAAAAACAAAGAATCTCAGTATAAAGGTTATTCCTGAATCAGTTCCACCTGCAAATAAAGAAAATAGAAAAGCCCCCCCCCCAATCTGTCAAATGTGATTGACTTCACCCTGTGTGTTACCAGGAGGTAGAGGAACCTAAAATCTCAGTCCCTCCCCAGAAATAGGCCACCCCTCTGGATAAAAGCAATACTAGGAGTACAACACCCCTTGAAGACCCCCCTAACTTTGAAATGGAGAACTCCTATGCTATTTTGGATACTATGGAGGAGTGATTCTGATATGGAGATAGGAACAGCAGGCTGTGCACATACTTCCAGCAGTAATAAGATTGCCCAAGCTGATTATAAAGGGAAAAAAAAGAAAAGAAGGAAAAAAGGTCCTTAGGTAATACCTCTGGCTAATTTAAGTATTGGGTCTTTAAATTGATGCAGTTTACTGAATAAGTTAAAAAGACTTGCTCTTTTTTATTCTCTCTTTCAGGAAAAATGTAATATTTGTCTTTTATAAGAGACCTGGATATATATACAGCAGATCAATGTTGTCTCTTTTCTGCAGCGTGGATCTGGAGGCCTTCCTACTGGTCTTTTGGACAGGACTGGGCAGACTGGATGGGAATCCTTTTTAGTTCTTATGATTTTACTTTAAATAAACTGATAGATCTAATACCTGGTAGATTATTGATAATCAACAGTAAATGGTGTCATTTAAACTTTAGATTTATAATTGTTAATGGTCCACAGACCAAAGCAGGGAGAGTTTCTTTATTTAATACTATTTTACTTTTTCTAGCTACTACCAGTCACATTATTTTGGGGTGAGACTTTAATTGTGAACTCCCCCATCCCAGGGTAAGGACCACGGGAGGAAAAAATATATTGTGATTCCTCATCCCTGGGGAGAATTATTAAATTAGCTGATCTAAAAAATGGGATGAACTTTCAAAAGTCAGGGACACAATATACCTTTAGGAAAGGGAAATTAACCACTACTGCAGATTATATATTTTTTTTCAAATAGTTTACTATCCCCTTTTTATAATGCACTTCCCATTGAATTTTCAGACCATCTTATGGTTACTTTGAGATTTACTTCATCCCCCCTAAACAAAAGATGGGTAATAGATGGAAGCTAAATACCTCTGCACTAAAAGACCCATGGGTGGTAAAGGGCATGACCAGTCTCCTATGGGCTAGAACATCCGTGGCAGATTTATATAGTGATTTATGGGAATGGTGGGAGGATACTAAGGTAGATATTAAAAAATGGTTCCTAAACTATGGGAAATAAAGGCTGAAAACACATTTTTTTCATTATTTAAAACTAAGAGCTAAACTACAGTATTTATTCTCCGGGGCAAATACTTCTAGAGAAGACTTTTCCTCACAAATCGAGCAAATAAAAATAGAAATGAGGGCATACCAGTATGAGAGGGCTCAGACCTTGTGTACAGAGCTTTCTTTTGGGACACAAAAACACCCAATTGGAGACCCTTTTGAGGCCTTCAGGGGAAGGAATGCTATATCATGTATGGAAGATTTACAAGACGAGAAGGGGGATATCATAAACTCCAGTTTAGGGATTTATAATATAATTCTGAACTATGTGAGGACACAGGATTTTCAGGACCCTCCAAAAAGGACAGAAATAATTGATTTTTTACAAAAGTTGAGATCCCCCACTTTCCACATATAGAACTCCATAAGCTTGTTAACCCCATTTCAGTTTCTGAAATTTCAAAGGTTATTCTTTTGCAAAAATTAGGTACTTCACCAGGTCAAGATGGCTTGCCCTATGAGTTCTATAAATGTTTTTGTAACATCTTTGCAATATGTCTTGAAAGGTTTTTTTTTTATCTCTGCAGGAAAAACCCTCTATACCTACAAACTTTTCATCAGGCTTGCTGGTTTACCTCTTTAAAGGAGTGGATAAAGTAAAATTGATTAACTGGAGGCCTATTACAATTTTGTACTCCAATTTTAAAATACTATCTCAAGTATTAAATAATAGATTATGGCGAGTGGCCGGAGATTTGCTATACCCCTTGCAGTTTTGTGGTATTCCCAATAGGAAAATCCAAGGGTTCTTTAGTAATCCTTAGGGAGTTCATTGAATATGTAAATAGGTAAAAAAACAGAGTTGTATTCTGTCTTTAGATCAAAATAAGGCCTTTGATAGAGTTTCTAGGCCCTTTTTAATTTTAGTTCTAAAACATTATGGTTTACCGGTAGGTTTTATACAGTGGATTAAATTAATGTACGAGTCTGTAGTTGTATATCCAGTTACTAAAGGGAGGTTTAACCTTCCCATCTTAGTAAAATCTGGAGTGAGGCAGGGGTGTCCTTTAAGCCCCTTGTTATATGCTTTTTCTCTTGATCCCCTGCTTAGAATATTAGCCTCATCCAACCTTCTCCCGGGTATTTCTGGTAATCAGGGTGGGGATTCTGTGGTGGTACAGGACTATGCAGATGATATTTGTGTTTTTTTTATCTGATATAATACAAATCCCTACTGTATTACAATATCTTGCTAGTTATGGGAAGGTTTCTAATTCCAAATTAAATTTGGAAGAATCTAAAGGTCTCTTTATAGGGCCAGGAACAAGTAACCAAATAAATATTTTGGGTATTATTGTTTCTCCAAGCCTTTGTAAGATATTGGGTATCCTTTCTGGTTCTCAGAACTGTTCTTATGAAAACTGGAATATTGCCCTAAAAAGGGTTGCATTAAAGGTACAGAGGTGGAAAGGGTGGAGACTTTACAAAATTAAAAGGATCCATATTATAAAAAAATTTCTGATATCAAGGTTACTATATATTGCTATGTTTTTTTCTCCCCCTATAGGTTTAGAAACTCATTTATATGATTGTTTTTTCTCTATGTTATGGGGTAGTAGATTGAACCCCATAAAGTGCTGTTTTACTTACTTACCTATAACTCAAGGTGGACTGGATATGGTGGATCCTATAGTCTTGTTCTATGCTTTATTTATTTCACAAAATCTGAATTTTGAACCTCTTAACCCAGTGGGTGTACAACACTTATGGATTAAGAATAATTTTTATAGCTTTTTTGACATATGGGATATTCTGCTTCCCAGACTCCCAAATCACATTTATGTCCCATTGTATTTCAAACCTTCTCTCTACAGCTATTTAAATGGTCAATCTCTCATTCAGTGGTAAGAGAACATGCTGAGGCTAAATTATACAAGATTATTCTGGGGAAGATTCACCCAGTTGAAGCAGAGTTTGCAAATTGCCACCCTTCCCTAAAGAAGTTTGTTATTAAACAACTGAATAATGAGAGAGTACCCCAGCATATGTGGGAAGTTTTGTGGCTTTCAGCCTATGAAAGATTAAATATTAAAGGTAATGCAAAACATAAAATGATGTGTGAAAGGTATTGCCCATATCTTCAGTGTCATGCTTTAGAAGAAACAATGGGTCATTTTTTATTTAATTGCTCTTATGTGAAAGGTTTATGGCTTTTTCTGAGTCAAAAATTGGAATTTAAGTGGTTGTTAAAATTAGATTATCAAATGCTGTTTTTTTTTCACATCTTCTTACCCATTATGACCATGGTACTTTAGTAGTCCTTTTCTGTTGTCTCAAGTTTTGTATTTGGCAGGCCCGATGTCAATGGGTCTTACAGCAAAAACGTATGTCTTATGATACCTTATATACTGTATATTAGTCATGGAAGCAATGAGATCAGTTTACTTAAAGGACAAAGCTATTAATACCTCTCAGAAAGTGTTTCAGTGGTGGAAAGGATTATTTATTTTTATTAAATATAAGTAAATGGGAACTATAAATAATAAGAGTTTTTTTTTGTTTTGTTTTTTGTTTAGTATGTTTTGTTGTAATAAGCTTATACTTGTTTAGATAAAGATATGTGTGAAATAATAATTTATTCCTTTTTCTTTACAAATGCTAAATGATTTTTTAAATGTACTATTAATGTGAAATATTACAACTTTTTGTTTTGATGTGCTTTCAATAAAAACTCCCCTGCACTTTTCGATAAGTGCCATGGGATGTTTAACATCTACCTGAACTATCACAAATCCAGGCAGTTGGGACCTCGGTTTAACATCTCATCCAAAAGACAGCACCTCAGAAGTGCAGCACCCCTCTCATGCTGCACTTCAGTGTCAGTACTGGGATATTAACCCAAGTGGCAGATGTGGGAACTGAACCCACAGCCCTCTGATTTCTCAGCCTCAGAGGCAAGTGTGCTACCTACTGAGCCACTGACACTTCAACACCTCTGAGACAAACAAAAAAAAAACTTTCAGCAAAAACAAAATAAAATAAAATAGAGGCAAAGAGTAATTTTGCTTAGCCTAATGATAAAAGTCTCAAAAATTTGGACTCACTAATTATATTGTGGGAAGGTGGTTACTATTTTATTTTTTTAGTCTTTAGTAACTGGGTAAGGCCCACTAGGCTCAAGTGCCTGTTTTCAGGAGTGACCTGGGAGCACTGGGAAGTTAAGTGACTTGTTCAGAGTCACAAGGTAGGCAAGTGGAGGTTGTGAGAATCAAACAAAGGTCTGGTCTGCTGGATGTGCCAAGCTTGTTCACAGCTCATTACTCTAACCTTTAGGCTATACTGCCAGCTATGATAATGCAGTCCTTTTTGTGAGGAATGTGAATTGTCTCTAATGATCACAGACCTATTTAAATGTGGGTTTTGTAACTATTTCTTTATAGTACTCCTGATAAAGTGCTAGGTGCGAAACTGTTGAGAGTTTTGTGCCGTCTGTCCACCTTTTGTATGTTTCACAAGTATGTACAGTGTTTATATTAAAGAAGAATGTCTGCTACCCATCCAGTCAGACTAGTAGCTTAATGAATGACTACAAAGGGAACAGATGAAGAGAAATGATTCGGGAGAAATACCAAGTGTTCCAATTAAACCCTTGCTGGTGCTTTGTAATATTCTCCATATGATGATCTAGTCATATCTAGTAGACTTATTTTCATTGATGTTAGCAGTTGGGAAAGGCTTATTTTTGAAAAGGAATTGTGACACCCAAATGTCTGTCTGTTTGCAACTTCTCATTAAGTGTTGGTAAAACATGCTTTGTCCTGGACTTGCTGTAACACCACAAGATTATGCTGTTCTGTTATTGTGAAGGCTGTTATTTGTAAAGTGGAGATAAAAACATTTCAATAAAATACAGCTGAAAAAAGGAAAAGAATAATTTTTACATGACATATTTTAGCCTTTGATTTTTTTTTCTCTCTGCTAGATGCCAAGAATGTGGTAAGGTAACACTGAAATAGGCAAACCCCATAAAATAGGGTGAGTCTGGCTGGCCTGGTGGTACTGAGGGTTGAGGTACTGGACGCCACACCTTGTGGTGCGCCAGCGACCTGGGTTTGTGAATGACCTTGGGTTGTCAAAGTGCCAGCATGGGGGGGGATGGAGCAGAATTCAGCATGTCAATGGGCAGCTTTTCTCTCCCAAGGGTGGTGGGGGGTGTTTGGTGCACCCCCCATAGTTCCGCTCCCATTGGGTGGAGGTACGGTGAGTAACGTAGGTGAAGAGGGGGCAGCAAAAGTATCAGGAGGTGGAAGGGGCTGAGCTGGTGCCACGGGGTGTATAATATGCCTCCGCACACTCACACTGCGGTTTGCTGGGGCCTCGGGGCATCAGGGGAGAAAAACAGTAAAGTACCTATGTGTCCCCATCACCAGTTGGCAGGAGGAGGTGACAGGGACCAAAGAGCTATAAAAAAATAAATAAAATAGGGCGAGTCTGTTAAATAATACCGGCCCTATAATGTTTTTCAGAATATGGGCAGAGCCTAAATAGGGCAACTATGCTTGTTGACTGGATCCAGATAAGGCTGCTCAGCAGTATAGGCAGTGCCCACATAGGATATACAGGCATTATGCAATGGAAGGAGGAAAGGAGACTGTAGCTGAAGTTTTCATAAAAACTAGGGGACCTGGACAAGAACCGTAACCTATACAGCAAAGGCTTTCAGCTATATAGTTATTAACACATTGATACTCAGTAGGCCTTTCAGTGACCTATGTAATTATTAATATATTAAGAGGTATAACATGCAAACAGATTGGTTAACTAGGCAGAAACAGATCAGAAGTTGCAGTGAAATACTTATGCAATGAAATCATTTAAAGCCAGCTTTATCATGTAGCACAATATAACAGCAAGGCACATATGCAGCTATGGTCTGCACCTAGATGTCCCTGTCATGCTAAGACGAGATGAGAGTAACAAGAGTACTCACAAAGAAATAAAGGGGGTGCACATTGCACTGGCAGAGTAGGCAGTCAGTGGTTGAGTCCACAGCTGTCATTCACAGTATGATGCCATCAACTTTCAAACATACGACATTGCAAGCAGATTAAAGCCTTTATCGTCTATCTAGTCTGCTGAATGTGCAGCTCTGCTATGAGATTTCAGTAGATCTGCCCCCTTCCTCCCCTTCCCCCACCCATCTCAGAGTTCCTTTTCTCTCTCCTCTTCCACCATCCCCTGTGCTCAGTGTGATTTTCCCTATAAGTCTGTCCCACCCACTTTTACATCCACCTAGAGTCTTGGCTGAAACAAACTTTTCTGGAAGCTTATTCCATCCTGAGACCACCCTTTCAGTGAAAAAATGATTCTTTGCATCTCTTTTAATTCCCCTCCTTCCAACTTTAGATGATTCCCCTTGTTATCCCTGCACCCTTTACTATAAACAAGCCCTCAGTGTTGACATTGTACACTTAAGGTATTTGTAAGTTTCTATCATGTCTCCGGCTGTCATCTCTCCCTGTGTGTACATGCCAAGATAATTTATTATATCCTGATAGGGCTTGTCCTGTAGGCTCTGAACCATCTTGGTCAACCAATGTGGCACACCCTCCAGCAAGTTTATATTCGCTTTAAGGTGAGGATGCCAGAACTGGATCCCTACTTCATTTGCAGTTTCACCAGCAATCTATACAGGGACATTATGGCCTCCTTCTTCCTAGATGTGAACCCCCTTGCTATGCAGCCTAGCATTCTCATAGCTTTCACTGCCACTTTGCTGCTTTGCACGGATTGTTTTAAGTCTTTGGTGATGATTACCTCTAGATGTCTCTCCTCCTGTCTCTACTACTTTCACCCCCTCCAAACTAGTACCCCTCCCTCGGCCCCCCCAAACTAGTACTCCTCCCTCGGGTTTCTTCTGCCAAGGTGCATAACCTTGCAATTTTTGGTGTTAAAAGCTAGTTGTCAGGTATTTAACTATCTCTCCAATTTTGCCAGGTGCTCTGGTAACTCCCTTCTCCCATTCTCTGTATCCACTGTTCCACAGAGTTTAGCAATGTCCGCAAAGAGGAAATTTTTACCCCAATCCCATCTGCTAGGTCCCCAGTGTAGATATTGAATAACACAGGGCCAAGCACAGAACCCTGTGGTACTCCACTGGTGACTAGCCTAGGTTGTTCACCCTTTACTTCAGCCCACCACAGTATGTCCTGCTAGAGCTTAGAAATCTTAGGAACTAGAAGGGAAATACATTCTTGCTGCGTGATGCCTTTCAGGATGGCATCTCTATACTTAGTTTATTTATTTTTTATTTTATTTATTTTTGTCTTTGGTAACCAAGTAAGTCCCACTACACACAAGTGCCTGTTTTCAGGGGGAACCTGGGAGTGCTGGGTAGGTTAAGTAACTTGCTCAGAATCACACAATATGCAAGTAGAGATTGTGGGAATCAGACTCAGTTCTGCTGGATGTACCAATCTCAGTCACAGCTTATTACGGTAACCTCTAGGCTATGCCGCCAGCCAGGCATGCACTATTCCTATAATTTTGTGTCTGAATAACTAGCGTTTGTCACCCTTGCATTTCCCAAGGATTTCAGTTCTGCAATGTGACTGTAGATCAACAGCCTGGGTACAGTACTAAAAAAATCTAGCTGGCCTGGTGTTGCTGAGGGTTGAGGCACTGGAAGCCACACCTCATGTACACTGGTAATGTGGGTTCGGGAATGACCTCAGGTCATTGGGGTGCCAGCATGGGGGAGCAAAAGGAAAGGGGTTGAGTGAGCTGCCAGGCTGCTTTCATCTCCTGGGGGTGGTGGGTTGTCATCCCTCCCATAGTTCCATCCCCACTGGTTGAAGGTCTGGTGGGGTAACATAGGTGCAGGGGGACAGCAGTACAGGTGGGAGAAAGGGGCTGATCTGGCTTCCAGTGTATGTGAACACCTCTATGTGCATGTATTGCCATGTGTCAGGGCTCCAGTGGGGGATATGGGAGAAAACCCAGAAAAAAACACCACAGTCTATATAAAAAATGTATACTTTACTCAATGGAGTTACAAATAGATATTAAAAATACTGGCACCAACTGAGCTGGAAAGCACAACAATGCCCCTTCCCCCTCCCCAAAAAAAGAAATGTATACAATTAAACCTGCTGTCACCCTTTATTTTTGCTGTGTGGTTCCCCCAGATGGCTGGATACATTTAAAGAACACAAATGTGTGCTCTCAGATCTGTGAGGAGACAAAAGTACATCTGCCTGCATACAGTAGGTCCTGTCCTGCTATGCACATTCTTGGCCATCACAAGGATCTCTGCTTTCCATTCTATTGCCTAAGATTTCTATTTGCTAGATTGAGACTGAAGAAGAGAAAAACCCTGCCTACTGCAGGATTTGGCTGCACTATAACTGAGTATAACTGCGGGGGAGGAGCGGCTTCTTGTGGTCCTGAGGCCTGGTATCCATGAATCCATCGATCATTGGGAGAAGGGCCGGAGACTGGCCAATAAAACCCTCATGACCCCTTTCTACTAAAATAGCTCCCAACGTGTGCTGGAGAGAGATGCTGCTCATAAGTTCAGGTCTCTAGCTCCCATTTCTTTTATTGCATTGGGGCAGGTTCTTCCTAAGCCCCACCAGTTATGGGATATGGCCACTCAATAGGTAGAGCTGCAGGGGCAGGCATGGCTTCTTTTGTCCCTGGTGCCTGGCATCCCTGAATCTGGAGATCATTGAGAAGGGACTGGACACTGACCAGTAGAACACTTGTGACACCTGTTCACTAAAGCAGCTCCTGAAGAGTGCTGGGGAACAGACACCACTCGTAAGTTCAAGTCTCTTGCTTCTGTTTCTTATTTTTTTTTTATTTCATCAGGCTCCTCCTAAGCCCCACCTACTGAAGGATGTAGCAGCCCAAAGGAGCAGCAGTGGGGATGCATGTATTCTTTTTTCCCAGGTCTCTGGTGTCCCTGAATCTAATGATTGTTGTAGGGGGAGGCTAAAAACTGGCCAGTGGAACCATCACTTTGCTTCTTTCCACGAAAACAGCTCCTGACAAGTGCTGGGAGAGAGATGCTGCTCAATTTTTAACTGAGTATTGCAAAGGGGAGGTATTTCAAGAGTGTCTTAGTTGATCAATAAACAGGATTTTATTCCTTTTTGTAGCATACAGGAACAATCAGACAGTTCGATATCTAAAGCAGTATTTTATTGTCAATTTTAACTGCCATGAGTACCCATTTTGAGGTTGCTCCTAAAATAATATGCACCCTACCCCAGATAGACTAATTTGGTATATATGGGCATCTGTTAGTATGCCCCATATACACCTAGTCCTTATCTTCAGGTTTTCCTGACACAAGTCCTTTGGTGACTGCACAGTGGTCTTTAGTCTAGTGGCAAGAAAAACCTTGTGACTTGCCTGAAAGAAAAACAGGCAGCAGTTTAGCAAACAGCATGAGTTTCTGTCAGGGAGGTCATGCAAAAGCAACCAAAAAGAAGCCCAAATTCTAGAAAAGTTACACCTGGCATAACAGCACTTGCGCCAAGTTGAATGGAGCAAGTAGCAACTTACACCAGCAGTTGCAACATTTGTGATTCTACAAAGTGGCCTGCGACATGTCACAGGCCACTTGCACCAAACAGCTGTTACGTTGGCAGTTGCACCATAAACCCCCTGTGGCATGGTGCTCGGGGGTTTACAGCAGCAGTTGTGCCCCATTACAGAAGGGCAGCAACAAAGTCCCCAATGTTGGGATTCTACAAGAACCCCTGCAGGAGAACTGGCAATGTAAGTTACACCAGCATTTAGCTGGTGTAGCTTACATTCGTCCTCTGAGGATCCTGTAGAACTCGGTCCATGTGCTCTCCCCCCATGCCCAGATCACCGCCGTTGGTGCCCCAATGGGCATCTCACACATTCCCGCCCCATCCCTTGTACTGTACTTGCCCCCCCATATCCCCATACTGTAAAGACCCTGCCTTTACTATATGTGGGTATGGGGGGGCAATATCTGATTAATTTCTGAGCACGTCTTTTCTGTATGCACTCCTACTGAACACAGTCAGTGGCTGGCCATGGAGGTGAGAGGTGGGTTGTGCAAGTTGCCAGCTGGGGACGGGTGGAGAGGTGCTGGTTGGGCTGACACAGCTGGGTGGGGGGCCACTAGACTACCAGGGCAGGGTATTTGCTGCATCTGCAGCCAGCGACTCAGGGTTCTGGGCACGGGTGGGGGGATGACAGCACTGTCCTGTGGGGCATGTTGCAGTGGGGGATTTGGGAGGTTGGGGGTGTGGGCAGTCCTGCAGGGCATGTTACAATAGGGATTCAGGGTACTGGGGGTGTTGGCAGTCCTGCGGTGCATGTTACACTGGGGGATTCGGGGAGCTGGAGGTGTGGGCAGCCCTGCGAGGCTGATTACAATGGGGATTTGGGGGCAGTTGGTGTGGGCAGCCCTGCAGAGTGTCAATGTGGCTTGCTGGGTGTGGGGGACTTGCAATATGCAGTGTGCTAGTTGCAGCTTACAACATGCTCTCCAGGTGCACCCTCTGGTCAGTGTACCTAGCCGCATGTTGCAAGTCACAGGACTTAGCTTTGGTGACCCTGCCCCTTCTAGAATAGGATACAGGGTCAATGTCGCAGTTGTGGGTTGCGCAAGTTGCATTTGGCAGTGACATGTGTCACCTTTCTAGAATCAGGCCCAGCATTCTTAAACTGGGTCATGAGGACAGCGGATAAAGATCAGGTGGTAGATTTACTCTACTTGATTTTCAGCAAAGCCATCGACTCAGTGTCACACCAGGAGCTGCTGAAGAAGCTAGAGGTCTTGGTAGTGGGGAAGGAGTTAGGTGTGTAGGGCATTGGTTGGGGGAAGCAACAGAGGGTGGTAGTTAATGGGGACAGATCAGAGGATAGCATGGTCATGAGTGGAGTGCCACAGATGTCAAGTGTGGGACCTGTCTTTTTCACTGTGTTTATTAGTGTAGCCCCTAAAAGGGCGACGAGCATACAAACACCAACTTGGCTTAACTGACCTTCTGACAATGTCGTGTGTGATACTCAGACACTCTTGGGCATTGCAGGGCTACAAAACAAGGGGTTAGCTAACACAGCAGACTCCAATAATAATAAGTAAAGGTCCACAGGAATTATAAAGCCTACATTGAATCTCTTTATGTCTCAGCTTATAGAGTCATAGAAATCTGTCAGCAGAAAAGGACCCCTAGGCCCATCCAGTCTGCCCGTAACCTCCCCTCTCCTGGGAAGATCCCCTACATCCCTTTCCAACCTGCCCCCATCCATCAGTCCAATGTGCTTGTCCCAGGCCCTTAAAATTCCCCCACTGTATCCACCCTCACCACCCATTCCGTCAGCCTGTTCCATGACTGTACCACCTTCTCTGTTAAAAAAAACTCCCCCGATATCCCCTCTGAATCTACCTCCCTCTAGTTTGAGGGTATGACCCCTATTGGAATTGTTCTTACTCAACTTGAATATGCTGTCAATTCTCATTCTGTTTATGCCCGTCAAGTATTTGAACGTCTCCACCATATCCCCCCTCTCTCTCTCTGCTTCAGTGAGAAGAGGCCCAGTTCCTCCAGCCTCTCCTCATATGACCTCCCTTGCAGCCCCCACACCATTCTGATCACTCTTCTCTGTACCCTATCCAGGTTGTCCTTGTCCCCTTGCCTATATGGCCTTCAGAACTGGACTCAATATTCCATGTATGGTGTGACCATGGTTTTGTACAGTGGCAGGATCACCTCCCTCCTCCTGCTTGTGAAACTCCTTCCTATGCATGCCAGCATGCTTATGGCCTTTCCTGCTACTCTGTTGCATTGACTCCATACTTTTAGACTGTCTGAGATGGTTATCCCCAGGTTTCTTTCCTGCTCTGTCTCCAATAGTTCCTTCCACCAAGTTGGTATTTCGTCTTTGGGTTGTTACACTCTAAGTGCATAATTCTGCACCTTTTTGTGTTGAACCATAATTATCACCTTTTTGACCACTCCTCCAGCCTGGCCAAATCCTCCCTCATATCCTCCACCCCCTTTCTGCTGTATCAACCTTGTTACTACAGATTTTCATATCGTCCGCAAACAGACACACCTTCCCCTGTAGACCCTCTGTGATGACACCCAATCTATATATTGAAAAATATGGGTCCCAACACAGATCCCTGGGGAACCTCAATTGTCAGCCTTTCTTCCTTCAAGTGCACCCCATTTACTACGATCCTGACAGCTGAACACAGTATTCCAGATGCCGCCACCAATTGTCTGTACAGTGGCATCACCACCTTCTGTTTTCTACTGGTGATGTCGGAGCCTAAGATTAAGTGTTTTTTGAGAGACTCTAGATGAGGAAGCTGTGGTTGGTGGATGGAGCGCTGCACACTACTCTTTTGTGAAAATTCAGCAGCAGACTCTATTCTTGCCAGTTTTCTACTATGACAGGTATGCCATCTATGCTATAACAGTGCTTTCCAGTCTATCTTGTGAGTTCCATCAACTTGGTCAGACATCTCAAAATATACGTTCTTCTTACCCCTAGGAGGAAAGCCAAAGGTGGCAGTGGGACCAGATGGTGTGGAGAGGCCCTTCGGGAAGGCCTGAGTATATGAGATGCCACCTGAGAAAAAGATATGCTAAGAAGGAAAGCTGATACTGAAGTTTCCAATCCTGCTAATGTTATAATGTTGTAAACTAAACTTTGGATACAGCTTACTGTTAAAATGTCAGGAAATCGTGAAAATGGAGAGATAGTTGTAGGAGCGTTTGAGTATTTTCTCCGTTTCTCCGCTTCTCCATTTCTTTTATTGTGTGTTTTTATGTGTTTATTTATTAAGAGTAGATAAAAACAAGCGTTTAATTTTAATGTTTAAAATTGCTTTTTTTGTTTTTTTTTAAAAGATTACTTCCTAGCTTTCTTTTCTTGTCATGATTGGCTTTTATAATCACATGTCCTTTTTGTATATATGCGCCTGCATGGTGTTCCTTCTTTAGATTTGCCTCTCGGTGAATGAGGAATGGGTGCAGTTGCTCAGTCTTATCTGCTTGGTTTTTATTTACATGATTTATGCTGCACGTTTCTTTGTGGTGATTTGACCTTTTAAATTTACTTGCTTGAAATCTTAAAGTAGGATAATCTCTCTTGTTTTTTATAACAGCAGTTTTTACTAACTTTGTACACTCTGAAATTATTTGCCTTAATTAATGGTCACTGATTATATTTTTTTCTTTAAATTTTGTTTTAGGTTCTTTACTGTTTGGTATTTTTCTGGCTACTATTTGGGTATCAGTGTTGTCTGCCATTTGACTATATTGGAAGGAATCTCGAGCAGAGAAGTTTTAAAAAGATAATTTGGTTCACATCTGAGATAACAAGCCACTCTAAACTGTTTTTTCAGCCATTTTTCTGCCGTTTTCCAATAGCTATTTTGCCGTCAGAACAGATCTAATTTGAACTGAGTACGATTGGACTGTATTAGTTAACTCCCTTGCGATCTTCAGTGAGGTCTTGGTTTGACATGTGTTTTGTCTTTACTGATCAAAATGGTATTTACAAGGAAATGGGCTCTGCAGGCCCGAATCATTATGGAAGATACTTCTAATGTGCCTAATGACCCTAAAGTGCCTAATGTGGTTAAAGTTGGCATGGAAAAACAGCACAAAAAGTATAAAGTGAACGCTGCACATATGAGACAGTCTAAAATCACAGGCCATCGGAAATGTATTAATAGTTATGAGAACGTTTCCACTCCTGTAACTCAACATGACACTAACTTAGTGACATCCTGGGACTCTTTTGCAGCTGCTATGGAATGTAATACTCCTATCAAAACTGTTAAAGTTGGTTTTTCATCATGTAGTATTACTGAGTCATTACAGCAGTCCTCTTTGATTTTTCCTGATACTCAGAATGTTATTATTGCCTCTGATGCTCCTAATAATGATTTCAGTGATTTAAAAATGAATAACTCCAGCAATAGTGCTAATAATGATGTTAAGATGATGGGTGATTTTGTAAATGAACATAAGAGGAGAAGTAGACTTTATGGGATGGATGCTTTGGGTTTCCCTTCTGATATTTCATTAACAGCTCCTGTATCTGATAGCTTGTTGGAGAGTTTATTAGGTTCTGATACTCTGGAATCCTTAGAGTATTCCAGGAAGTTAGTAGATTTGTAAAGTAAGCTAGATAGCAATTTAGATTCAGTTTGTACAATCCCAAGCCCATCGTCTGGGATAAATGATAAGTTTAAAGCTATCTCAGCAGACCTTCAAACTACAATTAAGGGTATCAAGTTGCTTGATGCACCATATATACACCTTAATAGATCTCAAGCTGCACTGATTGATTTGGTGGTAAATCCAGGATTTGTCGGCTCCCCCATAAAGATACCAAGGATTGAATTCACCTCAAAAAATAACTTGATAGATTTTGGCAGTAATAATAAATACCCTACATCCCTGAATAATGATTTGTTACATATGCTTAAATCTACTTTTTCAGTGAATGTATTTATTATGGAACAACTAATAGTAATTAAAGAAGATTTGAAGACGGTTAACGTTGGTTTATTTAATAATCAGATTTCCATTGATAATTTAAATAATAAGATGGAAACTTTCAATCAATCTCTGGAGAAATCAATTTCTGTTCAGGTTCTTGATGAAGAGGGACTTGTATCTAAGGATATACGGGATATACGGGATCAATTTTCTATACTGATTATTCCAGATACTCCCAAAATATCTAAAACTAAAAAAGGGGAAAAAAAGAGCTAAAAAAGGGGAAAGAAGAAAGAAAATAAAAAAATTAAAAGGTGAAGGTAGTTCAAGAGGTAATGGTGCTGATGGCCCTTTAAAAACTAGAAAAAGTGTTCAGGATGATGGAGGTAGTATTGATGATCTTTTAGTAGCTAATAATAGTTCTCAGGATAATGGAGGTAACTTGCAGGTTAAGAAGGCAAATGGGGCCTATATTAACGTAGTTAAGACAGTATCTAAGATTAACCAGACAAATAAATCTGATCTAGGGAAAATAACTTTCCGAGCAGAGTCAGGACCTCCTTGTATATCCACTCAGAATCCATCAAGTGTCATTGGTAATTCAGAGGAGAATTTGGAGACGAATTTAAATAATCTGGAAAAAGAAACTGGACATTTTCTTACTGAGTGCTCAGCAACGGTAAAGGGTTTAACTGGATACATCAGATAACAATAATGATCATCCAATGCAAACAATCAGGCAGATTGGTAATTATTGCAATTTTGATTATTTGTTAAAGACAACACATAGTGGGATAGATTTCCCTCTATTAAGAACTGAGATAAGTAACAAGGGAAACAATCATCTTGAAGGTAATTTACCCGCAATTATCTTAAAGGGTCCCTCCAGCTGGATACAAGGATCTGATTTAGAACTTAAAAAGCAACTAATTGTTTTATTTAGGGTTAATATGGGAGTTTCTATGACAGAACTGGATATACAAAGTGTTAAGCCCAGTGATGATGAATCAAATGTCTCTGTTTGTGATATTATTTTATTCTCACCCAGATTAGCCAATGATATTTGCTATAATAGTAAAACCTTGCAGGTTTTTGGACTACATGTGAACTTTGAGATTAGAAATCTTTTTACTAAAGAGCTACTGAGGGGAAAACAATTCTCCACTGTTTGGCTTAGTATCTTTGGCATCCCTGATATTCAAAATGAAACTAATAAGAAATTAAAGGGAGTGTTTTGTAACTATTTTAATAATATACTAGGAATACCACTTGGTAGGGATGGAATTTTGGAAGTGAACAGAAATCCAAATGGTAGTCAAATAGACTTATTAATAAGGGATTTGTGAATGGCTGATTTAATAGAAGCAAAATAAGGTATTTTGGATAAAATGTGTTTCCATATGGTAACGTGGGAGGAGATTCGGAAAAATGCTGTATCAAATAAGCTGGTAGAACCTAATATTGTGGCAAATTGCCAAATTAGTACAAATAATGAATTTCAAACTTTGGTAGATGAATCGGAATGACTCTGAATTGGACCTTATGAGTCTCCTAATGAGAACGTCTTTACACAGATAAATGATAGGACGCCTCTAGTTCTCTCCTGGAATATTGCTGGCTGGCAGACTAAAACAGCAGATAGCTCTTGGGTTAATTTTGTAATTCAGTTTGAAATCTTATGTTTCCAAGAAACATGGTATGGGACTGGTGATTTAATTAATATAAATGGGTATATAACATTCTCTCATCATAGTTATAAGGGGACAAATTGTGGCAAGAATTCAGACGGGATTGCTACACTTTGTAGAATCTGCCCTGATTTAAAGGAAAAGGCTTTATGTATTATGCCAAATCTCATTTCTGTTTAATTTAAAAAATTGAAACAGAATATGATAATTGTGAATGTATATTTCCCACCACATGGCTCAGTGCATTATAGTGATGGAGTATGGTTGGTATTAAAAAATGAGATAAACAAATATAACTAAACTTTCACTAATACAAATATTCTGGTTATAGGGGATTTTAATGCCAGAATAGGTATTTTCGATGGATACACAGATAATTCCCTATTTATATATGATTCTAAGTATAGTTTTCTAACCAGAGCCTCTATGGAAACAGCTGTTAATAAATCGGGTTAAGATTCTAATTGAATTAATTTTGGAATTTAATTTATCCTTTAAATGGCCGAATTTATGGCGATGAAATAGGGAATTACACATACATCAAAGCACATAATAAAACAATGCTTGACTTGGCTCTTTGGTCGGGTGATGTTAGATTTTGGTCTTCTTTGTATATCCCGAGTAGAGCTGAAAGTGACCATTTTCCCTTATTGTTATGCACTGAACAGTGGGACGTTGTGGTGAACAAGGTGTCGTTTGTGGTTCCACTTGAAAAAAGAACTGTGAAACGAGTCAGATGGGACAGCTATTTAGAAGGGAATATAAGAGAACAGATTTTATTATTTGATAATGTATTAACTAAAACCAAAGATTTAACTCAAGATGTAGTAGTATTATGGGACTTGGTGGAACATCTTTTTAAAGACCTAAGAACAAAAATTTACAAAGAAGTAATAATAACTCAGTCTAGAAAAATTCAAACTTGGTTTGACCAGGAATGTTTTCTGTTTAAAAAGGAATTAAGGAGAATAATGAGATATGCAAGACTACAAAGGAATGTACAAATAAATGAGCAGGTTAAAATGAAAAAAAGGAATATAAACAATTATTAAAAAATAAGAGAAGTGAATTTCAAAGAACAAAATGGTCTTTAATGTTAGAAACTATTAGAATAAAAAATGATAAGGGCTTCTGGCTGCTCAAGGTTCTATAAATAGTAAAATTAATGCAGATTGGTATATATTAGAATCATAGTGGATTGATTATTTTGGGAAGATATTTTATGACACAGATATATGTGAGACAGAAGAGATTGTTCAAAATACAAGTTGTCAGTGTAAAATTACTATTAAAGATGTATAGTTTGCAGTATATGTGATGAAATCTAATAAGGCTCCTGGAATAGATAAAATACCAGCAGAAGTTTACAAATGTAATGCTCCTTTTTGGAGCAACATACTCTGTTATTGTTTTAATAAATGGATAGAAGTTCTTTCATTCCTTATTCTTGGAAAGGAGTGGTAATTATACCCATACATAAAAAGGGAGATATGGGCGACCCCACTATGTACCGTCCTATTACTTTGCTAGATGTAAGTCTTAAAATTTTTACACATATTATTTTAAATCATTTAAAATGTCAAATTCAATTAACAGAGGGATTTAGCAAGGCACAATTGGGTTTTTGCAGTGGGTCATCAACAATAGACAGCTGCTTTATCCTGAACCATCTAATTCATAAATATGTCAAAATCAGAAAGCAAAAACGATATGCAGTATTTATCGATTTGTCTCCTACCTCTCAATTATGGACCATTATGTATGAAAAAGGAATAGATAAGATATTAATTTTAATAATCATTGAACTTTATAATAAAACTTGGGCACAGATTAGATATACCAGTGTGGGGGAAACATCTATCCCTATTTGAACAAATCGTGGGGTAAGACAAGGCTGTTTATTACCCCCTACTCTGTTTAATTTATAAAAAGATTCTGTCATTAGGAAGTTAGAACAAAGAGATTTGGATAGGCCAAAGGTAAATCAGAGGTGTATTTCTATTTTGGCCTATGCTGATGACCTTGTAATGATCTATCAGACCAAAAAAGGTCTCCAAAGTCAAATAAATGCTTTTCAAAGGAGCATTGAGGATCTGAAATTAAAAATAAATTTGACCAAAACTGAAACTATAACTTTCAGTTCTAATATTGTTAAATCCCACTTTAAATTTGGCAAACATAATTTAGATGCAACAAGACAGTATACATATCTGGGTCTAATTTGTACAAATAATGTTATGTGGAAACAGCATAGAGATATGGTACATAACAAAATAAAAAAAAACTATGAATGGGTTAAAGAAATTCAGTTGTACTTATGGGGGCTTCTCAGTAAACCCATTACTGAGAGCTATTAAAGCTAAAAGCTGGACACAGATGTCGTATGCATCTGAAATTTGGAATTGTAAGGATGCTGAACAATGTATGATCCCAGTTTACAAGGTCTTACACTCAGAAATACGAATTCCCCAATCTTGTCCAGCAGTATATTTGCGAGCAGAATTTGGACTGATTAATGTAAATGCACTGAAAGAAGGTAGAAAAATAAAATATTGGTTACATTTAACAAGAACTGATAAAGATAATTTAGTTAAGCAATGTTTTTTAGAACAACTATTGTGGACTAAAAATGATTGTGGGAAAAAGTGTTGGCTGCAGGACCTCTATAAGAAATTAGATTAATATGGGTTGAATTTCTTAAAATCATATTTTGTAAAGAATATTAAGATAAATAATAATTACAAATCTTTCATCCAAAATAAGGTGAATAAATATTGGAAAAAAAGACAAGATATGGATAATATACATCTATCTAGATAGTCTAACTGGTACGCCCCTAATTCTAAATACATAGGCCCAGATATTCAAACTGCACCCAAAAAGTGCGCAACAGCAGGAACAAGCGCAAGTCCATTGCACCCATGTGCAAGAGGAGCGATATTCAAAAACTGCACAGGTCAAGATGCGCCTACAGCCGACGACTGAATATCGCACCACCTGTGCCATAGCGCAACTAGGGAGGTGAAGCTGAGCATATCTGATGCGCCATAGCACAACAAGGAATGTTCAGCTGAGCAGTCCAGATGTGCCATAGCGCAACCAGGGATGCCCACCAGCAGCAGGGCAGCAATGCAACAGCACAACCAGGGATGCAGGGGCCCACCACCCATGCCACAGATGGGCAGAGGAACACACAGCAGAACAGGCATCGTCCCCCACACCCCATGCACTGCACAACTGGGGGAAGGCTGGAATAACCACTGGCCCATGGAGACCAGCAACCAACCCACAGCTGGGCCATGGTGCCCCATCACATCCCCTGGCAAGCTGTGACCGGCACACAAGGAGGGCCTACCACTCCGTGCCTCACCATCCCAGCAATGCAGAGCACACCTTGCACCATGACCCCCAGACACCCTGCCCAGGAGCAGTGTCCACCAGTGCAGGATACCCCATGCATGCCACCACCCCCACTGTGGCAATGTAACCCTGTGCATCACAGAACCATGCAAGGCAGCCCCACCATGAGCACCCATCAGCAGGTGGCAGCACACAGTGATGCAACGACTGCATACACAGTGCCACCATGCACATCCCCCCCGAAGTACAGCTGAGAGACCGACCATGCGTCGGCACATGAGGTACCCCACACATGACAGGGCATGCCCTGGACCCCACCACCAGTGGTACAGCACCCTGCACACCCTCCCAAGTACACATCCTGACCCAGCACTGGCCACAACAGCCAGTGCAGACACCAACAGTGGTGCATGGAAGCATGCACCACACAGGATGCAACACAGTGCATGGACAAACACCCACCCATACTCAAGGCCACACCAACACAGGGACACAGTAGCGGGACAACCAAGCCCCCAGCATGTGGCCATAGAAACCATGTACACACGGCCAGCACTCCTCCATGGCACAGGAGTGCCAGCCACCCTGCACAGGCACTGTGGAGCTGTACGCCACCAGCATTTGCCCAGAGCACAAGTGACAGACAGTGGTGCACATCCCCTGTAACACACACAAGCCACAGCATGGAGGTGGGACAACAACAGCGGAGGCCACAGTGTCACTCGAGGCAGACATGCACCACACCAGTGACAGGAGGCAACCTAGCATTGTGACAGGTACAGTGGCTGTCCTGCATGGACAGCCACCACTGACATGCCAGAGGACCGTGCAGGTCGCAGATGTGCAAGGGTGTTAGCTGCACAAGCCATGGATGGGCTGACAGGTGCACCATGGACACAGAGCATGCACCATGGACCACTGCATGCAGTCATCCAGTGCACAGGGAACAACACACACACCACAGACAGTGACTGATAGCTTCTCCCACACCATAGTCACTTCCCCACGGACACACACACACATGCACATGACTGCACCACCCCTGATGCCATGCACACCACTGCAGCTGAGCACCTATAGCCCACTGCAAAACGGAGACCACCACATTAAGTATATCAAAGCAAATGTATTGTAAAAAACACACAAAACTATTTACAGATATATACAAAGGTTGGGGAAGGCCACAAACAAGGTGGGGTGGGTAAGGGGAAAGGGTGAACAAATGGTAGAGGGAAGGAGGGGTGTGAGGGTGGGTCCAGGGGGTAGGGAAAATCAGGGGCATTAGGATGCTCATCGGGAGCCCCGTTCCCTGCTCTGGCTGCTCCTCCCACCATGCCCACGTTGGACTCCCACACGGTCAATCCTCTCCAATATTTCCAGGGAGGCTCTGGCCACCTGCAGTATCTCCTGCAGTGTCCGTCTGATGTCTTGCAACTGCCATCCAGCTAGGACAAGGGAGCAGAGTCAATAGGTGTGAATGCACAGCCCCATGCAGCCCACCCACTGTGCATGGCATACAGCCATGGGCCATGCCTCTGTGATGGTGTGTGACCACCCATAGTGATCACATCCACAAGACCTGCCCACCCAGGCACACACAGCCATGCAGACCACTGTACACACCCACCAGCCAAGTCCTGCACAGCACCATCGTGGCTGTTCAGTGACATGGCTATGTGGTGCGAAGGCAGTGGCACAGCCAGGTAACAGGTGCATGCATGGACCACCATTGATGCACTCCCAGACATGCAGTGCCACTGGACAGTGCTGACTGTATCAAGTTGCGTGAATAGCAGTGGTGTCACTGGATGGTGGCTATGCCCCACTGCCCACCCTCTTACACAGCATGCAATAGTAATCATGGATGTAAGGCACTCACCATCATCAGGCTGGTCGCTCTGCCTCTGTGGACCTTCGCCCCTCCTGGACTGACAGTCCTCCTGCTGGTGCCTCCTCTCCCTCACCAGCCATCGCTCGTCTGGGCCTAAGGTGCAAACATGGAGAGAGGAACATCAGTACAATTCTGTAGCAAAGTCCCCCTGCCTCCATGTGTGTGCAATCCCACACAGCCAGACCCACCCACCATACACCCTGATAACACCACCACGGCCAACACCAGATGGTCCCCCGCCATATTCTGGACACATGCAACCGTGATACCCATATGGTGGATAAAAGTGTATGAATGTTGCACCTACCTGGCCATGGCACCGTACCCCTCCTGGCATGTGCCTGCAGGCAGGCAAGCAGGTCCGGGTCCCTGTGCCTCAGGTCCCCATATCTGTGGTGGCACTGCTTTGCCGTCCGCCCCATACCAGTGGCCTCCTCCAGGGCATCGGCCACCTCCTGCCACACCTGACTCCTGGATCTGTCCAGGGGTGCCTCACCAAATAGTGGGCCAACAAGTGGCTCCACAATGGCAACCAAGTTTGCCATCTCTACCTGGCTCCACTGTGCTGCTCTCCTCCACGCCATCTCTATTGCTCAGTTCAGTCAAAATGGCACTCTGCAGTGTGGTTCTGCCACATGCAGATGCTGCGTGGTACAGTGCTTCCATTCCCTATCGCGCTGTCACCGAACAGCGCGATAGTGGTGCAACCATGCATGATGCATGGCACCTAGGGGCAAAGGTCGAGCACAGGGTCAAGGGTCTCTGACGCATGGACAGCCACAGTGTGAGTGGAACCCAATGTGTCTAGCATGATTGGGTGCCTGTGTGCCACCTCCTGTAGTGGCCTACCGCGCTGTTGCCCCAGTGTGCCTACGACACCCCAGTGCCTCAGTGCCATATAGGTGAACAGCACTGTAGCATCACTGGCACAATGGTGGCTTGCCCTGCATTGCCTCTTGCGCACAGCACATCAGCAGCATGGCAGGTGCCTGCATCATCAACCCGGGCATGCGCAGTTAGGCATGTACTGCGCGTGTCATAGAACTGCGCCCTTGGCTCAGCACGTTCAACACAATTTTCCCAAAGCACAAAAGTGTGATATTCAGCCATCATATGCAAATCAGCTAATCAGCCATTCAGTGGTGCAGTCACTGCATTTGCATCCACTTAAAGATGCGCCTCGCCTCATTTGCATGGGTTGCACTATAAAAGTGCGACATTGAGCTGCACTGGCCATAGTCGGTTACTGCAGTCTATTGGTGAGTTGCATGCATGGGACTGCACAGTCACAGCTAACACCTGTCATTCTTACAGACTGAATCATGACCGAGCGAGTTGTGGAGGAAGAGGAACAGAGTTGTGGGAGGAGGAGGCCAAATTTCATGAAGGCCGAGACGGATGCCCTGTTCGAGGCATACCTAGACCAGGAGCCACTTCTCAATGGACACCAGGGAACACCACAGGCCCATGCTGCTGCATGGGAGGAGGTGGCACATGCTGTAAACCTGCATGGCAGCCACCAGCACTCCGTGCAGGAGTGCAAGAAAAAGATGGGCACAGACAGGAGGAGGATTAAGGAGAAGGTGGCTGCCATCAGGGTAGCATGATCTGCGACAGGTGGGGGACAGCCAAAGGTGCTACACCTGAACCCACAGGAGGAGAGGGTTGCTGGCAGCATGCAGCATTGTGCCATTGAGGGTGTTCTGGGTGGTGAATTCCAGACAGATGGTAGCCCATCACTGCATGGTAGGTCATGGTCTGTCTATTGGGGGGGACAGGGCAGATCACATGCAGTAACGCGACTTTGTTTTCCCTTACAGCTCCTGAGTGTCTGCATGGGTCAGTGGTGGTGGGCCTCTCCACTGAGGCCATTCAGATGGAGAGTGGAAGGCCCATCCACCTCCACAGGAATACGCGGCTCAGTGTGACAGTGGGCCCACCTGGATGTCCAGACTGATGTTGTTGGAGCAGGAGCGGAGGAGGCCCTGCTCGTGTCCCAGCATGCCGGCATCCATGGATGCCGGCATGCTGGGACTCGGGCTGGTGCCGGGTCCATCACCGATGATGATGTCGCTAACGTAATGGGCAGTGACACGTGTGTGCCACAGGATGGCCACACAGCAGGTAACATCGCGGCCATGGCTGTGGGTGGTGCCACTGTGGAGGCCTGCGTGTCATCACAGTCTCAGCCTGTGCCTGTCAGCACCAGTGGGGCTGCACTGGTGTGTGTACAGGACAGTGGGACTGTTGTGGCCACTGTAGCAGCATCGGTGAGCCCTGGGGAGTGGCAGCCAGAGGGGCAGCATCAGCAGTTGGCCAGTGGGCTTGGGGGTACAGTGTCAGGGGGCATCATCAGTGCACCACCTGTGGACATGCCCAGGCCTGGCCCTGGTGTGCAGCACCCACCCTCAAGGGGTGCTGAGCATCAGGGCCATGCACACCCTGAGGGACAGCATGCCGATCAGGCAGATGACCTCTTGATGAGCACACCTGCATACTGCAAGCATCAGTCAATCAGCAGATGCGGCTTGTGACGGCGGTGGATGCACTGAGTGTGGCTGTAGATCGGGCAGAGGACTATCGCAACAGAGAAACCACTCTGCTCCTGGCAGGGATGGACCGGATGCGGGAGGATGTGGCCGCTGCCATTGACAGGCTGACACATACAATCACAGCTGCCATGGCCACAGGGGACACACAGTTATTTGCCCATGCGGCGCAGACACAGCGAAGTGCAATGTTCACCCCTCATTCTCGGCATCGTGTGACACCATCCTTGTCGACACAGGGTTCAGCTGTGGGCATCCCGAGCAAGCCTGGTGCAGGCATGTTCAGTGTGCTGCAGACCCCTGCGAAAGCACGGTCATGTTCATGTAGTGGAACCCCTTGTTAGACCATCAGTGCCACCCCATGAGGCCAGTGGTCAGCCTCTCAGTGCTGGCAGGTCTAGGCAGGGCTACCCATGCATCCGTGGCGGCCGGAGCACTGTGACGCGTGACTGACCTGTCTCCTAATGCAGCTACTGTCTGATGCTGCCCTGTGTGCATCATGTCATTCAGCGGGCAATGCATGGGTGGGTACCCGGCCCTGCACGCAGACACACAGTCCATCTGCACACCCTCCCGGCTGCTGTCCACAGTTGAGTGTGCATGATGATGCCATCGCCATACGCATATGTACAATGGTGTCCAGCATCTGACACACGCACAATGACAGGAAGTGGGTGTGGAAGTCTGTGGACATGTGTGTGGCTAGGAGTGGCGTTCTCGGTCAGCGTGCCTCCTACCCTTTGTGAATGTCTGGTGAGTTGTGTGTGTGTGTGTGTCTGTCCATGTGCCATGTTATACCTCACCCATCCCTGGTGGTGTGTGTGGTTCCATGCCCGGCCACTTCCCTTGATGGCATGCACCCCTGGTGTGTGTCCATGTGTGTTTTTGGGTTGCGCCTTTGCCACTGGTGGTTGCACATGGCCCCATGACTTACCTGGATTGGCTGAAGTGCTCCTCCGTGATGGTGTCCCGGTGCAGCTGTGCCAGCCAGAGCAGTCGGGGGTCCTGTCGCCCAAGGGGGGACTACTTATCACCATTGTCACCGTCATCATCATCCCCATCACTGTCCCCTCTTGACCTGTATGGCTATCCCACATTCATTGGCCATGTTGTGCAGGATGCAACAGGCCAGGGATAGCCCACAGGCCTTTGAGGGGCTGTACTGTAGGGCACCGCCGGAGGTGTCCAGGCAACAGAAACGTGCCTTCAGCATCCCAAACACCCGCTCGATGACATCACATGTGGTGGTGTGTGCCTCATTGTAGCATTGCTGCGATGGGGTTGCGGGCTGCTGGTATGGTGTGAGCAGCCAGGGATGGTGGGTATCCACTGTCACCTGTGTGTAGAGGGTGGAGGTTAGTTTGCTGATCAGCATCGCCCTGCCCCGGGCCATGTAGGCCACTACCCATGTCACCTCTGACCATGCCCCTCCCAAGCCCTATGTTTGTCCATGTGGTTTGCATACTCACCCGCTAGGTGGCCAGTGGGGATGTCCCCACTCTCGAATCTGTGGCACAATGCCGACTGGTGCCAGATGAAGGCATTGTGTGATCCCCCAGGCTGCATGGCACAGACATTGATTATGCGCCCCCTGGCATCACACACCACCTGCCAGTTGATGCTAGCATAGCCCTTGTGATTCATGTATACAGCCCCCTCGGGGCCAGGTGGTGTGCAGATGGTCACATGGGTGCAGTCTATTGCCCCTAGTAAGCCAGGCATACGTTCTACCCTGTGGAACTCCTGTATGTTTGCTGTGCGCTCTGCCGGTGTGCTGGGGAAATGGATGTACTCCGCAGCATGTGGCAGCAGTGCACTGAGGAATTGGGTGAGATGGCATGACGCAGCCGACTGGGTTATGCCTGTGGTGTCCCCTGTTGGTCTCTGGAAGGTACCCATGGCAAGCAAGCACATGCAAGCTGACACTTTAGTCTCCACTGACAGAGCATGGCTCCGTCGTGTGGGTGCCTGCATCACATCACTGCACAGCTCACAGAGACGCCTCAGAATTGCCTGATTCAGGCAGTACCAGCCCATGATCTCAGTATCACTATACAGCTCGAAGCTGGTGCGGGCTCGGTACTGCCTGTTGGGGGCATACCACCAGCGGGCCCTTCCACAGCCAAGCCCCCCTGCTGCCCACCTTCTCACCCTCCTCATTACTGCCTCCATCTGGATGGTGGCACTGACCATGTCCCTGACTTGTGTTCACCCCCCCTGGCAGCTGTTTCTGTGTTCCCCCCACTGTCCTGGCTGCTACTTCCCCTGCACTGGGAACACCTGACTGTGCTGGCCTCAGGTGCTGTGTGGCACTTCCCTCATCTGCACTGTGGCTCCCCACACCTTCCCTAAGCCTGTGGGTTCCAGGTGCCATTTCACTGTCCTGCCCTGTGTGTGTGTGTGTGTGTGTGTGTTGCCTGTGTGACTGGCTATAGTTCAGCAACTTGTGGCTTCCCTGTAGCATTCTTGTGCCTCTCCCTTGTTCCTTTTTATTTTGGCTCATTTCCGCTATGGCGCAACTTCCGCTTGCTCCCTATTACTCATGGTGCATGTTGTTGAATATCGCACTGCGCCATTTATGCATGGTTCCTACCCCTTCAGTTGCACATACATTCATTATAATTGCGCTATTGCTCAGCATGATTTGTGGGCACAACTGCCTCCTGCTGAATATCACAGAATGGCGCATTTTCGGACTTGCGCTGGCGTAACCCTATTGCGTGTGGCGCAACTCTTTTGAATATCTGGGTCATAATGTATAGGAGTTACTGGGATATATTAGAAAATAGGGTAGATAGCAGTATTTTCTTTAAAGCCAGACTAGAACTTTTTGACAACAATATTTTGAGAACCAGATATTATAAACTTCCAAAGGAGCATGAATTGTGTGATTGTAATATGGGAATAAGAGAGGATCTCAACCATGTTTTATGGCAATGTCCTTGGTATACTAGAATATGACAGTATTGGTTAGATTCATATATCAATTGGCATACAACAACAAATAGTGAACTTACACTTATTGTTATGAACACAAGTGATGAGATCACTGTCAAAAGAATTGTAAACTATTTTAAATATGCTTCCAAAATCAGGAAAAAAAGAACTGAAAGAGATGTGGTTGATGATATAATGAATTAGAATTCCCCATACTGAAATTGATTCCCTTCAGTTAACCTTTTAGCAGAATCAGCCAGATTAGGAGAAATTGGATAACTTAGCTGTTCAGATTGTATAATATGTAATTTGCATTTTTTTTGTTAAAATGAAATGAGTTCATTTGAAATAATATGGATTAATTGTATTAATCATGATGTGTTATTGTAAACTGATGTGAAACTACTGTCATATTTAGATCTTTTAGGATGAAAGAAGTTATTTGAATGTTTTTACTATGGGATTTATATATTTATAATTCAATCAATGTGAGTCTTGAATCTAAGAGATATGTGTAATTTGTATAATGTGCTTGTTTTTGTCTTTTTGTAATGGCCTTGTATGGCTAAACAATAAACATATTACTACTACTACTACGATCCTCTGAGCCCTCCCCTGAGTCCTCCCTTCCAACCAATGTCCCACCCATCTAGTGAGCTTGTTTCCCACCTCTAAGCTGTCCACCTTGCCTACCAGTCTCCTGGGGGGGGGGGGTCACATGCCTTCCTGAAGTCCAGGTAAGCAACATCCACCACCTCACCCTAGTTTCATATCTCAGTCACACTGTCAAAAATTTGATCAGGTTGGTCTGACATGTCCTGCCACCCATGAATCCATGCTGATTGTTATTCAGGAGGCCCTCCCCTCTAGATGATTAGCCAGCCTTTCCTTAATCAGTGCCTCCATCTGCTTACTGACCGCGGAGGTCAGGCTGGCCTGGCGGCAGTTTCCTGGCTCTCACCTCTCACCTTCTTATGTAGTGGTACTACCTCAGCCTTTTTCCAGTCCTTGGGAACTCTTCCCTTGTGCAGTGACAGGTTGAATAGCCTCATGATCAGTGTTGCCAATTCCTGTTTTAATTCTTTGAGCACCATCGGGTGATCCCCATCCAGCCCCATCGCCTTATCCGTCCGCAACTTGCTCAATTCTTCTAGTACCCTAGCTTCTGTGATGAGGCTAGAGTCCATCTCCCTTGCCATCCTCCCCTATTTTCCAATTTTCCCCCCTCCCTTCTGCACCAAAAAGATTGATGCAATGTATCTATTTAAGAAGTTGGCTTTTTCTTCTATGTCACCCTCCACTGATGCCCCCCCTCCCCCTTGAGCCTCACAATCCTGCTCTTCCCCTTTTTCCTGTTGCTTTCATATCTGAAAAATCTCTTGCCCCCTTCTCACCCTCCTTGTTATATATTCTTCTGTTTCAGCCTTAGCCCACTTGGTCACCTTCCCAGCTTCCCTCAGTTTATCCTTATACACCCCATTGTCTACCTCTTTTTGCGATACCTTATATACCCCAAATGCCCTCCTCTTCTCCCTAACTGCATTTCTCACTTCAGTAGTGAACCAAAGCGGGTTTCCTCCCCTCTTTTTCTTGCTTACCATCCTAACACTAAGCTCTTTCACTTTCAGTAGTCCTCTTTTAATTTCCACCCATAGTTCATCTATGTGTTCCAGGTCTTCCATCCCCTCCAACTCCTCCTGCACCAATGCTGTCATCCTCCCAAAATCTGCCTTACGATCCTCCCAAAATCTGCATTACTAAAGTTAAGCACCCTAGTTCTCAAGCTGTCCTTGACCTAACCCTTACTGATCCCAAATTTCACCACCCTATGGTCACTGTCACCCAAATTCTCCCTAACTCCCACCCCCTCGACACTGTTCCCATTTGTCAAAACCAGGTCAAGTGTAGCCCTCCCCCTGGTAGGTTCCTTTACCAACTGGTTGATGAATACTTCCTGCATGGCTTCAAGCACCTCTCTGCTCCTGTCTGTGGCTGCTGCCAGAATGGCCCAGTCTACGTCCAGTAGATTTAGGTCTCCCTCTATCACAATTTCCCCCCTGCTGGCCATGTTCTGTATGTCTTTACCCATCAGCCTGTCAACTTCCTCTTCTTGATTTGGTGGTCTGTAGACCACCCCTACCTTCACTGCCTTACCCCCTGCTCTGCTTAAGAACACCCATAGGATCTCCACAGGTCCTTCCCCTACCCCGCACAACAATGCCCTTATCCCCTTCTTTACATAAAGGGCTAACTCCCTTCCTATTCTGTCTCTGCTGTACAGTAGTTATCCAGGCATTTCCACTTCCCAGCTGTGGTTGTCAGTCCACCAGGTGTCCGTGACTGCCACCAGGTCCAGATCACCCTCTACCACTATCACCTGCAGTTTTTTCATCTTATTGCCCAGACTCCTGTTGTTTGTCAGCAAACCCCTCCACCGGCCCCGTTCTCCCATCCCCTCTTGTTGGTTTCTCTTGCTCCATCTGTAGGGGAGAGCTAGTTAGGCCTGATCCTTTCCTCACTCCTACTGGGCTACACCCCAGCTATGCCCTGTCCTGCTCTTAGTTTAAAGCATTCACTAGTATTTTATCTATATATCCCTGTAGCTTCCCCCTCAAAATCCTGTCCCCTTCATCATTTAAATGCAACCTATCTCTCACATACATGTGCTGGTCAACCCATGTATCTCTCCAATCCCCTATTCATTCATAGCTCTCCCTCTCGCACCACTGCCTTAATCAGTGGTTAAAGCTTTGATTCTCAATTGTCTTACTGTACTGGCACAGTATACTGGCAGGACCTCTGAGAAGGCTATGGTATCTACAATCCCCTTGCACCCTCTAGCAAGTTCCATAAATCTCCCCTGTACCTCTTGGACCTCCCTTCAAGATAGCCGAGGAGTACAACCAGGTTAGGCTCCCCCCAATCAACCTAATGCACTTCTTAATTCTTGAGAGTGCCCTGCTTACTTTCATTCCTGAGTCACACAAAACTGACCTCCCCGTAAAGGTTACACCCTTCCTTAACCAGTGGATCCCTTTAAAAATGGAGTCCCCATACACTGCTACTGATTTTTCATGTGCTGCCCGCAAGGTGCCACCGCCCCTCACATGGTATTTTCTCCCTTTCCTCCCAGCTCCCCCTATTCATCTTCCATCTCCACCCCTTCTTTCCCTGACCCTCAGTCCCCCTGCCCTGCTGAGAGGACCATGGCCTCATCCCCTCCAAGCCCCCTCCCACCCTTGCCTATTCCACTTCACTTTCTCATGAGCATATTACTTTCAGTATATATGCTCCTCTTATATACCATACAGTTTTCCTCTATCCAAATCTCATTTTGGATTAACTAGTCCCATTGGGGAGGTGCACTTTAAGGAGGCAGGATAGTGTAGCAGTTTAAGGCTCTGAGCTGCAAACCTGGATACCTGGGTTTGAATCCCAAAGCACCCACTTGCATATTGTGTGACCCTGAGCAAGTCACTTAACTTTTTTGTGCACCCAGGTCACACCAGTAAACCAGCTTCAGCTTAGCGTGTCTCTCCTGGTTAAAAAAAAACAAACACTTTGAGTCCTCTAACATATACTCCTTTTAATGTTCTTTATGGTATAGCAGTCCAGAATTGCTATACAGTATGGGCAGCAGGAAACACTTTGTGGTACAGTTCTGAGACCTCTATGAATGGTACAATGCAGTGATTTAGTTTTCTCTTCCCTAAACAGACTTCCCATGTCGTACTGAAGTAAATGTGATTGATACTTTACTCTGACCCTCTTTGTTCCTAGGAACACTCATCCAGACCTACAGAGGGTCACACAAAGGGGAACATTTACTTACCGATTTGCCTTAGAGACTTCCACTCTGTAACACTGCAAGATACAAAAAGGGGAATTCAGTTCATTAGAGCTGTCTAGGGAATTCCAACATCCATCTATCCATCCATTCCCTAGATTCAGTGCCAGTTGCAAACTGACTGCCTCTTGGGGACTAATGACAGCAAACTCCAGGCTCCTAGGTCTACAAATGTTCCACCAGTTGTACTGTGTAGACACAAATGGCTAAACCCAGTAAGGGATGCCTCACAACATACAGTGGCAATGGGAGGCAGGCATCCCCTTGGAGTGTGAGGCTACCACAGGTGCTGCTTCCCACCCTTTCCCAAGTACTGACCCTGTGGGTAGAGGGTCCAAGTTAATTACATTTTCTGGTTATGTCCCAGCTCTTGAAGATCTGTGTGGATTTCCTCAACTTAGATGGGCAAGGAGAGACTGACACCCCCGGTGGGTCCACGGCTGCCACAGGTGCTGCCTTCCACCCTCTCCCAAGAACTGATCCTTGTGGGCAGAGGGTCTCTGGTCAAATTTATTACACTGGGTCTTCTTCAACAATCTACTGCCTTGTTACAGGGAGGCAGGGCACTGCTAGGTGCTTAAATCATTCACTTTGGAATGGATGACATACACTTCACCTCTGAAATGATAGTTTTTATCCAGCCCTCTCCTCCTCTTTTGTAGCAAACTTCCCTCTCTTGACCTCTATTTCTTGATTGTTGCAGGTATCCCCATTGTGGGGTCTCAAGCAATGGTAACCATCACAATACTCATAGGTATTTTGGGTTGCACTCACTGAAAAAGAGGACCTCAAGAGGTGAGTCTGGCACAACAGGCCAGGTGTACAGATCCACCTGACTAAAACAACTGGCTTCTGATCTAAAGCTGTTGCCAAATGGATCCTCCCCTTAGAGCTCTGGACCAGAAGAGCTGACCCAGCCCTCTGAGAGAACAGATGTTAACTAAGATCTCAAAGCAATTAGGGATGGCACCCTATCAGGGAATATGTTTAGGATAACTGAATGGCAATGGGGGGGGCACAGTCAATGCACTGGTTTGAGGGCAGGGTTTCAGCAGCATTAAACAGCACTGTGATGGAGGCTGTTTAGTCTTACCAAAGCCTTTAAAACCTCCACATCACTAAGTATGCATGAGAGATCCCTCATTTGCATGAGCTCATCAGTATATTCTTTGTGGTGCTGCTGCTGGGTAGCTAGGTGTATCGACCTCATGGTGAAATCCCCCACAGCGACAATCTCAACAGGTTTCCCGATTGTCACTGTGGGGGACCTGAGGGCAACATTTTGCCCTTTCACCGACTGCCACCCCCTTCCTAACTGAGAAGTTATTTGATGAAATTATCTAACGGTACATGTTATTAATATATATTTTTAAAGTGCTGTATCTATTTAACATATTTGTTATACGTATTGTAGTCTTTGTATCTGGGTCACTATCTTTTTACAGCAGCTTGTAATTTATCCTAGCATTCTGTTTATAAACCTAGGTTTGTATTGTATTTATTGAGTTTTTATTTCACCTATTTTAGCTATTGTCTTAGAAGGTTTGGTTATATTAAATGTTGATCTGCTGGTTTGTATATGTTATGATATGATATTGCTCTATTGCTTTACTGTGTGAATTGTACATCACTCAGAACCCATGAAAATGAACACTTTGTGTATAACGTTTGCTTGCTTGCTTGCTCCTGGTTGTCCCAGGGGCTTACCTGATAACCAAAAACTAAAATAAAAAAATAAATATATGCACTAAAACCATCATCATAAAAGGATAAAACAGCACATTAAAATAAATGGATCTTGTATATACGTATGTAAATCAAGCAATGTGGTTTAAATAATTCACTGCAAAAAGTAAACAAATTGATGCTATATATTGTAGGAGAAACAGAGCAAACAACTAGAGGAATGGAAAGTTATGCAGTTATGAGTAGACTCCAGATAGATAAGTGTTAGTAAGTCAGACTTAGCATGGACCTGTCTCTTTTATTTATTTATTTGTAGTTATCAGATACAACACCTTTGAGCCAAAGCAGCTCATTCACAAAGATTCTCATCTTTAAATTAAATGGCAGTAATATTTTACATACAACAGAGTTTTGAGTTATGTTATATCTGATTGCTTATGAAATGTATAATTCAAAAAAGAAGGCAAGTGGGAGCTAATAGAAATCCTATACTTTGCAGAGCAGTATAAATAAGAGAATGCTATTTACAAGTGCTGGTCTCCTCATCAGGTAATGTGATGTATTCCCCTGACCGTCCGCCCCCCCCATGGCCACACTCCTAAAGTGTCACCTAAGAATAAATCCTACACTTATCAGTGAAATTTGAGAATGCTATTTGCTGGTCAACAGCTAAAGGAAGGAACATAAGCCTCTCCCACAAAATGCCCCTCCCCCAAATGGGCAGACTTTGAGAACATTACTATATTGCTTTATTACCTAACTGCATCATGAAACTCTTAATTAAGCATTTTGGACTGGGGCACAACAACACAGTATGAGGCAGAGCAGTGCAGGAGGACTTGGAGATGAAAGGAGTTGCCCTGTATCACATGCTGTGGGGAGAATAATTGATGGAGCAGAGACAGAAACATTTCAGCAGCAGCTGCAGTCAGCAATCCACTCCTGAGCAATAATTGAAATAACTACATAAGGAAGACATAAAACATAGTTGGGCAGCTAGAACTGCCCACCTGGAATGCCAGTACGTAACTTGCCTTCTTGACCCTAGTTTAAAAGAAGCACTTTAAATGAAGGCTCCGAGTGAGACTGCTACCAGTTAATTGCCTTTGCTGCTGAGGCACTCTGTTTCCTTGTCAAGGAAATAGTGGGGTTAGTGCAGTGGTGGGAAGGGAGGGGGAGACATAGGAACAGCATTACAGAGGTGGAAAGATGTGATTCAATTCCTCTCAAAACACTCGGTGGATGGAGACAGTCTAGGATTCCGGTCACGTGCTTTTAGAGTCCCCTCTCTCTCTCTCTCTCTCTGTCTCTCTCTCTCTCTCCTAGTCATAGCAGTATGTCAGCATGGTGACATCATCATTCAGCCATAAAAATGAACCACCGCTTGTGTACAATATTAATTTAGGTAACATTATCAGCACACCAAGTTGGATGCCACTTTTCCCAGACAACTCTCTCTCTCTCTCACTCTCTCTATCCTCACTGTTCTAATACTAAGAGGCAAATTCAGAAACACACCTAAGGGGGGACAGAGAAGTCCTGAGAAACTACAAGCTGATGGACACCCTTGTTAAAGTGTAGTTGATTACTTAAAGACTAATGGGTTACAGGACCTCAAGCAACACAGATCTGTGGAGGGAAGACCATGTCAGACCAGCCTATTAGAATGTTATTGACTGGATCACAAGGGTGGTAGACAGGGGGCAGGCAGTAGATTTGCTTTACTTTGATTTCAACAAGACTTTGATTCTGTACTGTACATGATGTCGTTAAAGAAGCTGGAGGGCCTATAAGTCAGAAACAAATTACAAAGATGTGTAGGAAACTGGATGGGGGAGAAGAAAACAGAGGGAAGACTACCCCCAGTCATACTCAAGTACTCACCTTGCGTACCCTAAACCATGTGTTGACATTAAGGCTGGCTAACCCAGAAGAAGGAAGCCATGTAGCAAACTCTGAAAGAATAATTCCTTTGCATATAATTTTTAAAGGTCTGGAAGCAGCCCTAACAGTGAGTTGTGGTAAACAGGATCAAGTCAGAGGACAGAGGGGATGGATACAAGGTTCCACAGTGGTCAGTACTGGCAGTGGTCTTGTTTTTATTTGTTCATTAGTGACATAGAGGAAGACATCCAGGGCACAGTGTTTTTCTGTGGATTGCACAAAGCTATGCAGCACATTAAACACTAAGAAGTTGTCAAGGGATCTAAAGAAGGATTTTGAGAGGCCGTAAAGATGGTCCAAACTATGACAATTGACATTCAATGGCAAAAAGTGCAAGGTAATGCACAATGACTATAAGAACCCTAGTACAGAGTACTGGATAGGGAGGTTAGGTTAGCCACATCCATGAGAATGTGCCTATGGTCATCATTAGCAGCTTCCTGAAACAATCCTGTCACTGCAACAAAGAATACACCAAAGCAACAAGGATACTGGGATGCATTGAGAGAGGGTTTGATAGAAGGGGAAAGAATGTGATGTTTTACCTCTGTAGGTTCCTGGTGAGGACCCACCTTGAGTCATCTCCCCAGTTCTGGAGTCCGTACCTGAGAAAGGAAAATGATAGTATAGGCAGGGACCATGCAGCACAGGGTCATCAAAATGATTTGAAGCCAACAGAGCAGATCCCATAAGGAACAGCAGAAGCCTCTACATGTATACGCTGGAGGCAAGGAGGGAGAGGAGAGATATGACAGAGACACACAAGTTCCTGAAGGGATAAACAAAGTGAACAGTTATGACTTGTTCACCAGAAATTCTGCTTCACCAAGAGGGGAGTGGAGTTGGTTAACAGATTGCCAGTAGAGGCTGTGGGGAGAGGGACTATAAAAATGGGGTTATGAATAAGTGGCACAGGCATGGGTGCTGGTAATACAAAATGATGAGTTAGAGAGGGGAGTTAGGGAAGTTGGGGATAGAAGGATTGGGGGTTGCATGGAATAAACATTAGTACAACTGGGGTATGGGTAGGACATTTGGGGGCTGAGAGGATGAACGTTTGATCTTTATCTACCAGCAACATCTATGTTTGTATGTTTCTACAACCAACATGGCTACAGTTTTTTTTCCTTTACTTTTAAAACACATAACATGCTTCTTTTGTCACTCCAGTGCAAAATGTCCTGAAAAGGTATTAACAACATGGAAGCATATTACAGGAAAACACAATAACTTAGGGCACTCACCCCTTTCCTTAGAAAACCAGTGCATCACAACATGGAAGCACAATCTAAAAATATATCCATTACATACCAGACATGCTGCTAAGAAAACTGTAGAAAAAACCCAGCAACTGTAACATCTTTGGCTATAGCACCCTGATCTACTACCCCTCTCTCTCCCAAATAAACCTCTTTAGACTTAGAACCACCTATCATAACATCATCCAGTTTGCCATTGGCCTTCCTAGATTGACCCGCCACTGTGACCATTACACATCTTTCAACTGGCCTCCATTAAAGGACAGGCTGGACAGCAAAATCCAGACATTCTTCTACAAAATTTCCAAGGGACTCTTACCAAACAGCGTAATCTCCATTTTCCATACTTAAAGCCCACCAGACGTTCCACCTCCTATTTTGTTCTCCCATCTTGTCAGACTACTCAAGGTCAACATACCCTCTCCTACAAGGGTGTGAAACTATTCCATAGCCTGCCTCTTTTCCTAATCCAGTGTACCACTCTGGCCTCATTCAAGTACAATCTGAAGGCTTACCAGCGTACTTCTCAAACCTCTAAATGCTCCTGCCCCTCATTACCTTAGGCTTCTTCAGCTTACATCAACCTATGACTGCCAACTTTGTTTGTTACTATTTATATATTTTTACTACTTCTTGTATACCCTAGTAATTATTATATTGACCCTGTCTGTGTTGTACAAAATGTTATGACCTGCATGTGTCTGTTGCCTGTGTGCTACTGGATGCTCATGAAAATGGGAAATTTTTCTCACATGCCTTTCCAGTATAGAAAATAAACTGAAACTGAAATTGAGCTGAAACTGTAGCTCATCAGTGGAAAAGAAATGGTACCAAAATATGGTACCAGCGCAAACACTCATTCTCTGACATCTATTTTAAATTCTTCTTGACAAAGGACACCTCTAATAACCATATACCACACAGCTATACTAACATGGGCAGCAGTGGTCTGGGGTCACTGGGGCTGGGGCTGGAGAATGAGCAAGGTGCTCCCTGTCAAAGTTTGGAGTCAGGGCCAGGGATTGGACTAGTGGAGCAACACCTAGGAAAAACTGTAAGTGCTTCAAATGTAACTAATTAGGGCAACTGTTCTGCGATGGAATAGGCCTCCTCTTAGTTTGGTCACTCTTTTTCCACTTTAATAAAATTAACCAGCTGATCAAAGGTTCCCTCTTAAAGCTTATAGTAGTGTACTGCACATTCCATGGTGCACTGAACATGAATATATTGAAGAGCAAAACTGTGCCATATGATGTATTTTGAAAAGCCTTGTGTTATCTGTTTTTCACTGAAGGATAGGTCTACTAAGTTGGTCTATTCTTGGACACACATGCACAAGTGTCTCAGACTTCAGTTCCATGAAATGGTATAGGCATGGGTGACTGCAAATTTCTCACCGAGGGACCAAAAGCAGGTCACATTGACCCTCTCTTCTCTCCCTGGCTCTTCAGTTTTCCAAGTTATAAGATATTGCTACTTGACTACATTGGGTTAGTCTAATACACTGTAAAATAAAATACATATATCCGTAGTTGAAAGGCAATTTAGTACAGTCTGCAAAATCTTTGCTTCAATGCTGTCATTGTGGAACTGGCAAAAATGACTCCACTCGAATATAAGAATAACAGTTTGTAAGTAGAAAAAAAGGTGATGATTCTATAGAGATCTGGCAGAAATTCCATTGCAATTTACTGTGTCGTATTATTCACCTCCCATGACAATTTATTTTAAGATAACTCAGATGACTTAAATAAATGATTAGCATCTATATTATTTACTCTAAAAACAACTGTGACCTTGATGAGCCATTTTTAAAGATTTTGCCTGACACAATAAGCTGCAGAGCTCTTCGAAACCAGTTATAGAAGAAGGCATAAACTAATGGGTTTAAAGTGGAATTTAAATAACCAAACCAAGTCAAAGCTTCAATTAGTACAGGTGGTATTGAATATTTCAAAAAGGGACCTATAATGGTGCAAAAGACAATTGGGGACCAGCAAATGAGAAAAACACCCATCACTGTACCCAAAGTCTTTGTAGCCTTTCTTTCTTTATGTTCTGAAATAGTTTTTGCATTATTTACTGTTGTTTGAAACTGATTTGCTGTGCCATTAATGCATCTGACTTGTCTCTGAGCAACATGGTATATCTTCCCGTAGATACCTAGAATAACAAATTCAGGAATGAAAAAATTGAACATGGAGCAGATCACACTAGACACTTGACTTGAAAAAGACAGTGCAGTCACCAATGCAGTCAAAATGATTGTAATAAATATCTCTAGTGCCTTTAATATATGGTTCAAAAAATATCAATGTATATGCAAAGATTGCTGGAATTATCCAGCTGAAGATAACCATGGCCAGTATGGTACAGATGGTAATTCTTTGTCTGTATCTCAGTGGGTCACACACAGCATAGTATCTGTCAATGGCAATAAAAGTCAAATGAAAAACTGAAGCTGCGCTTAGCATGAAGTCAGTGCTAGCATGAATCTTACAAAAGGCATCCCCAAAATACCAGCAGCTTTCCACAGATCGCAACATGCTAAATGACATGACAGAGCATCCAAGTAGAAAATCAGCAGCGGCCAAGGAGAGTATCAGACAGTTGGTGTTTGTGTGAAGCTGCCTAAAATGTGTTATAGAAATGATAATCACTAGATTTCCACACATTGTAAACAGAATAGCTCCTGCCATAAACATATACGTGAGGGCACGGATGCTGTTTGACCAGGTGGTCTTAATGCAAGATGTGTTCACAGATTCATAGCAAAACTGCAGGGTTTCAGTGGTGTCAGAGAGGCTGAAGTTCATTTTCAGTGCAGTTGGGTTCTCTCCATGTTCTATTTTGAAATGCATTGATTATTTTCTGTTTCCAGTCCAAGGAGCTATAAGAAAAATATAGAGATGAATAAATGCATGTACTGGAAGTCTTAAAATAAAGTGGTGATAAGAGCGTGAGGTGTGAGAAATCTCACTGTGGTCCAGATTCACACCTCTCATCATTTTCCCACTATGACACAATAAAATAGTCTGACTATGAGCTTCTGCATGAGGATTTAAAGAGTTTACATAAACCATACTCTAATGCAAATATTGACCTCTGAAGAACTGTATAATAAATTATACTGTTTGACTGTGTTCTAGGGGGAAAATCTGCAGTGGTAGCCAATGACATGATGCAGAATATCCATATTATAGGGGCACGGTAGTGACCGTATATATAGGGTTTAGCAGGGCTCTCTATGTTAAACCTCAAATTTTGAAGTTTAATATCTTTGTAACCATTCAATGGATTTGTATGCCTAGACTCATGGGGGAGATTTTTTATGTGCCATGTTTAGTTCCGGTCAGATGTATAGCGTCTGCGATCCAGATAGTGCAAAAAAGTAAAACATCACAGATGTTTGCTGTTTTTTGTCATCACCTTACACACAGACAATTTGGAATTTTGATCTGGCATTTTCAGGGTGGAAAAGGCTTGGGTCATAGATGTCTCTTTCACTTGTTGGGTGAAAATATATTAATTTACTCCAAAGTTATTAAATTTTAAAATTTTCATTATTTTCAATGGGAATTTCACTCTCCTGGATAGCTTTCTGGAATGAATAAAATAATTTGGTGTAATGAAAAGTAATATTTTTCATTAGTGGCCAATCCTTTTTCATGGGAAGAACCCCCCCCCCCAAAAAAAATTGCATCCTGCAAAGACACCAAAACATGTATCTTGCTCATTGTGACTCCATTAGGTGAATTTTGAACTTTTCTGCTGGAAAAATTATCCTGGAATGTGTTTTTGTTTTAATTTAAATCTTTTTTGATCACTCGCTTAAGTATTTTTCGTGATTCTTTTTTTATTCACATAAAAAAGGATCCCTTGTCACAAAAAAATATTTCAGACATAATTTATCTGCCTTTTTCATGATCACTTGTCATGAAAAAGGATTTTGTACTTAGTAATTTTTCTGGTTCTTTTTTCATATCAATGGATCATTTTTCATTTTGATACTTTCATTCAAATGAAAAGGGATCACTTGGTTCAAAAGGGATTTTGTACTTAGTTATTTTTCCAATTCGTTTTTCATGTCAAGAAATCCTTTTTCATTTGATACTGTCGTTCAAATGAAAAAGGATCCCTTGACACAAAAAAGGATTTTGGAATTCATTTTTTCTTATTCCTTTTCATTTGAAGGGATCCTTTTTTGTTTCCTTTTTTGTTTCATACAGGAAAGGATCCCTTCAAATAAAAAAAGTCCTTCCCATTGTTTAGCTTAATTTTCCTTGGTGTCTAGTGGTACCCCCCCACCTCTGATTGCCCTACCCATAGGTATGTCATTTATCCCTCATGTCTAGTGGTACCTCCCACCTTCCAATCATTGTCCCTGTAGTTTTCATTTTATTTTATGGTGTCTAATAGTGCCCCCATAGTTATATAATTTACCCCTGGTGTCTAGTAGTGCCCCCGGTGTCTAGTAATGCCCCCTACCATCCAATTGTGGTCAGAATATTTTTTTTTCTGGTGTGTACTGCCCCCCCAACCTGTGCCTGCTGCCGTTGTATTTGCAATATTTATCCCTGGTTTCTAATACTCCCCTCCCAACCCCTGAACACCATTCCCATAAATAATATATTTATCCCTTATGTCTAGTGGTACCCCTACCCTCCCCCACCCTCTAATGGACATCTGGTATGAAATAAAGAAAATGGTCTCATTCCTGTAAAAAATGAAATGGTCCCTAGCCAATCTGCCCCCAACATCCCGACCTCCCACTGAGTACCCACAAACCCATACCCCCCACATCCCACAGGCTGTCATGATGTAGCTATGGTATCTAGTGGCACCTCCACCCTCCCATGGATGCCAGGGTTGAAATAAAGAAAAAGGTCCCTCAGTTTTGATGTCTTTTTATTTATACCTATAAAAAAGAAAACATTCCCTGATATGACACCAACCCCAATCTTCCAGTGAACAATTACCTCCTTGCACCCCCCCACATCCTCCAGGGTGTCTAGTGGTGCCCACTGCCATCTAATCACCATCCCTATAAGTATAATATTTATTCCTGGTGACTAGTGATGCCCCTCAACCCTCCATTTCCTGTGTCCATCATTGTTTGCTTAATCCCTGCTGTCTGTTGGAATCCCCCACCCTCTGATGGCCATCCTGGTAAATCTATGATGTATCCCTGGTATCTAGCATCATCCCCACCCTTCAATGGCCTTTTTAATACTTTTTACCCGGTGTCTAGTGGCAGGTCTACCACCTTTCCATGTCTGTCCCAGTTGTTTTATTTCCTTTCCCTGGTGTCTAATGGCAGCCCTCTTGGATCATGTTCCATCTCTGAAGTGAAGAAAACAGTCCCTTGATGTTTTGATGTTTTTTTGGTTCCTGTAAAAAAAAAGTCCATTACCAATCATTCCCCACCCCCACCCTGACCTCCCACACAGCATCCACCTCCCTGCACCTCCCAGACCCCTCCCCACGAACCCTCACTCACCTGAACAGGTCCCAGGGTGAAGATCCATTCTTCTATGGGAAACACGTCTTGCTGCTGGAACTGCCAACTGCAATATGAGAAAATAAGATAAGTGTGTTGCAATGTATTTCAATGGGGCTTTCAACTCTGGTGCATAAATTTGACATTTTGGCATATTTTGACACAACATTTTCAACATACCCTTTTAGAGACCCCACCTCATGAACAATGCCAGTGGAAGATAATGTCTGCGGGAGACAAGGAGCACATATGGAGAAGGGGGAAATATGTACTCAGGGGATACAAGGGTTGATGGGGGAAAGTTAATAGGGAAATAAAGGGATTGCAAAGGACTGGGGAAAAAGATGGAAGATAACTACAAGTAAAAGGTAATGAAGAGAAGGGTCTTAGTTGTTGGTGACTCAATAATTAAAGGAATTTTTTGGGGTGGGGCAGGAATGATAGAAGCAGTACAATATGGGTTGAGTGACTGCCAGGTATGACAGTGGGGGAAGTCATTCACTATATCCCTCAGGCAAGAGACAGCAGGATGAAAAAACATACTTGGTGTTCCACTTTGGAATAAATAATCTGGCAGGGCATAGTGTGATAGTGGTGCAGGCATGATTTAGGGCACTTGCTAGGTACTGCAGCAGGATGGAGTTCAGATCTATGGCTTTTTGAAAGGTGCTACCTGTGCCAAGGGCATGCACAGAGAGGAGTTTGAGGATTGTTGGGTTGGTTTGAGCAGATGGAGCATGGCTTAGTAGGGGACTAAGGAACAACATATGGCAATGAGAGTCTATTTGTCTCAAATAGACTGCATCTAAATAGGGAAGGTACAGCAGTGCTAAGGTGTAAGTTAGAGGACTTCGTTGAACAAAACTATAATTTAAAATAATTCAGGGGGGAGGGTTGGGAATGAACCAGCACCATGGGGCAGTAGAAATGGGGGGCCACTAGCCTGCCCCCAGGATGGTGGAAACCAGAAGAGAGGAGCAAGGAAGGCAGCATGCAACAGGGGACAGCATAGGGGGACCAGTGAATGGAGATCCATGTGCACAAATGCCAGAAGCCTCTGCAATAAGATCCCAGACTTGACAGCAGTCATGGTTGAGGCAGACTCGGACATTGTGGGCATCACAGAAGTGTGGGGTCATGTGGGCCAAGATTGGGACATGGTAATACCAGGGTATGCACTTTTTAGAAAGATAGGATGGATGGGGGGTTGCCCTATATGTGAAGGAACAAATGAATACTTTGGAACTGCAGAGTAGGTGGGGGAGGCTGAGGCTTTATGAGTATCATTGGATGCAGGGAAGGGAGAGGTCATACAAGCAAGGGTGATATATAGGCCACCAGGCCAGCAGGATGTAATAGATAAGACAATGATGGAGGAGATCCAGTGGATGGCAAACAAGGGGGAGATGCTGCTGATGGGAGACTTCAGTTTTCCGAACATGAATTGGGACATCCCATTAGCAGCATCCACCAGTAGCAGGGAAATCATGAACTCCCTACAGGGAGTTCTCCTGAAGCAGTGGGGAAGGGAACCAACCAGGGAGGTGGTGTTCCTGGAACTAATTCTTACAAATGGGGAATGGGTGGGAGAGATATCCATAGGAGAGAACCTGGACATGAGTGACCACAGCACTGTTTGGTTCACAGTAAAAACAACTACTGAGGTTCGCCGGCCGAAAAGTACAGGTGCTGGATTTTTGCCATTCAGACTTTCAAAAAATAGGGGAAAGTGTTCTGCAGGCATTAGCAGGGTGGGGGAACTAAGGGGGTGGAGGAAAGGTGGGGTAAAATAAAATGGACAATAGTGGAGGCCACTAATCTATGTCTAAGGAAAGTGAATAAAAATAGGAGAAAAAGGAAACCACTCTGGTTGAATGGGAAAATGACTGAGAAGGTCGGGGAAAAGAGGAAGATATTTAGGAGGTATAAGAGGACACACAGGGAGGAGTACAGGGCTAGGTATCTGGAGAAGCAGAAGGAGGCAGGTAAAGAGGTCAGGAGGATAAAGGCAAGAACATAGGGGAGAATAACCAGCATGGCCAAGAAGGGGGATAAAACCTTCTTCTGTTATGTAAGCAAGGAACAGAAAGTCAAGAGAGGGAATAATTAGGCTAAAAAACAGGGAAGGGGAGTTGGTGGAGGATGACTGGGGGATGGTGGAGATATTCAATGGATATTTCTGTTCGGTCTTCATGGTTGAAGAGGAAGGGGAGTTCAAGAAGATCAAGACACACAAGGAGGTGTGGGGGTTGACTCCATTCCATTCCAGTAGAGGAGATCCTGAGGGAGATGGCATGCTTTAGGCTGGCTGAGGTGATGGGGCCTTATGGGGTGCACCCCAGGGTACTGAGAGAGCTTAGCAAAGTGCTAGTGTAACCTCTGACCAGCCTCTTCAATGCATGCTTAGAAACAGGAAAGATTCCTGATGACTGGAGAAGGGCAAATGTGGTCCGCTTCTTAAGGGGGGGGCAAGGAGGAGGTGGGTAATTATAGGCTGGTGAGCTTAACATCGGTAGTGGGCAAACTCATGGAGAAGCTCCTGAAAAAGAGAATCACTAACTACCTTGAGAATAATGGCCTACAGGACGGACAGTAGCACAGGTTCACTGAGGGAAAACTGTGTCAAATGAACTTAATAGAGTTCTTTGACTGGGTCACCAGGGTACTGGATCATGGTGAGGGTCAGTGGACATTGCCTATCTCAACTTCAAAAAGGCATTCAATTCTGTGCCACATGGGAGACTGCTGCACAAAATTAGATGTCTTGAGCTGGGGCAACTTGTGATTAGGTGGGTTCAAAACTAACTGGAGGGTAGAAGGCAGTGAGTAATAGTTAATTGGGTACATTCAGAGGAAGGTAGGGTCACCAGTGGAGTACATCAGGGATCTGTACTGGTGCTACTCCTTTTCAATATATTTATAAGGGACACAGTGGATGGGCTAGAAGAGAGAGTTTGTCTGTCCGTAGATGACACAAAGGTCTGTAATACAGTGGATACACCTGAGGGGGTAGAGAGTATGTGCAGGGATTTGGAGAAACTGGAGGAATGGTCTAACGAATGGCACTTGGCCTTAAATACAAAAAAGTGCAAGATCACGCACTAAGGTAAAAATAATCAGGGAGCAGAGTACCATATGGGGCGGCATGCCCTAGAGGTTACCGAGATGGAAAGGGACCAGGGCATATTCATTTCATGGGATCTAAAGGTGGCAAAGAAATGTGAGAAGGTGGTGGCAAGGGCCAGTAGAATGCTGGGTTGTATAGACAGGGGAATAACTAGCAGGAAGAGGGAAATCATCATGCCTTTGTGCAGTCAGCTTGTCAGGCTGCACCTTGAGTACAGGGTCCAGTTCTGGAGGCCATAACTCAAGAAGGATGTGGATAGAGTAGAGCGAAGCAGAGGAGGGCAGCAAAAATGGTAAGGGGACTTAGTCACCTATCATTCAAGGAATGGCTGAGGGACCTCGGTATGTACTCCCTTGATAAACATAGAACATAGAAACATAGAAACAGAATTTGATGGCAGATAAGGACCGCTTGGCCCACCCAGTCTGCCCATTTCCCTACCTGATGGATGAGCTGCTGATTCTAGTTAATCAACAGCTTACTTCCTCCTAGCCCCCCACTAGAATTGCGTTATGTCTGTCCCATGCATTCTTCCCACTGTTCCTGACTCCACAACCTCCTCAGGAAGGCTGTTCCATGCATCCCTAACCCTCTCTGTGAAAAAATACTTTCTAACATTACCTCTGAGCTGTCCCCCCTCTATCTTCACATTTTGCCCACTTGTTCTTGCACATCTCTTCTTCTGAAAAATGCTACCCACTTGTACTTTGTTAATTCCCATAAGATAATAATAATAATAATAAAACTTTATTTATATTGCTCCTTTCTCAAACTCAAGGTGCCTTACAATAAATACAGATTAAACAAATAAAACATCAGTCTGAGCTCATAACATCCCCATAATCAATTAAGATAGATCTTAGACCTTAAATAGGTCTTTAAGGCCTTTTTAAATTCCTCCACAGATGCACACAGATGAAGCGGAGGGGGTAGAGAATTCAGAGGTAGGGAAATACTTGAAAGTTTCTATCATGCCCCCCTTTCCTCAAGAGTATACACATTAAGCTGCTTTAGTCTCTCCTCTTATGTCTTCTAGTGCAGACTCTCACTATTTAGTTTGCTCTCCTCTGAACAGCCTCCACTCTGTCTATGTCTTTGTGGAGATGGGGTCTCCAGAATTGTACGCAGTACTCCAGATTGGGTCTCACCAACTGTCTATACAGAGGGATAACAAGTTCCTGTTTTCTACTGTTAATGTCTCTTCCTATGCATCACAGTATCCCCCCAGCCCTCCCAGAAGGGAAAGGAGGGACATGATTGAGACCTTCAAATATATCAAGGGTATTAACAGGGTACCAGTAGGGGACATCTTTCAGTTAAGGGAGCAATCAAAAAACAATAGGGCATGATATATAGTTAATAGGAGGTAGGTTCAGGGGAAACATTAGAACATTCTACTTTATAGAGAGGGAGGTAGACAGCTGGAACAGATTCCCAGAGGAGGTGATGGGGACAGGAACTGTGGGGGGATTCAAGAGAGTGTGGAACAGACACAGAGGTCTGTTAGTTATGGTGAGGGGATGGGTGGATGGCAATGGCAATGTTCTAGTGGCTTGCTAGGCATACAGGGTAGTCTGGGTGGGCCTGATGGTCCTTTTCTGCCAACTCGTTCTATGTTTCTATGTAATTTTTCAAATTCTGTGCAAATTGTGATTTTGCAGTCACATAGTGAAATCACCTTTGGGTGGGGTTTTAAAAATTTTCAACATGCTTGTTCATGAGGTGGGTCATAGCAAGTGTATGTTGAAAATTTGGGGTCAAAATATGTAACAATGGCAAACTTATGTGCATCCATTCAAATGTTACTACGCTCCCCCATAACTTTCATAATTTTAAATATTTTCACTCTAAATGTTCAGCGTAACCATTTCTAAACACCACATCATGAACGTGACAGTTGTCATTTTAAAAATCTGGGCCAAAATGTCTTTTTGTGCCTCTGGTGCGGAATTATGTTGCAGTGACATTTTGGCATGGATCTGACAATTTTTAGTACATGGTTCATGAAGTGGGGTAATAGAAAGACAATACTGACAACTGGTAGCCTGTTACAATGGCAACCGTGATTGAGTGCTTTTGAAAAGGGCGACTCAATCATGATGCCTGTGCAAAGGGCTACCGGGCAGGGAGGACAACTGGATGGGGGCATGGTTCATGGATATAACCACAGGATGTCGCTATATGTACATGTGCATGGGGGGAGCAAGCACACTGTACAAAAGGCAGAAGGGGAGGGAGGGTTTGTGGGGTGTAGTGTGGTGGTCAGTTGACAAGCTGGCCATGTGGCATGGTAGGTTGATGGCAGGCAAGGGTTGGAAAGGTATCGGGTTCAGTTCTAGGCGTGGTCGCTCTTTTATGCACTGGTCCTGGATACATTTTTCTTGTTTCCCCCAACATACACAACCCACATAGTTGAGAATCCTTAAATAGGGAGTACCGGGGGGACGAAGGCCCCTGTGGGATGGGCGGTTTTGCTGTGTGCCATTACTGTACATCACTGAAATTCATTTTTGGCAATGTACATGCGCCCTAAAAGCGAATGTCTTTCCACAATTGCTGTTATGACATGAAACCCTGACAATCTGGTTGCTGTTGTCCTAGAAATGGAAGCACAAGGCCCAGAGGGCCATGAGCTTTCATATCAACCTTCATATATGCATCTATAGAGGGATGGCAGTCCAGGACCCAGGCAAATAAAGATACGAGTACACTATATGAAAAACTATGGACAGCTGGGTGTGCAGGGCCCAGAGGGCCCTGCATGGTGACAGGTACATAAGGATATAATTACACTATCTCAAAAAGTAAGGAAATTCTTTGCAAACAATTCTATTAATGCAACATTTAGGGTTCCAACTAAAGTGGCAAAAGTAGGAAATGTGACTTTATGGTTCCCAACCCGCCCCCCCATCATCGCAAAAAAATAATCAGTGATGCCATCTTCCTTGGGACTGTCAACCCTAAACCTCAACCAATTTTATACAATCCAGAAACATACACACATAATGGGATGATCTTTAGGGATGACAACCACAAGGAAGATGTCATCCCCTAATTTCTTTAGGGGTGGTGATGGGGTTTTATGGTTGGCAACCCTAAAGCCACATTTCCCTAATTTTATTTCTTTAGTTGGAACCCTAAATGTTGCATTAATGGAGTTTTTTGCAAAGAGTATTTATTTATATAACACTAGATATACCCATTCATTTCAACTGGATTTCCTCAGTCATTTCCTAATATATCCAGATATACAGGGTGGGATATTCAAAGCAGTTGTGCATGATGCAACTGAGATGTGCCTGCGCAAGTGCAGAAATGTACCAAAGAGTGATATTCAGCGTGAGTCAATGCATTGCGCAAATCACAGTGCGCCATTGCGCAACCCTAATGAATGTATGCGCAAGTGCAGGGGGCATAGCCATGAATAAGCTACAGAGTGCGATATTCAACAGCAAGCAAACGGCGCAAGCACAGAGCAACAGGGACATGCTTAGAGCAAACTTAAGCCCATAAAACAAGGGAGCAAGCAAGGGACAGAGGCTTGCTCCACAGGGGAGCAATAGAGAGGGAGAGCAAGTGGGCAGGCAGGACAGCAGGAGGGGTGCATGACAGAGACAGAGGCGGGCAGGAAGTGCAACAGAGTGTGGGACTGGGCATGTGACACTGATTGTGCCTGTGTGTGTGAGCGACTCTGTGTGTGTGTGTGTGTGTGTGTGTGTGTGTGTGTGCGCGTGCGAGTGTGTGTGTGTGTGTGAGAGACAGGTGCAGGGGCAACAACAGCAGCGTGTGTCTGTGATACCAGGCATAGGAGTGGCAACAAAGTGCCCAGACAGGTGGGAGGTGGAGGCTACAGCCAACAGGCCACCAGCTGGGAACCCTGAACACAGGTGTGCACCCAGCGCAGAGTCACATGCAGTGGCACATAGCTGGGGATGCCTGGGGAGACAGCCACCCGGAGGGGCAGGAAAGCCCAGGCCATGGCTAGTGCCATCTTTCAGATGGAGGCAGTAATGAGTGGTGCGAGGAGGGAGGAGGCAGAGCGGTGTGGCTGTGGGAGGTCCCGTCGGTGGTATGCTCAGAACAGGTGGTACCGTGCCCGCACCACCTTTGAACAGTACAGTGATACAGAGATTGTGGACCAGTACCACCTGAACTGGGCAATTCAGAGGCCGCTCTGTGAGCTGTGCAGTGATGAGATGCAGGCACCCACAAGACGGAACAATGCCCTGTCATTGGAGACTAAGGTCAAGGCCGTCATGTGCCTGCTCACCACGGGTACCTTCCAGAGACAAATAGGGGACACCACAGGCATAACCCAGTTGGCCACATTACAGCTCCTCACACAGTTCCTCAATGCACTGCTGCCACATGCTGCATAATACATCCAGTTCCCCAGCACACAGGCAGAGCATACAGTGAACATGCAGGAGTTCCACAGGGTGGCACATATGCCTGGTGTGCTAGAGGCCATCGACTGCACCCACATAGGCATCCACACACATCACCTTGCCTGGAAGGGGTAGTCTACATCAACAGGAAGGGCTACCCCAGCATCAACTGTCAGGTGGTGTGCAATGCCAGGGGGCACATAATCAATGTCTGTGCCACACACCCTGGTGGAGCACATGATGCCTATGCTGTTGGAATGGGCAGCCTGGCACAACAGGGCAGGGTGTGGGTGATGCTAGGCCAGGGACATCAGAGGTTGTGGCTGGGAAGACAGGGGGGTGCAGCTGCACAGACCACCATGTTAACCACATATGTCAACACACAGGTGACAGCGGATACCCACGCCGGCCCTGGCTGCTCATCCCATACCAGCACCTGTCGACCCCAGTGCAGAAGTGATACAATGAGGCACATGCCAGCACACGGAACATCATCAAGTGTGTGTTTGGACTGCTGAAGGCCCGATTCCATTGCCTGGACAGGTCTGGCAATGCCCTAGAGTACAGCCCCTCAATGGACTGTGGCCTATTCCTGGCCTGCTGTATGCTACACAACATGGCCACCGACCATGGGATAGCTGTCGAGGTTGAAGAGGGGAACAGCAGTGGGGATGATGTGGCCACTGGGCCAGGCAATGGTGAGAATCCTCCACCCCGAGCGAAGGGAACCCCGGCTGAATAGGATGGCCCAGCAGCACTGGGACACAATTGCAGAGGAGCACTATGGTGCATGCAGGTAGGTGAACATGACTACACGCATGTCCCAGGTACCATGGTACAGTAATCAGGCATGCAAGGGCAGGCTCCATGACATTAACAGCTGTGGGGTAGTGTGGATGGGCATGGGACTGGACTTCATGGAAGCACCCTGTATAGCACTGCACACCTGAGCCACACACACCCCCACACACACCCGCACACACACGCACATGCACATGGGCATCCACATGCGCACACCCAGAGTCTGCCAATGGGTGTGTGTCAGACATTGAACACCGGTGCACAGTAGAAGCCGGTATTTTGTTGGCATCATCATGCACATGCCACAGTGGCCAGTGGCTGGGTGGGTGTGCACAAGGCCTCTGTGCGGCGTCGACCATGGTTGACACATCCCTGGCACACACATACACATGCAACACCAATGTGCACACAGAGCAGCAGCAGACAGTAGACAGGAGGGATGGCAGCTCAGGATCATCATGTGGTCGTACGGCCACCGTGGACACATGGACGGCCCAGCCGAGACTGCTCAGTAGACACGGGCTGTGCGACGGCCACAGGGGTGTCTCTGACGGTTCGCCAGGTGTGTCACTGCGGGAACATGACCAGTCCCTCGCAGGTGTCTGCAGGCTCCTGAACATGCCCGCTCCAGGCATGCCCAGAATGTCCACAGCAGATCCCAGTGTCGACACTGAGGGGGTCGCACGATGCCGTGACTGAGGGGTGGATAAAGCACTCCGTGGGGTCTGCGGCAGACTGCCACACACCAGGGTGGCCAGTGGTGTTAGGCTTGCCATGACTGCAGCGGTAAGCTGATCCAGGGCTGCGGTTGTGTCCTCCCACATATGTGTGGTCTCAACCAGGAACCGTTCATAGTCCCTGTCATGCCTCCCTGTGGACTGGCACAGCTATGTGCGTAGTGCACTCACCCCTGCCACAACCAGCACCTGTTGCTCAATGGAGACCCGTAGAAGACGTGTGTGCTCGGCCAAGGGGTCAGCGCCCTGGGAGGCATGGGCATTGCGCCAACCCATGGGTGGTGCTTGACCCTGCCGCACAGCCCCCCACGCTGGTGGGGGCTGCACAGCGGGGCTCCCTTGGGGCTGCTCATTCTGCGGTGCACCATCAGCGGCAACTGTTCCTGGCCCCCCTTTGACCTCGTCCAGCTGCCACTGCTGCCCCTCCAGCCACTGTGCACCGATCATTGCCAGTGCTGCTGCACCACCACTGCCACCCCCTTCAGCCTGCGTTGCACTGATGGCACACACAGCAATGCCGGGTGTGGTGGCTGGTGGGTGGACAACCATCACCAGGGCACCATCTGCGCTGCCGTGATGGGTGTGTGGTATGGGTGCCTCCCCTGCATGGCAACACCACTATCCAGGAAAATGGCCACGTCGTCATCGGTCCCGGACCCCACCCCAATCTGTGTCCCGGCATAATGGATGCCATGGCTGGCGTCATGCTGAAACACAGCAAGGGCCTCGTCTGAAACCATGCCACAGGCATCCAGATGGACAGTGGGGTTGGGCTGCCTGTGATCCAGCCCCCGGACACTGGTGGAGGTGGACGGATGGTCCTCCAGATCCAGGACCGCCCCCATGGTATACATCCCCACCCCTGCCACTGCATGCAGGCACTCCGAAGCTGAAAGGGAACACAGTCGTATTAGTGCAGCTGGCACACACCCCTGCACCCATGCCCCAGGCACTGCCGTACCTACCATGCAGTGATGGGCTGCCCCCCCATCTGGAACCCACTGCTGGACACCCCCTCAACGGCACTGCACTGCATGGACACTGCCACCAACTCCTCCTGCGGTGACAGCTGTTGCACTTCAGGCTGTCCACTGCCCATGGCAGCATATGCGGCACAGATGACAGTCACCTTCTCCTTAATCTGCCTCCAATCTGTTCCGACCTTCTTCTTGCACTCCTGTGCAGTCCTTTGATGGATGCCCTGCTGGTTCATGGCCCTGGCCACACCCTCCCATGCTGTTGCCCGGGTCTGTGGGGTACCTGTTGAGCCACTCATGAGAGGCTTCTGGTCCAGGTAGGCATTGAATAGGTCATCGCTCTCTGTCCTCATAAAGTTGGGCCTGCGCTTCCATGCAGGCTCATGCTCCTCAACCTCCTCATAATCCGTAATGATTAGTCCTGTGGGAATAAATATTTGGTCAGGGATGGCTGCAACCCACACTGCCCTCCCATTCCACTGTCCCAATGGGCCCACAGCCTGATGGCTTATTTTTGAAGGATGCAATACCGATCTAGAGCCTGTGCAGTTCACTGGTGCCTTTATAGCGCATCACATGCAAATGAGGAGATGCGCAACTGAAATGAGATGCAAATGTCTCCGATGTGCCGTGGATATGCTGATTAGCTAATCTGCATATACCAGCTGAATATCGTGAAATTGCACATGGCGCAGTGGTGTTGCGCATGCACAAGCCATGGAACAACAGTGTGATGTGCGCAATAGGCCCAGCAGTGCACATGCATGCAGTGCTGTCGTGTACGTCAGTGGCGCAGCCTACACACACTGCGTTATGTGTGGTACAGCACTCTGCCACTATTGGGCTTGGGGCTTGTGGGCTTGTGGCACTCGTGTGCTGTATGCCCTATGGCACACGGGCACTATTGGCCCATGGACCATGGGGCCCCATGCCCATAGCACCCCTTGCGCCAATGGCCAATTGCACTGTCGCACACGGTGTGCGTGCCGACCCCTGACCCTACGATTGCCCTTTGACCCTCTGGGTGACCTGCGGCACATGCCAGTGCTGCACCAACTGTGTCGCGCAGCACCGTGGCTGTGTGATTGGAGATGGAAGCGCATCACCAAGCGAGTCGTGCACCCCCAGCACATGTGGCTCATGCACTACTGGGCATCATTTTGATTGTGCAACTGCAGAAATGACCATGCCTCACTGCAGCAGGGCCAGGGCACCTAACTGGTCACAGGTGGAGCTGGTGAACCTTGTGGCCCTTGTAGAGCCACATTAATGCAGTCTGTTCGGCCAGGTGCCCCTAGATCAGCCACGGATGGAGGTGTAGCAGGAGGTGGCTGAGGGGCTGGAGGAGGCCACAGGGGCACAGCACATCAGTAAGCAGTGCCACCACCACTACAGGGACCTGCAGAAGAGGGACCCTGAGAGGCTACGTGCACTACTGGCACGCATCCGGACGGCCGCAGTGCCACGTCCAGGTAAGTGCACTACACCCATGTCTGTGCCAATCTAGTGTTCTGTGGGGGCCAGCAGGGTGGCACACAATGCTGTGGCGGGGTTGGGGCTGCGCATTCTGTTGGCCGTGGCAGCGCAACATGGGTGTGCTGTGCCACTGCACTGCCTCTGCACTGGACCAGGGGGCATGCTGTACTGGGGGGGACATGTGGTGTTGCCAGGTACTGATGTGTTTTTCTCCATGTCTTCCTACTAGGCCCTGAGGATAGAAGGAGAGCATGGCTGGCTGGTGCTGTGGGTGGGTCAGGGCAGGCCATCACAGGGGCTTAGGCGCAGGCTGCATGGGCGGTGCCGCTGGACAGGCACAGGGTGTGCTGCAGCAAGCAGGTAGGCACTGTTCCAAGGTATGATGTTGTGCAGGGTTGGGGTGGGCCACAGCCCCCTGTTTACATGGTCATTACAGCTGTGCACCACCCATGGTGTCCATTGCACCATGCCATGGCTATCACACATGTGTGTGGCTGCTGCAGGTGGGCTGTGGGTGCACCCGGATTCCAGCTGTGCCACTGCCAACCCCCCACTTAGCCCTGTCGCCTGGCTGCCATGGTTGTGGTGTGCGGCACATGGGTGGTGTTGGTGTGCAGTGCTCTGTGTGGCTGTGGATAGTCGAGTTGGTGGCTCGTGTGGGAGCACATGCTGTTGGAGGCTGTGTGCCATCTCAGGGGCACACGTCAACGCTCTCTGCTGCACACGGTGGGTGGGCCAAGGTCTTCAAGGTCTTGGACACAAAAAAAAGCACTTGGCACCCCTTTTTAAAGTGAAAAACATGGTCAGAAGTTCTTTGCCACAGGTGCATAGACTATGATACAAGGATATGGGGTCCCAATAAGGCTGGCCTCTCTGGGTACCTGATTCAGAGACACTGGCACCCACCATCTAGGTCACCTCTATTGGAACCATTTTGTCCAGAGCCCCTCTGACTTCCAAGCTCTGGGTTAAATCACTTTATAGGGGGCTAGTATTAACAATCTCACAGGGATCATAGCCCTGACTTCAGTGATACTTCTCTTGGGGGATGACGTTCAGTGTTTACCCAGCATTCAGTGCACTGAGCCTGGTAAGAAAGGCTGGACCGCCCCTTCCCTTCCTCCCCCCCACCAGGTATAAAACAGTAACAGAATTAGCAGCTGCAAGACTAGGGGCTCACAGAACAGCAGCTGACATTATCTTCACCGGCAATAAAGCAGCACAGTAACACAGATGGTGGAGGTTATTCTCAGAACCAAAAACTCAACTTGCTACACAGTCGCCATGGAATCAGAACAGGAAATACTATGTACATGGCAAGCCAGAACAGGTAAGGCAGTTTTAACTTGCATGATGCTATCAAAGGGTAGAGATTTCCACAGGTTAAGGAGTTATGCTGGGTACCAAAGCATATCTCTTACACAGGGAAAATGATCTCTGGCTGGGCAGGCATGGTACCTCCACCCCCTAAAATTTTCAGGTCCTACACTTTGCACTTCCCTTGGGTCTAGCACTCCCAGACACCCAGGGCTAAAGCCTCTCACCTCCCTGATGGACTGCCAGGGCAGAGACTTCCACAGGCTTGGTTGTTACCCAGGGTCCCAATGCATATCTCTTACCCAGGGAAAATGCTCTCTGGCAGGGCAGGCATGGTCCCCCCAACCCCCTAAAACTTCCAGGTCCTACTCCTTACACTGCCCTTGGCTCTAGCTATCCCAGACACCCAGGGCTAGTGGCCCTCACCTCCCTGATCACCTGCTAGGGTAGGGACTTCCACAGGCTTGGTTGTTACCCAGGATTCCAAAGCACATCTCTTACACAGGGAAAATGCTTTCTGGCTGGGCAGGTATTGTACCCCAACCCCCTAAAACTTCCAGGTCCTGGTCCTTACACTTCCCTAGGCTCTAGCACTCTCAGACACCCAGTGCTAATGGCCCTCACCTCCCTGATGGCCTGCCAGGGCAGAAACTTCCACAGGCTTGGTTGTTACCCAGGGTCCCAATGCATATCGCTTACCAAGGGAAAATGCTCTCGGGCTGGGCAGGCATGGTACCTCCATCCCCTAAAACTTCCAGGTATTACACTTTGCACTTCCCTTGGCTCTAGCACTCCCAGACACCCAGACCTAATGGCCCTCACCTCACTGATGGCCTGCCAGAGTTGGGACTTCCACAGGCTTGGTTGTTACCCAGGGTCCCAATGCGTGTCTCTTACCCAGGGAAAATGCTCTCTTGCTGGGCAGGCATGGTACCCCCACCACCTAAAACTAACAGGGCCTGCTGTAAGCACCTCCCTTGGGTCTAGTACTTCCAGACACAAAGGGCTAATAGCACTCACCTCCCTGATGGCCTGCCATGGTTGAGACTTCCACAGGCTTGGTTGTTACCCAGGGTCCCAAAGCAAATCTCTTACACTGGGAAAATGCTCTCTGGCAGGGCAGGGATGGTACCCACACCCCCTAAAACTTCCAGGCCCTGATCCTTACACTTCCCTTGACTATAGCACTCCAAGACACCCAGGGCTAATGCCTCACACCTCCCGGATGGCCTGCCAGGCAGAGAATTCCACAGCCGTGGTTGTTACCCAGGGTCCCAAAGCACATCTCATACCCAGGGAAAATGCTCTCTGGCTGGGCAGGTATTGAACCCACACCCTCTAAAACTTCCAGGTCCTGCTCCCTACACTTCACTTTGGTCTAGCACTCCCAGACACTCAGGGCTAATGCCTCTCACCTCCCTGATGGCCTGCCAGGGCAGAGACATCCACAGGCTTGGTTGTTACCCAGGATCCCAAAGCAAAACTCTTACAAAGGGAAAATGCTCTCTGGCTGGGAAGGCATTGTACCCACACCTCCTAAAAATTCCAGGTCCTGCTGCTTACACTTCCCTTTGGTCTAACACTCCCAGACACCCAAGGAAAATGACTCTCACCTCCCTGATGTCCTGCCAGGCCAGAGACTTCCACAGGTTTGGTTGTTACCCAGGGTCCCAATGCATATCTCTTACCCAGGGAAAATGCTCTCTGGCTGAGTAGGCATGGTACCCATACTCCCTGAAACTTCCAGGTCCAATTCCTTACACTTCCCTTTGATCTAGCTCTCCCAACCACCCAGGGCTAATGCCTCTCACCTCCTTCATGGCATGCCAGGGCAGAGACTTCCACAGGCTTGGTTGTTACCCAGGGTCCCAATGCATATCTCTTACAAAAGGGAAAATGCTCTCTGGCTGGGCATGGATGGTACCCCCACACACTAAAACTTCCAGGTCCTACACTTTACACCTCCCTTGGCTCTAGCACTCCCAGACACCCAGGGTTAATGGCCCTCACCTCCCTGATGGCCTGCCAGGGCAGAGACTTCCACAGGCTTGGTTGTCACCCAGGGTCCCAATGCACATCTCTCACCCAGAGAAAGTTCTCTCTGCCAGGGCAGAACTGCTGGCATGTACCATGGAGACTTCCAAAATCAGCCTGCCAGTCTCAGCATCAAGCCATGCCCAGCAAGTGCCATCACAGCCTGGATAGGCTTCAACAAACACCCCAAGAGCGACTATTAAGCCCGACCAGCACTATTTAGAGAAATCCCAGCCAACTGCCAGCAGGGCCATCTGGTCTAAAAAGCCCATCGGGCCATCTGGTCATAACTTCTCTAAGGAACATCTGGTCCCACCAGGACCAAGGGACATCTGGTCTCACTTTCTCCCACGGACTTCGGCTCCCACTAGAATTCCACCAGGACTCTATGCTCTTAGCCTGGAGACAGCTGCTGGCATTCCCCTAAAACTACCAGGGCATGCTGTTAACATCTCCCTTGGGTCTAGCACTTCCAGACACCCAGGGCTAATGCCTCTCACCTCCCTGATGGCCTGCCAGGGCAGAAACTTCCACAGGCTAGGTTGTTACCCAGGGCCCAATGCATATCTCTTACCCAGGGAAAATGCTCTCTGGCTGTGCAGGCATGGTACCCCCCAACCCCTAAAACTACCAGGGCCTGCTATTAGCACCTCCCTTGGGTCTAGCAATTCCAGACACAAAGGGCTAATTGTCCTCACCTCCCTGATGGCCTCCCAGTGTTGAGACTTCCACAAGCTTGGTTGTTACCCAGGGTCCCAAAGCACATCTCTTACCATTTGAAAATGCTCTCTGGCTGGGCAGGGATGGTACCCACACCCCCTAAAACTTCCAGGTCCTGCTCCTTACACTTCCCTTGGCTGCAGCACTCCCAGACACCCAGAGCTAATGCCTCTCACCTCCTGGATGCCAAGGCAGAAACTTCCACAGGCGTGGTTGTTACATAGGGTCCCAATGCATATCTCTTACCAAGGGAAAATACTCTCTGGCTGGGCAGGCATGGTCCCCCCTCCCCCTAAAACTTCCAGGTCCTGCTGCTTACACTTCTCTTGGCTCTAGCACTCCCAGACACCCAGTGCCAATGGCCCTCACCTCCATAATGGCCAGCCAGGGTTGGAACTTCCACTTTCTTGTTTGTTACCCAGGGTCACAAAGCGCATCTCTTATCCAGGGAAAATGCTCTCTGGCTGGGCAGGGATTGTACCAACACCCCCTAAAAATTCCAGGTCCTGTTCCTTACACTTCCCTTTGGTCTAGCACTCCCAGACACCCAGGGCTAATCCCTCTCATCTCCCTGATGGCCTGCCAGGGCAGAGACTTCCACAGGCTTGATTGTTTCCCAGGGTCCCAAAGCATATCTCTTACCCAGGGAAAATGCTATCTGGCTGGGCAGGCATGGTACCCCCACCCCTAAAACTTCCAGGTCCTTCTAATTACACTTCCCTTGGCTCTAGCACTACCAGACATGAAGGGCTAAAGCCTCTCACCTCCCTGAAGGTCTGCCAGGGCAGAGACTTTGACAGGCTTGGTTGTTACCCAGGGTCCCAATGCATATCTCTTACCCAGGGAAAATTCTCTCTGGCTGGGCAGGCATGGTCCCCAGATCCCCCTAAAACTTCCAGGTCCTACTCCTTACACTTCCCTAGGCTCTAGCTATCCCAGACACCCAGGGCTAATGGCCATCACCTCCCTGATTGCCTGCTAGGGTAGGGACTTCCACAGGCTTGGTTGTTACCCAGGATTCCAAAGCACAAGTCTTACACAGGGAAAATGCTTTCTGGCTGGGCAGGTATTGTACCCCAACCCCCTTAAACTTCCAGGTCCTGGTCCTTACACTTCCCTACGATCTAGCACTCTCAGACACCCTCTGCTAATGGCCCTCACCTCCCTAATGGTCTGCCAGGGCAGAGACTTCCACAGGCTTGGTTATTACTCAGGGTCCCAATGCATATCGCTTACCAAGGGAAAATGCTCTCTGGATGGGTAGGCATTGTACCCCCACCTCCTAAAACTTCCAGGTCCTGTTCCTTACACTTCCCTAGGCTCCTGGCACTCTCAGACACCCACTGCTAATGTCGCTTACCTCCCTGATGGCCTGCCAGGGTTCGGACTTCCACAGGCTTGGTTGTTACCCTGGGACCCAAAGCACATCTCTTACGCAGGGAAAATGCTCCCTGGCTGGGCAGGTATTGTACCCACACGCCCTAAATCTTCCAGGTCCTGCACCTTACACTTCCCTTTGGTCTAGCACTCCCAGACACCCAGAGCTAATGTCTTTCACCTCCCTGATGGCCTGCCAGGGCAGAGACTTCCAAAGGTTTGGTTGTTACCCTGGGTCCCAATGCATATCTCTTAACAAGGGAAAATGCTCTCTGGCTTTACAGGCATGGTACTTCCACCCCCTAAAACTTCCAGGTCCTACACTTTGCACTTCCTTTGGTTCTAGCACTGTCAGACACCCAGGCCTAATGGCCCTCACCTCCCTGATGGCCTGCAAGGGTTGGGTCTTCCACAGGCTTGGTTGTTACCCAGGGTCTCAAAGCACATCTCTTACAAAGGGAAAATGCTCTCTGGCTGGGCAGGCATTGTACCCACACCCCCTAAAAATTCCAGGTCCTGCTCCTTACACTTCCCTTTGGTATAGCACTCCCAGACACCCTGGGCTAATGCCTCTCTCCGCCCTGATGGTATGCCAAGGCAGTGACTTCCACAGTCTTGGTTGTTACCCAGGGACCCAAAGCACATCTCTTACTGAGGGAAAATGCTCTCTGGCTGGACAGGGATGGTGCCCCCAACCCTTAAAACTTCCAGGTTGTACTCCTTACACTTCTCTTTTCTCTAGCACTCCCAGACACCCAGGACTAATGGCCCTCACCTCCCTGATGGCCTGCAGGGTTGGGATTTCCACTGGCTTGGTTGTTACCCAGGGTCCCATAGCAAATCTCTTACCCAGGGAAAATGCTCTCTGGCTGGGAAGGCATTGTACCCACACCCCCTAAAAATTCCAGGACCTGCTCCTTACATTTCCCTTGGCTCTAGTACTCCCAGACACCCAGGGCTAATGGCCCTCACGTCCCTGATGGCCTGCCAGGGTTGGGACTCCCACAGGCTTGGTTGTTACACAGGTTCCCAAGTCACATCTCTTACCCTGGGAAAATGCTCTTTGGCTGGGCAGGCCTTGTAACCACACCCCTTAAAACTTAAAGGAAATACTCCTTACACTTCCCTTGGCTCTAGCACTCCCATACGCCCAGGGCTTATGGCCCTCGTCTCCCAGATTGCCTGCTATATTAGGGACTTCCACAGACTTGGGTGTTACCCAGGATCCCAATGCACATCTCTTACACAGGGAAAATGCTCTCTGGCTGGGTAGACATTGTACCCCCACCCCCTAAAACTTCCAGGTCCAGGTCCTTACACTTCGTTAGGCTCTGGCACTCTCAGACACCCACTGCTAATGTCCCTCATCTCCCTGATGGCCTGCCAGGGTTGGGACTTCCACAGGCTTGGTTCTTATCCAGGGTCCCAAAGCACATCTCTTACGCAGGGAAAATGCTCCCTGGCTGGGCAGGTATTGTACCCACACGCCTTAAAACTTCCAGGTCCTGCACCTTACACTTCCCTTTGGTCCAGCACTGCCAGACACCCAGGGCTAATGCCTCTCACATCCCTGATGGCCTGCCAGGGCAGAGACTTCCAAAGGCTTGGTTGTTACCCAGGGTCCCAATGCATATCTCTTAACAAGGGAAAATGCTCTCTGTCTGGGCAGGCATGGTACCTCCACCCCCTTAAACTTCCAGGTCCTGCACTTTGCACTTCCCTTCGGTCTAGCACTGCCAGACCCGCAGACCTCATGGCCTTCACCTTCCTGATCGCCTGCCAGGGTTGGGACTTCCACAGGCTTGGTTGTTACCCAGGGTCCCAAAGCACATCCCTTATGAAGAGAAAATGTTCCCTGGCTGGGCATAGCATTGTACCCACACCTCCTAAAAATTCCAGGTCCTGCTCCTTACACTTTCATTTGGTCTAGTACTCCCAGACACCGAGGGCTAATGCCTCTCACCTCCCTAATTGAATGCCAAGGCAGTGATTTCCACAGTCTTGGTTGTTACCCAGGGTCCCAAAGCACATCTCTTACTTTGTGAAAATGCTTTCTGGCTGGGAAGCGATGGTACCCCCATCCCCCAAAACTACAAGTTCCTATTCCTTACACTTCCCTTGGCTGTAGCACTCCCAGACACCCAGGGCTAATGGCCCTCACCTTCCTGATGGAATGACATGGTAGTTACTTCCACAGGCTTGGTTGTTACTCAGGGCCCCACAGCACATCTCTTACCCAGGGAAAATGCTCTCTGGCTGTGCAGGCATTGTATCCACATGCCCTTAAATTCCAGGTCCTGCTCCTTACACTTCCCTTTTGTCTAGCACTCCCAGACACCCAGGGCTAGTGCCTCTCACCTCCCTGATGGTCTGCCATTGTAGAGAATTCCAGAGGCTTGGTAGTTACCCAGGGTCCAAGTGCATATTTCTTACCAAGGGGAAAATGTTTTCTGGATGGGCAGGGATGGTACCCCCAGCCCCTAAACCTTCCAGGTCCTGGTCCTTACACTTCCCTTGGCTCTAGCACTCCCAGACACCGAGGGCTAATGGCCTTCACCTCCCTGATGGCGTGCCAGGGTTGGGACTACCACAGGCTTGGTTGTTACCCAGGGTCCCAAAGCACATATCTTACCCAGGGAAAATGCTCTCTGGCTGGGCAGGGATGTTACCCCCACCCCCTTAAAAATTCCAGGTCCTATTCCTTACACTTCCCTTGGCTCTAGCATTCCCAGACACTCAGGGCTAATGGCCCTCACCTGCCTGATGGCCTGCCAGGGTAGGGACTTCCACTGGCTTGGTTGTTACCCAGGATCCCACAGCAAATCTCTTACACAGTAAAAATGCTCTTTGACTGGGAAGGCATAGTACCCACACCCCTTAAAAATTCCAGGTCCTGCTACTTACACTTCCCTTGGCTCTAGCACTCCCAGACACCCAGGGCTAATGGTCCTCACCTCCCTGATGACCTGCCAGGGTTGGGACTACCACAGGCTTTGTTGTTACCCAGGCTCCCAAAGCACATCTCTTACCCAGGGAAAATGCTCTCTGGATGGTCAGGCATTGTAACTGCACCCCCTAAAACTTCCACATCCTGTACCTTACACTTCCCTTTGGTCTAGCACTCCCAGACACACAGGTCTAATGCCTCTCACCTCCCTGACGGCTAGCCAGGGCAGAGACTTCCACAGCCTTGGTTGTTACCCAGATTCCCAATGCATATCTCTTACCGAGGGAAAATGTTCTCTGGTTGGGCAGGGATGGTACCACCACCCCTTAAAACTTCTAGGTCCTACTCCTTACACTTCCCTTGGCTCTAGCACTCCCAGACACCCAGGGCTAATGACCCTCACCTCCCTGATGGCCTGCCAGGGCAGAGACTTTGACTGGCTTGGTTATCACCCAGGGACCCAATGCATATCTCTCACCCAGGGAAGTGCTCTCCTGCCTGAGAACTGCTGGCATGTACCCTGCAGACTTCCAGAATCAGCCTGCCCGCCTCAGCATCAAGCCATGCCCAGCAAGTGCCATCACAGCCTGGTAGCTTCAACAAACTCCCCTAGAGCGACTATTGCAAGCCCGACCAGCATTATTTAGGAGAAATCCACCAACAGCCAGCAGGGCCATGTGGACTAAAAGCCCGTCGGGCCATCTGGTCATAACAGCTCTAAGTGACATCTGGACCACCAGGACCAAGGACTTCTGGTCACACTTTCTCCCAGGGACTTCAGCTCCCACTAGGATTCCACCAGGACTGAATGCTCTTAGCATGGAGGCAGCTGCTGGCATTTCCCTAAAACTACCAGGGCCTGCTGTTAACACCTCCCTTGGGTCTAACACGTCCAGACACCCAGGGCTAATGCCTCTCACCTCCCTTATGGTCTGACAGGGCAGAGACTTCCACACGCTTGGTTGTTACCCAGAGTCCCAATGCATATCTCTTCAGCAGGGAAAATGCTCTCTGGCTGGGCAGGCATGGTACCCTCACCCCCTAAAACCACCAGGGCCAACCGTTAACACCTCCCTTGGGTCTAGCACTTCCAGACGCAAAGGGCTAATTGCCCTCACCTCCCTGATGGCCTGCCAGGGTTCAGACTTCCACAGACTTGGTTCTTACCTAGTGTCTAAAAGCACATCTCATACCCAGGGAAAATGCTCTCTGGCTGGGCAGGCATTGTACCCACACCCCCTAAAACTTTCAGGTTCTGCTCCTTACACGTCCCTTGGCTCTAGCACTCCCAGACACCCAGGGCTAATGCCTCTCACCTCCATGATGGCCTGCCAGGGCAGAGACTTTCACAGGCTTGGTTGTTACCCAGGGTCCCAAAGCACATCTCTTACGCAGGGAAAATGCTCTCTGGCTTGGCAGGTATTGTACCCACACCCCCTAAAACTTCCACGTCCTGCTCCTTACACTTCACTTTGGTCTAGCACTCCCAGATACTCAGGGCTAATGCCTCTCACCTCCCTGATGGCCTGTCAGGGCAGAGACTTCCACAGGCTTGGTTGTTATCCAGAGCCCCAAAGCACTTCTCTTACCCAGGGAAAATGCTCTCTGGCTTTGTTGGCATTGTACATTCACCCCATAAACTTCCAGGTCCAGCCCCTTACACCTCCCTTTGCTATAGCACTCTCAGACACTCAGGACTCATGGCCCTCACCTCCCTGATGACCTACTAGGGTAGGGACTTCCACAGTCTTGGTTGTTACCCAGGCTCCCAAAGCACATCTCTTACACAGGGAAAATGCTCTCTGGCTGGGCAGGATTTGAACACCCACCCACTAAAACTTACAGGTCCTGCTCCTCACACTTCCCATCAGTCTAGCACTCCCAGACACCCAGTGCTAATGGCCCTCACATCCCTGAAGGTCTGCCAGGGTTGTGACTTCCACTGGCTTGGTTGTTACCCAGGGTCCCAATGCATATCTCTTAGATAGGGAAAATGCTCTCTGTCTTGGCAGGCATTGTACACACACACCCTAAAAATTCCAGATCCTGCTCCTTACACTTCCCTTTGCTCTAGAACTCCCAGACACCCAGGGATAATGTACCTCACCTCCCTGATGGCCTGCTATTGTCGTGACTTCCACAGGCTTGGTTGTTACCCAGGATCCCAAAGCACATCTCTTTCACAGGTAAAATGCTCTCTGGCTGGGCAGGCATTGTATCCACACCCCTAAAACTTCCAGGTCCTACTTATTCCACTTCCTTTGGCTCTAGCACTCCTAGACACCCACTGCTAATGACCCTCACCTCCCTGATGGCCTGCCAGGGTTGGGACTGCCACAGGCTTGGTTGTTACCCAGGGTGCCATAGCACATCTCTTACACAGGGAACATGCTCTCTGGCTGGGCAGACATTGTACCAACACGCCCTAAAACTTCCAGGTCCTGCTCCTTACACTTCCCTTTGGTCTAGCTCTCCCAGACACCAAGGGCTAGTGCCTCTCACATCCCTGATGGCCTGCCAGGGCACAGACTTCCACAGGCTTGGTTGTTACCCAGGATTTCAATGCTTATCTCTTAACAAGGGAAAATGTTCTCATGCTGGGTAGGCATGGTACCTTCACCCCCTAAAACTTCCAGGTCCTACACTTTGCACTTCCCTTCAGTCTAGCACTCCCAGACACCCAGGCCAAATGGCCCTCACCTCCCTCATGTACTGCCAGGGTTGGGACTTCCACAGGCTTGGTTGTTACCCAGGGTCCTAAAGCACATCTCTTACTAAGGAAAATACTCTCTGGCTGCGCAGGCATTGTACCCACACCCCCTAAAATTTTCAGGTCCTGTTCCTTACACTTCCCTTTGCTCTAGTACTCGCCGACACCCAGGCCTAATGGTCCTCACCTCCCTGATGGCCTGCCAAGGTTGGGACTTCCACAGGCTTGGTTGTTACCCAGGATCCCAAAGCACATCTCTTACCAAGGGAAAATGCTCTCTGGCCAGGCTGGCATTGTACCCACACCCTCTAAAAATTCCAGGTCCTGCTCCTTACACTTCCCTTTGGTCTAACACTCCAAGACACCCATTGCTAATGCCTCTCACCTCCCTGATGTCCTGGCAGGGCAGAGACTTCCACAGGCTTGGTTGTTACCCAGGGTCCCAATGCATATCTCTTACACAGGGAAAATACTCACTGGCTGGGCAGGCATGGTACTCCCACTCCCTAAAACTTCCAGTTTCTGCTCCTTACACTTCTCTTGGCTCTAGCACTTCCAGACACCCAGTGCTAATGGCCCTCACCACCATAATGGCCAGCCTGGGTTGGGACTTCCACTGGCTTGGTTGTTACCCAGGGTCCCAAAGCACATCTCTTATCCAGGGAAAATGCTCTCTGGCTGGGCAGGGATTGTACCCACACCCCCTAAAAATTCCAGGTCCTGTTCCTTACACTTCCCTTTGTTCCAGCACTCCCAGAAACCCAGGGCTAATGCCTCTCACCTCCCTGATGGCCTGCCAGTGCAGGGACTTCCACAGGCTTGGTTGTTACCCAGGGTCCAAAAGCACATCTCTTACACAGGGAAAATGCTTTCTGGCTGGGCAGGCATTGTACGCACACCCCCTAAAACTTCCACATCCTGTACCTTACACTTCCCTTTAGTCTAGCACTCCCAGACACCCAGATCTAATGCCTCTCACCTTCCTGATGGCCTGCCATGGCTGAAACTTCCATAGCCTTTTTGTTGTTACCTAGGGTCCCATTGTATATCTCTTACCGAGGGAAAATGATCTCTAGCTGGGCAGGGGTGGTAACCCCACCCCTTAAAACTTCCAGGTAAAATTCCATACACTTCCCTTGGCTCTAGCACTCCCAGACACCCAGGTCTAATGGCCCTCACCTCCCTGATGGCCTGCCTGGTTAGGGACTTCCACTGGCTTGGTTGTTTTCCAGGGTCCCACTGCAAATCTCTTTCCAGTGAAAATGCTTTCTGGCTGGGAAGACCTTGTACCCACACCCCCTAAAAATTCCAGGTCCAGCTCCTTATACTTCCCTTGGCTCTAGCACTCCCAGGCACTCAGGGCTAATGGCCCTCACCTCCCTGATGGCCTGCCAGGGTTGGGACTACCACAGGCTAGGTTGTTACCCAGGCTCCCAAAGTACATCTGTTACCCAGGGAAAATGCTCTCTTCCTAGCAGGCTTTGTAACTACACCCCCTGAAACTTCCACATCCTGTACCTTACACTTCCCTTTGGTCTAGCACTCCCAGACACCCAGGTTTAATGCCTCTCACCTCCCTGATGGCCTGCCAAGGCAGAGACTTCCACAGCCTTGGTTGTTTCCCAGGGTACCAATGCATGTCTCTTACCGAGGTAAAATGTTCTCTGGCTGGGCAGGGATGGTACCCCCACCCCTTAAAACTTCCAGGTCCTACTCCTTACACTTCCCTTGGCTCTAGCACTCCCAGACACCCAGGGCTAGTGGCCCTCACCTCCCAGATGGCCTGCAAGGCAGAGACTTTCATAGGCTTGGTTGCCACCCAGGGTCCCAATGCATATCACTCACCCAGAGAAAGTGCTCTCTGCCTGAGAAGAACTGCTGGCATGTACCCTGGAGACTTCCAGAATCAGCCTGCCAACCTCAGCATCAAGCCATGCCCAGCAAGTGCCATCACAGACTGGCTAGGCTTCAACAAACTCCCCTAGAGTGACTATTAAGCCCGACCAGCACTATTTAGAGAAATCCCAGCCAACAGCGAGCAGGGCCATCTGGTCTAAAAAGCCCATTAGGCCATCTTGTTATAACAACTCTCCGGGGCATCTGGTCCCACCAGGACCAAGGGACATCTGGTCACACTTTCTCCCACGGACTTCAGCTCCCACTAGGATTCCACCTGGACTGAATGCCCTAGCATGGGCAGCTGCTGGCATTTCCTAAACTACGGGCCTGCTGTTAACACTCCTTGGGTCTGCTTCCAGACACCCAGGGGCTAATGCCTACCTCCCTGATGGCCTGACAGGGCAGAGACTTCCACATGCTTGGTTGTTACCGAGAGTCCCAATGCATATCTCTTAAGCAGGGAAAATGCTCTCTGGCTGTGCAGGCATGGTACCCCCAACCCCTAAAACCACCAGGGCCTGCCGTTAACATCTCCTTTGGGTCTAGCACTCCCAGACACAAAGGGCTAATTGCCCTCACCTCCCTGATGTCCTGCCAGGGTTCAGACTTCCATGGGCTTGGTTCTTACCGAGCGTCTAAAAGCACATCTCTTACTCAGGGAAAATGCTCTCTGGCAGGGCAGGCATTGTACCCACACCCCCTAAAACTTCCAGGTCCTGCTCCTTACACTTCCCATGGCTCTAGCACTCCCAGACACCCAGGGCTATTGGCCCTCACCTCCCTGATCACCTGCTAGTGTAGGGACTTCCACAGGCTTGGTTGTTACCCAGAATCCCAAAACACATCTCTTACACAGGGAAAATGCTCTCAGGTTGGGCAGGCATTGTACCCGCACTCCCTAAAACTTCCAGGTCCTGGTCCTTACACTCCCCTAGGCTCTAGCACTCTCAGACACCCACTGCTAATGGCCCTCGCCTCCCTGATGGCCTGGCAGGGCAGAGACTTCCACAGGCTTGGTTGTTACCCAGGGTCCCAATGCATATCGCTTACCAAGGAAAAATGCTCTCGGGCTGGTCAGGCATGGTACCTCCACCTCCTAAGACTTCCAGGTCCTACACTTTGCACTTCCCTTGGCTCTAGTACTCCCAGACACCCAGGCCTTATGGCCCTCACCTCACTGATGGCCTGCCAGAGTTGGGACTTCCACAGGCTTGGCTGTTAGCCAGGATCCCAAAACACATCTCTTACACAGGGAAAATGCTCTCAGGTTGGGCAGGCATTGTACCCGCACTCCCTAAAACTTCCAGGTCCTGGTCCTTACACTCCCCAGGCTCTCAGCACTCTCAGACACCCACTGCCACTGGCCTCTCACCTCCCTGATGGCCTGGCGAGCAGGATCCACAGGCTTAGTTTGTCCCAAGGTTCCCAATGCATATCGCTTACCAAGGAAAAATGCTCGGTTGGTCAGGCATGGTACTCCACCTCCCAGACTTTGGGGTCCTACACTTTGCACTTCCTGGCTCTAGTACTCCCAGACACCCAGGCCTTATGGCCCTCACCTCACCCCTGATGGCCTCACGAGTTGGGACTTCCACAGGCTGTTGTTACGGGGTCCCAGCACATCTCTACAAAGGAAAATGCTCTCTGTCAAGGCATTGTAATCACAAAATTCCTCACAACTTCCATTATATTCCCTGTACCATACACTTCTACTTTTGGTTCAGCAATTTGCAGGTGTCTGTGATTCAATGCCTCACCTCCCCTGATGGCTCGCCAGGGCAGAGACTTCCACAGCCTTGGCTTTACCCAGGGTCCCAATGCATATCTCTTACTGAGGGAAAATGATCTCTGGCTGGGAAGGCATTGTACCCAGACCTCCTAAAAATTCCAGGTCCTGCTACTTACACTTCCCTTGGCTCAAGCACTCCCAGACACTCAGGGCTAATCGCCCTCACCTCCCTGATGGCCTGCTAGGTTGGGAATACTGCCAGGCTTGGTTGTTACCCATGCTCCCAATGCCAATATCTCACCCTGGGAAATGCTTTCTGGCTGGCCAGGCATTGTAACCACACCCCTGCAGTCTCCACAGCCTATGCCTTGCATTTTGCTCTAGCACCTTCAGACACCCAGGTCTAATGCCTCTCACCTCCTGATGGCCTGCCAGGCAGAGACTTCCACAGCCTTTGTTGTTACTCAGGTCCCAATGCATATCTCCTACTGAGGAAATGTCTCTGGCTGGTCGAGATGGTACCCCCACCCCTTGAAATTTCAGGTCCTTCTCCTTACACTTTGGCTTCAGTCCCTCTTAGACACCCAGGGCTGGTGGCCTTCCTCCCTGATGGCTGCCAGGGCAAAGACTTTCACATGCTTGTTGTCTTACTGGGTCCCAATGCATATCTTTCACCCAGGGAAAGTGCTTTCTGCCTGTGGACAACTGCTGGCATGTACCCTGGAGACTTCCAGAATCAGTCTGCCAGCCTCAGCAACAAGCCATGCCCAGCAAGTGCCATCACAGCCTGGCTAGGCTTCAACAAACTCTCCTAGAGTGACTATTAAGCCCGACCAGCACTATTTAGAGAAATCCCAGCCAGCAGCCAGCACGGCCATCTGGACTAAAAAGCCCGTCAGGCCATCTGGTCATAACATCTCTCAGGGACATCTGGTCCCAGCAGGACCAAGGGACATCTGGTCACACTTTCTCCCACGGACTTCAGCTCCACTAGGATTCCACCAGGACTGAATGCTCTTAGCATGGAGGAAGCTGCTGGCATTTCCCTAAAACTACCAGGGCCTTCTGTTAAAACCTCCCTTGGGTCTAGCACTTCCACACACCCAGGGCTAATGCCTCTCACCTCCCTGATGGCCTTACAGGGCAGAGACTTCCACACGCTTGATTGTTACCCAGAGTCCCAATGCATATCTCTTAAGCATGGAAAATGCTCTCTGGCTGGGCAGGCATGGTAACCCCACCCCCTGAAACCACCAGGGCCTGCCGTTAACATCTCCCTGGGGTCTAGCATTTCCAGACGTAAAGGGCTAATTGCCCTCACCTCCCTGATGGCCTGCCATGGTTCAGACTTCCACAGGCTTGGTTCTTACTGAGGGTCTAAATGCATATCTCTTACCCAGGGAAAATGCTCTCTGGCTGGGCAGGCATTGTAACCACACCACCTAAAACTTCCAGGTCCTGCTCCTTACACTTCCCTTGGCTCTAGCACTCCCAGACACCCAGGGCTAATGGCTCTCACCTCACTGTTTGCTTGCTAGGGTAGGGACTTCCACAGGCTTGATTGTTACCCAGGATCCTAAAGCACATCTCTTACACCGGGAAAAAGCTCTCTGGCTGTGCAGGCATTGTTCCCCACCTAAAACTTCGGGTCCTGGTCCTTATACTTCCCTAAGCTCTGCTCTAAGACAACCGCTAATGGCCTCACCTTCCTGATGCCCAGGGCAGACTTCCACAGGCTTGCTGTTACCCAGGGTCCCACGTACTGCTACCCAGGAAAAAATGCTTCCCGGCTGGCAGTGGCATGCACGCACCCCTAAAACTTCCAGGTCTTACACTTGCACTTCCCTTGGCTCTAGTACTCCCAGACACCTTGGTGTGGCCCACTGCTCACCCACCGATGGCCTGCCAGGGTTGGGACTTCCACAGGCTTGGTTGTTACGTAGGGTCCCAATGCATTTCGCTTACCAAGGGAAAATGCTTTTGGGCTGGGCAGGCATGGTACCTCCACCCCTAAAACTTCCAGGTCCTACACTTTGCACTTCTCTTGGCCCTAGCACTCCCAGACACCCAGGGCTAATTTCTCTCACCTCCCTGATGTCCTGCCAGGGCAGAGACTTCCACAGGCTTGGGTGTTACCCAGGGTCCCAATGCATATCTCTTACCCAGGGAAAATGCTCTCTTGCTGGGCAGGCATGGTACCCCCACCACCTAAAACTACCAAGGCCTGCTGTTAGCCCCTCCCTTGGGTCTAGCACTTCCAGACACAAAGAGCTAATAGTACTCACCTCCCTGATGGCCGGACAGGGCAGAGACTTCCACAGGCTTGGTTGTTACCCAGGGTCCCAAAGCTCATCTCATACCCTGGGAAAATGCTCTCTGGCAGGGCTGGAATGGTACCCACACCCCCTAAAACTTCCAGACCCTGATCCTTACACTTCCCTTGGCTATAGCACTCCAAGACAACCAGGGCTAATGCCTCTCACCTCCTAGATGGCCTGCCAGGCAGAGAATTCCACAGCTGTGGTTGTTACCCAGGGTCCCAAAGCACATCTCTTACCCAGGGAAAATGCTCTCTTGGCTGGGCAGGTACTGTACCCAAACCCTCTAAAACTTCCAGGTCCTGCTCCCTACACTTCACTTTGGTCTAGCACTCCCAGACAATTACGGCTAATGCCTCTCACCTCCCTGATGACCTGCCAGGGCAGAGACATCCACAGGCTTGGTTGTTACCCCAGGTCCCAATGCATATCTCTTACGCAGGGAAAATTCTCTCTGGCTGGGCAGGCATTGTCCCCCCACCCCCTAAAACTTCCAGAGCATACTCCTTACACTTCTGTTGGATCTAGCACTCCCAGACACCTAGGACTTATGGCCCTCATCTCCCTGATCGCCTGCTAGGGTAGGGACTTCCACAGGCTTGGTTGTTACCCAGGATCCCAAAGCACATCTCTTACACAGGGAAAATGCTCTCTGGATGGGCAGGCATTGTACCCCCACCTCCTCAAACTTCCAGGTCCTGGTCCTTATACATCCCTAGGCTCTGGCACTCTCAGACACCCACTGCTAATGTCCCTCACCTCCCTGATGGCCTGCCAGGGTTGGGACTTCCACAGGCTTGGTAGTTACCCTGGGTCCCAAAGCACATCTCTTACGCAGGGAAAATGCTCCCTGGCTGGGCAGGTTTTGTACCCACATGCCCTAAATCTTCCAGGTCCTGCACCTTGCACTTCCCTTGGTCTAGCACCCAGACACCCAGAGCTTCATGCCTCTCACCTCCTGATGGCCTGCCAGGCAGAGACTTTCAAAGGTTTGGTTGTTACCCTGGTCCCAATGCATATCTGTAACAAGGGAAAATGCTCTCTGGCTTTACAGGCATGGTACCTCCACCCCCTAAAACTTCCAGGTACTACACTTTGCACTTCCCGTGGTTCTAGCACTGACAGACACCCAGGCCTAATGGCCCTCACCTCCCTGATGGCCTGCAAGGGTTGGGTCTTCCACAGGCTTGGTTGTTACCCAGGGTCCCAATGCATATCTCTTAACAAGGGAAAATGCTCTCTGGCTTTACAGGCATGGTACCACCACCCCCTAAACTTCCCAGGTACTACCACACTGTAACTTCCTTGGTTCCAGCACTGTCAGACACCCAGGACTAAATGGCCCTCACTCCCCTGATGGCCTGCAAGGCTGGGTCTTCCACAGGCTTGGCTGGTACTCAGGGTCCCAAAGCACATCTTACAAAGGAAATGTTTCTAGCTGGTCTGGCATTGTACCCACACCCTGTAAAACTTTGGACCATGCTCCTTACACTTCCCTTTGCATATAGCACTCCCAGACACCCTGGGCTAATGCCTCTGCCCTGCATGGTCCATAGGCAGTGACTTCCACAGTCTTGCTGTTACCCAGGGTCCCAGCACATCTCTTACTGAGGGAAATGCTTTCTGGCTGGGCAGTGATTGTACCCCACCCCTGAAACTTCCAGGTCGTGTACTCCTTATACCTTTGGCTCTAGCACCCCAGACACCCAGGACTAATGGCCTCACCTCCTGATGGCCTGCCACGTTTGGGATTTCCACTGGCTTGGTTGTTACCCAGGGTCCCACAGCAAATCTCTTACCTAGGAAATGCCCACCTGGCTGTTAAGGCATTGTACCCACACCACCTGTACCCAGGACCTGCTCCTCACATTTCTTAGCTCTTGTACTCCCAGGATGTCTTAGCTAATGGCCCTCACCTCCTGATGGCCTGACAGGGTTGGGACTACCACAGGCTTGGTTGTTACACAGGCTCCCAAAGCCCATCTCTTACCAAGGCTAAATGCTCTTTGCCTGGCAGGCATTGTAGCCACACCCCTTAAAACTTAAAGGACATACTCCTTACACTTCCCTTGGCTCTAGCACTCCCAGACATCCAGGGCTTATGGCCCTCGTCTCCGTGATCGCCTGCAATATTAGGGACTTCCACAGACTTGGGTGTTACCCAGGATCCCATTGCACATTTCTTACACTGGGAAATGTTTTCTGACTGGGCAGGCATTGTATCCCACCCTTAAACTTCCAGGTCCAGGTCCTTACACTTCCCTCAGGATCTAGCACTCAGACACCCACACTGCTACTGTCCTCACCTCCTGATGGCCTGCCAGGCTGGGACTTCCACAGGCTTGGTTGTTGCCCAGGGTCCCAAAGCACATCTCTTACGCAGGAAAATGCTCCTCTGCCAAGTGTATTGTACCCACACGCCCCTAAAACTTCCAGGTCCTGCACCTCACATTCCATTTGGTCCAGTACCGCCAGATCAATCTAGGCCAACGCCCCACATCCCTGATGGCCTGCCATGCTAAGCAGACTTCCTGGTTGCCTGGCTGTCCCCAGGTCCCAATGCATATCTCTTAACAAGGAAAATGTCTCTGTCTGGGCAGGCATGGTGCCTCCACCTCCTAAAACTTTCAGGTCCTCACACTCCTGCACCTCCTTCAGTATACACTGCCAGACCCTGTGGCCCGTGGCCTTCAATTCTTGATGGTCTGTCAGGTTGGGACTTCCAGTTATTTCATGTTACCCAAGGTCCCAATGCATATCTCTTAACAAGGGAAAATGCTCTCTGTCTGGGCAGGCATGGTACCTCCACCCCCTAAAACTTCCAGGTCCTGCACTTTGCACTTCCCTTTGATCTAGTACTCCCAGACACCGAGGGCTAATGCCTCTCACCTCCCTAATTGAATGCCAAGGCAGTGATTTCCTCAGTCTTGGTTGTTACCCAGGGTCCCAAAGCACATCTCTTACTTTGGGAAAATGCTCTCTGGCTGGGCAGCGATGGTTCCCCCATCCCTAAAAACTTCCAGTTCCTACTCCTTACACTTTCCTTGGCTCTAGCACTCCCAGACACCCAGGGCTAATGGCTCTCAACTCCCTGATGGAATGACATGGTAGGGACTTCCACAGGCTTACTTGTTACTCAGGGCCCCACAGCACATCTCTTACCGAGGGAAAATTCTCTCTGGCTGGGAAGACATTGTACCCACACCACCTAAAAATTCCAGGACCTGCTCCTTAAATTTCCCTTGGCTCTAGCACTCCCAGACACTCAGGGCTAATGGCCTTCACCTCCCTGATGGCCTGCCAGGGTTGGGACTACCACAGGCTTGGTTGTTACCCAGGCTCCCAAAGCACATCTCTTACCCAGGGAAAATGCTCGCTTCCTGGGCAGGCTTTGTAACTACACCCCCCAAAACTTCCACATCCTGTACCTTACAGTTCCTTTTGTTCTAGTTACCCTGGACACCCAGGTCTAATGCCTCACCTCCTGATGGCTCGCCAGGCAGAGACTTCCACAGCTCAGGTTGTTCTTCCAGGGTACCAATGCATGTCTCTACCAAGGGAAAATGTTCTCTACAAGCAGGGATGGTGAATCCCACCCTTAAAACTCCAGGTACTACCTCATACACTTCCTAGTTTCAGTACTTCCAGAAACCCAGGGCTAATGGACCTCACCTCCTGATGGCTTGCTACTGTCATGACTTCCACAGGCTTGGTTGTTACCCAGGATCCCAAAGCCCATCTCTTACACAGGTAAAATGCTCTCTGGCTGGGCAGGCATTGAATCCCCACCCCCTAAAACTTCCAGGTCCTACTCCTTTCACTTCCCTTGGCTCTAGCACTCCTAGACACCCACTGCTCATGGCCCTCACCTCCCTGATGGTCTGCCAGGGTTGGGACTACCACAGGCTTGGTTGTTACCCAGGTGACAAAGCACATCTCTTACCTAGGAAAATTTTCTTCACAGCAGACATTGTACCCACACTCCCCCAAAAATTTCAGTAGGTCCTGCTCCTTACACTTCCTTGATCTAAAGCACCCCAGACACTCAGGCCTAATGGTCCTCAACTCCCCTGATGGCCTGCCAAGTTGGGACTTCCAGGCTTTGTTGTTACCCAGATCCCAGCACACTTCTTGAATGAGGAAAATGCCTCTGGCTGGGCAGGAATGCTCCACCCCCAAACTTCCAGGTCCTACTCCTGACACTACTCTGCCTCTAGCATTCCCCAGACCAATCCGTGGTAATGGCCCCACCTCCTGATGGTTGTGACCGGGCAGAGACTCCACAGGCATGGTGGTTGTCACCCAGAGTCCCAATGCATCTCTCACCCAGGCAAAGTGCTCTCTACCGGGGAGAACTGCTGGCATGCACCCTGAGATTTGTTGAATCAGCCTGCCTCATCTCAGTATCAGCCATGCCCAGTGCTATCACAGCCTGGTTAGGCTCAACAGTTCCCCCAGAGTGACTATTAAGCTACTCAATTGTGCACATTATTTAGATAAATCTCAGCCAACACAGCAGGGCTATCTGGTCTAAAAAGCCCGTCAGGCCATCTGCTCATAACATCTCTTAGGGACATCTGGTCCCACCAGGACCATGGGACATCTAGTCACACTTTCTCCGAGGGATTGCCCCACCAGGATTCCAGACTCACCCTTCTTAGTTTGAGACAGCTGCTGGCATTCCCTGAAAAAACTGCCAGAGCCTGCTGTTAACACCTCCCTTGGTCAAGCACTTCCAGACACCCAGGGCTAATGCCTCTCACCTCCCTGATGGCCTGACAGGGCATAGACTTCCACACGCTTGGTTCTTACCTAGGGAACCAATACATATCTCTTACCCATGGAAAATGGTCTCTGGCTGGGCAGGCATGGTACCCACACCCCCTAAAACTACCAGGGCCTGCTGTTAGCATCTCCCTTGGGTCTAGCAATTTCACATTGTGCTACACTTGCCCCTCACCTCCCTGATGGCCTGCCAGGGTTGAGACTCTCCATTGGCTGGTCATTGGCCCGGGGTCCCAAAGCACATCTCTTTACCCTTGAAACTGCTCTGGCTGGGCAGGGATGGTACCCACACCCCTTAACCTCCAGGTCCTGCTCTCACACTTTCCTTGGCTGTGAACTCCCAGACACCTGAGTATAATGCCTCTCACCTCCTGGATGGCCTGCCAGGGCAGAGACTTCCACAGGCGTGGTTGTTACCCAGGGTCCCAAAGCACATCTTCTAGCCAGGGAAAATGCTCTCTGTTTGGGCAGGTACTGTACCCACACCCTCTAAAACTTCCAGGTCCTGCTCCTTACACTACTCTTTGGTCTAGCACTCCCAGACACTCAGGGCTAATGGCCCTCACCTCCATAATGGCCAGCCTGGGTTGGGACTTCCACTTTCTTGGTTGTTACCCAGGGTCCCAAAGCACATCTCTTATCCAGGGAAGTGTTCTCTGGCTGGGCAGGATTGTAACTGTCACCCCTTAAAATTCCAGGTCCTGCTACTCTCCTCCTCCTTCTTACACTTTGGTCACACCCCAGGCACCAGGCTAATCCTTCTCACCTCCCTGATGGCTCCTGCTAGGCAGAGACTTCCCAAGATTGGTTGTTACCATGGTCCCAAAGCTTATTTACCCAGAGAAAATGCTCTCTTCTGGGCAGGCACAGTACCCCTCAACACCCTAAAACTCATGTCCTCCCACCACATTTCCCTTGGCTCAGCACTACCAGACATGTGTTTTAAAGCTCTCGGGCCTCCTGATGGCTGTAGCCAGGGCAAGAGACTCCCACTGGTTTGGTTGCCACCAGGGTCCCACCCACATTCCCCAACCCAGAAAATTCTTCCGGCTGTGCAGGCATGATTCCCCCACCCCTAAAATTCCAGGTCCTACTCCTTACACTTCCCTTGCCTCCTAGCACTCCCACACACACAAGGCCAATGCTCCTCATCTCCTGATCGCCTGCTAGGGTAGGGACTTCAACAGGCTTGTTGTTACCCGTGATCCTATTGGTCATCTTCACAGGAAAATGCCTCTGGCTGGGCAGGCATTGTACCCCCACCTCTAAAACTTCAAGGTCCTGGCCCTTTCACTTCCCTAGGCTCTAGCACTCTCAGCCACCCACTGCTAATGGCCCTCACCTCCCTGATGGCCTGCCAGGGTTGGGACTTCCACAGGCTTGGTTGTTACCCAGGGTCCCAAAGCACATCTCTTACTCAGAGAAAATGCTTACTGGCTGGGCAGGAATTGAACACCCAACCCCTAAAACTTCCAGGTCATGCTCCTTACACTTCCCATGGGTCTAGCACTCCCAGACACCTAGTGCTAATGAACCTCACATCCCTCATGGCCTGCCAGGGTTGGGACTTCCACTGGCTTGGTTGTTACCCAGGGTCCCAATGCATATCTCTTACATAGGGAAAATGCTCTCTGTCTTGGCAGGCATTGTACTGACACCCCCTTAAAATTCCAGATCCTGCTCCTTACACTTCCCTTTGCTCTAGTACCTGACACCCAGGGCTACGGACCTCACCCTCCCTTTATGTATTTGCTAATGTCGGCAGGATCTCCACAGGCTTGGTTGTTACCCAGGATCCCAGCACATCTCTACACAGGTAACAGCCTGGTTGGGCAGGCATTGAATCCCCACCCCTAAAAACTTCCAGGTCCCACTTCTTTTCACTTCCCTTGCTCTAGCACCCTAGACACCCACTGCCACGGCCTCACCTCCCTGATGGCCAGCCAGGCTGGGACTACCACAGGCTTGGTTGTTACCCAGGTGACGAGCACATCTCTTGCAGGAAAATTTTTCTGGCTGTACATTAAAATTCCACAATTCCCTAAAAATGCTCAGGTCCTGCCTCACACTTCCCTTGGTCTGCCCCAGCATTACCCAGGCCTACTGGCTCTCACCTCCTGATGGCCTGCCAAGGTTGGGACTTCCACAGGCTTGGTTGTTACCCAGGATCCCAAAGCACATCTCTTGATCAGGGAAAATGCTCTCTGGCTGCACAGGCATTGTACCCACTCCCTATAAAACTTCCAGGTCCTGCTTCTTACACTTCCTTTTGGTCTAGCACTCCCAAACACCCAGGGCTAATACTTCTCACCTCCCTGATGGCCTGCCAGGAAGGGACTTCCACAGGCTTGGTTGTTACCCAGGGTCCCAATGCATATCTCTTACCCAGGGAAAATGCTCTCTGAGTGGGCAGGAACGGAAACCCCAACCCCTAAAATTTCCAGGTCCTACTCCTTGCACTTCGCTTGGCTCTAGCACTCCCAGACACCCAGGGCTAATGGCCCTCACCTCCTGATGGTCTGCCAGGGTTGGGATTGACAGCTTTGCTGTTACCATAATCCCACGGCCTTTTTACCGTAGGGAAAATTCTCTGCTGGGCAGGTGATGGTACCCACCCCAATAACTTCCCAGGTCCTATCATACACTTCCTTGGCTCAGCTTTCTCCCAGACACCCAGGGCTAATGGACCTCACCTCCCTGTTGGCCTGCTTGGGTAGGGACTTCCATTGGCTTGGTTGTTACCCTGGATCCCAAAGCACATCTCTTACACAGGAAAAAGCTCTGGCTGGGCAGGCATTGTACCCCCACCCCCTAAAACTTCCAGGTCCTGCTCCTTACACTTTCCTTGGCTCTAGCACTCCCAGCCACCCACTGCTGATGGCCCTCAGCTTCTTAATGGGCTCCCAGGGTTGGGACTGCCACAGGCTTGGTTGTTACCAAGGGTCCCAAAGCACATCTCTTACCCAGGGAAAATGCCTCGCTGCAGGCAGGCACAAAATTCCACACCCAAAACTCTGAGGTCCTGGTCCTGCATTCCCTTGGTCTAGCACCCAGACACCAGGGCTAATGCCTCTCACCCTGATGGCCTGCCAGGTCAGACCTACGGCTTCACAATTCCGGATCCCAATGCACATCTGTTAACCAGGGAAAATGCTCTCTGGCTGTGCTGGAATGGTTCTGACACCCCTAAACTTGGTTGCCTTACACTTCCTTTGGTCTAGCACTCCAGACACCCAGGACTAATGGCCCTCACCTCCTGATGGCCTGCCAGGGTTAGACTTCCACAGGCTTGATTGTTACCCAAAGTCCCAAAGCACATCTCTACCAGGAAAATGATCTCTGGCTGGGTGGTATGGTACCCACACTGCCTGAAACTTCCAGGTCCTGATCCTTACACTTACCTTGCCTCTAGCACTCCCAGAGACACCCAGGCTACGGCCCCTACCTCCCCTGATGGCCTGCCAGGCAGAGACTTCCACAGGCTTGTTTCTGTTACAATAGGTCCCAGTGCATCTCTCTTACCTGGGGAAAATACTCTGGCTGGGCAGGGATGGTACCCCAACACCCTAAAACTTTCAGGTCCTACTCCTTACACTTACCTTGGCTCTAGACTCCAGACCCCAGGGTAATGGCCGTCTTACTCCTAGTGGCCTGCCAGGCAGAGACTCTACAGGCTTGGTTGTCACCCAGGGTCCCATTGCATATCTCTCACCCAGGAAAGTGTTCTCTTGATGGGGGAGGAACTGCTGGCATGTACCCTGGAGACTTCAGAATCAGCCTGCCAGCCTCATCATCAAGCCATGCCCAGCAAGTGCCATCACAGCCTGGATAGGCTTCAACAAACTTCCCTAGAGTGACTATTAAGCCCGACCATCACTATTTAGAGAAATCCCAGCCAACAGCCAGCAAGGCCATCTGGTCTAAAAAGCTGGTCAGGCCATCTGGTCATAACATCTCTCAGGGACATCTGGTCCCACCAGGACCAACGGATATCTTGTCACATCTCTTCCAGGGGACTTCAGTTCCTCTGAATTCCACCAGGACTCAATGCTCTTAGCCTGGAGACAGCTGTCGCATTCTCAAACTACCAGGGTCTACTGTTAACACCTCCTTTGGGTCTAGCACTTCCAGACACCCAGGGCTAATGCCTCTCACCTCGCTCATGGCCTGCCATGGCATAGACTTCCACAGGCTTGGTTGTTACCCAGAGACCCAATGCATGTCTCTTACCCAGGGAAAATGCTCTCTGGCTGGGCAGGCATGGTATCCCCAACCCCTAAAACTTCCAGGGCCTGCTGTTAACACCTCCCTTGGGTGTAGCACCTCCAAACACAATGGGCTAATTAGCCTCACCTCCCTGATGGTCTGCTGATTGAAACTTACATGCTTGGTTGTTACCCAGGGTCCCTGAGTACATCTCTTACCCAGCGGATAATCTCTCTGGCTGGGCAGGGGTACCACATTGGGTAAACCTTTGAGGTCCTGCCCTTGCACTTCCCTTTGGTCTAGCACTCACAGACACCCAGGGCTAAGCCTCTCACCTCCCTGAAGGCCTGCCAGGGCAGAGACTTCCACAGGCTTGGTTGTTACCAAGAGTCCCAATGTATATCACTTACCCAGGGAAAATGCTCTCTGGCTGGGCAGGCATGTTACCCCTACCCCCTAAAACTGACAGATCCTGCTATTTACATTTCCCTTTGGCTCTGGCACTCCCAGACACCCAGGCTAATGGCCCTCACCTCTCTAATGGCCTGCAAGGGCAGAGACTTTCGCAGGCTTGGTTGTTACCCAGGGTCCCAAAGCACAACTCTTACTAATGGAAAATGCTCTCTGGCTGGGCAGGGGTGATACCCCCAACCCCTAAAACTTCCAGGTCCTACTCCTTGCACTTCCTTTCACTCTAGCACTCTCAGACACCCAGGGCTCCTGGCCCTCACCTCCCTGATGGCCTGCCAGGGTTGGGACTTCCACAGGCTTGGTTGTTACCCAGGATCCCAAAGCACATCTCTTACCCAGGAAAAATGCACTCTGGCTGGACAGGCATTGAATCCCCACACCCAAAACTTCCAGGTCCTGCTCCTTACACTTCCCTTCGGTCTAGCACTCCCAGACACGCAGTTCTAGTGGCCCTACCTCCCTGATGGCCTGCCAGGGTTGGGACTTCCACTTGCTTGTTTGTTACCCAGGGTCCTAAAGCACATCTTTTAATCTGGGAAAATGCTCTCTGGCTGGGCAGGCATTGTTCCCACGCCCCATAAAACTTCCTGGTCCTGCTTCTTCACTTCCCTTTGGTCTAGCACCCAGACACTGTGGAATGCTTCACTTCCTGATGGCCGCCAGGTAGGGACTTCCACAGACTTGGTTGTTACACAGGGTCCCAATGCATTCTTACCCAGGAAAAATCTCTGGCTGGGCAGGAAGGTACCCCAATGCCTAAACTGTCCAGGTCCTACTCTGCATTTCTGGCTCTAGCACTTTGACACCCAGGGCTACTGGCCTTTATCTCCCTTTGTGGCCGCCAGGCAGTGTTTGCACAGGCTTGGTTGTCACCCAGGTCCTACTGTACATTCCCACCCAGGAAAGTGCCTCTCAAGGGAGAACTGCTGGCATGTACCCTGGAGACTTCCAGAATCAGCCTGCTAGCTCATCATCAAGCCATGCCCAGCAAGTGCCATCACAGCCTGGTTGCTTCAACAACCTCCCTAGAGTGACTATTAAGCCTGACCATCACTTTAGACAAATCCCATTACCAGCCAGCAAGGCCAACTGGTGAAAAGCCAGCTGGCCGGGAGGTCACGTGATGGCAGCCTGAGTGAAGCGCACACCGCTGAGCCTTCGCAACCCGAATACTGCAGATTGAACGTCCTATCATTAATTTAGCCTGCAATTGGCCAGAGGAGGTTAAGGAGAGTCTAGTCATCGATGACTTGAAGTATGGAGGGGCATATAAAAGTGAGGCGAAACACACTCCTCCCAGACTCGAGAAGGAAAGGCGTCAGCAGGCGGGCAACAGGCCGCTAGCCTGTCGGGCTTCCTCCTACGGCGGATTCCTGCTCGAATCCAGGTTTTCGAGCTCATAACCCCTGCAGGCCACAATTGCATCAGTGCGAAGATATGCAGCAAATTAAAATTGATGGAGTCTTTGGCCCAAGGTGGGGATACTGACAGAAAGTAATTTTCGCTGAGACTAAACAGGCAAGTTTGATTCTGAGCTGACATTGTAAAACGAAAAAAGCTGGAGGACAAGCTAGGTGACTTGGAGGGGCAGTAGGTGTATAACATAGTTATAATTGTGTCCCTGAAAGGAAAGAGGTATCTCAATCTTATTCATCCAAAAGTTGTGCCCAAGATTGCAGGTTCCGCTGGCGTGGGACTACATTATTGAAAGAGCACATAGGTTTATGGCTCCTCTGCACAGGGTCAGCCCCCAGCCACTAATGTTAAATTCTTAACTATTTGACAGACAGCATGCTTGATGCGAGGTGAAGGAGCTACTGGAGTGGCAAACTAATTTCATTCAGGATCTCCCCACTCAGTGAGTAACAGTGCCAAGAACTGCTCTTTATTGTAACAAAACTTATTGCGCATCTAAGCAATTTAAAGTGAAATATCCTGTCCTAATGGTCAATTTAGATGGGACTTGGCTCTCATTCGATCTTATTCTCAAGCTCATCAAGAACTGCAACAGCTCCTCCCTGACTTTTAAATGAGGATATGTCATGTGTTCCTGAGCCCTATCAGCACGTTTGAGGGTTATGTCTGAATATGCGGTATGTATCTGCCTTTACTTTCCTCTGTGAAGTAGTGGACACTGGCTGTAGTGATTGGGCTGACAAGGCCTGAGAATGACCTCCATAAAGTTTATGATGGATACTGAAGACTTCATAATCGGCCCTGGACTTCTTGTAAGGGCCCTGTGACTTGATTTGGTAATTATTGTGATTCTTGGGTCGGTCTTATTGTGATATAGACCACATGTTGGTGTCATTGGCTGATTTTACTATAGTGGTCTCCACTGACCTCCTGGATTTGACTAGACGTTGAGAAGATATGCAACTGATATGGGACTGACCTCTGATCAGCACTGAAAAGGACCTGTCTTTTTTTTTTTTATATATTACATTACATTGAAGTTCGGGGCTGTTCCGACAATGGTAATATAATTCATTGATGTGGCAGGCGGGTTTTGGGGTGTGTAGCTGAACATGTTGGGTTGACGGATGTATATATGTGGCAGATTTTATTTAGGTGTGCAGTTCAACGGAACTGGGGCTGATACAGAGTGAGCTTTTGTACAGTGTTATTTAATTGTTGGGGGAAGAGTGTTTGAAGCTATGATGTTCAGGGGTGGGAGGTAACAGCATAATCAAGGTTACAGTTTGTTGGGAATGTACATTTTCTGTATGAAAATGCTTTTATTACTTAACGGCACTAGGGAGTGATATTCAGACTTCTATGCACATAATGACTTTTTTTATATACTATGAGTCAACTATGTTTGTGTTGAATGTTAAGGAGCAAGGATAGCTAAACTGCAGTGATTCTAAGGCACTGCATCATTTACATTGCTCCTCCAGAAACCCATTTGAAGAAGGGTGATGTGTATTTCAGGAGGGGCTGGGTTGTCGGGATATGGGGGCGTGTCACTAGAAGGGCTGGAGTGGCCATACTAGAAGCTAAAGGCGCCCTTTAAATTCCTGAATGAATGTTGGGACTGAAGGTCGATATATATTTGATTTGCGCTTATTCTCACAACCTTATTGCTAGGCTCTGTTTATGGCCCTAATAGTGTCTCCTTTTTCTCGCTGCTGCAGCGGTAGTCTCGATACACATCAACTGGCAATTATTGAGGAGATTGGATTTGTACTGCAAAACCATCTGATAGAACTTAACAGAGGAAGGGTTATCCTCGCAAAGGGCTCTTAAGGTCTTATAGACAATGCAGCTTAGTGATATATGGCGGTTCTTAACTTGGAGACGGTAGTATTCTTCTACTTCTCAGTTCAATTCTTGTTCAAGAATTGATTACATTTTGTTGGCTCTGTAGTGGTCCCTGACATGAGAGGCTTTATTTCAGCTAGGTCATCTCGACCATGCCCTGTTAGTGTTTGTTTAGACCATCCTTCTGTCCTGGCGATCACCGCAATGGAGACTCAATTGCCATTTAAAGGAAGAATCATTTAAAAAACCATTATATTAATTGTTTTTGCAGACCACCAAAATTCAATAACTCAGAAGGATATGATTCATGCTTTAAGTGTCTTTCTGGGGAATCCACTAAGATTTCAGAAAAAAACATATTCAGAGAATATGGACCCTTGTTAACCCAAATTAGTAAATTGAGATAGTTTGTCCCAACATCGTTCGACAGAGAGGATTAACGCACGTTACAGGCTCAGTATTCGTGGTTGCCTTGTATCAAGCTGAGCTTGCATTGTTGTGAGCAAACTCAATATCTGACAGGAGAGAAGGCCGGAGCTGCTTGCAATGGATAAACAATTGGTTTTAGCTCACACATTGCAGGAACTGTGCCTCTGTGAGATCAAATTTGTACTGACCATATCATGGCGAAGCCTTTAGAGGTTTTTTCAAAAGATATACTGAAGATACCAGATTGAGGCCTAAATCGATATTACTAATTTTCACAACGGTCTCTACCAAAGATTTCCCGGATGAGACTACAGTCCTAGTTGCCCCAATAACTTTTTTAGAGATTCGTTAAGTTGTTCAGCAGATGCCCTTGATAAGTCTCCTGGCCTGATGGCTGCCCTAGTACTTTTTCAGAGTCCTCTCCAGATCTAGCCTCACTCTGTTAGAGGTTTTCATTATTGGTATGACTATGGGATTTGATCTAGCTTTTTAGAGGCAACAATTACTTTATTTTTTAAACCAGGTACAGCCCTTAAATTTGATAGTTATGTTCTATATCGCTATTGAATACAGATGTAAAATTCAGCTTAGATTCTGTATGTAGACTGTCTAGTAATAGATCAGGTTGATTTGCAGGAGCAGGTTGGCTTCATGAAGGGGAGGATTCCTCAGGACCATCTCAGAAAGTTATTACATCTCATGGTGGAGGTTAGAGAGTCCGGTGTCCCAGCCACGCTCCTCTCTCTCGATGCCGAAAAGGCATTCGACAGAGTAGCCTGGGATTACCTGTTCCTTACTATGTCAGCTTTTGGCTTACCTGATGGCTTTATAAAATGGGTCCAAATTCTATATTCCTTCCCTTCCGCCAGAGTTAAATGCAATGGGGTTTTATCACAAAGTATTAAGTTAGAACGGGGTACCAGGCAAGGATGTCCGCTTATCCCCACTGTTATTTAATCTAAATTTGGAGCCGTTCCTGTAAATTAATGGGGAATCCGTTTATAAGGGGTATTAAGGGGGAGAGATACCTATATCTGCTCTGCCTATGCTGATGATGTGTTGTTACATGTCGAAAATCCAGATGTTTCTATACCAGCCATACTCGAGGAAATAGACTACTTCAAAGGTTTCGGCTATAAACTAAATCGCACAAAATCTAAAATCTTTCCTTAAATAACAAAGTGATAATGGCTGATTTTCACTCACTGGGTTTAGGCTGGAAGATAAGTCTTTACCGTATTTGGGTATTAACATTTGCATAAGCCTTTCACTGATGATTAAAAAGAATTTAGATGTTCTTGTTCAAACTATATCAGAGGATCTGACTAGATGGCGATCAGTCTCCTTGACATTGTGGGGTAGGATAAACCTTTTAAAAATGAATGTTTTACCTAGGTTATTATACCCCCTGGGAATGCTTGGGATATATCTTCCGAAAAAATGGTTTATCAAGTTGCAAAAAATATTTGATTCTTTTCTATGGCAAGGAAAACGAACTCGCAGGTCCTACCATAATTTAACAGCCCCAAAGCACAGGGGTGGTTTAGCCGCTCCTTCTGTATTCTTATATTATGTGGCGCAGCATGTCTGTAAGCTGGGTTGGTGGAATAGAGAGAACATGCATTTAGATCACAGGCTCCTTTGGTACGACATAGAACATGATTTAGCGTAAAGGGCGAATTGTTCCTTACGAGCCCTTTTATTTCTTTCTCCATCTGATATCCCTAGATTATTTAAGAATAATCCTATGGGATGGTCCTGAAAGCCCTTCTTCAATTACAACAACATCTTGGACTTAGGTGGTGGACTTGGATGCCCAACCTATATTTGAAAATATTCACTTTAAGCTTGGTGGCACCACAATACCTCCTCTCTTTTGGCCACAGATAAGCCATTTCTCAGCTGCAGACCTTCTGGAACAGAATAAACTACGGCCCTTTGATGATCTGAAGAGACGTTATGGCTTCACTGATGGTTGCTTCTTCAAATGGCTGCAGCTGGGAAAGGCCCTGTCCCAGTTTCTCCCTCCCCTTTCAACTTCGACCCTCAGGTCAGAAAATATTGCCCTCCTCTTTACAGCTGCGATACAACCACATGCAATATCCAAAGTATACAAATTGCTTCAAGAGTGGGACTCTAAACTCCCATCAGGGGTCTGTTATTATTGGGTCAGCGAACTAAATGTTATGGACACTCCGGACTTCTGGAAGAAGCTCTGGAATTCCATCTATCAATATGTTAAACAAGATAGACTCAGGCTGATTCAATTTAATATTTTGCATCATCTTTATTTAACACCCACACATTTATTTAGATGGAAAGCACGAAACTCTCCACTCTGTTGGAACTGCAAGTTGGTGGAGGGCTCTTTGCTCCATATGCTTTGGACATGTCCGAAGATTCAAACTCTATGGGAGGCCCTTGATAAACTTGTACGCTCTCTCCTTGGCTGTTACACTATGAACACTCCAGAAATCTGTTTATTGCATGTTTTTCCTGATGCTACTCCAAGGTCTTGGAGAACCCAAATGTCACTTATTGCTGCTGTTATGAAACTAATAATTTTAAGACACTGGTCATCTGATAGTTCCCCGTCTCTACTGGAGTGGCATCGTGAATGCATATTAGCTTTACAGTTAGAAAGGCATATAGCACATATTCGAGGCCAGTCAAAAGCCTTTGCATCACAATGGGGTCGTTTAGATTACATGCTGAGATCCTGGAACTCGAAATCTAATTTTTGATGCTTGGGCCAGTTATCTTGCTCTTTTCTTTTCTCATCTTTCTATAGTAACCTTGGGGGTGGGATAAAGGGGTACATTAGGATAGATAGAGTATTGTTCCTTCTGTCTTATTCTTTTTCTGTCCTGTTTTGGGGGGTGGTTATTGTAATGCGCCCTAATTGTACTACGGCATTTGATTATGGATGTCTGAGCACTATTTGTCATAGAGGTATGCTTCTGTCCATTTGATGTTTGCTGGAGTGGCGTATAAAAGCAATAAAATATTAATTACAAAAAAAAAGCCCGTCAGGCCATCTGATCATAACATCTCTCAGGGACATCTGGACCCACCAGGACCAAGGGACATCTTGTCACACTTTCTTCCAGGGACTTCAGCTCACTCTAGAATTCCACCAGGACTCAATGCTCTTAGCCTGGAGACAGCTGCTGGCATTCCCCTAAAACTACCAGAGTCTACTGTTAACACTTCCCTTTGGTCTAGCACTCCCAGACATCCAGGGCTAATGCCTCTCACCTCCCTGATGGCCTGCCAGGTCAGAGATTTCCACAGGCTTGGTTGTTACCCCGGATCCCAATGCATATCTCTTAACCAGGGAAAATGCTCTCTGGCTGGGCAGGTATGGTGCCTCCACCCACTAAAACTTCCAGGTCCTTCACTTTGCACTTCCCTTCAGTCTAGCACTCCCAGACACCCACGCCTAATGGGCGTCAACTCCCTGATTGCCTGTATGGGTTGGGACTTCCACAGGCTTGGTTGTTACCCAGGGTCCCAAAGCACATCTCTTACAAAGGGAAAATGCTCTATGGCTGGGCAGGCATGGTTCCTACACCCCCTCAAACTTCCAGGTTATGCTCCTTACACTTCCCTTTGGTCTAGCACTCCCAGACACCCAGGACTAATGGCCCTCACCTCCCTGATGGCCTGCCACGGTAAGGACTTCCACAGGCTTGATTGTTACCCAAGGTCCCGAAGCACATCTCTTACTCAGGGAAAATGATCTCTGGCTGGGTAGGCATGGTACCCACACTGCCTGAAACTTCCAGGTCCTGATCCTTACACTTACCTTGGCTCTAGCACTCCCAGACACCCAGGGCTAATGGCCCTTACCTCCATGATGGCCTGCCAGGGCAGAGACTTCCACAGGCTTGTTTGTTACCCAGGGTCCCAGTGCATATCTCTTTCCTGGGGAAAACACTCTCTGGCTGGGCAGGGATGGTACTCCCACACCCTAAAACTTTCAGGTCCTACTCCTTACACTTACCTTGGCTCTAGCACTCCCAGACATCCAGGGCTAATGGCCCTTACCTCCCTGGTGGCCTGCCAGGGAAGAGACTTCCACAGGCTTGGTTGTCACCCAGGGTCCCAATGCATATCTCTCACCCAGGGAAAGTGCTCTCTTCAAGGGGAGAACTGCTGGCATGTACCCTGGAGACTTCCAGAATCAGCCTGCCAGCCTCATCATCAAGCCATGCCCAGGCAGTGCCATCACAGCCTGGCTAGGCTTCAACAAACTTCCCTAGAGTGACTATTAAGCCTGACCATCACTATTTAGAGAAATCCCAGCCAACAGACAGCAAGGCCATATGGTCTAAAAAGCCTGTCAGGCCATCTGGTCATAACATCTCTCCGGGACATCTGGTCCCACCAGGACCAACAGACATCTTGTCACACTTTCTTCCAGGGACTTCAGCTCCCTCTAGAATTCCACCAGGACTCAATGCTCTTAGCCTGGAGACAGCTGCTGGCATTCTCCTAAAACTACCAGGGTCTACTGTTAACACCTCCCTTGGGTCTAGCACTTCCAGACACCCAGGGCTAATGCCTCTCACCTCGCTGATGGCCTGCCAGGGCATAGACTTCCACAGGCTTGGTTGTTACCCAGGGTCCCAATGCATATCTCTTACCCAGTGAAATTGCTCTCTGGCTGGGCAGGGATGGTACCCCCAATGCCTAAAACTTCCAGGTCCTACTCCTTGCACTTCCCTTGGCTCTAGCACTCCCAGATGCCCAGGGCTATTGGCCCTCACCTCCCTGATGGCCAGCCAGGGTTGGGACATCCACAGGATAGGTTGTTACCCAGGGTCCCAAAGTACTTCTCTTAGTCAGGGAAAATGATCTCCGGCTGGGCAGGCATTGTACCCACACCGTAAAACTTCTAGGTCTTCCTCCTTACTCTTCACTTTGGTCTAGCACTCCCAGACACCCAGGGCTAATGCCCCTCACCTCCCTGATGGCCTGCCAGGGTCAGAGACTTCCACAGGCTTGGTTGTTACCCCGGATCCCAATGCATATCTCTTAACCAGGGAAAATGCTCTCTGGCTGGCCAGGCATGGTACCTCCACCCACTAAAACTTCCAGGTCCTTCACTTTGCACTTCCCTTCGGTCTAGCACTCACAGACACCCACGCCTAATGGGCCTCACCTCCCTGATGGCCTGTCTGGGTTGAGACTTCCACAGGCTTGGTTGTTACCCAGGGTCCCAAAGCACATCTCTTACAAAGGGAAAATGCTCTCTGGCTGGGCAGGGATGGTACCCCCAATGCCTAAATCTTCCAGGTCCTACTCCTTGCATTTCCCTTGGCTCTAGCACTCCCAGGCACCCAGGGCTAATGGCCCTTACCTCCCTAGTGGCCTGCCAGGGCAGAGACTTCCACAGGCTTGGTTGTCACCCAGGGTCCCAATGCATATCTCTAACCCAGGGAAAGTGCTCTCTTCAAGGGGAGAACTGCTGGCATGTACCCTGGAGACATCCAGAATCAGCCTGCCAGCTTCGGCATCAGGCCATGCCCAGCAAGTGCCATCACAGCCTGGCTAGGCTTCAACAAACTTCTGTAGAGTGACTATTAAGCCTGACCATCACTATTTAGAGAAATCCCAGCCAACAGCCAGCAAGGCAATCTGGTCTAAAAAGCCCGTCAGGCCATCTAGTCATAACATCTGTCAGGGACATCTGGTCCCACCAGGACCAAGGGACATCTTGTCACACTTTCTTCCAGGGACTTCAGCTCCCTCTAGAATTCCACCAGGACTCAATGCTCTTAGCCTGGAGACAGCTGCTGGCATTCCCCTAAAACTAACAGGGTCTACTGTTAACACCTCCCTTGGGTCTAGCACTTCCAGGCACCCAGGACTAAGGCCTCTCACCTCGCTGATGACCTGCCAGGGCATAGACTTCCACAGGCTTGGTTGTTACCCAGAGACCCAATGCATATCTCTTAGCCAGGGAAAATGCTCTCTGGCTGGGCAGGCATGGTACCCCCACCCCCTAAAACTTCCAGGCCCTGCTGTTAACACCTCCCTTGGGTGTAGCGCCTCCAGACACAATGGGCTAATTAGCCTCACCTCCCTGATGGCCTGCCAGGATTGAAACTTGCACAAGCTTGTTTGTTACCCAGGGTCCCAAAGCACATGTCTTACCCAGGGAAAATGCTCTCTGGCTGGACAGGGATGGTTGCCACACCCCCTAAAACTTTGAGGTCCTGCTCCTTACACTTCCCTTTGGTCCAGCACTCCGAGACACCCAGGGCTAAAGCCTCTCACCTCCCTGATGGCCTGCCAGGGCAGAGGCTTCCACAGGCTTGGTTGTTACCACGGGTCCCAATGCATATCACTTACCCAGAGAAAATGCTCCCTGGCTGGGCAGGCATGGTACCCATACCCCCCTAAAACTGACAGGTCCTAGTATTTACACTTCTCTTTGGCTCTTGCACTCCAAGACACCCAGTGCTAATGGCCCTCACCTCTCTGATGGCCTGTAAGGGCAGAGACTTCCACAGGCTTGGTTGTTACCCTGGGTCCCAAAGCACAACTCTTACCCGAGGAAAATGCTCTCTGTCTGGGCAGGGATGATAACCCCACCCCCTAAAACTTCCAGGTCCTACTCCTTGCACTTCCTTTCGCTCTAGCACTCTCAGACACCCAGGTCTCCTGGCCCTCACCTCCCTGATGGCCTGCCATGGTTGGGACTTCCACAGGCTTGGTTGTTACCCAGGCTCCCAAAGCACATGTCTTAGCCAGGAAAAATGCTCTCTGGCTGGACAGGCATTGAACCCCCACACCCAAAACTTCCAAGTCCTGCTCCTTACACTTCCCTTGGGTCTAGCACTCCCAGTCATGCAGTTCTAGTGGCCCTCACGTCCCTGATGGCCTGCCAGGGTTGGGACTTCCACTTGCTTGGCTGTTACCCAGGGTCCTAAAGCACATCTTTTAATCAGGGAAAATGCTCTCTGGCTGGGCAGGCATTGTACCCACACCCCATAAAACTTCCTGGTCCTGCTTCTTACACTTCCCTTTGGTCTAGCACTCCCAGACACCCAAGGCTAATGTTTCTCACCTCCCTGATGGCCTGCCAGGGCAGGGACTTCCACAGGCTTGGTTGTTACCCAGGGTCCCAATGCATATCTCTTACCCAGGGAAATTGCTCTCTGGCTGGGCAGGGATGGTACCCCCAACGCCTAAAACCTCCAGGTCCTACTCCTTGCACTTCCCTTTACTCTAGCACTCCCAGATGCCCAGGGCTAGTGGCCCTCACCTCCCTGATGCCAAGCCAGGGTTGGGACTTCCACAGGCTAGGTTGTTAGCCAGGGTCCCAAAGCACTTCTCTTAGTCAGGGAAAATGCTCTCCGGCTGGGCAGGCATTGTACCCACACCCTTAAACTTCTAGGTCTTCCTCCTTACACTTCCCTTTGATCTAGCACTCTCAGACACCCATGGCTAATACCCCTCACCTCCCTGATGGCCTGCCAGGGCAGAGACTTCCACAGGCTTGGTTGTTACCCCGGATCCCAATGCATATCTCTTAACCAGGGAAAATGCTCTCTGACTGGCCAGGCATGGTACCTCCACCCACTAAAACTTCCAGGTCTTACACTTTGCACTTCCCTTTGGTCTAGCCCTCCCAGACAGCCAGGACTAATGGCCCTCACCACCCTGATGGCCTGCCAAGGTTGGGACTTCCACAGGCTTGATTGTCAACCAAGGTCCCAAAGCACATCTTTTACACAGGGAAAATGCTCTCTGGCTGGGTAGGCATGGTACCCACACCGCCTGAAACTTCCAGGTCCTGCTCCTTACACTTACCTTGTCTATAGCACTCCCAGACACACAGGACTAATGGCCCTTACCTCCCTGATGGCCTGCCAGGGCAGAGACTTCAACAGGCTTGGTTGTTACCCAGGGTCCCAGTGCATATCTCCTACCTGGGGAAAATACTCGCTGGCTGGGCAGGGATGGTACTCCCACACCCTAAAACTTCCAGGTCCTACTCCTGACACTTACCTTGGCTCTAGCACTCCCAGACACCCAGGGCGAATGGCCCTTACCTCCCTGATGGCCTGCCAGGGCAGAGACTTCCACAGGCTTGGTTGTCACCCAGGGTCCCAATGCATGTCTCTCACCCAGGTAAAGTGCTCTCTTCAAGGGGAGAACTGCTGGCATGTACCCTGTAGACTTCCAGAATCGGTCTGCCAGTCTCATCATCAAGCCATGCCCAGCAAGTGCCATCACAGCCTGGCTAGGCTTCAACAAACTTCCCTAGAGTGACTTTTAAGCCCGACCAACACTATTTAGAGAAATCCCAGCCAACAGCCAGCAAGGCAATCTGGTCTAAAAAGCCCGTCAGGCCATCTGGTCATAACATCTCTCAGGGACATCTGGTCCCACCAGAACCAACGGACATCTTGTCAGACTTTCTCCCAGGGACTTCAGCTCCCTCTAGAATTCCACCAGGACTCAATGCTCTTAGCCTGGAGACAGCTGCTGGCATTCCCCTAAAACTACCAGGGTCTGCTGTTAACACCTCCCTTGGGTCTAGCTCTTCCAGACACCCAGGTCTAATGCCTCTCACATCGCTGATGGCCTGCCAGGGCAGAGACTTCCACAGGCTTGGTTGTTAGCCAGAGACCCAGTGCATATCTCTTACCCAGGGAAAATGCTATCTCGCTGGGTAGGCATGGTACCCACACCCCCTAAAACTACCAGGCATGCTGTTGACACCTCCATTGGGTGTAACACCTCCAGACACAATGGGATAATTGCCCTCACCTCCCTGATGGCCAGCCAGGATTGAGACTTACACAAGCTTGGTTGTTACACAGGGTTGCAAAGCACATCTCTTACCAATGGAAAATGCTCTCTGGCAGGGTAGGGATGGCTAAAACACCGCCTAAAACTTCGAGGTCCTGCTCCTTACACTTCCCTTTGGTTGAGCACTCCAAGACACCCAGGGCTAAAGCCTCTCACCTCCCTGATGGCCTGCCAGGGCAGAGACTTCCACAGGCTTGGTTGTTACCAAGGGTCCCAATGCATATCACTTACCCAGGGAAAATGCTCTCTGGCTGGGCAGGCATGGTCCCCCTTCGCCCTAAATCTGACAGGTCCTGCTAATTACACTTCCCTTTGGCTCTAGCACTCCTAGACACCCAGGGCTAATGGCAATCACCTCTCTGATGGCTTGCAAGGGCAGAGACTTCCACAGGCTTGGTTGTTACCCTGGGTCCCATTGCACATCTCTTACCCATGGAAAATGCTCTCTGGCTGGACAGGGATGGTACCCCCACCCCCTAAAACTTCCAGGTCCTACTCCTTGCACTTCCCTTCACTCAAGCACCCAGACACCCAGGGTTATTGGCCCTCACCTCCTGATGGCTCACTGTTGGGACTTCAACAGGCTTGGTTGTTACCCAGGGTCCCAATGCATATCTTTTACAAGGGAAAATGCTCTCTGGCTGGGCAGGGATGGTACCCCAAACCCCAATAACTTCCAGGTCCTACTACATACACTTCCCTTGGCTCTAGCACTCCCAGAGACACAGGGATAATGGCCCTCACCTCCCTGATGGCCTGCTAGGGTACAGACTTCCACAGACTTGGTTGTTACCCAGGGCCCTAAGGCACATCTCTTACCCAGAGAAAATGTTCTCTTGCTTGGCAGGCATTGTACCCACACCACCTAAAAATTCCACATCCTGCTCCTTACACTTCCCTATGATCTAGCACTCCCAGACACCCAGGGCTAATGGACCTCACCTCCCTGATGATCTGCTATTGTAGGGGACTTCCACAGGCTTGGTTGTTACCCAGGATCCCAAAGCACATCTCTTACACATGTGAAATGCTCTCTGGCTGTGCAGGAATTGTTCCCCCACCCCCTAAAACTTCCAAGTCCTACTCCTTACACTTCCCTTGGCTCTAGAACACCTAAACACCCACTGCTAATGGCCCTCACCTCCCTGATGGACTGCCAGGGTTGGGACTTCCACAGGCTCGGTTGTTACCCAGGGTGCCAAAGCACATCTCTTACCCAGGGAAAATGCTCTCTCGCTGGGTAGACATTGAACCCACACGCCCTAAAACTTCCATGTACTGCTTTTTACACTTCTGTTTGGTCAAGCAATCCCAGACACCCAGGGCAAATGCCTCTCACTTCCCTGATGGCCTGACAGGCCAGAAACTTCCACAGGCTTGGTTGTTACCCAGGGTCCCAATGCATATCTCTTACACAGGAAAAAGCTCTCTGGCTAGGCAGGCATGGTACCCACACCCCCTAAAACTTCCAGGTCCTGCTCCTTACACTTCCCTTTGGTCTAGCACTCCCAGACACCCAGGGCTAATGGCCCTCACCTCCCTAATGGCCAGCCAGGGTTGGGACTTCCAATCGCTTGGTTGTTACCCAGGATCCCAAAGCATATCTCTCACCCAGGAAAATGTTCTCTTCGCTGGCCTCGGCATGGTACACACATCCTGAAACTCTCAGTTACTGTCTCTTACACTCCCTTGACTAGCACCCCAAACACCCAGAGCCGATGCTCTGACCTCCTGATAGCACGTCAGGCAGAGACTCCACAGGCCTGGTTGTCACCCAGGGACCCAAAGCACTTTCTAGTCAGGAAAATGCTATTCGTTTTGGCAGGCATTTACCTGCACCCTCTAAAACTTCCAGGTCCTGTTCCTTACACTTTCCTTTGTTCTAGCACTCCCAGACCCCAGGTCTAATGTCTCTCACCTCACTGATGGCCTGCCAGGGCAGAGACTTCCATGGCCTTGGTTGTTACCAGGGTCCCAATGCATATCTCTTTCTGAAGGAAAGTGCTCTCTGGCTGGGCAAGGATGGTACCCCCATCCCCTAAAACTTCCAGGTCCTACTCCATACACTTACCTAGGCTCTAGCACTCACAGACACCCAGGGCTAATGGACCTCACCACCCTGTTGGCCTGCTAGGGTAGGGACTTCCATAGGCTTGGTGTTACTCCTGGATCCAAAAGCATCTTTCATATAGGGAAATGCCTTGCATTGCAGGCACAGTACCCCACCCCAAAACTCCAGGTACTGCTCCTTACACTTCCTAAGGTCTAGCACTCCCAGAGACACGAGTTCAAATGGCCTCACCTCCTGATGGCTGCACAGTGCCGGGTCTTCCACAGGTTTGGTTGTTGCATTGTGGTCCCAATGCATATCTCTACCCAGGGAAAATGCCTCTTGGCTGGGCAGAGATGGTACCCCAAAACCCCTAAAACTTCCAGGTCCCATATACATTGCACTTCCTTGGCTAATAACACTCCCAGACACGTAGGCTAGGTCCCTCACCTCCCTGATGGCCTGCCAGTGTTGGGACTTCCACTGACTTGCTGTTCCCACCCCTAAAACTTCCAGGTCCTGCCTTACACTTCCCTTGGCTCTAGCACTCCCAGACACCCAGGGCTAATGGCCCTCTCCTCCCTGATGGCCTGCCAGGGCAGAGACTTCCACAGGCTTGGTTGTCACCCAGGGTCCCAATGCATATCTCTCACCCAGGGAAAGTGCTCTCTGCATGGGGAGAACTGCTGGCATGTACCCTGGAGACGTCCAGAATCAGCCTGCCAGCCTCAGCATCAAGCTATGCCCAGCAAGTGCCATCACAGCCTGGCTAGACTTCAACAAACTTCCCTAGAGTGACTATTAAGCCTGACCAGCACTATTTAGAGAAATCCCAGCCAACAGCCAGCAGCAACACTTCCCTTGGCTCTAGTACTCCCAGACACACAGGGCTAATGCCTCTCACCTCCCTGATGGCCTGCCAGGGTAGGGACTTCCACAGGATTGGTTGTTACCCAGAGTCCCAAAGCACATCTCTTACCCAGGGAAAATGCTCTCTGTCTGGGCAGGCATGGTACCCACACTCCCTAAAACTTCCAGGTCCTGCTCCTTACACTTCCCTTGGGTCTAGCACTCCCAGACACCCAGGGCTAATGCCCTCACCTCCCTGATGGCCTGCCAGGGTAGAGACTTCCACAGGCTTGGTTGTTACCCAGGGTCCCAAAGCACATCTCTTACCCAGGGAAATGCTCTCTGGCTGGGCAGGCATTGTACCCCCACCCCCTAAAACTTCCAGGTCCTACTCTTTACACTTCCCTTGGGTCTAGTACTCCCAGACACCCAGGGCTAATGCCTCTCACCTCCTGATGGCCTGCCAGGGAGGGACTTCCACAGGCTTGGTTGTTACCAAGGTCCCAAAGCATATCTCTACCCAGGGAAAATGCTCTCTGGCTGGGCAGGCATGGTACCCCAACCCCCTAAAACTTCCAGGTCCTACTCCTTGCACTTCCCTTGGCTGTAGCACTCCCAGACACCCAGGGCTAATGGCCCTCACCTCCCTGATGGCCTACCAGGGCTGGGACTTCCGCAGGCTTGGTTGTTACCCAGGGTCCCAAAGCACATCTCTTACCCATGGAAAATGCTCTCTTGGTTGGCAGGCATTGTACCCCCACCCCCTAAAACTTCCAGGTCCTGCTCCTTACACTTCCCTTGGTCTAGCACTCCCAGACACCCAGTGGCTAATGGCCCCACCTCCTGATGGCCATCCAGGTGGGACTCCACAGGCTTGGTTGTTACCCAGGGTCCCAAAGCACATCTCTTACACAGGGAAAATGCTCTCTGGCTGGGCAGGCATTGTACCCCCACCCCTAAAACTTCCAGGTCCTGCTCCTTACTCTCCCTTGGCTCTAGCACTCTCAGACACCCAGGGCTAATGGCCATCACCTCCCTGATGGCCTGCCAGGGCAGAGACTTCCACAGGCTTGGTTGTTACCCAGGGTCCCAAAGCACATCTCTTTACCCAGGGAAAATGCTCTCTGGCCGGGCAGGCATTGTACCCCCACCCCCAAAACTTCCAGGTCTGCTCCTTACACTTCCCTGGGTCTAGCACTTCCAGACACCCAGGGCTAATGGCCTCACCTCCTGATGGCCTGCCAGGCAGGGACTTCCCATGGCTTGTTGTTACCCAGGGTCCCAATGCACATCTTATACCCAGGAAAATGCTCCTGGCAGTGCAGGCATTGTACCCACACCCAATAACTTCCAGGTCCTGCTTCTTACACTTCCCTTTGGTCTAGCACTCCCAGACACCCAGGGCAAATGCTTCTCACCTCCCTGATGGCCTGCCAGGGCAGGAACTTCCACAGGCTTGGTTGTTACCCAGGGTACCAAAGCACTTCTCTTACTCAGGGAAAATGCTGTCTGGCTTGGCAGGCATTGTACCCGTACCCCAAACTTCCAGGTCCTGTTCCTTACACTTCCCTTTGTTCTAGCACTCCCTGACCCCCAGGTCTATTGTCTCTCACTTCCCTGATGGCCTGCCAGGGCAGAGACTTCGACAGTCTTGGTTGTTACCAGGGTCCCAATGCATATCTCTTACTGAGGGTAAATGCTCTCTGGCTCTTCAGGGATGGTACCCCACCCCCTAAAACTTCCAGGTCCTACTCCTTGCACTTCCCTTGGCTCTAGCACTCCCAGACACCCAGGGCTAATGGACTTCACCTCCCTGATGGCCTGCTAGAGTAGGGACTTCCATAGGCTTGGTTGTTACCCAGGATCCCAAAGCACATCTCTTACATAGGGAAAATGCACTCTGGCTGGGCAGGCATTTTACCCCCACCCCCTAAAATTCCAGGTCCTGATCCTTACACTTCCTTTGGCTCTAGCACTCCCAGACACCCACTGCTAATGGCCCTCACCATCCTGATTAGCTGTCAGGGTTGGGACTTCCACAGTCTTTGTTGTTACCCAGGGTCCCAAATCACATCTCTTACACAGGGAAAATGCTCTCTGGCTGGCAGGCATTGTACCCACATGCCCTAAAACTTCCAGGTCCTGTTCCTTACACTTCCCTTTGGTCTAGCACTCCCAGACAACCAGGGCTAATGCCTCTCACCTCCCTGATGGCCTGCCAGGGCAGAGACTTCCACGAGCTTGGTTGTTACCCTGGAGCCAATGCGTATCTCTTAACCAGTGAAAATGCTCTCTGGTGGGGCAGGCATGGTACCTCCACACCCTAAACCTTCCAGGTCCTTCACTTTGCACTTCCCTTTGGTCTAGCACTCCCAGACACCCACGCCTAATGGCCCCCATCTCCCTGATGGCCTGCCTCGGTTGGGACTTTCTCAGGCTTGGTTGTTACCCAGGGTCCCAAAGCACATCTCTTACTCAGGGAAAATGTTCTCTGGCTGGGCAGGCATTTTTCCCACACCCCGTAAAACTTCCAGGTCCTGCTCCTTACACTTCCCTTTTGTCTAGCATTCCCAGACACCCAGCCCTATTGGTCCTCACCTCCATGACGGCTTGCCATGGTAGGGACTTCCACAGGCTTGATAGTTACCCAGGAACCCAAAGCACATCTCTTACCCAGGGTAAATGTTCTCTGGCTGGGTAGGCTTGGAACCAACACCGCCTGAAACTTCCAGGTCCTACACCTTACACTTCCCTTTGGTCTAGCACTCCCAGATACCCAGGGCTAATGCCTCTCACCTCCCTCATGGCCTGCCAGGGCAGAGACTTCCACAGGCTTGGTTGTGACCCAGGGTCCCAATGCATATCTCTTACCTGGGGAAAATACTCTCTGGCTGGGCAGGGATGGCACCCCCACCCACTAAAACTTCCAGGTCCTACTCCTTACACTTACTTTGGCACTAGCACTCACAGTCACCCAGGGTTAATGGTCCTTACCTCCCTGGTGGCCTGCCAGGGCAGAAACTTCCACAGGCTTGGTTGTTACCCAGAGACCCAATGTGAATCTCTTACCCAGGGAAAATGCTCTCTGGCTGGGCAGGCATGGTACCCCAACCCCCTAAAACTACCGGGGCCAGCTGTTAACACCTCCCTTTGGTGTAGCACCTCCACACACAACGTGCTAATTCCCCTCACCTCCCTGATGGTCTGCCAGGGTTGAGAATTACACAAGCTTGGTTGTTACCCAGGGTCCAAAAGCTCATATCTTACCTAGGGAAAATGCTCTCTGGCTGGGCAGGGATGGTTACCACAACCCCTAAAACTTCGAGGTCCTACTCCTTACACTTCCCTTCGGTCTAGCACTCCCAGACAACCAGGGCTAAAGCCTCTCACCTCCCTGATGGCCTACCAGGGCAGAGACTTCCAAATGCTTGGTTGTTACCAAGGGACCCAAAGCATCTCACTTACCCAGGGAATATGCTCTCTGGCTGGGCAGGCATGGTACCTCCACCCCCTAAAATTGACAGGTCCTGCTAATTACACTTCCCTTGGCTCAAGCACTGCCAGACACCCAGGGCTAAAGGCCTCATCTCTCTGATGGCCTGCAAGTTCAGAGACTTCCACATGCTTGGTTGTTACCCAGGGTCCCAAAGCACATCTCTAACCAGGGAAAATACTCTGTGGCTGGGCAGACAACGTACCCAAACCCCTTAAAACTTCTGGGTCCTGTTCCTTACACTTCCCTTTCATCTAGCACTCCCAGACACCCAGGTCTAATGCCTCTCACCTCCTTGATGGCCTGCCATGGCAGAGACTTCCACAGCCTTGGTTGTTAACCAGGGTCCCAATGCATATCTCTTACTGAGGGACAATGTTCTCTGGCTGGGTAGGGATTGTACCCCCACCCCCTAAAACTTCCAGGTCCTGCTCCTTACACTTCCTTTGGTCTAGCACTCCCACGCATCCAGGGATAATGCCTCTCACCTCCCTGATGGCCTGCCAGGGTAGGGACTTCCACAGGCTTGTTTGTTACCCAGGGTCCCACAGCACATCTCTTACACAGGGAAAATGCTCTCTGTCTGGGCAGGCATTGTACGCACACCCCCTAAAAATTCCAGGTCCTGCTCCTTACACTTCCCTTTTATCTAGAACTCCCAGACACCCAGGCTAATGCCTGTCACCTCCCTGATGGCCTGCCAGGGCAGAGAATTCCACAGGCTTGGTTGTTACCCAGGGTCCCAATGCATATCTCCTACCCAGGGAAAATGCTCTCTGTCTGGGCAGGGATGGTACCCCAACCCCCTAAAACTTCCAGATCCTACTCTTTACACTTCCCTTGGCTCTAGCACTCCCAGACATCCAGGGCAAATGGCCCTCACCTCTCTGATGGCCTGCCATGGTAGGGACTTCCACTGGCTTGGTTATTACCCAGGGTCCCACAGCATATCTCTTACCCTGTGTAAAAGCTCTCTGGCTGGGCAGTCATTGTACCCACACACCCTAAAAATTTCAGGTCCTGCTCCTTACACTTCCCTTTGGTCTAGCACTCCCAGACACCCAGGGCTAATGGCTCTCACATCCCTGATGGCCTGCCAGGGCAGAGGCTTCCTGAGGCTTGGTTGTCACCCAGGGTCCCAATGCATATCTCTCACCTAGGGAAAGTGCTCTCTGACTGTGGAGAATTGCTGGCATGTACCCTGGAGACTTATAGAATCAGCTTGCCAGCCTCATCATCAAGCCATGCCCAGCAAGTGCCATCACAGCCTGGCTAGGCTTCAACAAACTCCCCTAGAGTGACTATTAAGCCCGATCAGCACTATTTAGAGAAATTCCAGCCCACAGCCAGCAGGACCATCTGGTCTAAAAATCCCATTGGGCCATCTGGTCATAATATCTCTCAAGGACATCTGGTCCCACCAGGACCAAGGGACATCCAGTCACACTTTCTCCCAGTGACTTCATCTCCCACTAGGATTCCACCAGGACTCAATGCTCTTAGCCTAGAGACAGCTGCTGGCATTCCCCTAAAACTACAAGGACCTGCTGTTAACATCTCCTTTGGGTCTAGCACTTCCAGACACCCGGGGCTAATGCCTCTCACCTCCCTGATGGCCTGCCAGTGCACAGACTTCCACAGGCTTGGTTGCTACCTTCGGTCCCAATGCATATCTCTTACACATGGAAAATGCTCTCTGGCTGGGCAGGGATGGTACCCACACCTCCTAAAAATTCCAGGTCCTGCTACTTACACTTCCCTTGGCTCTAGCACTCCCAGACACCCAGGGCTAATGCCTCTCAGCTCCCTGATGGCCTGCCAGGGCAGAGACTTCCACAGACTTGGTTGCTACCAAGCGTCCCAAAGCACATCTCTTACTCAGGGAAAATGCTCTCTGACTGGGCAGGTATAGTACCCACACCACCTAAAACTTCCAGGTCCTGCTCCTTACACTTCACGTTGGCCTAGCACTCCCAGACACTCAGGGCTAATGCCTCTCACCTCCCCATAATGGCCTGCCAGGGCAGAGACTTCCACAGGCTTGGTGGTTACCCAGGGTCCCAAAGCAGTTCCCTTACCCAGGGAAAATGCTCTCTGGCTTTGCAGGCATTGTACATACACCCCCTAAAACTTTCAGGTCCAGCTCCTTAAACTTCCCTTTGATCTAGCAATCTCAGACACCCAGGGCTCATGGCCCTCACCTCCCTGATGGCCTCCCAGGGTAGGGACTTCCACATGCTTGGTTGTTACACAGGCTCCCAAAGCACATCCCTTACCCAGGGAAAATGCTCTCTGGCAGGGCAGGCATTGAACCCCCTCTCCCTAAATCTTCCAGGTCCTTCTCCTTACACTTCCCTTGGTTCTAGCACTCCCAGACACCCAGTGCTAATGGCCCTCAACTCCCTGATGGCCTGCCAGGGTTGGGACATCAACTGGCTTGGTTGTTATCCAGGGTCCCAAAGCACATCTCTTACCAAGGTAAAATGCTCTCTGGCTGGGCAGGCATTGTACCCACACCCTGTAAACCTTCCAGGTCCTGCTCCTAACACTTCCCTTTGGTCTAGCACTCCCAGACTTTCAGAGCTAATGCCTCTCACCTCCCTGATGGCTTGCCAGGGCAGAGACTTCCACAGGCTTGGTTGTTACACAGGGTCCCAATGCATACTCTTACCCAGGGAAAATGCTCTCTGGCTGGGCTGGGATGGTACCCCCACCCCCTAAAACTTCCAGGTCCTGCTCCTTACACTTCCCTTTGGTCTAGCACTCCCAGACACCCACTGCAAATGGACCTCACTTTCCTGATGGCATGCCAGGGTTGGGACTTCCACAGGCTTGGTTGTTACCCAGGGTCCCAAAGCACATCTCTTACACAGGGAAAATGCTCTCTGGCTGGGCAGGCAGCATTGTACCCACATGCCCTAGAACTTCCAGGTCCTGCTCCTTACACTTCTCTTTGGTGTAGCACTCCACAGACACCTCGGGCTCCTCCACCTCCTGATGGCCTGCTGCCAGGGTAGGGACTTGAGAGGCTTTGTTTGTTCACCAGGCTTTCAAGCGCATCTCTTTCACAGGGAAAATGCTCTCTGGCTGGACAGGCATTGAAACCCCACCCCCTAAAATTTCCAGGTCCTGCTCCTTACACTTCCCTTGGGTCTGGCACTCCCAGACACGCAGTTCTAATGGCCCTCACCTTCCTGACGGCCTGCCAGGATTGGGACTTCCACTTGCTTGGATGTTACCCAGGGTCCTAAAGCACATCTTTTAATCAGGAAAATGCTCTCTGGCTGGGCAGGCATTGTACCCACAGCCATAAAACTTCCGGGTCCTGCTTCTTTCACTTCCCTTTGGTCTAGCACTCCCAGACACCCAGGGCTAATGCTTCTCACCTCCCTGATGGCCTGCCAGGGTTGGGACTTCCACAGGTTTGGTTGTTACCCCTGATCCCAATGCATATCTCTTAACTAGGCAAAATGCTCTCTGGCGGGGCAGGCATGGTACCTCCACCCCCTAAAACTTCCAGGTCCTTCACTTTGCACTTCCTTTCAGTCTTGCACTCCCAGACATCCACGCCTAATGGCCCTCACCTCCATGATGGCCTTTCTGGGTTGAGACTTCCACATTTTTGGTTGTTACCCAGGCTCCCAAACCACATCTCTAACCCAAGGAAAATGCTTTCTGGCTGGACAGGCATTGAACACTGTCCACCTAAAACTTCCAGGTCTTGCTCCTTACACTTCCCTTGGCTTTTGCACTCTCAGACACCCAGGGCTTCTGGCCCTCACCTTCCTGATGGCCTGAAGGATAAGGACTTCCACAGGCTTGGTTGTTACACAGGCTCTCAAAGCACATCTCTTTCAAAAGGAAAATGCTCGCTGGCTGGACAGGCATTAAACCCAACCCCTAAAACTTCCATGCGCTACTCCTTGCACTTCCCTTGGCTCTAGAACACCCAGACACCCTGGGCAAATGGCACTCACCTCCCTGATGGCCTGCCAGGGTTGGGACTTCCACAGTCTTGGTTGTTACCCAGGGTCCCAATGCACTTCTATTACTCAGGGAAAATGATCTCTGGCTTGGCAGGCATTGTACCCCCACCCCCTAAAACTTCCAGGTCCTGTTCCTTACACTTCCTTTGGTCTAGCACTCTGAGACACACAGGGCTAATGCCTCTCACCTCCCTGATGGCCTGCAAGGGTAGGGACTTCCAGGCTTTGTTGTTACCCAGGGCCCCAAGTCACATCTCTTACACAGGGAAAATGCTCAAAAGGTTGGGCAGACATTGCACCCACACCCCCTAAAAATTCCAGATTCTGCTCCTTACACTTCCCTTTGGTCTAGCACTCCCAGACACCCAGGGCTAATGGATCTCACCTCCCCAATGGTCTGCAATGGTAGGGACTTCCAAAGGCTTGGTTGTTACCCAGGATCCCAAAGCACATCTCTTACACAGGGAAAATACTCTCTGATGCACAGGCATTGTACCCCACCCCCTAAAACTTCCAGGTCCTGCTCCTTACACTTCCCTTGACTTTAGCACTCCCAGACACCCACTGCTATTGGCCCTCACCTTACTGATGGGCTGCCAGGGTTGGGACTTCCACAGGCTTGGTTGTTACCCAGGGTCCGAAAGCACATTTCTTACCCAGGGAAAATGCTCTCTGGCTGGACAGGCATGGTATACACAGCCCGTAAAACTTCCAGGTAATACTCCGTACAGTTACTTTGGCTCTAGCACTCCCAGACACCCAGGGCTAATGGCCCTAACCTCCCTGATGGCCTGCCAGGGCAAAGTCTTCCACAGGCTTGGTTGTCACCAAGGGTCCCAATGCATATCTCTCACCAAGGGAAAGTACTCTCTTCAAGGGGAGAACTGCTGGCATGTACCCTGGAGACTTCCAGAATCAGCCTGCCTGCCTCATCATCAAGCCATGCCCAGCAAGTGCCATCACAGCCTGGCTAGGCTTCAACAAACTCCCCTAGAGTGACTATTAAGCCCGACCAGCACTATTTAGAGAAATCCCAGCCAACAGCCAGCAGGGCCATCTGGTCTAAAAAGCCCATCAGGCAATCTGGTCATAACATCTCTCAGGGACATCTGGTCCCACCAGAAACATAGGACATCTGGTCACACTTTCTCCCAGGGACTTCACGTCCCACTAGAATTCCACCAGGACTCAATGATCTTAGCCTGGAGACAGCTGCTGGCATTCCCCTAAAACTACCAGGGCCTGCTGTTAACACCTCCCTTGGGTCTCGCACTTCCAGACACCCAGGGCTAATGCCTCTCACCTCACTGATGGCCTACCAGTTCAGAGACTTCCACAGGCTTGGTTGTTACCCAGAGACCCTATGCATATCTCTTACCCTGAGAAAATGCTCTCTGGCTGGGCAGGCATGGTACCCCCACCCACGAAAACTACCAGGGCCTGCTGTTAACACCTCCCTTGGGATAGCACCTCCAGACAGAATGGGCTAATTGCCCTCACCTCGCTGATGGCCTGCCAGGGCAGAGACTTCAACAAGCTTGGTTGTTACCAAGGGTCCCAATGCATATCTCTTACCCTGGGTAAATGTTCTCTGGCTGGGCAGGCATTGTACCCACACCCACTAAAACTGACAGGTCCTGTTAATTACACTTCCCTTGGCTCTAGCACTCCCAGACACCCAGGGCTAATGGCCGTCACCTCTCTGATGGCCTGCAAGGGCAGAGACTTCCACATTCTTGGTTGTTACCCAGGGTCCCAAAGCACATCTCTTACCCAGGGAAAATACTCTCTGGCTGGGCAGACATTGTACCCACACCCCTAAAACTTACAGGTTCTGTTCCTTACACTTCCCTTTGGTCTAGCAGTCCCAGACACCCAGGCCTAATGCCTCTCACCTCCCTGATGGCCTGCCAGGGTATGGACTTCCACAGGCTTGGTTGTTGCCCAGGGTCCCACAGTACATCCGGTAACCAGGGAAAATGCTCTCTGTCTGGGCAGGCATTGTACCAACACCCTCTAAAAATTCCAGGTCCTGCTCCTTACAATTCCCTTTTGTCTAGCACTCCCATACACCAAGGGCTAATGCGTCTCACCTCCCTGATGGCTTGCCAGGGCAGAGACTTCCACAGGCTTGCTTGTTACCCACGGTCCCAATGCATATTTCTTACACAGGGAAAATGATCTCTGGCTGGGCAGCGATGGTACCACCACCCCCTAAAACTTCCAGGTCTTACTCCTTACACTTCCATTGGCTCTAGCACTCCCAGACACCCAGTTCTAATGGCCCTCACCTCCTTGATGGCCTATCAGGGTAGGGACTTCCACTGGATTGGTTGTTACCCAGGGTCCCACAGCACATCTCTTTCCCTGGGTAAATGCTCTCTGGCTTGGCAGGCATTGTACCCACACCCCCTACAAATTCCAGGTACTGCTCCTTACACTTCCCTTTTGTCTAGCACTCCCAGACACCCAGGGCTAATAGTCCTCTCCTCCCTGATGGCCTGCCAGGGCAGATACTTCCTCAGGCTTGGTTGTCACCCAGGGTCCCAAAGCATATCTCTCACCCAGGGAAAATGCTGTCTGCCTGGGGAGAACTGCTGGCATTTACCCTGGAGAATACCAGAATCAGCCTGCCAGCCTCATCATCAAGCCATGCCCAGCAAGTGCCATCACATCCTGGCTTGGCTTCAACAAACTCCCCTAAAGTGACTATTAAGCCCGACCTGGACTATTTAGAGAAATCCCAGCCAACAGCCAGAAGGGCCATCTTGTCTAAAAAGCCCACTGGGCCATCTGGTCATAATATCTCTCAGGTACATCTGGTCAAACCAGGACCAAGGGACATTTGGTCACACTTTCTTACAGGGACTTCAGCTCCCGCTAGGATTCCACCAGTACTCAATGTTCTTAGCCTGGAGACTGCTGCTGGCATTCCCCTAAAACTACCAGGGCCTGCTGTTAACACCTCCCTTTGGGTCTAGCACTTCCAGAGACCCAGGGCTAATGCCTCTCACCTCTCCGATGGCCTGCCAGGGCAGAGACTTCCACTGGCTTGGTTGTTACCCTCAGTCCCAATACATATCTCTTACTCAGGGAAAATGTTCTCTGGCTGGGCAGGGATGGTACCCACAACCCCTAAGATTTCCAGGTCCTGCTCCTTACACTTCCCTTGGCTCTAGCACTCCCAGACTCCCAGCTCTCATGGCCCTCACCTCCCTGATGGCCTGCCAGGGTAGGGACTTCCACAGTCCTGGTAGTTACCCATGGTCCCAAAGCACATCTCTTACCCAGGGAAAATGCTCTCTGGCTGGGCAGGCATTGTACCCACACACTGAAAAACTTCCAGGTCCAGCTCCTAACACTTCCCTTTGGTCTAGCACTCCCAGACACCAAGGGCTAGTGCCTCTCACCTCCCTGATGGCCTGCCAGGGCAGAGACTTCCACTGGATTTGTTGTTAACCAGGGTCCCAATGCATATCTCTTACACCAGGTAAATGCACTCTGGCTGGGCAGGCAAGGTACCCCCACCCCCTAAAACTTCCAGGTCCAGCTAATTGCACTTCCCTTGTCTCTAGCACTCCCAGACACCCAGGGCTAATGGCCCCCACCTCTCTGATGGCCTGCCAGGACAGAGACTTCCACTGGCTTGGTTGTTACCCAGGCTCCCAAAGCACATCTCTTTCCCAGGGAAAATGCTCTCTGGCTGGGTAGGCATTGTTCCCACTACACCTAAAAATTTCAGGTCCTGCTCCTTACACTTCCCTGTGGTCTAGCACTCCCAGACACACAGGGCTAATGCCTCTCACCTCCCTGATGGCCTGCCAGGGCAGAGACTTCCACAGGCTTGTTTGTTACCCAGAGTTCCAATGCATATCTCTTACACAGGGAAAAATGATCTCTGGTTGGCTGGGATGGTACTCCCACCCCCTAAAACTTCCAGGTCCTACTCCTTACACTTTCCTTGGCTCTAGCACTGCCAGACATCCAGTGGTAATGGCCCTCACCTCCCTGATGGCCTGCCAGGGCAGAGACTTCCACAGGCTTGGTTGTCACCCAGGGTCCAAATGCATATCTCTCACCCAGGGAAAATGCTCTCTTCCTGGGAAGAACTGCTGGCATGTACCCTGGAGACTTCCAGAATCAGCCTGCCAGCCATGCCCACCAAGTGCCATGACAGACTGGTTAGGCTTCAACAAACTCCCCAAGAGTGACTATTTAGCCCGACCAGCACTTTTTAGAGAAATCCCAGCCAACAGCCAACAAGGCCATCTGGTCTAAAAAGCCCGTCGGGCCATTTGGTCATAACATCTCTCAGGGACATCTGGTCCCACTAGGACCAAGGGACATCTGGTCACACTTTCTGCCACAGACTTCACCTCCCACTAAATTTCCACCAGGACTCAGTGCTCTTAGCCTGGAGACAGCTGCTGGTATTCCCCTAAAACTACCATGGCCTGCTGTTAACATCTCCCTTGGGTCTAGCACTTCCAAGCACCCAGGGCTAATGCCTCTCACCTCGCTGATGGCCTGCCAGGGCAGAGACATCCACAGGCTTGGTTGTTAACCAGAGTCCCAATGCATATCTCTTACCCAGGGAAAATGCTCTCTGGCTGGGCAGGCAAGGTACCCCTACCCCCTTAAACTACCAGGGCCTGCTGTTAACACCTCCCTTGGCTGTAGCACCTTCAGACACAATGGACTAATTGTCCTCACCTCCCTGATGGCCTGCCAGGGTTGAGACTTTCACAAGCTTGGTTATTACCCAGGGTCCAAAAGCACATCTCTTACCCAGGGAAAATGCTTTCTGGCTGGGCAGTCATGGTTACCACACCCACTAAAACTTCAAGGTCCTGCTCCTTACACTTCCCTTTAGTCTAGTATTCCCAGACACCCAGGGCTAATGCTCTCACCTCCCTGATGGCCTGCCAGGGCAGAGACTTCCACAGGCTTTGTTGTTACCAAGGGTCCCAATGCATATCTCTTACCGAGGGAAAATGCTCTCTGGCTAGGTAGGGATTGTACCCCAACCCCATTAAACTTCCAGGTGCTGCTCCTTACACTTCCTTTGGTCTAGCACTCCCAGACACCCAGGGCTAATGTCTCTCACCTCCCTGGTGGCCTACCAGGGTAGGGACTTCCACAGGCTTGGTTGTTACCCAGGGTCCCACAGCACATCTCTTACCCAGGGAAAATGCTCTCTGTCTGGGCAGGCATTGTACCAACCCCCTCTTAAAATTCCAGGTCCTGCTCCTTACACTTCCCTTTTGTCTAGCACTCCCAGACACCAAGGGCTAATGCCTCTCACCTCCCTGATGGCCTGCCAGGCCAGAGACTTCCACAGGCTTGGTTGTCACCCAAGGTCCCAATGCATATCTCTCACCCAGGGAAAGTGTTCTCTGCTTGGGGAGAACTGCTGGCATGTACCCTGGAGACTTCCATAATCAACATGCCACCCTCAGCATCAAGCCATGCCCAGCAAGTGCCATCACAGCCTGGCTAGGCTTCAACAAACTCCCCTAGAGTGACTATTAAGCCCAACCAGCACTATTTAGAGAAATCCCAGCCAACAGCCAGCAGGGCCATCTGGTCTAAAAAGCCAATTGGGCCATCTGATCATAATATCTCTCAGGGACATCTGGTCCCACCAGGACCAAGGGACATCCAGTCACACTTTCTCCCAGGGACTTCAGCTCACACTTGGATTCCACCAGGACTCAATGCTTTTAGCCTGGAGACAGCTGCTGGCTTTCCCCTAAAACTTCCCTTGGCTCTAGCATTCCCAGACACCCAGGGCTAATGCCTCTCACCTCCCTAATGGCCTGCCATCGCAGAGACTTCCACAGGCTTGGTTGTTACCCAGCATCCCAAAGCACATCTCTTACCCATGGAAAATGCTCTCTGGCTGGGCATGTATTGTACCCACACCCCCTAAAACTTCCAGGTTCTGCTCCTTACGCTTCACTTTTGTCTAGCACTCGCAGACACTCAGGGCAAATGCCTCTCACCTCCCTAATGGCCTGCAAGGGCAGAGACTTCCACAGGCTTGGTTGTTACCCAGGGTCCCAAAGCACTTCTCTTACCCAGGGAAAATGCTCTATGGCTTTGCAGACATTGTACATACACCACCTTAAACTCCCAGGTCCTGCTCCTTACACTTCCCTTGGCTCTATCACTCTCAGACACCCAGGGCTCATGGCCCTTACCTCCCTGATGGCCTGCTTGTGTAATGAACTTCCACAGGCTTGGTTGTTACCCAGGCACTGAAAGCACATCTCTTACTCAGGGAAATGCTCTCTGGCTGGGCAGGCATTGAACCCCCACCCTCTAAATCTTCCAGGTCCTGCTCCTTACACTTCACTTGGCTCTAGCACTCCCAGACACCCAGTGCTAATGACCCTCTCCTCTCTGATGGCCTGCCAGGGTTGGGACATCCACTGGCTTGGTTGTTACCCAGGGTCCAAGAGCACATCTCTTACCCAGGGAAAATGCTCTCTGGCTGGGCAGGCACTGTACCCACACCCCTCAAAACTTTCAGGTCCTGCTTCTTACACTTCCCTTTGGTCTAGCACTCCCAGACACCCAGGGCTAATGGCCCTCACCTTCCAGATGGCATGCCAGGGTTGGAACTTCCACAGGCTTGGTTGTTACCCAGGTCCCAAAACACATCTCTTACACGGGGAAAATGCTCTCTGGCTGGGCAGGCATTGAACCTCCACCCCCTAAAACTTCCAGGTCCGGCTCCTTACACTTCTCTTTGGTGTAGCACTTCCAGACACCCCGGGCTAATGCTCTCACCTCCCTGATGGCCTGCCAGGGTAGGGACTTCGAGAGGCTTTGTTGTTACCCAGGCTCTCAAAGCACATCTCTTTCCCAGGGAAAATGCTCTCTGGCTGGACAGGCATTGAACCTCCACCCCCTAAAACTTCCAGGTCCGGCTCCTTACACTTCCCTTTGGTCTGGCACTCCCAGACACACAGTGCTAATGGCCCTCACCTCCCTGGTGGCCTGCCAGAGTTGGGACTTCCACAGATTTGGTTGTTACCCCTGATCCCAATGCATATCTCTTAACTAGGCAAAATGCAATCTGGCAGGGCAGGCATGGTACCTCCACCCCCCCTAAAACTTCCAGGTCCTTCACTTTGCGCTTCCCTTTGGTCTTGCACTCCCAGATACTCACGCCTAATGGCCCTCACCTCCATGATGGCCTTTCTGGTTTGGGACTTCCACATTTTTGGTTGTTACCCAGGCTCCCAAACCACATCTCTTACCCAGGGAAAATGCTCTCTGGCTGGACAGGCATTGAACCCCGACCCCCTAAAACTTCCAGGTCCTGCTCCTTACACTTCCCTTGGCTCTAGCACTCTCAGACACCCAGGGCTTCTGGCCCTCACCTTCCTGATAGCCTGCCAGGGTAGGGACTTCCACAGGCTTGGTTGTTACACAGGCTCTCAAAGCACATCTCTTTCCCAGGGAAAATGCTCTCTGGCTGGACAGTCATTGAACCCCCACCCCCTAAAACTTCCAGGTACTGCTCCTTACACTTCCCTTGGGTCTGGCACTCCCAGACACGCAGTGCTAGTGGCCTTCACCTCCTGATCACCTGCCAGGGTTGGGACTTTCACTGGCTTGGTTGTTACCCAGGGTCCCAAAGCATATCTCTTACCCATAGAAAATGCTCTCTAGCAGGGCAGGGATGGTACCCCCAACACCTAAAACTTCCAGGTCCTACTCCTTGCACTTCCCTTGGCTCTAGCACTCCCAGACACCCAGCGCAAATGGCACTCACCTCCCTGATGGCCTGCCAGGGTTGGGACTTCAACAGGCTTGGTTGTTACCCATGGTCCCAAAGCACTTCTATTACTCAGGGAAAATGCTCTCTGGCTTGGCAGGCATTGTACCCCCACCTCCTAAAACTTTCAGGTCCTGTTCCTTTCACTTCCTTTGGTCTAGCACTCTGAGACATGCAGGGCTAATGCCTCTCACCTCCCTGATGTCCTGCAAGAGTAGGGACTTCCAAAGGCTTGGTAGTTACCCAGGATCCCAAAGCACATCTCTTATGCAGGGAAAATGCTCTCTGGCTGAGCAGGCATTGTACCCCCACCCCCTAAAACTTCCAGGTCCTGCTCCTTACACTTCCCTTGACTTTAGCACTCCCAGACACCCAGTGCTAATGGCCCTCACCTTCCTGATGGGCTGCCAGGGTTGGGACTTCTACAGGTTTGGTTGTTACCCAGGGTCCGAAAGCACATTTCTTACCCAGGAAAAATGCTCTCACACTGGGCAGGCATGGTACACACAGCCCATAAAACTTCCAGTTCCTACTCCTTACAGTTACCTTGGCTCTAGCACTCCCAGACACCCAGGGCTAATGTCCCTTACCTCCCTGATGGCCTGCCAGGGCAGAGTCTTCCACAGGCTTGGTTGTCACCAAGGGTCCCAATGCATATCTCTCACCAAGGGAAAGTGCTCTCTTCAAGGGGAGAACTGCTGGCATGTACCCTGGAGACTTCCAGAATCAGCCTGCCAGCCTCATCATCAAGCCATGCCCAGCAAGTGCCATCACAGCCTGGCTAGGCTAAAACAAACTCCCCTAGAGTGACTATTAAGCCCGACCAGCACTATTTAGAGAAATCCCACCCAACAGCAAGCAAGGCCATCTGGTCTAAAAAGCCCATCGGGCCATCTGGTCATAACATCTCTCAGGGACATCTGGTCCCACCAGAAACACGGGACATCTGGTCACACTTTCTCCCAGGGACTTCACCTCCCACTAGAATTCCACCAGGATTCAATGCTCTTAGCCTGGAGACAGCTGCTGGCATTCCCCTAAAACTACCAGGGCCTGCTGTTAACACCTCCCTTGGGTCTCGCACTTCCAGACACCCAGGGCTAATGCCTCTCACCTCGCTGATGGCCTGCCAGTGCAGAGACTTCCACAGGCTTGGTTGTTACCCAGAGACCCAATGCATATCTCTTACCCAGAGAAAATGCTCTCTGGCTGAGAAGGCATGGTACCCCAACCCCCGAAAACTACCAGGGCCTACTGTTAACACCTCTCTTGGGTGTAGCACCTCCAGACACAATGGGCTAATTGCCCTCACCTCGCTGATGGCCTGCCAGGGCAGAGGCTTCAACAAGCTTGGTTGTTACCAAGGGTCCCAATGTATATCTCTTACCCTGGGTAAATGTTCTCTGGCTGGGCAGGCATTGTACCCACAACCCCTAAAAATGACAGGTCCTGCTAATTACACTTCCCTTGGCTCTAGCACTCCCAGACACCGAGGGCTAATGGCCCTCACCTCTCTGATGGCCAGCAAGGGCAGAGACTTAAACAGGCTTAGTTGTTACCCAGAGTCCCAAAGCACATCTCTTACCCAGGGAAAATGCTCTCTGGCTGGGCAGACATTGTACCCACACCCCCTAAAACTTCCAGGTCCTGCTCCTCACACTTCCCTTTGGTCTAGCACTCCCAGACACCAAGGGCTAATGCCTCTCACCTCCCTGATGGCCCGCCAGGGCAGCGACTTCCACTGGCTTTGTTGTTAACCAGGGTCCCAATGCATATCTCTTACACAGGGAAAATGCACTCTGGCTGGGCAGGAAAGGTACCCCAACCCCCTAAAATTTCCAGGTCCTGCTAATTGCACTTCCCTTGGCTCTAGCACTCCCAGACATCCATGGCTAATGGCCCTCACCTCCCTGATGGCCTGCCAGGGCAGAGACTTCCACTGGCTTGGTTGTTACCCAGGGTCCCAAAGCACATCTCTTTCACAGTGAAAATGCTCTCTGGCTGGGCAGGCATTGTTCCCACTACCCCTAAAAATTTCAGGTCCTGCTCCTTACACTTCCCTGTGGTCTAGCACTCCCAGACACCAAGGGCTAATGCCTATCACCTCCCTGATGGCCTGCCAGGTCAGAGACTTCCACAGGCTTGTTTGTTACCCAGAGTTCCAATGCATATCTCTTACCCAGGGAAAAATGCTCTCTGGCTGGCTGGGATGGTACTCCCACCCCCTAAAACTTCCAGGTCCTACTCCTTACACTTCCCTTGGCTCTACCACTCCCAGAAACCCCGGGCTAATGGCCCTCACCTCCTTGATGGCCTGTCAGTGTAGGGACTTCCACTGGCTTGGTTGTTACCCAGGGTCCCACAGCAATTCTCTTTCCCTGGGTAAATGCTCTCTGGCTTGGCAGGCATAGTACCCACACCCCCTACAAATTCCAGGTCCTGCTCCTTACACTTCACTTGGCTCTAGCACTCCCAGACTCCCAGTGCTAATGGCCCTCTCCTCTCTGATGGCCTGCCAGGGTTGGGACATCCACTGGCTTGGTTGTTACCCAGGGACCCAAAGCACATCTCTTACCCAGGGAAAATGCTCTCTGGCTGGGCAGGCATTGTACCCTCACCACTCAAAACTTTCAGGTCGTGCTCCATACACTTCTCTTTGGTCTAGCACTCCCAGACACCCAGGGCTAATGCCTCTCACCTCCCTGATGGCCTGCCAGGGCAGAGACTTCCACAGGCTTGGCTGTTACCCAGGGTCCCAATGCATATCTCTTACCCAGGGGAAATGCACTCTGGCTGGGCAGGCAAGGTACCCCAACCCCCTAAAATTTCCAGGTCCTTCTAATTGCACTTCCCTTGGCTCTAGTACTCCCAGACATCCAGGGCTAATGGCCCTCACCTCCCTTATGGCCTGCCAGGGTAGGGACTTCCACAGGCTTGGGTGTTACGCAGGGTCCCACAGCGCATCTCTTACCCAGGGAAAATGCTCTCTGGCTGGGCAGGCATTGTACCCACACCCCCTAAAAATTTCAGGTCCTGCTCCTTACACTTCCCTATGGTCTAGCACTCTCAGACACCCAGGGCTAATGGCCCTCACCTCCCTGATGGCCTGCCAGGGCTGGGACTTCCACAGGATTGGTTGTTACCCAGGGTCCCAAAGCACTTCTCTTACTCAGGGAAAATGCTCTCTGTCTGGGTAGGCATTGTACCCACGCCCCCTAAAACTTCCAGGTCCTGTTCCTTACACTTCCCTTTGGTCCAGCACTCCCAGACACCCAGGTCTAATGCCTCTCCTCCCTGATGGCCTTGCAGGGCAGAGACTTCCACAGCCTTGGTTGTTACCCAGGGTCCCAATGCATATCTCTTACCCAGGGAAAATGCTCTCTGGCTGGGCAGGGATGGTACCCCCATCCCTAAAACTTCCAGGTCCTACTCCTTACACTTCCCTTGGATCTAGCACTCCCAGACACCCCGGGCTAATGGCCCTCACCTCCTTGATGGCCTGTCAGGGTAGGGACTTCCACTGGCTTGGTTGTTACCCAGGGTCCCAAAGCACTTCTCTTTCCCTGGGTAAATGCTCTCTGGCTTGGCAGGCATTGTACCCACACCCCCTACAATTTCCAGGTCCTGCTCCTTACACTTCACTTGGCTCTAGTACTCTCAGACACCCAGGGCTAATGGCCCTCACCTCCCTGATGGCCTGCTAGGGCTGGGACTTCCACAGGATTGGTTGTTACCCAGGGTCCCAAAGCACTTCTCTTACTCAGGGAAAATGCTCTCTGTCTGGGTAGGCATTGTACCCACGCCCCCTAAAACTTCCAGGTCCTGTTTCTACACTTCACTTTGGTCCAGCACTCCCAGACACCCAGGTCTAATGCCTCTCCTCCCTGATGGCCTTGCAGGGCAGAGACTTCCACAGCCTTGGTTGTTACCCAGGGTCCCAATGCATATCTCTTACCCAGGGAAAATGCTCTCTGGCTGGGCAGGGATGGTACCCCCATCCCTAAAACTTCCAGGTCCTACTCCTTACACTTTCCTTGGTACTAGCTCTCCCAGACACCCAGTGCTAATGGCCCTCACCTCCCTTATGGCCTGCCAGGGCAAAGACTTCCACAGGCTTGGTTGTCACCCAGGGTCCCAATGCATATCTCTCACCCCGGGAAAGTGCTCTCTGCCTGGGGAGAACTGCTGGCATGTACCCTGGAGACTTCCAGAATCAGCCTGCCAGCCTCAACATCAAGCCATGCCCAGCAAGTGCCATCACAGCCTGGCTATGCTTCAACAAACTCCCCTAGAGTGACTATTAAGCCCGATCAGCACTATTTAGAGAAATCTCAGCCAACAGCCAGCAGGGCCATCTGGTCTAAAAATCTCGTCGGGCCATTTGGTCATAACATCTCTCAGGGACATCTGGTCCCACCAGTACCAAGGGGCATCTGGTCACACTTTCTCCTTGGGACTTCAGCTCCCACTAGGATTCCACCAGGACTCAATACTCTTAGCCTGGAGACAGCTGCTGGCATTTCCCTAAAACTACCAGGGCCTGCTGTTAACATCTCCCTTGAGTCTAGCACTTCCAGACACCCAGTTCTAATGCCTCTCACCTCGCTGATGGCCTGCCAGGGAGAGACTTCCACAGGCTTGGTTGTTACCCAGGGTCCCAATGCTTATCTCTTACCTAAGTAAAATTCTCTCTGGCTGGCAGGCATGGTACCCCAACCCCCTGAAACTTCCAGGTCCTACTCCTTACACTTCCCTTGTCTCTAGCACTCCCAGACACCCAAAGCTCATGGCCCTCACCTCTCTGATGGCCTGCCAGGGTGGGGACTTCCACAGGCTTGGTTGTTACCCAGGGTCCCAAAGCACATCTCTTACCCAGGGAAAATGCTCTCTCCCTGAGGAGAACTGCTGGCATGCTTCCTAAAACTTCCAGGGCCTGCTGTTAACACTTCCATTGGTTCTTACTGTCCCACACTCCAGGGTTAATGTTCAGCACTACTAGCATTGTGTTACTCTTTTACAGTTGCTTCTTTGGGGATACCAAGCACGACAGTGAGACCCTTGTGTACCTGCACAATCTGAGGTAAGAAAATTAAGCATCTACCCAGGCACCTCTTGGAAGTACACTGCATGACTCGAGGAAAGGCACAATACTTTGGGAGGCAGTCACTCCTGACCCAATCTCCTGCAGGAAAATGCTTTTACAAATGCCAACAGCCAGACTGTTTTGCCATTGTAAGAGATCTCAGTCAGCACTTTTGGAAGGTACACAAATGCACTCTGACCAGCTTTAAAGCCCGACCAAGTATCAGAGACACCCAGACTCAATATTCTCCATCTCTGGATTTGCCACATACTCAGCTGCCTAGCCAGGCTACAGAGTCAGAGATACAGAGTCCTCAACTGCTGAGTCTCTATAGAGCCTGGCTCCAGACCTTGGAGGGAGGAAAGAAAGACCAAGAAACAGCAATCGCTCACCAGCAGATGCTGGCCCACTTGTGGAACTCCATTGACCCAGCCCTTTCACTCACATCTCTGCTGGGTTCTAGGGCATTCATAAGAGATACTTGGATTCCAGAGGCTGAAGCCTCAGGTTTTAAGCCAGGCACTATCAAGTGTTATATAAACAGCCTCCTTCACTTCCTGAAATTCTTAGATTTGAATGGGTTTGCCAGGACCAATCAAGCTGAACTTGACATGCTCATCAAGGTAATTCCTTTCTGGAGAGCTGGCCTCAGTACCTCTGCCATGAAGATGCACCATGAAATCTGGCTAAGGGACTCACAAATGTGGATACCACCAGAGACAGCATCCCTGTATAAGGACACCTCTGCTGCAAAGGAGGCAGTCAGGATAATTAGCAGTTTACCCAGAGCCAAGACACTTAGAAACCAAGATCACTGCCTGGTTAGAAATCACCTCATCTTCAGCTTGGCCCTCTACAATGCCCAGTGCTCTGCTGCCATCCGAAATATGTCTCTGGGTGACTTGAAGAATGCTGAGAGACTGGTCGTTGATAGTGAAGACAGCTATGTCTTAACCATTTTTCTTCACAAAACCATTGCGACACATGGACCAGCTAGACTGGTGCTAGAAGGAGAGCTAATCAAGTTACTTCAGCTCTATGCACACCACACAAGGTGGCTGCTCCCCAAACTGAGACCATCAGCTACTGGACTTAATGCTCCTGTGCTCATTGAGACAGACGGATCAAACCTGACATGTTCTGCCATTGCAAAAGCAGCGAAGAAGCAGGCAGCCATACTCGGAATCAAACACTTCTCCATGACTCTGTGGCGGAAGAGTACCGTAACAAATGTAAGAATGCCTCCAAACTCCACAATCAGCCTGGGTAGAATTGATAGCCTGTCCCCCTAAAGCTTCCAGGCCCAGATTCAATCACTTCTCTCAGGGCTAGAAGTCCCAAACTCACAGGAGAGATGGCCCTGACTTCCCTGATGCTCTCCCAGGGTACTTACTTCCACAGGCTTGGTTATTTCCTTGGGTCCCAAAGCATATACCTTACACAGAGAAAGTGCACTCAGTCTGGGGAGACCTGATACCCTCACCCCCTCAATCTTCCAGGGCCTGCTTTTGCCACTTTCCTAAGGGCTAGGAGTCAATACTCACAAAGCTAAAGGCCATGACCTCCATAATGCCGTCCCAGGATAGGGATTTCAAAAATATTAGGTTTTACCAAGGTCAAAAAGCATATGTCTTCCCCAGGGAATGTGCTTCCAAGCCTGGGGACACATGCTGGCATGTCCCCCTAAAGCTTCCAGAGCCAGCTGTTAACTCTCCCCTTGGGCCTAGCACTCCCAGACTCCCAGGGGTAATGGCCCTCACCTCCCTGATGCCCTTCCAGGGTAGGGACTTCCACAGGCTTACTTTTTAACCAGGGTACCAAAGCCTATGTCTTACCCAGGGAAGGTGCTATCTGAGTGGGGTGGCCTGGTACCCCGACCCCCTAAAACTTCCAGGTCCTGCTGTTAACATTTCCCTTGGGTCTAACACTCCCAGACACCCAGGAGGTAATGTCCTTCCCCTCCCTGATGCCCTGCTAGGACAGGGACTTCCATAGGATTAGTTGTTACCCAGGGTCCCAAAGCATATGCCTTCCTCAGGGAATGTGCGTCCAAGCCTGGGGACACCAGCAGGCATCTCCCCCTAAAACTTCCAGGGCCTGCTTTGGCCATTTCCCTATGGGCTAGCAGTCCCAAACTCACAGGGGTGATGACACAGAGCTCCATGATGCCCCCCCCAAGTTAGAGACTTCCATTTGCTTAGTTGTTAAACGTGGGCCCAAAGCATGATCTTACTTTCTTTCTTTCTTTCCACAGTTTCACATCATTCATCCTGAGGGTAGACATGAGCTTGCGTCACACATGAGCCATTGAACCACAACGGCAGATGCATACTATCGCCTGATGGACAGCAAAGAGGAGAGCATCAGAGTGAGCCAACAAATATGCCACTTAACCACAAAGGCCCCATCAGCCCACATGCAGGTGCTCCATCACATACTCTGGACTGCAGTTCAATTACCATTGGCGAACCAGGAAAAGGGCCATCTCTTTCACCAGGTACCTGTATTGCAACAAGAACAAGAAGGGAACTTGGCTCACAGGACATCCACAGAACCCAAGAGATGATGGGGGCACACACTCCACCTATACGGTCCCCACATTGCCAGCAATCCTTTACTGAACAACAGCAACTGGCAATCAAATCTGCATTCACAAGCCACCTTACACAAGGCCAGATCAAGACAGCTGATGTTAGGTGCATACTGCAGACTGACACCTCCCTCCTGGGTGCCTTCCCCCTGTCCAGTCAACCAAAGACTTGCCAACGAATGTGATGCAAAGAGTATGGACTTTGATTCGTAGTTGTGCCAGAATGAAATCCGGCCAATGATTTCAGCTGTATTGCACTTAAAAAAATAAAATAATGAAATTATTAAATGTCAGGCTTCTTACTTCTAGGGGGCCAACACTGCACCACACTTCCCACTGAAACTTCCAGGTCCTGGGTGAATTTCCTGCTGGGGATACCCCCAACAACCATTTCAGGGACCAAGGGGTGGGCCAGGGTCACTCAGAACACAGGCTCATCACTGCACCAATGGCCCACAGGATGCTCAACTGAAGGTACCATGAGCCACAGTGTGGTGGACTGCATGGCTGATAGGCATGTTCCTGGCCCCATCTGGTGCTGGTGGCATGTCAGGGGGCCACATGTCACATGGTGGAAGGGTTGGGGATGGCAACCAATGGTGGATGCAGATGTTATGCAGCATTGCACACACAGTGAACAGTCTGCAGATGAACCCAGGTTCATGCATCATCATGCCCCCCATGTGGCCCAGGCACCAGAACCTCATCTTCAGGATGCCAATGGTGTGCTCTATGCACCCATGTCTCCTTCAGTGCGCCTCATTGTAGACCACCTCTGCCCTGTCCTGTGGCACGAGGTACGGTGTCATCAGGTAATGCTGCAGGGGGTATCTGCTGTCACCTGTGGGGGGATTCAGAGGCATGATTATGGCTGGTACAGCCCTGGGGACACACACCACCATGCCATCTCAGCATACGGCCACGCATGCACACACATACACATATCTGCACACATGCACGGCACTGCCATCCCATCCAGGGCACTCACCCAGCAGCCATCTGGAACCAGCATCCCTGCTGCAAGCCATGCACTGATGCCAGAGTTGTCGAGCACATAGGTGTTGTAGCATGAGCCGGGGTACTGTGTGCACACATCTGTGATGCAGCACTGGGCATCACACACCACCTGGCAGTTGAGGCTGTGGAAGCCCTTCCTATTCTGATATGCCACCTTGTTCATGGCCGGTATCAACACCAGCATGTGCATGCCATCCATGATGACAAGCATGTTGGGCATGCTGTGCAGGGTGAAGAAGACTTCCTTGGCAGCTCGCTGTTCCAGCAGTGATGCAGGGAACCATATGTGGTCACCCACCACCCACAGCAGTGAGTCGTTGACTTGGTGTACAACCCTAGATACTGATGACTGGCTGACACCGGTCACGTCCACGCACACCCGCAGGAATGAACCGGTGGCATAGTAGGACAGGGCACAAAGGACCTTGGTCTCCATGGACAAGACATGCGAGTGGTGCATCCATGGCCACACCGTTGGCCCAATGATGTCACACAGGTATGACACTGTACCATGGTCAACCCAGAAGCTGTCCATACACTGCTGCACCCTGAGGTCTGCGGCCCTGAGCTGGGGGAGGTATGACCTGGGCCTATTCCATGATCGTTGGTCCTATCCCTGTGTGTTAGCAGCATCCAATAGTGCTATGTTGAGCAGCAACCCAGGGCACATTGTGGTGGCCACAGGTGTGTACAGCTGTGCCCAATAGGCGGTCAGCCCTGGATGCTGCACCATGTCTGTGCTCCACCCCTTATATCCCTGACACCCACCCACCACTGGTTGTGGCACAGTGTGCACGCACGCCACACCCTGTGGGCAAGGCATGCACTTGGGTGTGGCCCCCCATTGCCTGTACATTCATGGCCATAGCAGCAGCAGCAGGAGTGGGCAGGTGTGGCATGTGTGTGGGCAGGTCTGCAGCCTACCCACAGACACTGTGGCGTGTCTACTCCTGGTGCTACCAGGACTGCTTCAAGGGAGGTGTGATCTGGGATGTCACCGAGCCCCCAGAGATGAGTGACCCCTGTGTGCCCAGTCCATGGTGTGGCCACCTGTGTGTGTTACTGCTGCCTTTGACATTGTCCTGTTCTCCATTGCAGAACACTACTGGGTGGCCAGAGCACTTTGCTGTGGAGCTTCATGACCTTGGGGACGGCAGCATGGAACAGGTTGTGGCGAGGTGGCGGGTAGTGGCCCCAACTGCCGGACTTCATCTCCCTGAGGGTTGGCAGCAAGGATGTGTATTACAAGGATGACTGTGGCTGGTACTGGCATGTTGTGGAGCCATCTAAGGTAAGGTGTTCACCACTGCAGGTGTCTGGGTGGGGCTGAGTCTGGCAGCATGCGTTGGGATGATGTGTCCATTTCACTGTGCTTTCTCCATACAAGGCTACCATGGCCTGTTGCAGAGTATAATCCTGGAGGTGCGGGACTACACTGCCACTACACCTGAGCAGTCATCCAAGGACTCGGAGGAGGGGGGGGAGGATGGGGCCAGCTAGAGCCGACCCTGTTTAGGATGCACCATCTACATGGCTGATCGGGACCATTGCTGCTGGTCTACCTCTACTGAACTGTTCAGGATATGGTGCTGTTTGCCTCGGAGGGACTGCTGCCTGTGTGCTGGAGGAACTCCAGGGCCATTGCCACCTGCATGTCTGTGGGGTCCTCCTTGAGTTACTCAGGTCTTACTATGGGGGCCTGGTCATGTTCATCTGCGGGTATGGGGGTTGCGTCTCTTGTGGTGGTGCTCTGGTGGGTGAGTGGCTGTGCCCACTGTTGTCATGGTTTTGCATTTCACTGCCTCTGTGTTCTGTTCATGGTGTTGGTTTGCGGCAGTAAACATACCTGTCCTGTGCACCCGTGTCTCTGCCTCTTTGTGTGCCTGTGCGTTGTGTGCCTGGTGTGTCCTGCTGCATTCAGGGCTGTGTAGTGGGGCCCACCATGCTGGCTGTTGTGCACTTCCCGCAGTTGTCTACTCACACACCTGGTTACATCTCCCCCATCGGGGCGTCTGGCTGTGCTCCCCTTTGAATGCCGTTTCCTGTCGTATCGGCATTTGTGCATATGTGAGGCCTGCCAACGTGCTCTACACCACATGGCCATGCCCCCCTGCCTGTGGGTAGCGCTGGTTGTACGGTGGCTCTTCCGCACCTCCACTGCACCATGCTGTGCGGCGTTTGTGCATGCCGTGTACCATGTTGTGCCCTTTGTGCTGTGCGGTTCTCGGCTTGCACCCTCTTTCCACACAGTGTGCGCCTTGGAGAATAGCCGCCATTGGGCAAAAACACTTTTGTTCCTGACTTATACATTTTCCCATAGGAAATACTGGGAAAATTTAAAATGTCGTAATGTTTGAGCAAATTAATATTTTTTTCACCAAACCTTCAAAAGGCATGTCTGTGACCCAAAGGCTTTCTTCCCCAAAAATGTGAGAGCAAAACCTAAAGCCATGTCTGAGATCCAGGATGACAAAGAAATGTTAAATAAACTGTAGTTTTCAGTTTTTTTCAACACTTTATAGCTCAGAATCCATTCAATGGATTCCCATGACATGTGGCAGGTCAAGAGACCTACCCCTAGAGATTAGGCATGACACATTTCTTGCAAAACCATTGAAAGAGTCCAATGTTATAATGGTTCAAAGCTTGGACTTTAACTTAGAAGTGCAATTTCAGCCTAACTATACTGGCAGTACCACACCATTATAACATATATATATCTATATATATACATAGATATATATAGATATAGATATAGATATAGATATAGATATAGATATATTTATATAGATATATATATATATATATATATATATATATATATATATATAAATATAAATATAGATATAGAGATATATAGATATAGATAAATATATATATATATTTATACCATGGTAAGACCAATTCCAGTGAAATAAACCATGTTATTTTCACTGGAATTAAATAAATCCTGATGACATCAGCAGAGTTAAAATAAATACCATTTATACCTACTCTGCGGACATCACTTACCTGCATCTGAAAACACTAAGAAACACCCTTGTCATTTGTTGAGTTGTAAAACAGGCCCTACACTGAAATTAACACAATTAAGATAGATAATGACAGTCAGCTGCAGTACTCCTTCTAAATGTAACAATCTCCAAATCTCTTGTGTTGTATTTCAAAACCCAAGTTTAGTACATTACTAAATCAAACAGATGATGCCTGAAATGTTTAAATAAATCTTAAACAGCCAAACATGAAGACACAAACCTGCCAAAAGAAATCATTACCATCTTTATTTATTTATTTATTTAGTTTTTGTTAACCGGGTATGCGCACTAGCCAGCAGGTGACTATTTTCAGGCACGACCTGGGAGGTACAGTTACAGTACAAAGTAAGACAGTTCAGATTTACACAGTACAAGTGAGATTCATTGGAACAAATACAGGTAAGCATACATTCTAATGAAAAGGGGGAGAGGAGGGGAGGGCAGAGGGGGACTGGAGGGAGCACAGGTTTGTAAGGAGAAGGGGGGCAGTATAGGAAAAGGAGGGAAAAGAAGTGAAGAAGGGAAGGGAGAAGTGTAATTCAGAGCTCTGAGGGTGGTATGGGCAAGACAGGGGAGGAAAATCTAATGCAGAAAGGTGACAGCGAATACGGCTTTAGCGGTACAAGGTTACAACCTGCATCCAGGCTGGTGGAACCGAGGGATGGCAGGATGAGAAGGGAGAGGTCGGTAAGTGGTGGAGTGATATGGCTAAATGCGAAAGGAGGGGTAAGCGATAGGCAGGAGAAGGGGAAGGGGAGGGCAGTACATACAGGAAGAAAATAATCAGAGGGAGGTCAGATGGTTATGGAGGGGTGACTAGAAGGGGAAGAAGGGGGAAGAGAGGTATTAGTAGGGTAGATGATCAGGGGAGAATGGCCTATGGGAGTGTGGGCCAGCAGGGGAGGCTGAGGGGCATGGTCTCTGAGGAGGGGAAAAGGCTCATCAGGGGAACGCTCCTGGGTTAGCGGCACCAAGAACTAGTTGGGACAAGAAGGGAATAAGGTCAACCAGAGAGCGATTTATGGCTTTAGTGGGAGAAGGCGTGAGTAAGATCCGGATCTAAGGAGCCAAAAATGGCAAGGCATTAGAAGAGGTAGGAGAGCACATGGGAAAGAGAGGAGAGGAGCCATGGTCAATACGGCAATTAGCGGGAAAAGATGTGGAAAGACCAGTGCTGTGGAACTGAATCAGCCAGGTGTGGAGAGGTAGGGGAGCATCAGGGAGCTATTACGGCTTTTAGCAGGAAGAGGCACAAATGGAACCCGAAGCTATGGAGCTGATAAGCGGCAAGGCACAGATGGGGGTAGGGGAGCGTGAGAAAGTGGGAGAGGGAGAACCAGAGAGAGTTTATGGCTTTAGCGGGAAAAGGCGCTAGTTAAACCCGAAGCTATGGAACTGAAAACGGCAAGGCAGGTGGGGTGGGGGAGCATACGGGAGTGGAAGGGAGGAAAAGGCACGAGTTGAACTGGAGGCTATGAGACTGAGATGGCATGGTACAGAGAGGTAGGGGAGCATGAGGGAGTGGGATGGGGGAGCCAGGGAGCGTTATAATAACTCAAATGGGAAGAGGTGCAAGTAAAACCGGAAACTAAGGAGCTATAGTCAGCAAGGCACATAAGAGGTAGGGAAGCTTGCAAGAGAACGGGGAGTCAGAGAGCATTTTATGGCTATAGCGGGAGAAAGGCGTATGTAGAACCCAGAGCTATGGAACTGGAATCGGCAAAGGTCAGAGAGGTTGGGAGCATGAGGGAGTGGGAGGGGGGAGGTAGGGAGGACCAGTAATCACTTACATTCAGTAACATCATTGGTTTTTAGTGCAACACAAGGGGGACAACAATGGTAACAATTGAGAAATACATATTACATATACAATACAAGAGAAAGTAGAGCAAGTTGCTAGGCAAGCACATCATAACAAAAAACGATCGGTAGACCCATTATAAGTGGAGTACCTACTACACTTATTATAAGAGTCACAGTGACTAGGCATTATAGAGATATTAGACATGATATCATAGGACAGAGTATCCATACAGGGTGCATTTGTAAAACATGTAAACTTAAAGTGCAGGCAGACAGGAACTAGTAACTATATACGGCATAAAACTTAGTTGAGGGATAGCAAGTAGACATTTGTAAGGGAACACAGAGGTTGTCTAGATAGGGGGAGAACAGAGACTAAGGATTTTAAGTGGGATCAAAACACGTGCATTGGTCCACAGAGGCAAGGTGTGATCGTAGTTTTTGTTTGAAAGTAGGGTGTGAGGGGGCACTCCTTAGGTCCATAGGCAGCAAGTTCCATGAGTGGGGGACAGCATATCTGAATGCCCCAGTGCCCTTGGTAATCTGGCAAAGAGGAACAGTTAGCAGAGATTTGTCGGACGATCTCAGTTCCCGCAATGGTATCACAAGCTGGAGCAGTTCAGACAGAGTAGCTGGTTTCGCCACTCTAATGATAGAGTCTGAGAGGTAGCAGAGATAATATTGCCTGGTGGAGGAGGGGGACAGCCAGCCTAGATCTTTATAAAGCTGACAGTGGTGTTTCAGGTGTGGCGCTTTTGATGCATATCTACAGACATTGTTAAAGGTAGTGTCCCATTTTTGTAGCACTGTTTTGTTAGCCATAGTTAGGATGGGAGCACAATAGGACAGGGTAGGTAATAGGATTCCCCTGGCAATGGCAAGTTTGGTGGTGGGAGTGAGCAAGTGTCCTGTAGGCAGCCCCCAGCTTGCAGTTGACAGCTTTACAAGTTTCCTGGACGTGCTGATTCAAGTCAAGATTTTGGTCAAGCTGTATACCCAGATAACGGAACAAACTTACAGTCTCCAGTGGGGTACCGTTTATATCAAGAATATTAAGTGAAGATGAGCAGGTTCTTAGTTTATGGAGTGACCCAAAGAACATAGCTTTAGTTTTATTAGAATTGAGTACGAGGCAATGAGCATTTAGCCAGTGTTGTACCAAGTGGAAATCTGACGTCAGAGCGGCATTAAGGTTGGTAGCATTGTCAGAGTGGGCATAGATAACTAGGTCATCCGCATAAAGGAGTGAGTTACCAGACATTATGACGTTGGGGAGGTTATTTATGAATAATGAGACGAGGAGAGGTCCAAGTATAGAGCCCTGCGGAACCCCAATATTGATCACGGTACTTTAAGAGATAGCCGAGTTAAATTTGACTGCTTGTGACCTGTTGGTAAGGTAACTACTGAACCACGTAGTTACAGGGGAAGAGAAGCCCAGGTTTCTGAGGGTGGCAAGCAGCAATGGGTGATCAACGAGGTCAAAAGCCTTGTAGCAGTCAATGAACACAGCCCCTGTTAGCTGCCCTTTATCCATATTAGTGAGTACATCAGAGGTGAATTTCGCCAGTGCAGTTGTGGTGCTGTGGTGCTTCCTGAAGCTATGTTGTGCTTCACAGAGTGCATTAGAGGATTCAATGAATTCAATGACCTGTGTGGATACTATTTTTTCAAGAACTTTGCTAAGGACTGATAGGATGGCAATTGGTCTATAGTTCGATGTATCATTCTTGCTCTCTTTTTTGAACACGGGAGTGATTCTGGCAGCCTTCCAGATTTCAGGGACAGTGCCAGTGGAGAGGGATAGAGTGAAGATCCTGGCTATCGGACGGGATATGAAGTGAGCAGCCATTTTTAGTAGACGAGGTTCCAGTGTATCAGAGCCAGGACTAGTGTTATCCGAGATGGTATTGAGGAGTTTGAAAACTTGATTCCAAGTAACCGCCTTAAAATAAAATGATTTAGCTGAAGCTGGTTGAGAATCAGTGCTAATTACAGTTGAGTGATGCTGAGAAACAGAAGATTTAAGGGAGGATGTAAAGGCAGATAGGTCAGAAAATTGATGATTAAAGGCGTTGGCTATGGTGAGGGAGTCATTGCAGTGGACCCCTTGGAGTATCATTTCCGATGAGGTGACAGATTGGGTGGTTGGTAGGAAGGTTTTAATATGACTCCAGAATTTCCGTGGATCATTAGAGGAGCTAGTCAATAGGTTTTGGCAATATTTGCTTTTGGCAAGTCTGATATGCTTTTTGCAGTCACTTCTATGTTGTTTATATATGAGATGAACTTCCTCATTGTCACAGAACAGAACCTCCCTCAGGCAACCAATTACCAAAACACAGCATACATAGTCAAGACCCCCACACACACACCAACCAACAACAGCTCAGTACAACAACCCATTCATAAAAGTTCAAACACACACACACACACACACACACACTACCACAGCACCAGCATCATTTAAAGTGACATGATCCTCATAACAACAAACACACTCTCTCACTGAAATTGGTCTCAAGTCCATGGTATAAATAGCACAAATGATGGGCAGATCATGGAATATGGAAAATATTCTCACTCCTGCATCGTGGGCACTGTATATGTCACTCTGCAGGAGTGAGAATATTTTCCATATTCCACCCCTGCCCATCATGTATCCTATATATATATATATATATATATATATATATATATATATATATATATACACACTGATATATATATATATATATATATATATATATATTTATATATATATATGTATGTGTATATGCAATGAAGTGTAATAAATGATTTATCTGCACAAGAGCAGTTTGACCTTGGGTAATCTCACAAGTGGCATAAGCCATGAGTGAGGTATCTGAGGTCAAATTGTTCAAATGCATATAAATTATTTATTGCACAAGTTTCCATTGCATATTCCATTTATGCAATTCTTTTGTTTTTGCTTTTGTAGGGGGCATTTGTTAGTCAAAAAAGTGAATACAAAATGAATTTTCTGCCATTTTCTGCTGATTATAGAAAATCTAAAAGGAATCTAGAAATGAAACACCTCTCGTTTTGTACATACTTTTATACTGAACAACCTTTGTGCTCAAAGTACTATACTATATTTTTTTTATTTTCAAGTTATTTGCATTTGTTTGATGAAAAAGTGAACAAAAATGGAATTTTCTGCAATTTTTTACTAACAAGTATCTATAAATGAAATACCACTCATTTTGTAGATAGTTCTGTGCTAAATAGACTTTGTGCTTACAGTACCATGCTATCATTTTTCATTTTTAAAGTTATTTACATTTGTTTGCTGACAAAATGAAAAACAAAATGAATGTTCTGTTTTTTTTTGCTAATTATCAAAAAATCTAAAAGGAATCAATAAATGAAACAGCACTCATTTTATACACATTTCTGTGCTGAACAACTTCCATGCTCACAGTACCATGCTATCATTTTTTGTTCTAAAGTTATTTGCATTTGAATATGGTTAATACTGCTACTAAGGCCGAACATTCTAAATGACATAAGCACTGTATAGATAAATGGCGGATGACATAAGCACGGTGTGGATAAACAGCTGATGACATAAGCACTGTATGCATAAATGAAATTTATGTACACAGTTACTCAGATAAACAGATTAATCACACACAGTTTAACTCCACCCCCATTGCATAAATATATATAGCTATCAATATATCTATATCTATGTACCTACTGTATACATCTACATATCTATATATGTAATTGTGCCCCTACAGTTAGTGTTGAGCAGGCACTTTAATGTTAAATCCCACATTTTGCATGTTTATAACTTCACAACTGTTAAATGGATTTGCATGATATTTTGCATGCTGGTCTCATGTGATAGATTCGTGGATGTGCCAAGTTTCATTTTGGTTGCATGTGTGAATTTCAAGTTCTGGATAGTACAAACGTGAGTTTTTGCTCATTGGTTTTGCTGGTTTTATTCTTTGAACTTGCCTACAGCCCAGACTGTTTGGAATTTTGGTCTGGAATTTTCAAAGTCAAAAGGGGCTGGCACATGGATGTGCCTTTTGCTTGTTGCTGCAAAAATATTAATCCATCCCAAAGTAAATTTTGAAAATTGTTTTGGTTCTGTGCATGCTGAGTAAACACTTCAAGACAGCTGTATAAATGAAAAAAGGATCCATTTTCCTAATTGGAATAATCCTTTTTCATTTGCTGCCATCTTGTTCCTTTTTTAAAAAAAATAAAAAATAAATCAAAAGCCACAAAGGTGACATCCTGGGGCGAGACCAACACATCTATATGGATCATCTGGACCTTGCGAGGTGTAATCTGCACATCACTGTTACAGACATGCACTTGAAATGTTTTTTTAAAATATTATACATCTTTTTTCATGACCACTTGATAAAAACAATAATCTTTTTGTATCACAAGCCACAAAAAATATTTTTTGTAATTAGTATAGGGTGTAGCTACAAGGGTGCAGGGTGCAGTGGCACGCCCATCAGTAGTGTAGCAAATTCCCAGAGGGCCTGGATGCAAGGTGATGTTACAGGGCCCCTCCCCAGTTCTGAATACACATCAAAATTATGATTTAGACCCCTCAAACCTCGTGGACCTGGGTGCCACTGCACCCCCTGCACCTTTATAGCTACACCCCTGAATAGTCTAATCCATCACCATTTGCTGTATCTCATTCTGATCACTGTACCCACTAATATTATATATTTTCCTGGTGTCTATTGGCACCTCCCACCCTCCGATCTCCATCCCATGTATTTCTTTCTTTCTTTCCCTGGTGTCTAGTGGTACTCCCACACACTGATTGCCTTCCCAATAAGAATATAATATTTCCCTGGTGTCCAGTGGTACTCCCCACCTGCCAGTCATCATCTCCCTAGGACGATAATATTTGCCTGGTGTCTACAGGCACCACTCCACCTGCTGTTCACTGTCCCCATAACTGAAATTAAAAAAAAACAGTCCTCAATGTTTTTTAACCTACAAAAAAAAAGTCTCTTGCTGATCTGACCACCCAATCCCCACATCTCGCACTCTGCACCCACCACCCCATACCACCCTGTACACCCCTGCACCCTCACTCACCTGAACAGGTCACAGGGAGAAGATCCACTCTCCAGTCGAAGACATGTCTTGCTGCTGGAACTGGTGATTGTTCAAAGTTCAAAGTTTTATTGGGTACAGATGTATAAAATCCTTCACAATGTATTACATTGCATAATTAAAAATAAGTCACAATAAATACAGATTATCCATTTCATGCCATCAAATAGTATAAAGTGCAAAATGCCTTAAAAATTCCCAGAAATCATATCAATCATCTGTACAGCTTATTTACAAATTTTGCCATACCTTAAATAACATTTATTCTATCCAGGCTTAATAAGTGTCTCATACAGTTTTCCATATTTCTTGTATTGCATGTTTGTAAAAATGGTATAATCCATTTCCTTCTTTCATTGACCAACTCCTCATGTTTTAATAACATGTGGTTTAGATTCGGGGTTTTCACATTTTTACATTTGCAAACTGATTTATTTCCAGACTCCCCACACACACACACACTTCTCTTGCACTGTTAGTTTACAATTCCCAAACTTTCTAACCTCAAATTACACAGCGTGTTGCTATGCCTCTTATTATCTCGGTGCAATAAATAATATTCAGCATCTCCATTTAAGTTCATATTTGAATAAAGTCCTAGTATATCTACATCATGTATTTTGGCAAGATCATTCTGAGTCTCAATAACATAGATTCTCTGTACTATTTCATTTACATATAAGTTTGCATTACTCCTAGCTCTCCCAGACCAAAGACCTTCCAACCCCATTCTTTTCACGGCCAAGTTTAACACTAAGAACCAAGATACAGGGGTAGACCCAGCCTCCAGTTGCTACAAATGGTCTACAGAACACAAATTTGGCAAAGAACCTCAGTGCACAAGCACTGAGACAATGGTAACCCCAAACAGCATTGGCCGGGAAGCTAAGTGTCAAAGAAATACAAAATCACACATACTCCCATAATGCAAAGCATCATGGGCTGTATATGGGAATCACCACAGAATATTATTCTGGTTCAACTTTAAGCAGAAATGCATGGTGCTGAAAGGCCTCTCACACAGTTTGCAAAGGTGCCAACAGAAAGACACACTCACGTGTTTCGTCCTACCAGGACTCATCAGTGTGCCTCGTCTGTATGACACCCCAGTGGAATGAAACAACTACCCTAATATGGTCTATCTGGGTTATGTTGTGGTGAACCCAATAAAACCAAAAAACAAGCTAAAAGACAAAGAACCTCAGTGCACAAGCACTAAGGCAATGGTTACCCCATTAATGATTACCCCATAAATTTGGTAGCCTATCATAGGGCATCCCCACTATTTGTTTTCCAATTGTTAATTGCCCTTACTTTAATTCTTGCACTCAGAGGGCTCAGACCAGCTTCAAGCCTCATAAAGGCAGTTGGACAGTCCCATGGCAGATTTAATATATTTCTTAAAAAATAATTTTGTATGGCTTCTATTTTTGACTGATTAACAGACAGGCCCCAAACTTCACTCCCATACATAGTCTAGCTAACTGACTTTGCTTCAAAATTCGATTTTAGTGCTATAAAAGAGTTACTTGTGAACTTATTTGCAAACACTCTAATAGCATTAATTGAACTATACAATTTTTTTTATATCAGAGATATGGGCATTCCAAGATATGTTACTTTCAAATGTGACTCCAAGGTATCTGTACTCCTTTACCTCATCTAAGTTTTTACCATTTATTTCCCAACACTTTTTAGTAGCTCTCTTTCTACTAAAATACATTATTTTCCTTTTCTCTACACTCATTTCTAAATCTAGTTTATCAAACAAATTCTTAAGACTTGTGACATCCCTTCTTAGTCCCAAGAGGGTTTGAGAAATAACAATGTCCTCATCCGCATATAGCAATAGTTGGATCTTTTCATTATTTATTGAAGGGGCAAATGTGTCTATTTTTGAAATATCTTTTACCAGAGTTACTATGTGTAGGTTGAACAACGGGGAAGGGGGGCTAGTAGGCACCCTTGTTTGGCACCTTTCCCAATTTTTATTTCCTTCGAAGTTGCTCCCTCTCTAGTATAATGCACTAGGGCTGTTGTGTCGCAATGCAGCACTTGTAGCATTTCCAACAGCTGTTTATCTATAGCTAGTGCTTTCAGCAACTCCCATAGTTTGCTTCTATTAACAGAGTCAAATGCAGCTTTTATATCTACAAAGCATACATAAAGCATGATCTTTTTCCAAGAAACATAAATCTCAACCAGATAGTTTAATGTAAAAATCAGGTCCAGTGTATTAAGATTTTTCCTAAAACAGCACTGGAATTTAGAAATCAAGTTGTTTTCCTGTACCCAAAGTGAAAGCCTTTGGAGCAATAGATGCGTGTAACTTTTTTGAACAATGGGAAGCAAAGTAATTGGCCTATAACAAGATGACCTGTGCTTTTGTCCTTTTTTAAAGAGAGACAATCACCCCTTTATTCCAGTTTGAGGAGAGAACATGATACTGCCCTATGAACCTGAATAGAGTATTCAGGACCTCAACCCAGTGGTCGATGTTATGCAGAAAAACATCTGCTGGAACACCATCCACACCAGGGGGCCTTGTTCTTTTTTGTGCTTGAATTGCTTCTTTTACTTCAGTTGGTGAAAAGGCAAGTAAACTTTAATTATTAATGCATCCAGCATTACACCTATAGAGGGCTACTTCACCATCAATATCATAAATTTTATTAAAATGGCAGATCCATGGATTTTCTGAAATCATTCCTAACAAGTTATACTGTATGTTCTTTTCATTGCACCCAAATGCCACTAGGGTCCAAAATGTCAGATTGTCCTTTTGCCAAATAACTTCTTGTAAATTATCCCATAACAAATGTCTATAGGCCTTTTTCTTTTTGTGTATCATACCTCTGTATTCATATTTTAGATTTCTAAAAGCTTTCACTATAACAGGGGATGAATTATTTATCCTAAGTTTACCTAAAGCTTTTATTTCTTGCCTTAATTGTACACATTCTCAGTCAAACCATGGTTGACCAGAGCCAATGCTGGATTTTACCAAACCTTTTTTCCTAGAACACAAAGCATCTTCTATCCATTGCATATACATTTCAAATTGTTTTACTTTGGAAGCTGTTTCAGAGTTATAGGTTATAGCAGTAGAACAGGCTATACTATTGTACTTCTAGATTATCTCATCCACCACTTCCTTTGTGTATTTGTTCCAGATAATTTTCTTTCCATATCTGATCCACCTGTTTTGATTGGCCTCAAGTTCTTGTTTATGATTTTTAGCTATTTGCCTAAAGCAAGTGTTCAGGGTAGTGTTCACTGGAAAATGATCGCTATCCCATAGTTTATGAATCTGAAGAAAATGTATCCTTGGATATTCCATGACTTCCACTATACATAGGTCTAATACACTGCCACTTTTAACTGTGGGGAAGGCCAATTCCCCCTCCCTATCCCCCCCTCGTTAACTCATTCAGTATTCTTAAGCCAGATTTGCTTTGGAACTTCAATAGAAGCTTGCCATTTTTATTTAAGACCTTATCCTTCGATTGCCATATAGGCATATTTAATAGATCATCTATCTCCCAGTTTGGGGAGGAGTCCTCAATATTACCTCCAATGTGTACGTCAAAGTCACCAAACAGAAATATGCGAACCCCTAGAAATCTCAACTTCAATGATTCTATGTCCTGGCCTATTTGCTCTAAGATAGCAGCAAATTTCTTCATCTTAAGAGTTGGTGGAATGTAAACATTAATGCTATACTTTGTGCAATCCCTATTATGATTATATACATATAGAATTCATTATAGATACCTACTTCTGGATTCACAAAATCAAGAGTTACATCAATAAGGATAGCCAGACCACCTTTACACCTGCCATATTTACACTTTTTATAAGCTGGGATTACCCATGCCCTATACCCTTTTATCCAGACCTCATCCAGTTTTCCCATCCATGTTTCTTGGAGACATAAAACTGTGAAATTCAACATCGATTCTAGACATGCTTTTTCCTCCATCTTTTCTCTGAGACCTGCAATATTCCAGGTCACTATACCTACATGTTTATTATGATCCTTCAGTCAGTTAGTTGTCTCCAGAATTTCTACTGAGCTGTCCCCTGAAGCCAATATACTTCTCATCTCCCCCACCTCATTCTCTACCACAGTAGAGTCTAGATCAGAGTCAGAGGATTCATCAGACTCTACAATTACAGTAGTATTTATTCTCTGCCCTATCTGTTTCCTATCTCTTCCAAAAATACACTCTGATTCTTCCCCATCTAAGGTATGTGCCATCTCAATTGGTTTTCAAAATGTTGTAATTCTAGGTTGTTTAGCTGGAGCTTGTTCCTTCTTACCCCAGGACCATTTATAACTGATTGCTCCCCTTGGGAGTTATTTATGCCTTCAGCTGATAATCTAATAGTCATATCCGGCAATATTCCCAGTTCCTTAAAACTGTTCTTTTCACTTTAAATATACTTTCATTTTTCTGTATTTCTTAGAACTAAACATAGCCAGCCTTTATATGGGTGTGCTGGATATCTGTATACTGATCTAATATCTTGCCAATTAATTTTCTTGCCAAAATCCAATATAACAAGTTTGTATGCAGCTAGCTTCACTGTATAGGAATTCTCATTTTTTTTGTTTTGGAACATCTCTTATATAAATGATTGGAAGAAGTTCTCCAGCTGCACTTAATTTCTTTTTCTCCATTTCATCTGTGCAATATGCAAAATAGTTCTAATCATTTGCATTTTTCCTACTTTATTATCTTTGTCAAATCTAACTTTATTCAAGGATTTATCTAGGAACTTTTCTGCCTTTTTACTTACTACATTTTTTTCCGCTGCTGCTTTATTACTTCTTCCTTTCATATTTTGGGTATCACAATCATCCCTCTTTAGAGGATTTTTGTTACTTTTCCCTTCTCCTTGATTTATTTGAATTTTTCTTTGGTTTAATTCATTGATCAATAAATGTATCTCTTTAACCTCATTGTTAGCAATTTCTTCAATTATAGCCTTGATAGATTTTTTTCTTTTGGGTGTAATTTGTCCCTCTTTCTATTTTTATTTTGTTTTTCTTAGAGGGATTACTAATAACAGACTGGTCCCCATTTCTTTTTCTGGGGTACTTTTACTTTTTCTCTTTCCACTAGCTTCTTTCACCACTGTATGTTCTGGTACTACCCCAGTGCCATTATAGTCCACTCTTTCTGCAATTTCCACCCTTGAATTAGGTTTATCCAGACAGTATTCAATAAAGGCATAGAAGAGGGCGACCAACTCCAGAAGTTGTGTGCTACCAAAACAGATCTCTTTTTTATGCTCCCCAATTTTGGATAACAGGGAGTCCTTGCTACCACTTTCATCATTTTTCATACTTGGTGATATCTTAGTGATGGTAATTATTTTCTTACCTCTTTACTGGGATGTTCTTCCACCCACAGATGCAATATTTTTTCATTTTTCTTTGGTGGGAGATCCAACACCTGTTTATTTATAAGAGGGACCAAGAATGCATAAAATTGGTCAAGAAATGAGCCAGTCACCTCCTTGTGCTGATTTACCTGTAAATCAACCACTTGTTTATTCCTTACCATAACCTGTGGAGTTGATACACACTCTCCTTGTTTCATATCAAAGCTATTCTCATTTTCAACATTACTGGCATTTAAAACAATACAAACTATAACAGCATTAGGATTTTTAGATTGTACATTAGATACCTTTACATTGTTGCCAGATATAGACAGGGGAGATAGGTCACTACTTCTGCCAGATGTCCTACCATTCTGTTGTTTAGGCAAATTCAAGTCTGACATATGAAGCTCTGGACCTGTGATATCAATTATATTTCTAGATTGCCTCCCAGTAAGGTGAACCTGAACATTTTCCTCTAGATTCCTAAGTTCTTCCAACAATGGGTGCATAGAATGCACTCTCTGCATATTGTTATCACTTGGTTTAACCAGTGAGGATGTCAGCTTGGAGTTAAAATTCTTTGTAATTTTCTTATTATCCCTAAATTCAATTTGATTAAGAGTGGGACATAAATAGTGTGTTATCTTCCCCGGTACAGGGCCCCCCAAACCCTTTATATCTACTTTTTTGGGGTTTTTTTTAACCCTTCGGCTATAAGTTTTAATAATTTTGGGAGGGACTGTATTAGACATATCTATTGAAATTAATTATAGGGACCAGAACAAACTGGTGCGGATCACTATGCAACCTAAACACCACCTTTACACAATCAATATCCTAGCATGCCTAGTAAAAAATATTTTTAAAAGTTTTTTTTTATTTTATAAAAGTTAATCAGAGTAACGGCAAGATAGGACACATGCAATTTAAGCACAACAACTTCTCAATTTTCAATGTTACAAAGCCAGACTTGAATAATAAGAGCAGTAAGCAAAGTCCTTAAGAAACCTTGGTACTAGAATAGTCCATGCAAAAATTCAATGTAGATCAAGTGGAGTAGCTTGCAGATCACCCAGCAGGAAGAAATCCACCTTTTCCCTCTCTTCTTGCTGAAGCTGAAGCAAAATTCAAAGCAAAATTAAGGCAGAAGATGTCTCAATACCTTCTCTACAAGCCCTGTACCCTCTATGGTCCTTACTCCAGGCTAATAGCCATATGAGAATTCTAGGAAGGGAACACAGATCAAAAATGAGAAATAACTCTCTTTACTATGCCTATGTAGAGGACCAAGAGCACATATAATAATCTAGCTGTCTAGCAGAGACTCATACTCTAAAAAAAAAGTAAATTTATGCCAACTTTATGTCTGTATTAAGCTCACAAACTCCAAACTCCAAACAAAAACAAATAGCAAAAGTTTATTTATTTAGTTTTTGTTAACCAGATAGATGCACTAGCCATGAAATTACTATTTTCAGGCATGACCAGGGACAGCACAACAATCAAAGACAGGTATATAGCATGAGTACAATGAAATTACAATAGCATGGGTCAAAACATTTAGTAGTAATGAATACATGAAGCCAGAACTATAACAATCAATTCAATTCACAAAGAATTTTTAGGCAGAGAAATCCTACACAGTCTAGGAAGAGATACCACAACATAGCAGCAAATAAATATTGTTCACATTAGTCACAACAATGATGATTCAAATAGGCAGAAAAATAAGGCAAGGGCAAATTTCTGACTGGGCAGGATGCATTATCACAGCCTCTGATAAAAGATTCAGGTGTGGGGGGGGTTGGGGTAGATTAGCTTGCAAGTAGATAGTAAGGGTAAGAAGTGCTATGAGATAGGGAGGTTAAAGTTAGGCCAGTCAGCATCTGGCGAGTGAGAGGATTAGGGAGGATTAAAACAAGTGCAGAGATCAGCAAGGGATAGATGTAAGTGCAGCTCCTTTTTGAACCTGTCATGGGATCCAGATATTCGAAGTGCTTGAGGGAGAGAGTTCCAAAGCTTGGGAGCAGAGTGACTTAAGACAACAGAACCTTTTTATATTTTACATCTGGGTACACTCAGCAAGGATTTATCTTACAAGTTGACAGTTAACAGCATATAAATAGTGACTTATACAGGCATCACAGGCATCTTGAGTCAGAAAATAATTTCTTGGCCGAAGGGAGACTAAACCACAGAGCCAATGAAAGGTACTCTAAACCTCCAGACCACTGTTTAGTTTGTCGCAAGCTTACTCACAACTTGCAACTAGCCCTCCAGGAACAACACATTGCAACAAATTCAGCAAACAAATGGAAAATGGCAGCCCTAACTCTCACAGAGCCGTACATGCACTCTTACAACCCCACCCATGTGACACTAAAGCACGAAGCACAAACGGACCTAGACTGGTGGCATAAAACTAAAAAAGTTAAAAATGTAAAATCTAAAATGTAAATAGAATTAGGTCTTTTAAAATATGGAAACGTTTGTTTTATTAAACTACCTAGTTGGGCAGTTGGTGGGGGTCTGTATTCTTTCACGTACTAACAGCACTAACATTCCAATACTAATAAACAGAGCAAAAACAGATCCACAGTTTATAAATGAATAAACATGAGAAAGCAAAGTATGCAATGTTATTCACATGAACACATAAAGTTCAGTATCCAGTCCTGTTGAATCCCGAAGAGATCGAAAGAGACCTGTCAAACCGGGGTAAACTGCGTACTCTTGGTCCCAGTTCGCAGTTGTTGCTCGGTCATGAACACCTCCCCGACTCTGACTCCAAAATCTCTCTCCACCTTCCTTTTTCTCAGTCGCAATCACAGTCATCATATTTCTTTCAAGAAATCCAAACTTCAGGGCAACTTCAGGCAATCCAAATGGCCCTGGCTGTCTTGTCGGTATCCCATCGGCATCTATTCCACCTTGTCTTGGTGTCAATCAATTCCCAGGTTCAGGCCTTTCTGAAGGGCCCCTTCACTCCTCACAATCTAACCTCCACTGAATGGCTTTCGTCATGTGGGGAACAAAGAACACTTGAGGGCGAGACACCAGCCAATGGAAACACAAGAAATACTGGTAAGTCCCACTAATCATATAAACAGTGGCATACTTTTTATAAATAACACCTGAGTGTTTAGTGGGTCCTGCTCCCAGAGCTCACACCACTACATCCACCGCATCCAGCTTCCTTCGGCCTTCCTGCTGGTGACTGCAATATGAGAAACTAAGGTAAATGTAGTTCAATGGATTTCATTTTGGTTTTCAACCCTGATGCATAACATGGCCATTTTTGCATATTTTGACACCAAATTTTCAACATGGCATTTTAGGGACCCCATCTTATGAATAATGTCAGTGGAATTTTTCAAATCTGACCCCAAAGGTGACTTTGCAGTCATTTGGCAAAATCACCTTCCAGGAAGCATTTGAACATTTCACTGCATTTGTTCATGAGGTGAGGTCATAAGAAAATTATGTTGACTATTTGGGGATCAAAATATGTAAAAATGACAAAGTTATTCACGTCCATTTCAGTTTAACTACACTCGCTTGTAACTTTGGTAATTTTAAATATTTTCATCCTAAATTTTCAATATAACCATTTTTTACATTACCTCAGAACATGACAGCTGTTATTTTCAGATTCTGGCCAAAATGTGTTTTCTCACCTGTGACATAGAGTAGAATGACATTGCTGTGGCACAGAATGACATTTTGGTGGTGATTTAAAAATTATCAGCATTGTGTTTATGAAGTGGGGTAATAACAAGGCTATGCTGACAATTTGGTTGCTGTTTTGGCTGAAATGCTTCCACAGTTGTTGTACAGTCATGGCCAAAACTATTGGCACCCTTGCAGTTTTTTCTAATAATGCACCATTCCTTCCAGAAAATTGCTGCAATTAAAAAATATTTTGGTATCCACATATATATATTTCTTTGGTTTGCAGTGGAATAAAACACAAAAAGCAGAAAAATTTATTAAGTCTTAGCTTATTCCGCACAGAAATCCTTAAATGGCCTGGACAAAATTATTGGCACCTTTTAGAAGTAGTTAGAAATAATTAGATTTCAAGCAGGTGATTCTCCTTCACTTTGGAATTGAACTCACCTGTGGTGAGTTGCAGGTGACTGCAATATAAAAATAACTCATTCAACCAGTTTGAATAGAGAAAAGGACTCATTCTCCTGTTTTGTGTCACAGTGTGTGCCGCAATGAGCATGGAGAAAAGAAAGACAGCCTGAGAATTGTCTGAGGAGGTCAGACAGAAGATTGTAGCCAAGCATGGACAATCTCAAGGCTACAAATCAATCTCCAAAGACCTTGATGTTCCTGTTTCCACCGTATGTAATGTTATCAGGATGTTTAAGGCCCATGGCACTGTAGCCAACCTCCCTGGATGTGGCCGCAAGAGAAAACTTGATCGAAGATTGCAGTGCAGGATTGTTTGAATGGTGGAGGAAGCACCTCGATCAACTGCCAAACAGATTCAAGCTGACCTTCAGACACAAGGTACGACAGTTTCAACTCACACCATCCGTTGCCAACTCAATGAAAGGGGGTTATATGGTAGAAGGCCCAGGAGGACCCCACTGCTGAGAGAGAGAGACATAAAAAAGCCCGACTGGGGTTTGCCAAAACACACCTGAACAAGCCAAAATCCTTCTGGGAGAATGTCCTGTGGACAGATGAGACCAAATTAGAGCTTTTTGGTAAAGCACATCATCTCTATGTTTACAGAAAACAAAATGAAGCCTTCAAAGAAAAGAACACCTTCCCTACAGTCAAACATGGAGGAGGTTCAGTGATGTTTTGGAGTTGCTGTGCTGCCTCTGGCACTGGGTGCCTTGAACGTGTGCATGGCATCATGAAATCTGGAGATTACCAGGCCATTTTGGAGCACAATGTTGAACCCAGTGTCAGAAAGCTGGGTATCCGTCAAAGGTCATGGGTCTTCCAGCAGGACAATGACCCCAAACACACTTCAAAAAGCACCCAGGAATGGTTCAAGACAAGATGCTGGACTGTTCTGAAGTGGCCAGCAATGAGTCCAGATCTAAATCCCATTGAAAACCTGTGGAGAGATCTGAAAACAGCAGTTGGGAGAAGGCACTCTTCAAATCTGGGAGAACTGGAGCAGTTTGCACAAGAAGAGTGGGCCATACTGCCAGTAGAGAGGTGCAGGAAGCCCATCCATGGCTATAGGAAGTGGTTGATAGCAGTTATTTTGACCAAAGGCTGTGCTACCAAATATTAAGTCTAGGGTGTCAATAATTTTCTCAATGCCATTTCTTTTCATTTTCTGATTTAAAAGGATATATTAAATTCTGAATCAAAAACAAAGGTTCTGTAATATTAACAGAGAAATAAAGAATTGTGGAGACCAAATACTGTTGTTAATTTCAACTTATGTTTAGAGGAAATTGTGAGTTATTTGAAAAAAGTGCAAGGGCACCAATATTTTTGGCCACATACACACATCTATGGAGGAACAGGAGTGCAGGGCCCAGAAGGTTCTGCTCTCCCACTGGCAAATGAGTATACAATTATACTATCTCATAAAGTAAGATATTCTTTGCAAAAAATACCCATTTATGACTCAGTTAGTGTTAAAATGACAAAAGTAGGGAAATGTGGTGTTATGGTCCCCAACCCTTACACCCCATCCCCACCCTGCAGGCAGCAAACCAGGCATGGGATATGCCTTGGGGTTGTCCAACCTAATTCTCACCAGCTTCTATCAGTAAAGATGCTGAGATGTGTACAGTGTATGAGAATGGGGTGAGTGTTAGGCTGGAGAACCCCAAGGCACACCCCATGCCTGTTTGTTGCTTGCAAGGTGGAGGTGGGGTGTCAGAGTTGGGAACTCCAACACCACATTTCCCTTCATTTGTCTCTTTAACCCTAACCGATGCATTAACAGAGCTTTTTTGCAAAGCATATTATATGGGTATGGTTGCACCCCATAGTTAGGTTTTATAGGAAATTCTATATTAAATTAAAAATGTTGTACCTTAATAACTTTGGCATATTTTGATGCAATAGCCTGACATTTGGCATGCAAGTTCACCCTGTAAATATCTTAAGATGTGATATGTTTCATGGTGGCATCTTGTATGGGTTTTGAGATGCAAAATGATAAACACAGAAAAAAGAACTTTTTTCCCTTTTGTTAACATGGGATTCTTTTTGCCCTCATCTACAGCTCAGAAGGAAAAGAATTCTTCCCTGAAATTTTCAGGGATGATAGGGTCTGTGTCAAAGGTATGCTTCTGGATAGTTTTGTCAAAAGATATCTCACCGTTTTAAATGTTAACAATTTTTGTGCTAGCAGCCACACTGGCAGGTAAATGAAAACAGTCTGAACTGTTAATTGTTGAGGATTTACTGTTCCTGCTCAAAAAATACTGTCTGTGCTTCAGACATCTTGCTTTTCCCCTTTTAAAAATGTATTTCTAAAGAAATCCTACTTTGTTAGGAATGGCCAAAACCTGTATTTAGGTCTCAGTCACATGTTTAGTAACAATACTGTATTATTACTTAAATCATTTTAGGTCAAGTACAGTACATGTTTTGGGGATGAGAATCATATCACCCATCACTCGCTTAGTTAGGATCAATCGATCAGAAAATAACAGTTCAAAGTTCTTTACAGTTCGAACTTTACTGTTTGAACTGTAAAGACTTTGAACTGTAAAGATCCATGACTGTCTGAACTGCATACCATGCTGGTCCCTAGTTGCACCCCCTTCCCATCCCTCTCTGTCAGATCATGTGCAGTGTCTGTTTTAATGCCTGCTACTTTAAATATTTAATAGAGGGGTCCCTTAGTAGCATTTCTATACAATTATATTTATTTTTACCTCTTTCATTGACTTCTATTCTCTTCATAGTAATGGAGCTCAGAGCTCTAGATTATGTTTGGTGACAATCTTCTTCAGCGGGAGCTGTGGGTGTGTCTTTTGCCTTTAGCCAAAAGGGGGTGTGAGCAGTGAAGCTGTATTTTGACAGGTCCTGCCACTCAGATCTTGCATTGACAGAGGACGTGTTTTGTGATTAGATGTGTTCTGACAGGCTTTATGTATTAATCCCTTTATGTTTTTATTTGGATTATTATTTTACTCTGTCCTACTGTTTTCTGGGTATCATTTTGATAGATACAACGGTTTGTGTTGTGTGGTCCTGTGTGGAGTCAACAGTAGTGATGCCAAAGGTTTTGGTTGTGTGCAGTATTTAACTTCACATGTAATGCAACAATTAATCAATATCATTCTTGAAGTGAAAATACAGTTTTGTGTTTCTTTGCCTGATTGTTCTGACAGTTCCTTTTTCCTTGCAATTGACAGCTGAGAGGGTGGTTCATTGTTATGCTAGTTCTGCCTTTTACGTGCAAGTAACAATTCTCATTGATGCTTATTTATTGGTGTTTTCCTGTCTTCCATCTCAGGTTGCATTGACACATTGTTGTTTCATATTTTTTCATGTGTTCGGGCATATTTCATTGATGTTCACTTTCAAATAGCTTTAATTTTGAGAGTGTAATTCAGTGGTCTTTCACATATATATCAGCCATGTTTTCTGTCAGTTGCTGTTATTTCTGAATTAAATTGTATTGCATGGCATTTCATAAACCTTTCAGCCACGTTTGCATTTACATGCTGTCATTCTGTGTGACAGCACATTACATGGCAAGCCACTGTAATGTCACCATGCAACATGTAATGCTTAATACCGCCTTCTGCATCATGTCAGACATAGCTATCATATCGCTCTGTAGCCCCCCAGCTCCAACCAGGAGACACACTCCATCCTGTAACTATTAATTTCCTCCATTTTACTAGGATAGAAGAGTACATGAGATTGACAAAGGACAGAAAACAGTTGGTATTGAGAGGAACAAAGAGTTCTGTCTTTTACAATTTTGCCACAAAAACTGACAATACATGGGCACAGTTTTCAGAGATCAGACAGGCTTCGCACAAGTGGACAGAGTTATTATATGCAGTACCCAGCAAGTCTAGTAATCTCAAATGGCACTCGTCCTCCTTATGTTTGCAGCACTCCAGAAAAGACTTGTAAGATTTTGTCAAGTAAAACTTCACAGGCAAACTGGTGTGAAAATCACACTTTAACAAACATAGCCAATGAACAAGCAACAATATGGCACCTGCCCCCTCACATGTTACACAGTCATCCTGATCAACTGTGTAAGTATATGATTGCTTACATTGTGCACCGCTATCATTTCTGTGATTGCTTTACCTGCTAATCATTCAGTTCAGTGGTCCTTTCTCCCTCCCTCAGTCACCGTCTCTGTATACAAAAAAAATGTTGTCTCAGTATTCCTTTCACCTCTGATCATTGTCCTTGTGGTGCTTTATGTCCCTGGTCACCAGTGGCATCCCCCACCCCATGTCCATTCCTGAAAAAAAAGAAAACCATCTCTTGGTGGTTTTTGTTGTTGTTTTCCTGAGAAAAAAGGACCCCCTACCAATCAGCCTCTGCACCCCTACCTCCCACTCAGCACCTACTACCCACACCAGTTTTTCAGCATGGCCTTTTGGGGACCCCACCTCACGAACAATATGACTGTTGTTAGGCAATTCCCACCTGAAAGGTGATTTCAAGGTTGCTTAGTGATTTCACCTTTTGGGCAGGATTTGCATAATGTTAGTCAAATTGTTCATGACGTGGGTCATAAGAAGACTATATGGAAGATTTGGGGTCAAGATATGTAAAAATGGTAGAGTTATGACCATTTGTTGCAATTTCCCTAAGTACGCTCATAACTTCAGAAATGTGGTATATTTTGATCCCAATTTTTCAGCATAGCCTTCTTATGCCAGCCTGGTGGAGCAGAGGGTTGAGACACTGGACGTCACACCCTGTGCCATGCTGGTGACCAGAGTTTGCGAATGACCTCAGGCTGTTGGGGTGCTGGCACGTGGGTGGTGGGTGAAGCAAGATTGAGCATGCTGCAGCTCTCCTCTCCCAAGGGTGGCAAGGGTTGGTTGGCACCCTACCCTCCATAGATCCGCTCCTACTAGGTGGAGGCCAGTGGGTAGTGTAGACCTAGAGAGGATGGCAAAAAGTTACAGGAGGGTGAAAGGGATGAGCTGGTGCCATGGGGTGCTTGTGTGCCTCTACTTGCTTGCACAGCCATGTACTGGGGCCTCGGGGGGAGTTAAGGGGAGAAACCTGTAAAATACCTATATGTCCCCATCGCCAAGTTGGTGGGAGGAGGTGATGGGGACAAAACAGCTGAATAAAGAAAATATAGACTTCATAGTACCCCACTTCATGTATGTCACAGCTGCCATTTTTCAAATCCTGGTCAAAATATAATTTTCCACCTGTGGCATGGCATGGTGTTACAGTTGCATGGAATTATGTTTTGGTGAGGATTCAAACATTTTGAGTACTGGGTACATGGGTTGGGGTAGTAAGATGTCTATGCTGACAGTTTGGTTACTGTACTGTTGTCCTATAAATGGAAGTGCAGGGCCCTTTCACAGCTACATTCATATATGCATTTATGGAGGGATGGGAGTGCAGGGCCCTTTGGCAAATCAGGCTACTACTACACTATCTCAAAATGTAAGGACACTTATTGCAAAAAAATACATTAATGCATCAGTTAGGGTTGCTATTAAAGCAACAAAACTATGAAAACACAATGTTAGGGTTTTCAACCCTAACTCCAAATTTCCCTTCCCCCAAGCTTCCAAAGGGGGCATGGCAACACAAGCAACCACAGGCATCCATCACCAGGCCCTGCGCCTCTGTGGCAGCATTGATATCTTTGGCACCTGAGTGAAGACATCTTTACTTTCCAAGTGGTTGTGGCACTTGACTGCACCTCATGACCTCACAACCCAGCTGGGGCATTCAGTAATTTAGCATTACCACACACCCTGTTGTGTGTCATTACTTACAGTACTTACAATTTACAATGTGAAACAATGGGAATATTATATTGCACTTCCCAGGTGGCTGAAGACACTAGGCTATACTTCATACCTCACACTTCACCTTCATCATGCAGTAATGTAGCATTGCTGCACACCCTGCTGTGTGGTATTGGTCACTTAAAATTTATAATGTGATATTACATGAAATATACAGCACACGTCAAAGATAGTTAAAGGCACCCAACTATGCCTCATGCCTTACAACCCACCTGGGGCATGCAGCATTTTAGCATTGTTGCACATGCTGCCATGTGTTATTGCTTACTTACAATTTACAATGTAATACACTTCAAAGATGGTTGAAGGCACTTGGCTACACCTCATGCCTCACAACCCTCCTGGGGCATGCAACAATTTAGTGTTACCGTACATGTTGCTGGGTGGTATTACTCACTTAAGATTTATAATGTGATCGTATCAGAGTCACATGCTGCACTTCCCAGGTGGTTAAAGCCACTCAGCTGCACCTAATGCCTCATAACTCACCTGAGCCATGTGGTATAACAGTATTATCATATACCCTGTCATTGTGTTATCCCTTACTTACAATTTACAGTTTGATCCTATAGAAATTTTTTACTGCACTTCCTAGGTGGTGTGCAAGTCTGCATGTCTATCCATGGCAACAGAAGCACTGGGCTATGATGATGGATGTCTCTTGCATCATGAAGAAAGAGTTGTATGTTGCTTGTCTTACCTGATGATGGATGTCTTAGGTTGCTTGTGTTGTCTTGTCCCTTTTGACTGTTTTGGGAGGAATTCTGTGTTAGGATTGAAAACCCTAACATCATATTTCCATAATTTTGTTACTCTAATAGCAACCCAAAGTGATGCATTAACATAGTTTTTTTGCAATTAAAATATCATAGCTGCATGGTAGTGCAGCTATAGTTAGGGTTGCCCAGCCACTTCTACGTTAAACCCCAAATTGTGCACTTTGGTAACTTTGCAACTGTATGATGGATTTGCCTGACATTTTGCATGCATGGTCAGGTACCATAGATCTCTGGATCTGCTACGTTTTGTTCTGGTTGGATGTGCGGTTACGTAGAGGCAGAGTGCCAAAAAACACGCAAAATATGCAGTCTGGGTTTTTCTGATGTGCCTTTTTAAGATTTGGTGAAAAAAAATGAATCTGCTCAAAGGCTTATTCAAATTTAAAGTTTCCCATTAAAGTCAATGGGAAAAATATAGTGCTGCCTCTTGGAAGCTGCCGCCATTACATTTTACTGTCACAAATGCCCTCAGTACTGTTGTGCCACCGTCATCTTTTTTCAGTTACCGACTAAGGAAAATGGCTGTCATTCAAAATCTGACTGCCCCTAGGTAAACACTGAGAATTTGTTTACCTAATTGTGGCCTGAGGAACACAAAGCTGGCATCAGAATTGTAAAAGTCAGCCAGGAAATATGTTTTCCAGCATCAGATCCCCCGGTACTGTCATGAACTGCAAAAGAACAGATTTGACACTTTTGCAGTTTGCAACAGTTTCGCACCTGTTCTTTCGCAAATTTTGCAAAGTGTCACATTTGCAGCAGTACTGAACCAAAAAACACCATTTCTTTGTCTCCTCACTGCTACTAAATGGTTAGAACTTTTGGGCTGAAATTTGCAGGGTGGCAAGCCCTTGCACTACATATGTACCTTTTGTTGGTTTGGTTAAATAATTTATGCTGGTTCCTTAGTTACAGCATTCCGAATCTGAGACATTTCCTATAGGATAACATTGCAGCATCTTTATCTCAAAAATGATTCAAGATACAGATTTTTCTCTCTGGGCAGCTTAGGGACTAATAATGCGTGGAGGTTTCCAAGTCATGATTACAACTGTAGTGGAATTTTTTTCCACACTTGCTATGGTTACTGAGATATTGCCAAAATAGTGTTACAAGGGTTCCTTTTCATTACTCTAGTGCTGCGATATACCTCTGTACTTATGTGCACTGTAAGTGGGAGCACAGGGCCCAGAAGGCCCGCACTTCCACATATGCATACCATTATGCAAAAATGGGCAGAATGAAGGGAGTGCAGGGCCACAACCACTGCCAGTTACCATTTACCAGTTACATTACACTTTCTCAGAAAAAAGGGAAATTCATTGCAAAAAAACTGTTACTGCATCAGTTGGGTGTGCCAAGGGGTTGTCAGGCCTAACTCTCACCCCTTTCTCTTACAGCGTACCATGTCAGCTTGTTTGCACATAGAATGGGGTGATAGTTGGGCCTGATGGCCCCTTTGGCACACCCTGATGCCTGTTGGTGAATGAATTTTGATGCTGCACTATCAGCCCTAACTGGTGCATTAACGGAGTTGTTCACAAAAAACTTCATTAATACACCATTAGTGTCGAAGCATAAAAAGTAGGGAAATATGACCTTAGGGTTCCCAAGCATAAGACTCCACCCTGACCCTCAGCTTTCAAACCAAAAACCCCAACCCCAGCCTGCATGCAGAAACATGTGTGAGGGATGTGCCTTGGGGCTGCAAAATGCTTGCAGCCCTCCATTGTCCCAGTACCACAACCATATGCACCACTTGCTGCTTGGAAGTATGCCCCCTCACTCAGCCATCTAGATGCCCTGCCCCCCAACCCCTCACACAGCACTTTTCATATCAACAGTCTCACATGACTGCCTGTTGCACGTACAGCATAATCCAAATTCCAAACATCTCCCACAAATGGGAGAAAACAAGTTTTTTATTTTTTTACCTCAAGTCTGATAGTATTAGTAGTATTTATTTACTTGTGGCACCCTTCCCTGGAAGGTCAAGGTGCCATTACGTAAAACAGAGTCTAACTTAGTCATTCTCAAATAAAAATATAAAGTAAATAATAATAATAATAATAACAATAATAATACATAGTTTAAATGCTTAAAAGATCATTAAAAAGTGGAATATACTGTAGATGTTACAAGTCCACCCCAAATGCCTTATGAAATAAGTAAGTTTTCAGGCCTCTTTTGAAGGTCTTCAGTGAGGGGGCCCCCTCAAAGCACCAGTTTGGGAGTTCCAAAGGACCAGGCTGGCTATTTCAAATACCTGGTCCCCTGACATCTTCAACATCGACTTTGGCACAACCTGGAGGCCCTCCTCATTGGAGTGTGCAAGAGGGCACATAAGGATGCAGGAGTTCAGCCAGGTAGCTGGGGCCCACTCCATGTAGGGCCTTATAGGATAAGAGATATGCCATTTGACTGGCAGCCAGTGTAGGTCATGCAGTGCTTGTGTAAAATGACAGGATCTGCAGTAGCTGCAGGCATCGTAGCATACCTCCACTGACACCAAGGTAAAGAGCATTACAATAGGCAGGTGCCAAGGTCAGTAAAGCATCTACTAGTGTGGCTAGGTTGTCAGGTGGGATAAGGGACCTACTCTGGCTGATGTTCCACAGGTGGAAAAAAAACATTGCAGACTGCTGCAGACGCTTGAGCCTCCATTGTCAGCCCTTTGTCCAAAATGACACCCAGAATTTTCACCTTGGTGGCGGCTACCAGCTCCAGGAGACCATGCCAATGTCTGGTCTCTCCTCCCACAGCTGCCACTCCCCCCCTCCATGGCCTGGTACAATCACTAGAACTTCATTTTTCTTTAGGTTAAGCCTCAGCAAGCTTGAGTACATCCAGTCTTGGATCTCGGCCAGGTATTTATTAAACACACCTACAACACCCTGGGTGCAAAGAACATACAGTATAGAGCTGGGTATCATCTGCTAACAATGAAACCCTAGCCCATATTTCCTAATGACCTTACACAGGGGCAGCATATAAACTTTGATTAACAAGGAGACAGGCTAGAGCCCTGGGATATGCCACAGTATAGAGCCACCAGGCAAGAGGAAAATCTTACTAACCTACCCTCTGATAAAACAGAAGTGCTGATTCCACTGCCAAACACAGACATACCATGGCTACAGATTGTGGCTGGAGCCATCAGCTTTCTGTAAAGAAAATGGACCCACTCCACCTGCAGCATATGATCCTACAATGCTTCCTGCAGATGGTAAATGGCTAATGCCTATTTTAGCTTTATTTTTCTTTTAAGTGTGATTGTGATCTTGTGCTGGCAGTGTTTAAACTCAACATGACCTGGGGAGCCCTCTGGCTTTACTCCTCACTGTATATAGTATGTGAACCCCTCCCCCCAAAAAACAAGTAAATGGGCTCAGAGTTGCACCGATGGGCTGTTTTCAGAGCTCAGCTTTGGTAATGGGAAGCTGTTCACTACAATGGCACAATGCAAGGGGATTCACTTGCCAAATGTCCTCTACTGGTGGAAACACCACCACAATGGAATGGCAGTGGTCACAATCCAGCCATAGCACCTCTATGGTGCAAGGATCCTGATCCACCCATCCCCCAAAGAGATAGATAAGGTGCCACTTGCCCCCATGGGCAGCAGTCACAATCCAGCCATAGCACCTCTACGGTGCAAGAAGCCTGATCCACCCACCCCCCAAAGAGATAGATAAGGTGCCACTTGCCCATACAGACAGCGGTCACGATCCAGCCATAGCACCTCTACGGTGCAAGAAGTCTGATCCACCCACTCCCCAAAGAGATAGATAAGGTGCCACTTGTCCCCATGGGCAGTGGTCACGATCCAGCCATAGCATCTCTACGGTGCAAGGAATATGATCCACCCACCCCCCAAAGAGATAGATAAGGTGCCACTTGCCCCCACGGGCAGCGGTCACGATCCAGCCATAGCACCTCTATGGTGCAAGAAGCCTGATCCACCCACCCCCCAAAGTAATAGATAAGGCTCGATGCTTGAAAAATTGGCATGATTTCTCTGGGCTGTGTGAATGCTGAACCGGATCATCACTTGCAATTTGCTGTTTTCAATTTCAGCGCCTTCTCAGGGTAGTGCTGCTGGCTCCATGCCTGTGTAGAGCTCCCTGATTGGCTGGTCTCACTCACCTGAGACAGGAGCACCCGAGAAGTGTGGCTTAATGTAAGCCTGCATCCCTGTACTCAGCTTCTAATTTATATATTTTATTTAGCCTGTTCTGCTCGGCCTGTGTAAAGCAACTTACCTTTCTGCCCCCGCTGCAGTTTCTCTCCAACTGTATATGCACTGATTCAGTGCTAGCCTTGCAAACTTCCCCTTGATTTTTCCCCAATTAAGCTTTCACTCTGTACACTGCCTTGAAATGAGTTTGTAAAAAAGTTTTACTGGCTTTGTTAATATATTTTTTTTAATCCTATTTAAGACTGTACTGGGTTTACATGCTTACTGCTATGGACTTAGTTAGAAAATTCAGTGAATTGTAAAATCTGTGTAGCCTCTGCCTTGAGTCTAAGGCTCCTGCCCTTGACTTTCATTCTTAATCATCTTCCTTTGTCCTCCTTTCCTCCTCTGTCTCTATTCTGTACCTCCTGCCTCCTCATCAGTCTGTTCTTTTGTGCTTGTTTTGAATTCCTGAGTTAGCCGGCACCTTACCTCTGTCTGAGACTGCCCCGTGACTTGTCTTTCAAGTTGATGCTCAGCTCTCTTTGTGTGTCTCTGTTTAGACCCCCCCATCTGCTCTAATTTAATCTGCTGTCTCCTTCCTTACAGGGATCACTTGCCCCCATGAGCAGTGGTCACGATCCAGACATAGCACCTCTACGGTGCAAGAAGCCTGATTCACCCCCCCCCAAAGAGATAGATAAGGTACAACGCTTGAAAAATTGGCATGATTTCTCTGGGCTGTGTGAACGCTGAACTGGATCATCACTTGCAATTTGCTGTTTTCAATTTCAGCGCCTTCTCAGGGTAGCGCTGTTGGCTCCACGCTTGTATAGAGCTCCCTGATTGGCTGGTCTCACTCACCTGAGACAGGAGCACCCGTGACGTGTGGCTTAATGTAAGCCTGCATCCCTGTACTCGGCTTCTAATTTATATATTTTAATTTAGCCTGTTCTGCTCGGCCTGTGTAAAGTAACTTACCATTCCCCCCGCTGCAGTTTCTCTCCAACTGTATGTGCACTGATTCAGTGCTAGCTCTGCAAACTTCCCCTTGATTTTTTGTCCCACCCCACTCCTCGTCCCAGGCCTCCTCTAAATGCACACAGTCTCCACCCACTCCTATCTGATGTTTCAATTTATTGGTTACTTACTGTCAACAACTGCAATTCTTCCCATCCCCTTTTTGCAACTAAGCCTTCTAGCAGCTTTATCTCATTCTGTCTTGCTGAGGCATACCATTTTGGTACTTTGGGTTTGCTTATTGCTGACTGGTATATCTTGTCTTGCTAAGGCAGTTGATTTAAGTCAGGTGATCTCTCTAGTACTTAGTCTGCTCCAGAGTAGTAGCTAAGAAATTTGCTTCAAAGCTCTTCTGCCCTAGTACTACTCTATAGTCAGGTGAACTCTTTTCTTATTAGCCTGACTAGGAGCTGTACTTAAGGATTACTGCTTCAGGCTCCACTGCCTATAGTAGTATTCTGCAGGGATTAAGAAATTCTCCTCCATTGAAAATCCCTTCTCTTGCCTGCACTTGTAGAGCCCACTGGGTGATAGTCTCATAATGAGGGCATATTACCTGCTTCTATGCTTGTCTCTGCTAATCTTACATGTATTGGACCTGACCGTGAATCAAAAAATAACTCCTAGAGTGGAGAATGTCTCTCTTTTAACATTGTCTGACTGGGACGTTTCCTATCAAGTAGAAGAACTTGTATGTGCTCTAACTTTCCCTAGCCCGCTGCTGGTCCTTCACCTGCACCGGCATACAGGAACTCTCCTAGAGCCTGCACACAGGGCTACACCACCTTCTGCATACTCCCACCTACTCCCATTGACTCTCTCTCAGTCAGGGTATTATTGTATGCAGCATCAGGAAAACTGGGAACTAGCCTCAGAACTTCCTAAACTGCCACAGACAAATCACGTAACCGAAAGAAGACCCATCCACCCACACTTCTCCTTGGACTCTGCAGGAAACTCTTGTTCCTGCTTTTACTATGCTCAGGAAATGTTGAGCTTAATCCAGGCCCTCTGGCACCCATGGAATCCCTAGCAGAGCTACAAAGCCTCAAGGGGCTTACAGTCTTGCATGTTAATGTATGTAGTCTATTAAAAAAAAATCACTTCTGTTCAGGCCTGGGTATGTCATACTGCTCCAGATGTTCTGGTGATTACGGAGTCCTGGCTCTGACTGCTTAATTGAATAACGATGTTAACATCCCCTCCTACTCTTTGTTCAGAGCCGACAGGCAAACCAGAGGTGGTGGGGTAGCTATTTACATCAAGGATAAATTCCCTGTCTCCATAATTGACTCAACCTCTGTCCCAAAAGAACTTAAAAGCTTGTCATTAAAGATCGAAATTGCCACCGGTGTCTCATTATGTATAATAGGATGCTACAGACCCCCATCAGCTGGACTACAGTTGTTAAAACATCTCAAACATCCTGGGTTCGGCATCTTCAGAGTGTATCGTACTAGGGGACTTCAGCTTAGACTGGCTCTCCAGTGCATCCACCCCACTTAAAATGTTCTGTGATTCCCTTGGGTTGTCACAGCTAATAAATGAATCTACTCGTCCTAACAAGTTCAACCCTAATAATAGTACTGTCTTGGATGTCATTTTAGTTAACAAATCCCATTTATTTTTCCATGCTGGGGTCTTTTTCTCTGATATTAGTGACCATTGCTTCATCGCATGTGTAAGATCCACTCTTAAATCCACAACTGTACCAAAATTCTCCTTTAAAAGGTGCACACGCAACTTTGATCTCCATGGGTATATATCAGACCTAAGAGACTCCATGCAATGGCAGGACTTCTATCTAGCCACAGCTTATGATATTTTCTCAGAAATTGTGCTAGGGGCTCTCAACAAGTATGATCCCATAGTAAAAGTTCATGCCAGAAACAAAATCCTGTCAGTGGTTTACAGAAGACCTGAAAGATGCTTTGCAGAGTAGGGATGTACTCTGGAGAACTGTTAGGAAAACTAATTTAATAAATTACTGGAATTCTTTCCGAAGGGCGAGGAACCTCTGCACCAAAGTGGTCAGAGAAGCCAAAACTAATTTCTACCGCTCTCAGCTGGAGAGCTCCTCAAGAAATGCCTCCAAATTCTGGAAGACTATCAAAGACATTGAAGGTCATACTATTGTAAATTCTCCACCTACTAAATTATTGATCGACAATACTGTCATCTCCAACAGACCGTCTATCTTCGATGCTCTCAATAATCATTTTGCCACTGCAGGGCTAGCCTTTGACTCCTCTCCTGCGAATATTCTCCTCCAACAACTTAGATTGGATTCACAAGAAAAACCCAACCCCAGTCCATCCTTCTCTCTGCAGCCTACCTCCCTGAAAGAAGTCAAAGATCTTCTCCTTCAGCTGGACACTAGGAAAAGTGCTGGGGCCGACCTCATTGACCCGTACTTCTTAAAGGTCAGCTACCATGTCCTCGCAGTCCCAATTACTCATCTCTTCAACTTATCCTTGTCCCTGGATGATCTACCGCCCATTTGGAAAAATGCACTTGTGGTCCCTTTGTTTAAGTCAGGAGATCCTAGTGACCTCAATGACTACAGGCTAATCTCCCTACTTCCAATCCTGTCAAAGATGCTGGAGAAAATAGTGAACTCCCAGCTTCGGAAGTACCTGGAATCAGAAAAATTGCTCAACCCATTACAATCCGGTTTTAGAGCACAGCACAGTAAATCTCTGCTCTAGCCAAGGTGACAAATGACTGGCAGCTTGAATTAGCCAAAAAATACTTTGTCTTTGCAGTTTTCTTGGACCTAAGCAAGGCATTCAATACTGTTGATCACAGACTGCTTCTGTCGTCCCTCCAGAACATTTGGTTTGTTTTCCCTATCCCTTAAATGGTTCTCCAACTACCTCTCAGGGCGACTTCAACAAGTTAAGGCAGAAGGGGAAGTTTTTCCACCAAAACCCCTGTTGAGGGGTGTACCGCAAGGTTCCATTCTTGGTCCCTTGCTTTTCACCATTTATATTAACAACATAGATGCCCCCATCAAAGAAGCACAAATACACCTCTTCGCGGATGATACAGTATTCTATGCTAGTAGCCCCACACCTGAAGTGGCCTGTAAAGCCCTTCAAAATGAATTTAATCTGCTGCACCATCAGCTTATAAGCCAGAAACTGCTCTTAAATGCAAAAAAACCCAAAGCAATGTTCCTCTCACCCCTTCAAAATACAATAAATCCTGCAATTGCTGGGACACTCCCACAGATCACTACCATTCTAGGTGAGCAGTTGGACTACATACCAAAGTTCAAGTACCTGGGGGTCTGGTTAGACCATAGACTTACTTTCACAGATCACTTAGAAGAACTGGCAAAGAAACTTAGACAAAGACTTGGTCTGTTCTTTAGGATTAATAATCTCTTCACAAGAGACGCTAAACTGAAACTGGTTCAAACTACCTTTCTTTCCCTGTTGGATTACGCAGACTTTCAATACAGTCAGGGACCTGCAGGTACCCTAGCCAAACTCGATACGCTTTATCACAGAGCCATAAGATTTATCATGGGTCTTCCATACTCAACCCACCACTGTGTATTGTACACGGCAGTGGGATGGTCATTCCTTGCTTACAGATGGCAAAAAAATGCTGCAGTTTGGACATACAAAGCTATCTCAAATAAACTGCCCCAGTATATCTCTGTCTGTTTACCTTTGTGCACTCTGGGGAAGTATGCCCTGAGAAGCACCTCATATATCTACCTTTATGTTTAGAAAGCAAAATCTCACATTGGGAGAGCAGCCGTCAGCTTTGTGCTCCCTCAACTGTGGAACAAGCTGCAAAAAACTTTGAAATTAACTCACCCCATCAGCCTAGCAGCTTTTAAATCTCTATATTTACATCATAATAAGAAGTTCTGTGCCTGTCTACCCTAAATAGCGGACTCCTATAAGTCCAAGCACACTCTAATTACTACTGTTAAAAGACTGATCACATCTATAATGGACTCTTCCCTCTCCCCTTTTTCTACCCCATATCTGTCCCTTCCACATTCCTTTTACCCTGGTTCCAGCTCTAAATTCTCCATACCGTATCACTATATATCTTTTTATATTAGGTTTTATTTGTGTTCAGTGCACCTGATATGTATATTATAAGCAATGTCAGTGGCTCAGTAGGTAGCACACTCGCCTCTGAGGCTGGGAGATCAGAGGGCTGTGGGTTCAGTTCCCACATCTGGCGCTTGGGTTAATATTCCAGTACTGACACTGTAATGCAGCATGAGAGGGGTGCTGCATTTCTGAGGTGCCGTCTTTCGGATGAGACGTTAAACCGAGGTCCCATCTGCCTGGATTGGTGGTAGTTCAGGTGGATGTTAAAGATCCCATGGCACTTATCGAAAGAGTAGGGGAATTTCCTCGTGTCATGGCCAAATTTCCTCATTCACTAAAAAAATACCACCAACAGCTTAATCTGGTTCAAGGTCCGTTGGCATTCGTCTGTATTCCCTTCCCCCGGTTCGTGCCTGAAAATAGGCAGGATTTGTCTAGTGCACTTACCCGGTCAACAAAAGCTAAATAAATAAATAAAATATTTCTTTACTTTTATGAAAAATTGTGTCCTACCCAAAACTAGCTGTATCTTCTATTCCGAACGTATACTACTGTCAGTGCTACCTGCTGATTCTTTGTATATACTGTATTATTGTATCTCACTTTATTTGTATTATTACTATTTTCTTGTGTGTTGCATCCTGTGTATATTGTGCCTTGTTCCTCATTAACAAACCCAGGTCCACCTCGAAAATGAGCTTGCTCAATGGTGACCACCTGGTTAAATAAAATCTTTGATTGATTGATTGATTGACTTTGGCATAATATCTACAATTGATTTTTTTTTGCAGTGATTTTCCTTCCCTCTAGCTTGGTCAGCCCTCTATGTCCCAGTCAGCCACCCCCAGTGCTCGTCTGGTCATGTTTCCCCATAACTTGCTCCCATGGTATGGCCAGGAGAAGGAGGGCCATCTCCCCCCAGATCACAATTCAGTTTGGCCAGGAGCACTGGGTGGTGTTGTGGGTTGTGAGTGAGCAAGATGCCATCCTTTAGCTCTGTTTTACCATGTCATCCCCTTCAGCCAGCAATGTGCAATATCACACCACTGTATCATACCACCAGACTTCCTGCATTATTAGCATACTGACTGCTCTACCATCACAGCTCTACATGGCAGCAGCATTGCAGGAGTGTGGCAATTCCCTCTCCCCGGGAGAGGAGAGCAATCTATCAGACACTCAGTCCTCTCCCCCATGGCCAACCCCCCCAAGTAGCCTGGATCCACTCTAGAACTGAGGATGCTGGGGTGGTCTGCAGTGTGGCATCCAGTGCACCAATCCTCTGCACCACAGGGCCATGGTATCATGTGAAGATGGTGGCTATACAATGGTGAATATCAAAAGGGCGAATGGATAATGCCAAATGAGAAATTTGGTGAAGTCTCTGTACCCCCTCCCCATGGTCCACTCCTCCTGCAGTTAATATATTTAGTAAGGGGGTTGCGGGGGTACAGCTCCCTGCAAAAAGGGTCATTGTAGAATTTTCCATGAGGCACTATCCATGTGCCCTTTAGACAGTCGCTGTTTTTTATTCATCATCTTGACATGCAACACTTGACTGGCTTCCATAATTGATTTAGAATTATTAGAAACTTGTATTAGTTTGTTCAGTTTATACATTCTTGTTAAAAAAAATGCAATCACTAAGATACTCTGAGGATGTGCATTGTTGTCTGATAAGAGTACTTCCTAGGTGCTGAAGGCACTTGGTGTACATGCCTTGTACCTTACTACACAATTGAGGTGTGCACTTATCAGACAAAAACCCACACCCTGCTATGTCTTATTATTAACTTATTGCTGAACACTGAACCTTAAAACAGTAAGGTAAGTGAATTTTAAGCCCTAATATGGTTTATTAAATTGTAATGGCCAGAGATGTATTTTCACTTCAGGTTTGGCCTGCTTTGTACGGTGATAGCCAGTGACAGGATACACTGTGGATGAGATATTCAGAAATGCACCAGAGGCAGGCGCAGTAGTGGCGCGGTGCAAGTACACTGCACCATGGCACACTGAACGTGATATTCAAAGGTCGTGTATGACGGCAAGTGCCAGCGCAACACGCTGAATATCGCAGGGATGCACCATAGTGCAACCAGGGCTATGTCAGGGAGCAAACCAACCTGTGCCATAGCGCAACCAGGGCTGTGCAAGGGGTAGAGGTGCATGTGCCAGGACACAGAACAACAGGCACAGCAAGGAGCATGCCACCAGGGTGGGATAGACCACCACCAGGGTGCCGAGGATGCCAGGAGGGAGGTATGGCAGGCACACGGCAGCAGACACCTGACCCGCACCACAGTGGTACACGGAGGCAGGGTGGCACCAATGTCCACTGGCAAACAGCCACCAGCAACACCCACAGGAAGGCATGTGACATGTCACCTGGACCACAGCTGGCAACACACAGGCCAACAGCACACAACGCACACACCACACAACATGAACAGAAAGCACACGGCCACCACAGGGCACAGCCACCAGCCACTGGGCAGAAACCAAGGCACAATCCTCAGTCCACCCCAGACGTATCACTTAGCCACCATGCACACCACTGCAGCATGGCTCCACACACAAAGCAGACACAGACACAGATGGCTAACCATAGAAATGTGTATTAAAACAGGCATAAAATGACTATATAGAGATTAACAATTAACGGGTGCAGGGAGCAAGGAATGGGGAGGCCACATACAAACTGGAAGGCTGGGGAAGGGAGGCAGGGGGACAGGGGACATGGCTAGACAAGGGTACAAGGGAGGGCAAGGGAAGGGGGACAGGGAAGGGAAACAGTCACAGACCAATAGTCCCTATGTGCGTCCACGCCCCACCGGTGCCAAACGCCGATGTCTGTGCTGAGGCCTGCACAGTGCCTGTTGTATCTCCAGTGCCACCTGGAGTGTAGCAGTGGTGACCCAAAGGATCCACCTCAGGAGCCTGGTGTTGACATCAGGGCGACGGACACCTAGGACAAAGGAGGGGACATGGTATGAGTGCATGGCAGTATGACCGTAGCCCACCCCCTGGTCTCTGATATGGTTGTTGGGGGTAACCCCAGCAGGAAATTCACCCAAGACCGGGAGGTTTCAGTGGGAAGTGTGGTGCAGTGTGGGCCCCCTAGAAGTAAGAAGCCTGACATTTAATAATTTCACCACTTTATTTTTTTAAGTGCAATACAGCTGAAATCATTGGCTGGATTTCATTCTAGCACGACTACGAATCAAAGTCCATACTCTTTGCATCACATTCCTTGGCAAGTCTTTGGTTTGACTGGACAGGGGGGAAGGCACCCAGGCGGGAGGTGTCAGTCTGCAGCATGCGCCTAACATCAGCTGTCTTGATCTGGCCTTGTGTAAGGTGGCTTGTGAATGCAGATTTGATTGCCAGTTGCTGTTGTTCAGTAAAGGATTGCTGGCAATGTGGGGACCGTATAGGTGAAGTGTGTGCCCCCATCATCTCTTGGCTTCTGCGGATGTCCTGTAGCAAAGTCCCCTTCTTGTTCTTGTTGCAATACAGGTACCTTGTGAAAGAGATGGCCCTTTTTCCTGGTTCACCCATGGTAATTGAACTGCTCTCTAGAGTCTGTGATGGAGCACCTGCATGTGGGCTGATGGTAGTGCATGGGTCCTTTGTGGTTAAGTGGCATATTTGTTGGCTCACTCTGATGCTCTCCTCTTTGCTACCCATCAGGCGATAGTATGCATCTGCTGTTGTGGCTCGGTGGCTCATGTGTGATGCAAGCTCTTGTCTACCCTCAGGGTGAATGCTGTGAAACTGTGGAAAGAAAGAAAGAAAGTAAGATACATGCTTTAGGCCCACATTTAAAAACTAAGCAAATGGAAGTCTCCAACTTGGGGGGGGGGGCATCATGGAGCTCTGTGTCATCACCGCTGTGAGTTTGGGACTACTAGCCCACAGGGAAATGGCCAAAGCAGGCCCTGGAAGTTTTAGGGGAAGATGCCTGCTGGTGTCCCCAGGCTTGGACACACATTCCCTGAGGAAGGCATATGCTTTGGGACCCTGGGTAACAACTAATCCTGTGGAAGTCCCTGTCCGGGCAGGGCATCAGGGAGGGGAGGGCCACTACCACCTGGGTATCTGGGAGTGTTAGACCCAAGGGAAGTGTTAACAGCAGGACTTGGAAGTTTTAGGGAGTTGGGGTACCAGGCCACCCCAGCCAGATAGCACCTTCCCTGGGTAAGACATAGGCTTTGGTACCCTGGGTAAAAAGTAAGCCTGTGGAAGTCCCTGCCCTGGCAGGGCATCAGGGAGGTGAGGGCCATTACCCCTGGGAGTCTGGGAGTGCTAGGCCCAAGGGGAGTGTTAACAGCTGGCCCTGGAAGTTTTAGGGGGACATGCCAGAATGTGTCCACAGGCTTGGAAGCACATTCCCCGGGGAAGGCATATGTTTTGTGACCCTGGGTAAAAACTAATCCTGTGGAAGTCCCTACCCTGGCAGGGCATCAGGGAGGTGTGGGCCATTACCCTTGGGAGTCTGGGAGAGCTTGGCCTACGGGGAGTGTTAACAGCTGGCCCTGGAAGTTTTAGGGGGACATGCCAGCATGTATCCCCAGGATTGGAAGCACATTCCCTGGGTAAGGCATATGCTTTGCGACCCTTGGTAAAACCTAATATTTTTGAAGTCCCTATCCTGGGAGGGCATCATGGAGGTCATGGCCCTAAGCCTTGTGAGTATTGACTCCTAGCCCTTAGGAAAGTGGCAAAAACAGGCCCTGGAAGATTGAGGGGGTGAGGGTACCAGGTCTCCCCAGACTGAGTGCACTTTCTCTGGGTAAGGTATATGCTTTGGGACCCAGGGAAATAACCAAGTCTGTGGAAGTATGTACTCTGGGAGAGCATCAGGGAAGTCAGGGCCATCACTCCTGTGAGTTTGGGACTTCTAGCCCTGAGAGAAGTGGTTGAATCTGGGCCTGGAAGCTTTAGGGGGACAGGCTATCAATTCTACCTAGGCTGATTGTGGAGTTTGGAGGCATACTTACATTTGTTACAGTACTCTTCCACCACAGAGTCATGGAGAAGTGTTTGATTCCAAGTATGGCTGCCTGCTTCTTCACTGCTTTTGCAATGGCAGAACATGTCAGGTTTGATCCGTCTGTCTCAATGAGCACAGGGGCATTAAGTTCAGTAGCTGATGGTCTCAGTTTGGGGAGCAGCAGCCTTGTGTGGTGTGCATAGAGCTGAAGTAACTTGAATAGCTCTCCTTCTAGCATCAGTCTAACTGGTCCATGTGTCACAATGGTTTTGTGAAGAAAAATGGTTAAGACATAGCTGTCTTCACTATCAACGACCAGTCTCTCTGCATTCTTCAAGTCACCCAGAGACATATTTTGGATGGCAGCAGAGTGCTGGGCATTTTGGAGGGCCAAGCTGAAGATGAGGTGATTTCAAGCCAGGCAGTGATTTTGGATTCTAAGTGTCTTGGCTCTGGGTAAACTGTTAATTATCCTGACTGCCTCCTTTGCAGCAGAGGTGTCCTTATACAGGGATGCTGTCTCTGGTGGTATCCACATTTGTGAGTCCCTTAGCTGGATTTCATGGCACCTCTTCATGGCAGAGGTACTGAGGCCAGCTCTCCAGAAAGGAATTACCTTGATGACCATGTCAAGTTCAGCCTGATTGGTCCTGGCAAACCCATTCAAATCTAAGAATTTCAGGAAGTGAAGGAGGCTGTTTATATAACACTTGATAGTGCCTTGCTTAAAACCCGAGGCTTCAGCCTCTGGAATCCAAGCATCTCTTATGAATGCCCTAGAACCCAGCAGGGATGTGAGCAAAAGGACCGGGTCAATGGAGTTCCACAAGTGTGTAAGCATCTGCTGGTGAGTGGTTGCTGTTTCTTGGTCTTTCTTTCCTCCCTCCAAGGTCTGGAGCCAAGCTCTTTAGAGACTCAGCAGTTGAGTACTCTGTATCTCTGACTCTGTAGCCTGGCTAGGCAGCTGAGTTTGTAGCAAATCCAGAGATGGAGAATATTGAGTCTGGGTGGCTCTGATACTTAGTCAGGCTTTAAAGCTGGTCAGAGTGCATTTGTGTACCTTGCGAAAGTGCTGACTTAGATCTCTTACAATGGAAAACAATCTGGCTGTTGGCATTTGTAAAAGCATTTTCCTGCAAGAGGCTGGGACAGGAGAGACTGCCTCCCAAAGTATCGTGTCTTTCCCGGAGTCATGTGGTGTACTTCCCGGAGGTGCCTTGGAAGATGTTTAATTTTGTTACCACAGATTGTGCAGGTACACAAGGGTCTCACTGTCTTGCTTGTTATCCCCAGAGAAGCATCTGTAAAAGAGGAACACAATGTTAGTAGTGCTGAACATTAACCATTGGAGTGTGGGACTGTAAGACCCAATGGAAGTGTTAACAGCAGGCCCTGGAAGTTTTAGGAAGCATGCCAGCAGTTCTCATCAGGGAGAGAGCATTTTTCCTGGGTAAGAGATGTGCTTTGGGACCCAGGGTCACAACCAAGCCTGTGAAAGTCCCTACCCTGGCAGGCCATCAGGGAGGTGAGGGCCATGAGCCATGGGTGTCTGGGAGAGCTGGAGCCAAGGGAAGTCTAAGGGGCAGGACCTGGAAGTTTTAATGGGTGGGGGTACAATGCCTACCCAGCCAGAGAGCATTTTCCCTGGGTAAGAGATGTGTTTTGGGACCCTGGATAACAACCAAGCCTGTGGAAGTCTCTGCTCTTGCAGGCCATCAGGGAGGTGAGAGGCATTAGCCCTGGGTGTCTGGAAGTGTTAGACCCAAGGGAGGTGTTAACAGCAGGCCCTGGTAGTTTTAGGGGAATGCCAGCAGCTGACTCCAGGCTAAGAGCATTAAGTCCTGGTGGAATCCTAGTGGGAGCTGAAGTCCCTGTGAGAGAGTGTGACCAGATGTCCCTTGGTCTTGGTGGGACCAGATGTCCCTGAGAGATGTTATGACCAAATGGCCCGACAGACTTTTTAGACCAGATGGCCCTGCTGGCTGTTGGCTGGGATTTCTCTAAATAGTGCTCGTTGAGCTTAATAGTCACTTTAGCAGAGTTTGCTGAAGCCTAGCCAAGCTGTGATGGCACTTGCTGGGCATGGCTTGATGCTGAGGCTGGCAGGCTGACTCCGGAAGTCTCCAGGGTACATGCCAGCAGTTCTCCCCAGGCAGAGAGCACGTTTCCTGGGTGAGAGATATGCATTGGGACCCTGTGTAACAACCAAGACTATGCAAGTCTCTGACCTGGCAGGCCATCAGGGAGGTGAGGGCCATTAGCCCTGGGTGTCTGGGAGTGCAAGAGCCAAGGGAAGTGTAAGGAGTAGGACCTGGAAGTTTTAGGGGTTGGGGGTACCATCACTGCCCAGCCAGAGAGCATTTTCCCTGGGTAAGAGATATGCATTGGGAGCATGGGTAATAAACAAGCCTAGGGAAGTCTCTGCACTGGCAGGCCATCAGGGGCGTGAGAGGCATTAGCACTAGGTGTCTGGGAGTGCTAGACCAAAGGGAAGTGTAAGGAGCAGGACCTGGAATTTTTAGGGGGTGTGGGTACAATGCCTGCCCAGCCAGAGAGCATTTTCCCGGGGAAAGAGATGTGCTTTGGGACCCAGGGTAACAACCAAGCCTGTGAAAGTCCCAACCCTGGCAGACCATCAGGGAGGTGAGGGCCATTTGGCCTGGGTGTCTGGGAGTGCTAGACCAAAGGGAAGTGTAAGGAGCAAGACTGGAATTTTAAGGGGGTGTGGGTACAATGCCTGCCCAGCCAGAGTGCATTTTCTCTGTGTAAGAGATATGCATTGGGACCCTGGGTAACAACCAAACCTGTGGAAGTCTCTGCCCTGGCAGGCCATCAGGGAGGTGACAGAAATTAGCACTGAGTGTCTGGGAATGCTTAGACCAAAGGGAAGTGTAAGGAGCAGGACCTGGAATTTTTAGGGGGTGTGGGTACCATGCCTGCCAAGCCAGAGAGCATTTTCACTGGGTAAGAGATGTGCTTTGGGACCCTGGGTAACAACCAAGCCTGTGAAAGTCTCTGCCCTGGCAGGCCATCAGGGAGGTGAGAGGCATTAGCATGGGTGTCTGGGAGTGCTAGAGCCAAGGGAAGTGTAAGCAGCAGGACCTGGAAGTTTTAGGTGTAGGGTACAATGCCTGCCCAGCCACAGAGCATTTTCCCTGGGTAAGAGATGGGCTTTGGGACCCTGGGTAACAACCAAGCCTGTTGAAGTCTCTGCCCTGGCATGCCATCAGGAAGGTGAGGGCCATTAGCACTGGGTGTCTGGGAGTGCTAGAGCCAAGGGAAGTGTAACCAGCAGGACCTGGAATTTTTAGGTGTGGGTACAATGCCTGCCCAGCCAGAGAGCATTTTCCCTGGGTAAGAGATGTGCTTTGGGACCCAGGGTAACAACCAAGCCTGTGGAAGTCCCAACCCTGGCAGGCCATCAGGGAGGTGAGGGCCATTAGCACTGGGTGTCTGGGAGTGCTAGAGCCAAGGGAAGTGTAAGGAGCAGGATTTGGAAGTTTTAGGGGGTGTGGGTTCATTGCCTGCCCAGCCAGAGAGCATTTTCCCTGGGTAAGAGATATGCATTAGGGCACTGGGGAACAATCAAGCCTGTGGAAGTCTCTGCTCTTGCAGGCCATCAGGGAGGTGAGGGCCATTAGCCCTTTGTGTCTGGAAGTGCTAGACCCAAGGGAGGTGTTAACAGCAGGCTCTGGTCATTTTAAGAGAATGCCAGCAGCTGTCTCCAGGCTAAGAGCATTGAGTCCTGGTGGAATTCTAGTGGGAGCTGAAGTCCCTGGGAGAAAGTGTGACCAGATGTCCCTTGTTCCTGGAGGGACCAGATGACCCTGAGAGATGTTATGACCAGATGGCCCGACGGGCTTTTTAGACCAGATGGCCCTGCTGCCTGTTGGCTGGGATTTCTCTAAATAGTGCTGGTTGGGCTTAGTAGTCACTCTAGGGGAGTTTGTTGAAGCCTAGCCAGGCTGTGATGGCGCTTGCTGGGCATGGCTTGATGCTGAGGCTGGCAGGCTGAATCTGGAAGTCTCCAGAGTACATGCCAGCAGTTCTCCACAGGCAGAGAGCACTTTTCCTGGGTAAGAGATGGGCGTTGTGACCCTGGGTAACAACCAAGCCTGTTGAAGTCTCTGCCCTGGCATGCCATCAGGAAGGTGAGGGCCATTAGCACTGGGTGTCTGGGAGTGCTAGAGCCAAGGGAAGTTTAAGGAGCAGGACCTGGAAGTTTTAGGGTGTGGGGGTACCATCTCTGCCCAGGCAGAGAGCATTTTCCCTGGGTAAGAGATATGCATTGGTAACCTGGGTAACAACCAAGCCTGTGGAAGTCTCTGCCCTGGCAGGCCATCAGGGAGGTGAGAGGCATTAGCCCTGGGAGTCTGGGAGTGCTAGACCAAAGGGAAGTGTAAGGAGCAGGACCTGGAATTTTTAGGGGGTGTGGGTACAATGCCTGCCCAGCCAGAGAGCATTTTCCTTGGGTAAGAGATGTTCTTTGGGACCCAGGGTAACAACCAAGCCTGTGGAAGTCCCAACCCTGGCAGGCCATCACGGAGGTGAGGGCCATTAGCACTGGGTGTCTGGGAGTGCTAGAGCCAAGGGAAGTTTAAGGAGCAGGACCTGGAAGTTTTAGGGTGTGGGGGTACCATCTCTGCCCAGGCAGAGAGCATTTTCCCTGGGTAAGAGATATGCATTGGTAACCTGGGTAACAACCAAGCCTGTGGAAGTCTCTGCCCTGGCAGGCCATCAGGGAGGTGAGAGGCATTAGCCCTGGGAGTCTGGGAGTGCTAGACCAAAGGGAAGTGTAAGGAGCAGGATCTGGAAGTTTTAGGGGGTGTGGGTACATTGCCTGCCCAGCCAGAGAGCATTTTCCCTGGGTAAGAGATATGCATTAGGACACTGGGGAACAACCAAGCCTGTGGAAGTCTCTGCCCTTGCAGTCCATCAGGGAGGTGAGGGCCATTAGCCCGTTGTGTCTGGAAGTGCTAGACCCAAGGGAGGTGTTAACAGCAGGCTCTGGTCATTTTAAGAGAATGCCTGCAGCTGTCTCCAGGCTAAGAGCATTGAGTCCTGGTGGAAATCTAGTGGGAGCTGAAGTCCGTGGGAGAAAGTGTGACCAGATGTCCCTTGTTCCCGGAGGGACCAGATGACCCTGAGAGATCTTATGACCAGATGGCCCGACGGGCTTTTTAGACCAGATGGCCCTGCTGCCTGTAGGCTGGGATTTCTCTAAATAGTGCTGGTTGGGCTTAGTAGTCACTCTAGGGGAGTTTGTTGAAGACTAGCCAGGCTGTGATGGCGCTTCCTGGGCATGGCTTGATGCTGAGGCTGGCAGGCTGATTCTGGAAGTCTCCAGGGTACATGCCTGCAGTTCTCCGCAGGCAGAGAGCACTTTTCCTGGGTGAGAGATGTGCATTGGGACCCTGGGTGACAACCAAGTCTGTGGAAGTCTATGCCTCGGCAGGCCATCAGGGAGGTGAGGGCCATATGCCCTGGGTGTCTGAGAGTGCTAGAGCCATGGAAAATGTAAGGAGTAGGACCTGGAAGTTTTAGGGGGTCTGGGTACCTTCCCTGCATAGCCAGAGAGCATTTTCCCTGGTAAGAGATATGCATTGGGACCATGGAAAATAACCAAGCTTGTGGAAGTCTCTGCCCTGGCAGACCATCAGGGAGGTGAGAGGCATTAGCCCTGGGTGTCTGGGAGTGTTAGAGCAAAGGGAAGTGTAATTAGCAGGACCTGGAAGTTATAGGGCATGGGGTACTATGCCTGCCCAGCCAGAGTGCATTTTCCCTGGGTAAGAGATGTGCAATGGGATCCTGGGTAACAACCAAGCCTGTGGAAGTCCCAACCCTGGCAGGCCATCAGGGAGGTGAGGGCCATTTGCCTGCATGTCTGGGAGTGCTAGACCAAAGGGAAGTGTAAGGACAGTACCTGGAATTTTTAGGGGAGGGGCACAATGCCTGCCCAGCCAGAGACATTTTCCTGGGTAAGAGATGTGCTTCTGGGGACGGCAAAAACCAAGCCTGTGGAAGTCCCATGCCTGGCAGGCCATCAGGGAGGTGAGGGCCATAAAGCCTGGGTGTCTGGAAGTGCTATACCCAAGGGAAGTGTAAGGAGCAGGACCTGGAAGTTTTAGGGGGTGGAGGTACCATGCCTACCCAGCCAGAGAGCATTTTCCCTGGGTAAGAGATATGCATTGGGACCCTGGGTAACAACCAAGCCTGTGGAAGTCTCTGCCCAGGCAGGCCATCAGGGAGGTGAGAGGCAATAGCCCTGGGTGTCTGGGAGTACTAGACCAAAGGGAAGTGTAAGAGCAGGACCTGGAATTCTTAGTGGGTGTGGGTACAATGCCTGCCAGCAAGAGAGCATTTTCCCTAGGTAAGAGATGTACTTTGGTATCCCTGGTAACAACAAAGACTGTAGAAGTCTCTGCCCTGGCAGGCCATCAGGGAGGTGAGAGGCATTAGCCCCGGGTGTCTGGGAGTGCTTGAGCCAAGGGAAGTGTAAGGTGCAGGACCTGGAAGTTTTACGGGGTGGGGGTACCATCTCTGCCCAGCCAGAGAGCATTTTCCCTGGGTGAGAGATGTGCTTTGGGACCCTGGGTAACAACCAAGCCTGTGGAAGTCCCAACCCTAGCAGGCCATCAGGGAGGTGAGGGCCATTAGCCCTGGGTGTCTGGGAGTGTTAGAGCAAAGGGAAGTGTAATTAACAGGACCTGGAAGTTTTAGGGCATGGGGTACCAAGCCTGCCCAGCCAGAGAGCATTTTCCCTGAGTAAGAGATGTGCAATGGGATCCTCAGTAACAACCAAGCCTGTGGAAGTCCCACCTGGCAGGCCATCAGGGAGGTGAGGGCATTAGGCCTTGGTGTCTGGGAGTGCGAGACCAAAGGGAAGTGTAAGGAGCAGTACCTGGAATTTTTAGGGGAGGGTACAATGCCTGCCCAGCCAGAGAGCATTTTACTGGGTAAGAGATGTGCTTTGGGACCCTGGGTAAAACCAAGACTGTGGAAGTCCCAACCCTGCCAGGCCATCAGGAGGTGAGGGCCATACGCCTGGTGTCTGGAAGTACACCCAAGGGAAGTGTAAGGAGCAGGACCTGGAAGTTTTAGGGGGTGGAGGTACCATGCCTACCCAGCCAGAGAGCATTCAGAAAGCATTTTCTCTGGGTAAGAGATATGCATTGGGACCCTGGGTAACAACCAAGCCTGTGGAAGTCTCTGCCCAGGCAGGCCATCAGGGAGGTGAGAGGCAATAGCCCTTGGTGTCTGGGAGTACTAGACCAAAGGAAAGTGTAAGAGCAGGACCTGGAATTTTAAGGGGGTGTGGGTACAATGCCTGCCAGCCAGAGAGCATTTTCTCCTAGGTAAGAGATGTGCTTTGGTATCCTGGTAACAACCAAGCCTGTACAAGTCTCTGCCATGGCAGGCCATCAGGGAGGTGAGAGACATTAGCCCTAGGTGTCTGGGAGTGCTAGAGCCAAGGGAAGTGTAAGGTGCAGGACCTGGAAGTTTTAGGGGTTGGGGGTACCATCCCTGCCCAGCCAGAGAGCATTTTCCCTGGGTGAGAGATGTGCTTTGGGACCCTTGGTAACAACCAAGCCTGTGAAAGTCACTACCCTGGCATGCCATCAGGGAGGTGAGGGCCATTAGCCATTTGTGTCTAGAAGTGCTAGACCCAAGGGAGATGTTAACAGCAGGTTCTGGTAGTTTAAGGGGAATGCCAGCACCTGTCTCCAGGCAAAGAGCATTGAGTTCTGGTGGAATCCTAGTGGGAGCTGAAGTCCCTGGGAGATAGTGTGACCAGATGTCCCTTGGTCCTGGTTGGACCAGCTGACCCTGAGAGATGTTATGACCAGATGGCCCGGACAGGCTTTTTAGACCACATGGCCCTGCTAGCTGTTGGCTGGGATTTCTCTAAATAGTGTTGGTCAGGCTATGAGTCGCTCTAGGGGAGTTTGTTGAAGCCTAGCCAGGCTGTGATGGCATTTGCTGGGCATGGCTTGATGCTGAGGCTGGCAGACTGATTCTGGAAGTCTCCAGGATACATGCCAGCAGTCCTCCGCAGGCAGAGAGCACTTTCCCTGGGTGAGAGATGTGTATTGGGACCCTGTGTGACAACCAAGCCTGTGGAAGTCTATGCCCCAGCAGGCCATCAGGGAGGTGAGGACCATATGCCCTAGTGTGTCTGGGAGTGCTAGAGCCAGGGGAAGTGTAAGGAGCAGGACCTGGAAGTTTTAGATGGTGGTGTACCATGCCTGCCCAGCCAGGGAGAAATTTCCTTGCGTAACAGATGTGCTTTCGGATCCTGGGTAACAACAAAGCCTGGTGAAGTCCCAACCCTAGCAGGCCATCAGGGAGGTGAGGGCCATTAGCCCTGGGTGTCTGGGAGTGTTAGAGCAAAGGGAAGTGTAATTAGCAGGACCTGGAAGTTTTAGGGCATGGGTGTCAAGCCTGCCCAGCCAGAGAGCATTTTCCCTGGAGTAAGAGATGCAATGGGATCCTCAGTAACAACCAAGCCTGTGGAAGTCCCAACCCTGGCAGGCCATCAGGAGGTGAGGGCCATTAGGCCTTGGTGTCTAGGAGTGCTAGACCAAAGGGAAGTGTAAGGAGCAGTACCTGGAATTTTTAGGGGAGTGGTGCAATGCCTGCCCAGCCAGAGAGCATTTTACTGGGTAAGAGATGTGCTTTGGGACCCTGGGTAAAACCAAGACTGTGGAAGTCCCAACCCTGCCAGGCCATCAGGAGGTGAGGCCATTACACCTGGGTGTCTGGAGTGCTACACCCAGGGAAGTGTAAGGAGCAGGACCTGGAAGTTTTAGGGGTGGAGGTACCATGCCTACCCAGCCAGAGAGCATTCAGAAAGCATTTTCTCTGGGTAAGAGATATGCATTGGGACCCTGGGTAACAACCAAGCCTGTGGAAGTCTCTGCCCAGGCAGGCCATCAGGGAGGTGAGAGGCAATAGTCCTGGGTGTCTGGGAGTACTAGACCAAAGGGAAGTGTAAGAGCAGCACCTGGAATTTTTAGGGGGTGTGGGTACAATGCCTGCCAGCCAGAGAGCATTTTCCCCTATGTAAGAGATGTGCTTTGGTATCCCTGGTAACAACCAAGCCTGTACAAGTCTCTGCCCTGGCAGGCCATCAGGGAGGTGAGAGGCATTAGCCCTAGGTGTCTGGGAGTGCTAGAGCCAAGGGAAGTGTAAGGTGCAGGACCTGGAAGTTTTAGGGGTGGGGTACCATCCTGCCCAGCCAGAGAGCATTTTCCCTGGGTGAGAGATGTGCTTTGGGACCCTGGGTAACAACCAAGCCTGTGGAAGTCACTACCCTGGCATGCCATCAGGGAGGTGGGGGCCATTAGCCATTTGTGTCTAGAAGTGCTAGACCCAAGGGAGATGTTAACAGCAGGCTCTGGTAGTTTTAGAGGAATGCCAGCACCTGTCTCCAGGCAAAGAGCATTGAGTTCTGGTGGAATGCTAGTGGGAGCTGAAAGTCCCTGGGAGATAGTGTGACCAGATGTCCCTTGGTCCTGGTTGGACCAGCTGACCCTGTGAGATGTTATGACCAGATGGCCCAATGGGCGTTTTAGACCACATGGCCCTGCTAGCTGTTGGCTGGGATTTCTCTAAATAGTGTTGGTCAGGCTTAGTAGTCGCTCTAGGGGAGTTTGTTGAAGCCTAGCCAAGCTGTGATGGCACTTGCTGGGCATGGCTTGATGCTGAGGCTGGCAGACTGATTCTGGAAGTCTCCAGGATACATGCCAGCAGGCCTCCGCAGGCAGAGAGCACTTTCCCTGGGTGAGAGATGTGTATTAGGACCCTGTGTGACAACCAAGCCTGTGGAAGTCTATGCCCCAGCAGGCCATCAGGGAGGTGAGGGGCCATATGCCCTAGTGTGTCTGGGAGTGCTAGAGCCAGGGGAAGTGTAAGGAGCAGGACCTGGAAGTTTTAGATGGCGGTGTACCAGGCCTGCCCAGCCAGGGAGAAATTTCCTTGGGTAACAGATGTGCTTTCGGATCCTGGGTAACAACAAAGCCTGTGAAGTCCCAACCCTAGCAGGCCATCAGGGAGGTGAGGGCCATTAGCCCTGGGTGACTGGGAGTGTTAGAGCAAAGGGAAGTGTAATTAGCAGGACCTGGAAGTTTTAGGGCATGGGGTACCAAGCCTGCCCAGCCAGAGAGCATTTTCCCTGAGTAAGAGATGTGCAATGGGATCCTCAGTAACAACCAAGCCTGTGGAAGTCCCAACCCTGGCAGGCCATCAGGGAGGTGAGGGCCATTAGGCCTTGGTGTCTAGGAGTGCTAGACCAAAGGGAAGTGTAAGGAGCAGTACCTGGAATTTTTAGGGGGAGTGGGTACAATGCCTGCCCAGCCAGAGAGCATTTTTACTGGGTAAGAGATGTGCTTTGGGACCCTGGGTAAAAACCAAGACTGTGGAAGTCCCAACCCTGCCAGGCCATCAGGGAGGTGAGGGCCATTACACCTGGGTGTCTGGAAGTGCTACACCCAAGGGAAGTATAAGGAGCAGGACCTGGAAGTTTTAGGGGGTGGAGGTACCATGCCTACCCAGCCAGAGAGCATTCAGAAAGCATTTTCTCTGGGTAAGAGATATGCATTGGGACCCTGGGTAACAACCAAGCCTGTGGAAGTCTCTGCCCAGGCAGGCCATCAGGGAGGTGAGAGGCAATAGCCCTGGGTGTCTGGGAGTACTAGACCAAAGGGAAGTGTAAGAGCAGGACCTGGAATTTTTAGGGGGTGTGGGTACAATGCCTGCCAGCCAGAGAGCATTTTCCCCTAGGTAAGAGATGTGCTTTGGTATCCCTGGTAACAACCAAGCCTGTACTAGTCTCTGCCCTGGCAGGCCATCAGGGAGGTGAGAGGCATTAGCCCTAGGTGTCTGGGAGTGCTAGAGCCAAGGGAAGTGTAAGGTGCAGGACCTGGAAGTTTTAGGGGTTGGGGGTACCATCCCTGCCCAGCCAGAGAGCATTTTCCCTGGGTGAGAGATGTGCTTTGGGACCCTGGGTAACAACCAAGCCTGTGGAAGTCACTACCCTGACATGCCATCAGGGAGGTGAGGGCCATTAGCCATTTGTGTCTAGAAGTGCTAGACCCGAGGGAGATGTTAACAGCAGGCTCTGGTAGTTTTAGTGGAATGCCAGCACCTGTCTCCAGGCAAAGAGCATTGAGTTCTGGTGGAATCCTAGTGGGAGCTGAAGTCCCTGGGAGATAGTGTGACCAGATGTCCCTTGGTCCTGGTTGGACCAGCTGACCCTGAGAGATGTTATGACCAGATGGCCCGACGGGCTTTTTTAGACCACATGGCCCTGCTAGCTGTTGGCTGGGATTTCTCTAAATAGTGTTGGTCAGGCTTAGTAGTCGCTCTAGGGGAGTTTGCTGAAGCCTAGCCAGGCTGTGATGGCACTTGCTGGGCATGGCTTGATGCTGAGGCTGGCAGACTGATTCTGGAAGTCTCCAGGATACATGCCAGCAGTCCTCCGCAGGCAGAGAGCACTTTCCCTGGGTGAGAGATGTGTATTGGGACCCTGTGTGACAACCAAGCCTGTGGAAGTCTATGCCCCAGCAGGCCATCAGGGAGGTGAGGGCCATATGCCCTAGTGTGTCTGGGAGTGCTAGAGCCAGGGGGAAGTGTAAGGAGCAGGACCTGGAAGTTTTAGATGGTGGTGTACCATGCCTGCCCAGCCAGGGAGAAATTTCCTTGGGTAACAGATGTGCTTTCGGATCCTGGGTAACAACAAAGCCTGTGGAAGTCCCAACCCTAGCAGGCCATCAGGGAGGTGAGGGCCATTAGCCCTGGGTGTCTGGGAGTGTTAGAGCAAAGGGAAGTGTAATTAGCAGGACCTGGAAGTTTTAGGGCATAGGGGTACCATGCCAGCCCAGCCAGAGAGCATTTTCCCTGAGTGAGAGATATGCGTTGGACCCTGGGTAACAACCACGCCTGTGGAAGACTCTGTCCTGGCAGGCCATCAGGGAGGTTAGAGGCATTAACCATGGGTGTCTGGGAGTGCTAAACCAAAGGGAAGTGTAAGAAGCAGGTCCTGGAAGTTTTAAGGGGTGTGGGTACAATGCCTCCCCAGCCAGAGAGCATTTTCCCTGGGTAAGAGATGTGCTTTGGGACCCTGGGTAACAACCAAGCCTGTGAAAGTCACTACCCTGGCAGGCCATCAGGGAGGTGATGGCCATTAGCCCTTTGTGTCTGGAAGTGCTAGACCCAAGGGAGGTGTTTATAGCAGGCTCTGGTTATTTTAGGGGAATGCCAGCAGCTGTCTCCAGGCTAAGAGCATTTAGTCCTGGTGGAACCTAGTGGGAGCTGAAGTCCCTGGGAGAAAGTGTGACCAAATGTCCCTTGGTCCTGGTGGGACCAGATGACCCTGAGAGATGTTATGACCAGATGGCCCGACGGGCTTTTTAGACCAGATGGCCCGGCTGACTGTTGGCTGGGGTTTCTCTAAATAGAGCTGGTTGGGCTTAGTAGTCAGTCTAGGGGAGTTTGTTGAAGCCTAGCCAGGCTGTGATGGCACTTGCTGGGCATGGCTTGATGCTGAGGCTAGCAGGCTGATTCTGGAAGTCTCCAGCGTACATGCCAGCAGTTCTCTCTAGGCAGAGAGCACTTTCCCTGGGTGAGAGATGTGCATTGGGACCCTGGGTGACAACCAAGCCTGTGGAAGTCTCTTCCCCGGCAGGCCATCAGGGTGGTGAGGGCCAGAAGCCCTGGGTGTCTGAGAGTGCTAGAGCCAGGGAAAGTGTAAGCAGCAGGACCTGGAAGTTTTAGGGAGTGGGGGTACCATGCCTGCCCAGCCAGAGAGCATTTTTCCTGGGAAAGAGATGTCCTTTGGGACCCTGGGTGACCACCAAGCCTGTGGAAGTCTTTGCCCTGGCAGGCCATCTGGAAGGTGAGGGCCATTAGCCCAGGGTGTCTGGGAGTGCTAGAGCCAAGGGAAGTGTAAGGAGTAGGATCTGGAAGTTTTAGGGGGTCTGGGTACCTTCCCTGCTCAGCCAGAGAGCGTTTTCCCTTTTAAGAGATATGCATTGGGACCCTGGGTAACATCCAAGCCTGTGGAAGTCTCTGCCTTGGCAGTCTATCAGGGAGGTGAGAGGCACTAGCCCTGGTTGTCTTGGAGTGCTAGACCAAAGGGAAGTGTAAGGAGCAGGACCTGGAAGTTTTAGGAGGTGTGGGTACAATGCCTGCCCAGCCAGAGAGCATTTTCCCTGGGTAAGAGATGTGCTTTAGGATCCTGGGTAACAACCAAGCCTGTGGAAGTCCCAACCATGGCAGGCCATCAGGGAGGTGAGGACCATTAAGCCTGGGTGTCTGGGAGTGCTAGAGCCAAGGGAAGTTTGAGGAGCAGCACCAGGAAGTTTTAGGGGGTGGGGTACAATGCCTGCCCAGCCAGAGAGCATTTTCCCTGGGTAAGAGATGTGCTTTGGGACCCTGGGTAACAACCAGGCTTGTGGAAGTCTCTGCCTGGCAGGCCATCAAGGATGTGAGAGGCATTAGCCCCGGTTGTCTGGGATTGCTGGACCAAAGGGAAGTGTAAGGAGCTGGACCTGGAAGTTTTAGGGGGTGTGGTTACAATGCCTGCCCAGCCGGAGAGCATTTTCCCTGGGTAAGAGATGTGCTTTGGGACCCAGGGTAACTACCAAGCCAGAGGAAGTCCCTACCCTGGCAGGCCATCTGGGAGGTGAGGGCCCTTAGCACTGGGTGTCTTGGAGTGCTAGAGCCAAGGGAAGTGTAAGGAGCGTCACCTGGAAGTTGTAGGCGGTGGGGTACAATGCCTGCCCAGCCAGAGAGCATTTTTCCTGTGTAAGAGATGTGCTTTGGGACCCTGGGTAACAGCCAGGCTTGTGGAAGTCCCTACCCTGGCAGGCCATCAGGTAGGTGAGGGCCATAAGCCCTAGGTGTCTGAGAGTGCTAGAGCCAAGGGAAGTGTAAGGAGCAAGACCTGGAAGTTTTAGGGGGTGTGGGTACAATGCCTGCAAAGAAAGAGAGCATTTTCCCTGGCTAAGAGATGTGCTTTGGCACCCTGGGTAACAACCAAGCCTGTGTAAGTCTCTGCCGTATCAGGCCATCAGGGAGGTGAGAGGCATTAGCACTGGGTTTCTGGGAGCGCTAGGCCAAAGGGAAGTGTAAGGAGCAGGACCTGGAATTTTTAAGGGGGGGTGGGGGTACAAAACCTGCCCAGCCAGGGAGCATTTTCCCTGGCTAAGAGATGTGCCTTGGGACCCTGCATAACAACCAAGCCTGTGGAAGTCCCAAACCTGGCAGGCCATCAGGGAGGCGACGGCCATTAGCCCTGGGTGTCTGGGAGTGCTAGATCTAAGGGAAGTGTAAGGAGTAGGACCTGGAAGTTTTAGGGGGTGGGGGTACCATCCCTGCCCAGCCATGGAGCATTTTTCCTGGCTAAGAGATAAGCATTGGGACCCTGGGTAAGAACCAAGGCTGTGGAAGTCTCTGCCCTGGCAGGCCATCAGGGAGGTGAGGGCCATTAGACCTGGGTGTCTGGGAGTGCTAGAGCCAAGGGAAGTGTAATTAGCAGGACCTGAATGTTTTAGGGGGTGGGGGTACCACGCCTGCCCAGCCAGAGAGAATTTTCCCTGGGTAAGAGATATGCATTGAGACCCTGGGTAACAAACAAGCCTGTGGAAGTCTCTGCCCAGCCAGGCCATCAGGGAAGTGACAGGCATTAGCCCTGGTTGACTGGGCGTGCTAGACTTAAGGGAAGTGTAAGGAGCAGGACCTGGAAGTTTTAGGGGGTGGGGCTACAATGCCTGCAAAGAAAGAGAGCATTTTCCCTGGGAAAGATATGTGCTTTGGCTCCCTGGGTAACAAACAAGCCTGTGAAAGTCTCTGCCCTGGCAGGCCATCATTGAGGTCACAGGCATTAGCCCTGGGTTTCTGGGAGCCCTAGACCAAAGGGAAGTGTAAGGAGCAGGACCTGGAAGTTTTAGGGGGTGTGGGTACAATGCCTGCCCAGCCAGAGAGCATTTTCCCTGTGTAAGAGATGTGCTTTGAGTCCCTGGGTAACAACCAAGCCAGTGGAAGTCCCAACCCTGACAGACCATCAGGGAGGTGAGGGCCATTAGCACTGGGTGTCTGGGAGTGCCAGAGCTAAGGGAAGTGTAAAGAGCAGGACCTGGAAGTTTTAGGGGTGGGGGTACCATGCCTGCCCAGCCAGAGGGCATTTTCCCTAGGTAAGTGATATGCATTGGGACCCTGGGTAACAACCAAGCCTGTGAAAGTCTCTGTCCTGGCAGGCCATCAGGGAGGTGAGAGGCATTAGCCCTGGGTGTCTGTTAGTGCTAGAGCCAAGGGAAGTGTCAGGAGCAGGACCTGGAAGTTTTGGAGGTGGGGGTACCATCCCTGCCCAGGAAGAGAGCGTTTTCCCTGGGTAAGAGATGTGCTTTGGGACCCTGGGTATCAACCAAGCCTGCGGAAGTCTCTGCCCTGGCAGGCCTTCAGGGAGGGGAGAGGCATTAGCCCTGGGTGTCTGGGAGTGCTAGACCAAACGGAAATGTAAGGAACAGGACCTGGAAGTTTCTGGGGGTGTGAGTACCATGCCTACCCAGCCAGAAAGCATTTTCCCTGTGTAAGAGATATGCATTGGGACCCTTGGTAACAACCAAGCCTGTGGAAGCCTCTGCCCTGGCAGGCCATCAGGGAGGTGAGAGGCATTAGTCTTGGGTGTCTAGGAGTGCTAGACCAAAGGGAAATGTAAGGAGCAGGATCTGGAATTTTTAGGGGGTGTGGGTACAATGCCTGCCCAGCCAGAGAGTATTTTCCCTGGGTAAGAGATGTGCTTTGGGACCCTGGGAAACAACCAAGCTTGTGGAAGTCCCAACCCTGGCAGGCCATTAGGGAGGTGATGGCCATTAGCAGGTGGTGTTTGGGAGTGCTTGAGCCAAGGGAAGTGTAAGGAGTAGAACCTGGAAGTTTTGCAGGGTCGGGGTACCTTGCCTGCCCAGCCAGATAGCATTTGCCCTGAGTAAGAGATATGCTTTGGGACCCAGCATAACTCCTTAACCTGTGGAAATCTCTATCCTTTGATAGCATCATGCAAGTTAAAACTGCCTTTCCTGTTGTGGCTTGCCATGTACATAGTATTTCTTGTTCTGATTCCATGCCGACTGTGTAGCAAGTTGAGTTCTTGGTTCTGAGAAAAACCTCCACCATCTGTGTTACTGTGCTGCTTTACTGCCGCTGCAGAGAATGTCAGCTGCTGTTCTGTGAGCCCCTAGTCTTGCAGCTGCTAATTCTGTGACTGTGTTTTAACTGGTGGGGGGGGCGGGAAGGGGCAGTCCAGCCTCTCTTCCCAGGCTGAGTGCACTGAATGCTGGGTAAACAGTGAATGTCATCTCCCAAAGGAAGTATCACTGAAGTCAGGGCTATGATCCCTGTGAGAGTGTTCTGGAGACCATACCTACGTAAGGACATAGATGGGGTCAAGAAGGTTCAGAGGAGGGCAAGAAAGATGGTGCATGGATTGCATCACAAGTCCTATGAAGACAGGTTGAAGGAACTGAACATGTACTCCCTGGAGGAGAGGAGGGAGAGAGGGGATATGATAGAGACATACAAGTATATTTCAAGGAGGAACAGGGAGCATGAATACACTATTTTTAAGTGAAAAAGATGTTCCAGGACTAGAGGGCAAGGGATGAAGTTGGAGAGAGGACGATTCAGAGGAAACATGAGGAAGAATTTCTTCACAGAACGGGTGGTGGACAAGTGGAACACCCTGCCAGAGGAAGTGGTGGGGGCTGAAACAATCACAGGATTTAAGAATGCATGGGATAGACATAAAGGAATTCTGGAGGTCAGGGGTAAGGGGCAACAGACTTCTAGGAAAACATAAACTGAACTGACAAGCTCAAATGGGCAGAAAGTGGCTTAACCCAGAGCTTGAAAGTCAGATGGACTCTGAACAAAATGGTTCCAATAGAGGTGGCCTAGATGGCAGGTGCCAGTTTCTCTGAATCAGGTACCCAGAGAGGCTAGCCTTATTGGGACCCCATATCCTTGTATCATAGTCTATGCACCTGTGGCAAAGAACTTCTGACCATGTTTTTCACTTTAAAAAGGGGTGCCAAGTACTTTTTTTTGTGTCCAAGACCTTGAAGACCCTGGCCGGGTCAAGGCACACTGGATTCTTGCAGTACAGCGGATTTCTGAAAAACTGTTTAGGTTCCAGAAATCAAGGGGTCCGTGGCCTGGTTAAGGCACACTGGATCCCTTGCAGTACAGAGGATTTCTGAAGAACTGTTTAGGTTCAGGAAACCGCGGGGTCCATGGCCTGATCAAGGCACACTGGATCACTTGCAGTACAGAGGATTCCTGAAAAACTGCTTAGGTTCCAGAAATCGAGGGGTCTGTGGCCTGGTCAAGGCATGCTGTATTCCTTGCAGTACAGAATATTCTTGAAAAACTGTTTAGGTTCCAGAAACAGAGGGATCCTTGGTCTGGTCAAGGCACGCTGGATCCCTTGCAGTACAGAGGATTAATGAAGAAGTGTTTAGGTTCCAGAAACTGTGGCGTTTGTGGCCTGGTCAAGGCACGCTTGATCCCTTGCAGTACAGAGGATTTCTGAAAAACAGTTTAGGTTCAAGAAATCGAAGGGTCTGTAACCTGGTCAAGGCATGCTGGATCACTTGCAGTACAGAGGATTTCTGAAAAACTGTTTAGGTTCCAGAAATTGAGGGGTCCGTGGCCTGGTCAAGGCACGCTGGATCCCTTGCAGTTCAGAGGATTCCTGAAAAACTGTTTGGTTCCAGAAATTGAGGGATCCATAGCCAGGTCAAGGCACGCTGGATCCCTTGCAGGGCAGAGGATTCCTGAAAAACTGTTTAGGTTCAAGAAATCGAGGGTTCCATGGCATGGTCAAGGCAAGCTGGATCCCTTGCAGTACAGAGGATTCCCCAAAAACTGCTTAGGTTGCAGAAATCGATGGGTCCATGGCCTGGTAAAGGCACACTAGATCCTTTGTCGGTACAGAGAATTACTGAAAACTGTTTAGGTTCCAGAAATCGAGGGGTCCGTGGCTTGGTGCTGGATCAATTCAGTACAGAGGATTTCTCAAAAACTGTTTAGGTTCCAGAAATCGTGGGGCCCATGGCCTGGTCAAGGCATGCTGATCCCTTGCAGTACAGTGGATTTCTGAAGAACTGTTTAGGTTCCAGAAACCATGGGGTCTGTGCCCAGGGGAATGCACACTGGATCCCTTGCAGTACAGAGGATTTCTGAAGAACTGCTGAGGTTCCAGAAATTGAGGGGTCCATGGCGTGGTCAAGGCACGCTGGATCCCTTGCAGTACAGATGATACCTGAAAAACAGTTTAGGTTCCAGAAATCGAGGGGTCCGTGGCCTGGTCAAGGCACGGTGGATCCCTTGCAGTTCAGAGGATTCCTGAAAAACTGTTTGGTTCCAGAAATTGAGGGATCCATAGCCAGGTCAAGGCACACTGGATCCCTTGCAGGACAGAGGATTCCTGAAAAACTGTTTAGGTTCAAGAAATCGAGGGTTCCATGGCATGGTCAAGGCAAGCTGGATCCCTTGCAGTACAGAGGATTCCCAAAAAACTGCTTAGGTTGCAGAAATCGACGGGTCCATGGCCTGGTAAAGGCACACTAGATCCTTTTCGGTACAGAGAATTACTGAAAAACTGTTTAGGTTCCAGAAATCGAGGGGTTCGTGGCTTGGTGCTGGATCAATTGTGGTACAGAGGATTTCTCAAAAAACTGTTTAGGTTCCAGAAATCGTGGGGCCCATGGCCTGGTCAAGGCATGCTGGATCCCTTGCAGTACAGTGGATTTCTGAAGAACTGTTTAGGTTCCAGAAACCATGGGGTCTGTGCCCTGGGGAAGGCACACTGGATCCCTTGCAGTACAGAGGATTTCTGAAGAACCGCTGAGGTTCCAGAAATTGAGGGGTCCATGGTTTGGTCAAGGCACGCTGGATCCCTTGCAGTACAGATGATACCTGAAAAACAGTTTAGGTTCCAGAAATCGAGGGGTCCGTGGCCTGGTCAAGGCACGCTGGATCCCTTGCAGTACAGCGGATTTCGTAAAAATTGTTTAGGTTGCAGAAATCACGAGGTCCTAGGCCGGGTCAAGACACGCTGGATCCCTTGCAGTACAGAGGATTTCTGAAGAACTGTTTAGGTTCCAGAAATTCCGGGGTCCATTGCCTGGTCATGGCATGCTGGATCCCTTGCAGTACAGCAGATTTCTGAAAAACTGTTTAGGTTCTAGAAATCTCAGGGTCTGTGGCCTTGTCAAGGCATGCTGGATCCCTTGCAGTACAGAGGATTTCTGAAAAACTGATTGGGTTCCAGAAATCGAGGGATCTGTGACCTGGTCAAGGCACGCTGGATCCCTCGCAGTACAGAGGATTCCTGAAAAGCTTTTTAGGTTCCAGAAATCGAGGGGTCCATGGCCCGGTCAAGGCACGCTGCATCCCTTGCAGTACAGAGGATTTCTGAAAAGCTGTTTAGGTTCCAGAAATTGCGGGGTCCGTGGCCTGGTCATGGAACCCTGGATCCCTTGCAGTACACAGGATTTCTGAAAAGCTCTTTAGCTTCCAGAAATCGTGTTGTCCATGTCCTGGCAAAGAAACGCTGGATCTCTTGCAGTACGGAGGTTTTCTGAAAAGCTATTTAGGTTTCAGAAATGGCGGGGTCTGTGGCCTGGTGAAGGCACACTGGATCCCCTGCAGTACAGAGGATTTATAAAAACCTATTTAGGTTCCAAATATCGAGGGGTCCGTGGCCCAGTCAAGGCACGCTGGATCCTTGCAGTACAGCAGATTTCTGAAAAACTGTTTAGGTTGACTAAATCAAGAGGTCTGTGGCCTGGTCAAGGCACACTGGATTCCTTGCAGTACAGAGGATTCCTGCAAAACTGTTAAGGTTCCAGAAATCGAGGGGTCCATGCCCTGGTCAAGGCACGCTGGATCCCTTATGGTACAGAGGATTCCTGAAAAACTGTTTAGGTTCCTGAAATCGAAGGGTCCGTGGCCTGGTCAAGGCACGCTGGATCCTGTGCAGTACAGAGGATTCCTGAAAATCTGTTTAGGTTCCAGAAATTGAGGGGTCTGTGGCCTGGTTAAGGCACGCAGGATCCCCTGCAGTACAGTGGATTTCTGAAAAACTGTTTAGGTTCTAGAAATTGAGGGGTCTGTGGCCTGGTCAAGGCATGCCGAATCCCTTGCTGTACTGAGAATTTCTGAAAAACTGCTTAGGTTCTAGAAATTGAGGGGTCCGTGGCCTGTTCAAGGCAGGCCGGATAGCTTACGGTATAGAGGATTTCTGAAAAACTGCTTAGGTTGCAGAAATCGCTGGGTCTGTGGCCTGGTAAAGGCACACTAGATCCTGTGTGGTACAGAGGATTTCTGAAATTCTGTTTAGGTTCCAGAAATTGAGGGGTCTGTTGCTTGGTCAAAGCATGCTGGATCAGTTGTGGTACAGAGGATTTCTGAAAAACTGTTTAGGTTCCAGAAATCGTGGGGATCATGGTCTGGTCAAGGCACGCTGGATCTCTTGAAGTACAGAGGATTCCTGAAAAACTGTTTAGGTTCAAGAAATCGAGGGTTCCATGGCATGGTCAAGGCATGCTGGATCCCTTGCAGTACAGAGGATTTCTGAAGAACTGTTTAGGTTACAGAACTCGAGGGATCTGTGACCTGGTCAAGGTACGCTGGATCCATCGCAGTACAGAGGATTCCTGAAAAACGGTTTCAGTTCTTAAAATAGAGGGATCTGTGCCCTGGTCAAGGCACACTGGATCCCTTGCAGTACAGCGGATTTCTTAAGAATTGTTTAGGTTCCAGATATCGAGGGGTCTGTGGCCAGGTCAAGGCACGCTGGATCAATTGCAGTGCAGCGGATTTCTGAAGAACTGTTTAGGTTCCAGAAACCATGGGGTCTGTGCCCTGGTGAAGGCACACTGGATCCCTTGCAGTACAGAGGTTTTCTGAAGAACTGGTTAGGTTCCAGAAACCACGGGGTACATGGCCTGGTGAAGGCAAACTGGATTTCAGAAGAACTGTTTTGGTTCAGGAAACCGCGGGGTCCATGGCCTGGTGAAGGCACACTGGATCCCTTGCAGTAGAGAGGATTCCTGAAAAACTGTTTAGGTTCCAGAAATCGAGGGGTATGTGTCCTGGTCAAGGCACGCTGGATCCCTTGCAGTACAAAGGATTCCTGAAAAACTGTTTAGGTTCCAGAAATCGAGGGGTTCATGGCATGGTCAAGGCACACTGGATCCCTTGCAGTAAAGATGATTCCTAAAAAACAGTTTAGGTTCTAGAAATCGAGGGGTCCGTGACCTGGTCAAGGCAGGCTGGATCCCTTGCAGTACAGCGGATTTCTGAAGAACTGTTTAGGTTGCAGAAATCGCAAGGTCCAAGGCCTGGTCAAGGTACATTGGATCCATTGCAGTACAGAGGATTTCTGAAGAACTGTTTAGGTTCCAGAAACCACAGTGTCCATTGGCTGGTGAAGGCACGCTGGATCCCTTGCAGTACGAAGGATTTCTGAAGAACTGTTTAGCTTCCAGAAACTGTGGGGTCTGTGTCCTGGTAAAGGCACACTGGAACCCTTGCAGTACAGAGGATTTCTGAAGAACTGTTTAGGTTCCAGAAACCATGGTGTCCATGGCCTGGTGAAGGCACACTGGATCCCTTGCAGTACACAAGATTTCTGAACTGTTTAGGTTCCAGAAACCGTGGTGTCCATGGCCTGGTCAAAGCACTCTGGATCCCTTCCAGTTCAGATGATTTCTGAAGAACTGTTTAGGTTCCAGAGACCATGGGGTCCGTTTCCTGGTCAAGGCATGCTGGATCCCTTGCAGTACACAGGATTTCTGAAGAACTGTTTAGGTTCCAGAAACCACGGTGTCCACGGCCTGGTCAAGGCACTCAGGATCCCTTGCAATACAGAGGATTTCTGAAGAATTGTTTAGGTTCCAAAACCACGGGGTCCATTGCCTGGTCAAGGAACGCTGGATCCCTTGCAGTACAGTGGATTTCAGAAAAACTGTTTAGGTTCCAGAAATTGAGGGGTCCAAGACCTGGTCAAGGCACACTGGATCCATTACAGTACACATGATTTCTGAAAAGCTGTTTAGGTTCCAGAAATCACGGGGTACGTGGCCTGGTCAAGAAATGCTGGATCCCTTGCAGTACCGAGGATTTCTGAGAAGCTATTTAGGTTCCAGAAATCATGGCGTCCATGGCCTGGGCAAGACACGCTGGAACCCTTGCGGTACAGAGGATTTCTGAAAACCTGTTTAGGTTCCATAAATCGAGGGGTCCTTGGCCTGATCAAGGCATGCTGGATCCTTGCAGTACAGTGGATTTCTGAAAAACTGTTTACGTTCCAGAAATCGAGGTGTCCTTGGCCTGGTCAATGCACGCTGGATCCCCTGCTGTACAGAAGATTTCTGAAAAACTGTTTAAGTTCCAGAAATTGAGGAGTTCGTGGCCTGGTCAAGGCACACTGGATCCCTTGCAGCACAGAGGATTGCTGAAGATCTGTTTAGGTACAGGAAACCGCGGGGTCCGTGGCCTGATCAAGGCACACTGGATCCCTTGCAGTACACAGGATTCCTGAAAAACTGCTTAGGTTCCAGAAATCGAGGGGTCTGTTGCCTGGTCAAGGCACGCTGGATCACTTGCAGTACAGTAGATTTCTGAAAAACCTTTTAGGTTCCAGCAATTGAGGGGTCCGTGGCCTGGTCAAGGCACACTGAATCCATTACAGTACAGAGGATTTCTGAAAAGCTGTTTAGGTTCTACAAATTATGGGGTCCATGGCCTGGTCAAGGTACGCTGGATCCTTGCCAGCACAGCGGATTTCTGAAAAACTGTTTAAGTTCCAGAAATCGAGGGGTCCGTGGTCTGGTCAAGGCATGCTGGATCCCTTACAGTACAGAGGAGTCCTGAAAAACTGCTTAGGTTCCAGAAATCGAGGGGTCTGTGGCCTGGTCAAGGCATGCTGTATCCCTTGCAGTACAGAGGATTCCTGAAAAACTGTTTTGGTTCCAGAAACAGAGGGATCTGTGGCCTGGTCAAGGCATGCTGGATCCCTAGCAGTACAGAGGATTCCTGAAAAACAGTTTAGGTTCCAGAAATCGAGGGGTCCATGGCCTGGTCAAGGCATACTGGATCCCTTGCAGAACAGCAGATTTCTGAAGAGTTGTTTAGGTTCCAGAAAACGCAATGTCCATGGCCTGGTCAAAGCATGCTGGTTCCATTGCAGTACAGAGGATTTCTGAAGAACTGTTTAGGTTCCAGAAACTGCGGTGTCCATGGTCTGGTGAAGGGACGCTGGATCCCTTGCAGTGCAGAAGATTTCTGAAGAACTGTTAAGGTTCCAGAACATGCGGGGTCTGTGGCCTGGTCAAGGCACGCTGGATCCCTTGCGGTACTGAGGATTGCTGAAAAGCTGTTTATACTCCAGAAATTGAGGGGTCTGTGGCCTGGTCAAGGCATGCTGAATTACATGCAGTACAGCAGATTTCTGAAAAACTGCTTAGGTTCCATAAATCGAGGGGTCCATGAACTGTTCAAGGCAAGCAGGATCCCTTGCAGTACAGAAGATTTCTGAAGAACTAAGGTTCTAGAAACCATGGGGTCCGTGGCCTGGTCAAGGCACACTGGATTCCTTGCAGTACAGTGGATTTCTGAAGACCTGTTTAGGTTCCAGAAATTGCGGGGTCCATGGCCTGGTCAAGGCACACTGGATCCCTTGCAGTACAGCAGATTTCTGAAGAACTGTTTAGTTTCCAGAAATTGTGGGGTCCATGGCCTCATCAAATCATGCTGGATCCCTTGCAGTACAGCGGAATTCTGAAGAACAGCTTAGGTTCCAGAAATCGTGGCTTCTGTGGCCTAGTCAAGGCATGATGGATCCCTTGCAGTAGAGAGGATTTCTGAAAAGCTGTTTAGGTTCCAGAAATCACGGGATCCATGGCCTGGTCAAGGCACACTGGACCCCTTGCAGAACAGAGGATTTCTGAAAAGCTTTTTGGGTTCCAGGAATCATGGGGTCCATGGCCTGGTCAAGGCACACTGGATCCTTTGCAGTATAGAGGATTTCTGAAAAGCTGTTTAGGTTCCAGAAATCACAGAGTCTGAGGCCTGGTCATGGCACACTGGATCCCGTGCTGTACAGAGGATTTCTGATAAACTGTTTAGGTTCCAGAAGTCAGGGGTCAATGGTCTGGTCAAGGCACGCTGGATGCCATGCGGTAGAAAGGATTTCTGAAGAACTGTTTAGGTTCCAGAAACCGCGGTGTCTGTGGCCTCATGAAGGCATGCTGGATCCTTTGCAGTACAGTGAATTTCTGAAGAACTGTTTAGGTTCCAGAAACCGCGGGGTCTGTGGCCTGGTGAACGTACACTGGATCCCTTGAAGTACAGATGATTTTAGAAGAACTGTTAAGGTTCCAGAAACTTAGGGGTTCATGAGCTGGTGAAGGCACGCAGGATCCCTTGCAGTACAGAAGATTTCTGAAGAACTGTTTACATTGCTGAAATCACAGGGTCTGTGGCCTGGTCAAGGCACGCTGGATCCTTTGTGGTACAGAGGGTTTCTGAAAAGCTGTTTAGGTTCCAGAAATCGAGGGTTCCATGGCCTGGTCAAGGCACGCTGGGTCCCTTGCAGTACAGATGATTTGTGAAAAGCTGTTTAGGTTTCAGAAATCGCAGGGTCCATGGCCTGGTCAAGCCACGCTGCATCCCTTGCACTACAGAGGATTTCTGACAAGCTGTTTAGGTTCCAGAAATCATGGGGTCCGTGGCCTGGTCAAGGCACGCTGGATTCCTTGCAGTACAGAGGATTTCTGAAAAGCTGTTTAGGTTCTGGAAATTGCGGGGTCTGTGGCCCGGTAAAGGCACACTGTATACCTCACAGTACAAAGGATTTCTCAAGAACTTTTAAGGTTCCAGAAATCGCATAGACCATAGCCCAGTCAAGGCTCACTGGATACCTTTCCAGTACAGAGGATTTCTGAAAATCTGTTTAGGTTCCGAAAATCGAGGGGTCCGTGGCGTAGTTAAGACACGCTGGATCCCATGCGGTACAGAGGATTCCTGAAAAACTGTTTAGGTTCCAGGAATTCGAGGGGCCCGTGGCCTGGTCAAGGCACGCTGGATGCCTTGCGGTACAGAGGATTTCAGAAAAACTGTTTATGTTACAGAAATTGAGGGGTCTGTAGGCTGGTCAAGACACGCTGGATCCCTCGCAGTACAGCAGATTTCTGAAGAACTCTTTAGGTTCTAGAAATCACGAGGTTGGTAGCCTGGTTAAGGCACACTGGATCCCTTGCATTACAGCAGATTTCTGAACAACTGTTTAGGTTCCAGAAACCGTGGTGTCCATGGCATGGTGAAGGCACACTGGATCCCATGCAGTACAGAGGATTTCTGAAGAACTGTTTAGGTTACAGAAACTGTGGGGTCTTTGGCCTGTGGAAGGCACAGTGGATGCCTTGCAGTATAGAGGATTTCTGAAGAACTGTTCAGATTCCCAGAATCCACAGTGTCCATGGCCAGGAGAAGGCACACTGGATCCCTTGCAGTACAGAAGATTTCTGAAGAACTGTTTAGGTTCCAGGAACCGCAGGGTCCATGGCCTGGTCAAGGAACTCTGGATCCCTTGCAGTACTGTGGATTTCTGAAGAACTGTTTAGTTTCCAGAAACTATGGGGCGCGTCCATGGCCTGGTCAAGGTACACTGGATCCTTTGTAGTACAGAGGATATCTGAAGAACTGTTTAGGTTCCAGAAAATGCAGGGTCCATGGACAGGTCAAGGCACGCTGGATCCCTTGCAATACAGAGGATTTTTGAAAAATTGTTTAGGTTCCAGAAATCGAGGTGTCCGTGGCCTGGTTAAGGCATGCTGGATCTCTTACAGTACAGCGTATTTCTGAAAAACTGTTTAGGTTTCAGAAATCATGGGGTCCTTGGCCTGGTCAAGGCACACTGGATCCCTTGCAGTACAGCAGAATTCTGAAGAACTGCTTAGATTCCAGAAATGGCGGGGTCTGTAGCCTGGTCAAGGCACGCTGGATCCCTTGCAGTACAGAGGATTTCTGATTAACTGTTTAGGATCAAGAAATCGCAGGGTATGTCACCTAGTCAAGGCACACTGGATCCCTTGCAGTACAGAGGATTTCTGAAAAGCTGTTTAGGTTCCAGAAATCGCAGGATCCATGGCCTGGTCAAGGCATGCTGGATCTCTTCAGTACAGCGGATTTCTGAAAAACTGTTTAGGTTCCAGAAACCATGGGATCTGTGGCCTGGTGAACGCACGCTGGATCCCTTGAAGTACAGATGATTTTGGAGAACTGTTTAGGTTCCAGAAACTGAGGGGTCCGTGGGCTGGTGAAGGCACGCTAGATCCCTTGCAGTACAGAAGATTTTTGAAGAACTGTTTACGTTCCTGAAATCGCGGGGTCCGTGGCCTGGTCAAGGCACACTGGATCCCTTGCAGTACAAAGGATTTCTGAAGAACTGTTTAGGTTCCAGAAATTGAGAGGTCCGTGGACTGCTCAAGGCACGCTGGATCCATTGTGGTACAGAGGGTTTCTGAAAAGCTGTTTAGGTTAAAGAAATTGAGGGGTCCATGGCCTGGTCAAGGCACTCTGGATCCCTTGCAGTGCCAAGGATTTCTGAAAAGCTGTTTAGGTTCTAGAAATCATGGTGTCCATGGCCTGGTCAAGGCACACTGGATCCCTTGCAGTACAAATGATTTATGAAAAGCTGTTTAGGTTACAGAAATCATGGGGTCCATGGCCTGGTCAAGCCACACTGGATCCCTTGCAGTAAAGATGATTCCTAAAAAACAGTTTAGGTTCCAGAAATCGAGGGGTCCGTGACCTGGTCAAGGCAGGCTGGATCCCTTGCAGTACAGCAGATTTCTGAAGAACTCTTTAGGTTCCAGAAATTTCGAGGTTCGTTGCCTGGTCAAGGGACACTGGATCCCTTGCATTACAGCGGATTTCTCAAGAACTGTTTAGGTTCCAGAAACTGTGGTGTCCATGGTCTGGTGAAGGTACACTGGATTCCATGCAGTACAGAGGATTTCTGAAGAACTGTTTAGGTTCCAGAAACTGTGGGGTCTGTGGCCTGGGGAAGACACACTTAATGCCATGCAGTTTAGAGGATTTCTGAAGGACTGATCAGATTGCCAGAAACCACAGGGTCTGTGGCCAGGATATGGCCCGCTGGATCCCTTGCAGTACAGAAGATTTCTGAAGAACTGTTTAGGTTCCAGAAACCACGGGGTCCATGGCCTGGTCAAGTAATGCTGGATCCCTTGCAGTACTGTGGATTTCTGAAGAACTGTTTGGGTTCCAGAAACCACGGTGTCCGTGGCCTGGTGAAGGCATGCTGGATCCCTTGCAGTACAGCGAATTTCTGAAGAACTGTTTAGGTTCCAGAAACCATGGGGTCTGTGGTCCAGTGAACGCATGCTGGATCCCTTGAAGTACAGATGATTTTGGAAGAACTGTTTAGGTTCCAGAAACTGAGGGGTCCGTGGGCTGGTGAAGGCATGCAGGATCCCTTGAAGTACAGAAGATTTCTGAAGAACTGTTTACTTTCCTTAAATCGCGGGGTCCGTGGCCTGGTCAAGGCACACTGGATCCCTTGCAGTACAGAGGATTTCTGAAGAACTGTTTAGGTTCCAGAAATGAGGGGTCTGAAGCCTGGTGAAGGCTCACTGGATCCCTTGTAGTACAGAAGATTTCTGAAGAACTGTTTACGTTGCTGAAATCGCGGGGTCCGTTGCCTGGTCAAGGCACACTGGATCCCTTGCAGTACAGAGGATTTCTGAAGAACTGTTTTGGTTCCAGAAATCAAGGGGTCCATGGCCTGGTCAAGGCACACTGGATCCCTTGCAGTTCAGAGGATTTCTGAAAATTTGTTTAGGTTCCAGAAATTGAGGTGTCCATGGCCTGGTCAAGGCACACTGGATCCCTTGCAGTACAGATGATTTGTGAAAAGCTGTTTAGGTTCCAGAAATCATGGGGTCCATGGCCTGGTCTAGGCAATCTGGATTCCTTGCAGTACAGAGGATTTCTGATAAGCTGTTTAGGTTTCAGAAATCGTGGGGTCCGTAGCCTGGCAGAGGCACGCTGGATCCCTTGTGGTACAGATGATTTCTGAATAACTGTTTAGGGTCTGGAAATCGCAGGGTCTGTGGCCCGGACAAGGCACACTGGATAACTCGCAGTACAGAGGATTTCTCATGAACTGTTAAGGTTCCTGAAATCGTGGGGTCCTTGGCATGGTCAAGGCACACTGTATCCCATGCGGTACAGAGGATTCCTGAAAAACTGTTTAGGTTCCAGAAATCGAGGTGCCCATGGCCTGGTCAAGGCATGCTGGATGCCTTGCGGTACAGAAAATTCCTGAAAAACTGTTTAGGTTCCAGAAATCGAGGTTTCTGTGGCCTGGTAAAGACTTGCTGGATGCCTTGCAGTACAGAAGATTTCAGAAAAACTTTTTAGGTTACAGAAATTAAGGGGTCTGTAGGCTGGTCAAGGCACGCTGGATCCTTTGCAGTACAACAGATTTCTGAAGAACTCTTTAGGTTCCAGAAATCGCGAGGTTCATAGCCTGGTCAAGGCACACTGGATCTCTTGCATTACAGTGGATTTCTGAAGAACTTTTTAGGTTCCAGAAACTGTGGTGTCCATGGCCTGGTGAAGGCACACTGGATCCCATGCAGTACAGAGGATTTCTGAAGAACTGTTTAGGTTCCAGAAACCGCGGTGTCCATGGCCTGGTGAAGGCATGCTGGATCCCTTGCAGTACAGCGAATTTCTGAAGAATTGTTTAGGTTCCAGAAACCGCGGGTTCTGTGGCCTGGTGAACACATGCTGGATCCCTTGAAGTACAGATGATTTTGGAAGAAATGTTTAGGTTCCAGAAACTGAGGGGTCCGTGGGCTGGTGAAGGCACACTGGATCCCTTGCAGTGCAGAAGATTTCTGAAGAACTGCATACGTTCCTGAAATCGCGGGGTCCGTGGCCTGATCAAGGCACACTGGATCCCTTGCAGTACAGAGGATTTCTGAAGAACTGCTTAGGTTCCAGAAATCAAGAGGTCCGTGGACTGCTCAAGGCACGCTGGATCCGTTGTGGTACAGAGGGTTTCTGAAAAGCTGTTTAGGTTCCAGAAATTGAGGGTTCCATGGACTGGTCAAGGCACGTTGGATCCCTTGCAGTACAGAGGATTTCTGAAATGCTGTTTAGGTTCCAGAAATCGCGGTGTCCATGGCCTGGTCAAGGCACATTGGATCCCTTGCAGTACAGATGATTTGTGAAAAGCTGTTTAGATTCCTGAAATCACTGGGTCCATGGCCTGGTCAAGCCACACCGAATCCCTTGCACTACAGAGGATTTCTGACTAGCTGTTTAGGTTCCAGAAATCATGGGGTCCATGGCCTGGTCAAGGCAAGCTGGATTCCTTGTGGTACAGAGGATTTCTGAAAAGCTGTTTTGGTTCCAGAAATCATGGGGTCTGTGACCTGGCAGAGGCTCGCTGGATCCCTTGTGGTTCAGAGGATTTCTGAAGAACTGTTTAGGCTCTGCAAATCATGGGGTCTGTGGCCCGGTCAAGGCACACTATTATACCTCATGAGTGCAGATTTCTCAAGAACTGTTAAGGTTCAGAAATTGCAGGGTCCGTAGCCCGGTCAATGCTCGCTGGATCCCTTACATGTACAAAGGATTTCTGAAAAAGCAGTTTAGGGTTCCAAAAATTGAGGGGTCCATTGACATGGTCCAAGGCATGCTGGAACCCACATGTGGTACAGAGGATTCCTGACAAACTGTTTAGGTTCAAAAAATCGAGGTTTCTGTGGCCTGGTAAAGACCACGCTGGATGCCTTGTCGGTACAGAAGTTTCAGAAAAACTGTTTAGTTTACAGAAATTGAGGGGTCAAGTAGGCTGGTCAAGGCACGCTGGATCCCTTTGCAGTACAGCAGATTTCTGAAGAACTCTTTAGGTTCCAGAAATGCGAGGTTCATGCCTGGTCAAGGGACACTGGATCCCTTGCATTACAGTGGATTTCTCAAGAACTGTTCAGGTTCCAGAAACCGTGGTGTCCATGGTCTTGTGAAGGCACACTGGATCCCATGCAGTACAGAGGATTTCTGAAGAACTGTTTAGGTTCCAGAAACTGTGGGGTCTGTGGTCTGCGGAAGACACACTGGATGCCATGCAGTTTAGAGGATTTCTGAAGGACTGTTTAGATTGCCAGAAACCACAGGGTCCATGGCCAGGAGAGGACCCGCTGGATACCTTGCAGTACAGAAGATTTCTGAAGAACTGTTTAGGTTCCAGAAACCGCGGGGTCCATGGCCTGGTCAAGTAATGCTGGATCCCTTGCAATACAGTGGATTTCTGAAGAACTGTTTGGCTTCCCAAAACCACGGTGTCCGTGGCCTGGTGAAGGCATGCTGGATCCCTTGCAGTACAGCGAATTTCTGAAGAATTGTTTAGGTTCCAGAAACCGTGGGGTCTGTGGCATGGTGAACGCATGCTGGATCCCTTGAAGTACAGATGATTTTGGAAGAACTGTTTAGGTTCCAGAAACTGAGGGGTCCATGGGCTGGTGAAGGAACGCTGGATCCCTTGCAGTACAGAAGATTTCTGAAGAACTGTATACGTTCCTGAAATCACGGGATACGTGGCCTGGTCAAGGCACACTGGATCCCTTGCAGTATAGAGGATTTCTGAAGAACTGTTCAGGTACCCGAACCACTTTGTCCGTGGCCTGGTCAAGGTTTGCTGGATCACTTCCAGTGGACAGGATTTCTGAAGAACTGTTTAGGTTCCAGAAATCACAGGTTCCGTTGTCTGGTCAAGGCACGCTGGATCCCTTGCAGTACAGAGGATTTCTGAAGAACTGTTTAGGTTCCAGAAACTGAGGGTTCCGTGGGCTGGTGAAGGCATGCAGGATCCCTTGGCAGTACAGAAGATTTCTGAAGAACTGTTTACGTTCCTAAATCCACGGGGTCCGTGGCCTGTCAAGGCACACTGGATCCGTCAGTTCAAGTGATTTCTGAAAAGCTGTTTAGGCTCCAGAAATTGAGGTGTCCATGGTCTGATCAAGGCACACTGGATCCCTTGCAGTACAGACGATTTGTGAAAAGCTGTTTAGGTTCCAGAAATCGCGGGGTCCATGGCTTGGTCATGCCACACTGGATCCCTTGCACTACAGAGGATTTCTGACAAGCTGTTTAGGTTCCAGAAATCATGGGGTCCATGGCCCGGTCAAGGCACGCTACATTCCTTGCGGTACAGAGGATTTCTGATAAGCTGTTTAGGTTTCAGAAATCGTGGGGTCCATGGCCTGGCAGAGGCACGCTGGTCCCTTGTGGTACAGAGGATTTCTGAAGAACTGTTTAGGGTCTGGAAATCGCGGGGTCTGTGGCCCAGTCAAGGCACACTGGATAACTCGCAGTACAGAGGATTTCTCAAGAACTGTTAAGGTTCCTGAAATCGCGGGGTCCGTAGCCGGGTCAAGGCTCACTGGATCCCTTGCGGTACAGAGGATTAATGAAAAGTTGTTTAGGTTCCAAAAATCGAGGGGTCCGTGGCATGGTCAAGGCACGCTGTATCCCATGCGGTACAGAGGATTCCTGAAAAACTGTTTAGGTTCCAGTAATCGAGGTTTCTGTGGCCAGGTAAAGACTCGCTGGATGCCTTGCAGTACAGAAGATTTCAGAAAAACTATTTAGGTTACAGAAATTAAGGGGTCTGTAGGCTGGTCAAGGCATGCTGGATCCCTTGCAGTACAACAGATTTATGAAGAACTCTTTAGGTTCCAGAAATCACGAGGTTCATAGCCTGGTCAAGGCACACTGGATCCCTTGCATTACAGTGGATTTCTGAAGAATTTTTTAGGTTCCAGAAACTGTGGTGTCTATGACCTGGTGAAGGCACACTGGATTCCATGCAGTACAGAGGATTTCTGAAGAACTGTTCAGGTTCCAGAAACTGTGGGGTCTGTGGCCTGGGGAAGGCACTGTGGATGCCTTGCAGTATAGAGGATTTCTGAAGAACTGTTCAGATTCCCAGAAACCATGGGGTCCATGGCCAGGAGAAGGCACGCTGGATCCCTTGCAGCACAGAAGATTTCTGAAGAACTGTTTAGGTTCCAGAAACCACGGGGTCCATGGCCTGGTCAAGGCACGCTGGATCCTTTGCAGTATAGAAGATTTCTGAAGAACTGTTTAAGTTCCAGAAACCGCGGTGTCCATGGCCTGGTCAAGGAATGCCGGATCCCTTGCAGTAAAGAGGATTTCTGAAGAACTGTTTAGGTTCCAGAAAATGCAGGGTCCGTGGACTGGTCAAGGCATGCTGGATCCCTTGCAGTACAGAGGATTTTTGAAAAACTGCTTAGGTTCCAGAAATCGCAGTGTCTGTGGCCTGGTCAAGGCACGCTTGATCCCTTGCAGTACAGTGGATTTCTGAAGAGCTGTTTACGTTCCAGAAATCATGAGATCCATGGCCTGGTCAAGGAACGCTGGATCCCTTGCAGTACAACGGAATGGTGAAGAGCTGCTTAGGTTCCAAAAATTGTGGGGTCCATAGCCTGGTCAAGGCTCGCTGGATCCCTTGCAGTACCGAGGATTTCTGAAGAGCTGTTTAGAATCCAAAAATCACAGGGTCTGTCGCCTGGTCAAGGCACACTGGATCCCTTCAGTACAGCGGATTTCTGAAGAACTGTTTAGGTTCCAGAAACTGTGGTGTCCATGGCCTGGTGAAGGCATGCTGGATCCCCTGCAGTACAGTGAATTTCTGAAGAATTGTTTAGGTTCCAGAAACCGCAGGGTCTGTGGCCTGGTGAACACATGCTGGATCCCTTGAAGTACAGATGATTTTGGAAGAACTGTTTAGGTTCCAGAAACTGAGGGGTCCATGTGCTGGTGAAGGCACGCTGGATCCGTTGCAGTACAGAAGATTTCTGAAGAACTGTATACGTTCCTGAAATTGCGGGGTCCATGGCCTGGTCAAGGCACACTGGATCCCTTGCAGTACAGAGGATTTCTGAAGAACTGTTTAGGTTCCAGAAATCGAGAGGTCCATGGACTGCTCAAGGCACGCTGGATCCGTTGTGGTACAGAGGGTTTCTGAAAAGCTGTTTAGGTTCCAGAAATCGAGGGTTCCATGGACTGGTCAATGCACGTTGGATCCCTTGCAGTACAGATGATTTGTGAAAAGCTGTTTAGGTTCCTGAAATCGCTGGGTCCATGGCCTGGTCAAGCCACACTGAATTCCTTGCACTACAGAGGATTTCTGACAAGCTGTTTAGGTTCCAGAAATCATGGGGTCCATGGTCTGGTCAAGGCACGCTGGATTCCTTGCAGTGCAGAGGATTTCTGAAAAGCTATATAGGTTCCAGAAATCATGGGGTCTGTGACCTGGCAGAGGCTCGCTGGATCCCTTGTGGTACAGAGGATTTCTGAAGAACTGTTTAGGTTCTGCAAATCGTGGGGTCTGTGGCCCGGTCAAGGCACACTGGATACCTCGCAGTGCAGAAGATTTCTGAAGAACTGTTAAGGTTCCAGAAATTGCGGGGTCCGTAGCCCAGTCAATGCTCACTGGACCCCTTGCGGTACAGAGGATTTCTGAAAAGCTGTTTAGGTTCCAAAAATCGAGGGGTCCGTGGAGTGGTCAAGGCACGCTGGATCCCATGCGGGACAGAGGATTCCTGACAAACTGTTTAGGTTCCAGAAATCGAGGTTTCTGTGGCCTGGTAAAGACTCGCTGGATGCCTTGCGGTACAGAGGATTTCAGAAAAATTGTTTAGTTTACAGAAATTGAGGGGTCCGTAGGCTGGTCAAGGCATGCTGGATCCCTTGCAGTACAGCAGATTTCTGAAGAACTCTTTAGGTTCCAGAAATTGTGAGGTTCGTTGCCTGGTCAAGGGACACTGGATCCCTTGCATTACAGTGGATTTCTCAAGAACTGTTTAGGTTCCAGAAACCGTGGTGTCCATGGTCTGGTGAAGGCACACTGGATCCCATGCAGTACAGAGGATTTCTGAAGAACTGTTTAGGTTCCAGAAACTGTGGGGTCTGTGGCCTGGGGAAGACACACTGGATGCCATGCAGTTTAGAGGATTTCTGAAGGACTGTTCAGATTGCCAGAAACCACAGGGTCAGTGGCCAGGATATGGCCTGCTGGATCCCTTGCAGTACAGAAGATTTCTGAAGAACTGTTTAGGTTCCAGAAACCACTGGGTCCATGGCCTGGTCAAGTAACGCTGGATCCCTTGCAGTACTGTTGGTTTCTGAAGAACTGTTTGGGTTCCAGAAACCAAGGGGGGGGGGTCCGTGGCCTGGTCAAGGTATGCTGGATCCCTTGCAGTACAGAGGATTTCTGAAGAACTGTTTAGGTTCCAGAAAATGCGGGGTCCATGGCCTGGTCAAGGCACGATGGATCCCTTGCAGTACAGTGGATTTTTGAAGAACTGTTTTGGTTCCAGAAATCATGGGATCCATGGCCTGGTCAAGGCCAGCTGGAACCCTTGCAGTACAGAGGAATTCTGAAGACCTGCTTAGGTTCCAGAAATTGCCGGGTCCATAGCCTGGTCACAGCACACTGGATCCCTTGCAATACAGCTTATTTCTGAAGAATTGTTTAGGATCCAGAAATCACAGGGTCTGTGGCCTGGTCAAGGCACACTGGATCCCTTGCAGTTCAGAGGATTTCTGAAAAGCTGTTTAGGTTCCAGAAATCGCATGGTCCATGGCCTGGTCAAGGCACACTGGATCCCTTGCGGTACAGAGGACTCCTGAAAAACTATTTAGGTTACAGAAGTCAGGGGTCCTTGGCCTGGTCAAGGCATGCTGGATGCCTTGTGGTAGAGAGGATTTTTGAAGAACTGTTTGGGTTCCAGAAATCAAAGGGTCTGTGGTCTGGTCGAAGCACACTGGATCCCTTGCAGTACAGCAGATTTCTGAAGAACAGTTTAGGTTCCAGAAACCACGGTGTCAGTGGTCTGGTGAACGCTTGCTGGATCCCTTGATGTATAGAGGATTTCGGAAGAACTGTTTAGGTTTCAGAAATTGCAGGGTCTGTGGCCTCGTCAAGGCATGCTGGATCCCTTGTGGTACAGACGATTTCTGAAAAACTGTTTAGGTTCCAGAAATCGATGGGTCTATGGCCTGGTCAATGCACGCTTTATCCCTCAAAGTGCAGAGGATTTTTGAAAAGCTCTTTAGGTTCCAGAAATCATGGTGTCCGTGGTCTGGTCAAGGCACGCTTCATCCCTTGTGGTACAGGGGATTACTCAAAAGCTGTTTAGGTTTCAGAAATCGAGGAGTCCATGGCCTTCTCAAGGCACACTGGACCCCTTGCAGCACAGAGGATTTCTTTAAAGCTGATTAGGTTCCACAAATCTTGGGGTCTGTGGCTGGTCAAGCCACACTGGATCCCTTGCAGTACAGCGTATTTCTGAAGAACTGTTTAGCTTCCAGAGATTGCGGTGTCCATGGCCTGGTGAAGGCATGCTGGATCCATTGCAGTAAAGAGGATTTCTGAAGAACTGTTTAGGTTCCAAAAACCACAGGGTCTGTGGCATGGTGAAGGCACGCTGGATGCCTTACAGTACAGAGGATTTCTGGAGAACTGTTTAGATTCCAGACACCACGGGGTCCATTGCCAGGTGAAGGCTTGCTGGATCCCTTGCAGTACAGAGGATTTCTGAAGAACTGTTTAGGTTCCAGAAATCGCGGGGTCCGTGGTCTGGTCAAGGCATGCTGGATCCCTTGCAGTACAGAGGAGTTCTGAAGAACTGTTTAGGTTCCAGAAATCACGGGGTCCATGGCCTGGTCAAGGCACACTGGATCCCTTGCAGTACAGAGGATTTCTGAAGAACTGTTTAGGTTCCAGAAATGAGGGGTCTGTAGCCTAGTGAAGGCACGCTGGATCCCTTGCAGTTCAGAGGATTTCTGAAGAACTGTTTAGGTTCCAGAAATCGAGGGCTCCATGGCCTGGTCATGACACACTGGATCCCTTGCAGTACAGAGGATTCCTGAAAACCTTTTTAGGTTCCAGAAATCAACAGGTCCATGGCCTGGTCAAGGCACGCTAGATCCCTTGCAGTACACAGGATTTCTGAAAAGCTGTTTAAGTTCAAGAAATTGAGGTGTCCATGGCTTGGTCAATGCACTCTGGATCCCTTGCTGTACAGATGATTTCTGAAAAGCTGTTTAGGTTCCAGAAATTGCGGGGTCCATGGCCTGGTCAAGCCGCACTGGATCCCTTGCACTACAGAGGATTTCTGAAAAGCTGTTTAGGTTCCAGAAATCATGGGGTCCATGGCCTGGTCAAGGCATGCTGGATTCCCTGTGGTACAGAGGATTTCTGAAGAACTGTTTAGGTTCTGGAACTCGCGGGGTCTGTGGCCCGGTCAAGGCACGCTGGATCCCTTGCAGTACAGAGGATTTCTCAAGAACTGTTTAGGTTCCAGAAATCGCAGGGTCCGTGGCCTTGTGAAGTCATGCTGAATCCCTTGCACTACAGCGGATTTCTGAAGAACTGCTTAGGTTCCAGAAATTGCCATGTCCTTGGTCTTGGCAAGGCACGCTGGATCCTTTGTGGTACAGCGGATTTCTGAAGAACTGCTTAGCCTCCAGAAACTGCGGTGTCCGTGGCCTGGCGAAGGCATACTGGATCCCTTGCTGTAAAGAGCATTTCTGAAGAACTGTTTAGGTTCCAGAAATCACAGGATCTGTGGCCTGGTCAAGGCATGCTGGATCCCTTGCAGTACAGAGGATTCCTGAAGAAGTGTTTAAGTTCCAGAAATCGCAGCATCCGTGGCCTAGTCAAGGCACGCTGGATCCCTTGAAGTACAGAGTTTCTGTAATACAGTTTGGGTTTCAGAAATCGAGGGGTCCATGACCTTGTCAAGGCACGCTGGCTCCTTGCAGTTCAAGTTTCTAAAATATTGTTTTAGGTTCCAGAAATTGAGGGATCCAGCAGCCTGGTCATGGCACACTGGATCATACGGCTGAGAAATTCCTGAAAACTATTTATGTTCCAGAAATTGAGGGTCCATGGCCTGGTCAAGGCAGCGCTGGATCCTGCAGCCTGAAGGATTTCTGAAAAACTATTTCTTTCCAGAGTAGAGGTCCATGTCCAGGTCAAGGCACCTGGATCCTTGCGACCAGAGGATTTCTGAAAAACTGTTTAGGTTCCATAAATCGAGGGGTCTGTGACCTGGTCAAGGCATGCTTGATCAGTTGTACAATGAATTTCTGAAAAACAGTTTAGGTTCCAGAAAATGAGAGGTCCGTAGCCTGGACATGGCATGCTGGATCCCTTGCAGTACAGCGGATTTCTGAAGAACTGTTCAGGTTCCAAAAATCACCGGATCCATGGCCTGGCCAAGGCACATTGGATCCCTTGTAGTACAGAGGATTTCTGAAGAACTGTTTAGGTTCCAGAAATCGAGGGGTCTGTGTCCTGGTCATGTCACGCTGGGTGCCTTGCAGTACAGAGGTTTTCTGAAAAGCCCTTTAGGTTCCAGAAATTGAGGGGTCCATGGCCTGGTCAAGGCACGCTGGATCCCTTGGGGTACAGAGGATTTCTGAAAAGCAGTTTAGGTTCCATAACTTTTGGGGTCCATAGCCTTGTCAAGCCACGCTGGATCCCTTGTGGTACAGTACATTTCTGAAAAGCTGTTTAGGTTCCAGATATCGAGGGGTGCGTGGCCTGGTCAAGGCACGGTCAATCCATTGCAGTACATCAGATTTCTTTTAGGTTACAGAAATCTAGGGGTCCATGGACTGGTCAAGGCACGCAGGATCCCTTGCAGTACAGAAGATTTCTGAAGAACTGTTTAGGTTCCAGAAATTGAGGGGTCTGTGTCCTGGTCATGTCACGCTGGGTGCCTTGCAGTACAGAGGTTTTCTGAAAAGCCCTTTAGGTTGCAGAAATTGAGGGGTCTGTGGCCTGGTCAAGGCACGCTGGATCCCTTGGGGTACAGAGGATTTCTGAAAAGCTGTTTAGGTTCCAGAACTCGTGGGGTCCATAGCCTTGTCAAGCCATGCTGGATCCTTTGTGGTACAGTATATTTCTGAAAAGCTGTTTAGGTTCCAGATATTGAGGGGTGCATGGCCTGGTCAAGGCATGGTCGATCCATTGCCGTACATCGGATTTCTTTTAGGTTACAGAAATCAAGGGTTCCGTGGCCTGGACAAGGCACGCTGGATCTCTTGCGGTACAGAGGATTCCTGAAATACTGTTTAGGTTCCAGAAATCGAGGGTTCCGTGGCCTGGTCAAGGCACACTGGATGCCTTGTGGTACAGATGATTCCTGAAAAACTGTTCAGGTTCCAGAAATTGAGGGGTCCATGGCCTGGTCAAGACATACTGGATGCCTTGCGGTACTGAGGATATCTGAAAAACTGTTTAGGTTCCAGACATTGACGGGTCCGTAGCATGGTCAAGGCAAGCTGGATCCCTTGCTGTACAAAGGATTTCTGAAAAACTGTTTAGGTTCCCGAAATCGAGGGGTCCATGGCCTGATCAAGGCAAGCTTGATCCGTTGCAGTACAGAGGATTTCTGAAGAACTATTTAGGTTCCAGAAACCGCAAGATCCATGGCCTGGTCAAGGCATATTCAGTTCCTCAGAAATCCTTTGTACTGCAAGGGATTCTTTAGGTTCCAGAAACCGCGGGGTCCGTGGCGTGGTCACGACATGCTGGATCCATTGCAGTACAGAGTATTTCTGAAGAAATGTTAATGTTCCAGAAATGGTGGGGTCCGTGGCCTGATGAAGGCATGCTGGATCCCATGCAGTACAGAGGATTCCTGAAAAACTGTTTAGGTTCCAGAAATCGAGGGATCCATGGCAAGGTTAAGGCACGCTGGATCCGTTGCAGTACAGAGGATTCCAAAAAACTGTTTAGGTTCCAGAAATCTCGGGGTCCGTGGCCTGATCAAGGAACGCTGGATCCCTTGCAGTACAGAGGATTTCTGAAAAGCTGTTTAGGTTCCAGAGATTGCGGGGTCCATGACCTGGTCAAGGCACGCTGGATCCCTTCCAGTACAGAGGATTTCTGAAAAGCTGTTTAGGTTCCAAAAATTGTGAGGTCTGTCCCCTGGTGAAGGCAAGCTGGATCCCTTACGTGACAGAGGATTTTAGAAAAAATGTTTAGGTTCCATCAATCGAGGGGTCCGTGGCCTGGTAAATTCATGCTGGATCCCATGCAGTACAGCAGATTTCTGAAGTACTGTTTAGGTTCCAGAAATCGTGGGGTTCGTGGCCTGGTCAAGGCACGCTGGATCCCTTGCAGTACAGCGGATTTCTGAAGAACTGTTTAGGTGCCAGAAATCGGGGGGTCCGTGGCCTGGTCAAGGCAAACTGAATCCCTTGCATTACAGAGGATTTCTGAAGAATTGTTTAGGTTCTGTAAATCGTGGGGTGTGTGGCCTGGTCTAGGCACACTGGATCCCTTGCAGTTCAGAGGATTTCTGAAGAACTGTTTGGGTTCCAGAAATCAAGGGGTCCATGGCCAGGTCAAGGCACGCAGGATCCATTGCAGTACAGAAGATTTCTGAAAAACTGTTTAGGTTCCAGAAATCGAGGTGTCCATGGCCCGCTCAAGGCATGATGGATCAATTGCGGTAAAGAGGATTTATGAAAAACTGTTTAAGTTCCAGAAATTGAGGGGTCTGTGGCCTGGTCAAGGACCGCTGGATCAATTGCAGTAGAGTGTATTTCTGAAAAACTGTTTAGGTTCCAGAAATCACGGGGTCCATGGCCTGATCAAGGCATGCTTGATCCCTTGTTGTACAGTGGATTTTTGAAGAACTGTTTTGGTTCCAGAAACCACGGGGTCTGTTCCCTGGTGAAGGCATACTGGATCCCTTGCAGTACAGAAGATTTCTGAATAACTGTTTCGGTTCCAGAAACCACAGCGTCTGTGGCCTGGTGAAGGCACACTGATTCCTTTGCAGTACAGATGATTTCTGAAGAACTGTTTAGGTTCCAGAAACCATGGGGTAGATGGCAAGGTCAAGGAACGCTGGATCCCTTGCAGTACACAGGATTTCTGAAGAACTGTTTAGGTTCCAAAAACTGCGGGGTCCATGTCATGGTCATGGCACACTGGAACCCTTGCAGAACAGAGGATTTCTGAAGAACTTTTAAGGTTCCAGAAACCACAGGGTCTGTGGCCTGGTCAAGGCACAATGGATCCCTTGCAGTACAGAGGATTTCTGAAGAACTGTTTAGGTTTGAGAAATCGAGGGGTCCATTGCCTACTCAAGGCACTCAGGATCCCTTGCAGTACAAAAGATTTCTGAAGAACTGCTTAGGTTCCAGAAATCATGGGGTGTGTGGCCTGGTCAATGAATGCTGGATCCCTTGCAGTTCAGAGGATTTCTGAAAAGCTGTTTAGGTTCCAGAAATTGCATGGTCCATGGCCTTGTCAAGGAATGCTATATCCCTTGCAGTACAGAGGATTTCTGAAAAGCTGTTTAGGTTCCAGAAATTGCAGGGTCCGTGGCCTGGTCAAGGCACACTGGAACCCTCAGAGTACGGAGGATTTCTGAAGAACTGTTTAGGTTCCAGAAACTGTGGGGTCCATGACCTAATCAAGGCATGCTGGATCCCTTTCAGTAAAGAGAATTTCTGAAGAACTGTTTAGGTCCCAGAAATTGAGGGGTCCATAGCCTGGTCAAGGAACACTGGATCCCTTGCAGTACAGAGGATTTCTGAAAAGCTGTTTATGTTCCAGAAATTGAGGGGTGTGTGGCGTCGTCAAGGCAAGCTGGATCCCACGCGGTACAGATCATTCCTGAAAAACTGTTTAGGTTCCAGAAGGGGGGTCCTTAGCATGGTCAAGGCATAGATCTGGATGCTGTGCAGAAAGATTCCTGAAAACTGTTTAGATTCCAGAAATTGAGGGCTCCGTGGAGTGGTCATGGCACGCTGGATGCTTTGCGGTACAGAGGATTTCTGAAAAAGTGTTTAGGTTCCAGAAATCGAGGGGTACATAGCCTGTTCAAGGCACGCTGGATCCCTTGCAGTAGAGAGGATTTCTGAAAAGCTGTTTAGGTTCCAGAAAATGCTGGGTCCGTGGCCTGGTCAAGTTACGCTGGATCCCTTGCACTACAGAGGATTTCTGAAAATCTGTTTGAGGTACCAGAAATTGCAGGGTCCACTTAGCCTGGTTAGGGAAACGCTGGATCCCATACAAGTATTACAGAGGATTTATGACTATTTAGGTTCCAGAAATTTGCAGGGAAGGTGGCCAGGTCAAGACCACGCTGGATTCCATATGGTAAGATTTCTGAAAAGCTGTTTAGGTTCCCTTAATCGAGGGGTCTGTGGTGGGGTCAATTCTTGCTGGATCCATTGCAGTACAGATTTTCTGAAGAACTGTTTAGGTTCCAGAAATCGTGGGGTCCGTGGCCTGGTCAAGGCATGCTGGATCCCTTGCAGTAGAGCAGAGTTATAAAGAACTGTTTAGGTTCCAGAAATCCACGGGGTCAGTGGTCTGGTCAAGGCACACTGGATCCTTTGAGAAGAGGATTTCACGGGGAGCACAATTTGAGGTTCCGGAACACGGCATCTGGCCTGGAGAAGGAACACTGGATCCCTTGCAGTACAGAGGATTTCTGAAGAACTGTTTTGGGATCCAGAAACCACGGAGTACATGGCCTGGTCAAGGGAATGGATCATACGGTACACAGGTTCTGAAGAATTGTTTAGGTTCCAAAACTAAGGGTCCATGTCACGATCATGGAATGCAGGAACCCTTGCAGTACAGAGGATTTTGAAGAACTTTTAAGGTTCCAGAAACCACAGGGTCTGTGGCCTAGTCAAGACACAATGGATCCCTTGCAAGTACAGAGAGTTTCTGAAGACTGTTTAGGTTCAAGAAATCAAGGGGGTCCGTTGCCTACTCATACACTCAGGATCCCTTGCAGTACAAAGATTTCTGAAAGAACTGTAGGTTCCCAGAAATCACAGGGTGTGTGGTCCAGTCAATGAACACTGGATCCTTGCAGTTCAGAGGATTTCTAGCTGGTGGGTTCCAGAAATTGCATGGTCCGTGGTCTTGTCAGGAATGCTATATCCCTTGCAGTACAGAGGATTTCTGAAAAGCTGTTTAGGTTCCAAAATTGTGGGGTCCATGGCCTGGACAAGACCGCTGGATCCATTCTGGTACAGAGGAGTTTCTGAAAAAGCTGTTTAGGTTACAAAATTGTGAGGTCAATGGGCTGGTCAAGTCATACTGGATCCATTGCAGGACAGCGGATTTCTGAAAAAACTGTTTAGGTTCCATCAATCGAGGGATCTGTGGTCTGGTCAATTCATGCTGGATCCCATACAGTACAGCAGATTTCTCGAAGAACTGTTTAGGTTCCAGAAATAGGGGTCCAAGTCCTGGTCAAGGACACTGGATCCCTTGCAGTGCAGTGAATTTCTGAAGAACTTATTAGGTTCCAGACAGTCGCGGGTCCATGGCCCAGTCAAGGCACACTGGATCCTTGCAATTGTCAAAGGATTTCTGAAGAACTGTTTAGGTTCCGGATATTGTGGGGTGTGTGAGGTCCGGTCTAGGCATGCTGGATCCCTTGCAGTACAGAGGTTTCTGAAGAACTGTTTGGGATCCGAGATTGATGGTCCATGGCCTGGTCAGCGCCGCGCTGTATCCTTTGCAGTACAGAGGATTTGTGAAAGCTGTTTAGGTTCCAAATTGCAGGGTCCAGTAGCTGGTCAAGGCACACTGGATCCCCTCAAATCTGGAGGATTTCTGAAGAACAGTTTAGGTTCCAGAAACACAGGGGTCCATGACCTAATCAAGGCATGCTGGATCCCTTTCAGTAAAGAGGATTTCTAGAAGAACTATTTAGGTTCCAGAAACCACAAAGGTCCATAGGGCTGGTGAAAGGCTGGATCACTTGCAGTAAAGAATTTCTGAAGAATAGTTTAGGTTCAAAAAACCGAGAGGTTCATGGCCTGGTCATGGCCTGCTGGATCCCTTGCAGTACAGAGTTTCCTGAAGAACTGTTTAGGTTCCAGAAACCATGGAGTCACACATAGCTAGGTCAAGAGCAAGCTGGATCTCTTGCAGTACAGAGGATTTCTGAAGAAATGTTTGGGTTCCAAATTCTTGGGGTCCATGGCCTGGCCAAAGCACGCTGGATCCTTGTGGTACAAAGATTTCTGTAGAACTATTTAGGTTCTGAAATCAAAGGGTCTGTGGCTCAGTTAAGACACACGCTGAATCCCTGGCAGTAGAGAGTTCTAAGAAGAACTGTTTAGGTCCCAGAAATCGACGGGGTCCCTCGTCTGGTCAGGAACACTGGATCCCTTGCAGTACAGAGGATTTCTGAAAAGCTGTCTGTTCCAGAAATCGAGGGGTGTGTGTAACATCTAAAGGCAAGCTGGATTCCCGTGGTGCAGATCATTCCTGAAAAACTGTTTGGTTCAAGTAGAGGGCTCCGTGTGGTCGAGGCATGCTGGAGAGCCTTGCGGTACAGAGGTTTCTGAAAAAGTGTTTAGGTTCCAGAAATTGAGGGGGTCATGGCCTGTTCAAGGCCGCTGGATCCCTTGCAATGATATATTTCTCAAGAATTATTTAGGTTCAGAAATCAGGAGTTCCATTGACCTGGTCAAGGAGCAGCTGGATCCTCTGCTATTACAGAGGTTTCTGAAAAGCTATTTATGTTCAAAAATTGGGTGGTCTGTGGCCTAGTCAACACACACTGGATCCCTTAAAGTACAGAGAATTTCTGAAAAGTCTATTTAGGTTCCCTGAACTCATGGGGTCCATGGCCTGGTCAAAACACGCTGGATCCCTTGTGGTACAGAGGATTTCTGAAAGCTGTTTAGGTTCCAGAAACCCAGGGGTCCATGGCCTGGTCAAGGCAAGCAGGATCCATTGCAGTACTGCAGATTTCTGAAAGAATTGTTCAGGTTCCCGAAATCGCTGGGTTCATGGCCTGATCAAGGCACAGTTGGATACAAAGAACAGAGGATTTTCTGAAAAGCTGTTTAGGGTTCCAGAAAATGGGGGTCCATGGCCTGGTCAAAAGCAGCTGGATACCGTATGGTACGGAAGAGACCCTGAAAACCTGTTTAGGTTTGAAGAAATCGAGGTCCTTGGCCTGGTCAAAACGCTGTATCCCTTGCAGTACAGAGGATTTCTGAAAAACTGTTTAGGTTCAGAAATCGAGGGGTTCCATGGCCTGGTCAAGGCACGCTGGATCCCTTAGTGGAGCAGAGGACTTCTGAAAAACTGTTTTGGTTCAGAAATCAAGAGATCCTTGGCCTGGTCAAGGCATACTGGATCCCTTGCTGACAGAGATTTCTGAAAAACTCTTTAGGTTCCAGAAATTGAGGGATCCATGGCCTGGACAAGGCACCCTGGAACCCTTGCAGTACAGCAGATTTTTGAATAACTGTTTGGGTTCCAGAAACTGAGTGGTCCACGGCCTGGTCACTGCATGCTGGATCCCTTGCAGAACAGAGGATTTCTGAAGAACTGATTGGGTTCCAGAAACTGAGTGGTCCGTGGCCTGGTCATGGCATGCTGATCCCTTGCAGTACAGAGGTTTCTGAAAAGCTGTTTAGGATCCAGGAATCGAGGGGTCCATGGCCTGGCCGAGGCACGCTGGATCCCTTGTAGTACAGAGAATTTCTGAAAAGGTGTTTAGTTCTCAGAACTCGCACTAGTCCGTGGCCTGGTCAAAGCATGCTGGATTCCTTGTGGTACAGAGGTTTCTGAAAAGCTGTAGGTTCCAGAAATCGAGGGTCCGTGGCCTAGCCAAGACGCATGGATCCCATGCAGTATAGTGATTTCTGAAAACTTTTTAGGTTCCATAAATCAAGGGGTCCATGGACTGGTCAAGGCAAACAGGATCAGTTGCCGTGCAGCAGATTTCATAAAAACTGTTTAGGTTCTAGAAATCAAGGGGTCCATGGCCTAGAAGCAGCTAGATCCTTTGCAGTACAGCGGACTTCTGAAGAACTGTTTAGGTTCTGGAACTTGCGGGGTCCATGGCCAGGTCATGGCACACTAGATCCCTTGTAGTACGAGAATTTCCAAGAACTGTTTACCTTCCATTAACCGTGGGGTGTGTGGCCTGGTGAAGGCATGCTGGATGCCTTGCAGTACAGAGGATTTCTGAAGAACTATTCAATTCCAGAAACCGCTGGGGCCATTGCCAGATGAAGGCATGCTGGATGCCTTGCAGTAGAAAAAATTTCTGAAGAACTGTTTGGTTCCAGAAATTGCGGGGTCCATCAGCCTGGTCAAGGCCGCTGGATCCTGCAGTACAGAAGATTGTGATAAACTGTTTGGTTACAGAAATTGTGGGCTGTGTGGCCTGGTCTAGGAACGCTGGATCCCTTGCAGTACAGAGGATTTCTGAAGAACTGATTAGGTTCCAGAAATCGTGGCGTCCGTGGCCTTGTCAAGGAACGCTGTATCCCTTGCAGTAAGTAGGATTTCTGAAAAACTGTTTGGGGTCCAGAAATCGAGGGGTCTGTGACCTGGTCAAGGAATGCTGGAACCCTAGCAGTTCAGAGGATTTCTGAAAAGCTATTTAGGTTCCAGAAATCGAGGGGCTGTGGTCTGGCCAAGGCAGGCTGGATCCCTAGTGGTACAAGAGAGTTTCTGAAAACCTGTTTAGGTTCAGAAATCAGAGAGTCCGTTACCTAGTCAGAGCACGATGGATCCTTGCAGCACAGTGGTTTTCTGAAAAACTGTCTAAGGTTCCATAAATTGAGGGTCAGTGGCCTGGTCAAGGCATTCTGAATCCTTATAGTACAGGTATTTCTAAGAAGAACTGTTGAGGTTCAGAAATCGGAGAGTCTAGTGCCTGGACAAGGCACTCTGGATCCCTTAAGTACCAGGGGACTCTGAAGATCTGATTGGTTCCAGATATCAAAGGTCCGTCGCCTGGTCAAGGCACACTGGAATCTTACAGTACAAAGTTTCTGAAGAACTGTTTGTAGGTTCCAGAAACTGCAGGGGTCCATGGCTGGTCAAGGTCTGATAGATCCCCTGCAGTACAGAGGATTACTGAAGAACTGGTACCTTCAGAAATCTACAGGTGTCTGGCCTGGTCAAGGTACGCTGGATCCCTTGCAGTACAGAGGATTTCTGAAGAACTGTTTGTGTACCAGAAATCAAGGGCTCCATGGCCTGGTCAAGGCACGCTGGAACCCTTGCAATAGAGAGGATTTCTGAAGAACTGTTTAGGTTCCAGGAGCCGTGGGGTCCATGACCTGGTCAAGGTACGCTGGATTTCTTGCTGTACAGGATTTCTGAAGAACTATAGGTTCCAGGGAGTCCAAGGTGTCAGTGTGGTGAGAGCACACTGGATCCAGTGCAGACAGAAGAGTTTCTGAAAATCTTGTGGTTCCAGTAATTGTGGGGTCCATGGCCTGGTTAAGGCATGCTGGATCCCTTTAGGTACAGCCAGTTTCTGAAGAACTGTTTAGGTTCTTGAAATAGCGTGGTCTCTGGCCTGGTCAAGGCACACTGGATTCCTTCAGTACAGCCGTATTTCTGAATAACTGTTTAGGCTACAGAAATCGCTGGGTCCATGCCCTGGTCAAGGCACGCTGGATCCCTTGCAGTACAAAGGATTTCTGAAGAACTGTTTTGATTCCAGAAATCACAGATGTGTGGCCTGGTCAAGGAACACTGGATCCCTTGCAGTACAGAGGATTTCTGAAGAATTGTTTAGGTTCCAAAAACCACGGGGTCCATGTCATGATCATGGCACACTGGAACCCTTGCAGTACAGAGGATTTCTGAAGAACTTTTAAGGTTCCAGAAACCACAGGGTCTGTGGCCTGGTCAAGGCACAATTGATCCTTTGCAGTACAGATCATTTCTGAAGAACTGTTTAGGTTCCAGAAATCGAGAGGTCCGTTGCCTACTCATGGCACTCAGGATCCCTTGCAGTACAAAAGATTTCTGAAGAACTGCTTAGGTTCCAGAAATCACAGGATTAATGGCAGTCAATGAGCGCTGGATCCCTTGCAGTTCAGAGGATTTCTGAAAAGCTATTTGGGTTCCAGAAATTGCATGGTCCGTGGGCTGGTCAAGTCATGCTGGATCCATTGCAGTGGCAGTTTCTGAAAAACTGTTTAGGTTCCATCAATCGAGGGATCTGTGGTCTGGTCAATTCATGCTGGATCCCATGCAGTACAGCAGATTTCTGAAGAACTGTTTAGGTTCCAGAAATTGTAGGTCCAAGTCCTAGTCAAGGCACACTGGATCCTTGCAGTGCAGTGGTTCTGAAGAACTTATTAGGTTCCAGACATTTCGGGGTCCATGGCCCAGTCAAGGCACACTGGATCCCTTGCAGTACAGAGGATTTCTGAAGAAGTGTTTAGGTTCCGGATATCGTGGGGTGTGTGGTCCGGTCTAGGCATGCTGGATCCCTTGCAGTACAGAGGATTTCTGAAGAACTGTTTGGGTTCCAGAAATTGATTGGTCCATGGCCTGGTCAACGCACGCTGTATCCTTTGCAGTACAGAGGATTTCTGAAAAGCTGTTTAAGTTCCAGAAATTGCAGGGTCCATGGCCTGGTCAAGGCACACTGGATCCCTCAGAGTATGGAGGATTTCTGAAGAACTGTTTAGGATCCAGAAACCACGGGGTCCATGACCTAATCAAGGCATGCTGGATCCCTTTCAGTAAAAGTTTCTGAAGAACTGTTTTGGTTCCAGAAACCAGCAAGGTCCATGGGCTGGTGAAGGCATGGATCCCTGCAGTAAGAGGATTTCTGAAGAATAGTTTAGATTCAAGAAACCCGCGAGGTTCATGGCCTGGTCATGGCCTGCTGGATCCCTTGCAGTACAGAGGATTTCTGAAGAACTGTTTAGGTTCCAGAAACCGCGGGGTCCATGGCTAGGTCAAGGCAAGCTGGATCTCTTGCAGTACAGAGGATTTCTGAAGAAATGTTTAGGTTCCAGAATTCTTGGGGCCATGGCCTGGCCAAGGCACGCTGGATCCCTTGTGGTACAAGGATTTCTGTAGAACTGTTTAGGTTCTGGAAATCAAGGGTCTGTGGCCGGTTAAGGCACGCTGATCCTTGCAGTAGAGAGGATTTCTGAAGAACTGTTTAGGTCCCAGAAATCAGGTGCCATAACCTGGTCAGGAATACTGGATCCCTTGCAGTACAGAGGATTTCTGAAAGCTGTTTATGTTCCAGAAATTGAGGGTGTGTGGTATCGTCAAGGCAAGCTGGATCCCACATGGTGCAGATCATTCCTGAAAACTGTTTGAGTTTCGAAATCGAGGCTCCGTGGCATGGTCAAGGCATGCTGGATGCCTTATGAGGTACAAAGATTTCTGAAAAAGTGTTTAGGTTCCAGAAATTGAGGGGTCCATAGCCTGTTCAAGGCATGCTGGATCTCTACAGTACAGTATATTTCTTAAGAATTGTTTAGATTCCAGAAGCAGCGAGGTTACGTAGCCTGGTCAAGGAGCAGGCTGGATCCTCATTATAAGAGATTCCTGAAAAGCTGTTTAGGAAACCAGAATTGAGAAGTTCCATTGCCTGGTCAAGGAGCAGCTGGATCCACTGTAGTACAGAGGATTTCTGAAAAGCTATTTATGTTCCAGAAATTGAGTGGTCTGTGGCCTAGTCAACACACTGGATCCCTTAAAGTACAGAGAATTTCTGAAAAGCTGTTTGGGTTCCTGGAACTCGTGGGGTCCATGGCCTTGCTCAAGGCAACGCTGGATCCTTGGGTACAGAGGATTTCTGAAAAGCTGCTTAGGTTCCAGAAATCGACAGGGTCCGCATGGCCAAGGCACGCTGGATCCCATGCAGTATAGCGGATTTCTGAAAAACTGTTTAGGTTCCATAAATCAAGGGGTCCGTGGACTGGTCAAGGCAAGCAGGATCAGTTGCCGTGCAGCAGATTTCATAAAAACTGTTTAGGTTCTAGAAATCAAGGGGTCCATGGCTAAGAAGGCACGCTAGATCCTTGCAGTACAGCGGACTTCTGAAGAACTGTTTAGGTTCTGGAACTTGCGGGGTCCATGGCCAGATCATGGTACACTGGATCCCTTGTAGTACAGATTTCAAAAGAACTGTTACCTTCCATTAGCCGTGGGGTGTATGTGGCCTGGTGAGGCATGCTGGATGCCTTGCAGTACAGAGTTTCTGAAGAACTGTTCAGATTCCAGAAACGCTGGGAACCATTGCCAGATGAAGGCACGCTGGATGCCTTGCAGGACAGAGAATTTCTGAAGAACTGTTTGGGTTCCAGAAATTGCAGGGTCCATAGCTGGTCAAGGCACACTGGATCCCTTGCAGAACAGAGGATTTGTGATAAACTGTTGGGTTACAGAAAATTGTGGGCTGTGGCCTGGTCTAGGAACACTGGATCCCTTGCAGTACAAAGGTTTCCTGAAGAACAGATTAGGTTCCAGAAATCAGGCGTATACCGTGGCCTTGTCAAGGAACGCTGTATCACCTGAGTACAGAGGATTTCTGAAAAGCTGTTTGGGTTCCCAGAAATACTGGATCCATGGCCACAGTCAAGGGAGCGCTGGATACCTTGCAGTACAGAGGTTTCTGAACTGTTTAGGTTCCCAGAAATCTGCGGGGTCCATGGCCTGGTCAAGGAACACTGAATCCTTGCAGTACAGAGATTTCTGGCTATTTAGGTTCCAGGAAATCGAGGAGGCTGTCTCTGCCAAGGCAGGCTGGATCCCTAGTGGTACAGAGGTTTCTGAAAACTGTTTTAGGTTCCTTCGAAATCGAGGGGTCGAGTTAACTGGTCAAGGCACGATGGATCCTTCAGCACCGCTGATTTCTGAAAAACTGTTTAGGTTCCATAAATTGAGGGTCCGTGGCCTGGTCAAGGCATCCTGGATCCCTTGTAACACTGCCGCATTTCTGAAGAACTGTTTAGGTTCCAGAAATCGAGGTCTAATGCCCTGGACAAGGCACTCTGGATCCTTGCAGTACCGAGTTTCTGAAGAAATTGTTTTGGTTCCAGATATCAAAGGGTTGGAAAGCCTGGTCAAGGCACACTGGAATGTCTTGCAGTACAAAGGAGTTCCTGAAGAACTGTTAGGTTCAGAGACGCTACGAGGGTCCGTGGCCTGGTCAAGGTACGATAGATCCTTACAGGACAGAAATTACTGAAGAACTGTTTTGCTTCCAGAAATCACAGGGTGTCTGGCCTGGTCAAGATACGCTGGATCCCTTGCAGTACAGAGGATTTCTGAAGAACTGTTTGTGTACCAGAAATAAAGGGCTCCATGGCCTGGTCAAGGCACGCTGGAACCCTTGCAATAGAGAGGATGAAGAACTGTTTAGGTTCCAGACCGTGGGGTCCATGACCTGGTCAAGATGCACGAAGTTCTTGCTGTACAGAGTTTCTGAAAAAATATATAGGTTCCAGAAATCGGGGTGTGTAAATGGTGAAAGCTGGATCACTGCAGAAACAGAGGTTCTAAAATCTTTTAGGTTCCAGAAATTGTGGGGTCCATGGCCTGGTTAAGGCATGCTGGATCCTTAGCAGTTACAGAGGATTTCTGAAAACCTTTTGAGTTCCATAAATTGAGTGGCCCATGGCCTGGTGAAGCATCCTGGATCCTTACGGTACAACCAGATTCTGAAGAACTGGTTTAGGTTCTTGAAATCACGGGTCCCTAACTAGGCAAAACACACTGGATTCCTTGCCAATACAGCGTATTTCTGAATAACTGTTTAGGCTACAGAAATCGCTGGGTCCATCAACCTGGTCAAGACACGCTGGATCACTGCAATACAAAGGATTTCTGAAGAACTGTTTGATTCCAGAAATCACAGATGTGTGGCCTGGTCAAGGCACGCTGGATCCCTTACAGTACAGAGGATTTCTGAAGAATTGTTTAGGTTCCAAAAACCACAGGATCCATGTCATGATCATGGCACGCTGGAACCCTTGCAGTACAGAGGATTTCTGAAGAACTTTTAAAGGTTCAGAAACCACAGGGTCTGTGGCCTGGTCAAGGCACAATGGATCCCTTGCAGTACAGAGGATTTCTGAAGAACTGTTTAGGTTCCAGAAATCAAGGGGTCCGTTGCCTACTCATGGCACTCAGGATCCCTTGCAGTACAAAAGATTTCTGAAGAACTGCTTAGGTTCCAGAAATCACGGGGTGTGTGGCCCGGTCAATGAACGCTGGATCCCTTGCAGTTCATAGGATTTCTGAAAAGCTGTTTAGGTTCCAGAAATTGCATGGTCCATGGCCTTGTCAAGGAATGCTATATCCCTTACAGTACAGAGGATTTCTGAAAAGCTGTTTAGGTTCCAAAAATTGCAGGGTCCATGGCCTGGACAAGACACGCTGGATCCCTTCTGGTACAGAGGATTTCTGAAAAGCTGTTTAGGTTACAGAAATTGTGAGGTCCGTGGGCTGGTCAAGTCATGCTGGATCCATTGCAGTACAACGGATTTTTGAAAAACTGTTTAGGTTCCATCAATCGAGGGATCTGTGGTCTGGTCAATTCATGCTGGATCCCATGCAGTACAGCAGATTTCTGAAGAACTGTTTAGGTTCCAGAAATTGTGGGGTCCAAGTCCTGGTCAAGGCACACTGGATCCCTTGCAGTGCAGTGGATTTCTGAAGAACTTATTAGGTTCCAGACATCCCGGGGTCCATGGCCCAGTCAAGGCACACCGGATCCCGCAGTAGGAGGATTTCTGAAGAAGTGTTTAGGTTCCGGATATCGTGGGTGTGGTCCGTCTAGGCATGCTGGATCCCTTGCAGTACAGAGGATTTCTGAAGAACTGTTTGGGTTCCAGAAATTGATTGGTCCATGGCCTGGTCAACGCACGCTGTATCCTTTGCAGTACAGAGGATTTCTGAAAAGCTGTTTAGGTTCCAGAAATTGCAGGGTCCGTGGCCTGGTCAAGGCACACTGGATCCCTCAGAGTATGGAGGATTTCTGAAGAACTGTTTAGGTTCCAGAAACCACGGGGTCCATGACCTAATCAAGGCATGCTGGATCCCTTTCAGTAAAGAGGATTTCTGAAGAACTGTTTAGGTTCCAGAAACCGCAAGGTCCATGGCAGAGTGCATGTATTGGATCCCTTGCAGTAAAGAGATTTCTGAAGAATAGTTTAGGTTCAAGAAACCCAAGAGGTTCATGGCCTGGTCATGGCCTGCTGGATCCCTTGCAGTACAGAGGATTTCTGAAGAACTGTTTAGGTTCCAGAAACCGCGGGTACATGGCTAGGTCAAGGCAAGCTGGATCTCTTGCAGTACAGAGGATTTCTGAAGAAATGTTTAGGTTCCAGAATTCTTGGGGTCCATGGCCTGGCCAAGGCATGCTGGATCCCTTGTGGTACATGGATTTCTGTAGAACTGTTTAGGTTCTGGAAATCAAGGGGTCTGTGGCCCGGTTAAGGCACGCTGAATCCCTTGCAGTAGAGAGGATTTCTGAAGAACTGTTTAGGTCCCAGAAATCGCGGGGTCCATAGCCTGGTCAAGGAATACTGGATCCCTTGCAGTACAGAGGATTTCTGAAAAGCTGTTTATGTTCCAGAAATCGAGGGGTGTGTGGCATCGTCAAGTCAAGTTGAATCCTCACGCTGTGCAGATCATTCCTGAAAAACTGTTTAGGTTTCAGAAATCGAGGGCTCCATGGCATGGTCAAGGCATGCTGGATGCCTTGTGGTACAGAGGATTTCTGAAAAAGTGTTTAGGTTCCAGAAATTGAGGGGTCCATAGCCTGTTCAAGGCACGCTGGATCTCTTGCAGTACAGTATATTTCTTAAGAATTGTTTAGGTTCCAGAAAACGCGAGGTTCGTAGCCTGGTCAAGGAACGCTGGATCCCTTGCGGTACAGAGGATTTCTGAAAAGCTGTTTAGGCTCCAGAAATCGAGAGTTCCATTGCCTGGTCAAGGAACGCTGGATCCCTTGTAGTACAGAGGATTTCTGAAAAGCTATTTATGTTCCAGAAATTGAGTGGTCTGTGGCCTAGTCAACACACACTGGATCCCTTAAAGTACAGAGAATTTCTGAAAAGCTGTTTAGGTTCCTGAACTCGTGGGGTCCATGGCCTTGTCAAGGCACGCTGGATCCCTTGTGGTACAGAGGATTTCTGAAAAGCTGTTTAGGTTCCAGAAACTGAGGGGTCCATGGCCTGGTCAAGGCAAGCTGGATCCATTGCAGTACTGCAGATTTCTGAAGAATTGTTCAGGTTCCCGAAATCGAGGGGTCCGTGGCCTGATCAAGGCACACTGGATTGCTTAAAGAACAGAGGATTTCTGAAAAGCTGTTTAGGTTCCAGAAATTGGGTGGTCCATGGCCTGGTCAAGGCACGCTGGATACCTTATGGTACAGAGGAACCCTGATAACCTGTTTAGGTTGAAGAAATCAAGGGGTCCATGGCCAGGTCAAGGAAAGCTGTATCCCTTGCAGTACAGAGGATTTCTGAAAAACTGTTTAGGTTGCAGAAATCGAGGGTTCCGTGGCCTGGTCAAGGCACGCTGGATCCCTTGTGGAGCAGAGGACTTCTGAAAAACTGTTTTGGTTCCAGAAATCAAGAGATCCTTGGCCTGTTCAAGGCATGCTGGATCCCTTGCTGTACAGAGGATTTCTGAAAAACTCTTTAGGTTCCAGAAATTGAGGGATCCATGGCCTGGACAAGGCACCCTGGAACCCTTGCAGTACAGCAGATTTTTGAATAACTGTTTGGGTTCCAGAAACTGAGTGGTCCACGGCCTGGTCACTGCACGCTGGATCCCTTGCAGAACAGAGGATTTCTGAAGAACTGATTGGGTTCCAGAAACTGAGTGGTCCATGGCCTGGTCATGGCACGCTGATCCCATGCAGTACAGAGGATTTCTGAAAAGCTGTTTAGGATACAGGAATCAAGGGGTCCATGGCCTGGCCAAGGCACGCTGGATCCCTTGTAGTACAGAGAATTTCTGAAAAGGTGTTTAGTTTCCGAACTCGCAGTGTCCGTGGCCTGGTCAAGCATGCTGGATTCCTTGTGTACAGAGGATTTCTGAAAGCTGCTTAGGTTCCAGAAATCGACGGTCCGTGGTCTCGACCAAGGCACACTGGATCCCATGCAGTATAGGGATTTCTGAAAAACTGTTTAGGTTCCATAAATCAATGGGTCCGTGGACTGGTCAAAACAAGCAGGATCAGTTGCCGTCAGCAGATTTCATAAAAACTGTTTAGGTTCTAGAAATCAAGGGTCCATGGCCTAGAGAAGGCATGCTAGATCCCTTGCAGTACAGCAGACTTCTGAAGAACTGTTTAGCTTGAACTTGCGGGTCCATGGCCAGGTCATGGCACACTGGATCCCTTGTAGTACAGAGAATTTCCAAAGAACTGTTTACCTTCCATTAACCGTGGGGTGTGTGGCCTGGTGAAGGCATGCTGGATGCCTTGCGGTACAGAGGATTTCTGAAGAACTGTTCAGATTCCAGAAACCGCTGGGGCCATTGCCAGATGAAGGCATGCTGGATGACTTGCAGTACAGAGAATTTCTGAAGAACTGTTTGGGTTCCAGAAATTGCGGGTCCGTGGCCTGGTCAAGGCACGCTGGATCCCTTGCAGTACAGAGGATTTGTGATAAACTGTTTAGGTTACAGAAATTGTGGGCTGTGTGGCCTGGTCTAGGAACGCTGGATCCCTTGTAGTATAGAGGATTTCTGATGACCTGATTAGGTTCCAGAAATTGTGGCGTCCGTGGCCTTGTCAAGGAACGCTGTATCCTTTGCAGTAAGTAGGATTTCTGAAAAAACTGTTTATGGTCCAGAAATTGAGGGGTCTGTGACCTGGTCAAGGAATGCTGGAACCCTAGCAGTTCAGAGGATTTCTGAAAAGCTGTTTAGGTTCCAGAAATCAAGGGGTCCGTCACCCAGTCAAGGCATGGTGGATCCCTTGCAGTACAAAAGATTTTTGAAGAACTGCTTAGGTTCCAGAAATCACGGGGTGTGTGGCCCGGTCAATGAACGCTGGATCCCTTGCAGTTCAGAGGATTTCTGAAAAGCTGTTTAGGTTCCAGAAATTGCATGGTCCGTGGCCTTGTCAAGGAATGCTATATCCCTTGCAGTACAGAGGATTTCTGAAAAGCTGTTTAGGTTCCAAAAATTGTGGGGTCCATGGCCTGGACAAGACACGGTGGATCCCCTTCTGGTACAGAGGATTTCTGAAAAGCTGTTTAGGTTACAGAAATTGTGAGGTCCGTGGGCTGGTCAAGTCATGCTGGATCCATTCCAGTACAGCGGATTTCTGAAAAACTGTTTAGGTTCCATCAATCGAGGGATCTGTGGTCTGGTCAATTCATGCTGGATCCCATGCAGTACAGCAGATTACTGAAGAACTGTTTAGGTTCCAGACATTGTGGGGTCCAAGTCCTGGTCAAGGTACACTGGATCCCTTGCAGTGCAGTGGTTCTGAAGAACTTATTAGGTTCCAGACATCAGAGGTCCATGGCCCAGTCAAGGCACACTGGATCCCTTGCAGTACAGAGGATTTCTGAAGAACTGTTTAGGTTCCGGATATTTGTGGGTGTGTGGTCGGTCTAGGCATGCTGGATCCCTTGCAGTACAGAGGTTTCTGAAGAATTGTTTGGGTTCCAGAAATTGATTGGTCCATGGCCTGGTCAACACAGCTGCTTATCCTTTGCAGTACAGAGGATTTCTGAAAAGCTGTTTAGGTTCCAGAAATTGCAGGGTCCGTGGCCTGGTCAAGGCACACTGGATCCCTCAGAGTACGGAGGATTTCTGAAGAACAGTTTAGGTTCCAGAAACCACGGGGTCCATGACCTAATCAAGGCATGCTGGATCCCTTTCAGTAAAGAGGATTTCTGAAGAACTGTTTAGGTTCCAGAAACCGCAAGGTCCATGGGCAGGTGAAGGCATGCTGGATCCCTTGCAGTAAAGAGGATTTCTGAAGAATAGTTTAGGTTCAAGAAACCGCGAGGTTCATGGCCTGGTCATGGCCTGCTGGATCCCTTGCAGTACAGAGGATTTCTGAAGAACTGTTTAGGTTCCAGAAACCACAGGGTCCATGGCTAGGTCAAGGTAAGCTGGATCTCTTGCAGTACAGAGGATTTCTGAAGAAATGTTTAGGTTCCAGAATTCTTGGGGTCCATAGCCTGGCCCAAGGCACGCTGGATCCCTTGTGGTACAAGGATTTCTGAAGAATTGTTTAGGTTCTGGAAATCAAGGGGTCTGTGGCCTGGTTAAGGCACGCTGAATCCCTTGCAGTAGAGAGGATTTCTGAAGAACTGTTTAGGTCCCAGAAATCGCGGGGTCCATAGCCTGGTCAAGGAACACTGGATCCCTTGCAGTACAGAGGATTTCCGAAAAGCTGTTTCTGTTCCAGAAATCGAGGAGTGTGTGGCATCGTCAAGGCAAGCTGGATCCCTCGTGGTGCAGATCATTCCTGAAAAACTGTTTAGGTTTCAGAAATCGAGGGCTTTGTGGCATGGTCAAGGCACGCTGGATCCCTTGCAGTACAGAATATTTCTTAAGAATTGTTTAGGTTCCAGAAAACGCGAGGTTCGTAGCCTGGTCAAGGAACGCTGGATCCCTTACGGTGCAGAGGATTTCTGAAAAGCTGTTTAGGCTCCAGAAATTGAGAGTTCCATTGCCTGGTCAAGGAACACTGGATCCCTGGTACAAAGAGGATTTCTGAAAAGCTATTTATGTTCCAGAAATTGAGTGGTCTGTGGCCTCAGTCAACACACACTGGATCCCTTAAAGTACAGAGAATTTCTGAAAAGCTGTTTAGGTTCCTGAACTCGTGGGGTCCATGGCCTGGTCAAGGCACGCTAGATCCCTTGTGGTACAGAGGATTTCTGAAAAGCTGTTTAGGTTCAAGAAACCGAGGGGTCCATGGCCTGGTCAAGGCAAGCTGGATCCATTGCAGTACTGCAGATTTCTGAAGAATTGTTCAGGTTCCAGAAATCATGGGGTCCGTGGCCCAATCAAGGCACGCTGGATCTCTTAAAGAACACAGGATTTCTGAAAAGCTGTTTAGGTTCCAGAAATTGGGGTGCATGGCCTGGTAAGGCACGCTGGATACCTTATGGTACAGAGGAACCCTGAAAACCTGTTTAGGTTGAAGAAATCGGGGGTCCATGGCCTGGCTGGCAACGCTGTATCCCTTGCAGTACAGAGGATTTCGAAAAACTGTTTAGGTTCCAGAAATCGAGGGTTCCGTGGCCTGGTCAAGGCACGCTGGATCCCTTGTGGAGCAGAGGACTTCTGAAAACTGTTTTGGTTTCAGAAATCAAGAGATCCTTGGCCTGGTCAAGGCATGCTGATCCCTTGCTGTACAGAGGATTTCTGAAAACTTTTAGGTTCCAGAAATTGAGGATCCATGGCCTGGACAAGGCACCCTGGAACCCTTGCAGTACAGCAGATTTTGAATAACTGTTTGGGTTCCAGAAACTGAGTGGTCCACGGCCTGGTCACTGCACGCTGGATCCCTGCAGAACAGAGGATTTCTGAAGAACTGATTGGGTTCCAGAAACTGAGTGGTCCGTGGCTCATGGCACGCTGATCCCTTGCGTACAGAGGATTTCTGAAAAGCTGTTTAGGATGCAGGAATCGAGGGGTCCATGGCCTGGCCAAGGCACGCTGGATCCCTTGTGGTACAGAGAATTTATGAAAAGGTGTTTAGTTTCCAGAACTTGCAGTGTCCGTGGCCTGGTCAAAGCATGCTGGATTCCTTGTGGATCAGAGGATTTCTGAAAAGCTGCTTAGGTTCCAGAAATCGACGGGTCCGTGGCCTGGCCAAGGTACGCTGGATCCCATGCAGTATAGTGGATTTCTGAAAAACTGTTTAGGTTCCATAAATCAAGGTCCGTGGACTGGTCAAGGCAAGCAGGATCAGTTGCCATGCAGCAGATTTCATAAAAACTGTTTAGGTTCTAGAAATCAAGGGGTCCATGGCTCAGAGAAGGCATGCTAGATCCTTTGCAGTACACGGACTTCTGAAGAGCTGTTTAGGTTCTGGAACTTGCGGGGTCCATGGCCAGGTCATGGCACACTGGATCCCTTGTAGTACAGAGAATTTCCAAAGAACTGTTTACCTTCCATTAACCGTGGGGTGTGTGGCCTGGTGAAGGCATGCTGGATGCCTTGCAGTACAGAGGATTTCTGAAGAACTGTTCAGATTCCAGAAACTGCTGGGGCCATTGCCAGATGAAGGCACGCTGGATGCCTTGCAGTATAAAGAATTTCTGAAGAACTGTTTGGGTTCCAGAAATTGCGGGGTCCGTGGCCTGGTCAAGGCACGCTGGATCCCTTGCAGTACAGAGGATTTGTGATAAACTGTTTAGGTTACAGAAATTGTGGGCTGTGTGGCCTGGTCTAGGAACACTGGATCCCTTGCAGTACAGAAGATTTCTGAAGAACTGATTAGGTTCCAGAAATCACAGTGTCCGTGGCCTTGTCAAGGAATGCTGTATCCCTTGCAGTAAGTAGGATTTCTGAAAAACTGTTTGGGGTCCAGAAATCGAGGGGTCTGTGACCTGGTCAAGGAATGCTGGAACCCTAGCAGTTCAGAGGATTTCTGAAAGCTGTTTAGGTTCCAGAAATCAAGGGTCCATCACCCAGACAAGGCATGGTGGATCCCTTGCAGTACTTGAGGATTTCTGAAAAGCTGTTTAGGTTCCAGAAATTGCAGGATCCATGGCCTGATCAAGGAACGCTGAATATTGCATTGAGGATTTCTGAAAAGCTGTTTAGGTTCCAGAAATCACAGGGTCCATGGCCTGGTCAAGGAACACTGAATCCCTTGCAGTACAGAGGATTTCTGAAAAGCTATTTAGGTTCCAGAAATCGAGGGGCTGTGGTCTGGCCAAGGCAGGCTGGATCCCTAGCGGTACAGAGGATTTCTGAAAACCTGTTTAGGTTCTATAAATCGAGGGGTCCATTACCTGGTCAAGGCACAATGGATCCTTGCAGCACAGCGGATTTCTGAAAAACTGTTTAGGTTCCATAAATTGAGGGTCCGTGGCCTGGTCAAGGCATCCTGGATCACTTGTAGTACAGCCGTATTTCTGAAGAACTGTTTAGGTTCCAGAAATCAGGGTCTGTGCCCTGACAAGGCACTCTGGATCCCTTGCAGTACCGAGATTTCTGAAGAACTGTTTGGGTTCCAGATATCAAAGGGTCCGTCGCCTGGTCAAGGCACACTGGAATGCTTGCAGTACAAGGATTTCTGAAGAACTGTTTAGGTTCCAGAAACTGCGGGGTCCGTGGCCTGGTCAAGGTACAATAGATCCCTTGCAGTACAGAGGATTACTGAAGAACTTTTTTGCTTCCAGAAATCACAGGGTGTCTGGCATGGTCAAGGTACACTGGATCCCTTGCAGTACAGAGGATTTCTGAAGAACTGTTTAGGTTCCAGGAGCCGTGGGGTCCATGACCTGGTCAAGGTACGCTGTATTTCTTGCTGTACAGAGGATTTCTGAAGAACTATATCGGTTCCCGAAATCGAGGGGTGTGTGGTGTGGTGAAGGCACTGGGTCCCTTGCAGAACAGAGGATTTCTAGAACATCTTTTAGGTTCCAGAAATTGTGGGGTCCATGGCCTGGTTAAGGCATGCTGGATCCCTTGCGGTACAGAGGATTTCTGAAAACCTTTTTAGTTTCCATAAATTGAGTGGTCCATGGCCTGGTCAAGGCATGCTGGATCCCTTGCAGTATAGCGTATTTCTGAATAACTGTTTAGGCTCCAGAAATCACTGGGTCCATGGCCTGGTCAAGGCATGCTGGATCCCTTGCAGTACAGCGGATTTCTGAAGAACTATTTAGGTTCTTGAAATCGCTGGGTCTATGGCCTGGTCAAGGCATACTGGATCCCTTGCAGTACAAAGGATTTCTGAAGAACTGTTTTGATTCCAGAAATCACAGATGTGTGGCCTGGTCAAGGCACGCTGGATCCCTTGCAGTACAGAGGATTTCTGAAGAATTATTTAGGTTCCAAAACCAGGGGTCCATGTCATGATCAGGGCACGCTGGATCCCTTGCAGTACAGAGGATTTCTGAAGAACTTTTAAGGTTCCAGAAACCACAGGGTCTGTGGACTGGTCAAGGCACAATGGATCCCTTGCAGTACAGAGGATTTCTGAAGAACTGTTTAGGTTCCAGAAATCGAGGGGTCCGTTGCCTACTCATGGCACTCAGGATCCCTTGCAGTACAAAGGATTTCTGAAGAACTGCTTAGGTTCCAGAAATCACGGGGGGGGGGTGTGGCCCGGTCAATGAACGCTGGATCCTTTGCAGTTCAGAGGTTTCTGAAAATCTGTTTAGGTTCCAGAAATTGCATGGTCCATGGCCTTGTCAAGGAAGCTATATCCTTGCAGTACAGAGGATTTCTGAAAAGCTGTTTAGGTTCCAAAATTGCGGGTCCATGGCCTGGACAAGACACGCTGGATCCTTCTGGTAGAGGATTTCTGAAAGCTGTTTAGGTTACAGAAATTGTGAGGTCCGTGGGCTGGTCCAGGTCATGCTGGATCCCTTGCAGTCAGCGGATTTCTGAAAAACTGTTTAGGTTCCATCAATAGAGGATCTGTGGTCTGGTCAATTCATGCTGGATCCATGCAGTACAGCAGATTTCTGAAGAACTGTTTAGGTTCCAGAAATTGTGGGTCCAAGTCCTGGTCAAGGCACACTGGATCCCTTGGAGTGCATGGATTTCTGAAGAACTTAGGTTCCAGACATCACGGGATCCATGGCCCAGTCAAGGCACACTGGATCCCTTGCAGTACAGAGGATTTCTGAAGAACTGTTTAGGTTCCGGATATCGTGGGGTGTGTGGTCCAGTCTAGGCATGCTGGATCCCTTGCAGTACAGAGGATTTCTGAAGAACTGTTTGGGTTCCAGAAATTGATTGGTCCATGGCCTGGTCAACGCACGCTGTATCCTTTGCAGTACAAAGGATTTCTGAAAAGCTGTTTAGGCTCCAGAAATTGCAGGGTCCGTGGCCTAGTCAAGACACACTGGATCCCCTAGAGTACGGAGGATTTCTGAAGAACTGTTAGGTTCCAGAAACCACGGGTCCATGACCTAATCAAGGCATGCTGGATCCCTTTCAATAAAGAGGATTTCTGAAGAACTGTTTAGGGTCCAGAAACCTAAGGTCCATGGGCTGGTGAAGGCATGCTGGATCCCTTGCAGTAAAGAGGATTTCTGAAGAATAGTTTAGGTTCAAGAACCGTAGGTTCATGGCCTGGCTCATGGCCTGCTGGATCCCTTGCAGTACAGAGGATTTCTGAAGAACTGTTTAGGTTCCAGAAACTCGGGGTCCATGATAGGTCAAGGCAAGCTGGATCTCTGCAGTACAGAGGATTTCTGAAGAAATGTTTAGGTTCCAGAATTCTTGGGGTCCATGGCCAGCTAAGGCATGCTGGATCCCTGTGGTACAAGGATTTCTGAAGAACTGTTTAGGTTCTGGAAATCAAGTGGTCTGTGGCCAGTTATGGCACGCTGAATCCCTTGCAGTAGAGAGGATTTCTGAGAAACTGTTTAGGTCCCAGAAATCGGGTCCATAGCCTGGTCAGAATACTGGATCCTTTGTGAGTACAGAGGATTTCTGAAAAGCTGTTTGTGTTCCAGAAATCGAGGGGTGTGGCATCGTCAAGTCAAGCTGAACTCCCGCTGTGCAGATCATTCTGAAAACTGTTTAGGTTTCAGAAATCGAGGGCTCCATGGCATGGTCAAGGCATGCTGGATGCCTTGCGGTACAGAGGATTTCTGAAAAAGTGTTTAGGTTCCAGAAATTGAGGGATCCATAGCCTGTTCAAGGCACGCTGGATCTCTTGCAGTACAGTATATTTCTTAAGAATTGTTTAGGTTCCAGAAAACGCGAGGTTCATAGCCTGGTCAAGGAACGCTGGATCCCTTGCGGTGCAGAGGATTTCTGAAAAGCTGTTTAGGCTCCAGAAATCGAGAGTTCCATTGCCTGGTCAAGGAACGCTGGATCCCTTGTAGTACAGAGGATTTCTGAAAAGCTATTTATGTTCCAGAAATTGAGTGGTCTGTGGCCTAGTCAACACACACTGGATCCCTTAAAGTACAGAGAATTTCTGAAAAGCTGTTTAGGTTCCTGAACTCGTGGGGTCCATGGCCTTGTCAAGGCACGCTGGATCCCTTGTGGTACAGAGGATTTCTGAAAAGCTGTTTAGGTTCCAGAAACTGAGGGGTCCATGGCCTGGTCAAGGCAAGCTGGATCCATTGCAGTACAGCAGATTTCTAAGAATTGTTCAGGTTCCCTGAAATCGGGTCCGTGGTCTGATCAAGGCACACTGGATTGCTTAAAGAACAGAGGATTTCTGAAAAGCTGTTTAGGTTCCAGAAATTGGGTGGTCCATGGCCTGGTCAAGGCACGCTGGATACCTTATGGTACAGAGGAACCCTGATAACCTGTTTTGGTTGAAGAAATCAAGGGTCCATGGCCAGGTCAAGAACGCTGTATCCTTGCAGTACAGAGGATTTTGAAAACTGTTTAGGTTGCAGAAATCGAGGGTTCCGTGGCCTGGTCAAGGCACGCTGGATCCCTTGTGGAGCAGAGGACTTCTGAAAAACTGTTTGGTTCCAGAAATCAAGAGATCCTTGGCCTGTTCAAGGCATGCTGGATCCTTGCTGTACAGAGGATTTCTGAAAACTCTTTGGGTTCCAGAAATTGAGGGATCCATGGCTGGACAAGGCACCTGGAACCCTTGCAGTACAGCAGATTTTGAATAACTGTTTGGGTTCCAGAAACTGAGTGGTCCACGGCCTGGTCACTGCACGCTGGATCCTTGCAGAACAGAGATTTCTGAAGAACTGATTGGGTTCCAGAAACTGAGTGGTCCATGGCCTGGTCATGGCACGCTGATCCCATGCAGTACAGAGGATTTCTGAAAAGCTGTTTAGGATACAGGAATCAAGGGGTCCATGGCCTGGCCAAGGCACGCTGGATCCCTTGTAGTACAGAGAATTTCTGAAAAGGTGTTTAGTTTCCAGAACTCGCAGTGTCCGTGTCCTGGTCAAAGCATGCTGGATTCCTTGCGGTACAGAGGATTTCTGAAAAGCTGCTTAGGTTCCAGAAATCGACGGGTCCGTGGCCTGACCAAGGCACACTGGATCCCATGCAGTATAGCGGATTTCGGAAAAACTGTTTAGGTTCCATAAATCAAGGGTCCGTGGACTGGTCAAAACAAGCAGGATCAGTTGCCGAGCAGCAGATTTCATAAAAACTGTTTAGGTTCTAGAAATCAAGGGTCCATGGCCTAGAAGGCATGCTAGATCCTTGCAGTACAGCAGACTTGAAGAACTGTTTAGCTTCTGAACTTGCGGGGTCCATGGCCAGGTCATGGAACACTGGATCCCTTGTAGTACAGAGAATTTCCAAAGAACTGTTTACCTTCCATTAACCGTGGGGTGTGTGGCCTGGTGAAGGCATGCTGGATGCCTTATGTACAGAGGATTTCTGAAGAACTGTTCAGATTCCAGAAACCGCTGGGGCATTGCCAGATGAAGGCATGCTGGATGACTTGCAGTACAGAGAAATTTCTGAAGAACTGTTTGGTTCCAGAAATTGCGGGTCCGTGGCCTGGTCAAGGCACGCTGGATCCCTTGCAGTACAGAGGATTTGTGATAAACTGTTTAGGTTACAGAAATTGTGGCTGTGTGGCCTGGTCTAGGAACGCTGGATCCCTTGTAGTATAGAGGATTTCTGATGACCTGATTAGGTTCCAGAAATCGTATGCGTCGGTGGCCTTGTCAAGGACGCTGTATCCTTTGCAGTAAGTAGGATTTCTGAAAAACTGTTTATGGTCCAGAAATTGAGGGTCTGTGACCTGGTCAAGGAATGCTGGAACCTCAGTTCTGGAGGATTTCTGAAAAGCTGTTTAGGTTCCAGAAATCAAGGGTCCAGTCACCCAGTCAAGGCATGGTGGATCCTTGCAGTACTGAGGATTTCTGAAAAGCTGTTTAGGTTCCAGAAATTGCAGGATCCTTGGCCTGATCAAGGAACACTGAATACCTAGCAGTACAGAGGATTTCTGAAAAGCTGTTTAGGTTCCAGAAATCGTGGTGTCCATGGCCTGGTCAAGGAACACTGAATCCCTTGCAGTACAGAGGATTTCTGAAAAGCTATTTAGGTTCCAGAAATTGAGGGGCTGTGGTCTGGCCAAGGCAGACTGGATCCCTAGCAGTACAGAGGATTTCTGAAGAACTGTTTAGGTTCCAGAAATCGAGGGGTCCGTTGCCTACTCATGGCACTCAGGATCCCTTGCAGTACAAAAGATTTCTGAAGAACTGCTTAGGTTCCAGAAATCACGGGGTGTGTGGCCCGGTCAATGAACGCTGGATCCCTTGCAGTTCAGAGGATTTCTGAAAAGCTGTTTAGGTTCCAGAAATTGCATGGTCCATGGCCTTGTCAAGGAATGCTATATCCCTTGCAGTACAGAGGATTTCTGAAAAGCTGTTTAGGTTCCAAAAATTGTGGGGTCCATGGCCTGGACAAGACACGGTGGATCCCTTCTGGTACAGAGGATTTCTGAAAAGCTGTTTAGGTTACAGAAATTGTGAGGTCCGTGGGCTGGTCAAGTCATGCTGGATCCATTCCAGTACAGCGGATTTCTGAAAAACTGTTTAGGTTCCATCAATCGAGGGATCTGTGGTCTGGTCAATTCATGCTGGATCCCATGCAGTACAGCGGATTACTGAAGAACTGTTTAGGTTCCAGACATTGTGGGGTCCAAGTCCTGGTCAAGGTACACTGGATCCCTTGCAGTGCAGTGGATTTCTGAAGAACTTATTAGGTTCCAGACATCGCGGGGTCCATGGCCCAGTCAAGGCACACTGGATCCCTTGCAGTACAGAGGATTTCTGAAGAACTGTTTAGGTTCCGGATATTGTGGGGTGTGTGGTCCGGTCTAGGCATGCTGGATCCCTTGCAGTACAGAGGATTTCTGAAGAATTGTTTGGGTTCCAGAAATTGATTGGTCCATGGCCTGGTCAACGCACGCTGTATCCTTTGCAGTACAGAGGATTTGTGAAAAGCTGTTTAGGTTCCAGAAATTGCAGGGTCCGTGGCCTGGTCAAGGCACACTGGATCCCTCAGAGTACGGAGGTTTTCTGAAGAACTGTTTAGGTTCCAGAAACCACGGGGTCCATGACCTAATCAAGGCATGCTGGATCCCTTTCAGTAAAGAGGATTTCTGAAGAACTGTTTAGGTTCCAGAAACCGCAAGGTCCATGGGCAGGTGAAGGCATGCTGGATCCCTTGCAGTAAAGAGGATTTCTGAAGAATAGTTTAGGTTCAAGAAACCGCGAGGTTCATGGCCTGGTCATGGCCTGCTGGATCCCTTGCAGTACAGAGGATTTCTGAAGAACTGTTTAGGTTCCAGAAACCACAGGGTCCATGGCTAGGTCAAGGTAAGCTGGATCTCTTGCAGTACAGAGGATTTCTGAAGAAATGTTTAGGTTCCAGAATTCTTGGGGTCCATAGCCTGGCCAAGGCACGCTGGATCCCTTGTGGTACAAGGATTTCTGAAGAACTGTTTAGGTTCTGGAAATCAAGGGGTCTTGGCTGGTTAAGGCACGCTGAATCCCTTGCAGTAGAGAGGATTTCTGAAGAACTGTTTAGGTCCCAGAAATCACGGGGTCCATAGCCTGGTCAAGGAACACTGGATCCCTTGCAGTACAGAGGATTTCCGAAAAGCTGTTTCTGTTCCAGAAATCGAGGAGTGTGTGGCATCGTCAAGGCAAGCTGGATCCCCCGTGGTGCAGATCATTCCTGAAAAACTGTTTAGGTTTCAGAAATCGAGGGCTTTGTGGCATGGTCAAGGCACGCTGGATCCCTTGCAGTACAGAATATTTCTTAAGAATTGTTTAGGTTCCAGAAAACGCGAGGTTCATAGCCTGGTCAAGGAACGCTGGATCCCTTCCGGTGCAGAGGATTTCTGAAAAGCTGTTTAGGCTCCAGAAATTGAGAGTTCCATTGCCTGGTCAAGGAACACTGGATCCCCTGTAGTACAGAGGATTTCTGAAAAGCTATTTATGTTCCAGAAATTGAGTGGTTTGTGGCCTAGTCAACACACACTGGATCCCTTAAAGTACAGAGAATTTCTGAAAAGCTGTTTAGGTTCCTGAACTCGTGGGGTCCATGGCCTGGCAAGGCACGCTAGATCCCTTGTGGTACAGAGGATTTCTGAAAAGCTGTTTAGGTTCAAGAAACCGAGGGGTCCATGGCCTGGTCAAGGCAAGCTGGATCCATTGCAGTACTGCAGATTTCTGAAGAATTGTTCAGGTTCCAGAAATCATTGGGGTCCGTGGCCCAATCAAGGCACGCTGGATCTCTTAAAGAACACAGGATTTCTGAAAAGCTGTTTAGGTTCCAGAAATTGGGGGGTACATGGCCTGGTCAAGGCACGCTGGATACCTTATGGTACAGAGGAACCCTGAAAACCTGTTTAGGTTGAAGAAATCGAGGGGTCCGCGGCCTGGTCAAGGCACGCTGTATCCCTTGCAGTACAGAGGATTTCTGAAAAACTGTTTAGGTTCCAGAAATCGAGGGTTCCATGGCCTGGTCAAGGCACGCTGGATCCCTTGTGGAGCAGTGGACTTCTGAAAAACTGTTTTGGTTTCAGAAATCAAGAGATCCTTGGCCTGGTCAAGGCATGCTGGATCCCTTGCTGTACAGAGGATTTCTGAAAATCTTTAGGTTCCAGAAATTGAGGGATCCATGGCCTGGACAAGGCACCCTGGAACCCTTGCAGTACAGCAGATTTTGAATAACTGTTTGGGTTCCAGAAACTGAGGGTCCACGGCCTGGTCACTGCACGCTGGATCCCTTGAAGAACAGAGGATTTCTGAAGAACTGATTGGGTTCCAGAAACTGAGTGGTCCGTGGCCTGGTCATGGCACGCTGATCCCTTGCACAGAGGATTTCTGAAAAGCTGTTTAGGATGCAGGAATCGAGGGGTCCATGGCCTGGCCAAGGCACGCTGGATCCCTTGTAGTACAGAGAATTTATGAAAAGGTGTTTAGTTTCCAGAACTTGCAGTGTCCGTGGCCTGGTCAAAGCATGCTGGATTCCTTGTGGATCAGAGGATTTCTGAAAAGCTGCTTAGGTTCCAGAAATCGACGGGTCCGTGGCCTGGCCAAGGTACGCTGGATCCCATGCAGTATAGTGGATTTCTGAAAAACTGTTTAGGTTCCATAAATCAAGGGGTCCGTGGACTGGTCAAGGCAAGCAGGATCAGTTGCCATGCAGCAGATTTCATAAAAACTGTTTAGGTTCTAGAAATCAAGGGGTCCATGGCCTAGAGAAGGCATGCTAGATCCTTTGCAGTACAGCGGACTTCTGAAGAGCTGTTTAGGTTCTGGAACTTGCAGGGTCCATGCCCAGGTCATGGCACACTGGATCCCTTGTAGTACAGAGAATTTCCAAAGAACTGTTTACCTTCCATTAACCGTGGGGTGTGTGGCCTGGTGAAGGCATGCTGGATGCCTTGCAGTACAGAGGATTTCTGAAGAACTGTTCAGATTCCAGAAACTGCTGGGGCCATTTCCAGATGAAGGCACGCTGGATGCCTTGCAGTATAAAGAATTTCTGAAGAACTGTTTGGGTTCCAGAAATTATGGGTCCGTGGCCTGGTCAAGGCAGCTGGATCCCTTGCAGTACAGAGATTTGTGATAAACTGTTTAGGTTACAGAAATTGTGGGCTGTGTGGCCTGGTCTAGGAACACTGGATCCCTTGCAGTACAGAAGATTTCTGAAGAACTGATTAGGTTCCAGAAATCACAGTGTCCGTGGCCTTGTCAAGGAATGCTGTATCCCTTGCAGTAAGTAGGATTTCTGAAAAACTGTTTGGGGTCCAGAAATCGAGGGGTCTGTGACCTGGTCAAGGAATGCTGGAACCCTAGCAGTTCAGAGGATTTCTGAAAAGCTGTTTAGGTTCCAGAAATCAAGGGGTCCATCACCCAGACAAGGCATGGTGGATCCCTTGCAGTACTGAGGATTTCTGAAAAGCTGTTTAGGTTCCAGAAATTGCAGGATCCATGGCCTGATCAAGGAACGCTGAATACATTGCAGTACAGAGGATTTCTGAAAAGCTGTTTAGGTTCCAGAAATCACAGGGTCCATGGCCTGGTCAAGGAACACTGAATCCCTTGCAGTACAGAGGATTTCTGAAAAGCTATTTAGGTTCCAGAAATCGAGGGGCTGTGGTCTGGCCAAGGCAGGCTGGATCCCTAGCGGTACAGAGGATTTCTGAAAACCTGTTTAGGTTCTATAAATCGAGGGGTCCATTACCTGGTCAAGGCACAATGGATCCTTGCAGCACAGCGGATTTCTGAAAAACTGTTTAGGTTCCATAAATTGAGGGGTCCGTGGCCTGGTCAAGGCATCCTGGATCACTTGTAGTACAGCGTATTTCTGAAGAACTGTTTAGGTTCCAGAAATCGGGGGGTCTGTGCCCTGGACAAGGCACTCTGGATCCCTTGCAGTACCGAGGATTTCTGAAGAACTGTTTGGGTTCCAGATATCAAAGGGTCCGTCGCCTGGTCAAGGCACACTGGAATGCTTGCAGTACAAAGGATTTCTGAAGAACTGTTTAGGTTCCAGAAACTGCGGGGTCCGTGGCCTGGTCAAGGTACAATAGATCCCTTGCAGTACAGAGGATTACTGAAGAACTTTTTTGCTTCCAGAAATCACAGGGTGTCTGGCATGGTCAAGGTACACTGGATCCCTTGCAGTACAGAGGATTTCTGAAGAACTGTTTAGGTTCCAGGAGCCGTGGGGTCCATGACCTGGTCAAGGTACGCTGTATTTCTTGCTGTACAGAGGATTTCTGAAGAACTATATCGGTTCCAGAAATCGAGGGGTGTGTGGTGTGGTGAAGGCACGCTGGGTCCCTTGCAGAACAGAGGATTTCTGAACATCTTTTTAGGTTCCAGAAATTGTGGGGTCCATGGCCTGGTTAAGGCATGCTGGATCCCTTGCGGTACAGAGGATTTGTGAAAACCTTTTTAGTTTCCATAAATTGAGTGGTCCATGGCCTGGTCAAGGCATGCTGGATCCCTTGCAGTACAGCGTATTTCTGAATAACTGTTTAGGCTCCAGAAATCACTGGGTCCATGGCCTGGTCAAGGCATGCTGGATCCCTTGCAGTACAGCGGATTTCTGAAGAACTATTTAGGTTCTTGAAATCGCTGGGTCTATGGCCTGGTCAAGGCATACTGGATCCCTTGCAGTACAAAGGATTTCTGAAGAACTGTTTTGATTCCAGAAATCACAGATGTGTGGCCTGGTCAAGGCACGCTGGATCCCTTGCAGTACAGAGGATTTCTGAAGAATTATTTAGGTTCCAAAAACCGCGGGGTCCATGTCATGATCAGGGCACGCTGGATCCCTTGCAGTACAGAGGATTTCTGAAGAACTTTTAAGGTTCCAGAAACCACAGGGTCTGTGGACTGGTCAAGGCACAATGGATCCCTTGCAGTACAGAGGATTTCTGAAGAACTGTTTAGGTTCCAGAAATCGAGGGGTGTGGTCCTCACATGAACACTGAGATCCCTTGCAGTTCGAGTGATTTGAGAAATCTGTTTAGGTTCCAGAAATTGCATGGTCCTGGCCCTGTCAAGGAATGCTATATCCTTGCAGTACAGAGGATTTCGAAAAGCTGTTTAGGTTCCAAAATTATGGGACTATGGCCTGGACAAGACACGCTGGATCCCTTCTGGTAGAGAGGATTTCTGAAAGCTGTTTAGGTTACAGAAATTGTGAGGTCCGTGGGCTGGTCAAGTCATGCTGGATCCCTTGCAGTACAGCGGATTTCTGAAAAACTGTTTAGGTTCCATCAATAGAGGGATCTGTGGTCTGGTCAATTCATGCTGGATCCCATGCAGTACAGCAGATTTCTGAAGAACTGTTTAGGTTCCAGAAATTGTGGGGTCCAAGTCCTGGTCAAGGCACACTGGATCCCTTGCAGTGCAGTGGATTTCTGAAGAACTTAGGTTCCAGACATCACGGGATCCATGGCCCAGTCAAGGCACACTGGATCCCTTGCAGTACAGAGGATTTCTGAAGAACTGTTTAGGTTCCGGATATCGTGGGGTGTGTGGTCCAGTCTAGGCATGCTGGATCCCTTGCAGTACAGAGGATTTCTGAAGAACTGTTTGGGTTCCAGAAATTGATTGGTCCATGGCCTGGTCAACGCACGCTGTATCCTTTGCAGTACAAAGGTTTCTGAAAACTGTTTGGGCTCCAGAAATTGCAGGGTCCGTGGCCTCAGTCAAGACACACTGGATCCTCAGAGTACGGAGGATTCGAAGAACTGTTTAGGTTCCAGAAACCACGGGGTCCATGACCTAATCAAGGCATGCTGGATCCCTTTCAATAAAGAGGATTTCTGAAGAACTGTTTAGGGTCCAGAAACCGCAAGGTCCATGGGCTGGTGAGGCATGCTGGATCCCTTGCAGTAAAGAGGATTTGAAGAATAGTTTAGGTTCAAGAAACTTGAGGTTCATGGCCTGGTCATGGCCTGCTGGATCCTTGCAGTACAGAGGATTTCTGAAGACTGTTTAGGTTCCAGAAACCGTGGGTCCATGACTAGGTCAGGCATGCTGGATCTCTTGCAGTACAGAGGATTTCTGAAGAAATGTTTAGGTTCCAGAATTCTTGGGGTCCATGGCCTGGCCAAATGCTGGATCCTTGTGGTACAAGGATTTCTGAAGAACTGTTTAGGTTCTGGAAATCAAGGGGTCTGTGTCCGTTAAGGCACACTGAATCCCTTGCAGTAGAGAGGATTTCTGAAGAACTGTTAGGTCGCAGAAATCGTGGAGTCCATAGCCTGGTCAAGGAACACTGATCCCTTGCAGGCACAGGAGGATTTCTGAAAAGCTGTTTATGTTCCAGAAATCGAGGGGTGTGTATTGTCAAGGCAAGCTGGATCCAAGCTGTGCAGACTATTCTGAAAACTGTTTAGGTTTCGGAAATCAGGGTCTGCAGATGGTCAAGGCATGCTGATGCCTTTGTGGTACAGAGGATTTCTGAAAAAGTGTTTAGGTTCCAGAAATTGAGGGTCCATAGCCTGTTCAAGGCACGCTGATCCCTTGGTACAGTATATTTCTAAGAATTGTTTAGGTTCCAGAAAGCGAGGTTCGGAGCCTGTCAAGGAAGCCTGGATCCCTTGCGGTACAGAGGATTTCTGAAAAGCTGTTTAGGCTCCAGAAATCGAGAGTTCCATTGCCTGGTCAAGGAACGCTGGATCCCTTGTAGTACAGAGGATTTCTGAACGCTATTTATGTTCCAGAAATTGAGTGGTCTGTGGCCTAGTCAACACACACTGGATCCCTTTAAAGTACAGAGAATTTCGAAAGCTGTTTAGGTTCCTGAACTCTGGGGTCCATGGCCTGGTCAATGCACGCTGGATCCCTTGTGGTACAGAGGATTTCTGAAAAGCTGTTTAGGTTCGAGAAACCGAGGGGTCCATGGCCTGGTCAAGGCAAGCTGGATCCATTGCAGTACTGAAGATTTCTGAAGAATTGTTCAGGTTCCCGAAATCGCAGGGTCCGTGGCCTGATCAAGGCACACTGGATGCCTTATGGTACAGAGGAACCCTGAAAACCTGTTTAGGTTGAAGAAATCAAGGGGTCCGCAGCCTGGTCAAGGCACGCTGTATCCCTTGCAGTACAGAGGATTTCTGAAAAACTGTTTAGGTTCCAGAAATCGAGGGTTCAGTGGCCTGGTCAAGGCACGCTGGATCCTTTGTGGAGCAGAGGACTTCTGAAAAACTGTTTTGGTTCCAGAAATCAAGAGATCCTTGGCCTGGTCAAGGCACCCTGGAACCCTTGCAGTAAAGCAGATTTTTGAATAACTGTTTGGGTTCCAGAAACTGAGTGGTCCACGGCCTGGTCACTGCACGCTGGATCCCTTGCAGAACAGAGGATTTCTGAAGAACTGATTGGGTTCCAGAAATTGAGTGGTCCGTGGCCTGGTCATGGCACGCTGATCCCTTGCAGTACAGAGGATTTCTGAAAAGCTGTTTAGGTCCAGGAATAGAGGGGTCCATGGCCTGGCCAAGGCACGCTGGATCCCTTGTAGTACAGAGAATTTCTGAAAAGGTGTTTAGTTTCCAGAACTCGCAGTGTCCGTGGCCTGGTCAAAGCATGCTGGATTCCTTGCGGTACAGAGGATTTCTGAAAAGCTGCTTAGGTTCCCGAAATCGAGGGGTCCGTGGCCTGGCCAAGGCACGCTGGATCCCATGCAGTACAGCGGATTTCTGAAAAACTGTTTAGGTTCCATAAATCAAGAGGTCCATGGACTGGTCAAGGCAAGCAGGATCAGTTGCCGTGCAGCAGATTTCATAAAAACTGTTTAGGTTCTAGAAATCAAGGGGTCCATGGCCTAGAGAAGGCACGCTAGATCCCTGGCAGTACAGCGGACTTCTGAAGAACTGTTTAGGTTCTGGAACTTTCGGGGTCCATGGCCAGGTCATGGCACACTGGATCCCTTGTAGTACAGAGAATTTCCAAAGAACTGTTTACCTCCATTAACCGTGGGGGTGGTCCTGGAAGGTGCTGATGCCTTGTGTACAGAGGATTTCTGAAGAACTATTCAGAATCCAGAAACCTGGCGCCATTGCCAGATGAAGGCACGCTGGATGCCTTGCAGTACAGAGAATTTCTGAAGAACTGTTTGGGTTCCAGAAATTGCGGGGTCCATGGCCTGGTCAAGGCACGCTGGATCCCTTGCAGTACAGAGGATTTGTGATAAACTGTTTAGGTTACAGAAATTGTGGGCTGTGTGGCCTGGTCTAGGAACGCTGTATCTCTTGCAGTACAAAGGATTTCTGAAGAACTGATTAGGTTCCAGAAATCACGGCGTCCGTGGCCTTGTCAAGGAACGCTGTATCCCTTGCAGAAAGTAGGATTTCTGAAAAACTGTTTGGGGTCCAGAAATTGAGGGGTCTGTGACCTGGTCAAGGAATGCTGGAACCCTAGCAGTTCAGAGGATTTCTGAAAAGCTGTTTAGGTTCCAGAAATCAAGGGGTCCGTCGCCCAATCAAGGCATGGTGGATCCCTTGCAGTACTGAGGATTTCTGAAAAGCTGTTTAGGTTCCAGAAATTGCAGGATCCATGGCCTGATCAAGGAACACTGAATACCTTGCAGTACAGAGGATTTCTGAAAACCTGTTTAGGTTCTATAAATCGAGGGGTCCATTACCTGGTCAAGGCACAATGGATCCTTGCAGCAAAGCGATTTTCTGAAAAACTGTTTAGGTTCCATAAATTGAGGGGTCCATGGCCTGGTCAAGGCATCCTGGATCACTTGTGGTACAGTGTATTTCTGAAGAACTGTTTAGGTTCCAGAAATCGGAGGTCTATTACCCTGGACAAGGCACTCTGGATCCCTTGCAGTACTGAGGATTTCTGAAGAACTGTTTGGGTTCCAGATATCAAAGGTCCGTCGCCTGGTCAAGGCACACTGGACAGCTTGCGGTACAAAGGTTTCTGAAGAACTGTTTGGTTCCAGAAACAGGTGTCCGTGGTCTGGTCAAGGTACAATAGATCCCTTGCAGTACAGAGGATTACTGAAGAACTTTTTTGCTTCCAGAAATCACAGGGTGTCTGGCATGGTCAAGTACGCTGGATCCCTTGCAGTACAGAGAGATTTCAAGAACTGTTTGTGTACCAGAAATCAAGGGCCCATGGCCTGAGTCAAGGCACGCTGGAACCCTTGCACCGAGGAGGATTTTGAAGAACTGTTTAGGTTCCAGGAGCCGTGGGGTCCATGACCTGGTCAAGGTACGCTGTATTTTTGTTGTACAGAGGATTTCTGAAGAACTATATAGGTTCCAGAAATCGAGGGGTGTGTGGTGTGTGGTGAAGGCACATGGATCCTTGCAGAACAGAGGATTTCTGAAATCTTTTAGGTTCCAGTAATTATGGGGTCCATGGCCTGTTTAGGCATGTGGATCCCTTTGCGGTACAGAGGATTTCTAAAACCTTTTGGTTTCCAAATTGAGTGGTCCATGGCCTGGTCAAGGCATGGATCCCTGCAGTACAGTGTATCTTCTGAATAACTGTTTAGGCTCCAGAAATCGCTGGGTCCATGGCTCAAGTACATGCTGGATCCCTTGCAGTACAAAGGATTTCTGAAGAACTGTTTTGATTCCAGAAATCACAGATGTGTGGCCTGGTCAAGGCACGCTGGATCCCTTGCAGTACAAAGGATTTCTGAAGAATTGTTTAGGCTCCAAAATCTGTGGGGTCCATGTCATGATCAGGGCACACTGGAACCCTTGCAGTACAGAGGATTTCTGAAGAACTTTTGAGGTTCCAGAAACCACAGGGTCTGGGGCTTGGCCAAGGCACAATGGATCCCTTGCAGTACAGAGGATTTCTGAAGAACTGTTTAGGTTCCAGAAATCGAGGGGTCCATTGCCTACTCATGGCACTCAGGATCCCTTGCTGTACAAAGATTTCTGAAGAACTGCTTAGGTTCCAGAAATCACGGGGGTGTGTGGCCCGGTCAATGAACGCTGGATCCCTTGCAGTTCAGAGGATTTCTGAAAAGCTGTTTAGGTTCCAGAAATTGCATGGTCCATGGCCTTGTCAAGGAATGCTATATCCCTTGCAGTACAGAGGATTTCTGAAAAGCTGTTTAGGTTCCAAAAATTGCGGGGTCCATGGCCTGGACAAGACACGCTGGATCCCTTCTGGTACAGAGGATTTCTGAAAAGCTGTTTAGGTTACAGAAATTGTGAGGTCTGTGGGCTGGTCAAGTCATGCTGGATCCATTGCAGTACAGCGGATTTCTGAAAAACTGTTTAGGTTCCATCAATTGAGGGATCTGTGGTCTGGTCAATTCATGCTGGATCCCATGCAGTACAGCAGATTTCTGAAGAACTGTTTAGGTTCCAGAAATTGATTGGTCCATGGCCTGGTCAACGCACGCTGTATCCTTTGCAGTACAGAGGATTTCTGAAAAGCTGTTTAGGTTCCAGAAATTGCAGGGTCCGTGGCCTGGTCAAGACACACTGGATCCCTCAGAGTACGAAGGATTTCTGAAGAACTGTTTAGGTTCCAGAAACCACGGGGTCCATGACCTAATCAAGGCATGCTGGATCCCTTTCAGTAAAGAGGATTTCTGAAGAATTGTTTAGGTTCCTGAAACCACAAGGTCCATGGGCTGGTGAAGGCATGCTGGATCCCTTGCAGTAAAGAGGATTTCTGAAGAATAGTTTAGGTTCAAGAAACCGCGAGGTTCATGGTCTGGTCAGATCTGCTGGATCCCTTGCAGTACAGAGGATTTCTGAAGAACTGTTTGGTTCCAGAAACTGCGGGTCCATGGCTAGGTCAAGGCAAGCTGGAACCTTGCAGTACAGAGGATTTCTGAAGAAATGTTTAGGTTCCAGAATTCTTGGGTCCATGGCCTGGCCAAGACACGCTGGATCCTTTGTGGTACAAGGATTTCTGAAGAACCGTTTAGGTTCTGGAAATCAAGGAGTCTGTGGTCTGTTAAGGCAACGCTGAATCCCTTGCAGTAGAGAGGATTTCTGAAGAACTGTTTAGGTCCCAGAAATCGCTGGGGTCCATAGCCTGGTCAAGGAACACTGGATCCCTTGCAGTACAGAGGATTTCTGAAAAGCTGTTTATGTTCCAGAAATTGAGGGGTGTGTGGCGTCGTCAAGGCAAGCTGGATCCCACGCGGTACAGATCATACCTGAAAAACTGTTTAGGTTTCAGAAACCGAGGGTCTGCGGGTACAGGTTGTCATGCGTTGATGCCTTGCGTACAGAGGATTTCTGAAAAAGTGTTTAGGTTCCAGAAATTTAGGGTCTTAGCCTGTTCAAGGTCACGCTGGATCCCTTGCAGTACAGTATATTTCTTAAGAATTGTTTAGGTTCCAGAAAACGCGAGGTGTCTGAGAGCCTGGTCAAGGAACGCTGGATCCCTTGCGTGCAGAGGATTTCTGAAAAGCTGTTTAGGCTCCAGAAATCGAGAGTTCCATTGCCTGGTCAAGGAACGCTGGATCCCTTGTAGTACAGAGGATTTCTGAAAAGCTATTTATGTTCCAGAAATTGAGTGGTCTGTGGCCTAGTCAACACACACTGGATCCCTTAAAGTACAGAGAATTTCTGAAAAGCTGTTTAGGTTCCTGAACTCATGGGGTCCATGGCCTGGTCAAGGCACGCTGGATCCCTTGTGGTACAGAGGATTTCTGAAAAGCTGTTTAGGTTCCAGAAACCGAGGGGTCCATGGCCTGGTCAAAGCAAGCTGGATCCATTGCAGTACTGCAGATTTCTGAAGAATTGTTCAGGTTCCAGAAATCGCAGGGTCCGTGGGCCTGATCAAGGCACACCTGATCGCTTAAAGAACAGAGGATTTCTGAAAGTGTTTAGGTTCCAGAAATTAGGGGGTCCATGGCCTGGTCAAGGCACGCTGGATACCTTGTGGTACAGAGGAACCCTGAAAACCTGTTTAGGTTGAAGAAATCAAGGGTCCGCGCCTGGTCAAGGACACGCCAGTATCCTTGCAGTACAGAGATTTCTGAAAAACTGTTTAGGTTCCAGAAATCGAGGGTTCCGTGGCCTGGCCAAGGCACGCTGGATCCCTTGTGGAGCAGAGGACTTCGAAAACCAGTTTTGGTTCCAGAAATCAAGAGATCCTTGGCCTGGTCAAGGCATGCTGGATCCCTTGCTGTACAGAGGATTTCTGAAAAACTCTTTAGGTTCCAGAATTGTGGATCCATGGCCTGAAAGAAGGCACCTGTGAACCTTTCAGCAGCAGATTTTTGAATAACTGTTTGGGTTCCAGAAACTGAGTGGTCCACGGCCTGGTCACTGCACGCTGGATCCCTTGCAGAACAGAGGATTTCTGAAGAACTGATTGGGTTACAGAAACTGAGTGGTCCGTGGCCTGGTTAAGGCATGCTGGATCCCTTACGGTACAGAGGATTTCTGAAAACCTTTTTAGTTTCCATAAATTGAGTGGTCCATGGCCTGGTCAAGGCATGTTGGATCCCTTGCAGTACAGCGGATTTCTGAAGAACTGTTTAGGTTCTTGAAATCGCCGGGTCTCTGGCCTGGTCAAGGCACACTGGATTCCTTGCTGTACAGCGTATTTCTGAATAACTGTTTAAGCTCCAGAAATCGCTGGGTCCATGGCCTGGTCAAGGCATGCTGGATCCCTTGCAGTACAAAGGATTTCTGAAGAACTGTTTTGATTCCAGAAATCACAGATGTGTGGCCTGGTCAAAGCACGCTTGATCCCTTGCAGTACAGAGGATTTCTGAAGAATTGTTTAGGTTCCAAAACCGCTGGTCCATGTCATGATCATGGCACGCTGATCCTTGCAGTACAGAGGATTTGAAGAACTTTTATGTTCCAGAAACCACAGGGTCTGTGGCCTGTCAAGGCACAATGGATCCCTTGCAGTACAGCGGATTTCTGAAAACTGTTTAGGTTCCATAAATCAAGAGGGTCCGTGGACTGGTCAAGGCTAGCAGGATCAGTTGCCATGCAGCAGATTTCATAAAAACTGTTTGAGGTTCTAGAAATCAAGGGTCCATGGCCTAGAGAAGGCACGCTAGATCCCTTGCAGTACAGCAGACTTCGAAGAACTGTTTAGGTTCTGAACTTTCGGGTCAATGGCCGGTCATGGCACACTGGATCCCTTGTAGTGCAGAGAATTTCCAAAGAACTGTTTACCTTCCATTAACCGTGGGGTGTGTCTGGTGAAGGCATGCTGGATGCCTTGCAGTACAAGAGGATTTCTGAAGAACTGGTCAGATTCCAGAAACCGCTGGGGCCATTTGCAGATGAAGGCACACTGGATGCCTTGCAGTACAGAGAATTTCTGAAGAACTGTTGGGTTCCAGAAATTGTGCGGGTCCGTGGCTCGTCAAGGCACGCTGGATCCCTTTGCAGTACAGAGGATTTGTGATAAACTGTTTAGGTTACAGGAACTTTGTGGGGCTGTGTGGTCTGGTCTAGGACGCTGGATCCCTTGTAGTACAAAGGATTTCTGAAGAACTGAGTAGGTTCGAAATCATGGCGTCTGTGGCCTTGTCAAGGAATGCTGTATCTCTTGCAGAAGTAGGATTTCTGAAAACTGTTTGGGGTCCAGAAATCAAGGGTCTGTGACCTGGTCAAGGAATGTTGGAACCCTAGCAGTTCAGAGAGGATTTCTGAAAAGCTGTTTAGGTTCCAGAAATCAAGGGGTCCACGCCGTCAAGGCATGGTGGATCCCTTGCAGTACTGAGGATTTCTGAAAAGCTGTTTAGGTTCCAGAAATTGCAGGATCCATGGCCTGATCAGGAACACTGAATACCTTGTAATACAGAGAATTTCTGAAAAGCTGTTTAGGTTCCAGAAATCGCGGGGTCCATGGCCTGGTCAAGGAACACTGAATCCCTTGTAGTACAGAGATTTCTTGAAAAGCTATTTAGGTTCCAGAAATCGAGGGGTTGTGTCTGGCCAAGGCAGGCTGGATCCCTAAGTGGCATAGAAGATTTCTGAAAACCTGTTTAGGTTCCATAAATCGTGGGGTCTGTTACCTGGTCAAGGCACAATGGATCCTTGCAGCACAGCGATTTCTGAAAAACTGTTTAGGTTCCATAAATTGAGGGGTCCGTGGCCTGGTCAAAGCATCCTGGATCCCTTGTAGAACAGCGTATTTCTGAAGAACTGTTTAGGTTCCAGAAATCGGGGGTTCTGTGCCTGGACAAGGCACTCTGGATCCCTTTGCAGTATTGAGGATTTCTGAAGAACTGTTTAGGGTTCCAGATATCAAAGGGGTCCATCGCCTGGTCAAGGCACACTGAAGCGCTGGCAGTACAAAGGATTTCTGAAAGAACTGTTTAGGTTCCAGAAACTGCGGGTCCGTGTCCTGGTCAAGGTATCGCATAGATCCTTGCAGTACAGAGGATTACTGAAGAACTGTTTTGCTTCCAGAAATCACAGGGTGTCTGGCCTGGTCAAGGTACGCTGGATCCCTTGCAGTACAGAGGATTTCTGAAGAACTGTTTGTGTACCAGAAATCAAGGGCTCCATGGCCTGGTCAAGGCACACTGGAACCCTTGCAATCGAGAGGATTTCTGAAGAACTGTTTAGGTTCCAGGAGCCGTGGGGTCCATGACCTGGTCAAGGTACGCTGTATTTCTTGCTGTACAGAGGATTTCTGAAGAACTATATAGGTTCCAGAAATCGAGGGGTGTGTGGCGTGGTGAAGGCACGCTGGATCTCTTGCAGAACAGAGGATTTCTGAAAATCTTTTTAGGTTCCAGAAATTGTGGGGTCCATGGCCTGGTTAAGGCATGCTGGATCCCTTGCGGTACAGAGGATTTCTGAAAACCTTTTTAGTTTCCATAAATTGAGTGGTCCATGGCCTGGTCAAGGCATGCTGGATCCCTTGCAATACAGCGGATTTCTGAAGAACTGTTTAGGTTCTTGAAATTCCGTGGTCTCTGGCCTGGTCAAGGCACACTGGATTCCTTTCGTACAGTGTGTTCTTGAATAACTGTTTAGGCTCCAGAAATCGCTGGGTCCATGGCCCTGGTGCGTGAATTTTGGGATCCCTGCAGTACAAAGGATTTCTGAAGAACTGTTTGATTCCAGAAATCACAGATGTGTGGCTCTGGTGCATGAACGCTGGATCTCTCAGTACAAGGATTTCTCGAAGATCTGTTTTGGTTCCAGAAATCGGGGTCCGTGGCCTTGTCAAGGTACACTGGATCTCTAGCAGTACAGAGGGTTTATGAAGAACTGTTTAGGGTCCAGAAATGGAGGGGTTCATAGCATGGTCAAGGCACACAGGATCCCTTACATTTCAAAGGATGTCTGTAGAACTGTTTAAGTTCCTGAAATCGAGAGGTGTCTGGCCTGGTCAAGGAACCCTGGATCCCTTGCAGTACAGATAATTTCTGAAGAACTGTTTAAGTTGCAGAAATCGTGGTTTCCGGGGCCTGGACAAGGCACGCTGGATTCCTTGCAATACAGAGGATTTCTGAAAAGCTGTTTAGGTTCCAGAAATCTAGGGGTCAGTGGCCTGGTCAAGGCATGCTGGATCCCTTGCAGTACAGAGGATTTCTGAAAAGCTATTTAGGTTCCAGAAATTGCGGGGTCCATGGCCTGGTAAGGGAACGCTGGATCCCTTATAGTACAGAGGATTTCTGAAAAGCTGTTTAGGTTCCAGAAATTGCGGGGAAGGTGGCCAGGTCAAGACACGCTGGATCCCTTCCGTTAAAGAAGATTTCTGAAAAGCTGTTTAGGTTCCCTTAATTGAGGGGTCTGTGTCGGGGTCAATTCTTGCTGGATCCATTGCAGTACAGCAGATTTCTGAAGAACTGTTTAGGTTCCAGAAATTGTGGGGTCCGTGGCCTGGTAAAGGCATGCTGGATCCTTTGCAGTAGAGCAGATTTCTAAAGAACTGTTTAGGTTCCAGAAATCATGGGGTCAGTGGTCTGGTTAAGGCACACTGGATCCCTTGCGAGACAGAGGATTTCTGAAGAACTGTTTAGGTTGCAGAAATTGCTGGGTGAGTTGCCTGGTCAAGGTACACTGGCTCCCTTGAAGTACCGGAGGATTTCGAGGAACTGTTCGGTTCCAGAAATCAAGGGGTCCGTGGCCTGGTCAAGGCACGCTGGATCCCTTGCAGTACAGCGGATTTCTGAAAAACTGTTTACATTCCAGAAATTGATGGGTCTGTGGCCTGCCAAGGCATGCAGAATCCCTGCAGTTCAGACGCATTCCTGAGAAACTGATTACGCTAAAGAAACTGTGGTGTCAGAGGCCTCATTGGAGGCACGCAGGGATCCTACAGTACAGAGGATTTCTGAAGAACTGTTTAGGTTCCAGAAACCACGGGGTCTATGCATTCGGTCAGGGCCCACTGGATCCATTGCAGTACAGAGGATGTCTGAAGAACTGTTTAGGTTACAGAAACTGAGGCATCTATGGAATGATCAAGGCACGCTGGAGCCCTTGCAGTAGACAGGATTTCTGAAGAATTGTTTATGTTCCAGAAATCGCGGAGCCCATGGCCTGGTCTAAGCTCACTGCATCCTTGCAGTACTTAATATATCTGAAAAACTGTTAAGGTTCCAGAAACCGACGGGGTCTGTGCACTGGTGAAGGCACACACTGGATCTCTTGCAGTACAGAGGATTTCTGAAAAACTGTTTGGGTACCAGAAATCGAGGGTCCGTGGATCTGGTGAAGGCATGCTGGATCCCTTGTAGTACAGAGATTTCTGAAAAGCTGTTTAGGTTTCAGAAATCGAGGGGTCCGTAGCCTGGTAAAGGCCTGCTGGATACCTTGCAGTACAGAGGATTTCTGAAAAGCTGTTTAGGTTCCAGAAATTGCGAGTCCATGTCCTGGTCAAGGAACACTTCATCCCATGCAGTACAGAGGATTTCTGAAAAGCTGTTTAGGTTCCAGAAATCATGGCATCCATGGCCTGGTCAAGGAACGCTGGATCCCTTGCAGTACAGAGGATTTCTGAAAAGCTGTTTAGGTTCCAGAAATGACAGTGTCCATGGCCTTGTTCTAGGCACTCTGGAGCCCTTGCAGTACAGCGGATTTCTGAAGAATTGTTTAGGTTCGGAAATCACAAAGTCCATGGCACAGTCAACGCACGCTGAATCCCTTGCAGTACAGAGTATTTCTGAAGAACTGTTTAGGTTCCACATATTGAGGGGTCTGTGGCCTGGTCAAGGCACGCTGGATGCCTAGCGGTACAGAAGATTTCTGAAAAGCTGTTTAGGTTCCAGAAATCACAAGGTCCGTGGCCTTTTCAAGGCACGCTGGATCCCTTGCAGTACAGAGGATTTCTGAAAAGCTTTTTAGGTTCCAGAAATCATGGAGTCCATGGCCTTTTCAAGGCACGCTGGATCCCTTGCAGTTCAGAGGATATCTGAACAGCTGTTTCTCTTCCCGAAACCGATGAGTCCATGGCCTGGCCAAGGTACACTAGATCCCTTGCGGTACAGAGGATTTCTGAAGAACAGTTTAGGTTCTGGAAATCGTGGGGTCTGTGGCCCAGTCAAGGCAAGCTGGATCACTTACAGTACAGAAGATTTCTAAGAACTGTTTAGGTTCCAGAAATCATTGTGTCATGGCCTGGCTAAGGTATGTTGGATCCCTTGCGGTACACAGGATTTCTGAAAAGCTGTTTAGGTTCCAGAAATCCCAGGGGTCCGTGGTCTGGTCAAGGCACACTGGATCCCCATGATGAGAGAGGATTTCTGGAAAGCTGTTTAGGTTCCAGAAATCTGGGTCCGTGGCCTGGTCAAGGCACACACGGATGCTTGCAAAGAAGTATTCGGAAGCGGTAGAAAAGCTATTTAGGTTGCAGAAATCGACGGGGTCTGTGGCATGGTCAGGGCACGCTGGATCCTTGTGGAACAGAGGTATTTCTGAAGAACTGTTTAGGTTCCAGAAATCGCAGGTCCATGGCTTGGTCATGGCACAACTGAATCCCTTTGTGGTACAGAGGATTTCTGAAAAGCTGTTTGGGTTCCAGAATTCGAGGGGTCCGTGGGCTGGTCAATACATGCTGGATGCCCTGTGGTACAGAAGATTCATGAACAACTGCTTACATTCCAGAAATTGAGGGGTCTGAGGCCTGTTCAAGGCACGCTGGATGCCTTGCAGTACAGAAGACTTGTGAAAAGCTGTTTAGGTTGCAGAAATCACAGGTGGGTCTGTGGTCTGCTCAAGGTACGCTTGGATCCTTTTCGGTACAGAGGAGTTGAATAACTGTTTAGGTTCTGGAAAATCACACAGTCTGTGGCCAGGTCAAGTCACGCTGGATCCCTAGTAGAACAGAGGATTTCTGAAGAACTGTTTAGGATCCAGAAATCATGGGGTCCATATGGCCTGGTCATGCACGCTGGATCCCTTGCGGTACAGATGATTTGAAAAGCTGTTTAGGTTCCAGAAATCGAGGGTCCATGGCCTGGCCAATGCATGCTGGAAGCCTTGTGGTAAGAAGATTCCAAAAATTGTTTAGGTTCCAGAATTCGAGGGGTCCGGTGGCCTGGTCAAGGCATGCTGAATGCCTTGTGGTACAGAGGATTTCTGAAAACTGTTTAGGTTCCAGAAATCGAGGGGTCCATAGCCTGGTCAAGGGACACTAGATCCCATGCAGTACAGTGGATTTCTGAAGAACTGTTTAGGTTCAAGAAATCATGAGATTCAGTGGCCTGGTCAAGGCGATGCTTGGATGCCTTACAGTACAGAGGATTTCTGAAGAACTGTTTAGATTCCAAAACCATGGGGTCCGTGGCCAGGTGAAGGCATGCTGGATCCTTTGCAGTGAGAGGATTTTAAGAACTGTTAATGTTACAAGCCACGGGGTCCATGGCCTGGTCAAGTCACACCTGGATCCCTTTGCAGTACTGAGGTTTTCTGAAGAACTGTTTGGATCCAGAAACTGAGGGTCCGTGACCTGGCTAAGGTATGCTGTATCCCTTGCAGTACAGAGGATTTCTGAAAACTGTTAAGGTTCAACTATATTGAGGGGTCGGTGCCAGGTCAGGGCATGCTGGATGCCTAGCGGTACAGAAGATTTCTGAAAAGCTATTTGGGTTCCAGAAATCATGGAGTCTGAGGCCTTTTAAAGGCACGCTGGATCCCTTGTAGTACAGAGGGATTTCTGAAAAGCTGTTTAACTTCCAGGAAATCATGGGGTTTCATGGCCTTTCAAGGCACCTGGATCTCTTGTGGTTTACAGGATTTCTGAACAGCTGTTTAGGTTCCCAAAATAGAGGGTCCATGGCCTGGGTCAAGGCACGCTAGATCCCTTGCAGTACAGAGGATTTCTGAAGAACTGTTTAGATTCTGAAATCATGGGGTCTGTAGCTAGTCAAGGCACTCTGGATCACTTGCAGTTCAGAAGATTCTCAAGAACTGTTTAGGTTCCAGAAATCACGGGGTCCATGGCCTGGTCAAGGCATCGCTGGATCCCTTTGTGGTACAGAGATTTTGAAAAGCTGTTTACGCTCCAGAAATCGAGGGTCTCGTGGCCTGTCACTGCATACGCTGAATCCTTTCAGTACAGAGGATTTCTGAAGAACTGTTTAGGTACCAGAAATCATGGGGTCTGTTGCTGGGTCATGGGATACTGAACACTTGCAGTACAGAAGATTTCTGAAGAACTGTTTAGGTTCCAGAAATCACAGGGTCCATGGCCTGCTCAAGGCACGCTGGATCCTTTGCGGAACAGAGGAGTTTTGAATAACTGTTTAGGTTCTGGAAATCACACTGTCTGTGGCCAGGTCAAATCACGCTGGATCCCTTGTAGAACAGAGGATTTCTGAAGAACTGTTTAGGTTCCAGAAATCACGGGGTCCATGGCCTGGTCATGGCACGCTGGATCCCTTGCGGTACAGATGATTTCTGAAAAGCTGTTTAGGTTCCAGAAATCGAGGGGTCCATGGCCTGGTCAATGCATGCTGGAAGCCTTGTAGTAAAGAAGATTCTTAAAAAACTGTTTAGGTTCCAGAATTCGAGGGATCCGTGGCCTGGTCAAGGCATGCTGAATGCCTTGTGGTACAGAGGATTTCTGAAAAACTGTTTAGGTTCCAGAAATCGAGGGGTCCATAGCCTGGTCAAGGGACACTGGATCCCTTGCAGTACAGCGGATTTCTGAAGAACTGTTTAGGTTCAAGAAATCATGAGTTTCATGGCCTGGTCAAGGCACGCTGGATGCCTTGCAGTAAAGAGGATTTCTGAAGAACTGTTTAGATTCCAAAAACCGCGGGGTCTGTGGCCAGGTGAAGGCATGCTGGATCCTTTGCAGTAGAGAGGATTTCTAAAGAACTGTTTATGTTCCAGAAACCACGGGGTCCATGGCCTGGTCAAGTCACACTGAATACCTTTCAGTTCTGAGATTTTCTGAAGAACTGTTTAGGATCCAGAAACCTCTGGGTCCGTGACCTGGTGAAGGCATGCTGGATCCCTTGCAGTACAGAGGATTTCTGAAAACTGTTTAGGTACCAGAAATCATGGGGTCTGTGGCCTGGTCAAGGGACACTGGATCACTTGCAGTACAGAAGATTTCTGAAGAACTGTTTAGATTCCAGAAATCATGGCATCCATGGCCTGGACAAGGCACACTGGATCCCTTGCAGTACAGCAGAATTCTGAAGAACTGTTTAGGTTACAGGAATCACGGGGTCCATGGCCTGGTCATGGCATGCTGGATCCCTTGCCGTACAGAGTATTTCTGAAAAGCTGTTTAGGTTCCAGAAATCACGGGGTCCATGGCCTGGCTAAGGCACACTGGGATCCCTTGTGGTACAGAGGATTTCTGAAGAACTGTTTAGGCTTCTGGGCCTGGCATGGCACACTGGATCCCTTATAGTACAGAGGATTTCTCAAGAATTGTTTAGGTTACAGAAAACACGGGGTCCATGGCCTGGTCAAGGTATGCTGGATCCCTGTTGTACAGAGGATTTCTGAAAAGCTATTTAGGTTCCATAAATTGAGGGGTCCATGGCCTGGTCACAGCATGCTGGATCTTTGCAGTATAGACGATTTCTGAAGAGCTGTTTAGGTTCCAGAAATCGAGCGGTCCATGGCCTGGCCAAGGCATGCTGGATCCCTTTGCACTACAGAGGATTTCTGAAAAGCTGTTTAGGTTCCAGAACTCACTGGTCCATGGCCTGCTCAAGGCACTACTAAATGCTTTGCGGTACAGAGGATTTCTGAAGAACTGTTTAGGTTCCAGAAATCGCTGGGACCATGGCCTAGTTATGGTACCTGCATGCCTTGCAGCATGCAGGATTCTGAAAAGCTGTTTATGTTCCAGAAATTGAAAGTCCATGGCCTGGTGAAGGCATGCTGGATCCTTTGCAGAGAGAGGATTTCTAAAGAACTGTTTATGTTGCAGAAACCAGGGGTCCATGGCCTGGTCAAGTCACACTGGATTCCTTTCAGTACTGAGGTTTTCTGAAGAACTGTTTAGGATCCAGAAACCGCTGGGTCCGGTGACCTGGCGAGAAGGCATGCTGGATCCCTTGCAGTACAGAGGATTTCTGAAGAACTGTTTAGGTATCAGAAATCATGGGGTCTGTTGCCTGGTCAAGGGACACTGGATCACTAGCAGTACAGAAGATTTCTGAAGAACTGTTTAGGTTCCAGCATCATGGCATCCATGGCCTGGACAAGGCACGCTGGATCCTTCAGTACAGCAGATTTCTGAAGAACTGTTTAGGTTCCAGAAATCACGGGGTCCATGGCCTGGTCATGGCACGCTGGATCCCTGCGGTACAGATGATTTCGAAAGCTGCTTAGGTTCCAGAAATCGAGGGGTCCATGGCCTGGTCAATGCATTTTTTTTTTTTGAATTTAAATTTTATTGATTTAAAAGTACAAAGGAAACACAATAACCCCAATATATCGGGAGAAACATTATTACAGTAAAGACAGACAGTGTCAAACAACAACAAAAACATCATCCCCCCAAAACCCACCTCTCCCAAAGAAACATACTACAAAGAACCTGCTCAAACACACCCACCCACCTACCCTCCCAAAAACCTCAACAAAACCAACAACAGAAAGAACAATATACACCTAATAAAACCACAACAAACCCCCCCACCCCTAGGGTGCACCCAACATATAACTCTACAGTTATAAGATAACACAGGCTAAAAAAAAAACAGAAGTTGTAATTGGTAACAACCATAAAAATAGACGCTTTAGGTAACAAAACTTACTATGATTAAGCTGACAGAGGAGAGGAACAAAAGAAAATGATGGGACATAAGGGATCAGGTCATAATAAAAAGGAGAACCAATTTAAGCCAGACAAAGGGCCTGGGTTTACCCCATCTCCTCTGAAACAAATCTAAGCACCCTCTGAAACTAGCAGCTAATTTTCAGATTGAGATACGATAGCATTTCAGTTAGCCAATCGGGCAAAGCGATGGTGAACCAGCTGGTCCGTCCAGTGTCTTAACACCAGCTTTTAACAGCCATAGTCACCAAAGCCATATGGATATCTATGTTCAACACTGTCAACCCTGAAAGCTCCCCAGGACACACACCTCAGGACTGAAAAAGCCAGACAGGCTAATAGGATCAAGATAGTCCTTAATCTGAGACCATAACGGAGCAATTTTAGGGCAATCCCAAAATATATGAACAAGATTGCTTCCCTTGTAAACACCTGAAACAGTTAGGTAAGATACCCTCTTAAACTGAAAGAGCTTAGCTGGGGTATAATATAAATTATTGACAATGTAATATCTTGTTAGTCGGAACCAATCCTGAGTATGATATCTATGAAGGTCGCTCAAAACCCCAGGCCAATCAAAGGAGTTACCAGGCAGGAGATGGGTCCAAACATCCGAAACCAACAACACTTTCGGGTAAATTATAATCCAGAAGAAAGGAGGTATCAAGGAAATAGAATGAGGCTGGGAAGCAAGTCTAACAACATCAGAGAGAAAGGAGGAACTACCGACCTTTCTAGGAGCAGAACCAAATCTCTGGTTGATTAAGTGTCTCAACTGATAAACCTTGAAAATAGACCTACTAGGTATGTGAAATCTCTCAAGGATGTCACCAGAAGAAAGAAGGAGTTATTGTTGAAAGAAATTTTCCAAACTAGCTTCCCTAATTTTGTAGCCAGTCTGGGCTAAATCTGACCATTACCCCTGGCTGGAGATGGGTATCATCTCCCGAATCATAGAGTCTCCTATGATCAGAAGTTTTTTGATTTCCTTTTGCTTTTTTGTTTTGGTTCCTGATTTGGGCGAGTTTTGTTGTGCTAGCTCCTGTGCTGCAGTGTCCTCTGCCCCTTTGTTTGATTTCAGAGATAGAGGCAGATACCTGTTTGTAGTGTTTATATGGTTTTTGGAGGTAATATGTTGGAGAGCACAGAGTGATGGGGCACCCAATTTGCCCCTCCTAATCACCTGCCAACCTCCTGGGCCAACTATCCTCTGCAGTCGAGGTTCTTCTCTTGGATGTTGGGGAAATGGCGGGTGGTTTTTATAATGTATTTCCTCTTGAATATGAAATTTGAGGTGTGCAATCTCTGCCCATGCTGCCCGGAGCTGAGCCCTAAGATCTCCAATGGCCCAGCATGTAGGACAGTGTCCTAAATCCCATAAGACTGTCCTTCTGAAAAGTGTTCCACAGTACCTGCAGTTAATGATATCCATTCCAGATAAGTTGCTGGGTTTATAACCTGGTCAGAGTAATTAGAAGGAAAAACAAATGCAAGTAATGGCTTGATTTTATGTTTTGTTTTCGTATAACTTGTTATAACAAGATAAATTACTAGTGCCCCTGAAAATGAGCTCGCCTTGTGGATGTCCCACTGATCCGCCCCTTCCTGCTTTGCCACAGGAAATGTCACACCTGTGGCACCCTATAAAAGGAGTGTAGTGTGGGGTGGTTTGGGGATGGGGGTGGGTGGCAGGGCCCTTCCCCCGCCAAAAAAGAACAACCACGGATGAAAGAACAATGAGGTAAGAGCATAAACAATCAGTCAACAACAAATAGCTTGGCAGAAGACACCAGGAGAAAGGACTGCTGTGTGACTGAACTTCTCTGCTGGGACTAAAGTAGAAGAACTTTTGTATTTCACCTTTAATTTAGGGTAAAAAAACTAACATAAAAAAAAAAGTGTGTGTTTGGGTCAACTGAACTGAATGGGTGTCTGAAGAGTTATCTAGGTGTAAATCTCAGGTGACTGAAAATACTTTACTGCTGTGAGGTTTAAATTACTTGTAGAAAGATCTGGTAAGTAGGGGGAGTGGCTTAGCTATAAGGAAGCTACATTTAAAGACTGCCTTAGAAAGTTTCTGCTAATAGCTTGGCAGAAGACACCAGGAGAAAGGATTGCTGTGTGACTGAACTTCTCTGCTGGGACTATATTGCCTTCCCTCCCATCCACCCCAAGCTAGTTCTATTTTTATAGGCACAGAATTTGACTGACAACAGGAACTTCCTGTTTAGGGGCAGGAAGTGAGTGATCACAGAACCACCAAGGACCCACCATCCTAGAATTGCCAAGAAAGAGGAGTGGTTGGACCACAGTGGGCTCAGGAAGGGGGAGGGTGAGGGTGGTGGAACAGAGGCGCATCCCTCCAGTTGTACCTCTCCACAATTCCTATGCCATTCTGGCAAAGTGTGGTTCCTCTATGGAGGCACCCGCAGTGGAGACGAAGGAGGATGCTGGGAACCTCCACAAAGGAGACCCACAGGAGGGTGGCAGGGGACCCTGCAGGGAAGAAACAACTCCTGGTGGGGACTCCATTGTTAGGAAGGTAGAACTGGGGAGGAAGGGGAGAGGAGGTAAGGTGCCTGCCTGGCCCATGGCTTGCAGGGACAGGAGCGAATCCTCAGGATTGCCGAGCAGCTGCACGAGGGAGGAGCTGGATGTCATTGTCCACCTAGGGACAAATGACCTGGCTAAAAAGGATTAGAGAGAGTGCAGGAAGAGTTTGTGGAATTGGGGAGGGCCTTAGTCAAGTAGCACATGCATGGTAACCTTCTGGAGGTGCTACCCATCTATGGCATAGAGAGGCTAGGGTGTTCTGCACCATGGGATTCAATCAGTGGTTGAAAAACTGGTGTGGAGCTCAGGGATTTGGCTTCATTGGGGACTGGGGGTCCACCTAGAGTGATGCAAGCCTATACTGGCATGATGGGCTGCATGTGTCCGGGAGGGGAACCAGGATCCTAGGTGATAGGTTTAAATGCTTCATTGGCAAGCTTTTAAACTAGCCAAGGGGGGAGGCACTGGAAAGGAGCAGGAAAATCCTAGCCCCCCCCAAATAATCACGGTAGTAAGTGCGGCAAACACCAACATAGAGGTGTCGATGGGAGAGGGCGAGGGGTAAATGGAGAAAGTGACAAAGGCAAGAAGGACAGGGATGGGGCAAAATGGGTAAGACCATCAGGAAATGGAGGGTAATGAGTACCAATGCCCATAGTCTGGGCAACAAGCTCCCTGAGCTGATGGTCTTAATGGAAGAGGATGCCTGGATATCGTAGCAGTCACAGAAACATGGTACACAGAGAACCATGACTGGGATGTTAACATACCAGGGTACATAACCTACAGGAGAGACAGGCAGGGAGAAGAGGGAGGAGTAGCTCTCTATGTAAGGGAAGGGATAAAAGCAACTGAACAAAAGAGTAAACAGGGAGAGAGGAGGCACTGTGGGTCACCTTGGAGACTGGAAAGGGCACCACAATCCGCACAGGGTTGTGTACAGACCCCATGTCAGGGGAAGGAATGGACAAGGATATGATAGAAGGCATTCTTAGAATGGCAGAGAAAGGGAGATACTGTTGATGGGAGACCTGAATATGCCAGATGTTAACTGGAGCACATTTGCTGCAGCCACATCCAAGAGCAGGGCCATTCTTAATGCCCTACAGGTGGCAGGCATTAGACTGCTAGTTTCGGAACCCACTCGTGAGGGAGCAGTCTTAGACCTCGTACTCTCAAACGGGGACAGTGAGAGGATCTCGGATCTAGAAGTGGGTTGCCATCTGGGGACAAGTGACCATCAAATAGTGTGGCTCACGTTAAACTCAGCTACAGAGTCAAGCCATACAAAAGTGAGGGTACTGGACTTTAGGAGGGCTGACTTTGGCAAGATGGGAGAGTGCCTCAGAAAAGCACTAGCAAACAGGCTAGAAGGAGGTGTGGAGCAACAATGGGGAATTATCAAAACTGCCATCACAGAGGCAACAAGCCTTTGTGTGAAGCAAATGAACAAATCAAAACGAAAGAAAAAGCCACTATGGTTCTCAAAAGAGGTGGCTGTGAAAGTCAGGAAGAAAAAGATAGCATTCCGGAAGTATAAGGAAACACAGAAGGAGCAGGACAGAGAGCTGTACCAGTTAAGGCAGAAGGAAGCAGGGAGGAAATCAGAATAGCAAAGGCCCAAACTGAGAAAAGATAGCCAACTCAGTTAAGAGGGGATGAAACCTTTTATAGGGTACATCAGCGACATTAGAAAGACAAAGGGAGGGATAGTGAGGCTGAATAGAATGAACAGTGGGTGGGCAGGGGACAGTGAAAAAGCAGGAATACTGAACGAATATTTCTGCTCAGTATTCTAAAAGAGGAGGAAGTGCCTAATCCAATTAACAGAAGCACTCTTATAGGAGGTCGATCCCAGTCCTTTCACAGAAGAAAGGGTTCTGCAAGAACTCCTAAAACTGAAGGTGGACAAAGCAATGGGTCCTGATGGAATTCACCCAAATTCTAAAAGAATTAAGGAGGAACTAGTGAAACCACTGGCTACTCTTTTAATAAATCATGGGAGGATGGTGTGGTACCGAGGACTGGAGGAAGGCGGACGTGATTCCCCTTCACAAAGCGGGTCCAAGACAGAGGCAGGAAACTACAGACCTGTCAGTCTGACCTCTGTGGTAGGGAAAGTGATGGAGTCACTTCTGAAGGAAAGAATAGTTGAGTACCTAGAGGCCAGTGGGGCACAGGACCCAAGGCAGCATGGGTTCACAGCGGGAAGGTCATGTCAGACGAATCTAATTGATTCCTTTGACTGGGTGACCAAAGAAGTAGACCAGGGAGGGGCTGTGGACATGGCCTACCTAGACTTTAGCAAGGCATTTGACACAGTCCCACACAAAAGATTAATAGTCAAATTAACCAGCCTGGGAGTGGGACCCAGGGTGGTAGCCTGGGTAAAACATTGGCTGGACAACAGGACACAGAAGGTAATTGTAAATGGAGTCCATTCTGAAGAAGGGGGTACTAGTGGGGTACCGCAGGGTTCAGTATTGGGTCCAGTCCTTTTTAATGTCTTCATCAGTGACATTGCAGAGGGACTGGAAGGAAAACCTTTTTGCAGATGACACAAAAATCTGCAACAGGGTTGATACACAAGGAGGCGTGGAAAGGATGAAAAGTGACTTGGCAAGGTTGGAGGAATGGTCAGAAGTATGGCAGCTAGGATTCAATGCAAAGAAGTGCAAAATAATGCACCTGGGAAACAAGAACCCAGGGGAAGAATACACAATGGGTGGGGAGGTAATAACAACAAAAAAAAACGAAAGGGACCTGGGGGTAATCATATCAGATGACCTTAAAGTTAGCAAGCAATGTGAGAAGGCAGTAGGGAGGGCTGGGGGTATACTGGGATGTATAGGGAGAGGCATCAGCAGCAGAAAACAGGAAGTTGTTATCCCTCTGTACAGACAGTTGGTGAGACCCCATCTGGAGTACTGTGTCCAGTTCTGGAGACCCCATCTCCACAAGGACATAGACAGGATAGAGGCAGTCCTGAGGAGGGCAACTAAAATGGTGCAGGGTCTGCAAGAGAAGCCGTATGAGGAGAGACAAAAGGAGCTTAATATGTATACCCTTGAGGAAAGAAGGGAGAGGGGACATGATAGAAACTTTTAAGTACCTCAGTGGAATCAACAAAGTCCAAGAGGTAGCATTTTCAGAAAAAGAGACTTGCAAGAACAAGGGGACACAATTTAAAAGATAGAAGGAGAGGCGGTTCAGGGCAATGTGAGGAAGTATTATTTCACAGAGAGGTAGTGGATGCATGGAACAGCCTTCCTGAGAGGTTGTGGGGTCTAAAACTGTGGGAGAATTCAAGAATGCATGGGACAGACATAAGGCAATTCTTGTGGGAGGTAGGAAGAAATAGGCTGTTGGTTAACTAGGATCTGCGGCCTATCCTGTAGGTAGGGAAACGGGCAGACTAGATGGGCCTAGCGGTCCTTATCTGCCGTCAAAGTCTATGTTGCTATGTAAATGCAGTAGCCCTGAAAGCTTATCCTAATGTTAGATAAAACTGTAAAACCTGTAAAGCACCACCTGTAATAATTTCAGAGAAGATATACCCTGTAAGAAACACTTTGCTACAGAGAAAAATAATGCAGTAACAGAAGACATACCTTGTAAAAGACAATTTGAATCAGAAGATTACAGCAGTAGTCTGTTAGCACACACTTGTAGGCACACCTTGTAATAATGCAGAAGGTATACCAGCAACAACAATTTGAATCAGAGAAAAATAAAGCAATGAAATGTTAGCAACAAACAGTAGCAATCCCTGTGAGTACAAAATAAAAATAACCACATGCAGTAAATCTGCTTAGCCAAAAGAAGTCTTAATCCTTAGAAGCCTGTCAGTCTGCTACTCTGCCAACTGTGTACCTTAGGTTCTATATAGTGGCTATTGGTTCTATATAGTGGCTATTGGTAAAGATGTCACCAGATTCTGCCCTCTTGAAATATGACTCTGGGTCTAGAACCCACCACATTAGTGAACGCTGTGTTTGGTAATAAAACAGACCAATGTTTCATAATCACTTTTTAAATTTTATCTGCTAGTGGTGAATATCTTGTATGAGAGTTACCTTTACTTCTTCCTTTTGGTGTAAGTAAAGTGTCCCTGGGGGTATTTTGGTTCTGTTGATGACTCTGTTAGAATAACCTCTGGCTTTAAATCAATTTTTGAGGTCCAGTAATTGTCTCTCAAAATTCTCCTCAGTGAAACAGTTCCTTTTGACTCTAAGTCACTCAGACTCTCACTGTGATACTCTCAATTGATTTTTGTGGATGTCCACTTTCTCCCCTTAACAGAGCATTCCCTGCAACTGGTTTTCTGAATGTATCGCTCTGCATCACTGTTTGTTCGTAGTTATAAAATTTTACATCCAGAAATTCATTACTTTCTGAATTAGTTATAGTACGAGTGTGAACTGTAGAAAGTAATTTCTGTTCATCCAAGAGACAAAATCTTGGACCTGTACCTCAGTCCCAGACCAAATCAGTGTAATGTCAGTAAAGTGGTGTCATCTGACAGTCCCCACCAGGTGTGGATTCTTTTCACTATTGAATATTAGCTGTTCTTCTCACCATGCTAAATAAAGATTTGCATATGAGGGGGCCATAGTGGCACGCATCACTCTGGCTTGAATCTGCAAATAAAATTTTCCATCAGATGTAAAATAATTGTGATGTAAAATATAATCCACTGCTTGGAGAATAAAGTCAGAGGGCACCACAGGAAAATCTCCCTGTTGTCTTCTGAGAAAATATCTGTCTCTAGCCCAGGATTGTGAGGTATGCTAGCATATAATGATTTTTAAAATGGGTAGGGAAAATACTCCCTGTTGGTTGGCCGAAACACGTCACATTACCGTGCTATATCAGAGTGCGACCGCTTGCCTGCGCTTTATTAATCCCCTTCCAAAAGCATTTTAGCCATTTAATAAGACAGGTAACCCACTGTAGGATGTGCGGTCATGGTCTGATATAACCACGCCTTGGGTGGTTGAAAGCACTCAGTCTGTGGCTTTATGTGTCTCAACGCACACCAAGGCGTGCGTATATCAGAGCATGACCGCACACCTTACAGTGGGTTATCTATTACTTAACATCAGTGGTTACAAATCTGTAAGTCTCTTGCCAACTCACCCCATGGAACTAATTTAAAATATCCATAGTGTCCCTGAGATAGACCGATGTTCAATACACTATTTCTTTTAAATAGAAATTGACATATCTGGACACATTTTTTGGATACCAGGCCTATCCCATGGATGACTGGTATACCGGGTGGGTTGACAGGAAACTTATGTATTTTAGGCAGAAGATAAAAAGTAGGTCTCACTAGCCTCATCAAAAGTAAGTTGCCCACTCCAGAGAACCTGATTTACAGGGTCATCCAATTTAGCTTTAAATGCCTGAGTTAGATCACTTTTCAAGTGCTTATAACTATTCTCATCTCTCAATTGCCTTAAAGCTGCACCTTTATATTGCTTCCTGGATATGACTACAACATTATCCCCTTGTCAGCCCTCTTAATTATAATATCGTTATTAGATTTACGTTCTATAATAGCTTGACATTCAAAGGGGGTAAAGTTGCATTACATGCCAAAGGCAGTCTCATTTGCAAATAAGGCATTAATATCTTGGACAACCAAGTTTTTAGATACCTCTACAGCTGGCCTAGTGCAATAAGGCAGAATATAATCTGATTTTGGTTTAAAGGATATATTATGAAATCCTGAAACTCGGTTTCCTGAGTTTCAGTAACCCAACCCCAGCAGCCAGAAACACGGTTGCCAGACACTCAAAGTTTTCCTTTTTTTTTCTGTGTTCCGGGGGGGGGGGGCTTCGCCCTCCCTGCACCCCCTTACTTTTTATAACTAACTCCGTGTCGGGCAACCATGTTTTAGGCTGCTGGCATAGGGATTGTGAAACTCGAACCACGTTTCTGTCTTTCAAACTACTGATGGTTTAAATGGAGTGTGTCTGTACTGTCTAAACTCCATATGCATATTATTAACCTCATAGTTATTATGACTTCCTTCTAATTAGCCGGCTTCGGAATTCATCTGGTTAGATGAAATATCCTAAACATTCTCACTATCAAAAATAGTAAGTGCAAAATCTAAATTGGATTCAGTATCATCTAGACCATTACAAATGTATTCCTCAGTATCAGTATGTTGTTCCACAGAATTTAAAGTGACAGCATTGCCTTCATTGTTTAAATCAAAATGTAGCTTTAAATCAGTCTTTCTAAAAGAAGTTCAGCAGCCACTTGAAAGTGACAGAGTGTCACAGTGTTAACAAAATTAAGCCCTTTGGATAGGACACTGCATTGTGATGGAGACAATTACATATCGGAGAAGCTGATCACTTCTTTTGATTCAACTTCCTGGTTGGCTTAAGTGACCTTTTGTTTTCTCCCTTCCCCTGTCTTGTTGGCTGCTGTTTCTATTTTTTTCTTTTTTGACCCGTTTTCTCGGTGGGGGGGGATGGGTCAGTCGTTGGATCTTCTGACATATCCTCCCCCTCTTCCTCTGCTTCAGAAAAAGTTAGAGAGCTTTCTTAGTGGGGCAGAGGATTCATCCCCTGAGCTCTCATCCCTCCCTTGATTTTTAGTGCCAGTTCTTTTCTGACTTTGGTTTCTAGAATACCATTGATCCCTGCTGGTACTCCGTGGTCTCTCCCATGAATTAACCTGCCCATTTTCATAGTCATCTTGATCCCTCTGAAACTTACTAATCTTCCTCTTTTTTTTTTTTTTGGTCATATTTGAATTTGTCAGTTGTCAATTTAAGCTTTTTCTCAAATTCTTGGGACTTTTATTTATTTATATATATATATATATATATTTTTTTTTTTCTTTCTCTTTCTACCTCTTCTCTGCTGTGTGCCCAGTCCCTCTCTCAGAACCCCCAAGCACCTCACACCCCTTGAGGACCAGGTAATCTGCTCCTAAGGTGCGTTGCTCCGCTTACCTCTAGAGCCCCGGATGACCTCCTGGGCAGGGCGGGAGAACCCCATAACCTCCCCTGAACTTCAGACTTGGAGTGCGCACTGTGGAGTCTGCCCCCGGTTCCCCTTGTGGTCGTGGTGCAGTGGGTTCATCGCCTGGAACAGGCGCAGAGTGTTTTTTTCCTTGTTCTTCGGTTCACCCCCTCCGATGTCAGCATACTAGGAGGACCAGTGAGACAGATACACGCTGAGATGTGCATTTGCTCCGGGTCTTGGCTGACATCTGCCCCTCCCTGCTTGTCTGCCTCTGTTTGCACCAGCACTGCTAAGGTCACCCAGGTGGTGGTGGTATGCGCTGGGGCAACCACCCACCCTCCTTGGAGAAGGAGAGCAAGCCATTGCCGCAATCCTTCCCCCCAGCGACTCCAAATCTGTCTCCGAACCGGGTTGCGGTGTGGTGCAATGTGTGCCTAGTGCCTCAACCCTCAGCACCACTGGGATGACATATCATATTTATTTGTTCTTTGACAGATTTAATTTCTTCCTGGACTTCTTCAAGATTTAAGTCATCCTCTTTAATCATTATCTTCATTACAACTGCTCACTTAGCGCTGTTTCTCATGCTACATTTTGTTTTAACTTATTTGGGTTAAGTGATGGCACTTTAAGGATCCAAAGACCACGTGGGATCCTTTGACTTCAAGATATTTAATGCATTTTACGCAAACTGCTGTAAATCAGGTTGACTGTCACAACTGCGCATGAGAGTATAAAATCAAGTGCAGATGAGTCAGTCTTCCCTAGTGCAGCTGTAGTGGTGCAAGGATATGACGCAGGGCTTGATAGAAGCCCTGTGTCAAGTTTTGAAAATTCGGCCCAGTTTGTTTATAGAGCTGGTGTTTGGGATGATTAATACGTGGTCATGTAATTGGTTTAAGCCAATCACAGATTACAATTTATAGCCCATTTCCTAATATGTATCAATGTATACACATCATAGGAAGTTCAGCAGGGAATCGTGCATTCTGATTGGTTCACAAACAATCCTTAATCCACTGGTAATGGAGCAATACTTTATACAGAACCTGTAGCCAGATACACACATGCAGCACAGTAACAAATTTAAATTTAAATAAAGTTATATTATATAGATGTAACCCCCCCCCCCGGGGGCTTACGTTGTTTGCCCCTAGGTCCTGTCGCTTTCTCGCTGTTGCTGATGTCCCGCCCTCATCCCGACTGCAATCCGGATTGCTTCTGGTGCCTTAAGTACTCCGTTGGCCTCCTGACACAGCCATTTCATTGGTTTAGCCCAGTTCGGGCTTAAACATTTAACTGCAAGCTGCTGGCATTGTATGCAGGTCGTCGGCACTTGTGTAGGCGCAGTTGGCGCCTTTTATATCCCGACTGCCGATGTAGGCAAATAAATGGTGTTGCTGTGGTCCCGACACTTCTCTTTTGCTAAATGAGGGCCGGTGACCAAAACGCTATATCTCAAAGCCGTTTTGGGGGGAAAAATAAGAGTTTCAGACCAGGGCACTAGTGAGGGTTAGTTAGTAAACATGAGCCTCACATGAATATTCATGAAGCTGTTGCTGCCACCTGGGATTAACCGGGAGCTGCTGGCATTTTTGCAGGCCACCGGCACTAGTGTAGGCGCAGTTGGCACCTTTTATATCACAACTGCCGATGCAGTCAAATGTGTGGTGTTGCTGTGGTCCCGGCACCTCTCTTTAGCTAAATGGGAGCCGGTGACCAAACGCTACGGTTCAAAGCCGTTTTGGGGGGAAAAAATAAAGTTTCAGACCAGGGCACTAGTGAGGGCTAATTAGTAAATATGAGCTTCACATGAATATTCATGATGCTGTTGCTGCCACCTGGGGGGTCAGAGTTATTGTGGCAGCAACTCGAACTACATGGGGTAAACATGTGACTGTGGGCTCGTTTGAAAGGGCACTGCTGGGGATACATGTGTGTGGGAGTTTAAACTTAATGAAAGTACCGTAAATACCTGGCTACACCAGACTTTTAAATGTGTGGGACTGCAGTATGGGGACAGTATATTTTTCAGCAGCCACCATTTTGGGAGTGCGACAGCCAATCACAAGCCAGGATTTCAGCCAGGGGCTCATGCGACAAGACCAATGACTTGTGGGAGTAAAATGGATTTATTCCTGGCACCAAGAATCCAGCCAATTAAAGTGCTCAGTCTGTAACTGACAGTTTGCTCAGCCAACTGGATTTCTGCAACTCTGCCCTTTGCTTTGAGAGGGATGGTTTAAAATTGAGTCAGTGGTTCTTCAGCTCAAGACATTGAGGACAAGGGAGCCCGTGTGACTTCGTGCTGCCTTTACACAGGAAAGGCCCTGTGAAGCATCCTTCAGTCCAAGAGTTGATCTGGCATTGGAACTGCCTGCCAGCAGACCAGAAAGAAGTGTTACCAGCACTACTTGTGATTTGGACCGAAGATTTTGCTCCAGTAAGCGATCGGCCCAGCTTGTGTGTGAGATGTCCTTGGATTGAAAGGTTTGCACAGTAAAGCTGTTAATTTGCAACCGGACTAAATCCGAACTGTTTTCAGAAGTAGATATTGATTTAAATGTGCTGAATGTGCTTTGTGTGTCGAGATTTGGTTCCCCATGAGAGAACCTGTTACGCAAGCTGGAGGATTCACCAGCAGAGGATACGAACTTTGCCTGAACTGTTCACCCTACCTGGGCCTTGCCATCTCGGCCTAGGTCGCTACTCCTGCACCAGAGACCATTTGGCAAAAGACCAGCTTAGGGATTTGGCCTCCTGCACAACGACATCTCACAGGTTGCGACCATCTGGAGGTGCATTGTGTTGGCCCTGTTTCCCCTGTCCATCGATCATCACCACAAGGTCTATATATCACCTGACTTGCAGAAAAGTCCTGGTAGCGGGAGTACAATTAGGGTAGCTCCCTGCAACAAGTGTTTAAAATCATCTGTGGTATCATCTGATTTGCTTAGTTTCTGGGCTTTGCAAAGGACTGAGCGCTACAGCTCGGGATTACAAATAATTGGGTTGTTTGCATGGTTAGCTGCCTTTCTTTCCACCAAGGGCCCCAACATCAGCTGCAGTGCCGGCCATCCCCAGGCAACGCTTCAGGCCTGCCTGTATTCCACTCTGGATACCTAGTAGTTGCTAGACTGATAAACTCAGGGACGGAAGCAAATGAAAAGTAATCTAGCTTGATTTTAAATATAGTAAAGCAATCGTTTACCTACATTTTAGCCCCTCCTTCATTCACGGCCCCCTTAATAAACCAGATTTACTGTTTGATGTTAACCTGGCTTGTGAGCATATTATTACCTTGTCTAAAGTCATTGTATGAACTGCAAAGCATATTGAAAGTGCAGGCTTGTATTATTGAAACTGTTTCTTGCAGGAGGTTACAGGGCACAAGTCAGAGAGCCAGACCCTGTTGGTAAGTTGGCTGAAAGTGAGCATATCATTAAAGGTCAAACTGTTTGGTATACTAATCATTGAACTCTGCAAATGTTCAGGTTTTTGTAAAGGGTCACTAGGTGGGATTGTGGGTGGTATTAACTTACCAGAGGGCTGTACCTACTGTGATAGTTACCCATGTATTTACTCTGGGTGGAGACACCATAGTTATAGCACTACTATGGGTAGGGGTCCCCCCCATATTAGGTAGTTGTGAACCCAGGCCCCTCAACTTGTTATTAGGGATGTAGGCAGGGGTATTAGCCCTTGGTATAATGGCGCCAGGGTCACATTTATATTCATTTAAAAATAGTTACTTGTGTTTACACTACCTTCAATATCCGGCATCACATGAGGGATAACACATGATGGTGTGAACTTATAAAGGAATGATGCTTGCCTAAGGTGGTTCTTGGGTACAATATGTGATTGATGTAATGAACTGAGAAGTGCATAATTTCCTTATGATCACACACCCTACAGTTCATTATCTGACTTATAAAATGGGCTTTTATAAAATGAAATATGTAGTTCAGGTGAAGTGTGCAGTTGTCAGAAAATAATTAAAGTTCACATGACATGGTCTGAGCAATAAGGTTATAGGATTTTCTTGGCCCTTTTTATAACAGTGTAATAATATCACTGGTTGGTAAGCACATTCAGCTGCATGTCAGGTGCATCTCTACTGAGCATTAGTTGAATGGTAAGGTCTGATAAGCTCACCCCATTCTAAACACTCCAGAAACACACATACCTAATGGAGAACTTTAGGGTTGACAACCCCTAGGAAGTCTCCGCCCCTGATTGGCTTTAGGGGTGGTACTGGGGTTTTAGGGTTGGAAACCCTAAAGCCACGTTTCCCTACTTTTGTCGCTTTAGCCTGAACCCTAAATGTTGCATTAACACAGTTTTTTTGCAAAGAAAAATGCTAATCAGTGATGCGACTTATGATACTCAGAGAATATTGTACTCAAATCTGTATCACATTATATTTCTGTTGAGTAGCCAGTTATACGTTAAATGATATTTTCTTGCATGAACATATGTATGTATGAACATATCTTTATGTGCCATTTTGTCTTAATATGCCTGGCCTAGTGGTGACTGCTGGTGCATCTCTACAGAATACTTGCATCTGAAGACCCTGACAGTGGGCCCCCTTCCCTGCCATGGAGGAACCCATGGTAAAAATAACCTCTGGATCCAATCACGTGTATCTCAGCTGTGGTTCCATGGCCCCATAGTGCCTATCTGCACACATGATGACATTCACAGCCCCCAGCCATGCTCTGTGAAATTTGAGTCACTTATTTGGGTAGGGAGATGCAGGGGTTGGAACTGATAAACTATAGGCATACAGTTGAATGCTATTAGTGGTCTGCAGTTGGATCCCTGCTTGCATATTGAGCAAGCAATTATGGTATTTGGTAGCCCTCCTGTAGAAAGGAGCAGGACATGGCAAATAAGGGTTAAAGTCATAATTTTTGCAATCTGTATGTGACTGAGAACCCGGAGACCCGGCACAACTGACACAATACTCAAAAGAGATCGCTATGAGAAATGGTGGAATCAATGATGTAAGTGAGGTGATGGGCGGGTGCTGAATTGGTGGTACAGTAGTTATCATGAAAGTCAGTGCAAAAAAAATTAAAAAAGAAATGAGTGGCAAAATGTTTTTAAAAGAAAATTATTACTAGCTGTGGTATAGTTTATTATTGTGCTTCCTGTTGGACTTTAACTATGGTCTGGTAGAAGGGTGTCAGACTTCTACAAATAGATTATTTAGAAATAATGATATTTAGATTGTGCTGGTGGGGGGGGGGGCGGTTCTGATACCTTAGTAAAGTAACGATGTATTTCAAATACAGGAACTTGGTTTAGGGTTGATAGTGGAGGACTCCGACCCACACAAAAAGCGTAGCGGTAAATCATGGAATTAGCTTATATTATGCTATACTATTGCTACGATACTTGTGTTATTTTGTCAGGCAGTGGTCAAGAATAATAACTAATGAAGAGAAATTGGGGAGTGTGGGCAGAGCCCCCCATTATAAAAACACTATCATTAATTATAGTGCATTTATAATGGGGGCTCCGTCCCATACCCCTTCTTATTTCCAACCCTACCCTGAAAACCACTAACCAGTACCAACTGTCAGAGTGGCTAGTCCATGGAGTGTGAGTAAGAGCATCATTAATGTAGTGTAGAGCGCAATGTAGTATGGAAAGAGCATATGTGGGTCCAGAGTCTTCTACTATAGTTGGTTTAGGCATGATGAGGTATCTAAATCCAGTTTGGTTTAACATTTTATAGATGTTGAACCTACGATGACCATCACAACATATGATGACTTAGTGTGTGTTTTTTTTTTTTTTGTATTATTTCTTTATCTACCCTTCGGGCTTCGCGCCCCACCACTCCTTCGGGCTTACCTAGGTCCGAATTCCGTTGCTGCCTGTCCCATCCTGAGTCCTCTCTAGCCGCATATCGCAGCCGTCCCTGGGGTAACCCGGATGTAACCCTTCCCTGGGTGGGTCCCCCTCCGACGAGGGGGAAGGCACCAGAGGGGGCAGCCAGCACATACTTGACCCCAGGGTGCTGCTGCAGCTGAGAGGCTCGTTCAGGGGATCGGCAGTGACAGAGGACCGGTAGCAGTCATCCGGTCGGTCGCCAGGTGAGTTTCTGCTTTTCTGCAATGTTCCCCAAATGTCACTCGCTGCAGAGCTCCCAGTCTCCACCAGGGGCCACTGCAGAGCGACTCTAACCCACCCCAGGAGAGGAGAGCGATCCCTATGGATGCTCAATCCTCCCCCTCCCCTGTTAGCCCCCAGTGGCCCGAGTCCGTTCCTGAACCCGGGTCGCCGGCGTGGCGCGAGGTGTGGCATCCAGAGCCTCAACCCTCAGCGCCACCGGGCCGGCTTGACTTAGTGTTTAAATTGAACTTGTCAGCTTATGAATTCAAGAACTTTAACATGTTTACAAGGGCTGAGGAAATTTTCTCTTCTTTCTCGGTTCCCACGATGAACTTCTGAAGAAAAGTGTTTTTTTTTTGTTTGTTTTTTGTTTTTACCCTATGTGGTTATTCAATATTAAAAGCATAATAACATGTAAAAAAACAAAATCCTAATATTACATCCTCCGGTTCGGTTCTTCTAAGATTTAGCTCACACTGCAGACTAAAAGGGTTTCCTTTGATTGTTAGTACTTGCGTCACAGCTGATGGATTCTGGAAAACAATATAGAAATGGTTAAAAAAGTAAATATAATTTAAGTAGATGAATGAGCATGAAACACCAAGATTAGTCTAATTTCTAGGTACTGCTCAAAATGGAAAGTCTTATCATGGATACGGCAAAAGGTAAAAATGTTGCTAATATTTAAAAATATGAAAAAGGGCTATAAATGGTTGGGCAGACAAGACAGGTATATTCTCATGACAACTGTAATGCAATGGCATGTAACCAACATATATGAGGGGATGATGCTGTAAAGGCCTACATTCTGGTGATAGATTTAAAAGGGGGGTGAACGCAACAACTGATTGGTAGGCAGTGCTGGACTAGGAGGAGGAATGCATGGATACGTGGAAGTTAGGGATGAGGAGCATGAATAAAGATTAAAAGAGTATAACGAAGGATGTCCAATGGCCTAGCATAAGGCAATGCAATTTTATTTATCGCCCTATCCAAAGTCTCATTGCACCTTACAGTGGTAAAACACATAACTCAAACAGATAACATAGATGACACTATAAGGCAGAATTACATTATAAGGACAGAATATTTTCAAACCTGTTAGAGTCAGTGGTGTGGCACCTGTGAGATCTGTGATCATGGCCTTTGTTAGAGTCAGTGGTGTGGCACCTGTGAGATCTGTGATCATGGCCTTTTCCACTGTTTTTGTCCTTAGGCCACCAGCAGTATACCAGGTGAGCATGCTTTCGACGTGCACAGTGTGCCACAGTATAGGAAAACAAACACAAACCGCCGTCCGTATGGGCTCCTGTGGCACCATAGTATATCATCTGAGACATTTTATATTCTTTATCTGATCATAACATTGTTAAATGCTTTCATTTGACTGCAAAATGTTCATCAGCCTACATCATACAACTAATAATATAACTTACCACGAATATGCCACAGATCAGGACACTTGTGTGAATAAGTGTCTCACAAGCAGGGAAATGGATCACACAGATGGCTGTGATTGCTCCTGTGTGTGATTACATATGCTATTTATAACTTTCAATTCAGAAATAAATCATTTTAATCAATGGGCTGTTTTTTTTTTATTTATTTTTTCTTTGTTATTTAATTATTTTGTTGCCTTGATGACAGTATCTGTATTTCGTTTTCTGCAATGTAAACCATTTTTTTAAATATGACAAATACGGCACGTATGTTGTATTTTAGTAGATATAAAATACAAAAGCTATCTTATCTAGTACATATATATGAAGTCTGAGTCCTCCCTGAATCGGTAAGGCAAAAGCAGTGTAGCTGCTGTGATTTTGGTATACTGGCGAAACCATGAAATTTCCACAGCAAAAACCATTACAGTGACAATTTCTAAGAAATTCAAAATTGTTGCTGTAATTGACCCGAAGGCAAGATTTTGCTGTTTCGCTGTTGTTTATTCTCATTCCAAGTCGGTTCCGACTTGGAGTTAAGTTATATAAAAATGGGGGTGCGGGGGGCAAAGCCCTCTGAAACAAACACAGCAAATGTCTGACGGCCAAAATCGCCAATCGACATTACGCCTGTCACTGTCGGGGATTTCGACAACGATGCTGTTGAACTGACTTGGTGGAAGCTGTAATTTTATATCCTAAAATATAAATGATCAAGATCAACTTATTTTTGTTTACTAAAAGGTTTTGAAGATTAACTGCATAAGGACTGACAATATAACTTCTGCCATCCGTACATTAATTACCAAGAATTTCACAGTTCATGAGTACTTCAGGCATAGGGACTCACACCTACAGAATTCATGAATAGTTTCGCCCATATTTGAAAATTAACACAAATATTTCAAAAATGTATTATTATTATTTCTTCTATTCAGCTTTTAACATACAGAGCTATCTCTGTGATACACCCTGATCGCAGGGATATGCCCGGTCAGGCACAGCAGCAACCAGCCTCTAATAACTCTCCTCTTTGTCTGTTATCCTTGATAGTTCTTTCCTTTATCTCAAGGAGTTGGGGGCGGGCTTCTCCCCCACACCCAATGTTTCAGGTTCAAATGGCACAAGGAGATATGAGTATTGTTATCCTGAGAACCAAAGGACGGATTTGGCCACCATAACATGCTCTGGGCAGGTACTGTCTCTCACAGGCATGGAATCCGTCTAGGTCACTGTAAGGAGCTGCTTTAGTGCAGCTTTCTAATTGTACTGGCTCAAACTGCTTCTACAGAATCTGTTGTTCCCCAGCTCTATGTCGCTCCAAGTTTGGCTCCATGAGGACAATCCCTAAACATGGGTTGTCGGCAACAAATCACAACACAATCCCGATGGGTAACAAGCACCCCTAAAAGCAAAATAAATATATCATTTTTGTTCCTTTTTTCCCCTCTTCACTTTCCTAAACAAATTTAAAAATGAATGGCTATACTCAATTTTTATTCTTCATCTCTTTTTAGTTTCATGTCCTGCTGGAATTTGAGTTTTCCCTCATGAGATTTGTACTATTCTGGTCTCTGTAGCTTCTTGACAGTATGGTATTGCAGTTCAGAGCATGCTCCCACAGTTATAATGACATCAGTTTTTAATTGCAAAATGTTCAGGAAATGATTTTAACAGTTTTGTCAAATCCACAGTTACCAAGGCAGTGTGCTTCTATCAGGAGGAAGTGATGTTGTCAAAATCATTTTTAAAATGCTAATTGTGTCTGCCAGAATGACAAAGGAAGGAGTTTGGGGTTGGCGTGAGGTAACATTGAGCAGGATCGCTAATATCCACACATTAAGAGGACAGATTTTTTTTTATTATTATTATTGATGACCAGGGAGGGAGGGCTAAGCAATTCTGCCTATGTTTGACCTTGTCCGGGTGGGGGGAATACAGAGTTAAACTGACATATTGAGACAGGTTACGCTGTCGGTGGTATTTTTATTGAAAAGGTGGATATTTGCCCAGGAAACCAGGGAAATTCCCTACTCTTTCTACAAGGGGCTCTGTAGTTTCCTTGACAGAGAGAGAGATGGAATCTCCCAGGATGGATGGAGGAGGAGGAGGAGGAGGTAGTGGATTAGGGAATCTACAGAAGACTGACACAGAATTTCAAAAACCTACAGCTTCCACAGAAACTTAAGCAGAATTATACAGCAATACAGAGGTACCTCCTTTAGAAGTGGATGATGCAGAATTATTGCAATTGCAACAGCAGCTTCACGCAGAATTGGAAAAAAGGGAGCAGGAAATTCCAGGCTCAATTGTTAGAAGCTGAACAAGTATTTATTTATTTATTTTTTTTTACCAGGAGAGATACACTAATCTGAAAGCTTGTTTACAGGTGCGACTTGGGAGCACAAGGAAGTTAAGTGACTTGCTCAGGGTCACACAATATGCAAGTGGGGGCTGTGGAATTTAAACCCTTGTCTTGATATTCCTAGCCGAAAAATCAAGACTGGATGAAGAAAAGAAACGTAAGCACCAAATGAACAGCCTTGAAGGAGGAAAAGAGAAGAAAATCGTCCCACCAGTGGTATTCAAGTTTTGCACAATGAAAAAGAACTGAGATCCTACCGGGAGTACCGACAGATTGAACCCTCAGCAGTGACAACAACAGATAGAGCAATGGACACCCGATGGTGCGCTACAGAAAGCAGTATGGTTACCTGAAACAGTGATAGCATTGCCAGGCACCCCAGCTAAAACATCACAGGCAGCTTCTGACAGTTTTGAGAAACTGTCAAAATATTTGAAAGAAAAGTTGCACTCAATGGAAACATGACTACCAGAAGAAAACAATACGCAGCAAACTTCAGATATGACTTTGCCCTCTGTAGATGAGGGGACAAGATTTAATGAGGGGGCAGAGCATAATACCGGAAATGAGGATAAAAATATCGGGGGCAGTACTTCTCAGAGTGAAATTGCAAATATTACTGGAACGGAACAAGAGGCAGATGCTGGTACTGTGAAACTAGTAACACAAATCAGCAAACAAACAGACCCACATATGCCAGTTTGCTAAATAAACCAATTGAATTAGCTAAATAACAACATGCCATCTGTTTAAGATACCTAGGGGGTTTAGAAAAGGCTCCTGACTGCTTCTTTGTTGGTAAGCAGTTAATTAAGCATTCTCTGCAATTTTCTCCTGCTGACATCCATGTCTTAATTCATGCATGGGGGGAAGCTACATTTGATATAAGCTTTTGGAGTGAATCTTTGTTGGACAAATTCTGGGCACTTTATACTCCTTTGAAAATTAACCCTTTGGTCACCCTTTATGGTCATCCCTTTGACAAAACCCACATTTAAGACAATAATCATCCTGTTTAGGAACGGAGGAGTAAATGTTTCGGGCATTATTTACTGGCTGCAGAAAAAACGTACTATCCAGGGGACCCTAGAGCCCATAATGGGCAGCTCATAATACTAACAATGCCGATTATATGGAGCAGGACTTTTATATCGGCAAAAGGGCCAAATATGTTTGGACACAGAGAGAGGCAAAAAGTTCCAAACTCCCCTGAAAATGAGGGCATTACCCCAACAAACATAGATCTAACAACTACTGAGGACCAAGATGACCCTATCACCATGTATATAGATTCCAACAAGACAACAGCACCAGTGCCCCTCCCCACCAACCCTGAGCAGGATGAATTTCAAGTGGTAGAAAAAGGGAAACAAAACAAAAAGAATCAAATGCGCAAATCCCTGTGTACAGTAAGGCCCAGATATTCAAAATGAGCGCAACAGCAGGAGCAAGCACAAACCAGTTGCGCAAATGCGCAACAGGTGCGATATTCAAACATGGAGCAGAACAAATTGCGCAAGCAACCAACGTCTGAATATCGCACATACTGCGCCATAGCGCAACCAGGAAGGAGAAGCTGAGCCGAAATGTTGCGCTATGGCGCAACCAGGGCAGCCCAGCTGAGCATTCCAGAGGTGCCATAGCGCAAGCAGAGCCCCCCCCAGAGCAATGGAACTGCACATCCAGGGAGGCAGGCTGGGGCCCACCGCCAGCCATGCCACACATGGGCACAGGAACACACTGCAGAACCCACACCACACCTGCACACCCCAAGCACAGCATCACTGGGGGTGGGACGGATGATCTACTTGCCCATGGGGACAAGCCAACAAAGCATAGCAGAGCCATGACACCCCAGCACAACCACTGGCAGGTTGAGAGTGCCACACACAGGGGGTTGACAACCACAGTGCACATCAGCCCCCCGTACGCACAGCACACCCTGCACTGTGACCCCAAGACACCACCTATGTGCAGTGACTGGCACTGCAGGAAACCATGCATCCCCCCCAGCACACGTCAACCCCGTGCAGCACAGAAGCCTACAAGCCAGACACACCCTGTGCACCCAACAGTGGGTGGCAGCAGACGGCAAGACCAACCGAAAGTCACTGCCATGCTGGAGATACCTCCCCATGCACGCACACACACACACACATACCCAGGACCATACCAGCCCAGATGGCATGTACACCCCTGCAACTGAGCACCCATAGGCAGCTGCAAATCAGAGACCAACACATTATTCGTATAAAATATGAATGTATTTTTAACACAACAAACATTAACAAGAACAATTACAACTATTTACAAGGGGATGGGTACAAGGTAGGGTTGGTCAAGGGTAGGGATGACAAACTTGGAGAGGAAGGCAGGGTGGTAGAGATGGGAGAAGTGGGAAGGGAAGATAGGTCATGGGCCAGCCGGCCGGCGTCCTCCTGCTGGTGTCTTGCAGTTCCCTGCCGCCTCCTCAGGCCATGGCGTGTATTGACTGCAGGATGTTGGTGTTCTGGGCCACAAGCTGTCGGATGGCCCTGACATCCCTCGCCAGCCGATGGAGAACCTCGAGGCCTAGGAAAATGGGAACACAGTCAATGGCTGTGACTGACCACAACCCTGAACACCACCCAACCTGCAAGCCATATAGCCCAATGTCCGCACCTGTGATGGCATGCACCCACCCACAGTGAACATGCACATGGCCATCACAAACAGGCGGCACCAGCTATCGCACCACTGCACACACACACTGCCCATGTCCATCACAGCACAAACAAGGCTGGCAAGTGACGTGGCACGTGGTGCGATGCCAGTTACACAGCTATGTGCCCAGTGCATGCATGGACCACCAGTGATGCATACACAGGCGTGCTGTGAAACTGGACAGTGATGCATGTCACCTGTGTCGTGCCTACAGACATAGATACATAGCCAGTGTCGGTAGATAAGGGCCTATGGCCCACACAGTCTGTCCATTTCAGCCTGTAGTTACTTTGTTTACCTAGAAGTCTGTTACCCCTGACCTCAAGAATTCCGTTATGTCTATCCCGTGCAGTCTGAAATCCCATGAGTTTGTCAGCCCCCACCACTCCCTCTGGCAGGGTGTTCCACTTGTACACCACCCGTTCTGTGAAGAAAGTCTTGCTCATGTTTCCTCTGAATCGCCCTCCCTCCAACTTCATCCCATGTAGTCCTGGAACATCTTTTGCACTTCAAAATAGTGTTTCCCTGCACCCTGTTCCCCCTGTAAGATACTTGTATGTCTCTATCATATCCCTCTCTCCCTCCTCTCCAGGGAGTACAGGTTCAGTTCCTTCAACCTGTCTCCATAGGAGTTGTGATGCAAGCCATGCACCATCTTTGTTGCCCTCCTCTGAACCTTCTCTGCCCACTCTACGTCCTTACGTAGGTATGGTCTCCAGAAATGTACACTGTACTGCAGGTGGGGCCTCACTAGTGTCTTGTATAGTGGAATTATGACCTCCCCTTTCCTGCATGTTTGTATTGTGCAGGGCTACTGCCCCCCAGCATGCAATAGCATCCATGAAGTCATGATACTCACACTGCTCAAGCAGCTCTGACTGGCGCTGTTGCTGGCACTGCTGCTGCTGGTGGGGTGCAACCCCTGCTGGCACCGGGTCCCAGGCACGGCCCTCATCAATGTTGCCCCGCATCCTCACATCCTGGCCTGTGGGAGACATATGTTGAGACAAACATCAGTGTGACTCAAAAGCAGACTGCCCCCTGCCCCAGTGACAGTGCCTGCCCACACAGCCATACCCATTCATCTCACAGCTGCACACACTGACACAGCCAACCGTGGCCGAGCCATCACCTATGCACAGCCACCAAAACACACACACACCCCTACAGATAATACAGGTGCATAGATGGCACACCACCTGGCCTAGGCACCACGCCCGCCTGGCGCGTGAGCGCAGCGTTAAAGCTCTGGCTCCCTGTACGGTGCCGGCACTGCTCAGCAGACCGGCACTGTCCAGTGACCCCACCAGGTCAGTGGCCACTTGCTGCCACACCTCAGTCTCTTGCACTGGTGAGGGCACCTCACCATAAAGGCCATCATAGTGTGGCTCAACTAGGGCCACCAGGTTGGCCACTTCAAGCTGGCTCTAGGACACACGCCCTCCTCCTAGCCATGGCACCAACTTTACAGCAGGCAATATGGCCCAGCTGCGCGTAACTTGCGTGGAGATGTTGCGCAATAGACCACCACAGGCTCCAATCGCTGTTTGAACAGCGCCACATTTCACATAGCGCTGTCACCAGACAGCGCAATAGGGACATACATATGGCAGGCGAACAGTGCCAGGGGGCAAAGGTCATACACAAGGTCATGGGCAATGACGCAAGGCTACGCACAGCGCCATCTGACGTATAGGCATTCTGCGTGACCGACCAGCTGCGTACCAGTGCCACAGTGGAGTACTGCGCAGTAGTGCCACAGCGCCATATAGTGCCCATTGCTGTAGCGCCACTGGCACAATGGTGGCCATGGCCTGAATTGCCGATCGCGCTCAGCACATCAGCAGCGCGACAGACGCCTACGTAAGCTATCTGGGCATGCGCAATGCAGTGTACCACACAGGCACAGATCTCGCCATTGGCTCAGCCGACTCTTCCGTGTGCGCATAAGCGCAGATTCGCGATATTCAGCTGACACATGCAAATCATCTGATCTGCCATTCAAAGGCGCGAGTGGCCGATTGCATGTCATTATAGTTGCTCCACTCTAATTTGCATGTATTGCGCTATAAATGTGCGACATTGGGCTCGCTGGCCAGATTCGGTTACTGCAGGTGAGAGGTGAGTTGCATGCTGTGTGATGTTCAGGACGATGGTCATGGGAAAATGCTAGACTGCACAGTGACAGGTGTCCACTTCCCCCCATACAGATCGCCATGACCGAGCAGAGCCAAGGTGAGGGTGAGGACGGTGGGCGTAGGAGGAGGCCCAACTTTACAGCAGCAGAGACGGAGGCTCTCTTCCAGGCCTACCTGGATGAGGAGCCAGTGCTGAGTGGACGGAGGGGCACCCCTCAGTCCCGTGCGGCTGCATGGGAGGGGGTAGCTCGGGCCGTTAACCTGCATGGAAGCCACCAGCGCTCCGTGCAGGAATGCAAGAAAAAGATGGGGACAGACCGCAGGAGGTTGAAGGAGAAGGTGGCAGCCTTCAGGGCGGCACGTGCTGGCACTGGCGGGGGCCCGCCAGTGGTGTTGGAGCTGACCCCAACTGAGGAGACACTGGTCGCAGCCATGCAGCCGAGCGCCATTGAGGGCGTACCAGGCGGAGGATTCCAGACAGGTGGAAGCCCATCACTGCACGGTATGACATGGTGGTGGTGTTTGGGGGCGGTTGTTCACATGCACTCACATGTACTCTCTTTCTGTTACAGATCCTGTTCGTCTTCAGGAGACGGTGGTGGTGGGTCCAGACAGTGATGCTGACCTGCTGGACATGGAGGAGGGTCCATCCACCTCCACCACCAGCCAGCAGGCACTGCAGCAGCATGCAGCTGGGCGCAAACTCTGGTGTCAATGATACGGGTGCGGGGGGTGCACAGCCTGTGTCTCAGCAGTCTGGCATGCCAGCACGCTGTGACCATGGCAGTAGCACGTACCTGCACCATTGATGATAGAAGGCCTGCAATGGGCGGTGATGGTTGTGTGTCCCATGACGGACACATGGCAGGCCAGCACATGCCCCTGGGCCTGTCTGGTTCCAACTTGTGTACCAGCATGCTGGCACGGTCCCAGGCTGTGCCTGTCGGCACCCGTTAGGCAGCACTGGTGGCTGTGCAGGTGTCTGGCACTGTTGCTAGCACAGCGGTGGAACGAGTGGACCCGGGGGCACAGCGGTTGGAGGGGCAGCAGCAGCAGTCGCCCACCAGGTCTGGGGGTACAGTGTCAAGCAGTGGCACATGTCCGCCGCCCTTTGATCCGCCCATTCCTGGTCCTGGCGAACAGCGCCAACCCTCAAGGGGTGTTGTGCATCAGGACCGTCCACACCCTGGGGTTCAGGATGCCGTTAGGGCACAGTACCCATTGGACGAGCACACCCGCCTGCTGCAGGAATCAGTACAGCTGCAGAGGCGGGTTGCAAGGTCCGTGGAGGCACTGTCTATGTCCGTGGAGCGGCACAGCAGGGAGTGTGCTCGGGACCGAGCCGAGCTGGTCCGTATGCGGACGGATGTGACCGCCGCCATTGACAGGCTGATCCAGGCAGTGGTCTCTGTCGTGGACGCATTGGGCACACAGTCAGGTGCCCTGTACCGCACACCCACACAGTGTACTCTCACTCCCGTTCCCAGCGTCGTGCGACACCAGGCCTGTCGACACGGGTTCTGCTGTGGGCATCCAGGCACCCCTGGTGCAGGTTTGTTGAGCATGCTGCAGACCCCTGTTGAGGCAGGTCGGCGTTCGCAGTGGGACCCTGGTGGTGCAACAGTGCCACCCCACGTGCCCCTGCTCAGCCTGCCTGTGCTGTTGGGTCACGGCGGGGCCACCATGCATCCTCGGTGGCCATGGGACAGTGCTACATGGCTGAGCTGTCTCCCAGTGCGGGCCCTGTCTGGTGCTGCCATGTGTGCAATGTGTGTCATGGTGGGCAGTGCACTGCTGGGTGCTCTGCTCACCACGCCGACACACGGACCACCTGCACACCCTCCCAACTGCTGTCCACAGGTGCGTGTGCATGATGATGCCTGCATTGCACTGTACACCAAGGTGCAAGGGTGCCCAGCATCTGACACACGTACTTGGACAGTACGGGTGGTGGGGGTGGTCGGTGGTGCTGTGTGTTAGCAATGTCGGTTCTGCAGTGCTGTGCATCTGCCCATGTACGCTCTGTGCCTGGTGTGTGTGTGTCCATATGAGTGCTCACCCCTCCCTGATGGTGTGTCTGTATGCCTGGACCGTTCCACTCCCCTGACCGTCATGCACCCCTGGTGTGTTCCCCTGTGTGCCTGTGGTTTGCGCATGGACAGTGTTGGTTGCACATGTCCCCTTGACTTACCTGTGTTGTGCGTAGTGCTCCTCTGTGATGGTGTCCCGGTGCAGCTGGGCCTGCCGGATCAGTCGGGGGTCCCTCCGTCCTAGGGGGGGCTGCTCATCACCATCATCACCGGCACCACTGGCGTCCCCATCGCTGTCCCCCTCTTCGACCTGTACGGCTATCCCATGGTCTTTGGCCATGTTGTGCAGGATGCAACAGGCCAGGAATATCCCACAGGCCTTTTGGGGGCTGTACTGTAGGGCACCGCCGGAGGTGTCTAGGCATCGGAAGCGTGCCTTGAGCATCCCAAATACCCGCTCTATGATGTTGCGTGTTGTGGCATGTGCCTCATTATAGCATAGCTGTGCTGGGGTCATGGGGCGCCGGTACGGTGTGAGCAGCCAGGGACGAGTGGGTATCCGGAGTCACCTGTGTGGAGATAGTGGAGATCAGTGTCATGTTCAGGTCCATATTGCCATCTCCCTGTGTGCCACTACCATGGCACCTGTGGCATTCCACCCTTGCCCAAGTTTGCATTCCATACATGTGTACTCACCCACTAGATGTCCTGTGGGATGTCCCCACTCTCGAATCGATGGCACAGTGCAGACTGATACCATATGAAGGCATCATGTGCTCCGCCAGGGTGTGTGGCACAGACATTGATTATGCGCCCAGTGGCATCACACACCACCTGGCGGTTGACACTAGGGAATCCCTTCCTGTTCTGATATGCGTGGCCATCGGGGCCAGGTGGCGTGCGGATGGCCACATGGGTGCAGTCTATGGCCCCTAGCACGCCAGGCATACGTGCTACCCTGTGGAACTCCTGCATGTTTGCTGTACGCTCTGCCGCGGTGCTGGGGAAATGGATGTACTCCGCAGCATATGGCAGCAGTGCGCTGAGGAATTGGGTGAGGATGCGTGACGTGGCCGACTGTGTGATGCCTGTGGTGTCCCCTGTCGGCCTCTGGAAGGTTCCCGTGGCGAGCAGACACATGCAGGCTGTCACCTTGGTCTCCACCGACAGAGCGTGACTCCGTCGTGAGGGTGCCTGCATCACATCACTGCACAGCTCACAGAGCCGTCTCAGTATTGCCCTGTTCAGGCGGTGCGGCCCGATCTCTACATCTGTGTACAGCTCAAAGCTGATGCGGACGCAGTCCTGCCTGTCGGGCATACCGCCGACGGGCCCTTCCACGCCACGCCCCCTGCAGCATGCATTCTCACCCCTCATTACAGCTTCCATGTGAAACTGGCACTGTCCATCTCCTGGCTTCTGACCCCCGCTGGTGTTGCTGTGTTACCCCCACTGTCCTGACTGCTACTTCCACTGCACGGCACCCCCGCTGGCCTCTACAGACTATGGCCACACTTTCCTTGCCTGCCCTTTGCTGTCTGTCTGTCTCTCTCTCTCTCTCTCTCCCCACTTGGCAGCCTGGTAGCGTTCTTCGCGCTTCCTTGAGCCTTTTATTTTGGCTCATTTTCGCTGTGCGCAATTTCCGGCTGTGCAGCTCTTGCATCAGCATGAATCTTTGAATATCGCGTGCCGGTCTTTATGCATGGATCCACCCCCTTCGGTTGCGCATGCCTTCATTTTCATTGCGCTGTTGCTCAGCATGTTTTCGGGGGTGCAACTGCCTCCTTCTGAATATCGCTAAATGGCACAGTTTTGGACTTGCGCGTGCGCAACCCTTTTGAATATCTGGGCCTAAATTCTTTGTCTTATAATGGGGGACATGGAAATGGAGGAAGAATCTGACAAGACCTCAATTCATTCTTCCCAGAAGGATACCATCTCGGATGAGGAAGAACAAGCTATACCCCTTAAAAGCAAGCCAAAAAGAAAGCAATATGGTACAAGTTCAGGGGTAAAAAAAGTGACTTGGTGATTGGTGAACTTCTTATGGGGGACATTGAACTGTCAGAATTGACTTGTGCCTCTTTTTTATACTGAATCTGTTTCTACTCCTGCAGCTCAGTCTGCCTGTTATTTGGCCAACGTCCTCTCACCCATTGAACCCGACAGCTCACTCACATCCGGCTAGCATGCAGAGTACCCGCAGAGGTGTCCCCATTCCCTCAGCCAGGCCCAGATCTAATACCGGAGTGCAATTCCTGATGAGTCCCCGGGGTAGAGAGGCATGGCCATAAACCACCACAACCGACCATCATTTTCCTCCAAGCTTTACCCCCTTCAAGTTCAGATGTGCAATGACATCCTGGCACAGCATGCCGACATCCGCCACACTTTGTCTCTTGAACACACCACACCTACAATGTCCCCGACTTCCATCGGGGGGCGCCGCAGAGTGGTGTAAGCCCTGAGCCCTCCCCAGGGAAAGGAGCAGTCCACTGGACCTATAATCCTCTCCCTCCCCGGCCGACCCCCAATTGCCTGGGCGAGTTCCAGAACCCGGGTCTCCGGTGTAACACAAGGTGTGGCATCCAGTGCCTCAACTCTCAGCGCCACTGAGCTGGCTGACTTGTGCCTCTTTAAATGTTAATAGCATAAAGTCTAAGAAAAAGTGAAAGGCAACTTATGCTCTGTTTGAGAATTTGCTTTTATGACATTCTTTCGGGACACAAGATTTTCTTTGCATGAAATTCAAACAGCTAGTGCAGAATGGGTTTGGGGTGCCACCTACTGGACAGTAGGAGAAGATACATGTAGTGGGCTGGGAATATTCATAAATAATCCTATAATCAAAGTGTCTTCTATTGTTAATTTCAGTTCAGGAAAGGTGGTATTACTAGATATATCCACTGAATCCCCTGAGTTCAGATTGATCAACTTGTATGCCCCATAGATGAAAGTAGGCAGAATATACCAACTCAAACTTACAGGGAGATTTCAATAGCATCAGATTTAAAACTGATAGGAGACAGAAAACGACCAAAATATTATGTGATGTATCATTTCTCAATAATTTATTGCAGAGGGCAATTAGCTACCAGAATAGAGTACTGGTTTACTTCACATACTTTACCGATCTTACAAACTATGGTATATCGGGTAGAAGCCTCAGACCATGGACTACTTTGTCTCAAACTTGGTAAATATCAGAATACTTCAGCAGAGAGGGGGTATTGGAAACTAAATGCTAAATTACTAGGAAATGAAGAAATTCTGACAGGATTAGTATATCTTATAGAAGCCAAGAAATCAGTATTTTTTTGTGTGATAATCCTGTAGACTGGTGGGGAGATAGTAAAGTGGACCTGAGACACTATTTTATGGAGGTAGAAAAAGTAATAGGACAACAGAAGACACAAAAATATAAAGAATTATGGCAAACTCTATACAAATTACTATCATTACAGAAAATAGAAGGTCAGGACTATTCCACAGAAATGTCAGACATAAAGCAAGAGATGACTGACTATCAGTATAGCAGATTTAAAACCATGGAACAATAACAAAAATATGTGGAGAAAAAAAGGTAATTTGAAAACTGCCGCATCAGAATCTCAAAAAACAAACAAGCCACGAAGCAGCTCAAAACTCAGAAGGAAAAGTAAGAGACAAAGCAGGGATATTGACAGAAATAGTTATATTTCCCAGATGTTCCAAATCCCATATCTAGATAAACTAAAGGTGGAGGAATGGTTTCAGAGTTGTACGGTTCCAGAGTTGCCACAAGACATAGTAAACCCACTTACTCAGCCTATAACCTCAGCAGAACTAGCTGCTGTAATTAAATCGTTGAGAACAGACGTAACCACTGGGATAGACGGACTGTCCAATGAATTTTACATGAAAATATTCCCATATTTCTCCATGGAACCAACAGTGTATAATGCCACATTACAAAACCAAGAATTACCGAATGAAATGTATCAAGGCCTAATGATCTTTCCCCATAAAAAAGGGAAAAAAGAGTTCTAGGGACATGGATATGTTGTTCATTCACACTGTCTGGCAGGTATCCTTGCCGCTTTAAATCTTGCCGGAAGGTCTTCAAGCTGGCTCCTCCCACCCACCCGGGTGGTAAAACTCTCGGCTCCGCCCCATGATGCCAGATCTTCCTTACCGCTTGGAAGCTCAGGTTCCCTCCTTAACGCTCTGCGTATAAGACTGGTTCCTAATTCTTCGGATTTCCGAATTTAAAAGTTTTTTGCTTAAAAGACTTCGGTCTTCTATCCCTCGCGGCTGCGATGGACAAATCGACTCCCGGTTTTCGGCGGTGCCCTTGTGGGCAGAAGATGTCTCGGACGGATCCGCACTCCACGTGTGTGTACTGTTTAGGCCTCGAGCACATCCATGAGCTTCAAACCTGTGCTCTTCCTTCTCAGCCCTACTTCCTCGAGACCGTGCACGCCCGTTTACAACTAGGCAACGTTTTCCTCGGTTAAGTCAAAGAGGCCGGGCGGTGGTTTCCGCTGGCGACGGGCTCAGCGGATCAGCTAGAGCAGATGATCGCCCTCGAAGAGGAGGCAAGCTGAGCCGCATCTTCCTCGACCAAGGCTTTTATTCCGCTTTTCCTGGGTTCCTCTTACACAGCTTCTTTTAAGGAGCTTTGTCTGTCCCTCTCCACTAGGGGAGAGGGACCAATGTCTGCTGGACCTTCTTCTCGGTCCAAGAAGAAAGACAAGGGTAAGTCTCTTCGTCGACGCTCTTGGGAGCGGGAAAGGTCCCTCTCCTCGAGTTGTCGGCCATCGACTTCGGTCGATCGTTCGGCTTCGGCCACTGGTCTCATAGTGTCCCCGTCAGGTCAGTTGACTGAGACTCCCGTCGACTCAGTCGAGATCTTTCTCGACCCGTTGGACGGGTTGTCGACTGGCGAAGCCGAAATTCCCCTCTCCCCGGTTCCCCCGGTGGGAGTTGAGGATCCCGTGGGCTTGCCAGTGCCTCCAGTTCCGGAGCCCTTGGGTATTCCCTCTGAGCTGAGGGAGGAGCCGGTTCCACCCGTCCCCTCTCCGCACTGTTCTTGGGAAAGCCGAGGGTCTCGGTCTCGGACTTCTTCGCGGTCCAGCTGATCCCGCCATCATAGGCGGTTTCAGTCTCGGCACCGTGGTAAGTGGCGCCGCCGCTCGTCCTCTTTCTCCTCCTCGGATGAGGGGAGGCTTTGACGCAAGTTGCATCGACGCTATGAGGACCTCATGTGGCAACAGCTCCTTCTGACCGGGAATAAGCCAACGCCATCGCCTTCCCCGGCCATTAAGTGGCTGTCACTGGGCGGCGAAACAACCCCCGTTTTACCGAGGCCTGTTGTCAGGCCGGTTGTTCGGCCAAAACCAGCTGCTTCACCGATTCGGTGGAACCTCCACCTCCACAGCGCGGTTTGGGGCTCCGACCAAGAATTCTCGGTCGGCTCAGGGTCTGCCCCATAGGCTGTCAGTCACCCTCACTCCCGATCGCCCTCGGCAGGTGGAGGGTGGCTCAGGCCCGAGGCAGCTCTTTGCGGACTCTTCGAGTCCGACGACGATTCCTCCTTTTTCTCCAAGCGAGTGGACTTGGAGTCCTCTGGAGGTCAGTCGCTGGACGACAGCCCTTCGTCCTTCCTGGGGTTGCTCAGACTCATCTCGGAATCCACCGGGATGCAGCTCGAGCCCATATCCAAGCGGGCCAAGTATCCCCTCACGGAGATATTGGACCGAGGGAATTCCCCTACGGAGGCCTTCCCTGTGGCTGAGGCCATTGTGGGCCCGGCCTTGGAGCTCTGGCAGCGTCCTGCTTCCTGCCCTGCGCCTTCGGCCAGGATGGCCAGGAAGTATGCGGTCCCTACCGGTTCCCTGTCCGGTTTCTCGGAACATCCCTCGGCCGAGGGGTTAGTTACCAACAGCGTTTTCCGGCATGCCGGACACTAGGGACGTGGACAAACCTCCTGACAAGGAGTCCAAGAAATTGGACTATGCCGGGCGAAAAGTCTACGCTGCGTCCTCCCTTGGCCTTCGTCAGGCCAGCTCGGCCGTACTGATGGCACATTTTTCTCATGCCCTGTTGGGCTCCCTGGACGAGGTGGTCCCTCATCTCCCGGCTGACCTGCAGACCACGGTTAAGCAGGTGCGGGGGCAGGGCAGTGGCCAAGCAGCAGCTTCAGACTGCTTTGGACATCGGTGATTCATGCGCCAGGTCAGTAGCGGCTGCAGTGGCTATGCGCCGTTGGGCATGGCTGAGGATATCGCCTTCACAGCGGATACCCAGCACAAATTGGCGGATGTCCCCTTCTTGGGGACCGACCTCTTCGGCCCTGGAGTGGAAGGCCACCTCCAGAGGATCGAAAAGTCCAATGCCACCTTGGACTCAGTATCATCCACTCAGAGGGACAAGGGCTGCAGACCTCAACCCAAGCCTTTTTGTCCGTCTGCGCCCCCGGCACGCCCGGCCCAGCAACACCAGGGCCAGCAGGCTCGCGCTTGTCATCCCAAACCTAAGCCTGCGGCTTCCTCCTCCAGGAAGCCGGGAGGTAAAGGCCCAGGCGGTCCCTCGGCCGGTCCCTCCTCCAAGCCTGCACAGTGACGGGTTGAGGGGTATCGCCCCCAACCTCGTCACCTCACCCCAGGTTCCCCCCATGGGGGGACGGCTCCGGTACTTCCTTTCCACCTGGTCTGCTATTACCACAGACAGGTGGGTGTTGGAGGTGGTAGGAAAGGGCCTGCCTCTGGAGTTCGAGCAGGCCCCACCCTTCAGAGCTGTCGCACCTCGGGGTCCGAAGCCTCGCTGTCAGCTCGCCGAGCCGACATCGCTCTCCTCCTCGAGAAGGAGGTGATAAGAGAGGTGGCGGACCCTCCCTCAAACCCGGGGTTCGTGTCCAGGTACTTCCTGGTTCCGAAACGGACGGGGGGCTGGCGCCCCATTCTCGACCTACACGACCTGAACAAGTTCCTAAGGTCTCGAACCTTCAGGATGGTCACTCTGGCTCAGATAATCCCATCCTTGGAACACGGCGTATGGTTCTGCTTTCTGGACGTACAGGACGCGTTCTTTCATGTCCCTATCCGTCCGTCCCATCAAAGGTTCCTTCGCTTTCGAGCGGAAGGTTCCCTTTTCGAGTTCAAAGCCATGCCCTTCGGCTTATCTCCAGCTCCCAGGGTCTTCACCAAATGCATTGCGGTGGTGACAGCATTCCTGCGGCGCCGAGGGGTCCGGGTTTACCCTTACCTGGATGATTGACTGATAGCAGCCCCCTCCAGACAGGAGGTGGAGCAGTCCAGAGATCTGGCCCTCCAGGTGTGCTCTCAGGTCGGCCTCCTCATCAACGAGGCCAAGTCGGAACTCGAGCCGAAGCAGGTGATTCTTTTCATCGGGGCAGACCTCGACTCTCTTCGAGCCAGAGCACGACTCCCGGTGGACAGGGCCGAGGTTCTTTCCTCCTTTGCCCAATCATTTCTGGTTGGGCAATTGCGCCCTGCCCGGGACTTCCTGCGCCTCCTGGGTCTCATGGCGGCCTGTACCAGCGTGGTCCGTTGGGCTTGCTGGAACATGCATCCCCTTCAGTGGGGGCTGGCCAGCCAGTGGTCCCAACGCTGCGATCCATTGGACCAGCTAGTGACAGTGACCCAGGGGATGTGGAGCGCTCTCCAGTGGTGGACTGTTCCAGTTCATCTGCAGGAGGGCATCCCGTTTGTCCACCCCGAGCCGACGGTCTCTCTATCGACCGATGCCTCTCTGATGGGTTGGGGTGCCCATTTGGGGGAACACCGAGCGCATGGCCTCTGGTCCCCGCGGGAGTCCCGATGCCACATCAACCTGCTGGAGCTCCGAGCGGTCCGCCTAGATCTCACCGCCTTTGCTTCTTTTCTTCGGGGTCAAGTGGTCCGGGTCCAGACGGACAATACCACGACCATGTACTATCTAAACCGCCAGGGCGGGACGCGCTCCATGCTCCTATGCAAGGAAGCTCTCCGCATCTGGTCACTTGTGCGCAGCCTGGAGGCGGATCTCCTAGCCATTCATGTGGCAGGAGCCTCCAACACCCTGGCCGATGCCCTAAGCCGGATAGGGGCTGCCTCCCACGAGTGGTCTCTCCTGCCGGAGGTAGTACGAGATCTATTCTCCCATTGGGGCACACCTCAGGTGGACCTGTTTGCCTCCAGGGAGAATGCGAAGTTGAGGCTGTTCCATGCCCGCCCCCCTCAGCAGGGCTCTCTGCAGGGGGATGCCTTCTCGAGGCCGTGGACCCCGGGCCTCTTCGCCTTTCCCCCGTTCCCCTTGATGCACAAGGTGCTGCTCAAAGCAAGGAGGGACAAGGCGCAGGTGATTCTGATAGCCCCAGACTGGCCCCGCCAGTACTGGTACCCAGATCTCCTCAGCCTCATCTCCAGGCTTCCGAGGCAGCTTCCAGCTCGCCCGGACCTGCTCTCAGTCAGTCAGGGGAAGGTATTCCATCTGGACCTTCAATTCCTGCACCTGACGGCCTGGTTCCTGAGCGGCTAGAGTTCAAGGCCTTGGGTCTTTCCGACGAGGTCCTCAGCATGGTTGAGCGTCCCATAAGTCGACCAGAAAATGCTATGTCTTCAAATGGAAAAGGTTTTCCATTTGGTGTCAGGGCAAGGGCCTGGACCCTTCCTCCTGTTCCTTGGCGAGCATATTGGACTACCTGGTCCCTTTCTCAGCAAGGGCTTAGGTCGTCGACCCTTAAGGTGCACCTGGCAGCCATCTCTGCTTACCGGGCGCGGGCCGGGAAGCAGTCGGTGTGCAGGAGAAGGTGGTCTGGCGCTTTTTCAAAGGCCTTGATCACATTTCCCCTCCGGTGCGAGAACCTCCACCTCCGTGGGATCTACTGCTGGTACTGGCAAAGCTCATGGGCAAGCCATTCGAACCAATGCACAGGTGTGAACTCTCTCACCTGTCGTGGAAGACCGCCTTCTTGGTGGCTGTCACATCAGCCAGAAGGATGGGAGAGCTCCAGGCGCTCTGCATCGAGTCTCCTTACCTGGTCTTCCACAGGGACAAGGTTGTCCTGCGCCCCCCACCGAAATTCCTTCGAAGATGGTGTCGGAGTTTCACCTTAACCAGGTGTTGACTCTGCGGGGTGTTTTACCCCAATCACACTCGGATGCCGAATATAGGCTCCATACTCTGGACCCTAGAAGGGCGCTCGCTTACTATAAGAGGCGCATGGCTGAAATTCGGGGAGAGGTTCGCCAGCTGTTTGTCTCCTACGCTGAAGCCGCACCTGGCAGACCTGCAGCCAAGCAGGACGATAAGCAGGTGGGTCACCTCCTGCATAGATCTCTGCTATAAGTTGGCAGGCATGGAGCCTCCCAGAGGGATAAGAGCTCATTCTACCCGCCACACTGCTGCATGGGTGGCTGCTTCCAGGGATGTCCCTATCCAGGAAATCTGCAGGGCTGCTACCTGAAAGTCAGCACACACCTTCATCACCCATTACCACATCGACCTTGAGTCACGCCGGGATGCTGGTTTTGGGGCCTCGGTTCTCCAGTCTCTCTTTCCCAAGTAAGTATGAAGGTGTGCCTTGCCTCCTCCTCCCAGAGAACTGCTAGGAGTCTGCCAGACAGTGTGGATGAACAACATATCCATGTCCTAGAAATACAGGTTACTCACCTGTAACAGGAGTTCTAGGAATGGTATATGTTGTTCATCCACACGACCCACCCGACCTCCCGGCCTTCGACGCACAACCTGAGCTTCCAGCGGGCCAGATCTGGCGTCATGGGGCGGAGCCGAGAGTTTTACCACCCGGGTGGGTGGGAGGAGCCAGCTTGAAGACCTTCCGGCAAGATTTAAAGCGGCAAGGATACCTGCCAGACAGTGTGGATGAACAACATATACCATTCCTAGAACTCCTGTTACAGGTGAGTAACCTGTATTTACTTTCCAATTGGAGGCCAATACCATTACTGAACATGTATTTTAAAACATTAACTAAGCTCTTAAATATAAGACTTGCAACCATTCTTAACCACATAATCCATCCAACAAAGGTTTGTGCAGTCCCAGGTTGCAAAATCACAGACATTCTCATTTTATTAAGGGAAATCCTAGAAAAAGGGAAAGAAGAGTCCCTTACTGGATACATAATCAGTTTAGATCAAACCAGAGCATTTGATACTGAAGCTCATACTTATCTTTGGAAGTGTATGTCTCAATATGGAATTCCAGATGTGTTCATATCTTGGATTAAACTATGTTACCGTAATACTGTAGTATCCCCTTGTGTGAATGGGTGGATAGGGTACAACTGCCCTAATCAAAATTAGGCACTTGGGTTAATATCCCAGTACTGACACTGTAGTGCAGCATGAGGGGGTGCTGCACTTCTGAGGTGCCGTCTTTCGGATGGGGCGTTAAACCCAGGTCCCAGCTGCCTGGATTTGTGGTAGTTCAGGTGGATGTTAAAGATCCCATGGTACTTATCGAAAAGAGTAGGGTAATTTCCCTAGTGTCCTGGCCAAATTTCCTTCATTCACTAAAAATACCACCAACAGCTTAATCTAGTTCAAGGTCAGTTGGCATTCATCTGTTTCGTGCCTGAAAATAGGCAGGATATGTCTAGTGCACTTACCCAGTCAACAAAAATGAAAAAATAAATAAATAAATGGGGTTCGTCATGGGTGCCTTCTGAGCTCCTTGCTATATATACATCATAGCCATAGACCCACTAATTCAGAAAGTATCAGCTACCACTAAGATTATTGGAGCATCAATATCAAGCCAAGACACAGAAATTGAAACATTAGCCTATGCAGATGACCTTTGTATCTCCTTGGCAGACAAGCAATCTGTGGGTGGTGCTAAAAGTATACCGCAAGAATTCGCAGTGGCAACAGGTACTTCTATTAACTTTCAAAAAAGAGCATGTCTGCCAATAGGCCCACATTACCCAGACCAGAAAGAAATAATAGGAGTGCCTACAGTAAAAGAACAATACAAGATTCTGGATATATATTTTGGTTCAGGAGAACTAGATGTTTTTAATTGGGACCTCATTTTAAACAAAGCAATGATCAGGGTGAACCAATGGAATCGGTGGTTCATGAGTGAAAAAAAAAAAGTATGATAAAAACCTATCTGTTATCAATGTTTCTGCACCTAAGTTATATATTCCCTCTCCCAAAACAACTTGAGGTAAAATTATATAGTTGCTTCTTCCAGAGCATATGGGGCAGTAGACTAAATCCCGTAAAAAGAGGCACAACCTACTAATCAATAGCGAAGGGCGGTCTAGTAAAGGTCAACCCTGTGGTGTTTTTACACAGCATCTTTCTTTTTGCTAATATAAAGCTACACTGAAAAAAGAAACTACACTATAGAGCATGTGGGTGGAGGATCAAATTGAACCCTTAGTCCACTCATGAGAAATAAATTCCAGAATTCCTAAACAGAAGAGACTGTCAGATCTCCTTATATACTTTTAAACATGTTTTGGGAAACTCAAACAATGGCAGGTTAGGAAAACACAGATCCTTACAGGAGAGAGAAAAACATTCTGTAATGAAATTCTGGATACATATTTTTTAGAAAAAAACGCACTTTGTAGCCAAGCTTCCAAATGATCTAAAACAAATTGGTGATATGCTAACTGATATTAGGACTCCTATACAAATGTGGGATGTCTTATGGCTATGTTCACTCAATAAACTGAATGTTAAAAACAATTTGAAGGATAAAGAAAAAAGAGATATTGCCCAAGGCAGACTTGTTTTGTACAACTCGAAACCATGCAGCATCATTATTTTTAATTGTCCCACTGTGCAGGACTTGTGGAACATTTTTCAATACAGATAGAAAAATACCATTTTTCATAATATAACCAAATATTCTTCTTAGGCACCGTCCCTCTTCAGTAGAAACGTCACAATTTTAGCACTAGACGGCTACTTTTTACATATATGAAATATTGGATTTGGCAAATTATGTGTCAGATGACTTTACAGCAAGTTGAAATTCACCAGGAACAATTACTTTTTGCAGTCTTACGTAGCATTCAAGACATCCAGGTAACAGAGAGAAAAAAACAAGACCACTGAAGCTATACAATGCTTGGTGGAAAATGTTCCAGTGGCTTAAAGGAAATGTGTGATGTTACACGTTGGGTTCATAACCCTCTACCCTGCGGCGGTGATAGTCCCGCTGTGTAAAAATAAATATTTTTACTCATTGATTACAGTTTGGGAAGGGATTGTAATTTTTCCAAACCGTGCGCTAGCTGATCCCTTCCCACTTCCTAGACTGCTTTCTATTAGTCCCTATTAGTTAAGTGGTGTCTTTCTTTTTTATCAAAAGGTAGTTTAAAGTATTAAAAATAAGTTCCAAAAATAAGCCCCAAAGACTTGCATGGGGCGCGTCCCCGCGCTCTCCCTGGTACCATGTTACAAGACGGGGGAGCGCAGAGGCAGAGCAGGCAGTCTAGGAAGTGGGAAGGGATTAGCTAGCTCGCGGTTTGGACAAATTACGATCCCTTCCCAAACTTTGATCAGTGAGTAAAAAAATGTTATTTCTACACAGTGGGGCTATCACTGCCCCAGGGTAGCAGGCTATGAAGCCCAAAGTGTGGTTTCGGCACATCACACATTTACTTTAAGGTAATTGGGACTACTTAAAATTGTGTCAGGATACAAGAGGAAACTAAATTTGACATCCCCTGTTAAAAAGGTAAATGTGGTGGTATTAGACAGTAACATATCCTAGAGCTAATAGAGTACAGAAAATAGGAATAATGTATATAGCATGGAAGAAAGTCCATTAGTAAAGACAAGATGTTTATTTCATTTTGTCTTTGTATTTCTATGATTATAATTATGTTTATGATTTAGGTTTGGTTTATTTCCTTAGTAACATTTTTTCTATTGCTTATTTCTGTTATCAAATCAAACGAAATTAACTGAATTTCTGGACTTGTTTTTTGTTCAAACTGTTTAATAAAAAATTCTCCTACTCTTTTTGAGAAGTGCCATGGGCTTTTTAACATACACCCAAACAACTACCAGAACAGGCAGATGGGACCTCAGTTTAGTGTCTCATCCAAAAGACAGAATTGCAACCAATACTATCATAACCAGATAAAATGGAGCTAATTAGTAAAGTTTTACACTGATTTCTCTATAAATGGGGTTGGGATTTAAAACAAAACTGATTTACGTGTCTGGGTATTGTGCGGTGTGATAACATGAAATGAGGGTAGAAAGTGGCTGCTAAACATCTTTGACAACTCTGTTCTGCCAGAAAGGGTCATGGGCTTAGGTACTAGAGCATACCTCTCAACCTGGCAGGACCAAAATCAGGGACACCCACCTAGAAAATCAGGGACAGAAGACCAAAATCAGGGACACCATTTTTGGGACAGCGTGGCGGCGGGCACTGGTCTCGCGCCCACACATGTGAACTGCATATTAGTCAAAATACTAAAGAATCACTCTTAACGCATATGCAAGCATGTATATTAACTTTATTGAACAGTAAAGCCATCTTTACAGATTCAAAATATAATTTCATAGAACTGTAATCTAACACACATCTGTATGTATTGCATTTTTGCTAGCAGTACCAAAAAAAGACTACTTTCCATACCTTTAAACACCTACACCTATCCTTGACCTCACCCTTAAATATAAAAAACACAAGTGACCAAATTCTATAGCTTGATCAATTGATCAGTCTATAATGTATACACATAGTCATGCACAGACACACATATTTACATTATTGCACAAACTGGAAAAAAAAAAAAAAACTCTTTTATTCCCTTCACAGTTCCATCCAGCCCACATAACCATTTCAGCCGAGGTTCACATTGCAATTAATGTCACATCAGAGTCCAAAACTTGTTGTTGCACTCCATACACACATCCCTAATGGGTAAACTTTAGTGTCATTTTGAGGTGCCATCATGTTCTCGGTTATAGAAGTGTGTTGCCTTCTTAGCTGCTTCAAGGACATCCTTGGAGTGCTGTACATCAAAACATTCTCTGTCTTCATTAAACTTTATGGCAAGTAAGGAATTTAGAGTTTTTGTATTTAAAGAATGTCTGAGTTCTGTTTTCACCTTCCTTACCATACTGAAAGCACACTCTGGTTCTGCATTTGAGTGTGGTAAGCACAGCACTGTCTGCATTAACCGTCTGAACATTGGTATGTTTTGTTCAGACATTCCAGTGAGTTGGCAAAGAACCTTCCCCCAGTATTTTAGAGCAGAGGCGTTTGTGGCAAATGTTGGCTGTCCTCCTGAAATGTTTCAGCAAACTGATATATGCCAAACTCATCTAGCAGCTGGTCACATTCAGTTGATGTAGTACAAATGCCCAGCTGCCTTCCCAAGTCCACAACAACCATCCCTGACATCTTCAGCTTTAAAGCTGGATTGAGTAGAGTGGACACACTTTTCAAGAGCTTGCTGTTCAATGGAAATTTGGTCAGCATTTTCTCAGAACTGCTGTGTAGAAAGCTCTTGCCTTCCTGTATATGTTGGTTTCAGCCGCTGTTCCAGCAATAGCATCCTCATTTTCTTTGATGAAATCTTCCACTTCTGGTCCAACCCGAGTTTCCTGAAGGCGAGGAAATTCTCTGCCTTATCGAGAAATGTAGTTTGCATTCATTAAATAAACTGACTGCTGCTTGGGAAGAAGAAGTCTGCTAGAATACAACTGAACCATTTTGCTAATTTCCCATGAAGAGTCATTAGCTGACTCTCCCTGCTCTGTAAGCTTTTGTTAAATTGGCATAGGGGCACCATTGCATATTTTAAGAAAGAAAAGTCATCCTCATTTCCTGACTGCTTAACCGCTCTGCTATGAGTTGGACTTTGCACCTCGGGGCTCACATGACATAAAGTAGGACAGCAGCTGGCCACATGTCCACCATTCACTGCACAACCTTGCTCAAGCTGAGCCATCTTGTAGGCACATGTTTGATAATTTTCAAGGGCTCAATGTCCACAAACAAACTGAACTCCTTTAACTGCTGTTGCCTCTGAGAACTTGAAGAAAGATGGCAGTAAATGTCTGAAATTAACTCTTCAACTGGTGATGAAATTGCTTTAACGGCGGATTTGGTGCACAGGTCTGCCAGATGGCAAAGACATCCCATGTTTATGATATTTGGGCAGACCTGCTTCAGCCTAGAAAGCAGAGAATTGTTTTTCCCGATCATAGCAGAAGCATTATCGGATGAGAATGCAGTCAGATTGGTCAGTGGGATATGGAAGTGCTCTAAGGTTTTCATCACAATGTCAAACATTGCCTGCCCAGTTCCAGATACACAAGAAGGCATGTCCAGGAAGCGAATGACATTTGTTTCCAACTTCATGTCATAAAGCCCACCAGAATAACAATAACTTTTCATCCCGATGTCTGTGCTTTGGTCGACATACAAGCAGAATGGAAGCTGGCGACACTGGGCAGCTGCATCCTCCTGATACTTTGGCCCAAGGACTTCCGTGCAATGCATGCAGATTTGGTTGATCCACAGGTTATTTTTTAACCACCTCTTGGTCTGTGCAGTGCTTCCTCATAAATTTCAAGATGTGGTCAGCACAGGAAAAGGAGATTGTGTTCTGCTAAAAAGATTGACAAAGGCCACCTCAGCCTCCACAACCTTTGTGGAACTTTGAGCTGAAAAAGTGGCTCAGCTTCCTCCCAGAAGCATGTTTCACATTCTGCTGGTGCTTGTGTGATGATTCGTGGTGCTGTATATAGTTTCTTCCTCCATGGCTCACGCTGATGTCAGATGCACACACTTTGCAGAATGCATAGGGGCCCTTTTCTGCTGGCTGCTACCCATTCAAATGTAATCTTCCATGCAGTCTGGAACACAGCATTTCTCTTCGACTTCTTGGTTGGGGTCATGTTACCTCCACTGCAGATGTCATCCTCGGAGAAAGTGTTGTCATCATGGTCCATTTTCTAATAAAATTGCAACAAAGACAAAATGCAGAACAAGTTACCCTCAGGTGCAGGACCTCTTTAAATGAGAGAAATCTCCTGCTGGCAACTGCAGGCTGAATCAGTTCTCCCAAGTCCACCTTTATGTTTCCGTCTTTCAGATGAGACGTTAAACCGAGGTCCCATCTGCCTGGATTGGTGGTAGTTCAGGTGGATGTTAAAGATCCCATGGCACTTATCGAAAAGAGTAAGGGGATTTCCCCAGTGTCCTGGCCAAATTTCCCTCATTCAGTAAAAATACCACCAACAGCTTAATCTGGTTCAAGGTCAGTTGGCATTCATCTGTATCCCCCTCCCCCGGGTCGTGCCTGAAAATAGGCAGGATTTGTCTAGTCAGTGCACTTACCCGGTCAACAAAAGCTAAATAAATAAATAAAAAATAAAATGTTTTCCAGCTCTGATACATTATCCAGGCTGATTCTTAAACTGTTCTGCTGTCCCATAGTTTCTTCCATTATGTGCACATAAAGACTTGCTAATGTAGCAGGTGTGGTCTGATCCTTTCTCCAGCCCTACAACTGTACCAGAAGCATACAAACAATGAGCTGCTAACAAGTCTGGAGTTCTCTTTATCTGTCCAACAGCTTATGCTAAGTAAATTAAGCTGTTAATGTTGCCTAAATGACACATTCACAGTACTTACAAACTCTCCCCATTCTTGCTGATTAAGGCTTATGCAGCACAATGGTTTATCTAGCTTACATTTTATATTAAGCTGTGTGGCGTGCCATGCCATGGCAGTACCAAGTAGACTACCCCCCACACACACACACTAAAAGATAATGCGGTTCCAGGGAGAGAGCAAAACAGTCAGATTCATGCCTGCAGCAATCCTTTCCCCCAAGCACAAATTATATGACAATATCTTTTGTCTTTTAAACAGTGCCCACAGGGGAGGGCTTTGACGCAGCGGCACTGCTTCTTACCAACGCTCCCCTAAGACCACTGGGCTCAGTCAGCTCAGACTAGGCAGCAATCCTTTCACCCAAGCATACACATAATACCTTTCAAGTGTCCTGGATTGTCCATGAAGTCCCAGTCAGACTGCAGCTCTACAATTATCTGCCAGACTCTACAGATCTATAATTATTAAGTAGCAAAGGGAATGGGGGCTTTGTGATTGTCTGCCTGAAGAATGAGGAGGTTGTTTACTGCTGGTCAGACAAAATGACAAGACAGACAAGTGCTGCTCAAGTGCTCAGTCAGTGCTTGTGGCTGCCCAGTCTCAACACTCCACTGAACTGTTGCTGCTCTGTCCTTGGTCCGGTCTTTCACACTTCCTCCCAGTCATTTCAAGCCAGGAGGAGCCAGTGGTGGTGAATAGATGCTGGATTTGCTGGCTGCTGCTCTTTTACAGTGTACTTTTCACTGATACATCAGTGATACAGCTCTTTTTGGGGGTGATTTGTTGCAGTAGCAGTCCAGCAGCCGTCCTGGCTCCCTCTGAGTGACTGCAGCCCACGCGGCTCAGGCCAGGCTCCGCTTGACAGACATGCGATGGGCACCTTGAGTGGTGTACCGGCTAGCATCTCTCTGCCTCATCTCAGTTTTCTCTTCCGTGCTCTGGAACTCTGGAGGGCTTCTTTGACAGTTTGATTCTCCCGCCTCAGACCCAAGGAAAGACACAACACTTGTCACCCATGGGTGCCTTCGTTCTGACTGAGTTGCACTGACTGACACAAAGAGCAGTACTGTCTACATAATCTTTAAAATACAATAAAGAGTCCTTGGCAGACAACTAGGAGTATTCTTTGATAGCCGCACAAGAGAGCATGCACTGACAGTACTAGTGTTTGTACTGCAAAAGTCCTAATAACATCTACAGAAATTCCTTCAATAATTGTGCAAGCCAGGCACACCACCCAACACTATCGCTGTCTTTGATAAACAACTTGGGAACCTACTTAACACCAAAAGACCTAATGCATGCATGCAATATAAAAATATAACCAGCAACGACGTAGACTGAGGAGGGTGGACTGACTGCAAGAGACACTGAGGACGGACCTAATAAATGAACTAGAACTGGCATGACAGAGATAAAATGCAGCTTGTATTTAAAATACAGTGACACCAGTGTCCCCACATTCGTTTGGCAGATTACCTGCAACTCCACAGCAATTTTTCTGTCACTAAGCATGCCACTGACTTAAGTGAACTGTTGACCGCAGTATTGAAAAATATTAGTATTTAGAATACCACCACAAAGCACAAGTTACACCCAAAAATCAAGTTAAGCTCCCCTCTAATGTGCTCCAATTTAAAAGGAAAAAAAAAATCCACCAACTCTATGATAATTAAGGGTCAAATGAGCTTGGATCTGGCTGCCAGCTGCTATTTGCTTACGTTTTATTAGATTTTGTATCAAACAGCACAATTCATGCCTTCCGGATACTGTTTATAATATATTTACAGGAACATCATTTTTAAAAAAGGATACAGTAAGTTTCTGCAGTCAGTACTACTACATGGGGGAGGGGGTGACTAAAATACTATCCTTTTCATTTTATACCAAACAGCTAACTAAATGCTACCATGAGCCGTGAGCCCGTGACCCCTAAAACCTGCATACTGCATAGTACTCCCTTAATATAGGGATAATGCTCCCAAATCTTTAAAATAAGAAATATATATACCTAAAGAAAGCTGTTCTAAACTGCAACTAACACAGACGACTTATGCTGAAAATCAACTACTGTTTGCTAAAAATTGCTAGGGAATGCATAGCCCTTAATAATAATGCATTAATCTGTTTACCTCAAAAGGTCCCCTTCGGTTCATAGGAGATGGACGGGACTGTCTGGACTGTAGTGGAAGTGGACTGGAAGGAAGATTGGGTCTCAAGTGGCACTACTGGAGGAGTCAGGCTCGGGATTGGGGAAGTTCAAGCCTCGGTCTGTCTGTCTCGGTCGGGTAGGTGGCTGCCGGCTGCAGGGTCCTCAGGAATGGATGTAGGAGCCGGAGAAATAAAGCATAGATGGATGGCAGGCAGGGTGGCAGTGCGGCACAAGTTCTTGCTTGCTGGAGGAGCTCCGAGCTGCTGCTAATTTCTCGCGCTGGACTCTGGAGACCTCTGGAGTCTGGACTTCGGCTCGTCGGCAATCGCAGCTTCTTTCCTCAATCAGTCTGAAGTTGTGCTTGTGCTTCGTTCTGATCAGGCAGCTGAGTGTGTGCCAAGTACTGCCGGAGAGCTGCTTTTAAGCAGCACTTGCGGACCTGAGTGGGAATTGGGAAGGGGAGGCGGGAATCGGGGCTGGGCCAGGGGACTAAAAATCATCAGTGTCAGTTGGGCGGGGGTGCCAAAACAGCAACGGACGCCGAATACACCCCATGATTGGTGGAGTTGTCCCTACGTCACCACGTGCGACGTATACAGGCCCCGGTGGTGCAGCAGTAAAATGTAGACTGAGGGAAACAGTCCTCATTCGGCTTTGGAGACCGCGTGGCTGAGAGGAGTTGGCGTTTCTCGGGACAATGGCGCGGGGATGCGGGACGGCGGAACGGTCAGCTCGAAACCGGGACTTCACGGACAATCCGGGACACTTGAGAGGTATGTATTAGAGTTCCAAACCAAAAAGTATATTAACTAGTTGTACCTCTTGCAGTCATTGGGTAGAGATTAGAATGACACAATGCCATAGAGTTTAGGATACCAGTTGGGTGTTGATATAAAAATGTCATGATGTCAGAATATTAGTGTAACCACCCAGTCTACTGGGGTTACTAGAATCCCATCAGTGTCAGTGCTAGGTAAGGAAGGCAGCTGGTGAATAACTAGTTAAATGGTTTTCACCTGCTCCCTCTGTTTACTTGGTCTCAGCTGAGTTGAGAGAGAGGTGATGTCATTTAGAACTCTCACAGTAGCATAAGCCACGGTAGCTAGCTGTGAGTGGGAAGCTTTAGAATTTTCAGTTCTGTGTCAGCAGTCAGTGTGAGCAGTTGGAGGAGTGAGGCGCTGCAGTGTGGGCTGTATGAGGAAAGCCTATTTTTCTCACCATAGTGCTGAGAACCATCTGCCTGCCAGTAGAAGTGGTGGAACCTGTCTAGCAGGAGTTCCTGATTGTTTTTTTCTCATCCCCTGTGAGATGAGAAGGACTGCAGAATGGATCCAAGGGGCAATCCCCTGACTTTGATCCAGGACAATGAAGCTGCCTTTTTGTGTACCACTGTGAGTTATTTGACTTTAGGTATCCCAGGAGGAATGTACTTATGTTTTCTTTTGGGGTGTACTCTGACAAAGCGAAATATGCACCAAGTTCTGTTCTAGTTTGAGACTGTTCTTATCCTTTCTTAAAGTTGGCTGGCAATCGTGGAGTCCCCAGTGAGACTTGGCACATTGTTCAGGACTTTAATTTACACTAGAAGTAGTGTATTTCTAATGCTGAATGTGACAGTCATTCCAAGATGCATAGTTCTACTGTTTTACTAAATGTTGAGGTGTAACTCTGAAGGAATGGCTGGGTATGGACTGTGGAAGCAAAAGGTGGGCAATCTCCCATCTGGAGTGACCAGTTCAGCACTACAGGTTCTGTAAGGGCACCTGCTTTTTCAGGACATGGTGGTGAATGCCTGAGGAGAAAGTTTACCACCGGTGTGGGTGTGCTAATTTTGAGCACTAGTGTGCTCCATCATGGCCAGTTGCCACATTTCCAAATGTTTAAATCCTATACCATAAGGGAAATGTTCTAAGTTGTGGCCAGTGCCACTAGAAGAAATGTGTGTGTCAGCTGATGCTTTGCCACTGAAGAGTCCTAAATCCTATGCAATATAGGAAGTTTAGGGTTTCTGTTCGCTACAGACTTTTTGTTGTTCTGCATTGTCTTGTGCCATGAAGTGTAAACCCTTGGGGGTCCACCTTTGCTTTTGTGTGCCATTCTTTGGAATAAAGCCACACTCTAGAACCTCAACCTGGTTTGGCCATTCTGTTTACTGCTTCCTGTGTGGAATTACTGGGTATCTCTCCCGATATTCAGACCTAACATAGCCCCTAGCAAAAGGTCTCTCCTCAGGACCTGGGTTTAGTGATGGTCATATGTGTAATATTGCTTCTGTACCCCCACCCCTCTCTTACCCCTAGACAGAAAATATGGGAGGTGCGCTTTCTAGTTAAACAAGTGGCCAGTGGGGGGTTACAAAAATGGGGTCTCATCCAAGGATGTTTAGTTTGAGGCGAGAACCAGAGATTTTTGCTGAGGGTATGGCTAGTGTTTGTCTGTCTGGTAGCATGGTATCCCCAAACAGGAAAGGAAGCTTTGCACAAAGGATTCTGCCCAGGAGAGTGCCATCCAAATGTGCTGCTTACGTGCCTGCTAATACAGAAACAACAGAGTGCTGCTGTGAGAGTGTGTGTGTGTGTTTGCCAACTAACAATGGACAGTAAAGCCAGAAAGTGTCAGTCCTTGTCTCTGCAGACAGAACATTTACAGAGCTTTATAAATTGCAACTTTCCAATGTCAAAAGTAGTGTGGACTTTAGGAAACAGAGAGAGAGAAATGTGCCCTGGAAGTTTCATGTGCTTTGCGTGCAGATTGAGGAGTAGCTAAAGAAATTTCCAAAATCTGTGGAGAAAATAGTCAAAACAGCACTCCTGCTGCTTAAATTGCAGCCGTGAAAAAAAGTTACAGTTTGCAGTTTAAATTTGCTCCTGCTTGATGATTGCCGTGAAGAAGAGAGAGAGAGAGAGAGAGAGAGAGCGGCTCATTTGCATGGTGTTGAGTGATTGGTGTGACTGCAATCAGTCCCGCCCCGAGCCAGCTTCTGTGTGCAGTGAGGGTTTGAGGAAGAGAGAGTGAGTGGCGTGTGAGCTGGTCAGACCAGGATCAACCATCGAGGGGCTTGTGAACATTATAATTTGTAAAAGAAAAAAAAAAAAAAACTTCAGCTCAACCCATTGTCTGACCGACTAGAAAGTGAGCATGGCATTTGTTGCTACGATCAGCGGGACCGCTAGCCTGTTTTACCCCAGAGGCCTTCCAGGATTGGCATCAGACCGAAAAGTTCCACCAGATTAAACCAGCGACTGATTTCAGTGAGTAAAACCCAACTACTGAGCATTAAACTGTTATGATTTTTTCAAGCCAGCCGAATCTGTGTGCAATCAGTGTGATTGTTTTGCAAAGAAGGACTGTGAGGTGCAACAGCTGGACAGCAAACAAAAATTCTGAGCATACACTGTGAACATTTATAATGGGTTCAGCAACAGTAAAATGTTTCTAAGCAAGAGAGAGACTGTGGATTGTATATTAGGCTGCAGCAAACAGGCAATCCTGTGCCATGGAAATACTGTGTCGTGAAAGTGACTTTGAATATGTGTTAATAGTCTTTGATTTGATGCTGATCGCAAAGTGAGATTAAAATCATATGAATGTGCTGACAGATACAAGCAGTGCAATCGATTACAGTTGCGAGCAACCTTCAGTAGCCAGAAAAAGTCAGAAACACCATTTTGAGTCAGCAACAGATTTGATGCATGAGCAGAGCTACCACTGCCATCACAGGGTGGGGTTATCAAATGTAAACACAGCAGCACGCATCCATTTTGTGAGACTGTAAAGGGAAACGTGAACAAATCAGTAACAACAAACTTTTAAGTGTTTGCTTTTAGACACGGCTTTGGGAAATCCCTGCTACCCGGATCATGCCCGAGTTATGATCGCAGAGGAGGTGGCAACACTAAGAAATAGAACTTTCTATGGTGAAGGTTGCCTCAGATGTAGCAATCTAACTATCCAGTAAGACTATGCATTATGTACTCAAGGCTGGAAGGATGTGTTCCTGATAACCCGCAGTTATTATTGCCTTGTGAAGTATGGTATGAGCAGGGTACAGTGCCAGAGAGGGTATCATGAATTAATTTGGTTCCCATGGACCAGAGTAGGATACTCAAGCAAGCACATAGCACCAGGTTGGACCTGTAGGGGAAGCCCCATAGTGTTGCACAGTAGGAGAGAGCAGCTTGGATCTACTGCAAGGGCAGGAACAAAGACGAGTTTCTATGCCTGTGTCCCAGGTGGACAGTGCAACGGAAGGATCTGAGGACACATGGAAGGAGGGTCCAAGTCCTAGCCTAGTAGAAAAGGACAAACTGCAAGAGTCACTGAACTGGGAGGTGTCTACCTCTACACCCAGTGAGGAGTGGACTGTCTCGGGAGTGAGGACATCTGCTCAGTCCTGGGCTCAGATCCTGAGTGAGGAAGAGGAGGATGAAGATTTTGTTCAGGGTCCCCGTGAGTCACCTCAAGCTCTTGCCACAGAGGATCCAGAGAGAGAAGAAGAAGGCTCCAGTAACCTGCCCACAGAGATGGTTGGGGACAAGTTCTTTCATTCTTTAAGTATGCGGAACTGGCTCAACTAGGACTGGCCACCCCCAAGCCGGGCCATGGGCCGCACACTTGTGAAGAGTAGCAAGGAGGAGAGACTGATATGTAGGAGGGCTGAAGTCATTTATGGGAAGTTCTTTCCTACCTTTCCTAATAGAGACTGGGAGGAAAGTGAACTGAACAGGAAGCCCTGGTTGTTGGAAGAGGCAAGCAAGAATGTGTACTCTAGTGCAGCAGAATGTGTCTGGGACAGAGTCATAAATGATCAACTTAAATTCTGAAATTGGGCAGAACTCTGTTTATGGACACTGTGCAAATTGTGGACAAGGCAGAATGAGACATTCCACAACATCAACTTTGAATGCCCAGATGGTGTCATAGTACTGGGCTAATAAAGCATATATTGTTGTTATTAGTATACTGCTACCTTGCCTTGCAGGTTTAACCACTAAAGTAGAGCAAAAGAAAGCTGGGAGCACACTGCCTGGCACCACCATTAAAACTCAACACACAGATAATTTTACTGAAAGAAGAAACAAGTTTACAAATAAATGGAAGATATGGAACCAGCAAGGCAGGGTAGTAGTTTTGAATTCATATAGTGGTAATAATGTACAGGTAAAACAGGGTACAGTTGCCTTTTATTATTGCTGATACTGGTGGGGACGTGGAGTATAAACCCTGGACCTGATGTTCTTAAAAAGTTAGGATTTTACATGATAACGCCAGAAGCTTACAAAACAAATGGACACTTTAAAAGTCATGATTGAGGAACAAGATCCAGATGTAGTTAGTTAACAGAGAGTTGGCTAGTAAAAAATATAGGTAATGAAGAACTTGGTATATTTGGTTATACATTGTTTCACCAGGATATGTTAAAAAAAGGGGGTAGTAGTCTATGCCACACTGAATTGTTAAACAGAGGAAGTCAAAACAATATAGAAAACATAGTAGTAAAAGTAAGTAAACTAAATATGTTTTTGTCAGTAATTTACTCTCCACCTAAAACAAAAGTTAACCTGATAGAAGAAACTTTAAACACAATTCAAGGGGATGCAGGTGACAAACGTATTGTCCTTGCGGGAGACTTTACTTGTAATTGGGAAGAGAAAAGGGGTACGTTTTTAAAAGATACTGTATCTGTTTTGGGGGTGATCCAACAAATATAAGAACCTACAAGATATACTAGCACAACCAAAAAGGGCATGGTGCTAGATTTATTGTTTGCATCTCATGCTATAAAAGTCGAGGCTTCAGGAGTTCTTCCTTCTTGCCTCAGAGACCACAACCCAATATGGGGTGACATTTTGTTAGAGACAGATCAGAAAACTCTGGAGGTAAATACTATTTGGGCTAGACATATGCAATTTTTTTTCAGAACAGGCATTTTTACTAGAGGTTGAAAGGGAGAAGTGAGATCAAGATAAACGTATACCAGATTTTTTATTTATTTTATTTAATTAATTCTAGGATTACAAGTTAACCTTTGAGCCCAGGGTTTTTTACAAAGGTTCCACTTCAAAACATTGGTTTCACATAAAGGTTACAAGAACACATGTAGCATGGAACAACGGAGTGGGTCAGAAAAAGGGGGTAGGAGGATAGAAGGGGCAGTAACAGGAGGTCAAGGAGGATGAGGAAGGAGAGGAGAAGGTAGGGAAGGAATATGGATGGGGGGCAAAGGGTGGATGAGAGGCAGCCAGACTGGTGGCATTGTCAGATTTAGAAGTGCGGGAGGGGCAGAGGCCTACTTGGGCAAGTGCGATGGGCAAGGAGCCCGGTAGGGGAGAGCAGCGGAGGAGAGGTGTTGAATAGCTATCCATGGCAGTCGCAGGTGCTGGAAGCAACAAGAGTGTTACTGAGCCTGGATTTGAAGGCCCCTAGACTCGTGGTAATGATAGTATCATAGGCAAGACCGTTAAACCAAGTGGGGCCCTATGAGGTGAAAGATCGCTAGCCATGGGCTCTGCTGGCAGCGGGGATGCGAAACAGTTGTGGCTTGATCCCTGGTGATTCTGGAGCTGGTTTTGCTTGAAGAAGTGAACATTTGGGGAGGCTTGGATTTAACTCTAGAATTTTTACGGAGACATTTAATAAATGATGTGATAAACATGCTCCAAAAACAAAAAACAAGAAGAAGCACCTGACAAAATTACCTCGGATTAATGAAAAGATTCTAAAAGTATTAGGGTTAAGAGCAGGTATTGGAAAAAAGAAAAAAAAAATAATAAAAAAATTAGAAAGATTGGGACCTGTTTAAGCAGAAACTAAATAGATGTAGGCAACAGAGCAAGAAGCAAAACCCTTTATTACAGAAATCTTTTGAATAAAGAATCGGATCCTAGAAAATTTTGGAAATCCATAAATTTATTATCTAAACCTGGGCAAGAAGTTAAAACAAACTACACCCTCAAGACTGGCCAAGGTTTGGTAAAATACACTCAAGAAATAGTAAACTTGCTAAATGACATTTTGTGGACCTACCAGGTCTTGATGTGACGGCATCAAGTCCAGATCCACAAAACAGCAAAATATAGTAAATTTTACAGATCACATCCACCTTTCCAGTTTGAAATCTTAAAAGTATTTGAGGTTTATAGAGGATTAATAAAAATAAATGTCAATAAGTCAGTGGGACGAACTTTCTTGAGGAGAGTTTTAAAGATAGCTGCTAAACAAATTGCACCCATTGTGACTAACATATTTAATAGAAGTCTACAAAGTTTTTCCACATTAGTTGAGGGTGATAAAATCACCCCCATATTCAAGGGGGTCAAACTACTGAGCTAAATAACTACAAGCCAATTGCACTACTGTCTATCCTGGCTAAATGCTTGGAGAGACATGTACATATACAAATGATGGAGTATTTAGAGAAACACAGTTTAATTACACCATGACAGTCAGGCTTCCGAAAAGGTCACTCTACCACATCGGCACTGCTGGAGTTTAATGACCTAGTGAACACATCACTGCATGAGGGTTTGGAAACTGCAGTGGTGGTTGTGGATTTATCGAAGCCCTTCGACCTGGTGAACCACCCCCTTTTGTTACAAACAGCTGAAAATATGGGGTTTACAGTAGGTCCAAGGGACTGGTTAAAATCTTACCTGGTGGGTCACACTCCGTATGTTTCAATAAATGGGTTAAGCTCAAAAAAGTGGGTAGTAACTGGGGGAGTGCCACAGGGGTCTATTTTAGGACCGCTGTTATTTCTGATTTTTAACAACAGTCTCCCACAAGTTATACAGCACTCAAACATACGGTTGTATGCAGATGACAACGCTTTTAATAGCAACAGGTAGAAATAACAGGAACTTGAAACCAAAATACAGTTGGATTTTGACAGCATGGGGAGTGGTTCACCAGGTCTGGCCTAATGATGAATACAAAAAAAACTAAAGTGTTATACTTTGGGTCCAACTCAAAGGGAAACAAACAGTTACAAATAAAAGTGAAAAATGATGTATTTTTAGAACAAATGACTGACTACACCTATTTGGGTATCATTTTTGATCAGAATATGACTTTTGTGAAACATACAGGGGTGTTGATTGAAAGGGTACACAAAAGGGTGGGAGCCCTTAGAAGAACAACTAAGTGTTTAACAGAAAACAGTAGACAAAGGGTTGCTGAAAAATTGATTATTCCGGTACTGACTTATGGGGACCTTTTGTACCATACCACAAATAAAATATCATTAAATAACTTAAATAGGGTGTACCACAGGATCGCAAGGTATGTTTTGTGGTGTAGTCCAAGAACACATCACTGCAGTTTGTTGACCTCTTTGAAATGGTTACCTCTTGATATAAGATGTGCCACGAAATGGCAAAAGTTGATTTATAAATATTACGTAGATAGTCCTGAGCATTACATAAACAAAAACTTATTTGGAGGGTGCTATCAGTTTGATTTAAGATTAAAGAGATCAAGCTACCAAAATAAAATCTGTATTGTGGCTTCTAAAAATAAATATGGGGAAAAGACATTACGTTACCAAGCAGTGAAACATTGGAATATTTTACCTAACCAAGCACACACATTTCCACCATACAGCCAGTTTATGCAGGAATTAATTAAACCAAGTTCTTTTTCATGTAAATGTTTTGGATGATCCACTAGAAGTCTGGAGAATGTTATTGAATTTTGATGAGTGATTTACATATATTTATTGTGAATGTTAGTACCTATTCTGTGTTTTGTACTTAATGTTTTTAAATGTTTAGGCAACCTGTAGAAAACAGGACAATCTTGTAAGCTAGGCCAAGCGGTCTAAAGATTCGTTTTCCTGTATAAAAATAAAGTTTTACTACTACTAGTTCTTGCACCTCACCCGAGTGGTACTACCCTTAATGGTGCCACTCCCTGTGAATATGCCAAGCATGCCTAGAAGGAAGTGAGCAGTGGCAGCCCAGTGTCTGTCATCCAGCAGCAGCAGTATCCAAGGAGGAAGGTGCAGCTCTACTGATATTCCAGGATTCTTCAGGTGCATCCAGATTCGTCAACCCAGCAGTGTTTTCCCATTTTTATTGCCTAGCCTTTCAGATGGCATCAACCCAGTGTTTTCCTGTTTCATTGCCTGTTTTTTCAGATGACAGCAAACCAGCTGTTTTCCTATTCCATCGTTTGGTTTCCAGATGACCCCACCCAGCTGTATCCGAAGATGCTGTCTGGTCTGCAGGGAGAGGGTCCTCAGCTTGGAGAACTAAGGTGATCCTTTGTTTTGGTCTTCAAGGAACTGGTTAGACCAACTTTTCTATTTTCTTTTTTTTATATTTTTTTTTATTGAATCATTTTGTTCACACTTGAGTCAATGAACACATTATCACATCAATCTATTACTTGGTTACAGTCAAATTATAAAAATCGTCAGTATACATTTTACTTTATCTACCCAGAGGACACAAAAAATGTATCAAAGCCATGGTAACCCTTTATGTCAGTATGCATTCTCAAGCAAAAGCTCCATCTCTATAGCTGAGCTTTCCTGGAGTAGTTATTAGGTTTTGCGAATCTTGTTATCTCAGGGCGATGAGTTCCCTCCCTCCTACTGGGAACTAACCTGTTATAATGAAATTCTGCCCTCCATCCCACCCTCTTTGATTTTTCCTTGGACTTCTGAACTGGCTCCCCATGGACTGTAACTGTTTTAAGAGCAAAATGAGGGTCCACTGAACCTAGTAGAACACCCATCTCTGCCATTACATCATATAAGATGGAGCTTTACTTAAAATCTTAGCATTAAAACTTTCCATTGAATAAAGATCAGACATAATAGATCTCCATTCTGTAATAGTTGGAACTGTGGTAGTCATCCGTCTGCGTGATAGATTTTTTGCTGCTAGGAGGCCAGCAGGTAGTAGAGTGTTCTTCCATGGGGCACAGTGGTCTAGAAAGATCCCTAGCAGAACTTGTTCGGCTGTTAGTTCAACCTCCTGTCCCATTAGGGTTGTGAATTCTGCTTGTAGTAATAACCAAAGGGCATTAAGCAGGGGCACTGCAAGAAAATGTGTCCCAGCGAGGCCCTTGGACATCTGCATTTTCGCCAACAGACCCCATATTGTTCCGGGAGGAACTTGAGTAGGAGCTTGGGAGAAGCGAGAGCGGCATTTCCATGCAAATTCCCTCCATAATGGAGAGAAGGTGGTCTTAACCACACTGAACGCCGCACCCAACCACTCCTCCATAGATATATCTAACTGTAAATCTTTATTCCATTCCTATAGTATGGAAGCAGTAGATTCTAGTTGTTCCTTTCTCAAACCCTTATATATGGTCCCAATAAAGTGCTTTCCCAAATTCCCCCTTATAGCTTCCATGTACAGTTTGATGAGATCTGGGGTTGGTGAAGGGATTTTAGGTTGAATTTTTCAATTCCGGAGTATATGATTCCTAACCTGGAAATATTGGAACAAATCTGATCTACAGAGGTTATATTGGGACTGTAATTTCTCAAAGGGAAAATCCCTTGAGGGGACATAAATTGCAAAAATTGAGAGATCTAGCCCTCCACTTGTGGAATGTGGAGTCCATGTGTACAGGAGCAAAGGTATCATCCTCTGAAATTAACTTGATGTATTCATATATTATGCGGATAGGTTCGATTGCCTCATCCGTTTCCAGCATTGTAAACTTGGGCGTAATGCCTGTAAATACAGTGGGTGACAGTGAGCTGTCCTCTGAGGAGAGGAGAATCTTTGGATATCATATAAGTCATTTAAGTGGAATTCAATTTCTTTCCAAGGGTCGAATTAGTCTCTGTTAGCCAAATCAGCATTATCCTAAGAACGCTGCTTTGGCATATCATTTAAATTCTGGGAGGTTAAACCTCCGTGGCTAGAGATAGTTTAAGTATTGACAGTTGTATCCTTGGGCGTCCATTACCCCACACAAAGGCTGATATCACTCTGTCCCAAGACTTAAAATAATATGTTGCTGGGAAAAAGGGAATGTTCTGGATTAAGTATAGTAATCTGGGAAGTATGTTCGTGCGGACAATTTCTATCCATTGGTGAAAAGGGATTAGGGAACTGGACCACCTCTCAAGATCGGATTGGATGGTTGTCGTAAGAGGCTCATAGTTTATAATCTCTAGGACCTCCGGGTCCTGAGGAATATGGATACCTAGATATTTTATCTTAGTAGTCTGCCATTTAAAGGGGAATGCCTTTGTTTAATTGTTGGGGGGGGTAAAATTAAAGGCCAGAATTTCCGTTTTTGTTGTATTTAACTTGAAATCTGCTGTTTTCTCATATTTTCTGAATATTTGCCAGGCTTTCAGTATTGATGTGGTTGGGGATATTAGGGTTAGCAGGATATCATCAGCAAACATAATGATCTTATGTTCTTGTTGTGCTATTGGAATCCCCGCTATTGATGCCACGCTCCTCAATTTTGCCGCCAGGGGTTCCAAATATAATGCAAAAAGGTAAGGAGAGAGGGGGCATCCTTGTCTTGTGCCTCTGGTCAATCTGATTGGGGAGGATAAATTACCATTAACCCGAATATAGGCCCTAGGGGACCTCTATAGGTTGGTAAGGGAAGTAATAAATGAGGAAGGAAAGTGAAATGACCTAAGGGTCTCCCATAGAAATGGCCGAAGGACATGATCAAAAGCCTTTCCGGCATTTAGACTAATGAAAACAGATGGGATTCTTCTAGTACGTACATATTCCTGGAGAAGAATAGTTTTACGGATGTTATCTGTAGTACTTCTGTTCTTAATAAAGCATGATTGAGCTGGGGGTATCAACTTTTCTATTTTCTAACTGACTTTGCACAACACACCGTACACTGGCAGACTGACCACAAACTGTTTGAGTTGTCCACAAAGACTCTCCCCATGGATTGCAGTGCTTTTAGGCTCTGCCCTGTTCCAGGACTGTTCTTCAGCGGGCTCCGGCCCAGCAGAGACTCTTTTATGGGCCCTGCCTTTGGGCAACAACATTCTGTCACTAGTATGGTCAGTTTAGGGCATTCCACCCCCCCCACCACCCCCAAAATGTGTTGTATAAATGTCTGCTTTCCGTTTTTGTTTTACTTTTGTCGAAAAATATTTTTGGGATTCTCTGGTGTTCAGGTGGAGGTATAGGCTCTGTGTGGTATGCAGGAAGTGTTTTTGTTTTCCTGTCTTGCACGTGTTCCTGAGGAAGAAAAGAAGAGGATATGGGACCTCAGCCAAGTTCCTCTTTTTTTCTTACAAATTTAGGATTGTTTGTGGTTAACAGGGTATTAACATGCTTTTTTCTTCTCCAGAGGTGTGAGGTTGTGGGAAAAGTGCAGGAAATGTAATGCATTGCAATGTGTTGTTTCCTTGTTGTTTTTGTTTGCAGATACAATGGGAGCTTGGGGAGAGGTTCCCTGAGGGGCAGCCTGGCCAGATAGATTTTCCCTAAGAGGGCTAGGGGGATAGACAGGCTGTGGTTGTGAGCTGCAGTAGGGAACTCAGTTCTGGTCTATTAGGGTATGCATCAAGCAGTCTTCTTGGAGCCATTGAATATCCATAGATAGATTGTAGGATAGGGGCTGAAGTCTCATCAGCCGACCTCTGTGCCTTTATTATCGCCTGTCTGTGCTTGGCACATGGTAGGGGAGGGCCTGATCACCCCTTCCTGTAGGTAACACAGAGGGTAGGATGGCCTGGTGCTGTGTGGAGAAATGACTGCGGACAGTCATTTACCTCGCTAGGGGCAAGTGTAACAACCCAGTCCCTTGGGGTTACTAGAATCCCATCAGTATCAGTGCTAGGTAGGGAAGGCAGCTGGTGAATAACTAGTTAAATGGTTTTCACCTGCTCCCTCTGTTTATGTGGTCTCAGCTGAGTTGAGAGAGGTGATGTCATTTAGAACTTTCACAGCAGCATAGGCCACGGTAGCTAGCTGTGAGTAGGGAACTTTAGAATTTTCAGTTCTGTGTCAGCAGCCAGTGTGAGCAGTTGGAGGAGTGAGGGGCTGCAGTGTGGGCTCTGTGAGGAAAGCCTATTTTTTTCACCCTAGTGCTGAGAACCATCTGGCTGCCAGTAAAAGTGGTGGAAACTGTCTAGCAGGAGTTCCTGATTGTTTTTCTCATCCCCTGTGAGATGAGGAGGACTGCAGAATGGATCCGAGGGGCAGTCTGACTTTGATCCAGAACATTAAGGCTGCCTGTTTGTGTACAACTGTGAGTAATCTGACTTTGGGTATCCCAGGAGGAATGTACCTGTGTTTTCTTTTGGGGTGTACTCTGACAAAGGGAAATATGCACCAAGTCCTGTTCTAGTTTGAAACTGTTCACATCCTTTCTTAAAGTTGGCTGATAATTGTGGAATCCCCAGTGAGACTTGGCACATTGTTCAGGACTTTAATTTACACTCAGAAGTAGTCTATTTCTATTGATGAATGTGACAGTTATTCCAAGATGCATAGTTCTACTGTTTTACTAAATGGTGAGGTGTAACTCTGAAAGAATGGCTGGGTATGGACTATGGAAGTAAAAGGTGGGCAGTCCCCCATATGGAGTGACCAGTTCAGCACTGCAGGTTTTATAAGGGCCCCTGCTTATTCAGGACATGGTGGCCAACGCCTGAAGAGAAAGTTTACCCCCTGGTGTGGGTTGTTCTAATTTTGAGCACCAGTGTGCTCCATTGTGGCCAGTTGCCACATTTCCAAATGTTTAAATCCTATACCATAAGGGAAATGTTCTAAGTTGTGGCCAGTGCCACTAGAAGAAATGTGTGTTTCAGCTGAGGCTTTGCCACTGAAGAGTCCTAAATCCTATGTAGTATGGATAGAGTTTCTGTTCGCTATAGATTTTTTGTTGTTCTGTATTGCCTTGCGCATGAAGTGTAATCCCTTGGGGGTTCACCTTTGCTGTTGTGTACTATTCTTTGGAATAAAGCCACACTCTAGAACCCCACCCTGGTTTGGACATTCTTGTTACTGCTTCCTGTGTGAAATTACTGGGTACCCCTCCAGAAGTTCAGACCTATCATTGTCCCTAGCAAAATTCTCTCTGCATGACCTTGGTTTAGTGATGGTCATATGTAATATTGTTTCTTTATTTTATTTTGTTCACGGGTAAGGCCCACTAGGCAAGTGCCTGTTTTCAGAGGTGACCCAGGAGCACTGGGGAGGTTAAGTGAATTACTCAGAGTGACACAGTATGCAAGTGGAGGTTGTGGGAATCAGGCCCAGGTCTGTCTGCTGGATGTATCAAGCTCATTCACAGCTCATTTCTCTAACCTCTAGGCTATACTTCCAGCCCTGTACCCCACCCTCTCTTACCCCAAACAGAAAATATGGGAGGTGTGCTTTCTCTTTAAACAAGTGGCCGGTGGGTGGTTACATCAGGAATGAGTTTGAGTGGCTGATACTGGTAAGAGATGGGCCTATTATTTGTGTGTTGAATTCCAAGCTTTAATATACATCAGCATACTGCCTAAGGAAGAGGATATGGGGAGTTTGCCAACCACTGCAACAGGGTAGGCTGGGAGATATATATATATATACATACCTCTCAACCTCTTGCCCCATAAATCAGGGACAAGGCTTAAAAAAATCAGGGACAAAGACCTCAAATCAGGGACACATCTTAAAAACTGGTACTATTCACTTAGAAAGCTGATAGAATAAAGGGATTTGTGATAAGATGCATTTTCTGAAGAAGAACAAGTCTGCAACTTTAATGTTTGACATTATTTTGTGCTTTTAATCCCCAGTGTTCTGTCACAGAAACACACATTTCTGAGGACAGAGGAAAATGTTGAGTCCAAATCAGGGATATCCCTGAAAATCAGGGACAGTTGAGAGGTATGTATATATATATATATATATATATATGTTGCTGTGCTTGTGCCTAGAACACTTTGCAGTGAGAGTAAAAGGACTTGTTAAGGCAAAATGCACAGAGCCAGAGTGTCCGTCAGCCTGGAGTGCCTGACTGAAAGTCCCTATATCTGCGCTGCCTCCTGCACACCAGCTGAATTATGTATGTGGTATTATGTATTTTGTGTGAAAGTTGCAAGTGGAGAATGAATTCTTAATCATCTTGTTGGCTTCATACCTCGATCTGTGTCATCAATCTCTTTCAAGCACTTCATCATACAACTGAAGGAGACTTGATCCCATCTTCTTTCTCTTCATTTCCTTGATTATTTTGTCAGCAAACATTCCAGTTCCACCATGACTTTTCCTGTCAATATCCACTTGGTGGGAATGTGAAATTTCAGCAAACAGCTGTGAAAATAAAAAACAAACAATTATTGATTGTTCACGTGAACTTTAGTGAATGTAGAGTATTCATATGCAATAAGGTATGATGATCCAGGATTATGATAATAATCTGGTAAATCACCCAGTCTTTGCCTAATGTGGCATAATAATGTTTCTGCACTTTACCATTACGAGGTCATTTTTGTGGCAATGTTATTTTTCAGCGAGCACCAACACTGACTAGGAAAGACTGTCAGTGCCCAGTATAATGGTAATGCTTATGTGTTAACATTGTAACTTAGTCCTTACAACTGCTTGTATTTACTGCCTTGCTTTATAGCAATTTTCCTGCTGTACTTTCCATGGTTGGAGGTTTTTAACTGGTAATACGTGTAGTTGTGTTACACCTTCCCACTCACCCACAACTTTCTAAGAAGGCCATATGTCACTTTTTGTTTTACAGTTTTAGTAGTGTGTGAATAGTTTTGATTTAATTATGCTGTGCTTGTATCTAGTTTGCTCTTGGAACATGAGCAGGAGTTGTCTGAGTGAGAGAGGAAACAGATCCATCTACTCGATCCATCTTTGTATACCACTGATGACTGTTGTGTTCCTGCTGTGTGCCTGCCATGTGTGAAGATAGGTAGTTCACAAGATTGAGTGAATCAGCTTGGCATATGTGTAATTCTGAAGCAGGAGAAAGTTTGGTAGCGAGATGAAAGTGGGAAACTACAAGTACAGTTTTTTATCCAGCCACCTGCTCTGTCTAGCATAAGCAAATGTACAGTAGCTGTTGTATTCCTGCAATATGCCTGCCATGTGTGGAGTTAGGTAGGATAGAGAAAGGGACAGGAAATAAGTGAAAATTACATATTCAATGTAAATTTTGATCAGTCCAGAATATCTTCATCATTCATTGCTGATGGGTCTGTGCCAGAGGTGCCAGGACCTCACGGGAGCGTGTGCCTTTAAAAGCGGTTCCATGTCAACTCAGCGCAATAAAAACATCGTGTTAAAAGCAGTCATTAAGGCGCTGCAAGAAAAACTGCATCTTGGATAAGCCGCTAAAAGCTAAACAGCATTATTTATTTATTAGATTTTGTTGACCGGTGAGGTACACTAAATACACATGTGCCTATTTTCAGGTACGACCCGGAGAATACAGTACAGTATTGGATGACAAAATCCAGCAATTTACAAGTACATAGTTAAACAAGGAACAAGCAAACTATACAGGTAACGAATGACAAGTAAATGAGCAGTTACAGCAACACGGAGTGCCTAATTTAACAGAATTGTGCAACTAAAATGATAATACAAAGCATCTAAACAGTACGAGACTAGAGCAGCAGGATAGGCTCAAGTGCCAGAAGGGCAAGAAGACAGGTCAAGGGTGATCTGACTAGGAACAGGCCCATAGCGCAGTCCAGCAGTAGGAATATAACTGCCTTTAAAAGTGCTAGGTTTCTGGCAGGAATAAAGAGCAGCTGGGAGGCAGTTCCATTGTATGGGACCAGCGACAGAGAAAGACATGGAACCAAATTTGGAACATGTTAGTGGAAAATCAGCTCACAGGCATTTAAATAAACTGTTACGCTTACTGATTTGGGCATGACAAGCTGACATGAGGGCAACATCTCATCTTCTGTTGTGTTCTGTAATAGGCAACATGCTGCCAAGATGTCTCCAGCATCAGTAGCTTCTCCGGCACATGCCATTACACCCTGTTCTGTATTTCTTAGAAAGGTGTGGCACCCTTGGATTGAAGCATCCAGTTCCTAATTCCTACATACTATTCATAACATTTACTGAGTGCTGCCCACCAGTGCAACGATAGTACTACTGCTTGCGATTCCGGCAACTTGGGTTCAGAATGTGCTCAAGGCATTGGAGGTTTGGCGGGGGTGGGGGGGGGGAATCGAGAGTCACTAAGAGCTCGGAGACTGACTGACCCTTGGTGGAGGCCAGGTGGTGTTGCAAGCCGAGATACAGAGCAGGGGAGGGGTAGACATGCCAGACGTCAGCGTACGTGCATTGATGTCATTGCATGTCATGTCTCCCACTGAAATACAGGGAAATATGCTCTGGCACAATGACAGCCGGTTCTAGACCCAACCGGGTTGGTATCCCTCGAGGCCTGGTCATGAGCGGTGTAAGGAGGGACAGAGGTGGCAAGTGGTATTGAGGACAGAGTTGAGGTAAGTTCATGGCACCAGGAAGGGCGAAGTCAAGGCAGACTCGCTGGAGGGGGGAAGAGTCCCTCCCCAAACCAGGGGAAAAAAGATAATTAAAAAGCAGTGCACAGGCATTTCAAGAAACATTGTACTCTCACTGATTTGAACAGGAGCATCATTAAAACCTTTTTTATTATGAGTGAGCATGAAAATTACAAACGCACATAGGGACAAAAGGCGATGAATGCACATGAGCATATCAGTGCATTAAACCTACAGTTGAAAAGTATACATTATGCCATAGGGAAAATCATAATCAGTTTGTTTCCCATTCTGTTGCACCAATGTAGAAATCTGCTTTGCCGTATTCCGATACTTCTTCTGTGGCAGAGGTGAGTCAGGCCCAGAAATGTATTGTTCGATTTTAAGATCATTCATGTTCTGCTCTGCTTTCAGTACATCAGTGAACTTCCAAATAGTCGGATGACTGGCCTCAAGTAGGTTATTAAAACTTCAGTGCCAGCCTTCCACAGAATTCATTGTCCAAGGTAGTCCACACTTGGCAGCATCATAGCAGTTCTAGAAATCAGTAGGAAATAAGGGTTGGCAGCGACCACAATGACCCATTGGATGCCCAAACCAGGTGTCCTCAAAGTAGTCCATAAGAGGCTCCAACATGTCCTTATGGGTCACAAAAAAACCCAGCTCCTCATACTGTCAAACACAGTCAGAACGTCAGCGGGTGGCACATATGCTAAAACTAGAAGTAAATGGACTTGTAGAACAAAATCCTCAGAAGCCACATACCACTGATGAATGTCAGGCAGTTCTCGGATCTTTTGCCAAATAGTTTGACAGAGGTGAAAAGAAACAGCCTCTGGCTTCAGCTGTCGGGAATTCAGGAGAAAAAGATTTCACAGCAGCCTGCTCAAAATCAGTCGTGATGGAATCAGGACACAGTAGTGGCCTCAGACCGTTTATTTTTTGAAATTTAAGTTTATTGGTTTCAAAAAGGACAAATAGAAACACAAAAGAAAACACTAAAAAACACAAAACAAGTACATAGCAATCCAAAAATATAAACAGAGAAATCGCATATATACAGTACAACCAAAGTACCCAACTCCCCTCCTCCCCTAGAAAATCCCCCATATCCTCCCGAAACCACCCCCACCTAATCATCCACAGACCGAATAAAACATATAGTCATCAACATATAAAATCCCTCAAAGAACATCCCCCATTCCCGATTGGGTGCACCAACAAAGGACAAAACCCCATTAACTCTGGATATCACTGTATACCTATAATAAGGTACCCTAACTTTAGCATCTTAAATCGCATAGCATCAAAAGAAGTCTAAAATCTACAAATAAACAGATAATAGATGATAAATGAGGGCAAAAAGGGTCAGGTCGCCAAGCCATAATATTAAAGCAAACATAAGGTCTGGAGTTTATCCCATCTTTTACGAAACAAATCCATACGATCTTTAAAACTGGCTATCAGCCTCTCTGATTGAAGATACGACACTATCTCCTTCAACCAATCAGCATATGATAAAACCAACTGGTCTGTCCAATGTCTTAGGACCAGCTTCTTAACCGCCATGGACACCAAGGCCATATGATATCGGCGTTCCACACTATCTACATAAGAAAAATCGCCCAAAACACAAACTTCCGGACAGAAAAACCTGCTCAGACCCAGAAGGATCCAGATTCTCCGGATCAGGGACCACAATGGGGCAACTTTGGAACACTCCCAAAAATGTGAATTAAGTTACCTTCAGCTACGAGCACCTAAAACAATCCGAACAGGAAACCATCTTACGCTGAAAGAGTTTAACGGGAGTATAGTAAAGATTATTCACAATATAGTACTGTGTTAATCGCAACCTATCCTGGGTATGATATCTGTGTAAATTGCTCCAAATATTGGTCCAGGCCGGAACAGCATCAGGGAGAAGATGTGTCCAGACCGAAGGGCCTTCAACGCCCTCCTGAGAACTAAAATTCAGAAGATAAGAATAGATTAACGAGATAGCATGAGACTGGGAGGCAAGACTGATAATATTAGAGAGAAAGGGGTGCACAACCGATTGTCTGAAGGTGGTACCAAATTTACTGCCCATTAAGTGCCGAAGCTGATAGACCTTGAAAACCCCTTTGCTTGGTATATCAAATTTTTCTAGAATATCATCTGACGTAAAAAGCGAATCTTGGTCGAACAGATACTCAACTCTGGCATCCTTAAATTGTGGGAGCCAATTTGGCATGATCCAAGAGTTCCCTAATCTAATGTTAGGATTAAGGACCACTGGCTGTCCCAAATCCAGTTCACTAGAAATCGGAAAAAACTTAAGACATTGTACCCATGACCTAATAGAACCTATCACTGTGTTGTCCGGAACCAACTGTGAAAGAGCCTTCGGGAGCACATAAAATAAGGCAGACATGTCCAATCTAAGTTCAGAAAGAAAGGCCCATTCAAGCTGAAGCCAAATTGGACAGGGGATCTCCGTACCCGTGGAAAACCATCTCCCTATCTTAGAAAAGTGAGCCGCCCAATAATACAGCAGGAGATTAGGCAGCCGTAAACCACCCCTGTCCTTAGGGAGCAATAGGTTGGCATAGGAACGCCGTACTCCCTTCCCCCGCCAGATAAAGCTGGAAAACAACCAGTGAAGCTGCTGGAAAAAAGAAAGAGGGATCCAGAGATTAGTCAGATTCAGCGGATAGAAAATCTGGGGAAGAACGTTCATTTTGATAATGTTGATTCGACCCCAAAGTGAAATAGGAAGGGCTGACCAACGCTGCAAATCCTGACTAATCAGTTCTCTAACTCTGTCCAGGTTTAGTTTTTTCAAGAGGGAAAGATCAGTAGAAAAATGGATTCCCAGATACTTAATTGATCTGGAGGACCATCTCATTCCAAAAGAAAGGAAGTCCTGCTTATTACTATACCTGTTTAGAGGGAAAATCTCACATTTGGAAATGTTCAACTGAGCGGAAAAGAGCCAAACTGCGTAATGATATCAAGAGCTGCCTTTAAAGATGCTACGGATCCGTTAGGTGCAACAAGACATCATCTGCATATGCAGAAGAACCAATTCCTGTTGCTGTAGCATAATACCTCTCACCTGAGGGGACGACTTAAGTTTGACCAACAAAGGCTCCAGAAATAAGTTAAATAGTAAAGGAGAAAGAGGGCATCCCTGCCTGGTGCCAGCAAAAAGGCGAAAAGAAGAGGATAAGACCCCATTGCAGTAAATCCTAGCAGAAGGGCAACTGTAAAATATCTGAATAATATTCAAAAAAGAAGTTGGAAAGCCCATTCCCTCCATTACTGACCACAGAAAGGACCAATCAACCCGGTCGAAAGCTTTTTCAGCATCAAGAGAGATCAGAGCAACCGGACATGTAGCGGTTTGGGCATACTGAGAAATATGCGACAGAGTCCTCAAGTGATCTGCCGCCGACCTCCCCGTACAAAACCAACCTGCTCAGGGCTCAACAGCCCGACCAGACCTTCTTGATCCTTTCAGCAAGTATTTTGGCCAGAATTTTCATGTCATAGTTTTGGAGAGAAATGGGTCGGTAATTGGCCAGGTCAGTGAGAGTTTTGTCAGCTTTGGGAATTAAGACTATAGTAGCCTCGAACAGGGCAGGGTCAATCTCAGAGGAGACCGACAAGTAATTATATAATTTAAGAAGAATGGGCACCAAATCCTTAGCAAAGACCTTATAGAAGTTTGCCGGGAAACCATCCGGCCCCGGCGCCTTATCCGTTACCAAGGAGACAATGGTACTCCTTATCTCTTCAGCTGAAATAGGGACTAGCAAACTAGCTTGCTGGGCTTCTGATAGACAAGGGATATCTATTCCTTTCAAATACTCCTAACAACCGAGATGGGATAGGATGACGAGGAATGGCTATAAAGATCCGAATAATATTCCTTGAAAACATGCTAATATCTCTAGGAGAGGAAACTACACTACCATACGGGAGAACAAAGAAGGATGATCCTCGAGCTTTCCAGTGTACGCAGACACAAAGCCAGCAGTTTGCCAGATTTTCACCAAGATCCAGATACCTAGCCTGGGTTTTCATCAAACAGTATTCTGTTTTTCCTTCAAGAGATCAAGTATTCATTCTTAGTTAGCAAAAGCTCCTTAAGATCCATTACAGAAGAAGTTGTAGAATATTTAATCTCTAATTCCCTTAGCTTGTTCATCAGAGCTAAAGACCTAACCAACCGTGTCTTCTTCCTGAAGGAGGCCATTTTAATGATTTCACCCCTAAGATAGCACTTCAGGGCACCCATACCATATCGACCCTTGGAGTAGAGTTCAAATTGTCAGCCAGAAAAGAAATCCAGGAACTAATTTCTGAAACACATTGGTGATCCTTTAGCAACTGTGTATTTAGCATCACATGGAATCGCGAGAATAATCAGGATCTAAAGACAATCGGATCCAGACTATAGCATGATCCGATCGATGATCGCTCAATACCAGACAGAGAGATATTGGGAGAAAAGGAGACTGACTAAAACCATATCAACCTTGATTTAGTGCCCGTGTGATTGGGATTGAAGGAAAAAGGCATGACAAGAAGGATTGGCGAGCAGCCAGGGGTCGCATAGGCAACATCGAACCTCAAGTCCCAAAAAGCACGCCAGAGCGAAGAGGTGGGCGTTTATCTGAGGATCCCTATCCAAGGTAGATGAGAAGGGCACATTCCAATCGCCCCCAGTATAAATTGGCAGGGAGAAAGCTAGCCAACTTATCCGCCAGAGACGTAAAACCGGATTCCCACCCACCGGACCGTACATGGAACCAAGGACAACATTATCACCATTAAGAGTACCTTTCACCAGGACAAATCTCCCTTCTGGGTCTGAGACAGTCAACTCTTTCGTAAACAATACATGCCTTTTAATAAGAACTGCAACCCCTTTACTAAAGCAGGAATTTCCCGCAGAGGTAGGATTGGGAAAAACCAGATCGGGATAGCAACCTGGTGTCGTCATGGCATAAATGTGTCTCTTGCAAAAAAGGATATCAATGTGAAGCAATGAACAATGGTTAAAGGCCTGCAGCCGCTTGACCCGATCCTAAGCCCTCGGACATTCCAAGATGCTATTTTGACTGTATTCATAGCCATTTTAAAAACATTATAGAGCAACCAGATATCCAGACAAAACCAACAAAATATGTAGGAACAAGGTTCCCATATAAGAGCCGGGACCAAATATCCACCCAGAACTGCTCAGGGCCTGGGTCTCAACAGCGATAACCTCATCCAGCTTATCCAGCTAGGATAGAAACAAGGCCCATACCGTAGGGTAGGCTCACCCAACCATGAGACCAGACCAGGCAAACTTGATCCCGAGGCAGTCACCTAACCATAGAACCCCCGAAACATATTCAACAACCATACCCCCAGAAATAGGAATCTATCACAACAGACCAGAAACCATGCAGAACATCTGGGACATCAGTCATTAATCCTCCCCACACCTTTCCAAAACCTAGAAACCACAAAATTAGAAACCCCAATCTTAGAAAAAGAAACCCCAACGACCAAAAATCCCCATAGTATAAAATACCATAAGCTAGATCCCCCAACAACCAGCGCCCCAACAACCAGCACCCTACAGACCCAAAAGTAAGTATATACAACGGGTGGGTCGAGCAAAATAACCAAAAAGTGACCTAATGTCCAAAGGCTCAAACCCCCAACCCCCAATGCGAACTTCCAAACCCCAGAACCGGGAACCAGTGCCAACAAACAAAGAAAATCAGGCACAGTCAAGGAGAATGAAAACCCACGGTACCAAGATCACACTCTCCAACCGCCCCAGCACCGGGGAGGTTAGCCACCCCAACATGGCTGTGATTCCACATCCAGCGACAAGCACAAGCCCGAACCCCCACAGCCCCCTCCCAGAGACCCATTACCGATACAGTAAGCAGATAGAACGAGAGGAAATAGGGTGGGGGAAGCTAGTCAGGTAGAGAAGCATGAGGATACAGCACAGCAACCAGCTGCAAAAACCATCCACCCCAATCTAATCCAGTGATCCCCCAGCGTCCTCACCAGAAAAAACAGTGTGAAGGAAACACCTACCGAAATCCATACAGTCCAAGGAAAGGGAGTCAGAAAACCAGCGAGAGTCAAGAAAATATGCAGGCATTAAATCTGAGAGACCCTTCCGAGCCGCTGTTTCGGGGGACCAAAAAGCAGAGGAGACAAAATGAGTCCGCCTTCCAGGAAGTCCCTCCCGGAAACAACCACCGCAGAAGTAAGTTCCATCGAGGAAGTGCATGGGCGGGAATGGGAAGGGGAAGCACTGCCCAGACCAGAGCTCGCCCACCGCCGCCCAAACCAAGCCGGGAACCCGAAGGAGGAAGGCGAAAAGGAGGAACCAGGAACACCAGCAAGCGGCGAGAACCGCAGAAAGGAGGCCAGAGAGAAAAGGTAAGAATGAGAAAGTACCATACAGCTAACGACGAGCAAACTGTTCAGGCATCTCAAAAAAAAACTCTACAAATATTCTATACAGAAGCAAAAAGATTTAGTCCAGCCAGAACATGAGGTTCAAAACCGGGACAGGAAAATTAGGGTCCTTCAGCCATGTACTTTAAATAGTTCTGGTAGCTTATTCGCCAGCTCCTTGCGGGCAGCATCGAGAGGTGAAGCTGACAGTCGTGCCATTAATAGTAACTCTCAAAGTCGCCGGGTAAGTCATCTTGAAAAGGGATAAAGCGGCTATTAATTTCTGCACAACTGGGTGATAAGCTGCTCTTTCTCTCGAGTTTCTTTAGGTAGGTCTTGTGTAATCAGTTCTGGATGATCCCCAAAGGATTTCTTTCAGCTCACGACTTCATATAAACATGGTGTCTCTCCACATAGCTAAGAAACTTGATGATAATAGGACGTGGGGGGGATCCAGACGCAGGCCTAGGTCTCAGAGAATGATGTGCCCGTTCTAGGTAGTAATAGGAGCTTATAGGAGATGGGCCCACCACCTTACATAAGAACTTCTGCAGAAAAGCCATAATGTCTGGGCCTTCTTCCATCTCGGGTAGGCCCATGATTAGTAGATTATTTCGTCGATTGCGCCCTTCCAAGTCTTCAGTTTTGGCTTGTAATTTCTTTACTTGCTGCTTGAGCTCAATAATCTCCGTTTCAGTTCTGGACCTCCACTGTTCTGACGAAGCGACTCTGGTCTCCATATCTGAAACTCTGGTAGAGACGGAGGAAAGATCAGAGCGCAAGGATTTAAGCTCACCAGTTAGCTCTTTTAAGATGTCTTTTAAGGAGTAAGCTCTTGGAGGAACCTATCCTCCGTTAATGGAGTAGCCTGCTGTACCCTGTCCCCACTTCGATCAGTTTTAGTAGGGGCCTGATTTCGCTGTTTCTTGGCGGCCTTCTCCGGGGATGCAGGGGGTGTATGCCTGACTGAGGCCTGCTTCCCATCCACCTCCATCGCAAACCTACAAACAATTATTTCTTCAGCAAAGATCGTTTTATAGTAGCAGGCTCCTTCTCCAGATGTTTACTGGGCAGATTTGTCGAAAAAAAGCCAAAATGATTTATTAAACGATCAAAAAAGGTGGCCAGAGGGGGGAGCTCAGTATCCCAGCTGCTATCTAGCTAGATGCCATCACGTGACCCCGGCCTCAGACCGTTTAGCTCACTGAGAACACGCACATAGCTTCCCGATGTTCTGCTGGACATCAGGATGAACTTGCTAGGAACAACAGTACTGTACTGAATACCATGAATAGTATACACCTGTGAGAACAGTGGTGGTGTAGCTTTGAACGTACCATCAGCATACCAATGCTTGCAACATTGCATATATTCCAGATTCCTCATGGCTGGAAAATAAAGAATCTGTCAGCACCACTGCCACTGTCATACAGCAGGAAAAGGTCTCCCCGATCTGTCACTGTGTACTGCTGTGGTACATGCCAGTCGGCAAGTGACGTTGGAAAAATAAGCGAAACAGTAACATGCCTGACACTGCACTGCATAGTCCATTTTATGCAAGCAAAGGATGGAATTCCCAGAAACTGAAGGAGATACCATACTAGTGGCACTAGCAACAATCTGATGACACTGGCAGCAATCTGATGGATAGTCTCCTGTGTGCTTAGGGCTCGTTCCTTCATGTCTGTCAACTCCTGCCTTGCAGAAACAGCACCGACATCTGGAACATGGCTATGAGAGTTCACCACCGCAGTAGCGGATTTATCGCTGGTGTGACATCTCACAGGACACTTACAGGCATCATACTGCACATGTTTCCAGCACATCCTTCCCGAGAACACTCTCTCCTTTCTCTATATGTAGCTTTCATGTATCAGCAACAGCTGCCCCCTTTGACTTGACACAAACTGTAGAGACATGGCCACAAAAGACTCTCCTATCCACAATACAACCACATCAACCACATCAATCTATAAATATGAGTAACTTAATTGTACCAATTATAATTAATACCAATCAGCTGACAGCTGCAGTAGCTAACCTGTAACATGACAATAGTGAGCAGTCCACAGACACAATAGAAGGTGGACTGCAGGGAAGAGACTGAACTGGTAAGAAGTGGGCTACATTCCAGAATTTCTTAGCCCCTAGAGCACCAGCTCCCCCTGCAAGGGTCTTGCCTTAAGAGAGACCAGACAAGGTTATCAACAGCAAAAACTATAAATCCCCCATGTGCAAAGGGTGAAAAAGGAGGGAGAGGGGCAAAACAAGGCTAGAACAGCCCACTTAGACAAAAGGGTCCTCTCTTTCTCCTCTTTTCTTCTTCTTATTGGAAAAGGAAAATGGGGAGAAACAAGGACCAGAATGAGTCCTTCCAAAGACATTTTTTTTTTATTTTGTGTTTTTTTACACAACAAAGGGAAAGCCAAAGGAAGGGGTTGGGGTGGAATCACCCTAAATGCAAAATCCCCTTCCTTTTTTTTAATTTTTTTGGGGAGGGCCACACAGGGGCATGTAGAGGGAACAAATCCCCGAAGGAGTTTGCCCTTAAACGCCTCCCCCTTTTCTTTCTTTTTTTCTTTTGTTTATGCAAAAGGAGGAAAGGCTGAAAGAAAAGGGAAGGAGGAAGACTGCTCAGAAACCTGGCCATTTTGTGAGAAGGTGAGCAGGTAGCAGTGATAAATGGTGAAAATATTCTATAAGATCAAGAATTATGGTGAGTACATAATTTTCATATGTTCCAAGAATCAGTCTTCACCATTCACCACTGGTGGGTCTGAGTACCTGCCCACCAACAAATGGTGGTGTTGGCAAACCTTGAGAGGGAAATGATTGTTCCCTTAGCCTCCTGAGAGCAAGACACAGAGAGGCAGGGGCCTTTCATGGGCCTAGCGAGGCCCGAGACTGGTCAGGGTCAGGTGGAGGCTTCCATGGCCAGGGAGCAGGAATGTGCCCGGCAAATTCACACCTGGCCCTACGGGAGAAGAAGTGGGCCCTTGGTAACATGAGACCATCACCCTATGCCTGGCCAAGGGTGAGAACCATGAAAGATGCAGCCACGCCATCAGCCTAATGCAGACTGTAGTTCCCACTAATCTGGAGACTACCTGGTTGGCATCATAGGACCCCCCCCCCATCGTCTGGTGTCTCGCAAGCTCTGGAGCCTGAGCAGAAGGGCATATGGCCTCTCTGGCTGCCTCACAATCTAGCAAGGATGCTAGGAGCCTAAAGGTGCCTGCCATAGGACACCTGGTGTGCCTAATGTGCAGCAGTGCACAACATGCTGCGTGCTGCCGCAAAAACTCTACGACCCCAAATGTCAAACTTTGCGGAGTCAGACTGTGAGGGGCAGTCACGTACTGGGACCCCATGCACAGAGGGCGTGTCCAGGAGCAGGACCACAGAAGAAGGGTGAAGCATGGCTTCTGGAGATCCCAGGGGTGTCCCTTGGGGTTTGGTGGGGCAGAGGGATGGAGTCAGATGTCTCTTGATGTCTCCATAAATGGACGAGGCCATGGAGGTATGACTGTGGAGTCATGACTGTACTCCTCAAGGAAGGAAGTGTCAGATGTGCAGGTTGTGGAAGGAAAAAGTGGGACAATTGTAGCTCCTCATCGTCTCCAAAAGGAACTACTGATAATAGGTGTAGTCAGCACCAGAGGAGAGGTGGACTAAGAATCCTCTTCCTCAGAGGAGGAAAATGGAGAAGAAGAAGGCTGGACTTGGGAGGATGGTGGTGCGAGGTTTCAGGTCGAAAGATGGGCTGGTGGATTGCTCTCAGGTATGTCGGGAAGGCACTGCTGACATCCTGAACTGCTCCCAGGTCAGGGGTCCAGTAGGATCAGAAATACCAGGGAGATGAGGAGAGATAGGCAGAGGAGGAGGTGGAGGTCGCGAAGAACCAGGCCAGGTCCTCTGCCAGGGCTACAAGAGCGAACAGCTGACCTACCCCAAACGGAGGGGCTATGCATTTCATCCACCCAGGTACCCCAACCATAGAAGGGTGGTCTGGATGGTGCCCTTGGGTGGAACCCTCAGGTGGAAGGTCGGATCCATAGGTGTCCCACATGATGGCCCCTATACAACGTAAAACTACCCAGGTTTTGCTCGCCTCAGGGCATGGTGCTTTCTGGCAAGACACTCCATCTCTCTGCTGGACAGGGAGGTTTTTGGCCTTTTCTCCCTTTCTGGTTCTTCAGAGGATGCTGCTCAACCTTCAAGCAGAGGGGCCTACATGGTTCTGATTGCCCTGTATTGACCTCACCAAATATGGTTTCTGCTTCTTCAGCAGCTTGCAGTGGAGCCTCTGGTCCCCCTGCCTCTCTGCCACTGATCTCCTGACTCAGGAGATGGGCACGCTGGTCTATCCAGGGCTGAAGTCCCTTTACCTTCATGTGTGGCACCTCATGACATAGCTGCTTCACATTATGGAGTTTCCTTCAGAGTGGCTCAGATCCTTGTGGAGGCCAGAAAGCCTTCTAAGAGGATGACATATGCCATGAAATGGAAGCATTTCTCCATTTGGGCCACTTTAAAGGGTTAGGACCCTTTTTGTGCCCCATTCCTCAGGCCATGGAGTATCTCGACACCTGTCTGACCTGGGCCTGAGTTACTTTTCACTGAAGGTTCACCTGTCTGCTATTTCTGCCTACCACACCTTAGTGGAGGCATAGCTGTGACTCAGCTGGAGGTTTCCAAAACCTTCCTGAAGAGAGATCCTCCATCTAAAACCCCAGTGCACAGTCCGTGCCACCTTGGGATCTCAGTTTATTTTGGAAAAACTGACCATGCCTCCTTTTGAACTGGCTGGTAGTTGTGATATGTGCTATTTATCATGGAAAGTGCTCTTTATAGTTGCAGTCACTTCTTCTCGAAGGATTTCTGAGCTTCAGGCCCTGATGTGTACGATCTGCCTTAGGTCTTGCATCCCTGTGTTGGCTGGGATGCCTCCTTGCTGTCCGCTGTGCCACCTGTGATGCAGCTGTGCTTTCAAATTGCTGTAAATAATTCTATGGGGTATTATCTAGTTGCTGTGCTAACTCTGGACGCATCTGGAAACAAGCAGCTGTCTGCTCAACATGCTTTCCTGGTGAAACTTTTAAATATATGTGTAAGGAGCTTTATTTAATTATTCACAGAGACCGGGTGGCTCTTTGTACCAATCCTCAGTTGTTACGAAGGTGGTTTCGGTGTTCATGTTGAACTGGTGTATTCAACTTCTGGTGTATTACCTGAGCATTTCAATCAGAGGAGGCGATTCTGCATACCTTAAATGTTCACAGAATCTTGCGTTATACCAACAGAACCAAGTCTGTCTGGAAAAGCGGACCAACTTTTGTTTCTTTTGCACCCAAGAGAGGTGTGGCAGTCTTCTAACCGTGTCTATCAAGTGGTTGGCAAACTATTGTTTTCTGTTACCAAGTATGGTAAAGCCCTCCTGGAGGAGGTTAAGGGCATTCTGCTAGGAGCTTGGCTGCTTCTACTGCTTGCTTCAGGAATGTGTCAGCTGCTGACATTTGTGCAGCAGCTCCTTGGAACTCTGTCCACACTTTCACCAAGCATTACAGTCTGGACATTGCCTGTAGGCACATGGCTGGCTTTGGTTTAGCTGTTCTCCAAGGCCTCCTGTCCTAAACTCTCTGCCTTTCTGCAGACCCTTCCTGACTCCCTTGTTTCAGTTCATTCTGATTCACACTGCTTGGGACTCAGTCCCCAAAGTAATTACCTACTGCAAGAGCCTTCTTGAAGTAAGATAATACAGTTACGTAAGAACTTTTCCTAACAGTAGATCTTCGAGAGAGGCTGTTGCAGTAGGCAGCCTTTTTTCCTCCCTTCATCCCCCAAGTTTCTTTGCTGCTCTTTCTCTGTAAGCTCATGTTGGGCTTCAGGAGCCTCTTTTTCCTTTTTAAAAAAAAAAAAAATTCAGTAAGCTTTTATTATAGCATCTTGGCGTATACAGATAATACCAGGTGCATAAAGTGAAGTAAAACCTCTTTTCCATTCTCCTGTCGCTCCTTCTCAGGGTCTCTGGCGCGAGAGAACTGGAAGGCAGGCATGAGGATCGCCCACTATAGTGTCATGCTGACAATGGTCATGTGATGTCGGGTGGGTGCTCCTCCATCAGACACTGCTAGCTAAAGTTTCCGTGTGGTCCTGATGCCAGGAGGCTCAGTCCTCAAGGTGATTATCTACTGCAAGAGCCTCTCTTGAAGATCTACTGTTATAGTAAGTTCTTACGTAACTGTACTTTCTGTAACTCGACTGGTGTCACAGTCTGTCCCATAGGTTTTCACGTTACATAAGAGTGGTCCCTCACCTATGGCTTGTTTGAATAGCAAAAAATAGTATTTGTTTAGTACTGATGCTTTCCCAGGCCTCCGTCTATGTACTGTCCTTCTTCCACCTTATGCTTTACTATCCCACACCTTGTTTTGTCGTTACAGTAATGTGGCTGTAAAACCTCTTGTCTCATTTAACACGGTGCTCTTTTATATATATATATATATACATACAGTACTTTTGCTCCTCCTTGGAGCAGGCAGGGGGCTCCGACCTCTCCCTTTGGAGGAGAGTTAGTCTCTCGGCCTGGCATCTCCGCACCCATCCCGCCCAGCCATTCCCCATGGTTACCTCTCCCGTGACATGGCGGGTGGCGAGGGCACCAGCTATCCCCCACCTTCGGAAGCCAACATCTAGATCACGGGGGGTCCGTGGAGTAGCCGGTCTTCATGGAGCCTGTCAGCATTGTCGTTTTCTCGATTTTCTCCCGAACCCGCACATGCAATGGACAGGGTGACTGTCTCCACTTCCATGGAGGCAGTCTTACACCCTGTGCGTGGGTCCATCCCTCTTCTGAGCATCACACTTTTTCTGACCCCCAGCTTAAGCTGGGTGTCTGCCTCCCCCCCCCCCAAGGAGGAGAGCTGTCGGCAGATGCTCGATCCTTCCTCGCCTGGCCGACCCCCGAGCCACCCGAGTCCATTCCCAAACCTGGGTCGCCAGTGTGGTGCAAGGTGTGACGTCCAGCGCCTCAACCATCTGTGCTGCTGGGCCGTCTCACCGGTGCTATTTATTCTTTCGTTTCTGTCTTTGAGCTGCTGACTTTTTCCCCTTGCCTCCCAGTGTTCATCAAGGTACACTACTCTGTCCTCTGCCTGCTTTGTTTCCTTGTATTTCCTGAAAGCCTTCTTGTTTGCCGTTATCTTCCATGCCACTGCCTTTGGCAAACAGTGGCTTTGTCTTTCTCTTGACCTTGTTTACTTGGCTAAGGCAAAGGTTTGCTGTCTTTCAGATGCCCACTTCTCCTCCCCACTGTGGTTCCTCCCTGCCAGGGCATGCTTTAGACATATCCCCATCTAGATTAAATCCACCCTCCTGAAATCCAGGATTTGCGCCTTTGATTGCCTTCACTCTGCTACTGTACTCATGGTGAACCACACTGTGCGATAATCACTGGATCCCAGGTGTTCGCACATGACAACTTCCTCAGTTCTGTCCTCCTTGTTGAGTGCAGGGTCCTAAATTAAATTGCACCCTCCTTTATGGGCTCTATCACTACCTGCCTGAGTACTGCTCTTTGCACAGAGTACATGATGTCCCTGCTCCTGGCTGAGGCAGCAGCTGGGATGGTTCAGTTCACATCTGGCCAGTTGAAAGCACCTGCCACCAGCACCTCCCCAAGCTGCCATTGTATGGCTGTACTGCACAAGAACCCTGTCCACCTCCTCCACCTGTGCCGGAGGCCAGTATCTCACAACTGTGCAAATAGCACTGCCGTTTCCCAACTTGTGGGTGAGCCAAAGTACCATCGCTCCATGTCTGCATTCCTTTTATCTCAGTCACCGTAATACCATTCCTGATGTAAAGAGCCACCCTTGTCTCTTTCCCCCGTTCCCTTCTCTGTTCCAATGTGTACATATTGAGGTCCTTTAACCAATCCTTGTATGTCTTATGCTGTAATCTCTGCACAATCTTAGTTGCTATCCTGTGCACCTTCTCCATCCTGTCTATGTCTGTACAAAGGTATGGCCTCCAGAACCGCACACAATGTCCCAGATGAGGCCTCACCAGTCTTTTCTACAGTGATATCTCCCTGGCCTTCCCCACTGCCTTTGCTGCCTGCTTGGTGGCCTTCAGGTTATCAACTGACTCACAGCAGCCCCCCCCACCCATCTTATAGTTCTCTCCCGGGTTTCCACTCCCAATGTGCATGATCATACATTTTTAGCATTGAATTTCGGTTGCCACACCTCAGACCATCTTTCCAACTTCTCTATCTTTTCTCCTCTTGCCACTCCTTCTGGTGTATCAACCCTGTTGCAGATCTTGGTGTCATCTGCAAACTGGCAAACATTCCTTCCAGCCATACTGCAGTGTTGCTGCTAAAGGCATTGAAGAAGACTGGCCGAAAACTGAACCCTGGGGTACTCCGTCGGTCCCTCCTTTTCCTCAGAGTGGGTTTCATTTACTACTACTATTTGCCTTTTGTCCCAGACCAGTTACTAACCCAGTTCACCACCTTGTGGCACAACCCCAGAGAACTCAGCTTGTTGCCCAGCCTGCTGTGTGAGAATGGTATCAGAGGCTTTGCTGAACTGTAGTTAGATGACATCCTCTGCTCCCCTTGATCCATTATCTTAGTCACCTGGTCAAAGACATCAAATAGATATGTTTGACTGTACCTTACTGATGTGAATCCATGTTGCCTCGGATCCTGCTGCCCCGAGGATTCCAGGTGTTCCACAATTCATTCCGTGAAGTGTCTCCATGATCTTACACACCACTGACATGAGACTTAGTGGCCTGTAGTTCCTTGCCTCCCTTTTGCTTCCGCTGTTGTGAAGAGGGACCACATGTGCCCTTTCCCATTTCACAGGGGAGTACACCAGTGTTTAGGGACTCAGTGAACAGGACCGCCAGTGGGGCCACAAGCTCCATTCTTAGTTCATTCAGGAGCCTGGGATGTATGCCATCCAGACCCACAGTCTTGTCCACTTTAACTTCGTTCATTTCTTTTACTGCCCTATCCTCAGTAAAGGACTGGTATCCATCTCCCCCACCACTCTGTGCCTTTCCTGTGTAACCACGGTCCATGTCTGTCCCCTTCCACTGTGAAGACTGACCAAAAATATTTATACAGAATTGGTGCCTTGTCTTGATCACACTCTGTGGTCTTTCCCTGGTACGCCTTGAGTGTAGCTATTCCTCCCCTGCATCTTCTTCCTTCGGTAACGTGCCTGTAGAATGTGTTATCCCCTTTCCTAATTGAGCTCATTTTTCCTCAGTTTGCTTCTTTGCACTCCTTACAGCTTTTCCTGCTTCTCTTAGACAATTTTGGTACTCCTCCTTTCTTCCTCCCTTTGCATCTCTTGGTATTTTCTGACGGCTACCCTTTTGCTCTTACGTTTTCTGCTACAGTCCTGGAGAAACTAAGTGGCTTCCTTCTCTTCCCTTTATTTCTTGCCTTAACACATTGCTCTGTGACCAAGTAATGGCCTGTTCAATATGTGGCCATTTCTTCTCCAACAACCATGTAGGGGCATGGAGGGTGGGTAGAATCAGCACTAAGCTATTGTTTGATACATCCTACATGGGACTCCCATGATATGTCTCTTTGCATTGTTTGGTATGACATTCATGATGGACAATTGCATATGGCACTAGCCACACTTGAATCGGCAAACCACCCAGCCAATGTCATGCAACTGACAACGTCCATTGTTGCTCCAAGGCATAAAATGCCACGGGTGGGCATGCAGTCCATTTATAACAGCAACTCGTTCCTCTGCTGGGCCATGTTGAGGAATGCTGAGAGGTACAGTATTGCGGTAACTTCAGATCGCTCTGGTTTTGAGTCTGTTGATATTCTTGCGATACCAAGACTAGGTACAAACTAACAGGCACTAGCTGCCTGTACCTGGTCTCCATTATATCACAGAAAGTACGGGCTCCAAACCAGAGCTGTTCAGCAATCTTAGGCTATGACAAGCCTATGGAGACACCTGGCTGCTCCCTGCCTGGCACATCATTACGGGGACAGCCGCAGGTGCTTGTGGGCGCGAGGGGGAGGATGTTCAGACCTAAAATGCCAGTGGGGAGGGTGCAGGATCAGCCAGATTTGAATTAAAATAAAATAATAACCTGTAAGTGCCACATTTGCTTCTATTTTTGCATTTGCTAATTGGGCCCCTCTGGCTCATGGACGTTTCCCTTTAAGTGTGCAGGTGTCTGCTCCCACCTCTTGTTCAAAAGTAGTCACGGATGTTACACATCAACTGATAAACACAGACAGTGACAGACTTCAGCACATATATGGTTGACAGGACAAAAACGGCAGGACCACAGAAATAAGTTGTTATGCACTCAACATGAAGACAATGTTATTGACAACACATACAGATAACTAAGCAGGTGGGAAGATATCATACACTTACATGATTCGGCAGAGGCAATGCCACCTATTTCTTCTGTCAGGATCGATCATTCACTTTCTGTGTCTGTTAACGGAACTGCAGTCATAGGTTGTTGAGTCAAACCAGCACAAGTTTATGTTACATTGTTCCAGAAGAGATGGAACTTCTGAAGGATACCACATAGCAATCCAAGTATCAGTGAGGAAAGGATGACATATGACAAAAATGAGGCTGTATGGAAGTACTGAAGGAACAAGTGAAAAGGTGTCAACAATGAACATACTAGAATAGTCTTGTTGGCCATAAGTGACAATGGAACTCATTATGGGAGCTTCAATGCTATGAGTGTAAACTATCATGTCAGTTCTGACTGGTTCATTTCCTACCCAGAAAAATTGGTTCCACAAACACAATTGATACCGTCACATAAAAAAAAACACTGCCAGGCCAGGGTCACTTAACTCAATGTGCTTGAAGGTTGTGATGGTTTGACAAGTAGGATGTAAAAACAGGTGACAATAGTTACTGAGCACAGTAAGCACAGCAAGGCACCCTTTCAGCAACTAGGGCAGAAACTGGGCAGAAAAGTAGCAAACCTATGCTGGGAGTGTTGCAGTGCAGTGGATGTGGGGCCATGGTGTTGATAAGAATCTTCTGGATGGTTCCATGACACCCCATCTGCAGGCACCTCTTTTTAATGAGGTCAGAGGTGGCCAGTGTCTGAGCCTAGTTGGCCAGTTTTCGAGGGACCTCTGCCCCATATCAGAGGCTACCATATCCACACCCACTACCTCAAAGGATACCCAGCTGCATGAGTGATTGGTCTATCTTAGACCGAGGCTGGGTAAGGGAGGTGATTTAGAGACAAATCCCTCAGGAATTGCAGTTGACAAAGTTGTACACTGTATTTGACAAATGTGAATCCCTATCAGGGTCACCTGAAATTGAAACACAGGAGGATGAGTGGGACCTCCACAATGGATACCCAAGGGTGGGCAGCAGAGGACCGCAGAGTAAGAGGAAACTACTCCTTGTGGGTGACTCTGTCATCTGGGGAGTGGAACTGGGAAGTGGCATGGTGGGGGAGAGGGAGATAAAATGTCTACCAGGAGGCACAGATGGGAGTGACAGAAAGCGAATACAGGGGATCCCTATGGCAATAGATAGGAGTGTGGAGCTGTAAGACATTATCCATATGGGGCCAACTGAACTACTGACAAGGCAAAGTTATGAAGAGTTCATGAGTTCAGGGAAATGGTGTGTAGCCTGGGGCACGTGGCAAGATCAGTGACCTTCTGTGAGTTGCTGCCTGCCCACTGCAAGAGACTAACAACGGATGTGCACTACCAGGGCTTCAAGAGTTGCTTGTGGGGCTGGTGCACAGAGCAATGGTTTGGCTTCTTGATAGAATGGGGGCCAATGGGTGGGATGCAGGACTGTACAGTGGAGATAGCCAGCATCTTTTCTTGAGGTAGACCAATGTCCTCAGTGAACAGTGTAAGTACCACATTGCCAAGCATTGGAATTAGCCATGGAGGATGATGGAACAAAGCACAGAATAAGTAATTACCCACCCTAACAGGATAAAGCAGCTAACAGGGAGAACGAATTGACACTGCATTGGAAGTAAACACTTAACTCGGCAGAGCTAGGGAGGTGGAGAAGCAAGGGAATATGGATGGAGATCAGGGTGAGTGTGTGCAGTATGTGGGGGCGATGTGCTTGAATGCCTGGAGCCTGAATAACCAAATACCATACATGATAGCCATAGTATCGTGGGCTGACCTTGATATTATAGGTATTGCAGAGACATGGTATGGTGGGAACCATGACCGGGCCGCCACTATACTAGGGTATACATTATTCATGAAGGACCGGGGGGTTAACAAAGGAGGAAGGGAGGCTTCATACGTCAAGGAAGGTATAAAGGAGACAGAGGTACAAGGAATGACGAGGTAGACTGAGGCATTATGAGTCATCCTGGAAGCAGTCAATGGCATAGCCATTCGCAATGGAGTCCAATACATGCCAAAAGCACAAAGTGAAGAAATGGCCTGGGATGTACTGTGATCCATCCATGTGATGGCAACCGAGAGGGAACCGTTACTGATGGGCAACATCAAATTACCACAAGTTGGTTGGTGCACCAAAGCATCCACAACAGCCAGGGGCATAGATATTCTATACTCCATGCAAAGGGGGTATGCATCAACCAGTTGGTGCTGGAGCCGAACCAGGAGGAAGGTATATTGCACGTGGTACAAAGAAATGGGGACAGAATTACAGATGTTATGTTAGACCAACCCCACGTGTCCAGTGACAGTCACAAGTGATTTGATGTGAACAATACTACAGTGACATGCCACAGAAAGGTGATGGCTCTAGACTTCAGGAGTGCAGACCTCAGTATGATGTACGTATGTCTCAAGGAGGCCCTACAAGAGAGATGGGAAAGAGGGGATTCAAAGGACAGTGGCCACATGTAAAAAGAGACATGCTGGAGTCTAGAAACCGTTGTATCTGATTGAGTGAGAAAGGCTAAAGGCAAGGCAAATTTTAATTAAGAAATGCCCATCCCGGAGGTTCTGGGGCGCCGAACATATTAAAATTTCATATTGCAAGTCATAATAAATACATAAACAACATACTATTGAAAGTAAATATACAATATCTAGCAATTAAAACAACATTTTATATAAATACTACCCTCAGCAGCAGCAACTACTACTCAAAATAGCCAAAGGCTAACTTAAGCATAGAATTCTGAAAACAGGTAAGGGCTATAAAACACAGTCCGGGAAGGCCTGATTATACAGGAAGGCCTTGAGGTGGGCTTTAAATACCTCCACAGAAGGGCCTCCCTAACAGCTGAAGAAAGCGAATTCCACAGGAGGGCGGCAACACTAAATGCTTTGTCGTCAGCTGTTTTAACCTCGTCCTGGGAATCACGAGAGGCCCCTAGAGGAGGAGTGGAGGGCGGACTGAGACAGCTGGTGTAAGAAGGTCCTTCAGGTAACTAGGGCCCAGGCCATGTAGGGCCTTAAGGTGAGCAAACCCACCTTGAAGAGGACCTCCACCTAACCGGCAGCCAGTGCAGTTGGCGCGAGCACTGGAGTGATGTGACAGTGCTTAGGCTGTCCTGTCAGCAGCCTCGCTGCCACGTTCCTGCACCAGCTACAGTCAGTGTAGGGAACCCACTGAGATCCCGAGATAGAGTACATTACAGTAGTCAAGCCTGGATGTCATGAAGGCATGCACCAAGGTGGGGAGGTCCAGCGGCAGAACTAAGAGCTTTATCCTGGCGATATTCCTCAGATGATAAAAACTGGTACAATGAAAACCACCTGAAACTCAGGTGTCAATCCTCTGTCAAGAATAATGCCCAGATCACGCACCCTAGGGGAGGTCTTCAGTGGTACAGAGCCAAGAAAAAGCCCTGTCTCTGCACCAGAGGCCAACCTATCACGCCCTCTGTTCGACTTCACCACCAGTACCTCCGTCTTACTGGGGTTCAGTCGCAACCATCTGGAGGCCATCCAGTCGTTGATCTCAGCGAGGCAGCTGTTGAGCACTTCCACTGCGCAAGATGTTCGAGGGGCAAAGGAAAAATACAGCTGGGTATCATCAGCATAGCAATGAAAACCCAGACTGTACTTCCTAATGAGCTCTTTCAGGGGCAGCATATACATAGCAAACAACATCGGCGACAAGACCGAACCCTGGGGAACTCCACATGGCAGGTGGCCAGGGGAGGAGATGAAATTCCCCGTCACTACTCTCTGCCTCCTGTTAGATAAAAAGGACACAAACCTGCAGGTAACAGTGCTGGTGAGTCCACAGAATTCCCTTAAGCAGTCAAGTAACACTTGATGGTCCACTGTGTCAAACGCTGAAGAGATCAAGGAGAACAGAATTGTCCCTCCTTGATCTCTAGCCCTAAGGATCATTAGCACCTGAACTAGCGCAGTTTCTGTGCTATGCCTCACACAAACCCAGATTGGGCGGCTTGTACAGATCATGGGCCACGAGATGCTCCTCAAGCTGAAGCACCACCACCTTCCCCACAATCTTACCCAAACATGGAAGATTGGAGCTGGGACGGTAATTTGCCTTGACGTCAGGGTCCAATTATGTTTTTTTTTCAGAACAGGTCTCACCAATACCTCCTTCAAGACATCGGGAAAGGCCTCCTCTGACAAGGAACACCGGACAGTCAAGGCAAACGCCGGGCCAATGGAGTCAACACATCTTATTGAGAAACAAGTTGGCACCGGGTCCAGTTCACAGAAGGTGTACCAGAGCTTGGAAGCGATCTCAATGGCCTCAGCCACCTCCACCAGTCTAAACTCACCCCAACGAGGTGGAGTGCTCTCCAGTCGCCCATGGCAACCACTGTCGGTCAAACTCTGGCCCACTGGCAGAACCCCCTGCCAGATGGCAGACACCCTGTCCGAGAAGAACTGAGCAAACTTCTCACACAGTGCATTCGAAAAGGCTACCTTCAGCTGTGGACAGGAAAGACGGAGAAGCCTGTCCACAGTTCGAAAGAGCACAGTTGGTCAGTTCCTCCCAGCAGCAATCTCTCTGGACAGGAATTCTGCCTTCTTACGGTTGATTGTCCCCTGATATGCACTGTATTGCACACGTAGGGCCAGTTTGTCTACCTCCAGGCCAGACTTTCACCAGCAGTGCTCTAATCTCCAACCCAAAGTCTTCATTGCCTTGAGCTTCCCATCATACCAAGAGGACCTCAAGTCAGAAGACCTGGGTGATACATGGACTAGTGCGAGGGAGTTGAGTGCACCAGACAGCCCTATTATAGGCATCAACTGTCACAAGCACTCCCCAACGCATGCACTGTCCACACTAGATATGTCAGCTACCTACCAAAACCCTCAGGGGTCAATCCCCTCAAGGGTGATAGCTGACCGTCTCTGCAGGGGAGGGCTGTCAAGAGACTCAAACAAGAACTTCACCGTGCAGTGATTGGACCAAATGACCGATCAATCCTGAGACTATTGAGCTCAAGCCCCAGTGAGAACACCAGATCCAACATGTGGCCACCCTGATGGGTCGCGGAGGGAACTCTTGCACAAGGCCCAATGATAAAATCATCTGGAGGAAGTTGTGACCAAGCCGAGAAGATTCGTCATCGGCCCAAACATTGAAGTCCCCCACTACTAAACATCTGGGGGCCTCCAATGTTTAAAAATAACAAGAAAGCAGGCTCCACTCGCTGATGTGCTCCTCAAAAGAACGGTATTCCAACATGTGAAATGAGGGCACCATCTACCATGTTAACTTCAAAACACTGCGTTTATTGCTGAAAACAGAACAGAGGCAAAATAAAAAACTGCAGTGAAGTACCAAGTAGGTGCTAGAAACTCCACAATGCCCGACCGGTTTTGCGCAGGCGCGCTTCCTCAGGGACAATCCCACACCTCATGTGCGTCTCTTAAATACCAAATCATTTAAAGAGACAGTAATCAACTTAATAGTGACAGTAAACCTTAATACAATAAAGGTATAGGAACATTTTTTCTGATGTTATAAAATAGGGGTAAATCTTGCCATTAAATCTTCTTAAAGTTAATAAGTGGCTAGTCACACCTTAATTGGTTTGATTTTACTTCAATTCACCCCATAATGTACTTTAAATTCAAAAATGTACATTACTGTTTATAATTATAACACATTAGAATAGCCATGATCTATGGCAATTGGGAAATACAGAAATATGTCACAACATAATTTTAACTGACATAATTCATATAAAAAACTATGAAGACAGCAAAAAGAAAAATAATTTAACTTCTTTGTTTCTTTTATTCTGCAATTTCATGCCATACTGAAAAATCTTCAGCAGAGTAGACTCTTATTCATTACAATTAGTGAATATAGAACAGCATCTCTGTACGGCCTTTAATGGCCTTTTTGTGAACATTTCAGTTAGGGAGAAAGGTCAAAGTGGTCATTCAGGCCTAGTAAATACAGAACATGACTATACAACTTTTTTATGTTTCCCTAATGACGAAATCGGCCACCTCCTGCAGAAAATCTCCCACCGCCCCAGAAGAGCGGTAAATCAGGAGAATTAGACAACCTGCCCCCAGACCCCCACGGATGGCCACACATTCAAATGAATGTGGTGCTCTCACTGGGTGCAGGGTGAGCCTAGCTTGGATCTAAAACAGATGGCTACCCCCCCCCCGCGTTCTGCTTTGCGGCAGTGCATTACGGTATACCCAGGTGAGACAGCAGCCTCTAAAACCAGGTCAGCATCATCACCGATCTAGATCTCTGTGATGCAAGCCAGATTGGCCGAAGAAAGCAAATCCGCTATAATTGCAGTCTTGTTTCTGACCAATCTGATATAGCAAAGCACCGCCCTCAGGGATTGGTGGACAGTGCAGCCTCTGGTTGCCTGCCCACTCGGTTTGATGGAACCCTGGTGACAGGAACTAAACACGTCTGACCTCACTCTCCTGGGACCCATCTAATCCCAGGGTGCCTTCTGCCCACTACCTCAATCCTACCACCACCGTAGTGCATGGGGCACCAACCCAATCGAATCATACAGTTCCTCCCATTCCAACCCTCCCTATAGCACCTTGCTGTAGTAACAGACAGTGGGAGGCTGAAAAAGGCCATAGAGCACGCAGCTAGGATACCCCAGACACCATCCTGGCCGCCCCCAGGCCATCATACCTTCCCAGACACTTCCTCCTGACTAGGTAATCGAACCCAAAATACACAACTCACAAACACACTCTACATCACACACTCCACACACACACACACACACACACACACATAAAAATAACAAAAAAAACCCCTTCCCAAAATAACCCAACCAAATACACTAGATTTTAAAGTGCCAAAACACACCACTCAAAATACCACCCACCCTAGTCTGCATGGTCAACCTCTCAATCCCACAACAAACACTCTTTGTATTACAAACACATACTACTCAACCATACAATAACTACACCTTTAAATAACTCCAAAGGGATATAAAACTGCTATGATTATGACAGGGTGTCAGAAAAGGTAAGTTAAAACAGTGTTGGTCATCAGGAAATATAATGATATGTAAATGGTAGGAGAACAGAGAACTTTATGCAGAAAACAGGAAGGCAGTCAGGGCTGCCAAAGGCCTGGACAGAGGAAAATGTAGCACATGAAGAGAAAAAGGGACAAGACCTTCCATAGGTACATTATCAACAAGAAATTTACCAGGAGGTGACTGAAAAGCTGAAGGGTGAAAGGAGAGAGAGTGCAGGTGTACCAGGAAAATGCATCAATACTAAAGAAATACTTCTATTCAGTTTTCACAGGTGAACAGGGAGGCGATGGACAATGGCTGGAGTTACGACAGGAGGTGAGGTGGACAGCAGCCCATTCAAATAGAGAGTGCTTGTAGAGCTTCTAAAAAATGAGGGTTGACAAGGCAATGGGACTGGACGTGATTTACCAGAGAATATTAAAGTAATTGCGGAAGATACTGGCGGCACCACTGCCAGCCCTATTCAAGAGTTCACTGGAAACAGGGTAGGTTAATGAGGACAAGAGAAGGTCTGCCGTGGTCAGTGTACACAAAAATGGGAGCATGAAGGAAGCTAGAAAATATGAACCAGTCAGTCTGACATCAGTGGTTGGCAAAATAATGTAATCAATGCTCAAATAAGGGATAGTCCAACACCTTCAATCAAGTGTAGTACAAAATCCAAGGAAAAATGGTCTGACAGCATGACAGTCATGTTAAAGGTAATCTGATTGATTTTTTTGAGTGGGTCACTGGGGGGGTGGATCAAGGGGGAGCGGAGGATGAGGCCTACCTTGATTTCAGCAAGGTGTTCGACACCATTGCACATAGGATGCTTGAAAACAAGTGTGTCAGCTGGGAGGTGGTGAAAGGGGATGAAAAGTGGTTGAAGGGTACTACACAGAGGGTTGTGGTAAAAGTGAGTAAATGCGAAGTATGGAGGGTAATGATCGGGGGACCGCAGGATTCAGTTCTTGGGTCCCTGATGGTTAATATCTACAGCAGCAAGATTGCAAAGGGGCAGAAGGGGAAGGGGATCCTCTTAGAAGACGACACAAACATCTGCAATAGGGTGGACAGTTCAGTATGGGTGGAGCGAATGAGGATGGACTAAGCAAAATTGGAAGACTTTTCCAGAGGGTTACAAGCAGGATTCAATGTGAGGAATTGAAAAAACATGCCGTTGAGGTGAAGGAAGCCAGGGGCCGGCTATATGATGAGAGGTGAAATATTATCAGCCACAAAACAGGAAACATTTTTTTGGGTCATCATATGTGATGACCTAAAGATGGTCAAATGGTGTGCCAATGCATTGGGGAGAGCAAGCTGGATGCTGGTGAGACTAGGGAGAGGTATCACCACCAGAAAACAGGAAGTCATAATGCCACTATGCCAGTAATTGGTGAGACTTCATCAAGAGTACTGCGTCTAGTTCTGGAGACCACATCTCAGGAAGGATATAGACAAAGAGGAGACAGTCCATAGAAGGCCAACAAAAATGGAACACTGCCTGCACCACATGTCATACCAGAACAGAGTAACAGAACTCAATACGTACACCCAGGAGTACAGGTGGTGGAGGGGAGACATGATCGAGACCTTCATGTACCTAGAGGGGATAAATAAGGTACAGGAGGGTAGCTTCTTTCCGAAGAGAAGCTGCCATGTAACAGCAAGAATGCATGACATGAGACTAGATGTGGCGAGAGTAAGGGGCAACGTGTGGAAGTACTTTCTCATGGAAAGGTTGTCGATGCTTGTAATGGCCAGCCACCGGAGGTGTTGGGCAAACACCTTGGGGGGATTTAAACTGGCCTGGAACAGAGTTAAAGTACATGGAGTGGAAGAGGCAGGTGGAGGTGGCATATGACGTTAAAGAACCACTAGTGAACTGTGGATGCTGTTGACATAATGGTTATTGTTGGAGAAACAACCAAGTGGATACAGCCCTTCCACCGGAACAACTGGCCTGGATGTTCCCTTGTGCATGCGTCATTGCCCCACCTACAAGATGCACTGTACTAATAAACTTACAATTAAATGTACACCACCTGGGGCCATTGGCCATCTGATATGTCCTATGTCAACGCAACCATATGCATACTCCACTCATATAAACGTATACATTGACAGAAGAGACTGACAGTTATACCCACCGGGCCATCTAAGTTGGACCATTTCCCCTACCTACAGCACAAGCCAAAGACCATCGTTTGTACACCTGTGGGTTGCAAGATGGGATTAACACCAAATCCCTCTACAGGTTGGTAAACAACAGTTTCCACCTCCCCCCCCCCAATCCTACCCTGTATTCTCACCACCAAAATACATAATTATAAAGTTATTCACATTGCATGTCTGTTATGATACTACGACCATATGAAATTTGCCAGCAGAAACAGGCCATGTAGTCTATTAAGTCTGCTCGAATGTGCAGCTAGCACCCCTAACTTGCAGCTGCCCCCCATCCTCACTTCGCAGTAACCCCCCCGTCTCACCCTGTCCCATCCCCTTTGGAATCCCCCCACTGTCTTGTAGTATACCACCTCCTCTGGCAGAGTTCCATTCCGCCACAGCCCTCTCCGTGAAGAAGTGTCTCCTCATTTCCCTCCTATATCTTATCTCCTCCAATCTAAGACCATGACCTATCGTGTCCCTCCCTCTCCTTTACTTAAATATCCCTTCTGCAACTGTCTTGTTAATCCCATTTAAGTACTTGAAGGTCTCAATCATACCCCCTTATCTCTTCTCTCCTCTCCTCTCCTCTCCTCTCCTCTCCTCTCCTCTCCTCTTCTCCAGGGAGTACATATTCAACTCATGCAGCTTCTCCTCATATGGCTTTCCCCCAGTCCCTTGATCATCTTAGTTGCCCTGCACTGTACCCCTTCCAGTAGTCTGATATCCTTCTTTAGATATGGGCACCAATACTGTACGCAGTATTCCAGGTGTGGCATGATCAGTGACCTGTAGAGAGGCAGGATCACCTCCCTGTTCCTGGAGAAGATTCCTCTCGCAATACACCCCAGCATCCTGTTGGCCTTTGCTGCTGCCTTTCTGCATTGCCCTGAGCTGTTCATTTTCTCAGTTACAACCACCCCTACATTCTTTTCCTCTGCAGTGGTACCAGCTGTACTTCACCCAGCTGATAGCTCTGCCCTGTGTTCTTCGCTCCAAAGTGCATTACCTTGCACTTTTAGCATTGAACCACAGCTGCCACTCTTCTGACCACCCTCCAGTTTAGTCAGGTCATTCTGCAGGCCTTGCCATCCTCTATGTCGCTCACCACTGCCCCCAAGTTGGTACCATCAGCAAAGAGGCTGACCTTATTCATGATGACATGTGAGATCACCACTATGAATATCCCAAACAACACCAGCCCCAGTACTGTTCCCTGTGGCACCCCGATCGTCACTGCCCTTGGAGACAAGAGCCCACCCCCCAACTACCCTCTGCTCTGTTCCCTGTAGCCAGTTTTCAATCCAGTTAACCATCTTGGTCTCAGCCCCCACATGACTAAATTTCCCCCCAACCTCCCATGCAGTACTGAATCAAAGGCCTTGCTGAAGTCCCAAAATATGACATCCATCGCATGACCTTTGTCCAGTTCCCTTGTTAACCAGTCATAATACTCAACTAAGTTAGTTTAGAACATTCTACCACTGTACAGTCGTCTTCATTTCTCACACTCATAAGTGACTGAAACAAATGATGCAGATATCCTGTCATGTAGCAAGAGGCACACATCACACTCCAACCTCTCTGCAATGTCAGTGATGAGCGATGAAGACATTACAGTGGAGTAACTGAGCTTTCATCTGTGGTAACTGTCACGCAAATAACAGTCATAATGCCACAGTAGAAGAAATACCATGACAACACCAAAATTGCAAAGTTCAGGTTGGCATGGGGGGTCCCACTTGAAATCTCAGGGTGTGCATAGTGTTTTGTGCACGGCTGAATGTTTGACAATTATAAACTGTTTGCAGTGCTGTCGCCTCATTTTATAACATTGTGACCATGGTGTTTGAAACAACCAGAATTATACATGGCCACACATCAGTTAATCGTGACACGGTACATTACAAAGCAGGGAATTGCACAAGTTGGCAAAAGGACAAGTGGCAGCATTTTCTCTTTTTTACTTTATATTATATCATAGATTTTCAACACTGTTTTCTCCCAACCCTGTCCCAACCACATGCTCACATGTGGAGGCATGCACTTGCAGCAGTCCCAAGACACCCTCCCACTGTTTCCTGCACACATGCCTGCACTGCCCATGGACCTCCATCCTGAATCAGTGGAACTACATTGGGCAACAGAGTCCTCCCCGGGAGAGGAGAGCTACCTTTTGGCCGTTCAGTCCTGCTCCTCCCTCCCACCCCCTCATGTCAGCTAGCAGATGACACAGGCTCATTCTCGAAGACAGTTTGCTGGCGTAATGCGAGGTAAGGCATCCATCACCTCAGCCCTCAACACCGCCTCGCCAACCTATGGCAGCATTTGTTAAAAGCTGTGCCACCACAACAAGGTCCTGCCACATGGGCACTGGTTGTGACATTAACGGAAAGAAAAACACAGTCAGTGGATGACACTGGGTGATGGCACTATCACACACAGAAGTGACTGCTGTTAAGGTAGGTTACTCGAACACAAACAAGACTGTACACAATTAAAGGGTTGAAACAAAGTGGCCAGTTGGTGCGGTAATAATGACAGAGACAGTGACAGTCAACAGGAACAATGTTACTTTGCAGCTACTTGGGTGACACTACATGCTGCATTATGAGCATGGTATGGGAGAGTGTACTTGCCTGGGATGTTGGCAGTCAATGACCAAAGTGTCACTGATGAATGTACACTGCATTGAAACAATAGCCTCTCAGTGTGCCTATTTGAAAACTCACCAGAGGATAGGTATAATCAATACAGAATACATATATGCTGGCTGAGGAACATGTCATGAGAAGTTAAGAAGTACTAAAACATGGTAGTCACTTACTCTTCATGAGCTGAGATGAGATGGGTCATGGAAATCATCCTCTTTGAAATGCTTAGAGCACACCACATTATTTCTAGTTGAGGTGAATGTGTCCAGGTCAATATTAGGTCGCTTGATGAATGTTAGCCACTGTGTCCTAAGGTCCACATTTTGTGGGATCCTGTGAAATGGGGCCTTTTTGCCACTTTTAATTTTCCCTGTGGTATTATGGCACCCATTCACCATACAGGTTGCCATGGTTATTTTGATATGCGAAGACACAAAATTTAACTGTACTGTGTCTTTAAGAAGCAGGAAAAAAAATATCAATGAACTAAATGTAACTGAAGTAAATCAAGACAGAACTGGGGTATGATTACAAGAAATGCTGATGATAGCAACCGGCACACACTATCAATTGCTGCTCTGACACTACTGCAGCTACAAGTGACAGCAGTGAGTGGGATACATCCATAGGAGTGCACACATCTGACTGATGTACATGTCAGTTAGCTGAATACTGTGATCGTGCACGGTCATGAGATCCCGCATCAGTCAGTGCAACATAGTGAATGCGCGGCTCCCAGAATACAGTGAGAAGTACGTGGTGACACCGAACAGAGTGCCGTCCTGAACATAAACAGATAACATGGCACCTGGCAGTTCGGACGCGTGGCTGGATCGCGATGGAATAAAAATTATATTTTTACAAAGGTGAATTTGCAAAACTGTCTCAGATGCATTGCAATTTTGCTACTTTGGCAATAGGCTTTAGGGAACGACCATTATTTAAGAAATCCATGGTTTTCCATTAACTTGGAAGACATATTGGTCCTCTGCCTGGAGCCAGTTACAAAATTCCTTATCCTTCAGAAGGAAGGGATTACATCGCCATCTCAGAGATGAGGGTTGAGACCCCACTGGGAGGTATGCGCAATAGGGCATGATGGATATGACCATATTCTTGATGGTGACATCATATGTGCCCTGAACTGCTGCCCCATCCCCAGCCAGTAGTCAGTATGGTGGTGCGAGCCATGGACTGCTGAAAAGAAGGTATAGTCCTTCCTGTAGGATTGTCCCCATGCCATGAGTCAAGCATGCCCCATTCTTCTTTCAGGGCATCCAGGGTGGCTTTAGCTCTTGGGTGGGTGTCCAGGGTAGGCTGGGATTTATTGAGAAATATATCTGACAGCATGTTAAAGTCCCCTCCCATAAGGACAGGTATATTGTTATCATCCGCTCGCCTCAGCCAGTGCTTGGCTAACTTGGAGGAAGAAATCCTGTTCATCATAATTGGGTGCATAAATGTTCCCCAGCACTACTTTGCCTCCAGAAAATGAGAAACGGCCTACCCATCACCCCTGTCTGTCTGTCTGTCTGTATTCACCCATTCCTCCACCCACGGACATTACCTACAGTATGTAATAGGATAGCCACCCCTCTAGACTTGGAAGATATGGAGCTGTGTACAGTTTTCCCAACCCAGCTCTTCTGTAACAAAGAATCGTCTTGGCCGTAAGGTGTGTCTCCTGGAGCAAGGCCACCTCCGCCTTCAGAAATATTAGGTGGTGCAACACCTTGGCTGTCTTAACCGTGTGATTGAGGCCTTTCAAGTTCCAGGAGAAACACCTCTACCCCTGCTGTATGTTGCTGGGCATGTTCCCAACTGTTAACACTCGGATCCACTTACCTCCAAGGGGTACTATCCTTTAGACTTGCCTCTGGTGCAGGTCGAGAAGAAAACCTTCAGCCGATAGGAAGGAGAGAGCGGAAGGACGTGTGGCAACCACTGGACAAAAGCCCGGGTTAGGGTGGTGTTCCAAGTTCCTGTAAACAATGCAAGATCAATATACAGTATGAATCTGTTATCAGTAAAAACTGTTAACCAAATGATAATACACTGAACGTTTAGATATCTGTAACCCTGGCACCATTATACCAAGAGCCACTACCCTGCCTATATCCTAATAACAGGTTGAGGGCCTGGGTTTGTAACTACCTAGCATGGGGGGCCTTACCAGGAGTAGTGCTATAACTATGGTGCCTCCACCCAGAGAAATTACAGGGGTAACTATACAGTAGGTACTGCCCTCTGGGAAGCTAATACCACCCATAATCCCGCCCAGTGACCTTTTATGAAAACCTGAACAGTTGCAGTGTTCAACAATTGAAATACCAAACAGTTTGACCATTAATGATATGCTCATGGTCAGTTCACTTACCAACAGGATCTGGATCTCTGGCTCGTGCCCGGTAACCCCCTGTAAAAGACAGTTTCAACAATACCCACATGCGCTTTCAATATACAGTACTTTGCAGTACATTCAATGATTACAGACCAGGTAATAATATGCTCACAAACCAGATTAACATTAAAACTGTAAATCAGATTTATTACGGGGATGTGAACAAGGGAGGGGCTAAAATGTAAGTAAACAATTAGCATTCTGATTTAATTCAGGCTGTTCATGCATACACTTTAATTCCCAACCATTTACTGTAGTTCAACTGCACGGGTACCCAGAATGTTAAACAGGCTAGCCTGAAGTGTTGCCGGGGGTGTCGGTGTTGCAGCTGATGTTGGGGCCCTTTGGTGGAAAGAAAAGCAGTTACCTATGCAAACAACCCAATTATTTGTAATCACGAGCGGAGGGCTCAGTCCTGTAACCAAAGGAAAATAAAACACTTAGATGGTACCAAAGATTATTTAAACCACTGTTGCAGGGTACTTCCACGATTTGTACCCATGCTACCAGAACATGATGTTGGACAGGCGAGATGTAGACCTTGTGGTGATGATTTGGGAGGCCAGGGAAAGCAGGGCCAACATGATGCACCTTTGATGGTAGTAATCTGTGCAATGTTGTTGTGCAGGGTGCGAATCGAGCGGTCTTTTGCGAATGGTTTCTGGTGCAGGAGTAATGACCTGAGTCGAGATGGCAAGGCCCAGGTAGGGTGAACAGTTCCGGTATAGTTCGTATCTTCTGCTAGTGAAGCCTCCACTAACTACTTTAAATGACAATTCAGATTCAGTCTGGTTGCAGATTACAGCTTTACTGTGCAAACCTTTCAATCCAAGGACGTCTCACACACAAGCTGGGCTGACTGCTTACTGGAGCAAAAATCTTCAGTCCAAATCACAAGTAGTGCTGGTAACCCTTCTTTCTGGTCTGCTGTCAGGCAGTTCCAATGTCTGATCCCTTCTGGACCGGAGGAATCTTCATAGGGCCTTCCTGTGAAAAGGCAGCACAGAGCCACACAGGCTCCTTCTCCTCGATGTCTCGAGCTGAACTTCCAACTGACTCATTTTAAACAATCCCTGTTAAGCAAGGGCAGGGTTTCAGAGATCCGGTTGGCTGAGCAAGCTGTCAGTTCCAGTCTGAGCACTCTGATTGACTGGATATTTGGCGCAGGAATTTGTCCCTGTCCCCCCAAGTCAGTTGTTTTGTTCCATGAGCCCCTAGCTGAAATCCTGGCTGATGATTAGCTGTTGCACTCCCAAAATGGTGACTGCTAAAAAATATACTGTCCCCATATTACAGTCCCACATGTTCTTTAGTCTGTGCAGCCAGGAGCGATATAATTTTAATGCATTTTCCCAGACACATGTAGCCCTGACTATTCGCTTTCAAATAAGTTCTCATATGTGTATCAAGCCTCTGTAGTTCCTGGGTCACTGCTGCCATACACAGACTCCCTAGGTGGCAGCAACAACTAATGAATATTCATGCAGGGCTCATGCATATTAATGAGCCCCGCTAACCCCAAACAAACTCTATATTTTTTCCCCCCAGACAGCATTTCAGTCGCAGCTTTCTAGTCACCGGCCCTCATTTAGCTGAGGATAGGCGATGGGACTGGGACATTAGTTTGTGTTTGACCACATCAGCGGTCAGAATAGTAAAGGCGCCAACCATGCCTACGCAAGTGCCGTGGCCTGTAGAGAAGGCCGGCAGCTCACGGTCAAATGTTTAAGCCTGAACTGTGGCAAATAAATGAAATAACTGCGTCAGAAGCTGCATAGAGGACTTTGGGGCACACAGAAGAGTCAGGCTGTGGTGGGGAACAAAGCAGGACGCCAGTCTGCAGTGGGAGGAGAAACGGGAGAACATGGGACCTAGGGGAAATTAAGGTAAGCCCCCGGGGGGGGTTACATATCTACCATGGTCTACTAGGACCAGATGCAGTACCTAAAGAAGTACAACAATAGACAGAAGTTTATAACACCTGTAAACCTATGAGTGAACCGGTTCCAGCAAGGGCGTGATGCCCTAGAACCAGGGGAAAAAGGAGCAGGAGCCTTGGCAGCGGTACTGTTAAAGACATTGTGATTGTACTAAGAACACTAAAGGTGATGCACAAAGGGGTATGGGATTTGCAAGGCCTACTCTAGCTGTGCCATCTTAGTGCCTACTGGAGAGGTTAAGTACTTCGGATAAAACTCCGATCCTTCCCAGACCTCACTCTACAGTACAAATATGTAGGGTGTCCTATAGAGGGACAAACACCTGTCTTGAGCCATAGAAAAGGAGTCAAAATCCGACAATACATACAGAGTATGGAATAAGTATGTTTAGATATCTTGGTTCTTTATTGGCCTCCTGTCTCATTCATCCAGCTAGCCCCTATGTGTATGGGCCTGCTATGTCCCGGAGTAATAAAGAAAGAGTAACGGGAGGATGTGAGAACAGGGGAGGTCAGATCTTAGAGGCTCCTTTCACGGGGGCATGCTACACAATAGGCTGCCACTTTGTAGAAACTGGCGGTTGTCTTAGGTCTGTTTCCGCTTGGGGTCAGTATAGAAAATAGGGGATGGAGATTAAACCCCTTTCACCTTATGCAGTGACTATAGCCGGCCTAGGGAAGAGGTTCACCCTACCTGTTCTATATTTGTTCCTAACTCCCTCACCCCCTGAGACTGGAGAAATGTGCATGGGGTAAGGGATTCTACTACCACCCCCTGAATAAATGCAGCTGCACCCTATACCTATGTACAGTGTCGGGGGGGGGTTGTCCCAGCTTGGGTACATACTATGCCCCTCTCAGCCTGTTACTAAAACCGAGGTTGCCACTGTGTTCACCCCCTCCCCATCTCAGCAAAGACTAGTTAGCCTGTCTCTAGCAATGAGGGAAGAGAGGCTGGCATCAGGGTCCTAATCCCAGATCTGTGTGCTGTGCTAGGGCCTTGGTAGTGGGGTGTGGTTACTATGTACACCTTTTCACCCTCGTCCAATTTCAGACGGAAACCTCTATTGGCAAGACCATGGAAAATGTGGAGGTAGGGTGGCTATCTACTTCTGCAGCTCCTTAAAGTGCACTATCTCCCACTGTGAAGCTATCCCTAGCTCCCACGAATTCCTCCTAGCAAATCTAGCTTTCCCAGCCTCCTCACCCCTTTTTGTGGGGGTTTTATACACCTCCCGAAACTCCCCCCCATCCCTTATCTCCTGTATCTCCGCAGTCTCCGTCCTAGCATCAGCAGGTGAACTTATCCTTATCGGTGACTTCAATCTTGACTGGCTCTCTCCTTTGTCACTTAATTCATGTCACCAGATCGAAGCCCTAAATCTCACCCAGCTGATCAAAGAGCCCACCTGCCCCAAGCCCAGATCTCATTCTTTTCCCTACTGGACTGGGTGCTCAACCCACCCCCATCGTATCTACTCTGCTGGTATCTTACTCAAGCGTGCTCAGCGGCCACTGCCCAACCTTTTGTGTCAGGAAGCCTTGCCCTCCCTCACCCCCCAAATATATCCAGTACCACCCTTCAAATTCCTTGACATGCGTAACTTCTCCTTGACCTGGCCCGATCAGGCGACATTGCCCTCGCTCGCTTCACATCTGTCTTGTTAAAAGTCTGGAACATCTATGCCCCTTAAAACTATATGAGTAAAACGCCACTACCACCCTTGGATCACCCCTGATATTTTGGCCATGCAGAGCACGTGATCTAATGTCGACCTTTCGTCCTCCGGTAACCAGGCCTCCCCACAAGACTTTCGCGCCCTCCGCAACAATTATACTAACAGTATCCGCCGTGCCAAATCTGACTTCTTTAAGGCAGATTTTCACCCCTCAAATAGGCCCCCCTTCCGCTTTCTGGCAGGATCTCCACTCGCTCCTGCACTCCCCTGCTGAATCCCCTGTTCCCTCAATTCATGAGGTAGATTCACCAATCTCTGACCCCACCCTTGTTGTTGTGACCCTAAATAGGTTTTTCACATCCTGCACCATTCCCCAGGAGCCCTCCCTTCTCCACCCTGCATTCTCTATCCCCCGCCCTGCAGACTTCCGGTTTCAACTTATCGTCAATTTCACCGTCAGAAGTTCTAAGAGCTCTTGCTTCATTCTAAGTCTAGTCCGATGGCCTGTACCTCGGCTCCTCAAAATCTCTGCCCCCTCTATTGTTACCCCCTTAACCTTGATCTTAAATCTTTCATTGTCCACATCTTCAGTCCCTACAGCCTGGAAGTCAGCCACAGTCCTCTCCCTCTTCATAGGTGGCGACCCCACTATTCCTGGTAATTACCTCCCCACTTCCCCTCTCTCTGCCCTTGCCAAAGTCCAAGAGTCCCTAATTCTCTCAGGCTCAATGAATTTCTTCTTGCTTCCAACACCCTCTCCCCCTTCCAATCAGGCTTCAGGAAATTCCACTCTACCACCTCCTTCCACTTATGCTTTACTGACGCCTCTCACTCTGCCATGGACCTAGGCCAGATCACCTCGGCTATCTTCATTGACCTGGCCAAGGCCTTTGACTCTGTTTCCTACTCTCGTCTGCTAAATAAACTAAGCCTAGTTGGCCTTTCCCCTGCTTCAGTATCTTGGTTCAGCTCCTATCTAATTGGCCGTTCCCAATCAGTCTCTATTAACAATGTCCTATTCCCCCCTCCCCATTCTTGCAGATGTGCCTCAGGGATCGGTCCTTGGGCCTGTTATTTTTTCACCCTTTATTTACAATCTCCCATAGTATTCACCTATGCCAATATTCATATGTAACGGATGACACTGTACTTTTTATTTCTGACCCATCCGTCCAAGCCCTCCTTCAATGTGATCTCACAGCGGTCACAGACTGGTTCCATGCCAACTGCCCATAACTGAATATGAAAAAAATGTAGCCATGACCTTTGGTTCCCAAAAAACTGGCTAGACTTCCACCGTCCAGTCTCTGCGACACCCCTCTAGACAATGTCCCCAATTACAAGCACCTAGGGGTCTGGCTGATCCCTCCTCTACTTCTCTTCCCACTTTAGTGCTCTACACTCCAAGCTACGCTGTAAACTTGGGCTGCTATACCACCATAAAGCTAGTCTCTTCCTCCCTGTGAGACGTGATCTCGTGGTTAAATGGATCCTGCTGGCTTTTGACTATGGGGACATAGTTTACAGTGCTGCCCCAGCCACTGCCCTTACCAGACTTCATGTCCTGTTCCATGCCTCCTGCAGGTTTGCCTCTAACTCACCCTTGTTAACCCACCACGGTAACCTATGCTCCTCCCTTTTCCTCCAGTCCCTCACTCAGAGCCTTCTCGTGCTGTTCCACCTTCATCATTAAATACTGGTTTGTAACCCTTCTGCCCTACCTCGCCTCCCTCCTAAATCCTGCTAACCCCTCACTCTACAACTCAGGGACGAACTGTGCCCACACATTTTCCCTTCCACGTGTACGCACATCAGCCAGCAAACTTTCCTTCTCCCATATACTTCCTTCCCTCTGGAATAATGTTCCCCTCCAAATCCAACTTTCTCCCTCCTTCCCTGCCCTCAAGCGTCTACTGAAACCTACCCCTACTACTTCCTGTATCTGCTGTCCTTCCTAATACTCACTTACCTGTTTTATTGTTCCCCTCGACTCATTGTATGTAACCATGTAAATATTGTAGTGTATTTATTAGGCATTCTTTATTGTATAAAGTATTCTTTTTTTATGCATGTAGTTCTACATTTTGTAACAACTTTACTATCAGTGCCGTATCTTATCTCTCTGTACCCCCTCCCCTGGTTCACACCTGGAAACGAGCTTCTGCTCATGGTGCCTTTCCTGGTTACCAATTTTTAAATAAATAAATAAAAATGACAAGACCTCCTCACTTATAACCACCAGTCAGTACAGCACACCTGTACAATCATTGCAGGAAATAACAGTCACACAGGGACAGACATGACATGTATCATTGGAGACATACAGACATCTCTGTATGTATTGTGAAAAAACACAACTCCATTTTTATGTTTGCTTGCGCATGTGCAAAAACATAGATGCCATCATCGGAGATTTCAGAGTGTGTCACCTCCTCCTCAGTTCAGTCAGTGTGTTGGCAGGCGCGGCCTGTAAGCCAATGCATGCTGGAGCTGTCTATGACAAGCTCCAAAATGCAGTGGCATACAGTTCAAAGGGGAGCTACTGCGATAAGATATAACCTGCTCATGTGAGCTCCCCACACACACACACACAGGCATGTGTGCCCCCACCTCCACACACTGTATAGCTGATGGGGTGCCCAATCCCTATCGGCTGTGCTGTGTTCCCCACCTCCCTCCCCCAAAGCCTTCCAAAATGCCCCGCTGGGTGCCCACCCTGACGTGGCAAACATCCAGCGTCGTCCTTTTTCTTTTTTTAACCTGTAAAAAAAGCGGTCCCATGTGTAGTCTCGCTGGCCCCCTCCCACAACCGCACCACCCACTGCACCTGCCTCCCCACCCTCCGCTCACCCCATACTTACCTCCGGACCCCGCGCCGACGATCTTCGTGGACTGGGAACACGCTCTGCACTCTTCAAAGCCGACCGCAAACTGAGGAAATGCCAGTAAGCTGTATAATGGGCTAGATAGGGGTTTCAACTTTGTTGCATATCTCAGGCATTTTGTGGAATTTTTGCACCAAAATTTTCAACATGGGGTTTGGGACCCCTTCTCATGAATGATGTCACTTTCATGGCGTTATTCAGGCCGAAGAGTGATTCGCGGTCACTGCAAAATCGCTGACCAGATATCGTAACAACATCATTCATGAGGGCGATCCCAAAACCCCATGAGTAATTACAAGAAAAAAAAAATGACTGTTTCTGACGTCGTTGTGCAGTTCCTCGCAAGACTTGTAAGTTTGCGAATTTTCAATATTTTTACTCCAATTTTCAACATTGCCATTTTACCACACCTTCTTATAGTAGTACAGCTGCCATTTTCACATCGCACCCAAAGCGTGTTTCCGCCCATGTAGCGCACAATGGGCGCAGTCGGTGTCTTGAAATCAATATGCGGGACAAATTAAGAAAATCACAGTGACACTGTTCATGAGCAGAGGTCTTAAAATGGCTATGTTGAAAATTTGGTGAAAAAATTCTAAAATGACTGTTTATGACGTGTCGTTGTACAGTTCCTATACGCCTCGTAAGTTCGCCAATATTTTTCCTCAGATTTCCAACATTGCCATTTTGCCACACCTTCTTATGAGTAGTACAGCTGTCATTTTTCACATCTCACCCAAAACTTGTTTCCGCCCATGTAGTGCACAATGGCGCGGTCGATTATCTTGAAATCAATGTCTGGGATAAATTAAGAAAATCACAGTGACACTGTTCATGAGCAAAGGTCTTAAAATGGCTGTGTTGAAAATTTGGTGAAAAAATTCCTAAAAATGACTGTTTTACGAGTGTGCGTTGCGCAGTTCCTATGCATGCTCGTAAGTTTGCAATTTAATATTTTCACTCCAGATTTTCAACATTGCCATTTTATTACACTTCCTTATGAACAGTACAGCTGCCATTTTTCATATGTCGCCCAAAATGTGTTTTCGCACATGTAGCGCACAATGGTGCTGTTGGTGTGCGAAAGCAATGTTTAGGACAGATAAAGAAAATCACAGTTACACTGTTCATGAGCAGAGGTCTTAAAATGGCTATTGGTGGTGACAAAAGTCCATAAAATGACTGTGTTACAGTGAGCATTGCGCAGTTTCCACACACCCTCGTTAGTTCATGACTTTGTAATATTTTCAGTCCAGATTTTCACCAGTGGCATTTTTCCACACTTCCTTATGAACAGTACAGCTGTCATTTTTTACATCCTGTTTGGAATGTTTTTGCACCTGTGTTGCTGAATGCCGTAGCCACTGTGCATAAGCAGCTTTTGGCTAACAAACTGATATTCCCCCTGTTTATGAGGTGGGGTCACAAAAAAAACATGTTGAAAATTTGGAGTGAAAATACCAACGAATGCCTGAGGTATTAGGGTTTCCAACCATAACACCCAACCCTGTAGAGAATGACAGGCATCAGGGGTGTGACTTGGGATTCTTGCCTGTGATGCTCATACCATTCCACACCCTGCAGTCAGTGAGAGCATGAGGGTATGCCTTGGACTCTTTGGCCCCAAACTTCACCCCATTCTCCTATATGTACCCATCTCACATATTTCCTAATGGAAATGGGGTGCGCATAAGGCCAAAGACCCCAAGGAACACCGTGACACTTGTCAGTATCTGCAGGGTGGGTGTGGTGAAATGGCGTGGCCGTTATGCCTGACGACCGAAACGCACACCCCAATGCCTGTCACTCTCTGCAGGGTGATGGTGGGGTTGGCTTCAGTTCAATACTTCACTGCCATTCCTATTACGCAGCTCTGTAACTTCTACACTACCACTGCCAATGCCAGCAAGCAAACATTCGGCATTGACAAATGCTTGTTTACTTCAGAGGATAACAGCAGTAAAACACACTGACAATTTATTAGTGTGAACTCCGGGGGGGGCACAGAGTGAGTATGGGAAACATATATATATATATATATATATATATATATATATTCATGGCAAAAAAACTCTGTTTAATGCATTAGTTAGGGTTGTTCCACAGCGACAAAAGTGAGGAAATTCGTTGTTAGGGTTGAAAACCCTAACTCGATTCGCCCCCAGCACCATACACACACACACACACACACACACACACACACACACACATTCAAGCATGGGGGAGGACCAAGTCAACACAACCAATGACAGACATCCAGCAGCAGGTGACAGAAATAACAAACACTTGTCTAAATGTACTATGAGACATCCCCACCCACCTGACCAGGTACTGCATGCTCAGTGGTGATCAACAGCAAAACTGAGGCCATGTACACCAAGCGTACACATCCTGACTGCAGCTGCACAGCGTACCTCACTTAGTAGTTGCATGGCCTTACCTACCGATGCCGCGCAGACCACACCACTTGTGGTGGGCCACCTGAGCAATAGAGTTCAGCAAAACCAGGGAGTTGTACAGGTATCTCTCTGATTATAACAAGGGTTTGAGAAATGCAGCTTTCTAATTGACTATAAAGATTGTAACAGCCTTATGTTTAGTTTTTATTAACATACATGTAGAGCCTAACCATATGATGAACATGGTTTAATGTTGTTTAAAAAACAGTTTTATTATGATAGCAATAAGCCACTCCCAGGTATTATGTTAATGGTCAGTTTATCACTGTCTAGCGACATGTGGCACTCGGCTATGCCTCATTCAACATTAAACCCCTACAGGGTGATTAACAGACCATTTAACGTAACTGTTGGTCATGCCTTATTGCTTAATTGTCTTTATGAGCAGATACTGTCCCTCTGCTAGGCACAGCAGCAGCTTTGCAACACAGTGTCCCACCCAGTTACACCATACACTGTCTAGTTACTGGAGAATGGCTGTGAATATGAACTCATGAAGATGAACAGTGTAACTTTATCATTACAGTCATCGAAACCCTAGTGTGATTATAACTGACAGTCAGTGATAGAGGATAACCCCTGCTGTCCTAGTACACGTACCCCATTGTGAGTTAAATCAATACTAAAAAACATTCTGTTTATATCTACACCATACCTACTTGATTCCTGTTGTACCACAATTAACATAGTTATCACTTTGATAGCATCAGTGACAGAAGTGTGGCAAACCCAAACGGTAGGCATACAGCCTGAGTATGAAACAACTGTTAAAAAAAATCACACTGTGTCCGTAAGTGGCATAGATCACGCATTGCAACAATAGTAAATGTATTACTATTTGAATAAGTTAGTCATCACAGATGCAATGAGATTGTCTTTATCAGGTACAACATACTCAGTAAGTGCCTACAGGAAAATCTATCCTATATACATCTCCGATACAGGTACATCATTGTTGGCTCAGTAGTGCTATGATATTTAGAATTTCTTGGCCTGATCCATGCAATTACAATGTTTCTTACAAAAGAATACTTACTGCATCTTTAGTATTGAAACACACTGAAGGTCTATGTATGTACATCAGCAGTACACTTTCATCAGTAACAATGCATGTGATACTGGTAGTACGAATTTCACAGCGTTGAACAGGCAATGCTTTTCCATACGTTAACATCAGCCTCTCTATGTTGAGTAAACCATTGCAGTAAATGTACTACTATGTAAATCACCTACTAAATGTATCACTACTTTTATCTTGAGCATGCTAGTGTCTTGTAGTTAATTTATGGACTTCTCTTAATTAATGTATACTCACTACTGTTTAAACCTTTCTACAACTGTCATGCACCTTCAGCATTTATATTGAATAATGGCACAGTACCAGTTGTGGTGTGATGTGGGGCATTGGTAGGTAAGGCCATGCAACTACTAAGTGTGGTACGTTGTGTGCAGCTGCAATCAGGGATGTGTACGTTTGGTGTACATGGCCTCAGTTTTGCTGTTGATCTCCACTGAGCATGCAGTACCTGGTCAGGTGGGTGGGGATGTCTCGTAGAACATTTAGACAATTGTTTGTTATTTCTGTCACCTGCTGCTGGATGTCTGTCATTGGTTGTGTTGACTTGGTCCTCCCCATACTTGAATGTGTGTGTGTCTGTGTGTGTGTGGTGCTGGGGGTGAATTCGGAGTTAGGGTTTTCAACCCTATGTAATTTCCTCACTTTTGTCGCTGTGGAACAACCCTAACTAATGCATTAAACGGCGTTTTTTGCCATGAATATCCTGTCTTTTTCAGAACTATTACTCACTATACTACGTGATTTATAGCTATAATAATACTGCACATACATAAGAGTTACTATATGATGAATACTTCACCTCTTCTAGTTGCATTTACTGTTATTAACAGTAACAGTAGTTCAGTGTGTATCATATTGTTTTTATTACTTTATTAATTGTAATTTGTCATTGTTATTCCATGCAATATTTTTTTTCTAAGACTGTCTTACTCTTTTTGTTTGTGAGCACATATGTAAAGAAAAAGATGTACATAAGTAAAAGAGTAAATTACATGACATGTACACCATAATTTAATGTACCGAACAAATGGATATGTTACTGTAGTAACCTGAGAATTGACAGACATTGCTTTTACTACCAACTGAAGTGGTAGCACCAATCATGTGAAGGGAGGTGGAAGAGGTTTGCTGGTACTGAATACATAACTTTGTTGTAAGTATGCCAACACAGACATTTCGCTGTTGTACTACCAGGTACATACTCATCTTCATCATGATACACACACACACATTCTGTAGCACTAGGTGTATGAAAGAACAACAGTGTGCCACAAATCGTGTAAGGTAGCATTATAACATATCTAAGTTACTTCTATGGAGAATCTCAACTCTAATTCCACAATACTGTGGTACAATCTGTCAGCAAATCAGAAAATCACAGTTGTGTAAATCTTGTTTAAACTATTTTCAAGAAACATCTCCAGTGCAAAATAACACACCAAACACAAGAGAGTATAAATTTAGTTTTTTTTACTATCAAAATATTGAAGATATACAAAATTACAAATAAAATATAATTTCTTTTTATGATCAATAACAAATAGAATAATAGATAGGTTCTGGTGTATTACAAGGTAGTAATTACATCGAGAGGTTCTGGGGACACAGAAAACCTCGAGAGCGAAGCTCGAGAGGTTTCATGTGTCCCCAGAACCTCGAGATGTAATTACTACCTTGTAATGCCAGAACCTATTTGTTATTTTTTTTAATATATGGATAAGAGGTGAATTGACTCACCTCCGTTTCAGCACTGGAGTTAGCGGGTGGATGTGCGTGCTGGCAGGGTTCCCCAGTCCTGTGTGGACGAGCGGCTGCTGTGGGCTTCATTTGGCCGTTTTTTTGGGGGGTAAGTGGCGATATGAAGCGAGCAGAGGAGCCCCAGAGAGAGTCCGGTTGCCCAATAGTTTTCAACCTAAAAAAAAAACCCGGTTGCTTAAAGGAAGATTGTCTCGCTAAGCGAGCGAGCGCCATATTATTTTTCAGACTCCTTCTGCCCTACTTTACAGAGGAAAACGCCAATCAGAAGGCACGAGTTTAACACGCTGGGGATCGACTTGATGATGCGCTTCGCTTTCTTGATAATACTATCGTTCGGTGCCAACCATACCATTATGCACCCGAACAATAGTATTATCACTGGAACAGTAGTGCATTATCGCTCCAGGAGCGATGGTATTACAAGAATTTTTTGTATGCTTTTCAGGGATATTATTTTCACAATCCATATATTAAAAATATTAATTTACAATTCTTATATTAATACGAAAATAAAACTTATTAAACTGTGTATATCCTATACACTAAAATAAATGTGTTATAGAAATAATTTTTTTACATAAATAAATTTTTTTCAAAAGTCTTTATTTTTCACTTTTGCAAACACTTCGAGAGGTGTATGCACTGCTTGAGAGCAATCCAGGCTGGAAACTGGATTCGATGTGGAGGTGCAAGGAAGTGGAAGCTGTTGCGCCCTCGGAGGAGAATACGGACCACTATGAAGGGTGGTCAGTCTGGCCCAGGAAGCTGCAGGAACAGATGGTGCTGGTGGAGGTGAAGCACTGCTACTAGCCACAGCACCACCAGCCACTGGTACAACCGGCTGAGCACGAGGTTGACAGTCTGCTGTTGTGCGTCCAAGGGAGACTGGATCCTGTCCGGTCTCTCAGGGATTGCACTATTTTGTTCACGAGACTGCCAACCTCACGCCAAGCCGCCTGTAGCAGCGTGCAGTGGCTGTACATTCGCAGTCGCTGGCTCTACAAAGATTTGAAAAAATAATGATGAATACACAAGACAAATTTAACAGTTACGGCTTTCAAATATTTTACTTAAAATATTTCTTAGCTACTGTAATATCATTAATGCATTCATTTCAAAGTTATGATAATACTTTGAACTATGATGCTAAACTATTTTGCAATGTTATTTGTGTCTCTGTCATACTTTCTTATCTATATAATCTAATGATCTGATAACATAAAACAACTTATAGTTAGATGTGGTTTAAAATGCTATTGTTATATTTGTTTCACTAGTCATACATATTCACTATGTACATACTTTTGCATTATCAACACTATTATACCATACAATTGAAATAGATCATCATCAAGTGTGACAATTTTTACTTCACCATGTGTGCCTATAATGTCTAGTCATCTCTGCAATAAAAAACAAAGTACCTTCATATTAAGACTATCATAATATACTTTAAATGAGTACACAATCATGATAACTTTAATGATAGTTTGAAATCAAACAGCTTTTCAGCCGTATTTCAGCCCCTCAACGCACATCACAATTTTTAATAGTTAAGTCACTTATATGACATGCACTCCACAAGCATGCCAGAGATCTTCAAATACATAGAGAACATAAATAACAGATTTCTAGGTTGCATGACTATAAGACACTCAGACAACTAACGTAAGACTTAAACTAGAGTATGGTAAAATGTAGTCAAAAGAAACACATTTTATTCATTGCTGTAGCGTTGGATGGGCATAATGTCTAGTTCACTGTGTTATTACGCTGCCACAGGTTACAATTATTCAAAACAATGTGGCACAGCAGTTATAAGGTTCTTCAATGTACTATCTGACATTTAAGCAATAATGCACTGTTGAGTAAGTGTTGTGCTGGGATAACGTCACGCCTGGGGGCATGCTGCGATAACATGACAGTTCCAGTCCCAGAGTAACCAATGGGAGCCCAGGGTTTCTCCTTGCCATTGTATAATATTAAATTAACAATTATCAATAACAATTATTGATTTGCTATCATTAACATTTATAGTGTAATAGTAATAAAGTTTCTAACTGATGCCAAAGCACTCGCCCCCTGCAGAGGATGACAGGCATTACCGTGTCCCTCTGGCTGTTACATATTGCAGGGCAGTAAAACATGTTTTTTATAATGCTGTAAGAAAAAGACACCTGTGCAGTACATTAGCAGATGAAAAAAGAAATTACAGTGTTAAACATTTTGTATATAAATACACAACATTTTCAAAGGTACTACATCGCATGGGAAATATCTAATACCTGATTGCAATGATAGAATGTAATGATCATCTCACAACAAATGTTTAAAATAGCCATATTACCACCTTTGCTCACATACCGTCTCACTATTATGTCCTCACACTGTACCAAAAAGTGATGTCGCACAGCAACCACATCATCACATAGTAAAGTATGAAAACACAGCTTGACAGTATAGGTGAGCATTCAAACTGTGGAACTGTTTGTCGCAAAGCAATGCATCATTCAACAATGTAGCAATGTGATGTCTGTGGTCCAATATTGAACAGAGTTTCACTACTTAAGAACTCGTTTTAATACCACCCAACCCAGTAACAGGCATCGTATGATGTAGTGGAAGTTGCACCACTGCAAGTAGTCAGAGTACTGCATTTTACATGTGGTGAGACAAGTCCCATAGTTCTATATAGAAATGCGATATTCATAGTGTGACACGCAAACAGTCCATTATTCACTAGGATATCCTCCCACCATGTTGTATTTCTTTGGGGTTGGGTATGTGCAGTAATGAACACATTGACACCATTGTAAGGTCACAGCAAAAATAAAGTCAATAATGTCAATAGTAATTGGGCCTCCCACACCAAACAAAAGAAAGTGGTACTGGCTTGGCACCAAAGGGCCATTGCACACACCCAGACAATTCAACATTTTGAGTGACTATGCCAACAGACGGTGCGCTGCCGCTGTCACCACACTAAAACAGCAAGGTGTAGTTATCAACAGGAGCATTGATCACCACAAATGTTGACAACCATAAGCTTCTTCTCAAGCATGCAGATAATTGCAACAAGAGATTTCACTTACGTGGTGGGCTGGCCCCGGCTTCCTGCTTCACCTCCACTTGTTCCATGGCAGCAGCTTCCCCAGGCTCTATTAAAGCAAACAAGTAAAAAAATGATCACATTAATAGATGAAATATCAAGGTGAAAGTCTCTTTCTTTAAAACATCAATTTCTAATACTACATCATGCATACAACTATCATATGAACATATATTTCTTAACAAAAACAGCTGTCTCTCCAGCTAGTTGTATGTTCTTAACTCAGTATTACATGCATATAACAAGTCTTCTAATCTGCAAAAACACACAAAGTTGAAATAATGGCACCATGTGTATATCTTTTCAAAGTCAAATGTCCATACAATCCACGACACTTAATATAAAAATCCATTTTTTCTCTGGTGCTTACACTTACACTTTTCTTCAATTACATTTCTCATAAAAAAGGTAGAAATGTATTATTGGTACTATGCAGTGGACAACAAACAGTTCCTACCCATCAATGGCAATAGTCCTAACATTGTCATAATGCATATTTATTACACTGAAACATCCTAAAAATCTAATATGTACCTTCAATTTACATACATATACACCTAAGTATATGACGTCCTGTTTCTTAAACAGTTTTAAAATGTGTGTTATAATAAAAGAACAGAAACATAAATATCATGTTACTCTTAACTCAATGACTCTCTAGATGAATATGGCAGTCATTTAATGTGTAATAAAGGATATTTCCGCTACAGGGCTATTAAAACACATTTACAAACATGTAGATGCTCTATGCCGTCCATTAATAAGTATAGCAATAAGAAAAATGAAACATTGGAGCAGATATAGAAATACTAAGTGAATAAGATCTAGGGACATCTTGTAATTAGCAACAGATAATTAAACAGCACACCATTGAATACCACTGAGACACCTACAACATTACAATTGTTTATCTATTACTCATTGTACATAAAATTCCACCACCAAAAGTAGCAGAGGACAAGACATTCACACCCCCCCACAACACTACTTGCATAGATAACTACCCCTATGGACATACATCAATTGTCACATTCATGAACAATAGTATCCCACTCACCATGTGTAGTGATAACAGTTTTTTATGCTGCTGCAGGATCTTGTGCCATGCTGCCAATCCACATTCAGTAGAGTCGATAACCACCTTTTTAAAGTATTTTGGGTGGTATATTCAAAACTGTTGCACCATGCGCAACAGGGTTGCGCGTGCGCAACTCAGAAATTGCTTCATTCTGCGATATTCAGTAAGAGACAGTTGCACCACTAAAACAGGCTGACAACAGCGCAGTGCAAATGATACATGCTCAACTGCAGGGAGGAACCATGCATTAACTCCACAGCCCCATATTCAGCCGTGATGTGCAGAGTTGTGTACCCGTAATCCACAACCTGCGCCTGCACAACTTTGATAAAAAAAAAGACCTAAGTCAAGGGCTACCTACAGATGAGCTGCTGCATAGCAGGGCGCAACACAGGAGCTGCAACCTGTGGCTGACCCCCAACCCAGTCCCTGTGACCCCTCTGCAGCCTGATCGCAGGCAGCCGACTGTAAATCTCCCCCACCCCCCAGTGGCCTGATCACAGCCATAGTGTACTCTCCCCCACCACCAGCCCGATCGTGGGCAGCAATGTGGCTCCTTCCCCGAACGTATCCCTGGTGGTTCAGTGGACCAAAATGGACGATCGCGGGCAGCAATGTGGCTCCCCCCCGAACGTATCCCTGGTGGTCCAGTGGACCAAAATGACCAATCGCGGGCAGCAAGTTAAATAACCCCCCCAAACGTATTCCAGGTGCTCTACTGGACCGAAATGCCCAATTGCAAGTAGTAAGTAAAATAATCCACCCCTCCTCCCCAATATATCCCTGGTGGTATAGTGCACCGAAATGCCTAATCATGGGCAGTAAGTTTAATAACCCCCTGAACATAGCCCTGGTGGGTAGTGTCCCCACCCACCCACAAATCACCACCACCCCGCTCCCCGCAGGTGGCGGGTGGCAGCATAACACCTGTCTTCCACCCGCCGACTGACTGCCCGGTAGGGCTGCACACCCATTGATGCAAATCAAGAGCCAATGTGCGTGCACCCCATACTGTACATGACAGTCCAGATTTGTGAATGAATTCATTCATTCAAAAATCTGCACTGTCATGTATGGTATGGGTTACATGCCCATTGGCTCTTACTCTACAGCAATGGGCGTGCATTCCTACTGGGCAGTCAGTTGGTGGACGTCGGGGTGGCAGGTGGGTGGGATGCTGCCACCCACCAGTGGCTGGAGGGGAGGAGCGGGGTCATGGAGCTTAGTGGGTAGGTGGTGTGGAGGTGACAGTAGCCACCAGGGCTATGTTCAAGGGTTTTTTTTTTAAATTACTGCTTGTGAACAGGGTTTTCTGTCCACTGTACCACCAGGGATACGTTCGGGAGGAGGGGAGGGGTTATTTAACTTACTGCCTGCGATCAGGGTTTTCAGTCCACTGGACCACCAGGGATACATTTGGGGGAAGGAGACCAAATTGCTGCCCGTGATCGGGCTGTTGGGATGAAAATTGAACCATGCCCGCAATCAGCCCAGTGAGGGGTATTGAACAGTATTCTACACTGTTTTGTCCACGATCGGGCTGCAGGGGCCATCATTCCCCCATGGCTGCAGCCTGTCGGCGCTAGGCACAACTCCTTGGGCATCGGCACACCTACCTGCTGATGGCATACAAATCACGCCATAATCAGATGCAAATGTCCCTCCCTATGGCTTGCATGAATAATAGCCCCATTACTATGTCAGCTTTTGAATATTGCTATTTTGCACATAGCGAAATGGTACTTAATGCTCCACTCTGTCAACTTGCAGTAGCGTAAGTTCCACTGCGCCATGACAGTGGTTGTGGCTGGGGGGAGTGATATTCAAAGGAGTTGCTCAATAGCACAACTCCTTTGAATATCGCCTTGGACACACCCCTGTGCAACTAATTTGCGCAGCGTAATAGCTTGCGCCTATGAATGGTGCACTTTGAATTTGCCACTCTTTGTGTCAGAAGAAACCCTCTTATTTGTAAACACCATTACACATTTGTAATAATAAACTCTTATCATCGGACTCAATCACAATTACACTTTCTGTGTCCGACTGACCACCCTCCACAGCTGCACTCTGTGCTGGTACTACCTCGTGAGATGGCAGGGGAGACCTCCGATGTTCTACCATGAATCAAAAAAAAAAGAAAACATATCTTAGTGCCAGATGTGAATCACAGTACAGTTTTGAAATACCTGCAACAACAATAAATCAGCTACGACATGCATAACATTTCTTGTAATCATACAGACCACAAGCATTATGGTCACATATTACAATAACAATTTTATTTTTGTATGCGGGGGGACCCAGCACGCCATTATCTACATAGTCTGTAACTGCTGGAACACCAAACACTATTGATATGTACATTTCTATGTGTGTTTCTGTCTATCGGGCATTTCAGTCCACTGGAACACCAGGTATACATTCGGGAGGACGGGGGGTTTATTACACTTACTGTCCGTGATCGGGCATTTCAGTCCACTGGAGCACCAGGGATATCTTCGGGGGGGGGTTATTACACAGTATTACAGAGTTTAACAACTTTTATACTACTACATAACAATAACTAAACAGTTACATATTGTTCTCTACCAAGATTCCATAGTAGGAAGTGCGTATATGTATAAATATACTACTTCTGGCATGGCTATCTTAGCAAGCTGTGATTTGTGACTGAACAACATCACAGTAAATAGATGGAAGAATTCAGCCACATGTTTTCATGGTACATCCTTATATATACTATTAAGTGTAATAAAAAGGGTGTGAGAAATACAGCTTTCTGATTTGTAGCAAACATTCTATTACCCGTATGTCAATCTTTGATTAACATATATGTACACACTAATAACATGCAAAACAATGTTCAACATTATTAACAAAATATTTGTATAATAATACTAATAAGGCAGTCTCACTGTTTATATTAATGGTCACTTAATCACCATGTGGGGGCATGTAGCACTCGGCTGTGCCTCATGCCACATTACACCAGTAAACAGTGATTTACACAACATTTACATAATCCCTGCTCATGTCTTATTGCTTATTATAAAAAGGGTCTGAGAAATGGAGCTTTCTGATTGGCTCCAAACATTCTAACAGCGTTATGTTAATCTTTTATTAACATACATGTAGAATTAAGCCATATGCTGCACAAGGTTAAACACTGTTTAAAAACATTTTTTTTATAATAGCAATAACGCACTCCCAGGGATAATGTTAATGGTCAGTTAATAACCCTCTAGGGGCATGTGGCAATCGGCTACACCTCGTGCCACAGTACACCCCTAGAAGGTGATTAACAGATTATTAACATAACCCTCGCTCATGCCTTATTGCTTAAATCATACAGTATATAATTATTCTTACGGATTCTGAATACATGCACATCCATTATGAAAACTTGCGCTGATTTACTTACGGTGAGTAAGGCGCTCCCCCGCAACTGGCTTGCCAGTAGCTTCCCAAAGCTCAAAGGCGAGGTAGTACCAGCACGTGTCATTGTCCGCTATCCCCTCATGTTGCTTCAAAACTTAGAAACGCTGGTGCAACAGCTTCCACTTCCTCTTAAGCTGCTGAATAGTCTTGTTTTTAACTTTCAAGACTATGTGTAAATAGCTGTTTATGCACCTCCACATCGAATCCAGTTTCCGGTTCATACGCCTCATTAACACCTTTGCATTCCCTCTAGCCTGGACTGCCTCAAGCAGTGCACACACCTCTCGCAAGGTCCACTGCCTCATGATTTAATTTTTTCGTTTCCTAGTTCTGAAATACAAACAGAAAGAAACATCCACATTAGTATCATATTACAATATTAATCATTTCTTAAACGAATTCCATATAATAGTTATTAAATTAAAGACCACATGTCCTTCAAAATAGCAGAAACACACATCAGTAGCATTATATAGGGCTAAGAAAGGATTCAGCCACCTCAACAGTAACAACTGCTGCTACACTATGGTGTCCCACCATCATGCTATGCGCTAGTCTCGTGGGTGGGGGGTACTGCATCGAACATCAGATTGGACACACCATCACATATCATGTGTACTACACTGAAGTGTTCACACAACATAGTAAAGTGATGTTAAACAGAGATGAACCACACATTGCAGAACTGTGCACACACCTATAAATGCACTTAATAAATGTGAAGATGGCTAACAAACTGATTGAAAGTAAAATAGCATGATAATTCTGTTGTGCATTCATGGTAGCCCATATACTATTAACTACCCATATCTGTAACATTAAAAATCAATCTATATCCTGACATACCAGTAAAGAAACGTATGCATTTAACAGTACCACTGTGTTTTATTGATGTTGCTCAAATACCATATTGTTACAGCTACAATACTGTAAGGCCACAGTAAATGGTACACTCATTTAACATACTCAAACTATATACTAATGTTGAGACATAATATCATATAATTGTGAACTGACAGCAGCAGGGTAAATTACTATTGCTGCACCCCCACTATTGTAATATAGCAAACCCATATATGTGTCATATATGTGAGTGATGCATGCAGTTGATCTATTTTTTGACCACATTAATATGGTTCTGAAAAGAACCTTTGTGTATACTGTAATATTTCCTCAAACAGTCTCACAATCTTAAAGGACTTTCAGGATTCCATCTTGAAGGTCTCCCAGAAAATGACAATTGCCAGCATCGAGAAATGTACACCATCTGGTAGGAATAGCCAATCATTACAGTATTTTATTTCGGTGACGTATAGTATGCATTCCATGCATGCGTAGAAAAGCAGTAATCTGTACATTTACTTTTCTGCAAGCTCTGTCAATCAGATACATATGATGCTCTGCTTGCCAGACTCTACGCTCTGTAATATCTGAAAAGATGATAATACAGGCAGGCAACATAGACATAATAGAAGCAAGGTCCAATTTTGCCTCTGTAACTAAATCTACCCAGCGTTTTGAGCCCAAATCATTGCCTCCAAGATGTATTAGCAGTATGTCAGGAGGGAGTGAGTTCTCAAAGTCTGTGCATGGTTGGCACTAAGATGTTCCCATCTCATGCCACCACGACAAACCATCTTACATAGCAACTGGGGAGCTGCAGGTCCCTCCCAAAATTACTATGAACTGCAAACTCAGCTGCTCGTCTTATGTAACTGCTTCCAACTATCCACAAAATCCTTTTGCTATTTTATGCCATTCTAAGTTTTTAAACTCAGAACTGTATAGAGAGCTACAAAGAAAGGGACTGTTCACCCTGCAGTGACCAGACAGCACTGAAAATCAAACTGATATTTTCCCTCCTTATTTCAAGCTAGCTTCAGTGCGTTCAGACAAAACACACAAATAAAAAAAAACATTCCCTCCTGCTCTGGCTTCATTAACCAGTGTAACTGATGCATTCAGTATTACTAGAGCTATGTTCCTACAAAAATCTGAAACCACTGAGAACTGGAAAAATGCATCCTTTTCATAGGCAGTTTTAAACAATTACAACATCAGAAACAAGTCTTGTTGGTTCCATTTTCTCATACAACTCCACGTGCACCTTCCTATCTCTTTCCATTTGCAGCTGTATCTGTACAAGTTAGTGCTAAAATGCTTTCTCACTTTAAACTATTTTCTCTTAAGAATATAGCCTGCTAAACAATAACAATTAACATTATGAGATTCAACATAAAAAAACGTTTTAATTAATAGTATGTACATGTTGTTATAAGTTTTTTTAATACTAGAAAATATTATGTGAAGATAGACTGTACTTACAGTTTCAAACTGCTCTGTCTCAGCAATATTCAAAATAGCTCCTGTTTACTTCTTCTTCAGTGTTGTCCGTCTCTGATTCGTTCTCAGAAGTGGCCTGACAAATCTTAAATTACATTGGTAGAGCTAGCTGTCACTCAAACACACTGTTTTATGATTCGATAATGAATGTTTTAGCCACTCCCAAGTGTTAGATTAACTTTACTGTCGAATGCACGAAACGCGACACTTTCGATAGCACGACAGTAAAATTTGCAAAAGTGTCGAGTTCCACAGTACTTTGACCATATTGTCGAATGCTGAAAGTACATTCTGCGACACTTTCGATATACGACAGTAAAATTTACTAAAGTGTCAAAGTTCGACAGTACTTTTAACCATATTGGTTTAATACACTAAAGTAAGATTTGTGACACTTTCGAATGCACAAAAGTATTTTTTTCGAAACTTTCGTGCTCACGAAAGTAATTTTCCAAGACTGTCTATATATTGACACGATTTCAGATTTTATGGAAAAATAGCTCAATTTTCAATTTTAAACACATTATGTGCTGCGTAGCTGCTTCGAACTCAGTGCAGTTCAGATATTTAAGATTTACAACGTTCCAAGCGTGCATAACAACTGTGCAACGCAGACTTGCAAAACACTAATTTGTTGTAATTTTCACACTCAAATGTACACATATATCCATTTTAAGACCTCTGCTCATAACAGTGTCACTCTGTTTGTACATTTCTACCATATAGTCATTTCTCACATAAACTGAGCCAAAATGCAGCACATAAGCAAAAACACAGTTTTAAGATGTGAGTAATGAAATCTGTACTATTCACAAGGTTGTGTGTTAAAAACAAAATAGTAAAATTCTCAACTGAAAGTATGACAATACACAAACTTACAAGTGTACATATTGAACTGCACTATGAAACTTGTAAATCAATATTTCAAATTCTCACACAATTTTTCGACATATTCATTTAAAGTCGTCTGCTCATAAACACAGCACTGTACATTTTGTGACTGTGCCCCACACAGATTATTTAGGTCAATGAACTGCAGCATTGCACAGTACATGTGCAGAAAAACATTTTTTTCCATGTTGTAAAAAATAACAGCTCCAATAGTGATACACAGGAGTACTAAAAACACAATGTTGATAATATGCAGCAACGATATTGAAATTTTGTTAACATGCAGGCATACTTAGCAACTGTGGTAGACGCACTCACACAACAGTAATAGTGGCATGTCCTCCCTCTAATTGTAAACATACTAATTGTTACAGATTTTGTAATGAACACTATCACTCTCAAGTTTTTGGTCTACCATATAGTAAATTATCATACTGACTATGCCATGACACGCTACATGGTAGAAACACATGTTCGTCCACAGGTAAAAAATTACACTATCCTAATCATAAGTACACATGGGAAAAAAAATTTTTAAATGTGTACTAAAATATTGAGAATGCACAAACTTCTGATATTATGTAAGCAGCTGCGCACATTCAAAAAGTATCATTTAGTTATGTTTTTACCAAATTGTTAACATACTTAACGTACAATTCTATCAATACACACTGTTATAAGAAATTTACTGAAGCCTATTCTAAAACTTTTTTTTTTCTCTCTCATACAGGTGCCTGATACTTCTGTAAGATTGCTTACTGTCACTGTCAACCATAATACCAAAACATGCCAACTAAATACAGACATAGATGTGTCTCAAAACGAGAGCAGTATAATAGTACTACACTGTTGTGTAAGGGCAACAAACAAAACAGTAAAGGCATACCAAAAAATGAACATCGACAAAGCTTTACTGCAACAGTGACCCCTACATCAAGTCACTGCACAACCAAACAAAAATCCTTAACAGAAAAGAAAAAATGTATACCATCACAAATGTTGTGTCAATCTCTGAGACAAAACACAACTATTTTGAGTGTAACCATCAAGAAACGCTCAAGCAATGACACGGAAAATCAAAATAATGACTTACAACTGAAAGAGAAAGTATTTCCGATCACTAGAAGTAAAGCTAAGATCGAAAGACTTATCACTGCTATGCTCTGACACACATAAAAAGCAAGATCACCTTCCTCTGATGAATTTACGTCTGAAAGTATGAACATTTTGTCAACAGAGCACTGTTTGTACTACAAGCGATTGTGGCGTAAGATGTGTCATGTGCTTGAACAATTCCAGGAAACTTGTATATGCCATAAAAAACTTCAACAGTATCCTTGTTTGACTGTTGACAACTTCTGTCATGTTTTCACAGGACAGTGGCTGCACCACACAGACACTGCATATTTCTGGGAAAGTCTTATCATTACTTAACAAAAGAACAGGCGTTCGTATTGATAGAGTCGGCAAACTAAAAAATGTCCTCAGTATCTCTGATGACAATCAATTGGATACTGATGATGACTGTGATCAACCACACTCTTCAATAAGCGGCACTGCCTGACATAGTCATGTGATGATACCTGCAACCGTGAGGCAATCATCATTTCGAAAAGTAGAACACTTTGTTAACCTAGTCGTAATAACAGATCGCAAAGAGACATAAACTGTTTACAGAAATTGACCATTGAAATCCAGCCACATACTGGACTCATGGTTAACTCACTTGCATGTCTTGATACTGGTGTTTGTGATAGTATTTTCACAACATACGGATGTTTGCAGTGCATCAAACAGGCATGCAAAACTTTGTCTACAGGTATATGAAGTACAGCGAGGCTGTACATCAGTACACATGTTTAAATGACTTATTGCAGTCAGGTGACATGCAGGGTGCCATCACTTTCCTAAAAAACTGCAACATTCCTTCTGTACCAGAAACAACTAATTTTCAGTGTAACACTTCTGTAGAAAAAATCTGTTTCAGTGTTGAAAATGACACATTCTCAAACAATGCAGGAAGGAAATTGCTAAGTTTGAGGTTGCAGTCTGAAGTTTGATTCTGCCTTGTGTGTCATGCAACCGTTTGACCTACACGAACAAACTGTCACAGTCAACCTAGAAACCTTGTCACCATACAATGACATGTGGTTCCACTACAGCATTCTTGCTCCTGAATTCTGACTCACTCTACAAGACACCATTGTGCTATGCAAACACTGTTTTTCAAAACAAAGAGTGCAACACTTTTGCCAGCAAGGTCAATGCTAAACAACATGGAAACAGATGTTACACCAAGTGAGATTTCAACATTGAATATGTTTGAGCGTATTCTAATTCAGACAATGAAACCATTCCAAGCGATTCTACGTCTGAACACAAGAGACACGGAACATTCACAAGAAAGGAGCTTGTTAGAATCTCAGGGTTCTGTGATGTATCTACCACTTCCTCTACAGGAAAATTAGCAATCAATCAACAGAAAATAGCTAGTCATTCTTGTAAATAGTATTACTAAAAGGCCAAGGTCATCTAGCAGATGTTTGTCCAATAATCCAAAAGATAAAGCTTGCTCTTGCTTATTTAGTAACAATTCCTTTTATATAGACCTTGACATAGATCAGATGGCCAGTCTCTCTGTGCAACATGATCTATTGAAAAAGTAAGCCAATCATTGAGAAGGTCAGTACACAGACAAGTGACAATGTGTATGAACAGTACACAATTCACCACTACATAGCAGAGATCCATTAGGAGACAACATTGATCTCTATCAAATGAAGCAGGTGGAAGGTAGACCTGTCAGCATTTGGGAGGCAACACTAAAAAGCACTGTTTCCCAGACCTATTTTCAAAGGGTCAGGCGGCGCCCTAGATGAAAAGAGTACAGGTACAGGGTGCTGAGGTACCGCACTAGCGTGTCCTGAGCAAAGATGGCAAATTCAGGCGTAACATACCCAGTACCTGTCCCATCTGCTCTGGGAGAGTGAACTTCAGCATTCTGTCTGCGTCTATAGCACTACCATTAGATCTAACAAGTCCACTAGATGGAATAACAGCTGCTCAATTTCTAGAGAAATTAAAGCAGAAAGATGAAAATGTACAAGTGAATCTGTCTTCCATGCTTTCAAGTCTCACATTGGCACCAAAAATATTGGTATATGAACGCACTCGGGTGATGACAGTACTACGAGTATGGTGCAGCCACATGGTTTGTCACTTAGTTGTCTGTGAATATGCCTGGGACGAACTCATTGAACTGTTGAGTGGGCAAAATTCCGATGTTGAAGGCATCTCATCGATGACTGTCGGAGAAATGTGTTCACTTGATCCTGTGTCTGTCACAAGACATTTTCCAGCGGTTCCATGACATTCTCACTTTCATCTTGTCAAAGACAATCCTCCTCTAGGTATTGTGGAACATTACTTTTGGAGGACAGAATATCAAGCTACGAGGTGCCCTCATATCCATATGTTGTGTGGATCAGGATGCGCCACGCATTGGTGAACATGAAGCAGCAAGTGCTATCATTTGTCAAAAAATATATCACTTGTCACATTCCAGACAAGTATGACAGTCCTACACTATGGAAGTTGGTACAAAAGTTCCAGTGACATATTTGCACAAAATATTGCGGGCAGTGGTAAAGAACAAATCTGATTAATTTTTGCGATGTCGCTTTGGATTTTCCTGAACTGGTTGTCAGAATGGTGCCATGAATGACCTTTTCTCAGCAATGTGACACCCTTGAGCCAAAATCAACCAGAGAGTATACGAGTTACCAGGGATGAAAAATAGGTGTACATCAATGACTACAACCCAGCTCTTCTCCTAATGTGGCAAGCAAACATAGATGTTCAGTTTGTGGCTGACAACTCACTGGCCCTAGTTGACTATCACTCGTTACATAACCAAACATGAACAGACTAACTTGCAAGATCTTTGGGAAGATATTGCCACTTCAAGCAAAAAACCTGACACCTCAGCTGTGGTCATTGGGTTTGAAGTTCTTTCACACAGAGAGATGGGAGCTTACAGAGCCAGTGACTGGTTAATTGGGTACACATCTGTACAGGAAGTCTGGCCTATGCGTTTCCTCAATGTAAACTAAGAAAAGCAGGCGTGTACTGATTCCTCATGCCGGGAAATTGAGGCTGGCTGTCAATACACCTTCTTCAAACATATCTTGAAGAATAACCTGATAGACACATACTACCCACGTAGACACAACGACATGAATGATATGTGTCTGTTTGAGGTGGCTAAGTGGTATGACTACAAGACAGGTGCAGCACCTGACAACAGACACATTTACAAGGTCAATGGACTAGAATGGCTGTCTGTGAAGAGACACAAGCCATAACTTATAGATCACTGCAAACTGCATCTAGGCACATCCAGAGCACAGAACATTACTACTTTGCTCTCCTATTCCTATTAGACCCTGGAGGTGAGTCTGAATTAAAGGAGACTCTGACACATTCGAAGACCAGTTCAATTTCACGAGAATTTCCAAACTGAGTACTCACAGACATATATACAAAGACTAAAAGCTGAGAAAGAACAGCTTGAGAAGGCAGAGAAGCAACTTCAGGAGGACACTCCAGTTCACAAGACAACCTTGATCCAGAAGGACAAGGTGTTCTAGGTGACCCTTTGCCCTTAAATGCCCCAGAAGTGTTAATGTCAGAAATTGAGACAGCCATGCAACATGGCACACTCTATGGTCAACTCAGCTGACTTAAGAAAAGACTAAATCAGCTGCAGCATACAGTTCACTCTCAAGTAGTTGAAGCTGTCCAACATGGTATACTACATGAAACAAAACAATGTGACTGCACTCACTACAAGCCACTACTAATGTTTGTTAAGCGGTTCAGCTGGCACAGGAAAAGGTTTCCTGATTGTTGTTAACGTGCAGCTACATAACTCAGAAGTTTGTGCATTCTCAATATTTTAGTACACATTTAAAGATTTTTCCATATTACTTATATTAGGATAAGTGTAATTTTTTACCTGTGGACGAACATATGTTTTCTACCATGTAGCGTGTCATGGCATAGTCAGTATGATATTTACTATATAGTGAACAAAAACTTGAGATTAGTGTTCATTACAAAATCTGTAACAATTAGTATATTTACAATTAGAGGAGGACATACCCTATGCTGTTGTGTGAGTCGTCTACCACAATTGATAGTATGCCTACATACAACAAATTTCAATATCGTTGCTGCATATTATCAACATTGTTTTAGTACTCCTGTGTATCACTAATGGGCTATTATACACACAACATGGAAAAAAATGTTTTCTGCATGTACTGTGCAATACACAGTTCATTAGCAAAAATAACTGTGTGGGGCACAGTCACAAAATTACCGTGGCTGTGTTTATGAGCAGACGACTTAAAATGAATATATGAAAAATTGGTGTGAAATTTGAATATTTCTGATTTACAAACACGCAGTGCAGTTCCATGTACCTTGTAAGTTTGTGTTGTCTACTTTCAATTGAGTTACTATTTTGTTTAACACAACCTTGTAGATAATACAGATTTCATACACACATCTCAAAACTGTGTTTTTGCTTATATGCATTTGGCTCAGTTTATCTAGAAATATATAGTAGAAATGCACAAACAAGGTGACACTGTTGAGCAGAGGTCTTAAAATGGATAATGTGTACATTTAGTGTAAAAATTACAACAAATTAGTGTTTTGCAAGTCTACGTTACAGGCGGTTACTACCGCCAGGGCGTTGTAAATCTTAAATATCTGAACTGCACTGAATTCGAACACTCGCAACACATAATGTGTTTAAAATAGAATTGACTATTTTCCATAAAATCAGAAATGGTAATAATATATAGACAGTCTTGGAAAATTACTTTCGTGAACACGAAAGTTTAGAAAAAAAAACTTTGTGCATTAAAGTATACATAATCTACTTTAGTGCATTAAACAAATATGGTTAAAGTACTGTAGAACTTGACACTTTATAAATTTTACTGTCGTGCTATAAAGTGTAAATGTACTTTAGTGCGTTAAACAATGTAGTCAAAAATGCTGTGGAACAGAAACACTTTTACAAATTACACTAAAGTGCTATCGAGAAAATAAGCGTTTAGATACATTCGACAGTAAGTTAATCTAACGCCTTGGGGTGGCTAAAACATTCATTATCGAATCATAAAACGGTGTGATTGGTGACTAGCTCTACCAATGTAATTTAGATTTGTCAGGCCACTTCTGAGAACGAATCAGAAGCGGACAACACTGAAGAAAAGTAAACAGGACTATTTTGAATATTGCTGCAGACAGAGCAGTTAGAAACTGTAAGTACAGTCTACACTTCACATAATATTTTCTAGTAATAAAAAAAACTTATAACAACATGTACATACTATTAATTAAAACGTTTTTATATGTTGAATCTCATAATGTTAATTGTTAGTTGTTTAGCAGGCTATATTCTTAAGAAAAAATAGTTTAAAGTGAGAAAGCATTTTAGCACTAACTTAGTACAGATACAGCTGCAAATGGAAAGAGATAGGAAGGTGCACGTGGAGTTGTGTGAAAGAAATGGAACCAACAAGACTTGTTTCTGATGTTGTAATTGTTTAAAACTGCCTATGAAAAGGATGCATTTTTCCAGTTCTCAGTGGTTTCAGATTTTTGGGGAACATAGCTCTAGTAATACTGAATGCATCAGTTACACTGGTTAATGAAGCCAAGAGCAGGAGGGAATGTTTTTTTATTTGTGTGTTTTGTCTGAAACGCTTTTTCAAACTAGCTTGAAATAAGGAGGGAAAATATCAGTTTGATTTTCGGTGCTGTCTGGTCACTGCACAGGTGAACAATCCCTTTCTTTGTAGCTCTCTATACAGTTCTGAGTTTAAAAATTAGAATGGCAAAAATAGCAAAAGGATTTTGTGGATAGTTGGAAGCAAAGCTACATAAGACTGAGCAGCTGAGTTTGCAGTTCATAGTAATTTTAGGAGGGACCTGCAGCTCCCCAAGTTGCTATGTAAGATGGTTTAGTCGCAGGTGGCATGAGATGGGAACATCTTATGCCAACCATGCACAGACTTTGAGAACTCACTCTCCTCCCGACATACTGCTAATACATCTTGGAGGCAATGATTTGGGCTCAAAACGCTGGGTAGATTTGAAGTTACAGAGGCAAAATTGGACCTTGCTTCTATTATTCTATATTTGCCTGCCTGTATTATCATCTTTTCAGATATTACAGACGTAGAGTCTGGCAAGCAGAGACATCATATGTATCTGATTGACAGAGCTTGCAGAAAAGTAAATGTACAGATTACTGCATTACCTACGCATGCATGGAATGCATACTATCGTCACCGAAATAAAATACTGTAATGATTGGCTATTCCTACCAGATGGTGTACATTTCTACATGCTGGCAATTGTCATTTTCTGGAGACCTTCAAGATGGAATCCTGAAAATCCTTTAAGATTGTAGAGACTGTTTGAGGAAATATTACACAGTATACACAAAGGTTCTTTTCAGAACCATATTAATGTGGTCAAAAAATAGATCAACTGCATGCATCACTCACATATATGACACATATATGGGTTTTCCTATATTACAATAGGTGGGGTGCAGCAATAGTAATTTACCCTGCTGTCAGTTCACAATTATATGATATTATGTCTCAACATTAGTATATAGTTTGAGTATATTAAATGAGTGTACATTTACTGTGGCCTTACAGTATTAGCTGCTAACAATATGGTATTTAGTAAACATCAATAAAAACACAGTGGTACTGTCAGCTAAATGCATACGCTTTCTTTAATATATTCAGGATATAGATTGATTTTAATATTACAGATATGGGTAGTTAATAGTATATGGGCTACCATGAATACGACAGAATTATCATGCTATTTTACTTTCAATCAGTTTATTAGCCATCTTCACATTTATTAAGTGCATTTAGGGTGTGTACTGCACAGTTCTGCAATATGTGGTTCATCTCGTTTAACATCACTTACTATGTTGTGTGAACACTTCAGTATGTAGTACACATGATATGTGATGGTGTGTCCAATCTGATGTTGATGCAATACCCCCCACCCACGAGACTAGCGCATAGCATGATGGTGGACACCATAGTGTAGCAGCAGTTGTTACTGTTGAGGTGGCTGAATCCTTTCGCTTAGCCTATATAATGCTACTGATGTGTGTTTCTGCTATTTTGGAAGGACATGTGGTCTTAATTTAATAACTATTATATGGAATTCGATTGAAATGATTAATATTGTAATATGATACTAATGTGGATGTTTTCTTTCTGTTTTGTATTTCGAGACCAGGAAACGAAAAAATAAAATCATGAGGCAGTGGACCTTACAGAGAGGGGTGTGCACTGCTTGAAGGCAGTCCATGGCTAGAGGGAATGCAAAGGTGTTAATGAGGCGTATGAACCGGAAACTGGATTCGATGTGGAGGTGCATAAACAGCTATTTACACATAGTCTTGAAAGTTAAAAACAAGACTATTCAGCAGCTTAAGAGGAAGTGGAAGCTGTTGCACCAGCGTTTCTAAGTTTTGAAGCAACATGAGGGGATACCGGACAATGACACGTGCTGGTGCTACCTCGCCTTTGAGCTTTGGGAAGCTACTGGCAAGCCAGTTGAGGGGGAGCGCCTTACTCACCGTAAGTAAATCAACGCAAGTTTTCATAATGGATGTGCATGTATTCAGAATCCGTAAGAATAATTATATACTGTATGATTTAAGCAATAAAGGCATGAGCTGAGGTTATGTTAATAATCTGTTAATCACCTTCTGAGGGGTGTACTGTGCACGCAGGTGTGGCGAGTGCCACATGCCCTAGAAGGGTTATTAACTGACCATTAACATTATCCCTGGAAGTGCGTTATTGCTATTATAAAAAAAATGTTTTTAAACAGTGTTTAACCTTGTGCAGCATATGAGCTTAATTCTACATGTATTAATAAAAAGATTAACATAACGCTGTTAGAATGTTTGGATCCAATCAGAAAGCTCCATTTCTCAGACCCTTTTTATAATAAGCAATAAGAGACATGAGCAGGGATTATGTAAATGTTGTGTAAATCACTGTTTACTGGTGTAATGTGGCATGAGGCACAGCCGAGTGCTACATGCCCCCACATGGTGATTAAGTGACCATTAATATAAACAGTGAGACTGCCTTATTAGTATTATTACACAAATATTCTGTTAATAATGTTGAACATTGTTTTGCATGTTATTAGTGTGTACATATATGTTAATCAAAGATTGACATACGGGTAATAGAATGTTTGCTACAAATCAGAAAGCTGTATTTCTCACACCCTTTTTATTATACTTAATAGTATATATATAAGGATGTACCATGAAACATGGCTGAATTCTTCCATCTATTTACTGTGATGTTGTTCAGTCACAAATCACAGTTGCTAAGATAAGCCATGCCAGAAGTAGATTATTTATACATATACGCACTTCCTACTATGGAATCTTGTAGAGAACAATATGTAACTGTTTAGTTATTGTTATGTAGTAGTATAAAAGTTGTTAAACTCTGTAATACTGTAATATAACCCCTCACCTCGAAGATATCCTGGTGCTCCAGTGGACTGAAATGCCCGATCACCGGACAGTAAGTGTAATAAACCCCTCGACTCCCGAACGTATACCTGGTGTTCCAGTGGACTGAAATGCCGACTAGACAGAAACACATATAGAAATGTACATATCAATAGTGTTTGGTGTTCCATGCAGTTACAGACTATGTAGATAATTGGCTGTGGTCCCCAGATACAAAAATAAAATTGTTATTGTAATAGTGACCATAATGTTTATGGTCTGTATGATTACAAAGAAATGTTATGCATGTCGTAGCTGATTTATTGTTGTTAGGTATTTCAAAACCGTACTGTGATTCACATCTGGCACTAAGATATGTTTTCTTTTTTTGATTCATGGTGGAACATGGGCCCTCCCCTGCCATCTCATGAGGTAGTACCAGCAGAGTGCAGCTGTGGAGGGTGGTCAGTCGGACACAGAAAGTGTAATTTGTGATTGGAGTCCGATGATAGAGTTTATTATTACAAATGTGTAATGGTGTTTACAAATAAGAGGTTTCTTCTGACACAAGAGTGGCAAATTCAAAGTGCACCATTCATGGCGCAAGCTATTACGCTACGCAAATTAGTTACACAGGGGTGTGTCAGGGCGATATTCAAAGAGTTGTGCTATTGAGCAACTCCTTTGAATATCACTCCCAGCCACAACCACTGTCATGCGCAGTGGAACTTACGCTACCGCAAGTTGACAGAGTGGAGCATTAAGAACCATTTCGCTATGTGCAAAATAGCAATATTCAAAAGCTGACATAGTAATGGGGCTTATTATTCATGCAAGCCATAGGGAGGGACATTTGCATCTGATTATGGCGTGATTTGTATGCCATCAGCAGGTAGATGCACCGATGCCAAAAGGAGTTGTGCCTAGCTACGCCGACAGGCCGCAGCCATGGGGAATGATGGCCCCTGCAGCTCCGATCGTGGACAAAACAGTGTAGAATACTGTTCAATACCCCTCACTGGGCTGATTCAGGGCATGGTTCAATTTTCATCCCAACTAGCCCGATCACGGGCAGCAATTTCAGTCTCCTTCCAAATGTATCCCTGGTGGTCCAGTGGACTGAAAACCCTGATCGCATGAGCAGTAAGTTAAACAACCCTCCCTCTCTCCGAGCGTATCCCTGGTGGTACAGTGGACAGAAAACCCTGTTCACAAGCAGTAATTTAAAAAACCTTGAACATAGCCCTGGTGGCTACTGTCACCTCCACACCACCTACCCACTAAGCTCCATGACCCGCTCCTCCTCCAGCCACTGGTGGGTGGCAGCATCCCACCACACTGCCAACCGACGTCCATCAACCGGCTGCCCGGTAGGAATGCACGCCCATTGCTAAGAGCAAGAGCCAATGTGCATGTAACCCATACCATACATGACAGTCAGATTTTTGAATGAATGAATTCATTCACAAATCTGGACTGTCATGTACAGTATGGGGTGCACGCACATGGCTCTTGCTTTGCACCAATAGGTGTGCAGCCTCACTGGGCAGTCAGTCGGCAGGCAGACAGACAGGTAAGGTTGCCACCGGCCACCTGCGGGGGAGCGGGTGGTGGTGACAGTGGTGGTGGGGACAAGCACCACCAGGGCTATGTTCAGGGGGTTATTAAACTTACTGCCCATGATTAGCATTTCGTGCACTATACCACCAGGATATATTGAGGAGGAGGGTGGATTATTTTACTTACTACTTGCAATTGGGCATTTCGTCCAGTAGAGCACCTGGAATACGTTTGGGGGTTATTTAACTTGCTGCCCGCTGATTGGTCATTTTGGTCCACTGGACCACCAGGGATACGTTCGGGGGGGAGCCACATTGCTGCCCGCGATCGTCCATTTTGGTCCACTGAACCACCAGGGATACGTTCGGGGAGGGAGCCACATTGCTGCCCACGATCGGGCTGGTGGTGGGGGAGAGTACACTATGGCTGTGATCAGGCCACTGGGGGGGGGGAGATTTACAGTCGGCTGCCTGCGATCAGGCTGCAGAGGGGTCACAGGGACTGGGTTGGGGGTCAGCCACAGGTTGCAGCTCCTGTGTTGCGCCCTGCTATGCAGCAGCTCATCTGTAGGTAGCCCTTGACTTAGGTCTTTTTTTTTATCAAAGTTGTGCAGGCGCAGGTTGTGGATTACGGGTACACAACTCTGCACATCACGGCTGAATATGGGGCTGTGGAGTTAATGCATGGTTCCTCCCCCTGCAGTTGAGCATGTATTCATTTGCACTGCGCTGTTGTCAGCCTGTTTTTAGTGGTGCAACTGTCTCTTACTGAATATCGCAGAATGAAGCAATTTCTGAGTTGCGCACGCGCAACCCTGTTGCGCATGGTGCAACAGTTTTGAATATACCACCCAAAATACTTTAAAAAGGTGGTTATCGACTCTACTGAATGTGGATTGGCAGCATGGCACAAGATCCTGCAGCAGCATAAAAAACTGTTATCACTACACATGGTGAGTGGGATACTATTGTTCATGAATGTGACAATTGATGTATGTCCATAGGGTAGTTATCTATGCAAGTAGTGTTGTGGGGGTGTGAATGTCTTGTCCTCTGCTACTTTTGGTGGTGGAATTTTATGTACAATGAGTAATAGATAAACAATTGTAATGTTGTAGGTGTCTCAGTGGTATTCAATGGTGTGCTGTTTAATTATCTGTTGCTAATTACAAGATGTCCCTAGATCTTATTCACTTAGTATTTCTATATCTGCTCCCAATGTTTCATTTTTCTTATTGCTATACTTATTAATGGACGGCATAGAGCATCTACATGTTTGTAAATGTGTTTTAATAGCCCTGTAGCGGAAATATCCTTTATTACACATTAAATGACTGCCATATTCATCTAGAGAGTCATTGAGTTAAGAGTAACATGATATTTATGTTTCTGTTCTTTTTATTATAACACACATTTTAAAACTGTTTAAGAAACAGGACGTCATATACTTAGGTGTACATGTATGTAAATTGAAGGTACATATTAGATTTTTAGGATGTTTCAGTGTAATAAATATGCATTATGACAATGTTAGGACTATTGCCATTGATGGGTAGGAACTGTTTGTTGTCCACTGCATAGTACCAATAATACATTTCTACCTTTTTTTGCGTAGAAAATGTAATTGAAGAAAAGTGTAAGTGTAAGCACCAGAGAAAAAAAATGGATTTCTTATATTAAGTGTCGTGGATTGTATGGACATTTGACTTTGAAAAAGATATACACATGGTGCCATTATTTCAACTTTGTGTGTTTTTTTGCAGATTAGAAGACTTGTTATATGCATGTAATACTGAGTTAAGAACATACAACTAGCTGGAGAGACAGCTGTTTTTGTTAAGAAATATATGTTCATATGATAGTTGTATGCATGATGTAGTATTAGAAATTGATGTTTTAAAGAAAGAGACTTTCACCTTGATATTTCATCTATTAATGTGATCATTTTTTTACTTGTTTGCTTTAATAGAGCCTGGGGAAGCTGCTGCCATGGAACAAGTGGAGGTGAAGCAGGAAGCCGGCGCCAGCCCACCACGTAAGTGAAATCTCTTGTTGCAATTATCTGCATGCTTGAGAAGAAGCTTATGGTTGTCAACATTTGTGGTGATCAATGCTCCTGTTGATAACTACACCTTGCTGTTTTAGTGTGGTGACAGCGGCAGCGCACCGTCTGTTGGCATAGTCACTCAAAATGTTGAATTGTCTGGGTGTGCGCAATGGCCCTTTGGTGCCAAGCCAGTACCACTTTCTTTTGTTTGGTGTGGGAGGCCCAATTACTATTGACATTATTGACTTTATTTTTGCTGTGACCTTACAATGGTGTCAATGTGTTCATTACTGCACATACCCAACCCCCAAAGAAATACAACATGGTGGGAGGATATCCTAGTGAATAATGGGACTGTTTGCGTGTCACACTATGAATATCGCACATTTCTATATAGAACTATGGGACTTGTCTCACCACATGTAAAATGCAGTACTCTGACTACTTGCAGTGGTGCAACTTCCACTACATCATACGATGCCTGTTACTGGGTTGGGTGGTATTAAAACGAGTTCTTAAGTAGTGAAACTCTGTTCAATATTGGACCACAGACATCACATTGCTACATTGTTGAATGATGCATTGCTTTGCGACAAACAGTTCCACAGTTTGAATGCTCACCTATACTGTCAAGCTGTGTTTTCATACTTTACTATGTGATGATGTGGTTGCATAGAGACATCACTTTTGGTACAGTGTGAGGACATAATAGTGAGACGGTATGTGAGCAAAGGTGGTAATATGGCTATTTTAAACATTTGTTGTGAGATGATCATTACATTCTATCATTGCAATCAGGTATTAGATATTTCCCATGCGATGTAGTACCTTTGAAAATGTTGTGTATTTATATACAAAATGTTTAACACTGTAATTTCTTTTTTCATCTGCTAATGTACTGCACAGGTGTCTTTTTCTTACAGCATTATAAAAAACATGTTTTACTGCCCTGCAATATGTAACAGCCAGAGGGACACGGTAATGCCTGTCATCCTCTGCAGGAAGAGTGCTTTGGCATCAGTTAGAAACTTTATTACTATTACACTATAAATGTTAATGATAGCAAATCAATAATTGTTATTGATAATTGTTAATTTAATATTATACAATGGCAAGGAGAAACCCTGGGCTCCCATTGGTTACTCTGGGACTGGAACTGTCATGTTATCGCAGCATGCCCCCAGGCGTGACGTTATCCCAGCACAACACTTACTCAACAGTGCATTATTGCTTAAATGTCAGATAGTACATTGAAGAACCTTATAACTGCTGTGCCACATTGTTTTGAATAATTGTAACCTGTGGCAGCGTAATAACACAGTGAACTAGACATTATGCCCATCCAACGCTACAGCAATGAATAAAATGTGTTTCTTTTGACTACATTTTACCATACTCTAGTTTAAGTCTTACGTTAGTTGTCTGAGTGTCTTATAGTCATGCAACCTAGAAATCTGTTATTTATGTTCTCTATGTATTTGAAGATCTCTGGCATGCTTGTGGAGTGCATGTCATATAAGTGACTTAACTATTAAAAATTGTGATGTCGTTGAGGGGCTGAAATACGGCTGAAAAGCTGTTTGATTTCAAACTATCATTAAAGTTATCATGATTGTGTACTCATTTAAAGTATATTATGATAGTCTTAATATGAAGGTACTTTGTTTTTATTGCAGAGATGACTAGACATTATAGGCACACATGGTGAAGTAAAAATTGTCACACTTGATGATGATCTATTTCAATTGTATGGTATAATAGTGTTGATAATGCAAAGTATGTACATAGTGAATATGTATGACTAGTGAAACAAATATAACAATAGCATTTTAAACCACATCTAACTATAAGTTGTTTTATGTTATCAGATCATTAGATTATATAGATAAGAAAGTATGACAGAGACACAAATAACATTGCAAAATAGTTTAGCATCATAGTTCAAAGTATTATCATAACTTTGAAATGAATGCATTAATGATATTACAGTAGCTAAGAAATATTTTAAGTAAAATATTTGAAAGACGTAACTGTTAAATTTGTCTTGTGTATTCATCATTATTTTTTTCAAATCTTTGTAGGGCGCCAGCGACTGCGAAAATGTACAGCCCACTGCCGCTGCTACAGACGGCTTGCGCGTGAGGTTGGCAGTCTGCGTGAACAAAATAGTGCAATCCTTGAGAGACCGGACAGGATCCAGTCTCCCTTGGACGCACAACAGCAGACTGTCAACCTCGTGCTCAAGCCGGTTGTACCAGTGGCTGGTGGTGCTGTGGCTAGTAGCAGTGCTTCACCTCCACCAGCACCATCTGTTCCTGCAGCTTCCCTGGGCCAGACTGACCACCCTTCATAGTGGTCCGGTATCTCCTCCGGAGGGCGCAACAGCTTCCACTTCCTTTGCACCTCCACATCGAATCCAGTTTCCAGCCTGGATTGCCTCAAGCAGTGCATACACCTCTCGCAAGTGTTTGCAAAAAAGTGAAAAAAATAAAGACTTTTGAAAAAAAAAATTTATTTATGTAAAAAAAAAATTATTTCTATAACACATTTATTTTAGTGTATAGGATATACACAGTTTAATAAGTTTTATTTTCTGTATTAATATAAGAATTGTAAATTAATATTTTTTAATATATGGATTGTGAAAATAATATCCCTGAAAAGCATACAAAAAAATTCTTGTAATACCATCGCTCCTGGAGCGATAATACTACTGTTCCGAAGTGATAATACTATTGTTCGGGTGCTGTAATAGTATGGTTCGGCACCCGAACGATAGTATTATCAAGAAAGCGAAGCGCATCATCAAGTCGATCCCCAGCGTGTTAAACTCGTGCCTTCTGATTGGCGTTTTCCTCTGTAAGTAGGGCAGAAGGAGTCTGAAAAATAATATGGCGCTCGCTCGCTTAGCGAGACAATCTTCCGTTAAGCAACCGGGTTTTTTTTTTAGGTTGAAAACTATTGGGCAACCGGACTCTCTCTGGGGCTCCTCTGCTCGCTTCATATCGCCACTTACCCCCCAAAAAAACGGCCAAATGAAGCCCACAGCAGCCGCTCGTCCACACAGGACTGGGGAACCCTGCCAGCACGCACATCCACCCGCTAACTCCAGTGCTGAAACGGAGGTGAGTCAATTCACCTCTTATCCATATATTAAAAAAAATAACAAATAGGTTCTGGCATTACAAGGTAGTAATTACATCTCGAGGTTCTGGGGACACATGAAACCTCTCGAGCTTCGCTCTCGAGGTTTTCTGTGTCCCCAGAACCTCTCGATGTAATTACTACCTTGTAATACACCAGAACCTATCTATTATTCTATTTGTTATTGATCATAAAAGAAATTATATTTTATTTGTAATTTTGTATATCTTCAATATTTTGATAGTAAAAAACTAAATTTATACTCTCTTGTGTTTGGTGTGTTATTTTGCACTGGAGATGTTTCTTGAAAATAGTTTAAACAAGATTTACACAACTGTGATTTTCTGATTTGCTGACAGATTGTACCACAGTATTGTGGAATTAGAGTTGAGATTCTCCATAGAAGTAACTTAGATATGTTATAATGCTACCTTACACGATTTGTGGCACACTGTTGTTCTTTCATACACCTAGTGCTACAGAATGTGTGTATGTGTATCATGATGAAGATGAGTATGTACCTGGTAGTACAACAGCGAAATGTCTGTGTTGGCATACTTACAACAAAGTTATGTATTCAGTACCAGCAAACCTCTTCCACCTCCCTTCACATGATTGGTGCTACCACTTCAGTTGGTAGTAAAAGCAATGTCTGTCAATTCTCAGGTTACTACAGTAACATATCCATTTGTTCGGTACATTAAATTATGGTGTACATGTCATGTAATTTACTCTTTTACTTATGTACATCTTTTCTTTACATATGTGCTCACAAACAAAAAGAGTAAGACAGTCTTAGAAAAAAAATATTGCATGGAATAACAATGACAAATTACAATTAATAAAGTAATAAAAACAATATGATACACACTGAACTACTGTTACTGTTAATAACAGTAAATGCAACTAGAAGAGGTGAAGTATTCATCATATAGTAACTCTTATGTATGTGCAGTATTATTATAGCTATAAATCACGTAGTATAGTGAGTAATAGTTCTGAAAAAGACAGGATATTCATGGCAAAAAACGCCGTTTAATGCATTAGTTAGGGTTGTTCCACAGCGACAAAAGTGAGGAAATTCGTTGTTAGGGTTGAAAACCCTAACTCCGAATTCACCCCCCCCCAGCACCACACACACACAGACACACACACATTCAAGTATGGGGGAGGACCAAGTCAACACAACCAATGACAGACATCCAGCAGCAGGTGACAGAAATAACAAACAATTGTCTAAATGTTCTACGAGACATCCCCACCCACCTGACCAGGTACTGCATGCTCAGTGGAGATCAACAGCAAAACTGAGGCCATGTACACAAACGTACACATCCCTGATTGCAGCTGCACAACGTACCACACTTAGTAGTTGCATGGCCTTACCTACCAATGCCCACATCACACCACAACTGGTACTGTGCCATTATTCAATATAAATGCTGAAGGTGCATGACAGTTGTAGAAAGGTTTAAACAGTAGTGAGTATACATTAATTAAGAAGTCCATAAATTAACTACAAGACACTAGCATGCTCAAGATAAAAGTAGTGATACATTTAGTAGGTGATTTACATAGTAGTACATTTACTGCAATGGTTTACTCAACATAGAGAGGCTGATGTTAACGTATGGAAAAGCATTGCCTGTTCAACGCTGTGAAATTCGTACTACCAGTATCACATGCATTGTTACTGATGAAAGTGTACTGCTGATGTACATACATAGACCTTCAGTGTGTTTCAATACTAAAGATGCAGTAAGTATTCTTTGTAAGAAACATTGTAATTGCATGGATCAGGCCAAGAAATTCTAAATATCATAGCACTACTGAGCCAACAATGATGTACCTGTATCGGAGATGTATATAGGATAGATTTTCCTGTAGGCACTTACTGAGTATGTTGTACCTGATAAAGACAATCTCATTGCATCTGTGATGACTAACTTATTCAAATAGTAATACATTTACTATTGTTGCAATGCGTGATCTATGCCACTTACGGACACAGTGTGATTTTTTTAACAGTTGTTTCATACTCAGGCTGTATGCCTACCGTTTGGGTTTGCCACACTTCTGTCACTGATGCTATCAAAGTGATAACTATGTTAATTGTGGTACAACAGGAATCAAGTAGGTATGGTGTAGATATAAACAGAATGTTTTTTAGTATTGATTTAACTCACAATGGGGTACGTGTACTAGGACAGCAGGGGTTATCCTCTATCACTGACTGTCAGTTATAATCACACTAGGGTTTCGATGACTGTAATGATAAAGTTACACTGTTCATCTTCATGAGTTCATATTCACAGCCATTCTCCAGTAACTAGACAGTGTATGGTGTAACTGGGTGGGACACTGTGTTGCAAAGCTGCTGCTGTGCCTAGCAGAGGGACAGTATCTGCTCATAAAGACAATTAAGCAATAAGGCATGACCAACAGTTACGTTAAATGGTCTGTTAATCACCCTGTAGGGTTTAATGTTGAATGAGGCATAGCCGGTGCCACGTATCGCTAGACAGTGATAAACTGACCATTAACATAATACCTGGGAGTGGCTTATTGCTATCATAATAAAACTGTTTTTTAAACAACATTAAACCATGTTCATCATATGGTTAGGCTCTACATGTATGTTAATAAAAACTAAACATAAGGCTGTTACAATCTTTATAGTCAATTAGAAAGCTGCATTTCTCAAACCCTTGTTATAATCAGAGAGATACCTGTACAACTCCCTGGTTTTGCTGAACTCTATTGCTCAGGTGGCCCACCACAAGTGGTGTGGTCTGGTGCGGGGCATCGGTAGGTAAGGCCATGCAACTACTAAGTGAGGTACGTTGTGTGCAGCTGCAGTCAAGGATGTGTACGTTTGGTGTACATGGCCTCAGTTTTGCTGTTGATCACCACTGAGCATGCAGTACCTGGTCAGGTGGGTGGGGATGTCTCGTAGTACATTTAGACAAGTGTTTGTTATTTCTGTCACCTGCTGCTGGATGTCTGTCATTGGTTGTGTTGACTTGGTCCTCCCCCATGCTTGAATGTGTGTGTGTGTGTGTGTGTGTGTGTGTGTGTGTGTGTGTATGGTGCTGGGGGGGGGCGAATTCGGAGTTAGGGTTTTCAACCTAACAACGAATTCCTCACTTTGTCGCTGTGGAACAACCCTAACTAATGCATTAAACAGAGTTTTTGCCATGAATATATACATATATATATATATATATATATATATATATGTTCCCATACTCACTCTGTGCCCCTCCCCCCCGGAGTTCACACTAATAAATTGTCAGTGTGTTTTACTGCTGTTATCCTCTGAAGTAAACAAGCATTTGTCAATGCCGAATGTTTGCTTGCTGGCATTGGCAGTGGTAGTGTAGAGATTACAGAGCTGCGTAATAGGAATGGCAGTGAAGTATTGAACTGAAGCCAACCCACCATCACCTGCAGAGAGTGACACAGGCATTGGGGTGTATGCTGTCGCCAGGGCATAACGCCACGCATTTCACTGACACCCACCCTGCAGATACTGACAAGTGTCACGGTGTTCCTTGGGGTCTTTGGCCCTTATCGCACCCATTTCATTAGGAAATATGGTGAGATGGGTACGATATAGGAGAATGGGGTGAAGTTTGGGGCCAAAGAGTCCAAGGCATACCTCGAAGCCTCTCACTGACTGCAGGGTGTGGAATGGTATGAGCATCACAGGCAAGAATCCCAAGTCACACCCCTGATGCCTGTCATTCTCTACAGGGTTGGGTGTTATGGTTGGAAACCCTAATACCTCAGGCATTCGTTGGTATTTTCACTCCAAATTTTCAACATGTTTTTTTTTGTGACCCCACCTCATAAACAGGGGGAATATCAGTTTGTTAGCCAAAAGCTGCTTATGCACAGTGGCTACGGCATTCAGCAACACAGGTGCAAAAACATTCCAAACAGGATGTAAAAAATGACAGCTGTACTGTTCATAAGGAAGTGTGGAAAAATGCCACTGGTGAAAATCTGGACTGAAAATATTACAAAGTCATGAACTAACGAGGGTGTGTGGAAACTGCGCAATGCTCACTCGTAACACAGTCATTTTATGGACTTTTGTCACCAAATTTTCAACGTAGCCATTTTAAGACCTCTGCTCATGAACAGTGTAACTGTGATTTTCTTTATCTGTCCTAAACATTGCTTTCGCACCAACAGCACCATTATGCGCTACATGTGGCAAACACATTTTAGGCAACATATGAAAAATTGCAGCTGTACTGTTCATAAGGAAGTGTAATAAAATGGCAATGTTGAAAATCTGCAAACTACATGCACGACGTAGGAACTGCTGCACAACGACGCCAGAAAACAGTCATTTTCTGGAATTTTTCACCAAATTTTCAACACAGCCATTTTAAGACCTTTGCTCATGAACAGTGTCACTGTGATTTTCTTAATTTATCCGTACATTGATTTTTACACCGACTGCGCCATTGTGCACTACATGGAGGAAACAAGTTTTGGGTGAGATGTGAAAAATGACAGCTGTACTACTCATAAGAAGGTGTGGCAAAATGGCAATGTTGGAAATCTGGAGTGAAAATATTGAAAATTCGCGAACTTACGAAGTGCGTATAGGAACTGTACAACGCACGCTCAAAAACAGTCATTTTTTGGAATTTTTTCACCAAATTTTCAACATAGCCATTTTAACACCTCAACTCATGAACAGTATCACTGTGATTTTCTTAATTTGTCCCGTACATTGATCTCGCACACCGACTGCGCCATTGTGCGCTACATGGGCGGAAACACGTTTTGGGTGCGATGTGAAAAATGGCAGCTGTACTACTCATAAGAAGGTGTGGTAAAATGGCAATGTTGAAAATTTGGAGTAAAAATATTGAAAATTCGCAAACTTACAAGTCTGCGTAGGAACTGCACAACGCACGCTCGTAAAACAGTCATTTTTTTTTTTAACTTTGGTACCAAATTTTCAACATGGGGTTTTTGGGACGCCTCCTCATGAATGATGTCACTGTCATGGCATTATTCAGGCCCGAAGGTGATTTGTGCAGTGACTGCGAAATCGACTCTTCGCTAACACGCCATGAAAGTGACATCATTCATGAGAAGGGGTCCCAAACCCCATGTTGAAAATTTTGGTGCAAAAATTCCACAAAATGCCTGAGATATGCAACAAAGTTGAAACCCCCTATCTAGCCCATTATACAGCTTACTGGCATTTCCTCAGTTTGCGGTCGGCTTTGAAGAGTGCAGGCGTGTTCCCAAGTCCACGAAGATCGTCGGCGCCGAGGTCGGAGGTGAAGTATGGGGTGAGCGGAGGGTGGGGAGGCAGGTGCAGTGGGTGGTGCGGGTGTGTGGAGGGGGCCAGCGAGACTACATGGGACCGTTTTTCTTTTACAGGTTAAAAAAAGAAAAAGGACGACGCTGGATGTTTGCCACGCAGGGTGGCAACCAGCGTGGCATTTTGGAAGGCTTTGGGGGGGAGGGAGGTGAGGGGAACACAGCACAGCCGACAGGGATTGGGCACCCCCATCAGCTATACAGTGTGTGGAGGTGGGGGGCACACATGCCTGTGTGTGTGTGTGTGGGGGGGGAGCTGCGCATGAGCAGGCGATATCTTATCGCGTAGCTCCCCCTTTGAACTGTATGCCACTGCATTTTGGAGCTTGTCATAGACAGCTCCAGCATGCATTGGCTTACAGGGGCCGCGCCTGCCAACACACTGACTGAACTGGAGGAGGAGGTGACACACCTCTGAAATCTCCGATGATGGCACTATGTTTCTTGCACATGCGTGCAAGCAAACATAAAAATGGAGTTGTGTTTTTCTCACAATACATACAGAGATGTCTGTATGTCTCCAATGATACATGTCATGTCTGTCCCTGTGTGACTGTTATTTCCTGCAATGATTGTACAGGTGTGCTGTACTGACTGGTGGTTATAAGTGAGGAGGTCTTGTCATTTTTATTTATTTATTTAAAAATTGGTAACCAGGAAAGGCACCATGAGCAGAAGCTCGTTTCCAGGTGTGAACCAGGGGAAGGGGTACAGAGAGATAAGATACGGCACTGATAGTAAAGTTGTTACAAAATGTAGAACTACATGCATAAAAAAAGAATACTTTATACAATAAAGAATGCCTAATAAATACACTACAATATTTACATGGTTACATACAATGAGTCGAGGGGAACAATAAAACAGGTAAGTGAGTATTAGGAAGGACAGCAGATACAGGAAGTAGTAGGGTGGAGGTTTCAGTAGGCGCTAGGGGCAGGGAAGGAGGGAGAAAGTTGGATTTGGAGGGGAACATTATTCCAGAGGGAAGGAAGTATATGGGAGAAGGAAAGTTTGCTGGCTGATGTGCGTACACGTGGAAGGGAAAATGTGTGGGCACAGTTCGTCCCTGAGTTGTAGAGTGAGGGGTTAGCAGGATTTAGGAGGGAGGCGAGGTAGGGCAGAAGGGTTACAAACCAGTATTTAATGATGAAGGTGGAACAGTACGAGAAGCGTCTCTGAGTGAGGGACTGGAGGGAAAGGGAGGAGTATAGGTTACCGTGGTGGGTTAACAAGGGTGAGTTAGAGGCAAACCTGCAGGAGGCATGGAACAGGACATGAAGTCTGGTAAGGGCAGTGGCTGGGGCAGCACTGTAAACTATGTCCCCATAGTCAAAAGCCAGCAGGATCCATTTAACCACGAGATCACGTCTCACAGGGAGGAAGAGACTAGCTTTATGGTGGTATAGCAGCCCAAGTTTACAGCGTAGCTTGGAGTGTAGAGCACTAAAGTGGGAAGAGAAGTAGAGGGAGGGATCAAGCCAGACCCCTAGGTGCTTGTAATTGGGGACATTGTCTAGAGGGGTGTCGGCAGCAGAGACTGGGACGGTGGGAAGTCTAGCCAGTTTTTTTTGGGAACCAAAGGTCATGGCTACATTTTTTTTCATATTCAGTTATGGGCAGTTGGCATGGAACCAGTCTGTGACCGCTGTGAGATCACATTGAAGGAGGGCTTGGACGGATGGGTCAGAAATAAAAAGTACAGTGTCATCCGCATACATATGAATATTGGCATAGGTGAATACTATGGGGAGATTGTAAATAAAGGGTGAAAAAATAACAGGCCCAAGGACCGATCCCTGAGGCACATCTGCAAGAATGGGGAGGGGGGAATAGGACATTGTTAATAGAGACTGATTGGGAACGGCCAATTAGATAGGAGCTGAACCAAGATACTGAAGCAGGGGAAAGGCCAACTAGGCTTAGTTTATTTAGCAGACGAGAGTAGGAAACAGAGTCAAAGGCCTTGGCCAGGTCAATGAAGATAGCCGAGGTGATCTGGCCTAGGTCCATGGCAGAGTGAGAGGCGTCAGTAAAGCATAAGTGGAAGGAGGTGGTAGAGTGGAATTTCCTGAAGCCTGATTGGAAGGGGGAGAGGGTGTTGGAAGCAAGAAGAAATTCATTGAGCCTGAGAGAATTAGGGACTCTTGGACTTTGGCAAGGGCAGAGAGAGGGGAAGTGGGGAGGTAATTACCAGGAATAGTGGGGTCGCCACCTATGAAGAGGGAGAGGACTGTGGCTGACTTCCAGGCTGTAGGGACTGAAGATGTGGACAATGAAAGATTTAAGATCAAGGTTAAGGGGGTAACAATAGAGGGGGCAGAGATTTTGAGGAGCCGAGGGTACAGGCCATCGGGACTAGACTTAGAATGAAGCAAGAGCTCTTAGAACTTCTGACGGTGAAATTGACGATAGTTGAAAACGGAAGTCTGCAGGGCGGGGGGATGGAGAATGGTGGGAGGCATGGAGGGCTCCTGGGGAATGGTGCAGGATGTGAAAACCTATTTAGGGTCACAACAACAAGGGTGGGGTCAGAGATTGGTGAATCTACCTCAAGAATTGAGGGAACAGGGGATTCAGCAGGGGAGTGCAGGAGCGAGTGGAGATCCTGCCAGAAAGCGGAAGGGGGGCCTATTTGAGGGGTGAAAATCTGCCTTAAAGAAGTCAGATTTGGCACGGCGGATACTGTTAGTATAATTGTTGCGGAGGGCGCGAAAGTCTTGTGGGGAGGCCTGGTTAACGGAGGATTTAAAGCGGTGCCACATTAGATCACGTGCTCTGCACATGGCCAAAATATCAGGGGTGATCCAAGGGTGGTAGTGGCGTTTTACTCATATAGTTTTAAGTGGGGCATAGATGTTCCAGACTTTTAACAAGACAGATGTGAAGCGAGCGAGGGCAATGTCGTCTGATCGGGCCAGGTCAAGGAGTAGTTTACGCATGTCAAGGAATTTGAAGGGGTGGTACTGGATATATTTGGGGGGGGTGAGGGGAGGGCAAGGCTTCCTGACACAAAAGGTTGGGCAGTGGCCGCTGAGCACGTTGAGTAAGATACCAGCAGAGTAGATACGATGGGGGTGGGTTGAGAGCACCCAGTCCAGTAGGGAAAAAGAATGAGATCTGGGCTTGGGGCAGGTGGGCTCTTTGATCAGCTGGGTGAGATTTAGGGCTTCGATCTGGTGACATGAATTAAGTGACAAAGGAGAGAGCCAGTCAAGATTGAAGTCACCGATAAGGATAAGTTCACCTGCTGATGCTAGGACGGAGACTGCGGAGATACAGGAGATAAGGGATGGGGGGGAGTTTCGGGAGGTGTATAAAACCCCACAAAAAGGGGTGAGGAGGCTGGGAAAGCTAGATTTGCTAGGAGGAATTCGTGGGAGCTAGGGATAGCTTCACAGTGGGAGATAGTGCACTTTAAGGAGCTGCAGAAGTAGATAGCCACCCTACCTCCACATTTTCCATGGTCTTGCCAATAGAGGTTTCCGTCTGAAATTGGACGAGGGTGAAAAGGTGTACATAGTAACCACACCCCACTACCAAGGCCCTAGCACAGCACAGATCTGGGATTGCGGACCCTGATGCCAGCCTCTTCCCCTCATTGCTAGAGACAGGCTAACTAGTCTTTGCTGAGATGGGGAAGGGGTGAACACAGTGGCAACCTCGGTTTTAGTAACAGGCTGAGAGGGGCATAGTATGTACCCAAGCTGGGACAACCCCCCCCCGACACTGTACATAGGTATAGGGTGCAGCTGCATTTATTCAGGGGGTGGTAGTAGAATCCCTTACCCCATGCACATTTCTCCAGTCTCAGGGGGTGAGGGAGTTAGGAACAAATATAGAACAGGTAGGGTGAACCTCTTCCCTTCGTCGGCTATAGTCACGTTATAAGGTAGAGTGGGTTTAATCTCCATCCCCCTATTTTCTATACTGACCCCAAGCGGAAACAGACCTAAGACAACCGCCAGTTTCTACAAAGTGGGCAGCCTATTGTGTAGCATGCCCCCGTGAAAAGAGCCTCTAAGATCTGACCCTCCCCCCTGTTCTCACATCCTCCCGTTACTCTTTCTTTATTACTCCGGGACATAGCAGGCCCATACACATAGGGGCTAGCTGGATGAATGAGACAGGAGGCCAATAAAGAACCAAGATATCTAAACATACTTATTCCATACTCTGTATGTATTGTCGGATTTTGACTCCTTTTCTATGGCTCAAGACAGGTGTTTGTCCCCTATAGGACACCCTACATATTTGTACTGTAGAGTGAGGTCTGGGGAAGGATCGGGAGTTTCTTATCCGGAAGTACTTAACCTCTCCAGTAGGCACTAAGATGGCACAGCTAGAGTAGGCCTTGCAAATCCCATACTCCTTTGTGCATCACCTTTAGTGTTCTTAGTACAATCACAATGTCTTAACAAAGTACCGCGCTGCCAAGGCTCCTGCTCCTTTTTCCCCCTGGTTCTAGGGCATCACGCCCTTGCTGGAACCGGTTCACTCATAGGTTTACAGGTGTTATAAACTTCTGTCTATTGTTGTACTTCTTTAGGTACTGCATCTGGTCCTAGTAGACCATGGTAGATATGTAACCCCCCCCGGAGGCTTACCTTAATTTCCCCTAGGTCCCATGTTCTCCGTTTCTCCTCCACTGCAGACTGGCGTCCTGCTTTGTTTCCCACCACAGCCTGACTCTTCTGTGTGCCCCAAAGTCCTCTATGCAGCTTCTGACGCAGTTATTTCATTTATTTGCCACAGTTCAGGCTTAAACATTTGACCGTGAGCTGCCGGCCTTCTCTACAGGCCACGGCACTTGCGTAGGCATGGTTGGCGCCTTTACTATTCTGACCGCTGATGTGGTCAAACACAAACTAATGTCCCAGTCCCATCGCCTATCCTCAGCTAAATGAGGGCCGGTGACTAGAAAGCTGCGACTGAAATGCTGTCTGGGGGGAAAAAATATAGAGTTTGTTTCGGGGGTTAAGCGGGGCTCATTAATATGCATGAGCCCTGCATGAATATTCATTAAGTTGTTGCTGCCACCTAGGGGAGTCTGTGTTATGGCAGCAGTGACTCAGGAACTACAGAGGCTTGATACACATATGAGAACTTATTTGAAAGCGAATAGTCAGGGCTACATGTGTCTGGGAAAAATGCATTAAAATTATATCGCTCCTGGCTGCACAGACTAAAGAACATGTGGGACTGTAATATGGGGACAGTATATTTTTTTAGCAGTCACCATTTTGGGAGTGCAACAGCTAATCATCAGCCAGGATTTCAGCCAGGGGCTCATGGAACAAAACAACTGACTTGGGGGGGGGGGGGGGACAGGGACAAATTCCTGGCGCCAAATATCCAGTCAATCAGAGTGCTCAGACTGGAACTGACAGCTTGCTCAGCCAACCGGATCTCTGAAACCCTGCCCTTTGCTTAACAGGGATTGTTTAAAATGAGTCAGTTGGAAGTTCAGCTCGAGACATCGAGGAGAAGGGAGCCTGTGTGGCTCTGTGCTGCCTTTTCACAGGGAAGGCCCTATGAAGATTCCTCCGGTCCAGAAGGGGATCAGACATTGGAACTGCCTGACAGCAGACCAGAAAGAAGGGTTACCAGCACTACTTGTGATTTGGACTGAAGATTTTTGCTCCAGTAAGCAGTCAGCCCAGCTTGTGTGTGAGACGTCCTTGGATTGAAAGGTTTGCACAGTAAAGCTGTAATCTGCAACCAGACTGAATCTGAATTGTCATTTAAAGTAGTTAGTGGAGGCTTCACTAGCAGAAGATACGAACTATACCGGAACTGTTCACCCTACCTGGGCCTTGCCATCTCGACCTAGGTCATTACTCCTGCACCAGAAACCATTCGGCAAAAGACCGGCTCGGGGATTCGGCACCCTGCACAACAACATTGCACAGATTACTACCATCAAAAGGTGCATCATGTTGGCCCTGCTTTCCCTGGCCTCCCAAATCATCACCACAAGGTCTACATCTCGCCTGTCCAACATCAAGGTTCTGGTAGCATGGGTACAAATCGTGGAAGTACCCTGCAACAGTGGTTTAAATAATCTTTGGTACCATCTAAGTGTTTTATTTTCCTTTGGTTACAAAGGACTGAGCCCTCCGGCTCGTGATTACAAATAATTGGGTTGTTTGCATAGGTAACTGCTTTTCTTTCCACCAAAGGGCCCCAACATCAGCTGCAACACCGGACACCCCCGGGCAACACTTCAGGCTAGCCTGTTTAACATTCTGGGTACCCCGTGCAGTTGAACTACAGTAAATGGTTGGGAATTAAAGTGTATGCATGAACAGCCTGAATTAAATCAGAATGCTAATTGTTTACTTACATTTTAGCCCCTCCCTTGTTCACATCCCCCGTAATAAATCTGATTTACAGTTTTAATGTTAATCTGGTTTGTGAGCATATTATTACCTGGTCTGTAATCATTGAATGTACTGCAAAGTACTGTATATTGAAAGCGCATGTGGGTATTGTTGAAACTGTCTTTTACAGGGGGTTACCGGGCACGAGCCAGAGATCCAGATCCTGTTGGTAAGTGAACTGACCATGAGCATATCATTAATGGTCAAACTGTTTGGTATTTCAATTGTTGAACACTGCAACTGTTCAGGTTTTCATAAAAGGTCACTGGGCGGGATTATGGGTGGTATTAGCTTCCCAGAGGGCAGTACCTACTGTATAGTTACCCCTGTAATTTCTCTGGGTGGAGGCACCATAGTTATAGCACTACTCCTGGTAAGGCCCCCCCCCCATGCTAGGTAGTTACAAACCCAGGCCCCTCAACCTGTTATTAGGGATATAGGCAGGGGTAGTGGCTCTTGGTATAATGGTGCCAGGGTTACAGATATCTAAACGTTCAGTGTATTATCATTTGGTTAACAGTTTTTACTGATAACAGATTCATACTGTATATTGATCTTGCATTGTTTACAGGAACTTGGAACACCACCCTAACCCGGGCTTTTGTCCAGTGGTTGCCACACGTCCTTCCGCTCTCTCCTTCCTATCGGCTGAAGGTTTTCTTCTCGACCTGCACCAGAGGCAAGTCTAAAGGATAGTACCCCTTGGAGGTAAGTGGATCCGAGTGTTAACAGTTGGGAACATGCCCAGCAACATACAGCAGGGGTAGAGGTGTTTCTCCTGGAACTTGAAAGGCCTCAATCACACGGTTAAGACAGCCAAGGTGTTGCACCACCTAATATTTCTGAAGGCGGAGGTGGCCTTGCTCCAGGAGACACACCTTACGGCCAAGACGATTCTTTGGTTACAGAAGAGCTGGGTTGGGAAAACTGTACACAGCTCCATATCTTCCAAGTCTAGAGGGGGTGGCTATCCTATTACATACTGTAGGTAATGTCCGTGGGTGGAGGAATGGGTGAATACAGACAGACAGACAGACAGGGGTGATGGGTAGTGGCCCGTTTCTCATTTTCTGGAGGCAAAGTAGTGCTGGGGAACATTTATGCACCCAATTATGATGAACAGGATTTCTTCCTCCAAGTTAGCCAAGCACTGGCTGAGGCGAAAGCGGATGATAACAATATACCTGTCCTTATGGGAGGGGACTTTAACATGCTGTCAGATATATTTCTCAATAAATCCCAGCCTACCCTGGACACCCACCCAAGAGCTAAAGCCACCCTGGATGCCCTGAAAGAAGAATGGGGCATGCTTGACTCATGGCATGGGGACAATCCTACAGGAAGGGACTATACCTTCTTTTCAGCAGTCCATGGCTCGCACCACCATACTGACTACTGGCTGGGGGATGGGGCAGCAGTTCAGGGCACATATGATGTCACCATCAAGAATATGGTCATATCCGATCATGCCCCTATTGCCGTCATACCTCCCAGTGGGGTCTCAACCCTCATCTCTGAGATGGCGATGTAATCCCTTCCTTCTGAAGGATAAGGAATTTTGTAACTGGCTCCAGGCAGAGGACCAATATGTCTTCCAAGTTAATGGAAAACCATGGATTTCTTAAATAATGGTCGTTCCCTAAAGCCTATTGCCAAAGTAGCAAAATTGCAATGCATCTGAGACAGTTTTGCAAATTCACCTTTGTAAAAATATAATTTTTATTCCATCGCGATCAACCGCAGCGTCGAACTGCCAGGTGCCATGTTATCTGTTTATGTTTCGGGGCGGCACTCTGATCCGGTGTCACCCGCATTACTTCTCACTGTATTCAGAACCCTTGCATTCACTATGTTGCACTGACTGATGCGGGATCTCATGACCGTGCACGATCACAGTATTCAGCTAACTGACATGTACATCAGTCAGATGTGTGCACTCCTATGGATGTATCCCACTCACTGCTGTCACTTGTAGCTGCAGTAGTGTCAGAGCAGCAATTGATAGTGTGTGCCGGTTGCTATCATCAGCATTTCTTGTAATCATACCCCAGTTCTGTCTTGATTTACTTCAGTTACATTTAGTTCATTGATATTTTTTTTCCTGCTTCTTAAAGACACAGTACAGTTAAATTTTGTGTCTTACTTTATCAAAATAACCATGGCACTGTATGGTGAATGGGTGCCATAATACCACAGGAAAATTAAAAGTGGCAAAAGCCCCATTTCACAGGATCCCACAAATGTGGACCTTAGGACACAGTGGCTAACATTCATCAAGCGACCTAATATTGACCTGGACACATTCACCTCAACTAGAAATAATGTGGTGTGCTCTAAGCATTTCAAAGAGGATGATTTCCATGACCCATCTCATCTCAGCTCATGAAGAGTAAGTGACTACCATGTTTTAGTACTTCTTAACTTCTCATGACATGTTCCTCAGCCAGCATATATGTATTCTGTATTGATTATACCTATCCTCTGGTGAGTTTTCAAATAGGCACACTGAGAGGCTATTGTTTCAATGCAGTGTACATTCATCAGTGACACTTTGGTCATTGACTGCCAACATCCCAGGCAAGTACACTCTCCCATACCATGCTCATAATGCAGCATGTAGTGTCACCCAAGTAGCTGCAAAGTAACATTGTTCCTGTTGACTGTCACTGTCTCTGTCATTATTACCGCTCCAACTGGCCACTTTGTTTCAACCCTTTAATTGTGTACAGTCTTGTTTGTGTTCGAGTAACCTACCTTAACAGCAGTCACTTCTGTGTGTGATAGTGCCATCACCCAGTGTCATCCACTGACTGTGTTTTCTTTCCGTTAATGTCACAACCAGTGCCCATGTGGCAGGACCTTGTTGTGGTGGCACAGCTTTTAACAAATGCTGCCATAGGTTGGCGAGGCGGTGTTGAGGGCTGAGGTGATGGATGCCTCTAGCACCGCCAGCAAACTGTCTTCGAGAATGAGCCTGTGTCATCTGCTAGCTGACATGAGGGGTGGGAGGGAGGAGCAGGACTGAACGGCCAAAGGTAGCTCTCCTCTCCGGGGAGGACTCTGTTGCCCAATGTAGTTCCACTGATTCAGGATGGAGGTCCATGGGTGCAGGCATGTGTGCAGGAAACAGTGGGAGGTGTCTTGGGACTGCAAGTGCATGCCTCCACATGTGAGCATGTGGTTGGGACAGGGTTGGGAGAAAACAGTGTTGAAAATCTATGATATAATATAAAGTAAAAAAGAGAAAATGCTGCCACTTGTCCTTTTGCCAACTTGTGCAATTCCCTGCTTTGTAATGTACCGTGTCACGATTAACTGATGTGTGGCCATGTATAATTCTGGTTGTTTCAAACACCATGGTCACAATGTTATAAAATGAGACGACAGCACTGCAAACAGTTTATAATTGTCAAACATTCAGCCGTGCACAAAACACTATGCACACCCTGAGATTTCAAGTGGGACCCCCCATGCCAACCTGAACTTTGCAATTTTTGGTGTTGTCATGGTATTTCTTCTGCTGTGGCATTATGACTGTTATTGTGCGTGACAGTGCCACAGATGAAGGCCCAATTACTCCACTGTAATGTCTTCATCGCTCATCACTGACATTGCAGAGAGGTTGGAGTGTGATGTGTGCCTCTTGCTACATGACAGGATATCTGCATCATTTGTTTCAGTCACTTATGAGTGTGAGAAATGAAGACGACTGTACAGTGGTAGAATGTTCTAAACTAACTTAGTTGAGTATTATGACTGGTTAACAAGGAACTGGACAAAGGTCATGCGATGGATGTCATATTTTGGGACTTCAGCAAGGCCTTTGATTCAGTACTGCATGGGAGGTTGGGGAAATTTAGTCATGTGGGGCTGAGACCAAGATGGTTAACTGGATTGAAAACTGGCTACAGGAACAGAGCAGAGGGTAGTTGGGGGGTGGGCTCTTGTCTCCAAGGGCAGTGACGATCGGGGTGCCACAGGGAACAGTACTGGGGCTGGTGTTGTTTGGGATATTCATAGTGGTGATCTCACATGTCATCATGAATAAGGTCAGCCTCTTTGCTGATGGTACCAACTTGGGGGCAGTGGTGAGCGACATAGAGGGATGGCAAGGCCTGCAGAATGACCTGACTAAACTGGAGGGGTGGTCAGAAGAGTGGCAGCTGTGGTTCAATGCTAAAAAGTGCAAGGTAATGCACTTTGGAGCGAAGAACACAGGGCAGAGCTATCAGCTGGGTGAAGTACAGCTGGTACCACTGCAGAGGAAAAGAATGTAGGGGTGGTTGTAACTGAGAAAATGAACAGCTCAGGGCAATGCAGAAAGGCAGCAGCAAAGGCCAACAGGATGCTGGGGTGTATTGCGAGAGGAATCTTCTCCAGGAACAGGGAGGTGATCCTGCCTCTCTACAGGTCACTGATCATGCCACACCTGGAATACTGCGTACAGTATTGGTGCCCATATCTAAAGAAGGATATCAGACTACTGGAAGGGGTACAGTGCAGGGCAACTAAGATGATCAAGGACTGGGGAAAGCCATATGAGGAGAAGCTGCATGAGTTGAATATGTACTCCTGGAGAAGAGGAGAGAGAGGAGAGGAGGAGAGGAGAGGAGAGGAGAGGAGGAAGAGATAAGAGGGTATGATTGAGACCTTCAAGTACTTAAATGGGATTAACAAGACAGTTGCAGAAGGATATTTAAGTAAAGGAGAGGAGGGGACACTATAGGTCATGGTCTTAGATTGGAGGAGATAAGATATAGGAGGAAATGAGGAGACACTTCTTCACGGAGAGGGCTGTGGCGGAATGGAACTCTGCCAGAGGAGGTGGTATACTACAAGACAGTGGGGGATTCCAAAGGGGATGGGACAGGGGTGAGGCAGGGGTTACTGCGAGTGAGGATGGGGGCAGCTGCAAGTTAGAGGGTGCTAGCTGCACATTCGAGCAGACTTAATAGACTACATGGCCTGTTTCTGCTGGCAAATTTCATATGGTCGTAGTATCATAACAGACATGACAATGTGAATAACTTTATAATTATGTATTTTGGTGGTGAGAATACAGGGTAGGATTGGGGGGGGGGGAGGTGGAAACTGTTGTTTACCAACCTGTAGAGGGAATTGGTGTTAATCCCATCTTGCAACCCACAGGTGTACAAACGATGGTCTTTGGCTTGTGCTGTAGGTAGGGGAAATGGTCCAACTTAGATGACGGTGGGCATAACTGTCAGTCTCTTCTGTCAATGTATACGTTTATATGAGTGGAGTATGCATATGGTTGCGTTGACATAGGACATATCAGATGGCCAATGGCCCCAGGTGGTGTACATTTAATTGTAAGTTTATTAGTACAGTGCATCTTGTAGGTGGGGCAATGACGCATGCACAAGGGAACATCCAGGCCAGTTGTTCCGGTGGAAGGGCTGTATCCACTTGGTTGTTTCTCCAACAATAACCATTATGTCAACAGCATCCACAGTTCACTAGTGGTTCTTTAACGTCATATGCCACCTCCACCTGCCTCTTCCACTCCATGTACTTTAACTCTGTTCCAGGCCAGTTTAAATCCCCCCAAGGTGTTTGCCCCAACACCTCCGGTGGCTGGCCATTACAAGCATCGACAACCTTTTCCATGAGAAAGTACTTCCACACGTTGCCCCTTACTCTCGCCACATCTAGTCTCATGTCATGCATTCTTGCTGTTACATGGCAGCTTCTCTTCGGAAAGAAGCTACCCTCCTGTACCTTATTTATCCCCTCTAGGTACATGAAGGTCTCGATCATGTCTCCTCCACCACCTGTACTCCTGGGTGTACGTGATTGAGTTCTGTTACTCTGTTCTGGTATGACATGTGGTGCAGGCAGTGTTCCATTTTTGTTGGCCTTCTATGGACTGTCTCCTCTTTGTCTATATCCTTCCTGAGATGTGGTCTCCAGAACTAGGCATGGTACTCTTGATGAAGTCTCACCAATTACTGGCATAGTGGCATTATGACTTCCTGTTTTCTGGTGGTGATACCTCTCCCTAGTCTCACCAGCATCCAGCTTGCTCTCCCCAATGCATTGGCACACCATTTGACCATCTTTAGGTCATCACATATGATGACCCAAAAAAATGTTTCCTGTTTTGTGGCTGATAATATTTCACCTCTCATCATATAGCCGGCCCCTGGCTTCCTTCACCCCAACGGCATGTTTTTTCAATTCCTCACATTGAATCCTGCTTGTAACCCTCTGGAAAAGTCTTCCAATTTTGCTTAGTCCATCCTCATTCGCTCCACCCATACTGAACTGTCCACCCTATTGCAGATGTTTGTGTCGTCTTCTAAGAGGATCCCTTCCCCTTCTGCCCTTGCAATCTTGCTGCTGTAGATATTAACCATCAGGGACCCAAGAACTGAATCCTGCGGTCCCCGATCATTACCCTCCATACGTGATTTACTCACTTTTACCACAACCTCTGTGTAGTACCTTCAACCACTTTTCATCCCCTTTCACCACCTCCCAGCTGACACACACTTGTTTTCAAGCATCCTATGTGCAATGGTGTCGAACACCTTGCTGAAATCAAGGTAGGCCTCATCCTCCGCTCCCCCTTGATCCACCCCCCCAGTGACCCACTCAAAAAAATCAATCAGATTACCTTTAACATGACTGTCATGCTGTCAGACCATTTTTCCTTGGATTTTGTACTACACTTGATTGAAGGTGTTGGACTATCCCTTATTTGAGCATTGATTACATTATTTTGCCAACCACTGATGTCAGACTGACTGGTTCATATTTTCTAGCTTCCTTCATGCTCCCATTTTTGTGTACACTGACCACGGCAGACCTTCTCTTGTCCTCATTAACCTACCCTGTTTCCAGTGAACTCTTGAATAGGGCTGGCAGTGGTGCCGCCAGTATCTTCCGCAATTACTTTAATATTCTCTGGTAAATCACGTCCAGTCCCATTGCCTTGTCAACCCTCATTTTTTAGAAGCTCTACAAGCACTCTCTATTTGAATGGGCTGCTGTCCACCTCACCTCCTGTCGTAACTCCTAGCCATTGTCCATCGCCTCCCTGTTCACCTGTGAAAACTGAATAGAAGTATTTCTTTAGTATTGATGCATTTTCCTGGTACACCTGCACTCTCTCTCCTTTCACCCCTTCAGCTTTTCAGTCACTCTCCTGGTAAATTTCTTGTTGATAATGTACCTATGGAAGGTCTTGTCCCCTTTTTTCTCTTCATGTGCTACATTTTCCTCTGTCCAGGCCTTTGGCAGCCCTGACTGCCTTCCTGTTTTTCTGCATAAAGTTCTCTGTTCTCCTACCATTTACATATCATTATATTTCCTGATGACCAACACTGTTTTAACTTACCTTTTCTGACACCCTGTCATAATCATAGCAGTTTTATATCCCTTTGTGGAGTTATTTAAAGGTGTAGTTATTGTATGGTTGAGTAAGGGTGTGTTTGTAATACAAAGAGTGTTTGTTGTGGGATTGAGAGGTTGACCATGCAGACTAGGGTGGGTGGTATTTTTGAGTGGTGTGTTTTGGCACTTTAAAAATCTAGTGTATTTGGTTGGGTTATTTTGGGGAAGGGGTAGTTTTTTTTGTTATTTTGCGTGTGTGTGTGTGTGTGTGTGTGTGTGGGTGTGTGATGTAGAGTGTGTTTGTGAGTTGTGTATTTTGGGTTACGGATTACCTAGTCAGGAGGGAAGTGTCTGGGAAGGTATGATGGCCTGGGGCGGGCCAGGATAGTGTCTGGGGTATCCTAGCTGCGTGCTCTATGGCCTTTTTTCAGCCTCCCACTGTCTGTTACTACAGCAAGGTGCTATAGGGAGGTTGGAATAGGGAGGAACTGTATGATTCGATTGGGTTGGGGTGCCCCATGCACTACGGCTGGTGGTAGGATTGAGGTAGTGGGGTGCAGAAGGCACCCTGGGATTAGATGGGTCCCAGAGAGTGAGGTCAGACGTGTTTAGTTCCTGTCACCAGGGTTCCCATCAAACCGAGTGGGCAGGCAACCAGAGGGGCTGCACTGTCCACCAATCCCCTGAGGGCGGTGCTTTGCTATATCAGATTGGTCAGAAACAAGACTGCAATTATAGCGGATTTGCTTTCTTCGGCCAATCTGGCTTGCATCACAGAGATCTAGATCGGTGATGATGCTGACCTGGTTTTAGAGGCTGCTGTCTCACCTGGGTATACCGTAATGCACTGCCGCAAGCAGAACGCGGGGGTAGCCATCTGTTTTAGATCCAAGCTAGGCTCACCTGCACAGTGAGAGCACCACATTCATTTGAATGTGTGGCCATCCGTGGGGGGTCTGGGGGCAGGTTGTCTAATTCTCCTGATTTACCGCTCTTCTGGGGCGGTGGGAGATTTTCTGCAGGAGGTGGCCGATTTTGGCCATTAGGGAAACATAAAAGTTGTATAGTCATGTTCTGTATTTACTAGGCCTGAATGACCACTGACCTTTCTCCCTAACTGAAATGTTCACAAAAGGCCATTAAAGGCCTACAGAGATGCTGTTCTATATTCACTAATTGTAATGAATAAGAGTTACTCTGCTGAAGATTTTTCAGTATGGCATGAAATTGCAGAATAAAAGAAACAAAGAAGTTAAATTATTTTTCTTTTTGCTGTCTTCATAGTTTTTTATATGAATTATGTCAGTTAAAATTATGTTGTGACATATTTCTGTATTTCCCAATTGCCATAGATCATGGCTATTCTAATGTGTTATAATTATAAACAGTAATGTACATTTTTGAATTTAAAGTACATTATGGGGTGAATTGAAGTAAAATCAAACCAATTAAGGTGTGACTAGCCACTTATTAACTTTAAGAAGATTTAATGGCAAGATTTACCCCTATTTTATAACATCAGAAAAAATGTTCCTATACCTTTATTGTATTAAGGTTTACTGTCACTATTAAGTTGATTACTGTCTCTTTAAATGATTTGGTATTTAAGAGACGCACATGAGTGTAGGATTGTCCCTGAGGAATAGCCTCTTGGAAACCGGTCGAGCATTGTGGAGTTTCTAGCACCTACTTGGTACTTCACTGCAGTTTTATTTTGCCTCTGTTCTGTTTTCAGCAATAAACGTAGTGTTTTGAAGTTAATATGGTAGATGGTGCCCTCATTTCACATGTTGGAATACCGTTCTTTGAGGAGCACATCAGTGAGTGGAGCCTGCTTTCTTGTTATTTTTAAACATTGGAGGCCCCCAGATGTTTAGTAGTGGGGGACTTCAATGTTTGGGCCGATGACGAATCTTCTCGGCTTGGTCACAACTTCCTCCAGATGATTTTATCATTGGGCCTTGTGCAAGGAGTTCCCTCCGCGACCCATCAGGGTGGCCACATGTTGGATCTGGTGTTCTCACTGGGGCTTGAGCTCAATAGTCTCAGGATTGATCGGGTCATTTGGTCCAATCACTGCACGGTGAAGTTCTTGTTTGGGGCCCCCCTTGACAGCCCTCCCCCCTGCAGAGACGGTCAGCTATCACCCTTTGAGGGGATTGACCCCTGAGGGTTTTTTGGCGGTAGCTGACATATCTAGTGTGGACAGTGCATGCGTTGGGGGGGGGGTGCGCGGCAGTTGATGCCTATAATAAGGCGCTGTCTGGTGCACTCAACTCCCTCGCACCAGTCCATGTACGACCCAGGTCTTCTGACTTGAGGTCCTCTTGGTATGATGGGAAGCTCAAGGCAATGAAGACTTTGGGTTGGAGATTAGAGCACTGCTGGTGAAAGTCTGGCCTGGAGGTAGACAAACTGGCCCCTACGTGTGCAATACGAGTACATATCAGGGGACAATCAACCGTGGAAGGCAGAATTCCTGTCAGAGAGATTGCTGCTGGGAGGGAACTGACCAACTGTGCTCTTTCGAACTGTGGACAGGCTTCTCCGTCTTTCCTGTCCACAGCTGAAGGTAGCCTTTTCGAATGCACTGTGTGAGAAGTTTGCTCAGTTCTTCTCGGACAGGGTGTCTGCCATCTGGCAGGGGGTTCTGCCAGTGGGCCAGAGTTTGACCGACAGTGGTTGCCATGGGCGACTGGAGAGCACTCCACCTCGTTGGGGTGAGTTTAGACTGGTGGAGGTGGCTGAGGCCATTGAGATCGCTTCCAAGCTCTGGTACACCTTCTGTGAACTGGACCCGGTGCCAACTTGTTTCTCAATAAGATGTGTTGACTCATTGCCCGGCGTTTGCCTTGACTGTCCGGTGTTCCTTGTCAGAGGAGGCCTTTCCCGATGTCTTGAAGGAGGTATTGGTGAGACCTGTTCTGAAAAAAAAACATAATTGGACCCTGACGTCAAGGCAAATTACCGTCCCAGCTCCAATCTTCCATGTTTGGGTAAGATTGTGGGGAAGGTGGTGGTGCTTCAGCTTGAGGAGCATCTCGTGGCCCATGATCTGTACAAGCCGCTCCAATCTGGGTTTTGTGTGAGGCATAGCACAGAAACTGCGCTAGTTCAGGTGCATAATGACTTCCTTAGGGCTAGAGATCAAGGGGAAGGGACAATTCTTGTTCTCCTTGATCTCTCTTCAGCGTTTGACACAGTGGACCATCAAGTGTTACTTGACTGCTTAAGGGAATTCTGTGGACTCACCAGCACTGTTACCTGCAGGTTTGTGTCCTTTTTATCTAACAGGAGGCAGAGAGTAGTGACGGGGAATTTCATCTCCTCCCCTGGCCACCTGCCATGGGAGTTCCCCAGGGTTGGTCTTGTCGCGATGTTGTTTGCTATGTATATGCTGCCCTGAAAGAGCTCATTAGGAAGTACAGTCTGGGTTTTCATTGCTATGCTGATGATACCCAGCTGTATTTTCCTTGCCCTCGAACATCTTAGCGGTGGAAGTGCTCAACAGCTGCCTCGCTGAGATCAGCGACTGGATGGCCTCCAGATGGTTGCGACTGAACCCCAGTAAGACGGAGTACTGGTGGTGAAGTCGAGACAGAAGGCGTGATAGGTTGGCCTCTGGTGCAGAGACAGGGCTTTTCTTGGCTCTGTACCACTGAAGACCTCCCTAGGGTGCGTGATCTGGGCATTATTCTTGACAGAGGATTGACACCTGAGTTTCAGGTGGTTTTCATTGTACCAGTTTTTATCATCTGAGGAATATCGCCAGGATAAAGCTCTTAGTTCTGCCGCTGGACCTCCCCACCTTGGTGCATGCCTTCATGACATCCAGGCTTGACTACTGTAATGTACTCTATCTCGGGATCTCAGTGGGTACCCTACACTGACTGTAGCTGGTGCAGAACGTGGCAGCGAGGCTGCTGACAGGACAGCCTAAGCACTGTCACATCACTCCAGTGCTGCGTCAACTGCACTGGCTGCCGGTTAGGTGGAGGGTCCTCTTCAAGGTGGGTTTGCTCACCTTTAAGGCCCTACATGGCCTGGGCCCTAGTTACCTGAAGGACCTTCTTACACCAGCTGTCTCAGTCCGCTCCCTCCACTCCTCCTCTAGGGGCCTCCTCGTGATTCCCAGGACGAGGTTAAAAACAGCTGACGACAAAGCATTTAGTGTTGCCGCCCCCCTCCTGTGGAATTCGCTTTCTTCAGCTGTTAGGGAGGCCCCTTCTGTGGAGGTATTTAAAGCCCACCTCAAGGCCTTCCTGTATAATCAGGCCTTCCCGGACTGTGTTTTATAGCCCTTACCTGTTTTCAGAATTCTATGCTTAAGTTAGCCTTTGGCTATTTTGAGTAGTAGTTGCTGCTGCTGAGGGTAGTATTTATATAAAATGTTGTTTTAATTGCTAGATATTGTATATTTACTTTCAATAGTATGTTGTTTATGTATTTATTATGACTTGCAATATGAAATTTTAATATGTTGCATCAGAACCTCCGGGATGGGCATTTCTTAATTAAAATTTGCCTTGCCTTTAGCCTTTCTCACTCAATCAGATACAACGGTTTCTAGACTCCAGCATGTCTCTTTTTACATGTGGCCACTGTCCTTTGAATCCCCTCTTTCCCATCTCTCTTGTAGGGCCTCCTTGAGACATACGTACATCATACTGAGGTCTGCACTCCTGAAGTCTAGAGCCATCACCTTTCTGTGGCATGTCACTGTAGTATTGTTCACATCAAATCACTTGTGACTGTCACTGGACACGTGGGTTGGTCTAACATAACATCTGTAATTCTGTCCCCATTTCTTTGTACCACTTACAATATACCTTCCTCCTGGTTCGGCTCCAGCACCAACTGGTTGATGCATACCCCTTGCATGGAGTATAGAATATCTATGCCCTGGCTGTTGTGGATGCTTTGGTGCACCAACCAACTTGTGGTAATTTGATGTTGCCCATCAGTAACGGTTCCTCTCGGTTGCCATCACATGGATGGATCACAGTACATCCCAGGCCATTTCTTCACTTTGTGCTTTTGGCATGTATTGGACTCCATTGCAGATGGCTATGCCATTGACTGCTTCAGGATGACTCATAATGCCTCAGTCTACCTCGTCATTCCTTGTACCTCTGTCTCCTTATACCTTCCTGACGTATGAAGCCTCCCTTCCTCCTTTGTTAACCCCCCGGTCCTTCATGAATAATGTATACCCTAGTATAGTGGCGGCCCGGTCATGGTTCCCACCATACCATGTCTCTGCAATACCTATAATATCAAGGTCAGCCCACGATACTATGGCTATCATGTATGGTATTTGGTTATTCAGGCTCCAGGCATTCAAGCACATCGCCCTCCACATACTGCACACACTCACCCTGATCTCCATCCATATTCCCCTTGCTTCTCCACCTCCCCCTAGCTCTGCCGAGTTAAGTGTTTACTTCCAATGCAGTGTCAATTCGGTTCTCCCTGTTAGCTGCTTTATCCTGTTAGGGTGGGTAATTACTTATTCTGTGCTTTGTTCCATCATCCTCCATGGCTAATTCCAATGCTTGGCAATGTGGTACTTACACTGTTCACTGAGGACATTGGTCTACCTCAAGAAAAGATGCTGGCTATCTCCACTGTACAGTCCTGCATCCCACCCATTGGCCCCCATTCTATCAAGAAGCCAAACCATTGCTCTGTGCACCAGCCCCACAAGCAACTCTTGAAGCCCTGGTAGTGCACATCCGTTGTTAGTCTCTTGCAGTGGGCAGGCAGCAACTACAGAAGGTCACTGATCTTGCCACGTGCCCCAGGCTACACACCATTTCCCTGAACTCATGAACTCTTCATAACTTTGCCTTGTCAGTAGTTCAGTTGGCCCCATATGGATAATGTCTTACAGCTCCACACTCCTATCTATTGCCATAGGGATCCCTGTATTCGCTTTCTGTCACTCCCATCTGTGCCTCCTGGTAGACATTTTATCTCCTCTCCCCACCATGCCACTTCCCAGTTCCACTCCCAGATGACAGAGTCACCCACAAGGAGTAGTTTCCTCTCTGCGGTCCTCTGCTGCCCACCTTGGTATCCATTGTGGAGGTCCCACTCATCCTCCTGTGTTTCAATTTCAGGTGACCCTGATAGGGATTCACATTTGTCAAATACAGTGTACAACTTTGTCAACTGCAATTCCTGAGGGATTTGTCTCTAAATCACCTCCCTTACCCAGCCTCGGTCTAAGATAGACCAATCACTCATGCAGCTGGGTATCCTTTGAGGTAGTGGGTGTGGATATGGTAGCCTCTGATATGGGGCAGAGGTCCCCTGAAAACTGGCCAACTAGGCTCAGACACTGGCCACCTCTGACCTCATTAAAAAGAGGTGCCTGCAGATGGGGTGTCATGGAACCATCCAGAAGATTCTTATCAACACCATGGCCCCACATCCACTGCACTGCAACACTCCCAGCATAGGTTTGCTACTTTTCTGCCCAGTTTCTGCCCTAGTTGCTGAAAGGGTGCCTTGCTGTGCTTACTGTGCTCAGTAACTATTGTCACCTGTTTTTACATCCTACTTGTCAAACCATCACAACCTTCAAGCACATTGAAGTTAAGTGACCCTGGCCTGGCAGTGTTTTTTTTTTATGTGACGGTATCAATTGTGTTTGTGGAACCAATTTTTTCTGGGTAGGAAATGAACCAGTCAGCAACTGACATGATAGTTTACACTCATAGCATTGAAGCTCCCATAATGAGTTCCATTGTCACTTATGGCCAACAAGACTATTCTAGTATGTTCATTGTTGACACCTTTTCACTTGTTCCTTCAGTACTTCCATACAGCCTCATTTTTGTCATATGTCATCCTTTCCTCACTGATACTTGGATTGCTATGTGGTATCCTTCAGAAGTTCCATCTCTTCTGGAACAATGTAACATAAACTTGTGCTGGTTTGACTCAACAACCTATGACTGCAGTTCCGTTAACAGACACAGAAAGTGAATGATCGATCCTGACAGAAGAAATAGGTGGCATTGCCTCTGCCGAATCATGTAAGTGTATGATATCTTCCCACCTGCTTAGTTATCTGTATGTGTTGTCAATAACATTGTCTTCATGTTGAGTGCATAACAACTTATTTCTGTGGTCCTGCCGTTTTTGTCCTGTCAACCATATATGTGCTGAAGTCTGTCACTGTCTGTGTTTATCAGTTGATGTGTAACATCCGCACTCACTTTTGAACAAGAGGTGGGAGCAGACACCTGCACACTTAAAGGGAAACGTCCATGAGCCAGCGGGGCCCAATTAGCAAATGCAAAAATAGAAGCAAATGTGGCACTTACAGGTTATTATTTTATTTTAATTCAAATCTGGCTGATCCTGCACCCTCCCCACTGGCATTTTAGGTCTGAACATCCTCCCCCTCGCGCCCACAAGCACCTGCGGCTGTCCCCGTAATGATGTGCCAGGCAGGGAGCAGCCAGGTGTCTCCATAGGCTTGTCATAGCCTAAGATTGCTGAACAGCTCTGGTTTGGAGCCCGTGTACCTCTGTGATATACGGAGACCAGGTACAGGCAGCTAGTGTGCCTGTTAGTTTGTACCTAGTCTTGGTATCGCAAGAATATCAACAGACTCAAAACCAGAGCGATCTGAAGCTACCGCAATACTGTACCTCTCAGCATTCCTCAACATGGCCCAGCAGAGGAACGAGTTGCTGTTATAAATGGACTGCATGCCCACCCGTGGCATTTTATGCCTTGGAGCAACAATGGACGTTGTCAGTTGCATGACATTGGCTGGGTGGCTTGCCGATTCAAGTGTGGCCAGTGCCATATGCAATTGTCCATCATGAATGTCATACCAAACAATGCAAAAGAGACATATCATGGGAGTCCCATGTAGGATGTATCAAACAATAGCTAGTGCTGACCTACCCACCCTCCATGCCCCTACATGGTTGCTGGGGAGAAGAAATGGCCACATATTGAACAGGCCATTACTTGGGTCACAGAGCAATGTGTTAAGGCAAGAAATAAAGGGAAGAGAAGGAGGAAGCCACTTAGTTTCTCCAGGACTGTAGCAGAAAACGTAAGAGCAAAAAGGGTAGCCGTCAGAAAATACCAAGAGATGCAAAGGGAGGAAGAAAGGGAGGAGTACCAAAATTGTCTAAGAGAAGCAGGAAAAGCTGTAAGGAGTGCAAAGAAGCAAACTGAGGAAAAATGAGCTCAATTAGGAAAGGGGATAACACATTCTACAGGCACGTTACCGAAGGAAGAAGATGCAGGGGAGGAATAGCTACACTCAAGGCGTACCTGGGAAAGACCACAGAGTGTGATCAAGACAAGGCACCAATTCTGTATAAATATTTTTGGTCAGTCTTCACAGTGGAAGGGGACAGACATGGACCGTGGTTACACAGGAAAGGCACAGAGTGGTGGGGGGAGATGGACACCAGTCCTTTTACTGAGGATAGGGCAGTAAAAGAAATGAACGAAGTTAAAGTGGACAAGACTGTGGGTCTGGATGGCATACATCCCAGGCTCCTGAATGAACTAAGAATGGAGCTTGTGGCCCCCACTGGCGGTCCTGTTCACTGAGTCCCTAAACACTGGTGTACTCCCCGTGAAATGGGAAAGGGCACATGTGGTCCCTCTTCACAACAGCGGAAGCAAAAAGGAGGCAAGGAACTACAGGCCACTAAGTCTCATGTCAGTGGTGTGTAAGATCATGGAGACACTCCTTACGGAATGAATTGTGGAACACCTGGAATCCTCGGGGGCAGCAGGATCCGAGGCAACATGGATTCACATCAGTAAGGTACAGTCAAACATATCTATTTGATGTCTTTGACCAGGTGACTAAGATAATGGATCAAGGGGGAGCAGAGGATGTCATCTAACTACAGTTCAGCAAAGCCTCTGATACCATTCCACACAGCAGGCTGGGCAACAAGCTGAGTTCTCTGGGGTTGTGCCACAAGGTGGTGAACTGGGTTAGTAACTGGTCTGGGGACAAAAGGCAAATAGTAGTAGTAAATGAAACCCACTCTGAGGAAAAGGAGGTGACCGACGGAGTACCCCAGGGTTCAGTTTTCGGGCCAGTCTTCTTCAATGCCTTTAGCAGCAACACTGCAGTATGGCTGGAAGGGAATGTTTGCCAGTTTGCAGATGACACCAAGATCTGCAACAGGGTTGATACACCAGAAGGGAGTGGCAAGAGTGAGAAAAGATATAGAGAAGTTGGAAAGATGGTCTGAGGTGTGGCAACCGAAATTCAATGCTAAAAAATGTATGATCATGCACATTGGGAGTGGAAACCCGGGAGAGAACTATAAGATGGGTGGGGGGGGCTGCTGTGAGTCAGTTGATAACCTGAAGGCCACCAAGCAGGCAGCAAAGGCAGTGGGGAAGGCCAGGGAGATATCACTGTAGAAAAGACTGGTGAGGCCTCATCTGGGACATTGTGTGCGGTTCTGGAGGCCATACCTTTGTACAGACATAGACAGGATGGAGAAGGTGCACAGGATAGCAACTAAGATTGTGCAGAGATTACAGCATAAGACATACAAGGATTGGTTAAAGGACCTCAATATGTACACATTGGAACAGAGAAGGGAACGGGGGAAAGAGACAAGGGTGGCTCTTTACATCAGGAATGGTATTACGGTGACTGAGATAAAAGGAATGCAGACATGGAGCGATGGTACTTTGGCTCACCCACAAGTTGGGAAACGGCAGTGCTATTTGCACAGTTGTGAGATACTGGCCTCCGGCACAGGTGGAGGAGGTGGACAGGGTTCTTGTGCAGTACAGCCATACAATGGCAGCTTAAGTGGAGGTGCTGGTGGCAGGTGCTTTCAACTGGCCAGATGTGAACTGAACCATCCCAGCTGCTGCCTCAGCCAGGAGCAGGGACATCATGTACTCTGTGCAAAGAGCAGTACTCAGGCAGGTAGTGATAGAGCCCATAAAGGAGGGTGCAATTTAATTTAGGACCCTGCACTCAACAAGGAGGACAGAACTGAGGAAGTTGTCATGTGCGAACACCTGGGATCCAGTGATTATCGCACAGTGTGGTTCACCATGAGTACAGTAGCAGAGTGAAGGCAATCAAAGGCGCAAATCCTGGATTTCAGGAGGGTGGATTTAATCTAGATGGGGATATGTCTAAAGCATGCCCTGGCAGGGAGGAACCACAGTGGGGGAGTGGAGAAGTGGGCACATCTGAAAGACAGCAAACCTTTGCCTTAGCCAAGTAAACAAGGTCAAGAGAAAGACAAAGCCACTGTTTGCCAAAGGCAGTGGCATGGAAGATAACGGCAAACAAGAAGGCTTTCAGGAAATACAAGGAAACAAAGCAGGCAGAGGACAGAGTAGTGTACCTTGATGAACACTGGGAGGCAAGGGAAAAGTCAGCAGCTCAAAGACAGAAACGAAGAATAAATAGCACCGTGAGACGTGCCCACAGATGGTTGAGGCGCTGACGTCACACCTTGCACTGGCGACCCAGGTTTGGGAATGGACCTGCGGCTCGGGGTCGGCCAGGCGAGGAAGGATCGAGCATCTGCCGACAGCTCTCCTCCTTGGGAGGCAGACACCCAGCTTAAGCTGGGGGTCAGAAAAAGTGTGATGCTCAGAAGAGGGATGGACCCACGCACAGGGTGTAAGACTGCCTCCATGGAAGTGGAGACAGTCACCCTGTCCATTGCATGTGCGTGGGTTCGGGGAGAAAAATCGGAGAAAAAACGACAATGCTGACAGGCTCCATGAAGACCGGCTACTCCCACTGCCCCCCCGTGATCTAGATGTTGGCTTCCGAAGGTGGGGGGATAAGCTGGTGCCCCTCGCCACCGGCCATGTCACGGGGAGAGGTAACCCATGGGGAATGGCTGGGCGGGATGGGTGCGGGAGATGCCAGGCCGGAGAGACTAACCTCCTCCAAAGGGAGAGGTCGGAGCCCCCTGCCCGTTCCAAGGAGGAGCAAAAAGTACTGTATGTATATATATATATATATATAAAAAGAGCACCGGTGTTAAATGAGACAAGAGGTTTTACAGCCACATTACTGTAACGACAAAACAAGGTGTGGGATAGTAAAGCATAAGGTGGAAGAAGGACAGTACATAGACGGAGGCCTGGGAAAGCATCAGTACTAAACAAATACTATTTTTTGCTATTCAAACAAGCCATAGGTGAGGGACCACTCTTATGTAACGTGAAAACCTATGGGACAGACTGTGACACCAGTCGAGTTACAGAAAGTACAGTTACGTAAGAACTTACTATAACAGTAGATCTTCAAGAGAGGCTCTTGCAGTAGATAATCACCTTGAGGACTGAGCCTCCTGGCATCAGGACCACACGGAAACTTTAGCTAGCAGTGTCTGATGGAGGAGCACCCACCCGACATCACATGACCATTGTCAGCATGACACTATAGTGGGCGATCCTCATGCCTGCCTTCCAGTTCTCTCGCCAGAGACCTCTGAGAAGGAGCGACAGGAGAATGGAAAAAGAGGTTTTACTTCACTTTATGCACCTGGTATTATCTGTATACGTCAAGATGCTATAATAAAAGCTTACTGAATTTTTTTTTTTTTTTTTAAAAAGGAAAAAGAGGCTCCTGAAGCCCAACATGAGCTTACAGAGAAAGAGCAGCAAAGAAACTTGGGGGATGAAGGGAGGAAAAAAGGCTGCCTACTGCAACAGCCTCTCTCGAAGATCTACTGTTAGGAAAAGTTCTTACGTAACTGTATTATCTTACTTCAAGAAGGCTCTTGCAGTAGGTAATTACCTTGGGGACTGAGTCCCAAGCAGTGTGAATCAGAATGAACTGAAACAAGGGAGTCAGGAAGGGTCTGCAGAAAGGCAGAGAGTTTAGGACAGGAGGCCTTGGAGAACAGCTAAACCAAAGCCAGCCATGTGCCTACAGGCAATGTCCAGACTGTAATGCTTGGTGAAAGTGTGGACAGAGCTCCAAGGAGCTGCTGCACAAATGTCAGCAGCTGACACATTCCTGAAGCAAGCAGTAGAAGCAGCCAAGCTCCTAGCAGAATGCCCCTTAACCTCCTCCAGGAGGGCTTTACCATACTTCTGGTAACAGAAAACAATAGTTTGCCAACCACTTGGATAGACACGGTTAGAAGACTGCCACACCCTCTCTCTTGGGTGCAAAAGAAACAAAAAGTTGGTCCGTTTTCCAGACAGACTTGGTTCTGTTGGTATAACGCAAGATTCTGTGAACATTTAAGGTATGCAGAATCGCCTCCCTCTGATTGAAATGCTCAGGGTAATACACCAGAAGTTGAATACACCAGTTCAACATGAACACCGAAACCACCTTCGGTAACAACTGAGGATTGGTACAAAGAGCCACCCGGTCTCTGTGAATAATTAAATAAAGCTCCTTACACATATATTTAAAAGTTTCACCAGGAAAGCATGTTGAGCAGACAGCTGCTTGTTTCCAGATGCGTCCAGAGTTAGCACAGCAACTAGATAATACCCCATAGAATTATTTACAGCAATTTGAAAGCACAGCTGCATCACAGGTGGCACGGCGGACAGCAAGGAGGCATCCCAGCCAACACAGGGATGCAAGACCTAAGGCAGATCGTACACATCAGGGCCTGAAGCTCAGAAATCCTTCGAGAAGAAGTGACTGCAACTATAAAGAGCACTTTCCATGATAAATAGCACATATCACAACTACCAGCCAGTTCAAAAGGAGGCATGGTCAGTTTTTCCAAAATAAACTGAGATCCCAAGGTGGCACGGGACTGTGCACTGGGGGTTTTAGATGGAGGATCTCTTTCAGGAAGGTTTTGGAAACCTCCAGCTGAGTCACAGCTATGCCCTCCACTAAGGTGTGGTAGGCAGAAATAGCAGACAGGTGAACCTTCAGTGAAAAGTAACTCAGGCCCAGGTCAGACAGGTGTCGTAGATACTCCATGGCCTGAGGAATGGGGCACAAAAAAGGGTCCTAACCCTTTAAAGTGGCCCAAATGGAGAAATGCTTCCATTTCATGGCATATGTCATCCTCTTAGAAGGCTTTCTGGCCTCCACAAGGATCTGAGCCACTCTGAAGGAAACTCCATAATGTGAAGCAGCTATGTCATGAGGTGCCACACATGAAGGTAAAGGGACTTCAGCCCTGGATAGACCAGCGTGCCCATCTCCTGAGTCAGGAGATCAGTGGCAGAGAGGCAGGGGGACCAGAGGCTCCACTGCAAGCTGCTGAAGAAGCAGAAACCATATTTGGTGAGGTCAATACAGGGCAATCAGAACCATGTAGGCCCCCTCTGCTTGAAGGTTGAGCAGCATCCTCTGAAGAACCAGAAAGGGAGAAAAGGCGTACAAAAACCTCCCTGTCCAGCAGAGAGATGGAGTGTCTTGCCAGAAAGCACCATGCCCTGGAGCGAGCGAGCAAAACCTGGGTAGTTTTGCGTTGTATAGGGGCCATCATGTGGGACACCTATGGATCCGACCTTCCCACCTGAGGGTTCCACCCAAGGGCACCATCCAGACCACCCTTCTATGGTTGGGGGTACCTGGGTGGATGAAATGCATAGCCCCTCCGTTTGGGGTAGGTCAGCTGTTCGCTCTTGTAGCCCTGGCAGAGGACCTGGCCTGGTTCTTCACGACCCTCCACCTCCTCCTCTGCCTATCTCTCCTCATCTCCCTGGTATTTCTGATCCTACTGGACCCCTGACCTGGGAGCAGTTCAGGATGTCAGCGAGTGCCTTCCCGACATACCTGAGAGCAATCCACCAGCCCATCTTTCGACCTGAAACCTCGGCACCACCATCCTCCCAAGTCCAGCTCTTCTTCTTCTCCATTTTCCTCCTCTGAGGAAGAGGATTCCTTAGTCCACCTCTCCTCTGGTGCTGACTACACCTATTATCAGTAGTTCCTTTTGGAGACGATGAGGGAGCTACAATTGTCCCACTTTTCCTTCCACAACCCTGCACATCTGACACTTCCTTCCTTGAGGAGTACAGTCATGACTCCACAGTCATACCTCCATGGCCTCGTCCATTTATGGAGACATCAAGAGACATCTGACTCCATCCCTCTGCCCCACCAAACCCCAAGGGACACCCCTGGGATCTCCAGAAGCCATGCTTCACCCTTCTTCTGTGGTCCTGCTCCTGGACACGCCCTCTGTGCATGGGGTCCCAGTGCGTGACTGCCCTCACAGTCTGACTCCGCAAAGTTTGACATTTGGGGTCGTGAGATTTTTGCGCAGCACGCAGCATGTTGTGCACTGCTGCACATTAGGCACACCAGGTGTCCTATGGCAGGCACCTTTAGGCTCCTAGCATCCTTGCTAGATTGTGAGGCAGCCAGAGAGGCCATATGCCCTTCTGCTCAGGCTCCAGAGCTGCGAGACACCAGACGATGGGGGGTCCATGATGCCAACCAGGTAGTCTCCAGATTAGTGGGAACTACAGTCTGCATTAGGCTGATGGCGTGGCTGCATCTTTCATGGTTCTCACCCTTGGCCAGGCATGGGGTGATGGTCTCATGTTACCAAGGGCCACTTCTTCTCCCGAGAGGGGCCAGGTGTGAATTTGCGGGCACATTCCTGCTCCCTGGCCATGGAAGCTCCACCTGACCCTGACCAGTCTCGGGCCTCGCTAGGCCCATGAAAGGCCCCTGCCCCTCTGTGTCTTGCTCTCAGGAGGCTAAGGAACAATCATTTCCCTCAAGGTTTGCCAACACCACCATTTGTTGGTGGGCAGGTACTCAGACCACCAGTGGTGAATGGTGAAGACTGATTCTTGGAACATATGAAAATTATGTACTCACCATAATTGCATCTTATAGAATATTTTCACCATTTATCACTGCTACCTGCTCACCTTCTCACAAAATGGCCAGGTTTCTGAGCAGTCTCCTCCTTCCTTTTCTTTCAGCCTTTCCTCCTTTGCATAAACAAAAGAAAAAAGAAAGAAAGGGGAGGCGTTGGGCAAACTCTTCGGGATTTGTTCTCTACATGCCCCTGTGGCCCTCCTCAAAAATTAAAAAAAGGAAGGGGATTTTGCATTTAGGGTGATTCCACCCCAACCCTTCCTTTGGCTTTCCTTTGTTGTGTAAAAAACACAAAATAAAAAAAAATGTCTTTGGAAGGACTCATTCTGGTCCTTGTTTCTCCCATTTTCCTTTTCCAATAAGAAGAAGAAAAGAGGAGAAAGAGAGGACCCTTTGTCTAAGTGGGCTGTTCTAGCCTTGTTTTGCCCCTCTCCCTCCTTTTTCACCCTTTGCACATGGGGGATTTATAGTTTTTGCTGTTGATAACCTTGTCTGGTCTCTCTTAAGGCAAGACCCTTGCAGGGGGAGCTGGTGCTCTAGGGGCTAAGAAATTCTGGAATGTAGCCCACTTCCTTTACCAGTTCAGCCTCTCCCCTTGCAGTCCACCTTCTCTATTGTGTCTGTGGACTGCTCACTATTGTCATGTTACAGGTTAGCTACTGCAGCTGTCAGCTGATTGGTATTAATTATAATTGGTACAATTAAGTTACTCATATTTATAGATTGATGTGGTTGATGTGGTTGTATTGTGGATAGGAGAGTCTTTTGTGGCCATGTCTCTACAGTTTGTGTCAAGTCAAGGGGCAGCTGTTGCTGATACATGAAAGCTACATATAGAGAAAGGAGAGTGTTCTCGGGAAGGATGTGCTGGAAACATGTGCAGTATGATGCCTGTAAGTGTCCTGTGAGATGTCACACCAGCGATAAATCCGCTACTGCGGTGGTGAACTCTCATAGCCATGTTCCAGATGTCGGTGCTGTTTCTGCAAGGCAGGAGTTGACAGACATGAAGGAACGAGCCCTAAGCACACAGGAGACTATCCATCAGATTGCTGCCAGTGTCATCAGATTGTTGCTAGTGCCACTAGTATGGTATCTCCTTCAGTTTCTGGGAAATTGCCATCCTTTGCTTGCATAAAATGGACTATGCAGTGCACGTGTCAGGCAGTTACTGTTTCGCCTATTTTTCCAACGTCACTTGCCGACTGGCATGTACCACAGCAGTACACAGTGACAGATCGGGGAGACCTTTTCCTGCTGTATGACAGTGGCAGTGGTGCTGACAGATTCTTTATTTTCCAGCCATGAGGAATCTGGAATATATGCAATGTTGCAAGCATTGGTATGCTGATGGTACGTTCAAAGCTACACCACCACTGTTCTCACAGGTGTATACTATTCATGGTATTCAGTACAGTACTGTTGTTCCTAGTAAGTTCATCCTGATGTCCAGCAGAACATCGGAAGCTATGTGCGTGTTCTCAGTGAGCTAAACGGTCTGAGGCCGGGTCACGGATGGCATCTAGCTAGATAGCAGCTGGGATACTGAGCCCCTCTGGCCACCTTTTTGATCGTTTAATAAATCATTTTGGCTTTTTTTCGACAAATCTGCCCAGTAAACATCTGGAGAAGGAGCCTGCTACTATAAAACGATCTTTGCTGAAGAAATAATTGTTTGTAGGTTTGCGATGGAGGTGGATGGGAAGCAGGCCTCAGTCAGGCATACACCCCCTGCATCCCCGGAGAAGGCCGCCAAGAAACAGCGAAATCAGGCCCCTACTAAAACTGATCGAAGTGGGGACAGGGTACAGCAGGCTACTCCATTAACGGAGGATAGGTTCCTCCAAGAGCTTACTCCTTTAAAAGACATCTTAAAAGAGCTAACTGGTGAGCTTAAATCCTTGCGCCTGATCTTTCCTCCGCTCTCTACCAGAGTTTCAGATATGGAGACCAGAGTCGCTCCAGAACAGTGGAGGTCCAGAACTGAAACGGAGATTATTGAGCTCAAGCAGCAAGTAAAGAAATTACAAGCCAAAACTGAAGACTTGGAAGGGCTAATCGCAAATAATCTACTAATCATGGGCCTACCCGAGATGGAAGAAGGCCCAGACATTATGGCTTTTCTGCAGAAGTTCTATGTAAGGTGGTGGGCCCATCTCCTATAAGCTCCTATTACTACCTAGAACGGGCACATCATTCTCTGAGACCTAGGCTCATGCCTGATCCCCACGCCCTATTATCATCAAGTTTCTTAGCTATGGAGAGACACCATGTTTATATGAAGTCGTGAGCTGAAAGAAATCCTTTGGGGATCATCCAGAACTGATTACACAAGACCTACTCTAAAGAAACTCGAGAGAAAGAGCAGCTTATCACCCAGTTGTGCAGAAATTAATAGCCGCTTTATCCCTTTCAAGATGACTCTACCCGGCGACTTTGAGAGTTACTATTAATGGCACGACTGTCAGCTTCACCTCCTCGATGCTGCCCGCAAGGAGCTGGCGAATAAGCTACCAGAACTATTTAAAGTACATGGCTGAAGGACCCTAATTTTCCTGTCCCGGGTTTTGAACCTCATGTTCTGGCTGGACTAAATCTCTTTTTGCTTCTGTATAGAATATTTGTAGTGAGTTTTTTTTTTTGAGATGCCTGAACAGTTTGCTCGTCGTTAGCTGTATGGTACTTTCTCGTTCTTACCTTTTCTCTCTGGCCTCCTTTCATGGGTTCGCCGCTTTGCTGGTGTTCCTGGTTCCTCCTTTTCGCCTTCCTCCTTCGGGTTCCCGGCTTGGTTTGGGCGGCGGTGGGCGAGTTCTGGTCTGGGCAGTGCTTCCCCTTCCCATTCCCGCCCATGCACTTCCTCGATGGAACTTTACTTCTGCGGTGGTTGTTTCCGGAGGGACTTCCTGGAAGGCGGACTCATTTTGCTCCTCTGCTTTTTGGTCCCCCGAAACAGCGGCTCGGAAGGGTCTCTCCAGATTTAATGCCTGCATATTTTCTTGACTCTCGCTGGTTTTCTGACTCCTTTCCTCGTGGACTGCATGGATTTCGGTAGGTGTTTCCTTCACACTGTTTTTTCTGGTGAGGACGCTGGGGGATCACTGGATTAGATTGGGGTGGATGGTTTTTGCAGCTGGGTTGCTGTGCTGTATCCTCATGCTTCTCACCTGACTAGCTTCCCCACCCTATTTCCTCTCGTTCTATCTGCTTACTGTATTGGTAATGGGTCTCTGGGAGGGGTGGCTGTGGGGGTTCGGGCTTGAGTGCTTGCTCGCTGGATGTGGAATCACAGCCATGTTGGGGTGGCTAACTCCCCGTGCTGGGGCGTGTTGGAGAGTGTGATCTTGGTACCGTGGGTTTTCATTCTCCTTGGACTGTGCCTGATTTTCTTTGTTTGTTGGCACTGGTTCCCGGTTCTGGGGTTTGGAAGTTCGCATTGGGGGTTGGGGGTTTGAGCCTTTGGACATTAGGTCACTTTTTGGTTATTTTGCTCGACCCACCGTTGTATATACTTACTTTTGGGTCTGTAAGGGTGCTGGTTGTTGGGGGCGCTGGTTGTTGGGGATCTAGCTTATGGTATTTTATACTATGGGGATTTTTGGTCGTCTGGGGTTTTCTTTCTAAGATTGGGGTTTCTAATTTTGTGGTTTCTAGGTTTTGGAAAGGGTGTGGGGGTCAGATTAATGACTGATGTCCCAGATGTTCTGCATGGTTTCTGGTCTGTTGTGATAGATTCCTATTTCTGGGTATGGTTGTTGAATATGTTTCTGGGGTTCTATGGTTAGGTGACTGCCTCGGGATCAAGTTTGCCTGGTCTGGTCTCATGGTTGGGTGAGCCTACTCCTACGTATGGGCCTTGTTTCTATCCTAGCTGGATAAGCTGGATGAGGTTATCGCTGTTGAGACCCAGGCCCGAGCAGTTCTGGGTGGATATTTGGTCCCGGCTCTTATATGGGGGTGCACCTTGTTCCACATATTTTGTTGGTTTTGTCTGGATATCTGGTTGCTCTATAATGTTTTTAAATGGCTATGAATACAGTCAAAATAGCATCTTGGAATGTCCGAGGGCTTAGGATCGGGTCAAGCGGTTGCAGGCCTTTAACCATTGTTCATTGCTTCACATTGATATCCTTTTTGCAAGAGACACATTTATGCCATGACGACACCAGGTTGCTATCCCGATCTGGTTTTTCCTAATCCTACCCTGCGGAAATTCCTGCTTTAGTAAAGGGGCAGTTCTTATTAAAAGGCATGTATTGTTTACGTAAAGAGTTGACTGTCTCAGACCCAGAAGGGAGATTTGTCCTGGTGAAAGGTACTTTAATGGTGATAATGTTGTCCTTGGTTCCATGTACGGTCCGTGGTGGAATCCGGGTTTTTACGTCTCTGGCGGATAAGTTGGCTAGCTTTCTCCCCGCCCAATTTATACTGGGGGGCGATTGGAATGTGCCCTTCTCATCTACCTTGGATAGGGATCCTCAAGATAAACGCCCACCTTCTTCGGCTCAGCGTGCTTTTTGGGACTTGAGTTCGATGCTGGGCTTATGCGACCCCTGGCGGCTCGCCAATCCTTCTTGTCATGCCTTTTCCTTTCAATCCCAATCACACGGCACTAAATCAAGGTTGGATATGGTTTTAGTCAGTCTCCCTTTTCTCCCGAATATCTCTCTGTCTGGTATTGAGCCGATCATCGTAACGGATCATGCTATAGTCTGGATCCGATTGTCTTTAGATCCTGATTATTCTCGCGATTCCATGTGGCGGCTAAATACACAGTTGCTAAAGGATCACCAATGTGTTTCAGAAATTAGTTCCTGGATTTCTCTTTTTTCTGGCTGACAATTTGAACTCTACTCCAAGGGTCGATATGGTATGGGGTGCCCTGAAGTGCTATCTTAGGGGTGAAATCATTAAAATGGCCTCCTTCAGGAAGAAGACACGGTTGGCTAGGTCTTTAGCTCTGATGAACAAGCTAAGGGAATTAGAGATTAAATATTCTACAACTTCTTCTGTAATGGATCTTAAGGAGCTTTTGCTAACTAAGAATGAATACTTGGATCTCTTGAAGGAAAAAACAGAATACTGTTTGATGAAAACCCAGGCTAGGTATCTGGATCTTGGTGAAAAATCTGGCAAACTGCTGGCTTTGTGTCTGCGTACACTGGAAAGCTCGAGGATCATCCCTTCTTTGTTCTCCCCGTATGGTAGTGTAGTTTCCTCTCCTAGAGATATTGCGCATGTTTTCAAGGAATATTATTCGGATCTTTATAGCCATTCCTCGTCATCCTATCCCATCTCGGTTGTTAAAGGAGTATTTGAAAGGAATAGATATCCCTTGTCTATCAGAAGCCCAGCAAGCTAGTTTGCTAGTCCCTATTTCAGCTGAAGAGATAAGGAGTACCATTGTCTCCTTGGTAACGGATAAGGCGCCGGGGCCGGATGGTTTCCGCAAACTTCTATAAGGTCTTTGCTAAGGATTTGGTGCCCATTCTTCTTAAATTATATAATTACTTGTCTGTCCTCTGAGATTGACCCTGCCCTGTTCGAGGCTACTATAGTCTTAATTCCCAAAGCTGACAAAACTCTCACTGACCTGGCCAATTACCGACCCATTTCTCCAAAACTATGACATGAAAATTCTGGCCAAAATACTTGCTGCTGAAAGGATCAAGAAGGTCTGGTCGGGCTGTTGAGCCCTGAGCAGGTTGGTTTTGTACCGGGAGGTCGGCGGCAGATCACTTGAGGACTCTGTCGCATATTCTCAGTATGCCCAAACCGCTACATGTCCGTTGCTCTGATCTCTTGATGCTGAAAGCTTTAATCGGGTTGATTGGTCCTTTCTGTGGTCAGTAATGGAGGGAATGGGCTTTCCAACTTCTTTTTTGAATATTATTCAGATATTTTACAGTTGCCCTTCTGCTAGGATTTACTGCAATGGGGTCTTATCCTCTTCTTTTCGCCTTTTTGCTGGCACCAGGCAGGGATGCCCTCTTTCTCCTTTACTATTTAACTTATTTCTGGAGCCTTTGTTGGTCAAACTTAAGTCGTCCCCTCAGGTGAGAGGTATTATGCTACAGCAACAGGAATTGGTTCTCTCTGCATATGCAGATGATGTCTTGTTGCACCTAACGGATCCGGTAGCATCTTTAAAGGCCGCTCTTGATATCATTACGAGTTTGGCTCCTTTTCCGTACTAGTTGAACATTTCCAAATGTGAGATTTTCCTCTAAACAGGTATAGTAATAAGCAGGACTTCCTTTCTTTTGAATGAGATGGTCCTCCAGATCAATTAAGTATCTGGGAATCCATTTTTCTACTGATCTTCCTCTTGAAAAACTAAACCTGGACAGAGTTAGAGAACTGATTAGTCAGGATTTGCAGTTGGTCAGCCCTTCCTATTTCACTTTGGTCGAATCAACATTATCAAAATGAACGTTCTTCCCCAGATTTTCTATCCGCTGAATCTGACTAATCTCTGGATCCCTCTTTCTTTTTCCAGCAGCTTCACTGGTTGTTTTCCAGCTTTATCTGGCGGGGAAGGAGTACGCTCCTATGCCAACCTATTGCTCCCTAAGGACAGGGTGGTTTACGGCTGCCTAATCTCCTGCTGTATTATTGGGCGGCTCACTTTTCTAAGATAGGGAGATGGTTTTCCACGGGTACGGAGATCCCCTGTCCAATTTGGCTTCAGCTTGAATGGGCCTTTCTTTCTGAACTTAGATTGGACATGTCTGCCTTATTTTATGTGCTCCCGAAGGCTCTTTCACAGTTGGTTCCGGACAACACAGTGATAGGTTCTATTAGGTCATGGGTACAATGTCTTAAGTTTTTTCCGATTTCTAGTGAACTGGATTTGGGACAGCCAGTGGTCCTTAATCCTAACATTAGATTAGGGAACTCTTGGATCATGCCAAATTGGCTCCCACAATTTAAGGATGCCAGAGTTGAGTATCTGTTCGACCAAGATTCGCTTTTACGTCAGATGATATTCTAGAAAAATTTGATATACCAAGCAAAGGGGTTTTCAAGGTCTATCAGCTTCGGCACTTAATGGGCAGTAAATTTGGTACCACCTTCAGACAATCGGTTGTGCACCCCTTTCTCTCTAATATTATCAGTCTTGCCTCCCAGTCTCATGCTATCTCGTTAATCTATTCTTATCTTCTGAATTTTAGTTCTCAGGAAGGCGTTGAAGGCCCTTCGGTCTGGACACATCTTCTCCCTGATGCTGTTCCGGCCTGGACCAATATTTGGAGCAATTTACACAGATATCATACCCAGGATAGGTTGCGATTAACACAGTACTATATTGTGAATAATCTTTACTATACTCCCGTTAAACTCTTTCAGCGTAAGATGGTTTCCTGTTCGGATTGTTTTAGGTGCTCGCAAGCTGAAGGTAACTTAATTCACATTTTTTGGGAGTGCTCCAAAGTTGCCCCATTGTGGTCCCTGATCCGGGAGAATCTGGATCCCCTTCTGGGTCTGAGCAGGTTTTTCTGTCCGGAAGTTTGTGTTTTGGGCGATTTTTCTTATGTAGATAGTGTGGAACGCCGATATCATATGGCCTTGGTGTCCATGGCGGTTAAGAAGCTGGTCCTAAGACATTGGACGGACCAGTTGGTTTTATCATATGCTGATTGGTTGAAGGAGATAGTGTCGTATCTTCAATCAGAGAGGCTGATAGCCAGTTTTAAAGATCGTATGGATTTGTTTCTTAAAAGATGGGATAAACTCCAGACCTTATGTTTGCTTTAATATTATGGCTTGGCGACCTGACCCTTTTTGCCCTCATTTATCATCTATTATCTGTTTATTTGTAGATTTTAGACTTCTTTTGATGCTATGCGATTTAAGATGCTAAAGTTAGGGTACCTTATTATAGGTATACAGTGATATCCAGAGTTAATGGGGTTTTTTGTCCTTTGTTGGTGCACCCAATCGGGAATGGGGGGGGATGTTCTTTGAGGGATTTTATATGTTGATGACTATATGTTTTATTCGGTCTGTGGATGATTAGGTGGGGGGGTGGTTTCGGGGAGGATATGGGGGGATTTTTCTAGGGGGGAGGAGGGGGGAGTTGGGTACTTTGGTTGTACTGTATATATGCGAATTCTCTGTTTATATTTTTGGATTGCTATGTACTTGTTTTGTGTTTTTTAGTGTTTTCTTTTGTGTTTCTATTTGTCCTTTTTGAAACCAATAAACTTAAATTTCAAAAAATAAACGGTCTGAGGCTACTACTGTGTCCTGATTCCATCACGACTGATTTTGAGCAGGCTGCTGTGAAATCTTTTTCTCCTGAATTTCTACAGCTGAAGCCAGAGGCTGTTTCTTTTCACCTCTGTCAAACTATTTGGCAAAGATCCGAGAACTGCCTGACATTCATCAGTGGTATGTGGCTTCTGAGGATTTTGTTCTACAAGTCCATTTACTTCTAGTTTTAGCATATGTGCCACCCGCTGACGCTCTGACTGTGTTTGACAGTATGAGGAGCTGGTTTTTTGTGACCCATAAGGACATGTTGGAGCCTCTTATGGACTACTTTGAGGACACCTGGTTTGGGCATCCAATGGGTCATTGTGGTCGCTGCCAACCCTTATTTCCTACTGATTTCTAGAACTGCTATGATGCCAAGTGTGGACTACCTTGGACAATGAATTTGTGGAAGGCTGGCACTGAAGTTTTAATAACTCACTTGAGGCCAGTCATCCGACTATTTGGAAGTTCACTGATGTACTGAAAGCAGAGCAGAACATGAATGATCTTAAAATCGAACAATACATTTCTGGGCCTGACTCACCTCTGCCACAGAAGAAGTATCGGAATACGGCAAAGCAGATTTCTACATTGGTGCAACAGAATGGGAAACAAACTGATTATGATTTTCCTATGGCATAATGTATACTTTTCAACTGTAGGTTTAATGCACTGATATGCTCATGTGCATTCATCGCTTTTTGCCCTATGTGCTTTGTAATTTTCATGCTCACTCATAATAAAAAGTTTTAATGATGCCCTGTTCAAATCAGTGAGAGTACAATGTTCTTGAAATGCCTGTGCACTGCTTTTAATTATCTTTTTCCCCTGGTTTGGGGAGGACTCTTCCCCCACAGCGTCTGCCTTGACTTCGCCCTTCCTGGTGCCATGAACTTACCTCAACTCTGTCCTCAATACCACTTGCCACCTCTGTCCCTCCTTACACCGCTCATGACCAGGCCCGGAGGAGCGCCAACAACCGGGTTGGGTCTGTGAACCGGCTGTCATTGTGCCAGAGCATATTTCCCTGTATTTCAGTGGGAGACATGACATGCAATGACATCAATGCACGTACGCTGACGTCTGGCATGTCTACCCCTCCCCTGCTCTGTATCTCGGCTTGCAACACCACCTGGCCTCCACCAAGGGTCAGTCAGTCTCCGAGCTCTTAGTGACTCTCGATTCCCACCCCTCGCCAAACCTCCAATGCCTTGAGCACATTCTGAACCCAAGTTGCCGAATGCGAAGCAGTAGTACTATCGCTGCACTGGTGGGCAGCACTCAGTAAATGTTATGAATAGTATGTAGGAATTAGGAACTGGATGCTTCAATCCAAGGGTGCCACACCTTTCTAAGAAATACAGAACAGGGTGTAATGGCATGTGCGGAGAAGCTACTGATGCTGGAGACATCTTGGCAGCATGTTGCCTATTACAGAACACAACAGAAGATGAGATGTTGCCCTCATGTCAGCTTGTCATGCCCAAATCAGTAAAGCGTAACAGTTTATTTAAATGCCTGTGAGCTGATTTTCCACTAACATGTTCCAAATTTGGTTCCATGTCTTTCTCTGTCGCTGGTCCCATACAATGGAACTGCCTCCCAGCTGCTCTTTATTCCTGCCAGAAACCTAGCACTTTTAAAGAGGCAGTTATATTCCTACTGCTGGACTGCGCTATAGGGCCTGTTCCTAGTCAGATCACCCTTGACCTGTCTTCTTGCTCTTCTGGCACTTGAGCCTATCCTGCTGCTCTAGTCTCGTACTGTTTAGATGCTTTGTATTATCATTTTAGTTGCACAATTCTGTTAAATTAGGCACTCCGTGTTGCTGTAACTGCTCATTTACTTGTCATTCGTTACCTGTATAGTTTGCTTGTTCCTTGTTTAACTATGTACTTGTAAATTGCTGGATTTTGTCATCCAATACTGTACTGTATTCTCCCGGGTCGTACCTGAAAATAGGCACATGTGTATTTAGTGTACCTCACCCGGTCAACAAAATCTAATAAATAAATAATGCTGTTTAGCTTTTAGCGGCTTATCCAAGATGCAGTTTTTCTTTGCAGCGCCTTAATGACTGCTTTTAACCACGATGTTTTTTATTGCGCTGAGTTGACATGGAACCGCTTTTAAAGGCACACGCTCCCGTGAGGTCCTGGCACCTCTGGCACAGACCCATCAGCAATGAATGATGAAGATATTCTGGACGATCAAAATTTACATTGAATATGTAATTTTCACTTATTTCCTGTCCCTTTCTCTATCCTACCTAACTCCACACATGGCAGGCATATTGCAGGAATACAACAGCTACTGTACATTTGCTTATGCTAGACAGAGCAGGTGGCTGGATAAAAAAAACTGTACTTGTAGTTTCCCACTTTCATCTCGCTACCAAACTTTCTCCTGCTTCAGAATTACACATATGCCAAGCTGATTCACTCAATCTTGTGAACTACCTATCTTCACACATGGCAGGCACACAGCAGGAACACAACAGTCATCAGTGGTATACAAAAGATGGATCGAGTAGATGGATCTGTTTCCTTCTCTCACTCAGACAACTCCTGCTCATGTTCCAAGAGCAAACTAGATACAAGCACAGCATAATTAAATCAAAACTATTCACACACTACTAAAACTGTAAAACAAAAAGTGACATATGGCCTTCTTAGAAAGTTGTGGGTGAGTGGGAAGGTGTAACACAACTACACGTATTACCAGTTAAAAACCTCCAACCATGGAAAGTACAGCAGGAAAATTGCTATAAAGCAAGGCAGTAATACAAGCAGTTGTAAGGACTAAGTTACAATGTTAACACATAAGCATTACCATTATACTGGGCACTGACAGTCTTTCCTAGTCAGTGTTGGTGCTCGCTGAAAAATAACATTGCCACAAAATGACCTCGTAATGGTAAAGTGCAGAAACATTATTATGCCACATTAGGCAAAGACTGGTGATTTACCAGATTATTATCATAATCCTGATGATCATACCTTATTGCATATGAATACTCTACATTCACTAAAGTTCACGTGAACAATCAATAATTGTTTGTTTTTTATTTTCACAGCTGTTTGCTGAAATTTCACATTCCCACCAAGTGGATATTGACAGGAAAAGTCATGGTGGAACTGGAATGTTTGCTGACAAAATAATCAAGGAAATGAAGAGAAAGAAGATGGGATCAAGTCTCCTTCAGTTGTATGATGAAGTGCTTGAAAGAGATTGATGACACAGATCGAGGTATGAAGCCAACAAGATGATTAAGAATTCATTCTCCACTTGCAACTTTCACACAAAATACATAATACCACATACATAATTCAGCTGGTGTGCAGGAGGCAGCGCAGATATAGGGACTTTCAGTCAGGCACTCCAGGCTGAGGACACTCTGGTCTGTGCATTTTGCCTTAACAAGTCCTTTTACTCTCACTGCAAAGTGTTCTAGGCACAAGCACAGCAACATATATATATATATATATATATACATACCTCTCAACTGTCCCTGATTTTCAGGGATATCCCTGATTTGGACTCAACATTTTCCTCTGTCCCTCGTAAAATGTGTGTTTCTGTGACAGAACACTGGGGATTAAAAGCACAAAATAATGTCAAACATTAAAGTTGCAGACTTGTTCTTCTTCAGAAAATGCATCTTATCACAAATCCCTTTATTCTATCAGCTTTCTAAGTGAATAGTACCAGTTTTTAAGATGTGTCCCTGATTTGAGGTCTTTGTCCCTGATTTTTTTAAGCCTTGTCCCTGATTTATGGGGCAAGAGGTTGAGAGGTATGTATATATATATATCTCTCAGCCTACCCTGTTGCAGTGGTTGGCAAACTCCCCATATCCTCTTCCTTAGGCAGTATGCTGATGTATATTAAAGCTTGGAATTCAACACACAAATAATAGGCCCATCTCTTACCAGTATCAGCCACTCAAACTCATTCCTGATGTAACCACCCACCGGCCACTTGTTTAAAGAGAAAGCACACCTCCCATATTTTCTGTTTGGGGTAAGAGAGGGGTGGGGTACAGGGGCTGGAAGTATAGCCTAGAGGTTAGAGAAATGAGCTGTGAATGAGCTTGATACATCCAGCAGACAGACCTGGGCCTGATTCCCACAACCTCCACTTGCATACTGTGTCACTCTGAGTAATTCACTTAACCTCCCCAGTGCTCCTGGGTCACCTCTGAAAACAGGCACTTGCGCCTAGTGGGCCTTACCCGGTGAACAAAATAAAATAAAGAAACAATATTACACATATGACCATCACTAAACCAAGGTCATGCAGAGAGAATTTTGCTAGGGACAATGATAGGTCTGAACTTCTGGAGGGGTACCCAGTAATTTCACACAGGAAGCAGTAACAAGAATGTCCAAACCAGGGTGGGGTTCTAGAGTGTGGCTTTATTCCAAAGAATAGTACACAACAGCAAAGGTGAACCCCAAGGGATTACACTTCATGCAAGGCAATACAGAACAACAAAAAATCTATAGCGAACAGAAACTCTATCCATACTACATAGGATTTAGGACTCTTCAGTGGCAAAGCCTCAGCTGAAACACACATTTCTTCTAGTGGCACTGGCCACAACTTAGAACATTTCCCTTATGGTATAGGATTTAAACATTTGGAAATGTGGCAACTGGCCACAATGGAGCACACTGGTGCTCAAAATTAGAACAACCCACACCAGGGGGTAAACTTTCTTCAGGCGCTGGCCACCATGTCCTGAATAAGCAGGGCCCTTATAAAACCTGTAGTGCTGAACTGGTCACTCCATATGGGGACTGCCCACCTTTTACTTCCATAGTCCATACCCAGCCATTCTTTCAGAGTTACACCTCACCATTTAGTAAAACAGTAGAACTATGCATCTTGGAATAACTGTCACATTCATCAATAGAAATAGACTACTTCTGAGTGTAAATTAAAGTCCTGAACAATGTGCCAAGTCTCACTGGGGATTCCACAATTATCAGCCAACTTTAAGAAAGGATGTGAACAGTTTCAAACTAGAACAGGACTTGGTGCATATTTCCCTTTGTCAGAGTACACCCCAAAAGAAAACACAGGTACATTCCTCCTGGGATACCCAAAGTCAGATTACTCACAGTTGTACACAAACAGGCAGCCTTAATGTTCTGGATCAAAGTCAGACTGCCCCTCGGATCCATTCTGCAGTCCTCCTCATCTCACAGGGGATGAGAAAACAATCAGGAACTCCTGCTAGACAGTTTCCACCACTTTTACTGGCAGCCAGATGGTTCTCAGCACTAGGGTGAAAAAATAGGCTTTCCTCACAGAGCCCACACTGCAGCCCCTCACCTCCAACTGCTCACACTGGCTGCTGACACAGAACTGAAAATTCTAAAGTTCCCTACTCACAGCTAGCTACCGTGGCCTATGCTGCTGTGAAAGTTCTAAATGACATCACCTCTCTCAACTCAGCTGAGACCACATAACAGAGGGAGCAGGTGAAACCATTTAACTAGTTATTCACCAGCTGCCTTCCCTACCTAGCACTGATACTGATGGGATTCTAGTAACCCCAAGGGACTGGGTTGTTACACTTGCCCCTAGCGGGTAAATGACTGTCCTGATCATTTCTCCACACAGCACCAGGCCATCCTACCTCTGTGTTACCTACAGGAAGGGTGATCAGGCCCTCCCTACCATGTGCCAAGCACAGACAGGCGATAATAAAGGCACAGAGGTCGGCTGATGAGACTTCAGCCCCTATCCTACAATCTATCTATGGATATTCAATGGCTCCAAGAAGACTGCTTGATGCATACCCTAATAGACCAGAACTGAGTTCCCTACTGCAGCTCACAACCACAGCCTGTCTATCCCCCTAGCCCTCTTAGGGAAAATCTATCTGGCCAGGCTGCCCCTCAGGAACCTCTCCCCAAGCTCCCATTGTATCTGCAAACAAAAACAACAAGAACAACACATTGCAATGCATTACATTTCCTGCACTTTTCCCACAACCTCACACCTCTGGAGAAGAAAAAGCATGTTAATACCCTGTTAACCACAAACAATCCTAAATTTGTAAGAAAAAAGAGGAACTTGGCTGAGGTCCCATATCCTCTTCTTTTCTTCCTCAGGAACACGTGCAAGACAGGAAAACAAAACACTTCCTGCATACCACACAGAGCCTATACCTCCACCTGAACACCAGAGAATCCCAAAATATTTTTGACAAAAGTAAAACAAAAGCGGAAAGCAGACATTTATACAACACATTTTGGGGGTGGGGGGTGGAATGCCCTAAACTGACCATACTAGTGACAGAATGTTGTTGCCCAAAGGCAGGGCCCATAAAAGAGTCTCTGCTGGGCCGGAGCCTGCTGAAGAACAGTCCTGGAACAGGGCAGAGCCTAAAAGCACTGCAATCCATGGGGAGAGTCTTTGTGGACAACTCAAACAGTTTGTGGTCAGTCTGCCAGTGTACGGTGTGTTGTGCAAAGTCAGTTAGAAAATAGAAAAGTTGATACCCCCAGCTCAATCATGCTTTATTAAGAACAGAAGTACTACAGATAACATCCGTAAAACTATTCTTCTCCAGGAATATGTACGTACTAGAAGAATCCCATCTGTTTTCATTAGTCTAAATGCCGAGAAGGCTTTTGATCATGTCCTTCGCCATTTCTATGGGAGACCCTTAGGTCATTTCACTTTCCTTCCTCATTTATTACTTCCTTACCAACCTATAGAGGTCCCCTAGGGCCTATATTCGTTAATGGTAATTTATCCTCCCCAATCAGATTGACCAGAGGCACAAGACAAGGATGCCCCTCTCCTACCTTTTGCATTATATTTGGAACTCCTGGCGGCAAAATTGAGGAGCGTGGCATCAATAGCGGGGATTCCAATAGCACAACAAGAACATAAGATCATTATGTTTGCTGATGATATCCTGCTAACCCTAATATCCCCAACCACATCAATACTGAAAGCCTGGCAAATATTCAGAAAATATGAGAAAACAGCAGATTTCAAGTTAAATACAACAAAAACGGAAATTCTGGCCTTTAATTTTACCCCCCCCAACAATTAAACAAAGGCATTCCCCTTTAAATGGCAGACTACTAAGATAAAATATCTAGGTATCCATATTCCTCAGGACCCGGAGGTCCTAGAGATTATAAACTATGACCTCTTACGACAACCATCCAATCCGATCTTGAGGTGGTCCAGTTCCTAATCCCTTTTCACCAATGGATAGAAATTGTCCGCACGAACATACTTCCCAGATTACTATACTTAATCCAGAACATTCCCTTTTTCCCAGCAACATATTATTTTAAGTCTTGGGACAGAGTGATATCAGCCTTTGTGTGGGGTAATGGACGCCCAAGGATACAACTGTCAATACTTAAACTATCTCTAGCCCACGGAGGGTTTAACCTCCCAGAATTTAAATGATATGCCAAAGCAGCGTTTCTTAGGATAATGCTGATTTGGCTAACAGAGACTAATTCGACCCCTTGGAAAGAAATTGAATTCCACTTAAATGACTTATATGATATCCAAAAGATTCTCCTCTCCTCAGAGGACAGCTCACTGTCACCCACTGTATTTACAGGCATTACGGCCCAAGTTTACAAATGCTGGAAACGGATGAGGCAATCGGAACCTATCCGTACAATATATGAATACATCAAGTTAATTTCAGAGGATGATACCTTTGCTCCTGTACACATGGACTCCACATTCCACAAGTGGAGAGGGCTAGATCTCTCTAATTTTTTGCAATTTATGTCCCCTCAAGGGATTTTCCCCTTTGAGAAATTACAGTCCCAATATAACCTCTGTAGATCAGATTTGTTCCAATATTTCCAGGTTAGGAATCATATACTCCGGAATTGAAAAATTCAACCTAAAATCCCTTCACCAACCCCAGATCTCATCAAACTGTACATGGAAGCTATAAGGGGGAATTTGGGAAAGCACTTTATTGGGACCATATATAAGGGTTTGAGAAAGGAACAACTAGAATCTACTGCTTCCATACTATAGGAATGGAATAAAGATTTACAGTTAGATATATCTATGGAGGAGTGGTTGGGCGGCTGCTCAGTGTGGTTAAGACCACCTTCTCTCCATTATGGAGGGAATTTGCATGGAAATGCCGCTCTCGCTTCTCCCAAGCTCCTACTCAAGTTCCTCCCGGAACAATATGGGGTCTGTTGGCGAAAATGCAGATGTCCAAGGGCCTCGCTGGGACACATTTTCTTGCAGTGCCCCTGCTTAATGCCCTTTTGGTTATTACTACAAGCAGAATTCACAACCCTAATGGGACAGGAGGTTGAACTAACAGCCGAACAAGTTCTGCTAGGGATCTTTCTAGACCACTGTGCCCCATGGAAGAACACTCTACTACCTGCTGGCCTCCTAGCAGCAAAAAAAATCTATCACGCGCAGACGGATGACTACCACAGTTCCAACTATTACAGAATGGAGATCTATTATGTCTGATCTTTATTCAATGGAAAGTTTTAATGCTAAGATTTTAAGTAAAGCTCCATCTTATATGATGTAATGGCAGAGATGGGTGTTCTACTAGGGTTCAGTGGACCCTCATTTTTGCTCTTAAAACAGTTACAGTCCATGGGGAGCCAGTTCAGAAGTCCAAGGAAAAATCAAAGAGGGTGGGATGGGAGGGCAGAATTTCATTATAACAGGTTAGTTCCCAGTAGGAGGGAGGGAACTCTATCGCCCCTGAGATAACAAGATTCGACAAAACCTAATAACTACTCCAGGGAAAGCTCAGCTATAGAGATGGAGCTTTTGCTTGAGAATGCATACTGACATAAAGGGTTACCATGGCTTTGATACATTTTTTGTGTCCTCTGGGTAGATAAAGTAAAATGTATACTGACGATTTTTATAATTTGACTGTAACCAAGTAATAGATTGATGTGATAATGTGTTCATTGACTCAAGTGTGAACAAAATGATTCAATAAAAAAAAATATAAAAAAAAGAAAATAGAAAAGTTGGTCTAACCAGTTCCTTGAAGACCAAAACAAAGGATCACCTTAGTTCTCCAAGCTGAGGACCCTCTCCCTGCAGACCAGACAGCATCTTCGGATACAGCTGGGTGGGGTCATCTGGAAACCAAACGATGGAATAGGAAAACAGCTGGTTTGCTGTCATCTGAAAAAACAGGCAATGAAACAGGAAAACACTGGGTTGATGCCATCTGAAAGGCTAGGCAATAAAAATGGGAAAACACTGCTGGGTTGATTAATCTGGATGCACCTGAAGAATCCTGAATATCAGTAGAGCTGCACCTTCCTCCTTGGATACTGCTGCTGCTGGATGACAGACACTGGGCTGCCACTGCTCACTTCCTTCTAGGCATGCTTGGCATATTCACAGGAGTGGCACCATTAAGGGTAGTACCACTGGTGAGGTGCAAGAACTAGTAGTAGTAAAACTTTTTTTTATACAGGAAAACGAATCTTTAGACCGCTGGCCTAGCTTACAAGATTGTCCTGTTTTCTACAGGTTGCCTAAACATTTAAAAACATTAAGTACAAAACACAGAATAGGTACTAACATTCACAATAAATATATGTAAATCACTCATCAAAATTCAATAACATTCTCCAGACTTCTAGTGATCATCCAAAACATTTACATGAAAAGAACTTGGTTTAATTAATTCCTGCATAAACTGGCTGTATGGTGGAAATGTGTGTGCTTGGTTAGGTAAAATATTCCAATGTTTCACTGCTTGGTAACGTAATGTCTTTTCCCCATATTTATTTTTAGAAGCCACAATACAGATTTTATTTTGGTAGCTTGATCTCTTTAATCTTAAATCAAACTGATAGCACCCTCCAAATAAGTTTTTGTTTATGTAATGCTCAGGACTATCTACGTAATATTTATAAATCAACTTTTGCCATTTCGTGGCACATCTTATATCAAGAGGTAACCATTTCAAAGAGGTCAACAAACTGCAGTGATGTGTTCTTGGACTACACCACAAAACATACCTTATGATCCTGTGGTACACCCTATTTAAGTTATTTAATGATATTTTATTTGTGGTATGGTACAAGGTCCCCATAAGTCAGTACCGGAATAATCAATTTTTCAGCAACCCTTTGTCTACTGTTTTCGTTAAACACTTAGTTGTTCTTCTAAGGGCTCCCACCTTTGTGTACCCTTTCAATCAACACCCCTGTATGTTTCAATAAAGTCATATTCTGATCAAAAATGATACCCAAATAGGTGTAGTCAGTCATTTGTTCTAAAAATACATCATTTTTCACTTTTATTTGTAACTGTTTGTTTCCCTTTGAGTTGGACCCAAAGTATAACACTTTAGTTTTTTTTGTATTCATCATTAGGCCAGACCTGGTGAACCACTCCCCATGCTGTCAAAATCCAACTGTATTTTGGTTTCAAGTTCCCTGTTATTTCTACCTGTTGCTATTAAAGCGTTGTCATCTGCATACAACCGTATGTTTGAGTGCTGTATAACTTGTGGGAGACTGTTGTTAAAAATCAGAAATAACAGCGGTCCTAAAATAGACCCCTGTGGCACTCCCCCAGTTACTACCCACTTTTTTGAGCTTAACCCATTTATTGAAACATACGGAGTGTGACCCACCAGGTAAGATTTTAACCAGTCCTTGGACCTACTGTAAACCCATATTTTCAGCTGTTTGTAACAAAAGGGTGGTTCACCAGGTCAAGGCATATAAATCCACAACCACCACTGCAGTTTCCAAACCTCATGCAGTGATGTGTTCACTAGGTCATTAAACTCCAGCAGTGCCGATGTGGTAGAGTGACCTTTTCGGAAGCCTGACTGTCATGGTGTAATTAAACTGTGTTTCTCTAAATACTCCATCATTTGTATATGTACATGTCTCTCCAAGCATTTAGCCAGGATAGACAGTAGTGCAATTGGCTTGTAGTTATTTAGCTCAGTAGTTTGACCCCCCCCTTGAATATGGGGGTGATTTTACTCACCCTCAACTAATGTGGAAAGTAACTTTCTTGTAGACTTCTATTAAATATGTTAGTCACAATGGGTGCAATTTGTTTAGCAGCTATCTTTAAAACTCTCCCCTCAAGAAAGTTCGGCCCCACTGACTTATTGACATTTATTTTTATTAATCCTCTATAAACCTCAAATACTTTTAAGATTTCAAACTGGAAAGGTGGATGTGATCTGTAAAATTTACTATATTTTGCTGTTTTTGTGGATCTGGACTTGATGCCGTCACATCAAGACCTGGTAGGTCCACAAAAATGTCATTTAGCAAGTTTACTATTTCTTGAGTGTATTTTACCAAACTTTCGCCAGTCTTGAGGGTGTAGTTTGTTTTAACTTCTTGCCCAGGTTTAGATAATAAATTTATGGATTTCCAAAATTTTCTAGGATCCGATTCTTTATTCAAAAGATTTCTGTAATAAAGGGTTTTAGCCTTCTTGCTCTGTTGCCTACATCTATTTAGTTTCTGCTTAAACAGGTCCCAATCTTTCTAATTTTTTTATTATTTTTTTTTTCTTTTTTCCAATACCTGCTCTTAACCCTAATACTTTTTAGAATCTTTTCATTAATCCGAGGTAATTTTGTCAGGTGCTTCTTCTTGTTTTTTTTGTTTTTTTGGAGCATGTTTATCACATCATTTATTAAATGTCTCCGTAAAAAATTCTAGAGTTAAATCCAAGCCTCCCCCCAAATGTTCACTTCTTCAAACAAAAACCAGCTCCAGAATCACCAGGGGATCAAAGCCACAACTGTTTCGCATCCCCCGCTGCCGCAGAGCCCATGGCTAGCGATCTTTCACCTACAGGGCCCCCACTTGGTTTAACGGTCTTGCCTATGATACTATCATTACCACGAGTCTAGGGGCCTTCAAATCCAGGCTCCGTAACACTCTTGTTGCTTCCAGCACCTGCGACTGCCATGGATAGCTATTCAACACCTCTCCTCCGCTGCTCTCCCCTACCGGGCTCCTTGCCCATCGCACTTGCCCAAGTAGGCCTCTGCCCCTCCCGCACTTCTAAATCTGACAATGCCACCAGTCTGGCTGCCTCTCATCCACCCTTTGCCCCCCATCCATATTCCTTCCCTACCTTCTCCTCTCCTTCCTCATCCTCCTTGACCTCCTGTTACTGCCCCTTCTATCCTCCTACCCCCCCTTTTTCTGACCCACTCCGTCTGTTCCATGCTACATGTGTTCTTGTAACCTATTATGTGAAACCAATGTTTTGACGTGGAACCTTTGTAAAAGAGCCCTGGGCTCAAAGGTTAACTTGTAATCCTAGAATTAATTAAATAAAATAAATAAAAAATCTGGTATACGTTTATCTTGATCTCACTTCTCCCTTTCAACCTCTAGTAAAAATGCCTGTTCTGAAAAAAAATTGCATATGTCTAGCCCAAATAGTATTTACCTCCAGAGTTTTCTGATCTGTCTCTAACAAAATGTCACCCCATATTGGGTTGTGGTCTCTGGAGGCAAGAAGGAAGAACTCCTGAAGCCTCGACTTTATAGCATGAGATGCAAACAATAAATCTAGCACCATGCCCTTTTTGGTTGTGCTAGTATATCTTGTAGGTTCTTATATTTGTTGGATCACCCCAAAACAGATACAGTATCTTTTAAAAAGCCCCTTTTCTCTTCCAATTACAAGTAAGTCTCCATAAGGACAATCGTTTGTCACCTGCATCCCCTTAATTGTGTTTAAAGTTTCTTCTATCAGGTTAACTTTTGTTTTAGGTGGAGAGTAAATTACTGACAAAACATATTTAGTTTACTTACTTTTACTACTATGTTTTCTATATTGTTTTGACTTCCTCTGTTTAACAATTCAGTGTGGCATAGACTACTACCCCCTTTTTTTAACATATCCTGGTGAAACAATGTATAACCAAATATACCAAGTTCTTCATTACCTATATTTTTTACTAGCCAACTCTCTGTTAACCCAACTACATCTGGATCTTGTTCCTCAATCATGACTTTTAAAGTGTCCATTTTGTTTTGTAAGCTTCTGGCGTTATCATGTAAAATCCTAACTTTTTTAAGAACATCAGGTCCAGGGTTTATACTCTACGTCCCCACCCAGTATCAGCAATAATAAAAAGGCAACTGTACCCTGTTTTACCTGTACATTATTACCACTATATGAATTCAAAACTACTACCCTGCCTTGCTGGTTCCATATCTTCCATTTATTTGTAAACTTGTTTCTTCTTTCAGTAAAATTATCTGTGTGTTGAGTTTTAATGGTGGGTGCCAGGCAGTGTGCTCCCAGCTTTCTTTTTTGCTCTACTTTAGTGGTTAAACCTGCAAGGCAAGGTAGCAGTATACTTAATAACAACAATATATGCTTTATTAGCCCAGTACTATGACACCATCTGGGCATTCAAAGTTGATGTTGTGGAATGTCTCATTCCCTGCCTTGTCCACAATTTGCACAGTGTCCATAAACAGAGTTCTGCCCAATTTCCAGAATTTAAGTTGATCATTTATGACTCTGTCCCAGACACATTCTGCTGCACTAGAGTACACATTCTTGCTTGCCTCTTCCAACAACCAGGGCTTCCTGTTCAGTTCACTTTCCTCCCAGTCTCTATTAGGAAAGGTAGGAAAGAACTTCCCATAAATGACTTCAGCCCTCCTACATATCAGTCTCTCCTCCTTGCTACTCTTCACAAGTGTCCGGCCCATGGCCCGGCTTGGGGGTGGCCAGTCCTAGTTGAGCCAGTTCCGCATACTTAAAGAATGAAAGAACTTGTCCCCAACCATCTCTGTGGGCAGGTTACTGGAGCCTTCTTCTTCTCTCTCTGGATCCTCTGTGGCAAGAGCTTGAGGTGACTCACGGGGACCCTGAACAAAATCTTCATCCTCCTCTTCCTCACTCAGGATCTGAGCCCAGGACTGAGCAGATGTCCTCACTCCCGAGACAGTCCACTCCTCACTGGGTGTAGAGGTAGACACCTCCCAGTTCAGTGACTCTTGCAGTTTGTCCTTTTCTACTAGGCTAGGACTTGGACCCTCCTTCCATGTGTCCTCAGATCCTTCCGTTGCACTGTCCACCTGGGACACAGGCATAGAAACTCGTCTTTGTTCCTGCCCTTGCAGTAGATCCAAGCTGCTCTCTCCTACTGTGCAACACTATGGGGCTTCCCCCTACAGGTCCAACCTGGTGCTATGTGCTGCTGCTTGCAGAGTATCCTACTCTGGTCCATGTGGGAACCAAATTAATTCATGATACCCTCTCTGGCACTGTACCCCTGCTCATACCATACTTCACAAGGCAATACGAACCGTGGGTTATCAGAAACACATCCTTCCAGCCTTGAGGCACATAATGCATAGTCTTACTGGATAGCTAGGGATTGCTACATCTGGAGGCAACCCTTCACCATAGAAAGTTCTATTTCTCTTAGTGCTGCCACCTCCTCTGCGATCATAACTCGGGCATGATCCGGGTAGCAGGGATTTCCCAAAGCCGTGTCTAAAAGCAAACACTTAAAAGTTTGTTGTTACTGATTTGTTCACGTTTCCCTTTACAGTCTCACAAAATGGATGCGTGCTGCTGTGTTTACATTTGATAACCCCACCCTGTGATGGCAGTGGTAGCTCTGCTCATGCATCAAATCTGTTGCTGACTCAAAATGGTGTTTCTGACTTTTTCTGGCTACTGAAGGTTGCTCGCAACTGTAATCGATTGCACTGCTTGTATCTGTCAGCACATTCATATGATTTTAATCTCACTTTGCGATCAGCATCAAATCAAAGACTATTAACACATATTCAAAGTCACTTTCACGACACAGTATTTCCATGGCACAGGATTGCCTGTTTGCTGCAGCCTAATATACAATTCACAGTCTCTCTCTTGCTTAGAAACATTTTACTGTTGCTGAACCATTATAAATGTTCACAGTGTATGCTCAGAATTTTGTTTGCTGTCCAGCTGTTGCACCTCACAGTCCTTCTTTGCAAAACAATCACACTGATTGCACACAGATTCGGCTGGCTTGAAAAATCATAACAGTTTAATGCTCAGTAGTTGGGTTTTACTCACTGAAATCAGTCGCTGGTTTAATCTGGTGGAACTTTTCGGTCTGATGCCAATCCTGGAAGGCCTCTGGGTAAAACAGGCTAGCGGTCCCGCTGATCGTAGCAACAAATGCCATGCTCACTTTCTAGTCGGTCAGACAATGGGTTGAGCTGAAGTTTTTTTTTTTCTTTACAAATTATAATGTTCACAAGCCCTCGATGGTTGATCCTGGTCTGACCAGCTCACACGCCACTCACTCTCTCTTCCTCAAACCCTCACTGCACACAGAAGCTGGCTCGGGGCGGGACTGATTGCAGTCACACCAATCACTCAACACCATGCAAATGAGCCGCTTTCTCTCTCTCTCTCTCTCTCTCACTCTTCCTTCACGGCAATCATCAAGCAGGAGCAAATTTAAACTGCAAACTGTAACTTTTTTTCACGGCTGCAATTTAAGCAGCAGGAGTGCTGTTTTGACTATTTTCTCCACAGATTTTGGAAATTTCTTTAGCTACTCCTCAATCTGCACGCTAAAGCACATGAAACTTCCAGGGCACATTCTCTCTCTGTTTCCTAAAGTCCACACTACTTTTGACATTGGAAAGTTGCAATTTATAAAGCTCTGTAAATGTTCTGTCTGCAGAGACAAGGACTGACACTTTCTGGCTTTACTGTCCATTGTTAGTTGGCAAACACACACACACACTCTCACAGCAGCACTCTGTTGTTTCTGTATTAGCAGGCACGTAAGCAGCACATTTGGATGGCACTCTCCTGGGCAGAATCCTTTGTGCAAAGCTTCCTTTCCTGTTTGGGGATACCATGCTACCAGACAGACAAACACTAGCCATACCCTCAGCAAAATCTCTGGCTCTCAAACTAAACATCCTTGGATGAGACCCCATTTTGTAACCCCCACTGGCCACTTGTTTAACTAGAAAGCGCACCTCCATATTTTCTGTCTAGGGTAAGAGAGGGGTGGGGGTACAGAAGCAATATTACACATATGACCATCACTAAACCCAGGTCCTGAGGAGAGACCTTTTGCTAGGGGCTATGTTAGGTCTGAATATCGGGAGAGATACCCAGTAATTCCACACAGGAAGCAGTAAACAGAATGGCCAAACCAGGTTAGTTCTAGAGTGTGGCTTTATTCCAAAGAATGGCACACAAAAGCAAAGGTGGACCCCCAAGGGTTTACACTTCATGGCACAAGACAATGCAGAACAACAAAAAGTCTGTAGAACAGAAACCTAAACTTCCTATATTGCATAGGATTTAGGACTCTTCAGTGGCAAAGCATCAGCTGACACACATTTCTTCTAGTGGCACTGGCCACAACTTAGAACATTTCCATATGGTATAGGATTTAAACATTTGGAAAGTGGCAACTGGCCATGATGGAGCACACTAGTGCTCAAAATTAGCACACCCACACCGGTGGTAAACTTTCTCCTCAGGCATTCACCACCATGTCCTGAAAAAGCAGGTGCCCTTACAGAACCTGTAGTGCTGAACTGGTCACTCCAGATGGGAGATTGCCCACCTTTTGCTTCCACAGTCCATACCCAGCCATTCCTTCAGAGTTACACCTCAACATTTAGTAAAACAGTAGAACTATGCATCTTGGAATGACTGTCACATTCAGCATTAGAAATACACTACTTCTGAGTGTAAATTAAAGTCCTGAACAATGTGCCAAGTCTCACTGGGGACTCCACGATTGCCAGCCAACTTTAAGAAAGGATAAGAACAGTCTCAAACTAGAACAGAACTTGGTGCATATTTCGCTTTGTCAGAGTACACCCCAAAAGAAAACATAAGTACATTCCTCCTGGGATACCTAAAGTCAAATAACTCACAGTGGTACACAAAAAGGCAGCTTCATTGTCCTGGATCAAAGTCAGGGGATTGCCCCTTGGATCCATTCTGCAGTCCTTCTCATCTCACAGGGGATGAGAAAAAAACAATCAGGAACTCCTGCTAGACAGGTTCCACCACTTCTACTGGCAGGCAGATGGTTCTCAGCACTATGGTGAGAAAAATAGGCTTTCCTCATACAGCCCACACTGCAGCGCCTCACTCCTCCAACTGCTCACACTGACTGCTGACACAGAACTGAAAATTCTAAAGCTTCCCACTCACAGCTAGCTACCGTGGCTTATGCTACTGTGAGAGTTCTAAATGACATCACCTCTCTCTCAACTCAGCTGAGACCAAGTAAACAGAGGGAGCAGGTGAAAACCATTTAACTAGTTATTCACCAGCTGCCTTCCTTACCTAGCACTGACACTGATGGGATTCTAGTAACCCCAGTAGACTGGGTGGTTACACTAATATTCTGACATCATGACATTTTTATATCAACACCCAACTGGTATCCTAAACTCTATGGCATTGTGTCATTCTAATCTCTACCCAATGACTGCAAGAGGTACAACTAGTTAATATACTTTTTGGTTTGGAACTCTAATACATACCTCTCAAGTGTCCCGGATTGTCCGTGAAGTCCCGGTTTCGAGCTGACCGTTCCGCCGTCCCGCATCCCCGCGCCATTGTCCCGAGAAACGCCAACTCCTCTCAGCCACGCGGTCTCCAAAGCCGAATGAGGACTGTTTCCCTCAGTCTACATTTTACTGCTGCACCACCGGGGCCTGTATACGTCGCACGTGGTGACGTAGGGACAACTCCACCAATCATGGGGTGTATTCGGCGTCCGTTGCTGTTTTGGCACCCCCGCCCAACTGACACTGATGATTTTTAGTCCCCTGGCCCAGCCCCGATTCCCGCCTCCCCTTCCCAATTCCCACTCAGGTCCGCAAGTGCTGCTTAAAAGCAGCTCTCCGGCAGTACTTGGCACACACTCAGCTGCCTGATCAGAACGAAGCACAAGCACAACTTCAGACTGATTGAGGAAAGAAGCTGCGATTGCCGACGAGCCGAAGTCCAGACTCCAGAGGTCTCCAGAGTCCAGCGCGAGAAATTAGCAGCAGCTCGGAGCTCCTCCAGCAAGCAAGAACTTGTGCCGCACTGCCACCCTGCCTGCCATCCATCTATGCTTTATTTCTCCGGCTCCTACATCCATTCCTGAGGACCCTGCAGCCGGCAGCCACCTACCCGACCGAGACAGACAGACCGAGGCTTGAACTTCCCCAATCCCGAGCCTGACTCCTCCAGTAGTGCCACTTGAGACCCAATCTTCCTTCCAGTCCACTTCCACTACAGTCCAGACAGTCCCGTCCATCTCCTATGAACCGAAGGGACCTTTGAGGTAAACAGATTAATGCATTATTATTAAGGGCTATGCATTCCTAGCAATTTTAGCAAACAGTAGTTGATTTTCAGCATAAGTCGTCTGTGTTAGTTGCAGTTTAGAACAGCTTTCTTTAGGTATATATATTTCTTATTTTAAAGATTTGGGAGCATTATCCCTATATTAAGGGAGTACTATGCAGTATGCAGGTTTTAGGGGTCACGGGCTCACGGCTCATGGTAGCATTTAGTTAGCTGTTTGGTATAAAATGAAAAGGATAGTATTTTAGTCACCCTCCCCCATGTAGTAGTACTGACTGCAGAAACTTACTGTATCCTTTTTTAAAAATGATGTTCCTGTAAATATATTATAAACAGTATCCGGAAGGCATGAATTGTGCTGTTTGATACAAAATCTAATAAAACGTAAGCAAATAGCAGCTGGCAGCCAGATCCAAGCTCATTTGACCCTTAATTATCATAGAGTTGGTGGATTTTTTTTTTCCTTTTAAATTGGAGCACATTAGAGGGGAGCTTAACTTGATTTTTGGGTGTAACTTGTGCTTTGTGGTGGTATTCTAAATACTAATATTTTTCAATACTGCGGTCAACAGTTCACTTAAGTCAGTGGCATGCTTAGTGACAGAAAAATTGCTGTGGAGTTGCAGGTAATCTGCCAAACGAATGTGGGGACACTAGTGTCACTGTATTTTAAATACAAGCTGCATTTTATCTCTGTCATGCCAGTTCTAGTTCATTTATTAGGTCCGTCCTCAGTGTCTCTTGCAGTCAGTCCACCCTCCTCAGTCTACGTACGTTGCTGGTTATATTTTTATATTGCATGCATGCATTGAGGTCTTTTGGTGTTAAGTAGGTTCCCAAGTTGTTTATCAAAGACAGCGATAGTGTTGGGTGGTGTGCCTGGCTTGCACAATTATTGAAGGAATTTCTGTAGATGTTATTAGGACTTTTGCAGTACAAACACTAGTACTGTCAGTGCATGCTCTCTTGTGCGGCTATCAAAGAATACTCCTAGTTGTCTGCCAAGGACTCTTTATTGTATTTTAAAGATTATGTAGACAGTACTGCTCTTTGTGTCAGTCAGTGCAACTCAGTCAGAACGAAGGCACCCATGGGTGACAAGTGTTGTGTCTTTCCTTGGGTCTGAGGTGGGAGAATCAAACTGTCAAAGAAGCCCTCCAGAGTTCCAGAGCACGGAAGAGAAAACTGAGATGAGGCAGAGAGATGCTAGCCGGTACACCACTCAAGGTGCCCATCGCATGTCTGTCAAGCGGAGCCTGGCCTGAGCCGCGTGGGCTGCAGTCACTCAGAGGGAGCCAGGACGGCTGCTGGACTGCTACTGCAACAAATCACCCCCAAAAAGAGCTGTATCACTGATGTATCAGTGAAAAGTACACTGTAAAAGAGCAGCAGCCAGCAAATCCAGCATCTATTCACCACCACTGGCTCCTCCTGGCTTGAAATGACTGGGAGGAAGTGTGAAAGACCGGACCAAGGACAGAGCAGCAACAGTTCAGTGGAGTGTTGAGACTGGGCAGCCACAAGCACTGACTGAGCACTTGAGCAGCACTTGTCTGTCTTGTCATTTTGTCTGACCAGCAGTAAACAACCTCCTCATTCTTCAGGCAGACAATCACAAAGCCCCCATTCCCTTTGCTACTTAATAATTATAGATCTGTAGAGTCTGGCAGATAATTGTAGAGCTGCAGTCTGACTGGGACTTCATGGACAATCCAGGACACTTGAAAGGTATTATGTGTATGCTTGGGTGAAAGGATTGCTGCCTAGTCTGAGCTGACTGAGCCCAGTGGTCTTAGGGGAGCGTTGGTAAGAAGCAGTGCCGCTGCGTCAAAGCCCTCCCCTGTGGGCACTGTTTAAAAGACAAAAGATATTGTCATATAATTTGTGCTTGGGGGAAAGGATTGCTGCAGGCATGAATCTGACTGTTTTGCTCTCTCCCTGGAACCGCATTATCTTTTAGTGTGTGTGTGTGGGGGGTAGTCTACTTGGTACTGCCATGGCATGGCACGCCACACAGCTTAATATAAAATGTAAGCTAGATAAACCATTGTGCTGCATAAGCCTTAATCAGCAAGAATGGGGAGAGTTTGTAAGTACTGTGAATGTGTCATTTAGGCAACATTAACAGCTTAATTTACTTAGCATAAGCTGTTGGACAGATAAAGAGAACTCCAGACTTGTTAGCAGCTCATTGTTTGTATGCTTCTGGTACAGTTGTAGGGCTGGAGAAAGGATCAGACCACACCTGCTACATTAGCAAGTCTTTATGTGCACATAATGGAAGAAACTATGGGACAGCAGAACAGTTTAAGAATCAGCCTGGATAATGTATCAGAGCTGGAAAACATTTTATTTTTATTTATTTATTTAGCTTTTGTTGACCGGGTAAGTGCACTGACTAGACAAATCCTGCCTATTTTCAGGCACGACCCGGGGGAAGGGGATACAGATGAATGCCAACTGACCTTGAACCAGATTAAGCTGTTGGTGGTATTTTTACTGAATGAGGGAAATTTGGCCAGGACACTGGGGAAATCCCCTACTCTTTTCGATAAGTGCCATGGGATCTTTAACATCCACCTGAACTACCACCAATCCAGGCAGATGGGACCTCGGTTTAACGTCTCATCTGAAAGACGGAAACATAAAGGTGGACTTGGGAGAACTGATTCAGCCTGCAGTTGCCAGCAGGAGATTTCTCTCATTTAAAGAGGTCCTGCACCTGAGGGTAACTTGTTCTGCATTTTGTCTTTGTTGCAATTTTATTAGAAAATGGACCATGATGACAACACTTTCTCCGAGGATGACATCTGCAGTGGAGGTAACATGACCCCAACCAAGAAGTCGAAGAGAAATGCTGTGTTCCAGACTGCATGGAAGATTACATTTGAATGGGTAGCAGCCAGCAGAAAAGGGCCCCTGTATGCATTCTGCAAAGTGTGTGCATCTGACATCAGCGTGAGCCATGGAGGAAGAAACTATATACAGCACCACGAATCATCACACAAGCACCAGCAGAATGTGAAACATGCTTCTGGGAGGAAGCTGAGCCACTTTTTTCCAGCTCAAAGTTCCACAAAGGTTGTGGAGGCTGAGGTGGCCTTTGTCAATCTTTTTAGCAGAACACAATCTCCTTTTCCTGTGCTGACCACATCTTGAAATTTATGAGGAAGCACTGCACAGACCAAGAGGTGGTTAAAAAATAACCTGTGGATCAACCAAATCTGCATGCATTGCACGGAAGTCCTTGGGCCAAAGTATCAGGAGGATGCAGCTGCCCAGTGTCGCCAGCTTCCATTCTGCTTGTATGTCGACCAAAGCACAGACATCGGGATGAAAAGTTATTGTTATTCTGGTGGGCTTTATGACATGAAGTTGGAAACAAATGTCATTCGCTTCCTGGACATGCCTTCTTGTGTATCTGGAACTGGGCAGGCAATGTTTGACATCGTGATGAAAACCTTAGAGCACTTCCATATCCCACTGACCAATCTGACTGCATTCTCATCCGATAATGCTTCTGCTATGATCGGGAAAAACAATTCTCTGCTTTCTAGGCTGAAGCAGGTCTGCCCAAATATCATAAACATGGGATGTCTTTGCCATCTGGCAGACCTGTGCACCAAATCCGCCGTTAAAGCAATTTCATCACCAGTTGAAGAGTTAATTTCAGACATTTACTGCCATCTTTCTTCAAGTTCTCAGAGGCAACAGCAGTTAAAGGAGTTCAGTTTGTTTGTGGACATTGAGCCCTTGAAAATTATCAAACATGTGCCTACAAGATGGCTCAGCTTGAGCAAGGTTGTGCAGTGAATGGTGGACATGTGGCCAGCTGCTGTCCTACTTTATGTCATGTGAGCCCCGAGGTGCAAAGTCCAACTCATAGCAGAGCGGTTAAGCAGTCAGGAAATGAGGATGACTTTTCTTTCTTAAAATATGCAATGGTGCCCCTATGCCAATTTAACAAAAGCTTACAGAGCAGGGAGAGTCAGCTAATGACTCTTCATGGGAAATTAGCAAAATGGTTCAGTTGTATTCTAGCAGACTTCTTCTTCCCAAGCAGCAGTCAGTTTATTTAATGAATGCAAACTACATTTCTCGATAAGGCAGAGAATTTCCTCGCCTTCAGGAAACTCGGGTTGGACCAGAAGTGGAAGATTTCATCAAAGAAAATGAGGATGCTATTGCTGGAACAGCGGCTGAAACCAACATATACAGGAAGGCAAGAGCTTTCTACACAGCAGTTCTGAGAAAATGCTGACCAAATTTCCATTGAACAGCAAGCTCTTGAAAAGTGTGTCCACTCTACTCAATCCAGCTTTAAAGCTGAAGATGTCAGGGATGGTTGTTGTGGACTTGGGAAGGCAGCTGGGCATTTGTACTACATCAACTGAATGTGACCAGCTGCTAGATGAGTTTGGCATATATCAGTTTGCTGAAACATTTCAGGAGGACAGCCAACATTTGCCACAAACGCCTCTGCTCTAAAATACTGGGGGAAGGTTCTTTGCCAACTCACTGGAATGTCTGAACAAAACATACCAATGTTCAGACGGTTAATGCAGACAGTGCTGTGCTTACCACACTCAAATGCAGAACCAGAGTGTGCTTTCAGTATGGTAAGGAAGGTGAAAACAGAACTCAGACATTCTTTAAATACAAAAACTCTAAATTCCTTACTTGCCATAAAGTTTAATGAAGACAGAGAATGTTTTGATGTACAGCACTCCAAGGATGTCCTTGAAGCAGCTAAGAAGGCAACACACTTCTATAACCGAGAACATGATGGCACCTCAAAATGACACTAAAGTTTACCCATTAGGGATGTGTGTATGGAGTGCAACAACAAGTTTTGGACTCTGATGTGACATTAATTGCAATGTGAACCTCGGTGAAATGGTTATGTGGGCTGGATGGAACTGTGAAGGGAATAAAGAGTTTTTTTTTTTTTTTCCAGTTTGTGCAATAATGTAAATATGTGTGTCTGTGCATGACTATGTGTATACATTATAGACTGATCAATTGATCAAGCTATAGAATTTGGTCACTTGTGTTTTTTATATTTAAGGGTGAGGTCAAGGATAGGTGTAGGTGTTTAAAGGTATGGAAAGTAGTCTTTTTTTGGTACTGCTAGCAAAAATGCAATACATACAGATGTGTGTTAGATTACAGTTCTATGAAATTATATTTTGAATCTGTAAAGATGGCTTTACTGTTCAATAAAGTTAATATACATGCTTGCATATGCGTTAAGAGTGATTCTTTAGTATTTTGACTAATATGCAGTTCACATGTGTGGGCGCGAGACCAGTGCCCGCCGCCACGCTGTCCCAAAAATGGTGTCCCTGATTTTGGTCTTCTGTCCCTGATTTTCTAGGTGGGTGTCCCTGATTTTGGTCCTGCCAGGTTGAGAGGTATGCTCTAGTACCTAAGCCCATGACCCTTTCTGGCAGAACAGAGTTGTCAAAGATGTTTAGCAGCCACTTTCTACCCTCATTTCATGTTATCACACCGCACAATACCCAGACACGTAAATCAGTTTTGTTTTAAATCCCAACCCCATTTATAGAGAAATCAGTGTAAAACTTTACTAATTAGCTCCATTTTATCTGGTTATGATAGTATTGGTTGCAATTCTGTCTTTTGGATGAGACACTAAACTGAGGTCCCATCTGCCTGTTCTGGTAGTTGTTTGGGTGTATGTTAAAAAGCCCATGGCACTTCTCAAAAAGAGTAGGAGAATTTTTTATTAAACAGTTTGAACAAAAAACAAGTCCAGAAATTCAGTTAATTTCGTTTGATTTGATAACAGAAATAAGCAATAGAAAAAATGTTACTAAGGAAATAAACCAAACCTAAATCATAAACATAATTATAATCATAGAAATACAAAGACAAAATGAAATAAACATCTTGTCTTTACTAATGGACTTTCTTCCATGCTATATACATTATTCCTATTTTCTGTACTCTATTAGCTCTAGGATATGTTACTGTCTAATACCACCACATTTACCTTTTTAACAGGGGATGTCAAATTTAGTTTCCTCTTGTATCCTGACACAATTTTAAGTAGTCCCAATTACCTTAAAGTAAATGTGTGATGTGCCGAAACCACACTTTGGGCTTCATAGCCTGCTACCCTGGGGCAGTGATAGCCCCACTGTGTAGAAATAACATTTTTTTACTCACTGATCAAAGTTTGGGAAGGGATCGTAATTTGTCCAAACCGCGAGCTAGCTAATCCCTTCCCACTTCCTAGACTGCCTGCTCTGCCTCTGCGCTCCCCCGTCTTGTAACATGGTACCAGGGAGAGCGCGGGGACGCGCCCCATGCAAGTCTTTGGGGCTTATTTTTGGAACTTATTTTTAATACTTTAAACTACCTTTTGATAAAAAAGAAAGACACCACTTAACTAATAGGGACTAATAGAAAGCAGTCTAGGAAGTGGGAAGGGATCAGCTAGCGCACGGTTTGGAAAAATTACAATCCCTTCCCAAACTGTAATCAATGAGTAAAAATATTTATTTTTACACAGCGGGACTATCACCGCCGCAGGGTAGAGGGTTATGAACCCAACGTGTAACATCACACATTTCCTTTAAGCCACTGGAACATTTTCCACCAAGCATTGTATAGCTTCAGTGGTCTTGTTTTTTTCTCTCTGTTACCTGGATGTCTTGAATGCTACGTAAGACTGCAAAAAGTAATTGTTCCTGGTGAATTTCAACTTGCTGTAAAGTCATCTGACACATAATTTGCCAAATCCAATATTTCATATATGTAAAAAGTAGCCGTCTAGTGCTAAAATTGTGACGTTTCTACTGAAGAGGGACGGTGCCTAAGAAGAATATTTGGTTATATTATGAAAAATGGTATTTTTCTATCTGTATTGAAAAATGTTCCACAAGTCCTGCACAGTGGGACAATTAAAAATAATGATGCTGCATGGTTTCGAGTTGTACAAAACAAGTCTGCCTTGGGCAATATCTCTTTTTTCTTTATCCTTCAAATTGTTTTTAACATTCAGTTTATTGAGTGAACATAGCCATAAGACATCCCACATTTGTATAGGAGTCCTAATATCAGTTAGCATATCACCAATTTGTTTTAGATCATTTGGAAGCTTGGCTACAAAGTGCGTTTTTTTCTAAAAAATATGTATCCAGAATTTCATTACAGAATGTTTTTCTCTCTCCTGTAAGGATCTGTGTTTTCCTAACCTGCCATTGTTTGAGTTTCCCAAAACATGTTTAAAAGTATATAAGGAGATCTGACAGTCTCTTCTGTTTAGGAATTCTGGAATTTATTTCTCATGAGTGGACTAAGGGTTCAATTTGATCCTCCACCCACATGCTCTATAGTGTAGTTTCTTTTTTCAGTGTAGCTTTATATTAGCAAAAAGAAAGATGCTGTGTAAAAACACCACAGGGTTGACCTTTACTAGACCGCCCTTCGCTATTGATTAGTAGGTTGTGCCTCTTTTTACGGGATTTAGTCTACTGCCCCATATGCTCTGGAAGAAGCAACTATATAATTTTACCTCAAGTTGTTTTGGGAGAGGGAATATATAACTTAGGTGCAGAAACATTGATAACAGATAGGTTTTTATCATACTTTTTTTTTTTCACTCATGAACCACCGATTCCATTGGTTCACCCTGATCATTGCTTTGTTTAAAATGAGGTCCCAATTAAAAACATCTAGTTCTCCTGAACCAAAATATATATCCAGAATCTTGTATTGTTCTTTTACTGTAGGCACTCCTATTATTTCTTTCTGGTCTGGGTAATGTGGGCCTATTGGCAGACATGCTCTTTTTTGAAAGTTAATAGAAGTACCTGTTGCCACTGCGAATTCTTGCGGTATACTTTTAGCACCACCCACAGATTGCTTGTCTGCCAAGGAGATACAAAGGTCATCTGCATAGGCTAATGTTTCAATTTCTGTGTCTTGGCTTGATATTGATGCTCCAATAATCTTAGTGGTAGCTGATACTTTCTGAATTAGTGGGTCTATGGCTATGATGTATATATAGCAAGGAGCTCAGAAGGCACCCATGACGAACCCCATTTATTTATTTATTTTTTCATTTTTGTTGACTGGGTAAGTGCACTAGACATATCCTGCCTATTTTCAGGCACGAAACAGATGAATGCCAACTGACCTTGAACTAGATTAAGCTGTTGGTGGTATTTTTAGTGAATGAAGGAAATTTGGCCAGGACACTAGGGAAATTACCCTACTCTTTTCGATAAGTACCATGGGATCTTTAACATCCACCTGAACTACCACAAATCCAGGCAGCTGGGACCTGGGTTTAACGTCTCATCCGAAAGACGGCACCTCAGAAGTGCAGCACCCCCTCATGCTGCACTACAGTGTCAGTACTGGGATATTAACCCAAGTGCCTAATTTTGATTAGGGCAGTTGTACCCTATCCACCCATTCACACAAGGGGATACTACAGTATTACGGTAACATAGTTTAATCCAAGATATGAACACATCTGGAATTCCATATTGAGACATACACTTCCAAAGATAAGTATGAGCTTCAGTATCAAATGCTCTGGTTTGATCTAAACTGATTATGTATCCAGTAAGGGACTCTTCTTTCCCTTTTTCTAGGATTTCCCTTAATAAAATGAGAATGTCTGTGATTTTGCAACCTGGGACTGCACAAACCTTTGTTGGATGGATTATGTGGTTAAGAATGGTTGCAAGTCTTATATTTAAGAGCTTAGTTAATGTTTTAAAATACATGTTCAGTAATGGTATTGGCCTCCAATTGGAAAGTAAATACAGGTTACTCACCTGTAACAGGAGTTCTAGGAATGGTATATGTTGTTCATCCACACTGTCTGGCAGGTATCCTTGCCGCTTTAAATCTTGCCGGAAGGTCTTCAAGCTGGCTCCTCCCACCCACCCGGGTGGTAAAACTCTCGGCTCCGCCCCATGACGCCAGATCTGGCCCGCTGGAAGCTCAGGTTGTGCGTCGAAGGCCGGGAGGTCGGGTGGGTCGTGTGGATGAACAACATATACCATTCCTAGAACTCCTGTTACAGGTGAGTAACCTGTATTTCTAGGACATGGATATGTTGTTCATCCACACTGTCTGGCAGACTCCTAGCAGTTCTCTGGGAGGAGGAGGCAAGGCACACCTTCATACTTACTTGGGAAAGAGAGACTGAGAACCGAGGCCCCAAAACCAGCATCCCGGCGTGACTCAAGGTCGATGTGGTAATGGGTGATGAAGGTGTGTGCTGACTTTCAGGTAGCAGCCCTGCAGATTTCCTGGATAGGGACATCCCTGGAAGCAGCCACCCATGCAGCAGTGTGGCGGGTAGAATGAGCTCTTATCCCTCTGGGAGGCTCCATGCCTGCCAACTTATAGCAGAGATCTATGCAGGAGGTGACCCACCTGCTTATCGTCTGCTTGGCTGCAGGTCTGCCAGGTGCGGCTTCAGCGTAGGAGACAAACAGCTGGCGAACCTCTCCCCGAATTTCAGCCATGCGCCTCTTATAGTAAGCGGCCTCTAGGGTCCAGAGTATGGAGCCTATATTCGGCATCCGAGTGTGATTGGGGTAAAACACCCCGCAGAGTCAACACCTGGTTAAGGTGAAACTCCGACACCATCTTCGAAGGAATTTCGGTGGGGGGCGCAGGACAACCTTGTCCCTGTGGAAGACCAGGTAAGGAGACTCGATGCAGAGCGCCTGGAGCTCTCCCATCCTTCTGGCTGATGTGACAGCCACCAAGAAGGCGGTCTTCCACAACAGGTGAGAGAGTTCACACCTGTGCATTGGTTCGAATGGCTTGCCCATGAGCTTTGCCAGTACCAGCAGTAGATCCCACGGAGGTGGAGGTTCTCGCACCGGAGGGGAAATGTGATCAAGGCCTTTGAAAAAGCGCCAGACCACCTTCTCCTGCGACACCGACTGCTTCCCGGCCCGCGCCCGGTAAGCAGAGATGGCTGCCAGGTGCACCTTAAGGGTCGTCGACCTAAGCCCTTGCTGAGAAAGGGACCAGGTAGTCCAATATGCTCGCCAAGGAACAGGAGGAAGGGTCCAGGCCCTTGCCCTGACACCAAATGGAAAACCTTTTCCATTTGAAGACATAGCATTTTCTGGTCGACTCCTTACGGGACGCCTCAACTACGTTGAGGACCTCGTCGGAAAGACCCAAGGCCTTGAACTCTAGCCGCTCAGGAACCAGGCCGTCAGGTGCAGGAATTGAAGGTCCAGATGGAATACCTTCCCCTGACTGACTGAGAGCAGGTCCGGGCGAGCTGGAAGCTGCCTCGGAAGCCTGGAGATGAGGCTGAGGAGATCTGGGTACCAGTACTGGCGGGGCCAGTCTGGGGCTATCAGAATCACCTGCGCCTTGTCCCTCCTTGCTTTGAGCAGCACCTTGTGCATCAAGGGGAACGGGGGAAAGGCGTAGAAGAGGCCCGGGGTCCACGGCCTCGAGAAGGCATCCCCCTGCAGAGAGCCCTGCTGAGGGGGGCGGGCATGGAACAGCCTCAACTTTGCATTCTCCCTGGAGGCAAACAGGTCCACCTGAGGTGTGCCCCAATGGGAGAATAGATCTCGTACTACCTCCGGCAGGAGAGACCACTCGTGGGAGGCAGCCCCTATCCGGCTTAGGGCATCGGCCAGGGTGTTGGAGGCTCCTGCCACATGAATGGCTAGGAGATCCGCCTCCAGGCTGCGCACGAGTGACCAGATGCGGAGAGCTTCCTTGCATAGGAGCATGGAGCGCGTCCCGCCCTGGCGGTTTAGATAGTACATGGTCGTGGTATTGTCCGTCTGGACCCGGACCACTTGACCCCGAAGAAACGGAGCAAAGGCGGTGAGATCTAGGCGGACCGCTCGGAGCTCCAGCAGGTTGATGTGGCATCGGGACTCCCGCGGGGACCAGAGGCCATGCGCTCGGTGTTCCCCCAAATGGGCACCCCAACCCATCAGAGAGGCATCGGTCGATAGAGAGACCGTCGGCTCGGGGTGGACAAACGGGATGCCCTCCTGCAGATGAACTGGAACAGTCCACCACTGGAGAGCGCTCCACATCCCCTGGGTCACTGTCACTAGCTGGTCCAATGGATCGCAGCGTTGGGACCACTGGCTGGCCAGCCCCCACTGAAGGGGATGCATGTTCCAGCAGGCCCAACGGACCACGCTGGTACAGGCCGCCATGAGACCCAGGAGGCGCAGGAAGTCCCGGGCAGGGCGCAATTGCCCAACCAGAAATGATTGGGCAAAGGAGGAAAGAACCTCGGCCCTGTCCACCGGGAGCCGTGCTCTGGCTCGAAGAGAGTCGAGGTCTGCCCCGATGAAAAGAATCACCTGCTTCGGCTCGAGTTCCGACTTGGCCTCGTTGATGAGGAGGCCGACCTGAGAGCACACCTGGGAGGGCCAGATCTCTGGACTGCTCCACCTCCTGTCTGGAGGGGGCTGCTATCAGTCAATCATCCAGGTAAGGGTAAACCCGGACCCCTCGGCGCCGCAGGAATGCTGTCACCACCGCAATGCATTTGGTGAAGACCCTGGGAGCTGGAGATAAGCCGAAGGGCATGGCTTTGAACTCGAAAAGGGAACCTTCCGTTCGAAAGCGAAGGAACCTTTGATGGGACGGACGGATAGGGACATGAAAGAACGCGTCCTGTACGTCCAGAAAGCAGAACCATACGCCGTGTTCCAAGGATGGGATTATCTGAGCCAGAGTGACCATCCTGAAGGTTCGAGACCTTAGGAACTTGTTTAGGTCGTGTAGGTCGAGAATGGGGCGCCAGCCCCCCGTCCGTTTCGGAACCAGGAAGTACCTGGACACGAACCCCGGGTTTGAGGGAGGGTCCGCCACCTCTCTTATCACCTCCTTCTCGAGGAGGAGAGCGATGTCGGCTCGGCGAGCTGACAGCGAGGCTTCGGACCCCGAGGTGCGACGGCTCTGAAGGGTGGGGCCTGCTCGAACTCCAGAGGCAGGCCCTTTCCTACCACCTCCAACACCCACCTGTCTGTGGTAATAGCAGACCAGGTGGAAAGGAAGTACCGGAGCCGTCCCCCCACGGGGGGAACCTGGGGTGAGGTGACGAGGTTGGGGGCGATACCCCTCAACCCGTCACTGTGCAGGCTTGGAGGAGGGACCGGCCGAGGGACCGCCTGGGCCTTTACCTCCCGGCTTCCTGGAGGAGGAAGCCGCAGGCTTAGGTTTGGGATGACAAGCGCGAGCCTGCTGGCCCTGGTGTTGCTGGGCCGGGCGTGCCGGGGGCGCAGACGGACAAAAAGGCTTGGGTTGAGGTCTGCAGCCCTTGTCCCTCTGAGTGGATGATACTGAGTCCAAGGTGGCATTGGACTTTTCGATCCTCTGGAGGTGGCCTTCCACTCCAGGGCCGAAGAGGTCGGTCCCCAAGAAGGGGACATCCGCCAATTTGTGCTGGGTATCCGCTGTGAAGGCGATATCCTCAGCCATGCCCAACGGCGCATAGCCACTGCAGCCGCTACTGACCTGGCGCATGAATCACCGATGTCCAAAGCAGTCTGAAGCTGCTGCTTGGCCACTGCCCTGCCCCCGCACCTGCTTAACCGTGGTCTGCAGGTCAGCCGGGAGATGAGGGACCACCTCGTCCAGGGAGCCCAACAGGGCATGAGAAAAATGTGCCATCAGTACGGCCGAGCTGGCCTGACGAAGGCCAAGGGAGGACGCAGCGTAGACTTTTCGCCCGGCATAGTCCAATTTCTTGGACTCCTTGTCAGGAGGTTTGTCCACGTCCCTAGTGTCCGGCATGCCGGAAAACGCTGTTGGTAACTAACCCCTCGGCCGAGGGATGTTCCGAGAAACCGGACAGGGAACCGGTAGGGACCGCATACTTCCTGGCCATCCTGGCCGAAGGCGCAGGGCAGGAAGCAGGACGCTGCCAGAGCTCCAAGGCCGGGCCCACAATGGCCTCAGCCACAGGGAAGGCCTCCGTAGGGGAATCCCCTCGGTCCAATATCTCCGTGAGGGGATACTTGGCCCGCTTGGATATGGGCTCGAGCTGCATCCCAGTGGATTCCGAGATGAGTCTGAGCAACCCCAGGAAGGACGAAGGGCTGTCGTCCAGCGACTGACCTCCAGAGGACTCCAAGTCCACTCGCTTGGAGAAAAAGGAGGAATCGTCGTCGGACTCGAAGAGTCCGCAAAGAGCTGCCTCGGGCCTGAGCCACCCTCCACCTGCCGAGGGCGATCGGGAGTGAGGGTGACTGACAGCCTATGGGGCAGACCCTGAGCCGACCGAGAATTCTTGGTCGGAGCCCCAAACCGCGCTGTGGAGGTGGAGGTTCCACCGGAATCGGTGAAGCAGCTGGTTTTGGCCGAACAACCGGCCTGACAACAGGCCTCGGTAAAACGGGGGTTGTTTCGCCGCCCAGTGACAGCCACTTAATGGCCGGGGAAGGCGATGGCGTTGGCTTATTCCCGGTCAGAAGGAGCTGTTGCCACATGAGGTCCTCATAGCGTCGATGCAACTTGCGTCAAAGCCTCCCCTCATCCGAGGAGGAGAAAGAGGACGAGCGGCGGCGCCACTTACCACGGTGCCGAGACTGAAACCGCCTATGATGGCGGGATCAGCTGGACCGCGAAGAAGTCCGAGACCGAGACCCTCGGCTTTCCCAAGAACAGTGCGGAGAGGGGACGGGTGGAACCGGCTCCTCCCTCAGCTCAGAGGGAATACCCAAGGGCTCCGGAACTGGAGGCACTGGCAAGCCCACGGGATCCTCAACTCCCACCGGGGGAACCGGGGAGAGGGGAATTTCGGCTTCGCCAGTCGACAACCCGTCCAACGGGTCGAGAAAGATCTCGACTGAGTCGACGGGAGTCTCAGTCAACTGACCTGACGGGGACACTATGAGACCAGTGGCCGAAGCCGAACGATCGACCGAAGTCGATGGCCGACAACTCGAGGAGAGGGACCTTTCCCGCTCCCAAGAGCGTCGACGAAGAGACTTACCCTTGTCTTTCTTCTTGGACCGAGAAGAAGGTCCAGCAGACATTGGTCCCTCTCCCCTAGTGGAGAGGGACAGACAAAGCTCCTTAAAAGAAGCTGTGTAAGAGGAACCCAGGAAAAGCGGAATAAAAGCCTTGGTCGAGGAAGATGCGGCCAGCGTTGCCTCCTCTTCGAGGGCGATCATCTGCTCTAGCTGATCCGCTGAGCCCGTCGCCAGCGGAAACCACCGCCCGGCCTCTTTGACTTAACCGAGGAAAACGTTGCCTAGTTGTAAACGGGCGTGCACGGTCTCGAGGAAGTAGGGCTGAGAAGGAAGAGCACAGGTTTGAAGCTCATGGATGTGCTCGAGGCCTAAACAGTACACACACGTGGAGTGCGGATCCGTCCGAGACATCTTCTGCCCACAAGGGCACCGCCGAAAACCGGGAGTCGATTTGTCCATCGCAGCCGCGAGGGATAGAAGACCGAAGTCTTTTAAGCAAAAAACTTTTAAATTCGGAAATCCGAAGAATTAGGAACCAGTCTTATACGCAGAGCGTTAAGGAGGGAACCTGAGCTTCCAAGCGGTAAGGAAGATCTGGCGTCATGGGGCGGAGCCGAGAGTTTTACCACCCGGGTGGGTGGGAGGAGCCAGCTTGAAGACCTTCCGGCAAGATTTAAAGCGGCAAGGATACCTGCCAGACAGTGTGAATGAACAACATATCCATGTCCCTAGAACTCTTTTTTCCCTTTTTTATGGGGAAAGATCATTAGGCCTTGATACATTTCATTCGGTAATTCTTGGTTTTGTAATGTGGCATTATACACTGTTGGTTCCATGGAGAAATATGGGAATATTTTCATGTAAAATTCATTGGACAGTCCGTCTATCCCAGTGGTTACGTCTGTTCTCAACGATTTAATTACAGCAGCTAGTTCTGCTGAGGTTATAGGCTGAGTAAGTGGGTTTACTATGTCTTGTGGCAACTCTGGAACCGTACAACTCTGAAACCATTCCTCCACCTTTAGTTTATCTAGATATGGGATTTGGAACATCTGGGAAATATAACTATTTCTGTCAATATCCCTGCTTTGTCTCTTACTTTTCCTTCTGAGTTTTGAGCTGCTTCGTGGCTTGTTTGTTTTTTGAGATTCTGATGCGGCAGTTTTCAAATTACCTTTTTTTCTCCACATATTTTTGTTATTGTTCCATGGTTTTAAATCTGCTATACTGATAGTCAGTCATCTCTTGCTTTATGTCTGACATTTCTGTGGAATAGTCCTGACCTTCTATTTTCTGTAATGATAGTAATTTGTATAGAGTTTGCCATAATTCTTTATATTTTTGTGTCTTCTGTTGTCCTATTACTTTTTCTACCTCCATAAAATAGTGTCTCAGGTCCACTTTACTATCTCCCCACCAGTCTACAGGATTATCACACAAAAAAATACTGATTTCTTGGCTTCTATAAGATATACTAATCCTGTCAGAATTTCTTCATTTCCTAGTAATTTAGCATTTAGTTTCCAATACCCCCTCTCTGCTGAAGTATTCTGATATTTACCAAGTTTGAGACAAAGTAGTCCATGGTCTGAGGCTTCTACCCGATATACCATAGTTTGTAAGATCGGTAAAGTATGTGAAGTAAACCAGTACTCTATTCTGGTAGCTAATTGCCCTCTGCAATAAATTATTGAGAAATGATACATCACATAATATTTTGGTCGTTTTCTGTCTCCTATCAGTTTTAAATCTGATGCTATTGAAATCTCCCTGTAAGTTTGAGTTGGTATATTCTGCCTACTTTCATCTATGGGGCATACAAGTTGATCAATCTGAACTCAGGGGATTCAGTGGATATATCTAGTAATACCACCTTTCCTGAACTGAAATTAACAATAGAAGACACTTTGATTATAGGATTATTTATGAATATTCCCAGCCCACTACATGTATCTTCTCCTACTGTCCAGTAGGTGGCACCCCAAACCCATTCTGCACTAGCTGTTTGAATTTCATGCAAAGAAAATCTTGTGTCCCGAAAGAATGTCATAAAAGCAAATTCTCAAACAGAGCATAAGTTGCCTTTCACTTTTTCTTAGACTTTATGCTATTAACATTTAAAGAGGCACAAGTCAGCCAGCTCAGTGGCGCTGAGAGTTGAGGCACTGGATGCCACACCTTGTGTTACACCGGAGACCCGGGTTCTGGAACTCGCCCAGGCAATTGGGGGTCGGCCGGGGAGGGAGAGGATTATAGGTCCAGTGGACTGCTCCTTTCCCTGGGGAGGGCTCAGGGCTTACACCACTCTGCGGCGCCCCCCGATGGAAGTCGGGGACATTGTAGGTGTGGTGTGTTCAAGAGACAAAGTGTGGCGGATGTCGGCATGCTGTGCCAGGATGTCATTGCACATCTGAACTTGAAGGGGGTAAAGCTTGGAGGAAAATGATGGTCGGTTGTGGTGGTTTATGGCCATGCCTCTCTACCCCGGGGACTCATCAGGAATTGCACTCCGGTATTAGATCTGGGCCTGGCTGAGGGAATGGGGACACCTCTGCGGGTACTCTGCATGCTAGCCGGATGTGAGTGAGCTGTCGGGTTCAATGGGTGAGAGGACGTTGGCCAAATAACAGGCAGACTGAGCTGCAGGAGTAGAAACAGATTCAGTATAAAAAAGAGGCACAAGTCAATTCTGACAGTTCAATGTCCCCCATAAGAAGTTCACCAATCACCAAGTCACTTTTTTTACCCCTGAACTTGTACCATATTGCTTTCTTTTTGGCTTGCTTTTAAGGGGTATAGCTTGTTCTTCCTCATCCGAGATGGTATCCTTCTGGGAAGAATGAATTGAGGTCTTGTCAGATTCTTCCTCCATTTCCATGTCCCCCATTATAAGACAAAGAATTTAGGCCCAGATATTCAAAAGGGTTGCGCACGCGCAAGTCCAAAACTGTGCCATTTAGCGATATTCAGAAGGAGGCAGTTGCACCCCCGAAAACATGCTGAGCAACAGCGCAATGAAAATGAAGGCACGCGCAACCAAGGGGTGGATCCATGCACAAAGACCGGCACGCGATATTCAAAGATTCATGCTGATGCAAGAGCTGCACAGCCGGAAATTGCGCACAGCGAAAATGAGCCAAAATAAAAGGCTCAAGGAAGCGCGAAGAACGCTACCAGGCTGCCAAGTGGGGAGAGAGAGAGAGAGAGAGACAGACAGACAGCAAAGGGCAGGCAAGGAAAGTGTGGCCATAGTCTGTAGAGGCCAGCGGGGGTGCCGTGCAGTGGAAGTAGCAGTCAGGACAGTGGGGGTAACACAGCAACACCAGCGGGGGTCAGAAGCCAGGAGATGGACAGTGCCAGTTTCACATGGAAGCTGTAATGAGGGGTGAGAATGCATGCTGCAGGGGGCGTGGCGTGGAAGGGCCCGTCGGCGGTATGCCCGACAGGCAGGACTGCGTCCGCATCAGCTTTGAGCTGTACACAGATGTAGAGATCGGGCCGCACCGCCTGAACAGGGCAATACTGAGACGGCTCTGTGAGCTGTGCAGTGATGTGATGCAGGCACCCTCATGACGGAGTCACGCTCTGTCGGTGGAGACCAAGGTGACAGCCTGCATGTGCCTGCTCGCCACGGGAACCTTCCAGAGGCCGACAGGGGACACCACAGGCATCACACAGTCGGCCACGTCACGCATCCTCACCCAATTCCTCAGCGCACTGCTGCCATATGCTGCGGAGTACATCCATTTCCCCAGCACCGCGGCAGAGCGTACAGCAAACATGCAGGAGTTCCACAGGGTAGCACGTATGCCTGGCGTGCTAGGGGCCATAGACTGCACCCATGTGGCCATCCGCACGCCACCTGGCCCCGATGGCCACGCATATCAGAACAGGAAGGGATTCCCTAGCGTCAACCGCCAGGTGGTGTGTGATGCCACTGGGCGATAATCAATGTCTGTGCCACACACTGGCGGAGCACATGATGCCTTCATATGGTATCAGTCTGCACTGTGCCATCGATTCGAGAGTGGGGACATCCCACAGGACATCTAGTGGGTGAGTACACATGTATGGAATGCAAACTTGGGCAAGGGTGGAATGCCACAGGTGCCATGGTAGTGGCACACAGGGAGATGGCAATATGGACCTGAACATGACACTGATCTCCACTATCTCCACACAGGTGACTCCGGATACCCACTCGTCCCTGGCTGCTCACACCGCATCGCCGCCATGACCCCAGCACAGCTATGCTATAATGAGGCACATGCCACAACACGCAACATCATAGAGCGGGTATTTGGGATGCTCAAGGCACGCTTCCGATGCCTAGACACCTCCGGCGGTGCCCTACAGTACAGCCCCCAAAAGGCCTGTGGGATATTCCTGGCCTGTTGCATCCTGCACAACATGGCCAAAGACCATGGGATAGCCGTACAGGTCGAAGAGGGGGACAGCGATGGGGACGCCAGTGGTGCCGGTGATGATGGTGATGAGCAGCCCCCCCTAGGACGGAGGGACCCCCGACTGATCCGGCAGGCCCAGCTGCACCGGGACACCATCACAGAGGAGCACTACGCACAACACAGGTAAGTCAAGGGGACATGTGCAACCAACACTGTCCATGCGCAAACCACAGGCACACAGGGGAACACACCAGGGGTGCATGACGGTCAGGGGAGTGGAACGGTCCAGGCATACAGACACACCATCAGGGAGGGGTGAGCACTCATATGGACACACACACACCAGGCACAGAGCGTACATGGGCAGATGCACAGCACTGCAGAACCGACATTGCTAACACACAGCACCACCGACCACCCCACCACCGTACTGTCCAAGTACGTGTGTCAGATGCTGGGCACCCTTGCACCTTGGTGTACAGTGCAATGCAGGCATCATCATGCACACGCACCTGTGGACAGCAGTTGGGAGGGTGTGCAGGTGGTCCATGTGTCATGCGTGGTGAGCAGAGCACCCAGCAGTGCACTGCCCACCATGACACACATTGCACACATGGCAGCACCAGACAGGGCCCGCACTGGGAGACAGCTCAGCCATGTAGCACTGTCCCATGGCCACCAGGATGCATGGTGGCCCCGCCGTGACCCAACAGCACAGGCAGGCTGAGCAGGGGCACGTGGGGTGGCACTGTTGCACCACCAGGGTCCCACTGCGAACGCCGACCTGCCTCAACAGGGGTCTGCAGCATGCTCAACAAACCTGCACCAGGGGTGCCTGGATGCCCACAGCAGAACCCGTGTCGACAGGCCTGGTGTCGCACGACGCTGGGAACGGGAGTGAGAGTACACTGTGTGGGTGTGCGGTACAGGGCACCTGACTGTGTGCCCAATGCGTCCCACGACAGAGACCACTGCCTGGATCAGCCTGTCAATGGCGGCGTCACATCCGTCCGCGATACGGACCAGCTCGGCTCGGTCCCGAGCACACTCCCTGCTGTGCCGCTCCACGGACATAGACAGTGCCTCCACGGACCTTGCAACCCGCCTCTGCAGCTGTACTGATTCCTGCAGCAGGCGGGTGTGCTCGTCCAATGGGTACTGTGCCCTAACGGCATCCTGAACCCCAGGGTGTGGACGGTCCTGATGCACAACACCCCTTGAGGGTTGGCGCTGTTCGCCAGGACCAGGAATGGGCGGATCAAAGGGCGGCGGACATGTGCCACTGCTTGACACTGTACCCCCAGACCTGGTGGGCGACTGCTGCTGCTGCCCCTCCAACCGCTGTGCCCCCGGGTCCACTCGTTCCACCGCTGTGCTAGCAACAGTGCCAGACACCTGCACAGCCACCAGTGCTGCCTAACGGGTGCCGACAGGCACAGCCTGGGACCGTGCCAGCATGCTGGTACACAAGTTGGAACCAGACAGGCCCAGGGGCATGTGCTGGCCTGCCATGTGTCCGTCATGGGACACACAACCATCACCGCCCATTGCAGGCCTTCTATCATCAATGGTGCAGGTACGTGCTACTGCCATGGTCACAGCGTGCTGGCATGCCAGACTGCTGAGACACAGGCTGTGCACCCCCCGCACCCGTATCATTGACACCAGAGTTTGCGGCCCAGCGTGCATGCTGCTGCAGTGCCTGCTGGCTGGTGGTGGAGGTGGATGGACCCTCCTCCATGTCCAGCAGGTCAGCATCACTGTCTGGACCCACCACCACCGTCTCCTGAAGACGAACAGGATCTGTAACAGAAAGAGAGTACATGTGAGTGCATGTGAACAACCGCCCCCAAACACCACCACCATGTCATACCGTGCAGTGATGGGCTTCCACCTGTCTGGAATCCTCCGCCTGGTACGCCCTCAATGGCGCTCGGCTGCATGGCTGCGACCAGTGTCTCCTCAGTTGGGGTCAGCTCCAACACCACTGGCGGGCCCCCGCCAGTGCCAGCACGTGCCGCCCTGAAGGCTGCCACCTTCTCCTTCAACCTCCTGCGGTCTGTCCCCATCTTTTTCTTGCATTCCTGCACGGAGCGCTGGTGGCTTCCATGCAGGTTAACGGCCCGAGCTACCCCCTCCCATGCAGCCGCACGGGACTGAGGGGTGCCCCTCCGTCCACTCAGCACTGGCTCCTCATCCAGGTAGGCCTGGAAGAGAGCCTCCGTCTCTGCTGCTGTAAAGTTGGGCCTCCTCCTACGCCCACCGTCCTCACCCTCACCTTGGCTCTGCTCGGTCATGGCGATCTGTATGGGGGGAAGTGGACACCTGTCACTGTGCAGTCTAGCATTTTCCCATGACCATCGTCCTGAACATCACACAGCATGCAACTCACCTCTCACCTGCAGTAACCGAATCTGGCCAGCGAGCCCAATGTCGCACATTTATAGCGCAATACATGCAAATTAGAGTGGAGCAACTATAATGACATGCAATCGGCCACTCGCGCCTTTGAATGGCAGATCAGATGATTTGCATGTGTCAGCTGAATATCGCGAATCTGCGCTTTGCGCAATACGGAAGAGTCGGCTGAGCCAATGGCGCAGATCTGTGCCTGTGTGGTACACTGCATTGCGCATGCCCAGATAGCTTACGCAGGCGTCTGTCGCGCTGCTGATGTGCTGAGCGCGATCGGCAATTCAGGCCATGGCCACCATTGTGCCAGTGGCGCTACAGCAATGGGCACTATATGGCGCTGTGGCACTACTGCGCAGTACTCCACTGTGGCACTGGTACGCAGCTGGTCGGTCACGCAGAATGCCTATACGTCAGATGGCGCTGTGCGTAGCCTTCATTGCCCATGACCTTGTGTATGACCTTTGCCCCTGGCACTGTTCGCCTGCCGTATGTATGTCCCTATTGCGCTGTCTGGTGACAGCGCTATGTGAAATGTGGCGCTGTTCAAACAGCGATTGGAGCCTGTGGTGGTCTATTGCGCAACATCTCCACGCAAGTTACGCGCAGCTGGGCCATATTGCCTGCTGTAAAGTTGGTGCCATGGCTAGGAGGAGGGCGTGTGTCCTAGAGCCAGCTTGAAGTGGCCAACCTGGTGGCCCTAGTTGAGCCACACTATGATGGCCTTTATGGTGAGGTGCCCTCACCAGTGCAAGAGACTGAGGTGTGGCAGCAAGTGGCCACTGACCTGGTGGGGTCACTGGACAGTGCCGGTCTGCTGAGCAGTGCCGGCACCGTACAGGGAGCCAGAGCTTTAACGCTGCGCTCACGCGCCAGGCGGGCGTGGTGCCTAGGCCAGGTGGGTGTGCCATCTATGCACCTGTATTATCTGTAGGGGTGTGTGTGTGTTTTGGTGGCTGTGCATAGGTGATGGCTCGGCCACGGTTGGCTGTGTCAGTGTGTGCAGCTGTGAGATGAATGGGTATGGCTGTGTGGGCAGGCACTGTCACTGGGGCAGGGGGCAGTCTGCTTTTGAGTCACACTGATGTTTGTCTCAACATATGTCTCCCACAGGCCAGGATGTGAGGATGCGGGGCAACATTGATGAGGGCCGTGCCTGGGACCCGGTGCCAGCAGGGGTTGCACCCCACCAGCAGCAGCAGTGCCAGCAACAGCGCCAGTCAGAGCTGCTTGAGCAGTGTGAGTATCATGACTTCATGGATGCTATTGCATGCTGGGGGGCAGTAGCCCTGCACAATACAAACATGCAGGAAAGGGGAGGTCATAATTCCACTATACAAGACACTAGTGAGGCCCCACCTGCAGTACAGTGTACATTTCTGGAGACCATACCTACGTAAGGACGTAGAGTGGGCAGAGAAGGTTCAGAGGAGGGCAACAAAGATGGTGCATGGCTTGCATCACAACTCCTATGGAGACAGGTTGAAGGAACTGAACCTGTACTCCCTGGAGAGGAGGGAGAGAGGGATATGATAGAGACATACAAGTATCTTACAGGGGGAACAGGGTGCAGGGAAACACTATTTTGAAGTGCAAAAGATGTTCCAGGACTACATGGGATGAAGTTGGAGGGAGGGCGATTCAGAGGAAACATGAGCAAGACTTTCTTCACAGAACGGGTGGTGTACAAGTGGAACACCCTGCCAGAGGGAGTGGTGGGGGCTGACAAACTCATGGGATTTCAGACTGCACGGGATAGACATAACGGAATTCTTGAGGTCAGGGGTAACAGACTTCTAGGTAAACAAAGTAACTTACAGGCTGAAATGGACAGACTGTGTGGGCCATAGGCCCTTATCTACCGACACTGGCTATGTATCTATGTCTGTAGGCACGACACAGGTGACATGCATCACTGTCCAGTTTCACAGCACGCCTGTGTATGCATCACTGGTGGTCCATGCATGCACTGGGCACATAGCTGTGTAACTGGCATCGCACCACGTGCCACGTCACTTGCCAGCCTTGTTTGTGCTGTGATGGACATGGGCAGTGTGTGTGTGCAGTGGTGCGATAGCTGGTGCCGCCTGTTTGTGATGGCCATGTGCATGTTCACTGTGGGTGGGTGCATGCCATCACAGGTGCGGACATTGGGCTATATGGCTTGCAGGTTGGGTGGTGTTCAGGGTTGTGGTCAGTCACAGCCATTGACTGTGTTCCCATTTTCCTAGGCCTCGAGGTTCTCCATCGGCTGGCGAGGGATGTCAGGGCCATCCGACAGCTTGTGGCCCAGAACACCAACATCCTGCAGTCAATACACGCCATGGCCTGAGGAGGCGGCAGGGAACTGCAAGACACCAGCAGGAGGACGCCGGCCGGCTGGCCCATGACCTATCTTCCCTTCCCACTTCTCCCATCTCTACCACCCTGCCTTCCTCTCCAAGTTTGTCATCCCTACCCTTGACCAACCCTACCTTGTACCCATCCCCTTGTAAATAGTTGTAATTGTTCTTGTTAATGTTTGTTGTGTTAAAAATACATTCATATTTTATACGAATAATGTGTTGGTCTCTGATTTGCAGCTGCCTATGGGTGCTCAGTTGCAGGGGTGTACATGCCATCTGGGCTGGTATGGTCCTGGGTATGTGTGTGTGTGTGTGCGTGCATGGGGAGGTATCTCCAGCATGGCAGTGACTTTCGGTTGGTCTTGCCGTCTGCTGCCACCCACTGTTGGGTGCACAGGGTGTGTCTGGCTTGTAGGCTTCTGTGCTGCACGGGGTTGACGTGTGCTGGGGGGGATGCATGGTTTCCTGCAGTGCCAGTCACTGCACATAGGTGGTGTCTTGGGGTCACAGTGCAGGGTGTGCTGTGCGTACGGGGGCTGATGTGCACTGTGGTTGTCAACCCCCTGTGTGTGGCACTCTCAACCTGCCAGTGGTTGTGCTGGGGTGTCATGGCTCTGCTATGCTTTGTTGGCTTGTCCCCATGGGCAAGTAGATCATCCGTCCACCCCCAGTGATGCTGTGCTTGGGGTGTGCAGGTGTGGTGTGGGTTCTGCAGTGTGTTCCTGTGCCCATGTGTGGCATGGCTGGCGGTGGGCCCCAGCCTGCCTCCCTGGATGTGCAGTTCCATTGCTCTGGGGGGGGCTCTGCTTGCGCTATGGCACCTCTGGAATGCTCAGCTGGGCTGCCCTGGTTGCGCCATAGCGCAACATTTCGGCTCAGCTTCTCCTTCCTGGTTGCGCTATGGCGCAGTATGTGCGATATTCAGACGTTGGTTGCTTGCGCAATTTGTTCTGCTCCATGTTTGAATATCGCACCTGTTGCGCATTTGCGCAACTGGTTTGTGCTTGCTCCTGCTGTTGCGCTCATTTTGAATATCTGGGCCTTACTGTACACAGGGATTTGCGCATTTGATTCTTTTTGTTTTGTTTCCCTTTTTCTACCACTTGAAATTCATCCTGCTCAGGGTTGGTGGGGAGGGGCACTGGTGCTGTTGTCTTGTTGGAATCTATATACATGGTGATAGGGTCATCTTGGTCCTCAGTAGTTGTTAGATCTATGTTTGTTGGGGTAATGCCCTCATTTTCAGGGGAGTTTGGAACTTTTTGCCTCTCTCTGTGTCCAAACATATTTGGCCCTTTTGCCGATATAAAAGTCCTGCTCCATATAATCGGCATTGTTAGTATTATGAGCTGCCCATTATGGGCTCTAGGGTCCCCTGGATAGTACGTTTTTTCTGCAGCCAGTAAATAATGCCCGAAACATTTACTCCTCCGTTCCTAAACAGGATGATTATTGTCTTAAATGTGGGTTTTGTCAAAGGGATGACCATAAAGGGTGACCAAAGGGTTAATTTTCAAAGGAGTATAAAGTGCCCAGAATTTGTCCAACAAAGATTCACTCCAAAAGCTTATATCAAATGTAGCTTCCCCCCATGCATGAATTAAGACATGGATGTCAGCAGGAGAAAATTGCAGAGAATGCTTAATTAACTGCTTACCAACAAAGAAGCAGTCAGGAGCCTTTTCTAAACCCCCTAGGTATCTTAAACAGATGGCATGTTGTTATTTAGCTAATTCAATTGGTTTATTTAGCAAACTGGCATATGTGGGTCTGTTTGTTTGCTGATTTGTGTTACTAGTTTCACAGTACCAGCATCTGCCTCTTGTTCCGTTCCAGTAATATTTGCAATTTCACTCTGAGAAGTACTGCCCCCGATATTTTTATCCTCATTTCCGGTATTATGCTCTGCCCCCTCATTAAATCTTGTCCCCTCATCTACAGAGGGCAAAGTCATATCTGAAGTTTGCTGCGTATTGTTTTCTTCTGGTAGTCATGTTTCCATTGAGTGCAACTTTTCTTTCAAATATTTTGACAGTTTCTCAAAACTGTCAGAAGCTGCCTGTGATGTTTTAGCTGGGGTGCCTGGCAATGCTATCACTGTTTCAGGTAACCATACTGCTTTCTGTAGCGCACCATCGGGTGTCCATTGCTCTATCTGTTGTTGTCACTGCTGAGGGTTCAATCTGTCGGTACTCCCGGTAGGATCTCAGTTCTTTTTCATTGTGCAAAACTTGAATACCACTGGTGGGACGATTTTCTTCTCTTTTCCTCCTTCAAGGCTGTTCATTTGGTGCTTACGTTTCTTTTCTTCATCCAGTCTTGATTTTTCGGCTAGGAATATCAAGACAAGGGTTTAAATTCCACAGCCCCCACTTGCATATTGTGTGACCCTGAGCAAGTCACTTAACTTCCTTGTGCTCCCAAGTCGCACCTGTAAACAAGCTTTCAGATTAGTGTATCTCTCCTGGTAAAAAAAAATAAATAAATAAATACTTGTTCAGCTTCTAACAATTGAGCCTGGAATTTCCTGCTCCCTTTTTTCCAATTCTGCGTGAAGCTGCTGTTGCAATTGCAATAATTCTGCATCATCCACTTCTAAAGGAGGTACCTCTGTATTGCTGTATAATTCTGCTTAAGTTTCTGTGGAAGCTGTAGGTTTTTGAAATTCTGTGTCAGTCTTCTGTAGATTCCCTAATCCACTACCTCCTCCTCCTCCTCCTCCATCCATCCTGGGAGATTCCATCTCTCTCTCTGTCAAGGAAACTACAGAGCCCCTTGTAGAAAGAGTAGGGAATTTCCCTGGTTTCCTGGGCAAATATCCACCTTTTCAATAAAAATACCACCGACAGCGTAACCTGTCTCAATATGTCAGTTTAACTCTGTATTCCCCCCACCCCCGGGACAAGGTCAAACATAGGCAGAATTGCTTAGCCCTCCCTCCCTGGTCATCAATAATAATAATAAAAAAAAATCTGTCCTCTTAATGTGTGGATATTAGCGATCCTGCTCAATGTTACCTCACGCCAACCCCAAACTCCTTCCTTTGTCATTCTGGCAGACACAATTAGCATTTTAAAAATGATTTTGACAACATCACTTCCTCCTGATAGAAGCACACTGCCTTGGTAACTGTGGATTTGACAAAACTGTTAAAATCATTTCCTGAACATTTTGCAATTAAAAACTGATGTCATTATAACTGTGGGAGCATGCTCTGAACTGCAATACCATACTGTCAAGAAGCTACAGAGACCAGAATAGTACAAATCTCATGAGGGAAAACTCAAATTCCAGCAGGACATGAAACTAAAAAGAGATGAAGAATAAAAATTGAGTATAGCCATTCATTTTTAAATTTGTTTAGGAAAGTGAAGAGGGGAAAAAAGGAACAAAAATGATATATTTATTTTGCTTTTAGGGGTGCTTGTTACCCATCGGGATTGTGTTGTGATTTGTTGCCGACAACCCATGTTTAGGGATTGTCCTCATGGAGCCAAACTTGGAGCGACATAGAGCTGGGGAACAACAGATTCTGTAGAAGCAGTTTGAGCCAGTACAATTAGAAAGCTGCACTAAAGCAGCTCCTTACAGTGACCTAGACGGATTCCATGCCTGTGAGAGACAGTACCTGCCCAGAGCATGTTATGGTGGCCAAATCCGTCCTTTGGTTCTCAGGATAACAATACTCATATCTCCTTGTGCCATTTGAACCTGAAACATTGGGTGTGGGGGAGAAGCCCGCCCCCAACTCCTTGAGATAAAGGAAAGAACTATCAAGGATAACAGACAAAGAGGAGAGTTATTAGAGGCTGGTTGCTGCTGTGCCTGACCGGGCATATCCCTGCGATCAGGGTGTATCACAGAGATAGCTCTGTATGTTAAAAGCTGAATAGAAGAAATAATAATAATACATTTTTGAAATATTTGTGTTAATTTTCAAATATGGGCGAAACTATTCATGAATTCTGTAGGTGTGAGTCCCTATGCCTGAAGTACTCATGAACTGTGAAATTCTTGGTAATTAATGTACGGATGGCAGAAGTTATATTGTCAGTCCTTATGCAGTTAATCTTCAAAACCTTTTAGTAAACAAAAATAAGTTGATCTTGATCATTTATATTTTAGGATATAAAATTACAGCTTCCACCAAGTCAGTTCAACAGCATCGTTGTCGAAATCCCCGACAGTGACAGGCGTAATGTCGATTGGCGATTTTGGCCGTCAGACATTTGCTGTGTTTGTTTCAGAGGGCTTTGCCCCCCGCACCCCCATTTTTATATAACTTAACTCCAAGTCGGAACCGACTTGGAATGAGAATAAACAACAGCGAAACAGCAAAATCTTGCCTTCGGGTCAATTACAGCAACAATTTTGAATTTCTTAGAAATTGTCACTGTAATGGTTTTTGCTGTGGAAATTTCATGGTTTCGCCAGTATACCAAAATCACAGCAGCTACACTGCTTTTGCCTTACCGATTCAGGGAGGACTCAGACTTCATATATATGTACTAGATAAGATAGCTTTTGTATTTTATATCTACTAAAATACAAATATATGCCGTATTTGTCATATTTAAAAAATGGTTTACATTGCAGAAAACGAAATACAGATACTGTCATCAAGGCAACAAAATAATTAAATAACAAAGAAAAAATAAATAAAAAAAAAAACAGCCCATTGATTAAAATGATTTATTTCTGAATTGAAAGTTATAAATAGCATATGTAATCACACACAGGAGCAATCACAGCCATCTGTGTGATCCATTTCCCTGCTTGTGAGACACTTATTCACACAAGTGTCCTGATCTGTGGCATATTCGTGGTAAGTTATATTATTAGTTGTATGATGTAGGCTGATGAACATTTTGCAGTCAAATGAAAGCATTTAACAATGTTATGATCAGATAAAGAATATAAAATGTCTCAGATGATATACTATGGTGCCACAGGAGCCCATACGGACGGCGGTTTGTGTTTGTTTTCCTATACTGTGGCACACTGTGCACGTCGAAAGCATGCTCACCTGGTATACTGCTGGTGGCCTAAGGACAAAAACAGTGGAAAAGGCCATGATCACAGATCTCACAGGTGCCACACCACTGACTCTAACAAAGGCCATGATCACAGATCTCACAGGTGCCACACCACTGACTCTAACAGGTTTGAAAATATTCTGTCCTTATAATGTAATTCTGCCTTATAGTGTCATCTATGTTATCTGTTTGAGTTATGTGTTTTTACCACTGTAAGGTGCAATGAGACTTTGGATAGGGCGATAAATAAAATTGCATTGCCTTATGCTAGGCCATTGGACATCCTTCGTTATACTCTTTTAATCTTTATTCATGCTCCTCATCCCTAACTTCCACGTATCCATGCATTCCTCCTCCTAGTCCAGCACTGCCTACCAATCAGTTGTTGCGTTCACCCCCCTTTTAAATCTATCACCAGAATGTAGGCCTTTACAGCATCATCCCCTCATATATGTTGGTTACATGCCATTGCATTACAGTTGTCATGAGAATATACCTGTCTTGTCTGCCCAACCATTTATAGCCCTTTTTCATATTTTTAAATATTAGCAACATTTTTACCTTTTGCCGTATCCATGATAAGACTTTCCATTTTGAGCAGTACCTAGAAATTAGACTAATCTTGGTGTTTCATGCTCATTCATCTACTTAAATTATATTTACTTTTTTAACCATTTCTATATTGTTTTCCAGAATCCATCAGCTGTGACGCAAGTACTAACAATCAAAGGAAACCCTTTTAGTCTGCAGTGTGAGCTAAATCTTAGAAGAACCGAACCGGAGGATGTAATATTAGGATTTTGTTTTTTTACATGTTATTATGCTTTTAATATTGAATAACCACATAGGGTAAAAACAAAAAACAAACAAAAAAAAAACACTTTTCTTCAGAAGTTCATCGTGGGAACCGAGAAAGAAGAGAAAATTTCCTCAGCCCTTGTAAACATGTTAAAGTTCTTGAATTCATAAGCTGACAAGTTCAATTTAAACACTAAGTCAAGCCGGCCCGGTGGCGCTGAGGGTTGAGGCTCTGGATGCCACACCTCGCGCCACGCCGGCGACCCGGGTTCAGGAACGGACTCGGGCCACTGGGGGCTAACAGGGGAGGGGGAGGATTGAGCATCCATAGGGATCGCTCTCCTCTCCTGGGGTGGGTTAGAGTCGCTCTGCAGTGGCCCCTGGTGGAGACTGGGAGCTCTGCAGCGAGTGACATTTGGGGAACATTGCAGAAAAGCAGAAACTCACCTGGCGACCGACCGGATGACTGCTACCGGTCCTCTGTCACTGCCGATCCCCTGAACGAGCCTCTCAGCTGCAGCAGCACCCTGGGGTCAAGTATGTGCTGGCTGCCCCTCTGGTGCCTTCCCCTGGGTCAGGAGGACCCACCAAGGAAGGGTTACATCCGGGTTACCCAGGGGCCGGCTGCGATGTGCGGCTAGAGAGGACTCAGGATGGGACAGGCAGCAACGGAATTCGGACCTAGGTAAGCCCGAAGGAGTGGTGGGGCGCGAAGCCCGAAGGGTAGATAAAGAAATAATACAAAAAAAAAAAAAACACACACTAAGTCATCATATGTTGTGATGGTCATCGTAGGTTCAACATCTATAAAATGTTAAACCAAACTGGATTTAGATACCTCATCATGCCTAAACCAACTATAGTAGAAGACTCTGGACCCACATATGCTCTTTCCATACTACATTGCGCTCTACACTACATTAATGATGCTCTTACTCACACTCCATGGACTAGCCACTCTGACAGTTGGTACTGGTTAGTGGTTTTCAGGGTAGGGTTGGAAATAAGAAGGGGTATGGGACGGAGCCCCCATTATAAATGCACTATAATTAATGATAGTGTTTTTATAATGGGGGGCTCTGCCCACACTCCCCAATTTCTCTTCATTAGTTATTATTCTTGACCACTGCCTGACAAAATAACACAAGTATCGTAGCAATAGTATAGCATAATATAAGCTAATTCCATGATTTACCGCTACGCTTTTTGTGTGGGTCGGAGTCCTCCACTATCAACCCTAAACCAAGTTCCTGTATTTGAAATACATCGTTACTTTACTAAGGTATCAGAACCGCCCCCCCCCCCACCAGCACAATCTAAATATCATTATTTCTAAATAATCTATTTGTAGAAGTCTGACACCCTTCTACCAGACCATAGTTAAAGTCCAACAGGAAGCACAATAATAAACTATACCACAGCTAGTAATAATTTTCTTTTAAAAACATTTTGCCACTCATTTCTTTTTTAATTTTTTTTGCACTGACTTTCATGATAACTACTGTACCACCAATTCAGCACCCGCCCATCACCTCACTTACATCATTGATTCCACCATTTCTCATAGCGATCTCTTTTGAGTATTGTGTCAGTTGTGCCGGGTCTCCGGGTTCTCAGTCACATACAGATTGCAAAAATTATGACTTTAACCCTTATTTGCCATGTCCTGCTCCTTTCTACAGGAGGGCTACCAAATACCATAATTGCTTGCTCAATATGCAAGCAGGGATCCAACTGCAGACCACTAATAGCATTCAACTGTATGCCTATAGTTTATCAGTTCCAACCCCTGCATCTCCCTACCCAAATAAGTGACTCAAATTTCACAGAGCATGGCTGGGGGCTGTGAATGTCATCATGTGTGCAGATAGGCACTATGGGGCCATGGAACCACAGCTGAGATACACGTGATTGGATCCAGAGGTTATTTTTACCATGGGTTCCTCCATGGCAGGGAAGGGGGCCCACTGTCAGGGTCTTCAGATGCAAGTATTCTGTAGAGATGCACCAGCAGTCACCACTAGGCCAGGCATATTAAGACAAAATGGCACATAAAGATATGTTCATACATACATATGTTCATGCAAGAAAATATCATTTAACGTATAACTGGCTACTCAACAGAAATATAATGTGATACAGATTTGAGTACAATATTCTCTGAGTATCATAAGTCGCATCACTGATTAGCATTTTTCTTTGCAAAAAAACTGTGTTAATGCAACATTTAGGGTTCAGGCTAAAGCGACAAAAGTAGGGAAACGTGGCTTTAGGGTTTCCAACCCTAAAACCCCAGTACCACCCCTAAAGCCAATCAGGGGCGGAGACTTCCTAGGGGTTGTCAACCCTAAAGTTCTCCATTAGGTATGTGTGTTTCTGGAGTGTTTAGAATGGGGTGAGCTTATCAGACCTTACCATTCAACTAATGCTCAGTAGAGATGCACCTGACATGCAGCTGAATGTGCTTACCAACCAGTGATATTATTACACTGTTATAAAAAGGGCCAAGAAAATCCTATAACCTTATTGCTCAGACCATGTCATGTGAACTTTAATTATTTTCTGACAACTGCACACTTCACCTGAACTACATATTTCATTTTATAAAAGCCCATTTTATAAGTCAGATAATGAACTGTAGGGTGTGTGATCATAAGGAAATTATGCACTTCTCAGTTCATTACATCAATCACATATTGTACCCAAGAACCACCTTAGGCAAGCATCATTCCTTTATAAGTTCACACCATCATGTGTTATCCCTCATGTGATGCCGGATATTGAAGGTAGTGTAAACACAAGTAACTATTTTTAAATGAATATAAATGTGACCCTGGCGCCATTATACCAAGGGCTAATACCCCTGCCTACATCCCTAATAACAAGTTGAGGGGCCTGGGTTCACAACTACCTAATATGGGGGGGACCCCTACCCATAGTAGTGCTATAACTATGGTGTCTCCACCCAGAGTAAATACATGGGTAACTATCACAGTAGGTACAGCCCTCTGGTAAGTTAATACCACCCACAATCCCACCTAGTGACCCTTTACAAAAACCTGAACATTTGCAGAGTTCAATGATTAGTATACCAAACAGTTTGACCTTTAATGATATGCTCACTTTCAGCCAACTTACCAACAGGGTCTGGCTCTCTGACTTGTGCCCTGTAACCTCCTGCAAGAAACAGTTTCAATAATACAAGCCTGCACTTTCAATATGCTTTGCAGTTCATACAATGACTTTAGACAAGGTAATAATATGCTCACAAGCCAGGTTAACATCAAACAGTAAATCTGGTTTATTAAGGGGGCCGTGAATGAAGGAGGGGCTAAAATGTAGGTAAACGATTGCTTTACTATATTTAAAATCAAGCTAGATTACTTTTCATTTGCTTCCGTCCCTGAGTTTATCAGTCTAGCAACTACTAGGTATCCAGAGTGGAATACAGGCAGGCCTGAAGCGTTGCCTGGGGATGGCCGGCACTGCAGCTGATGTTGGGGCCCTTGGTGGAAAGAAAGGCAGCTAACCATGCAAACAACCCAATTATTTGTAATCCCGAGCTGTAGCGCTCAGTCCTTTGCAAAGCCCAGAAACTAAGCAAATCAGATGATACCACAGATGATTTTAAACACTTGTTGCAGGGAGCTACCCTAATTGTACTCCCGCTACCAGGACTTTTCTGCAAGTCAGGTGATATATAGACCTTGTGGTGATGATCGATGGACAGGGGAAACAGGGCCAACACAATGCACCTCCAGATGGTCGCAACCTGTGAGATGTCGTTGTGCAGGAGGCCAAATCCCTAAGCTGGTCTTTTGCCAAATGGTCTCTGGTGCAGGAGTAGCGACCTAGGCCGAGATGGCAAGGCCCAGGTAGGGTGAACAGTTCAGGCAAAGTTCGTATCCTCTGCTGGTGAATCCTCCAGCTTGCGTAACAGGTTCTCTCATGGGGAACCAAATCTCGACACACAAAGCACATTCAGCACATTTAAATCAATATCTACTTCTGAAAACAGTTCGGATTTAGTCCGGTTGCAAATTAACAGCTTTACTGTGCAAACCTTTCAATCCAAGGACATCTCACACACAAGCTGGGCCGATCGCTTACTGGAGCAAAATCTTCGGTCCAAATCACAAGTAGTGCTGGTAACACTTCTTTCTGGTCTGCTGGCAGGCAGTTCCAATGCCAGATCAACTCTTGGACTGAAGGATGCTTCACAGGGCCTTTCCTGTGTAAAGGCAGCACGAAGTCACACGGGCTCCCTTGTCCTCAATGTCTTGAGCTGAAGAACCACTGACTCAATTTTAAACCATCCCTCTCAAAGCAAAGGGCAGAGTTGCAGAAATCCAGTTGGCTGAGCAAACTGTCAGTTACAGACTGAGCACTTTAATTGGCTGGATTCTTGGTGCCAGGAATAAATCCATTTTTACTCCCACAAGTCATTGGTCTTGTCGCATGAGCCCCTGGCTGAAATCCTGGCTTGTGATTGGCTGTCGCACTCCCAAAATGGTGGCTGCTGAAAAATATACTGTCCCCATACTGCAGTCCCACACATTTAAAAGTCTGGTGTAGCCAGGTATTTACGGTACTTTCATTAAGTTTAAACTCCCACACACATGTATCCCCAGCAGTGCCCTTTCAAACGAGCCCACAGTCACATGTTTACCCCATGTAGTTCGAGTTGCTGCCACAATAACTCTGACCCCCCAGGTGGCAGCAACAGCATCATGAATATTCATGTGAAGCTCATATTTACTAATTAGCCCTCACTAGTGCCCTGGTCTGAAACTTTATTTTTTCCCCCCAAAACGGCTTTGAACCGTAGCGTTTGGTCACCGGCTCCCATTTAGCTAAAGAGAGGTGCCGGGACCACAGCAACACCACACATTTGACTGCATCGGCAGTTGTGATATAAAAGGTGCCAACTGCGCCTACACTAGTGCCGGTGGCCTGCAAAAATGCCAGCAGCTCCCGGTTAATCCCAGGTGGCAGCAACAGCTTCATGAATATTCATGTGAGGCTCATGTTTACTAACTAACCCTCACTAGTGCCCTGGTCTGAAACTCTTATTTTTCCCCCCAAAACGGCTTTGAGATATAGCGTTTTGGTCACCGGCCCTCATTTAGCAAAAGAGAAGTGTCGGGACCACAGCAACACCATTTATTTGCCTACATCGGCAGTCGGGATATAAAAGGCGCCAACTGCGCCTACACAAGTGCCGACGACCTGCATACAATGCCAGCAGCTTGCAGTTAAATGTTTAAGCCCGAACTGGGCTAAACCAATGAAATGGCTGTGTCAGGAGGCCAACGGAGTACTTAAGGCACCAGAAGCAATCCGGATTGCAGTCGGGATGAGGGCGGGACATCAGCAACAGCGAGAAAGCGACAGGACCTAGGGGCAAACAACGTAAGCCCCCGGGGGGGGGGGTTACATCTATATAATATAACTTTATTTAAATTTAAATTTGTTACTGTGCTGCATGTGTGTATCTGGCTACAGGTTCTGTATAAAGTATTGCTCCATTACCAGTGGATTAAGGATTGTTTGTGAACCAATCAGAATGCACGATTCCCTGCTGAACTTCCTATGATGTGTATACATTGATACATATTAGGAAATGGGCTATAAATTGTAATCTGTGATTGGCTTAAACCAATTACATGACCACGTATTAATCATCCCAAACACCAGCTCTATAAACAAACTGGGCCGAATTTTCAAAACTTGACACAGGGCTTCTATCAAGCCCTGCGTCATATCCTTGCACCACTACAGCTGCACTAGGGAAGACTGACTCATCTGCACTTGATTTTATACTCTCATGCGCAGTTGTGACAGTCAACCTGATTTACAGCAGTTTGCGTAAAATGCATTAAATATCTTGAAGTCAAAGGATCCCACGTGGTCTTTGGATCCTTAAAGTGCCATCACTTAACCCAAATAAGTTAAAACAAAATGTAGCATGAGAAACAGCGCTAAGTGAGCAGTTGTAATGAAGATAATGATTAAAGAGGATGACTTAAATCTTGAAGAAGTCCAGGAAGAAATTAAATCTGTCAAAGAACAAATAAATATGATATGTCATCCCAGTGGTGCTGAGGGTTGAGGCACTAGGCACACATTGCACCACACCGCAACCCGGTTCGGAGACAGATTTGGAGTCGCTGGGGGGAAGGATTGCGGCAATGGCTTGCTCTCCTTCTCCAAGGAGGGTGGGTGGTTGCCCCAGCGCATACCACCACCACCTGGGTGACCTTAGCAGTGCTGGTGCAAACAGAGGCAGACAAGCAGGGAGGGGCAGATGTCAGCCAAGACCCGGAGCAAATGCACATCTCAGCGTGTATCTGTCTCACTGGTCCTCCTAGTATGCTGACATCGGAGGGGGTGAACCGAAGAACAAGGAAAAAAACACTCTGCGCCTGTTCCAGGCGATGAACCCACTGCACCACGACCACAAGGGGAACCGGGGGCAGACTCCACAGTGCGCACTCCAAGTCTGAAGTTCAGGGGAGGTTATGGGGTTCTCCCCCGCCCTGCCCAGGAGGTCATCCGGGGCTCTAGAGGTAAGCGGAGCAACGCACCTTAGGAGCAGATTACCTGGTCCTCAAGGGGTGTGAGGTGCTTGGGGGTTCTGAGAGAGGGACTGGGCACACAGCAGAGAAGAGGTAGAAAGAGAAAGAAAAAAAATATATATATATATATATAAATAAATAAAAGTCCCAAGAATTTGAGAAAAAGCTTAAATTGACAACTGACAAATTCAAATATGACCAAAAAAAAAAAAAAAGAGGAAGATTAGTAAGTTTCAGAGGGATCAAGATGACTATGAAAATGGGCAGGTTAATTCATGGGAGAGACCACGGAGTACCAGCAGGGATCAATGGTATTCTAGAAACCAAAGTCAGAAAAGAACTGGCACTAAAAATCAAGGGAGGGATGAGAGCTCAGGGGATGAATCCTCTGCCCCACTAAGAAAGCTCTCTAACTTTTTCTGAAGCAGAGGAAGAGGGGGAGGATATGTCAGAAGATCCAACGACTGACCCATCCCCCCCCACCGAGAAAACGGGTCAAAAAAGAAAAAAATAGAAACAGCAGCCAACAAGACAGGGGAAGGGAGAAAACAAAAGGTCACTTAAGCCAACCAGGAAGTTGAATCAAAAGAAGTGATCAGCTTCTCCGATATGTAATTGTCTCCATCACAATGCAGTGTCCTATCCAAAGGGCTTAATTTTGTTAACACTGTGACACTCTGTCACTTTCAAGTGGCTGCTGAACTTCTTTTAGAAAGACTGATTTAAAGCTACATTTTGATTTAAACAATGAAGGCAATGCTGTCACTTTAAATTCTGTGGAACAACATACTGATACTGAGGAATACATTTGTAATGGTCTAGATGATACTGAATCCAATTTAGATTTTGCACTTACTATTTTTGATAGTGAGAATGTTTAGGATATTTCATCTAACCAGATGAATTCCGAAGCCGGCTAATTAGAAGGAAGTCATAATAACTATGAGGTTAATAATATGCATATGGAGTTTAGACAGTACAGACACACTCCATTTAAACCATCAGTAGTTTGAAAGACAGAAACGTGGTTCGAGTTTCACAATCCCTATGCCAGCAGCCTAAAACATGGTTGCCCGACACGGAGTTAGTTATAAAAAGTAAGGGGGTGCAGGGAGGGCGAAGCCCCCCCCCCCCGGAACACAGAAAAAAAAAGGAAAACTTTGAGTGTCTGGCAACCGTGTTTCTGGCTGCTGGGGTTGGGTTACTGAAACTCAGGAAACCGAGTTTCAGGATTTCATAATATATCCTTTAAACCAAAATCAGATTATATTCTGCCTTATTGCACTAGGCCAGCTGTAGAGGTATCTAAAAACTTGGTTGTCCAAGATATTAATGCCTTATTTGCAAATGAGACTGCCTTTGGCATGTAATGCAACTTTACCCCCTTTGAATGTCAAGCTATTATAGAACGTAAATCTAATAACGATATTATAATTAAGAGGGCTGACAAGGGGATAATGTTGTAGTCATATCCAGGAAGCAATATAAAGGTGCAGCTTTAAGGCAATTGAGAGATGAGAATAGTTATAAGCACTTGAAAAGTGATCTAACTCAGGCATTTAAAGCTAAATTGGATGACCCTGTAAATCAGGTTCTCTGGAGTGGGCAACTTACTTTTGATGAGGCTAGTGAGACCTACTTTTTATCTTCTGCCTAAAATACATAAGTTTCCTGTCAACCCACCCGGTATACCAGTCATCCATGGGATAGGCCTGGTATCCAAAAAATGTGTCCAGATATGTCAATTTCTATTTAAAAGAAATAGTGTATTGAACATCGGTCTATCTCAGGGACACTATGGATATTTTAAATTAGTTCCATGGGGTGAGTTGGCAAGAGACTTACAGATTTGTAACCACTGATGTTAAGTAATAGATAACCCACTGTAAGGTGTGCGGTCATGCTCTGATATACGCACGCCTTGGTGTGCGTTGAGACACATAAAGCCACAGACTGAGTGCTTTCAACCACCCAAGGCGTGGTTATATCAGACCATGACCGCACATCCTACAGTGGGTTACCTGTCTTATTAAATGGCTAAAATGCTTTTGGAAGGGGATTAATAAAGCGCAGGCAAGCGGTCGCACTCTGATATAGCACGGTAATGTGACGTGTTTCGGCCAACCAACAGGGAGTATTTTCCCTACCCATTTTAAAAATCATTATATGCTAGCATACCTCACAATCCTGGGCTAGAGACAGATATTTTCTCAGAAGACAACAGGGAGATTTTCCTGTGGTGCCCTCTGACTTTATTCTCCAAGCAGTGGATTATATTTTACATCACAATTATTTTACATCTGATGGAAAATTTTATTTGCAGATTCAAGCCAGAGTGATGCGTGCCACTATGGCCCCCTCATATGCAAATCTTTATTTAGCATGGTGAGAAGAACAGCTAATATTCAATAGTGAAAAGAATCCACACCTGGTGGGGACTGTCAGATGACACCACTTTACTGACATTACACTGATTTGGTCTGGGACTGAGGTACAGGTCCAAGATTTTGTCTCTTGGATGAACAGAAATTACTTTCTACAGTTCACACTCGTACTATAACTAATTCAGAAAGTAATGAATTTCTGGATGTAAAATTTTATAACTACGAACAAACAGTGATGCAGAGCGATACATTCAGAAAACCAGTTGCAGGGAATGCTCTGTTAAGGGGAGAAAGTGGACATCCACAAAAATCAATTGAGAGTATCACAGTGAGAGTCTGAGTGACTTAGAGTCAAAAGGAACTGTTTCACTGAGGAGAATTTTGAGAGACAATTACTGGACCTCAAAAATTGATTTAAAGCCAGAGGTTATTCTAACAGAGTCATCAACAGAACCAAAATACCCCCAGGGACACTTTACTTACACCAAAAGGAAGAAGTAAAGGTAACTCTCATACAAGATATTCACCACTAGCAGATAAAATTTAAAAAGTGATTATGAAACATTGGTCTGTTTTATTACCAAACACAGCGTTCACTAATGTGGTGGGTTCTAGACCCAGAGTCATATTTCAAGAGGGCAGAATCTGGTGACATCTTTACCAATAGCCACTATATAGAACCAATAGCCACTATATAGAACCTAAGGTACACAGTTGGCAGAGTAGCAGACTGACAGGCTTCTAAGGATTAAGACTTCTTTTGGCTAAGCAGATTTACTGCATGTGGTTATTTTTATTTTGTACTCACAGGGATTGCTACTGTTTGTTGCTAACATTTCATTGCTTTATTTTTCTCTGATTCAAATTGTTGTTGCTGGTATACCTTCTGCATTATTACAAGGTGTGCCTACAAGTGTGTGCTAACAGACTACTGCTGTAATCTTCTGATTCAAATTGTCTTTTACAAGGTATGTCTTCTGTTACTGCATTATTTTTCTCTGTAGCAAAGTGTTTCTTACAGGGTATATCTTCTCTGAAATTATTACAGGTGGTGCTTTACAGGTTTTACAGTTTTATCTAACATTAGGATAAGCTTTCAGGGCTACTGCATTTACATAGCAACATAGACTTTGACGGCAGATAAGGACCGCTAGGCCCATCTAGTCTGCCCGTTTCCCTACCTACAGGATAGGCCGCAGATCCTAGTTAACCAACAGCCTATTTCTTCCTACCTCCCACAAGAATTGCCTTATGTCTGTCCCATGCATTCTTGAATTCTCCCACAGTTTTAGACCCCACAACCTCTCAGGAAGGCTGTTCCATGCATCCACTACCTCTCTGTGAAATAATACTTCCTCACATTGCCCTGAACCGCCTCTCCTTCTATCTTTTAAATTGTGTCCCCTTGTTCTTGCAAGTCTCTTTTTCTGAAAATGCTACCTCTTGGACTTTGTTGATTCCACTGAGGTACTTAAAAGTTTCTATCATGTCCCCCCTCTCCCTTCTTTCCTCAAGGGTATACATATTAAGCTCCTTTAGTCTCTCCTCATACGGCTTCTCTTGCAGACCCTGCACCATTTTAGTTGCCCTCCTCAGGACTGCCTCTATCCTGTCTATGTCCTTGTGGAGATGGGGTCTCCAGAACTGGACACAGTACTCCAGATGGGGTCTCACCAACTGTCTGTACAGAGGGATAACAACTTCCTGTTTTCTGCTGCTGATGCCTCTCCCTATACATCCCAGTATACCCCCAGCCCTCCCTACTGCCTTCTCACATTGCTTGCTAACTTTAAGGTCATCTGATATGATTACCCCCAGGTCCCTTTCGTTTTTTTTTGTTGTTATTACCTCCCCACCCATTGTGTATTCTTCCCCTGGGTTCTTGTTTCCCAGGTGCATTATTTTGCACTTCTTTGCATTGAATCCTAGCTGCCATACTTCTGACCATTCCTCCAACCTTGCCAAGTCACTTTTCATCCTTTCCACGCCTCCTTGTGTATCAACCCTGTTGCAGATTTTTGTGTCATCTGCAAAAAGGTTTTCCTTCCAGTCCCTCTGCAATGTCACTGATGAAGACATTAAAAGGACTGGACCCAATACTGAACCCTGCGGTACCCACTAGTACCCCCTTCTTCAGAATGGACTCCATTTACAATTACCTTCTGTGTCCTGTTGTCCAGCCAATGTTTTACTCCAGGCTACCACCCTGGGTCCCACTCCCAGGCTGGTTAATTTGACTATTAATCTTTTGTGTGGGACTGTGTCAAATGCCTTGCTAAAGTCTAGGTAGGCCATGTCCACAGCCCCTCCCTGGTCTACTTCTTTGGTCACCCAGTCAAAGGAATCAATTAGACTCGTCTGACATGACCTTCCCGCTGTGAACCCATGCTGCCTTGGGTCCTGTGCTCCACTGGCCTCTAGGTACTCAACTATTCTTTCCTTCAGAAGTGACTCCATCACTTTCCCTACCACAGAGGTCAGACTGACAGGTCTGTAGTTTCCTGCCTCTGTCTTGGACCCGCTTTGTGAAGGGGAATCACGTCCGCCTTCCTCCAGTCCTCGGTACCACACCATCCTCCCATGATTTATTAAAAGAGTAGCCAGTGGTTTCACTAGTTCCTCCTTAATTCTTTTAGAATTTGGGTGAATTCCATCAGGACCCATTGCTTTGTCCACCTTCAGTTTTAGGAGTTCTTGCAGAACCCTTTCTTCTGTGAAAGGACTGGGATCGACCTCCTATAAGAGTGCTTCTGTTAATTGGATTAGGCACTTCCTCCTCTTTTAGAATACTGAGCAGAAATATTCGTTCAGTATTCCTGCTTTTTCACTGTCCCCTGCCCACCCACTGTTCATTCTATTCAGCCTCACTATCCCTCCCTTTGTCTTTCTAATGTCGCTGATGTACCCTATAAAAGGTTTCATCCCCTCTTAACTGAGTTGGCTATCTTTTCTCAGTTTGGGCCTTTGCTATTCTGATTTCCCTCCCTGCTTCCTTCTGCCTTAACTGGTACAGCTCTCTGTCCTGCTCCTTCTGTGTTTCCTTATACTTCCGGAATGCTATCTTTTTCTTCCTGACTTTCACAGCCACCTCTTTTGAGAACCATAGTGGCTTTTTCTTTCGTTTTGATTTGTTCATTTGCTTCACACAAAGGCTTGTTGCCTCTGTGATGGCAGTTTTGATAATTCCCCATTGTTGCTCCACACCTCCTTCTAGCCTGTTTGCTAGTGCTTTTCTGAGGCACTCTCCCATCTTGCCAAAGTCAGCCCTCCTAAAGTCCAGTACCCTCACTTTTGTATGGCTTGACTCTGTAGCTGAGTTTAACGTGAGCCACACTATTTGATGGTCACTTGTCCCCAGATGGCAACCCACTTCTAGATCCGAGATCCTCTCACTGTCCCCGCTTGAGAGCACGAGGTCTAAGACTGCTCCCCATGAAAGGGGTTCCTAAACTAGCAGTCTAATGCCTGCCACCTGTAGGGCATTAAGAATGGCCCTGCTCTTGGATGTGGCTGCAGCAAATGTGCTCCAGTTAACATCTGGCATATTCAGGTCTCCCATCAACAGTATCTCCCTTTCTCTGCCATTCTAAGAATGCCTTCTATCATATCCTTGTCCATTCCTTCCCCTGACATGGGGTCTGTACACAACCCTGTGCGGATTGTGGTGCCCTTTCCAGTCTCCAAGGTGACCCACAGTGCCTCCTCTCTCCCTGTTTACTCTTTTGTTCAGTTGCTTTTATCCCTTCCCTTACATAGAGAGCTACTCCTCCCTCTTCTCCCTGCCTGTCTCTCCTGTAGGTTATGTACCCTGGTATGTTAACATCCCAGTCATGGTTCTCTGTGTACCATGTTTCTGTGACTGCTACGATATCCAGGCATCCTCTTCCATTAAGACCATCAGCTCAGGGAGCTTGTTGCCCAGACTATGGGCATTGGTACTCATTACCCTCCATTTCCTGATGGTCTTACCCATTTTGCCCCATCCCTGTCCTTCTTGCCTTTGTCACTTTCTCCATTTACCCCTCGCCCTCTCCCATCGACACCTCTATGTTGGTGTTTGCCGCACTTACTACCGTGATTATTTGGGGGCTAGGATTTTCCTGCTCCTTTCCAGTGCCTCCCCCCTTGGCTAGTTTAAAAGCTTGCCAATGAAGCATTTAAACCTATCACCTAGGATCCTGGTTCCCCTCCCGGACAGATGCAGCCCATCATGCCAGTATAGGCTTGCATCACTCTAGGTGGACCCCCAGTCCCCAATGAAGCCAAATCCCTGAGCTCCACACCAGTTTTTCAACCACTGATTGAATCCCATGGTGCAGAACACCCTAGCCTCTCTATGCCATAGATGGGTAGCACCTCCAGAAGGTTACCATGCATGTGCTACTTGACTAAGGCCCTCCCCAATTCCACAAACTCTTCCTGCACTCTCTCTAATCCTTTTTAGCCAGGTCATTTGTCCCTAGGTGGACAATGACATCCAGCTCCTCCCTCGTGCAGCTGCTCGGCAATCCTGAGGATTCGCTCCTGTCCCTGCAAGCCATGGGCCAGGCAGGCACCTTACCTCCTCTCCCCTTCCTCCCCAGTTCTACCTTCCTAACAATGGAGTCCCCACCAGGAGTTGTTTCTTCCCTGCAGGGTCCCCTGCCACCCTCCTGTGGGTCTCCTTTGTGGAGGTTCCCAGCATCCTCCTTCGTCTCCACTGCGGGTGCCTCCATAGAGGAACCACACTTTGCCAGAATGGCATAGGAATTGTGGAGAGGTACAACTGGAGGGATGCGCCTCTGTTCCACCACCCTCACCCTCCCCCTTCCTGAGCCCACTGTGGTCCAACCACTCCTCTTTCTTGGCAATTCTAGGATGGTGGGTCCTTGGTGGTTCTGTGATCACTCACTTCCTGCCCCTAAACAGGAAGTTCCTGTTGTCAGTCAAATTCTGTGCCTATAAAAATAGAACTAGCTTGGGGTGGATGGGAGGGAAGGCAATATAGTCCCAGCAGAGAAGTTCAGTCACACAGCAATCCTTTCTCCTGGTGTCTTCTGCCAAGCTATTAGCAGAAACTTTCTAAGGCAGTCTTTAAATGTAGCTTCCTTATAGCTAAGCCACTCCCCCTACTTACCAGATCTTTCTACAAGTAATTTAAACCTCACAGCAGTAAAGTATTTTCAGTCACCTGAGATTTACACCTAGATAACTCTTCAGACACCCATTCAGTTCAGTTGACCCAAACACACACTTTTTTTTTTGTATGTTAGTTTTTTTACCCTAAATTAAAGGTGAAATACAAAAGTTCTTCTACTTTAGTCCCAGCAGAGAAGTTCAGTCACACAGCAGTCCTTTCTCCTGGTGTCTTCTGCCAAGCTATTTGTTGTTGACTGATTGTTTATGCTCTTACCTCATTGTTCTTTCATCCGTGGTTGTTCTTTTTTGGCGGGGGAAGGGCCCTGCCACCCACCCCCATCCCCAAACCACCCCACACTACACTCCTTTTATAGGGTGCCACAGGTGTGACATTTCCTGTGGCAAAGCAGGAAGGGGCGGATCAGTGGGACATCCACAAGGCGAGCTCATTTTCAGGGGCACTAGTAATTTATCTTGTTATAACAAGTTATACGAAAACAAAACATAAAATCAAGCCATTACTTGCATTTGTTTTTCCTTCTAATTACTCTGACCAGGTTATAAACCCAGCAACTTATCTGGAATGGATATCATTAACTGCAGGTACTGTGGAACACTTTTCAGAAGGACAGTCTTATGGGATTTAGGACACTGTCCTACATGCTGGGCCATTGGAGATCTTAGGGCTCAGCTCCGGGCAGCATGGGCAGAGATTGCACACCTCAAATTTCATATTCAAGAGGAAATACATTATAAAAACCACCCGCCATTTCCCCAACATCCAAGAGAAGAACCTCGACTGCAGAGGATAGTTGGCCCAGGAGGTTGGCAGGTGATTAGGAGGGGCAAATTGGGTGCCCCATCACTCTGTGCTCTCCAACATATTACCTCCAAAAACCATATAAACACTACAAACAGGTATCTGCCTCTATCTCTGAAATCAAACAAAGGGGCAGAGGACACTGCAGCACAGGAGCTAGCACAACAAAACTCGCCCAAATCAGGAACCAAAACAAAAAAGCAAAAGGAAATCAAAAAACTTCTGATCATAGGAGACTCTATGATTCGGGAGATGATACCCATCTCCAGCCAGGGGTAATGGTCAGATGTTTCTCAGGTACATCAGCGTGAGAGACACTGACCGCATTGCAAAATTGTTCACAAAGCAGGAGAAAACATTGACGCCCCTGGTACGCATAGGGACTATCGATCTCACCAGCCGGTCAGTTGTGGAGACCAAGGAGCACCTGACCAGGCTGGGTGACAAACTATCATCCATTTCATCTGACATCTCCTTTCTGAGATCCTGCCAGTCTGGGAGGGGGCAGATAGACGGAAGGTCAGAGAAGGGGAGATAGGGGAGCTAAACACGTGCTCAAGGGCTCGTACAGGAAAAAGGACACAGATTTGTAGGGAACCGCAACAGTTCTGGGAGGAAAGTTCTTAAATTTGATGGACTGCATCTGACTAAGGAGGGAGTCAGTGCACTGGGGCAGAAGTTTGACGTCTTTGCAGAATATTTAAACTAGCAAATGGGGAGAGGGGTGCAGCACCCCATACGTTGAATGGGAAGAACACCCCTTCCCCCTCAGCTAGCGGTCAAACAGGGATTCAGCATGTTTGCAGTTCATCTGCATCACCAGTTAAGAAAAAAGGTCCGTCTCCCCATACGACGCACAGCAGAAATGCCAAACCTCACCCGACAACTAACACATCGAAATCTGGCCAATGGAAAATCATGTACACAAATGCTCACAGCCTGGGAAATAAGATCCCAGACCTGCAGGCAATAATGTCAGAGGCTAAACTGGACACAGTAGCAATTAGTGTGACGTGGTTTACCGGTAACCACACTTGGGAGATTTCAGTACCTGGCTATGTACTGTTCAGAAGAGACTGAAGTGCAAAAGGCGGGGGTTGAGTGGCCCTGTATTTCAATGAAAATATCAAAGCTACAGAAATTCAGAATACACATAAGGAGCCAGAAGAACTGTGGGTCACCCTGGAAACAGGAAATGGGACAGCCATAAGAACTGGGGCTGTCTACAGGCCCCCAGACCGGGGGGGGGGGACACAGACACATTACTGTTAGAAGATATACAAAACATGACAGCTAAAGGGGAGGTTCTGATAATGGGAGACTTCAACATGCCGGATACAGATTGGTCAATACCAGCAGGAACATCTGCTAGAACTAAACGCATGGTGGATTCCCTGTAGGGGGAGGGCCTCAAACAACTGGTACAACAACCCACAAGAGACAGGGCTATCCTAGATCTAGTACTGACTAACATGGAAGGGATCACAGATCTCCAGGTAGGAGGTCACCTGGGGGCCAGTGACCATCACATGGTATGGTTCAATTTGGCCACTACATCTAAATCATCCCATTCCAAGGCAAAAATATGGGACTTCAGAGGAGCTGACTTTGATAAGATGGCCAACAGAGTTAAGCTAGCCCTGGCAAAAAGAAACACAAGGGAAGGGGTACAGGCAAAGTGGGCAAGCAATAAGGATGCAATACTTGAAGCAACATCCCACTGTGTAAGACAGAAAAGGAAGTGCAAAAGAAGAAGGAAACCACTTTGGTTCTCAAATAAGGTCAGAGCCAAAAGGCTGGCCTTCAGGAAATATAAGGGAACACAGTGGGATGAAGATAGGGAGGCATACCAAACTGCCCTAAGGGAAGCAGGGAAGGCAGTAAGGCAGGCAAAGTCCCAAACTGAGGAAACACTAGCACGAACAGTAAAGAAGGTGACAAGACTTTCTATAGATACATTAGTGAAAGGAGAAAGTCCAGAGGGGTATTGCTAAGCTCAAAGGAGAAAAGGGGCATGTGAGGAGGAGGACCCTGTAAATGATCTATCCTAAATAGATACTTTTGCTCAGTATTTACTGAAAAGAAGGTAGGGCAGGGCCCACAGCCCAGCACCATGGACACGGGGAGGTGAGCACTACTCCCTTCAAAAAGAAAGGGTCCCACAAGAGCTCGCTAAGCTTGGGTGGACAAGGCAATGGGACCTGATGGCATACATCCCAGGGTACTTAAGGAGCTAAGGGTGGAACTAGCAGAGCAATTAGCAGAACTGTTTAGTGAGTCTCTGAGCACAGGAGAGGTCCCAGAAGACTGAAGAAGGGTTCTGTGATCCCGGCTCCACAAGAGTGGTAGCAGGGAGGAGGCAGGGAACTACAGACCAGTCAGTCTTACCTCAGTAGTGGGCAAGATTATGGAGGCACTCCTTAAGGAAAGGATAGTGCAACACCTGGAATCCATAGGAGCACAGGATCCAAGACAGCATGGGTTTACAAAAGGAAGGTCCTGTCAAACTAATCTCATAGATTTCTTTGACTGGGTAACCAGAGTGGTGGACCAAGGGGGAGCAATTGATGTCGCCTACCTTGACTTCAGCAAAGCTTTCAACACTGTTCCACATAGAAGATTGATAAATAAGCTAGGTAGGCTCAGGGTGGGTCAGAAGTCAGTCAACTGGGTGGCAAACTGGTTGACGGCAGAAAACAAGAGAGTGGTGGTAAATGGTATACAGTCAGAAAAAAATGCAAGTCACAAGTGGGGTACCTCAAGGATCAGTCCTGGGGCCAGTCCTCTTCAATATCTTCATTAGCTTACATTGCAGATGGACTAGAGGGTAAGGTTTGTCTGTTTGCAGATGACACCAAGATCTGCAACAGAGTAGATGATCCAGATGGGTGGGCAGAATGAGAAGAGATCTGGATAAACTAGCAAAACGGTCAGAAGAGTGGCAACTGGGATTTAATGCAAAGAAGTGCAAGATCATGCACATAGGGAAGAGAAACCCTGAAGCCACCTATAGGCTGAGGAGTTGCTGGCAGTCACAAAGGATGAAAGAGACTTGGGTATCATCATCACCGATGACCTGAAATCATCCAAGCAGACCTCTCAAAGCAATAGGTAAGACTAGGGGATGTTAGGGTATTAGTAGGGTATCACAAGTCGTAAGAGGGAGGTAATAATCCCTCTTTACAAGACACTAGTTAGGCCCCATCTGGAGTACTGCGAGCAGTACTGGAGGCCACACCTGCACAAGGACATTAACCAAATTGAGGGAGTCCAGAGAAGGGCAACCAAAATGGTACAGGGACTGCATCAGAAGACATATGAGGACAGATTAATGGAGCTCAATATGTATACCCTTGAGCAAAGGAGGGAGAGAGGTGATATGATTGAAACATTCGAACACCTTAAGGGCATTAACAAGGTGAGTCTAACATGTTTAAATATAAGAAAAATAGCAGGACAAGAGGACACAGCAAGAGACTAGAGGGAGGCCGATTAAGGGGGAATGTGAGGAAATTCTTTTTCACAGGAAGGGTGGTGGATGCATGGAATGGCCTACCTCAGGAAGTGGTGGCTATGAATACAGTGCAGGATTTCAAGCAGGCATGGGATAGGCATAAGGGAGCAATACAGATGAGTATGAATAGATAGGCCACTGACAGAGCAAAGGCCGATGGCACATTTATAAGGTAGAAAAAGAAATGGGCAGACTGGATGGGCCTTGCGGTCCTTATCTGCCGTCAACTTCTATGTTTCTATCCGTGCAAAAGTTCTGCATGGTGGGGGAGTCACGTGATGCACAGATCGCACTAATAGCTCTCCCTGCTTGCTCCCGCTCACCCGGGCTATTTTCTTTTATTCTTTAAGAGCTCATAGCCTATTTTTTCTAAATATTTACTTCTACTGATGCGTCTTTGTTTCCGGTGGAAGCAGGTGAACTTTCTGTTAACATATTTTCTCTTGAGATGGATGCAGAGATGCATCAAAGTCTTCCTCATCATACACCTCCTCAGACTCCAGATAAGGTCCCAAAGAAATCTAAAGGCGACAATGCTGTCTCGGGTCAGGCTCCTTCTAAGACACAAGGGCCTAGTCCGCTCTCGGAGGAACAATTTTTACTGGAATTACTACCAATGAAGGACTCACTTACCACCCTTGCTGTAGAACTCACTTCAATCCGAAAAGACATTAGTGATACATCTCGGAGAGTTGGTGATGTGGAAGCCAGGTCAGTATCCCTTGAGAAATGGCGACAGCGGCTGGACAGTGAAGTCTCTTCACTCCGCCAGTGCCTGCACAAGATGGAATTGAAATTAGAAGATCTTGAGGGTAGAAGTAGGCAGAATAACTTAGTGATTTTAGGACTTTCTGAGGATGCAGAAGGTTCCACGCCTATTATATTCATCCAAAAGTTGTCAGACAAGCTGGTCGGACTGTCACCTAATGGGCCACAATATGTGATAGAACAGGCACATTGGGCCTTGCGCCCTAGACCTCCCCCTGGCACACCTCCTCGGACCCTTATTTTACGTCTCCTAAACTACCTCGACAAAGAACATGTGTTGGCTAAGATCAGGGACATTCAGTCTATCACCTGGGAAGGTTATAAACTCCGGGTTTCACAAGATCTCCCAGCTACAGTTAGAAAAAAGAGGGCATCCTTTTACCCAACCGTTTCTAAGCTTATATCAGCTGGGATCAAATTTCGAATGTTATATCCTGCTCGGTTGCAAGTTCGTCTGCAGGATACCTGTCACACATTTGAGGACTCTGCTCATGCCTCCAAGGAGCTTCAGTCCCTCCTTCCGGACTTGTTTAAAGCTGGCTGATGCATATTTCATGTCATAACTACATAGCTGTCAGTTAATCTAAGTAGTGCAACATCGGCTGCTGAATTGCTACTTCTTGGTTTTCTTCCCAAAAGTTTATTTCTTTGGAACTCTGATGGCAGTTTATGGTTTCTACGTGCTTCTTCTGGAACTAGAGTTATAAGTGGCAAGAATTTTATTTTATTTCCAGGGATGTCTTCATGGACTTTTGGGTGATATCAATCCTGTAGCCCTATACTGAGTTATTCCTTCAGTAGATGTCCCTTATTTTGCTTTTCTCTGTTGCTTTTCCTGCATTTCTCAAATGGAGTAATGACTGACCTTCAGGACCCAGAGCCAATAGAAATTGTTCTCAAGTTATCGACTAGCAAAAAGGATTACTTTTTTTTTTTTTTTTGGACTTGCTGTGGACCCCTTCCTGCATCAGCAGACCTAAATCTTTTAGTACTACATAGGTACAGGACCTCAATAGGGTCTCCTTTCATCCATGTTCTTATGTATGTTTCCCCCTATTGCGCTCCAATGGCTTTTGAATTTGCAAGGCAACTTGTATTACATTGCGCACTGATTCTGTAACCCCCAATTGGTTGCACTGTTCATTTATTTCTTATTTGTAATTTAGGGGGGTTATTAGCTCGAGACTGTTTAGGGGTTTGGAGCACCAGACACATTTTCATTTTTTCGTTAACTCTTGTTGTTTACCTAGAGCTCATTACCTTGTCATATTTATGTTCAATTGATATTTACTAGTTGTTCTTGTACACGGTTCAGACATATCATTCAGCGCTTACTTATGTACTGAACTACAGTGCTTTTTGTCTGTGTTCCTATATTATAGTTTGCTTTTAACAATATTATATATCCTTATAACTTATTGGTAACCTTGGTATAATACCCCAAAGTAGATACAGGGTGGGTTTTTTGGAAGGGTGATGTTCTCCTCACTAAGGACCCGAATTTAGGCAGATTTATCATTCTTCTTAGACTATTATAGGAGTTTTAGTACTGGGTGGGCGGGGCAGCGGTCGTGGGGTTAGGTATGGCATTGATCCTTGCTGCCTTCACAAACCGATTAGAAGGGGAGGGGGTTGATACTTCTAATTGTTGGGTGTTATTGGAGTTTTTTCTTGTTGGTCGATAGGTTATTACTTAATTGGGGTGTTTCATCTTGATCCTCCCATTATGGTTGTGTTGTACAGTTGAGGGGTTGGATGAGGGTTGTTGGGTCTTGGGTGGGAGGGGTGGGCACCACTGGAGGAAGGCACTTCCGGGGGATGGATATTGTCAGGGCAGTCAAATATTACTTATATGTTTACTTCCCTCCACCTACCCATGCTTTCTGATTTCCAGCTACTATATCACAATGACTATCTATAACTTTTGTACCTGGAACATTAAGGGTGCCCAGTCCCCTACTAAACGGACTAAGGTCTTGCTTCATTTACAGAAGTTACAGGCAGATGTGGTCTTCTCGCAGGAGACCCACTTACTCTCATCCTAGGTCCTCCTTTTTAGGCGGTCCTGGGTAGGACATGCATTCGGAGCAGGCTTGGATACCCGTAAAAAGGGGGTGGCTATCTTAATTGCTCGGAGTGTCCCTTTCCGCCTCCTCCAAGAGGTTACAGATCCACAAGGTCAATATATAATTCTCCGGGCTTTACTGGGCCACTTGGAAATCATACTTGGGGCTATTTATGGTCCCACTGCCGATGATCCACATTTTTTCACCACCTTGATGTCCGTCCTAGCTCCTTGGATATCCCACCCTATTGAACTCGGGGGAGATTGGAATTTAGTCCAGTCCAATGATCTTGACAGATCTGGCAAGGCCCGTTTGGCACTCTCTCGTGGTCAACTGGCTCTCCAGGAATTGATAGACTCCGTGGGATTAGTAGACCCATGGAGGGCCTTGCATCCTGATACTCGGGATTTCTCTTTCTACTCCCTTCCACATAATTCCTGTTCTCGTATTGATTACTTTTTAATAGGGACAGAGTGCATGCCTGGGGTTATATTATGTCATTACTCAGCCAAGGTAATTTCGGACCACCACCCCCCTACCCTTTTGCATTCTCCAGCTCACTCCCTCTCTGAACAGAGATAAAGTTTGGAGCCTAAACAACCAATTACTTAAATCTGGTGTCCTACTACAACATCTTCAATCCTTTATTTCTTCCTTCATGGAGATTAACTCCCCCCTCCATGCCTACTCTGGACATATTATGTGGAGCCCTGAAATGTGCTCTTAGAAGGGAGCTGATCCGTTTAGCAATTACACGAAAGAAACAAACCTCTGCTACCTTATCCTCCTTGTTATCCCAGATACGTGCCCTAGAGGAACGGATTTCCCAGACCTCCCCTCAATCTGAGTGGGAACGATTGGAAAATCTCCGATTTCAGTATAATACCATCTTAGGGGAAAAAACAGAACATCTCCTGCTTCGTTCAAAGGTAAAATATTTTGACCAGGGAGAAAAAGCGGTGAACCTGCTTGCCCTTTGGTTACGCTCCCAAGTGTCGGATAGAATTGTAGCCTCTATCCGTACCGAATCAGGCCCTCTTCTCACTTCCCCACGATATTGTTGATTCCTTTAGAATTTTTTATCAGAATCTATATGCCCCCCCCCATTCTCTTTTTCTTCAGCCCAGGTAGATTCCTTTTTGCAAGATGTGCCCCTTCCCCAGCTGACAGATTCGCAAGTTACCACTTTACAAGCTCCATTAACTCTAATAGAAATTACCCAAGCTATTGACTCTCTGGCCACAGACAAAGCACCTGGCCCGGATGGTTTTACCACTAATTTTTACAAATCCTGTAAAGACAAGACCAATTGTCTCCTATTCTCTTAGATACCTATAATTATATTTTTACAAATAGTCTTTCTGACTCCTCTCTCACGGCAGCAACCATAGTGGTCCTACTTAAACCTGACAAAGACCCCCTACTTGTCTCCAACTACAGGCCAATATCTCTTATTAATGTTGATATGAAAATGTTGGCTAAAATTCTGGCATGTAGATTGGGACTTGTGTGGGACTCCCTCATCAGTAGGGAACAAGTTATTTTTTTTTTCCAGGGTAGACCGTCGGCTGACCACCTTAGGAAACTGTCCTCTTTTCGGTATCCAGGGACTCCTCTGCTCCTGCAGCCTTGGTGTCCCTGGATGCCGAAAAGGCCTTCGACCGTGTTTCATGGGATTACTTATTTACACTACTTCCTAAATATTGTATTCCCCAAGCATTTGTTCAATGGATCAGGGTGCTGTATTCTTTCCTGACAGCCCAAATCCTGTGTAACAGAGTATTATCATCGCCATTTCCCCTTCACCAGGCAGGGCTGTCCACTCTCTCCCTATTTGCTCAATCTTTTCTTGAAACTTCTCATTCGCAAAATTAATCTTTCCCCTCAGGTTTCGGGCATTTCAATTGGCCGAACAGAATGCAAGCTCTCAGTCTATGCAGATGATATTTTGTTACACATTTCCCCCTGCCACATCCCTTCCTGCTGCCCTTCAGATTACCTCTCAATTTGGTGCTCTAACTACAAGTTAAATCTTACTAAAACAGAAATTATGCCTCTGAACAATATTACCTTTCAAGCTAATGAAGCGCATCTCTGTTTGATCTGGACGCCAAATAAATTGAAATATTTAGAAATTTATCTCAGTACTTCTAAAATGAGTCATTTTAATTTAGATTCCCCTTGACCCATCTTAAAGTGGATCTAGATCGTTGGTCCTTACTTCCTCTGACATTATGGGGCCGTATGAATACTATAAAAATGAATATTCTCCTTAGACTACTGTACCTGCTCCAGATGTTTAATTCGGCCCTTCCCCAAACATGGTTTAATCAGGCCCTCCGACTTCTCTCTTCATTTTTATGGCAAGGTAAGAAAGCACACAGAGCATTATCTAAGCTTATGCGCGCTAAATTGGATGGAGGATTGCAGGCTCCAAACTTTTCTTGTTATTACTTGGCCCTCCACTTCATTCGTCTTTCCTACTGGGTGGGAACACCAGGAAGTGACCCCCCTAGGCAGTATATTCCACAGTGGGTGGACACTGAATGTTCTCTGTGTTCGGATAATGGTTCGGATATTTCCCAAAGAAGAAACTTCCCCCATCCCTACGAGATTCCCCTTTGGAAGCGTTCCTAGGGGTTCACTTGCAATTCTGCTCGTTTTATAAAGTCTGTCCATACAAAGACATATCTCAACCATTGTTTAGGAATCTGAATTTCTGTATAGCTGGACAGCTTCTCTCCGAGAAGTTTTGGCCCTTTTTGGGGGTGCGATCGATTGACGATCTCACCTTTAATCAAAAACTGTTATCCTTCCAAGATGCCTGTATCAAATATCACTGGCCCACCTCCCTGTGCTTTAGATATTTCCAACTTTCACATACGCTTCTGCAACATTTTGGCAGTGTGCCATGGCTTAGTCCATTAAGTACCTTAATTGTCCCTCTCATTCGTCAGGCTCCTGTCTCACATAAAATCTCGTATCACTATCGGGCGCTGCAGGATTTCCTGGCTATTAATGAGGGGCCAAGAGTTTATTGCTGGGACCTCTCTCTTCCACCATCTGATACTCCCAGGAACTGGACCACTATCTGGAAACACCTTTATAAATTTATCAAATGGGACAAATACCACTTTATGCAGTTTTATATTATTCACAACCTGTACTATACTCCTGTTCGTCTGCATAGAATAGGTAAACTCCCAAATGACCTCTGTTCTAGGTGCGGTAAAGAGCCTGGCAATTTGCTCCATATTCTATGGCCCTGTGAAAGAGTGGCCCCTTTTGGAACTCTATTCGAACCCATCTAGATCCCCTCTTGGGATTGAATAATGCTTTCCTCCCTGAAATATGCATTTTGGGGGACTATACTAACGTCTTGGCTGGGAATTAGAAACCACATATGGCCTTGATTTCTGTACGTGCAAAAAAGTTATCCTACGACATTGGCTTGACAAAGGGATACCTCAATATCTGGAGTGGCATAGGGAGATATTATTTGCCCTGCAAGCTGAGCGCCTTATTGCCAGTATGGCTGGCCGACTCTCACATTACCAAAATATTTGGGAACCCCTCCAGGATCTAGTGACATTCTAAGTATTCCCATTATAATACAGGCGCCTCCTTCCCTGACAATTCGAATCCAACTAGTTCTATTCTTCTGGGTATCCTCCGGTAGATGGATGGGAAGGGAATTTGGGGGTAGTAGTGAGGGGAAGGAATGTAAGACTTTAAATCGTACACCATTTGGTTTATTCTTGTCTCTGTTATTGCTCATTAGTGTAACCATATTCTACAAACTTTTTTGGAATATTGTTCCTTCTTTTGGTGTGCTAAATAAAGCATATTCAATTTGAAAAAAAAAAGTTTTACATGGCAATATACAGTACGGGGTGAACAAATCCTAATAGGAAATAGTATTAAGCCAGTGCATGCTAGACAGTTTGTCAACTGCTACTCAGACCACGTTGTTTTTGTGGCCAGGTGTTCCTGCTCAAAGATCTATGTGGACAGGACCACTAGGCAATTGAAGTCAGATTACAGAAACACATTAGTACTATCAAAAACGGTGTTGTGAAAAATGCAATAGGGGCACATAAAAAGGAATGTCAGCATTTGAATCCCTGTGACTTTAAGTATACTGATCTAGAATACTTGCTACAGCTTCCATGAGGTGGGGACAGATTACAAATACTACTAGAGAGAATATTCTGGTGGATTTTTCCACCTTAAAAGTTTATCCCGAGAGACTAAATGATGTCATAGATCTAAAACCTTATTTATAAATCCTGGCTTTTTTAACATCAGTCTGACCATAATCAATAATCGTTTTCTTTTTTTTTTTTATTCTGTGTTTGTTTTCTGTTAGGGGATTGTGACCTTCATGCTTGTTATGCAATACTGCATCACCTATGGACAACTGAGGAATGAGGTATTTTTATAGTCTCCTGTATCATGTTGATAGCCTCCACATATTTATGGAGTGTAGGTCTCTGCCCTCCCTTGTAGCTGGTAGTTTTTGTTGCTGACGATTTTTATTAGTCGTTATCTCCTATGTCATAATGCCTCTTTGCAATACCGCATCAACATTGGCTAACCTAGGGCTTAGGTCCTTTTTCCTGAACCATATTTATAGCCTCCAATCAATTTATATACTCTAGGTCTTTGCTTTTTTTTTGTAGCGGTCAGTTTTTCCATATTGTCAGCGTCTATGTTATAATTTCCATTATCAGGTGCATGCCGCTGTCTGTGTGGTTGCGTTAATAGAGAAAATCAGATTGGTAAAAAGATGAGCCTACTCACCCATATATTTATGTATTTTTGCCAAATGAGTTTATTATGTTTTCTAAACCATAAATACAGTTTGTGTTTTCATTCATACATTTGGGAAAACATCCTTCGGTTCTTAAAAACTACTTGACGTCAAGTTTCGAGGCGCGAACATTTTATAACCTAGGCCCCCAGACTCAGTGGTGGTATTCAAAATATAAAGTGTTACCCATGTTTGTCTGCATTTTTTGAAAATAAGTACCCCTATTCCCATTTATCTCATATTGTTGTACATTTTAAACATTCCCTTTTCTTTGATTTGACAGATGTAGAGAAGTACCACTCAGTTAAAGTGCCACCACGGGGCCCACACAACAGCCTCCCCGCACAATTTCACGTGCAAATGAATTTCCGTTGTAAACATACACCATAAATCAGGGACAAAAAACTAAAGTGTTCAGAAAGTATACCGTCACCTAAACGACTGTTTCATAAACAATGTTTTCTCTTTCTTAGCATTTTGAAATAAAAGACACCGAGCAACAACAGTGGCTACACGGTCCACAAATAACAATCACAACTCTCTCCTTCCCAAATACATGTATGCTTCTTGTAAGCCTCGTACCTGTGTCAGAGCACTTTATAGCCTTTAACACGCATGCGTGTTACGTCTAAAGGGTGTCACGTAATCGCAGAGTAACTCTGTACATGCGTGCGCTCAGCTTCGTAACCCCCTCCGTGCTATGACGTTCCTGCGTAGGCGCGTGCATGATGCGGACGCGTGCCCGCTGCAGAAATGCACTAGTTCCGGTGTTATGGCGGCGTTGCTGGGATCTTTGTTGTTACAGACATCCTGATCGTTGTTTGCTCACAAAACGGGGGCGGCGGCATTATTGGCGGAGCAGTGACCGAGAGATCAGCGTTACCTTGGGACGCAGTACCATCTACTGTGCTTGTTTTTCCTCGGGGTCCTTTCCCTGACATCAAGAAGCAGTGAGGGTGTAGTTGGAGCAGGCCGCCCTATATTGCCGTGTGTGAGTCTCGCTCCCTCTCTGACTCGGCTGGGGACTTTCGGGTGCCGCTATGTTGTTTGAGTAGTGCTTGTAAGCGGATCGATCCCCCGATGGAAACGGACGGCGATGTGGCTCTGGACATTATCGTCACCAACGTGGTCTGCGTATTCAGAACCAGGTGCCATTTAAATCTGAGAACCATCGCGTTGGAAGGGACAAACGTTATTTACAAGCGAGATGTGGGAGTAAGTCATTGGCTTGTATTTGGTTTTTCAGCGCCATGCAGCCCTTCTGCCCCCAGATCCCGTCATAGTTGTCAGCTGTCTGTGGGATTCCTTGTGTGCATAGCATAGCAACTGTTGCGAACTGACTGCAGATTTCTTTCAAATGATAATGGCGTGGTTAATTGGACAAAGAACGAAGTTTCAAAACCGAAATTAAAATACAGGCGCTGCTGGTATAAGGGGAATACTGCTGTTTCCATTTATTTTATTTATTTAAGAATCAGTTTACAACCTTTGAGCCAGAGGCTTGTTTCCAGAGGTACTTCGTCACATAAAGACATACATTGCGTTTCGGTTACATAGCAAAGATTTGCAAAAAAAATCAATAGGCATTCACCAGAGGTGCCACGTCACATTGTGGTCAGACAAATACAATTGGGTACAGGGTACATGTAATTGATAACAGGTATTAAACAAGTCGGTATCAAGTGAGCATTCTGGTAGATAAACATTCAAACAGCTGGCACTGGCCAGGTTAAACCTAGGCATGGTGTACAGGGAAGTGGTGGAGGGGATGGTTGGGTGGAGAGCTGCCCGGGGGGCATTGTCAAGAGAAAGAGGTGGGGGCTATGTTCAGAGACAGGAGCAGTTACGAGTGCTGAAGATGTGGTTCCGGAAGTGCGGTTTTGAATGTGGAGATGGTGATGGCATTGGTGATGGTGGCAGGGAGAGAGTTAAACCAGGTTGGGGCTCTATAGCTGAAGGACCTCTGGCCACGGCTGGTTCTCGTTCTGGGAACCTTTAGAGTGGTCTTGTAGGAAGACCGTGTTGCAATGGTGGGAGGGCTCTGGTGGATGTATGCCGTTACCCCAGGGGGGTAGAGCCCCGTAGGGTTTTTTTGTGAGGAGACCGGGTCTGTATCGGAGCTGCTCATCCAGGTAAGCAGGTTAGCATCGACATATAGCTGACAGGTGTGTGTGAGCCTGGGGGCACCAGTAATCAATCTGCACGCTTTATTCAGGGTTAGGTGAATTTTGTTGAGTGCAGTGGTGTCGGCAGCACCGTATACTGGTAGACCATAGTCTACAAGGGACAGAACGGACGATGTAACAGCTAGCCGGAGAGCATTTGGGGGAAGGCAGGTTTTATGGCATTCATGCAGTGTCAGTCTTGCATCTCTGTGTGTCTGTTTGTTTGGTGGAGGAACCCCACTACTGTCACTCAGCCTTTGTTAACAAACCGAGAATCAGCTCGAGATCTGTCGCTTCTTGTTTCGAAAACGACATTGGTGTGACGGCTGGGAAGATGAGCCACGCTGTGTACAGGTTCTGGAGGAAGCTGTGCCAGATAGCGCTACGGTGTTTTTATTGCTCAGTGGCTAGCGTAAAGGAGAAAACGTTTCATTTCATTTTTATTGGTTATATTGGAAAGGCACGTGAGCATTGCTGTCCATTTACACAAGTGTCCAGTTGCATACAATCATGAGACATTGACGTAAACATTTACCTAACAGCGAGGGTTAGTAAAATGGTACATAAATTTAGGATACTATAAACTAAATTGCAAACTATGAACTAGTCTTGGTGAATTAACAAATAGAGGTGACATTAAGTGAGGGTTTAACAATAATGTAACAGTGGGAAACAAAAAAAATTTAAGTGCAATCTAAAAACTAGCCTAGGTGGATTAACAATACTACAAGTGTTAGAAAGTGAGTGTAAGTGCTTGAGGTGGATAACCAGGGAATGAGGGGGGAAAAAAGTGCAGAATGGGAGCCAGATTAGTGCTGCGAGCAGGTAGAAGAGAAATGTCTTCTGATATTGTGTTTGAAGGCATTTGTGGAGGGTCAGAGCTTTAGTTCCGAAGAGAGATAGTTGAAGAGCTTGGGTCCCATAAAAAGAGTTTTCTGGCCATGAGTGGTCTGGCAGAAAGGAACAGTGAAAGAGAGAGAAAGAGTGGAAGACAGTTTAGTGATCCTGGTGGTGGTGGTGGCTGTCTGGAAGAGAGGAGTGAGGCCATCAGGGAGCAGTCCACGGGAGAGTTTGACAGAGGTGGCCATCTGGCAGTTGTGGCAGGCCTCAAGGGAGGGCCAACTGGTGAGCTTATAAAGGTCACAGTGGTGTGTGAGTTTAGGGAGACCAGAGGCAAAACAGATAGCGTTGTTGTAGGAGCTTTGACGTCTGGAGAAATTTTTTATGGAGAGGCGGGGGAGGGATACTAGTGAACCATAGGGCCCGTCCACACTGCACCGCACAGACCCCATAATGGATAGAAGCCGTTACAACCAGGGAGCGGTGCAGTGTGTCCACATTGCTGCAGTGTCCATTACGGGACTGGCACTGCCGGTCCACACTTCGGGAGCCAGGCGACCATTACCGTGGCACCCGATCCCACAGTGCAGCTCGTGCTGTGCTAGGGGACCGGTGCCACGCGTCCACACTATGCCCAGCAACGTTACCGAGGTGTAATCGGTTTCATAACCGTTGTTGAAACCGCCACATATGTGGTTTCAGCAATAGTTTGTTTATTTTTATTTATTTATTTATTTATTTGCTTTTGTTAACCAGGTAAGCACACTAGACAGCCAAGTGCCTATTTTCAGGTGCGACCCGGGAGATTACAAGGTACATACATGAACATCAGGCAAACACAAGTGAAGGATTACGTTAGAGAATTAGCACACAGGGACAATGCAAGCAACAGTACCAGCAGGGATTTACATTGCAGGTAGTAGGAAGAAGTACAGTGTGGTTTCATCGTTCCAGGCAGCAATGTTGTTAGGCTTGCAGGTAGGCAAAGAGGGAGTCACATTGGGATAGAGTGGACCCAGAGCAAGATAAGGGAGTGCACAGTAATAATGCTCACCGTGTTGGGCAGGTGGGCCTAAGTGGTCTATTTTTCTAGTAAACTGTGACTACAGGAGGTGTATAGCAGATGTGCTCTACCCAAGTCATATTGTTTAGGTAGCATCTCAGTTTGTTGGGGCATCATAGGCTGAGAGGGTTTGTCTAGTGCAGAGACAGGTGGAGGCCGTTTTGAGAAAGCCCCATGGGGAGGGGTTAAAGCTCTGGTGGGTGGGAGGGAGAGGAGCGAGTGCTTGATGAAAGTGAGTTGCAAACCCTGGGCGCATACGCAGCGAAGGCTCAGTCACCCATTTGTGTGTGAGTTTTTGGTAGCAGGAGGGCATGAGAGTCACTGGATCGCAGGTTGTAGGAGGAAGTAGCTAGAACAAGGGACTCTGCAAGTTTAAGGGGGTGGCAGTTCTGACAATACTGTCTATGAAGTTGCCCATGACATAGGAGCGGTGAGTTTCTGGTGGGAGCCATTCAAGCCGCGTGTAGAGCTCACAGCAGTGAGTGAGGCGGGGGGCTGAGAGCGCAAAACGGCATATGTTGTTGTACGCTGAGTCCCACTTTACTAGACTAGTTTTTGCAGCGTGAGCAAAGGTGACTAGTCCATAGCAGAGCGTAGGTAGGAGGACTTCCTTGGCTAAGGCGAGACGAGCACCTGGAGTGAGACAACTTTTTGCTCTGTAAGCGTAAGGTTATTTAATACGCTCTGCAATTACAGGTGTAAGCCAAACCGCTTATGTAACGGTTTGGGCAGTCTGTAATGCTACAGAGAGGTAGGGTGGACAGGACCATAGTCAAAAACAGGAAGCTGAACATTTTTTTAATTGGGCTTCCGAGGGTGTGGGCAGGCCGGGGGGTTACCCTCCCCCAAAAAGTTGAGAAACTAAGTTGCTGCATAGATAATTAATAGGTGTTACAATTATATGTAGGTACAGTGTGGACAGTCCATTTTGTTGAGTATTATATAAACATATAACTTAGTTGTGTACCAAGTGCAGAAGGAGAGCATGGGAGTAAAGGGTGGACGGAGGGGTAAGGTACGATTTGCACAAGTCAGCTTTAGGGTTTGAGTGTGGCAAGTGCATGGGCTAAAAGGTTATTGAATATGGTACGTTTGAAGACGTACTGTTTTGTTGTTCTATGGTTTTATGAAGTGAGCTCCTTCTGATTTGTGCTGCAGTGGCAAAAGACTTCTTGGCAGTCAATACATGAGCTTATGCTATGTGAAGAGGTCTGGAGTTTGCGCATATGTTAGTTTGGTTTATGTATACAGTTAGTGTGTTTTAGTGTTGTAAGTGTGCATTCTTGTTCTTTGGCTGAGAGAACTGCAAAGCGAGCTGAGCAGTTCTGGCACACAGAGGATTTGATGATAAACTTATAACCCCCCCCCCCCCGCCTTATAACCAATGGCAGGAGCCTAGGGAATAAAATGGCAGATTTGGAAGCGGTGGTGGGGATGGAAGATCAGGACCTAATCCCAATAACAGAAACATGGTGGACTGATTGCCATAGTTGGGAAGTAGAGTTACAGGGGTACAGTTTGTTTAGGAGGGACAGACAGGGAAATGAAGTTGGGGGGGCAGCCCTGTATGTGAGGCAGGGGATAAGAGTGGTAGAGGGTAGGGAGGAAAAGGGATCTGCTGAGATCTTGTGGGCTGTTTATTGATTTAAATGTTTCACCAGGAGGGCACACTGAACAACAAGTTGCTTGTCTCACAGTGCGACCTGGGGGGAAGGGGTTACATGGGGTTGTGAAGGATGATCGGTTGCAGTAGTATGTGGGTAGTACAGATAACCTTGAGAAGGAGGGACAGTAAGGATAGGAGTGGTCCACAGACCACCACATCAGGGTGTGGAAGTGGATAGGGAATTGTCTAAGGACATACAGGAGAAGGTGAGTAAAGGGGGGATCCTAGTGGTTGGGGATCTGGACCTACCTGACGTGGACTGGCAAATACCATCGGTCACTTCAGATAAGAGCAGGGATTTGTTGACATCCTTGCAGGACGCAGTCCTACACCAACTAGTTAATGAGCCCACAAGGGGGAGGCTACGCTGGATGTGGTCTTGACCAACGGGGACAGTGTGGGAAGGGTGAAGGTGGGGGAAAGCTTGGAAGCCAGTGACCACCAGATGGTCAGGTTCTCCATCTGGGCTGCATCAGAATCTGGCAGGTCAACCACCAAGGTACTGGACTTAAGTAGGGCAAATTTTAGGAAAATGAAGGACATCTTAAGGAAGAAACTAGAAGAGACTCAGAACTTAGGGGGGGCAATCAGGGGTGGAATCCTGAAGGCTACAGCACAGTGCATGTGCAAAATTAGCAAAAGAAAAAGGGGTAGGAAACTACTGTGGTTCACAGCGTGGGTTAGGGATATAAGAAAACCATTCAAAGCTTACAGACATTCACAAGGATTAGAGGAAAGGGAGGTCTACAACAAAAAGCTCAGAGTAGCAGGAAAAAACATTAGAAAAACCAAGGCATGGATGGAGGAGAAAATAGCTAGGGAGGTGAAAGGGGGGATTATTTTAGGTGTGTGAGCAACAGAAGGAAAGGCAGCAAGGGAGTCCAAGTTTTCAGGCAGAGGGTCGGGTGATGGTAGAAGGGAATGTGGAGAAGACAACCTTGGCCAACGAATACTGCTTATCAGTTTTCACAACTGAGAAGGAAGGAATAGGGCCTGCATTAACTAGAAAGTGGAGGATGGACAAGGAGATGGACTCATGCCCCTTCGAGGAAGCGCGGTTGTTGGAGGAACTGGGGAAAAATTAAAACCAACAAAGCCATGGGTCTGGATCAGGTACATCCAAGGGTACTTGGGGAAGGCAGTATAGCGCAGTGGTCTAAGGCTCTGAGCTGCAAATCTGGTGACATCCAGCAGACCAGACCAGGGTTTGAATCCCACAGCTTCCACCTGCATACTGTGGGGCCCTGAGCAAGTCACTTAACCTCCTGGTGCTCCCAGCTCACTCCTGTAAAAAAAAAAAAAGCTTTCAGCTTAGTGTGCTATACCTGGTTAAACAACAAAAAATTAAAAATTAAGGGAGGAGCTGGCGGGGCCTCTCGCCAGACAGTTTAAAGTGATTTTGTGAGCTTTCGCAGATGCATTTTTCACATAGTATGCCATTGCCACCCATGCATCAGGTGCTGAAGCTGCAATTTGTTTAAAAAAAAAAAATCTGTCATTTTTATGTATGTTTTATCAGCACTCTGTCCTTCAGGTTTCTGTGTGCAGTCACACCCCTAGAATTATATCATGTAAGGGAACTGTCAGTGTTTTATATACAGCACCAAGGAATTCTGGGCAATTTATTATGTTGATTTAAATGTCAGTTACTTAGAAGTGCAGTACCTTATTTTGGTGGTGGTGACTGCACCTAATATGTAAATGTACGTATCAAGACATTGTGGGTACAATAAGATGATGTTTTTCAGTTCTCTTACTGTGAGGTGCAGTCTCCAATCTCTTGAATAGTAAAAGCTCTCATATGTTTATTTTCCAAGCAGGGGATTGTGCATTTAGTATCTAGCTGACAAAATTTCTTTACTGCTAGATGCACTCTTCTATGTTGGTGGTGTAGATTTTTGTAATACCTAGACTGAGCAACAGAGGACTCTGTTTCAAAACTGTGCTTATAAACTTTGTTTCCCTCGCTTGATGTCACACTTGGTGGGGGGGTTGCAGCACTGAGAAAAACGGCTGGTTATGCAAATGAAGCAGAGCACAGAAATGGAAGCATTTCTTTTCTGGAAAAGAGCACTTTTTGGCAGTTTAAATGGTAGGAGATATAATTACGACTCCTACGGGTTACTGATCCCATTTGCTATGGCAAAGCTCACAAAATCACTTTATTATATCCCTTGAATCAGAGAGGGTCCCGGGCGACTGGAAGCAGGTGGAAGTGATACCACTTTACAAGGGAGGGAGAAAGGATGAGCCTAGCAACTACCGCCCAGTCAGTCTCACATTTGTGGTAGGCAAGCTAATGGAAACTCTAAAGGAGAGACTGGTAAGACACCTAGAGGAAGAAGGGTTAATGGAAAACAACCAACATGGATTCATGGGAGATAGGTCGTGTTGGACCAACCTGATTGAATTCTTCGAGGGTGTCATGGAAGTGTGTGACCAAGGGGAAGCGGTGGATGTGGCCTAACTGGATTTCAGGAAAGCATTTGACTCTGTCCCCCATAGGAGGTTAGTAAGCAAGTTAGGTAGCTTAGAATTGGGGGCAAAGCTCACAAAGTGGATGGAGGATTGGCAGGGAGGGAGGACGCAGAGAGTGGTGATTAATGGGTGGCACTCCAGAGAGCTAAGGATGACAAGCGGGGTACCACAAGGATTGATATTGGGTCCTATATTGTTCAGTGAATATGTGGAGGACCTGGCAGAGGGTCTAAATGGAAATGCATGTCTGTTCGTGGATGACACAAAAGTCTATAACAGAGTGGACACTCGGGGGGGGGGGGGGGCAGGATTTAGCCAGGCTGAAGGAGTGGGCAGAAAAGTGGCAACTGCAATTCAATGCAAAATAATGCACATTGGAAGGAATGATCCTGGGGCTAACTGCCACCTTTGGGGGGAGACACTGCAGGCCATGGAGCAAGAAAAGGACCTGGGAATTTGGATCTCTAGCAATCTCAAGGCTAGGTACCAGTGTGAGCAAGCGGCTGGCAAAGCAGCAAAAATGCTGGCATGCATTGGGAGGGGCTTTACAAGTAGGAGAGAGGTGATCATGCCACTGTACAAAACACTGGTCAGGTCACAGCTGGAATACAGGGTTCAGTTCTGGAGGCCCCACTTGCAAGGAGACAAGGACAGACTGGAAAGAATCCAAAGAAGGGTGACCAGAATGGTCCAGGGGATGCAAGGAAGGCCATATGGGGAGAGGCTGGAGGAACTGGGTCTGTATTCGCTGGAGAAGAGAAAGGGGAGACATGGTTGAGACCTTCAAATACATGAAGGGAATAAGTAAGGTAAAGGGGGATAGCATCTTAAAACTAAGAAACAGCGCCACCAGGGGGTCATTCACTCAGTCTGGAAGGGGACAGATTTTGAGGGGACATAAGGGGATGTTATTTCTCACAAGGCGTTTTAGGTCTGTGGAACAGGTTGCCAGAATGGGTGGTGGAAGTAGACACGGTGGAAAAATTCAAGAGAGCATGTGATATCTACATGGGACTTGACCGGGGAGGTGAGGGAGGGTATGGGAGTGTGAGGTAAAAAAGGCAGAAGTGGGGGAATATCTTTTTCGGGCAGACTAGATGGGCCGAATGGTCTTTTTATGTTGGCAGGATTCTGTGATGAGAGACACATGAGCTGTGCAGTTATAAATCATGTTAAAACTACTGACATTGAGGGAAATGGTGAGCTTGAAATACAGGCAAGGTTCAGGGAGCCTGCCAGGGTCTGTCATTATATAGGATGCGCACTTTCCTTCTCGGAAATCCTGTTGGTGCCAAGGGCTAGTGGGGAACACAAGAGGAAGATTAGGGTGATAAACCAGTGGTTCAGGGAGTGGTGTGGGGCCAGAGCGTATGGGTTGATGGGGGTTTGGGGGGAGACCTGGGAGGATAAGGGGCTGTATGCTAGAGATAGGCTCCATCTCAATTCGGAGGGGAAGGAAATTCTTAAGTTGAAAATAGAGGGGTTTGAGCCAGCCCGTCGGCGCAGCGGTTGGATTTCCGCTCGCGACGCCAGTGGCCCGGGTTTGGGAACGAGCTCAGGTCGCTGGAGGGCCAGCCGGGCGGAGGCAGCTTGAGCATCCCACGACTGCTTGCTGCCTTCAGGGAGGGAAGGGGCTGCAACCTGGTGTTGAAGCGACCACTGGTGGAGGCCAGGGGTAGAGCAACACGTCAGGGTCATTTGGGTGGTGTGTGATAGACGTTGGCTCTTGCCTTGATGTCCGGACGTCACGCACCTTAAAAGCGAGGAAAATCACTCACTGGCCGCCGGATGACGGCTTTCTGTTCCCTGAGGGCCTCCAGTGCATTCCCAGGGTGTCCTGTTCCTCGGCAGCATCCCTGGGCCCTAGAGAGTATGTGCTGGCGTCATGCCTCTCCCCCTCGGAGGAGGGGGGCCCGCCCGGCAAAAGGATACGCCAGGATATCCTGGGGGTCGGCTGCAATATGAGGATCAGAGGAGGGCTGGGAAAGGACAGTAGGGGCTTGGGGGGAGAACTTGGTAGAGCCCGAAAGAGTAGTGGGCCAGCAAGCACGGGGGCAGAAAAATAGATTACACTAAAAAAATAAAATAGAGGGGTTCATTGGTGAAAGGCAGGGTTTAAACTTGTGAAGGAGGAGGAGGGATGGGAGAAAAGGCTGTGGAGGGGTCCAATACAGGAGGGACTCCCGAGAGCTGGAGGAATGCAGGAAAGGCCGACTGGTAAGGTGCAGACCTGGGGAAGACAGAATCCCCACAGGAACATGAGCAGGGGAAATGGAAGTATAGGGAATGGGTGGAAGGTAGTCCTGCTAAATGCCAGGAGCTTGGGCAATAAAAGGCTTGAGCTCCAGGTGATGCTAACTGAGGGAGAGGTGGATGTGGCAGTGGTCACTGAGACCTGGGCCTCCGCAGGGCACGACTGGGACCTGAACCTGGAAGGCTACACCATGTTCAGGAAGGACGGGGGAAGGAAGGGGAGGAGAGGAGAGGAGAGGTAGCAAAAATAGTCAAAAACTGTATTGGCATAGGAGGAGTGGAGGAGGCGGAGGGAACTGTGAAGGCGATTTGGGTCACCTTGATAACAAGGGGTAGCAAGAGAGTAAAAATAGGAGTGGTGTGTAGACCCCCTGCGCTGGCAGAGGAGCTGGAGGAGAGTCTGGTGGCAGATGTTGGGAGACACTGCAGTTTGGGAAGGGGAAGGGTGGTGGTTTTGGGGGACTTAAACATGCCAGGAACAGACTGGGAGACTGACATCCTCGGTGGCCAGAGAACCGAGGTTGTTGGATGTCTTTCAGGACGTGTTCCTGACTCAGCAGGTGGGGGAACCGACCAGGGAGAAGCGGATACTGGATGTGGTCCAGGCAGACAGTGACCAGATTGGGGGCCTGGAGGTAAGGGACCCATTGGTGGGGAGCGACCGTGACACGGTCTGGTTCTGCCTGAACCTAGGAGGGGTAGAAGGCTGCACAAAGACAGTGGTAACTGACTTCAGGGGGGCAGATTTCAAGGAAATGGGCAAGGATCCTTAAGGAGCATTTGGATGGGATTGGGCCAGATATGGACGCTGACAGTAGGTGGGAAATCATCAGGAGGGGGGTGCAGGATACTACTAGCACCTGCGCAAGAGTAAGACGAAAATGTGGTAGGGCCTGAAAACCCTGCTGGTGGACCAGGGAGGTTCAGGAGGTGGTGAGGGGAAAGAAGGCGGCCTATAGGCAATTCAAGTGCTCAAGGAGCGAAAGGGACCGAGGGGAGTACGAGCTGATGGCCAAAAGGACCACTAGGATGGTGAGGGCGGCTAAAGCAAGGAAAGAGCAGAACCTGGCCAGGGAAATTAGGAGAGGGAACAAGGGGTTCTTTAGATACATTGAGGAAAAATGAAGGGTGAAGAGGCAGATTAGCAGGATTAAAACAGGGGAGGGATGGGCACAAGACCCGGGGGAGCAGGCTGAGGTACTAAATGAGTATATCACCATTTTCACCAAGGAAAATGGGGGGTGCATCATACATGGGAGGAGACTGTGAAATTGAGGAGGGGGGCCCTTACCAATCGGTGGGTCGGGGGGGCATCACTGTCAGGTGGGGGGAAGGCAGAGCAGGGGGACGAGGTAGCGGAGGTGGAAATCACGGCAGAGAAAGTGAGGGGAAGCCCTCAGATCCCTTAAGACGGAGAAAGCACCAGTACCAGATAAATTACATCCCAGAGTGCTGAAGGAACTGGCGGATGTCCTGGCAAAACCCCTGGCGGAGCTCTTCAGCATCTCTCTGAGGACAGGGTGGGTGCCCCGGACTGGAAGGTGACGCATGTAGTGCCTATCCAAAAGGGGGGGTCAAGGGAGGTAGCAGGAAACTACAGACCCGTCAGCCTCACATCGATGGTGGGCAAGGTGATGGAGGGCATTGTCAAGGAGAGACTGGGGGGACCTGGAAAAGTTGGTGTGCCTGGATGATAGACAGCATGGATTCGTCCCCGGGAAATCGTGTCAGACAAACCTTGTGGAGTTCTATGACTGGGTGACGAGTGCCTTGGACCTGGGTAGACCAGTGGACGTCCTCTTTCTTGACTTCAGCAAGGCGTTTGACTCTGTTCCTCATGGGGGCCTGTTGGATAATCTGGGAGAAATGGGGGTGGGGAACCAGATGATCAGATGGATAGGCATTGGCTCCAGAACCGGACCCAGAGGGTCGTGGTTGGCGGGATAGTCTCATCCCCAAGGAGGGTCATTAGTGGAGTCCCTCAGGGATCGGTCCTTGGGCCCCTCCTGTTCAGCGCCTACGTCTCTGACATAAGAAAGGATATCGGGAGTGAGATGAGTCTCTTTGCAGATGACTCAAAACTGGGGGTGGTGTTGGATGGGGTGGAGGGGAGTGTGGCCCTACAGGGGGACCTGGAGGCTCTGGAATGGTGGTCTAGAAAGCAGAAGCTGAGGTTCAGTGCAGGGAAATGCAAGGTACTGCACCTGGGAGCCAGAAACCCGGGCCAAGTGTATACCCCGGGGAGGGGGGATGCTACAAGTCTCAATGGCAGAGATGGACCGGGGGGGTGGTGGTGGATGTCAAGATGAACAACTCGGAGACTTGCTGGAGGGCAGTGGCAAAAGCCAACAGGATGCTTGGATGCATCGCTAGGGGGCTCACCTCCAGAAGGAGGGAAGTGATACTCCCACTGTATAACTGCTTGGTGAGGCTGCACCTCGAGTACTGCATGCAGTTTTGGAGGCCACATTTAAAGAGGGACATTGAACTCCTGGAGAGGGTCCAGAGGAGGGCAACCAAAATGATCTGGAGCTTGGGGGAATAGGACCTATGGGGAGAGGCTCGAAGAGCTAAATATACACACATTGGAAGAGAGAAAGGACCAGGGGGACATGATGGAGGTTTTCAGGTACATGAAGGGGATAAATAGGGGAGGAGCAGTCAGGCTGCTCCGAATAAAAGGGGCAACTAGAAGGCATGGGTGGAAGCTGGAGGGGAATTCAGAGGAGAAAGGAGGAGGTGCTACTTGCTGAGAGGGTGGTGGAGCCATGGAATGCGCTGCCCAGGTGGCTGGTGAAGGCAGAATCGTGGAGGGTTCAAGAGGGGTGGGACAGGTGCGGGGAAGGGTTCTGGAAGCAAAAACCGGTGCAGCGAGAATATCGGGGACTGGGAAGGAGAAGCCGGGGCAGGGGGGGGCAGCAAGGTCAGCTCCCAGGGTTGGGGCTGACCAAACAAGCAGACACGAAAGATCGTTAGGCCTATTCTGCTGGCATTTTAGTATGTTATTAAGACCTTTGTGTCAGTCAGTGAAATTTGAATTTATTATGTTTGACTTTGCAGAATATTAGAGCATCCCCTTTGTGGTAAATGGAGTATGCCTACGGAATTAGAAACTTCAACATTTTAGAAATGTTTGCATGAGACGCCCTCTTATGTAGAATAATCAACCCCCTTTCACTGAGAATGAGCTGATTCTCAACAGTGAATTAGACAGTTTACAATACACGTAAGCCCATTTTTCCAGTGTTTTTTTTTTAAACATTGTTCATGTTCTATAATGCCAAACCTGATGTGCTTAACATTTCAGAATGTGAAGAACAAGGTTTGCTCCATGGGCCAATGACGGCAGCGATCTTCATCTTCTACAACAGAAGCGTGCGTAGCGCTATCACAAACTGCTTTGTGTGCCAATTCAGAATCGGCCATCTGAACTGCACTAACTTATTCCCGTAAGATGTCAAAAGCAGTGTATAAAAACAAGCTTGTATTATATTGTATAAAATAATATACTATCTCTGCCCGTCGAGGACCCACTAGATTCTCACCACCTAGTCACATCTTTGGCATCAGGAGAGCACTCGAGCTTCTTTCTTATGCCCCGATGTCAACGATCCTAATTCACTGCTGAGAATCTGCTCGTTCTTAGTGAAAGGGGGGTTAATAAAAATGTATCTGATTCCAGCCTATTTATCCCACGCATAGAAATACCATATTAATGTGGTTGATGACATCAGTGTGCAGCTAGGTAGCATTCCAGACATTTGTTCAGTTCTCCAATTGGTTAAAGGAGACTTGCTAATAACAACCCCCCCCCCAACACAAAAGAAGCACAGAAGGGGTAGACCCCAGGAAGGCCGTGATACAGTTGTCAAAGTACAACCATGAATAAAAAGGCCTTTTTACACAATCCAGTTCGCACCGTTGTACATGGTGCAGATGACTTGCACTGATGTAAATCAGGTCACGTAAACGAGAGCGTTGTAAGTCGCTTTGTTGTGGCGAAGTGTGAGCCCTGGTTTGGCGGGTTCAAGTAACGGTGCAGGTGTTTTTTGCATGCATGTAAACACGCAGCTTCGTCTGCACTGGTGCAGCCCCTTGGAAAGCTGTAGAGCCACTGGACAGATGAAGGAATCCGCCCCCCAACCCAGCCAACTCAGAAATGCTGCTTACAACGCTGGAAGACACCCTGCACCGATGCATGTGAGTGCTATCTGAATGTAAGTTGGCAGTGGTGCCAGTGGAGCGGTGGCTGAGTGGAGGAAACTGCAACACAGCATGTGAGGTAGTATATATGCAGCTAACAAAAAAAAAAAAAAATTGCACTTGGCCTAAACCAGAAAGGTCAGTACAAAAATACATTTTAATTTGCTTGTTAGAAAAATTGTGCAACGCATATTGTAATCATGATGCTCCCGCAGGCACTAAAATACCCCATACCATGTTACTCCTTACCTGTGCTTTCCAAAGGTGACACTGTTTATGAAACAAAAAAATAGTGGGTGTAGGGGAAAGAGGGACACTGCTGGGGTTGAAATTCAGTTTTGAGGCCACTAACCAGCAGCGCAAATGACTGGGAAAATCCATTAACCCCACAGACTTTTCTACTAGCCCAGCTAGTGTACTTACTGAAACATAGAAACAGACTTTAACAGCAGATAAGGACCGCTTGGCCCACCCAGTCTGCCCATTTCCCTACCTATCTGGTAAGCTGCAGATCCTAGTTTTACCAACAGTCTACTTCCTCCTACCTCCCACTAGAATTGCCTTATATCTGTCCCCTGCATTCTTAAATTCCCCTACTGTTTTTGACCCCACGCTCTCCTCAAGAAGGCCGTTCCATGCATCCACCACCCTCTCTGTGAAAAAATACTTCCTCATGTTGCCCCGAGTCCTCCTTCCTCTATCTTCAGATTGTGCCCCCTTGTTCTTGCAAGTCTTTTTTTTTCTTTTTTCTGAAAGATGCTACCCTCTTGGACTCCGTTCATTCTCTTGAGGTACTTGAACGGTTCTAGCATGTTCCCCCTCTCTCTCTCCTTTCCTCGAGGGTATACATGTTAAGCTCTTTAAGTCTCTCTTCGTATGGCTTCTGGTGCAGACCCTACACCATTTTAGTTGCCCTCCTCTGGACTGCCTCCAACCTGTCTATGTCCTTGCAGAGATGGGATCTCCAGAACTGCACACAGTATTCCAGATGGGGTCTCACCAACTGTCTGTACAGAGGAGTAACTACTTCTAGGATCGTGGATATGTTGTTCATCCACAATTATTGGCATGTCCCTTTCCCCTTTAAGGATCACTGGAAGTCTTCAAGCTGGCTCCTCCCACCCACCTGGGTGGTGTATATACCTCTGCTCTGCCCCATGATGCCAGATCTTCCTTTCCGCTGGAAGATTCAGGTTGCCTCCCTCGTGCTCATGCATTTCGTAGGCCCTGGCTTTCAAAACTTTGGTTTTACCGAAATTAAAACTTGTTCGAGTTAGTGATCACTCTTTTGTGCCTTTGTTTATGGAGGAAAAATCTTCCCCCAGATTTCGCCTGTGTCCTTGCATCCATTTGATGTCACGCACCGATCCCCATCTCACGTGTGTCTACTGCCTAGGTGTTGGCCATGCCACCTTGTCCTGTAGCTTTTGCTTGGCCATCTATCCCAACATTCTGGACGACTGCCTGGCAAGCTTAAAGTTTGGGAGACCGGAGAAAAGCAATCCTCCAGTGAAGTCCAAGGAGGCTAGGTGGGCGGTTTCCATGGCTGCGGGCTCCGCTGAATAATTGAAACACATTCAGGTGTTCAAGGAAGAAGCGGCTCGTGCCGCCGACACTCGGTGCGTCTTTGTTTCTTCTCAACGTAGGCAACACTTTCTTGGCCCCTTCCGGGGGTTGTGCCAGTCTCTTCCCACCCAGGGAGAGGCACCTGCGTGCTCGCACTCCTCCCGATTACTTAAGTGGGAGAAGGAACTGAGTAAGCCTTAGTCTCGGCGAAGGTGCTCTTGGGACCGAGGGAGGTCCCAGTCCCAGGAGCATGTGGTCTCAACTTCAGTCAAGATCGCTTCTTCGGCTGCTGGCTTTTTGGACCTTCCATCGGGCCAGATGACCGAAGATGTGGTCAATGAGGTCGAGATTGTCATTGACCCACTGTCACTGGCTCCAGCTGACGACTCCTTGGAACGGTCTCCGGTCCTTGTCTCCCCCGATGAGGAGACCCAGCCCGCTGGTGTTCCCGTCGAGGACCCAGTTCCGGACCCCCGGAAGTCACCGGTCCCGCCGGTGTCTCCAGAGCAGCCGAGTCAGCCTGCCTGATCTCAGTTGAGGTCTAGAACCTCCTCGACCGAAAGGCCGAGTAAGAGCCATAAGCACTCGAAGAAGAGTAGACATCATCAGTCGTTCTCCTCCTGCTCTGATGAGGAGAGGCTCCGGCGGAATCTCCGGAACTACGAGGACCTCATGGCAACAGCGGTTCTTGTCCGGGCACAAGCCTGCTCCGGCTCCTGCCCCAGCCATTACTTGCTTCGCCTCCTCGGCTAAGCTGAGCCCTGGGCCGAAATCTTCATTTCCCCCACCCGAGGGGCCGGCAAATCCACCTCTTTGGCCTAAACCAGTGTCTCCACCCATCGTAGTGGAACTGCCACCTAAGCAGCCTGTGGGAGGGGCTCCTTCAAAAGAAGACAGACTGGACACCAGGCTTCCCCAGCGTTTAGTGGTCACGGTCACCCTGGACCGCCCTCAGCGTGTCGAGGGTGATTTGGGCGGCAGGCCGCTGTATCCCAACTTCTCAGATTCTGACATCACCGTGCTTCACTCTCATCCTGGGGATGATGAGTTGTCCGTGGCCTAGGGATAGAGGAAGGTCCTTTCTCCTTCCAAGGGATCCTTCACCTCATCTCTGAGCACACAGGGATGCCCCTGGAACCCATCCAGAAAAAGGCAGAGTACTCTCTTACGGACATCCTTAAAAGAGGGGATACCCTGATTGAGACCTTTCCTGAGGCCGAGGCCATTGTTGGTCCAGCACTCGAACTCTGGCAGCGTCCTGCCTCTTGTCCAGCCCCGTCTGCCCGAATGGCCCGCTAGTACACGGTACCCATGGGGTCCTTTGCCGGGTTCACAGAGCACCGTTCGGCCGAGAGCCTGGTGACTGCCTCTGTGTTCAGGTGTACTGGCAGTTCTGCTGACATGGACTGACTTCCCGACAAAGAGTCCAAGCTTTTGGACCATTCGGCGAGGAAGGTCTGTGCGGCTTCCTCCTTGGGCCTTCGTCAGGCAAGTACAGCTGTCATCATGGCACATTTCTCTCATGTCCTTCTCGGGTCATTGGATGAAGTCCTCCCACATCTCCCCGTGGACACGGAGACCACGATCATGCAGGTCCGGGACCATGGTCGAGTTGTGGCCAGACAGCTCCAGACGGCCCTGGACACTGGGGACTCTTGTGCCCACTTGATGGCTGCCGCAGTTGCTTCTCGACGCAGGGCTTGGCTGAGGCTCTCCTCCTCCTTCCCAGTGGGTACTCAGCAAAACTTAGCTGACATGCCCTTCCTCGGGACCAATTTGTTCGGCCTAGGAGTGGCTGGTCACCATCGGCACATAGAACAGTCCAGTGCCACCTTGGACGCTACTTCTGCCAAGGGTTCTTTGGGCAAGAATCAGCATAAGAAGAAGCCCTTGCGGCACTCTTTCCCTGCGGCTCACCAGTCCTCCTTCCAAAGGGGGACAGCAGCATCAGCATGCTCAAGCTTGGCACCCTCAGCCCAAGCCTGAACCCTAACAGGCCCGTAAAGGAGGCCGAGGCTTAGGTCCTGGAGCCTCTTCCTCCAAGCCTGCTCAGTGATGGGGTGGGGCTGCCACGCCTACGCCTGTCACGACAGCTCTGAGTGGGGGGCCAGCTCCACCACTTCTTTCTGCCTGGTCTGCTGATACTTCGGACAGGTGGGTTCTCAAAGTGGTCGGTCAGGGACTGCCTCTTGAATTCAAGCAGTACCGTCCCAGCCAAGCCTACGCCCCTCTGGAGGAACGGATATCCGTTCAGTCTGCACTTTGAGACGATGTTGCTCAGCTCCTCCTCATGGAGGCAATAGCTCCCATGGCGGATCCTCCAATAGACCCAGGCTTTGTCTTCAGGTACTTCCTGGTGCGCAAAGGACGGGGGTAGGCTGGCGCCCCATTCTAGATTTCCATGGCCTTTCGAATGGTCACTCTTTCCCAGATCATTCCATCCTTGGAGCGAAACGTGATTTGGTTCACTGGATCTGCAGGACGTGTTCTTTCATGTCCCATTCCGTCCGTCTCATCAGCAGTTACTCCACTTCAGGGTAAAGGGGACCCTGTACGAGTTCCAAGCCATGCCATTCGGCCTGTCATCGGCCCCCCCCCCCGGTCTTCACCAAATGTATAGCACTGGTAGCAGCCCATCTGCAGCGCTGGCGGGGGGAGATCAGAATTTACCTTTACCTCAACGACTGGCTTCTAGCAGGTCACTCCCTGCAGGAGGTGGAGAGATCCAGGGATCTGGCCCTCCAGACCTGCTTCCGACTCTGCCTCCTAATCAACAAGGTCAAGTCGGAACTCGTGCCTTTGCAGGTGATGGGCTTCATCGGGACAGAGCTCGACTTGTCAAGCCAGAGCTCAGCTCCCGGCAGACAGGGCGGAGATTCTTTCCTCCTTTGCCCAGTCATTTCTGGTTGGGCAGTTGCGCCCTGCCCAGGACTTTCTGTGCCTTCTGGGTTATATGGCAGCATGCACCTCTGTGATCTGGTGGCACCTGCGCCTCCTCCATTGGGAGCTGGCCACCCAGTGGACTCAGCGCCATGGTCAGTTCGACCAGCTGATCACTGTAACCCAGAAGATGTGGGACGTTCTCCAATGGTGGACCATCCCAGACCGGTTGCAGGAAGGGATCCCGTTTGTCTGCCCCGTGTCGACAGTCATTCTCATGACCAATGCCTCTCTCATAGGCTGGGGAGCCCACATGGGGGACAAAAGTGTCTATAGGCTCTGGACCTCCGAGGAGTCCCGATGCCACTTCAACCTGTTGGAGCTCACAGCAGTCAGACTGGCACTGTCAGCTTTCGCTCCTCAGCTCTAGGGCGAAGTGGTTCAAGTCCAGACGGACAATACCGCAATCATTTACTACCTCAACAAACAGGGTGGCATGCACTCCTGTCTGCTGTGCAAGGAGGTGCTCCTCATCATTTGGAGGCAGATCTCCTAGCCATCCATGTGGCAGGAGCCTCAAACCATCTGGCGGATGCTCTCAGCCATCTAGGCCAGACATCCCATGAGTGGTCTCTTCATCCATAGGTCACTTACAGCCTGTTCTCCCATTGGGGTAAACCGATGGTGGACCTGTTTGCCTCCAGGGACAGCACCAAGCTGAAGCTGTTTCATGCCTGCCCCCCTCAGCAGGGTTCGCTGCAGGGGGATGCCTTCTCGAGGCCGTGGACCCCAGTCCTCCTGTACGCCTTCCCTCCATTTCCCTTGATCCTCAAGGTGAGCAGGGACATGGTGCAGGCGATTCTGGTAGCCCCAGACTGGCCGCGCCAGTTCTGGTATCCACATCTCCTCTGCCTCAGCTGCAGGCCCCCGAAGCGGCTTTGTACACGCCCGGACCTGATATCACTCAATCAGGGGAAGGTATACCATGCAGACCTTCAATCCCTGCACCTCACAGCCTGGTACCTGAGCAGCTAGAGTTCCGGGCTTTGGGTCTTTTCGAAGATGTCTACACTGTGATGGAGGCATCTAGACAGGAATCAACCAGGAAGTGTTATGCCTTCAGATGGAAGGGGTTTTCCATTTGGTGTCAGGACAATGGCCTGGACCCTCTGTCCTGTCCCATGGGGAACATTCTTGACTACCTTTGGTCTCTCTCCAAAGGGAGTCAACTGTTGTCGACCCTTCGGGTGCACCTGGCAACCATCTCTTCTTACCGGGTGCAGGCTGGTCAGCTGACGTTGGCGCAAGAGACATTGGTCAAGCGCTTTTTCAAAGGCCTGGATCACATATCCTTCTGGTGCGTGAACCTCCAACTCTATGGGATTTACTGCTGCTCCTGGCAAAGTTCATGGACATGCCATTCAAACCCATGCACAAGTGCGAGTTGTCACACTTGTTGTGGAAGACGTCTTTCCTGGTGACTGTCACGTCAACTAGAAGGACAGGGGAGCTCCAGGCATTTTCGGTGGACTCCCCTTATCTGGTTTTCCACAGGGACAAAGTTGTCCTGAGTCCCAACCCGAAATTCCTTCCGAAGGTGATGTCAGAGTTTCACCTTAACCAGGTGTTATCTCTGCCGGTTTGCTACCCAACCTACACCTCGGAGGCCGAGTACAGGTTCCATACCTTGGACCGGCGACGTGCTCGCTCCTACTATGAGGAGAGGATGACAGAAATTCAGGGAGAGGTTCGCCAGCCGTTTGTCACCTACACTGAAGCCACTTCTGGCAAACCTGCAGCGAAGCAGACCATTGCTAGGTGGATTACATCATGCATAGGTCTGTTATGAGTTGGCGGGCATGGAGCCTCCCAGAGGGATAAGAACTCATTCTACCCGCCATACTGCTGCATCGGTGGCTGCTTCCAGGGACATCCCTATCCAGGAAATCTGTTGGGCTGCTACCTGGAATTCAGCAAACACCTTCATCACCCACTACCACATTGACCTTGAGTCACGCCGGGATGCTGGTTTTCGGGCCTCGGTTCTCCAGTCTCTGTTCCCTAAGTAGGGGGTATGCGCCTTGTCTCCCTCCTCCCGGAGAACTGCTAGGGGTCTAGCTAGTGGGCCAGTGCCAATTTCGACCCCTGACACTAGGCATGCTGTGGCACCAGCCCCCAAACCACAGGCAGAACAAAAGCCCAGTCAATTTTACCAAGGTTACCAATCAGCCATTGCCAGGGGAGGCTGATTGACTGACTGTTTCCAGGAGTGGGGGCATCACTGCACACAAGTGGATCGTGGAAGTAGTAAGTCAGGTATTGGCCCTGCAATTCCAGAAATTCCCAAAGTTGCAGAGGCCAGAAAACTTCCCAATACATTTCCCCAACGGAAGGCAATCCTGCTTGAGCCGGAAGTATAGAAATAGCTGTAGGCAAAGGCAGTTCTGTAGAAAAGATCTCTGTTTCACAATGGTAGAAGGGCCTTTTCTCAAGGTACTTCCTAACTCACAGAAAGAATGGAGAATTGCGACCCATTCTAGACTTCAACAGATGTACCAAAAGGGAAAAGTTCAGGATAGTTAGACTGGGCAAGGTAATTCCATCCTTGCAGTCGGGAGATTGCTTGGGTGTCACAGGATTGGAAGGATGCCTATTTTCCACATTCCAGTCAGACCTAGCCACAGGGTCAGGCTAGGAAACTGCTAGTACCTGTTCACAGCCTTACCTTTTAGCCTCTCCTCACCACTGCATGGCTGTGGTGGCAGCTTACCTAAGAAGACAAGTTGTAGTGGTTTCTCCTTACCTTGATAACTGGTAATGTTGGGGGGACAAAAGAGGAAGCAATATGCTCCATCCAATTTTCTGGAGTCCTTGTTAAGAGGCTGTGTCGAGAGAAGCACCTTTTCACAGGCTGCTTTCTTGTACCACTGCTTTGTGATCAGGGTGGGCATACATGTATTTGACCCCATTTCTCCTTCTGATATTTCCTTTCTGTCTTTTTTTATCAGTGGCAACTGCTGAATTTGGTGCTGACATGATTTTGCAAGTGCCTTTCTTAAGTGACTCGTTTACTGGGACTAGCAGCCTCCTTGAGGGAGATGGTTCCATCATATTCATGGATTTTTCTTCTTCTACTTTCTCAGAAGGGATGTTGTGGGTATCCACCATTTGCCTCATAAAAGAGGAATAAGTCCTCATTAACCTTGGGAGGGAAAAGAAATCCTGTTCAGGAGAGGCGTCAGCAGTCTAGGTTCACCCTCTGCCTCACAGTTTCCTCCTACATTGCGGGCTGCTTGGTTGGAACTTGGGGGGAATGGGGTTTGCAGGCATATTTAAAAATTTCCTTTAGCCTGAAGGACCTGGAGAAAACCTGCCACATTTGTTATGTTGTCTGCTGAAGACATTTGCTTGTGTTCGGCTGGGGACATTGGGAAGCCCTTTAGCATGACGAGGAGCCAGTGCTTGCAGCAGGTGTATGGGGGAGGTAAAGGGAGTGTAAACTCCAAGGCATCCAGGAGGAAGTAAAGGATGCTACTGCTCAGGCCAGGTTAAAGGACAGGCCTGGGCGAGCTGGGTGCTAGCAGCACACGGTCAGAGGGTAGAAATGCAGTAGATGAGCCTGAGTGAAGTGAAAATGTGTAGGCAGAGCAGAGGAAAAGTCAGAAATAGAGGGGGAGTTGCAGTGCCGCGTGTAGACTTGCGTACAGGAGCAGGTGTGGGTTGCATACTCACAAAGTTGGGCTTTCACAGTGATAGAGGAGTGAGAGTGTGGTGGGAGTGTCATCAAATGTACAAGAAAAACCCTGCCATCTGATTGCTCAGGTTGCGTCTTTAAAGAGCAGCTTACACCTTCAGGAGAACTTTAAAACATAACATTTAGACACTGTCCAGCTTGTATTTCACATTAGTTCTGTATTCCTCCTCCCCATTATTTGTTACTGATGTAATCTGCATAAAAACAGGATCTTTGCTCCTGTAGAGTTTATCTATTCTTGTTGCTTTCTCCCTACCTGAGGGCATAATGCACGCCTTGTGACATCGCAGTCACCCCCATGGCAACAGATTGTGATGTCACAACACAGGATTATGACTTGAAGGAGGGAGTAAGCTAGTGAGGCAGATGCTTACCAGTCATCGACGAAGAGTTCTACCAACGAAATGTTAACGTTCTAAACAGGTTCGTCTACTGATGGCTTCGGATCCCTTATTCCGAAAATGTACCTGTGACCACAGAATCGCTACAGAGGACTTCCAGGACGTCTGTTTTCGGTGCCTTGGTCCTGAACACGACACCTGGGTTTGTATCCTTTGTAAGCGGGTCACCAAGGTCACCAGCTGTCGAAGGTTTCAGCAGCTTCATGAGTTCCTCATGGAGCAAAAGATTGCCCTTCTGGATACTCCGAGGCGAACTGAGTCTTCGTCCCCCTCGGTGTCTCACCGCTGTGCAGGTGAGCCCTTCTCGTCGACGGGACAGGGTCCTAGCAGGGTATTGAATAAGCCGGAAAAACTGATTAGCAGCTTTACACATGAAAATGCTAATCAGCTGTAAAAATGCACTGCGCTTGACACAGAATAGTTGGCAAAGTTTACAAATATTTATTACTTTTGTCTACTGTGCCATAGACTCACTGAAAACAAATGGTTAGCAGTCTGCTGCTGTGCATTTTTGGAAATGGTTAGCATTACCCGCTGTTTTATGTAGCGTTTTGCTATACATACGTAGCAGTGAGCCCTGGAGGTGGGAAACATATTTCATAGCATGGCCAGGGGCGTGTTAAGGCATGATGCTGAACGCTGAGTGACCTCAGTCACTGGGCATGCTGTAAAACGTTTTCAACACATCCCTGAGTGCCCTATTGGCACCTTTTTATTTTTTTTTATTTTATATTTTTATTTTTTACTGTTGGGAAAAGCATGTTTATATATAGAAGCAATAGATTTACTTGTATGCATTTGTCATAATATAGTCCTTCCGCCCACTGCAAGTGATGTCATTGATGATATCAATCTATTACTGTCTACTTTCTTCTTCCATTTTTTTTTCCTTTCTACATTCAAAATATAGAATGTTTACCACGGAATACATGGATTCAAACTTCTGCTTGGTTCCACTGGCAGAATCTTTCTCTCCTAGCACACTGCACAATGACAACAAAGGCTTTTGTTATAGCCAGAGACTCCGTTATCTCAATGTCAGGGCAAGAAGAGTGGTCCCTGATAAGCAAGGGGGATTTTTCACTATCAACAAAAAAAATAGTTGTAGTGAAAATTATAAACAATACTTAATTCTAGTTTATATATGTAAACAAAGTGTGATAATCATGGAAAAAACGTAGAGGATTGTGTATGATTGCTCATACACAGCAAAGGTATTTTTCACTCGGTTTCCATGGCAACTGGAGATCCCCAGAGCGCAGCTTGAGAGATCTCATTACCATGGACACCTCGAGAGTTGAAAAATACTCTTGTTGTGTATGAGCGGTCATACACAGTCTTTTACAGTGTATGGTCACTCATACAAAGACTGCACTTACTTTTATCCACATTTGTGTGCCGTTTTCCCTTCTTCTGGCCTGTTTTACTGCCACGGCCGTTCTTGGCTCATTGCCGGTTGCGCGTGTCTTGGCATCCGCTACAAAGTGTACTGCATAGCTACGTGGCCTAGTGAAGCACAGCAGCTATGATGAGCGTGGCTAGTGCAGCATAACAATGCTGTTGGGAGCATGGATTTCCATGCTCAATAGCGTTCTGCCATACATTATATTTAATTAATTTGCTTTATTGTTTAAGGTAGTTTTATTTTTAGAGCTCAATTGAAGTTTTTTTTTTTTTTTTTTTACAGTGTAAAGGTAGCAGCCATGTTTGTGGCGGAAGATAATTTCTGGCTGTAGGGGGCTAATTGAAATGCCTGTGTTCCAAATGCCCATTGTTCTGGGTTCCATACTCATCACTGCTGAGCAGTCCTTTTTTTTTTTAAACCATGTATACACCATATTTTACACATAAATAAGAACCAGTCGGATTACTTGATTTTACCATGCCATTTTATAACAGCTATTTAAAACCCTGTCCTAGTGAGAAACATGCCGGCAAAACGAAGCACGTTTCTACCGTGCCCTCATCATATAGACGAGTACTCTGATCACTACCAGAAAGGTAAGTATTGAGAAAGTTGCCACTGTAACAGTCTTCTACACTGTTGACGATTGTTGGCTCCTCTTTTCTCTTGTCGACTGTGGGTTCTGGAGTGAATTTGCAGCTTCTATCGCTGCCTCCCCTCTCTGTGGTTTCTAGCCATCGTCCATCAGCAATGGCGTCTGGCCTGTTGACAGTCTTCTCGTTGACGACTATCCTTACCACTATGGGCTCTATGCTAGCACCCTCATTGACGATCCTGGAGTCCTATACACCCCTCATCGATGGCTACTCGCTTGGTTCCACTGCCTTCTTCAGTAACACTAGTGGTCCCTATTCACTCAATCCATTCTACCCCAGCTACTTCCATTGGGCAGAGGGCCGTGATTGATGTCCAGGCTCTAGTAAATAGAATCCTGGATCTTACACAGACCCTTCGCCGCCGCCCCCCCCCCCCCGTGATGGGTCAGCTCTGGTCTCTGCTCCCTCTTGGCCTTCTTTCGAACAAGGGCCAGCTGTTCCCTGTCTCCCCGAGTTTCTACCTTCAGGATGTAGACATGGATGACCCTTTCCTGCAGGACTGGGATTTGACTGACGTGGAGGTTGAGGATAGTATGGACTAGGAGGACTCTCCTCAGTCCTCCTCTGCCACCTCATCAGTCCAGGGTGAACCTACCCTTGAAGTCCCGTGTTATCTGCCAGATGATCCCACATTTTCGGACATTATGATAAACCTCCAGAAAACATTTGGGTTCTAGGGACATGGATATGTTGTTCATCCACACTTATTGGCAGGTCCCTTGCCACTTTAAATCTTGCCGGAAGGTCTTCAAGCTGGCTCCTCCCACCCACCCGGGTGGTAAAACCCTCGGCTCCGCCCCATGACGCCAGATCTTCCTTACCGCTTGGAAGCCCAGGTTCCCTCCTTAGCGCTCTGCGGTTTCGACTGGTTCCTGAAAATTTCGCTCTTCGAAATCATTGGAAGTGTGTTTTCTGAAACTTGATCTTTCTTCTTCGCTATGGCGATGGCTCAGTCCTTTTCGGCCCGGGAGGCGCAGTTAGTTCCTCCAGGAGAGACTCGCATTCCACGTCTGCTTATTGCCTGGACTTGGATCCCGATCCTCAGGCTTGCGATTTCTGTTCTGCCTCGGGTCAGCTCTGAGGACCACGCGGCCCGCTCGGGGCTCGGACATCCGTAGTTTTTTCCGCCCGAGGAGTCCCTCAGCCCGGCGGGTGTCCGCTTGACTGTTTCTCAGCAGTTCGATCCTGCCGGGAGGGCGGCTCCCTCTCTCCCTCGGTTGCGGGCGCTTATGCGCTCTCCTTGAGTTCAACTCCTGCAGCCGTTCAAGGGACTTGTCATTCCCTCTCCTCAAGGAGAGGGACCTGAAACCCTGCGCTCGGCCCTAAATCTAAGGGGCTGCAGGTGGGTCTCTTTCGTCGGTGGGAGGCGGAAGTTTCCCCTCCTCTCCCGGCGCCGGCTTCGGTCGAGGATACAGCTTCGGCCTCTGGCCTCACGGTGTCCCCGTCAGGTCAGCCGGCCAGGACCCCCGTCGACGTTGTCGAGTCTCTCAACCCGTCTTTTGGGCGTTCTTCTGGTGCCGCTATCCCTCCGCCGGGGAGGTTCTGTCCGTCCCTTCGGGTCGACAGCCCTCAGGCCTTTCTTCCGAGCCGAGGGAGGAGCGGGCGCGTCCCGCTCCTTTCCGGGCCCGCCCTCGGTCCCCCCGAGGATTTGGGTCTCGGTCATCCTCTCGGTCTAGCCGCTCACGCCGATCTCGGCATTCTCGGTCGGAACACCGAGTTAAGTGGCTTTGCCGTTCTTCCTTGTCTCCTCCTCGGATGAGGAGCGGCTCGGCGCCGCGGCGCATGCTGCCGTTACGAGGAACTATGTGGCGACAGCAGTTGTTGTCCGGGTATCAATCGACCCCGATTCATTCTCCGGATAGCAAGCAGCCGCCGCTCGGTCGGCAGCCGTTCGACTCAGTCGAGGAGCCCTCTCCAGGGCCGGTTGCTCGTCCGACCCTCGCTGCCCCTCCGCCTTTGGCAGAGCACAGGCCAGGCCATGACCTGTTCCTCAGGTTACTCGGTCCCCTCACTCCTGCCCGCCCCCGGCAGACGAAGAGTGCCTTGGGCCCGCGGCAGCTTTTTGCAGACCCTTCGGAGCCTGAACCCGGCTCTGCTATGTTTCCTAGTAGGGAGGACCCGGGGTCTTCCCAGGAACATTCCATAGACGACAGCCCATCGTCTTTGATGGGTCTGCTTCAGCTCATTTCGGAATTCACTGGGATGCAGCTCGAGCCCATCTCCAAACGGGTACCTTACCCCCTTACGGAGATTCTGGACCAAGGGGGTTCTCCCTCGGATGCCTTCCCAGTGGCCGAGGCTATCGCGGGCCCAGCCTTGGAGCTATAGCGGCAGCCTACTTCCTGCCCTGCACCTTTGGCCAGGGTGGCTCGGAGGTACCCTGTCCCTGTTGGTTCTCTGCTCGGTTTCTCGGAGCACCCCTCGGCTGAAGGGGTAGTCACCGACGACGTTTTCCAATGTCTTGGAAATGCTGGGGATGTGGATAGACCCCTGACAAAGAGTCCAAAAGGATGGACTACGCCAGCAAGGTTTACGCTCAGCGCCTCCCTAGGCCTCCGTCGGGCCAGCTCGGCGGCTCTTATGGCACACTGTTCCCACACCCTTCTGGGCACCCTGGACGAGGTTCTACCTCATCTCCCGGCCGAACTGCGGACCACGGTCCGGCGGGTACGGGACCAGGGTAGGGCAGTGGCAAAACAACAGCTCCAGACGGCTCTGGATCTGGGTGACTCCTGTGCCAGATCGGTGGCGGCCGCAGTGGCCATGCGCCGCAGGGCGTGGCTGAGGTTATCCTCCTTTTCCTTGGAAACCCAGCACGAGTTGGCGGACATCCCCTTCTTGGGGACTGACCTTTTCGGCCCTGGAGTGGAGGGACATATCCAAGGGCCTGAGAAGTCCGATGCCACTCCGGACTCGGTCACTCCCGCCCGGAGGGTCAAGGGCACGCCTTGCGTGAGCTCCCTTGCCCCTGAGCCCTGCGGCTCAACCGCCCAGCACAAGGGCCAGCAGGCATGCACTGGGCGGCCTGTGGCCAGTCCAGCTGCCTTCCTCCAAAGGAAGCAGGAGGCAGGAAACCGAGAGCCCTCGGCTCCTTCCCCCTCCAAGCCTGCTCAGTGATGGGCCAAGGGCACTGCCCGCCCTGTCGTCCCCAGCCCGGTTTCCCATGGGGGGACGGCTCCGCACCTCGTTCTGGAGGTATTTAAGGGTAGATCCTGTCGCAGGTTGCGAGCGGTTTCCCCTTTTGAGCCATTGCCCCATGGAGATCTTGGGTCCCCTGCCTCTTGTCAGTCGTACCGACACGCCTGGCCCTCTAGTTAGAGGTGATCATGAAGGCTGCGGACCCCCCCCCAACCCTGGGTTCGTGTCCAGGTATTCCTGGCCTCAAACGGACGAGGGCTCATGCCCATTCTTCCGCACGCCTGGATATTCCATCCTCAGAACGTGGCGTGTGGCTGTTTCCCGGGCCTCCAGGATGTACCTACTACTCCTCGTTCCGTCCGTTTCTTGGGAGGCTCCTCCCCTTCTTAGCGGGGGGTCTCCTTACGAGTTCCTAGCCAGGCCCTTCTTTGCTCAGCAGTCTCTGCGGCACTGAAGGGTCCGACGTAACCCCACCCGAAGGCAGACTGGTCTCCGTTTATAGGAGCCAAGTGGGAACTCGTGGCCTTAGCGGTGAGGCTTCTTCGGACTAAGTTCGACTCTTGAGTCCGAGCTCGGCTCCGGGCAGACAGGGCTGAGGTTCTTCCTCCCACCCAGTCGGGTTGGCGGGTAATATGTCCTGCCAGGACCTCCTGCACCTCCTGGGCCTCAGGGCGGCCTTCCCCTAGTGGGGGGCCAGCCAGAGAGGTCACAGCGCTCCGTCCTTTGGACCAGTTCGTGACTACAGCCCAGGAGTTAAGAGAACGCTCCCTTTGAACCGTTCTAACTGCGGCAGGAGAACATCCTGTTCATTCGCCCTGAGTCGGCGGTCTTCTCCGACCGATGCTTCTCGGATGGGTGGGGTGCCCATCTAGGGGAATACAGAGTGCTTCACCTCTGGTCCTCTCGCAAGTCCCGATGTCCTTCCTGCTCGCTGGAGCACCAGGCGGTCCGCTTAGCTTGCACCGCTCGCTCCGTTTGTACGGGGTCTAGTGGTCTAAGTCCAAGTGGGGACAACACCACGACCATGTGCTACCTACCCCGCCAGGTTCGGTCGATCCCCTTGCGTCGGCGCAAGGAGGTTCTCCGCATTGGGTTTTTGTGCAGTCTAGGGTTTCCAGCCATTTTATGGCAGGAGCCCCCAATTTCCTGGCTGCTGCCCTAAGCCGGGCATAGGCTGCGCCTCATGAGTGGTTTCCCCTGCCGGAGGTAGCACAGGATCTTCTCCCTCTTCCCTCCAGGGAGAATACGAGGCCGAGACTGTTTTATGCCCGCCCCCTCAGCAAGGCCTGCTGTAGGGGATGCCATCGGGGCCACGGACCCTGGGCCCCTCCGTGCCTCTCCCCCATTTCCCTTGACCTACGGGCAAGGCGAGGAGGGACTTGGCGCAGGTGATGCTGGTAGCCCCAGACTGGATTGCCAGCACTGGTATTCAGCTCTCCTCAGTCTCAGCCCCAGGCTCCCGAGGTGGCTTCTAGTCCACCCGGTCCTGTCTCTCCTTTTCAGGGGAAGGTTATCCATCTGGGCCTTCAATCCCTGCACCTGTAGGCCGATCCCTTTGCGGCTAGGGGCCAGGCCTAGGGTCCTTCGGCGAGGTCCTCGACCTTTTGAGGCATCCTGCTAAGAAGTCGGCCAAGATGCTCGTCCTCTGGGAGAAGTTCTCCTTTTTGATGATGGGATAGGGCCGTGCCCTCCCCTGTCCCTGGGCGAGCATTCCGGACCATCTGCGGTCCATCCTTAAACCAGGGCTTCGGCCGACGACCCTCTAGGTGCTTCTGAGGGTCACCCCTGTCTTCCGGGCATGGGCTGGGAGGCAGCTGGTGGTGCGGAGAAGGTGGTCTGGCACTTCTAGGCCTCAATCACGCCTCCTCTTTTGGGGAGAGTATCCCCGGTTCTGTGGGATCCTTGCTGGTATGGGCTTAGCTCATGAGCAAGCCATCCGAACCTTTTGCACAGGTGCGAGTTTCCCCCACCTGTTGTGGAAGAACACCTTCTTGGGGCTACTGTGCGATCCAGAAGGTGGGGAGAGTTCCAGGCGCTCCTTTATTCTCCCTATCCGGTCTTCCACAGGGACTAGGTTGTCCTGCACCCCACCCGAAGTCCTTCCGAAGGCGGTGGCGGAGTCTTCCCTTCGGGGGTATTGCCTCTGCCGGGGTTTATCACCATTCACACCTCGGAGGCCGTATACAGGTTCCACAGGAACCTGTTTAACGCTCACCTACCTAGGGAGCGTAAAGCTAAAGTTCGGGAGAGGTTCGCCAGCTGTTTATCATCTTCGTTGAAGCCGCATCTGGCAGACTTGCAGCCAAGTGGACGACGAGCGGGTGGGTCACCCCTGCATAGGTCTTCACTATAGGCGGGCGGGCATGGAGCCTCCCAGAGGGATAAGCGCTCATTTTTACCTGTCCTTCCGCTGCATCGGTGGCTGCTTCCGAGGATACTCCGGTCCAGGATATCCATGGGGCTTCTGCCGGAAGCAGGCTTTACCGTTCCTTCACATCGACACTTTGGCGTGCGCAGGGTGCTGGTCGGGCCTCGGTTCTCAGTCTTTCTACCTGAGTAGGGTGTGCGCTTGCCTCCTCCTCCCGGAGAACTGCTAGGAGTCTGCCAATAAGTGTGGATGAACAACATATCCATGTCCCTAGAAATATAGGTTACTCACCTGTAACAGGAGTTCTAGGAATGGTATGTTGTTCATCCACACATCCACCCGCCTCCCGGCTTGACGCACAACCTGGCTTCCAGCGGGCTAGATCTGGCGTCATGGGGCGGAGCCGAGGTTTTACCACCAGGGTGGGTGGGTGGGAGGAGCCAGCTTGAAGACCTTCCGGCAAGATTTAAAGTGGCAAGGGACCTGCCAATAAGTGTGGATCAACAACATATACCATTCCTAGAACTCCTGTTACAGGTGAGTAACCTGTATTTCCAGAGCACTGAGCAGGATGCTTCAGGAAAGAAGTTGGCAGAGTACTTGGGTGTTGGTCGCAGCTGCTTCCCTCCCCTTGGTGGATGCCTTTTGAAGAGGCTATTTGGGCTGCTTGGAAGCAACCTTTCAAAATTCCTCTAATCCTCATAAGGCTGATAGGATTTATCAGGCCCAGGTGGACCACCCCTACTTCATGTCTCCGCCTCGGGCAGACTCTGTGGTGATCTGTGCCTCTCATGATAGGTCCTCTTACTAGACCTCAGCACATGATTGCTCAACCCTCTGATAAGGAATCCAAGAAATTGGATGTAATGGGGAAAATGGTTTATGTCTCGGCTACTATGTCTCTCCGTATACTTAATTACATGAGACACCTCCTGAAATATTGGGAGGAAATTCTAAAAGCCTCCCAGGCATCGGTTCAGTTCCTCCTTGTTGGTTTTACCCAGGAGAATCTGATTGCCAAGATGTCTGTGATGGTGGCTGTTTGCTGCCACCTGCTCAGAGCCACCTGTGATGCCGTTGACACTGCAGATCGTTTGTCCTCTGCATGTGTTTGCCTCAGACATCACGCCTGGCTCAATGTCAGGATTTCACAGGACGTGCAGCAATCTGTCCTTAACTCTTCCTTTAAAGGTGATCAGCTGTTTGGTCCACAGACCCGAGAAATGTTGACAGACATGCAGGGCTCTGGTCATACCCTTCAGTCGGTCCAGACCCTCTACTGTCCAAAAGCAAAACCAGCCTTCAGGGTCTCATCCAGGGTCTGCCCATACAGGACGCATCCCAGTGCTCAGAGACCACCCGTCAATAAGGAAAGCCTTAATTGACATTGCCTGGTCCTAGATATGCTCAGAAAACATCACGTTACATCCCTGCTGCTTCCCAGCAGGGCCAGCCTTTGTCCTGAAGGTGTTCCTCTGGTCTTGGGACCGGAGACCATTTCCACAGCCGTTGGAGGCAGGTTTTCCCTGCTCCTAAAAGGGTGGCAAGCCATCTCCTCCGACTTGTGGCTCCTGCAGTTGATCGAGTCAGGATACACACTGGAGTTCACGGTGATTCTTCTTGCTTTGCCACCAAGGGTCTTTCATTAGCCCCCCAGACCAAGCATTGGTTTTACGGAACAAAATTGATGCTTTGCTCACAAAACATGTCATCGAACCAGTTCCCTTTCCACAGAAGGGTATGGGATTTTACTCCCATTTTTTCCTGTTCCTCACATGGACTGGGGACTTGTGCCCCATTTTGGAGCTAAGGTGTCTCAACCTCTATCAGATACCAAAAGTTCAGGATGGTGTCTCTCCCGACACTTCTCCCCTTACTGAACAAGGAAGATTTTTGTTGTTGTTGATGACTGGGTAGGTGCACCAGATATAGAAATGCCTATTTTCAGGCATTCCCAGGGAGGTTACAAAGTAGCAAAACAGGACAAATAACAGAGCAATAGCAGATACAGCAATTTTTGGAGGAAACAGTAGTATGACAAAGGCAAAACAATCAATACAATAATTGTGATAAGATGACACAGCAGTAGGTAAAAAAGTATAAAGTATACAAAGTAAGTTCCATAAATACTAGACCGACAACAAATGAGCAGTGAAGGCCAGGTTACTGCCAAAGTAAAAAAAAAAAAAAAAAAAACTTACAATAAGAGCATAGTAGAACCACAGGTCAAAGGTAGTCGGGGCTGCAGCATGTAAGAACAGGATGCAGTAGACACTAACAGCATAATTGCTCGACATAGGCAGAAGTACAGTAAACACTAACAGTACAGATGAGACCTAGGCAATAGTAATAATGCCAAACATAGGCAATAATCCCGGTATGCATAGGGTTACTCCGTATAAAAAATTAGGGCAAATGTAAGAGGGGCAAAAGTGAAGGAGCAAAGCAGTGAGGGGGAAAATGGGACTGGGGACAGAAGGAAGAGGGGAGGGAGCTTAGTCAAATGGCAAGTGTCAAGTGATGCTGGGCATAATGGCGCAAGAGGGGTAAAATGAGTTGGGGCACGCAAGAGCAAGGGAGGAGTGGATCATAGGTGAATAGGAGTAGGCTAAGGTGTGATTAAAGCATGTGCAAGGGCAAGATTAGTTAAGAGCCAGGTGTTCCTTTTTAAATAGGGCATGACTTGGTGCACGTCGAATACCTAGGGGAATGGCATTCCAGAATTTAGGGACAGCATGAGAGAAAGCACAGTCACCTTTGGAAGTTTTACATCATGGGACATGGAGTGGAGTTTGGTCAACAGACCTGAGGCCATAGGAGGAGGATTGGGGGATCAGCAGGGAGGCGAGGGATACAGGGGTGTTTAGATCTGGCAAGATTATCAATCGGGGAGAGAAGTTGATGGGTGGAGGGGGAGGGCCACTTGACATCAGCATAGAGCTGAAGATGTTTGCATCGAGGGGATGCTGAAGTGTAGCGACAGATATTATAATTTGTATCCCATTTTTATGAAGAGCAGTTTTGGATGTCCCTACATACGTGACGGCACCATAGGTGAATGATGGGAGCAAGATGCCACAGGCAATGTCCAGTCTGGCAAAGGGGGTTAGGACATAACTCATTTTATATGCAAGTCCAGTTTTTGCATTGACTGACTTACAGGTGGCTAAGATATGTTGTTTAGAATCAAGGGAACCATCAAGTAGTACCCCTACATATTTGAAGGCACTAACAGTATCCAGTACAGAGTCATCCAGACAGGAGATTTTGAGCTGATAATGGCTGGTTTTAAGCTTAGCGGCAGACCCAAAGAGCATAACTTGAGTTTTACCCATGTTTAGGACAAGTTTATGCATGGAGAGCCACAATTGTATGTTTAAGAAGGCAGATGAGAGCGTCAGGTTGATATCTGATATGTCCTTGGAGCTAGTATACAGGACCAAATCATCCACATAGAGAAAGGATGAGCAAGAAGGGGTGTTCTGAGAAATATTTTTGATAAAAATGGAGAAAAGGAGTGGGCCCAGGAATGAGCCTGGAGGAATTCCTATGTTGACGGTTGTTTGATCAGATATAGCAGAGTTAAAGTTCATGATCTGCTGTATGTTTGATAAATAGCTGTTGAACCAAGCCACAGCTTGAGGCGAGAAACCCAGTGATAGTAGTTTGGTGAGAAGAAGAGGGTGATCAACAAGATCAAATGCTTTAGTAAGGCCAAAGAAGACTGCACCCATCAAAAGGCCATTATCCATGGTAGAATGTCATTGGTGAATTTGAGAAGGGCTGTGGAAGTACTGTGTCCTTTAGAGAACCCATGCTGGTTATCAGAGAGGACGTTATGATTAAGGAGAAAGTCAGTGGTTTGAGATGCAACCAGTTTTTCGAAGATTTTGCTCAAGACTGAGAGGATGGCTATTGGCCGATAGTTACAGATGTTCTTTGGATCCCCTTTTTTGAAAACCGGAGTGATTCTAACTGTTTTCCAGATGTTGGGTACTCGACTGAGGAAGAGAGATAGGGTAAAGATTCTTGCCAGGCGGAGCTGCGATTTTCAGGAGTCTGGGTTGAAGACCATCTGAGCCAACACTAGTGGAGTCAGAGATGGTATCCAGGAGTTTTAAGACCTGAGATCTAGTTATAGCCTTGAAACGAAAAGGTGGGTGGGTAGCGATGGAGTCAGTTAAGGTGTGAGGGGTAGATGGGTGGAGGGGAAGAGGAAGTGTATTTTGATCGATCAGGGAAGTGAAAGTTGAAAGAGTTTGCAGTGGTGGATGGTTTGTTACAGTGTACACCATTTAGGACCATATCATTGGTAGACTGGGATTGTTTAGTACTGAGGAAGGTTTTCACGTGAGTCCAGAATTTTCCAGAGTCACCAGCAGCATCTAACATACTAAAATCTAATAGAAATCCTTTGCAAAAGGAGCTTTTTGCAAACCGGATTTTTTTTACAGGCATTACACTGCGTCCTGTAGTCGTTAAAATCAGATGGCAGGCCTGAGCTTTTAAAATGCTTCCAGCTTTTATCTGTGGCGCATAGTAGAGCAAGAAGGTCCTTGTGGAGCCACCTGGTTTGCATGCCCTGGATATGACGTGTAGTTAAAAGGGTATGCCTGTCCTGTAGAGCCCTGAATTGGGTGAGGAAGTAGTCGAGGGCAGACTGAGCATCACGGGCAAGGTATAAGTAAGACCAATCAATTGATGAGACATCGTGTAGGAATTTAGACTGATCAAGACTGGCAAAAGTCCGAAAGGTAATGTAGTTTGGTGGGGGAAAAGGGACTGACACAGGATTCCAGATACAAAATAAGGGGGAGTGGTCACTTCTAGCATCAGCTAGAGTATCAGTGGCTGAGAGTCTGTCGATACGGTTTGTCAGTACCCGGTCAATGAGGGTACTGGAATTGGAAGAAGGCTTAACACTGGTAGGGTCAGTTAGATTGGCTCTGCTCTCTTGACATGAAGGATGCATACCTCCAGATCCTTATGCACCCTGCTCACAGATGATCTCTCAGTTTTTTGGTTCAGGGTCATTACTATCTGTTCAGGGCCCTCCCATTTGACCTTTCCACGGCCCTGAGGGTATTCACAAAATGCCTAGTGGCAGTCGCAGCGGCCCTCTGCCGGGAAGACCTGTATGTCTTTCCCTACCATGGCAACTGGCTCCTGAAAGCATCTTCCCGCCAAAGTCTGTTGTCCATGCTTTCTTGAAACCTGCAGTTTTTCGCCCAGGTGGGGGATAGCTGTAAATGATCCGAAGTCTAAAATGGACCCAGTGCAATGCCTCCACTATATCAGAGCCATGTTAGATGCCTCCTTGGGGCTGGCATATTTGCCAGTGGCTCGGGCGGACACCCTGATTTCTTTGGCATGCAGAGTAGAGTCCAGCAGATTAGTCCTCCGCATGAGACTACCTTCGCCTCTTGGGTCATTTGGCGACCACAATTCTGACAGTCCCAATGCCAGGTTGAATATGAGGATCCTTCAGTGGTCCCTGAGAGTCCAGTGGGGCCAGAAGGCAGAAGGACGATTTCGATGCCCCGGTCCTGATGTCTTTCCTGGCTCTTTGAGCTCTACAATGGTGGAAGTCCAGACACAACTTAATGCGAGGCATGCCGTTTCATTCTCCTGTCCCGTAACTCATTCTGACTGCAGATGCCTCCTTGACTGGGTGGGGTGCTCATCTCCTGCATGTCCGGTCCCAAGGATCCTGGACGCCGGTAGAGATCAGTGTCTTGGTGATGAAGGCAGTCCTCTCTGCCTTTCAGACATTTGAGGCTCTCTTCCCCCCACCCCGTTGCCTCCAGGTGCAGTCGGACAATTCTGTGGTAGTTCACTACCTAAACGAGCAGGGAGGCAGCCATTCATACTTTCTCTGCAGAGAATCTATGAGGGTCTTGTATTGGGAGATCCAGCGAAATAGCCATCTTCTGGCAGTCCACATCCCCAGTGCACGGGCCCACGAGTGGAAAATTTTACCAGACATCTTTAAATGATGTCTTCCACCAATGGGGCCAACTGAAGTTAGACTTATTTGTCTCCCTGCAAAACTGCCTCTTTATTGTTCTCTCGAGCAAGGTCTTGGAACTGTGGACGTGTTTATCTCTTTCCTGGACAGGAAGATTTCTTTACGCCTTCCCGCCCTTTCCTCTCATTCAGAGAGAACTACTCAAACTCGTCTAAGATGGGGCATCAGTGATGCGCATAGCACCATTCTGGCCAGGACAGATTTAGTTCCCTCTGCTTCTACAGCTCTCGGAACCAGATCCCCTACCTCTGCTGATTTGCCGGGCTCTGTTGTCCCAGGCGCAAGACTCCCTGCTGCACCCGGACCTTCATTCCTCCATCTGCACACCTGGCTTCTGAGGACATAGTCCTCTTGTGCTTCAGGGTGTCCCCAAAGGTGGCAGAAGTTCTCTGTGCTGCCAGGAAACCGCCTACGTGGTCTTCCTATTCTATTCTGTGATGTGGAAACGCTTCTCCATTTTGTCGTTTACACAGGACTTAGACCCCTACGAGTGTTCCCCCTCAGAGCATCTTAGACTATTTGCTCTCCTTGTTGAAGGGTGGACTGAAATATTCCTCTGGAAAAGTCCACCTTTTGGTCATTGCCGCATTCTATTTACCTGTGGGCAACAAACCATTGTCCCAGTTACCTTTGATCAGAACCTTTTTAAAAGGCATTCTGCACCTTCATCCCCCTATCTGGGATCCAGTCCCTGTGTGGGATTTAAATTTTGTGCGTGAAAAATTGACTGAGTCCTTTTGAGCCTGCTGAATCCAGCGAGCTCCGTTATCTTTCTTGGAACACTATATTGTTAGTTGCCATTATGTTGGGTAGATATATTTCAGAGTTACAGGCACTAATGTGCAAACCTCCCTACCTGCAATTTCATAATGATAGGGTGACTTTACGCACTAACCCATTGTTTTTGCCAAAGTTTGCTTCTGAATTTACTTTATATCAGGCTATCCACTTACCAGTGTACTATGCGGAGCCTGCGAATCCAGGGGAATCCCTTCTTCATACTCTCTGTGCACAGAACATTGAGTCTGTCTCGGCACCTCACAGTTGCGAAAAACTGAGCAAAGTTTTGTTCTGTCACCCCTGGAAATCGGGGTGTTCAGATTTTGAAGAAGTGCTTGTCCACATGTTTGGCTCACTGCATTTAGTTTAAAAAAAAAAAAATGAAAAACCTCTCACGGAGGTTGTAAAACCCATTCTGCCAGAGGCATGGCTGCCTCCATGGCATGTTTCTGGGGCATCTCTGCCTTAGAAATCTGCGAAGTCGCCATGTGGTCTACTATACATACATTCACAAAACATTACAGTGTAGACATCGCGTCCAAGCAGTAAACTGCTTTTGGACAGGCCGTTCTACAAGGTCTCCTGTCCTAAGTCCTGATAATTTGCTTCCTCCTTCCCTTGGCATAATAACTGCTTGGGAATCTTCCCATGTGTTATGACCTGCTGCAAGAGATTGTCTCGAAGAAGGTAGTACAGTTGCGTAAGAACTTACTGTAACAGTAGATCTTAGAGAGTATCTCTTGCAACAGGTCATGCAGCCCCACCCACCTTCCCCTTTCTGCTACTTCAGAAGGGTTCCTTACTCCTGTCCTTTCTCATCGGAGGCCTGAGAAATGGTTTCTCATTTAGTCACTAGGATGCAAAAGAACTGAGGAGTAACTGGGATGTCCCCCTTTTATACGCGCCATACAGACACCACGTGGTAACATTAGGGGGAGGTCCCAGGATCGACTGCTGAGAAGTCCTCCAGAGGAAATGACATCTGAGGCTGATGCTTTTGGTGGGAATTGCCCCGCCCTGGGAGGTTAGCCAGGGAGGAACACCAGCAGAGATGTGTGCTGAGAACCTAGTTTCGGCTCAGTCAGGGGCATACATACTTGGCGGCCCCTGGTGGGCAAGCCTGGGAAGAACATCACACAGAGTAAGCCCCAGGAGGATGAGTGCGGGGCCCGGGGTGGAGCCTGAGCCAAGTTGGAGTCGGGCAACTTAAAAAAACAAGCTTTTGTCAATGCCGAATGGTGTCTTGCTGGCATTGGTAGTGCAGGAGTTAAGAGATGCATAATAGTAATGGCAGTGAAGTATTGAACTGATGCCAACATCACCCCCACCCTGCAGAGACATATTTTCAACACAGGCATTTTGGGACCTCCCCTCATGAGCGCTACGATTTTGTTAATCTGTCCCAAAAGTTGATTTCCCACAGCGACCATGCCATTCTGCGCCACAAGTGTGAAAACACATTTTGGGCAGGATGTGAAAAATGACAGCTGTACTGTTCATAAGGAGGTGTGAAAAATGCCAGTGTTGAAAATTTAGCATGAAAATATTACAAATTTGCGAAGTTGCAAGGATGCGTGGAAACTGCGCAATGCATGCTTGTAACACGGTCATTTTATGGACTTTTATCACCAGATTTTCAACATACGCATTTTAGGACCTCTGCTCATGAACAGTGTCACTGTCATTTTCTCAGACTGTCCCGAAAACTGATTTCGCACAGTGACTGTGCTATTCTGCGCCAGAAGTCCGAAAACACATTTCGGCCAGGATATGTAAAACGACAGCTGTACTGTTCATAAGGAGGTGTGGAAAAATGCCAAAGTTGAAAATCTGGAGTGAAAATATTCAAATTCACAAAGTTACGAGCATATATAGAAACTGCGGAACGCATGCTCGTAAAACGGTCATCTTTTGGATTTTTTTACCAAATTTGCAGCATAGGCTTTTTGAGAGCCCACCTCATGAACAGTGGCACTGTCATTTCGTTAATCAGTCTCAAAAGGTGATTCTGCGCAGTGACCACGAAATCACCTTTCGGGACCGAATAACACCATGACGGTGACTGAATTCATGAGAAGGGGCCCAATAACCCCATGTTGAAAATTTGGTACAAAAAATGCCCGAGATATGCACCAAAGTTTTAAAAACCCTATTTATGCTATTATACAGCTTACCAGCATTTCTTCAGTTCGCGGTCGGCTTTGAAGAGTGCAGACGTGTTCCCGGTCCACTGAAGACCATTGCGCTGGACTCCGTAAGTAAGTATGGGGTGAGGGGTGTTATGGGGAGGCAGGGTGCGCAGAGGGTGGGTGCGGGTTGAGGGAGGGTGCAGAACAGACTGCGAGGGACCGTTTTATTTTCTTTAACAGCGTTTCAAAAAAAAAAAGCATCACGGGCCTATTTTTGTTTTTGTTTTTTTACACGGGCATTTGGTGTGCTGGGGTGGGCTCCCAGCATGCCACCTGAGTGTTTGGGGGAGGCTAGCCGACAAAGGATTGAGCATCCCCGTCGGCACATACCGAAAGGGGGGCTAGAGCCGAGGGGGACTGGGCACCCCCCCCAGCACACAACAAATGGTGGGGGCATTATGCCTATGGGGAGTGGGCTCCCCTGTCGGCACATGCACTGGGTCAGGGCATGCCGACAGGGTGATTGGGCACCCCCAAAGTCGGCATAGTGGCAGGCGGTTGCCGCCATGTTTGCTAGAATGCTTCACCAGGAAAGGCACGTTGAGAGGTACCACTGCGTGACGAGCTTGGCTCTCATTGCAGTGGACCTTTCCTTAAATGTGCTCGCCACATTATGTATTCCTGGTGTGGCGCCTGCATGCTGGCTTATTGGGGAATGAGGTACTCACCTACTGATGCATGCCCTGCAATCGCCAACAGTGAGACTGGCGCCCAAATCTGCTAATACTGCAATACAGTTGCTCACAAGAAACCAACATAAAAAAGTGCAGTGAGCGGGACAGAAAGGCACTGATCCTCCAGGGAAGGAAAAGAAGGCTGATGGTATTCAGAGTAGTGTTGAGTATGCAAAGGACAGTTTCAGGTGACTTGAACGAGTGGAAAATGGGCCCAGTCTGGCTAGAGTGGATGTGGAGGCAGCACTGTAAACTGCATAGCAATATCACAGTATCAAATTTTTGACAGTTTGATAACTGTTGACACTTAATAGCATGGTTATTGTGAATGCTGCAGTATTATAGAAGTAGTCATTTTTGTACAAAAAATGTCTTCTTGAACTCTTGTGTCAAGGAGAGTTAGCGTGAAAGGGACATTTCTTCCTAAAAAATATCCCCATACATTTGCCAAAAGGCCTAAAAATTGCAGTGTACTGTGAAACCTTGATACCACATGGCATTCATAAAAGCACGTCCCCATTTTTAGACGCCAGAGAGATCAGTTAATTAATGGACAGTCATCTGATGGCTGGGGGGGGGGGGAGAACGGGCTTTATCGCAGTACAGTGCCCCAAACTTTAAGACAGTTTTTTGTGGGATGGTAGACTGTGTGACTGCAGAAATAGAAGTGTTGATACAACCAGTTGCTGAGGTATTTAAAGGAGGGGACCACTTCAAATCTAGATCCACCCAGAATTATGAAGACTAGGGGGATGGGACTGGGTGTCAAAGGTCGTAGAGATCTTATTTTGGCATTGAGAGGGGCTGGGTAATGCAGAACCTTTGTTGGACATCACCAAAATCATGTTGAAGCTGCACCTTGGAGGGAAGGCCTGCTATCAGAAAGCACTACCGTGATTGTACTTGTGCCGTGCCATGCGAGGGGGTCGCTGGCTTTGGTGATGATCAAGAACAGTATGGGGGGACACTTCTAGGCCTTTTTTCCCCTTAGAAATGCAGACCTCTGTGGCCGCTTCGAGCACCTTCTTCAATAAGCCCCACGTGTGCTCTGCATTACCAGCCTGCTGTAGCTATTCCAGACCTGTGGTCACCACGTCCTTCATTTTGGCAAAGTCTGCCTTTCTGAAGTTCTGGATCCTCTTGGCTGACTGAGACCCAACTAGTCATTTTCACCAGGGAGATGGTTACCCAGTTGTGGTCATTACCTCTCACTCGTTCCATAACCTTCATACTGGAGATAACCCCACATTTTGTGGTGATCCAGCTGGGAATGTAGCACCCTGTTTATACTTGCCCCTTGACATTTACGCTGTAATGAAAATAATCATAGAACAGTTGTTTAATGCATTGGAAACTGTTTTTAGGCAGTGTTTATTGCCGTTTGATTTTGTCTCCTCTCTACCTTTCCAACTACTCCCAAATGTTCAGTGTGCCCCCCTCCGCAGTAGTTTCTGACAGACGGACTGTCGGCACAGCAGCAGTGCTACCATTTGCGATACTGGCATTCTGGGTTTGGGAGTGAGCTTGAGTCATGAGAGAGCCAGCCAAGTGAGTAGGATTGAGCGTCCCAAATGATGCACTCCTCCTCCTCAGGGTGGGTTGCTGGACTACAGCTCCCGCTGCCATACTGCCACATGGGTGACAACAGATGACAGTGTGTTCAGACGGGTTCCGTGGAAGAGAAGATTCTCCAGGCTGGGTCTCATAGGTGAAAACAGAGCTATATAGACAAAAGTCCTTTTGCTCGCCATATCAAGGGTAACCTGAAATATTATGCTTAATGAGGTAACTATCTAATCTACTCTTAAAAGTGCTCATACTATCACTGGCTACTACCTCTAGTGGGAGCGTATTCTAAACATTAGTTATTCTTAGAGTAAGCCAGGATTTCCTTCTTTCTGTTCTAAGACAAGCTACCACTAGTTGTAGAGGATGGGCCCTAGTGGTATAGGATAATTCCCTAAAATTCAACCTCTAGTTCCCATAAGCCAGGATCGGTGAGTGATTTAAATATCATACACATGTCACCCCTTAGCCACCTATATTCCGGTGAGTAGAGGCCCAAAATGCTTAATCTTGTGTAATAGTCATGCCCTTTTGCTTCCAGTATGCTACGAGTGGCCCTTCTCTGAACTTTTTCAAGTGCCACTATTTTGGTTTTCCCACCAGGTGACCGAAACTGGGCACAGTAGTCCAAATGTGGTCTCACCAAGGAGATATACAGCGGTAGTAGGACTTCTTATTCCTACACATAATATGTTTATTAATGCAGTGCAGGATACTGCTGGATTTCTTTATGACCCGGTTGCAGTGTAATTTAAAGGAAAGATCCTTTGTTACTATGATACCTATAATGGCTTTGATGTATAAAGCATGTGTGCACATCGGGCGCTTGTGTGTTCTGCATCCCTGTGGGAGGGGTGAAAAAGGAAAATTCTCTGCAGCATGAAGCCACCTGCCCTCTTGGCCCCAGATGCGTGAACTGGTTTCTGGGTGTCCCAGAACTATGTAGTTTAGAAGGGGGGGGGACTGGCCTCCTGTCTCTGTCGAAACCACCCCAGGGTAAGAGGGTATCCCAGGTAAGTGCCAAAGAAGGTGCAGATGGGTGCTGGAAGGTAGCCTTGGAATGTGACGGAAGAGGACTACAAAGGTGTGTAGGGAGGCATAAACAGGAAGTACAAAACAAAAAAATGCATATTTTCTGATGTCCAGTGGCTCTCTGTCCAAGTACTCTTTGATGTCCAGTGACATTCCACCCTGGTTCTGCGGCAGCAGTCCTCGCATACCCTCCGCTTACCTAAAGTAATATATGGATATGCCAGTGGGAATATATAGTAGCTCTAGCTGAGCGATCAGTACAGCAGCAGGCATGCTATGTGCAATACCAGTCACTTGGGTTTACATTCTGAGCCTGGGCTGGTGGGGAGTGGAGGATTGAGCGTACAAGAGGATGCTCACCTACAGGGAGGTAGGACTTGTGCCACTGCACTACCACCATCTGGGGGACCACAGGGAGTAGTGCAGTCTCGGGAGTCTGCTTGGCAGTGGGAAGGCAGAGCATGCATGACTGTGCAGCAGACATGCCATCAGCTGATGACACAAGGAGGGGGCAAACATCTGCCAGTTTGGGAGATCTGCGTGTATACTAAGGATCACCATCATTGTCAGTGGATACAGTAAATTGAATTTAGCTACCTTCTTTATGTTCCTATGCATTATGGATTTTTATTGTTCAGTTAACCTGATACAGTGGATAAATCTGTTCACATGGGGCTAAAGAAATTTGGTACATTACAGCCACAGTGGCTAATATTTATTCAAGACCTTAGTGTTAAGCCAGTAGATGATGCTCCACCTGCTCACATTTCCGTTTAAGCCACTGCCTGCTGCTTCTCCGATGGCTACTAGAGGACACCTGCTGTGGGTGGCTGGATTTTGGAGGGAAGTTGCCAAGTAGTTGCCTGACAGACTGTGTCCAGCCAAGCAAGTGAGTGAAGTGTTTGTGTGAGGTTGTGGTGCTCAAGGAGTATGAGTGTGCCACTGTACACCAGGAATCACTTGTTCATGTGAATGGGAATGTGAGGGGGGCCCAATTTGCTGGATGCCCTACTAGCCCGAGGCCCTTTGCACTGTGCTTCACAGACCAGAAAGAAAGCATTAAGCTCAAAGGCTGTTAAATATCAGAAGCCCAATTTAAATCAGACTAGAAAACAGTAGTCCATAGTTCTACAGTGTGATTGGCTGATCACATTCTAAAAGGGTAATGTTAACTTCTGGAAACCCTTATGGAAGATGCCATCGATTGTAATACGCTACAAAAATTGTTTTAAATAAACCTGCAGTAGTTTTCAAAGATATTTATTTTTGTTTCTGTAATAACAGAAAGATACTCTGTTACCTGCATAATCGCCATCTGCAGGATGCTGTTCATCGTCACCACAGTAGGGAGATGGACTTTGTGGTATGTGGTAACCTATCTCCATGGGTCGTGTCTTAAGGTATTACTTAACTGTTTTCTCCAGTTTCATGGTGATTTGCATATGCTTCCTGTGATGCATTGCATTATTGGGATATGTGCGATTTTTTTGAATAGTTTTTTCCACCTTCTTTTGACTTCTCTGAGCAGAACAGCCATCAGAGTATTTTGGTTTTGTGTTTTGTATATAATATGGGGGCACCAACCCACCCTCACCACTTTCAGGAGAGGAGAGCTGCGCGCTGGCATGCTCAATCCTGCTCTGTCCTCCTCCCCCACGCCGGCGACCTGAGGTCGTTCCCGAACCCAGGTCACTGGCGTATCGCGAGGTAGGGTATCCAGCGCCTCAACCCTCTGCACCACCAGGCTGGCGAACAGAGTATTTCTGTTTTTTATAATTGTTCAGCTCTCTAATCTGATTAACAAATGTCTATTAATAAGCCTGTGACATGATTGGGTAAGCGTTGGAAGTTCTTCACAGTTTTAGTTGTATTTTTATATGTTCCCTGGTTTTGTTTTGTGTACTTACTCGAGAAATTTATATGGAAACAGGACACTCATCCTTTGACGTTCGTCTGCTTCTGCTCTGTATTTACCCCATAATAGCATAATCTCCTGCTTGAGACATACTCATTTCTACGATAGTCAGAAGTGATTCATAAACCAAGGATTATGACATCACATTTAGACCTGGAACAAAGATCTGATGTTCAAGCAGCTGTCCTTAATACTGTAATTTAAAAAAAAAAAGGGGGGGGGGGTGAGTAAATTTTGTTATTTATTTTGTAACTGAGCAGGTACACTGGTCCAAGGGATGTCCCAGGCCATCTTGAAGGCACATAGAGTACATGATTACATGATTTTGGGAATAGGAAAGGGTGGGGAGAGGCAGGTTAGGTGCCTATCCAGTGCCACAGCTTGGCGGGATGGGAAGCAGATACTGAGGATCACTAGGGCAGCAGGAGCGAGAGCTGGATGTCATTGTTCACCTGTGGACTAATGACCTGGCTAGGGACAGGGCTGGGATAATGCAGGGGAAGTTTAGGGAGCTGGGGAGGGATCCTAGACACAGGAGCTGAAACATTTTTGGGGAGGCCGTAAGTCCAGGACTTATGTTATTTTTGGTCCATAAATCCATGGAAGGCATTAGTGAGTCACAGGTTTTTTTTTCTTTTCCCCACTACATTTTTACTAAAGCAATTCGTCATTTCTTATAGGAAGCAACAGGTAGCCCTCTACAAGCCAAATTATTCACAGCTCGCAGGCTGGGTTCAAGACTATATGCTTGGCTCTAAGTTAAGTTTCACAATCCAGCATGCACCAGTGAACCCCCACTTTTCCTTTTATATTGAGATCGCTGAAGCAGTGCTGTAAGGCAGACACACACACTGTCTCTGGGTCCACTCCAATACTTTGTACATCTTTGTTTTTTTGTTTTATTTTTTTTTTTTTTTTTAACTAAAAAGCCTTAGTCTCCCATTTTTTATAAGCACACTCCCTGAGAAGTTGATTGGAAACAGTGGAATGCTTCAAAAGAGCACGAGATAGACACAAGGGATTGTTGAGGGTGGGGCGGGTGAGGGAGAAGGGCATGTCCTAGCAGAGAACTAGACAAGTGGGCAGACTAGGTCTGCCTGGCAGTCCTTTTCTGCCATCACATTTCTATGTATCTATGTATGTATGTAACACTAATGACATCTCCCTGGTAGCTAGTGGTCCCCATCCCCGATCCACTGGTTGTAAGAGACTAAACTGTTCCTGGTGGTAGTCTAGTGGACCCCCCCAAGCCTGACAGGCAGAGCCACATCACCCCACTTTCCCCATCCCCAATCTGAGCCAGAAAATGTTTTTATTATATCGGATGAGGAGTGGGACTGCTAGCAACCAGGGACACTTTTTATTATATCAGGCGATGGATCAGGTGGGAGAGGGACTGCTAGCCACCAGAAATACTTTTCTGTTCTTGTTCACCCACTGGTGTCCTGCCTGCGGATATTATGACTTCCTTGAGGTCTGGTCAGCAGAACTACGGAGAGCTGAAATGCATTTTATCCCCACTCTCTCTCCTTCACATGAATGCACTCACAGTTCACACACTCCTCAACAACACAACAGGGACTCTTTGGTTATTTTTTAACAAGTCAGATTTAATTTTTTAAATAATGGGGGCTCCATTATTATTTAATGGCTTATCTTGGCACCCAGTCTGCCCAGTGGGCCCCCATGTCAAACTCCTTACCTCCAGGCTCCTGTCAAATGACTGACGACAAGATGGATCCTCCTTCTAAATAAACAGGCTGTTGCTGCTAACAATTCTTGGGGGGGGGAGACACCCTTACCCAACGAATCCTGATTCCCTCTCTTAGTTCTCCTCGAGTCATCGCACTGTCTCACTGCTCTCCTCTACTAGCTCTAGTGAAGTCTCTCTTCTCCTCAGGACCAGCACCTATTCTTGAGGGAGTACCTAGTTACTATGGGCTTAGTGCTCCGATGGCTCTGCCGTTTCTCCAGACCAGCAACTCTGAGCAGCGACCGCCAACGGACTCCTGGCTCCTTTTTTCACAAATCCCCACTCTGCAGTCTGCTCGACAAATATAACTGTTCTGCAAGTTAGGCTACCACCTTCCACACAACTCTGGTATCGACTCCTCTTTCCCTCTCTCTCTGTGCGGTGCGTGCAGTTGCGCGCCAAACTGCCAATTCCACGTCGCACTTCTTAATTGGCTTCTGTGAGAGAGAGGAGGCGTGGAAGAGGAGCACAGGATCCTCGGACTACCTGCAGCCAGCAGGGTGCCACAGATTCACCCCCCCCAACCCCGAGCAGGCTAGAAGCAGGCTGCTGCCACACCAGCCAGCCAGGCAGCAGTCTACGGTACACAGCAGCACCTTGGATCACGCAGAACACAGAGGGAAGCATTCACTTAAAGGGCCAGTGCGCACCGCGCTTGTCATTTATTTAAAACTTCGGAGGTCGCTTTTGGGGAAGTCAATACAGCCAAGTCCATCGGGCTTAAAAGGGCTGTAGTGTGCAAGTCCCAAGCTGCTTTATGTGCGCCCCGGACCTCGAACTTGGGGATTTTTCAACCCCTGAGACAGCTTGCTCAGTGGCTTTTGCTGAGGTGCTGCCTGTCTGACAGGGGAAAGGAGAGGGTTCGCCACACCAGGAGCTTCAACTCATGGCTGAAGGAATGGAGTGGAGGGGAAGGGTTTGGCTGCAATGGGGACTGGGGACTCCCCTGAGAGGATAAGGGCCTGTACGGGGTGATGGTCTGCATCCATCCAGGAGGGGAACCACAGTCCTCGGTTTAAATGTTACTTCGATGAACATTAGCCGAGGGTGTTGGTGGAACCAGTTGGGGAGTCAGAAACACGCCCCCCCCCCCAAACACACACACACAGGTTGCAGTAGAGAGTGAGGCGAACACGAGGGGAGAGGAATCCCCCAGGGTGCAAATTAATAAAGAAAGAAGTGTAGTGATAAAGGGGAAGGGAACAGAAGAATTTCAAGAGTGGGTAAGGAGGGAGGGCAAAAAGGAAAAAAGGGGCAACAGGAATAGTCTAGGAAATCGGATTTTTGACCTAGAGGCCGTCATGGCAGAGGCCAGCCTGTATATTGTGGCCATTATTGCGTCATGGTGCACGAAAACCATTACTGGGACATGGCCATACCAAGCTATACCTTTTCAGGAACGACCAGGTGGGAAGAAAAGGAGGGGATGTGGTGCCTTATGTGAGAGAAGGCGCAAAAAACGACACAGACACAGGGAATTCAGAGTGAGGCATAGGTACTGTGGGTCACCCTGGAGATGGGGAATGGAACCACTGTTCATGCTGGAGTGACCTACAGACCTCCAGCACGAGGGGATTAAATAAGGCACTGGTGGAAACCTTTGACAAGATGGCAGAAAAAGGAGAGGTGCTGCTTGTGGGGGACTTCAGCCTGCCAGATGTAGATTGGAGCTTCCCAGCAGCAGCTTCACCTAGAAGCAGGTACATCCTGACTGTCTGTCTGCAGGTACATCCTGACTGTCTGTCTGCAGGTACATCCTGACTGTCTGTCTGCAAGGACATCCTGACTATCTGTCTGCAGGGGGCGTTCCTCAGGCAGCTAGTCAGTGAACCCACTCATGATGGAGCAGTACTGGACTTGGTACTCACAAACGGGGACAGTATTGCAGACATCAAGGTGGGAGGTCTCCTGGGGACCATTAATCACTGTACGGTGCAGTTCAATATAAGGATGACTGCAGAATGGAACCACACAAGGGTGAGGGTCCTGGACTTCAGGAGGGCAGATTTTGTAAAGATGGGTGAATGTCTCAGGGATGACATGGCCTGGGAGGGGTAAAGGAACAGTGGGCGAAGCTAAAAGGGATCATGGTAAAGGCAACAAACCTCTACGTCCAACAAGTGAGCAAAAGGAAAAAGGAGACCGCTATGGTCCTCAAAAGAGGTGGCTGAAAAGGTAAAGGCTAGAAGGGTAGCATTCGGAGGGTATAAGGAGATACAGAGGGATGAGGATAGGGAGGTGTATTGGGGAAACGGAAGCAGAGAAAGCAGTAAGGAGTGCAAAGGAGCAAACTGATGAGAGAATAGCCCAGGAGATAACAAAAGGGGACACAAATTTCTTTAGGTACGTATGTTATAAGAGAAAGACCAGGGGTTGAATTGTAAGTTTAAAACAGGGAGGGGGGGAACTGTGCAGAGGGAGACCAGGAAAAGGTAGACATCCTGAACAAATACTTTTGTTAGGTTTTTACAGATTTTTTTTGGGGGGGGGGCACAAAAAAGTAATAGATGCTTTGGAGGGAGGGAGTAAGGGGGACACTAGTCCTTTTTTGAAGGAGAGTCCTGAAAGGCCTAGCTAATCTGAAGGTGGACAAAGCAATGAGGCCAGATGGGGTGCATCCAAGGGTATTGAGGGAGCTTAGGGAAATACTGGCTGCACCTCTGACGGTTCTGTTTAACAGCTCACTGGAAACGGGAGTGGTTCAGAAGGACTGGAGGATGGATGGATGTACCCACTACACAAAAGTGGTAGAAGGGAGGATGCTGGCAATTACAGGCCAGTCGACCTGAGATCAGTGGTGGGGAAAGTTAATGTAATCACTGCGGAAGAAAAGGACTGTAGAATATCTTGAAACCAGTGGGTTATCAGACCCAAGGCAGTATGGGTTCACGGGGGTTATTTCAAATGAAGCTGATAGATTTCTTTTACTGAGTGACAGAGGATTTAGATCAAGGTGGAGTGTTGGATGGCCTACATAGACTTCAGTAAGACTTTCACACTGCTCCACATAGGAGACAAGTAAGCAAGCTGTAGTCTAGGAGTGGGACTAAATGTGGTAAATTGATAAGAAATTGGTTAGGGGATAGGAGACAGGCGTGGTGGTAAACGGTTTTGCTTTGGGGTGACCAGCGGGGTGCGGCCTGGCATCAGTGTTGGGACTGGTTCTCTAATGTCAAGTATGAGTGACATTGCAGAGGATCTGAAGGGAAGGGGGATAACACAAAACAGGGTATTAAGTAACTGGTATAGCATAGCAAAATGTACTGAAAACTGGGGGTAATGCTAACCATTTTCTGAAATGTGTAGCAGAGGAATGCTATCCATTTTTTTGAGTGAGCCTATAGCACAATAAACCATATATATAAAATAACATCTTAATTTTAATTTTGCTAATCAGTCCGTGCCAAGTGCTATGCATTTTCACAGTTGAATTGGCCCTTTCACGCATGAACTGCTAATCAATTTTTTCAGCTTATGTAGTGCCCTGCCAAAATCTGCAATAGGGTGGACACTTGGGGGGGGGGGGGGCATAGACCTGAGAAAATGAGAGGAGTGGTCATTGGTATGGCAGCTGGGTTTCAGTCTGAAAAATAGAAAATAATGCATGTAGGATGCAGAAACCCTGGGGCACAAAGTGGTATTGATGATCACCAAGCAAGAAAGAGACCTAGGGTTATCATATCTGATGACCTAAAGGTGACCAGGCAGTGCAACAAGGCAATGAGGAAGGCTAGAGTGATGCTGGAGTGCAAAGGGAGGTGTATCACTAGCAGTATGAGGGAGGTGGTGTTGCCTCTGTATAGATTGCTGGTAAGATGCCACCTAGGGTACTGTTTCTAGTTCTGAAGACCACATCTCTGGAAGGACATAGATCGGAGGCAGCTAAAAAACAATGGTGCAGGGTCTGCATCAAAAGCCCTATGAGGAGAGACTAAAGGACCTCAGTAGACCATGGAACAGAGGAGGGAGAGGGGGGATATGATAGAGACCTTTAATATATTATGGGGGTAAATAAGGTACAGGAGGGAAGTATTTTTTCAGAAGAAAAAGGTGCTCGAGAATAAGGGGACATGCTATGAAGCTGGGGGGGTAGATTCAGGAGAGATGTGAGGAAGTACTTCACAGAAAGAGTAGTGGATTCCTGGAACAGCCTTCTAGTGGAGGTGGTGGTGGGGCAAAACAGTTGTGGGATTCAAGAATGCATGGGGTAAGCACAAGGGAATCATAGTGGGGGAAGGAGAAAGAGTTGTGAAACAAGGATGGTTTGCTGTAATAGTGTAGGCAGAAATGAGTAAACTGATGGACCAAGCAGTCCTTATCTGCTGTCAAAGTCTGTGTTTCTGTGAGATTCAGCATGCAATACCCAAGTACTAACAGGCTTGGATAGGCATAAGGTAATGGGAGGAGTGGGGAAGGGGGGCAGGGACAGTAGCTTAAGCTGTGTACCCTGCAGTATGAGCAGACTAGATAGACCAAATGGCCGCTTTCTGCTGGCTGCTTTGTATGTAATGACTACAGTCGCATGTCCATTCAAACAGATAATCAGTACATTAGAATCTGCATACCGGTGGAGGTGATACAAACTGAAATTCCAGCAGAATTGTGTGGAAAAAAATTAATAATTTTAAAGAGTTTTGAGTTTTTCCAGCGACGCCATGCTCTTTTAAGGCCTAGAAATAAATAGTGGTCCCCCCCAAAAGCCTGAAAGTAAGGGTTACACCTGCATTTTTGCATATTGTGGTTCTTTAAAATTTCGATTTCTAACTTAAATGGTTATTAATTCAGTCTTCAGTTAGAGGTGAATGGGGAGTGAAGCTTCTAGCTGGATGCTTTGAGGAAGTAGACTTGAAAGATTTGTCTTAGCTGGTTTTCTGTGTGTTTCCAGCAGACAATTTGGTGTCTGTGGGTGTTTAAAAGCAGGATGCTGTGAGAGTAAGTCGACTTGAAAAAATGTCTTAGCTGGTTTTCTGTTTGTTTCTAGCAGACCATCTGGGTGTGTGTGTGTGTGTGTGTGTGTGTGTGTGTGTGTGTGTGTGTGTTTAAAAGCTGCTGTCTGGCCTGTAAGTGCAGGCATCATATTACAGGGGATTAGTGCTGTTTGAAAGTAAGATGGGACTCTTAACTTAGTCAGTCTTCAGTTAGAGGTGAATGGGGAAAGAAGTTTCTGTCTGGATGCTGTGAGGAAGTACTAACATACTAAAATGCCAGCAGAATAGGCCTAACGGTCTTTCGAGTCTGCTCGATTGGTCAGCCCCCACCCTGGGTGCTGACCTTGCTGCCCCCCTCGCCTTCTCTGGCTTCTCCCTTCCCAGTTCTGGATATTCTTGCTGCATTGGATTTTGCTTCCAGAACCCTTCCCCTGTACCTGTTCCAGCCCCTCTTGAACCCTCCACCGCTCCCTGTCATAGTAGACTTGAGATTTTCAGCTGGTAGTGCTTGAGGTGCAGTGAGGGGCAGTGGCAGGGCTGATACACTCTCGTGAGAGTTGGGTGTAGGCTCTAGTCCCACCCTCTCACCCCAGAGCTAAGCTGATTTTATAGGGGAACACCTGCCCTGCAACTGGAGGAAAATGCTTCAGGTGCAGCTCTTGTAGTTCTAGCCACTGGGGGCTGGGTTTAAGGGCTGAGAGAGAGAGAGAGAGAGAGGAACTTAGGGAGTTGTACACTTTCCCTGTAAGTTTACTGTGTAGTACTGCACCTAGTAACGGGGGTACCTGTTTACTGTGGGACTGTATCTAGGATTAGTAGGTGACCTGATTAGTGGTAGGGGTATCTTGGACTAGTGGGGAACCTGGAAGTTCACCCATGGAAACCTATTTGAGGATAGGACCACACGCCATTAGGGCTGACATCTTTGGGAGGGGTGGTGGGGGTGCAGGGTGGGGCTATGATACTGGACTGGGCTTGAAGTTCGGTGAGCTGCCCAGTGGTGCCACCAGCTGGCACAGCTTAGGGAGGAGGTTGAGGGATTAGGAGACAGCTGGAGGGGGTATGGTTGGGGAATAGGGCAGGGGCTCTTCCACGGAGTTGCACCAAGCACTAGGGGCGGGGGCATAGGGAAAGGAGTGCAGTAGAGTACTCAGGGGTCATATAGGGACCCTGAAGGAGGGGGCCCAAAAGGAGGACGCTACCAAGGAAGCAGGCAAGTATCTGGGGACCCTCACAGAGAGCGGGGCCAAAGGGAGGACATTCTCAGGGAAGTAGGCAGATGGCTGGGGCAGGACAGAAGGAAGCAAGGGGGGGAGGTGGATCAGACCTTGCGCTCAGCAGCCGCTTCAGTTTTCTTCTGCTTGAGGATGAGCGGGGTGATGTAACCATAACGGGGCGGCTGGAGATGGAAAGGGAGTGGAGGGCAGGAGGCAGGGGCCGGATAGCAGGAAGAACAGGGGGGGAACTTGGAACGGGGAAATGGGGAGCGGTGGATCAGAGCGGGGGGAGAGAGAGGAAAGGCAAGGAGAGGGACCAGTTGGGAGGAAAGGGCAAGGAGAGGGACCAGAAGTACAAGGAGGATACAGTAAAGGCAGCTGAGGGTTTATGCCAGGGGAGCACGCCAGGCAAGGAGGGGCTGAATGGAGATGGGAAGGAAGGAAGACGAGCCAGGCAAGTTTAGCAGATGGGGGAGGACCAGTCGCGAGCAGTGACGGGGGAGGACAGCGGTGTAAAAAGGACACGCTGGAGGAGGAGGAGGCATAGTATCAGAGGGGAGGCGGCCAGGGTAACAAGGAGGGGGTATCCAGATTGGGAGGAGCAAGGAGCCGGCATGGGGAGGGGCCGGTAGAAAGGATGAGGGACATGGAAGGGGGGAATGGAGGGAAAGGGGTGGTCAAAGTGATCTGTTGGGTGATTCCATCATCAGGGGTATCAAATGGGATAGGCAGGGGGAAGCCTGCCCGGTTAGAACAAAATGCTTCCCTGGACTAACAGTGCACAGGTGCACAGGGCCAAGCATGAGGTATATCAGCTGGCAAAGGATTGTGGAGGTTCCCCGGATATACTGGTCCACCTAGGTACCAATGAACATTGAAGGAAAATAGTGAGTTGAGGATACAGGCAAGGTTCAGGAACTTGCCAGGGTCTGTCATGACATAGGGATGCGATTTCCTTCGGAAATCCTGCCGGTGCCAAGGGCTAGTGGGGAACACAAAGGAAGATTAGGGAGATAAACCAGTGGTTCAGGGAGTGGTGTGGGTCCAGAGGGTATGGGTTGATGGGGGATTGGGGGGAGACCTGGGAGGATAAGAGGCTATATGCCAGAGATAGGCTCCATCTCAATTTGGAGGGGAGGGAAATCCTTAAGTTGAAAATAGAGGGGTTCGATGGTGAAAGGTGGGGTTTAAACTTGTAAAGGGGGAAGGGATGGGAGAGAAGGCTGTTGAGGGGATCCGATAAAGGAGGGACTCTGTCTCCATCCCCCTGGGGAGCTGGAGCAATACGGGAAAAGGCCGACTGGTAAGGGGCTGACCAGGGGAAGACGGAATCCCCATAGGAACGCGAGCTGGGGAAATGGAAGTATAGGGAAAGGGTGGAAGGTAGCCTTGCCAAATATCAGGAGCTTGGGCAATAAAATGCCTGAGCTCCAGGCGATGCTAACTGAGGGAGAGGTGGATGTGGCAGCAGTCAGAGACCTGGGCCACCACAGGGCACGACTGGGACCTGAACCTGGAGGGTTATACCATGTTCAGGAAGGACAGGGGGGAGGGGAAGGAAGGGGAGGAGGGGTAGCAATAATCGTCAAAAACTGCATTGGCATAGGAGGAGGCGGAAGGAACTGTGGAGGCGATTTGGGTCACCTTGATAACAAGTGGGGGCAAGAGAGTAAAAATAGGAGTGGTGTATAGACCCCCTGCGCTGGCAGAGGAGCTGGAGGAGAGTCTGGTGTCAGATGTTGGGAGACACTGCAGATTCCTAACTCAGCAGGTGGGGGAACCGACCAGGGAGGCACAGATACGTTTGTAGTCCTGGCAGACAGTGGCCAGATTGGGGGCCTGGAGGTAAGGGGCCCGTTGGCGAGGAGTGACCATGCCACGGTCTGGTTCTGCCTGACCTAGAGGGTAGAAGACTGCACAAAGACAGAGGTAACCGAATTCAGGGGGCGGATTTCAAGGAAATGGGAAGGATCCTTTAGAAGCATTTGGATGGGATTGGGCCAGACATGAACGCTGACAATAGGTGGGAAATCATCGGGGGGGGGGTGCAGGATGCTACCAGCACCTGTGCAAGAGTAAGACGAAAATGTGGTAGGGCCCATAAACCCTGCTGGTGGACAAGGGAGGTTCAGGAGGTGGTGAGGGGAAAGGCGGCGGCTTATAGGCATTTCAAGTGCTCAAGGAGTGAAAAGGATAGCTGGGAGTACGAGCTGATGGCCAGAAGGGCCACTGGGGTGGTGAGGGCGGCTAAGGCAAGTAAGGAGCAGAACCAGGCCAGGGAATTTAGGAGCGGGAATAAGGGGTCCTTTAGATACATTGGGGAAAAACGAAGGGTGAAGGGGCAGATTAGCAGGATTAAAACGGGAGGGATGGGCACAAAATCCGGGGGAGCAGGCTGAGGTACTAAATGAGTACTTCACCTCAGTCTTCACCAAGGAAAATTGGGGCTGCATCTACATGGAGGAGATGGTGAAACTGGGGGAGGCCTTGCCGATCATCAGGTCTGGGGAGAGGATGGGCCATCACTGGCAGGTGGGGGAAGGCGAGGCAGGGGGACGAGGTGGCGGAGGTGGAAATCATGGCAGAGAGAGTGAGGGAAGCCCTCAGGTCCCTTTAATATGGAGAAAGCACCGGGGCCAGATAAATTACATCCCAGAGTGCTGAAGGAACTGGCGGATGTCCTGGCGAAACCCCTGGCGGATCTTTTCAGCATCTCTCTGAGGACAGGGTGGGTGCCCCAGGACTGGAAGGTGGCGCATATAGTGCCTATCCACAAGGGGGTATCAAGGGAGGTGACAGGGAACTACAGGGCCTTCAGCCTGACATCAGTAGTAGGCAAAGTGATGGAGGGCATTGTCAAGGAGAGGCTAGGGGGGACCTGGAAAAAGTCAGCGTGCCTGGACGATAGCATGGATTCATCCCAGGGAAATCGTGTCAGACAAACCTTGTGGAGTTCTGTGACTGGGTGACGAGAGCCTTGGACCTGGGTAGACCAGTGGACGTCCTCTTTCTTGACTTCAGCAAGGCGTTTGACTCTGTTCCTCATGGGGGCCTGTTGAATAAGCTGGGAGAAATGGGAGTGGGAACCAGATGATCAGATGGATAGGCAGTTGGCTCCAGGACCGGACCCAGAGGGTCGTGGTTGGCAGGATAGTCTCATCCCCAAGGATGGTCATTAGTGGGGTCCCTCAGGGATCAGTCCTTTGGCCCCTCCTGTTCAATGCCTATGTCTCTGACATAAGGAAGGGTATCAGGAGTGAGGTGAGTCTGTTTGCAGATGACTCAAAACTGGGGGCAGTGGTGGAAGGGGAGGAGGGGAAGGTGGCCCTACGGGGGACCTGGACGCTCTGGAAAGGTGGTCTAGAAAGTGGAAGCTGAGATTTAATGTAGGGAAATGCAGGGTACTGCATCTGGGAGCCAGAAACCCAGGCCAAGAGTACACCCTGGGGGTGGGAGGGGAATGCTACAAGTCTCAATGGCTGAGAGGGACCTGGGGTGGTGGTGGATGTCAGGATGAGCAACTCTGAGACTTGTGGGAGGGCAGCGGCCAAGGCCAACAGGATGCTGGGATGCATCGCTGAGAATCACCTCCAGAAGAGAGTGGTACTCCCCTGTAACTGCTTGGTTGAACCGCACCTCAGTGACTGCATGCAGTTTTGGAGGCCACACTTAAAGGAGGGACATTGAACTCCTGGAGAGGGTCCAGAGGAGGGCAACCAAAATGATCTGGGGCTTGGGGGACAGGACCTATGGGGAGAGGCTCGAAGAGTTAAATATGTACACATTGGAAGAGAGAAGGGACCGGGGGGACATGATGGAGATCTTCAAGTACATGAAGGGGTTATATAGGGGAGAAGCAGTCAAGGTGCTCCAAAGAAAGGAGGGGGGGCAACTAGAGGGCATGGGTGGAAGCTGGAAGGGGGGAGATTCAGGAGAGAAAGGAGGAGGTGCTACTTCACTGAGAGGGTGGTGGAGCCATGGAATGCACTGCCCAGGGGGCTGGTGGAGGCAGAGACGGTGGAGGGGTTCAAGAGGGGGTGGGACAGGTACAGGGGAAGGGTTCTGGACGCAAAGTCCTGTGCAGTGGGAATATCCGGGACTGGGAAGGGAGAAGCCAGAGAGGACGAGGGGGCAGCAAGGTCAGCTCCCAGGGTGGGGGCTGACCAAATGAGCAGACACGAAAGACTGTTAGGCCTATTCTGCTGGCATTTTAGTATGTTGGTATGTAATTGAAATGAAGCCGTTTGCTAAAATGCAGGCTACCATTTTGTTGTCAATCTCTCACTGTTGGTAATTCTCATTCATATCTGTTATTGAAACGTAACCTCTGAATTTTCTTTCGGCAGAAAGTACTAATGAAACTTAGGAAGCCCAAAATAACAGCCTCAATTTGGTCCTCAGGAAAGATTATTTGCACAGGAGCCACAAGGTAAGGTTTGCCTCATAATCTAGGTAGGGGATTTATAATAGGCACTGTAAGGAATGGGGTTCTGAATGTTTGCACAGAGGGACACAGTTGAGCACTGAATTACTTGGTCCTAAGCTTGCAGTATTTTCAGTACACACTATACTACTTGAAAATGAACACCGTCCTTCTTGGGGTATGATCAGTCTGCATTTTTGCCCCATGTCATCCTGTGTCTTTCTGGAAAGCTGTGAGGAGGTCTTCTGTCAGAAAGATTTTAAACTTTAAAAGTTTAATTAAAGTAGGTGTCACTTGATGCGATGTCCCTGTGAGGTCTGGAGGAACTGTGACTTGGCACCGAGCAGGGGTGGATCGGGTTGCAGGAGACAACAGCGAAGAAATGTGCATATGTGCCCAGCCCTCTTACCAGCAGTTGTCAGTACTCACAGACCCTGCTCCTTGGGGATCCCCACTGTCTGTGACAGTGGGAAGTGACAGACATGGCTGAGGAGTTGCTGACAGAGGACCCAAAGGTGAGAAGCAGGGGGCTGATCAACAGCCAATAAGCTATGTAGATAATAAATAAGGGGGTCACTGCCAGTAGTACCACCTGTGATGGATGACTCAATATACCAGAATTTCTTTTTCTTAAGTCTGTTGCAACAGCCCTTGCTTATTTTTTTTCTTCTTCTCCTATTTCTGTTGTTTTCCTTAAATATATATATATATGTAGGCCACCTATATAATGTCCTTTCTATCCCTGCATTTCAAACATGAAGTCTTGCTGTATTCTGACATATGCAGATAGGTCCTGCCTTTCAACTGCCCCAGAGAACAAAGAGTTAAACTTTCCATGGCCAGCATGGAATGTTCACCACGAGCTCGGTCGAAGCCCCTGTCTGCTGTTGTTTAAACTCCAACTGTCAGATTCTTTACTCCGCCTCACTGAACAGTCGCTCCGGAGATTTCTCCTTTGCTCGGTTCAAAAAAGTCGGTTAAAGTGTCGTTTTTCGCTCGGTTTCTACCGAATTCCTGCTACCATTCTGTCGGTTTAAGTCTCTGTGGTACCGTGAGTACTAGATAGGCTTTTCTTATAGTTTCTGTGTGGAACTTGTAAATTGCGGATCGGTTCGGTTGAACCGATCAGTTTCAGGTAAAAAAGTTTGTGTATTTACTTAGAGTGTGGTATCCAGTCCATATTGGTTCTAAAAAAAAAAACAGATTTTGTTACGTCTTTTTCCAAGACCCGTGACACGGTCAGGAACCAATAGGGCAGTCTTGCCTGGCAGATTGCCGAAAAAAGGGTAAGTTTTGGTTAGGATTGGCCATGTCTGAGAAACCCAAGAAAAAGGGCCCACTGGGTTTCAACACTGCAGTGTGTGTGGGGAAGTCTTTGCTAAGGCTGATCCCCACACCACCTGTGTTTATTGTCTGGGGTTTGACCACCTCGATTCAGACTGCCAAATTTGTAAGAATTTTCCCAAAGCTACCCTGGAAAAGAGATTAGGTAGACTGAGGGAAAGGGAGGCCGAGAAGTCTGCTGACCCGGATGGCCAGCCCAGTTCGGTTCCGATCGAACCAGAAGGAGTGCTCTCTGACCAGGGCGATACTTTTTCAGGCAAAAGGAGAGCCGATTCTGAGGAGTCTGTTCCGGTTAAAAGAAAAATAAAAGATAAATCGTCCAGTTCGGACCCAGACATTCATACTCCGACCGCCGATGAAATAGCCAAAGCGATAAGAATAGTGCAGTCGTTTACTTCGGTTCCGGGCGAACCGGCACCATCTGGCAGGGGCTCGGTTTGGTCGATTCCCCCGGTTCCGGATTACACCCTGGAAAAATTTTATGAACCAGATGAGGAGGAGGGAGAGTATGAGGATGATGATGGTGATTTATGAAAGTCTGGATGTGCCTATTGACCCAGACATCTCCCCAGACAGGCCTACAGGAGTTTCTCCTCCTAGGCTTTCTGAGTCCCCTTCTCACTTTATGTTTTACAAAAAAGTGACTGAACCCCTCCAGCTTTCTGTGGAAGAAGCAGTGGAGGATCAGGAGGAGCCTGATTTTGTTGAAATGATGGACATCCCAGAGTCCAGGAGACTGTCTGTTCCCCTCCACAAATCCTTTGGGAAACAGACACATCAGATTCTTAAGACTGCTAATTCCATACCTCCTGTGGACAGATGAATAGACAAGAGGTATACTTTGTGAGGCTTAGACACTGAGTTCCTTTCCCAGCAATGCAGCCATGTTGGGGTAGTGCAGGCTGCTGCCTGTGATAAGGCAAATATCCCCTTGGCATCACACCCCCCAGATAAGGACTCCAGGACGATTGATGCCATGGCAAAGAAACAGTAAATGGCAGCATCTTTGGGACTCAGGCAGGCTAACTATATGGCCTACACAGCTAGATACCAGAAGCCCAGGTGGGACACTGTGCTGGCTCTGGCTAAACAGGCCCCTGACCAGCTTGCCAAGGAGCTGGAGCAGGTGGCTGCAGATGGGATTGAGGCATCCAAGGTGCAGTTTCATGCTGCTGTGGACTCCAGTGATGTTTCATCAAGAGTCATGGATACATCTGTGGCTCTTCGGAGGATGGCTTGACTCAGATGTACTAGCCTATCACAGGATACCCAGGCTAAGGCCATGGATTTCCCTGTTATTGGTAATTCTCTGTTTGGGGAGCAGACAGAGAACTACATGAAAAAGATGGACAAGTACAGGACCACTTACAGGAGTGCTCAGGCCAAAGAAAGGCAAGACACTCCTCAAAGGCAGCAGTCCAGGGGCAGGGGCAGGCCTTTTTACCAAGCTCAGGCCTCCTCCTCCTATTCTCAGAGGGGGTTCTTCAGAGGGAGAGGCAGACTGGGGATGAGCAGGCCTGCATCCACCCCTCAGCCTAAAGCCCCTGCCAAGCAGACACCCTGATGGGTCTGCCCGGGCCGATTCTCCAGTACCAGTAGGGGGCAGGCTGGCTTACTTTGTCCAGGACTGGAAGTCTCTGACATCAGACAAGTGGGTCCTGGAAGTAGTAAGCCAGGGACTGGTTCTCAGCTTCAAAAAATTTCTCAAGATGAGAACCAGATCCTTTCCACCTGCAAATCCATCAGAGACCCTTGCCTTAGAGGCAGAGGTTTCTTCCCTCCTAGCTCTCAGAGCTATAGAGAGGGTTCCCACCCTACACAAGGGCAAAGGATTGTACTCCAGGTACTTCCTAACCTCCAAAAAGACAGGAGAATGGCGGCCCATCCTGGATCTAAGATATCTGAACAAACACCTTTTAAAACCAAAGTTCAAAATGGTGACTCTGGGAATAATCCTTCCCTCTCTAAGGCCAGGGGACTGGCTAGCCTCCCTGGACCTCAAAGATGCCTATTTTCACATTCCCATCAGGTACTCCCACAGAAAGTACCTCAGGGTCGAGTTGCCCTCAGGCCACTATCAATTCAGAGCAATGCCCTTTGGCCTAACTTCAGCCCCAAGGGTTTTCACAAAGTGCCTGGCAGTAGTGATTGCTTTTCTAAGGAGAAAAAAGATCTCCATCTTCCCATACTTGGACGATTGGCTCATAATAGGTCAGTCTCCAGACCAAGTCAAGTCACACTTGCAAATAACTCAGCAAGTGCTCACTTCCTTAGGATTCCTTCTCAACCTTCCAAAGTCAGTTCTCGAGCCAGTACAGCTCCTCACCTTCATAGGGGCGGAGCTGGATACAGTAAGGGAAAGAGCCTTCCTTCCCCTGGACAGGGCAAGGACCCTTATGGAACTGGCCTCTTCATTCACCCTACAGGTGCCTCGACCAGCAAGGCATTTCCTTCAGCTTCTGGGTCACATGGCAGCTTCCACAGCAGTGGTCCAGGGAGCAAGATTCCAGATGAGGGACATTCAGTTCCATTTAAAAGCCTTCTGGTCCCAAAGAAAGGATCCCCTTACCAAACTAGTCCCAGTGACTCGAACCCTGATCCAGGCCTTGCAATGGTGGCAGGATCAGGACAATTTGAGACAAGGAGTTCCTTTTATCACTCAGTCTCATTCAGTGATACTCATCACAGATGCTTCCCTGCTGGGCTGGGGAGCCCATCTGGGGGATCCTACCACCCAAGGACTGTGGTCACCTCAGGAATATCAGCTTCACATCGATCTCTTGAAACTCAGAGCAGTGTTTCTGGCACTACAAGCCTTTTCCACATCTGTACAGAACAAGGTGGTCCAGGTCAGAACAGACAACACCACCACCATGTGGTACATCAACAAGCAAGGAGGCACTCTGTCTATGGCCTTGTGCACAGAGGCAATGAAGTTGTGGTCCCTGGCTTATTCCCTGCAAACCTCTCTGATAGCAGTTTACCTCCCAGGGAAGGACAATGTCCTAGCAGATTCTCTGAGCAGGATATCCCAGGGCCATCACGAATGGACCCTAGATCCCCTAGTTTTAAAAGTGATTTTCTCGAGATGGGGCACTCCACAGATGGATCTTTTTGCAGCCCCAGACAATCACCAACTTCCTCTCTTTTGTTGCAGACCCCTAGTCTTGGTCTCAGTCCCCCTGGATGCTCTGATCCTGAATTGAGAAGGGAAATTTCTGTATGCTTTTCCCCCCTTCCCTCTCCTGTTCAAAGTGTTAGTCAAGATAAGGTCACAACCATGCAAAGTGATTCTGATTGCTCCAGACTGGGCCAGACAGCCCTGGTACCCCCTGTTGCTGTCCTTAGCAGTCCACCTTCTCCTGTGTCTGCCCAGGAATTACAACCTGTTGACATCCTCTCAGGGGAGGATTTGGTACCCGAACCTTCGGTCTCTCAATCTCAAGGCATGGCTCTTGAAGAGTTAGAGTTTGCTGACCTGCATCTTTCCCAAGGGGTTCTGGATATCCTTAAGGCTTCTCGAAAACCTTCCACCAGAAACACTTACAATTCCAAATGGAAAAGGTTTACTATTTGGTGTTCTAAGAAGAATATTTCTCCAGATTCTTCTGGGTTGCCTACGGTTCTGGACTATGTGGTCCATCTCAATGGCCTAGACCTTAGGCCAGCTACACTTAAAGTGCATTTGGCAGCTGTTTCTGCTTTCCTGTCAGTAGGCAAGCCTTCTGCTCTGTCAGCCCATCCTGTGTTTTGTAAATTCTTCAAGGGATTGCTGCACACAAATTCCCTTCTTTAGGGATCCTGCTTCTGCTTGGGACCTTAATGTTTGCATTGCTCAGCTTATGCAACCCCTATTTGAGCCTTTGTCCTCTGCAGAGCTTAAGTAATTGACTTGGAAAACTGTGTTTTTGGTAGCCATTACTTCTGCCAGACATATCAGTGAATTACAAACCCTGTCAGTGGAACCTGATTTCATCTCTTTCCATAGAAATAAAGTGGTCCTCAGAACTAACAGGAAGTTTTTGCCTAAAGTGGTTTCAGATTTCCACCTCAACCAGTCCGTTTCTCCCTGTTTTCTTCACTGACTATTCCTCCTCTGGAGAGAGGAGGCTGCACAGCTTGGATGTTAAAAGGGCCCTCAGCTACTACATAGAGCGCACCAAGGGTCATAGGTTTGAGTCCCTCCAGTTGTTCCTCACATATGGAGAGGTTGGTAAGGGCAAACCTGCCACTAGGAGATCTACAGTCGTGGCCAGGAATATTGGCGCCCTTGCAGTTTTGTCTAATAATGCACCATTCCTTCCAGAAAATTGTTGAAATTAAAAAATATTTTGGTATCCACATATGTATTTCTTTGGTTTGCAGTGGAATAAAACACAAAATGCAGAAAAATTTACTAAGTCTTAGCTTATTCCACACAGAAATCCTTAAATGGCCCAGTCAAAATTATTGGCACCTTTTAGAAGTAGTTAGATATAATTAGATTTCAAGCAGGTGATTCTCCTTCACTTTGGAATTGAACTCACCTGTGGTGAGTTGCAGGTGCCTGCAATATAAAAATCACTTATTCAGCCAGTTTGAATAGAGAAAAGGACTAATTCTTCTGTTTTGCGTCACTGTGTGTACCGCAATGAGCATGGAGAAAAGAAAGACAGCCAGAGAATTGTCTGAGGAGGTCAGACAGAAGATTGTAGCCAAGCATGGACAATCTCAAGGCTACAAATCAATCTCCAGAGACCTTGATGTTCCTGTTTCCACCATACGTAATGTTATCAGGATGTTTAAGGCCCATGGCACTGTAGCCAACCTCCCTGGACGTGGCCGCAAGAGAAAACGTGATCGAAGATTGCAGCGCAGGATTGTTCGAATGGTGGAGAAAGCACCTTGATCAACTGCCAAACAGATTCAAGCTGACCTTCAGACACACGGTACGACAGTTTCAACTCGCACCATCCGTCGCCAACTCTGTGAAAGGGGGTTATATGGTAGGAGGCCCAGGAGGACCGCACTGCTGAGAGAGAGAGAGACATAAGAAAGCCCGACTGGGGTTTGCCGAAACGCACCTGAACAAGCCAAAATCCTTCTGGGAGAATGTCCTGTGGACAGATGAGACCAAATTAGAGCTTTTGGTAAAGCACATCATCTCTATGTTTACAGAAAACAAAATGAAGCCTTCAAAGAAAAGAACACCTTCCTGCAGTCAAACATGGAGGAGGTTCAGTGATGTTTTGGGGTTGCTGTGCTGCCTCTGGCACTGGGTGCCTTGAACGTGTGCATGGCATCATGAAATCTGGAGATTACCAGGCCATTTTGGAGCGCAGTGTTGAACCCAGTGTCAGAAAGCTGGGTCTCCGTCGAAGGTCATGGGTCTTCCAGCAGGACAGTGACCCCAAACACACTTCAAAAAGCACCCAGGAATGGTTCAAGACAAGACACTGGACTGTTCTGAAGTGGTCAGCAATGAGTCCAGATCTAAATCCCATTGCAAACCTGTGGAGAGATCTGAAAACAGCAGTTGGGAGAAGGCACCCTTCAAATCTGGGAGAACTGGAGCAGTTTGCACAAGAGGAGTGGGCCAGACTGCCAGTAGAGAGGTGCAGGAAGCTCATCCATGGCTATAGGAAGTGGTTGATTGCAGTTATTTTGACCAACGGCTGTGCTACCAAATATTAAGTCTAGGGTGTCAATAATTTTGCCAATGCCATTTCTTTTCATTTTCTGATTTAAAAGGATATATTAAATTCTGAATCAAAATTAAAGGTTCTGTAATATTAACAGAGAAATAAAGAATTGTGGAGACCAAATACTGTACTGTTGTTAATTTCAACTTACATTTAGGGAAATGGTGAGTTATTCGAAAAAGTGCAAGGGCGCCAATATTTTTGGCCACGACTGTATTGCCAGGTGGATTGTTTCTTGTATACAATTCGGCTATGAAAAACTGGGTAGAACTCCACCATGAGGCCTGAGGGCTCACTCTACTAGAGGTACAGCTGCTTCCCTGGCTGCTGCCAGGGATATTCCGATCTTAGAAATCTGTCAAGCAGCCACCTGGAAAGCAGTCCATACATTCACCAAGCGTTACTCTCTGGATATCCAGGCTAGGAGTGATGCGTTAGCCACAGCAGTACTTCAGAGCCTGTTTCAAAGTAGGTTCTGTCCTTCCATGGAGGTAGTGCTTGGTAGTCTGCATATGTCAGAATACAGCAAGACTTCATGATGTTTGAAGAAAAAAATTACTCACTTTAGTAATGTTGTTTCTTCTAATGGAGTCTTGCTGTATTCTGGCCTCCTCTTTCAGATCCTAGTGTTTGGGATGTGGGTGGGCAGAAGCAGTGTTGACACCCTAGGGGTGTCCCTTTTTCACCCTCCTTTATTTTGGGTGAGTGTTGTGTTTTGGGATATGTTTAGTTTCTAGGGACATGGATATGTTGTTCATCCACACTCATTGGCAGGTATCCTTGCCGCTTTAAATCTTGCCGGAAGGTCTTCAAGCTTGCTCCTCCCACCCACCCGGGTGGTATAACTCTCGGCTCCGGCCCGTGACGCCAGATCTTCCTTACCGCTTGGAAGCTCAGGTTCCCTCCTTAACGCTCTGCGTTTGAGACTGGTTCCTATTTCTCCGTTTTGCGGATTTAAAAATAAATTTTGCGAAAAAGACTTCAGTCTTCGATCCCTCGTGGCTGCGATGGACAAATCGACTCCTGGATTTCGGAGATGCCCATGCGGGCAGAAGATGTCTCTGCACTCCACGTGTGTCTACTGCTTAGGCCTTGAGCACGACCCGCAGGTTTGCGACCTGTGCTCATCTTTCTCGGCCTACGTCCTCGAAGACCGTCCTGCCCGATTGCAACTGGGCCGTCCCGAGAAGCGTTTCCCTCCGGTGAAGTCCAAGGAGGCCCGGTTGGAGGTGTCTGCGGGCGGCGGGCTTCCGGCGGATCAGCTCGAGCGGATGGTCGCCCTCGAAGAGGAGGCGGCGCGGGCCGTATCTTCCTCGGCCGCGGCATTTATCCCGCTCTCTCTGGGTTCTTCCTACACGGCTTCTTTTAAGGAGCTTTGTCTGTCCCTCTCCACTAAGGGAGAAGGGCCTACGTCTGCTGGACCTTATTCTCGGTCCAAAAAGAAGGACAGGGGTAAGTCCCTCCGTCGACGCTCTTGGGAGCGGGAAAGGTCCCTCTCCCAGTCGTCCGACCGTCGGGCTTCGGTCGACCGCGCCAGCTTGACCACTGGCCTCACGGTGTCCCCGCCAGGTCAGTTGACCGAGACTCCCACCGGCAAGTCGAGATTTTCTTGACCCGCTGGACGGGCTGTCGCTTTAGCAGCCGATTCCTCTCCGGTTCCCCGGAGGAGTTGGGATCCTGTGGCTCGCCTGTGCCTCCGGTTCCGAGCCTCGGATGGACCATCCGAGCGAAGGAGTGCGGTTCGCCGACACCTCCCCGCACCGACCTCGGAAATTCCGGGACTCTCGGTCTCGGTCTCGGACCTCTTCGCGGTCCAGCCGATCCCACCGTCATAGGCGGTCTCGGTCTCGGCACCGCGGTAAGCGGCGTCGCCGCTCGTCCTCGTCCTCCTCCTCGGACGAGGGGAGGCTTCGGCATAAATTACGTCGACGATACGAGGACCTTATGTTGCAACAGCTCCTCCTGGCCGGGAGTAAGCCGACTCCGTCGCCTTCCCCGGCCATTAAGTGGCTGTCACCGGAGCGGCCGACACAACCCCTCGACTTATCCGAGGAGCCTGTACCCAGGCCGGTTGTTCGGCCAAAACCAGCTGCTCCACGATTCGGTGGAACCTCCGCCTCCACAGCCACCAGTGGGGCTCCGACCAAGATTCTCGGTCGGCTAAGGGTCTACCCATCGGCTGTCAGTTACCCTCACTCCCGACCGACCTCGGCAGGTGAAGGGTGGCTCAGGCCAGAGGCAGCTCTTGAGGACTCTTCCGAGTCCGAAGATGATTCCTCCTTTTCTCCAAGCGACTGGACTTGGAGTCTTCAGGAGGTCAGTCAATGGACGATAGCCGTCGTCCTTCCTAGGACTGCTTGCTCATCTCGGAGTCCACCGGGATGGAGCTCGAACCTGCTTCCAAACGGGCCAGGTATCCCTCACGGAGATTCTGGACCGAGGATTCCCGACGGAGGCCTTCCGTGGCCGAGGCACAGTGGGTCCGCACTGGAGCTTTGGCAGCGCCTGCTTCCTACCCTGCGCCGCCAGGATGGCCAGGAAGTATGCGGTCCCACCGTTCCTTGTCCGGTTTTGAACACCCTCTGCTGAGGGGTTGGTTACCGACTAGCGTTTCTGTGCGCGACAGCGCCAGGGATGTGGACAAACCTCCTGACAAGGAGTCCAAGAAATTGGACTATATCGGGCGAAAGTCACGCTATGGCCCTTCTCTCGCCTTCGTCAGGCCAGTTCGGCCGCCCTCATGGCACATTTTCTCATGCCCTGTTGGGCTCCCTGGATGAGGTCATCCTCATCTTCCCGCCGATCTGCAGACTACGGTTAAGCAGGTGCGGGACCAGGGCAGAGGCAGTGGCCAAACAGCAGCTCCAGACTGCTTTGGATATAGGGGACTCATGTGCCAGATCGGTGGCGGCCGCAGTGGCTATGCGTCAAGGGTTGGCTGAGGATATCCACCTTTACTCGGATACCCAGCACAAGTTGGCGGATGTTCCTTTGGGGACTGACCTCTTCGCCCTGGGGTGGAAGGTCACCTGCAGAGGATCGAGAAGTCAATGCTACCTGGACTCGGTCTCTTCCGCTCAGAAGGACAAAGGCCGCAAGCCACAGCCTAAGCCCTTTCGTCCTTCTGTGTGCCCCAGCCTCCTGCCCAGCAACGTCAGGGCCAGCAGGCTCGGCCTTGGCATCCCAAACCCAAGCCGCCGGCTTCCTCTAACAGGAGGCAGGAGGAAGGCCCAGGAGGTCCTCGGCCGGTCCCTCCTCCAAGCCTGCCCAGTGACGGGCTGAGGGTGTCGCCCCATCTCCTGCCACCTCACTCCTGGGTCCCCGTGAGGACGGCCCGCACTTCCGTCCGCCTGGTCCGCTGTTTCCACGGACAGGTGGGTCTTGGAGGTGGTGGGAAAAGGCCTGCCTCTGGAATTCGAGCAGGCACCACCCTTTAGAGCCGTGGCCCCTCGGGGGGCTTCGGGATCCCCAGCCTCACTGGCGGCTCCTCGAGCCGACATCGCTCTCCTCCTCCAGAAGGAGGTGATAAGAGAGGTGGTGGACCCTCCTTCAGACCCAGGGTTTGTGTCCAGGTACTTCCTGGTTCTGAAGCGGACGGGGGGCTGGCGCCCCATTCTCGACCTACACGACCTAAACAAGTTCCTAAGGTCTCGAACCTTCAGGATGGTCACTCTGGCTCAGATAATACCATCCTTGGAACGCGGCGTGTGGTTCTGCTCTCTGGACTTGCAGGACGCTTTTTTACGTCCCTATCCGTCCGTCCCACCAGAGATCCTTCGCTCCGAAGCGGAAGGATCCTCTTCGAGTTCCAAGCCATGCCCTTCGGCTTGTCTCCAGCTCCCAGGGTCTTCACCAAATGCATGGCAGTGGTGACAGCATTCTGCAGCGCCGAGGGGTCCGGGTGTACCTTACCTGGATGACTGGCTGATAGCAGCTCCTCCAGGAAGGAGGCGGAGTGGTCCAGAGATCTGGCCTCCAGGTCGCTCTCAACTGGGCCTCCTTATCAACGAGGCCAAGTCGGAACTCGAGTCAAGCAGGTGATTCTATTCATCGGGCGCAGCTCGACTCTCTTCGAGCCAGAGCGCGCCCCGCGGACAGGGCCGAGGTTCTTTCCTCCTTTGCCCGATCATTTCTGGTTGGGCAACTGCGCCTGCCGGGACTTCCTGCACCTCCTGGGTCTCATGGCGGCCTGCACCAGCGTGGTCCGTGGGCCCGCTGGAACATGCGGCCCCTTCAGTGGGGACTGGCCAGCCAGTGGTCACAACGCCAGCATCCTTTGACCAGCCTAGTCGGTGACATCGGGGGATGTGGAACGCCTCCAGTGGTGGACCGCTCCAGATCATTTGCAGGAGGGCATCCTGTCATCCACCCGAGCCGACGGTCTCTATCGACCGATGCCTCTCTGATGGGCTAGGTGCCCATCTGGGGAACACGGGCTCATGGCCTCTGGTCCCCGCGGGAGTCCCGATGCCACATCAACCTGCTGGAGCTCCGAGCGGTCCGCCTAGCTCTCACCGCCTTTGCTCCGTTCCTCCGGGGTCAAGTGGTCCGAGTCCAGACGGACAATACCACGACCATGTACTATCTAAACCGCCAGGGCGGGACGCGCTCCATGCTTTTATGCAAGGAAGCTCTCCGCATTTGGTCACTCGTGCGCAGCCTGGAGGCGGATCTCCTAGCCATTCACGTGGCAGGAGCCTCCAACACCCTGGCCGATGCCCTGAGCCGGATAGGGGCTGCATCCCACAGCATCTGTTCTCCCATTGGGGCACACCTCAGGTGGACCTGTTTGCCTCCAGGGAGAACGCGAAGCTGAGTCTGTTTCATACCCGCCCCCCTCAGCAGGGCTCGCTGCAGGGGGATGTCTTCTCGAGGCAGTGGACCCCGGGCCTCTTTTACGCCTTTCCCCCATTTCCCTTGATCCACAAGGTGCTTCTCAAGGTGAGGAGGGACAAGGCGCAGGTGATTCTGATACCCCAGACTGGCCCTGCCAGTTCTGGTATCCAGATCTCCTCAGTCTCAGCTCCAGGCTCCTGAGGCGGCTTCCTGCCCGCCTGGACCTGACCTCAGTCAGTCAGGGGAAGGTATTCCATCCGGACCTTCAGTCCCTGCACCTGATGGCCTGGTTCCTGAGCGGCTAGAGTTCCAGGCCTTGGGTCTTTCTGACGAGGTCCTCAGTGTCGTTGAGGTGTCCCGTAAGGAGTCGACCAGAAAATGCTATGCCTTCAAATGGAAGAGATTCTCCATTTGGTGTCAGGACAAGGGCCTGGACCCTTCCTCCTGTTCCTTGGCAAGCATTCTGGACTACCTGTGGTCCCTTTCTCAGCAAGGGCTTCGGTCGACGACCCTTAAGGTGCACCTGGCAGCCATCTCTGCTTACCGGGTGCGGGCAGCAGTGTTGGTGCAGGAGAAGGTGGTCGGAGCTTCAAAGGCCTTGATCACATTCCTCCGGTGCGAGAACCTCCACCTCCGTGGGATCTACTGCTGGTATTGGCTAAGCCCATGGGCAAGCCATTCGAACTGATGCACAGCTGTGACATCTCTCACCTGTCGTGGAAGACCGCCTTCTTGGTGGCTATCACATCAGCCAGAAGGATGGGAGAGCTCTAGGCGCTTTCCATCGAGTCTCCTTATCTGGTCTTCCACAGTTACAAGGTTGTCCTGCGCCTCCACCCTAAATTCCTTCCCAACGTGGTGTCAGAGTTTCACCTTAACCAGGTGTTGACTTTGCCGGTGTTCTACCCCAATCACACCTCGGAGACTGAATATAGGCTCCATACTTTGGACCCTAGAAGAGCGCTTGCTTATTACAAGGAGCGGATGGCTGAAGTTTGCGGAGAGGTTCGCTGCTGTTTGTCACCTACGCTGAAGCTGCACCTGGCAGACCTGCAGCAAAGCGGACGATAGGCAGGTGGGTCATTTCCTGCATAGATCTCTTGTATAGGTTGGCGGGCAAGGAGCCTCCCAGAGGGATAAGAGCTCATTCTACCCGCCATACCGCTGCATCAGTGGCTGCTTCCAGGGACATCCCTATCCAGGAAATCTGCAGGGCTGCTACCTGGAAGTCAGCACACATCTTCATCATCCACTACCACATCGACCTTGAGTCACACCGGGATGCTGGTTTTGGGGCCTCGGTTCTCCAGTCTTTATTTCCCAAGTAGGGGGTGTGCGCCTTGCCGCCCTTCTCCTGGAGAACTGCTAGGAGTCTGCCAGACAGTGTGGATAACCATCATATCCATGTCCCTAGATATACAGGTTACTCACCTGTAACAGGAGTTCTAGGAATGGTATATGTTGTTCATCCACACGACCCACCCGACCTCCCCTGCTTCGACGCACAACCTGGCTTCCAGCGGGCTAGATCTGGTGTCATGGGGCGGAGCCGAGAGTTTTACCACCCGGGTGGGTGGGAGGAGCCAGCTTGAAGACCTTCTGGCAAGATTTAAAGTGGCAAGGAACCTGCCAGACAGTGTGGATGAACAACATATACCATTCCTAGAACTCCTGTTACAGGTGAGTAACCTGTATTTCAAACAACATGAAGTCTTGCTGTATTCTGACAGTAGCAGTGAGTCCCAACCTTCGAACTGCCCCGGAGATGAGAGTTAACTTTCCATGCCAGGCATGGAACGCTGAGCTCGAGCTCGGTTGAGACTCTGTCTGTTGCTGTTTAAACTCAAACCGCCAGATTCTTTACTCCAGCCTCACTGAATAGTCGCCCGGAGATTTCTCTTCTGCTCGGTTCAATTTGTCGGTTAAAAGTACCGCTTTTCTCGGTTTCGACGGTTAAAACCAGAACTCGTCGGTTCAGTCTCTGTCTGTGGTATTGTGAGTACTAGATAGGTTATTTTTGTCTATTCTGTGGAACTTGTAACGGTTTATCGGTTCGGTTTGAACCGATCGAGTTGTTTAAAAAATCTTAAATTGTACTTTTAGAGTGTAGTATCGGTTCTTATCGGTTCTACAAAAAACGGATTTTATTACGCTTTTTTCACGACAGGACACGGTCAGGAACCGACATAAGAGGGTCTTGGCTCATGGATTGCCATAAAAGGGTAAGTTTGGTTAGGACTGGCACAGTGCCTGAGAAACCCAAAAGAAAAAACGGACCCACTGGGTTTCAACACTGTAGTGTGCGTGGGGAAGTCTTTGCCAAGGCTGACCCCCACACCACCTGTGTTTATTGTCTGGGGTTTGACCACCTCAATGCAGAATGCCAGATTTGTAAAAATTTCCCTGCAGCTACCCTAGAAAAGAGAGTTGGTAGGCTCAGGAAAATGGAGGCCAAAATGTCTGATGAACCGGATGGCCAGCCCGGTTCGGTTCAAACTGAACCAGAAGGAGTGCCCTCTGACCAGGGCGAGACTTCTTCGGGCAAAAGGAGAGCCGATTCTGAGGAGTCGGTTCCGGATAAAAGAACTAGAAAAGAAAAATCAGCTGGTGTGGAGCCAAAACTTTCCTCTCCAACCGCTGAAGAAATAGCCAAAGCGATCAAAATTGTTCAGTCGCTTTCCCCGGTTCCGACCGAACCAGCACCATCAGGCAGGCGCTCGGTTCGGCCCGTTCCGCTGGTTCAAGAGTATGATTTAGAGTAATTGTATGAACCGGAGGAGGAAGAGGAGTATGAGGAAAGTGAATGTGGTTTTGAAAGTCTGGATGTGCCTGTTGACCCGGACATCTCCCCAGACAGACCTTCAGGAGTGTCTCCTCCTGGGCTTTCTGAGTCCCCCTCCCATTTCATGTTTTATAAAAAAAAAAAGTGGACGAAACCCTCCAGTTTCCTATGGAAGAAGCTGTGGATGACTAGGAGGAGCCTGACTATGTAGAAATAATGGATATCCCAGAGTCTAGGAGGCTGTCTATTGCCTTGCACAAATCGTTTGGGAAACAGACATTTAAGATTTTAAAGACTCCTAACACTATACCTCCTGTGGATAAAAGAATAGACAAGAGGTATATATTGTCAGGCTCAGACACGGAGTTCCTTACACAACAATGCAGCCTGTGATAAGGCAAACATTCCTTCACACCCCGCTGCATAAGGACTCTAGGAGGATTGATGCCATGGCAAAGAAACAGTACATGGCGGCATCCTTGGGACTTGACAGGCCAATTATATGGCCTATACTGCTGGTATCAAAAATCCAGATGGGACACTGTTGTGGCTTTAGCAAAACAGGTATCTGGCCAGCTTGCCAAGGTGCTGGAGCAGGTGACTGCTGATGGTATTGAGGCATCCAAGGTGCAATTCCATGCTGCAGTGGACTCCAGTGATGTGTCATCTAGAGTCATGGCTACATCTGTGGCACTTCGAAGAATGGCTTGGCTCAGATGTACTAGCCTGTCACAGGATACCCAGACTAAGGCCATGGATTTTCCTGTTGTGGGTAATTCTCTGTTTGGGGAGCAAACAGAGAATTACATGAAGAAAATGGATGAGTATAGGACCACCTATAGGAGTGCACAGGCCAAGGAAAGGCAGGCCACTCCTCGAAGGCAGCTTCCCAGGGGCAGGGGCAGGCCTTTTCATAGGCCTTTTTACCAAGCCCAGGCCTCCTCTTCTGCTTATGCCCAGAGGGGGTTCTTTAGAGGGAGAGGCAGACAGGGTACAAGCAGGCCTGCTTCCACCCCTCAGCCCAAAGCCCCTGCCAAACAGACACCCTGATGGGGTTGCCAGGGCCGATTCTCAGCTACCTGTAGGGGGCAGGCTGGCTTACTTTGTCCAGGACTGGAAGTCTCTGACATAAGACAAATGGGTCCTGGAAGTAGTAAGCCAGGGACTGGTTCTCAGCTTTAAAAAGTTTCCAAAGATGAGAACCAGATCCTTTCCACCTGCAAATCCTTCAGAGACACTTGCCTTAGAGGCAGAGGTCTCTTCCCTCCTAGCTCTCAGAGCTGTGGAAAGGGTTCCACCCCTACACCAGGGCAAAGGGTTGTACTCCAGGTACTTCCTTACCCCAAAAAAGACAGGAGAATGCGGCCCATCCTGGATCTCAGATACTTAAACAAGCACCTTTAAAACCAAAATTCAAAATGGTGACTCTGGGAATTATTCTACCCTCTCTAAGGCCAGGGGACTGGCTAGTGTCCCTGGACCTCAAGGATGCCTACTTCCATATTCTCATCAGAGCTCCCATCGAAAGTACCTCAGGTTCGAGCTGCCCTCAGGCCATTACCAGTTCAGAGCAATGCCCTTTGGCCTCACCTCTGCTCCAAGGGTATTCACAAAATGCCTGGCAGTGGTAGTTGCTTCTCTAAGAAGGCAAAGGATTGCCATATTCCCTTACCTGGACGACTGGCTCATAGTAGGCCAGTCCCCAGACCAAGTCAAGTTACACTTACAGATAACTCAGCAACTGCTCACTTCTTTGCATTTCCTTCTGAATCTTTCAAAGTCAGTTCTAGAGCCTGTCCAACTCCTCACCTTCATAGGCGCAGAGCTAGACACAGAAAAAGCCAGAGCCTTCCTTCCCCTGGACAGGGCAAGGACCCTTGTCTCTCTGGCCTCCTCATTTACCCTGCAGGTGTCTCGACCAGCAAGGCATTTTCTGCAGCTCCTGGGGCACATGGCTGCTTCTACAGTAGTGTAGGAAGCAAGATTTCAGATGAGGGACATTCAGTTCCATTTGAGAGCCTTCTGGTCTGAAAGGAAGGACCCTCTGACCAAATTGATCCGAGTAACTCGAACCCTGATCCAGGCCCTACAGTGGTGGCAGGATCAGAACAATCTGAGGCAAGGGGTTCCCTTGTCACTCAGTCTCTCTCTTTAATCCTTACTACAGATGCCTCCCTCTTGGGGTGGGGGGCTCACATGGGCGACCTGACCACCTAGGGGTTGTGGTCCCCTCAGGAATCTCTGCTCCACATCAATCTGTTGGAACTCAGAGCAGCATTTCTAGCACTTCAAGCTTTTTCCAAATCTGTTCAGAACAAAGTTGTACAGGTTAGAACAGACACCACCACCACAATGGTACATCAACAAGCAAGGAGGCACTCGTCTCGCCTTATGCAATCAAGCAATGAAGTTGTGACTCTGGCTTACTCCGTGAACACCTCCTCACGGCAGTTCACCTCCCAGGCAAGGACAATGTCCTGGCAGATGCTCTCAGCAGGATTTCCCAGGGCCATCACGAATGGTCACTGGACCCCCTGGTCTTGGAGGTGAAATTTTCCAGATGGGGCATCCCGCAGATAGATCTTTTTGCAGCCCTAGACAATCAACAACTTCCCCTTTTTTGCTGCAGGCCCCCAGTGTTTGGCTCAGTCCCCCTGGATGCCTTAGTTCTCAGTTGGGAAGGGAAGTTCCTGTATGCTTTTCCCCCCTTCCCTCTCCTGTTCAGAGTGCTAGTCAAAATCAGATCTCAACCCTGCAAGATGATCCTGATTGCTCCAGACTGGGCCAGACAGCCCTGGTATCCACTCCTACTGTTCTTAGCAGTCCATCTTCCCAGGAATTACAACCTGTTAACCTGTGCTCAGGGGAGGGTTTGGTACCCGAACCTCAAATCTCTCAATCTCAAGGCCTGGCTCTTCAAGAGTTAGAGTTTGCTGGTTTACACCTCTCCCAAGGTGTAATGGATATCCTGAAGGCTTCTAGAAAACCTTCCACCAGGGCTACTTATAATTCCAAATGGAAAAGATTTTCCATATGGTGCTCTGGTAAGCATATTTCCCCAGAATCTGTTGATCTGCCCACAGTCCTTGATTATATGGTCCATTTAAATAGCTTGGGACTGAGACCAGCTACACTGAAGGTGCATCTGGCAACTGTCTGCTTTTATTTCAGCAGGTAAGCCCTCTTCTCTTTTAGCTCACCCTGTATTCTCCAAGTTTTTCAAGGGATTGCTTCACACCAACCCTCCATTCATGGACCCTGCCCCTGCTTGGGACCTTAATGTTTGCATTGCTCAGCTTATGCAACCCCCTTTTGAGCCTTTGTCTTCAGCAGAGCTTAAGTACTTGACTTATAAAACTGTGTTTCTGGTAGCCATCACTTCTGCCAGACGCATAAGTGAATTACAAGCTTTGTCAGTGGAACCTGATTTTATCTCCTTTCATAGAGATAAGGTGGTCCTCAGGACTAACAGGAAGTTCTTGCCTAAGGTGATTTCAGATTTCCACCTTAATCAATCTATGTCTCTTCCTGTGTACTTCACTGACCATTTCTCCTCTGGCGAGAGGAGACTGCACAGTTTAGATGTGAAAAGAGCCCTTAGCTACTACATAGAGTGTACCAAGGGTCACAGGTTTGACTCCCTCCAACTGTTCCTCACTTATGGTGAGGTTGGTAAAGGAAACCTGCCACTAAAGATCCATTGCCAGGTGGATTGTCTCTTGTATCCAATTTTGTTATGAAAAACTGGGTAAGGTTCCTCCCTCAGGCCTGAGGCTCACTTTACCAGAGGTACAGCTGCTTCCTTGGCTGCTGCCAGGGACATCCTATTCTAGAGATATGTCAAGCATCTACCTGGAAAACAGTTCACACTTTTGCAAGCATTACTCCCTGGACATCCAGGCTAGGAGTGATGCCTGTTTGCTACAGCTGTGCTTCAGAGCCTATTTCCTAAGTAGGTTCTGTCCCTCCTCCATGGAGGTACTGCTTTGTAGTCTGTTATTGTCAGAATACAGCAAGCCTTCATGTTGTTTGAAGAAAAAATTACTCACCTTAGTAATGTTGTTTCTTCTAATGGAGTCTTGCTGTATTCTGACCTCCCCCCTGCCTGCCCCTCTCAGAACCTCTGTTTTTGGGATGTGGGTGGGCAGTGCAGTGTTGGCACTCAGTAGGTGCCCACTTTTTTGTTTTCACCCCCTTCTTTTCTTGGGGTGAGTTGGTGTTGTGTTTTTCATTTTTTGGGTCTCCTGACTTGTGTCTTTGTTTTGGGACCACAAAATGTTTTTTATGTTTATTAGCCAGTTGGCTAGTGTAGGTTTACAGCTTCCACACAGGACCTTAGTGAGTTTAGCTCGTAAAGATCTGACAGTTTGAGTTTAAACAGCAACAGAGTCTCAGTCGAGCTCAGCGTTCCATGCCTGGCATGGAAAGTTGACTCTTTCATCTCCAGGGCAGTTCGAAGGTTGGGACTCACTGCTACTGTCAGAATACAGCAAGACTCCATTAGAAGAAACAACATTACTAAGGTGAGTAATTTTTTCTTTTGTGCTGTTCTGTTTTAAGCTGCAGCATAGTTCCTGTCTCTCTGTGTTGTCACTACAGAGCTGGCCGGCCCTTTCTTACCTATCTTTATGGGAGTGACACTGAGGGGGCGGAGCTATCTCTGTAGTTTTCCTCACAATTTTTGTTTCTGTGTAGTATTATATGAAGGAATTATATAATGAACCTTAACACTGTTAAAAATGATTTTTTATTGTTGTAGACAAGAAAAAAGCATTATGTAATATGAATTTAGGTTTCAATTATAATGGGAGGAGCCTTGAATACCACATGATGCTATAGGTATATAATGTAAGCTCACTCTCATTCAGATAGATAGCTTGGTGAGGAGCAGATGTATTCTGACCTCAGAAAAATGGCACACTAGCACCTTCTAGTGTCCAGTGTCTTATTTGTTCTTTTTATAGTCTGTTTCATTTTGTTTGCTCTGCCGTGTAAGTCTGCATTTAATTTGTCGTGCCTGAAAACAGTCACTTGCTGACTAGCGCACTTACCCGGTTAACAAAAACTAAATAAATAAATAAATTTATTTTGCTGCAATAAATTTTGCTTTTGGATTGCTTCAACTTCTGGTTTGACTCCTCCTTCAAAATCCCACACCTCACACCTCCTTTTTATGTTTTCTTTAGCATAGTGCAATAAAATTTTTTTTCCTCTCAGTTTATTAAAATTATCCATCACTAGCAAAGTCTTAGCTGTTCAGTGCAGAGATTTGCTCTGTCCTTTAAAAGACCATGTGTTAAATGATAGGTCTTCATGTGCAGGGTTGCAGTAAGTGGAATGGCCTTTCCAGTATTTGTGCAGGGCTTTTTAATTGGTAACAAACATCTACATAAGGACTCAGTTAACACAGCTGTAAGGGTGTAAAGCTTCCAAGGCAATCTGGTGACATTTATAAACTGAGGCCGGAGGCAGAGTGCTCTGTATAAGTCATCAGAACCCTGAGGTAGCATTACACCCTTGTATGAAAATGAGATGTTGCATCTCTGCTGGGTAAACGCATTGTAAAATAGCAAAACAAAACAAAAAAAAAAAACCTTGGAAGAGGTAATCCTCCTGAATTTAATCCTGGTGCAACTCTTTAGAAATAGGATGAGTGCTCCCTGTGACTAGAAAACAGTGTAATACTTTTGTGAGTGTATTCATGACTCAATAAATGAAAAGCTACCCATTTTTCTTAGTTGGGCCCAAGCTAAAGCTGTGGATGGTGTCACTGATGGAAAAGGACCACTGTGGAGTTCCTTATTGCTATTATGTATCTTTTTTTTTTTTTTTTTTTAATTTAAAACCGATCAAAATTAAGTTTTATTGTCATAGCCAGCAAGAGCAATGGCTCGGAAAATCCATAGCCCATATGTCAATACCCACTCTTGAAGAAAGGCAGCTCACTAAATATCATTTTATATTTTTGTTTAAACAGTATCAGGACTGTTTTTACAGCCAGCATTCAGTGGAATCAATCTCTTCCTTGGGCAATAAGTTATTTCCTCACTTTCTTGTTTTACAGACTTTTTATGGCTCTGTTGGTCTTTATCAGTTGGCAGACAGAGTGCTGACATTAGCCTGACAGTACTGGGTCCTAGCTCACAATGAAGACATTTCTCCAGGTGTAATGACAACAGAGCCATATAAAACAAGAAAGTGAGTGAACTATAGGGCCTGTTTATGCTACTGCCTTTGCAGCACGTCAACCCTGGGGCACGGTTTGATGTGCTGCGAAGTCGACAGTGTGAAGACTTGCACAGTTACAAAGGAGCGACTGCTAACTTAAGGGGTGCCCTCTTGAGGGGGTGCTCTTCCGTGTAGTCTGTTGCACTTAAATAAAGTATTGAATGTGTCCTAACAAGCGGACTTTGCGTTTTTAAGTTAGCCGAGTCACTCCTCTGTACTTGTGCATTTGCTCCTTTGGACTTTGTCTCCTTTCAGAGTGTTTTTTTTTTTTTCCCCCCACCCCAATTTTCTTTCCCTCCGGTCGGGGCACCCTGGATCATCTCTTAGGCAATCTAGTCCTTCCCTGCCCAGCCTGAAGCCTCCCCAATCTGCACCTCCTCACTCTTCCCCCTCCCCGAAGCCAGTACCTCCGGTTTAACCCGCCCGGGGTGGTCGCCCTCTCCTCTTGGGCACGCTTACGAGTCAGACTCTGGCTCGGTTAGGGCTGGGGAACAGAGGACCTGGAAGGTCAGTCTGGGAAGGCCCGGCGGAGGACATGGTGGACCGGTGCCATCACCTACCCAGAGTGCCGCGTGTTTTCCGTGGTTCTTGTAGCTCACCCTATTCCTCCCGCGTGGTGCACAATGACGACCTGGCACACGGCAACTCCTGCCGGCGCCGACTAACTGGGATTATGTGCATGTCTGGCTGCTGTAGTGCCTCCGGTCTCCACCATGGGTCACCAGCACACTGAGACAACCCTCCCATGCTACCCAGGGAGGAGAGCACCACGTGGGCACTCATCCTCAAACCTCCCCCGGCTGACCCCCGGTGACCAGAGTATGCTCCTGAACACGGGTCGCCGGCGTGGTGCGAGGTGTGGCGTCCAGCGCCTCAACCCTCCGCACCACCGGGCCGGCCCCAACTTTCACAGTGTTTTTGAGCCATCACCTCTGCTTGTATTCAGTGTGAAGACTTAACAGACGACTAAAACTAGGAGCACTTTGGAGCCTCTTTTTGTTATGGTGCAGGAGTGGGTATGTTTATCGAAGCAAGCGTATTATTGGCAGTGTAAATGTGCTGCAGCACTCTGATAAAAGCAGCCACTCCCAGCCTCCTCCACTGTTCCAATTCTGGCTCCACAGCCCCTCTCCAGCCCAAACTGCATCGGCGCAAGGGTAGACTGTGTAAAGAGTTAATTGAGCCTGCTGGAGCGATCGGAGCAGGAATGGAGCAGCTCAGATCTCTGAGCGCTGTGACCATGTAAGCACGACAGTAGGAAAAATAAAGGTGTTTCGAGAAACCAGTGGCTCAGTAACTGTTACTGCATTGAGAAGAGATTTATTCCTCTAAACGGATATAAAACCAGTACTGTTATCATTTGGTTTAAATAAAAATATGACAAGGTGATATTTGGTGAGTGAGTCCTCCTTTCTTCAGTAGTGGATAATTGCATGCTAGGCTTTTTTCTGGAGAAGACTCCTCCCGTCATTTAATCTCTCTTCAGAAGGTGGGCCACACTGGACTCCAGTAGAAACCCCCAGGCCCTACAGACTTTTCCACTGGCCCCAGCTACCGTATGTACTGATGATATCTTCTTGCCCTAGGAATGCCTCACTTAGTTTAAAGGGGAACTGTGCTGAAGGCAGTTTTTCCCCAGTAGAAGCTGTTTTATAAAAACTGGTTCAAATGTTGTTCTAGGGACATGGATATGTTGTTCATCCACACTCTCTGGCAGGTATCCTTGCCGCTTTAATTCTTGCCGGAAGGTCTTCAAGCTGGCTCCTCCCACCCACCCAGGTGGTAAAACTCTTGGCTCTGCCCCATGACGCCAGATCTTCCTTACCGCTTGGAAGCTCAGGTTCCCTCCTTAGCGCTCTGCGTTTTAGACTGGATCCTAACTCTTCGGTTCGTCCGAAATTGGTTTTGAAGTTTTCTAAACTTTGATCTTCATCTTCCCTCGCGGCTGCGATGGACAAATCTGTTCCCGGCTTTCGGAGATGCCCTTTCGGGCAGAAAATGTCCAGGACGGACCCGCACTCCGCGTCGTCTACTGCCTAGGCCTAGATCACGACCGCAAGCCTGCGGTTGTGCCGCTCTTTCTCGACCAGCGTTCTGGGCGATCGCTGCCCGATTGAAGCTCGGGCGCCCCGAGAAACGTTTCCCGACGGTAAAATCTAAAGAGGCTCATTGGGTGGTGTCTGCGGCGGCTGGCTCGGCTGAGCAGCTCGAGCAGATGATCGCCCTCGAGGAGGCGGCCCAGGCCGCATCTTCCTCCTCCTCGGCCGCAGCATTTATCCCGCTCTCTCTGAGTTCTTCGTATACGGCTTCGTTCAAGGAGCTTTGTCAGTCCCTTTCCACAAAAGGAGAGGGGCCTTCGGGACATTCTTTTCGGCCCAAGAAAAAGGAGTCGAAAGGTAAGTCCCACCGTCGGCGCTCGTGGGAGCGGGAGAGGTCCCCTTCCCCGGGCAGCCGACCGTCGACTTCGGTCGAGGTTGCGGCTGAGGCCGCTGGCTTCACAGTGCCCCCGTTGGGCCAGCCTGCCAAGACTCCCATAGATGAAGTCGAGATGTTTCTCGATCCGTTAGACGGGCTGTCGACTGGAGAAGCCGACAACCCTCCTTCACCGGTTCCCCTGGTGCATACCGAGGATCTGCCTGCGCCTTCTGGGCCGCAGTCCCCGGTTAAAGTGCCCGAGCCGAGGGAAGAGCGGGTGTCCCCCGGCCCTTCCCAGACCCACCCTCGGTCCCCCCGAAGGTCTCTGCCTCTGACCTCTTCTCAGTCCAGCGTTTCGCCGACACGGCGGTCGGTCTCGGTTACAGTAAGCGGGCGATGCCATTCTTCCTCGTCCTCCTCCTCGGGTGAGGAGGCTGCGCGCAAGCTGCGCCGGCGCTACGAGGACCTTATGGGCAGCAGTTGCTGTTATCCGGGCCTAAGCCGACCCCGGCCATCAAGTGGCTGTCGCCTGAACGACTGAAGCAACCACTCGTTCCAGTCGAGTTGCCCGTTCCAGGGCCAGTTGCTCGGCCGAAACCAGCTGCTCCACCGATTGTGGTGGAACCTCTGCCTCCACAACCGAAGTCGGGGGCACCGACCAAGAATTCTCGGTCAGGTCACGGCCTGCCCCACAGGTTGTCTGTCACTCTCACTCCCGACCGTCCTCGGCAGGTGGAGGGTGGCTCAGGGCCGAGGCAGCTCTTCGCAGACTCTTCAGAATCTGACGACGATTTCTCCCTGTTCTCCAGGCACTGCGATCTGGAGTCCTCCGGGGGCCAGTTAGTGGACGATAGCCCATCATCCTACTTGGGTCTGCTTCGACTCATCTCGGAGTCCACCAGGATGCAGCTCGAGCCCATGGCCAAACGGGCCAAGTATCCCCTGACGGAGATTCTGGACCGAGGGGATTCTCCCACGGAGGCCTTTCCGGTGGCTGAGGCCATTGTCGGCCCAGCCTTGGAGCTTTAGCAGCGGCCTGCTTCCTGTGCTGCGCCCTCGGCCAGGATGGCCAGGAAGTATGCGGTCCCTACCGGCTCTTTGTCCGGTTTCTCGGAGCACCCCTCTACCGAGGGGTTAGTCACTGACAGCGTTTTCCGGCGTTCCGGTAACCCTCGGGATGTGGATAAGCGCCCCGACAAAGAGTCCAAAAAGCTGGACTTTGCCAGGCGCAGGGTGTACGCTGCGTCCTCCCTCGGCCTCCGACAGGCCAGCTCGGCCGTGCTGATGGCACACTTCTCTCACGTCCTCATGGGCTCCCTGGATGAGGTTGTTCCTCATCTCCCACCTGACCTGCAGACCACGGTCCGCCAGGTGTGGGACCAGGGTAGGGCGGTGGCAAAGCAGCAGCTTCAGACTGCTCTGGACATAGGTGATTCCTGTGCCAGGTCAGTAGCGGCCGCGGTGGCCATGCGACACAGGGCGTGGCTGAGGATATCCACCTTCACGGCAGATACCCAGCACAAGTTGGCGGACGTCCCCTTCTTGGGGACTGACCTCTTTGGCCCTGGAGTAGAGGGACACCTCCAGTGGATCGAGAAGTCCAATGCCACCCTGGACTCGGTCACCTCCGGCCAGAGGGACAAAGGCCGCCGTCAGCAGCAGAAGTCCTTTTGTCCTTCGGTCCCTGCTTCTCGACCGGCCCAGCAGCAGGGCCAGCAGGCTCACGCTTGGCATCCCAAACCCAAGCCGGCGGCTTCCTCCAACAGGAAGCAAGGAGGTAAAGGCCCAGGAGGTCCCTCGGCGGTTCTTCCTCCAAGCCTGCCCAGTGACGGGTTGGGGGTGCCGGCCCCAGCCTTGTCACTCCCCCCTGGGTCCCCCCCCCCGTGGGGGGATGGCTCCACCACTTCCTTTCCGCTATCACCACGGACCGCTGGGTGTTGGAAGTGGTAGGAAAAGGCCTGCCTCTGGAGTTCGAGCAGGCCCCACCTTTTCGAGCCGTTGCCCCTCAGGGGGCCACAGGGTCCGCAGCCTCGCTGTCGGCCCGCCAAGCCGATAGTGCCCTGCTCCTCGAAAAAGAGGTCATCAGGAAGGTGGCGGATCCTCCTCCAGACCCGGGGTTTGTGTCCAGGTACTTCCTGGTCCCAAAACGGACGGGGGGCTGGTGCCCCATTCTCGACCTGCACGACCTGAACAAGTTCCTAAGGTCTCGAACCTTCAGGATGGTCACTCTGGCTCAGATAATCCCATCCTTGGAACGAGGCATCTGGTTCTGCTCCCTGGACCTCCAGGATGCGTTCTTTCACGTCCCAATCCGTCCGTCCCATCAGAGATTCCTCTGCTTCAGAGTGGAGGGATCCCTTTACGAGTTCCGGGCCATGCCCTTCGGCCTCTCCCTAGCTCCCAGGGTCTTCACGAAATGCATGGCAGTGGCGACAGCATTCCTGCGGCGCCGAGGGGTCCGGGTGTACCCTTACCTGGACATTTGGCTGTTTGCAGCCCCCTCCAGACAGGAGGTGGAGCGGTCCAGAGATCTGGCCCTCCAGGTTTGCTCTCAGGTTGGCCTCCTCATTAATGAGGCCAAGTCGGAACTCATGCTAAAGCAGGTGATACTGTTCATCGGGGCAGAGCTCGACTCTCTGCGAGCCAGAGCATGGCTCCCGGCGGACAGGGCTGAGGTTCTTTCCTCCTTTGCCCAATCATTTCTGGTTGGGCAATTGCGCCCTGCCCGGGACTTCCTGCGCCTCCTGGGCCTCATGGCGGCCTGCACCAGCATGGTCCGTTGGGCCCGTTGGTACATGCGTCCTCTTCAATGGGGACTGGCCAGCCAATGGTCACAATGCTGCGATCCGTTGGACCAGCCCATGACAGTGACCCAGGAGATGTGGAGCGCTCTCCAATGGTGGATCGTTCCAGCACATCTGCAGGAGGGCATCCCGTTCGTCCACCCCGAGCTGACGGTCTCTCTGTCGACCGATGCATCTCAGATGGGTTGGGGTGCCCAGCTGGGGGAACACCGAGCGCACGGCTTCTGGTCCCCTCGGGAGTTCCGATGCCACATCAACCTGCTGGAGTTCCGAGCGGTCCGTCTAGCTCTCACCGCCTTCGCTCCGTTTCTACAGGGTCAAGTGGTTCTGGTCCCGACGGACAACACCACGACCATGTACTATCTGAACCGCCAGGGCGGGACGCGCTCCATGCTGTTATGCAAGGAAGCTCTCCGCATATGGTCCCTCGTGCGCAGCCTGGAGGCGGATCTCCTAGCCATTCACGTGGCAGGAGCCTCCAACACCCTGGCCGATGCCCTAAGCCGGATAGGGGCTGCGTCTCACGAGTGGTCTCTCCTGCCGGAGGTAGTACAAGATCTGTTCTCCCACTGGGGCACGCCTCAGGTGGACCTGTTTGCCTCCAGGGAGAATGCGAAGCTGAGTCTGTTCCATGCCCGCCCCCCTCAGCAGGGCTTGCTGCGGGGGATGCCTTCTCGAGGCCGTGGACCCCGGGCCTCTTCTACGCCTTTCCCCCATTTCCCTTGATCCACAAGGTGCTTCTCAAGGCGAGGAGGGACAAGGCGCAGGTGATTCTGGTAGCCCCAGACTGGCCCTGCCAGTTCTGGTATCCAGATCTCCTCAGCCTCAGCTCCAGGCTCCCGAGGCGGCTTCCAGCCTGCCCGGACCTGATCTCAGTCAATCATGGGAAGGTATTCCATCTGGACCTTCAATCCCTGCACCTGACGGTCTGGTTCCTGAGCAGCTAGAGTTCCAGGCTTTGGGTCTTTCCGACGAGGTCCTCATCGTCGTTGAGGCGTCCTGTAAGGAGTCGACCAGGAAATGCTATGCCTTCAAATGGAAGAGATTCTCCATTTGGTGTCAGGGGAAGGGCTTGGACCCTTCCGACTGCCCCTTGGCAAGCATTCTGGACTACCTGTGGTCCCTTTCTCAGCAAGGGCTTCGGTCGACGACCCTTAAGGTGCACCTGGCAGCCATCTCTGCTTCCACACGGGCGCGGGCGACAGCAGTCGGGCTTACAGGAGAAGGTGGTCAGGTGCTTTTCAAAGGCCTTGACCACATTTCCCCTCCGGTGCGAGAACCTCCATCTCCGTGTGATCTACTGCCGGTATTGGCCAAACTTACGGGCAAGCCATTCGAACCAATGCACAGGTGCGATATTTCACACCTGTCGTGGAAGACCGCCTTCTTGGTGGCTATCACATCAGCCAGAAGGATGGGAGAACTCCAGGTGCTGTCCATCGAGTCTCCCTACCTGGTCTTCCACAGGGACAAGGTTGTCCTGCACCCCCACCTGAAATTCCTTCCGAAGGTGGTGTCGGAGTTTCACCTTAACCAGGTGTTGACTCTGCCGGTGTTCTATCCCAGTCACACCTCGGAGGCAGAGTATAGGCTCCATACTTTGGACCCTAGACGAGCACTCGCTTATAATCAGGAGTGGACAGCTGAAGTTCGGAGAGAGGTTCGCCAGCTGTTTGTCACCTACGCTGAAGTCGCACCTGGCAGATCTGCAGCAAAGCAGACAATAGGCAGGGGATCACCTCCTGCATAGAGCTCTGCTACAGGCTGACGGGCATGGAGCCTCCCAGAGGGATAAGAGCTCATTCTACCCGCCATACCGCTGCATCGGTAGCTGCTTCCAGGGACGTCCCTATCCAGGATATCTGCAGGGCTGCTACCTGGAAGTCGACTCGTACCTTTATTATCCACTACCACATCGACCTTGAGTCATGCCGGGATGCTGGTTTTGGGGCCTCGGTTCTCCAGTCTCTCTTTCCCAAGTAAGTATTGGGGGTGTGCGCCTTGCCTCCCTCCTCCCGGAGAACTGCTAGGAGTCTGCCAGAAAGTGTGGATGAACAACATATCCATGTCCCTAGAAATACAGGTTACTCACCTGTAACAGGAGTTCTAGGAATGGTATATGTTGTTCATCCATACGACCCACCCGACCTCCCCGGCTTCGACGCACAACCTGAGCTTTCAGCGGTCCAGATCTGGTATCATGGGGCGGAGCCGAGAGTTTTGCCACCCGGGTGGGTGGGAGAAGCCAGCTTGAAGACCTTCCGGCAAGAATTAAAGTGGCAAGGATACCTGCCAGAAAGTGTGGATGCACAACATATACCATTCCTAGAACTCCTGTTACAGGTGAGTAACCTGTATTTATTGTTAAATTAATACTTGCCTACTGGTGATTTTGGTAGCTGTTTCTGATTGACATTCTGGTGTTGAGTACCATTTTAGAATTTTGTGATGCAGTTTGTGTCCCTCTCCAACCACAGAATTTGTAGCAGAACATGGATGCGTTGTTCCAACAGTGGAAGAGCTGAGCATGGAACATTAACTACATCCCAGAGTTCAAGTTACTATCTTGTTTGTAAATGAGAAACACCCATTAGGATAACTAAATCGCCTGTAGAAATGGAACAGTAACAACATTTAAACTAGCTGTTAAAGGAGAACTGCACTGAACCAGCAAGTCATTTTTCCCTGTAGAAGTTGACTTTTAAGTACTAGGTTCATAGGTGTTTTCAAGCTAAGTAGACTTCCGTCCATAATGCTTGCCTTATTATTTATATCTCCCTCTTTCCATCCAAGAGAAAGCCATCAAGTTTATTTTTAAAGGAATCCATAGTCTTACTAGACACTACATCTTTGGGCAGGATGGAATTCATTGCCCAAAGATGTAGTGTCTAGTGCGACTATAGAAAGAGGGAGATATAAATAATAAGGCAAGCATTATGGACGAAAGTCTACTTAGCTTGAAAACAGCTATGAACCTAGTACTTAAAAGTCAGCTTCTACAGGGAAAAATGACTTGCTGGTTCAGTGCAGTTCTCCTTTAACAGCTGCATTAGGTTCACTGATCTGAGTGCCCCAGAGATTTAGAATTGTATGTAAAGGATGGAATGCTTACATGGAACTGAAATGCAATTCAAGCCATGCTAAGTGGTCACAGCTCCCCTTAGCAACCGATGTCCGATTTTGTTTCTTCACTAGTTGAAGAGAGTAGTAATCCTGATGACTGCTCCATTCTTCTGGCCTTCCAGAATGGTATTATTATTTTATTATACTGTTCAATGTTATTTTAGTTAGTTTGCAATATTCCCTGCACTAGGTTGTTTTTATGCACCAAGTGTGGTATTTTAGCGGTTCCCTCTAGTTCCTGCTTTGGTTCCAGGAACCGAAAAAAAGCGATTGACAGCCCAGTTCCTTCTTCAGGGAACCTCATTTTAACTTAATAACTTGTAACAAAACTGCAGAATTGCCTTTTCTAACCCCAGTAATCCCTCACTTAATGGTTAAACTTTAAGCATAATCTCCTAGGAGACAGATGCCCCACAGACAGAACCGTACTGTAATTAGCAGAATTAGTAACTTAGAATACAGGTTTGAAAAACTCTGCAGCCACCTTCAACTCTGACAGTTGCCAGGTTTGATTCTCTGCCTGAACAGAACGGTTGCCCCTGAGTCGAGCTGTGGTACTGGATCTCTAGTCGCTTAGTTGTTAAAAATGCCCCCCCCCCTTTTTTTTTAAAGTGTTTAAACATAACCCCCTAGCAGGAAGCAGTCCCCACACTGGTGATTCTTCCTCAGCCTAGGTAAGGAGGCAACCAGGCCAAGACAAAAGTGGTGGACTACAAAAGAGCAGACTTGGGTAGGATGGGAGATATACTGGAAGGGCATCTCTCCAATATCCACCCAGACATGGATGCTGGCTAGAAATGGTCCATCATCAAGCTGGGTCTGGCAGAGACCATGAACACATGTACAAAAACCCACCGTAAGAAGGCCAGGACCAACAAGCCGAGCTGGTTATTGCAAGGAGGTAGTAGAGAATGTGAGAGGAAAAAAGGGCTGCAATCAGCAAGTGTATGAGATCCAAGCGAGAGGAGGACAGAAAGGAGTACTCTAGGAAATCCAGAGAGGTGAGTAGAGTAGTCAGGGCTGCCAAGCCTTCAAGGGAGCTAAGACTTGCCACAGGGGATCAGAGAAGGGGAAAAGGATTTCTTCAGGTACATAAAGGAAAAAAGCTGTAAAGAACAGATTGTCAGGATTAAGAAGGATGGGAGTGGGCAGAAAAGGGGGTAACAGGCAGAGGCACTCAATGAGTACTTCTGTTTAGTGTTTACTAGGAGAAGGATAGGCCTATGCCACAGGGGAGAGGTGGGGTGGGCACGGGGAGTGGGGAGTGGGGTTAACAGATGGGAAATCCCGTGAGCAGGGTATTTGGAGGGCTCTGTCCCTGGGGCGGTAGATAGGCGTTGTGGTCTGGACGGTAAAGGCCCAGGGGTTCTGGAGGAGTTGGCGGAGGTCCTGGTGGGACCTCTGGCCAGACCTGTTCAACACCTGTCCGGAGACACGGTACCAGTGTTCCCATTAAGGCTGAAGATCTGGGGGTGCACTGCACCCTCTCCAAAAATGTTCAGGGGTACAAAATAAATGATACAGGTTCATTCTGCCATTTGTACAACATTTTTGTGGGGTACGTATACTTTAGACAGAATTATGGGGGTATAGTGCACCCCCTTCACACAAAAAATGTACTTGAATTTCATAATTTGTACTTGAGTCAAGTACAGATGGGGGTAAATGGGAACACTGCTGGGTACGTACCTCAGGACTGGAGGATGGCACATGTTGATGCCCCTCAATAAGAGTGGGCCCAGGGATGAACCAAGTAACTACAAACCGGTCAGCCTTCCCTCCATTGTGGGGAAGTTAATGGATACCATCCTTAAGGAGAGACCGGTGATCTTTCTGGAGGAGAATGGTCTCCAGGAGGAAAGGCAACATGGGTTTGTCTCTGGTAGATCCTGCCAGCCCAGCCTGGTTGACTTTTTTGATTGGGTGACAAGGGTAGTCAATAAGGGCCAAGCGGTGGATGTCTTGTATCCTAACTTTAGCCAGGCTTTTGACTCGTTGCCTCATGGTAGGTTGATTAGTAAATGGAGGAACCGGGGAAAACTGGTGGGATGGGTTAGGAGTTGGCTGCATGACAGGCAGCAGAGGGTAGTTGTAGGGGTGAACACTTAACTCCCAGAGCTGTAACCAGCGTGGTCCCATAAGGCTCAGTACTCGGACCAGTGTTATTTAGCATCTTCATTGGTGACATAGCAGACTGGATTAAGAGTAAAGTAGAGCAAGCAACCACTAGGTGGCTGCTACTGACCGGACATGATAGACCATTAGGCCTATTCTGCTGGCTTTTAGTATGTTAAAATTGGCGTATTCACAGACAACACAAAGATCTGTGCAGAGGTGAATAGTGTGGAAGGGAGGGATGAACTCTTAAGAGGATCTGGCAAAGCTTGAGCGCTGGACGGAAACTTGGCAGCTGGAGTTCAATGCTAAGAAGTGCAAGGTCATGCACTTGAGAGCCAAAAGCCTGGGAATTGCTACTGGCTAGGGATGTTCAGTTATCCATTTCAGAGGAGTCGGATCTAAGAATACTGAAGAATCTAGGGGTACTAGTCACAGGGGACATGAATCATTCTGAGCAGTGCATGAAGGTGGCAGCCAAAACTAATAAGACGCTGGGGTGCATTGCCAGAGGAATCACCTCTAGGAGAGATGATGTCATCCTGCCACTGTACAGGTCACTGGTGAGACCGCACTTGGAGTACTGTGTGCAGTTCTGGTGCCCCTATTTAAAGAAGGACATCGGACTGCTAGAGGGGGTGCAGCGTAGGGCGACAAAGATGATCCTAGGACTGGGGGACAAACCATATGAGCAAAGACTGAGGGAGCTCAACATGTATACCCTGGAAGATAGAAGTGGGAGAGAGGGTATATGATTGAGACCTTCAGGTACTTAAAGGGCATGAATAGGGTTTGTACTGGGGCATTTTCAGATTGGGGGAGAACACAAGGGGCACAGTCTGAAATTGGAGGGGTAGATTCAAGAGGAACATGTGGAGGCACAATTTGGAAAGGGTGGTAGCATGGAGGAATGAGCTGCCAGAGGAAGTGATATTGCTGAAAAGTGTGGGCAGTTTTAAGAGGGGTTGGACAAGGTCAAAGGTATGGTCAAAACTGAGAGGAAGCAGGTGGGGGGGGCAGCTGCAGTAGATTAGACTGGGAGCTGCACGTTTGAGCAGACTTGATAGACTGTATGGCCTGTATGTGCTGGCATTTTCGTATGTTCATATTTAATAAACAGAATCTCCTGCAAGTCCACAAAGTGCAGCAGCTGCTTCAGAAACACACAGGTCTTTTAGCATTAAACCGATGCTTATACTTAGCTGCTGAGCTGGGATTTTACTTTGAAAGATCCGTGCCATCCATAGTATCTCCAGAGCCACCTATGGCTATCTTGGGCACCCAGGCAGCCTCTGCCATGTGTGTTATGCTAATGAAGGCTATCAACCGGTGCCAGAGTTGGTAGCCCTCATTAGCATAACCCATGTGGTGGAAGCCACCCAGGTGCACAAAATGGCTGTGGGCAGATTTAGAGATAATGTGGATGGCACGGATCTTTCAGAGTAAAATCCCAACCCAGCAGGGAAGTAAAAACATTGGATAAATGCTAAAACCTCTAATCGGTCGTTTCTGCAGCAGCTGCTGCACTTTGTTGGCTTACAGGAGTTTAGCTTTAACACTCTGCATTTCGTTAGGATATGTTATATTTTGTCTGGTCCTTCCGGCTCCCATTTTAATTTCCTGGGAACTGGAGACCACCCTGTGTCTACCATTTTTTTTTTTTTTTTAGCTGTTTTAAACCTATTTTATTTCTTACTTGTTTTTTCCTTAATAAGTGATCCTTGCTTTCAGCCACGCTATACAGAAACGGAAGCGCTTTCACTTCCCGTTTCTGCCTGTGTCCATTCACCCTAATTAATCGCTTCCTGTATATGAAGCCACGATTTGACCTTCGGCACAGTTTTCGTAAGGTAAGAGATGTTTTTGTTACAGAACTTTGACATATTTTGTTAACTTTTTTTTTTGGTCGCTTTCGCTTTTTTACCAAGCTCTCTCTAAATTGGCATATCAGGAAGACCTAAGGGATCTACAGGCTAAAAAAAAAAAAAGTGTATTAAACTTATTTTTTAGCTCCCGGTAAAGGCGGATTGCCGCAGACTGTATGTAAATTGCCTGGGATCCAGACCACATTTTTACATCTCGTGACTCCTGCATTGTTTTGGCCAAAACATTAAATAAAAGGGAAAATTAAATTAAAAGGCTTCTGCCTCCTTGTCACCAAAAGGTAATAAAAAAGTCTGTGATGGAGTATGCAATGATGTTGGAAAGCACTCATCAGAAGATTCCATCTCATGTTAAACAGCAGCATCAAAAATGTAAAGGCTGACAGCAAATGAAGGCTAAAGCTGCTGTGCCGTCTGACAGGCATGGTAAAGCTGGATAAGTCGGTGCCACTCCTGAACGAAGAAAGGAGTAGGCATGTGGCAAGAAAAAAATGCCCTATGAGGACCTGTCAGAGATGTGGCAATATTTCCAGGTCATCCAGGCTATGGGAAATTTTAATGATATACTGAATTAAAAATGCCACCCAGGGTGTCCAAGGGGGGACCCTGAATCCGTTGATGGCAAAAATATAAACAGAAGAGCCTCTGAGCAGACATAACCATTCCTACTGAATGGAGAAAGGAGCAGGCAGACGATAAAAAAAATAAAATGTCCTTATCGGAGGACATGTCAAAAATGTGGCAGTTTTTCCAAGCCATCCAGGCTGTGAGAAATGTTACAATATGAATACCACCCCCCACACACACACACACTTCCCTCATGTTTGTCTGTCTGGCTGCAGAGTAGCAGGAGGAAGGTGATTCCCATGTTAGCAAAATTTTGGCTCTCCTCCGGGGCATAATGATGACTAAATTTCATTTCTAGGATCGTGGCTATGTTGTTCATCCACACTTATTGGCAGAGTCCCTTTCCCTTTAAATCAGCCGGAAAGTCTTCAAGCTGGCTCTTCCCACCCACCCGGGTGGTATAACCCTTGGCTCAGCCCCATGATGCCAGATCTTCCTTTCCACTGGAAGATTCAGGTTCCCTCCTTCGTGCTCTCACATTTTGTGGGCCCTGGCTTCAGAACCTTCAGTTATTTCGAAAATTCACCTTGTTCGTGTTAGCGACTGCGATTATTTTTCTTCGATCATGGAAGAAGAGTCTTCCCCCGGATTTCACTGGTGTTCATGCGGCCAAAAGATGTCGCATAATCGTAATTCCGCATGCCACGTATGTAAGCATTGCCTAGTGTCAGCCGTGACACCATGATCGCGGCAAGTTTTGCCTCGTGTTCCAACCCAACGCCCTCGATGATGGTCTCGCACGCCTTAAGCTGGAGAGGCCTGAAAAACCGAACTCGCTGGTGAAATCCAAGATGGCCCAGTGGGCGGTTTCCTCGGCCGCGGGATCCGCCGAGCAATTGGAGCGCATGCAAGCCTTCGAGGAGGAAGCAGCTCATGCCGTGGAATCTTCCTCTTGGAGCTTCTTCATTCTGCTCAACCTGGGCTCCACCTTCTCGGGTTCCTTCCGAGAGTTGTGCCACTCTCTCCCGACTAAGGGTGCGAGTCATGCTGGCACGCACGCCTCTCGGTCCCGTAAGTGGGAGAAGGACCCAGGACCATCTTCGTCTTGATGAAGACGCTCTTGGGATCAGGAGAGATCTCGGTCGCAGGAACCGGCCATTTCAACCTTTGTCAAAATCGCCTCTTCAGCTGCTGGCTTCTCGGCCTTGCTGTCTGGCCAGTAGACTGAAGTGTCGATCAATGACGTTGAGAGAATTCTCAACCCGATCGACTCTTTGTCGCCGACTCCGGTCGACGAGACACTCTCAGACTCCGGTCCTTGCTTTCCCCGATGAGGAGACCCAGCCTGCTGAGAATCCTGCCAAGGAAAAGGTCCCTGACCCCGGGAAGTCACCGGTCCCGCCGGTGTCTCCTGAGCTACCGAATCGGCCCTCTTGATCAAGGTCTCGGACCCCCCGACCGAAAAGCAGAGGAAGGGCCATAAGCGCTCTAAAAAGAGGCTACGCCATCGGTTGTCTTCGTCCTCCTCAGATGAGGAGAGGCTCCAGCTGAAGCTCTGTCGGCTCTACAAGGACCTCTTGTGGCAACAGCTGATTTTGACCAGGCACAAGCCTTCCCCGGCTCCTATCCCAGCCATTACTTGGCCTTCGCCTCCCAGGCCGAAGCCAACTCCTCTGGAGCCGATCAAGTCGGTTCCTCCGCCCGCACAGCCAGTGAAACCTCCGGTTTGGCCTAAACCAGTCTCTCCACCGTTTTTGGTGGAACTACTGCCGAAGCAGCCTGTGGAAGGGGGTCCTTCTAAGGAAGCTAGATTAGACACTGGGCTTCCCCGGCGTCCCTCTGTCACTGTCACCCCTGACCACCCCCGGCAGGTCGAGGGTGACGTGGGCGGTCGACCAATGTATCCGGATTCGGATGAAACTGGCCTCCATTCTCACCCAGGGGATGATGAATCAGCTGGTGGGATAGAGACGGAGGAAGGTTCTTTGTCCTTTCAGGGCATTCTTCACCTCATCTCTGAGTCCACAGGGATGACCCTAGAGCCTATCCAGAAAAAGGTGGAGTACCCTCTCACGGACATCCTCAAGAGAGGGCATAACCCAACGGAAGCCTTTCCTGTAGCCGAGGCCATTGTTGGCCTGGCCTTAGAACTTGGTCAGCACCCTGCCTCTTGTCCAGCTCTGTCTGCCCGTACGGCCCACAAGTATGCGGTGCCCATGGGGTCCCTTGTGGGGTTCACTGAGCACCCTTTGGTCGAGAGCCTTGTGACTGCCTCTGTGTTCAGGCATACTGGTAATCCTACCGATACAGACAGACCTCCTGAGAAGGAATCCAAATATTTGGATCACTCTGCCTGGAAGGTCTGTGCGGCCTCATCTTTAGGCCTCCATCAGGCATGCTTAAGCATCTTCATGGCACACTTCTCTCATGCCGTTCTGGGGTCCTTGGATGAAATCCTCCCACATCTCCCTGCGGACGGGCAGACCACGGTCAAGCAGGTCCGGGACCAAGGCCGGGCTGTTGCCAAACAGCTCCAGATGGCTCTAGATAGCGGGGACTTGTGCCCGCTTGTTGGCAGCCCATAGTTGCCTTTCGCCACAGGGCTTGGCTGAGGCTCTCCTCCTTTCCGGTGGATACTTGGCACAAACTAGCTGATGTGCCTTTCCTGGGCACCGATCTGTTCAGCCCAGGTGTGGCTGATCACCTCCAGCACATTGAGCAGTCCAATGCCACCTTGGACACCACTTCTGCTAAGGGTTCTTCTGGTCCTAAGAAGCAGCAGAAAAAGAAGCCTTTTCAGCACTCTTCCCCTGCGGCCCAGCAGTCCTCCTTTCAAGGGGGCAGCAGCAAGCTCAAGCTTGGCACCCTCGGCCCAAGCCCAGACCCTCCCAGGCCCGTAAGGGAGGCCAAGATTCAGGCCCTGGATCTCCTGCCTCCAAGCCTGCCTAGTGACGAGGTGGGGCTGCCATCCCTGGCTCCACCACTTTCTTTCCGCCTGGTCCGCTGTTACCACAGACAGGTGGGTCTTAGAAGTGGTTGGCCAGGGACTGCCTCTGGAATTCGAGCAATACCCTTCATGCCGAGCCCGCGCCCCACAGTAGGAGAGGGTATCCGCCCACAATAAGTCGGCTCTCCGAGATGACATTGCTCAGTTCCTTCTCAAGGAGGCAGTAGCTCCAGTGGCAGATCCTCCAGCAGACCCAGGCTTCGTTTCCAGGTACTTCCTGGTTCCCAAGTGGATTGGGGGGGGGGGGCTGGTGCCCCATTCTAGATCTGCACTACCTGAATCAGTATCTCGGATCAATCACCTTCCAGATGGTCACTTTGTCTCAGATCATACCATCCCTGGAGCGAAACGTGGTTGTGCTCACTGGATCTCCAGGATGCGTTTTTTCACTTCCCAATCCATCCATCCCACCAGCGGTTCCTTTGCTTCAGAGCCGAGGGAACCCTATACAAGTTCCAAGCCATGCCATTCAGCCTGTCATGGGCCCCATGGGTCTTCACCAAATGCATTGCAGTGGTGGCTGCCAACCTCAGGCGTCCGGGGGGAGGGGTCAGAATGTATCCCTACTTCGACGATTGGCGCTTAGCAGGTTCCACCCAGCAGGAGGTGGAGAGGTCCAGGGACCTGGCCCTCCAGACCTGCTCCCAACACGACCTCCTGATCAACGAGGCCAAGTCAGAGCTTGTGCCTTCTCAGGTGATTGCTACATCGGGGCAGACATCGACTGTCGTCAAGCCAGAGCTCGGCTCCTGGTGGACAGGGTAGAGGTTCTCTCCTCCTTTGCCCAATCATTTCTGGTTGGGCAATTGCGCCCTGCCCGGGACTTTCTGCACCTGCTGGGTTACATGGCGGTGTGCACCTCCGTGGTCTGTTGGGCCTGGTGGCACATGTGCCCCCCCCCCCCCGTGGGGGCTGGCTGCCCAGTGGACACAGTGCCACGGTCACTTCGACCAGCTGATCACTGTGACCCAGATCGGATGCTCTCCAGTGGTGGACCTCCCAGGCCGGTTGCAGGAAGGGATCCAGTTTGTCTGCCCTGAGCCGATGGCCGTCCTTACGACCGATGCCTCCCTCATGGGCTGGGAGCCCACATGGGGGACAACAGGGCCCACGGGTTCTGGACCCCCGAAGAGTCCTGTTATCACATCAACCTGTTGGAGCTCAGAACAGTCAGACTGGCACCGTCAGCTTTTGCTCCTCAGCTCCAGGGTCAAGTGGTTTAAGTCCAGACTGACATTACCACGACCATGTACTACCTCATCAAACAGGGTGGCCACGCATTCCCGTCTGCTATGCAAGGAAGCGCTCCGCATCTGGACACTCATGAGCCGTCTGGAGGTAGATCTGCTAGTCATTCACGTGGCAGGAGCCTCAAACCATCTGGCGGATGCTCTCAGCCACATAGACGAGACATCCCACTAGTGGTCTCTCCATCCAGAGGTAGCGTTCAGTCTGTTCTCCCACTGGGGCAAACCATTGGTGGACCTGTTTTGCCTCCAGGGAAAACGCCAAGCTGAGGCTGTTTCATGCCCGCCCCCCCTCAGCAGGGCTCGCTGCAGGGGGATGCCTTCTCTAGGCTGTGGACCCCAGGCCTCTTTTATGCCTTCCCTCCATTTCCCTTGATCCACAGGTGCTCCTCAAGGTGGGGAGGGACAAGGCGCAGGTGATTCTGGTAACCCCAGACTGGGCACGCCAGTTCTGGTACCCAGATCTCCTGAGCCTCAGCAACAGGCCCCCAAAGCGGCTTCCAGCATGCCTGGACCTGAGCTCAGTCAACTAGGGGAAGGTATTCCATCCGGACCTTCAATCCCTGCACCTTATAGCCTGGTACCTGAGCGACTAGCATTCCAGGCTTTGGGTCTTTCCGAGGATGTCCTCACAGTGGTGGAGGCATCAGAAAGGAATTGACCAGGAAATGTTATGCCTTCAAACGGAAAAGGTTTTTATTTGGTGTCAGGGCAAGGGCCTCGACTCTCTGTCCTGTCCAGTGACTAACATTCTCGACTGCCTTTAGTCTCTTTCCAAAGGGGGTCTTCGGTCATCGACCCTTAGGGTGAACCTGGCAGCCATCTCTGTTTACCAGGTGCGGGGCAGTCAGCCGACGTTGGCACAGGAGACGGTGGTCAGGTGCTTTTTCAAAGGCCTGGATCACATATCCCCTCTGGTGCATGAATCTCCACCTCTGTGGGATCTACTGATGGTACTGGCAAAGCTCATGGGCAAGCTATTCGAACCGATGCACAAGTGTGAGCTGTCACACTTGTCATGGAAGACAGCCTTCCTGGTGCTATCATGTCTGCCAGAAGGATAGGAGCTCCAGGTGCTCTCGGTGGACTCCCATTATCTGGTCTTCCACAGGGACAAGGTTGTCCTGCGCCCCCACCCGAAATTCCTTCCGAAGGTGGTGTCAGGAGTTTCGTCTTAATCAGTTGTTGACTCTGCCGGTGTACTTACCCCAGTTACACCTCGGAGGCCGAGTACAGGCTTCATACTTTGGACCTGAGACGAGCTCTCTCCTATTATAAGGAGAGGATGGCGGGAGATTTGGGGAGAGGTTCGCCAGCTGATTGTCACCTATGCTGAAGCCGCTTCTGGTAGACCTGCAGCAAAGTGGACGATTGCTCGATGGATAACATCTTGCATTAGTCTGTGCTACGAGTTGGCGGGCATGGAGCCTCCCAAAGGGTAAGAGCTCATTCTACCAGCCATACCGCTGCATCGGTGGCCGCTCACAGGGACATCCCTATCCAGGAAGTCTGTCAGGCTGCTACCTGGGAGACAGCAAACACTTTCATTACCCACTACCACATCCACCTTGAGTCACGCCGGGATGCTGATTTTAGGGCCTCAGTTCTCCAATCTGTTTCCTAAGTAGGGGGTGTGTGCCTTGCCTTCCTCTTCCCGGAGAACTGCTAGGAGTCTGCTAATGTGTGGATGAACAACATATCCACGATCCTAGAAAAAACAAGTTACTCACCTGTAGCAGTAGGTCTAGGAGTGGTATATGTTGATGGACCCACCCAACCTCCCCGGCTGCGGACACACAAACCTCGCTTCCAGCAGGCTAAGATCTGGTGTCATGGGTGGAGTTTAGGTTATACCACCCGGATGGGTGGGAGGAGCCAGCTTGAAGACTTTCCGGCCGATTTAAAGGGAAAGGAACTCTGCCAATAAGTGTGGATGAATAACATATACCACTCCTAGAGTTACTGTTACAGATGAGTAATCTGTTTTTTCTTCATTTATCAGACATCCTTGATACTCTAAACATCCACCCTCTGGAAACTGAGAAAGATGAAGATGCTGAATTTATGGATATGATGGGTATGGCCCCCTCAAGGAGGTTGCTAGTCCCCATACACAAGTCCTTTAGGGCAATATCAGAAGTCATGTGTGCACCAACTTCAGCTGCAGCCATCGATAAAATGATTGATAGAAAGGAACAGGTGGACAGGAGGTAGAATACCTATATGCCCACCCTGATCACCAAGGTGTAGTCCAGGCTGCTGCTTGCGAGAGAGCAAGGTCAAATTCTCTGCACAGCCTCCAGAAAAGGTCTCCAAAAATTGGATGCTATGGCCAAAAAAGTTTATACTACAGCTTCCCTGCTCATCAGGCAGGCAGATTATTCCACAAATATAGCACAGTACCAGATAGCATTGCGAAACGTGATTCTGGCACGATAGAGCAGTGATCTGGCACGGGATTTGCTTGCCACCACTGAAAATAGTGAGTATATTGTTGTTGTAGTGTTAAAATTCCAGTAAACACTTATTCATAAACAAAAAAAAAAAAGCCCTGGGCGCCACTAAAAAAAAAAAAAATACCATTTCACAGTGCTGTAGACACTAATGACACAACAGCTAAAGTTCTAGCTCGTGCAATGACTTTAGAAGATTCTTCTGGTTAAGGATTTCAATCTTTTCCCAGGAAACCCAAACCAAATCCATGGATTTCTTTATTTAAAGAAAGTTTTTATTTCTTTTCAAAAGAATAACAAAACATACAGACACAAAAACCCGGAAACCGGGCACACATCCCAAAACTGGCTGTGCAAACTATACAGCCCCTATATACAAACACACTGGATACCCCCACCCAAAAACAACCCCTCACCAAATAAACCAAAAGTTAAGATAGACTAAATTAATAGAGACTACTACTGATTGATACAGTTCTTTCCCTCACACTCTCACTTCCCCAATAACCCACTCTCAGCTTTAAAAAGGAAAAAACAACTCAAATCAGATTTAATCTCAGCCAACCAGGGCTGGTATCCAGTGCAACCCCTGAGAGAGAGAGAGTCCCAATCCAAGGAAATTCACCATCTCCAAGTTGTCATCCTTCGTCAGTCCTGCGTCCCATTCAAATTAAATTAAAGCTCCTACCCTATCTGACCTAATAAATCCTCCATACTGTAGGGGACCTTCTAAAGATAACAAGATCCCGATACCCAGTATGCCAATCCCTTGGTACATCCTCCAACTCTACCGGTTACATCTTGCAGCCTCCCTCTCCAAGACAGGTCTCTAATCTAGTACTCATATCCGACTATGAATAAGCTGCATCTAAGTTAGCCCACCTTTTAGTATAAACTTCCTGTCTACCTTCAGACATAAGATGATTTCTGATCCTAGCCAACGACCCCAGTAAGTCCTTCACCCATTGCCCATATGAATAAGCCTGACCATCCTTCCAGTGGTTCAAAATGAACGCCTTAACTAATGATCCCATTAAAGCCAGATGGAACCTTGGTGTAGCACCTCAACAGGGGAGTAATCGCTAGCACACAAATCTCTTACGTGAGGAACCGTGGTAGCCCAAACTGGGGTCAAGACCATGTCTAATCTCGCTCCATAGCGGAGAAATTTTTTCACATCTCCACAAAACGTGGAGCAAGTCTCCTGTTACCTTCCCACATCTAAAACAAAGATCTTTCGGCCTCAAGCCCTCAACCAGAGCTTTACAGGTGTATAGAAAATATTGTGGGCCACAAAAATCTCAAGTAATTCTATATTTAGGAATAACAATATATTTGGTAGCTTTCCATATGATATCCCAATTTAACCCAGGAGTCAGTACATTATCCCAATAGGAAATAGAGGTAAAATCACTGGCACTTCGGGAATTCAAGAGAAGTTTATATACCCGAGAGAGTAAGCTAGTTTTGTTGACAACCCCCTGCAAGTTCTCCCACGAAAGGAAACTGTCTGTAAAATCCCCCTTTCTAGGGACATGGATATGTTGTTCATCCACACTCATTGGCAGGTATCCTTGCCGCTTTAAATCTTGCCGGAAGGTCTTCAAGCTTGCTCCTCCCACCCACCCGGGTGGTATAACTCTCGGCTCCGCCCCATGACGCCAGATCTTCCTTACCGCTTGGAAGCTCAGGTTCCTCCTTAACGCCTCTGCTTGTGACTGGTTCCTATTTCTCCGCTTATGGATTTAAAAATAAATTTTGCAAAAGACTTCAGTCTTCTATCCCTCATGCTGCGATGGACAAATCGACTCGGTTTCGGAGATGCCCATGCGGGCAGAAGATGTCTCTGACGGATCCACACTCCACGTGTGTCTACTGCTTAGGCCTTGAGCACCACCCGCAGGCTGCGACCTGTGCTCATCTTTCTCGACCTCGTCTCGAACCATGTTGCCCGATTGCAACTGGAGCCGCGTCCGAAGCGTTTCCCTCCGGTGAAGTCCAAGGAGGCCCGGTTGGCGGTGTCCGTGGCGGCGGGCTCCAGGATCAGCTCGAGCGGATGGTCGCCTCAAGAGGAGGCGCGCGGCCGATCTTCCTCGGCCATGCATTTATCCCGCCTCTCTGGGTTCTTCCTACACGGCTTCTTTTAAGGAGCTTTGTCTGTCCCTCTCCACTAAAGGAGAAGGCTCGCGCCTGCTGGACCTTATTCTCGGTCCAAAAAGGGACAGGGTAAGTCCCTCCGTCGACGCTCTTGGGAGCGGGAAGGTCCTCTCCCTGGCCGTCCGACGTCGGCTTCGGGTCGACCGCTCAAGCTGCTACTGGCCTCACGGTGTCCCCTGGCCAGGTCAGTTGACCGAGACTCCCACCGATGAAGTCGAGATTTTTCTACCCATTGGACGGGTTGTCGCCTTTAGCAGCCGAGATTCCCTCTCCTGCTCCCCCGGAGGAGTTGAGGATCCTGTGGCTCGCCTGTGCCTCCGGTTCCGGAGCCCTCGGATGGACCATCCGAGCCGAGCGGAGTGCCGGTTCCGCCGACACCCCCGCACCGACCTCGGAAATTCGGGACTCTCGGTCTCGTCTGACCTTCATGTCCAGCCGATCCCACTGGGTCATAGGCGGTCTCGGTCTCAGCATCGCGGTAAATGCGCGCCGCCGGCTGGCCCTCGCCCTCCTCCTCGATGAGGGGAGGTCGTGAAATTACGCCGACGGTACGAGGACCTTATGTTGCAACAGTCTCCTGGCCGGGAATAAGCCGACCCCCGCTTCCCCGCCATTAAGTGGCTGTCACCGAACGCCGCCACAACCCCCGACTTATCCGAGGAGCTCATACCCAGGCCGGTTGTTCGGCTAAACCAGCTGCTCCACCGATTCGGTGAACCTCCGCCTCCACAGCCACCACTGGGGCTCCGACCAAGGATTCTCGGTCGGCTAAGGGTCTACCCTTCGCTGTCAGTTACCTCACTCCCGACCGACTGCAGGTGAAGGTGGCTCAGGCCAGAGGCAGTTTCTTCGAGGACCTCTTCCGAGTCCTAAGATGATTCCTCCTTTTCTCCAAGCGACTGACTTGAGTCTTCAGGAGGTCAGTCAATGGACGATAGCCCGCCGTCCTTCCTAGGACTGCTTCGCTCATCTCGGAGTCTAACGGATGGAGCTCGAACCCGCTTCCAAACGGGCCAGGTATCCCTCACGGAGATTCTGGACCGAGGGATTCTCCGACGGAGGCCTTTCCGTGGCCGAGGCCATAGTGGGTCCGGCACTGAGCTTTGGCAGCGCCTGCTTCCTGCCCTGCGCCCTGCCAGGATGGCCAGGAAGTATGCGGTCCCTACCGGTTCCTTGTCCGTTTTGAACACCCTCTGCTGAGGGGTTGGTTACCGACAGCGCCGCGCGCCGGCAACGCCAGGGATGTGGACAAACCTCCTGACAAGGAGTCCAAGAAATTGACTATGTCGGGCAAAGTCTACGCATGCGCCCTCTCGCCTTCGCCAGGCCAGTTCGCCGCCTCATGGCACATTTTTCTCATGCCCTGTTGGGCTCCCTGGATGAGGTCATCCTCATCTTCCCGCCATCTGCAGACTACGGTTAAGCAGGTGCGACCAGGGCAGGGCAGTGGCCAAACAGCAGCTCCAGACTGCTTTGGATATAGGGGACTCATGTGCCAGATCGGTGGCGGCCGTAGTGGCTATAAGGTCATGGCTTGGCTGAGGATATCCACCTTTACTGGATACCCAGCACAAGTTGGCGGATGTTTCTTTTGGGACTGACCCTTCGCCCTGGGGTGGAAGGTCACCTGCAGAGGATCGAGAAGTCCAATGCCACCTTGACCTCGGCCCTTCCGTCTAGAAGGACAATGGTCAGAAACCACAGCCTAAGCTCCTTTCGTCCTTCTGTGCCTCGGCGCGCCTGCCCAGCAACGCCAGGGCCAGCAGGCTCGCCTTGGCATCCCAAACCCAGCCGCCGGCTCTCTTAACAGGAGGCAGGAGGAGAGGCCCAGGAGGTCCCTCGCCGGTCCCTCCTCCAAGCCTGCCCAGTGACGGGCTGAGGGTGTCGCCCCATCCCCGCCACCTCACTCCCTGGGTCCCCTGGGGACGGCCCGCACTTCCGTCCGCCTGGTCCGCTGTTACCACGGACAGGTGGGTCTTGGAGGTGGTGGAAGAGGCCTGCCTCTGGAATTCGAGCAGGCACCACCTCTTCAGAGCCATCGCCTCGGGGGCTTCGATCCCCAGCTCACCATGCCTGCCGAGCCGACATTGCTCTCTCCTCCAGAAGGAGGTGGTAAGAGAGGTGGTGGACCCTCCTTCAGACCCAGGGTTTGTGTCCAGGTACTTCCTGGTTCAACGGACGGGGCTGACGCCAATTCTACTCCACACGACCTAAACAAGTTCCTAAGGTCTCGAACCTTCAGGATGGTCACCTGGTTCAGATAATACCATCCTTGGAACGCGGCGTGTGGTTCTGCTCTCTGACTTGCAGGACGCTGTTCACGTCCCTATCCGTCTGCCCACCAGAGATTCTTCGCTCGAGCGGAAGGATCCTCTTCGAAGTTCCAAGCCATGCCTTCGGCTTGTCTCCAGCTCCCAGGGTCTTCACCAAATGCATGGCAGTGGTGACAGCATTCTGCGGCGCCGAGGGGTCCGTGACCCTTACCTGGACGACTGGCTGATAGCAGCTCCCTCCAGGAAGGAGGCGGAGTGGTCCAGAGATCTGGCCTCCAGGTCTGCTTCTCAACTGGGCCTCCTTATCAACGAGGCCAAGTGGAACTCGAGCCAAGCAGGTGATTCTATTCATCGGGCGCAGCTCGACTCTCTTCGAGCCAGAGCGCGGCTCCCGTGGACAGGGCCGGGTTCTTTCCTCCTTTGCCCGATCATTTCTGGTTGGGCACTCGCCCTGCCCGGACTTCCTGCGCCTCCTGGGTCTCATGGCGGCCTGCACCAGCGTGGTCCGCTGGGTCTGCTGGAACATGCGCCCCTTCAGTGGGGACTGGCCAGCCAGTGGTCACAACGCCATGCGATCCCTTGACCAGCTTCAGTCGGCAGGGGATGGAACGCCTCCAGTGGTGGACCGCTCCAGATCATTTGCAGGAGGGCATCCTGCTCGTCCGCCTGAGCCGACGGTCTCTCATCGACCGATGCCTGATGGGTTGGGGTGCCCATCTGGGGAACACTCGGGCTCATGGCCTCTGGTCCCCACGGGAGTCCCGATGCCACATCAACCTGCTGGAGCTCCGTCGTCCGCCTAGCTCTCACCGCCTTTTGCTCCGCTCCTCCGGGGTCAAGTGGTCCGAGTCCAGACGGACAATACCACGACCATGTACTATCTAAACCGCCAGGGCGGGACGCGCTCCATGCTTCTATGCAAGGAAGCTCTCCATTTGGTCACCTGCAGCAGCCTGGAGGCGGATCTCTCAGCCATTCACGTGGCAGGAGCTCCAACACCCTGGCCGATGCCCTGAGCCGATAGGGGCTGCATCCCACGAGTGGTCTCTCCTGCCGAGGTAGTACAGCATCTGTTCTCCTTTGGGGCACACCTCAGGTGGACCTGTTTGCCTCCATGGAGAAGCGCGGTTGAGTCTGTTCCATGCCCGCCTCAGCAGGGCTCGCTGCAGGGGGATGCCTTCTCGAGGCAATGGACCCCGGGCCTCTTTTACGCCTTTCCCCCATTTCCCTTGATCCACAAGTTGCTTCTCAAGGCGAGGAGGGACAAGGCGCAGGTGATTCTGATAGCCCCAGACTGGCCTCGCCAGTTCTGGTACCCAGATCTCCTCAGTCTCAGCTCCAGGACTCAGCTGGCAGCTTCCAGCTCGCCGGACCTGCTCTCAGTCAATCAGGGAAGGTGTTCCATCCGACCTTCAATCCCTGCACCTGACGGCCTGGTTCCTGAGCTGCTAGAGTTCCAGGCCTTGGGTCTTTCCGACGAGGTCCTCAATGTAGTTGAGCGTCCCGTATGAGTCGCACTCAGAAAATGTTATGCCTTCAAATGGAAAAGGTTTTCCATTTGGTGTCAGGGCAAGGGCTTGGACCCTTCCTCCTGTTCCTTGGCAAGCATCTTGGACTATTTATGGTCCCTTTCTAGTCAAGGGCTTAGGTCGACGTCCCTAAGGGTGCACCTGGCAGCCATCTCTGCTTACCGCGCGCTGGGCCGGGAAGCAGTCGGTGGCGCAGGAGAAGGTGGTCTGGCGCTTTTTCAAAGGCCTTGATCACATTTCCTCCAGTGCGGGAACCCCACCTCGTGGGATCTACTGCTGGTACTGGCAAAGCTCATGGGCAAGCCTATTCAACCTATGCACAGGTGTGCTCTCTCTCACCTGTCGTGGAAGACCGCCTTCTGGTGGCTAATACGCCAGCCAGAAGGATGGGAGAGCTCCAGGCGCTTTCCATCGAGTCTCCTTACCTGGTCTTCCACAGGGACAGAAGTTGTCCTGCGCCCCCACCCAAATTCCTTCCGGCGGTGTCGGAGTTTCACCTTAACCAGGTGTTGACTCTGGCCGTGTTCCTACCCCAATCACACTCGAGGTCAATATAGGCTCCATACTCTGGACCCTAGAAGGGCGCCGCTTATTATAAGGAGCGCACGGCTGAAATTGGGAGAGGTTCGCCAGCTGTTTGTCACCACGCTGAAGCCGCATCTGGCAGACCTGCAGCCAGCGGATCTATAAGCAGGTGGGTAACCTCCTGCATAGATCTCTGTATAAGTTGGCGGGCATGGAGCCTCCCAGAGGATAAGAGCTCATTCTACCCGCCATACTGCTGCAACGGTGGCTGCTTCCAGGGACGCCCTATCCAGGAAATCTGCAGGCTGCTACCTGAAGTCAGCAAACACCTTCATTACCCACTACCACATCGACCTTGAGTCATGCCGGGATGCTGGTTTTGGGGCCTCGGTTCTCCAGTCTCTCTTCCCAAGTAAGTATATGGGGTGTGCTTTTGCCTCCTCCTCCCGGAGAACTGCTAGGAGTCTCGTTAATGAGTGTGGATGAACAACATATCTATGTCCTAGAAATACAGGTTACTCACCTGTAACAGGAGTTCTAGGAATGGTATATGTTCCGTTCATCCACCACCTCCGGCTCGACGCACAACCTGAGCTTCCAGCGGGCCAGATCTGGCGCCATGGGGCGGAGCCGAGAGTTATACCACCCGGTGGTGGAGGAGAGCTTGAAGACCTTCCGGCAAGATTTAAAGCGGCAAGGATACCTGCCAATGAGTGTGGATGAACAACATATACCATTCCTAGAACTCCTGTTACAGGTGAGTAACCTGTATTTCTCCCTCGAACTCCCGCAATCAATTGCTTGAGCTGTAACCTTTGAAAAAAGGGCAAGGCGTCACATTGTGGTGGCAACAAGATTTTCCCTTCCTGTTGCATATCCCTCAAAGTAAAACCTTCCAAATAAATAGCCCATTTCTGGCCAAGCACCTGACCTCCAATAGTCAAGTTGGGATTTCTCAAAATAGGCTGATCCCGAGATTTGACCTGACAGCCTCTTTGCACCGGGGTAAGAAACAACCACCAGGCTTCCAGAGACTTCCTGATTGGGTTCCCCACCTCAACCTTGCTTTGTACCACTTTAAGCCTGGCATATAATAGCGACTCAGGTGAATAATTTATATCCTTCAGCCGTTTCCTTTCCATCTGTAACCAGGCAGGAGAATATTCTCCCTCTCCCAGATCCCTTGCCCATTGGGCCATCAGGCCCAACTGGCCCGCCACATAGTAAGCCTGAAGGTCAGGTAGTTTGATCCCACCCTTTTCATAGGGCCTACACAGCACACTATATTTAATCCTAGTGGTTTATTGCCCCATAGGAAACCCATCAACATCTTCCTAATAAGCTTGAACCACTTTACCGTATAACATAAGGAGCCAAATAAGTTGGATATAACAACCTCGGCAGGACGCTCATCTTAATAATGCCTAATCGTATGCAAAATTCAGAGGTAGTTTACTCCACCTTAAGATATCTTCTGAGATCTCCGAAATAATTCCCCCCATATTAGCAGCCGCACCAGATGTTTGGTCTGCAGTAATCCAGATACCCAAGTACTTTAACTTATCCTTATTCCATTGCACCCCTAGGAGAGCAAAATCTGCTCTAAAAACATGCGGAGACAGGGGTAGAATTTGGGTTTTGGTAAGATTCAGCTTGTAATTAGATACCCTGGAGTACCGATCTATTAGATCCCTAACAAAACCAAAGGAAGTTACTGGATCTCGAAGGTGGAGTAAAATGTCATCTGCAAAAACAGAAATCTTTAGCTCCATATTACCAGTCCCAACTCCCTGGACCCTGACCTCCCTGTTGATCGATCTTAATAGAGGCTCTAAGTAAATATTAAACAAAATCGGTGCTAGAGGGCACCCTTGCCAAGTACCATTCTTTAACTGAAATTCCCTCGAAAGATAGCCATTACATAATATTCTAGCCGTGGGCGCCGCATATAGGTTCTTAATGCCCCTAATCAAACCCTCCGGGAACCCCATTTTCTCCATAGTAATAAACAAAAAGGAGTGGGGAAACTCTGTCAAACGCCTTTTCAGCATCTAGGGAGATCAGGGCCAAGGGGACCCCAGAGTCAGAGGCAGAATTTATAATATGATGTATTTTCCTAAGCGCATCTAATGCTCCTCGCCCTGGCATAAAACCTACCTGTTCCTGACTGATTAAACTCAGGGCTACAGTTAATATCCTGTTAGCCAGGATCTTTGTAAGTATCTTAATGTCTTGATTTATCAAAGCTATAGGCCTATAGCTTCCCATAGCATCCCTCGGCTTATCGGGTTTGGGTATTAATGTGACATAAGCTTGATATAAGGGTAGATGGTCGATACCCTCCCGCATGATAGTATGAAAAAAATCCTTTAAGATCGGGAGAATAGTCTGGATATGAGTTTGGTAAAATTTCAGCGTTAGGGCCATCAGGCCCGTGATTTCTCTATTGGAAGGACCGACCACCTCAATAATCTCGGAGGATCTTATTGGGGACTCCAATTTTTAGCAAGAGTAGGATCCACGGTCGGGAGTTGAATACCATCCAAATATTCCTAATCTCCTGTCCCCCAAAACATTCTCCTGATATATTTCCTCAAAAATGAGGCGAACGCCTCAGCCATGTCCTGGGGTCTGTCCTTAGCCTCCCTCATGTGAAATCGAAATAATAGTCCTGGTGGCTTCCCACCCTAATTCTCTCTGCTAGAGACATCCCGCACATCGCCTCTGAAGGAGATATTTGGCCTTAATCTTATTTAACCAAAATTCAGTCTTACCATATAAAATCTCTGACAGATCCCTTCTTAAGCTTTTAAGCTCCCTATCTATTTCCCCTGAAGCCCCCTCATGTTGTGACAAAGAACTAATAGCAGCCTCTAAGAACTCCTCTCTCGGCCTCCTAATCAATCTCACTTTAGCAGCTACGTTTTAGCAGCCATGGAATAAAGAAATTTACAAGTGGGCCATGCTAGTTTTTTATTAGTCAACGTGAGCAATTGTGCTCTAATAATTTCCTGAAGAGTCCCTTCTCTCCTCCGACGTTAAGAGCCAATCCTGCAACCTCCACCTATAAGGCCTTGGGGGTAGAGGTTTGGGCTCCCATTGAATCCGAATCAGAGAGTGGTCCGAGAGAGTTCTACCCTCAGTCGAGAAAGCTCTGATCTCCCCTAGAGCTTCCTTGTTAACCAAAAAAAAATCTATCCTGGTATGAGTTCTATGAGCCACGGAGTAGAATATCATCTTGGAACCTCCGTCCAGAAACAACTTAGCTGGGTCAATCAGGCCTGCAACTTCCAAAAACCTAGCCAACGCTACCTGGGCCCTAGAGCTGGAGCCCTTACAAGGAGGTGTCCTATCTTCTCTGTTGTCTAAACATAAATTCCAGTCCGCCGCTAAAATCAGTGAAAGTACTGGAAACATTGCAATATTTTCCTCTAAAGAGGCAAAAAATTCAGGCTCCGAAGCAGTTGGCCCATATATAGAGGCCACCACGACTGCCTTCCCATGTAAGTTGCCCCTCACAAAGATTCCCCTACCATCCTGCCGGGTTAACACCTGATTAACCTCAAGGGAACACGACTTATTTATTAAGATCGCTGACCCCCCCCCCCCCGATGCTCTCTCTCGACCCGCCCCATATACCTGGCCACCAGCGCTTCTTTAAACAGTCAACTCGTCCAACAGTAGATGTGTTTCCTGTAAAGCTGCAATGTGAACCCCTTGCTGCTCCATGTACCTCAGGATTGTCAACCTTTTATGTCGGCCCCTCAAACCCTTAACATTCCAGGAAATAACATTATACAGTACCATCTAGTTGATGACCAACTAAGTGAAAGACCCTTGACGCAGTCTGACTGAGGCCCGCTCCACGAGTCTCCCGGATTAGGATTCTCTTTCCTCCCCCCACCCCCCTTTCTCCCGGTCCCACGACCGACCGACCATTTCTCAATGAGTCGTGGATGAACCATTTTCCTAGCCCAACCAGAAATCCCAACTCAGTTACTGTACCCTAAACAGGCCCTGAATTCCCCTTGGACCCTAGCAAGCTAACAAAATCAATTGGTGAAATGGTGCCCCGGATATTCCATTTGTAATAAGAAAGCTAAAACATTGAAAAGCTGCCAACCAAACAGACAGTAAGTCCAGTTCCCATCCAGCGGAGATAGGCAAGTTTCAGCAGGTAACACTTCCGACGGTCCATAGTACTCCTTGGAGCACCCTCCTTAGTAGATGATGGACCCGCCCTTCTCCCTATTGCATCCTTAACCCCCATAAAGTCCAATCCATCTAACCATTAGTCTAATCCAGCCCTTGGCAATCCAAAACAGCCCAATTCTACTTGTTGAGCTTCCTTAAGATCTCCCTTGCACCCTCATATTCCCCCCATCCTTCCAACCCCCCCCAAAGGGACAATTCCAGGATCAAACCCAAGTCTCAATATGATTGCCTCATATTTTGACAGAGGCCAGCTTGATCTAAACAGTCACTCTAAATGCCCCAAAGCTCCCACAGGTTAATCTCCATAGAAAGCCAGCCCTCACAAGAAGGACACATTCAGGTTAGCGATTTGAAAAGGTCCGGAAGATCAACGCAAAGTCCGTCCCATGCTTCCTTTGCCGTTAAAAATTTCTTTTCTCCCAATGGCAGTCGCACCATAAGTGTAGCCGGATAGAGAAGCCGAAATTTTATCCCAGCCAAGTAGAGCTTCTTCTTAATATCGCTATACTCTTTTTGTTTCTCTCAACACCAGGAATAAGATCCTGAAAAACAAATTGAGGCCCCATTCCATTGCAGAGGTTTCTTTTGCTTAAACATCTGAGAACATAAGACTTCTTTGAAGTTTAGGAACCTCATAATTATCACTCGGTCGGGCCCTGGTGGGGGCCTCCCTCAGTGCACTATGAGCCCTCTCCAGATTATACCCTTCCCAAGGCGACGGGCCAAACATTTTCAAAAGTAAATCCTGGACAAAGGATACACAGTCTGGCCTTCAGTCCTCTCGGGTAGCCCTCAAGTATAAGGTTGTTTCTACGATTTCTTGCTTCTTGATCCTCTAACCTCTCCTCCAATTTTTTGACTTTTTTCCGAATCACTACCATCTCCTGATCCAATGTGGTCACCTTCCTTTCCTGTGAAGAGATCCTGGCCTCTGCATCATTCATCCTCTGGGCCAGTGAATGTAACGCCGGTTTCACTTCATGGAATCCACCACCAGTCCCTGCAACAGGGACTTATCTCTTTAATGTCCTCGGTAGAAACTCCCAGACCTCCTTCTGGGGAATATCTTCGCACTGCTCCAGATCAGCGGAGAATGGGGCTTTGGTCTCTTAGTCGCCGGGGGACGCCCCGCCAGCGATTCTGCAGCATCGGTCTCCATCCTGTACTCGAGTTCGGGCCCGGCCTACACAAGATTTCTCTCTCGTGGTCGTATGTAATTTCTTTACCGCGCCACAAACCCGAAACTGTTCCGCAAAAAAGACAACTCGGTGCTCCAAACAAGGCACAAAATCGAGAGAGAATTAAAATCGCCACCAAAATCGGGTATTTGAGACTATAATTAGACATTTGGGACTCGGAGGAGCGCGGAACGCGTCTTACCTGAGCAGGCTCATCACATGACTCATCCAAATCCATGGATTTCTACTTTGTCACCAAAACATGAATTTCCTTCAGAGGCATATGTGAAAAAGTGGATTAATACAAGACCTCTAACAAGAGTAACAGTGAGAAGAAATGCCTTCTACCTTCTGTAGGCCCTATGGAAGGGGAGGCAGAGGTTACTTCCCAAGAGTCTATACCCCATATGCCCCCTATGAGTATCAGCCACAAAGGGGATGCAAGGGCAGAAGGGGCACACAGCATACTGCTTCTGCAACACCAGCACCCAAGGCACAGCCAATGCCAAAGCAAAACCATAGCAATTCCACACAGATCGCCATCCATTGTCAGTGGGGGATGATTGGCCCACTACCTTTAGGTTGACAGGAATGGGCATTTCAAACAACATGAAGTCTTGCTATATATAGCAAGACTCCATTAGAAGAAACAACATTACTAAGGTGAGTAATTTTTTCATATTACCTCAAGACAAATGAGTTCTGGAGGTAGTGGACATGGGGCTGTTCTGCATTTCATAACATTCCCAAGACTGCAGAAACGCAAACATTTTCCAGCAAACTTTCTCACAGAAAGAATTCTGCTGCAAATAGAAGTAAAAAGACAGCAAAAGCTGTAGAAAAGGTCCCTGCCTCTCAGTGAGGCAAGGGCGTATTCTCAAGGTACTTCCTCCCCCACAAGAAAAATGGGGAGGGAGTAGAGACCCATTTTAGATCTCAGCCATCCAAACACGCATATAAAGAAAGAAAACATTTAGGATGGTCACACTGAGAACAGTGATACCATCTCTGCAAAGGACACTGGCTGGGATCACTAGATCTGAAAGATGCTTATTTTCATATTCCAGTCAAGCCACCACACAGGGAATGCATCCCTTTCCTTTGTTTTTCACCTCAGTATCAAGGGTATTCACAAAGTGCTTGACTGTGGTGGTAGCACACCTGAGAAGACGAGGTGTGATTTCCCTACCTGGATGACTGCTGTAGTCTCAGAGGGGACAAGAAGCAAGGTGCTCTCTACAAGCTGTAAAATGCATCTTGGAGTCTCTTGTATGCCTGGTAAACCTGCAGAATCCCAACTAAAACCATTTCTACTACTGGACTTTATAGTGGCAGAGCTTTCCTCCCACAGGTCAGAGTTTCAGTTGTGATAGCAGCCAAGTCCTTCACAACGGGTCAATGAAGACCTGCAAGAGACTTCATGCAGTTACTAGGACACATGGCCACATCCATGGCTGTGGTTCCATGGGCCAGCTTCTAAATGAAAGATGATTCAGTACCGCCAGTGAGACAGCTGGTCTTAAAGGTGGGATCCATACTCAGAAAACAAAAGCACTGGTAAATCACTAGAATGGAAGAAGGAAGGAAGAAAATCTCATCAAGGGCACTCCCTTCAGCAGTCACCAGCAAGTATCCTTACTACAGATACCTCACTCCTAGGGTGGGGTGCCCACCTATAAGAGCTCACATTGAGTGGTACATAGAGCCTACAAGAGTCACTAGAACTCCTCAGTCTCCTGGACCACGGGGCAGTGCTGCTAGCAGAAATTTTTTTTTTTTTTTTCCTCCCAGCTCAGCTCCACATCAGAACAGACAACACTAGTGTGTCATATAGACAGGCGGAAAAGGACAACATCCTCAAAACTGTATAGAAGCAGAGAGGATCTGGCATACACCTTAGAAGAAGACATTCACACGGTGCACTTGCCAGGCAAAGGTAGTGCCCAGCAGATTCATTAAGCAGAATTGGCCAGGGAAATCACAAATGGGCCTTAAGCAGACAAGGTCTGGCCACAGTGTTCAGAAGTTGGGGCACTCCCAAGATAAACCTGTTCTGTACTTGGGAAAAACAGTCGGCTTCCAGATTTTTGTTGCAGACCATCGGCAAGAGGGACAGTCCCAGAGGAGGCAGTGGTCTTGGACTTGATGTGGAACCTCCTGTATGCATTTCCACTCATCCAGAAAGTCCTCTTGAAACTTGGGAGGGAATCTGTAGCAGTGATCCTAATAGCTCCAGACTGGGCTGGACAGACCTGTTATTCATTTCTGCTGATCCTGTCCAGAAAACTTCCAGTCATCCTGCCACTGAGTCACAATCTGCTGACCCTGTCTCAGGGCAGAATGGTATTCCCAAACCTCAGAACACTATGCCTGAAGGCATGGTTCTTGTGGAGCTACAGTATTGTGTTAATACACCCCCCCGGAGTCACTCGTTGCTGAAAATGTGTGGTTCAAACAACATGAAGTGTTGCTGTATTCTAACATTATGCAGTTAGCCCCAGCACTTGAACTGCTCTGGAGAGGAAAGAGTTAACTCTATACCAGAGCGTAGAACGTTGGGCTCGAGCTCGGTTCAGACCTCTGTCTGCTGCACTTCCAAGTGTAACCGTCAGTTCTAGGGACATGGATATGTTGTTCATCCACACTGTCTGGCAGGTATCCTTGCCGCTTTAAATCTTGCCGGAAGGTCTTCAAGCTGGCTCCTCCCACCCACCCGGGTGGTAAAACTCTCGGCTCCGCCCCATGACGCCAGATCTTCCTTACCGCTTGGAAGCTCAGGTTCCCTCCTTAACGCTCTTCGTATAAGACTGGTTCCTAATTCTTCGGTTTTGCGAATTTAAAAGTTTTTGCACTTCTAGACTTCGGTCTTCTATCCCTCGCGGCTGCTATGGACAAATCGACTCCCGGTTTTCGGAGATGCCCTTGCGGGCAGTAGATGTCTCGGACGGATCCGCACTCCGCGTGTGTCTACTGTTTAGGCCTTGAGCACGACCCGCAGGCTTGCGACCTGTGCTCTTCCTTCTCAGCCTACGTCCTCGAAGACCGTGCTGCCCATTTACAACTAGGCGTCCGAAGCGTTTTCCTCCGGTGAAGTCAAGAGGCCCGGTCGGTAGGTTTCCACGGTAGTGAGCTCGGCGGATCAGCTAGAGCAGATGATCATCCTCAAAGAGGAGGCGGCGCAGGCCGCATCTTCCTCGGCCGCGGCATTTATCCCGCTCTCTCTGGGTTCCTCTTATACAGCTTCTTTTAAGGAGCTTTGTCTGTCCCTCTCCACTAAGGGAGAGGGACCAACGTCTGCTGGACCTTCTTCTCGGTCCAAAAAGAAAGACAAGGGTAAGTCTCTCCGTCGACGCTCTTGGGAGCGGGAAAGGTCCCTCTACCCGAGTTGTCGGCCATCGACTTCGGTCGATCGTTCGGCTTCGGCCACTGGTCTCACGGTGTCCCCGTCAGGTCAGTTAACCGAGACTCCTGTCGACGCAGTCGAGATTTTTCTCGACCCTTGGATGGGTTGTCGCCAAGTGACCGAGTCCTCTCTCCCCAGTTCCCCGGTGGAGTTGAGGATCCCGTGGGCTTGCCAGTGCCTCCGGTTCCGGAGCCCTCGGGTGAACCCTCCGAGCTGAGGGTGAGCCGGTTCCCCGTCCCCCTCCCGCCCCTCGGAAAAGCCGAGGGTTCTCGGTCTCGGACTTCTTCGCGGTCCAGCCAATCCCGCTGTCATAGGCGGTCTCGGCACCGCGGTAAGCAGCGCCGCCGCTCATCCTTGTCCTCCTCCTCGGACGAGGGGAGGCTTCAACGTAAGTTACGTCGACGGTACGAGGACCTCATGTGGCAACAGCTCCTTCTGACCGGGAACAAGCTGATGCCGTCGCCTTCCCCGGCCATTAAGTGGCTGTCACTGGAGCGGCCGAAACAACCCCTCGACTTACCCGAGGAGCCTGTTCCCAGGCCGGTTGTTCGGCCAAAACCAGCTGCTCCACCAATTCCGGTGGAACCTCTGTCTCCACAGCCGTTATTTGGGGCTCCGGAAAAAGAATTCTCGGTCAGCTCAGGGACTGCCCCATAGGCTGTCTGTCACCCTCACTCCCGATCGACCTCGGCAGGTGGAGGGTAGCTCAGGCCCGAGGCAGCGCTTTGCGGACTCTTCAGAGTCCAGCGATTCCTCCCTTTTCTCCAGGCGAGTAGACTTGGAGTCCTCTGGAGGTCAGTCGATGGACGATAGTCCTTCGTCCTATCTGGGATTGCTTCGGCTCATCTCGGAGTCCACCGGGATGAAGCTCGAACCTGTGTCTAAGCGGGCCAGGTATCCCCTCACGGAGATACTGGACCGAAGGGATTCCCCTACGGAGGCTTTTCCAGTGGCCGAGGCCATAGTGGGCCCGGCCTTGGAGCTCTGGCAGCACCCTGCTTCCTGTCCTGCGCCCTCGGCCAGGATGGCCAGGAAGTATGCGTTCCCTACCGGTTTCTTGTCCGGTTTTTCGGAACACCCTTCAGCCGAGGGGCTAGTTATCTACAGCGTTTTCCAGTGCGCCGGGAATGCTAGGGACGTGGACAAACCTCCCGACAAGGAGTCCAAGGAATTGGACTATGCCGGGCGTAAAGTCTACGCTGCATCCTCCCTCGGCCTTCGTCAGGCCAGTTCGGCCGTACTTATGGCACATTTCTCTCATGCCCTGTTGGGCTCCCTGGACGAGGTAGTTCCTCATCTTCCAGCGGACCTGCAGACCACGGTTAGGCAGGTGCGGGACCAGGGCAGGGCAGTGGCCAAACAGCAGCTTCAGACTGCTCTGGACATTGGGGACTCATGTGCCAGGTCAGTAGCGGCTGCAGTGGCTATGCGCCGTCGGGCATGGCTGAGGATATCCACCTTCATTTCGGATAACCAGCACAAGTTGGCAGACGTCCCCTTCCTGGGGACTGACCTCTTCGGCCCTGGGGTGAAAGGTCACCTGCAGAGGATCGAGAAGTCCAATGCTACCTTGGACTCTGTCTCATCCGCACAGAAGGACAAAGACCGCAGCCTAGGCCTTTTCGTCCCTCTGCGCCCGCGGCATGTCCGGCCCAGCAACGTCAGGGCCAGCAGGCACGAGCTTGGCATCCCAAACCCAAGCCCTCGGCTTCCTCATCCAGGAAGCAGGGAGGTAAAGGCCCTGGAGGTCCCTCGGCCGGTCCTTCCTCCAAGCCTGCCCAGTGACGGGTTGAGGGGTGTCACCCCAACCCCGTCGCCTCACCCCAGGTGCCCCCTGGGGCGGCGTCGCCACTTTCTTTCCACCTGGTCCGTTATCACCACAGACCGTGGGTGTTGGAGGTGGTGGAAAGGGCCTGCCTCTGGAGTTCGAAGCAGGCCCCACCCTTCAGAGCCATCGCACCTGGGTCCGGCCTCGCTGTCGGCTCGCCGAGCCGACATCGCTCTCCTCCTCAAGAAGGAGGTGATCAGAGGTGGCGGACCCTCCCTCAGACCCGGGTATTTCCTGGTTCCGAAGCGGACGGGGCTGGTGCCCCATTCTCGACCTACACGACCTAAACAAGTTCCTAAAGTCTCGAACCTTCAGGATGGTCACTCTGGCTCAGATAATACCATCCTTGGAACACGGCGTGTGGTTCTGCTCTCTGGACCTGCAGGACACGTTCTTTCACGTCCCTATCCGTCCGTCACATCAGAGGTTCCTTCGCTTTCGAGCGGAGGGATCCGTTTCGAGTTCCAAGCCTTGCCCTTCGGCTCATCTCCAGCTCCCAGGGTCTTCACCAAATGCATGGCAGTGGTGACAGCATTCCTGCGGCGCCGAGGGGTCCGGGTTTACCCTTACCTGGACGACTGGCTGATAGCAGCCCCCTCCAGACAGGAGGTGGAGCAGTCCAGAGATCTGGCCCTCCAGGTTTGCTCTCAGGTGGGCCTCCTCATCAACGAGGCCAAGTCGGAACTCGAGCCACAGCAGGTGATTCTTTTCATCGGGGGAGAGCTCGACTCTCTTCGAGCCAGAGCACGGCTCCCGGCGGACAGGGCCGAGGTTCTTTCCTCCTTTGCCCCATCATTTCTGGTTGGGCAATCGCGCCCTACCCGGGACTTCCTGTGCCTCCTGGGTCTCATGGCGGCCTGTACCAGCATGGTCCGTTGGGCCCGCTGGAACTTGCGCCCCCTTCAGTGGGGGCTGGCCAGCAAGTGGTCCCAACGCTGTGATCCGTTGGACCAGCTAGTGACGGTGACCCAGGGGATGTGGAACGCTCTCCAGTGGTGGACCGTTCCAGTTCATCTGCAGGAGGGTATCCCGTTTGTCCTGCCCCGAGCCGACGGTCTCTCTATCGACCGATGCCTCTCTGATGGGTTGGGGTGCCCATCTGGGGGAACACCAAGCACACGGCCTCTGGTCCCCGTGGGAGTCCCGATGCCACATCAACCTGCTGGAGCTCCGAGCGGTCCGCCTAGCTCTCTCCGCCTTTGCTCCGTTTCTTCGGGGTCAAGTGGTCCGGGTCCAGACGGACAACACCACGACCATGTACTGTCTAAACCGCCAGGGCGGGACGCGCTCCATGCTTCTATGCAAGGAAGCTCTCCGCATGTGGTCACTCGTGCGCAGCCTGGAGGCGGATCTCCTAGCCATTAATGTGGCAGGTGCCTCCAACACCCTGGCCGATGCCCTAAGCTGGATAGGGGCTGCGCCCCACGAGTGGTCTGTCCTGCCGGAGGTAGTACAAGATCTATTCTCCCATTGGGGCACACCTCAGGTGGACCTGTTTGCCTCCAGGGAGAATGCGAAGCTGAGGCTGTTCCATGCCCGCCCCCCTCAGCAGGGATCGCTGCAGGGGGATATCTTCTCGAGGCCGTGGACCCCGGTCCTCTTCTACGCCTTTCCCCCATTTCCCTTGATGCACAAGGTGCTTCTCAAAGCAAGGAGGGACAAGGCGCAGGTGATTCTGATAGCCCCAGACTGGCCCCGCCAGTACTGGTACCTAGATCTCCTCAGCCTCAGCTCCAGGCTCCCGAGGCAGCTTCCAGCTCGCCCGGACCTGCTCTCAGTCAATCAGGGGAAGGTGTTCCATCCGGACCTTCAATCCCTGCACCTGACGGCCTGGTTCCTGAGCGGCTAGAGTTCCAGGCCTTGGGTCTTTCCGACGAGGTCCTCAGCGTAGTTGAGGCGTCCCGTAAGGAGTCGACCAGAAAATGCTACGCCTTCAAATGGAAGAGATTTTCCATTTGGTGCCAGGGCAAGGGCCTTGACCCTTCCTCCTGTTTCTTGGCGAGCATATTGGACTACCTGTGGTCCCTTTCTCAGCAAGGGCTTAGGTCGACGATCCTTAAGGTGCACCTGGCAGCCATCTCTGCTTACCGGGCGCGGGCCGGGAAGCAGTCGGTGGCGCAGAAGAAGGTGGTCTGGCGCTTTTTCAAAGGCCTTGATCACATTTCCTCCGCATTTGAACCTCCACCTCGTGGATCTACTGCTGGTACTGGCAAAGCTCATGAGCAGCTTATTCGAACCAATGCACAGGTGTGAACTCTCACCTGTCATGGAAGACTGCCTTCTTGGTGGCTATCACGTCAGCCAGAAGGATGGGAGAGCCCCAGATGCTCTGCATCGAGTCTCCTTACCTGGTCTTCCACAGGGACAAGGTTGTCCTGTGCCCCCACCCGAAATTCCTTCCGAAGGTGATGTCAGAGTTTCACCTTAACCAGGTGTTGACTCTGCCGGTGTTCTACCCCAATCACACCTCGGAGGCCGAATATAGGCTCTATACTCTGGACCCTAGAAGGGCGCTACTATAAGGAGTGCACGGCTGAAATTCGGGGAGAGGTTCGCCAGCTGTTTGTCACCTACGCTGAAGCCGCACCTGGCAGACCTGCAACCACGCGGACAATAGGCAGGTAGGTCACCTCCTGCATAGATCTCTGCTATAAGTTGGCGGGCATGGAGCCTCCCAGAGGGATAAGAGCTCATTCTACCTGCCATACTGCTGCATCGGTGGCTGCTTCCAGGGACGTCCCTATCCAGGAAATCTGCAGGGCTGCTACCTGGAAGTCAGCACACACCTTCATCACCCATTACCACATCGACCTTGAGTCACACGGGATGCTGGTTTGGGGCCTCGGTTCTCCAGTCTCTATTCCCTAAGTAGGGGTGTGCACCTTGCCTCCCTCCTCCCGGAGAACTGCTAGGAATCTGCCAGACAGTGTGGATGAACAACATATCCATGTCCTAGAAATACAGGTTACTCACCGTAACAGGAGTTCTAGGAATGGTATATGTTGTTCATCCACACGACTCCACCCGGCCTCCCCCAGCTCGACGACAACCTGAGCTTCCAGCGGGCCAGATCTGGCATCATGGGGCGGAGCCGAGAGTTTTACCACCCGGGTGGGTGGGAGGAGCCAGCTTGAAGACCTTCCAGCAAGATTTAAAGCGGCAAGGATACCTGCCAGACAGTGTGGATGAACAACATATACCATTCCTAGAACTCCTGTTACAGGTGAGTAACCTGTATATTCTTTACTTCGCCTAACTGAACAGTTGCTCCATAGATCTCTCCTTCGCTTGTCGGTTCGGTCTCAGTAAATTGTCTGTTTTTAAACCGTATTTTGTCTTATTTTTTCAGTTCAGATCCCTGTTTGCGGTACAGTAAGTGTTGTAGGTAGTGGACTTAGTTTAGTTACTATTTGTTTTCTATATTTTGTGTGGAAATTTGTAAAGTTTGTCAATCGGTCCGGTTCAGGACTGATTGTACTGTTTGATTTTGTTCTTTAATTTCTTAGTGTGAGGTACCAGTCCTTATCGGTTTCAAAAAAACATATTTTTAGACTTTTTTTCCACAGCCCGTAACACGGTTGATAACCGATAGGGGTGTCTTGCCTGGCTTTAAAGCTGCTAAAGGGTAAGTGTTAGGATGGCTAGGTCTGAGAAACCCAAGAGAAAAACTGGGTCCACTGGGTTTCAACACTGTGTTTACTGTCTGGGGGTTGACCACCTCGATTCAGACTGCCAAATTTGTAAATATTTCCCGAAGGCCACCCTGGGATAAGAGATTGGGTAGGCTGAGGGAAAAGGAGGCCAAGAAATCTGCTGATCTGGATGGCCAGCCCAGTTCGGTTCTGACCGAACCTGAGGGAGTGCCCACTGACCTGGGCGATACTTCCTCGGGCAAAAGGATAGCTGATCCTGAGGGGTTGGTTCCATTTAAGAAGAAGAGAAAATCATTCGGTTCGGATCCAGAACCGCAACGTCCAACTGCCGAGGAGATGGCCAGAGTGATAAGTATTGTGGAATCGCTCCGACCGGTTCCATCCGAACCGGCACCTCTCAGTAGGCACTTGGTTCGGTCGGTTCCTCCATATCCGGAATATTGTCCGGATGAATACTATGAACCGGATTTGGTGGGGGAGGAAGGTTACCATGACGACGATGATGATGATGATGATGGTGATGGTGTGGAAGGTTGGAATGAGCCCATTGAACCGGACATCTCCCCAGACAGACCTTCCAATATTTCCCCTCCTAGGCTTTCTGAGTCCCCGTCCCACTATTTGTTCTACAAAGAAAGTTGCAGAGACCCTCCAACTCCCTCTGGTCGAAGCTGTTGAGGAACAAGAGGAGCCTGACTATGCAAATGATGGACATCCCAGAGTCCAAGAGGCTGTCTATTCCCCTCCATAAATCTTTTGGGAAACGGACACAAAAAATTCTCCAGACACCAAATTCAATACGTCCTGTGGACAAGAGAATAGACAGGAGGTATATGCTGTCAGGCTTAGGTACGGAGTACTTGTTCCAACAATGCAGCCATGTTGGGGTCATGCAGGCTGCAGCCTGTGGTAAGGCTAACATACCTTTGGCTTCACATCCCCCAGATAAAGACTCTAGGAAGGTGGATGCTATGGCCAAAAAACAGTACTTGGCATCCTCCTTGGGACTCAGGCATTCAACCTATATGGCCTACACAGCCAGATACCAGAAGTCCAGCTAGGATACTGTTCTGTAACTGGCTAAACAGGCTTCCCCAGCTAGCCAAAGAGCTGGAGGAGGTGGCTGCTGATGGGATTGAGGCATCTAAGGTCCAATTTTCATGCTACTGTGGACTCTAATGATGTGTCATGGCTACATCTGTGTCTCTCCGGAGATTCGCTTGGCTCAGATGTACTAGCTTCTCTCTGTACACCCAGGCTAAGGCCATGGATTTCCCTGTGGTGGGTAATTCTTTGTTTGGGGAGCAGACAGACAATTACATGAAAAAGAGGGATGAATACAGGACCACCTACAGGAGTGGACAGGCCAAGGAAAGGCAGGCAGCTCCTCAAAAGCAGCAGTCTAGGGGCAGGGGTATGCCTTTTCACCAGGCACAGGCCTTCTCTCCTTTTGGTTCTTCAGAGGGAGAGGCAGAAGGGGGATGAGCAGGGCTGCATCCTCCTCCCAGTCCAAGGCTCCTGCCAAGCAGACACCCTGATGTGTCAGCCCGGGTCGACTCCCCTTTTCCAGTAGGAGGCAGGCTGGCTTACTACTTCCAGACCTGGACGTCTGTTACCTCAGAGAAGTGGTTCCTGGAGGTAGTAAGCCAGGGACTGGCTCTTGGCTTCAAAAAATTTCCAAAGCTGAGGGTCAGATCTTTCCACCTGCAAACATCTCCGAAACCATTTCCCTAGAGGTAGAGGTTTCTTCTCTGCTGGCTCTCAGAGCCATAGAGAGAGTTCCTACACCACACAGGGGCAAGAGTCTGTACTCCAGATACTTCCTTACCCCAAAAAAGACAGGAGTGGTGGTCCATCCTAGACCTAAGATACTTAAGCACTTAGTCAAGCCAAAATTCAGAATGGTGACTCTGGGAGTAATTCTTCCCTCTCTGAGGCCAGGGGATTGGTTAGCCTCCCTGTACCTCAAGGATGCCTACTTTCACATTCCCATCAGGTGCTCCCACAGAAAGTACCTCAGGTTCAAATTGCCTTCAGGCCATTATTGGTTCAGAGCAATGCCCTTCGGACTAACATCAGCACCAAGGGTGTTCACAAAATGCCTAGCAGTAGTAGTGGCCCTTCTAAGGAGACAAAACATTTTCAAATTTTCTATACCTGGACGACTGGTTCATTGTGGGGCAGTCTCCAGACCAAGTCAAGTCAAACCTGCAAGTGACACAACAATTGCTCACTTCTCTGGGATTCCTCCTCAATCTTCCAAAGTCAGTTCTTGAACCAGTGCAACTCCTGACCTTCATAGGGATAGAGTTGGACACTGTCCAAGCAAAAGTTTTTCTTCCTCTGGCAAGGGTAAAGGCCCTTACAGACTTGGCTTCTTCTTCTTTCCACTTTCTGGTGTCTCGACCAGCAAGGCATTTTCTTCATCTTCTGGACCGCATGGCAGCTTCCATTGCAGTGGTACAGGGAGCCAGATTTCAGACAAGGGACATTCAGTTCCATCTGAGGTCCTTTTGGTCTCAGAAAAGAGATCCTCTAACCAAACTGATTCCAGTGACTCAGACTCTGATCCAGGCTCTCCAGTGGTGGTTGGATCAGGACAACCTCAGACAAGGAGTTCCATTCATCACCCTGACTCATTCTGTGGTATTAACAGATGTGGAGCTCACTTCGGAGCCCTCGCAGTACAGGGAGTGTGGTCCCCTCAGGAGTCTCTACTTCATATCAACCTTCTGGAGCTCAGGGCAGTGTACATGGCTCTTCATGCTTTCTCGTACTCAGTACAGAACAAGGGGGTTCAGGTCAGGACAGACAACACTACCACCATGTGGTACATCAGCAGGCAAGGAGGCACTCTGTCTATGGCCTTGTGCACAGAAGCCATGAAATTATGGTCTCTGGCTTATTCCCTGCAGACATCTCTGGTAGCAGTCCACCTTCCAGGGAAGGACAGTATGCTACCAGATGCTCTGAGCAGGATAACTCGGCGCCATCACGAGTGGTCCCTGGATCCCTTAGTGTTGAATGTAATTTTCTCAAGATGGGGCACTCCAGAGATAGATCTCTTTGCAGCCCCAGACAATCACCAACTTCCTCTCTACTGTTGTTGACCCCCAGTCATGGGCTTAGTCCCCCTGGATGCTCTAGTTCTGGATTTGGAGGGGACATTTCTGTATGCCTTTCCCCCTTTCCTCTGTTGTTCAAGATAGGGTCACAATCATGCAAAGTGATCTTGATTGCACCAGATTGGGCCAGGCAGCCTTGGTATCCTCTGTTACTGTCCCTAGCAGTCCCTGTTCCCCTGTCTGTTCCCAAGACACACAATCTGTTAACCACCTCTCAGGGGAGGATATGGTATCCCAACCTTCGATCTCTCAATCTCAAGGCGTGGCTCTTGAAGAGTTAGAATATGCAAGCCTGCATCTGTCTCAGGAGGTTCTGGATATTCTCAAAGCCTGCCACCAGAAAAACTTATAATTCCAAATGGAAAAGATTCAGCATTTGGTGTTGCAATAGGGATGTCTCTCTCCAGATACTGCTGATTTGGTTACAGTTCTGGATTATATGGTTCATCTTAATGGCTTAGGCCTCAGGCCAGCTACTCTGAAAGTACACTTGGCAGCTATCTCTTCATTCTCGTCAGTGGGGAAGGCTTCCTCCCTGGCATCTCATCCTGTTTTCTGTTAAGTTCTTTAAAGGTTTGTTCCATACTAACCCTCCCTTTAAGGACTCTACTCCTGTTTGGAATCTTGATGTTTGCATTGCTCAGCTTATGCAACCCCCTTTGAGCCTTTGGCCTCAGCAGAACTTAAGTACTTGACTTGGAAAACTGTGTTCCTGGTAACTATAACTTCTGCAGGCGTATCAGTGAATTACGGGCCCCGTCAGTGGAGCCTGATTTTATCTCATTCCATAGGGATAAGGTGGTCCTTAGAACCAACAGGAGGTTCTTACCCAAAGTGGTTTCAGATTTTCATCTGAACCAGTCCATGTCTCTTCCTGTGTTCTCCACTGTTCATTCTTCTTCAGGAGAGAGAAGATTACACAGTTTGGATGGAGGGCACTTAGCTACTACATTGAGCGCACTAAGGCACTTAGGTTTGACTGTCCTCAGTTGTTTCTCACTGATGGTGAAGTGGGAAAGGGTAAAACTGCTACTAAGAGAACTATTGCCAGGTGGATTGTCTCTTGTATACAATTCTGCTATGAAAAGCTAGGCAAAATACCCCCCTCAGGTCTGGGGGCTCATTCGACTAGAGGTACAGCTGCTTCTCTGGCTGCTACCAGAGATATACCCTTACTAGAAATATGCAAAGCAGCCACGTGGAAAACAGTCCATACATTCACCAAGCATTACTCTCTAGATATCCAGGCTAGCAGTGATGCTAGGTTTGGTACAGCTGTACTGCAGAGCCTATTCCCAAAATAGGTTTAGTACCCTCCTCCATGGAGTTACTGCTTGGTAGTCTGCATAATGTCAGAATACAGCAATACTTCATGTTGTTTGAAGAAAAAATTACTCTTCTTAGTAATTGTGTTTCTTCTAATGGAGTCTTGCTGTACTCTGACCTCCCTCCCTGCCTTCCCTCTCAGAACCTGGTTTTTGGGAAGTGGGCTGGCAGGTACCGTGTTGCACCTCAGGGTGTTCTTTGCACTCCCCCCTTTTAGAAAGGGGGAGTGGGTTCTGTTTGTTTTTTGTAGTTATGTTTTTCACTACCTGGTTATTGTTTTGGGGTTCTCGACTTGAGTCTTTTGGGACCCAAATAAAATTGGTTGCCTTTTGGCTAGTTAATTTACAATTCCCACCTAGGAGGCATAGTTAGTTAGTATTAGCTCATAAGAATCTGACAGTTACACTTGGAAGTGCAGCAGACAGGTTTGAACCGAGCTCGAGCCCAGCGTTCTATGCCCTGGCATAGAGTTAACTCTCTCCTCTCTGGAGCAGTTCAGGTGCTAGGGCTAACTGCATAATGTCAGAATTCAGCAAGACTCCATTAGAAGAAACACAATTACTGAGGTGAGTAATTTTTTCTTCTCGTGCCTTCAGTTGAGCGAGAACAGCGAAGCTGAGGTGTTCTGGCTCAAGCTGAAGGCAAATGAAACCATTCCTTTTCAGCAACGAGTAGCGACATGGGACGTATTAATATATTATCAATCGAGAGTGATCAGTAATATATATTTTTTTAAGAAACTGTTCCCAAAACGTGCCTGTTTCCAGGGCATCTTCACATGAGACGCTCTTCACAGAATGAGTGCCTCATGCAAAGGGGAAAGGAGAGCTCCGATTGGTCGGGAGCGATCTCTCGATCTATAATCTGGTTTAAATCTCCTCCAAGGAAGTTCTTAAAGTAATTAGTTTGAAGGAAACCAACAACCCGGAAAACATACTTCTCTAAATGAAAGATTTTCTTACTGATGTACTCCCAAAAGAATAATCCCAGTAGAGCTGCGGTTGTCTGCAGTTTTGGAATACTTGCTACACTTAAAGTCATTAGGCCTAAGGCCATCATCACTGAATGTGTACTTAGCAGCAGTGTTGGCCTGTGTATCAGTAGGCAAGGGAAAGTCACTGGCTTCTCAACCCATTTTCAAAAGGTTTTCTTTAAAGGCCTCAGTCATGTAGTACTCACCAGTAAGGGACCCAATCCCACTTTGGGACCTCAGTGTCTTTCTTGCCCAACTCATGGGGGCTCCATTCAAGTATGTGGGCACTGCTGACCTAAAGTATGTCACATGGAAAACCATATTCCTGATTGTCATGACCTCTGCTAGGAGTTGCAAGCCCTCTCTGCTAGGAGGGTCTGTGAGCTGCAAGCCCTCTGCAGTCCTTAGAACCAATATGAAATCCCCTCAATAAGGTGGTATCTGAATTGCACCTGAACCAGTCAGTAACATTTCCTATGCTTTACCCAGAACATTCCAGTACAGGTGAGTGACAAATTACACAGCCTTAACCTAAGACGAGTTATGAGCATCTGTATGGAGCAGACAAAATATGTCCGAGCCAAACACGTGCAGCTTTTTGTTACCTATGGTGAAGTTTGTAAAGGTAAACCAGCTTCCAAAATGGCTCTCTCTCATAGGATAGTATATTGTATTTAGTTCTGCTATGAAAAAAGTCAGGAAAAACGCCACCCAGAGGCTTAACCACTCCACAAGGAGCACGCACCTCTGCCTCTCTGGCATCCTCAGGGGGCATTCTCTTATTAGACATTTGCAAAGCCACTACCTGGAAAGCAATACACACCTTCACAAAGCACTGTTGTCTGGACACAGTTGAGAAAGGATGCCAGTTTTGGAACAGCTGTATTGCTGAACCTTTTTCCAAAGTAGTTTCTAGACCCAGCCTCGCATTGTACTGCTGTATAGTTAGCATAGAGTGAAACTGTAAATAAGAGAGATTCCTGGGGTTAGAAGAAAAACGACTCACCATAGTAATGTTGTTTCTTCTAGGGATCCCTTGGTAGGTTTTACTCTCCCACCCTGCCTCTCCTTCCAGGACCCGAAAATAAATTCTCACAGTAATCCGTTAATTTTACTTTGGTTGCTTGAGCATTATATTATTTTTTTCTCTACAGGTGTAAGTTGTGTTTTCTTTTTTATATTTACATTTTTACATTTACATGTCTGCTTTCATTTTTGTCAAAAATGTGACATTTTCTTACTTTTTTAGTAGCGTTTTAGCTAGATTCCATAGCCACCATTCCACCCGTCTATAGAAAGAAATCAGACAACTAACTGCTAGTGGAAGGTGGCAGCAGAGTTTTTCAGACACCTGCTCTAAAGTCTAAGCTCTGTTCTCAGAATAGAGTCTGTCTCTGTTTCTATGAGAATTGATGCATAGAGTGAAACTACAGTGAGGAATCCATGAGAAGAAACATAATTACTACAGTAATTTATTATTATTTTTTTTTTCTTTGGGGGGATTTTAAATGTTTAGGTGAACATCATGTTCTGGGCAAAAAAAATGTGAATTTGACATGGGGTTGCTAAAACATGAGGGAACGTCCTTAAAAGTAGCAATACTTGTAAAATTTTGTTTAACTTTGTTGCCAGTTTAAAAAAAAAAAAAAATCAACATACCAGATTTTGTTTTCTGTCATGACTGAGGCGAGATAGGAGATTGTGTTCCTACTTCCTGACCATGCCCGCTGTCATAGATCCAAGTAGATTGGGGCGGTGCTGCACTGTTGAGCATTAAAAACATGTTATAGCATCACCCTCACTAATGTAGGTTCACGCTAATCAGTAAACTAATAATATAACTTCTTAAAAACATGACTGGATGAAATAAAAAAAAATAAAAGTCGGTCTTCTCAGAAATTCATAACTGCTCAGCCAAGGGTTGGTGGGGGGATTTTGCTTACAAATTAGTCCTGCTGCTTCAAATAGTTCAGTCTGTGTATTATTGCAGCTACTCTGCTATGTGTAAATTGTTTTAAATATAATTGCCATTCTTTAAGGTATCTTTCAGAAAGAGAGAATTGCACCTATAAAAATTAAGGGGCTGCCCAATAATCCGTCAGTTGCACATTGCATTACCGTGTAGGTGATCCAAGGTTTTATTTATTTACTGAAATCTCGGAGCAACACCTTTGAGGACAAGCTCACTACTTGGTTTCCACGTCAGAGGATATAATGCATTGAGACATTGTACAGAATGGTAAGAGCAAGTAGCAGCACTTACAGAGTAAACATTGGAACAAATAATGTTATAACTAGAACAAAAAAGTCACAAACATAGGCTAAGTACAATTGCCCGAGTCACAAATGAAAACATAGACACTAACTGGGATGTGCGACAGAGGATGACAGACGGGGGCTAAAGGTGAGGGAGAAACAAAACTAAACCCAGGGAGTATCGTCGTTGAGGAGCATAGTTGAGCTGGCTTGGGGTGTAAGGCACAGGGTGCTTGGTCAGAGTGGGGGTGACAGAGGGAAGGGCACAGGTTACAGGGTCAGTAGGGGTTATGTGTGTGGATGGGTGAGTTTGGGGAGAGAGGATGGGGGAATAAGGGTAAAAGCAGGGGAAGAAAGGTGAGGACTGGGCACTCTAGGGAACAAACATGGAAGAATAAGAGCCGAGGAGTTCAGCGCCAGGCACTGAGTGGCAGGAGTCATAGGCAGGAAGGGACAGAACTGCAGTAGGTTAAGAGGTTTGTCAGTTAAAGCAGTCACAGCTGGCATTCACAGTAAGTTGTTGTATCAGTTTTCCTTTTAATAGACCGATTGAAGTTAAAGATGTGATGTCAGTGTGTAGTGAGTTCAGCCATCCTGGGGCGCGATAGGCAAGACCTTTGACCCATGGAGGTATGACAGTGGGGAATTTTAAATATACGGCTGTCCAAACCGGTGCAGCGATGGTTATTGAGAGTAAGAATATTCTGTACCCCTGGAGGCATCGGGCCTAGACTGACTTTTTTCGCCAGTAGACATGATTGGTACAGAAGTCTGCCTAAGAACTGTAACCAATTAGTCTGGGCATACAGGTCACATGTATGAGTCAACCGGGAGTCTCCCATGACAAGCCGACAGACTTTAAGGCAACTTTTATGCTGCGTAGGGCGGTGTCTGTGGCTGATCCATAAATTAGCAATCCGTAATCAGTGATTGTCACTAGGGAACTGTGTACAGCTAGTTTCCGAGCCTCTGGAGTTAGGCTGTGTTTGTGCTGGTACAGTAGCCCAAGCCGTGTATTAACGGCCTTAGAGACTTTGTTGATGTGGAGGTTGAAAGACATTGTGCTATCCAGCGTAATGCCCAAGTATTTGAAATGTTGCACAAGTTCCAGAGGGGTGCCCATCGTGTTAGTGATAAGAAGGAGGTGCGTTCTGAACCAGTTTTGGGTGGTGGAGAACATAATTTGTTTAGTCTTGGTATAGTTCATCACAAGTTTCTGGTCTTTAAACCAGCTTTAGACCGCCGAGAAGTTGCTCTGGAGTTTACATTCGAGAGTGATGGGGTTTGGGTCATTGATGAACAGAACAGCATCATCTGCATATGACAGTAGACGACAATGGCAGGTGTTGGGAAGTTGGTTTAAGAAAATTCTAAATAAGAGCGGACCCAAAATGGACCCATGTGGGATTCCGGAGTTGACTGCCCTACTATCGGATAGGGTATTACCATTCTTAACTTGTTGTGTCCAGTTTTGCAGATAGCTGGCGAACCACACCACCATGTCAGGCGGGAGACCAGTGACCTCAAGCTGTTTGAGCAGTAGAGCGTGGTTCACCATGTCAAACACCTTGGATAAGTCGATGTAGGCTGCACCAACAAGTAGACCATAGTCGAGGGAATTGTGTATGTAACCAGTAAATTCAAGCAGTGTAGTTGTGCTATGACCTTTTCTAAACCCGTGTTGCTGCGGGCATTGAAGCTGATATTTTCCAGATATTCGCCAAGCTGGTCTGCTACTATTCTCTCAAGAGTTTTTGAGAGAGGTGATAGAATAGAGGTTGGACGATAGCTCCCACTAAGTGCCCGATCTCCACTCTTAAAGACTGGAGTCACTATCGCAGACTTCATTTATCAGGGAAGTGCGAGTACCTGAGGGAGACGTTGAGGATATGTGTGAGTGGGTCCAGTATATCGTCCAAGGTCATTTTGACAAATTTCAGGTCCAGGGTGTCGCTGCTATACCCAGAACCTTATGGAGGTAATTACAAGCTTCCTTGGCTATAAGGGATTTAAAGTAGAATGGGGTGGGTGGGTGGTGGAGAGAGTCAAAACCGCATTCTCTTTAACTTCAGCAGTGCTGGACTGGCAGAAGAAATCCGGGAGGTGTACTCCACTCAAATCTGCGAAGGCATTGTTGAATGAGTTTGCAGTTGTTCTAGGATCCAGGGAGGGTTTACCATCGCTATTGAGCATGGTGGAGACAGATTTGCAGCTTTTACCACTTACTTCCTTTAGGTTGTTTCAAAATTTTGTGCCATCGCTCCATGTTTTGGAGAGGGCTTCCTTATAGTACTGTTTTTTAGTGGTACGTATTACCCGAGTGCAGCCATTACGAGCTTTCTTGTAGCTTTGTAAGGCAGCCTACTTACCGGAGACCCGAGCCCTCTGCCATAGGTGGTCCCTAGAGCTCAGTAAATCGAGCAGGTCAGGGGAGAACCAAGGGTTGCGATTACCTTTGACTTTCCATGTTTTCAGCAGGGCATGCTGATCACAGATTAAGTTAAATTGGCAAATAAAAAGGTTGAGAGCCGAATTCACATTGAGGGTGTTGTAGACTGGGGACCAATCTTGCTGACGAAGGTCCGCTTTTAGCAATTCAAGGCGGCCGTGTATGAGAACCCTGTTAGTGATTGTTCTTGCAGGGGGTTTGTTGTAGTTATTGGTCCACTGAAACAGGACAGGCGAGTGATCGCTGAGGGCATCGGGAAGAACAGTGATCCCCGATAGATGGCCAGGGCAGTTAGACAGTACCCAGTCCAGTAATGTGCTTGTACCCTTAGAGTAGTTTCTCCAAGTAGGTGCATCAACCAGTTGTGTGAGGTGGATTGTTGAGAGTGCATCGTTAATGGCCTCGGTCTTGGGGCAGAGCCAGCTGGTATTAAAAGTCCCCAAGGATTATTGTTTCAGTGTTGAGACGCAATGATTCTAAGCACTTCGTTAAAGCATCAAAGCCAGTGGACTTATGCCTAGGTAGGACCGGGGGGGGTGGATGTCAAGATGAACAACTCTGAGACTTGTAGGAGGGCAGCGGCCAAGGCCAACAGGATGCTGGGATGCATCGCTAGGGGGATCACCTCCAGAAGGAGGGAAGTGATACTCCCCTGTATAACTGCTTGGTGAGGCCACACCTCGAGTACTGCATGCAATTTTGGAGGCCACACTTAAAGAGGGACATTGAACTCCTGGAGAGGGTCCAGAGGAGGGCAACCAAAATGATCTGGGGCTTGGGGAGAGGCTCAAGAGCTAAATATGTACACATTGGAAGAGAGAAGGGACTGGGGGACATGATAGAGGTCTCAAGTACATGAAGGGGTTAAATAGGGAGAAGCAGTCAAGGTGCTCCGAAGGAAGGAGGGGGGGCAACTAGAGGGCATGGGTGGAAGCTAGGGGGGTTCGGGAGAGAAAGGAGGAGGTGCTACTTCACTGAGAGGGTGGTGGAGCCATGAAATGCGCTGCCCAGGGGTCTGGTGGAGGCAGAGACAGTGGAGGGGTTCAAGAGGGGGTTGGACAGGTACAGGGGAAGAGTTCTGGATGCAAAGTCCTGTGCAGTGTGAATATCTGGGACTGGGAAGGGAGAAGCCATAGAGGACGAGGGGGGCAGCAAGGTCAGCTCCCAGGGTGGGGGCTGACCAAACAAGTAGACATGAAAGACTGTTAGACCTATTCTGCTGGCATTTTGTATGAATATAGACAGACATGACTGTAAGGGTTTTATTGTGAGCGCCGAGGATTAAACCCTGAAGATCATCCCTAGACATAAGGCACAGTCACCTCCACGCTTAGATAGACAGACTTTTCTGTATACCGTGTAGCCTGGAAGTGCAACAGAGGCATCAGCTGTGTTCGGGGAGAGCCATGTCTCTACAACTGAAAGTACATCAAGGTTATGTTGTAGGATCCATGCATTCAAGATGTCCATTTTGCGAAGGATGCTGCATATATTGATTGAGGCGAACATGAGAGATCCTTCTGTTTTCTTTGGGGGGGTGGCACCTAGAGGGGGGCCAGGATTGGGTGGATATTCCCCAAGAGCAGCAATAACAGCAGCGCAAGTCTGCAGAGGTACTCTCTGATTTGCTTATTGCTGATTTTAGATCGCCTTCTCAGTGTTTGTTGCTTGAAATAGTTTTTATTTACATTGAAGAAATGAGGAAGGAGTGCCAGAGTAGGAAGCCATCCATTGTCTTTTGGATGTGAGACCAGACTAGGATGTGGTGTTGTAGACCAGTGGGAATTAGGAAAATCATATTTCTAGGGACATGGATATGTTGTTCATCCACACTTATTGGCAGGTCCCTTGCCGTTTTAAATTTTGCCGGAAGGTCTTCAAGCTGGCTCCTCCCACCCACCCAGGTGGTAAAACTCTCAGCTCCGCCCCATGACGCCAGATCTTCCTTACCGCTTGGAAGCTCAGGTTCCCTCCTTAGCGCTCTGCGTTTTCGACTGGTTCCTGAAAATTTCGGTCTTCGAATTCATTGGAAGTGTCCTTTCTGATTCTTCGATCTTTTCTTCTTCGCTACGGCGATGGCTCAGTCTGTTTTCCGGCCCCGAGAGGCGCACGGTTAGTTCCTCCAGGAGGGACTCGCATTCCACGTGCATTTATTGCCTGGACTTGGATCACGATCCTCAGGCTTGCAATTTCTGTTCTGCCCTTTCGGTCAGCTCTCTGGAGGACTGCATGGCCCGTTCGGGGCTCGGACATCCGGTAGTTTTTTCCGCTCCGGAGATTCCCTCGGACCGGGCGGGTGTCCGTCGACTGTTTCTCTGTAGTTTGTTCCTGCCGGAAGGCGGTTCCCCACCCCCTCAGTTGCGGCACTTATCCCGCCTTCTCCTTGATTCATCTCATGCAGCTTGCTCAAGGAGCCTTGCCATTCTCTCCTCCATGGGAGAGGGACCCGCCGTCGCCTGGCCTATACAAAAGGCCGAGGCGGGTCTACGGGCAGCGGAACTCTCCTCCTCATCGGGCCGACGCCGACTTCGGTCGAGATCTCGCCTCGCCACTGGCCTCATCACGGTATCCCCGCCAGGTCAGCCGGCCAGGTCCCCTGGGCCGACGCTGTCGAGCCCCCTGACCCGCCTTTGGGGTCGCCTGGTGCCGCCATCCTCCGGCGGAGGCTGAGGCTCTGTCCTCCCTTCAGGTCGACAGTCCTCGGTCCTTTCTTCCGGAGCCGAGGGAGGAGCGGTGCGTCCCTCTTCCTATGCCCACCCGCCCCCCGAGGATTTGGTTCGGTCTAGCTGGCCATCACGATCTCGGCGCTCTCGGTTGAGGCACTGAGTTAAGTGGCTTTGCCGTTTTACTGGCCCCTCCCTCGGATGAGGAGCGGTTTCGATGCCGGGCGCCGGTGTTACGAGGAACCTATGTGGCGATACAGTTGTTGTCTGGGTATCAATTCCACCCGACCATTCTCCGGATAGCAAGCAGCCGCCGCCTCGGGTCAGCAGCCATTCGGTCGAGGAGCCCTCTCCAGGGTCAAGTTGCTCGTCTCGACTGCCCCTTCGCCTCGGGCGGGGTTCAGCCAGGCCATGACCTGTTCTTTCAGGTCCCGGTCCCCTCACTCCCAGTCGCCTCGGCGGACGGAGAGTGTCTCTGCCTGGCGGCAGCTTTTTGCAGACCCTTCGAGCCTGAAGTTGGCTCATGGTGTTTCTAGCAGGGAGACCCAGGTTTTCCTATGAACATCTGCAGACGCATGCTTCCATCGCTTTCAAGGGTCTGCTTCAGCTCATTTCAGAATTCACTGATGCCCGAGCCCTGCCTCCAAACGGGCACTCTACTCTCACGGAGATTTTGGAACGAGGGGTTTTCCTCGAGGCCTTCCCAGTGGCTGAGGCTATTGTGGGCCCAGCCTTGAGCTCATGGCGGGCTCATTTCCTCCTGGCTCTGTGCCGCCAGGGTGGTCTGAGGTACCCTGTCCCTGTCGGTTCTCTGCCCAGTTTCTCGGAGCACCCCGGGTTGAAGGGGTAGTCACCGATTTGACGCTTCCAAATGTCTTGGAAATGCTGGGATGGATAGACCCCTGACAAGGAGTCCAGGAGATGGACTACGTCGGGCGCAAGGTTTTCGCTGGCGCCCTCCCTAGGCCTCCGTCAGGCCAGCTCGGCTGCACCGATGGCACATTTCTCCCACGCCTTTGGGCTCCCAATGCAGGTCCTCCTCATCTCCGCCAACCTGGCGGGACCACGGTTCGCAGTGCGACCAGGTGGGGCGGTATGCATAGCAGCCCACACGCTTTCCATGAGTCTCTTACCTGGTCCTCCCACAGGGACAGGTTGTCCTCGCGCCCCACCAAATTCCTTCCAGAAGTGGTGGAGTTTCACCTTAACCAGGTGTTGACTCTGCGGTGTTCTACCCCAATCACCACTCGGAGGCGAATATAGGCTCATACTTTGGACCCTAGAAGCAGCTCGCTATTACAAAAGCATGGCTGAAATCGGAGAGGTTCGCCCAGCTGTTTGTCACACTACGCTGAAGCTGCATCTGGCAGACCTGCAGCCAAGCGGACGTTACAACAGGTGGGTCACTTCCTGCATAGATCCCTGCTATAAGTTGGCGGGCATGGGCCTCCCAGAGGGATAAGAGCTCATTCTACCCGCCATACTGCTGCTGCAGACAGTGGCTGCTTCCAGGAGCCCCTGCCAGGAAATCACGAGGCTGCTACACGGAAGTCAGCAAGCACCTTCATTACCCATTACCACATCGACCTTGAGTCCGCCGGATGCTGGTTTTGGGGCCTCACTCCAGTCTCTCTTTCCCAAGTAAGTATTGGGGTGTGCGTCTTGCCTCCCTCCTCCCAGAACAGCTGCTAGGAGTCTGCCAATGAGTGTGGATGAACAACATATCCATGTCCTAAGAAATAGATTTACTCACCTGTAACAGGAGTTCTAGGAATGGTATATGTTGATCATCCTAATCTCCACCTACCGGCCGGCGCACAACCTGAGCTTCCAGCGGGCAGATCTGGCGTCATGGGGCGCGAGCGAGAGTTATACCACCCGGTGGGTGGGAGGAGCAGCGTGAAGTCCTTCCGGCAAGATTTAAGCGGCAAGGATACCTGCCAATGAGTGTGGATGAACAACATACCCATTCTAGAACTCCTGTTACAGGTGAGTAACCTCTATTTACTCACCTGTACAGGATTCTAAAATGATATATGTTCATCCTACATTCCTGACCTCGGCTTCGGCGCAACCTGAGCTTCAGCCCGGCCAGATCTACGGCGTCATGGGCGGGAGCCGAGTTATACCACCGGGTGGGTGGGAGGAGCCAGCTTAAGACCTTCCAGCAAGATTTAACCGGGCAAGGATACCTGCCAATAAGTGTGGATGAACAACATATACCATTCCTGAAACTCCTGTTACAGGCGGGTAACCTGTATTTACTCACCTGTAACAGAGATCTTCTCGAGGAGCCTTGCAGTAGGTAATTACATAGGGACTGGCGTCGGCAGGCGGCAGGACCTGAAAAAATTTCTAGCTACTTGGTTCCTGGGACCCTTCCACGATCAGGTGACGGCGTCCGATAGCGTTGGTATAAAGGGCGGTCCCAGGCGCCTGCCTGACAGTTATTTCCTCGCTCGTCAGCTCCTGCAGCTCGCTGAAGTGATTAGCAACACATCCTGTTGTCGCCGGTTTTTCGAAAAAGTATCAGTATTTTGTATTTTCTTAGGTCAGGTGAGCGTCTGTATATACGTCCCCATCAAAAAAATAAGTGCGACTTCGTGCGCCTAACTGCCCTCTAAAGATGGTCAACCCTCTACCCTTTTCTGCTGTTAGGCCCCGACCCAGCGGTGGACAAGTATCGCACTGCTACTACATTTTCAATGCAGCCACCGCAGGCGGCGTAGCGGTCTCTAGAGGCATCTCCTCAAAAGAAGATGTCCACAATGGAGAAGGAGTTGAAGAAACTTCGCGGCGTCGCCTCTCCTGAAGTACACAAGCGAGGACAAGGAAAGGCACCGGAGAGAGCCTCCTCCTCTCGCGACTCCGGCCGGAACCGCGCCAAGTAACGTTCCCTCCGAGATCGCCCGACGGCAGCCTCCTAGGCTTTGGAGGCGTCGGCCACGCCCGTCCAGTTTGGCGTTCGAGCCTGCCGGGCACCTCCGAACAAGGAACTGTCGCCGCGCGCTACAGGCTTGCAGCCTGCTGGTGAGGCGCCTCCCATAAGCAGACGTCGGCTCCTCCGACATCCGCTGGGAGAGGGCCACTAAGGCCAGCCTGACCGCCGGGGCAGCGTCCCCTCGGACAGGCCTCTTCCCATCCTCGGCCCGCCTCCTACGAGGACCCCAGAGAGTGACGCCGGCTCCTCTGGTGTCAGCATGGACTCAGCCCATAAGTCGCCCGTCAGCTCCTCCGGCGTCCGCCAGGCCTTGGAGTCAGCAGACCCTGCTCCATCTGCACGTCCCAGGTTCCCAGCAGCCTTCGCTGCCGTCCAGAGAACCTGGTCCCCGGCCTGGCCGGGACTTTCCCCCCTCCGTCCCGGGCGAGGCTCTGGATGCTGGTCCGCCGTCTGACCCTTCCTACAGGCGGACCTGCACCGGCTCCGTGGCCGGCCCTCAGCTTACCCGGCGGGGGATATACCTCTTCCATCAGGCCCTCCACCCCATGGGCCTATCACGGTCGATCTACCCATGGAGTTCACTACTGGGCCGTCTGCTCCGGCAGCTCCTCCGGTACCTGGGTATCCACTGTCTTATCAACGCCGGTTTACCCGGTCCTCAGTATCCTGCCCGCGGTACCAGCGCCAACTCCCGCGCCGCAGTACCGACACCGCTAATACCAGCTCGGTATTCCCGCGGCAGAGTTACGGATACTCCTACAGTTTCATCTGTACAACTATCCTCCTCCTCCTCCACCACCCCTAGGCAGCTGGTGGATCTCCAGGAGACTCTGGCCTCCTGGTGGGCTGAGCCAAGGCTCAGCTGACCAAAGGAAAATCGAGAGTCTTCTGACTGACAGTGCCGCCCCGGCTCCCGTACACCCAGGCGGCACACTCCTCTCCGCCTCCAAATTCCGGGCTCTGCCCTCGGGATCAGAGAGGGGCAGGACAGCGTCCAGGGATCCCCCTAAGGGAACCCGTTCCTCCCCCTAAGGCGAGCTAGGGAGTCTTACTCTGCTTCAAATTCCTCCTCCTCTTCTCTCTCGGGACTCCTCAGATTCCTCCGATGTGGTTGTTCGAGCAACTGCAACCTCGCTCTCCGTCAAAGCCCCAGCCGGACTCCTCGAGAGTCTTCTCCGAAGATCCTTCCTTCACGGAGTTGCTCAGGAAGTCCATCAGTGGCGTTCATAGAACCAGATCCTCAATGGGTTAAACTCGCTGAACATCTGGACTTGCCCTATATGGCCCCTACTCTAGTGCCACCCTGGATCGGAGCCTCATGCCCACCTTGTTTCCACCATTTGGAAACAACCGTCGACTTAAGCCCCTCCTCGGAAGTCTAACAGGCTATACCAGGCTCCGAGGTGAGACTTTTAGACTCTCACCCCGTGCAGACTCGGTTGTGAGTTAGCGCGCTCACGGCCGTGCACACCGACAGTTGAGATCGTCTCCCGGATAAGAATCTCGCCTTCTGGATCAGTATGGAAGGAAGATGTATCTTCTTCCACACTGGGGTTCAGGCCCTAAATTATGTAGCATATGGGGGATTACCAGAAGGCTGTCCTTATCCAGGCGGAATCAGATTGACTCCTTGCCTGACTCCCAAGTCAAGCAGGAGTTAGCCGACCTGGTCCATTCAAACATTCGGCCAGTCATCACATTCTGAGGACTACCTCAGACTGGATGGACACACGCAGACGGAGCTCTGCATTCACCGTCAGTCTTGGCGTCACGTATGGCTCAGTGTCAGGTCTGGTCCGGAGGTGCAGTCAGCAATCCAAGAAGCACCTTTAGGGGTTCTGTGCTCTTGATGGTGATGTCAAGGACATCATCACTGACTTACAGGAGAAAGGAGCGACTCTTAAATCTGTGGATTCCATGTACCATCCCCATCCCCATAGCGCCGTCCCTTCGCAGATGCAGCGGCGTCAAGCGAAACCTCAGGGAAGGCGGGCCACAAAATGTCGGGCCCCCACAGCTGCCAGGCCCCCGCCGCCCAAAAAAGCAGCAGGTGCCCCAGCTGCGGCGCTGCCTCACACCACCCGACTCCTTCCCTCTCCCACCGCCTCCAGACGCCCCGGAGGAACCGGTAGGAGGGAAATTCTCCCTCCACCTTCCGGGTTGGGAGAGGATAACATCGGATTCATGGGTGCTTCAGATCATAGCAGAGGGGCACTCCATAGAGTTTCTGCAGAAACCTCCACGTCACCCCCCTCTGAACTCCTCTTACTCAAGAGACCATCTTCTTTTGGTCAAGGAAGACATTTCTGCTCTCCTCGCAAAGCAGGCCATAGAGCCCGTTCCCCCTCACCTTCACGGGACAGGTTACTATTCCCATTTCTTCCTTGTACCAAAGAAGACGGGAGATCTCGGACCCATTCTCGATCTCAGCTCCCTGAACCTATATGTGGAATACAAGAGGTTCAGGATGCTCTCCCTTCAAACCCTCTTGCCCTGCTTCAGCCGGGCCAATGGCTTTGTGCACTGGATATGCAGGATGCGTACCTGCACATCCCCAATAGCCATCGCACCGACAGTACCTCGGGTTTAGCGTTCCAGGGGACCACTACCAATTCAGGCGCTCCTTTGGTCTTTCCTCGGCTCCCCGAGTCTTTACCAAATGCCCGGGTGGTAGCGGCCCACCTGCGTGCTGGGGAGTTCAGGTCTTTCCTACCTGGACGACTGGCTCCTGGCTGCCCCGTCCAGGGAGGAACTCCTGCATTTTCTCTCCCTCACCCAGCAGGTTTTCACTGGCCTGGGTATCACCATCAACCATTCCAAGTCTCACCTGGATCCTTCCCAGAGACTCCAGTTCATCGGGGCAATCCTCGATAAGACAATCTGCAGGGCCTTCCTGCCTCCGGACAGGGGGCCTCCCTCCAGTCCCAGATTTCTCTTCTATCGGAACACAGGAGGGTTCCGGCGAGGTCAGTGCTCCGTCTCCTGGGGCTTATGGCGGCTGCCATCCTGACGGTTCCGCGCGCGTGCCTCCACATGAGGATCTCTCAGTGGACTCTCGGCTCTCAGTGGGATCAACTTGTAGATGACCTAGCTCTTCTGGTACTGATCTCCTCGCCGATGATAAGAGACTTGCAATGGTGGATGGTTCGAGAGAATCTATTCCGGGGGGTCACCTTTTGTCATCCTCCCACCACTCAGACTCTGACCACGGACGCATCAGGCGAAGGTTGGGGAGCCCATCTGGGCCCTCACCGAACCCAGGGCTTATGGTCAAAATTGGAGTTAGCTCTCCACATCAGTGTGCTCGAGCTTCAAGCAGTGCTGTATGCTCTCCAGGCCCTTCACCAATACATCCTTCCCGGTCACCTAGCCGTCCAAACAGACAACATGTGCGTGGTATGGTACATCAACAAGCAGGGAGGGACTCGGTCCTACCCGCTATGCAGGGAAGCGTTGAGGGTTTGGGAATGGGCAACTCTTCACAACCTTCACCTCATGGCGATCCATGTTCCGGGAGTCGACAGTGTCCTGGCAGACAAGCTAAGTCATTCTTTGGCTCTGCCACACGAGTGGGAACTGGACCAAAAAGTTCTAAAAAGCATCTTCCAGACTTGGGGGACTCCACAGATAGACCTGTTCGCCTCCCCCCAAAATGCAAAGCTTCCAATTTTTTGCTCGCTCGCTCCAGGCGAGGTGCTTTCGGAGGCGACGCTCTGTCTCTAAACTGGAAGGACAGATTAGCTCTATGCTTTTCCCCGATTCCTCTGGTGCCTCGTGTGCTGCAGAAACTGGCATTGAAGGCGAGAATGATTCTGATGCTTCCTTTCTGCTAAACAAATTTGGTTCTCTCTTCTACAACAATACTCAGAGGTCCTCCTCCTTTATCTCGAGGATTGCTGACCCACGATCAGGGGACCCTGGTCCATCCGGGACTCAAGTCTCTTCAACTTCATGCATGGCTCCTGCAGACCTAGCCCAATCTCGTTTTGGCGTCTCTCCTAAGGTTGCCGAGATTCTGGTGGAGGCTAGAAAGCCCTCCACTAGGTCCACCTACGCTGTGAAATGGAAAAGATTTTCCATCTGGGCTGCCTCCAGGAGCGTGGAGCCTTTCCTGTCCTGTGGCCATTCTGCTGGATTATCTTGTCATCTTTTAGACCTGGGTCTCAGTCACTCCTCTTTGAAAGTCCACGTGGCGCTATTTCAGCCTACCATGTCCCTTTCAGCTGATAAGGCTTTTGCCCAGTTGAGTATCCAAGACTTTTCTCAGAGGTCCTTCATCTTAGACCCTGTTGGACTTCAGCTCCCCCCCCTGGGACTTGAACTATGTTCTCGAGAAACTTACCCTTCCTCCCTTTGAGCCTGCGGCTTCCGCAAACCTGAAGTTCTTATCGTGGAAGACGCTCTTCTTAGTGGCCATTACTTCTGCTTGCAGAATTTCCGAGCTCCAGGCCCTTATGTGTAAAATCCCTTATCTGATCTTTCACAAAGAAAGAGTAGCTCTTCGCACAAATCCTAAGTTTCTCCCCAAAAGTGGTAGCGGAGTCTACCTTAAATCAGTCTATTGAATTACCAGCCTTTTTCACGTAGTATTCCAACCAAAGAGAATACTTGCTCCATACCATGGATGTCCACAGGATTCTGAGATACTACACCGATAGGACGAAGGATCTCAGAAAGACTGATCAGTTGTTTGTCTCTTTTGCTCACAAAAGGGAAGGCAATGCTGTCTCCAAGCAATGCCTATCAAAGTGGTTGGCTTATTGCATCACTTTCTGTTATGACAAGTACAACAAGACCTTACCGGGTCAAGTCAGAGCCAGTCTACTCGGGGTAGCGGCCTCTGCGACTGTTCAAGAATGTGTCTGCAGCAGACATCTGTGCTGCCGCCACTTGGACCTCTGTCCATACATTTACTAAACATTACAGTTTGGACATTGCCTCTCGCCGTAGAGCAGGCTTCGGGTTAGCTGTCTTGCAGGGCCTCCTCTCTTGAGGTTTGCAAGCCTTTTTTACTACTACTTGGAGTAGTTCCTCCTCCCGGTGCCTTTTACGTTTGTTTCAGACTGCTTGGGATTCTGTCCTATATGTAATTACCTACTGCAAGAGCCCTCTCGAAGTAAGATAGTACAGTTACGTAAGAACTTACCGTAACAGTAGATCTTCGAGAGAGGCTGTTGCAGTAGGTAATACTTTCCCGCCTTCCATCCCTAGGCTTTTTCAGCTCCTTTTCCATTGAGGAAATAATATCTGCTACTAGGGACATGGATATGTTGTTCATCCACACTGTCTGGCAGGTATCCTTGCGCTTTAAATCTTGCGGGAAGGTCTTCAAGCTGACTCCTCCCACCCACCGGGTGGCAAATTCTCAGCTCCCCCCATGGCGCCATATCTTCCTTACCGCTTGGAAGCTCAGGTTCCCTACTTGACGCCCTACGTATAAGACTGAGTTCCTAATTCTTGGTTTCCGAATTTAAAGTTTTGCTATAGACTTGGTCTTCTATCCCTCACGACTGCGATGGCCAAATCGACTCCGGTTTTCGGTGGTGCCCATGGATAAAGAAGATGTCTTAGACGGATCCGCACTCCCGTTGTGTGTACTGTTTTAGGCCTTGAGCACGACCATGAGCTTGCAACCTGTGCTCTTCCTTCTCAGCCTCGTTCGAAGACTGTGCTGCCTGTTTACAGCTGGGGCACCCCGAGAAACGCTTTCCTCCGGTAAAGTCTAAAGAGGCCCGGTCGGCGGTTTCCGCGGCGACGGGCTCGGCGGATCAGCTAGAGCAGATGATCACCCTCGAAGAGGAGGCGCGCAGGCTGTATCTTCCTCTGCCGTGGCATTTATCCCGCTCTCCCTGGGTTCCTCTTACACAGCTTCCTTTAAGGAGCTTTGTCTGTCCCTCTCCACTAGGGGAGAGGGACCAACATCTGCTGGACCTTCTTCTCTGTCCAAGAAGAAAGACAAGGGTAAGTCTCTTCATCGATGCTCTTGGGAGCGGGAAAGGTCCCTCTCCCCGAGTTGTCGGCCATCGACTTCGGTCGATCGTTCGGCTTCGGCCACTGGTCTCACGGTGTCCCTGACAGGTCAGTTGACCGAGACTCCCGTTGACGCTGTCAAGATTTTTCTCGACCCGTTGGACGGTTTGTCGGCCGGCGAATCCGAAAATCCCCTCTCCCCAGTTTCCCCGGTGGGAGTTGAGGATCCCGTGGGCTCGTCAGTGCCTCCGGTTCCGGAGCCCTTGGGTGTTCCCTCCGAGCCGAGGGAGGGGCCGGTTCCACCCGTCCCCTCCCTGCACCATCCTCGGAAAAGCCGAGGTTCTCGGTCTCAGACTTCTTCACGGTCCAGCCGATCCCGCCGTCATAGGCGGTCTCGGTCTCGGCACCGCGGTAAGCGGCGTCGCCGCTCGTCCTCCTCCTCGGATGAGGGGAGGCTTCGACATAAGTTACGTCGACGATACGAGGACCTCATGTGGCAACAGCTCCTTCTGACCGGGAACAAGCCGGCGCCGTCCCGGCCATTAAGTGGCTGTCACGGGCGGCAAAACAACCCCTCGTTTTACCGAGGAGCCTGTTCCCAGGCGGTTGTTCAGCCAAAACCAGCTGCCCACCGATTCGGTGGAACCTCCGCCTCCACAGCCACTGTTTGGGGCTCCGACCAAGAACTCTCGGTCGGCTCAGGGTCTGCCCCATAGACTGTCGGTCACCCTCACTCCCGATCGCCCTCGGCAGGTGGAGGGTGGCTCAGGTCCGAGGCAGCTCTTTGCGGACTCTTCTGAGTCCGATGACGATTCCTCCTTTTTCTCCAAGCGAGTGGACTTGGAGTCCTCTGGAGGTCAGTCACTGGACGACAGCCCTTCGTCCTTCCTGGGTTTGCTCAGACTCATCTCGGAATCAACCGGGATGCAGCTCGAGCCCGTATCCAAGCGGGGCAAGTATCCCCTCACGGAGATATTGGACCAAGGGGATTCCCCTACGGAGGCCTTCCCTGTGTCGAGGCCATTGTGGGCCCGGCCTTGGGGCTATAGCAGCGCCTGCTTCCCACCCTCGCCCGGCCAGGATGGCCAGAAGTATCGGTCCCTCGGTTCCCTGTCCGGTTTCTCAGAACATCCCTCGGCCGAGGGTTGGTTACCGACAGCGTTTTCGGCGTGCCGGCAGCTAAGGCATGGGCAAACCTCCCGACAAGGGTCAAGAAATTGGACTATGCCGAGTGAAAAGTCTCGCTCGTCCTCCCTTGGCCTCGTATCAGGCCAGCTCGGCCGTGCTGATGGCACATTTTATCATGCCCTGTTGGGCTCCTGGACGAGGTAGTCCCTCATCTCCGGCTGACCTGCAGACCACGGTTAAGCAGGTGCGGGACCAGGGCAGGGCAGTGGCCAAGCAGCAACTTCAGACTGCTTTGGACATCGGTGATTCATGCGCCAGGTCAGTAGCGGCCACAGTGGCTATGCGCCGTTGGGCATGGCTGAGGATATCCACTTTCACAGCGGATACCCAGCACAAATTGGCAGATGTCCCCTTCCTGGGGACCGACCTCTTCAGCCCTGGAGTGGAAGGCCACCTCCAGAGGATCGAAAAGTCCAATGCCACCTTGGACTCGGTCTCATCCGCTCAGAGGGACAAGGGCCGCAGACCGCAACCCAAGTCCTTTCGTCCGTCTGTGCCCCCGGCACGTCCGGCCCACAACACCAGGGCCAGCAGGCTCGCGCTTGGCGTCCCAAACCCAAGCCTGCGGCTTCCTCCTCCAGGAAGCAGGGAGGTAAAAGCCCAGGTGGTCCCTCGGCCGGTCTCTCCTCCAAGCCTGCACAGTGACGGGTTGAGGATGTCGCCCCCAACCTCGTCACCTCACCCCAGGTTCCCCCCGTGGGGGGACGGCTCTGGTACTTCCTTTCCGCCTGGTCTGCTATCACCACAGACAGGTGGGTGTTGGAGGTGGTAGGAAAGTGCCTGCCTCTGGAGTTCAAGCAGGCCCCACCCTTCAGAGCCATCGCACCTCGGGGGGCCTTGGGGTCGAAGCCTCGCTGTCAGCTCGCCGAGCCGACATCGGCTCTCCTCCTTGAGAGGAGGTGATAAGAGAGTGGCGACCCTCCCTCAAACCCGGGTTCGTGTCCAGGTACTTCCTGGTTCCGAAGAGGCAGGGGGCTGGCGCCCATTCTCGACCTACGACCTAAACAAGTTCCTAAGGTCTCGAACCTTCAGGATGGTCACTCTGGCTCAGATAATACCATCCTTGGAACATGGCGTGTGGTTCTGCTCTCTGGACCTACAGGATGCGTTCTTTCCGTCCCTATCCGTCCGTCCCATCAAAGGTTCTTCGCTTCGGCGGAGGATCCCTTTGAGTTCAAGCCATGCCCTTGGCTTATCTCCAGCTCCCAGGGTCTTCACCAAATGCATGGCAGTGGTGACAGCATTCTCTTGGCGCGAGGGGTCCGGGTTTACCCTTACCTGGACGATTGGCTGATAGCAGCCCCCTCCAGACAGGAGGTGGAGCGGTCCAGAGATCTGGCCCTCCAGGTTTGCTCTCAGGTCGGCCTCCTCATCAACGAGGCCAAGTCCGAACTCAAGCCGAAGCAGGTGATTCTTTTCATCGGGGCAGAGCTCGACTCTCTTCGAGCCAGAGCACGGCTCCCGGCGGACAGGGCCGAGGTTCTTTCCTCCTTTGCCCAATCATTTCTGGTTGGGCAATTGCGCCCTGCCCGGGACTTCCTGCGCCTCCTGGGTCTCATGGCAGCCTGTACCAGCATGGTCCGTTGGGCCTGCTGGAACATGCGCCCCCTTCAATAGGGGCTGGCCAGCCAGTGGTCCCAACGCTGCGATCCATTGGACCAGCTAGTGACTGTGACCCAGGGATTTGGAGCGCTCTCCAGTGGTGGACCGTTCCAGTTCATCTGCAGGAGGGCATCCCGTTTGTCGCCCGAGCCAGCGGTCTCTCTATCGACCGATGCCTCTCTGATGGGTTGGGGTGCCCATCTGGGGAACACCGCGCGCCGGCCTCTGGTCCCAGGAGTCCCGATGTCACATCAACCTGCTGGAGCTCCGAGCGGTCCGCCTAGCTCTCACCGCCTTTGCTCCGTTTCTTCAGGGTCAAGTGGTCCGGGTCCAGACGGACAATACCACGACCATGTACTCTCTAAACCGCCAGGGCGGGATGCGCTCCATGCTTCTATGCAAGGAAGCTCTCCGCATCTGGTCACTCATGCGCAGCCTGGAGGCGGATCTCCTAGCCATTCATGTGGTAGGAGCCTCCAACACCCTGGCCGATGCCCTAAGCCGGATAGGGGCTGCGTCCCCCGAGTGGTCTCTCCTGCCGGAGGTAGTACAAGATATATTCTCCCTTTGGGGCACACCTCAGGTGGACCTGTTTGCCTCCAGGGAGAATGCGAAGCTGAGGCTGTTCCATGCCCGCCCCCCTCAGCAGGGCTTTCTGCAGGGGGATGCCTTCTCGAGGCCGTGGACCCCGGGCCTCTTCTGCGCCTTTCCCCCGTTCCCCTTGATGCGCAAGGTGCTGCTCAAAGCAAGGAGGGACAAGGCGCAGGTGATTCTGATAGGTCCAGACTGGCCCCGCCTGTACTGGTACCCAGATCTCCTCAGCCTCAGCTCCAGGCTTCCGAGGCAGCTTCCAGCTCGCCCGGACCTGCTCTCAGTCAGTCAGGGGAAGGTATTCCATCCAGACCTTCAATCCCTGCACCTGACGGCCTGGTTCCTGAGCGGCTAGAGTTCCAGGCCTTGGGTCTTTCCGACAAGGTCCTCAACGTAGTTGAGGCGTCCCATAAGGAGTCGACCAGAAAATGCTACGCCTTCAAATGGAAAAGGTTTTCCATTTGGTGTCAGGGCAAGGGCCTGGACCCTTCCTCCTGTTCCTTGGCGAGCATATTGGACTACCTGTGGTCTCTTTCTCAGCAAGGGCTTAGGTCGGCGACCCTTAAGGTGCACCCTGGCAGCCATCTCTGCTTGCAGAGCACGGGCCGGGAAGCAGTTGGTGGCGCAGGAGAAGGTGGTCTGGCGCTTTTTCAAAGGCCTTGATCACATTTCCCCTCCTGTGCGAGAACCTCCACCTCCGTGGGATCTACTGCTGGTACTGGCAAAGCTCATGGGCAAGCCAATCGAACCAATGCACAGGTGTGAACTCTCACCTGTCATGGAAGACCGCCTTCTTGGTGGCTATCACGTCAGCCAGAAGGATGGGAGAGCTCCAGGTGCTCTGCATCGAGTCTCCTTACCTGGTCTTCCCCAGGGACAAGGTTGTCCTGCGCCCCAACCCGAAATTCCTTCCGAAGGTGGTGTCGGAGTTTCACCTTAACCAGGTGTTGACTCTGCCGGTGTTCCCCCAATCATGCCTCGGAGGCGAATATAGGCTCCATACTCCTGGACCCTAGAGGGCACTTGCTTACTATAGGGCCTTGCGGCTAAAATTTGGGGAGAGGTTACGCCAGCTGTTTGTCACCTACGCTGAAACCGCACCTGGTGACCTGCAGCCAAGCGGACGATAGGCAGGTGTGTCACCTCCTGCATAGATCTCTGCTATAAGTTGGGGGCATGGAGCCTCCCAGAGGATAAGAGCTCATTCTACCGCCATACTGCTGCATCGGTGGCTGCTTCCAGGGACGTCCCTATCCAGGAAATCTGCAGGGCTGCTACCTGGAAGTCGGCACACACCTTCATCACCCATTACCACATCGACCTTGAGTCACGCCGGGATGATGGTTTTGGGGCCTCGGTTCTCCAGTCTCTCTTTCCCAAGTAAGTATCGGGGGTGTGCGCCTTGCCTCCCTCCTCCCAGAGAACTGCTAGGAGTCTGCCAGACAGTGTGGATGAACAACATATCCATGTCCCTAGAAATACAGGTTACTCACCTGTAACAGGAGTTCTAGGAATGATATATGTTGTTCATCCACACGACCCACCCGACCTCCCCGGCTCGACAAGCACAACCTGAGCTTCCAGCGGCCAGATCTGGTGTCATGGGAGAGCCGAGTTTTACCACCCGGTGGGTGGGAGGAGCCAGCTTGAAGACCTTCCGGCAAGATTTAAAGTGGCAAGGATACCTGCCAGACAGTGTGGATGAACAACATATACCATTCCTAGAACTTCTGTTACAGGTGAGTAACCTGTATTTCTCTCGTCCGGGCCTTCCGGCCTGTGGCAGGAAAGAACTGAGGCGGTCGCCTGGGACTGCCCCTTTATACCGACATCGTCTGACGCCAGTCACCTGACGTGGGCCGGTCCCTGCCAGGGACTGCTAGCTAGAAATTTTTCCGTGGGGTCCTGCTGCCTGCCGACTTCAGTCCTATATGTAATTACCTACTGCAAGAGCCTTTCTCGAAGATCTACTGTTACGATAAGTTCTTACGTAACTGTACTTTCTAGGAATGGTGTATGTTGTTCATCCACACAACCCACCCGACCTCCCCAGCTTTGACGCACAACCTGGCTTTCAGCGGGCTAGATCCGGTGTCATGGGGCGGGAGCCAAGAGTTTTACCACCTGGGTGGGTGGGAGGAGCCAGCTTGAAGACCTTCCAGCAAGATTTAAAGCGGCAAGGAACCTGCCAGACAGTGTGGATGAACAACATATACCATTCCTAGAACTCCTGTTACAGGTGAGTAACCTGTATTTTGCCGGGGGGGTGGGGTTGTTGGTTATGTGACTTCCCAAGAAACGAACCGGCCTAATGGGTTTTCAGCATTGTGCAGAGTGTGGGGAACCATTTTGTAAAGTTGATCCTCACTTGGTCTGTGTTCCTTGTCTGGGATTTGACCACCTTCAGGCAGAATGCGAAATCTGTAATAATTTTCCTCAGTCGACGCTTGATAGGCGATTGAACCGACTAAAGGAAAAAATGTACGAGAGAAGGCTGCTGACCCAGCTGCGGGCAAAAATTCCTTCTCTCAGAAGGAGAAACCGAAAGAACCAGTTGAACAACTCTCTGACCAGCGTGAAGGTTCCTCGGGGCAGAAACCACCTCTGAACTGGCAGGTTCTGCTAAAAATAAGAAAAAGGAAAAGCACTTGGTTAAGGAACTGCAACCAAAGGTTTCCATCAGTTCCAGCTGCAGAGGCTATAGCAAACGCTATAAGCGTTCTTCAGGTGCTGCAAACCCGGAACTGCGATTCCAGTTCCGCGTCCCGGTTCATATTCCTGGGTTCCTTCTCGGTTCCCAGTTCACTTGAGAGATTTGCTAAGGTTTATGTGGAAGGGGAGGAAGAGGATGATGAGGATGAAGGTTTTGGGGAACCTCTTGAACCAGAGAATTCTCCTGATCCTCACCATCCTGACTCACCTGAGAAGGGAGCGGAGGATTTTGCATCCCATTTCGCTTTTATGAAGCAGGTGGCACAGACCCTCACCCTCTTCACCCAGGAATCCACAGAGGAGGAAGAGGAACCAGACTATATGGAAATGATGAATGTGCCAGCAACAAAAAGGCAGCTGTTTGCCCATCCATAAGTCTCTAAAGAGACAGGCTTCCAAAATATTGCAGAACCCCACTTCCATTCCCCCAGTGGACAAGAGAATGGACAGAAAGTACCAAGTGGCCAAATTTGGGGCAGAATTCCTGTTTGGCCATCCCAGCCATGAAGGTGTGGTGCAGGCTGCTGCATGTGATAAGGCAGGGATTCCCCTGGCATCACATCCACCAGAAAAGGATTCCAGAAAGATGGGCTCCATTACTAAGAAATCTTATTTGGATACTTCTTTGGTCATCAGGCAGGCAGCCTACGTGGCCTGTGTGTCCAGATACCAGAAGAGTCTCTGAAACACTGTTTTGGAAATAGCCAGAGTTTGTCCTGGTCCCATGGTTTCAGACTTGTCCAAAGCTGCAAAAAGGGTCAGAGAAGCTTCCAAATGTCCATTTCGGATGGCAGTGGATGCTAATGACATTGCTGCCAGGCAAATGGCAGCTTCAGTGTCCTTGTGGAGATTTGCCTGGTTCAAACAACATGAAGTCTTGCTGTATTCTGATATATGCAGTTAGCCCCAGCACTTGAACTGCCCTGGAGAGGAAAGAGTTAACTCTATGCATGAGCATAGAATGTTGAGCTTGAGCTCTGTTCAAACCTCTGTCTGCAGCACTTCAAAGTGTGACCATCAGATTCTTTACTCCGCTTAACTGAGCAGTCGCTCCGGAGATTGCTCCTTCACTTGCTCGGTTTGGTAAAATCAGTCGGCTTAATTACCATTTTTCGTTTATTTCTTTTGGCTTCAGATCCCTGTCTGCGGTACAGTAAAGGTTGTAGGTAGTGGACTTAGTTTTATTTGTGTAATTTCTGTGGAAATTGTAAAATCTTGTTGATCGGTCCGGTTTGGATCTGATTGTGTTAGGTTTGTTTTATTTCTTAATTTTTTAGTGTGAGGTACCAGTTCCTATCGGTTTCAAAAACCCGGAATTTTAAATGTTTTTTCTCCACGACCAGTAACACAGTTAGTAACCGATAGAAGGGTCTTACCTGGCTTTTAAGCTATAAAGGGTAAGTTGTTAGCCTGGCCATGTCTGAGAAACCCAAGAAAAAAAAAAAACGGGCCCACTGGGTTTCAATACTGTAGTGAGTGTGGGGATGCCTTTGCTAAGGCAGACCCTCACACCACCTGTGTTTATTGTCTGGGGTTTGACCACTTCGATTCAGACTGCCAAATCTGCAAGCATTTTCCGAAGGCCACCCTGGATAAGAGATTGGGTAGACTTAGGGAAAAGGAGGCTGAGAAGTCCGTTAATCCGGATGGCCAGCCCGATTTGGTTCTGACCAAGCCTGAGGAAGTGCCCACTGACCTGGGCAGTACTCCCACGGGCAAAAAGAGAGCCGATCCTGAGGGGTCGGTTCCGTCAAAGAAAAAGAGGAAATCTGCCGGTTTGGATCCAAAACAGCAACGTCCAACCGCTGGAGAGATACCCAGGGCGATAAGCATTGTAGAATCTCTCAGTCCGGTTCCGTCCGATGCAGCGCCTCTCGGTAGGCGGTCGGTTCTTCCGGTTACGGAATATTGTCCGGATGAGTATTATGAACCAGATTTGGAAGGGGGAGGAAGGGTACGATGAAGATGATGATGGTGTGGAAAGTCTGGATGAGCCTATTGAACCGGACATCTCCCCAGACAGGCCTTCTCATGTTTCCCCTCCCAGGCTTTCCGAGTCCCCATCCCACTATTTGTTTTACAGAAAGGTGACCGAGACCCTCCAGCTTCCTCTGGTTAAAGCTGTTGAGGAACACGAGGAGCCTGAATTTGTAGAAATGGACATCCCAGAGTCCAAAAGGCTGTCTATTCCCCTCCATAAATCTCTTGGGAAACAGACGCAAAAAATTCTCAAAAAAAACCCCCAATTCTTTACCTCCTATGGACAGGAGGTATATGCTGTCATGCTCAGGTACAGAGTTCTTGTTCCAACAATGCAGCCATGTTGGGGTTGTGCAGGCTGCAGCCTGTGACGAGGCTAATATACCTTTGGCTTCACACACCCCAGATAAAGACTCTAGGAAGGTGGATGCTGTGGCCAAAAAACAGTACTTGGCATCCTCCTTGGGACTCAGGCAGGCAGATTATATGGCCTACACAGCCAGATACCAGAAGTCCAGATGGGATACTGTTCTGGAACTGGCTAAGCAGGCTTCCCCCCCAGCTAGCCAATGATCTGGAGGAGGTGGCTGCTGATGGGATTGAGGCATCTAAGATCCAATTTCATGCTACAGTGGACTCAAATGATGTGTCATCACGAGTCATGGCTACATCTGTGTCTCTTCGGAGATTTGCTTGGCTCAGATGTACTAGCCTCTCACAGGGCACTCGGGCTAAGGCCATGGATTTCCCTGTGGTGAGTAATTCTTTGTTTGGGGAGCAGATAGAGAATTACATGAAAAGGATGGATGGATGGATACAGGACCACCTACAGGAGTGCACAGGCCAAGGAAAGGCAGACAACGCCTCAGAAGCAGCAGTCTAGGGGCAGGCCTTTTCACAGGCCTTTCTACCAGGTACAGGCCTCCTCTCCTTTTCCTCAGAGGGGGGTTCTTCAGAGGGAGAGGCAGAAGAGGGGTGAGCAGGGCTGCATCCTCCTTCTAGTCTAAGGCTTCTGCCAAGCAGACACCCTGATGTGTCAGCCCAGGTTCACTCCCCTATTCCAGTAGGAGGCAGGCCGGCTCACTACTTCCAGTCCTGGAAGTCTGTTACCTCAGACAAGTGGGTCCTGGAGGTAGTAAGCCAGGGACTGGCCCACAGCTTCAAAAAATTTCCAAAACTGAGGGTCGGGTCTTCTGCACCTGCAAACATCTCCAAAACCGTTGCCGTAGAGGCAGAGGTTTCCTCTCTGCTGGCTCTCAGAGCCATAGAGAGAGTTCCTACTTCACACAGGGGCAAGGGTCTGTACTCAAGATACTTCCTTACCCCAAAAAAGACAGGGGAGTGGTGGCCATACTTGACTGAAGATACTTAAACAAGCACCGTGTCAAGCCAAGATTCAAAATGGTGACTCTGGGAGTAATTCTTCCCTCTCAGGCCAGGGGATTGGTTAGCCTCCCTGGACCTCAAGGATGCCTACTTTCACATTCCCATCAGGTGCTCCCTCAGAAAGTACCTCCAGTTCGAATTGCCTTCAGGTCATTATCAGTTCAGAGCAATGCTCTTCGGACTAACATCAGCTCCAAAGGTGTTCACAAAATGCCTAGCATTGGTAGTGGCTTTTCTCAGGAGACGTAACATCTCCATTTTTCCATACCTGGATGACTGGCTCATTGTGGGACAGCCCCCCAGACCAAGTCAAGTCAGACCTGCAAGTGAGACAACAATTGCTCACTTCCCTGGGTTTCCTCCTCAGTCTACCAAAGTCAATTCTCAAACCAGTACAACTCCTGACCTTCATAGGGATAGAGTTGGATACTGTCCGAGCAAAGGCTTTTCTTCGTCTGGCAAGGGGAAAAGGCCCTTACAGACCTTGCTTCTTCTTTCCGCTGTCTGGTGTCTTGACCAGCAAGACATTTTCTTCAGCTCCTGGGCCACATGGCTGCTTCCACTGCAGTGGTAGAGAGAGCCAGATTTCAGATGAGGGACATTCAGTTCCATCTGAGGTCCTTTTGATCTCAGAAAAAAAGATCCTCTAACCAAATTGATTCCAGTGACTCAGACTCTGATCCAAGCTCTCCAATTGTGGTTGGATCAGGACACTCTCAGGCAAGGAGTCCCATTCATCAGTCAGACTCATTCAGTGGTGTTAACCACAGATGCTTCTCTGCTGGGGAGCTCACTTAGGTGCCCTCACAGCACAAGGGGTGTGGTCCCCTCAGGAGTCTCTACTTCATATCAATCTTCTGGAACTCAGGACAGTATTCCTGGCTCTCCAAGCTTTCTCAGACTCTGTAAAGAACAAGGTGGTTCAGGTCAGGACAGACACCACCACCACCACCATGTGATACATCAACAGGCAGGGAGGCACTCTGTCTATGGCCTTGTGCATGGAAGCCATGAAGTTATGGTCCCTGGCTTATTCCCTTCAGACATCTCTGGTAGCAGTCCACCTTCCAGGGAAGGACATTGTGCTAGCAGATGCCTTGCGCAGGATTTCTCAGGGCCATCACGAATGGTCCCTGGATCCCCTAGTATTAAAAGTTATTTTTTCAAGGTGGGGCACTCCAGAAATAGATCTCTTTGCAGCCCCAGACAATCACCAACTTTTCCTCTTCTGTTGCAGACCCCCAGTCTTGGGCTCAGTCGCATTGGATGCTCTACATCTGGATTGGGAGGGGACATTTCTGTATGCCTTTCCCCCATTTTCTCTATTATTCAAAGTTCTGGTCAAAATAAGGTCACAATCTTGCAAAGTGATCCTGATTGCTTCAGACCGGGCCAGGCAGCCTTGGCATCCTCTGTTGCTGTCCCTAGCAGTCCATCTTCCCCTATCTCTTCCCAAGAATCACAATCTGTTAACCTCCTCTCGGGAGGATTTGGTACCCCAACCTTCGGTCTCTCAACCTCAAGGCATGGCTCTTGAAGAGTTTGAATATGCAAGCCTGCATCTGTCTCAGGGGGTTCTGGATATTCACAAAGCCTCTCAAAACACTGCCACCAGAAAAACTTACAATGCCAAATGGAAAAAATTCAGCATTTGGTGTTCCAATAAGCAGATTTCTTCAGATACTGCTGATTTGGCTACAGTTCTGGATTACGTGGTTCATCCTAATGGTCTAGGCCTCAGACCAGCTACTCTGAAAGTACACTTGGCAGCTATTTCTGCATTTCTGTCAGTGGGGAAGGCTTCCTCACTGGCATCTCATCCTGTTTTCTGTACATTTTTTTAAAGGATTGCTCCATACCAATCCTCCTTTTAAAGATCCCAGTCCTGCTTGGGATCTTAATGTTTGCATTGCTCAGCTTATGCAACCACCCTTTGAGCCTTTGGCCTCAGCAGAACTTAAGTACTTGACTTGGAAAGCTGTGTTCCTGGTAGCTATTAACTCTGCCAGGTGTATCAGTGAATTACAAGCTCTGTCAGTGGAGCCTGATTTTATCTCATTCCAGATAAGGTGGTCCTTAGAACTAACAGGAGGTTTTTACCCAAAGTGGTTTCAGGTTTTCATCTGAACCAGTCCATGTCTCTCTTCTTCACTGATCATTCTTCTTCAGGGGAAAGGAGGTTACACAGCTTGGATGTTAAGAGGGCACTTAGCTATTACATTAAACGCAATAAGGCACTTAGGTTTGACTGTCTTCAGTTGTTTCTCACTTATAGTGAAGTGGGAAAGGGCAGACCTGCTACTAAGAGGACTGTTGCCAGGTGAATTGTCTCTTGTATACAATTCTGCTGTGAGAAGCTAGGCAGAATACCCCCCACAGGCCTGAGGGCTCATTCAACCAGAGGTACAGCTGCTTCTCTGGCTGCTCTCAGAGATATACCATTATTGGAAATATGCAAAACAGCCCATACATTCACCAAGCATTACTCTCTGGATATCCAGGCTAGGAGTGATGCTAGGTTTGGTACAGCAGTACTGCAGAGCCTATTCCCAAAATAGGTTTGGTCCCTCCTCCGTGGAGGTACTGCTTGGTAGTCTGCATATTGTCTGAATACAAGAAGACTTCATGTTGTTTGAAGAAAAAATTACTTACCTTAATAATTGTGTTTCTTCTAATGGAGTCTTGCTGTATTCTGACCTCCCTCCCTGCCTCCCCTCTCAAAACCTGTTTTTTGGGAAGTGGGCTGGTAGGTACAGTGCTGCGCCTCAGGGGTGTACTTGGCACCCCACCCCCCGGTTTAGAGAGGGGAGTGGGTTATGTTTATGTTGTTTTTGATAGTTACATTATTCACTACCTAGTTTTTGTTATGGAGTTCTCGACTTGAGTTTTTTGGGACCCAAAACATTTGGTTGCCTTTTTGGCTAGTAAATTTACAATTTCCATCTAGCAGGTGTAGTTAGTATTAGCTCATAAGAATCTGACAGTTACACTTGAAAGTGCAGCAGACAGAGGTTTGAACCGAGCTCGAGCTTAACATTCCATGCTCTGGCATAGAGTTAACTCTTTCCTCTCTGGAGCAGTTCAAGTGCTGGGGCTAACTGCATATTGTCAGAATACAGCAAGACTCCATTAGAAGAAACACAATTACTAAGGTGAGTAATTTCTTCTTCTCGCATACCCTCTTTGGGTCCCTGGATGAGGTGCTCCCCCACCTCCCTGCAGACCTGCAAACTACTGTCAGGGAGGTCCAGGACCAAAGCCGCGCTGTTGCGAAGCAGCAGTTCCAGACAGCCATGGACCTTGGTGACTGATTCGCCCAATATGTGGCCACGTAGCTGCCATGCCGTAGAGCTACGCGAATCTCACCTTCACTGCAGATAACACAGCACAAATTGGCAGATGTGCCCTTCTTACAACAGACTTGTTCGGCCCGGTAGGGGCACTTCACCAGGATTGAATAGTCCAACACCACCTTGGACTCTGTGACTTCTGTCCAGAAGGACCATAAGGGCTCCAAACCTTCTAAGAAGAAGCCCCTGTTGCCAAACCTGCCCAGGCTGGCCAGCAGCAGGCCTGGTGCCCAAGTCCATGGCCACAGTCGTCAGGAACCCCGGAGGTTGTGTATCTGGTGGTCCCTCAGCCTGGGCTGCCCTCTGGTTCCAAGCCTGCCCAGTGATGGGATGGCGGTACCCTCCCCACTCTTGTCCTGAACTCCCTTGGGGGGGGCTGGCTCCACCACTTCTTTTCCGCCTGGTCCGCTATTACCACGGACAGGTGGGTTTTGGAAGTTGTCGGCCAGGATCTGCCTCTGGAATTCGAGCAGTACCCACTAAGCCAAGCCCGTGCCCCACAGGAGGAGAAGGTATCCGCAGACACCAAGTTGTCTCTCTGAGAGAGCATAACCCAACTCCTCCAGAAGGAGATAGTGGTCAGAGTCTCAGCCCCCCCCCAGTCAACTCAGGGTTTGTTTCCAGGTACTTCCTGGTCCCGAAATGGACCTCGGGGGGGGGGGGGGCTGGTGCCCCATTCTAGATCTGCACAACCTGAACAAGTTTCTCAGATATCGCACCTTCAGGATGATTACTCTGTCCCAGATCATACCATCTCTCAAGCAGTACGTGTGGTTTTGCTCCCTGGATCTACAGGATGTGTCCTTTCGCGTCCTGATTTGTCTGTCCCACTTGAGATTCCTCCACTTCTGAGCCGAAGGCACCCTCTGCAAGTTCCGGGCCGTGCTGTTTGGCCTGTCATCAGCCCCAGGGTCTTCACAAATGCATTGCAGTGGTGACAGCCCATCTACAGCGTTGAGGGGTCAGAGTGTACCCCTGCCTGGATGACTGGCTTATACCAGGTCCCTCCAGGCAGGAGGTAGAGAGGTCCAGGAACCTGGCCCTCCAGACCTGCATCGACCTTGGCCTCCTAGTCAACGAGGCCAAGTCAAAACTCTTGCCCTTGCAGGTGATCTGCTTCATCGGGGCAGAACTCAACTCTTGCCAGGCTCCCAGTGCACATGGAGGAGGATTTCTCCTCCTTTGCCAGATCATTTGTGGTTGGACACTTGCAGCCTGCCCAGGACTTCTGCGCCTTCTGGACTACATGGCAGCCTGTACCTCCATGGTCCGATGGGCCTTGTGGCATATGCATTCCCTGCAGTGGGAGCTGGCCAGCCATTGGTGTCAGCATCTAGGTTATTTTGACCAGCTGGTCACTGTGACCCAGAAGATGTGGGACGCTCTCCAATGGTGGACCATCCCAGAGAATCTGCAGGAATGGATCCAGTTTGTCTACCCCTAGCTGACGGTCATCCTGATGACCGCCTCTCTCATGGGCTGGGGTGCCCACCTGGGGAAACACAAGAGTCCACAGGCTCTGGACCCCCGAGAAATCCCGGTGCCACATCAACCTGCTGGAGCTCCAAGCAGTCCAGCTGGCGCTGACTGCGTTCACTCTGTTTTTTCTGGGTCAAGAGGTTCAAATCCAGGTGGACAACACCACGACCATGTACTGTCTCAATAAGCAAGGCAGAACACACTTCCTGCCTCTGTGCAGGAAAGCTCTTTGCATATGGACTCTAGTGAGCCGCCTGGAGGCATATCTCCTCGCCATTCATGTGGCAGGAGCCTCCAGTCAGCTGGCAGATGCCCTCAGTCAAGTGGGTGAGGCATCCCATGAGTAAGCTCTCCATCCCAAGGTAGTACACAGTCTGTTCTCCCAGTGGGGTACCCCTGAGGTGGACCTGTTCGCCTCCAGGGAGAACACAAAGCTGAGGCTGTTTTGTGCCCGCCCCCCTCAGCAGGGTTCGCTGCAGGGAGATGCCTTCTCGAAGTCATGGACCTCAGGCCTCTTTTATGCCTTCCCTCCACTTCCCTTGGTCCACAAGGTGCTCCTCAAGGTCAGGAGGGACAAGGCGCAGGTGATCCTAGTGACTCCAGACTGGCCACACCAGTATTGCTATCCCAGACTTCTCAGCCTCAGCAGCAGGCTACCGAGGCGGCTCCCAGCGCACCCAGATCTGCTCTCCATCAGTCAAGGGAAGGTACTCTACCCAGACCTTCAATCCCTGCACCTGACAGCCTAGTTCTTGAGTGGCTAGAGTTCCAGGCTTTGGTCTCTCCGAAGCGTCCTCTCTGTAGTCGAGGCATCTCGCAAGGAATTGACCAGGAAGTGCTATGCCTTCAAATCCATAAGACTCAACTCAACCTCCATTAGATGGTTTAATAACTATCTCACGGGAACGACCCAGCAGGTGAAGGCTGAAGGAGACCTATCACCACTCAAATCTCTCCAAAGAGGAGTTCCCCAAGGATCCATCCTCGGCCCAATCCTGTTTGCCATCTATATCAATAGCATCGACAATAACCTCACCAAAGCCACTGTACACCTGTTTGCAGATGATACAGTATTGTATGTCAGTCACCCCTCTCCCGTAACAGCATGCATAGAGCTACAAGCAGAATTCAACCTATTACAACACCAACTACTGGAAAAAAAACTCCTGCTAAATGCAAAGAAAAAACAAAGGCAATGTTTTTCTCCCCCCAAACACAAGCCGGACACTCCTTCCCAAACAATCTCCCCCACATATCCACTGTCCTTGGTGAAAATCTTGAATATGTTACAAAATTCAAATATCTGGGGGTCTGGGTAGACAGTAGACTGTACTACTTGGATCATCTGGAAGATCTGCTAAAAAAACTCCGTCAAAGGCTTGGGCTGTATTAGAGAATAAAGTACTTTCTCACAAGTGATTCTAAAAAGAAGCTGGTCCAGGCCACATTTCTATCAGTATTAGATTATGCAGATTTCCTATATGGTCGTTGCCCTAACTCATATCTGAGCAAACTGGACACACTTTACCATAGATCCTTGAGGTTTATTACAGATCTTCCTCTCAGCACTCACCACTGCTCGCTTTATGCTGCAGTTGGATGGACCTCACTCCAGTTTAGAAGAGACAGGAATGCCACACTATGGACTTATAGAGCGATATCAAAGATGCTACCAAATTACGTCTGACTGCTTCACACAAATCATATCAAGTAAATATGCCCTAAGAAGTCTAAACTTCATCATGCTTAAAGTGCCCAAATTCAGTTCTCGATATGGTAGATCTGGGATCAGCTATGTCTTATCTGCCTTATGGAATACGATGCAGAAGACCCTGAAAGTGAACAGATACATCTCATTTACATCCTTTAAATATCTGTATTCGAGGCTTATCAAAGAAAAATTTAATTGTTTCCACAAACAGTAGAGTATTCCTAATCTTATCCATCTCCCTCCCAAGATAGCCAACTCACGGAAGGTATCCACCTTTACTAAGAGTCACCACCCCTCACACTCCATGCACCCCTCCTTTCCATCTGCCTCCCCTTAATCCCTTGTCATGTATCACAGCCCTTTACCCCTGTTATACAAATCCCCCAGTGCCGCCCTCCTGCCCTCTTCATAAGGCCCACAGTTTATCCGTTCCACAGTATAGACCCCCACCATCTTCCTCCTCCCCCACCAGCCAGGCACACCACTTCCCGCTCCCCTTCCCCTCACCCCTTATTACCACTACACCTGAATGTAATGTATAGTCTGATTAGAATGTATCCTTAGACTGTGTGTATACTGAATATTCTATGTAGTATCCTAGAGTGTGTGTATATTGATTATTTTTTATGTATCTATGTAAATTGAACCTTGACCTTACCAGGTCCATCTTGCAAATGAGCTGTGCTCAACGATGTTCGCCTGGATAAATAAAGATCTGATTGATTGATTGATTGAAATGGAAGAGATTCTCCATTTGGTGTCAGGGCAAGGGATTGGACTCTTTGACCTGTCCAGTGGCTAGCATCCTAGACTGCCTGTGGTCTTACTCCAAGGGGGGGGGGGGACTTCGGTCAACGACCCCTAAAGTGCACCTAGCAGCCATCTCTGCTTACCGGGCACAGTCCGGTCAGCAGTCAGTGGTGCAAGAGAAGGTGGCCTGGTGCTTTTTCAAAGGACTCGATCACATATCTCCTCTGGTGCGTGAACCACCATCACCCTAGGATCTACTGCTGGTACTGGAAAAGCTCATGGGCAAGCCATTCGAACCGATGCTCAAGTGCGAGATGTCACATGTGTCGTGGAAGACCGCCTTCTTGGTGGCTACCGCATCAGTCAGAAGGATTGGGGAGCTCTCAGTTGAGTCTCCTTATTTGGTCTTACTTAGTGACAAGGTTGTCCTGCGCCCCAAGCTGAAGTTCCTCCCGAGGGTTGTGTCGGAGTTTCACCTGAAACAGGTGATGACTGTACCAGTGTTCTTCACCAGTTACACCTCTGAGGCCGAACACAGGCTCCATATCTTGGACCCGAGGCGAGTGCTCGCATACTACAAGGACTGCATGGCTGGAGTTCGGGTAGAGGTTCACCAGCTGTTTGTGACCTACACTGAAGCAGCACCTGGCAGACCTGCAGCCAAGTGGATGATTGGCAGGTGGCTCACATCCTGCATTGATCTCTGCTATGGGTTGGCAGGTAGGGAGCTTCCCATAGGGCTAAGGGTTCTTTCCACCCACCATACCGCTGCATCGGTGGCTGCTTCCAGGGACGTCCCTATCCAAGATATCTGTAGGGCTGCTATCTGGAAGTCAGCACACACCTTCATTTCCCATTACCACATTGACTTAGTCAGGCCAGCGTGCTGGTTTTGGGGCCTCAGTTCTCCAGTCTCTGTTCCTTAAGTAGGGGGTGTGCGCCTTGCCTCCTTCTTCCCAGAGAACAGCTAGGAGTGTGCCATCAGGTGTGGCTAGAACAACATATTCACGTCCCTAGAAAAACAGGTTACTCAGCTGTAACAGTAGTTCTAGGAGTGATTATATGATGTTCACACGGACCTACCACCTCCCCAGCTTCAACGACAACGCCGGCTTCCAGCGGTAAGATCTGGCATCATGAGCTGAGCCAGGATGTACCACCCGGTGGGTGGGTGGGAGGAGCCAGCTTTAAGACCTTCCAGCAAGAATTAAAAGAGAAAGGACACTGCCATCAAGTATGGATGAACAACATATACCACTCCTAGAACTACTGTTATAGGTAAGTAACCTGTTTTTTTCTTTTTGTTATAACATTACTTAAATAAAATTTAATTGACAAAAAAAGGGCAAGCCATTCAAATGAAGGCACAGGTGTCACATCTCCTACCTGTTGTGAAGACTGCCTTCTTGGTGTCTGTCACCTTCACCAGAAGGATCAGTGAGCTCCAGGTGCTGTTGGTGGAGTCTCACTGTTTGGTTTTCCACAAGGACAAGGTTGTCCTCCACCCCGACCCGAAGTTCCTCCCGAAGGTTGTTTTGGAGTTTCATCTTAACCAGCTAATCAGTCTCCCGGTGTACTTCACCATTCCAACATTGGAGGCCGAGCACAGGCTTCATACATTGGACCTGAGACGAGCAGTCACTTACTATATGGGGCGCATGGCTGGTGTTCAGGGAGAGGTTCTCCATCTCTTTGTCACGTACGCTGAAGCCTCACCTGGCAGCTAAGTGAATGATTGGTGGGTGGATTGTCTCTTGCATTGACCTCTGCTATAGGTTGGCTAGTAGGAAACCTTCTGTAGGTCTTGGGGCTCATTCCACCAGGCATACCACTGCCTCAGTGGCTGCTTCCAGGGACGTTCCCATCCAGGAGATCTGCAGGGCTGCTACCTAGAAACCAGCACACTCCTTAATCTTCCATTACCACATTGACCTTGAGTCATGCCAGGATGCTGGTTTTGGGGCCTCAGTTCTCCAGTCCTTTATTCCTAAGTAGGGGTGTGCACCTCATTCTCTTCCCCCCCACCCAGAGACCTGCTAGGAGTCTGCTGAAGTATGGATAAGTGCACCATATCCATGTCCGTAGAAATGAGGGTTACTCACCTGTAACTGTAGTTGTATGAGTGGTATATGGTGCACATCCACATGACTCTCTTGGCAAGTGGCACATAGATCCTTGCTTTCAGCGAGCAAGATCTGACGTCACAGGGCAGTGCCGAGGAGGATACCACTGAAGTTGGTGGGAGTAGCTTAGCTTAAAGACCTTCCGCCAAGAATTAAAGAGCTGCCTAAGTGTGTAACAGAAGCACTCTTGATAGGGGGATCGATCCCAGCCTTTTCACAGAAGAAAGGGTTCTGAAAGAACTCCTAAAACTGAAGGTGGACAAAGCAATGGGGCCTGATGGAATTCACCCCAGAATTCTAAAAGAATTAAGGGGGGAACTAGTAAAACCACTGGCTACTCTTTTTAATAAATCATGGGAGGATGGTGTGGTACCTGAGGACTGGAGGAAGGCGGATGTCATTCCCTTCACAAAAGTGGGACCAAGACAGAGGCAGGAAACTACAGACCTGTCAGTTTGACCTCTGTGGTAGGGAAAGTGATGGAGTCACTTCTGAAGGAAAGAATTGTTGAGTACTTAGAGGTCAGTGGAGCACAGGACCCAAGGCAGCATGGGTTCACAGCGGGAAGGTCATGTCAGATGAATCTAATTGATTTCTTTGACTGGGTGACCAAAGTAATAGACCAGGGAGGGGCTGTGGACATGGCCTACCTAGACTTTAGCAAGGCATTTGACACAGTCCCACACAAAAGATTAATAATCAAATTAACCAGCCTGGGAGTGGGTCCCAGGGTGGTAGCCTGGGTAAAACATTGGCTGGACAACAGGACACAGAAGGTAATTGTAAATGGAGTCCACTCTGCAGGAAGAGGGGTTACTAGTGGGGTACCGAAGGGTTCAGTACTGGGTCCAGTCCTTTTTTAATGTCTTTATAAGTGACATTGCAGAGGGACTGGAAGGAAAAGTATGCCTCTTTGCAGATGACACAAAGATCTGCAACAGGGTTGATACACAGGAGGCGTGGAAAGGATGAGAAGGGACTTGCAAGGTTGGAGGAATGGTCAGAAGTATGGCAGCTAGGATTCAATGCAAAGAAATGCAAAATAATGCACCTGGGAAACAAGAACCCAGGGAAGATTACACAGTGGGGAGGTTGTAACAACAACAAAAAGGAAAGGGACCTGGGGTAATCGGGATCAGATGACCTTAAGGTTAGCAAGCAATGTGAGAGGCAGTAGGGGGGCTGGGGTGTACTGGGATGCATAGGGAGAGGCATCACCAGCAGAAAACAGGAAGTTGTTGTCCTCTGTACAGACAGTTGGTGAGACCCCATCTGAGTACTCGCCCAGTTCTGAGACCCCATTTCCGCAAGGACATAGGATAGAGGCAGTCCAGAGGAGGGCAACCAAAATGGTGCAGGGTCTGCAAGAGAAGCCATCTGAGGAGAGACTAAAGGAGCTTATATGTATACCCTGAGGAAAGAAGGGAAAGGGGGACATGATAGAAACTTTAAGTACCTCAGTGGAATCAGCGAAGTCCAAGAGGGTAGCATCTTTCAGAAAAGAGACGGCAAGAGCAAGGGACACAATTTAAAGATGGGGGTGGTTCCGGGGCAATGTGAGGAAGTATTTTTCATAGAAAGGGTAGTGGATGCATGGAACAGCCTTCCTGAGGAGGTCGTGGGATCTAAAACTGTGGGAGAATTCAAGAATGCATGGGACAGACATAAGGCAATTCTTGGGGGTAGGAAGAAATAAGCAGTTGGTTAACTAGGATCTGCGGCCTATCCTGTAGGTAGGGAAATGGGCAGACTAGGTGGGCCAAGCGGTCCCTATCTGCCGTCAAAGTCTATGTTTCTATGTATGTGGACCATATACCACTCCTAGAACTACGGTTACAGGTGAGTAACCCTCCTACATGAGGGTGCAGTTTTCCTTTAAGCATGAAGCTGGAGGACTTGGAGCTGGGGGAAACTAGTTACATGGGTTAGAAACTGGTTGCAGTACATCTCAGAGGGTGGTAGTTGGTGGGGTTCTCGGAGGCTAGGCCAGTCACTAGTGAAGACCATACAGGGGGTTGATGCTTCGACTGGTGTTAACATATTCATTAGCAGTATTGCAGACATGAAGACAGGAATATGTCTGTTTGCTGATTACTGAGAGCTATGTGGGAGTGTATACACAGAGTAGGGGAGGCGAGACCTCAGTGAGGACCTGTCTAAGTAAGAGAAATGGTCAGTTATTTTGGCAACTGGGATTCAATACCAAAAAGCGTATGGTAGTGTACTTGGGAGCAAAGGATTCGGAGAACGGTTACTGGCTGGGTAGAGTGCAGTATACCAGGTCAGATGAGAAGGATTTGGCAGTGATCGTGATTGACTGGAAGCACCCAGCATACTGCAAGAAAGCATCAGCCAGTGCAAATCGGATGCTGGGCTGCATAGCCAGGGGTATAAGCAGCAGGAAAGCTAAGATAATTCTGCCACTATACACATCCCTAGCATAGCCACATCTAGAGTGCAGTGTACAGTATTAGTGCCCTTACCTAAAGAAAGACGTCAGCATACTGGGAGCAATCTGGAGAAGGGCAACCAAAATGATCCATGTTCAGCAAGGCAGAACATATGAGGAGAAACTCAAAGATCTCAACATGTACTCCCTGGAAGCTAGAAGGGAGAGGGTGATATGATAAAACCTTTAAGTATCTTAATGGTTTCAACAAGGTGAGCTCTGAGGGTCTTTTCAGTCTTGGAGGGAATTTGACCACTAGAGGGCCCTGCCTCAATCTGGCTAGTGGGAAATTCAGCAAAGAAATGAGGTGGCACTTTTTCATGGAGAGGGTGGTGTCTATGTGGAATGAGTTACCAGAGGAAATAGTCTCCCTGAAGGCAGTGGACAGCTTCAAGAGAAGTTAGGACAGAGCAAAGGGGAAAGTTGCAAAGTAGCGAAGGGGTAATTAGGGGGATGGAGGACATGAGATCGGAGGCAGGATCAGATAATTGTGGGGGGGGGGTCCATCTGTTGACAAGAGGGGTCTGCAAACTCGAGCAGACAACAGCTTGCAAGGCCTTTCTCTGCTGACTTAATTGTATGTTTATACACGAAAATGTATTTTTTTCTGTATGTACAAGATAACTTACTAACGCTTTCCTTTTCTCTTGCTATGTAGGTAAAATTCACAGATTTTAAAGTTGTGAATGTTTTGGCAGTATGCACTATGCCCTTTGAAATAAGATTGCCAGAATTTACCAAGAAAAACAGACCTGTTGCTAGGTATGTTCCATCGCTAGCTGGATTTTATTGTATTTTTCTTTTTTTTCTTTTAATGCAGTGTAAAACCTCACACAGATGCATTCTGAAATTTATAATACTTTGTTTTTCTTTCCGACTTATTTCTGATGTGCAGTTACGAGCCAGAACTTCATCCTGCAGCATCATATAGAATTAAAAGTTTAAAAGCAACATTACAGATTTTCTCAACAGGAAGTATCACAGTGACAGGTAGGTAGCAATTACGACATAAACAGCAAGTATTGTAAGTTGTGGTGTCTAAAGGTTTTTTTTTTTTTCTTTTGTGGTATCTCATGTCCCCTCCATTTGAGAGCTGGGCAGACTGAAGCTTGAAGGGGGTTAATTGACTTGCTCTGGGTGACACAGCAAGTAGTTTTAAGAGAGTTGTTCAACTTGAGGAACACTATGAACAACCTTTAACTGGAAGGTGGGGAAATCTCAAAGAACACAAACCATTTTTTTCTTCCATATTGCTTATTATCCTTCACAGCAGACTGTTGCCTGCGTCGGCCACCCTTATTGGACTCTGAGGGTCTTTTGGGGTCTTGTAGATGTCTTGCATGCCCCGGCAGATCCCCCGGAGCTAGCCCAGAGGCTTAATCCTGCTGCTGCCCCTGTATTTCCTTGTTTACACCCCGTTACCGTGTGGCTCCAGAGCGCGGTAGCCCATGCGCATGTAGGTGTGCATGTGCACCGCGGCTCCAGTGATGGCCCCTTCCGCAGTCCTCCAGCCTAACGCCAGGGCTCCTCGATTGTGGCACCACCCCCCAGCCTCTACCAGGAGGCGACCAAGCACTGATGAGACCCTCAAGCCCTCCTCGAGGAGGAGAGCTGCCAGCCAGCAGCTCAGTCGGCTCCTCATCCCCCTCCCACGCGCCCCAGCTCGTGAACGAACCCAGGTTGCCAGCGTGGCACGAGGTGTTGCATCCAGTGCCTCAACGCTGGGCACCACCGAGCTGGCAACATAAACCATTTTTAATAACCTCACGAATTCGTCAGGATATATTCACCAGTAGTGGTGAACAAGTGGAACAGCCTCCCCATTAATGTGATCAATGCAGAGACACTATCAGGTTTCAGAACACAGTGAGCAGTTTCAGTGGGGTGACTAGGAACAAGCAGGAGGCAGGGAGGACTCCAGAGGGGAAGAGTAATATTCAGCTTAGGATATCATGGCAGACAGGATTTTCAGACAGCCGCCCACCTAGTAAGACCCACTACAAAGTGGTCTGTTTCGGGCCCAGTCATCGTGACTTGATCCTGAAAATGATGTATGCATCTATGATGCAAATATCTAAATTAGATGCATGCGTATTCCCCCCCACCAGCCAAAAAAGGGACAGGTTTTGTAAATGTGTCAGGGCATCTGTAAATATGCTATAGGCATCCCAAAGCATTTGCATGGCTGCAGCATGCATCTGAAATACTGATAGGAGTGCTGCATCCATATCTATGACCCCCCCCCCAGTCTTTCTGTCCTTCTATATCTCTCCACGTTAATGCATCTGGTGAGAGTTAAACGTGGTTCTCCTGGTTGACTCTTGTCACTGTTCGACTATAATATACAGTGGTGTCACCTGGATCAAGCACACTGTGTGAGAAGTCCTATTCAAACAACATGAAGTCTTGCTATATTATGACAAGTGCAGTTTGTCCCACCACTAGAACTGCTCCGGAGGTGAAAGAGTTAACTTCCATGCAGAGCATGGAGCTTAGAGCGCGAGCTCAGTTAAAGAAGCTCTGTTAGGGTGGTTTCAAACCGAAACCGTCAATTCTTTACTCCGCCTCACTGAACAGTCGCTCCGGAGATTCCTCCTGCTGCTCGGTTCATTTCCTCGGTTTAAAACGCTTTTTCTCGGTTGAATTTAACCGCGATTTATTTATTTTAACCTCAAACCGATCGGTTCAAGCTTTCGGTTTGAACCGATCGAATTGTACTTAGACTTGGTTTTAAAGCCTTTTAAGGCTTGTTAGAGTGCGGTTCCCGGTTCTTATCGGTTCTAAAAAAAACGGATTTCATTACGGTTTTTTCCACGACCCGTGACACGGTTTGGAACCAATAAGGGTGTCTTGCCTGGCACTGCCATTAAAAGGGCAAGTTTGTTGGTTAGGCTGGCATCATGTCTGAGAAACCCAAAAGAAAAACCGGGCCCACTGGGTTTCAGCACTGTAGTGTCTGTGGGGAAGCCTTTGCCAAGGCTGACCCACACACTACATGTGTCTATTGTCTGGGGTTTGACCACCTCAATTCAGACTGCCAGATTTGTAAAAATTTCCCTGCAGCCACCCTGGACAAGAGTGGGCAGGCTCAGGGAACGAGAGGCCAAAAAGTCCGCTGACCCGGATGGCCAGCCCGGTTCGGTGCCAACCGAACCGGAGGGAGTGCCCTCTGACCAGGGCGAGACTTCCTCGGGCAAATGAAAAGCTGGCTCTGAGGAGCCAGTTCCAGCAAAGAAAACTAAAAAATCAGCAGGTTTGGAGTCCAAAATTCCTTCTCCAACTGCTGCAGAGATAGCCAGGGCAATACAGATTGTCCAGTCACTGTCCCCGGTTCCCTCCGAACCGCCACTATCTGGCAAAAGGTCGGTTCCACCGGTTCAGGAATATGATATAGAAGAGTTTTATGAACCAGAGGGGGGGAGGAGGATTATGATCAGTGTGAATGTGACTTTGAAAGTCTGGATGTGCCCATTGAACCAGACAGCTCTCCAGACAGACCTTTAGGTGAATCTCCCCCTAGGCTTTCTGAGTCCCCTTCTCATTTTTTGTTTTATAAAAAAGTTGCTGAGACCCTCCAGCTTCCCTTAGAGGAGGCTTTGGATGAGCCTGACTATGTAGAGATGATGGATATCCCAGAGTCCAGGAGATTGTCCATCCCTTTGCATAAATCTTTTAGGAAACAATCAATAAAAATTTTAAAAGCTCCTAATTCTGTGCCTCCTGTAGATAAAAAGATGGACAGGAGGTACACTTTGTCAGGTCCTGATACACATTTTCTTTCACAACAATGCAGTCATGTTGGGGTAGTTCAGGCTGTAGCCTGTGAGAAAGCTAATATTCCCCTGGCTTCACATCCTCCTGACAGGGACTCCAGGAAGATTGATGCCATGGCCAAAAAACAATACATGGCAGCATCCTTGGGACTCAGACAAGCAAACTATATGGCTTATGTTACAGATACCAGAAATCTAGATGGGATACTGTCATGGCCTTAGCCAAACAGGTCCCTGGCCAGCTTGCAAAGGAGCTGGAGCAGGTGGCTCTGATGGTATTGAGGCATCTAAGGTGCAATTCCATGCTGCAGTGGATTCTAATGATGTATCCTCTAGAGTCATGGCTACATCTGTGGCTTTTCGGAGATTGGCCTGGCTCAGGTGTACTACTTTGTCACAGGATACACAGTCTAAGGCTATGGATTTTCCTGTGGTCTAAAGCCCCTGCCAAACAGGCACCCTGATGGGATGCCCAGGGTCGGCTCTCCATTACCTGTAGGGGGCAGGCTGGCTTACTTTGTCCAGGACTGGGAGTCTTTAACATCAGACAGGTGGGTCTTGGAAGTAGTGAGCCAGGGTCTGGTTCTCAGCTTCAAAAAATTTCCAAAGATGAGAGCCAGATCTTTTCCACCTGCAAACCCTTTAGAGACTCTTGCTTTGGAAGCAGAAGTCTCAACCCTCTTGGCTCTCAGAGCTGTAGAAAGGGTTTCTCCCCCACACCAGGGCAAGGGTCTGTACTCCAGGTACTTCCTTACCCCAAAAAAGACAGGAGAGTGGCGGCCTATCCTGGATCTAAGATATCTAAACAAGCACCTTTTAAAACCAGAGTTCAAAATGGTGACACTGGAAATGATTTTATACTCCCTAAGGCCAGGGGACTGGCTAGCTTCCCTGGACCTCAAGGATGCCTATTTCCATGTTCTTATCAGAAGCTCCCATCGAAAGTACCTCAGATTCGAACTGCCCTCAGGCCATTATCAGTTCAGAGCAATGCCCTTCTGCCTCACTTCTGCCCCAAGGGTGTTCACAAAATGTCTGGCAGTAGCAGTTGCTCATCTAAGAAGGCAAAAGATTGCCATTTTTCCCTACCTGGACGACTGGCTCATTGTGGGTCAGTCTGCAGACCAGGTCAAATCACACCTGCTAGTTACCCAGCAGCTGCTTACCTCTCTGGGCTTTCTTCTCAATCTTCCAAAGTCAGTTTTGGAACCTGTCCAGGTACTCACCTTTATAGGCGCAGAACTGGACAAAAAGCAGGCCAGAGCCTTCCTTCCCTTGGAAAGGGTTAGGACCTTAGTGGCCCTGGCCTCGTCCTTCACTCTGCAGGTCTCTCGACCAGCAAGGCATTTCCTGCAGCTCCTAGGACACATGGCTGCTTCCACAGCTGTAGTGCAAGGAGCAAGATTTCGGATGAGGGACAGTCAGTTCCATTTGAGAGCTTTCTGGTCTCAAAGAAGAGATCCCCTATCCAAGTTAATCCCAGTGACTCGAACCTGATCCAGGCCCTTCAGTGGTGGCAGGATCGGAGCAATCTGAGACAAGGGTGCCTTTCATCCTCTGTCCCTCCTTGACCCTTACTACAGATGCATCCCTCTTGGGATGGGAGCTCACATGGGTGACCTCTCCACCCAGGGTTATGGTCCCCTCAGGAATCTCTGCTCCCATCAATCTGTTGGAACTCAGAGCTGTTTTTCTAGCACTTCAGGTTTTTCTGCATCTGTTCAGAACAAGGTGGTACAGGTCAGAACAACAACCACTACAATGTGGTACATCAACAACAAGGGGCACCTCGGTCTTGGCCTTGTGCACCGAGGCGATAAGTTGTGGTCTCTGGCTTATTCCTGAACACTTCTCCTAGCAGTTCACCTCCCAGGCAAGGACAATGTCCTGGCAGATGCTCTCAGCAGGATTTCCCAGGGCCATCACGAATGGTCACTGGATCCCCTAGTACTGGGGATAGTGTTTGCCAGATGGGGCACTCCTCAGATGGATCTTTTGCAGCCCCAGACAATCATCAACTTCCACTTTTTGTTGCAGGCCCCAGTGTTGGGCTCAGTCCCCTGGATGCCTTTCTCCTCGATTGGGAAGGGAAGTTTCTTTATGCCTTCCCCTTCCCTCTCCTGTTCAAAGTACTAGTCAAAATCAGGTCTCAGCCCTGCAAGATGATCCTGATTGCTCCAGACTGGGCCAGGCAGCCCTGGTACCCACTCCTTCTGTCCTTAGCAGTCCGTCTTCCCCTGTATCTCCCCAGGAACCACAATCTGTTAACCTGTGCTCAGGGGAGAGTTTGGTATCCGAATCTCTAATCCCTCAACCTCAAGGCTTGGCTCTTGAGCAATTAAGTTGCTGATCTACAACTTTCTCAAAGTGTTCTCCGAAATCCTGAAGGCTGCTAGGAAGCCTCCACCAGAGACTACCTATAACTCCAAGTGGAAAGGTTTTCCATATGGTGTTCTGGAAGCATATTTCCCGAATCTGCTGATCTACCCACTGTATTGGACTATATGGTCCATCTTAATTCTTTGGGACTGAAACCAGCTACCCTGAAAGTGCACTTGGCAGCTGTCTCTGCCTTCATTTCAGAGGAAGCCCTCTTCTTTCTGCTCACCCTGTATTTTCCAAATTTTTTAAGGGATTGCTTCATACCAATCCTCCATTCAGGGACCCTGCCCCTGCTTGGGATCTTAATGTTTGCATTGCTCAGTTGATGCAACCCCCCTTTGAGCCTCTGTCTTCGGCAGAGCTTAAGTATTTGACTTGGAAAACTGTATTTCTAGTAGCCATCACTTCTGCCAGGCGCATAAGTGAGTTACAGGCTTTATCAGTAGAGACTGACTTTTATTTCCTTTCACAGGGATAAAGTAGTCCTCAGGACTAACAGGAAGTTCTAGGGACATGGATATGTTGTTCATCCACACTCATTGGCAGTATCCTTGCCGCTTTAAATCTTGCCGGAAGGTCTTCAAGCTTGCTCCTCCCACCCACCCGGTGGTATAACTCGCTCCGCCCCATGAGCCAGATCTTCCTTACGCTTGGAGCTCAGGTTCCCTCCTTAACGCTCTCGTTACGACTGGTTCCTATTTCTCCGTTTGCGGATTTAAAAATAATATTTTGCAAAAGACTTCAGTCTTGATCCCTCGCGGCTCGATGGATAAATCGACTCGGTTCGGAGATGCCCATGCGGGCAGAAGATGTCTCGGACGGATCCACACTCCACGTGTGTCTACTGCTTAGGCCTTGAGCACGACCCGCAGGCTTGGCCTGTGCTCATCTTTTCATCCTCACGTCCTCGAAGACCGTGCTGCCCGATTGCAACTGGGCCGTCGAAGCGTTCCCTCGGTGAAGTCCAAGGAGGCCCGGTTGGCGGTGTCCGCGGCGGCGGGCTCGGCGGATCAGCTCGAGCGGATGGTCGCCCTCGAAGAGGAGGCGGCGCGTGCCGTATCTTCCTCGGCCGCGGCATTTATCCCGCTCTCTCTGGGTTCTTCCTACACGGCTTCCTTTAAGGAGCTTTGTCTGTCCCTCTCCTCTAAAGGAGAAGGGCCTGCGTCTGCTGGACCTTATTCTCGGTCCAAAAAGAGGGACAAGGGTAAGTCCTCGTCGGCGCTCTTGGGAGGCGGGAAAGGTCCCTCTCCCGGGCCGTGGGCCGTCGGCCCGGTCGACCGCTCGGCCTCGGCCACTGGCCTCACGGTGTCCCGTCCAGGTCAGTTGACCGAGACTCCCACTGATGAAGTCGAGATTTTTCTGACCCATTAGACGGGCTGTCGCCTTAGCGCCGAATTCCCTCTCCCGGTTCCCCGGAGGAGTTGAGATCCCGTGGGCTCGCCTGCCTCGGTTCGGAGCCCTCGGGATGGACCTTCGAGCCGAAGGGAGTGCCGGTTCCGGCCGACACCTCCCGCCGACCCGGAAATTCCGGGACTCTCGGGTTTGGTCTCGGACTCTTGGCGGTCCAACCGTTCCCCCGTCATGGCGGTCGGTCTCGGCACCCATGATAAGCGCGTGCGCCTCGTCCTCTCTCCTCCTCGGATGAGGGAGGCTCGGCTCAATTACGTCGGCGATACGAGGACCTTATGTTGCAACAGCTCCTCCTGGCCGGGAATAAGCCGACTCGGCGCCTCCCGCCATTAAGTGGCTGTCACCGAACGGCCGACACAACCCCTCGACTTGTCCGAGGCCTATACCCAGGCCGTTGTTCGCCAAACCAGCTGCTCCACGATTCGGTGGAACCTCCGCCTCCACAGCCACCAGTGGGGCTCGACCAAGATTCTCGGTCGGCTAAGGGTTTACCCCATCGGCTGTCAGTTACCCTCACTCCCGACCGACCTCGGCAGGTGAAGGGTGGCTCAGGCCAGAGCAGCTCTTCGAGGACTCTTCCGAGTCGAAATGATTCCTCCTTCTTCTCAAGCGACTGGACTTGGAGTCTTCAGGAGGTCAGCCAATGGACGATAGCCGTCGTCCTTCCTAGGACTGCTTGGCTCATCTCGGAGTCTACCGGGATGGAGCTCGAACCCGTTTCCAAGCGGGCCAGGTATCCCCTCACGGAGATTCTGGACCGAGGGGATTCTCCGACGGAGGCCTTTCCGGTGGCCGAGGCCATAGTGGGTCCGGCACTGGAACTTTGGCAGCGCCTGCTTCCTGCCCTGCGCCTTGGCCAGGATGGCCAGGAAGTATACGGTCCCCGGTTCCTTGTCCGGTTTTGGAACACCCTCTGCTGAGGGTTGGTTACCGACAGCGTTTTCAGCGCGCCCGGCTAGCGCCAGGATGTGGACAAACCTCCTGACAAGGAGTCCAGAAAGTGGACTATGTCGGGCGAAAGTCTCGCTGCGTCCTTCTCGACGCCTTCGTCAGGCCAGTTCGGCCGTCCTCATGGCACATTTTCTCATGCCCTGTTGGGCTCCTGGATGAGGTCATCCCTCATCTTCCGCCGATCTGCAGACTACGGTTAAGCAGGTGCGGGACCAGGGCAGGGCAGTGGCCAAACAGCAGCTCCAGACTGCTTTGGATGTAGGGGACTCATGTCCAGATCGGTGGCGGCCGCAGTGGCTATGTCGGCGGGCTTGGCTGAGGATATCCACCTTTACTGGATACCCAGCACAAGTTGGCGGATGTTCCTTTTGGGGACTGTCCTCTTGACCCTGGGGTGGAAGGTCACCTGCAGAGGATCGAAGTCCAATGCCACCTTGGACTCGGTCTCTTCCGCTCAGAAGGACAAGGCATGAAACCACAGCCTAAGCCCTTTAGTCCTTCTGTGCCCCGGCGCCCGCCCAGCATCGCCAGGGCCAGCAGGCTCGGCCTTGGCATCCCAAACCCAAGCCGCCGGCTTCTCTAACAGGAGGCAGGAGGAAAGGGCCCAGGAGGTCCCTCGGCGGTCCCTCCTCCAAGCCTGCCCAGTGACGGGCTGAGGGTGTCGCCCCATCCCGTCACTCCCTGGGTCCCCTTAGAGGCGGCTCCGGCACTTCGTTCCGCCTGGTCGCTGTTACCACGGACAGGTGGGTCTTGAAGGTGGTGGGAAGAGGCCTGCCTCTGGAATTCGAGCAGGCACCACCCTTCAGAGCCGTCGCCCCTCGGGGGGCTTCGGGATCCCCAGCCTCACTGGCGGCTCGTCGAGCCGACATCACTCTCCTCCTCCAGAAGGAGGTGGTAAGAGAGGTGGTGGACCCTCCTTCAGACCCAGGGTTTGTGTCCAGGTACTTCCTGGTTCCGAAACGGACGGGGGGCTGGCGCCCCATTCTCGACCTACACGACCTAAACAAGTTCCTAAGGTCTCGAACCTTCAGGATGGTCACTCTGGCTCAGATAATACCATCCTTGGAGCAGCGGTGGTTCTGCTCTCTGGACTTGCAGGGCAGCGTTTTTCCGTCCCTATCCGTCCGTCTCACCAGAGATTCCTTCGCTTCCGGCGGAAGGATCTCTTGATTCCAAGCCATGCCCTTGACTTGTCTCCAGCTCCCAGGGTCTTCACCAAATGCATGGCAGTGGTGACAGCATTCCTCTGCGACGCCGAGGGGTCGGGTGTCCCTTACCTGGACGACTGGCTGATAGCAGCTCCTCCAGGAAGGAGGCGGAGTGGTCCAGAGATCTGGCCTCCAGGTCTGCTCTCAACTGGGCCTCCTTATCAACGAGGCCAAGTCGGAACCGAGCCGAAGCAGGTGATTTTATTCATCGGCGCAGCTCGACTCTCTTGAGCCAGAGCGCGGCTCCGCGGACAGGGCCGAGGTTCTTTCCTCCTTTGCCCGATCATTTCTGGTTGGGCAATTGCGCCCTGCCCGGGACTTCCTGCGCCTCCCGGGTCTCATGGCGGCCTGTACCAGCGTGGTCCGTTGGGCCCGCTGGAACATGCGTCCCCTTCAGTGGGGACTGGCCAGCCAGTGGTCACAACGCTGCGATCCCTTGGACCAGCTTGTGTCGGTGACACAGGGGATGTGGAATGCTCTCCAGTGGTGGACCGTTCAGATCATTTGCAGGAGGGCATCCCGTTCGTCCGCCCGAGCCGACGGTCTCTCTGTCGACCGATGCCTCTCTGATGGGTTGGGGTGCCCATCTGGGGAACACGGGCTCATGGCCTCTGGTCCCATGAGGTCCCGATGCCACATCAACCTGCTGGAGCTCGGCGGTCCGCCTAGCTCTCACCGCCTTTGCTCCGTTCCTCCGGGGTCAAGTGGTCCGAGTCCAGACGGACAATACCACGACCATGTACTATCTAAACCGCCAGGGCGGGGACGCTCCATGCTTCTATGCAAGGAAGCTCTCCGCATTTGGTCACTCGTGCGCAGCCTGGAGGCGGATCTCCTAGCCATTCACGTGGCAGGAGCCTCCAACACCCTGGCCGATGCCCTGAGCTGGATAGGGGCTGCATCCCACGAGTGGTCTCTCCTGCCGGAGGTAGTACAGCATCTGTTCTCCCTTTGGGGCACACCTCAGGTGGACCTGTTTGCCTCCATGGAGAGCAGCGAAGCTGAGTCTGTTCCATGCCCGCCCCCTCAGCAGGGCTCGCTGCAGGGGATGCCTTCTCGAGGCAATGGACCCCGGCCTCTTTCGCCTTTCCCCATTTCCCTTGATCCACAAGGTGCTTCTCAAGGCGAGGAGGGACAAGGCGCAGGTGATTCTGATAGCCCCAGACTGGCCTCGCCAGTTCTGGTACCCAGATCTCCTCAGTCTCAGCTCCAGGACTCGCGGCAGCTTCCAGCTCGCCCGGACCTGCTCTCAGTCAATCAGGGAAGGTGTTCCATCCGGACCTTCAATCCTGCCTGACGCCTGGTTCCTGGTTCGGCTGGAGTTCCAGGCTTTGGGTCTTTCCGACGAGGTCCTCAATGTAGTTGAGGCGTCCCGTAAATTCGACCAGAAAATGCTATGCCTTCAAATGGAAAAGGTTTTCCATTTGGTGTCAGAGCAGAGGGCTTGGACCCTTCCTCCTGTTCCTTGGCAAGCATCTTGGACTATTTATGGTCCTTTCTAGTCAAGGGCTTAGGTCGGCGACCCTGAGGGTGCACCTGGCAGCCATCTCTGCTTACCGGGCGCGGGCGGGAAGCAGTCGTGGCGCGCAGGAGAAGGTGGTCTGGCGCTTTTTCAAGGCCTTGATCACATTTCCTCCAGTGCGGGAACCCCACCTCCGTGGGATCCTGCTGGTACTGGCAAAGCTCATGGGCAAGCCATTGAACCTATGCACAGGTGTGCTCTCTCACCTGTCGTGGAAGACCGCCTTCTTGGTGGCTATCACGTCAGCCAGAAGGATGGGAGAGCTCCAGGCGCTTTCCATCAGTCTCCTTACCTGGTCTTCCACAGGGACAAGGTTGTCCCTGCGCCCACCCGAAATTCCTTCCGAAGGTGGTGTCGAGTTTCACCTTAACCAGGTGTTGACTCTGCGATGTCTACCCCAATCACACCTCGGAGGCAGAATATAGGCTCCATACTCTGGATCCCTAGAAGGCTCGCTTATTATAAGGAGCACGGCTGAAATTGGGAGAGGTTCGCCAGCTGTTTGTCACCCTACGCTGAAGCCGCATCTGGCAGACCTGCAGCCAGCGGACGATAAGCAGGTGGGTAACCTCCTGCATAGATCTCTGCTATAAGTTAGCGGGCATGGAGCCTCCCAGAGGGAAGAGCTCATTCTACCCGCCATACTGCTGTGGTGGCTGCTTCCAGGGACGTCCCTATCCAGGAAATCTGCAGGGCTGCTACCTGGAAGTCAGCAAACACCTTCATTACCCACTACCACTCGACCTTGAGTCACCTGGGATGCTGGTTTTGGGGCCTCGGTTCTCCAGTCTCTCTTTCCCAAGTAAGTATATGGGGTGTCGTCTTGCCTCCCTCCTCCCGGAGAACTGCTAGGAGTCTGCCAATGAGTGTGGATGAACAACATATCCATGTCCCTAGAAATACGGTTACTCACCTGTAACAGGAGTTCTAGGAATGGTATATGTTGTTCATCCTACGACCTACGACCTCGACTTCGGCCACAACCTGAGCTTCCAGCGGGCCAGATCTGGCGTCATGGGGCGGAGCCGAGAGTTATACCACCCGGGTGGGTGGGAGGAGCAAGCTTGAAGACCTTCCGGCAAGATTTAAAGCGGCAAGGATACTGCCAATGAGTGTGGATGAACAACATATACCATTCCTAGAACTCCTGTTACAGGTGAGTAACCTGTATTTTTTGCCTAAGGTGGTTTCGGATTTCCACCTTAACCAATCTATTTCACTTCCAGTGTTCTTCACTGACCATTCCTCCTCTGGTGAGAGGAGGCTGCACAGCTTAGATGTTAAGAGGGCCCTAAGTTGCTACATAGAGCGTACCAAGGGTCACAGGTTTGACTCCCTCCAACTATTTCTCACTTATGGTGAGGTTGGGAAAGGGAGACCTGCCACTAAGAGATGCATTGCCAGGTGGATCGTTTTTTTGTATCCAATTTTGCTATCAAAAGCTGGGTAAGGTTCCCCTCAGGCCTGAGGGCTCACTCTACCAGAGGTACAGCTGCATCTCTAGCTGCTGCTAGAGACATCCTTATCTTGGAGATATGTCAAGCAGCTACTTGGAAAACAGTACACACTTTCACCAAGCATTACTCCCTGGATATTCAGGCCAGGAGGGATGCTCGGTTTGGCACAGCTGTGCTTCAGAGCCTATTCCCTAAGTAGGTTCTGTCCCTCCTCCATGGAGGTACTGCTGTGGAGTCTGCACTTGTCATAATATAGCAAGACTTCATGTTGTTTGAAGAAAAAATTACTCACCTTAGTAATGTTGTTTCTTCTAATGGAGTCTTGCTATATTATGACCTCCCCAGCCTGCCCCTCTCAGAACTTCTACTTTGGGTATGGGGTGGGCAGTCCACTGTTGGCATTTATTGATGCCCTCTTTCATGTTTGGGTGTTGTGTTTATTTAGTTATTTATCTTATTTTTCTGGTCCACTGACTTGAGTCTTGGTGTTGGGACCAGGAAAATGTGTGAATATGTTAGTAGCCAGTTGGCTAGTGTAGGTTATAGCTTCCACACAGAACCTTAGTGAGTTTTTGCTCGTAAAGATCTGACGGTTTCGGTTTGAAACCACCCTAACAGAGCTTCTTTAACCGAGCTCGCGCTCTAAGCTCCATGCTCTGCATGGAAGTTAACTCTTTCACCTCCAGAGCAGTTCTAGTGGTGGGACAAACTGCACTTGTCATAATATAGCAAGACTCCATTAGAAGAAACAACATTACTAAGGTGAGTAATTTTTTCTTTTTGTGCATGATAAATTACAGTAATGACCATTAGATTACACAGAGTTCCTGCAGTATCTCACAAGAAGGTATTACAACAGAAAATGCGATGAGTGCTTGATCTTGCGAGTGGCACAGTACTTGTCAGCTGTCTCTGATTTTGCTTCACATATTTCATAGGTCCCATCTACATTTGATATTTTTGCCACTGAAACCTACAAATTGGAACATAAGATTGATGCCAGACGTTAGTGTTGTAGTCTGGCTCTTCAAAAAATGCTTTTAGCACAAAGTCACTTACACTAACAGCTGTATAAGCTGATATTACTCTTTATATCTCCAATCTTTTTTAAGCCTTGTCTTAGATTTATGAGGCATAGGTTGAGAGGTGTGGGCTGCACACTTGTCCAGACTCAGACTGCACATTTTGATATTTATAGAGATCCATTGTTGGAAGTTGCCTGTTTGCAAATTCATAACTTCCCTGGCATATTTTAAAATCTGCTGAAATGCACAAACAGTATTGTGTCACAGGAGACTCCATGCCCATAACATGCAGCTCAGAAATGTGCATTTGTAATTCGTATGTGGGCTCAGGCTTCTAATTCCAAACCACACATCTACAACTGCTAGATCATGAAACTGTATTCTGACACCTCAGAACAGGATTTGGAATAGATGAAGTTACTTCTTTGTAACTGTGTTTCTTCTAGAGTTATTAATCTGTAGCTACAAGCATTGGGTCATTACCTGCAGGACAAGCCAGCAGCCAAAAACCTCCCATTGCATTCAACCCACAGCCGCACGCACACCTCCAGTTTTCCGACACAGGTCCCGCCAACCATCAGATCTTTTCCACTTAAGGGAGAAACACTTGCAAGTCGTTAGAACACTAAGTATGCCAAACCCCATTAGTTCAGACAGGAGTTGGGTGTGTGGCTATAGAGGAATTATTATGGAAGAAATAGTTACAGATGGATAACTCAAAAAAATATTCATCAGTAGCTACACACGTTGCATTGACTGCCAAAGTCTGTTATTCCAGGACTGAAGGTCCTCTCTTTGCTGTATAGTGAATGTGAGGGTAGATGCCCAAGGTGCTACTTTGCAGATCTCGGTAAAGGGGATAGACCTGGAGGCTACCATGAATGAGGCAGTCTCTGCACCCTCCCCCACCCTACCCCTGTTGGAATGGATGCATAGTCCCTTGGGGACAGGGCACATGACAACCATCTATCAGTTGTTGGAAACTGTCCAATGAGACAGGGTCTTTTTAGCCACAAGGCAGCCAGTGATATGTGCCCCCACAGGTGTGACAAACAGCTGCTTAACTTGGGTCTCTGGGATCTGTTCTGTTGAGATAGAAGTTTAGTGCTCGTTTAACACTCATATGGTGAAGGATAGGTAAACCTCTGATGGCATGAGGACTAGGGAAGAAGACTGAGTGCAGTAGTCCAGTTAATATGGAACTCTGTTAGGTAAGAACGTAAATGAGTTCAAATGACTGCCTCATCTTTATAAAAAAATTTAGGTAGAGTAATGCTAAGCACCGGAAGCTCACTTTTTTTGGCTAATGTAGTAGCCACTAAAAGATCAGTTTTCCAAGTCAAAGGTCTCCATATTTGATGGCTGGCACAGGCGCAAACGTGATTAGTGCCGACACCTACCTGGGTTTGTGCTGGCACTCTGGGCAGGGCCGTATTCAGAAGCCACTCAGCACTGTCCAAACCCAGCAACACCAAGGTGCTACCTATACCGCTGCACCTATGCAAATGAGGGTAGCAGCCTATATGGTCAAGTACTATTGAGCAACTTAATAATACTGCTCCCATGTAGAGCGAGTGGGGAAAAAAAGCTATGAATAGGTATAGCGAGTGTAGCGCTGAGGGATACATGCTACACTCGCAAGACAGAGGATAAAAGAATTGATTTAGCCAAACCCTGTTGAGCTGGCCGTGTGGTGTAGTGGCTTGAGCCACTGCTCTTGGAGCCTGTGGTGCCAGGTTCGGATCCTGGTGCACGCAGTTTCTTTGCTTTCCGGGGGGAGTTTCTATATTTTCTAAGTCTGCTCCCTCAGGAGTTGAGAATCCTTATGTTGGGGAGTGCATATGAAATGAAATAAGAAATGGAGCATATATTTAGAGGACCGTCACTGTTTGCGGCGTGCTCTCTAAAGGGAAGTTGCCCTTTTGTCTCGGGTGATTGTTTCATCGCTATGATGAGCAGTGCGATAAGGGACTTGCCCTTATTACATAAAACCGCAAATGATGGGTTTCTCATGCATACCGGTGTCAGGAGGTCTAAACCTCACTCTCAGGTTCTTGGCAATAATGGGCATGCAAGGAATCACAGACACGTTGCATAAGAGTAATAACGCTTGTTTATTACTACCAAAAGGATAATCACAGTTGCCCTAAGCAGTTCTTACCAATAGGAACTGGGAGCCAGTGCTAAGCGTTCCCTATACATCGAGGAATCTCCATGTCTCCTGGGGTCGCCGAGGTATAAGACGTAATGTCTTATATACCTATGATAATTACCATGGTTACTGTAAGACAGAAACATTTCTGGTTACAGAGGTGAGCCCTATTGGCTAAACTAGAGGTGGCTCCTCAGTCCAAGATAACATTATACAATTCTGTAGTAGTCATCACTTTGTAGAAACAGAGGTACAGTTTGTACATAGCCGTGTAATAATACAAATCATCAGAAGATGGTAATGCCGACTCCTATATCATAATCATTACAGGGATACAGATGTCCTAACATCTTGTAAGCAAGAAATACATGTGTATATTGGAAAGTAAAGTATATAACAATAATGTGCACACATATCCTGACATGTACTCTTATACGGTAGGTGCCCTTAGCCCTATATGTTAGTATAACATATACCTAAATGATAGTTGTCTAGAGGTGTACCTCTGGGGTTACCAATAAAAAAGTGCGGGACTCATATATTACACTTATTGCTTCAAGGGCAACACAGCAAGAGTAGGGAAATGGAGAGGGAGCAGGGGCAGTTTACAGACTCGACGCGCAAGCCTTGTAAAGGAACTCCAGCTGCTCACAGTGTTGGTGTAATGTGCGCCATAGGCAGCAGAGCATAATGAGAAGTATCAAGAATGCTTGAATAATAACAAAACCTTTAAAGGTAATCTTTGAGTGTTAGTAAGTGCACTATTTATATCACCATCATTAATGAGTGCAAGGACAGCTTCATTAGCTTTTGAAACATCGTGGGTGAGGTGGGTGTCTCTTCTCTCTAAAAGTGATTTTAAGATCAGAGTGAGAGGATCTGTGTGTACATTAAAATAAGGTAAATACTCTGAAAGAGTGAGCAGGTAATCAGGGTTACCATCAATGATATCAGCGTCCATAAGGGGGACGGGGGTAATAACTGTTTGCCCAATAACTCTCTTCTGATGGGGGAACGAAACGAAAGTTTGAAGTATCAATAGAACATGTCTGTAAACCATAAGTGTATGACTTATAGTTTGTAACTATGCAATATTCACCATCTGAATTATATTGCATTTTCACTGTAGGCAGTCTCCATTTTTGCAACTGTACTGGGCAAGTATAAGTCAGTTTTGAAATCCGTGATGACATGCGTTGAACCTCCTCCCTGTAGGAATGGTATAACTTGGAGTCGTCTGGAGCAGATGTCAAGTCCTGGTTTTCTGTACCATTAGTGGTGATGTCATCGTCCATAGAAAAGGACCACTCGATACTGTCTGGGGAATAGCCACATACAGGTTTAATAACATCAAATACGTCACATTGACACAAATAAATATACCCTTTTCTAGGGACATGGATATGTTGTTCAGCCACACTTTCTGGCAGGTATCCTTGCCGCTTTAAATCTTGCCGGAAGGCCTTCAAGCTGGCTCCTCCCACCCACCCGGGTGGTAAAACTCTCGGCTCCGCCCCATGACGCCAGATCTTCCTTACCGCTTGGAAGCTCAGGTTCCCTCCTTAACGCTCTGCGTATAAGACTGGTTCCTATTTCTTCGGTTTACCCGAAATAACTTTTAAGGTTTTCAAGACTTCGGTCATTTATTTCCCTCGCGGCTGCGATGGACAAATCGACTCCCGGTTTTCGGAGGTGCCCATGCGGGCAGAAGATGTCTTGGACGGATCCGCACTCCACGTGCGTCTACTGCTTAGGCCTTGAGCACGACCCACAGGCCTGCAACCTGTGCTTTTCCTTCTCAGTCTACGTCCTGGAAGAGTGCGCCGCCCATTTACAACTTGGGTGCCCCGAGAAACATTACCCGCTGGTAAAGTCGAAGGAGGCCCGTTTGGCGGTTTCGACGGCAGCTGGCTCGGCGGAAAAGCTCAAGCAGATGATCGCCCTCGAGGAGGAGGCGGCGCAGGCCGCATCTTCGTCTTCCTCAGCCGCGGCCTTTATCCCGCTCTTTTTGGGATCCTCCTATTCAGCTTCTTTTAATGAGCTCTGTCAGTCCCTTTCAACCAAGGGAGAGGGACCAACAACTTCAGGACTTTCCTCTGGTCCAAAAAGAAGGACTCCAAGGTAAGTCCCTCTGTCGACAGCTCTTGGGAGACGGAGAGGTCCCCTCCCCAAGTAGTGAGCCACCGACTTGAGTGCGACTCTGGCAAGCCACACTGGCCTCACGGTGTTCCCCGTAAGGTCAGTTGACCGAGACCAGTCGCGACGCAGTCGGATTTTTCTCGACCCGTCCGGATGGTTTGTCGACCAGTGAAGCAGAACCTCCTCCCCAGTTCCCACGGCGGAAATCGAGGTTACCGTGGGCTTGCCTGTGCCTCCGGTTCCGGAGTCCATGGTTGAAACTTCCGAGCCGAGAGGAGAGCGGGTTTCCCCCGCCCTGACCCAGAACCCTCCTCGGAAACGCCGAGGTTCTTGGTCTCAGTCTCGGACATCTTCTCGGTCCAGCCAATCCCGCCGACATAGTCGGTCTCGGTACCATAGTAAGCGGTGTCGCCTCTCGTCCTCGTCTTCCTCCTCGGACGAGGAGAGACTTCGACGCAAGTTGCGTCAGCGCTTCGAGGACCTCATGTGGCAACAGCTCCTTCTGTCTGGGGAGCAAGCCGACGTCGCCGCCTTCCCGCGCCATCAAGTGGCTGTCACGGGCCCGAGGCAACCCCTCCCCTAGCCGAGGCGCCTACTCCAGGCCTGTTGCTCGACCGAGCCGGCTGCCCCACCGATTCTGGTGGAACCTCTGCCTCCACAGCCAAGGTGGGGCCCCGACAAAAATTCTCGTTCGGCCCAGGGCCTGCCCATAGGCTGTCTGTCACCCTCACTCCCGACCGCCCCTCGGCAGGTGGAGGTGGCTCAGAGCCAAGAGCAGCTCTTTACGGGACTCGTCCGGAGTCTGGCAGCGATTCCTCCTGTTCTCCAGGCAGGTGGGCCTGGGAGTCCTCGGTCAGTGCGCTGGGCGATAGCCCATTGTCCTTCATGGGTTTGCTTAGGCTCATCTGGAGTCCACCGGGATGCAGCTCGAGCCCATATCCAAGCGGGCCAAGTACCCCCTAACGGAGATATTGGACAGAGGGGATTCTCCCATGGAGGCCTTTCCGGTGGCCGAGGCCATTGTCGGCCCGGCCTTGGAGCTCTGGCGGCGTCCTGCTTCCTGCCCTCGCCGGCCAGGATGGCGAAGTATGCCGTCCCTACCGGTTCCCTGTCCGGGTTTTCGGAACACCCCTCAGCCGAGGGGTTGGTTACCGACAGCGTCTTCTGGCATGCCGGAAGTGCCAGGGACGTGGACAAGCCTCCCGACAAGGAGTCCAAGAAGTTGGACTATGCCGGGTGCAAAGTCTACACTGCATGCTCCCTTGGCCTTTGTCAGGCTAGCTCGGCCGTGCTGATGGCACACTTTTCTCACGCCCTGTTGGGCTCCCTGGACGAGGTAGTCCCTCATCTCCTGGCTGACCTGCAGACCACGGTCAAGCAGGTGCGGGACCAGGGCAGGGCAGTGGCCAAGCAGCAACTTCAGACTGCTCTGGACATCAGCGACTCGTGCCAGGTCAGTCGCAGCCGCAGTGGCTATGCGCCGTCGGGCATGGCTGAGGATATCCACCTTCACAGCGGATACCCAGCACAAGTTGGCGGATGTCCCCTTCTTGGGGACCGAACTCTTCGGCCCTGGAGTGGAAGGTCACCTCCAGAGGATCGAAAAGTCCAATGCCACTCTGGACTCGGTCTCCTCCGCCCAGAGGGACAAGGGCAGCAGACCGCAACCCAACCTTTCGTCCGCCTGCCCACGCACATCCGGCCCAGCAAGACAGGGCCAGCAGGCCGCACTTGGCATCCCAAACCCAAGCCTGCAGCTTCCTCTTCCAGGAAGCAGGGAGGTAAAAGCCGGAGGTCCCTCGGCGGTCCCTCCTCCAAGCCTGCCCAGTGTACGGTTGAGGGTGTGCCCACAACCTCATCATCTCCACTCTCAGGTCCCCCCGTGGGGAACGGCTCTGCCACTTCTTTCCGCCTGGTCCGCTATCACCACAGACCGGTGGGTGCTGGAAGTGGTAGGAAAGGGCCTGCCTCTGAAGTTCGAGCAGGCCCCGCCCTTCCGAGCCGTCGCCCCCCCCAGGGGGCCTCGGGGTCTGCAGCCTCGCTGTCGGCTCGCTGAGCCGACATCACACTGCTCCTCGAGAAAAAGGTGATCAGAGAGGTGGCGAACCCTTCCTCTGACCCGGGGTTTGTGTCCAGGTACTTCCTGGTCCCAAAACGGATGGGGGGCTGGCTCCCCATTCTCGACCTGCACGACCTAAACAAGTTCCTAAGGTCTGGGACCTTCAGGATGGTCACTCTGACTCAGATAATACCATCCCTGGAACCAGGCATGTGGTTCTGTTCTCTGGACCTACAGGACGTGTTCTTTCACGTCCCTATCTGTCCGTCTCTTAAGAATTCCTTAAGCTCCGGCGGAGGGATCCTTTATGAGTTCGAGCCATGCCACTAATGCCTCTCGTTCCCAGGGTCTTCACCAAATGCATGGCAGTGGTGACAGCATTCCCTCACGGCGCCGAGGGGTCCGGGTGTACCCATACCTGGACGAATTGGCTGATAGCAGCCCCCTCCAGACAGGAGGTGGAGTGGACTGGATATCTGGCCCTCCAGGTTTGCTTCAGATCGGCCTTCTCATCAGCAGAGTCGGAACTGGGACAAGCACGTGATTCTTTCATTGGGGCAGGCTCGACTCTCTTGCGAGCCAAACCACGGCTCCCCCGGACAGGGCCGAGGTTCTTTCCTCCTTTGCCCAATCCCTATTTCTGGTTGGGCAGCTAGCATATGCGACATCCTCTTGCGCCTCTCCTGGGTCTCAGTGGCGTCCTGCACCAGCGTGGTCGTTGTTCGCTGGCACATCACGTCCTTCGGTGGGGATTGTAGCCAGTGATGGTCACAACGCTGCGATCCATTGGATCAGCTAGTGGCAGTTGCCCAAGGATGTGTTAACGCTCTCCAGTGATGGTTCGTTCAAGCTCATTTGCAGGAGGGCATCCGTTTGTCGCCCGAGACAACGGTCTCTCTCAAACCGATGCCTCTCTGATGGGTTGGGGTGCCCATCTGAGGACAAAGCGTCGGCCTCTGGTCCCCTGGAGTCGATGCCACTGTCAACCTGCTGGAGCTTGAGCGGTTCATCTAGCCTCACACTTCCTTTGCTCCCGTTTCTACTGGTCAAGTGGTTTCAGGTCAGAAGGACAGTACGACCATGTACTACCTAAACCGCCAGGGGCGGGGCCGCTCCATGCCTCTGTGCAGGAAGCTCTCGCATTTGGTCACTCGTCTCGCAGCCTGGAGGCGATCTCTGGCCATCCATGTGGCGGAGCCTCCAACACCCTGGCCGATCCCCTAAGCCCGGATGAGGCTGTGTCCCACAGTGGTCTATCCTGCGGAGGTAGAAAGATCTGGGCATTCTCCCACTGAGGCACACCTCAGGTGGACCTGTTTGCCTCCAGGGAGAATGCAGAAGCTGAGGCTGTTCATGCCCGCCCCTCAGCAGGGCTCGCTGCAGGATGCCTTCGGGCCGTGGACCCCAGGCTCCTTCCCCTGCCCAGTTCAATGATCCACAAGGTGCTACTCAGGCGAGGAGGGACAAGGCGCAGGTAGATTCTGGTGACCCCAGACTGGCCCCGCCAATGCTGGTATCCAGATCTCCTCAACTCAGCTCCAGGCTCCCGAGGCAGCTTCAGCTCCGCCTGGACCTGTTATCGAGTCAATCAGAAGGTGTTCCATCGAACCTTCAATCCCTGCACCTGACGGCCTGGTTCCTGAGCTGCCAGAGTTCCAGGCCTTGGGTCTTTCGACGAGGTCCTCAATGTGTGAGGCGTCCCCAAGCAGTCACAACAGAATGCTATGCTTCAAATGGAAGAGAATTCTCCATTTGATGTGGGCAAGGGCCTGGACCTTCCTCCTGTTCCTGGCAAGCATCTTGGACTACCTGTGGTCCTTTCTCAGCAAGGGCTTAGGTCGGCGACCCCTAAGGGTGCACCTGGCAGCCATCTCTGCTTCTGACGCGGGCAGGAAGCAGTTGAGAGCACGAGAGATGGTGGTCTGGCACTTTTCAAAGGCCTGATCACATTTCCCCTCCGGTGCAAGAACCTCCACCTCCGTGGGATCTACTGCTGGTATTGGCAAAGCTCATGGGCAGGCCATTCGAACCAATGCACAGGTGTGACATCTGTCATATGTTATGGAAAACTGGCTTCTTGGTGGCTATCACGTCAGCCAGAAGGATGGGAGAGCTCCAGGTGCTTTCATCGAGGTCTCATATCTGGTCTTCCACAGGACAAGGTTGTACCTCGCCCCCTGAAATTCGCCTTCCGAGAAGGTGGTGTCGGGTTCACCTTTACAGGTGTTGACTCTGCCGGTGTTCTACCCCAGTCACACCCGGAGGCCGGATACAGGCTCCATACTCTGGACCTAGAAGGCGCCGCTTACTATAAGGAGCGATGGCTGAAGTTCGGGAGAGGTAGTCAGCTGTTTGTCACTCACGCTGGAAGCCACACCAGCAGACCTGCAGCCAAGCGGACGATAAGCAGGTGGGTCCCTCCACCATAGATTTCTGCTATGGGTTGAAGGGCATGGAGCCTCCCAGAAGGATAAGAGCTCATTCTACCACGCCATACCGCTGCATCGGTGAGCTGCTTCCAGGGGCGTCCTATCCAGGATATCTGCAGGGCTGCACTAGAAGTCGGCACATACCTTTATAACCCACTACCACCGACCTTGAGTCACGCCGGGATGCTGGTTTGGGGACACGGTTCTCAGTCTCTATTCCCTAAGTAGAAATTATGCCTTGCCTCCCTCCTCCCGGAGAACTGCCAGAGTCTGCCAGAGTGTGGATGAACAACATATCCCATGTCCCTAGAAATACAGGTTCTGGGGACATGAATACGATGACCATCCCACCTCATGTAACATACAGCTTCATCTTGCGGAAGGTCTTCAGCTTGCTCCTCCCACTTACCGGGTGTTATAACTCAGCTCTCCGCCCATGACGCCAGATCTTCCTTACCGCTTGGAAGCTCAGGTTCTCCTTAACGCTTCCGGCGCTTGTGACTGGTTCCTATTTCTCCGCTTTCATGGATTTAAAATAATATTTTGCAAAGACTTCAGTCTTGATCCCTCATGACTGCGATGGATAAATCGACTCCCGGATTTACGAGATGCCCATCTTGAACAGAAAGATGTCTCGGACGGATCCACACTCACGTGTGCATCTGCCGCTGAGCTGGAGCACGACCGCGGGCTTACGACCCTGTGCTCCATCTTCTCGTCTCCCGTCCTCGAGGCCGTACTGCCCGGTTAACTGGGCGTCCGGCGTTCCCTCAGTGTGAGTCAAAAGGAGGCGGTTGGCGGTGTCATGGACGGCGGACTCGAAGCGGATCAGCTCAGCGGATGGTCGCCCTCGAAGAAGGCGGCGCGGCCGTGTCTTCCTCGACGGCATTTGTCCCGCTCTCTCTGAGTTCTTCTACGGCTTCCTTTAGGAGCTTTGTCTGTCCCTCTACACTAAAGGAGAAGGGACTCGTCTGCTGGACCTTTTACGGTCAAAAGAGGACAAAGTAGAATCCCTCCGTCGGCGCTCTTGGGGCGGAAGGATCCCTACTCACGGGCAAGTGAGCCGTGCACGGTCGACCCGCTCGGCTTGGCCACTGGCCTCACGGTGTCCCCGTCGGTCAGTTGACCGAGACTCCACTAAATGATGAATTTTCTACCGACCCAGTAGACAGGCTATCGCCTTTAGCAGCGCAATTCCCACCATTCCCCGGGAAGTTGAATCCATTCTGGGCTCGCCTGTGCCTCCGGTTCCAGAGCCCTCAGGATGGACCTTCCGAGCGAAGGGTAACGGTTCGCCAAACACCTCCTACCACCCACTGATTCCGGGACTCTGATGCGGTCGGACTCTTACAGCGGTCAGCCGTTCCACCGTCATAAGGCGGCCGGTCTCGCACCCATAACGGCGTCGCGCTCGTCCTACGTCCTCCTCCTCGGATGAAGGAAGCAGTAAGTGCGATACAAAGTGCGGACCTTATATTTGTAACTCTCCTGGCGAGAATAAAGACGCCGGCGCTTCGACCATTAATAACATCCCGGGCAGCCGACACAACCCCTCGACTTCCCGAGGAGCTATACCCAGGCAGTTGTTCGTAAACCAACTCTCCACGATGCGGTGGAACCTCCTCCACAGCCACCAGTGGGGCTCCGACCAAGATTTCGGTAGGCTAGGTTTCCATAGGCTGTCAGTTACCTCCTCCCGACCGACCTCGGCAGGTGAAGAGTGGTTCAGGCCAAGGCAGCTCTTGAGGACTCTTCGGTCGAGATGATTCCTCTTCTTCTCCAGCGACTGGACTTGGAGTCTTCGGAAGTCGTAATGAATGATAGCAATCGTCCTTCTAGAACGCCGGCTCATCTCCAGTCTACCGGGATAGACTCAGTTCCAACAGAGGTATCCCTCGAATTCTGGCAGAGATTCTCGACGGAGGCCTTTCCGGTGCGAGAGAATAAAGTGGGTCCAGCACTGGAACTGGCGGCGCCCTGCCTACCCCCGCCCAGGATGGCCAGGAAAGTATCAGTCCCCTACCCGGTTCCTTGTCCGGTTTTGGAACACCCCTCTGCTGAGGGGTTGGTTACCGACAGCGGCGTTTTCGGCGGCCGCCCAGAGATGACAACCTCGACAAGAGTCAGAAGTGGACTATGCGGGCGAAAAGTCGCTCGTCCTCTCTGCTTCGTCAGGCTATTAACCGTCCTCATAGCAATTTTCTCATGCCTGTTGGCTCTGGATCATCCTCATCTTCCCGCCGATCTGCAGACTAGGTTAAGCAGGTGCGGGACCAGGGCAAGGGTGGCAAAACAGCAACCGACTGCTTTGGATATGAGGACTCATGTGCCAAGGCGGTGGCGACCGCGTGGCTATCGTCGGCGGGCAACGAGATCACCTTCACCGGATACCAGCCAAGTTGGCGGATGTTCCCGCACGGGACTGACCTCTTACCCTGGGGGAAGGTCCTGCAGAGGATCGAGGTCAATGCATGGACTCGGTCTCTTCCTCAGAAGGACAAGCCATGACACAACTAAGCCCGCGTCCTTCTGTGCCCCCAGCCCGACTAACAACGTCGGGGCCAGCAAACAAGCCTTGGCATCTAAACCCAAAGCCGCCCGGCTTCACTCTAACAGGAGGCAGGAGGAAAGGGCCGGGAGGTCCTGGCAGTCCCTCCTCCCAAGCTAGCAGTGGCCGGGCTGAGGGTGTCTTCATCCCGTCACCCTTACCCCTAGGTCCCCCGTGAGAGGCAGGCTCCAGCCTTCCGTTCCCTGCTCCGCTGTTACACAGTTGAGTGGGTCTTAGAGGTGGTGGAAGAGGCCTGCCTCTGGAATTCCGAGCAGAACTGCCTTTAAAACCGTCGCCTCGGAGGCCGGGATCCCCAGCCTCACTGGCTCGTGAGCGACATCGCTCCTCCTCCAGAAGGAGGTGGTAAGAAGGTGGTGGACCTCTTTCCAGACCCAGGTTTGTGTGAGTACTTCTGGTTCGAAGCAGACGGGGGGCTGGCATTCTGACCTCCGACTAAACAAGTTCTAGGTCGAACCTGGATGGTCACTCTGGCTCGAATAATGGAGAAGGTGGAATGCCAGGCTTTTCAAGGCCATGATCACATTTCCCTCAGTCTGAACCCCCACCTCAGTGGGATCTACTGCTGTAGTGCCAAAGCTCATGGGCAAGCCATTGAACCTATGCACAGGTGTGCTCTCTCTCACCTGTCGTGGAAGACCGCCTTCTTGGTGGCTATCACGTCAGCCAGAAGGATGGGAGAGCTCCAGGCGCTTTCCATCGAGATCTCCTTACCTGGTCTTCCACAGGGACAAGGTTGTCCTGCGCCCCCACCGAAATTCCTTCCGAAGGTGGTGCCGAGAGTTTCACCTTAACCGGTGTTGACTCTGCGGTGTTCTACCCCAATCACCTCGGAGGCGAATATAGGCTCAGACTCCTGGACCCTAGAGGCTCAGCTTATTATAAGGAGCGCCGGCAGAAACGAGGAGAGAGATTGCGCCAGCTGTTTGTCACCTCACGCTGAAGCGCATCTGGCAGACCTGCAGCCAAGCGGACGTATAAGCAGGTGGGTAACCTCCTGCATAGATCTCTGCTATAAGTTGGCGGGCATGGAGCCTCCCAGAGGATAAGGCTCATTCTACCCGCCATACTGCTGCAGCGGTGGCTGCTTCCAGGGGCGTCCCTATCCAGGAAATCTGCAGGGCTGCTACCTGAAGTCAGCAAGCAACCTTCATTACCCACTACCACATCGACCTTGAGTCACGCCCGGGATGCTGGTTTTTGGGGCCTCGGTTCTCAGTCTCTCTTTCCCAAGTAAGTATATGAGTTGTGCGTCTTGCCTCCTACTCCTCCGGAGAACTGCTAGGGTCTGCCAATGGGTGTGGATGAACAACATATCCATGTCCTAGAAATACAGGTTACTCACCTGTAACAGGAGTTCTAGAATGGTATATGTTGTTCATCCTACGACCCCGACCTCGGCTTCGGCAACCTGAGCTTCCAGCGGGCCAGATCTGGCGTCGTAGGCGGGGCCGAGAGTTATACCACCGGGTGGGTGGGAGAATGGCAAGCAGAGACCTTCCGGCAAAGATTTAAGCGGCAAGGATACTGCCAATGAGTGTGGATGAACAACATATACCATTCCTAGAACTCCTGTTACGGGTGAGTAACCTGTATTTACTCACCTGTAACGGGAGATTCTAAAATATTATATGTTCATCCTACCGTTTCCTCCAAACCTCCTCTGCTTGACACACTGTACAGAGCTTCCAGCAGGCAGATCTGGCGTCATGGAGCGGGCCGAGAGATTTTACCACCTGGGTGGGTGGGATGAGCCAGCTTGAAGACCTTCCGCAAGATTTAAAAGCGGCAAGGATATCTGCCAGAAAGTGTGGATGAACAACATATACCATTCCTAGAACTCCTGTTACAGGTGAGTAACCTGTATTTTTCGCACAGCAGTCCATGTGCAGCGAGACCCACGCGTCCAGAACAGGATGGAAAACCAAAAAAGGAGGCAAATCAAGGCGTTCTCTGTAGATATCTTCATCCAGGTGCCCAATGGAGTGTACAGATGCGAGTTTATCAAATATAGCTGTAGTAGGATCAAAACGTGGTAAAGACACAATGAAAGACACAAACATGGTATCCTTAATTGAACATTTCTTTGAAGTGAAACATGGACCAGTATTAGGGTGCCTGGTCACAAAATCCAAATCCCTAGCAGTAGAAATTGGAATAGTTAAAGTCTAAAGCATACACATGGCAATACAGTTCAAGGAGTTACACTGGGGACAGTACCATTTGGAGATACATTTATCATGTATGATATCAGGGCTTGTTCCAGAATCTAGATCATGGAAGAGGTTATTTATGGTAGTGATAATATAAGAGCTATAGGCTGAGCATATTTCACGGGCAATGTATTGCTTGCCTTCTTCTTTATTGTTTTGTGCAATGAGTGCGTTAATCTTATCTTTAGAGTCTGAAAATGCCTTAGCAATATCGTGCATATTATATACAGTATCTATCTTCCTGACTAAGGCCAACCACACCATGCAATAATGGGGGTATGATGTCATTGATCATACCAGTTTAAAACTTCTGTGAATGTGCTTTGATAGTGGCAATGTCCAGATAGACATTGCAGAATCAAAGACACCAGTAAGGGTACCTGTGGCACCAGTGACATCAGATGTGTCACGTATATTATGTTTATGACTTTGATCATCTGTATTCGGTTTTCTTCTAAAATTGCCTCTATGCTTGGACTGTGTACCCCGGCAGTAGGGTCTTGGTTGTGAATCTGAGAAGCTGCTAAGCTGTGAAGTAATAAGAGTACTATAAAACAATGAAGTATTAGTAGTATGACACATACCATATTCTTTCATATTCCAGTAAGTCAAGTTAAACAACACAGGTATATGCATAAATTGTAAGTTGTTAATAAGTATACCAGGTTAAGGCCATGGCAGTTAGACCACTACAAGGACCAGAGGTGTGTTTTGGACATTCCAAAAGTTGTTTGCCCGTAGTGGGTAACACAGAGATATACATAGTAGCAGCGGCTGTGCTGTGTACAGCTCAGAATTTCCTGGCAGAGTCTTTAGACAAGGAATTACAATATGAGGGGGTCAGTTAAGGCAGTAATATTGTATAAACCAGAATGTCGGGTAAGAGAAGTCTGAAGCAAGGACAAAGAACCATTTGGGGATAATTTGGCATTGGGCCAACCATGGAAAGTTCCCTTGGAGAGTTTGGCCATGGGGAGTATTTGTCCTTGAGATGTGGTTTGCCACTCAATTTATAGGATAGATTTATCAGGAGCAACAACCGAGGCAGTGAGATAGGCATCTGAACCATCCTGGACAATAATCAGATTGTCGGGAATATTGATGGAGACTCCATCTGGGGTAGTTGCAGGTGGATCAAGGTGAGGAAGAAGGTCCTTTACCATGCCTTGGATGCAGGGGGAATAACTCCTGAGATGAGGAGAAAATGGAAGAAGATAGCCATCTTGTCAGTATCTGAAAAGGAAAATCAAACATTAGTAAATTAGTACTATTCCACCCAATGTGATGAGGAAAATTAATTATACTGCTTTATACAGTTTCAGCTGGTTTGCATGTAACCATTTGTCAGTCAGCTTGTTGTTTTGCATGAGTCTAACCTGATAGACTGCCGGACTGAGCTCGTTGACAATAGGGTAGGGTCCTTCCCACTTATTGGAGAAGGAGTGTGTAGGGTGTGCAAATCTGAGAACCATTACCTGATCCCCAACTTGCCAGTCCACTTCTTGTGTGTGTTTGTCAAACTGGATTTTGTACTGTTGCTGAGCCTTACCCATGCAGTTAGCAGCATACAAATAAGTGTATATGAGGTCTTATCTGAGTTTTTCCACATATTGGTCTACAGACACACGGTCTGCAGTGGGGAGGTAGGGTGCAGGTCAAACAGGTGTTCAGGTAATCTCATTTGTCTACCAGTCATCACCTCAAAGGGTGTCAACTGGGTGGTGGCTGAGGGTGTGCCCCTAATTGCCATAAGGAGTAATGGCAATAGGGAATCCGAATCCTTGGGATTGTCCTCAATGAAGTTGGAAAGCATTTGCTTAATCCATCTGTTGGCTCTCTCTACTTGACCTGAAGATTAACTCCAAGGAGTTCAGGTGCTTCTTTCATCAACTCACTTGTAAAACTGGTTCCTTTATCTGAGTCTACCTTGAGAGGTAGGCCCCACCTGGAGAAAATTTGTTCCACCAGGATTTTGGCAGTGGTTTTAGCAGTAGATGTCTTAGTGGGGAAAGCTTCGACCCACTTAGAGAAGAGATCAGGTACCACAAGGGCATATTTATTGATCTTACTTCGAGAGGGCTCTTTCAGCAGGTAGTTACATATAGGACTGATGCCGGCAGGCATCAGGGCCCCCGCGGAAAAATTTCTAGCTAGCAGTCTCTGGCGGAGGACCACCCCCACTTCAGGTGACGGGCGTCAGTATAGAAGGCGGTCCCCCCATACATGCCTCCCAGTTCTTTCACCAAAGGAGAGCCAGAGAGAAAGTGGATATTTCCCATCCTGGAAAAGAGGCTGAAAAAGCTTCACGGGGATGGAGGGCGGGAAGGTATTACCTACTGCAAGAGCCTTTCTCAAAGATCTGCTGTTGCGGTAAGTTCTTACGTAACTGTACTATCTTACTTCGAGAGGGCTCTTGCAGTAGGTAATTGCATATAGGACCGAGTCCCAAGCAGTCTGGAACAAGGAGAAGCAAACGGGAGGAGGAAAACTACTCGGGAGTAGGCCCTCAGGCTGTGAAGGCCTTAGGCAAGAAGGCCTTGCAGAACAGACAACCCGAAGCCTGCTCTACGGCAAGAGGCAATGTCCAAACTGTAATGTTTCGTAAAGGTATGGACAGAAGTCCAAGTTGCGGCTGCCCAAATGTCAGCCGCTGACACATTCTTGAAACAAGTAGCAGAGGCAGCAACCCCTCTGGTAGAGTGTCTTCTGACTTGACATGGCAGGGTACTTGTTGTACTTGTCATAACAGAAAGCGATACAATGAGCCAACCATTTAGACAGGCATTGCTTAGAAACAGCATTGCCTTCTCTTTTATGAGCAAAAGAGACAAACAGTTGATCAGTCTTTCTGAGACTTTAGTCCTGTTGGTGTAGTATCTCAGAATCTGGTGAACATCCAGAGTATGCAGGAGGTTCTCTCCTTGATTGGAGTGCTGCGTAAAGAAAGCAGGTAACTCTATGGATTGATTCAGTGTAGATTCCGCTACCACCTTGGGGAGAAACTTAGGGTTGGTATGCAGAGCCACACGTTCCTTGTGAAAAATCAAGCACGGGATTTTGCACATGAGGGCCTGGAGCTCGGAAATCCTTCGAGCAGGAGCAGTGGCCACAAGGAAGAGAGTCTTCCATGAGAGGAACTTCAGGTCTGCTGAGGCTGCCGGCTCAAAAGGAGGCAGAGTAAGCTTCTCGAGAATAAAATACAGATCCCAAGGAGGGGCAGGAACCCGGATAGGGGGTCACAAATGGAGGACCCCTCTAAGAAGGGTCTTAGAGACCTCCAGCTGAGCAAACGTCCTATCTGCGAAAGGGACATGGTAGGCCAAAATGGCTGCCATGTGAACCTTCAAGGATGAATGACTGAGACCCAGGTCAAAGAGGTGTCGCAAGTAGTCCAGAAGCCGCCCCACAGAGCACGAGAAAGGCTCGAGATCGTTGGAAGCAGCCCAGATAGTGAAACATTTCAATTTCATGGCATAGGTAGTCCTAGTGGAGGGTTTTCTGGCCTCCACCAGGACCTCAGCCACGGGGGGGGAACTGGGCAGGAGCCATGCGTGCAACTGAAGGAACTTGAGGCCTGGGTGGACCAATGTCTGATCCTGGGTCAGCAAAAGTTGCGACAGAGGAAGAGGAGGTTCCTCTGAGTGCTGTTGCAGAAGAGAGAACCAAACTTGCCTGGGCCAGAAAGAGCGACCAGAATCATGCAAGCTTCTTCTGAGGCTGAGGTTCTGTAAGACCCTCGGAATGGCGGGGGGGCATAGCGAATCTGCCCTTCCAGTCTAGAGACAGAATGTCTCCAAAAATACATAAGCCCTGGGCGAGGCAAGCAGAAGTCAGGAAGTTTTGCATTTTGAGGGATGCGAACAGGTCTGCCAGTGGTGTTCCCCAGCGTAGGATATCATTTAGCTCCAAGATCCAGTTGCCACTCGTGAGTGTGAGCAGACAACCAGCTGAGGCAGTCTGCCAACGTGTTCTCGACCCCCGGGACATGAATAGCTGAGAGGAGAAGGTTGTGCTGCATAGCCCAATCCCAAACTTGCATCGCCTCCCTGCAAAGAGGGTAAGAACGAGTTCCTCCCTGTTTGTTGATGTACCAGACCACACACATGTTGTCCATCTGGACAGCCAGATGCCCGGGAAGTAGAAGCAGAGCCTGAAGAGTGTACAGCACAGCCCAAAGTTCGAGCACATTGATGTGGAGAGATTTCGAACTTGGACCAGGAGCCCCTGGGTCCTGTGAGGCCCAGATGGGCACCCCAACCCTCGCCCTGAGGGCATCCGTAGTCAGTGTCTGGGAGGGGAGAGGAGACAAAGGAACTCCCTGGCAAGGTTCTCTTGAACCATCCACCATTGCAAAGTCGAGCCATAGGAGTGGAGACCAGGAGAGACTGATCTGAGTCGTCCACCAGCTGATCCCACTGAGACCAAAGCATCCACTGAGAAATTCTCATGTGGAGCCGAGATCTCTGAGGACTGTCGGGTCCAGCCACAAGGCCTGAGGAGGTGAAGGACTGACCTTGCGGTGGCTCGGCTGTGGCTGGACAACCTTGGGTAACCTGAGCCTGAAGTGTGTCCGCCCTGTCCAGTAAGGAAAGTAATGCGGAGGTCGTGTCCAGAGATCGCCCGATAAACTGGAGCATCAGGGATGGGATCAAGTGGAACTCGTCTGGACAGTAATACCCAGGCAGACAAAACCTGTAGGGTAAGGGAGAGGGCGCGGAGTTCCCTCCATGGACAGGGCACGCCAGGGACAGTCGTCCAGGTATGGGAAAACTCACTCCTCAGAGTGCACTAGATGGCCGCTACCACCGACAGTCATTTGGTGAACACTCAGGGTGCGAGGAGGGACCAAATGGGAGGCCTTGAACGATGGTGGTCCCCTGGAACACAAAATGTAGAGTATTTAAATTGGGAGAAGGCAAATGGGGATATGCAGGTAAGCATCCTGCATATCCAGGTGCAAGCCACTGTCCTGGCTGAAGGGAGGGCAGGAGACCCTGCAGAGAGCATTCTGAGACGTTTTGTACTCCACAAACAAGTTCAGGGAGCTGAGATAGAATCAGCCTCCGTCTCCTGACTTCTTGAGGACCAGGAAGAAATGAGAATAGTACAGTAAGCCTGAAGAGGAGGGGCCGGGCTCTATCGCCTCCTTCAAGAGAAGGAGAAATCTCTTCCTGAACCAGAAGAAAATGTTCTGGTGAAATCGACGACCTGGGTGAGTGTTTTCGAGGAGGCTCCTAAGAAACTCTATTGAATGTCCTTCTGCGATCAGCTGGAGCACCCAAATGTCTGAAGTTATCCTCCCCAGCTGGAAGATGGAGGAGAACTTCCCTCCACCGGTTCCTCTGGGAACCCCAGAGGCTGTGGAGATAAAGGAAGTCAGGTGGTGTGAGCAGCGTTGCCGCTGAAAACCCGCTGATTTTAGGCGGGGCGATCAGCGGAGGGGCCCGACATTTATTGGCCATCCTGAGTTTCGCCTTCTGCCGATTATGGCATCGAGGTGATGCTGTGTCTGGGGGTTGTACATGAACCACAGACTTCAGTACGTTACCCCTTCTCCTGCAGATCGATGATATCCTTGACATCACCGCAGAACCGAACCCATGAAGAAGCGTCCTGGATAGCGGACTGGGACCAATCCTGACACTGAGGCCAGGCATGGCGCTGTAAACCCACAGCAAAGCGAGCTCTACCAGCAGCCTCCACTGCATCAGACGTGGCACTCCAAGAATATGCCCGACTGGCCAAGCGCAGAGCTAGGAGTCAAGACCAGACCACCCCTCCGCTTCACCTGAGATTCAGGAAGAAGTCCAACTGGAGTCCACCTCACTAAGAATCGCCTTCTGGTAATCCCCCTTATGACCAATATAATTTAGGGCCCTGATACCCAGAGTGGAAGAATCATAGACCTTCTTCCCATACTGGTCCAGAAGGTGGGATTCCTTGTCAGGTGGCGACGAGCTCAAGTGTTTTGGGTTAGCTGACCGACCGTGAGCGGCGCTAATCATGATCGAATCAGCTCGAGGGTGAGAATTAAGGGAGTCAGCACCCTCGGTAGCCTGGTATAGCCTGTCCGACTTTCTAGAAAGAGGGGCTATCGCTGACGGTTGCTTCCAAATAGTGGAAACAAAGTCAGCGTGAGGCTCAATCCAGGGTGGCAGCAAGGTCAGAGGAGTCTCAGGCAGATCCAGGTGCGCAGCGAGTTTTTTACACTGTGGATCTGGCTCCAAGTAGCGCCACTGATAAACGTCCTGGATTTTGCTGAGCAACTCCATGAAAGAAGGATCCTCCAGAAAAGACTTCGGAGGAGTCCTCGGCCTGGGCTTATCTGGAGAGCGAGGCTTGTCGTCCGGTTCAGAACAACCATTGGAGTCGTCCGAGGTGGAAGAAGAGGAAGAAGGCTCCACCTTCTGGTGCGGGGGAGGAACGGACCCCTTAGGAAGCCCTCGGGGAAGTGTATCCTGCCCCGTCCTGGAACCGGAGGGCTCGCCTCTGGTATCCGGAGTTGGGGAGGGAGTCTTATGTCTCAGACGTACGGGGACCAGAACCAGAACTGGTACCATCGTCGGGAGAAGACTCTCCACCTCCCTGGTGAGCTGAGCCTTGGCCTCAGCCCACCAGGCCAGATCTCCTTCAAATCCACGGCGGCTGAGGCGGGTGGAGGAGGGAGAATGCGGATATTGGGCATATCCGTACTCCGCGTATCCATAACCCAACGGCAGGAACCCCGGCGTCGGGTATGAGGCACTGTGTAGTGCAGCATCTGATAGGCCAGCGTCGGGTACTGGGGCGCCGGATACGACGGGGTCGGATACCCAGGAACCGGGGGTCTGCGGGTGCAGACGGCCCAGGAGGGTGCCCAGCAGGCGGACCGGGAAGCAGAGGCCCGGCAGGAGGCAGGCCCAGTGTGGGGGCGGCATCCGGGAGAGGAAGAGGGATGTCGCCCGGCGTCAGAGCAGGCGTCCGGGGAACCAGCGTCCGGTCATCTGGCCCAGCGGGAGGGAGACCTGACGGTAGCATGGAAAGATCTTCCTGGACATAAGTCTCCACAACTCATTCACACTAGTGGGATTAGCGCCGGAGGCACTAAGACCCATCGAGAGCAAACTTTTTGCTGGAGGGTCGTGTGAGAGAGGCGGGCGCGCGAGCAGCTGACTTTCGGCCAGTAATGACCATCTCGTGACGACCACCTCAACCGCCTCAGTTCCTTTTTTTTTTCCACGTAGGATAAACTTCAGTAGCCGGCGTCGCTCAGCTTCTGTCAGGTCAAACTTTCAAACTAGCGCATAGTTTTCCAGTTTGTTTTTGTAACTTTATCTCGATAAGTAGTATCAGCTTAATTTTATTCTATTTTTAGTTAAATTTTCCTAATATTAAATTTTACTTGAAGAAGTCTCGGCCTACTGGAATGGTCGACCATGAGCAGGTCAGGTGGCGGTAGGGAGCTTCATTGTAAGCTGTTCAGTCAGCCGGGCTGGATCCGGTCCAGCCTCCTTCTCCTCAGCGGGGTTCCGACAAGCGGTCAGTCCGATGCCGGGGATCGGCGACCCCGCCGGCATAAAATAAGCGGTCGCATTCCGGCACGTTCGTACCGACTCTTCTTGACCCGGTCAAAAGAGAGCATCTCAAAGTGCCCTCTGTGGTATGTCTCTTTGTCGGCGCTCGGTTATGATTGCTAGTTGCGGTCTCCTTCTTCGAATCGCCAACTTCGGTAATAAATGTCCTCGACATCGAGTCCTCCCGCCTATAGGTAGGACTCCAGATGAGCAGTTTCATCAGTGGGCGCTCTTATGGAGCAATGGCTCGGAGGTTGGTTCTTCTGCCTGGCTCGGTTGCCTCGAGCCCTCGGGCCCTCGGCGATCAGGTAGGGCGGTTGGACCTTCCTAGTCGGTGGCGCCTTCTTACGGTGCCAGTGACTCCGTGCTTAGATGTTTCCCCCCTCACATGGCTGCATGAGGGGGCCTCACCGATGCCCCTTCTCCTGGTTTTTCCTTCTCTAGCTTTCCAGGTTCCTGGGGCTTTTCGAGCGCCTGGCGGGGTCTGTTGGCTTATCGGCGCCGTTTCAGTCTGCTGGGTCTTGCTGGCCGTCCGCTGCGCCAGCGGGGTTTCGCGGCGCCGCTGGTGAGTGCCCGTTGAATGAAAGCTTGGCGGCGTCCTTGGCGCCTATCGCGGCGTCGTCCGGGCGCACGTGCGCGTCGTCGGCGTGCCCGGCTTAATGATCCATGGCGCCGCCCGGCGCTGCGGGGCAGCGTGCCTCTTCGGCGCCGTCCGCCTCCTCGATGCCGTCTTCAAGCCCGTTTTGCCGTCTCGGCGCGGCAGCCCTGAGAGACTCTCCTTGTTTTCCTGCTATTTCCTCTCTCTAATTTTCCTCCTTTCCTGTCCAAACAGTCCTTTCTGGACCATCAGGAGATGATGTTGAGCCTGACCCAGACCTTGGTTGGGTGATGAAGTGGAGAAACAGGATCTTTCTTTGCTACAGAGCCTGTGGTCGGGACCTGTCCTTTAAGTCTCTGTTGAAGAACCTGGGATCCACTCTTTCTCTCAGACTACAGACATCGATCCTGGGAAGATATTAAGACTCAGTATCTTCGTGCTTGGAGATCCCTCGGTTGACTCCTCCGATCCGCCTTCCTTGGGCAGCTGTCTCCAAATGGTATGGAATAATCCTGCTCTTATTCCCTCAGTGGCTAAATCCATTGATAAGTATTCAGCTCCCAAGGATCGTCCCATTTGGCATCCCAAGCCTTCTGCGGATCCTATTGTAGTCCTGGCAGAGAATGACAAGGTCGTTCTTCCTCAAACTACTACAGCTCGACCTATTAACAAGAGAGTCTCGTAAGATTGATACATTAGTAAGAGAGTCTTTGCTGCCTCACTCTAAGTATACGTATTGCCAGTTATCATAGGTATTTTCTCAGTATGAGTATATCCTCTGGCACTCTATGAAAAGAATGGTTGAAGCTCTTCCAGATTAGGTTCAAGTCAGAGCTTCTTCTGACCGTTATTAAATTATTGGTCAATAACCAACAGGTCAAAACGCCATGGGCGCTTGACACTGCTTCCTAAGCTCAGCAGCGCGAGTTGTCTCAGCGCCATTCCTGGCTGCGTACTTCTGGCTTCACGAATGATGCTCAGCAGCAGGTGATGCGCTGCCTTTGATGGCTCCTTTCTTTTGGCCCTCAGGTGGAGCAAGCCTTAGAGGCCACTCAGAAGACTAGATCAGCCATTAAGTTGGCCAGACCTCCGCCTGCCCCTCTGGGGGCATGTGAACAAACGTCAGTTTCATAGTGTAAGTCCAGTCTCCTTCGAGGCAGAGGCAGGGGAAGCTTCCGCAAAAGCCAACCTGCCCAACCTCAAAGAGGCGCGGCAAGCGCGGAGGGCCTAAAGCTCCCAGCGCTACCTTATAGTCGTTGGCCCAGGTTCCATCCACTCTGCCCGAGGTGGAACTTTCTCTCCAGTGGGAGGTCGTCTGATGTACTTCTACAACCAGTGGAGTCCATAACTTCGGACAAATGGGTCCTTCGGATAATTCGCGAGGGTTATTCTCTCAATTTCTTGGAAACCCCGAATTGTCCTCCCAGACGACAACCCAGGTTGTCGGCCTCTCAGTCAGACCTCCTCACCGCGGAGATCCAGGGCCTTCTGAACAACAGGGCAATAGAACTGGTGCCCCGCATCTACGAGAACACAGGGTTCTATCCATTACTTTCTGGTTCCAAAGAAATCTGGGGGATCGCCCCATTCTAGACCTCAGAAAGTTAAACAAATTCCTCCCAGGAGAAATTCAAGATGATTTCCCTAGGTACCCTGTTACCCTTGCTGCATCAACACGACTGGCTGGCCTCTCTGGATATGCAGGATGCTTACCAGCATATCCCGTCCACCCGACCCACATAAGTTCCTCAGGTTTGTAGCTTTGGGTCAGCATTATCAGTTCAGAGTCCTGCCCTTTGGGCTATCCTCGGCCTTGAGTTTTTACAAAGTGTTGTGCAGTTCTCGCGGCGCATCTCAGAAATCGGACTCAGTGTTTCCCTACCTGGGCGATTGGCTTCTAGCAAGCCCTTCCGTCCAAGGACTTTGGAAGCCGTGCAAGCGACTTCTAGTCTTCTCACGTCCATGGGAGTTCTGCTGAATTTGAAAAAATCTCAGCTGCAACCCTCCCAGAGCTCCTTTTCAAGGGACGCTTCTAGACACCTCTTCAGCGAAGGCTTTCCTTCCAGAGGACAGAAGACTCGACATCCTTGAATGGCCCGTTACATCAGGGAGAACCAATCGGTTACAGCTCTCTGATGCAGCGCATGTTGGATCTCATGGCGTCCTCGGTCTTCACTGTCCCCCTGGCCCGACTGCGCATGAGAACCACCCAATGGATGCTCTCCACCCAGTGGTCCCCGACCTCTCACCCCAGTCTTATCCCATCAAGGTGGCGGGCCCCTTGAAGGTCTCTCACCCTGGTGGTCTCAGAAAACAATCTCCTGGAAGGATTCCCTTTGCTCCCCGGATCATCAGATCTCCATCACCACAGGCGCATCGCTAATGGGATGGGAGCTCACTGTCTCTCCCTCACACTCAGGTGTATGGACTCAGTTCGAAACTCATCTCCACATAAATGTCCTGGAGATGAGAGCGGTCCTCTATGCAATCCGAGCTCTGAAGGATGTCCTTTGTCACAAGAACATTCTCCTTCAAGCGGACAACAAAGCAGTGATGTATTACATCAACAAGCAAGGCGGTGCTCATTCTTACCCCTTTGCAGGAAGCAATGAGGGTGTGGGAGTAGTGCTTGAGCACAAGTCTCTGATTCAAGCGGTTTATCTGCCAGGTATACAAACGACCTAGCCAGATCACCTCAGCAGAACGGAGAGCAGACCCTCACAGTGGTCTCTCGATCCAGCCATAGCTCGGTCCCTGTTCAAAGTGGGGACTCCAGACCTGGACCTTTTGCATCCCACTCATAAAACTGCCTCTCTTCTGCTCCAGAAATCCAGGGCCTGGCATTTTCTGTCAGGATGCGTTCAGGCTGCGGTGGACAAAGCAGCTTTCTTCGCCTTTCCACGCTTCCTCTAATCCAGAAGTACTCCTCAAGTTCAGTCTCAGGGACCAAGATGATTCTCATTGCTCCTTCCTGGCCTCAGCAACTATGGTTTCCTCTACTCAACAGTATGTTGGCAGCCTCTCCGAGACCACTTCCTTTGCAAATCAGTCTTTTGACTCAGGGTTCGTTGGTCCATCCCAACCTGAAATCACTTCACCTTCATGCTTGGCTCCTGAAGAGATAGAAGTGAATCGGTTCAACGTCTCGTAGAGTCTCAGACATCCTTCTGGCTGCTCGGGAAGCCAGCCACCAGCAGTAATAACTTCCAAATGGAAGCGTTTTTCTCTGTGAATAATAAAAATCCTCTTGGAATCCTTTCCTGTCCTCCTGGCAAGGTTCTGGAGTATCTTTTGGACCTGTCAAACTTAGGTCTTCAGTACTCCACAGTTAAAGTTCACCTTGGTGCCATCTCAGCGTTCCATGAGCGGTTTCTTCCTTAACTCTGGCTCAGTTACCTATAGTGAAGAAGATTTCTTAAGGATTCTCCATACAGACCCCTGTTAAGCGTCCAGTTGCAGCCTGGGACATTAACCTGGTGCTGGACATGCTCACTCGGAAGCCTTTGAACCCTTAGCTACCTGTGAGCTAAAATTTCTTACCTGGAAGACTGCCTTCCTGGTGGCCATTACCTCAACCCGCAGGGGTCTCTGAGATACATGCCCTGGTTCTGGACCCTCCGTTATCTGTATTCCATAAAGACAACGTAGTTCTCCATTACTCATCCTAAATTTCTTCCCAGGTTGTCAGAATTCCATCTAAACCAACTCTCTGTACTTCCGCTTACTTAGCTAATTTCCAAAATGAAGGGGAGAGCTCTTCATTCCTTGGATGTTAAGAGAGCCTTGCAGTTCTATTTAGATAGAACCAAGGATGTTACCAAGACTCAGCAACTGTTAGTTTCTTTCAGCGACACCGGCTGGGTCAACCTGTCGCTATTAGATGCATCTCTTCATGGTTAGTGGCATGCCTTCGTCATTGCTATTCCATGGCTCAAGTTAAATTAGAAGGTAGATGTATCGCTCACTCTACTAGAGATGCATGACATCCCTAGCGGAAATCGCAATGTTCCAATTGCAGATATATGACGCCGCCAACCTGGAGCTCAGTGCATACCTTCGTTAAGCACTATGCACTGGATGTTCATGCTAGTGACATTCCGCGATCGGCAGAACTATCCTTAATGGGCTTCTATCTTGGTAGTGAGCTCTGGCTCCTGCACGCCCTTTTGGGGATTATCAGCTTAGTACTCTCCACTAGTGTGAATGAGTGGTGAGACTTATGTCCGGGAAGATAGGAAAATTACATTACCTCCGTAATTCTTGATCTTCTTGGGCGAGTCTCCACCACTGTCCTACCTTCCCACCCTCCATCCCGAGCTCACGCTGTGTTGGTCTTCACTCCCTCAAATCTTTGAGCCGTGAGGACTTCTTTGCTGACCCTTCTTACACGGTCATACGGACTATCTTATGTCCGTTTTTAATATTAGGTTTACTCTTTACGTTGATTGCGCTGCACCTCCTTGGTAAAAAGGTACTGAGGCGGTTGGAGGGTGCGTCGTGAGATGGTCATTACCGCTCGAGCCGCTCTTCTTGTTGCCGTGTCTCGTGGCGCCGTATCTGGCGACCCTCCAGCAAAGTTTGCTCCCGATGGGTCTTAGTTGCCTCGGCGCTAATCCCACTAGTGTGAATGAGTGGTGGAGACTCGTCCAAGAAGATCAAGAATTACGGTAGGTACGTAATTTTCCTATCTCTAGCATCGCCCGGGGAAGGAGGGGAAAAATCCCCGGGGTCAGGCTGAGGAAGCAGCTGGGACCCTGGAGGGCAGCGAGCTGCGAGCCGGGAACGGCGGACAGCTTGGGGTCCGTCGTCAGCTCTGACGTCCGGCTTACCGGCGGAGTTCGGGCATGCGTCAGAGGAGCCAACGTCTGCAGAACCATCACCCTAGGCAGGCCGCGATGGGGGAGTGGTGTGGTCGGACGGAACATGGGCTGTGCGATACCGCGAAGGGTGAGGCGACTTGGCAGCCTTCTCTGGGCGGACATCAGAGGCCGTGTCTGGCTTACTGGAGGCACTACTATTGATAGACAGGCGGTGGTCTTACTGGGAGTGGAGGCCTCCTTGTAGAAGGTACCGAAGAGCCGGTGAGAGCCAGGCTAGGTGGGCGGATGCTGTCTTGAAGCCTCCAAGATGGCCGTCGCGGAGGCGGTCCCTAGGGAGGCGTTACCTTCAATACAGCGACTCCAGCCGAGTCGCGTTGGACGAGAGTCGGTGCTTCTCCTTATCTTTCTTCTTCACGATGCCCCTCGGGAAGTTGAAGTCTGGCCAGCTTTAACTTCTTCTCCTTGGAAGCAGTTTTCTTTTTGAGGATGTGGGCCTCCAGGGATTGCTGCCTCCATTTGCGGGTGGCGGTGTTGAACTTCAGGCAATGCTGGCACTTCTCCACTGAGTGATCCGGGCCCAGACAGTAGAGGCACTGGGAGTGACCGTCCTTGTGCGGGAGTTGGGCGCCGCGCAAGTCTCACTCATTCTTGTGCTTGGAAGGTGTAGGGGACGACATACACCACCAAAAAACTGACTAAAAGTCTAATTAAATAGAGAAAAAACAGACAATAGAACTACCGACGACAGACTGACGAGCAGTGAACTTTACCGCGAGGTGCTTCCACGAGCTAACGTGGATATGTTGTTCGTCCACACTGTTTGGCATGTCCCTTTCCCCTTTAAATCTTGCCAGAAGTCTTCAAGCTGGCTCCTCCCACCCACCCGGGTAGTATATACCTCAGCTCTGTCCCATGACTCCAGATCTTCCTTTCCGCTGTAAGATACAGGTTGCCTCCGTCGTGCTCACTCATTTCGTAGGCCCTTGCTTTCAAAACTTCGGTTTTACCGAAATTAAAACTCGTTCAAGTTAGCGATTGCACTTTAGCATCCTCGATCGTGGAAGAGAAATCTTCTCCAGGATTTTGCCGATGTCCTTGCAGCCAGAAGATGTCTCACACCGATCCCCATCTCACGTGCATCTACTGCCTAGGTGTCAACCATGACACCTCGTCCTGCAGCTGTTGCTTGGCCTTCCATCCCAACGTCCTGGACGACCACCTGACACGTTTGAAGTTCAGGAGACTGGAGAAAAGGAATCCTTCGGTGAAGTCTAAGGAGGCCAGGTGGGCGGTTTCTGCAGTCACGGGTTCCGCCGAGCAGCTGGAACGCATGAAGGCATTCGAAAAAGAAGCTACCCGCGCTTCGGACAATCGAAGCTTTTTCATCCCACTCAACCTGGGCTCCACCTTCACAGGTTCCTTCAAGGAGTTGTGCCAGTCTCTCCCCACCCAGGGAGAGGCGCCCACGGACTTGCACTGCTCCCGATCTCGTAAGAGAGAAGGAACCGACTACGTCTTCGTCTCGGTGAAGGCGCTCTTGGGACCGAGAATGGAGCATGCAGTATCGACCTCGGTCGAGATTGCTTCACAGATCTTAAGTGTGGCCAGACGACCGAGGATGTGGCTGATGCGGTCGAGATTGTTCTCGATCCAATTGACCTGCTGTCGCCAGCCATGGTCATTGACTCCTTGGAGAGGAATTCCGGTCCTTGTGTTCCCTGATGAGGAGACCCAGCCCACTGGTGTCCCCATCGAGGTCCCGGTTCCGGACCCAGGGGTTTCACAGATTCTTCCGGTGTCTCCCAAGCGACCGAGTTGGCCCTTCCATCTCGGTCGAGGTCTGGAACCCCCTCGGCCGAGAGCCACAAGCGCTCCAAAAAGAGGTGACGCCACAGGTCGTCGTCGTCCTCCTCTGATGAGGAGAGGCTCCAGCGGAAACTCCAGCGCTACGCTGACCTTATGTGGTAACAGCTGATTTTGTCCAGGCATAAGCCGGCTCCGCCACCTACCCTGGCCATTATTTGGCTTTCGCCTTCTAGACCAAAGCCGACCCCCTCGGAACTGAAGCCTTCGGTTCCCCAGCCCGTCCTCCATTTCGGCCTTTATCGGTCTCTCCACCGCCTAAGCAGCCTGTGGGAGGGGCTCCTTCCAAAGAGGACCGACCAGATACAAGGCTTCCCCGACGTCTGTCAGTCACGGTCACCCCGGACTGCTCTCGGCAGGTCGAGGGTCGCTGTGCCCCAACTGTTCGGACTCTGATGTTACCGGGCTCCATTCTCATCCTGGGGGTAATGAGTCGTCTGGCACAGGAATAGAGGAAGGTCCGACGGAGGCCTTGTGGCCGAAGCCATTGTTGGTCCAGCACTTGAACTATGACAGCGTCCTGCCTCATGTCCAGCACCGTCTGCTCACATGGTCCGAAAGTATGCAGTACCCATGGGGTCCCTTGCAGGGTTCACAAAGCACCCTTCGGCCGAGAGCCTGGAGACCGCTTCTGTGTTCAGCGTGTCAGCCCCGGCCGGATAAAGAGTCCAAGCTTTTGGACCATTCGGCGCGGAAAGTCTTTGCGGCTTCCTCCTTGGGCCTTCGTCAGGCAACTTCGACAGTCATCATGGCACACTTCTCTCATGCTCTTCTTGGGTCATTAGATGAAGTCCTCCCACATTTCCCCTCAGACATGCAGACCAGAGTTGAGCAGGTCCGGGATCAGGGCCGGTTTGTTGCCAAACAGCAGCTCCAGACAGCCATGGACAGTTGCCTGTCGCCGCAGGGCTTGGCTGAGGCTCTCCTCCATCCTGGCGGATACTCAGCACAAGTTAGCTGATGTGCCTTTCCATGGGACCGACTTGTTCAGCCCAGGAGTGGCCGGTCACCTACAGTGCAAAGAGCAGTCCAGTGCCACCTTGGACGCCACTTTTGCCAAGAGTTCTTCTGGCAAGAACCAGCAGAAGAAAAAGAAGCCCTTTCGGCATTCTTCCCCTGCGGTTCAGCAGTCCTCCTACCAGGGAGGACAGCAGCATCAGCAGCAGGCTCAAGTTTGGAGCCCTTGGCCCAAGCCTGGACCCCAACAGGCCCGCAAAGGAGGCAGAGGCTCAGGTCCTGGAGCCTCCTCCTCCAAGCCTGCCCAGTGATGGGGTGGGGGTTGCCACCCCATTCCCGTCACGCCAGCTGTGGGTCTTCCCGTGGGGGGCCGGTTCTGCCACTTCCTTTCCGCCTGGTCCGCTATCACCTTGGACAGGTGGGTTCTCGAAGTGGTTGGTCAGGACTGCCTCTAGAATTCGAGCAGTACCCTCCTAGCCAAGCCAAGCCCCTCGGGAAGAATGGATTTCCGCATGCACCCAGTCGGCTCTTTGTGAGGGTATTGCTCAGCTCCTCCTCATGGAGGCAGTAGCTCTTGTGGCGTATCTGTCTGCAGACCCAGACTTTGTCTCTAGGTACTTGCTGGTGCCCCATTCTAGATCTCCACGACCTGAATCAATATCTCAGGTCACGCACCTTTCGGATGGTCACTCTGTCCCAGATCTTACCATCCTTGGAGCAAAACATGTGGTTCTGTTCGTTGGATCTGCAGGATGCATTCTTTCATATCCCAATCCGCCCATCCCATCAGTGGTTCCTCCGCTTCAGGGTCGAAGGGACCCTGTACGAGTTCCGAGCCATGCCGTTCGGCCTGTCATCGGCCCCACAGGTCTTCACCAAATGCATTACTGTGGTGGCGGCCCATCCTGGCGTCGGGGGGGGCTCAGAATTTACCCCTGCCTCAACGATTGGCTCGTGGCAGGTTCCATCCAACAGGAGGTGGAGAGGTCCAGGGATGTAGCCCTACAGACCTGCTCCCAGCTCAGCCTTCTGATCAACGAGGCCACTGTCGGAGCTTGTGTCTTCTCAGGTGATGGGTTCATTGGGGCAGAGCTCAACTCTTGTCAAGCCAGAGCTCGGCTCCCGGCGGACAGGGCCGAGGTTCTTTCCTCCTTTGCCCAGTCATTTCAGGTTGGGCAATTGCGCCCTGCCCGGGAGTTCCTGGGCCTCATAGCAGCCTGCACCAGAGTGGTCCATTGGGCCCATTGGCACATGCGTCCCCTACAGTGGGGACTGGCCAGCCAGTGGCCACAGCGCTCCGATCCTTTGGATCAGCCGGTGATAGTGACCTAGGAGATGTGGAACGCTCTCCAGTGGTGGATCGTTCCAGCTCATCTGCAGGAGGGCATCCCGTTTGTCCGCCCTGAGCCGACAGTCTCTCTATCGACCGACACCTCTCTGGGTTGGGGTGCCCATCTGGGGGAGCACAGAGCGCACAGCCTCTCGTCCCTTCGGGAGTCCCGATGCCACATCAACCTGCTGGAGCTTCGAGCGGTTCGTCTAGCCCTCACCGCCTTCGCTCTGTTTGTACGGGGTCAGGTGGTCCAGGTCCAGACGGACAATACCACGACCATGTACTACCTAAACCGCCAGGGCAGGATGTGCTCCATGCCTTTGTGCAGGGAAGCTCTCCGCACTTGGTCCCTCGTGCGCAGCCTGGAGGCGGATCTCCTTGCCATCCATGTGGCAGGAGCCTCCAACATTCTGGCCGATGCCCTAAGCCGGATAAGAGCTGCGTCCCACAAGTGGTCTCTCCTGCTGGAGGTAGTACAAGATCTGTTCTCCCACTGGGGCATGCCTCAGGTGGACCTGTTTGCCTCCAGGGAGAATGCAAAGCTGAGACTGTTTCATGCCCACCCCCCTCAGCAGGACTCGCTGCAGGGGGATGCCTTCTTGAGACCGTGGACCCCGGGCCTCTTCTACGCCTTTCCCCCATTTCCCTTGATCCACAAGGTGCTTCTCAAGGTGAGGAAGGACAAGGCGCAGGTGATTCTGGTAGCCCCAGACTGGCCCCGCCAGTTCTGGTATCCAGATCTCCTCAGTCTCGGCTCCAGGCTCCTGAGGCAGCTTCCAGCCCGCCCAGACCTGATCTCAGTCAATCAGGGGAAGGTATTCCATCTGGACTTTCAATCCCTCCACCTGACGGCTTGGTTCCTGAGCGGCTAGAGTTCCAGGCCTTGGGTCTTTCCGACGAGGTCCTCAGTGTTGTTGAGGCTTCCTGTAAGGAGTTGACCAGAAAATGCTACGCCTTTAAATGGAAGAGATTCTCCATTTGGTGTCAGGCTAAGGGCCTGGACCCTTCCTCCTGCTCCTTGGCAAGCATTCTGGACTACCTGTGGTCCCTTTTTCAGCAAGGGCTTCGGTCGACGACCCTTAAGGTGCACCTGGCAGCCATCTCTGCTTACCAGGCGTGGGCCGGGAAGCAGTCGGTGGCGAAGGAGAAGGTGGTCTGGCGCTTTTTCAAAGGCCTTGATCACATATCCCCTTCGGTGCGAGAACCTCCACCTCCGTGGGATCTACTGCTGGTATTGGCTAAGCTCATGGGCAAGCCATTCGAACCGATGCACAGGTGTGACATCTCTCACCTGTCGTGGAAGACCACCTTCTTGGTGGCTATCACGTCAGCCAGAAGGAGAGCTCCAGGCGCTTTCCATCGAGTCTCCTTATCTGGTCTTCCACAGGAACAAGGTTGTCCTGCGCCTCCACCCGAAATTCCTTCCGAAGGTGGTGTCGGAGTTTCACCTTAACCAGGTGTTGACTCTGCCGGTGTTCTACCCCAATCACACCTCGGAGGCCGAATATAGGCTCCATACTCTGGACCCTAGAAGAGCGCTCGCTTATTATAAGGAGCGGACGGCTGAAGTTCGGGGAGAGGTTCGCCAGCTGTTTGTCACCTACGCTGAAGCCGCACCTGGCAGACCTGCAGCCAAGCGGATGATAGGCAGGTGGGTCACCTCCTGCATAGATCTCTGCTATAGGTTGGCGGACATGGAGCCTCCCAGAGGGATAAGGGCTCATTCTACCCGTCATACCGCTGCATTGGTGGCTGCTTCCAGGGACGTTCCTATCCGGGAAATCTGCAGGGCTGCTACCTGGAAGTCAGCACACACCTTCATTACCCATTACCACATCGACCTTGAGTCACTCCGGGATGCTGGTTTTGGGGCCTCAGTTCTCCAGAGATTAATCCCTAAGTAGGGAGTGTGCGCCTTGCCTCTCTCCTCCCGGAGAACTGCTAGGAGTCTGCCAGACAGTGTGGATGAACAACATATCCATGTCCCTAGAAATACAGGTTACTCACCTGTAACAGGAGTTCTAGGAATGGTATATGTTGTTCATCCACACGACCACCCGACCTCCCGACTTGACGCTGTACCTGGCTTCCAAGGGCTAGGTCTTGCGTCATGGAAGTGAGCCGAGAGGTTTACCACCGGGTGGGTGGGAGGAGCCAGCTTGAAGACCTTCCGGCAAGATTTAAGCGGCAAGGAACCTGCCAGACAGTGTGGATGAACAACATATACCATTCCTAGAACGCCTGTTACAGGTGAGTAACCTGTATTTCTAGGAGTGGTATATGTTCATCCATACGGACCCAACCAACCTCCCCAGCTGCAGGCGCACACCTGGCTTCCAGCGGGCTAGATCTGGTGTCATGGGGTGGGCCAGGTATATACCACCGGGTGGGTGGGAGGAGCCAATTTGAAGACTTCCAGCAAGATTTAAAGGGAAAGGGACATGCCAAACAGTGTGGATGAACAACATATACCACTCCTAGAACGCCTGTTACAGGTGAGTAACCTGTATTTCTAGGAGTGGTATATGTTCATCCATACGGACCCACCCAACCTCCCCAGCTGCAGACGCACACACCTGGCTTCCAGCGGGCTAAGATCTGGTGTCATGGGGTGGAGCCGAGGTATATACCACCCGGGTGGGTGGGAGGAGCCAATTTGAAGACTTCCAGCAAGATTTAAAGGGGAAAGGGACATGCCAAACAGTGTGGATGAACAACATATACCACTCCTAGAACTCCTGTTACAGGTGAGTAACCTGTTTTTTCTGCTGGTATTGGTCAGGGGACCAATAAAATCTGTCTGTAAGGCATGCCAAGGGCCAGAATGCCTATGTAGTAGTAGCTTGGCATTTTGTTTGGTAGGGATGCGGTTATTTTGCACACAAACAAGGCAGTTGTCTATGTACTGTTTGACATCCTTGGTGACACCAGGCCATCAAGCAGTGATCTTAAGCCTTTGGAGTATGTTTTCCACTCCCTGGTGTCCACCAGTGGGGGTACCATGCACTTGGTGCAGAAATTCAGGCCTAAGATGATGGGGAACCACCCACAATATGGTGGGGGTGTCATCCGATCGATACCAGATGAGCTTGCCATCAGGGCACAGGTTTAATTTACCTTCTTGCTTTCGGTAAGGGTTATGGGTAGGTAAATCCTTCTCAGTACCTTTGTCTAGGAATCTGAACACATTTTTGAGTTCAGAGTCAGTGTGTTGGGCTGCTGACATATCCAAGGGGGAAAAGGGTTCGGGTTTCTTCCTGACTGCTGCAATGTGTATGGCCGCTCTGGCCTCTGGATGGTCCAACATCCAGATGCCCCCGAGCCCCTTCCTTTGCAAGGGTGTCAGCAGTGTCATTGAAGGCATGATAGAGGTAATGTATGGAGTAATCCTTAACTTTGTGTACTTAGTCTGTGTGCAAACTTTTGTGCCAGTGAGTGAATGTATATTACCAGTTCCTTGTGCTTCACTGGGCTGCCATCAGAGGAGAGAAAGGAGTTCCTCTGCCAGAAAGCGGGAAATTCTGTAAGAAAGCAACAAACCCAGGTAGAGTCTGAAAATGATGGTGTCCTCGGTTCCTGTTGGATGAACTCGAGGGTGCAGGCCACCGCTGCCATCTCCGCATACTGTGATGACGCCACACTGCAACGCTTAGAAATTTTAAGTGTTACCAAAAGGGTAAATGACTGATATGCCCATTCCTGCTATCTGTTCTCCCTGGTAGTAAGAAGCTCAGCCGTCCGTAAAGACACGGCACAGTGAGGTGCTCTCAAGTAGCTGTAGTGTAGCCGGAAGGAAAGGACCTGGATCTGGTAGATCAGGTGGTTGCAGTGTACGGTGATGGGGTTCTTCTTGAAAAAGGAGGCCATGCGCCAGCATGGATGGCATGTTGGTTGGGTGGACCGTAATATCTCTGTCCTGGAGAAGGAGGAACCAGTGTGTCAGCCTGTTATTTGAGACTGACCCATCCTTTACTCTGTCTGATAGCAGAAAGGTTTTTGGGTGTGATTTGTATTGATGATCAACGGGGAGTACCCAGTGATATACAGGAAGTGCTTGACAGTCCAGTAGGTGGCCAGAAGGTTCCTTTTGCAAAGGCTGTACTTCTGTTCCACTGGGGTCAAGAGCTGCGATGCATATGCAATGGGTCTCCAGGTGCTATGGACCTTCTGGGCCAACACTGCAGACATAGCAATGTCAGAGGTGGCAGACTGCAGATGGAATGGCAGGGCTGGATTGGGGTTAACCAGAGCTGGAGCTGCGGCCAAGGCCTGTTTCAGTGAAGTTACAGCTTGGGTGTGAATGGGGCCTCAAGTCCAGGAGATATCTTTTTTCAGTAATTCATACAGAGGGACAGCCTTCTGAGCAGAATCACAAATAAAATCTCTGGAATAGTTTACCATACCTAGAAATATACTAAGGGTGGGCACACCAGTAGGCAGTGGCAAATTTTGTAATCCTTGTATCTTCTTCCAGGTAGGGCCTCGGCCCTGGTCTGTTATCCTCGGGCCCAGAAAGAGTACCTCTTTCTGACATAGTTGTGCCTTTGCAGGGTTACATTTAAGGCCTGCCTACTGGATGAGGGTCAGTAGTTCATCTAAGAGATCCAGATGATGTTCCTGTGTGGCTGTGGCCAACAGCGGGTCATCCACATAATGCAAGAGACACTGGGGTGTAGAGAAACCCTCAAGGGCATCCATCATGTATAAATGGAACAGGGAGGGGCTGTTATGGAACCCCTGTAGTAAGCAGGTCCACATGTACTGCATATCCTCAAAGGTGAAGGCAAACTTGTATTGACTTTTGGGGACCAGTGGCAGTGACCAGAAGCCACTGGAGATGTCCAGGGCACTAAACCATTGTTGGTCAGGGGTCAGTAGTCATAGCACGTCTGGTGATGATGCCACAGTTGGGGCACAACTGGGGGTGACCTAGTTTAGCCTCCTGTAGTCAGTAGTAAGTCTCCAGGCACCTGTGGGTTTTATTTACAGGCCACACTGGGGAATTTGCAGTGGAAACACATGTCCTGATTACACCTTGCTTGAGGAGTGATTTAGTTGTTTCCCTAAGAGAAGGCAAGGCCTCAGGTGGAAAGGGATATTGCCATTGCCTCTCATGTGCAGGGCCTGTCACTTGAATGACAGTGAGCATCTTGCCACAGTCGTGTTTGTTAGTAGCAAATGCCTCCAGATGCCTTTGTAGAATGGGGAGTTGTTTTGGGAAAAGTTCATGGTTCTTAAATCTATGACGTCATATTCTTTGTTCGCAGATATTGCTGCAACCACGTGTGAGTCGGGGGTCATGATGGTGTAGTATTGTCCCTGAATTTTTATCAGTAACATGTTGGCTAGGTCTACCATACAGTTGTGTGGCGCTAAAAAGTCAATTCCGATTTATACTAGGGTGATCATGCAGTACCAATAACTGAAAGGTATGATATACCTTCAAGTGCCCCAGTGTAACAGGTAGTGGCAGGGAGCGGTATGCAGGTAACCTAGTTCCATCTACCCCGGACATATTGGTCCTTCATCCAGTGGACCAAAGTGATGTGTCTGGGTGGTCATCCTGTAATACAGACACAGCCGCGCCTGTATCCAGTAGCACTGTCAGTATTCCATTTGTATCCAAGACCAGCTTGTTTACAATCCGGACTGGGGCCTGTAATTGTCAATCTATACCAGTGGAAGCATGGGGGAGCTCCTGAAAGAGAGCTTGAGCCTGGTTCCTTTTATCCATCACACCATGCTGCACCAGTGCTATATAGGGAGCCGTTTCAGGCATGTGAGGGCCTGGACTTCGGTGTCTCTGCGGCCTGTTGAGGCCTGCTCTCCTGGTTGTATGGCTGCAGGTGCCCGAATGGGAATGGCATCCGTTACGGAGTGCACTTGTCCGAGAAGATCTCGGAACTTACGGTTATCATCGGCTATTTCCCTATATGAAGGGTCTGACCTTTGTGGTTTACCCTTGTTGTTCTTATGGTGTTTCTTGTTTTTGTTCCGGTTCCCACACCAGGCTTATTGTTGCTGCTGCTGTTGGGCCTGCTGGGGGTGCTGGTTGTTTGTGGGGAGGGGCTGTTTCTCTTGGGCCTGCCCCTCCACCGTGTAGTGTGTCGTCGCCTCCGGGCTGGCTTCCACGGCAACTACCTTTTTGGAACCGGAGCCTGAATCATGGATGCAGAGTTCATAAGCTCTCTGTTTTCCGGAGGATATCGGCAAATCTCTCCATGGTGGGATAGGTGGTTGGCTCTATCTTCTCTCTTACTGCAGGGATCATGTTCCTAAGGAACAGGGTCTTGTATTCAATGAGGTCTGCATCTGCGGCTTCTCCTGCAAGGTGCTTCTCTGCACAGTAGGCCATCCAGAGCCTCTGGTGGAAAGTCGCTGGACTTTCTTTCACATTCTGTTTCACAGGTTATGCGAGCATCACTCCTACCACATCTGGGCTGTGTGCAGAAGTGAGCTCAGCTGCTACTTCGTCAAAGGTGGCACGGCCATCCTGTCAGACAGCGTCGGGGAGTTTCACCCACAGGCCAGGATCAATGGTCTGGCGTAGGATCTGGACCTGGTAGTCTGCAGCGAGACTAAACATTTCACATTTAGCATACACCTTTTCCAAGTGGTAACTGGGCTTGTCGGACAGACTCATCCGGCCAATGCTATCAGCTATTTGCTGGACAGGCCATTTGTAGGGGATTATTGGGACGATCAAGCAAGGGTAGATTACCTCGGGCGCCATCCAGGGCTGCCTGAGCTGCGGCTTTGGCCAAAGTACGAACCATGCCCTCCTGAGTCCCAGCCTCATGTAGAAGCTGTCTAATCTGTGTCTTGAGAACCCGTTTATTCTTTTCAGAAATGGGCATGGTGCCTAAGGCACTCTCAATCATTTTCTCTATCTCCTGCCTGTCTTCCACATTAATAACGGCAATCAGTGGTGCCATCGGGACTAGGCCTAAGCCTGCTCCCCCTGTCATGGGGGTCACCATGTTTGCATCTCCCACGATGTGCGTCATGCCTGCCGTCTGACGTAGGGAATGGGTGTCATGTGACAGGGGCCCACCATGTTGTGGATGGTAGGGCGGGGTGTTTGGGCCATAGTAGGGGTGTGACTGGGCATTGTATTGTGAGATGTCGTCATCCGAGTCCTCCCCTTCAGAGGACGTCGTCAAGGCAGGGGCTATGCCTCCCATCACCTTGACGTGACCAGCCAGTACATCTCACTGATGGCAGTTTCGCCGTTTTGGATTCACATTCATCATGTCTCAGTTTTGCAACGTTAAAATCCACTTCATCCTGCATCTGCTTCTGCATCACTCTATATGCGGCGCTCAATTCGCGGTTGTCCCTAGTAGCTAAATCTAAGTCATTACATACCTGGTTTATCTTGTCCTGTAACTCTCCCAGCTTCTCACGCATTTTTTCATTCGTTCTACTTAACAAGTCATTCATTTGCAAAGCCTGCCCCTTATCCTGTCTCAAACTTTCACACTTCTGCTTCAACATTCAAAGTTCCTGCTCGCCTGCCTGTGCAGAATTAGAAATGAAAAGGATTCCCTTTTGCATCAGAGTTTGGAGTTCTGACTCCAAATCCTGCTCTCGTCTCACACATTCAGTTTCCTGCAACCCCATCTCCTATTTAAGAGGTGAGATTTGCAGTTCAGGGGTTCGAAACCTCACTTCGGAGGCTTCCAAAGCAGCATAGAGAGCCACGACCAGCAGCCTGTTAGCTTCTCGCTTTCTGCCTGTTTGTCTCGTCTCTGTGTACTGGGTTGAAATCCCCAATACAGGGTTGTCAAATTGGCTTGCGTTCCGTGCAGTCAGCCCATCCTGCATGGAAGGCAAGGAAGTTTGAGACATCAAGTCTCAGGTCTGCACAGATATTTGATACGGTGGCCATTGTGTGGGAGGGAACAAAAAATCAAACCGTGGAAAGGCGCTGTGCTGTGTATTGATCCACAACAGGTGCACTTATCCACATTTGGGCTACTGTGCACTTCTAAGCTTGCAATTCAGAACTGCTGTGAGGTGGGTCGAGTCGGCATCGACCACACCCAGTAAGCAGCCAGACTTTGCAAGTTGTTACAAAGTGGTAGTAAGACGGGAGAGGTGATGCGGAAATGCACACCTACAGTCCCCATTGGGGAGGAAAAAGGTTTTAAGCAACAAGTGAAACCTTGTAAACCTTAAATATTGCTTGCACGCGGTCTCCAATTGTCAGGAGGTCTAAACCTCACTCTCAGGTTCTTGGCAATAATGGGCATGCAAGGAATCACAGACACGTTGCATAAGAGTAATAAAGCTTGTTTATTACTACCAAAAGGATAATCACAGTTGCCCTAAGCAGTTCTTACCAATAGGAACTGGGAGCCAGTGCTAAGCGTTCCCTATATCTCGAGGAATCTCCGTGTCTCCTGGGGTCTCCGAGGTATAAGACATAATGTCTTAAATTATATACCTACAATAATTACAATGGTTACTATAAGAAACATTTCTAGTTACAGAGATGAGCCCTGTTGGCTAAATTAGAGGTGGCTCCTCAGTCCAAGATAACATACAATTTTGTAGTAGTCATCACTTTGTAGAAACAGAGGTACAGCTTGTACACAGCTGTGTAATAATACAAATCCTCAGAAGATGGCAATGCCAACTCATATATCATAATCATTACAAGGACACAGATGTCCAAACATCTTGTAAGCAAAAACTACATGTGTATATTGGAAAGTAAAGTGTGTAACAATAATATCGTGACATCTACTCTTACATGGTAGATGCCCTTAGCCCTGTATGTTAGTATAACATATTTCTAAATGCTGGTTGTCTATGGTGTACCTCTGGGGGTACCAATTAGGGTGCAGGGACCTCATGTAACACTGGCAAAGCGGTATATTCAAAAGTTTACAGCAGTGGTAAACATCCCTCAGAGCAGTGCTGTTTCTAGGAGCATGTATATGTTGTTCATCCATACTGTTTGGCATTGTCCCCTTACATTTTAAATCTGCCGGAAGTCTTAAAACTGGCTCCTCCCACCCACCCCTGTGGTATATACCTCGGCTCCGCCCCATGACGCCAGATCTTCCTTTCCGCTGGAAGATGCAGGTTGCCTCCCTCGTGCTGTCGCATTTCATAGGCCCTGGCTTTCAAATTGTCGGTTTTAAACTCACTTGTTCGAGTTAGCAATCGCGCTTTTTCAGCATTGATCATGGAGGAGAAATCTTCCCCGGGATTTCGCCGGTGTCCCTGTGGCCAGAAAATGTCGCGCACCGATCTCCACCTCACGTGCGTCTACTGCCTAGGTGTCGGCCATGACACCTCATCGTGTAGCTTTTGCTTGGCCTTCCATCCCAGCATCCTGGACAACCACAAGGCACGCCTGAAGCTGGGAAGACTGGAAAAAAGGAACCCTCCGGTGAAGTCGAAGGAGGCTAGGTGGGCGGTTTCTGTGGCCACGGGCTCTGCTGATTAGCTGGAACAGATGAAGGCGTTCAAGGAAGAAGCAGCTCGTGCTTCGGCCAGTCAGAGCTTCTTTGTCCTGCTGAACCTGGGCTCCACCTTTACGGGATCTTTCAAGGAGTCGTGCCAGTTTCTCCCCACCCGGGGTGAGGTGCCCTTGGGCTCGCACTCCTCCCGCTCTCGGAAGAGAGAGAAAGACCCGTTCTAGGGACATGGATATGTTGTTCAATCCACACTGTCTGGCAGGTTCCTTGCCGCTTTAAATCTTGCCAGAAGGTCTTCAAGCTGGCTTCTCCCACCCACCCACCCACCTGGGTGGTAAACCTCAGCTCCGCCCCATGACACCAGATCTTCCTTACGCTTGGAAGCTCAGGTTCCCTCCTTAGCAGCTCTGCGTATAGACTGGATCCTAATTCTTCGGTTTGCCCAAAACTAATTCTAAAGTTTTCAAGACTTCAGTCTAATTACTGCCTCGCGGCTGCGATGTACAAATTGACTCCCAGATTTCGGCGGTGCCCATGTGGGCAGAAAATGTCCAGGACGGATCCGCACTCCACGTGTGTCTACTGCCTCGGCCTAGATCATGACCCACAGGCCTGCGAGTTATGCCATTCGTTTCCGGCCAACGTCCTGAAAGACCACACTGCCCAGTTACAGCTTGGGCACCCCGAGAAGCGCTACCGGCCGGTGAAGTCCAAGGAGGCCTGTTGGGCGGTGTCCACAGCGGCTGGCTCAGCTGAGCAACTCGAGCAGATGATCGCCCTCGAAGAGGAGGCGGCCCAGGCTGCATCTTCATCTTCTTCGGTCGTGGCATTTATCCTGCTCTCTCTGGGATCCTCCTACACAGCTTCTTTTAAGGAGCTTTGCCAGTTCCTTTCCACGAAGAGAGAGAGGCCATCGGGACACTCTTCTCGGTCCAACAAGAAGGACTCAAAGGTAAGTCCCACCATCGGCGTTCATGGGAGGCGGGAGGGTCCTCTTCCTGAACAGTGGACTCTGGGCACCGATGTAGGGGTTTGCGGCCACGGCCGCTGGCTTCCTGGTGTCCCGTCAGGTCAGCCAGCGAGACACCGTCACACGCGGTCGAGATTTTTTCGACCTGTCGCGCGGGCTGTCGACTGGTGAAGCCGACAACCCTTCTTCACCGGTTCCTCCGGTGGAGACCGAGGACTTGCCTGCGCCTCCTGTGCCGGAGTCCCCGGTCAAGGCTCCCGAGCCGAGGGAAGTCCCCTGCCCCTTCCCAGACCAGTCCTCGGAAACACCGAGGGTCTCTGACCTCGTCTCGGTCCAGCCGATCCCGCCGACATCGGCGGTCTCGGCACCGAGGTTAGCGGTGGCGCTGCTTGTCCTCGTCTTCCTCCTCGGAAGAGGAGAGGCATTGGCGAAAATTGCGTTGACGCTACGAGGACTTAATGTGGCAGCAGTTACTTTTGTCCGGGAACAAGCCGTCGCCTTCCCCGGCCATCAAGTGGCTGTCACCCAAATAGCCGAAACAGCCCCTCGTTGTAGTCGAGGTGCCCAAGCCTGGGCCGGTTGTTCGGCCGAAAGCAGCTGCCCCACCAATTGTGTTGGAAACTCCACCTCCACAACCGAAATCGGGGACGCCGACCAAGGACTCTCGGTCGGGTCAGGGTCTGCCCCACAGGTTGTCAGTCACCCTCACTCCCGACCGTCCTCAGCAGGTGGAGGGTGGCTCAGGCCTCAGGCAGCTCTTCGCGGACTTTTCAGAATCTGACAACGACTGCTCCCTGTTTTCCAGGCCCCTTGACCTGGAGTCCTCGGGGAAGGGGGGGACAGTCGGTGGACGAGAGCCCATCGTCGTTTATGGGTCTGCTTCAGCTCATCTCAGAATCCACCGGGATGCAGCTCGAGCCCGTATCCAAGCGGGCCAAATATCCCCTGACGGAGATACTGGACCGAGGGGATTCGCCCTCGGAGGCCTTTCCGGTGGCTGAAGCCATTGTTGGCCCAGCCTTGGAGCTCTCGCAGCGGTCGGCTTCCTGCCCTGCGCCGATGGCCAGGAAGTATGCGGTCCCTACCGGCTCTTTGTCTGGTTTTTCGGAGCACCCCTCTGCAGAGGGGTTAGTCACCGATGGCATCTTTCGGCATTACGGTAATGCTAGGGTTGTGGATAAGCCCCCCGACAAGGAGTCCAAAAAGCTGGACTATGCCGGGCGCAAGGTGTACGCTGCGTCCTCCCTAGGCCTCTGCCAGGCCAGCTCGGCTGTGCTGATGGCACACTTCTCCCACGCCCTCATGGGCTCCCTGGATGAGGTGATCCCTCACCTCCCGGCCGACCTGCAGACCACGGTCAAGCAGGTGCGTGACCAGGGAAGGGCGGTGGCTAAACAGCAGCTACAAACGGCTCTGGACATTGGAGACTCCTGTGCCAGATCGGTTGCGGCCACGCGCCACAGAGCATGGCTGAGGATATCCACCTTCACAGCGAATACCCAGCATAAACTGGCAGACGTCCCCTTCTTGGGGACTGACCTGTTTGGCCCTGGAATGGAAGCCCACCTCCAGCAGATGGAAAGGTCCAATGCTACCCTAAACTCGGTCACCTCTGCCCAGAAGGACAAGGGCCGTCGTCAACAACATAAGTCCTTTTGGCCTTCTGCGTCTGCTGCACGTCCGGCCCAACAGCACCAGCATCAGGGCCAGCAGGCTCGCGCTTGGCATCCCAAAGCCAAGCCTGCGGCTTCCTCTAACAGAAACAGGAGGAAAAGGCCCAGGAGGTCCCTCGGCGGTCCCTCCTCCAAGCCTGCCCAGTGACTGGTTGAGGGTGTCGCCCCAGCCTCATCACTCCCCTGGGTTCCCCCATGGGGGCGTCTCCGCCACTTCCTTTCCACCTGGTCCGCTATCACCACGGACCGCTGGGTGTTGGAGGTGGTAGGAAAGGACTGCCCCTGGAGTTGAGCAGGCCCCTCCCTTCCGAGCCGTCGCCTCTCGGGGGGCTACGGTGTCCGCAGCCTCTCTGTCATCGCCCTGCTCCTCGAAAAAGAGGTGATCAGGAAGGTGGCAGATCCTCCACCAGACCCAGGGTTTGTGTCCAGGTACTTCCTGGTCCCGGAACGGACTGGGGGCTGGCGCCCCATTCTAGACCTGCACGACCTGAACAAGTTCCTAAGGTCTCGAACCTTCAGGATGGTCACTCTGGCTCAGATCATTCCATCCTTGGAACAAGGCATGTGGTTCTGTTCTCTGGACCTCCAGGACGTGTTCTTTCATGTCCCAATCCATCCGTCCCACCAGGGATTCCTCCACTTCAGGGCAGAGGGATCCCTCTACGAGTTCTGGGCCATGCCCTTCGGCCTTTCTCTAGCTCCCAGGGTCTTCACCAAATGCAAGGCAGTGGTGACAGCATTCCTGCGGCGCCGAAGGGTCCGGGTGTACCCCTACCTGGATGACTGGCTGATTGCAGCCTCTTCCAGAATGGAGGTGGAGCAGTCCAGGGATCTGGCCCTCCAGGTTTGCTCTCAGGTTGGCCTCCTCATCAACGAGGCCAAGTCGGAACTCATGCCAAAGCAGGTGTTCCAATTCATCGGGGCAGAGCTCAACTCTCTACGAGCCAGAGCACAGCTCCCAGCGGACTGGGCCGAGGTTCTTTCCTCCTTTGCCCTATCATTTCAGGTTGGGCAATTGCGCCCTGCCCGGGACTTCCTGCGCCTCCTGGGCCTCATGGCAGCCTGCACCAGTGTGGTCCGTTGGGCCCGTTGGTACATGCATCCCCTTCAATGAGGGCTGGCCAGCCAATGGTCACATCACTCCGATCCCTTGGATCAGCTAGTGACAGTGACCCAGGGGATGTGGAACACTCTCCAGTGGTGGACCATTCCAGCACATCTGCAGGAGGGCATCCCGTTTGTCCGCCCTGAGCCGACGGTCTCTCTAGCGACCGATGCCTTTCTGATGGGTTGGGGTGCCCATCTGGGGGAGCACAGAGCGCACGGCCTCTGGTCCCCTCGGGAGTCCCGATGCCACATCAACCTGCTGGAGCTTCGAGCAGTTCGTCTAGCCCTCACCACCTTCGATCTGTTTCTACAGGGTCAAGTGGTCCAGGTCCAGTCGGACAATACCACGACCATGTACTACCAAAACCGCCAGGGCGGGGACGCGCTCCATGCCTCCGTGTAGGGAAACTCTCCGCATTTGGTCTCTGGTGCGCAGCCTGGAGGCAGATCTCCTTGCCATCCATGTGGCAAGAGCCTCCAACATTCTGGCCGATGCCCTAAGCCGGATAGGGGCTGCGTCTCATGAGTGGTCTCTCCTGCCGGAGGTAGTACAAGATCTGTTCTCCCACTGGGGCATGCCTCAGGTGGACCTGTTTGCCTCCAGGGAGAATGCGAAGCTGAGACTGTTTCATGCCCACCCCTCAGCAGGGCTCACTGCAGGGATGCCTTCTCGAGGCCATGGACCACGGGCCTCTTCTACGCCTTACCCCATTTCCCTTGATCCACAAGGTGCTTCTCAAGGTGAGGAGGGACAAGGCGCAGGTGATTCTGGTAGCCCCAGACTGGCCCCGCCAGTTCTGGTATCCAGATCTCCTCAGTCTCAGCTCCAGGCTCCTGAGGCGGCTTCCAGCCCGCCCAGACCTGATCTCAGTAAGGCAGGGGAAGGTATTCCATCTGGACCTTCAATCCCTGCACCTGACGGCCTGGTTCCTGAGCGGCTAGAGTTCCAGGCCTTGGGTCTTTCCGACGAGGTCCTCAACATTGTTGAGGCGTCCTGTAAGGAGTCGACCAGGAAATGCTACGCCTTTAAATGGAAGAGATTCTCCATTTGGTGTCAGGGCAAGGGCCTGGACCCTTCCTCCTGTTCCTTGGCTAGCATTCTGGACTACCTGTGGTCCCATTCTCAGCAAGGGCTTCATTCGACGACCCTCAAGGTGCACCTGGCAGCCATCTCTACTTGCTGGGCGTGGGACGGGAAGCAGTCGGTGGCGCAGGAGAAGGTGGTCGGGCGCTTTTTCAAAGGCCTTGATCACATATCCCCTCCGGTGCGAGAACCTCCACCTCCGTGGGATCTGCTGCTGATATTGGCTAAGCTCATGGGTAAGCCATTCGAACCGATGCACAGGTGTGACATCTCTCACCTGTCGTGGAAGACCGCCTTCTTGGTGGCTATCACGTCAGCCAGAAGGATGGGAGAGCTCCAGGTGCTTTCCATCGAGTCTCCTTATCTGGTCTTCCACAGGGACAAGGTTGTCCTGCGCCCCCACTCGAAGTTCCTTCCGAAGGTGGTGTCAGAGTTTCACCTTAACCAGGTGTTGACTCTGCCGGTGTTCTACCACAGTCACACCTTGGAGGCCGAATATAGGCTCCATACTTTGGGCCCTAGAAGAGCGCTCGCTTACTATAAGGAGCAGACGGCTGAAGTTCGGGGAGTGGTTCGCCTGCTGTTTGTCACCTGGCAGACCTGCAGCCAAGCGGACGATAGGCAGGTGGGTCACTTCCTGCATAGATCTCTGCTATAGGTTGGTGGGCATGGAGCCTCCCAGAGGGATAAGAGCTCATTCTATTCGCCATACAGCTGCATCGGTGGCTGCTTCCAGGGATGTCCCTATCCAGGAAATCTGCAGGGCTGCTACCTGGAAGTCAGCACACACCTTCATCACCCACTACCACATTGACCTTGAGTCACACCGGGATGCTGGTTTTGGGGCCTTGGTTCTCCAGTCATTATTCACTAAGTAGGGGGTGTGCGCCTTGCCTCCCTCCTCCCGGAGAACTGCTAGGAGTCTGCCAGACATTGTGAATGAACAACATATCCATGTCCCTAGAAATACAGGTTACTCACCTGTAACAGGAGTTCTAGGAATGGTATATGTTGTTCATCCACACGACCCACCCGACCTCCCCGGCTTCGACGCACAGCCTGGCTTCTAGTGGGCTAGATCTGGCGTCATGGGGTGGAGCCGAGAGTTTTACCACCCGGGTGGGTGGGAGGAGCCAGCTCGAAGACCTTCCGGCAAGATTTAAAGCTTCAAGGAACCTACCAGACAGTGTGGATGAACAACATATACCATTCCTAGAACTCCTGTTAGAGGTGAGTAACCTGTATTTACTCACCTGTAACAGGAGATCTTACTTCGAGAGGGCTCTTGCAGTAGGTAATTACATATAGGACTGATGCTGGCAGGCGGCAGGACCCCACGAAAAATTTCTGGCTGGCGGTCCCTGGCGAGGGACCGCCCACGCGTCAGGTGACCGGCATCAGGAGATGTCGGGTATAAAGCGGTCCCTGGCGCCTGCTCCAGTTCTTTCCGCCATTAGCTTCGTGCAGCGCTCTACGGAGAAGTTGGTACTTCCGTCAGCCCTATCTTCGTTTTTTACGAAATAATTGCTTTTTTAGGCTAACGTCCAGGTACCATCGATCGGTGTATGTTGCCCCTACACCCTCCGAGCACAAAAATAAGTGCGATTCGTGCGGCGCCCAACTACCGCACAAGGGCGGCCATTCCCTGTGCCTGTTCTGCCTAGGCCTGATCACCCGGTCGAGAAGTGTCAGCACTGCCTCAGCTTCAATGCGGGAGCAATCCCTGGAAGCCCATATTCTGAAGAAGAAAATGAGTTCAATGGAAAAGGAGCTCAAAAAACTGAGGCAGGCGTCCACTTCCCCCGAAGGCCATCGCGCCGGGACACAGGTAAGTCCCCTCCGGAGACCGTTCCTCGACAACCGCCTCGGAGGTTTCAGGCGTCAGCCCCATCTGGCTCGCTTGGGCCTTGCGAGGCGCCTCCGGGCAATTGGATACCTCCGTCCCTGGTTCGGCCGCAGGCTTGCAGCCCAACACTGCAAGCGACTCCAGTAAGTCGGGCGTCTGCTCCTCCGACGTCCGCCTGGAGAGGGCCGGTAAGACGCACGACCCTTCAGGGCGGCGCAAGGCCTCCACTCCACCGGACCAGGCCGATCCTTCTGCTGGACCTGCCTCCAGTGATGGCTCCCATAAGTCAGACGCCAGTTCCTCCGGCGCCCACTGAGAGCTCACCCTCAAGCCACACGTCTGCTCGTCCGACGTCCGGCTGGCGAAGGAACCGACGACGGACCCTCCCACGTCCGCTGTACCCAGTTCCCCGCAGCCTTCGCTGCCATTTGGGGTCCCAGAGTCTCCCCAGCCAGACCCCGGGGATTTCTCCCCTCCATCCCTGGCCGATGATGGGGATCTTCCTCCTCTGTCAGACCTTTCTCCACCTGGTGCTCCGGATCTGACGTCGGCTCCCTGGACGCTGGCTCCAACAGGGGTCCCTCCGATGCCAGGGCCTCCGACGCTGGTCCTGCTGACTCCGGGAGACATCTCGCTCCCGTCGGGCCCTCTGGGCCCTCCAATGTGGACCCGCACATGAGGCCACCGGCCAGGCCGTCTGCTCGGCAGCCCCACCTCCCGGTACCTCCGTCCTATCCAACGCAGCATACCGGGACCGCAGTACCCGGCACCACAGTACCCGACGCTGGTTTTACGACGCCAGGTTTTGGATACGATCTTTATGAGTGTAATCTGTATCCTTATCCCCCTCCTCCTCCTCCACTGCCCTCACAGCCGCCGGTGGACCTGCAGGAGACTCTGGCCTCCTGGTGGGCTGAGGACAAGGCTCAGCTCACCAAAGAGGTCGAGAGACTCCTTCCAACGATGGTGCCGTCCCAGGTTCCCGTACGTCCGAGGTGGCGCACTCCCTCACCACCTCCGGACTCCAGGGTTCTTCCGTCTGGATCCAGAGAGGGGCAGGACACGCTTCCCCGGGGACTTCCCAAGGGGTCTGTTCCTCCCCAGGGTCGGGAAAGGGGGTATTTTTCCTCTTCATCCTCCTCTTCACCCTCGGACTCCTCAGATTCTTCCGACAGTTGCTCTGAGAGAGACGGCGAGCCACGCTCTCTGTCGAAGCCCAGGCCAAGGACTCCCCCGAAGTCTCCTCTGGAATATCCTTCTTTTACGGAGTTGCTTAAGAAAATCCAGGAGGTTCATCAGTGGCATTCCCTGGAACCGGATCCTCAGCATCTGAAACTTGCTGAACATCTGGATCTGCCCGTGACGGCTCGTACTTTGGTGCCACCCTGGATAGAGCCTCACGCCGACCTCGTTACCACCATATGGAAACAGCCGTCAGCTTTAGCCCCACTTCCTAGGAAGTCAAACAGGCTATATCAGGCTCCGGAGGGTGTTGATTTCCTGGATTCTCACCCTCATGCCGACTCGGTTGTGATTAGCGCCGCTCACGACCGGTCGGCCAACCCCAAACACCTTAGTTTGTCACCACCTGATAAGGAATCATGCCTTCTGGAGCAGTATGGGAAAAAGATCTATGCCTCCTCCACGCTGGGGAGCAGGGCCCTGAACTATGTCGGCCATATGGGGGACTACCAGAAGGCCATTCTGACCCAGATGGAAGCCAAATTGGACTCCCTGCCTGACTCTCAAGTCAAGCAGCAGTTGGCTGATCTTGTCCGTTCTGCTCGTTCGGCCAGTCGACACATGCTTTGTGCGACATACAATGCAGTGGACACTGCTGGACGGAGCTCAGCTTTCGCTGTAGGCCTACGGCATTATGCTTGACTCCGTGTGTCAGGGTTGGTCCCGGAGGTGCAATCTGCTATCCAGGAAGCACCCTTCTGGGGGTCGGTGCTTTTCGGGGGTGATGTCAAGGACATCATCACCGATTTACAAGAGAAGGGGACCATGTACCATCCCCTTCAGCAGCAGCGCCGTCCCTTTCGCAGATGGAATCGGCCCAAGGCGAAACCCCAGGGAAGGCGGGCCACAAAACACTAAGCCCCCACAGCTGCTAAGCCCCCCCCCATCCCAAAAAATCAGCGGGTGCTTCAGCTGCGGCTGCCCACCACCTGACTTCTCTCCTCCACAGCCTCCGGACTCCCGGAGGAACCGGTAGGAGGGAAGTTTTCCCTCCACCTTCCGGGCTGGGAGAGGATAACCACAGATTCTTGGGTGCTCCAGCTCATAGCAGAAGGACACTCAATAGAGTTTCTTCAGAAACCACCTTGCCACCCCCCCCCTTTGAAGTCGTCTTATTCAAGGGAACATCTTCTCTTGGTCCAGGAGGAAATTTCGGCTCTCCTGCTGAAACGAGCAATAGAACCCGTTCCCCTTCGTCTGCATGGGACGGGTTACTATTCCCATTTCTTCCTGGTCCCAAAGAAGACAGGAGATCTCAGACCAATTTTGGATCTCAGTTCCCTGAATCTTTTCGTAGAATACAAAAGGTTCAGGATGCTCTCTTTGCAGAGCCTTCTGCCCCTCCTCGACCCGGGTCAATGGCTGTGTGCTCTGGATATGCAGGATGCCTATCTGCACATTCCATTCGCCCATCCGCCATAAATACCTTCGTTTTTGCGTTCCAGAGACCACTACCAGTTCATGGCGGTCCGTTTGGTCTATCCTCGCCCCTGATGTTTACCAAATGCCTGGCAGTGGTGGCGCCCACCTCCATACCAAGGAGTGCAGGTTTTCCCATACCTGGACGATTGGCTCCTGCGGCCTCATCCGGGAGGAACTCCTGCATTGCCTCTCCTTACCCAGCAGGTTTTTGCCTGCCTGGGTATTACCATCAACCATTCCAAATCTCATCTGGTCCCATCCCAGAGACTACAGTTTATCGAGGCGATTCTCGATACGACCACGGGTAAGGCCTTCCTGCCTCCGGACAGAGCGTCCACCCTCCAGACCCAAATAAGTCTACTGTCCGACCGCAGGACAGTCTCTGCGCGGTCGGTCCTTCGCCTTCTCGGGCTCATGGTGGCTATCCTGACGGCTCCTCGCTCGACTCCACATGAAATTTCTCCAGTGGACTCAGCTCCCAATGGGACCAGCCAGAGGGCGACCTAGATCACCCAGTTCTGGTCTCCTCGCCGATGCTTCGAGACTTGCAGTGGTGGATGGTTCGAGAGAACCTGTTTCGGGGAGTTCCTTTTTTTCGTCCTGCCCCCTCCCAGTCTCTAACCACAGACGCCTCGGGCGAAGGTTTGGGAGCCCATCTAGGCCCTCATCAGACCCAGGGCTCCTGGTCCAATCTAGAACAAGCTCTCCACATCAAAGTGCTCGAGCTTCGGGCTGTGTTGTACTCTCTCCAAGCCCTTCACCAATGCATCCTTCCCGGCCACCTAGCCGTCCAGATGGACAACATGTGCGTGGTGTGGTACATCAACAAACAGGGAGGGACTCTAGTCCTGCCCTCTTTGCAGGGAGGCAATGAGGGTTTGGGATTGGGCAACACAACACGACCTTCACCTCACAGCAATTCACGTTCCGGGAGTCGACAACACCCTCTCAGACAAGCTAAGTCGCTCTTCTGCTCTGACTCACGAGTGGGAACTGGACCAAGGGTTCCTAGACAACATCTTCCGACTTTGGGGAACACCACAAGTTGACCTGTTCGCATCCCCTCTAAACGCAAAACTTCCCATCTTCTGCTTGCTCGTTCCAGAGCGAGTCGCTTTTTGGAAAGATGCTCTGTCTCTAGACTGGAAGGACAGAGTCGTCTATGCCTTTCCCCCAATTCCACTCATCCCACGAGTCTTGCTGAAGCTAGCTTCAGAAGGAGCACGACTGATTCTGATCGCTCCTTTCTGGCCCAGGCAAGTTTGGTTCTCTCTTCTACAACAATACTCAGAGGATCCTCCTCTTCCTCTATCTCGAGGTGTACTGACCCAGGATCAGGGGACCTTGGTCCATCCAGTTCTCAGATCCCTGCAGTTGCATGCATGGCTCCTGCAGACTTAGTGCAATCCCGTTTCGGAGTGTCTCCCAAAGTGGCAGAGATTTTGTTGGAGGCCAGAAAACCCTCTACCAGATCCACTTATGCCATGAAGTGGAAGAGATTCACTATCTGGGCTGCTTCCAAGAACGCGGAACCCTTCTCCTGTTCAGCGGGGCTTTTGCTGGAGTACCTACGTCATCTGTTTGACCTGGGTCTCAGTCACTCTTCTCTGAAGGTACACATGGCGGCCATTTCGGCCTATCATGTTCCCTTCGCGGACAAAGCTTTCGCTCAATTGGAGGTCTCTAAGACCTTTCTCAGGGAGGTCCTCCATCTGAGGCCCCCCATTCGTACTCCTGCTCCCCCTTGGGACTTGAACTTTGTTCTTGAGAAACTTACTCTCCCTCCCTTTGAACCTGCAGCTTCTGTGGATTTGAAGTTCCTTTCGTGGAAGACTCTCTTCCTGGTGGCCATTACTTCTGCTCAGAGAATTTCCGAGCTCCAGGCCCTGATGTGTAAAATCCCATACTTGATTTTTCACAAGGAATGGGTTGCTCTTCACACGGATCCTAAGTTTCTCCCTAAAGTAGTGGCAGAGTCTACTGTCAATCAGTCCATAGAGTTACCTGCCTTTTTTACACAGTACTCTAATCAAGGGGAGTATTTACTCCATACTATGGATTTTCACCGGATTCTGAGATACTACACCAACAGGACGAAGGATCTCAGAAAGACTGATCAATTTTTAGTCTCTTTTGCTCATAAAAGGGAAGGCAATGCTGTTTCCAAGCAATACCTATCTAAGTGGTTGGCTCATTGCATCACTTTCTGTTATGACAAATATAACAAGACCCTCCCGGGTCAAGTAAGAGGCCACTCCACCAGAGGAGTAGCTGCCTCAGCGGCTTGTTTCAAAAATGTGTCTGCGGCAGACATCTGTGCTGCCGCCACCTGGACTTACTAACATACTAAAATGCCAGCAGAATAGGCCTAACGGTCTTTCGTGTCTGCTCGTTTGGTCAGCCCCCACCCTGGGTGCTGACCTTGCTGCCCCCCCTCGTCTTCTCTGGCTTCTCTCTTCCCAGTTCTGGATATTCTTGCTGCATTGGATTTTGCTTCCAGAACCCTTCCCCTGTACCTGTCCCACCCCCTCTTGAACCCCTCCCTGTCTCTGCCTCCACCAGCCCCTAGGCAGCGCATTCCATGGCTCCACCACCCTCTCAGTGAAGTAGCACCTCCTCCTTTCTCCCCTGAATCTTCCCCTCCAGCTTCCACCCATGCCCTCTAGTGGTCCCCTCCTCCTTCCTTCGAAGCACCCTGACTGTTCCTCCCCTATTTACCCTCTTCATATACCTGAAGACCTCTATCATGTCCCCCCGGTCCCTTCTCTCTTCCAATGTGTACATATTTAGCTCTTGAGCCTCTCCTCCTAGGTTCTGTCCCCAAGCCCCAAATCATTTTGGTTGCCCTCCTCTGGACCCTCTCAGGAGTTTAATGTCCCTCTTTAAGTGTGGCCTCAAAACTGCACACAGTATTCAAGGTGCGGCCTCACCAAGCAGTTATACAGAGGGTATCACTTCCCTCCTTCTGGAGGTGATCCCCTAGCGATGCATCCCAGCATCCTGTTGGCCTTGGCTGCTGCCCTCCTACAAGTCTCAGAGTTGTTCATCTTGACATCCACCACCACCCCAGGTCCCTCTCAGCCATCGAGACTTGTAGCATCCCCAGGATGTACACTTGGCCCGGGTTTCTGGCCCCAGGTGGAGTACCTTGCATTTCCTGCATTGAACCTCAGCTTCCACTTTCTAGACCATCTTTCTAGAGCCTCCAGGTCCCCCTATGGGCCACCTCCCTCCTCCCCCATCCACCACCCCCCAGTTTTGAGTCATCCATAAAGAGACTCATCTCACTCCTGATTCCTGTCCTTGTGTCCGAGGCGTGGCGTTGAACAGAAGGGGCCAGGACTGATCCTGTGGGACCCCACTAATGACCCTCCTTGGGGATGAGACTATCCCGCCAACTACAACCCTCTGGGTCCGGTCCTGGAGCCAATTTCCTATCCATCTGATCATCTGGTTCCCCATCCCCATTTCTCCCAGCTTATCCAACAGGCCCACGTGAGGAACAGAGTCAAATACCTTGCTGAAGTCTAGAAAGAGGACGTCCACTGGTCTACCCAGGTCCAAGGCACTCGTCACCCAGTCATAGAACTCCACAAGGTTTGTCTGACACGATTTCCCCGGGACGAATCCATGCTGTCTATCGTCTAGGCACCCTGTCTTTTCCAGGTCCCCCCCAGCCTCTCCTTGACAATGCCCTCCATCACCTTGCCCACCACCGATGTCAGGCTGACAGGCCTGTAGTTCCCTGCCACCTCCCTTGATCCCCCCTTGTGGATAGGCACTATATGCGCCACCTTCCAGTCCTGGGGCACCCACCCTGTCCTCAGAGAGATGGTGAAAAGCTCCGCCAGGGGTTTCGCCAGGACATCCGAAAGTTCCTTCAGCACTCTGGGATGTAATTTATTCCGTCCATACTTTCACTGAACACTACAGTTTGGATGTTGCCTCTCGCCGTAGAGCAGGCTTCGGGCTGGCTGTTTTACAAGGCCTCTTTTCTTGAGGCTTGCACACCTAGAACTGCTTTTTGGAGTAGTTTTCCTCCTCCCGGTGCCTCTCTTTGTTCCAGACGGCTTGGGATTCAGTCCTATATGTAATTACCTACTGCAAGAGCCCTCTCAGTAAGATAGAACAGTTGCCAAAACTTACGTAACAGTAGATCTTGAGGCTCTTGCAGTATTCCGCCCTCCATCCCCCAAGCTATTTAGTTCCTTTTCCATTGAGGAAAATATCTGCTCCTCTCTCGTCCGGCCTTTCTGGCCCGTGGCGAGAAAAGAACTGGAAGGCTGGCGTCAGGGACCACCTTTATACCGACATCTTCTGGCATAGCAAGTCACCCACAGCGTGGAAGGCGGTCCCTGCGCCAGGGACTGCTAGCTAGAAATTTTTCGGTGGGTCCTGCCACCTTCCGGCGTCAGTCCTATATGTAATTACCTACTGCAAGAGCCTATCTCGAAGATCTACTGTTACAGTAAGTTCTTACGTAACTGTACTTTCTAGGAATGGTATATGTTGTTCATCCACACGACCCACCCGACCTCGTCGGCTTTGACGCACAGCCTGGCTTCCAGCGGGCTAGATCTGGTGTCATGGGGCGGAGCCGCGAGTTTTACCACCCTGGTGGATAGGAGGAGCCAGCTTGAAGACCTTCTGGCAAGATTTAAAGCGGCAAGGAACCTGCCAGACACTGTGGATGAACAACATATACCATTCCTAGAACTTCTGTTACAGGTGAGCAACCTGTATTTACCCTCCCCTCCGCGACCACCACCACCAACAGTTATCGATGAAATAAAAAGCCATGCCACCCAGAAAAGTGGTACCATTTGTTTTCCACTCTAAAAAAAAAAAAAAAAATAAAATTTCCGTACCAAGTTGTAGTGCTAGCACTTCGCATGTGAAGCACTGCTGGAACTGAGTCCTGCAACCTTAACCACAAGAATACTTTTATTTTTTTTCTGTCTGTAATGAGAAATAATCTCAATACCTGATAAAAACATCCTACGGCTGCCGGCCCGGCGGCACTGAGGGTTGAGGCGCTGGACGCCACACCTCGCTCCACGCCAGCGACTCAGAATCGGGAACAAGCCTGTGTCGTCGGGGGTCGGCAGGGGAGGACTAGGATTGAGCATCCGATGACAGCTGTCCTAATCCTGGGGAGTAGGGAGGGATGCACACTGCGCCCTGCTGGTCCTTGGGGCACCCGGTGGTACTGCAGTAGCGGGGTTGCCAGTGGGGGGGGGGGGCACGGCAGACGTCCGCACGTCAGTGTGCTGATGTCCTTGCATGTCCATGCTTCCAGGGAAAAAATAAATGGAGGAAAAAGGCAGCACAGATCCGCGGCAGCATGATAGCAGCAGTTTCACCCGCCGACAGTGCCCGGAAGGCATGTGCCGGTAATGGTTCTTCACCAGGTGTGGGGGCATGTGCCGGTAATGGTTCTTCACTGGGTGTGGGGGCTACGGGGATGGCCCCCTTCGCAGGCAGATATGTGTCTGCCAGCTGGACATGAGAGCTTCGGGGTCGGACGTGGAACGGAGGAGCGTTGGCTGGAGGTAGCGCAGGACTGTGGCTGCGGGTGAGGATTAAAAAAAAAAAAAAAAAATCCTACAGCCAGCCTTCGTCATAGCATTCTCTACAATATTAAAAAATGCTCTTCCCCATCCCCCGGCTGCCCACCAGCTCTCTAGTGAATGGCAAGCCAGGACCGAGCCTCCACGTGCCTGAGCGCAAATGGAAAAAGTACCACTGGTCTCATCATGGAGCCAGCAGTACAGAAACGGACCATAAATGTCTCGGTGAGGATTTCCAGCAAATGAAATAGGTTCAGGGTCTTGACAGCAGACAAGATACCTAACAAGCATTTGTCAATGCCGAATGTTTGCTTGCTGGCATTGGCATTGGTAGTGTAGGAGTTACAGAGCTGCATAATAGGAATGGCAGTGAAGTATTGAATTGAAGCCAACCCCACCACCACTCTGCAGATACTGAAAGGCATTGGGGTGTTCCTTTGGGTGGTCAGGCATAACAGCAATGCCATTTCACCACACCCTACCCTGCAGACACAGACAAGTGTCACGGTGTGCCTTGGGGTCTTTGGCCCTTTTGCGCACCCCATTCCATCAGGAAATACGGTGAGACGGGTGTATAGGAGAATGGGGTGAACTTTGGGGCCGAAGAGTCCAAGGCATATCTCGATGCCTCTCACTGGCTGCAGGGTGTGGAATGGTATGAGCATTACAGGCAAGAATCCCACGTCACACCCCTGATGTCTGTCATTCTGTACAGGGTGGGGCGTTATGGTTGGAAGCCCTAACGTCTCAGGCATTCGTTGGTATTTTCACTCCAAATTTTCAGCATGGTTTTTTTGTGACCCCCACCTCATGAACAGTAGCAATATCAGTTTGTTAGCCAAAAGCTGCTTTTGCACAGTGACTACGGCATTTAGCAGCACAGGTGCAAAAACACATTCCGAACAGGATGTGAAAAATTACAGCTCTGCTGTTCATGGGGAGGTGTAAAAAATGGCAATGTTGAAAATCTGCAATGAAAATATAAAAAAGAACTGGTGAAGTCACGAGCGTGCGTAGAAAATGCAACGCACACCCGTAATGTAATTAGTTTGGGGATTTTTTACAGCAGATTGTCAACACAGGGATTTTGGGACCTCCGATCATGAACAGTGTCAGTGTGATTTTCTTTATCTGTCCCGAACAATGATTTCCCACAGCAACCACGCATTTCTGCGCTGAAAGTGTGAAAACACATTTTGGCCATGTTGTGAAAAATGACAGCAGTATTGTTCATAAGAAAGTGTGGAAAAATGCCACTGGTCAAAATCTGGACTGAAAATATTACAAATTCATGAACTTATGAGGGTGCATGGAAACTGCGCAATGCTCACTCGTAACACAGTCATTTTATGGACATTTGAAACCAAATTTTCAACATAGCCATTTTAAGACCTCTGCTCATGAACAGTGTCACTGTGATTTTCTTAATCTGTCCTAAACATTGCTTTCGCATACCGACTGCGCCATTGTGCGCTACATGTGCAGAAACACATTTTGGGTGAGATGTGAAAAATGGCAGCTGTACTGCTCATAAAGAAGTGTAATAAAATGGCAGTGTTGAAAATCTGGCATGCAAATAATAAAAATTCGTAAACTTGCCAGCGTGTGTAGGAACTGCGTAACGTGCACTCCTAAAACAGTCATTTTTGGGAATTTTTTCACCAAATTTTCAACATAGTCATTTTAAGATCTCTGCTCATGAACAGTGTCACACTGATTTGTTTAATGTGTCCCATGCATTGATTTTGTACACCGACTGCGCCATTGTGCACTACATGCGTGGAAACACATTTTGGGTGAGCTGTGAAAAATGACAGCTGTACTGCTCATAAGGAGGTGTGGTAAAATGGCAATGTTGAAAATCCAGAGTGCAAATATTAAAAATTCGAGAACTTACGGCGTCTCGAACTGCAGCAACGCAGCTTCGTAAAACAATCATCTTTAAAATTTTTCACCAAAATTTTCAACATAGGCTTTTGAGAGCCCACCTTATGAACACTGACACTGTCGCTTACATCCGGTCCGGAAGGTGATTTTATACCAACGATCATGTAAATCACCCTTCGGCCGGATTAACGCCATGACAGTTCAAGAATTCATGAGGAGGGGTGCCAAAAACCCCATGTTGAAAATTTGGTGCCAAAATTCCAAAAAATGCCTGAGATATAAATTAAAGTTGAAAAAACCCTATTTATTGCATTATACAGCTTATCAGCATTTCCTCAGTTCGCGGTCGGCTTTGAAGAGTGCAGACTTGTTCCCGGTCCACCAAAGACCGTCGTACCAAGCTCCGGAGGTAAGTAGGGTGCGCAGCGGGTGGGCAGGGAGACAGCCGAGGGAATGTTTTTTTTGTTTACAGGTGTGTGTGTGTGGTTTTTTTTTGTTTTTTTTGTTACTTAGATGACGCAGTACATTTGCCACGCTGGGTGGGCTCCCAGCGTGGCAGCTGGACGACTGTTTGGGGGGCCTGGGCCGATGGGAATTGGGCATCCCGTCGGCCATACCGACTTGTGCCACACTGGGTGGGCTCCCAGCGTGGCAGCTGGAAGGCTGTTTTGGGGGGCTGGAGCTGACTGAGGATGAGGCACCCCGTCGGCCATAACAGTTTTGCCATGCTGGGGTGGGCTCCCAGCGTGGCACCTGGAAACTTTGGGAGGCGGGCGTGGAGCCGACGGGGATTAGGCACCCCGTCGGCCTCATACAGTGTATGCGTGGGCGTGGGGAGAGGTGCATGCGCAATGTGCGTGCGTGTGGAGGAGGGGCGCTGCTCACTGCGCACTGCATTTTCAGCTGTTGTCATAGACAGCTGTAACGTTCATTGGAGAACTGCGGCCACACCTGCAACAACACTGTCTGAATTGGAAGACAGGTGACACACCTCTGAAAACTCGGATGATGGCACTATGTTTCTTGCACATGCGTGCAAGCAAACATAAAAAGGAGAGAGAAAAAATAACACATCTCGGGGAACAGAGATAGGATACACTACAGTGCCCTCTCCTGGCTAACACAGCAGTACAGGGAGTATTTTACAGAAAAGACAACACATTCATTTGTAATCATTTTTATAGCATTAATTTTTTTTTTGTAATCTTATAAAAAGTGATACATGTAACCCATTTTTTTTTTTAAGTGCAGTAATACCCTACAGGGTGGGTGGTATTTGGCAATACTGGATCTTCCAGAGGCTATGAGGCCCTCTGCCTGTTGCGTCTGGCTTTATTGTGCCCCTGGGCAGTCTGGTATTGCCCACCCTGTCAAGTACTATTGCTTGCATATGTGTGTGGAATATACGATGGCCTGACCACGAATATACAATTTATTTCCATGGGGGGCAGGAAAGAAAAACTGAGAGTAAAGCCATTGTGTATTCAAGTTTTACATCTTTTTAAAGGTCATACCTTTAGACCAGCTGTTTTGTGTGAAGATTTACCAGTTCTTGGAGTTCAACAGCTGGCTTCATAGTAGGACAAGTCCATTGTGATGATATCAGTATTGTTAAATTTGCTCTCTGGTTCTGGAAAACAGTCCAGCTTCAGAGTGCTTGTTTGTGCCATATGCAACCTGTAAAATAAATACTGTGACTTACTTTGGTGCGTTTCACTCTACTAGGGTGTAGATATGAATACAAAATAAGCATCATCAGCAGTGTTCTTAAAGATATGCAGTGTCGGACATTTGATTTATCTCTTCTTTTTTCCTGTCTCAGGGCCAAATATAAAGTGTGTTGCCACCGCTGTGGAGCAGATCTATCCCTTAGTGTTTGACAGCAGGAAAGAAATTCGCTAATCCCCGTCACGTACTCTGCAACAAAGCACCTTTTGAAGATGACAGGAGTATAGTACTAACAGAAGAGAATGGATAATTAAAACTTCACCGTTGTCCAACCGTTCCTGGAAATAAAAAAGACAATGTTTTGCATATGTTTGTTTCCACTGTGCAAATTTCATTCCTCGGATTTAACAGACAGTGCTATGTTATAAAGTGTTTACATGATCCTGATGCTGCTGCTTTTTAAAAAGACTTATTTATTTGTTCAGTAATACCTGTATATCCAGAAGCAGGGCTGTGAAGACGTGCACTACCTGAACACACAATATTTTTGTTTGCTCTTACGTGTTTTATTTGTGGATATTCTCTTTAACTTTTGTATGCTGTTGTATGGGCACCAAAGAAGCTGGGAAATGTAGGTGTTTTTTTCCACTCCATAAAAGTATTCAAATAAAACTTTTAAAAATATATATAAATATATATCTTTATACGTTTTTTGGCAGACTGATACATATAGCTTTGGTAGAGTTCAGTTTAAAAAATTTTACCTTTGTAGTTGAAATAGAAGAGCACGTGTTTTTAATCCACCATGTGTATATATCTGTAGATGAAAAATTAAAATGTTGTGCCTGTGTCTTTGAATCTCATTATTTGAGGGTGTTAACACCTGAGAACATAGAGGTGGCAAGTGTAAGTTGCACATGCACTGTGCTTGGATCATAAAATTGGTGAAAAAGTTATTAAATGTGCTTGTTCTGCATATCTGTTCCTTTCTAACCCCAGTAATACTCAGGTATGCATAATTATATGCAGTCTTCCTCCTAAGTAGAACTGCCCAGAGAGAATCTGGAACATATGCAAGTGATAGAATCTTTTGCACGAGCCACTTTTCAAATACTGCCCTAGTTCTAAACCCTTCAGATTTCTCTCTCTCTCTGCCTGATAAGTCTAGATGCTCAGAGATTCTCTCCTCTTCATCATCTTGTTCTGGCGTGAGAAACCTTACAGAATATAAGTATGCTTTAACATTTCTTTTGCTACCTTTTACTTTTGTAATTTTAGTAAACCTATAGTTTTAGTGTTTAAATTGTAAGTTTTATTACTTTTACATTTAAAATGTCATAAAAAAAAATGAAAAAGAAAACTGGTGAGCCCAGTTTCAAACTCTGTATTCTGTGTGGTGAAATTCTGTTAAGTTCCTTTTGTCTACCCATCTGGACATGAACATTAAAAGCAGAGTGAAATCTACATTTCTAGGAATGTGGATATGTTGTTCAATCCACACTTATTGGCAGGTTCCTTGCCGCTTTAAATCTTGCCGGAAGGTCTTCAAGCTAGCTCCTCCCACCCACCCAGGTGGTAAAACTCTCGTCTCTGCCCCATGACGCCAGATCTTCCTTACCGCTTGGAAGCTCAGGTTAATCCGAAACTTATTCTAAAATTGACAAGACTTCGGTCTTCTTTTCCCCTCGCGGCTGCAATGGACAGATCGACTCCGGATTTAGTGAGTGCCCTGTGGGTCGAAGATGTCCCCGGACAAGCCACTCCATGTCGTTTACCCTAGGACTCGGCCACGATTACGCGAGCTTACGAACTCTGCATAAATCCTTTTCGACTTGAGTCTTGGAGGACGTGCTGCTCGACTTCTTTTAAGGGCACCCTGAAAAGCGACCATCACTCGATCAAGTCGAAGGAGGCCCGTTGGTATCCGTGTCTGCGGGCTCCGCGGATCAGTTGGAGCAGATGATCGCCCTCGAGGAGGCGGCGGCCCAGGCCGCATCATCATCTTCCTCGGTCGCGGCATTTATCCCACTCTCCTTGGGCTCTTCTTATACAGCTTCTTTTAAGGACTTTTGCCAATCCCTCTCCACCAAGGGAGAAGGACCATCAGGACATTCCAGTCGGTCTAAAAAGACGGACTCCAGAGGTAAGTCCCACCATCGACGTTCGTGGGAGTGGGAGAGATCCCCTTCACCGGATGGTCGACTTTCGACTTCGGTCGAGGTTGCGGCTAAGGCTGCTGGCTTCACAGTGTCCCCGTCAGGTCAGCTGGCCGAGACACTCGTCAACGCAGTCGAGATTTTTCTGGACCCGTCGGACGGTTTGTCGACTGGAGAAGCCGACAACCCTACTTCACCTGTTTCCCCCAGTGGAAACCGAGGACTTGCTTGTGCCTCCTGTGCCGGAGTCTCCGGTTAAGGTCCCTGAACCGAGGGAGGAGCGGGTTTCCCCCGTCCCCTCTCTGACCCACCCTCGAAATCCCCGAAGGTCTCGGTCTCGGACCTCTTCCAGGTCCAGCCAGTCCCACCAATGTCGGCTGTCTCTGTCTCGGCACCGTGGAAAGCGGCGGCGCCACTCGTCCTCTTCGGAGGATAGGCTCCGGCGCAAGTTGCGTTGGCGCTACGAGGATTTAATGTGGCAGCAGCTCTTGTTGTCCGGGAATAAACCGACTCAGTCGCCTTCTCCGGCCATTAAGTGGCTGTCACCTGAGCCGTCAAAACAACCCCTCGTGGTCAAGGAGACGAAACCAGCACCGGTTGTTCGGCCGAAACCGACTGCTCCACCCATTGTGGTGGAACCTCCGCCTCCACAACCAAAGACTGGGGCCCCGACCAAGGATTCTCGGTCGTGTCAGGGTTTGCCCCATAGGTTGTCGGTCACCCTCACTCCCAATCGACCTCGGCACGTAGAGGGTGGCTCAGGCACTCAGCAGCTGTTCGTAGACTCCTTGGAGTCTGACGACGACGACTTCTTGTTTTCCAGGCCGCTTGACCTGGAGTCCACTGGGGGTCAGTTGGTGGACGAGAGCCCATCCTTGTTCTTAGGAATGCTTCGACTCGTCTCAATGTCCACTGGGATGAAGCTTGAACCCGTTTCAAAATGGGCCAAGTATCCCCTCATGGAGATACTGGACCGAGGGGATTCCCTTACGGAGGCCTTTCTGGTGGCCGAAGCCATTGTTGGCCCGGCCGTGGAGCTGTGGCAGCAGCCAGCATCTTGTCCAGCACCTTCGGCCAGGATGGCTTGGAAGTATGCGGTCCCTACAGTTTCACTCTCCGGTTTCTCGGAGCACCCCTCTGCAGAGGGGTTAGTGACCGACAGCGTTTTCCAGCGTTCCGGGAACGCTTGGGATGTGGACAAACCACCCGATAAAGAGTCCAAGAAATTGGACTACTCGGCGGAAAGTATATGCTGTTTCCTCCCTAGGCTTTCGTCAGGCTAGCTCGGCCATTCTGATGGCACACTTTTCACACGCCCTTTTGGGCTCCCTGGATGAGGTGATTCCTCATCTCCCGGCTGACCTTCAAATGACGGTCAAGCAGGTGCGGGATCAGGGAAGGGTGGTAGCCAAACAGCAGCTCCAAACTTTGTTGGACATCGCTGATTCGTGTGCCCGGTCAGTGGCGGCCGCAGTGGCCATGCGCAGCAGAACTTGGCTGCAGATCTCCACCTTTACGGTGGATACCCAGCACAAGCTGGCGGACGTCCCCATCCTGGATACAGACTTGTTTGGACCCAGGGTGGAGGATCATCTCCAACGGATCGAGAAGTCCAACACCACCTTAGACTCTGTCACGTCTGCCCAGAAGGACAAAGGCCGCCAGCAGCAGCATAAGCCCTTTCGTCCTTCAGCCCCTGCAGCACATCCAGCCCAGCAACACCAGCATCAGGGCCAGCAGGCTCGTACTCGGCACCCCAAAGCCAAGCCTGCTGCTTCCTCCAGCAGGAAGCTGGGAGGGAAAGGCTCAGGCAGCTCCTCAGCTGGCCCTTCCTCCAAGCCTGCCCAGTGATGGGTTGAGGGGTGTCGCCCCAACCTTGTCACTCCTCCCCGGGTTCCCCCAGTGGGGGGACGGCTCTGTGACTTCCTTTCCGCCTGGTCCAATATCACCATGGACCGCTGGGTGTTGGAAGTGGTAGGCAGGGGTCTGCCTCTGGAATTCGAGCAGTCCCCCTCCTATCGAGCCGTTGCCCCACGGGGGCTACGGGTTCCGCAGCCTCTGTCGGCTTGTCGAGCCGACATTGCCCTTCTCCTCCAGAAGGAGGTGATCAGGGAAGTGGCGGACCCTTCTCCAGACCAGGGTTTGTGTCCAGGTACTTCCTGGTCCCAAAAGCGACGGGGGCTGGCACCCCATTCTCAACCTACACGACCTGAACAAGTTCCTAAGGTCTCGCACCTTCAGGATGGTCACTCTGGCTCAGATCATTCCATTCTTGGAACGAGGCTTGTGGTTCTGTTCTCTGGTCCTTCGGGACGCGTTCTTTCACGTCCCAATCCATCCGTCTCACCAGCGATTCCTCCGCTTCAGAGCAGATGGATCCCTTTACGAGTTCTGGGCCATGCCCTTCGGCCTCTCTCCAGCTCCCAGGGTCTTCACCAAATGCATGGCAGTGGTGACAGCATTCCTACGGCACCGAGGAGTCCGGGTGTACCCTTACCTGGACGACTGGCTGATTGCAGCCCCCTTCAGGTTGGAGGTGGAGCGGTCCAGGGATCTGGCCCTCCAGGTCTGCTCTCAGATTGGCCTCCTCATCAACGAGGCCAAGTCGGAACTCGTGCCATCGCAGGTGGTTCAGTTCATCAGGGCAGAGCTTGACTGTCTTCGAGCCAGAGCATGGCTCCCGGTGGACAGGGCCGAGGTCCTTTCCTCCTTTGCCCAATCATTTCTGGTTGGGCAGTTGCGCCCTGCCCGGGACTTCCTGCACTTCCTGGGCCTCATGGCAGCCTGCACCAGCATGGTCCATTGGGCCTGCTGGCATATGCGTCCCCACAATGGTGGCTGACCGCCAATGGTCACAGCGCTCCGGTCCTCTGGACCAGCCAGTGACAGTGACCCAGGAGATGTGGCTGGCCTTCAGTGGTGGCTCGTTCCAGCTCATCTGCAGGAGGGTATCCCATTTGTCCGCCCCAAGCCGACGGTCACTCTGACGACCGACGCCTCTCTGATGGGTTGGGTGCCCATCTGGGGCAGCATGGCCTCTGGTCCCCTCAGGAGTCTCGATGCCACATCAACCTGCTGGAGCTTCGAGCGGTCCGACTAGCCTTCACCGCCTTCACTCCATTTGTACAGGGTCAAGTGGTCCAGGTCCAGACGGACAACACCACGGCCATGTACTACCTCAACCGACAGGGCGAGACACACTCCTTGCCTCTGTGCAAGGAGGCTCTCCGCACTTGGTCTCTCGTGATCAGCCTGGAGGCGTATCTCCTAGCCATCCATGTGGCAGGAGCCTCCAACAGTCTGGCCGATGCCCTCAGCCGGATAGGCGCTGCATCTCACTAGTGGTCTCTCCTGCAGGAGGTAGTACAAGATCTGTTCTCCCACTGGGGCACCCCTCAGGTGGACCTATTCACCTCCAGGGAGAATGCGAAGCTGAGGCTGTTTCATGCCCGCCCCCCTCAGCAGGGCTCGCTGCAGGGGGATGCTTTCTCGAGGCCGTGGACCCCGAGCCTCTTCTGCGCCTTCCCTCCATTTCCCTTGATCCACAAGGTGCTTCTCAAGATGAAGAGGGACCAGGCGCAGGTGATTCTGGTAGCCCCAGACCGGCCCCCCCCAGTTCTGGTATCCAGATCTCCTCAGCCTCGGCTCCAGGCTCCCGAGGCGGCTTCCAGCCCACCCGGACCTGATCTCAGTCAACAAGGGGAAGGTACTCCATCCGGACCTTCAATCCCTGCACTTGACCGCCTGGTTCCTGAGCGGCTAGAGTTCCAGGCCTTGGGTCTTTCCGACGAGGCCCTCAACGTTGTTGAGGCATCCCGTAAGGAGTCGACCAGAAAATGCTGTGCCTTCAAATTGAAGAGCTTTTCCATTTGGTGTCAGGGCAATGAGTTGGACCCTTCCTCCTGTTCTTTGGCTAGCATTCGGGACTACCTGTGGTCCCTTTCTCAGCTAGGACTTTGGTCGACGATCCTTAAGGTGCACCTGGCAGCCATCTCTGCTTACCGGGCGCGGGCCGGAAAGTAGTCGGCGCAGGAGAAGGTGGTCGGGCGCTTTTTCAAAGGCCTTGATCACATATCCCCTCTGGTGCGAGAACCTCCACCTCCGTGGGATCTACTGCTGGTATTGGCTAAGCTCATGGGCAAGCCATTCGAACCGATGCACAGGTGTGACATCTCTCACCTGTCGTGGAAGACCACCTTCTTGGGGGCTATTACGTCAGCCAGAAGGATGGGAGAGCTTCACGCGCTTTCCATCAAGTCTCCTTATGTGGTCTTCCATAGGGAAAAGGTTGACCTGCGCACCCACCCAAAATTCCTTCTGAAGGTGGTGTCCGAGTTTCACCTTAATCAGGTGTTGAGACTGCCAGTGTTCTACCCCAATCACACCTCGGAGGCCGAATATAGGCTCCATACTCTGGACCCTAGAAGAGTGCTCTCATTATAAGGAGCGGACGGCTGAAGTTCTGGGAGAGGTTCGCCAGCTGTTTGTCACCTACACTGAAGCCGCACCTGGCAGACCTGCAGCCAAGTGGACGATAGGCAGGTGAGTCATCTCCTGCATAGATTTGTGCTATAGGTTGGCGGGCATGGAGCCTCCCAAAGGGATAAGAGCTCATTCTACCCGCCATACCGCTGCTTCGGTGGCTGCTTCCAGGGACATCCCTATCCAGGAAATCTGCAGGGCTGCTATCTGGAAGTCAGCACACACCTTCATTACCCACTACCACATCGACCTTGAGTCACGCCGGGATGCTGGTTTTGGGACCTCGGTTCTCCAGTCCTTGTTTCCTAAGTAGGGGGTGCGCGCCTTTTCCCCCTTCTCCCGGAGAACTGCTAGGAGTCTGCCAATAAGTGTGGATAGACCAACATATCCACATCCCTAGAAATACAGGTTACTCACCTGTAACAGGAGTTCTAGGAGTGGTATATGTTGTTCATCCACACAACCCACCTGACCTCCCTGGCTTCGACGCGCAACCTGGCTTCCAGCTAGTGTAGGTTACAGCTTCCACACAGACCTTAGTGAGTTTGGCTCGTAAAGATCTGACAGTTCAAGCTTGAAATGACACAGATAGAGCTGCTCTCGTGCCAAAATTCTATTTTGGAATGGTTTTAACCATTTCACTCCGAGGCAGTTCTAGAGCTGGATCAAACTGCTAATGTCTATAATATAGCAAGACTCCATTAGAAGAAACAACATTACTAAGGTGAGTAATTTTTTCTTCAGGCATAGTGGTAAAACTAGAAGGATGAGGATCACTGTGCAGGGCACTGGGTCATCTCACCTAACACAAAAAACGCACAGCAATGAATGGTGCAAGCAAAAGGGTGTGTGCTGAAATAAGGTCAGGTAAAACAGAACAGCACATGCTCTTAGAAACAGTGGACTTCCTTGTTTTTTTTTGCAGGGTGCTTCACCCCCCAGGATTTAGATAAACTTTGGGGGGGGGGGTGGACTTCAGGGATGGGGAGAAACTCTGGAGGGGGGAAACTTTCATAAAATTTTTTTAAATAAAAGCTGCAAAAAGTAGCACGGGGAGACCTGGAGGAACCGAACCACGATCCCAGGTCTCCCATTCTGCCGTGTGCTGATGCCTTAGCCACTCCACCATGGAAGTGGCTCGACCAGGCACCCAGCACACGGCAACTTGATCCCTCGATAGAAAAAGCATACAGCAATGAGGTAGTGTCAATTCTGACCCCAGGAATTCTTCAATATTCTTAACTCTTGTAGTCAGCCTGTAGAGTTGAACTGCCCGGAGAATGGAAAATATGCAAATGATGGAACACTCATTGGCTTGTGCTACTATTCAAACTGCTGCCCTTACCAACTGCTGCATTCTGTAATGCTCAGATTTCATTCTCCACCTGCTAATCAAGATGCCTTGGAAATCTCTTCTCCTCACAGTTGTGATATTTTTTTTTCCATCATAAAAACAAGTAACGTTTAAATTTATTTTCATCTGCTGCCTTTACTATCTGGTATTTTAGTTAGCGCTAGGTCAGTTTAGTTTTATTTCTCTGATTTAGTGGTTCCTTCCAGTATTCATTAACCGTCGAGGAACCGGTGTTCCATCAGGTTATTTACTTGTCTTTAATTTTACTTAGTTTTAGTTTACTAGTGTATTCCATGTGAACCGATACTTTACAGTTCCTTTTTACGTATTTGCGATGTTTTTTTTCTAACTAACCACTAGTTCTTTAGACTGTTTATAACCGCAAAAAAAATAAGTATTTGTGGTTACCTTTTGGGTTTTTGTCATTTTATTAAAATGTTAGATGAACCGAAGAAGAAAACTGGCCCTACCAGGTTTAAAAATTGTTCAGTGTGGTGAGATTTTTGCCAAGGCAGACGGACACGATATGTGCATTGTCTGTCTTGGGGAATCCCATTTCACAGCTGAGTGTGAAATCTGAAAAACATTTCCACCTAAAACAACTGAAAAAAGTCTGGAAAGATTTAAAAAGAAGATGGCATCCCTGGATGAACCAGGAGATAATGGCTTTGACCAACATCCTCCCTTATCTAATACAGGTGAAACTGTTGAACCTGAACCATCTATTCCGAATAAAGGGGAGCCATCGAAAGCCAAACAGACTGGTGAACCAGCTGATGAACCGGAACCAGTGAAAAAGAAACAGAAAATTAAACATACTGAACCCCTGCTGGAAAGCCTAATGGGACTGCTGTGGAGAAATGCGATCATGCCAACAGCAGAGGCTGTTGCTCATGCCCTGAAAGTTATTCAGGCTTTGCGGGGATTAATTCCTGTTGGGAAGGAACCGGTAAATACCCCCCCCGGTTCAGTGCACATTTCAGAAACTGTATGTCCGGTTACGGTTCCTGATGCTCAAGATTGAGGACTATGAAGAATATGACGAAGATGGGGAGCCCATTGAGCCTGGAGTCTCCCCTGCTCAGGAATTCGTATCACCACCTAGATTACCTGAAGATTTTTCTTCACATTACACATTTGTGAAGAAGATGGTGGATGCCTTAGACCATTAGTTCTCCGACTTTGTCATAGTGAGTCTTTCCCAAACCATAGAAAAGAACTTGCGCCTCCCCCAAACATTGAAATCTTTGGCCTCCGAATAGAAAAATTGCATATTTTGCACAGTACATCAGAAATACAGTGAAACTCCTTTGAGTGGTTGACTCTCATTCTATCAGCTTATTGTAAGCCCCTCTCCCTTGGCAAGCTTACTGCAGCTTGTCTCCCTACTTTGTCTACTCAAACTACTGTGACCCCTTGTTGCAATACCTTCATGGGTTAGACTGTTTTCTCTGTTTCCACTCCTTTTGAAGAAACCTTCCTACCCACCTTTGCCTCTAGCCATCTTACACTGCTCTTAAGCAGCTTCTCAGGGATCCTTTTGCTCCCTCCTGCTCTTGCTCCTAGCAACTCTTGCATTTGTGCTGATCTGCCACCAGTCAATTGTTCCCTCATTATCTGTTTATTATTCTGTATGTTTGCATTGTTGTTCATTTTGTATTGCTTGACTGTTTTGCAGTTACCTTTTGAATTGTTTTCACTCCCTACCCTTCCCCGGGTACACCTGAAATGAGGCTTGCCTCAGCGTACCTTTCCTGGTCACCAATTTGTAAATCCATTAACCTATTATCATCTTTCAGTTTGCCTCATCCCCTCACATAAAATATCTAAAACTCAGAATTAAAATATAGTAATTTTCATACTTGTTTAGGACTCCCCAGGGAGGCTAACCTCACCATTTGAGAAACCCTGCCTTAGACATAACCACTAGTGAGGTGGTGAAAGAAGTGGAGTTCATGGACCTTATGGGACTAACTCCTACTAAGAAGCTGTTGTTACCAAGATTCTCCAAACCACCCTTAGACAAAAGGGGCAGATAAGAAATATCAACTGGATAGGTCAGGGGCAGACTTTATTTTCTAGGGACGTGGATATATTGTTCTAGCCACACTTTCTGGTGGCAGTGCCTTTCCCTTTAAAACTTGGCCAGAAATGTCTTCAAGCTAGCTCTTCCACCCACCCACCCACCTGGGTGGTAACTCCTGTTCGACTCAGTGGACGCCAGATCTTCATTTCCTCAGGAAGAAGCAGGTTACCTCTGTACCACTCCCACATTAAGTAGGCCCTAGCACATAAAATCTTCAGATTTATTTAAAAAAACTTCTAAAACTATCACCTTAAGTTCGATTTTCAATCACGCTGGTGCCCTTGTGGGCAGATGATGTCCAGGAGAGATCCTCATGCCATATGCCTCTACTGCTTGAGGCACGATCACGACTCTCAGGTTTGCGATTTTTGTCGCTCTTTCCACCCTACAGTCCTGGAAGATCATCTCGCCTGTTTGAAACTGGGCTGGCCATCTCAACAGGACCCTACGGTCAAATCAAAGGATGCCTGTTGGGTGGTCTCTGCAGCCACGGGGTCCGCCAAGCAGCTTGCAGCCTTTGAGGAGGCAGCGGCCCAGGCCGTGGCTTACTCCTCCTCAGTTTCTGCCTTCATGCCGCTTCATCTCAGCTTAACCTTCATTGGCTCCTTCAAGGAATTGTGCCAGTCCCTGACGACCTTCAGTCAGGGACCTTTGGGCCACAAATCCAAAGGTAAGAAAGAGTCAAAAGAGAGGACTGGAGTGAGTGCATTAGGATCGGGAGCTCTCAGTGCGTTCTCGGATCTGACTATGGTCGAATCTTTGACCTTGACTGCAGGCTCCTTGGTGGGCCTGTCGGTCGAGACGCTGGTTGAGGTGCTGGCCGAAATTTTTCTTGAGCTGACCGACCAATTGTCGAACGAAGAGGTTGACATTTCTAGGACTCCAGTCCTGATGCAGACCCTTGGAGGGATGGATCAGTCCACTGACCCGCCGCCTGTGGTCCCTGACCCTGACCAGGAGGAGCCTCTGCGTTCGCTGACTTCTTCCAGTCCCCTTGGTGGGCGAGGTCCCAGTCTTTCTCCCGTAGGTCGAACCAGTCCTGCTGACATCAGCACTTCCACTCTCGGCACCGTGGGAAGCGATGTCACTGCTATTATTCATCCTTGGGTGAGGAGAGGCCTTTGCGCAAGTTGCATTGACGCTACAAGGACTTGATGTGACAACAGTTGGTGTTTACCATCACTAAACTGACCCTGGTTTGTACGCCAGCCTTCACCTGGCTGTCACACAAAAGGCCGATGCCACCAAAAGAACCAATTAAAACGGTCCCAACTCTGCCGACTCCGTCCTCTCCGCCAATTGTGGTGGAACCGCCTCCTAAACAGCCGACGGTTGGTGCTCCAACTAAGGAGTCTCAGCCGGCCAAGGGGCTTCCCCATTGGCTGTCTGTTACCATCACCCTTGACAGTCCATGGAGGGTCAGCGGGGACTCGGGTGGTCGACCATTCTTTGATGACTGTTCGGAGTCCGAGGGACCCTCTCTGCATTTTCATCTGGTAGATGTGGAGTCCATGGGGTATCTCTCAGCAAAGGCCCATCCTCTTTCAAGGGCCTCGTCCGTCTGATACTCGACAGGTATGAAAATGGAACCCATCCAGAAACGGGTTTGTTACCCGTTGACTGAGATCCTCGACTGTGGAGACACTACAGAGGCTTTCCCAGCAGCAGAGGCCATTCTTGGCCCTGCTCTGGAGCTCTGGTAGTGCCCTGCTTCCTGCCCTGTGTCTCCTGCCCAGATGGCCCACAAGTATGTGATGCCCAGCATGTCCCTTTCAGGATTCACAGAACACCGCTCGTCCAAGGGGTTGGTGGCCAACTCTGTGTTCCAGCGCTCCAGCAACACCGGGGATGTTGACAAGCGGTCCAAGAAGTGGACCATGCAGCAAAGAAAGTCTATGTGGCCCTCCTCATGGCCAACTTCTCCCATGCCCTACTAGGCACCTTAGATGAGGTGCTTCCTCATCTGTCTGCGGACCTTCAGACCATGGTCAAACAGGTCCGGGATCAGGGCAGGGCTGTGGTCAAACAGCTCCTGACAGCCATGAACATTGGGGACTCCTGTGCCCGCTCCATGGTGGCCTCAGTGGCCATGCACTGCATGGCTTGGCTGAGGATCTCGACCTTCACGGCAGACACTGTTCGGGCCCGGGTTGAGGTCACCTTGCATGCATTGAGAAGTCCAATGCCACCTTGGACTCCATAACATCTGCCCAGAAGGACCCCGAGGGCTCCAAGCATTATCAGAAACGGAAGCCCTTTCAGTCCACCTACACTCCTGCAGCCAAACCAGCCCAGCAACAGGCTCAGGTCTGGTGACCTCGGCCGAAGTCAGTGGCCTCGGTTGTCTGTAAGCCAGGAGGGAGAGGCTCCAGTGGCACCTCACCTGGGCCCTCCTCCTCCAAGTCTGCCCAGTGACAGGATGAGGAGTGTCCTTCCTCATGCCCATCACACCTCCCGTGTAGGGCAGACTCCGCCACTTCCTTTCTGCCTGGTCCACTGTTACCACAGACAGGTGGGTTCTAGAAGTGGTGGGTCAAAGTCTGCTGCTGGAATTCAAGCAGTACCCTCCTTGTCGAGCCAACGCCCCACGAGAGGACTTGGTTTCTGCAGACATGTTGTCAGCTCTCAGACTACATAGCCCAACTCCTCCACAAGGAGGTCGTGGTTCCTGTAGCAGATCCTCCAGAACACCCAGGGTTTGTCTCCAGGTACTTCCTGGTGCCAAAGAGGATTGGGGGGGGGGGGTTGACGCCGCATTCTAGATCTGCATGACCTAAACAAGTTCCTCGGGTCACGCACCTTCAGGATGGTAACTCTATCTCAGATCATACATTGCTAGAGCGAAACATAGTTTTGCTCCTTGGATCTTCAGGACGCATTCTTCCATGTCCCGATCCATCTGTCTCATCAAAGTTTCCTCCACTTTCAGGTAGAAGGAACCCCTTTACGAGTTTCAGGCCATGCCATTCAGCCTCTCCTCAGCCCCAGGGTCTTCACCAAGTACACTGCAGTAGTGGCAGCCTACCTGAGGTGCCAAGGGGTCTGGGTTTACCCCTACCTGGACAACTGGCTGATTACAGTTCCCTCCAGACAGGAGGTGGAGCGGTCCAGGGACCTGACCCTCCATACCTGCGTCTCCCTTGGCTTCCTGGTCAACGAGGCCAAGTCGGAGCTCATACCTTCGCAGGTGATCAGCTTCATCGGGGCAGAGCTTGACTCTTGCAGAGCCCGGCTCCCTGTGGACAGGGCGGAGGCTCTCTCTTCTTTTGCCCAATCATTTTGGGTTGGGCAGTTGCGCCCTGCCCTGGACTTCTTGTGCTGGCTGGGATACATGGCGGCCTGCACCTGCATGATTCGTTGGGCCCGCTGAAGAATGCGCTCCCTGCAGTGGGAGCTGGCCAGCCAGTGTTCTCAGCACAAGGGTCGCTTTGACTAGTCAGTTACTGTGACCCAGAGGGATGTGGGACACCATCCAGTAGTGGTTGGTCCCAGCACATCTGCAGGAAGGGATCCCATTTGTCTGCCCAGAGCTGACGGTCTTCCTAACTACCAATGCCTCTCTCATGGGCTGGGATGCTCACTTGGGGGAACACAGAGTCCATGGGCTCTGGACCCCTGAGGAGTCCCAATGCCACATCAACCTGCTGGAGCTCCGAGCAGTTCGGCTAGCACTGACTGGACTTGAACCACCTGACCCCGAATGTGCGGAGCAAATGCGGACTGACAACACCTCGACTATATACTGCCTCAACAAACAGGATGGGATGCGCTTCCTACCCTTGTGCAGGGAAGTTCTGCGTGTCTGGACCTTTGTACACAGCCTGGAGCCAGATCTGCTAGCCATCCATGTGGAAGGAACCTCCAGTCGGCTGGTGGACATTCTCAGCTGAGTGAACGAGGCATCTCATGAGTGGTCTCTCCACCCAGAGGTGTGGAACACAGCCTGTTCTCCCAGTGGGGCACCCCTCAGGTGGACCTGTTCACCTCCAATGAGAGTGCAAATCTGAGGCTGTTTTGTGCCTACCTCCCTCAGCAGGGAACGCTGCAGGGGGATACCTTCTCAAGGCCCTGGACCCCAAGCCTCTTCTATGCCTTCCCTTGATCCACAAGGTGTTGCTCAAGGCCAGGAGGGACAAGGCACAGAAGATCCTGATGGCTCCAGACTGGTCACACCTGTTTTGGTACCCCAATCTCCTCAGTCTCAGCAGCAGGCTCCTGAGGTGTCTTCCACTATGCGTAGAGCTGCTTTACATAAATCATAGAAAGGTACGCCATCCAGACCTTCACATCTTGCACCTGATGGCCTCATTCCTGAGCAGCTAGAGTTCCAGGCTTTGGGTCTCTCCAAAGCTGTCTTCACTGTGGTGGAAGCATCTCGGAAGGAGTCAATCAGGAAGTGCTACACCTTCAAATGGAAGAGATTCTCCATTTGGCGTCAGGGCAAGGGTTTGGACCCTCTGTCCTGTCCAGTGGTTAGCGTTCTTGACTACCTTTGGTCCCTCTCTGTCGGGCTTTCGGTCAACGACCCCTAAAGTGCACCTGGCAGCCATCTCTGCATACCGGGCATGGGTCGGTCAGCAGTCAGTTGTGCAGGAGAAGGTGGTCTGATGCTTTTTCAAGGGCCCTGACCACATTTCCCTTCTGGTGCGTGAACCACCATCAGGGACAAGGTTGTCCTGTGCCTCACCCAAAGTTCCTCCCGAAAGTTGTGTCAGATTTTCACCTTAACCAGGTGATTAATCTCATGGTGTACTTCACTAATTGCACCTCGGAGGCTGAGCCCAGGCTCCATACTTTGGACCTGCGGCAACCGCTAGCCTATTATAGGGAGCGCATGGCTGGAGTTCATGGAGCAGTTCGCCAGCTGTTTGTCACCTATGCTGAAGCCGCACCTGGCAGACCTGCAGCCAAGTGGACAGTTGGCAGGTGGATACTATCCTGCATTGATCTCTGCTATAGGTTGGGGGAGGGAGCCTCCCGGAGGGTAAGGGCTCATTTACACCCAGCATACCGCTGCGTTGGTGGCTGCTTCCATGGACGTCCCTATCCAGGATATCTGCAGGGCTGCTATCTGGAGGTCAGCACACACCTTCATTTCCCATTACCCTTGAGTCCTGCTGGGATGCTGGTTTTGGGGCCTCAGTTCTCCTGTTTTCCCTAAGTAGGGAGTGTGCGACTTACCTCCCTACTCCTAGAGAACTGCTAGAAGTCTGCCAGAAAGTGTGGCTAGAACAACATATCCATGTCCCTAAAAAAAACAGGTTACTCACCTGTAACAGTAGATCTTCCACGGGGTAATCTCTTGTGTCAGGTAATACACTTTGGTGGTCACCAGAGGGCGCATGGCAGCTCTCTTCTAGCAGTCTTTCACCAGGGGCCGCCCACCGATGATATCATCATCCTGCTCCTATATAAGAGCGGGCAGTCCCTAGCATCCTCAGTTCCTTTTTTTGCCGGCTTCAGTTCGCATGCAGTTACTCTTAGTGCCTGCAGTTTGTCATAGACGAAACTTGAAACCTGGAATGGTGTTTCTTTCACCATTCTCACCATCATCAATGACATACCAACTTCTTCATTGACAAGGATTGCTTTCTCATCGACGATTACCACTACAGATGACTTTCCATCGACTTCCTCGTCGATGGTGCTTGAAGTAACTTTCATTTTCTTTTCAGCAAAAAGACCGGGCTTCCATCCTCGTCGATGGTCATCATAAACGTGACCTCCTCGTCGACGAGGCTTCACCCTCAACTGTCACTGCTCCAAGTGACTCACCGTTGACTTCTGCACCTCATTGATGGGGCTTCCACCTACATCAATGATCATCATAAACATGACTTACTTGTCGATGGGGTTGCAGCTGCCCGCAGATGTGACGGGGGCTGGGTGGGCAGGGGTTCTGTGTGGGTGGGAGGGGTGGGGGTGCCACTAATCCAGCAGGATTCAGATCTGTAGGTGTTACCCATGATCGGGGTTACAGGCGGTGGGGTGGCCACTAGACTACCAGGGCTTGTTCTTAGTTACCTGTTGCCTGCGGTTGGGGTTACGGGAGAGGGGTACCACTGGACTACCAAGGATTACATCGACCTCATTGAACTGGCGATTGGGGCTACGGGCGGGGGTACCACTAAACTACCAGGGCTGACATTTATTCATTTTACATGATCAGGCTACGGGCAGGGAATGGGTTACCACTAGACTACCAGGGACCGTTTGGGTGCTTGTGGATGGTGTTGTTGCTGGTGGGTGGCCCACGGCTGGGGGCTGCTGTGTTGCACCCTGGAGTACAGCCACCTGCCTGTGGGTGGCCAGCATTTGAGCCTTTTTTTCTGGCTCAACATTGTGCCCCGGTATGCGGCGCATCTAGGGGTTGTGCCAGCAGATGCGCCGCACATTCCGGGCTGAATATCGGGATGTGCCGCATATGCATGGGCACGCCCCCTTCAGATCCACTGCATACATTTCCAGTGTGCCCCGACACATCGGGACTTGTGCTGCCCAAGTCCCCCTTTTGAATATCGCCCCGGCGCATTACTGGGGTTGCGCCAGGTGCAACCCCTTTGAATATCTAGCCCCAGGGCTCCAGATAAGGGGAGGACCAACATGTTTTACTCTCCTACTTCTAGGAAATACTCTTCAGAAATGTTTTTAATGAGTACCAGTACTCACCCAATATTTGTAAATGCTGCACACTCCATAGAATAGTGGTTCATAACATCACTGGTGATTCACAAGGAGCATTTGTTTTCAGATTTGCAACACTCGTACACATCCAAGTTTTGTTTTACTCACTATATTTTAAACTGGTAAGTAAATTACTCCTACCTGCCAACATTAGCTGGAGCATTGTTGGTACCTGATCAATTATCTAGAAAAACAAGTGTTTTTAAAAAATGTACTCCTCACTCCACTCCGTCCAGACATTTGTGCGTATCTGAATTTGGTTTTACTCATCTCATTTTCAAAATGAGGATTAAAGTACTCATCTCCAAAAAATCTTATCTGGAGCCCTGTCTAGCCCGATATGTCTTACTTATCACGGCCTGTGGCCCTCCCTATTCCCGATCTTTCTTCCAAGGCATAGGGAAACTATGAGTACCTAATAGGTTTGCCCCTGTGGACGTCCTCCATTTCAGATCACGTCCAATAATTCTACCTCTATCTTCAACAGCTCTTACGCACCTACCCTCCTTGGTGCCCACACCAGCTGACCACAATTTATTCCCCATGGGTTTCCTCACAGCCTTTTTCATCCAGATCTTGGTTGCCATGGGTGATCTCCTTGCCTGACCTTTCCTGGCCTTTCACTTGAGTTCCAACGAATGGGCTCTTTGACATCGCTCAATGAATGGACATCCTAGAGCTCATCTCCACTCCCCCCCACCATTTCGTGTTTCCCCAGAATCATACACCCATTTTCAGAGAGGAAATTCGTTCCTTAATCCTGTAGAATGTGGTCACCAGAGTTCCCCTAGTGGACCTACATTGCCACTTTTCATTACCCTACCTTTGGTCTTTTGTCCAACCTAAAGGTCTTTACCACGTCTGGTACTTGTGACAACAGCACTATGCTAGGCCGGACTCCTCATGTCCCCTTGCCTACATGAATAGCACATTCTTGCAGTCTCCAGGGGTTTTCTGCTCTCCTCCCTGCTGTGGTTCCCCCACTGCGACTACCAGTAGTGTCACCACTTCCCTTACAGGCCAGACATACTGACTCAGAGTTGGGACACTTCCCTCACCCCAGCCTGAATACCCTACACCTCTCCGATGGCTAATATTCTCTGGGCTTCACATAAAACATTTAGCAGGGAAATCTATAAGGCTAAATGGAAACGCTTTACCATATGGGCTGCTTCCTACTCTCTAAATCCATTTTCATGTCCTTTAACCAAGGCATGGACTACTTGACCTCGCTTGCCAAGCAGGGCCTTAGCTATTCCTCTATTAATGTTCATCTGGCCTCTACCTTCAAAAGCTTTGTGAAAGGCTGAAATAAACTACTGTACTAACATCATCTTGCCATGATATTCCTAAGAGGCATGCTACATATCAGACCTCCCATCAAACGGCCCACCCCTCCTTGGGACCGGAATTCCTATTGGAGAAGCTTACCCTTCTGCCTTTTGAGCCAGAGACTATTGTCACTTTCTGCTTCCTGTCCTGGAAGACAGTATTTCTAATGGCTGTCACTTCAGCTCACTACATTTCTGAGCTTCCTGCCCTGGTGTATCGAGAGTCTTACTTAATCTTCCACAAGGATAGAGTGATTCTCCGCACCAATCCCCCCCCCCTTTTTTTTTACCCAAGGTGGTTTCGAACACACCTTAAATCAGAAGACCTCTGAGCTTTGTGTGACTTTCGCCTCCATGGGGAAGGTTACCATGTTGCTAAACAAACCCTCTCCAATGGGTTGGCTCATTGTATACCTTTCCATTATATAACAAGCCATTACCAGGATCTGTCCAAGCCTATTCCACTAGAGCCATTGCCAATACTGCGGCCTGCTCCAAAGGGGCTTTGAACACAGATATCTGCAATGCAGCCACATGATCCACAATACATACCTTTATGAAGCACAATAACTTCTACATTGCTTCTCACTGTAGGATGGCCTTTTTGGCTGTGGTGTCCTACAAGGCCTTCTATCATAACGTTTTCCACCCTTCATGGGATTACTGCTTGGGACTCTTCTCAAGTGTATTACCTGCTGCAAGAGATTACCCTGTGGAAGATAGTACAGTTACATAAGAACTTACCGTAACAGTAAATCTTTGAGGGGTATCTCTTGCAGCAGGTACGATCCCTTCCTCTATTCCCCTCCTTCTCTAAGAGAATGATTTTTGAATCTAGATGCATATGGGAAGGGATACCTATGGTCCATTGGTCCTCGCTTAGTGAGCTGAATCCGGCGGGGAACTGAGGATGCCAGGGACCACCCACTCTTATATAGGAGCAGGATGATGATATCATCAGTGGGCGGCCCCTGGTGAAAAACTGCTAGAAGAGAGCTGCTGTGCGCCCTCTGCTGACTACCCAAGTGTATTATCTGCTGCAAGAGATCCCCCTCAAAGATCTACTGTTACGGTGAGTTCTTACGTAACTAGTTTTTAGGAGTGATATATATTGTTCATCCACACGGACCCACCCGACCTCCCCTGGCTTTGGCACACAACACTGCTTCCAGCAGGCAAGATTTGAAGTCATGGGGCGGAGCCACGAGAGTTACCACCCAGGTGGGTGGGAGGAGCCAACCTGAAGACGTTTCCGACCAAGTCTTAAAGGGAAATGCACTACCAGAAAGTGTGGAGGAACATACACCACTCCTAGAAATACTGTTACAGGTGAGTAACCTGTTTTTCCAATCCTGACCATGAAGGTGTGGTACAGACTACAGCCTGTGACAGAGCAAAGGTGCCTATAGCATCTCTTCCCCCCTCCCCCGGACAAGGATTCTAGGAGGGTCAACAGCATAGCCAAAAAAGGCTGTCGGCTTCGTTGTCTATCAGACAGGCGAATTATGTGGCCTATGTGACCCAATATCAAAAATCCCTGTGGCAGTCTGTCATGGCCATGGCAGACAAGAACAACGTCCCAGCTGGACTGGCAGTCGACTTAACAGACTGCTAGGTTCAGCTTAGAGTCTTCCAAGTACCAATTCCAGATGACAGTGGATGGCCCTCATAATTGCCCTGAGAAGATTTGCATGGCTGAGAGCCACTAATTTGTCACAGGATACGCAAATGAAGGCTATGGACTTCCCCTGTGAGGATAATTCATTGTTCGAGGTAAAGACAGAAGCCTACATCAAAAAGGTGGATGAATACAAAACCATCTACAAGAGCGACACGGCCAAGGAAAAGCCCCCAACTTCCTACAGCCCTCATGGAAGGTGGGGGGGGGGGCAGAGGTAGGTCTACTTATGGCAGACCTTTCTTTCAAGCCCTGTCCATACAGCAGTACCAACAGTATCCCCAGCAAACTGGATACTTTACAGGAAGGGGCAGAAGGTGATCAAGGTGTTGGAATCAGGCAAACCAGGCTCAACCCCAGCCTAAATAGAACCCCTGACATGGTTACAAAGGTCGCCTCCCCTGTCCCAGTAGGGGGCAGGCTGGCTCACTACTTCCAAGCATGGAAGAACACCACAGACAAGTGGGTCCTGGAGGTAGTGAGTCAGGACTTTTCCCTCAGTTTCAAACCCTTCCCAACCTTAGGAACAGGAATCTTCAGACCAGTCTTCAAGTCAGAAAAGAAGCTGTTGGAGGAGGAAGTGGCAAATCTGTTATTGTCAAGGGCAGTAGAACCAATTCCTGCACAACAAAGGGGAAAGGGAGTCTACTCAAGCTACTTCCTGACCATGAAGAAAAATGGGGCGTGGCAACCAATTCTTGACCTAAGATTACTGAACAGACATAGAAACATAGACTTTGATGGCAGATAAGGACTGCTTGGCCCACCTACTCTGCCCATTTCCCTGCCTACTGGATACGCTGCAGATCCTAATTAACCAACAGCCTATTTCTTCCTACCCCCCCCCCACAAGAATTGCCTTATGTCTGTCCCATGCATTCTTGAATTCTCCCAGTTTTTTATTTATTTGAATCTAGGATTACACGTACCTTTGAGCCAAGGCTCTTTTACAAAGGTTCCATGTCAGTTGAGGTACAAATCAAACAAGACATTAAATAACAGTGGGTTACAGGCAGTTACATACAGTTTTATACATTTAATACAGTGTCAAAACTGCCAGAAGGAGGTCTGGTAAGAGGGTTGACATGGTATGGAGGAGAGACACGCTAGTGGGGTGCGGCCATAGGCACTTGTAAAATATCAAAGTGCTACAGGGGGTAGAAGAGGAGGGGAGGATGAATGGGTGTATAGGAGAGGGAGCTGAGAGGGAGAGGGTTAAGTGCTAGGTTGAAAGAGGAGAGGGGAGAACAATTAGGAAGGACAGTCACAGGAGCTAGATGTAGACAGGATGTGATGGAGAGTGGATTTGAACGGGCCAAGCTTTGGCATTGAGGTGATGTCAATGTTGAGACCATTGAACCAGCTGGGAGCTCTGTGCGCAAACAATCTTTGCCCTTGTGTGGTGCAGAAATGTGGGATATGCAGAAGCTGGGATTCAGAGCCCCTGGTGATGTGAGTAGTCTGCGCTGGGCAGAGGAGAGCTTGGACACCTGGGGGAGCAAGGCCTAGTGTTATTTTCTTTGTCATAAGGCAGGTTTGGTACTTGATCCGGTTTGAAAGTTGAAGCCACCTAGTCTGCATAGAGATCATACGTGTGGGTGAGTTGATGGGCACCAGTTATGAGATGGCAGGCTTTGTTTAGTGCAATGGATATGCGCCTGAGGGCCATGGCAGAGGCAGAGCCATAGATGAGCAGGCCATAGTCGACTATTGAGATTATTGAGCTCTGTACTGCAGTCCTTAAGGCATCTGAGGTAAGGCATTGCCTGTGCCTGAAGAGTAGGCCAATGCGAGTGTTGGCAGTCTTGGCAACATTGTCAATGTGCATAGCATATGATAGGTTACAATCAATGGTAATACCTAGATATTTAAAGGACTGAATCTGTTCGAGGGTTGCACCAAGGCAGTTTTTGATCGTAATGGGATTGAGTCTGTGTTTGTTGTGCGGGCTGCTGAAGAGCATGAACTTATTTTTTTTGTTGTTGAGAACCAATTTATGTGTACTAAACCAAGTTTCAGTTGAGGTGAAGGCAAGCTGTAGATTCTTTTGAAGGTGGTCCGGATCCTTGCGAGTGGAGAGGATGATGGCGTTGTCAGCATAGAGGAGGATTTATGTTGAACATGATTGTGGAAAATCATTCAGAAAGAGGCTAAAATGAAGTTGCCCAAGAATGGAGCTTTGAGGGACTCCTGAGTGAACAGGACATGCATCTGAGAGAACATCAGCTATTTTCACTCTTTGTGGGTGGTTCTCTCAAGTAGCTCTTGAACCAGGTAGTGGACTCAGGTGAGAGCCCAGCAGAACGTAGCTGTGTGATTAATAGATTATGATGTACAGTGTCAAAAGCCTTGGTCAGGTCAATGAAGACCGACCCAGTTAGGAGGCTGTTGTCCAACAAGCTGTGGATAGCACCGGTGAATTCAAGGAGGGCCCATGTAGTACTGTAACCTGTATGGAAACCGTGGTATTAGGGGCAGAGGATGTTGTGTTTGTCCAGGTATTCCATTACCTGGTCAGATACCATGCGTTCAATGACTTTAGAAAGGGGGAGTATGGAGATAGGCTGGTAGTTCACATGCAGATCCTTGTCCCCACTTTTGTGGACCAGGGTTACTGTGGCTGATTTCCATCTGTTGGGGAACTAGCTGAGGGCGAGGGAGAGGTTGAAAATTTTTGTTAGTGGAAGTAGCAGTAGTTTTAGACCCCACAGCCTCCTCAGGAAGGTGGTTCCATGCATCCACCACCCTTTCTGTGAAAAAATACTTCCTCACATTGGCCCTGAGACGTCACCCCTCTATCTTCAAATTGTGCCCGCTTGTTCTTGCACATCTCTTTTTCTGAAAGATGTTACCCTCTTGGACTTTTAAGTACCTCAGTGAAATCAACAAAGTTTCTGTCATGTCCTCCCTCTCCCTCCTTTCCTCAAGGTATACATATTAAGCTCCTTTAGTCTCTCCTCGTATGCATTCTCTTGCAGACCCTGCACCATTTTAGTTGCCCTCCTCTGGACTGCCTCCATCCTGTCTATGTCCTTGCGGAGATGGGGTCTCCAGAATTGGACACAGTACTCCAGATGGGGTCTCACCAACTGTCTGTACAGAGGGATAACTTCCTGTTTTCTGCTGGTGATGCCTCTCCCTATACATCCCAGTATCCCCCCAGCCCTCCCTACTGCCTTCTCACATTGCTTGCCAACCTCAAGGTTATCTGATATGATTACCCCCAGGTCCCTTTCCATTTTTGTTGTTGTTACTACCTCTTCCCCCCCCCCCCACTGTGTACTCTTCCCCTGGGTTTTTGTTTCCCAGGTGCATTATTTTGCACTTATTTGCATTGAATCCAAGCTGCCATACTTCTGACCACTCCTCCAACCTTGCCAAGTCCCTTCTCATCCTTTCCATGCCCTCTTGTGTATCAACCCTGTTGCAAATCTTTGTGTCATCTGCAGAGAGGCATACATTTCCTTCCAGTCCCTCTGCAATGTCACTTATAAAGACATTAAAAAGGACTGGGCCTAGTACTGAACCCTGCGGTACCCCACTAGTAACCCCTTTCTTCGTGGGCTCCATTTACAATTACCTTCTGTGTCCTGTTGTCCAGCCAATGTTTTCCTAGGCTACCACCCTGGGACCCACTCCTAGGCTGGCTAATTTGTTTATTAATCTTTTGCGTGGGACTGTGTCAAATGCCTTGCTAAAGTCTAGGTAGTCCACGTCCACAGCCCCTCCCTGGTCTACTACTTTGGTCACCCAGTCAAATCGATTAGATTCATCTGACATGACCTTCCCGCTGTGAATCCATGCTGCCTTGGGTCCTGTGTCCCACTGGCCTTTAGGTACTCAACAGTTCTGTCCTTCAGAAGTGATTCCATCATTTTCAAACAACACGAAGTCTTGCTGTATTCTGACTATATGCAGTTAGCCCCAGCACTTGAACTGCTCCAGAGAGGAAAAAGTTAACTCTATGCAAAAGCAGAGAACGTTGAGCTCTAGCTTGGTTTTCAAACCTCTGTCCCTGGTACATTCTAATGTAGCAGATTCTTTACTCCGCCTAACTGTGAAGACGCTCCAGAGGTTTTCTCCTCGCTGCTTCGGTTACAGTAAAACTGGTCGGTTTTTAAACCTTTTCTTTATTTTTTTCAGTCATCAAATCTCTGTCTACAGTACAGGTAGTGTAATTTAGGTAGATAGTGGTAGAAATTGTTTTTCTTCAGTTCTTCACCGGTTGGGAACCGAAACATTTGGTGTTTTTGTTTGAAATCTTTAAACTTGTTCTGGTAAAGTGTGGGCCAGTAACTTTTCGGTTTCAAAAAAACGACAATTTATTGTTTTTTTTTAATAACCCATGACAAGGTTGGAACCAGAAAAGTTTTGTATTACCTGGTGTGAAAGCTGTAAAGGGTAATTTTGTAGTAAAGACCATGTCTGAGAAACCCAAAAGGAAAACCAGTCCCACTGGGTTTCAACACTGTTCTGAGTGTGGGGAGGCTTTGGCCACAGCTGATTCCCACACCATTTGTGTTTATTGTCTGAGGTTTGACCACCTGAAATCAGACTGCCACTTTAGAAAAAAGATTAGCTAGGCTAAAGGAAAAGCAGGCCGAAAAATCCAGTGACCCGGATGGCCAGACTGGTTTGGTTCCCACTGAACCTGAAGAGGTGCTTGCAAAACCCAAGTGATACCTCCTCGAGCAAAAGGAAATCAGATTCAGAGGGATCAGTTCCTGCGAAAAGAAAAAAGAAATTGGCCAGTTCAGATCTTTCTCCTCAGATCCCAACTGTGGAAGAGTCTGCGAGAGCGATAAACATAGTGCAATTACTCTGACTGAACCAACACCACCTGGCAGATGATCGGTTCAGTCGGTTCCAGCTCCTTCAGGCTATGAACCGGAAGAGTATTATGAGCTGGATTGGGAGGGGGATCCTGACTATAAAGGTGATGATGATGATTATGAAGGCCTAGATGAGCCTGTAGTGCCTGACATCTCCCCAGACAGGCCTTCCAATGTCTCCCCTCCCAGACTTTCTGAGTCTCCTTCACACTTTTTATTTTATAAAAAGGTAGCAGAAACTCTCCAGCTACCAGCAGTGGAAGTTGTGGAGAAGGCACATCCCCCAGATAAGGATTCCAGGAAGGTGGATGCCATGGTAAAGAAACTACTTGGCATCTTCCTTGGGACTCAGACAGGCCTCTTATATGGCTTATGCTGCAAGGTACCAGAAATCTAGGTGGGATACAATTCTGGAGCTGGCTAAAAATGCTCCCCCCACCCCAAGCTGGCCAAGGAGCTGAAGGAGGTGGCTTCAGATGGCATAGAGGCATCTAAAGTACAATTTCATGCTGCTGTGGACTCCAGTGATGTGACGTCAAGAGTCATGGCTACATCTGTCTCCTTGTGGAGGTTTGCTTGGCTCAGATGTACTAGCCTATCACAGAATACCTAGGCTAAGGCCATGGATTTTCCTGTCACAGATAATTCTTTGTTTGGAGAGCAAACAGAGTCTTATATGAAGAAGATGGATGAATACAGGATCACCTACAGGAGTGCAGTGGCCAAGGAGAAGCAGGCCACTCCTCAAAAGCAGCAGTCTAGGGCCGTCAGGGGCAGGCCTTTTCAGAGGCCTTTTTACCAAGACCAGGCTTCCTCTTCTTTTCAGTAGAGGGTTTTTTTCAGAGGGAGAGGCAGAAGGGGGATGAGCAGGGCTGCATCCTCTTCTCAGCCTAGGGCTTCTGCCAAACAGACACCCTGATGTGTCAGACCGGGTCACCTCCTCTCTTCCAGTGGGGGGCAGGCTGGCTTATTTCTTCCAGGCTTGGAAGTCTGTCACTTCGGACAAGTGGGTTCTGGAAGTAATAAGCCAGGGGCTTGCCCTCAGTTTCAAAAGATTTCCCAAAATCAGAGCAAGGTCTTTCAAACCTGCCTCCCCATTGGAAACAATTGCTCTAGAGGTAGAGGTGTCTCAGTTGCTGCTCCTAAAGGCTGTGGAGCAGGTACCTTTGCCTCACAGAGGGAAGGGCTTGTATTCAAGATACTGCCTTACCCCCCCAAAAAACAGGGGAGTGGTGACCCATCCTAGACCTAAGATATCTGAACAAATGTATCATAAAACCAAAATTCAAAATGATGACTCGGGGAATCATTCTTCTCTCTCTCAGGCCAGGAGACTGGCTAGCCTCCCTGGACCCCAAGGATGCCTATTTTCACATCCCCATCAGGTGCTCCCACATAAAGTATCTCAGGTTTGAGTTGTCCTCAGGTCACTACCAGTTCAGAGCAATGCCCTTTGGCCAGACATCTGCATTCAGGGTGTTCACAAAATGTCTGGCAGTAGTGGTTGCCTTTCTCAGAAGGCAGGGCATTTCAGTGTTTCCTTACCTAGACGACTGGCTCATTTTAGGCCAGTCATCAGACCAAGTCAAGTCAGCTCTGGCTGTTACCCAGAGGCTTCTGGGTTCTCTAGGATTTTTTCTCAGTCTGGCCAAATCAGTTCTGGAACCTGTTCAGCTTCTCACCTTTATAGGGGTAGAGCTGGATACCATTCAGGCAAGGGCCTTTCTACCTCCCTCGAGGGTAAAGGCTCTCACAGATCTGGCTTCTTCCTTCAACCCTTTGGTTTCTCGTCCAGCCAAGCATTTTCTTAAACTTCTAGGCCATATGGCTGCTTCCACTGCAGTGGTCCAAGGGGCCAGGTTCCAGATGAGGGACATTCAGTTTCACCTCAGGTCTTTCTGGTCTCAGAGGAAGGATCCTCTCACCAAGTTAGTTCCAGTGTCTCAGACCCTTGTCCAGGCTCTCCAATGGTGGCTGGAGGAGGACAATCTCGGGCAGGGTGTCCTATTTCTGCATCAGACACCCTCAGTTGTTCTCACCACAGATACTTCTCTCCTAGGTTGGGGAGCCCATCTGTGAGACCTCACTGCATAGGGCACTTGGTCTCAACAGGAGTCTCTTCTTCATATCAGTCTTCTGGAGCTCAGAGCTGTGTTCCTAGCTCTTCAAGCATTTTCAGTATTAGTTCAGGGGAAGGTGGTGCAAGTCAGGACAGACAACACCACCACCATGTGGTACATAAGCAAGGGGGCACTCAGTCCACGACCTTGTGCACGGAAGCCATGGAGGTATGGTCATTGGTCTACTCCCTTCAGACTTCCCTGGTAACAGTGCATCTTCCAGGGAAGGACAATGTGCTTGCAGATGCCCTGAGCAGTATTTGACAGGGTCACCACGAATGGGCTCTGAATCAGCATGTTCTTCAGATCATTTTTAGGAGGTGGGGCACTCCAGAGATAGATCTCTTTGCAGCCCCAGACAATCATCAACTTTCTCTGTTCTGTTGCAGGCCCCCAGTTCTGGTGGTCTGTGCCTCTAGATGCTGTCCTGTTAAACTGGACAGGCAGGTTCCTTTATGCCTTTCCTCTCTTTCCTCTAATTTTCAAAGTACTGATCAAAATCAGGTCTCAGCCCTGCACCGTGATTCTGGTGGGCCTGAACTGGACCAGACAACCATGGTATCCACTACTGTTGTCTCTTTCAGTAACACTTCCTCTGTTTCTTCCCAGGAGGCAAAACCTCTTGACCTCCTCTCAGGGGAGGATTTGGCACCCCAATCTCCAGTCTCTCAGACTGAAAGCTTGGCTCTTGAAGAGTTAGCATGTGCAGGCTTACACCTTTCTCAAGGTGTTCTGGATATTCTCAGAGTTTCCAGAAAGCCTTCCACGAGAAAGACTTGTAACTCCAAATGGAAAAAGATTTACTATTTGGTGTTCTTAGAAGGATATTCAGCCAGATACAGCTGTTATTGCTACAGCCTTGGACTATCTGGTTCATTTGAATAGCTTAGGCCTCAGGCCTGCTACCCTTAAAGTTCATTTGGCAGCTGTGTCTGCCTTTCTCTCAGCAGGGAAGGTGCCTTTCCTGGCTTCTCATCCCGCGTTTAGTAAATTCTTCAAGGGTCTGGTTCATATCAACCCTCCTTTCAGGGAGCCTACATCTGCCTGGGATCTGAATACCTGTATTGCACAGCTTATGCAGCCCCCTTTCGAACCCTTATCTTCAGCCGAGTTAAAATACTTGACTTGGAAGACTGTCTTCCTGGTAGCCATTACTAATGCCAGGAGGATCAGTGAATTGCAGGCCTTGTCAGTGGAATCTGACTTTATTTCCTTTCACAAGGATAAGGTGGTCCTTAGAACAAATTGAAAATTTCTCCCTAAAGTGGTTTCAGATTTTCATCTCAACCAATCTATGACTCTGCCTGTGTTTTTCACTGACCATTCTTCTTTAGGTGAGCGAAGATTGCACAGTCTGTATGTGAAAAGGCCCACAAGAAGGACTGTACCCAGTTATTTCTTACTTTTGGTGAAGTGGGAAAAGGTAAACCTGCCACTAAAAGATCTATTGCTAGGTGGATTGTTTCTTGTATTCAGTTTTATTATACAAAACTGAGGAAGGAGCCTCCCTCAGGCTTGAGGGCACACTCGACCAGGGGTACACTAGGGATATTCCTCCATTGGAAATCTGTAAGGCAGCCACCTGGAAAACAGTTCACACATTCACCAAGCATTACTCATTGGACACTCAGTCTAGAAGTGATGCTAGGTTTGGCACAGCAGTACTGCAGAGCCTATTCCCAAAGTAGGTTCCGTATCCCCTCCTCGAGTGGGGAACTGCTTGGTAGTCTGCATATAGTCAGAATACAGCAAGATTTCATGTTGTTTGAAGAAACAATTACTCACCATAGTAATTTTGTTTCTTCTAATGGAGTCTTGCTGTATTCTGACCTCCTTCCCTGCCTCCCCTCTCAGAACCTCTGTGTTTTTTGGGGGGATGTGGATTGACAGGTACAGTGTTGCAACTCGGGGTGCACCTCTCTTAACCCTCCTGTCCAGGCTGGGTATTTTTCATTTAATTGTCTTAACGTTATCACTATCTACATAAGGTTCTTTTTGGGTTCTCAACTCGAGTCTTTTGGACCCAAGGGTTTTTGTTGCCTAGGGCTGGAATTCAAAACAATTTCTGAAGCTATTAGTTACTTAGTATAGTGCTCATAAGAATCTGTTACATTAGAATGTACCAGGGACAGAGGTTTGAAAACTGAGCTCGAGCTCAACATTCTATGTTTTTGTGTAGAGTCAACTCTTTCCTCTTCAGAGCAGTTCAAGTGCTGGGACTAACTGCATATAGTCAGAATACGGCAAGACTCCATTAGAAGAAACAAAATTACTATGGTAATTTTTTTCTTCCCTACCACAGAGGTCAAACTGACAGGTCTGTAGTTTCCTGCCTCTGTCCTGCTCCCACTTTTGTGAAGGGGAATCACATCCACCCTCCTCCAGTCCTCAGGCATCACACCATCCTCCCATGATTTGTTAAAAAGGGTAGTCAGTGGTGTCACTAGTCCTCCCCTTAATTCTTTTAGAATTCTGGGGTGAATCCTGTCAGGTTCCATTGCTTTGTCCACCTTCAGTTTTAGGAGTTCTTTCAGAACCCTTTCTGTTGAGAAAGGACTGGGATCGATCCCCCTATCCAAAGTGCTTCTGTTAATTGGATTAGGTACCTCCCCCTCCTCCTCTTTTGTGAAAACTGAGCAGACGTATTCATTCGGTATCCCTGCTTTTTCACTGTCCCTCTCTGCCCACCCACCATCCATTCTATTCAGCCTCACTATCCCTTCCTTTGTCTTTCTACGCTCTCTAATGTACCTATAAAAGGTTTTATCCCCCTTCTTAACCGAGTTGGCTATCTTTTCCTCAGTTTGGGCCTTTGCTATTCTGACTGCCTTCCCTGCTTCCTTCTGCCTTAACTGGTACACTTCTCTGTCCTGCTCCTTCTGTGTTTCCTTATACTTCCTAAATGCTATCTTTTTCTCTCTAACCTTCCTCGGCACCTCTTTTGAGAACAAATAGTGGCTTTTTCTTTTGTTTTGATTTATTTATTTGTTTCACACAAAGGCTTGTTGCCTCTGTGATGGCAGTTTTGATGTTTCCCCATTGTTACTCCACCCCTCCTTCTTGCCTGTTTGCTAGTGCTTTTCTAAGGCACTCTCCCATCTTGCCAAAGTCAGCCCTCCTGAAGTCCAGTACCCTCACTTTTGTATGGCTTGACTGTGCAGTTGAGTTTATTGTGAACCACACTGTTTGGAGGTCACTTGTTCCCAGATGGCTTCCCACTTGTAGCAAAGCCAAAATTCAAAATGGTGACCTTAGCTATGATTCTGCCAACCCTCCAAAAATGGGATTGGTTGGCATCCCTGGATCTAAAAGATGCATACTTCCACATCCCCATAAGGGAGTCACACAGAAAATACCTCCAGTTCAGACTTCCTTCTGGTCATTATCAGTTCTCAGCACTGCCTCTCTGCCTCACTTCAGCCCCAATGGCATTCACAAAGTGCCTGGCAGTGGTGGTAGCATACCTAAGAAGATGGAATCATGGTGCTTCCTTACCTGGATGACTCTTTAGTGGTGGGAAAATCACCACAACAGGTACAAGATTCCTTAAGGGCAACCCAGGACCTTCTGAAGTCTTTAGGGTTCCTGGTAAACCTCAAGAAATCCATCCTGTGACCAGAGCAGGTTCTGCACTTCATGGGTGCAGAGCTGGACACACTGAGGGAAAGAGCTTACCTGCCTCAGGATAGGGTAAGCAACATCGTCCAGATTGCTGGGGCTTTCAAATTTGAGAAGCCAAGACCAGCAAGGCAATTCCTGCAGCTCCTAGGGCATATGGCTGCAGCAACGGGCACAGTCATAGGTTCCAGGTTCCAAATGAGGGACATACAATTCCACCTCAGGGCACAGTGGTCCCAAAGGAGGGACCCACTTTCAAAATTATTTCCAGTAACAAGGACATTACTGCAAGCCCTTCAATGGTGGCAGGTAAGGGAAAACCTCAGGGAAGGAGTCCCGTTCCAGCAGGAGTGTCCCTTAGTAGTCTTCACAACAGATGCCTCCCTCCTAGGCTAGGGAGCCCACTTGGTGGCACATACCATACATGGCGCTTGGTCAAGTGCAAAGTCAATCCAGCACATAAATCTGTTGGAACTCGGAGCAGTGTTTCTAGCCCTGAAAGCCTTCACATCTCTAGTGCAAGGCTAGGTGGTACGGATCAGAACCGATAATACCACTACAATGTACTACATAAACAAGCAGGGAGGAACAAGGTCCAGCCCTTTGTGCACAGAAGCAGTGAAAGTGTATAGTCTGGTCTACTCACTTCAAGCTTCACTGGTAGCAATTCATTTGCCAGGGAAGGACAACACCCTGGCAGATGCCCTGAGCAGAGTCAACCAGGATCACCATGAATGGTCCCTCAACAGGCAGGCATTGGAGGTGGTATTCAGAAGATGGGGTACCCCAGAGATAGATCTCTTTGCATCCCATGACAACCACCAGTTGCCAATGTTTTGTTGCAGACTCCAGCAAGAGGCACAGTACCCCTGAATGCTCTGGTGCTGAACTGCTCGGGGAAGAAACTGTATGCATTTTCTCCTTTTTCCCTGCTGCTCAGGGTCCTAATCAAGCTCAGGTCCCAGTCAGCTTCAGTGATCTTGATAGCTCCAGACTGGGCCAGGCAGCCATGATACTCTCTGCTGCTCTCCTTGTCAGTGGCTCCACCAATATACCTCCCTCAGAGATACAACCTTTTAACCTCCTCCATGGGGAGGATCCTGTACCTGACCCTGAACCTCAGGTCCCTCAGACTCAAGGCAATGGCTCTTGAAGAGAGTATTAGGCTTGCAACTTTCTGAGAGTGTCCTAAATGTCCTGAGGGGTTCCAGAAAGCCTTCGACTAAGAGGACTTATGCTTTCTGTATATGGTGTTCTACTAATGATGTGGTGCCTTCACAGGCAGGGTAGCCAGCCTTGCTGGACTACCTTAGCCACTTGCATTCCTTAGGTCTGCAACCCACTACACTGAAGGTCCATCTGGCTTCAGTTTCAGCTTATATTCCATCTGGCTTCCAATCCCATTTTCAAGAAGTTTTTAAAAGGTTTAGCTCACCTGCACCCCCCTCACAGGGAACCAGTGCCAACATGGGACCTTAATGTATGCATAGCCAAGCTCATGGAACCCCCATCTGAACCCATGATCTCAGCGCACCTGAAGTATGTAACCTGGAAAACAGTGTCCCTGGTGGTCATCACCTCGACCAGAAGGATCAGTGAGCTTCAGCCCTTGGGCATAGAGCAGAATTGTATCTCTTTTCATAGGGATAAGGTTGTGCTTAGAACAAGAAGTTCCTTCCAAAAGTAGTTTCTGATTTCCATTTGAATCAGTCCATCACTTTGCCAGTCTTTTTCATTGAGAACTCCAGTTCAGGCGAGCGCAGGTTGCACAGTCTGGATGTAAAGAGAGCTTTGAGCTACTAAATGACCCACACCAAGGATCACAAGCAGGACAGACAGCAACTGTTCCTGACTTATGGGGATGTGGAAAAAGGAAAGCCAGCATCTAAAAGGAATATCTCATGCTGGATAGTACAATATATTCAATTCTGTTATTCAAAAGTGGGTAAGGAGCCCCCAGTAGGCCTCAGGGCCCATTCCATGGGGGGGGGAAGGCACAGCTGCTACAATAGCAGCTACCAGGGACATCGCACTTCTTGAAATCTGCAAAGCAGCTACATGGAGAACAGTACACACTTTCACAAAGCACTTCTACCTGGATATTCAGCCCAAAAGTGATGCCAGGTTTGGCACAGCAAATCTTACTTTGAGATTCACTCTTGCAGCAGGTAACACTTTTAGGACTGACGCCAGCGGTGCCAGGACCCCACAGAAAACTTCTACCTAGCAGTATACAACAAGGGACCGCCCCTTATGTCGGCCCACCCCAACATCACGTATGGTATAAAAGGGGTGGTCCCCCAGCCCATCTCCAGTTCTCCTGCCGGAGACCTGGAAAGTAGAAGAAAAAAGGGAGACCTGAGGAACAAAGGTGTCTGTGATGGACAAGAAGTTACCAGGGTGAAAGGCGGGTTGGAAATACAGTACCTGCTGCAAGAGCTCCTCTTGAAGATCTACTATTACGGTAAGTTCTTATGTAACTGTACTATCTTACTTAGAGGTTCACTCTTGCAGCAGGTAGCGCCTTTAGGACTGAATCCCAAGCAGTAAAGAGAGACCCTGGTCAGAAGGGTGGAGGCAGAAGTCTCCCAAAGAGATCAGGACAGGACGTCCTGAAGTACCGCAAGTCCAAAGCCCACTCTGCGGCAAGAAACAATATCTGTTGTGTGAAACCTTAGTAATCTTGTTTCTTCCAAGATATTCTTTAGTATTCTTAACTCTCCCTCCCTGCCTTCCCCTCTAGAACCACTGGCCTCTGCATCTCAAGCTGGACCAATGGATGGATGGTGTCCATCCTAGTTGTGTTATATTTTTTAACCTTGTTGGATGTTGTTTTCCACTCTTTGGTTCATATCTGACAGTACAGGGATTCATTTTAATAAGGGGGATGTTATTATTGTTATTACTATTATTAATATTGTTGTTATTACTATGGTAACTAAGTGGTTATTAGTATAAGTTTGATAGCTAACTTTAGGGGGCCTTTCCTTGCAGGCTGCAATGAATCTGAACATTATAGAATGCAGCAGTTGATAAGGGCAGCAGTTTGAATGGTAGCAAGAGCCAATGAGTATTCCACCATTTGCATACGTTCCATTGTCTGGGCAGTTCAACACTACAGGCTGACTGCAAGAGTTAAGAATACTGGAGAATACCTTGGAAGAAACAAGATTATTAAGGTGAGTAATTTTTTCTTCCCTACTGCTGTTAGACCCCTGTCACTGTAAATCCAGGCATGTTCTACACAGCACAGTTAATATTGCGCTGTCTTTCTTGTGTGGTATTGACCTGGTACCACTGTGCAGTGTGCTTGCCACTAAAAATATTATTTCAAATTTGGCAGCTCTGGGGACTCTCGGGCTGGATTGGGGAGGGTGATGGGTGGGGTAGATTTTTTTATTTTCTAATATTAAGAACTCAGAAGTTAATTGACGACTTTCTCCGGTTTGTAGGTCCCAGCCCGAAAACTAACATTTCTAAGGACGCGGATATGTTGTTCTATCCACACTTACTGGCAGTGTCTGTCCTTTCCCCGTTAAGAGGTGCCAGAAAGTCTTTAAGCTGGCTCCTCCCACCCAGGCAGGATGTATCCTTGGATCCACCACATGGCGCCAGATCTTCCTTTCTGCTGGAAGAAGCAGGTTCCCTCCTTATCACTCCCACATTGAGTAGGCCCTAGCGTTAAAATCTTCAGATTTACTTCCAGAGACTTTGAACTCTCTCAAGTTCCGTCTTTAGTCTGATCATCAATCATGACCGCTATGGACAAAAGGTCCTCGCTTGGATTTTGCTGGTGCCCATGCGGGCAGAAGATGTCTCATACCGACCCCCACGACACGTGCGTCTACTGGCTGGGTCACAATCATGATACCCAGGCCTGCGACATTTGCCGATCATTTCATGTAACAGTTCTCGAGGACTGTCTCACCTGCCTTAAGTTGGGCCACCCAGAATAACGACATCTGCCGGTCAAATCTAAGAATGCCCATTGGGTGGTCTCTGCAGCTGCAGGGTCCACCGAGCAGGTGGAACAAGTTATGGCCTTCGAGGAGGAGGTGGCTCAGGCCGCCGCACAGTCCTCCTCCAGCTTCTGCCTTTGTTCTGCTTAAGTTGAGCTCCTTCAAGGAGCTGTGCCACTCCCTCCCAACTAAAGGGCAAGGCCCTTCTGGGTCGCACTGCTCCCACTCTCGCAAGAAGGAATCGAAGAAAAAAAAGGAGAAGACTCACTGTCGATGTTCCTGAGACCAGGAGAGTTCTTGGTCTCAGGACTCTCAGGTTTTGACCTTGGTTGAAACCACAGCCTTGGCAGTTGGCGTCGCAGAAACTCTGTCGGGTCAGTTGGACAAGAAGCTGGCCGATGACGCAGATGAGATTTTTCTCAACCCTGTCAACCAGTTGTCATCATAAGAGGCAGATAATTCTCCCTTCAGTACTCCGGTCCTGCCTGTGACTTCCGAAGGGGCGGCTCAGCCTGCTGAACCAAACCCTCCGATTACCAACCCAGACCAGGAGGAGCCATGGCTCTCACTGGCTCCCTCCAAGATCCCCCGTTGGTACCCCCAGTGGTCTCGGTCTCAGTCTTCCTCATTCAGTGGGTCAAGCAGATCACCCTGTCATCAGCCATCCTGCTTTTGATGCCTGGGGAAGTGGCACCACTGCTATTTGTCTTCTTCATTCTCAGGTGTGGAAAGGCTTCGGCACAAGTTGTGTCCATGCTACGAAGACCTCATGTGGCAACAGTTGGTGTTGGCCAGTCCGAAGCCAACCCCAGCTCCCATGCTGGCCATCGCTTGACTGTCGTACAACAAGCCATCACCGATGCCCCCAGTGCGGCCAGTTGAAACTGTTCCTCCCCCAGCTGAGCTGGTCACGACTGTCTCAGTTTGGCTGAAGCTGGCCTCTCCACTGATTGTGGTGGAGCCACCGACCAAGCAGCCGCCGACCGGAAGGAGTCTCAGCCGGCCAAGGGGCTTCCCCATTGGCTGATGGTCACTCTCACACCTGACACCAACAGCAGGTCAAAAGTGACTTGGGCGGTCAGCCGCTTTTTGCAGACTCCGATGAGTCTGAGGATTCCTCACTGCACTCCTGTCCAGTTGACATGGAGTCTGTGGGGGATCTCTCGATGGAGGAAGGGCCCACTTCCTTCATGGGCATCCTCTGCCTCATCTCCAAGTCCACGGGGATGAAACTGGGGCCCGTCCAGCAGTGGCCTTGCTATCTCCTCACAGAAATCCTGGAAAAGGGGGACTCTCCGACAGAGGCTTTCCCAGTGGCCAAGGCCATTGTTTGCCCAGCCCTGGAGCTTTGGCAGCACTCCACGTCCTGCCCTGTACCCTCAGCCTGGATGGCCCGCAAGTATGCGATGCCCACCGATACCCTCTTGGGTTTCACGGAGCACCCTTCGGCTGAGGGATTGGTGGCCAACTCCGTGTTTCGGCACTCTGGCAATACCAGGGACATCGACAAGCTGCTGGACAAGGAATCCAAGAAATTGGACCATGTGGCTAAAAAAGTCTATGCTGCCTCCTCAATCAGCCTCCGCCAGGTGAGCTCAGCCGTCATGATGGCACACTTATCCCACACCCTCCTGGGCTCCTTGGATGAGATGATTCCTCACCTTCCTGCAGACCTACGGACCATGGTCAAGCAGGTCCATGACCACAGCCAGACTGTGGCTAAGCAGCAACTTCAAAATGCTCTGGATGTGGGGGATTCATGTGCCCTCTCGGTTGCGGCCACAGTTTTCATACGCTGTAGGGCTTGGCTGCGGATCTTGACCTTTACGGCAGACACTCAGCACAAGCTTGTGGACATCCCATTTCTGGGCACTGACCTGTTTGGGCCTGGTGTGGAGGGTCACTTCCAATGTATCGAGAAGTCCAGTGCCACCTTGGACCCTGTGACATCCACCCAGAAGGATCCCAAGGGCTCCAGGCAGCATAATTGTATGCCCTTTCGGTCCTCCACTCCTGTGGGAAAACCAGCCCAGTACCAGTCTGGCCAACAGGCTCAGTCTTGATGACTCAGACCCAAGTCCGTGGCCTCAGTGGTCCATATGCCCAGAGGGAAGGGACCCAGTGGCTCCTCAGCTGAGTCCTCCTCCTCCAAGCCTGCTTAGTGATGGAATGAGGGGTGCCACCCTCATGCCCATCACACCTCCCCTGGGTCCTCCTGTGGGGGACCAGCTCCGCCACTTCCTTTCCACCTGGTCCACTGTCACCATGGACAGGTGGGTTCTGGAATTGGTTGGTCAGGGTCTGCCTCTAGAATTCAAGCAGTACCCTCCAAGCCGAGGCCGCGCCCCACAGGAGGACTTGGTATCCACACTCAGTCGGCTGTTTGAGATGACATAGCCCAGCTCCTCCACAAGGAGCGCATGGTCAGAGTAGCAGATCCTCCGGAACACCCAGGGTTTGTCTCCAGGTACTTCCTGGTGCCAAAGCAGATGGGGGTGCTGGCGTCCCATTCTAGATCTGCACGACCTGAACAAATTCCTCAGGTCCCACACTTTCAGGATGGCAACTCTGTCCCAGATCATACCATCTCTGGAATAAGACATGTGGTTTTTCTCCCTGGATCTCCAGGATGCATTCTTTCACGTCCTGATCAGTCTGTCCCATAAAAGGTTCCTCCACTTCCGAAGTGAGGGAACCCTTTACGAGTTCCGGGCCATGCCTTTCGGCCTCTCCTCGGCTCCCAGGGTCTTCACCAAATGCATAGGAGTGGTGGCAGTTTACCTGAGGTGCCGAGGAGCCTGTGTGTACCCCTACCTGGACAACTGGCTGATCACAGGTTCCTCTAGGCAGGAGGTGGAGTGGTCCCGGGACCTGGCCCTTCAGACCTGCACCTCCCCTGGCCTCCTAGTCAATGAAGCCAAGTCAGAACTCATGCCTCTGCAGGTGATCAGCTTCATCGGGGCAGAGTTTGACTCTTGCCAAGCCAGAACCCGGCTCCCGGCAGACAGGGTAGAGGTTCTCTCCTCCTTTGCCCTATCATTTTTTGGATTGGGCACTTGCGCCCTGCCCGGGACTTCCTGCACCTTCTGGGTTACATAGCGGCCTGCACCAGCATGGTCCAATGGGCCCATTGGCATATGCGCTCCCTGCAATGGGAGCTGGCCAGCCAACGGTCTCAGTGCAAAGGTCACTTCAACCAGCTGGTCACTGTGACCCAAAGGATGTGGGATGGCCTCCAGTAGTGGCTAGCTCCAGAGCATCTGCAGGAAGGGACTCCATTTTCCCACCCTGAGCCGATGGTCATCCTGAGGACTGATGCCTCTCTCACAGGCTGGGGTGCCCATCTGGGGGAACACAGAGTCCATGGGCTCTGGACCCTCAAGGAATCCCGATGCCATATCAACCTGCTGGAGCTCTGAGCAGTTTGGCTGGTGCTAACTGCATTCACTCCATTTGTTTGGGGTCAAGTGGTTCAAGTCCAGACAGACAACACCATGACCATGTACTACCTCAACAAGCATGGCGGGAAGCACTCCCTGCCTTTGTACAAGGAAGCTCTCTGCATATGGACCCTCGTGCACAGCCTGGAGGCAGATCTCCTAGTCATCCATGTGGCAGAAGCCTCCAATCATCTGGCAGATGCCCTCAGCCAGGGTGGGCAAGGCATCTCACGAGTGGTCTCTCCATTTGGAGGTAGTTCAATGTCTGTTTTCCCAGTGGGGCACCCCTCAGGTGGACCTGTTCACCTCCAGGGAGAATGCAAATCTGAGGCTGTTCTGTGCCCACCCCCCTCAGCAGGGCTCACTGCAGGTGGATGCCTTCTCAAGGCCTTGGACCCCAGGCCTCTTCTATGTCTTCCCTTCACTTCCCTTGATCCGCAAGGTGCTACTCAAGATCTGGAGGGACAAGGCGCAGGTGATACTGGTGGCTCCAGACTGGCCACGCCAGTTTTGGTACCCCAGTCTCCTCAGCCTCAGCAATAGGCTCCCGAGGTGTCTTTCACTACACTCTGACCTGCTCTGTATCAATCAGAGGAAGGTACTCCACGTACACCTTCAATTCCTGCACCTGACAGCTTGGTTCCTGAGCAGTTTGAGTTCCAGGCTGTGGGTCTCTCTGAAGATGTCCTCACCATGGTAGAGGCATCTAGAAAGGAATCAATCAGAAAATGCTATGCCTTCAAATGAAAGAGATTCTCTATTTCATGTCAGGGCAAGGGGCTGGACCCTTTGTCCTGTTTGGTGGCCAGCATTTTGGACTACCTATGATCCTTCTCCAAAGGGGGACTTCAGTCGATGATCCTTTGAGTGCACATGGCAGCCATCTCTGCTTACTGGGCGTGGGCTGGTCAGCAGTTGATGGCACAAAAGAAGGTGGTCTGGCACTTTTTCAAAGGCTTAGATCATATTTCCCCTCTGGTACATGAACCACCACCACCGTGGGACTTGTTGCTGGTTTTGGCAAAGCTCATGGGCAAGCTATTCGAACCAATGCACAGGTGTGACATGTCTCACCTGTCATGGAAGACTGCCTTCCTGGTGGCTATCATGTCAGCCAGAAGAATTAGTGAGCTCCAGGTGCTTTTGGTGGTTTCTTCTTACCTGGTCTTCCACAGGCACAAGGTTGTCTTACTCCCCAACCCGAGGTTCCTCCTGAAGGTTGCGTCGGAGTTTCAACTGAATCAGGTGATGATCCTGCCGATGTTCTTCCTGAATCACACCTTGGAGGTCAAACACAGGCTCCATAGTCTGGAGCTATGGCGAGCACTCGCTTATTACAAAATGCACATGGCTGGAGTTCAGGGAGAGGTTCGCCAGCTGTTTGTCACCTACACTGAAGCTGCACCTGGCAGACCTGCAGCTAAGCAGATAATTGGCAGGTGGATCACATCCTGCATTGATCTCTGCTATAGGCTGGCGGGCAGGGAGCCTTCCAGAGGACTAAGGGCTCATTCCACCCATCACACTGCTGTGTCAATGACTGCTTCTAGGGACATCCCTATCCAGGAAATCTGCAGGGCTGCTACCTGGAAGTCTGCACACACCTTCATTTTCCATTACCACATTGACCTCAGTCACGCTGGGATGTTGATTTTGGGGCCTCAGTTCTCCAATCTCTGTTCCCTAAGTAGGGGGTGTGCTGCTTGCCTCATTCCTCCTGGAGAACTGCTAGGAGTCTGCCAGTAAGTGTGGATAGAACAACATATCCACATCACTAGAAAGGTTACTCACCTGTAACAGTAGTTCTAGGAGTGGTATATGTTGTTCATCCACACTGACCCACCCGACCTCCCCAGGCTCAGGTGCACAACCTCTGCTTCCATCGGGCAAGATCTGGCATCATGGGGCAGAGCTGATGGATGTACCACCCAGGTGGGTGGGAATAGTCAGCTTGAAGACTTTCTGGCAACTCCCAGTGAGTGTGGATGAACAAACTGTTCCACTCCTAGAACTACTGTTACAGGTGAGTAACCTGTTTTTTTCCCCCTACCTGGGTGCTTGATCGGGCAACATTCACCCTAACCCTGGACCTGGACCTAATACCTCTAGCCCTGGATACCAACCAAGTCACACTGGGACACTCACCCTTGCTTCTCTCAACATCTGCAGCCTCCTGCCAAAACTTGATGCCCTGCATCTATCTGCAAACCCAACACAAACCAGATATCCTTGCAGTTGTTGAAACCTGACTCTCTCCTAAAATCCCTGACATGGCAGTTACTCTGACAGGGTATAACATCTTCAGACTTGATAGGAATGCAGAAAGAGGAGGTGGTTGTGCCTCATACCTCAAAGACTATCTCCAGGGCCACCCGTTAAAAACCCGTCTCAGACTCATCTTCTTAGTTTCTAACCGTTAAGGTTCTGTTAAGGGCCCACAACAAAACCCTAACAATTGCCATAGCGTACATACCTCCAAAAGAACAAGAAAAAGCTCTCAACTCTGTACTGGACCTCGCTAGATCCCAACCCCCTGGCTCAGAGACAATCCTGATGGGCGACTTCAACATCAGCTGGCTTGCCCCGGAAGCTGGTGGGTTTAAAGATGCCATCTCTGCAGTCAACTTCACCCAGTTGGTCGACTCCCCCACTAGGCTCAAGTTTAAAACAGGCACTAGTACACTTCTGGACTGGATTCTGACCAGTCACCCATCCCGCCTCTCAAATATTTTGCCCTTCCCAACTCTCTAAGCGGCCATTCCCCTGTCATCTGCAAATGGTCTAACAAGTTTACCATGCCCCCCTCAAAATTAATAAACAGCAGAGTCCTTGTGTGTGGGCAGCTCAAACACATAAAATCTCGCCTCAGACAGCAAGATTGGACTCCGATCTACCACTCATCAGATATTAACTATACCCTTGACTTCTTCATAAATACTTTTAATGCTGCCTGTGACTCCCATGTCCCTTTCAAAAAGCGCAAAGTCAAAGGTCTAAGCAACCCCTGGCTCTCTGCAGATCTATTGGCTCAGCTCAAATCTAGGGACCACTTTTGGCCCCTAGCCCAGGCCACAGGAAAACAAGTTGACATAAAGAATTACAATCGGGCTCGAAATGATTGCACAAAACCAGTCCACCCACAGACAGGTTCTTTCTACAAAGATGCCCTCACAAACACCTGGGATAAGGGGAAATCCTTTTGGAACAACTTGAAAGAAGTTACTGGGAAGCAGCAAACAACCTCACCTACTGTGCTGGTCATTGATGGGAACACAACGCTTGAACATACTAGTATCGCAAACTCCTTCAACACTGCATTCACAGACCTAAGTGCTGTCCTTCCACCTGACTTTTTCAATGAAGGCGGCCTCTCAGCTATCCCCTCTAGCCCCCCTCTTTCTCCCAATCGGCCCCCGTTCTACTTCAAAGCAATCAAGATGCACGACGTCCGCAACTACATCAAGAAAGCAATAGCCAGGTCTAGGCATAGTGGGGACACCCTCAACCTCAAACTGTTGTCCCTCACCCTTGAAGCGGTGCTCCAACCGCTAACAACAATCTTCAATCTCTCCCTCATCCTCGGCCAGTTCCCCGACAAATGGAAATCAGCCACAGTTACTCTGGTCCTCAAGAGTGGGGACAGGGCTCTTCTTGGAAACTATCGGCCCATCTCTGTATTACCCCGCCCCCCCAAGGCCATTGAGCGTATTGTATCTGACCAAATTACGGAATACCTTAACAATCACGATATCCTGTGTTCACAACAGCACAGTTTTAGAAAAGGACACAGTCCTACATCTGTCCTCCTCGAATTCACTGAAGCAATCCACTGCTCTCTAGACAAAAGCCTCCAAATGGGATCGGTCTTCATAGACCTTACTAAGGCCTTCAATACCGTTCATCACCGCCTACTAATCTCACAGTTGCTCAATGCTGGCTTATCCCCTGAATCAACGACATGGTTTAAGAGCTACCTTGAAAAACGCTCCCAAAGTGTGCAAATTGCTGATGACCTCTCTAAGGCAAGACCTGTATGCTCTGTGGTTCCACAAGGATCCATCCTTGGACCTCTTCTTTTCAGCCACTTTCTGAATAGTCTTCCTCAGTTCTGTCCTGAGCAAATCCTTCTCTACGCTGATGATGCGGTCATCCACTCCACACATAAGGACCCTCACCTCCTTCAGAGCAAACTCCAGCATGTCTTCTCCTCAGTTGAAAGCCGGTTCAGTGCACATTAACTGGTGCTTAACTATAAAAAAAGCAAAACCTTGACGTTCTGCAGTTCGCATAATCAGCGCCTGCTTCACCCCCTCACCAATCTCCTACTGCTTAGGTGAAACCCTGGAACAAATGGAATCCTTCAAATACCTTGGGGTCACAATTGATTATAACCTCTCTTATGGGACCCACATTGATAATGTCGCTAAAGCAGCTAATACTCGCATTAGCCTTCTCTACAGGCATAGGCAATGCCTTACCACTGACACCTTAAGGATCACAGTCCAGGGCTCGGTAGTTGCGGTAATTGACTATGGCCTTATCATTTACAGTTCCACTTCCTCCTCCGCCCTCAGGCGCATAACCTTGACCCTCAACAAAGCTTGCCGACTCATGACTGGATCACACCGTCTCACCCACACATGTGACCTTTATGCTCAAACTGGGTGTCTCTAACTCTCAAACTGCATCAAATACCAAACATGCTTAATGGTTAAAAAAACAATGATGGGCCTTGCCCCCTCTGGAGTTCAAGCTCTTATCTGACCTGCTCTGAATCCTCGCCTCACTAGGGGCTCTGAATCTCAAATTACTTCACATCCCAAAATGCCGGGCTATGCAGGGTCAAAGATCCTTTGCTTACAGAGGTCCCAGCTGGATAAATGGCCTTAACAGTGACATCTCCTCCCTCCCTAAGCTAGGACCGTTCAAATCTAAACTTCGCTTGCTCCTATGTGCCCCCAGCACATGTGACTGTCTCCCTAATCTTTTTGTTTCTAGCACTTATCCCATCCTCTCTCTCCTCCCTCATCCCCCTCCCCTACACCCCTCCCCCTCACACACCCCTCATACTTGCACTTCCTACTTGCACTTTCTGTGTTATGTGTGATCCTGACAACTTGCCACTGGCTGCATTTTTTGTGTATCACCAAATCCTCATTAATATTGTGAACCCAGTCTTTTGTCAAAAACCTAGTACCACCGAACTATATGTACTCTTGTGATTGTATACTACTGTAGTCTGTTATCCTGTCATAATGTTAAACTACTGTAACCTGTTAACTTGTTACAATGTCCTCCCTTGTATTGTACCTCACCTGGTGTGGAACCTTTGTAAATGAGCCATGGCTCAAAGGTATTTGTAATCCTAGACTGAAATTTAAAAAAAAAAAAGGCCCTAACTGCCGCTGCAGAATTTCCACAGAAACAGGACACTAATGCTGCAGAAGTTTTGCAGCAACAGGGGGACTTGCCACAGAATTTAGAACCAAATTGGCATAGAAAAATCTGGGCTGTAGTCATATGATACTTGAACACCAGGAGTCTCCCCATTTTATTTTTTGACATTTTTCAGATCAACATTGGATTTAGAATTTTCCATGAAAACCTGAACATTTTGATGTTTGTGCATTCATATGATCACAGGAACCACTCTACGCAAAAAGAAGAGTGTTTCTAGGGGTATGGATATGGTCTACTATCAACACTTCTGACAGAATTCCTTTCCCCTTTAAGAATTGCTGGAAGGTCTTCAAGCTGGCTTCTCCCACCTACCCAGGTGGTAACTTTCTCGGCACCACCCCATGACATCAGATCTTCCTTTCCGCTGGAAGAAGGTTTCTAGGAGCATGGATATGTTGTTCATCCACACTCATTGGCATTATTCCTTTCCTCTTTAAATCAGCCGAAAGTCTTCAAGCTGGCTCCTCCCACCCACCTGGGTGGTATATGTCTCAGCTCCGCCCCATGACGCCAGATCTTCCTTTTCGCTGAAAGATACAGGCTGCCTCCCTTATGCTCTCGCATTTCGTAGGCCCTGGCTTTCAAATCTTCGGTTTTACCAAAATTAAAACTCATTCGAGTTAGCGATCACGCTTTTGTAGCATCAATCATGGAGGAGAAATCTTCCCCTTGATTTCACCCATGTCCTTGCAGCCAAAAAATGACACACACCGATCCCCATCTCTCGTGCTTCTACTGCCTGGGTGTCGGCCATGACACCTCATCCTGGGGTTACTGCTTGGCCTTCCATCCCAATGTCCTGGACGACCACAGGGCATGTCTGAAACTGGGGAGACCAGAGAAAAGGAACCCTCCGGTGAAGTCCAAGGAGGCTAGGTGGGCGGTTTCCGCGACTGCGGGCTCTGCTAAGCAGCTGAAACGCATGCAGGCGTTCAAGGAAGAAGCTGCTTGTGCTTCGGCCAGTCGAAGCTTCTTCATCCCACTGAACCTAGGCCCCACCTTTACAGGTTTGTTTAAGGAGTTGTGCCAGTCTCTCCCACCAGAGTGAGGCGTCCACAGGCTCGCACTCCTCCCACTCTCGAAAGAGAGAAAAAGAACCTTCTTCGTCTCGAAGGTGGTCTTGGGACCGAGAGAGGTCTCAGTCCCAGAAGCATGCAGTCTCGGTCGAGATTGCCTCCTCGGCCACAGGATTTCTGGACCTTCCGTCTATTGGTGACCAAGGAGATGTGAGTGAGGTCTGAATCATTCTCGACCCAGTGAGACCCTTTGTCGCCGGCCACGGCCGACGACTCCTTAGAATGGACTGCGGTCCTAGTGTTTCCTGATTAGAAGACCCAGCCCGCTGGCGTCCCCATCAAGGATCCGGTTCCAGACCCTTGGGTCTCACCAATCCCACTGGTGTCTCCCGATCGACCAAGTCGGCCTGCCCGATCTTGGTCAAGGTCCAGAACCCCCTCAGCCAAACCACTGAGGAAGAGCCACAAGTGCTCCAAGAAGAGGTGACACCGCAGGTCGTCCTCATCCTTCTCAGACAAGGAGAGACTCCGGCGAAACTCCGTAGGCACTATGAGGACCTTATGTGGCAACAGCTGATCCTGACCGGGCAGAAGCCGACTCCACCGGCCATCACTTGGCTCTCGCCTTCCAGGCGGAAGCCGGCCCCTCCAGAACTGAAGCCTTTGGTTCCTCTACTCATGGGGCCGGCCTATTCTGTTCTCTCCACCTATTCGGGTGGAACCACCGCCTAGACAGCCTGTGGGAGGGGCTCCCTCGAAAGAGGACCGTCAGGACACTGGACTTCCCTGATGTCTGTTGATCACAGTCACCCCGGACCGCCCTGGGCGGATCAGGGGTGATTTAGGTGGCAGGCCGCTGTATCCTGACTCCTCAGATTCGGATGCCACTGGACTCCATTCTCATCCTGGAGATGACGAGTCGTCCTCCACTGGAATGCCTCTGGAACCTATCCAGTAAAAGGCGGAGTACCCTCTCACAGATATCCTGAAGAGAGGACATACTCTGACAGTGGCCTTTCCTGTGGCCAAAGCCATCATTGGCCCGGCCCTCGAACTTTGGCAGCACCCTGCCTCATGCCCAGCACCATCTGCCCACATGGCCCCGCAAGTACGCGGTGCCCATGGGGTCCCTTGCGAGGTTCACAGAGCACCCTTCGGCCGAGAGCCTGGTGACCGCCTCTGTGCTCAGGCGCACTGGCACTTCAGCCGACACTGACCGACCTCCGGACAAAGAGTCCAAAAATATGGACCACTCAGCTCGGAAGGTCTATGCGGCCTTTTCCTTGGGCCTTCATCAGGCCAGCTCTGCTGTCATCATGGCACACTTCTCTCCTGCCCTTCTCGGGTCATTGGACGAAGTCCTCCCTCATCTCCCCACGGACATGCAGACCACAGTCAAACAAGTCCGGGACCAGGGCCGTGCTGTTGCCAAACAGCAGCTCCAGATGGCCCTGGACATCGGAGATTCTTGTGCCCGATCCGTGGCTGCTGCAGTGGCCTCTCACCGCAGGGCTTGGCTGAGGCTTTCCTCCTTTCCGGTGGATACTCGGCATAAGCTTGCTGATGTGCCTTTCCTTGGGACCGACTTGTTCGGTCCAGGAGTGGCTGGTCACCTACAGCATATAGAGCAGTCCAATGCCACCTTGGACGCCACTTCTGCCAAGGGTTCTTCAGGCAAGAACCAGCAGAAGAAGAAGAAGAAAAAGCCTTTTCGGCACTCTTCCCCTGCGGTTTGGCAGCCCTCCTATCAAGGAGGTCAGCAACAGCAGCAGGTTCAAGCTTGGCACCCTCAGCCCAAACCTGGACCCCAACAGGCCTGCAAAGGAGGCCGAGGCTCAGGCTCTGGAGCCTCCTCCTCCTCTAAGCCTGCCCAGTGATGGGATGGAGGTTGCCTCCCCTGTCTCCATCATGCCAGCTCTGGGCCCTCCCTTGGGGGGTCAGCTCTGCCACTTTCTTTCCGCCTGGTCCGCTATCACTTCAGACCGGTGGGTTCTTGAAGTGTTCGGTCAGGGACTGCCTATAGAGTTCAAGCAGTACCCTCCCAGCCGAGCCTGTGCCCCTCGGGAGGAATGGATTTCCGCATGCACCCAGTCGGCTCTTCGAGATGACATGGCTCAGTTTCTCCTCAAGGAGGCAGTAGCCCCAGTGGCAAATCCTCCAGCAGACCCAGGCTTTGTCTCCAGGTACTTCCTGGTGCCCAAGCAGATGGGGGGTTGGCACCCCATTCTAGATCTCCATGACCTGAATCAGTTTCTCAGGTCTCGAACCTTTCAGAGGGCCAGTCTGTCCCAGATCATACCATCCCTGGAGCGAAACATGTGGTTCTCTTCACTGGATCTGCAGGACGTGTTCTTTCACGTCCCAATTCGTCCATCCCATCAGTGGTTCCTCCACTTCAGGGTCGAAGGGACCCTGTACGAGTTCTGAGCCATGCTGCTTGGCCTGTCATCGGCCCCATGGGTCTTCACCAGATGTATAGCAGTGGTGGCCGCCCACCTCCGGAGTCAAGGGGTCAGAATTTACCCCTACATCAACGATTAGCTCCTGGCAGGTTCCACCCAACAGGAGGTGGAAAGGTCCAGGGATCTGGCCCTTCAAACCTGCTCCCAACTCGGCCTCCTGATCAATGAGGCCAAGTTGGAACTCGTGCCTTCCCAGGTGATGGGCTTCATCAGGGCAGAGCTCGACTGTTGTCAAGCCAGAGCTTGGCTCCTGGCAAACAGGGCGGAGGTTCTTTCCTCCTTTGCACAATAATTTCTGGTTGGGCACTTGCGCCCTTCCCGGGACTTTCTGCGCCTTCTGGGTTACATGGCAGTATGCATTTCAGTGGTCCGTTGGGTCCAGTTGCACATGTGCCGCCTCCAGTGGGAGCTGACCACCCAATGGACTCAGCGCCATGGTCACTTCAACCAGGTGATCACTGTAACCCAAAAGATGTGGGACACTCTCCAATGGTGAACCGTCCCAGACCGGTTGCAGGAAGGGATCTCGTTTGTCCGCCCTGAGCCAACGGTCTTCCTCATGACCGATGCGTCTCTCATGGGCTGGGGAGCCCACATGGGGGACAACAGGGCCTACAGGTTCTGGACCCCCGAGGAGTCTCGATGTCACATCAACCTGTTGGAGCTCAGAGCAGTCAGACTGGCACTGTCAGCTTTCACTCCTCAGCTCTGGGGTCAAGTGATTCAAGTCCAGACGGACAACACCACAACCATGTACTACCTCAACAAACAGGGTGGCATGCACTTCTGTCTGCTGTGCAAGGAGACAATCCACATCTGGACCCTTGTGAGCCGGTTGGAGGGGGATCTCCTAGCCATCCATGTGGCAAGATCCTCGAACCAGTGGGCGGATGCTCTCAGCCGCATAGGCCGACATCCCAGAGAGTGGTCTCTCCATCCAGAGGTAGCTTACAGCCTGTTCTCCCATTGGGGCAAACCGATGGTGGACCTGTTTGCCTCCAGGGAAAACACCAAGCTGAGGCTGTATCATGCCTGCCCCCCTCAGCAGGGCTTGCTGCAGGGGGATGCCTTCTCTAGGCCGTGGACCCCAAGCCTCCTTTACACCTTCTCTCCATTTCCCTTGATCCACAAGGTATTACTCAAGGTGAGGAGGGACAAGGTGAAGGTGATTCTTGTAGCCCAAGACTGGCTGTACCAGTTCTAGTATCCAGATCTCCTCAGCCTCAGCTGCAGGCCCCCGGAGCGGCTTTGCACACGCCCGGACCTGATATCTCTCAGCCAGGGGAAGGTCTTCCATCTGGGCCTTCAGTCCCTGCACCTCACAACCTGGTACCTGAGCAGCTAGAGTTCCAGGCTTTGGTTCTTTCCAAAGATGTCTTCACTGTAGTGGAGGCATCTAGAAAGGAATCGACCAGGAAATGTTATGCCTTCAAATGGAAAAGATTTTCCATTTGGTGTCAGGGTAAGGGTCTGGACCCCTTATCCTGTTCTGTGGCTAACATTCTTGACTACTTTTGGTCTCTCTCCAAAGGTGGTCTACAGTCATCGACCCTTAGGGTGCACCTGGCAGCCATTTTTGCTTACCGGGGGTGGGCCGGTCAGCCGACATTGGCACAGGAGACAGTGGTTGGGCGCTTTTTCAAAGGCCTGAATCACATATCCCCTCCAGTGCGTGAACCTCCACCTCATGAGATCTACTACTGGTTCTGGCAAAGCTCATGGGCAAGCCATTCGAACCCATGCACAAGTGTGAGCTGTCACACTTGTGGAAGATGGCATTCCTGGTGGCTATCACATCAGCCAGAAGGACAGGGGAGCTCCAGGCACTTTCAGTGGGCTCCCCTTATCTGGTCTTCCACAGGGACAAAGTGGTCCTGCACCCCCACCCGAAATTCCTTCCAAAGGTGGTGTCAGAGTTTCACCTTAATCAGGTGTTGACTCTGCCGGTATACTACCCTAATTACACCTCGAACGCCGAGTACGGGCTGCATAATTTGGACCTGAGACATGCTGTCTCCTACTACAAGGAGAGGACGGTGGAAATTCATGGAGAGGTTCACCAGCTGTTTGTCACCTATGCTGAAGCCACTTCTGGCAGACCTGAAGCCAAATGGACCATTGCAAGATGGATTATATCATGCATAGGTCTGTGCTATGAGTTGGCAGGCAAGGAGCCTCCCAGAGGGATAAGAGCTCATTGTATCCTCCATACTGCTGCATTGGAGGCTGCTTCCAGGGATATCGCTATCCAGGAAATCTGTCAGGCTGCTACCTGGAAGTCAGCAAACACCTTTATTACCCACTACCACATCGACCTTGAGTCACGCCAGGATGCTGGTTTTGGGGCCTCAGTTCTCCAATCTCTGTTCCCAATGTAGGGGATGTGAGCCTTGCCTCCCTCCCTCCTCTCGGAGAACTGCTAGGAGTCTGCCAATGAGTGTGGATGAACAACATATCCACGATCCTAGAAGAACAGGTTATTCACCTGTAACAGTAGTTCTAGGAGTGGTTTATGTTGTTCATCCACACGGACCCACCCGACCTCCCCAGTTGCGGACGCATATAACCTGGCTTCCAACAGGCTAAGATCTGGCATCATGGGGTGGAGCCGAGACATATACCACCCGGGTGGGTGGGAGGACCCAGCTCGAAGACTTCTGGCAGATTTAAAGAGGAAAGGGACAATGCCAATGAGTGTGGATGAACAACATATACCACCCCTAGAACTACTGTTGCAGGTGAGTAACCTGTTCTTCCTCCTTACCGCTCTCTGCGCTGAGTAGGCCCTTTGCTTCAACCATTTGCAAACATTGTGAAATCACTCCGTCTTCAAGAGATTTCTTCATCTCCACCATGAATGACTCAAAGTCAGCACTGGGATTTAAGTCATGTGACTGCAGGTAGAAGATGTCCTGGATGTACCTGCACACCTGGTGTATCTACTGCCTAGGCCACAAACATGATCCCCAGATGTGTGGCCTCTGTCGCACCTTGCACCCTTCTACTTTAGAAGACCAGTATGCTCTGCTTCTGTTAGGGCACCCAAATAAACAGGATCTTGCTGTTCGCTCAAAGGACGATTGCCGAATGGTCTCCTTGGCTGTGGGGTCCTCTAAACAACTCGTGGCTTTTGAAGAGGCTGTAGCTCCATTCCCAGAGAAGGCCTCATTGACTTCGGCATTCGTGCCGCTCACTTTTGGCACCTTTTCAGGGTCATTTCGTGACTTGTGCGAGTCCCTTCCCACTTTTGGGCAGGGGCCCTTCTAAGGGCACAGAATCTAAATCTTCTAAGAAGGAGACTAAAAAGAAGTCTCGCCATCAATTGTGGGATCACGAGCATTCTTGGGCTTCAGATTCCCACGCTTATCTGGAGGCTTTGACTACAGTCGATCCTTCAGACCAGGCCGCTGGCTCCATGGTCTCCCCTTTGGGCCAGTTGGTTGAGACGCCCATCGACCAACCTGTTGAGATTTTTCCCGACCCGGTCGACATGTTGTCACCAGATGAGGCTGACACCTCCCTCTCTAGGACTCCGGTTCTACCGATTCCCTTTCAAGGTGGTTCAGACCAGCCTGCTGATATGGTAATCAGCCCTCAGGATTCAATTACTCAGGAGGTTCCTCAGCTTTCGGCGGCTCCCTCAGAGTCCCAACATCGGCATCCCCAACGGTCGAGGATGAGGTCTCGATCCATAAGCCCAGAGCTGAGCAGCCCATGCTGACATAGGCATTTACACTCTCAGTGCTCAGGCAAGCCAAGCCACCTCTATTCCTCCTCTTCTTACTCCTCGGATGAGGAGAGGCTCCACTGTAAAATGTGTCAGCGTTAAGAAGAGCTCATGTGGCATCAGCTCATGTTCACTGGGGTTAAGCCGATTCCAGCCCCCACCCTGGCTCTGCCATGGCTCCCACCACCCAGGCCCCAGCCTGCTCTGGCTTGGCCTGTTCCGGCCTCTCCACTCATCCAAGTGGAGCCACCGCCTAAGCAGCTGAAGGAGGACCCACCTCCTAAGGATGCCCGTACCACTCCAGGGCTTCCTCATCAGCTGTATTTTACCACGACTCCCATCAGACCCTGTAGGATCAGCAGGGACTCTGGCGGTCGACCACTTTTTGACAGATCCTGAGAGTCAGAGGGCTCCTCCCTACACTCCTGTCCACTGGATGCCAAGTCAGGAGAGGATTTGTTGACGGAGTATAGTCCCACTTCTTTCTCTGGCCTTCTCCGACTGATGTCAGAATCCACAGATCTCCAGATGGAGCCTCTCCAAAAATGGGCTAAGTACTTGCTGACTGAGATTCTCGACCAGGGCGATTCCCCTGGGGAGTCCCTGGTCACCAAGGCCATTCTTTGCCCCCACTCTGGAACTTTGGCAGTTCCATGCCTCTTGCCCTGCACCATTGACATGGATGGCCCACAAGTATACGATCCTTACTGGTTCCCTGTCGGGTTTTACCAAACACCCCTCAGCCCAGAGTCTGGTGGTCGACTCAGTCTTTTGGTGCTCGGTCAATGTTGTGGACATGGATAAATCTTGCAACAAGGAATCCAAGAAACAGGATCATATTGCCAAAAAGATCTATGCGGCCTCCTCTTTCAGCCTTCAGCAGGTGAGTTCAGCCCATTTAATGGACCATTTCACTCATGCCCTCTTAGGCAAGCTCGATGAGGTGCTTCCCCAGCTCTCGGATGACTTACAGACCACTGTCAAACAAGTCCGGGACCAGGGCCAATCAGTGGCTAAGCAGCAGTTCCAGATGGCCGTAGACATCAGCGACTCTTGTACCTGGCCATGCACAACAGGGCTTGGCTGAGGATCTCGACCCTTATGGCAGATACACAGCATAAGCTGGCAGATGTTCCCTTCTTGAGCACTGACCTGTTCGGTCTGGGGGTCAAAGGACACCTTACTTGCACTGAGATGCCCAATGCCATCCTGGACTCGGTGACCTCTGCCCAGATGGATCCCAATGGTGCTAAGCCTCAGTGGAAGAAGCCCTCTTTGTTTCTGTGGCCAAGCTGTCCCAGCCCCTGGCTGGGCGGGAGGAACAGGTTTGATGCCCTTGACTGAGTTTGGTTGCTTCAGTCATCCGAAAGCCAGGAGATTGAGACCCTGCTGCTTCCTCAGCCGGTCACTTCTCCGCCTCCAAGCCTGCCTAGTGATGGCCTGGGGGTGCCCTAGGCCCATCCTGACTCCCCTGGATCCTCCTGTTGGAGGCTGGCTCTGCCACTTCCTTTCCACCTGGTCCACTGTCACCACAGACAGGTAGGTCCTAGAGGTGGTTGGTCAGGGTCTGCCTCTAGAGTTCGAGGCTTACCCACCTTGCTGAGCCCATGCCCCATGGGAGAACATGGTGTCCACAGACTTGTCAGCTCTTCGGGTGAATATTGCCCAGCTGCACCAGAAGAAGGTAATGGTTCAAGTCCCAGACCCTTCAGTGAACCCAGGGTTTGTCTCCAGGTACTTCCTAGTGCCAAAGCAGATTGGGGGGGTTGGCACCCCATCTTAGATCTGCATGATCAGAACAAATTTTTCCCGTTGCACACCTTCTGGATAGTCACTCTATCTTAGATCATACCAGAGTGGGACATGTGGTTCTGTTCCCTGGATTTTTAGGACACATCCTTCCACCTCCCAATCCCCCTATCCGTTCATCCCACCGCCGTTTCCTCCAGTTCCAAGTGGAGGGGCATCTTTATGAGTTCCAGGCCATGCCCTTCAGACTCTCCTCAGCTCCCAAGGTCTTCAGCAAGTGCATCACAGTGGGGACAGCCTACCTGAGTCACCAAGGGGTCCAGGTGTACTCCCACCTGGATGACTGTCTTATAGCAGGTCCCACCAGGGAGGAGGTGGAATGGTTCAGGGACCTGGCCCTACTCATCCCTTGGCCTCCTGGTAAATGAGGCTAAGTTGGAACTCATACACTCATAGATGATTCTGTTCATTGGGGTCGGTGCTCAGCTTCTAGCGGACCGGGCGGAGGCTCTCTCCTCCTTTGCCCGATCATTTTGGGTTGGGCAGTTGCGCCCTGCCTGGGACTTCCTGTGCCTCCTGAGATACATGGTGGCATGCACCAGCACGGTCCATTGGGCCCATTGAAGAATGTGCTCTCTGCAGTGGGAGCTTGCTCATCAGTGGTCTCAGTGCTAGGGCCACTTTGACCAGCTGGTCACTCTGACCCAGTTGATGTGGGACATCCTCCAATGGTGGTTAGTCCCAGAACATCTGCAGGAAGGGATCCCATTTGTCTGCTCTGAGCCAATAGTCACCATCACAAATGATGCCTCCCTGATGGGCTGGGGTGCCCACCTGGAGGACCACAGAGTCCATGGACTCTGGACCTCCAAGGAGTCCCAATGCCATATCAACCTGCTGGAAGTTCAAGCAGTTCGTCTGCCACTGACAACCTTTGCTCCACACATTTGGGGTCAAGTCACTGAAGTCCAGACAAATAACACCAAGACCATATACTATCTCAACAAACAGGGATGGCCATACTCCCTTCCTCTGTGCAGGGAAGCTCTCCACATTTGGACCCTTGTGCGCAGCCTGGATACTGATCTCTTGGCCATCCATGTGGCCGGCGTCTCCAACCAGCTGTGGATGCCCTCAGCCGGGTGGGTGAGGTATCTCAAGCGTGGCCTCACTATCTGGAGGTAGTACACAGCCTGTTCTCCCAGTGGAGCACCCCTTTGGTGGACCTTTTCACCTCCAAGGAGAATACAAAGCTGAGGCTGTTTTGTGCCCCCCCCCCCCACCAAGTAACATTGCAGGGAGATGCCTTCTTGAGGCCGTGGACCCCGGTCCTTCTTTGTGCTTTCCCTCCACGTAGAAACAGACTTTGATGGCAGATAAGGACCACTTGGCCCACCTAGTCTGCCCATTTCCCTACATACAGGATAAGCTGCAGATCCTAGTTAACCAACAGTCTATTTCTTCTTAGCCCCCACAAGAATTGCCTTGTCTGTCCCATGTATTCTTGAAGTCTCCCACAGTTTTAGACCCCACAACCTCCTCAGGAAGGCTGTTCCATGTGTCCACCACCCTCTCTGTGAAAAAAATATTTCCTTACATTGCCCCTGAACCACTACCCCCCCCATCTTTAAATTGTGTCCCCTTGTTCTTGCACATCTCTTTTTCTGAAAGAGGCTTCCCTCTTGGACTTTGTTGATTCCACTGAGGTACTTAAAAGTTTCTATCATGTCCCCCCTCTCCCTCCTTTCCTCAAGGGTATACATATTAAGCTCCTTTAGCTCTCCTCATATGGCTTCTCTTGCAGACCCTGCACCATTTTAGTTGCCCTCCTCTGGACTGCCTCTATCCTGTCTATGTCCTTGCAGAGATGGGGTCTCCAGAACTGGACGCAGTACTCCAGATGGGGTCTCACCAACTGTCTGTACAGAGGGATAACAACTTCCTGTTTTCTGCTGGTGATACATTTCCCTATACATCCCAGTATACCCCTAGTCCTCCCTACTGCCTTCTCATATTGCTTGCTAACCTAAAGGTCATCTGATATGATTACCCCCAGATCCCTTTCCGTTTTTGTTGTTGTTACTACACCCCCTCCCCATTGTGTAATCTTCCCCTGGGTTTTTGTTTCCCAGGTGCATTATTTTGCACTTTTTTGCATTGAATCCAAGCTGCCATACTTCTGACCATTCCTCCAACCTTGCCAAGTCCCTTCTCATCCTTTCCATGCCTCCTTGTGTATCAACCCTGTTGCAGATCTTTGTGTCATCTGCAAAGAGGCATACTTTTCCTTCTAGTCCCTCTGCAATGTCACTTATAAAGAACTGGACCCAGTATTGAACCCTGCGGTACCCCACTTGTAACCCCTCTTTCTTCAGAGTGGATTCCATTTACAATTACCTTCTGTGTCCTGTTGTCCAGCCAATGTTTTACCCAGGCTACCACCCTGGGACCCACTCCCAGGCTGGTTAATTTGACAATTAATCTTTTGTGTGGGACTGTGTCAAATGCCTTGCTAAAGTCTAGGTAGACCATGTCCACAGCCCTCCCTGGTCTACTACTTTGGTCACCCAGTCAAAATCTATTAGATTCATCTGACATGACCTTCCCACTGTGAACCCATGCTGCCTTGGGTTCTGTGCCCCACTGGCCTCTAGGTACTCAACAATTATTTCCTTCAGAAGTAATTCCATCACTTTCCCTACCACAGAGGTCAAACTGACAGGTCTGTAGTTTCCTGCCTCTGTCTTGGTCTCACTTTTGTGAAGGGGAATCACATCCGCCTTCCTCCAGTCCTCCAGTACCACACCATCCTACCATGATTTGCTAAAAAGGGTAGTCAGTGGTTTCACTAGTTCTCCCCTTAATTCTTTTAGAATTCTGGGGTGAATTCCATCAGGCCCTATTGCTTTGTCCACCTTCAGTTTTAGGAGTTCTTTCAGAACCCTTTCTTCTGTGAAAGGACTGGGATCGACCCCCCTATCAAGAGTGCTTCTGTTAACTGGATTAGGCACCTCCCTCCTCCTCCTCTTTTGTGAATACTGAGCAGAAATATTCATTCAGTATCCCTGTTTTTTCACTGTCCCTCTCTGCCCACCCACCTTCCATTCTGTTCAGCCTCACTATCCCTCCCTTTGTCTATCTATGCTCCCTGATATACCTATAAAAGGTTTTATCCCCCTTCTTAACTGAGTTGGCTATCTTTTCCTCAGTTTGGGCCTTTGCTATTCTGACTTCTCTCCCTGCTTCCTTCTGCCTTAACTGGTACAGCTCTCTGCCCTGATCCTTCTGTGTTTCCTTATACTTCTTGAATGCTATCTTTTTCTCCCTTACCTTTCCCACCACCTCTTTTGAGAACCATAGTGGCTTTTCCTTTTGTTTTGATTTGTTTATTTGCTTCACACAAAGGCTTGTTGCCTCTGTAATGGCAGTTTTGATGTTTCTCCATTGTTGCTCCACCCCTCCTTCTAGCCTCTTTGCTAGTACTTTTGTAAGGCACTCTTCCATCTTGCCAAAGTCAGCCTTCCTGAAGTCCAGTACCCTCACTTTTCTATGGCTTGACTCTGTAGCTGAGTTTATCGTGAACCACACTGTTTGATGGTCACTTGTTCCCAGATGGCAACCCACTTCTAGATCTGAGATCCTCTCACTGTCCCCATTTGAGAGTACAAGGTCTAAGATTGCTCCCTCACGAGTGGGTCCCAAAACTAGCTGTCTGAGGCATGCCACCTGTAGGGCATCGAGAATGGCCCTGCTCTTGGATGTGGCTGCAGCAAATGTGCTTCAGTTAACATCTGGCATATTCAGGTCTCCCATCAACAGTATCTCCCCTTTCTGTGCCGTTCTAAGAATGCCTTCTATCATATCCTTGTCCATTCCCTCCCCCTGACATGGGGGTCTGTATACAACCCCTGTGAGGATTGTGGTGCCATTTCCAGTCTCTAAGGTGACCCACAGTGCCTCCTCTTCTCCCTGTTTACTCTTTTGTTCAGTTGCTTTTATCCCTTCCTTTACATAGAGAGCTACTCCTCCCCCTCTTCTCTCTTCCCTGTCTCTCCTGTAGGTTATTTACCCTGGTATGTTAACATCCCAGTCATGGTTCTCTGTGTACCACGTTTCTGTGACTGCTACGATATCCAAGCATCCCTCTTCCATCAGGGCCACCAGTTCAGGGAGCTTGTTGCCCAGACTATGGGCATCGGTACTCATTACCCTCCATTTCCTGATGGCCTTACTCCTTTTTGCCCCATCCCTGTCCTTATTGCCTTTGTCACTTTCTCCATTTACCCCTGCCCTTCTCCCTATTGACATCTCTATCTTGATGTTTACCTCACTTACTACCCTGACTTTTTGGGGGGGGCTAGGATTTCCCTGTTCCTTTCTGGTGCCTCCCCACGTGGCTAGTTTAAATGCTTGCCAATGAAGCATTTAAACCTATCACCTAGGATCCTGGTTCCCCTCCTGGACGGATGCAGCCCATCATGCCAGTATAGGCCTGCATCACTCCAGGTGGAACCCCAGTCCCCAATGAAGCCAAATCCCTGAGATCTGCACCAGTTTTTCAACCACTGATTGAATCCCATGGTGTGGAGCAGCCTAGTCTCACCTACGCCATAGACAGGCAGCACTCCAAGAAGGTTACCGTGTGTGTTACTTGTCTAAGGCCCCTCCCCAACTCCACAAACTCTTCCTGCACTGCTCTGATCCCTTTCTTAGCCACGTCATTTGTCCCTAGGTGGACAATGACATCCAGCTCCCTCCCTTGTGCAGCTGCTCTGGCGATCCTGAGGATTCGCTCCCTGTCCCTCCAAGCCATGGCACCAGGCAGGCACCTTACCTCCCTCTCCCCTTCCTCCCCCAGTTCTACCTTCCTAACAATGGAGTCCCCCACCAGGAGTTGTTTCCTTCCCCTGTGGGGTCTCATGCCACCCTTCTGTGGGTCTCCTTTGTGGAGGTTCCCAGCATCCTCCTTGGTCTCCAGTGCGGATGCCTCCATAGAGGAACCACACTTTGCCAGAATGGCATAGGAATTGTGGAGAGGTACAGCTGTAGGGATGCACCTCTGTTCCACCACCCTCACCCTGCCTGAGCCCACTGTGGTCCAACTGCTCCTCTTTCTTGGCAACCTCTGAGGCAATGGCAGTGGCCCTGGTGGTCCCTGGATGGAAGAGGAGGTCCCACAAATCCTGGCCAACTCAGCCTGGAGATGAACAACCTCCTCCCTCAGCCCAGAGAGGTGCCTGCAGATGGGACAACATCGCATCCTCCAGAACGTCTCCTGGAAGACTGCTGCTCCACAGCCACTGCACTGCACCACTCCCATCATGTCTTAATTCTGGCCCCTTCACTGTTGTTTGGAATCCTTACTCTTTTCTCTGTTTTTTTTTTTCTTCTCTCCCTACTTACTTACTGCCTCTGTGCCCTTTAAGCTCCTGATAGTCCTGTTCTGAGACAAGAAGAGCCTATATTTCTCAGTAGACCCCTTACTTGCTCAGAGGCAGACCTCCAGCAGCTGGAGGGGCCGGAGAGCTACTCTTGCCCTTCTAGGATGGTGAGTCTTTGGTGGCTCTGTGATCACTCACTTCCTGATCCCAAACAGGAAGTTCCTGTTGTCAGTCAAATCCTGTGCCTATAAAAGTAAAACTAGCTTTGGGTGGGAGGGTGGAGGGGAGGGAAGGAGGGCAATATAGTCCAAGTAGAGAAGTCCAGTCACACAGCACTCCTTCCTCTTGGTGTTCTCTGCCAAGCCTCTGCTCCATTTCCCCTTATCCTCAAAGTGTTGATCAAGGCCAGGAGGGACAAGGCACAGATGATCCTGGTGGGTCCGGACTGGCCCCGCCAGCTCTGGTACACCGATCTCCTCAGCCTCAGCAGCAGGCTCCTGAGGTATCTTCCTCTCCACCCTGACCTGCTCTCCATCAATCAGTGGAAGGTACTCCTTCTAGACCTTTAATTCCTGCACCTGACAGCCTGGTTCCTGAGTGGCTAGAGTTCCAAGTTTTGGGTCTCTCCAACAATGTTCTCACTGTCATTACGGCAACTCAGAAGGGGTCGACCCGAAAATGCTATGTCTTCAAATGGAAGAGGTTCTCCATTTAGTGCCAGGGCAAGGGGTTTAACCCTTTATCTTGTCCAGTGGCTAGCATTCTCGACTACCTTTGGCCCCTCTCTCAGTCAGACCTTCGGTTGATGACCCTTAAGGTGCACCTGGTAGCCATCTCTGCATACCGGGCATGGACTGGTATGCTGTCGGTGGCACAGGAGAAGGTGGTCTGGTGCTTTTTCAAAGGTCTTGACCACATTTACCCCTCAAGTGCATGAACCACCAGCACCTTGGAACTTGTTGCTGCTGTTGGCAAAGCTCATGGGCAAGCCATTCGAACCGATGCACAGTTGTGAAATATCTCTCCTGTCATGGAAGACTGCCTTCTTGGTGACTATCATATCAGCCAGAAGAATCAATATGGTCCAGGCACTCTCGGTGGAGTCTCCATCCCTGGTCTTTCACAGGGACAAAGTTGTCCTTTGCCCCAACCCAAAGTTCCTCCCAAAGGTTGTGTCTGAGTTTCATCCTAAGCAGGTGATTAATCTCCCAGTACAGTTCACCAATTACACCTTGGTGGCCGAGCTCAGGCTCCATACTTTGAATATGTGGTGAGCACTGGCCTGTTATAAGGAGTGCATGGCTAGAGTTTGGGGAGAGGTTCTCCAGTTCTTCGTCACCTACGCTGAAGCTGCACCTGTCAGACTGGCAGCTAAGCAGATGTTTGGCAGGTGGATTGTAGCCTGCATTGACCTGTGCTATAGGTTGGTGGGTAGGGAGCCTCCCGTAGGGCTGAGGGCTCATTCCACCCATCATACCCCTGCCTTTGTGGCTGCTTCCAGGGATGTCCCTATCCAGTAAATCTGCAGGGCTTCTACCTAGAGGTCAGCACACACCTTCCTTTCCCACTACCACATCGACCGTGAGTCACACTAAGATGCTGGTTTGGGCCTCAGTTCTCCAATCTCTATTTCCTAAGTAGGGTGTGTGTGTCTTGCCCCCTCCTCCCAGAGAACTTCTAGGAGTCTGCCAGAAGTGTGGATAAGTACACCATATCCATGTCCCTAGAAAAACAGGTTACTCTCCTGTAACAGTAGTTCTAGGAGTGGTATATGGTGTTTATCCACACTGACCCACCCCACCTCCCCTGGCAAGTGGCACACCAGTCTTGCATCCAGCGGGTAAGATCTGACGTCATGGGGTGGTGCCATGGGAGTTACCACCCAGGTGGGTGGGTGGGAGGAGCAAGCTTAAAGGGAAAGGAACACAGCCAGAAGTGTGGATGTACAGCATATACCACTCCTAAAACTTCTGTTACAGGTGAGTAACCCATTTTTTTGATCTGCTATGCCTTACCTCCTGTTACCCCTTAGCCCCAGCACGCATCTGTAAATCAGCTGTTACTCAACTCAAGTACAGTTTGTCTTTCCCGGTGAAACTTTTAAAATAAATAAATAAATTTTGGGGCAAACAATCCATGGCCTGAAAGAATCTGTCAGGGAAAATCCTTTAAACGATAATTCAGTTTTATCAAAGGCAAATGATAATGAAAATTTGGAATGCCAGAGATTACCCTGTTCTCCAGATCTTAAGAGACCTGTCATCTCAGGGGTATTCCTAAGAGCCTTTTATAGGGACAAAAAACAAACAAACAGGAATGATCTGAATTAGAGGGAAAGAACAGGAGCACCTCTGGCTACCAAATGAGTTCCATTAGAAACCCATATCTACAGTTTTTTCACAGAACCTTTTGGACTTTATTACACATCCTTACAATGCAATTGTGGTTATTTTGAGAGCCTCTGGGCTTTAAAAGAAGAAACATTTTCATTATGTGCCAGCGTTACAAAAAAATCAGCAATTGATAAGAAAACAATCCGAGGATTATTTTCATCAGATTAATGAAACGGATGCAAATAGATCTTATTAAAAAAACAGTAGTTGAGAAAGAAAAGATTAACACATGTATTCAGATTAATTTGCCTCAACCTTTCATTGAAGAACTCCCTTCGATTGTAGACATTGGAGTTAACAATCTTAAGAGAAGCAAAAAACAAACTAAAAAAAGACAGTTAAAGAGAAAAGGAAAAAAAAAACTAAAAGAAAATCTGATGTAGCAGAGAAGAATACACTGAAGGGACATTGTCTTGTTGATAGTTTGGTAATTGCAGCCCAACAAGATGTAAAGTACCATGACAGAATTTTGGGGAATGTTATAACCATTGATGCCCAACCTACAAATATTAATGAAATTATCCAAATGATGGAATGGAAGCTCTGTGATAAAAACCTTAAATAGGTAATATTCAAATACATATGGTCCACAATGTCATTCTGCTGCTGTAGATGTGGGTCTGTCAGATGAGCATACCTGAAATATTAGGAAAAGGAGTTCTCAGTTTTGGATCTCCATAAATTATCCTTACTCGAATTAAATGGCCTTCTGGATGATAAAGATGAGACTCAAGGTAATTTAAAGCAACTACTAAAATATTCACTGGGTCTTACTGAAGAGAATGACAAGTTGGTACAAGTTTTCAGGATTAAGGAATTTCAAAACTCAATTTGTTTGCTGTTTAGGACTTTGAACCCTTGTGAGTCTGTTAACTTTCTATTGTTTTTAACAGAAATGACAAATTCCACAATAGAACAGCCTACCTGTTCTACCTGATTTAATTGGTGATTATCAGGCAATAAATAAGGTTTATAAAGTTATGACTGAAGTAAAAGGCATTCCCTAGACCAAGGGGAAAAAAAAGCAGATAAAACATTAAAAGCTAAAACGACATACTTGCTTAGGATAGCCGATCCTCATGAAACTTTCTGTGTAAAAAGATTTTCAAATTCAGAAATCTTGGAAGGCTCGAGTAATTTTCAAATTTTGTTATTTTTTGAGAATTTTGATCCAGTGTTCTAAATTTGGAAAAACAGAAACCAGTTGGCTGCTACGGGTTTCAAACCGAGTCAACAAAAATGGGTTAACCAGATTAGCAACAAACTTACCTCAGTATGTACCTCGTAGTTTACAACAGAGGGAAACAAACACTTATTGCACACAGCAGTTTTATTTATAGACTATAATGCTCAATGCCAAGTACCAAAGTTAAATGCTTTTAAACCATTATCAACGTTTGGTTGGTCTGTTCCTCTGGGAGCACCTATTGGACATACTAAGAAAATCAATAAGTGACTTCCTTATGAGATTCCTGCATTGTAACTAGGAAGGAATTCTATTGCTTGGATCACAATACATCAAATATATTACTCTTCACCACAGATCTTTATTTTAAGAACAACACAATAGTCAGGAATGTCTTAATAGAAGAAAAGCTGGATCCCTTAGGTATTCACTTAGTTGACCTTAATGATTTACAAGGGTCTATTTTACAACGGAATTCAGACAATCATTATGCAGAACAAGTGGATCCCCCTACTGAGGAAACATTTCTTCCTATCTTAAAACTATTAAAAAAGGTATTCCCATGAATAAATGACACGGCCCCCTTGGCACTTATTATCATGGAATATAGCACTCTATCTAACTTAATGATCCTGAGTGTCTGAAATTTCTAAAATCATTTATACTAAAGTTTATACTAAAAGTTTCAGAGCAGAGAAGGCGGGTAGCCCATATGTGCTTCTTCTTACCCCTAGTAGGATAGTTCATGACTCTCAAGTACGTATTTGTGAAGTTTGGATTTGAATTCAATCTTATCCTTGCTAATAATTATATCAGTTGGTAATTTATTCCAAGGGTTCACTGTTTGCTGTACAAAGAAGCCCTTCCTTTTATTAGAATGAAATTTCTTCAGTTTGAATTGTAAAGAGTGCCCCCTGGTGCCTAAGCTGTCATTTTTAAATTCTAAGCCTCACTCATTGATGAAGTACACGTTCTGCATTATATAGAAGCATAGAAGTTGACGGCACATAAGGACTGCAGAGCCCATCCAGTCTGCCCATTTCTTTTTCTGCCTTATGAATGTGCCATCGGCCTTTGCTCTGTCGATGGCCTGTCTAGTCATACTCATCTGTATTGGTCCCATATGCCTATCCCATGCCTGTTTGAAGACCTGCACTGTATTCATATCCACCACTTCCTGAGGTAGGCCGTTCCATGCATCCACCACACTTTCTGTGAAAAAGAACTTCCTCACATTACCCCTTAATCAGCCTCCCTCTAATCTCATGCTGTGTCCTCTTGTCCTGCTATTTTTCTTATATTGAAACATGTTAGACTCTATCGTCATAGTACAGTAATAAGTCACCCCCTTTCCTTCTAGTTACCAGGGACATTAAATTGAGGTGTTTAAGATGATCTGGGTAACTGAAATATTTGATGTCATATACCAGCTTGGTGGCTCGTCGTTGTAGCCTCTCAATTTTACCTATTTCCCCCTGTATAGTGGACACCAAACTTGGCTCCCATAGTCAAGGATAGGCCTGACATAAGCCCTATAAAGGGACATAATGATGTCAGCTCTTCTGCTAATGAACCATTCACATTTCGGGCCCGTATAGTACAGTACAGTCTGCATGCCCATTGGCCCACGCTGTGGCCAATGGGCATAAGCCGTATTGTATGCTGTCAGTCGGAGGGTGGCCGGGTGGCTTGTGGGTGGGGAGCTGCCACCCGCCACAGACTGGGGAGCAGGGTAGCGGGTCTGAGTGGGCGGGTGGGGGCACCGCTGGCCCACCTGGCCATTTCTTTACAACCGAAGCCCATGATCGGGCTGGGGATCGGGTCCACTGGACCAGCAGGAAATTTAATTTACTCATTCGCCCGTGATCAGGCAATGGGATAGGGTCCACTGGACCACCAGGGTATATTCATACATTTTATGCCCATGATTGGGCATGGGGGGGCAAGGCGTCCGGCCTGTGTCTCAGGAGGTCGGGTGGCCACCCACAGCAGGCGGCCGCTGTGTTGCGTCTTGCAATCGACAGCTTGCCTGTGGGTGGCCAGGACTTGCTCCTGGTTTCTCCGGGCACAACCTTGTGCCCCCCAAGTGGCGCAAGGCAGGTATGTGCCAGCATATGCACCACACATCCTGGGATGAATATGGAGATGTGCTGCATATGTATGGGCATGCCCCCCCGCCACTTGCACCGCATACATTACTGGTGCGCCCCAGCGCATCAGGATTTGTGCAGCGCAACATCCCCCTTTGAATATCGCACCTGGGCACATCAGTGGGTTGTGCATGGTGCAACACTGTTGCGCCACATGCAACCCCTTTGACTATCTCGCCCTTAGAGCCTAATTCACTTCTATTGAAAATGTGCAATTTTGGCAAATTACTGCCATTTTATTTTAGCTCAAACATCACATCCAGTGAATATAGTAAAAATATTTTTACAGTGAAATTAACCAGTTTTACAGTAATACTGTGTTGTGGGCAGTGTTTTGCGAGTTGAACTATGGTTTGATTCTTCGACCTCATCCTGATATCTTCTGATTCACCAGTTTGCAGGCTGTAAACCAGAGTCTACAATTACAGTCCAATATTCAATTTGATCTATGAGAAAACAATTAAACAGTCACATTTCAACCTGTTTGAGTCTTTGGTAGACTTGAACTTGCATATAAATACTTTAGAATTCTTGTAATGACCTTGTAAGAGTTGCCCACCATGCTACCCATGAGCATGTAGTTAGTCTGATAAACTGGCTCATGTCTGAAATCTATGTTTTTAATGGTTCTTCATTTCCATTTTGGAAGCCATACTTTCTTCACAAAAGTGTCAGCTCTTCTCGTACCAGTCTGTAGCACTTGCTTCCTTTGAACTTCAAGAGTATGCCTCGTATAGTCACCTCCTGCACATTCAAGTGACTCTTTTATCAAGTAAAGGTGAGTACAGTCAAGAAACTTTATCAAGTAAAGGGGGGTTCAATCAAGTGACTTTATCGAGTAAAGGTGAGTACAGTCAGGTGAGTACATTTAAGTGATTTTCTTTATCACGTAAACGTGAGTACAGTCAATTGACTATCAAGTTAGGGGAGTACATTCAAGTGACTTTATCAAGCGAGTATAGCCAAGTAACTTTCATTATTAAGTAAAGGTGAGTACATTCAAGTAACTATCAAGTAAAGGGTAGTACAGACAAAGGACTTGCTGTATCAAATTAGAGTGAATACAAAATGACTGTCAGGTAAAGGTGAATACAGTCAAGTAACTTTATCAAGTAAAACTGAGTACAGTCAAGTGACTTTCTTTATTAAGTAAAGGTGAAAACAGTCAATTGACTTTCTGTATCAAGTAAAGGAGAGTACAGGCAATTAACTTTCTTTAGCAAGTAAAGGTGAGTTCAGTCAAGTGACTTTCTTCATCAGGTAAAGGTGAGTACAGTCAAGTGACTATCAACTAAAGGTGAGTACATCAAGTGACTATCAAGTGAAGGTGAGTACATTCAAGTAATGATCAGGTAAAGGGGAGTACATTCAGGTAACTTTATTAAGTTAAGGGGAGTACAGTAAAATAACTTTATCAAGGAGAGATGAGTACATTCAAGTAACTTTCTTTGTGAAGTAATGGTGAGCACAATAAAGTAACTTCATTATCAAGTAAAGGTGAGTACATTCAAGTATCTCATCATGGTCATGTCCCATCATGTCAGTGGCACAGAGCAGCTTCAGGCAAAAACTATGGTTGTGGTAATCTATAGACTGCCAGAGCAAGGGGAAGCGATGGATCAGGAGCGTGGCGAAGAACTAGGAAGACGAGTGGCAAAGGGGGAGGTAGTGGTGGTGGGTGATCTGAACCTGCTGGATATTGATTGGTACAGTCCAGCTGCCAGAAGCTCCCAGAAGTCAGACCCTGCTGGATACATTCCAGGACTGTCTGCTGGTGCAGCTGATTACAGAACCCACCAGGCAGACTACCATTCTTGATGTGGTGCTCACCAACTCGGAGGTGATAGGAGCTGTGTGGGTATGAGAGCCACTGGGGTCCAGCAACCATAACTATTTTGTCCAAGGTAGCCCTTGGGACTGGAAAGCCACAATCGAGGGCTAAGGCCCTTGCTTTCACAAGGGGGGACTTCATTAGGATGAGGGAGTTGATCCGAGACAAGTTTGTCAGGGTATACAGCATCAGAAGTGTGAAGGAGAGATGGGGGGGCAGTTAAGGGGATCATTCTTGAGACATCTAAGTTATGCATGAGAATGGTGAAAAAAGCAGAAATAGGTATAGAAGACCAATATGGTTCTCGGAAAGAGTCAGGGAAGCAGTGAGTGCCCCCCACCAAAAAAAGGCCTTCACCAGGTACACGGAAATGCAGGGGTTGGAAGAATGGGGAGACTACCAACTGAGAACTAAGGAAGTAAAGAGGGTGGGTAGGGAGGCAAAAGCAGACACTGAGCTGCATATTGTGGAGGGGGTCAAGGGTGGGGAAAAGCAGTTCTTTAGATATATTAGGTGAAAAAGTAAGAAAGTAGGGGGAATTGTTAGGCTAGCTGAGGGAGGTAGGATAATAGAGGCAGACATGCAAAAGGCAGCCGTCCTTAATGATTACTTTTGCTGTCTTCACAAGGGAAGACAGTGGGTCCCTGACAGAGAGTGGCATCAACATAGCCATAAAGGGGGTCCAGGAGATTAGGCAGCCAGTAGTTACCAGCAAAAGGGTCCAGATGGGGTTAGCAGCCCTAAAGATAGACAAGGCCCCAGGGCCTGATTGGATGCATCCAATAGCACATAAGGAACTGATGGCGGAACTGGATGAACCCCTAGTAGAGCTGTTCAATAGTTAATTACAGATAGGGGTAGTTCCAAATGACTGGAGGGTAGTGGATGTAGTTCCACTCCATAGGGAGGGACGCAAGTAGAGAACTACACACCTGTCAAACTTACCTCTGTTGTAGGTAAACCGATGGAGTCACTAGTCAAAGATGACATTGTGGACTACCTGAAGAGCAACAGTCTTCAGAATACTACACGGCATGGATTCATGGCAGGGAGGTCTTGTCAGATTAACCTGATAGTTTTGATTACAAGGGTATTTAATAGGGGCCATGCTGTGGATTTGCTCTACTTTGACTCCAACAAGACTTTCAACTTGGTGCCTCACAAAAGATTGCTGAAGAAGATGGAGGAACTGGGTGTGGCAAGGGACATAGTAAGATGGGTAGGAAATTGGTTAAAAGAGAGGCAGCAGAGGGTCGTGTTTAATGATGTCAGATCAGAAGAGAGGGAGGTCACAAGTGGGGTGCTGCAAGGATTTGTTCTGGGTCCTGTCCTCTTTAATATGCTCATCAGCGACATTGGAGAAGGAATCCTGGGGATGCTGTGTCTCGTCACAGATGACACTAAGCTCTGTGGAAAGGTAGATAGTGATAAGGGAAGCAGGGAGATGCAGAGTGACCTACAAAGACTAGAGAGGTGATGTAAGATTTAGCAGTTGAAATTCAACACCAAAAAGTGTAAGGTAATGCACCTATGGAACAAGAACCCCAGGACAGAGTACTGGATTGGAGGGGTAAAGCTGAAAGCTACAGCTGAGGAAAGGGACCTAAGGGTCATCATTAGTGACTTCCTTAAACAAACAAGTACAACAAGGCCTATAGTAAGGCAGATAGGATGCTGGGATATATAGGAGGGGGTATTGACAATAGAAGAAAAGAGGTATAACTACCTCTTTATAGATCATAGGTGAGGCCACACCTGAAGTACTGTGTCCAGTTTTGGAGTTCTCACCACAGGAAGCATAAGGATGGGCAAGAGATTGTGGAGCAAATGGTGACAAGAATAATTCAGGGCCAGCAGGCCAGATCTTATGAAGATCAACTCAAGGCAAGGGCCTAGACACAGATTTTCCAGGTATGCCACAATGTACATAATTACAGAAAGGGGGCAACACCAGCTGAACTGGATGCACTGCCATGGCAGAAAAACAATTCAGCACAAACCAGTTGGCGGCCATGCATTTTTTTAAATCCCATGGTTCCTCTCCACTGCATATATTTGTTTCTGTGTATATGTGTGTGTGTGGGGGAGGGGGGAGGGAGTAGCAGCAACAGTGTGGGGCAGGGAGCTCAATTAGGTCAGCAGATTGTTCCATTGGCTGCAGTGTAGGAAGGGGGAGTGACTAGCTCAGCCATGCCAGTTTAAACCCTGCACAGACTGTACAATGCTCAAAACAGTAAGAAGAGTACAGAAGAGAGACTTGAAGAAGTGAGTGTGGTAGCAGTGACTGGGCTGGCAGTCACCAGTCTGAGACAGCTTTTCTTAGCCCTGAGTATGATTGACAGCGAGTCAACAACGCAATGTGATGGTTTAAAGAAGCAGTAGACTGGGCTCAGCTCCACTGCAACACTGACATCACAAACAAACTGTACTGCAATAGGTGATTGGGAATCAGTCAGCTGTGCAGACATTGCTGGTTTAACAGTTCAGCAGCAGACACCAGACAACACAGTTTCTAATTCAGTAGCAGCATCTATCCCTGTTTGTGGGCAGTGTGTTTGTTTCCCATCACTCTTCCCGCCTATTAAGGTATGTTTCTAGACTGGCCAGTAAATTGCGTAGGGGGTGAGGACCAATTGCTAGATGCCAGTATTGTGGTCTGTATCTGTGAACTTGGTTTTTATACATATTGCTCTTACTTGATGCCATGCGGGGGGCGGGGGGTCACCAGTCAAGGAGGAAGGATGCCAGTCTTGTAGGCTGTTATAATTTATCATCCTATTCTTTTTTTTTGTATTGATCTTAATTTTTTAACATGCTGTGCATGGGGGGGGGGGCAAATTGCCTGTCTTGTGGTCTGTTTCTGTTGAGATTTATCATCCTGTTTTTTGGTTTTTTTTTGTAATATTGCTCATAATTTTTTAACCAATGATGCTGTGCATAAGGGGAGGTTGGATCTCCAGTTGGGGAGGGGGTTGAATCACAGTCTTATGGTGTATATCTGTTGTGATGCAACTGTGGCATTGAAATTGGGTAGAAGGGTGGATGGATGGCATTGCATAACTGTTTTGTAACTTTAATTCATTGATGAGTGACTGTCGGGGATGGAATGGACAGCAGTGCTTTTTGTGGGATGGGACTCAAGGTAGAAAAAATGGGTGGAATGGACAGCAGTGCATTTGGGGGGATAGGAAACATGAAAGAAAAAGAGTATGAACATGCCTAATATTTGCTCCTACTGCTGTGTCTCAGACTCTCTTAGTATACTAGTTAATCAGAGGGCACTATACATATGGACTGGTGTGTGATATATACTAAATGTTGGAAATAAAAAATTGGATATTACCAGTGTTGTGGTCAGTGGATGTAGTATGGCACAAGGCCATAGGCCCAAGGATCTTGTAAGGCAAAAGGTCACAGACCCAGGGATGTAGTAAGGCAGGAGGTCACAGAACCAGGGATGTAGTAAGGCACGAGGTCACAGAACTGGGGATGTAGTAAGGCATGAGGTCACAGAACTAGGGATGTAGTAAGGCACGAGGTCACAGACCCAGGGATGTAGGAAGACACGAGGTCACAGACCCAGGGATGTAGTAAGACACGAGGTCACAGACCCAGGGATGTAGTAAGGCATGAGGTCACAGACCCAGGGATGTAGTAAGACACAAGGTCACAGACCCAGGGATGTAATAAGGCATGAGGTCACAGACCCAGGGATGTAGTAAGGCACAAGGTTACAGACCCAGGGATCTTGTAAGGCACGAGGTCACAGACCCAGGGATGTAGTAAGGCATGAGGTCACAGACCCAGGAATGTAGTAAGGAACAAGGCCACAGACCCAGGGATGTAGTAAGGTATGAGGCTACAGGCCCAAGGATCTTGTAAGGCACGAGGTCACAGACCCAGGAATGTAGTAAGGCACGAGGTCACAGACCCAGGAATGAAGTAAGGCACAAAGTCACTGACCCAGGGATGTAGTAAGGCACAAGGTCACAGACCCAGGGTTGTAGTAAGGTATAAGGTCACAGGCCCAAGGATCTCGTAAAGCATGAGGTCACTGACCAAGGGATATAGTAAGGCACAAGGTCAAAGACCCAGGGATGTAGTAAGGTACAAGGCTAGAGACCCAGGGATGTAATAAGTCACAAGGACGCAGACCCAGGGATGTAGTAAGGTACGAGGCCACAGACCCAGGGATGTAGTAAGATGTGAGGTCACAGACCCAGGGATGTAGTAAGGCATGAGGTCACAGACCCAGGGATGTAGTAAGATGTGAGGTCACAGACCCAGGGATGTAGTAAGGCATGAGGTCACAGACCCAGGGATGTAGTAAGATGCGAGGTCACAGACCCAGGAATGTAGTAAGGCACAAGGTCACAGACCCAGGGATGTAGTAAGATGTGAGGTCACAGACCCAGGGATGTAATAAGTCACAAGGACGCAGACCCCGGGATGTAGTAAGGTATGAGGTCACACATCCAGGGATGTATTAAGGCATGAGGCCACAGACCCAGAAATGTAGTAAGGCACGAGGTCACAGAGCCAGGGATGTAGTAAGATGTGATGTCACAGACCCAGAGATGTAGTAAGGCACGAGGTCACAGACCCAGAGATGTAGTAAGATGTGAGGTCACAGACCCAGGGATGTAGTAAGGCATGAGGTCACAGACCCAGGGATGTAGTAAGGCATGAGGTCACAGACCCAGGGATGTAGTAAGACATGAGGTCACAGACCCAGGAATGTAGTAAGGCACGAGGTCACAGACCCAGGGATGTAGTAAGACATGAGGTCACAGACCCAGGAATGTAGTAAGGCACAAAGTCACTGACCCAGGGATGTAATAAGGCAAAAGTCCACAGACCCAGGGTTGTAATAATACACAAGGTCACAGACCCAGGGATGTAGTAAGGCACAAGGTCACAGACCCAGGGTTGTAGTAAGGTATAAGGTCACAGGTCCAAGGATCTCGTAAAGCATGAGGTCACAGACCAAGGGATATAGTAAGGCACAAGGTCAAAGACCCAGGAATGTAGTAAGGTACAAGGCTACAGACCCAGGGATGTAATAAGTCACAAGGATGCAGACCCAGGGATGTAGTAAGGTACGAGGTCACACACCTAGAGATGTATTAAGGCATGAGGCCACAGACTCAGAAATGTAGTAAGGCACAAGGTCACAGACCCAGGGATGTAGTAAGATGTGAGGTCACAGACCCAGGGATGTAGTAAGACACGAGGTCACAGACCCAGGGATGTAGTAAGACGCGAGGTCACAGACCCAGGGATGTAGTAAGGCACGAGGTCACAGACCCAGGGATGTAGTAAGACACGAGGTCACAGACCCAGGGATGTAGTAGGGCACGAGGTCACAGACCCAGGGATGTAGTAAGGCACGAGGTCACAGACCCAGGGATGTAGTAAGGCACGAGGTCACAGACCCAGGGATGTAGTAAGGTACAAGGTCACAGACCCAGGGTTGTAGTAAGGTATAAGGTCACAGGCCCAAGGATCTCGTAAAGCATGAGGTCACAGACCAAGGGATATAGTAAGGCACAAGGTCAAAGACCCAGGAATGTAGTAAGGTACAAGGCTACAGACCCAGGGATGTAATAAGTCACAAGGATGCAGACCCAGGGATGTAGTAAGGTACGAGGTCACACACCCAGGGATGTATTAAGGCATGAGGCCACAGACCCAGAAATGTAGTAAGGCACAAGGTCACAGACCCAGGGATGTAGAAAGATGTGAGGTCACAGACCCAGGGATGTAGTAAGGCACGAGGTCACAGACCCAGGGATATAGTAAGATGTGAGGTCACAGACCCAGGGATGTAGTAAGGCACGAGGTCACAGACCCAGGGATGTAGTAAGGCACAAGGTCACAGTCCCAGGGATGTAGTAAGACGTGAGGTCACAGACCCAGGGATGTAGTAAGGCACGAGGTCACAGACCCAGGGATGTAGTAAGGCACGAGGTCACAGACCCAGGGATGTAGTAAGGCATGAGGTCACAGACCCAGGGATGTAGTAAGGCACGAGGTCACAGACCCATGGATGTAGTAAGATACTGTATGAGGTCATAGACCCAGGGATGTAGTAAGGCACAAGGTCACAGACCCAGTTATGTAGTAAGACATGAGGCCACAGGCCCCTGTAAGTGAGACTATAACCATTTAGTGCATACCCTGTCATGTCTTGTTGCACTTATAAAATTAGGCTGTGTATTTTAGATGGATGTCAACATTTAAATTTACATGTTTAAACACTTAAAATAATTAATGTATTTTGTTGTCATTTGTCATGAACTGATACAGGGACTGTGCAGTGATAACATGGGACAACAATTACTGCATTGCTCATAAACAGTTTCTGCTTGTGCCAAGGTTTGTGGGGAGGGAGGATGTAATTGATCATTTACTTAATGTTTTGTATTTTTATTAGTGGGATCTTTTTTGTGTGATTTTTTTTTAATTGTTAATAGTAAGGGATAGCAGCTGTGATGGGCACAAAGTAGCATGGTTACAGTGGGCCTGCAGCAGGGGCTTTGGGTACACAGTAGGGGCAGGATTCACAAAAGAGATGTGCCCAGCGCAACCCAGATGCACCGGCGCAATTCAGAAATGCGCCAGAAGCTGATTCAGAAACAGGTGAATGCGCTAGCCCAACCAAGATGCCCTGCGTCGAACAACATGCGCCATAGGTGCAATGTAATGACATGCAGCTCATACACAGGGGGCGTAACCATGCATACACAGAGCAACTCGATTCACAGTGCAGAACAATGGCACATCAATGGTACAATTCCAGTGCAAAGCCAAGATATGCCATAGAAAGATAAGTACAAAAGAAGGAGACTTATGTCCAGCACACCTGCAGGTTGTGAATGGAACACCTGCAGCAGCACACAGCCAGAGCCAGAGGAAACCAGAGAGAGAGGGAGAGACACAGCCAGGCAGCCAGCAACAAAGCCAGGCAGCAAACAATGCCAGAGGATCACACTAGCAGCAGAAATTAACCCGGCAGCAGTCACCATAGCTGGTGCCCAAATGAGGAGGAGGAGGAGGAGGCAGGGCGCTGGAAGGCACTGTAGGCGGCCACCCCCATGGCGGTATCGTGCCCAGCTGTCCTTCGAGCAGCTCACAGAGGTGGAGACAGTAGGGTGATGCCACCTCAACAGGGCCATGCTGAGGCAGCTCTGTGAGCTGTGCCATGATGAGATGCAGGCACCCACTGCACGAGGTCATGCCATCTTCGGTGGAGACCAAGGTGACAACAATCATGTGCCTGCTCACCACGGGAACCTTCCAGAGGCCTAGTGGGAACACCACTGGCATATCACAGGCCTCTACATCCTGCCTTCTCACACAGTTCCTCACCACACTGCTACTGCATGCTTCGGAATACATCCATTTCCCCAGCATGCAGGCAGAGCAGACAGAAACCATGCAGGGGTTCTACAGGGTGGTACGCATGCCAGGTGTCATAGGAGCCATTGACTGCACCCATGTGGCAGTCCATGCACCACCTGGTGAGGAGGCAATCACATACGTGAACCAGAAGGGGTACCATTCCGTTAATTGCCAGGGGGTGTGCGATGCCACTGGGTGCATCACCAATGTATGAGCCACACATCCTGGGAGTGCACAAGATGCATTCATATGGCACCGTTCAGCACTCTGCATGATGTTCGAGGCCGGGGACATCCCAAGTGGCCATCTGATAGGTACATGTGACAGGGCGCCAACAGCACAGGGGGGCACCAAGGCCGGGACACATGGGGTGGGCCGTGGGCAGTGCGAAGCAAGCGCATGGGCCCTGGGACAGCAGGGGTGTGAATGGGTACAAAGGCAGACACAGGGTGGCTTGCAAGTGCTGTGCACCACACGACAGATGGGGGCATGCATGCGCAGCCATGGTAGGGATGCAGGACTACCAGGTATGTGCATGCATGGGCAGAAGAGCAGGACAGAGGCACACACCACAGAGGGCAGGGATGAGGACAGTGCACATGCCACAGTGTAACCCAATGTACTAATGGACACATGTGCACCCCCACAGGTGATGCAACATACCCACTGAGGCCCAGGCTCCTCACCCCCATTCAACGACCCGGAACAGTGGCGGAAGAACGCTATAATGAGGCACACATCGTGACACGTACCATCATAGAGCATGTCTTTGGCATGCTGAAGATGCGATTCTGGTGCCTGTGTCGGTCAGGTGGTGCCCCACAGTACAGCCCTGAGAAGGCCTGTGGCATATTCCTGGCCTATTGTATGCTACACAACATGGCCCATGAACATGGGATACCTGTCGAGGCCGGTGAGGGCGACAGTTCCAGGGAGGAGGAGGGGGTGGGGGAGGGGGCAGACAAGGCACCCCCTGAGGTTCAGAGAGGCAAAGCCGGGCAGGGACACAGGGATCCCAGACTGGCAGAGAGAGCATGGGAATACGGCATGCATGTGGTAGAGGAACACTTCGGGCCCCTCAGGTGAGTATGCAGGTATATATGTGTACAGGTGTGAGCACCGCGGTGTAGGGACTGCATGACGTGGGAACATTGGACACCAGATGCCGCACAGTGGTGCACACACAGGTGCATGCACACGGTGGGAGACAAAAAGACACACAGACACCAGGTATGCATCAACCCAGCACTGCCCAGGCCATGTCGTAGGTGTCACGGGTCAGTGTGCACTGCAGCCTGCACACGGGCACTGCAGGCACCATAACACACTCATCATTCCCATGACACATGGCACGACAGCAGTACACACAGACACACTGGACAGCCTGCACAGGTAGCACAGGGTGGTGCCAGGACAGCTGTGGGGCAGGCAACCACCACACACACACCACCACAGGCACCACCCACAGGGCGTCTGGTAAGCGCGGGCGTGCCAACCTGCCACCACAGGCCTGTGGACATGGGCATCACAGCGTGGCCCCCTGACTGCCATGGACATGAGGGTGGCCTCTGCCACGGCTGGTGGTGGTGGGGGTGCCACCACCAGCCAGAGGGGGCATTCCCAGTGACCCCGCAGGGGTGCTGCACCGAGAATGAATGGGTACCCAGTGCAGTGGCCATCCGACGCCCACTGGCCGAGCCATGGACGGTGGGTGTGGATGCCAGTGGCAGTGGAGTCAGCAGCAGGAGGTTCACCTGGCTACACTGCTGGGGTGTACAGGATGTGCTCCTGGGCATCTGACTAGATGCACAATGTCCACAGTGTGATGTGAATGCAGCCACTGCCTCCGCAGCCGCTGCAATCTGCTCCAGAACTGCAGTCATGCCCACCCGCATGATGCATGTGTCTGTCAGCATCTGAGCATGCCACATAGCCACGGACTTATGCTCCTGGACCATTACAGCCCTGTGGCTCTAGAATTCTGCACAGAGGGCCTCCTGACCCTCCACAGTCGCCCGCAGCAGGTCAAGGTAGGCTCCCATGTTGTCGGCGGGTGATTCAGCAAAGTGGCGTCGCCGACAATCTGGGGATGGCTCAGCCTGACCAGGTGCATCCACGGGTAGTGGTTTCACCCTGGCAGGCTGCAACGTGGGCCGGGCTTGGCAGGGCACTGCCGCTAGCTGCCCATGGGTGGTGTCCTCCAGGGTCACTGGAGTGGGTGCGTGCATACAGGCACCCTACCAGGATGACACTGACGTCGCCAGCACTGCACTGGGCAGTGGTACAGGGAGGACAGCACCCACAGCCATGGGCAGCTGTGCTGTGACTGCACCAGAACCCAGCACAGTGGGAACATCGGTGCCACCCAGAGACCCATGCACAGGCAACCCAGCAATGTGTGCACCACTGTCGGCCATGTCTGCAGCACTGGTGTTGGTTATGCTTGTGGCGGTGCCAATGCCCTCCCCCTGCATGCCACTGGTGAGCACTAGAAGGGCATCTGCAATGTTCATCGCGTCATCTGGGTCAGCATCAGACAACTGGAACAGGCTCCCCAACCAAGCGATGTACTCGCTAGCTGTCCTACCGTCGTTGGTCAAGGGGCCCACAGGGCCCTCCGTCACCGGAGCCATGACCGGTGTTGCACGGGACGTGGATGGTGCAGGTGCAGAGTCATCCATGGTGGTGTCATCGGCCCCATGTGACAGGCCCGCATCATCACCCGCGAGGGCTTCATGGTCAGCCATGGCAATGGCTGCACCCTGGAGGCGCGATGGTACTGTGGAGAGAGGAAGGGAGACCATGGTTAATGCACAGTACACACATGTCACAGTGGCAAAGCACAACAGAACACAGCTGTCCACATGATGCCAGGTCCACACGCCTGTCCACAGCAGGGCCAGGGCGCGACGGCGATATGCAGCCCATGTTGTGGTCGAGCCTGCCACTGTCCCATTGTGCACATTGCGTAGCAGCGGCCTCACATGCTACATGGGTTCACAGCGGTCACGTGCCCTCTGGCACTGCGTTCTATCACCCACGGCACCACAGAGCAGGACATGCCTTGCCAGGGATGACCGTCCCAGGGACACTGTGCCTGGATGTACAGTGACAGTGTTCAGCACGCAGGGACAAGTGTGCCTACCGTGGCACATGGGTGGGCGAGCGTAGCCAGGTCAGACAGCTATGCCCCATGCTGCGACAGGCTGTCTCCCTTCTGGAAACTACCACCTGGGACGCCATGCATGGCTGTCCTGGACACACTGGCCAGGAGGGCCTCTTTGGGGCTAAGCCATTCTGCCGTGCTGGGTCTACCCCTTGTCTGCCACAGGGATGCCTGGATGCTGACCACCTTCTCCTTGGCCCTCCTGCAACCATCGTTCTAGTGCTTGCGGCACTCTTGGACCATGCAGTTGTACAGTGCCACTGCATTCACCTTCCGGGCCACCTCCTCCCTGCCTTCTTCACACACCGTCCAGCTGCCTCCCCTGCCAGTGAGGACATCCAGGTGTAGGTTGCATGCTTCAATGAGGGCCCTCTCCTTATCCTTTGAGAAGCTGGGGCACCGCCTGCTGGCAGCACCTGCTTCCTCCGACATACTAGCTACTGTGGGGGGAAGCATCCAGGTGTCGGTCATGCCTGTGGGTACACATGTTCCAGCACACATCTGCCTCAGTCTGTTGCCCCCTCCCCATGGTCTGTGATGCCGTTGTACTGGGCTGTGGGCCACGGGTGGCCAGCCTAGCACAGGTGGCCATGCACCATGGTACGTGGTCCACAGGGGACGCTGCACATGCCATGTATGACACCCAGTCCATAGCTGGGGGAACAGTGCAGCTTCCCCAGAGGGGGGCACACTGTGCCATCTGCCATGGTCATGTTCTGGTACCTCTGCAGCTTGTGTGCCACCACCGTGGTACTGCTTCCGTCCTGGGAGACACCCATGCAATGGCCGCAGGTGGGGCAATGGACATGTGGCAATGGCCATGGTGCAGCTGGCAGTGGTGTGCGGCATGGTGACACCACCATCATGCCTGCACAGGTGCCGCTGCGTGCCTTGAACTGACCTGTTGCACATTGCTGCATCCACCACACATTGCCAGTGCCACCCAGTCACACGTACCCCCCCATGTCCCTGTGTACAGTGGACGGCTCAGCTGTTCACGTCGCATGCCCTCCCTGTTCCACATTGCAATACCTAGGCCCACTGCATGGCTGTGTCTGCCTGTGGGCCACTGGGTGCTTCACGGCTGGTCACTACTGCCTGCTGCATGGCCACAGGCCGGGGGGGGGCACTGTGGCACTGCATCCTGCACGGTGGCAGTGGTCGCTCATGGTGCTGTCTGTTGTGTTTTGCAGGACCAGATATCAGGCAGTGGGCCGCGGACACAGCTGAGATGTGGAGGCAGAGGATCATGGGTGCCATGTCTGGTGCCCTGCCAGGGGCAGGTGAGCGCTGCATTCTGCTGTTGCTGCATTTCAGGTACTGTAGGGTTACTGGTGGGTGAGGGTGTAGTCCACGTTCAGGCCTTCAGTGTGTGTTCTTTCTGTCATTGCTCTAGGTCTCCAGGATCACCATGCTGTGGCTGGGGGTGGTGTCCCTGTTGGCGTGTACTGAAGGATCCGTGTGGCCATCCAGGCAGCCCTGCGCCCACTATCCAGGACCATTCAACGCCTGTCAGCTGCTCTGCAGGGCATCCTGCTGTGGCTCCCGGTCCGTGGCCATGCCAGGGTGGTGCATGGCAGGGCATGGCGATGCTAGTGGCCCCCCTGCCTCTTCCTGGGGCCATCCCTTGTACATAGTTAATGTTCACCGTTCACTGTTACTGTCCCTTTCCTGCCCTCCTTCCCATCCCTGCACCTCCCTTTCCCCTTTTGGTATTGTTGTTGTTGTGCTTTGTTATTCATATCTGTTGTACAGTTTTTTATGATCTTAATCTTTTATAAACATGTTTTTCTCAGCACTTGTGTCCATGGGTGTGATTGTTCCAGCTCTGTGGTTGCTTCTTATGCCCTGCTGACCTACTCCACTTGCTCTGCATAGCTCCCCTGTGTGGCTACGGGGCATCCACCTTGCCCTGGCACATCTCAGGTTGCACCAGCGCATCTACAGTTACGCTGTTGTGTTTCACAGTGATTCACAGTGGGGTTGTGCTCGGCACTTCCCACTGTGCATGCCTCTGTGAATGGCTTTGTCTGTGCTTTGTGCATCTGATTTGCGCTGATGCATTTGTGATGCGCCAAGCGCATCCTCTTTGTGAATCCTGCCCTAGGAGTACAGTTACATGGGGCAACAGCTGCAGTGGTCACAGGCAAGTGCTACTGTACACATCCTACTAATGATCTGTATTCATGAAGCCTCCCGAAGCCTATGCACCCCAGAAACGTGGCGCATAAGCTGAGCTATGGCAAGAAGCTGTACAGTGGAGGTGGTGCAAAAACCCCATGTATGTACGACGGGGGTTTTAGTGACACTTCTGCACCCCCAGACTACATGCTGGCATGGTGGGGAGGGTTGATGGGGGTGTGCCATGGCTATGCACCCTATGCAACATACTTTATCCGTAGCGGGGCTCTGGCTATGCTAGTGGGACCATGTAGTAGCTGGTTACGTGTCCCCTCCCACCGGTACCAGAGGATTGTGGACTGTGGACATCACACTGCCTCACTCAGCCTGCTTCCCGATCCTCAGAGCATACTGGGTGGGCCAGGGATTGTCTGTGTCAACAGGTTGAAAAGTCTATTTCTGTAAATCCTCTTAAGGGATACACTAGTTCCTGGAGAACCTGCCTTATCCCTCAATCCCCCACATTGTGCAGAGCAGGGATTCACTCACATGCCAGCTGGGCCATCTGACTGAATGGCTGCAGTCGATTGCCATGCTGGACCCATCATATCCCCGTGAAGCTAAGTGGGTGGGGGGCAGCACTGGTGATGGGAACATGGTGAGAGGTGGTGCAGCACTATAGGTGTGGGCAAGGCAGCTCAGTTATGCCCCTATTGAGTGTAACTGAACCATGTTCTTGAATAAAGGCCAGTAAGAAGACTTCATGTTACTGAAATAAGGACTGCACCAATTGTCGCATTAAGGTACTGAATGTTACATTCTTTTACTTTCTACATGCACCCCCTTCCCTGTCAATTATGATTTGCATTATTTCCTGTATCTTTCAAAGATTAGGTTTTCAAGCCTTTACATTACAGGGTCTAAACAACAGTTTTTTTTTCATATTCACAAAATGGAAGCAGGGAAGAGAAAACAGCAATCGGGTTCACAGCTCCAAAACACAAAATGGGCCAGAATGAAGGAAACAGCAAGATGTCTCGGATGATGCAGCCCTTTGGGGGATACCTCATCATTTGAATGAATGGCTGTGCAGGGTGGTCTGGGTGCAGGTTGCAGAATACTCCTCATGTACTGACATCTAGGTTGTGAGGGGGAGTTTCTGCATGAAATCGCGATTTTTGTTGTCAACAGGGTACAGCAGTTGCCAAGTGGCTTATCCTTGGTGACTTCAGTGCTTGGGTAAGTGACAAAAGACTGCAGTTTGGTCAAGATTTCCTCCAGAATATGAAATCTGTGTGCCTCACACAAGTTATTACTTCTTCAACCCATCAACATGGCCATGCCTTGAACCTGGTATTCTCACTGGGGCTCGAGATTGAGAATCCCGAGACTGATCTGGTCATTTGTTTGGATCAGTGCACTATCAGGTTCAGCTTCAGCTTCACAGCTCCCCCCCCTTGTAGTCCATCCCCTGTAGAGGTGGTTCAGTTCCACCCATTCAGAGCGTTTCATCTAGAAGGCCTTTTGGCAGTGCTGGCATCTCAGAAGTGTTGACAGCGTGCACTGGGGGTTTGGAGGCAGCTGTGGTGGCATATAATATGGCCATCACGGAAGCCTTAGACCTTATAATGCCAGTCCATGTACACCAAATGGCATCATGCCTTGGCTTGCCATGGTTAGATAGTGTGCTGAGGGTGATGAAAACCAGGGGGCGAAGGCTAGAGCATTGTTGGAGGAGGTCCAAGGCCTAAGAGGACAGACTGGTTCTGATGTCGCATTATGATGAGTATCAGAAGGCAATCACCCACAAAAAGACAGAATTTCTGTCTAGGGAGATTGAAGGAGCTGAACCAGTCAATGCTTCCCAGCAGCAGACAGTGGATAGGCTTTTACATCCAGCCTGTCTGGAGCCCATGAGATCATTTTCACTCGCAAAATGCAAGGAGTTTGCTTAGTTCTTCTCAGGGTATCCTCCATTAGGGACGGGATCACTCCAAGTGGGCCATTACAGCCCAGCAGAATGGAACCTTTGTGTCAGGGATGTGTTCAGTGGTCTTGGGGAGAGTTTTGACCAGTAACAATGGAAGAGGTGTGTGAGGTGATCTCTGAGTTATGGCCTACATTTTGTAATCAGGATCTAGGCCCAGTACGACTACTTATGAGCTGTGCTGGGCATCTGGGCCGCGGTGTTCGCTGAGATTGTTTGGTGCTCCATGTCAGAGAGGGGTGTTCCCAGTGGCAATGCAAAGTGCATTGGTGAAACCTCTTCTGAGGAAGCCATCTTTGGACCCAGTGAATTACCGACCTATCTCTAACCTCCCCCTTTTTGGGAAAGGTTATTGAGAAGGTTGTTGTGCTTCAATTGAGAAGGTTGTTGTGCTCAGCTCCAGGCACACTTCACTGCCTTTGACATCTAGTAGCCTCTCGAGTCTGGGTTCAGGTCCAGGCATGGCGCAGACACTGCACTATCCAGGGTGCACAATGACTTGCTCAGGGTGAGAGATAGAGGAGAATGGTCAAGTCTTGTTCTCCTTGATCTCTCATCAGCGTTTAACACCATGAACCATGGACTGCTTTTGGACCAGCTCAAGGAGTATGTAGGACTTGCTGGCAAAGTCATCTGCTGGTTTGAGTCCTTTCTCAAGGACAGGGCTCGAGGGTGGAGCTGGGATAATTTTTCCTCACACCTGATGGCTCTGTCCTGTGAAGTACCCTAGGTTTTGGTTCTGTCACCCATGTTGTTTGCAGTGTATATGCTGCCCCTAGATAGGATCATTAGGTAGCATGGGCTTGGGTTTCATTGTTATGCCAGTGATTACCAGCTCTACATGTCCTTTGCACCTGGGAGACCAGGTGCAGTTGATGTGCTAAATAAGTGCCTGTCCAACATCCAGAACTGGATGTCATTGATCTAGATGAAGCTGGAACCAGAGAAAAACTGAAGTTCTAGTGACATAGCCAGGTCGCAGGGACTAGTGACAGCTACTGAGAGGGAGACTGGGCTTTGGCTTGGCCCCTCTAGGCTTTTGGCTGCCTTAGAGGTGAAAAATCTTGAAGTCATTCTGGATGAGGGGCTGAAACCTGAAGCTCAGGTGTCAGCAGTAGTCCAGAATGGTTTTTACCATCTACGGAACATCAACAAGATTAAATCCCTTATCCCACCCAGTGATTTGGTCACACTGGTACATGCATTTGTGGCTTTGTGGCTTGACTGCTGCAATGCTTTTTACCTTGGGGTCCATGGAGGTACGCTGTGGTGCCTACAGCTACTGCAGAAGGCAACTACCTCCCTGCTGACTGGCCTATTGAGGTCCTGTCATGTGTCCCCAGTGCTGCATGATCTGCAGTGGCTGCCAGTCAAGTGGTATATCTCCTTTAAAGTTGGACTGCTAACTTATAAAGCCCTACACAGGGGCTGGGCCCTGGCTACCTGGCAGAACTCCTGCATCCTCACATACCTGTGTGCCCTCTCCACTCCGCTGAGTAGGACCTCCTAGTAGTTCCTAGGGCAAGGTTGAATTCTTCAGAGGCCTGGGCTTTTGAAGTGGCAGACCCAGTCCTCTGGAATTCCTTGCACAGGACTTTGCGGTTGGGGGGCCTTCAATGGGGGCTTTTGAGCAGGGTTTGAAAACCTTTATATTTGTGCAGGCTCTTGGGGTTTATTCTCCCTAATTTCATCATCCTTATAGTAAGAAAAGTTTCTTGTCTATGTATTTTATTGGAATGTTTTGTTGTTTTAAATTATTTGGATGGGTTATAAAGTTGGTTGGTGGGTTTTAATTATTCCTACTACATTTTCTTGCATATACATATATATTTATTTACGGTACTTTTGACCAAATGCTTTTTAATGAACTGCTTCCCCAGGCCTTCATGGTTTTAGAATGTATTTAGATTTAATTTCATTTTTCATATAATTTTATATATTAGGAGGTTTACTTGGGTAAAAGCACATTTCAGATATGCTTAATGCAAAACATAGAATATAATACGGTATGAATCAATGAGTAACTACCATTAGTAAAATGAATGATGGGGATGTAATTCAGTTGCGCATCACGTGATAACTACAGACCTCTGCTTTTGTGTTCAGGAGTGGCAACACAGAGGTGCTGCATGGAAGTCCCATAGAGGAGACGAATGCATCAGATAACCCTGCACTGCTGGTTACAGATCTAAATGCTGCTGGCACAGAAGCTATAGGAGAAGACCCAACCTTGCAGACTGCTGATGTTTCCTTGGAACCTAACCTGGATCTCCAAATAATGGAGCTCACTGAAGCAACTACTGTTGAAGCTATCCAGACCCCAGCATTGTCCTGGACCCTGACCTGCATCCTTTAGAATATACAGTAAAAGACATCCACTGTTTTAATTGGTCCCATCTCACTGATGCCCAGAGGAAGGAAATTCTTGATTCTGTGGCAACCACCACCAGTATTTCAGTTTCCTTGTCATTGGAAGGTGCCAGTCAGCATAAGAGGTATTTCAATGCTCTGCTGCTGTAGTAGTAGTATAGTTTTGCTAGACATTCAAAGCATTTGAATGGCATATTCTGTGGTCCTAGCTTCATATTTAGCAGTTCCAGTGGCATTGTTCTGGTATTGGCACCAATGAAGGATTGATCTAATGGAAAAAAGATTCTGGAGAGGCAAAAAAAAAAAATCAAAGGACCCTGGAAATGCTGTCTGTAGAGCAGTTGCTCGTCCCTCTGTTTGTGCAGGGTAGTTAAAAACTGCAAGCCAGTCTCTTGAGGAGTGCAACAAGGTCACAGAAAAGACCAGGCATTTCCTATATAAAATCAAGATCATTCTTCTTTGTGGAAGGCAAAATATTGCACTGAGGGGTAAATATGGTTAAAGTGGAAATTTCCATTCCCTTGTGCAATTCACTGCAGAAATGGATACCGTCCTACAAGGACATCTGAAAACAGCTCCAAGGAATGCCCTGTACATATCACCACACATTCAAAATGAACTTTTTCATCAAGTGATGGGCCTACAGCCGCAAAGAAATATTTTAAACAGTGTAAGGGGCAGCAAAATGGTACAGTTTCATACAGGACAGGATGACGGATGTGTCTACCAAGGACAGGGCCAGCGTCGGGGGGGGGGGTGCAAGGGATGCCACTGCACCAGTGCCCTGAGCACTAGAGGGCCCAGTGTCACATTTGTCAAAATTGTCTTTTTTTTTTTTACTTTAAAAACCGCAAGTGGCAGCAGACACTTTACTGTGCTGCTCAGAATCTCTCAGTTGAGCTGTCAACTCGGCTGCCCTCCTTGGCTCTGCCCTCCCTGCCTCTCAGCTCACTGCTCAGCCATTTAAATAAATATTTACATAAATTGCAGTAACAATGCGGCATGCTATGCACTCATACTTGCTGGTGGCAGGCAGCTGCTGTGAGCCAAAGCCGTCATGTCTCACTGGCTGGCTGGTTCCTCCTCCAAGTCCAAATCCATCCTCTCTCACTGGTCTCCTCCTTCTCTCCTCCTCCTCTTCCCTCCTGGCCTCCTCTCCCAGTTGCTGGTTTGATTCCCAGATGGTGACCACGCCTTGCACCCAGCCCATCAAGTGTCTGCTGTTAGCCATGGTGGTGGGGGCCCGGGGGGGTACGGTCAGCGAGCTCAGGTGAACTGACAGTGCTTGAATGACTGACTGACAGACAGACACTGCAGTCACCTAATCATCTGCTTTATTGGTCAGGTGGTGCTACTATTGTGTGGCATCTCGTGTTGATTTTGCACTAGCAGTCAATCTGTCTGAGCAGTCGAGGAGGTCGGACAAGCTGTGTGGGGCTCTGTGGTTTTTCAGGCTGCACAACACCACAATATTGAACAAAATAAATTAAAAAATACTTGCCTTTTCTGTGCCCAAAGTAAAGTTTTACTTTTACACACAAAGTACAGACACCAGGACACGCTGAGGGTGACGGGTCAGTGAGCGGGATTTGGATTCAGCTGGGATAGAAGGAGAAGGCCAGGGCTGGGGGGGAGGTGGGGAAAGGAGGCCCTGTGGGGGGAACTTGGGAAGGAATCTGGATCGATGATCGCCCTTTCCTCAGCCTGGCTGGGTGTGGGGTGGGAGGTCAGGGTGGTGAGGTGAGCCTGAGGGAGGGTGGTGGGCACTCTCTGGCTGGAGAGCAGGGCCCACTTCACAGAGGTGAGGCTGGGGGGAGAGGGGCTGAGGGGGCACTTTACCATCTTGCATCAGGGCCCAGTAAATCCTAGTGCCGGCCCTGACCAAGGAGCAGATTTAACCATCTGTTTGCTATGTGCATTGTTACCTTTCTGGCACAGCTGACACTTGGAAAGATTTTATAGAATGAACTGAATGCTTGTATACAATACAACAGGAGGAGGCTCAACAGAACTGTTCCTGTGGTGATTAATAGCATGGAGTATCAACAAAAACAGTGCGAGGACAAGGCTATGACAAAGGGAGCAACAGATGTGGAAAATTCAAAGGCATTCAAGCACACATCAATTTTCCTCAAGCCTTGGACACTATTTGCAAAGCTCACAGCCTGAATACAGCAATTGTTCATTTATGTGCCATGAGACAAAGAACAAATACATTCAATACACCACCACAGAAACCACTGCATCACTGAAATCGTCCACTAAGCACAATATCTTTACAGAACTAAGAGAGTTCAACAGCTTCTCAACTGATTATGATGAACCAGCAGACTGTACTTCAACCATTCCTACAACTAGAAACACCATATGAATGAACCAAACGGATTCCCTTTCCAGGTTCAAAACCAAATATATTGTGATCATAACTACACTAGAGAAAATAACAGAGGTTGACAGTGAAGCAAACAGGTTACTGCTTTCAATCACAAGATTTTACTTCCTTCTGACTCTTTGTTGTGTGGATCTTGTTTTGCTGCTAAAGAAAATCTCCATCTGTACTTGTAACATGTAGAAGTGACTTCAAGCATCAGAAGAGGCCACCACCCTTGTGCAGGCATTAAACAGCATGAGAGGAAGTGTTCAGAGACCCAATTTGCAGAGCTGCACCAAAGCACTGACTTTGGCTGAGACTTCATTTATTAAGAAGGCAGTACCTTGCATATGTGGAAAGCAAAAGCAGTGAAATAATGTTAGGCCATCAAGAATACTTTGGGAGCAACATTTTCTTCCTGTTTTTGGACCATGTGATTTCTGAAAGGTAGAAGAACTCATTAAGTTCTCAGTTCCTTGCAGAATATCTGGTACCACAAAAGTTGGTTTCTTAAGGAGGATCAGGTACAGTAGCAGACCTGTATGGTGCCTGTAAGACTGACCTAAGCAGCTTAGAGGAGCTCAAAGTAGGGTTGCAAACTTGGAATGCAAAATGGGTAAATGTTCCGCTAGCAGAGTTCCCAGATTCTATTCTTAAGATATTGCAACACCAGAATGCAGCTCTGTATGCAAATATTAATGCAACTTTATCCATCCTGACAACCATAACAGTAAGTGCTGAAGTTGTGAAAGGAACATTTAGTACCCTGAGGGAAGTCAAGACATGGCTTAGAACAAGGTTTCTCAAATGGTGAAGCCAGTCTCTCTGGAGGGGCCTCTTCCTGTTCCAGGGGAGGCTCAAAAAGTCTGAAAAAGTACTATTTAAATTTTAAGTTTTAGATATTTTATGTAAAGGGATGTGGCAAACTGAAAGAGGATAGTAGTAGACAACTTTATGTACTTATTTACATATTGTTGACCAGAAAAGATACACTGGGGTAAGGCTCATTTCAGGTGTACTTGGGGAAGGGTATGAAGTGAATACATTTTCAACATGTAACTGCAACACAGTGAAGCAATACAAAATGAACAATAGTGCAAACATATAGAACAATGAACCGATAATGAGAGGTAACAACTGACTAATTAGACTGCTGATAGCAGAATAGTCCAACTACAAGGGTTAAACAAAAAGATACTATGAGCAAGAGCAAGAGGGAGCAAAAAGGATCCCTGAAAAGTCGTGTTAACAGCATGGTAAAGGGGTGAGGCAGAGGAGAGGAGCAAGGTCTTTCCAGATAGAGGAGAAACAGACAAAGAAAGCAGTCTGACCCATGACCAACAAGGGATAACAATGGTTCAAGAGCCAAAATAGCCAAAATAGCAGAGCAAATAGGCTGACCATGTGAGGGGGTTGGTTACAATAAGCTGAATAAAATGAGAGTCAGCTACTGAAAGGAGTTTGACTTTATTCTTGATGTACTGTGCATAGTATGCTTTTGCTCTATGGAAGGCCCAAGATCATTTCAGTATTTGGGGGAAGCTCGAGGTCTTTTCAATGGCTTGGGGGAGGCTCACTTCTGACAAAGTCTGAGAACTAAGTATGTAGTAAAGCATGACAGGGTGTGTGATTGTGGTTCATGAATCACAAGCCTCTTGAGGGTGTTGTTAGGCATGAGGTGCCTGCACCGAGTGCCTTTAAACACCCAAGACAGAAATGTGATTACTGACTGTAATTACACATCCCTGAAGTGCTTTATTGCACTTATAACATGTGTTGAAACATCTATCAGTTAATGTCTTATGCATTGGTGAAGAGAGACACATTTCATCATTTATGTGCTGAACATTATGTAGTCCCTTACTTTGGGACCATGCTGTGTGCCGCAACACTGGGGGATTGGGGAACAATGTCATTTCTGGAAAGAAATGGCCATGAGTTGCTGCTAGGAAAGGATTCCTCATTCTGTGGTGGCTGCAACAGTCCTGGAGAAGTCAAGCAGTGTTGGTAGAGGTTATGTGAACACAGCGCTGGTGATCAGTCTTCCCATTTTCAGTTTTTAGCAGCATTGATTGGGGAGCTGTAGGGCTGGTCCTAGCCTATCTTGTGCACCTCCTGATGAGACAGGAAAGTCTGAGGGTATATCCCCTCCACCCTGTCCCAGCCCAGGGGGAAAAGAAGAAACAGCACAGAGGATGGCGCATTGGCTCAGGTAGGGATGCTCAGATGTACCTTGGAAGCTTTGGAGGGAAATCTGGGGGGGGGTAGAGAAAGGGGCATAAACAGAAAATGTAAAAAAAAAATAAAAAGTGGGCCACTTCCAGGCCATCTGGCACTATTTACATAGCTGATTAAAGAGTTGCAGTGCAAGTGATAGCTTACTTTCTTCTGTTTCCCCATCACTGAAGCACTGACGAAAAACATGAGCAGGGTCCAGTGTATGAGAGGGGCTGGCAGGATGCAATTTAAAAAAAATAATTATGGTGGAAATAGGAAAGGAATGGGGTGGCCATGGGCCAAACACATCAGGATCCACATGCTCAAAGCGTAGGAAGCCAGTGCATATGCGAAGGAAGCCAGGTGAGGAAAGCACAAGAGCATGGCACTCAGTTTGGAAATAACTCACTTCAATGTAAAAGGTAAAACTTCCATTTATTATTGACAGTGTTGCACAAAGAGCATGGGTGCTTTGGTTCTAGTGTGACACTTTGTCAGGGAGTTCTCATTGATGAAGGGTCATGCTAGATCCGAAGTGCCAGGTGGCCATGGGACAAGCCTTGGGAAGGTTCTTTTTATTATTTAGTTTTTACCAAAATATGAATAGTCCATTATTTGTGATATTCATGAAATTAATATTTTATACTCACATATTTATCATGATTATAATACTTGATGGCCTCAAAAAATAAAAGAAAACACACAAATCCTGATCAAAATTAAGATACTTTCCTAGGAGACTCAAAAAAGGCACAACAAATGTTAAAAAAATGTTTTTGACAGGAGAAATCACTTCAAGTCCAATCTTTGTCCCAAGGCAAGTTCATTTCCCATATATTTTTCCCATCCAGTTGGTTTAGTGCTTCTGTCTTTGCTGTAGAAAAGGAAAGGTGTGGGTGGATTTAATTAAGGAACGCTTTCTTCACTGTTCAGCAGTCCTGAGCAGACAACAATGTGGCCTGCCCCAGAGTAGATTGACACTGAAGTTCCCAAGAAGTCTATAAGAGCTGATTGCCTTCTTTATTATGTAGAAGCTCTGCTGGTGCAAGTTGCTTGTGGCTCTTGCTAGCACAGCAAATGACACCCTTCAAATAAGACCTGGAAGAAAAAGAAAGAGTTAGTGAGCATGAGAGCGAGAGAGACAGTAACGAATTATGCATTCTTTATTTCTTTCAACCCAGACTACTATATACTTACATACGAACATACAAAAATGCCAACTGAAGCAGGCCTTATGGTCTATCGAGTCTGCTCGATTATGCAGCTAGCCCCTCAACTTGCAGCTGACCCACCCTCCCCACTACTTGCATACTTGCATGATGGATGAAAATTATAAGCTGTAGTATAGGCATGTTTACACTGCCAACATTGCAGCGCATCAACCCATGTGCATGGGTTGATGCACTGCAAAGTCAGCAGCATCTTAGGAGTGCTTTACAGTCTGTTTTTGCTGCAACTCAGGAGTGGGTATGTGTATCGGAGTGAGTGGATTATAGTGCTGTGTGAATCTGCTGCTCTGATCGAAAGCCTTCTCTCCCATGCTCCTTCACTGCTGACCTCGGTGGTGAAGAATCTGGCTCCTAGAATGCAGAGCCCTTCTCTGCTGCAACCTGCATCAGCCTGAGGGTGGGCTCTGTAAACAGTTAAATGAGCCTGCTTCAGCAATCGGAGCAAGAACGAAGCGGCATAAATACCACAGCACTGTGACCATGTGAACATGGCTTATGTGTTGTAGTCAACACTGGAGTGTGACTTTCATAGCATATCCAAAGTGGAAATAAACAGCTTAAGACAGAGCCAAAATGAAGAAAAAAACACACGTTTGTTACACTATAGGCATGTTTACATGGCTGCAATTGCACTACAACAACCTGACCATTCGGGTTGCTGCGGTGCAAATGTAGTCAGGTGAACACTTACCCAGTCATTGTAAGCTGTTCCCTGCTCCTCCGCTCAAACCACTGCCAGGTTGGGGACGCATTCTGGAGTGAGCAGTATAAGAAGCTGTGTGGACAGGCTGAGCTGCTCACTCTGACATACAGCCTGTTGTCCCTGCATTACTCCCGCGTAGCTCCTGCACTCACGGCCCCTCTCCAGCATGGCTTGCATCAGCACTGAGAGGGACTGTATGTAAACTTCATGCAGATCAAGCTTGGAGGGTGGGGCAACACAGGAGCTGCCAAAAGAATTAGCACTGAGCAGCCCTGTAAACATGGCCTTTGTTACACTTTAATTACTTCACTGGTTGTCTCTTATTTCCACTTTGGATATAACACAGACAAAAACAACACCTGATTATTTAGATTCTTATCACGTGGAACAATACAATGTTTACATGGGTGACCAGGGGATAATGCAGCAGCAATGTACAGTATGAACACACAGTCAAGTGTACACCTTTATCTGGTGGAATTTACCCCACCATCTGCGACATATCTGTTATAAAGTTCACGTGCAAAATTTGATGTCAAAGTTGGCTACTTACACAGTATCCAACTTAATCTGCCATGCTTCAGAAAACTTTGAAACATACAATATTTAGGTACGATGTAGTTAGTATGCCACACACTGTCAGCATTCCACTTTCCCTTTGTTCTTCATAATGAGGTTAATCTGCACAGAAAACAAATCCTTGTGCCCTAGAGTTCATTTGCTTCTGCTGCTTAGTACTTTGCTTGCAATATCGCAGATTGTTGCTGTGGAAATTTATTCATTTCATTTTGGTAACTGGGTAGGCCCACTGGAACCAGAGGTCCCTTCTTCAGGGGTGACCCAGAGTTAGTTACATGTAGGTACAGCAGATATCATAACAAGTGGCACAGAAGGAGAATACAGTTGAAAGGTAAATTCATAACAGCGACAGTCAATAAACAGTTGTTATTTACAGCAGGTTACATTCATACAGTAGAGACAAGCAGGGCTAAGCAACTTCATAGGGTAGGGCTAGACTAAATGTTTGGGCAAGTTGAGTGCAGCAGAGGGTTAGGGAGCAAGTGCTAGAACTACATGCAACAACTAGCAGGTACATTGGTGCTGCACAAAGAGGTTTGTGTTTTTAGACTCTTGCGAAAAGTGACTAAGGAACCAGCTGAGTGTAAGTCTTCTGGTAGGGTATTCCAGAGTTTAGGGGCTGAATGCGCAAAGGATTTACTTCCAAGTGTAGTCCTTGTCCTGGGTACATCGAGTAATGTCTTCCCAGAAGTGCGGAGTGTTCTGCAGGAGCGCTTGGGGATGAGGAGGTCTTCAAGGCTTGTGGGAGCCAATCAGTTGATTCGTTTGTGTGCTACAGTTAGTATGGGGTACTGGAGCCTACTAGGCAGTGAGGGCCAGTTTATGAAGGTCAACACTTTGCAGTGGTGTGTCCTAGTAGGGGACATTGCAGTGAAACATCCTATTTTGTAGTTTAGCAGCTCCAGCCTATGAGCTTCAGTTTTTCCTATGGACTGGAGGATGGGGGCAGCATAAGTAAGTTTAGGGAGTAGGATACTTTTTGCAATTGTAAGTCTAGAGTCAGAGGTGAGTTGTTTGTTTAGCCGAAATAGGAGACCCAGTTCTGGTGGATAGTGCGAGTTGTTTGGTCCACCTGGGCCTTGTACGTGAAGCCTTGGTCAAGTATTACTCCAAGGTATTTGACTGAATCCACTACCTCGATCTTACTGTCCGCTGACGTGGTGATAGGGAGCAGGTGGCTTCTATCAGTACCAAGATGCCTAGGGCCAAATTATGATGTCACAAACAGAGGATGGGGACTTCGGCAGAAGACTAAACAGTAGAGGGGTAATTTACTGCAAGGGACTCGGGTCCTGTTTACATGTAAATTTTCATAAAGAAGAAAAGGAATAGAAAAACGCAAGTTCTATAAAGCATACACTAAATTCTGTCTAAATATCGATTTCATAGTTTTCCCTAAAAATCACAAAGTTAGTTATGTAAAGCAACATGATGTGCTACAGTGGGTATTTCCAGCTTTAGATGTGACAGAGAAATGATGGGCATAAACTGAAGCAAAAAATTAAGCAGCTTTCACAATTCATGGTGACATCGTAAAGGCCCCATGTTGTATCCAGATCACAGCCATATTTGTTCCCACATGGGAGGGCAAGGCATGGAACATTGCTGTATGCATTACACATGACATATCCTAACTTAAAGAGCAAGTAGCACAAAATACAACAACCAGAAAATATATAAAAACAGAGAAATTGTCAGCAGATAAGGACCGCCTTGTCCATCTAGTCTGCCCGTAAGCCCTTGTACTGGATTACACCCCCCTTCTACTAAGATTCATTTGTGCCTATCCCATGAATGCTTGAAGCCCACCACTGTTTTCACTAGCACCATCTCCACTGGTAGTCTGTTCAAGGCGTTTACCACTCTTTCAGTGAAAAAGTACTTCATCACATCCCTCCCAGACTTTCCTGCTTTCAGCTTCATTGCATGCCTTCTTCTGCTCTTCTGCTCTCAAGCTAGTTCCAGAAACACATGACCTATTTGCATCATGGCATAAATGACCCTGTTTACAAAAAAAAAAAAATGTTCTTTTGTAAATTCAGTCCTCTGTATCTGATTGTTGTAGAGGAAAATTTTATAACAGACCTAATGCTGCACAATGTAACTGTGCAGAAAGCACCACAAAATGGCTGCAGAACTGAAACAATCTTCATGAAATGGTGGATAGTGGAAAATTCCATAGCATAGCAAGCATGTCCTTGGTGGATGGTGGAAAATTCCATAAGTAAGCATTTCCTTGTAGTAATGTATGCATGCCTTATAGATGATGTGGCTAGAGTAATTTAGCATAATAATTAGCATAACCAGTCAGTAAGTGGCAGCAGTATTGTATTTAACGTAGTATTAGCATAACCAATCAGCAACTAACAGCAGTATTGTATGAAGTTTACTGTCCAATGAAGTTGTGCCATGACACTGTTATGTGGCTAAGCAAGTGTATAAGAGGAGGAGGCTTACTATTGTAATCGGAGCTAGGCAATAACAACCTGGGGAGCTGGCTCTCTGTATGCATACGTGAATAAATGGTTTGAACTCTGCACAAAACTGTTTCTTTGTCTCTGTATGACAAGTAGGAAATTTCCATGACAATCTTGGTGTAGTTGACAGGATCTGCACGGCTCTGTTTGGTGGAGTCTTCACTGGAATAAGACCTGAAGTACGCCGGCGGATGTCCAGGGGACATTGCAGGGAGACCACCTCACAAAGACGAGGCAAGGACCCGCTTTGGGCTGTTCGGGCGAGGACGCACCAACCAGGATGGCACAGATCGACAAAAAAAAAGTAAGAAAGTTCTTGTGTTGACTCCAAACTAAGTAAAAGTAGTTTAAAGTAGCATAAAAGTAAAGTGGTAAAACAGTGATGTAAAACTCTAGAGATTTAGGCTGTTAAAACAAGAGTAACCTCAGACAAGTTTGAGTCCTTTTAGTAAAAGTGGTCAGAAGGCTTGAGTTGCCAGTGCAAAAGTAACCAAAACATAGGTTTGAGCTTGTGTAGCAAAAGTAGTCCAGGACCTGAACTGTTGGGACAAAAGTAACTTAACAAGGGGGTTTGAGTTTTAACTGTGACGCTAACCCGGGAACAGAGCTAAGCAAGAAGGGTGTAAGGTGGAGGCAGTATAGCACAGTGGTCTAAGGCTCTGAGCTGCAAGGTTTGAATCCCACAGCTTCCACTTGCATACTGTGTGACCCTGAGCAAGTCACTTAACCTCCATGTGCTCCCAGGTCGCTCCTGTAAAAAAGCTTTCAGCTTAGTGTGCTATATCTGGTTAAACAACTAAAAAAAAAAATAAAATAATACATAAACTAAACACAGGACAGTGACATGGGGGCAAAACAAAGCAAGGGAAAGTTGCCTGATCCCCTTCGTGGACCAGTAAAATGTATGGCTGATAAATATGGGAACAACTCAATTAGTGAGGTCCCGGAATGGAACCTGAGAACAGACGAATTATTTCCCCTGACAGGAACATTTAGCCTGGATGTCTTACGAGAAGCAAGGATCATTCTAGAAAAGGTAGAAAGCAAACAAAAGAAAGTAGTAATAGATTGGACAAAGGTGGCCAGCCCACCGGTGCAGTGGTTGGATTTCTGCTTGCGACGCCAGCGACCCGGGTTCGGGAATGGACTCGGGTAGCTGGAGGGCCAGCTGGGAGAGGAGGATCGAGCACCCAACGGCTGCTCTCCTCCTCTGGGGAGGGAGGTGATGCTTGTCCCGCAGCTCTACCGCCACCTGGGTGACCACGGGTGGAGGTGCAGCGGGACTGCATAGAAGGGAGGGAGGGAGGGGCGTGGGCGGAAGCGGAAGCGGCATCGTGCGGCGCCCCTAGGTGTCTCCCAGGTGCTCTGCGTCCTGTGGGAGGGACAGAAAAATGGAAAAGGTGCCTGGCATGCTGAGGACGGAGATTTGACCCGACTGGGCCCCAGATAACCCATAACTGGCTACCGATGGATGTCGCAGATGGACCACCTGACACACACTAATGGACTGGAGGGGGTTAAACGGGGATACCCCCCTCCTCCCCACCCAGGGGGGTAGGCCGAGGCAGCATGGAGGTAGGTCCGAGTAACTCCACGGTAGATACCTGGGGAGGGACTAGGGGAGGTCAGTCTAGGGATTCCCAGAAGAAGTTCCATCATGCCAGAGAGAAGGGGGCTAAAAAAAAAAGAATAAGATAGGACAAAGTTCAATAGGTGGGAAAGAGAAGCAGAAAGTAGGTATGAAAGATCATTGAAGGGCATAATGGTAAAACAAGAAACAGAGGAGGAGGAAAGGAAAAGAAAGCAAAAAGAAATGATACGCCACCCCCTACCAGCCTCACCATTACAAGGGCACTTGCTTGAACCCACCGCCCCGCTGCCAGATCAGGGGGCGGTGGGAGGGAGACTGGTGGCCCCGGGGTATCCTGGGGATGTTATACAGATGCCGGCCGAGGCACAGGTACAGCCCGATACAACTAGCGGGGAAATGGGCCCGCATAGTGGGCAACAAAAAGTCTGGTCTCCAGTGGGTTACATAAAGACCAGATTAAGGGCTAAGAGGGAGGACCCTGTAGTTAATATGCCACTAGTATATCACCCCAACCCTAACCCGGCTGATGTAGCCAACCCCCGGATAGGAGTAGAGAGACCTTGGAGCCCTGACTAACTGACTGACGAGTTAAGGGTATACCGCCCCTGGGAAAGATGTAGATGCATACATAGAGGAGATGCAAGCCCTATTTGCAATGTATGACCTGTCCACTCGAGAAATGACTGAGTGTTTCAGGAGAACTTTAAAATTCCAGTGGAATGAGTACAAAGGAAATTGGAATATGGATGCTGCAAGAGATGATAGAGCAAACCAACTGCAAGCAGTTTGGATGGCAGTGCAGACTAAGTTTAAGAAAACTACTGATTGGCCCCGCATCCATGCTATAAAGCAGAAAACAGGTGAGACAGTGCAGGAATATAGAGAGAGACTGGAAACCATATTTAAACAGCACTCAGGGGTGAAGCCTGGTGATACAGCATATGGAAATTTGTTGGGGCATGCCTTTTGTAGTGGACTTTTGCCTGAGATAAAAAAAGGAGTTACAACTGCTTGTATTGGATGGGAGACAAAATCATTAGCTGAGATTTTGCCGTATGCTGAACACTCTGAGAGACAACAGAGGGGCAACGAAGAAAAAGATCAGAAGAAACTAGTAAAGGCGCAGCTAATGTATTATGAAGGAGGTAGGGGCAGAGGAAGAGGCAGAGGGAGAGGGCGAGGAAGAGACGGTCCTCAGGCAGAGCAAGGGAGGGGTGATCATAGCCAGTACCGCTGCTACCACTGTAACCAAATGGGCCACATCTCCAGAAACTGTCCCCAGGAAGGGGGAGCCGCCCAGTATGAACTACCCCCTCCCGCTGCCGACTTTTCTGTGCACAACCCTTTGTATGAAATGCAACCGCCAACGTACAATTGCTAGGAAATAGCGGGACAACATCAAGCAATGCTCTCCCTCACCCCTGACCCTGTTAAAATACCGAAATTGATACTAACTGTTGACAACAAGAATGTTTCCTTTTTGGTAGACACCGATGCATCATTGTCTGTGATACAAACCTGTGAACTGTACCTGCGTCCCAGTGACACTGTGGTGGAAACCGTGGGTGCCTCAGGCATACCTATGTACGAGCATCTGACCCAGCCCCTGACTGTGCAGTGTAGCAAGCTGATGATACAACACAAATTCTTGTATAGTGAAACTTGCCCTGTAAACTTACTAGGTAGAGACTTATTGGCTAAGCTAAACATGACTATAAGTATAAGTAATGAGGGACTCTCTGTGACCTCGGCCAGAGCTGGTATTTTTCCCTTGACAGTGACTGCAAGTGACTGGCTGTACTGTTGGAAGCTTATAGGTGAGGAGCAAGTGGGCTCATTGATAGAATGGCTGCAAAATTGACAGGGGGTGCGCAGGAACTACAGTACTATCTCCACTGTACTGCTCACTATGCAAAAGGTGAGAGGGATTTTGGGTACGAGACAAGTAGATGGAGTACTCAGCCAATGCTAGATGAGTTACAAGTAAAAGATCTATACGTAGCACATGACCACTGCGCTGCAGCTGTAGAACTTACTGCTGAGCAACAACAAGCCTATGTAGTGGAAGGGGAAGCCCCTCACATCTCACTTGCAAAGGGAAAAGGGGTACAGTGGAAGGGTTTGGGGCCGGGGGTGGCACAAATGAAAAAACTAAGCAACTGGGAACAAGAAGGTGACAGATGGGTGTCGCCATCGACAGGGTATTATAGGCATGTTCTATGTGAGCAAGTGTCAGTGCAACTAGAGATAAAGGCAATTGGACAGGTTACAAAGGAAAAAGAAAGCAAACTAAATGATAGGTTACCCCCTTGGCTAGATGAGCTGCCAGATAGTCTATGGGTCACTTCCAAGACCGATGTAGGATTAATACAAAATGCACAACCTTTATCAGTCATACCAAAGTCCTCCTATAGGCCCCACAAACACCAATACCCGCTTGGAAGGGAAGCAGAAGAGGGAATTGCGCCTGTGCATGCAGCATCGTATCATGTCCCAATGCTACGGTAAACACTCCTATTCTACCGGTGAAAAAGCCAGATGGCACCTACCGGTTTGTGCAAGATCTGCGACTGGTAAATGCTGCTGTACATGCCAGAATGCCTGTGGTCCCGAACCCTGTCACTGTTCTGTCTCAGGTACCTACAAATAGTTGTTTCTTTACAGTTATAGATTTAGCAAATGCCTTTTTCAGCATTCCCGTGGAGCCCGAGAGTCAAGAATGGTTTGCGTTTACGTATGAAGGGAAAAAGTGGACATGGACTTGGATGTCCCAAGGGTATGTTGAATCCCCGTCTGTGTTCTTGGCCCAAATGAGTGACAATTTGTCTGCCTTTGTGACCCCCGGTGGGAGTGTGTTGATACAGTACGTTGATGATCTGCTACTTGCCTCTCCCTCGAGGGAAGCATGTGAGCAGGACTCAAAGGCGCTGTCACTCTTATTGGCTGAAAACGGGCACAAGGTATCAAAAAGTAAACTAGAGCTGTGCACAGAACAAGTAAAGTACTTAGGTCATACACTGTCGGTGCAAGGGCGCGCCCTAGCCCCAGAACGAATTGAGGCCATTACCAAATTGTCCCATCCGATAACAAAACAACAAATTATGTCCATTTTGGGCATGGTGGGCTACTGCAGAGCCTGGCTGAAGGATTATGCCTTCTTGGCACAGCCCTTGCAAGATGCCATCCATGGCAAGGGTATGCAAATGAAAGATGAGGTCAAGTGGACAAACAAATTAACGGAAAACTTCACACAATTAAAATTGGCTTTAGCGTCAGCACGTGTCTAGGGCTGCCTGACTTTAACAAGCCATTTGACCTCTATGTGGATGGAAGGCATGGGTTTATGTCTGCTGTACTAACACAATTGCATGGGGATGCAAGAAGGCCAGTGGCTTACTACTCTAAGCATTTAGACTCAGTAATCAGAGGAATGGCGTCATGTCTACAGTCTGTTGCCACTGCTACCGAGGCGGTGCTGGCCTGTTCTGATTTGGTGGGGTTTTCCCCTCTAGTTGTACATGTGCCACATGCAGTACACTCGATTATACTGCAGGCCCGCACCGCCCATCTAACTCCTGCTCGCTTACTGCAATATCAGAATGTGTTACTAACCATGTCAAATGTTACCCTTAAGCGCTGTACTACCTTAAACCCGGCTACCCTCCTCCCTACCCCGGAGGACGGTGACGTACATGACTATGGTGAAGTAATTGACTCGGACTGCAGACCTCGACCTGATTTGACTGATGTACCGCTGACTAATGCAGACCGGGAACTGTTTGTGGACGGCTCGGCTCAACAAGACGGGCAGGGTCGTCCAATTGTGGCATACGCCGTATGCGCTGACAGCACTGCTCTAGAGAGCCATAAGCTACCGTCCCACTTGTCAGCCCAGGCCGCTGAGCTATTGGCATTAACCAGGGCCTGTGTTTTAGCAAAAAACCAAGCCGTTAACATTTACATGGACAGCAGGTATGCCTTTGCAGTAGTGCATGACTTTGGAACACTATGGAAAAACAGGGGGTTCCTGACTTCATCAGGAAAGCCCATTGCGCATGCGAAACTAGTAGAAAACCTGTTGACGGCCATTCAAATGCCGAGGGCTGTCGCAGTCATGAAATGCCAAGCGCACACATCTGCTTCTGACTTTGTATCAAAAGGAAACGCCCGAGCTGATGCAGCTGCTAAAAAGAGCTGCTCTCCTTGATGTTGTCCCATTACCGTTAATGCTTTCTCGAAGTAAAACCAGTAAATCTTTTTTCTGCCAGTGATGTAGCTGAAATACAGCGATCTGCTGATAAAAAGGAGAAAAAGAACATGGCAAACATATTGCACCTGTAGCGCCACCATAAAGCTATGGGTGGCGCCCGATAACGAACTTTGCCTGCCAGCAGTCACATTTCCTTTTGCCAAGTTGGCTCATGGAGCCGACCATGTGTCAAAAGGGGATGGTGGCTTTGTAAATAAATATTGGTATGTTGTAGGTTTCTTTTGTATGCTGAAAACTTTTGTAAAAAATGTATTATATGTGTGCAAAATAATATTGGCAGAGGACTCCAAGTAACCCCCTCTGCCCATCCTTCTCCTACAGGACCTTTTGAACACATAATGATGGACTTTATTGAACTAAGCCCTTGTGAGGGCTACAGGTATTGTTTGGTAATAGTGGATATGTTCTCTAAGTGGGTAGAGGCCTTCCCTGCTCGAAGAAGCACTGCTTATGTGGTGGCAAAGGCCCTACTGAGGGGATATTATACCCCGTTGGGGCCTACCCTCGCATATATCTAGTGACAATGGTACTCATTTTGCAAACGAAGTTATCAAGTGCCTATGTGAGGTTTTGAAAATTGATTTAAGAGCTCACTGTGCCTACCATCCACAGTCTGGAGGGGCTGTGGAAAGAGCAAACCAAACCTTAAAGGTAAAATTAACCAAACTGATGGCAGAAACAGGACTTAATTGGGTGAAGGCCCTGCCTTTAGCCTTAATGAGTATGAGAGGTAGACCAACGCGGATGGGTCTGTCACCACACAAGATTCTGATGAGTAGGCCTCTGAGAATGACTAATACACCTTTTCCCCAAAGCAGGTTAACGTTGCACGGTATAGATAACGAAATGATTGCCTATTGTTTATCCCTTAATGCTGTGTTGAGATCTTTTTACCCTAGAGTAAAGGCGGCCTTGCCTGTGCCAACTCCGGAAGCAGCGCTACACTGCATACAGCCCGGAGACTTCGTGGTGATAAAGGACTTTCAGTGAAAGAACTGGAGTGATCCCCGGTGGCGAGGTCCTTTCCGAGTGCTCCATACGACACCGACAGCCGTGAAGATCGCTGAGAGAGACACATGGATCAACGCATCCCACTGTCGGTTGGTGATGGCCCCCGAGGACAGTTGAAGAAAAAGACTGTTTTATTGACTGCAGGGGTGGCATGCATGCTGGGAGCCACTGTGGTTCTTCTGACTCTGATAAGTATTAAAGTAAACCATAAGACTGTGAGATGCAGCCGCAGCCTTGAACCCCTACACACCACTAATACCTGGTGGACTCTAATGAAGCTACATGTTACTAACACTAACCTAAGTGATTGTTATGTGTGTGCGCATTCCCCATTTTCTGCTGCCGTGGGACTGCATTTACGGCCCATGCCTGTTGGCAATGACACTTACAGATTGACGGGAGGTTTAGAAACCTTGTGGCCAAACGACACTGATACTTCTTTTCAACAAAGGATATTAAATAAGACCAATCTGTTTAGGGGCCACTTATTCTCCAAGGTATATCAACCCCCAAACAAAACACATTGTCCTGCCCTACACCTAGAACATCGATACTCCACCTGTGCCGCTAATTGTCTGTGCGCCACTAAGGGTAGCACAAACGTTGGTTCCTCCTGCTGTGCCTCAAATTACACTCGCCGGAGGAACAGGGGGGCTGTAGGCGGCCTGTCCAGCCTGTATTGGGTATGTGGGGACAGAACTTATGTGTTTTTACCAACGGGATGGATTGGGTGTTGCTACTTGGCCACTCTCCACCCAGCTGTACAGGTATATAAGCTTCACAATGACAATAACAATGGTAAGGTGTCCCGAAAGAAACGCGCAATAGGCATGGGTGGGTCCGGGGTGCCCCAGGCACACCATAGGACACCCTGGTCTGAAAAGTTAGCTAAGGATTTTTTCCATTTTGGGGAGCACAACAAGCTATGCATTATATTGATCAACTAAGTTACGAACTTGAGGCTCTAGTAAACCTCACAAATGAGGGGCTCACCCTGCTAAGTGCTGAAACTAAAGTATTAAGACTAGTAGCATTACAAAATCGGGTCGCTCTTGATTATGTACTAGCGGCCCAGGGTGGGGTATGTGCAATAATTGGAGAAGAATGTTGTACCTATGTACCAAATGTAGCTGATAACATGACAGAAGTTTTGCACAAAGTACAGCAACTATAGAATAAAATTGTGAGCGAAAATAAGTCTGAGTGTGACTGGAATCCATAGGGATGGATTACAAATGTATTTGGCCAATGGGGATCGACAATACTGATATATGTTGCTGCTGGCATTATCGCCTTGTTATGTATATGGCTCGTTGTACTTTGTGTAAAGCTGCTGCTTACAAAAATGTGTAACACAGCCTGTAACCCACCTACACCAACTGTACAATCACCTGTGATACATAATTATGACATAGTAAAACAAAATGCGCAAGAATTGCCTTACTATAACTGTGATATTGAATTTTAGCAGTTGATACAGAGTATCAAAAGGGGGGGGGGTGTAGAGGACAATTTTATAACAGACCTAATGCTGCACAATGTAACTGTGAGGAAAGCACCACAAAATGGCTGCAGAACTGAAACAATCTTCATGAAATGGTGGATAATGGAAAATTCCATAGCATAGCAAGCATGTCCTTGGTGGATGGTGGAAAATTCCATAAGCAAGCATTTCCTTGTAGTAATGTATGCATGCCTTATAGATGATGTGGCTAAAGTAAGTTAGCATAATAATTAGCATAACCAGTCAGTAAGTGGCAGCAGTATTGTATTTAACATAGTATTAGCATAACCAATCAGCAACTAACAGCAGTATTGTATGAAGTTTACTGTCCAATGAAGTTGTGCCATGACACTGTTATGTGGCTAAGCAAGTGTATAAGAGGAGGAGGCTTACTATTGTAATCGGAGCTAGGCAATAACAACCTGGGGAGCTGGCTCTCCATATGCATACGTGAATAAATGGTTTGAACTCTGCACAAGACTGTGTCTTTGTCTCTGTATGACAAGTAGGAAATTTCCACGACATTGTCCATGTGTGGCATCAGCTGCCAGGAAGTCCTGCTTTATTCTTTTTGAGTTTTTTTATTTGCTTCCACAAGGTTGTTAAACAAAAATTGTTTTCCTGCATAGGATATCTGCAGTCCTGCTGGAAGCTAAAGGGAGTAATTAATTCCTATTTCTCTCAGTCCTGACTCATACCATTGAATGCCCTCCTCCTCTCCCTGGTTCAGAAACTTAAATTGGGGTAGCAATGAACAGACATAGTACCTTCCACAAGCAATGGGCTGCATTCCTTGACTTTTTGCCCCTCTGATGCATTCCCCCAGTGCATCAGAATAGTATGCAACAGTTCAGTGTTGTTGGTCTTTTTCCCAGGGTTAATGTGATATGCTCGCAGCACAGAGAACCTCTGCCAATCACCAAACTAGGTATGTTATAGCTTTTAAATAAACTGAATTGGACTTTGATTTTCCAGTCATAGAAACATAGAATTTGACAGCAGATAAGGACCACTTGACCCACCTAGTCTGTCCATTTTTTCCAAGCCTGCTGTATTACCGCAGACCCTACTTGATCTCTGGCTCTACCCCCCGCCCTCGCCTTACCACTAAGGTTCCCTTATGCCTATCCCATGCATTTTTGAACCCAGCTACAGTCTTTGCCCCCACCACCTCCACTGGGAGGCTGTTCTAGCATCCAGCACTCTTTCTGTGAAGAAGCACTTCTTCACATCTTCCCTGCGTATACCCGTCCCCTCCAGCTTCTTCGTATGATCCCTTGTTCTTATACATTTTTTTCTCAGAATAATGCTTCCCTCTTGTACCTTATTTATAGCTGTGAGGTATTTGAAAGTCTCTATCATATCCCCTCTCTCCCTCCTTTCCTCCAAGGTGTATATAATGAGGTGCTACAGTCTCTACTCACAGGGCTTTTTATGCAGACCCTGTATCATTTAAATTGCCCTCCTCTGGACCACCTCCACTCTGTAAATGTCCTTCTAGAGATAAGGTTTCCAAAACAAGATACAATACTCCAGGTGAGGTCTCACCAGTGATCCATACAGAGGTAACACCTTCTTCCTCTTTCTGCTGGTAATACCTCTCCCTGACTGACCTGAAGAAGATAGAGTATTATCTGTTGAAAACTAGTCTCAGAAATAATTTTGTTAGTCCAATAAAAGGTATCATCTGCAACATATTAGTTTTTATTTTCCTCTCTGCATTGTTGATTGGACTAACATGTCTACCATATTTCCTTTTTTTAAATGTTTACCAAAGTAACATTTAAACCATTCACTGAGAACTGTGGTTCCCCTCCTGGATGGATGCAGGCTGTCTCCGCTGTATAGGCCCATATCCCACTAGGTGGGACCCCACTCCCCAGTGTAGCCAAACCCCTCTCTGCATCACTCCTTCAACCATGAGCTGAAGCACCTGGTATGGAGTACCCTATCCTCTCCCCCCCCGTTGTAGACTGGTAGCACCTCAGAAAAAGTCACTGAGTGTGCTACCTGCCTAAGACCCCTCCCCAACTCCCTGAACTCATCCTGCACTATCCCCTCCTCATCCCTAGCCAGGTCATTAGTCCCCAGGTGGACAATGACATCCAGCTCTCCCTCCCTTCTTGCTACCCTAGCAATCCTCAGGATCTGCTTTCTATCCTTCGAAGTCATGGTACCAGGTAGGCACCTAAGCTCCCTCTCCCACACCCTTCCTGTTCCCAGTTCTATCCCTCTTATAATTGAGTCCCCCACCAGGTGTTGCTTCCTCTTCCTTTGGGGTCCTCTGCTGCCCTCATTGGGGTCCCCACTATGGAGGCCCCCCACATTCTCCTCGGTCACTACCATGGGTGCCTCCATGGGACAGTCCTGCCCTACCAGATCAGTGAAGGAATTGTGTAGTGGAACCACATGGGGAATGTGCCCCGACCCACCACCCTCCCAGAGCTCACTGTAGTCCAGCCGCTTCTCCTCCTTCTTGGCATCCTCTGAGGTAACGATGGCAGACTTGGTGGTCCCTTGGTGGGGTAGGAGGTCCCCCAAATCCTAGACAACTCAGCCTGGAGTCTAGCAATCTCCTTCATCAGTCCAGAGAGGTGCATGCAGATAGGGCAGCACCAGGGTCTCCAGAAGGTCTCCCTGAAAGCTTCCGTCCCATAGCCACCGCACTGCACCACTCCCAGCACAATTACTACTCTGTTTCTCCTGGAAATACTTGGTCCTATTTCCCTTGCTAGGTGTAACATAGAAACAGAAACAGAAGTTGACAGCAGAAGGAGACTGCTAGGTCCATCTAGTCTGCCCATTTGTTTTAGACCTATTTTGACACTCTAGTTGACCTTTGTAGTCAGGGCTCCCTTGTGTCTACCCCATGCATTCTTGAATCCCCCACAGTGTTGACCCCACAATCTGTTGGGGCAGGCTGTTCCAGGCATCTACCACTGTTTCTGTGAAGAAAAATGTATTGGTGTTGGTAGAGAACCTTATTCCTTGTAGCCTGAGGTCAAATCCCCTGGTGCTGGAGCCCTTGTTGAAGTGAAAATGTTCCTGTGCCTGTACATTGTTAATGCCTTTTATGTACTTGAATGTTTCAATCATGTCCCCCCCCTCTCTTCTCTGCTCCAGGGATTACATATTCAGTTCCCTAAGTATTTCCTCGTAGGATATGTGCTGCAGACCCTAAATCATTTGTTTCACCATTCTCTGTACTGTTTCCATCCAGTCAATGTCCTTTCTGAGGTGAGGCCTCCAGAATTGGACTCTGTATTCCAGGTGAGGCCTGACAAGCGATCTGTACAGTGGTAGTACCACCTCTCTCCTCCTGCTCGTGATTCCCTTCCCAGAGCAGCTCAGCATTCTGTTGGCCTTTAATGTTGCCTTCTCACACTGCTTACTAACCTTTAAGTCATCTGAGATTATGATTCCCAGACCTCTTTCCTGGTTTCAGGCCACCAGTGTTTCACCTCCTAGGTAATACTCCTTTCTTGGATTTTTCTTTCCTATGTGCATGACCTTGCACTTTTTGGTGTTAAATATCAGCTGCCACACTCCAGACCATTCTTCTAGTTTCTTGAGGTCAGCTTCTATCATGCTCACTCCTTCTGAGGTGTCCACCCTGTTATATATCTCAGTGTCGTCTGTGAACAGACACACCTTCCCTTCCAGTCTGCCAGTGATGTCTACTATAAAAACATTGAAGAGCAGAGGCTCCAGCACTGAGCCTAGGGGCACACCACTGGTAACCCTGCCTTCCACTGATTGCATTCCATTAACCTGTACCCGCTGGGTTCTGCCTTGTAACCAGTTTTGTACCCATATGACTACTTCTGGACCAACCCCTGTGTGGTCAAACTTCTTTACCTACCTTCTGTGTGGACATAGTCGAAGGCCTTACTAAAGTCTAGGTAGACCACATCTACTGCCCCACCGTCATCCACTATTTCTGTAGCATAGTCAAAAAACTCAAGCAGATTTGTCTGGCATGACTTACCTGCTGTGAAACCATGCTGTTTAGGGTCTTGTTGGATGCTAGTTTCGAGGAATGCTACGATCCTCTGTTTGAGAAGTGTCTCCATTAATTTCTAGGTTTACTAGGTTTGTTAGGTATGTAGGACATAAGGGAACCAAACTGGTCCATCGAGAATGTCCCCCACAAATATGGGGAGATTAAATCATCATATGTCTAGAGTAGTATAATTCATCTAGTTGTTTTTTTGAACATCTCAAAGTTATGGATGTCAACTATATTCTGAGGTAGCCTATTCCAGGCCATAATAGTACATATAGTAAAAACATTATTTCTCTTATCAGTAATAGCTTTAGGGACTATTAACTTTTTATTGTGTGATCTGAGAGTTCCCCTTACATGGCTAAATTGTATTCCGCATTTTGCCATTAGCTCTGGGGATATACCAATTTTTAACAGGAATAATAGGTCACACCCTCTATCTGCGGGCCTGCAGTGTGTGTGTGTAAACCAGTATGGTGTAACCTTTCCTGTTACTATTTCTCTCGTAAATTAGGTATCATTCTGGTGACAGACCTCTGTACCCCCTCTATTACTTGGATATTGTGTTTGGGTAGCAGGAGACCAGAGCTGGGATCCATAGTCCAGAGCTGAGTGAATATAACTTCTGTAAGTTGGAATAATCAGCTATTCTGTTTTACATGAAAAGGCTTTTCTTATTCTATTAACCAGAATTTTTGCTTTTACTGAGACAGCAGTGCAGTGGTCTCATGATGTAAATTTATTATTTATGACAACATGAAGGTCTTTATCCTTATCAGCACTTTTGAGTATCCTCTGGTTAAGAATGTATGAATAATTTGGATTTTTGTTGCCAAAATGAATAACAGAACATTTGTCCCACATTTAGGGACATGCCATTAGTAGTTGCCCAGTTTTCTATTTTGGCAAGATCATTAACCATTGAAAAATGTTTGTCAATCGTGTCCACTTCCCCACCAAGTTTAGTGTCATTGGCAAATTTGATTAATTGATTCTTAATATCTCTATTCATATCACTCACATATATATTAAAAAGGATGGAGCCCAAAACTGATCCCTGTGGCACACCGCTTTTAACTATTCCCTCTTCAGAAATCTGGTTATTAATGCGGATACATTGAGTCCCATCTGATAGCTAGGCCTGGATCCATCTAACAATGTTATTGTTTAGTCCAAAATCAAGATGTTTTTCAATCAGTCTTTTATGTGGAACCCTATCAAATGCCTTCGAGAAATCAAGCAATATTACATCAGAGGGCACACCTGTGTCCACATTTATGCTAATTTGATTGTAAAAAGAGATCAGGTTTGTTGAGCATGATCTTCCTTTTATAAAGCCATGCTGGCAAGACTCTAAATGATCAAGGGATACTTCCAGATAGTTCTTAGTAACACGTTCCATTGTTTTACAACAGTGAGATGTAAGACATATTGAACTGTAGTTCTCAACTTTCCCCTTGTTGCCTTTCTTAAATATTAGCACAGCTATGGCGTTTCTCCAGTTGCTTGGCAGTTCTGTTGTTTTTATCGAGAGACTGAATATCACAGACAGTGGATACGCAAGTGCCGATGCTGCATACTTCAGTAAAGATGCATTAATATTGTCTGGGCCTGGGCTTGATGAACCATTGATTTTTAATAATTCAGTATACACCTCACTGGTACTAACATGAAATTCCCTCTCCAATGTTAAAGCAGGTATAGAGATTGGATGTCCATGGTGAATAAACTAAGCAGAAATATGTGTTGAACCTATCTGCAATTTCTTTATCACCTTCTATGACAGTGTTATTGGTATCTGTAATTGGTCCCACTGTTTTATTATTTATTTATTGAAAATGTTTCACCAGGAAAGGCACACTGAGCTAAAAGATGCTCATCTCACGGTGTGACCTGGGGGCAGGGGTTACAGAGGAGGCAAGTATATATACAAAAGTTGAATTAGAAGTAGCGCAATACAGATAATGTACATAGTTGGGTGTGATTACATTAGAACTTGTTACATAAGCAGAACAGTACAGTGCATGAACAACAAGGACAGGGTATACATAACAAGTGTACACTTAGAGGGCAATACATGATTACATAAGTGCCAGAACAGAACCTGAGTGCCAGTAACAGGACGTGAGCTGGGCGAGATGCACCAAGTTGACAGTAGGAGGTGGATAGCGAAGATAGGGGGGTATGGAGGAGAGGGCTAGTAAACACTAGGTGAGTAGGGGTGGTAAAGGTGCTGGGAAAGGAGAGGGGAATTAGTAGCTGTGAGGAAAGCTGAGAGTGTAATTTATGGGAGGAGGGTGGAAATATTAGGAGTGAATAACAGTGAGTAAGAGTGAGAGTGTAAGTGCGTAGGGCAGTGTATAAGCCAGACGGTTAGGTGATGGCTGAGCCGCTGGTCAGGCACAGGGGGGAATGGGGAAAGAAGCTATTCAGGGGGGGAGGTCAGGGGCAGTTGCAATTTGGTGCAAGGAAGTTAGAGAGGGCAGAGGATGGGGAGAGTTTGGATGAGGTATGGCAGATCTGGGCTGGCAGGCTGTTCCAGAGTTTAGAGAAGATGTAAGAGAAGGCCGATTGGCCAGCAGTGGTCCTTCGGTGAGGGATGACTAATAGCCTAGCGTCAGTAGACCTGAGGGCGTGGGTGGGAGTAGGTGGGGAAGATAGGGAAGATGCGAGGTAGGGAGGGAGGGAGGGAGCTGAGCCAGTAGTTGGAAGCAAATTTAATGCTATGAATTAGGCGCCAGTTACTCAGGGATTGCAGGGCCATGGAATGATAGAGCGCACAGTAATGAGAGCGGGGGGCATCAAGGGCAAAGCGGCAGAAAGCATTAAAGAGGGGGTCAAGTCTGGCTAGGGTGGTCTTAGTGGCAGAGCTGTAAACTACATCACAGTAATCGAAGGAGGGTAGAATCATTTTCTGGACTAATTCACGTCTGACAGGTAAAGAGAGACTAGTGCGGTTTCTATAGAGGGCACCAAGTTTTGGGCGTAGTTTTGAAATGATGGCATTCACGTGTGTGGAAAAGGAGAGGTGGCAATCAAGTCAAACCCCTAGATACCTGAAGGAGGGCACTTCATCAAGGATGGTATTATTTAGGGTATGGAAGCTCAGAGGGGAGGTGAGTTTGGATAGACGCTGTCTAGTGCCGAAAGACATAGAGACGGTTTTCTTGGCATTTAGGGAGAGTTGGTTGATATTGAACTAGTGTTGAATTTTGTTGAAATCGGTTTGAAGTTTGGAGGTGACTTCTTCGTGGGTCCGGCAGGAGGTGAAGAGGACCATGTCGTCTGCATACATATGGATTGCGGTAGAGGAGCAAGAGTTTGGCAGATCATTTAGCTGGATGGAGAAGAGGATGGGGCCAAGAACTGAGCCTTGGGGAATGCCGGTGGTGATTGGGAGAGGGGGGGAGGTGTGGTCAGCTATTTTAGTGGATTGGGTTCTATTTAGTAGGTAGACGCTGAACCAGTTTGTGGCAGATCCTGCTAACCCAGCACCAGAAAGGCAGAATAGTAGGAGAGAATGGGATACAGTGTCGAAGGCTTTTGCTAGGTCAATGAAAATAGCGGCAGTGATTAGCCCTTTATCCATCCCAGTGAGGATGGAGTCTATGAGTCTTAGTAGGGAGGAGGTGGTAAAGTGGTGTTTTCTGAAACCGGACTGAAAAGGGGTGAAGAAGTTAGTTTCTGAGAGAAAGTGGGAGAGTTGAGATAGCACTAGGTGTTCCTGGAGTTTTGCGAGGGTGGGGAGGAGGGAGATGGGATGGGATGGTAGTTAGATGCGGAGGTAGGATCACCACCTTTTGGGAGGGGTAGGACAGTGGCATGCTTCCATTCGGAGGGGAGTGACTCGGTGGTGAAAGAAAGATTTAGTAGGGCCACGAGGGGAGTAGCGATGGCAGGGGCAGATAGGAAGAGGAGTTTGTTATCAAGACCATCAGGGGATTTGCCTTTGGAGGGGTTTAGGGAGTGAAGGGCATCTAGGGTTTTGGTGGGGGAGATGTGTCTGAAGGAAAAGGGGATCCTACCAGATGGTAGGGGGATAGATGTCTGAGGAGAGGGTGCGGTTGCAGGAGGTAGGGAGTCTAGGAGGGCCAGGGTGCAAGTAGTGAAATAGGAAATAAACTCAGAGGCTACCTTCAGGGGCTCAGAGAGGAGAGTTCCTTGGGCGAGAAGGAGAGGTGGGGGGCTTGCTGTTTGGGGGGAGAAAAGAGAGTTAATGACTTTTCAGAATTTGGAAGGTCTCCCAAGGTTTGCATTTAGTGTGTTATTAAAATATTCAGATTTAGCTAAGCAGATGGCCTTTGTGCACTTGTTGCGGAGCGTGCGGGTAGGAGATATAGTCACCTGGGAGGAGCGTGGATTTCCAGTTTCGCCAGGCCTTATCATGGGCTTGTTGGCAAGCTATCAGCTCAGGGGTTATCCAGGGTAGGTGAGACCCACGGACTCTAGCCCGGTGCAGGGGGGGCGTGTTTGTCCCAGGCGGTGAGGAAGGTGTTCCGAAAGTGCGTGAGGGCCGAATCCATGTTAGAGCAGTTTGAGCTCGGGACCCAATTAGAGTGATAAAGATCATCCAAGAGGGGGGAGAGGTTGAGGGATTTGCATGACCGTTGTAATATAAATTTGGGAGGGGATTTAACTCTGTGGATTTTGTGGACCAAGTAGATTAGGTGGTGGTCACTAATGGAATCAGGGAGGAGGCCTGAACTGACGATGCGGTGTGGGTGGGATGTGAGCGCCCAGTTTAGGAGTGAGTAATTACCGGACTTATGGTTTAAGCGTGTGGGTTCCATAATGGTTTGGCTGAGGTTGAGAGCGGTTAACTCAGTTTGGGTTTTGTTGAAAGTGGGGGCTAGCCAGTTGTGGTTAAAGTCACCCATAACATAAAGTTCACCTGACTGGGCAAGAGATGAGAGCTGGCCCAGAAGGTTGGTGACTATTGTAGGTGATGTGCCTGGGCAGCAATAAATACCAGCCACAAAGATAGGTAGAGAGGGGGGGGGACAGTTTCACCATAAGAAGCTCGTAAGCTTTGTGTTTGGTTTTTGTAAGGGAGACAGTGAAGTGGAGGGCTGATCTGATGTAGATAGCCACCCCTCCACCTCTGGAGTGCTGGTCTTGCCGTGTGATGGTGAACCCTGGAATAGCGATAGTATTATCTGGTAGGTTAGGGTTTAGCCAGGTCTCAGATAGGATGATTATGTCAGGGGCATGGTGGGCGGCTAGGATCTGGAGCTCATCGAGCTTAGGGGCTAGGCTATGAATATTCAGATGGAGAAGGCACAAGCCTCGGGGGAGGTAGCCAGAATGAGTGTCGGAGTTTGCCTTGGCTTAGGGGTTTGGTATGGGGTGGTCAGGGCCTGGGGTTGGGGTTGGGCCGAGGTTAGGGTGTATATCCCCTGCCGCCAGAAGGAGTAGGGCAATGGTTAGGTGGCAGCGTAGCACATGGAGAGACCGGAATTTAGCCATGCATTGGTTGGGAGCGGCTATAGGGAGGGGCTGTGTGGAGGGAGTGGGTTCTAGAGTGGGAGACAGAGGCTAGGAGGCAGCCAAAGGAATAGACTGAGGAGGGAGGGGGTGTGGGGAAATGGGACCAGGAGATAGCTGGGAGGGATGCAGTGGACTTATAGGGGGCATTTTTAGGATGTGTCAGAATAGCCGGTGGGGGGGGGGAGCAGGGTAGCAATTTAGAGGGGGAGTTAAAGTGGGAAGGGATAGTAAAACGGAGGAGATCAGAGGTACAAGGGTTATTGATGGGGGCATTTTGCCAGATTTGAGGGAGAGGTGGCCAATCACAATACCCTGGTAAAAGCAGGGTGGGGAGTTTCAAGTATCTTGATAGCCCCTCAGAAAGCATAGATACCACTTTGGAGTAGTGGTACTGTCATGGACTCTGGTGGACAGGGTACAAGGTTCAAGACCCTGGCAGGGCAGTTGGGCTATGACCTGGCTGAGAGCAGGGATCTAGGTTCTAGATGACTTACAGCGGGCTGGGTTTGGGCCAGAAAACAGGGTTGAAATAGCAACTCCTAGTGGTCACTGGGGTTAGTGGCAGGCTGGGTGTGGGTCAGATGATAGGACAGGGGTAGTGAGTAGGGCTAGCCAGATGGCTGGGCAAGGGTGAGGTGTGGGCAGAGGCAGGGGTGGGAGTAAGGAGAGAAGTAGCCTAATCAGGTAGAAAGGTAACAGGAAGTGGGAAGGGAATTCAGGTGGGGAGACTGAGGTGGTAAGGTCAGAGGGTCCCTCTAGTGGCTAGCAGGTATAACCTGCAAATGGAGAAGTGGGGATTTAGTTAAATGAGTGATAGGATGTGATGTCACTAGACATCGCCTATAAAGGAAATGCTGAGCCAGGGTGGGCAGGGCAGTCGACGTGTGCAGCGTGTTGACGGACTATCCCCCCTCACAAGGGTACTACAGTTGGAGGTGGTTTATTACCTCCTAGTGCCTGCGTGTTGCTCGCTCTAGGAGGGAGCACTTGGACTGGTATCCTGCTGTCTGGGGTCAGGGTAGTGAGGCGGCAGGCCTCCTAGCACCCACGTGTCCTGCTAATGTACCTACAACTGGAGTTAATGTATGAATATAAGAGTTTGGTATCCTTGGAGTGTGCAATTTGGAATTCAATATTTGCTTTAGACTGTCTAATAAGCTTCTTTAGAATGTTGTTCTAGGTATGCTAATTTATTATTTTCTGTTTTTGCTTTCATGAGCTCAGAGTATGCTTTATGTTTGATTTTAAGCTGTTTCCTGACCCTAGATGTAAGCCAGCTTGGTATTTTGCCTTTTCCTACTATAGATGTGAGGCTCACTGGTCTGTAATTACTAGCCTCTTTGCAACTGCCTGATTTGTGAAGTGGAACCACTATTGCCTTTTTCCAGTCTTCAGGTACAACACTGCTCTTCAAGGATTTTGTGAATAGAAGTGCCAGAGGGGCTGCTCATTCTGCCCCCAGTTCCTTAAGGATTCTGGGGTGCATCTCGTCTGTTCCCATGGCTTTATCTGCTTTTAGTTTATTTAGCGCCTCCCGTACTTTGGCTTCTGTAAAGGGACTCGTGTCTACTCCTGGTCTGGGGTGTTGTGTTTTTTTTCAGGGTCGGGTCATCCTCTGGATCCTCTTTGGTCAACACCGAACAGAAGTATTTGTTGAGGATTTTCAGCTTTCTCTCGGTCATGTCTGATGCATTTCCCTTCTTCAGTAGCAATCTTTACTATCCTCCTTTTGCCTTCCTACGTTCCCTAATATATCTAAAAAGCTGATATCTCCTCTCTTTGCCTCTTCTGCTATATTTTCCTCTGTCTGGACTTTTGCCTTTCTAATTTGTTTGATAGACTCTCTCATTTTTTCCTTGTACAACTCCCAATCTTTCTCAATTTTGGTTTCCTGGCATGTGCTGTACGCCTTCTATTTTTCTTTGACTGTGGTAGCCACCTCCTTGGAAAACCACAGAGGATTTCTTGTTCTTTTTGCTTTGCTGACCCATCTAGCACATTGATCTATGGCAGTCTTTATTGCTCTCTTGATTCTCCCCCACATGACCTCCACCTCCTCACCCTCTATTTCCATTAACTGGCTACTTATGTTGTTCCTCATTTTTTGGAAGTCAGCCTTTCTGAAATCTAGCACCTTTGTCTTTGAGTGGCTGGTATCCTGTGTTATGTTTACCTTAAAGCTTACCATGTGATGGTCGCTGTTGCCCATATGGCATCCCACTTAAATGTTCTTGATCCTTTCTGAGTTTGTGAGGACAAGATCAAGAATGCCATCTCCCCTTGTTGGGGTTTTAACAAGTTGGCACAGTCCCGTGCCTTGTAGTAACAATAAGAAGTCCCTACTTCTTGTTGTTGCTGCTGTTAGTGTGCTCCAGTTAATATCTGGTAGGTTGAAGTCCCGCACTAGTATTACTTTGCCTTTATCAGACATTTTGTGAATTTCCTCTATTGGGTCTTCATGTCGTTTATCTCCTTGATTTGGGGGCCTGTAAACGACGCCGATTCTGAAGGCTAAGTCCCCAGGTTGCCCTTTTACTTCTGTGGCTTTTATGTCCTCCTGAATGTAAATGGCCATGCCTCCCTCCCTCTCTTTGTTTGCCCTGCCTATCTTTTCTGAACAGATTGTAACCAGGAATGGCCATATCCCATCCGTGGTTTTCCATGAACCCTGTTTCTGTTACAGCCACCCAGTCCAACCTTTCTGTTTCCAAGATAGCTGTGAGTTCGGGAAGTTTGTTGGTTAGGGCTCCTGTTATTTGGAACCACTGCCTTCCAGGAATGTACATCCTCTTTGGCTTGAGTTTGTACCCTCTTCCTGGACTGTTCCAGTTTCCTCTTTCCGGTCAAGAGATTATGGAGGTTGCTGGTTCGGGCGGATGTTGGCTCTGATTTGTTTTCTGAAGATGTATGCACGCATTTGGCATTTTGGGGAGTGATGACCAGCCCACTGATGGCAGGGGTGTGAGCTGCGTCATACTCCCCTTTATTTAGTTTAAACTACCTGTATAGACATTGAATTTTTGTCCGAATGTTTGCACATCTTCTCTGTTTAGGTGCAATCTGTCGTATTTAAAAAAAGCTCTTTCCTAAAAGTTGTGCCAGTTCCCTATGTAGTGGTATTCCTTGTCTTGGAACCAGTCATGCAGCCATGAGTTGAATTCGTTTACTTCAATCTCTCTGACTTGCTTGGTGCTTTTTCCTTTTTCCCACACTGGCAGCACTTCTGAGAAGGCCAATTTGGATGGAAGGGAAGAAAGTTTGTTGGCCAGGTCCTTGAAGTGTTTCTTGGCCTCCTGAACTTTATTTGCCAACTGATTGGTAACAAGGTGTATTATTATATGTGTAACATCCCCTGATTCCTGCACAACTGTCTTTATGCGGTTAGTGTCCCTACTTGCAGAGGCTCCTGGTAGACACTTTACCACAACGTCACTTTTAACATTTTGTGTTTGGTGGTGTTCCACTCCTCAGATCATGGAATCCCCGATTATGAGAATTTTGATTTTGTTTATATTCATGTAATTTTTATTTTGAGTTTTAGTATTTTTGTTATTGCATTGGTTTTGGTATATTTTGAGTATTAGTATTTTTGTTTTAATTGTAGTTTGTATTGGTTTTAATTGGCGTGTTAGCCTTTTTTGGTGGTTTGATTTCTTTACCTTTTATTACTTTGTCTGTGGTTGGTAGCAGTGGAGCAAACTGGTTTTTGGTTTGGATGGCCGGGAAATACTCCTAGTTTTTGGCTTTCTTCCTGGGCCTCCTGTGATGCCTCTTTTTCCTTACCACCTGCCAGTCTCTGGGTCCTGCCTTGAGTCCTGGCCCTTGACTGACATGCTGGTACTGGTGGTGGTGGGGGGTTGAAGAGGTGTGCTATAGAGTTCACTGTATTGAAGGTAATATATAATAGTCTAAACATCCTGTAGTTGGGCTGCAAGATCTGCTATGGCACAGCACACATGGCAGGGTCCTGATTACCATTTGTAGATCCTATTGTACGGTGCACCGCAGCTATAACAACTAACAAGGTCCATTTTTTTTGTTTTGTTTTTAGTCGAGAGATAGTGCTGATTCCTGTTTCTTGGCAGGAAGTGTGGACGAAAAAGAAAACAGAACAGTGAGGTGCACCCAGCTACTGTAGTAGTACCCTGTAGTATTAGTGTTCCTTCCTTTATTCCCCCTCTGGTGTGCCTAATGGGTATAAATGGGCTGATGTGACTGCCTTCTCCAGGCTGTCAAGGCAATACAGTATATTAAGAGTTTGTTGTCTTTTACAAGTCCATTGACTGTGGTGAAAGTTTTGCTTGAAGACTGTTCCATAAATGTATTCTCCATTAGGACCTGATCCACCTTTATTTCAAGAACAGTTACCCTAGAGTTGATTGTGTCTATTTTTGCAGATAATTTGCGAACCACTCCCAGTACCACTTCCCTCATGGCCGTGAGAGTCAATTTGGCCTCTGCTGTTGCATCTGGGTGCAGTCTACCTCCTCATGATGTGCCCACCAGCACAGGCTGTTTCTATTTCCCTGGGTTGATGGATTTCTCATCTTGTGGTTGTCCCATGGTGGAAACAGGACAAAAGACACATTAGTGTATACATCTTAATGAGATCTACCAAGTACACTTGATGGAAATAAGAAAAATCACCCTTTTAAAGAGCACCTTTCATCATGGTCCAAAAAGTTACAGCTTGTAGTCATTATATGCAGTACTAGACCTGAAAGGGTATGTGCATTTGTTATTTTTGGCCAAGGTTTACTCTGCCTTCCATAATTTGGGTTTGTTTTTGAGCCCTGCTTTAGCCCTGCTGCACTTGCCTTTGCTGTTCAGCTGCTGGGCTGCTGGTTCCCAATGACATCACTATAGGGCAGAAGAGTGATTCACACTGTGCAGTACAATGCAGTCACAGCAGTTTTGCAAGGGAAAACTACCAGTACTTAATGTATATACTGTGTTCCACCTTCCCCAAGCACCCTGTTAGCAGTGCATTATGCCACAATCCAAATGCCTTGTCAGTATGTTTTTTGTAAAATTAATTCACTTCTGCCTCTGTAACAAAGCATGGGGACTGAGAGAAGATTGAGTTGCTGTCAGCATCTTTCCCAGTCCTTTTGACTTTCATGCATAAATTACCCCTTCTTGCATTGATTCTGGAATTGCATTTCATTACTGTCCTCTGCAGTTAGTTTATGCATTCTGAACTGCAAAAAAACTGCAGGATGTACCAGAGCTTTTGTAGCAAGCCTGATGTTTCTGTGAACTCAGGTGTACTGCTCACATTCCTATATGGCAAAAGAGTGACTAGCACTGCAGTACAGTGAAGTTGCAACAGTTTTGCAAGGGAAAACTATGTTACTAGGTGTGCATACTGTGGCTCCTCTTCACCAAGACACCCTGTTAGCAATGTATTATGCCAAAATCCATATACCTCGTCAGTAAGTTTTTTTGTAAGGTTGAAGGTTGACCCCCGCCATGCAGACCTTTCCATCCGAGGATGTATCGCAAACACGCTGGGCTGATTGCTTCAGGAGAAAGTCTTCAGTCCAAATCACAGGTGGCACTAACAAACTTCTTTTCTTCTTCTGCTGCAGTTCCAAGCTGGAATCAGACAAGTTGGACTTCTGCAAAAGGCAATTCTCAAGCTAGAGAAACGTGGCAGGAAGGCAAGTTAGGCCTCTTCCCGCTGATTCCCGTACGCTCCTTCTGGGAGCAGCTGCTTGAAAGCTCGAGCTGTTCACATGTCAACCTCCAACTCTAACTGATCCACTGTCTGTTGGCACACAGGACATTTCCCTGGTAAATCCAAAGGTTCAGTTGGCTGAAGGAGCTGTCAGTCACAGTAAGGGCTCCCCCTTCAGGTCCATTTAGGTGCCAGCTGAAAAACTACAAAACTACAGCATTTCCTTCCCACAGGACACAGGGGTCTGGATCCATTGTAGGTCCCCAGTGGTTCTATTGGTCCAATTACTGGAAGTCCTGGACCTAACATGGTGGCTTCCATCCAAATGATCGAGCTGCAATAAAAGCAGGCTAGACGAAACATCTCTATCTTAAATATAACAGCAGATCAACAGTAAATTAGCACAGTTCCTACATAAGCCCCCTCTGTGCAAGTAGCAATTGCAGAATGGAACAAACAGCACACTCTTTGGCTGGCCACAAGCCCTAAATCACCCAGATCCAGCACAGACCATTTTCTAAACACAGATTAGCTATTCTCTTAAAGGGACAGGTGCATAAGCTCAGCGTGGCACTCTTGCACAAATACACAGGGTCACACTAGAATGGGACACCAGCCTGACAGTGGGCATTAGGGGCCCAGGAAGACATTAAGGTAAACCCCCAAACTGGAGGAAGGTTACAGTAGCATATAATACAAACAATGTGTTTAGATGTACAATATGCACTGTAGAGGTGGTTTTAAAAACTCAGGGCGAATTCCACAGAAATTCTTGTTTGAAAAGTGAAACCAGGATTCTGTGCATGCGTGGACCGGTGGCATTATATGGTACCAAAATTAGTCTTTGGAATTCTGTGGTGCCATGCTGATGTCAGGGAGGCACGGGACGGAGGAGCAGTAAGGGGTTTTTGATTGGGGTGACTGCCAGGCACTTTACTACAGAAAGACATGGAAGGCTCCAGTATGGCATGGGTAAGGAGGCATTACTGCTTTCAAGGTCTGACCTGAAACAATATCTCATAAGTAGGAGTGCGTGTGAATATCAGATGGGATCCTAACATTCCTGCTGGGCTCCTATACTCCTCCCCTCTCTGTTCTATCCTTCTAGTCCTCACTACTCAGACTACTTCTCTGAATCTTTGGCCTTCCTGATTCCATGCCAGCCCCCCCAGTGCTCTTTCTACTCCTAGCCTCCCCCATCTTACTATATCCTATCTTCCTCAGCTTCCCCTCTTGGCCGATCACGCTCTCTCACACAATGCACTTGCCCTCCTTGCTCTCACCCCCTGGTTGCTACCTCTCTGGGTCTCACTCCTGCTACTGCTGTTTCCCTGCCTTCCCAGTCACCTATTGTTCATACTTCTGTCCACGCTACCCTCTATGTTGCTTTGTAATGACAAGGCCCTTCCACAGGGCTGCACCTTAGTAACGCCTCTAACCCCTCCCTGTCTAGGTGTATTGCTTGAAACAACTCCTAATAACTGCTCTGACTTACCTGTGCTTATTCTAGTGCTTCGAATCTGTAATATGTCCTACTGACCTGGCTTGTACTTATATACTTAGGTATGTAATTCTGTACCATGCATGACTATTTTATGTAATTCTGTATTGTGTTTCATAACGTGGAACCTTTGTAAAAGAGCACTTCCTCAAAGGTTGTTTCCAAAGATATATAAGTAAGTAAAATGATCAAGGTATAAACACTAATCACACTGATGCATAAACTGACAGCTGTCTCAGCTAACAACAAATAGAAATTACATACTTACCGTAATTGTTGATCTTCTTTCACTGATTCACACTAGTGGGATAGCGCCGGAGGTGCTAGGACCAAGCGGGAGCCAAACATTTTCTGAAGGGTCGGCGCCGAGACAGGACCATGCATGCGTGGCACTGCGAGACTAGTTTGCGCCTGTGTAGGCTATCTCAGCATTGACTCTCCAAACGCCTCGGTACCTTTTCGACTGAGGAGGTGCAGCATAACTAATGAAAATAACTTATCCTGACTTTCTGGGCCTGAGAGAGCCCAGATGGCCCTTGCAAGAAGGGTCAAAGAACAATGTCTTCACAGCCTGAACCATAAGACTGTGTAGACCAGGAAAGAAAACGAGTGAGCCCAGGGGATGGTGGGTGGGCATGTGAATGAGTGATGGAGACTGTGTCCAAGAAGATCAACAATTACGGTAAGTACGTAATTTCCATATCTTCCTGGACTCAAGTCTCCATCACTCATTCACACTAGTGGTAGAGCACTGAGCTAAAACCAACAACCATGAGTAGGGTGGTAGGAGATAGGGCTCACTCACAAAGGACATCCAAGGACTGTCCTGCTAGTAAAAAGAGCTGTCTTGGAAAGAGCATCTAGCACATAGTGCTTACAAGATAAGTGCTTGAGTTCTAACTCATCACTTTGCAGAAGACTGCAATGGACACAAAATGAAACTCTTCCAGGAGGCTGCAACCATTCCAGGAGAGCGGCGAGAACCCGACCTCACAATTTGGTCTAGAACAAAAATTAATAGTGTCAAAGACATGTACTAGTCTAACGTAAAAGGACCTCAGGAACTGAAAGAGCCGGAGGTAAAGTCTACTGGTTCAGGGTAGACTGAAAAATGCAGATGGATACCCCAAATACCAGGTATGGCTGACCTGTGAACAACAGGTCCAGGAGCACTTGAACCCCTTATTTGGTGAACAAAAGGAGGTCCAGGTGGGGTTAGCCCATCAAGGAGAATGGTTTCCACTTAGTCACTGAAACCTTCCCGATGGAAGGCCAAAGCACGACTTAGAAGCCTCTTGTAGTGGTCTGGTAGGACCAGATACTACCCACTTCATATTCCAAAAAGGAATAATTTTGCCCATGTGTCTAAAACTGTAGTAGCAGTCTCTGAACTAAGGGAAGAGAGGGAAAGTGTACAGGAGGATGTGTCCACTGCAGAAAAACATTCTGACAAAAAAAACAGGGTCTGGATTTCCTAGGCAAATAGAGGCAGATCTGCGTCGAGGGGGGATGCAGCAGGACCACATTCAGGCTAACCCACTCATTGAAAGTGACTGAATAATGGCAGAAGTGACTCAACGTGGTGAGGCACCACTCACTCCAGCCTTCCTAAAAGGGAGTAGGAAAGGACTCTAGTTTGCTTGTTGATGAAAAACAAACATCACAGTTTCGTTACCCACTCAAAGTGGGTAACTTCATGAGCAACTGGCATGGAACCAGTGTGCAGGAACCAAAGGTGTGAATATCGAGGAGCCATCTCCGGAAAAAGACCTACTTGACCTACAATCAAGAAAGGAGCATGCCATCTGTTAACTTGAAGCAAGCAAGGAATTAGGAACCTGAGTTCCGACTCACTGTGGAGTCACTTCTGTTACTTTGAGGCTCTGATCAAGAGAAGAAAAGCCTTATGAAAAAAGGGAAACTAACAGACTGGGCTGCTGCCTAGGTTTAGGAAATATCTGAATAAGAGAAATCTCCCTTGGAGAAATGAGATGACCCATACCTCCACCTGATCTGATTTCCCCTAGGGGTAGAAGAAGTCAGGTACTCTTTACCGTAGTTTAGAGATGACCACCTCAGGGGCTGAGGCAGAACCTGGCCGGATTCAAAAGGATGGTATCGGGTTATTTCAGACTAGGCCCTGCGCGGTGATGATTTTCTTTCTTTTTTTTTTTTTTTTAACCATTTTTAAGCCAATAATACCCCACTACTCCATGACAATGGTCCCCAGAGTACTCCAGAAATCAATATGTCTCACAGTGAAATTATTAATACTCCCTCAAACCCCAAGGGTATCTTCAGAATAAAGACTGCTTTAATTAATGAACAAATTGCTTCTACTCCGCACTGTTTTGATTCCCCCCCACTGCCGCTGATAGTTACTGATACCACAACTTGGTCTACTACTGCATCTAAAAAAAATAATAATAAAAGATCAAACTTACAAGCAGGGGAGTCTAACACCCCTTCCCAATTTCATTACATAATTCCTATGAACCTCTGGCTTCCCTTTTAGACAGAGAAACTTGTAATGCTGAGTGTCCATCAAATACTGCTCAGGATGACATTCCAAATTCCTCTCTCCACAATAACAGCACCCCCACTCAGGTTGTTGTCTTAGGTGACTCAATGGTTAAATTCATAGATCGAACCATCTGTAATCCTGACAAAATTAATAGGTCTTGCTTAAGTTACAGGGGGGCCAGGGTCTCTGACATAACCGCCATGACCAGTACTGCCTTACGTGCAGCAGGCAATAACCCTCTAGTTATAATCCATGCTGGGACAAATGATATAACAAAAACTCCATTACAACAACTTAAACATAACCTAGTTGCTCTCTGTAATGTACTAAATGAGAGGGGATGTAACATTGGTATTTCGGAAATTCTTCCAGTACCTCGAGCTCTTCTATATCCAAAGGAAGATTAAATCTTTAAATGAATGGCTTCGAAATGGTGCCTAAAACAAGGTATTGATGTGTCTCACCCACTGGGAGGAATTCAGTGATAACCCTGCCTCTTTTGCTGGGATGGTCTACACCTCAGCCGAAGGGGAAGTTCTCTCCTTGGTCATCAATTTCTATCATTTATCAATGACAATTTAAACTAAAACTAAAGGGGGAGACTGGATCTAATAAGCCATCTCTAAATAATTTATACAAGTTGAACATCTTAACTTGCAATGCGAGAACACTTAACATATCTAAAATGGCAGAATTAGAACTAAAAATCCAGGAGTCTAATATTGGTCTGGTTGCTATAACTGAAACATGGGGAAACCAGGATAAACAGTGGATAACAAATGTTCCAGGATTTAAACACTATTATAAAAATAGACCTGATGAACAAAGTGGGGGAGGGGTTAGTCTCTATGTCACTAATGATATTCCCTCGTTTGAGGTCTCAACAACAGTATCCACTGAGAGTGTTTGGGTATATTTGCAACCCAAAGGGCATCCCCAAATGTTGGTTGGAAACTGCTATCGTCCACCTTCTTCAGATCTTACCTATCTAAACCAATTAACTTCAGAAATGGCTCAAATAGCAGATAAAGGCTTAGTAATAATTCTAGGGGACTTTAATCTCCCATCTATAAACTGGGATATACTCTCTGGACATAACTCATATGATTTACAGCTGATTTCTGCTATTTCAGATCTTGGCCTTACACAACATGTAAGAGAACCTACAAGAGGGAACAATATTCTTGATTTAGTTTTTACTAATATGAATACAGCTTTATCAAGTCTACGGGTGCTGGACCCCCTGGGTAACAGTGATCACTTGACTATCCAATTTTCCATGTCTCTAGCTCATACAAATTGCTCTAATAACAGCTGCATGATAAAACAATATGAGAAAGCTAACTTTTCTAAAATCAATGAACATCTTGCAGCTCTACCATGGGACTCAATATTTGCACCTTTCAATGCAAATGATGCTTGGAACACCTTTGAAAAAATTGTACACAACCTAGAAGATAAATATGTACCTGTAAGAAGGAGATACAATAATAAAGGAAAGGTTCCTGCTTGGTATAGTAATAACATTAGAAAACTTAGTAACCAAAAACAAAAATTATTTACCTCATTAAAGAAGTGCAAACCGGAGGACAAGAAGGACAATTATATTAAGTACAAGGAAGCATTAAAAAATCTAAAAACATCTATCACGCTGGCTAAAAGGAACTTAGAATTTAGAATTGCCCATACTAAGGACTCACATAAAAGTCTCTACTCATACTTAAATAATAAAAAGGGTACTGTTAATAAAACAGGTCCATTAATTATTAACAATACAACTATTCTTTCAGATATGGTGACTGCGTCTGAATTTAATAAGTACTTTTGTTCTGTCTTTGAACAAGATAAGGAACCTAGAACGATTACTTATACTCCCATATTCCATAGTTATACCATCACTACTTCCGATACTTATAAACTTCTGGGAACTTTGAAATCAACTACAAGCACAGGCCCCGATAGTATTACCTCAAAATTTCTCATAGGAACCAATGACAATATTGTCACTCCACTTACAATCATATTTAATAAATCACTCATTGAATCTACTGTGCCTACTGTTTGGAGAACAGCTATTGTTACACCAATCTTTAAAAAGGGGGTGCACTCCAAGACTGAGAATCACAGACCTATCAGCCTAACCTCCATTCCTTGTAAATTACTAGAAAAATATATCAAACACTTAATAGATGAAGAAATGCTTGAACTAAAAATAAATGACCATACACAACATGGATTTAAATCGGGGCACTCATGTACTACAAACTTATTATCCTTTTACAATTTTATAAGCAATATTCTTGATCTAAATATCCCAGTGGACGTTGTCCTGTTAGACTACAGTAAGGCATTTGATAAGGTCTCACACTCGATATTAATCAATAAGCTAGTTACATTACGATTCTCTAAATGCATCGTGTCTTGGGTGAACAGCTGGTTATACTAAAGAACTCAAACGGTTAGAATCAATGGGGTATTATCAGAGGAAAGACCTGTGACGAGTGGTGTTCCCCAGGGTTCTGTGCTGGGTCCCACTTTGTTTGGCATTTTTATAAGTGATCTTAAGATCATATCACAGAATAAGTTATCCAAATTCGCGGATGACACTAAACTGGGGGGACCTGTTCATAATGAAAACAGCAGGAATATAATTCTAAAAGACTTAAAAATAATCAAAACCTGGGCAACTACCAATAAGATGTCTTTTAATGTGTCAAAATGTTCTGTGCTGCATTTTGGTAAAAATAACCCTAAACAACCATATTATCTTAATGGTACTAAAATACTAGATTCAGTCATTGAAAAAGACCTAGGTATAATGATTGATGACGGCTTGTCTTTTTCAAATCACTTCAATAAAGTTACAAATAAAGCCAACGCTCTTTTGCGTAGGATAAAAAATACTTTTGTTTTGAAGACTGAAGAATGTATCATGACATTATACAAGACTCATGTTAGGCCCCACTTGGATTACGGCTCACCCTTGTGGAGTCCATATCTGATAAAGGATATTACAAAAATCGAGAGGGTACAAAGAAAGGTGACAAAAATTATACCCCACCTTTCCCGTCATGACTACGCAACTAGGCTTCAAAAAACAGGGTTATACTCATTAGAAAATAGAAGATTAAGAGGTGACATCCTTCAATTATTTAAAATTGTATCATCTCCTATATTAATGGAATCCTGTGGTTTGTCCTTCGCATCTAGAAAAATTGTTGCCAGACTTCATAATAAACAAATTATAATTGAGAAAACAAGAACAAATAAAAGACAGCAATTTTTTAATGTTAGAGCTCCAAGAGTTTGGAACTCCTTGCCACAGGAAATTGTTGACTGCAAGAATATTAATACATTCAAGTTTAAATTAGACAGATGGCTTTTGAATAAACAGTAAATCTATTAATGATCCACATGTGTGGAGGACATTCTCGATGGGCTCTGGCCTTCTTATGTCCCAATTACCAAGTTACCATGTTAGTCCGAGCCTGACAAGGCTTTCAGGCTGCTGTCTCAAAAGGATTGCTTGATACAAAAATGATGAAGATGTCATCCATCTAAGGGGCAGGAGGAGCCTGAGCATCCATAACTGAAATCATGACTGTACCAATAATCTCAGCTGAAGAGATGTTAACCAACTGTTGCTGATGAAGTCACAGAAGGGGCAGTATCGCAAGGGGGCTATATACCCTATTAAAGGAGTGGAAGAGCCTGTATGACTCCCGACCATTGAATTAGAATGTTCCACAGAGTGCAATTGTCCTGACGACTGAAAAGAGTCTAGACACAGAAGTGTTTGGTCCATGGATGCAGTCCAAAATACTATAGTGGACCCCATCTCTGAGGAAAAACTGAAAAGATCTGCCATCATGGACTCTGGTGATAGAGAAGACTTGCCCTCCAGTCTATAAAATGAGTCATCCGCTGTATCACCGACAAGAAGGACAGGGAGATATTCATCCAGATGCACTGCTACCCCAGAAGGACACCTAAAGGGAGGTTTAGGTCAGATTCACTAGAGACTCCGCCACCAGGAACGGTGTCAAGAAGCTCGGCACCATGTAAGAAGCCGACAAAGTGTTGAGTGGAATGAGGGATTCCGCTGGCAGAACAGCACAGAAGAGTTCCATCAGCAGAAAACTGCTAGATGTCACAAGATCCCACACAGACCACTACTCACTAAGATCTGTGGAAAATTAATTCACAGAACAGGACTTCATTCCGTGGAAAACATCTCACCACAACTTCCATGGAAGAAGAGGTCTGCGGAAGGAAAGGTCCGCCACTAGTTCTGCCGGACAGCACCAACCGGCACCCCCCATGGCACCGGCATCATCCGTGGCACAAGATGGCACCAAGCAGGGCTGATGCCAATTCGGGGGTGACACCCTTGGGAAACCTGCAACAGTACCTGCAGGCACCCCTGGCACCCATGGCACCCATGGGTACCTGCGGTGCCAACTGCTGGCACCCGCACTGCCACCTGCATCATCCGTGGATGCACAGTGCCACCCATGGCACCCGCGGGTGCCCAGCACCACCCATGGCACCTGCAAGTGCCTGATGCCACCCACAGCACCCGCGTGTGCCTGCGGCACCACCCGTGGTACCCATGGGTGCCAGCAGCACCGGGTACCAACGGCACCAGCAACAGCACCCGTGGCACTGCACAGCACCAATGGCACCCACGGCACTGTGTGGCACCAATGGCACCTGCAGCATCACACGGCAGCAATAGCACCATCCACGGTGCTGACACCAATTCCAGCGGTGCCGGCCCCTGTAGTGTCACCCATGGCATCATCTGTGGTGCCAGGACCAACAGCACCATGAGGGAAATGCCAATGATGAAAATCCTGAGGAGAAGGGGAGAAGGAAAAGTGGTGCCTATGCCGGCCCCTGCAAGGAAAGGGGGGGTAGGCACAAGGGGTCGACACGATGGTGAAGGCACCAAGAGGGCATCACACACATCCTGATCCAATCGACCTGGCCCTGGTCCAGCGGCTCCGAGGCTCCAAAATTAGGAACACTGACCAGGAAAACTGGACAGAAGTTGAACCCTCTGCTCCACAGGAGCAGCCCAGAGCTGAAACTGCTCACAAGAACTCCATCAAGGACAGAGATGGAGTCCAGAGTTGAAGAATGCAACCGTTAAGAGTGGGGCCAAGGGGAACCCACCAAAGTTGGTTCAGGCCTATCATCCCTCCCAGACGACAGTCCCCATGCAGACGTACCAGAGGGCAACCTCGAGTGGCACCGATTCTTCTTCCCCCAACGAGGAAGACGAGCTCGAAATTAAGCAGAGCCAGATCCCTGGAACCACCAGATTTGTACTTTGGTGGACTGTCCTCCCCACCGAGCACAGGACTGCCCATAGTCGGACCCCCCTTTAGCAAAGGGCAGTGGACTGGACACAGCCGCTCTGCCATAACACCTTTCAAACGAAGCCTTCCTACCGTCACCGCTACTGTCTAAGGACGACTCCATTGATGGCAGGTGAGAATTTATTTTTCTTCTTCTTCATAATCTTCTTTTTCTTCTTCACAAAATAAGAAAATACTACTAAAAAAATAAAATTAAATGAATACTAAACAGCTAAAAGCTGCTGTCGCATAGACGAAAACTTTGACTCCGGCAGACGAGCAACGTCGACATCCAAGCGCACTCGACAGCAGGAGAAAAGGAACAGAGGCAGTAGGAGGGTCAATGCTGAGATAGCCTACACAGGCACAAGCTAGTCTCTTGGTATCGTGTATACATGGTTCTGTCTCAGTGCCAACCCTTCAGAAAATTTTTGGCTCCCGCTTTGTCCTAGCGCCTCTGGCGCTATCCCACTAGTGTGAATGAGTGATGGAGACTTGAGTCCAAGAAGATCTTGATCTTCTCTCACTTCCCATGCTTTATTACAGAGGCATAAGTCAGTTTACAAAAAAACATTCTGACAAGGCATATGGATTTTGGCATAATGCATTGCTAACAGGGTGTCTTGGTGAAAAGGGAACACAGTATGTACATTAAGTACTGGTAGTTTTCTCTTGCAAAACTGCTGTGACTGCACTGTACTGCATAGTGTGAACCACTCCTCTGCCCTATAGTGATGTCAGCAGTACAGCCCTGGATTCACAGCAACACCAGGCTTGCTATAGAAGCTCTGGTACACTCTGCAGTTTTTACCAGCTCAGAATGCAAAAATTAACTGCAGAGGACAGTAATGAAATATAATTCCAGAATCAATGCAAGAAGGGTAATTTATGCTTGAAAGTCAAAAGGACTGGGAAAAGTGCTTTTTAAGGTATATTTTAATTGTCAAAGAATTTCTAGAGACAGAGCTCATCTAAGAGCATCTGAACTGGTCAGTCACTGGCTCACCCACAAACTGAGTTTTTGATTCTCCAATAAAAATTATCAGCAATATATTCAACATTTAACAAAAAAACCATGAGCCTAAACATAGGTGAATTTCAAATGTGCAGGAGAATGAACTGAAAAGCACTGGGAATAAAGTATTTTCAGTGTGATATATAGCCCCGGTATGTCTCTTACAGCCGTTAGGCAAAAACCTAGAGTTGTACCAAAAATCAGTAAACAATTTATGCTTACTAAACTCCCAGGGAGTGCCTTACCTGCATCTGGTCTCCTGATGTCACAACAGTGGCCATCTTGTTCTGGTGAGGGAGTCTACCAGAGTCATTCTTGGCCCTGTGGCAGTCGCCATTTCCCCAGAGGGAAACACTAGAGATACATTGATATTAAGGAGCAGAAGCATGTACTCCCAAGCACAGCAGGCATATATCCCTATCACACAGATCATTAAAACTAATAATCAGTGGGGAACAACATACTATATAAAAGTCTTGTTCCAAAACAAAGGCAATATCAAAAGTCCTGTTTATTAAAGGGACACATTCATGCTCAGTGGTCATCATAGATTGAAAGCCCACAAAAAGCTTTTTCAAATTAAGTAGTGGGTTCACCTATAGCTGAAAGTACTTCAGAGATATAGGCAATGGAATCTGTTTAACATTAGTACTACAGTGCAGCCATTTGTAGAACATTATGATGTCATTAAGGAAGAAACTGTGCCTAACTACACCGAGTCAAGCATAGCTTGTTCCCCAGTGACATCACAATGTTGTATTAATGGGTGCAGTATAGTATTAATGTTGAACAGATTCCATTGCTTGTATTTCTGAAGTGCTGTCAGCTACAGGTGAACCCAATACCTCATTTGAAAGAGTTTTTCATGGACATTCATGCTATGACACTCACTGTGCATGAATGTTTCCCTCCTTTTAGCAAATTGGAAAACTATTAAACAGTTAAGAGTTCAAAGCTTCAAACCACAGCCACTTCAGTCCTTATCACTGGATTCCTGCTGGTCCACTTTAGAAGAAAAGTCTTTGTGAATTGTATCCAGTTGTTTACCAGCATCAGCTGGATCACTGAAAAGGAACATTTTACCTATGTAAGTTATTCACAACTTCGCCAGTAACTGGATGCTCCATCCTCTACCACCCCAGCTGACCTCTGGTAGTTGATCTGGCTCCCGAATTTGGATCACCTGCATGACAGGAGGTAAGGTGTCCAAGCACCTCAGCCCTCCATGCCACTGGGCTGGCTATTCCAGCCTAAATCTCAAAGTTTTCTTTTTCTTCTTGACAGACCTGTAGTGGTTAACATGGGGTGCCTGTGAAAATAGTGAATACAAAATAGCGAGTGAAAAATAGCGGTTAAAAAATAGCTACTAAAACTATAGTGAGTCGAAATTGATAGTGCAAACCTTAAATGGCAACTTTAGCCAGGTCAAAAAAGCGACAGACAGCGCAAGATACCTGCAGTAAAATAGCGTACTGTAATCACAAACAGGCAGGATTGTCTATTTGCAGTACTGGAATCTCAACTAACAAATGTTTGATGGCAGAACAGCACTGGATGCACTGGAGGCACTAACCTGACAACACAGCTAATTGTGAAGCGTCAAAATAGCAAATTGTTTCTTTAAAAAAAAAAAAAAAACAACTGGCAGATGCCAGTAATCCTTTATTTAAATAATGCCACAATTGCCCAGGCTGATTGTCAATACTGCCATAATCTCACACTATTTCCGTCTTCAGAGTTCATGCTATTCCTTCCAGTTTTATACTTGAAACTGGAAATTCTATGCGAGTCCTCGCAATTAGTCCTCTCGCCATACTCTCACAGTTTTTCCAATTAGTTTGTTCCGGTCTTGATATTTTCTTTTAGTAACTCCAGTGCTTGCTCCTGAGATTAGCTGTTCAAGCTTCATCTCTGTTAGTCGCTGTTCTTCCCTCAAACATTCGATTCGTTTCCAGGTGCTGGGATGACACGAACCCAGGCGCGAGTTAAATCCTCGACGCCATCCCTCCACAGCATTGTTTATTCTTGACAGCTCCATCACTGTGGCTTCATGACAGTTCCAGTTAGCCACAGGGAACATTGCATGCCTTCTTCTCGAGTGGCCTTTTGGTCTTCCCAGCCATGTGTCCTTGAAATAATCGAGGACGGGTTGTAGTATCTCCTCATTTGTCATAAAGATCTCTATCTCCCTGAGCTCCTCAAATGCACTTACAGCATCCTCTGGTGGCACAAAAGCCAATGACAGCAGCATTCTCAAATGTAGAGTGAAGTCAGGATCGCTACAGTAACACTTTTCCACTTCATGGCAGGTCTGTATTTTTCTCCATGCAGCTTGGGCGAAGCGGAAAAAACATCCCCTAACTTGTGTGTTTGGGAAAACACTTGTTAATCCCTTCCATGCAGCTCTGTCAAAGTCCATGATTGCAGAAGTTGGACTAACATCATTACAGAGTGCCTTAATTTTGGAAAACACACGCTCATATGAAGCTGATGTTTGTGAACACATCAGGGTGTAAACTGCAGTTAGCACTTGCCCAGACCTCATAGTATGGATGCTATACGACTGAATGAATAATTTCAGACACGATTTAAAAGTGCGATCAAGCATCCAATCCAGAGTGTCCTTCAAAAATCTTAAGTTTGCCTCAGTGCCAAAGACTAGAATCCGGTCCTTTTCAAACTCACTGTCAAAAATAAGGAATCTTTCCCCGATCCCACAATACTGCAAATTCAGATGGTATTGTCAGTGCCTCACCACACGAAGGGATTACAGGACCTCCACGATCATGCTGGTGAATACGCTGAATAGTCCGCTTAATCAGACGTATTTCGGGAAGCCTGTCACTTACTAATTCAGGTACAGAGGCAGTCGATGTAACCAGTACCTGTGACGTACTTTCAACTGTACTTCGGGCACAGTCACATATTTCAGCCATGACCTTTCTGGCTCCCACATCACCTGAGTCAGGGACATGGTTATGGTTTTTAAGCTGTGCAGAAACAGTATCTGCAACTGTGTGAAGCCTAGCAAGACACTTAAATTTATGTGCCTCTACACACCTCCAATACTCTTTTGCTGGTGTCTCCTTATCCTTGCAGTACAAATATCCCTCATACAGAACCAGAGGCTTACCCTTTTGACTTGTTACGAACTGTAACACCATTCCGCCAAAATGTCAACAGGCAGGATCCGGTGCTATCAGCAAGGGTATTCCAGAAAGCCGAAAATCAGAACCTAGAGCACCAGGTATGTGGGCCATGACTGTCTCGCAACTTATACTAGGCATAGTACTATGGGTTGGTTACCTGGTAACAGATGGTTGCTGAGGGGAACAGGAACAGGAAGTAAAGCCCCTGACGAAGAATGTGAGGAAGACACAGGCGCTATACATGTAAGAAAGCTGTTTTGCTTTTTGCTTCTCTTTGACAACGCTATTTTAGTCATCATGGTTTTATCCACACTATAAATGCAGTCACATTTTTTTTTGAGATTTTGACATAGAACCTTAACATAGAGAATAACTAACACTAACTGTGAAGAACAAGTTGGCAACTCCACACTGAGTTAGTGTGGTGATATCACTTGCATGAGGAGACGAGGGCAAAGCTCAAGTGCCCTAATGAAATATAGAAACGTAGAATATGTCGGCAGAAAAGGACTGGTAGGCCCATCTAGTCTTCCCTTTTTCCATGCCTGTTACTACACCCCAGACCCTATTCAGTCTCAGGTGTCCTCCCATCTCCATTTCCTTTACTTATTATGTGCCTATTCCATGCATGCTTGTAGCCCCCAACTGTCTTCACTTCCACCACCTCCTGTGGCAGGCTGTTCTAGGCATCCACGACCCTTTCTGTGAAGAAGTATTTCCTCACATCCATCTTAAACTCCCCAAGTTCCTTTGCATGCCCCTGTGTTCTGGTACTCCTTCTCCTCTGAAAGAGACCCCCCCACCCAGCACCTTGATTTCCTCCATGAGGCACAGATTGGTCTCAATCATGTTCCCTCTTGCTCTCCTCTCCTCCAGGGAGTACATGTTGAGTTCCCACAGCCTCTCCTCATATGGTTTCTCATGCGGCCCATGCACCATTTTAGTAGCTCTCCTCTGGATCACTTCCACTATGTCAATGCCCTTGTGGAGGTGTCGCCTCCAGAACTGTACACAATACTCTAGGTGGGCTCTCACTAGTGAGCGATACAGTTGCAACACCACCTCCCTTCTCCTGCTAGAAATCCTCCTCTCTATGCATCCCATCCTGTTTCAGATTTTTATGTGATCCGCAAAGAGAGACAGCTTCCCCTCCAATTCCTCAGCAATGTCACTTATGAAGACATTGATGAGGACAAGACCCAGTGCCAATCCCTGTGGCACTCCACTAGTCACTCTCTCATCCCCCAATTGACTTCCTTTTACCACCAACCTCTGTTTCCTATCCTTTAACCAGTATGATACCCAGTTTACCACTTTCTCCGCAACCCCAGGGTTACTACGTTTCTTTATAAGCCTTCTGTGGGGCACAGTGTCAAAGGCCTTGCTGATGTCCAGATACTCCGGATCCACTGCCTTCCCCTGATCCACCTCCCTAGTCATCCAGTCAAAGAGGTTTATGTGATTTGTTTGACATGACCTCTCCACTGTGAAACCATGCTGCCAGTGGTCCTGCAGCCCATTTGCCTCCAGGTACTCCTTCAGCCTCTCTTTTAGCAGGTTCTCCATTAATTTCCCCACCACTGATGAGAAACTGACTGGTCTGTTATTGCTAGCCTCCTTCTTGCTGTTGCTTTTGTGCAGAGGAACCACATCAGCCCTCATCTAGTCCTCTGGAACTACCCTTCTCTCCAGTGAGGTGCTGAATAGTGTTGGCAGAGGGGCTTCTGGCGCCATGGTCAGTTCTTTCAGTTCTCCTGGGTGAATCCCACCTGACCCCATCACCTTGTTATCCTTTAGGGTTTCCAGTCCCCTGTGGACTCTCTTATATGAGAATGGACTGGTGTCCACTTTCCCCTTTTCCCCAGTGCCTGCTGATATGTGTTGGTCCATACCCTCCCCCCTTCACTGTGAATACTGAGCAGAAGAACTCATTTAAAATGTTCACTTTTTTTTTTTTCCGGCCTGGTGGCGCTGAGGGTTGAGGTGGTGGACGCCACACCTCATGCTACGCTGGCGACCTGGGTTCAGGAACGGACTCGGGTGGCTGGGGGTCAGCAGGGGAGAGGGAGGATCGAGCCTCCCAATGGATGCTGTCCTCCCTCAGGGGTGGAACCAGGAACGCACTCGTGTTCTGCATCCCCTTTGTGGCTGGTGGAAGCACCGACAATTGAAGGGATGGGCGGCTCCGTTCATCAGAGCCAGGGAGGGATGTTGATGGCGCGCAGGGGATCTGGCGTGCATCAGCACGCCCACCGAGACGCATGTCCTAGCGCTGGCGTCCCTGAGGGTAGGGGAAAACAGGAGAAAACGAAAACACCTCCCGGTGGCCTAGATGATAACCTCTCCTGTACCATCCGGATCAGCAAAGAGGGACAGCCCCCAATGTGCAGGAGGGGAAAAGAGGAGGCACTCTAGGGGCAGATCCCACCGAAGGTGGAACGGGGGTTGAGAGGAAGGAAGGAAAGGTCTCCGGCAGCAGGCAAGGAGGGATAAAGAAATAAAGTAAAAAAAAAAAAAAGTGTTCACTTTTTCCTTGATCATCTTCTGCACAGTCTCCCCCTACATCTCCTGATCCTCACTATCCCACCCCTTGCTTTCTTGTTTTCACTCTCATACCTGAAGAAAAGTATTATTCCACCTGTTGACCTCCTCGGAGATCCTCTCCTCTGTTTGTGCCATTGCTGCCATCACCCTCATTCCTACCTTCCTTTGTTTATCAAGGTGTAACTCCTTGTACCCCTCCATCTGTATCTTCTTGTACTTTCTGAAAAATGTTTTTTTTTCCTCACTTACCATCTTAGCCACCTCCTTCGAGAACTGTAATGACCTCTTCCTTCCTCTACCCTTGCTTACTTTTTTCAAGCAGCTTACCGTTGCCTTAGTTATTCTCTCCTTGATCCTTTTCCTTTGTGCCGCTACTCTCCCCTGGCCATCCCCTTTCAAGATATTTAATGAGGCAGCCCCCAATTTCTTTCAAATCTGCTTGCTGGAATCCAGGACCCTCATCCTAGTGGGGTTTTCTGTTGCCCAATCTATGTGACAAACCACACTGTACAGTGATCACTTGTACCCAGGGGGCTATCCAGTGTGACGTCTGCCATGTTGTTCCTGTTTGTAAGTTCAAGGTCTAGCATTTCCCCATCTCTAGTGATTTCTGTAACCAGCTGCCTGAGAAATACCCACTGAAGGGAGTTGAGGATGACCCTGCTTTTTATTGTACAGTAGTTGCAGCCAGAGTGCTTCAGTCTACATCTGGCAGATTAAAGTCCTGCATAATCAATACCTCCCCTTTGCTTGCCATTTTGCCCGTGGTCTCCCTGAAAACCTTGTCTAACTCCTTGATCTGTACACCACCCCCACCAAGATAAAGGCTCCATATCCTGTCACTAACCTGACCCAAAGAACCTCCAGCCCTTCCTTCTCCCCCTAGTATCCTTGTATTTCTATGGCCTTTATGTCTTTCCTCACATATACCCCTCATTTCCTCCCAGTTCTGTCCTTCCATGACATGGTATATCCTGGAATGACCACAACCCAACTGTGGCTGTTGGTGCACCATGATTCTGTTATGACCACCAGATTCAGGTCTGCCTCTGCAATGGTCGCCGTAAGGTTAGACATTTTATTTCCTAGGCTCCTTGCATTGGCACATATCATTCTCCATTCCTTTTGTCCCACCCTCCCACTACATTGCCTTACTAATTCCATCCTTTAGCCATCCCTTGTCAGTGGTACTGTCCTCTGCTTTTTTGTCTTCCTCGTACCCACCTTCCTTAGCTCTAGTCTCAGCCTTAGATCTGCCTCCCGCCTCTCCTATCCTTTCCTCCCCCTTGTCCCAACACCCCTTTGCCTCTGTGGAATTCATTTTCCCTGGGCTTACCCTCTCTGCTGCTCCATTTTCTGGGGGGGGGAGGCATTCACTGCCTCCCTTATCTTTTCTGCCTCCCCCTTAGACTTATTTAAATGCCTGTCAAAGAAGCATTTAAAAATGTAAACCTTCCACCTAGGACTGTCATTCCCCTCCTGGATGAATGGAAACCATCTCCCCTGTACAAATCTCTATCCCCTTAGGTGGGACCCCAGTCCCTGATATAGCCAACACCCTTGTCCCTGCATCATACCTTCAACCAGGCATTGAAGACCCTGGTGTGGTGTTCCTTAGTCTCCCCTAACCATATACAGGTAACACCTCAGTGAAGGCCATGATGCAAGTTACCTGCTTCAGGCCCCTCCCCAACCTCAGAACCTTTCCTGTACCACCCCAGCTGCATCCCTTCCCAGGCCATTTGTTCCCAGATGAACAATGACATCCAGCTCCCCCAACTGCCCTAGCAATCCTAAGGATTCGCTCATCATCCCTCCATGCCAAGGTAGGTAGGTCGGCTCCACACCTCACTCTTCCCCTCCTGTCCTACTCCCAAATCTATCCCTAAACGATTGAGTCCCCCACCAGAAGCTGCTTCCTCTTCTGCTGGGGTTCTCTGCAACCATCTTGGGGCCTCCTGTATAGAGGAACTGCACATCCTCCCTGGCCACTACCACAGGTGCTCCCTTTGGCAGTTCCATCTTGTGAGACTGGTGAAAGAGTTGTGTAATGGCATAGATTGAGGAATGTGTTCCTGACCAGCCACCCTCATCCTCCCAGAGCCCACCACAGTCCAATCAGTCCTCTTGCTTGACACCCTCTGAGGCATCAGTGGCAGACTTGGTGGCCCTTGGCTGTGGGAGGAGGTCACCTGTGCCAATGATTTCACCACACTAACACACCTAATGTGTGTGTAACCCCCCCCCCCACACACACACAAATAGGGGTTCCTATAATGTCTTCCTGGGCTTGCCTAATGCCCACTGTTAGGATGGTGTTCTGTGTCCAGCCATTTAAAATTGCCTGCATGAGAGTGCTATAGTAACATAGAAACATAGACTTTGACAGCAGATAAGGACCGCTTGGCCCACCTAGTCTGCCCATTTTCCTACCTACAGGATAAGCTGCATGAAGTAAGCCTCCGTGCCTGTCTCTTTAAGAGAACCATTATGCTGTGTTAGAAAATTAATCTGGGCTGGGTCCGAGTGATTTAAGGCTCATGACCAGCCCGACTGTCTATATTTCTGCTCCATTCTGCAGTCGCTGTTTATGCAGAGGGAGTTATTTTAGGAAAAGTGATTATTTGTTGTCTATCTGCTGTAATAATAATAATAATATAGGAGTTTGTCTAACCTGTTTTCCACTGCAGCTTGAATGTTTGCATAAGAGCCACCATTTTGGTTCTGAAACTGCCAGTGTTGGACCAATCAGAACCTCAGGGGACCTAAGATGGAGACTGTCCCCAGAGGTCTTGTGGGATTGAAATCTGTAAGAATTGTAGTTTTTAAGGTTTGGCTCCTAAATGGACCTAGAGGGGGAGCCCATTCTGTGACAGACAGCTGTCTCAGCCAGTTGAACCTTTTGCATCACTGGAAAAGTCCAGAACTGCCTGCAGCAGTGTGTCAGTTGAGAGTTGGAGTTTGGAAAGTGAACAGCTTGAGTCATCGAACAGCTGTTCCTGCGTAGGAGTGCAGGGGAATCGTCGGGAAGGCTGTGCTAGTCTGCCTGCCACATCTTCCAGTGTGAAGAACTGCTGTGAATGTGAAAGTCAGACTTTATCTGATTTCCTGATCGAGACTTGTGTCTGAAGACAGAAAGTGGTTGCTGCTACTTGAGAGTGGACCTAAAACTTGCTCCAGAAGCGATCGGCCCGCCTGGTACCAAAGTGAGCCTCAGATCAAAATGTGTGTGCAGAACAAGCTGCGATTTGCAAACGGACTTTATGCAAACTGTGGCAAGTTACTTTAAGTTTTATAGATGTGCTGAATGTGTTGCGTGGGTCGTGATTTGGTTCCCCATACTGAATTCAGTTATGATAGCTGGAGGCAGTTCCAGCACTTAGCACAGACTTCATCTGAACTGCTCACTCTGCCTGGGCCCTGCCACCTTGGCCTAGGCTGCCACTCCCAATTCAGAGACATTTCCAGCGAAAGACTCTCTCAAGAATTCGCCCCCCTGCTCAACACCACTGAACAGGTAGCAACCACCACGGCGAGTCATGTAGGCCCTGCTTCCCCTGGTAGTCCTGTACAACATCCATGAGGTCTTCATCTCGCCTGTCTTGCATCCTGGTCTGGATAGCATGAGTACAAAACAGGGTAGCTCCCTGCAACAAAGCTGCAATCATTTGTATGTTCATCTGATTTTATTGTTCTGGGTTAATTTTTCAAAGCTCCAAGCCATCTAACTCCGGATTACAAATATTTGGGTTGAGTGCATATTAATTGTGTTTTTCCTTTCTAAGGGCCCCAACAACAGCTGCAATGCTGGCCTACCCCAGGCAACGCTTCAGGCTAGCCTGTTCACCAACTGGGTACCCAGGGTTGCGGAACTTGGTGAGAGGGACTTATTGTGCATGCTTTATCAACCTGAATATAATCAGATTTGCCAGTCACTGATAGATTTATGCCCCACCCTTATTCACATCCCCCTGAATAAATCAGATTGTGTTTTTTCACATTTAAACTGGCTAGTGTGTACCTTCTTGATGGGGATACAGTACTGCTATTGTACTGTTGCATCACTGGTTTTATTTCACAGGGGGTCTCCAGGGAAATTGCAGAAGATCCAGCCCTGGTGGTAAGTGCAAGTGGTGTGAGCATATCATTACTGTCATATGGTGAAAGTGAATGTTTTGTTGCTGAACTATTTGAGCCACTAGAAGGGTTGGTGGGTGGTTATAGTATCCCGGAGGGCTATACCAACAGCAGTTATGCTACCTCAAAACCATTCCTCCTGTTGGAGGCACCCGTTCACTGAGCTTAGGCCCCTCAACCTGTGCATAGTCACGCAGGCAGGGGTAGTAGCCCATAGGTTAGTGCCACCTAGGGGTTACAGGTGCAAGTCTTCCTGCAGTACATCCGCTTCCTGTGTGCTAGTTCCTCTGAAATGCATCTCTTTCTTCTTTGATAGTCGCCTTGCAATGCATCCCTTTCCTCTGTGCTATTCCCAGTTCAGTGAATCCCCTTGCTGTGTGCTATTCCCAGTTCAGTGAATCCCCTTGCTCTGTGCTAGTCCCCCTTTCATTGAATCCCCTTGCTGTGTGCTAGTCCCTCTGCAGTGCATCCCCTTCCTCTACGCTTGTTCCCCTGCAATGCATCCTTCCTCGGTGCTAGTCCCCCTTCACATACCTCTCAACCTTTCTTCACCAAAATGTGTGACAAGATGTGTGACAAATTACCAAAATGTGTGACATATCATCAAACATGGCACTGCAAGCTCAGAACACTATGGCTATCAGTGCACTAATATTCTTAATGTTTGCTGATAACGGAACATAATAGAATATTATGAATTTAGGCTTTTAAGTCTCAGTGGGAAATGTGGAATATCACCTTCCCCATGTAGGACAAAGAATTTCTGAGGGGAAAATGAGTAGCGATGCCTCGTAATGTGACACCCGGAGAGGTATGCCCTTCAGTGCATCCCCTTGTTCTGTGCTAGTCCCCTGCAAAGCATCCCTTCTTCTGCTAGTATCCTTCAGTGAACTCCTTGCTCAAGTAAGTTCCCTTCAGTGAATCCCTTGCTGTGTGCTAGTCCTCTGCAGTGCATCCCTTCCTCTATGCTTGTTCTCCTGCAATGCATCCTTCCTCGGTGCTAGTCCCCCTTCAGTGCATCCCCTTGTTCTGTGCTAGTCCCCCTGCAAAGCATCCCCTTCTTCTCTGCTAGTATCCCCTTCAGTGAATCCCCTTGCTCAGTGCTAGTCCCCCTTCAGTGAATCCCCTTGCTCTGTGCTAGTCCCCCTTCAGTGAATCCCCTTGCTGTGTGCTAGTCCCTCTGCAGTGCATCCCCTTCCTCTATGCTTGTTCTCCTGCAATGCATCCTTCCTCTGTGCTAGTCCCCCTTCAGTGCATCCCCTTGTTCTGTGCTAGTCCCCCTGCAAAGCATCCCCTTCTTCTCTGCCAGTATCCCCTTCAGTGAATCCCCTTGCTCTGTGCTAGTCCCTTTGCAATGCATCCCCTTCCTCTGTGCTTGTTCCCCTGCAGTGCATCCCTTTTTCTCAGTGCTAGTTCCCCTGCAATACATCCTTCCTCAGTGCTAATCCCTCTGCAGTGCATCCCCTTGCTTTATGCTACCTCTCCTTGCAATGTATCCCTTTCCTCTGTGCTAGTCCCCTACAATGCAACCCCTTCTACTATGCTAGTCCCCTTGCAATGTATCCCTTTCCTCTGTACTAGTCTCCCTGCAGTGCATCCCCTTCCTCCACGCTAGTCCCCCTGCAATGCATCCCCTTCTGCTGTGCTAGTCTCTGCAATTCTTCCTTTTCCTCTGTGCTAGTCCCCCTGCTGTGCATCCCTTTAATCTCTGCTACTTTCCCTGCAATACATCCCCTTCACATGTGCTACTTTCCCTGCAATGCATCCCCTTCATCTGTGCTAGTCTTCTGAATTGGGATCCCCTTCCCCTGTGCTGGTCCCCCTGCAGTGTTTTTCCTTCCTTTGTGCTAGTCCCCCTGCATTGCATCCCTTCTCAGTGTTAGTCCCCCTGCAATGTATCTCCTTCCTTTGTGCTAGTCCTCCTCAATGCAACTCCTTCCTCAGTGCTAGTCCCGCTTCAGCACATCCCCTTGCTCAGTGCTAGTCCCCCTGCAATGCATCCCCTTGCTCTGTGCTAGTCCCCCTTCAGTGAATCCTCTTGCTCTCTGCTAGACCCCCTTCAGTGAATCCCCTTGCTCTGTGCTGGTCCCTCTGCAGTGTATCCCTTTCCTCTGTGCCAGTCCCATTGCAGTGCATCCTTCCTCAGTGCAAATCCCTCAGCAGTGCATCCTCTTGCTCTGTGCTACTCCCCTTGCAATGTATCTCCTTCCTCTGTGCTAGTCCTCTACAGTGCAACCCCTTACCCTGTGTTAGTCCCCTGGCAGTATATCCCTTTCCTCTGTGCTCTTCTCCCTGCAGTGTATCCCTTTCTTCTATGCTAGTCCCCCTGCAGTGCATCCCCTTCTGCTGTGCTAGTCCCCCTAAAATGTATCCCCTTCTGCTGTGCTAGTCCCCTTAAATGCATCCCCTTCTGCTGTGCTAGTCCTTTCAATTCATTCCCTTCCTCTGTGCTAGTCCCCAGCAGTGTATCTGTTTCCTCTGTGCTAGTCCCATGCAGTGCATCCCCTTCATCTGTGCTACTTTCCCTGCAATGCATCCCCTTCCTCTGTGCTAGTCCCCCTGCAGTGCATCCTCTTCTGCTGTGCTAGTCCCCCTAAAATGTATCCCCTTCTGCTGTGCTAGTCCCCCTTAAATGCATCCCCTTCTGCTGTGCTAGTCCTTTCAATTCATTCCCTTCCTCTGTGCTAGTCCCCAGCAGTGTATCTGTTTCCTCTGTGCTAGTCCCATGCAGTGCATCCCCTACATCTGTGCCACTTACCCTGCAATGCATCCCCTTCCTCTGTGCTAGTCCCCCTGCAGTGCATCCTCTTCTACTGTGCTAACCCCCCTGCAATGCATCTGATTCTGCTTTGATAGTCCCTGCAATTCATCCTCTTCCTCAGTGCTAGTCCCCTGCAGTGCATCCCTTTTATCTGTGCTACTTTCCCAGCAATACGTCCCCTTCATCTGTGCTAATCTTCAGAAGTGGTATCCATGTCCCTTGTGCTGGTCCCACTGCAATGCATCCCCTTCCTCTGTACTAGTCCCCCTGCAATGTTTTTCCTTCCTCTGTGCTAGCCTCACTGCAATGCATCCCCTTCTTCTGTGCTAGTTGCACTGAAATTCATCCCCTTTCTCTGTGCTAGTCCCTCTTTAGTGTATCCCCTTGTTCTGTGTTAGTCCCCATTCAGTGAATCCCCTTGCTCTGTGGTAGTTCCCCTTCAGTGAATCACCTTGCTCCATGCCAGACCTGCTTCAGTGCATCCCCTTGCTCTGTGCTAGATCTCTTACAATGCAACACCTTCCACTATGTTAGTCCCCTTTCAATATATCCCTTTCTTCTGTGCTAGTCTCCTTGCAGTGCATTCCCTTTCTCAATGCTAGTCCTCCTGCAATAGATCCCCTTTTGCTGTGCTAGTCTCTGCAATTCTTCCTCTTCCTCTGTGCTAGTCCCCCTGCAATACATCCACTTCATCTCTGCTACTTTCCCTGCAATGCATCCCCTTCATCTGTGCTAGTCTTCTAAATTGGGATCCCCTTCCCTTGTGCTGGTTCCCCTGCAATCTTTTTCTTTCCTCTGTGCTACTCCTCCTGCAATGCATCCCTCCTCAGTACTAGTTCCCCTGCAATGTATTCCCATCCTCTGTGCTAGTCCTCCTCAATGCAACTCCTTCCTTGGTGCTGCTCCCCCTGCAATGTGTCCCCTTCCTCTGAGCTAATCCCCCTGCAATGCATCCCTCCTCAGTGGTAGTCCCCCTGCAATGTATCCCATTCCTCTGTGCTAGTCCTCCTTAATGCAACGCCTTCCTCAGTGCTAGTCCTCCTTCAGTGCATCCCCTTGCTCAGTGCTAGTACCCCTGCAATGCACCCCCTTGTTCTGTGCTAGCCCCCCTTCAGTGAATCCCCTTGCTCTGTGCTAGACCCCCTTCAGTGAATCCCCTTGCTCTGTGCTAGTCCCTCTGCAGTGTATCCCTTTCCTCTATGCTAGTGTCATTGCAATGCATCCTTCCTCAGTACAAATCCCTCAGCAGTGCATCCTCTTGCTCTGTGCTACTCGCCTTGCAATGTATCTCCTTCCTCTGTGCTAGTCCCCTACAGTGCAACCCCTTACACTGTGTTAGTCCCCCTGCAGTATATCCCTTTCTTATGTGCTCTTCTCCCTGCAGTGCATCTCTTTCTTCTAGGCTAGTCCCCCTGCAGTGCATCCCCTTCTGCTGTGTTAGTCCCCCTAAAATGTATCCCTTTCTGATGTGCTAGTCCCTGCAATTCATCCCCTTCCTCTGTGCTAGTCCCCCTGCAGTGTATCAGTTTCCTCTGTGCTAGTCCCATGCAGTACATTCCCTTCATCTGTGCCACTTTCCCTGCAATGCATCCCCTACATCTGTGCCACTTTCTCTGCAATGCATCTCCTTCCTCCGTGCTAGTCCCCCTGCAGTGCATCCTCTTCTGCTGTGCAAGTCAGCCTGCAATGCATCTGATTCTGCTTTGATAGTCCCTACAATTCATCCTCTTCCACAGTGCTAGTTCTCTGCAGTGCATCCCGTTTATCTGTGCTACTTTCCCAGCAACTCGGTACCCAGGGTTGTGGGACTTGGTCAGAGGGACTTATTGTGCATGCTTTATCAACCTGAATATAATCAGATTTGCCAGTCACTGATAGATTTATGCCCCACCCTTATTCACATCCCCCTGAATAAATCAGATTGTGTTTTTTTCACATTTAAACTGGCTAGTGTGTACCTTCTTGATGGGGATACAGTACTGCTATTGTACTGTTGCATCACTGGTTTTATTTCACAGGGGGTCTCCAGGGAAATTGCAGAAGATCCAGCCCTGGTGGTAAGTGCAAGTGGTGTGAGCATATCATTACTGTCATATGGTGAAAGTGAATGTTTTGTTGCTGAACTACTTGAGCAACTAGAAGGGTTGATGTATGGTTATAGTATCACAGAGGGCTATACCAACAGCAGTTATGCTGTCCCAAAACCATTCCCCCTGGTGGAGGCACCTGTTCATCGAGCTTAGGCCCCTCAACCTGTGCATAGTCACGCAGGCAGGGGTAGTAGCCCATAGGTTAGTGCCACCTAGGGGTTACATGTGCAAGTCTCCCTGCAGTACATCCCCTTCCTGTGTGCTAGTTCCTCTGAAATGCATCTCTTTCTTCTTTGATAGTTGCCCTGCAATGCATCCCTTTCCTCTGTGCTATTCCCAGTTCAGTGAATCTCCTTGCTGTGTGCTAGTCCCTCTGCAGTGCATCCCCTTCCTCTACGCTTGTTCCCCTGCAATGTATCCTTCCTCAGTGCTAGTCCCCTTCAGTGCATCCCCTTGTTCTGTGCTAGTCCCCCTGCAAAGCATCCCCTTCTTCTCTGCTAGTACCCCCTTCAGTGAATCCCCCTTGCTCTGTGCTAGTCCCTTTGCAATGCATTCCCTTTCTCTGTGCCTGTTCCCCTGCAATGCATCCCTTTTTCTCGGTGTTAGTCCCCCTGCAATACATCTTTCCTCAGTACTAATCTCTCTGCAGTGCATCCCCTTGCGTTATGCTACCTCTCCTTGCAATGTATCCCTTTCCTCTGTGCTAGTCCCCTACAATGCAACCCCTTCCACTATGCTAGTCCCCTTGTAATGTATCCGTTTCCTCTGTGCTAGTCTCCCTGCAGTGCATCCCCCTAATCTCTGCTACTTTCCCTGCAATACATCCCCTTCACCTGTGCTACTTTCACTGCAATGCATCCCCTTCATCTGTGCTAGTCTTCTGAATTGGGATTCCCTTCCACTGTGCTGGTCCCCCTGCAGTGTTTTTCCTTCCTTTATGCTAGTCCCCCTGCAATGCATCCCTTCTCAGTGCTAGTCCCCCTGCAATGTATCCCCTTCCTCTGTGCTAGTCCTCCTCAATGCAACCCCTTCCTTGGTGCTAGTCCCGCTTCAGTACATCCCCTTGCTCAGTGCTAGTCCCCTGCAATGCATCCCCTTGCTCTGTGCTAGACCCCCTTCAGTGAATCCCCTTGCTCTGTGCTAGTCCCTCTGCAGTGTATCCCTTTCCTCAGTGCAAATCCCTCAGCAGTTCATCCTCTTGCTCTGTGCTACTCCCCTTGCAATGTATCTCCTTCTTCTGTCCTAGTCCACTACAGTGCAACCCCTTACCTCGTGTTAGTCCCCTGGCAGTATATCCCTTTCCTCTGTGCTCTTCTTCCTGCAGTGCACCCCCTTCCTCTGTGCTTGTCCCCCTGCAGTGTATCCCTTTCTTCTATGCTAGTCCCCTGAAGTGCATCCCTTCTGCTGTGCTAGTCCCCTAAAATGTATCCCTTTGCTGTGCTAGTCCTTTCAATTCATTCCTTCCTCTGTGCTAGTCCCCAGCAGTGTATCTGTTTCTCTGTGCTGGTCCCATGCAGTGCATCCCCACATCTGTGCCACTTACCCTGCAATGCATCCCTTCCTCTGTGCTAGTCCTCTGCAGTGCATCCTCTCTACTGTGCTAACCTCCTGCAATGCATCTGATTCTGCTTTGATAGTCCCTACAATCCATCCTCTTCCTCAGTGCTAGTCCCCTGCAGTGCATCTCCTTTATCTGTGCTACTTTCCCAGCAATACGTCCCCTTCATCTGTGCTAATCTTCAGAAGTGGTATCCACGTCCCCTGTGCTGGTCCTACTGCAATGCATCCCCTTCCTCTGTACTAGTCCCCCTGCAATGTTTTTCCTTCCTCTGTGCTAGCCTCACTGCAATGCATCCCCTTCTTCTGTGCTAGTTGCACTGCAATTCATCCCTTTCCTCTGTGCTAGTCCCCCTTTAGTGCATCCCCTTGTTCTGTGCTAGTCCCCATTCAGTGAATCCCCTTGCTCTGTGGTAGTTCCACTTCAGTGAACCACCTTGCTCTGTGCTAGACCTGCTTCAGTGCATCCCCTTGCTCTGTGCTAGATTTCCTACATTGCAACACCTTCCACTATGTTAGTCCCCTTTCAATACATCTCTTTCCTCTGTGCTAGTCTCATTGCAGTGCATTCCCTTCCTCAATGCTAGTCCTCCTGCAATACATCCCCTTCTGCTGTGCTAGTCTCTGCAATTCTTCCTCTTCCTCTGTGTTAGTCCCAATGCATACATCCATTTCATCTCTGCTACTTTCCCTGCAATGCATCCCCTTCATCTGTGCTAGTTTTCTAAATTGGGATCCCCTTCCCTTGTGCTGGTTCCCCTGCAATCTTTTTCCTTCCTCTGTGCTACTCCCCCTGCAGTCCATCCCTCCTCAGTACTAGTTCCCCTGCAATGTATTCCCATCCTCTGTGCTAGTCCTCCTCAATGCAACTCCTTCCTTGGTGCTACTCCCTCTGCAATGTATCCCCTTCCTCTGAGCTAATCCCCCTGTAATGCATCCCTCCTCAGTGGTAGTCCCCCTGCAATGTATCCCATTCATCTGTGCTAGTCCTCCTCAATGCAACCCCTTCCTCAGTGCTAGTCCTCCTTCAGTGCATCCCCTTGTTCAGTGCTAGTACCCCTGCAATGCACCCCCTTGTTCTGTGCTAGCCCCCTTCAGTGAATCCCCTTGCTCTGTGCTAGACCCCCTTCAGTGAATCCCCTTGCTCTGTGCTAGTCCCTCTGCAGTGTATCCCTTTCCTCTATGCTAGTGCCATTGCAATGCATCCTTCCTCAGTGCAAATCCCTCAGCAGTGCATCCTCTTGCTCTGTGCTACTCCCCTTGCAATGTATCTTCTTCCTCTGTGCTAGTCCCCTACAGTGCAACCCCTTACACTGTGTTAGTCCCCCTGCAGTATATCCTTTCCTCTGTGCTCTTCTCCCTGCAGCGTATCCCTTTTTTCTAGGCTAGCTCCTGCAGTGCATCCCTTCTGCTGTGTTAGTCCCCCTAAAATGTATCCCCTTCTGATGTGCTAGTCCCTGCAATTCATCCCCTTCCTCTGTGCTAGTCCCCCTGCAGTGTATCAGTTTCCTCTGTGCTAGTCCCATGCAGTACATTCCCTTCATCTGTGCTACTTTCCCTGCAATGCATCCCCTACATCTGTGCCACTTACCCTGCAATGCATCCTCTTCCTCTGTGCTAGTCCCCCTGCAGTGCATCCTCTTCTGCTGTGCAAGTCACCCTACAATGCATCTGATTCTGCTTTGATAGTCCATGCAATTCATCCTCTTCCACAGTGCTAGTTCCCTGCAATGCATCCCCTTCTTCTGTGCTAGTTGCACTGCAGTGCATCCCCTTCCTCTGTGCTAATCCCCCTTCAGTGCATCCCCTTGTTCTGTGCTAGTCCCCCTTCAGTGAATCCCCTTGCTCTGTGGTAGTTCCCTTCAGTGAATCCTTGTGCTGTGTGCTAGACCCCGTCAGTGCATCCCCTTGCTCTGTGCTAGACCCTCTTCAGTGCACCCCCTTGCTCTGTGCTAGTCCCCCTGCAATGCAACCCTTTCCACTGTGCTAGTACCCTTCAGTGAATCCCCTTGTTCTGTGGTAGGTCCCTTTAGTGAATCCCCTTGCTCTGTGCTAGACTCCTTTCAGTGAATCCCCTTGCTCTCTGCTAAACCCCCTTCAGTGAATCCCCTTGCTCTGCGCTAGACCCCCTTCAGTGAATGCTCTTACTCTGTGCTAGTCCCTCTGCAGTGCATCATCTTCCTCTGTGCTTTCCATGCAATGCAACCTTTTCCACTGTGCCAGTCCCCCTTCAGTTAATCCCCTTGCTCTGTGGTGTCCCCCTTAAGTGAATCCCCTTGCTCTGTGCTAGTCCCCCTTCAATGAATCCCCTTGCTGTCTGCTAGTCCCTTTCAGTGAATGCCTTACTCTGTGCTAGTCCCTCTGCAGTGCATCATCTTCCTCTGTGCTTGTTTCCCTGCAATGCATCCCTTTCTTCACTGCTAGTCCCCCTGCAATGCATCCTTCCTCAATGCCAATCCCTCTGCAGTGCATCCCCTTAATCTTTGCTACTTTCCTTGTAATGTATCCCCTTTCTCTGTTCTCATCCCCTACAATGCAACCCCTTCCTCTGTGCTAGTGTTCTGCAATGTTTCCTTCCTCTCTACTAGTCCCCCTGCAATGCATCCCCTTCCTCTGCGCTAGTTCACCTGCAATGCACCCTCTTCCTCAGTGCAAAGCTCACTGTAAGGCAACCCCTTCCTCTGTGCTAGTCTCCCTTCAAAGCATCCCCTTCCCCCACCAAAGACCCACCATCCTAGAAGGGCAAGAGTAGCTCTCCAGCCCCCTCTAGCTGCTGGAGGTCTGCCTCTGAGCAAGTAAGGGGTCTACTGAGAAATATAGGATATTCTTGTCTCAGAACAGGACAATCAGGAGCTTAAAGGGCACACAGGTATAAAATAAGGGGAGAGAGAAGAAAAAAAAAAAACAGAGGAAAGAGTAAGGACTGAAAACAGTTAAGGGGCCAGAAATAAGACGAGATGGGAGTGGTGCAGTGCAGTGGCTGTGGAGCAGCAGTCTTCCGGGAGACTTTCTGGAGGATGCAGTGTTGTCCCATCTACAGGCACCTCTCTGGGCTGAGGGAGGAGGTTGCTCATCTCCAGGCTGAGTTGGCCAGGATTTGTGGGACCTCTTCTTCCATCCAGGGACCACCAGTGCCACTGCCGTTGCCTCAGAGGTTGCCAAGAAAGAGGAGCAGTTGGACCACAGTGGGCTCAGAGAGGTTGAGGGTGGTGGAACAGAGGTGCATCCCTCCAGTTGTACCTCTCCACACCCTATGCCATTCTGGCAAAGTGTGGTTCCTCTATGGAGGCACCCAGTGGAGACCAAGGAGGATGCTGGGAACCTCCACAAAGGAGACCCACAGGAGGGTGGCAGGGGACCCCACAGGGGAAGGAAACAACTCCTGGTGGGGGACTCCATCATTTGGAAGGTAGAACTGGGGGAGGAAGGGGAGAGGGAGGTAAGGTGCCTGCCTGGTGCCATGGCTTGGAGGGACAGGGAGCGAATCCTCAGGATTGCTGGAGCAGCTGCACAGGGGAAGGAGCTGGATGTCATTGTCCATAGTTACAAATGGCCTGGCTAAGAAAGGGATTAGAGAAGTGCAAGAAGAGTTTGTGGAATTGGGGAGGGGCCTTAGACAAGTAGCACGCATGGTAACCTTCTCGGAGGTGTTGCCCATGTATGGCGTAGGAGAGGCTAGGGTGTTCCACACCATGGGATTCAATCAGTGGTTGAAAAACTGGTGTGGAGCTCAGGGATTTGGCTTCACTGGGGACTGGGGGTCCACCTGGAGTGATGCAAGCTTATACTGGCATGATGGGCTGCATCTGTCCAGGAGGGGAACGAGGAGCCTAGGTGATAGGCTTAAATGCTTCATTGGCAAGCATTTAAACTAGCCAAGGGGGGAGACACTGAAAAGGAGCAGAGAAATCCTAGCCCCCCCCCCACAAAAAGCCTCGGTAGTAAGTGTGGTAAACACCAACATAGAGACGTCAATAGGGAGAAGCGCAGGGGTAAATGGAGAAAGTGACAAACGCAGTAAGAACAGGGATGGGTCAGAAAGGGGTAAGGCCATCAAGAAATGGAGGGTAATGAGTACCAACGCCCGTAGTCTGGGCAACAAGCTCCCTGAGCTGGCGGCCTTGATGGAAGAGGGATGCCTGGATATCGTAGCAGTCACAGAAACATGGCACACAGAGAACCTTTACTGGGATGTTAACATACCAGGATACATAATCTACAGGAGAAACAGGCAGGGGAGAAGAGGGGGAGGAGTAGCTCTCTATGTAAAGGAAGGGATAAAAGCAACTGAACAAAAGAGTAAACAGGCAGGAGAGGAGGCACTGTGGGTCACCTTGGAGACTGGAAAGGCACCCAATCTGCACAGGGTTGTGTACAGACCCCCATGTCAGGGGGAGGGAATGGACAATGATATGATAGAAGGCATTCTTAGGATGGTAGAGAAAGGGGAGATACTGTTGATGGGAGACCTGAATATGCCAGATGTTAACTGGAGCACATTTGCTGCTGCCACATCCAAGAGCAGGGCCATTCTTGATGCCCTACAGGTGGCAGGCCTCAGACAGCTAGTTTCAGAACCCACTCGTGAGGGAGCAATCTTAGACCTCGTACTCTCAAATGGAGGCAGAGAGAGGATCTCAGATCTAGAAGTGGGTTGCCATCTAGGAACAAGTGACCATCAAACAGTGTGGTTCATGTTAAACTCAGCTACAGAGTCAGGCCATGCAAAAGTGAGGGTACTGGACTTCAGGAGGGCTGACTTTGGCGAGATCGGAGAGTGCCTCAGAAAAGCACTAGCAAACAGGCTAGAAGGAGATGTGGAGCAACAATGGGGAATCATCAAAACTGCCATCACAGAGGCAACAAGCCTTTGTGTGAAGCAAATAAACAAATCAAATGAAAGAAAAGCCACTATGGTTTCTCAAAAGAGGTGACTGTGAAAGTCAGGAAGAAAAAAGATAGTATCTGGAAGTATAAGGAAACACAGAAGGAGCAGGACAGACAGCTGTACCAGTTAAGGCAGAAGGAAGCAGAGAGGGAATTCAGAATAGCAAAGGCCCAAACTGAGGAAAAGATAACCAACTTGGTTAAGAAGGGGGATAAAACCTTTTATAGGTACATCAGTGAGCATAGAAAGACAAAGGGAGGGATAGTGAGGTTGAATAGAATGAATGGTGGGTGGGCAGAGGGGGACAGTGAAAAACCAGGGATGCTGAATGAATATTTCTGCTCAGTATTCATAAAAGAGGAGATGGAAGTGCCTAATCCAATTAACAGAAGCACTCTTGATAGGGGGGTCGATCTCAGTCCTTTCACAGAAGAAAGGGTTCTGCAAGAACTCCTAAAACTGAAGGTGGACAAAGCAATGGGGCCTGACGGAATTCACCCTAGAATTCTAAAAGAATTAAGGGGGAAACTAGTGAAACCTCTGGCTACTCTTTTTAATAAATCATGGGAGGATGGTGTGGTACCCGAGGACTGGAGGAAGGCGGATGTGATTCCCCTTCATAAAAGTGGGACCAAGACAGAGGTAGGAAACTACAGACCTGTCAATTTGACCTCTGTGGTAGGGAAAGTGATGGAGTCACTTCTGAAGGAAAGAATTGTTGAGTACCTAGAGGCCAGTGGGGCACAGGACCCAAGGCAGCATGGGTTCACAGTGTAAGGTCATGCCAGATGAATCTAATAGATTTCTTTGATTGGGTGACCAAAGTAGTAGACCAGGGAGGGGCTGTGAACATGGCCTACCTAGACTTTAGCAAGGCATTGGACACAGTCTCACACAAAAGATTAATAGTTAAATTAACCAGCCTGGGAGTGGGTCCCCGGGGTGGTAGCCTGGGTAAAACATTGGCTGGACAACAGGACACAGAAGGTAATTGTAAATGGAGTCCACTCTGAAGAAAGAGGGTTACTAGTGGGGTACCGAGGGTTCAGTACTGGGTCCAGTCCTTTTTATTGTCTTCATAAGTGACATTGCAGAGGGACTGGAAGGAAAAGTATGCACTCTTTGCAGATGACACAAAGATCTGCAACAGGGTTGATACACAAGAAGGCATGGAAAGGACGAGAAGGGACTTGGCAAGGTTGGAGAAATGGTCAGAAGTATGGCAGCTTGATTCAATGCAAAGAAGTGCAAATAATGCACCTGGGAACAAGAACCAGGAAGAATACACAATGGGGGAGGAGGTAGTAACAACAACAAAAAGGAAAGGGACCAGGGGTAATCATATCAGAGATGACCTTAGGTTAGCAAGCAATGTGAGAAGGCAGTAGGGAGGGCTGGGGTATACTGGGATGCACAGGGAGAGGCATCACCAGCAGAAAACAGGAAGTTGTTATCCTCTGTACAGACAATTGGTGAGACCCCATCTGGAGTACTGCGTCCAGTTCTAGAGACCCCACCTCCGAAAGGACATAGACAGGATAGAGGCAGTCCAGAGGAGGCAACTAAAATGGTGCAGGGTCTGCAGAGAAGCTGTAATGAGGAGAGAGACTAAAGGAGCTTAATATGTATACCCTTGAGGAAAGAAGGAGAGGGGGAATGATAGAAACTTTAAGCACCTCAGTGGAATCAACAAAGTCCAAGAGGGTAGCATCTTTCAGAAAAAGAGACGGCAAGAACAAGGGACACAATTTAAAGATAGAGGGGAGGTTCAGGAGCAATGTGAGGAAGTATTATTTCACAGAGAGGTAGTGGATGCATGGAACAGCCTTCCTGAGGAGGGTGTGGGGTCTAAAACTGTGGGAGAATTCAAAAATGCATGGGACAGACATAAGGCAATTCTTGTGGGGGGTAGGAAGAAATAGGCTGTTGGTTAACTAGGATCTGCAGCCTATCCTGTAGGTAGGGAAATGGGCAGACTAGATAGGCCAAGCGGTCCTTATCTGCCATCAAAGTCTATGTTTCTATGTTTCCTCTCTACTAGCCCAGCTGCATTGCATCCCCTTAATAAGTGCTAGTTCACTTGCAATGCGTCCTCTTCCTCTGTGCTAGTCCCCTGCAATACATCCTTTTTTTCAGTGCAAATCCCCATACAGGGCATCCCCTTCCTCTGTGCTAGTCCCCCTGCAATGCATCCCCATCATCTGTACCAGTTCCCCTGCAACGCATCCCCTTAATCTGTGCTAGTCACCCTGTTATGCATCCCCTTTCTCAGTGCTAGTCCCTTGCAGTGCATCCCCTTCCTCTGTGGTAGTCCCACTTCAGTGAATCCCCTTGCTCTGTGCTAGTCCCTCTTCAGTGAATCCCCTTGCTCTGTGCTAGACCCCCCTCAGTGAATCCCCTTGCTCTGTGCTAGATCCCCTTCAGTGAATCCCCTTGCTCTGTGCTAGTCCCTCTTCAGTGAATCCCCTTGCTCTGTGCTAGACCCCCTTCAGTGAATCCCCTTGCTCTGTGCTAGTCCCTCTTCAGTGAATCCCCTTGCTCTGTGCTAGACCCCCCTCAGTGAATCCCCTTGCTCTGTGCTAGATCCCCTTCAGTGAATCCCTTTGCTCTGTGCTAGACTCCCTTCAGTGAATACCCTTGCTCTGTGCTAGTCCCTCTTACATAGAAACATAGAATTTGATGGCAGATAAGGACCGCTTGGCCCACCTAGTCTGCCCATTTCCCTACCTGATGGATAAGCTGCAGATTCTAGTTAATCAACAGCTTACTTCCTTCTACCCCCCACTAGAATTGCCTTATGCCTGTCCCATGCATTCTTGAATTCTCCCACTGTTCCTGACTCCACAACCTCCTCAGGAAGGCTGTTCCATGCATCCACAACCCTCTCTGTGAAAAATACTTTCTAACATTACCTCTGAGCTGTCCCCCATCTTCAAATTGTGCCCACTTGTTCTTGCACATCTCTTCTTCTGAAAGATACTACCCTCTTGTACTTTGTTAATTCCCTTGAGATACTTGAAAGTTTCTATCATGTCCCCCCTCTCCCTCCTTTCCTCAAGGGTATACATATTAAGCTGCTTCAGTCTCTCCTCGTAAGTCTTCTGGTGCAGACCCTGCATCATTTTGGTTGCCCTCCTCTGAACAGCCTCCACTCTGTCTATGTCTTTGCGGAGATGGGGTCTCCAGAATTGCACAGAGTACTCCAGATGGGGTCTCACTAACTGTCTGTACAGAGGGATAACAACTTCCTGTTTTCTACTGCTGATACCTCTTCCTATGCATTCCAGTATCCCCCCAGCCCTCCTTACTGCCTTCTCACATTGCTTGCCCACCTTTAGGTCATCTGATACAATTACTTCTAGATTTCTTTCGATTTTTGTTGTTGTTATTTACTCACCCCCCATTGTGTACTCTTCCCCTGGGTTTTTGTTTCCCAGATGCATTACCTTGCACTTCTTCGTATTGAATCTGAGCTGCCATATAGTTGACCATTCCTCCAATCTTGCCAAGTCCCTTTTCATTCTTTCCACCCCACCTTGTGTATCAACCCTGTTGCAGATCTTTGTGTCATCTGCAAAGAGACATACCTTCCTTCCAGGTGCTCTCCAATGTCACTTATAAAGACATTAAAGAGGACCGGTCCCAGTACTGAACCTCATGTACACTGCTAGTTACCCTCCTTTCTTCACTGTGGACTCCGTCTACTATTACCCTTTGTGCCCTGTTGTCCAGCCAGTTTTATATCCAGGCTACCACCTTGGGACCCACTCCAAGGCTGGCTAACTTGTATATTAATCTTCTGTGTGAGACTGTGTCAGATGCCTTGCTAAAATTTAGGTAGGCCATATCCACAGCCCCTCCCTGGTCTACTACTTTGGTCACCCAGTCAAAGAAATCTGTTAGGTTTATTTGACATGACCTTCCTGCTATGAAACCATGCTGCCTTGGGTCCTATGCCCCACTGGCCTCTAGGTACTCAACATTTCTTTCCTTCAGAAGTGATTCCATCATTTTCCCTACCACTGAAGTCAAACTAACTGGTCTGTAGTTTCCTGCCTCTGCCCTGCTCCCACTTTTGTGAAGTGGAATCACATTTTCCCTCCTCCAGTCCTCAGGTACCACCCCATCCTCCCATGATTTGTTAAAGAGAGTAGTCAGTGGTGTTACTAGTTCTGCTCTTAGTTCTTTTAGAATTCTTGGGTGAATCCCATCAGGCCCCATTGCTTTGTCCACCCTCAGTTTCAAAAGTTCTTTCAAAACCCTTTCTTCTGTGAATGGACTGGTATCAACCCCCCTATTCGGAGTGTTTCTCTTGTTTGGTTTAGGTACCTCGCCCTCCTTTTCCGTTGTGAATACTGAGCAGAAATATTCATTCAGTATCCCTGCTTTTTCACTGTCACCCTCTGCCCACATTCCCTCCCCTTTATTAAGTCTCTGTGTACCTCCCATGGTCTTTCTTCACTCCCTAAGGTACCTATACAAAGTTTTATCCCCCTTCTTAACAGAGTTGGCTATCTTTTCCTCAGTTTGTGCCTTTGCTATTCTGACTGCCTTCCCTGCCTCCTTCTGCTTTAACTGATAAAGTTATCTCCCCTGCTCCTTCTGTGTTTCCTTATATTTCCTAAATGCTATCCTTTTTTCCTTAACCGTCCCTGCCACCTCTTTTGAGAACCATAGTGTTTTTTCCTTCGTTTTGTTTAGTTGATTTGCTTCACACAAAGGCTTGTTGCCTCATGATAGCTGTTTTGATTATGCCCCATTGTTCCTCCACCCCTCATTCTTGCCCATTTGCTAATGCTTTTCTGAGGCACTCTCTCATTTTCCCCAAAGTTAGCCTTCCTAAAGTCCAATACTCTTGTTTTTGTATGGCTTGACTCTATGGCTGTGTTTATTGTGAACCACACTGTTTGGTGGTCACTTGTTCCCAGATGGCTACCCACTTCTAAATTCTTCAGTGAATCCCCTTGTTCTGTGCTAGACTTCCTTCAGTGAATCCCCTTGCTCGGTGCTAGACCCCCCTCAGTGAATCCCCTTGCTTTATGCTAGACCCCCCTTCAGTGAATCCTATTGCTCTGTGCTAGACCCCCTCAGTGAATCCCCTTACTCTGTGCTAGTCCGCCTTCAGTGAATCCCCTTGCTCTGTGCTAGTCCCCCTTCAGTGAATCCCCTTGCTCTGTGCTAGACCCCCTTCAGTGAATCCCCTTGCTGTGTGCTAGACCCCCCTCAGTGAATCCCTTTACACTGTGCTAGACCCCCGTCAATAAATCCACTTGTTCTGTGCTAGATACCCTTTAGTGAATCTTCTTGCTCTGAACTAGACTTCCTTCAGTGAATCCCCTTACTCTGTGCTAGACCCCCCTTCAGTGAATCCCCTTGGTCTGTGCTAGAGCCCCTTCAGTGAATCCCCTTGCTCTGTGCTAGACCCCCCTCAGTGAATCCCCTTACTCTGTGCTAGTCCCCTTTCAGTGAATCCCCTTGTTCTGTGCTAGATCCACTTCAGTGAATAATCTTGCTCTGTGCTAGTCCCTCTGTAGTGCATCCCCTTTCTCTGTGCTTCTTCCCCTGCAACATGTCTCTTTCCTCGGTGCTAGTCCCCCTGCAATGCATTCTTTCTCAGTGTTAATCCCTCTGCGGTGTGTCCCATTGCTCTATGCTACTCCCCTTGGTATGTATCCACTTCCTCTGTGATAGTCACCTACAATGCAACCCCGTCCTCTATGCTAGCCTTCTGCAATGTTTTTCCTTCCTCTCTACTAGTACCTCTGCAATGCATCCCCTTCCTCTACACTTGTCCCTTTTGCAATTCAATTCAATTTAGTTAAGTTCTCTTTATTTATAAAAAGCCACTATTCCAGAAGATCATAGTGCCCTAACAATTAAAATTCAATAAAAACATAAGAATAATATTCCTAGTACAAATAACATAATTAAAGTGAATCACAAAAAGTGAGTTCAAACAAATAAGTTTTCAGAGCAGTTTTAAAGATCTCCACAGTCAGGCACTCTCGTATCCGACGAGGTAGAGAATTCCACAGGTTGGGGGCTGCAAACATAACAGCCTGGGATCCAGATGTCTTCAACCGAACCCTGGGAACCTCTAGCAATCCCTCGTCAGCAGAACAGAGTGGTTGAGGGGGCAGTAAGGTTACAGAAGCTCTTACAGATAGCCCGGTCCCTGACTGTGTTGGGCCTTTTAGGTCAGCAAACCGACCTTGAAAGCGATCCGCCACTGAACTGGCAGCCAGTGCAGTTCGCACAGCACAGGTGTAATATGACTGAATTAAGATGGCCCAATCAACAACCTGGCCAAAGCATTCTGCACCAGCTGCAGGTGGCTGATATCAACCCCAGGAAGCCCTAGGTATAGGGAGTTACAGTAGTCAAGGCGGGAGGTCACAAAGGCGTGGATCAGTGTTGGAAGGTCATTGGATGGAACAAGGTGCTTAATCTGGGCAACATTCCTCAGATGGTAAAAAGGGGATTTGACAACGGCCAACACCTGTGAATGAAGCGTCAGCTGATTGTCAAATATGACACCCAGATTTCGTGCCCGTTCAGAGGTCAGCAGCTGGCTGTCCCTGAGCCAAAGCCCGGAGGCATTGCCAGCTGCCAATCCCCCAGTCCAATGACCTGGATCCACTACCAACACCTCAGTCTTGTCAGGATTCAACTTCATCCAGCTGTCATTCATCCAGTCCTGTATCTCGTCGAGGCAGTTGTTAAACACCGAGACCGCACTATCCTGCTCGGGAACAAAGGACAGGTACAGCTGGGTATCATCTAGATAACAGTGAAAACCCAGCCCATACCTCCTTACAATGTCTCCCATTAGCAGCATATAAACCGTGAACAACATAGCGGACAACACAGAGACCTGCAGGACCCCACATGGCAGTGAGAATGAGTCAGCGGAAAAAATCTCTGACACCACCCTCTGAAATCTGCCAGAGAGGAAGGATTGAAACCATCTGAGGACTATCCCAGAGAGGCCACAGATGAAACGAAGGCACTCCAGCAGCACCCCATGGTCCACGGTGTCAAATGTTGCAGACAGATCGAGACGAACCAAGACGGAATGGCTCTTCCAATCTCTCGCTATTAGGAGATCATTGAGCACCTGACAAGGGCAGTCTCCATGCTATGCCTCTTCCAAAATCTGGACTGGAAAGGATCATAGATTTCATGGGTGGTATGGTGATTCTCCAGTTGCAGCGTGACCACCTTCTCAATAACCTTCCCCATGAAAGGGAGGTTAGAGACTGGTCTGTAGTTAGCAGGACAGTCTGGGTCAAGAGAGGATTTCTTAAGGAGGGCTGTCACCACTGCCTCCTTCAAGGAGTTTGGAAACTTACCCAACTAACGAACACCAGACTATCTCTGCAAGGACCAGGCCGATGACATCAAGACACCCCATTAAGAGGCGAGTTGGACCTGGATCCAAACTACAGCAGGTCGGCTGCATACTCTGGACAATCCACATGATCTCCACGATCTCCAGCCGGTTGAAGTTGGACCATCAAAACCGAGGAGAAGCAACCTCACACCGACCGCTGTTAACCCCAGTAGAGAGAGCCAATCGAATCTTGGACCTGATGTTGGCCATCTTATCAGCAAAGAAGCAAGCAAACTCGTCACACTTCTCCTGTGAAAATGCTCTTCGAACTTGCAGACAGGCTGGATTGCGCAGTCTGTCCACCGTTCGAAAGAGCTGAGCTGGTCGATTCTGAACTGTGGCAATCTTCCCGGACAGGAACTCTGCCTTCTTATGAGAGATTGCTGATTAATAGTTTCTCTAATGGTCTACCAATCTAAGTTTGTCAGCATCAAGGCCCGATTTCTGCCAGCATCGCTCCATCCTTCGACCCACTTGCCTCAACTCCCTCAAGGTCTCGTCAAACCAAGGGGACTGAGGGGGAAGGGTGAGAGGGCAAACATGGACAGGAGCAATAGCACCCAGAGCCCCATCACAGCCCTATTATAGACCATTAACAGGTTATCCGGACCCGTGCTTGCACTTGGTAATCCCGATAGGTCCAGCACCACTGATAGGCCATCTGGGGTCACACCCCTCAAAGGGCGGTACCAGACCATTTCCACAGGGGGGAGGCCTATAGGGGAGAAGCATGGCAATTGAGCCTTATAGTCATAGCCCTGATTTTTCTGCGGCACTTTGGAGCAAAGTTCTGAGGCAGGGTTCCCATTTGCTGCAGAACTTCTGCGGCAATAGATGCCTATTTCTGCGGCAATTCTGCAGCACAATTTTACCCTAATTTTTATACTTTTTTGTTTTGTTTTTCACTGTATTATTTATATTTTTTGTATTATTTTTATTCACCCATTAACTGTGTAGCCAGACCATGGAGATTATTTTCTTTATCATATCAACTGGATTTCATGTTATTATTGCCTTTGGAGTATGATAACCTGAAACCTGGTTGATATGCATTTTTAACACACAAGTAATCCGGTTGATATTTATGGTCAGCAGTAATTATATATTTAGAATTAATAATGAGTTGCCTCGAACACAACACACACACACACGCACACACACACACACACACACACATACGCAAGCTGTTTATTGTTTTCCTACATCTTTTTATGTATATAAACTTATGTTTAATATCTCAGGGTTGTCACATTGGTTCATGTAGAGACAGACAGATATAGGATAGATAGAGAGATAGATAAACACACAGACAGAGTGGAGTATTTTATTAAACGAATGTAAAAGGGATATCACCCAGAGGCTAGTAGAGGAAATGCTTGTTTATATGTATTTTAAGTTATGCCTGTGGAGCACAGTATCAATCAATCAATGAATTTATTGTTCGACCAACAGTTTTTACAAATCACAAACATAAATAGACTAACAAAAAAACAATACCAAACGTTATCAGTGAGCATCAATCAGTTAATGAACCTAGTTAATTTCTAAATTAATGTTAAACAATAATAATCTTCAGTAGATCTCATTCAAGTATATTACAATGTCATATTTTTAGTAATCTAATTGGACATTTGGATAGCTAGTTATCACTCCTCATTAAGAATTTGTTTACATAAAAACAAGGACTCACTTTGCATAAAAATTAAGTTAGAGAAACAGGAAAAAGATAAAACTTACGTCTTGTTTACACTTAAATGTGCACTGTCAGAGCTCCATATTCATACAAAATACTTTTAGGTTGTACCTAAAAGAGCCCAAAGCTCTTTCCGTTATCTTGGATAAATCTCTACTATTTTAAAGTACAGCCCCCCCCCCCCAAGTAAGGAGTAGCTGGGAACATATCTTATCTAAATAAAAATTCAAAAGCAAGGATTCTAGTGGGAGACTTCTTTCTTTCAGTCCGTTTAATTCTAACACATACACTCTGCGATCCACTAGCTTCTTCTGCACCCCAGAAAACCACCTAGTCTGATTTCTACTCACATTCCAGCACTTCACTCTCACTAGGCAGTGTCCATCCATCAGGAAAAACACCAGCACATCTATTGAGTTCTTTCAGTGCCTCGAGCTGAATTCTGAAGCGAACTGAAACTGCTGGACTACACTGAACTGAATGGCAGACATGCGATTCAGTGCCCAGAGCACAGTACTGATGTATTTATTCATTTACTGTATTGGGCTCTGACCGCTACATGGGTAAAAAAAAACAAAAAAACAACTGTAGCACATCTCAACATTGCTGGCATCCTCCATGCTATGGACACAGTGGGATATTTTATAAAATAAATGTAAAAGGGATGTACTCAGAAGGCTAGGAGGGGACGTGCGTGTTGTGATGCATTGTAAGCTAGGCGTGTGAAGCACAGTATTCATTTATTTATATATTACTTCATCTATTTAATTCTCTGCTTTGTGTTAAAAAGAGAAACTGTGATGCGCTACTGTGGATCTCTGGGGCTTAGGGCTCGCTACTGCTGTTGGCAAGAAAACACGAAAGATTTTTTTTAACGGAAGCCTCCCTAGCTCTGCATGGGCTCCGACCTGCTACAGGGGTAAAAAAAAAACCTTTCATGTCCTCGCCTTGCTGGCATCCTACATGCTAAGGACACAGTGGGCATTTATTTATTAAATACATTTAAATGGGACAGTGTGGCTGCTAAACAGTGCAAAGGGTGCAAGAGTCGAAAATAAAGCAGCAGTACCTGTAGCCCAAAGTGGTTTCTGACTATTTTGGACTACCGCCAGTTTCATTCCTTTCCTTTCTGTTGGCACTCAGACGTCTCATGCTGACAGCAACAGCCCAGACCCCAGGCACCCCTGAGACACAGTAGTTGGGGGGCAGAGGTAGAGAGCACTCATGGACTATACGTACAACGTTTGCAATGCTTTGCAGTTGTGCTCAGCAGCACTCCAAAGGGGGGGGGTCAGAGCAGATCTTCTTGTAACTGTAAAACAGCATTGGCTGTTTTATTCATTACTACATGTTATTAAGCAGAAGGCCTTTTATAATTAGTAGTATTACCCTGGAAGAGCACATTAGATAAATCCAAAGCTGAAAAGTTTTTTTTTTTACCAGAGATTTTATTCTTTGCATAGCAGAGGTTTAATTTTTCACCAGCGTCTGGTAACACTGTTAAACAATATGTGTATTTGGGAGTGTAGTTTCTAATAGTGGAATGTGAGGAAAGCAAGTCAAATTTCAAATTACCCACTCAAAATGGGACTCGGCATAACTCTGTTATAGCGCGAGCCATCATCAAACCGAATTCCGTGGTGTTCCACGGATGGTACAAAGTTCTGCACTTGGAAAGGAAATCTGTGGGTGGAGCTCAATTCCATGGCTTTTTCTGCGGATGGCCGCAGCCCTGGAATAGTGGAAAACTCGGGGCCTTGCTTATAGTGTGATGGTCTAACCACCCGACAGGTTCCACCACCAAGTTGGAGGCCTCCATCTCCAGCAGGAAGACCAATGAGTGATCAGAATTATGTATCGCAGAGGCAACTGCTTGTTTGAAGCCCAATGAGGTCATATGTTGGAGGAAGTCCCGATCAAACTGCGAGAGTTCGTCGGCAACCCAAACGTTGAAGCATCCATCACCATCAACCTGCATCCCTTTCCTCGGTGCTAGTCCCCCTGCAATGCATTCTTCCTCAATGTTAGTCCCTCTGCAGTGCATCCCATTGCTCTATGCTACTCCCCTTTGCTATGTATCCCCTTTCTCTGTTCTAGTCTCCTACAATACAACCCCTTCCTCTGTGCCAGCCTTTTGCAATGTTTTTCCTTCCTCTCTACTAGTCTCCCTGCAGTGCATTCCCTTCCTCTGTGCTAATTCACTTGCAATGGATCCCCTTCCTCAGTGCAAATCCCTCTGCGAGGGATCCCCTTCCTCTGTGCTAGTCTCCCTTCAATGCGTCCCCTTCCTCTCCACTAGTCCCATGCAATGCATCCCCTTAATCAGTGCTAGTTCACCTGCAATGCATCTCCTTCCTCCATGCTGGTCTCCTGCAATACATCCTTTTTCTCAGTGCAAATCCACATACAGGGCATCCCCTTTCTCTATACTAGTCCCCCTGCAATGCATCCCCTTGATCTGTGCTAGTCACCCTGTAATGCATCCCCTTCCTCAGTGCCAGTGTCCCTGTAATGCATCCCCTTCTTCAGTGTCAGTGCCCCTTGCAGTGTATCCCCTTCCTCTTGGCTTGTCCCCTGCAGTGTATCCCTTCATCTGTTTTTTTTTTTTTTTTATTTCTTTTTCTCCTCTCGTCCTAGGCCACTAGTACATGGAGTCGTAATGGAACTCCTCCTGCCACCGACTTACCTTCTGCCTAGGGTCCCTCATCCTGCCACGGATTACCCCCCTGGGTGGGGATTGGGGTTGGGCGAAACCCCTGTACCTTAGTGTCTTCTTCGGTAACTACAACAGCGGCAGTTGGTGGCACATCAGGACTGGGTTCGGCGCTCTGTCAACCTGGCTCTGGAGGGTGATTTTCCCTGTTCTGTGGGGACGTTGCTATGCCGTGATGCCAAGGCACAAGCGCCAACATCCACAACATCCTCCCCCCCTTGGTAATGCAACCTCTAGAGGTGATTGGTTCACTGGCCTCCGCCCGTGACCAATCAAACCCCTGAGGTGCTGACGAACTCTCATGCCCCCAGCCTCGGCCAGAGGTCACCGTTCGCCGAGGTGAATCCCCACCCTCCCCCCGGAGAAGGCGAGCTGTTGTGAGATGCTCAGCCTTTCTCCCCCCAGCCAACCCCCGTCGATCCAAGTCCACTCCCGAACCCGGGTCGCTGGCGTGGTGCGAGGTGTGGCATCCAGTGGCTCAACCCTCAGTGCCACTGGGCTGGCCATCCCCTTCATCTGTGCTAGTCCATCTGCAGTGCATCCCCTTCCCCCGTGGTAGTCCCCCTGCAGTGAATTCCCTTGCTCATTGCTAGTCCCCCTGCAGTGCATCCCCTTCCTCTGTATTAGTCCCCCTGCAGTACATCCCCTTCCTCTGTGTTAGTCCACCTGCAGTGCATCCTCTTCATCTGTGCTAGTCCACCTGCAGTGCAACCTATTCATCTTTGCTAGTCCACCTGCAATGCATCTCTTTCCTGTGTACTAGTTCCCCTTTAGTGCACTCCCTTCTTCAGTGGTAGTCTCACTGCAGTGCATCCTCTTCTACTATAATAGTCCCTTGCAATACATCCCCTTCTTCTGTTCTTCTTACCTGCAGTTCATCTCCTTCCTTGCTGCTAGTTCTCCTGCAATGCATCCTCTTCATTAGTGCTGTTCCTTCTGCAGTGCATGCCCTTCTTGCATGCCAGTTCCCTGCCCTGCATTCCCCTTCTTCTGTGTAAGTCACTGTGCAATGTGTTCCCTTCCTCTGTGCCACTTCCCTTGCAATGTATTTCCTTCTTCTGTGTAAATCCCCCTGCAATGCATCCTCTTCCTCTCTGCTGGTCTTCCTGCAACATGTTCCCTTCCCCTGTATTACATCCCTTTTCTCTGTGCTAGTCCCCTGCAATGCATCCTCTTTCTCTGTGCAAGTCCCCCCTATAATGTATCCCCTTCCTCTGCTGTGTCTACTTTTTTAACTAATTAAGCATGTTCCGCAAACTATAGCAGCCTGTTCTAGTGATGTGGATATGATGTTCTAGCCACACTTTCTGGCAGTTGCTTTTACCTTTAAGACTCCACTGGAACATCTTCACGCTGGCTCCTCCCACCCAGGCGGTAACTTCCTCAGCTCCGACCAGTGATGCCAGATCTTCCTTTCCGCTGGAAGAAGCAGGTTCCCTCCTTATCGCTCTCAAGCTGAGTAGACTCTTTGCTGTTTAATCTATGGATTTCCTTCCAATTGCAATAAAAAACTTTGTCTTCAAGTTTGTTCTTCTTGACCACGATGGACGACAGTTTGGTTCCAGTGATGCCTCTGTGGGCAGAAGATGTCCCAAACAGATTTGCACACAACGTGTGTGTACTGCCTGGGCCACAATCACAATCCCCAGGCCTGCAACATCTGTCGAACTTTTCATCCTTCCATTCTTGAGGACGGTCATGCCTGCTTGACTTTAGGCCGTCCAAGCAAACAGAACCTGCCGGTCAAGTTTAAGGACACCCAATGGGTGGTCTCCGCAGCTGCGGGGTCCACCGAACAGTTAGCAACTTTCAAGGAGGCGGCAGCCCAGGCCGTGGCTCAGTCCTCCTCAGCTTTGGCCTTTTGCCAGTCTCTTTGGGTGCTTCCTTTTCGGGGGGTTTCAAGGACTTGTGCCAAGCTCTCCCATCTCATGGCCAGGGCCCCTTGTTGGCACACAAGTCCAAGCCTAAAAAAAGAGGCCAAAAAACAGTCTTGCCATTGATCATGGGATTGGGAATGCTCTTGCTCCTGGGCATCTGATTTCCGCACTTCACCAGATCCAACTTCAGCCAAATCTTCGGCCCAGGCTGCTGGCTCTATGGTAAACCCATCAGGCCAGTTGGCTGAGATGCTAGTCGATCTTCCAGCCGAGATCTTTATTGAGCCAGTCGATCTTTGTCCTGGACTCTGATCCTGACTCAGATGCAGGAACAGACAGATCAGTCTACTGACCTGCCGCCTCTTGTTATCAACCAGGAACCAGAGGTGCCCCAGCCCTTGCCGGCACCCTCCGAGGCCCACCACCAGTCCCCCCGGTGGTCGAGGTCCCAGTCTTATTTTTGGGGGTCGAGTGGCTCACGTTGACATCAGCATTCCCACTCTAGATGCCCAGAAAGCAGTGCCACCACTATTCTTCATCCTCATCCTCCTCTGGTGAGGAGAGACTTTGGTGCAAGTTGCGTCAACACCATGAGGATCTCAGTGGCAACAGCTGGTGTTTGCCGATATGAAGCCTATACTGGCTCCAATCTCAGCCATCACCTGACTTTTGCCACAAAGACTGAAGCCTTTTCTGCCTCAGGAGCTGACCAAATCAGTCCCGGTTTGGCCTACCCAAGTGTCTCCACCAATTCTGGTGGAGCCACCACCTAAACAACCAAAATGCAGCACTCTGACCATGCAGTCTCAGCCAGCTTCGGGTCCTCCCCATCGTCTGTTGGTCACCGTCACCCCTGACCATCCACGGAGGGTCAGCAGGGATTCAGGTGGTCAACCCCTCTTTGATGACTCCTCAGAGTCTGGGGGTTTCTCCTTACATTTCTGTCTGATGGACATGGAGTTGGCTGAGGGTCTCTCAACGAATGAAGGTCCTACCTCCTTCACAGGCCTTCTCTGCCTGATCTCAGAATTCACGAGTCTTAAGATGGAGCCCATTCAGAAAAGGGCTTGGTACCCTGTCATTGAGATCTTTTTTTTTTTAATTGAATATACTTTAAGTTTTCACAAGAGAAGATACATTACAATATAATAAAACAGTCCAACCATGAACATATAACACCAAAAACAAATAATGAAAAAAGGAAAGCTACTAACAGTAAACAACCTATCCCACCCACCAAAACCCACCTCCCTCACCCTCCCAGTCCAGAAGATCAACAGAAGTTGAAGAAATTAAATCATAGGCAGCTGATAATACAAATAAAAGGAAAAATGTTAAAAGGGTTGTATACATACATGTCATATTGAAATAACCCTGCAAAGTGCAGTTATCCACACATAAAAGAGGGAACCATACCCACACAATCAGACTCCACAAAGAGACAAGCAATCTCTGTTAAGCAACGATTGCTTAACAGAGATTGCTTGTCTCTGTTAAGCAGCGTTTAGAGTTAATAGAACATATAAGGATTCCCATATTTGCTTAAATTGGGACAATCGATCTGCCATACTAGCAACCATTTTTTCTGCTTATGAAGCAAAAAGAATTTCTCTATACCATTCCAAATTAATAGAAATAACTTGGTCACACCAGTGTCTCAAAATGACTTTTTTAGCACAAGCATATATCAGGGCCATATGCCTACGCAATTTGCCAACTGGAGTGTGACCAAGGATCCTAGGAGGCATACTTCAGGACGAAATGCTGCATCTAGTCCTAAAAGAGGGTCTAGATGTTGTTGTATGATGTCCCAGAAAACAACAATTTTTTCACATTCTCACAAAATATGTTTTGGGGTGCCCTGTTCTTTACCACAGTGTGTACAGAGAGGAAATGCTAGTTTACTCATTTTATGTAACTTAACAGGAGTATAATAAAGATTATGATATATTTGAAATTGCATACAATGGAGTCTATCCTACTTGATATATTTATAGGTACACTTCCAGAGTGAGGCCAGTCATAAGGTTGATTGGTTGGAGGGATGACTTGGTCCCAGTAAATGGTGACCCCCATTTCCCTGTTTGGAAGTAACTCATATAGCTTATTATAAAAAAGGAGATAGCATGTGGAGTGGACACTTTATGTGCCAAACTAAGTATCTGTTGGCCGTACATCTTCGGCCAGGGACCTGTTCCAAAATAGCAATTCAATAGATGAGAGATTTGAAAATATTTAAAATAAAGTTTTTTGGGAATTTTGAATTTTTGTTGCACATCTGAGAACTTTAATAGCAAATCATCCTGGAGCAAATGTTTCACCAAGTTAGCTTCTGGATAGGGTCAAAATGCAGAAGTGAGAGGGTGCCCACCAATTTTAAAATTCAAATTCCCCAGCAAATGTTGTGACGTATTTTTCATGGGGTCTAAGCGGAGAGGAGAACATAATTGTTGGTGTGTATGAAGGGATACATCCAGTGTGGTATCACAAAGTAAACAAGGTAATTTATTATAGGGGATATGCAATAATGCAGTGATATTTATCCTTGACTGTTCACAGAAAAATCTTTCAATGTCTAGCTATTGAGGTATATAATCGGACTTGAGATCATCTAAAGGGTTCCTGTACTACTGGCGGTATCGTGTACTGTGAATAGCCAAATAGTATAAGTAAAACTTAGGAAGACAGAGAACTCCTTCATGCTTGGGCACCATCAGTTTCAAAAAAGTTCCACAAGGTGGCTTACCCTGCCATAGAAAATTAGATGAGATTCTGTAGGGATCTTTAAACCATACTTGTCATAAGGCCTAAGTAGTCATAAGCGGGGGATATAATACCCGAGGCAATACATTCATTTTTATTATACTTACTCTCCCTTAAAAAGAAAGGGAAGTAAACTCCAACAGGCCAGATCTCATTTAATTTGATCGACCAATCCATCTAAATTATAATGCTTCATTTTAGCAGGGGAGGTACTGATATATATTCCTAGATACTTAAGTTTGTCCTTTACCCAGACCAGACCTAAGTGATCCAGACTTGCTCTAACTGTATGGGCATCCATTGGCATTATTTCAGGTTCATGTAAATTTAATTTATAATTGGAAAGAGTCTCGAATTGTTGTATCACTTGAAGGGCAGCAGGCAGGGAGGCTTCTGGATAACACAGATGCAGCAAAATGTCATCTGCATAAACAGATAATTTATATTGTTGCTGTCCAATCAAAATACGTTGAATTTGTGGGGAGACACTGATTTTCCTTATCACGGGTTCTAAAAAGAGATTGAAAAGAGGGCAGAGGGCATCCCTGTCTGGTGCCCTGCGGAGAGACAGCAAATCTGATTTGACCCCATTACATAAAACCGGGGCTGAGGGGTGGGAATATAAGACTTTTACCCATTTAATAAAAGATGGGGGGATGCAATACAAGGGTACAAGTTTAAACAAAAAAAAAACAGGAAATCCTGTCAAAAGCCTTCTCCACATCCAGAGAGACCAATGCTGTGGGGGAAGAGGAATCTCTGAATGCAGATAATAGATGCCTTTAATTTCCTTAGATGATCTGTGGAAAGACTACCCGGGGACAAAGCCCACCTGTTCTGTACTGATCAGAGTGTTCCACACCTTATTTAAGTGAAGAGCTAAACTTTTTGCCAGTATTTTATAGTCAAAATTAATGAGTGAGATGGGCCTATAACTAGTGACTTTTAAGGGATCTTTACCAGGTTTTAATAAAACCACTATGAGGGCTTCAGTCAAAGATAAATCCAAGGTACCACACAAACAAATGTAATTGTATGTTTTCAATAAAACAGGGGCTATGAGATTCTTGAATTTCTTATAAAAATTAGACATGTAGCCATCTGGTCCTGGCACCTTATCCAGTGATAAGGAGTCAATAGCCGTTTCAACCTCAGACAAGGTTAGTGCAGACGCCAAGTAGACTGCTTAGGTTGGAGACAAACATGGTAAGTCAATATCTCAAAAAAAAGGCCTCAAACTGAACAGGGCAGAGAGATTCTACCATAGGAGTATATAACGTTTGATAATATTTCTTAAACTCAACTACGATATCCCAAGGGGAAGTAATCAATTGATCAGAGTTTAAAATAACAGAGAGGATTATACGCTTCACCATCTGAATCAACAAACACAAGGCAAGAAGCTTACCAGCCATTCACCTGGATCAAAATAACAAATTCTAGAGCGTAATATAAGGTGTTCAGTGCGTTCACGCAAAAGATCATTATATCACGTTCTAAGTGATTTTAAACACTGCCAAACACCCTCAGAAGAAGAGGGTGAGAGTTGGAGCTCTAATTGTCAAATTTGGTTTAAATGGGACGATATCTCCTGAGCTTTTTGCTTCTTACGCTTAGAGGAAAGGCGGATCATTTCCCCAAGGAGTGCACATTTCAAGGCCCCCACAACACATCTAATTTAGGCATAAAAGGGGAGTTAGTTTCCAAAAAAGAGGTTATAAATTTATCAATTTGCTCCAGAAATTCAGGGGATTTCAAAAGTTGGTTATTCAACCTCCAGGATTTGTCTGCAACAATTGACGTAGAGAAGCATAGATGTATAAGAACAGGATGATGATCTGAAACTACTTTTGCCCCATAATAACAAAGGCATATACCTGAAAGGTGCCCAATCCCCAGAAAAAAGAAGTCTATCCTAGAAAAAGGGTTATGAGGCAATGAATAAAATGAGTACTGGCGTTGAGACGGATTCAAGACTTGCCATGGGTCAACTAGCCCTGCCGAGTCCATCAACTCATGCAGTGCTAACTGACCCATAGATAAACCCTGCTGACACCCTCGGGTCCTATCCAGATCATTGCAGATTACTGTATTCCAATCACCCACAAATAAAGATTGGAAGGGAGGCCCAAGGTAATTAAGGAATCAAAATAGTCATAAAGAAACCTGGGTCATCTGCTGTAGGTCCACATATAGCTCCCAGGACAACCTCCCTATGACCCAACAGGGTGCAGATCAGTACATACCTGCCCTGGGGATCCAAGATTTCCTGCAACATACGAAATGACACTCGCCTAACAACTAATATGGCAACGACTTGCTTACGTGTATCTATGCCAGTGCAAAAAACTTGACCAACCCAGGATCTCTGTAATAAGGAAAGTTGAGCAGAGGGCAGATGAGTCTCTTGAAGCATCCCAATATCCACCTGTAACCAATGTAAATTAAGTAGAAATTTAGACCATTTAACTGGGGATTGAGCACCTTTAACATTCCAAGAGCAAAAATGATACCCTTGAAACTTGTTTGTTATCTGTCTAAAATTAGCAGCAGTAAGTGACCTCTCTGAAGCACTATAAGCTGACAAAGGTTAGAACCAGAACTAGATCTCTTCCAGAGTAGACTCACCCCCAACCCCCCGAAGCCAAAAAAGCTTCCCTATTATATAAAAACAAAGTCCCATACAAAGTGAACACTATCCATTTGACCCTACCCCTCCCAAGCCCTAATCCTCCCACTGTACCCCATCATAAGTGAAAATGTATTTATTTATCTATTTATTTATTTATTTAAGCCTTTTACCAGGAAGGCATACTGAGCAGGCTACTGCTCAATTCCAGATGCATCCTGGGGGAGGGGTGCTACATACACAGTTGAATGTAAGCAAATACAAAGAATAGCACAAAAACAAAATACATAGTACATAGTACCAGCTAGTGACACACACAATGGATTAGGAAATAATACATGATTAGCATGAGGGAGCAATTGATAAGACTCTTGACAGACACAGTATAAGACTCATTACAATAAAATTTGGTTATGCCAGTAAACATTAAATAGGATGTGCCAGCCAAGGTTGCCACCCTGAGGGCTGTTATATGGCCTAGACATATGAGCAGATAGGGGAGAAGTGATCTAGGAGCATGGAGTTATGATCTGGGGAGGAAGAGAAGTGATGAATGTTTGCTGGGAGGGAGTTCCACAACTTAGGCATGCAGTAGCTAAAGGCTGCCTGTCCTACGGCAGAGGATAGGTGAGGGACAACCAGGGTCCGTGAGTCATTATTTCTGAGTGAATACATTTGAGTGCTTGTGTTGGCTAGGGCAATTGTGAGGTGGGTGGAGCAACTGGGACCAGTACTTGGCCGAGGTCTTGGCACAGTGGGACAGCCTACGATTTTTTAGAGATATAAGGTTCATAGATTGATAGAGGGCACAGTGATGGGTGGAGTAAGGGCAGTTCAGGGCAAAGCGACAAAGCGTGGAAGAGGGGATCCAGTCCGGCTAAGGTGGACTTGGGACCCGCACTGTAGACAACATCCCCGTAGTCAAAGACTGGGAGTATCATTTTCTGCATGATGGCCCTCTGGGCTGAGACTGGGATATTGTCATGGTTGCAGTTAAGTGCACTGAGCCTGGGGTGAAGCTTCTTAAGTATGGAGTCAACATATGCAGAAAAGTTGAGATGCTGATCAAGCCAGACTCTGAGGTACCTGAAGGAGGTACAGGCCTTGAGAGGGGTCCCATCCAGGGTATGGAACAGGATAGGAGAGGGGTGCCTCGAAAGTTGTTGTCTTGTTCCAAAAGTCACAGAGACAGTTTTATTGGCATTGAGGGACAGTCGATTTGAGTGCAGCCAGAGCTGGACCTGATTAAAGTTCGACTGCAATCTGGTCATTACCTCTGTGTCTGAGGGGCCTGATGTATACAGCATGGTATTGTCCACATACATGTGAATGGAGGTGTGAGGGCAGGCAGACGGCAGGTCATTTAGAAAGATGGAGAACAGGAGGGGGCCTAGGATGGAGCCTTGCGGTACCCCAGCAGTGACAGGGAAGGGGGCTGAGATGGCAGAACTAACTGACTGATTAGGACCTACCTACAAGGTACGAGTGGAACCAACTGGTGTCCCAGCTAGACAGCCCAGCATTGGAGAGTTTGGTCAGGAGTAGTGAGTGGGAGACGTGTCAAATGCCTTGGATAGGTCAGTGAAAATGGCAGCTGTGATGTGGCCAACATCCATACCAGTGAGGATGGAGTTAGTGAGCCTGAGAAGGGAGGAGGTGGTTGAGTGGGATTTCTGAAAGCCAGACTGGTAGGGGGTGAAGAAGGAGGAGGAGGAGGAGTCAAGAAAGGGTGATAGATGAGAGAGTACTTGGCACTCTTGGAGTTTTGCCAGAATGGGTAGTAGGAAAATAGGACAGTAATTGCTTAGGTTTGAGGTATCCCCACCCTTGTGAAGGGGGATTATGGTGGCATGTTTCCATTCAGAGGGAACTTCAGCAAGGGATAAGGATAGGTTGAATAGGGCGGCCAGGGGTTTTGCTATGGCGGGGCCTGAGAGGTGGAGCATTTTGGAGTCCAACCCTGTTGGACATTTGCCCTTGTTAGGATTAAGGGTGATCAGTGCATTATATACCTCATCCTGGGTGATGGGCTGAAATAAGAGTGAGTGGGCTGTAGGCGTGGAATTGATGGGGAAGGTGACACTGAGTGGCAGTGTAGAGCGAGGAGAGAGCAGAAGAGTTGCATGGCAATTTGTAAAGTGAGAGTTGAGCTGTGAGGCCACAGCTGGTGGGTCTGTGATGGTGAGCCCACTTACCAGTATGGTAGGAGTGGGGGGCTGTGAAGGAGGACTGAGCAGCGATTTTACTACTTTCCTGAATTTGGCTGGCTGATGTGAGGTGGATTTAAATGAGGCTTTGAAATAGTTAGCTTTTGCTTAGTGGATTTTCCTAGTGCATGCATTGCATAACGTGCAATATAACTGGAGGTCAGTTGGTGAGCTGGAAGTCTTATAGGATTTCCAGGCTTTATCCTTGCTCCTGAGGTGGGCTAGAATTTTGGTTGAGATCCAGGGAAGGTGCACGCCTCTGACTCTGGTATGCCTAATGGGGGTGTGGTGATCCCAGATGGTAGAGAAGTTGGACTTAAAGAACACCAGGGCCTCATCAATGGAGGTGGATCGGCTGAGGGATGACCAGTCGGTATTAGCCAAGTCATTAAGTAGTGCGGAGAGGTCCAGGGACTTGTAGGATCTAGTCATTAGGATTCTGGGAGGGGGAGCTTTAGGTCTGTAGATTTTTCTTACAGAATAGATGCCATGATGGTCACTTAAGGCATCAGGTAGGAGGCCGGAGGTCAGGTTTCTATGAGGGTGTGAGGTGAGGGACCAATCCAGGAGAGTGTGATTCAGTGTTTTGTGGTTTAACCGAGTAGGTTCTGTGATTTGCTGTGCTAGGTTTAGGGCAGTCACTTTGTCACAAAGCTTGGAGTTAGCCGCGGTGAGCCAGTTCTTGTTAAAGTCCCCAAGTATATGGAGCTCACCCTCGGAGGCCAGAGAGTTTAGTGTGCCTAGGTGATCCAATATAGCAGGTGTATTGGAGTCGGGTGCACAGTAGGTGCCTGCAATGAAAATCAGAGTAGAGTGGGGGAGGGTGATTTTTACCATTGGTGTGTGAATGGACTCTGACAGTGGAGACAGAGTGACCTGGGAGAACTGGATTGTGGAGGCAATATACATGGCTATGCCACCGCATTTTTTATTGCCCTTGCGGTCATGTCAGATAAGAGTATACCCAGGTATAGAGAATTCCGAGTCAGTGTTGTGGGACTTCAGCCAGGTTTCAGAGATAATCAGTATCTCTGGCCGGAGGGACATGGCAAGGGGCAGAAGCAGGGTAATTTTATGAAGGAGGTTGCATATATTTAGGTGGATCATTCTTAGGCCTGATGGGAGTTGGATTGGCAAAGTGGGGTTAAGTATGAGATGACGAATAGGTCCAGGATTTGGCTCAACATCCCCTGCTAGGAGTAACAGCAATGTGATCAGGATTTTGGTATTATGCACAGCCCAGTATAGTTTACGGGTGGTGGTATATGGCTTAGTAATAGGAGCTGTTGGCCTCCAAGCAAGGGGGCAATAGGGCTAGGTGGCTAATTTGGAAGGTGGGTGGCAGTAAGGTGGGGCCAACTGATACTGTGTTGAGGTGGCAACCAGGGAGAGTGTCATCCTTGGTAGTGGAGGTAAAAGTGTTATTTGGCAATCTGATGCTTGGTGCCCTACAGCCCAGCAGCTCAGCGTAGGAAGACAGGGGGAGGGACACCCAGGGGATGAGGATAATGATAGAAGATAAGAGAAGAAGTCGCATTGTGGAGGGCAAGCAAAATGAGAGAGATTTTGGTTTGGTTTTTGTTTGTAGTGAGTGTAGTGGCCACTAGTGGTTGTAGGGAATAGCCTGCAAATGGGAAAGTGGGCTGATTGGTTTTAACAAGCATGTGACTTCTCCTATATAAAGAATAGTTTGCCAAGGATGGTGGGGTAGCTGACGCGAAGCGTCAGCGGGGTGTGCTCAGTGCTGAGCTGCTTGCTGAGCTGAGATGCCATACCTGCTTGTTGGGCTGAGTAGCAGGGGGCCAGCTCTCCAATTCGGGGGAGGGCCTTCTGTTCAAAATTCTGCCCTCATGACCTCCTAAATGGGTGAGGAGAGCTGGGGAAAAAAAAGAGGGAGCAGGATTAAGTAAGATTGAAAGAGGGACGGGCTGGCTCTTAACTGTGTCACTTGATTGACTTTCTTATGCTTTAAACCGATCCTAGCAAAGCTTTAAACTTCATTTTAAACTCAGAGTTACAAAAATAACTGCAGACTGCTTTTCAACTCAGTGTTACAGAAAATAAACTATAGACTGCATTTATCTCACTCGGAGATACAGAAATAGCTGCCGCTACACTGTACAGGACAATTGCTTTTTTGAACACTAGTTACAAGTTATCAGTGTCAGTGGCTCAGTAGGTAGCACACTCGCCTCTGAGGCCAGGAGATCAGAGGGCTGTGGGTTCAGTTCCCACATCTGGCACTTGTGTTAATATCCCAGTACTGACACTGTAGTGCAGCATGAGAGGGGTGCTGCACTTCTGAGGTGCCATCTTTCGGATGAGACATTAAACCGAGGTCCCATCTGCCTGGATTGGTGGTAGTTCAGGTGGATGTTAAAAGATCCCATGGCACTTATCGAAAAGAGTAGGGAAAGTTTTATTGAGACAAAAATCATACAATAGTACACAAAGCATAATACAAAACAAAGGAAACACAGGATAAGTATTATACAATCATTCAGGTAACTGCAAAATCAGAGTCAGTGATCCAAGAAGAGCTTTCCAAAGTTCCAAAAGTGTCATATCTGAGTATAGAGTAATCGTTCATGCTGATAAATTTCTTTTAAATCTTGTACAATCTTTTTTCGAGCTCCAAATAGGAGCAGTCCTTGCTGTAAAGAAAACATGCAACGCACCATCCAAATATTCCATTTAATGCAGACAAAAACAAGGTTTAAAGTGCCCTGGTGCCATTTTGACCACTGGGAAGAAAAAACCCCGTATACAAGATTCAGATAAGTAACCTACTGAAGCAAGGGGGTATCCCATGCCTGTGCCAAAAAGGACCACCAATTTTTGATAAAGGAACAGTCAAAAAATAAATGAGGGATAGTTTCAAGTTCTGTAATACATAATAAGCGAGAACACATTCTATCTTGGGACTGCTTATGTTTATGATTTGATTTTACATTAATCTTTTCATGGCATGAAAGCCAATGAAAATCCCACATTTTGGCTGGAACCCTCTTACATTTCCACAATAACAAAAGGGAAGGGAGGTGTTGACCATGACACTTATCGAAGGGTACTGATACAGCACAAACCGTCAGGAGTAATTTCTTAGATAAAACTTTGTGTGAATGATTTAATAACATCTGAACAGACACCTTCCATTGTTTGAGACATAAAAATATATGTTTTATGTAAGTTGGTATACCAACAGTTTGTCTTAACACAGTTAAGGAATTAGTTTCCCATTGATGAAACCAAATCCTGTAAGAGTCATAAAACCAAGGTTACCACCCCCTTTGGGCATAAATCAATAAAGGCCTAAGGTTTGCAGTGAAAAAAATACAAGAAAAAAATAACAAAGGGTTAACCACACAAACGCCACCCTCAGGGATAGGTAAATAAGTGATATTCCGCTTTATCGGGTTTAACCTACTACTCCAAAGAGCCTGAAAAACAGGCTAAAGACAGCAGTTTCTAGCTGTCGTGGAATAGGGAATACATAACTCAGAAAAAGGAAAGTAGAGATCAAATAGTTTTTAATTAAGAAAACACGTTTTTTTCCTCCTATCTGCCCCCGGTTCCAGGAGGCCACCTGAAGTTTACCTTGTTGCAGTTTAACATTCCAGTTAAACAAATCTGAGTCCTGTATCCCAAAAAAATTCCCAAAATGCGAATAGGGCCCTCAACTAAACGTAACGGGCCAATACGGTCTGAGGGGGGAGGTTGCTGAACCGACCCGAATAACCAAACTTTTAGTGTAATTTAAAACAGCACCAGAGAAGTTTCCAAAAATAGAGCACTCACAGAGAGAATGAACCACTGAGGCTGCATCAGCTACAAGAAAACAAACATCATCTGCATATGCGATTACCTTATAAGGCAAGCATAAGGCACAACTAGAAATAGACTGAATCTGAGAATTAGTATTCAGCCGACGGAGCAAAACATCAAGAAAAAATACATATAACTATGGGCTTAAAGGACAGCCCTGATGAACCCCCCCTTTTTATGGGGGATCATGGGTCCTATCCAACCATTCACTACAGGCACAACAGTAGCCGTTCTATAGAAAGCACGAATCCAGCGTACCATAACATCAGGTACATGCAGAAAATGAAGTGCTTTCCATAAAAAATCATGCCTAACCGAATCAAAAGCAGCCTTCTGATCTACGGAAACAACAAGTCCCGAAGCCAGACCTGCATAGCCATGAGAAAATAATTCTCGTAAGATGATCAAATGATCAGAAATTCTCCTTTGAGACACAGAACAGGATTGGGCGGGATGCAAAACCACCTCCGCTATCCTCACCAAACGCTTCACAATAATTTTTAAGAGCTTGAAGTCGGTGTTCAACATACATAAAGGTCACCAATTCTCTAGAGAATGGATATCACCTTTCTGTTTATAAATCTAAATCAAAGTACTCTTAGTAAATTCGAAAGGGAGAGATTCACATGTTAACAGAGAATTAAACATAGATGTAAGTTCTGAGGCCAAATGGTCACCCAGCACCTTATATAAGCCAGCAGGGAGACCATCTGGACCAGGAGTTCTCTGTACAGGTAATGAAGAAATAGCCAGTGTCAAATCCTGCTCCGTGATAGGAGAACAAGCCTGGTCCTGACATAGCTGTGAGGGAGCTGGGATATCAAGGCCACTATACAAAGTTGCACTGTTACCAACCACAGCAGGGAGGGGAGAAAAAAGGGCTGTAGTATACTTCGTTACAATATGACAAATCTCAAGTTTGTGAGGAACATAAGGCCCCTTCTGAATTTAGAAGACACGTCATATTTTTTCGGGCGGACTGACGGGAATTATATTCAAAAGGACAAATAACATCACGTGTTCCAACAGTACAGAATTTATGTTGGTAATAAAGTTGTTGTGATTGCCGTAATTGGAAAGTCAACATATCATATCAGAAAACTCAACCGCTTGAACTTTGGCAGAAATAATTGGTACTGTAGGAGAGGAAAACACATAATCAATACGTGTGGCTAGTTTACCCTTTTGGAAGGTAGGGGTGTGTTGTGTAGTAAAGGAGAGATAAGAGTCCGTTAAGTGGGCGACTCGAACCAATTTACCCAATTCGTGGGAATCACAAAACAGTTTCTTTGTAACAGCAAAGGAGCTCTTATCCTGAAGACTCAGGCCACAACTAAAGTCACCAGCAAACAATACCTGAAAGGAAGTATGCAAATAAGGACGAAGCAAAGTAAATAAAGCTATGTGTTCAGTTTTGATTTGAGGGGCATAAATGTTTATCAGCCGGTAAGGACAGGACCCAATAACAAAATCTATAGTAAGCGCCCTACCAGGGGCTACATCAAACAATTTTAGCAAACGGAAGTTTGGGATATTAATTAATATTCCCAGTTCCGAACAAGAATCCTGACCAATCGACCAAAAAGAAGGACCCAGTAACCAGTCCTGTTGTGCTTGTCGGATCTCATGTGTAGTATGAAGTCTTGTATCCTGTAATAAAATTAAACCCAAAGGCAAAAGCTGTAGAAAGGAAAAAATCAATCTCCTTTTAGCCATACGCTTCATACTATTTACATTAACAGTATGGCAAACAAAGTGAAACATAGCAACAAAAACAAAAAAAAAGGAAAACAGACAAAATACATTTTACAATTTCCTTTTCCCAACCACCTTCTTCCCTTTAAGTTTTACTCTGGCCTTTCGCTTCTGAGAAAGGCCAGTGCCAATTTGCAACTCAAGGTCAATGGTACCGTCAGGGAGAGAAGAAGCTATGGATGAAGAGTCCGACTCACCTCCAGCGCCATCAGAAAAGGTTGAGAAGTTCAAAGAATTAGATAAGGGCACGGGGGTCCGGACCACTCACAGGAGATGGTGCAACCCAAGGGTTATTTCTCAGTAACTTTCACGATGACATTTGTAAGCAGTTGGGCAAGATAGTACTTGACCTGGGACCAGGTCCAGAACAGGAAAATTAGACTGGGCAGGATCAGGACAGGAGAAATCTCAGGCAAGGGGTCATCCGTGAAGGAAACCATTTGAGGTACGACCTCAGAGGATATAGCAGGCACTGAAGCCTGCAGTAAGGGCTGGGCTGCCCTAGGGGGAGGTACAGCCAAGGTGGTCCGGAGATGGGCCTTCTACGCCTGTGTAATAATAAAGCGCTGGTCCACTCCACCATCATGAAATTCCTGGTTATGCGCAGCCCATTTACAATTCTGAAAGGTGTGCCCCTGTTCGTCACATAGGTTACATCTACATTCATTCAAACAGTGTGCCCCTACATGGCCCAATTCCCCACATATGTTGCATTTCATTTTATCACATACATTACTAAGATGTGCAGGGTCACCACACCGATAGCAAGCCTTCGGCTGACCCGGGTAGAACAATACCCCCCTATCTCAGCCTATGAAAACAGAATTAGGCAGATGTACAACCCCAGAATCATTAGATCGTAACAAGACTTTAAACTTCCAGCCCCCAGTCCAAATGTTCTCGGTATCCAAAATGGCTTCAGGCTGTCCCTGGACGTCACAACTCTGTTTCAGCCAATACACAACATCCTCCACCTCAACTCGCTCATTACGAAACAGAATAGTGATTGTCTTAAAAGTGGGTTTAGAAAGAGGAATAGCCTGAAATGGGGTCCATAATGCAGTAGTCCGCAGAGAATTATACTTTGACCAAAAACACTCCAGTCCCCTAGGTGTTTGGAAACTAATGTCAAACGTGGTTTCACCAGAGATATGAATTAACGCATATATTTCATGGGAAAAATTTTTTAAAGAATCCTTTAGAATGTGACGTGCCACATAGACCCGATCAGGTGGTTTCAGGTAACCCCTCGATATGCCAAGCTAACAGCTAGTGTGTCTCTTAGCAGCCTGGATTGGAAATTTAAAGAAAGAAGAATATGAGCGGCTTGGTCCCGAAATTTGTGGGGCTGTGGTGGTGGGGGAGCAGAGCCTCACAGAAGTAGTAGAAAGAGGAGTCTGAGAGGGAGAACCCTTCAGATAATCCAACACAGGGTTCTGTGTAAGCTCCAGTTCATGAGGGAGACACAAGGGGTCAGTAGTGACTTTTGAAGCACCTATCTTGCTCTGTAGCTGTGGAAAATCTTCAGGGTGGGGGGACCGAATTGGAGACGGACCAGACTTCCAACTTCCTGGGACAGTACCCTGGACCCAGCCAGCACCTCTCAGCGCCGATCCAATAGTCCAAGTAGGTTCTTTATTAATATTTACTGTAGATGATTCTTGTACATGTAGGGAGCTCTGTGATGAAATAGAAGCAGGCAGTGAAAAGGAAAATGAAGCTGTTTGTACTGCAGGTGGCAGGGGAGCATTTACTGTAGATAAGTCTCGTACATGTGAGGAACTCTGTGATGTAATGGAAGCAGGTTGTGAAAAAGAAACCAAACCCATTTGTACTGCAGGCGACAGGAGAGCAGGCACTAGGACTTCAGCTCCCGACGCACTAGTCAGGTCAGAGCCTGTTACAGCAACAGGCAGTAAAGGAGACAAGTCAGGTGAATCTTCAAGAACTTCCACCCAAGTGGAAGATGCATCTGTGCTGTCGGCTCTCAGGCATTGCATATCTCTGTGCATTTTCAGTTTTGCACTAGCAAAACGGCGCTCCGCCGTTGCAAAACGCTCCTGGATCTCTTGTGCTGTCAAACAGTAGTTTTCAGAATCAGATGAAGTAAAATCCTCCAGTAAGTCGACTGTAGGCACGCAGGTCAGCAAGACAGTTCCATAAGAAGGAAGCAGAGGACTAGGTATAGCAGCCTTAGTATGAGCAATAGAACTTAAAGTTGAAGTAGGAACAGCAACAGGCAAAACATCAGTTTTTGGTATCGTGGTCTCCATTTGTTCAGAGGTAGGAGCAGAGACCAAATCTCCCACCTCCATAGCTCCCTCCTCAGAAGGCAAGGGTGCGTCCACCATCTTGGACAGAGGTTCCCCCTCTGACGAGTAGGGGAATTTTCCCAGTGTCCTGGCCAAATTTCCCTCATTCACTAAAAATACCACCAACAGCTTAATCTGGTTCAAGGTCAGTTGCCATTCATCTGTATCCCCCTTCCCCAGGTCGTGCTTAAAAATAGGCAGGATTTGTCTAGTGCACTTACCCGGTCAACAAAAACTAAATAAATAAATAAAATAAAATAAACAAATGGAGTGCCACAGTAGCACGTACAGGCAAACTTAAAGCTGAAATCCTGAGAGTTTAGGCAAGACTAACAAAAGTAGCAGCTTAAACTAAATTACAAGCACCCTGCTGGCTGAAAGCCACCGTGTGTAATGCAGGGCCGCTGGGGTAAAACAATCACAGTCCGTCTCCGACTTGACGTGGGTCAGATTCAAATTTGGCACCCAAATTTTTGGTCAATGCTGAGCTGCTTGCCGAGCTGAGATGCCGTACCTGCTTGTTGGGCTGAGTAGAGCGGGGCCAGCTCTCCAATTCGGGGGAGGGCTTCTGTTCAAAATTCCGCCCTCATGACCTCCAAAACGGGTGAGGAGAGCTGCTTGCTGGGCTGAGTAGCGGGGGGCCAGCTCTCCAATTCGGGGGAAGGCTTCTGTTAAAATTTCTGCCCTCACGACCTCCTAAATGGGTGAGAAGAGCTACTTGTTGGGCTGAGTAGTGGGGAGCCAGCTCTCCAATTTGGGGGAGGGCTTCTGTTCAAAATTCTGCCCTCATGACCTCCTAAACAGGTGAGGAGAGCTGCTTGTTGGGCTGAGTAGTGGTAGGTCAGCTCTCCAATTCGGGGGAAGGCTTCTGTTAAAAATTCTGCCCTCACGACCTCCTAAATGAGTGAGGAGAGCCCTACCCATCCCCATACCCACACACATTGCCAGGGGCATGATACACCTCAGAAATACTGAGCTATACCTCTCCAGGCCCCCCCACCCACCAAAACCAGCAATGTTCTGTTTAAAACTAAAACCATTAAAGAACAAGAGCATTCTAACAACCGTAGCCTAACCTACAGAACTTTTAAAGGACGAACATTAAAACAAATTCTCTATATGTAAAGCGAATCAAATAACACAGCAGGATCCTTTAAAGAAAAATACCATTCATATCCTTCGGAGTCTAATAAAATGACTAATAAAGAAACTAATAAGTCCTAGCACTGTTCTTTCATATCACTGGTTAGATAATGAAATACTTGGACAGGATCAGCCCTGTTTACCTCCAAAAAGAGAATGCTTGCACATTATAAAAGCTAGGATGAACCAAAAAAAGATCACTTATATACCACAAAGTACAAACTGAAACAAAAGGAAATATTTTGCTCTGTTTCAGATTAGTAAGTAGTCTTTAAGTAACTACAGTCCACTGGACATCAGGATATGATCCTCTGTAGCAGTGACCTTAAACTTAATAAGACCATTTAAAAGGTATAATGTGGTTGTCCAACTGAATAAATCCCAGGTATCTTCAGCCAGGAAAAAATTAAGGTTCATGGTAGGATCCTATTTTGAAGGAGTCCCACTAGTAAAAATAATTTGAAGAAATCTCAGGTCAAAGGCAGATATAATATATACCTGGTAACTGGTGTTACTAGAAGAATAGTCCCCCAGCCAAGTGAACTGATCAAACAACTCAGCTTGCTATAATGATGTGAAAAGGGCCAGGCGATCTGCAAGCTGCATTAGCTGCTGGAAACTAACCTGTGCCACCAGTGTAGTTTGACAGAGAATCCTATGTTGAAAAAACTCCAACGGTAAGAAATGTTCACAAATTAGCTGAAGCCAGCAGCAGAAAAGAGACAGAAATAGTGGTGGTATAAAAATATTGGCAGACCACTGTTAGCAGGGTTCAATCTCTCCAACAAAGTTTGAGACGTCACCAGGGATCCCTTTACATACAGAGGAACAGAAACAGTCCAAATCACAAATTACAGTAGGACATCCTGGACCGGATAAGGAATATCATTCAAAGAAGGATTCCAGTCTGATGGGTCTCCGGCAATAAGATTATGAACGAACATAGCCCTTCTCAAAAATGGAAGTGTCATAACACCGGCACCCAGACATCACACTTTGAAGCTATGATTATTGGAAAAGACATAGAGGATTTTATTTATTTAGCTTTTGTTGACCAGGTAAGTACACTAGACAAGACATTTGTCTATTTTTAGGTACGACCCGGGAGAGTACAATGAAATACAAGTTCATACAGAGGACAACGTGATACAAGTTAGGCATTACACAGAATCAGATAGAACCAGATGAACATAACACAAGCAGTCAGTAAACACAGAATAGGAACAAAATATATACATAGAGTCACCAAGGCTATGAACAGTGCATTATACAATTCTATACAGTTCAGAGCCCCAAAAGCAGAGCCGCAGTCAAAGCATCACCTGAAACAGAGAGTAAATACATTATATACTGAGCAGAACCAAAGCAGGCAAGATGCATCAGCAGGACCTGCACAAGGGTACCAAAAGAAGGACATGTAAGTCCAGGATGCCGATTGGTAATAATTACGGGCGGGTTCAACAAGTCAGTGTAAACTCAATTGGAGTCAAATGTAGAATATACCTGGTAACTAGTGATTCTGGGGAACAGTCCACAAAACCAGTTACAGCCAATCAATCCGACCTGCCATGATGGAAATAGAAGAACCAGATAGATCCACTAGGAGTAAAAGCTGCTTGTGTTTTTGCTGTGCTGCCAACCTGCTTTGGAGATAAATCTTCAATTGAAGGAGCCCCAGCAGTAAAAGAAGAGTACAAATTGACTGTGCCCAGCAGTAATAGATAAGCACACTGAATAGTATCTTAAAGGTGTTAATAATCCGCTGCTTGCTGTGCTCGGTCTCTCCAACAGAGCTTATGATGACATTGGAAATCTCTGTACATGTAGCTGGGGATTCCATATCGTAGAGCATACCAACACAACTGTGATCAAATAAGGATTTTATTTTGGGGAGGATTTCCAGGCCAATAGGACTGCCAACAATAAAGCATAACTGTGAGCAATTGTAGTCATATTCAAAAAAGGAGAGAGCACAAATTCCAGTTCCCAGTAGGCACACAGTGAAGCCATGATAGGGAGAGAGGTTGCAGAGAATGCTAGGTGACAAGAATTGCGGACAGGTTTCCAAAATCATCACAGATCGGTGAAGAATCCTGTAGCAATTCAAGACGCAGTTCGAAGGACAAACATGAAGAAAAAAGCAGGTAGAGATACAGTCTAAGTTGAGAATAAATGTTGAAATATAATTAGAATCACCTAGGAGAAAGAACTATGGTGCGGAATAACAGTCTGGCAGATCCCAACAATCACATACAAATCAATGATCTTTAAATAGGTCTGGTAGGAGCAATTTTATCGCTGAGGTAGCCTGGTCCATGAAATCCCAAGATTTCCAAGAGCCATTTATTAAAATCTGTAGGCATGCTGGATATAGCATTTTAAACCTCATTCCAGCCTCAATTAACTTGGAGACTGTTGAATGGTAGGTGGCTCGCTTTTTGTTTCACAGAGCTGGGGAGGTCTTGGGCTACTCTTAACCATGTACCCTCCCAGGTAATATCTTGCAGCTCACAAATTTTTTTCAAAATATGTTGTTTGTCCAGATAGTTAATAAATTTAAATATGAAGGGCCGTGGTGCTGAGCCCTCGGATTCCATTGGTCGGACAGAATGGTGAATGCGTTCGATAACGTATGAGGGACCTTTGGGAGATGGGCTGGTGTCATGCCGATTGGTTTCCGGTTGCAGAAACAGTGACTGCCGTGTAATATGCATGCATGGAAATTTCGTCTGCCAGATCAACCCCATCTTGTTTTAAAATGCAAAAAGAGTTACGGAAACGGATGAGGCAGTATCATGAAACACAAGTTTGCAATACAAGGAATAAAATAATAGAAAATTTAACTGTGTGTGTCTGTGTGTGTGTGTGTGTTGGGTTGGTGGGGGGGAGGGGTTGTGGAGTGATTACAAATCAGATAAAGTATAAGTATTACTGTATATATATGTGTGTCTAATGGGCTCAAAAACAAATCCTGTCGTAATGATTGCTTGATAATAAGAATGTACATCTGTAACTGAATATGCTTCAAGTTGTAAAAAAGAAGTAAAATAATAAAATTATTTATTGTTCATTGCTGCCATTGTCCTGTATTTTTTTTAATTGCTTTGAATGTATGCTGCATCTATTCATTTATGTAGTAGTATATGTAGTAGTACTACAAGTTCCATGATACCCCTCTTATAGTACCTTGTAACTATTCATATAACCTTGTAACTATTCATATAATTACATTAAATTAACACATTTATTTAAGAACATTCTCTCACTGTTCTATTTATTAGTAATATTGGTATACATTTCTCTGTTCCTTAATTAAAAAAAAAAACAACTTCGTATGTCACACTATAAATAGCTTGAAAACCGATGTCTGCCATCTGTTCACAGGCTGACGAGAGAGAGAGAAGTTGAGCAGGACATCTAGTGGTCGTTTTGTGATTAATATTTGTTTTCAGAAAACCTGACTGACTTTCATTTTGGCTGTATGAACTTATAACTTATTCCTGTCTTCATCCTTTGGGGAAAAAAAATTAATTGTGAAGTGGTAACTTTCTAAAATTTAGATTGCTGTTTCCTCTTTCCTAAATATTTTTTCTGAGTTAATTCTGCTTGTTTAATTTTCAAATTTTGGAATTTTAATCATACCAATACCTATTTAAAGAAAATGCCAGGTACCATGTGATTACGGGAGGTTATCCATACCTCAGTGATGGTGCTTATCCTGAAGGATACAATGATAATCAGAAGTGAGATCTGAGGAAATATGCATCCAGATTTATCACTGAAAGTATTTCTTTTTTTATTTATGACATTTCAATGTAAGGGTTTGAAAATTAGTAGTATTGGTTTGATTCTGATTTAGTAACAATTTTCTTAATGATGTAATTAAGACTAAAAAAATTAAGTGATGTGGTGTTTTGATTTTCAATTCCTGACGTTCATGGCGGGCGTGACATCGGGACATGGGAAACAAACAATCTTACCACACTAGGTAACGCAAAGGCACCATAGGCATGGCAAAATGTGGGTGGTGGGGTGGTGGGAAGGATCAGGGAAGGTGAGGGAACAAGTTAGAGAGTGATCTCACTGAATGTGAGTAGCCTAAGAAACAAATCAGCTGACCGTCAGGATCTCAAGATAGTGTGGAGTGTGAATATTATAGCCCTAATGGAAATGTTGCACACCTAGTACTTTGAATTGAATATTGTGATCCTAGGGTATTAAGTTATTCAGAAAAGAAATGGCTAAGGGGATAGGTGGTGTGGTGGCGTCTTATGTACAAGATGGGATAATGTTTATAAGGGAAGAAGAGGATAGTATGATAGAGGCCATCTGGATGAAGATTCAGGACATGAAAAGTAGGTCACATAGTGACCCTGTAGAGAAGTAGATGGGAGAAGCAGAGGATGAACAGCAGCGCTCAATCTCATGAGGCTGTAAGGAGGGGGTGGGGATAATGAGAGCAGAAGGGCAGTAAGTGGATGGAAATTTCTGGGTGGGGGGAAGGATGAGATGGGCACCACTGCAGGAGTAGCAAGTAATAGGTTTGCAGAGCTGGCATCGGAGGTGGTAGTTGAGGTGTTGAAGATTGTGGTGGGGGGGAGGATGAGAAGTGTGGTGAAGGCCTAGGAATCAGAAGTCAAGCTGGGAAATGAAGAAGGGGGAAGGGAAGAGCATGGTAGAGGCAGATGGAGTGGCCAAAACAAGGGATAAAATGTAGGAGTAGCAAATGGCACAGATAGAGGTAATACGGAGCAGAGCAATGTGGACTCTGGAAATGTGGACAACAAAAATAGGAGGGGGGTGGTACGGGATGAGAAGATGGGGGGGTATAAGTGTGGTGGGATTTTATACTGAAAGGGGTCATGTGTGACAGAAGGGGAGAAAGACACAATCGTATATTGGTTGAGTCTATTCCAGGGTTGACCCCTGGTAGGGCATTGTAGGCAATCATAAAGTGTGGACAGAGGGGGATGATGGAACCTCAGATAGTGATGCCCGTGTGTACAAATGACTTGGCAGGGGAGACGGTAGAGCTGGTAAAGGAGAGGTCTGAGGATTTGAATAGGCAGTGCAAGGAGGTTGGGGGGTCGGTGGAGTTATCTGAGGTACTCCCGGTACTATGTGTGATAACAGTGAGGAAGAAAAGAATAGAGGAGTTCAAGGAGTGGTTGAGGGATTGGTGCCATACCAGGGAGTATGGATTTGTGTCAGACTGGTGCAGGACCTGGGACAATAGTGAACTATATGCAGGGGACAGGCCACATTTGAACAGGATGGGGAAGGGAGTATTAACACGGAGAATAAAGGGGTATATATCAACAAAGGTGTCTATGAACTAGGAGGATGGGGTGGTGAGGGGACCACTGATAGGAAAATGGTCAGGAAAGGGGAGCCTGGTTAGCTCACCACCCTAGTTATGGGTAAAGGTAGTGGGGAAGCAGCACATGGAGGGATAATGGGGTGGGAAGAATAGAGGTAGGGAAGGGAAGGATACAGGCTGGAGGGTGTTCTCACACAATGCAAGAAAGCTAAGGAATAGAACAGTGGAGTTACAGGGTCTCTTGGCGGTGGAGGGGATGGACATTGCGTCCATCACAGAAACGTGGACCACCCAGTACCAGGACTGGGATATGATGATCACAGGGTTCAGGTTATTCAGAAAGGATAATTCTAAGGAGGATGGGAGGGGGGAGTGGCGATATATGTAAGTAAGGAGATAAAGTGCATAAGGAGGAAGAGGAGGGGAGGACAGAAGCAATATGGATGCAGTTCCAAGATGCAAAGAATAGGACACTGAGGAGTGGGGTGGTATACAGGCCACCGGCTCAAGGGAGTGACCTGGATAGGGAATTAGCTGAACAAATTAGGAAGGTTTGCAGGAAGGGGAGTACAGTGTTGGTGGGGGACTTCAACATATCAGGGGTGGAGTAGGGCAGCCCATCCACTATGACTGCAAGGGAGTTGGACATGTTAGGATCATTTCAGGACAGCTTTCATATACAGCTGATCCAGGGGCTGACTCTGTTAGAAAAAACTCTGGACCTTGTTCTGGATAATGGTGAAGCGGCAAGGAATCTAAAAGTGGAAGAACCACTGGCTGTGAGTTACCACTATTTGGTGTGGTTAACGCTCAACATTGGGAGTATAACAGGGGGTCCGGGTACAAGGGTGATTTAGTTTATGAGTACGAACTTTTAGAAGATGGGGGAAATTTGGGACAGGCACCTTGCAAGTATGCAATCATACATGGGTGCAGACCGGAAATGGGACAGCATAAAGGAAGGGCTGGTGGAGGATATGGAGTCTTGCACTAAGAAGAAAAGCAAGAAAGGAATGGCAAAGAAACACAGTTGGCTGACACATGAGGTTATGGAATGGATGAGGGCCAAGAGGGCAATGTTTTGAAAGTGCAGGAAATTGGGAGGGGTTAAAATAAGGATACGTACATGTAGAAGTCCAAGATGGTTACCAGACTGGTCAAGGTAGCCAAGGGAATAAACAGATGGGGTCTGTGATGGTAACGGACTAGGAAGCTACGTGGGATGATGGAAGTCTCTTTGCTGATGACAGGCTTCACCTTAACAAAGAAGGGGAAGCCATACTAAAATGTGGACTGGGTGATTTTTTTGAAGAAAAACTATCGGTTGTACTAGTTAAGAGTGGGGGTGGGGTGCTGTTGACATAGAAACATAGACTTTGACGGCAGATAAGGACCACTTGGCCCACCTAGTCTGCCCATTTCCCTACCTACAGGATAGGCCACAGATCCTAGTAAACCAACAGCCTATTTCATCCCACCCCCCACAAGAATTGCCTTATGTCTGTCCCATGCATTCTTGAATTCTCCCACAGTTTTAGACCCCACAACCTCCTCAGGAAGGTTGTTCCATGCATCCAGTACCTCTGTGTGAAAAAAATACCTCACATTGCCCTGGAACTGCCCCTCCATCTTTAAATTGTGTCCCTTGTTCTGCACGCCTTTTTCTGAAAGATGCTACCTCTTGGACTTTGTTGATTCCACTGAGGTACTTAAAAGTTTCTATCATGTCCCCCCTCCTTCCTTCCTCAAGGGTATACATATTAAGCTCCTTTAGCCCTCCTCTGATGGCTTCTCTTGCAGACCCTACACCATTTTAGTTGTCTCTTCTGGACTGCCTCTATCCTGTCTATGTCCTTATGAGATGGGGTCTCAGAATTGGACGCAGTACTCCAGATGGGGTCTCACCAACTGTCTGTACAGAGGGATAACAACTTCCTGTTTTCTGCTGGTGATGCCTCCTTATGCATCCCAGTATACCCCTAGCCCTCCCTACTGCCTTCTCACATTGTTTACTAACCTTAAGGTCATCTGATATGATTACCCCCAGGTCCCTTTCCTTTTTGTTGTTGTTACTACCTCCCCATTGTGTAATCTTCCCTGGGTTCTTGTTTCCAGGTGCATTATTTTGCACTTCTTTGCATTGAGTCCTAGCTGCCATACTTTCACATTCCTCCAACCTTGCCAAGTCCCTTCATCCTTTCCACGCCTCAGGTATCAACTCTGTTGCAGATCTTTGTGTAATCTGCAAAGAGGCATACTTTTCCTTCTAGTCCCTCTGCAATGTCACTTATAAAGACATTAAAAGGACTGGACCAGTACTGAACTCCTGCGGTACCCCACTAGTAACCCTCTTTCTTCAGAGGGACTCCATTTACAATTACCTTCTGTGTCCTGTTATCCAGCCAATGTTTTACCCAGGCTACCACCCTGGGACCCACTCCCAGGCTGGTTAATTTGACTATTAATCTTTTGTGTGGGACTGTGTCAAATGCCTTGCTAAAGTCTAGGTAGGCCATGTCCACAGCCCCTCCCTGGTCTACTACTTTGGTCACCCAGTCAAAGAAATTTATTAGATTTGTCTGACATGACCTTCCCGCTGTGAACCCATGCTGCCTTGGGTCCTATGCCCCACTGGCCTTTAGGTACTCAACAGTTCTTTTCTTAGAAGTGACTCCATCACGCTTCCTACCACAGAGGTCAAACTGACAGGTCTGTAGTTTCCTGCCTCTGTCTTGGTCCCACTTTTGTGAAGGGGAATCACATCCACCTTCCTCCAGTCCTCGGTACCACACCATCCTCCCATGATTTATTAAAACAGTAGTCAGTGGTTTCACTAGTTCCCCTTAATTTTTTAGAATTTGGGGTGAATTCCATCAGGCCCATTGCTTTGTCCACCTTCAGTTTTAGGAGTTCTTGCAGAACCCTTTCTTCTGTGAAAGGGCTAGGATTGATCCCTATCAAGAGTGCTTCGTTAATTGGATTAGGTACTTCCTCCTCTTTGTGACTACTGAGCAGAAATATTCATTCAGTATCCCTGCTTTTCACTGTCCCCCTGCCCACCCACCATTCATTTTATTCAGCCTCACTATTCCACACAGACAATAACATGGGGGTCTCTATGCATCCACAGAGATAGGGATGATAGATTAGACTCTGGCATGACCACAAGAAAGGGAAAGGATGGGCAATCTTGGTGGAAGGGAGTTGTGGTTAACGCCAGGCGATGTCAAATAAGATGGATGAACTGGGGCCACTCACCTTACGAGGGTCTGGACATAATTGCAGTTACAGAAACATAGTGGATAGGAAAACACATGTGAGAGACAACTATACATGGCTTCAGACTGTTCAGGAGAGATAGACTAGTCAGGAATGGGGGGGCGTTGCAATATATATTAGGGAGAATATTAAAGTCACAGAAGGGCTGGAAGGGGAAGGGGATACTGAACTGCTGTGGGTAGCTCTGAGCAGACAGGACAGGGAATCCTTGAGGATGGGAGTGGTCTACATGCTGCCAATGCAAGGAGAGGCACAGGACAGTACAATGTTACAGGCAGTTGGGAGGATGAAAACAAAAAAAACTGCTCCTGGTAGGGGACCTCAAACCTTCTCAATACAGAATAGTTAGTTCCAGATGCTGCCTTGGCAATGAGCAGGAGATTTTGGGAGAACTGTATGGAATGCTTACTGAGGCAGTTGGTCAAAATAGTCAACTAGGGAGAACAACTTACTTCACGTAGTATTGACCAATGAGGAGAGTGTGGAGGACGTAGGATTAGGGAAAAAGTTGGGTAAAAGCGACCACTAGTCTATCAGAATCAGGGTGAAAATGGGGTGGCACACAGGAATTTCCCTGTCCTGTCCAGCAGAAGTGCATTCAGAGCAACTGTGCCCACTGCTGGAGTCCTGCAACAGGACATAGGCAACTGGTGATTGTCTGGGGCTGCAAAGAGATCCATCTTTGGTTAAAAGATCGGTTTAGCGATCTGAGGGAAAACCAAATAAAAAGCTTTTTCTCAACCACAAAGGCCACCGGACCAAATATATTTACAAAAAACTTAAACTTTACCTCAAAAGTAAGCACAAATATGTTTGTTTTCCTCACAGTTCACAAAAACCACTGATGAACCGAAAACTTAACAAAATTGGGAAACAAGCTAGACTAGTCTAACCTGTAACTGAAGGGCAGTGGTTTGAAATTAAAATAAAATAAACAGTAGTTTGAAAAACTGGTGAAAACTACTTCAACTGACAAGATGGTGAGGAGATTTTTCTGAGGCGTCTTCTTAGGTAGGTGGAGTAAAGAATCTGATGGTTACATGGAATGTACCAGGGACAGTGGTTTGAAAACTGAGCTCGAGCCTATTGAACGTTCCACTTTTAGCATGTAGGTTTTTAAATCTATCCTCTCTGGTGCAGTTCAAGAGGAAGGACTTACTGCATAAGTCAGAATACATTAAGACTTCTTGTAGTATGAAGAGCATTAGAGAAGTGGGCTGAGACATGGTAACTAAATTTCAATGTCACAAAATGTGCAGTCATGCACCTTGGTATGGAAACCCTAGGGTAGGGTCAAATTCAGGGATGCGGAGATCAGGGTTACAGAACATGAGAAGTATCTGTGGATAATGGTGACAGATAACCTCAAGGTGGGCAGGATATGTAGCATGGCGGTGGGGAGGGCGTACTGGATGTTGGCATGTATAAGCAAGGAGGTGACTAGTAGCAAGAGGAAAGTCCTGATGCCTCTTTACCAGATCGTGGTGAGGCTGCTCCTGGATTATGGAGTCCAGTGCTGGAGACCATACTTCTGGAAAGACATAGATATGGTCGAAATGGTACAGAGATGAGTGACGAAGATGAATCAGGTGATGGAGGGCAAACCATTTGAACAAACATGCAGGGAATTAGGGCTATATACAATAGAGACCAGAAGAGAGAGGGAAGATATGATAGAGGCCTTTAAATACATCAAAGGGATCAACAGAGGGTATATAGGGAAGCTGTTTCTCAGTAAGGTAGACACCAGAACAAGGGTGGCATGTGCTGAGATTACAGGGAGGTAGATACCGGGTGAATGTGAGAGGACGTTTCTTATATGAAAGGGTGGTGGTGGCTTGGAACAAGCTCCCGGAGGTAGTGGAGTCCCAAACAGTGGTTAGCTTCAAGAGGGCCTGGGATAGGTGCATGAGCCTACAGGGATGAGGGTGGGGCAGCTTGGAGTGGAGGGATGGGATTTTATTGGGGAGGGAAATTGGGCCAACCGGATGGTCCAGACAGTCATTTTCTGCTGTCATATTCTATGATGATCCAGATATTGGAGAACAAGTCCTACGAGGACATGCTGAAAGACTTGAATATATACTCACTTGAGGAGAGGAGGGATATGATCAAGACCTTTAAGTGTCTGCAGGTGATAAACAAGACCAACATAGAAGGGATTTTCCAGATGACCATTGGGAGGGACACAAGAGGACATGGACTGAGACTGGAGGGGAGAAGATTAAAGAGGGTCATGAGGACACATTTTTCCACGGAAAACATTGTGGGCCAATGGAAGACCTTATCAGATGAGATAGTGTCCTGTAAGATGGTGGGCAGTTTCAAGCAGGGTTGGGACAGAGTAAGGGGAAGGGATAATGAGAAGGGGTGCGGGGGACAGGAGGGGCAGCTGTGAGATGAGGGTCTAGCTGCACACTCGAGCAGACTCGATAGACCGTGTGGCATGTTTCTGCTGGCAAATTCATATGTTCATATGTTCATATAGTACAGAGTTAGTGTACAAGCCACTAACACAAATGGATGTCTTGACCAGGGAGTTATCAGATCAAATTAGGAGGGTCTGCAATACTGGCAACACATTATTGGTGGTGGTTGACTTCATCATGCATGTTGTGTATTGCATCAGAATTACTTTGGGTTGGAGCAAAGGATGCTATAGGGATAGGGACGGCCCAGCGGCCGTGGTCGCTGGATCAAGGATCGCCGGATAGTGGAAGGATGAGAGCGAACTGTTCACCCCCAACTGTCATAAAAAAACAGTCTTGTGCTGGGACTGCTGTTGGATTGTGGGACTGTTCACATATGGTTGAAAACTAGTGTGAGCACAGCGTTTTGGCTTCACTGGGGACTGGGGTTCCACCTGGAAGGACATCCACCTATACTGGCATGATGGTCTGCATCTGTCTGGGAAGGGAACCAGTCTCCTGGGTGATCGGTTTAAATGCTTCATTGGCAAGCTTTTAAACGAGCCAAGGGGGGAGGCACTGATAAGAAGCAGGGAATTCCCAGCCTCCCCCCACAAAACTGGGTACTTAGCGAGGTAAACACCAAGGTAGAAAGGTCAGTAGGGAGCAGGACAGGGGTATATGGAGAAGGCAAAGTCAGTAAGAGGAGGGATGGGGCTACAAGAGGTAAAGCCATCAAAAAATGGAGAGTAATGAGTACCAGTGCCGTAGTCTGGGTAACAAGCTTCCTGAACTAGTGGCCTTGATGGAAGAGGAACATTTGAATATCATGGCAGTCACAGAAACATGGTACACACAGAACCATGACTGGGATGTAAACATACCAGGGTACACTATCTATAGGAGGGACAGGGAGGGTAAAAAAGAGTAGTAGCAGCTCTATACATAAGGGAAGAAATCAAAGCAACAGAACAAAAGGGTAAATGGGGAAGAGAGGAGGCACTGTGGGTCAACTTGGAGACAGGCAATGGCACCACAATCTGCACAGGGGTTGTGTGCAGACCCCCATCTCAGGTGGAGGAACTGGACAAGGAAATGATAGAAGGTATCCTTAGAATGGCAGAAAAAGGGGAGATATTGTTGATGGGGAACCTGAATATGCTTGATGTTAACTGGAGTGCATTTACTGCAGCCATATCCAAGAGCGGGGTCATTCTAGATGCCCTCCAGGGGGCATGCCTTAGACTGCTAGTATTGGAACCCACTTGGGAGGGAGAATCTTTGACCTGGTACTCTCAAATGGAGATGGAGAGAGGATCACAGATTTAGAAGTGGGAACCATCTGAGAACTAGCGACCACCAAACAGTATGGTTCTTGATAAACACAGCAGTAGAGTCGCCATACAAAGGCAAAGGTCCTGGACTTTAGGAGGGCTGACTTTGACAAAATGGGTGCGTGCCTAAGGAATGCACTAGCAAATGGGCAGGAAGGAGGGGTGGAAGAACAATGGGGAATAATCAAAACTGCCATCACAGAGGCAACAAGCCTTTGATTGAAACAAATAAAACAAAATGAAGTAAAAAAACATTCTGGTTCTCAAAGGAGGTGGCAGGGAAGGTTAGGGAGAAAAAGATAGCATTCAGGAAGTACAAGGCATCACAGAAGGAGCAGGACAGAGAACTGTATCAATTAAGGCAGAAGGAAGCAGGGAAGGCAGTCAGAATAGCGAAGGTCCAAACCAAGGAAAAGATAGCCAGCTCAGTTAAGAAGGGGGTTAAAGCCTTTTATAGGTACATCAGGGAGTGAAGGAAGACCAAGGGAGGGATAGTGAGGCTTAATAAAGGGGAGGGGGGTGGGCAGAGGGTGACTGTGAAAAGGCAGAGATACTAAACAAATATTTTTGCTCAGTATTCACGAAAGCAGAGGGGGAGGTACCTAAACCAAACAATAGAAACACTCGAGATGGGGGGTCGATACCAGCCCATTCACAGAAGAAAGAATTCTGAAAGAACTCTTAAAACTGAAGGTGGACAAAGCAATGGGGTCCGACGGATTCATCCCAGAATTCTAAAAGAACTAAGGTAGAACTAGTGACACCACTGACTACCCTCTTTAACAAGTCATGGAGGATGGTGTGGTACCTGAGGACTGGAGGAGGGCGAATGTTATTCCACTTCACAAAAGTGGGAGCAGGGCAGAGGCAGGAAACTGCAGGCCTGTTAGTTTGACCTCAGTGATAGGGAAAATGATGGAATCAGTTCTGAAGGAAAGAACTGTTGAGTACCTAGAGGCCAGCAGGGCATAGGACCCAAAGAAGCATGGATTCACAGTGGGAAGGTCATGTCAGACGAATCTAATAGATTTCTTTGACTAGGTGACCAAAGTAGTAGCCCAGGGAGGGGCTGTGGACATGGCCTACCTAGACTTTAGCAAGGCATTTGACACAGTCCGACACAAAAGATTAATATACAAGTTAAGCAGCCTTGGAGTGGGTCCCAAGATGGTAGCCTGGGTAAAAAATTGGCTGGACAACAGGACACAGAAGGTAATAGTAAACAGAGTCCACTCTGAAGAAAGGGGGGTTACTAGCTGGGTACCGCAGGGTTCAGTAATGGGTCCGGTCCTTTTAATGTCTTTATAAGTGGCATTGCAGAGGGACTAGAAGGAAAAGTATGTCTCTTTGCAGACGCATACAAAGATTTGCAATAGGGTTGATACACAAGGTGGGATGGAAAGGATGAGAAGGACTTGGCAAGGTTGGAGGAATGATAAAATGTATGGCAGCTTAGATGCAATGCAAAGAAGTGCAAAGTAATGCACCTGGGAAACAAAAACCCAGGGGAAGAGTACATAATGGGGGTGAGATACTAACAACAACAAAAATGGAAAGTGACCTGAGGGTAGTCATATCAGATGACCTTAAGGTAGGCAAGCAATGTGAGAAGGCAGTAAGGAGGGCTGGGGGGGATACTGGGATGCATAGGGAAAGGCATCACCAGTAGAAAACAGGAAGTTGTTATCCCTCTGTACAGACAGCTGGTGAGACCCCAGTTGGAGTACTGCGTGCAGTTCTGGAGACCTCATCTCCGCAAGGACATAGGCAGGACGGAGGCTGTCCAGAGGAGGGCAACTAAAATGGTGCAGGGTCTGCACCAGAAGACATATGAAGAGAGACTACAGGAGTTTAATATGTATACCCTTGAGGAAAGGAGGGAGGGGGGGACATGGCAGAAACTTTCAAGTACCTCAAGGGAATCAACAAAGTCCAAGAGGGTAACATCTTTCAGAAAAAGAAGTGTGCAAGAACAATGAGGCACAATTTGAAGATAAAGGGGGACGGCTCAGAGGTAATATGAGGAAGTTTTTTTCACAGAGAGGGTTGTGGATGCATGGAATGGCCTTCCTGAGGAGGTCGGAGTCAGGAACAGTGGAGGAATCTAAGAATGCATAGGACAGACATAAGGCAGTTCTTGTGGGGGTAGGAGGAAGTAGGCTGTTGGTTAACTAGTATCTGCAGCTTATCCGTTAGGAAATGGGCAGACTAGGTGGGCCAAGTGGTCCTTATCTGCCGTCAAATTCTGTTTCTATGTTTCTATGGCATAGAGTGAATAAGTATTTCCTCACATCTCCTCTTAATCTCCCCCTCCAGCTTCATAGTGTGACCGTTTGTCCTTGAGCATCTTTTTATATATAAAATGCTATCTTCATGTACCTTATTAATACCTGTGAAATATTTTAATGTTTCTATCAAGTCCAACCTTCCCTTCTTTCTTCTAGAGAGTACATATTTAATTCTATGAATCTTTACTCATGGTGCATGGCCTGCATCTGAAGCCCTAGTTTTCTTGCCCTGTTCTGTATACGTACAGTGGATGGGTAAAGAGTGGGACAAGGGCAGACTGTATGGGCCTCTCGGGTCATTTTCTTCCATCAGATTTCTATGATTCTATATCTTTCTGGAGATTGGACCTCCAGAACTGGACATAGAACTGGAAGTGGGACCTAACCATCGATCTATACAGGGGTAACACTGCCTTAGTCATTCTACCGGTTATGCCCCTCCCTATGCCCCCTGACCATCCTGCTAGCTTTCCAGACTGCTTTATCACAGAATAATAGAAATCCAACAGAAAGCTGAAAAGGACCATTTTTGGCCCATCAAGCCTGCCCCTTACCCCACCTCTCTACTTGTCTCTTTTGTCCAGAGATCTCCCACTTCATCCACTGGTCAACCCTTTGGAAGGATTCAAAATGGGCATGGGACAGAATCACTATTTCAGCCCACACCACGTCTTCCGGTAGACTGTTCTGTGACTTCACCACTCTCTCAGGGAAGTAACGCCCCTCACATATTTCTTTTGGCCGCCCAATACAGGAGGCTCCGGCTGTTGTACAATCAAGCACATGTTAAATAATAAAACACATAAAACATCAAATAAACATTACTAATACACTCTAATACTTAACTAAAATAGTAATTAAATATGTTTAGATAGGTGATTAAAGCATTATCCCAGATGCAGGACTTTCAACCCCTCCCTCACCCACCACAAAGTCAGCCATTCATCACAGACATGGCAAACGCCATACCGGGCTGTATCACAACCGTATGCTGACATACAGGTGGTGTTCCAAACCTTATTTCAGGAGGCAAAATCACTTGTATCAGATAGATTCCTGCATACTTTTCCTGATCTGATTGGTTAGTTCAAGTTCCCAGTTTGGTTATGGAACGAACTGCATGTGGAATTCAATTAGCCCAGCGCATATGTTGTCCATCCATGAATGCGAGACATACATGAATAGTTATTTTATGATATTGTAGTTGGTTTGCCAATAATGTAGTAGTAGTGCAATCAGAAAAATAAGCATCATTTTAAAAAAAAATATATGTTTTTTTTAAATGCTACACTGTACATTATTGGAACAAATAGATCAGGAGATAAAAGAAGGGTTATCCAAGACAACAATCATAAGTTTAACATATTCAAAGAGTGCCATAATTCTGATTTCGGAGGCATATGGGTGAAAAAAAACAAATAAATTGCGAAAATTCAGAAACGTTTTTATTGGTTTGGATTGGTCACGGACGTGTACCAATGGGTATATGACTACTTACACATAAATATTAATCACAGTTCATTATCTTGTTAATGACTGGTTATTGATTTAATGTTTTCTGAATATTTATTCTAAGATCTCACAGTGCGACAGATGTCAACGAGTCAAACCAATGAAGACCATCGTCCCGGAGTTGAGGAGCATAAAAGTTAAAGCACCGTGGGATATGCTTAGGATTAACTTAGTTGGTAATTTAAGATAACAACTATGGCCGGCCTGGTGGTGCTGAAGGTTGAAGTGCTGGACACCACACCTCGTGCCATGCCTACGACCCGGGTTCGGGAATGCACCCGACCCTTCGGGGGTTATCTGGGGAGGGAAAGGATTGAGCATCTGATGGACTGCTCTCCTTTCCCTGGGGAGGGCTCAGGGCTTCATTTGCTCTGTGGTGGCCCCCAATGGATATTGGGGGACACTGCAGGAGCGGTGCATACAGGGGTGAAGTACGGCAGACGTTGGCACACAGTGTCTGGATGTCATTGCATGTCTGTACTTCCAGGGGTGTAAAAGCAGGAGGAAAATGGCAGTCAGTCAGTCAGGGCAGCTTGATGGCTGGGTCTCTTCACCCAGAGGGGCCCATCAAGGAATCGCATTCCGGTATTGGGGCCCGGCAAGAGGTCATGTGCCAGCTGGATGTGAGTTAGCCTGTGGGCCGAATGGAGAGAGGACAGCGGCTGAATGTTAAGGCAGGCCGAACTGTGGGAGCAGAAATAAGAAATAAAAAAAAAAAAGATAACAGCTATTACTTATATATATATATTAGTTGAAACAAACTGGTATTACTGCATATATCCAGAATGTCACATGGGAGAATATGAAGTAAACTATAGGGCAAAAATAGCTGGTGTAAATGTGACAGGAAGACTTTGAAATAATCTTCCTGAAAGGAAGCAGAGAATGTGTGGAGAGCTCTCATCAGATGGTACAGTACCATCTCTACGCTCTGTATCCTCATACGCCATGTGAAAGATACAGCTCTAGTGTTAAATACAATTCTATAGACAGTCATAATTCAGTACATGGGGCCAGCAGACTTTGTAAAAAGAAATCTCAACACCGCGTCCAACAGTGCAAGTAACTACCACCCAACCATCCACACACCAACTGGAATTGGGTGTGCCATAGGGTAATCAGGCCTAACTCACACTCCATTTCATGTATAAACAAGCTGACATGGTACAGTGTATGAGACTGGGGTGAGAGTTAGGCAGAATGACCCCATGGCACACCACAATGCCAGTTGGTGGGAAGGGGAATGTGGGCAACTCAGTGTCCCACAATATTGCAGGATGTTAAGGATCTATGGCTGACATGCAAAAATTGAGATTTAATAATGAAAGTCTGTATCCCCCCTAACTATAAGTGTGCTATCGTGTCCTTATAATATTTCTGCATGCTATATATCAGAGGTGTGCAACCTTTTCAAGATTGGGAGCTGCATGTCCTCCTGGCATGACCAATCTGATCACCAGAGAGCCATAGGAGTGTATGCATAGCAGAGGTCCTTTGTAGTGCATATTTAGTCTAAACTCATCCCACAATGCTATCTGAATAAAGCATATGTTAATCTACTGGAACACTGCACCAAGAAGCCACACTGGATAGCTTCCTCTCCAGATCATCCCTAAGAGACTCAGTGGAGTTTTAGCTATGGTTGTGTAGCTGAAAAACCAAATGGTTAGTAGTTTCCTTGCATGAGAGTTGAATTACCGGGAGACTGACACCCAGGGTATAGTCAAGAGACCAAATCTTTATAGACTCTGAACAGAGCATCACTGATTTGGTACCACCCTGTTAGTGTAAGTAAAACATTTCAGTGATGTTGTCTGACTTTATATGTACAGTCTGCCCTCTTACATTATGAGCAAAGGCATTGAGTACCAGAAAAATTGCTCCGAGCTCCATGGGGACTGATGTGTGACTGTGACTCTCGAGGAGTACAGATTCCATTTACTGAGACACTGTCTACATGAGATCCCCATACTTGAAAGGTGGCGTATTTTGCAATCACCTTTAAAGGAAGAGGAGTCTGTTAGGTGACCTCCATAGAAAGGTTTGTGAGATCATTCCACCAAAGTAGAGTCTGCATGAATGCTTTTGTAACTGGTACCAGATTTGACAATTTGTTGCTCCTTTGTGATCAGCAAGTTCTTAGGTAAAATTGCAGGTCACTCGGTCTGAATGTTACTCTTGGGACCACGGCATGAATTGATGCCACTCCCCTCCACGAACCACAGAAAGTGTCTTGCTGGTCTTGGCTGACATAGGACAAAAGAATCTGCCACTGACATGACATTTTTAATTATGTCTGTGTAACCCCCCACTGGCCCCTTTTTTAACCAGTAGGCACACCTCCCATAGTCTAGGGGAAAAGAGAGGGGTGGAGGTTACATTGATTTGCCACCATTAGACAAGGTGGGATATGACAGATGGAGTAAACATTATAAAAAAAACATAAACCAAGTGTGGCTACTATCTGGCACACACCTGGTTGGAGCCAATACCATGGCCACACAACCCAGGTCCCGTGGAGAAAACATTTGCTCAGGGCTATGCTAGGTTTCCACTTCTGGACAGGGGTACCCAAGTAACTCCACACACAGGAAGCAATAACATAAATGTCCAAACCAGGTTGGGATTCTAGAGTATGGCTTTATTCCATAACACAGTAGGAACAACACAAAGTGAAGATGGACCCCCAAGGGTTACACACACTGTAAATGCAGAGATCTGAGGTACAGAACACCAAAACTTTCCATATAGCATAGGATGACTGTAGAACACACATTTTCTTCCTGGAAATGACACGCATGGCCAGTACTTGGTCACTTCCCATATGGCATAGAATAAGGTGTGGCACACAGACCACAAAAGAGCACTAAAGGCTCCAAACTCGCAGAATCCGCATATATGGGTAAACTGGAGAAAAACCACTCACTGGGGTAGAACTGGAGAAAACCCACTCACTGGGGTAGAACTGGAGAAAGCCCACTCACTGGGGTAGAACTGGAGAAAACCCACTCACTGGAGTAGAACTGGAGAAAACCCACTCACTGGGGTAGAACTTTCTTCAAGCATTGGCCACATGGACTGACAGAAAAGAACAAAGGTGCCCTTCAGAACCCGGAGTGCTAAACTAGTCACTCCAGATGGGAGGTCTCCCACCTTTTGTTTTCAAGTTCATACTCGGCCATCCCTCTGGTAGATACACCTCACACTGTACCAAAATTGAAGATGCTCTCTAGAAATATATTTCACACTTAACATCCTCACTGGACACCACAAGGGTGTCAAAGGTAAAAGTTCTGTTCACTTGGATGGTCACATACTGGTCTCCACAGAGGACAGACAACTTTTAAAACTGTTTAGGGTGACAGGATCCCTTTGTCAGAGAATCCACCCTTAAAATGCAAGTACCAACTGGGCAGTTTCACACAAAACAAAAGCACTCACAGAAGATGTCACACAAGGCAGCTTCATCAAATGTCCTGGTAGGATCAAGGGGATTGCCCCTAACATCCTGGCAGCCTGCTCCATCCCTCCTGAGATGAAACACAGAAAATCCCTTGGAGTCAGTTTCCACCCCTTCACACAAGATGGAAGATTGCTGAACTCCACTAGGGTGAGAAAGAAAACAACACTGCAGCTCTAAATCAGAGCTGCTACTGGATCTGCAACTACACTCTGTAGACTCCAGCCACCAACTGACTACAGAATTCTATCTCCCTCACTCACAACAGCTGGCAGTGGCTTATGCTGCTGCAAGAGTTCTAAATGACATCACCCCTCCAGCTCTCAGCTGAGACTGACAACAGAGGGAGAGACAGAGTGAAATCCATTTACTGCAAAATCACTAGCTGCCTTCTCTGTCTACCACTAATTCTAATGGGATTCTTGTAACCCCTGGGAACAAGGGGGTTACATCTGGATGGAGGAATGCGGATAGTCTCAGGGTTAACAGATGAGCTCATATGAAGGTGAGTAAGGGAAAGGGCAAGGGAACATTGTTTAACCAGGAGTAGCACACTAAGCCAAAGCTTGTTTCCAGATTCGAACTGGGAGCACTATGAAGCCAAGTGACTTGCTCATGACTGCACAGTATGCACCTAGGTTGCTGTGGGATTCAAACCCAGATCTCTAGATCACAGAGCCTTGAGACACTATGCTATACTGCCTCACTAGTTTAGCTGAGTGGGTTACAGTTATGATCTCGTTAGATTTATCAGAAACTGCAGATATATCAGGATCTGCTCTGTGAGGGGAAAGAGTTCCATTCACTTGTTTCAAGTAATCTGATGTCCGTTTCAGTGAGGTAAATCTGAATATTTTCATCACTCTCTCTTTCTAAAATCTTTTTGATTAATTCCCGATTCTCATGCATGGGTTGTAATTACCAACTTACACTGATTAATTAATTTGTGTTACTATAAATTATAGCAATTTACATTTATTTTATATCAGGTTCTTGACAACATTGAAAAGGGTCAATTGAAAGAGAAAAAGATGTACCAAAAAAAAACCAGTAAAGGCTACAAGTCTTTCCATTTTAAGACTGAGGATCTCTTGTTAAAGAAAAATGCCATAAAATATGGACGAAAGGGAGATCATTTGATGTCAGACTGGAATGGTCCATAAAGGTAAATACTGCCTCACTGTGATATATCTAGTATGTTAGTAGTGTTTTATACTGCAGGAAGGTGAATGATCTGTCTGAATGGGTAGTTTCAGCTGGTGGATATGGGCTCGCAACCAGTACGATATGCAGAGTGCGACAGTATCCAGCCTGTCTATTCTCAGTGTCCCATAAGAAGGCAGAATTTCTGTCAAGGAGCTTGCTGCAGGAATGTTAATTTTATTTTTATGTAATAAACCAGGACAGGGTATGCAAGGATTTTAATGCATGCCCCAGGGGTGTGCTAAGGCACGAGGCCAAAATTCAAGTGTCCTTACACACCTGAGAAGTGCATTAAAATCATTGATATGCACGCCCTGACGTGGCTTATCACACTTATAAAATGGGCCACCATCATAAAAGAATTAGTTTGCGTGACTCTGATAGGGATTAAAACTTCTTTACTATTTTCAAACAAGTGTACAATACAGTAACTTTAAAACTATTAAAAAATGAAAAAAGTAATCCCCAGTACTTCATAAATAGCATATTTCAGCAATAGATTAACTAGTACTTTGCAGTAAAAGTATTTATTAGTGTTGGTTGAAAATATATACTTTCTTGGTAACATGTACATTCTCATATAAATGCACTGCAACATCTGTATATTTGTAAAATTAAGCAGGGTTTAAAACTTTATTTTTATTACACTGCTGTAATATAGTTTCTTTGAAGGTAACATTCTCTTTATAGGACTGAGGTGAAATGTTGGTAAGAAAAAACACTTTACCTTGCATTTCAAATCAGTACAAGTACTGTTTCTTAATGGAAATGTGTTCAAAACTTTAAACCTGCCAGGTTGCCTTTTTTTTGGTGGTGGTGGTGGTGGTGGTGGCGGTGATATATTTCACCTGAAAATACCTATACTGTATATGATTTAAATGCACACACTTTTATCAACTTCAGGAATGTGCCTAAGTAGTTTGGTTCTGCCTCTGCCTATATAACTGTGTTTTGCCACCTTTTCTCTGTGTTTATAAAGTATTATTGCCCACTTTCTTCTTCTTCCTGTTTTTTTTTTTCCCTCTATTTTTCTCCATATTCAAGATATGGAATTCTTAGCAGGGAATGTTTACCATGGAACACAGGGACTCAAAATGCTCTGTTCCACTGGCAGAATGTTCCTCTCCTAACATACTGTACACACTCACACAGACACAGAAAGGCCCCTTCTTGTTTTTATACTTTATGTTTATTGATTTACAATAGACATTCAGTTAGAAAAAATTCCTGAGACAGTGCATGAGGATACATACAAAAAATAGCCACATGAGGGCGCCACCCCTTCTAATACACGCAAAGTATATCATACTGAATCTATTAGATACATCCTTGGGAGGAATAAAGAAATGTTGAGAATCATGATTAAATATCACTTGTGCTGTCTTTAGTGTGCCCATGAGCGGCGTGGAATATAAGAACTACTAGTTATACAAAATAATTCAATGTTCAGGTCCTTCCAGAAGGAGATGAGTAACCATGCAATTATCAGGCTGTGATACCCAGATAGGTAACATCAGTAAAAACAATCTAACATCTGAAACCATATTTCTAAAATCACTGAAAATATTAAATAAGTTTGTTCTCATTAAAGTCATCTTAAGGAGTCTAAAGCCCTAGATCATTATTATTTCTTGCTTCAAGTAAACGTTAGTAAAGCTACTATATCAGTATCTCATCAGAACAGGACTGAGAAACAACTCTATATTAAGAGACTGTCCAAAGCAAGAAAAACTTTAGCCCAGGTATAAACCACCTGAGACAAAACTGCTAAATGTGTCCCTTAAGTCCTGAGACCTTGATATTGTCTTTTAAGATTATAAACTACAAAAATCAATAGTAGGGAAGCCAAGTGGATGTGCAGTCTTACAAACTCAGATCTCCTCTTCATCGGCATCCTCTGGATGCAACTCTTTTGATAAATCTCTCCTTCTCTGCAGTGGAGCGTGGCATTAAGCCCACTTCAGGGCCTCAGCTGAGTCTGAGAAAATATATATCTTCCCGTCATGAATAATTCTCAGTCAAGCGGGAAACAGCATACTGTGAGTGAGCTGTGCTTCATGTAGGAGAGCTCAAACCCCATTGCACCTCTTCTTGTGTTGCCGAGTAGCATAACTCAGATCGGGATACAACTGGATTTGTGTCCCTCATGTAGCAGTACTCTTTTCTGGCATGCCAGTGCCAGAATACAGTCCCTGGAGCAGATGGCATCTAAAATGGCCACAATTGCCCTGGGTGCCTCTGTATTATTTGGCCGTCCCCTGTAGGAAACATGGTACGCCTTCTGTATTGATACTTGTCTGTCCTTAAAGACTTGCCCCAGTTGTTGTGCCATCCAATCTGACAAAAAGATGGCCAAATGATCCCCTTTGCTCCTTTCTGGCATCCCGATGATACGTAGGTTTGCTGCCTGGGCCTGGTTCTCAAGAGACTCAAGCCGGGTTCTCAAGGTGTTCTCCTTAACTAAGTCAGCTGTAGTGCCCAGTGCAGCTTCCGTGCTTTTGTGTGATTCCAGTGATGCTAACTTGAGGCTGTTAACCTCCGATTCCACAGTGGTAACCTGTGTGGTCATTAAATCAAATATCTCAGCCAGACCGGACACTGTAGAAATAAGCCTGTTTATCTTGTGTCCCAGTGTTTGTAAAGTTTCCTTGCTGCTTAAGTTTTCCTCCAATGTAGAGCGGCCTTGTGCAGACTTTGTGGCTGGAGGATCAGGATTAAGTTTGCTTCTGTTCCCTTCCTGATTCCCCTTATCTTTCTTTGGATTGCCCATCACTGTGCAGCAGGAGTTCTGATTTCTAGAAAAGTAGGTTTCGATTATTAATTCCACCGAAAAAGCTTTTATTTAATTTTATAGTTTAACTATCTATAAGCAAGCTACCGTTTCAGACGTCCATCTCCCTCGGGCTAAACAGCGCCTCCCACACAAAGGCCCCTTCTGCAGCCACAGACTCAATTACCGCACTGTCAGGACAAACAGAAGAGCTTTCCCTGGTGAGCTTGATAAAGATAGAAGGGGGATTTTTCACTGTCAGCAAAGAAACAGTTGTAATGAAAGCTATAAACAATTCTTAATGCTTCTAATTTGTTTATGTGTGTGAGGAGAGTGTGATGATCAAGAAAGCATCATTTAATTAATTTGTTTTATTTTTTATTTAAGATAGTTTTATTTTTAAGGCCCAGTTGAAGGGATTAACAGTGTAACGGTAGCAGCCATGTTTGTGATGGAAGATCAGTTCTGGTTGTAGGTGGACTGATGGGAGACAGTTCTGGTTGTAGGAGGACTGATTTGCTCATTGTGTGATGTACTTTATGACCAGGATGGCTGTGTGTTTCTAGAGATTTAATGTGCAGTCAGCTGATGTCTCTTGGCCAATGAGATTTCTAGATTTTTTTGCCATTTTATAAATGTAATAAATTCATTTTTCCCCACACAGGATATTGTTAATTTCTGATAGAGGAATATTCCTGGTAACACCTGATGGACAACAGTGTGTTCAGCATGTGCCATATACGCATCTGAAACCATACTTTAAAAATGTTTTCTTTGATGAACGTGGATGTCAGAGTAATTCCCCAACTGAGTCCACATACTCAAATGATCATCAAGCTGGCCATGATGTGTATATGGAATCATCAGTGATTATTGCAGAATCAAAAGATTTGCCCAGTTCATCTGACATCACAACGTGTGGAAAAATTTTGTCCAACTTAACCAATGTACCATTCAAATATGAAGATGTCCTAACCATCGAGACAGTTGTAAATGAACCGGACAGTAATATGGTGTCACGAGTTAAGGTAACACCTATTAAAACACACACATTGAACGACTTGCAAATGACTGTGGAGTTAATTAAAACCGATCAGTCTAGATAGACAGTGGTACCACTGACTTTGTGTTATCTATCATTATGAGTCAAAATCCAGACATAGTGCAAAGCTGTTTGCTATTTCAGAATTTTTCTAAATTTGGGACACCAGAAGGAAAAGAATTTTATTCAAATCATTAATGTTAACAACAACCACGGGGTCACCGTGACAGACATAAATGTAGACAATAACACGATCCTTGTTTATGACTCAATGACAGTATCTTATGACGATACTTTAGTGAATCTAGCGAGACTAAAAAAAGTATCAGGTGACATCATATTTGTTAAGTGGCCAAGTGTCCCACTTCAGAATGGTGTTTCAGACTGTGGATTATTTGCAATTGCTTATGCTGTGGCATTAGGAATGGGGCTGGAACTGGAAAGATACCAGTTCATTCAAAACAGCATGCGCGAGCACCTAACAAAAAATATTGTCCAAAAGCAAATGGCAGTGTTTCCATATTCTAGGATCAGGAGAGTAGAGAATTGTCGTAAGACAATTGAAATCAAGTGTACTGCAAGTGTCAGCACCACAGATACAGGACATTCCTATGGTTAGGTGTGACACTTGCATGTCATGGCTGCATAGGGGGTGTGAAGAAATTCCACAAATAGTGTAGATGCATCCGTTGATATCCTATTAATGCCAGAACTGTAGGATGGCTCAATAATTAGCTTTGTTGCGATTTGTTCAGTTGTACAAAAACTAATTATTCAAAAGATGACACGTAGTGTGTGTATGTGTGTGTGTATTCCTGTCATTGGTCCAGAGAATTTTTATTACTCATAAGTATTTATTACTGACTTCTTACATGTTAGTATTTTCATCAACCTCGAAATAGAATGAAGGTGTGTTTCTATGTCATGAAACAAATTGGACAAGGCTTTAATTGTTTCGATGGTTGATGAGATTGCAGGTAATGCTGTATGTCCATCTTTATGAACAAATCTCATGGTACAACTGCTGTCATGTATGCCATTTGACCAAAGATCTTTAAAAACATTTTCTGGCCGATCTAGACTGGCAAAAGTCCAGTCTGCGCATAAGCCATATACTATTTTGCAGCCTCTGTCCATACCATGCCATGGCTTCTCATCACTCCTTCCCACTTCTGTTGTTCCCTTATACCTGTCCCAAGCATGCTTAAATCTATCCAATGTGCTCACTCATAACCACCTCTTGTGACAGTATATTCCATGTGTCCACCACCATCTCTGTGAAGAAACATTTCCTCATATTTCCAATTAACATACCATCTTCCAATTTCATATCATGACTACTCGTTCTTACACTCTTCATATGCTGGAAGATGTCTCTCTCCTGAACCTTGTTAATGCACGTAATGTACTTGAATGTTTCTGTCATGTCCCCTTGCTGCCTCATTTCCTGTAGAGAGTACATGTTGAGGTCCTTTAATCTATCCTCATATGTGTTCTGGTGTGAGCACTATACCATCTTAGTTGCCCTTATCTGGACCGCCTCTACCATGTCAATATCCTTAAGAACGAGATATCTCAAGAATAGTACACAGCACTTCAAATGAGTCCTCACCAGAGTTTTATACAGTGGCATCACACTTCCCACCTCCTGCGAGTGATAACGTTGCCTGCGTGTCCCAGCATGCCATTGTCCTTCACTGCAACATTTGTGATCTGTTTATATGCCTTTAGTTAATCTGAAATGATACCCCATGGGTCCATTTCCTCAATGGTGGCTGTCAGCTACTCCTCCCCCACCCATCCACCTATAATTTTATAGATCTATCCACACTGTTCCCTTGTCCCGGATGCATTATTTTGCACTTCTTTGAATTGAACATCAGCTGCCACTCTGACAATCATTATTTCAAGCTTCCCCAGGTCACTCCACATTCTCTCCACCACATCAGGAGTATCCACATTCTTGCATATCTCAGTGTCACCTGCAAACAGGCAGTCCTTTCACTCCAGCCCAATAGCAGTGTCACGGATGAAGTCATTAAACAGAACTGGTCACAGGACTGATCCCTGTATCACCCCCACACTGGTCATTCCCCTCTCCACAGATTGGATCACATTTACCACTACACCTTGCTTTCTGTCCATTACCCAGATCCTTACCAAGTTTACCACCTTGTGCTCCATGCTCAGTCTACCCATCTTGTTCACACGTCTTTTTTTTCCTGTTCATCTTTTTTTCCACAAATTTTAACACCGGTTTTCTCCCGCCCATTCCTGGAAGCACTTTTGTACATGTGGATGCACACACTCATCTCATTCTAGGGCATCCTCCCACTACGTGCTGCCTCATCCACCTACGCATCCACCTATCCCCCACCCTTCAGATTGTTCCCATTGAAACATGAATAATATTGTACTGTATTATATTACGTGATGCTGAATTTTTCAAGAGTATTTTATCATATTTAATTGAACATTCTATATTCCTAAGATATTTAACTTATACATGTTTGTTATGCTCCCTTATCTTCATTAAAATTTGAACATACTGTAAATAAAATAACTTTTACTTGTATTGCCTTACATTGCCATCTTGAAAAGTCACAGCTGGATTTGGATTATGTGATATGATGAGATGACAAGTATGAGAAAAGGTATATTTTTAAGCTATATACCACAAGTGGGTGTGGGTGATGGCAAGATTTACCTACTTGGTGTGGTTTACTCACAAGGCACAGAATTGAGTAAATTCTTGCCATCACCCACACCCGTTGTGGTATGTTGACATTGTACAATGCAGGAAAGAAAGAGATGGATGTTTTCATTTTTATTTTGAGTTTTCGATGTTCCGTTACCATGATAAAATAATATCATGTTGACCGCTGAAGTTTTGTGGTTTATCTATGCTGCGCATAAAAATGTTGTCATGGTTCAGCATAGCGAGATCCCGATGTCGACGGGTGAAATTTCACCTGTCATACACTGGTGTTTTTCAGTCAGGGCTGCACCCTGAATGCCCATGGGGGCTGTGCCTGCCCTCTTCTAATGATTGTTAACCCCGAGTCAGAGTTAATTCAAATGCAGGGGTGTACCGTGAAAGGGCAAATATTTTGCTCATGGATCCTCTACAGTGACAATCTCGAAACCTGTTGAGATTGTCGCTGTGGGGATTTCGTGGTGGGGGTTCACTCTTCGGTTGGTACATTGAAGTTTGTGTCCTGATTGGCTGGCACTTCTAACATGGGGTGACTGCATGATTTACACATTGTAAATTGTGCCAGCCAGCCAATCAGGAGCCAGTATTTCAAGTGCCATTGGATAATACCTAATAACCAAAGCACAGTATGGACGTGGTTTGAGAAACAGAGATTAAATATTACAGTGCTAAAAACTATTGTGTATTTGTCCCATAGTTTTTTTTTTTATCCAGGTGCATTACTTTGAACCCATTAACACTGAATCTAATTTTACATACCTTTGTCCATTCCACTAACCTTGCCAGTGATGAATGGTGAAGATTGACAAGGGTAAGATATGAAAATTATGTATCTTCCTTTGTATCTCCACCATTCATCAATAGTGGGTGATCAGCCAGAGGCGCGCACCCTGTGGGAGCTTTTCTTTTTTTAGGGGAGCCAGATCTGGTGCCAGCGGCAACATCCACGAGGCTGGTGTGTTACATGGTGCTCACGGATAGGCGTCTAATGGTCATCGGCTCCTACTCTGCCCCAATTCTGCTTGCCGGAGAGATCGAGGAAATCAGAGGGACAGGAACATTTTTTTAACCAGGCAAGGGAGCCTAAGAGACAGGAAATGGAAAGGATATAAAATCAGGAAGAAATAAGCTGACCAGAGGACAGAGGTGGAGAGAGAAGACGAGGGTTGAGTAGGGCACCCAACCCCTGGGTGGCTAACAGGAAGGTAGGAAGAAAGAAAATGGGCAAGAAAAGAAAGGAAAGGGGAGGACGAGAGAGACTGATCCACCGCCAGCCATGGAAAAACCACTTGAGCCAGGAGAGTACATTGAGGGGACTGATTGTGGACATCCCGTAACAAATAGGAAAACCACTTCGAGGCCAGGCATTGCTTGAATGCAACTCTGGCCACCTCTGTGAAAAATTTGAAGGGGGTGGCAGTTTCTCTCCCCTCACCTATCAATACAAGGAGATATACCCTTTGGTCAAGCTTCTACTCAGCCCACAACAGAAGGAGGCAAAACCGAAGCCTGGCTATGGAACCTGACACAGGTAAAAAAAATTTCCTGCAGCAGGAAAAGGAAAAAAGGGTAAGAGGAGGGTCCCATAAGCCCTCCAGCTTGGGTAGCTGATAGAGATTCCTCCCCACCAGGGCCTGAACACAGTACATATGGCTGCACAGAGGCCAGGAGGAACCCTGAGTGACAATGTGGCCGAGAACATTGGGACCTCTCCAGGAGTACAATCCACTGCTACTTGACACACCCTCCAGACAGACCCAATGCCACAGGAAAGAAGGGTGGCAGAAGCCCAAGGAGTACCCAAGGGGGGAGCCCCAAGAGCCTCCCTCTACAGTCAGAGTCTAGTTGTGACTGTCCCATCCCTCCCTGGCCAGAAACCAACTGTGAACCCCCCCACCCCTCACGTTTCAAGTATCAGACTATAACCCACCCTGACCAGAGTGAAACTGGGACCTTCTTTTCTTCAACTGTCATAGTGCAGCAGTCAGCAACCCACCACCCTACCCCAGGAACAACATACATCAGTCTACCAGGACAGAGACCAAATTGACATGCCCCCACAAGAAACAAGACACAAGTTAACTTTGTGCTTTTAATAAAAAGAAAACTTTATTCTTTTAGTAAACAAGCAAGTCATTAATATTTTCATCATCATCATATCCGGAGTTATGAATTTATAGCATATAAAACAGACAAAAAATAGGGATTACTGCATCTAAACCCAGGCTATCAGTAATGCAGACTACTACAACATAATGTAATGATGGAGGAGTTTGTTCACACTCAATATCCATGCATGCACTTTTTGTGTCATGAACCATTCTGGCATCCGGAACCGACGTGACATCCTTCTCAATCCATCATGGTATCCCAGAACCATCAATGGTACAAAGGTTCCCTACATCCCCATCATCGACCCCCCCATGCAAATACCTGGCACTTGCCCCGAGCCCCGATCCACTCATAACCCAGATCCCGACCCATGGTGACCATATGCGACAAGATACACTCACTGATGGTCTAGTGGCCACCCACCATCCCAACAACCACAATCCCTAATAACCCACACCCTGTTGTGCCTTATTGCTTAAATACTGCACACAGTACTATAGGTGCGGCCTTACCAATGATCTGTATAGAGGCAGGATCACCTCCCTTCTCCTGAAGGTCATTCCTCTAGCAATACACCCTATCATCTTGTGTTTAGCTGCTGCCTTCCTGAGCTCTGCTGAGTGGTTCATTTGCCCCGTAATTATCACACCAAGATCCTTGTCATCCTCTGTAGCAGTTATATGCACCCGTCCCAAGTGATAATGCCTCCTTGGATTCCTTGCTCCCAAGTGCATGACTTTGCACTTCTTAGCATTGAACCCCAGTTGCCATGTGTATGACCAGTCCTCCAGTTTTGTCAGATCCTTCTGCAGCCCCTGCCACCCTACTGTGTCATCCACCACAGCACCGATCTTGATGTCATCTGAAAAAAACCTACATTTGTTCTTAATGCCATGTGAGATGTTGGCTATGAAAATGCCAAACAACACTGGTCCCGGTATTGAGCCCTGTGGCACCCTGCTCGTTCACCACACACCACTACCCTCTGTTGCTTCACTTGCAGCTAGTTCTTGATCCAATTCAATTTGTCCCTGCTCCCTGGTATCACAACTTGCTAATCAGCCTCCCATGTGGCAATGAATCAAATGCCTTGCTGAAATCCACATACAGGAAATCCACTGCATGTCCACTGTCCAATTCTCTAGTCACCCATTCATGATAGTCAACCAGGTTGGTCTGACAGGGCTTCCCGTCATGGTGACAATTACCTTCTAGAAAGGTTATTAACCTCTCTTTAAGCAATATACCATGACTGGGTGTGGGTGATGGCAGGATTTACCCATGCCTGGTGTGGTTTGCTCACGAGGTGCAGCCGAGTAAGGAAACCACACCAGAAGCAGAAAAATCTTGCCATTACCCATTCGCGGTCATGGCATATTACTATTATACAATGTAGGAAAGAAGTTTTTATTTTAAGTTTTGTGCGTTCTGGTTATGTGAAGAAATACAATATAGTGGCCGGCAACTATGAAGTTTGGTACCCTGATTGGCTGGCACTTCTACCATGTGGTGATGGTACGATTTACATGTTGCCAGCCAGCCAATCAGGAACGAGGATTTTTGGTACCATTGTATAATTAATGATTGTATCCATTAACTTTCCCACAATGGATGTGAGGATTACTTGTCTATACTTGCCCGGTTCATCCCTGGGTCCGCTTTTTGTGGATCGGCTGATCATGGGTCCCTCCAGGCAGGAGGTAGAGCAGTACAGGGACCTGGCCCTCTAGACCTACATCACTCTTGGCCTCCTGGTCAATGAGGCCAAGTCAGAACTCATGTCCTCCTAGGTGATCAGCTTCATTGGGGCAGAGCTCAGCTCTTGCAATGGCAGGGCTCAGCTCCTAGCAGGCAGGTGGAGGCTCTCTCCTCCTTTGCCCGATCATTTCTGGTTGGGCAGTTATGCCCTGCCTGGGACTTCCTGCACCTGCTGGGTTACATGGTGGCCTGCACCTGCATGGTCCACTGTGTCTGCAGTGGGAGCTGGATAGCAAGTGGTCTCGGAACAAGGGTCACTTTGACCAGCTGGTCACTGTGACCCACCAGATGTAGAATGCTGTTGAGTAGTGATTAGTCCCGGAAGATCTGCAGGAAGGGATCCTGTTTGTTCACTCAGAGCTGAAAGTCATGCTGATGACCAATGCTTCTCTCATGGTCTAGGGTGCCCACCTGGGGGAACGCAGAGTCCACAGGCTCTGGACCCCCAAGGAGTCCCAATGCCACATCAACCTGCTGGAGCTCCGAGCAGTTCAGCTGGCGCGTACTGCCTTTGCTCCTCATATTCAGGGTCAGGTGGTCCAGATCCAGATGTACAACACCACAACCATGTGCTACCTCAACAAGCAGGATGGGACGCACTCCCTGCCTCTGTGCAAGGAAGCTCTCCACATGTGGACCCTCATGTGCAGCCTGGAGGCTGATCTCCTAGCCATCCATGTGGCTGGTGTATCCAGTCAGCTGGTGGATGCCCTCAGCTGGGTGGGCGAGGTGTCTCATGAGTGGTCTATCTACCCAGAGGTAGCACACAGTCTGTTCTCCCAGTGGGGCAATCCTCAGGTGGACCTGTTCACCACCAGAGAGAACACAAAGCTGAGGCTGTATTGAGCCTACCCCCCTTCAGCAGGGAACACTGTAGGGGGATGCCTTTTCTAGGCCCTGGATCCCAGGCCTCTTCTATGCCTTCCCTCTGCTTATCTCAAGGCCAGGAGGGACAAGGCACAGGTGATCCTGGTGGCCCTGGACTGGTCCCACCAGTTTTTGTACCCCGATCTCCTCAACCTCAGTAGCAGGCTCCCCAAGGTTTCTTCCTCTACACCTGGACCTGCTCTCCATCAATCAGGGGAAGGTACTCCATCCAGACCTTCAATTCCTGCACCTGAGAGTCTGATTCCTGAGCGGCTAGAGTTCCAGGCTTTGGGTCTCTATGAAGATGTTCTCACTGTCATTAAGGCAACTCAGAAGGGGTCGACCAGGAAATGCTATGCCTTCACATGGAAGAGGTTCTCCATTTGGTGTCAGGGCAAGGGGCTGGACCTGACCCTCTCTCCTGTTCAGTGGCTAGCATCCTTGACTATCTGTGGTCTCTCTCTTAGTCAGGCCTTCAGTCGATGACCCTCAAGGTGCACCTGGCAGCCATCTCTGCTTACCAGGCGCATGCCAGTCAGCAGTCGGTGGCACAGGAGAAGGTGGTTTGGTGTTTCTTTAAAGGCCTCAACCCATTTCTCCTTTGGCGGATGAACCACCACCACCTTGGGACTTGTTGCTGGTGTTGGCAAAGCTCATGAGCAAGCCATTCGAACTGATGCACAGGTGTGAGATGTCTCACCTGTCATGGAAGACCACCTTCCTGTAGCTATCACGTTGGCCAGAAGGATCAGTGAGCTCCAGGCGCTTTTGTTGGAGTCTCCCTACCTGGTCTTCCAGAGGGACAAGGTTGTCCTTCGCCCTAACTCGAAGTTCCTCCCCAAGGTTGTGTCCAATTTTCACCTTAACCAGGTGCTTAATCTCCTGGTGTACTTCACCAACCACACTTCGGAGGCAGAGCACAGGCTCCATACTTTGGACCTGTGGTGAGCGCTCACCTATCACAAGGAGCGCATGGCTGGTGTTCAGGAGAGGTTCGCCAGCTGTTTGTCACCTATGCTGAAACCGCAGCTGGCAGCCCAGCAGCTAAGCAGACGATTGACAGGTGGATTGTTTTCTGCATCGACCTCTGCTATAGGTTGGCGAATAGGGAGCTGCCCGTAAGGCTAAGGGCTCATTCCACCTGTTATACCGCTGCCTTGGTGGCTGCTTCCAGGGAGGTTCCTATCCAGAAAATCTGCAGGGCAGCTACCTGGAGGTCAGCACACACCTTCAATTTCCATTACCACATTGATCTTGAGTCATGCCGGGATGCTGGTTTTGGGGCCTTAGTTCTCCAATCTCTGTTTCTCAAGTAGGGGGTGTGCACCCTGCCCCCTCCTCCTGGAGAACTGCTAGGAGTCTGCCAGAAAGTGTGTATAGAACATCATATCCACATTCCCTAGAAAAACAGGTTACTCACCTGTAACAGTAGTTCTAGGAGTGGTATATATTCATCCACACAGACCCACCCGGCCTCCCCTGGCTGTGGCTCACACTACTGCTTCCAGCGGGCAAGATCTGGCATCACCGGGCAGAGATGAGGGAGTTACCACCCGGGTGGGTGGGAGGAGCCCGCTTGAAGATGTTCCGGTGGAGTCTTACAGGAAAAGGCAACTGCCAGAAAGTGTGGATGAACATCATATACCACTCCTAGAACTACTGTTACAGGTGAGTAACCTGTTTCTACTGACTCCCTTCTCTAAGACATTGAAGAACAGAAAGCTATGGACCCAGCACCAATCACAGTGCTTCTTAACTCAGTACATCCCTACACTCTGACTGGAGACTATGCACTACTGCTATCAGATTTCTACCTTGAGTGAATTTGGTATGCAGCTTTGGTGTGTTTTGTGGGTTATATATTGTACTACTTTTGCAATGAGTTTACCATGCAGTATTGTGTCAAAGGCCTTAGTGAAGTAGACTACATTCACCTCATGGTCCCTATCCACCTCTGTGGTTAATGCCTTGCAGAAAGCAACCACTCGGGTTTGACCGGATCTGCCTTTTATAATGTCAAGTTTTGCTCTAGAGACCATCCCTGTTTCTTCCATCTTCCATGTGCTGATCCACCACTTTGATGAGTGACTCAAGGACTTTCGTGAGCACCAAGGCTCGGCTCACAGGTCTGTAATTACCTGTGTTCAACCTTGTTTCCTACTCAAAAAGTGTGACAACACTGCCTGTTTTCTAGTCACCTGACGCTATCTTTGTCTGTGACTACTAGTAAAAGACATCAGCAAGGGCAGTAGCTAGAATCCATTTAACAAAGCTATTACCTTCTAGTTGACCCTGGGATTTACTGGTTTAACAGTCTTCAGCTCCATTTCTTATCGGGAGAACACACCATTGTGAAATGTATAGGGCCCTGAATTGGTTGAGCCTGGACGATAGAAGGAACTGGCATTTAGTAAATTTTATGGTGAAGATCAGGAGACAGAAATTACCATTATTTACTAGGTGCTTTGGGGGCTAGGGATCTGAGGGAGGGATTAAGATCCTTCTTGGGTTACGAATTTGTTGTTCCTAAGTGTAACCTTGGGATTGGCAGATCCTCACTTTTCAATAGGAGACCAATATTGTGGAATACACTACCCCTATACTTGAGAAGTTTACATGCACCAATCCTCTTAGGACCTATAAAACAATGGTTTCTTAATTTAACCAACACACATAGACCATGCTGTCTAAAATAGTGAATACATGGGTATATTTTCTATATACTGATTTTTGACAATCAAATGGCTTTGAGCTAATTTATGTCTTAAAGAGGTATTTTTATGAAGCAGTATTGTGTTATTTATTTGTATATGTGCAATCAGGAACTTGTTTTGTTTATGACTGTTATTTGTATTAGAGTTACTATGTAATGTTGTAATTTACTATGTCCTGTTGTTTGTATATTCTGACCTGCCAAATATGTGTGGAACATGAAAAGAGTAACCAAGGGACCTTTCTGAAAATGAGTTTAGCTCAACTGAGTTCTTATCCCTGTTCATATTTTTTTATATGAATAACATTTTTACTACTACTACTACTTATCCACTGTTTCTGGCACGATCAGCAATACCTCCTGCAAGCTCTGCCCCCCCCCTCAAAATGGCCATACCACCTGATGTCCAGACTGAATTTGACACAAGTGGTTATTAAGTGTATCTGCTATACACCTTGTCTCACTCAATGATTCCCCTTCCCAACAATTAGGGACCACACCTTGTCCTTGATCTTTTGGGGCTCGTTATATATTTAAAATTGTTCTGTTACCCCTCTTGATCCATTACACTGTCCTGTCTTTCAGTCCTGTCATAGCCTGCATAGCAATAGTTAGGCTTTCTTTCTGTGATGATCTTTACTGTATGTCCCTGGTTTTGTGTCTGGAATCATGCCACTTACCATATAAGTAAGCAATAAGACACGATGGGGTGTGCATTACGGTGTGGTAGCCGCACTCCTGGGGTGTAGTTAGGCACAAGGCTGAAGGCCAAGTGCCAATCGTCCCTAGGAGTGCGGTTATCACACCGTAATGCACAACCCCAGAGTGTCTTATTGTGCTTATAAAATGGCCCTTTATTTTTAGAAGTAGTTTATTTATTTTGAAACACATTTTTAACTAAATAATATGTAAGTGAATATGTGCTTTTAACATAAAATAGTCCTTCTGCCTACTGGTGCTAGATTAAAATAGTGTTCTAAAGTGTGTGCCTCCCTGCCCACTCAAGTAGTTGAGCTGATACCCTACTACCATCCCATCAATACTGGGCAGTGACATGAGTAATTACTGTGCTCTGATTAGTCAGACTGCCCAAGAGATAGTGATGCTGTCAATGGCATCACTATATCTCGGGCAGGCACACAAAGATAACAGCAGCATGATAAATGAATTCAGTGCCTGCTCGACTGACCCCAAAACCAACAGAGCTTCACATTCCCCTGTCAATCACAACAGTTCACAAATATCATTTTCCTCATACTAAGTATGCACACATAGCCCCCTTAGTTTATTCATTCTTCTCACTCCTTAGACAAAACTAAAACCAAGCCAAAACGAAGCCTTCTCAGTTCCCTTATCCTGCAAGAATGAGCGTGGTTCAAAACTGCCATGCTCATGAACAGCTTCATGAACTGCTCGCTGTGTTCTAAAAGCTAAGCAGCAGGGTGAGAAATTTAAAATATGTGGTTCAGGGGATTTTAAAATAACAAAAAATTACAATGTAAATTAAAATAAAGTCATACCTGTAATGGCTTTCCCCCCTACTCAGCAACATGCAGACAAGAGAACCACACTCGCTCCACTCCCCGACTGGCTCAGTGTCCACGCTGCTAAGCGATAACATCAGAAACGATCACGTCACTAACAAAATGCTATATAATGACCTGGGACAATGCCAAAATGTTTCAGTGGGTGGTGGCTGTCACAATAATAACAGCTGGAAGTAACAGCACCATAACTCTGTCTTTGATTATTGCCATCCGACTGATCACTCGTTCGCTCACTCGACCCCCCCCTTGCCCAGTCACTCACTTTCTGAAACTTGGTAAAAACTCTCAAGCTCTGAGTTGTAAGTGTAAGGTTTCTTTCTCGATATGTTACTGCAGGAAAATAAGTTTTGAAATGTGGCATGTCAAAGAGGGAAGTTAAAATAAGGAAGGGGAGTTGTACGTGCCTGCCATAAGGCCCGTTTCTCACCTCAGAGCTTGCCTGGTGATGTCGTTGCCAGCATACTACCATCTATGGTAGCGTTGTTTACAAAAATATCAGTACTCTCTGTGTGGCATGCGAGAAAACATGGCTATATCACTGAGAAGCCGTGCAGCACGATTAGTGTGAGACATACTGTGCTATAAGCAGGACTGTAAGGGAATCGAAAGTGTTTTATCAACAGTTGTAAAAGTTGATTTTTTTACTTTTGCCACAGGAGAACAGGGGGGGAGGGGTAAATACAACTGTGGAGAACAATGGAAAATGAAAACTTTTGTGGGCTAAAAAAAATGGCGACTTCAAAGTGCTGTAAGATTCTACATAGAATGTCTAATAAATGAATCACTGAGCCATCAGATTCTGTGCTCTGTCTGTTTTACTTGGACTAGTTATTTATAGTGCAACATTGTCCCATATTGCACTGAGAGCTGATTTTGACCAGTGGTCAGAGGTGTTTGGGGCTTAGCTGGTGAGTATGCAATTGACTGGCCATGCTGATGCCAAGAGGGAGGGCCTGAAGCAGAATATAATTGGCATAGTTCGTGACTAGATGCATTCCTGAGGGAAACCAGGGCAACAAGGTTTTGCAGTGGCCTCCCTGGTTATCAAAGGACCTGTGAGGGAAGTTTGCTGAGAACAAGCATTTGTCATTGTTGAATGTTTGCTTGCATGTTGTGTCAGGTAAGTTTTAGTTGTGTTGTGATGAAAGCAGAGTAGTATTTTAGTAAGAGTTTGCAATGTAGTCAATCAGTAGTAATGGTTGCCTCATGTATTTTCATTTCTGAAGCAAGATATAGGATTTTGAAGGTTTTAAAAGTTCCCAGTCTCATGCCATGGCCATGTTGTAAAAATGAAATATATTGGTACAGTGTTGTGGAATTTACCATTAAAATATGCAATAACGTCTTCCTGCTACATCCACAGTGTGAACATAGCATATACATTGAACAGATACACTCAAAGGAAGAGATTTTTAGAAATTGCAAGTGGTGGTCATGTTTAAGGTAGGCTATGACACACATGGCAACGCCTTGTTAGGAAACGCGCCCTGGCCCATCACAAGGTGTTGCCTCTGTAACACAACACTGCTTAATAGTGCTGGCCCCCATCCTTTTGCTGCCCAGCTGGCTCCCCTAGCTCATCTTCAAATCACTGGCACAGGAACACAACACGTTTTCCTCTGGGCCAACAGCTGGCCCTCCACACATTTTTTCTTAAATATTTTTACCTGCCTTCTGTACATGACAGATATTATTTATGAAACACTGACTGAAACATTATTTCACGCCACAAGTGCAAAAACATGTTTTATGCAGGATTTGAAAGATGACACTTGTCATGTCCTGGCAGTGATGTGAAAAGTTGGCTATGCTGAACATGTGGGGTCAAAATATTGAAGATTAATAAATTTGTGAGTGAATGTTAAGAAACACCCAAACTATGAAGGTACATTACAAAATTTTAAGATTTTGACCCCAAATTTTCAGTCTAGTCTTTTTATGACCCCACTTAATGAACCTGGTAAGTGAAATGTTTCAAATCCTGGTTGAAAGGTGACTTCACAGAGCGACTGTGAAATAACCTTTTGGACCAGATTTGAAAAATGTCACCTACCTTGTCCATGAGGTTCAGTCCCCAAAAGACCATATTGAAAGTTTGATAGAAAAATATTGAAAAATGGTGAAGTTATGAGTTAACATTGAAATATTAGCGCAGCCCGATGGTGCTGAGGGTTGAGGCACTGGACGCCACATCTCGTACCACGCCAGCGACCCAGGTTTGGACACAGACTTGGGTTGCCGGGGTCAGCAGGGGAGGGAGAGGATGAAGTGTCTGAAAGACAGCTCTCCTCTCCTGGGGGGAGGGCTTAGGGTTGTCCGGTGACCTAGTAGCCCCTGATGGAGATCGGGGGGTACTATGGGGCAGCTGTCACAAAATAATGGGGTGAGCGCGACAGACATCAGCAGGGTTGCCATGCACCGTGACATCATTACACGCTGTGTTCGGAGGGAGGGGGAGCTCTCTCTGGGCACAAGCTGGAAACACCCCCTCACGGATCAGTGGAGGAGATGATGAGGGCTCCTGGGGCATGGCCCACATCCCAAGGCCAGCCCAGCATACCAGGAATCTCCCCATGCACCAACCCATCAGCCAGGTAGACCCCTTGAGTCTGTAAGGTCGCCAAGGGAGGGTGGACCCTCCCCCGGGGGTACCCAGGGGGACTGGGCTTGGCTGAGCTGTTCTTGTGGGGAAGGACATTGGCAGTGGGGGTTCAGGCAGGGAGTGAGAGGCCCTAGCTAAGCAAGCTCCTCGGAAGGACACCCTGTCTGCAGGGAGAAGAAATAGAATCGGAAAAAAAAAACAAAAAAAAACTTTGAAATATTTCCATGTCCACTCATAACTTGGTCATTTTACCATATTTTTAACTAAATGTTCAATACAGTCTTCTTATGGCCCCACAACATAAACCCAGTAGATGAACATTTTCAAAACTCACCCAAAAGGTGATTTTTTGGAGTGGAGTGACTTCATGAGGTGAGGTCCAAAAAAGGCCACATTGAAAATTTGGTGAATAAATGCTAATAAAAGGTAAAATTAAGAGACAAAGTTCAAAAAAGTTCAAAAATGTGTTGAAAATACATTGACTGCACTTACCTTCATTCTTCAGTTCCCAGTCGGTGTTGAAGAAGGAGGACCTGTTTTCCTCGTAGAGTGGATTTTTGGCACTGGATTTTTTTTTAGGTGAGTGAGGGGTGTGGCCGGTTTGGGGTGATGGGTGCTGAGTGTGGGGTCAGGAAGGGTGGGTGGGTGGGTGGGTTTGGTTGTCAAAACCACAAAATACATCAGTTGACAGCTTTATACATTTCAGGTTTAAAATAATTGAAAAAAAAAGATGTTATGATGACACAAGGGTGACACTGGGGATTGAGCACTCCAGTGTCACAGTGGTCGCGGACTAGATGACACAAGGGTGACACTGGGGATTGGGTACTCCAGAGCCACAATGGTGGGGGGGGCTAACAAATATCAGACTTGAGGGGTCTCAGAAGGGTCACTCAACTGCAAAAGACATCAATTGTCAATTTTCTGCTTTTCAGATTTAAAATTAAAATATGACATTGTGACACATGGTTAACATTGGGGATTGGGCACCCCAGTGTCACAATAGTGGTGGGGAGGATGAGACTGGAGGATCTCTCAGAAAGGTTGCTTAGCCCAGATATACTGTATATATAGATAGACATATAGACAGATGTATATATATAGACAGATATGTATATATATATATATATATATATATATATGTATATGTATATATATTATATATATATGTGTGTATATATATATATATATATATATATATATATATTTAAAATGGGTAGGAAAAATACTGCATCCTGTTTGGCTAGGATCAGTGCCTTGAGAGAGCACAATACAGGGGTAAAAAAAAAAGTGCTGGCATTCAGAACACAGCACACTAACAATATCCATGCATTATTTTAATTCCTGATGTCATTACAAATATGAGTGCCACCTTTACTCACTAGAAAAATAACCTAAGCACTAAACATTAAAGTCCCTCTAAACAGAAAGAACACACAACTGTTTAAATCGTATTTTCCTTTATATTCCCTTCCTTACACACATGCACAAATTAAAATGAAGTTCAACATACAGTTTTTTTTAGCTTTTTTTTCAGACTATGCCCCCCCCCCATCCTTACCTGCCTTCAAGGGAAATCATTGCTGATTTTTCTGCCCCAGATACAACTGAATCCCTGACTTTATTTTGGTTGTGTGTGTTTGCATGAGGAGTACAGAACATTCAGCCAATAGAATTCTATAGAAGTTTGAATTCTTGCATTCCATGATGTAAGCAATAAGACATGATGAGGTGACATTTAACATGTCTTATGCACATCCAGAGGCATAGTAATGCACAAGGCTGCAGGCCAAGTGCCTTTAGCCCTGGGCATATGTTGGAAATGTCTAATGCACACCCTGGCATTTATTATTTAACCTACAAAATGAGATTTTTTTATATGCCTGAAAACAAGTAAAATTAATAGGTTAAAATAATACAAAAACAATATTATTTTGTTTTAAATCCGTTTCATGGAGGAGAACTGCATGGCTGTCAGCTGGAACTGAGAGTGCTTGCTAAAACACTGTTGCAGTTGTGATATGAAAAAAAGTGTACTAGCAAGGGTTTACTTTGTTCTCACTTCGAGGGTAGCTCTTGCAGCAGGCTACACCATAAGGACTGAAGCCGGCAGGTGCCAGGACCCCATGGAAAACTTCTAGCTAGCAGTCCATAGCTGGGGATCACCCCCTGATGTTGGCCCACCCTTGACATCAGCCAGTGGTATTAAAGGGGCGGACCCCCAGCCCAACCTCAGTTCTTTTCCAACTGTTGACCTACACACATCAGCTCCATGGACGTCTTCTGCTTTAGTCAGCCGCTATTTTTTTCGCTATTATCCATGCTTTATTATTTTACAAAAAGCTCTGATTTCTTATGTATTTACTCTGCATGTCTTTTTTTCTGAGCTCGTCTGCAGAACTTCAGAAGTCGAAGTGTGCTTGTGACAAGCAGATTCCCTCAAAGGACGGCCACACTGCTTGCCTCTTCTGCCTAGGCCCCGACCAGGATACAGAGGCCTGCCAGCACTGCTTGAACTTTAACCGGAGGACCAGAATCCTCAGCCAAAGGCCCTGAAAAGCTTCTTGCTCAAAAAAAAATTAGCAGTGTTGGAGAAGGAGATCCAGGGTAAAAGTACCTCCTCTTCCCCGATCTCAGGAGCCTTGACTTCTTTGGCTTCTCACAAGGAGAAGAAGACAAATGGAAAACATAAACATAAGGATAAACCCCAGTCAGCTTCTCGTTCCCAGTCCCCTCACTAGACAGCAACAAGCTCCGGGACTTCTTCCCGTGGGAGGTCGGGCTTGGCTTCCATGGCAGCCCTCTCTCCTTCCAGGCTCCTAGTGGTCAAACCACCCACCTTCATCCAGATGTCAGGCAGTGGTTCTTCAGGGTTGGGGACTTCATCCTCAGCCTTTCAGCCCCTGATTCTCAGGCCCTTTCCCCAGACTGCGGGTTCTCAGCCAGGTGGCTAGGCTGGGTCTTCTTCAGGGGGTGGGGCCTTGCCCATCATCTGCCTGGCCCCAGCATCTGCTAAGTCAGCTCCCGGCTCCAGGGCTAATGCCACACAGTGACGCCAGGGGCATGCACTCACCTTCCCCGAGAGGATGACACCTCTACCCTACTCAGGAGCTAGCTCCCCTCGGCAGACTCCTCCTAAAATGATGCCAGCTGTTTCTCTAGGTTGATGTCAGTCTACGCCTGTCTGGCCAACACCAGCTACCCTGATGTTAACCTCAGCGATACTCCTTCCATTGTCGCCTGAACACCAGATGTTGCCGGCTAACCCTAATATTACTTCTCAGCCGACTCCAAGGGGTCTGACATCTGGTCTGGTGACACCTACTAGACCAGCTCCAGATAATCAGACTCCCACTGGGCTGCCGCCAGTCAACCCAAATCCTCATGACCTGATGCCTGGGTTGCTGCCAACAAAGGGACCAACGCTGGCGTTGTCTGACGTCCCTCCACTGACGCTGGCTAATCCCTCTATGTCCCAGAACCCTCTGCAGGATCTCACGGCTCTCTTCACATCCTGGTGGAACATGGTCAAGAGCGATCTGATACCAAAGAGGCCTTCTACGCCCCCTCCTAAGGAACCTCTTCCCTCAGGGGCTAAGCCTCAGTCTCCCCCTTGGCAGCTTAAGCCAACTCCTAAAGAGCCTACCCCGCAACCAGATGACATTGGCAGGGGCTGCTCTAAGCATCACAGTCAAAAGCACAATTGCTCGTCCCTCCAGGTCCCTGGACAGGTGCCGAGGTAGATCATACGGCCACAGGCACCGTCGCTCGACTTCACGATCTTTCTCTTCGGAGGAGTCAGACTAGCGTTCCTGTTCCTCATCCTTGGTATCGTCTGACTTGGGGATATCCCCCCCCCTCCATCAGACCCCAAAGACAACCCCAGGTCTCCTCTCAATGACCCGACCTTCATGGAGGTCATGCGGCACATCCAGTCCAACATGGACTGGGACACCAAAGACTTGGACCCTGAGAGGCACTGTTTGGCTAGTTTCCTCTGTCAAAAGGATCCAAAGCCTGTGGTGGTTCCTCCTCTGGTGGATCCATTTAAGGATGTCATTAGATTGGCTTGGAAACACCCATCTACTACCCCTGCTGTTTCCAAAAAGGCTGATTGCCTCTATAATGCTCCCTGAGATGAGCCTTTCTTTGGAGAGCAACTGACTGCAGACTTCATGGTCATCACTGCAGCTCATGACCAATCTAAGAGGCCCTGACATCTCAGCACTGAGCCTCCGGATAAAGATTCTAAGCAGGTGGACCAGCTTGGCAGAAAAGTCTATGTCTCAGCTACCTGTGCCATCTGCTCTCTGAATTTCTTAGCCCACATGGTCCAGTATCAGAACGCCCTGTGGAGGAAGGCCATGGAGCTGGTTCAGGTTTAGCAGGACAGTCCTCAGAAAGCTGAGTTGCTGCATATTTTGAAATCAGGTTCAGACGTAGGTACTCATGTCCTACGTTCCTCCCATGATACAGCAGATTTGGCCGTTAGGGCAGCAGCATCTGGCGTCTGCCTTCACCGTTACTTCTGGCTCCGCATCTCAGGTTTTACCCTGGATATCCAGGCGGGCATTATGGATGCCCCCTTTAAGGGCTCAGTCCTCTTTGGCGAGGAATCAGAAAAGGTTATAACTTGCCTTCAGGAATCCGGCAAGGCTGTCAGATCTGTCCATACCATGGACAGATCTAACCAGAAGCAGAACCTCCACCAATCATTTCGTCAGTTCTCCAGGCAACAGCCCCGAGGCCAACAGACCAGAAGTGCCTTTGTAACCCCCCTACAAATGGGGGTTCCCGAAAGTCTTCCTTGGGTGTGCCTAAATGCCCACTGCCAGGCTGGTGTCCTGTGTCTTAATCGTTTGAAAGCTATTGCATGTGAGTGCCTTTATAGCCTCTGTGTTCTGTCTCTTTAAGAGCTGCCTATATCGCAGTGTACAATTAATCTGGGTGGGGGCTGAGTGTTTTTATGCTCGAGTCCCGCCTGGGCAGCCAAATAATTGCTCCATTCTGCCATCGTTAGTTGTGCAGAGGAAGCTCTGTTAGAAGCTGTACTTATTTGCTGATTATCTAGTCTAATAATAATGATATCATAGTTTGTCTAACCTGCCTTCTTTGCAGCATGGACAGTTCTGTAAATCACCACCATCTTGGTTCTGGACTGCTTGTTTGGATCAATCAGTACCTTTGACCTTTGGGGACCCTAAAATGGAGTCTGTCCCCAGGGGTCTTGTGGAAGTGAATTTCTGTAGGAATTGTAGTTTTTCCACTTTGGTGCCGAAATGGACCTGGAGGGGGAGCCCTTGCTTTGACAGACAGATGAATCAATGGATTGAACCTTTTGGATCTCTGGGAAAGTCTCAAGCTGCCTGCAGCAGAGAGTCAGTCAGAGTTGGAGTGAAAGAGTGAACAACTCAAGATACTCGAGCAGCTGCTCCTGCATAGTCACGCAGGAAACTGGTGGAAAGGCTGAGTTTGGCCTGTCTGCCTGCTGTCCCTCGAAAGGGATCCTTAGCGAGTGCTTAAATAACCGGACTGTATCCGAACCAATTATGACAAAAGCCACTCAATTGTGACTGTACCATAGCCTGAAGAAGACCGAAGATTTTCTGTTTGCGATCGGCCTGTCAGGACATCTGAAATCACCACAGAGAGCATGGTTTTGCTCAGGAAAGCTGAAATTGCAACAAGACTGTCATCCAACCTGTGGTATTGTGTTTTGTCTTACTGTAAGTGTGCTGAATGCTGTTAGTGGGTCGCGATTTGGTTCCCCACTGCCTGCTTGTGTCATGCTTGCTGGAAGCTGAATCCAGCATTTACCTGACTAAATCTGAACTGTTCACCTGGCCTGGGCCCTGCCACTTTGGCCCAGCCAGCTACTCCAGGCTCAGAGATCACCATCGAAAAGAGACTTGCCCAGGGATCAGCCCCCTGCTCAACCATCTCGAACAGGAACAACACCTCGATGATTCGTGTGGGCCCTGCTTCTCCTGGCATACCAGCTTTTCAACCTGCAGTCTCCATCTCGTCCCTCCTGTGTCTCATATTGGGTAGTGTGAGTAAACCCCAGGGTAGCTCCCTGCAACATCAGCTAAATCAAAAGTGTTGTCATCTGATTCCTTTGTTGTTTCTTGTCACGAACTGAGCCTCCGTGCTCTGGATTACAAATTGTGTGTGGTTGTGCATGTTTCTTCTTTCCATCACAGGGCCCCGACCAGCTGCAATGCCGGCCCACCCCGGGCAATGAATTAGGCTAGCCCGCCTTTGTTCCAGCTGGGTATCCAGAGTGTGTGACTGTGAAGGGACTCTAAAGTGCATGCATGATTGCCTGATTGAATCAGTTACAGAACTAATCAGCCAAATTATGCCCCTTCCTTGTTCATTCCCCTGAATAAATCAGATCTAATTCTTTTTGCATTTAACCTGACTGTGGTTCCATTTTGTACAAGAAGCACTGTACTGTTGTTACCTGCTGTGTCTAATCTCATTTTTCAGGGGGTCTCCAGGGTCGAACTGGTAGAACCAGCCCTGGTGGTAAGTGCAAACAAAGTGGGGATTTGTATGCTGATTAGGGGTTCTTGTAACTGTGTTTGTTATTGATTGCTTAGGCCACTAGAGGGGAAAGAGGGGGGTTATAGTGTCCCGGAGTGCTGTACCCAGGTCAGCTACGCTATCACCAACCCTGTCCTCTGGGTGGAGGCACCCGTTTTCAGTACCTAGGCCCCTTAACCTGCACCTAGCCATGCAGGTACTTTGGGATAGCTCCACCTAGGGTTACATCTTTAAATATAAGGCCACTTTTCAGGCCTCAAGAGGTTCAGGTCCCAGAGCCCCAAAACCTCCCAGGCCCTCTGCCTGTCCCCAGTTCTTCAGCCTGACTCCTTACCCGATCCCCCTTCCCCAGCAGAATCTCTGGGGGAGGCAGTGGGGGGGTCGCTTCTCTCTCCATCTAGAGGGATGGCACAGAACAACCATGGATCACTGAGTTCTTCAGCTGATAGAGAAAGAGCATACCCTAGAGTTTTTGGAGATGCCCCAGGATAACCCACCCATAACCTCCCATTACACTCAGTCACACCTCTCCCTCATTCAGGAGGAGATCCAAACGCTCTTACTGAAGCAGGCCATAGAGTCAGTTGCACCAGAGCAAGAGGAAAGGGCTTTTATTCTCACTTTTTTCTGGTTCCAAAGAAGACCGGGGACCTACGGCGTATCCAGGATCTCAGCCACCTGAACATGTATATAGAATACAAACAATTCAGGATAGTTACCCTTCCAGGCCTGCTCCCCCTCCTTCATCAGGGGGATTGGCTTTGCTCCCTGGATATGCAGGGCGCTTACCTCCACATTTTGGTCTTTCAACCTCACAGGAAGTTCCTTCACTTCCGCTTCCAAGGCAACCACTATCAATTCCGCACCCTGCCATTCGGCCTGTCCTCAGCTCCCTGAGTCTTTATAAAATGCCTAGCAGTAGTGGCTGCAGCCCTCAGCAGAAAAGGCCACAATGTCTTCCCCTACCTGGACGATTGGCTCTTGGCAGCCCCCTCCAGGGATCAGCTAATCAGCACCATGGAAGACACCTTTACCTTGTTTCGAGACCTAGGGATCATTCTCAACCTCTCAAAGGTCTTCCCCGTGGCCCAGCCAAAGGCTGCAGTACATTGGGGCAGTTCTGGACACTACTAAATGAAAAGCCTTCCTGCCTCTGGACAGAGCGGAACATCTTCAGGAATAGGCTTGGCTGGTTTCCTTATCATGCTGAATTCCAGCCAGAGTATTCCTAAGGCTGCTAGGGCACATGCCAGTGGCCATTTTGACTGTCCCTCTTGCATGCCTGCACATGAGGGTTCCCCAATGGACCCTTGGAGTCCAATTGGACCAAAGCAGGGATGAACTGGGGTAGCTTGTAACAGTCTCCACTCCAGTGCGCCAAACTCTGACATGGTGGTTGAACCCCTTCAATCTTTCCACAGGGGTCCATTTTTGGTAGAAGTCTCCTCATCAGATTCTGACTATGGACGCATCCGGGCAGGGCTGGGGTGCCCATTTGGTAGACTGCCAGACCCAGGAAACTTAGTTTCCCTAAGAGCAACACCTCCGTAGCAACATATTAGAAATGCGAGCGATACTCCATGCCCTTCAGGCATTTCAGACAAATCTGCTCCCAGGCCCTCTCCTAATTCAGATGGACAACATGTCAGTGGTATTCTACATAAACAAGCAGGGGAGGACTCACTCTTAACCCCTCTGCAGGGAGGCCATGAGAGTCTGGTATTGGGCCATTGAGCACCATCTGGAACTCACTGCCGTGCATGTCCCAGGAGTTCAAAACAGCTTGACAGACAGTTTAAGCTGGTCTTGGTCCAAGGCACATGAATGGGAACTTCTTCAGTCTGTGGCTGAAGAGCTGTTCAACAGATGGGGCTGGCCAGAGTTGGACCTCTTCGCATCCCCACTCAATGCAAAACTGCCCAGTTTTTGCTCGCTAGATCCAGGGCCTGGTGTTTTCTTTTGAGACTTGTTGTCCCTCTCTTGGCAGGGAGGTTTCTGTATACCTTCCCTCCCTTTCCATTACTGCTGAGAGTCCTTCTCAAAGTGCAGTCGGAGGGAGTGGGGATGATCCTAGTTGCTCCCTATTGGCCACGTCAGATTTGGTTCCCACAACTTTAGCAGCTGGCAGTGGAATCCCTGATGCCCCTGCCCCTGAGCTCAGGCATGCTTTCCCAGGAGCAGGGCACTATGGTCCATCTGGACCTCAAGTCGCAGCACCTGCACACATGGCTCCTAAAGACCTAGCAGTTGCTTGGTTTGGGGTTTCCCCCAGAGATGCAGATGTCTTGGTGGCCGCAAGGATGCCTTTCACCAGGGCCACTTATGCGATTAAGTGGAAGTGGTTCTGCATTTGGACCTCCGCTTACCACCTTGATCCCTTCACCTTTCCAGTGAATTCAGTACTGGAGTACCTCCTTTCTCTATCAGACTCAGGGATGAGCTACTCCTCCATTAACATGCATTTATTGGCCATCTCTGCATATCATGTACCTGTAGAGGACAAAACTCTTGCCCAGCTGGTTCTTTCCGGCACTTTCTTGTGGGATATTCTTCACCTCAAATCTCCCTTCAGGGACCCTTTCCCCCATGGGATCTTTTATTTATTTTGGAAAAACTTACGCTGCCTCCCTTCGAACTGGCCACAAGGTGTGAGCTACTCTTCCTGTCTTAGAAAGCATTATTTTTAGTTGCCATTACTTCTGCTTGAAGATTTCTGAGCTTCAGGCTCTGATGTGTAAAGACCTTATTTAGTTTTCCACCAGGACAGAGTATTCTTGCGGACCAATCCTAAGCTTTTGCCTAAAGTGGTGTCTGAGTTTATACTGAATCAGGACATTCACCTGCCAGTTTACTACCCAGAGTATTCTAACCAAGGGGAGGCCCTACTTCATACTCTGGATATTCACCTGGTGCTTCGCTACTACTTAGATCACACCCGCACTGTCAGAATGTCTGACCAGTTATTTGTTTCTTTTACCCCGAGGACAGAATGGGCTTCTGTTTCCAAGCAAACTTTGTCTAACTGGTTAGTCAACTGTATTGTTTATTGCTACCGCAAATATGACAAGCCTTTGCCAGGACCAGTCAAAGGCCATTCGACCAGGGTAGGGATGCTTTTGCATCCATTAAATATGTGTCTGCGGCTGATATCTGCACAGCTGCTACTTGGAGTTCTGTTCACACCTTCATTCGGCATTACAGTTTGGACATTGCCTCTTGTCATGGGACAGGTTTTGGCCTTGCTGTCCTACAAGGCCTACTGTCATTTTCAGCAGACTTCTACCTCCTCCCGGATGACAGGGTTAGTCCTCCCATTGCTTGGGACTCAGTCCTTATGGTGTAGCCTGCTGCAAGAGCTACCCTTGAAGTGAGATAGTACAGTTATGTAAGTGTAACCCCCCTGCAAATGGGGGTTCCCAAAAGACTTCCAGGAGCTTGCTTGAGTGCTCCAAGCCTGAATGGTGTTTGGCATTTGGGCCATTTATCAGTGAGTGTTTTTAGAACCTCTGGTACTGTCTCTTTAAGAGCTGTCTGCTTGCAGACATAATTAGTTTGTATGGGGGACTGTGTGTTTCTTTGATTGAGTACCACTCAAGCTGCTGCCAATTCACTCCATTTTGCAGTCACTAGGAGTGCAAAGGAACCTATCTGAAAGATGTAACTGTTTGCCAGAAATCATTTACAGTAATGAAATTACAGTTTGTCTAACCTGCTTTCTTTTGCAGTCAGAACAGTGTCTGCCTAGTTCCCCATTCTGGTTTTGAACTGCTGAACTGACCAATCAGTGTGGGGTAGCTAGCTCTACAAATGGTCCCTTGACGAATCAGAACTTGGACTCATAATCTGAGTCAGCCACAAGAGGATTGTATGAGCAGTGACTCTGGGAGATGTAGTTTAGACTTCAGTGCCTTTTGGACCAAGCAGCAGTCTATTGTGAGTGACAGCCAATCCAGTCAAGAACTGGGAGGAACTCAAAGGAAGTGCCGGTTTTGTCGGGTTGGAGTTTCAGTTGAGCTTTGGCAGTGAAGAAGGAAGGAGCCCTGTGCTTTTCAGTGTGCAGTTTTAGTCAAAAGCGTGTGTGTAGGCCCAGAGTTCCGGTCTGCAGCTTGTGTAACAGCTTGTTAGGACTGAATCATCTGTGAAGAGAATCAAAGGATATCTGAAGAGTAGAAACCAGGATCACCCTGTAGAAGACTGGAGGAATTGCTGAAAATTGCACCGTCTGTCAGGAACTGAATCTGCTGTGTGTTCTCCCGGTGTTGTGCAGTAATTGCGATCGATACAGATGCAGCCTGCCTGGTATAGTGTCTTTTATATAAATGTGTGAAGAGGTTTGTGTACCTCAAGTGAGCCCTGCTGACATTGAAGGACCCTATCTTATTTGGAGGTCGTGAGTATAATTCTGGGTCGCTCCTGTTGAATTGCCACATTAAATCCAAATGGAATTACTGTACTGCTGACTGTTTAATTCTCCTTTTCTCTGTGTGAAAGGGCCCTACCAGCTGCCACGGTTTGACTAGCCACTAGGGCTTGGGACCCAGGGACAGTAACTGATAGGGATAGGCCTGTGCACAGAGCCATAGGTATATGAGTAGAGTGATAAGCTAATTAACCTGATTTCCTGTCCTTGTTATATCCCCTAAATAAATCAGAGCTGCTTGTTTCAGCAAAGTTATACTGCCTGAGGTATTTGTCTATGTTAAAGTACTGTACTGTGATTGTTGCACTGTATCTTATTTCACAGGAGGTCCCAGTGCCGGAACCAGTCCTGGAGGTAAGTGTATACTGTAAAGGTAATTCTGATGTATTGTGTGGGCCACTAGTGGGAAGAAAGGGGGGTTGCAGTGTCCCAGAGGGCTGTGACCAAGTTAGTTTAACTATTGTAACCCTGACCTCTGGGTGGAGGCACCGCCATTGGATCCAGGCCCCTCAACCTGTTAGTGGCAAATCAGGCAGGGGTAGTAGCCCTGGGATAGCGCCATCTAGGGGTTACATCTTGAGGCTCACCGCTGGGATTGTGTGTCCTCTAGTGGCCATATTTACGAACCACTGTTAAGAAAAAATGGGTACCCGACAGAAGTGGCTGTGCACCGGCTGGTGGAGGGTGTACTGGGGAGGAAATCGACCCCAAAATGCTATGCTTATCCTGGACATCCCCTGGGTATCATACATGGACACTGTGCAGGAGTACTTTCCAAGGTGGAAGGTTTAAAACCCTGTGGTGGTGGGTCGGCATGCTAATCTGCTCACCCACACTTTCCTGGCCCTAGTAGAGTTTAAGGATCCCATAGATAGCTCCAAAGTGCCACAGACCATTACTCCCAGAGGGAGCCCTCACTGCTTGGAGAGTGATAACTAAGGACAGTAAAGACCGGGGGAATGAGCCCCACCACTATCTGAAACTTTTGAGGAGAAATTGCTAAATGGTTGCTGGGGAAGGGAAAACTGTGGAGGACTTGAAGAAACTATTCTTGCCACCTGGGGTGTTCCTCCCCAACACCTTCTCCTGCTCCAGTGCCCGTAATGGTGGCTGAACCAATGCAGACTCCAATTTCTGCACCTGCCATTAGTCACACTCTTACGAAGGTTGAGGATCTTCTCTGGCACCCTCCCACCCCCCAGGGAGGATGACTGGGAGACCTGGATAGACTATGTTGCCCCTAAGTGCTAGAATGGCAATGCTCGGAAGCTTGGCGAAGAGGGTTAGTGAGAGCCTCCGAGGTCCTGCCCTGGCTACCATTCGTGCTAAACGGGCCAGTAACCCTGAAGTGACTGCACAGGCCTATCTTGAGGCCCTGGAGAATGTGTATGGAGCCCAGATTCTGATGAGGACCTATGGTGGAGTAGAGATGCACAACAGTACCAAGGGAGTTGTTGTCTGTGTATGTATCTCGGCTGGAAAATTGTTGCAAGAATGCCTCAGAAAGGTAGTTTGCCAGCGATTGAACTGGACCGAACCAGGCTGGACAGGATCCTTAAGTCTGCCCTCTCAGAACTGCTGTTGCTTCAGTTATGCCTGGCAGATCGACTGGAATCCCCACCCTCCTATGATGAGTTAATGAGAGAAATTCGAGGAGTTGAGAAAAAGACGACCTCGGAGGACCTGCACCAGCCAGCTATTGCTCGACCGAGTGACTGAGGTGACCCATCAAATGAAGTTCAGGGGCAGAGGTTGGCAGTCAATGAGTGCTCTGACAAGGAAAAGATATGCCACAATGGGGCGAACTGTTGAGAGAGATCCGAGAATTCAAAACAGTCCCTTATGAAGGCCACGCCTGCAAGTACGGGCCCTGACCTATATCCGACTGCATCTGCTATGGGGGTGGGGGTACCCACCCATGTATCTCCTGCTGATAACAGCTCCAAACTCAATTCCTTGACCATGGAAGTGGAGAACTGACGAGATGTCTCCAAATGCTTATCACGCCAGAGACAGAGATGGCACCAGGTTTCAGTTATAATTTCGCCTCTGGCTCCCAGTGTGGCGCCCGCCAGCTCAACCCAGAAAGTATGTTTTGCTATAATTGTGGGAAAGATGGGCACATGAAAGGAATGCCAGTCCCAAAAGACACTGACAAAGTTGCATATAGGCTACAAGGAGAGCTTCGAGAACAAATCAGTGGTTAAGAGGTGCACGAAATGATCCCAGTGAGGGCACCAAAATGCTAACTCACGTCCTTTTGTGGCAAGGTCAGTTGCCCAGGCCTCCACTATCGCCTCTCCAGACTGGTCCAGAATAGTGGGTCCTCCATGGAGACCACTGTAAAGGTGAGTGAGTGTCTACAAGAGCTGTATTAGACAGTGGCTCCCAAGTGACAATTATGTTCCAAGATTGGTATCAGAAGCATTTGTCAGACGACTTCCAACCATTAGAAGGACTGCATGTATGGGGTTAAGGAGAAGGCCTACCCCTATTCCGGTATATCCGAATTTGCTGTCTTTCCCACCTCCGTGGCTGGAGTGGCCGAACAAGTAGAGACCCTAGCCTTAGTGTGTCCCCCACTGGACTGTATGATGGTGTCCCTTTGTTGATTGGAACAAATGCTCATATGTTCGGAAGGCTGGCACAGTTGTGTTATGAAAAACAGGGTCAAAGACTAGTAGAGCTTTAAGAGTTCCGGCTTTAATTAAGAAGGCCTATGAGGCACGAGAGATGCTGAAAAAATAGAACCAGAGGAACCGGTCGGAATTGTATGGAAGAAGGATCCTGAGTCTCTGATCCTGGCGCCAAATGCCCAGTGTACCTTACAGGAGAGGTCCGTATCAGAAAGGATGTTAAGAATAAAATATTAATGTTGGATGCACCAGGCGATGGAAAATTGCCAGAGGGACTGCTGGTCAAGCCTAGTATTTTGCCGCTAGAGCCATGCTTATGCCAGAAGGTAATGGTCCAAGTTCATAATGTGTCTGAAAGAGACATTGAGTAAATAGAGGTTGCATCCTGGCTAATGTGCATTGTGCAGACACTGCAGTGCTACCCAGCAGCAAGAGTTCAAGGAAGAATGACAGAGTAACGCCTGACTTGTTTGATTTCGGCGACTCCCCGCTGCCAGCTGAATGGAAAGTGAGGATCAGTGAGAAGCTTTCCCAGAGAGACCAGGTGTTTTCTTTAAAGGAATGGGACGTAGGATGCGTGCAAGGAGCTGAGCACAATATCCGGCTGCATGACGAAAGACCATTTCGTGAGAGGTCTCGACGCCTGGCACCTGCTGACATAGATGATGTGAGACGCATCTGCAAGAGATGTTAGCTGTTGGTAATACAAGAATCCAGAAGCCCTTATGCTTCCCCATTGTGGTAGTGAGGAAAAGAATGGAACAGTAAGGATGTGTGGATTATCGCACCTTAAACCGCGGACTATCCCTGATCAGTACACAATGCCCGCATTCAGGATGCTTTGGACTGCCTAAACGGGAGCAAGTGGTTCTCTGTGCTGGATCTCCGCAGTGGGTACTATCAGATCCCGATGGCCCCAGAGGACCGTGGAAAGACAGCCTTTATCTGTCCGCTGGCTTCTATGAATTCATGAGGATGCCTCAAGGATTTCAGGTGCCCCAGCCACTTTTCAACGATTGATGGAGCGTGCAGTGGGGACATGAACTTACTAGAGTGCCTGGTATACCTAGATGATGTTATTGTGTTTGGCAGCTCACTGGAGGAACATGAGAGCAGATTATTTAAGGTATTGGACCGACTGGAGGACTTTGCCTTAAACTGTCCATTGATAAGTGTCAATTCTTTCAAACATCAGTAAAGTATGTGGGACACATAGTATCCACCGAGGGAATAGAGACCGACCCAAGTAAAGTTGAGGCCTTGACCACCTGGCCGCAGCCCAAAAATCTAAAAGAACTGCAAAGATTCCTGGGATTCTGTGGTTATTATCGGCGTTTCATCAAGGACTATTCAAGAGTGATCCGCCCTTTACTTAACCTTACTCAAGGGTATCCCCCAACCCACAAAAAATACCAAAAGTCAGCGTCCCTCAAGACTGAAAGAGTGTATTTTCATCCGAGTGAAGTATTTGGGGCCCGCTGGACTCCTGATTGTGAGACTGCTTTTCATGAGATCATTTATCAACTTACCCATGCTCCAGGTGCTGGCCTATGCCGATCCAAGAAAACCTTATGTCCTGCACACTGATGCTAGCTTGCAAGGGTTGGGGGCTGTGTTGTACCAAGAGCACGAGAATGGCCTGAGACCAGTGGCCTTTGCTAGTAGAAGTCTGACCCTATCTGAAAAGAACTATCCTGTACATAAGTTAGAGTTTCTAGCTTTGAAGTGGGCTATTGTTGACCAATTCCATGAGTACTTGTATGGGGCTAAATACTAGTAAAAACTGACAATAATCCTTTAACCTATGTGCAGACCTCAGCTAAGTTGGATGCCACTGGCCATAGGTGGCTTTCTGCATTATCTACATACGACTATGCTCTCGATACCGAGCAGGTCTGAACCACATAGATGCTGATGCTTCTCCAGGAGGCCTGTTCCCAGAATGATTGGGTCCGATTGGCAGAACCTGACATTCGGCACTCTGCCGGAAGTTTGACAGGGAGGAACAAATGTCCACGGACGCAGTGGACTGCATGGTGGATTGCTTGGGACCCTCTGAGAATTGGTATACCTGCCGCTTTATTGCCACTTTTCTGCAATAGACATTGGTGCACTGCCTCAGCTGGACAATGACAGTATTCGGCGGGCTCAATCCCGCGATCCCATGATCAAAGCAGCTTTAGAAGCCTCTATGCAGGAAAAGATGTGTCCAAATTACGCCCACTGATTTGAGAACTGCACTGTTATACAAAGAAGGTCCTAAATTGAAACTGATCAATAAACTGTTATACAGAGAAACAGTAGACAGAGGGGGACAAGTAGACAAACAACAACTAGTGCTGCCCACTGCCAGTGTCCAAAGCTCTCCATGCGAGCCAAATGTTGTGGACTCAGAAACTGTAACTCCTGGAGCTGAAAGTGCCCCAAGTTCTAGCTCTCTACCCCCAGGAGACTCCTGACAAGTGAGGACAATGCTGAAAATGAGGCTCAGAGTGCAGAGACTGTAACAGTTCCCCCTAGAAAGACTGGTCGAGCTGTAAAGCCTGTGGTGCACCTCAGTTATGATTCCCTTGGGAGGCCTGTGGATTTGCCTCTCAATGTTGTCCATAAAGGAGTGTATGTGTCCCCGAGCTCATTGCCCAAACTGAGCGTCAGTGCTAACTCCAAGTTACTTGTGTTGCCCTCTAAGTATGGTGCCCTTGCCCCGTCCAGCCCCAAGGTAACTGATAGGGAAGGGCCCCCCTCTCTTCAGGTTTCATGTACAAGAGGTAATAACTTGAGTTATGGTACAATGTGTGTGTAATACTGTGTAGGGAGTGACGTACTGCAATGTTTCAGAAATGTGTTCTTGGTAGAGTGATATATTGACTGATGATTACATGTGTGAGCCTAATGCAAATGTATATGGTTGCAGTTAAAACTTATGGGGGTACTTGCTTGACGCGGACGTCAAGCTTTCCCAGGCCAGGAACACACATGAACAAATTAGAAACAATAAGTATTGTTTATAGTTTTCACTACAACTGTTTCTTTGCTTACAGTGAAAAATCCCCCTTCTATCTTTACCTGCTCATCAGGTAACTCTCTTCTTCTTGTCCTGACAGAGAGATAACTGAGGCTGTGGCTGTAACAAAGGCCTTTGTTGTCTATGCATACAGAGTGTTAGAGAAAAAATTCTGCCAATGGAACTGAGCAGAATTTTGAATCCATGTATTCCATGGTAAACATTCTATGATAAACATTCTATATCTTGAATGGGAAAAACAGAAAAACAGGAAGAAGAAGGTAGGCAACAATACAATGACATCATTTGTTGTGAGTGGAAGGACTATTTGAACATAAATGCACACAAGTAAATCTATTGTTTCTACATATAAACATGCTTTTCCCAAATGTAAAAAGTTTTAAAACAGGAGCCCATTTATAAGTGCAATAAAACTCCAGGTAGTGCATGGAACAGATTTTACGCACGCCAGAGTTAAAGGCACTCAGCCAAGGCCTGCAGGCTCTCATTACTTCTAGCTGCAGTAAAAATCTGTTCCATGCACACCCTGTCGTGTCTTGGTTGCTTACTTTCAAATAATGTAGTACTTGTTTCACTGTCTTTGAAAAGGCACTGTCTGTCCCTAACTAACCTGCAGTTGCCTTGTCTGTGGCATCATAGTCTTTTGACATGGGAAGCACTGTGATGTCATAAACAAGAGCACTATGAGGTCAACTGGGGAGAGCTGAATACTTTTGTACAGACTAATAAGGTAGGCTTGTAAAATGTGCTATGAACACTGGATAGGACAACTGAAATGTCAAACAATGTAATGTGGGATCAGTTAGAACCATGAAAGTTCAACGTTATGTATATAAACGTATGCACTTCAAATTTCTCTAAAAGTAACTTTTGTTCTACTGAACTGAAACCTTTAGCAAGACAGACCTTAGTAGCTAAGACCAGATTTTCAGAGTGGAGCAAGCTAAGGCATGGAGCCAGTTTTCACTGGGTCATCATCCTTCCAGTTTTGCTGATTAGGGGTTCTTGTAACTGTGTTTGTTATTCATTGCTTAGGCCACTAGAGGGGAAAGAGGGGGGTTATAGTGTCCCGGAGTGCTGTACCCAGGTCAGCTACGCTATCACCAACCCTGTCCTCTGGGTGGAGGCACCCGTTTTCAGTACCTAGGCCCCTTAACCTGCACCTAGCCATGCAGGTACTTTGGGATAGCTCCACCTAGGGGTTACATCTTTAAATATAAGGCCACTTTTCAGGCCTCAAGAGGTTCAGGTCCCAGAGCCCCAAAACCTCCCAGGCCCCTCTGCCTGTCCCCAGTTCTTCAGCCTGACTCCTTACCCGATCCCCCTTCCCCAGCAGAATCTCTGGGGGAGGCAGTGGGGGGGTCGCTTCTCTCTCCATCTAGAGGGATGGCACAGAACAACCATGGATCACTGAGTTCTTCAGCTGATAGAGAAAGAGCATACCCTAGAGTTTTTGGAGATGCCCCAGGATAACCCACCCATAACCTCCCATTACACTCAGTCACACCTCTCCCTCATTCAGGAGGAGATCCAAGCGCTCTTACTGAAGCAGGCCATAGAGTCAGTTGCACCAGAGCAAGAGGAAAGGGTTTTATTCTCACTTTTTCTGGTTCCAAAGAAGACCGGGACCTACGGCGATCCAGGATCTCAGCCACCTGAACATGTATAGAATACAAACAATTCAGGATAGTTACCTTTCCAGGCCTGCTCCCCCTCCTTCATCAGGGGGATTGGCTTTGCTCCCTGGGTATGCAGGGCGCTTACCTCCACATTTTGGTCTTTCAACCTCACAGGAAGTTCCTTCACTTCCGCTTCCAAGGCAACCACTATCAATTCCGCACCCTGCCATTCGGCCTGTCCTCAGCTCCCTGAGTCTTTATAAAATGCCTAGCAGTAGTGGCTGCAGCCCTCAGCAGAAAAGGCCACAATGTCTTCCCCTACCTGGACGATTGGCTCTTGGCAGCTCCCCTCCAGGGATCAGCTAATCAGCACCATGGAAGACACCTTTACCTTGTTTCGAGACCTAGGGATCATTCTCAACCTCTCAAAGGTCTTCCCCGTGGCCCAGCCAAAGGCTGCAGTACATTGGGGCAGTTCTGGACACTGCTAAATGAAAAGCCTTCCTGCCTCTGGACAGAGCGGAACATCTTCAGGAATAGGCTTGGCTGGTTTCCTTATCATGCTGAATTCCAGCCAGAGTATTCCTAAGGCTGCTAGGGCACATGCCAGTGGCCATTTTGACTGTCCCTCTTGCATGCCTGCACATGAGGGTTCCCCAATGGACCCTTGGAGTCCAATTGGACCAAAGCAGGGATGAACTGGGGCAGCTTGTAACAGTCTCCACTCCAGTGCGCAAACTCTGACATGGTGGTTGAACCCCTTCAATCTTTCCACAGGGGTCCATTTTTGGTAGAGTCTCCTCATCAGATTCTGACTATGGACGATCCGGCAGGGCTGGGGTGCCCATTTGGTAGACTGCTAGACCCAGGAAACTTAGTTTCCTAAGAGCAACACTCCGGAGCAACATATTAGAAACAAGAAGATACCCATGCCCTTCAGGCATTTCAGACAAATCTGCTCCCAGGCCCTCTCCTAATCTCAGATGGACAACATGTCAGTGGTATTCTACATAAACAAGCAGGAGGACTCACTCTTACCCTCTGCAGGAGGCCATGAGAGTCTGGTATTGGACCATTGAGCACCATCTGAACTCACTGCCGTGCATGTCCCAGGAGTTCAAAACAGCTTGACAGACAGTTTAAGCTGGTCTTGGTCCAAGGCACATGAATGGGAACTTCTTCAGTCTGTGGCTGAAGAGCTGTTCAACAGATGGGGCTGGCCAGAGTTGGACCTCTTCGCATCCCCACTCAATGCAAAACTGCCCAGTTTTTGCTCGCTAGATCCAGGGCCTGGTGTTTTCTTTTGAGACTTGTTGTCCCTCTCTTGGCAGGGAGGTTTCTGTATACCTTCCCTCCCTTTCCATTACTGCTGAGAGTCCTTCTCAAAGTGCAGTCGGAGGGAGTGGGGATGATCATAGTTGCTCCCTATTGGCCACGTCAGATTTGGTTCCCACAACTTTAGCAGCTGGCAGTGGAATCCCTGATGCCCCTGCCCCTGAGCTCAGGCATGCTTTCCCAGGAGCAGGGCACTATGGTCCATCTGGACCTCAAGTCGCAGCACCTGCACACATGGCTCCTAAAGACCTAGCAGTTGCTTGGTTTGGGGTTTCCCCCAGAGATGCAGATGTCTTGGTGGCCGCAAGGATGCCTTTCACCAGGGCCACTTATGCGATTAAGTGGAAGTGGTTCTGCATTTGGACCTCCGCTTACCACCTTGATCCCTTCACCTTTCCAGTGAATTCAGTACTGGAGTACCTCCTTTCTCTATCAGACTCAGGGATGAGCTACTCCTCCATTAACATGCATTTATTGGCCATCTCTGCATATCATGTACCTGTAGAGGACAAAACTCTTGCCCAGCTGGTTCTTTCCGGCACTTTCTTGTGGGATATTCTTCACCTCAAATCTCCCTTCAGGGACCCTTTCCCCCATGGGATCTTTTATTTATTTTGGAAAAACTTACGCTGCCTCCCTTCGAACTGGCCACAAGGTGTGAGCTACTCTTCCTGTCTTAGAAAGCATTATTTTTAGTTGCCATTACTTCTGCTTGAAGGATTTCTGAGCTTCAGGCTCTGATGTGTAAAGAGCCTTATTTAGTTTTCCACAAGGACAGAGTATTCTTGCGGACCAATCCTAAGCTTTTGCCTAAAGTGGTGTCTGAGTTTATACTGAATCAGGACATTCACCTGCCAGTTTACTACCCAGAGTATTCTAACCAAGGGGAGGCCCTACTTCATACTCTGGATATTCACCTGGTGCTTCACTACTACTTAGATCACACCCGCACTGTCAGAATGTCTGACCAGTTATTTGTTTCTTTTAACCCGAGGACAGAATGGGCTTCTGTTTCCAAGCAAACTTTGTCTAACTGGTTAGTCAACTGTATTGTTTATTGCTACCGCAAATATGACAAGCCTTTGCCAGGACCAGTCAAAGGCCATTCGACCAGGGGTAGGGATGCTTTCTTTGCATCCATTAAATATGTGTCTGCGGCTGATATCTGCACAGCTGCTACTTGGAGTTCTGTTCACACCTTCATTCGGCATTACAGTTTGGACATTGCCTCTTGTCATAGGACAGGTTTTGGCCTTGCTGTCCTACAAGGCCTACTGTCATTTTCAGCAGACTTCTACCTCCTCCCGGATGACAGGGTTAGTCCTCCCATTGCTTGGGACTCAGTCCTTATGGTGTAGCCTGCTACAAGAGCTACCCTTGAAGTGAGATAGTACAGTTATGTAAGAACTTACCGCAACAGAAGATCTTCAAGAGGAGCTCTTGTAGCAGGTGCTGCTTTCCCTCCCACCTGTCCCCTGGAGACTGTTTCTTCATCAATGGCTATTTTCATTTCCTCATTTCAGAGGAACCTCCTTGGTTCTCCATTTCTGAATTTGCCGGGGTCTCCAGCAGGAGAACTGAGATTGGGCTGAGGGACCACCCCTTTTATACCATTGCTGACATCGGGGGCGGGCTGACGTCAGGTTTGGTCCCCCACTATGGACTGCTAGCTAGAAGTTTTCCATGGGGTCCTGGTGCCTGCCAGCTTCAGTCCTTATGGTGTAGCCTGCTGCAAGAGCTCCTCTCGAAGATTTATTGTTGTGGTAAGTTCTAACATAACTGTACATTCTTTAAGACATTCATTAGCTGTTTACTGTAGGACTGATTAAGCCGATTTGAGAGGACTGAGAGGAAAGGCAGAACCAAGAGATTTGGCACAAGCTCATAATGTTGACAGACAGCATGTGAGGACTGTGATGCCTGAAGAAAAAGAACTGCAGTTCAGATGTAATGGTTTCTGTATACCATCTGAGAGAGAGAGAGAGAGAGTGTGTGTGTGTGTGTGTGTGTGAGAGTGTGCATGTGTGTGAGTTGAGATGGGCAAGGGGGGGACAGATCGCAGCAGCTGCACACAGAAAAACAAAAAAGCAAAAATATAAAGGTCAGTTCAGTTTGTGAGAGGGAGTGAGTGCCAGCTGGGGTTGGGGAGATTACAGTGTGAGCACTAAGTGGGAGTGAATGCCTGGTGGGGGTGGGTGACAGATTGCTGTGACTCCAGACAGAAAAACAAGGAGACAAAAAAACAGCAATAGCATTATTTGTGTTTGAAATAAATGTCAGTTAAATTTTTTGTTAATGAGTAAACAAGTGAGCAGCAGGAGGGAGTGAGTGGCGTGTTGGGGTAGTGCCTCATGGGGGAAATCACAATGGACAGGAGGAAGGAAAAAAGAAAATATTTAAAACAGTATGTTTGGATGCCAGTTTATTGTAATACTGTGTTCTGTGATTTGTCAGACAGGGAAAGGAGTAGCTACTAAATGGTAGGATATAAGTCTATGGTAACTCGTCAGTAAGTGACGAAAAATGGTGGCTGTTACGTTCTTTATCATTCTAAGAAGTGGCTCAAGGATTCCTTTGATGAGCTCATCCAGGCAGGCAGCACTTGTTTTTAGACATGCAGTAGACACTACTAATGAACAGCTAACAACCAATCAGGATGCAGGATTTTCCCCAACCCATTTTAGAAAAACAAATATTCCATCTATTGATTGCATGGACAACAGATGCTTGACAGCTGGGGAGGGACTGCTTTTTACTAGTTACTTTTATCAAAAGAAAATACCTGTTTTTAATAAAAAAAGTTAGCTTTTTTTCATTTTTTAAATTTTCTCAGTTTACCCACCTTATAAACGTGGTAAGACCCTTTGAGGTGAGCATTGTGCTAATACAAAGACCCTTTGAGGTGAGCATTGTGCTAATACATTGCGCTTCCAGGTGCTGAAGGCACTCCGGCCGTGGCATGCTTCACTACACTCCTGGCCATGCATTGTGCCAGCACAACGCAAGCCCCTTCATGTTTTATTGCTTAATCATCACCCTGCATTCTAACAATAATGCAGGTACCTTGCTAAAATCAGGAAGAGCAAAAACATCCACATGGATTACTAAAACTAAATATTTCACAAAACAGGACAAAGATAATTGATCTCTTATCAATCATTGTGTTTTTCAGATGCTTAAGCACTTACGTTTTAGCCAGCTCCTTTGAAATCTGTTCCAAAGATTGTCCCTTTGTCTCGGGCACAAACACAATGACAAAAACCACTGATGCCAGACTCATGATTGCATAGATGAAGAGTACTTGTGGCAGACCCAGAGATTCTGAAATAAGACATTTTATCTTTAGAATTTTGCCTCCTGTTTAAATTCTTATAGCACCCTCATTTTTGTAAACACTGATTTGTTTTAAACCCCTGTTCAAAGCTTAAGCTAGCCTAAAGAGCAGGTGCTGATTCAATATCAACCAAACTGGCAGGCTTTTAACTATTAGATTTACAACAATTATGTTTAACTTTTTTGTTTTCCAGTTGTTCTAGTTTCTCCAGTTATTGTATATTGAATATTATAAAATGGCAGGGTAAAATCATGGAATCTGATTGGCTGTTATTTATGTGTAAAATATGGTTTACACATGGCTAAAAAAAAGGACTGTGAAGAGTCTGGAAACCAGATCAATGGGCATTTGGAACACAAGCATTTCAGTTAGCCCCCTACAGCCAGAACTGATCTTCCACCACAAACATGGCTGCTACCTTTACACTGTAAAAAAAAACTTCATCTGGGCTCTAAAATAAAACTACCTTAAATAAAATATAAAACAAATTAATTTACGGTAGTTTCCTTTGATTATCACCTCTCCTTACACATGAACAAATTAGAAACAATAAGTATTGTTTATAGTTTTCACTACAACTGTTTCTTTGCTTACAGTGAAAAATCCCTTCTATCTTTACCTGCTCATCAGGTAACTCTCTTCTTTTGTCCTGACAGAGAGATAACTGAGGCTGTGGCTGTAACAACAGCCTTTGTTGTCTATGCATACAGAGTGTTAGCAGAAAACATTCTGCCAATGGAACTGAGCAGAATTTTGAATCCATGTATTCCATGGTAAACATTCTATGATAAACATTCCATATCTTGAATGTGGGGAAAACAGAAAAAACAGGAAGAAGAAGGTAGGCAACAATACAATGACATCATTTGTTGTGAGGAAGGACTATTTGAACATAAATGCACACAAGTAAATCTATTGTTTCTACATATAAACATGCTTTTCCCAAATGTAAAAGTTTTTAAAACAGGAGCCCATTTATAAGTGCAATAAGAAACTCCAGGTGATGCATGGAACAGATTTTACTGCATGCGCCAGAGGCTAAAAACTTTCGGCAAGGCCTACCGTGCCTCATTACGCCCCTAGCCGTGCAGTAAAATCTGTTCCATGCACACCCTGTCGTGTCTTATTGCTTACTTTCAAATAATGCAGTACTTGTTTCACTGTCTTTTGAAAAGCATCTGTCTGTCCCCAACTAACCTGCAGTTGCCTTGTCTGTGGCATCATAGTCTTTTGACATGGGAAGCACTGTGATGTCATAAACAAGAGCACTATGAGGTCAACTGGGGAGAGCTGAATACTTTTGTACAGACTAATAAGGTAGGCTTGTAAAATGTGCTATAAACACTGGATAGGACAACTGAAATGTCAAACAATGTAATGTGGGATCAGTTAGAACCATGAAAGTTCAACGTTATGTATATAAACGTATGCACTTCAAATTTCTCTAAAAGTAACTTTTGTTCTACTGAACTGAAACCTTTAGCAAGACAGACCTTAGTAGCTAAGACCAGATTTTCAGAGTGGAGCAAGCTAAGGCATGGAGCCAGTTTTCACTGGGTCATCATCCTTCCAGTTTTGCAAAGACTTGATCATTCTATTTTCAAAGGCACTCGCAGTTCTACAGCTGTTCCTGTCATTTGTAGCAGCTTACATCACAGTAATGACACTTACATCATTTCTTTGACGCAGATAAGAGTCATGTTTGCTGCAAATTACAGCAACATCAAAGCAGATCACTACAGTACTTGGTGGTCTCGCTTTTGGGCATGTGCAGCAGGATAGATTGCATCGGAAGGGTGACACAAGTTAGTGACACCCGTCTCTAAGTTCCATCTGTAGTATTAAAAAGTTCCCTCAACAGATTCTATTAACCTTGCTTCTAACATGGTGGAAGAATACACAGTACAGCATATGGGTAGTAAAACATCTGGCCAATTTTCTGTCATACTAGAAAGCATAAGAATACTCCCCTTTTTATGAGAGCAGATTAACCTTTGATGTCCGTACTGTGCACCAACTGATCAGCATTGAAATGGTTTGAGTCACATGGACAACTCAGATTTGGTGCAAACTAAATATATTTGACATGCTTCAGTGCCAACTCTAATTAAGGCATTGCAGGCCTTGCTGTGTATACAGTATCTAGATAACAGTGTATTAAATGGATGTTTCTTGATCTTAAAAGATATGCTGAATATGTATTTGAAGTTTGTATCAAACACATGGTAGGATAGCCCCTTCTGATACAATACCTCAGTTTTGTGTTGGACCCTTGGTATAGCATTGTGCAAAATAAGCAATAAGACATGACAGGATGTGCATTATTGTGGGATAATGGCACACATCGGATGGTGAGGCACAAGGCAACATCGAGTGCCTTATGCATCACTGAAGTACCATTATCCCATAATTACACACTCCCTAGAGTGCCTTCTTGCGATTGTAAAATGTTCTCCCTGATTTTTATTTAAAAAAATGAGTACTAAGGTTCAGAACACTAAGTATTTCTAATTTGTACTATTGAGGTTAAATAATGCATGATCACGTGAGCATGTCTGACCAATCACAGGTCTTGGTTTCTTATCCATTTTATAATGCTCTTTTATACATGCAGACAGTACTTAGATTTGAAGGAGAAGTGGGTTCTAATACTCTTTGTAACTCAGTAAATATGGTGGGTGTACCATGGGTGGAGGACCAGTGGGAGGCCATTTGTATTGTTCATGGAGCTGCTCAAGCAGCAGCTTTTGGAATGTGGGATGGTTGCGGGGAGCTTCGTGATCTATCAGCATGATCTATCAATTAATTAAATATTCATTTGTAAGAGTATCAGCTTTTGATGTACTGTACAATAAAGGAAAGAATTCGTATTGACTAATACATGCTGAAAATACACGAAAACGATTATCGTGGAGCACTGGAAATGTTTAGTGTAACTCCCACAATTTCCCTGCTGAGTGTTGCACAGAGACCGCTTTTTCTCCTTCAGTTCCTTCTTCTTCTCATCATATTCCTTTTTCCTTTCCCCCTCCCCTCCTTTTCCCCCCTACTGCCATCCACCTCTGGCAGTCCTGTTCCATCCTACCGGACAATCTCTGCCATCCACCTCTGACAGACCAAACCGTTCCTCTCCTTATATCCATTATCCGCTCTCTTTTTGATGGGCAGGTGGGAGGCAACAAAGCCTCATCAAAAAGTGGCTGAGCCACACCACTGTGCTGACCATTATGTACCCCTTTAGCCCCTCCCTTCCTGTCTATCTCCTATTGTTCTAACTTCCTGACCCTCACCCCTTATCTCTTCCCTCCTCTGAGCACAACCTATCTGCCTTACAGGGAGGGGCACCAGGGCAACTTGGTCTGCCTCAAAAGGCAAACTCTATTGTCCCAGATTTCCCCTTTTCCCCACAAATGACAAAAACTACTTATATGTTGTTGTGCTCAGATTGGCAATTTATTATATATCATGCTTTCATTTACAATTCCAATCATCATTTATTATTGTCTCTTGCATAATTGTATCTTTATTGCATCCATATATATATATATATAGATATAGATATCAATCTCTGATCATCCCTCTTTCTTCCTCTTCTCGCTCCCCCAGGTGAAAACCTGGGTGCCTTCTTCTTCTCTTTTCTGGTAGGTAACGGTGAGAACCGAGACCGCTTTTTCTTCTTCAGTTCCTTCTTCTTCTCATCATATTCCTTTTTCCTTCCCCCCTTCCCTCATTCCCTCACTTTTTTCCCCATAGCCAGTCTCCAGCTTGCGTTGGATAGCTGGCCTTCCCTCCTTTCTGGGTAACTCTCCCCCCTTTTTTTTATTTTTATTTTCCTTCCTGTCTCCTCCATGCCTCTATAAATCCCATCATCTCTGTGTTAAACATGTCTATTGCTAGATCTGACAAGTGCACCCCATCTGCTCTGTAAAAATCTTCTACCCATTCTTTCACCCCTCACAGTATTACATGCCCTCCCATCTTTCTTACCATAGTTCCTATCCTTATGTTCATCTTTCTCCTGGCTCTGTCTATTGCTACACGACTGCGTTCATGTCTCCATACCCTCCTTGGTATCATGTCGAACCAGGCTATGGTTACCCCTGGCTACCACTGTTGTATTTTTTCCAAGTCCTTTTTTACTTGCATATATGTGTCTACCCATGGTTTTCCCCCAATATCATTCCCCCCAGGTGTATAATAATTAAGTCTGGAGTGGGACGCCGCTCTTTCATTTCCTTCAAGGTAGGAAGAAGCTGTCCCATCTCATCCCTCATATGCCACACCAAAACAACCTACATTTCTGTATGTCCTGGTACAGCTGTTTTCCCCCAGCTTTTTTCTCAGCTCTCTTATCCTCCCAATAAATGTAGGAATGCCCGCAGATCCATACTTCTGTGATCCTCCCTCTACCTATAGGATTTAAGCAAAATATACATCTTAAACATCTTTTTGGCCCCTTGTTTGCATTGTCCACCTTCTTTAAACCCCTCCCCCATCTCTTCCCCCATCTGTTCACCCTGTAACTAACACAGCTAGCATGTTATTCTCCAAATTGCAGGGCCTGAATATACCTCTTGTAGCTGGCAGACCGCCATCGCCCTTTTTCCAACATGTTAGCCACTGTTTCCCCTGCTGCTGCCCATTGTGAGGCAGCCCCTTGTCGAAAAGAATGAGATGAATAATTGTCTGGGTCCTCGCCCAGAAACTCCATGCCTTTTTTGAGTATGGCCATTACTTGGTAGCCTGTCACTTTCTTCCCGTCCCCATCCACAAATAATCTCCCTTTCTTAATCCCACGCTCTGCGGCGTAAGCCCACAAAGCTTTTACTGGGCACACTGTGCCATCTATGTGAAGCTTGATGGTTACGGTACAACCATATCCCTCTTGATCTGTTTTTCACCTCTTATTTCTCATCTGTATTTCATCCCTCCCCAACTTATGTCTTCCCATTCTAACCCTCCTTCTTCCTCCTTTTTTCCATGCCCCACCACCTTGCTCACTCTCAGGGCCCCTGTGAACATTACTAAATAGATTGTGTGAAATAGCTGCGCCTCATCCTTAGATCTGCAGATTTTTGGTAATACACCCTTAAGTTTTGTTAGCCAATGTTCTGGTATTGGCTGCCTACAGTCTTTTGGTCTTTGTTTTAGCCTACTCCACCCTTGCATCATTCTCCTGATCAACATTGTCTTGGTCGGGTCCCCCCATTTCTTTAGGGTGCAAACTAAACTAATCCCTGCCAGGTATACCCCCATAGTGGTCTGAGCCATTCCTTTCTGCCATTGGTCCACGGTGAACTTCCCTAACTGTTCCTCTGTCAGTGGCCCACCTACCTCCATGTGATGTGTTTCCCTGAATGTTTGTAACACCCGCCAAACCCCTTCGTAGGCCCTCAAGGTCCTTGGTGCCCATGAGCTGCAAAACAGCATTTCAGCTCCCTTTTGCCAACATCCCAGATGTTCATTGGTATGGGTGTTCTCCGCTTCTCTGCTGTTGGGAACAGCATCCAGAAATGATCCAGCTGCAGACAGGAAAGGCTGTCAGCTAGGGTGTTTTCCACCCCTTCTTTGTGCTTAGCCCTGAATGACATATTTAATTGCAACTCTCTTAATACCAGCTGTCTTAATACCCCCATGACCGTCTTGGACCTGGCTCCTCTGTTGTTTAAAACTTCTACCACTGCCTTGTTATCACACCAAAATGTAACCTTCTGATTCCTCAGATCTTCGCCCCATACCAATGTGCATGCCCAGATAGGCATAATTTCTAGAAGGGTGATGTCCTTTACCTTCCCTTCTTTTACCCAACCTTCTGGTCATGGCTCTGAGAACCCTTTTTGTCTCAGATAGCCATCCATTCCTAACCCCCCTGCTGCATCTGTATATAGTTCCAGGTCTGTATTGTAAACCCAATCCTCTTGCCAAAAGGAACAGCCATTATAGCTGCTAAGGAATTCTTCCCACACCTTAAAATCTTCCTTCACCCCTTTTGTTATGTCCACCCAGTGGTGTGGCCTGTTTATTCCTGCCGTGGCCCTCGCTAGCCACTTGGTGAAGTGCCTACCTGGTCCAGTTGCCCTGCATGCAAAGTTGAGATGATCTATAACCTGTTGCACCTGTCTCAATTGCACCCGCCTCCTACTTGTGTGTAACTGAATGAGTTCTTTCAGTTTGCTCACTTTGTTGTCTGGTAATCTAAACAACTCTCTCTGTGTCTATTTCTATACCTAAGAACTCTTTCCCGGGGCCTTCTGTTTTCTCCAATGCCAGTGGTACTCCCAATTCTACACACAGCTCCTGGAAGCTGGCCAACATCCCTTCTGTTTCCTTCCTACCACTGCCAATTAACAAAAAGTAATCTAAATAATGTATGACCATCTTGTGACCTGTTTTTTCCTGAAATATCCACTGTAAACAGGTGCTGGATGCTTCAAATGTGTCACAGGCTATGGAACAACCCATGGGTATAGCTTTGTCAAAATAGTATTGTTCCCCCACCTTGAAACCCAATAGGTCCCAATCCTCTCTCCTAACTGGAAGCAATCGGAAAGCAGATTCTATATCCGTCTTGGCCATCCAAGCATCGGGGGTCGCTCTGATAATCTGTACCGCTTCCTCTAAAGTGGCATAGGAAACTCTACTGTGTTCCTCCCTTATAAAATCATTCACCGATTCCCCTTCTGGAAATGACAGATGGTGAATCACCCTGTACTCTCCCTTCCGTGTCTTGGGGACCAGGCCCAGCGGGGAAATTCTTATGTTTCGTAATGGGGGGAGGGTTGAAAATGGCTCCTCTAGCCTGCCTGCTGCCTTTTCTTTCTCTATCTTTTCCCTCAAAATGTCCTCCTTTCCTTTAACTGACCCTAAATTGTTTGCATCCCTTGCCTTTCTTGGGCCATCGCAGTGCATCGGAAAACCTGATCTAAAATCTTTGTGCAAAGCTTCTGCCCCCTTTCTGTCTGGATACTTTTTTAATCATTTTTCCCATGCGTCTAACCTTATGGGGGTTCTCACCCCATGAAATTGCTCAGCTACCCACTCACCTTCTTTTTTTTCCCCTCCCCTTTCTTACCTCCCTCCTCTTGTACCCTTCGCTCAGTAAGCCTGGCTCCCCTACCTACATATACTCTTCCCCTGGAACCTCTATGCCAGGATTGCCCTCTATACCCCTGTCCATCCTGAAAGGGCTGCTGTCCTGTCCCTTGACTCACTCCTCCTTGAGCCCCTTGTGCCCATGCTGTCCTGTATCTACTTGCTGGGTGGGCCCCCCCCACATCTCGAGCAAGCATTCTGGAATCGGCATTGGGGCCATGAACAAAATGCTCTATTGTATCCCCAGCAACACTTCTGAGGCACCCCCCTTCCTATTTCTCCCTCTGGCATGGATTGATCCGTTGCATAGTCTGTCCATAAATCTAACTGCTTGGTATCCCATCTCACGTCCCCATATGTCGCCATTCTTTGCTGAAAGAATTCGTCATAGTATATCCACCCCACTCCCCCTTTTGTCTTGGCTCTTCTTGTTATCAAAGAGTATGTGATAAGTGGGATGCCCAATTCTGGTTTTCTTTCTAGCACTGTTGCCGAGTATGTAGCGAAACCCACAAACCACCCATCCCACGTTTTTCCTTTCGTAAACTTGTCCTCATCCTTCTTCCCCAACAAAACTATGGCTGCCGCCATCTCACTCTTCCTGATACTCTCTGTTTCTTCATATTTTGCAGCAGCCTCTCTACTCACTAAGGCGAATATGTCTACATACTCCCCTTTCCAAATGTTTTCTTTCGTAGCTAGTGGTACGTGTTCCCCTATTCTCATCCTCGGGGCTCCTATATCTCTTGTTCTTTTACCTATACTATCAGTCGCTTTCTCTCTTTCTCCTGTTGTCTCGTTTTCTGACCTGATCTCAGCTAAGGCCAATTCCATCTACCCCAGACCCCCTGTCCCAAAGGCCGCAAAAATTTGGCCTAAGTAGTCTTTGATGCTTTCATTCACCATGCTTAATACTTTACCTGTGGCCTTGTCCATTCCTTGTGGCCTGTTGTCCTCAGGATGCCCTGGTCTGGTCTCTTGTGGCTGGATGCTTGGTTGAAGCGGAGGGACCAGTGTGCTTGGTGGACCCGGTCTGAGTTCCGGTAGCAGGATCACCACCTGTTCCTGAGGAGGTACTGATGGTTCCGATACTTGCGGCAACGGCGGGACTGGGCTGACTGCTCGGGAAGGCACCACCTGTGGTGGCTGTGCCCTCCTTGTGCTGCATGGCCTCCCTGCTGACCTTTTTCCTCCACCCCTTTCCCTTTTTTTCCACTTTCCTTTTCTCCCCTGATCTCCCCGGTTCCTCCCTTTCAACCATCTGCCACATCCTATTGGCCTTCTCTGCCAATTCCACGATTGCCTTGTAGGCATCTTCCTTTGGTGGCTTGTTCCTCTTAGATGCCATCTCTTCTTGGATACCTGTATAAATGCTGTGAACAGAAACTGAAAAGGAGGTCCTCATTGCTGCCAATTCCTGCTTTTTATGACCTTGCCTCGTCTTGCCCATGAACTCCCCCCCTTTTTTTTTTTACACGTATACAACCTGTTTGCACCTCTGTCCATGCCCCCTAAACCCCTTGTGCTTAGCCTGTACCCTTCCATTCCCCAGTGTCACGGCCACCCCTGTATTCCCACTTACCTTCATTAATTCATCCCATGCCAATCCCCATTTCTTTGTGGGTCCCTTCCTGGCTAGGCCAACTCAATGGCCTGCCTATGTGGGAGTCTGAGTCTCGCCTGTCCCTGTACCCCCCACCCAATCATGTCCACCCACCTCTATGGCCTCCTAGGCCTCATCCTTTATCCCTTCTCCGCTCCACAGCAGCTTCCGTCCAATGCTGTGTGGCCCCCTGGCTCCCTTGCGTCTGCCACCGCTCCGCTCCTGGATTGCTTTTATTGCCTTTCCCCTTACTACTTTTTTTTTTATATCCCTTGCAGGCCCCAAACCTCGCCATTTTGGCTCCTGACCTTTGCTTTCATGCGGTCGCCTTTCCAAAATTTGTCGGCATCTAACATCATCGGGTCATCTCGCCTTGTTAAATCCCTCCCCTTATCGCCATTGTTCACAGGCCCAGCGTCCTGCTCATCTCCCATGTGTGCTCAGGAGCTCTCCCCACATTCATCCTCCTAACCAATCAATTTTGGAGCTCTTCCTGCTCCCTTTGCTCCCTACAGTCAGCCATAGAGTCCGTTTTCCTCCCTTGTTCACATGCACTCAACAGCCTTTCTGGCCTCAGTCCCCAAACTAATGTTTCCAATTACCTAGGCCATTCTGCAGTGCTCTGACATCATGCCACGTGGCCTTAATATGTCTGTTCACACGCCCATTCCCAGCAGGCTGCAAGCTTCCCAAAACTCCTGTTAGGTCCTTCCGTAGCTGCATGGCTCAAACAATGCTTGCTCCTCAACCTGCCTGTTCCGCAGCCTCCCCCCTCCTTTGGTTCTTTCTTTTTCCCCAACCCAAAATCACATTTAGCTTCATTTCCAGCGTTTAATACTTGTTTCTGATCACTTGCTCTCCTTTTGCTTGCTGCCGCATGTATCGCCTACCACAATAGACCTTTTCCTGCTCTCCCGTTTCAAGCGTTAGTCGCTTCTCCTCCTGGGCCTATTAGCTCCCTTTACCACAATTTCTACTTTCGAGCACAGCCTCAAGTCCACAGTTACTCTATGGCCCCCTTGCAGAGCCCAAACTCATAAAACACCTTTTCCCAGCGGTCCAGTACCCCACAACCTTGCTGCACTCAATTGCTTTCCTACCTGCTATCTATTTCATACAATAACGCCATAGCAAAACTTCAAGTCAAAAGCCATCCTTTTCTTGTATAAACACACATTTTTTTGATTGTGTCCAACATTGCTTCTTTTTTTCCTTGTATTGATGTCTCCTCCTTCTACACAAACCTCAGGCACTGCACCAGCAATTCCTAATGCCAGTCTGACATGCTGTAGTTTTCAGTGTAATATCAACAAAACTTCAGCAAAAGTGTCTGAGCCACTACCGTGCTGACCATTATGTACCCTTTTAGCCCCTCCCTTCCTGTCTATCTCCTATTGTTCTAACTTTCCTGACCTCCCTTATCTCCTCCCTCCCCTCTGAGCACAACCATCTTGCCTACAGGGAGGGTGCACCAGGACAATCTTGGTCTGCCCCTTAAAAAGGGCAAAAACTCTATTGTCACAAATGATGGATAATGAGAATGGGCGAGTAACGAAACTCAGAGGTTAGACAAGAAGATATATTGTTAATGGAAGTGGAACCATAGATTATCCAAGCAGGTATTGAGGAAGCTGGCCCTGCATCAATAGGAGGTCTAAGTGATGTAATAATAAATGAAAATAATGATATGGAGACAGAAAGTGTAGACAGGTATCCAGGGGAGATGATTACTAGGATTTTTGTGGTTGGTGACTCAGTCATTAAATAAATTGATACACATACAACCAAAAATCTAAAAGAAACAGTTACAAGCAGTTTTCTCCCTGGGGCTAAACTGGCTGATGTGGTGTAGCTACTGCCAAAAATTGTAACTGAAAAAGGAGACATACTAGTGGTTCTAATACATGTAGGAACTAATGATTTGAAACATACCAGAGAGGACCAAATGTTTCTAGAGTACATGGCCATAGAAAAAGTAATAAAACAAGTACAGAGTACCCTTATTTTGTTAGAACTTTTACCAGTTCCAAGGACAAACTCATAAATAAATGCAAAGATAATTAGAATAAACAATTGGTTAAGAAGGTGGAGTTTAATGCAAGGGATACAGTGCATAAAAACATGGGAGACATTTAAGGACAAGCACATACTGTTTAGCAAGGATGGTTTACACCTAAATAAACAAGCATTTGTCAATGCCGAATGTTTGCTTGCTGTTATTAGCATTGGGAATGCAGGAGTTAGACAGATGCAGAATAGGAATGGCAGTGAAGTATTGAACTTCACGCTAACCCCACCCTTCATCCTGTAGAGAGGGACAGGCATTGGGTGTCACGTTTGGGTGAAATCGCCCATAATGTTCATACCATTTCACCTCACCCCATCCTGCAGACACCGACAAGTGTTGAGGTATGCTTGGGTGTTCAACTTTACAGTCTCCCCATTCCAGAAACACATACACTGAAATGGGTGCAGTATAGGAGAATAGGGTGAACTCTGGGGCCGAAGAGTCCAAGGCACACCTCGATACCTGTCACTGGCTGCCGGGTGGGGGATGGAGGTGAAATGGCATGAGCATTACAGTCAGCAGTCCAAAGACACACCCCTAAACATAGAAACATAGAATTTGACGGCAGATAAGGACCGCTTGGCCCACCCAGTCTGCCCATTTCCCTACCTACTGGATAAGCTGCAGATCCTAGTTAACCAGCAGCCTACTTTTCCTACCCCCGAACTGCCTTATGACTATCCCATGCATGCTTGAATTCCACCACTGATTTTGACTCCACAACCTCCTCCGGGCCGGTTCCATGCATCCACAACCTCTCTGTGAAAAATACTTCCTTAAATTACCTCTGAGCCGCCCCTCTATCTTCAAATTGTGCCCTCTTGTTCTTGCACACCTCTTTTTGAAAGATGCCACCCTCTTGGACTTTGTTGATTCCTTGAGGTACTTGAAAGTTTCTATCATGTCCCCCTCTCCTCCTTTCCTCGAGGCTATACATATTAAGCTCCTTAAGTTCTCTTCATATGTCTTCTGGTGCAGACCCTGCACCATTTTAGTTGCCCTCCTCTGACAGCTTCCATCCTGTCTATGTCTTTCGGAGATTGGGTCTCCAGAACTGCACACAGTACTCCAGATAGGGTCTCACCAGCTGTCTGTACAGAGGTATAGTAACTTCCTGTCTACTGGTGATGCCTCCTATGCATCCCAGTATCCCCCCAGTCCTCCTTGCTGCCCTCTCACATTGCTTGCCCATCTTTAGGTCATCTGATATGACTACCCCCAGGTCCTTCTCCATTTTTGTTGTTGTTAGTATCTCACCCCATTGTGTACTCTTCCCTGGTTTTGTTTCCCAGGTGCATTACAGCACTTCTTAGCATTGAATCTAAGCTGCCATACATTTGACCATTCCTCCAACCTTGCCAAGTCCCTTCTCATCCTTTCCACCCCACCTGTGCATCAACTCTGTTGCAGATCTTAGTGTCATCTGCAAAGAGACATCTTTTCCTTCCAGTCCTTCTGCAATGTAAACATAAAGACATTGAAGAGGACTGTCCTAATACTGAACCCTGCGGTACCCCACTAGTAACCCTCCTTTCTTCCAAGAGTGGACTCCATTTACTATTACTCTGTGTCCTATTCTCCAGCCAATTCTTTTACCCAGGCTGTCATCTTGGGACCCACTCCCAGGCTGGCTAACTTGTATATTAATCTTTTGTGTGGGACTGTGTCAAATGCCTTGCTAAAGTCTAGGTAGGCCATGTCCACAGCCCCTCCCTGATCTACTACTTTGGTCCCAGTCAAAAATCTATCAGATTCATCTGGCATGACCTTCCACTGTGAATCCATGCTGCCTAGGGTCCTGTGCCCCTCTGGCCTCTAGATACTCGACAATTCTTTCCTTTAGAAGTGATTCCATCATTTTCCCTATCACTGAGGTTAAACTAACAGGTCTATAGTTTCCTGCTTCTGCCTTGCTCCCACTTTGTGAAGGGAATCACATCTGCCCTCCTCCAGTCCTCGGTACCACCCCATCCTCCATGATTTGTTAAAAGGGTAGTCAGTGGTGTCACTAGTTCTCACCCTTAGTTCTTTTAAATTCTGGGATGAATCCCATCAGGCCCCATTGCTTTGTCCACCTTCAGTTTTAGAGTTCTTTCAGAACCCTTTCTTCTGTAAATGGGCGGTATCAACTTCTGTATCAAGCGTGTTACTACTGTTTGTTTTATGTACCTCCCTTCTTCCTTTGTAAATACTGAGCAAAAATATTTGTTTAGTATCTCTGCCTTTTCACAGTCTCCCTCTGCCCACTTCCTCCCTTTATTAAGCCTCACTATCCCTCCCTTGGTCTTCCTTCGCTCCTGATATACCTATAAAGGTTTTATCCCCTTCTTAACTGAGTTGGCTATCTTTTCCTCGGTTTGGGCCTTTGCTGTTCTGACTGCCTTCCCAGCCTCCTTTTGCTTTAACTGATACAGTTCTCTGTCCTGCTCCTTCTACGATTCCTTGTACTTCCTGAATGCTTTCTTTTTCTCTTGAACCTTCACTGCCACTTCCTTTGAGAACCATAGTGGTTTCTTACATCGTCTTGTTTTGTTTATTTGCTTCACACAAAAGCTCGTTACCTCTGTGATGGCAGTTTTTATTATTCACCATTGTTCTTCCACCCCTCCTTCCTGCCCATTTGCTAGTGCATTCCTTAGGCACTCAGCCATTTTGGCAAAGTCAGCCCTCCTAAAGTCCAGTACTTTTGTCTTTGTGTGGCTTGACTCTATTGCTGTGTTTATTGTGAACCATACTGTTCGATGGTCGCTAGTTCCCAGATGGCTACCCACTTCTACATCTGTAATCCTCTCATCTCCATTTGAGAGAATCAAGTCTAATATTGCTCCCTCTCGAGTGGGCTCCAGTACTAGTTGTCTAAGGCATGCCCCTGTAGGGCATCTAGAATAACTGCACTCTTGAAGTGGCAGCTGCAACTGCACTCCAGTTAACATCTGGCATATTCAGATCACCCATCAGCAATATCTCCCTTTTTCTGCCATTCTAAGTATACTTTATCATTTACCTGTCCTATTTCCTCCTGAGAAGGGTCTGTACAACTTCTGTGCATATTGTGGTGCCATTGCCTGTCTCCAAATTTACCTACAGTGCTTCTTCCTCCCCTGTTTACCCTTTTGTTCTGTTGCTTTTATTTCTTCCCTTATGTAAAGAACTACTCCTCCTCCTCTTTTACCCTCCCTGTCCCTCCTTTAGACAGTGTATCCTGGTATGTTTATGTCCCAGTCATGGTTTTGTGTGTACCATGTTTCTGTGACTGCCCAATATCCAGATGTTCCTCCTCCATCAAGGCCACTAATTCAGGAAGCTTGATGCCTATCACTGATGCCTACCACTCTGTACAGGGTGGGACGTTAGGGTTAGAAACCCTAACACCCCGGGTGTTTGTTGGTATTTGCACTACAGATTTTCAACATGGCCTTTTTGTGACCCACATCTCATGAAAGCATTTGGGACCTCTTCTCATGAACAGTGGCACCGTGATTTTGTTAATGTGTCCTGAACTTTGAGTTCCCACAGCAACCGTGCCATTTTGCGCCAGATACACGAAAACACAGATTGGGCAGGATGTGAAGAATGACAGCTGTGCCACTCATAGGGAGGTGTGAAGAGATGGCAATGTTGAAAATCTGTAGTGAAATATTAGAAATGCTCAAACTTGAGCGACGTGGAAACTGTAATGTAGTGTAACACAGTCATTTAGTGGAATTATTTCACCAGATTTTCAACATAGGTATTTTGTGACCTCTGCTCATGAACACTGTCACTATGATTTTCTTAATCTGTCCTGAACATTAATTTCCCACAGCGACCCTGCAATATTCTGTGCCAGATGTGTAAACGCACATTTCGGCCACGATGTGAAAAATGACAGCTGTACTGTTCATAAGGAAGTGTGCAAAATGCCTATGTTCAAAATCTGGAGTGAAAATACTACAAATTTGTGCAGCCCGGTGGTGCTGAGGGTTGAGGCGCTGGACACCACACCTCACTCTATGCCGGCGACCTGGGTTCGGGAATGAACTCGGGTTGTCAGGGATTGGTAGGGGAGGTCTAGGATCGAGCATCCAATGACAGCTCTCCTAGTCCTGGGGAAAAGAGGTGGGTACACGTCGCACTCTGGCAGTCCTTGGGGATGCCCGGAGGAACTACAGTGCATGAGTGTTAAGTGGGGGGGGGCAAGGCAGATGTTCGCAAATTGTGCATGGACATCATTTCACGTCAGTGCTTCCATTGGGGAGAAAAAAGAAAAATGGCAGCACAGTCCGCGGCAGCTTAATGCTGCACGTTTCACCGGCTGACAATGCCTGGATCCAGGCATGTGCCGGTATTGGATCCTCACTGTGCACGGGGGCTTAGGGGGGCCCCTCTTGACAGATGTAGTAGCATATGCCAGCTGGGCACATCAAGTTTTGGGGTCGGCGGTGAAAGGAGGCAGCGTGGTGGCTGGATTCATTGCAGGACTGTGGCTGCAATAGGTGAGAAAAAGAGATGTGATAAAAAAAAAAAAATGCTGCAAATTTGCAGAGTTACGAGGGTGCGTGTAAACTGCACAATGCATGCTCGTAACAGTCATTTTATTGATATTTGTCACCAGATTTTCAACATAGGCATTTTAGGACCTCTGCTCATGAACAGAGTCACTGTGATTTTCTTAATCTGTCCCAAACACTCATTTCCCACAGCAACAGTGCTATTCTGGGCGGAAGTGTGAAAACACATTTGAGCCAGGATGTGAAAATGACAGCTGTACTGTTCATAAGGAGATGTGAAAAAATGGCAATGTTGAAAATTTGGAGTGAAAATATTACAAATTTGCGAAGTTACGAGAGTGCGTGGAAACTGTGCAATGCACGCTAGTAACACAGTAATTTTATGGATATTTGTCACCACATTTTCAACATAGGCATTTTAGGACCTGTACTCATGAACAGTGTCATTGTGATTTTCATAATGTGTCCCAAGCACTGATTTCCCACAGCGACCGTGCTAATCTGTGCCGGAAGTGTGAAAAGACTTTTCAGCTAGGATGTGAAAAATGACAGCTGTATTGTTCATAAGTAGCTTTGAAAAAATGGCAATGTTAAAAATCTGGAGTGAAAATATTACAAATTCATGAAGTTACGAGGGAACATGGAAACTGCAATGCACGTTTGTAAAGCAGTCATTTTTTGGATTTTTTTTTCACCAAATTTGCAACATAGGCTTTTTGAGAGCCCACCTCATGAACAGTGGCACTGTCATTTTGTTAATCAGTCGAAGGTGATTCTGCACAGTGACTGTGAAATCATGTTTCAGGACTGAATAACACCATGACAGTGACTGTATTCATGAGGAAGGGTCCCAATAACCCCATGTTGAAAATTTGGTGGAAAAAGTCCAAAAAATGGCAGAGATATCCACATAAGTTGAAGAAACCCTATTCATGCTATTATACAGCATTTCTTCAGTTTGTGGTTGTCTTTGAAGAGAGCAGACATGTTCCCGGTCCACTGAAGATTGTTGCGCTGGGCCACAGAGGTAAGCATGGGGTAAGGGGTGTGTGGGGAGGTGGGGTGCAAAGAGGGTGGGTGCGAGTTGTGGGAGGGGGCACAACAGACTGCGAGGGGCCGTTTTCTTTATTTCAGGGACAAAAATAATAAAAAGGACATCTCAGGAAGGGTTTTTTTTTTCATGCTTCATTTGTGCACACTGGGGTGGGCTCCCAGTAATGCCTGCCTGTTTTGGGAAGGAGGGGTCTTAAGCCGATCGAGATTGGGCTCCCTGTCTGCAAATAAAGACTGTCTGGGGCAGTGATGCCGGGGATTGGGCAGACCCCGCACTACACAAATGGGGGCCATTATGCCAACAGGGAGTAGGCTCCCTGTCAGCAAATGAATTGGGTCATTGGCATGAAAACACGGGATTGGGCATCCCCATCGGCCTCATGGGACTGTGAGGCAGCAGCATAGCTAGCCGCCATGTTCACAGAAATGTTACGCCCAGGCAAGGTACCACCCTGCAATGACGGGTCGCTCCTCATTGCAGTGAATTGCTGATGCTGCAATGATGGGTGGCCCCTCATTGCAGCGGACAAATCATTTCAAGTTGGTGGGACTTCTGCAGAACCAGTGTCATCAGAACACTGGGCCTGCATTAGGTGCTCTTACCGCCAAGCCCACAAATGCAGTGCCTGGCAGTGGCTGCCACATTGCCGCACCTCCACAACCCACTTCTCCTAAGCTGCCGCATAATGTTTCTTGCATATGTGCGCAAGCAAACATAAAAAGGAAGTAAAGAACTGGAGTGCCTGTTCAGAACTAGCATAGATGCAAATTTAAACTAACACAGAAGAGAAGAGTGGTCATCCAAGAGAGAAAAACTGAGAATGGAATCATTAGAGTAAAGAAGAATAGTAGGAACGTCCAGACAAAACATTGCAGAACATGAGGCTCCTACTAGTGAATTCTAGGAGTGTCAGGAATAAACAGACAGAGCTGGAATATCATTTAATTAAAGATAATGTAGACATATGTGGAATTACAGAAACATGGCAGAAGGAAGGAGACTGGATTCCTGAGATACTTGGGTACAATTTCCTTTATAAGGCAAGGGTAAATAAACAGGGAGGAGGTTGGACTTTACATTGCGCATCATTTGAAGGCTCAAATTCTTGATCATGGTGATATAAAGTATGAGAATACAGAACAATTACGGTTAGGATCCATACAGGGATTACAAGCATCACCCTGGGTCTGTGTTATAGGTCCCTCAGTTTAAATGCAAGGGAAAATGACTTATTTATAGATCTTATTGAACTCATGGCACCAACCGACAGTTGCATCCTGATGGAAGACTTTAATTTTCCCAGTATAAACTGGGAAACTGGTAATGGTCGTAGTTGTATGGAAAATAAATTCCTGGAAGTATGTTTAAACTGTTGCATGGATCAATATGTAAAGCAAAACACAAGGTAAAATAATGTCTTAGATTTAATGCTGAGTAACCTGGAATGGTCCGTAGGATGTTAAGGTCATTTATCCATTGGGAACAGGTGACCGAGTATGGTCGCCTGTTCAGTTATGGAGGAAACAATCAGGATATCTGGTAGGACTAGAATAGGAACTATGCAAAAGCTGATTATTCAAAATAAAACAGACACTAAGCAAATGGAACTGGAAATGGATCTATTAAACCTGGGTACAGAAGAAGTATGGGAGAGAATATCCAGTAAACTGCATGGCTGTATAAATGATTTTGTGCCAGAAGTAGTAAAATATGATAAAAAGGGCAGGATCCCCAAATGGCTGAATAAAAAAGTATGTAAGTCGATCAATAAGAAGGACAAAGCCTTCAGGAAATATAAGGTTAATCCAACTGAACAAAGGAAACAAAAGCATAAGATGTTAGCAAAAAAACAAATGTAAAAGGTAGATACGCAAGGCTAGATCTACAGTAGAATTTGAACTGGCTAATGATAAACATGACAATTGTAAAAAAAAAATTCTACAGCTACGTGGGGAGCTTAAGAAATGGGTCTAAACAGATTGCCAGCCTAAAGGATGGAAATAAAACCATTGAAAGGGAATATGATATGCTAAATGCATTGAATGAATATGTTTTGATTGTTTTCCATCACTCAGATGAATCATGTAATCTAGTTAAAAAAATATTAATGGTATAGGCTGGCATGTAGAAATTACTGAATCCCAAATTTATGAGAAACTTACAAAACTAAACAGATATAAGTGTGGTGGTCCAGATGGTTTTCATCCAATATTTCTAAATAGTATACCTCAAGAGATTGCAGGGCCCCTGGCAATATTGTTTAATAGGTTTCTGAGAGAAGGTAACGTTTCTAGTATATGGAGAAGGGCTTATATTAAGCCAATACATAAAATGGGATAGATCTTTAATAGAAAACTACAGACCTATTAGCATCACATCCATTATAGGTAAAATGATGGTGACATTTATTAAAGATTTTCTTGAAGAAGACTTATGTAGGTTGTCACAAACCCACTCAGCAGGTCAGCGCTCTACTCCCAAAGTGCCAACCTCCGAGTGCAGTCTTGTGAACAGTTAACAGAAAAAGGATAACCCTCCTGTCTGTTTTGTGGGTTCGAATCAACCTTTGATCTCAGTTCTGGAGAGATTCAAACTGTGAACCGCTTGCTAGTGTACCCAATGCATAGGCTCAGATAATTCTGTCTTCGGGGGGCCAGATATCTTTGCCTACAGGCACCTAACCGGGTGTACAACATGAACCCTTAAAAACTCTAATAAAGACCTCAGATTACTCTTACCTTTTTTTTCCAGTTTGGTATCACCATTCAAGCTTATGCACAGTGTCTGCTTTAACCATATATACTCCACTTGTTAAAGAAAAGAAATTCAAAGACAGACTAAGTAGGCTCTCTAAAAATTGAGTTTTACTAAAATAGATAGAAAAATATGTAAAACATAAAATACAGAACCAATATCACAAGAACCATACAATATTTTAAAAGAACAAGGTTTTAACAGTGCAATTCCTACTACAGTACTTAGATTGTGTCTCTCTCTACCTGTATACTTGCTTGAAGTGCTCAAAGATGTTTCTTTGTCAGAGTGTAGATAAAAGAGTCTCTGAAGGAAAACAGAATACTGTTTAAAAAACTGTCTTGGCCAACCCCTTTGCGTGAGGTCACCTAGCTCCTCCTCTGTTTATTAAAAATAATACACACAGGATATTTTATCATTTTAGAAGGAAAGTTAATTAAGGTTACATCAGCAGAAACTCCTTTCCCCATGTGACTTCCCCAATCAAGTCTGTAAATTTCCTTTCATCTATGAGCAGTATCCTCTCACACAGACATCAAAGCATTTATGATTTTGCACCAGTGTGCTAAACCTGGTTTTCCTCCTCAAATGTCATAAAGGGATGCTGATTTCCTCTTAGCAGTTAAAGCTATATTTAACTTAGAAAACAGGAGATTCTTGATTAAGGCCTGTTCTAGTCTGTAACTAGCTTCTGGCCTTCCAGGTAACACCTGTGTCTAAAACCTGTGTGTGTGTGTGTGTGTGTGTGTGTGTGTGATCTCACATGCTGTCTCAGCATCTCCATGAGAGACAGTCCATAACACATTTTATATTATAAAAAATCATAGTGTATTCAGAACTGGCTGTCCACGTGTCACAGTTCTCCCACCTAGGCTAAATTTGGGGTCTCTATCTCAGCATGGGATGAGCCTCCCAAATCAGTTCACTCCACATCATAAGACAGACCATCTGAGTTCTGGCTTTGGCTCCAGCTCTATGTACGATTGTCATATCATACCCTTGCAAAGCAAGACTCATCTTAGCAATCTACCATTGTTCTTTCCATCTCGTCAGCCAAACCAAGGGTTGTGGTCAGTCTGCACCACAAAATGCTGCCCATATAAGTATGGCTCTAATTTCTTTAGGGCCCACATTATGGCAAGACACTCTTTTTCCACAGTGGGGTATGCCTGCTCCTTGGGAAGTAACTTCCTACTCAGGTACACTACTGGGTGATCTGTCCCTTGGCTGGATGTCTGACTCAGTACTGCCCCAATACACACATCTGAGGTGTCAGTCTGAACTATAAAGGGTTTGCTATAGTCAGGACTTGTCAAAACAGGAGCACTGCACAGTGCCTCCTTTAGTTTGGAAAAGGCTTCCTCACAGCTGAGCCCCAGGTAATTTTCTTGTGCATCCTTTTCTTTGTGAGGTCAGATGGGGAGCAGCCAGGGCACTGTAATTGGGTAAAAATTTTCTGTAGAACCCTGCTGTCCCTAGAAAACTCCTGACCTGCTTCTGTGTTTCTGGTCTGGGCCATGACTGGATTACCTGTATCTTTATTTGGTTAGGATGGAGCTGTCCTCAGCTCACCACATGCCCGAGGTATGCCACTTCTCCCATGGCCACCTGGCACTTCCCGGCTTTGACAGTGAGCCGGCCCTCTGTATCCTGCCCAGCACTTCCCTAAGGTGGGATAGGTGTTCCTCCCAGCTGGTACTAAAGATGGCAATGTCATTCAAGTATGCATACGGCGTACTCCTCAGCACCATTTAACACCTGGTTCACCAACCTTGGAAAGTGGCTGGGGCATTCTTCATTCCAAAGGCATTACTTTAAACTAAAATAAGCCTATCAGAATGATGAAGGCTGACCTCTCCCTGGCTCTGTCTGTCAGCTCTACCTGCCAATACCCCTTGGTCAGGTCAGTCATCGTAAGGTAGGTCACCCCTCCCAACTTTTCCAGGAGTTCATCCGTCCGGGGCATTGGGTGGGTGTCTGACTTTATGACTGCATTCAGTCCACGATAGTCCACACAGAAATGAGTAGAGCCATCTGGCTTGGGCACAAGGACTACGGGTGAGGCCCAGGGGCTGTGGGATTTCTGGATTACCCCCTAAATCCAGCATCTCCTCCACTTCCCTCCTAATGTCCTTTTGGACAGCCTCTGACACCCGATATGCTGTCCGCCGTATGGGGGTCTGTGTCCCTGTCTCCACATCATGCATCACTAAGGGGGTTAGTCCAGGCTTGGTGCTAAACAATGGGGCAAAGTCTGCTAAAATCTCCCTTACTTTCTGGATCTGGTCCAGGGTCAGCTGGGGAGACAATTTAACTGCCTCCACAGAGGACTCCCGCTTACTTTCTTCCAGCAAGTCCAGAAGGGGGTCTCCTTCATCCGTCCCCCTCTCCAGGACTACACACTGCAAACACCATGTCAGCCCTATTTGCATATGGCTTCATCATGTTGACATGATACATCCTGTCTGTCTGTCTTCTGTCAGGTAACTCCAAAATATAGTTCATGTCATTTACCTTCCTAACCACTTTGTACGGTCCTGCCCACTCAGCCTGCAGCTTGTTTTTCTGGACTGGAATAAGGACCATGAGTTCCTGACCCACCATGTATGAGCGAGCTCTGGCTCTGTGGTCATACCACACTTTTTGTTTCTGTTGGGCAGCTGCCAGGTTGCTCTGGGCTGTCCCCATAAGCTCCTTCAGCCTTTCTCTAAACCTAAGGATGTAATCCACAATGGGAGTTCCCTGGGTGGCGTGCTTGCCTTTCCAGTCCTCCTGGATCAAGTCTAGGGGCCCATGTACCTGGCGTCCATATAAGAGTTCGAAGAGGGAAAATCCTGTCGACTCTTGGGGCACCTCCCTGTATGCAAACAACAGGTGGGGAAGGTATTTCTCCTAGTTCCTCCCATGCTGTTCAGCAAACACCTGGAGCATTGCCTTTAGGGTACCATTGAATCTTTCCACAAGACCATTGGCTTGTGGATGATACGGTGTCGTGCATCTCTGCATCACCCCACACTTCTCCCATAAACATTTCATCAGGTCCGACATGAAGGAACCCCCTCGATTGGTGATAACCTCCTGCGGAAACCCAACATGGGAGAAAATCCCAAGTAAGGCATCTGCCACTTTGTCTGTCCTCAGTGAGGATAGGGCGACTGCCTCTGGATACCGGGTGGCATAATCCACTGCAATCAGTGTGAATCTCTTCCCTGAGGAGCTGGGGGTATTTAAAGGCCCACAATATCCATTCCCACCCTCTAGAATGGCTCCTCCACTACGGGCAATGGAATCAGGGCGGCTTGGGTTTCTTGCCCCTTCCCTATTTCTTGGCACCGGTGACAAGACCTACAATACTCCTTCACCTGCTGGGTGAAGTTAGGCCAGAAATTCTGGGCCAACAGCTCGTCATGTGTGCGATTCCCAGATGACCACACAAGGGAATATCATGTGAAATCTTGAGCAACTGCTAACAATACCCCTGGGGAATGACAAGCTGCCTGCCTAGCACCCCTCTCTCTGTCTGTAATGCCTGAGTATATGTAAGTCCATTTTTCCAATAAACCTTATGTCTGACGTCACCTCCCTGTGTACCGTCCAAGTCTGCTCAAGCCCTCAGCTTCTCTAAACTAGGGTCACTTCTCTGAGCAGCTGCGAACCCCTCATACATTCCCAAGGCATGGGACATTTCCCCTTCAGTCGCTAAACTAGGGTCTCTAGCACTAGCATCAGGGCACTCAGGATCACTGTCAATCCCAACCATCTGACAATGGGTCACCCTGCCCTCTTCGGAGTAACCCTCTGTAGCTGTGTGGTTACTTGCTACTGGGGAAACTTCTACCCCCTTTTTGTTAGCCTCCCCATCTGGAGACACAGGCTGGGGAACCAGCTTCTCAGTGTTTTCAACAATGGCTTCTGTGGGGTTCAGGGAACCACAATTTTTCCTTGCCGCTTGGCTAGGGGTAACTGCACATACCATCCCCTGTTTGAGATTGTTGCCCAGGATTACATCCACTGCTAACGTTTTGGCTACTGCCACCTGTTGGACAGTTCCCCTATTTCCCCAGTCTGAGGAGAACACTAGCCAGTGGCAATGTTTTCTCTTCATCAGTAAAATCCTGTACAGTGGCGTATTTATTGGGTATAAGCTGACTAGGCTCTACTAGATCCCCTTTTACCAATGTCAGGGATGCCCCTGTGTCCCTTAACCCCTTGCTCTGTACACCATTCACCATGACTGGTGCATGTGTTCCCTCATGTTCACAGACATGCTTCGAGGACATACAAACAACCCACTTCTTTTCTAGTACAATTCTGCGTATTATTGCTCATTCTTTTGGGACACTGGCAATATGCCCAGTTTCTTTACATAACCAACATTCACTTCTCTTTTCAGAAATCTCTTCTCTGAAACCTGGGGCTAACTGGTTTCAGTGGAGGCAGTGAGGGTTTAGCTGCCCTGAAGGTGCACTTTTCCCTTTCTGTGCTGCCACACTGCCCCATTCACTGTCAAGCAGGTCTGCTCTTGGCATAGTGGTCTGAGAGTTCATCAGCACTGTTTTGGGATCTCGGTCCTTTAGCCAGGTTTTAGCTCGGCTGGGCATGCCCAATAATACTGTTCTAACAAAATCACATTTTAATTTTATCAACAGAGTTTGTCTCAATTCCTTCCACCAACATTTTAAAAACTGATGTTGTTTGTGGCTTGCTCCTAACAGCTCATGTCAGGGCTTCTCCTGAGCTTCGAATTTAGCTCTGTATGATTCAGCAGTTAATTCAAATTTCTTTAGCAGTACAGCTTTAAGTTTGCTGTAATCATCACTGTCCTCATTGTCCATTTGACCAATGCATCCCAAACTTTCCGGTAAGTAGTGGGGATAGCTGGAAGCTCCAGAACTCTCTAGGAATTTTAGCCTGAATGCAAACTTTTCAAAAGAATTTAAAAGGCATCCATATCTTCCCCTCTTTAAATTCTGCTATTAATTTGGAATACAATTTGTAACCCAGTCCTGTAGTCCCAGTTAAACCCAAGCCACTTACCTGCTCTGGTGCCACTGGTTGGAGTCGTAGCTTCTCCAGTTCATGTTGCCTCTGGCGCTCCTGCTCCTCATGGTCTGCGTCTTGGTATTCTCGCTCTCTCTTCTCCTCTGCAGCTCGCTGTTCACTCTACTCTTCTCTTCTCTTCTCTTCTCTTCTCTTCTCTTCTCTTCTCTTCTCTTCTCTTCTCTTCTCTCCTCTCCTCTCCTCTCCTCTTCTCTTCTCTCTGGAACTCCAGCTCCATCTTGCACAACTCAATTTGCAGCCTGAGTACTTCTGGATCCAGGATACTGGTGACCTTCCCCTGCTGCTGTGGCCCTTTGCTGACAGTGGCCCTGTTGCCCTCCTCATTGGCTCTGGACACTGCACTGGCTGCTAGCCCTGCCACACATGAGGTTTGGCCCTTTTCAGTCATGGTCTGTGACTTGGTGCTCTGGGTATCTGCTACCATCAGGGCATCCACTAGGTTCTGTTTGCTGGCTTTCACCTCGAACGGGACTCCTCTGTCCCCGCACAACTGCCTTAAGTAGTCTACAGTGTGCCTGCTGTAGTTGGAAGCCATCTTCCTTAACTACTGCTACTCTGACTTGTACTTTAGGAAAAAAAATAAAACAGGTAGGAATTTGACTGTACGCCAAGTGATATAGTTCTGTCTCCTTTTTTAAAAATAAATCACTGCCTTTTTCTTTTTCTGCAAGTGAGCTGACAGTCTCAAGCTGACACACTGAACAATAAAAGCTTGTAATACCAACATTTTATCTACACCACTGCCAACCAATCTGTCACAAACCCACTCAGCAGGTCAGCCCTCTATTCCCAAAGTGCCAACCTCCGAGCGCAGTCTTGTGAACATTTAACAGAAACAGGGTAACCCTTCTGTCTGTTTTGTGGGTTTGAATCAACCTTTGGTCTCAGTTCTGGAGGGATTCAAACTGTGAACCTCTTGCTAGCGTACCCAATGCACAGGCTCAGATAATTCTGTCTTCGGGGTGCCAGATATCTTTGCCTACGGGCACCTAACCAGATGTACAAAATGAACCCTTAAAAACTCTAATGAAGACCTCAGATTACTTTAACCTTTTTTTTACAGTTTGGTATCACCCTTCAAGCTTATGCACAGTGTCTGCTTTAACCATATATACTCCACTTGTTAAAGAAAAGAAATTCAAAGACAGACCAAGTAGGGCTCTAAAAATAGAGTTTTACTAAAATAGATAAAAATATGTAAAACATAAAATACAGAACCAATATCACAAGAACCATACAATATTTTAAAAGAACAAGGTTTTAGCAGTGCAATTCCTACTACAGTACTTAGATTTTGTCTCTCTCTACCTGTGCATTTGCTTAAAGTGCTCGAAGATGTTTCTTTGTCAGAGTGTAGATTAAAGAGTCTTTGAAGGAAAAACAGAATACTATTTAAAAAAAACTGTCTTGGCCAACCCCATTGTGTGAGGTCACCTAACTCCTCCTCCTCTGTTTATTAAAAATAATACACCCAGGATATTTTATCATTTTAGAAGGAAAGCTAATTAAGGTTACATCAGCAGAAACTCCTTTCCCCATGTGACTTCCCCAATCAAGTCTGTAAATTTCCTTTCATCTATGAGCAGTATTCTCTCTCACACAGACATCAAAGCATTTATGATTTTGCACCAGTGTGCTAAACCTGGTTTTCCTCCTTGAAACGTCATAAAAGGGACACTGATTTCCCTCTTAACAGTTAAAGTATATTTAACTTAGAAACACAGGAGATTCTTGATTAAGGCCTGTTCTAGTTTGTAATTAGCTTCTGGCCTTCCAGGTAACACCTTGTGTCTAAAACCTGTGTGTGTGTGTGTGTGTGTGTGTGTGTGTGATCTCACATGCTGTCTCAGCATCTCTCACAAGAGACAGTCCATAACACATTTTTATATTACAAAAAATCATAGTGTACTCAGAACTGGCTGTCCACGTGTCACATAGGGTACAAGTGGTGGATGTAACACAGCATGGTTTTCCAGCTGGAAGGTCTTGTGCAACCAACCTGCTACATTTTTTTGAGCCCATGAGACATGCATTAGATCAAGGCCTACCAGTTGATGTGGTGTTTCTTGATTGTGCCAAGGCCTCCGGGTCAGTCCCTCATGGGGTTCTGATGGATTCCTTGCAGGAGCTTGGGGTCAATGAATGTATAAGAAACTGGATTGGCTCCTGGCTTAATGACAGACATCAGAGAGTACATATTAGGGGATTCTTCTCTGAGTGGGCGCCAGTGACCAGTGGGGTTTCCCAGGGATCAATGTTGGGCTTCTATTGTTTAATGAGTTTGTACACAGTGTGCAAGTATCTGATGAGGTGTGGCTCTGCAAGTATGCAGATGATACAAAAGTCGGAGCCATTGTGAATGATGAGGCATCTATACAAAAACTTCAGGATCAGTTGTATAGGTTAGAGGACTGGGCAAGAAGACACAAAATGAAATTTAACCAGCAAAAGTGTCGGGCTCTGCACTTCAGATATACAAATGTTAAAGTTCAGTATCAAATTTATGGTAAAGATATAATAAGTACAGAAGATGAAAAGAGTTTGGGAGTATTCATATCAGATACCCTAACATTTGATAAGCATAATATAGAGATGACCAAGCGTGCAAACAAAACAATTGGTAACATCTTGAGAAACATAAAAAGTAGAAGTGCGAGTGTGTTGGTCCCCCTCTATAGGTCTCTGGTTAGGCCTATCCTGGAGTATGGTATGCCCCTTAGTACTCCACAAAATATAGGAGGCTCCAAACTGGTAGAGAGGGTCCAAAGAAGACTAACAAAGAGTGTTAAAAAAGTAAATAACAATACGCTGAGAGACTGAAAGACCTGGCGTTATACTCTATGGCATATCGCAGAACTAGAGGTGACCTCTGCTATGTTTATAATGTATTTAGAAATGAGATAGTGTGGGAGTCTGCTGGTCTGTGTAGGGAAAACAGGGCTCACTCATTTCAGTTGGCAGGGGAGATGTACAGAACCACCAAACGAGGCCGATGGTTTAATCAGAGAATAGTTAAGGTGTGGAATGCACTTCCAAGTGAGGTAGTAGAGGCTGGTAGTATAACAACTTTTAAATTTCTACCTGATCAACATATGGGAGACAAAAAATGGGTTTTGTTTACTAACAAGTGTCAGGTCCTTCTATAGCTCTTGCAACTGTTTGGACTCGTAACGAATCTGTGAATCTATGAACTGCTGTTCCCAACCTGCAGTTGCTCCAATATTTGCTGTGCATACCAGTCAGTACATTGAATTTTTCCTCCTACATTCTCCAGTGACCCCCCACTCCTTCAGGCTGCCAGTTCCCCGACTTACCCCTTCTGCCCTCAGTCGAGCCGCCTCCTCCATCCTCACATTACAGCCAACCCCGAGGTATCCCAGCATAAGCCTTCACCAGATGGGTCCCCCTTCTCCGAGGGGAAAGGCGTCGGCCAGGGGGATCACCAGCGCACTCTATGTTAGGCCTCGGGGTGCTGCTGCGGTGGAGAGGCGGCTTCCTAGAGAGCCTTCAGCAGCATCAGAGTGTGGCAGCCATCATCCGGAGGTCCTGGAGCTGTTTCCGTTTTTTTCTAGTTCCCCATCGCACCCCTCATGCAGTGCACCAAGTCTCCACTAGGGACCACTGCTGAGCGATGCCTCCCTTGATCCCACCCCAGGAGAGGAGAGCAGTCCTCCGGACGCTCAATCCTCTCCTTCCCCAGCCAACCCTCGGTGTCCTGAGTCCGTTCCCGAACCCAGGTCACCAGTGTGAGTCAGATAAGCGTCAGTGCCTCAACCCTCTGCGCCACCGGGCGGCTCACATTGAATTTTTAATTCATCTTTAAAAAGTCTGTTTATTGAGATGTCCAGTGGTTGTAGCAGGTCAGTGCAGGATGTAGGAACGTAGATGGGTATGATGTTGTTGACCTCAAAATTTTCCAAAATGTCTGATGTTGTACGGCCCCTGAACAAGTCTAGAATCAGTCTTGTACACCACTATACATCAGGAAGATTCATTTGTGCTTTTACTTTTGAGATGTAAGGGATGATCACATTGTTGGTATAGTAGATTGTTGTGCTAGAACTGGCCCAGTGGTTGTCAGTATGGGCTATACCCAGTCTGCAGGGAACATAAAGCACGGATGGCATTGGTCATTTTACCATAGTATTTGACCTGAGGAGGGAGGTAGTGACCTGATAGTGAGCAGCATAATACAATGATCATGTGCCTCTTATCCCAGAGATGAGAGACTTCACTCTGTTTCTTTCCAGTACTGTCCATAGTCCATTGAGAGTAAGGGATCAGATTTACACCAGTCTCATCAATGTTTAAAACAAGTTTCTGTGGCACTAGTTCGTGCATGGCTGCATCTGATATGTGCCTCATCAACTGTGCTTTTAAATGAGGGAAATCAACAGGAGTTTTTCTGGCTGCTTTAGTAGCCTTTCTTTTATTGAACTCCATGCAGTTCAGAAATAGCCAGGACCAGTGCCTTGAAAAAGGAAGTGTACCACCATTTTCTGCAAGCATGTGAGCGTGTGTGATTTTTACAATGCCAATTGCAATTGCAGCCAAAATGCAACCATTAACAACAGCCCCCTCTGATCTGAGTGACTTTATGATCACTTTTAATCATTTTTCAACGTCTTCCATAAAGCGTGGGGGGTGACCTCTGGCTTTATGGGCAGCATTTTTTTCTAAGCTCTGTGGGTCAGGATTCTCTTTTAGTTTTAAAAGGTAGTTGCACTTAAAGTGCTTGTACTTTGCCTCATATAGACATACAGTGTTCATTACCTCATGCTGTACGGTTCCACCAAGCCGCATTGACACAGAAGTTGTCAACATGTGGCTTGGCGACATCCCCAATGTTGACAGGTGAAATTTCACCTGTCAGACAGTGTGGGTTTTTCCATCTCAGGCTAGGCCCCCCAAGGCCCCCCCCCATTTCTATATAACAAACTCAGAGCCAGAGTTTGTTTGAAATGGGGGAATCACTGATGAAATGGCAACACTTTGTTGGTGGTCCATCACAGCAACAGTCTCGAAACCTGTCGAGATTGTTGCTGTGATGGTTTCGCTGTTGAAATGTTGCTGTTTCACTGGCATACCCTGCTGTACTGCGTGCTGGCCAATCTGAAATCTGACCTCGTGGGGGGATAAACACAACATATGATTTTTCTTTTCTGTGGAGGAGGTGATGCACTGACTAGCTCCTCCATCACATTCTGTGCCATCTGTCTTGAAACACCGGCCATGACATTCAGCTGTTCTGAATCAATGTCAGCAGTCAGCAGTGCTGAGAAGTCATGCTTTGCTGTTTTTTTTTTTGCTGAAGTGTTTAGCCATTTCACCAGGGACATGTTGCAGCCTTCTCTAAATCTCAGCACTGAAAGTGAAAAACAGAACTATAGCTGACTGCAGTATTTGTCTATGACAGCTATCAGGTGATCATCAGCTGTCAGCCAGTAGCAGAGCGCGATGCTAATTTGTCATGATCAGGAAAGTGAAAGTTGAACCATGATAGAAGGTTTACGTGGTACTAAATAGTTCTATGGTATATGGGACCTTGATAGCCCAACAAGGCCCAAAAGCATTTTGGTCTATAGTTCTGATGACACGCCAGAGCCAAGCTGAAGCTAGCGAACTGCATAAATTTCTGAAAAATATTATAGAGGCTTTTAGCATGTGTCATTCAGGCACAGGTCAGGAAGTATAGGAAAACCAGGAGCAGTGATAACATTTGTAAATAGCATTTTATTATTTCCAATAACAATGAAATAAAATTGTGCAGAATGTTTTTTTAAACCTCGGCAGTTCAAACAAACAAAGTCCTTCTTCTGAGGGCATCTCTTTTCTAAATTTCAGTCTCTCAGTTTGTCTCTCTAACAAAAGATTGCTCTTTTTATAAGAAGTCTTTGCCTAGCAATTAATTTTTTCATCCTGATCTCATAAAGAGATGTCCTGTTTTCACACAAAATGTATCAGAGTTCTTGTCAGTTTCTTTCCTGCAGGTGAACAAAATAGAACATGGTGTCCTGAAACAAATTTCCTGTTGACAGCTCTGCACAGAATCTGTGGAGGTCAAACTGCATCTGAAAGTTAACCCCTGAGTTCCAAATAGCTTTTTGTAATAATTTCAACAAAACAATACAATACAATTATATTTATTTATTTATGTATTGTAAATTCAGTAACAATCATTGAGCACAAATTGCTCATTTGCAAAGTTCCACATCATTTGGGGACAATACAGGAGACAATACAGGTTTTTTTGTTGTTGTTATACTTTTTCTCCCCAGGTTCCGGTCGACATACATCCCACTGACCTCCTAGTCCAAACACCGAGACACGCCATCCTCCTCAAACCCCCCACAAATTACCCCCCATGGCGGGGTGGTGAGGAGCTACCCCAGCTCAACTCACCGAACAGGATCCAGCTGAGGAGGCACCATTTGTGTCGGCCAGCGGGGTTGGAAGCTCATGCTGTCTGACCGGGAGCCCGATTTTTCCACTGTTTCCTCCCTGTGGGTACTGGCATGCAATGACTTCCAGGCGCATAGCTGACTTCTGCTGTACTCCACCCCCCTCTCTACACCACTCTGGTAGCATTCCCTGGTCATCACAGGGGCCGTTACAAGTGATAGAACCCTGGATCCCTCCCTGGGATAGGAGGCAGTCCTCTGGATGCTCCATCCTATCCCTCCCCTGCCGACCCCTGGCAGCCCGGGCTCGCGTCTGAACCCTGGTCGCCAGCATGGCGCAAGGTGTGGCATCTGGCGCCTCAACCCTCAGCGCCACTGGGCCAGCTACAGACAATACGGTTTTAGTTGGCTCAAGTGGAGCCTTGTTGCAGGTGCTACAGGTTATGGGCAATTATATGGGGGTAAATATGATAAAGTGTGACACAATATATTAACGCATTTGTAGAAAGTTCAGGTAATTACATAGTACAGAGTACTCACAAGTAGTGTAAACAACTAGCCAGAAGGCTAGGAAGCAGTAAATATGGTACAGTAAAATACATAATGACAGATACAACTATAAAGAGACCTAGCGTGGTCTTGGTTGGATGGCAGCAGACAGTAGCAAAGTTTGTATGGGCAACCTTTGGTATGCACTCTATCTTGAGTGACTGCAGTATTAGGGCACTACAGTGGGGGAGGGAGTTAGTGCATAAGCAGTGAGGAGGTGGAGGTAGTTGTTGTTCAGGTATATACATTGGCAAACAAAGGGATCCCAGTGTCACATACAGATTCACATATATTTTACCACCACAGATAAACAAGGAGGAAGAAAAAATAGAAACAGCAAGACACAGCAAGTGAAGACAGGGAGATAGTGGGAGGCAAAGAACTGCGAGACCGTCAGAGTGATCAGTTCATAGGTCTCACAAGAAAATTTGATTGCACAATAAGACAGACAAGAGACAGAAATGGAGAGGATAGAACAGATCCTTGCCTTTAATTCTTTCTGCATAACAAATGGGACAGGGCCTTATTCAACCCTGTCGCATAACCCCTTAAGAGGGAGACTGTTTTAAAAAACAGGTTTCCCAAACTTTCTTTTAATTTTCTTCTAATATTACCTTACAATCTTTAGATTTCTGCACATATGCAGTATCCCTTTTTCCATAACAACCAGTACAGAAACAGTGATGTTTAAACTCACACATTTTTTTGTTTTTCAGTCTTTAGAATTCTCAATTCCTGATCCATATCTTTTTTTTAAACTTAAATAGTTATTGGGTTTTTTTCAAGGAGCATTTATCTCAACAAACATGGATAGGTGCTACAAAGACATTTCAGTATCAAAAACAGAATTTCCAACAATCCGTTATACAGCATAACTTAGTTCAATGAATAAACCATAAGTCGAAAACCAACGCCTAACCAGGTTTGAGTGGGGGGAGGATAATTCATTGTGATCTAACTTAAATATTCAGGAAAGAAAGGAAATATCTCAAACCATTGATGGTGGGGTAGTGGTGTCTGTTCTAATTACTCAAGACCCCAAGGGTCTCCAGCTTCCTAACATCCCTTCTATTAGGGGAATGTCTGGGCCCAAATTGCACCTCAGCATCACCAGAAAATTATATGGAATCTGCTCTGGCCTCCGGGTTGCTATATAAAGAAACCAAGTTGTCCAAGCGTTCATAAGGGCCTGGAGTTTGCCCTATGATCTAGCAGTCATGTGTTCCAATTTATGTATTTTATATACTAAGTCCTCCCATTGCCAGACCGAGGGTGGTTTCAGTTGTAACCAGTTCCTAGTGATCACCTTCTTTATTGCTACCAGAAGAACACTCACCAGATATATCTTGTGTTTTTGTTTAAACTGTCTAGTAAAATGTAATACGATTACAAGTGTAGGGGTTAAATGCCCCAACTTCAGAAACAAGTCTATTAGAACAGCATCCAGATCTCCCCAGAAGTGAGAAAATACCGGGCAGAACCAAAAGATGCAAGTGTGTGTAGAAACCTCACACCCACCTCCCCTCCAGCATGATGAGTCCCTGCCAGGGAGGAAGTTAGCTGTGATCTGTGGGGTTCAAAAGAACCTAGCCACAACTTTCCACCCCTAATTCTCCCAGGTATAAGAACCTGTGGTTCGTTGTTGCCTGTGCCAGATCCACAGCCAGTCCTGTGGTGTGAATTCTTCTCTGCAACTCAGCTTCCCAGACAGTATGAACACCCTGCCATAGGGTTGTTGGGGAGCATGTTAAGGCTTTGTAAAGGCAGTGCCACCAGGTGTTGAAGAGTTGATTCACCCTGAAGGTACAAAAGTAATATGAACACTGGGGAATAACCAGGGCCACTGGAAAATTGTGCCCGCAATTTTTTTGTGGAATCCGCAATTTTCACCATTCTCCGCAAAAACTGACATGTTCTGCAATTTCTTGCAATTTTTGAGTTTTTATATTGACCTGTGTAAAAAGTATTAACATTTTTAATAAAATGCTCTCAAATATATTGACAATTTTGCATGCAGACTTGGGTTTGGCGAAACAACGCAGTGCAAGGGTTTTATGTGACACTGATTTCTTTTGAATCCTTGTCTTGTTTGGTTTCAAAATCCACTGGCCAAGAGTACACTTAAACACTTAACATTTGTTTTGTGTTGAAGCAGTCTATCAAAAAATGTTTTGTTGCCACACAGACTGAAACAAAAAATGGGAGAAAAGGTGCAAATGATCCCATTCACTTAAATGGGGTGCTAACTATGGCGCCTTTTTGTAAGTGGCAGGGCAAGTTATTCCTTGTGAGCATACTTTCATTCAGACTAGTTTTGATTCAAACAACTGAGGATTTATGATGGCCCTGCCGATTTTAAACCTAAATAAGCTAGTTGCTAACAGTGATCTCAGTCTTAGCAACTACCCTCTAGATGCTCACATGCAGATTACAATAAAATCCTGACTAAAGTCTAAAAACTAGCTTATAAAACACAAAATGTATCTTAACATTTATATTTAACTAAACAAAATCATTGCAGCCAGAATAAAACAAAGGCAAATTACAGGGTACCCCGACTACTGTATGATGCAGTGAAAATATATTGGTATTTTTTTACATTTTGTGGTAACCACGTAAGGCCCACTAGGCCCAAGTGCCTGTTTTCAGGTACAACCCAGGAGCACTGAGGAGGTTAAGTGACTTACTCAGAATCACACAGTATGCAAGTCGAGGTTGTGGGGATCAAACCCCGGTCTGCTAGATGTTGTCAGCTCATTCACAGTTTGTTAGTTTGTTACTCTTACTCTAGATTATACTGCCGGCCCCAATAACCCCCAGATTTAATGTTTAAATATGTGATTTCAAAAATAGTGTACAGTACCTACAGTACAAATTATGACCATGAAACACTTTAATAACATTTTACTAAAGCTCAGTTATTCACCACTCTGTCTGCTTATTTTGTCTTGTACCAAAGTGGGTGAATACCTGGCAGAGCACTGTAAACAGCTGTTGATTAGGCTTCATTATTCTACAGCCAGAAACAAAAAAAAAATATTTCGTCTGGATTTATTTAGTATTGATTCGCTGTGGCTCACTTTACAGAATCTGTTTAGAACTGTATGAGGCAGATATTTTTAATTTTTAGAAGATAAGCAACGCTTACGATAGCTTATCAGTTTAATATTCTTTTTAGGAACATAAACTTTTCTTTATGTTTTAAACATATTCAGGTGTCAGTGTGTTCATTTAGCAATTTATGCTGACGAATATATGCTGCAGAAAACATTAAAAGATTTATTGTGAAGCACTTGGGATCTATAGTAGAACCCCCCTCAATTTACTGCAATTTTTACAAAATGCTCCACAACTTTGGGTAACCTTTTCCGCAATTTTCCAGTGGCCCTGGGGATAACTAAAGATATCTAAGCCCAAAGTAGAGCTCAGGAAGTGGCGCATTTGTAAATATCTGTAAAAGTCTCTTTAGGGTAACGGAACTCAGTTTGCAATTGGTGGAATGATTTAAACACACCATTGTCGTAGAACTGTGAAGCATGTGCAAGACCCCCTGAGCCAGTTTCTGAAACCATGATCCAGTTGCAAAGGTGTAAAAGCAGTATCAGGCAGGAGCCCCATCCACCCCACTCAGATTAGCTGGATTCTTAAAATATTTCACCCATTGAGTAAAATATTTTTTTAAAAAGAGCTCTTCTGTGAGATAACAGTACTAGTGGATTGGAAGAAAGTAGTACAATCTAATGGTAGAGACGAGATTGCCAGCTCCACTGATACTCACTGTGGGGTCTGCAGCAGGGGACACAACCCGCTGTAGCATATGAGTCAATTGAGCCACCAGTGCATAGTTCTACAAGTTCGGTAAGGACAGAGCCACCCCTTTCTTTTGGCAATTGTAGTTTACGAGTGCCACTCTTGGCCGCTTTCCTTGCCAAAGGTATGCTGAGATCAATCTATTCCATCTAATCTCTTCCCTCCCCAAGAATGGCAATGGGATGTTTTGCATTAAGTATAGAAGTGTTGGCAATAGGTTCATTTGTACTGATTGAATTCTATTAAGGAGTGATATTGGTAAGTGAGACCACGTCTGCAGGTCCTCCCAGACCTAAGCATAAAGCAAATTATAATTGAGGGAGAATACTTCCTCTGGGTCAGGTGGAATATGTGTGCCCAGGTACTTAATAGAAAATCTATTCCATTTATACTAATATTTGAGCTTCAAAAAGGGCAATGGAGAATCCTGTACAAGCAAAGTCTCTGTCTTACTTGAGTTAATTTTATAGCCCTTTACCTCTTCAGCCTCCACCAGATTCTGCTCCAGTGCCTTGAGGGAGGACTCCGGGTTGGTTTGGTATAGTAAAGGATCATCTGCACATCCGCGTAAATAGCAACTTTATGCTCTTGGCCCCACCCTGATACCTTTGGATCCCTCTCTGCTGACGGAGGTGCTGTACAATAGACTCTGCATAGAGAGCAAAAAGGTAGGGGGACAGAGGGCACCCCTTCCTTGTCCCCTGACTCAGTGGGAGGTGGGCTAAGTGGGAGCCATTAATCTTTACTGAGGCTTACGGGCTAGCATAGATCCCCTTAATATTTTTTATGAAACTACCAGGAAAACCAAATTTAGAAAGAGTTTGCTATAAAAACGGCTGGGAGACCCTTTCAAATGCTTTCTGTGTATCTAGACGCAGGATCATTAATGGAGTATTAGAGACATAGGCATGGTTTATTAGGTATAGGGTTTATTTAATGTTATCAGTAGTTTGCCTGGTTTTAATAAAGCCCGATTGGTCTGGGTGAATCAAAGTAGGTAAAATTTCATCCATGTGATGAGCCAAAATGCTTGTCTAAATTTTATAGTCTTGGTTTAATACAGAGATGGGGCAGTATGAGTCACACAGGTGATGGTTTATTAGGTTTCAATATGGCCGATATTGTGGCTTGGGACCAGAAGGTAGATATTCTGCTGTGGAATGACTCTTTTGGAGGCTGAGAGAAATGGATCTTTAATGTGTTCCCATGTGGCCTTTTAAACTCAGCCCTGTGCCTGTCTGGACCTGGACTTTTCCCATTTTAATGGTATTATGTACCTCTTGAGCTGTTATTGGGCAGTTCAGTGGTGTTACCTGTTGAGGGCTTAAGGAGGAGCCTGAGTTTAGACAGGAAGTACTCTATGGCCTGTATTGATGTCTCCTTATATAAGTCTGTATAATATTGTTGAAAAATGCATAGAATTTGAGAGGTCACGAGACCATCTTGCCCATTTGAGGCCTTTAATTTTAGTAACATTAATCATTCGCGTTTGCTTATGGAAGCGATGAGCTAGGATGTGGGATGCCCGGGCACGGGGTAAAAATGTTGCATGGCAGAATGCCGTATGACTTAATCACGTTGCATGATTTCTTTATTTCTTTTGTTCTGTGGGGGGCTGCACCCCCTGGACCCCCCACTTAGGATTCTAACTCTGGGGGGTCCAACACGGAGAACACACAGGTCCGGGGTTCGCGCATAATGCCGTACGCTATTAAGCGTATGACATTATGACCCGGTAGGGGATGCCCGTAACCCTCCCTCATAATATTTTTGGCATAGCCAAAGCAGTGCCTGTTCAGTTTTAATTGTCAGTATTTTCTGAATTTCTTGTTGTGTAATGGCTATCTGCTCCACCAGGGAGTGGTCACCCCGCACATGTGCGTCCTGCAAAAAACTTAATTTATCTTGTAATTCCTTAAGTCTAGCCTCTCCCTGACATTTTTTCTTGGTGGCATAGGCTATAATATGGCCCCATAGGACCACTTTTAGTATGTCCCATAAGACTTGGGGGGATGTCTGCGGGGAGGCATTATCCAGAATAATCTCCGATATTTTTTCTTTTAACAGATCTTGGAACATAGGATCTTTCAGCAAGGAATTATTAAGCTGCCAGAATGTATTTTTTCCATTCTTGTATTGTGTCTAATTTGAGTATGATTGAAGCATGATCAGTTAGTAAATATTTTTAATAGCTACACACTTAACTTGTTCCAAATGCTCAGTGCTTATACAGAAGTAATCTAAGCAGGAGTAATGCCTATGGGCATGTGTAAATATAATCTCCTGGCTGTGGGGTGAGCATGCTCAGGCATCAACCAGACCCACCTCGTTAAGAACCTTATGAAGGTGTCACTGTCCTGAGGAAGGGAGGAGCTGAGGCAAGACAAGGAGTCCAAGCTAGGATTCAGTAGACAGTTCAGACCCCTTAAAATTAATGGTCCTTGCTTATGTGTAAGGATTGTATCTATCAAAAGCTGGATCAATGAAGCATCACTTCCTGGCGGAATACTGTATATATGCTGGCTACAGTATACACCTGTTCTCAGGTAGACCCCACTACCAGGCAAACGCCCTCAGCATCTGAGTACTGATGGGAAACTACAAATTGAGAGGTCTTTGGTACTAAGATTACCTCCCCCCCTTTGCCTACCATGGTGATATGCCAATTCTGCTATCTGGGAAAAGTCAAATTTTAATAATTTCTGGTGCTCCAGAGGGGAAAGGTGTGTCTCATGAAGTAGCAGCATATTAGGTTTATAATTTTTAAGGGGCGTGATGATCCTGTAAAGTTTAATCCACCAGGGCAGTCTGTTAACAATGTGTGGGAGTATTTTGAATGGGTTACCCATGTCAGGCAGTTGTCTTCATTCTTTCCCCGCCCCGAAAAGTGAAGAAAAAAAACTGGTTCACATTCACTAGTAAACCTTATGTCCACATTATCGTCAGTCCTTGATGTGAATGAGAAATTGTGCCTGTTACATGATAACTAAAAAGGCAATCTGCTGAACACATAACATCAATGTCCTGTTACAACTATAACATGCTCCTTCATAAGTCGTAAGAAAAATAAAGGCGAAGGTCGATGATGGTGTCTAGTGTAGGAGGATATACTAGCTATGTCCATGTGCTCTTTTAAACCACTGAAAAACCAAAATGAGTAACTGGTATAAGAAGGTGGTATAACCAACCTGTTAAGGAAATAAACACACTGGCCAACAGGGCCATGTTAACAAGAACAATGGGGAAATGAGCTGAAACTCCCATCTTTCCAGGGGTTTTGAACAACTACTGTATGAGTGACTTCCATCAGTGAGGATGCTATAGTTAACATCCTCTCTTTAGCGACTGGATTAGCCGTTTAGAAAAGTGCACTTCTCAATTTAGGCGGCTCCTTGGGATGCAATAGACCCCTAACAAGGAATGGCGTGGTATAGAGCCAGCATATAAACCAAATTAGGAATAAAGGGATTAGGGAAGTGGGGTTAAACTGAAAAAAAGGTGCATCATCGCCTCTGTACCTAGATATTCCCAACTTTCCTCCCAGTCAGTATCTGACATACTATAAGGGAGAGCGGCAGCCGACACGTTATCTAAACAAAGCATTTACAGATCTTAACATCAGGGTCCCTGTGCATTATACGAGTCCACCAAAGTCCATATATCTGAGTTTCTGAATCAAGTCCAGCTCAGTTCCACCAGGTCATATAATTCTTCTACTACAATACAATGAAAAGAGTTAGGCGGGAGAAATCGATATCCCACCTCATTAAAGCAGCTCCTTATATTCCTGCCGTCCCAAGATTTGAGGATAAACCTGGAATGTTCAGATTCATGGCTGGTCATTGACTAAGTTCCCAACATGTTCTTGGGCATTATCTGAGCTGCCCCCACCTCTCCCCCCATGGTCCAGGGTAGGAGGAGATGTTGACAAGGGGGTTGGACCAGGGGATCCTAATCTTTAATGGGAATTCCACTGTGGGCCCCGCATCCCCAAGTCCCCAATCTGAGAAGGAGAACCTGCCCCCCCGGAGCACATCCCAAAACCTTCATTTGCTATGATAGTGTGCGACTCTACCCCTCACCATTTCTCTCTCAGCATGCCGGTAGGACGAAGTTTCCATGAGGGTCATGAAGCCAGACCCAGTTAAACTGTTTCATTTCCTGGAGAGACATAGAGGAATATTGTTAGCAGAACCCTATTTTAGCAGGATCCAGAGGAAGTGGAGACTGTGGACCGGACAGACCACCAGGTCTACACTGACCACCACTGCTCCAATTCTTGCTAGACTTACAGGAGATACAAGAAAACAGGAGGTGGCGGTGACCATGTTTATAACTACCCTATTTAATGGGTTTGTCAAAATGGATGGGGACCCGTGTGTGCCAGGCTAGCTGCCTGGCCCCCCCACGTCCCACCGCCCATCCTGTGTTGCATTTGGACACCATCTGCCCTTGATTGTGACTCTTGGGAAACCAGTGGGGGATCCCCTATATAACGGGGAGCTCTCCCCATCCCTGGTCTCTCATTTAAGATGTATCAGTCCACAACAGAATCTTCAACTCCAGGAGTAGCATTAGGCTGAGTAGGGTTGCTCTATTTAACAAGCTTCTCTCCAGGCATCGACCAGTACTTCAAATACTCCCTACTGGGAACTGGTAATCGCCCCACTGGAACATCCGCCACTCCCCGCCATAGCCCACCATACAAGCAAAGTAGTGTAAGGAGATTCCTCTATAGCTGCACACCCTCCTGCTATAATTTTGAATGCGCCCCAGCAGGCAGCACCTCCCCAAACTAAGACCTGAAGGAGGGACAAAGCAAGGCCCACCAGTATCCCCCAATCTCCCACCGATCCCCCCTCCCCTCCCTTGGAGGGCAGATATACAAAATAAAATGGGAGGGGGGACCTTTAGCTGTAGTGTGTTGGTTTTGTTGTCCATTGAGGTATTGGATCACTAGATGGGCAGGGTAGGATGTTCAGAATTTCAACTTGTTCTGGCATAATACAGCAAACAGAGGTATGTGCTTCCACCTTCTTTGCATCATGGTGGGTGCATAATCATTGTCCATAAATACTCTTGTAGTGCCATAGAAAACTTTGCCTTGGGATTATGCCTTTTTAAAGATTAAATCTTTAGTTTGGAATCTTAGGAAACAAACAATAATAGATCTGGGCAGCGTTGTGGTCAGTGGGCTTGGGTTCCAGCGCTCAGTGTCCTCTTTCAATTTCTAATTGGAGATCAGGGTCTAGAGTTAAGGAAGTGTGCAGTAGGGTGTCCACAAAATCCACTACATCATTCCCTTCGCTATTCTCTGGCACCGGGTAAATTCTAATGTTTCTCCTATGATGTCTGTTTTCAGCATCTTCTTGATGATCCATAGTAAGTTGGCAGACTAATTATTTGCTGGATGGTGTTGTGCATCTTTGTAATGGAGGTCGTGTGCTCATTAGTTGTCTGCGTGTGGTATTTACTTTTTCTTGCAAGTCAGATAAATCCGATTGGAATTAGGTCAGAATCTTTTTAAAAGTACGGAATTCAGTCTTGACATATGTTAGTTCTTCCAGAATTTTATCAGTTTTGGCATCCATGGTATTAGTTTTCTTAGTCTGGGACTTTGAGCTTGATTTGGACTTCGGTGCTCACACTGACGATGAGTGCATGGACAACCGCGAAAATGCAGAGGCCTCTGAATCTGATGTTTCTTGCTCAAGATTCTCACCTTTATGCTCCAAAACTTGAAATCTGTTGCCACCCCCCCTTACTAAAAGTCATTTCTTGCCTTGCTGGTTGAAACTTTTGCTCTTTATTTAGTTATATTATTTGTCAGTATAACATTTGGCTGGTCGGAGAACTCCCGAGCTAAGTGGCCATTGGCTGCATGTTGTCATCAGAAGTCCCTCTGCATGACTTGTCAACAGAAATGTCAAACACCAACCCCACGATTCTTCCGGTAATGCCTGGGAGGGCAGGATCGTGTCCTTTGTCAGACAGTGCTTCAAGCATTGCAGGAAGATCGAAGCCTCATCCTCATTTGACACTCAGAATGTGTCCCCAAAGATCAATCTAAGAGCTGCAGAAAGGCTTGGTGACTGCAAGGTCTATTGCTCAGCTTGTGGCTCTTGAGGAGGAGGCAGCTGCTGCCATGGTTAGTACCTCATTGGTCTCGGTGCTGCTTTTGACTGAGGTCAGTTTTGAAGGGTCCTTCACAGGAGATTTCAGTGAAATATGTTGGGTTCCACAGACATGTGGAGAGAGCCCTTCTCACTGGGGCAAAAAGCACAAGCACTGCGGACAGAGCTCCTGAAACCGGGAGAGATTGCAGTCCTCCCATTCCCTTGACTCCCTTGACCACTTGATGTTGGTTGAGCACTCAGTGGTGGTCAGGCCACCTTCTGTCAAGGGCATGGCTGAGAACTCCTCGGTACCCATCAGGCTTGTTGACTTTGATACCAGTCGAACAAGCAGTTGAGATTTTTCTCAAGCCTATCAACTTTCTGTTGGAGGAGCTTGACAATGAATTGCTCTCCCAGACCCTGGTGCTCTCAGGAAGATGTGGCTCAGTCAGTATCCCCGAATGGATCACTGCATAACTGACCTCAGGTAGTGGTCAGGCCTCCAAAGCCAGTGCTACTGAACTTGGCTGAGGATGTGGTATCACATCCCTTGGAAAGCTTCTCCTCAACATTGGTCCCCAGGTCAAGGGATGAGGTCAAGGTTAAAATGATGCTTGTGCTCTAAATCTTGCTCAATTGGGAGGTGCTGCCGGCAATGCTTCTTGACCTCTTCATCCTCGGGCAAGGAGAGACACTGCCAGAAGATGCAGAGGAACTGCAAGGAGCTCCTCTGGCAACAGTAGGCCATCATGGGGTGGGCTTGGGCCCTACAGAAGTACAAAAATAATCAGAATCCTTCAAAAATCAATTGGAGTTCAAGGAGCTAAATGAGAGATGCAGCACAAGCTATCCAAATTTGAACAAGATATGAAAGAAAGGAAGGGAAGAAAGATGGAAAGAGATTAAAGGTTCTTTTTAAAGAAGGTTCAGTATACAACTTGATGCAGTTTGAGACAGATCGAAGAGCACAGGGAGGTCACGAGCAAGGTCAAAATCAAGAAAGCAGTCAAAAATGAAAGCATGATAGAATAAAAGGCAAGTAATAATTATATCAGACTCAAGAGTCTCTGAATCCTCTGAAAATGTAGAAGCTCATATAAAACAAAAAAAATGTACAAAAAGAAAAGAAAACATCAAAAGGCAGTCAAAATCAAAAAAGAAGAATGAGGAGGAGGCAAAAGAAATAAATGAAGATCAAGAAACGAGACACAACTTAAAGAGTCACAGAAGCAGATAATAAACCTATCTATGCACTGCCTTATAGCATATCAACCTGAGGTGAATTTCTTCCCCATCCCCACTGTAAGCTGATTTACAGTAGAAGTTAAACTGTACAGGCTATTTCATAAATTACAATTGAAATACTACTTTTTCAGCCAAGGTAATACTGTGGCAACACCGTCAGCTGGTGCAGATGACCATAATGAGTTTTATTTGCAAGCGTTGCAAATAATAGAACAAACAGACTTTTGTGATGGAATTGATGAAAATGTGGTAATTGTATTGCAAAGCAATAGTCTAGAAGATCTAACAACAGATCAAACTATGGACCTTACCTTGTCTACAATAGACAAGGAACAACTCACCAAGAAGCAAAAGAAAATAAAACTTAAAAAATCAGTTATTTAAACCTTCCTCTACCTTTGTTCCAACTCCAAATAAATGTTCCATTTTAGAGATGTTTGAGAAAGTCATAAGAATGGAAGGTGACAACTTACTTAAAATGAAATGGAAGAGGTTTTACCCAAATATGATATCAGAGGGAAGGGATGCTTTAGCAGAAATCAAATGGTGGGATGATGTTGTAATTTGCAAAGCTGACAACTTTTTTGGAAATGCACTTGATGCATGGAGTAATGCACTGCCTATAGTATCTTTTTGATAATGATGTGTTTCTATGGGGCTATTTGGTACAGTCCTAAGTGTTAAATCCGTCTAACTCGGGGCATGTGGCACATGGGATTGGGAATCCCGATTGCTGGCCAGGGAAAGCCGCAAGCCCCTTGCGCCATGTGTTCAGTGCACCCAGGGCTTGCGGTATTCCATCCCATTTGAGAATCAAGCCCAATGTGGTAAAATCCATGTACAGGAACACCTTTGAGTGGTGTGTCAAGACAGAGGAGAAAGCAGCATGGCCAAACATTTTAGAGAGGTACACAATTCTAATATAAGCAGCCTTAGGTTTATGACTTTTGAGTTTATCCTGCAAATCCTTGGGTGGTGGGGAGGGCAGAAAAAAACTTTGCTCCAACGAGAATGTCAATGGATATCCAATTTATAAAGTCTGTTGCCAATCAGCCTTAATGAAGAGTTATCAATGAATGTTTTCTGTAATGATTTATGACATATAAGGGCATCAGATAATGTATAAGCTGTATTTATAAATACTTTAGCATTGAAAAAGTTTCAAAAATTATTGTGCTGCATTTCATGTGTTTAGTAGTAGTATTAATTCCTGAACGAGTGACAATGTATCTGTATGAACTGTTACAGTGAATTATTTGTAGTATGATAAATCTCTCATTCACATGTATGTTGCATCACTTTCGTTACTGTTTACCTGCAATAAGTGTTTTTTAGTTTTTAATTCTTCTATAAACATTTTTGTATTGTATATTATGGGTTATAAGGAGACTTTTTTTTTGAAATTGCACTTGCTAACTTTTTCGAGTTCCAAAGTGGGACTCAAACATGTATACATTACATGGTCTTTAAGTGATTACTTTTTGCATAGTCAGCACAAAACTTTTTTCATTGCTTTACAATTTATTATTTAAGATAAGGAACTGCACAAAACAATTAGAGATGCTCATGTTGTTTAAAATGTATTTCAAAAAAACAGAATCAATACGTTTGTGAAGCATCTCAGTATGGAACTCTGAGTATGGTTAAAAACAATTATATGTTCTAGCCACATTGCTCCTGACATAGTGCGTAAACATTAATACTAAAACAGTACCATAATACCAATTTTTACGGACTAGAGTTATTATTGGGGTTTCACACATGTGTTGCCTTCTAAAAGTGAACATTTGCAGCTAACCCTTTAAATGGGTTTGTAACTATCTTATACTAATTAATTCCAATATCAAAGTATAATGTATTGAGCTCAACTTTAACCAGTTATCTTGAGTACAATTAATCAACTAAACCGGTTCTTGTCTGGTAATTGAACAGATTTTACGGTTTGGCAATCTCCTGTGCCCATTTTCACTTTATCCCTTTGAAACTCCAGCTGGAGCAAAGCGCTGGGTTTGTGCTCTTATTACTACAACCATCTGTCACTCATTGTCAAGGTTGCATGTTTCATCATGCTGATTCACAAAGGTACTCTGTGATATTTGTTGAGATGACCGCTGCTATGTAAACAAACTCTGGTCAGAGCCAACAAAGCTGCATAATGCTATTTTACAGGGTTGGAGACAATCTACAGGAAATTGTTTTTAATGGAACCTTGAGCAGCTCAATATTTCTTTCGAACTGCCAAGCAATAACAATATCCACCTGAGTCTGCTGGCCTTGTTAAAGTTAACACATTCTCTGGTGTCCAAGGGTACATCTGACCCTCTTACCAAATGGATAGTCACAAGAGAAAGACATACATGCTTGTCTTTTACTGTGAAGCTAGTGAGTTACATTGAACTTTGAGATGCAGCCCACATTCAAAGCAATGGTAAGTTTAACAGTTTTTATGTTCCGTTACCTCTTAAAGATATAGTTGTTCATGATAACTTTGAGCCACATCTCCAGTAACAAGCATCAATACAACAATAAAGCAAAGTTGCACAATCTGTGAACTCTGTATGTGACTGTTATTTGGTGGTCTAGCAGACCAAACTTCAAAAAAAGTGTTTGGGTATCCACGGCTGTGGCTGTGGAGGTTTCAGAAAGTAATCAAACTTCTGAATGGATTACACTGTGACCTGTTATAAGGAAGTATGAAACAATGAGGTTGTTCTTATAGCTAATAATGGAACACAACCACTGAGTTATGCAGCATGTGGTGCTTATGCCAATAGCAATTAACAAATAGTAATTGATCTATGGGGGAGGAACTGCTGACCATCACCAAGAAAGATGGGGATCTGGGGATTATCATTTCAGATGAACTAAAAGTGTCTAAGCAGAGTACAAAGGCAGCAGGGAGGGCAGTGGCATGCAGGGGTACATAGGCAAAGGTTATCAATAGTTAAAGGATGGAGGCGGTAATGCCATTGTATAAAACACTGGTGAGACCTCGCCTAGGGTAATGGGTACAGTTCTGGAGATCACATCTTCAAAAGGATATTAACAGGGTGGAGGCGGTCCAGAGAGGGCAACAAAGATGGTGCAGGGTTTGCACCAGAAAACATATGAGGAGAGACTGAGGGATTTCATTATGTACTTACTGGAAGACAGGAGGGATCAGGTGATCGATGGAACATTCAAGTACCTTAAAGGCATAAACAAGGTGCAGGGTGCAACATCTTCCAATTTCAGAGGAGCACAAGAACAATTTCAATTCAATTCAATGCCATTTTATTTCAGTTTTACAAGGGGGCATGATATCAAATTGGAGGGTGGCAGGTTGAGGGGGAATATGAGGAAATTCTTCACAGAGAGGGTGGTGGATGCATGGAATAATCTGCCACAGGAGATGGTGGGAACAAGCAGTATGAAGGGTTTGAAACATGCATGGGACAGACAAAAGGAATCCCAGAGGCAGGAGAGAAAAGAAAAATGTATTTATCTATTGAGTTTTGGTGACCAGGTAAGTCCACTGAGACAATTACAGTTCCTTTTCAGGTTGACCCAAGAGGTGCAGCAACAGACAATACAGTACAGTGCAAAACTAACAAGGGAATTCTGTTACAGTGATAACAAAATTTACATACAAGAGGTAGGGATAAAGAATCATAAGACATACAGAAATATAAAAGTAATAGTTTATAACAGCTAACACAATAGATATACACACTTTGGTAATAACATATTGCAGGGCAGTTTTGGAATGAACACAAGCAGCTAAAACAGAATATAACAGCTAACAGAATAGATATTTATACTTTGGTAATTACATATTGCAAGTCAGTTTCAGGATGACCAGAAGCAGTGAAATCTGAAAGCACATAAGTAGTATTGGTACAGGAGGGTGAAGAGATGGCAAGAATACCATGAGATAAGGATGGGAGGTAAGGAGAGGGCTTGGACAAGAGCTGACCTAGTAGGGTCAGAAGAAACAAACTAAGTAGGGGCTTGTGGACAGATTAGATGGGCCTGGTGCTCCTTATCTGCTGACACAGTGTATGTTTCTATCTAGTGCTCATAAATGGGGAGCATGCATAGGAAGTATCAGTGAGGTAGCCCCTGGGTGGGACTGACCTTTGGACAATGTGGTTCCAGCTGGATCTGGGCATTAAAAGCACCCCAACTAAGACAAAAATCTTTATTTTCAAAGGCCGGACTTCAGGAAGGTGGGCAAAGTGCTAAGGTGAGGAGACAACTGGCAGACATCAGAGATGATTTGGGAGTGAAACAAATGTGGTTCATCGTCTTCCTCCTACTCATTGCTTACTATCACCCCGGCTGCCCCTGGTGATACATCCCACACCCTTTATGTCTGTGTCCAACCTGCTAGCCCTCCTATCTGCACTGTAACCTGTCTCTCCCAGTCTTCTTTCCCCTTGCAGTCCATTGTCCTCCAGCTGCCCCCTGCAATCAACTGCAGCACTCACCCTCCCCAGGGCTCCCTGTATGCTGCCATAACTTTCAACTTCTTTTCCTTTCCAGCCTCTGTCCTGTATTTCTCCCCTTCCCTAACTATACCTTCCTCACCTATGCATTTGACAACCTTAGTGTACCTCTGTACCCCCTGGTATTAAACTCCCATGACCCCTTCCTTCATGTTGTCCTCCTCACCTGTGCCGCCCTTATCATCTATATCCACCAGTGCCCTCGGTCCCTGAGCACCTCCAGAAATGTATTCCTATTCGATTCAATCTATCCAGCAGCTGCCCAAACCTCTGTGCCACCACCCTTCTTGGCAGTGCCAAGTAACTGATCTGCTGTCCTACCAACCCTTCCCTTTCTTCTTACTTCCTGCCACTCCCCAGTCATGGTGTCTACTGGTCTATATGGGTACTATGCACTCTTGTCCCCATTACTCCTCCCAGTATCTCCCTTGCTCTCTCCACCCATGTGTTCACCACCTTTTCAGTTCTGCTCTTTTCCACATTTTTACATACTCCCTCACCAACCCTCTTTTCTGTGTCCCTTCTTAGCCTGACGATCCCTGCTCATAACTGTCCCTGGTACCTGCATCTGTGACAGACCACAGCTACCCATATTACGAGAAGGAATATTGCTGCTATACTTCCATTACAGAGTACTGCCCTCCACCTTCCTTCCTGTCCTCTGTACCTTCTCTGCTGATCCCTCTGCACCACCCCTTCCTTGAACCCCAGGTACAGTGCCTTCTTGCTGGTTCACACTTCATCTCTGGATCTTTGAATGTGGTTCCTTTTAATCCACTGAGCTTATAGCAATCACAAAGCCAGGCCGATCTCAGCCCTCATGTCTCAGTGTCTGTCAGGATCTCCTACTTGAAAGTAGTAAACAGTGGTTTGGCTTACTAATTTGTACCTGCTTGGGTTCCCACTGCATCTCAAGTAGTCCAGTAACAGACAACCAGTATCAGTTGACACAATACAGCATGTAATGGTAGCTTGAAAAGAACAAAATACAGTTTTATATGGTACTGTTCAGCACTTTCCTGTCCTGTCCTGTAGTACTTCAGCACCCTCTTTTCCCTAAGCAGGAGAAGCAGCTACATAGAAAGCATTAGCATTTGAATCATGACCCATGATTTACTTTAGCACCACCTGGTAATACTTGTCACACTATTTGTAGGTAACGCAGATCCTACACTGTGCATTGCTGCTTACTAAACAAACATGATCAAGTGATACTCTATACTTTTAAATAGTTACCACGCAACTCATAGTTAAAGCACAACCAGTGACATGGACTGCTGCCTGCTAACTTGTGGGCAAGTGACAGTGCTAGGTACTATATAGTATCACAAGATGAATCATCCAACTGTAATAATTTTAAATACCTATAGATAAAAAAGCAACCACTAGGATCAGAGTAATATAAGGACCCCTCAATGCACTTCACTGCACAGTATGACATACCTTCAGCGTGATTGCCAAATTGATCCAGCACAGTGCATACTTATAATAATAACCATTGGCAAATGACTGGATGAAAACATGACTACATATTATCAAATAGTACATGTATACAGTAAATGCACACAGCGCTCACTTCTGTTAGAAGAACCCTTAGCTACACTTCACATCACAGTATGCCAGACACTCAAAGTGATCAGGTGCTGTACACCGTCTAATATAATATCCTTTCAATGCAGAAATTATGTGAACCCACCTAATCAAATTCTAGTTTACTGTAATTTGGCAGGGAAGGGGAAGAGGGAATTGTTCAGCCAGGAAAAGCACACTAAGCTGTAACTTTTTTTGTGTGCTGCGACCTGTGAGCCCAAGGAAGTTAATTCAGTAGCTCAGGTTCACAGACGTATGCAAGTAAGGGCTAATGGGATTCAAACCCAGATCTCCAGCTCAGTGCCCTTAACCACTACACTATACTGCCTTCTTGAAGGTAATATGGGTATAGATGGTATATATGTTATGCTACTATATGACCAATAAGGGTAATATAACCCTGAAATGCCTATACCTCATCACACACTATTTTCAGTTCATGCATACCTGATGCCTTGAAATGCTGTTCACTATACTAACAGCACAGAGATCACTATGTGGAGACAACTAGTAGCAACGCAAGCAGAACTAGTACTGTTAACTGGGAAAATGCATAACATGCTGGGTCATCAACTACTATATTTCTGTGCTGCTGGAAACTTGTCTGTGAATTCCTACAAGAATCTATCCTGAACTCAGTGGTGAATGGGTTAATTTACAGAGGAATGTTGCTAACAGTGGGAGGTAACATTTGGTATGCTTCACTGACATTCTAATGAGGTATGTGGCTCCTATGTTTTGCTAGCAGTTATACAAGTAAGTGAAATGAGTTCCTGCATTACTGGTACAAGGGAAAATGCTGTTTACCTTCACTGAACTGTACTCTTGCAAGCCTAATCCACTGTCATCATCAAGACAAACACTGACAGGCAGGGAGTACTTGCTAAGTGTCACAGAGTTTTGTTTTACTGTTTGCTACCAGCATATGCTGAGGAAAGCAAACCATGTTTATTTTTCAACATACATACAAACAGGGCTAAAGCACAAGTATAAAGTATTCTCCAGATACAGGAAGAATTCACAGACAATCCTACATTTTCAGTTCAATCCACAGTAACGCACCTTGCTGAAACTGTACTACACAATCCGTTTCTCAGCACTGAAAACAAGAGGGGGTCAGACTCAGAGTTCCTAGGGGTCCTACTGCCAGTTATATAAGCAACTGACAGCAGAATAGGCTTGGAAATGGTGATCATACCCTGTGTTTTTAAAAACTCTAGAGAACTATTTCTTCAGTACCCCTGTAAGAGGGGGAAGGAGGGGGTTGTGAGGTCCGCAGAGGGGCGGTGAAGTGGAGAACCAATGCTGTAAACATGACTGCAGGACTGCAGATGCACACAGCATAAGTGTCCAGTGAAATCCCTTTCTATTCTACTTCACAGCAATAAGTCAGCATGGCTCTGCCCATGCAGCCTTAAAAAGACAGAGAATCTCAGGCTCAGCACAAAAGCACTGAGGCAAGGGCTATCCCAAAAGGGCATTGACAGCAAAGCTAGGTTTTCAAGAAATACAAAATAACACGTACACCTATAATGCAAAGCATCGTGGTATATCCCTTTCTGCTAACTTGCAGCTTGAGGTGAAGTTGACCAGGGTGAAGTGCTGGCTAAACACCAGCTCCAGATCACTGTACATGAATGACTCTTATGCCCATGCCATGGCATTAGCTGTCGGGATATATTGCAGGGCCTGGCTGTGACTTTCCACTTTCAAAGTGGATACCTCTATATAGAGATATAGATATAGATATAGATATACATATATGTATACATATATATATATATATATATATACACATATGCATGCACACTATAAAAATTTAGGCTGGTTCTGTTTTAAGCAGGAAAGCATGGTTCCAAAAGGCTTCTCATACAATCTGCAGAGGGTGAGAACAGAAGCTACTATGTAAGTTCTTCTGCATATTCCTTTGCTATTTTGCACAAGTAAAGTGATTTAAAATGCAATCTAAAGTCTCAAGTGTCTTTGGGTGGGGGGTAGATTCAGGAGAGATGTAAGGAAGTACTTCTTCACAAAAAGAGTGGTGGATTTCTGGAACAGCTTTCCAGCGGAGGTGATGGGGGAAAAAAATGGTGGGGTTCAAGAATGCATGGGATAAGCACAAAGGAATCATAGTGGAAAGGAAAGGGGAGGGAGAAAGAGATGTAGATCAGGCACAGTCTGATGTAATAGTGCAGGTAGGGAGAAATGGGCAGACTGGATGGGCCAGGCGGTCCATATCTGGTGTAAAATTCTATGTTTCTGTGTTGTGCAATAGTTAGAAGGGATGAATAGGGCTCTACCCACTGGACCTTTGGTCACCTGGCAGCCACCAGTTATGACTATGCAGTTACATCTTCAGCAGGTGTCACCACTGCAGCCCTTGGTGGGAGCCCCAACTAAGGACTCCTGTGCTACGGTTGGCTTACTAGGCCAGCTGTCAGTAGAAATTACCCAGTCGGAGGACACTTGGGTGGTGTACAGCAGCAAATGGTCGAGGGCTGTCTTCAAGGAGTCCTTGTATGACTCTGAGGGTCATCCATGTTGTCACTGTGGACTCACACTTACAACCATAGGTCGGTCGATGAAGTGCACACCAACTATGGGTGGTGTCATTTGGGGTTCTCCTCTACCTCCTGTTGGAGTCCATGAGTGTGCCTTGGAGCCAGTTTAGAAGAGGGCTAAGTACTCCTTCACTGATATCTTGGACAAGGATAAATCTCCAGTGTTTGCCTTTCCTGTGGCAGAGGCCATCTTGAGACCAGCTCTGGAGCTTTGGCAGCGTCAACACCCTGCCCAGCACCCTCCACCTGTATGGTCTGCCATTACATGGTCCCTACAAGATCCCTTTCAGGGTTCTTGGACCACCCTTCTGCTGAAGGATTGGTCTTGGACTCTGCTTTCTTGAAGTCAGGTGGCCAAGGGTATGTGGATAAGATCCTTGATAAGGAGACTAAGAAGCTTGACCATGTAGCCAAGATCTATGCTGCTTCTTCCCTTGGTCTCTGCCAGAGGAGCTATGTCATGATGATGGCCAGCTTTGGTCACTCCCTGTTGGAAGTGCTGGATAATGTCCTTCCTCACCTTCCTGCTAACTAGCAACTTGAGGTGAAGTTGACCAGGGACCAGGGTGAAGTGCTGGCTAAACACCAGCTCCAGATGACTTTGGACATGGATGACTCTTGTGCCGTGCCATGGCATCAGCTGTCACAATACATCACAGGCCTGCCTGTGACTTTCCACCTCACGGAGAATACCCAGCACAAACTGGCCGATGTCCCATTCCTGGGCACCGACATCTTCGCCCTGGGGCAGAGGAACATCTCACTAGAATACAGAAGTCCAGTGCCACCCAAGATTCTTTGGCATAATCCCAGAAGGACCCTAAGGCCCAGAAGCCTAAGAAGACCCTCCAGTACCAATCTTTGCAGCCACATCAGCCTCAACAGTAGCTCCAACTTTGGTAATACTAAGCCTGGTTCCCAGAAGCCCAGGTTTGGTGTTTCAAGGGCCAAAAAGAGGTGGGGGTAGAGAAAGTGGTGCCCCTCTGGCCCCAGCGGTCAATGCTCCTTCCAAAGCTGCCTAGTGACAGGTTGGAGGGTGTCATCCTCCCACCCATCCAGTCACTGACCCAGCTCACATAGGGAGGAAGGCTGCATCACTTCCGGCCACATTGGTCTGTAATTACTACAGACAAGAGGGTACTGGAAGTGTTAGGCAGAGGGTATTATATAGACTTCAAAGATCTCTACCTTGGTGACTCCACACTCCTTGGGAGTCCTCAGTGTCACAGGACAGACTGTCCATTCTCACGGAGGAAATTGCTCAGCTCATTGAAGAAGGAGTAACAGACCATATCCCAGATTCCCTGGCAAGTCAGGGGTACATATCCAGGTATTTCCTGGTCCTGAAATGGATGGGGTTTCTGGTGCTGCATACTGGATCTGCATGACCTGATTCAGTTCGTGTGGAAGCGCAAGTTCTGGTTAGTCACTCTGAAGCAGATTATACCATCCCCAGAGTAAGGCTTGTGGTTCTGTTCCCTGGATCTCTAGGACACATTCTTCCATAGAAACATAGAATTTGACGGCAGATAAGGACCGCTTGGCCCACCCAGTCTGCCCATTTCCCTACCTACTGGATAAGCTGCAGATCCTAGTTAACCAGCAGCCTACTTCTTCTTACCCCCACACCCTAGAATTGCCTTATGACTGTCCCATGCATGCTTGAATTCCACCACTGATTTTGACTCCACAACCTCCTCTGGAAGGCCATTCCATGCATCCACAACCCTCTCTGTGAAAAAATACTTCCTTAAATTACCTCTGAGCCCCCCCCATCTTCAAATTGTGCCGTCTTGTTCTTGCACACTTTTTTTGAAAGATGCTACCCTCTTGGACTTTGTTGATTCCCTTGAGGTACTTGAAAGTTTCTATCATGTCCCCTCTCCTCCTTTCCTCGAGGCTATACATATTAAGCTCCTTAAGTCTCTCTTCATATGTCTTCTGGTGCAGACCCTGCACCATTTTGAGTTGCCCTCCTCTGGACAGCTTCCATCCTGTCTATGTCTTTGCGGAGATTGGGTCTCCAGAACTGCACACAGTACTCAGATGGGGTCTCACCAGCTGTCTGTACAGAGGGATAATAACTTCCTGTTTTCTACTGGTGATGCCTCTCCCTATGCATCCCAGTAACCCCCAACCCTCCTTGCTGCCCTCTCACATTGCTTGCCCACCTTTAGGGTCATCTGATATGACTACCCCCAGGTCCCTTTCCATTTTGTTGTTAGTATCTCACCCCCATTGTATACTCTTCCCTGGGTTTTGTTTCCCAGGTGCATTACCTTGCACTTCTTAGCATTGAATCTAAGCTGCCATACATTTGACCATTCCTCTAACCTTGCCAAGTCCCTTCTCATCCTTTCCACCCACCCTGTGCATCAACTCTGTTGCAGATCTTAGTGTCATCTGCAAAGAGACATGCTTTCCTTCCAGTCCTTCGCCAATGTAAACATAAAGAACATTGAAGAGGACCGGTCCTAATACCGAACCCTCGGTGCCCCACTAGTAACCCTCCTTTCTTCTGAATGGACTCCATTTACTATTACTCTCTGTGTCCTATTCTCCAGCCAATTCTTTACCAGGCTGTCATCTTGGGACCCACTCCCCAAGCTGGCTAACTTGTATATTAATCTTTTGTGTAGGACTGTGTCAGATGCCTTGCTAAAGTCTAGGTAGGCCATGTCCACAGCCCTCCTGATCAACTACTTTGGTCACCCAGTCAAAGAAATCTATCAGATTCGTCTGGCATGACCTTCCCGCTGTGAATCCATGCTGCCTAGGGTCCTGTCCCTCTGGCCTCTAGATACTTGACAATTCTTTCCTTCAGAGTGATTCCATCATTTTCCCTATCACTGAGGTTAAACTAACAGGTCTGTAGTTTCCTGCTTCTGCCTTGCTCCCACTTTTGTGAAGGGAATCCATCTGCCCTCCTCCAGTCCTCGGGTACCACCCCATCCTCCCATGATTTGTTAAAAGGGTAGTCAGTGGTGTCACTAGTTCTACCCTTAGCTCTTTAGAATTCTGGGATGAATCCCATCAGCCCCATTGCTTTGTCCACCTTCAGTTTTAAGAGTTCTTTCAGAACCCTTTCTTCTGTAAATGGGCTGGTATCAACTTCTGTATCCAGAGTGTTACTACTGTTTGTTTATGTACCTCCCCTCTTCATTTGTAAATACTGAGCAAAATATTTGTTTAGTATCTCTGCCTTTCACAGTCTCCTTCTGCCCACCCTCCCTCCCTTTATCAAGCCTCACTATCCCTCCTTGGTCTTCCTTTGCTCCCTGATGTACCTATAAAAGATTTATCCCCTTCTTAACTGGAGTTGGCTATCTTTTCCTCGGTTTGGGCCTTTGCTGTTCTGACTGCCTTCCCAGCCTCCTTTTGCTTTAACTGATACAGTTCTCTGTCCTGCTCCTTCTGCGATTCTTTGTACTTCCTGAATGCTTTCTTTTTCTCTTGAACCTTCACTGCCACTTCCTTTGAGAACCATAGTGGTTTCTTACATCGTCTTGTTTTGTTTATTTGCTTCACACAAAGGCTTGTTACCTCTGTGATGGCAGTTTTTATTCTTCCCCATTGTTCTTCCACCCCTCCTTCCTGCCCATTTGCTAGTGCATTCCTTAGGCACTCACCCATTTTGGCAAAGTCAGCCCTCCTAAAGTCCAGTACTTTTGTCTTTGTTATGGCTTGACTCTATTGCTGTGTTTATTGAACCATACTGTTCGATGGTCGCTAGTTCCCAGATGGCTACCCACTTCTACATCTGTGATCCTCTCTCTCCATCTCCATTTGAGAGAATCAAGTCTAATATTGCTCCCTCTCGAGTGGGCTCCAGTACTAGTTGTCTAAGGCATGCCCCCTGTAGGGCATCTAGAATAACTGCACTCTTCGAAGTGGCAGCTGCAACTGCACATCCCATCCCACATCCCAGTCTGTCCATCCCACTGGCAGTACCCATGGTGCTGCATAGAGGGGGTCTCTATCAGTTCTAGGTCCTGCCCTTTGGTCTATTTCTTTTCCCCTTCCAGGGTCTCCACCAAGTGCATGGCAGTGGTGGTATCCTTCCTGTGGTGCAGGAATGTCAGAATGTATCTCTACCTGGACACCTGGGTGACAGCTGGGCTATCCAATGGGCCCATAGAGAGGCCCATAAATCTTTCCCTCCAGGCTTGCAGAGACTTGGGCCTGTTGGTCAACATGAACAGGTCTGAAATGAGCCCCTTGCAGGTAATCAAGTTCATTGAGGACAGCTAGACTCCCAGTTGGCCAAGGCCTGTCTCCCTGTGGACCGAACTCAGGATCTTACCTCCTTTACTCGATCATCTCAGGCTGAGCACACATGCTCTGCCCATAATTTCCAGAGGCTGCTGGGGTACATGGCATCCACCACCAACATGGTGTATTTGGCATGCTGTCAGATGTGCACTTGCAGTGGGAGGTGGGCCACCTCAGTGCCTAGGATCATCTGTACCAGCCAGTCCTTGTGACCCAGCCTGTGGGGACACCATCCAGTGATGGCTGTTCCCTCAACATCTGGAAGAAGGAATTCCATTTGTCTGCTCAGAACTGACCATCATGCTCACAGTGGATACATCTCTGGTGGAGAGCACACCTGGGAGACTACAAAGCCCATTTGTTGTGGTCTCTCTAGGTGTCCCATCACCACATCAAACTGCTGGAGCTCCATACAGTGCAGCTGGTTCTCACAAAATTTGCTCCTATAATCAGGAGTCAGGTCATGCAGGTTCAAATGGACAATACCATAACTGTGTTTTACCTGAACATGCAGGGCAGAATTCACTCCTTCCCTTGTGTTGGGGAGGCCCTTCACACCTGGACCCTCATGCACAGCCTGGGTGCAGATCTCCTGTCGATTCATGTTATGGGAATTCACAGTCAACTGGCAGATGCTCTCAGCTGTGTGTGAGAATCACTGCACAAGTGGCCCCTGCATCAGGAGGTGGTAAACCACCTGTTCTCCCAGTGGGGCACCCCTCTGGTGAACCTGTTTTCTCCTGTGAGAACAGAAAATTGAGGCTGTTTTGTGCCCTCCCACACAGTCTGGGGCATTGTTGAGGGCTGCGGTCATGATGCCTTGGACCCCAAGCCTCATATGCGCCTTGAGGAAACACACAGGTAAAGAGCAGACAGGCAGAAGTACACACAGCGCCAGAGTAAATAAGCAAGCACAAAAACCCAAAGCTCCAGTACATGACACTATGCTAATTTGTTAGGCACATTTATTAAGTATTTAGTAGGACATATTAAAAATGAATGGACTGACACACAGTCCTCACATTTAGAACTCCTGTAAGTTCTTATTCAGGGGATGAAGAAGAACCTATAAGGAGTCTGAAGCACTGGGAGTCTATTGTCAATCCATCCATTTTGTATGTCACTAGCTTCAATACTTAATAAATGTGCCATAGAAAATTTAACACAACACAGTCTGTATTTGTGTTTCCAGTGCACCAGAGTTCTGTGTTTATTGTTTCATGTATGCCTTCACTCCTTCCCTTGATCCAGAACGTGATGGTCAAGGCCTGAAAGGATGAGGAAGTGGAGTGATCCTGATAGCTCCCAGACTGGCTCAGACAGTTCTGAATTCTGTATCTCCTCATTCTCAGAAGCAGGCCTCTGTGGTGGCTGCCTCTTTGTCTGGACTGGATTTATGTGATAAAGGCAAGCATTAAATCACACCCGACCAACAACAGTACCGTAATAACCACCTGACGTCAAAACTACAATGGACATCAGAGCTACCGCTGCAAACAGTACTGGTAGCTACATTTCTTACAGCAACAAAATAAAATAACATTTTATGTGGGGTCCAAGCCCCCGTGCCCCCAACTTTTATATCACTAACTCCAAGGGGTGGACTTACACAAATTAAAAGAAACCCAGGACAAAGAAATCTGTCCACACCAGGACCCAAACTTGGGTCCTTGACTTTTATTGGCAGTGGCTCTAGCCACTATGCCAAATGGCCAGCTCAGAAGGGTTTGGCCAAACTACTCCACTAATCTGCTTCCTGTGGGTGTATTGAATGCATTGCACTGCTACACTCGCTCTAACCTACTCCTAGCTCTTTTGCAGCACTCACTATTCATATGAGTGCTATTACTGAGTTGCTCATATTGAGCTGCTCAGTAATACACACTCCTATCACATAATACCATTTGGACCTGCTGACTAGAAAACAAGGGAAGGTCCTGCACCTGGACCATGAATTCCTGCACTTCTTAGCCTGCTTTATGAGCAGCTAAAATTCCAGGGCTTGGGCTCTTGGAAGATGTTCTCCATGTTGAGGAGGCCTCGCAAAAGGAGTTGTCTCACAGATACTATGCATTTAAATGGAATAAGTTCTTTCTCTCTGGTGCCAGGGCAAGGAACTTGATCGCCTTGCCTGTCCTGTGGTAAACATCCTGGAGTAAATGCATAGCACGGATTATATAAATGATGACTCTTACAACAAATAATTATATAAAGAAGGATGATGTTTGATACTATGGTGGTGGTATTCTTAAAACAAAAATATAAAATGTATTTTTATAACTTATTATCAAAATTTAATACTAGAAATATTTTGACTTTTTTTATTTACATCTGTTTAACAGTCCCCCAGAAGAAGCCAATTGCTGGTGAAAAGTTGGGGCACATATTGAAAAAAGAATAGAAATAAAAGTAAAGTGGAACATTACATGTGACTGCTTGTGGTAATTACCAGAGATGGAGAACCATTTTTCCTTGTATGAACCATCACACTATATATTCATCTCTGCACGGAAGATATTTATAGAATCAATGTTAAGATTTCCCTGAAACACATTTTTATGAAACATCCTGGAGTACCTGTGGTCCTTCTCTCAGTCAGGACTGCGGCGACAATCCTTAAGGTGCATCTGGCAGCTACCTGGTAAGTTGATGGTGGCCCAGGAAAAGGTGGTTAGGCATTTTTTTAAAGGCCTCAACTGCCTGCCTCCTCCAGTGCACTAACCACTGCCACTTTGGGACCTGCTGCTGGTGCTGGCTGTGCTCATAGGCAAGCCATTTGAGCCTATGGGCAGGTGTGAGATGTCACATCTTTTGAGGAAGATGGCTTTCTTAGTGGTTGTCATGTCAGCTAGAAGGATTAGTGAGCTCCAGATGCTCTCGATGGTGTCTCCTTATCTGGTCTTCCACAAGGACAAGATACATAGATACATAGTGTCAGCAGAAAAGGGCCTACGGCTCACCCACTCTGCCCATTTGAGCTTGTAAGTTCACTTTATGTTTACCTAGAAGTCTGTTGCTCCTCACCCCTGACCTCCAGAATTCCTTTATGTCTATCCCATGCATTCTTAAATCCCATAATTGTTTAAAGCCCCCACCACTTCCTTTGGCAGAGTGTTCCACTTGTCCACTACCAGTTCCGTGAAGAAATTCTTCCTCACGTTTCCTCTGAATAGTCCTCCCTCCAACTTCTCATCCCATTCCCTCTAGTCCTGGAATGTCTTTTTCGCTTAAAAATAGTGTATTCCTGCACCTGTACCTCCCTGTAAGATACTTGTACATCTCATCATATCCCTGTCTCCTCCTCTCCTCCAGGAGTACATAGTCAAGTCCTTCAACCTGTCCTCATAGGACTTGTGATGCAATCCATGTACCATCTTTGTTGCCCTCCTCTGAACCTTCTCTACCCTGTCTATGTCCTTACATAGGTAAGGTCTCCAGAACTGTACATTGTACTCCAGGTGGGGCCTCACTAGTGTCTTGTATAGTGGAACTATGACCTCCCTTTTCCTGCTGGTGATGCCCCCGCCTTGCATCCCAGCATCCTATTTGCTTTACCTGGTGCCTTGTCGCACTGTTTCCCTACCTTGAGGTCATCAGGTGATAACCCCAAGATCCTTTCCTGCTTGTGCATGCTATATCCTCCCCCCGCCAGCTGATATATTGTGCCAGGGTTTTTGTGCCCCATATGCATTATCTTGCACTTCTTTGCACTGAATTTCAATTGCCAGACCCCTGACCATTCTTCAGATTTCTGCAGGTCCCTTCTCATTCTGTCTACACCCTCTGGTGTGTCTACTCTGTTACAGAGCGTTGTATCATCAACAAACAGGGAGATTCTGCCTTCTAGGTCCTGTGCAATGTCACTGATGAAGATGTTGAATAGGACAGGTCCCAGCACTGATTCCTGTGGTACCCCACTGGTCACTCTTCCCTCTGTGGAGTGACAGCCATTTACCACCACCCTCTGTGTCCTGCCACCCAGCCAGTTACCTACCCACTGCACTATTGTCCTGCCCATGCCCATATTCCCCAGTTTGTGTAATAGCCTTCTGTGTGGCACAGTGTCAAAGGCCTTGCTGAAGTCCAGATAGACCATGTCCACTGCCCTCCCCTGATCCATCTCACTAGTCACCCAGTCAAAAAATTCAACGAGGTTGGTCTGACATGACCTCCCCATGGTGAAACATGCTGCCTTGGGTCCTGTAGTTCGTTGACACCCAGATGTTCCACCAATCTCTCCTTCAGTAGTGCTTTCATGATCTTCTCCACTACTGAGGTGAGGTTGACTGGTCTGTAGTTCCCCGTTTCCTCTTTGTTCCCAGTTTTGTATAAGGGGACTACATCTGCTGTCCTCCAGTCTTTGGGTACCTCCCCTGTTTCCAGTGATCGGCTAAACAGGATTGTCAGAGGTTCAGCCACTGCCTGTCTTAGTTCTTTAAGGACTCTGGGTGCACCCCATCTGGCCCCCTTGCTTTATCAACTCTTATTCCTTCCAGTTCCTTCAGGACCCTTTCTCATCTGAAGGGGCTTGTGTCCATTTCTGCATCATTCCCACCCTTGTACTCCTTCAGGCTCATTATCCTCCTCTTCCTCAGTAAAGACGGAGCAGAAATACCTGTTTAATATGTCAGCTTTACTGTTGTCATCCTCCACGTGGCCCCCATCCTCCCCCTTCAGTCTCACTATCCCTCCTTTGCCTTTTCTTTTTCACTTATGTACCTGTAAAGGTTCATTCCTCTACCCACTGATTTTGCAATGTGCTCTTCTGTCTGAGCTTTGGCTTCCTTATTGACTCCGTGCTTCCCTTTGCTTCCCTGGTACTTCTCCTGTCCCCTTCTGCCTGTGTCGCTTTTTGTATTGCCTGAATGCAATCTTTTTTTTTCCCAATTGTTTAGCCAGGTGAGACAGACTAAGCTGAAAGCTTGTTTACAGGTGCAACCTGGGAGCACAGGGAAGTTAAGTGCCTTGCTCAAGGTCACACAGTATGCAAGTGGGGGCTGTGGGATTCAAACCCAGGTCTCCAGATTTGCAGCTCAGAGCATTAAACCACTGCACTGTACCGCCTCCCTTGGCTTTCACTTGCTCCACTACCTCCTTGGAAAACCATAATGGCCTCCTCTTCCTTTTCCCCTTGCTAACTTGCTTAATGCATAATTCTGTTGCTCTTGCATTCCCTGTTTTAAATACTGCCCACTGTTCCTCGACTCCTGATTCCTGCCCCATTCCCCTTAATGCCTCTTTCAAGCATCACCCCATTTTCCCAAAGTCTGCCCCTCTACAATCCAGGATATGTGTTTTTGTGTGGTTTGGTTCTGCTCCTTCTGTGATTTCAAACCACAATAACTGGTGGTCACTGTTCCACAGGTTCTCTCCCACTGCTACGCCCATCACACTGTCCCTGTTTGTGAGAACAAGGTCCAGTATTGCCTTCTGCTGAGTTGGTTCCATGACCAGTTGCTTGAGGAAGGCACCTTGAAGGGAGTCCAGGATAAATCTGCTCCTGATTGATGCTGCTGCTGGGATGCTCCAGTCCACATCTGGAATATTGAGGTCTCCAACCAGCACTACCAGATCATCCTTCACCCACATCTGAAGTTCCTCCTAAAGTTAGTATTGGAGTTTCCCTTTTACCAGGTGATTAACCTTCTGGTATACTTTAGTGATCTATCTTCGGAGGCCGACTGCAGGCTCCATACTTTGGGCCTGCGGGGAGCTCTCTCTTATTATAAGTAGCACATAACTGGAGTTTGGGGTGAGGCTTGCCAGCTGTTTGTTATATACGCTAAAGTGTGCCTGGCAGACTGGCAGGAAAGTGGGTGATTGGCAGGTCCATAATGTCCTGCATCGACCTCTGCTATTGGTTGACTAGTAGGAAGCCTCCCAGATGGCTTAGGGCTCATTCTAGTAGACATTCTGTTGCCTCAGTGGCTGCTTCCAGAGATATCTCCATACAGGAAATCTGTTTTGCTGCTACACCTTCCTCTCCCATTACAGCTTTGACATCATGTTGCATCTGGATGCTGCTTTTGGGGCCTCGGTTCTCCAGTCTCTGTTTGCCAAATTGGGGTACATACCTTGCCCCCTCCTCCCAGAGAACTGCTAGGAGTCTGCCAGAGTGTAGGTAATGAAGTGTATCCATGCCCTCAGAAATACAGGTTACTCACCTTTAACCATAGACCTTAATCAAGGATATCTCCTCCCTTGGGCCACACCTTTGGAACCGTAAGCCGTCGGCATCAGGATCTTCTGGAAACATTTGCCTAGCTGAGGGCCACCCACAATGATGTGTAACGTCACTCCTATAAAACATGGGCATTTCAACCATATAGTTGAAATTCTGCATGCAGTCATAAGGCTACCCAGAAAAATAAAGGTAATGGAAACCATATGGTAAGTAGTTGTAAATCTGCACCTCATAGGCTTATTGAGAGTAAAACAGTCTGCTTCGCCATGCAAGAAGCTTTGTGTCAGGCTGGACATCTGAAAGTAACCTGCTCTAACAAAGTGCAGATAATCTTCTTGAGAATGGGTGGGGGAGACATCCACCTCATTCATGGCCATGCGGGTTGCCAACATCTTAAAACAGACACTATGTGGGATATATTGATAAGCAGGGTATTGCAAGTGCCTGGCAGATTTAACAAAATATTAGGGGTACATCTGGGCCCTAGTCACATTTAAATATTAGCATACAGTTTGAACAAAGCCAGGTTAGAGAGCAATCAGAGGTATATATATGTGTCAGTATCAATAACACCTTAAATTTAGCTATGAAGTGTTCAAGTGTCCTCCTCTTCTTCTCTGTGCTCCAACTCTGCCGACCCATTGGCAGAATCAGAATAAATGGCCTCCAGTGTATGTCCTGTATCATCTGGGTCCCCAAACATAAAAACCTTGCCCACATATGCAGTTTTGAGCCTGGTAGTAGAAGAGAATATGTAATGCCAAGTTCCCTTAATCCTGTACAAACAGCATCAAATCCCCTTCATTGCTGTTGGATTGCAAAACTTAAGTCCAGAAAACAGCGTACAAGAGTATCATCAGTGAGATGCACAAATCCCTTCACCTTAGCTTTTTGTAATATAATACCCCGAGTGTGTACCCCTGTTGTGACCACTACTACAGTTTGCGGGAGTTCTGGGTTGTTGGGTCATCAGTATGGGGTTGTCTATGTCCAGATGATTCACGAGCCTGCATCAATATTCAGAACTTCCTTTACCTTTCCTTGCATAAAACATAAGATGTCTGACAATTCCAGGTCATCAGGAATGCCCAGAAAATGTAGGTAGGCATTCTAAATGTTCCATGTGGGCATGCAAAACTGTATTTTCCTTGATCATATCAGACACTGTATTTTACAAATTTTTAAAGGAGTCTGATAGACTTTTCTGTTCAGTGTCCATTGTTTCAGGGTTGAATTCAGCTAGTGTCACTCTGGAGTTGAATGCTTCTACTTTTTTTATCTAGCGGATGAACAGCCTCTGGCATGGCCCTAACTATGGCCTTCAACTCCTCCTACTTTCCGGCTGCTGTCTGCTCTCACTTGTGCCTGCTTCCAGGGCCACGTGCTCCCTTTCCTGCTGTGTTTGCATTACTGTTTTTTTAACCACCCCCTTGATTCACCTTGTCTGTTCCAGAGCCCTTAAGTCTGCACTGCACACACTTCTGAAGGGGCTGGCCTGGGTTCACAAGTGGACAATGATATACACGAGTAAAATGGTGAGGTGCCTCCACCTGGGGTAGTGATAATAATTTATTTATTTGAAAACTTGTGACTGGGAGAGGCTCACTGAGCTGCGGCTTGCTTCCAGGTGTGACCCGGTGCAAAGGGAAGGAGAATATGTGTACAAATGCAATCTGACTTACAGAAGGATACCTGTGGAATAAATTCCAGGTTAGCACCTACCAGGAAAATACAGTAACTGCCCCCACAGTGGCTTCCCTACACAGTAACTGCATACACTTTCCAGTAACTAGCAGTACTGAATTGTATCATAAACCAGCTTTCCGTCTTATTATAGGGAGGGGGTGAACAGGGGAAAAAATAGCACAACAATAATAATGGCACAATAGACTGTACCCCACACTGTTTCCCACACACCTCCCACCTGTGGGTGTACCCAGCTTTCCCCCCAAATGGCCATTAGATACAGTCAGTTGTGGTTGGTACCTCCCTGGAGTTGCTCCCAAAGGCAGGGATGTGGTGGGGATAAACAGTCTTGTAACTGGGAAAAGAATACTTTCATTGGGGCCCATTAACTTTAAATGGATGCAAACCTTAACTTTTTTCTGCCTGGGCTTATCTTGGTGCTAGTAGAGTCCCAACCAGGTCTTAACCCCCTTTACTAACTAGCTAGCTGGCCAGCTAAAGTAGAAGACTCCTTGGAGTCACAGCCCAGAGGTACTGCACTTATAGTCTGGTGATGGAGGGGAATCAGTAGACAAATTATTTCAAATGGCACTGTGCTGGTATCAGAAGTTGTTGGTGGTGCACTGCAGCAGCAGTTTGCAGGAAAACAGCAGCTGACTGAAGAAATGAAGAACGCTGGTCTTCACCTGTTAGGTCTTTGTATGCAGTGTTCAACTGACAGATCTCTCAACGTCTTCCTCTCCGGCAATCCTTCATTGGTCTGAGGGACTGGGCAGGCTGGGCATCCCTAGACCTTCTGCTTGGCACACAGATTCTCTGGAGCAGCAAACAAGGATGGGCTTAGGCACAGCTCCTACTCCCCCATACACACAACTTCTCTGGCAGCAGCAGTTAGTCTCAAAACACAATTGTCCCTCAAGGGAAACCTGGTTTGCTCAGTCTCAATACTCTGCTGCACACAAACTCTCTTTGCTGCAAAACCCTTTTTCTCTATGCTGCAAACTCTTTTCATTGGCTCCAGGCAGCAATCTCTCCAATTCAAGGTCGCAAATTAACGATCTCTAGACTTATGATGCATCTCCCCTATTCTGCAGGCTGCTTTTCACTAGTTGCAAAACTCACCAATGCAGGTTTGAATCTTGATCAGGGAAATTAACCAGCAGTTCAGTTCTTTTCCCTGTACTCTGTTTCTTGCAGGTGCTGTGCCTGGCATGCATTCTGGTGACCAGACAGGCCATTAGGCTGAAGGAACAGACCTTTGGGCTATGCAACCCAGCAGTCTCTCTTACTGCTCCATTTTGATTCTCCAAATGAATCCTCAGAAATCTCCCTTTTTGTGGCTACACTGGCTTTTTATAACTTTACCCAAGTTCCCACCTGATTGGCTGTATCACTCCTGGGCTTTTTGGATGCCCTTTGACATTTCCCAGCACCCCACCGCTTCTGGAGTATTTTGGTGGCTACCATTACTGTTTACTTTATTTCCCCAGTCAAAACAGTCCCATAACTTATTAACTAAGCCCATTCAGGGGCTAACAGTTATTTGTTCTGGCTCCACTTGCCCCCCGGGAGCTAGGACATCTTCTAATTACTCAGTAGGAGCCCCTTTTAGCTCATTGGGGATCCTGATACTTATTCCCCCTTTTGCGCCCTTTCTGGATCACATTAAGAAATGGAGCTGCAGCTCCTTTAAAAATGATTGCCTGCCAGCTATGAAGATTAGGAGTGCGCCAGAGCCTGAATCACACCACGGGCCACAGTCGGCAGGATGCCACAAGGCAATGACAGGGCCACAGCCCTTCAGGTAAGCCTCATGGGGTGGGGGTTTACATTTGGGTCTTCCCGGGTTCAAACTGTCCTTTTTTTTTTCCTTAGATGGATCAGGTATGGAACCATGGATCTGAAGTAAAATTAGGCTGCTATCATGAGAAAATAATGATATTTGTAAATAAATTGGCGGCTCGTTGGTGCAGAGCTGTAAAAAGAGTATCCACACACGTCAGCTGTTGGCCATGCCCACCCCCCAGGTACAGGGTTATCGCTTTCTGCTAGAAGTGCATATCTTTTCTTCTTTTTTCAATATCTGTGTTCTATGATTACCCTGCCAGTTGTTTGAAAATAAGGTGTACGTGGAGATGATTTGTGGGTTGTGAAAGTCGTGCTATTTTTCAAGCTCTAACTGAATGGTTATACAATGTTTGGGGGAGTATCCTGACCATTTCCTGAGCTCCTACGCCTACTAAGGGGTGGTTTTCATTACTATATTTTGCTTTCTTTTTCTATATATAGGTGAGAGTGGTGTCTTCTATGATATGCTATCTGCTCTGTATTTTTGTATGATTCTTGTGAGATTTCTGTATGACATTCTTTTGTTAAATGGAATGTTATTGCTGTGTGTTTTACTTTGGAAAAACCTTAATAAAAAGTTAAAACACTGTATCTGACTGTTCGGAAATGACATGGGAGAACAGTAACATAGATCTAAAACTGCCTTACCGTCACGGTGAGGAATGTTAAGGAGATGAGGAGATTGGTGACCCAGTTCATACTTGAGGTTATTGCCATGGTCGCCCTCTGACACCCGCTGGAAAAAATTTCACTCAGCACCAGCCAGGCCACTACAACAACAAGACATGGTTATGGGTAACATTTGAAATCAAAGGGCACTGCATTGTTCTTAGCTCTGCCTTTCTCACTACGTGCTAAACATCATGCATACACTAGCACTCCTTTAGAAAATACTGCAACTACATTTCTATCACTGTTGTCCACTAAATAAACTGCTTTCTTCTCCCATAACATTTTCAGGCATTGACTGGGGACCTAGGATGACTGAACACATAGTTTTTGACGTCAAAGCAGATGGAATATATTGATGAAATCATACTTTTGATAGCCTATGAACGAAATTATTCTTCTCATCATTTTTGTACTTCTGAGTCATTAGAAAAGTTATAGAGATCAAGTTGACAAAAATCAGTTGGACTACAGTATAAGTATCATTTGCAACATGGCAGCTTCAACAGCACCCCTTCCCCCAGTTCACACACTCATGTTTTTGGTTCTTCACATGGTTAAACCTATTAAAGACACTGTAACCAATGATTTGGAGTACTGTGTACAGTTGTGTGCTCCCTAAAAAAAAAAGAACCCAAACTCTGATTGAAAAGTTACAAAGGAAAATGAAAAAAAAATACAGACAGTTAAAAATATGAGTCATAAAGATAGGCTTCTCAAATTGAATTAGTACTCAACTGAGTACAGGAGAGAAAGGGGCGACCTCTGTCTTGTTTACAAAACTATTAAAGATCCGTATATGAAGGAGACTTTGGGATTTATGAGTAATACTGGAATTGCTGCAACAAGAATGCACGAGCAGAAACTGCTTAGAGAATAACAACACAGTAAAAGAAGTAAATTTTATACACAGAGGGTAATATCAAAGTGGAATAAGTTACCAAAAGAAATGATAGAAAGCTCTAATATGACAATCTTTAAAAGAACTTAGATAAGTATATGGGAGATAATATATGCATTCCACCAATGATCAGGTGGCAAGTTCATTAAAGGGTCTAGGCTCACTGAACTTGTATTCAAACTATGAAACTATGATTCTTCAGCAAGACACTGTGGTTTAGAGATGACAGCTTCATGGGGAATTGCCGTCACAGTAAAACTCTGCTCACACACTCCCAGGTGCAACCTTCTTGTTGAAATGACCCACTTCTATTCCTGCATACAGCCCGTACTACCCCCTATCCCTTTGTAACCTCCACTACCCTCATCTGTTGCCAAATGTAAGTCTTTATTCTCTCTTCTGCAACTGCACTTCATCTATTATAGGACCGTCACAGATCTGTAACCCTACTGAGAACTCACTCCCTCATACTGCACTCTAGTAACAATGATTGTAAATAGCATTTATTATAATATAGGGACATGATATCACCCCTGCAGTTATAGTTGAGTAGGCTGTTTAATGCTAAACCCCAATTTTTGCACCTTAATAACTTTGGAGCCATTTGATGAGACAGCACAAAATTTAGCATGCATAGTCACACTGTCAGCGACTCAAGATGTGAACAGTTTTGTGATGGCATGTTGTTGTGCCCCTCCCCCCTCGGCTAGGCCCTCCTTCACATTGGTTCTCTTAGCCCCATTACCCAGCTTTTTTGCGGACTTACTTTCTGACACCGTCCTCCACTTGTCTAACCCCTCCCAGGGGGGCGGCGGGCTTGGCCTCTCGCTGCACCAACCAGGTCCCAGATGGAAGAGCACCACATCACTGGTAAGGGGTCTGCAGAGAGTCAATGCTCATCTTGCATGGCCAGGGCTTTTTTCTTGTTCTGTTTCCCCTCAGGACACATACAGTGAGGGTGTGCATGTGTACACATGCGACCGTGTGTTGTCACATGGCACCAGCCTGTGTTCCCCTCCCTCTATGCCTCTTCAACTGCACTAGCACCTGTACCACATTGCATGAAGACAAGGGTCCTGGACTTCAGGAGGGCTGATTTCACGAAAATGAGAGAATGCTCTCAGGGACACCATGGCAAGGATAAAGGATCGGGGGGGGGGGGATCAAGGAACTATGGGCAAAAATAAAGAGGAGCATTGAAAAAAAAATCTCTGTGTCGGGCAGGTTAACAAAGGCAAGAGAAAAAGAGAGACCAGTATGGTTTTCTAATGACATAGCGGAAAAAGTAAGAGCAAAAACACTAGCATTTAGAAAGTACAAAATGAGACAAAAGGAGGAGAGCAGGGAAAATATTAATATTATTAATAGTATTGCTCAGTCAGTAAACAAAGGGGATACAACTTTCTTTAGATATATAAGCGAGAAGAGGAAGACCAAAGGAGGAATAGTGAGGATAAAAGGGGAAGAAGGGGTTTGCAAGGATGAGGAGGAGGAGGAGGACCAAAAGAAAGCAGACTTACTGAACAAATAATGTTCAGTATTTACAGAAGAAGGTAGTTTTTTAACTTATTTATTCCTCTCATACCCCGGCATCCTTCAGGAGTGCCCACACGCAACTCCTCTACTCCCAACCTGAACCCTCCGCATCTCCCCGACTGCCTCCCCTGATCAACCCTAGGCAGACCTGACCCCCAGTACCATCTCCGGGACTGATTCCACTCTCCCTTCAGCGGCGGCTCCTAAGTATGAGGGGTCCACCTGAATGTCATTGGGTCCTCTGGAGGCAGTTCATGGGTGCATCTGGGCTGGTATTTGGGATGTGGGAGGGTCCACCGGGGCCACCGTCATCTCACTGGTGCATAGGAGGCATTTTCGCCTTTTTGTTCCCACCCCCTCGGAGCCCAGCTAGCATGGCAATGTAGTGCCGTAGCTCCACCCTCCCCCTGGCATGCACCACGCTGCTCAGTTGGCGAACTCCTAGCTACCGCCAGAGGTCGCTCCATGAGCGAGCGTATCCCACCCCCTCCCCTGGGAAGAGAGAGCAGTCCTCCGGACGCTCGATCTCTTCCCCTCCCGCCGACCCCCGGTGACTCTTGGCTCGTTCCCGAACCCGGGTCACCGGCGTGGCGCAAGGTGTGGCATCCAGCGCCTCAACCCTCAGCACCACCGGGCCGGCTAGAAGAAGGGGTAGTTGATGGGCCAAAGATAAGGGACAAGTGCATAAGTGGTAGGGACGTGGACACCAGTCTTTTTACAAAGGAGAAAGCCCTCAAGGTACTAGCACAATTGAAAGTAGACAAGGCAGTGGGCTTGATGGGGTGTTCCCCAAGATACTGAGGGAGCTCAAAGAGGTGCTGGCTGCACCTCTGACAACTCTGATTCAACTTATTATGAGAAACATGGGAGGAACTTCTGAGGGACTGGTGTAGGGCAGATTTGGTCCCACTTCACAAAAGTGGGAACAAGGAGGAGGCAGGAAATTACAGACCTGTCAGCCTGACTTTGGTGGTGGGCAAAGTAATGGAAACACTACTGATGGAAAGGATAGTGGAATACCATGTAACCAAATGATTACAGGATCCAAGACAACACAGTTTCACAGTGGGTAGGTCTTGCCAGGCAAACCTGATCGAGTTCTTTGACTGGGTGACCAGGGTAGTGGATCAGGGAGGAGCGGTAGATGTGGCCTACCTGGATTTCAGTAAGGCCTTTGACACCATTCCACATTGAAGACTGGTTAACGAGCTGACCTGTCTGGTAATGGGTCAAAAAGTTGTAAACTGGGTAAGAAAATGGTTAATCTACAGGAGTCACATGGTGGTGGTAATCACTCTGGAGAAAGCAAGGTGACCATTGAGGTGCCTCAGGGCTCAATACTGTGCTAGGACTGGTCCTGTTTAATGTCTTTATTATTGACATTATGGAAGAGCTAGAAGGGAACATATGCTTGTTTGTGGATGGCACAAAGATCTGCAACAGAAAAGGCACACTGGGGGTGGAAAAAATGAGGGATGATTTGAAAAAGTTGGAAGAATGGTCAAGGGTTTTGCAGTTGGGTTTCAATGCTAAAAAGTGCAAAATCATGCACTTGGGGCACAGAAACTGGGGCGCTATATACCAACTGGGAGGAGAAGTACTGGCAACCACCAAACGGGAAAGGGACATGGGGGTTATCTTTCTGAGGATCTAAAGGTAACCAAACAGATAAGGCAATGGGGAAGGCTAGCAGGATGCTTGGGTGCATAGGGAAGGGTATCATCAGTACGATGGAGGAGGTAATAATACCCTGTACAGATCACTGGTAAGACTCCACCTCTGGAAGGACATTGCTGAAGTGGAGGTTGTACAAAAGAGGACTACCAAAATGGTGCAAGGCCTGTATCAAAAGCCCTATGAGGAAAGACTCAAGGAACTGAATATCTACTCTCTGATAGAGAGGAAGGAAGGGGAATATGATAGAAGCATTCAAATATCTAACAGGTATTAATAAAGTACATGAAGGTAACATTTTCCATAGAAAAAGAAGCTTATGGACAAGGGGTCACACTGTGAAGTTGGAAGGGAGGCTTAAAGGAAATGTGAGGAAATACCTCTTCACGGAGAGGGTGGTGACACCTGGAACAACCTTCCAGCAGAGGTGGTGGGTGCCAAAATGGTGATGGGATTTAAGCATGCATGGGACAGATATAAGGGAACAGTTGTAGTAAGGCAAGGGGAGGAGATGACCAGAGATTGAATAAGGTCTGCAGTGGCGCCGTAGGCAGGGAAAACTGGAGAGTCATTTGTATGTGTGTCTCAATAAATGAGAATTTACGTTTTTTCAATGGTTTGTGTGCATCGCTTTTTCAACTTTTTTTCTGGTCTGATGCTCTAAAAAGTGCGGCTCCACAGACCTGAGCCTATTTAGCGCACGAGTTGCATGTTACTAAAAACTGGGCAGGCAAGGTGGGCCAAGAGGTCCTTATGTGTAGACAACTTCTGTGTTTCTATGTCATCCAGGTGGCAGTGAAGCAGTGGACCTGGCACCCCTGCCTCCCTAGAGAAGGAGAGTGTCCTCTGGGATGCTCAGTCCTCCTCCCCCTGGCTAGCTCCCAGTGATCTGCATCAATTCCTGACTGCAGTTCACCTGCATCTGAAGCAGTAGTGCTACTGCTGCACCGACAGTCTGGCTTGTGATGGCATCTTGTTCAGTTTTTGAGATATGGAGTGTCACAAAATGGAAAAAAAATGAGTTTGGTTTCCCTATACTTAACATGCATATTTTTTGCTCTCACCTACAGCCTAGATGGTATGGAATTGTTCATGAAATTGTCAGGGTTGAATGGGTCTATGCCAAGAGTGTGCCTTTCCAAGGTTTCATGAAAAAATATTATATGGTTCCAGACTTATAAGGATTTTTTTTGTATAACTGAGAAATGCACACTGTAAAAAAAAAAACAAACTGTTGCTAGTGCTTATTTTCATGATTTACTTTTTGTGTGGAAAAAAATATTACTCGTGACAGCCACAATTTATTTAACTCCCAAACATTGAAAATAGATAAAAATTATATATTTTTAAAAAACAAACACCTGAACCTAGCTAAACGGGGCTCATTTAGCTAGATTCTGCAATTTTTTTTAAATGGCTAGAAATACCTTTTCTGGGCACTCCAAAATCTGGAGTGCCCAGGTCAGTCAGAGGAGCCTTCACCCATTTTCTTTATATGAGAAAAGTGGTACTTTCTTGAATGCTGAAGCCTCAGCTGGAGTCGTGCTGCTAGCTTCAGTTCAAGCTGTGAGCTGGCGTGCTGCTGGCTTTAGTCTAAGCTGTGAGCTGGTGATCACCTGTTCTCTCTATCTGTCTCTGCCTACCTACCTATCTGTCTTTTAACATTTTTCTTAAGTGGACTGGGGTGCCACCCGGTACTACTTCTTACTAGGTTACTAGGTAAAATAGATATAAGAATTCTGAGGCCTATAGAATGTCTCCCACAATAGTGTTGGCATATTAATTCTGGTTCATTCCCCAGATTAAGTGTTTATCTAGTTGATTTTTAAACATTTCAAAAGTTACAGAGTCAACAATATACTGCGGAAGCAGGTTCCAAGCCTTAGCAGCTCTAACTGAAAAGAAATTATCACACTTGTTTGCATTTGATTTGGGAATTGCTAGTTGCTTATTATGGCTTCTGAGGTTTATGTTTCAATTTGAGAAGTAGAGGCCACACTGAGATGCAAGAATAGGGTCCTGCAAGATTTTGTATAATTGTAGAAGGTGCCCCCTGTGTCTCCTCTCCTCCAGTGTTGCTAACCCATTTTTTTGTAATCTTTCATTATATCTTTGATTTTTCAATGTGGGAATTAATCTATTGGCTCTGTGTTGTACCTGTTCGATTAATTTAATGTCATGTTTCAAGTGTAGGTTCCAAAAGGGGGAGCAAAAATCAAGATGGGGTCTAATATATGTTCTAAACAGGGGTATCATACAGTATGAGCTTTTGTTTGTAAATGATTGCTTAATACGGTTCAGTAACATATGTGCCGCTGGGTCACTTTTTATAGTGCCCAGCTGCGGAGAGGGAATTATTTATGATCACCCCCAGATTGAGCTCCTTGATCACTGTTCACAGTGGAGTATTATTGATGAAGTAAGTGTAGTTGTTTAGTCCAAAATGGAGGACCACACAATTTTCTGAGTTTAACTCCATTTTGTTAACCTTTGTCCATTGTATAATTTTGTCAAGGTCACTAGCTAATGTTAACTGTTTTTCTAATGTGTTTACCTCTCCAGCGATTATTGTATCCATGAATTTAGTGAGATGATTTGTGATGTTATCATTAGTGTCATTTATGTAGATGTTAACTAGGGTAGGTCCCAGGACTGAGCCCTGGGGGACGTGACTGATCATTTCACCTAGTGGAGAGAGCTGGCCACTGACCCTAACTTGCTGGGTTTTACCAAGCAACCAGTTACTAACCAATTTACAATTTGGTATCTTATCCTAGTGTTAACTAGTTTGTTCAGTAGTTCTATATGGGGACTTTGTCGAATGCTTTAGCAAAGTAGACTAGGATGACATCTACTGGGATCCTGTTGTCAAGGCTAATACTGAGCTGATTATGGAAATTAATCAGGTTTGTGGTACATGACCATCCTATTGTAAACCTGTGCTGTTTATTTTCTAAATATGAAACGGACACATTTCTGAGTCTGTCTTGGTTTTACTAATTTCTCAAATGTTTTGCATAGAACTGACGTGAGGCTTATGGGCCTATAATTGTCCACTTTACTTCTATCACCCTTTTGAATATTGGTATGATAATGGATTTTTCCACTCTTTTGGGACCGAGCCTGTAGTGATTGAAGAATTAAATACTGCAGTAATGGGTTCTGCTAAACTGGTTGCTGCCTCAATTATCAATTTGGGGCTTATTCCATCTGGGCCTGGTGATGAGTTTACCTTCAGTTTTTTTAGAGCTGTTAGTATTTCATCTGTTGTGAAGGAGAAATATTTAGCTAGAAGTCCGGGTGACCATGTCAATTTGGGTTTAGGGTTATAAACTGAACAAAAGTAATTGTTAAAAACCAATGCTTTTACTTGCTGATTGTTGATTCGGGTATTATTGAGTTTGATTTGGCCAATACCCTGTGGAATATTTTTTCTGAGTTAACATAAGCATAAAAGGCTTTGTTGTTGTCCACAGTATGAGCACTCCAAAATTCTATTTTATATTTTTCAGTCTTGATAGTTTTTTTTAAGTTTCTTTAATTCATTCTTGTAGTTGTAATTTTCCTCAGTATTTTTTTTGAGTTTTGAGTATACTTTTTTTCCTTTTGATTTATTTTTTAACTCGTCAGTTAGCCATGGTGGTATTCTGCCCTTGTTGTTAAATTTGGTCTTCATAGGGACAAACTTAGTCTTGACTTCATGTATCATGTCTTTTAAAGCTAGCCATCTATCCTCAAGAGTCGACTGGTTTAACTGTCTAGTCCAATTAACATTTTTAAAGTAGTCATTCATAAATTCAAAGTCAGCTTTGTTGTAGTGTTTGATTAGGATAGATTTAGGTGGTCTGGATGATGTGAAATTTATTTCACATGATAAAATGACGTGCTCGCTTCCTCCTATAGGGGATATTGTGGAGATCTTCCACTAAGTTGTCCTTATTTGTGAGAATTAAATCTAGAATGTTATTTCCCCATGTGGGTGTTGTGACTAGTTGGTTCAAGCCCACAGATGCTATGGTGTTAATAAAATTTACGTCTGCAAGATGTGACCCAGTTAGCAAGTCCCAATTAATACCAGGATAGTTGAAATCACCTAGTATGATTACATCTCCTTTTTCTGCAATATTCACAATCTCAGAATTAAGTGTCTTATTGTAATCCTCAGATGAGTTTGGAGGTCTGTAGCAGACATTAATGAGAATTTTTTTGTTATTCTTCCCATTGCGTTCTATCCACTGACTTTCGGTTACTATGTTGATTGTGGTGGTAGGTGTACAGAGACTTGAATTTATGCTATCTTTGCTGTATAAACAACCCCCCCCTTCTGTCAAGTCTGTTTTTTTGGTATAGTGTGTACCCACGTATCTTAATGCGCCAATTGCTAGCATCATTCCACCAGGTCTCTGTTACCGCTAGAAGGTCATAGTTATCTCTTGTTATTAGTGCTTCTAGTTAAGACATCCTGTGAGAATCAAGACTTCTGGCATTTGTAAGTAGAAGTTTATAGCTAGGTTTACAGTTTGTTATAGGGAGTGAGTTTAGATTTGTACAGGGTATTCCCCACCTGTACTAGTTTAACTGGTTAGATATATGGGTTCTGATCCTCCTTCCCAGCTGGTTGTTACCCTGTCTGCTCAGATGTAGGCCATCCCAGCTGAAGAGGTTGAATCTTCCTTCAAGCTCCTCCCAGTGGGTGAGGCATGAGAAACCCTTGTGGAGTGTCCATTTACGAAGCCATTCATTGACTGCTTTAATGTTTTTGTTTTTGTAGTAGCCAGCTCATGGAACAGATAAAATTTCTGAGATAGTAATTTTGCAGCCTTTGATTCTAATTTATTACAGAGATTAGCATAGTCTGTTTTTATATTGTCGAGTGAGTTATTTATACTATTGGTACCCACATTTAATATGACAAGTGGGGTTTCACCTGCTTCTTCTTGTCCACCATTGGTTTTCTGTCAACAATCTTGGCCCCTAAAGCTACAACATGCTTATTTGATTTATCGGTTCCACAGTCTGCCGGTCAATATACTTGATCAAACAGTCTCCCAGTACATAGATTTGTTTTGAGGGTGGAATATTATTGTTGCTGGAAATATTTACATTGTCTGCTGGTGTGTCGAATATCCCTGAAATAAAACCATTCTGCAATGTTTCTTTTACCCTGTAAAAGAAAATGATCCCTCATTGATCTGATCCCCACACACAAACCCACCCACCCTCCAACCTCTCACTCAGCATCCACCACCCACACCTCCCACACGCCCCACACCCTCACTCACCTGAAAATGTCCTAGGCGTGAGTTGCACTCTCTGATCAAAGACATGTCTTGCTGCTGGAACTGGTGACTGCGATATGAGAAAATCAGGTAAGCACAGTTTAATATATTTCAATGGGATTTGAACTTTAATTTGTAAGTTTGCCACTTTTATATACTGTGATCCCAGATTTTCAATATGACCTTTTTGGGACCCCACCTTGTGACCAATGGTTGTGGAATTATGCAAATCTGGCCCAAAAGGTGATTTTGCGGTCACTGCGCAAAATCACCTTTTGTACAGGATTTGAAAAATGTTAGTGCCCTATTTGAAGAGGTGGGTCATAAGAAGGCTATGTTGAAAATTTGAGTCAAAATATGTAAAATTACAAAGTTATGAGCGTATATTAACATTGTTCTACACTTGCTCATAGTTTTGGTAATTTTACTATTTTGACTCAAATCTAAGCATAACATTTCTTCATACCACCTCATGAACATGACAGCTGTCATTTTTGAAATCCTTGCCAAAATTTGTTTTTGCATTTGTGTTGCATCGGTGGTGCTGAATGACATTTTGGGAGGGATTTGAAAATTTGCACCCATGGGGTTCATGAGGTGGGGTGATAAGAAGGCTATGCTGAAAATTGGGTGCACAAATATGGTAAAATACCTAGGTTATGAGTGAACACTGCAATATTTCAATATTTACTCATAACTTCTCTAATTTTCAGTATTCTGACTACAGACTTTTAACACAACCATTTTTCCACACCATCTCATAAATGTGACAGGTGTCATTTTTAAATGGATGTCTTTTTGCACTTCTTGTGCAAAATGACATTTTGGCCAATATACTATAAATGCTACATATCATGTTTATAAGGAGTCATAAAATGACTATCTTGAAAATTTTGGGTCAAAACTAAAACAAAAACAAAATAAAACATAAGAAACTTTGTGTGTAGGTCCAGTCTTGACCCCAGCCGGTATGCTTTGTGATCCCTTGCCAGTAAGCTGAGTTCAGTGGCAAGCTCAGGGACCCAGCTGGATGGGTGAGGTTTGGGGATGGTGCTGTTATGCAACTCCCCACCCAGCCAGAGAAAGAAAGTTACAGGGTTGTCTGCACGGCCCGTGTATCATATAGTGAAGGCAGCTGTCCTCATGGCATAGAGCTCTGCACCTCTGCACCCATACGTGGCAGAGGGCCCTGTGCATTGGCTGACAGACGGATTCTTTGCCCTGTGAGTCTGTATCTGTGGCCACATGGAATGCAGGGATGAGAGTGCCCTGTACTTCTGCAGCCCACCAGACAACCCCATGTATTCTTGACATCCATCACTTCACTTCTGTAGGCAGATGGTGCCTTTCCTTGGCTCAGGGCTCAAAGGGCTCTGCACATCTGTGTCTGTTTATGTATGTCCTGAAGGGACCAACACAACTGAGGATATGATTCTGCTATCAAAAATAAAGGAAATTCTTTGCAAAAAAAACTTTGTCAAGGCATCAGTTAGGGTTGAACTTAATACCACAAATGCAGGGAAATGTGGTGTTAGGGTTTCCAACCCTAACTCCCCACCCCCACCACCAAGCAGCAAAAGGAAAAAACATAAGGGTTTTTGGTCTCCAGAATTTTGGTGAATCAGTGGTGGGGTCTGTTTTGGGGTTGTCAGCCCTAATGTCCACACCTCCCCCAATCCATAGCTTCCTGTCTGAAGGGCAAGGTGCAGCTCCAAGCCAGTGTCTCATAGCGATACACTCTTCAAAGGTAGAGAAGTATGTCTTGCCACATGTTGCCAACACAATCTGTTGTATCTTTCATCAGGCCCTGCATGAAGAAAGGAGATCATGTCTGACATTGTTTGTTCAAGGAATGGAGTGGGTATTTGGGTTAATAACCCCAAGGAAGACCCCACCACCGATTTGCCAAGACTCTGGAGACCCAAAACACTAATGTTTTTTTCTTTTGCTGCTTGGGGGGGGTTGGGGTGAGGAGTTAGGTTTGGAAAACCTAATTCCACATTTCCCTGCTTTTGTGGCATTATGATGAACCTTAACTGGTGCATCAACAAAGTTTTTTGCAAAGAATGTAATATAACTGTATGGTTATAATGGAATACTCATGTATTCCCGAAATTCAGTCTCCTGACCTACACTATACCGAGATCAGGAGACCGAATTTCACAATCCCGATGGGGACTTGTGTTATGTGGAGGGCTCCAACCCACACACCCCCATAACTAATATAACTGACTCCAAGGGGGAGTGGACCTCAGAGTTGATAGTAATAAAGTTACGGGGGTGCAAAAAAATTTTGCAAAATTGTTGCCCTACCGGGGACAGACCCCCATCCTTGAAAGCCTGCTGGCTGAGCTGCAGAAGCATTAGTGCTCCACACCATGGAGCAGCTCATCCAGCACCTTGCTCCACCACCCTCACAAGGTTATGCCAGGTGGAACCATGTTCTGTGGGTGTAACCTAGCATTTCGCTAGGCGAAATACAATTTTGCTTTCGGGCAACCATGTCGGGCATCCCTCATTTTGGGATACCGAAGCCAGATCTGTGAGTGTTGGGACCCTCAGCTTCAGTATTCTGATAGGATACTGTTATAATTAGGGTGGACGAACTGGTTGGTCAAAAATACGAACCAACCCGAACATGCCGGAGTGTTCATAAGCAAACAAATTCTGAACACTTTTGGTTGTTTGGATTGGTTTAGTGAGCTCCATTCATGAATTCATCACAAGACATGTGAGGGCACAGGAGGAACCAGCGACAAGACTCTGGCTCCTCATTGGATGGGCAGCTGTGCATCTTCCTAAGGTGGCACCTGGGTTTGCTGTGTAGCAACCCATGAGGTGCTGTAGGAGCTGGTACAGAGGAACAGAATGGAGAAGGAGCTACAGTGTTTACTAGCTGCTCCATGTACTCTGTAAAACTTGCTGCTTTTTGGCAACTTTAGCTAGTTAGGAGGACTTGGACTCTCAAAAAAATTAGAATTATTTGTGATTTATTTTTATATATATATTTTTTAAAAACAACAAACAAGAAAACTTGGAGGTAGGGATTGGGGAACTGGGTCTAGGTTTGGGTCTGGGAGTTAGAGAGTGGGGACTGGGAAGTCAGAGGAGATGCAGGGAGGGGAGGAAGACAACTGGGGGCAAGTGAGTGAGTCAAGTGCCAGATTTTACTTTTATTTTGGCAGTAAAGGGGTTGAACTGTGCCACCTACTACCGCTCCTAGCCAAGTTAGCGATCTTGCTGTGTGCCCCCCAAATAAGTCAGTCAGCATTCATCTCCTGCCAATGCTCAGTGGGGTAAATTTATTACTTAATTATTTATTAGATTTTGGATTTACACCTGTGAGCCAGTGGCTCTTTTACAAAGGTTCCACGTCAATATACATAGATAGGTATTACAAACTTGGTAAAATTAGCAAGGCAAGTAGTTCAGGAATCCAATTACAGTACAGGGTAACATAAACAAGTTGAATAAATTCCAGGTAATATAGTTAACAGTTAGAACATCAAAACATAGCATACGATACAAATTAACAGATCACACAGACAATATTTACAGATTTGTAATGCAGCCAGAGCAGCACTGTCAAGAAGAACAGAAGAGTGAAATTGAATTGCCTCAGACTTAGTTTGGAGGGTATACCAGGGTAGGCTATGCCTGAGGGAGGTTTGAGGGAGGTGGGTGAAGATGAGAGGGTGAGGTCAGGAAGAAGAGGAGAGAGAATAGCCAGCAGTGACAAGTAGAGTTGGGAAATGGGGAAGAGTGATGGGAAGTCAGGTACCTGGGAATGAGGTAGTAGAGGATCGGGATGGGAGACAAGATTCAGGGGACTGTACAACAGTAAGTGGGGTGAGCAGATAGACAAGGGAGGGGGAAGGGCAGGTAATAATGGGTGAGAGAGAGTGGATAGTGGTCAGGCTAGGGTGGGAGGAAGGGGAAGGGTAAAGGAGGTGGGTGGGGAAGAAAAGGGTGGCGGAAGTGGCGGGGGAGGGGATAGTAGAGAGGTGGAGGGAAAAAGGAGTGACCATCATGGGAATTAAAAGAAACAGTCATAAATGGCCCTAGACACAAGCGTCTGATGAAGATTGTGTTTGAACAAGCAGAGGGTGTCTAAATTGGTGATTTCACCACCCAGGGAGTTAAACATCTTAGGGGCTCTAGCTGTAGAAGACCACTGACCTTGGGAGGTGTGACAGCAGGGACAGATAGCATGTAGTTATCAGAGCTTCTGGTGTTTTGGATGCAGTTGGCTGGGCTTGAAAGAGTCTGGACCCCGAGGGGCATGAGACCCATCGATGCCTTTTTTATTACTAGGCAGGTTTGGTATGTGATTCTTACCTGCAGTTGTATCCAGTTAGCCTGCTCATAGAGGTCACAGATATGTGTGCAGTGGGCAGCTGCAGTACGAAGTCGGCAGGTCTTACTCAACGCTGTAGAAATTTGCTGTAGTGCAGTAGCTGTGGCTGCTCCATATATAACAAGCCCATAATCATGATGGAGACAACAGAGCTGTGTATTGATAGATTAAAGGCTTCAGGGATCAGGTAGTGTTTATGTTTATAAAGAAGGCCGTTGCGGATATTTACAGATCTGGTCACCATATCGATATGGCTGGAGAAGGACAGAGTATTTTCCAAGGTTACACCAATGTATTTGAATGTTTACATCTGGTCAAGAGTCACACCCAAGCTATTTCCGACAGTTAACTGTTTGTATTTATGTTTGCTATATGTGCCATGGAATAACATAGTTTTTATTTTGTTGTAGTTTAGCACTAATTTCTGCGAGGCGAACCATGCCTTAACTTGTGTGAAACTTTTCTGCAGCTGTAGCGCCAAGTGGGAGGGGTCATAGTTCATAGAGAAAATCACCGCATCATCGGCATGCAGGATGATGTGTTCATTACAGGCAGAAGGAAGTTTGTTCAGGAAGATGCTGAAAAATAGGGGCCCAAAATTCACCCTTGGGGGACACCAGCCTGGACAGATTGTTTGGAGGAGAGGGTGTCACCAACTTAACTTGTTGTGACTGGTCTGAGAAATGACTGTTAAACCATTTTAGGGTATCATAAGATATCCCTAAGTTTCCAAGATGTTCAGGTAGTAATGGATGGCCAACCATATTGAAGGCCTTCGATAGATCGATAAAGGTGCCACCTACAAGTTGTCCTTGGTCAAGTGCTTGGTGAATGTGATCAGTAAATTCAAGGAGAACAGAGGTGGTACTATGGCCTTTCCAAAAGCCATGTTGCTGTGGACATTGCAGGTTGTATTTCTCCAGGTACTCCACCAGTTGGTCTGTGACAATTTTTCAAGTGCTTTGGATAGTGGAAGTAGGATGGAGATAGGCCTGTAATTTCCGTGTATTGCCATGTTCCCAGACTTGTGTATTGGGGTCACCAGGGCAGACTTTCACTTGAGCGAGAACTGGGAGAGCGTAAGGGACCAGTTGATAATCTTGGTAAGGGGGGCAGGACAACATTAAGGGTGAGGGCGATGAGCTTCATGTCAAGTGTGTCCCCACTTATTCTGTTTTTTCCAAACACCTTGAGAAGGTATTTCTTGGCGTCCCTTTCAGTAACTGCCTTGAAACAGAATTGCGGATGGCTTAGTTCCTTATCCAGTTGAAACTGGGAAGCCGTGGTGGAGTTAGCGTCAAAGAAGTTAACGGAAAGCACGTGACTAAGGTTGGTGAATGCCAGATTGAAAGTATTGGCAGTTGTGGAGGGGACCAGGGTGATGCTGCCATCTACATTTTGCATGTTAGGTGTTGCTTTGGACTCTTTCCCTTTGACTTCCGAAAGGTTTTTCCAAAATTGCCTTCCATCTGACCAGGAGTTGGATAAGGTGTTCCAGTAGTAACTGGCTTTTTCCAAGTGAATAGCTCAGGTACAGACATTCCTGGCAGCCCTGTATGCCTGAGTATCTGCCTGACTCCCAAAAGCTTTTTCTCAAGCCCATAGGAGGTCCTGTGTTTCCATTTGCTCTAGGAGTTTGCCCATAATCCAGGATTATCTAATTGGAGATTATAAAATCTGTAAAATGCACTTCAGGCTATTGAATCTCCCACCGTTACAGCCCTCCTTTGATGTCAAGTGCAGGCGATTCTGGGATTTGTAGTTAAAGAAAATGTCAACTTACAAGTCAGCAAAGTTAGTCTGATACAATCTATTATACTGCAGTAAATAATAAGTAAAACAATGTTTCTAGGGACATGGATATGTTGTTCATCCACACTCATTGGCAGTATCCTTGCCGCTTTAAATCTTGCCGGAAGGTCTTCAAGCTTGCTCCTCCCACCCACCCGGGTGGTATAACTCTCGGCTCCGCCCCATGACGCCAGATCTTCCTTACCGCTTGGAAGCTCAGGTTCCCTCCTTAACGCTCTGCGTTTGTGACTGGTTCCTATTTCTCCGTTTGCGGATTTAAAATAAATATTTTGCAAAAAGACTTCAGTCTTCGATCCCTCGCGGCTGCGATGGATAAATCGACTCCCGGATTTCGGAGATGCCCATGCGGGCAGAAGATGTCTCGGACGGATCCACACTCCACGTGTGTCTACTGCTTAGGCCTTGAGCACGCACTTCAGGCTTGCGACCTGTGCTCATCTTTCTCGGCCTTCGTCCTCAAGACCGTGCGTCCGATTGCAACTGGGCCGCCCCGAGAGCGCTTCTCCGTGAAGTCCAAGGAGGCCCGGGTTACGGTGTCCGCGGGCGGCGGGAGCTGGGCGGATCAGCTCGAGCGGATGGTCGCCTCGAAGAGGAGGCGGCGCTGGTCAGATCTTCCCTCGGCCATGCATTTATCCCGCCTTCTGGGTTCTTCCTACACGGCTCCTTTAAGGAGCTTTGTCTGTCCCTCTCCACTAAAGGAGAAGGGCCTGCGTCTGCTGGACCTTTTCTCGGTCAAAAAAGAAGGACAAGGTAAGTCCCTCCGTCGGCTCGTGGAGCGGGAAAGGTCCCTCTCCCCGGGCCGTCGACCGTCGGCTTCGGTCGACCGCTCGGCTTCGGCCACTGGCCTCACGGTGTCCCCGTCAGGTCAGTTGACCGAGACTCCCACTGATGAAGTCGAGATTTTTCTCGACCCATTGGACGGGCTGTCGCCTTTAGCAGCCGAGATTCCCCTCTCCCCGGTTCCCCCGGGAGGAGTTGAGGATCCCGTGGGCTCGCCTGTGCCTCCGGTTCCGGAGCCCTCGGATGGACCTTCCGAGCCGAAGGGAGTGTCGGTTCCGGCCGACACCTCCCTGCACCGACCCCGGAAATTCCGGGACTCTCGGTCTCGGTCTCGGACCTCTTCGCGGTCCAGCCGTTCCCACCGTCATAGGCGGTCTCGGTCTCGGCACCGCGGTAAGCGGCGTCGCCGCTCGTCCTCGTCCTCCTCCTCGGATGAGGGGAGGCTTCGGCGTAAATTACGTCGACGGTACGAGGACCTTATGTTGCAACAGCTCCTCCTGGCCGGGAATAAGCCGACTCCGGCGCCTTCCCCGGCCATTAAGTGGCTGTCACCGGAACGGCCGACACAACCCCTCGACTTGCCCGAGGAGCCTATACCCAGGCCGGTTGTTCGGCCAAAACCAGCTGCTCCACCGATTGCGGTGGAACCTCCGCCCAGCCACCACATGGGGCTCCCACCAAGATTCTCGGCCGGCTAAGGGTTTACCCCATCGGCTGTCAGTTACCCTCACTCCCGACCCGACCTCGGCAGGTGAAGGGTGGCTCAGGCCAGAGGCAGCTCTTCGAGGATTCTTCCGAGTCCGAAGATGATTCTCCTTCTTCTCAAGCGACTGGACTTGGAGTCTTCAGGAGGTCAGCCAATGGACGATAGCCCGTCGTCCTTCCTAGGACTGCTTCGCTCATCTCGGAGTCTACGGATGGAGCTGAACCCGTTCCAACGCGGCCGGTATCCCCTCACGGAGATTCTGGACCGAGTTCTCCGACGGAGAGCCTTTCCGGTGGCAGAGGCCATAGTGGGTCCAGCACTGGAACTTTGGCAGCGCCTGCTTCCTGCCCTGCGCCTTCCGGCCAGGATGCCAGAAGTATGCGGTCCTACCGGTTCCTTGTCCGGTTTGAACACCCTCTGCTGAGGGGTTGGTTACCGACAGCGTTTTCCGGCGCCCGGCAAGCATCCAGGGATGTGGACAAACCTCCTGACAAGGAGTCCAAGAAATTGGACTATGTCGGGCGAAAAGCTCGCTGCGTCCTCTCTCGGCCTCGTCAGGCCAGTTCGCCCGTCCTCATGGCACATTTTTCTCATGCCCTGTTGGGCTCCCTGGATGAGGTCATCCTCATCTTCCCCCGATCTGCAGACTACGGTTAAGCAGGTGCGGGACCAGGGCAGGGCAGTGGCCAAACAGCAGCTCCAGACTGCTTTGGATGTAGGGGACTCATGTGCCAGATCGGTGGCGGCCGCGGTGGCTATCGCGTCGGCGTGGCTTGGCTGAGGATATCCACCTTTACCCGGATACCCAGCACAGTTGGCGGATGTTCCCTTTTGGGGACTGACTCTTCGGCCCTGGGGTGGAAGGTCACCTGCAGAGGATCGAGAAGTCCAATGCCACCTTGGACTCGGTCTCTTCGCTCAGAAGGACAAAGGCCGCAAACCACAGCCTAAACCCTTTTCGTCCTTCTGTGCCCCAGGCGCGCCCGGCCAACTTAACGTCCAGGGCCAGCAGGCTCGGCCTTGGCATCCCAAACCCAAGCCGCGGCTTCCTCTAACAGGAGGCAGGGAGGAAAGGGCCCAGGAGGTCCCTCGGCGGTCCCTCCTCCAAGCCCTGCCCAGTGGCGGGCTGAGGGGTGGCCCCATCCCCGTCACCTTACCCCTGGGTCCCCCCGTGGGGGGACGGCTCCGGCACTTCCGTTCCGCCTGGTCCGCTGTTACCACGGACAGGTGGGTCTTGGAGGTGGTGGGAAGAGGCCTGCTTCTGGAATTCGAGCAGGCACCACCCTTCAGAGCCGTCGCCCCTCGGGGGGCCTCGGGATCCCCAGCCTCACTGGCGGCTCGTCGAGCCGACATCACTCTCCTCCTCCAGAAGGAGGTGGTAAGAGAGGTGGTGGACCCTCCTTCAGACCCAGGGTTTGTGTCCAGGTACTTCCTGGTTCCGAACGGACGGGGCTGGCGCCCATTCTCGACCCACACGACCTAAACAAGTTCCTAAGGTCTCGAACCTTCAGGATGGTCACTCTGGCTCAGATAATACCATCCTTGAACGGCGTGTGGTTCTGTCTCTGGACTTGCAGGAGCGCTTTTTCACGTCCCTATCCGTCCGTCTCACCAGAGATTCCTCCGCTTCCAGCGGAAGGATCTCTCTTGATTCAAGCCATGCCCTTGGCTTGTCTCCAGCTCCCAGGGTCTTCACCAAATGCATGGCAGTGGTGACAGCATTCCCTGGGCGCCGAGGGGTCCGGTGTACCTTACCTGGACGACTGGCTGATAGCAGCCCCTCCAGGAAGGAGGCGGAGTGGTCCAGAGATCTGGCCCTCCAGGTCTGCTCTCAACTGGGCCTCCTTATCAACGAGGCCAAGTCGGAACTCGAGCCGAAGCAGGTGATTTTATTCATCGGGGCGCAGCTCGACTCTCTTCGAGCCAGAGCGCGGCTCCCGGCGGACAGGGCCGAGGTTCTTTCCTCCTTTGCCCGATCATTTCTGGTTGGGCAATTGCGCCCTGCCCGGGACTTCCTGCGCCTCCTGGGTCTCATGGCGGCCTGTACCAGCGTGGTCCGTTGGGCCCGCTGGAACATGCGTCCCCTTCAGTGGGGACTGGCCAGCCAGTGGTCACAACGCTGCGATCCCTTGGACCAGCTTGAGTCGGTGACACAGGGGATGTGGAATGCTCTCCAGTGGTGGACCGTTCCAGATCATTTGCAGGAGGGCATCCCGTTCGTCCGCCCCGAGCCAACGGTCTCTCTGTCGACCGATGCCTCTCTGATGGGTTGGGGTGCCCATCTGGGGGAACACCGGGCTCATGGCCTCTGGTCCCCGCGGGAGTCCCGATGCCACATCAACCTGCTGGAGCTCCGGGCGGTCCGCCTAGCTCTCACCGCCTTTGCTCCGTTCCTCCGGGGTCAAGTGGTCCGAGTCCAGACGGACAATACCACGACCATGTACTATCTAAACCGCCAGGGCGGGACGCGCTCCATGCTTCTATGCAAGGAAGCTCTCCGCATTTGGTCACTCGTGCGCAGCCTGGAGGCGGATCTCCTAGCCATTCACGTGGCAGGAGCCTCCAACACCCTGGCCGATGCCCTGAGCCGGATAGGGGCTGCATCCCACGAGTGGTCTCTCCTGCCGGAGGTAGTACAGCATCTGTTCTCCCTTTGGGGCACACCTCAGGTGGACCTGTTTGCCTCCATGGAGAGCAAGCTGAGTCTGTTCCATGCCCCCCCTCAGCAGGGCTCGCTGCAGGGGGATGCCTTCTCGAGGCAATGGACCCCGGGCCTCTTTTACGCCTTTCCCCCATTTCCCTTGATCCACAAGGTGCTTCTCAAGGCGAGGAGGGACAAGGCGCAGGTGATTCTGATAGCCCCAGACTGGCCTCGCCAGTTCTGGTACCCAGATCTCCTCAGTCTCAGCTCCAGGACTCCGCGGCAGCTTCCAGCTCGCCCGGACCTGCTCTCAGTCAATCAGGGGAAGGTGTTCCATCCGGACCTTCAATCCCTGCACCTGACGGCCTGGTTCCTGAGCGGCTAGAGTTCCAGGCTTTGGGTCTTTCCGACGAGGTCCTCAATGTAGTTGAGGCGCCCGTAGGAGTCGACCAGAAAATGTTATGCCTTCAAATGGAAAAGGTTTTCCATTTGGTGTCAGAGCAAGGGCTTGGACCCTTCCTCCTGTTCCTGGCAAGCATCTTGGACTATTTATGGTCCTTTCTAGTCAAGGGCTTAGGTCGTGACCTAAGGGTGCACCTGGCAGCCATCTCTGCTTACCGGGCGCGGGGCCGAGAGCAGTGGCTGCAGGAGAAGGTGGTCTGGCGCTTTTTCAAGGCCTTGATCACATTTCCCTCAGTCTTCGGGAACCCCCACCTCCGTGGGATCTACTGCTGGTACTAGGCAAAGCTCATGGGCAAGCCATTCGAACCTATGCACAGGTGTGCTCTCTCTCACCTGTCGTGGAAGACCGCCTTCTTGGTGGCTATCACGTCAGCCAGAAGGATGGGAGAGCTCCAGGCGCTTTCCATCGAGGTCTCCTTACCTGGTCTTCCACAGGGACAGGTTGTCCTGCGCCCACCGAAATTCCTTCCGAAGGTGGTGTGGAGTTTCACCTTAACCAGGTGTTGACTCTGCCGGTGTTCTACCCCAATCACACCTCGGAGGCCGAATATAGGCTCCATACTCTGGACCCTAGAAGGCTCGCTTATTATAAGGAGCGCCACGGCTGAAATTGAGGGAGGTTCGCCAGCTGTTTGTCACCTACGCTGAAGCCGCATCTGGCAGACCTGCAGCCAAGCGGACGATAAGCAGGTGGGTAACCTCCTGCATAGATCTCTGCTATAAGTTGGCGGGCATGGAGCCTCCCAGAGGATAAGAGCTCATTCTACCGCCATACTGCTGCAACGTGGCTGCTTCCAGGGACGTCCCTATCCAGGAAATCTGCAGGGCTGCTACCTGAAGTCAGCAAACACCTTCATTACCCACTACCACATCGACCTTGAGTCACGCCGGGATGCTGGTTTGGGGCCTCGGTTCTCCAGTCTCTCTTTCCCAAGTAAGTATATGGGGTGTCGTCTTGCCTCCCTCCTCCCGGAGAACTGCTAGGAGTCTGCCAATGAGTGTGGATGAACAACATATCCATGTCCCTAGAAATACAAGTTACTCACCTGTAACAGGAGTTCTAGGAATGGTATATGTTGTTCATCCCACATTCCTGACCTCCGGCTTGACACACAACCCTGAGCTTCCAGCGGCCAGATCAAGGCCATGGGCGGAGCCGAGTTATACCACCCGGGTGGGTGGAGGAGCAAGCTTGAAGACCTTCCGGCAAGATTTAAAGCGCAAGGATACTGCCAATGAGTGTGGATGAACAATATATACCATTCCTAGAACTCCTGTTACAGGTGAGTAACCTGTATTTTTGCACACAAAGCATAATTGGGACCAGCCCCACACCTGGGTGTGAGGCTGTTTGCACTGACGGTTCCCATTTAATGATATTGCATAGTCTTATTGACTGCGCTTTCTTAATTAGGAAAGAAAGCGCATTCAATGAGGATTTATAGTGTCAGTGACCATCTAATGTTGGATATTTTCTCCTGTAATGTGATTTTATGTGTGTTTGATAAATAAAGCCACTATTATTATGGTGGAGTGGGTTACTACCTAATGGGTGCAGGGTGGTTTACCTTTTTCAAAATTACTAAAGTAGTGTGAAGTTTTTAGAAGCATTGTGGGGAGGTGGGCATAATGTATCTCTTTGTGAAGTGCTGAAGGGAAACAGCACATGGCCAGAAAAAAAGGCGCATGGCACAAGTTTCAAATTAATAGAAAACACTGTTGTGCAACAGAAGGTACAGCAGAATTCCATTAACTTTGAGCTGTGATACAACAACATTTTGCTTATGTTAGAAATGAGGGTACAAGGATCCCTAATCATATGCTATACTATAAAATGGATAGGAGAAATGCCATAAGCTTACTGTCTGATGCAGTCTTTGGCTCATTATGATGTGTATGCAATAAAGTATGACAGGGTGTGTGATTATGGGTCAAAAATCACACTCAAGGCTGTTGTTAGGTATGAGGTGTTTGCACCAAGTGCCTTTAAACACAGAGAGAGAAGTATGATTACTGATCATAATCACAAATCCCTGAAGCGCTTTATTGCACTTATAACATGTTCAGAAATCTGTCAATTAAAAAGCATAGGTAATGACTTATGCATTGCTGAAAACAAGAACATTCCATCTTTTATGTGCGGAACATTACATAATCCCTTCAGTGTCAGGCCCACACAGTGTGCCACAGTGTTGGGGCAGCTGAGAGGATCAGGTAATGGGAAGCAGGGGCAGTGCTGGTGACCTACTGATAGCCAGATAACGAAACAAGCCCTTGTTCTGTGGTGGCTGCAGCAGTCCAGGGGGAGACCAGCTGTGTTGGGAGTGGGTTCTGTGGTGACAGCATTATCGCTCAACACTTCCATCATTTAACGAGAGCGACGTGCTGCAGCAGGTCTCGGTGTGGCTCAAGCAGTGTGAGCATGAGGATTTATGCTGTGTAGTGGCTGATCTCTGTGTGGCTCAGGCAGTGTGAGAATGAGGATTTATGCTGTGTAGTGGTTGATCTCTGTGTGGCTCAGGCAGTGTGAGCATGAGGATTTATGCTGTGTAGTGGCTGATCTCTGTGTGGCTCCAGGCAGTGTGAGCATGAGGTTTATGCTGTGTAGTGGCTGATCTCTGTGTGGCTCAGGCAGTGTGAGCATGAGGATTTATGCTGTGTAGTGGCTGATCTCTGTGTGGCTCAGGCAGTGTGAGCATGAGGATTTATGCTGTGTAGTGGCTGATCTCTATGTGGCTCAGGCAGTGTGAGCATGAGGATTTATGCTGTGTAGTGGCTGATCTCTGTGTGCTCAGGCAGTGTGAGCATGAGGATTTATGCTGTGTAGTGGCTGACACCATGTAGAGATGCAGGCATGTATTTGAGATCCCTTGAAAAGCACCTTGCATGGTGCAAAACGATCATCTGGTGTTTGTTACCCTGGGTGGTTTTCCTCTACATGTACCTTTTATATGATATCTTACATTAAAGGAATTGTTTAATTGCTATAAATAAGTGTTTAGCAGCATTCTTGGTAGTATTTTGAGCAACCTTTTTTGTTTCATTTGGTGTATTACGGCACCTAATTACACAGCTGTACTGGTGTTTCAGCCAATCACAGCACAGAATTTTTCTTACACATGTTGTAGCTCAGTATATCATCCTAGTTCAACACTAATTAGCAAGATTAGCTATTTCCTAACACTTTGGGGCCATTTTATAATCACAATAATGCATTCTAGGTTGTGGTGTATCCGGGGATATTGCCACTTTTTTGGTGATATGAGGCTATTGGTGTTGCCTCATCCCTCAGAATACACACAAGGCATGATGAAACATTATGATATACAACACCCTGTCTCGTATTATTGCATAATAATCAGTGACCCGCTATATCAACTCGCTTCAGATACTTTTCAAAAGCCATAATAATTCGATGTGACATCACCTTGAGTTATAGAAACACAGAAGTTGATGGCAGATAAAGACCATAAAGGCCCATCCAGCCTGCCCATTTCTTTTCTACCTTATAAATGTGCCATCAGCCTTTGCTCTGTCAGTGGCCTATCTATTCATACTCATCTGTATTGCTCCTTATGCCTATCCCATGCATGTTTGAAGCCCTGCACTGTATTCATAGCCACCACTTCCTGAGGTAGGCCGTTCCATGCATGCACCATTATTACGGCTTTTGCAGGCCAAGACTACACTGCCCTCACCCACTTACTACAAGTGGGGTGGGGGGGGGTCTTTTCCTTGGTTCTGTGTCACAAGAGAACTTTTCAACTGTGTGAAGCAATCACATTGTGCCCATCAGCTGGCGTTCTCCAGTGTTGCTCTCTATAAATAAATAAAAACAGTCCTTCTTTATGTTGCCTCCACTGTCACCCTCCCCAATCTAGTCTTGTTCATGTATGGATTTGAGGATGGCACAACCAAGTAGGGAGACAGGAGTACAATGGCGCTGCTTGGCGCATCTCTGTAACAGCTATATTGATTTACATTTTTGGAAAAATAATCACCAATGCTATTTTGCTAGTGTCAGCATCAACGATTGGAGCTGTGAGTTCAGCGATGTAGCCAGGCACAGACGTCTGAAGTTATCCCGCAGTAGTGGTATGACATTCAAAATGATAGTGTTGCGTAAAAGCCAAGCACCCTACACCAGTTATTATAAAAAATTAAACATATGCAGGTGTGTGTCGTGAGTTGTTTTTTTTTTACACACCCTCAGTGTGTAATAATCTCAAACCCTCAAGCTTCTCTCTTGAGGTTTATGGATTATCACACACCTCGGGTGTGTAAAAAACCTCATAATACACACCTGTATATGTATTATTCTCAAATTATACTGTTTCTTTCTACTGTATGGACTTTTTCTTTACACATTTTCCATGTATTTTGTATTTTTCTACTTTGCTTCCCCCTGCCATGTCTTTGCTTTCTTTGTATCCCTACCCTGGTCACACTTGAAATAAGCTCTGTCTCGATCTACCTTTTTGCCAGAATGCCTAAATAAAAACAATCTCTTACAGTCTAGTAGTTATGTCTGCAGTGATCACACATCAACCAGGAAATTTCATCTAGTGAATGCTCTTTCAGATTTTTCCCACAAATGTCATCCTCCTTGCAGTAAAATGACCTGCTCACAGAAATGTTGGCCTTTTGTCAACCAGTTTTCCAGGTTCTCAGTGACTGTATGCCCACAGCCTCATTAGTCCTTGGAAAACTAGACTTCAGAGTAGGGTGATATCTTTGGACCAGTTCACCAAGCTGCATTGACAACTTTGATGTTGAAGTCGGCACTGTGAAATCCTAATGTCAGCAGGTGAAATTTCACCTGCCAGACACTGACTGTTTTGTGTGGGGTCTGAGCCCCCCGCACCCCCGAATTTTAAGATAACAAATTCTGAGTCGGAGTTTATTTGAAAGGGGGAGGAAACACTTGAGAAATCTGTGAAATTTCACTAGCGGACCATTACAGTGACAATTTCAAATCCTGGTGAAATTGTCTCTGTAGTGGCTTTCGCTGTCAAAACTTCGCTGTTTCGATGGTATATGCTTTGAACCAACATACCTTGATGTTGCAGTACACATGCTTTCAGGTCAGCACCTATCCCTTTGTCAAGTGCTCACATTTCCTGAGTAGCCTTGCAAAACTAGTATACTGTAATGTTACGTACACTATCTATAACATTCCAATAAAGAAGTATCACATACTGTTCCACAAATTTGAGTTTTGCCTTCAAAAGTCAAGTGGCCATATGCCAGTGGAGTTGGAACTACTCAGTCCAGTGAGTTAAGTATGGGTCAGTCTTCCTGAGATCACATGAATACGTTTCTTACCCAGTCCATGTGTTGCATTTTGTTTCTTTCCATCAAGCTGTTTGATCCCTAAGCCATTATTTGCTCCTTTCTTCAGATCTTCCTGCCAACTACTTCTCAATCCCATCTGGAATAGTTTCCTAGAACAGCCTTCCACCAGAGGTAGTGGAGGCGAAGATAGTTGTGGGGCTCAAGAATGCATGGGATAGGCATAGGAGTATCATAGTGGAGGGGGAGGAAGAAAGAATCAGAGACTTATTAGGGTCTGTGGTGATAGTGTAGGTAGGGAAAATGGGCGGACTGGGTGGGCCAAGCTATCTTTATCTGCCGGCAAATTCTCTGTTTCTATGTTTTTATCTGCCACCCTTTCCGCCATTATAACCAGTTGGGATCCACAAAATGTGGCCTGATGTATATCTCATCTCTAATTTGTGACTAGCCGTACCATTTAATTTTATCTTGTTGTCCGGGGCTGGTCCTGTAACCTCCACTGTAAAAACAATACTAAAGTACTAATTAAATATATCCACTTTCTTCACATCCTCCTCCTCCACCCTTTCTCCATCCTTTCTGTTCTGGTTTTATTTTGTTTTTATTTATCATTTCAATTTGTTTCTACCTGCGGCACTTACGCCGAGTCTGAGTAGCGGTCCCGTGTCATGAGGAAAGACGAGGTGGCCAGTGGTGTAGGAGGAACAGCTTCAGAGATGGCGGGCACTCAGACAATGCGAGGGAAACAAGGCGATGTTCACTGTTATAAATGCTCCTTTATAACGTAATTATGCCAAGGTTTCCTATGAAAAAAGGAAGACCTGGTAATTATAAATGTCTTATAATTGTGTTGACCCCCACATTTTGCAGTCCTTAGCTCTGTGTTGGCCTTCACCCTCCTGATGATTTACTAGTTTTGCTTTCATTTTCCTTATGCAACTTATTGGTCTCATTCTGCTCCCATGTTTATTCCTCAAAAGCTCCTTTTTGTTCCTGATTACATCACTAAGTTGCCTGGCTAGTCAGATAGGTTTCTTTGGCTTCTTTGCCTTATTAACCAGCTTAAGTCACCCCCTCTAACATCCAACACTATAAAAAAGCCTGAAATGAGTGCACAAAAGCTATCCGGCTTTCTAAAAGCACATACTATAAAGAAGCCCTCTCCAGCTCGTGGAACAACAGCAAATCCTTCTGGGCCAGCCTCAATGACATCACTGGTAAGGACCCCACAACTGCCCCAACAATGCTCAATGTTGAAGGTGTACCATCCTTGGACCCTCTTCTCATAGCTAACTCTCTGAACAATGCATTCACAGACCTAAGTAATGTGCTCCTGGCAGATTTCTTCAATCCTATCACCCCTAATTAACTTCAAGGGAAACCAGCACTACCTTCTAACTACCTGTTGTTTTATTTCAAAGAAGTATGTGAAGCTGAAGCCAGAAAATATCTGGAAAAGGTACTCCTGGAAATCAAGGCACAGTGGGGATACCCTGGACCTTAAATTTGTTAACCTGACTCCAGAGGAAATCCTTGGCCAACTGACTAAAATAATCAACCTGACCTTCTGCCACTCCCTGTTCCCCCAGTGATGGAAATCCATGACTGTAATCCCAGTGCACAAAAGTGGGGACCGGACTTTGCACAATAACTATAGACCGAGCTTCATACTCCCTCCACTCCCCAGAGCTCTTGAGCGGATTGTGGTGGACCAGCTTCTCGAATATCTGAACCTTCACCAACTCCTATGTCCTGAACAGTGTGGGTTCTGGAGTGGACACAGTACCATCACGGCTTTACTGGAATTCACTGGTTTCATCCACCGTGCTTCAGAGCAAGGACACCTGGTAGGGGCAGCATTTATTGACTTATCCAAGGCATTTGATACAGTGCACCGTGCACGTCTGCTCGAACAATTAACAGACATTGAGCTTTCATCAGAAACTATGAAATAGTTCAACAGCTACCTACATAACTGCTCTCAGCAGGTTAGGATTGTGGACATCCTCTCTCTAATAGCAGACTGTCTATTCTGGTGTCCTGCAAGGGTGAATTCTGGGACCTTTACTGTTCAGATTATTTCTAAATAAACTCCTGGTCTTCTGCCCTGACTGGATGCTTCTTTACGCTGATAACGCAGTCATATTCACTAGCAACCCTTACCCTGAGCTTCTAGAGGTGGATCTGCAAAGAGGGTTTGAATCCACGGAAAAATGGTTCAAGGAGCACAGACTAGTTATGAACTATAAACAAAACAATACCATGTTGTACACCAACTCCCTAAGCAAACACAAGGCCTTCCCCCTAGCAATCATGAATGACAGTGGTGCCACACTTGAACTCGTTCAGCACTTCAGGTATCTGGGCATCACAATTGACTCCACCCTGTCCTATGCCCAACATATAGACAATACTGCAAGGGTGATCAATACAAGAATCGGGATATCGGGATACTCTACTGTAACAAGCACAGTCTAACACTCGAAGCACTGAACCTGGCCATCAACAGTTCAGTTGTCTCCCTTATTGACTATCGTCTGGATATACAGGTTAGCAATTGACACAGCCCTCCACCGCATATCTCTTGTTTTAAACAAGGCTTGCTGTTTTCTTACAGGAGCTGCAAGACTCACGCACACCTGTGATCTTTGTATCCGGGTAGGCTGGCTTCAACTAAATGGCAGAATTAGACACCAAACCTGCCTCCTCGCCAAAAAAGTCTCTCTCAATCTACTACCGACAGGGGTCCAAAACCTATTAACCCTTTATATGAGTACCCATCAAACCAGAAGTTCTACAAGTCAGTCTTCAATGTACCCAGATGTCACACTGCCTTAGCCCAATGTGCGGTCTCCAACTGTGCCCTCCTCTGGACCAGCGCTCCACCACCAGACATTACTGGTGCTGCAACAATTGTTTCTTTCAAATGCAAACTTCATCAGCACCTTATTACAACTGGCAACTGTGTTTGCTTCCACTAGGTCCCCTCTCATATCAGTAATCACCTGCCAGCACTTTACTTCCTCTGCCAACTGTCCCAGTTGGTGCAGCCCAACCACAGCATTTCCCTGATCACCACCCTGCCTCCCTCTTTGGGCACCAACACCACTCCACCCCCAGTGCAGTGTCTGCTCTCTCCCACTCCCCTCTCCCTCCCTCTGACCTCTCCTCTCTCATTCACATCTGCTACTCTCTATAGGTCCAGTTTAGTAGTGTGATTCTAACTTCCAGACGCTGCATGCTTTGTATAATGCCTCAGTTGTTTCAGTCCTCTTGTGTCACTGTATTGTAACTTTCTGTACCAACTACATATAATGCCTCATCTGTTGTACTCTACTGTTTTTTGTTAGCTGATGTGGAACCTATTTAACGAGCATCTGCTCAAAAGGGTAATCCAAGATCTAAATAAATAAATAAATAAAAATAAGTCACTCCTAGGCTGCCTCCAATACTGCCCACTTTTTTCTACCCCTTGACTTCTTGTGTGCTCTTCAGCAGATCTTCAATTAGCTGATCTTCTATAGTTTGCCAGTCAACCTTCCTAAAGTTGGGGACCACCATACTGACAGCACACAGGAAGTCACCCTCAGTCAATATTCATCAAAAAGTACCTGCCGACAAATTCTATATTTCATATGCATGTCAAAACAGAGGTAAATTGTTTATTAGGAAATGGGCAGGGAGGAGTGAGGGTCATTAGAGACCAGTCAGAGTCTGTGGAGACAGACTAGGCAGGGACTATCCGGGCAAACTGGATGGGCCAAGTAATCTTTTTTTGCTGACATATTCTGTTACCAGTTACCAAAATAGTAAAAATAAAAAGCTTTATTTCATTTTGATTTCATTTGCCCCTTTTGGAAGACCTTTGATCTCAGAGCCCTTTTTCAAAGGTGTCCAAGTCATAGAACATAATACACTATACCAAGCCATAACATACCATACCGTACAATACAATACGATAACAAATAGTTGTTCAACAACAGACAACACATAAGTAACGAGGCAAGTAGAAACATAGAAACATAGAAGTTTGACAGCAGATAAGGATTGCTTGGCCCACCTAGTCTGCCCGTATTTCCCTACCTACCTACTGTATCACAACAGACCCTACTACATCTCCGGATTATCCTCCCCCCCCCACCTTGTCTTATCACTAAGGTTCCCCTTATGCCCATCCCATGTTTTCTTGGATCCCATTACAGTTTTTGGCCCTAACACTACCACTTGGAGGCTGTTCCAGGTATCCACCACATTCTCTGTGAAGAAGTATTTCTCACATCTTCCTGAGTCTCCCTCCCAGTTTCACAGCATGACCCCGTATCCTTGAACATCTTTTTTTTCTGAAAAATTCTTCCTCTTGATCCTGTGAGGTATTTTAAAGTTTCTATCATATCCCTCCTCTCCCTCCGCTCCTCCCTGTATACATATTAAGGTCCTTCAGTCTTTCCTCATAGGGCTTTTGATGCAGACCCTGCACCTTTTGGTTGCCCTCTTCTGGACTGACTCTACTTTTTCTGTGTCCTTCCAGAGAAGAGGTTTCCAGAACTGGACACAGTACTCAATGTGAGGTCTCACCAGTAATCTGTACAGGGGTAACACCACCTCCTTCTTTCTGCTGGTGATCCCCCTCCCTGTGTACCCCATCATCCTGCTAGCTTGCTGTATTGCCTTGTCACACTGCCTAGCCACCTTTAGTTTATCAGATATGATAACTCCCTGGTTTCTTTCCTGTTTGGTGGTTGTCAATACTTCTCCCATTTTGTACTCCTCCCCTGGGTTTCTGTGCCCCAAGTGGATGGTTTTGCACTGTTTTTGCATTGAAGCCCAGTTGCCACACTTTTGACCATTCCTCTAACTTTTTTAGATCCCCTCTCATCCTCCCCCCAAGAGTATCTACCCTGTTGCAGATTTTAATGTGATCCACAAACAGACCTTTCCTTCTAGCCCTTCTGCAATGTTGCTAATGAAGACAATAAAGAGGACTGGTCCTAGTACCGATCCCTGAGGTACCCCACTGTTTACCCTCCCTTTCTCGGAGTGAACTCTGTTCACCAGCACCCTCTCCCTTAGCCAATTTCTTACCCAGTTTACCACCTTTAGTCTTACTCCTAGGCTATCCAGCTTGCTTACTAATCTCCTATGTGGAATGGTGATGAAGGCCTTGCTGAAATCCAGTTAAGCCACGTCCACCCCTCCTGTCTGATCAAATTCCTTCGTTACCCAGTCAAAGAAATCTATCAGATTTGTTTGAAAAGATCTCCCCCTGTGAATCCATGGTGTCTCAGGTCCTGTAAGCCACCGGATTCAAGATATTCCACTGTCCTTTCCTTCAGTTGTGATTTCAATAATTTCCTCAACACTGAAGTCAGGCTAACTGGCCTGTAGTTTCCAGCCTCCACCCTACTATCAATTTTGTGAAGTAGGATTACATTTGTCCTTCTCCAGTCTCCCAGAACATCTCTTGTTTCTTGTGAGAGGTTAAACAGGACTGTCAGAGCTGCAGCCAGGATGGACCCCATCTGGCCCCATTGCTTTATCCACTTTCATATCTGCGAGTTCCTTCAGGACTCTGTCCTCTGTAAATGGACCAGTGTCCACCTCCCTTCTTTCTATGCCCCTGTCACTTTTCTGTGGCCCCTATCCTTGCCCTTCTTCTGTGAACACTGAACAAAAGTATTTGTTCAAGAGATTAGCTTTTTCTTGGTCTCCCCTCCACACAATCCCCCCTTCCCTTCTTAGTCTTAAAATCCCTCCCCTGGTCTTTTTCTCTTCACTTACTGTACATACTTAAAAAAATTATTTTTTCCTTCTCTTACTCACAGGGCTATTCTCTCCTCTGTTTGCACCTTTGTGCTCCTAACTAATTTCCCTGCCTCCCTCGTTTCTCCAGATACAGCTCCCTATCCTCCTCTTTCTGTGTCTTCTTATACTCCCTGAATGCTAACATTTTTGTCCTTACCTTCTCAGTTACCTCCCTAGAGAACCATAGCAGTCTCTTTTTCCTCTTGCCTTTGCTTACTAGCCTGCCACAGAGTTTTGTTGCCTTCTCTATGTCCCTTTTAGCTTCACCCAAAGTTCCTCCATTCCACCCAGTCCTCCCCACCAGGGCATCCCTGATGCATTCTCCCATCTTTTAAAATTGGTCCTCCTGAAATCCAGGACCCTTGTCCTTGTGTGGTTCAATTCTGCCGCAGTCCTTATATTGAACCACTCCATATGAGTGATCACTGGTTCCCAGGTGGCCATCCACCATGATGTCTGCAACACTGTCCCGTTTGATAGTACAAGGTCCAGTATTGCCCCTCCCAAGTGGGCTTCCTAACTAGTTGCCTGAGACACGCCCCTGCAGGAGTCAGGATGTCTCTGCTCTAGCTGTAGCTGCAGCCAGAATGCTCCAATCTACATCTGGCAGATTGAAGTCTCCACGAGCAGCACCTCCCCTTATTTTCAGTCTTATGGATGGCTTCCCCAGAATGGTATCCAGCCCCCCAGTGCTGGAGGTCTAGAAATCACCCAGTGCCAAGAGTGGCTCCAGTCCCTGTCTCTTGGGTGACCCACAGTACCTTTGCTCATCCCTGTATCTCTGTTGCTTTTATGCTATTTCTCACATAAAGAGCAACTCCTTACCTCTTCCCACCCTGTCCTTCTTGAACAGAGTATAGCCTGGTATGGCTATATACCAGTCATTGTACTCAGTGCACCATGTTTCTGTAATGGCGACAAGGTCCAGGTCAACATCTGCCACAATGATCTTTAAGTACAGAATTTTATTTCCAAGACTTCCAGCAGTGACAAACATGGCCTTCCAACTTCTAGTGCCACCTTGTTCATCAGCTCCCTATTTTTCTTTTTGCCCTCCCTTCTTGCCTCCTCTGTTCTCATTACCATATCTCTTCATTCCCACTAATTTGTTTTTCTTTCTATTAGATCCCCTTGGAGAGTTGTCTCCCTTTGGGCTCTCCTTACTGATCACTCCACTTTGTGTGTGTGTGTGTGTGTGTGTGTATATGTGTGGGGGGGAGGGGACAGTAGTGTACATGACTAATAATGAGATGAGCTCTGGTTAATTGCACCTACGCAACATTGTGTCATAAAACTAAGACCTCATATTTTTTAAAGAAAAGTATGGAAGAAGTTTCACAAAAGTCAGTAGGAAGTGAGTTCCATACTTCGGTGGCTCTATAAATGAAAGATCGTTGCCCAAGGATAGTCCTCCTCAATGGTGTTTGGTGCCTGCCACCACACCCATTGGTTACAAAGGTAAATAATTTGTTTTAATGCCGATTGGCATGAATCCGAGTACAGCCTTTTTGTATAACAGTGCCAGTTGGAAGGTCACTTGAGGGTAGAAGGACAACAGAGATCGATTAGTGTATAGATCACACATGTAAGCATCACGCTTGAGATCAAGAACAAATTTACAAGCCCGATTAAAAGCTAGGGAGATTGTCTTAAGGATGACTTTATTAGCAGCAGAATACATCACCACTCTATAGTCAATAACTGATACTATTATACTCTGGATCAATATGAGTTTAATCTCCTTTGTGAAGTTGTTCTTTTTACAATAAAGTAAACCAAGCCATTAGTGAATTTCCCAAACACAGTATCACTATGTGCAGAAAATAACACTGGATCAAGAATAACCACCAAATATTTAAACACCTTCACCTGCTCAATAGGGTCCTCAGAGGGTGTGGTGATGCACAGGATGGGACTATCCTTGAGACAATGCCTACTTTCAAACAACATTGTTTTAATTTTCTTCTTGATTATCAATTTATTAGCAGAAAACCAGCTGCAGACTTTATTAAAGTCACGCTGCAGACATTATTCAAGGGTAGACAGATCTTGGCATCCAAAGAAAATAACCATATCATATGCATAAAACAAGGTTCTGGAGAAGTCACAGACTCTAGAAATTTTGTTAAAGGACACACGAAATAAAAAGCCAGCTTGGTGGCAAAGAGAGTTGAGGTGCTCTCAGGTTCTTACCTTTCCTATGCCGGTGACCCAAGGTGGGGAGCAGGGTTGAAAGGGGATCAAGTGGCCGCCTGGTGTATACTGTTACAGCAGCGAAATTTTGGCAACAAAATCCATTACAGTGACAATCTGAAGTTGTCGCTATAATGGACAATAGTGAAATTTTGTTGACTTGCCGTGTCCCCTCCTTCAGAAACTTCAACTCAGAGTTTGTTATATTTAAGAAGTGGGGTGAAGGGGGAGCAGCCCCTCGCAATAAAATCACTCTGTGTTGGACAGGAGAAATTTCACCTGTTGACATTGTTTCTGCCACTGTGCGGCATTTCAACAACTTGGTTGTCGATGCAGCTAGGTGGAACCGCCGCCTGGCAGCTCTCCTCTCTTGGATTGGAGTGGTGTGCCTTCCCAGCTCTTTGCTGCCATCGGGTGGCGGCCTGGTGGTAGTGCTGCCATGCAGAAGGTAAGATGTCAGTTTGGGTGTGTGGAGGGAGCTGTGGATCCAGACCGCATACATGCCTCCACGCGCATGTGTCATGCAAGTCATCGCAGCTCTGAGGGGGTGGGGAAATGAGGAAAATGGTAGCAGACCAGGGGCTTCATGAAGCCCACTGGGACACCCTGATCCTCCTTTTGATTCCTGCTGATGGGCCATCTGGATTGGGGGGGGGTATGGTCCTCCCTCTCCTAGCCCTACCGCGGGGGGAATCGGTGGGAGAACTGGCTCCCCAGTGTGGAAAGAGGAACAGAATGGCCAGGGGTGCCCAGAACCAGAACTGACCAGCTGACTTGGGTCTGGCTTAAGTGGAAAAACACTTCTATGGCAAAAAGAACAAACTAAATAACAAGGGACCAAGGACAGAGCCCTGGGGAATCTCAGAATTAAGGGACAGTTTCTCAGAGACGGCATCACCACCCCATCTCCAGCAGTTTTGTTATCATCAGGTTGTTGTCAACCAAATCAAAGGCTATAGAAAGATCTTGAAAAGCTGCACCTGCTTACTCTCCTCTGTCATGGGCCACATGGAAATTGTCAGTCAATCCGATCAAGGCAGTATCAGCATAATGATATTTACGAAAAGCCATGTTGTTCCTTGGCCAGGAGATCATGCCTGGAAATGTAATCCAGCCATTGATCACTGACGATTTTTCCAGAGTCTTGGACGGAGGGGAACAGTAGGGAGATGGGCCTGTAGTTAGAGCAGCAGTATGGCCACTTAACTTATGCACAGGCACAATGGTGGCCTGCTTCCAAATATCAGGTAAAAAGCCATATTGTACTGGAAAGTTAAACAGCTTTTGGATGAGGACTCCAGGTTCATCAGTAGCTAGCCTAAACAATTTAATCTCTAATTGCTCAGGACCCATCGACTTGGCTGCGGAATTATTTATTTATTTATTTGAAAACTGGTGAATGGGAAAGGCACACTGGATCAAGGCTCTTTTCCAGGTGTGACTTGAGGAAGGGAACAGAGGAGGCAAATGCATAGCACAAGCACAGTACACAGTTAAATGCAATTACATAGCACCGACACAGTCCACAGTCACAGTACAGTGGAATACAGTACATGATTAAAACAGGAGTAAGTACAGTGAAAGCAAGCAGCAAAAATCAGGCAATTCAGCAACACCTACATTGAGGCAGGAGGCAAATGTAAGGGGGCAGTCAGATTGGGGGAAAATAGGAGCAAGGGGGAGGGAAGGAGTTTCAGATGGTATATGAGCAAACATGGGAGGTAGTGAAATGCACAGAGGATGGGAGTATTTTCTAGAGTGAAGAAGACAATAGGAAAAGGCTGGTTGCTCAGCAGAGAGGCAAGGATGAAGAACGGCAAAAGTGCAAGGATCTTGGAGCGGAGAGAACAGTAGGCAGAGGGAGTGAAGTGGAGGAGTGAGGAGAGGTAAGAGGAGGGAACCAAACCAGTATTCACATGGGAATGAGGCACAGTGGTTTTGTGATGTGAAGGTAGAGGAAGAATGGATAAGGAGGTGTAGAGTGAGCAATGGTGGGGTAAGAGGGGAAGTTGGTAACAAAATGGCAGAAGGCATTGCAGAGGGTATTCAGTCTGTCCAGGAAGGTGTAGAAAGTGGTGCCATGGACCACATCTGCATAGTCAAAGACCAGGAGCACAATTTTGGTGACAAGCTCATGGCAGACCTGCAGAGACAGGGTGGGCTTGGCATGGATGATGTCAATGTGGGCAGAGAAGTCAAGTTTGCTGTCTAACCACACACTGAGCTATTTGATTGAACCACTTCAAGTGGGGTGCCATCCAAGGTGGAGAAGATAAGTAGAGTTGGGAGTTGGCAATATTTGGCTGGTGCCAAAGGTCATGGACACAGTTTTTTTGTGTTTACTCGAGATTGTTAGACTGAAACCAGCAGAGACATTGTGGAAGTCTTGCTGGGGCAGACCTTCCATGGCTGTAGTGGAGGGACTGGAGATGCAAATGACTATCATCTACATACATGTAGAAATGGGAGTTAGCACAGGTTGTGGGGAGGTCATTAAGGAAGGTGGAGAACAGGATGGGCCCCCAGGATGAAGCCTTGTGGGACCTCGGCATGGATGGAAGTGGAGGTGACAGGGCACGTCCAACCTGTTGTGACTGTAGGTGGCCAGAGAGGTAAGAATGGAATCAGTCTACAGCAGGAGCTAAGAGGCTAGCAGCACTCAGCTTAGTCTGGAAGAGAGGGTGAGACACTGGGGCAAAAGCCTTGGCCAGATCTATGAAAATGACAGCTGTGACGTGCCCCATATCCATCACTGAGAAGACAGAATCAGTTACATGCAGTAGGGAGGAGACAGTGGAGTGATGCTTCCAGAAGCTAGACTGGAATGGGGAGAAGAAATTAGTGGAAGATACAAAACTGGAGCTTCTAGTGCAGACAAGCTTCTCTTGCAGTTTAGTAAGGGAAGAAAGGAGGAAAACTGGTCAGAAGTTAGCCAGGGAGGAAGGGCCCCCGTGGAGTAGAAGAACTTTGGCCAACTTCCAGGACTGAGGGAGAGCACTGAGGGAGCAGGAGAGGTTGAGTAGGTGAGACAGTGGATGTGCTGTGGCAGGTGTAGAGATATGGAATAGTTTAAAATCCAGACTGTCACTCGGTGGCGCTGATGGTTGAGGTGCTAGATGCCATACCTCGTGCCATGCTGGCAACCCGTGTTTGGGAATGAGCACGGGCCGTCAGGGGTTGGCATTGGAGGGAGAGGATCGAGAGTCCAGAGGACTGCTCTCCTCTCTCGGGGAGGGATGACTGGCACTCCTGAAGAATGACCACCCCCAGGTGGAGGTCAGAGGGTAGTGGCCAGGGGGCCAGACATAGGGAGGGTGCTGCATGATTTCATGGACACGGCACACCTCTACGCATGCACATCCTTGTGTGTGCCCCAGCAATGGGAAGGGAGAAATGAGGAAATACACCTCCGTCTGCAGGATGATGACCGATCTACACGAGGCTCCACACCCATTGACTAGGCAGGGTAAGTCCCGTGATGGAGCTTGGGCGGGTCGGTCAAAGGGGACAGTCAGGGGCAGAAGGAGCATAAAGTACATATTTAAAATAAAGATCCAGTCCATCAGGACAGGATTTGCACAGGCTGACAAAGTAAAGGGCAGTAAGGGTGTCCTGGGTAGTAATAGGGGAAGAGGAACCCAGCGGAAGGGTGACAAAAGGGAATGTAAGGAGGAGAAGTGGAGGAGACTGGAGGATGAGTGGAAGGGAGGGCACAAGTGCAGAGCCATAGGAAGGCAATTTGGTGCCCTGGGCAAGAGACAAATTTTCTGCGCCCCCCCCCAAAAAAAATAGCCGACGGTCTGGGGGCCGCAAGGCCCCTAGAAGCTCTGGGGTGGCTACATGCTCTGTGGTGAGTTTTGAGGGTTTTCTTGAAGGAAAAACATACTTTTTTTTATATGTTCCCTACCCCTGATTTCAGGGAAAATTTTGCCCCACAGAATCTGAGATGTGGGAGACTCTGGCTGGCTGGCATTGGAGTGTGCAGCAGCAACTGTTGTGGACAACTGGCTGACCAACAGTTCTATCAAACACCCACCCTATATGCATTTTTGAAATATACTGTGATATCATATGATAGTACCACTGTTCATGAGGTGGGGTTCCAAAAAGCCCATGTTGAAAATTTGGAGTCAAAATACCAACAAACGTCCGGGCGTTAGGGTATCCAATCGTAATGCCCCACCCTATACATATTGACAGTCATCGGAGGTGGGGTCATCGGCCATAATGCTCACACCATTCCACCCCCACCCTGCAGCCACTAACAGGCATCGAGATGTGCCTTGGGGTCTTCAACCCTAACTTTCACCCCATTCTCCTATACTGCACCTATCTCAGCTTATTTCCTTATGGAATGTGGTGAGAGTAAGGGGCGAAGACCGCAAGGTACACCATGACACCTGTTAGTGTCTACAGGGTGGGGCAAAGTGGAATGACGTGTTATGGCTGACCCAAAGGCACAATCCAATACCTGTCAGTCTCTACAGGGTGGGGGCGGAGGTTGGCATTAGTTCAATACTTCACTGCCATTCCTATTATGTATCTCTCTAACTCATGCAGTACCAATGCCAATACCAGCAAGCAAACATTCGGCATAGACAAATGCTTGTGTTTTCTATGCAAGTGCTGCCACCCAGATGAACTGTTTGGGAGTTGAATTGAAAGGCTTTGATGTTACCTTTATAAACTCCATCTGCTACTATTGAATATTTTATAAAAGTATGCAGATGTACTGCTAAAAGTTATTCTGTTCTACTTGGCAAAGCTTCGGCTTGCTTTATGTGTTGCTCATGTAGCCATCCACAGTTGTGAAGGATCTCCCTGGCTGCAGAGAGAAGCCAGAGAAATTGAACTACTCTGCAATGTGCTGATTACTGCAACTGTGCAACACTAGAAAGTGATACTTTAGAAAGTGGTTTAGATAGGACATGGACTCTAAAATTATGTTTGGATCAGAAGTAAACAAATCAAGGCTTCAAAAAAACATTATGAAATTAGTGCAACCAAACTAAAGTACTGTATGGGGAATGGCATAGGTTACCAACAACAGTATAACACTGGAAACACCAAATGGTGTACCAAACCCTATAGCCAGTACCAGCATGAGAGCAAATAACATTACAAGGTGAGGACACATAATGATGGTTGATGACAGAGAGTGAGAATTGACAGCAGCACCTTGACTCCAAGGAAAGACTGGCAGTTTTGCAAATTCCATCCACCAAAACAATGGGAATTCTTTTTTTTTTTTTTTGTTTAGTTCCCCATTCAGTGACTCGCAGCACATTTTAACCAGTAAGCTACAATGTTTTAGCATGCATACATCTGGGTTCTATAGGTGGAGTCTCATGACCAGGATATATGCGCATCAAAAGTATCTTACTGGTTTAGGAGGTCACGAATCTCAAGAAAATAAAATAACTTATCAGTTTTACTGTTAGAAAAAGAGTCTAGCTTTTCAGTGTGGACTTATCCCTGTTTGCCAAGCCCTAGGGTTTTAAGAATAAACAGTTAGCTAGCTACATTAGCTGGTTAGGTGGCAGTGGCACCTCACAATAGATGGTCAAAATACAATTTTTATAGACCGCCAGTCTCTTACTTTAATAAATTCTTAATTATGCCACAATCCACAGCGTCCTCTAATACAGTGACTCCTCCGACATTTGCAGCATCCCATCGTCCTTTACCAGTTTACATTTCCTTCTACCTCAATTACTCTCTATTGCCTTTTCCCCTTTAACTTCTTCTGCAATTACCCCTCAGCCTGCCAAAGTTCACAATATTGAAGTCCAGACTCCAGGACTTCTATGTTACGTCTCCAGTGGCGAGCAGTCAATCAGTAGTCAATCAGCACCTCTACTTACTGGGCGGGTGGGCCTGGGCCTGGCTTTGTGACGGGTCAAGAATCATCATCCACAGTTTGAGAGTCATTCTTCTCCACGAGAGTAGTCTTCTGGTCCGTGGCTGCGCTACTTAGTGCTCTGCTCTGCTGCTGCTGAATCAGCAGCAGCAGAGCACTGAGCAGCACAGCTGTGGACTAGACTACTCTCTCATGGAGAAGAATGACTCTCTCACATTGTATGGATGACGATTCTTGACTCGATCACAAAGCCAGGACCAGGCCCACCCGCCCAGTAAGTAGGAGTACAATTGGAGCAGAGTGCTTAGTGTGGGCGGCCCATAGACAGGGCGGTGTGGCTGTGCATAATTGTTGCTTTTACTTCTAAAATAAATCTCTCAATGTCTCCTTGCTCTCTTCCCGCTTGCTTGCTCGCTCGCTCTATCAGACCGTCACCCTCTCCAGCAACCACTATCTTACCTCTAACTGGCGCCTCCCCTCTCATTCTCACACCACAAGTTCAGCAGTCCGCCCATACCTTATACTAATAGGCGGCCGTCTCGCTGGCCCACAGCTTCTCTACCACCTGAATTTTTGATTGAGTGAGTCGAGCGACCCCCCCCCATCCTTGGTCCACAGATGCGCCCCTGCTGACAGCCATTAGTAACTACAGAAGAAGAACACAAATAAAAAAAAAAAACATTTAAACCTACAGTGCAGCTCAGCAGCTGTGCAAGTCAATTGGGCATGGACAGTGAGTGCGTCATTCATTTGAACTGCGCCCCTCGGCGGCATGCACCTGGGGCGGGTGCACCACCACCCCACCCACCTTCCTATGGTACTGCGTCGACCTCATGGGTGGTGCCGCTGACTCCTCCTCCTAACAAAAAAAAACCAAAAAACTCCCGCGGGCTGCTGCGCTTCAGCTTACACCCACCAGTGATGAATGGTGAAGATACACAGGAAGATCAAGAATTATGGTGGGTACATAATTTTCATTTCCTGATAGTTCTGCATAAGAGAAAGTCAGGAAAGGAGAGAGAGATAGTTTGACACATGCCCAGGTGAGGTCATGGGACTTACATTAGTCAATGATTTCAGGGGTAAGGCAGGGGTGATGGTATTTTTTGACCCTGGGTTTTCTGAGCAGGACATGCTTGTCCCATTCAGAGGAGCACTGAGGGCAATGTTGAGATCTGTGGTGGAGGGTATGGTTGTCAGTCTGCAGCTGCAAGGTCTCTTAAGTGAGTGAAGGTGTTGAGTGAGCTGAGGACATGATCCAGATGTATTTAGGGGAGGAGGGTGGATGCCAGATCTTCCTGTTACTGAACGTCATGCAGTGGTTGCTGAAAGTGTCTGGCAGGATTCCTGTTGCTGCAATATGGTGTATATAGGAGGAGAGACCCTAGTCCAGAAGGGAGTGATTATGAGAGTGAGGACTGAACCCAGAGGTTCAGTGACAGTCTACGCAAGATTTAGGGACTCGATCTTGTGGATGGTCAGCCTGGAGGCCAAGGACTGCCAAGTGATACTGAAGTCCTCTAGCAAAATTAAAGGGAAACAATGGAAAAGACAAAGCTTTTCTCAGACAATGCAGAAACTCTCAATTAGTGCTTTCAGACAATAACAACTTTATTTAATGATATAGAACAGCTACCCGCAACTTCCACTTCCTGTTGCTGGTAGCATCCATTTCATGAGCAGCAGTGAGCTTCCTGAGCTCACTGTATGCTAATATGCCTGTTTGACCTCAGCTATTGGTTGGCAGGACATATTAGCATAAAGTGAACTCAGAAAGCTCTCTGCTACTCATGAAATGGTGGCTTCCAGCAATAGAAAGTGAAAGTTGAAAGGCCACTATTTAAATCACTAAAAATCAATTAGAGTTATTTGTTAAAAAAATGTTACTGTCTGAAAGCACTAATCAGGCATTTTCATAGTGCCTGGGTTAAGCTGTGCCTTTTCCACTGTTTCCCTTTAATTCACAAGCGGAGGATTGAGAAGTGATGATAGAAATGGAATCTACCAGGGAGGAGGGGGATATTGTAAATGAGGCATAGAAAACCCCAGTAAAGATGGGCACAGAGAAGGGGAATGATAAGCTGACTAGGAGAAATTTGTAGGAGGAAGATGCGACCTCACTGAAAGCTGGCAGCCATGCTGGGCTAACTGCCTGCTGCAGCTCTCACTTGCAGAGTTTTTTGTTTGTTTTTACATTGAATTTTTTTATGCTCCCATTCTGCCTCCTCCCTCCACTCTTTCAGACATCCTCTATCTGTGGACTCCTCCCTATTCGTCATGGTCTGCCTCTAGAGTGCCCATGGCTCCACACACACATCATATCCCCCAGTATACCCCCCGGGCAGGGGTGGAGAGGGATTCCCCATGCTTACCTCTCCAAACCAGCATACTGTATCTGTGTATGCAGAGCTGACACAGCGGAGTCTGCCCGACGAGCCTGGAGGAATCACCCAGAGAGCCATCGTCACCTAGGAGGGACCGAGGTGTTTTTCCGTTTTTTCCTTCCCCGATGTCGGCATGCAGTGAGAGGCTATGAGCTAGAAGGCATGCTGAGACGTACCACCTGCTCCACCCCTCTGTCAACATCCACCCAATGCCCATATTGCTCTCCACCATACCGCGCCATCCACCTGGGCTCCCCTAGGTGGTGGCATTGCAGCGGGAGTCTGCAGTGAACCCCCGGAGAAGGAGAGCAGCCGTCAGGCGCTCTATCCTTCTCCGCCCTGGCTGAACCCCAGCGGCCCATGCTCGTTCCCGAACATGGGTCGCCGGAGTGGTACGAGGTAAGGCGTCCAGCTCCTCAGCCCTCAGCGCCACTGGGCCGGCTACTTGCAGAGTTTTTAACTTTTTGACTTTTAGTTTAATGTTTGGCAAATCGTTTGTTTGTAAATGTTTATTTTGTTGTTTTGTTCCATTGTTTAGTTACTAGTTAAGGAAATAAGAGTAGTTTAGTTGGGGTAGTAAGTGAAGTTTAGGAGTTAGTTTTTTTATTTTTAGATAGGGAAGTGGCCCGGTACACCTGTAATTATTACTCCTGTTTGAGATGTCGTCAACTAACCTGCTATGGGTGGCTTTCTGCTCCTGGACAGTTGCCGATGTTGGACTCATCTCGGAGGCATTTGGGGTTGGTGCCGACCCTTCCAGTGGACCGAAGAAGAAGGACCTGTATTCTGCCTTACGACTGAGTGGTGTTGTGATTTGTGCACCGCTTGCAAGTTAAACCCGGCCGGGTGTGTGCCGTAATGTTTATTCAAGCTGTGGTGGTCTGCTTTGGTGGCTTGCTTTAATTTGCATCTGTTGCTGTGCTGGTCGGCAGCTGGGGAGGAGAGTTAGTGGCCTCCTTCGTTTGAGGAACAGAGCTGGATTTTATCTATCGGAGTGCCATCTGTTTTGGTGTGTTCATCTGCCTGCCGACTGTGCTGAACTGTGGATCCGGTTAATGGCTGGGGAGTTAACAGTAGTCTGAGAGACACTATAGCTGGAGGTGTGGGTTGCCTCTTAACTGACTGACGATTACAGCCTGGGAGCTGACTGAGCACCTGAAGGTACTGTTCAGTGCATCTTGAATTTATCTTGATACTGGTTCCCTGAGAGTGGTGAGAGCACTCTATAGGATAAAACTATTTACAAGTGTTTTTCAAGGCTGTGAGAGAGCCTGCTTTGTATGGACACACTTTGGAAATACCTCTGCTTTACCAAATGGACTGAAGGAGGTGATAGCCCCATGGCTTTTTCAGGAGTCTTTTCTATTGTGGGTAGTGAGAGCACTACAAAATAACAAAACGTTTCAATTTTATAGATTGATGTGTTTGGATTAATCAGTGTACTGTGGACTCTGCAAATTATTTTGGACTGCCTGGGCCAGTAATATTTTGTTAGCTGGGTTGGGGAGGCGGGTAGTTTTGATTTTGTGTTGTGTGTTTGCTGAGTGTAAATGGGTGAGTGTGATTGTGTGGTAGAAATGTATTTTCTTTTTAAGTAGTTAATTTGATAAGTGAAGTGTTGGGTGGGTTGATTTGATTATTTATTGGGAGGAGCTGGGATTTTAGTATTTGGAATCGTAGTTTATAGTGACAGCCAGGATGTGTCAGTGGTATAGGTCTTTAAGGTACAGCTGTTCTCCGGCTTGCCTGCAGCCTCTGACCTTTTGATTCCCCTTTGCCTGCAGAAACATATGCAGGTGCAGGGCTTTGGGCATTGCATGGGGTCGGAGGTCTGTGTGTGTGGGGGGCATGGGAGTGACTGTCAGGAGTCAGCGATTCGGTGGTGAGGCCAGGGGCACCCTGGGCGAAATGAGTACTGGAAAGAGGTCCTCCCTGCCTGGTCCCAAAACCCAAGGACTCCATTCTGGATAGTGGGCAGGTGGGTGTTGGTCCAGCAGTTCCCACCCATCTGACCCAGGCTGTGCTTCGCCATGCCAGGTCAATAAGGAATAAGACCGTTATAATGGCGGACTTAATTTCCTCAGTAGACTTGGCTTGCATTACAAAGACCTGGCTGGATGATAATGCTGCACCTATTTTGGAGGCAGCAATTCTGGCTGGGTACTCTGTGGTACATACCCTGAGGAAGGATTGCAGAGGTGGGGGAGTGGCCATTTGTTTTAAAGATAGCCTGGGCCTCATGGTGCTATTGGTGGGTTCTACTAGGTCTTTTGAGAGTGTTTGCCATGTGGGGGGTCCTGGTGCAGGCTACACAATCCTTCTAATTTACCGGCCACCTGGTGAGGGAGAGGGGTTTCTGCAGGATGTCGGGAGTTCATTGCGGTCTGATGTTGGAACCCTCCAGATAGTTAATTCTGGGGATTTCAATGCTTGGGTCAACAATGGACTCTTGCCATTTGGGCATGACCTCCTCCAGAGCATGGAGGCTCTGGGCCTGTTGCAGGTTGTCACCTCAGCGACCCACTTATGTGGACACACATTGGACTTGGTGTTCACACTGGGTCTTGAGTCGATGACCTCAGGATTGATCCGAGTCGTTTGGTTGGATCATAGCACCACGAGGTTTATGTCTGAGGCCCCTCAAGAGTCCATCCTCTGTGGAGATGATCTGGTACCGCTCTTTAAGGGGTTGTCCCCAACAAGACTCCAGGTGGTGCTGTACCTATCGGGTCTTGGAAGCTGCTTGCACAGTGGGTGTGGAGGAGCAGTGGCAGCCTATAATAGGATTGTTGCTGCAGCCTTTAACTCTATCGTGCCCGTCTGTGTCTGGCCCTTATCTGGTCATTGGAGGTCCCCCTGGTTTGATGGGGAGCCCAGTAAGTTAAAGATAAAGGGCAGGACATTGAGTGATGCTGTAGAAGATCGGACTGATTGAGGACAAATTGCCTCTTAAGTCACATTATGGTGACTATCAGAGGGCCGTCTCCTGGAAAAAGGCAGATTTTCTGTCAAGGGTGATTGCTGCAGCAAGAAATAGATCAGCTCAGCTCTTCTGTATGGTAGACAGGCTGGTGCACCAAGTCTGTCTTCGTACAGGGGGAGCTAGTTCAAGCACACAGTGCAATGAGTTTGCTCTATTCTTTGCCGATGAAGTGTCTCTGTCAGGACTGAGATCTCCTCCAGTGCTGCTCATGGAACTTGCGGGATTGTATTGGAGATGTGGGGCATCCCTCCTGTGTGAGCTGAGTGTGGTCCAGTTGGAGTGGAGAAGGTGGTTGAGATAGTTTTGATGCTATGACCTACCCATTGCGATGTAGACCCAGGTCCATTGTGTGGACCTGATTGGATCTGTGGTTGCTGGGATCGTCCAGTGTTCTTTGAGGAGTGGGGTCTTCCTGGTGGCCTTGAAATAGGCCTTGGTGAGATCCCTTTTGAAGAAACCCTCATTGAACCCGGACTGTCTCACCAACTACAGACCAGTCTCAAACCTCCCATTTTAGGAAGGTTTTAGAAAAGTGGTGGCCATTCAGCTTGAGGCTCATCTTGCTTCCTCAGCCACTTTTGAGTGCTGTCAGTCTGATTTAGGCCTGGGCATAGCATGGAGACTGCCCTTGTGAAGGTGTTTAATGATCTCCTAATGGGAGATAGGGAGAGTGTGCCACCCTTGTTCTCCTGGATCTCTGCGGCATTTGACACAGTGGACCATAAGGTGCTATTGGACTGCCTCAGGAACTGGTGTGGATTAACTGGCACTGTTATCAGCTGGTTTAGATCCTACCTCATGGACAGAGTGCAAGGGTGACGATGGTTTTATTCTCATCTAACCTGATGCAGCTGCACTGTGGAGTTCCATGTTCGGTTCTGGTGCCTCTGTTGTTCACAGTGTTAATGCTGCCATTGAGAGAGCGTTATCAGGTGGTATGGGCTGGGTTTCATTGTTATTCTGATGATATCCAGATATACCTGTCCTGTGCACCTGGAATCCAGATGGCGACCTCTGTGTTTAACACCTGCCTGGCCAAGATCCGAATTGTATGACTCACACCTGGCTATGACTCAACTCAGACAAGATGGGAGTACTGGTGGTGGATCCTAGTTGTTGACGGGATGGAGGAGGGTTGGGGTATGATCCTAGCTTGGCGTAGGAGGTGTCCATTTGATCCCCTCCTATCAGGTTAGGGATCTTGGTGAGCTTCTTAACGATGGTCTGACACTTTCTATTTATTTTATTTACTTAGCTTTTGTTGACCAGTAAGTGCAGAAGAAAAATTCTGCCTATTTTCAGGCACGACCCAGGAGAGGGATACAGATGAATGCCAACTGACCTTGACGAGATTAGTTGTTGGTGGTATTTTGGTGAATGGGGAAATTTGGCCAGGGCTCCAGAGAAATTCCCCTACTGAATTGCTGTCAGTAGGGGGAACTGCTGTCTGAAACTTCAGATGGCCACTTGATGTGAGGACTCAGAGTGTGTGGACGCTGCAAAGGTGGGAGAGCAGGCCTCCTCTCCCACCTTGTTTTTGCAAGAGGTTGTGGAAGATATCAGCCCAGTGGAGCTGAGGATGGATTCAGAAGAGGACATCATGGATATATTTATTTCCACGGAGGATTTGAGTATGCCAGAGGAATTTTCGGCAACAAACGCTACTTTTCAGGCACAATACACTGATGGACATCAGACCGATTCAGTTGCAATGCAGCGCTGTGAGACATCCAAGTAAGGAATCGAACAAGCAGAGCTTGCAGCTCAGCTACCTGAGGAAACCGCAGAACCACTCCCTGTCAACAGCCCCATCCCGTCTGTCAGTGAACTTGATGACGCGGTAGCATCAGAGGCCCCGCTGGGGCCGGGTGAGTCACGATCCACAACTGTCTTATTTTCTCCAACTCCGCACAGAGATAATGTTGATGTGACAGCTGGCAGCAGTAACGTTTTGAGTACAAATGTGTGCCAAAATCCTGTAGTTATCCAAGGAGAAGAAGTTGTAGATAAAACTGCAGATGACTCCGCACAACAAACTATACAGGCGGGACAGGGATCTGCATTGCCTGCAGTGTGAGAGGTTTTACAACTGTTCTCTGGCTTTCAAAAGTGGCGGGGTTCGTCTTTAAACAGCCTGGCACTACTCCTGCAGTGGGAGTTAATGCGGTACAAGTTAAATATCAATCTGGGACTAATGTACAAGACGGTCTAACTAGTTTCTCCTTTCAGGGGAAGGTTAGCCGAAATAAACAGAAAAAGGTGGAAGAAAGTAAAATGAAATGAGATGCTGTGACACTAGCTAAACGGCATGCTCCTACAGTGACACCAGATCTACTTTCCCCCATAAATGTTGATTTATGATCTGATACTGGAACTGTGTCCCCTGGCCCGTGGTCCCCTCAAAAAGCATTACTGGAAGCAGGCTGGAAACAGCAGTCGGGAAGTGCCTGGCTACCTGATCCTGCTTGGGATTCTTCTTTTGATTTGACACATGCCTCTCCAGACTGGAAACCAGGGCCTGGTGATAGAATTTAATTTTTGAGAACTACAGCTGTTCCATCCCCTCTTGTGGAATCCAGGAGTACAGGGGCTACTTCGGGCTGTCCACCCAATAGATCTACGGATGCTCTACTCCAGCAGACTGACTTGCCTGGGGTTTCAGTATATATGGAAACAAAGCAAGGGAGCTCTTTGCAGTGCCCTGAATTGACTGAAGCCCCTAGACAAAAACCTTTGTTGTCTGACCTTTTTTCCAAAATTAAGAAAGAGGCGCCCCTAGGAGGAATGCTGTTCAGATCAGATATAAAGGAAGGTTGGCAGACAGGTCAGACAGATATTATGTGAGAAGACATTTATTAAAAGAATCCTTGCATTTCACTCCTAGGGAGGTTTTTGCCTTCATTAATATATCTGGGGAGGATAACTTTGACGTGAGCTTTCGCACAGCTCATGCACTTGATTTATTTTGGGAGAGATATGGACAGGTAAAATTTTCCCCCACATGGGCCCCCTTTTTGGTGATTCTACTTACTAAACCCTTAATTCAATTTGTAACTGTAATGCTTTGGCATGAGGGGGTCCATGTGGAGAATATTACATGCTGGCTGACTCAAAAATGTGAGGCGCTTAGTGCTCCTGAAGCAATTTTAGACACTGAAATGTTTTGGACAGGCGGCTGGAAATACAAAGTGAAGCTGAGACCGGCTGATTCTGGGTGGAACACATCCCAAACTCCTTTTGTTGGAGAAAGATAGAATGGTTTGTTTTATGGGGGGCAGCCTTGGACCTGCTATAAATGTGGCTCTAGAATTCATCTGTCAAGTACCTGTGATAAACCCCATTGTGATAATTGTGGGAAATAGGTCACATTGCCATGCAACATTGTAATCACACAAGATATGATTTATGTGAGAATATGGACATGTGTTTGGCGATGCCCTTGGGCTGCTAGGAACAAGGCTTCTTGTGTCAGCCCTGAACAGTTGATTCAACAAGCCCGAGACTTAGCTACTCTCCTCCCCTCCCATTCCAGAGAGGACCATTGTTAAGTCGGCTGACCCTGCTATTTCTGTTCCTACTCCCTTCAGTTTCAGAAATCCTGACTTCCTCAGAGTCTCCCAGACGTGGAACTTATTGCTGTTTCCCCAATAAATCCTGTGATTCTTCCCCCTCTGTGTTATGTAGACCCTGAAAGCACAGGGGGGGAGAAAACACCTGCTCCCCCAGCTGCGGCTCCACAGCCTTGCAGGAGGTCTTCAAGGTTCTTGAAATCCAAATCCCCCCTTCCCCCACTTTTGAAACTGACAACTCCTGTGTTGCCCTTTTATGGGGTGATTCAGAAATGGAGCAGGGGGATTCGGATTCACAAAAATCTAACTTGGATCCCTCCACTCAGCCTGTAGGAGACTATAAAGGGAAGAAGAAAAAAAGGGAAAAACTGTTTCTCTGTATAAAACATATTGATGGCTGCATGTCCTTGGGATCATTAAACACTCATAGTATCCTGAATGATGTCAAAAGGTAGGCTGTATTTCAGTATACCCACAGTAGGAAAATAGACGTTTGTTTCTTACAAGAAACATGGATGTTTTCGGTTGACCAAGTGGTGACATTCAAAAGAGACTGGCCTTGGGGCCTTCCTTTTGGTCCTTTGCACCAGGTAGGGCGGATGGGGTTGGAATTCTTTTTAGTTCCTACAAATGTACTATGTGTAAATTAATGGATCTTTGTGCAGGACAAGTATTAATCCTGGACGGTAAATGGGATTCTATGGTCTTTAGATTAATAAATATTTATAATCCACAGACATAAGCTGAAAGAGTGACCCAGATGAAGGCCATTCAGCCAGATGAAGTTACCTCTTATCATGCTCTTTTGAGGGGATTTTAATTGTAACTTATCACATGTCGGTAGAAAGAATATGCAGACTGACAATAAAAAAATGTACTGTGACACTAATACTTTACTACATATTATTAAAACGGCCGGCCTTATTAATTGTAATAAATTTCAGACACAAGGACCAAGTTTTACCTATACTCGTAACAAATTTAAAACTACTATAGACCATTTACTTATTTCCTCTAATGTCCCTGAAGGCAACTTTTCTATACAACCGGTAGAATTTTCGGATCATTTTATACTGACCTATACCCTATATCCTGGGCTTCTTAAAACTAAGAAGCACAATAGATGGAAACTTAACACTTCTGTTTTAACAGACCCACATGTGAGGTTTAGTATTTCAAATATCCTTACAGCACATTTGTCGGTTGCTTTTTTATATACTAATTTGGGAGATTGGTGGTTGGATACTAAAGCAGATATAAGAGTTTGGTTTATCAAGCATGGGAAACGGACAGGGAATGATACATTTTTAACATACTTAACACTTAGGACACAGTTACAAGAACGCTATTCTTTAACATACGTGTCACGGTATGATTATACAGAACAAATAACAACTATAAAAGACAAAATTAAGTTATACCAGTATGATAGAGCTCAGACTATTCATGCAATGCTTCATAGTGGTACACAGAAGACCCCTGTAGGAGACCCCTTTGAGGCATGTACAACATTGAAAGACTCAACAGCTCTGGACGATTTAATCGATCAGGATGGTAGTGAGATAGATTCAGTTAAAGAGACTGAGCAGCTGATTGAGCCTCACTTCTACTCTCTTGACCCACAATTGCCTATACTGCAGGACAATACAGCAGATTTTTTACATGACATCCAAATTCCTTTTATACCAGATGAAATCTCTAAATTACAGGTTCCTATTACTGAGATGGAGATAGAATCGGCCATAAAAATGTTGAACACTAATACTTCACCGGGTATGGATGGGCTTCCACATACATTTTATAAAACTTTTTCACAAGAGCTAGCACTTTGTTTAGGGTTGGTGTTTCAATATTTTTTTCTTACGGATACTATATACCCCTCCTTTTCGGAGGGATTAATGATACATTTATTCAAATCTGGGGATAGAACAGATATTAAGAACTGGAGACCTATTACGTTGCTGAACTCTGATTACAAAATTCTGGCTTCTCTGATTAATACTTGTCTTAAGTGGTATGCTGCGCACGTTATCTCCCCGCAGCAATTTTGAGGCCTTCCCAAGAGATGAATTCAGACTGCATTAATGGTTATAAGGGATGCTATTGAGCATTTGACACTTTCCAAGGAATCAGGGTGTATAGTTGCTGCAGATTTGGAAAAAGCATATGATAGGGTGTATCATCCTTTTTTGTTTCAAGTCCTCGCTGCCTATTAAATCCCATTAGGAATGATTAAACAAATCAAACTTCTCTTTTTCTCGTTTCAGATTTTCCCTTTTATATAAGGATGGATAGCAAAGGGTTTTTTGCTCCACACAGGAGTACGGCAGGGATGCCCCTTGAGACCCCTATTGTATGTTTTTTTCCCTAGATCCCCTCTTACGATTGCTTACAGATCACCCCAAATTGGAAGGGATAGCAGGAGCATAGGCAGAAGATGTCCATAGTTTTTTTACACACAGTTTAACCAGTTAACAGCATTTCTGACTGAATTTGGGAAAAATGCTAAGTTGTCTAATGCTAAGCAGAATTTTACGAAAACTAGGGGGTTGTTTCTGGGTGCAGGTAATCAGTCGGTCAGAATAGTGGTATAGTTATTTCTTCAGAACCCCTTTCTATATTAGGTGTTTTATTTGGTCCACAAAACCTGCCTGTAGAGAACTGGGAACTTGCTCTCCATAAGGTGGAGGCCAAGGTTTTGAGACGGAAACAGTGGAAGCTTTCAAAACAGAAACAAATTCGAATTTTAAACAATTTCTATTGCCATGTCTACAGTACGTAGCTATGATTTTCCCATTGCCTACATTGCTTGGAGACTAGGACCTATAGCTTGTTTTCCAGATGTTGTAGGAAACAGACTGAATCCAATAAAAAGCACTACACCTATTTTGAAAAAAATAAAGAGGGTATTGGAATCATAGATCTGGTAGTGTTTTGTTTTGTTTTTGTTTTTCTCGCACACAGGAGTGGATTGTTAGATTTTGAAAGAGGGAAACAGGTGGGTAGGTTAACTTTGGGAGAATATTTTGATGCATGGCACACTATGGCTCCAAAATTAAGTAAACATATCCGTATTTTACTGTATTTTAAGCCTGCAGCACAAATATTGTACAAATTGAACTTTTCTAAGGAAACGATACAGCTGTGTACTGGGAAGAATATTTACAAAATGCTTATGCATCTGATATACCCCATAGAAATGGCCTTCAAGAATTGTCCTGCAGCAGACAATCATTTCATATTATCACAACATAAGAGTAATAAGGTCCCTCCTCATATGTGGGAGACTCTATGGTTGCTAATGTATGGCAGGTTGAATTTAAGGGGAAACACTAAATACAAGGCTAAGGAAGAAAGAAACTGTCCTTATTTAGGTTGCACAAATCTGGAAGAAACTATGGGACATTTTCTTTTAAATTGCTCATATTCAAAACCTTTATGGGATTTTTTAGCTAGGAAATGGAATCTGAGGTGGTTAGCACAGCTTACCTATGATGTTTCTGTTATTGGGACATATCCTAAAGGATTGTTTTGGTTCCATTCTGAAACATTGTCTCTTCTCTTCTGTTGTCTTAGATTTTATTTGTGGCAGGCACGGTGTCAATGGGTTATATATCAAAACAAAAAGACTTATGAATGTTTTAGCCAATTAATAGTACAGGAAATGATAAAAATATATTTAAGAGACTAATAGATTTTTTCTTCCAGGAATGTTGAAAGGTGGTGGAAAGGTTTTCATATTTTTATTAAAAATAAGTAAATACTTGCTATAGGACTCGATGGGGACGATGTATGAGTCAAATGGTAGTGAGCCTTGATTGCCTCTGTAATAATGTTTCAGTCTGATGACTGTGATTTGGATTATATGGTTTTCTTTCCTTTCTTGAACATGATTACTCCGCAACTCTTTTCGTGGGGAGGGGGAGGGTCTGGTTATAGTATCTCTCTTCTGTTTGGGATACTGTATGATGTAATACTTATTTTGTTTTTGTCTTTCTTATGATTATGTATGACAATACTGATTTGTATATTATTTGGTTTATGATTTCAATAAAAACTCCCCTACTCTTTTCAAGAAGTGCCATGGGATCTTTAACATCCACCTGAACTACCACCAGAACAGCAGATGGGACTTCAGTTTAACATCTCATCCGAAAGACAGAACCTCAGGAGTGCAGCACCCCCCTTTCAGTGGAGTACACCTCTGGTGGATCTGTTTGCCTCCAGGGAGAATGCAAAGCTGAGGCTGTATTTTGCCCACCCCCCTCAGCAGGGAACACTGCAGGGGGATGCCTTTTTGAGGCCCTGGATCCCAGGCCTCCTATGTGCCTTCCCTCCATTTCCCTTGCTCCACAAGGTGCTGCTGAAGGCCAGGAGGGACAAAGCACAAGTGATCCTGGTGGCTTTGGACTGGCCATGCCAGTTCTGGTACCCCCAATCTCCTCAGCCTCAGCAGCAGGCTCCCAAGGCATCATCCTCTCTGCCCAGACCTGCTCTTCAACAGTCAGGGAAGGTACTCCATCTGGACCTTCAATCTCTGCACCTGACAGCTTGGTTCTTGAGCGGCTAGAGTTCCAGGCTCTAGGTCTCTCCAAAGATGTCCCCACCATGGTTGAGACTCCTCAGAAGGAGTCGACCAGGAAATGCTATGCCTTCAAATGGAAGAGGTTCTACATTTAGTGTCAGGCAGGGCTAGACCTTTGTCCTGTTCAGTGGCTAGCATTCTTGACTATGTTTGGTCCTTCTCCCAGTCGGGCCTTCATTTGATGACCCTCAAGGTGCACCTGGCAGCCATCTCTGCTTACTGGTGTGGGCCAGTTAGCTGTCGGTGGTGCAGAAGAAAGTGGTCTAGCAATTCTTCAAAGGCCTGGCCACATTTCCTCCAGTGTGTGAACCACCACCACTGTGGGACTTGTTGCTGGTGTTGGCAAAGCTCATGGGCAAGCCATTCAACCCATCCACAGGTGTGAGATGTCACACCTGTCATGGAAGACTGCCTTCCTGGTGGCTATCATATCAGTCAGAAGGATCAGTGAGCTTCAGGTGCTTTTGGTGGAGTCTCCTTATTTGGTCTTCCACAGAGACAAGGTTGTCTTTGCCCCTAACCTGAATTTCCTCCCAAGGTTACGGCTGAGTTTCACCTTAACCAGGTGATTAACCTCCCACTGTACTTCACCAATCACACTCGAAGGTTGAGCACGGGTCCATACTTTGGACCTGTGGTTAGCACTCACCTATTATAAGGAGCGATGGCTTGAGTTTGGGGAGAGGTTTGCCAGCTATTTGTCACCTTCGCTAAAGCTGCACCTGGCAGACTGGCAGCTAAGCGGATTATTGGCAGGTGGATTGTATCTTGCATTGACCTTTGCTATAGGTTGGCGAGTAGGGAGCTTCTCAAAGGGCTAAGGGCTCATTCCACCCAACATACCGCTGCCCCTGTGGCTGGTTCCAGGGATTTCACTGTCCTGGAGGTCAGCACATACCTTCATTTCCCATTGCCACATTGACCTTGAATCATGCTAGGATGCAGGATTTGGGGCCTCTTTTCTCCAGTCTTTGTTCCCAAAATAGGGAGTGTGTGTGCCTTACCCCTCCTCCCGGAGAACTGCTATGAGTCTGCCAGAATGTGGATAGAACACCATATCCACACCACTAGAAAAACTGGTTACTCATCTGTAGCAGTAGATCTAGGAATGGTATACGGTGTTCATCCACACAAACCCACCTGACCTCCCCTGGCAAGAGGCACACTGATTCTGCTTCCAGCCGGCAAGATCTGACGTCATGGGGCAGTGCCGGGGAGTTACCACCCAGGTGGGAGGAGGCAGCTTGAAGATATTCTGGCTGAATTTAAAGGGAAAGGATACTGCCAGAGTGTGGATGAACACCATATACCACTCCCAGAACTACTGCTACAGGTGAGTAACCTGTTTTTTTTATAGCTCACTACCTTAGTAGGATAATCAGTAAATGAAATGAACTCACCTCAATGGTATATTTTCCCATAGACCATACCCACTTACCAATCATTTATTCATGGTTGGGCCTTTTCACCATTGAAATTGATCCATTGATCCATCCCTAAGTAAGACTAAGATGGCGGCTATGCTGGGCTAGCCGTTGGACTGCTATTGCTATAGTTCGTTTTTGCGATTTGTTTCAGTTTATTTCTGATTGCTCGTTTTGTTTTGTTTTGATTTCGATGACGCTTTATGACTATTTTATATTCCGTTTAGCTTGTCAGTTTGTTTATCGGCACGACATTTTTACATTTGGAATCCAGAGTCTTTGGGTTCAGACCTGGCGCCCCTCTGAACTTTGAATTTTGTTGAAGTTTGACCTATGGAAGGTATTGAGAGCTTTTTGATTACTGGACGGCTCTTTGTGAAGTGCGGTTGGGAATATTCGATGAGCACAGTGGATTGATTCTTGGAAGTGAGCGGCTGCAGATTATTGGGGATTCTTATTGTTCGACTGAACTGGAGCAGTGGGGGGGCATTGTTGTTGTCCCCCTTTCTGCTTTGCCTGCTGTTTTGGTCATTGGAACTGTGTGTGGCTACTATTTTTGCTTAGTCTCGATATGGTTAGCATTTGAGCGCTTTTGCCGATGCTCATATTGACTACCTTGCTGCAGTCCATTGGAGCCGTGGATGTGGATGTTCTTCAAGCAAGTCTTTTTTGCTGGAATCTGTGTGTTTTGAAATATTCTACTAGGAAGCCGTTTTGTGTCCTTGCTTATTGGGCGACATGGTCTACCTACCTGGACCCCTTGGCTTTATTGTGTGCTATTTAGCTGATGGCTCACGAGGGGTTGGGATTGGGGCCTGCTGAGAGCTGACCCTTGTCCCATTCCCTAGACTCTGAGTGGAATCAGTCGAAGGGCTGATCCGGTTGGAGTTGTAGCGGTGGTCACCACTATTGCCCGGTATTGCCTCTGGGTCAATTGATTTGACGATGTGGCTGATACATTTTCTTCTTTTTGACTTTTTGTCTTCACCGAATTCCTTATATTGGGAGCTTTGTTTGGTATCCTGGCTGTTGGAACATTCTAAGGATGTGGGTCCAGTACTGTTTGACTTTTGAAGAAGTGCAAAATGTGGTTGGAAGAAGATTCCACAAGATAAGTGCCCGTGGACTAAATTGTTGCTTTCCTGAATTAAAAAAAAAAAAAAAAAAAAATGTTCTTAGTGGTTTATAGGACTTTTGGCGGTCCTGGTTAGGGTCCCATGCAATGGGGAGGGGAGGGATTAGCTAGACGGCTGGTCCTTTCCTCTCTCCTCTATTCTCCTTGTGAGGTCGGCCGAAGGACCTTCTCTCCCCTGGTGTAGTAGCAGTGGGTCTCTATCCTTATTGACTGGCCAGTTCTTGTGATCTGTTATTTGTGTTAATTCTGTTTTATTTAGGTGCTGATGTATTGATTTACTGTACTATTTTGTATTTAATTTTTAGAATTTGTGTTATTTGGTTTTTTGTCAGGGAAAATTTTAAGCAGTGAGACTGTTTGATTTTAATTTATTTTCCACCCTTTCGGTCCTGTGAGAGAGTTCCGGCGGGTGGTTTATTTATTTTTCCCTGTATATATTTATTGCATTTTATTTTTTGTTGTAGTTGTTATAGTTGTTTTTACTTTTTGTCTCGTGGTCGTGAGATGACTGTGGGACTTAGAGTAATTTTTTGGGTGTTTAATTGCTTTATTATATTATTGTTTATTTAGTTTTATGGTGGGTGGTTGTGTTTTATATTTGTAGTTTATTTGTTTTATTTGGTTTTAATTTTATAGCAGCTTGATGTGTCTGCCAGTTCCACTTGTTGTCCGCTACTCGACCTCCGCTCTCCGCACCTTCCGCCCCTTTTTCTCCCCCCCTTGCCACCTCAGGTTTATCACTGTTGTCGGGCTTTGGGGATTGTGCGAAGGGGGAGAGTGAGGCGAAGGGCTTGAGGGTGTGGACAATGGAGTAAGCGTTGCTCTCCCATTCGGGTGGTAAGGCCTCAAAGACGCCCTGGGGCGAAATGGGTTCTGGAGCGTGGTAATCCCATTCTAGTTCCTATACCCAAGGGCACCTCTTCTTTTAGAGGGCAAGTGGTCGGGACAGCTCATCACCCTCGCTCCAACTCGGGCGCTGTTGTGCAATGCCAGATCTGTCTGCAATAAGACTCCTCTTATAGCGGACTTTGTTGCGAGGGCAGATCTGGCTTGCATTACCGAGACCTGGTTGGATGGGAATGTGGCCCCAGTTTTAGAGGCCGCTGTTCCCACCGGGTTCTCAGTTATACACGCCTGAGACTGGATCACGGGGTAGCGGTCTGTTTCAAGACGAGTTGAGGTCTAACTGAAGTTTCAGTTGAGGAGGCCAGATCGTTTGAGTGCACTGTGATAGCTGGGGTGGGGTGCAGGATTGCTCTCATCTACCGTCCACCCGGGGATGAGAAGCTTTTCCTGCAGGAAATGGCAGATTTCGCTGCCGACATGGCCTTGGAATCCCCCAGATTGATGGTGCTGGGCGATTTCAATGCCTGGGTCGACGACGAATCTTCGCCTTTTGGTCAACATTTCCTCCAGGTGATGTCATCTCTTGGCTTCACTCAGGTTGTTTCCACAGCTACTCACAAGGGAGGGCACTCTCTTGATCTGGTCTTCCTCCTGGGGATTGAGGCTTCTGACTTGGTGGTGGAACCAGTCGGTTGGTCTGACCATTACTCAGTTGGATTCAACTTTGTGGCCCCCCTGGGTAGGTCGGCCCCTGTGGAGATGGTCAAATACCGTCCATTGCGGGATGTCATCCCTGAAGACCTGTTGGCTGTTATTGACCTCTCGTTGTGTGACGAATTGTGCTCTGATCCTGAGCAGCTGGTGGTGGCCTATAATGGGGCCATCTCAGATGCCCTGGACCAGATAACTCCATTCTGTGTTCGCCCTCTTCCGCGCCCGGCCCTGCCGCCCCTTGGTTTGATGGGGCGTTGAGAGCGCTGGGTGAGGTTAGGGCGTAGGTTGGAGCTGCCGCTGGAGGGAAGACTGCCTTGATGCTCTACTTATCTTATTTTGCTAGAGCATTACAAGCTCTATCAAACTGAAATTTCCCATAAGAAGGCAGAATTCCTGTCCAGGGAAATCTCTGTCGCTTAGAATCAACCGGCTCAGCTCTTCAGAATTGTTGACAGACTGTGCAGCCCAGCCTGTCAGCAATTCCGTCGAGTTTTTACGCAGGTTGACGGTGAGGACATCACTCGATTCTTTGCGAATAGGGTGGAAGGCATTCGGAGGCAGTGTCCCCAGCCTCACTCTATCGTTGTTGCAGTTGATCGGGGTGTTGTCCCAGAGCCCGGAGTTTCCTGGAGCTCCTTTGATCTTCCTGACCTCGTGGAGACTATGAGGATTGTCTCTGAGATGCGCCCAACTTGTTGTAGTTTGGATCCGGGCCCTACTTCCTTGATTTTAGGATGTAGTGAATTTATTGGCCCGGTCCTTGTTCGGATAATTCGGTGTTCTTTGGAAATGGGAGTTTTCCCTAGCTCTCTGAAAGAAGGGGTGGTGACTCCCCTCCTGAAGAAAGCTTCCTTAGACCCGAATGATTTCGCCAACTACCGTCCAATCTCTAACCTCCCTTTTTTGGGGAAGGTTATTGAAAAGGTTGTGGTGGCTCAACCTGACAACCATTTGACCATGCATAGTTTATATGAGCCTCTCCAGTCGGGTTTTCGTAAGAGGCATAGCACCGAGACTGCTCTGGTTTGGGTGCTCAATGATCTCGTGATGGCGAGAGATCGGAGACACCGTTCTATCTTGGTTCTCCTTGATCTATCATCAGCTTTTGATACTGTGGACCATGGGGTTTTGCTCGAACGTCTGAGGTCCATCTGTGGGCTCTCAGATGTTGTCCTCAGATGGTTTTCATCTTACCTCCTGGGGAGAACTCAGAGAGTGGTTTCCGGTTTACATTCATCCGGGGCTGTCTCTCTTTCTTGTGGGGTACCTCAGGGTTCGGTGCTCTCTCCCATGTTGTTCGCAGTATATATGCTACCCCTCGGGGACATTGTAAGACGGTATGAGCTGAGGTTTCATTGTTATGCCGATGATACCCAGCTCTACCTGTCTTTTGCACCTGACCAGGTTAGTGCTATCTCGGTGCTGAATAACTGCCTCGCTGATATCCAAGACTGGATGAATATCAGTGGATTAAAGTTGAACCCGGAAAGACCGAGGTTATGGTGGTGGACCCTGGTCACAGGGCTGAGGGTCAGGGATGGGTCCCTCTGGATTAGCTCTTGGGTAGACCAGATCCCACCTCTGAACGGGTGCGTAACCTGGGTGTGGAGCTTGACACTGGTTTGACCCTCCGTTATCAGGTGTCTGCAGCAGTCAAGACTTCATTTTTCCATCTTAGAAACATCTCCAGGATTAGGCACCTGGTTCCACCAGGTGATTTGCCGGTTTTGGTCCACGCCTTTGTGACATCACGTCTTGATTATTGCAATTCCCTGTACCTAGGGCTTGCTGGGGTTGAAATCCGCTGCTTGCAGCTAGTGCAGAATGCTGCAGCACATTTGTTGACTGGGGTGTCTAGAAGATCTCACATCACCCCTGTGCTGTGCACTCTGCACTGGCTGCCTATACAGTGGCGGATCACCTTTAAAGTGGGTCTTTTGACCTACAAAGCCCTACATGGCTTAGGTCCCGACTACCTGAAAGAGCTTCTGGTGCCTTACGCTCCTCTGAGACAGCTCCGCTCAGCTGACGAGGGGTTGCTGGAGATTCCGAGGGTGAATTTGAAGTCCTCTGGAGCCCGTGCATTTGGCTTTGTGGCTCCCACCCTTTGGAATTCTCTGCCCCGCCAGCTCCAAGAAAGTACAACTGTGGATGGGTTTAAGAAGGCCTTAAAATCATTTTTATGGATTCAGGCCTTCTCTGTTGTATTTTAAATCATTTTATTTATTTATCTGTTGTATTGTTACTGTTGTCTTTGATTATGATAAATGTATGAAGACTGTACAGCGCCTTGAAATATTTGAAAGGCGCTTAATCAAATAAATTTTATTATTATTATTAAATATCCATAATTCGTTTCCCATATATGATGGCAGCCAAGTAGGGTATTATGACCCCAGCTAGCTGCCTATTAGGATTTTTTACCCCAGCTAGCTGTCTATTAGGATTTATGAGCTCAACTAGCTACCAATTTGGGTATTATGACCTCAACTAGCTGCCAATTAGGGTATTATGACCTCAACTAGCTGCCAACTAGGGTATGATAACTTAAACTGGCTACCAATTAGGGTATTATGACCCCAAGTAACTAATTACACCGAAGTAAAATATTACGAACAGCTGAAGAACACACTAACACCCAATACAAACTTACCAAGCAATGCTGTCCATCAGAACTAACACATATACCACTCCATATCTCTCAACTGTACGACATTATGAGGAACAGTTCCTTATTTTACTTCACAAAAGCCCCCTGTTCCACATTGAGAGGATTTGTTCCACATTCAGTGTTAAGATTTGGAAGCCAAAATCCATAGTTAATAGTGTGAAAAATATATTATTCAATTAACAATATGCTTTGTGAAAATAAAGGCACACATTTTAACATTGTTCTGGACTTCTTATTTAAAGATTTGATTAACCGTTCTAGATTTTGTCTATTAATTCCTCATTTGCAGAGGCAATGTTCCACATTTGGGGAATGAAAGGTTGAGAGGTATGCATACCACTACACTATAGAAACACATAGGACATGGCAAAAAGTGTCCAACATCATGTATTGTATAAAACAAATGAAGGCAAAATATGGTATATGAAAAAATAATACCATCTCAGGGTTGAACAAGATCATAAATGCCACTCGCCCTTCGGGTTCGTGGCTTTATGGCTTGTTCAACCCTGGTATTATTTCCCCACACTTTGAAGTAAAGTATAAGAAAAATACACTACCTGTTATATAGAGAATACATTATGGCAAAGGAACTGCCCTGGATTCAAACCCTCATACTGTAGCTTGGATTGTCTGCTTCCTAGATTTGTGTTGCCACAGGAGCTGCCATTCACTTCAGAGCAGTCTGCTGGCATGCAGCTATGAAAGCAGGCCAGCAACCAAGTGATCAGGGCATCGAGTCTGAGTAGGAACCTTGCAGTTTTATTTTCATACAGTACATGGGCCGGATGCTTGGATGCCCATCTAATCCCTGTAAGGGTGCTGAAAAGTATGGTGGAGGAGTCCACCCCTAATTGCACAAAAGTGAATCCAGTAAACAGATGAGAAAGACTCTGACTCAAAAAAAAGTGTTAACACATAAAATTGATTTTATTTATCACTAGTTTAAAGTGCCGCCTCCTAGTTGTCACTGACGATGTTTCGTGGCCCTAGGGCCACTTCCTCAGGGCCAGTGGTGGTCTGTCTATATATTAGTTTACCTGCCCAACTTTTGAACAGGTCTATTGCTTTTTTTTTTAATCTTATCGGTAACTTGAGCTGTCCTGTCTGGGACACTTCTTGCAGTTTTAAAGTAACGTAGGCCTAAACTGCCTTATATGTACAATCCTTTTTCATTTTACACAACCGCGAGTGACTGTTGAGCCACTACCCTGCCCAAATCTGTTTTTATTTTCAGCATCAAATTAGAATTCAGATTCTGGCAGGAACTCCGTCTTTTAAAATGTTATTTTAATGTCTAATTTCACTGAAGTGGTGATCAGTGGTGTCAGTGAGTTAGAACACCCCAAAATTATTTACTTTTCTACATCCTCATTGCCCTACTTTACCCATTTCCACAAGACAACTTAACCAGCACAGCCCTCATGCAGCTCCCAGGCCAATTGCCATCTAAACTGCAAAGAACTGTTATTAGGCAACCTATATTTTGCAGTTTAGGATGGCAGTTGGTCTGGGAGCTGCGAGGCTGTGCTGGTTGTTGTCTTGGGGAAATGGGTGAAAGACTGCAATAGGGATGTAGAAAAGTATATAATTTGTTTAAGCAATTTAGCAGTATTTACTTTAGACAACAACCAGTCAAGGACTTTGCTGAGGCTGTATCCCTTGCATTGGGGGGTCAGTGTTACTGGGGGTACCACCCGGATACCAGGGATAACTTTTGGGTATCTGGTGTCAGCTGGTATGCAGGACCCAGCTAAGGGATTTTTTCCCTGATTCATCAGATGGGAGGGAAGCTGGGAGATAGCAGGATACTGAAAGGGATGGCTTCTCAAACAAGGAGCAGGGAGAGATCAAGGTGTTTGTGTGGGGGTTAGGAGCGGGTGGTCAGGGTGGGAGAGAGAGATAACGACATTGCGCTAGTGTGTGGGGGGGGGGTGTTTTTTTTAGACCCATGAACTGGGGTGATCAGAATGTAGCAGGAAGAGGAAAGGAATATTATTTCAACCAGAAGCAAGGCGGGGGAACAAAGAGATCGAAATACAATGGGACTGAATAAGGAACTTTTTTTTTAACCAGTTGCTTGAAGGGGAAGCTGGGAAGGATAAGGATGCAGCTAGAAGGGTAAAGTGTCTTCTTTATTATTGGTGGTCCATGTGGTGGGGGCAGGAAGGTACCCAGTACAATGGGGAAAACCTGGGACAGTTTTTTCATCCAGTGATACCAACGGCATCACATTAATCTTTAGAGACAGGACTTTTTTGTTTGTTTTGTTTACACACATGGGGATAAGCCTTTAGTGCCTGAGTAATCTTTGTTTGCAAGCTTTGGGATGAGTTTCTGGTGCTGGTGGGGTGTTGTGTGTGTGGTTGGGTGGGAAGGGTGGTAATTTAAAAGAAAATGTATGCGCTGATATTCTCAGGGACATATTTCTAAATGAATGTGTCATTAAGAATACCAGCTCATGCACATTAACAAGACTGCTTCTACCCATGTGGTATATCATCTTATTTTATGAGTTATTTTATACTGTTTATGACAGCCCCTTTCCTTGAAGAAAGGGGGTAGTGGTGTGATACTTGCTGTGCCCATTTGGGAGTAATGTCTTGAAATCATGTCTCAACTGGGTAGTGGGCATGTGCAGAGAGTAGAGGGAGAGGTGTAGGATGACAGAAAGGCAAAGTAAATGGAAGTAAGAGGCTCATCAGCCCTGGCGGTGGATGGTAGCACAGTCTGAAACTGCACCTGATGCCAAGAAGCTAGCTTAGCATGTTGGAGGAGAGAGAATGCCAGAAGTGAGCTGAGTGCTGTCATGGCCAGATACACAGGGTCCATTATGTTCTCCAGGAGGAAAGCTAATGAGGCAGCTCATCCAACCACTTGGGTCTGTCCATGGATCCCGATGTGACAGTTTCAGAGGTTGTCTGCTCCAATACACAGAGTGACAATTGGTCAATACCTTGGATTTACAGCAAGGTAAGGACGTACAGCAGGTTCCTGGTCAGACCAGGATGGGGCTCTATCCCCAGATGCCCTGTCTCATGTAATTGGAGGGAATGGAAGAGTTAAACCAGATCCAAGGGAGGCATTCAGAGGGTTTTCCAAGAAAGGGCAGGGATCCCAGGTGGCATCCCCTCAAGGTGTGTGTTCTGGGCCTGTGGGCCTAAATGGGAGGCAAGAAAAAAGGAATTCAATGGCGAAAGATGGGCTGGAGTTGAAGAAAGCCAGAGGTGAATGGATACTAGAGCAGCTGTCTGTGGTAAAGGGAGTGGCACCAAAGAAAGGTAGGAAAAATCTCCTTATGGTCTGGGAAGGGCCCTGTAGTCCAGATGTTTGATGGTCATTCGAGGCTACATGAGTGGAAAACTCCCTGGAGGGTGGAATGTGATGTGCTGCAGCAAGAGAGTGGTACTTTGGCAGATGTCAATGATGCCAGGTGTACATAAGGCATCGGAGGTGCTGCAGGGTTCATGAACAGTTGCCAGAGGCTGGTACAGCTAGTTACCAGAAATACCTGTAGGCTTATCGTGTCTATGAGCATATTATTTAGCCAATCACTAGTCATCTAGAAATTCATTGAGGTTTCTAAGAATCCAGAAGAGTGGCTAAGGTGGGACCAGGGAAGTGTCCAACTTGGTGACTTCGGTTTGAGAGTGCTAATGGGATCAGCAAAGTCCAGGAAAAAAAAAACACAAAAGGTTAAGATGTGGCTGCAATAGTGAAATAACTGAATACACATTGGAGTAACATAATTACAGTACTTAGAAGATAATCTATCTGGTTTACGTCCCTGTGCTCAGTATGAATGTAACTGTTGTACCCCATACCCAAGATGCCTCAGCGGGGGAGTCAAGAACAGCCCGCTGTGTGTCCATGTGGTCATTTCACATCTAAACCTGGAGTCTGTCTCAGCTGTAATTTAGGGAGAAGAAGGGTTAAACAAACTGGTGTGATTGCTTGCAAGGGGCTCCTGGCAAGAATAAATTCCATCAAATCTCCTTAAGGCAAAGGCGTGCCCTGGGCCATGACCACCCTAATCAGGCCCATGAAGCCCAGTCAGGGAGACTGGCAATGATTGAAATGGGAAGTTCTATGTGCATGTCCAGATCAGTCTTTTTCTCAACCCAAATTAATCAAAAACTGTGAAACTGTTTCAAACGTATACAGGAAAGTAAGTAACACTACCCTGTGGAGTATGTGTCACTATAACTGATTGGGTTCCTTATACACACAGATACCAATACAGAAACATAAAAATGTATGAGCATATAAAGACGTGGGGTCCATCCAGTCTGCTCTGGAGTGCTACCCTGATACTACTGCTGTTTTATCCTCCCATTTCTTCCCTATACTACGTCCTTTGAAACCAGACTATTTGAAACAGTCAGTGGTGCCCACATTGACTACTGTGCTAGGCAGGCTATTCCACTTATATGCTTCTCTTTCTGTGTGAAGAAGAACATTTTTATGTCCTTTTTGAATTTGCTCACACCAGTTTTTTGTTTTTATGTGTTTTTCTATCTCCGAGCTTAGCGATTGAGTCTGGTGACCATTCAACTCTGACATCTTATCTAGACCCCAGGGAGCCCTGCTTACCTGCCCCATGGGGTAACTCTCATAGCAGACAGCGGAGGGTGGACCCCCCACACAGTCTAAATCCAGTGGCAGTTGGGATTTGTTATGTTAGGGTGGGCTGTGCAGGACCCCAATGTACCAGCATTATCCTGCTGTGCAAAAAGGGCTTTTCTCCCGATCATAGTCCTCCCTGAGACACTGGGTTATGAATACATGACTAGGTACACAACTGGCACCTACGCTGCAAAGCTCTCTGCATCTCTCCTCCTGCAACAGTACCTGCTGAGCTCGTACCATCTGGGCACCCCCGGGTGGCTTTCCAGCAACAGTGATCAGACTGCAATCCATCCGGAAGAGGAGAGCTTCCTCCGGGATGCTCAACCCTCCTCCCCCGGATGGCCTTCCATGATCCAGGCTTGTTCCCAAACCCAGGTGGTCAGGTTTGCAATCAGGAATGTATTGGCTTGCCCCCACCAATTTAAGGTTATGGCCCCTTGTGGTCGAATACTTATTCAGTTGGAAAATTCTGAGTGGTCAACCCTACTGTATCCTTGCAAACAGCTGAAGGTCACTGCCACATCATCCATCTCCTAGCTGGAATATGATATACTGTAGGATCAATGAACTTACTATACATAATTGTTGGCACATTACCTTTTTTTCATATAAGTGTCTATCCTCCTTCATCCAGGGGGTGGTTGCCTCAGCCCGATCCCCAGTCCCTCCATGTTTGCTTTCTGCCTCCACTGGTGTGTGTCTAGTCCTCATGGTTTCTCCCCACGAGTTCCCCTCTCATGGCAGGGTCAAGGGGGGAAGGCTGTCTCCCCCCCCAGCACATCAAATCCGAGGCAGACCAGGTCACTTCAATGGACGATGGAGTGAGGACGGAGACAGCTGGGCCTGGCTTCATGAAGTCCCTCAATGTCCATTTTCCTCCTGTTTTTTTGTGTCCATCCCTTCTGCAGAGTGTAGGACTCACACATGGAAGTGTTCCCATCCTATGTATCCCCACAGGTTCCTCCCATACTTTGTCTCCCTGACCTTCTCTATCCACAGGCCTTCTCCTGGGGGCAGCTGAGGCCAGGATGACAAGCCACCCCTTCCCTGGGAGAGGAGAGCAGTCCCTCAAATACTCAATCCTCTCCCTCCCTGGCCGACCCCCCCATGACTTGAATCTGTTCCTGAACCCTGGTCACCATCATGGCAGGAGGTAAGGCGCATTGCAGTGCCTTAACCCTCCACACCATTGGACTGGCTTTGGCATATTACCTTTTAATTATATTTATCAATAACCTAGGCATACAGTAGATGACTATGCATTCAATTATGTTTTTTATATCCTGCTTGCCTTGTGCTTTGACCTTGAATATCCTTTCTGTTGTATGTCTCCTTGGATCCTCTGGAAAATGTATTTATTTATTTGAATTTTGATGACTGGGTTGCCCCACTGAGACAAGACAGTCCCTTTTTCAGGGGCGACCTGGAATTAGTAACATACTGTAGGTGAATAAAATATACAACATTTACAGAAAGCACATCAAATATAAGGTATTGCACATAAGTGACTATTTTGGTGTGTGTCCAATTTTAAAATAAATTAATTATTCACCATGCTTCATTGATGTACTTGTAAATTCGGTGAGACCAGTAGCGCTAGAAACTCCCGACTCATTGATCACGATGAGCCATTACACATTGCTCCAAGGAAGCACCTCATCTCAAACCTGGAGGGATCACAGGTCATAGTTTTTTATTGTTTTATTTTTAGTCTTTGGTAACCGGGTTAGGCCCACTAGGCACAAGTGCCTGTTTTCAGGGGTGACCTGGGGGCACTGGGGGGGTTAAGTGACTTGCACAGAGTCACACAGTACACATTGAAAAGTAAATCAGTCTACACTAAACCCCAGTCTGTGTGCACACAAAGATTACCAATTGTGCTGAAATATGTAGGATGTGGTGGGCTGAGGACTATGTTTACAGTAGACCTGAGTTTGAATAACACATTTAGTTTGTGAGCTAAGGCAGGCTTCAAACCTAAGTCTTCAGGATGGAAAGGCTTCCTACCCACCCACTCCCTGTCCACACTTTTTCAACTGATGAGAATTTGGAGACTTACTTGGACCAAGGCCTATGGAAAAAAGCAGCAACATACACAAGCAGGCTGGCTAGCGACAGCCACTTTAACACATCTGGAATGTGATTAGTGTCTGAGTCTGTAGGATCTTCAATTTTGCCTATCCCCTGAGTCCTTTCTTCCAGTAGTGCAAAGGATGAAATGTTCCAGGAACCAATTAGTGTCATTCCTGCAGTGGTAGCAATTGAAGTAAACAGAAACCCTGAGGTAAAGTTTGAGGTATGATTAGAGAAATCCACCCTGTTAGATTCCTGGCTGATATGCATGTTGCTTGGCATGTGGATAGGCGAATCTGTCCAGGACTGGTTTGTGAGGTTGTGGTTACCACAGATACTGTTGAAGTTCATAGGGATTCTAAGGCTCACTATTGCCATGGCGGTCAAAGACACTGACATTGTAGCACAGCCAATGCAGAGAAAAGTCTTGCTGCCAACCTGATCCACAAATATGGTTGCTGGGATTGTAGCCATCACTTTAACCACCCCAACCCCAGTAGAGGCTAGAGTGGCTGCAGCGTTACTTTGAAACCCAACGGACTTCAAGATGGTAGAAGCATAAAATAAAATGGTAGGCTGCCCTGTAGTCTGCACAAAGAAGACCAGAAAAATTCCAATCAACATCCGGGCCCTCATATTGTCTTTTGAGCGAAACAGATCTAAGACATTATACTGATTTTCTGCTTTTAGAGAGGCTCTGATTTCATCCAGTTCATCACTGATGTCTGCAGATGCCCGCAGCTTTTTCAGTACCTTACTAGCTGCGTCACTATGGCCTCTCTTAATTAGAAATCGAGGACTAGGTGGAAGGTGATACATTGTAATGGCCTGAATGACGGCTGGTGGGATTACTAGGCCAAACATGAACAGCCAGCCTTTAGAAATGCTGGCCAGTGCATAATTAGAAACATATGCTACGAGGATACCAACTACGATCATGAGCTCATTTAAGGAAACCAGCAGTCCTCTTCTGTGCTGTGGGGCAATCTCTGCTATGTAGACACAGGTTGCAATGGTAGACAGTGATATGGCTATCCCAGTAATTACACGGCCTACTATTAGAATTCCATAAGATACAGAGAATATCAAAATTAGGCTTCCCAGTACAAGCAGACATGAGGTTGCTATGATAGTAGTCCTTCTTTCATATCTGTCGAGGATAAACCCCCCAATAAGGGAAGCTGCTAAAGCCCCCAATAGGAGTGCACTGACCACCAGTTCTTGTTGTTGACAAGATAATCCTTGCGAGCCATGTAACTGGAGAAGGGCTCCAGATATGATGCCCAGTTCATATCCGAGAAGAAGTCCACTGACAGCAGCAACTGATGATGAAAGCACAGTGAAGGGAGCACAGCCTAGAAGAAAAACACACAAAAGTAATTTTAACCTAATTGCTTTTACAATTCCCAGTATCAGCATTTTTTCTACTAGTTATTTCTGACATAACACACTGTAACACCATTGGCACATTATAGGACTTAAACATCCACAGACCTTTACTTCAGAGGATGGTCATATAATAGGACTTCAGCATGTCTTTGTTATTGTTTTAATATTTGTAGTGTTCCTTTTAACTGGTTATCAACATGTTGGTTCTGCAGCAAAGAACTATATGTGTGTGTGTGTGTGGGGGGGGTTATGTGGGTGTGGTGGGTTGTGGGGGTTGCTGTTACACTGAGGTAGGCTTATATTCAGGTACGTGACATAATGGTGTTATAGTGTGTTTGTTTCCAAGGGTGGGGGCTATATCTGGACAGTCCCTTTCCCCGCCTGTGATCTGTCACAAGGCACTGGTTGACCACAGCTCTGGGGTTGTAATGGCAACCAGTCCCCTAAAGTTATTGGCCACCACATGGTCTGCTTCCATATAGGAAGAGCTCAAATGACAAAAAGAAATCCTGAAGAACCAAAGTAGGAATCACCACGACCAGGACATTGTAACCATCTATCAGTACCCCCTCCTCCGCTCCGAGAACAAAAAGACAAGGATACATTTGTGGAGATCATTCCGGTCTGTGTCTTGGGCACTGGAGGGGTATTACCCCATGCTAAAAAGGAGGTTTAAAACTATACAATCTGGCCTAGGATCTTGGGTTGCAGTGGAAGTTATGGCCGGTGTCACCATGTGTACACCCTATGCCATGTACTTTAAGGGGCTTAGGAGGGCAGGTAACTAGTCTGGGCATGCATGTTAACGATGAGTAAGTGGTGAGGCAGCCCCACAGACAGGCTCTGAACTGGGACCAGCAGTTGGGCACCCCCCCCCGACTGAGTACCTCAGGCTCTGCCCCAGCTAACTTGGATGTATCGTCCTGCAGTGGGCCCTTTGGCTCCCACCATGGGAATCACCTCCATCTACCCCAGTCAAGGTAAGATTTAGCAACAGTTTACTGCATTCATATACTTGCATTAATGCGGTGAAACTTAAGGCACATTACTCGATCCGTGCTCAGCCCAAGCATTCCTCCTCCAAGTAGCCCCCTGGTGCTCGGTGCCTCAGCCTCAACCCCACACTTCATTCCCAGCTTCCCTTTTTCCTTAGGATCAAAAATATGTAAGCTCATGGTGGGATACTGGGATGCATAGGGAGAGGCATCACCAGTAGAAAACAGGAAGTTGTTATCCCTCTGTACAGACAGCTGGTGAGACCCCATCTGGAGTACTGTTTGCAGTTCTGGAGACCCAATTTCCGCAAGGACATAGACAAGATGGAAGCCGTCCAGAGGAGGGCAACTAAAATGGTGCAGGGTCTGCACCGGGAGACATATGAAGAGAGACTAAAGAAGCTTAATATGTATAGCCTCGAGGAAAGGAGGGAGAGGGGGGACATGATAGAAACTTTCAAGTACCTCAAGGGAATCAACAAAGTCCAAGAGGGTAGCATCTTTCAAAAAAAGAGGTGTGCAAGAACAAGGGGGCACAATTTGAAGATAGAGGAGGGCGGCTCAGAGGTAATGTAAGGAAGTATTTTTTCACAGAGAGGGTTGTGGATGCATGGAACGGCCTTCCGGAGGAGGTTGTGGAGTCAAAAACAGTGGTTGAAGTCAAGCATGCATGGGACAGCCATAAGGCAATTCTAGGGAGTGGGGGTAGAAAGAAGTAGGCTGCTGGTTAACTAGGATCTGCAGCTTATCCACTAGGCAGGGAAATGGGCAGACTGGGTAGGCCAAGTGGTCCTTATCTGCCGTCAAATTCTACGTTTCTATGAATCCTGCAAAGAAGAAAAACATAAAAGTAACTGACCGATTTGTTATTCCAAAACTCTTTGCGCTACTAGAGCTGGCATGCATCAAACTGCACATTGCTGGATTGCAGAGCTCTGCAGAGTGAGGCTGTGTAACATGCTTGGAAATACACAGTTTCCAACTGCACCTGTGTGCCCCCCATGGAGCTTTCCGCAGGTGTGGTGATAGTCAGGGATGTGGCAGAATACCGGACACTGGGCTTCTTGGAGGCCCAGTCCAGCAAGGCAAAGCAAGCTTATTTGTACAGTGTCCTACTGTATCTCAAAGGCTCTGAAACTTCAAAGTCACAGTATCAACAAAATACATGAATACATTCAAAAATAATCAAATCTAAGCTACAGAGTGGATCCCCCACACAAGACCTGCTGGGGATCTCATGGGATACAACAGTTGGAGCTGCAGTATCCTTATCACAGGAGGTATTCATTTTTGGAAAAAAAAAAATCCTGTATTCATTGGGCCTGTGCCACCCAGCCGCCCATCACAGCACAAAGCAGGGCTGGTCATGGGCCAGCAACTTTCTGATGTGAGTGCCACATGTAGTGCCTATTCCCCTGTCAAACCCCTAACCTGTTCACCTGAATAGTTGCATGGAATGACCTAAATGGGGTGGGTCAATGTGCAGAACTGGAGGAGGCGGACTGGTGCATGCTGCAAGGGCCTCTCTGGTTCCAATTCATGGCATGTGGTTGTACTGGGCCCAAGGTTTCATACATAAAGCCTACAGTGCCCAGTACTGTATCAGCATTTTTTCAATACCACATGTTTGTGAGGGAATTCTACCAATCTTATGTATTATTTATTTGAGTTATACAGCTTATTCTGGTTTTCTCTGTCTCTCTCCCTCCCTCCCCCTCTCCTGTGTTTACAGGCTACAGCTGGAAACAGCATAATGTTATTTATCATAAGTTACCAGGACTTTGCTTCTCTGCCGATATTCAGTTTTTGACTGGACTAGCTAACAGCTCAACTGGCAGCAATGGCTTCTGTCTGGCCAGTCCCTCAGCACCTAAATCTCTTTCCCTCTCAGCCCGTATACTTTGATTTCTACATCAGTCTAACGTACTGTGCCCCAACAGTCCAAATTGTAATTTATTGTCTGCTATGTGATGAAGTGATGGTGCAATAATTCTGCATCATATTTCTGAGAACCTATACATTGTCTAAACTTAATTATATGCTTTATTTTATTGATCCTTGCTATGGTATTGTAACTCATGTGTGCCTTGGGATGCCATTGAAAACGAAGTTTGCTCAGTTGGCCATGTCCTGTCAATAAACATATTAAAGAACAAACACTAATAAGTCACTGACCTTCTCAGGGAACTCCGTATATAATTTTATTCATATATGTGAACGTTGATGACCAGGAAAGGCACACTGAACCAAGGCTCAGTTTGGGATTAACCCAAAGAGAGGAAGGGTTACAAGAGAAAGTAGTGCAGGTGACACATGAAAAGCTATATTAAACATACACCATATGATGCTCAGAAATACAGATACAAAATGTACAGCATGGTTCAACTCTCACAAGCAAGTCAGATCTGACAGGCATGGTAAATAATCAGAAGTTGATGGAGAAGTCACATGATGTCTGCCTGAATAGGTGCACTTTACTGAGCTCCCGCACTCGTATCCTTTAAAAACTAATTTCTACTAACCTTGAGCATTGGTTGCTGACAGTCTCACAAAACCTGATCACTCAATACTATCAGTGGTGTTTTTATGCTGGTATGGAACCTGAAATGAAGGATTCTCTGCCACGGCATACCTCGCCGACAACACCGATGTGGGATGAAGCAGCCAAGCTGGCCAAAGTGCAGCAAACAGGCACAACTACCCATGCGAGCTCCCAGGCTACCCTCACAGAGGAAAAGTTTCTCAAGGGTTTGAATCCTCTGAAAGAAATGCTGGTCGGTCTGGCAACTGATGTAAAATCTATGCAGCTTTCTCTTGAACAGCTTTCCCGTCGCACTGGAGACAACAAGGCTAGAATTTCCTCTCTTGATGATTGGAGAGCCCACATAGATCCAGAAATGTCAGCGATGCGGTACAGGCTGAAGAAAGTGGAAGAAAAACTAGAGGACCTGGAGAGTCGCTCCCGCAGGAATAACCTCGTAATTTTGGGGCTACCGGAAGGGGAGGAGGGACCGACAGCAACTATACTCATATAGAAGCTGTGTGAAAAAATAGCTGGCCCCTCTCCAAATGGGCCTGTATATATCAATGAGAGAGCCCACAGGTCACTGCGGCCAGTGCCACCCGCAGGGGCTCCTCCCAGACCCCTAATATTCTGACTTCTCAACTTTCTGGACAAGCAATATATTTTGTCTAAAATAAGGGAGTTGAAAGAAGTGCAGTGGGAGCAGAAAAAAACCAGAATCGCCCAAGATCTTCAATACTCTGTTCGACAAAAGAGATCTGCGATACACCCGACAGTGTCCAAGTTAATTGCTGCAAGTATCAAGTATAGAGTAAAATATCCTGCTTCTCTGCAGATTTATTATTGGGATAGCTGGCATAGTTTGAAGAACTAGAGAAAGCCCAAGTCTCCCTGAAAAGCTGGTTTCCCGATCTGTTCAAGTGAAGAGCACCTCGGTGTAAGTTAGACATAGTTGCTTTATTGTGACCGATTTTCTTATTAATGCAGAGTGAACTTTTTCAGCCATCAGTCAGCAGCCATTGAGGTCCCACTGTCTCATTTAATTTTACGCTGTGTATGTCTGGTCTTGAAGTGCACAGAATGACTACTAAGTTTGTCTTCTATTTTACTGGTTGCCCTGTATTAACGTGGATTTAACTCTGCAGTTAGTGCACAGCTCTTCCGGAAATGGAGTGCAGAGATAGTTCTACAGCGTGAAGTGGACTCATTATTGGTACTCCTGCTGATTGTATTCTGTTGGACATGATCCTGTTATGGGACATCCTTTTTGTTTTCAAGAGGGCAATAGTTTTAAGATTATATATTAGTGGACTCCTACTCTTTTGAGAACCCACTAATAATAACAGTGTCTTAATTGACTTATGATTTCATGTTTGAAGAGTAGGACTTATTGTGATCTAGCTAGATAGCGCCATCTAGTGACTCCATTGTTTTAGATTTTTTTCTGTTTCTAGGTAATTTACACAAAAGAACATCTGTAAAAATGTGCTACTTGCTAGTACCCTATATTAACTGAGTTGGTTAGTAATAAGTAGAGATGTGTGAGTCCTGCAGAAACAAAGTTCTACTTTTCTTTTTAAGTGCTGTTTGAACTGGTAGGAGAGTGTGTGTTTCTTCTCTCTCACACACTTTGGGCATTTAAGATGGGGGTGCTGGAGAGAGTGTCTGATTCGGGTGGGATTAGTAATCATCATGACCCAGAAGGGTATGGGGATTCAGTCGTTAGGACTGAGGTTGGTCATTTTATTGTTATGGCTGGTTAGAGTTTTTCAGTTTTATATACTTAGTTATATGTTTGTTGGGAGAGGATTTGGGGGAGAAACCTCAGGGAAATAATCGCTCTTTTTGAGTTCTATGGTCCATATCCAAGAGTTAGATGGCTTCAGTTAGTAAAGTATATGTTTTTCCTACTCTGTTATATTAGTTTATGGTGGCTATGAAATTCATTACCTGGAATATTAGGGGAGCCTGCTCCAAAGTGAAGCGTTACCAAATCCTGAGACACCTGCAATTTTCACAATGTCAAGTCACCTTTCTACAAGAAACACACCTTCTCTCTACGGAGGGGCTTCTCTTTCGTAGACAGATGGTTGGAAAAGTTTTTGCCACAGGAGACTCATTGAACCAAAGAGGAGTGGTGATTCTAATTTTTAAAGGAACTAATTTCACGCTATTACAAAGTATAGAGGATCCCCGTGGCTGATACCTGATGGTGAGGGGTATACTGGATCAATCTGAAATTGTTCTGGGTTGCATATATGGTCCTAATATAGACTCCTCATACTTTTTTACAGACTTACTGACACAGTTGGCCCAGTTTGCCCATCTCCCAATTATTTTACCCGGAGACTGGAATCTTACATTAAACCCAGCTTTGGATAAGATGGGTAGAAGACCATCTGGGCTGTCTCCTGCCCAAGTATCCCTCCAGGAATTAATAGATATGGGTGGTTTTTGTGACCCCTAGAGGGTCCTTATCCCTCTTAACAGGCATACATCTTTTACTCACCAGTCCATAAATCTTTCTCTCAATTAGATTATTTTTTAATTAGCAGGACCCTATTGTCAGTAGTCTCACAAGGAGGGATATTTGCCAGGATGATCTCAGACCATTCCGCTACATGGTTGCAGTGTACTCTGTCTCCCAATATGCCCACAGACAAAATTTGGAAACTTAATAACCAACTTTTAAAAGATGACATGGTGTGTTCAGGGCTTAAAACATTTATCTCCCAGTATATGGAAATTAATGAGGGCTCTATATCAGATTATGATAGACTATGGTGCTCTCTCAAATGCACTCTCAGAGGGGAGCTTATTTGTCTGACTTCCAGATGGAAACGGCAACAAGAGGCCTCACTTCATCTACTTTCTGAGTGTATTGAGCCGTTTGAGAATACTACCTCCTTCAATTTTTCAGTAAGGAAAATAGAACAATTGGCAGTTCTGAGACATCAATATGCAGAGAATTTGAGGGAATGGGCTGAATACTCCATGTTAAAAACCCACTCAACATATATAGACCAAGGTGACAAGGATGGACATCTCCTTGCTCTTAGATTGAGGAATTAGGAGGCTTCCAGGCTAGTACTGTCCATAACATCTCAGCTAGATAATTCTCAGAAAACCATCCCTAGGGAAATTGTTAGTGAATTTGCCTTATACTACGAACAGTTATATAGCCCTCTGGGTAATTCTCCCCCGATGCCCAAAATACAGGAATATCTATCTCATATACCGCTCCCTCAGTTAACCCAGGACCAGCAACATTTTCTGGCAGCTCCTATAATCTGTCAGGAGATCCAAACAGCCATAAGTACCCTTCCTTCAGAAAAATCTCCGGGCCCAGATGGCTTTACTCCCAATTTTTATAAAACTTTCACTGCTGAACTTACCCCTATCCTTCACACACTGTTTTTGTCTCTCTGCAAGAGGGGTGTTTCAGATGTCTCATTAACAGAAGCATTAATAATAGTTATACCTAAACCAGGTAAGGCCCCTGATAAAGCTAATAATTACCATCCCATATCTCTTATGAACTATGATACTAAGCTGTTTGCTAAAATACTGGCCAATAGAATTCAACAGGTATGGGAAGGTCTGATTGGGCCAGAACAGGTGGGTTTTATGAAGGGCCAATCATCAGTTGATCACTTAAGAAAGCTGTCGCATGTCTTTTCCGCTTCCAGGGAGACCAATTTGCCCATGGCCTTGGTCTCCCTTGATGCAGAGAAGACATCTGATAGAGTGAACTGGGATTTTTTGTTTGCAGTCCTGGCCACATTTGGCTTCCCTAGCACTTTTATTAAATGGGTAGAAACCTTGTATTCCTGCCCCAGTGTGAGGATTTACTGTAATGAAACACTTTCTGAAAGGATTTAGTTACATTCTGGTACTCACTAAGGTTGCCCGCTTTCCCCCTTACTGTTTAATCTCTACTTGGAGTCTTTACTTACCCTTCTTAGAACTTCCCCTTTCATACAAAGGATCCCCGTCATGTTACTCGATCTGAGAATTTCTGCTTATGCAGATGACATCCTGCTGCACCTTTCTAATCCTGTAATGTCAGTGCAGGCAGCCCTCTATATCATAAAGGAATTTGGCCAGTATTCCAACTATAAACTAAATTTAGACAAATCAGTAATAATGCCCTTGAATCCTTTGGTTAATAGTAATGATTTCACCCAACTAGGGCTGGTGTGGTCCACCAAACTTAAATATTTAGGTATTACTCTTGCACAATTTTGGGGTCTAATGAAAAAAATTAATTTAGATGTACTGGTCGCTACGCTTCATCGGGATCTACAAAGATGGGTCAGTCTCCCTATATCTCTACAGGGCAGAATTAATATTATCAAAATGAATGTCTTACCCCAATTGTTCTACCCTTTAAACATGTTAAATTTATGGCTCCTTCTGAGTTGGTTTAAAAAAGTGCATAGTATTATCTCGTCCTTTCTTTGGAAGGGTAAAACTCCATGTTGAGTTTATAACCGCTCTGGACTCCCTAAAGATAAGGGTGGTCTTAAGATGCCTAATTTTCTTGTTTATTATTTCACGAGTCATATAGCAAAATATGCTAAATGGCCTAGGGGAGAGGGATTAACAAACAATGCTCAATATGTTCCCCTAAGGCTTCAAATTGAGAGAGTGATGATTGAGAGATCTGGAATTTCCTTAGATAGTTTGCTTTTTATACTACCTAAATGCTTGCCCAGAACGTTCTGGCAGTCGGTTATTTTAACATCTCTGAAAGTGCATACCCAACTTTGTAAACTGTTACAAGTGCCCAATACACTAGATATTTCCCAACCAATTGGAGGAAACCCAAATTTTAGATTGGGGGCCTGTATGCAGAATTCTAGGACTGACACCATTTTATCGGGAAAGACCATCTTGGACCTTCTTACCAATGAAAGTATCCCTCAGAGTCAGGAATTGATGACCCATTTTAATATGCCAGCCCGATCCATCTTTAGAGTGTTCCAGATCTGGCACCTGCTGATTGCATGGTTTGGAGTGGCACCTTGGACTAACTGCCAGAGGGAGCTTTTCCAGCTGTTTCAGATGCTGGCCTGGCATCCCCACTCAGTCTCCCAACTGAATAATGTCATACTTCTTAAAATATCACCCGAGTTGTCAGAACTCTCTGAGACAGGGTGTGGGTTTTGATAACTCCAATGAAGCAGAGACCAGAGACAGAATTTCAGGTTGTGGCCTCAATAATATCTTGAGGACCATTTATTGAAGACAAAAAAAAGAAAATATATAACCAAATCTTAAACATCAGACTATAAAAGAAATCACTTTGGAAAACAAAGGTAGAAAATAAATCCTAGCTCACCAAGAGCATTAGAAAACAACTTGTTCTCTCACATAGAGTGGAAAGGGCTTACTTCAGTTTTCCACCATCATCTATGTACTTTCATCATAGACAGAGAGAAAGGTCCACTCTCCCCCACGTCTCTGTTTCAAATGAGCACTGAAGTTCTTTAAATATTCCCTTGACCATGCATAAATGGTCACCTGACTAGTTTGATCCTCTCCTTTTCTAAAGAATAACAAAATCTACATTAATATAAAATATTGGGGGATCAAACTCAGCCACTCCTTGCATAATAGAGTTTTTATAACAACAGACTTATAGTATTCCCAAATCATGTCCATAAAAGCCTATAATAAAGCGTACATACATAATAGTTCATTATCCTGTAAGGGTTCCACCCACAAGGTGGAGTCAGACTAAGCTTGTACCCTGTAAATAAGGTCTATGTTGGGCCGCTGCCCTCCTAATATCAGACCTGTCTGTAAGCTTGACTCTGGGCTTTAGGTAAGGAGATAAAAACATACTGAAAAATATAGTAGAAAATGTGCACTGAGTCTAAATGTGTATGAAAGAAGTAGGATGGTTATGTTTCATCTAAACGTTTTCTCTGTCTAACTTAACCCTCAGTTGAAGAGCTCTGTAGTTGTTTTGAGGCAGGGGTAACTTCCCGTGTTTATCCTCTAACTTGGACTTAGGGAAGACAGCCCACTCGACGACTCCTCAGAGGTTCCTATAGCCAGTATTTCCTATTCTGAGACTAAGCGTGACTATGACTGACGGTTGCATGGTACACAATTTGGCATACAATCTAATTCTCTCCCGCTCCCTACCCTGACAAGACTTAGAGGGGCAGAGATCAACTACAAGGGATTGTGTTTTAACATGCGGCGGTTTGAGCGCAAATACGGCACTCGGAGGACTTCCTTTCCCGTTTTGGAAGGTAGGAATGAGAGAAAAAAAACTAAATGAAAACAAGCACTTTATAAATGGGGTGCTTAGGCGTAAAAACAAACACAGGGATTAAACATCTACACGGACTTTGAGTGCACAGAATTCGGTGTTCTGCAATTGTTTTCCACAGAGAATTAATATCTGGCGCTTTATTGCATTTAAAGCGCGGACAATATTTTACTCTATCTTTATACTACAATGTGCTGAAATGAAAATGGCTGGCGCCTTGCACTAAACCTAAATGGAGTGATATGGGATTACATCATTTTATTAAAGGGCAACATACCACTATTTACTGTACCCAGACTCACAGAAGGGATAACTCTCTTTCTCCACCCCCAGGATCTTGAGGCAAGGAAAGAAATGTAGTGGGGAAAGATATGGCAAGGAACTATGATAGGAGGCCACCCTATAATAGTATGAAAAAAGAAAAAAATAGAAATAGCTAGAGAAGACTGCTGCAGCAGAATAGATTTATTTGAAATTAGGTTTTAGAAGAAGAAGGACAAGCCTCGAGATTCTTCCTAGATAACAGCCCAGGGGCAATACTGCCACACCCTCTAGATATTGGTCCCTTGCCTTCCCAGGTTCTAATTTTGACTGGAAACATATTTGGGTTGACCTTTACCATGTGCTTTCCAATGATAGGCTCCATCTCACCCAATTCTACATTCTCAATAACATTTACTATACACCTTCCCGACTGGCTAATATGGGGAAACTCTCTTCTCCCCTATGTGCAAGATATGGACAAGCAGATGGGACCCTTAGGCATATCTTTTTGGGACTGTCCATTAGTATCTCCTCTATGGAGAAAGATCAAACAGAAACTAGACCCACTTTTGGGGTTACAGGAACTTTTTCTCCCCTGAAATTTGTCTGATAGGGGATTATGACAGGGTGAATATTAAAGAAAGGAGATATTGGATAGCCTTGATTTTTCTATCAGTTAAAAAGGTTATATTACATCACTGGAAAGACCAGACAGAGCTCTCATACTCAGAATGGCTTAATGAGCTATTACTTAATTTAAAAGTTGAGAAAATGATAGCTAGCCTCCATGATCGAATATCAGTATACCAGAAAAAGCGGGAAAAACTACATACACTGGTCATGGACTCATCCTCTACTTGAACATGGTAACTATGGGTGTTGATTTCTTCTTTTATAATTTTGATAATTGGGATTACTTGGCTTCATATTGCCATCTATGATATCACAAATAGGAAGGACTATAAACTTGATGCGTATCACCGCTGAGGAACTGGGAGGGGGTGGGGGGATGGGGGATTGGCAGAGTGATATGTTAAGTTTAGAGTTGTGAATTTATTTTTATTTGTTTGTATTGTGTTGATGGTTTATTATGTAAACTTCAATAAAGCACATTCAATTAAAAAAAATAAATATTCAGAAGTTAAGATGTCCAGCCTTGGCCACCCCCCTCCCAACAAACTATATCTGATAGGCATAGTGACCATAGAACTATGGAAGATTAGGTGCAGGAGCAGATATGTACTGAGATGCCTAAAGCACTGTATTTAAAGGAAAGTGAAAGGTGAAGAAAATGGAGGTTGGGGAGGGCTTTCCAAGTGGAGGGGAGGTGAGTGGAGAAAGCTGTTGACCAGCAGTTGTCCTAACCTGAGAGCTGCAGAAGGAGAGGAAGTCAGTGGAATGGAAGAAATTGGAGGAAGGACGGCAGGGAGGTGCAGTAAGAAAGGCCCCTACCCTCCTGAGACAGTTGAAAGAGAGAGAGAGATAGTGCAGTGGTGGGTGTGGAGAAAAACAATAAGGGCAAAGCAGCTAGAAATCAGGATACTTTAGGACTTGTCATGTAGGGAAACCTGGACTATAAATGTTGGTTTTCAGAACATTTCAGTTAACTCAAACAGACAGGCTGCCCTTGAATAATACTGGTGCTAAAAGACAGTCTATACTTTTTTCCTATAAAGATGGCAGTACTGAGTCTATAACTGTAGTCTATGAGATTTTATATTTTTATTGATTTAGTTTTTGTTAACCGGTTAGGTGCACTAGCCATAAAATGACTATTTTCAGGCACGACCCGGGAGAGTACAACAAAAGGAGAACAGTTGAACAACAGCAACATGGGTACAATAATACAAATAGAGGAACAGTACAGAAGTGCTACAAAAATACAATGGGTAGAAACAACAAAAAATAATGGCAAGCTTTATACAGATAATGGCAGTAAGATATATAATAAGTGCAGAAACCATGGACCCGACCTGTGGATTGAAAGGATTAATAAGATAGTAAGGTTATATAGAGAGAAATGTGAGGAATGTTCAAACATAACAAGAAAGACTGACAGAAGGAAGGTCAGTGGATGGTCAGCAACAAGGTTCGAGAAGGAAGAGAGCTAGTAGTCAAGAAGTTATTTACAAAGAGAAGGAAAAATATGGGGAGGGGAAGAGGAGACAGTCTTGGAGCTGGATTAGAGCAGTGGTGACATTACTGGTAAGTCTCAGGAGCTTCAGGTTGGGTCAAAGCATGTACAAGCATCAGCTAAGGATAGAATACGACGATATTCACTTTTAAAACCAAAGTGAGACTGAGACAGCCGGAGGTTGAGTGGAAGAGCATTCCATAGCCTGGGAGCAGAGAATTGGAAGGCCCTTGTGCCCTTAGTCATCCGACATCTCGGAACATAGAGCAAGGATTTGTCTGCAGATCGCAGGCCATGGGAGAATGGTTGAGGGACCAGCAACGCCGCCAGCTGGGATGTTTTTTTTCCTGGATGATCGAGTCCATTAGTGATCCAAGGTAGTATTGTCTACTGGCAGAGGGTGAGAGCCAATTCAGATCCTTATAAAGAAGGCAGTGATGTTTGAGTCAAGGTGACGAAGAGGCAAATCAACATATATTGTTATAAGTTATGTCCCATTTTAGTAGGGAGATTTTATGGGCAGAGGTAAGAATAGAGGCACCATAAGTAAGGGTTGGGAGCAGAATACCTTGGGCAATTGCTAATTTGGCTAAGGGTGTAAGCATGTAGCTCGTTTTGTAAGCTACTCCTAGTTTCAAGTTTATAGCTTTGCACGAGGACTGAATGTGAAGATTAAAATCCAGGGACTGGTCCAGCAGGATCCCAAGGTACTTGAAGGAAGTAACATTTTCAAGTGGAAATCCTCCTGGGTGAAGAATCTCCAGCAAACTAGAACAGGTCTTAATCTTCGGTACAGAACCTAGGAGCATGGCTTTCATTTTCTTTTCATTTAGTACAAGCTTACGGTCTAGAAGCCAGTCTAAGACCTTACTGAAGTCTGAAGTAAGTGATGTGTTTATGCAGGCAATACTAGAAGAACTAGTGTAGATGATCAGGTCATCAGCGTAGAGAACAGCTGAGCAGGATTCCAGGACCTCAGCTGCATTGTTGATAAAAATTGAGAACAGAAGGGGCCCAAGGATAGGCCCTGGGGACCCCAAGGTTGATAGTAGACGTGTTGGACAAGGAGGAGTTCAATTTGATAGCTTGCGACCTGTTTGACAGGTAGCTACAGAACCAGTCCACAACAGGGGTAGAGAAATGGAATTTGTGGAGAGTGGAGAGAAGCAGTAGATGGTCTACAAAGTCGAAAGCCTTAGTGAGGTCAATGAAGATGGCACCTGTGAGTTTTCCGGAGTCCTTGTTGGACAGAATATCAGTAGTTAGTTGAAGAAGAGTCGTGGTGGTGCTATGACCTTTTCTGAAACCATGCTGGGTGTCTGAGAGGAGATTGTAGCGTGTAAGGTAGTCAATGGTCTGTGATGCAACTATTTTCTCTAGGATCTTGTTAAGGACAGAGAGAATTGCTATAGGTCTGTAATTGGCCATGTCCTTTGGGTCACCTTTTTTTAAAGACAGGCATTACTCATGCAGATTTCCATAGGTCCGGCACAGTGCTATGGATAAGGGATAAAATGTAGATTCTGGCAATCAGAGAGGCAATGAGTGGAGCAGCCAGCTTAAGAAGACGAGGTTCCAGTGAGTCAGAACCAGAGCTGGTATTGGCAGATATGGATCTCAGTAATTTCAGAACTTCCGCTCTTGATATAGCCTTGAAATAGAATGGTGGCGCTGGAGGAGCATCATACGATAGGGCAGTATGGTTGTCTGATGGTAGTGTGGTAAGTAGATTGGAGTGCAATCCACTAGGTTGTAAAGCCAAGGTATAGTATGACAGATCAGAGAAAAGATTGTTAAAACTGTTTGAGATGGTCCTAGGATCATTACAATGTGCCCCATTTATGATAATTTCATCAGGAGTGACCGACTGCAAGGTACCGAGAAATGTTTTGACATGGGCCCAGAATTTCCTTGGGTCGCAGGCTGAGCTTTGTAGAAGGTCCTTGCAGTATTTGCTTTTAGCAGCTCTAACTTGTCTCTTACATCTGTTCCTTAGTTCACGATAGACAATAAGATCTGAATGTAGGCCAGTTTGTTTGTAGCGAATCCAAAGCTTGTCCCTCTAGTGCAGATTAGCAAGGAGGTCTTTATGCAGCCACTTCGTCTGTTTTCCTCTGACCCTCCTAGTAGTCTTGGGGACATGTTTATATTGAATGGTAAGAAATTCATTTATGAATATCTGTAGAGCAAACTCCACATCCTTTGTTTGATAGATACCTGCCCAGTCGATATTGGAGACATCATAGAGAAATGCATCCTGGTCAATATGAGCTAGATTTGTAAACGTTGTGACAGAAATGGGAAGGAAAGAGTTAATGGTTTGGATTCTGTAGATGCCTTATTTTTTTAGCAGTGTGGAAAAAATACACTGAGGCTGAAATCCTCCAGCAGCAACCAGCTTGTGGAATTCTAGCTGCTAGATAAGAGCTGGGTCATAAATCTCGAGTGGACATCTCCAGACACACACAGACCTTGCAGACACGGACACAGGGCAGTTTGAATGGATTGGATCATTCAAATATAACCTTAAGGTGAAAAGGAATATAATTGGTCACCAATAGGTGTTCACTCTGATTGGGACAATTAAATACATACATGTTAGGTGGTTGGTGCATTTAAGGGAGAATAGGAATGACCTAGTCTCCATAGACTATATAAGCTTCTGTAAGACAGAGAACTCTCTCTTGCCTTTGGAAGCTGTGAGGGGAAAATAAGCTTGGAGCCTACCTGGTATGTCCGTGGGAGCTGGTAGTCAGAACAGGGTCCAGTGTCTCTTGTAAGGACAGGGAAGGGTAAGTTTAGTGATAGTATATTTCAGTAATAGCCTTCTTCTTTTGCCATCTGTTGTTTAAAAACATTTGTTTACTTTTCCTGTATAAGTGTTATTCTCTTGTGTTGTAAATACATTTCCTGTAAATGCTCATTGCACTTTCTGTTAAGTAAAAGCTATTTATTTGCTCAACAGTTGTGACTCTGTTGTTATTTTTCTAAGGTAAGATTTGGTTTTCCACTGGCTAAGGTAAACTCTGTTAGCATCCACACCTGAAAGAGACACACTACCAGACTTTAACTTGTGCAATTGCACGTGTGATTATTCAAATTTGTACACTTGAAAGTGGTGCCGGAAGGAAAGTCCGGCTGGTGGCAGCGAATACCCAAGGACACACACCTCTCTAAAAGCTGTTTCAGCCCAGAGGGAGAGGTGGGTTGTCACATATTGGTTGGCAGTGGTGGGGTGATGATAGCGGATCATGAGCACACTGAGATACAGAGTTTGCCAGTGGAACAGTTACCTTAGCATTGCAAAACAGGATATACAAGAGGATACATTTGTACAACAGTTTTATTTGTTTCTAGATAGCACAGTAAAGTGTAGCAGTAGAGAATGAGCTCCACGGAGTATGACTCACTTACTGTAACACAGCTTTTTGAAAGGTGCCAGGAAAAGGGGATTCAGCCTGAAAGTCTAAAGCAGAAGAAAAAGGCAGACCTCATAGCTACTCTCTTGGCACATGATCTGAAGCAGACTGTTGCTGGGGGTGAGTCAGGAACTGAGGCAGCAGACCCCCCAAACCAGCTTGAGGCACTGTGACTGCAGCTATTGCTGCAAGACAAGGCATTAGAGGCGAAAAGACTGGATGCTGAAGCAGAAGCAAGAAGGTTGGAAGCAGAAGCAAGAAGACAGGAAGCAGAGACAGAACTTGAAGAAAAGAGACTGGCAGACAGAGAGAAAGAACGTGAAGATAGAGAGAAAGAACGACAGCATGAACTCCAGAGACAACAGCACGAGAAGGAGATGATGACCTCCAGGTCAGCAAACCGTGAGTAATGGTGGAGTGAGTTTACCTCATGAAGCAAAATGAATTCTAAATTGTTCCCTCAGTTTAAAGGGAGATGACCTTGATTTATTTTTAAGGTCATTTGAGAGAGTATGTAATCAATTACAATTAAATAAGGCTTCCTGGTCAACTTATCTCACACCCTTGCTGACGGAGAGCGCTGAATGCATTTGCTAAAATGAGTAATGAAGACTATGCTGATTATGATAAAGTAAAACAGTGTTGTTGAAACATTTTGAATTAACTCCTGAGGCTTATAGAAGAAAATTTAGGGAGTTAAAGAAAAGCCCAGAAGACAGTTATGCAGAACTGCAGGTTAAACTGTATACTTACCTTGATAGGTGGATGGAGGGGGCTAAAGCAACTACTGTGGAACTGATTAAAGATGTATTGGTGAAAGAACAATTCCTTAAAATTGTACCTGAGGACATGCGTGTATGGCTCATAGACAGGGCATGCGCCTCTTCCACAGAGGTGGCAGGAAGCGCTGACAAGTATCTGTCTAGCCGGCCACACACACAACGTAAGTCTTATGGTATGGGGGCAGCACATGGGTATAAGGGATCCCAAGGGGCAGCCCAAAGGAAACCAGCCTGCACCTGAGCCCAAAGTAGAGCCCTCTTGTTCTAAGGGAACTCAAGAAATAGGTCCCAAGAAATGTCATATTTGCAATCAAGTGGGACACTTGAGATATAACTGCCCTCAGAAACTGGTTAAGGGGCAGAGATATTGGGGCGGGGTGATCAAAAGGGCAACTGGTGTGTTTGTGGGGTGTGTCCAGTCTGAAGAACCACTCTCCTCTGATGAGAATCTACGTCCCATTACAGTTAATGGAATAGTAACACAGGGACTATGGGACACAGGTGCTAACATCTCCTGGTAAGGCAAGATCTCATTCGGCAGAGCAGATCGTGCCTGGGAAATACTCAAGGTTCAAGGCATTCTCAGGGCCACCAGTCCCATTACCAATGGCTAGAGTCTTCCTGAGCTGGGAAGGGGCCATGTAGAAAAGGAGGTGGGAGTTGTAGAGGACCTACCTGTAGGCATGATTGTGGGAAGGATTTGGACCCCAGTAAAAAACTGGTGTGTGTTGTAACTCGTAGTCAGGCACAAGGGCAAGCTTCTGAGGGGAAGAGGTTGACTCTGGGTGGTCCAGCCACACCCTCAGCAGCTGAGGAAGTGTCCAGCACAGGAGGGCTGGCTAGAAGCTGCAGTCCAGAACCCCAGTCACAACTAGAGGAACCCACAAGACTTCCTTCAGAGGGCACTGGAAGGGTCAGACGAGGGCAGCTGAGTGCTGCACAGCGAACTGACCCTACCTGAAAAACTGAGGAAATAGCTCATAGGGCTGAGCATTCTCAGGGGGTAAGAGTCCATTTACTGGGACAATGGGCTGTTGTACAGAGAATGTACAGCAGAGGAAGGCTAGCTGGTGAGGTACTCCAGCAGCTGGTAGTCCCTAAGGTTCACCGTCAGCAGCTTTTGGCCCTTGCACATGATATCCCTTTCAGGGGCACTTGGGAGTGAGGCGCATCAAAAGCGCCACCAACAATTTCTTCTGGCCTGGTATTGGCAAGGATGTGGCAAATTATTGCCGGACTTGTCCACAGTGCCAGCGGGTAGGAAAATGGGGACAAGGCCAAGGCAGCTTTGGTGCCCCTGCCCACTATTGATGAACCCTTCAAGAGGGTAGCAGTGGACAGGGTAGGCATTGAGCACCCCAAGTCGCACTGGCAAGCGTATATCCTGGTAGTTGTAGACTATGCCACTAGATACCCAGAGGCAGTGGCCCTAACATCCTCTGAGGTAGGACCAGTGGCAGATGCACTGTTGGAAATATTTAGCCGGGTGGGCTTTCCCCAGGAGATACTGTCAGACCGGGGTGCCAATTTTATGTCAGGATTAATGAGTAGTTTGTGGGAGAAGTGGGGTAAAGCAGCTCAAAACCTCCCCATACCATCCCCAAGCCAATGGTCTAGTGGAGCGATTTAATTCAACCCTTAAGACCATGCTAAGGACTTTGCTGACCAGCATAAGAGAGACTGGGACAAATATTTGCCTCATCTCCTATTTGCATACAGGGAAGTCCCACAGGAGTCCACAGGGTTCTCACCTTTCGAGCTCCTGTTTGGTCATAGGGTGCGGGGGCCACTAGATTTGATTCGGGGCGAATGGGAGGGTGACCGTGCCTCCCAAGGGGAGTCTGTTGTGGAGTATGTCCTGAACTTCAGGACCTGCCTTAGGGAGCTCATGGGGTTTGCTCAGGAGCACCTGGCCACTGCACAACAGCGGCAGAAAGTCTGGTATGACCGTGGGGCCTGAGCCAGAGAATATGAGGTGGGACAGCGAGTGATGGCACTCATCCCTGTCCGACAGAATAAGTTACAGGCAGCATGGGAGGGGCCATTCTCCATTGTCCAAAAGGTTAGTGACGTCAATTACATGATAGAGCTCCCGGACAGGAGATGCAAACGAAAGGTGTATCATAGTTAACATGCTGAAGCCCTACCATGACAGAGAGGAAATGGTCCTCGCTGTATGCAGTGCTCCAGAGGAGGAAACTGAGGTAGATCCACTGGTGGACCTACTTTGGGAGGCTAGGGTGCATCCTCTGTGGACAGCCTTACCCTCTCGGAACAGCTGACACCAGCCCAGGTGCAAGAAATTGGGGTGTGCTGAGAGAATTTGAAGACATGTTCACAAGGAAACCAGGGTACACCACGATGGCAGAGCACCATGTGGATACAGGGACCCAGGATCCCTGAAACAGTCCCCACAGGGTACCTGAGCATGTTAAGCAGACTGTGAAAGAGGAGCTCAAAGAGATGCTGGAACTGGGGTAATCCAGGAATCTAGTAGCCCCTGGGCATCACCCGTGGTACTGATCCCCAAAAGAGATGGCACCACACGATTCTGCGTGGACTACCGGAAGCTTAACAGCTGCACGGAGTCTAATGCTTATCCCATGCCCAGAACAGATGAGACCCTGGAGCGACTAGGGGAGCCAAGTATTTGACCACAATAGACCTAACAAAGGGCTATTGGCAGGTACCTCTGACCCCTGCGGCCAGGGAAAGATCAGCGTTTGTTACTCCATTTGGTTTATATGAATTTAAGGTAATGCCATTCGGAACGAAGAATGCACCTGCAACCTTTCAACGGCTTGTAGATCGCATTCTGTCTGGGGTAGGTGAGTTTGCATTGGCTTATATGGATGATATAGCCATATATAGCCAGACCTGGGATGAGCACATCAAGAATGTGCGGGATGTGTTCCACAGGTTAAAGAAGGCAGGTCTGACAGTCAAGGCAGAGAAGTGCCAGATAGGTATGGCAGAAGTATCCTACCTTGGGCACCGGGTGGGTAGTGGACATATCCGTCCGGAGCCTGCCAAGGTTGATGCCATCCTGGCCTGGCCTACTCCTACCACAAAGAAACAGGTCAGGGCATTTCTAGGGACTGCAGGGTACTACCGAAGGTTTGTTCCCGCTATAGCGATCTGGCTAAGCCCCTGACAGACCTAACCAAGAAGGAAAGCCAGATGCAGTGAAGTGGTCAGAAGGCTGTGAGGTTGCTTTTCAGGAGCTAAAGAAGGCCTTAAGCAGCCCAGCTGTATTGGCTAGCCCAATTATAGTTTAAAGTTTATGGTCCATGTGGATGCCTCAGATCATGGGCTGGGGGCTGTGCTGAGCCAGTTACTCAGCAGGGGAGGAGCACCCAGTTGTGTACCTCAGCCAAGGCTTTTGCCCAGAGAGGCATACGCCACAATTGAGAAGGAATGCTTGGGAATAGTGTGGCCCTTCAGAAGCTGCAGCCTTACCTATATGGGAGAGAATTTACTGTGGTCACAGATCATAATCCCCTGATTTGGCTTCATAGGTCCAGTGGACAAAATGGTAAACCACTACGCTGGAGTTTGGTACTGCAGGCATACAACATGACCATACAGCATCGCGTGGCAAACAAAATGCAAATGCGGATGGCTATCTAGCCAGGGCTAATGGCCTGGCTGGATACTTTTGGGCACTCCTCAGTAATCAGGATGAACGGCTGTGTCACTTGGGGTAGCCCAAGGACACACCTCATTATCTGGGGAGATGTGACAGAAATGGAAGGAAAGAGTTAATGGTTTGGATTCTGTAGATGCCTTATTTTTTAGCAGTGTGGAAAAATACACTGAGGCTGAAATCCTCCAGCAGCAACCAGCTTGTGGAATTCCTAGCTGCTAGATAAGAGCTGGGTCATAAATCTCGAGTGGACATCTCCAGCACACACAGACCTTGCAGACACGGACACAGGGCAGTTTGAATGGATTGGATCATTTAAATATAACCTTAAGGTGAAAAGGGAATATAATTGGTCACCAATAGGTGTTCACTCTGATTGGGACAATTAAATACATACATGTTAGGTGGTTGGTGCATTTAAGGGGAGAATAGGAATGACCTAGTCTCCATAGACTATATAAGCTTCTGTAAGACAGAGAACTCTCTCTCTTGCCTTTGGAAGCTGTGAGGGGAAACATAAGCTTGAGCCTACCTGGTATGTCCGTGGAGCTGGCAGTTAGAACAGGGTCCAGTGTCTCTTGTAAGGACAGGGAAGGGTAAGTTTAGTGATAGTATATTTCAGTAATAGCCTTCTTCTTCTTTTGCCATCTGTTGTTTAAAAACATTTGTTTACTTTTCCTGTATAAGTGTTATTCTCTTGTGTTGTAAATACATTTCCTGTAAATGCTCATTGCACTTTCTGATAAGTAAAAGCTATTTATTTGCTCAACAGTTGTGACTCTGATGTCATTTTTCTAAGGTAAGATTTGGTTTTCCACTGGCTAAGATAAACTCTGTGTAGCATCCGCCACCTGAAAGAGACACACTACCAGACTTTAACTTGTGCAATTGCACGTGTGATTATTCAAGTTTGTACACTTGAAAGAGGTGCCGGAAGGAAAGTCCGGCTGGTGGCAGCGAATACCCAAGGACACACACCTCTCTAAAAGCTGTTTCAGCCCAGAGGGAGAGGTGGGTTGTCACAAACGTGATTAGTCTTGATGAAGGAGATGGAGGCGCAACCATAGATAGGATACAAAAAGTGGGTGAGTGGTCTGTTAGTGCATCTGCAAGGATTCCTGCTTTTGACACATGTTCCATACAGTTAACCATCACCCGGTCTAGGAGTGTACCTGTTTGATGGGATGACGTGGCTCTAGTTGCTTCAGAGATCAACTGGTGAAAATTATAACTAAGTGTGAGTGATTGCAAGGATATTTGAGGTGACCCTAACCAAGCGAGGTTAAGATCATCTAAGATGATAGCCTCATTATGATTTACAGTCTGGGAGGTGATGTCAAGGAGTTCTTGAAGACCTACTATTCCCCCAGCAGGGGGATTATAGGCACAGATAATATGAAGCTTCTTTTCCCGCAATACAATAGTTGCCTGTATGAATTCACACACTGCGGGAGAGGCAGATGCCGGGACAATAGAGATGTTGAGGTGGTTTTTGAAGAATAGGGCAACTCCACCTCCACGCTTGGATGAGGATCTATCCCGCTGGAACAGAGAATAGTTAGACAAGGAGCATATGTCATCAGGTATTCCGGGTTTTAGCCAAGTTTCTGTGAGACAGAGTACAACAGGATTGTAGAGTTTCACCCAGGCCTCGAGTTCCGCGATGGTGACAGGTAAGACTTGATATTGATATGGGCAATTAATAATCCTTTCTTGGACATGCCAGATAACTCATTTGGGGAAAAGAAACAGGTAGGTGGCCCTGGATTTAGTTTGACATCCCCAGATAGCAGAATAATGATCATGTAGGAACCAAAGCCTTGCACAGTGGCAGGTTAGGTGAAAGCACATCTCCATGGCAGCTTCCTCCTGGCATGTAGAGGGTAATAGATGCTGCCTCTAACAAGGAGGATAGGGTTAGGTTGCAGATCAGGCTTTGTCTCTGCAATCAAGTTAGAGAAACTGTAGTTGCGATAAGCCTCTGAGGAGTCTTTTGCCATTTGGTTACATGGGAGAGCCCATGTGGCAGTATCCAGGCTGAGTAAAAGGACAAATGACAAGAGTGCCCACAGCAGACTATACTTCGCCATAGTGTTACTATTTGACTTGGATAGGAAGGCTAGTGGTATACTGAGACAGAGGATTAGCTCTTAGGGATAAAGAGATAGTGTGTGTGTAAAATTAAGACTGCCAAGGGTGACTGTGTTCCACTGTTTTAACCCTTGGCCGAAATTAGAGATAGAGCAAAAACAATGAAGTGTTTCCTGCTAGCATAGCAATTATTTAGAAGTGAATCAGAGAAGCAGAAAGTAAAGCCCCACAAAGGTTAATTAGGAAAGCAGACCAGACGGAGGCTGTACTTGTGGTAAAGATTACAGTGAGGAAATGAAGACCTATTCAAGATATGTTAGACGGCACCCCTAGTGGTGGAATTTTATAAGGAACCAATGGGAGACTAGACAGAAAGCAGCAGTGTTCGGCAAAAGTCAATGTAAAGCAGAGGGCGCTGTACCCCAGAGACTGATAATCCGACAGAGAAAAGGCAGGGCCAAACAGTGGCCGAGCAGAGAGCAGCAGTCCAGTTAGAGGAGGGTGCCAGCAGGTGGCCACCTATCAAATCCGCACAGTGCTAGCCCGGACACTTAACCGGATTTGAAGGTGTCCTGTTCGTCAGGAGGATGGAGGTACGGGCAGCTGGCAGGATTAGCCGTGCCGCTCACTGGGAGCACGATCAGGCACAGTGGATCTATTTTAAGATATAAAATATAGGTTAAGATAGGATGTTATTAGCTAGGGCAGGGGGTACCAAGGCAACTTGAAAATTACTCGGGGTAGCAAGAAAGGAAGCCCAGGTATGGAATGGCACAGTAGACAGCAGAGCAGGCACTAAGCAAAGCTGATAGGCAAGCAGATGGTGAAAATAGGAAGATGTCTTTAAAGGGAAGACAGGACAAGTGTTAGGCCTAATAGCTGCACTCTGTATCTTTAAGAGGAGTTGCAATATTAGTGAGAGGGGAGGATGAACATTGCTAGGGGTGGTGCCGAGGGGGGAAGGAGAGTATTTAATAAAGGCTGGAGGTGGGGGGTGGGAGGATGGACATAAAAATTCAAGCAGCAAGGAGACAGGACAGAAAGTGAAAGAGAAATTGAATTATTTGCAGGGCAAAGCTTACAACTGTGACCCAAATGGAATCTGGTCTAAACAGAAAAAACTGTATCACTTTAAACTTAGTTTCAGATCCAGGGTAGCTTACCACTGGACCTTAAAACAAAGACAGCTGTAATATTTTACAATCTACAAACCTGCAGCCTAAATGAACTTGCACTTCAAACTACCCTTGGAGTGCAAAATTGCTGTAAACAGGCCTAGGTTCGTGTTTAAGTTAGGATTTACATGACCATTTGGAGAGACTTAGCAAGTACCACAATCAGAATATAACATTAGCTTAAGGTCCAGAAGAAACAGCAGTAGCAAAGAATTAAAGAACTGCAGCAGCCTGTCAGCAGGCAGAGTTGATGGTTCTGGACAGTCCAGTTTCTGCAGCGTACCTTTGGTCTGGTGATCGGCGGGCAGTACAGCGAGGAAGGCAGCCCGCGGACAGAAGGGGTCTGCCCAGCTGCTTGAAGCAGCAGAGGCACCCATGTCAAGGGTGAAGCTCGTCCAGGATCGGGCGGCAGTAATAGTGAGGAAGGCAGCCGGCAGACAGAAGGGGTCTGCCCGGCTGCTTGAAGCAGCAGATTGCGGGGTCACTAGCCAGTTTCATAGAAAAATCAAGCTGTGAAATGATACTATAGTCATCGGCATATCTGGCTCAAAATTAGCCTTCAGATAACATGCAGCAGGGACATCAAACCCTTTATCAATAATAACAACCTATCCAGTAGTTCAATAGTAAAAAAAAAATCTGACCTATTTTGTTGTGTCTCTTAAGCCTAATAATATTAATTGGTTATATTATATACACTAGATTGACAATAACCACTATGTTGAAATTATTTATAAAGTGAGCAAGTAAAATCCTGCAAACTGATTGGCTTATAGCCATGCTTATACGTTTCTAATACATGGCTATAAGTAGTTTAGGTTACAACATTTTACTAAGCCTCGTTTAGTTCTAAAAATCACTGCACATCTGTTTTAAAGGTCTGTGTTGAATTTTACATTTTCAGACACCATATTACTGACCGCTTAAAGTGAGTGTTTATCTAATCTTGCCCAAAGAAGATGAAGTCCTTTTCTCTTTGATGGCTGAAGTGGAGTCTTCATTTCTGAGTCCTGTATAATGCAGCCCAAATAACAAGCAACTGACGGAATCACAGTTAGTGGCTTTCTTAGGGCTGGACTACACGGGCTTCACTGACATGATTACTAAGCAGCAAACAGCTGCTGAAAATAACAGCATCAGCGACAATATGATTGCCAACATGTCTTCTGAAAAAAGAAAGTGAACTGGAAGTAAAAAATAACACTGTGCATGGCACAGCACCAATTATGTAACTTGATCTGAGACATAATGCTGATATCTGCTGCCCCTCCATTGCTTTGGAGATGTTGGCATCAGAGGGGCAAAAAAAAAAAAAGCAAAGCAGAAACTCCTACTGTTTCTGGACATTTTTACAATGTGACTTCAGCACCACCTGCTGGCAATACAAATAAAGGCACAACATTTTAAATGATGCAGAAATAGATAAAACAGAAGATGAAAGAAATGAGCCCAACAGAAAGACAAGCAACTTCTGGGCAATGACTGTTTTAAGGACTGGGCAGCATCAAGAGGTATAGAGGTGGACTGGAAAGGCATCATGCCAGAACAATTGCATGACATACTGAGACAGTTCTACACTGAGGTTCAGAATGCATCTGGAGGAGAATATGCTATCTGCAGCTGCTGTGGTCTGCATGCAGGTATTTTTTGTTCTTTATCAATGCTTGTATAACTTTGTTATTAATATAAAATTCAAGTATTACATATTAAATACACACTTTTTTTTAACTACAGGTATTAACAGGTACCTAACATCCCCAACTATAGGGAGAAACATCAACAAAACTGCAAATCGAACCATGAAGAGCAAGAATACATTCACCAGATTTTAAAGAAATAGAGAAAAGTGCAGAACGATACCAGTAAATACCACAAACCCATCGCTGAAACTGATCTACATGAACTGCACTCCTCACCTACACTATTGCCTGATTCTACTCCTGGACTTGTCTGAAAAGTTTGACCGGACATCCGGTTATTTATGGCCAGACACGGCAGAGAAGGACTATGCCAGTTGAAGCCTATGAGTTTTAATGTAAATAGGGATGAGAATGGGTTGGAATGAGTAACAGCGTGTTTCATCGAACACACTGAGAAGCACTCAGATCGAACAGAGATACTACATGGGTTCATGTACGCATTACTAGACAGACCACTGTGTTCAGTAAAAAGCTTTACGAAATACATATCCAAGCACCCTGCTAGAGCTCCAGCCTAAGCAACAGCCACAGAACATGCTTGATGAGGTGCCGGTATGGTCAGGTGCACTGCAGAACCTATGGGTCTCAACTATCTATCTTCTTTGATGGCAAGACTGAGCACTGAAGTGAAGCTGTTGCAACATTACATGAACCACTCCATAAGGGCTACAGCTATGCAGCCTCTCAGTAATGTGCTACTGGAGAATTAAGAGATCTGTGCTATTACCAGACACAGAAACAAAGCAAGTTTAAGGTGCTATTGGAGGGCAGAGCATGAAGACAGCAGAAAGTGGAATATGATTCTTGCCAGGCACAGTAGAGTAAGCACTGATGTAGGCAAGAAGGAAATTCTCTGAATGAAAATCAGAACTGCACTGCTCTGCCTCTACCTGGTAACTTCTACCATACCAAGGTCCTTTCAGCCTGTAGCAACTAATATTCTATGGAACAGCGAACTTCATTAACATTGGAAAGTAGTTTATTATTTTGGCCATTGCCTCGGAAAAATGAGCAACACATGGTTTACATTTGTTTTGTTTTTTCTGATCCTCCCTCCCAAAGTTTTAGGAAAATAGAAGTGTAATTCATTTTACTAACTTGTCTTGTGTACTTCACACCTAATTGTAGAGGGAACATTTTAGAAACACTATAAGACATAGAGGACGTGCATTGCACACGTCTAATGCACTCCCATGTGCTACGGCACTCCTGGGCATGCATTAGACATATGCAATGCACATGTCCTCATATCATATTGCGTACATCATATTGTACACTTAGTTGACAACGATGTTTAAATAAACAGCCATGGTAAGGTGCATAAGTATGTACAGTAGATAAATTTTTTCCAGCCATACTGTGGTACAAAATAATGCATTCTTCTCAAACATGAACATTCATTATATGTGAAAATGGAACAGTTTTTTTACTGTCCTCCAAAGCAAAACCGAGTTGTGCCTTTCATCCAACTCAGCTTTTTTTTCTGAAGGGCTGTAAAACGAAAGCCTGCTCTTTACAGAGCACCTCATGCACAAACCTCTGCTTCTGTGATTATAAGCCCTGAAACAAGATTCTGCGCAACCGTCTAAGCTACACAGGTGGACCAAGTGTCAGGCAGGGTACAAGGCCATGCCTGCGGGATGTCCAAGAGCAGGTACAGCTGCCTTCAGGCACTTGGAGGGATGGAAGTTACTCAGGAAGAACACCGATGAAGCGGCACCCCCGCCCCTGCTGTGACCACCCATAGCATTTCAGGCCCCAACCAGGCCCTACTCCACACAAAGTGATTTTGCTAACTAAAAGGTTTTCTAGCTGACATTACCAGGGCTGATGTGTTAAACAACTCTTTCCTTGGAGCCTGTCGTTTCTTATTCTGTCACCCTTCATATCACATTGACATTGTGACTTCACTCACTGTGTGAACATACGTACCCAATATGGCAAAGGTGAGTGCCTCGTCTTGTTCAAGTCATGTCATAATCACTGAGAACACAAGGCTCGTGAGTTATGAAAGGGACTAGAACTAAATTTGTCAGACTCTAGGGAGCATTCTTGTTCCACACATCACACCTGTAGTACTGTCAGGTGGAAAATCTTCGGACAGACAAAAGGGAAAAGTTAATAGTAATTTCATGCAGTGTACTAGCTTTATAAAGCTGTAAGATTACATGATGCAGAACAACTGGGGTCTGAATTCTTATGATTATACAAGCAGTACAACATGATAGAGTGGGTTCTATCTCTTATGCTGAGATACGTGGCCACCCAGAGCACAGTAAGGCCTGATGAGGGACTTACAGCCCATAGAAGAAAGGTCCACCCTGGAGTGCTTTATTGTGCTTATAAAATGGGTAATTAGTTTAAAAAAAACAAACAATAAAATGAAGAACATTGAATTTAAAGTAAAAATACTGTAGTTCCTCCACTGCTCTGCTTATAGTCATCACATTGTCACTAGGGGAACTTGTGTGCTGCAGTTTGCAGAGCTCTTGGAGTTGGCTGTCAGCTCCCTTCCCCAACACGTGTTCCCTGCTGCCAGTCCTGAGGACTGGGTGTGTTTTTTTGTGTTTTCTGGTACTGCTGTACACCTGGATGACCTGGGGGTGGGGGGTTGTATTTCCTGGTCCCACTGCTTGCCCTGAGGACTAGAGCTGTTTTTTGTGTTTCCTGGTCCCCATTCCTGCCCGGAGGACTAGGGGAGTGTTTTCTGTTTCCAGATCCCACTGCCTGCCCTGAGGATTGAAAGTGTTATCTGTGTTTTCTGGTCCCAGCTGTCCGACCTGAGGACCGACAGTGTTTTTTTTCTGTTTCCTGGTCCCAGTTACATGCCCTGAGGAACAATGGTGTTTTTTTGTGTTGCCCGGTCCAGCTGTATGCCCTGAGGGCTGGGTGTTTTTTGTGTTACCTGGTCCCACTGCTTGCTCTGAGGACCAATGGTGTTTTTTTGTGTTTCTGGCTCCCAGCTGCCTGCCCCGAAGACTGAGGATGTGTGTTTGTGTTTCCTGGTCCCATTGCCTGCCCTGAGGACTGGTGGTGTTTTTTGTGTTTCCTGGTCCCACTACCTGCCCTGAGTACTGGTGGTGTTTTTTGTTTCCTGGTCCCACTACCTGCTCTGAGGACTGGTGGTGTTTTTTGTTTCCTGGTCCCGCTGCCTTCCCTGAGGAATGGGGGATATATTTTGAATTTCCTGCTCCCACTGCCTGCCCTGAGGAATGGGGGGGGGATATGTTTCCTGGTTCCACTGCCGGACCTAAGGAATTGGGGGTTGTGTTTCCTGGTCCCACTACCTGCCCTGAGTACTGGTGGTGTTTTTGTTTCCTGGTCCCGCTGCCTTCCCTGAGGAATGGGGATATCTTTGAATTTCCTGCCCCACTGCCTGCCCTGAGGAATGGGGGGGGGGTATGTTTCCTGGTCCCACTGCCAGACCTAAGGAATGGGGGGGGGTGTTTTGTGTTTCCTGGTCCTACTGCCTGCCCTGAGGACTGGTGGTGTTTTCTGTGTTTGCTGTTCCCACTGCCTGCCCTGAGGACTGAGGGTGTTTTCTGTGTTTCCTGGTCCCACTGCCTTCCCTGAGGAATGGGGGTGTTTTTTGTTTCCTGGTCCTGCTGCCTTCCCTGAGGAATGGGGGTGTTTTTTGGGTTCTTGGTCCCACTGTCTGCCCTGAGGACTGGTGGTGTTTTCTGTGTTTCCTGGACCCACTGCCTGCCCTGAGGACTGGTGGTGTTTTTTGTGTTTCCTGGTCCCGCTGCCTTCCCTGAGGAATGGGGGTGTTTTTTGGGTTCTTGGTCCCACTGCCTGCCCTGAGGACTGGTGGTGTTTTCTGTGTTTCCTTGTCCCACTGTCTGCCCTGAGGACTGGTGGTGTTTTTTGTGTTTCCTGGTCTCGCTGCCTTCCCTGAGGAATGGGGGTGTTTTTTGGGTTCTTGGTCCCACTGCCTGCCCTGAGGACTGGTGGTGTTTTCTGTGTTTCCGGGTCCCACTGCCTGCCCTGAGGACTGGTGGTGTTTTTTGTGTTTCCTGGTCCCGCTGCCTTCCCTGAGGAATGGGGGTGTTTTTTGGGTCCTTGGTCCCATTGCCTGCCCTGAGGACTGCCAGTGTTTTTTGTGTTTCCTGGTCCCACTACTTGCCCCGAGTACTGGTAGTGTTTTTTGTGTTTCCTGGTCCCACTACCTGCCCTGAGTACTGGTGGTGTTTTTTGTTTCCTGGTCCCACTGCCTGCCCTGAGGAATGGGGGATATCTTTTGAATTTCCTGCTCCCACTGCCTGCCCTGAGGAATGGGGGGGGGTATGTTTCCTGGTCCCACTGCCGGTCCTAAGGATTGGGGGGGGGGTTGTGTTTCCTTGTTCCACTGCCTGTCCTGAGGACTGAGGGTGTTTTTTGTGTTTCCTGGTTCCACTGCCTGCCCTGAGGACTGGTGGTGTTTTTTGTGTTTCCTGGTCCCCTGCCTTCCCTGAGGAATGGGGGTGTTTTTTGGGTTCTTGGTCCCATTGCCTGCCCTGAGGACTGGTGGTGTTTTTTGTGTTTCCTGATCCCATTACCTGCCCTGAGGACTGGTGGTGTTTTTTGTGTTTCCTGGTCCCACTACTTGCCCCGAGTACTGGTGGTGTTTTTTTGTGTTTCCTGGTTCCATTACCTGCCCTGAGGACTGGTGGTGTTTTTTGTGTTTCCTGGTCCCACTACTTGCCCTGAGTACTGGTGGTGTTTTTTGTGTTTCCTGGTCCCACTACTTGCCCTGAGTACTGGTGGTGTTTTTTGTTTCCTGGTCCCGCTGCCTTCCCTGAGGAATGGGGGATAATTTTTGAATTTCCTGCTCCCACTGCCTGCACTGAGGAATGGGGGTTGGGGTGGGAGTTATTTTTCCTGGTCCCACTGCCAGACCTAAGGAATGGGGGGGTGTTTTATGTTTCCTGGTCCCACTGCCTGCCCTGAGGACTGAGGGTGTTTTCTGTGTTTCCTGGTCCCACTGCCTGCCCTGAGGACTGGTGGTGTTTTTTGTTTCCTGGTCCCACTGCCTGCCCTGAGGAATGGGGGATATCTTTTGAATTTCCTGCTCCCACTGCCTGCCCTGAGGAATGGGGTGGGGGTTATGTTTCCTGTTCCTACTGCCGGAGCTAAGGAATGGGGGGCATGTTTTGTGTTTCCTGGTCCCACTGCCTGCCCTGAGGACTGAGGGTGTTTTTGTTTTCCTGGTCACTGCCTACCCTGAGGAATGCAGGTGTTTTCTATTTCCTGCTCTTACTGTCTGCCCTGAGGAATGGGGGTGGGGTTATGTTTCGGTCCCACTGCGGACCTAAGGAATGGGGGAGGTGTTTTGTGTTTCCTGGTCCCACTGCCTGCCCTGAGGAATGGGGGGTTGGGGTTATGTTTTCTAGTCCCACTGCCGGACCTAAGGAATGGGGGGTGGGGTTTTGGTTCCTGGTCCCACTGCCTACCCTGAGCACTGAGGGTGTTTTTTGTGTTTCCTGGTCTCACTGACTACCCTGAGGACTGAGGTGTTTTTTCTATTTCCTGCTCTTACTGCCTGCCCTGAGGATTGGTGTTTTTTTTTATGTTTCCTGCTCCCACTGCCTGTCCTGAGGAATGGGGGATGTTATTTGTGTTTCCTGGTTCCACTGCCGGACCTGAGGAATAGGGGGTGTTTTTTGTGTTTCCTGGTCCCACTGCCTGCCCTGAGGACTGAGGGTGTTTTTTGTGTTTCCTGGTCCCTCTGCCTGCCCTGAGAATTGATGGTGTTTTTGTGTTTCCTGTCCCAGTGCCTGTGCTGAAGAATTGGGGAATTTTGTGTTTCCTGGTCCCAATGCCTGGCCTGTGGAATGGGGGGGGGTTTGTGTTCCTGGTCCCGCTGCCTGCCCTGAGGACTGGTGGTGTTTCTTGTGTTTCCTGGTCCCACTGCCTTCCCTAAGGATTGGTGCTGTTTTTTTGCTTCCTGGTCCCACTGCCTGCCCTCAGGATTTGGAGTGTTTTTTTGTGTTTCCAGGTCCTGTTGCCTGCCCTGAGGAATGGGGTGTGTTTTATGTGTTTCCAGGTCCGCTGCCTGCCTGGAGGATTGGGGTGTTATTCGCATTTCTTGGTCCCGCTGCCTACCTTGAGAAATGGGGTTGTTTTTTGTGTTTCCTGGTCCCAATGCCTACCCTGAGGAATGGAGGTGTTTTTTGTGTTTCCTGGTCCTACTGCCTGCACTGAGGATTGGTGCTGTTTTTTGTGTTTCCTGGTCCCAGGGCCTGTCCTGGGGAATGGGGGGGGGGCATTTTTTGTGTTTCCTTTTCCCAATGCCTACGCTGAGGACTGGTGGTGTTTTTTGTGTTTCCTGGTCCCACTGCCTGCCCTGAGGACTGAGGGTGTTTTTTGTGTTTCCTTGTCCCACTACCTGCCCTGAATACTGGTGGTGTTTTTTGTTTCCTGGTCCCGCTGCCTTCCCTGAGGAATGGGGGTGTTTTTTGGGTTCTTGGTCCTGCTGCCTGCTCTGAGGACTGGTGGTGTTTTTTGTGTTTCCTGGTCCCACTGCCTGCCCTGAGGAATGGGGGGTGTTATGTTTCCTGGTCCCACTGCTGGACCTAAGGAATGGGGGGGTTGTTTCCTGGTCCCACTGCCTGCCCTGAGCACTGAGGGTGTTTTCTGTGTTTCCTGGTTCTACTACCTGCCCTGAGTACTGGTAGTGTTTTTTGTTTCCTGGTCCTACTACCTGCTCTGAGGACTGGTGGTGTTTTTTGTGTTTCCTGGTCCCGCTGCCTTCCTGAGGAATGGGGATATCTTTTGAATTTCCTGCTCCCACTGCCTGCCCTGAGGAATGGGGGGGTATATTTCCTGGTTCCAATGCCGGACCTAAGGAATGGGGGGGGGGTTTGTGTTTCCTGGTTCCACTGCCTGCCCTGAGGACTGAGGGTGTTTTCTGTGTTTCCTGGTTCCACTGCCTGCCCTGAGGACTGGTGGTGTTTTTTGTGTTTCATTGTCCCGCTGCCTTCCCTGAGGAATGGGGTGTTTTTTGGGTCCTTGGTCCCATTGCCTGCCCTGAGGACTGGTGGTGTTTTTTGTGTTTCCTGGTCCCACCACTTGCCCTGAGTGCTGGTGGTGTTTTTGTTTCCTGGTCCCGCTGCCTTCCCCGAGGAATGGGGGATATCTTTTGAATTTCCTGCTCCCACTGCCTGCCCTGAGGAATGGGGGGGGGGGGGTTATGTTTCCTGGTCCCACTGCCGGACCTAAGGAATGGGGGTGTTTTATGTTTCCTGGTCCCACTGCCTGCCCTGAGGACTGATGGTGTTTTCTGTGTTTCCTGGTCCCACTGCCTGCCCTGAGGACTGGTGGTGTTTTTTGTGTTTCCGGTCCCACTACTTGCCCTGAGTACTGGTGGTGTTTTTTTGTTTCCTGGTCCCACTGCCTGCCCTGAGGAATGGGGGATATCTTTTGAATTTCCTGCTCCCACTGCCTGCCCTGAGGAATGGGGTGGGGGTTATGTTTCCTGTTCCTACTGCCGGACCTAAGGAATGGGGGGGGGGGCGTGTTTTGTGTTTCCTGGTTCCACTGCCTGCCCTGAGGACTGAGGGTGTTTTCTGTGTTTCCTGGTTCCACTGCCTGCCCTGAGGACTGGTGGCATTTTTTGTGTTTCCTGGTCCCACTGCCTTCCCTGAGGAATGGGGGTGTTTTTTGGGTTCTTGGTCCCATTGCCTGCCCTGTGGACTGAGGGTGTTTTTTGTGTTTCCTGGTCCCACTACTTGCCCTGAGTACTGGTGGTGTTTTTGTTTCCTGGTCCCGCTGCCTTCCCTGGAGGAATGGGGATATCTTTTGAATTTCCTGCTCACACTGCCTGCCCTGAGGAATGGGGGTGGGGTTATGTTTCCTGGTCCCACTGCCAGACCTAAGGAATGGGGGTGTTTTGTGTTTCCTGGTCCCACTGCCTGCCCTGAGGAATGGGGGGGTGAGGGTTTTGTTTCCTGGTCCCACTGCCGGACCTAAGGAATGGGGGGGTTGTGTTTCCTGGTCCCACTGCCTGCCCTGAGCACTGAGGGTGTTTTTTGTGTTTCCTGGTCTCACTGACTACCCTGAGGACTGAGGTGTTTTTTCTATTTCCTGCTCTTACTGCCTGCCCTGAGGATTGGTGTTTTTTTATGTTTCCTGCTCCCACTGCCTGCCCTGAGGAATGGGGGATGTTATTTGTGTTTCCTGGTTCCACTGCCGGACCTTAGGAATAGGGGGTGTTTTTTGTGTTTCCTGGTCCCACTGCCTGCCCTGAGGACTGAGGGTGTTTTTTGTGTTTCCTGGTCCTGCTGCCAGCCCTGAGAATTGATGGTGTTTTTTTGTGTTTCCTGGTCCCAGTGCCCGTGCTGAAGAATTGGGGGGAATTTTTGTGTTTCCTGATCCCAATGCCTGGCCTCAGTGAATGGGGGTTGTGTTCCTGGTCCCGCTGCCTGCCCTGAGGACTGGTGGTGTTTTTTGTGTTTCCTAGTCCCACTGCCTTCCCTAAGGATTGGTGCTGTTTTTTTGCTTCCTGGTCCCACTGCCTGCCCTCAGGATTTGGAGTGTTGTTTGTGTTTCCAGGTCCTGTTGCCTGCCCTGAGGAATGGGGTGTGTTTTATGTGTTTCCAGGTCCGCTGCCTGCCCGGAGGATTGGGGTGTTTTTCGCATTTCTTGGTCCTGCTGCCTACCTTGAGAAATGGGGTTGTTTTTTGTGTTTCCTGGTCCCACTGCCTACCCTGAGGAATGGAGGTGTTTTTTGTGTTTCCTGGTCTTACTGCCTGCCCTGAGGATTGGTGCTGTTTTTTGTGTTTCCTGGTCCCAGGGCCTGTCCTGGGGAATGGGGCGCATTTTTGTGTTCCTTTTCCCAATGCCTACCCTGAGGACTGGTGGTGTTTTTTGTGTTTCCTGGTCCCACTGCCTGCCCTGAGGAATGGGGGGGTTATGTTTCCTGGTCCCACTGCTGGACCTAAGGAATTGAGGGGGTTGTTTCCTGGTCCCACTGCCTGCCCTGAGGACTGAGGGTGTTTTCTGTGTTTCCTGGTTCCACTACCTGCCCTGAGTACTGGTGGTGTTTTTTGTTTCCTGGTTCCACTACCTGCTCTGAGGACTGGTGGTGTTTTTTGTGTTTCCTGGTCCCGCTGCCTTCCCTGATGAATGGGAGATATCTTTTGAATTTCCTGCTCCCACTGCCTGCCCTGAGGAATGAGGGGGTGGGTATGTTTCGGTTCCACCTCCGGACCTAAGGAATGGGGGCTTTGTGTTTCCGGTTCCACTGCCTGACCTGAGGACTGAGGGTGTTTTCTGTGTTTCCTGGTTCCACTGCCTGCCCTGAGGGACTGGTGGTGTTTTTGTGTTTCATTGTCCCGCTGCCTTCCCTTAGGAATGGGGTGTTTTTTGGGTCCTTGGTCCCATTGCCTGCTCTGAGGACTGGTGGTGTTTTTTGTGTTTCCTGGTCCCACTACTTGCCCTGAGTACTGGTGGTGTTTTTTGTTTCCTGGTCCCGTTGCCTTCCCTGAGGTATGGGGGATATCTTTTGAATTTCCTGCTCCCACTGCCTGCCCTGAGGAATGGGAGTGGGGTGGGGGTTATGTTTCCTGGTCCCACTTCTGGACCTAAGGAATGGGGGGGGGTGTTATATGTTTCCTGGTTCCACTGCCTGCCCTGAGGACTGAGGGTGTTTTCTGTGTTTCCTGGTCCCACTGCCTGCCCTGAGGACTGGTGGTGTTTTTTGTGTTTCCTGGTCCCACTACTTGCCCTGAGTACTGGTGGTGTTTTTTGTTTCCTGGTCCCACTGCCTGCCCTGAGAAATGGGGGATATCTTTTGAATTTCCTGCTCCCACTGCCTGCCCTGAGGAATGGGGTTGGGGTTATGTTTCCTGTTTCTACTGCCGGACCTAAGGAATTGGGGCGGTTTTGTGTTTCCTGGTTCCACTGCCTGCCCTGAGGACTGAGGGGTGTTTTCTGTGTTTCCTGGTTCCACTGCCTGCCCTGAGGACTGGTGGTGTTTTTTGTGTTTCCTGGTCCCGCTGCCTTCCCTGTGGAATGGGGGTGTTTTTTGGGTTCTTGGTCCCATTGCCTGCCCTGAGGACTGGTGGTGTTTTTTGTGTTTCCTGGTCCCACTACTTGCCCTGAGTACTGGTGGTGTTTTTTGTTTCCTGGTCCCACTGCCTGCCCTGAGGAATGGGAGATATCTTTTGAATTTCCTGCTCCCACTGCCTGCCCTGTGAATGGGGTGGGGGTTATGTTTCCTGTTCCTACTGCCTGACCTAAGGAATGGGGGGGGCATGTTTTGTGTTTCCTGGTTCCACTGCCTGCCCTGAGGACTGAGGGTGTTTTCTGTGTTTCCTGGTTCCACTGCCTGCCCTGAGGACTGGTGGTGTTTTTTGTGTTTCCTGGTTCCCGCTGCCTTCCCTGAAGAATGGGGGTGTTTTATGGGTTCTTGGTCCCATTGCCTGCCCTGAGGACTGGTGGTGTTTTTTGTGTTTCCTGGTCCCACTACTTGCCCTGAGTACTGGTGGTGTTTTTTGTTTCCTGGTCCCGCTGCCTTCCCCGAGGAATGGGGGATATCTTTTGAATTTCCTGCTCCCACTGCCTGCCCTGAGGAATGGGGGGGTTGGGGTCATGTTTCCTGGTCCCACTGCCGGACCTAAGGAATGGGGGGGTGTTTTGTGTTTCCTGGTTCCACTGCCTGCCCTGAGCACTGAGGGTGTTTTCTGTGTTTCCTGGTTCCACTGCCTGCCCTGAGGACTGGTGGTGTTTTTTGTGTTTCCTGGTCCCACTACCTGCCCTGAGTACTGGTGGTGTTTTTTGTTTCCTGGTCCCACTACCTGCCCTGAGTACTGGTGGTGTTTTTTGTGTTTCCTGGGCCCACTACCTGCCCTGAGTACTGGTGGTGTTTTTTGTTTCCTGGTCCCGCTGCCTTCCCTGAGGAATGGGGGTGTTTTTTGGGTTCTTGGTCCTGCTGCCTGCCCTGAGGACTGGTGGTGTTTATTGTGTTTCCTGGTCCCACTGCCTGCCCTGAGGAATGGGGGGGTTATATTTCCTGGTCCCACTGCTGGACCTATGGAATGGGGAAGGTTGTTTCCTGGTCCCACTGCCTGCCCTGAGGACTGAGAGTGTTTTCTGTGTTTCCTGGTTCCACTACCTGCCCTGAGTACTGTTGGTGTTTTTTGTTTCCTGGTTCCACTACCTGCTCTGAGGACTGGTGCTGTTTTTTGTGTTTCCTGGTCCCGCTGCCTTCCCTGAGGAATGGGGGATATCTTTTGAATTTCCTGCTCCCACTGCCTGCCCTGAGGAATGGGGGGGTGGGTATGTTTCCTGGTTCCACTTCCGGACCTAAGGAATGGGGGAGGGTTTGTGTTTCCTGGTTCCACTGCCTGCCCTGAGGACTGAGGGTGTTTTCTGTGTTCCTGGTTCCACTGCCTGCCCTGAGGACTGGTGGTGCTTTTTGTGTTCATTGTCCCGCCTGCCTTCCCTGTGGAATGGGGGTGTTTTTGGGTCTTTGGTCCCATTGCCTGCCCTGGAGGACTGGTGGTGTTTTTGTGTTTCCTGGTCCCACTACTTCGCCCTGAGTACTGGTGGTGTTTTTGTTTCTGTGCCGCCAAGTTCTCCTGAGAATGGGAGTATCTTTAATTTCCTGCTCCTCTGCCTGCCCTGAGGAGTGGGGTGGGGAAGTTATGTTTCCCGGGTCCCACTCGCCGGACATAAGGAATTGGGGGTTAGTGTTTCCTGGTCCCACTGCCTGCCCTGAGGACTGAGGGTGTTTTTGTGTTTCCTGGTCCCACTGCCTGCCCTGAGGACTCGTGGTGTTTTTTGTATTTCCTGGTCCCACTACTTGCCGTGAGTACTGGTGGTGTTTTTTGTTTCCTGGTCCCACTGCCTGCCCTGAGGAATGGGGGACATCTTTTGAATTTCCTGCTTCCACTGGCTGCCCTGAGGAATGGGGTGGGGGTTATGTTTCCTGTTCCTGCTGCCGGACCTAAGGAATGGGTGGGGTGTGTTTTGTGTTTCCTGGTTCCACTGCCTGCCCTGAGGACTGAGGGTGTTTTCTGTTTTTCCTGGTTCCACTGCCTGCCCTGAGGACTGGTGGTGTTTTTTGTGTTTCCTGGTCCCGCTGCCTTCCCTGAGGAATGGGGGTGTTTTTTGGGTTATTGGTCCCATTGCCTGCCCTGAGGACTGGTGGTGTTTTTTGTGTTTCCTGGTCCCACTACTTGCCCTGAGTACTGGTGGTGTTTTTTGTTTACTGGTCCCACTGCCTGCCCTGAGGAATGGGGGGTATCTTTTGAATTTCCTGCTCCCACTACCTGCCCTGAGGAATAGGGTGGGGGTTATGTTTTCTGTTCCACTGCCAGACCTAAGGAATGGGGGCGTGTTTTTGTGTTTCCTGGTTCCACTGCCTGCCCTGGAGGACTGAGGGTGTTTTCTCTGTTTCCTGGTTCCACTGCCTGCCCTGAGGACTGGTGGTGTTTTTTGTGTTTCCTGGTCCCGCTGCCTTCCCTGAGGAATGGGGGTGTTTTTTGGGTTCTTGGTCCCATTGCCTGCCCTGAGGACTGGTGGTGTTTTTTTGTGCTTCCTGGTCCCACTACTTGCCCTGAGTACTGGTGGTGTTTTTTGTTTCCTAGTCCCGCTGCCTTCCATGAGGAATGCGGGATATCTTTTGAATTTCCTGCTCCCAGTGCCTGCCCTGAGGAATGGGGGTGGGGTTATGTTACCTGGTCCCACTGCCGACCTAAGGAATGGGGCTTGGTTTCCTGGGTTCCACTGCCTGCCCTGAGCACTGAGGGTGTTTTCTGTGTTTCCTGGTTCCACTGCCGTCCCTGAGGACTGGTGGTGTTTTTTGTGTTTCCTGGTCCCACTACCTGCCCTGAGTACTGGTGGTGTTTTTTGTTTCCTGGTCCCACTACCTGCCCTGAGTACTGGTGGTGTTTTTTGTGTTTCCTGGTCCCACTACCTGCCCTGAGTACTGGTGGTGTTTTTTGTTTCCTGGTCCCGCTGCCTTCCCTGAGGAATGCGTGTGTTTTTTGGGTTCCTGTTCCCACTGCCTTCCCTAAGGATTGGTGCTGTTTTTTTGCTTCCTGGTCCCACTGCCTTCCCTCAGGATTTGGAGTGTTTTTTGTGTTTCCAGGTCCTGTTTTCTGCCCTGAGGATTGGGGGGTGTTTTATGTGTTTCCAGGTCCGCTGCCTGCCCGGAGGATTGGGTTGTTTTTCGCATTTCTTGGTCCCGCTGCCTACCTTGAGAAATGGGGTGTTTTTTGTGTTTCCTGGTCCCGCATCCTTCCCTGAGGATTGGTGCTGTTTTCTGTGTTTCCTGGTCCCACTACTTGCCCTGAGTACTGGTGGTGTTTTTGTATTTCCTGGTCCCGCTGCCTTACCTGAGGAATGGGGGATATCTTTTGAATTTCCTGCTCCCACTGCCTGCCCTACGGAATGGGGGGGTATGTTTCCTGGTCCCACTGCCGGACCTAAGGAATGGGGTTGTTGTTTCCTGGTTCCACTGCCTGCCCTGAGGACTGATGGTGTTTTCTGTGTTTCCTGGTTCCACTGCCTGCCCTGAGGACTGGTGGTGTTTTTGTGTTTCCTGGTCCGCTGCCTGCCCTGAGAATTGATGGTGTTTTTTGTGTTTCCTGGTCCCAGTGCCTGTGCTGGAAGAATTGGGGGAATTTTGTGTTTCCTGGTCCCAATGCCTGGCCTGGGGAATGGGGGTTTGTGTTCCTGGTCCCGCTGCCTGCCCTGAGGACTGGTGGTGTTTCTGTGTTTCCTGGTCCCACTGCTTCCTAAGGTTGGTGCTGTTTTTTGCTTCCTGGTCCCACTGCCTGCCCTCAGGATTTGGGTGTTTTTTGTGTTTCCAGGTCCTGTTGCCTGCCCTGAGGAATGGGGTGTGTTTTATGTGTTTCCAGGTCCGCTGCCTGCCTGGAGGATTGGGGTGCTATTCGCATTTCTTGGTCCCGCTGCCTACCTTGAGAAATGGGGTTGTTTTTTGTGTTTCCTGGTCCCACTGCCTACCCTGAGGAATGGAGGTGTTTTTTGTGTTTCCTTGTCCTACTGCCTGCACTGGGGATTGGTGCTGTTTTTTGTGTTTCCTGGTCCCAGGGCCTGTCCTGGGGAATGGGGGGGGGGCATTTTTTGTGTTTCCTTTTCCCAATGCCTACCCTGAGGACTGGTGGTGTTTTTTGTGTTTCCTGGTCCCACTGCCTGCCCTGAGGACTGAGGGTGTTTTTTGTGTTTCCTTGTCCCACTACCTGCCCTGAATATTGGTGGTGTTTTTGTTCTGGTCCCGCTGCCTTCCCTGAGGAATGGGGTGTTTTTGGGTTCTTGGTCCTGCTGCCTGCTCTGAGGACTGGTGGTGTTTTTGTGTTTCCTGGTCCCACTGCCTGCCCTGGAGGAATGGGGTAGTTTCTGGTCCCACTGCTGGACCTAAGGAATGGGGGTTGTTTCCTGGTCCCACTGCCTGCCCTGAGCACTGAGGGTGTTTTCTCGTGTTTCCTGGTTCTACTACCTGCCCTGGAGTACTGGTGGTGTTTTTGTTTCCTGGTCCCACTACCTGCTCTGAGGACTGGTGGTGTTTTTGTGTTTCTTGGTCCCTGCCTTCCCTGAGGAATGGGATGTCTTTTGAATTTCCTGCTCCCACTGCCTGCCCTGAGGAATGGGGGGGTATGTTTCCTGGTTCCACTGCCGGACCTAAGGAATTGGGGGGGGGGTGTTTTGTGTTTCCTGGTTCCACTGCCTGCCCTGAGGACTGAGGGTGTTTTCTGTGTTTCCTGGTTCCACTGCCTGCCCTGAGGACTGGTGGTGTTTTTTGTGTTTCATTGTCCCGCTGCCTTCCCTGAGGAATGGGGGTGTTTTTTGGGTCCTTGGTCCCATTGCCTGCCCTGAGGACTGGTGGTGTTTTTTGTGGTTCCTGTTCCCACTACTTCTGCCCTGAGTGCTGGTGGTGTTTTTTGTTTCCTAGTCCCGCTGCCTTCCTGAGGAATGGGGCATATCTTTTGAATTTCCTGCTCCACTGCCTGGCCCTGGAGGAATGGGGTGGGGTGGGGGGTTATGTTTCTTGTCCCACCGCCGGACCTAAGGAATGGGGTGTTTATGTTTCCTGGTCCCACTGCCTGCCCTGAGGACTGATGGTGTTTTCTGTGTTTCCTGGTCCCACTGCCTGCCCTGAGGACTGGTGGTGTTTTTGTGTTTCCTGGTCCCACTACTTGCCCTGAGTACTGGTGGTGTTTTTGTTTCCTGGTCCCACTGCCTGCCCTGAGGAAATGGGGATATCTTTTGAATTCCTGCTCCTCACTGCCTGCCCTGAGGAATGGGTGGGGGTGTTTCCTGTTCCTTCTGCCGGACCTAAGGAATGGGGGCGTATTTTGTTTCCTGTTCCACTGCCTGACCTGAGGACTGAGGGTGTTTTTGTTTCCTGGTCCCACTGCCTTCCTGAGGAATGGGGGTGTTTTGGGTTCTGGTCCCATTGCCTGCCCTGTGGACTGAGGGTGTTTTTTGTGTTTCCTGGTCCTACTACGCTAGCCTTGAGTACTGGTGGTGGTGTTTTTTCCTGGTCCCGACTGCCTCCTGGAGGAATGGGGGATATCTTGAATTTCCTGCTCACACTGCCTGCCCTGAGGAATGGGGGTGGGGTTATGTTTCCTGGTCCCACTGCAGTACCTAAGGAATGGGGTGTTTTTGTGTTTCCTGGTCCCACTGCCTGCCCTGAGGAATGGGGGGTGAGGGTTATGTTTCCTGGTCCCACTGCTGGACCTAAGGAATGGGGGGGGTTGTGTTTCCTGGTCCCACTGCCTGCCCTGAGCACTGAGGGTGTTTTTTGTGTTTCCTGGTCTCACTGACTACCCTGAGGACTGAGGTGTTTTTTCTATTTCGTGCTCTTATTGCCTGCCCTGAGGATTGGTGTTTTTTTTATGTTTCCTGTTCCCACTGCCTGCCCTGAGGAATGGGGGATGTTATTTGTGTTTCCTGGTTCCACTGCCGGACCTTAGGAATAGGGGGTGTTTTTTGTGTTTCCTGGTCCCACTGCCTGCCCTGAGGACTGAGGGTGTTTTTTGTGTTTCCTGGTCCTGCTGCCTGCCCTGAGAATTGATGGTGTTTTTTTGTGTTTCCTGGTCCCAGTGCCTGTGCTGGAAGAATTGGGGATTTTTTTGTGTTTCCTGATCCCAATGCCTGGCCTATGAATGGGGGGGTTGTGTTCCTGGTCCATGCCTGCCTTGAGGACTGGTGGTGTTTTTGTGTTTCCTGGTCCCGTTGCCTTCCTAAGGGATTGGTGGTGTTTTTTGCTTCCGGTCCCACTGCCTGCCCTCAGGATTTGGAGTGTTGTTTGTTTCCAGGTCCTGTTGCCTACCCTGAGGAATGGGGTTGTTTTATGTGTTTCCAGGTCCGCTGCCTAGCCCGAGGATTGGGGTGTTTTCGCATTTCTTGTCCTGTTGCTGACCTTGAGAATTGGTGTTGTTTTTTGTGTTTCCTGTCCCAGGCCTACCCTGAGGAATGGGGTGTTTTTTTGTGTTACTGGTCCTATTGCCTACCCTGGAGATTGGTGCTGTTTTTGTGTTTCCTGGTCCCAGGGCCTGTCCTGAGGACTGAGGGGTCATTTTGTGTTTCCTTCCACTGCCTGCCCTGAGTACTGGTGGTGCTTTTTGTGTTTCCTGGTCCCGCCTGCCTGCCCTGAGGACTGGTGTTTTTTGTGTTTCCTTGTCCTGCTGGCCTGCCCTGAGTACTGGTGGTGTTTTTTGTTTCCTGGTCCCACTGCCTGCCCTGAGGAATGGGGGTTATGTTTCTGGTCCTGCTGCTGCCCTGAGGAATTGGGGTGTTTTTGTGTTCCTGGTCCCACTGCCTGCCCTGAGGACTGAGGGTGTTTCTGTGTGTCCTGGTTCTACTAGCTGCTTCCTGAGGACTGGTAGATTTTTTGTTCCTGGTCCCACTACCTGCTCCTGAGGACTGGTGGTGTTTTTGTGTGTTCCTGGTCCCGCTGCCTTCCGAGGAATGGAGATATCTTTTGAATCTCCTGCCCCACTGCCTGCCCTGAGGAATGGGGTATGTTTCTGGTTCCACTGCCGACCCAAGGGAATTGGGGGGTGTTTTGTGTTTCCTGGTTCCACTGCCTGCCCTGAGGACTGAGGGTGTTTTCTGTGTTTCCTGGTTCCACTGCCTGCCCTGAGGACTGGTGGTGTTTTTTGTGTTTCATTGTCCCGCTGCCTTCCCTGAGGAATGGGGTGTTTTTTGGGTCCTTGGTCCCATTGCCTGCCCTGAGGACTGGTGGTGATTTTTGTGTTTTCTGGTCCCACTACTTGCCCTGAGTGCTGGTGGTGTTTTTGGTTTCCTGGTCCCGCTGCCTTCCCTGAGGAATGGGGGATATCTTTTGAATTTTCTGCTCCCACTGCCTGCCCTGAGGAATGGGGGTGGGGTGGGGGTTATGTTTCCTGGTCCCACTGCCGGACCTAAGGAATGGGGGGTTTATGTTTCCTGGTCCCACTGCCTGCCCTGAGGACTGATGGTGTTTTCTGTGTTTCCTGGTCCCACTGCCTGCCCTGAGGACTGGTGGTGTTTTTTGTGTTTCCTGGTCCCACTACTTGCCCTGAGTACTGGTGGTGTTTTTTGTTTCCTGGTCCCACTGCCTGCCCTGAGGAATGGGGGATATCTTTTGAATTTCCTGCTCCCACTGCCTGCCCTGAGGAATGGGGTGGGGGTTATGTTTCCTGTTCCTTTTGCCGGAGCTAAGGAATGGGGGGGGGCGTGTTTTGTGTTTCCTGGTTCCACTGCCTGCCCTGAGGACTGAGGGTGTTTTTTGTGTTTCCTGGTCCCACTGCCTTCCCTGAGGAATGGGGGTGTTTTTTGGGTTCTTGGTCCCATTGCCTGCCCTGTGGACTGAGGGTGTTTTTTGTGTTTCCTGGTCCCACTACTTGCCCTGAGTACTGGTGGTGTTTTTTTTTCCTGGTCCCGCTGCCTTCCCTGAGGAATGGGGGATATCTTTTGAATTTCCTGCTCACACTGCCTGCCCTGAGGAATGGGGGTGTGGGGGTTATGTTTCCTGGTCCCACTGCCAGACCTAAGGAATGGGGGTGTTTTGTGTTTCCTGGTCCCACTGCCTGCCCTGAGGAATGGGGGGGTGAGGGTTATGTTTCCTGGTCCCACTGCCAGACCTAAGGAATGGGGGGCGGTTGTGTTTCCTTGTCCCACTGCCTGCCCTGAGCACTGAGGGTGTTTTTTGTGTTTCCTGCTCCCACTGCCTGCCCTGAGGAATGGGGGATGTTATTTGTGTTTCCTGGTTCCACTGCCGGACCTTAGGAATAGGGGGTGTGTTTTGTGTTTCCTGGTCCCACTGCCTGCCCTGAGGACTGAGGGTGTTTTTTGTGTTTCCTGGTCCTGCTGCCTGCCCTGAGAATTGATGGTGTTTTTTTGTGTTTCCTGGTCCCAGTGCCTGTGCTGAAGAATTGGGGGGAATTTTTTGTGTTTCCTGATCCCAATGCCTGGCCTGCGGAATGGGGGGGGGGTTGTGTTCCTGGTCCCGCTGCCTGCCCTGAGGACTGGTGGTGTTTTTTTGTTTCCTGGTCCCACTGCCTTCCCTAAGGATTGGTGCTGTTTTTTTGCTTCCTGGTCCCACTGCCTGCCCTCAGGATATGGAGTGTTGTTTGTGTTTCCAGGTCCTGTTGCCTGCCCTGAGGAATGGGGGGTGTTTTATGTGTTTCCAGGTCCGCTGCCTGCCCGGAGGATTGGGGTGTTTTTCGCATTTCTTGGTCCTGCTGCTTACCTTGAGAAATGGGGTTGTTTTTTGTGTTTCCTGGTCCCACTGCCTACCCTGAGGAATGGAGGTGTTTTTTGTGTTTCCTGGTCCTATGGCCTGCCCTGAGGATTGGTGCTGTTTTTTGTGTTTCCTGGTCCCAGGGCCTGTCCTGGGGAATGGGGGGGGTATTTTGTGCTTTTCCCAATGCCTACCCTGAGGACTGGTGGTGTTTTTTGTGTTTCCTGGTCCCACTGCCTGCCCCGAGGACTGAGGGTGTTTTTTGTGTTTCCTTGTCCCACTACCTGCCCTGAATACTGGTGGTGCTTTTTGTTTCCTGGTCCCGCTGCCTTCCCTGAGGAATGGGGGTGTTTTTTGGGTTCTTGGTCCTGCTGGCTGCCCTGAGGACTGGTGGTGTTTTTTGTGTTTCCTGGTCCCACTGCCTGCCCTGAGGAATGGGGGTTATGTTTCCTGGTCCCACTGCTGGACCTAAGGAATTGGGGGGGTTGTTTCCTGGTCCCACTGCCTGCCCTGAGGACTGAGGGTGTTTTCTGTGTGTCCTGGTTCCACTACCTGCCCTGAGTACTGGTGGTGTTTTTTGTTTCCTGGTTCCACTACCTGCTCTGAGGACTGGTGGTGTTTTTTGTGTTCCTGGTCCCTGCCTTCCCTGAGGAGTAGGAGATATCTTTGAATTTCCTGCTCCACTGCCTGCCCTGAAGAATGGGGGGGTGGGTATGTTTCCTGGTTCCACTTCCGGACCTAAGGAATGGGGGGGGGTTTGTGTTTCCTTGTTCCACTGCCTGCCCTGAGGACTGAGGGTGTTTTCTGTGTTTCCTGGTTCCACTGCCTGCCCTGAGGACTGGTGGTGTTTTTTGTGTTTCATTGTCCCGCTGCCTTCCCTTAGGAATGGGGGTGTTTTTTGGGTACTTGGTCCCATTGCCTGCTCTGAGGACTGGTGGTGTTTTTTGTGTTTCCTGGTCCCACTACTTGCCCTGAGTACTGGTGGTTTTTTTTGTTTCCTGGTCCCATTGCCTTCCCTGAGGTATGGGGGATATCTTTTGAATTTCCTGCTCCCACTGCCTGCCCTGAGGAATGGGGGTGGGGTTGGGGTTATGTTTCCTGGTCCCACTGCTGGACCTAAGGAACGGGGGGGGTGTTTTATGTTTCCTGGTTCCACTGCCTGCCCTGAGGACTGAGGGTGTTTTCTGTGTTTCCTGGTCCCACTGCCTGCCCTGAGGACTGGTGGTGTTTTTTGTGTTTCCTGGTCCCACTACTTGCCCTGAGTACTGGTGGTGTTTTTTGTTTCCTGGTCCCACTGCCTGCCCTGTGAAATGGGGGATATCTTTTGAATTTCCTGCTCCCACTGCCTGCCCTGAGGAATGGGGTTGGGGTTATGTTTCCTGTTTCTACTGCCGGACCTAAGGAATTGGGGGGCGTGTTTTGTGTTTCCTGGTTCCACTGCCTGCCCTGAGGACTGAGGGTGTTTTCTGTGTTTCCTGGTTCCACTGCCTGCCCTGAGGACTGGTGGTGTTTTTTGTGTTTCCTGGTCCCGCTGCCTTCCCTGTGGAATGGGGGTGTTTTTTGGGTTCTTGGTCCCATTGCCTGCCCTGAGGACTGGTGGTGTTTTTTGTGTTTCCTGTTCCCACTACTTGCCCTGAGTGCTGGTGGTGTTTTTTGTTTCCTGGTCCCACTGCCTTCCCTGAGGAATGGGGGATATCTTTTGAATTTTCTGCTCCCACTGCCTGCCCTGAGGAATGGGGTGGGGTTGGGGTTATGTTTCATGGTCCCACTGCCGGACCTAAGGAATGGGGGGTGTTTTATGTTTCCTGGTCCCACTGCCTGCCCTGAGGACTGATGGTGTTTTCTGTGTTTCCTGGTCCCACTGCCTGCCCTGAGGACTGGTGGTGTTTTTTGTGTTTCCTGGTCCCACTACTTGCCCTGAGTACTGGTGGTGTTTTTTGTTTCCTGGTCCCGCTGCCTTCCCTGAGGAATGGGGGATATCTTTTGAATTTCCTGCTCACACTGCCTGCCCTGAGGAATGGGGGTGGGGGTTATGTTTCCTGGTCCCACTGCCAGACCTAAGGAATGGGGGGGGTGTTTTGTGTTTCCTGGTCCCACTGCCTGCCCTGAGGAATGGGGGGGTGTGGATTATGTTTCCTGGTCCCACTGCCGGACCTAAGGAATGGGGGGGTTGTGTTTCCTGGTCCCACTGCCTGCCCTGAGCACTGAGGGTGTTTTTGTGTTTCCTGGTCTCACTGACTACCCTGAGGACTGGAGGTGTTTTTCTATTTCGTGTTTTATTGCCTGCCCTGAGGATTGTGTGTTTGTTTTATGTTTCCTGCTCCCACTGCCTGCCCTGAGGAATGGGGATGTTATTTTGTGTTTCTGGTTCCACTGCCGACCTAGGAATAGGGGTGTTTTTGTGTTTCTGGTCCCACTGCCTGCCCTGAGGACTGAGGGGTGTTTTGTGTTTCCTGGTCCATGCCTGCCCTGAGAATTGATGGTGTTTTTTTGTGTTTCCTGGTCCCAGTGCCTGTGCTGAAGAATTGGAGGGGGATTTTTGTGTTTCTTTTCAATGCCTGGCCTGCGGAATGGGGGTTGTGTTCCTGGTCCCGGCTGCCTGCCCTGAGGACTGGTGGTGTTTTTTGTGTTTCCTGGTCCCACTGCCTTCCCTAAGGATTGGTGCTGTTTTTTTGCTTCCTGGTCCCACTGCCTGCCCTCAGGATTTGGAGTGTTGTTTGTGTTTCCAGGTCCTGTTGCCTGCCCTGAGGAATGGGGGGTGTTTTATGTGTTTCCAGGTCCGCTGCCTGCCCGGAGGATTGGGGTGTTTTTCGTATTTCTTGGTCCTGCTGCTTACCTTGAGAAATGAGGTTGTTTTTTGTGTTTCCTGGTCCCACTGCCTACCCTGAGGAATGGAGGTGTTTTTTGTGTTTACTGGTCCCATGGCCTGCCCTGAGGATTGGTGCTGTTTTTTGTGTTTCCTGGTCCCAGGGCCTGTCCTGGGAATGGGGCATTTTTGTGTTTCCTTCCCAATGCCTACCCTGAGGACTGGTGGTGTTTTGTGTTTCCTGGTCCCACTGCCTGCCCCGAGGACTGAGGGTGTTTTTGTGTTTCCTTGTCCCACTACCTGCCCTGAATACTGGTGGTGCTTTTTGTTTCCTGGTCCCGCTGCCTTCCCTGAGGAATGGGGTGTTTTTGGGTTCTTGGTCCTGCATGCTCCTGAGGACTGGTGGTGTTTTTTGTGTTTCCTGGTCCCACTGCCTGCCCTGAGGAATGTGGGGTTATGTTTCCTGGTCCCACTGCTGGACCTAAGGAATTGGGGGGGTTGTTTCCTGGTCCCACTGCCTGCCCTGAGGACTGAGGGTGTTTTCTGTGTGTCCTGGTTCTACTACCTGCCCTGAGTACTGGTAGTGTTTTTTGTTTCCTGGTCCCACTACCTGCTCTGAGGACTGGTGGTGTTTTTTGTGTTTCCTGGTCCCGCTGCCTTCCCTGAGGAATGGGGATATCTTTTGAATTTCCTGCTCCCACTGCCTGCCCTGAGGAATGGGGGGGTATGTTTCCTGGTTCCACTGCCGGACCTAAGGAATTGGGGGGTTTTGTGTTTCCTGGTTCCACTGCCTGCCCTGAGGACTGAGGGTGTTTTCTGTGTTTCCTGGTTCCACTGCCTGCCCTGAGGACTGGTGGTGTTTTTTGTGTTTCATTGTCCCGCTGCCTTCCCTGAGGAATGGGGGTGTTTTTTGGGTCCTTGGTCCCATTGCCTGCCCTGAGGACTGGTGGTGATTTTTGTGTTTCCTGGTCCCACTACTTGCCCTGAGTGCTGGTGGTGTTTTTGGTGTCCTGGTCCCGCTGCCTTCCCTGTGGATTGGGGGATATCTTTTGCATTTTCTGCTCCCACTGCCTGCCCTGAGGAATGGGGGTGGGGTGGGGGTTATGTTTCCTGGTCCCACTGCCGGACCTAAGGAATGGGGGGGGGTGTTTTATGTTTCCTGGTCCCACTGCCTGCCCTGAGGACTGATGGTGTTTTCTGTGTTTTCTGGTCCCACTGCCTGCCCTGAGGACTGGTGGTGTTTTTTGTGTTTCCTGGTCCCACTACTTGCCCTGAGTACTGGTGGTGTTTTTTGTTTCCTGGTCCCACTGCCTGCCCTGAGGAATGGGGGATATCTTTTGAATTTCCTGCTCCCACTGCCTGCCCTGAGGAATGGGGTGGGGTTATGTTTCCTGTTCCTTTGCCGGACCTAAGGAATGGGGGCGGTTTTGTGTTTCCTGGTTCCACTGCCTGACCTGAGGACTGAGGGTGTTTTTTGTGTTTCCTGGTCCCACTGCCTTCCCTGAGGAATGGGGTGTTTTTGGGTTCTTGGTCCCATTGCCTGCCCTGTGGACTGAGGGTGTTTTTTGTGTTTCCTGGTCCCACTACTTGCCCTGAGTACTGGTGGTGTTTTTTTTTTCCTGGTCCCGTTGCCTTCCCTGAGGAATGGGGGATATCTTTTGAATTTCCTGCTCACACTGCCTGCCCTGAGGAATGGGGGTGTGGGGGTTATGTTTCCTGGTCCCACTGCCAGACCTAAGGAATGGGAGGGGTGTTTTGTGTTTCCTGGTCCCACTGCCTGCCCTGAGGAATGGGGGGGTGAGGGTTATGTTTCCTGGTCCCACTGCCAGACCTAAGGAATGGGGGGGGTTGTGTTTCCTTGTCCCACTACCTGCCCTGAGCACTGAGGGTGTTTTTTGTGTTTCCTGCTCCCACTGCCTGCCCTGAGGAATGGGGGATGTTATTTGTGTTTCCTGGTTCCACTGCCGGACCTTAGGAATAGGGGGTGTGTTTTGTGTTTCCTGGTCCCACTGCCTGCCCTGAGGACTGAGGGTGTTTTTTGTGTTTCCTGGTCCTGCTGCCTGCCCTGAGAATTGATGGTGTTTTTTTGTGTTTCCTGGTCCCAGTGCCTGTGCTGAAGAATTGGGGGAATTTTTGTGTTTCCTGATCCCAATGCCTGGCCTGCGGAATGGGGGGGGTTGTGTTCCTGGTCCCGCTGCCTGCCCTGAGGACTGGTGGTGTTTTTTTGTTTCCTGGTCCCACTGCCTTCCCTAAGGATTGGTGCTGTTTTTTTGCTTCCTGGTCCCACTGCCTGCCCTCAGGATTTGGAGTGTTGTTTGTGTTTCCAGGTCCTGTTGCCTGCCCTGAGGAATGGGGGGTGTTTTATGTGTTTCCAGGTCCGCTGCCTGCCCGGAGGATTGGGGTGTTTTTCGCATTTCTTGGTCCTGCTGCTTACCTTGAGAAATGGGGTTGTTTTTTGTGTTTCCTGGTCCCACTGCCTACCCTGAGGAATGGAGGTGTTTTTTGTGTTTCCTGGTCCTATGGCCTGCCCTGAGGATTGGTGCTGTTTTTTGTGTTTCCTGGTCCCAGGGCCTGTCCTGGGAATGGGGGGGGGGGCATTTTTGTGTTTCCTTTTCCCAATGCCTACCCTGAGGACTGGTGGTGTTTTTTGTGTTTCCTGGTCCCACTGCCTGCCCCGAGGACTGAGGGTGTTTTTTGTGTTTCCTTGTCCCACTACCTGCCCTGAATACTGGTGGTGCTTTTTGTTTCCTGGTCCTGCTGCCTTCCCTGAGGAATGGGGGTGTTTTTTGGGTTCTTGGTCCTGCTGGCTGCCCTGAGGACTGGTGGTGTTTTTTGTGTTTCCTGGTCCTACTGCCTGCCCTGAGGAATGGGGGGGGTTATGTTTCCTGGTCCCACTGCTGGACCTAAGGAATTGGGGGGGTTGTTTCCTGGTCCCACTGCCTGCCCTGAGGACTGAGGGTGTTTTCTGTGTGTCCTGGTTCCACTACCTGCCCTGAGTACTGGTGGTGTTTTTTGTTTCCTGGTTCCACTACCTGCTCTGAGGACTGGTGGTGTTTTTTGTGTTTCCTGGTCCCGCTGCCTTCCCTGAGGAGTGGGAGATATCTTTTGAATTTCCTGCTCCCTCTGCCTGCCCTGAAGAATGGGGGGGTGGGTATGTTTCCTGGTTCCACTTCCGGACCTAAGGAATGGGGCGGGGTTTGTGTTTCCTGGTTCCACTGCCTGCCCTGAGGACTGAGGGTGTTTTCTGTGTTTCCTGGTTCCACTGCCTGCCCTGAGGACTGGTGGTGTTTTTTGTGTTTCATTGTCCCGCTGCCTTCCCTTAGGAATGGGGGTGTTTTTTGGGTACTTGGTCCCATTGCCTGCTCTGAGGACTGGTGGTGTTTTTTGTGTTTCCTGGTCCCACTACTTGCCCTGAGTACTGGTGGTGTTTTTTGTTTCCTGGTCCCGCTGCCTTACCTGAGGAATGGGGGATATCTTTTGAATTTCCTGCTCCCACTGCCTGCCCTGCGGAATGGGGGGGGTATGTTTCCTGGTCCCACTGCCGGACCTAAGGAATGTGTGGGGGTTGTGTTTCCTGGTTCCACTGCCTGCCCTGAGGACTGAGGGTGTTTTCTGTGTTTCCTGGTTCTACTGCCTGCCCTGAGGACTGGTGGTGTTTTTTGTGTTTCCTGGTCCCGCTGCCTTCCCTGAGGAATGGGGGTGTTTTTTGGGTTCTTGGGCCCATTACCTGCCCTGAGGACTGCTGGTGTTTTTTGTGTTTCCTGATCCTGCTGCCTTCCCTGAGGAGTGGGGTGTTTTTTGGGTTCTTGATCCCATTGCCTGCCCTGAGGACTGGTGGTATTTTTTTGTGTTTCCTGGTCCCACTGCCTGCCCTGCGGACTGAGGGTGTTTTTGGTGTTTCCTGGTCCCACTGCCGGACCTAAGGAATGGGTGGGGGGTGTTTTGTGTTTCCTGGTTCCACTGCGTGCCCTGAGGACTGAGGGTGTTTTCTGTGTTTCCTGGTTCCACTGCCTGCCCTGAGGACTGGTGGTGTTTTTTGTGTTTCCTGGTCCCGCTGCCTTCCCTGAGGAATGGGGGTGTTTTTTTGTGTTCTTGGTCCCATTGCCTGCCCTGAGGACTGGTGGTGTTTTTTGTGTTTCCTGGTCCCACTACTTGTCCTGAGTACTGGTGGTGTTTTTTGTTTCCTAGTCCCGCTGCCTTCCCTGAGGAATGGGAGATATCTTTTGAATTTCCTGCTCCCACTGCCTGCTCTGAGAAATGGGGGAAGTTATGTTTCTGGTCCCACTGCCGGACCTAAGGAATGGGGTTGTGTTCCTGGTCCCACTGCCTGCCCTGAGCACTGAGGGTGTTTTTTTGTTTCCTGGTCTCACTGCCTACCCTGAGGACTGGTGGTGTTTTTTGTGTTTCCTGGTCCCACTGCCTGCCCTGAGAATTGATGGTGTTTTTTTGTGTTTCCTGGTCCCAGTGCCTGTGCTGAGGAATTGGGGGGGGGATTTATTGTGTTTCCTGGTCCCAGTGCCTGGCCTGGGGAATGGGGGGGGGGTTGTGTTCCTGGTCCCGCTGCCTGCCCTGAGGACTGGTGGTGTTTTTGTGTTTCTTGGCACGGGTGTAGGCAGGCATACTCCAAGCACTCCATGGTATGCAGTTTTATTTAAGGGGGGTAGCAAATATGCTCTGAACTGCTTCCTTTTTCCACGAAAACTAACAAAGAAAATACTGAACCTTTCTGTAATTTTATTCATAGGAGTCGAAACTAGAAGGACTGGTCACTAATACTCTCCTTTGCATCCCAAGGACAATACAACTTTACAGGCTCTGGGCTGCTATGTGGCTGTCTTAGGGAACAATGCATGGCATTTGTATTTACCCATGCATGGCAACAACCACTGTCATGAGATACAAAAGTTGTATTTATTGTGCCAAATGAGGCAACAAACACGGTCCTGTTGTACATTTGTATATTGTCTGGCAACACCCGGGGGTGGGTAAGGGGGTTGCTCACCCTAACAAGGGGGGGTGGGGTAGCAGTGAGTCCACTTGGTGTGCAGACCTAAAATCCCTGGCTATGCCCCTGTTTGTTGGTCCCACTGCCTGCCCTGAGGATTGGTGGTGCTTTTTTTGCGTTCCTGGTCCCATTGCCTGCACTGAGGAATGGGGGTGTTTTTTGTGTTTCCTGGTCCCACTGCGTGCTCTGAGGACAGGTGATGTTTTTTGTGTTTCCTTGTCTCACTGCCTGCCCTGAGGACTGATGGTGTTTTTTGTGTTTCCTGGTCCCACTGCGTGCTCTCAGGACTGGTGATGTTCTTTGTGTTTCCTTGTCCCATTGCCTGCCCTGAGCAATGAGGGGTGTTTTTTGTGTTTCCTGGTCCTACTATCTGTCTTGAGGACTGGTGATGTTTTTTGTGGTTCCTGGTCCCACTGCCTGCTCTGATGAATGGTGGTGTCTTTTTGTTGCATGGTTGCACTGCCTGCCCTAAGGCTAGAGGGTGTTTCTTCTGTGTTTCCGACTTCTTGCTTCCCTGAGATGTTTTTTTCTGTATGTGTTTCCCTTCTTCCCGGTGCCTACTCTGAGGACTGAGACTGATTTTTTTAAGTACCTTTTTTTGTACCTTATTGTTGCTTCCAGTTATTTTTGTTTGCAGTTTCTTTGTCCTTGCTTCTGGCCCTGAGGACCGAGACTCTTTGGAGAAAGAGAATAAGAGAATATTTGGGAAGAGTGAAAGAGAAACATTGTTTTTTGGAAAAGGCTGAGTGTACCAGCCTGTCTGGCTCTGGTGGGAGCTGTGCTGGCACAGAAATCAGAGTCTATCCTGTTTGAGGAAGCAATGAAATGGGGGGGGGGGGGAGTGGCTTCCAATGACATGGATTGCAACTAGGGAGTGTGACTGTTAGAGAACAGAAGAGCAGTAGATGGGTTTAGCCAGGGACTAAAGGTATATTTGGTGTTAGTCTTTTATTTGTTTGTTTACACAAACTATGAAGACTTTGGTTTGTGGAGATGAAATTATCGGGAAAAAAACTCAGTTTCAAAATTCAAATTTTGGTGAGTCACACTAATATATTTCGTAATTGGGCAGGCTATAACCAGTACTTGTTTTTTTTACAGGGCAATATGCGTAGGTAAATATATTAACTTTTTTTTAAAGTTTCACCAGGAAAGGCATACTGAGCTAAAAACAGCTAATTTCCAAATGCGTCCTGGGGAAGGGGAAGAGGAGAGTGAAATAACAATCAATCAGTAATGATAGGGTAAATACATGGGTGTCAGCTAGCCTCACTCAGTCATGACTCATGAGTTTTTCAACCCATTTTATAAAAATTTATATCCCTGAGCTTGCAGGGCCTGATATCCAAAAATGGGCAAAGCAGAGTGCGAAGTTTTGCACTGCGTTTGCCCATTGTCCATGACCCTGTGGATGCCATATTCAGTCTGACAGCGCACCGGCACTATCTGAATGAATATAGGTGCATGTCGGTGCAATGCAAAGCTGAGTAGTGATGCCCCAACATAGATCCTGGTAGTGCAGGGAACAGTGCCCCTAGACCCTATAGTGCCAGTAACTCTCAGCGTGATATTCAGATGGCCCCATGCTAATGAGCCCACTGGGCATGCAAGGTGCATGGGAAGCTGCAGCAGGTTTGTGTCCCTTCCCTGGGAGCTAGGGGGCTGGCTGGGTGGGGACGATCAAGTGTCTAATGGATTACTCTCCTCCTCTGAGGGGAGGGTGGGATAGCACTCGGTGCTTGACTGACCCCTTGCCGAGGCCAGGGGTGTTGCAGCCGAGGCTTGCAGGTTCTGGGAGGTGTGCCAGAGGTTGGCATGCTATGCACCTCTATGCCATTGTATGCCACACCTCCCAACAACAGGGGGAAAAAACCTGGCTGAGGCATGGATGATGTCTGTCTCCCACACTGAGCCCCACGCAGCTAGCTGAGGCACTCTGCCACTGGATCTTCATGTGGGACCATATGAAGAGTAGCAAAGGGGGGGCTTTCTGATGGCCCCACACTGGTGGGGAAATCCAGGGAGCACTCCAATGGTGGCAGGCAAGTCCTGGGAGATGAGGCAAGGTGGTAGGGATGGAGGACAGATTGCAGAAAGTGTGGAAAGCTAGCCAAGAAAAAAAGGTTTGCACCCATGCACCTGGCTCCACCACCACTCTGATTGCCTGGTCCCTTAAGAAGTAACTATTCCCTGGTGTCTGGTGGTCCCCCTCACCTTCCAGTCACCAGCCCCATTATGTGTACGTACGTTCTGTGGTGTTCAGTGGTCCCTCCTGCCTCCGATTGCTGGCCCCAGTATCATACAATAACTCCCTGGCATCTAGTGGCACCCCCACCCACTGATCCCTGTCCCCATACACTATCACAGAGTTCCTGACATCTAGCAGCCCCTCTGCACCATGGGTGCTGACGATCCACCCTGCCAATTCCTCTTACCTGCCTCGCTGGTGCCACAAGAGCTCATATGGAGACCAGCACAGCCCTCCTTTTACCACCTTTGCCAACTGCCTTATGCGATGACAGGGTGTGCACATCCCCTGTACTGTAAAGGGAGTGTGCGTACTAGCTACTGTAGACTGTACATGCTCTTCCATTACAGTACAAGGAATGTGCTCTCCCTGTCATACATGCAGTGGCTGGCCATGGTGGTGAGAGGAGTGATGCTGTGGTCACTGTTTGAGTTTCTATGGCACCAGCAAGGCAGGTAAGTGGGAAATTAGCAGGTGGGTGGTTGGTGCTCATAGTATGGGGTGGCCACTAGATGCCATGGAATTGTATGATACCAGGGCCAGCAGTTGGAGGCAAGAGGGACCACTGAACACCAGGAAATGTACATACATATAGTGAGGCTGGCAATTGGAGGGTGCTGGTTGCCATATGGGCTTTCATGGCACCAGGGGGGAATGGAAGGAGTTAGCAGGGTAGATGGTCAGAACTCGCTAGATGCCAGGGACTTTGCCATAGTGTACAAGGGGTGGAGACTGGTGGGTGAGGGTGCCCACACAATGCCAAGGAGTTACTGTATGACACTTGGGCCAGCAATCAGAGGGCAGGGTGACCACTGGGCACCAGGGATGTATTATTTAATAACAGGGTTAGTTATTGGAGGGTGGAAGGGGACTGCTAGGCACTAAGGACTGTATGTACACATAATGGGACGAGCCATTGGAGAGTGAGGGGACAACTATTCACCAGGGATTTATTATTTAGTACTGTAGCTAGCAATCGGAGGGTGGGGGGACTACTAGCCCCCAGGGATTTATTATTTAATAATGGGGCTAGTGATTGGAGGGTGGGGGAACCACTAGGTACTAGAGATTTGTTATTTAATAGGGCTAGCGATAGGAGGTTGGAGGGACTACCAGGCACCAATAACTGTATATACATATAATTGGACTGGTGAACAGAGGGTGGAGAAACCACTGGGCACCAGAAAATGTATATACACATAATGAGGCTGGTGATAGAAGGTCAGGTGGACCACTGAACACACGGGGTTATTTCTGTCTGCCAGGTTTGGTGATCAGAGGATGGGGGAGGCCACTGGACGCTAGGGACATACTTTATTTTAATGGGGCCAGTGTTAAGAGGGTTGGGGGTGCCACTATCCATGAGGGAGCAGGTGTCCTCCCCCACCAGCAATGTTGTTGTTGGCTGCAGTTTCTGCCACAGCACTAGGGTTGCTTGGAGTTAGTTGGGCTTCTTCTCGGTGGTATTTGCAGTGCACAAAGTGGTCTGCACTAACCCTTTTGCACAGTGCAAATGCACTGAATATTGCACGTGCTGGTATTCCTGTCCCCGCCTCCTCCCTTTGCCCATGGCGTACGTTATTTTATTTGCATGCGTTAACCCTGTTAGTGTGTGCAGAAGCCATCTTTGAATACTGCACATGGGTGCAAACCCTGGCCAAAACAGGGCACAATCACTTTACCAAATGAATAGACTTTTGAATATCTTGCCCCAGATATTTGAATTCTCCTGATTCCTGTAGTAGTTCATCACCCTTTTACCAGAGACAAAAAATAATGGATGAATACTTCACTCTGTGTATATTATGCAGCTGCAGTCATGCCTGTGTATTAGAGTTGAGAATGCACCTTAATGTTAAACTCATATTTTTGAACCTTAATAACTTTGCTCCCATTCAACCGGGTTACCTGAAATTTGTTAGACATGGAGTCTGGGTTACAATTTCTAGTTACAGACAATTTTGTGTCAATCAATTCGAGGAGGGGCACAGTTACAGAGGTGCACAAACAGTAAAATTCACCATTTTAAATACTTTTTTACTTATCTGTAGCTAGAAAATGGTTTTGCTATGAAACTTCTGACCCCAAGGTACATGCTTTAGCTTATGTAAGTAAAAGGAAATTGCCATTTTTGGAACATGATCAGTTAAAAAAAATGTATTTTCCAAGGATAAAGGGTAAAAGTGCATTAGTGATTTCCTTCATCACACTGCTTCTCTCAACAGTGGCTAGCAAAATCAGTCTGAAGGAAGTAATTGTCAATTGCAGCAAAACCCCCATCCTCAAAATCTTCCCTCCGAACCCATGTTTTAACAGAACCAGACGGTTGGTGCCCAGTCCTGCTGATGGTATCCCCCCTTCCTTCCAACCCACGTCTGAGAATTACCAGATGGCATGTGCCCAACAACATCACTTGGATCCCTCCTCCCTCTACATGTGTGACAACAAACGGCCATCGGGAGCCCAATCCCACTGCCATTACACATTTGTTTAATTCCAGCACAGGATGCCCAACCCTGGTGCCAACTAAGATCTGACCCCACTCCAAATTAGAAGCAGACCATGGTACTGACCTGGTATTGCTGGTATGACCATCCCCCCCTCCCCTCTACTTCGGTCAAGAGTTGGTGACACTGGGGTACACACCCCTGGTGATGAACAGTTTACTAACACTGAGGTGCCCAGTTCCCAGTTCCCAGTGTTGCTCCACCTGGAAAAAGGAAACCATGCCTCAAATATCTTTTTTTCCTTTTTAAGTAAAACCTGAACAGAAAAAAATGGTCCCTCATCAATATCTGAACCCAACGAATCCCTACCCACCACCCTACTCAGCACCCACCACCTCACTCACCAACAGAAGATCCACCCTCATAGATCCACACTCTGAGAAAAAAGATGTCCTTCTCCTTCAACTGACTGCAAACTGTGGAGCAGGTAAGCAAACGTCTGTGTATTTTCAGTGCATTTTGAACCTTTACTCATAACGTTATCATTTTAAAATATTTTTTTCACCACATTTTCAACCTGGTCTTTTTGGGGCCCCATCACTTGCTCTGCAAAATCACGTTTTGGACAACATTTGAAACATTTCACCTACCAGGTCCATGAGGTGGGGTCATAAGAATACTATATTGAATATTTGGGGGAAAATGGCCAAGTTATGCATGAACATTGACCTTTCTCAATATTCACTCATAACTTTGATAATTGTGAATATTTTCCTCCCAAATTTTCAACATAGGTATTTTTTCACACCACCTCATGAATGTGACAGGTGTAATTTTTCAAATCTTGCCAAAATTTGTTTTCACACTTGCAGTGTGAAATGATGGTTTAGCTAGTATTTAATAAATGACACCTGTCATGTTCTGGGGATAAAAATACTATGTTGAAAATATGAGTCAATGTGTCAAAACAGTTATGGAGAAATGTTGCATTTAGGGCTGGCCATTGGCCCAGTGGGTTTTGCATTGGGATCACTGGTTACCTAAGTTTGGGGGTGAGTTCAGTGAGCCAGTTGGATGAGCTGAGGCTGGGGGTGGGATGGCTGCCATGCAGCACTACTCACAGCCTGGGAAGGGATGGTACAATGTTGGCTGCACGGCCAACAAGTAATCATATACTGAAGAGAACACTTTTCTTGGCATAGGTCCCAGAGGGCCCTGTACTATTGCATCCATAGCTGCACAGAAGCAGAGGGCCCTGTGATTCCACAGCCAGGTGGACTCTTGCTCCTGTGCATCTGCATCTATAGCCATGTAGAAGTGCAGGACCCAGAGTGCCCTGCACTTTTGAGCTCCACGTGTGGTGTTTCATGCGATCATAAAAGATCTTGCTTGAAACCAACCAAGACCAAGCTTGAAACTCAGAAATCCATGGGAAATGGAGAAAATTCAAAGTGCAACCACCCCTATGTACTCAAACAAAGGTAGTCAATAGGGGGAGAGGGGGCCCTTAAATTCACCAAATGGTGAGCAGTTCAAGAGGCTAAGAGAACAGAAGAGGCAGTTCTCCTGTTGTAGAGTTTCAAACTTTAAAAAGACTATTCTGGGCATTTAAACTGCAATAACAGACAGCCACAAACTTGTCCAGGTTCATTGAAGCTGCTCTAAACACAGGATATATTTATTCAAGATAGGTTGAATAAGAAAAGCACCTCACAATTCACAATTAAGTCTAGGCATCTGCTTGAGTGGAGAACTATAACAAACCAGAAAGTGAGTTGTAACTACAATTTAAGCAGCAAAAGGAACTTTTTAAGGGAAGTGTAAAGGCTTTCTCCTGAAGAAGCCTATAGCAGAGGTGAAACTTTGGGATTGGCTGCCGTATTACAAACTGAACCAATAGAGAAGAAAACTGCTGAAACATTATTGCTGTTTGGTGAATTTATGTGCCCCCTCATTGACTACTAGTGTTCTATGTGAATGCCAGCCCTAATGCCCACCCCCTCCCATGAGCAAACAAGGCTATAAACAATCTCTTGTTTCATGCAGGGTCCTGTGTGAAGAAATGTACGACTTGTTCTGTTGGCCTTACGTAGCAAGCCATACATCTCAGAAACCGTACGACGTAGAAAAAAAAATTAAAAGTCATATGATTTATGACTTTCATGGCTAGTAAGCACTTTCCTGACGAAAAGTCCACATCTTGCACCGTTTCCGAGATACGGGCCCTGAAAGGTGCGGCGAATGCCATAATGTTATCCTATGGGAAAAAAAGAGAAGTTCGGAGTGCCATTACTTTGGCTCTCTGTAATATTTTTTCACCAAGCAACTGGAAGGCACATCTGTGGGATGTTGGCTTTCTTCCCTCCGAATTGCAGCCCAAAAGACCAAACTGTTATTTTGCAGCAGGGTGGCAAAGGATTCCTGTAATGCGGCGGATGCCATAATGTTATCCTATGGGAAAAAGGGTCAACTTTGGAGTGCTGTAGCTGTGCCGCCCTGTAATATTTTTTCACCAAAACACTGAAAGATGTTGGCTGCGTTCCCTCCAAATTTCAGCCCAAAAGACCAAACTGTTCTTTTGCAGCAGGGTGGCAAATAATTGCTGTCATTTTCCCACAGCCTGGAAAAGTACTGTCAAACTTTGCAAAAGCTTTCACAAATTCAGCCAGACACTGTTGTAATGCAAAAGTACTTTATGGAAGTACTCTTCCAGAAATTTGAAAACATATTTCTGGGGTGTTTTACCCCAGAATAAAGACATGCCTAGCATCGTCAGGGCCTGACTAGGTGAATACAAAAAAAGAATTAGGTTGCTAGAGGGTCCCAAATTTAAATGCCAAGCATTTTTCTGATGACCAACTGAAAACAAAATGGTGGATTTGCGACAGTAAAAAGGCCATTTGCAAAAGTAAAAACTGCTTTTTCGACACTGTCAAACATTTTCTTAACTTTTCCTATTGACTTATAATGGGAAATTGTTTTTTGAATAACTTTTGAACTGTTTAATATTTTTTCACAAAATCTTCAAAAGTCACATTGGGGACCCTGGCCGCACGTTCCCTGAAGATTTCGGACTGGTCTCCAAACTGTGTGACCTGTAGAGACGAGCAAAGAATTCTCAAAAAGTGTGAACGCGTGCACAGATCACGCTTAATAACTCCGCAGCCGTATATTCAAACAGTACAAAAGTTGGCAGATCCCAAGATGTATGGTTCTTGATCGTGTATTCCAAATTTCAGGCAAATCCGTTGAATGTTACAAAGTTATTAATGTGCAAAATTTTAGGTTTAACATGTAAATGGCTCCTCAACCCTAACTATGGTAGCACTACTGTGCTACCATAAAATATATATATATATATATATATATATATATATATATATATATATATACACACACACACGCACCACACACACATGCACAGACACACACATATATATCATCTATATATATATTCTTTGCAAAAACTGCATTAGTGCACCAGTTAGGGTTCAAGTTAATGCAATAAAAGTAGGGAGATGTGGCATTAGGGTTTCCAACCCCAACCCCAAGCAGCAAAAGGAAACAAATTCTGGCCAGAGCTGATTGGGCTGCAGGCAAGTAATTTGAGGTAAAAATATTGAAAATTACCAAAGTTACAAGTCTTCGATAGCAAAATGTAAGATAGGTTCCTAAATTTGTTGTTTTGTAATATTTATACACTAACTTTTTTACATAGCCTTGTCATGATCCTGCCTCATGAAGAAGGGCAGAGCAAATGTTCAAGTCCTGCCTGAAAGATGATTTCACACAAGGACTACAAAATCTACTTTCAGGATGCAAAAACACATCTTGGGCAGGAATTGATAAATGACAGCTGTCACACTCATGAGGTGCTGTAAGGACATGACTATATTGTGAATTTGGGGGAAAATAATGAACATTATCAAAGGAACAAGCCTGCATTTGCCAAATTCAACATAGGCTCATAACTTTGTTGTTTTTTAATATTTTTACACCAAATTTTCAACATTGCCTTCTTATTACCCCATCTCATGAACAATGGCAGCTAAATCTTTCAAATCCTGCTCAGAAGGTGATTTTATGCAGGGACCACAGAATCCCCTTTTGGGATATAAAAAAAACATTTTGGCCAGGATTTGACAAATGACAGCTATCACATTCATAAGGTGCTGTAAAGATATGGCTATGTTGTAAATTTGGGGTTAAACTATCAAAAATTACCAAAGTTATGAGTCTGCATTTGCAAAATTCAGTGTAGGTTCATAATTTTAATTTTTTTAAATATTTTTACACCTAATTTTAAACAGTTTTCTTATGACCACGCCTCACCTCTTAAACAAGGGCAGAGAAGGTGATTTCATGCAGGGATCACAAAATCACCTTTTGGGACAGATCTGCCTAACGACAGCTCAATTGTTCATGAGGTAGAGCCCCAAAGAAGGCATGTTAAAAATGTGGGCCAAAAATATGCACGAATTATGCCACTTAGTTCAAAACCCCATTGAAATACATTGAATAGCATACCTGATTTTTCAGTTGTGGTCCAGCTCTGAAGAGTGAAGATGTGTCTGCAGTCAAGAGAGGATTACAGTGTTGGACTCCTGGTCAGTAAGTAAGGGCTTTGGGGGGTGCTGAGAAGGGGCAGTTATGGCTGCAAAAGACATCGATGGAACGCTTTTTTACAGGGTTTTAATTTTATAAAAAGCACTGGAAGATCTTCTTCAGTGTGATACTGGGACTGGGCACCCCAGTGTCACTGCTATGTTTCTGGGGGGTGGTGAGAGGGAGGGAGGGAGGGTCAGTGGGGGATACAGGTATATATAAAAAGAAGAAGAAGAAATAACTGCAAGCATGGTAGTGCGAGGATGCTGTGGGGGACAGGAGGACTCCTCAGCACATTTGGGGATTGGGCACCCCGGTGTCACTGCTGTGTTTCTGGGGTGATTGGTGCTGAGAGGAGGGTTGGGTGGGAGGGATATCAATATATATATAAAAGAACAAGAAGAAGAAAAATAAATAACTGCACATGCATGGTATTGTAGGGACGCTGTGGGAAAAAAAACAAAACATTGAGGATTCTTCATCAAGACACTGGGGATTGGGCACCCCAGTGGCACTGTTATGTTTTGGGGGGCTTGTGGTGATGGCTTTATGAAAATGATACTGTCTTGCCGACTTGAGCGAAGTGCTTCACCATGGTCCTGGTGGTGATTGTGTTGACACTTCAAGATGTTCATTTGCAAGGAATGTGGAGTCCTTTTTGAAAGCAGTAGGTCTGCAGGGCTCCACCCACTGAAACCCTAAAAAACATTAGGGCTTTGGGTCTCCTGAGTCTTGGCGAAGCAGAGGTGGGATCTTCCTTAGGGTTTTCAACCCTAATGTTCACCCTTCCTCCCGCCCATGGCCTCCTGTCCGAAGCACAAGGTACACCTTCAAGCCAGTGCCTTATATAGTAAGACACTCTTCAAATGTAGAAAACTATATCTTGCTATATGATGCCAACAAAATCTGTTGTAACTGTCTTCAGGCAGGGTCTTGTTTGTTCAGGGGAGGGGTGAGCATTAGGGTTGACAAGCCCAAGAAAGACCTCACCATGATTCACTAAGACTCAGGGGACCCAAAAACCTAATGTTTTTTCCTTTTGCTGCTTGGGGCATGGAGGTGGGGGTTGGAAACCCTAATGCCACATTTCCCTACTTTTGTTACTTTAAAGGGCAGGTATTCACTTATTTTTTTACGTTTTTTATTTGCTTAATTCATATGTATGTTAATAAAGTGATACTTAACCCCTGTTGGACTGTGTGGTTTATCTAATCCTTTTTCCCCTAATTAGTATGTCCACAATCTTGACCCATGGAAGACATGCCTAGGAAAGGATTTCTTCAAAGCTGTGGTACTGTGAACTCTCAGTCAGTATGATGTCGGTTATAGAAACCTGACTAGGGAGCATCACATGCAGGTACCCCCTGCATAGCTGCCATGAGTGTAGTGATGTCATCTCATGCGCATTTGCAAGCTTGCTGTTTCACTGCAGCTGCACTCAAACCTGACTGCGAATACAAGCTGTTAAAGGAATAGTTATTTTTCTCATAGTGCTTTCAGTTCTATTTCTCTACCACCCGATCCTGCAAATTTAGTTTAAAAAAAATATCAGTCAGTTTTGTCAGTATCCTACTTGCTCAGGTATACTTTCATTTTTATGTTGGCACGCTTGCACAGCCAACATCGTGGGACAGTGCAGCTTTGGAGGTGGGGTCGCTGTTGAGCGAATGCATGGCATGCACCAGTAGGTGTGTCCCTCATTCCCCAATCAGCCTGCATGCCGGCGCCACACCATGCATACATAATGTGGTGAGCACATCTAAGAAAGGTCCACTGCAATCTGAGCAAAGCTCATCATGCATGGCGGACACTTCTATGTGCTTCGCCCGACATTGCTGGTTGATCATGGTGGGCAGCCTTATACTGCCGACTTGGAGTTTCCAATCCCAGTCGGTTAACCCCTCCGCCTTCTTTGTGTGCTGATGGGGGAGCCCACTCCCCATCGGCATAATCCCCCCATTGTTGAATGCCGAGGGGCGTGCCCCTTTCTTTGTGTGCCGACGGGGGTGCCCAATCCCTGTCAGCATTACTTCCTCATCCCCCCCATGTTATGTGCTGATGAGGGTGCCCAGTCCCCTGTTGGCTACAGACACCCCCCCCAGACAGTTAGGTGGCATGCTGGGAGCCCACCCCGGCACGGCAAATCCCCTGCAAAAAAACCCTGCCCCTTGATGGTTTTTATTTTCCTGTAAAATGAAACCGTCCCTCGTAGTCTCGTGCCCATCTCCCCCACCCACACCCACCCTCTGTGCACCCTGCCTCCCTCACCCCATACTTACCTCAGCGGAGTCCAGCGCGATGATCTTCGGTGAACTGGGAACACGTCTGCACTCTTCAAAGCCAACCACGAACTGAAGAAATGCCGGTAAGCTGTATAATGGAATGAATAGGAGTTTTTCAACTTTAATGCATATCTCGGGCATTTTTGTGAATTTTGGCCCCACATTTTCAACATGGGGTTTTTGGGACCCCTTCTCATGAATTCTTGCACTGTCATGGCGTTATTTGGTCCCAAGAGGTGATTTCGCAGTCACTGCGTGGAATCACCTTTCGGGATGCAGTAATAAAATGACAGTGCCACTGTTCATGAGAGGGGCTCTCAAAAAGCCTATGTTGCAAGTTTGGTGAGAAAAATCCCCAAAAATTACTGTTTTACGAGCATGCGTAGCAACTGCGCAATGCACGCTCTAAGTTAGCGCATTTGCACTATTTTCATGCCAGATTCTCAACATTGGCATTTTACCACACCTTCTTGTGAACCGTACAGCTGTCGTTTTATACATCCTGGCCGAAATATGTTTTCGCACTTCCAGCGCAGAATAGCGCGGTTGCTGTGTGAAATCAGTGTTCAGGACACATCACAAAAATGACAGAGACACTGTTCATGAGCAGAGGTCCTAAAATGCCTGTGTTGAAAATTTGGTGACAATACTCCATAAATTGACTGTTTTAAGAGCGTGCATAGCAAATGCGCACCGCACGCTCATAAGTTAGCAAATTTGCAATATTTTCATGCCACATTCTCAAAATTGGCATTTTACCACACATTCTGTGAACCATACAGCTGTCATTTTTCACATCCTTGCCGAAATGTGTTTTCGCGCTTCCGGCGTAGAATAGCGTGGTTACTGTGCGAAATCACTATTCGGGACACATTATGAAAATGACAGTAACACTGCTCATGAGCGGAGGTCCTAAAATGCCTGTGTTGAAAATTTGGTGACACTACTCCATAAAATGACTGTGTTACGAGCGTGCGTTGCGTAGTTTGCACGCACGCTCGTAAGTTCACAAACTTATGATATCTTCACTCCACATTTTCAGCTGTGCCATTGTTATACACCTCCTAATGAACAGTACAGCTTTCATTTTTTCACATCCTGAACAAAATCTGTTTTCGCAGTTCCGGCGCACAATAGAGCGGTCACTGTGGAACGCCTATGTTCAAGACACATAATGAAAATGGCAGTGAAACTGTTCATTAGCAGATGTCCTAAAATGCGTATGTTGAAAATTTAGGGATGAAAGTTAATAAAATGAGTGTTTTACGAGCGAGCGTTGTGCAGTTTGCGTGCACGCTCGTGACTTTGTGAATTTGTAATACTTTCACTCCAGTTGTTCATCATTGCCATTTTTCCATACCTCCTTATGAACAGTACAGCTGGCTGAAATGTGTTTTCGCATGTCCGGTGCAGAATTCCATGGTCACTATGCGAAATCACTTTTCGGGACACTTTGAGGAAATGACGGTGACACTATTCATCAGCAGAGGTCCTAAAATGCCTATGTTGAAAATTTGGTGGCGAAAGTCCAGGCAATGACTGTGTTGCAAGTGTGCATTGCGCAGTTTCCATGCACCCTTGTAACTTCATCAATCTGAAATATTTTCATGCCACATTTTCTCCACTGGCATTTGTGCACACCTCATTATCAACAGTCCAGCTGCCATTTTCCACAGCCTGCCCAAAACGCGTTTCCACAGCTCTGCTGCACAGTGGCATACTCACTGTGCAAAATCACCTTTTAGAACACATTAACAAACTCACAGCGCTATGCCTCTCCACCTCCACCACTGCCAGTGCCAGCACGACAACATTCAGCATTGACAAATGCTTGTTTTTTATTATTATGTAACTTCTGTGTTTGGAAGTAGAGAGGTACGAGAAAGTGACAGAGAGAAGACTGTGTCTGAGAAAAGACAGCATCTCTGTGTAACATTATTTAATGTGTGGAATTAAAAGCAAAATTGGCTAGCAGAGTCTCATCATCTCCGTTTGAAGGGAGTTCATGATTGCTCACTGAAATTTGGCAGTGCTGGCTGAGTGCCAGGGTTGGAGGAGCTGTCAAGGGAACAACTGAAGTCTTGCAGATATTGCCGTTTCCTTTACTCCTTAACTCAGTCTGATCCTGGATTGACTTCAACTATGGATATAAATAAACAAAACAAGTGAAATTTTATGACTGATGGTGTAGTCTGACTCTCCACTACCAAGAGCAAAAAGAAACGGGATCAGACAATAACAAAAGGGAAAAGACAAACATTGTGTGGTAACTGTTGTTCCCCTGACAGCTCCTCCTGGCACTCAGTGGGTACCAACAAATTTCACCAGGGAGTGTGTATGAATGACAGCACTGCTGTGCTGAGGGTTGCTGAATGAAGTGGTATACCCTTGAAGTTTAAATGTTGTGGGTAGCAGTGGTGTTCACAGATGCTAAGGGATATAGTGCACACTTACTTGCACCAGTTGAAGCTGAAGGCCAATGAAGAAAGGTAGGAGTTTGAGCATTATGGGGTGGTGTAGGGGAGCTAGGCCAGTTAGTTCTCTAACAGTATAGCAACCTTACCAAAAATCAAATTTAACAGAGTCCGAGACATGTCCAAATCCTGATGTCCACCCTCCTCCTGGTAGGACTCACTGCCCCTCACTCTAGCCCTTAAGCTTTAGGAAACCAAGTTAAATTTAAGCATTACGAACAAACAGGGTTGCCCATGGGAATGACAGAGGATGTGGTGGGCCAAATCACAAAGCTATTCCAAACAAACCTCACACTCCCTCATATAACCAGCTATGGAGAACAGGCTCAAAACTTTGTTGTACAAAAGCTTTAATACTTGCAATTCATAGAAATATAAAGTGCTCTGTGTATGTTGCTTAGGCAAAGAACCTCTGCAATTGCAGATCTGTGAAAAAAAAACAAAGTCTTCCCTCTTCTTTTATGAGTCAGAAAATAACTCACAAGATAAGAATCTAAGCTCACAAAAGAAGATAGTTGGACTTAGGTTTTTTCCCATCGTTCTTTCTTAAGACTACCGTTTTCTTTCATTATCATGAAATAACTCACAAAGAAGAATCTCAGTTCATGAAAGAAGATGGTGGGACTTAGTTTTTCTCAGTTTTTTCATGAGACAACCTTTTTTCTTTCATGATTTATTTCATGATTAAGGAAAGAAGAAGACCAGCTCATGAAATAACTATAAAAATTCCCAAATCCCTCCATCTTCTTTTGTGAGCTGAGATTCCTTTTTTCATGAGTTCTTTCATGATCACAAAAGAAGGCTGGCCCACAAAAGAACTATTAAAGAAACTAAGTCCCACCATCTTCTTTCATAAGCCGAGATTCTTCTTTTGTGAGATGGGATCGTTTTTCATGAGACTCACAAAACAAAAAATTCAGCTCATGAAAGAAGCCTTGTTAAGGATTTCTGGAATATCCCAAAATCATATTTCAGGGCAGTTTTTTGAAAAGCAGACTCCATAATTGAACTAAACAAGTGCTGTTTAGTTTGCTCATGTGAATATTTTTTCTCCAGGGCATACTTTTTATGAGTTTTCAATTTAAATAAATAAAAAAAAAAGGTGGCTGCCATATGAAAAAAAAGATTTTTTCATCACAAATTAAATATTTTGACTCTCAAAGCAAGATTCTTCTTTCATGAGCTATACATTCATCTTTCATATCAAACATCTATCTGAAAGACCCTTCTGAGCATACCCACCCCAAAATTTAAAATTCTTATCAGTCAGAAATGGATTAATATCTTTTCATCAAACCAAAGAAATTCACCATTCTAGGGCAAGCTCTCTCTACCCTGAAAATTTCAGAACAAAATTCCCAACCATCTGGGCTGTAGGTTGGAGAAAAAAAAACATCAAAACCTGTAATAATTAATCTTTTTGCCCTATCCGGATCTTGGAATCTAGACATTTGTCCAGCATGAAACTTGCCAAATCAAGAGAACTTGCCCCTCCCCCCACAACATGCATGCAAAATTTCATGCAATTCTCATGAATGGGGGGTGAAGCTATTAAAGTACAAATTTAGAGGTTTAACGTAAAATGCACTACTCAGTCCTAACTATATGGGCACTACCACACCCCATAATACATATTCATTGCAAAAACACTTCATAGATGTACTAGTTAGGGTTAAAGCGGCAAAAGTAGGGAAATGTGGCATTAGGGTTTCAAACCTTAACATCCCACCCCCACCTTGCAGGCAGCAACAGCCATGTGGTGTGCCTTGTTGTCAACCCTAACGCACATCTGCATGGGATGCAGCCCCGCACCTTAAAGATGCGGCGAAGTTCATGTGAAGTTCCTGTGCTTACTTTGACCATGCTGTTATTGACATGCAGTTTTGACCTAGAACCATTAAACATAGTCAATTATTTAAAAAATAACAAATCAAGCTAATTGAGAAAAAAAAGAAGATTTCTTGGAGCAGACAAAAAAACAGTACCAAAAATCATAAAAATAGAACAGAGCAAAGTATGGTGGTTGGAAGAAATCATTCTCAACTACACAAAAGTGGTGATCAGAAGGGCCAGGAAAATGCCAATCTGTTATTTGTGGCAAATTCTACAATTTTATATTTATTAAATATTAAAACCAAATTACGTCAAAACTACATTTTTTCTTCTTCTATTTATCCTCCTTGGGACTTGGCAGGTGGCTCCGGTTCCATCACAGGGAGCTCGTCTTCTGAGCCTGGTCATCCTGATCCACTCATCCCTGGCAGCTCCCCCACAGACTACCCCCATGGCAGAACCGGAGAGAGAGAGAGAGAAGTGACACCCCCCCAGAGCACAATCTAGAAGCTGGGGCAAGCCTAGGATCAGGATGTGGTCAGGCCATGACAGAGTCTGCCAATCCCCACTTTTCTGAATTTTCCTCCCCGCCCCTTCCCAGCACAGCATGACAGTGCACATGTGGAGGCATGCATATGCCATGTACTCATGCTCCTGTGCCTCCCTGCTCTGATGCTGCCCTCTGGCCTCTACTAGCAGGCAACCAAGGAGTGGGATGACAACCCTTCCCTCCATGGGAGTGGACAGCAGTCCATCGGATGCTCAATCCTCTCCCTCCCCTGCTGACCTTCGGCAGCCCGAGGTTGCTCCCAACCCAGGGTCACCGGCGAGGCATGAGGTGTGGCATCCAGCACCTCAACCCTCAGTGCCACCAGGCCAGCAATGTCAAAACTACTTTTGATAGTATCAAACACTGGAAATATAACAGTAGAACAAGAGTAACTAACACATCTGTAAGCCATATTTAACTTCATGAAAATGTAGAGAATTATAAATATACTTATTCACATAATATAGTGCTTACAAATAGCAATACTGTAACAAGGGTTACAGAAGCGGAGCACCTGGGGAACAGCGATCACTGAACAGTGTGGTTTGAAATAACTAAGGGGGTAGAACCAAGCTACACAATGACAAGAATCCTAGACTTTAAGAGAGCAGACTTCTGAAAGATGGAAAGATGGAAAAATGCCTAGAAGAAGCACTGATAGGAGTAGGGGAAAAGAAGGGTGCAGAGGAACAGTGGAAGGCAGTCAAAACAGGGATTGCTATGGTGACATAACGCTGTGTCAAACAGCTGAGTAAAGGGAAGAGAAAGAAGAGACCGCTATGGTTTTCTAAGGAGGTAACAGAAAAGGTTAAAGCAAAAAAAAAAAAAATGGCATTTAGCCAATACAAAAGGATACAGGAAGAGGGGACAGGGAGCAGTATCAGGAAAAAGAAAGGGAGGCAGAGAAGGCAATTAGGGAAGGCAAGGGATAAACAGAAGAATGCATAGCAAATTCAGTGGTAAAGGGAGACAAAACCTTTTACAGGTACATCAGAGAAAAAGAGGAAAGCAAGGTGGGATTGTGGCACTGAAAGGAGAGGATGCGGGCAGAGTCGTGGATGGCCACAAGAAAGCAGATATACTGAACATATACTTTTTTTTAGTTTTTACAGTGGAGGGGCCAGGAAATGGACCAGCAACAAGAGAAAGGGGCATGAAGCACACTGAGATGGACACTGGACCTTTTCAAAGGAAAGTGTCCTTGGTGAACTGGTGGCAATAGGAATTGATAAGGCAATGGGACCAGATGGAATACACCCTGGGATACTAAAAGAGCTAAGGGAAGTGTTGGTGGAACCACTGACTTCCCCTTTTAGCCTGTTATTAGAAATGGGAGGTTCTCAAGGACTGGAGGAGGGCTGATGTAGTCCCTCTGCACAAAAGTGGAACGAGGAAGAAGCAGAGAACTACATGCTGGTCAGTCTGACCTCAGTAGTTTGTAAATTCATGGAAACACTACTGAAGGAAAGAATAGAAGAACACCTGGTTGTCAGTGGACTGCAGGACACAAGGTAGCATGGTTTTACGGCAGGGAGGTTGTGCCAGACAAACCTCATTGAGTTCTTCGACTTGGTAACCAAGGAGGTAGATGGAGGGGCAGTGGATGTGGCCCACCTGGATTTTAGCGAGGCCTTTGACACTGTGCAGCACTGAAGGCTGTTAAGAAAGCTGGGAAACATGGGGGTGGGAGAGAAGGTAGTGAAGTAGGTGGAAAATTGGCTGGATAATAGGAGACAGAGGGTGGTGGTAAATAGCATTCACTCTGCAGAAGGTAAAGTGACCAGTGGGGTACCACATGGGTAAGTGCTGGGCCCAGTCCTCTTCAGTGTCTATCAGTGACATTGCAGAGGGTCTGGAAGGGAAGAACTGCCTGTTTGCTGATGACATTAAGCTTTCCAACAGGGTGGATATGCCAGGAGAGTGGGTAAAATGAGGGGGGATCTAAAGAAGCTGGAGGATTGGTCAAGGGATTAGGAGCTGGGTTTCAATGCTAAAAAGTTCAAGATAATTCACGTGGGGCACAAAAACACAGGAGCAGCACATCATCTGGTGGGGGAGGGATTTGATTGCTCCAAGCAGGAAAGAGACCTGGGAATGATGATGTCTGATGACCTCAAGGTTGGTAGGCAGTGTGACAAGGCAGCAAGAAAGGCCAACAGGATGCTGGAATGCATAGACAGGGGAATCACCAGCAGAAGAAAGGAGGTAATATTTCCACTATATAGGACATTGATGAGGTCACATCTCGAGTATTGTGTCCAGTTCTGGAGGCCCCACCTGCATAAGGACATTGATAGGGTGGAGGCAGTTCAGAGGAGGGCAACCAAAATGGTGCAGGGACTACATCACAAGCCCTATGAGGATAGGCTGAAGGAATTAAATATGTGCTCCCTAGAGGAGAGGAGGGGGAGGGGGGATATGATTGAAATGTTTAAGTACCTCACAGGGAAGAATAAGGTACAGGAGAATACAATTTTTCAGAGAAAAAGATGCTCAAGGATGATGGGCTACAAGATGAAATTAGAGGGAGGAAGATTCAGGGGGAACATGAGAATGTAGAGAACTTCTTCACAGAGAGGGTGGTGGACAAGTGGAACAGCCTGCCAGCAGACATGGTGGGGGAAGAAATGATAACAGGTTTTAAGAGTGCTTGAAAGAGGCATAGAGGATTGCTGGTAGTCGGGGCGGGGGTACAACCTAATGCCAACAGTGCATGAGAGAGTGCAATTGTTAGTGGCAATAGGGCAGATGAGGTGGGCTGAAGGCCCTTATCTGACAACAGTTTCTGTGTTTCTATGTTATATTTACACATATATAAATCTGAGAGGCAGACCGAAAGCAAATTATATACCATCTGTACAAGAAGTGTATTGCATTTCATTATTGGCTAAGACTAAACTTACTTTCACTTTAGAAAGTTTAAAACAGCTTTATTTATAATCATCAAACAGTAAAATTAAACACTTTTTTTTGTAAAAATATAGATGCTGCATTTCCGTGCCATCTCCATGGCCCAGGTTGTACCCTAAAATGGTTCTTTGACCAGTGCACCTACCCAATCAATCAAATAAAATATCTGTCCATTAAAATATTTAGGTATTAATAACTCAATGTAAAAAATAAAATAAAATAAAACAAATTAAAGACTACATTTTTCAATATAGGAAACACTTTCAGACTAATGTAGCTGAAATACAGGCCCAGCACCTTGAGTAACACTTACTTGAACTGTATTATAAACCATATAGCCCTAGAAACACGTTTACTAAAAATTTTCCTAACCATGTAAATGCTATGACTAAAATCCCTATTCTTAAGATCTTTCAAATGGTAACCGTGTATTCTTTTTATGTGCAAGGCTGGACTCTTACTACTTTGTTCTTTACGCTCTTTTTAATTCTAAAATCAGAATGTTCGCATTTCTCAAATTCCATGGCAGTTGATATAAGAATGTAATAACAGAATCATTATGCTCAATCCAACCTTGTGCTTGACACAGCCATACTGCATAATGACCAGAATCACTGACTGGGCCAAAGTAAAAGATCACTGCATGAGTTTCAAATTTAGAACTTGACAAATAGACATCACCAGATGAAAACTTTGAAATGTCTATATTTTTTTACCTTAACAATCAAAACACTGGAGCTTAATAAAATACTTAAAGATCTGTTCCAAATCCACAGTTTTTGTTAAATTACAAGTTCTACAACAACATAGTGAAACCAACTTGGGAATGCAACACTTACCAACTTAGGAACAGGTAAATCCAGTCAACGTTCACTATTATGTCTGCCCACAGTTGGATTGTTACACTTTTGGCAATAGTACTGCTCTAAAAAAACAACCTGAAACAAATTTCAAATTTGAACTTTCAGTGTCCATAGTGTCAATCAAAGCTGAATAAAGCTCCAGTGCATCTTCTTGTTGATAGGTGGCAAACATGTTGTAGAGCAGATATGTTGATACCACCATATGCAAATCAGTACAGCTGTGAATTTGATCTCTCTGAGCAGTCACTAAAGACACCAAACTTTGAAAAGCATCCATCATTGTTTTATTCTGAACTTGACTGATTACATACACCACAGGATCTAGAGACAGAAACACCTTAACAATACTATTAGCATAATAATTGATGCCAGTAGTATTTTTGAATGCTGGTGCCAGAATTGCTGATGCTGATGCTGAAGTGTCTTCACACACCAGTACAGTAGCAGATTCATCAGTCCTACTGCAGATCATTGCCACAGAAAGTTTCTATAGTGTTAGAGCTCACTTGTTAGACACTTTTTTTTACCAGTTGATATGTCCAGATACAATGGAATTATCAAAAAATCTTTCTGATAAAGACTTCCCAGATGATTATACTTCAATACACACATTATTTCTGCTCTGATTTTACATTTATCCAGCTAAATGAGATGTAGCCCATCTAAAGTACAGACCCAAGACAGAGCAACAAAACCTTGCTGGGTTTGAAGCCCTCCTTTCAATGTGAGTGAGAACAGTATTGAGAGTCAAGCCTTGCAACTTATGAATTGATACTGCATATTCAAGAGCTTAAGAAAACTGCTGTCTCATGAAATAAACATCTCAAGATCAATTGAAACTTCACCGAAATTATCTCTATGTCTGTGGAGTATCAATAGAATCATTTCACAAGAAAGTGTTCTAAAAGCACTTCCCAAGCATTGAATGGAAAGTTGACATGACCCATGGCACCATTAACTGTACCATCTTCCATAGAGAGTTTTGATGAAACATCATAGGGTCATTCCTACACACAGTGAGAACAATATTAAGTCTAGCTGTTCTTGACACATCTACCCTGAGTTCTTTTAAATGACTGACCAACTTTTACATACATATTTTGTTGATGCAAACAGCATCAGTACAATCAAGTGATGGAAGTTGTAGCAGACAGCTGTCTTTCCTTCATAGCATAATTGTATTGCAAGTATTTCAGCATTAAACAAATGGGTTTGTAACCTTTTTGAACTAATACTGAAAATGTATCAGAAGTTGTCTGAAAAGAATCTCCATCTTTTGAGATCAACTGTGATTCCAGTAGTTTCATGGCAGATAGTGACAGCTTTCCAATTCTTAAATCACACAACATATCCTTGTATGTGTGATCCTCATTCTATCTCATATTTAATGTCAACTCTTCATATCCAAAAACATACCACAAACTGAAATTACCAATGCAAGCTATACTTTTATTTGCTTCTGCTGTAAAGTAGACAGCATGGGTTTCCCATTCATAGGAGGTAGCTGAAGTAGATCTCCATAGACTATTACACGCTTTCCTGCAAAAGGAACATTGGTGCCTCCTCCCACAATCTCATCCAACCTCAAATGAATAGAAGTAAGCATGACATTTGAAACTATATTTACTTCATCCACCACTAACAAATTTAAATCAGTAAATAGAGCTCTGAGTGTAGAACCAACTTCCCGTGACAGTTTCTGATACTGACCAGTTCTGTTGTGTTCAACTGGCAACATAAACAAATGGTGCAAAGTCACACCACCAATGTTATAAGCTGTCAATCCAGTCAGAGCTGTATTTGCACAAGAGATGGTTGCTTGTGTAAGGTCCCCAATTTTGTTACAAATGGCATGGATAATATGACTCTTTTCTATGCCAGCTGCTCCACTAACAAACATACACAGCAGTTCATATGCTGAAATATTACAAATATTTGTATCATGCCTTAAACCATGAGACACATTTACAATGATCAAATCATATATTTTCCACTGCTGTACTTTAAATGGTTTTTCATCAAGGCAATATCCACCTTTTCATGGAAAATTTGTTCCATGCAGTTAGTGACTTCTGCCATAAATTCAGTCACACCATGCAACGTTAGAGGGTCACCTAAAGCACAAATTGTTTTCTTTGGCAGCACACTCTGGGAATAATTCTGGAGTACCCTTTTCAAGTTCAGCTTGAGCTCTGTCTTCTTAATAATAATAATAATAATAAACTTTATTTCTTTTGTGCCTTTCAGACATCAAGGCACATTACAAAATAACATCATAAAAACAGGTTAAAAACCAAACTAAAATATACAACTTTAATTAAAATCCATATCATCACCAAATGCCTTTGTCCATAAAAAGGATTTTAGGCCTTTTTTAAAACCCTCCACTGTCGTGCACTCTCGAATCCTTGTTATTTTTCTAACCATAATCTTTCCAAATATTGCAGAAACTTTGGATAAGAGAGACTATCCACAGATGCTTCAAGTTCTCATATCCCTGTTTGAGTTGCTCTTTCTTTTTCAATGGCTTAAACAGAAAAAGTAAAGAAAAGTAGTAAAGCTCAGCCTTTTCAGATATGGCAACAGACAAACTTCATGTGGTTTATCAGCCATGGCATCTGTTATCGCAGCAGAAATCCTGGTGTATCCAATTGTGTTAAGCAAGTGTAAGAGTGCATTAACACTAGAGAAAATATTAAAGTGTTTTGAGTAGCAACAGAGTAAATTGAGAGCATAGTGAAGCTGGTGAAGCAAGTGGAAAAGTGCTTCAGCTTTACAGAAGAGATTAAAGTGTTTTGAATAGCAACAGAGTAAACTTTGGAAGCATAGTGAAACTGATAAAGTTTGAAAGAAGTAAATATAGAGACATGAGACATGAAGTAGGCAATGCCATATATTTGAACAGGCTAACAGAGATGAAAAGTATAAAGTCATAAAGGAAAAGAGGAGTAATGACAGTAAGGTACTGCAGGAACATTTTCTATGCTAGAAGACATTAATGATATGCTTGTACTTTCCTCAGATAATTGAACCTTGTTATGCCTGGGTTATATACCACCAGCTGACCCACATATAACTGTAACCTTATACACCTTCAAGTATTAGTGCCTTACCACAGTCTAACAATGTTTTATCTTGTTTTATTATTTATATTAGTGTTCTATATTATATTTGCTATGCTCATAGTTGTCTGTAATGCATTTATCCATATGCTGTGTTTTTGCCATATATTCTGCTAAACTCATAATCACTCATATTCTGTAGTTTTCCACTATTGTGATGTGTGCTTTTCTAATTAGACATCAGTTATTTCCAGGCTGTCTGGAAATAAGAACAGATAACACTTATTCTATGAATTTCTAAGATATATGCCAACCATGCACTCTTGCTTCCTGGGGTACACCCAGATATTACAATCTGTATACTATATCCAATTGTATTTGTCTGTCTTATCCAAATGTTGCATTCTTATCAGCAGTGTACATATGTAACTGCCAGCCAGCCCCTCCCCAGTCTCTGAGATTTTTGTGTTTTTTTCATACGTTTGTTCATTTCATGTTTAGATTTATTTAGTATGTGTAACCCCTGGGCTGACTGGTGGAAATCATCCTTTTTGTAACTCCTTGTTACATGCTTTGGCATGAGTATTACAGTAATAAATATTTCCTTTATTACTTGTTTGCCCAGTGTTTTTCTTACTCAGCACATGCATACAAGAACCTGAATTATGAGCAGGAATCATAAGTAACATTATTGGCGACACATGGCTGATACTGTGACTAGTAAAGAATTCATAACAGGAAAGTTGCTGTGTGTGGCTTTTGTTTAATTCTTCTCAGTCTGTGTTTTTCCAGTGAGACTCATAAGGCACCAGGAACCCCTATTTCTATTCAGACAGTTTGCCCTTGTCTACTGGTTACAAGAACAGCGGAGTGAGTAGAGAAACAAAAAAATTTAAAAAAAACATGCAGCTGTTTGTGGTAACTTTTTTCTGTCTTTTAAAGTCATCCACACATGCCTCCCATTTGCCAGTGTTCATCTACTGTGGTTCGGAACACAGCAGCTGATCAACAAATAATTTGAGGTTTCCCCTACTTATCAGACATGTCTATGGTAATTAGCACGGAGCTGAGAGAAGATCTCTCGACATCTCAATTCACGTGGTGGTTGGGAATGCTATGATTTATTAACTAAAGATGAGTTAATCAAAAATGTTTCAGGTCTGATTATGTTGAGCAGTATATCACAGTAAGACTGTCAACTAACAAGTGGTCCGCTAAGGCCCTGCTCCTAGCTACATTGTTAGTGTCGTTAGAGGGCTTCATTACAGATGCTGATTTCTTTGAAGTCTAGTTTTACTGATTATAAGAGGCTAGTTGGTGAAAACACTGCAGAACATTCAAGGAATGTAAACATACTTCATTTTGAGCTGCAGGCATTACATCAGCAGTGTGACTGCCTGTTAGCTACCACAGGTGAACACTCTGACATTGACGTACATGAGCTGAGTGAACTTTGTGATAAACTGAAGCTTGATAGACAGCAAGTTTTACAAATTAATGATCTACTGTCTAATACTAATGAGTCTTTGCAATCAGCTTTTAATTCATCATTCTCCTGAATCAAACAGTGGTGTCATGATTTAGAACAGTTAAGGCTAGATCACATCGAGGTATCTGCAGCCTACAGGGTATTACAGAAAGATGTGTCTAGAGGTTTGTTTGCTACAAATGCAAAGGTTAATAATGACAAATGCTTGGCTAATGTGGCAGAGTTATGCCAACGGTTGTTCCTTTTACAAGGTCACATTAAAGCTGTGAAGGGCTTTAGGTATGCCCCCATTGATGTTTATTCTTCTGGGGAAGAGCCCTCTGATGCAGAGGGTTCTGCAGATCAGTCAGAACAGGCTAGCCCCACAGCTGTCCCTGCTCCTGTTTTGTCACAAAATGGTGGATGTTCTTGTTCACAAAATGGAGGTGGATGTCAACATCTTGTGCAGCAGTGCTAGTCACAACATGGCACTGACCTACAACAAGATGGCCACCCTCAGGTGGCCCTCCCTCAAGATAGCGATGCCCATACCCACCTACAAGATGGCTGCACCCATACAGCCTATGCCCTACAACAAGATGGCTCCACCCATACAGCCTATGCCCTAAAACAAAATGGCCAATGGCAGCGAGCCAAGGATAACTTTAAGCTATCCTACCCCCCTGCAATTGCTGTTTTGAATTCAAAGGACAGAGTAGAAATTAATGCTATGATTGATTAGGCTATACTGACGATGGGTATTGCTGATGAGCAGTGAGACAGATTGCATGAGGAGGTTAATAAAATGATAAAGGAAGTTAGTTCACAGGAAAGTATACTAAAGTCTGTAGCATAGACTGCTTCAGAAATTGCACCTGATACCTCCAGAGCTGTAGCTCTAGAAACTGACCAGAAACCACCTACAGGCAACCCCATGCAGGTTGCCCATTCAGCACAACAGACTGCTGATGGCACTGGGCGTATGCAGCCTAATGATAATATGAGCTGTCATCTGGCTAATGTGAGCTCACACTGTGAAATACTTAGCCTTCTAGAGGACTGTAAGGTGAAAGTCTTAAGGCTGACAATCAACCCTGGTCTCTGATCCATACTCAAGCCAGCTGTACAGAATGGTGATAAAATGGATTTTGATGATATCTGTACTAATTTGTTATCTGCTGTCAACCCAGGAGTTGTGGGTGTGTGTTTAGCCTTGAATGTGAGAACAGGCTAGAGAATCCCCTGCTTCATACCATTCCTGCTTGTGGATGGCTTGTCACTCAAGCAAGCTTCTTGCAAAGGAGGAGCATAGCACAGACCAGACTGAATACAAGGATTTATATATCAGAGACATGACGCCAACCCTATGCGAGAGAGGATTGAGTGTGCAGTGTTCCCAGAACAGGACATATCTGATAAAATTCAAACATTAACAGAGAGACTGTATCAGATTTATATCCGGTCTCTCAATTCTAAAGACAAAAACAAGGTTTTTGCAATTCAGCAGCCTACTGGAGGCATCACCACATATTCAGTGGAAGAGGGGAGGGCATCTTCCAGCTCAGCTGCCACCACTACCCTGACTGGGGGGCAACAGAAATGGGCATGGTAAAATGTATAACAAGAACAACTATCAGGGTAAGAAGCATATTGTAGTAATGCTAATGAATCTAGGACTACTAAAGGTAGCAGGAATTACCTAACTGGGCCACCATATAAACAGATTGCAGAGGAAAATAAAAGGTTGAGAGAGATGTTAGATCATGTCAGATCTGCTAGAGCTCCTGGTAGTGACCACATTGTGGCAGTGATTGTTCCAGCATTCCAATTCCTGATGGGGTGGATACAGAGCCTGAAATACTCCAGGTCTTGCAGCCTCATTTTACTGCTCCAACACCACCCCAACCCCTCACATTAGCAGCACCAGCTTCACCTACCATGCAGCCCTCTCCGCTGACACCTTCCACAGTAGCATCACCTGGGGCAGCAGTGGCTACTACTAGCCAAATTCAGTTACTTCCAGCTTATAATGTGAATAAAGCCAGATCTATTAAGTAAGTGCAAACAATGGTTGCACAACTCATGGGGGAGTAGAGCCCTAATACATCACAATGACAATTAGAGGCCTCAGTCAGCACTGTTTCCCCTTTGGTTGTGGATACAAGTGGAAGGTCTTGTGTAGAGGCCATGGTAGGGAGCTGCCGATAGGCAATGCTGCTTGATACAGGAGCAGCTATGTCAGTACTACATGATGAGGACCTAGCTTCCTCACTCTGATCCACCAGAAGGTTGACCAGTGCTCAAGGTGTGGATGGTACCATATTGCAGACATACAGGTCCATCCCCATTCCAGTGGAAGTGGGTATCCTAAACACCCGATTCACTTTTGACCTCATGGTATAATGTCATCATCCCAGTATTTTAGGAATTGATTTCCTTGCACAGCATGGCTGTTTTGTGGATTTAGCCAACATGCTAATGATTTAGATTCCAGGCCAGTACCATACTATCATGATATGTGATTCACATGTCCTGGCTGCCATTACACACAATGACACTGAGTATTATGTCATAGATACCCACAAGAATCATGACTCATATAGTGAGTTGCAGCATATACTTGCAAAACACCAAGGTGTGTTTGCAACAAACAAATAAACATGATTGTGGCAGGATGAAAACATCCATTGAAGTAACAGGCCCAGACTCTGTTAGACAAAAACAATACCCTTTTCCTGCAAAAGCTCTGCCATCATTGAGAGAGACTATCCAGTCTCAACAAGGAGTGATTAGACCATATGTTTCAACCACAAACTCCCCATTTGGCCTTTGAAAAAACCAACTAGGGCCTGGAGACTCACAATTGATTTCAAAAACTTAATCAAGTAACCCCAAGCTGTGCCCCAACAGTGGCATCAGCACCAGATGTATTAAGGGTGTTAACACCTGACCGCAAATGGTTCAGTGCATTGGACATTTCCAGTGGATTTTGGTCTTTACCATTGGCTAAGAAAAGCCAATATAAATTTGCCTTCACTTTTGAAGGGTGTCAGTACACATGGACCTGCCTCCCTCAGGGGTATCATAACAGCCCCTCCCTTCCTCTTCCATTTACATATGAAAGGTGCATTACAGGGATTTTCAGCCCCTGTATGCCTTCTGCAGTAAGTGGATGATTTGCTCTTGTCCACAGCTACCAAAACAGAACATTTGGTTCTACTTGATGAGTTACTGACCCTCTTACAGAGGGCAGGCCTCAAATGCAACCCTTCTAAAGCACACTTGTGCCAGAAAGAAGTCACCTTTCTGGGCCTCTGCATGACAGAAAAAGGTAGAAGCCCCAACTTGAATAAGAGTCAAGAACTACAAGGCTTGCCCTTACCAACTACTGTGGCAACACTCAGATGTTTCCTAGACATGGTGAACTACTCTAGGGATTTTATTTGTGATTTCACATAGAAGGCTGTGCCTCTTTATGAGTTACTGAAAAAGAACGTCCCCTAGACATGGGGTCCAACACAGACAGAAGTTGTAACCAGCCTAATACAGTCAGTGGCCTCAGCTCCTGCTTTGGTTAATCCAAATCCATCTTCGCCTTATCATTTGGAAACAGCAACTACAGATGCAGCCATTTCAGCAGTTTTGGTGCAGAAATCCAATGGACACATCAGGCTTAATGCCTATGCATCACAAATGCTTTCTCCAGTGCAGAGAAAGTATAACCTCTGTGAAAGGAATCTCCTTGCTGCTTTCTAGGCTGTAAAACACTTTTCATACATCATTGGTTATGCTCCCATTGTTCTGCATACCAGTCATATGCTCACTAATTTTCTGTTGTCAGATAGAGTCAAAGATGACTCTGTCTCTAACACCAGACTTACACACTGGTGTCTTCTTTTACAGGATTGTAACATTACTGTACATGCTACAAAAGTACCATCCCTGTTGGCCCATGGCCTATTATATACAGGTGATGCACATGAGTGTTCCCTCCAACCGCTTGACTTGCTTGACCCAGGACCCTTTCTTCCTGCAATGCCAGAAGTACTAAATGACACCAACTTGTGTCATGTTTTCACTGATGGCTCAGCCTCATACAACAATGGGAATCAGGTAGCGGTATTTGGGATACTCATTTTGCATCCTGACAATAACACAGTCCGCATTGCCTGGAACTGTACTGTCATTTCCTCACAGTACGCTGAATTGGCAGCTGTGGTCTGTGCTCTGGAGTTGCTAAAACAAGGCACTACAGACACAATTATCTTTACAGACTCTAACTGGGTCTTTTTTTCCCTGTCTGAATTCTTATCATTTTGGGAGAAAACAAACTTTGCATCCTCTGATGGTACACCTGAAAAATACAGACACTTGTTGATGTACATCACAACACCAACATAACAGTTTAAGCATAAACTGTACATACATAAAGTTCATGCCCACTCTAAGAGTGAGCCCTACCATTCTTTCAGTGACCATGCTGGCTCTCTTGCGAAAGCCGGCGCTCAAGGAGGGGAGAAATGGGAACTGAAAACCCCCTCTACTATGGTACTGTATGCGTTGCTGCTGTGAAACAGCAAATAACACCTTTTGTGCCACTAGATATAGCATCCACACAAAAACAGGACCCTCATCTGAGGGCAGTATTTAAATTCCTTAACAAAGGAACTGAGGAAGCACTTCCACCACACAGTCCCTACAAGTGAGTAAGGGATCACCTTCACTTCTCCAGTGATAACCTGCTCATACTGTATGGTATTCTGAGAAATTGTAGGTAATTCCTGGACAACTGAGGATGGATTTTATCCATCAAGTGCATGACACTCCTACTGGAGGGCACCAAGGAGTGGAAAAATCCCCTAGATAGACTACTTTTGGATGGTGGCCACACATGAAACATGATGTGGAACACTACATCAATAACTGTTTTGTCTGCGCACAGAACAACCCAACTTTGGCCAAGAAAAATGCCGAATTGTTACCCCAGAGGTACTTGGGCCTCTGGAATTCCATCCAAACTGATTACATTGGGCCACTCCCAATGACCAAAAACAACAAGCAGTTTGCATTGGTGTTCACGGATATGTTCTGTAAATGGGTAGAGGCATTCCCAATGAAAAAAAACACTGCAAAAATAACTGCCAGGGTTCTGGTAGAACAACTTTTCACCAGATGGGGTCTCCCCTTGAAGGCCGACTCGGATCAAGGTTCGAGTTTCACAGGTGGACTGATGCAGGAAACTCTGAAACTCATAGGAGTCAGTCAGAGAAGTTTCACATCCCTTACCACCCACAATCATTGGAGCAGGTGGAAAGGGCAAACAGGCAAATCAAGCTTATGCAATCCAAATTTTCTAAGGACAAACCCAAGAACTGGGATTTCCTTATTGCCTTTGCTACTTATGGCAATAAGGGCTACACCCTCAACGAGTACAAAATGAACCCGATTTGAGGTCATGATCGGAAGGTCGATGAGATTACCAGAACATCTACTTCTGGATTTTTGTGCTCCTACTAATGTTAGAGTATTAGTAGACAAATATGTCCAGAAACTGAAACAAGATATCCAACTGATACCCTTCTTTGCTGTGAAACAATTGGGCAAGGCTCAGCAACAGTCAAAGATACAATTTGACAAGACAGTCCATGATATGGACTAGCAGGTCAGAGATCAAGTGATGGATCTAAGATTTGCTGCTCCTACTTATGCTCTTGAAAACAAATGGGAAGGTCCTTATCTTATTGTAAATAAGCTCAATCCTTCAGTCTACCAAGTTAGACTGCCATATAGTAAGAAGCTCACTGACAATCAGATGAAGTTATATAAAGGAGATGAAACTACTTTTCCTAACCCCACAGGGCAGAATAGTACTGAACTAATCACATTTTTCTTTTCTCTTTTCTTCTAGATACGTAACCGAGATGGTGACCCAACACCTACTCCTTTATGGAGTCTTGTTCATGACCTCACATTGTGTGGTCTATCATAAATCTCCCCATGACCCTGATTCTGGGGTGTCCAACATCAAAGTCAAAACCAATGAGGCGATGCCTCATGAAACCCAAATTGATGTCACAAGTCCAAAGATCATCATTCAGGAGGGCCAGGAAGCACTACTGGATGTTGTGGTTAATGCCTCAGATCAAACCAGCCTTAACATTATATGGCATACAGATGACAATGAAAAAAAAGTACAAGTAGCCCACCTGGTTAATAGCACTTTTGAAGGACTGTCCAATATCAAATGGCACCTACTGGTACCCTTTTCATCCATCATGCAAACCCCTCACATTCTGGTCTCTATAACAGTGCAGCTTGGTTCAATCCTAGCTCATGCAATACTTTTAAAAATTATGATGATCAAAAATTCTGCATCTTACATTTCCTGGCACATTCTAGTATTCAGCTAGAAGTTATACTTAAAATTGAATCTCTTAGAGATCAAGATTGGTTTATCAAGGCAACTAAATGTCTCAAGCAAACACTGGGGCCACCCAGTGGCTTAATTGCCAATTCCTTAGTGGGTGCCTTGATTAATAATGTACAGTTCATGCACATTCCTGTTCTTTTGAACCTCTCCTTGTGGGACATGAAATTGTTTTGTTTATGTTCTGAAATAAATGTTTAAAGTTTTTTTTACATTTTACTCACTGATATTATTGCTGCGTATCAAACATGCATTAGTGACCCCTTAACAGGGATCCTTAGCACTGAACTTAGGGGAGTCCTTAGACCCCACTCTAAATCTTCTGTGAAAAAAGGTAAACCAAAAAGCTATAAATGTTTTGATATGACATCTGCTGAGGCAGCTATTGGCACTGTTACAGGCCTCTTTGGTTCTAGTATGTCTATTTGGAATAGGGCTGATACAGCCAGTTTAAAATCCCAAATGTCTAAAACTGACAGCCTTTTAATATAACATTGTTCTACCACTGTTATATGGTGTAGATGATCTAAGCCAGGAAGAACATTTCACAGTTCATAATATGAAAGAAATAGTTAAAGGGTTTGAGGACACAAGATTAAAAATGAATCAACTGATTTCTGCTCACAACAAGGAAGCAGAAAAGCATTCAGGTGGAAGGAAATTTTATGCACTGCATATGGTTCCCACCTCGAAACTACGATTAAGGGATTGTTACCTGATCTGTAATCTGGAAGTATTCTGGATCTCATCCATGATAAATATCTTGGATGATGGTATTGCCCTCAATGTTCCTCTATGTCATGTGTGACAATATGTTTGAAATAAATTTTATCTATGTAGTTATCAACAGCAAAAAATCTGGGATATATAACCCCACACCCGAACATTTCTCCATGCTTTGCATCTCACTCATGCTCAATCCAGGATGTGCTTTATGTAACATTTACCATCTCCTTTCAGTAATTTGATTCTTCATCAGCTATTTTCGATCATCTGGCAACTGTCCATTCTATTGGGCATCTTGATGGTAACATTTACCATGAACGTTTGGATCTTTCTCCATTGTTGGTGTTCCACTCTATACTCAGTGTTTAGGCTGCTCCCCACAATGATTGCTGTGCCTGAAAAGGGTGTCATCTTCTCTGCAGATGTGATGTCTTTGATGTCATCTGCCCTGTTTGTGGATATTCATCAATGGACTTGCTTTTGTCATATGCCTCTGATTTGGGTCTTCTGAACAATGAATCTTTAAATGTCTCTTTATGAAACTTTGGTGGTAGTACTGATAGTCTGACACCTGTTGATTCTTCTTTTGACACTGGAAGAAACAATGGCCTTATCCCTGGAACTAATTTTGGTGCATGGATTGTGGACAGAAACATTGACCTTGTTTGTCCTGTTTGCCTTCGCAAAAGGATTGTGCCTACTGCTAAAGTAATGTATTCATCCGATGGAGGATTTTGTGTTGTATCTAACCTGAAAACATTCTGCTATTGTGATAAACATTGTGACATTCTTCAACTGAACTTTTGTCTCACACTTCATCTACAAAATATTATTGGTCACACAGTGATCACACCTGTCTGTTCTATGGAAATGGACATCATTGACACTGACTCAGACTACTTAAATGCTTTATATCAATATGTGCCTATCTTCAATATCCATCCAGGACCTCTGAATCTGTCTCTTCAATCCCTTCTCAATCGTACTGATACTCAATTAATATACATTAGTAATGATATTGCAAAAGCTACTGAATCTTTGAATGATTTAATTAATGATGATATTGGTTTCTTTTTAGAAATTCCTATAGTTCAATTTACATTTAAAATGTTTGTTATAATTCAATCCTGTTTGACATCTTCAAAATATTAACTCTTTGCTGTCTCTGGCGGCCCTTACAACAACACAGACAGCAAAGTACAGTTATGTAAGATCTTACCGTAACAGTAGATCTTCCAGGAATGTCTCTTGCAGTAGGTCATTACTTCTGGGAGGTTCCAGCAGGCGGCGCTATCACATGGCAGCTTCTTCCAGCAGTCTCCTCACCAGGAACCACCTACATGACATCACTTCCTGGCTCTGCCTATAAGAGTGGGTGGTCCCTAGTGCTCTCCATTTCCCACTGGATTCAGCTCATAAGTGAGGGTCCAAGGGAAATCTAGGTACCAGTGAGTCCCAACCCTCAGTTGTTATATTATAACTTCCCCTATAAAATAAACTTGGTAGGGGGATGGAGGGTGGGAAACTACCTACTGCAAGAGACATTCCTGGAAGACCTACTGTTATAGTAAGATCTTATATAACTGTACTATCTTCTACGGAATGGTCTGTTGCTGTAGGCCATTACTTCTGGGAGATTCCCAAGCAGTTATATGCCAATGGGGAGGCCAGCTATTTCATTGTGCCTTATAGAGCAGTGAGGCCGAATGACCGGTAGTCGTCTAAAGGCAGTATCCAAGTTATATTGCCTGGTAAAGGTTTGGGCAGTGTACCAGGTGACTGCATTATAATGTGGGTGATAAAATCATTGGTGAAACAAGCCAAAATGACTGTTGTTAGTTTTCTCCTAAGGAGTTAGTCTGATCAAGACCTGATGAGGGTATATTGTATCTATTATAGTAATAAGTCATGTAACGGATTCATCCATATAATGGAGTGACTGGTAGGTCCCAGTGGCTTGTAGCCAAAGATATGGAAGTTGAAAAAGTCAGATCCTATGGTGGAAAAGGTCTGAGTAAGAGGTGTTAAGTATAACATGTCCCTGAGAAATATTCTGGTTATCAAGTTTCTGGTACATATATGGTAGAAATGAACAATTAGCTGAGGTTTTCAGTGAACAATTTGGCGAAATTGTATAGGAGTCTTGTAAGTAGGTAGTAAGTAATATAAGCCCAGGGTTTAAAAGGAAATCCAAATGATACAAGTGGTCCATTTAGGAGTATTACTTTGTAGCTTGTCAGGGGAAGCATCAAAGAAATGACTGCTAAGTTGTTATAAATGATGTAAATTTATCCATTCAGGAATGTATATGCTACTTAGTAGCTATCAGGAAAGTAGTGCAGAATGTCTACTACATAGTCATAAATGAGACAAATGTATCCATTTAGGATTGTTACTTAGTAGCCCTCAGGGAAGCAAGGAAATATTTGCCATGTAGTCATAAATGATGCAAATGTACCCATTTGGGATTTTGGGAGTCAGTTAAAAGCTGTTAGAAAAGTAGCAGGGAAATGTCTGCTGTGTTGTCCTGTACTAGTAATCTAATTTACAAGGGGGTCCTTGAGTGTTAAGCTTGAGATTGCAGATCTTTCAGGTTGTGGTATTTTAGGGCTTCTCCCTTCACATTGAAAGTCTGATTTGGATATTAAGTTGACTATACTGGCTATTAAGTGCTTTTGTAGCCTGTAATGCCAGATTTGTGGAGGACATGTATGGGCCTGTTCTCTCATTGGTCCCTTATTATTTCAGTGACCTTTTAGTGATATAGGATTGATAAAAGAGAATCCTGTCCAGAGTAATGACATGGCGTTAATGGAATTTTTTTAGGAAATAAAATATAGTTATATTTCAGGTATTTTACATGAAAAACTGGGATGGTGATGCCTTTATTTGTTCTGTTGGGTAAATAGATACTGAGTAATGATTCTGGATGGCAGGTAGGCGTAAGCTGCATGGCAACATCCAAGGCAAGATTAATATGGGATTGTGCAGTGGGGTTAATCCACATGTCCGTTGTATAATTTGTTTTTTTGTGTAGCCCTTTTTAAATGCTGCATCTGTTGTTTGCATTTAATGGTTTGATAAGCCCTGGTTGAGGTTGGAGTCAGTGTCCTCCATGAAAGGGCATTACTAGAGGCAGGCGGGATCCAGATGTGATGGTCTGAGTGACCCGTACTTGGTCTCCGCTTAAAATTGTCCCATGTTAAGGACATACATCTCCTTATAATAGGCCCTGGTTGAGGTTGGAGACAGTGTCCACCATGAAAGGGCACTTATATGATGCAGGTGGTATCCAGATATGATGGTCTGAGTGACCCGTACTTGGTCTCTGCTTTAAATTGTTCACTGTTAGGGACATACACCTCCTTGTAAAGCCTCTTTATTTGTGTCTCTGAATATAAAGGCAGAATAACCCCACAGTTTCACTGAAGTCCTATGGAGAGGGTAGGGGCTCAGATCTGTAAAATCATAGAAGTATAGGCACTGTTGTTGTCAGAATGACAGGCTGGGCAGACCCAGAGGTAGTGTGCCTTTGTTATTTCTCCTTTGTTTTCAAAAATAAAAAAAACACCTCTTTAGTTGTTTTTGTACTGTATGTAATAGTCTGCCTGAGGCTTGTAAGTCATCCAGAATGATTTGTGTTGCTGGACCAGATAGTTTATCACCTGAAAGTGGGTGTTAGCCACCTTATGTTGTATATATAAGGCTGGGATTTGTGAGCTAGGCCTGATGTCATATAGTAACGCCTGTGGCAAAGTATTTATTATATTATAGCCCAGTCTTTAAGGGATGTCATTAAAAGTATTAAGTATAGGCATCAATTGTTCTTTTTCAGGTGAAGGAGGTGATAAAATGCTCAAAGTATGCTGGTATTTAGTATATGGCCCATCTATATCAGTATCTGAGTATTTGGAGTACCTGGGCAATATTCTCCATATAAAATGAAAACCATCAGGGGTGAGGTAGCCGTGAAAAGTTGAGTCTCATCATCGTCACGAGAAGACATTATAAAATAAGGGAATTGTGCCTCCTGAAAGTCCGTGTCGGGAGCCCCATCCTAATACATCTCCTTTCAGAGGTTCTCCGTTCTGTGTGGTTTGTTCACAGAATTGTAATCCTCCATCTGTGTCAGAGGTGATAAGGAAGGAGATAGTTCCAGCTCTGTTTGTGTCCTCTTTGTGGGAGATGGAGATATAGTGTGAGAGGAGTGGGGTTTATGTGACTCAAATGTATGGTCAAGCCCAAATATAGAATGTTATTAATAATATGCTCAATATAAGGTACCTGTAAGGTAGCCGGTCAACAAGTTTAGCTTGTGAGCCCATCATGATTGTTGTACCTGACGGTAGTGGACATTATGGAGTATGAATGTATGCCTTCTAGTATTATAGTCTTGCACTTCTTTGGTGAGGAGTTTTTTTTTTGTCATATAATGAATGTGGTATGACCCTGGGGTTAAATTATGTTAATTTGCCCCTTTTTCTCATGAGGTGTGACCCTATAACATGTGGTGAGATGTCCTCATGGGTATATGCAGGAAGAAATGAGACATCTTTATCAAGTGTAGGGCCCCTGAGGGGCTGAGGTCGAAATAATAGTCTCCGTTGATGGAGAAATGGCTTTTAAAGATATGATTTCATGATGAAAAACCTGCTCCATTGATGGTGGAATGTAGCCCATTGATGGGAGAGCATAAAATAGGTGCTCTGTTGATGATATAGGCACTCCTGGTGATAGAAGAGTCATAAATGCAGGTTCTGTCAAGGGGGAAGACAGTCCCATAGTGGTATTCTTGGGCTCTGTTGACAGGGGGGTAGCCCCATTGATGAAAGAGTGAAATTCATGTGCACCGTCAATGGGGGAGGCAGTCCCGTTGATAGGAGAGGCATTTTAACAGCCTCCGTTGATGGGGGAATATGTCCCGTCGATGAGAAGTGTTGTTTTGGTGCTGTCATCAATGGGACACTTGTCTCCGTTGATGGGAAAGTATGGAAATGATGCTCTGTCGACAAGAAAGGCAGTCTCATGTATGAGGATGCTGGTTTCAGGTGCCCCTTTGATGAGAAGACTGTTATAGTGCATAAAGCACCGTCAACAGGGGAAGTACTCCTATGTATAAGGAGGTTGTAGATATGCACCCCATCAATGAGGAGGAGTGAGTATGTGCTCTGTCAATGGGGAAAGAACTTTCTTGTATAAGGAGGCTGGAGTTATGTACCCCATCAATGAAAAGGGCTGAGTAAATGCCCCATCGATGGGAAAAGCACTCCCATGTTTGAGGAGGCTGGCTGTAAACACCCCATTGATTAGTAAGACTGAGTATATGTATGATGTTCCATTGACAGGGAAAGCACTCCTATGTATGAGGAGGCTGGTCGTATAAGCCCCATCGACCATAGATACTGAGTATGTGTCTGAAGCTCCATCGATGGGAAAAGTATTCCCATGTATGAGGGGGCTAGATTCAAAATGCCCTGTTAACGATAGAGAAATGCCTACCATCAACGGGGTATTTCCCCCATCAATGTTAGTCTTCTGTTACAGTTGCTGTTGAAGTGTGGCATGGCAGGACTTGGAAAGAAGGTATTTTCTTCTCCCTTTTATTTTGAAAGATAACTCAGTGGATCTGGAGCCCTTGGTGTGAGCCCCCTGAGTTTGTAACATAGTATTTTGCTTCTGGCATAAAGCACAGGAGTTGGTGCCGTGTATGAAGCCCAGGCAACCTCAGGCTGTAAAAAGTTCAGTTCTCATCGATGACTGCTTACACAGAAGATTGAGCTAGCTACTGTGTGAGCTGAAGCTGGTGGGAAATGAATGGAAAACACTAGGGACCACACACACTTATAGACAGAGCCAGGAAGTGCTGTCATGTGGGTGGTCCCTGGTGTGGAGGCTGCTGGAAGAAGCTGCAGTGTGATAGTGCCACCTGCTGGAATCCCCCCAGAAGTAATGACCTACTGCAAGAGACCATTCTGCAGAAGATCTAGATTTCCTTTGCAAATCTCATACCTTGGGTTTGTTAACGAAATAAGATATACCATTACTACACTTACTCTTCTTTTTTTTTGTGTTGCCCTTTGAGCATGGCAACAAGGAGGGGACTGTTATGCCTGAGTTATATACCACCAACTGATCCACATGTAACTGTAACCTTATGCATCTACAAGTATTAGTACCTTACCACAGTCTTATAATGTTTTATCTTGTTTTATTACTTATATTAGTGTTCTTTATTGTATTTGCTATGCTCATTTTTGTCTACAATGCATTTACCCATATGCTATGTTTCTGCCATATGTTTTGCTATACTCATAATCACTCATATTGTGCAGTTTTCCACTATTGTGACACGTGTGCTTTTCTGATTGCATTGCAGTTATTTCCAGATGGTCTGGAAATAAAAACAGATAACACTTATTCTATGAATTTCTAAGATATATGCCAACCATGCACTCTTACTTCCTTACTTACTTCTACACCCAGATATTACACTCTGTATGCTATATACAATTGTATTTGTCTGCCTTATCCAAATGTTACGTTCTTATCAGCAGTGTATATATGTAACTGGCAGCCAGCCCCTCCCCAGTCTCTGAGATTTTAGTATTCTGTCCATATGTCTGTTCATTTCATGTTTAGATTTATTTAGTACCTGTAACCCCAGTGCTGATTGGTGGAAATCATCCTTATTGTAACTCCTTGTTACATGCTTTGGCATGAGTACTATAGTAGTAAGTATTTCCTTTATTACTTGTTTGTCCTGTGTTTTCCTTACTCAGCACACACATACAAGAACCTGAATTATGAGCAGGACTCATAAGCAACAACCTTTGAAAGAAATATGTATTTAGTCTGTCTTTTTAGTCTTGCCTGAGGCAGAGGTATTTATAAAAAACAGCACTTGGCTGAAATGGCAAACATATCTGTCTTAAGGTAGTGAGCCTATTCCTTTAAAAATTAATTGTTAAATGAAATGTTTGTGGAATGTGAATATAAAAAAAATATTTCTTTTATCTAGCACAATCTAAAACAGACAACTGTAAAAACATGCTATCACTAACTACTAGAAGCAAAAATCTAAACTGCGAAGACGTAAAAGAATAATGAAATAACAGTTATGTTAAGAAATATAAGGGAAATGTTTATGACTATTTGGTGAAATGGTTCTGTTACAACTAAAGAAATGTATAGAGCATAGTTTAAGCTGAATATGGTTTAAATGAAGAAATTGAGAAGGTGACATTTATAAACAAAAAACAGCTTTTTTTATACTTACCCATCTCCTCGGCTTCAGAGGAGGCCTCATACCCCCTTCCACTCCCTTCACTAGGTTCTGCCACCAGGATCCCCCTGGTTTCACACTGCTCATTTGGCTGGAGGTGTATTCATTTTCCCCCCATTTTCTCCCTATCCCCTGAGGACACTGGCCCAGAGGACATTCATCCAGATAAACAACATGCTAACGCACGCTGTTGTGATTCACTGGACAGCGTCCTCCCTCCCTTGACTCCAGAGAGCCATATGCCCCTACTGCCTGTGCTTCCACAGGTAGAGGAGCTACAGGTGCTTGAAGCAACCCAGTAACCCACCCCTGGAGGAGGAGAGCATTGGGACACTCAATCCTCCTCCCCCATCCAACCCCCAACAGCCTGGGTCCATTTCTGAACCCAGGTCACCAGCATTGCTCAAGGTGTGGCATCCAGTGCCTCAGCCTTCAGAGCCACTGGGCTGGCCCAAAAACCTGTTTTATCATAGCATGTGTGAAGCTAAATATATGTCTGTGCCTGGGAGTAGCAGGCACAGGTTACTCAGCCAACCAAGACATAAAGAAAAGATTTATGTAAACAAAATGTTATAACTGAAAACTAAACACAATAGTTTAAGAAAGGAATGGTGAGTAGTCACCACTCTGGTGGTGTAGCAATGTTCTGTGTGGTCCCTCTTGTTTGAGCATTTGAGAAGTAAAATATGAACAAAAAGGAAATACTAAACTGCTGTTTTATGATTTATTAATATAGATAACACTGTGGGCCTGAGGAAGTGGTTCAAACCACAAAATGTAGCTCCTTAAAGTGTATGAAACACGAAAAATAAAAATTATTGGATTTATAAACTTTTTGAGTGTGGAGTTCATCTTTCATATTCCTTTACTACTTGATATGTGCTAGTCACACAAAGAATGACCCAAGACTAGGAACATTCTTTGAAGCTCATATAGAGCAAGGGCAGCCTGAACAAACAATCTGTTAAACAGCTTTAGGCAGACTGCCTTGGTTCAGTGGCCCATTCTCATTACAGATCCATAGAGGTCAAATGACTATTTAGCACATTTGGGTGAGGATAGGCATCTAAGCATATGCTCTCTCCATCCTACTTCTCACACCCTTCCCTCACCTCCACACCTTTCTAGTTGAAATCCCCTCATTTTTTACAAATATAGGATATTGAGAATTTAAATATGAATCCAGATTCAGGTAGCAGAAACAGCAGTGCCAGCCCTTTTCCAGAAACTGATCATGGCCCAGAAGCTACGTTTACAACATTTCATTTTACTGAAATACAAAATCACACATACCCCCATAATGCAAAGCATTGTGGGCTATGTATGCAATCATTTTACTACAGAGCAACAGGCTGAGGTCCTTAGCCTGCTGCAACAAGTTAAAACATGGATGGAAACTACTAGTGACAAGACATTGCTAAATAAAATACAACACCTAGAACAAAAAAAAACATCAGACTGAAATGGCATGCTCTGTCATTTGCAGAATATATTAAAAATAAGAGAACTCCCTGAGGACTTAGAGTCCTTATTGAACCAAATCTGTTTTTTTAGCAATAGAGTTAAGCAAGGAATGGAATGGAATTAGGAATAAATGCTCAGCAGATTTTATGGTGGCACTCGTTGAGGCCATCATAATAGAGCACAACAGATTGGACAAAGAAATTCAAGATGCTAAAGAAGAGTACAAGAACGGGGTGCAAATGCAGGAGTTTACTGCAACCTTAGAGAAAATTAAAAAAAGATCTTCAAGAGTATGAGCATTTCATCAAGGAGCAAAAACTTATAAAATTTAGGAGAGGTATTGGTGACTATAGGGAAAACAAGGTTTATAATTGAAATATTAGACCATGGAATTACCAACAAAACCTCTACCAACAGTCTAGTAAATATGGTGGTTTGGAGAATGGGAACAGTTACATCTGGGCTACATCATATGGGCCAGTACATGCAACAGGAGCAGAACAGGGACCTTTTTTTAGGGGACAATATGAGACAAGAGGAGACCCAAGAGAGAAGAGTTTCACAAGAACAACCATATTAGTGGTACGATTTGATGAACAGGCAGTGGCAAGGGGGCAAGTTTCAAAGGGGTACATATACAAGCCCCAGAGCAGGGGGTGGTGGAGGAGGTAGAAGAGGAGACAGAGGAAGGGGAGAGGTAGGCAGGGGGAGGGGTTAGAGGATCCAACAATAGTAGTTAACCTCAGTAAGCATATCATAACAACAGAGGAAGAAGCAACACTCAAAAAAGAGGCTTATCCTTTTCCTGGATCAGAGAGTTTGACAGTTTTAACCTCCAAAGTGACCTATGGAAGTTTTATAGAAAAATATGACTGACTGATTGGTTTGGGAACAGACCTCCAGAACCTATGACCAGAAAACAGCAAATAAAACAAGCCCTGGGTGTTAAATCATCCTTCAACCCACCCAGAGGATGGGATACCACACAAAGTTAAATTAAAATAGTAGACAAAAAAGTTAAAAATTTGATAGAAACCAATAATCTGGCACCGAAATGTAATAATCTGATAAAGAGAGAAAAAGACATCATTAAAGATTTAAAAAACGACAAGTCCCTTATAAGCACAGCAGATAGAGGTGGTGGTATAGTCCTATGGGACTACCGTGATTAAAAACAAGAGTGTTTGAGACAGCTCAATGACAGAGAGAGAGAGAGATATGAATCTCTTACCAGGGATCAAACTAGAGAAATAGAGAAGATGAACTCCCAACATTTGGGGTGAAAAGGGGGGTGGATAACAGATGATGAAAAAGCAATGCTAATACAAAAGAACCCCAAAACACTGGCATTTTATGTTTTGCCTAAAATCCACAAAGATGCTACAAAACCCCCGGCAAACCAATAGTCTCAGGCCTGGAATCAGTCCTGGAACCAATCTCAAAATATGTGGATTATTTCCTTAAACCAGAGGTACCAGAAATGGAAACATACACCAGAGATTCAAGACATATAATTAACCTGATTACAGACTTCAATACATTAAACATGGATCTAAGTCAATTACATCTAGTCACACTAGATGTTAAAGATTTATATACAAGCACTGGACATGAGCAAGGACTAGACTCCATTTTATTTTCTTTAAGAAACAGAACCAACCAGAATCCCCCCAAAGAATACATCCACCAGATGGCAGAAACAGTTTTAACTAAAAACTATTTTCAACTTGAGGATATGTATTTTCTACAAACAAAAGGCACTGCGATGGGGAGCACTATGCCTCCATTGTATATAAACCTTCATATGTGGGAATCTGAGAGAAAACATAATTTTTGTCTGGCAGAAAACCTTTTCCTGGCCCATATCTCCTTCTGGAAGTGTTTTATTGATAATACTTTTGTAATTTGGAACAGTGACCTTACAAATTTAAAGAGATTTGTATCGAACATTAATTCTATGGATCCAGACTTAATTTTCACCATGACTCATGACAAACAACAGATTCCCTTCTTTGATTTAGTAATCTACAAAGGCACAAGGGGATTAGAAACAACACTCTACAGGAAGCCCACTGATAGGAATGCCACCTAGCACTACGAGAGCTACCATAACCCCTAATTGAAAAGGAATAAACCAAAAGTACAGTTCATCAGAGCTAAGAGGAACTATAGTGAACAAACTAAACTAGATGTGGTAATAAGAGAGATAGAAAGCAGATTTTTAGAAAGAGGATACTCACACCAATTGGTAGCAACAGTGAGGGAAGAAGTAGCAGAAAAAACTAAAAATGAACTAATAACAATTGGAGAAAAACAACAGATGGAGGACAGGATAGTACTGTCCACAGTGTATAGCCATCTAAGTGGTAAAATCAAGGATATAGTAACAAAAAACTAGAAGGTACTACAGGCAGGCACAGAAGTACTTCCCAGATTTAGAAACCCTCCCCTAATAGTGTCCAAGAAGAATCCAACTTTGAAAGACAAACTAGTCCACATGAGACATAATAATGCAACACCACTGTCCAGAAGCAATTACTTTTAAGGCCATTGACTAATGGTAGCTATCTGTGTGGATGGTGTTTTCAGTGCAATAACACTAACAAAAGGACTTGTTTTGAACACCCATGGAATAATAAAAGATGGGACATAAAACAACATATTACCTGCACTTTGGACAATGTGATTTATGTACTGAGATGTCTGTGTGACAAACGTAATGTAGGAAAAACCAAAAGAGAACTCAAGATAAGAATAAGTGAACACAAGTGTGACATTCGTCTTCAGGACAAGAAATCCACAATTGTAAAACACTACAACGCTGCATGACATACAGCAACATCCTTAAAATTCTGGGGACTTGAAAGAGTTGCTGAACCTATAAACAAGGATGTCAAATGGGATGACTGCTTGCTGAGAAGAGAAGAGTTTTGGATTTTCTCCTTGGACAGTACTAGCCAAAGATGTGGCTTGAATGAGGATTGTGATTGGTCCTTATATTATTGCTTGTATGCACAAACCTTAGAATCAAACTGAAAATATAATTTACCATTCTAAATGTAAAAACATTTTGTGATCTGCATTGGATATATAGTAAGACTTTTCAGTTCCCCCCACCACCACTAGTACCCCTCCCCCACATGTCCTCTTTCCTTCCTTAATAATAATTTAATAGTCAACAATTTTATCCTCCTCGATTGTTTTTTTTATTAACAAAAGCAATATTATTGCTTTAAATAACAAGAGCCATTGCAAACAAGTATCCTGGATGTTGTATTTTGAAACACTTCCAGACTTAAAAAAAGCATATGAACTCAATATTGAGGTAATTTAAATAGCTCATTACACAAGATTAATTTATAAGATATTATAGCTTTATTAGACTTGATAAAAAAAATTGTGGGAGAAGTAACCATGAATGGAGGGGGCGAACTGCTACACTGCTGTGTGAAAGGGGCAGTGTTATGCTGTAGTTCAACATCTTTCCACAGGACCAGCACCACTCACAGGTCAGGAATTAGATTCATGCTCTAGCTGCAATGTTTGCAGCCACACTGCGATGTCACTGTTGTGATGTCATCACCTCCCGCCAGAACAGGTATAAATACCTGGCTGAGGCAAACAACAGCATTCCCCTGTCTTGGTAGGAACACCACATGCTTGTAAACCAGCTATTGCTGCTCCAGGTAAGAGAGCCTATAAGAGGTCTTACAACGTTTGTATGTACAGTTTGTGAGATAGTTTAGTAAAAAAATCTGTGCACTAAGCAGTGTAGTAAAGCCACCAATATATATCACTGTTTAAAGTCTGTAATCAAAACAGCATTTCCTCAGGAAACCTCAACGCTAAATAGCAAGACTGAGAGGGAGTGGCACATTTGGGTAAATATTATCACAAACCTGCTGTATCTAATTGTGTTAAGCAACTATAAAAATGCATGAACGCTAGAGAAGAGATTAAAGTATTCTGAGTAGCAACAGAGTAAACTTTGAAAGCATAGTGAAACTGGTGAAAGTGGAAAAGTGCGTCAACACTACAGAAGAGATTAAAGTGTTTTGAATAGCAACAGAGTAAACTTTGGAAGCATAGTGAAACTGGTAAAGTTTGAAAGAAGTAACTATAGAGACATGAGGCATGAAGTAGGCAATGCCATATATTTGAACAGGCTAACAGAGATGAAAGTATAAAGTCATAAAGAAAAAGAGGAGTAATGACAGTAAGGTACTGCAGGAACATTTTCTGTGCTAGAAGACAGCGATGGTATGCTTGCACATTCCTCAGATAATTGAACCCTTGAAAGAAAGATGTATTTTTTCTGTCTTTTTAGTCTTGCCTGGGGCAGAGGTACTTATAAAAAAATAGCACTTAGCTCAAATGACAAACATATGTGTTTTAAGGAATTGAGCCTATTCCTTTAAAAATTAACTATTAAATGAAATGTTTGTGGGACATGAATATAAAAATGATTTATTTTATCTAGCACAATCTAAAACAGATGTCTGCAAAAACATTTTATGAGTAACTTCTAGAAGCAAAAAATCTAAACACTTAAGATATGAAAGAATAATGAAATAACAGCTGACGTGTTAAAAAAACATGAGGGAAAATGTTTATGAGTATTTGGTGAAATGGTTCTGTTAAAACTAAGGAAGTGTATAGAGCATGGTATAAGCTGAATATTGTTTAAATGAAGAAATTGAGATGTGACATTTATAAACAAAAAACTGCTTTATCATAGCATGTAAAGATACATATATGGCTCTACCTGTGAGTAGCAGGCACAGGTTACTCAGCCAACCAAGAAGTATAGTAGAGATTTGTGTAAACAAAATTTTATAACTGAAAACTAAACACATGCAGAATCATTTTGCCACCCTAGCCAGGGGTAGAAACCAGGTGTAGAAGAAGAAAGAAGAAAGAATCAAGCAGGGCAAATCTGATTCAAGAAAGAGAAGAATACACAGAGCAACAGGAGGATTCTGGTCATGGGAGACTCTATGTTGCGAGGAGTGGAGGCACAGTCCATCAGTGCAAAGGGAGCTGAAGCCACAGTGAAATGCATGCCAGGAGCATCTGGGAGGAAAGATAAGGACAGAGTAGGATGGCTGGTGAGAAGAGATCAGCATTTTGTGGGGATCATTGTTCACCTTGGGAAAAATGACATAGCAAATAGGACTGTGGAAGAAGCCAAGGCAGACATGAAGACACTTGAGGACAGCCTAAAGGAGTACACAACACACCTGGCCTTCTTGGAGGTGTTGCCAGTTTGGAGGAAGGGCAGAAGTGAGGACAAGATCAGGAATGAAGAGATAAGGGAATTCAACCGTGGCTCCAGGTTTGGTGCGCAGACAATGGGATGCACTACATTGGAGACTGGGGGACCTTCTGGGACAGGAAGCTCTTCAAGCATGGCAGTCTGCATCTCACCAGAGAAGGAGTGAGAGCACTAAGGCAGAAGTTGGAGGTCTTCATGGAAGATTTAAACTGGGAGGTCTCCAGCACAGAGAAGAAGACCTAAATGAGGATGCAGCAGAAAGATACAAAGGTGAGAGGATCAACGAATGGAAGGGAACCCCCAACATCGGACTAAAGGAAACAGCACGGCCATGAGCAAGAAGTGGCCATAGGTAAAAAAGGAGGGATCTCATGTAAAGTACAGGAGGTGCAGACACAGAATAAGGGGGATGGTACTGGAGTTATAACAGAGGGGGGGGGAGGCCATGATTGGAATGCTATGTGCACCAATGCCCGCAGTTTGGGTAACAAAATCCCAGAATTTGTGGCATTAATGGCCTCTGAGGACCTGGTTATTGTGGCAGTCACAGAGACGTGGTGCAATAGCAACCATGCCTGTAAGTTAGCCATTCCAGGGTACATGCTGCACAGATGGGACAGGGAAGGCAAGAATGGGGGAGGGGTGGCATTGTACATCAGGGAAGGGATAAAAGCGACAGTCCCACAAGACAAGGGGGGAGAAGCAGAGGCACTGTGGGTAACCCTGGAAGTGGGGAGAGGAACAGTACTTAGAATGGGAGTGATATACAGGCCCCCAGGGTAGGCAGAGGATGTGGACAGAGGACTACTGGATACTATAGGGAACATGGCAACAAAGGGTGAATTGCTGCTGATTGGTGACTTCAACTTCCCAGATGTGGACTGGAGCATCCCAGCAGCAGCCTCAACCAGGAGTAAGGGATTCCTGTAATCCCTGCAAGGGGCAGACCTCACACAGCTAGTGAGGGAGCCTATGTGGGAGAATGCAATTTTTGATCTTGTCCTAAGCAATGGGGACAGGATAAAGGAAGTCACAGTGGGGGAGACCCTAGGGACTAGTGATCATCGAGATGTGGCGTTCACTACAAGTACATCACAGGAGGCTAGCCACACAAGGAATAGAATCCTGGATTTCAGGAGGACAGGCTTCGGTAAGATGAAGGATGATTTCAGAAAGGTTATGCAAGGATACTGTGACATAAGGGAAGTAGTGGAACAGTGGGATAAGATAAGGGAAGCACTACACCTGGAAGCAAACCATTGTGCCAGGCCCTGCAGCAACAGCAAAAGAAAGAGAAAACCACTGTGGTTGTCAAGGGGAGTAGCAGAGCTAGTAAGAGAAAAAAGATGGCATTTCTAAGGCACAAGGCAACACAAAGCAAGGAGGACAGGCAAGAATACTTGGAAAAGTGAAAGGAAGCGAACAAGGCAGAAAGGGCAGCAAAGGCCAAAACTGAGGAAAAGCTGGCTAAATCGGTGAAGAAGGTGGGAAGGCATTCTTTAGGTATAATAGTGAGAGAAGGAAGACAGGGGGAGGGATTGTGAGACTTAGGGAAGAGGGAGGCAGGGTAGTGGAGAAAGACATTGACAAGGTGACCATCCTCAACAAATACTTTTGCTCTGTATTCATGGAAGAAGACAATGGGGATGGTCCCCCATTAAGGGAGAAGGGCAAACAGGGAGAAGGGGTGGACATTAGACCTTTTTCACAGGACAGAGTATAAAGAGCGCTAGAACAGCTTAGGGTGGATAAAGCAATGGGGCCCAATGGGATGCACCTGAGGATCCTAAAGGAGCTCTGGGAGGAACTGGCTAAGCTGTTCAGTGGACCACTAGAAACAGGCGTGGTTCCGGAGGAGTGGAGGAGGGTACAAGTGGTACCCCTGCACAAAAGTGGTAGCAAGAAGGAGGCAGAAAACTACCACCTAGTAAGCTTGACCTCAATAGTAGGTAAAATGATGGAAGCCCTACTTAAGGAAAGGCTGGTGGACTACCTAGAGATAAGGGGGCTGCTGAACTCAAGGCAACATGGAGTCAGTGCAGGGAGGTCATGCCAGATCAACCTGATTGAATTTGAGTGGGTGACAAAGGAAATAGACCAGGGCAGAGTGGTAGATGTAGCCTATCTGGACTTCAGGAAGGCCTTCAACACAGTCTCACACAGGAGACTAATCCAAAAGCTGACAAATCTGGGGGTGGGGGACAGAGGTGGTCACGTGGGTCAGAAACTGATTGAGTAACAGAACACAAAGAGTGGTGGTAAATGGGGTTAGCTCACAGGAGGGATGGGTAACAAGTGGCATAGCCCAGGGATCAGTACTGGGACCAGTGCTCTTCAATGTCTTCATAGGCAATATTGCAGAGGGTCTAGAAGGGAGGGTTTGCCTGTTCGTGGATGATACAAAGCTATGTAACACGGTAGATATACAGGAAGGTATAGAAAAATGAGGGATCTCAAGAAGCTAGAAAACTGGTCCAAGAAATAGTAGTTGGGTTTCAATGCAAAAATGTGCAAGATTATGCACCTAGGGAGAGGGAATCCTAGGGCTGAGTATGAACTAGACAGGGTAACACTGGAGGCCACCACAGAGGAAAAGGATCTAAGGGTAGTCATAGAAGACAGCCTCAAAGAGGCTAAACAGTGCGACAAAGCAGTTGGAAAGGCTAACAGAATGCTAGGGTGCATAGGGAGGGGTATAACACGTAGAAGAAGGGAAGTGGTGGCGCTGTTGTACAACTCCCTAGTAAGGCCTTATCTGGAGTACTGTGTTCAGTTCTGGAGGCCCCAGCTCCAAAAAGACATAGACAGGATGGAGACGGTATAGAGGACGGCGACATAAATGATGTTGGGGATGCAGCATAAATCATATGAGGACAGACTCAGAGCTCTAAATACATACTCCCTGGAGGAAAGGAGGGGAAGGGGGCATGATAGAGACCTTCAGATATCTAAAGGGGATCAACAGGATACCAGAGGGGAGCATCTTTCACATGAAGGGAAATAGCAGAACAAGGGGGCACAGCATGAGACTAAAAGATGGAAAACTTAGAAGGAACTTGAGGAAATTCTACTTCTCTGAAAGGATGGTGCAGAGATGGAACAGTCTCCCCCTGGAAGTGGTGGGGTGGCGATGGTTCAGGGATTCAAGAATGCGTGGGATAGGCACATGGGAATCATCAAGCTAGGGTGAAAGGGGGGGCTTGTAGCATTTATGGTACCTTAAGCATTAGAAAGAGGGATAGGACAGACTAAATGGGTCACAAGTCCCTTATCTGCTGACAACATCTATGTATCTATGTAACTATAATTATTTAAGAAAGGAACAGTAAGTGGTCACCACTCTGGTGGTGTTGCAATGCTCAGTGCGGTCCTTCTTGTTTGAGCATTTGAGAAGTAAAATATGAACAAGAAGGAAATACTACACTGCTGTTTTATGATTTATTAATATAGATAACACTGTGGGCCTGAGGAAGTGGTTCAAACCACAAAACGTAGCCCCATGAAGTGTATGAAACACAAAAAATAAAAATAGTTGGATTTATAAACTTTTTGAGTGTGGAGTTCATCCTTCGTATTCCTTTACAATACATGAAATATTTGCAATCATCAAATCATATATTTTCCACTGCTGTACTTTTAAATGGTTTTCCATCAAGGCAATATCCACCTTTTCATGGAAAACTTGTTCCATGCAGTTAGTGACTTCTGCCATAAATTCAGTCACACCATGTAACGTCAGAGGGTCACCTAAAGCACAAATTGTTTCTTTGGCAGCACACTCTGGGAATAATTCTGGAGTACCTTTTTCAAGCTTAGCTTGAGCTCAGTCTTCTTGTTATTTTTCTAACTCTAATATTTCCAAATATTTATGAAACTTTAGATAAGAGATACTATCCACAAATAGTTCGAGTTCTCATATCCCTGTTTGAGTTGCTTTTCCTTTCTCAAAGGCTTAAAAAGGAAAAGTAAGGTAAAGTAGTAAAGCTCAACCTTTTCTGATGTGGCAACAGACAAACTTCATGTGGTCAAGCAGCCATGGCTTCTGTCATCTCAGCAAAAATCCTTCTCTGTTTAAGAGAGCAAATATTCCTCTCTCATGATCTTCAGTAGCCAGTTTGAAATCAAAGCATTAGGCAATCTGAAACAAACAAAACTCTGACAATTGAATAGGACATAAGTGGTAGTTTCAGCCAGATTATTATTTTTATCATGAAGTAGTTTATTGGTTTTCGTGTTACAATAGCAATGCATCATAAGGAGAAAATAACACTCAAAGACAGTGTATTCATATCATAGAAACAGTAAATAAACAGCAAAGATAACCAGGTCAAACATACCTATGCCAATAACATGCCAATGCCTGTTGGGGTAACCATAGCCTTGATGCTTGTGCACTGAGGTTCTTTGTCTTTTAGCCTGTTTTTTGGTTTTATTGGGCTCACCACAACATAACCCAGATAGACCATCTTAGGGTAGCTGGTTCATTCCACTGGGGTGTCTCGCAGATGAGGCACACTGATGAGCAGGGCTTCAGTTAACTCCATTTTGGGAGTATATGACTCCCCAAAATAAGGCAAAAACTTTCAAAGTAAAGGAGGAGGAAGTCATTGACTTTCAAACATAAAACAACTAAATTGGATGACTTTGAAAACTGAAAACACAGAAGCTAAGAAATTAAGGATTTTCTAAAAGGTATTGTATTTTACCACTAATACTTGTATTAACATCTATAAATTGATCCTTCTTAGAATACTGTCTTTCAAATTGTGGGATCTGGGAAGTATTTTGACTTCCAAAACATTGAAATGACTTCCAGATTTTGACTCATGGAAGTATATGACTTCCACAAAACATAAATTAACTGAACCCCTGCTGATGAGTCCTGGTAGGATGAAACATGTGTATGTGTCTTCTCTTGGCACCCTTTGCAAACTGTGTGAGAGGCCTTTGGCACCATGCATTCCTGCTTAAAGTTGAACCAGCATAATATTCGATGGCAATTTGCATATACAGCCTATGATGCTTTGCATTATGGGGGTATGTGTGATTTTGTATACCTATGATATAGTACCTACAGATGTTAACAACACTTCTCAATGCACCAGTGTAGGTGTACTGCTACCTATCTGTAATAAGCTTCTACAATAAGTCCTAGACGACCCCTAAAGTAATATATACGTATAGTTATATCTCTTATCTAGTATGTCAACAGACTCCAATCATCTGCTCAAAAACTCACTCTTATGAATGTTAACAAAGAAAAGAAAACAGCATTAAAACAGGTTTATCTACCATTTAGATAAGATAGTAATGTGCACAGGGTGGTATCAGTCAGATTATTATGAAGTTTATCTGTTGAGTCTGGGCCAGAGTTACCCAGTCCCTCAATTTCTTTCATGTCCTTCAACACACAATGACTGTGTTTCTGATTTACATTAACTTAATGCAGTCCTTCCAATTTGCCAAACAGTGATGTGCTAATTAATCTGTGACCGACTTCATAGTCTCCAGACTCTCCATGAGAGAACGTTTTGGACCCAAGGACCACAAACAGGAAGACAAGGATCTAGAAGCAGACATTTCTTCTTGCATCTCCTAAAGTGCCATTGCTCATGCTTGGTAACATATGTGATAACACAGTGTGGACGTGCAACTGAATTGTCAGTTACATGTTGCTCATCTATGTTAGCCTGCCGCATCAAAAGAACAGCACTGTAATCGGTGATAGTCATTTATTTTTCTGTGCGTGGCAAATCATACTCCCATTTTTGGGACTTTGCCTTCAAATAATGTCTAATCACCAAAAATACATCATGAAGAAATGCAGTAGGTGCAACACATCTGGGAAAGCCAAGTTGACATCCTTTGTAACATTGCTTTTCACTCTTCACTGTCTTCAAGCAGTACGTAGTATTGCATTTGTGTATCTGAAATTTGTCAACCATTTTCCCTAGTGTTGGACAATCAACTGCATCACGAATATGGCAAAACACATATTTGTGGATGAACTGGAGGATTACAGGGCTGTCAGCATTCCCAATCATAGGGGCATCCTTAACCCAGAAGGACATATAAATATGAGGAGTCCCAGGACTCCAATACTCCATCCACCACAAATAATGCTCCATTAATCCTAATGAGGGAATGGTCTTATTTTTGATGAACTCCAACAAACACAGAAACTGGTGATGGATATGACAACATACCATCACTGGATCAAGCAAACAGAATTCACCTTGTGTTTTAGAATTTACACCATCCAAATCCTGATTTGTCTAAATCAGAAGAACTCATATCTCCTTCCAGTTATACTCTGCACAGCTTAGAGTTATAAACCAAGTTGGGAGCACCATACTCTCCAAGCATGCACATCAGTTAACTATGGCATCCATACCAGTACTCCTTGGTGCATTGCATGTTGGCAAGGATGCTACTCAAATTGGCTGTTCATCAATGTTTGTTCAGAATCTTTTGCAAAAGTTCATGTGTAGACATATTTTCTAGACCATGAGTGATCTGCCAAGTGTGAACAATACTAGCAGACGGAATACTAAATTCATTTTCCCGCAACAAGTAAAACAAAAATGGAATGTTTCTGCGAAATCTCAGATCAACACTCAGAAGTTAAGTTCTGTATTCTGCTCCCGATATTCTCACATCATGTTCATTTAATTGACCTCCAGTGCCTAAAGAAAACAGATCAGGAAAACATTACACTTCTGATGTGGTTTCCCCACACACTGAGCAATGCATCTTTGATCTAGTTCATCTGATACAGCCCCAACTTATCTGCCACAGGATCTTTTCTATGAAGCGGATGAATGGAGTATTGCTCATAGATGTCTTTGACGTGTTGCAGAAACTTTCTCAATTATTTGTTCTTTACTCTCACCCACCAAGTACAGCAATTCAGCACTCTGAAAAGTTTCCACTTGGAAGCCTGAGTAAAAAACATTATTAGGGGTTAGAAACTGAAGGGGCTGCCTGAAGTTTACAAACATCTGCAACATACTGTCAAATAGTTTTGTGTTTTTGTAGGAACCCATTAAGTAAAATAATTAAACTGTCACTTTCAGCAACAGTTTCTCCATTTCTTTTCATTGGCAAAAGTAGATAAATAATTTACCCCTTCAAAGACTTCACCATTTCAAAAAGAGGTAATTTTGCCTCCTTTTGGAGTTAATCTCAAGATTATTTGAAAGGGCTTCACTGTATGAGTCCACATTTTTTCAAACATGTTAAATTGTTCAATTTCAGGAGGCACAGGATCCACGCCCATCTGATTCAATACTGACCAAGGTGGAATGACAGTGCTCCATAACTTGGAAAAACAATAGTGACACTAAGTCACAGTCTAATGAAGCAGTCTCATTCTTCAAAAGATAATAGGCTGTGAACTGAATCCAAACATCATTCTCAGAAATTTCAGATATGAGGTCTACTGCAACTTCCTGAACTTTATAAAACAGTCGTTCACAGCAAACACAAACCTGATCAAATTTTTGTTGCTTTGCAATTTCACATTTTGCAATTTCATATCCAAAGTTTTCAATGAGTCTCTTTTCTGACACTCAAACTTTAGGAGAAGATTCTAATCCAAAATCAGTATTCTTTGATGCTTGATCATACCTTTCAATTAGATGAACAATGAAGCTGCCAGCATTATGTATGTTTCCATCTCTTAAATATGTGTCTAACTTTGCCAATCCACGTATAAGTCCCCTAACATCAAAAATTAGCCTAACAAACTGTCTCATTTCTGTTTGATGTACTGCCACCATGCACATGTGATGCAGAAAGCTCTGACACACACCAAGAACCAGACAGGCCAAACTGTGACCCAACAAAGTTGTATGATTATGAATTGGACAGACATTGGCATTTTCAATCAATTTTATCCTTTCAGAATCAGAGCCAATAACAAATTTGTTGATGAATAACTAAATGTTATCCAATGACTCTTGCCTGGCATTGCAGTTCTCATCACATGCCCATGTTAAAATCTTTTTTATATGGCATGTTTCTGTCTCACTGTCATTTACAGTCTCCACTACAGAATCTTTCAATTCTGTAAGTGTAAAGACATTCTGAACAGCTCCCCTTAATGTCACCCACTAGTGTTTTGAAGATATCGAATTTATAAGTCTCTGCTGTAAAGAAAGCTCCACTGTGCACAATGTGCTAGCATGAACCAACTCCAAACTAGAATGAGTAAGATGGCCAAATGTCTGTCTTTCCATTTTCAGTTGATAAATTCTGCATTTCAGTTTGTTCATGTGAGACATGTTCTACAGTCAGTTCTTGAACAGCAAAGACCATGAGAACAAAGCGGCACACAGAAAGCTCCATTCTCATCTTAGAAGACTTACTTTTCAGATGTTTAGCTTTATTTCTAATGATGGCACTAACAATGTTATTAATGTGAGCACATTAAGCAATATTTTTAAAATACTTCCTGAATGTTTGAGTAGGAAATATCAACTTGTTTCCTTTTTTTTTCAACTGACACGTCCCTAAACTTGTTTTAATCAGTCCTGGTAGAAATTCCTAATCGTTTAGCTCTAACAGCCTTTTAGACTGGTGTGATCTCTGTCTACCAGTAGTCTCAGTGCTCTTTTCTACTACTTTAGACTGTTTCAACTGTTCAGTTCTTTTCTTTTTAACAGAGCTATATCATGCCTTTCTACTCTTCTTTTTCACCAAAGTTAGCATCTTTCACACTATAAGGAATAAAAAAAGAAAGAATTGGCACACACATATGTAACAAAACACACCGCAAAAATCACAGTACTGTAGTATATATATGTTATAATTAAAGATTTGTGTAATACAATTTTACTACTTATGAAGTAAATACTACTTTAAATGTGAAAACATCTACTTAAAAATGAACAATTATTAAATAACTATCGATAATATTAAAAAAACTATGAGAACATTTTACACAATTCAGAAAAAGATCAAGTAAACATTATGAGTGTGCAATATATTTCAAATTTATAATATGTAACTTTTAAAGCAAAAACATAAATAACATACTAAATGCAAATCATCTTCACACATTACATATATTTTTTAAAGGGACACTGTCAACTCCTTAGGTCTGAAAGTGTCCCTAGTTTAAAAAACACATTCTATGATTGCCAACATTCTTTAGAGATTTCTGGTGTAGCTGGTAGTTTGATTCTGATTCTTTTTTTCTTTAAAAAAGTGAAAAACAGACTGCTCTCCAACTGGTGTTGCCACACAAACACAGGTTTGTTTACATTCCTTGATCAGCTCCAACTGCATCTTTCCTGGATTTGGGAACACCCACAACACAGTTTAGCCCCTCATGATGCAGCGGGAGTATGGGAGGCTACTGCCTCTTGAGTGACTGCACTGTTTGGGTGTGTTTGTAATGCTCAGGAAGTATGTTAGAAGAACAGATCCCAGATTGTAAACAAAACAAGGTTGTTTATAAATATACATTAGCATGTATTTCAAGACTGCTAAACAAGGAGACAGACAAAACCAACAGCAACATTAATGAATATTAGAGAAGGTAAGCAATCATAAAATGTAGGTTTTTAACTAGAAATTATATGATGCAAAACAGGTTGACAGTGTCCCTTTAAGGTTCACAAACCACAAAGATTCGAATGGCTGTGAAAAAATGTGAGAAGTAGAATAATATTTGCAAAAAATGATGATTTCAATATTATAATAAAAGTTACAAAAAACTAAATAAAGCATCAAATTATATGATTGATTTAAAAATATTGCAAAACACAATGCATTCCTTATTATGAAGTATGTGATTATGAGTAATCTTACACTTAAAAACTCTACATACATCTCAAACCCATTTTAACAACCACAAATCATGTAAAAAACAAATGTCCAAAATGATCAATGCATATCTTCTAGTTATGCAAAATATTCACAAAGCACAAAAAGTACAATGTTTTCCTAAAATAAAAAAAAAATCTAACAATATTACCCAAGAATGTCAAACATATTTCAATATATATGACATTAATGAAAATTCAAATGTTTACATAAAATGTATCTGAATATACAAATGCCATTTAAAAATAAATGAACAAACGTATATATTTCACGGAAATGTCTAAAAGCATGACAACGCATATATTTTACACAATAAGATGAGAGGCACACTAATAATTCCAAACCACATGCATGTTTCGTTGATATTCTAAAATTGATTGTAAAGCTTGCACATAATATTAAAATGTTTGCAAAGATAACGAGTGTGAAAGTGATGCAAAAGAAACAACCAATTTTTATTTGTAATCTTGATAACAAATATGCTGTGCGACACTTCACCAATCTGCTTGTTATTATTGGTATTATATTTGTGATAAAAATATGTTTCTTGAAATTTCTGATTGGAAAAGTACGGCAGTAAGCACAAGAGCATTATGGGATCTGGGATTTTAAAAGTGTGGTAATGAGAGATTGCACTCTCAATGACCCAGAGGAAAATCTAATTAAGAGCTTCCTTTAGAAACCAGTTGTATAGGTTGTAAATCAGCTGCTTGTATAAAGTATTGCATTTTATGATCTATTAGGAGGAAAGCAACTTCTGACAGACACATGTTACATTTCTCACCACTAAGAGAAATAGTTGTCAGGAAGTTCCCCTGAAGATCAAAGGGATAATTCTGACATGCCATAAAGATATATATATATATATATATATAGGCATGTTTACAGTGCTGGAGGGAATAGCAAGTCCTATAATGCACCACACCCTAAATTTTCTAACAATTCATAAATTGTTGCAATTTCTTAATTTTGTTGTTGTAATGTTACCAAAGAGATAGTACCCACAGAATCTCTGTCTGATGAGTCTTTATTTTTCAGTGGCAGCTCCTGAAACACCAAAAGTCTGTGTTAAAATGCCCTCCATTTTGTGACATAGCTGTAAGTCACTTTACAAAGTATAAAATCTGTCTATTACAATAATGTTCCCAGCTCTATTGATGGGCTTGATTAATGCAGAGTACATCACTTATTTTATACCACTGCACTAGAAAAAAATTAAATGGACCTATCTTTTTTTTTTACACCTTTTAAGTCCCCATAATGTGTAGCATAGATGGTGTCCATCATGTTCTGTTCACAAACATGGTATAGTTCACTATATTTGCAAATAGTTATTGTTTTTAACAGTTGTTTGCTGTTTTTCTTAATTTTTTTCCCACCAGAATGTCCCAATTGCTTTAGGTGTAGGAACTGCAGGGAATGAGTACTTGCTTTCCAAAATGTTGCTGCCTATGTGGTGTCCTTTAGTGATGCACGTTATCTGGGGTTCAATGAGTGGGCTTCTAGTCCACAAAACTAGAAGTGTACATTATCTCCTGGTTAGATTATTTGACGCTGTTGTAAATGTGGGGCATCATGGACATAGACCCCTTCTGCATCTTACTGATCCAAGAAGAGTTTGTGGTGTTCATGACTGTGCTACATGTTTGAACATTAGGTAAATAGTAAAGGCTAACTTTGGGGGTGTAGATTATGTTAAAATGCAAATGTAGGGACTTATATCAGCTAACATCTAAAATGGATTTAATTAAACTACATTTAGGCAGTAATTTATTCAAAATTTGTCAGTAACTGCAGCTGTAGAAACAAAAGGTATCAAAGTAAACCAAACTATTTGTAGTCCATGTGATGCACGTTAGCAGCACATGCTCTTTCCATGAAAAAAATAACAGGAAGTGTAAATATATTTTATGGGGATTATCACCGAAAGACACATTGTTTTTCAGATTGGGTTTAGTGATGTGTTGCTATTTTTTCAGTAAGAAGTTTATCATTATGGGACATTTGTTGTACTGTTAGTGCATTACTAAGACACCATAATGGTGATGTACTTTGTATGGCATGTTATTACTGAGATTATAGTTCCATGTTATTTATTTATTTCATACTCTATAGTCTTCCTGGAAATAAAGTACCAAAACCATAAAAAAGACAAGCAAACAGTCCTTATTTGTAAGAAAAATGTAAGTTTATGTTTCTTTTGTTTGCTCCTAAATAAGATGCATGCTTGACCTAGTGATCATCTGAGAGGATTAAGTTAAACAAAACATTTTCTTAACAGGATATTAATTGCTTGTCAGTTTATATAACGTTTTTTGTGTTTCTGATGTTACTCTTAACAGTTTTGCTTGTTTGACCATTTCTGTGATTGTTCACTACAAAAGTACCATAGAGGTGGTGTCCTTCACAATTAACATAACTATGGGTAATGCTATTGCTTTCATTTGCTTTTTCATATCTTTTGTTCCTAAATGCCAGTTGAAGTTTAAAAGAGATATGCAAAAGTTTCTCTTTCAAGTTGAAGTTTTGATTTTTTTAAAACATTTGTTAGTGAAGGCCTGTGATTTTCTGTGTTTGGTGTCCAATGTGGTACATGTTAAGCATAGTATAGGTTTTGGGGAAATACTGATGCAAAAAAAGTTTTCTTTGCCTAGGATTTTGATCACTGTGTCTGCTACAGAGTCTCCCTGGATTATATTATTGGGAGGGGGACATTTATGGTGTTTATTTTCAATTTTATGCGTGTTTGACTGTTTCAGTGAATGTTCATTGCAAAGACACTGTAGCAGAGGTGTCCTTTTTAATGAACAATATTCTAGACAATCTTACCTCATTTTTGGCCTTGTTTTGCAACAGTATGCTCAAATACTAGCAGACTTGATAGACCAAATGACCTTCTTCTGCTGGTCATTTTCAATGTTCATATATTTGCATGATGCAGAGATGAGATTCAATCCATGTAAAGCAGCAGAGATTATATATCAATCAGATATTTTTCGTGTACATGATATTTATGTCTTGCAGATTTTTTTGTTTGTATGCCATAGTTATGAGATGTGCTTAATTAATTACATTCAGCATTTTATGGTTGATATTGTGACATTGTTATACTGATGTCCATATTACAAATGATATGTGTCAGAAAAAAGTAGTATAAAATAAAATATCCTTATTATTCGGAAGATTAGTTGGTGTCTGCCTTAAGCACATGTTGGTGAATAGATGTACAGCATAGGTGGTCCAGGAAATCAAATAAGATGTAAGACAAAGCTAAATCATAGCATGTTTGGGTTAGTGATATAATGGTGTCTTAAGATGGATGGTTCAGTGATGCCCCACATGTATAGGTTAAAAACAAATGATGAAATGTTGCATACTACAGTACCTAAATAGAAGGAATAGACATTGTGATATCAAGTAAACTTTGTTGCTAAAGCTAGGAAATATGACATCATGGACACCAAGCTACCCACGTTACATTTTCCATATGATAACTTACAGCTGCAATTCTTAAAACATATATATGATGAACTATCTTTATATTTGGGATTATACTACTACCATGTGTAATCACTGAAAACAAAGCATACTCAAGAGCATTGAGCAAAGTTTTTTCGCGATCACAAATGTCACACTTCCTCTCTCCAGTATTTTGTGTGTGTGTGTATATATATATATATAATATATATATATATATATATGGCTAAAAACTCCATTTAATGCAACAGTTAGGGTTGTTTCACAGTGACAAAAGTGAGGAAATTTGGTGTTAGGGTTGAAATCTCCTTGGACCCCTCCACCTCACCCCAACTAGCATCGGTGTGCGGTAGAGGTCGATGGGTCCTAACTCTCACCCAATCATGTGTGTAAGAAGCTGAGCAATAGGAGAATGGGGTGAAAGTTATGACCGACAACCCCAACGCACACCCCGATGCCAGTTGGGGGGTGAGGTGGAGGGGTACAAGGGGGGTTTCAATTCTAACATTGAATTTCCTTCCTTTTGTCACTGTGCAACAACCCTAACTGATGCATTAAACAGAGTTTTTTGCCTCTAATTTCCCTTCTTTTTGAGAATGACGATGAGAAATAGTGAAAGTAATGCAGCGGTGAGAGCCTGCAATGTAATGTGTTGTGACATAGTAACAGGAACAGCAATGCAAACAGAAGTGCCAAGAGTGGTGCACATGGTAATGGAAACATAAATGGTAAAGGAAATGTTAATAGAAACACAAGCGCAAAGTGACGCCGAAGCAAACAGTGACGCAAACAGATATTGAAGCGTTTACAAAAACACAGCTGGTAATGTGAACAGTGATGGCAGTGGTATTTTAAATGGAAATGTTAAGTGTCACAGCAAAAAGAACGTGAAAGAGAGCAGAAACAGAAACGCAAATGCAACGCACACGTAAACGCAAACCGTAACATGCACAGGCATGCTACCGCAATTGTACATGCAAATGGTAAAGTTAACAGGAAGAATAATGTCAAAGGAAACAGAAACCGGAACAGAAATCTGTACATAAACACAAACCAAAACGCGCACGGGCACAGTACCGCAATCGAAAACGCAAATGGTAATGGTAACAGCAACAATAACAGTAAAAGAAACAGAAACGCAAAAGAAAATGCAAGCACACATGGAAACGCAAATGGTAACAGTAACAGCAAGGAAGACGCAAAACCAAAGTGAAATGGAAATGTAAACGAAAGGGCTGCTGGAAATGCAAATGGCAATGTGCACGGTGACACAAACAGAAACAGTAGTGGAAACACAAAGCGTAACAGTAACGAAAATGCAAGCGCAAATGAGAACACAAAGGGTAACAGACACAGTGGTGTACACGAGAATGGTAATGCAAACGGGGACATAAACAGAAGTGGAAACAGTAAGAGTAACAGTAACAGAAGCACATACCCTGTTTTTGCCAAACAGCTGGATAGAGAAACACAAAGAATGTATGCATTGTAATGGGCATCGAAGCTTAAAACGAGCATTGGAAGTACTTAATTGCAAATATCCCAGCAACCACACGATGTAGAAAAAAAATGTAAATCTCACAAAAATCATGATTTTCCTGGCTACGTTTTTGCCTTTACATAGCTCATGTAGCTTGCAGCAAAAAATCTGTATCTCACATTGTTTTTGAGATACGAGCCTCGAAAGGCGTGGCGTATACCACCTTGTTAGTCTATGGGAAAAAATGCCAACTTCAGAGTACCGTAGCTTTGCAGTCATGCAATACTTTTTCACCAAACCAACAAAAGGCACATCTGTGAGATGTTGGCTGCGTGCCCTCCAAATTTCAGCTCAAAAGACTAAACTGTTCTTTTGCAGCAGGGTGGCCAAGAACTGCTGTCAATTTGGCCATAGTCTGAAAAAGTAGTGTCGTGATTTCTGAAATGTTTCGCAAGCATGTGCAAAAGTGTCGAGAGTGCAACACTACTTATGAAACTACTTTTTCCAGAAATTTGAAAAACATATTTCTAGGGTGTTTCACCCCAAAATAAAGACATGGCTAGCATCCTCAGGGTCCGACTAGGTAAACACAAAAAAGAATTGTGTTGCTAGAGGGTTCCAAATTTAAATGGCAAGCATTTTTATGATCACTAACTGAAAACAAAATGGCAGATTTGTGACACTACTAGGGCTATTTGCGACACTAAAAAGTACATTTGCGAAAGTGTCAAACTTTTTGTTAACTTTTCCATTGACTCATAATAGGAACTTGTTTTTGAATAACTTTTGAACGTTTAATATTTTTTCCAGAAATCTATGAAAGGCACATGGGACCCCAGATCGCATATTCCCTGAAGTTTCGGACAGTCATCAAACCGGCCTGTGAGGCAAGCAAAAGAATTCACCAGAAAGTGTAAACATGTGCCCAGATCACGCTTAATAACTCCGCAGTCAGATACCTGACCAGTATGAAAGTTGGCAGATCCCAAGATGTATGGTTCTTGATTGTGCATTCCAAATTTCAGGTAAATCCGTTGAACAGTGGTAAAGTTACTAAGGTGCAAAGTTTGACCCTTTAACCATAAAAGGGCTCCTCAATCCTAACTATGGTAGCACTACTGTGCTACCATAATATATATCTATCTATATCTATATATATATATAGATATATAGATATATATATATATATATATATATATATATATCTATATATCTATATATATATAGATATATATATATGTGTGTGTATATATATATATATATATATATATATATATATAGTGTGGGATGCTTAGCAATATACAGATGCCTGAGACTTACTTGGTAGGCAGGAAGAGAGTGACCTCACAGCCAGCATCATCACTGAGCTGTGACCTCACAAGCTGGGTGGGACCCTTGTTCCCTTTAGATGGTCAAAGCTAAGAGAAAAATAGTGCTTTTAATCTCTGGACTCATGAAAGTGCACACTCTCAAGAGCACTTCTACTGAATTGGGTAATTCAACCTCCACTATTTGTTAATTGAAACTAGGGTAGGGTTGGATACTCAGTAATAAGGTAGTTTTATGTAAACTTCTCCATTTAATTTGTATGACTTGTATGACTGCACCTTAAATGTTATATGTTCTGGTTTTGTATTTCATTTATTGCTTTTAATTTTAGTAAACTTTGTGTTTTCTGAAATCCTGCCTGAGCCTGCTCCTCATTTTGAATGTGAATGCTGGGACAGTGTTGATAATTCTGATAGAACTGGTAAGCACTTACAGTGTGTCACCATAGCACCAAGGTGAAGTACCAAGATCTCAACTGAGGCAAATGGATGATTGTGAACTAGGTTGTGTACCTGCTGGTTTAAGTATTGCACTGCATTTCCCCGAAGAGGGTGTGATATTTGAACCTGTTAACTGGGTGTTCTAGTGAAAAAGGTTTCATATTTGACCCCAGGACTCGAGACTGGTAGTTGATCTGACCCAAAACAGACAAGAGGGGTTACCTTGTTTGTCTCCTGTTCACATATTGCACTTTGAGGTTGGACATTGTGGGAGCAGAGTGCCTGACCCCCACCCCCAGAGTGCATTTGTGACAGATCTGGTTGGCAGTGGTGCAATTTAAAAGATCAGGTTTGCAGTACTGCAAGCAAAAAGAATTGTTTGCACACTGTGAAATTATTTGGTGACATGAGCATTAACAGACCAGTGTGTCAGAGTGATGAACTGTAACAGTTCACACACAAAACAAGGCAGTTATTTGGAACAAAAAAAAAAAAGAAGAAATATATCATTGAGATTACAGTCTAAGTTCCCTACCTGTTTTATTTTTTTCTCAGGCACAAGCTAGTGTAGCCATAGATTAGGGAAGAAGATGACTTCCACCTACAGTGAGAACAATAAAGAATACCCAAGGCAGTTGTGCCAGGAGACAGGAGTCCATTGTGAGGGATGAAACAAGAAGAACCTCCTGGAGGCTCTTGTGGCAGCCAATACCCATGACCACAAGTCATAGTTGGTGACTGAAAGGGACCAGACTTTGGGCATGGAGGGGCCAGGGTCCATCGCAGTGTCCAGTCCCATGAAGGAGGACAGTGGGACTAGTGTGAACCGAGAGCCACAGCCACAGGGGAGGATCACCACCATGCTGGAGCCAGAAGGGATCAGGCTGCAGATGAAGTTGTGGAGAATGGAGCTGGAATTCAAGCAGAAAAGGTCTGAAGCCCAGCAACAGAGGGAGCTTGAACAGAGGAAGCTGGAGATGGAGAGGGAGAGAGAGAGAGAGAGAGAGAGAGAGAGAGAGAGCAGCGAGAGTCTGAGTGTGAGGAGAGAGATCACCAGAAGAAATTTGAACTGGAGAAGCTGCAACTCCAAAGACCAGTGCCAGAGCAGGTAAGTGGCAGGGGTGAACCTGGAACTCCAGGACTGGGTTACAAATTAAATTCTAAATTGATGGCGAGATCATGTGATGCCCCTGTGAAGCCAACAGCACCACAGACCAGCTCCCGCTACTGGCAATCACAAAGGAAGAAAGAGACTTGGGCATCATCATCACAGATGACCTGAAATCATTCAAGCAGACCACTAAAGCAGTAGGTAAGGCTAGAGGGATGGTAGGGTGTATTAGTAGGGGTATTTATACAGCACATGATTTTTTTAAGGGCTATTCCTAGGTAGGCTAGGATAGAGTAGTTAGAAACTGTTTAGTTCCTAAGTAAATCATCACTGGTGAACTGCTGTGGTTTAACCAAATGAATTATTTCTATTACTGTTTTTCTTAAACCCCATTTTATAAATGAATTTACTGTACTGATACCAATCAAAATGAGTATCATTCTCAGCTCTTGGAGTTTGACGTCAATTCTGTACCAATCAAAATGGTAGCAGATTTCAAGATGGTTACCTGTCAGCAAGTAAGCTAAATCCTAGTATATGTCTTACAGCAAACATTATAACTCTGTTTGATACACCCTGACAAAATGCATTCTTGCTGTCTAACAAATCAAGTGTCATATAAATTGCTGACATATCTGTCTAACAAGTTTTTGGACCAAAGGAAACATAATACCCCCTTTAAAAGGCACACCCTTCAATACTGTGTTATTTTTAATCCATCTCTCTGTAGCTGGAACAGAGTTAACCAAATGTACACAACTGAATACCTGAACTCTGCAGATGGGTGTAGGATGAATGTATGGCCTGCTTACTTAACACACTGGTGAAAGTATTAAAATTAAATTGACAAATTATATATTCAGATATGTATCAAAGAACTATACTTTGAAAGTTGCTCTTAACTGGGGGTGACCCTGTACTGATTACAAATTTATTCAACAACTTCTTCTATGAGTACATCTATTTAAAGGCTGAGGCACAATTAAAATACTTTTACTTTCTTACCACTCCCCTTGTTCCTTGCAAAGTAGAAGCATAATTTTGAAAAGTGGAGGTATGAGTAGTTTTAATGGATATAGGCCAGGTGTGTGTCTTGCTCATTTAATACACAGTAGTCAAATCTTAAAAATTGAAAGAACAACTCAAACCTTTAAACATAAAGACAGAGGCAATGAAAGCTGCTGTCAATTGGTGGTAGTGGTGGTGGGGGGCAATCAAGAATGTAATAATTTGAATATCCAGCCATTTGTAATATACATACTGCCTTTTAAACATACAATCCTACATAACATTAAATTCAGAAAATTTGGCAAAGTGGTAAGTTCAGTGAGTACCATTAAGACAAATGCCAGTACTAAGACTACTTTATCCACCCACTAGAAAAGCATTACTATACTGTATATAATACACACAGATTACATTAAACTGTACAAAACAAAAAGTCTAGGGGCATGAACATGACTCACTTATCCACACTTCTGGCAGTTTCTCTTTAAGAGCTGATTTGCTGCACAGTCTTTAAGTGAAGCTCCTCCCGCCACCCAGGTGATAAATGCTTTGACTCCGCCCCATGATGTAAGATCTTCTTTTCTGCTGGAAGAGTTGGACCTCTTCCTTCACAGCTCTGCATGCAGTGTAGGCCTCTCTAAGTGTGCCATTTGGCAACCTTGGTAACTTTGTTCTGAAACTTTATTCTTTAGTACTTATTCTTCAGTTCTGTTCTCAATTGATGCCTTCATGGAAGGCACTTCCCCTGCCTGCTACACAGCCCCATGAATTCTTGACGTCCACTGCCACTTCCACTAGCAGATGGACACTTCTCTTCATGCAGGGCCCAGAGCACCCTGTGCATCTGCATTTGTTCATGTAGGTCCCATAGGTCCCAATTTGAATCTGCAGCTGCAGAAGCACAGATCCTCTACAGCCACAACTGTATGTGTATGTCTTACAGCATGCATGAGAAGTGCTAGCATCTTTAAAAGTCAGGCTGGCAGAATCAGTCAAAACAGAGAGAGCATTATTGCTGAGTGGCAGGCAAACTCCAATCCTGACCGAAAAAGAAAGAGAGAGGGAAGGATTCGGAGGTCGAAGATACCCTGCTCCTTTGGTTTAACTCTGCTGTCACCCATAATGAAGAAGAAGAAGTCTAATGAGTTGGCTGCCCAACTGGGACACAACAGCTTCCAGTCCACTGATGGCTGGCTGTCACAGTGGAAACCTTACCATGGCATTGTGTGTAAGAAGGAGCAGGGTGGGCACTTTGATGCAGACAGTGAACTAGCAACAAATTGTATCAGCACTGTTCTATCCAAAATCTTACAAGACTACTCCCCTGAAAACATTTACAATGCTGACGAGACTGATCTACATTTCCGTGGGTATCCTGACTATGGGCATGTTCATAAAGAAACTAATCTTACTGGGGGTTAAAAAGCCAAAGACAGGTTATTGATTCTGTGTTGTGGTAAAATGGATAACACAGACAAAAGCATGCTACCCTCCCAGTAACCTATTACAGTTCATCCATTGCTTGGATGACTAGCTGGATCTTTGTAGACTGGCTTAACAGGTGAGAGTATGAGCTCAAATGGAAACAGTGACATGTTCTCATACTTTTGGACTACTGCGCAGCACACACCCCTGAAATTGTGTGAATGTACTCCCATATAAAAGTTGTGTTTCATCCATCTAACACCACCAGCTTCATATAACCCATGGATATGAGTGTCATCAGAAACCTGAAGAGACATTATTGTTCTCATATGTCCCCCAGGGTCATGGATGTAATTGACAAGGGGGCAAAGCACAGGCATCAGCAATTGCTAAAGCTATCAATCTTCTTGATGTAATCTACATGGTTTTCAAAGCCTGGAATAATGTAAAATCATTGACAATTAGCAATTGCTTCAAAAACATACTGTACCGGACGAGCCCTCTGCTGACACCCAATCAGATCTAGCAGAGCTTGTATACATAACAACACCTGAATTCATGACATCTGAGGAGTTCTCAGTGTTTGTAGGTATGAATAAGGAATTGCCTACTGAAGGGTAGCTCACAGATGCAGACATCTGTGAATCCATTAAAAGAATCTGATTGGATGACAACTCAGACACTGAGTCCTGAGGGGTAAAGGATGATCCTCTGACTGTGCCAGTAACAAACAAGGAAGCCCTAGCTCACTTGTGCTCCCTGATGTCATGGTGCACTCAAAATGGAGAACACAATGAATGGAGTAAGCTGCAGAGCCTAGAGGCAGCCCTCAGAAGTAACATCTACTTAGAATCATATTGGACTTTAAATAAGATCTGTGAATGTGTTCTGTTGCGGAGATCAAGAAGCACAGTACTATACAGTAGTAGATAGCAGGCCGTGATTTTATTTTATTTTGTTTGTTTTATTTTTCAGTTATACTTGGTACAGTGCTCGATAAAAGAAAGCTGAAGTGTACAATAAGTTTAAGAAAGCATCAGGGGCCAGATATTCAAAATTTTGTCCTGGTGCAAAACCCAGTTTGCGTCGAGGTCCCATATTCAAATACCTGTTTTGCACAGGTGCACTGGAATTGCACCTGGGCAAGCAGTGGAAGAGTGCGGAAGGCAAAATTATGCAAAGCAGGGGGCAGAAACCTGAATATCGGTGCAGTCCGATATTCAGAGTATTTGCTCCATGCAAGGGTGCCTTGTGCAGTCCCCTGCATGGAGAAAATACTGCAGTCTGAAAGCAGGTCTTACTCTGGTGCAACCTTAGTGGTTGCTGGAGGTAGTGCATTAGCACCCCCACCACCACAGTACTCCCTGGTGACTAGCAGTGCACCCTGTCCTCTGATCGTAGTCCCATTATATAAGTAATATATCCCTGGTGTCCAGTGGTTCCCCACCACCCAATCCCCATCCCAGTACTGGGACAGCCACCCCCATGACAGCCAGGCTACCACTCTCCATGCAAGCCATAAGCAAAGAAGCTGTCCCCCCATAAGAAAATACCATCCCCAAGCCACACAGTACACAAATCCCCCATGCCCATACCCCATTGGTGAATAGCTGCCTCCCAACCACCCGCGGGCACTGAATCCCATCTTCTGGTCCCCCTACCTGTCCGTCAGTTCCAAAGGTAAAGGATGTTGAGCAGCACAGCCCACCGCACACCTCCTGGCATCTCTCATTAGCAGTGAGTGCATCTTATTTATAGGGCGAAATATGTCACCCATGCCCTATGAATAGGATGCGTTCCATGCTAATGAGAGATGCCAGGCAGCCAGGGAGTGTGTGGTGGGCTATGCCACTTGATGTTCTTTACCCATGGCACCGATGGACAAGTAGGAGACCTGGGGTGGGAGTCATTGTTGCAGGTGTGTGGGGGGGGCTGCTATCCACCAAAGAGGTATGGGTGGGGAGGGGAAACCTGTACACTGTGTGGCTGAGGGATGGGGCTTTGTTGTGTGTGGGGGAACAACTTGTGCTTATGGCTTGCATGGGGCATGGCAACCTGGCTGTCACAAGGGTGGCTGTCTCAGTACCAGGGTGGGGATCGGGTGGGGAGAGACCACTGGACCCAGGGACATATTACTTATATAATGGGACTGGGTTCGGAAGGCAGGTGGCACCACTAGACGCAAGGGAAATATTATATATATAAGGGGACTGGGACTGGAGGGCAGGGAACACCACTAGACACCAGGAACATATTACTTATATAAGAAGACTGGGATCAGAGGGTAAGTGGACACCGTTAGCATTAGGGACAGTGTGCTGATATAACAGGACTAGAATTGGAGGGTGGGGGGATGCTGCTAGCATCAGAGACATTGTACTGATATAACGGGACTGGGAGTAGAGGGTGGGGAGACACTGCTAGCACCAGAGGCAGCTTACGGGATGAGCAGTGTTCATCACTAATGGGCCTCCACCCCACACAAATGAGTCCATAATTGGCATGCAAATGGCCCCCTCGTGCCTTGCATGCCCAATGGGCTCATTTGCATAGGTCCTTTGAATATTGTAAATTTTGCCCCAGTGGTAGCCATTGCAGGGGCCCTTTTTCGGGGGTGCTATTGGGTGGGGCTAAGTGGCTTAGCTCTGGGCAAAACAGGACCATATTCAGATAGATAGCATGCTGTGCTATCCATCTGAATATAGCATTTCTGCCCACCGGCATTATTGCAAGATGGAGTGCAAATGTTTTTTCTCCATTTTGCACTTTTTTGAATATTGAGCCCCAGATATTACCATTTTGTGTTAAATAAGAAAGTTTGTGAGCAACAGTCATCTTTTTTTTCTATTTTTCTTAAAGCTTTCTGATAATAGGGATGGCATCTTAATAGGAACAAATTGTGATCCATGGACCATCCTTAATAAGCAGTTTCATCTGCAGTAGAAGTTTATCTTTTGTATGCAATGCATATTTAGAGGTGATTGCACATACTATATTGTTGACTACCATGGTTATTCACTGCTGTCTATAAAGTGAACGAAGGGACATAATGCCCTGTATTGGGAACCTACAAATTAAATACATTTTCAGTCCAAAATGACTTAAGAAATAGGATCAGAGGGCTTCTGAGAAAATGTTATTTTACCCAAATGGTGTATGCTCTTCCCAGTGTCTTCTAGCACAGTACTACACACAACAGATCTGCGGTATGTGATATTATTTGTTCTTTAAGTGTCTGCACATTTGAACAGTTGCATACTTCAGTTCCTTCTTTTAACAGTAGGAAGTACTGGACAGTTTTTGCACCAGCAATAAAAGCACTGCGTCACTCAATGCATGGCTGTATACCACAGCATCTGCAGTTGTGCCTTTGAGATAGTTAAGATCACATGGTATTCTTTTATTCTAATGTTAATATTTTTTGTTGGGCTGGGGGATCATTCGGAAGGCAGGGTTGTTATTTCTCTCTAATTAAGTTTCTTTTTATCATAGACAGTGATAAAAAATTACTATTTTTCCCCTTTTTTTATAATATCTGCATTTTTCATGCCCTCTAAAGAGATGTACAGTAGAATCATCATTATTTATGGACTGTAAACATTGGGATAACTCGTATCCTATTTAATTCTTACCAAGTGACATTAAATGTTATCCCCCAAGGAGGGCATTATACCGTAAATAGTGATCACTATTTATTTTTTTAACATAATTAACTCTTCTTAGCTATTTCAGTCCTGTTAATCTCAATATTTATGGTCCTTTACATAACACCTATACTATTAACAACAAACTACATGTAATTAATACTGGTAACATGTAACCATTGTTCCTGAATCAATATAACGGTTGCCTTCATGCATGTTGGTCCATATGGAATGTGTTCTAGCTGTCAGCTGTTTAGGCTTCTTTTCATAAGCATGTTTAAAATCCTTAAGATGCCCCACAGATTTTATGTGCACAGAAACTATCAGACCTGAAGGGGCTACTAGGCACTCAACGCCAGACCTGCCTTCGCAGTTATGGTGGTTTCTCCAGCTGGAGACCGGGAAGGATGACACATCACATGTCATAATGCTGCCAGGCCCTTTAGATCACTACTGACCAGAAGAAACATGCAAATTCACTGTGCAGAAGAATGGCATTTTAAAACAGGGAAAAAAATGTTTTAATGATGCTTGAATAAAGTAAGTAATTCCCTTTTTAAATAATTCCTCAAGCTCCAGAGAAGTGCCATTATAGAGAAAACATTAACATTTACACAATAGTGACAAGCATTCATTACTATTCTCTAGCATAGAGTTTGATACTAGAAAAGGAGAGCTACCGAACTGAAGCTCTAGGGAGTGATTATGTATAAAAGACTAGTAAAATAAAAACAGGTAAATGAGGCACAATAATCATTGGCTAGTTGTTATTTTGAAGTGTAGGAGTTCTGTTAAAACTTTGATATAGGACCTCAACTATAAACTAAATGACTACTGAGTGCATTAAATTAAAAAATAAACATGTAACAAAACAACATATCTTTTTCAAGTTAAAATTTCAATTTTATTTTTAAGGATTTCACAGAAGTCATATACAGTACACACCACTTAAATGGGATGAGGTTAAACAGGACATCTACTTGATTGGGATGCCCTGTTGGGCATTGATTTTGCCACCATTATATTCAATGGCAGCAGTGTCCCTTTAAATGGGATGGTCAGTGTATTTTGATCACAAACAGAAACCAAAGAGGCTTTTTGAGACAACATAAGTGGGGTAAGCTGTGGGGAAACTTGTTGAAATAGTGTCGTTATTATAGTCTGTAGGGTAAACTGAGATCAGCCACAGTAGCCCACATTTAAATGACCATAATAAGGAGCTGTGGCTTGCCCTGTAGTTTGGGGGCTGTGTGAGAACTGTTTGGCCTGGGGCCTCAGCTAGGTGATAACTGGAAGAGGAGCTGAGTAATTCACATTTCTGATTGCAGGTTGTTTTGGATTGCTATATAAAGATTCTTTTACAACAGTCAATCAGGGCTATTGCCTGAGAAATAAGGAAGTATCCATCAAGTGGACCTCCGCACTATGGACTGCAGCACAAAGGACAACAGAGGGGAATCTGCCAGGAAGGAGGCAGCCAGGGAAGCAGCCAGCTGTCATACACTCTGTCCTGAAAACTGTGAGTAAGTGAAAGGGGTAGGCAGGTGTCTACAGTCACAAGGCATCAGGTAAGAAAAAAGGTTTAGCACTTTAAACAGGGCTAAGCTACACTAGAGGTTCAAAACTTACAAAAACCTAGGGGTTGTTGAAACACCCTAAGGTAGGGTAATAAAGGGAATTTAAAGGGGTAAAATAACAGAGAAAGCAGGTAAGAGAGGATGATGGCAGTGGTGCAGTGCAATGGCTGTGGGGCAGCAGTCTTCAAGAAGACTTTCTGGAGGCTGCATTGCTGCCCTATTTGTGTGAAGCTCTCTGGGCTGAGAGAGGAGGTTGCCAGACTCATGGCTGAGTTGGTCTTGGTTTTGGAGGACCTTCTCCCGGTTCCACTGCAAAACTCCTAAACCACACTGGCAGTGTGGGGGTACCAGGTCAAGATCTCTAATGCAATACAGCATAAGCAAAACAGCATAGACAGAATAGTACATGTCGGTACAGGGAATGTACCACAACAGTGCATGGTGTGGAATAGTGCATGTTGACAGAGCTAATGGCAAAACAACGCATGGACCAAAACAGCATATGGTAAAACAGCGAATGGCAATGTCAGCTGGTTGGAAAAGCAGCGTTTGCCATTCAAGCTACATGTAACCCCCCATGCTGGAACCCTAGCAGGCCACACCGACACACATAGCAATTGACCACAGCCCACACCACAACACAGACAGAACCCGGACCTGTCCTGGTCCCCGCCAACTGACTGGGTCCCACGTGCACTCCCTACACAGGGGTCCCCCTCAGTTGTCACACCATACGTTGCCCCCAAATCCTGGCATGTCTCCTGCACCTGGGTGGTCACACAGACACTGGAAACTCTGTCACCCACCCCTTCACTGGCACCAAGATACCTGCCGCACCTGGCAGTGCTATAACCCCACCACACTGGCTTCTACCATGGAGCACCAGACAGCTGCAGACTGTTGGGCAATGCTTACTGGAATGTCTGACACCATAGACCAGCAACCCCCTACAAACGCCAGTGACCCTTCCCATCCGCATGCCATCTGGTAACCAAGTGGCGCCAGATCTGACAACAGTGATGCGTCATGACAGCAATGGCATCATCCAAGGGGCATGCACAGAGCCTGCAGGCATGCTTGCGACCTACGGATCTGCTGGTCACTGCAGACAGCAAACCCAGTGACATGGCAGCACAATGATACAGTGCCCAGTCACATTGTGCATGCCTGCCGCCACGGAGTTCCGACTGGGTTCTGAACGGTGGGCCACACACCCCAAGAAGCTAAGTGAGGATCAGACAGTAAAGGAGCAATACATTACCCACCGCAGTGTGTATATCTTCCCGGGACAGCCGTTCTTCTCCCTCAGGCTACATTGCCACCGCCAGCGAAAACAGTCCTGCTACATGTTCACAGACATCCACAGTGCCCAGACAGATGCATGCAACATACCGCACATGCAAACAGTTGTTGTGGAAGCGGCTGCTCACTGCAGACCATGGCTGTTTAGCCTTCTGCCGGCCACAGCATGCATTGCACAGCACAGTGGGGGGGGGCAGGACATGCATCCTGTTGATAAGCAGCCACATGCACCCCTGTGGCCAATGGGAAGTGGCTGCTCCCCCCTCGCCTCAACAGTGTCTGCAGAGTGGCTATGGCTGGTACCTGTTAGGGCTGGCCTGCTGCAGATAGAGACCTTGTGAACACCCTTCAGCACTTGGTGTGTCATGCAGCACTTAGGCAGCATAGGTGGGTGGGGAACACACATGTTAATGCTGCAGGCCACAGGTGTGTGTGCACTCAGGCACACTGCTGGTTTGCATATAAGTGCTACCCACCTGCTGGTCCAGTATCAAGACCAATTTCAGAGGGGTTGGAGTGTTGTTGTATGGCAGGATGCTGCTTACATTTTGTCAAGAGCCAGAAGGGTGCCTCCCTGCTGCTGCATGTGGGCTACCTGCTCTGGCAGGAACGTGTACACCTGGAGAGGGTGTATTGGAAATATGTCAAATATGACAAGGCACACAGCCCAGCCACGGTCCACACATTGGCAGGAGAGGTCGTGCACACCGCTGGAACACATAACCATGTCCCTGATGCTGCAGACATGGCTGCCAGGGAAGTGATGGCAGCCATGAAGGACCAAGCATGCCAAATGACTGAGATCTGCTGTGAGGTGGTGGAGGCATGCTCCAGTGGCACCTCTGTGGCCTTACCGGCAGACTGCCCACTATGCCACTTATGAAGCAGACCTGTGCCAGGGCAAGGACATCAGCACACAGACCACTGGTCCTGCCTACGTCCCTGTGGGAGCTTGTGATCCCCGGAGGGATACTCAAAGACTGATACAGGGGACACTTTCCTTCAGTTCAGCAGTGGTCCTGGGGAGAATCGTTTCCTCATATTTGCCATGAAGTCTACACTAGCACAACTGGAAGGATGCGGGAGCCTCTTTGCAGATGATACCTTCCGGATGACATCACCTTTGTTTGCACAACTATACATGGTGCATGGGCTGCTTGAGAACACTATATACCTGGCTGTCTACATCCTAACGAGTTCACGCACCACTGCGGCCTACACCACAGCCCTTCAGCATGTCAAGGCACTGTGCCCTGCCTTGGTACCCACCACCATGCTGACTGACTATGAACAAGCAGCCATGAAGGCCTTCCAGACCATCTTCCCTGGTAGACAGCTCCATGGCTGTTTGTTGAATCTGGCACAGGTTGTGTGGCAGAAGTGCCAGCAGGTTGAGGGTCTGATTGCCAAGCACACACACGACTCTGACTTTGCACTTCATGAGCGGATGCTGTTCGCCCTTGTATTTGTGCCCCCTGTGAAGGTGATTGCCTCTTTCGAACAGCTGTGGGAAATGGACTTCTTCAAGACCAATGGTGACATGCAGATGCCCTTGCTGGATTATTTTGAGGACACTTAGCTTGGCAGGCCTGTAGGTCATACCGGCAGGTGCAGGCCACTCTTCCCCATTGCATGCTGGAATGTGTTTGAGGTGGTGAGAGATGGCACACCTTGGACCAATAATGCCATGGAGGCATGGCACCAGGCTTGGGGCATGCCACCCGAACCCGTGGCATTTCATATGGGCCCTTGGCACTGAGCAACACCTGATGGACATTAAGCTGGCCATTTGATGGCCAGAAACAAGATGCAGACAGCCAAATGCCATTATAAGGATGCCATCCATTGCATTGCCAACATTGTGGCTGCATATGGAACCTGCATGACAGCCAAATACCTGAGGGGCATAGCATTTAACCTATCCTTCCAGGTCTGATTAGACATTGTGGGATTGGGCTACTGTTTGGGGATTGGGGCATTGCTTTGCTACACCTTCTGAACTGCACCAAGTGATGTACCTATCTTGCATGAGTAAACACACTTTTCACCCCATTTCTGTCTCCTGCCTCTCTGTTCATGGTACTGTCCAGTTGCCTAGCTCACATTGTTCTGGTGCTGCTACATTTTGTGCGTTAGCTGTTTTTGCATTAACTGTTTCTCCTGCACTATTATTGCATTAGCTGTTTTTGTTTTAGACATTATGACCCCATGCCCAGAGGGGGAACATCCCACAGAGGCACCCGAAGTAGTAACCAGGGTGAATGTAGGGATCCTCCATAGTAGAGACCCCAAGGGGGGTGGCAGAGGACCCCAGAAAAGGAGGAGGAAGTGAACCCTAGTGGGGGACTCCATAGTGAACAGGATAGAGTTGGGGACAGGTAAAGATGAGGACAGGGAGGTTTGGTGCCTTCCCGGTGCCACAGCTCACAGGGATAGAAAGAAGATCCAAAGGATTGCTGCAGCAGTAAGAAGGAGGGAGAGCTAGATGTCATTATTCATCTGGGAACTAATGACCTGGCTAGGGATGAGCCAGCAATAATTTAGGAGGAGTTCAGGGAACTGGGGAGGGGTCTTAGGCAGGTGGCACAATCTGTGACATTCTCAGAAGTGCTACCTATCTATGATGGGGGAAGGACAGGATTCTCCACACCAGGAACTTCAACACATGGTTAAAGGAATAGTGCAGAGAGGAAGGTTTCAGCTTCATTAGGGACTGGGGCCCCACCTGGAGGGGTAAGGGCCTGTACAGGGGCGACGGTCTGCATCTGTCCAGGAGGGGAACCATGGTCCTCAATCAATGGTTTAAATGCTATATTGACCAGCATTTAAACTAGCCAAGGGGAGAGGTAGAAAGATGAAGGGAGACATAAACAGTCCTCCCACCCACAGGCTAATGAGGTCAGCAAGGGGAATCCTTAGGGGATGAAACCCCAAAACTAACTATATAACAAAGGAATCCAGGGGATAGAAGGCAAGAGTGATAATGAGACAGAGAGTGGAAGAAACAAATAGGAAACAAGAGGGGCGGTGGCAGCAGAATCTGGAGAGCCATGCATGCAAATGCTTGAAGTCTCGGCAACAAGATTGCAGACCTAGAGGCCACCATGGCAGAAGCAGACCTGGATATGGTTGCAATTACTGAGTCCTGGTGCAATGAAAACTAGATTTGGGATGTGGCCATACCAGGGTACATTCTGTTCAGAAAAGACAGGGTAGGTTAAAAAGGGTGAGTGTAGTGCCCCAGGGAAATTGGGGGCATCACAGAAAATAGTGGAATTGGAGGCATCACAGAAAATAGGGGATCCTCAGAGATATGAGGGATCAGACAGTTATGGGGACCCTAGCAGCTTAAGAGGAAACCCTTGAAAAGTTTTGATGACCCTCTGAAACACAGAACAGGCCCTACTCCAGCAGACAGTCCTAGCAGTCTAAATTCAGGGTTTTAAAAGAAAACCATTTTTTTTCCCTTCCTTGGTTCTCCCTTCCCCCTGCTCAAGACTGACACCTAGTCAGCCAAAGCCAAACCAGTTGGGCCACATTCCTGTCCCACAGTGGAGAAGGAAGCCAGGCTGAACCCTCTCAGCCGATCCCTGTGGCCAGGGTAGATTCAAATTTGGAGACTTTTTTTTTAAGCCACTGACCCAGCCTCAGGAGGCTGAGCTCTAGATGAAGGAGTCAGTCCCCTGGCAGGTAGCCAGGACCACCCCAGCCTAGAGGAGGCTCTGCACAGGTTGGAGAGAGGAGAAAGAGTTTGACCAGGGAGGGTGAAGGACAGTAAGGCAATGGATGTCAGCTTCCCTATTAGGAGGTTGAAGCGAATCACCTGGGTCCCTTCGGTGTAACTCCATCCAGAAGATCCCCAGTAGCAGCCTTGGTCAGGTTTTTGCAGAAATCTGCCATCTAGTCAGGTCCCCTAGTGAGTTCAGTCAGTTCATTTGGCCGGGAAACAGACCCAGTGAACCAGGAGAAGAGGCCTTATCACTCCTTTGTGGTTGTGCATTCCCCAGAGTACAGAAATCCTTGTTGAACTCCAGGGGTGAGTAGGCTTGTTGGCCAGCATTTCCTTTAATAAGTAGTCCTAGTTAGACCTGCTCCAGCCAGGGGAAGGATTGTTTCTTTAGCAATTGTATTGTTGCACTGTGTAATTATTGTTTAGAATTGTTAAATTGCTTCCATTGTAACCCCCCTCCCGGGTGGAGGAAAGCTGCTACCTTGTCCAATTGTATAGAGACAGAGACAGAGACAGACAGAGAGAGAGAGAGAGAGAGAGAGAGAGAGAGAGAGAGAAATGAGAACCAAGAAGGTAGAAGCTAGGCGGGTTCAAACAAAATAATTGTTGGACCAAGATTAAAGGTGTTTGTGAACTCCTCTCCTGAAGGAATCTCTGCTAGTTTAACTTATTCTAGGGTAATCTGAGCTCTAGTAATGGGGAAAACTTAGTCCTTTGTCCATTTAGTAGAAGGGCGGGGCAGCCCATAGCTGGGACAAAGAGACTAGGTACTGTGGCCTTAATACTCAGAAGGCACCCAGGGCTGATCCACGTTAACAAAGGGGTGGGTCATCAAACTGTTTCAATGCCCATGAAGCAAACTGTACTTTCTTTATCTGCCTGCAATCTCCTGTTGCTTGCCTACCTCTCAGCTGTTCCTGATTTTCAGGGATGTCCCTGATTTTGCCTCAGAAATGTCTTCTGTCCGTCCTAAGTCTGGCATTTCTGGCACTAAAGAGTAAGGAGGATCACTGAATAATGCCAGCCATGAATGTTACAGTCTAGTTCTCATTAAGAAAATGCTATTCACAGTAAGAAACATGTTGTATACAGCTTCTGGGACTAATATTACTATTTTATCTGATGTGTTCCTGATTTTGGTCATTTGTCCCTGCCCTGTGATGAGGGAGGTCGAAAGGTATGGTTGCCTGGACCCACTGCTTGCTGTGTCTGAACTACTGCATTCAATCCAACCATTTTAAGTTGTTGAAGTGCTTGCTGTGACTGAACTGCTATATTCAATTGAAGAGTTTAAGTGACTGAACTACCTTATTCCTGGGGTATCATGACTGCACTGCCTTATTTGCTCAGTTGTCCTGTGAGACTGCACTGCCCTGAGGGCACTGATTGCTGCACTTGCCTACTGCTACTTCCTCTGAAGACATTTGAGGCCACCCCATCCCAAATGGTAGGGCTCTCGGACATACAAGAAGGGGGGAATTGCCTTTCAGGTTTTTAATTTTTGTTTTGTTCCAAGCTCCTGCACACACCTCATCTAGAATTCCTCTGGTGCCTCTTCTTTGACCCAGGGAGGGTCCCCGGGAAGCCCAATATCACCTGCACCCACTTCCAATGACCTCCATCAACTCCAAGTGTTTGCCACTACACTCCAGGTTCGAGTTGCCAGTTGTAAGTGGTAGCCAGCTGGTAGCTAGGGCCCACCAAAGTGAGTCAGGTTAGGGGCCACCCCGACTCTAGCTTGAGGGACTTAAGTTGTCCACTGAACTCAGATTCACATTGTCCATTCTCCTGCATAGACATTGTCCCAAGGTGGCAGTAGTACCGGTGGTCTATACCAAGGCCTTGCTGAGGATTGTCAGGCTCTGTGCCTCATTCCCTGAGGTGGCATAATTACTGGTGGCCCACACAAGAGGCCACACCAAGGGTTGCCACACTCTTGATTGTACTGCCCATAGGTGGCTCGTGTTCCAGTGATGCATCAAGAGGTCACACCGAAGAATGTCGGATTTTGAAGCTGCAGGGGTGAGGTGGTAAGGGTTCCGGGGACCTGCCCAGAGGTCGTCCAGTGGATTATCACACCCAGCATCCTTTTCTCAACTGGAGATCACCTGCTCGAGGTCACCACAGCCGACAACCCCAGATAAGGGTTCTGTTTCCCTATAACCCGGCATCAACACCCATCCTCAGCCAGGTGCTTCCCTTTTGACATTGCCTCAGTGACACCAGGAGTCACCTTCTTCCCAGGGCCAGGAGGCCCACAGTGTTTTACTTGGTTTCTAGTTCACTGGGGGATGCCCCATTTTATGGCCTGTATAGGTAGCGCTTCCTTAGGTTCACACTCAGCGGTTGGCCAACCAAAATACTAGAAACCCAAGCTTGGTGCATCAGACTGCTATGCCCTTAAGACATGAATAACCTGGACTTTTGTATGACATTAGTGGGGCCAGTTTGTGGTCCCAGTAATCTTATTTATTCTTTCTCGTGTATGATAGTGATAGCAAATACTAAGTCTTTTCTGTGTGCTCCAACTGTTGCTAATAAACCTTGCATCTTGGCTCTAGAGTACGCCTCCAGCCTCTCCTTCCAGATTTATCTGGTATCACCCTAAATTATATAGGTAAAAAACCACCACAGCTCGACCACCACATGAGGAGCGGCTCTTTATGTTAGGGACAAAATAAAAACCATGGAAATACAAGGAGAGCAGGGAGGAGTTGTACTGTGGGTCACCCTGGAAACACATAAGGGGGCTACTATTCACATGGATCTACCAACCTCCAGCACAGAGGTGGATATGGACATGTCAGAAACCATCCAAAGGATTGCATGCAAAGGGGAGGTGTTACTGGTGGGAGACTGCAAGCTACCAGACATGACTTGGAGCCTACTAGCTGTAGCAACAGTCAGAAGTAGGGACACACTTGACTCCCTGCAAGGGGCATTCCTCAGGCAACTAGTTGAGAAGGGTTCCATGTTAAAATCATGATTATTAAATCAATGATTGCAAGATCAGTGAGGAATTAATAGCGAGCACTAGTAATGCGCCACTACATTACAGTGCTGCACATATAATCTGCGTCATAATAATAACGATCCGTGGCTAAATAGCATACAGCATACAGCCAAATATAGCACTAGATACAATCAAAAACAAAAGCAACCACAGCAGCTAAAGCATGCACCTGACATTAGAAGGGCAGAGCAGGGAGTACATCGGACTGAGCTTGTAAATGCTACGAGCAGGTTTTACTCACGTTGCCTGTTGTTTCAATACTCCATTACTTCCTGGTTACTTCCTGCTTACAGAATGCCCTAGCCCTGCACATGCCCAACATATTCCTGCATGCAAGCATAGTTGTAGCTACTTAATTAAGTGTTTAAATGGGGGTGAATACTGACCCTGCACTCACTGTGTTGCAGACTTGCAAGATGCAGGTGATGTTGGTGTGCGAAAGGTGGTGGCAGACATAAAAGAACAGGCCAGCTCAAGTATGGAAACCACATCCCAGGTGGTTGTTGAGTGTACAGCCACTCCCCCAGATTCATCTGAGCATATGGAAGCTGATTCAGTGCCTCCAAGATGAGCAAGGTGTGACAGAGTTAAAACTGGAGCTGCTGGTATCTCGGGCTGGCAGTACTGGTACTAAAAGAAAGTACGAAGATATGAATGAAAGGATTGTGGCAATATTGGCTGAGTATGCAACAAGGACCCACTCTGATTACCTGAGAGGCCTGGCCTATAACTTTCAATTTCACGTCTGAAGCTCATGGTCATGAATTGTGGCCATAATGGCTACTACTTGCTTGCTAATTACATTTAATTGCATTAAGCAGAAATTTATCTGCCTGAAATTTGACTTAATTCACCTTTAATGTCTTTAATCAGGCATTGTGGCTTTAATTGTATGTTTTTTTGTTAAGATCCTGCTGTTTGGCAACACTTTTTTTTGTTTATTCATTCTTTCTTTAATTTTGCATTTTGGCTTTAAATGTATATTTTTTTCTATAGAGCATTACAAATAAAATTTAAACTTTTATTTGGGCTGTTTTGCTAAGCATTTCTTTATTGAAGACGTCACAATTTTGACATGGTCGCATGACTTGCTCATTCATGTAATAACTATGCTGCGATCAGAAGGAGGTGTTGAGCAGTTTGCTTTCCATCTCCATGGTTCTCCATCAGTGTGTTAAGTAGGTAGTTCACAATTTTGCAGAGTTGTGATTTTGTTCTACTTTTGGGCAGGTTTACTGCTATTTCTGTGGAAGCACTGTTATTGTGCAATTGCTGTGCTTGCATTTGCGGTTAAGGACTCGTCATTTTGATGTCACGGTTTTGCATTTGTCATTATAACTGGTAACCATTGAGAAGCCCACTAGTGGTGGTGGGGGCATACTGGACCTGATACTGACAAATGGAGACAGTTTTGCTGATGTAACAGTGGGTGTGACAACCTGAGGTCCAGCGATCACTGTACAATGTGGTTCAATATATGGACTGGGCCAGAGCCAAACTGCACTAAAATGAGGGTCCTGGACTTCAGGAGGGCCAATTTCAGGAAAATGGGAGACTGCCTCAGGGACACCCTGGCAGGGATAGAGGATCTGGGGGGAACTGAGGAACTATGGGCATGAATACGGGGGGGGGGGCATTGAAAAGGCAACAAATCTCTGTCAGGCAGTTTAACAAGGGCAAGAAAAAAAAGAGACCACTATGGTTTTCTAAAGACATAGCAGAACAAGTAAGAGCAAAAAAAAACTAGCATTTAGAACTTGCAAAAAGACACAGAAGGAGTAGGCTAGGGAAAACTACCAGGAGAAACAAAGGGAGGCAGGGAAAGTAGTTCGACACGCAAAGGCACAAACAGAGGAGAATACTGCCCAATCAGTAAAAAAAGGGGATAGAACTTTCTTCAGCTATGTAAGTGAGAAGAGGAAGACCAAAGTGTCAATAGTAGGTGTAACCCCCCTGCAAATGGGGGTTCCCAAAAGACTTCCAGGAGCTTGCTTGAATGCTCCAAGCCTGAATGGTGTTTGGCGTTTAAGCCATTTATCAGTGAGTGTTTTTAGAACCTCTGGTACTGTCTCTTTAAGAGCTGTCTGCTTGCAGACATAATTAGTTTGTATGGGGGACTGTGTGCTTCTCTGAGTACCACTCAGAGCTGCTGCCAATTCACTTCATTTTGCAGTCACTAGGAGTGCAAAGGGAACCTATCTGAAAGATGTAACTGTTTGCCAGAAATTATTTAGAGTAATAATGAAATTACAGTTTGTCTAACCTGCTTTCTTTGCAGTCAGAACTGTGTCTGCTAGTTCCCCATTCTAGTTTTGAACTGCTGAACTGGACCAATCAGTGTGGGTAAGCTAGCTCTAAAATGGTGCCTTGGACGAATCAGAACTTGGACTCATAATCTGAGCCAGCCACAAGAGGATTGTATGGGCAGTGACTCTGGGAGATGTAGTTTAGACTTCAGTGCCTTTTTGGACCAACAGCAGCAGTCTATTGTGGTGACAGCCAATCCAGTCAAGAACTGGGAGGAACTCAAAGGAAGTGCCAGTTTTTGTCGGTTGGAGTTCAGTTGAGCTTTGGCAGTGAAGAAGGAAGGAGCCCTGTACTTTTCAGTGTGCAGTTTTAGTCAAAAACGTGTGTAAGGCCCAGAGTTCGGTCTGCAGCTTGTTAGGACTGAATCCGTCCTGTGAAAAGAATCAAAGGATCTCTGAAGAGTAGAAACCAGGCTCACCCTGTAGAAGACTGGAGGAATTGCTGAAAATTACACTCGGTCTGTCAGGAACTGAATCTGCTGTGTGTTCTCCCAGGTATTGTGCAGTAATTGCGATCGGGATACAGATGCAGCCTGCCTGGTATAGTGCTTTCTTTTATATGGATGTGTGAAGAGGTTTGTGTACCTCAAGTAGGCCAGCTGACATTGAAGGACCCTATCTTATTTGGAGGTCGTGAGTACTAATTCAGGGTGTTCCCTGTTGAATGCCACATTAAATCCAAATGGAATTACTGTACTGCTGACTGTTTAATTCTCCTTTTCTCTGTGTGAAAGGGCCCCTACCAGCTGCCACGGTTGGACTAGCCACTGGGCTTGGGTACCCAGGGACAGTAACTGATAGGGATAGGCCTGTGCACAGAGCCATAGAGTAGATGGGTGATAAGCTAATAACCTGATTTCCCCTGTCCTTGTTATATCCCCTAAATAAATCAGAGCTGCTTGTTTCAGCAAAGTTATACTGCCTGAGGTATTTGTCTATGTTAAAGTACTGTTCTGTGATTGTTGCACTGTATCTCATTTCACAGGAGGTCCCAGTGCGGAACCAGACCTGGGGTAAGTGTATACTGTGAAGGTAATTCTGATATATTGTGTGGGCCACTAGTGGGAAGAAAGGTTGCAGTGTCCCAGAGGGCTGTGACCAAGTTAGTTTAACTATTGCAAACCCTGACCTCTGGGTGAGGCACCCGCCATTGGATCCAGGCCCCTCAACCTGTTAGTGGCAAATCAGGCAGGGGTAGTAGCCCCTGGGATAGCGCCATCTAGGGTTACATCTTGGAGGCTCACCGCTGGGATTGTGTGTCCTCTAGTGGCCATATTCACGAACCACTGTTAAGAAAAATGGGTACCCGACAGAAGTGGCTGTGCACGGCTGGTGGAGTGGTGTACTGGGAGGAGATCGACCCCAAAATGCTATGCTTATCCTGGACATCCCCTGGGTATCAATACGGACACTGTGCAGGGAGTACTTTCCAAGGTGGAAGGTTTACAAAACCCTGTGGTGGTGGGTCGGCATGCTAATCTGCTCACCCACACTTTCCTGGCCTAGTAGAGTTTAAGGATCCCATAGATAGCTCCAAAGTGCCACAGACCATTACCCCAGAGGAGCCCTCACTGCTTGGAGAGTGATAACTAAGGACAGTAAAGACCGGGGAATCAGCCCCCACCACTATCTGAAACTTTTGAGGAGAAATTTGCTGAATGGTTGCTGGGAGGGGAAAACTGTGGAGACTTGAAGAAACTATTCTTGCCACCTGGGTGTTCCTCCCCAACACCCTCTCCTGCTCCAGTGCCCGTAATGGTGGCTGAACCAATGCAGACTCCTATTTCTGCACCTGCCATGAGTCACGACTCTTACCGAAGGTTGAGGATCTTCTCTGGCACCCTCCCACCCCCAAGGAGGATGACTGGAGACCTGGATGAACTATGTTGCCCCCAAGTGCTAGAATGGCAATGCTCGGGCCCAAAGCGAAGGGGTTAGTGAGCCTCCGAGGTCCTGCCACAGCTACCATCTGTGCTAAACGGGCCAGTAACCCTGAAGCGACTGCACAGGCCTATCTTGAGGCCTTGGAGAATGTGTATGGGAGCCCAGATTCTGATGAGGACCTATGGTGGAGAGTAAGAAATGCACAACAGTACCAAGGGAGTTGTTGTCTGTGTATGTCTCTCGGCTGGAAAAATTGTTGCAAGAATGCCTCAGAAAGGGTGAGTTTGCCAGCGATTGAACTAGACCGAACCAGACTGGACAGAATCCTTAAGTCTGCCCCTTCTCAGAACTGCTGTTGCTTCAGTTACACCTGGCAATCGACTGGAATCCCCACCCTCCTATGATGAGTTAATGAGAGAAATTCGAGGAGTTGAGAAAGGCGACTCGGAGGTACCTGCACCAACAGCTGTGCTGACCCGAGTGACTGAGGTGACCCATCAAGTGAAGTTCAGGGCAGAGGTTGACAGTCAATGAGTGCTCTGACAAGGAAAAGATATGCCACAATGGGCGAACTGTTGAGAGAGATCCGGGAATTCAAAACAGTCCCTTTATGAAGGCCACGCCTGCAAATCGAGCCCTGACCTATATCCGACTGCATCTGCTATGGGGTGGGGTACCCACCCATGTATCTCCTGCTGATAACAGCTCCAAACTCAATTCCTTAACCATGGAAGTGCAGAAACTGACGAGATGTCTCAAATGCTTATCACGCGCAGACAGAGATGGCACCCAGGTTTCCAGTTAGTAATACCCGCCCTGGCTCCCAGTGTGGCGCCTCAGCCAGCTCAAACTCCAGAAAGTATGTTTTGCTATAATTGTGGGAAAGATGGGCACATGAAAGGGAATGCCAGTCCCCAAAAGACACGACAAAGTTGCATATAGGCTACAAGGAGAGCTTGGAGAAGAAATCAGTGGTTAAGAGGTGCGACATGATCCCAGTGAGGGCACCAAAATGCTAATTCACGTCCTTTTGTGGCAGGTCAGTTGCCCAAGGCCCCACTACGCCTCTCCAGACTGGTCCAGAATAGTGGGTCCCTCCATGGAGACCACTGTAAGGTGAATGGAGTGTCTACAAGAGCTGTATTAGACAGTGGCTCCCAAGTGACAATTATGTTCCAGGATTGGTATCAGAAGCATTTGTCGAAGTACCCTTACAACCATTAGAAGGACTGCATGTATGGGGTTAAGTGAAGGCCTACCCTATTCGGGTATATCCGAATTTGGCTGTCTTTCCCCACCTCCGTGGCTGGAGTGGCCGAACAAGTAGAGACCCTAGCCTTAGTGTGTCCCCACTGGACTGTATGATGGTGTCCTTTGTTGATTGGAACAAATGCTCATATGTTAGGAAGGCTGGCACAGTTGTGTTATGAAAACAGGGGTCAAAGACTAGTAGAGCTTTAAGAGTTCCGGCTTTAATTAAGAAGGCCTATGAGGCACAGAGAGATGCTGAAAAACAGAACCAGAGGAACCGGTCGAATTGTATGGAAGAAGGATCCTGAGTCTCTGATCCTGGCGCCAAATGCCCAGTGTACCTTACAGGGAGAGGTCCGTATCAGAAAGGATGTTAAGAATAAAATATTATGTTGGATGCACAGGCGATGGAAAATTGCCAGAGGGACTGCTGGTCAAGCCTAGTATTTTGCCCGCTAGAGCCCATGCTTATGCCAGAAGGGTAATGGTCCAAGTTCATAATGTGTCTGAAAGAGACATTCGAGTAAACAGAGGTTGCATCCTGGCTAATGTGCATTGTGCAGACACTGCAGTGCTACCCAGCAGCAGAGTTCAAGGAAGAATGACAGAGTAGAACGCGACTTGTTTGATTTCGCGACTCCCGCTGCCAGCTGAATGGAAAGTGAGGATCAGTGAGAAGCTTGCCCAGAGACCAGGTGTTTTCTTTAAAGGAATGGGATGTAGGATGCGTGCAAGGAGCTGAGCACAATATCCGGCTGCATGACGAAAGACCATTTCGAGAGGTCTCGACGCCTGGCACCTGCTGACATAGATGATGTGAGACGGCATCTGCAAGAGATGTTAGCTGCTGGTGTAATACAGAATCCAGAAGCCCTTATGCTTCCCCATTGTGGTAGTGAGGAAAAGAATGGAACAGTAAGGATGTGTGTCGATTATCGCACCTTAAACGGCGGACTATCCCTGATCAGTACACAATGCCCCGCATTCAGGATGCTTTGGACTGCCTAAACGGGAGCAAGTGGTTCTCTGTGCTGGATCTCCGCAGTGGGTACTACCAGATCCCGATGGCCCCAGAGGACCGTGAGAGCGGCCTTTATCTGTCCGCTTGGCTTCTATGAATTCATGAGGATGCCTCAAGGAGTTTCAGGTGCCCCAGCCACTTTTCAACGATTGATGGAGCGTGCAGTGGGGACATGAACTTACTAGAGTGCCTGGTATACCTAGATGATGTTATTGTGTTTGGCAGCTCACTGGAGGAACATGAGGCAGATTATTTAAGGTATTGGACCGACTGGAGGACTTTGGCCTTAAACTGTCCATTGATAAGTGTCAATTCTTTCAAACATCAGTAAAGTATGTGGGACACATAGTATCCACCGAGGAATAGAGACCGACCAAGTAAAGTTGAGGCCTTGGCACCTGGCCACAGCCCAAAAATCTAAAAGAACTGCAAAGATTCCTGGGATTCTGTGGTTATTATCGGGAGCTTCATCAAGGACTATTCAAGAGTGATCCGCCTTACTTAACCTTACTCAAGGGTATCCCCAACCCACAAAAATACCAAAAGTCAGCGTCCTCAAGACTGAAAGAGTGTATTTTCATCCGAGTGAAGTATTTGGGCCCGCTGGACTCTGATTGTGAGACTGCTTTTCATGAGATCATATATCAACTTACCCATGCTCCAGTGCTGGCCTATGCCGATCCAAGAAAACCTTACGTCCTGCACACTGATGCTAGCTTGCAAGGGTTGGGGGCTGTGTTGTACCAAGAAACACGAGAATGGCCTGAGACCAGTGGCCTTTGCCAGTAGAAGCCTGACCCCATCCGAAAAGAACTATCCTGTACATAAGTTAGAGTTCCTAGCTTTGAAGTGGGCTATTGTTGACCAATTCCATGAGTACTTGTATGGGGCTAAAATACTAGTAAAACGACAATAATCCTTTGACCTATGTGCAGACCTCAGCTAAGTTGGATGCCACTGGCCATAGGTGGCTTTCTGCATTATCTACATATGACTATGCTCTGAATACCGAGCAGGTCTGAACCACATAGATGCTGATGCTCTCTCCGGAGGCCTGTTCCCCAGAATGATTGGGTCCGATTGGCAGAACCTGACATTCGGCACTCTGCCGAAGTTTGACAGGGAGGAACAAATGTCCACGGACGCAGTGGACTGCATGGTGGATTGCTTGGGACCCTCTGAGAATTGCATACCTGCTGCTTATTGCCACTTTTCTGCAATAGACATTGGTGCACTGCCTCAGCTGGACAATGACAGTGATCGGTGACAATCCCGCCGATCCCATGATCAAAGCAGCTTTAGAAGCCCCTCTATGCAGGAAAAGATGTGTCCAAATTACGCTCCACTGATTTGAGAACTGCACTGTTATACAAGAAGGTCCTAAGTTGAAACTGATCAATAAACTGTTATACAGAGAAACAGTAGACAGAGGGGACAAGTAGACAAACAACAACTAGTGCTGCCCACTGCCTTTCGAGGACTCAGTACTGAGGTCCTTGCACAACCACATGGGGCACCTTGGTATAGACAGAACACTTGACTTGGTGAGATCCAGATTCTATTGGCCTAAGATGGGGGCTGATGTGGAGCAACACATTCGAACTTGTAGTCGCTGCTTACAGAGGAAAGCTTTGCCCCAGAGGGCTGCCCCCCTTGTTAACATCACCACCAGTGCACCCATGGAGCTGGTCTGTATTGATTTTCTGAGTTTGGAGTCAGATCAAAGAAATATCAGTAATGTGCTGGTGGTCACTGACCATTTCACGAGATATGCCCAAGCTTTCCCCACCAAAGACCAGAAAGCATCCACTGTGGCCAAAGTACTTGTAGAAAACTTTTTGTTCACTATGGGCTCCACAAAGAATCCATTCTGATCAAGGAGACTTTGAGAGTCGTCTGATCAAAGAGATGCTTTCTCTGTGGGGAGTGCGAAAGTCCAGAACCACTCCTTACCCCCCAGGGGACCCACAGCCTGAACGTTTCAACCGCACTTTGCTAGATATGCTAGGCAACCCTGCACCCAAAGGACAAGCCTAGATGGAGCCAACAAATTAGCACCCTGGTACATGCTTATAACTGCACCAAAGTGATGCCACTGTTCTCCCCTACCGCCTGATGTTTGGAAGAAGCTCGACTACCAGTAGATGTGTGTTTTGGGGTCTCTCCTGATGGGGTTCAAGCTGACAACTATTTACAGTATGTGCAAAGTTAAAGGCCCAGCTAACTCATGCGTACCAACTGGCTCAAACCATGGCTGCCAAAAGAAATCTGGCTAACAAAGAAAGGCATGATAAAAGGTGAAAGACAGGAACTCCAGGAGGGAGATCGGGTATTGCTAAGAAATCTGGGACTGCATGGCAAGCACAAGATTGCTGACCGATGGCACCATCTCCCTCACATTGTAGTGGGCAAACTAGATGATCTGCCAGTGTACAAAGTAAGGCCTGAGAATAATTCAAAAGATGTAAAACAATACATAGAAATCATTTACTGCCCATTGGACAAATCTTAATTGAGTCTGAGCCCCTAGAAGATGCCCCTCTGGACCAGTGACTAGAGCTGCTGCTAAGAAAAGATCAAGAAAGTCTGCACCTACAGAAGCAAAGTTAAAGTGTTCCCTCCACAAGTCCCAGTTGAGCATGACTGTCAGTCCATATCGGAAGAAAGTGAGAGTGACTTTGAATACTATCCTTCTACAGACTGAGTCAATTGTTTCAGGCAATCCCTAGTCAATACTGGAGACAAAGCTGGGCCTTCTGGACTGTCTAAGCTCCAGCTTCGTCCCTGAGAGCCAATGCTCCCAGAAAGTGAAGTGCAAAGCATCAGATCAGATGAAATGGAATCATTGTGCATGGTTGAACTGTTTGAGCTTTCAGGGAGAAAATGATAGATTGGGGCAGACTGGTGATACACCCAAACAAGAAGAGTATTTTGAGTGCCCCGACAGTCCACTGCCAGTGTCCGAAAAGCTCTCCATGCGAGCCAAATGTTGTGGACTCAGAAACTGTAACTCCTGAGCTGAAAGTGCCCCAAGTTCTAGCCTCTACCCCCATGGAGACCTCTGACAAGTGAGGACAATGCTGAAAATGAGGCTCAGAGTGCAGAGACTATAACAGTTCCCCTAGAAAGACTGGTCGAGCTGTAAAGCCTGTGGTGCACCTCAGTTATGATTCACTTGGGGGCCTGTGGACTTGCCTCTCAATGTTGTCCATAAAGGATGTATGTGTCCCGAGCTCACTGCCCAAACTGAGCATCAGTGCTAACTCCAAGTTACTTGTGTTGCCCTCTAAGTATGGTGCCCTTGCCCCCATCCAGCCCCAAGGTAACTGATAGGGAAGGGCCCCTCTTCAGGTTTCATGTACAAGAGGTATAACTTGAGTTATGGTACAATGTGTATGTAATACTGTGTAAAGAGTGACGTACTGCAATGTTTCAGAAATGTGTTCTTGGTAAAATGATATATTGACTGATAATTACATGTGCGAGCCTAATGCAAATGTATATGGTTGCAGTTGAAACTTATGAGTACTTGCTTGGCCGACGTCAAAGCTTTCCCAAACCAGGAAGGTGTAACCCCTGCAATGGGGTTCCCAAAAGACTTCAGGAGCTTGCTTGAATGCTCCAAGCCTGAATGGTGTTTGGCGTTTAAGCCATTTATCAGTGAGTGTTTTAGAACCTCTGGTACTGTCTCTTTAAGAGCTGTCTGCTTGCAGACATAATTAGTTTGTATGGGGGACTGTGTGCTTCTCTGAGTACCACTCGAGCTGCTGCCAATTCACTTCATTTTGCAGTCACTAGGAGTGCAAAGGAACCTATCTGAAAGATGTAACTGTTTGCCAGAAATTATTTAGAGTAATAATGAAATTACAGTTTGTCTAACCTGCTTTCTTTGCAGTCAGAACTGTGTCTGCTAGTTCCCATTCTAGTTTTGAACTGCTGAACTGGACCAATCAGTGTGGGGTAAGCTAGCTCTAAAATGGTGCCTTGGACGAATCAGAACTTGGACTCATAATCTGAGCCAGCCACAAGAGGATTGTATGGGCAGTGACTCTGGGAGATGTAGTTTAGACTTCAGTGCCTTTTGGACCAACAGCAGCAGTCTATTGTGAGTGACAGCCAATCCAGTCAAGAACTGGGAGGAACTCAAAGGAAGTGCCCGGTTTTGTCGGTTGGAGTTCAGTTGAGCTTTGGCAGTGAAGAAGGAAGGAGCCCTGTACTTTTCAGTGTGCAGTTTAGTCAAAAAGCGTGTGTAAGGCCCAGAGTTCCGGTCTGCAGCTTGTTAGGACTGAATCCGTCCTGTGAAAAGAATCAAAGGATCTCTGAAGAGTAGAAACCAGGCTCACCCTGTAGAAGACTGGAGGAATTGCTGAAAATTACACTCGGTCTGTCAGGAACTGAATCTGCTGTGTGTTCTCCCGGGTATTGTGCAGTAATTGCGATCGGGATACAGATGCAGCCTGCCTGGTATAGTGCTTTCTTTTATATGGATGTGTGAAGAGGTTTGTGTACCTCAAGTGAGCCCGGCTGACATTGAAGGACCCTATCTTATTTGGAGGTCGTGAGTACTAATTCAGGGTCGTTCCCTGTTGAATTGCCACATTAAATCCAAATGGAATTACTGTACTGCTGACTGTTTAATTCTCCTTTCTCTGTGTGAAAGGGCCCTACCAGCTGCCACGGTTTGGACTAGCCACTAGGGCTTGGGTACCCAGGGACAGTAACTGATAGGGATAGGCCTGTGCACAGAGCCATAGATAGATTATTAGAGTGATAAGCTAATTAACCTGATTTCCCTGTCCTTGTTATATCCCTAAATAAATCAGAGCTGCTTGTTTCAGCAAAGTTATACTGCCTGAGGTATTTGTCTATGTTAAAGTACTGTTCTGTGATTGTTGCACTGTATCTCATTTCACAGGAGGTCCCAGTGCGGAACCAGACCTGGGGGTAAAGTGTATACTGTGAAGGTAATTCTGATATATTGTGTGGGCCACTAGTGGGAAGAAGAGGGGTTGCAGTGTCCCAGAGGGCTGTGACCAAGTTAGTTTAACTATTGCAAACCCTGACCTCTGGGTGGAGGCACCCGCCATTGGATCCAGGCCCCTCAACCTGTTAGTGGCAAATCAGGCAGGGGTAGTAGCCCCTGGGATAGCGCCATCTAGGGGTTACATAAGGATAAAAGGGGAAGAATGGGTTTGTGAGGAGGAGGAGAACCAAAAGAAGTTAGACATATTGAACAAATACTTTTGTTTAGTAGTTACAGAAGAAGGGTAGGTGACAGGTCAAAGATAAGGGACAGGGGAATAAACGGTAGGGAGGTGGACATCAGTCCTTTTACAGAGGAGAACGTCCTTAAGGTGCCAACACAATTAAAAGTAGACAAGGCAATGGGACCTGATGGGGTGCATCCCAGGATACTGAGGGAGCTCAAAGAGGTGCTGGTTGCAACTCTGACAACTCTGTTCAACTTATCATTAGAAACAGGGTAGGTCCAAGGGACTGGTGTAGGGCAGATGTGGTCCCACTTCAGAAAACTGAGAACAGGGAAGAGACAGGAAATTACACACCTGTCAGCCTGACTTCAGTTGTGGGCAAAGTAATGGAAACACTACTGAAGGAAAGGATAGTGGAATACCTTGTAACCAGTTGATTACAGGATTCAAAACAACATGGTTTCACAGGGGTGAGGTCTTGCAGGACAAACCTGATTGAGTTCTTTGACTGGGTGACCAATGTAGTGAATCAGAGAGGAATGGTAGATGTGGCCTATCTGGATTTCAGTAAGGCTTTCGACACTGTTCCATATATAAGACTGGTGAACAAGCTGGCCTGTCTGGGAGCGGGTTAAAAAGTTATAAACTGGGTAAGTAGTTGGTTAAGCAACAGGAGTCAGAAGGTGGTGGTAAATGGTGTTCACTCTGGAGAAGGCAAGGGGACCAATGGGGTGCCTCAGGGCTCAGTACTGGTCCTGGTCCTCTTCAATGTCTTTATTAGAGGCATTGCAGAAGGGCTAGAAGGAAAAGTATGCCTGTTTGTGGATGACACAAAATTCTGCAACAGAGTAGACACATGAGGGGGGTGGAAAAAATGAGGGATGATTTGAAAAAGTTAGAAGAATGGTCAAGGGTTTGGCAGCTGGGTTTCAATACAAAAAAGTACAAAATCATGCACTTGGGGCACAGAAGCCCAGGGGCTACATACCAATTGGGAGGGGAAGTACTCGCAACCACCAAACAGGAAAGGGACCTGGGGTAATAATTTCTGATGACCTGAAGCTAGTCAAGCAGTGTGATAAGGCAGTGGGGAAGGCTAGGAGGATGCTCAGGTGTATAGGGAGGGGTATCACCAGTAGGACGAAGGAGATAATATTACCCCTGTACAGATCACTGGTATGACCCCACTTTGAGTACTGTGTGCAGTTCTGGAGGCCACATCTCTGGAAGGCCATTGATAAGGTGGAGGCAGTACAAACTAGAGCTACCAAAATGGTGCAGGGCCTGCATCAAAAGCCCTACAAAGAAAGACTCAAGGAACTGAATATGTACTCTCTGGAGGAGAGGAGGGAAAGGAGGGATATGATAGAAACATTGAAATACTTAACAGGTATTAATAAGGTACAGGAAGGTAACATTTTCCATAGAAAAAGAAGTGTGAGGACAAGGGGTCACACTATGAAGTTGGAAGGGGAGGCTCAGAGGAAATGTGAGGAAATACTTGTTCACGGAGAGTGGGGTATACCTGGAACAGCCTTCCACTTGAGGTGGTGGGTGCCAAAATGGTGACGGGATTCAAGCATGCATGGGACTGAAACAGGGGGACCTTGGTAGTAAGGCAAGTGGAGGAGATGACTGTAGATTAAGTAGGGTCTGCAGTAGCACAGTAGGTGGGGAAAACTGTGCAGACTAAGTGGGTCAAGAGGTCCATATCTGCCAACAACGTCTATGTTTTTATGTTTAATGGGGATGATTATTGGCTGTGCGGCAGGTGATGATGGTTAATTAGCCGTTTGTTTTCACATGCTCACAGCCATAAGAACTCAGCATGCAAGATGCAAACTGTCAGTATTCTACACACAATGGCTGGAAAGTGTGTTGATCTCTCAATCTCTGAAAAAGTTAAGGTTTTGGAATCCTTGCAGGAGCACAATACATCACTGGCTCTTGTTGCCAAACAGTTCAGGATTTTGTGTTTTGAAAATCCTTGCCTGTGGCTGCATGTTGGCAATGGGCCGCCTGAACTGAGGTGTCCTCTAATAATTATGTTGCTAGTTTGGCTAACTTTGAGCCACAATGCCCAAACAAATAATGGATTGGTAAATCTGGGTTTTACCTACAGGCAACTTGGGGACACTGCAACACCATTTGGCTCCCCCCCATATGAAGGCACAGGTATAACTTCCAGTCTAATAATCCAAATTAATTTTACATATATGGTTAAAGCAATGATTAATACCCCAACAAATTCTATCTAGCAGGACAGCTTGGCAGTAGACAGTTTTATAAAAGCATGACCAAAGTAATTTTTATTCTAATAAACTGACATTGGCCAGAAGCATGACATTATTGTGCCTTTTACTACCTGGAGATGTTCAATTAAACCCAGGCCCTCAACCAGCTGCAGATGTAACTGCTGATAGTTAAAAAAAGGGGGGGTAGTTTTATTCATTTTAATGTTCTTAGCCTAATTCCTAAAATGAATGCTGTGAGAAGAGGGATGCGATGCTAGAATTTAACCCTAGTGTGGTTATTGTTACTTAAACATGACTAAACAATAAAGTAGGGGATATGGACCTATTAATACCAGGCTAGCAAATGTGGAGACAGGATCAAAATAAAATGGGAGGGTGAATTATGATCTATGGACAGATTAATTTAAATTTATTACTATTGAATGTAACAACATACAAATCCTGGGATGGAACAATTAGTTTTGGATTTGAGATTGCCCTACAGTAATCCCATACTGACAATGGGCTGATATTTGCTACCTATGGGCACTAGGAATAACTTTTCTAATTTATAAGATTTTTTGTATCACTACAGATCCAGCCATGAAATGTTAGTGATGGGTGATTTCAAAGTGTGGACTGGCCCTCAATCCCCTTGAGCAATAAATTACTTGAACTGTCCATGGGGATGGGGCTCATCTGGTTAATTGAGTCACCCACCAGATTAAACTCAAGGACTGTAAACCTTTCCACTATATTACATTTGATCTTGACCATGGACCCAGAAAACCATACTCAGACTGGAGTTCTTCTGGGCTCCTTTAGTGACCATTAGGTTACTTTTTGCATTTGGAAAAGATATAAAAAATAGGACATTTTCAATTGAAGGAATATTGCACATTGAAAAACTTTGATTATATAAAGTTTATGATTGACTTAGAGGGAAGAAATTGAGACAGACTGGGCCTTATCCCAGATATAGATAGTGCATGGAGCTATTTTCAAAGTGAGTTTCTACTATTAAGCAATCAACATGCTCCTGTTTGTAGGAAAAATTGAAACATAATAACTCATTATGGTATACAAGGACATTGAGCTTACTCCATAAAAATAGGGAGAAAGCCTGGAGACAAGCAAAAACAAAAAAACTGAATACAAAATTAGCCTGGGATAGAATATTGTCAGCTTAGAAATGCATATCTTTAAAGAAATAAACAAAGCCAACACTACCTACTTTAATAAGCATGTTAGTGCTGAAAATATTAATGATCCACGTAGGTTTTGGAAATTGTTCTCCAAATTAAAAGGACAAAATCCTATGAATTTTCAGGATCCTCTAAAATTGTTGAAAAAATGGTTCCCATCTCAAACTGTGTAGCAGATAGATTTAATGAATTATTTATATATATGTGCACATCTGTAGCGAACATAACTGAATCAGAGACAATGGAAACAAAGTTTGGTCACTTTACAGAAAAGTCAGGGAGAGTTAACTTTTCTTAAGAGTTATTGAAACTGAATGAAAAGAAAGCAATTGGACTGGACAATATACCAACACATTTCCTAAAATTAGCTTCTTCTGTAATAACTCACATCTTAACAGACATTTTTAATTTATCCTTAACTACTGGCTCATACCCAAAACCATGCAAACAAGCCAATGTGGTCCCAATATATAAAACTGACCCAAAGGAAGATATTTGTATTCCTCCTCCCAGTCATATTGAAAATGTTTGAAAGGATTATTGGAAATCAAATGAAATAATTTTTGGAAAACACAAAACATATATAACCCAAATCAATCAGGCTTCCATTCAAGACTTAGCACTTCTACTGCCTAAGTTAAGGTAACAAAAGATATCCAACTGGCCATGGATAGGGGCCTCCTGGTCGGGGCCATATTTGCAGACCTGTCTAAGGCATTTGATACCTTTTGACACTGGATCATACCATATTATTAAGAGAACTAGAGAAGCTTGGTCTTGACCAGGTGGCCCTAAAGTGGTTCAAGGAATATTTGTTAGGGAGGACACAAATGGTCTCACTGGGGAATTTTAGATCTCAGTCTGATTATATTAAATCAGGAGCTCCTCACGGGTCAGTGTTGGGACAGATTCGGTTTAGTCTGTATACGGATAGAGTTGGTCCTCTTATAATGGAGGCCCAGCACCATCTATATGCAGATGACATAGTTCTATACCAAGAAGGCAAATCAATAGTAGACATTCAAACCAATTTACCAAAGGATTTTGATAGATTGCAAGATTACTTTATAGCACATAAACTAATGCTGAATGATAAAAAAATTTCAGGCAATAATTACTGGTAGAAAACAAAATAACACAAATCAAATATTGCAAGTTATAATGAAATCAGACTCAATTTTGAAGCAAGTAAACTCCTACAAATACCTGGAAATATGGTGGGACTCCCAGTGTAAATGGTACGTATTTACTGTAGATTGTTTAATCAGAAAACTAAATACTAGGCTAGGGACCCTTTATAGAGTTAGATGTATCCCCATAGAAGCCAGAAAACAAATGGTTAAAGCCATGGTGATCCTACTTTTCGATTATGAGGATGTGGTTTATGGGGGGGGGGGGTGGCATCCGGGAGAGACTTGGGCAAGCTGGATACAGTCTATAATAGGTTTGTCCATTTCATCCTGGATACCCCTCAGCTAACTCCCTATTGTCTCCCGTATCAATCTCTGGGATGGATAAGTCTGACTGAATGCAGACATCTGCATGTTTTATATTTGACCTTTCAAAACCTATCACAACAAAAAAACTCCACCCTACTAAAGTAACTTATTCCAAGTTCATACAGTAAGAAATGGTTTAAGGACAGCTGGTAATTTGGAACTCAAATTCCCAGTGTTAAAAACAGCGAAAGGGGATTTGACTATTGTTAGTCTTTGACCCAAAGCCTAGAATGAACTACCACAACTTTTAAAATCAAGGGGGAAAGTTTCATGGAACTTGATAAAAACCTGGATTATAAGTGAATCCAAACTGCCTAAAAGCTGTTGTATTTATAAAGAAATGATTAACTAGGCAAATCCGTATGAATATTTTTAATTTTATAGTTTAAGTTTAGAATTTGTCTTTAAAACATCCTGTACTGTTTAAATATGTTTTTAATTATGTTGTGTAAAAAGCTTTTGATACTATTGTACATGGCTTTATGAATAATGGACCCCATTGTAAATGAGCTTTGCTCAATTGGGCTATCCTTTTCTTGACTTCAAGAATAAACAATTACTACTACTACTTCTCTAAAAGCTAGACTGGTTGGATTTCACAGAAGAAGGATAAAATCCTCAGGTAAATAGAAAGAAAATTCCAATCCGAACCACAAAGAGGAAATGTGAAGGCAAAGATAACATCGTTGAAGATGCACTTCAAGTGTGGTTGTTGCACGCGGTGAGTAAGGGGACCCAGATCTCAGGACCTGATTTAAAAAAGAAAGCAAATGAATTGGCTCTCCACTTAGAGCATGACACCTTTGAAACAATAGATGGGTGTTTGTCTCCCTGAAAAGCGAGACACAACATCATTTGCAAAAAGGAACATGGGGAGAAGCTTGACACAGATGCTCCTGCCATTGCAGAATGGCTATGAAATGTTTTGCCAGGCTTGTTGTCTGAGTATGCCTCCATTGACATCTGGAATGCCAATGCAACTGGTCTTTTTTTACTGCAGATATCCAGACTGGGGCACACTCACAAGGACAATGACCTCATCGGCAGAAAAAAATTGAAAGATAGAGTGTCACTGCTCTGCTGTTGCAATTTGCTGGATACAGAGAAATTACCCACACTTGTGATAGGCAAAAGTAAAAGACCTCATTGCCTCCCAAAAGATTGGCGTTCTCTACCTGTCACATACACACAATGCAAATGCCTGGATGATGGCTTCTATTTTCTCTGACCCATTGTCCGAATGGAACAAGAAGCTGAAGCACCATTGGAGGAAAGCGATCCTTTTTGTTGTCAACTATTGCGCTCATCCTGCAGGTCTGGCAAGTAAATTCAGACAGATTAAAATTGTGTTCCTTCCCCCAAACACCACAAGCTTGATGCAGTCACTTGATATGGGCCTTATAAAGGACTTCAAGGCCACTACTGTGCAATGTTTTCATCCAGGATTGTAGGTCTCATTGACAGCAGGTGCAACTCCCTGGCTTTTGAAATTGCCTGCACTGTCAACTATCTCCATGACATATGCATGATACATTGTGCATGGGCAGCCTTTAAGGAAGAAAAAATGACTTACCGTAGTAATCTTGTTTCTTCCAAGGGAATATTTACTGTATTCTGACATATGTACAGTTAGTCTTCAACATTCAACTGCCCCAGTGAGGATAGAGTTAAAGAACCTATGCAAATAGTAAAATGTTGATAGGCTCCAGCTCGGTTTTCAAACTACTGTCCCTGATACATTCTATGTAACTGACAGATTCTTACGAAGCATGTACAAAAGAAACTATCTATGCTATACTAAGGAACTAATTCTCTCTAAGAACTATAATCCTCCCTTTGAATAGGGCATCTGAAAAGACTGAAGTCACAGATGCCCAAGAACAACCAACCTAAACAAGTTTCAACAAGTAAACATGAACAACTGGAGTGCAGCGCCCACCAGGTTCTAGTAGGGGAGGTAGGGCTGGAGCTCAGAATACAGTAAAGACTCCCTTGGAAGAAACAAGATTACTGTGGTAATTTTTTCTTCAAACCCCAGGAAATCAGTAAAAAAGACAGGCAAGGTAATAGACTGGTTGAGGTGAAAGTCAGATACCAGTTTGGGGAGGAACTTCCGATTGGTTCTGAGGGCTATCTTGTCCCTATGGACTGAAATGTAGTTTGGCTTCTTTTTAAAAAATGCATCCACAGTATTTAAAAAATAAAACCTGCAGAATGCGTGACCCTATTGTATAAATCACACACATGATGTGCGGCTTGTGGAATATTGGAAATATTAGCATGACTGCAGAGTGACCACCGATAATATCACTCGTGGCTTCACCACTCATAATATTATCAGAGGTTACTCTGCACTCATGCTGATATTTCCCATGTTACACAGTCACCTATCATGTATTTTATATATATATATATATATATATATATATATATATATAGGATACATGATGGGCAGGAGTGGGATATGGAAAATATTCTTACTCCTGCAGAATGAGCTCTGTATTCTCATGAGTGCCAAAGACACGAGTGAGAATGCACAGCTCACTCTGCAGGATTGAGAATATTTTCCATATCCCATGATCTGCACATCATGTGTACAATTTATACCATGGGGTGAGAACTTTAGGAAACATTTTTCTGTTTCTGATGTTTTCTGCTCATTCTGTGTGAGTGTGTGTGTGTGTTGTTCTGAATGGACTGGGAGTCAGATACACAATGGGACACAGGTGAGTGTGTTTTGCAAAGCTAACTGAGTAAGTTGCAGCCTCAGTGAGAGAGAAACTGTTGCAGGTAGCACTGAGAAAGAGAAACTACTGTGTGAAGGAGTTTAATTTAGAATTCAGGTTGTTTTGAAGCCGAGATCAGCACAGTAATGGGCTAGGAGTGTTAGAAACCCAATGGGACACAGGTGAGAGTGTTTTGCAAACCTAATTGAGTACGTTGCAGCTTCAGTGAGAAAGAGAAACTGTTTTCTGAAGCAATTTCATTTAGAATGCAAGCTGCAGTGAAGATATTCTCACTCTGGTGACGTCAGCAGAGTATGGATAAATGGCATTTATCCTCACTATGCTGATGTCATCATGATTTATCCTCACTGGAGTGGAAATAACACAAGATATTCTACTGAGAAAGCTCTCATTCCTATATATATACAGTATATATGTAATAGATATACCACTCTGAGTTGTGCGGTCGCGCTCTGATATACGTACGCCTTTGGTAAAAGTGCCAAATCCACCAAGGCATGCGATATCAGAGCGCCGACCGCATACCTCAGAGTGGTTTATCTATCTTATAAATGTCAAAATTGTTTTGGAGGGGGGTAAAAGTGCAGGTGTGCGGTCGCGTTCTGATATACGCACGGTCATGTGAGGCTCAGGATCCAATAGAGCAACAACAATGTCCCGATCCATTTTATAAATATATATATATAGTCCCTGAGGTCCTCAGAAGTTAATAAGCAAATGATCCTGTAAAATAGGTCAGTTGGCTTCTGGTGCCCCACCAAGGGCACACCATTGTGATGTCTTCTACACCCTAAAATGGCCTTCCTTTGAAGGGAGATTCAACTACCCTTCCCGCTTTGTTCATGGTGCCCCCCCCCCAGCCTTAGGGATGTTTTACCTAAAAAAAACTCTAAGGAGAATACTTAGATCATCCAGTAATATACTTTTTGATATACCAAGAAAAGCGTCTTGTGCAAGCAAAAGATCCTTTGTTTTCTCTGCCCACTCAGAATGGAATACCCTCCTGGCAGTTCTCCAAGAATATGACTGAATAAACTAGGCAAAACCTGAGTTTTGACTTTGAGTTCTACTTGCTGGGGTGAGTACGCTTCTTCTTAATTAACATTAACTGCTATTAAAAGCTGCACCCCCAGCCTTGTGCACCCCCTCACTAATTGTTAGTTCACCAAGATTGTTTCTGTCTTGGTGGCTTCACAAAATGGCTCAAGGCATTTCTCCTTGAGTGTGGTCTATGTGCTTGTATTCACTGAATGGTTATGTTATGGTCAGTATTTTCATTCCTCTCTCTTGCTACTCCAAATCCATTTGAACCAGCTGTACCATGTACGTCCTGTGTCTTCTCTTTTTACCATAATTCCTAGCTGTGGTTCTATGATACTTATGAAACATGTTTAATGTCTGTCACCGTATGTTTATTGCAACTGCATGAAATGGCAACTGTGCACGGTATACAAGGTCCTGTGGATCTGAATGTTGATTGGTTGAAACCACACGTGATTTGTGATTCCAGTTTATTAAAATAAATGTTATTTTAATACCAGCCAGGTACCCATAACTATAGCAGGATTAAAGAATGCCATAAAATCCAGAAGAGGTGTGCTACACTGAGGAGCAACAAACGGGACACCACACAGTGAGATACGGAAAAGAAATTTAACTTTTATTTAAATCAGTAATGAGTAATGAGAACCAGAACAAGCACATTGCTACTACCAAACAGCTACCGCAGTGCTTTGACTCTTGCAAGTCTCACTCAGGGGGTGTCTGAGGAAGACTCACAAGAATCGAGCTGGGGTAGCCCTTGAGTAGGGAGTGTGCTGCTTATCGGATGCTTGTTTTGATTTGAAAAAGTTACATTTCTTTTTTGTATCTCACAGTGTGGTGTCCCGTTTGTCACTCCCAAGTGCAGCACACTTTTTCTGGATTTTGTGTCTTCAACTTGGGGCTGGCCACCCCTTTTTGTTGCTGCACCATCAATGCACTGCGTTAGCTTGCAGAGCCAACCCTCACCTAGTTGAAGATTGCCACACATGAATACTTTGATATTTAATCCGTAGTGTGTGTAGTAAGTTAAATACAGTACATAAAGTAACTCTGTAGTACATAAAGCTAGCAGCAAGTGTGTAAGCTGTACTCCCTTGCTCTGTAATCTACTAAGCTCAGTACTATTGACCTTAACATAAAATGTACTGTCCTGTGGCACTTGACTGAGCAGGGCTGCTTTCTAAATAGAATTACCATTAGGGAGGAAAAAAAATAAGCAAGTGCATGAATCTACTGTACTGTATCTGCCTAAAGATCCTGACAACTTTCTGACAAATCCAAATATATTTCAACTCAGTAACACATTAGCAGTCACCTTGAGACAGCTGCCATACTGTACTGTGCAGGGAAAGTGAAATGCTTCACTTACCTGCTGGAGCTGGTAGCTGAAGTAAGCTGACAGGTGTGCTATCACTTTCCACTGGCCCCATATTCTGGTATGATTGGCTCAAAAATTCCTCAGTGGAGTGTTTCTGAGCCCTCCTTTCTTTCCCGTGCTGGTTTCCAGCATTAGGTGACTTCAGCAAAGATCACACTGATGTACTCAGTCCCTTCCTCCTGAAAATAAAGCAGTAGTTCTTCACATTTTTTGTCATGTTGCACTATGTTCACAGCAAGCCCCTAGATCCCGTCACCATACAGTCTGTAAACAGTTTGCTTGTTTCTATTTAAGGACAAGTTGCTCTCTGTGACAGAACTTGTTACAACATCAGTTAGCCTATCGGAGACAGTGGGAGGGTCACATTCAGGAAGTATTGCTTGAGACTTAACAGTATGCAGTACAGTATATGAAAATATGAGGCAGTTGCTTTATGTCTTTATTGCTTTACTTATTTTGGACTGGCTGGAGATTTTCACATCCTAGAAAAATTCATAGAGATGTCTGGATGATTTCACAGCTGTGCAGTGTCAGCTTAAGACAAGTTTAAAATAAGCTGCTTGTCCTTTTAAAACACTAACTGGAGAAACATAGGAGTAGTTGATACAGAACTTGAAGTGCTGCCTACTTCAGAAACTTGTTGCTCAAGGACATTGTAGAGATCTTTGTTACTGTAGTGACAAAACTGCTATGTTTCTGGAAAAGAATTAGGCAAAACTATGTCAAAGGCAAGTATTTTCTGAACAATTACAAGAGACGTGTATACAGCCAATTTACAAAGTGGTTGCAACAACTACTTTTGTGCCTGCACTAAGTTTGCAATCCTGTCTTGCCAGCCCATGCTAAATTGGGGTGGAACGCCTTTCCCTGTTATCTGCAAAGTCATTTATGAGTGCTGGTGTACAGGGGCACAGAGGGCAACCATGTGAATTCCGTGAGAAGTCTGCAGCACTGTGACACTCAAATCCAGGTCACAGGCTACTGCATTCACCCTGAGCTATAAGCAGACACAGCAGTAACCCGGGGGGGGTGGGGATGGTCTACTCTACTGCATCAAGAGAGAAGGGTGCTATTGCACAAGAGAGATGCCAAGGTTGTGTGGTTACAAACTGCTGTGTCTGATGTTTAAGGTACTGTAACACTTTTCATATGTGATCAAATTCAATAAACCAACAGAAACCAATAATGGCGACACCGGGCTTGGGGAACTCAGTTACTTTATTACTTACAACTGAGTAGACACTGACTTCAGATTAGCATATATCAGTTCACAGCATGAGCCTGTAATAATACATATTTTTGATACACTCTAGATTACTGTGAAGAGCTTCAAATGTTGTTTGAAAGAAAAGGCACCAGATTCGCTTTATAATGCAAAACTAGTCGCTTGCCGCCCCCCTAGCGGTTGGTAGGATAGCTACATTTACTAGTGTAAGCCCCCCAAATGGGCTTACCTGGTGAGTGCTATGGCCCTCCGGCTTCCTGGAATGTCCTCCAAGTGGTTGTGGTGAGGATCCAGCCATAGTGGCCCTGCTTGTGCTCTATGGCAGCCACCACTGAAATTTCAGGACCTCGGCCCAGGAACAGAATGGGTCTGAGGTCTGATCCACATTTCTGCACCTCTGGGTACATTTTGATTCCTGGAACAGTCCCGGTGTGTCCAGAAAAGCTGGGACAGAAAAAGGAAATAAACAAAATGGCAACTGAGTCCCTACTGAGCATGTGCAACCGCCAGAGCTAAAATTTAAAGGAACTGTGCTCCAATTCCAGTTCGGCCATGCAGCCGTCAGTAAAAAAGTTTATCCCCAGCTCTAGGAAGAACAGAGGAGCCAGGAATCTAAAGAAATATACTGGGTAGCCTCCGGTAGATGGGGGGGGGGCATAGTTTTAGCCCTGTTAGAGGGCTCTATTAAATAAATCAGGGCTGGACTGTAGGGAGCCCTAAGGGAGACTAAATGGCAGCCCCCATAGAAAACTGTAGAACGGGGGCTGCTGAGTAAAATAAAGAGATCACTGAGATCATCTGGGGAGTGGCAGCCAATCCTAGGGAGGCTGTTGGGAGATTATAAATTGAACTGTTTTGCCACCAGAAGGGGGAGAGTCATTGAGAGGAGCTACAGTGTGGCTGTGAGAAGAGAGACAATGTTGGTTCCTGAGCCAAACATATGGAAGTTTTGCCTTGCTGCTTCTGGACCTCAACGCTAAAGAAAAAAATTGCTAAGTTATGTACTGTGTCATCTGATGAAAGTGGAAAATTGTTCCCTTTCAGCCCCAAAGGTTGGGCACTATTTCTGAGTTGGGAAAATAGTTGAACTGCAGATTCTGACTGAGTTACTGTGCCCCCTGGGCAGAGAAATTGTTTTGGTGATGGGAACATTTGGCCAGGGGTGAAACTATAAATGCTGAGGCAAACATCTGTGGCAGGACTCAGCACTGCTTGTAGAGACATGTCCAAAGGGAGAGACTGTGGAAGCCAGGCAGGTTCTGTAGGTTGACCAGAGGTGCAAAGGAGGGGTTTGGGGAATCTCATCCATCCTTATTCCCCGGACCGAAGAAGATGACTCCAACTGGTGTGGAAGGATGGGAACAGGCCTTCTTGAGTGAAGTCTGTCTACAAAGGCCCATCAGTGAAGTTGGCAAGGCCAGGCAGGTGAAGATCATCGTGCCTTGATTTTTGTCCAGCTTCAAGGCTTTCAACCTGTGGTGCAGCACCAATGGAGACCCTTCACGGTACTGTGCAACTCAGCTGGCTGCAAGCCCCCTGTGTGAACTGCAAAAACTGTGAGTACCCCAACCTGTGGCTCCGGGGAGTCTATTAGTTAGCCAGTTAGGATTCAGGGGGTAATTTCTGAACAGGATTCTGTGTAACATCAAAGTTTTGCAAGACCAAGATTTCAAGTTTGAAAATGTGTTCATTGTTTATTTGGGCCCCAACGAAATATCCCAGGCCTCAATCACCAACTGGTGAGGTACCCCCTCCATATAGGGATGTTCTGGGTGCACCCAGTGGTGTGAGGAGGGGTTGCTATGGGGAAAGTTATTTTTTAACTAAAGTGAATGGTATTTGACATTCTTCTCTTTGTTTCCCCTCTCCCCAAATTTGCTTCCACTGTGGAACCCAGGCCAGCCCCCTCGGAGGCATGTTGTGAGTTGCCCCGTGGGCCCCAGTGCAGCCTAGGTGAGTCAAAGGGCTGTTACACTAATTTTACTTATTCTGATTTCTGGAACCTGAAAAGAAAGGAAAGAAAAGGATAAGAAGGGTTGCCTGTGTAACCCCCCTGCAAATGGGGGTTCCCAAAAGACTTCCAGGAGCTTGCTTGAATGCTCCAAGCCTGAATGGTGTTTGGCATTTAAGCCATTTATCAGTGAGTGTTTTTAGAGCCTCTGGTACTGTCTCTTTAAGAGCTGTCTGCTTGCAGACATAATTAGTTTGTATGGGGGGACTGTGTGCTTCTCTGAGTACCACTCGAGCTGCTGCCAATTCACTTCATTTTTGCAGTCACTAGGAGTGCAAAGGGAACCTATCTGAAAGATGTAACTGTTTGCCAGAAATTATTTAGAGTAATAATGAAATTACAGTTTGTCTAACCTGCTTTCTTTGCAGTCAGAACTGTGTCTGCTAGTTCCCATTCTAGTTTTGAACTGCTGAACTGGACCAATCAGTGTGGGGTAAGCTAGCTCTAAAATGGTGCCTTGGACGAATCAGAACTTGGATTTATAATCTGAGCCAGCCACAAGAGGATTGTATGGGCAGTGACTCTGGGAGATGTAGTTTAGACTTCAGTGCCTTTTGGACCAACAGCAGCAGTCTATTGTGAGTGACAGCCAATCCAGTCAAGAACTGGGAGGAACTCAAAGGAAGTGCCCGGTTTTGTCGGTTGGAGTTTCAGTTGAGCTTTGGCAGTGAAGAAGGAAGGAGCCCTGTGCTTTTCAGTGTGCAGTTTTAGTCAAAAACGGTGTAAGGCCCAGAGTTCGGTCTGCAGCTTGTTAGACTGAATCCGTCCTGTGAAAAGAATCAAAGGATCTCTGAAGAGTAGAAACCAGGCTCACCCTGTAGAAGACTGGAGAATTGCTACAATTGCACTCGGTCTGTCAGGAACTGAATCTGCTGTGTGTTCTCCCGGTATTGTGCAGTAATTGCGATCGATAATGGATGCAGCCTGCCTGGTATAGTGCTTTTTATATGGATGTGTGAAGAGGTTTGTGTACCTCAAGTGAGCCCTGCTGACATTGAAGGACCCTATCTTATTTGGAGGTCGTGAGTACTAATTCAGGGTGCTTCTGTTGAATTGCCACATTAAATCCAAATGGAATTACTGTACTGCTGACTGTTTAATTCTCCTTTTCTCTGTGTGAAAGGGCCCTACCAGCTGCCACGGTTTGGACTAGCCACTAGGGCTTGGGTACCCAGGACAGTAACTGATAGGGATAGGCCTGCACAGAGCCATAGGTAGATTATTAGAGTGATAAGCTAATTAACCTGATTTCCTGTCCTTGTTATATCCCCCTAAATAAATCAGAGCTGCTTGTTTCTGCAAAGTTATACTGCCTGAGGTATTTGTCTATGTTAAAGTACTGTACTGTGATTGTTGCACTGTATCTCATTTCACAGGAGGTCCCAGTGCCGGAACCAGACCTGGGGGTAAGTGTATATTGTGAAGGTAATTCTGATATATTGTGTGGGCCACTAGTGGGAAGAAAGGGGGGTTGCAGTGTCCCAGAGGGCTGTGACCAAGTTAGTTTAACTATTGCAAACCCTGACCTCTGGGTGGAGGCACCCGCCATTGGATCCAGGCCCCTCAACCTGTTAGTGGCAAATCAGGCAGGGGTAGTAGCCCCTGGGATAGCGCCATCTAGGGGTTACACCTGATTAAGAGGTAGACCCCTTTGTCCTGGGCCCCTGACCAATGGGAGGGCAGCTTAGTCAGGTACAGGAAAGGCGGAGGGGGAGGAAAGGGGGTGACGGGGCAGGGCCAGAGGGGGATGACATAAAAGGGGTTGGGGAATGAAAGAAAAAAATCCATGTAGGGGATTGATAAGGGGAGAAAGAAAGAAGAGAGAGAGAGGGGAGGGGGTTTAGAAAAGGCTGCACACGAGCAGGCAGCCCTTCTTTACATTTGCTAGCCAGTAAATTTTCTGGTAAGCACTTCAGTCAGTTGGTTTCTTCAGGAAGGGCTATAAGTATCTGATTGCTTTCATTTTGGGTAAGTACATTTTCCTGTGGAAATAATTTAGCTAGTTTGACCTGGATAATTTGAGGTTTCATGGATGTGCGTATAAAAAAAAAAAAAAGAAAAGACAACAAGAAGAGTGATCCCTTGAAGCAGTAAGGTACTGACTACAGGGAGATTTGAGTAGTATCAGTGGTACTGTATTTGTGGGAGATTGTTTTGTTGTGTGGCAATTCTAGCTGTTTTGCTGTGTAGGCTAAGATCATCTTGTGGCCATTCTAGCAAGATCTGATTAGCATTCTTAGGGAGTTGGTGGCAGTATAAGATCCAAGTTATGTGACGGACACCAAGATAGGGAGAAGTTTGTGTATGTGGAATGTCCTTAAAGTAGAAGGGTTAGGAGTGAGGCTCTCTTGTTTGCTTGGTCCTGGTGTGATCGGAAAAGGGCCGGGAAGGCAGGCAGTTGGTGCGAGTAGTGGCCCCGATAGTGGGCGGAAAATACAGACAGCTCCATTGTTTTCTTTTGATGGGTGGCAAGAAATGCACCACATGCCAAGAGCAGCAGTAGTAGTGAGTGGCCACCAGGGAGGAGCAGCAACACTTGTTGGCATGGTTCAATGAGGTTTAAGATTAGCAAGGCCAATTTAAAAAAAAAAAAAAGATACATTAACCGGCGGCATTTAAATGTATAAGGGCAACAAGCAAGGGGGACCCTTAAGCGGAAAGGCTTCCATGATTGTGCTGGGAACAAAGAAAGCACCCGTAGGGGTCACATGGTTTAACACCAGTGGGGGAATTTGAACATACAGCAGGGACTGTGCCAGGGGGATGATGCATTACAGCTTACCTAGCACAGCCTACAAAGAAGAGGATAATTAAAAGGAAAAGATGTGTGGTGTGGGGCTTTACATTGGCAGATGGTCCCAGCAGTTACAAAGGGGGGGTCCTCTTTAAAAAAAAAAAAAAGAAGGTAACATTCTAGTCCCTTTGTCCCATCTACAAATGTGTTTTTCCAGTGTTCTTAATAACTGAGCCTCTAGTTACAAACACTTCCGTACAGCATTCAAAGGTTCTCTGAGGGGACATGTTCAGGGAGTTTTGGGGATGAGAGTGCGTGTGGGGAGAACAGTGAGAGCCAACAGCAGGCCAAAATTGGACCACATAGTGGCCACCATTTTGAGTGTACCAGGCCATGCAGCCGGTCACCATTTTAGGGGTTTGGTTTGGGGAAAGGAACCATGCGGATGGCTGCTACGTGGCCAGACAAATAAGGGTGGTACCCTCAGGACCAAAAGGGTCTTTCTCTGTAAGCAGTGCCCATTTATTGTTGTTAAAAAAAAAAAAAAGTATTAATATTTATAAAGTTGGTATAGTTGCATCCTGCACACATAAAATAGTGAGGTATGGCAGCTGGTTATAAAAAGCTCTGCAGGGATTTCATCTTGGGGGAGATTCGCTAATAGACTCAAGCAGCGCAAAAAGGGAGTAGCTGGTTTTTTTTCCCCTGAGTTAATGGGAGATCACAAAAGAAATGGATTTCAGGTTTTAACATGATTACGGTGGTCTCACTAAGGATTATCAACAGGCCATCGGTATACATGTTATGGAATATAATTTGAAATGTGTCAATATGGGTAGGCAAAAAAAAAATGCTAAAGCTGCTAATGCAGGGGGCCTGTTTTGGGGGTACTCACAGGAGGCCCAAGGCCAAGGGGGTTTAGAAGACAAGGGATGGTTTGATTGATGTTTTTGCATTATCTTGCAGTTTTGACAAGAACAGAATCAGACAATGGCACCCAGAGTGTGAATAAATTCTAAGAAGGAAGTGGTGAGAATGGTTATGGAGCTTGTGTAGAAGGCTAACAAAATGCTGGAGGCTGTGGATGATGATCCAGCTGGACCAGAGCCCAAGGGGTGGTGAAAGAAGAGGAAGGATGGTAGAAACACGAGGACAGAGGACAAAAAGCAACTGAGGGGAGCAATGCCCTGGGCACTTCCACCTAAGGGGTCTGCTCCACCCTAACCACCATGCCCCCCCAAACCCAGTCCCACCTCCTCTGCCTACACCCAGGCCTGTACTGGTGCCACAGCTGGTCCCAACTCTGCAGCTCCTGCTGGTACTGGTGCCACAGCCAGTCCCAATTCCACTACTCCACAGGCCATGCCAGTACCAGTGCCTTGGCCACAGTCAGTCCCGGTACCACAGCCACTACTATGACCACCATCACAGCCATTGCCGATACCTCAGCCACAGTCAGCGCCAGTTCCACAGGCTCATCCATGCCCAGTACCACAACCCCTACTGGCCCTGCAACTGGAGCTGGTACCACAAGCCCAGCCATTGATGCCTCCTCAGCCAGTATCACCCCCAGACAGAGGAGCATCCACACCAGTAGCGGCCCCAATGCCAAAGAAATCAGGTACAGCAGAGTAATATTAAGAATATGTAAAGCAGACCCTAGGCACCATGGGGGGGTGGGTGGGTGGGACTGGGGACTTTGAGAGGGTGCCGAATGAGATAAAAAAGGGAAAAACCAGCAATAGTGGGTGGGGATAAGATGGGGGTTTGGTATGGAGGTGGGCTCACCAGGGGTGAGAATTGGGGACCATGTCCCACTAGCAACTAAGAGAAAATTTGGAAAGGGGAATACGTAGTTATGTTCACTTGGCAAATAAAGAAACAGTAAAGAAATATGAGAACAAGGAAAGCTTTGAGAAAAGGGACATGGCAGTGGCATTGGCAATGTTAGGTAGAGGGGAGAACACATGGAGTTTAAGGAGAAAAACATGGTTTGTATGGTCGGTGGGTTTTATCTACTACAGCGCTATCGTACAGGAGAAAAAAAAAACAGAGTTAGCAACTCCATTGTTAGCATATTCACTCATAATTCAAAATGCATACAAGATGGGGGGGGCAGCAACTGGATACAGTATGATGAGCTGTTCAGGCAGAGAATGGCTTGACATGGAGATGTGATGTGGGATACAAGGCATTTGGATCTGTGGTTTGAAACCATGACGATGTCAGGGAGTGTAGAGGAAGACTGGACAAAGGCCACAGGGGGGTTTTCAAAAATGCTGTTGAGGTTATAACAGGGCGTATTGCTCTTGGCCAAATTGCCAATTTAAGCATGCCTACTCCAAGTACAGAGGGTCACATCCGGCATCAAAATGTAGGCGTTACAGTGAAACTATGGGAGGAAGTAGTTTTCGGGGGCAGTTCTTTTGGGCTGGCCACTCCTGTTATTGGGGATCCAGCTGTGAGAATGGAGGAAGAGGAAGGGATTTTTACTGGGGACAGGAGCTACAAAGCAGGGAGGGGGATAGAGAATTGAAGGAAGGGGACAGGGTAGTGACATATTGGCCCAGACACTGATCAGGGTGGAGGTGTTTAGGGATTGGGTGAAGGACTACCAGGATTGGAGGGCAGCAGAGATTTTGCAACAGGGTTTCACAAGGGGTGTTAGTTAACATTTTAAGGGGGACAGGGTTAGGATTAAAGCAAAGAATTTGGGGTCTGTTAAGGGAAAAGAGGGGATGCTGGTTAAGAAAATAGAAAAAGAGAGGATAGCAGGTCGCGTGGAAGGGCCTTTTCAGGTGTCCCCATTTGACAACCTCAGGATATCCCCATTTGGCCTAGTCCCCAAAAAGCAGCTAGGTGACTATTGGGTCATTCACCACCTATCCTACCCCAAGGGAGAGTCAGTAAATGATCACATTAGTGGGAAGCAATTACTGCAGGAAGTCGCAGACTTCATCGTCGACATGGTTTTGGAGTCCCCCAGATGGTTGGTACTGGGGGACTTCAATGCCGGGGTCAATGACGAACTCTCACAATTTGGTCAAGATTTCTCCCAATTGATGAATTCATTGGGCTTCACACAGGTTGTTACCTCTGTGACCCATATTCATGGTCACTCTTTGGACATAGTCTTTCTACTGGGGATGGAGACCTCCGACCTGGTGGTGAAACCAGTTGGATGGTCTGATCATCACTGTATAGTGTTCAATTTCCAGATTTCCCCTTACAGGCCTGCCCCCATGGAAATGCTCCAGTACCGCCCTTTAAAGGGTTTGACTCCAGATGGTCTGGTGGCGGTATTGGACCTATTGAGCTTTTCGAGTGTAAGTATGGATCTAGAAGACCTGGTGCAAGCCTACGGCAGAGGCTCTGGATTCCATTGCTCCTGCCCATGTTCATCCACCCACTCTTTGTTCTTGGTCCCCTTGGTTTGATGGAACCTTGATGGAGTTGAGATGAGTGGGATGAAGGCTGGAACGATGCTGGCAGAAATCCAGCCTTGATACCAACAGGCTTAGATTGATGACCCATTATAAGAATTATCAATTGGCCATCTCCCGTAAGAAGGCAGAGTTCCTGCCCAGGGAGATTGCCGCTGCACAGAATTAACCGGCTCAGCTCTTCTGAACAGTTGAAAGGCTGTGCAATCCAACTTGTCTTCAGTCACAGACAGCATTGTCACAAGAGAAATGTGATGAGTTTGCTCGATTCTTTGCAGATAAGGTTGCTGACATCAGGTCTGAAATCCATGTGGCGCATTCTGTTGGGAGTAGGCAGTGGTCGGTGGGAGGTTGCTACCCCTCAGTTTGTGTGGTTTGACTTTGACCAGTTGGCGATCAAGGGTGTCGTGCGCATTGTCCAAAAGCTGCGGCTGATCTGCTTTAGTTTGGACCTGGGCCCAACTCACCTTCTAGTGGGGTGTGTTGAGGTCATCGGCCTGGTCATAGCTGAGATAGTTCGGTGCTCATTAGAGACAGGTGTGTTTCTGGACACCCTGAAGGAGGCTGTGTTAATGTCCCTCCTTAAGAAATTTTTTCCTGACCTGGACTGTCTGGCTAGCTAAAGGAAGAGTCTCTAACCTTCCCTTTACGGGGAAGGATATTGAGAAGGCGGTTGTGCTGCAGCTAGAGGTCCATCTTACTAGCCACAACATCTACGATCCTCTCCAGTCAGGATTTTGGAAGAGGCACAGCACCGAAATGGCCCTTGTTTGAGTACTCAGTGATCTCCTGATAGCAAAGGATCGGAGGACTTGTTCCATCTTGGTCCTCCTTGATCTCTCTGTGGCTTTTGACACTGTGGACCATGGTAAGTTGCAAGAGTGCCTGTGGTTCTTCTGTGGATTATCTGGTGTGGTCCTCAGATGGTTCCATTCTTCCCTGTCTGGCAGGTCTCAGAGAGTAGTGTCTGGGATTTTTTCCTCAGACCCAGTCTCCCTGCCTTATGGGGTATTGCAGGGCTCTGTGCTTTCACCCATGTTGTTCGCGGTGAACATACTGCCATTGGGAGACATTGTTAGGCTGTATGGGCTGAGTTTTCACTGCTATGCAGATGACACTCGGCGCTACATGTCCTTTGATCCTGTCTCAGTGTTTAACAGCTGCCTGGCCAAGATCCAGGACTGGATGAATGAGAATTGGTTGAGGTTGAACCCGGATAAGACTGAGGTGTTGGTTGTGGACCCAGGTTGTCGGGCAGAGGGGGCATGGGCAGGGCAGCCCACTGGGCTTTGACTTGGGGGCAGCCAGCTAGTGACATCTGATCAGGTGAGAAATCTGGGTGTTATTCTTTATGATGGATTGACGCTCAAGTCTTAGGTGTTGTCCATCATCACATCCTCATTTTACAATCTGAGGAATATCGCCTGGATCAAGCACCTGGTCCTGCCTGATGACCTTCCAACATTGGTCCACGCCTTTGTGACCTCTCGCCTTGACTACTGCAACTTCCTATACCTAGGGCTACCGGGGGTTGATATTCACTGCCTGCAGCTAGTGCAGAATGCGCCTGCCAGGCTGTTGACTGGCTTACCTCGATCTTGCCATGTCACACCTGTGCTCTTCAGCCTGCATTGGCTGCCTATTCAGTGGCGTATCACATTCAAGGTCAGGTTACTGACCTATAAAGCCCTACATGGATAGGGACCAGATTACTTGCAAGATCTTCTGTGTCCCTATCACCCCCGTCACCAACTCAGCTCCGCTGACGAGGGATTGATAGAGATTCCCAGGGTACGGTTAAAGACCTTGGGTGCTTGGGCTTTTATGTTTGTGGCCCCGACCCTGTGGAATTCTCTACCTTGCTGGATAAGGGAGTGCCTGACTGTAGAGAGTTTTAAATCTGCATTAAAAGCACATCTTTTTAGCCTTGCCTTTTCAGATTATGAACGAATTTATTGGCTTGTTGTTGATTGATTACTGTATTTTAATTGTCTTATTTATTGTCTTACATGGTGACTTGCGCTTTTTAAAAATAAACTAAGTTGAAGTTGAAGGATAGTAGAGTGACCTATGCAATACCAGAAGAGGCAGTAAAGATGATTAGGGTAGTAAAAGGGGCATTTCTTTTTTCCAAAATAGTTTCTTAATTGGTTCAGGATATACATTAGTACAGCTGATAACTATACATTCCGGTTACGGGGTAAGCAAGACATGAATGGATCAATCCAAGGGATACACATCAAGCCTAAAACTTCTATAACAATTTCGAGTGTCATGCAATTTTTTTCAAAAGTTGGGCGCACCCCTGTTTTGCAGTGTATTGGAAGTAAGACACCAATGCCAAGAACAAATGAATTAATAGCCACAAAGGAGGAACGTTACCGGGCACAGAGCCAGGACATGGACTAAGTTACACAGGAAAATTATCAGCTTTGATTGCTCTAATTAAGGGATCCCACATTTGTTCAAAGGCATGACGTTTGCCCAGAGCCCCCAGTTGTGCTTTTTCAATGACCATGCACGTTAGCAAATTGTTTGACCACCTACTAATAGCCGGGGGGTCTGGGGAAAGCCAAACCTGGGTAATGGTACAACGAGCATTAATAAGCGCCATGCTCCACAGGCAGGGCCCCGAGTTTTCCACTATTCCGCGTGTGCAGCAAACCGCGGAAATATCCATGGAATTTGCCGTCACCCGCGGAATTCACGGCCGCCCGCGGAACAAACGTCCTTTGCCAATGGGGGTGCTCAATCCCCCGACTTCACTGCCCCTCAAATGTTTGTAGGCTGCCACGCTGGGAGCCCACCCCAGCTGGCAAAAGCTCCTTTGCCAATGGGTGCCCAATCCCCCGCCGGCTTCACTGTCCCTCCCAGCTGCCTAGTGCCATGCTGGGAGCCCACCCCAGCATGGCAAAAGCCTTTGCCGACGGGGTGCCCAATCCCCCATCGCTTCACTGTCCCCCTGTTGCCTGTGCCACGTCAGAGCCCACCCAGCATGGCAAAAGTCCCTCACAGTATAAAAATAAAAAATGAAACAAATAAACCCTTCCCTGCTGATTCTTTGCCCCTCCCCAACCTGCACCCACCCTCTGTGTACCCACCTCCCCACACCCCCACCTCACCCCCACCTCAACCCATACTTACCTCCAGAGCCCAGCATGATGATCTTCGGTGGACCGGAACACGCCTGCACTCTTCAAAGCTGACTGTGAACTGAAGAAATGCCGGTAAGCTGTATAATGGCATAAATGGATTTTTTTCAACTTTAGTGCATATCTCAGCCATTTCTGGGAATTTTTTCACCAAATTTTCAACATGGGGTTTTTGGGACACCACCTCATGAACTGTGACACTGTTATTTCGTTAATCGGTCCCGAAAGGTGGTTCCACAGTCATTGCACGGAACCACCTTTCCGGAATGATTAAGGAAATGACAGTGTCACAGTTCATGAGGTAGGCTCCCAAAAACCCTATGTTGAAAATTTGGTGAAAATATTCCCCAAAATGACTGTTTTACGAGCTGCTGCTATGCAGTTCCTATGCATGCTCGTAACTTCACGCATTTTTAATATTTTCACCTGATTTTCAGTATAGTCTCACCGCTTATAACAGGCAACTTTGTGTATTAACGTTTTGCCTGTTATAATCAGTGGTCGGTTTATCGAAAGAAAAGAATTTTGACAAACTTTTTGTTTTTACGTTTTTAAAAAGCAAGACTTTATTGTTTATTAAATTAAAGTTGTTTTGTATTACTAAATACCGTTACAGTGCTAAACAAACCATCAGCTGCACATATTTTCCCCCAATTAGTGTGTTACAGCCTTTTACAAGTTATGTTCTTTCATTCTTTCAGTCTTTCGATTCAAAGAACTCAGTTATCTGCTTCTGCACCTTACGTGTCTCACAGTAAGGTTTCCACACTCTCTCCACTCTTGTCATTGAATCCCAGTCTGGTTGTAGGGTATCATGTTGTTCCAATGCTTTCCTCAGCGTCAGGATAGCTGATCGCACATCTGCTGCAGTCACGATCGTCTCTTCCTGGGATTGCTGGTCCTCGCCTGCATCATCCTCCGCGTCATTACTGGGGCCAATTGCATTCAGTATCGCTGCAATGTCATCATCTGCACTAGGTTTCTCCTTGTTGTTGCCAAGGCGACAGAGTTCATCGAACTCGTCTACTGACATTCCTTCTGGTGCTGTGATTATGCTTTCCTCCTCCTCCTGTGCTTGGATGTCTATTTGCGTGTCCGGAATGACAAATCCACTTTTGTGGAAACAACGCTGGATGGTGAGTTGTGTGACTGAGTCCCAAGAAGGTTTAAGCAGATGAACTGCATCTAGCAAATTTAGTTTTTTGGCACACTGTAGGGCATTCAAATCAGGGCTCGAGTCTAAGTCAGACAGCACTCGTTCTCTCATTGCCCAAACGTAGTGTTGCTTCATACAATAGATAATGCCCTGGTCAAGGGGCTGGATGAGGCAGGTGGTGTTGGGGGGGAGGAAAATGAGATGGATGTTACAAAGCTCTGTCATGTGGGTGCCTCAAGAAATTGTCAAGCAAAGGGGCGATCTTACGACCTTGCAGTTTGCGGTCCCAGTTGCGGACCCAGTCAGAAAAGATATCACCGGTCATCCAGGATGATCTGTTAGCCCTGTACAGAACTGGCAAGTGGTTTATTCCTCTGAATCATCTGGGATTCTGTGATTTGCCAATGACAAGCAATTCACATTTCTCCGTACCATCCATATTGCAACATGTCATCACTGAAATTCTTTTCTTTGCCCACTTACTCCCCTGGACATTCTCATTTTTGAAAGCTAATGTTCCAAAGCCAACACAGTGGAAAAACAAGCCAGTCTCGTCAGCATTAAATACGTTGCGAGACTTGTATCCCTGTAGCAGACCTGGTAGGACCTCAGTAAGCCATCTGTCAGCACTCGCAGCATCAGCATTTAATTTTTCTCCATGCCCACGTTTAAAACCAATGTTGTGCCTGACTTTCCAACGTTGTAACCATCCCTCTGATGGTGTGAATTCTGGCTTCCCCAGTGCATCTGCCAGTTGCTTTGCTTTCTGCATTAAAATTGGACCACTAATAAGCGCCTCTCGGCCCCGAGCATTTTGGAACCACCTCAAGAGTGCATCCTCAATGTCAACATCTTTCCCTTCTATTTTTCGCTTCCTATCTGGGTTCGACTTTGTGCCCCACTCTGCGATTAACTGATCTCGCTGTTTTTGAAGATGAGCAACTGTTGACTTTGCAAGTCCCAATTGTGCAGCGATGTCCCTCTGGCTCATTTTGGGCAACTGGTCCATTTTATTAAGCAGCTCGACTTTAGCGGACAAACTTAACGCCTTGCGCTTTGCCGACATTCTGTTAGCAGTTCATTCAGAAAATGCTTCTCTGGACAAGTTTGGGGTCTTATGCAATCTGCAAATGACACACCCTGACACACCCTTGATAAACTACTGACAATGCTAAGAGGCTTGAATTTGTCCAAAAAATTGCCTGCTATGTACGGTGGGCAGAGAACGCTATAACCACTGGTTTTAATGTTAGTTTAAATTAGGAATGGCGAATGGTAACTCGAAAATGCCCACAATATCCGATTGCCTGCATTATCAGTGGGCGGTATAAGTGGTGGGCACTGTATTGCCATTTTATCACACCTCCTTATGAACAGTACAACTGTCATTTTTCACATCTCACCCGAAATGTGTTTTCGCACATCTAGCGCACAATGGCACGGTTGGTGTGCAAAATCAATGTTCCGGACAGATTAAGAAAATCACAGTGATAATGTTCATGAGCAGAGGTCTTAAACTGGCTATGTTGAAAATTTGGTGAAAACATTCCACAAAATGACCGCTTTGATGAAATAAGGCGTTGCTCAGTTCTAATGTTATCGTCAGACCTTCGAGCATTTTAATATTTCATTCTAGATTTTCAGTATTGCCATTTTATCACACCTCCTTATGAACAGTACAACTGTCATTTTTCACATCTCACTCGAAATGTGTTTTCGTACATGTAGTATACAATGGCGCGGTTGGTGTGCGAAATCAATGTTCCGGACAGATTAAGAAAATCACAGTAATACTGTTCATGAGCAGAGGTCTTAAACTGGCTATGTTGACAATTTGATGACAAACGCCCATAAAATGACTGTGTTACGAGCGTGCATTGTGTCGGATATTGTAAAAAAAAACAAAAAAGGAAAAAAATTAAGGGTAAAAATGTGCCGTAGAATTGCCCTAGAAATTGGTGTTGAGTGCCGCAGAAGTTCTGTGGCAAATGAGAACCCTGCCACAGAACTTTGCTCCGATGTGCCACAGAAAAATCGTGGCCCTGTCCACAGATTATCTCTTTTAGCACCCCTAGGGAGAGTTGGGTCTGCACCCAACAGTAGTTCCAAAGGGGATTTTGAAGGGGCGTATCCCAGGACACCGGACATGATTCTATGCATATTATGCCAAAAGGGGGCAATTTTAGCACATGTCAAGGTCATATGTAAAAAGTCACCAACCTCCGTCTTGCATTTAGGACAGACATCAGATTTTGAGTCGTCTAATTGATGCAATTTGGCCGGGGTAATATATGCCCTGTGTAAGAAGTTAAGTTGTATCAGTCTCAGTCTGTTGCTAACCGAGCAATTAACATAGTGAGAGCATGCCAATCTCCAGGTCTCTGGGTCAATATCTAAGGAAAGGTCTTCCGCCCATTTAAGCCTACTCCTATGTGGGGCTTCTGCATTGTTCCCCATTATGGTATGGTAGTAAGTCGATAAAGGTTTTCTACCCGGCTGAGGTCTATACATTTCCTCCTCAAAGGGAGAAGGGGGAGCCCAGCCACCTCTAGGAGCCAAATTAACCCTGCATATCTGTTGGAGCCGAAGGTAAACAAAAAAATACCCTGGATGAATCCCCCATATATCACTGATCTCTTGAAAGCTGCGAATCAACCCCCCCCCGCATACAGTTGGTTGACATGTGTGAGCCCCTTTTTATTCCAATGCCTCAGCCTCTGAATGAGTTGTACAGAAGAAGAGCTCCTCCTTTTCATGGCACCCAGCAAGCTCAAGTATAGAGAAAGTCCACCCCGCCAACTTATGTAAGAGTGCACTCTTCTCCGAATTGCTAAGGTATTAGCCGTAAATGGGTTAACTGATGATCTACCAATTTGACAAGCTGGGTAGGAAAGGCTCCCACTTAACAGGTCATGCTTAAATCTTCCCAGTATTAAATCTTCCTCCAATCCCACCCATGCCGGTGCATCCTTCTCATACCCACGATTAACAAAAGCCAACTGGGCAGCCCAATAGTAAGCCCTGAAGTCTGGCAAGCCCACACCACCCTCAACCATCAGTTGGAATAGAGTTGCCCTCTTAATTCGGGCCCCCTACCCCTCCATAAAAATTTGTGCAAGGCTGCATAAAGACCCCAAAATGACTCTGTGGGACTCTGACTGGCAAAGACTGGTAGAGATATAGACATCTGGGCAATATCATCATCTTAATGGTGCCAACTCAACCCAGGAGGGAAATAGGCAGTGCATTCCATCGCTCACAATCTTCTATTACTCTGGCCACCAGGGGTTTATAGTTTAGGGCATACAGCTGACTGATAGTCACTGACAACATTATTCCTAAGTACTTGACTTGTTTGACTAATTGTAATCCACCCAGATTGGCTATCAGTTGCACTCTGTCGCGTATGCCAATGGGCATTAACTCACTTTTATTCCAATTCACTTTATGGCCCGAGAGGGCTTCAAATTCCTTCATAAGACTATGCACAGCTGGAAGATCCCTAGCCGGGTTTTGCAGAAACAGCAGTTGGTCATCTGCATACATTGAAATCTTGTGCATAGACCCCCCCCTTTTAAACCCCTCTGTACCAGGATGAGCCCTTAGAGCTGCAGCTAAAGGTTCCAGGGATAGGACGTATAACAGTGAGGATGGGGACACCCCTGACGGGTACCCGGTTCTAAACTAAAGGGTTTGGAGAGGCTTCCACTTATTGTGAATTGGGCCTAGGGGTCAGTGTAGAGAGTGCGCAACCATGGGCAGAAAACTGTACCTAACTCCATCCCCTCCAAGATCTCAAACAGATAACCCCACTCCACCTGATCTAACACTTTGTCTGTGTCTAATGCAACAATGGCAGCCCCATGTGTCCTCCTACCCTTAAACTACCTATAGATCACATTAAGGGTCCTTCTGATGTTGTGCTTCCCATGTCTCCCCTTCACAAAGCCAGACTGGTCTTGATGCACCAACAGGAGCAACAGGGGCTCCAAACGAGTAGCCAACACCTTAGCGATGATTTTATAATCTGCAGTGAGCAGAGAAATGGGGCAGTATGAAGCGCACTTTGTCAAGTCTTTCCCAGGTTTGGGGAGAACAGTGATAACTGCAGATCTCAAGGAGCGGGGTAAGATACCCTTCTGCAGTCCCTCCTCTAGCATGTCAAATAGGAGGTCCAGCAATAGTGGGCAAAAGGTTTTAATAAAATCTATTGGAAGCCCATCAGGACCTGGGGCTTTCCCCCCTTTTAAGGTTTCTATTGCTGCCCGTACTTCCTGCTTAGATAATGGGGCTTCCAACAGCCTTGTGTCTTCAGTTCCTAGTTTAGTTAACGGGGCTTGACTACAGAATAAGGCTATTTCTCCCTTTGTTGGGTGACATTCAGAAGTGTATAATTCTTTATAGAATTGCACAAACGTGTTGCCAATACTACCAGTGTCATGCAACAGTCCCCCTCCCGGACCTATTATCGCCCCCACCCCCCGCTCTACCTCCCTCCGTTTGATCTGCCAGGCAAGGAAATGACCCCCACAGTCTCCATCAAAGTAGGCCCCTGCATTAGTGATTATTACGGCGCATTCCAGCTTAGCGCTGTTGAGAATGTTAAATTTGTAACGCAAGCATTGGATAATATGATAAATGCTGTCTGATGACTTGCTCTTATGGGCAGACTCACATGCTGCAATTTTTATTCTAAGGAGGGATAGCTCCTGCTCTCTCTCCTTTTTACAGTGGGAGGCATAAGAAATGGTTTGGCCCCTAATGAATGCTTTTAGTGCCTCACACCTGGTGCCATGTGAAGTGTCCCATCTGATATTATGCAACAATAATTCCTGAATACTACCCTTCATAAGTTCTACATAATGGGGGTCCTTCAGAAGGAGCAGGTTTAGTCTCTAGGCACGTGAGGAGGTGGAGGATTCTGTGGGATGTAATAGTAGGGAATGAGGAGCGTGATCGGATATAAGTATAGGATGGTATATTACCTCACCAATCCTTGCCAATAGGGTATGGGAGGCCAGCAACCTATCTATCCTGGCATAAGACTGGTGGGAGAGGGAGTAAAAACTGTAATCCCTGTCTGAGGGATGATAATGATGCCATATGTCCACAAGTCCCACTTCAGTCTGAATCCACTCCAGGGCCCTGGCATTGCGAGTCATAGGCACCAAAGTGGTTTTAGAGTGGTCCAACACCGTGTCAAGCACACAGTTATAGTCCCCCCAGTATCTAGGGACCCTCCCACCTTGCCAGATCCACTGCTAGCCTTTGAAAAAAGCCTGGTTCTACATTGGTGGCGTAGACAGAACCCAACAGTAGTGTTTCTCCCCCTGCCATACAGACGTTAGCAAGAGCATATACTAACATACTATTTGCCAGCAGATTAGGCTTTACGGTCTATCGAGTCTGCTCGAACCTCAGATCCCTAGTTGGGTGCCGAGGCCCTCCCCCCCTTTTGTTCCAGAAACCCCTATCATCCATCCCCACCCCCCTGGGACAGGCCATCATCTGATACATCCACTTTCTGTGTCTGTCCCACCCTCTCTTGAAGCCCTCCACTGTGTCTCTGAACCAGCTCGCCAGGCAGTGCATTCCAGGGTCCACCACCTCTCAGGTGAAAACCTCCTCCTTTCCTCCTCACCCTTCCACCTTCCAACTTCAAACCATGCCTCTGGTGATACCTCCTGCTTTAGTCTAAAGATCCCTCCATGTTTACCCTATTTATTCCCTTGAGGTACTTGAAGACCTCAATCATGTCCCCCGCTTCCTCTCCTCCAATGAAAACAGGCAGAGCTCCTCAAGTCTGTCCTCATATGTCAAATCCCCTAGCCCTCATATCATCTTAGTTGCCCTCCTCTGTACCCTCTCCAGGAGCTGTATGTCCCTCTTCAAGTGTGGTCTCCAGTACTGTACACAGTACTCAAGGTGTGGTCTAACCAGTCCATTGTACAGTGGCAGAATCACTTCCTTGCTCTAGAGGTGATCCCCCTTGATGCATCCCAACATCCTGTTTGCCTTGCTAGCCGCCTCCTGCACTGCTCAGAGTTATTCATACATGCATCCACCATGACCCCTAGGTCTTTTTTCCTGTTGAGGCCTCCAGCCCTCCCAGGGTGTATCTGTGTTTAGGGTTTCCTGCCCAAGATATAACACCTGCACTTGGTGATATTGAAATTTAATTTCCATGTGAGCCCAGCTTTCCAGGGTGTCCGGTCCCTTGCAGGGCCAACCTCCCCTCTTCTCCTCAACTTCTGCTCCCATCTTGGAGTCATCAGCGAAGAGACTCATTTCATACCCTATACCCTTCCTGATGTCCGATATGTATGCATTAAACAGGATCGGACCCAGGACCGAGCCCTGCGGTACCCCACTACCAACCTCTCTAGGGTTCAAGAGCACCCCACAGACCACTACTCTCTGGGTGCATCCAGCTAGCCAGTTTTCAATCCATCTGACCATCAAAGGGCCTACTCCCAACCCCATCAGTTTCTCCACCAGACCATTGTGGGGGACAGAGTCAAACGCCTTGCTGAAGTCCAAGAATAATGCATCCACAAGCTTTTCCCTGTCCAGTTCTGATGTTACCCATTCGTAGAACTCTACAAGATTGGTTTGACATGATCTACCTGGCACAAACTCACGTTGCTGACTATCCAGACCTCCCACCTCCTCCAAGTACACCCCCAATCGTTCCTTTAGTATACTCTACATTAATTTTCCCACCACCGAGGTCAAACTGATGGGTCTATAGTTATGTGGTACTTCCTCGGCCGCCCCTTTTATGGATTGGCACCACATGTGCCTCACCAATCTAGGTACCCTCCCTGTCAGTGACCTGTTGAAGAGTTCCGACAGGGTGCCGTCAGTATGTCCGCCAATCCCATAGTACTCGGATGAATGCCATCCAGCCCAGGAGATTTGTCTTTCTTTAGGGCCTTGAGGGCTAACCACACCCTTTACGGAGATAGCATCATCTGTCCCTCCACCTTACTGGCCTTTTTATCCTTATCCTGATGTGACACCCTGGGGTACCTCTCTCTCCTCCCTCTTGCTCCATTTCTGTTGCTCCCTGATCCCACTCACTGCCGCTTCTATCCCCATCGTGGCCTTGCTTTGTAGATATCCCATTCCTCCTAGTGAACACAGAGGCAAAGTACTAAGTAAATACCTCTGCCTAGTCCCTCGCCTCTTCCACCCTCCTTCTGATCTCAATCTGCTGAGATGGCCCTTAGTTTTCTCCACTCCCCAATGCACCGGAAGAACCCCTTTCCCCTCCATGTATCCCCTGTGCCAGCCACTGCTCTTTACTGGACTTTGCCCCCCTCACCATCCAGGTACTTTTCTAGATGCAAGATGGTACATTTCCTTATCCCTATCCCCTCTTGTTGTTTTATATTTTTTGTAGGCTGCCTTCTTTTCTCTGACTGCTACCTGAACCTCACTGGACCACCAGCATGGTTTATGTAACCTTGCTCCCTTACATTTCACCTTAGCGTAGGTCCTGACTGCCTCATGAAGTCCCCATTTTATGACCTCCCATCTCCTTTCCACATTTGTCATTGATGTAATCCCCTTCAAGTGATCCTTGAAAATACCTCCCATGCCTACAAAGTTGGCCCAACTGAAGTCCACTGCCAGTGTCCTAGATCTCACCCCCTCTCTCCCCATGCTTATTTGAAACCAGATCAACCCATAGAGTCCACAAATGAGTCAATAACCTCCACCTGGTTGCCCTTTGGTATCCAGATTGACACACCCCAGCTTTGAATGAAAAAGAGGAAGATACCCACATTCCCCCCATAAAAGAGGCAGTCCTACATGCCTCATTGTTGGAGAAATGGGTCTCTTGTATAAGTACAATATTTCCTTTCATCCGACGCACCTCAGTCTGTATCTTCCTGCGTTTGAGGATTGACTTCAGCCCATTAATGTTGCATGTGACTATCTTAATTCCAGAAGTCATTAATACAGTGTATTACATCTCTACCTGCACCTGAACTAAATTGTGCACATCCAGAACCAACTATTTTAACTTTTTTAACAAACAGCTTAACCCCAAAACCTATGGGAAAACCCTCCTCACTTCCCCTCCTCCTCCCTAGCTTCAAAACAAACACCCTCCATTGCGTACACCAGAGGAAGCAACAGAACCACCCAAGACTCTCCTCGAGCAGCCCCAGACAGATCTCTGCCTCCCACTGAGATCACCCACCCAACGTCTCTCCACTTCACACAGTCAGCCATGGTAAGAACTCCCGCCCTTCAATCCCCCTGTAACTGCCCACATTGCATCATTTCAGAACCGCTTTCACCTCTGTGGAAAAAACAGACTCATAAAAGCCCACCCAAACAACAAGAATAGGCAGAAAATATTGATGTGTAGAACTGATTTGCAAAGGGCAAAATATTATCACAACTCAATCAGTCATTCTAGCTAATAGTCCAAGAAAAAAAAGGAGTTGATGATGATGAATTGCATGTTCAGGAAAATGGAACAGAGTCACCTTTGAAGCTATCTATATGTAAAAATGATAAAAGGAAAAGCCTATAAACATAATACTGCATCACATTGGCCCGTCGGTACCCACGTCCCCAGACATGGTCAGGAAGTAAAGTTCCAGAACTCTTCTTCAGTGTATTGTATGCCCACGGGCAAGCACTTTACAAAGTCTGGGAGATCCCACGGCTCATATCACCGCCTCAAGACCATCCATGTGGATGGGTTGATTATCTTCGAACATACAGTGCTCCGAGAAAATAAGAGCTCCAGAAATGGAAGGGCCAGATCAAATACAAACACATTTTAAGTAAATTCAAGTACCTACTGCCTGGGCCTTCCCCCATCTGGCCTCCTCCTCGGTAATCCACTTCTCGGCTTCTTTGGGGCATAGAAAGACTGGAGGGGCCTGCCCTGGGCGATCAATTTGCAGGCGAGCTGAGTATCTGAATGCAAAAGACCAGCCAAGGTTGTACAGTTTGGCCTTGATTAGGGAGAAACTCTGCCTTTTATTCTGCAGAGCCATGCTGAAATCTTGGTAAATAAACAATTCTCAGATGAAATTGGACCCATCTGCTTTGCCTTTTGCAGCATTTTTTCTTTATCTTGAAAGCAGAGTTATTTTCTCAAGCAGTGTCTGGCTTTTTCCCCTAGTTTAGGCGGTCGCCCCACATGATGCACATGCTCAATTTCAAAGATCTCAAGGTCACTAGGGAGGCCCAGTTGAGCCACCAGCCATTTCTGTAGGCCTACCGCTACATCTCGACCCTCCATGGCCTCCGGCAATCCAATGATGCAGAGATTAGAGCACCTCAATCTATTTTCTTGGTCATCAATTTTGGCCATCAGCTCCTCCAACAAAGTTTTCATGCTGTTCCTCTCCGCCGACACCACCGATAATGAGTCTTCTAAAGAGCTCACCCTATGCTCGAGCTCTGCAATCTGCGTGGAGTGTGTGGCCGAGGTTTCAGAGAGACCCGTTACTATGCCCTGGAGATGGGTGAGTTGGGCAGTAATATTTACAAATCCTGCTTTCATTTCATGCTGCATCTGCAACAGAGTGGTAGGTACACCTGCTAGAGAATGAGTGAGCTAATTCATTTCGGGGCCATCTGACCCGCTTGGCTCTTCCATGGGTACGGCCCTCTGCTCCTCACTATTCCTCCTGTGTCTTGGCAGTTTAGCAGCATCAAACTGAATTTTCCCTTGGTGGCTTTTCTGTTTTGTGGATGCCATAGGACCCAGGAACTCCATGAAGTTGTTTTAGGAGGTGAAATCTTTCTGTGTCGGCTAGAATAGGCAGTTTATTATTATTTGCCCGAGGAGCTCGCTAACACACGTCTGCCATCTTCGAGAGTTAGCCACGCTCCCCCATAAAAGGGGCATGGTTAGCTAAAAAAGACACTGAAGCTGCTTTTAGGCTGCTACGAGTGCACCCAGAGGATTGGGATTTGTTAGGTTTTTGCATGAATGGCCTATTTTATTTTGGCAAAGCCATGCCAATGGGATGCTTGGTGGCATGCACCACTTTTGAGACATTCAGCATCTGGCTGCAATGGGTTTTCAGGTTTCAGTGTGGACACAGAGCAGTTATTCATTACTTGGATGATTTCCTTCTGGTGGAAGAGGGAGAAGAGGGAGCAAGCTGGATGTTTGGGGAGTTCAGGGAGATGTGCAGACAACTAGGTGTAACATTAGCAGCTGACAAAACTGAAGGGCCAAGTCAGTGCCTAGAATTCCTGGGAATTGAGATAGATCCCAGAGCAGGTGTGTTTAAGTTACCAATGCAAAAGGTAAGGGCTTTTGGGCAGTGTGAAGGGCCGGAGAAGGGTACCATTACAGGTGGTGCAGCAGCTGCTGGGACATTTTAATTTTGCATGTCATGCAATTGCCCCAGGGTGAGCGTTTACATGTTACCTTGCTAGGGCAACAAGGGGGGGCCACTAAGTCCCACCACTGGGTCGATATCACAAGAGGGGTGAGGGAAGATTTGGAGGTATGGGAGGATTTCTTGCAGAATTATAGTGGTGTAACCTTTTGGCAGGAGGACTGGGTATTTAATATGAATCTGGAGCTTTATACAGATGCGGCCAAGGGACTAGGGATGGGGGCCTATCTTAGAGGACAGTGGGTCTCGGAACCATGGCTGGATGAATGGGTACAGAAGGGCCTGACACAAGATATAGCATTCCTGTCAATTTTTTCATGTGGGTAGCTATAGCTGTATGGAGGGCAAGGTTGTGCAATCAGAAGGTGATGTTTTGGTACAACAATAGTGTGGTAGTGGATATTTTGAATAAGGGGGGCTATATCAGAGACAGTCATGTAGGTTTTGAGGCAATTGGTGCTGCAGGGTTTGAGGTTGAATATATGCTTTACAGCTAGACATATATAAGGGGTGCTGAACATGGTGGCTGACAGACTCTCCCATCTACAGCTGGACAGATTTCGCACCAGGAGCAGACAGCAACAGAACAACGATTCCAAAACACACATGTGGAAAATTGATTGGAGGGAGCTGAGTTTTTGTTTCACAACTCTTGGTCAGCAAGGACCCTGAGGACATTTGAGGGGTCTTGGAGAGTTTTCAAGGCCTTTTGCATAAGTCAAGACATGGAGGTAAATGGGATAATAATGGACGAGCAGGTGGCTAAATTTGTAGTCAACATGTGGAGAACTTGGGGAGCACATTCGATGATGGGAGTACACCTGGCAGTCATAGGATGGGTCAGTAACTTGCGCAGGTAGGGGGACCTGGGCAAGGGACAGTTGTTAAAAAGAATGATGCAGGGCTGGCAGAGACTAAGAGGGAAGGAACCAGATAGAAGGTGGCCAATCACGGAAGTGCTACTGGAAAGACTTACAGGGGTACTGCCTAGGGTGTGTTATTCTTGGGGCTGAAGCAACGTTATTTGGGTCTATTTTTACAGTAATGTTTCATGGGCATTCTGAGTCAGTGAGGCACTGGGGTGGGGGGGTGGAGAAGGGGACCTGCAGTGGGAAGAGACACATACGCAGGGCGACAGAGTGGACCTGCTACTGCAGAGGTCCAAAACAGACCAAGTAAGGTGAGGGGTGACGATTACTCTTCAGAGAAATCCAAGGTCAGCGATTTGCCTGATTCAGGCCCTGTTTGCTTATGCAGCAGTTAGGATTATCAGTGCGGGATCACTGTTTAAACATAGGGATGGTTCACACGTAATGGGGTGACAACTGGTGGTGGTGATGAAAAAAGGGATGGAGTTTCTGGGGGAAGACACGGGGGGCTATTCCTCACACTCATTTAGGATAGGCATGGCATCAGAGTTGGTAGCAAGTGGGGGGTCCTCAGAGGAAATGAAGAGGGTAGGCAGATGGATGTCAGATAGTTACAGGACGTATATAAGAAAATTTGAATGATTGACCATCTTTTTGCTTTGTTTTGCAGGGTGAGACCAATGGACTTTGAGAAAGAAAAAAAAAAGAGAAGGATGAAAGATGATGGGGGGGGGTGCTAGGAGGAGAATAAGGGTTGTTGAGACACTGTCACTAATATTTATCTTCACTTGGTCACAGATCTTGGGGAATGACTAGAGATCTGGATCTGCAGCCATTCTTTTATTTACTGGACAGAACACAGAGCAGCATTGAAAGCAGGGGAAACCAAATGTACCAGGAGTGGAACAGTTTTCGAATACAGTGGAAGGGTCTGCAATAGATACGATGGGTGAAATTACTTCCATTACTAGAAGATATGCAGACAACGAGACCAGAGCCACATTCACCAATAATACGTCTTGGGGCAACCATTTAGGAACCAGGCCCAGACTGCATATTTTCTTTCAAATAAAAGAGGATATTAGAACAAAAAAAGAAAGGTGGCCTAATGTAAAGGTGATATGGTTGAAAATGTTGCCACCACACAGGGTGTGGCGTTATGCTAGGAATCACAAGGCCATAGAGGGAGCCCGAAGAAGGATGAATGCGAGAGTAGGGAATTTGTTTAGGGCAATGGGAGGGGAAAGCATGCAACACAGAGGAATAGAAGAGGGAGCTCATATTTATACAGGTCAGACAGTGTAAACTTTTTGGGTTTGGGCATTGACCTATTCAATGTGGAGTTGGGGACAGTGCTAGAAAAATGAAGGCAGAAGGCTACCTAAGACAGGGAGGAAAAAGAGGAAGAGCTGAGGGAAGCCCACCATCCTGTGCAAGCTGGAGGTCTTTTGGTGGAAAAGGGAAATGGGGAGAGGGGAAATAAATGGGAGAGAGAGAAGAACCTGACATGGGTGTACACCAAGGCTGGGGGTCAGACTACTCTGGGTGTATGCCCAGGGGAGCTATGGAGGAGGGGTACAGATGTATATCTGAACTCACCCAGCAAGAAAAATAAAAAATGCAGACAAGGACCCCAGATGTACATCTGGGGGAGAAGACGAACAATATAATGTTGCTATAAAACATGTTGATGTGAAATTTGAAGAGATGAGAGGGCTATGATTATGATGATTTATGGCAGTGGTTCTCAAACGGTGAGGCCAGCCTCCCAAGGGAGGCCCCAAATTGTTCCAGGGGAGGCCCAGTCAAGTCTGAGAATGTACAGTATTTAAATTTTAAAAGTTTTGGCTGTTTTGTGTGAAACGATAAAACAAATTAAATATGGATAACTGCAGGTGAATTTCTTTACTTATGCATAAATATTTGACAAGGAAGCTCCCTTTGAGCCAAAGCTTGTTTATAGGTATGTATTTATATGTACATTAATGCCTGGGGAAGGCATGCTGAATCAAGGCTTGTTTCTACAATAGGTATTTATATACAATTTAGTGACTGGGAAAGGCACACTGAGTCAAGGCTCATTTCTATAGTAGGTATTTATATGTAAATTAGTGACTGGGAAAGGCACAGTGATCCGATGCATATTTTCAGGTGTGACCTGAGGTAAGGGTACAGGAAGTTGCTTAACAACAGGGTAAGAGAGGGGAGAGATGAAGTGGCTAGGTTTGGTTGTTCCGGATAGAGAGGAAACAGAGTAACAAGTGCCCAAGAGTCAGAAAAAAGGAGTGACAAGTACAACCTGGGGTGCCGGGTTAGGGGTGGGGAGCAATAAGTTGAATAAAAAGAGAATATACTCAGTCAACTTTATTAGTTTCACTTTATTCCTGGTGTACTGTGCAAAGTAGGATTTATTTTATTCTGTGGGGAGGCCCAAGATTTTTTTCCAAATTTGGGGGAGGCTCAAAATCTTTTTCATGGCTTGGGGGGAGTCTCACTATCACAAAGTGTGAGAACTAATGGGATGGAAATTAAAGAATATTAGTTTGTAAATACAGGGAAGATTTAATAAATGTATTGCTGACTGAGCAACCAACTAACAGTGGGTGGCGAATTTATTGGGAAGGGGATCTGGGGACAAAAATTAGCAAGACATCACGGCACAGACATTCATTTTCTTCTTTTAAGGGGCATAACATTAATCTTATCATTCAAGCCTGGCGGGTATTAACATTAATACCGCCAAATCCCCTCCCCCTCGCTTTCCCAGTTTCACCTTTTCAAAACCACAAAACTTAAAGTACTGGTTTCCAGGATCTATTTGCAGTTGCAGATATCTGCTAATTTGAAGTTAGCACCTACTAAGTTGTGAGTATGTTTATTTAAATTTTTCAAAATGATTTTTGTACACTGTTTCTTTAAATTATTGTACAATGTGGTTAAAAGCACTTTAAATTCAAGTCTCCTCTGGCATGCTGGAGGTCTGAATCCAAGCACGGAGGAAGGAGACTACTGAAGACTACAGGAAGTTCCTGTCCCAGAACAGGAAGGGCGAGAGTTGTAAGAGCACATAGGCAGTAGGAAAGTAAGTGTAAAAATACATAGAGGGAGGAGACAGTAAGCATACAAAGCAACAGGACAGGGGACACAAAATAAGTCAAGATGGAAGTGGTGCAGTGCAATGGCTGTGGGGCAGCAGTGTTCTGGGAGACGTTCTGGAGGTTGCGATGCTGCCCTGTTTGCAGGCACCTCTGGTCTGAGGGAGGAGGTTGCCCATCTCCAGGCTGACCTGGCTAGGATTAGTGAAACCTCTTCCCCCACCCAAGGACCACCAGGACCACAGCCGCTACCTCGGAGGTTGGCAAGAAAGAGGATCTGTTGGACCAAGGTGGGCTCAGGGAGGGAGAGGGTGGTGGAACAGAGGTGCATCCCTCCAGTTGTATCTCTCCACAATTCATATGCTGTTCTGGTGAAGAGTGGTTCCTCTATGGAGGCACCTGCAGTGGAGACCAAGGAAGATGCTGGGAACCTCCACAAAGGAGACCCACAGGAGGGTGACATGAGACCCCACAGGGAAGAAAACAACTCCTGCTGGGGACTGAATATTAGGGGGTGGAAGGGGGGGACAGGGGATAGGGAGGTAAGGTGCCTGCCTGGCGCCATGGCTCGGAGGGACAGGAAGCGAATCCTCAGGATCGCAGGAGCAGCTGCACGAGGAAGGGAGCTGGATGTCATTGTCCACCTAGGGACAAATGACCTGGCTGTGAATGGGATCACAGCAGTGCAAGAGGAGTTTGTAGAGTTGGGGAGGGGCCTTAGACAAGTAGCATGTACAGTAACCTTCTCGGAGGCACTGCCTGTCTATGGCAAGGATGATGCTAGGGTTGATATACAAGGTGGGGTGGAAAGGATGAAAAAGGATTAGACAAGGTCGGAGGAATGGTCAAATATATGGCAGCTCAGATTCAGTGCAAAGAAGTGCAAGGTAATGCATCTGAGAAGTTTAAAAGACATGTTAGTACATTAGGTGCAGCCAAAAAAAGAGCAGCAAAGGACATGGTTACCCATGAAGCAGAATGGGTGTTACAGGTGTGGCAACTGTAAATTCTGTTCAGTAGTGAAACAGACTAAGAATTATGTAAACCCCAAAACAAAGAGAACCATTAAAGTGAGGGGCTTTATCACCTGTGCAACTGAAGGGGTAGAGTATATGGCCATGTGCTCATGTGGGAGCTTCTATATTGGTAAAACAAAAAGAAAATTGAAAGAGCACATCGGGGAACATCTGAGAGCAATTACTGTTAAAGACCCCAGAAATGCATTAGTGAACCACAGGGAAAGAGTCAGTAATGTGAAGGAACATAATTGGTCTTTTATGGGAATAGAAAAAACAATAAAAAGCCTAAGGGGTGGTGACTATAATAATGTTCTCCTGAAAAGGGAACAATATTGTATTTTCTCTACAGAGGCATCAGAGAAACCAGGCTTAAACGACAGAATCAATCTGAAACCTTTTCTCAAGAAATAAAACATTCCCTCTACTCACTCGTTATTCTGGTTTAGATCTAGTGATATGAATGAAGACCATAATATGTATCCAAATTTAATAAGACATTCTGATACCAGTGAGAATGATCAGTCTGCGTTTGTTTAATTTTAACAAATTTAAGCTTAACCTCCATATGTATTCTTTTTTATAGATGTTTATGGCTGGGACCCAGACTCCATCGTGGATCCTCAAGGGAAACCATGTGTAAATATGAGGAGCATACAGATTGGTGCTTAGTCCAGAAGTGGTATAAGTAACAAGTTAAAGTTAAAAAATAAGAAATGAAATGAAATAAATATAGCATAGTATAAATGTGTAAAGTGATAATATATAAGCTTATGTTTCTAAAAAAGTGTATATTGGAATTGTTAATGAAAGGCCAAATATTTAACAGTGTAAATTACTCTTTTTTAGGTGTTTGGTTTGGGGTTTCGAGAATAAGTCATTTTTAAAGAGGAACAGTTTGTGTATAGAAACACTGTCACTTTAAGATTCACCTTATTTATTACTTGTTGGTGTAATAGATTGCTATCCTATGAGTAAGCGCCAGGGGACATGAAACGCATAAGAAAGCTTCAGTACCTTGTAGAGAGGGGGACAGCTTACATGGAGGCTGAAAGCTGAAAAGCTGGAGCGTGCTGTGTTTGTGCACTTTAAAATAAAGAACAGCACTGTGTTTGCACCTTGGATTAAGTTTCTGCTTCCGTTTTGTGGGCTGAGTGGAACACACGTCTTAAGAACTTTACTGAACTATTCTACAACTGTGAGTAGCCAATGCCGGCAAATCCTTTTGTTTTCATTCACTTGCTGTTTTCAGCCAGGCACGGCAACCTGGGTGCAGGCCTGTGAACTTTCACCTAGCATGTATGGTAACCTTCTTGAGGTATGCCTGTCTATGGCAAGGATGATACTAGGGTATTCTGCACCATGAGATTCAATGAATGGTTGAAAAACTGGTGTGGAGCTCAGGGTTTTGGCTTCATTGGGGACTGGGGAGCCACCTGGAGGGATGCAGGCCTATACTGGCGCGATGGTCTGCATCTGTCTAGGGGAGAACCAGGATCCTAGGTGATAGGTTGAAATGCTTCATTGGCAAGCATTTAAACTAGCCAAGGGGGAAAGCACTGAAAAGAAGAAGGGAAATCCCAGCCTTCCCCCACAAAACACAGTAGCTGGAGAGGTAAACACCAAGAAAGAGAAGTTAGTAGGGAGCAGGACAGGGGTAAATGCAGAAAAAGGCAGTAAGGAAGGGATGGGGCTAAAAGGGGTAAAGCCATCAAAAAATGGAAGGTGGTGAGTACCAATGCCCACAGTCTGTGTAACAAGTTCCCTGAACTAGTGGCTGTGACAGGGTGCCTCCTGTCATGAGTAGGGTCTCTGGCATTCTTAACCCCCATTTAGATCTGGAACATATTGATAGGCTTGAGGAAAAAGGGGCACGAGAGTGCTTGCACAGCAAAATAAAATGCTGTCATGTTAATAATTAAGGCAATAAAATAAAGGAATAGTAACCCCTCCTTATTACTGTCCACTTGCTCTGCTGTTCTCTGTCCAGTGGCTCTAAGAGAAAACAGAAAAATAAAAGAAACAAAAGCCACTATGAAAAGCATTTAGCAGCTTTTGCTGCTTTGATTACTAGTATGCCCTGATTTGAGAGAAACAGCGTGTGTCATGCTAAGGGCATGCACACGAAGTGGGAGCCTGAACAGAAAGCGCAGGTGGCACTTTCTTTATGCAGGTGCCCGTGCAGGAAATAGAATAAATAATGTAAAATATTGGCGAGAGGAGAGAGAGAGAAAGAGGGAAATAGTTTTAAAATAGGAGAGCACTTGCTCCTGGAGCTCTCTGTACCTCTCGGTTGTTTTGCAGCATGTGGAGAGAATCGGGTGGCTGGCAGGATGCCAGTGTTTAGGTCAGCCACCCGAGGGTATTTATATTCAGGCAGTTTACAGTGGCGGTAGGGTAGTTGTAAACCCTTTAAGCCAGGAGTGTCCAATAAAGGAAGAAAGCTGTCAGGCTGCAATTTCTGCTGCCGCTTCCGCTTTGGGATATTTTAGATCACTCATGGAGTTCTCAGATACGGAGGCATGTCTGCTCCTCCCTGGTTGTATACACTCAGTTAACGGCTGTGAACTAAGCATTTCTAAAACGCTGCAGCTACAGGAATGAAAAAAGCCTTTAAACTAAGGCAAGAGCATGTTTTCTCCGCTCGCTGTCTCTTACAGTAAACTGCAACACTCACTTTCCCTATCAGCTTCCCAGTGCTAAAAATAGTGCTTTGAAAGGCTAATGATTTCCCAATGAAATTACAGGTAGTAGTATTTTGTAACAGGGGGATTACCAGAAAGCCTGATATTTGTGTAAAATGCTGTCCTGTTGCACATTATAAATGACTAGAATTTAAAAGGACAGAAACGGCCCTACATGCTAATGCCTCATGTTTAAATGGGCTAAAATGAAAAGTCAAGCCGACGGCGTGAAACCTGCAGCCGTGACCCTTGAGAGAGCTAGCCTTACTGCTCTATATTAAGTTACCATGCTGTTTGGGCTTACTAAGATAACTTAGCAGATATATTCATGATGCTTAAATTTTGTTTTACTAAAATACTGTCTGAATAAAAGAGAATGCAAACTTAGACAGTCTGACCTGTGCTGTAGAAAGGCTCCTGTGAAATGAACCTGTTGCTATAGGGAAGCAGCAGCCCCTAGTGGCCTATATTTATACAGACTCTAGCTTCTTTGATTATTGATAGAGGGAGGAGTCTAAATCAATTAAAGCTAATTATGTAAGAAAGAGCATTTTACTGACTAGGATTGTGTATAAGAATGCCATAAGTACATTAGAATGTTTGATTCTCTCAAACCCGCTTAGAACAACTTTTTGTTTTTGTATATGTATGGGTTGTGAGCCATAGAACCTTCAAAAGTATTATATACAGCTTAAATTGATGTCACATGACAGTGATGTAATTAGTCAAAGTATGTAAAAGTCTAGCAGTAGTGACAGAAAGATAGGTACGGTGTCAGTATAGAGCTGGCAGCGCGAGGTGTAAGACCTTAAGTTGAGAATGCATGTGTCTACACCCTAGAAAGCACTGATGTTATTGAACTAATGACAAATGTCTTATTTTCTGTTATGGATGATGATCATTTTATGACAAAATATAATAAAATGATAAATGCCAACCTGACATTTTTTATGCACGAATGAAGTTGCCTGCCTGCAAATTTGTACCCTGAACATCGATCCCGCTACAATGGCCTTGATGGAAGAGGGATGCCTGGATATTGTGGCAGTCACTGAAACATGGTACACAGAGAACCATGCCTGGGATGTCAACATACCAGGATACACAATCTACAGGAGGGACAGGGTGGGTAAAAGAGGAGGAGGAGTAGCTCTCTATATAAGGGAAGTGATTAAAGCAACAGAACTAAAGAGTAAACAGGAAGTTGATGAGTCACTATGGGTCACCCTGGAACAGGAAATGGCACCACAATCCACATGGGGGTTATGCACAGACCCCCATCTCAGGGGGAGGAAATGGACAAGGAAATGATAGAAGGCATCCTTAAAATGGCAGAAAAAGGGGAGATATTGTTGATGGGTGACCTGAATATGCCAGATGTTAACTGGAGTACCTTTGCTGCAGGCTCATCGAAGAGCAGGGTGATTCTTGATGCCCTACAGGGGGCATGCCTCAGACAGCTAGTGTTGGAACCCACTCGGGAGGGAGCAATCTTAGACCTGGTACTCTCAAATGGGGAAGGAGAAAGGATCTCAGATTTAGAAGTAGGTAGCCATCTGGGAACAAGTGACCACCAAACAGTGTGGTTCACAATAAACACAGCCATATAGTCAAGCCATACAGAAACAAGAGTATTGGACTTTAAGAGGGTTGACTTTGGGAAAATGAGAGAGTGCCTCAGAAAAGCACTAGCAAATGGGCAAGAAGGAGGGGTGGATGAACAATGGGGAATAATCAAAACAGCCATCACAGAGACAACAAGCCTTTGTGTGAAGCAAATCAACAAAACAAAACAAAGGAAAAAAAACACTATGGTTCTCAAAAGAGGTGGATGGGAAGGTTAAGGAGAAAGGGATAGCATTCAGGAAATATAAGGAAACACAGAAGGAGCAGGACAGAGAACTTTGTCAGTTAAAGCAGAAGGAGGCAGAGAAGGCAATCAGAATAGCAATGGCACAAACTGAGGAAAAGATAGCCTACTCTGTTAAGAAGGGGGATAAAACCTTTTATAGGTACATCAGGGAATGAAGAAAGACAAAGGGAGGGATACAGAGACTTAATAAAGGGGAAGGAATGTGGGCAGAGGGTGACAGTGAAAAAGCAGGGATACTGAACGAATATTTCTGCTCAGTATTCACAATGGAAGAGGAGGGGGAGGTACCTAAACCAAATAAGAGAAACACTCTGAATAGGGGGGTCAATACCAGTCCATTCACAGAAGAAAGGGTTTTGAAAGAACTCTTGAAACTGAGGGTGGACAAAGCAATGGGGCCTGATTGGATTCACACCAAAATTCTAAAAGAACTAAGGGTAGGACTAGTAACACCACTGACTACTCTCTTTAACAAATCTTGGGCAGATGGGGTGGTACCTGAGGACTGGAGGAGGGCAGATGTGATTCCACTTCATAAAACTGGGAGTAGGGCAGAGGCAGGAAACTAAAGACCTGTTAGTTTGATCTCAGTGGTAGGGAAAATGATGGAATCACTTCTGAAGGAAAGAATTGTTGAGTACCTAGAGGCCAGTGGGGCACAGGACCCAAGGCAGCATGGTTTCACAGCAGGAAGGTCATGTCAGACGAATCTAATAGATTTCTTTGACTGGGTGACCAAAGTAGTAGACCAGGGAGGGGCTGTGGATATGTCCTACCTAGATTTTAGCAAGGCATTTGACACAGTCTCACACAAAAGATTAATACACAAGTTAGTCAGCCTGGGAGTGGGTCCCAAGGTGGTAGCCTGGATAAAAAACTGGCTGGACAACAGGATGTAAAGAGTAATAGTAAACAGAGTCCACAGTGAAGAAGGAATGGTAACTAGCGGGGTACCGCAGGGTTCAGTACTTGGACTGATCCTCTTTAATGTCTTTATAAGTGACATTGGAGAGCTCCTGGAAGGAAAAATATGTCTCTTTGCAGATGACACAAAGATCTGCAACAGGGTTGATACACAAGGTGGGGTGGAAAGGATGAAAAGGGACTTGACAAGGTTGGAGGAATGGTCAAATATATGGCAGCTCAGATTCAATGCAAAGAAGTGCAAGGTAATGCATCTGGGAAACAAAACCCAGAGGAAGAGTACACAATAGGGGTGAGATAATAACAACAAAAATCGAAAGAGACCTAGGAGTAATTATATCAGATGACCTAAAGGTGGGCAAGCAATGTAGAAGGCAGTAAGGAGGGCTGGGGATACTGGGATGCATAGGAGAGGCATCAATAGTAGAAAATAGGAAGTTGTTATCCTCTGTACAGACAGTTGGTGAGACCCCATGTGGAGTACTGCATGCAATTCTGGAGACCCCAACTCTGCAAAAACATAGACAGAGTGGAGGCTGTTCAGAGGAGGGCAACCAAAATGGTGCAGGGTCTGCACCAGAAGACATACCAGGAGAGACTAAAGCAGCTTAATATGTATACCCTTGAGGAAAGGAGGGAGAGTGGGGACATGATAGAAACTTTCAAGTATCTCAAGGGAATTAACAAAGTACAAGAGGGTAGCATCTTTCAGAAAAAGAGATGTACTAGAACAAGGGGGCACAATTTGAAGATAGAGGGGGGATGGCTCAGAGGTAATGTTTGAAAGTATGGAACAGCCTTTCTGAGGAGGTTGTGGAGTCAGGAACAGTGGGAGAATTCAAGAATGCATGGGACAGACATAAAGCAATGCTAGTGGGAGGTAGGAGGAAGTAAGCTGTTGATTAACTAGAATCTGCAGCTTATCCATAGAGAAATGGGCTGACCAGGTGGGCCAAGCGGTCCTTATCTGCCGTCAAATTCTATGTTTCTGTGTTTTGACAAAGCCAGAAGGTGAAACTGGTCAAGGTTCTCAGCTGGCTTTAAATACCATCACTAGCTAGGTAAATGTGTTTTTACATATTTATGATATATCAGTGCACTTTATGGAATTGGACTGAATAAAGTAATTGAGTTATCCAAGTCTGGTGCCAACATTGTTAGTTTCTGTTGGTTTATGTTCAGCCAGGCACACACCTTGCTAGAGTGTGGAGTGGTGTTTTTGATGTATCAGATTCAGTAAACTAGCCAGCTCTTTGCTTTGATTGTAGCACAGTGGGAAGGCCTCATGTCTCTTCCTCATGTTTGCTGGCACACCCTTATTTATTTTGCAAGCCTTAGCAGCATGACATACTTCGTTGGTTCCTCTTATCCCGCTCTCTGCTTTGTGTTCACAAATATTAACCTCCAATTTTCACCCCTCCCAGTTCCCTCACCTCACCCCCACTTTAAACCCTTTCCTTATCTCTCTCTCTCCCCCACACATCACCCAGCCCTGCCCTATCACCTACTTACGTAACCCTGGTAGATTCCTATCCAATCCCACCCTCTGACTACTCAACCCCCTTATTCTGTCACCTCCTTTGTCTCTGCCTCCACCCTTCCCCTGCTCTCATCTATTCTGTCCTCCCCCTCCTTTGGTCACTACCACTTCTGACCCTCCATAACTCTACCTGCATGCTCTAAAGCTCAGCTACCACTATAAATTTGCTTGTCCACCTTAGGTATGCTCTTAGTACTGTTGCAATAAAGCTGACGTCTCCTACCTCATGTATTTTAACTCTACTTGCTTTAATCTGTATCTGTATGTACCATAATATACTTGCCTGCTGTATATATCCCTATCTGTTTTGTAATATCTACATACCTTGTCTATTGCCTTATGATGTGGAACCTTTGTAAACGAGCTTTTAGCTCAAAGGTGTCATCCGAGATTCCAATAAATAAGTAAATAAACAGTGTAGACCCAGATACATCCTTGAGGGTGAGGGAGGTAGAGAAGACAATAAAATAAGATGCAAAAGTACAGTACATTGACAGTTGTGCAAACACTATTCGGTACCTAATAATAAAATACAAACAGAATAAGGTGCAAAAGTATAATAAATTAACAGCTGTGCAAGCAACAATACTCAGTACCTAATAATACAGTACAAACAAAATAAGGCACAGAAGTACAGTAAATTAACAGTTGTGTAAACAACAATATCCAGTACCTCATAATACAGTACAAACAAAATAATGTGCAAAAGTGTAGTAAATAAACAGTTGTCTTAACAACAATATTCAGTACCTAATAATGCAACATAAACAAAATAAGGTGCAAAAGTACATTAAATTGACAGTTGTGTAAAGAACAATATTCAGTACGTAATAATACAGTACAAACAAAATAAAGTACAATACATGAACAGTTGTACAAGCAACAATATTCAGTACCTAATAATATAGTACAGACAATATAAGGTGCAAAAGTACAAAGAGAATAATGGATAGCTTACTGTGCATTACAAGGGAGTAATTATGTCCCCAGAACCTCGAGATGGAATTACCCCATGTCATGCACAGTAAGGTATTAATTATTTTTTTTAATCTATGGATCTGATTTTTCCATTTTTTGTCATGGGCGGTTGGCCACTTCAGTGAAGATTCTTGGTCCTGGCTGACAAGCGCAGTGTCACGTCTTGCCCCACTTCTGAGGCCACCTTCCACCCTCATTCCCACCATAAGAACTGTTTAGAATAATTGGTAAGTAGTCTTACCTTTTCTTTTTTTGGGCATCACAGGTTCAGCCAGTTAATTCCTTTTTTGACCCCCAAGAAGAACCAAAAAAAAAAAAAAGAAACATGGACAATGCAATATGGTCTTGCCGCCATGTTTTTAAAGTTGTTCTGCCCACCCACACAGGAAAAGCGGCCAATCAGGAGGTACACTTAGGACAACACGGGGGGCAGACTTGAGCTTGCGCTGTAGATGTTTGTGACAATAGTATTGTTCAGGTACGGAACAATGGTATTACCATATTTAAACGATACTATTATCACTCAGGAAGTGTGGTATTATCGCTCTGGGAGTGATCCTGTTACCGGAAATTTTTTGTATACTTTACTATCATATTAATTTTGAAATCCATATATTAAAATACATTAACAGTTGCATAAGCAACAATACTCAGTACCTAATAATACAGTAGAAACAAAATGAGGTGCAAAATTACAATGCATTAACAGTCGTGTAAACAAAAATATTTGGTGCAGTGTAATACATTGATGTTGGGGTGAGATAGTTTAACTGTACGTTTGAGTTATTGTGTGGCTCTGGCTTGGGGAAATGGAATGAGATAACTGAAACAAGTCCCTTAGGATAGGAAATTGGGAGAAATCAAGTGCAATTCACTGGTCTGAGCATTCTAGCATAACAACCAAAACAGTGCATCTCTCATGTCAGGACTGCATGGTGAAGCAGCATGCCAAACGATGTAGTAAATAAACTATAGCTGACCTACCTTTTTCCAGGTGATTATATTTGTTATATTTTTCTTAATTGAGTTTTGCATGGTACACAGACTACAATACATAGGTTTCACCAAGCCGCATCAACAACTTCGTTGTCGACATGTGGCACAGTGACATCCCCAATGTCAACAGGCAAAATTTCGCCTGTCTGACAGTGTTTTTTTTGGGGGGGGGCTTTGCACCCGCATGCAGGGAGATGAGTCCCCACCCCCCTTTTCAAAATATCTAACTCCTAGTCAGAGTTGATACGGAAGGGGGGAAATATTAATGAAATTTTGCAGTCGGATACGTTACAGTGACAATATTGAATTCTGTTGAAATTGTCACTGTAATGGATTTCACTGTTATAATGTTGCGATTTTGACAATATATGCAATATATACATGGTGTAATACATAACAAGTGGTATGTGTGAAGCAGAGAACTTGCATTAATCCAGTAATTATATTTTAAACACCTCAACCTTACCTTACATGTGGGGGTCTCTCTTTATTATAGTAGCACACACATTGGCATCTGATAGGCTATATACCATTAAGACAGGATGACATCAGGGGAAGCAGAGTTATTGTAGATTTACCTCATGGTGCCCTTAGGTAATACAGGTGGAGCAATATATAGACCACCAGGGCAAGGGGAGGAGAGAGAGACAGGGAGCTCAGGGAAGACCTTGAAAGGGGAGTGAAGACGGGGAAAGTGGTGGTAGTGGGGATCTGAAACTTCCAGATATCTACTGGGACATTCCAGCAGCCAGGTGCATCAGAAAGCAGGCCCTGTTGGATACATTGCAGGACTGTCTATTGATGCAGCTGGTTGTGGAACCCACCAGATCGGTGGCCATTGTTGATTTTGTGCTCACCAACTCTGAGATAGAGAGTGGAGTGAGGGTAGGGGAGCCACTGGTGTCTAGTGACCATAACTCCATTTGGTTCAGGCTGGCCCTCAGGGCCAGAATGTCTATCAAAAACGGAAGTGCTAGACTTCTGAATAGCAGACTTCTATCAGATGAGGGAGCTGGTTCAAACCAAACTGACCAGGGCAGACAGCAATGGAGGTGTAAAGGAAAGATATGGGCAATTATGTGGATCATTCTTAAGGCAACAAAATCATGCATGAAAATTGTTACAAAACAAAACAGGCACAAAAGACCAATTTGGTTCTCAGGAAGTGTCCGAGAAGCAGTAAAAGCTAAGAAAAAGGCTTTCACCAGGTGCAAAGAAAAGTAAGGGGAGGAGGAGGAGGAATGGGGAGAGTATCAAATAAAAACTGGGGAGCAAAGAGGACAGTCAGGCAGGCAAGGCAGACATGGAACTGCATATTGTGGTGGGGTCAAAGGAGGGGAAAACAATTCTTTGGATACAGTAAGGAAAAAAGGGAGCAAGGAGGGGGTATTGTTAGGGTACAGGGAAAGGGTACTAGAGGAAGATGAACAAACTGCAGCCGTCCCTAATGATTACTGCTGCTCTGTCTTCACAAAGGAAAACAGCGGGTCCCTGTCTGAAGGTGTCATCAAGGTGGCTATATGGAGCATTCCTGAAATGAGGCAGCCAGTATTTATCAGAGAAATGGTTCAGAAGGGGCTTGAGGCCCTAAAGGCAGATAAAGCCCAAGGGCTGGATGGGTGCACCCAAGGGTGCTCAGTGAATTGGCTGTGGAACTGACTGAACTGGTGAAAGACTGCACAAAGACAAATTACAAGACTGGATGCTGTCCATTCACCCTGAAAGGATCACTGAGGTGTCTGTCCTCCCAGACTCAGTCAGAGACTACTCTCCAGTGATCTGTACCTAGTCAAATAAGTTCCCGAAAACACCCCCCCAAAAAAAAATGTCATAAGTAGGCTACTCTGAAAGGGACAACTACCTGCATTCAGGGCCCACCTTGCAAAGTTGGACTGGAGCTTCGTATACTCCACCACTAACATTAATGCTGCCTTGGACTTTTTCATCAACCAATTTAATAAGGTCAATCAATCAAATCAATCTTTATATTACAAGGTGGAACACCCTTGAGCAAGCTCATTTTCAAGGTGGGCCTGGGTGGATACACAAATCAGAAAAGTGTGCAACATATTTGCCTCTCTCAAGAAATGCATAATTCATGGGACAAACACTGGGTGGATCACCCCGTCACTCCACTCCCAGATGCGTGACTGAGACTGCCTATGGCAAAGAACAAAAGCCTCTGGATGTAAAGGGGACATGCAAAATTACAGGGCTACCCGAAACAAATGTAATAAGGCTATAAGGCAGGCTAAGGCAAGCTATTTTAAGGAGCAACAAATTGGGGAGACAGTAAAAAATTCTGGCACAAGCTCAAATATCTCTTGGGCAGAGATGACAAATCCACACCTGTGATGAAAAGTACCAATAGAATAAACACCCTAGACCCACTAAAGACTGCAGAGACTTTCAATAACACCTTTACAGACCTCTCTGCTATCCCTAACCCAAACACCTTCCATATAGCAGACACCCCTGTAATAGAAGACAAACCCATACCCACAGGCAAGTCACATAACCACAGCAACCTCCAGTTCTGCTTCAAACTTATCACTATAACCAACACCATCAAGTATGTTAGACACGTATTGGGTAAAACTAGATTAGGCTTTGACATGACCGACATGAAACTGGTAGCCCTAACACTGAATGAACTGCCCCCCCCAACCAAACTTTTCAGTCTTTCCTGCAGTACTCTCAAGCCCTTCAGTTATGGAAAACAGCTGTGGTTACCACTGTCCACAAAAGTTGAGACCGCACACAGGTTTCCAATTATAGACCAAGATCCATCCTTGCCCCCTTGTCCAAGGCACTGGAATGAATAGTCTCTGATCAGCTTGTAGAGTATCTCAGCAAATGCAGTATTCAATGTCCACAACAACATGTCTCCAGAAAGTCTCATAGTACAAATGCAGCTCTGACAGAATAAACCAGTTACTGGCATGAAGCCTTAGACAGCAGTTGCCTGGTAGGGTATAGTTACATTGATCTAACAAAAGTGTTTGATTTAGTCAACTACTCACCACTGCTCACTAAGCTCCACAGACTTGGCCTCTAACAAGGTATACTGTCCTGGTTCTACAGCTTCCTCTCCAATAGGTCTCAACAAGTAAAGATCAATGGAATGCTATCAGAACCCAGGAATGTTACCATTGGAGTACCCCAAGGCTCAATTTTTGGCCACTATTATTTGGATTATTGGTTAATAATCTCCCTGCAGCCTGCCCATCAAAGAATCTACTGTACGCAGATGATGCAGTCATATGGGAAGGGGAAATTGTTTAAGCAGGAAAGGCACACTAATCCGGAGCTTGTTTCCAGGTGCGACCTGGGAGCACAAGAAAGTTAAGTGACTTGCTCAGGGTCACACAGTATGCAAGTGGAAGCTGTGGGATTCAAACTCAGGTCTGGTCTGCTGGATGCCACCAGATTTGTAGCTCAGAGCCTTAGACCACTGTGCTATACTGCCTCCTACATATACAGTACACAAGTGGCTCAAACCCTGAAATAATAGCACAAGAACTACAAAACAGTTTCAAGGCTCTCGAATTGTGGTTTGGATAAAACAAACTGCTGCTAAATGATAAGAAAACCAAAATTATGTTTTTTTTCAAGCCCACTAGCATGACAAAAGGCCCCTCACCTCACCATTAAAAATATAAATAGAATTCCCCTGGAACAAGTTGCCACATTTAAATACCTAGGGGTAATCCTAGACAACACACTTTTTCATCCCTCATGTGGACATTATTGTAAAACAAACCAATATAAAATTGGGTGTTTGTTTAGACATAGGCACTGCCTCACCCCTGAAGTAAAATGCATGGCAGTAACTAGCTCAATCCTCTCAGCAGTAGACCATGGCCTGTCAGTCTATGGAGTCGCTACTGACTCAGTACTCAGTTGCGTCAGACCACTCCTAAATAAAGCCTGTCAGTTTGTTCTTGGGGCGGACAGTCTTACATGTACATGCACTCTACTTGCAAACCAGTTGGCTCAAACTACAGGACTGCATCAAATATCAGGTATGTCTACTTGGGATGGAGGCACTCAAGGGCCTCTCACTTCCCTCCAACCAAAATGTACTTATGCTCCTTGTTGCTATTGGCTATTTACAGGGATAACAGGAATGCACTAACTGTCTTCCCACAAAACAAATCAAGGACAACGCTCCTTTGCCTTTTGGACACCACACTGGCTAAACAAACTGCCAGAACCCCTCTTGCAACTCACAAAACTACCACAGTTCAAGGCAGAACTAAGAAAAGTACTTGCACTAAGTTCCAGATGTAACTGCCACCTCTAACATGTGCTTTCCTCTCCTTCCTTCCTTCCTTTCTTCCTTGCTCTCTCCCTTCCTTCCTTCCTTCCTTCCTTCCTATGCAAGAACTCTGACTACCCTATTAGCTATGTATTGTAATGGGTTTGTGCTGATCTATGGAATTGTCCTAGAATTATTCTTCTGTGGCTAGTTTTGACAAAGGCTCCCTTTGAGCTGGCTCCTGTACCCTGCTTATTTATTCAATGTTTTAAATGTCAGCTTGACAAGGAACCTTTGTAAATGAGCTCCCAGACTCAAAGGTGTTTTCCAAATGTAACAATAAATAAAATACTTAAGCCCCAATACTGTTATTCAGTAGCTCAAATCACACAAGATTAGTTGTAAAAACTGGAGGGTAATGGACATAGTCCCACTACACAAGAGGAGGGCACAAGGAGCAACTAGCAAATTACAGACCTGTCAACCTTTCCTCTGCAGTGGGTAACCTGATGAAGTCACCGACCAAAGAAGACCTCATGGACTGTCTAGAGAGCAACAATCTAGGGGATAGTAAATAGCACGAATTTGAGGCAGGGAGGTCCTGTTAGACCGTCCCGACAGCGTCTTTTGACTGGGTAACAAAGGTAGTAGATAAGGGCCACACTGGATTTACTCTACTGCAAAGTCATCAAGGCTTTTGAGTTGGTGCCACACAGAAGATTACTGAAGAAGCTGGAGGACCTGGGTACAGCTAGCAACATAGCTAGATAGGTAGGAAACTGGTTGAAGGAGGGACAGTAGATGGTGGTAGTAAACAGGATCACATCAGAAGAGAGGGAGGTCACAAGTGGAGTGCTGCATGGATCTGTCCTTGGTCCCAGCCTCTTCAATATGTTCGTCATCGACACTGAAGAGGGCATCTAGGGCAAGTTGTGTCTCTTCACAGGTAACACAAAGCTTTGTGGTAGGGTAGATAGCGGCAGGATCAGGGACACACAGAAGGATCTACAAAGGTTAAAGAGGTGGTCTAAGGTTTGCCAGTTGAAATTCAGTGCCAAAAAATACAAGGTATTTCACCTAGGGGGAAAAAGCAGGACAAAGCAGTGGGAGGAAGGGGTTAAACTAAGCACTACGGCAGAGGAAAAGGACCTGGGAGACATCATTAGTGACTTCCTCAAACAATCAAGCCAGCATAACAAGGCCTATACTGAATAAGTACTTACATAGAAACATAGAAATTGTCAGCATATAAGGACCTCTAGGCCCATCCAGTCTGCCCATAAGCCCTACACTTGTTTGCAGCCTATGACCATTCCTGGTCTATGGATTTATGTCCCTCTTTCCCACCTCTAAGGTCCCCTTATGCCTGTCCCAGGCATGTTTAAACCCCTCCACTGTACTTGCTCCCACCTCCTCCTGTGGCAGGCTGTTCCATGCGTCCACCGCCTTCTCCATGAAGAAAAACTTCCTGACATTGCCCCTCAACCTTCCTCCTTCCAATTTCATATCATGCCCCCTCGTTCTTGTATTCTTCCTCAATTGGAAGATGTCTCTCCTCTGCATCTTGTTTACACACTTAAGGTACTTCAATGTTTCTATCATGTCCCCATCCCTCTTCTCCTCCGGTGAGTACATATTGAGGTCCTTTAATCTCTCCTCATATGTGCTGTGGTGCAAACCCCGTACCATCTTTGTCACCCTTCTCTGGAATGCTTTCACTCTGTTAATGTCCTAACATAGGTACAGTACCACCTTCAGAACTGCACACAGTAGTTCAGGTAAGGTCTCACCAGTGTTTTATACAATGGCATCATGACCTCCCTCCTTCTGCTAGTGATCCCACTGCCTATGCACCCAAGCATGCCATTGGCCCTCCCTGCAACCTTTGTACTCTGCTTAGTCACCTTTAGGTCAGCTGTAATGATAACCCCCAGGTACATTTTCTTCCTTGGTGATCATCAGCAACTTGCCCCCTATCCTGTAGCTGTCCCTAGGGTTCACTCATCTCGGGTGCATTATTTTGTACTTCTTTGAGCTGAACCTCAGCTGCCACACCTCAGACCGTTTTTAAAGCTTCCCCAGGTCTCTCCTCATTTTCTCCACCCCATCTGAAGTATCCACCCTGTTGCAGATCTTGGTGTCATCTGCAAACAGGCAGACCTTTCCCTCTAGTCCTTTGGCAATGTCACTAATGAAGACATTAAACAAGACTGGCCCAAGGACTGATCCCTGAGTTACCGCACTAGTCACCCCCCTCTCCTTGGATTGGATCCCATTTATCACCACCCTCTGCCTCCTGTCTGTCAGCCAGTTTCTAGCATTTGTTCAGTATTCACAAAGGAAGGGGTAGGTGACGGACCACAGATAGTGGGGAAGGGCATTAAGGGAAGCGAGGTGGACTTCCAGTGATGTCATCCTCTCTATGACAGGCTAATTTGAGACCTCCACAGTGACTCCTCAACAAAACTCCTTTAAAACAATGAAATTCAAGGAATGAGCATCTACAAAATAATAAGGAGTAGTTCAACATCAAAATGAGGAAAGCAGACTAGAAAAAAATGTCTGAGGGAAAGGTAGATGCAGAGATGGGAGCCGGATCCAAATGATTTGGAGGCCTCGTTGGCCTCAGGCTCAATTACACCAGCAGACCATGAAATCACCTCCCTGGTAAGAAAAAAAAACAACAAGGGGAAAAAACTAGACCTTATTCTATGGGAACTCAGAGCATTCTGGGCAGACATACATGACAAGTTTTTGGGGCTAAGCTCTAATCTAACAACACTTAAAAAAAGGGTCGATGAAGTTGACAAACAAACGACAATCATAGACCACCGCTTGGATGACCTCGAGGAAGCAGTCAAACAGTTGAAGGCAGAGTGTCAGAAACTCCAAGACAGGCAGGACTTTCATCTTGCTTGACATTTTTAAACAAGGTCTGCAGTTGCATCCAAATAAAAGCATTGAGATTGAGCGGGTGCACCGGGCCTTGGGTCCCCGACCCACAGGAGCCAATGCCCAGCCCCAATCCATAATAGCACGCTTTTTAGACTTTAAAATCAAACAATAAATTCTGATAAGAGCTTGGCAGATGAAAGATGTGTGACTGGGAAAGGACAGGATCTTTTTCGAAAATGACTACCCCCTCATACAATGAAACAAAGCAGGGCCTACATCCCATTACTTCAAACCCTGTGATGACAACAGTTAAGGTTCCAAGCACCTTATCCTGCCCGCTTGGTTGTATCCTACGCAAATGGCAGAGTGACCTACGAATCTGCAGAGGAAGCAGTAACCGATTTCACCAAGTGGGGCATGGAAACCACCTCCAAAGCTAGAGAAGAAATACGTGCAGGTCCCAGAACTGATAGATGGATGACAGTCTCAAAGAACAGGATGCAGCATGCAGCAGATACCAAAAAGGACATAATTTCTCACCTCAAAGATCCCTCCTAAGCAAACAGTCCCGAATGATACTTGAACCAGAGGCAGTTGAACAGAGACTTAAACTGCTACATGAATATGCTGAGAGCGAGAGTCAAGAGGAGATGGACTTTACCCATGAAAGGCAAAAAATTTTTCTCCCCTAACCACAACAGCCTGCCAGATATGCTGCAATTTTTTTCCTCTATGGCAGCATTCATTTGGCAATTAAAAGAATATTGTGTCAGGGAAGCGGGGGGTGGGGGGGAGACAATGGAAGCAGGGTTGCAGTTGAAACGAGGGGAGTGGGAATTTCTTCTAAGACAGCCACACTGCATGTAAAATTATTGAGAGCAGCTCCCTGTGGTTCCAAAGGTGAGCTCGGACTCTTTCCAGGGAGGCCACTTACGGTATAAGGCTAGCTTGTGTCACGATATCTTCCTGGGTAGGTCTGTTGCCATTGAGCTGGATCAGCTCATGTTAACATTTTCCACATTGGTGCACGTTTTTGCTTCCTCCCATGCAAGGATCCCTACAACCGAGCAGACTGAGCTACCACTCTAGGATAGAGTCACTCAGCCAGATGTCAGATGCACTCCAATGTCACCCTGATTGACAAACTATTTGAATGAACAATGGAATGTCATTCTGGTTTTCATTTTTCTTTTCTTTCCTGTTGCACCCTGTTTAGAATTTAAAAGAGCCAAGGTACAGGTGTGGCCTTGGATGTTGGGGGTTCGGTGTGAAAGGATGGATGGGGACACCCCTGTCCCCCTCCCCCCCTTCTGAAACATATTGCATATTATGGACTCGATTTAAGCTACATAAAGACAGTGGCTGGTGTAGATGGTGGGGATCCGAGCAGGAGGAAGATCTTTGACTCGGGACAATCTCCCACTCAACTAGATGCACCCCAGCAGACTCATGCCATGGATATACAGTACTGGATAAACAGCTCCTTTTCCTCATAAGAAAAGGAATGGTTCTAGAAGAAATAGAACAGAAGGTCTGCTGTGGCAAAGGCCACAGCAACCGAGGAGTATCAAAACCTGTTCCTGTAACTCCTTTCCACATAGGTAATCTTAGAGGTCCCGAGTTAGGTCCTTTCCTTTCCCTGCCCCCGTTTCTCACCCCAGGACACCTGCTGTCCCATAAGAGGCTGAGGTGCTTATCACCCCACTTACCTCTTGACTCAGAGAGAAGAACCACCCTCCTGAGTACAAGGGCTCCCATTAAGAGAGCCTCTGCCTATGAAGACTACATGTTTTGTACTGGCATTTTTGCTATGCATAAAGCTCTTTGTATTTGTGTGTTAAATGTGTTTGTTTGGTGCTATTTGCAAATGCAGCCTGATAGTAAAGCCCTTTTAGAGAAAGAGAGGTCCAAGGAAACTGGCCCTTCCAGCTGTAATTTTAGAAATCAACAGGGGTCCATGCTGAACAATGTGACATGTGGGTATAAAGTGGATTTAGGGGGTCACTGGCCAGCATGTCGGATGGCCAAAGGGCTGCCCTGTAAGAACTACATGTAAGATGGCAAGACCAAAAGTTTCAATATATTGTATAAATGTAAATGGATTCAATAATCTGGTAAAGAGATCTAAGATGTTTTCAGTCATCCAGAAAGAAAAAACAGGATATAGTGTATATATAGGAGTCGCATCTTACACAGGCAGAGTCAGCTAAACTGACTAAATATAGTTATTCTGGAATTTTTGCCTCATCCTACAAACAGGATAAGAGAAGGGGAGTGATTATCCTTATTGCACGACATTTACCTGTTCAAGAGCTAAAGGTTATTAGGGACAAAAAGGGGTATGGGGTGATAGTTCAGGGAGAAGTAGACGGAGTTCATGTTACGCTGGCAAATTTATACATTCCTCTGAGTATACTCAGGGCCCCTGGTGTTCTGCGGCAGAATTTTCTGATTTCTGCAGCAGGGCTCCTTGACTTCTGCTGCAGCATTTTCTGATTTCTGTGGCATGATTTATTCATTTCTCTGGCAGAATGCAGTCCTGTCATTGGCTAAATATGATGTGATGTCATCGATGACATCATATGCTGAGCATAGAGGAGGGCTTCAGGATAAACGAGGTAGGAAAGAAAGCCTGACACTATGGAAAAACAGTATATTTATATGAAAATTCACCAAAAACAATGAATTCTGAGACACTATATTTATTCTGCGGCATGATGCAAATTCTGCGGCAAATTCCGCATCCGCAGAACCGCAGAATTCCAGGGGCCTTGAGTATACTGTAGATATGCCACATATTAAAAGACTACTGAATATGGTAGCAGATAATGTTAGGGGGACACTTGTCATAGCTGGGGATTATAACCTCTTGATGGATCCTGCAAAGGACACCACCACTGTCATGGGGACATGCTCCTCAACAGCAGCGCATAAATACTTTCATAAATTCATTTCCTTATTGGGATGGGTGGATGTTTGGAGAGAACTGCACCCTGCTCAGAAGAATTTCTCACATTACTTTGACCCACACCATACCTACAGCTGCATAGATTACTTTTTTATACAGCAGAAATCGAGGGTGACTTCCTATGAATTGGAGCCTATCTCTTTCTCGGATCATGCCCTGGTCAAAATGGAAAAGGATCTGGGTGTGATCCGTAGAAGGACTCACTGGCGTTTGGATTCTTTTTACTTCAAACATGAGAAATTTCTTAAGATGGTGAGAGAAAGTGTAAAGGATATTATACGTTTGAATGACACCCCGAGACACAACCTACCTTTCCATGGGAAACAGTAAAAGCAGTACTTAGGGGTCAACTCATTAGCTACGCGGCACAAAAAAGTAAAGAAAAAAGGGTGCAAAGGGAAGGGTTAAATGCTACTCTCCTCTTCTTACAGCAACACCACCACCAACAAGGCACCTTGGCAGACCCCACTCAGATTTCCAGAATCAAAAAGCAATTGGATGATCTGGCCCTAGAACAGATGGAGAGAACATACAGGTACCTACGTCCAAAATACTGTGGGGGGGGGCAGAGGACTGTGCCCCTGCTGGCTCATAGGGTCAGGTGGTATAGATAAATAGATACATAGACACTATAGGCAGATAAGGGCCTATGACCCATCCAGTCTGCCCATTTGATCTTGTAAGTTCTCTTTATATTTTTCTAGAAGTCTGTTGCCCCTTGTTGTAGACAAAGAACAACTATCTCCAAGGTTAAGAATCCCATGACAGGACAAACACACAACCAAGTCCATGAGACAGTAGAAGTGTTTCAGAAGTCTCTTCATGCTGGCTTGGTGGTGCTGAGGGTTGAGGCGCTGGACGCCACACCTTGCCCCATGCCAGCGACCCGGGTTCGGGAGCAGACTTGGGCCATCGGGGGTCTGTGGGGGAGGAGAGGATCGAACGTCTGGAGGACTGCTCTCCTCTCTTTAGGTGGGATCCAGGGGGTTCCCCGCTTAGCAGTGGTTCCCAGTGGAGACTGAGGGCACTGCATTAGGTGGTGATGCAAGTATGAGGAGGCCACGGCGGATGTCGGTGGGAGGGGGCGGCCGTTCCCTCACCGCATTGATGTCACTGCAGGTCCATCACCAAGGGGGGGTAACCATCAAGCTGGTAAAAACCCCGGATTCCAGGAGGAAGACATCGGGCCCCAGAGAATGTTGCACACACCCACTGCCGGTCCATGCCCGGTCGACTCTCTTGGGTCCTCTCCCCACTCCTGGGCTTGGAGGGGAAGACTCTGTTCCTAATTCTTCACTGGGTGGGGATTCAAGCAGGGCAGTAGCGGTGACTTGAGAGGGTCTCACCCGATGGAGCCCTGGAAGCCCAGTGATAAAAAGAATCTACAGAAAAACAAACAAAAAAAGAAGTCTCTTCAGTATGCAATTATTCTATCACAGAAAAGTCTTCATCATGCAACGATTCCTATTTTGCTGTGTATACATATTAGAGAATCTCACTTACACCTTGGAACACCATCACGTACTAAGTATGCTGGTGCACCCTACCTGCTTCGAGGTATCTGCATATACAAACGGCTATACTGGCACCCATATGCAGGAAAGAAGAGCCCCCCCCGTAAGCCACACCCCCTCCATTCCTGTTTCTACCCTATTAATCCTTTCAGTATGATTGGCTATACACTCCACCAACTACAAATTCACCAACTGATGCATTTCATCTTCCTCCTCCCTTCACACCAAAAGGGGAAAATTTCGACTCCAAAAATTCCTACTAGATGCACTCAAGAAATTACTCCTTATACTGTTACATTGATCTAGAAATATGGAACTAAACCTGGGTCCCCCTTCACCCATCTTGGCACCCTCTGATCTAGAGCACATAAAAGGTATGACCTTCCTGCCCATAAACGCCTGCAGTCTTTTATGAAAACTGGACTCTGTCCAAGCCTGGATATCTCACATGGAGCCAGATGTATTAATAGTATCTGAAACCTGGTTAAGAAGTTCTACCCCAGACCATACAATTAACTTTCCCACCTATAATGTGCACTGGGCAGACCGATCCTCAAGGCGGGGTCACAATTTAAGTGAGAGACAAGTTCTTGGTCACCCTCATTGATTCTATATCTACCCCCAAAGAGTTTGAAAGCATCTCTATAAATGTTCTATTACCATCCTCCAAGTCCTTACGTATCACTAGTTGCTACAGACCTCCCTCGGGGCATTTTGAGCTACCTCACAAACTCTCAGATGCACAGTCCTGTGAGGTAATTATCATGGGAGACCTAAATCTGGATTAACATTCCAACTGTTCTAAACCACTAAAAGATTTCTGTGATGAGTACAGACTTTCCCAGCTCATAACAGAGACCACCCACCCCAACCCCCAAAATCCTGCTAATAGTCACATCAGCAAATTTGCTGACGATGCTAAAATTTGCAAGGAAATTGACTTCATTGACAAAATCGATAGTTTTAAGAAGGACGTCAAACAACTTGAGAAATGGGCAATATAAAATAAAATGTATTTCAATAAGAACAAATGTGTCATTATGCACCAAGTGCAAAGAATCCACCGACTCAATATTATTTGAATTGTAGACCATTGAATCAAGTGCAAACAGAAAAGGACTTGGGTATTGTAACGAACAGCCTTTTGACCCCAGGTGATCATTGTTGTCAGACTGCGCTAATGACTAATAAAATCTGGGCTTCCATAAGGAGAGCCTTTACTTCCAGGCATGAAGCATGCATCCTGCCCCCATATAAATCATACATAAGGCCACATCTGGATTACGCGGCCTTCTTTTGGGCACCGTATCTAACAAAGGACAAAACCCTTATAGAAAGTGTCCAGAGAAAAGCTACAAAGATTATACCCAGGATTAACAAACTCTCTTATCAAGACAGACTAAGAGAGCTAAACCTGTATGATCTTGAAACCAGAAGACAGAGGGGTGCCCTTCTACTGCTATATATTAATCTATCTTCATTATTTGATGTTCATTCTCTCTCATGATAAGCGCTCATGTCATATCAATACCTGTTTGTACTTTTATTTATTTTGCTGTTATTCTGTTTCATGATGTTATTTGATGTTATTCTATCTCTCAATGCTGTTATGTATCTTATTGCCATTTTGCCTCCTTAACCATTTTAAAGCCTGTTGTACCATATGCTGTGCCACCCACTTTGTCGAAGCCCTCCTGTATGTTACCTCAACTCTGCATTATGTTTCGTATGTACTCTGTAACCCTCCCGGGTCGCACGTGAAAATAGGCACTTGGCTGTCTAGAGTGCTTACTTGGTTAACAAAAGCAAATAAAATAAAATATAATATTCTGCAGGATACCCACCGGATGACTGAATGTTACATCAATTATGCTGCTAAACCAAACAACTTGATATGTCACAATAAACAGTTATTGATACCAAGGGCAACAACTAATGAAGGGCAATACTTTTTTACTATTAGAACTATTAAACTATGGAATGAGCTCCCACAATATATCGTGGACTCAAAGAATGCACTATCTTTTAAGCACAACTTAGACAAACATATTCTGGGACAGCATAATACCTAGCCCACGTGGTGTGGGAGGGCAGACTCTATGGGCCTAGTGCCTTCTTCTACCTTCTATTGTCAAGTATTACCAAGTAATAGTACAGTTCTAGACTTAATATTAGTAAATAAGCTGCATTTCTTCAGCCACGTTGGCGTTTTCTTTAATGATAGACGTGACCAGAGAATCATTGATTGTCTAAGGTCCATTTCTAAACCTGAATCCACCTCTGCATACATATTAAAAAGAAGTCATCAGGCTTTGATTGCAATAGTTTTCTTGTGGACCTAAGTAATATCAGATATCATGACTTCTGTCTTGCTACCTCTGTGGCCATAGCCTATGAGTTTTTCCAAACACTTGTATTAAAAGTTATAGATAAACATGCACCCCTGTCAAAAATTTGAACTAAAAAAAGGTCATGCCCCTGGTTTACTGCTGACCTAAAATCAGCATTATGCAGAAGAGATGTCCTCTGGAAAAGGGCATGAAAAACTAAGAACCCTACAGACTGGGTTGACTTCAGAATGATGAAAAATCAGTGTACAAAACTAGTTAGGGCAACAAAAGCCAGTTATTTCCAATTACAGCTAGACTACTCCATCAATGACTCCACTAAGTTTTGGAAAATGTTGAGAGAAATAGAAGGATATCTTCTAGCTAACTCCCTCCCTGCCAAGATTAGTACTGGTGGCACTAGTACCTTGAATAAGCCATGTATACTAGAGAAACTAAATAACCACTTCACTACAGCTGGGCTTACTTTTGACACATCCGCTGCTAGTAAATTTCTCTCCCAGACCAATAACCCCATTTATGTATGTCCCTCTATTAAGGCTTCTGCTCAGGAGGCAAAATTCTCTTTCAGCCCTATCACCTTCAAACAAGTTGAAGACCTCCTCCTGGGCCTGGACACCAAAAAAAGTACAGGAGCAGATAAATTAGATCCATACTTCTTAAAAGTGGGTTATCATGTGTTGACTGCACCCATTACACATCTTTTTAACATGTTTCTTGCCCACGGTGAACTTCCTACCATGTGGAAAATACCACAGGTAGTCCTGCTGTTGAAGTTCAGTGATCCAAGTGACCTCCATAATTACAGACCCATATCTCTCCTACCCATCCTATCTAAACTCCTTGAAAAACTAATCAATACACAGATCAGAAACTATTTAGACTCATTTGATATACTTAACCCACTTCAGTCTGGTTTCAGAAAAAAAAACAGCACGATATCTGCTTTAGCCAAAGTAACAAATGACTGGCACTTGGCACTTGACTCTAAACTTCATTTAAGTGCCTTATTCCTAGACCTAAGCAAGGCGTTTGACACAGTAGACCATGACCTACTGCTGACCATACTACAAGGTATTGATCTGGATGTCACTGCTGTCAAATGGTTTACATGTTACCTTATAGGCAGGCAACAGCAAATCAAGGCACAAGGGGATTTGTCACCACTGAAAAGACTTCAGGGAAATAGCAGTGAAGGTGAAGGAGAAGAGAAAGGCATTCCAAACATTCAACAGAACCAGTAGGGCAGAGGACAGAGAGGATTATGAGAGGAAATCCAGGAAAGTGAGCAGAACAGTAAGGGCTGCAAAGGCAGCCAGGGAAAGGAGATTAGCACAGGGGATAAAAGAAGGGGAAAAGGATTTCTTTAGATATATCAGGGAAAAGAGGAAGAGCGAGGACCAAATCGTTAGGATCAGGAGAGGCAGTGGGTAGGTAGATAAGAAGGATGAGATGGCAAAAGAACTCAATGAGTACTTCTGCTCAGTATTCACAAGGGAGAGAGAGAGATGGGCCAGTACCTGAAGGGAAAGGTGGGGCAGTTAGGGAGGGTGAGGTAACCACATATGGGGTTATCACAGTAGAAAGGGTGCTGGAGGGCCTTAGATTCCTGAGGGTAGACAAGGCTCTGGGGCCAGACAGAGTTCATCCCAGGGTGCTGAGAGAGCTGGCAGAGGTCCTGGCAGGTCCACTGACAGACCTGTTCAACACCTCTCTAAATACGGGGTGTGTGCCCAGGGATTGGAAGGAGGCACATGTGGTACCTCTCTATAAGAGTGGGCCCAAGGAAGAGCCGGGGAACTACAGACCAGTGAGCCTTACCTCAGTAGTTGGAAAACTGATGGAGATGATCCTCAAAGAAAGGCTGGTGCAATTCCTGGATGAGAATGGCCTGCAGGATGACAGGCAGCACGGGTTTGCCTCTGGTAAATCCTGTCAGACAAAGTTGATTGACTTTTACGACTAGATTATGAGGGCACTGGACAGGGGCCGTGCAGTGGATGTACTCTGCCTGGATTTCAGCAAGGCCTTCATTTCAGTACCACACGGTAGGCTGATCTGCAAGCTGGAGAGACTGGGGGTGGGGAGGAAACTAGGCAGATGGGTGGAAAACTGGCTGCAGAATAGATGACAGAGGGTGAAGGTGGGTGGGGAGACATCAGCGCTAAGGACAGTGACAAATGGTGCACCGCAGGGCTCGGTACTGGGACCGGTCCTCCTTAATATTTTCATTACTGACATAGCTGTAGGGATCAAAAATAAGATCAGCCTCTTTGCAGATGACACCAAGATCTGTGCTGAGGTAGATGGGGACGAGGGGGGAAAAGTACTTCAGGAAGATTTAGCAAAGCTGGAGGAATGGTCGCACAACTGGCAGCTCAAGTTCAATGCCAAGAAGTACAAAGTGATGCGCTTGGGAGCAAGGAACCCAGGATACAGTTACTGGTTGGGGGGTGTCCAAGTATTCACAGCCAAGGAGGAGAAGGATCTAGAGGTGCTGGTGACTGGGGAAATAAACCACTTGGCACAGTGCAGGAAGGCAGCAGCCAAGGCAAACAGGATGCTGGGGTGCATAGCAAGAGGGATTACTTCCAGAAGTAGTGAGGTCATACTGCCCCTGTACAGATCACTGGTGAGACCGTACTTGAAGTACTGCAAGCAGTTCTGGCACCCATACTTAAAAAGAGACATCAAACTGCTGGAGGTGGTGCAGCGCAGAGCAATAAAGATGATCCTGGGGTTGGGGGATAGACCTTATGAGGAAAGACGGAGGGAGCTCAATATGTATACCCTGGAACATAGAAGAGAGAGAGGAGATATGATTGAGACCTTCAAGTACCTGAAGGGGATGAACAGAGTGGACAATGGATGTATGTTCACTCTCAAGAACAGAAGGGAAACCAAAGGGCACTCTCTGAAACTGGAGGGGGCAGATTCAGGAGGGAAATTAGGAAACACTTTTTCAAGGAAAGGGTGGTACTAGGGTGGAATGCACTGCCGGAGGAGGTCGAATCATTGCAGACAGTGGGGAGCTTCAAGAGGGTGTGGGTCACTTTTAAAGGGAGAGTACAGCCAGGGAAGGGACGGGGGATGGTAATTGCTGGAGGGGGCAGCTGCAATTTGACTGATATGCTGCCCACTCGAGCAGACTAGGTGGACCACAAGGCCTGTATCTGCTGGCAGATTTGTATGTTTGTATATTCTCAGAGGGGTACCACAGAGTTTAATACTAGGACCTTTACTATTTGCAACATATATTAACAATATTAATGCAGGTATCAACCAAGCAAGTGTTCACTTATTTGCTGATGATACTGTATCTATGATGTCAAACCCTCCCTTGAACTCGCCTGCAGTGCACTGCAGCAAGCATTCAACTTATTGCAGCAAAATCTGTTGAATCTCAAACTTTTGCTCAATGCCAAAAAAACAAAAGCTATGATATTTTCCCCTAAACTTAGCTCAGTCATTTCCCCCTTATCGGGAACCCAGCAGCAAATAACATCCCTCTTAGGGGAACACATTGAACTGGTAGACAAATGCAAGTATTTAGGACTCTGGATTGATCATTAACTCTCCTATACAGTTCACTTAGAGGAACTGGCTAAAATGGTAAAGCAAAGACTAGGACTTTTCTTCAGAATCAAAAACTTATTATCCCAGGAAGCTAAGCTTAATGCAGTTCACATTCCTCCCCTTTCTGGACTATGCCGACCTTCTGTATAGTCATGGCCCATGCACAGTTTTGGCCTGTCTTGACACTCTGTACAGTAGGGCAGTAAGATTCATTACTGGTGCTCCGTACAAGACTCACCAGTGTTCCCTTCATGCTCTTCTTGACTGGTAGTCCCTAAATACCAGGAGAGTAAAAAATGTGGCAATATGGACCTACAGAGCCCTAACTGGTAAGCTTTCTCAGTACACATTTAGCCTCTTAACCAGCACCACTGGAAGTTATTCTCTCAGAAAACACTCCTACATATCACTCAACATTCCTAGATCTAGAACCACTTTGGGTTATCATCTATAAATCATGCCCTCCCAGCCTTATGGAACAATCTTCAAAAACCCCTGAAGCTTTCAACTATTGTTAAAATGGCAACCTTCAAAACATTACTCAGACAACACGGCAGCGACACCGGCAACTGCTACTCAACTTCCTGCTAGTTTCTGAAGCTTTCAACTATTGTTAAAATGGCAACCTTAAAAACATTACTCAGACAGCATGTCAGGGACACCTGCAACTGTTACTCTTAACTTACTACTAGTTTCCTGGCTGCCTGTGTTTAGCTTGCCTCATACTGCATCTGTCCATCCACTCTCTAATAAACCTTAAAAGACTTCTTCCAACTACTCCACAGTTTTTGCTCCTATTCCTTCCTTTTTCTCTCCTCCTCTGTATCTTAACTACCTCAACTGTTTGGAATTTCTACCTATGTTCCTTTCCTCCGATCTTCTGATACATCCCTTTTACTAATGATTGATCGCACTTTATACCATAGGGAAATGTACATGTTCTCCAATGCACTTGGGCATTATATGCCCTGTTTATATATGAATGTATTGCAAATATAAGTAATGTGATCATTGTGTGTACCAGTTTGCAATGTTGTTTTTGTTAATCCTTAAGACTTTGTGTTATCTCTGTCGTCTTTTTATCAGCATTGTTTTTGCTTCCCAGGTCTACTTTGTAAATGAGTTTCACTCAATGGTGTTTAACCTAGTAAAATAAAGATTGACTTGACTGATTGTTTGCAACCTACTATAGGACACTGTACAAGGCGGAACAGACCCCACAGCCTGAAGCATTGGCCTCCTTCTTTGAAGCTCTGAAGTTGCCAAAGTTGGACACTCACCTCAACACAGGAACTACTCCACAATCAAATCACAGTCTCAGAAATACAGGCCACAGTGGGATGTTTAAAGACAGATAAATACCCAGGGCCTTGGAACCCCTGCTTCTCAAAGCGTCTAATTGGATATTAGAGGGCAATAACCCCCCCTTCTTGGAACCCCCCCTCTTGGGGGGGGTTATTGCCCTTCAATATCCAATTAAAAACCATGACATACCTCAGAATTAAGCTTACCCCAATGGTATCTCAATTATACGAAGCAAATTATGGCCCACTCTAGGAACAAGTTCAAAAAGACCTAGATAGCTGGTCCACATTGCAATTAACTTCAGAAAGGATGGTGGCAGCTATTAAAATGCTAATACTCCCAAAATTCCTATATCTCTTCCAGAACATAGCACTCCCCATCCCACAACAGACCTGAGGTATGTGGGGAAGATGGATGTCCATTTTCCTCTTTTTTTGTTTAGTATACTTAATTAAAGTTTTCAGCAAAACATTACACAAGCAAGAAAACAAGAAAAAACATCCAATACAAAACATTGTAAAATGAGAACACACAGTATCAGACATGGAACTATACAGAGAAATAGAAAAGGAGAAAAGAAAAGCCCCTCCCCTCCCCATCCCCCCACCACGCCACCCCCTTGTCTGTGGCCCTATTAGATAATGAGATCCCCAAACAGGATCAGTGCCATACAAGAGCACGGAAAACAAAGGGCTGATGGGCCTAATGACAATCAAGTTGGGCTATGGGAGTCCTAAAGGGACAACACGGTATAGAGAGACTCCCGGGTTTGACTAAAATGTAGAGATCGCTTCTGCATTGTCTCTATATGTTTCTCCAGTTGGAGAGCCACCAGGATCTAACGGTGCCACTCTAGAAAAGAAGGGGGGGTCAATGTCCTTCCAGTGTCGCAGCATCACAAGCTTGGCCATGGCAGCCACAAGAGACACGTGAGCTCTCCTAACAATAGGAGGGCTGGGCGGGAATATAGCCAAAAGACAGCTCTGTGGGGAGAAAGGATTGTCTAATCCCAACAAAGGGTACATGGCCTGCTGGATGGACCTCCAGAAAGGCTGAATCTTGGTACACTCCACAGGATATGATAAAGGGAACCAGTGGCCTCTTGGCACCGGTTGCACACAGGGGAGGATAGTTTGCCCATCCTTTACAGATTTAGTGGGGAAGAGTACAGATCATGCATGATGCTGAACTGCACTTGATGGAGCCGATCTTGCTTTATGTAATGGTATAAATTTAACCAAGACACCCTCCAGAAATCCTGATCATCCGGAAGTTGGTACATGTGGATCCAATAATAACAGACCCCACTCGGGAGGTGTGGGTTTATAGATTGAAAACGCTTGTAGAGTGCAGAAACCGAGTGAGGCTGCACAGCTAGGGACTGGAGGGAATCTACCTCATCTAGTTGCTCAGGCGCCAGGGCTTGGGAACCAGGAAAGCATTCACCGCACTTATAATTTGCAGGAACTTAAAAACATCCTGGCTCCATAAATGAAAGGCTTGCCTGTAGTTCGGTGGCCAAGCAGCCAGCCACTCTCACTTCCTGAGCTATATAAGCAGTTCCTCTAAGCCTCACTATGAAGCATTTTTTTTTTTGCAGCTGAAGGCTCTGCTAGTTTGTCCTCTGAGCTGGTTGGGCCTCCCTGGCTGGGGCCTCCCCCCCCCCGCTCCTGCTTGTCTCTGCTGGGCTTATGTGTTTATTTTCCTGCTTTTGGTTTGTATTTGCCTTCGGCTGTGTGTGCTTCCTTCTTTTTTTGGGGGGGGGGCTTTTCTCAGCTCCTAGCTTGCTGCTGTTCAGAGCTCATACTGCTTGCTTCAGTTACTCACAACTATCAAATTACTTGCACTGCAACTGCAAACCTGATTTGTGTGTTTCAGCTCAACTAGTTGTTCCATGGCATACTCTGTTACTTTCACCTGATTCAGTTTTACAACCTAGCTGTATAGCTCACTGATGCTTTTTCTACTTACCTCATTGAAGCAGTCTTTTTGCACTACCTGGTGACAGTGCTTTAAGAGCATTATGCCTCCCTTTATTTATTGCAGTGACAACTCAGTGTACTCATTTGTTTTCACTACTGCTGCACAGGCCTAATTGCTTCCTGCTACTGCTTGTTTACTTCCATTGCTATTGTACATTGAGTTACTCTGAGGTTAGCTGATGCTCCTGCTGAGGCTATTATATTAGCTTTATATCTGCATGTGGTTCTCGGCCCTTCCATCACTTCCTTGTTTGTCCTACTGCGGGGACTGGGAGGTGTTTGGGGGGTCGTGGCCTCTGTGGCTAATTAATTCTGTTCTAAATCTTGTCTTCACCACCAAAAATCCTCAGAGTTTGTCACCTTGATTTGGCTTTGAACTGTCTAGCTGGCTGGCTTGCCCCAATTCAGTGTTGTTTATTGCTATACAGTATGTTATGCAGGTCCACCTGTCACTACTACTGCTTACTGACCTATCAGGTCCACACTTGCTTACGCAACCGTTGCTCCTTGCTTACACAAATCATTGCGTCATGCCTACTGCCATCCCCGTGGCTTCAGCCTGGGATTCTGCTGCACTTAATCTGCATTCAACCTTGCAAGGAGAAACTGCAGTGAGGATACAGACTTCCACAAAGCAGCAACAGATTTAGAATCTAGATTCATAGAGAGAGGCTATTCCAAAGAACATATAGAGAAAATTCATGAAGAAATTGTAGATATATCTAGAAGTGAGACTTTGACACATAAACATAAAAATCATACTACTAGTGAGGTTTTGAATTTTGTTAGCGCTTTTTTTGTACATTCATCCAAGATAGCTGACATAATTCTATCTAATTGGAATATAATCAAGGGAGATCTACATTTAAGTATACTGTATATGATGAAAAATTACCTAGAATGACTTACAAACGAGCGAGTACCATTCGAGACAAATTAGTCCACAGTAGACAAACACAACCAACTAAAGGTACCTGGTTAAAACCCAGTATAGGTAGTCACAAATGTGGCAAATGTAACATTTGTAGTGTCACAGTGACAGGAAAAAACTTTACATGTGAAACCGCAATGAATCAGCAACAATATGAGATTAAAGATTTTATCATTTGTGATACCAGTGGGGTGATATTCAAGGCCACTTGTATTTGCAGAGCATACTATATAGGAAAGACTAAAAGGAAACTCAAAGAAAGAGTAGCTGAGCATGTGAGAGCAATCAGGACCAAAGATTTTACTTATGCAACTGTACAACATATAATGAAGAGTGAAAATAAAGAAATGCACATTTTCTCTTTTCAAGGGATAGAAAAAGGTTTTAAAAATCCAAGAGGAGGAGATTATGATAATTTTATCTTAAAAAGAGAAGGGTTCTGGATTTATACTTTACATGCTTATAAAAACCAGGCCTAAATGAGAAGTTTGATGTAATACCCTTCCTTAAAAAGAAATAGTTGTTTTTTCCATTTATATTCCTATGGGATGTCGAATCATTACATAATAGTTATACTGATTTTTTAACATTAGAATTATCAATTTTGGGATTAATTATATAATTAAGTAATTTTGTATATAATAGACTGTAAAGGATTATTCATATTACTAAACATATTTCCATCTTTTTCAGATTACTATCCATCAGTTCTTTCATGGTGAGCACTCTGGGATATGAAGTACACACACTTCATTGGATTCCTCTGCTACCTGGATAGTACTACCATAGATTCAGGTTTTTATTGTATAGTTACATGATTACAATTTTATTATAAGTATATAAGTATAAATGTGGTAGTGTAATATGTTATATTTTTCTTATCCCAATGTGTGGCACTGTTATAATGTATTGGCACTTACTTTTACTGGATGATTTGCATTAATGATGCTGTTTAATGATGTCATCATTTTGGGACTATATAAGGCATTAGCCTTAGCATTATATCAGACCCTTTGATAAAGGAACAAGGTTCTGAAACATGTCAGGGACTGGCACATGGCACCTTAACAATAAAATGAAGCACCTTTTGAATTAAATGGTGAGCAGTCCTTTATTTGATTTAGCAGAGTGTGGGATTTAGACTTTTTTTGCTGTTACTTGGTTATCCCTGCACCTGTTTTTCCATGTGCAACCTCTTTGTCTTTTTTGTTTTCAGCACTCAATGCTCATTACAATCTCAGCACACCGTGCTCATTCAGCTCACCAGCTTTTCAGCTCTCAGTCAATTTCTGGGGCATGCCAGCCATTCTATTTTGGCGCAGGGTTCCTGCAGCCAACGGTCTCGCTCTGCTTTAAGTCCGCATCTCGAGCGTGTCCAACTTGGGGCGGGATCCTTCTCACCTGGCCCATAGCTGAGAATGTCCTCACCCCGGGCTTAGCTTTAGCTACCTGCTACGTGCCAGCAGCTACTGGTGTAGAATTTAAGACTGGCAGTGAAGGGTGGTTACGACGATCTCCTTTGGCTCTAGTGTTCCACTATATAGTGTTTCCCTAGTGAGGCACCTTCACCGCATCCTCCCTATAACTGCCTCTGGTTCACCTGATTTGATTTAGAGTGCGTAGGCCAGGTGAGTGCCTCAGCAGTTGTTGCTCTCCTCCTGCGCCTTGGATGCATGTATTGTTGCAGAGTTTTCCCACAACCTTTCATGGCATTCCTGCCAGAGGGTTTGAGTGAGAGCCTTCCTCCAAATTGGAATATTTTCCACCTCCCTTTAATTGGGTTTTCCAAATTGTAGCTGCAGAGCTGTCACTAAATAAACTATCCCAAGCCTGGAGGGAAGGCGACCTAGGCCTTGGATCCCCAGAGATTTCCTCCTCATTGGGTTTTTTTTCCTCTCCTCAGTTGCTTCAGGTCATAACACTTAGTTAGCTTAGTTGTTTCCCTTAGTTTCTTTAGGTAGGTTCCATTGTTGGATGGAGGTGAAGGATGTTCTGCCATTCCCTCTCTCCTTAGGGGATCCCCTACTCTCAAGGCAAACTAACAGTATCCTGCTATGCAGCTCTGGACAGTCATTACAACAGCTGAGGATCTCATTGCATTATCAAACTGTCTATACTTCTCTACTACTATGTTACAGTTACTACTCCTATGTCACAGTTACTGCTTGCTCATTTCCTTTATGTTGCCTCCTTTTTGGGGATGCTACATTTTTTTGGGAGGGGTTCCTAAGTTACCTTTAGCCATGGGAACCGTCCCATTGCACCTCTAGGGGTGGAACCCTCTCGGAGGGTTCCTTGCCTTCGTACCCCTACAGGGTGGTAATTCCTCTGGAATAGAGTGCCGACAGCCAAAACCAAACTAACACAGTTGCACAAGCATAACACTATACTGGCTGCATAGGCCAGTGAAATGAAAGGCTTGCCTGTAGTTCGGTGGCCAAGCAGCCAGTCACTCCCACTTCCTGAGCAATATAAGCAGTTCCTCTAAGCCTCACTGTGAAGCATTTTTTCTTTGCCCAACCATCCTCCCCTCCTCCTCCAGCGGCAGCACTCTCTCCTTGGGGGGATTCCTAAGGTACCTTTAGCCACGGGAACTGTCCCATTGCACCTCTAAGGGTGGAACCCTCTCCAAGGGTTCCTTGCCTTCGTACCCCTACAGGGTGGTAATTCTTCTGGAATAGAGAGTGCAAACTGCCAAAACCAAACTAACACAGTTGCACAAGCATAACACTATATTGGCTGCATAGGCCAGTGAACTGATATTGCATCTGTAAGGCTTGAAAGGAGACTATCCCCTCATCCTGACAGATGTCAGCCAAGATGCAGCCACTCAGATGGGGGCAAAAAGAAGTCGGTATGGAACGATTACCTATTTTAAAGTGAGGGTTGTTGACCATGGGCTGGGGGATTGCTGTGGTCCAAGACAGCACCAGATATGACTGTAATTGCACCCAGGCTTTAAGGGACCATTCAATAGGAGTAACTCACAAACAGTGGGAAAGCTGAGAAGGTCGAAGATAGAGTAGGCTGTCAAGAGCGCAACCCACTTTCATGGCTAGAGACCTCTTGATGTCCAACCAAAGTGGAGTATAAACAGGGGGCCATACTGGGCGCCATTCAGACCCCATCACAAAAATCAAATTGCATGCTGGGCACCATAATACAAATATATCGAAGGAAGGGATAATCCCCCATGCGCCTTTGGGGTGACCAGTTTAATGTAGGCTCTATGAACAACCAAGAATTTCCAAAGAAAGGAGTTAAACAATCACTGCAGGGATGTCCCATTTTCTATGGCAGTGCCGAAAGCCAAGGGTTGCTCTGTCCACTCTAGCCAGGCCGAAGAGACAGGGGGAATTGGCACTCCCAGATTTGAAACTGTACTTGCTTCTGGGCCTCAATCAGCACAGTTAGAAAGATAAATGGTTCACATATACCCATTGGAATTAGGTATAATGGACACAAGGTGCTTCGATATAATACACAAGTGTGCCTCAACTTATGTCTACACCCTGCTTCAGATCTGGAAGAGGTGGGTGCAAAAGAACGGATTGGGTCAGCACCTGATGTGGCTGCTCTCCATACATATGCACATGGATTTCATTCTGGCTTCTATGGATTTGGGCTACAGGTCTTGGGCCCAACAGAGGATCATGATGCCTCTGCAGCTGCTGGGGGAAGGGAATTTAAAATTTTCCAAATGCTGACACAGGAGTTTGGTTTGTGGGGAAGGGAGCAATCCTTCTAGGTGATGGCATATTTAACCAGGCTCAATCGAACTGGAACCACTGACAGTCCTTACATTGCTAACCCACTGTCTCAGATTGTAAAAATGGCTGTACAGGGACAATAACTCACACATCTCATATTAAAACTATATAAGGCCTTGCAGGAAATAAATGCCTATCCCTTATTAAATGATTTCAAGATGTGGGAAAAAGAGTTAGGTTACCCCCTAGAGCAAGGGTCATGGGAAGTCAGCTGTCAAAATGTACACAGAATTACATCCTAAAAGGTCTGGAGGGAATTCAGTTGGAAAAGTTTAATTAGATTTTCCCTCACAGTCGTCCAGCAGCTGCACAGTGGAACAGCACCCATGGCACAATGTTGGAGACAATGTGGGGACCTGAGAGCTTCCCACCTGCACATAATGTGGGACTGCCCATGCATTCACCCCTTCTTAAACAAGATAGAAGAGGCATTATGGGAGGTTTTCTCCCCCCAACTAAACTTTACAAAAGAATTAATGCTGTTTTATATCTACCCCCAAGAAATGAAAGATCCCATCACAAGATATCATTTGGGAATATGTTTAGGTGTGATCAAGAAAAGTATAACACAAAAATGACTAACAAATAAAATCCCAACCCTTGATGACTGAATATCAATAGTCAACTCCATCTACAGAATGGAAACTATGACCTTCAGAATCAGAAATCAGGAGGAAAAAGGCAGAAATAGATGGAACAGATGGTCACTTTTCGCTATGCAGAGTGACCCCTCCTTTGTACCTGAAATAATAAAACACAAGTCCTGACCTACTGGTTATCAGTCATGTAAGAGAGGGAGAAAGGAGTGTATGTATCTACCATATCAAGACCTACGGGGTTTTTATAAGGACACTTTAAAAAATTGATATAAGCACCTATGTACATAGTTTGGTATGTTATGAAGTTCTGATGTTTGTTGTTCTGTGTGCGTGATGTGTTTGCCTTAAAACTTAATAAAATTTGATTATAAAAAAAAGGTTAGGGAGGTGGATGCTAGCCTGTTTACGGAGGAGAGAGTCCTCAGGGAATTAACAGTACTAAAAGTAGACAAGGGCTATGGGGCCAGATGGGGTTTTACCCTAGGATACTGAAGGAACTAAAGGAGGAACTATCTGTGCCTCTGATGGCCCTGTTCAATCTGTCACTGGATATGGGGGAAGTTCCACGAGACTGGAGGAGGGCGGATGTGGTCCCACGACACAAAATTGGGAAGAAGGAGGAGGAGTCAGGAAACTACCGACCTGTAAGCCTGACTTTGGTGGTGGGCAAGGTTATGGACACTCTACTTAAAGAAAGGATTGGGCAATACCTTTACACCAGTGGATTGCAGGATTCAAGACTGAATGGGTCCACAGAGGGTAGATCTTGCCAACAAACCTGACAGAGTTTTTTGACTGGGTTACCAGGGAGGTGGATCAGAGAGGAGCGGTGGATGTGGCTTACCTTGATTTTAGTAAGGCCTTTGACACCGTTCCACACAGAAGACTGATAAACAAACTAGGCAGCATGGGAGTGGGACCAAGGATAGTAAAATGGGTATAAAGTTAGCTAAGTAACAGAATTCAGAGGGTGGTGGTAAATGGAGTTCACTTGGAGAAAGGTAAGGTAACCAGAGGGGTGCCACAGGTATCAGTACTGGGAACGGTTGTCTTCAATGTCTTTATTAGTGACATCGAAGAGGGTCTGGAAGGAAAGGTATGTCTGTTTGTGGATGATGCAAAAATCTGCAAAACAGTAGACATACTGGGGGTGGAGAAAATGAATTAAGATCTACAAAAACTGGAAGACTGGTCATGGGTTTGGCAACTGGGCTTCAATGCCAAAAAATGTAAAATTATGCACATGGGGCACAGAATCCCAAGGGCAATGTATAATTTTTTGGGGGATGTGTTAACAACAACAAAACAGGAAAGGGATCTGGGGGTTATCATATCGGATGACCTGAAGGTAGCAATGCAGTGTGATAAGGCAGTAGGAAAGGCTAGTAGGATGCTAGGGTGCAAAGGGAGCGGTATCACCAGCAGAAAAAGGGAGGTAGCATTCCCCATATATAGAACAATGGTAAGGCCACCCCTTGAGTACTGTGTCCAGTTCTGGAGGCTCCATCTCAGAAAGGACATAGACTAGGTGGAGGCAGGACAGAGAAAAGCAACCCAAATGGTGCAGGGCCTGCATCAGAAGCCCTATGTGGAATGACTCAGGGAATTAAATATGTACTCAGTAGAGGAAAGGAGAGAAAGGGGAGACATGATTGAAACATTCAAATACCTCAGGGGTATCAATAAGGTACAGAAGGGTGGCATATTGCACAGAAAGAGATGCTCAAGGATGAGAGGGCATGATATGAAGCTGGAAAGGGGGAGATTTAGAGAGGATGTGAGGAAATATTTCTTCACAGAAAGGGTGGTGGGCACCTGGAACAGACTCCCAGCAGTGGTGGTGGTTACTGAAACAGTAAAAGGTTTCAGACGTGCATGGGATAGACACAGGTGGTCCTTAGCTTCAGAGTTGAGGGGGTTAAGGCCGGAGATCAATTAGGGCCTACAGTAGCAGAGCAGATAGGGACTTTAGGGCAGACTAGGTGGGCCAAGAGGTCCTTTTCTACTGGCAGCTTCTATGTTTCTATAGTAAGGCTAATAGGATGATGGGGTAGCATAGAAGCATAGAAACTGATGGCAGATAAGGACCACAAGACCCATCCAGTCTGCCCACTTCTTTTTCTACCTTTTAAATGTGCCATCGGCCTTTGCTCTGTCAATGGCCTATCTATTCATACTCATCTGTATTGCTCCCTTATGTCTATCCCATACTTGTTTGAAGCCCTGCACTATATTCATATGTAACCCCCCTGCAAATGGGGGTTCCCAAAAGACTTCCAGGAGCTTGCTTGAATGCTCCAAGCCTGAATGGTGTTTGGCGTTTAAGCCATTTATCAGTGAGTGTTTTTAGAACCTCTGGTACTGTCTCTTTAAGAGCTGTCTGCTTGCAGACATAATTAGTTTGTATGGGGGACTGTGCGTTTCTTTGATTGAGTACCACTCAAGCTGCTGTCAATTCACTCCATTTTTGCAGTCACTAGGAGTGCAAAGGGAACCTATCTGAAAGATGTAACTGTTTGCCAGAAACCATTTAGAGTAATAATGAAATTACAGTTTGTCTAACCTGCTTTCTTTGCAGTCAGAACAGTGTCTGCCTAGTTCCCCATTCTGGTTTTGAACTGCTGAACTGGACCAATCAGTGTGGGGTAAGCTAGCTCTAAAATGGTGCCTTGGACGAATCAGAACTTGGACTCATAATCTGAGCCAGACACAAGAGGATTGTATGGGGCAGTGACTCTGGGAGATGTAGTTTAGACTTCTGCGCCTTTTGGACCAAAGCAGCAGTCTATTGTGAGTGACAGCCAATCCAGTCAAGAACTGGGAGGAACTCAAAGGAAGTGCCCGTTTTGTCTGTTGGAGTTTCAGTTTAGATCTGGCAGTGAAGGGGAAAGAAACCCTGTGCTCCTTCAGTGCACAGTTTCAGTAAAACGTGTGTAAGGCCCAGAGTTCCGTCTGCAGCTTGTGTAACTGCTTGTTAGGACTGAACTGGCCCTGTGAAAAGAATCAAAGGATCTCTGAAGAGTAGAAACCAGGCTCACCCTGTAGAAGACTGGAGAAATTGTTGAATTGCACTCTGTCTGTCAGGAACTGAATCTGCTGTGTGTTCTCCCGGTATTGTGCAGTAATTGCGATCGGATAGAGAAGCAGCCTACCTGGTATAGTACTTTCTTTACCATATAAATGTGTGAAGAGTCTCGTGGAGCTCAAGAGTAGCCCTGCTGACGTTGAAGGACCCTATCTTGTTTGGAGGTCGTGAGTACTAATTCAGGTCGCCTCCTGTTGAATTGCCACATTAAATCCAACTGGAATCACTGTACTGCTGACTGTTTAAACTAATTTTTCTTTTCACTGTGTGAAAAGGGCCCTACCAGCTGCCACGGTTTGGACCAGCCACTAGGCTTGGGTACCCAGGGACAGTAACTGGTAGGGATAGGCCTGTGCACAGAGCCATAGGTAGATAGTAAAGTGATAAGCTAATTAACCTGATTTCCCTGTCCTTGTTATATTCCCCAAATAAATCCGAGCTGCTTGTTTCAGCAAAGTTATACTGCCTGAGGTATTTGTCTATGTTAAAGTATTGTACTGTGATTGTTGCACTGTATCTTATTGTACAGGAGGTCCCAGTGCCTGAACCACCCTGGGGTAAGTGTATACTGTGAAGGTATTCCGATATATTGTGTGGCCACTAGTGGGAAGAAAGGGGGCTGCAGTGTCCCAGAGGGCTGTGACCAAGTAAGTTTAACTATTGCAAACCCTGACCTCTGGGTGGAGGCACCCGCCATTGGATCCAGGCCCCTCAACCTGTTAGTGGCAAATCAGGCAGGGGTAGTAGCCCCTGGGATAGCGCCATCTAGGGGTTACATCTTGGAGGCTCACCGCTGGGATTGTGTGTCCTCTAGTGGCCATATTTACGAACCACTGTTAAGAAAAAAAAATGGGTACCCCAACAGAAGTGGCTGTGCACCGGCTGGTGGAGTGGTGTACTGGGGAGGAGATTGACCCCCAAAATGCTATGCTTATCCTGGACATCCCCCTGGGTATCAATACGGACACTGTACAGGGAGTACTTTCCAAGGTGGAAGGTTTACAAAACCCTGTGGTGGTGGGTCGGCATGCTAATCTGCTCACCCACACTTTCCTGGCCCTAGTAGAGTTTAAGGATCCCATAGATAGCTCCAAAGTGCCACAGACCATTACCCCAGAGGGAGCCCTCACTGCCTGGAGAGGATAACTAAGTACAGTAAGACCCGGGGAATGAGCCCCACCACTGTCTGAAACTTTGAGGAGATATTTGCTAAATGGTTGCTGGGAAGGAAAACTGTGGAGGACTTGAAGAAACTATTCTTGCCACCTGGGGTGTTCCTCCCCAACACCCTCTCCGCTCCAGTACCCGTAATGGTGGCTAAACCAATGCAGACTCCTATTTCTGCACCTGCCATTAGTCACGACTCTACCAAGGTTGAGGATCTTCTCTGGCTTCCTCCCACCCCCAAGGGAGGATGACTGGGAGACCTGGATAGACTATGTTGCCCCAAGTGCTAGAATGGCAATGCTCAGAAGCGCAGCGAAAGAGAGTTAGTGAGAGCCTCCGAGGTCCTGCCCTGGCTACCATCCATGCTAACGGGCCAGTAACCCTGAAGTGACTGCACAGGCCTATCTTGAGGCCTTGGAGAATGTGTATGGGAGCCCAGATTCTGATGAAGACCTATGGTGGAGAGTAAGAGATGCACAACAGTACCAAGGGGAGTTGTTGTCTGTGTATGTATCTCGGCTGGAAAAATTGTTGCAAGAATGCCTCAGAAAGGGTAGTTTGCCAGCGATTGAACTGGACCGAACCAGGCTGGACAGGATCCTTAAGTCTGCCCCCTTCTCAGAACTGTTGTTGCTTCAGTTACGCCTGGCACCTGCTGACATAGATGATGTGAGACGGCATCTGCAAGAAATGTTAGCTGCTGGTGTAATACAAGAATCCAGAAGCCTTATGCTTCCCCATTGTGGTAGTGAGGAAAAGAATGGAACAGTAAGGATGTGTGTGGATTATCGCACCTTAAACCGGCGGACTATCCCTGATCAGTACACAATGCCCCGCATTCAGGATGCTTTGGACTGCCTAAACGGGAGCAAGTGGTTCTCTGTGTTGGATCTCCGCAGTGGGTACTACCAGATCCCGATGGCCCCAGAGGACCGTGAGAAGACAGCCTTTATCTGTCCGCTTGGCTTCTATGAATTCATGAGGATGCCTCAAGGGATTTCAGGTGCCCCAGCCACTTTTCAACGATTGATGGAGCGTGCAGTGGGGGACATGAACTTACTAGAGTGTCTGGTATACCTAGATGATGTTATTGTGTTTGGCAGCTCACTGGAGGAACATGAGAGCAGATTATTTAAGGTATTGGACCAACTGGAGGACTTTGGCCTTAAACTGTCCATTGATAAGTGTCAATTCTTTCAAACATCAGTAAAGTATGTGGGACACATAGTATCCACCGAGGAATAGAGACCAACCCAAGTAAAGTTGAGGCCTTGACCACCTGGCCACAGCCCAAAATCTAAAAGAACTGCAAAGATTCCTGGGATTCTGTGGTTATTATCGGCGCTCATCAAGGACTATTCAAGAGTGATCCGCCCTTTACTTAACCTTACTCAAGGGTATCCCCAACCCACAAAAATACAAAAGTCAGCGCCTCAAGACTGAAAGAGTGTATTTTCATCCGAGTGAAGTATTTGGGGCCCGCTGGACTCCTGATTGTGAGACTGCTTTTCATGAGATCATATATCAACTTACCCATGCTCCAGTGCTGGCCTATGCCGATCCAAGAAAACTTTACGTCCTGCACACTGATGCTAGCTTGCAAGGGTTGGGGGCTGTGTTGTACCAAGAGCATGAGAATGGCCTGAGACCAGTGGCCTTTGCCAGTAGAAGCCTGACCCCATCCGAAAAGAACTATCATGTACATAAGTTAGAGTTCCTAGCTTTGAAGTGGGCTATTGTTGACCAATTCCATGAGTACTTGTATGGGGCTAAAATACTAGTAAAACTGACAATAATCCTTTGACCTATGTGCAGACCTCAGCTAAGTTGGATGCCACTGGCCATAGGTGGCTTTCTGCATTATCTACATATGACTATGCTCTCGAATACCGAGCAGGTCTGAACCACATAGATGCTGATGCTCTCTCCCGAGGCCTGTTCCCCAGAATGATTGGGTCCGATTGGCAGAACCTGACATTCGGGCACTCTGCCGGAGTTTGACAGGGAGGAACAAATGTCCACGGACGCAGTGGACTGCATGGTGGATTGCTTGGGACCCTCTGAGGAATTGCATACCTGCTGCTTATTGCCACTTTTCTGCAATAGACATTGGTGCACTGCCTCAGCTGGACAATGACAGTATTCGATGGCTCAACTCGCGGATCCCATGATCAAAGCAGCTTTAGAAGCCCTCTATGCAGGAAAAGATGTGTCCAAATTATGCTCCACTGATTTGAGAACTGCACTGTTATACAAAGAAGGTCCTAAGTTGAAACTGATCAATAAACTGTTATACAGAGAAACAGTAGACAGAGGGGGACAAGTAGACAAACAACAACTAGTGCTGCCCACTGCCTTTCGAGACTCAGTACTGAGGTCCTTGCACAACCACATGGGGCACCTTGGTATAGACAGAACATTTGACTTGCTGAGATCCAGATTCTATTGGCCTAAGATGGGGGCTGATGGGAGCAACACATCTGAACTTGTAGTCGCTGCTTACAGAGGAAAGCTTTGCCCTAGAGGGCTGCCCCTTGTTAACATCACCACCAGTGCACCCATGGAGCTGGTCTGTATTGATTTTCTGAGTTTGGAGTCAGATCAAAGAAATATCAGTAATGTGCTGGTGGTCACTGACCATTTCACGAGATATGCCCAAGCTTTCCCCACCAAAGACCAGAAAGCATCCACTGTGGCCAAAGTACTTGTAGAAAACTTTTTTGTTCACTATGGGGCTCCACAAAAATCCATTCTGATCAAGGGAGAGACTTTGAGAGTCATCTGATCAAAGAGATGCTTTCTCTGTGGGGAATGTGAAAGTCCAGAACCACTCCTTACCACCCCCAGGGGGACCCACAGCCTGAACGTTTCAACCGCACTTTGCTAGATATGCTAGGCACCCTGCACCCAAAGGACAAGCCTAGATGGAGCCAACAAATTAGCACCCTGGTACATGCTTATAACTGCACCAAAGTGATGCCACTGGGTTCTCCCCTACCGCCTGATGTTTGGAAGAGAAGCTCGACTACCAGTAGATGTGTGTTTTGGGGTCTCTCCTGATGGGGTTCAAGCTGACAACTATTTACAGTATGTGCAAAAGTTAAAGGCCCAGCTAACTCATGCGTACCAACTGGCTCAAACCATGGCTGCCAAAAGAAATCTGGCCAACAAAGAACGGTATGATAAAAGGTGAAAGCACAGGAACTCCAGGAGGAGATCGGTATTGCTAAGAAATCTGGGACTGCATGGCAAACACAAGATTGCTGACAGATGGCACCATCTCCCTCACATTGTAGTGGGCAAACTAGATGATCTGCCAGTGTACAAAGTAAGGCCTGAGAACAATTCAAAAGATGTAAAAACAATGCATAGAAATCATTTACTGCCCATTGGACAAATCCTGATTGAGTCTGAGCCCCCAGAAGATGCCCCCTCTGGACCAGTGACTAGAGCTGCTGCTAAGAAAAGATCAAGGAAGTCTGCACCTACAGAAGCAGAGTTAAAGTGTTCCCCTGCACAAGTCCCAGTTGAGCATGACTGTCAGTCCATATCAGAAGAAAGTGAGAGTGACTTTGAATACTATCCTTCTTACGAACTGAGTCAATTGTTTCGGGCAATCCCTAGTCAATACTGGAGACAAAGCTGGGCCTTCTGGACTGTCTAAGCCCCAGCTTCATCCCTGGAGCCAATGCTCCCAGAAAGTGAAGTGCAAAGCATCAGATCAGATGAAATGGAATCATTGTGCATGGTTGAACTGTTTGAGCTTTCAGGGGAGGAAAATGATAGATTGGGGCAGACTGGTGATACACCCAAACAAGAAGAGTATTTTGAGTGCCCTGACAGTCCACTGCCAGTGTCCGAAAGCTCTCCATGCGAGCCAAATGTTGTGGACTCAGAAACTGTATCTCATGGAGCTGAAAGTGCCCCAAGTTCTAGCCTCTCTACCCCCATGGAGACTCCCCTGACAAGTGAGGACAATGCTGAAAATGAGGCTCAGAGTGCAGAGACTGTAACAGTTCCTCCTAGAAAGACTGGTCGAGCTGTAAAGCCTGTGGTGCACCTCAGTTATGATTCACTTGGGAGGCCTGTGGACTTGCCTCTCAATGTTGTCCATAAAGGAGTGTATGTGTCCCCAGCTCATTGCCCAAACTGAGCATCAGTGCTAACTCCAGTTACTTGTGTTGCTCTCTGAGTATGGTGCCCTTGCCCCGTCCAGCCCCAAGGTAACTGATAGGAAGGGCCCCTCTTCAGGTTTCATGTACAAGAGGTAATAACTTGAGTTATGGTACAATGTGTGTGTAATACTGTGTAAAGAGGACGACTGCAATGTTTCAGAAATGTGTTCTTGGTAAAATGATGTATTGACTGATGATTACATGTGTGAGCCTAATGCAAATGTATATGGTTGCAGTTGAAACTTATGGGGGTACTTGCTTGACGCGGACGTCAAGCTTTCCCAGGCCAGGAAGGGTGTAACCCCCCTGCAAATGGGGGTTCCCAAAAGACTTCCAGGAGCTTGCTTGAATGCTCCAAGCCTGAATGGTGTTTGGCGTTTAAGCCATTTATCAGTGAGTGTTTTTTAGAACCTCTGGTACTGTCTCTTTAAGAGCTGTCTGCTTGCAGACATAATTAGTTTGTATGGGGGACTGTGTGTTTCTTTGATTGAGTACCACTCAAGCTGCTGTCAATTCACTCCATTTTTGCAGTCACTAGGAGTGCAAAGGGAACCTATCTGAAAGATGTAACTGTTTGCCAGAAACCATTTAGAGTAATAATGAAATTACAGTTTGTCTAACCTGCTTTCTTTGCAGTCAGAACAGTGTCTGCCTAGTTCCCCATTCTGGTTTTGAACTTGAACTGGACCAATCAGTGTGGGGTATGCTAGCTCTAAAATGGTGCCTTGACGAATCAGAACTTGGACTCATAATCTGAGCCAGACACAAGAGGATTGTATGGGCAGTGACTCTGGGAGATGTAGTTTAGACTTCTGCCTTTTGGACCAACAGCAGCAGTCTATTGTGAGTGACAGCCAATCCAGTCAAGAACTGGGAGGAACTCAAAGGAAGTGCCCGGTTTTGTCTGTTGGAGTTTCAGTTTAGATCTGGCAGTGAAGGGAAAGAAACCCTGTGCTCCTTCAGTGCACAGTTTCAGTCAAAACGTGTGTAAGGGCCCAGAGTTCCGTCTGCAGCTTGTGTAACTGCTTGTTAGACTGAACTCCCTGTGAAAAGAATCAAAGGATCTCTGAAGAGTAGAAACCAGGCTCACCCTGTAGAAGACTGGAGAAATTGTTGAATTGCACTCTGTCTGTCAGGAACTGAATCTGCTGTGTGTTCTCCGGTATTGTGCAGTAATTGCGATCGGGATAGAGAAGCAGCCTACCTGGTATAGTACTTTTTTACCATATAAATGTGTGAAGAGTCTCGTGGAGCTCAAGAGTAGCCCTGCTGACGTTGAAGGACCCTATCTTGTTTGGAGGTCGTGAGTACTAATTCAGGGTTGCTCCTGTTGAATTGCCACATTAAATCCAACTGGAATCACTGTACTGCTGACTGTTTAAACTAATTTTTCTTTTCACTGTGTGAAAGGGCCCCTACCAGCTGCCGCGGTTTGGACTAGCCACTAGGCTTGGGCACCAGGGACAGTAACTGGTAGGGATAGGCCTGTGCACAGAGCCATAGGTAGATAGTAAAGTGATAAGCTAATTAACCTGATTTCCCTGTCCTTGTTATATTCCCCTAAATAAATCCGAGCTGCTTGTTTCAGCAAAGTTATACTGCCTGGAGGTATTTGTCTATGTTAAAGTATTGTACTGTGATTGTTGCACTGCATCTTATTGTACAGGAGGTCCCAGTGCCTGAACCACCCCTGGGGTAAGTGTATACTGTGAAGGTAATTCCGATATATTGTGTGGGCCACTAGTGGAAGAAAGGGGTTGCAGTGTCCCAGAGGGCTGTGACCAAGTAAGTTTAACTACTGCAAACCCTGACCTCTGGGTGGAGGCACCCCCATTGGATCCAGGCCCCTCAACCTGTTAGTGGCAAATCAGGCAGGGGTAGTAGCCCCTGGGATAGCGCCATCTAGGGGTTACACATATCCACCACTTCCTGAAGTAGGCAGTTCCATGCGTCCACCACCCTTTTTGTGAAAAATAACTTTCTCACATTACCCCTTAATCGGCCTCCCGCTAATCTCATGCAGTGTCCTCTTGTCCTGCTGTTTTTCTTATATTGAAACATGTTAGATTCTTTCACCTTGGTAATGTCCTTAAGATGTTTGAATGTTTCGATCATATCACCTCTCTCCCTTCTTTGCTCTAGGGTATACATAGTAAGCCTCATTAATCTGTCCTCATATGTCTTCTGATGCAGTCCCTGCCCCATTTTGGTTACCCTTCTCTGGACTGCCACCATTTTGTTAATGTCCTTGTGCAGGTGCAGCCTGCAGTATTGCATGCAGTACTCCAGATGGGGCCTAACCAGTGTCTTGTAAAGAGGGATTATTACCTCCCTCTTACGACTTGTGATGTCCCTACTAATACACCCTAACATCCCTCTAGCCTTACCTACTGCTTTAGTGGTCTGCTTGGATGATTTCAGGTCATCTGTAATGATGATGCCCAAGTATCTTTCTTCCTTCGTGATTGCCAGCAACTCCCCTCCCAACCTATAGGTAGCTTCAGGGTTTCTCTTCCCTATGTGCATGATCTTGCACTTCTTTGCGTTAAAGCCCAGTTGCCACTCTTCAGACCATTCTGCCAGTTTTTCCAGATCTCTTCTCATTCTGCCTACCCCATCTGGATCATCTACTCTGTTGCAGATCTTAGTGTCATCTGCAAACAGGCAAACCTTCTCCTCCAGTCCATCTGCAATGTCACTGATGAAGATGTTGAAAAGGACTGGCCTCAGGACTGATCCCTGAGGTACCCCACTTGTGACTTGCATCTCTTCTGACTGTATACCGTTTACCACCACTCTCTGTTTTCTGCCCGCCAACCAGTTTGCCACCCTGCTGACCAACTTCTGACCTGCCCCTAGCCTACCCAGCTAATTAATCAATCTTCTATGTGGAACAGTATCGCAAGCTTTGCTAAAGTCAAAGTAGACAACATCAACTGCACCCCCTTGGTCCACCACTCTGGTTACCCAGTCAAAGAAATTTATGAGATTAGTTTTACAGGACCTTCCTGTTGTAAACCCATGCTGTCTTGGATCCTGTGCTGCTATGGATTCCAAGTGTTGCGCTATCTTTTCCTTAAGGAGTGGCTCTGTAATCTTGCCCACTACTAAGGTAACACTGACTGGTCTGTAATTCCCTACCTCCTCTCTGCTGCCACTCTTGTGGAGCAGGATCACATCAGCCCTTCTTCAGTCTTCTGGGATCTCTTCTGTGCTCAGAGTCTCACTAAAGAGTTCTGATAATGGCTCTGCTAGTTCCACCCTTAGCTCCTTTAGCACCCTGGGATGTGTGCCATCTGGTCCCATTGCCTTGTTCATCCTGAGCTTAGCGAGCTCTTGTAGGACCCTTTCTTTTGTGAAAGGACTTGTGCATGCCTCCCTCACCCCGTGTCCATGGTGCTGAGCTGTGGGCCCTGCCCTACCTTCTCCTCAGTAAATACTGAGCAGAAGCATCTATTTAGGATAGATGCTTTTCCTTGGTCCTCCTCCACACACTCCTCCTTATCCCCTTTAATCTTAGCAATAGTCCCTCTGGACTTTCTCTTTTCACTAATGTATCTATAGAAAGTCTTATCACTTTCTTTTACTGTTCGTGCCAGAGTTTCCTTGATTTGGGTCTTTGCCTGCCTTACTGACTTCCCTGCTTCCCTTAGGGAAGTTTGGTATGCCTCCCTATCGTCATCCCGCTGCGTTCCCTTATATTTCCTGAAGGCCAACCTTTTGGCTCTGACCTTTTCTGTTACTGTTTTTGAGAACCAAAGTAGTTTCCTCCATCTTTTACTCTTGCTTTTCTCCCTAACACAATGGGATGTTGCTTCCGGTATTGCATCCTTAATGCTTGCCCACTTTGCCTGTACCCCCTCACCTGTATTTCTTCTTGCCTGGCCTAGCTTAACTCTGCTGACATCTTATCAAAGTCAGCTTCTCTGAAGTCCCATATTTTTGCCTTGGAATGGGATGATTTAGTTGTAGTGGCCAAATTGAACCTTACCATGTGATGGTCACTGGCCCCCAGATGACCTTCTACCTGGAGATCTGTGATTCTTTCCCCGTTAGTCAGTACTAGATCCAGGATAGTCCTGTCTCTTGTAGGTTGTTGTACCAATTGTTTGAGTCCCTCCCCCAGCAGGGAATCCACTTTGTGTCTAGATCTGGTGGATGTTCCTGCTGATATTTACCAGTCTGTATTTGGCATGTTGAAGTCTCCCATTATCAGAACCTCCCCATTAGCTGTGTATCAGAAGGGGTACTGACAGCAGCAAAAGGGAAGTACTGCTACCTCCATATGCAGTAGGTCACTGGCGAGGCTGCATCTGGAATGTTGTGCTCAGTTCTGGAGTCCTCACCTAAGGAAGGACAGGTGCAACAGGGCAGATATAATGAAGATCGTCTGAAGGCAGTGAACATGTACTGTACTCACTGGAGACCTGGTTGGGGGGAGGATATGATACAGATCTTCATGTTCCTGAAGGGAATGAACAAGATAAACTGTGGGGTATTATTCAGCAGAAATACAGAGTCACAAACCCAAGGTCACAAGTGGAAACTGGTGGGGAGGAGGTTTAGAAAGGATGCGAGGAAGTTCTATTTTACAGAGTGGGTAGTGGTGCTTTGGAACAGTCTGCCAGTGGAGGTGGTGGGTGCCAAGACCATAAATGGTTTTAAGTGTAGCCGGCCCGGTGGTGCTGAGGGTTGAGGTCCTGGACTCCACCCCTCATGCTATGCCTATGACCCGGATTCGGGAACGAATCGGGGTCATCGGGAGTCTGCTGGTGGAGAGAGGGTGGGATTGAGCAGCCGAAAGGCAGCTGTCCTCTCCCGGGGAGAGATCTTGTCATCCCTGCAGTTCAACTGCCCTCAGGTGGAGGCCTGATGGTAGTGCAGGTGAGTGGTGGCACAAATAGGGAGGGCGCTGCGGTACTGTGTGGCCATGGCATGGGCAGTGAAAATAGAGCTAATGGGCTAGATGATGTTCTGGTGGCATTCCTGGTGAAGGGAATGCCAGACAGGGATGGGTGTGACCCCCCACCCCACTGAGGGGGGGGGAGCGGAGTTCTGCCCTCCAGCTCCTGAAAAAAAATGGAGCCAAAAATGTATATATATATTTAAAAAAAAAAGGTTTCAGGCATGGCTGGGACAAAGTGAAGGGTTTTATGGTTGGTCAGATGAGTAGCAGTAGGGAGGGAAGCAGGGGGTTGGACCAGGAGGGAGAGAACCCCATATGTGCAGTAAGTCCCAAGGCAGGAAGGGAACTCGTGGCATACTACATGTACCTTTGCTCTTTTTCTGCCATCATTGTATAGGTTTCTGTGACATTTAGAATATGGAAGGAAAGAATACCCATAATTATACTTTAAAGCCATTATCTAGGGTTTAGTCATGCAAAGCTTAATAAATGGGTCAAACAGGTGTAGTGATCTGTTGCAACAGCCTCAGGGGGACTCAATTTCCTTCCCAGCTTAATCTTACAGTACTGATACATTTTGTGGTATGCAGCAAAATAGAATAGTTAACCCTTAGAGAACAATACTAAAAGAAAAATTTCAGGATATTATGTCAAAGTTCCAGATGGCCAACATTCATGGGAAGAATGCAGCCCTCCCCCCCTTCTCTCCTGATGCCATCTCTGAGCTGAGGGCACCTTGTTAACTTTTTAACACCACTTGGTGTAAAAGTTAATCCAGCAATGAGTATATAGCTGAACTTGTAGGTTCCCCAAAAAATACTTCAGATGTCCAAAGCAGCCAAATAACTTAGTACAACAAAGGCACCAACGGCTTAAAGGGGAGGGGATTGAGTGTCCATGTCCATTACACCCCAAATCAGTAAATACTACTAGTACCTTACATATTGAAGTTCTCATTCTCCAGCTCCCCCAATTTCTCATTCTCGGCCTCCAACTTAGCCACTGACTGACTTGCCTTCTGTGGACACAAAAACAGATAAATCCAGCTGCCTTACTCCATCCCCAATCTCACTGGTATGTGCAGAGAAAAAGGAACTTTCATATTCCTAAGGTGCAGTTTGATGTTGTCAGATTCTTTCCACCGTTACCATGTGGAGTATGGCAAGTCCAGACATAGGTGCACCACCAAATCTCCTACAAGAAGTTTCTTCTGAAGCCATGCAGCATTCAGTGTCCTATACCCATAGTAGGAGCAAGACTACACAATCAGCACGCTATTAGGCAGGTGCATATTAGCTGAAAGTTTGAGTAGGTTCACAGGATTCATAGGAAGGATTATGAGTCATGTAGCGTAAGCCATGTTAAACTAGCTATTTAGCAATGGATTGTTGTAATATTCTTACTATCAAACTATTTATCTAGAGATGCCTTGAACAAACCATAGTAGGGATGTGTATGATAGTCTCAGGAAGTCTGTTCCATAATGACACCACCCTCTGGTTTATCCAGGCTTCCTCTTGGTGGTCCTATACATTTCCCCTCTTAACAGACGGTTGCGTCTCCTTGTATCTTTATTTACTACTTTCCTTCCGAAACGTATACATTCCCATAGATCTCTGTCCCTGAGTGCACTGAATACCAGACACAAATCTCCCCTTAGGCATCTGTACTTCACTGAGAAAAGATTTAACTCACAGGTTCTTTCATTATAAGTCAGGTTGGTGATAGATCTTATCCTTTTTGATGCCCTTCTCTGCACCCTCTCGAGCAGTGCAATATCACCTAACTTGTTCGGGGTGCAGGATAGTATCCAGTGAACAAGGTGACTGAAATTGGGCACCTACAAAAATGGTGACTCAATTACAGTGCTCATGTTCATGGCTACCTAGCGGCGGGGGGGGGACAAGATACTGGGGTGAATGGGTGGATGAAATACTGTGACGGGAAGTAGCGGGTACACACGCGGAGGAGAGGCAGGGGAGGGATGGTATGTGGAAGGAGGTGTGGTGGGAAGCTGCTGAGCTGGTCCACTAGTGTGGTGGGGAGAGTGGTTGGCTGGGTGGCACAGGGTGCAGGGTTCAGGTCCGGTTTGGCGTGTTTTTTAATTTTTTTGCCAGTAGGCGGCAGCTTTACATTTAGTTATGTTTTCACCCCCCCGACATGCACCACCCCCCGGAGCTGAGAATACTTAAGTAGGGGGATCAGTGGATGAAGCCCCCCGCATAAAAAATAAGACCTGTAGGTCTTGGACGCTGTTTTTGTCTGTGCTGTGAGTGTGCATTGCCGAAATTCATTTTCAGTGATGTACACTTACTGTAATGGCGATCGCTATTCCATGATCGCCGTTTTGACATGGAACCCCCAGAACTGGGCACAATACTCCAAGTGGGGTGTTACCAAGGCACTATACAATGGAATCAGGACATTTCTTTCCCAGCTTTTTATGTGTCTTAAAATACACCCTAGCATTTTATTACCTTTCTTTCTCATGTATGCTAACTAAAAGATAGTTTATTTGTTATAATGTTTCCTAGATCTTTCTATCTATTGTCTCAAGTTTTACACCATTTAAATAGTAATCAAACATTGCATTCTTTGTACCAAAGTACATGACTTTACACTTATCCTCAATAAAACATAGTTTATGATCACTTGCCCACCTCTCAATCTGGAGTAAATCCTCCTGGAGCCTGGTGCTTGCTGTTTCCTTATCAACTATGACTCCTATTTTCATATCATCTGCAAACCTGAAGATCCAAGAGTCTGCAGATGTTGCCATGGTTGATATCAAAATATTAAACAGTGATGGTCCCAGCTCTGACCCCTGGGGCACATCACTAGTCACCACCCCCTCATTTCGAACAATACCCTCTGATGATAACCCGCTGTTTCCTGTTGTCAAGCCAAGATTCTATCCATCTTATTACGTGGCAACTAAAATTTAGTTTGATTAATCCCTCCGTTAATTCTTTATGAGGTACCAGGTCAAATTCCTTAGATAATCCAAATATATGATGTCCACCAGCATTCCACTGTCTAGTTCTTTACTAATGGGTTCAGAAAAGTGGTCGAGGTTTGTCTGGCACGACCTATGTGGTCTAAACCCATGTTGGGTTATATCTCCAAATCCATTGTTCTTTGTATATCTCTCCAGATCTTCCTTGACGTATTCCTCTAAAAGTTTGCCTATGATGGATGTCTATAGTTTGCATGATCATTTTAGAACCTTTTTTGTTTACTGGTGTCACATTAGTTTCTTGCCACTCTGGAATCACAATGGGCTTTATCAATGTAACTCAGGGCTCGGGGTTTGTCCACTGGAGCACTTGTGCCAGCCATGGCTCCAGAAAGCTCACTGATTCATTCTCTTCCATGTCCTCTGGGAACCCAGTTAACCTCAGGCTGCCCTCCCACAGGGATGTTTCACCTGCCACCTCAGAAGGAATGTAGTTTTGGTCATGAATAATGATAGAGTGGTAGTTATGGCCTACTCTGCCTGGACACTGCAGCACCCGTTTTGTCCATGAGGCTCATCACAGCCTACATTTGGGTTGAAGATTCATTCAGCCACCGTAGATTTGCCCATTAACTCTGGATACCAGCCCTCGAGGTGAGATACAAACCCCCAATGAATACTGCTTGCAAGTACAAAATTAACTTTTAATTTCAAAGTGAGCAAACCACTCCAGTGGAAGACTGCAGACAGGAAAGCCTGCTCCACAGCCTGCATGCAGGTAGAAAATTCATTCAACCACCATTTGATACCTAGAATAGATCTGCACACTGCCTGGAGAGAATTTTTAATGTCCATCAGTTCTGTCGATGAAGGCTAATCCCATGTGGCAGCCCAGATTCCCATGCCTCACACAAAAAAAAAAGTTTCTTGGAGCCAGATTCTGATTCTTTGGTAGTGTCCCAAACTAGTAACACTGTTGCAATATGCTCAATTCAGAAGAGCGATCTGAGGACTATTTACTAGGCTTTTTGTAAAGCGGCAGGCACAGGAGTTACTAGGGGACTCTAAATCTCTGGGGCATCCCGACACTGAGCCCCTCGACAATAGCCTAAGTGAAAAAAGTGATCAAGATTCCCATAACTTTAGAGAATGTTGCAGTCTTTTTCTCAAAGGAAGAGTGGAACATTTTAACAGAAGACAGTAAAGAACTGTACTGGGATGTTATGTAACCCACCGTTTGGTTAGAGCATTAAATTAGTGTATGGGGTTTTACACTTGTTTTAAATTTAAGGGCTTTGTGCCTGTGACAGTCTAAAGAGTTAATTCTTTGAAGCGTCAGGAGGCTAGGAGCTAGTTATGCTGGCTTCCTGGGGGGGAAGGGCAGCTGCTTGTAGCTGAGAGGTTGCAAGAAGTTGCTTTCAGTTTGGCAGAGCTGAGCAGGGGATTAACAGCCAAGCATTGCCTGGCTCCTGATCTCTAAACCATTTTTCTCTGTGGAGGGCCTGAGATATCCCACAGTTGAAGTGGTGGAGGCCTAAGTTATGATGGTGGGGGAATATGAAGTCATCTGGAGGAGAAGCCCGATTTGACTTGCAGGTAGCTGCTATGGGATTTGAACCAGCACCAAATTTGGGTGATCGAGTGAGCCTCGAGGGAGGGGGGACATGGATGTTTTATTTATTTATTTATTTAGCTTTTGTTTACCGGGTAAGTACACTAGACAAGTATTATGCCTATTTTCAGGAACGACCGGGGAGAGTACAACATGAGGAACAACAGTCAAGGAGACATGGTAAAGAGAGTACAGTTTTTTGTCACAGTAAACAAACATGTGGGAAATACATCATTTGACGCTAGGGGAAACATACAGTAGTAAGCACATTTCAGATTATACACTCTAGATTAGCTAGTTCAACTGACAGATATATACAGGTCATCATACATAGGAGTGGAGCATAGCTCAAGGACTGGATTGGTCATAATATAACTTATAACATTGTCGTATACATCCCCTAGGCTAGTTGGATCGCTGACAGGTATATACAGCTCATCACATTTTTCTAAATATGCACATATTAGACAGAAACACTTGGTAGTACAAGTTTCTACCAAGTGACCAAGGTGCTATGTAACCCTGGTGCTGTTATACCAAGGGCTACTACCCCTGCCTGCTTCTCTGATTGCAGGTTGAGAGGCCTGGGATCAGAAGCAAGGGGTACTGTGGTGTACCTATCAACAGTAAAATTATGATTTTGGTGCCTCCACCCAGAGTAATGGTTAAGTGGGTTATTAGCAATACTGGTACAGCCCTCTGGGAAGCTATAACCACCCACACCCCTGACTAGTAGCCTAACACACCAAGTTTTACAAGTACAGTATTTAACATTCAGTTCCCAGTTCTTAGAGCACACTACTGATATGCTCATGGACACCACACTTACCACAGGGTTTGGTCTTCTGGCATATACCCCATGCCCCCTGTAAGGAAACAGTTTCCTGCAACAAAAATAATGCACTTTCACAGTACTTTCTCCAATGGTTCAGTAACTTCAGACCAAGTAATAATATGCTCATGGGTTAGATTAAGAGTAAACAATAAATCAGGTTTATTAAGGGGGACGTTAACAAAGGAGGGGCGTGAATCTAGTTAAATGATGGCAATGCTGTAATTAAGCAGATAGTAAATGAAGCACATTTGATCTGTTTCTGAATCAATCAGTTTGACCAGGCTCTGGCTACCCAGAATGGAGCTAGGTGTAGGCCTGAAGTGTTGCCGCAGGTAGGCTGGAGTTGCAGCTGGTTGGGGCCCTTGATGGAGGAAAAGATGTTATTAAATAGATGAAAATGCTGGCAGACAGTACGTCATTTGTAATCCTAGGCCGGATGGCCTGTAAACACAGTCAGAACCCAACAAGAAATAATAAAACAAATCAGATGACACAGATGCATTTATTTGATTGTTGCAGGGGGCTACCCTGGTTGTATTCTCTGCATTCAGACTGATCGATAAATGGCTGGCGACACCATGGACCTCTGGCCTTCCAGGATGTTGGTGGGGACCGGGGCCGACATGACTCACCTCTTCATGGCCTTTCCCTGTAGGTGGGCTCAACCTGCGATTTGATTCTCCACAGGGGATGACCCCCTAAGGCTGGACTCTCGCCAGAAAGATGATCAAGCCTGGTACAGGAACAGTCTCTTGGGCCATAGGTGGCACGGGCCTGATACATGAATTTTGGCTTGAACTGCAGATTTGAAAAGTCACTTAACTTGTGGCTAACAGGCTGGCTTATGGAGCAAACAGGAACAACTGGTAACAAGTCTCCTTTCTTCCCAAATGGGTCCAGAAACAAATGATTTTATACCATTTATTGGACCAACATGGATGTTACAGAAAAGAACAAAGTGCTCTAGCTTTCGAACCTACCCGGTCCTTCTTCAGAAGCTTTATGGCAGTTATTTTGAAAATCCTATACTATTAACACCAGATTATGTTGAAAAAACAGAAATAATTCTCATTGGTTTAACATGTACATTTAAAACATAACAGAAGATTACGTCACAGAAGCTAATTAACACCAGTCTGCTTTTAACTGAGGAGCCTCAGAAGGGAAAAGGTTATCAAGAATTCTCAACAACCAGATAGTTCTTCTCAAATAAATTTTAAAATGTCTCAGTATGCTAAGAAAGCATTCTAGTGATAAAAAAACCTTGGGCTAGCATTCTGTCTAATACATGTAAGATGAGGTTACAACTTACATTCCAAGTGTCCTGGTGTATTAAAGAATAGATGATGAGAGACAAAATCCTGACATTATGTATAACTGCAAGTTGAAAAAGAGCCCCAAATTAAACATTCACATATATACATGATGCATGATAGTATCACTTGCAAGTGCCAATTAAAAATACTTGTCAAGGACCCCCAAGAAAATGAGACCATAAGCCTGATAGTGCAGATTTTAACACAGAGTCAGTGTATAACAAAAATGTACAGAATCAGTCTAAGGAATCTAAATGAAAACTTCCAAGGATGAAATCCTCCAGGCTCCCTCCTTTTTTTCCCTTTTCTCTCCCTCTCTCTCTCTCTCTCTCCTTGGGAAAGATACTGTAACTAGTAAGAATGAGATATACTGTATGTGCAAGAGTCATAATACAGCATCATTCACACCAATATTAATCGTTACCCAAAGGAATTACACCTTTTATGAACCCCCAAGTAAATATGAGCAGATTTAAAAATGTGACAGTGTGTAATCCAACCACTGACAACTGGTAGAAGGAAGTAAATGTACACTATACTCAGTGTCCTAGCCACATAACAATTGTCCCATGCCACGCTCCCCCACACAGACGTGTGTACATACACCACACCACGCCTCACACACACACACCCCTGCACACCCTACACAACAACACACAACAAATATAACAAACACGACCCACACATACCACACCACACCATGCACACACAAACAAAACATACACACACACCATACCCACAACACACAAAAACACAACACATGCAAAACACACACAAACGCACACATACATACATATATCAATACACACACACACTCACCACAGTGTTAAGGTGAGAAGTCAAGACGCAGATAACCATAAACTTACAAAATCAAAGGCCCACTGAAGAACTAAAATATTTATGTCCATCTTTTAAAGTAAAAGTCTGTGTAAGTTTAAGTGGAATAATGTGTCATATAACCAACATCAATGTTCAATCCATCTGCCACCATATTGAGAAGTAAAATAAGTCTAATTTCAGAAGCCCGTCTCTGTTGTGTACTGTTGAAATGTCCTTTTAAGACCATCACAGACATCTGAGATTGAGTGGCCATCCTGGGAGAAGTGCTGGGCTACTGATTTCTCAGTCTTATTGTGATTAATAGAATGTCTGTGTGAATTCATTCTAGTGCGGAGTTGTTGACTTGTCTCCCCCACATAACCTGTGTGAGGACATTTCTTGCATTGGATAAAACAGACCACATTACTTGATGTACATGTATAATTCCCCTGTATCCTGAATAGTCTGTTTTGTGATGTAACCACACAGTCTGAGTTGGAAATAAGGTTACATGTCTTATATGTGTGTTGATGACAGGGTTGTGTACCATATGCTGTCATGGTATCCTGTTCCGGTTCAAGTTGACTCCTAATAATCAGGTTGGCTAAATTAGGTGGTTGTTTAAAAGATAGTAGTGTTAGTTCTTGAAAAATACAGTTAAGGGTTTCATCCTCACTAATTATTGGATGGAGATCCTGAATAATCTTATGTAGAAGTTCAGGGTCAGGATGGTATATGACTACTAAGGGTATTCTGTTGGTAGTTATCCGTTCCTTATATTGCAGTAGTTGTTCTCTTGGGACCTATGTTGCACGTTCCACTGCTCTGTCAATTTCCCTGGACGAGTGTCCCTGCTCAATAAAGGTGTTTTTCAACATCGACAGATGTGTGTCTCTGTCTTCCTCATTTGAACAGAGGCGGTGATACCGAAGTGCTTGACTATATATGACAGATTTCTTTGTGTGGCTCAGGTGATTACTTTTCTTGTGTAAGTATCTCTGTCTGTCTGTTGGTTTCCTGTAAAGACAGGTATGTAGGTTTCCATCCTTAATAGTGACAGTGGTATCCAGAAAATGTACACTGGTGGCAGAATATTCCAGGGAAAGCTTTATAGTTGGGTGGAGGTTATTAAGTTCCCGATGAAAATCTTTGAGTGTGTCAGTGCCCTCTGTCCAAATTATAAACAAATCATCAATGTAACGGAAATAAGCGAGTGGTTTATGTGTACAGTGCATTAGAAAATCCTCCTCCAAATTCGCCATAAAAAGATTAGCATACTGTGGAGCCATCCTGGTTCACATTGCTGTTCCCATAGTTTGAACATAATGTTTACCATTGAAGCCGAAGTTGTTATGTGTCAGAATGAATTCAGTGAGTTTACCCACAACTCCAGGGTCAATGTTGGATGGAATGTAAGTTGTAACCTCATCTTACATGTAAACAAATATTTTTGCTCAGTATTTACAAATGAAGAGGGGGAGGTACCTAAAACAAACAATAGAAACACTCTGGATACAGAAGTTGAGACCAGCCCATTTACAGAAGAAAGGGTTCTGAAAGAACTCTTAAAACTGAAGGTGGACAAAGCAATGGGGCGTGATGGGATTCATCCCAGAATTCTAAAAGAACTAAGCATACCTCTCAACCTCCTGCTGCATAAATCAGGGACACTGCTTAAAAAAATCAGGGACAGAGGACTAAAATCAGGGACACAGCTTCAAAATTAGAGATATCCACCCAGAAAGCTGGTAGAATATGGGGCTTAGTACAAAATGCATTTTCTAAAGAAGAACAAGTCTGTAACATTAATGCTTGACATTATTTTGTGCTTACAATCCCCACTGTTTAGCCATGGAAACACAAATTGTAGGAGGGACAGAGTAAAATTTTGAGGCAAAATCAGGGATGTCCCTGAAAATCAGGGACAGTTGAGAGGTATGGAACTAAGGGTAGAACTAGTGACACCACTGACTACCCTCTTTAACAAATCATGGGAGGATGGGGTAGTACCTGAGGACTGGAGGAGGGCAGATGCGATTCCCCTTCACAAAAGTGGGAGCAGGGCAGAAACAGGAAGCTACAGACCTGTTAGTTTAACCTCAGTGATAGGGAAAATGATGGAATCACTTCTGAAGGAAAGAATTGTCGAGTACCTAGAGACCAGAGGGGCACAGGACCCAAGGCAGCATGGATTCACAGTGAGAAGGTCATGCCAGAGGAATCTAATTGATTTCTTTGACTGGGTGACCAAAGTAGTAGATGAGGGAGGGGCTGTGGACATGGCCTACCTAGACTTTAGCAAGGCATTTGACTCAGTCCCACACAAAAGATTAATACACAAGTTAGCCAGCCTGGGAGTGGGTCCCAAGATGATAGCCTGGGTAAAGAATTGGCTGGAGAATAGGACACAGACAGTAATAGTAAATGGAGTCCACTCTGAAGAAAGGGGGGTTACTAGTGGGGTGCCGCAGGGTTCAGTATTAGGACCGGTCCTCTTCAATGTCTTTGTAAGTGACATTGCAGAGGGACTGGAAGGAAAAGTATGTGTCTTTGCAGATGACACAAAGATCTGCAACAGGTGGGGTGGAAAGGATGAGAAGGGACTTGGCAAGGTTAGAGGAATGGTCAAATGTATGGCAGCTTAGATTTAATGCTAAGAAGTGCAAGGTAATGCACCTGGGAAACAGAAACCCAGGGGAAGAGTACACAATGGGGGGTGAGATGCTAACAACAACAAAAATGGAGAGGGGGTAGTCATATCAGATGACTTAAAGGTGGGCAAGCAATGTGAGAGGGCAGTAAGGAGGGCTGGGGGGATACTGGGATGCATAGGGAGAGGCATCACCAGTAGAAAACGGAAGTTGTTATCCTCTGTACAGACAGCTGGTGAGACCCCATCTGAGTACTGTGTGCAGTTCTGGAGACCCAATCTCTGCAAGGACATAGACAAGATGGAAGCTGTCCAGAGGAGGGCAACTAAATGGTGCAGGGTCTGCACCGGAAGACATATGAAGAGAGACTAAAGGAGCTTAATATGTATAGCCTCGAGGAAAGGAGGGAGAGGGGGGACATGATAGAAACTTTCAAGTACCTCAAGGGAATCAACAAAGTCCAAGAGGGTAGCATCTTTCAAAAAAAGAGGTGTGTGCAAGAACAAGGGGGCACAATTTGAAGATAGAGGAGGGCAGCTCAGAGGTAATGTAAGGAAATATTTTTTCACAGAGAGGGTTGTGGATGCATGGAACGGCCTTCTGGAGGAGGTTGTGGAGTCAAAAACAGTAGTTGAATTCAAGCATGCATGGGACAGCCATAAGGCACTTCTAGGGAGTGGGGGTAGAAGGAAGTAGGCTGCTGGTTAACTAGGATCTGCAGCTTATCCATTGGGTAGGGAAATGGGAAGACTGGGTGGGCCAAGCGGTCCTTATCTGCCATCAAATTCTATGTTTCTATGTTTCTATGTATTAGAGAGAATGCTAGCCCAAGGTTTTTTTTATCACTAGAATGCTTTCTTAGCATATTGAGACATTTTAAAATTTATGTGAGAAGAACTCTCTGGTTGTTGAGAATTCTTGATAACCTTTGCCCTTCTGAGGCTCCTCAGTTAAAAGCAGACTGGTATTAATAACTTCTGTGACATAATCTTCTGTTATGTTTTAAATGTACATGTTAAACCAATGAGAATTATTTCTGTTTTTTCAACATAATCTGGTGTTAATAGTATGGGATTTTCAAAATAACTGCCATAAAGTTTCTGAAGAAGGACCGAGTAGGTTTGAAAACTAGAGCACTTTGTTCTTTTCTGTAATATCCATGTTGGTCCAATAAAAAGTATCAAATCATTTGTTTCTGGATCTGTTCTTAAAAGGATCAATACGGCACCTATAACATTTTGTTTTCTTCCCAAATGGGGTAAGAGACAATCTCAGCATTTACAAGCTCCAATTTAGCGTTGGAGTCCTTAGCTCAAGCAGTCCTCCCACTGTTCTTTTAACTGCTTTCTCTTAGGCAGAATTGTTTCTTTAGTACCAAAGTCTCTGAATTTTACATGGGCCAAGAAGGATTTCTTTATTTGATTCTGCATTTTGACAGTTTGAATCCAAACAGGGTGGCAAGACAAGCTGGATTTCCCTGCAAACACTTTCAGCTCACCACAGCAAGCTCTCTGTTCTTCCAGAACTTGAATCAAATCACTCATTGCTGCTTTTAGGCTGTCCACAAACTTTTAAGTCTTGCAGGGAGGCAAGATAGGCCTCTCCCCTGCAGTTTCTCTCAGACCACACGCAGGCTGCTTCCTTCTCGGTGGCTTGAGCTGAACTCCCCTGTTCAAAAACAGTTTCAGCTGAAGACTGGGATCTCTGCATTCCAGTTGGCTACATTTGCTGTCAATCACAGTCTGAGGGCCCTCATTGGTTAATTTAAGTTCCAAAAAGAAAAGTTCACAGCTCTTCCCACAAGTCACTGTAATTAGGATCCCTTGAGGACCTCTTGGTTCCAACTGGTCCAAATGCCAAGTCCCAGACCAAACATCAGGTGGCTCCCATAATGGAGAAGTAGCTAGTTAACATAAACAATTCATTTATTCAGTAACAGAAAGGACTTAAGAGATAAATATTTACAAGGTTTGAAAGGACTCCTTCACTGCTAGTGAGCGATTGCTAAATGGAGACAATCAGGGTTTAATATATGGATTTTGAATTTAATACTATACTAAAAGTATGCAAAAAAATCATGGTAATACCACTGAAAACAAAGTAATAATACTACTGTTTACCACTGGTAATAGTATCATTGAAAAGTGATAATACTATCATTCAGGTGCCATAATAGTATCGTTCGGGACCTGAATGATAGTATTATCAATAAAATTCAAGAGTGCAGGCACAACTCTTGGCACAACATCATCCTTAGTGTGCCTTCAGATTGGCTGCTTTTCCTGTGTAGCTGGGCAAAACATTTAAAAAAAATGGTGGTTCCCCATCTCGCTTAGCGAGGTTGCACCATGTGTCGCCTGGCGTTTCCATGATTCTTTCCTTTTTTCTTCAGAGATAATAATGAAAGAAGCCTCCGGTGCTACAAAAAGAGATAAAAGGTAGGACTACCTAGAATTCTTATGACTCCAACATGAGTGAGAGCAGGGATGGGGCTAAGAGCGAGTCGAAACACAGTACTGCGGTCGGCCAGAAACAAGAATCCTTCACTGCAGTGGCCGACCGCTGGTGGCCATAAACAAAACAAAAATTACTTTAAATTCAAATCCACATATTAAAAAAATTAAAATAACGTATAGGTGCCGGTGCATTACCAGTGAGCGACACCATCTCGAGGTTCTGGACACAAAAACCTCTAGAGCTTTGCTCTGGAGGTTCCTACGTGTCCAGACCCTCTCAATGGTATTACTCGCCGGTAATGCACTGGCACCTATACATTATTCTCTTTTTTGCCTGGCTGGTCATGAGCCTGGATTCACTTAGACCCTGCCCAGGCTACAGCACACTATTTACAAGCTGAATCTCTTAAAGAGATATCGCAGTGGCATGGCTCTGCATGCCCACGCAGGACAACATCAAAACAGCACTGTACATGGATTTACTTACTCCTTCTGGACATCAGCCAGGCAGGGGGCATCAGCAGAGCCCAGAGAGGCACCCAAGGTAAGTCCCCCCAATGTGGGGGGTACATGGAGGCAAAGCCAGAGGCAGAACCAAGGGAAAGCGATCACTATGGACCTCAGCTGTGATAACTGAGCCCAAGTCTGAAGCCTGATGTAGCACAGAGGGAAGATAGAAAAAGAGAGTATGGACTTCATGTCTGAAGAGAGGGGGAAATGTGCAGCCAGATGCCCCAGTGAATTTGAATGGAGCAATTATCGAAGGGGACTCCAGGCCTGAAGGGAACACGTGAGGCTGGGGATTGGAGAACTGATTACAGGAAAATCATATCTGAGGCATTGAAGGGGACGTGTCTCCCATAGTTCAGTGGGGCAGCCATTCAAGAGTGTGCCAAGAGATGAAGATGCCATTGGGAGGATCAGTGGCCACGAGGTGAGAAGTTAGTGGACCCATGGGAGCATAAGAATCGAAGCCTGCCTGAAATGTGAATTGTATACTGCCTAGTTAATTGAGGTTGTCAGTACCATGCCCCACAATATGGACACTGCTTCTAGGACTATGGACTTTAATCTAAAGGGCCCCTGGGTCTGGTGGACATTTCCCCAGTGGGATACTGTTTGCCAAGTTGTTGCTCCATGGAGAAATTGTTTCATTAAAGGATCCAGGTTGTTTATAATTGCTGCATGGACTTTATTTCAATGTCTTCCTGATTTTAAAGTGTTTCTAATCAAGTTTGCCTCCTAGTCCAGTGTCCCATGGATGGAGTCTGCACCCCAGGCTTAAGTAATCAAAAATGTAAGTTATCTTTTGTTGTTTCTGCTGTGGTCCCCCCACCCCACAGAGACTTACCATCATACCCCTAGACACCGGGGAAGGGGTGGACAACAGTTATAAGGGAGAACTATGAAACCATGATCTCACTAGATATTCAGGTTCTATATCACTATAAGCAGTTGTCTAAAAAAAGTGAAAAGAGCTTAGTCTGTGCTTCAGGGATCAGGAATAAGACAGTACCCCAGCAGCCTGCTGAAAAACTTATTCCTAAACCCACTATGATGTAATTCAAGTGAGGAACCCACAGCATGTCTGAAGCCAAAAGCAGGAAAGACTGTACCCCAGCAGCCTTCTGAAATACCTGTTCCTAAACCCACTGTGATGCCATCCGAGGAAGAGGAAGAACCACAGTGTGTGAAACCAAGAGCTGGAGAGACTGTACCCCAGCAGCCTACTGAAAGTTGTGAGATGTGCTTAGATGAAAAAATAAAATCTGAAATTAAGGACAACTCTAAATGGGTAAGGTGTTTTGAAAAGTATAGTGTAGATCTTTTTCAAAATAAACTCAGACAGGTAAAATGGTCCCGACTATTCATAATACCATCAATTGATTTGGCTATTCAAGAATTTAATAATCTATTTCTTGAAGTATGTAATTTATTTATGTATTTATCACTGCAGTAACCGGGTAGGTGCGCTGATCCTAGGGACCGTTTTCAGGCACGACCCGGGCCACTTATTGTACAGTGGCACAGAGTTAAACATAAAAAACAGTGCATAGAACAGTGGACAGTTTGACAAACAATAAAAGGTTACAATAGTACACAGATTACAAGGTAGCAAAAATACATAAATCCACATGATACAGGGTTACATAGTACATAAATCTGATGTGCGTGTACATAGTTAAGAGAAATACATATACATGAAATTGATATACCGCAAGTTGCATAGGAGATAATCAATGTTCCTAAGGAGTAGCACGAAAAGGATAAAGTGGGGCTAGTAGAGGGAAGGGGGGACAGGAAGGGGAACTGGAGGATTTACAAAGGGAGCTGAATAGGAGATGTGACTCCTTTTGTAAAAATCAGGCAAAGAAATGTACATGTACCATGGGTAACTGAAAAGCTAAAAAAGAGATTAGAATAAAAAACAGGATGTGGAAAAAGGCAAATAAAACTTTAGACCAAATAGATTGGGAAAAGTACAAGGTTTATTTATTTATTTAAGCGTTTTACCAGGGAGGCATACTGAGCAGAGTACTGCTCGATTCCAGATGCGCCCTTGGGGAGAAGGGGATAGGGAAAAAAATACAGAGATACAAAGCAGAATTACATAAAAATACAATCAGCAAATACAACTGTACAGCTAGCAAAAGAGGAGAAAGATAGATAAATACAAAAATATGATGGAGTGCAATTTAGAATACGTACACCTACATGTTGTTAGCATTGAGGAGCAAGAACAATAATGCACCAGTAATGGAGGTCCCGTAGGACAGAAAATAGACCCCTAAACTACCACCTAAAGGGCCTGAAATGCAAGGCAGTATATATGTCTGACTGGGTTGTAAGAAAGCAACATTTTGTAGTGGCAGCAATAGGATCTGTGGATATCGAGTGAGGAGACAGCTGTGCAGTAAAACAGGCCTGATGCCAGGACCAATCAGAGCTATTTGCACGAGCAAGTAGAGGAGAAGTGCATCTTTAGGAGGGAGATGAGATGGAGTGGGCTGGGGGTGTGTCTAATGATGGCCGGCAAGGAGTTCCAAATCTTTGGCATACGGTATTTAAAGGCAGCCTGGCCAGAGGTGGTTGATATGTGTGGGATGTGGAGTAGCTGGGAATCAATGTTCCTGAGTGAGTAGGCTGGTGGCGGGAGGGCTGCTAGGGTTGCTGCAAGGTAAGGGGGGGAGGGTCTGTGCCCAAAATTTGGCAGTGGTCCTAACACAATGTGACAGTCTCCGATCATGGAAGGAAGGGAGGTCTAAAGACCGGTAAAGGATGCAGTGATGGGTTGTGGGGGGGCAATCTAGGGTGAAACGACAGAAGGAGTGGAAAAGAGGATCGAGTCTGGCGAGTGAGGACTTGGGTGCTGCACTGTAGACCATGTCCCCATAGTCCAGTATTGGGAGGATCATTTTTTTGACAATTTCTGAGTGTGTTTGCAGAGGGGTGCAACCTTTTGTGGCAGTATAGAGCACCCAGTATAGGGTGCAGTTTCTTGTGGATAGAATCGATATGCTCTGAAAAATCTAGATGCTGATCAAGCCAGACCCCAAGGTATCTGAAGGACTTACAAGCCTCCACAGGGGAGCCATCAAGGGTGTGGAAGATAAGGGGGGTAGGGTAGTCTAGAGAGTTTAGTCCTCATGTTGAATGTGAGGGAGACTGTTTTCTTAGGATTAAGAAAGAATTGATTTTGAATGAAACCAAAGTTGGACATTCTTAAAGTCCTGTTGAAGCCTGGTTGCTACTTCAGAAGGGGATGAGCCTGAGGCATACAGTACTGTATCGTCTGCACACAAGTGAATGGAAGTATGTGGGCAGGCCAGGGGCAGATCGTTCAGGAAGATGGAGAACAGTATTGGGCCAAGGACAGAGCCTTGTGGGACCCATGTAGTGACAGGGAGGGGGGAGGAGATGGAGGAGCTAATTCAGACCGATTGGGACCTGCCTGCCAGGTACGAATTGAACCAACTGGTGGCCGAATCTGAGAGGCCGGCTAGGGAGAGTTTGGACAGTAGCAGGGTGTGGGAGACCATGTCGAAGGCCTTAGCAAGGTTGATGAGAATGGCTGAGGTGATTTCCCCTTTATCCATACCCGTAAGGATGGTGTCGTTGAGTCTTAGGAGAGAGGTTATGGAGGAGTGCGATTTCCTGAAACTAGCCTGGTACAGAGTGAAGAAGGAGTTTGAGTTGAGATATGGGGAGAGCTGAGAGAGGATGAGGTGCTCCTGCAATTTGGCTAGGATGGGGAGAAGGGAGCTAGGGCGGTACTTTCCCGGGAAGGAGGGGTCACTGCCTTTATATAGTGGGATAACTGTAGCATGTTTCCAAGAAGATGGTAGTAAGCCATGCATGAAGGAGAGGTTAAAGAGAGCAGCCAATGGGCTGGCAATGGCTGAGGCAGCTATGAGGAGCATTTTGGTGTCAAGACCCGAGGGGCACTTACTTTTGGTGGAGATCAGGAGCCCTAGGGCTTTTAATACCTCTGAGAGTGTTACTAAGTGAAAGGAGAAATTTGAGGATGGGGTGGTGGCGTAGCTGGGGTTGAAGTGGATGGCTGTAGGGGGGTGGGGCGGAAGCGAGGACAGGAGGGTGGATGCACAGTTTGTGAAATGGGAGTTTAACTCAGTGGCCACCACACTCGGGGCAGTGACAGTGTTTCCTGAGACATTGAGGGCTGGTGTAGGGGGTTGGACCGGTGGGGACAAGAGGGATTTAATTGACTTCCAAAACTTTGTTGGGTGATTGAAGTTGGTGTTGAGGGATGCCTTAAAATAGCTTGATTTGGCCTGATGGGTAAGCCTTGTGCAGGCATTCTGCAGTGACCGATAGTGTTGGAGAGCTGTTTGGGAACCTGATGCATTGTAGGCTTTCCAGGTGTGGTCCCTGAGTCAAAAACGATCAATGAAATCAGCGGTCACCCAGGGCAAGTGGGCACCCCTTGCTCTGGATCTTCTAAGTGGTGCATGGTGATCCCTGATAGCCAGGAATCTCGTCGAGAAAAATTCAAGGGCAACGTCAATATTGGGTGCACGTAGGATAAAAGACCAATCAACATTGTGTAAGTCATTTAGGAGCTCTGTCGGATCCAGGGATTTATAGGACCTGGTGAGCAGAGAATGGGGGGGTGGTGCCTTAGGTTTGAAAATTTTCCATATCATATAAATCATGTGGTGATCACTGAGAGAGTCCAGAAGAAGACTGGCGGCAAAAATACGATGGGGGTGTGAGGTCAGGGCCCAGTCCAATAGTGTATGTTTATTTGATTTGTGGTTCAGGTGAGTGGGTTCCATTATTTGCTGGGACAGGTTTAAGGCATTTACTTGGCTACGTGTTTTGGAGCTAGTACTGAAGAGCCAGTTCTAGTTGAAATCACCAAGTATGAGCAGCTCTCCACCAGAGGCAAGGGATTTTAGAGTGCACAAGTGGTCCAAGATGTCTGACAGCTGGGTATCCGGGGAGCAATAGGACCCTGCTATGTAAAGGGGATTTGTGTGAGGGAGCGAGATTTTAATGAGCAGAGAGTCTATAGCTTGCATGATTACAGAGAGCCTGATTGGGGTAAACTGCAGCCTGGAGGAAATGAACATGGCAGTACCCCCACCCCTCAATTTGCCACGACGGTCCTGCCGAATGAGGGAGTAGCCAGGGATTGAGAATTCTGCATCCAGATTATGGGGCTTCAGCCAGGTTTCAGTAATGATTAGGATATCAGGGCACAGAGAAAGGATATTAGGTTGAAATGCCATGAATTTGTTAAGGATGCTGCATATATTTAGATGAGCTATTTTGAGACCCTTTAGTAAATGGGGCTTGGGGGGAGAGAGGTGGCTATTATGGGAGGGGGGTGGATTAGGGTTATGCTCAACATCCCCAGCTAGGAGGAGAAGTAGGGGCAATAGTTGTTTTATAGCCCACTGAGCCTTGCGGTGGGTGGTCAGTTGCTGAGGTGTAAGCGGGCTTTGCGAGGAGTAGATTAGAGGGGGAGATGTTTAGGACTGGCAGCCCCGCATGAAAGGAGGGAGGGAGGATGGCAGCTCCAAGTATACCATAGTGCATATAATATGGGAAGAGCTGCCCAATGGTGGAGGTTGCTTGAGAGGGCTGTGTAGCATTTGTAGCATCCAGTATTAGGGAGCATGGCTGCTGTTGCTATTCTGGGTAGGAGTGGGGTATGAGGGATGATGTGGGTATGAGTAGGCAGAACAACACTAGAGAAAGAGGTGACATGATGGACTGGATTAATTTGGCAGCAGCAGCTGCAAGAGCGGCCACTAGTGTGGAGAGAGTATAATCTGCAGATGCCAAAGTGGGCTGATTGGGTCTGCACCCACACGTGATGCCGCCTATATAGGTAACAGCTCACCATGGGTGGTGGTGGGGGCTCAAATCACACAGCAACACAAACAAGCATCTGCTGAGCCTTGTCCCATTCTCAACCGTACCTGATGAGAATTCTTTATTTGCTTGGGGGAGGGCAAGAGATCCAATGCCCTTGCGACCACCGGAGGAGCTGGGGCAAGCTGAGGAGAGAAGAAATGTTCAGGATTAAATAAGGTATGGAGAGGGAGGGGCTCCACAATTAAAGACTGTTTTAATTTGAATTTATCTGTGGCATCAGGGTCCGAATTACAGGCTTAGCAGATTTGCACACTAGGAGCTACTGCAGTAGAAGTGGGAGCAAATAAAAAGTACTCCTCTTAAAACAAAAATAAAAATAGCCAAACAATAGTTCTATATTAGTAAAAGTGCAGAAATTAATAGAACAGGAAAATTTTGGTCCCTGCTGAAAACATTAGAAACACCAACAATTAAACCCCCTCAAATTCAAATAGAGGAAAAAGGAGTCCTTATGAATGGGTTAAAGTCAGCAGATATTCAGAATGATTACTGTACAAATTTACTAGCTGTTCCAGTTCTGAAAGAATGTGAAGAAAACATAAAAACAGAACAAGTAAATGACCTTAATGATCCAAATATACTCCAATTTAGATTTAAATAAATAACTTGTAAGGAAGTTAAAAAGGTGATCAGAAAATTAAATAAAACAAGTCACCAGGTATAGACCAGTTGGAAATTCGATTTCTGAAAAAATGTTAATGACATCATTGCACCTGTGCTTACTAACCTCTTAAACTGGAGTTTGTGTGAAGTGGTTTTACCTGCTTCACTGGAAAAAAGCAAAAATAGCACCAGTATTTAACAAGCATTTGTTCATGGCGAAAGTTCGCTGTTGGTATTTCTGTTGTACATGCCTCCCATATTTTTCTGTGTATATTCCTCTGCCTTGCATTTTAAGTCATCACTCTCAACACAGATTTCTTATGTTCTTCCAGCACTGGCTTACTCCATTAGAAAAACAAACATTTGTCAATGCCAAATGTTTGCTTGCTGGTATTGGCATTGGTAGTGCAAGAGTTAGAGAGAGATGCATAATAGGAATGACAGTGAAATACTGAAGTAATGACAACCCCCAACCCCACCCTGCAGAGACTGATAGGCATCTTGGGGGGTGCCTTTGGGTCATCTGCCATAACAGTCATGCCATTTTACTTCACCCCACCCTGCAGACACCAACTGGCAGCTTTGAGGTCTTCGACCCTTGCACTCACCCCACTCCATAAAGAAATAAGCTGAGATGGGTGCAATATAGGAGAATGGGGTGGATGTTAGGGTCAAAGACCCCATGGCACACCTCGATGCCTATCAGTGGGCTGCAGGATGAGCATTACGGCTGATGATCCCAAGTCACACCCCGATGCCTGTCAGTCTATACAGGGTGGGCATTATAGTTGGAAACCCTAATGCCCCTGGTGTTTATTGGTATTTTTGCTCCAAATTTTCAGCATGGGCTTTTTGGGACCCTACCTCATGAATAGTGGCAGTATCATTTTGTTGCTCAATCCCAAAAGGTGATTTCACACAGCGAGTGTGCCATTCGGTGCCACAGGTGTGAAAACACATTTCAGGCAGGATGTGAAAAATAACAGCTGTACTGTTCATGAGGAGGTGTGAAGAAATGGCAACGTTGAAAATCTGGAGTGAAAATATGAAAAAGAGGCAAAGTTTTGAGTGTGCATAGAAACTGTGCAATGCACGTTTATAATGCAGTCATTTTTTTAATGTTTTCACCAAATTTTCAACATGCCCTTTTTGGGACCTCCCCCTCATGAACAGTGGCACTGGAATTTTATTATTCTGTCCTGAATGTTGATTTGGCACAGTGAATGTTCCATTCTGCACCACAGGTGCAAAAAAAACACATTTTGGGAAGGATGCAAAAAATGACAGCTGTACTGGTTACAAGGGGGTGTGAAAAAATGGCAATGTTGGAAATTAGGAGTGAAAATCTTAAAAACTGATGACGTTATGACCATACAAAGAAACTGTGCAATGGACACTCATAACACAATCATTTTTGGGAGTTTATTCACCAAATTTGGAACAAGGGCTTTTTGAGACCCACTTCATCGATGGTGGCACTGTTGTTTTGTTAATTGGTCCCAAAAGGTGATTCCACACAGTGACCACAAAATCACCTTTCAGGACAGAGAACCAAAATGACAGTGACTCTTTTCATGAGATGGGGTCCCAGGAACCCCATGTTGAAAATTTGGGACCAAAACTCCAAAAAGTGGCTGAGATATCAACCTAAGTTGAAATCCCTTCATTGATTGCCATTATAGGGCTTACCTTGATTTTCTTCAGTTTGTGGTTGGCTTTTGAAGAGTGCAGACATGTTCCTGGTCCACAGAAGATCACTCCTCCCGACCTCCTGAGCTAAGTATGGGTGAGTGGGGGTGCGGGGAGATGGGGTGCACAGAGGGAGGGTGATGGTTGGGGGAGGGGGCCGACGGGAACGACGAGGGACCGTTTTCCTTTTTTTCAGGTTTAAAAAAAAAAGATGTTGTGGGTCTGTTTTCTTTTTTACAGGTAAACTGTTCATGGATTTTGGCACACTGGGGTGGGCTCCCAGTGTGCCAGAGTACTGGGGGGGAATCAATGCTGACCCGAGGATTCGGCCCCCTGACATTGGCTGAGAATATAGAGGCATGGGGGGTGCATCCGACACCGGAAGTGGGCATTCTGGTGTCAGAAACACCAGAGGTAGATTTTGGTACACTGGGGTGGGCTCCCAGTGTGCTACATTAAAGGGGAAGGGGGGATATATGCTGACACAGGGATTGAGCACCCTGATGTCGGCAGGTGGGAGATCCGCTAGCGTGATTGTGCTTAGAGTAAAAGTGCCTTTGGGCACTGAATACTCCCATCCAGTATGCAGCTTAGGCTGTGGCCTACTCCGCATGGGTGAGAGAAAATAAGCAAACAGAGAAAGCAGGACATGGAGGAGGCAGGCGAGGAAAGCGCCTCCTCCCACCTTCCAGGAAGGGACTGATGGGGTGGTGGGGGGGGAGAGAGATGTCATCCAGGCTGATTGCAACACAAACAGCTGTTTGCTGTGCGGTGACCTGCAGAAAGGAAAAAGCCACCACATGACTGATGCAGCTTTTTCTTTTCCAGTGCAGACCACTTCAGGCAAAACAGCGTCAGGACCAGCCTAGCTGATGACTGGTGTGATACTGTCAAGCCCCCTGCAGAGCACTCTGCATTTGACAGATAGTGTCACACTCCTCAAAAGTCACTATCCCAAGGAGTTCACAGGGCATGCGCAAACTCAAAAATGGATTACCATCAAGTCCAACTAACTACAGACCCATAGCTTTGTTGCCAGTGGTTTCAAAAATTCTGGAGAGACTAGTGCACAGACAGCTTTATGACCATCTGAAAAAATATGCATTACTGTCAGGGTACCAGTCTGGATTCAAAAAAGGACACTCCATGGGCACTGTGCTCACTGATGTGATTGCTATTCTGGCCTCTACTTTGGAGAAAAGGGCATTGGTGGGTGCAGTGTTCGTGGATTTGTCCAAAGCATTTTCTTCTGTGCATCACCAAATCCTGCTGAGTAGGCTCCAGTGGGTAGGCGTTTCAGGTGAGGTGAGAACATGGTTCTGGCCATATCTAACAGACAGAACCCAACAGACTGCAGAAGGGAAGGACCAACCCACTAAGGCAAGTGTGAAAAGAGGATTCCCCAGGGATCAATTCTGGGCCCCCTCCTATTTCTCATATATACCAATCCAGTAGCAAAAATGGTCATAAACTCAGATATCCGTCTACACGTGGATGACACTGTGTTATTAACTAAGGGAACAGATCCCACAAGAATACAAATGGAGCTACAGGAAGACTGACAGAACCCAGAATTGGTTTGAGAAATCCAATCAGATACTCCACAGTAACAAATCCAAAATAATGTTTTCACAAATAATTAAAAAAGGGGGAAAAACAACTGAGACCCAAAAGATGCAATCTAAAAACAACATAGTACTAGAAAAACTGACTGAGTATAAATACTTAGGATTTTGGATAGACCAAATGCTGACCTTTGAGTATCATATAAATGATAAAGTGGAAAAACTAAATAGTAGATTGGGTGCCTTGAGGAGAACAGGTCACTGTATAAATGATTCTATGAGAAAGTCTATTGCTAACCAACTGTTAGTCCCAATATTTGACTATGGGATAAACATCTATTGTTTGCCTAGTAATACTATGCTGTAAAAGGCTGAGGTAATGAGTCAGAGAATGGTAAGATTTGCACAGAAAGCAAACAGATGAACTCACCACTGTACGCTGTATGAAAGATTGGACTGGCTTACCCTAAAAAGTAAGCAAAAAATATCAGGGGTTAGAATGACCAAATAAACATTGGAAACAACAAGACCATTGTACTTTTGTACCACAGAGCCTGCTGCACTATTGGTGTGTGAACTGGAAATGCTTTTGTGCTTGATGTACTTTATCACTATTTAATGTTGTAAGTATTTCATTACAACATATTTATTAACAATAAACTCTCACTGAATTTTATCCATCAAGTCTGGAGTGCTGTTTTTTTTTTTATTTATACGACTATTGTACTTATCTACTTGTGAAAATGCAGAAAATAGGACATATATATGGATTAAGGAATAATACAAAAATGAGGGAGTATAAAACAGACACACCCAAAAGTAGGTTAGGTGAGATGACTTTCTCTTTTGCAGCACTGAAAATTTGGAATGAACTAAATGTTCAAAAGGAAAATGCAGACATAAACCTAAGATAATTAAGTACTGCTCTGAAACAAGAATTGGCTGCAAGATGTACAAGTATTGGTTGATGATTGTTTAAGGTGCACTTACATTGAATGAACGTTTGTTTTAAACATTTTATCCTAAGTAACTGTATGTTTAAATATTTTTAAGATCAAACACAGGAAAGCATTGTAAAATAGGACTTGTTCTAATGGTGATTGAAATTAATTGACATTTTAAATCCTGTCTAAAAATAAAAGTTTTTACTACTACTACTACTACTACTACTACTGCTACTACTACCAGAAGGCTGCTGATAAACCTATTCCTAAACCCACTGTGATGTCATCTGAGGAAGACGAAAACCCACAGTGTGTGAAACCAAGAGCAGGAAAGACTGTACCCCAGCAGCCTGCTGAAATACTTATTCCTAAATCCACTGTGATATCATTCAAGGAAGACAAAGAACCCACATTGTGTGAAACTAAGAGCAGGAAAGACTGTACCCCAGCAGCCTGCTGAAATACTTATTCCTAAATCCACTGTGATATCATTCAAGGAAGACAAAGAACCCACATTGTGTGAAACCAAGAGCAGGAGAGACTGTGCACTAGTAGCCTGCTGAAAAACCTATTCCAAAACCCACTGTGATGTCATCCGAGAAAGACGAAGTACCCACAGAATGTTTGAAACCAAGAGCAGAAAAGACTGTACCCCAGCAGACTGCTGAAAAACCTGCTCCTAAGCCTACTGTGATGTCATCCGAGGAAGACAAAGGACCTGATTACAAGATGCATGGCATAACTCATGGGCATTTGCGAGTTGCACCATGTGGCACTATGCCAGGGACCCTGTGCTCTATTCTAAGACAGGCAGGGTCCCCAGCACCTACGCCCATGACTTGCGGCATCTGCAGGCTAGTGCCACAGGCATGGCACAATGGACCTGGGTGCCTGCAATCTACTGCCCCCCCTGGAGCCCCCTGCCCCAAAATGCACCCACAGGTACCTGGGGACATTGGGGAGGGGCTGGCTGGTTGGCACAGGTAAGCAGGAGGGCACAAAGGAAAACGGACCTGGGGATTCCCGCATTTCGGGGGTTGGGGGCATGACTGAGTGGGGAGGCATGTGGGGCACATACATGTGCTTTCTGCAGCGCTGCGGGGGGGGGCATCCATCATTGTGCCAGGATGGATGCCTCTTACACCAGCACTTTGCTGGTCTAACTCCGCTGTGCCACTACCTTTTCTGGAATGACATAAGTGGGTTACGGCAGCCGCCCTTCTGGAATGGGGCGCAGTTGCTGTCATAACTCACCCTTGTGCCATGCTGCAGCGGGTTGCAGGCATAATGGGTGGTATAGCCCACCTTTGGCGCAACTTGCAGGTGGCATGGCGCAAGCCACATCTTGGAACTGCGATTTGCATATCCCATGGCACAAGATGCAATTTACACCAGGAGGTTTGGCCTAAATCGCCTTGTGCCATGCGCAAATCACCTTGTAATCGGGCCCAAGGAATCCACAGCATGTGTGAAACCAAGAACAGGAAGGACTGTGCACCAGAAAAACCTATTTCTAACCCACTGTGATGTCATCCAAGGAAGACAAAGAACTCACAGCATGTGTGAAACCGAGAGCAGGAAAGACTGCACCAGCAGCATCCTAAAAAGGATGTGAATACCAGAAGAAGAAGGCCTAAGAACCTGAATCAGTAAACATCTGCCAGGGAACCCAAAAGAGCTGCACAGGGATGAAGTCACATCAATGTCCTGAATGTGGGAGGAAATTCCATTGCCAGTGTCATCTCACTGTCCATCAGCAGGTTCATACAGCAGGCAGAGCACATAAATGCAACAAGTGTAAAATGAATTTTAAACTCTTGTACAGTCTCCTAAAACACTGTATTGTTCACAGAAGACAGAGTACCACCTGGAGCTGTCACAAATGTCCAAACAGGTTCAGCCTCCTCTGGAATGTGAACATATTTTTTATTTATTTTAGATCTCAGATTACAAATACCTTTGAGCTTAGAGCTCTTTCACAAAGGTTTCACATCAGCAGCATAATACAACAGGTTAACAGTGTGACAGAAATGGGAAGGAAAGAGCTAATGGTTTGGATTATGTGCTTGGTGGTTGGATTCTCTAGCTGGTGTATTTTTAGCAGTTTGAAAAAAAAACACACACAGGCTAAAATCCACTGTCCAGCAGTACCTGCAGCATCTGGCTAGATAAGACCTGGGTCATAAACCTCGAGTGGACATGTCCACACACAGGCCAGTTTGAAGAGATTGGTTCACTCAAATATAAACTTAAGGGTAAAAAGGGAATATAATTGGTCACTGATAGGTGTTCACTCTGATTGGGACAATTAAATACATACATGTTATAAAATGGGTAGGCTAAAGCCAACAATGTGATTGGCTAGTTACCCATGCATGAAATATGTTCCATGCATGGGTAAAAAAAAGGGCTGGCAGTAAAAAGGCCAATATCCATAAGCCATGGAACGTTGGCATTTTTACTGTCTGCCATCTTTACATTTGCCAAGCAGGACAAAACGCTACCATACTTAGATTATTGTAACAAAAAGTGAAACGAAGCGTGAAAAAAAAGGAAAAAACTCAATAAGCCGTTTAAATGTTCCTTATGCAAATGCTGCCTTTTTTAATTATTATTTTTTTTTTTTTACAAACACTCCGTAACGCAGCTCATTAAGCGATCACCAACCAATTGGGGAAACTCTGGTGCCTCTCACTCATGCTTCACAGGCTAAAATGAATGTGCCTGATAACAGTTTAAAAAAAATCTACTGACTTTTACATTTGTCCCATGGTCTCACCAACCGATGGGGTAACCTCTGTTGCAACTCGCTCTCCCTCTTCATAGGCTATTTGAGCAAGGCTGTGATGTGCTATGGGCAGCTCGATGTGCACGGAGTTACAGTTCCTGGTCTGTAGTTCAGATTTAGACAACAAATACAAGGAAGCAGTGTTGTGCGGTCCTGTCGGCTTCAGTTATGTTTTTTCCGTTGCACCGTGCACTCTTTGAGCGCCTGTTCATGGAAGCTGACGAGGTTTGGGAGTTCTGACATTGCTTGCGTAAACATTATTATGTAGTACTGTACTTTCCACGTCAGACTCTGGTGAGAACAAGTTGTGTTACTGTGTGCACTGCACTTACACAAAATCTATTCTTCTACTGTTGCTTTGTGGAATGTTCGATGGCAGCGGTGTAGACAGAAAATAAATAGCATACTTCAGTCAGCTTCAGCAGGTGTGTTTACAAAAAAAAAAAACACGCTTCAGCACTTGTTTGCAAACTGTGCACACTACAATTATAGAAACTGGAGTCACATAAATGCAAATCTAAATATGTTTCAGCACTCCTTTGCAGCACAGACTGCACAGTACACATAACCTGGAGTCAGAAATGCAAATGAGCTCATGAATAATATAACTCAGTGTCTGTGGAAGGACTATTTTAGCTTACATTAGCATCTTAAAGTCTTTTTTCCACATGCAAGCAAGATTTTTCTACCTGTAAAAATAAAAATAAATATAGGTGTCCATTTTATAAGTGCAATAAGACACTCCAGGTGTGTGCATGGAACATATTTTACCGCACCCAGGGGCTAAAGGCACTCAGCCAAGGCCTCATGCCTTATTACGCCCCTGGCCATGCGGCAAAATATGTTCCATGCACACCCTGTCATGTCTTATTGCTTACTTATATGGTTGGTGCATTCAAAGGGAGAATAGGAATGACCTATTCTCAAGAGAGTATATAACCTTCTGAAAGTCAGAGAAGGGGGTTCTTCTTATTTTGGAAGCTGGAGGAAGTAACTAAGATTAGAGTCTACCCTTCTAGCTATGTCCGTGGGAGCTGGCAGTTAGCATAGGGCACAGTGGTCTCTTGAAAGGACAGGGAAGGGTAAGTTTAGTACTAGCATATTGCAGTAATAGCCTTTTTCTTTTGCCATCTGTTATTTAAAAACATTTGTTTACTTTTTCTGTATTAGTGGTATTCTCTTGCGTTGTAAATATATACCCTATAAATGCTCAGTGCACTTTCTGTTAAGTAAAAAGCAGGGACAATGGTTTTCCGTTTTTACCGGTAACACCGGTAAAAATCACGGAATCCTGCTTGGTTTGCGGATTTTGAATTCTTGTACCGGTGCCTCACAGAAATTGCATTTCACTGCACAGAATCCCTAGGATTTCAGCATATTTTTATATTTTTTTTATTTTCTCTTTCTCTGCCCCCTTCTCACAGCATCAGTCTCCACTTTTCAGAGATCCCTAGGCTGGGTATACCTTAGCTTCACCCCAGGTAATGCTCAGGAGCTCTTGTGAGCCTGCACCCATCCTGCCTAGGATGTACCCTCCAGGTGGGAAGGGAAGGGACCCCAGGTCACCCCCTCCACAGTCCTTTAATGTGTGTCAGGCAGCCCAGTGGGTCCCTCATGGAAACTGGTTATGAAGTCTGGGGCAGTTGGGTTTCTTCTACCAGCAGCCGATGTGGTGTGATTGTTACTGGTTTTCTGGTCTCTGTCCCTGAGGGCACCAACACTTGAGGGGATCCAAGGAAGTAGGGCACATAGAGACATGCCGCTACTCCAGATCCTGGCTAGCTTCCTCTCTTCCCAAATGCTCTGCAGCCTCATTGCACCACCACCTGTGGTTTCTCAGGTGGCAGTAAAGCAGCAGGACCTGCAAGCCACCATTCCCAGAGGAAGAGAGCAGCCCCCCAGGTGCTCGATCCTACTCCCCTGGCCAGGTCTCTAGCAACCCAAATTCACTTCTGATCCCGAGTCCCTGGCATTGCAAGCAGTAGTGCTACCTCAGGCTATTTACAGTGCTCTTTCAACTGTACACCCACTTTGGTGTAAGAAAACATAAGCAGATGGAGAGGGAAATAATTCAGTTTTAGTAAAATGTTGCAGTGTTCAATGTTCATAATTTGCACTGTAGGTAATGTGCACTATTACTGAAATAATATATTAAAACATTATATAGGGGTGTTATGGCTGGCAGTATAGCCTAGTGGTTAGAGTAACAAACAGTGATCGACCTGAGTACATTTAGAAGACTTGGGTTTGATTCCCACAACCTCCACTTGCATACTGTGTGACTCTGAGCAAGGCACTTAACCTCTACAGTGCTCCTGGGTCACCTCTGAAAACAGGCAGTTTTGCCTAGTGGGTTTACCCAGTTTACAAAAAAATACCAATATATATTTACTACATCATACAGTAGTCAGGGTACCATGTAATTTATCTGAGTTGTACTCGGGCTGCAATGATGTTGTATAGGTAAATATAAATGTTCAGATACATTTTGCATTTTATAAGCTTGTTTTCAGACTTTAGTCTGGTTTTTATTGTATTTTTTGCATATGAACATCTAGAATATATATTGCTAAGCGCAGGATCACTGTTACCAACTAGTTTATTCAAGTTTATAATCAGCACGGCCATCCAAACTCCTCAGTTGTTTGATTGAAAGTGAGTCTGAATGAAAGTATGTTCACAAGGCACAAGCTGCCTTACTACTTATTTAGGTGAATGGGATAGAAACATAGAAACATAGACTTTGACGGCCCACCTAGTCTGCCCATTTCATAATTTGCACCTTCTCTCCACCTGTTGTGTCAGTCTCCGTAACAACAGAAAGTTTTCTGACAGAGTGCTTTAATAAAAAGCAAATGTTACATGTTTAAGTGTGCTTATGCTTGGCCGGTGGATTGGAAAGCACATTCAATGACACACGGAAGGTAAGACCCAGGGGCTGTATGATGCTGGTGGGTAGAGTGGTGCTCAATTCACATCTGAGCTCAGACATGAAAACTGAGAGACATCCTTTTCATGGCGACCAAGGGAAAAAAAGGAATCCACATGTTTGTGAGATGCATTAGAAGGTCCTCCACTAATCACTTGTGAATTTTTTTTAGGTGAAGGCACTATTTCAAAGAAAGCAGTTTTTTTTTGTTCCTCCTACCCCCTGGCCATCCACTCTTTCAGGCCTGCCAAGTCCCCCTACCACTGCTGCTGAGTACCCCCCACCATCCACTGCCCCTTATGGCCATGCTACCAGGTAACCTGAATTAACCCTTCATCGGTGGACCCCTATCCCTGTGGGAGGCTAACAAGGGAAGACAATCACCCTAAAGAGCTTCCTGTATATCCCAGGCATGGTAGAGGTCAGAACAGACACATGTGTCTGGGACTTCATGCTTATGGAGGGACCGGAAGCCATCCTCTAGGTAGCTAGCAGGTGTTTTTCCATTTTTGTGGGAGCGTGACACACCACGTGATGTCAAGACACAAATTGATGTCCATCACGCTCTCTTCTGCAATGAGGGCCAATGTGTTGCCATGCTTCCAGCCACCACCTGGGGCCAGCAAATGCTGAGCTGTGAATATACCCTCCCTCCCAGGAGAAGGCAAGTGGTTGTTGGATACTCAAGCCTTCACCCCCCCCGGCGGGTCTTCCATCACCCAAACCTGTTCCCAAACCCTGGTCAGTGGTGTCACTGGCAGAAATCCAATTCAGGCAGTTAAATGATAGGAAAAAACAAATGTGCTCCACCTTAGTAGTGGTGGTGGTTCAGATTAATTCACATCTGAGTTCTAACAAGCAAAGAGACTAAGTAATTTATAACTTGTGCATGTGGGGTGTTGGGGGTTGAAGAAAGGGGATCATAGTGCTGTCACTACTACCATCATCCCTGAGGGATGTGGACTGCATTGTTGCTACTAGCATCACACCTGAGAGGTGGGGGGGGCCGTAGTGCTTCTGCCATAACCATTAGTGGATGGGGAATGTTGTATTGCTGCTGTCCCACCTGAGGAATGGGGGCCATAGTGCTGATACTGCCATCACACATGAGGAATGCGGAACATGGTACTGCTGCCATCACACCTAATGGATAGGGACCGCAGTGCTGCTGCTTCCATCACACCTGAGGGAGGGGGAACACAGTGTTGTTGCTGCTGCCATCACACCAGAGGGATGGGTCTGTAGTGTTGTTGGTGCTGCCATTGCACCAGAGGGATGGGGCCTTACTGCTGCTTCCATCACACCTCAGGGATGGAGGCTGTAGTGCTGTTGCTGCCATCATATTTTGTACATAAAATAACTTTAAATTGGTACAAGGATGGAAAGATGTGCAATAGTGGAGGACAAAACTTATAAAATGCATGTTAGCAGAGTTAAAAATTGTTAAATAAAGTACACAAAACCAAATAAATGTAAAACCGGATTTTGGCTTAGCAGACATCGTTGACAGTACCGGTTTTTACAATGTGCAAAATGGAATTTGCCCTTTCTCAATCCCGGTAAACCATTGTCCCTGGTAAAAAGCTATTTATTTGCTCAACAGTTGTGACTGTGATGTCATTTTTCTAAGGTAATATTTGGTTTCCACTGGCTGAGGTAAACTCTGTGTAGCATCTGCCACCCAAGAGAGACACACTACCAGACTTTAACTTGTGCAATTGCATGTTTAATTATTCAAGTTTGTGAACTTGAAGGAGGTGCTGGAAAACAGTCCAGCTGGTGGCAGTGAATACCTGAGGACAGACACCTCTCTAAAAGCTATTTCAGCCCAGAGGGAGAGGTGGGTTGCCACAATTGGTGGCAGTGGAGGGATGTTGATAGTGGACTGTGTAGCACACTGAGATACAGAGTTTGATAGTGAAACAGTTACCTTAGCTTTGCAAAACAGGATATATAAGGGAATACATTTGTACAACAGTTTTATTTGTTTCTGGTTAGCACAGTATAGCGTAGCAGTAGGGAATGAGCTCCACGGAGTATGACTCACTTACTGTGCCACAGCTTTGTGAAAGGTGAAAGGAAAAGGGGATTCAGCCTGAAGGTCTAAAATACAAGAAAAAGGCAGACCTCATAGCTGCCCTCGTGGCACATGACCAGAAGCAGACAGTCTCTGGGGGTGAGTCAGGAACTGAGGCAGCAGACCCCCAAACCAGCATGATGCTCTACGACTGCAGCTGTTACTGCAAGACAAGGCAGTGGAGGCAAAAAGACTGGATGCTGTAGCAGAAGCAAGAAGACTGGCAGACAGAGAGAAGGAATGTGAAGAAAGAGAAAGAGGACAGCATGAACTCCGGAGACAACAGCACGAGAAGGAGATGATGACCCTGTGCAGCCAGCAAACCATGAGTAATGGTGGAGTGAGTTTGCCTCATGAAGCCAAAATTAATTCTAAATTGTTCCCTCAGTTTAAAGAGGGAGATGACCTTGATTTATTTTTAAGGTCATTTGACAGAGCATGTGACCAAATCCAATTGACTAAGGCTTCCTGGTCAACTTATCTCACACCCTTACTTACGAGGAGGGCTTTGCATGCATTTTCTAAAATGAGTAGAGAAGACTATGTTGATTATGATAAAGTTAAAACAGTGTTGTTGAAACATTTTGAATTAACTCCTGAGGCTTACAGAAGGAAATGTAGGGAGTTAAAGAAAAGTCCAGAAGACAGTTATGCAGAACTACAGGTTCAACTGTGTACTTACCTTGAAAGGTGGGTGGAAGGAACTAAAGCAAACACTGTAGAACTAATCAAAGATGTGTTGATGAAAGAACAATTTCTTAAAATTATACCTGAGGATATGCGTGTATGGCTCCTAGACAGGACGTGCACCTCCTCAAAAGAGGTGGCAGCGAGCGCTGACATGTATCTGTCTAGCCAGCCATACACACAACGTAAGTCTTATGGTGGGGTGGGCGACACATGGTTATAAGGGATCCCATGGGGGCAGCCCAAAGGAAACCAGCCTGCACCCGAGCCCAAAGCAGACCCCTCTGGTTCTAAAGGGACTCAAGAGACAGGACCCAAGAAATGTCATATTTGCAATCAAGTGGGGGCATTTGAGATATAGCTGCCCTCAGAAAATGGTTAAGGGGCAGAACTATGGGGGGGGGTGATCAAAAGAGCACTGGTGTGTTTCTGGGGTGTGTCCAGCCTGAAGAACCACTCTCCTCTGATGAAAATATGCATCCCATTGTAGTTAATGGGACAGTAACACAGGGACTGAGGGACTCAAGTGCTTACATCTCCCTGGTGAGGAAGAATCTCATCCAGGAAGAGCAGATGGTGCCTGGAAAATACTCCAAGGTCTGGGCATTCACAGGGCAGCAGTCCAAATACCAATGGCTAGAGTCTTCCTGAGCTGGGAAGAGGGCCATGGAAAAAGGAGGTGGGGGTTGTAAAGGACCTCCCTGTAAATATGATTGTGGGGAATGATTTGGACCCCAGGAAAAAACTGCTGTATGTTGTAACTCGTAGTCAGGAAAAAGGGCAAGCTTCTGAGGGTGAAGAGGGGGTGACTCAAGGTGGTCCAGCCCCTCCATCAGCAACTGAGGAAGTGGCTAGCACAGGGGAAGGGCTGGCTAAAAGCAGCAGTCCAGAACCCTAGTCACAAATAGAGGATCCCACAGGACTTCCTTCTGCAGGGGCACTGGGAAGGGTCAGATGAGGGCAGCTGAGTGCTGCACAGTGAACTGACCCTACCTTGCAAAAACTGAGGGAAACAGCTCATAGGGCTGAGCGTCCTCGGGGGGGGGGTTAAAAGTCCCTTTACTGGGACAATGGGCTATTGTACAGAGAATGTACAACAGAGGAAGAGCTAGACAGTGAGGTACTCCAGCAGCTGGTAGTTCCTAAGGTTCACCGTCAGCAGCTTTTGGCCCTTGCCCATGATATCCCTTTTTCAGGACACTTGGGGGTGAGGCGCATGATAAAGCATCTGACCAACAATTTCTTCTGGTTTGGTATTGGCAAGGACATGGCAGATTATTGCAGGACTTGTCCACAGTGCCAGTGGGTAGGGAAAATGGGGGACAAGGCCAAGGCAGCTTTGGTACCCCTGCCCATTATTGATGAACCCTTCGAGAGGGTAGCTGTGGACATAGTGGGGCCATTGAGCACCCCAAGTCACACTGGCAAGTGGTATATCCTGGTAGTTGTCAACTATGCCACTAGATACCCAGAGGCAGTGGCCCTAACATCCTCTGAGGCAGAACCAGTGGCAGATGCACTGTTGGGAATATTTAGCCAGGTGGGCTTTCCCCAGGAGATACTGTCAGATCGGGGTACCAGTTTCATGTCAGGGTTAATGAGTAGTTTGTGGGAGAAGTGTGGGGTAAAGCAGCTCAAAACCTCCCCATACCATCCCCAAAGCTAATGGTCTGGTGGAGTGATTTAATTCAACCCTTAAGACCATGCTAAGGACTTTTGCTGACCAGCATAAGAGGGACTAGGACAAATATTTGCCTCATCTCCTATTTGCATACAGGGAGGTCCCACAGGAGTCCACAGGATTCTCACATTTTGAGCTCCTATTTGGTCATAGGGTGTGAGGGCCCCTAGATTTGATTCGGGATGAATGGGAGAGTGACCATGCCTCCCAAGGGAAGTCTGTTGTGGAGTACATCCTGAACTTCAGAACACGGCTTAAGGAGCTCATGGGGTTTGCTCAGGAGCACCTGGCCACTGCACAACAGCAGCAGCAGAAAGTCTGGTATGACTGGAAGGCTCGAGCCAGAGAATATGAGGTGGGACAGTGAGTGATGGCACTCATCCCTGTCCGACAAAATAAATTACAGGCAGCATGGGAGGGGCCGTTCTCCATTGTCCAAAAGGTTAGTGATGTCAATTACATAATAGAGCTACCATACAGGAGATGCAGACGAAAGGTGTATCATGTTAACATGCTGAAGCCCTACCATGACAGGGAAGATTTGGTCCTCGCTGTATGTAGTGCCCCAGAGGAAGAAACTGAGATGGATCTACTGGTGGACCTGCTTGGGGAGGCCTGGGTTGCATCCTCTGTGGACAACCTTACCCTCTCTGAACAGCTGACGCCAGCCCAGGTGCAAGAAATTAGGGGTGTGCTGAGAGAATTTGTGGACATGTTCACAGGGAAACCGGGGTACACCACGATGGCAGAACACCATGTGGATACAGGGACCCAGGTTCCCCTGAAACAGTCCCTCTACAGGGTACCTGAGCACATTAAGCAGACTGTGAAAGAGGAGCTCAAGGAGATGCTGGAACGTGGAGTAATCCAGGAATCTAGTAGCCCCTGGGCATTACCCATGGTATTGATCCCCAAAAGGGATGGCACCACACGATTCTGTGTTGATTACCGGAGGCTTAATAGCTGCACAGAGTCTGATGCCTATCCCATGCCCAGAACAGATGAGACCCTGGAGTGACTGGGGGGAGCCAAGTATTTGACCACAATAGACCTAACAAAGGGCTATTGGCAGGTACCTCTGACCCCTGCAGCCAGGGAGAGATTAGCTTTTGTTACTCCATTTGGTTTATACGAATTCAAGGTAATGCCATTTGGAATGAAGAATGCACCTGCAACCTTTCAACGGCTTGTGGATCTCATTCTGTCTGGGGTAGGTGAGTTTGCATTGGTGTATATGGATGATATAGCCATATACAGCCGGAAATGGGATGAGCACATTAAGAATGTATGGGATGTGTTCCACAGGCTGAAGAATGCAGGTCTGACAGTTAAGGCAGAAAAGTGCCAGATAGGAATGTCAGAAGTAGCCTACCTTGGGCACCGGGTGGGTAGTGGACACATCTGCCCGGAGTCTGCCAAGGTTGATGTCATCCTGGCCTGGCCTACTCTTACCACCAAGAAACAGGTCAGGGCATTTCTAGGGACAGCAGGGTACTACTGAAGGTTTGTTTCTCACTATAGTGACCTGGCTAAGCCCCTGACAGACTTAACCAACAAGGGAAAGCCAGATACAGTGAAGTGGTCTGAAGGCTGTGAGGTCACTTTCCAGGAGCTAAAGAAGGCCTTAAGCGGCCCAGCTGTATTGGCCAGCCCCATTATAGTTTAAAGTTTATGGTCCATGTGGATGCCTCAGATCATGGACTGGGGGTCATGCTGAGCCAAGTTACCCAGCAGGGGGAGGAGCACCCGGTTGTGTACTTCAGCTGGAGGCTTTTGCCCAGAGAGGAGGCATATGTCACAATCGAGAAGGAATGCATGGGAATGGTGTGGCCCTTCAGAAGCTGCAGCCTTACCTATATGGGAGAGAATTTACTGTGGTCACAGATCATAATCCCCTGATATGGCTTCATAGGTCAAGTGGGCAAAATGGAAAACTACTACGTTGGAGTTTGGTACTGCAGGCATCCAACATGACCATCCAGCATCGCAGTGGCAAAAAAAATGCAAGTGCGGATGGGCTATCTAGACAGGGCTAATGGCATGGCTGGATACTTTGGGCACTTCCCAGTAGTTGCATGAACGGCTGTGTCAATTGGGGTGGCCCAAGGGACATGCCTTCATCATCTGGGGGTTGGGAGATGTGACAGAAATGGGAAGGAAAGAGCTAATGGTTTGGATTATGTGCTTGGTGGTTGGATTATCTAGCTGGTGTTCTTTTAGCAGTTTGAAAAAAAAAAAACACACAGGCTAAAATCCACTGTCCAACAGTATCTGCAGCATCTGGCTAGATAAGACCTGGGTCATAAATCTCGAGTGGACATGTCCACACATGCAGGCCAGTTTGAAGAGATTGGTTCACTCAAATACAAACTTAAGGGTAAAAGGGAATATAATTGGTCACTGACATGTGTTCACTCTGATTGGGACAATTAAATACATGGTTGGTGCATTCAAAGGGAGAATAGGAATGACCTATTCTTAAGAGAGTATATAACCTTCTGACAGACAGAGAATGTGGTTCCTCTTACTTTGGAAGCTGGAGGGAGTAACTAAGATTAGAGCCTACCCTTCTAGCTATGTCCGTGGGAGCTGGCAGTTAGCATAGGGCACAGTGGTCTCTAGAAAGGACAGGGAAGGGTAAGTTTAGTACTAGCATATTGCAGTAATGCCTTTTGTCATCTGTTATTCCTGTATTAGTGTTATTCTCTTGTGTTGTAAATATATATTCTGTAAATGCTCAGTGCACTTTCTGTTAAGTAAAAAGCTATTTATCTGCTTAACAGTTGTGACTGTGATGTCATTTTTCTAAGGCAATATTTGATTTCCACTGGCTGAGGTAAACTGTGTGTAGCATCTGCCACCTGAGAGAGACACACTACCAGACTTTAACTTGTACAATTGCATGTTTAATTATTCAAGTTTGTGAACTTGAAGGAGGTGCTGAAAGACAGTCCGGCTGGTGGCAGCGAATACCTGAGTACAGACATCTCTCTAAAAGCTGTTTCAGCCCAGAGGGAGAAGTGGGTTGTCACAAACAGAACAAAAAGTATGGCAAAACTATATATAGAGAAAGGAGACCAGCAGGCTTACAGACTAAACAGGGTGTGGTAAAATAATTGTAAATAAGAAAAGAAAGCAATAGTTCACATTCACAGTGAATTAAAGAATAGAAATGAGTAACGCTAAGCAGTTTCATGCACAGGAATGTATACAGTAAATTGGAAATCAGCCAAAACAAGCTTTGTCAGTTACTGGTAAAATCATAAGGTAAGTTGAAATCAGCCAACAGACCTTATCAGGACAGATGGGGGAGGGCATTAGGTAGAGGGGAGGAAAGGTGAAGGGGGTAGGGTAGCAGGGGGAAGGGATGTCAGAGATGGTGCTAAGGAGATTAAACAGTAATCAAGTGCTAGAGTTTTAGATTGCCAAAGAGGGTTTAGCGGAAACAGTCACCACCAGCAGATTCACAAAAAGCCATATGAATGTAGCAATTGCAAGAACTGTTTCAGTGCTAAAGATAACGATTCTATACACAGGTCTTTCCACCTGCCTGGCCTTGCAGAACACAGAGCCTGGTGCTCACAGAATCATTCCCTGGCAACACAATCACCCTCAGCAGACACTGAGCCCTCCACTGCACAAGGTCTTTTCACCTGCCTGGCCTTGCAGCACATAGAGCTTGGAACCAGGGCCAGATAAGGTTCTTTGGGGCCCTAGGCCTGAGGAAAATCTGGGGGCCCCTTTGTGTAGGCCATGCCCCCTTTGAGTAAGCCATGCTGCCAAGCCACACCCCCTGTCCACCTTGCCATTTTTTATTCTTTAAAGTAAATTCTTTGATAACTTGAAAAGGCCCGCTAGGCACAGGTGCCTGTGTAGTAGCCTGCAGGAGATGGAGTGAGGAGGGAAGTGTGTGCACTAGAAGGAGTGTGAACACCTGCATTTAAAGAACTAGTGCATTGCCTAAAACTAATATTAGTTTTAAATACAGCCAACCATTTCCTTTTATATCTGAGGTACTTCTTTTCCCTTTGGTTAATTAGAGGATTGTTTACCTGAGGTGTGATGTGTGGAAAAGCACTCTGCCTGGCAGCTGACAAACCTAGCTCTACTGCCCTCTGTTACACCATCAGCATTGTGACCTCACTGGCTGTGACACAGTGGAAGCCAGTTTGTGCGGACACATTAGGACATGCTATGCATATCCACATTAGCCGATGTCCGCAGTTGCCGGCAGATGGCACCATAGCATTTTTATTGATCACAAATGCTATGTTAATTAGACTGCAGCTTATGTACGCTGACCAGTCTGTATTTGGGTAGTTTTGCACTAAAAATGTGCTGTTTCAGGTCATTTTGTCTGAGGTAGTGATGTGGGAGGGTAAAACATTGACTTTATTTACTTCGTGCTGGTGAGAGATGTTTAGGAATACAGTTCTTGTGTTCAGGTGCAGTGGTAGTGTAGGGCAATTTAAACTTCACATTTTCTCTTTATTTTTTCTTTTTTGTTTTTACTCTGTTTTCTTAAAAAAAGCTATCCAGTGTTGTTTGATGTGTAGTGCTCACTGCATACAGGCGGAAACTCCTCTCAGCACTTGCCGTCAGGTTCCAGTCAGGCAGGATGTCAATTCTTTGTTCCATGGCTCTGTTTAGGGTGTTTAGAGATGTGCGTACATCGGCCAATGTTACTGGTGGGAGTTCTTGCTCGAGCTCGTCTGGGTCTTCTTCAGTCCCCCTGATTCCTGACTGCTTGTGAAATGTATGCCCTACAGCACCCTCGAGATTTCATCATTGTGATCTATTTCAGCCTCATGATCACCTAGGTGACACAAGGAAGCTAAGTCCATTTCTGTGAGTCCAGGAGGTGGTGGGGTCTGTTCTTCTACACTGGTAGGTGCCTGCGGTTCCTTCATATTCCCCTCTAGTTTAAGCTCAGCCTTTGCGAAACAATTTTGGATGATTTCAGGTGTGACGCTGTCCCAGACCTTTTTTAACATTCTGACTGCATCCAAAAGGTTAATTTTCTTGATGCAGTCAACGGCTGTCAACTCCCCACCCCCATCAATCTTCTCCAGCACACGGGATCACATTTCTTTCATGTAGTGCCTTTTCATGGAGTAGATTATTCCCATGTCAAGGGGCTGAATAATGGATGTGGTATTGGGGGCAGGAAAATCAACTTTATGTTCTGTAGATTTGGGACATGCGAGTGGCCGGTGAAATTGTCCAACAGCAGGACAATTTTTCTCCCACAGAGCTTACGGTCCCAAGCCTGCACCCACTCGGTGAAGATTTCACCAGTCATCCAGCTAGTGCGGTTGCTACAGTAGGTGACTGGTAGGTGAGTTACTACCCAGAAGCATCTTGGAAGGGCAGACTTCCCAATAACGATCACATCAAGCTTTTCTGAGTGAGGCATATTGCAGAAGGTTAACATGGACACCCTTTCTTTTGCTTTTTTGTGACCATGTAGTTGATCTGACTGGAATGCCAATGTCCCCTCCCCAACACATCTGAAAAATAACCCTGTCTCATCCGCATTGAAGATGTTTTCTGTGGGATAGCCAGACAGGATGTCTGGTAAAACATCCCTCACCCAATCAGTGGCACTTGAGCCATCAGCACTCTGTTTTTCAGTGTGAGTGCACTTAAAACAAATGTGCCGCATCTTCCAGTGCTGTAACCAGCCAACAGTGAGGCTAACATTTTCTTTCTCCATAGTGGTTGCAATCTGCTTTGCAATTGCAGCTAACAAGGGACCACTCACCATTGCCTCTCTGTCTCTCTTATGTGGTGAACCAGAGTAAAAGAGCGTCTTCCACTTCAGAGTCCTTCCCTTCTCTCCTCCACTTTAATTGGGGGTTCTGGTTCGAGTGTGACTCAGTCCAGAACTTTTCCTTGTTCTGTAGAAGGTCAGAAACTGTTGATCTGGGGATTGACAGTTGAGTTGCGAGGTCCCTGATGTTCATTGTGGGAAGAGCATCGATCTTCTTCAGCAGCTCAAGCTTGTGAGACAATGAGATGCCAGGGCACTTAGACATACTGTAGTTCTTGAAGCACAGCACAGAATGAGTGTGTTAACAGCAGAACAGCACAGAGTGAGTGTGTTAACTGGGTAGGGCCTTAAGTACTGACTAGCCAAGCTCGTTAACAGCTCATTTAGCAGCAGCGGATTACAGGACACGTGAACAAAGATGAGAAATTAACTGTTTAAGCCCACGTTAGCTATGCTTGCACTTTCCACCATTGCTGGCATGCCAGGTCCACATTAAAAGATGGACATTACATGGGACATATATGAAATGGTTTTGGTTTACGGGATATGTCAGTGGTAACTGATTGACTGCACTATGTGTGTCTGCATTAGGTGGCATGGACTGTATCACTGTGATATCACTGCTACTTAGGAACAGCAAGTGACTTACTGCCGGTCAGTCACCTGTGATGTCACTGTCAGTGAGATCATAATGCTGATGATGTAGTGTGGGGCAGTAGAGATAGATATGTCAGCTGTCAGACTAAGAGCTGTTCCACACATCCTGCACAATATTGTCACATAGAAGACTTTCTAATGAGCGAAAGGAAAAATTAAAAATCCTTCAGAAATAAAAAAGTTACAACTACTTCTTAAAAGTTCTATTATATTCCTGTCTGTCTGTTTTGGCTCCAGTAGCTCTTTAATATGCGAGCTTGAGAGTTGGAAGAATACAAGGATCCTAGTTTTGTTGTTGTTTGAAGTTGGAATTCCACTTTGTTCTGTGCCCTTGTTCTTTTAACCCCTTACTTTGCAGCTCCAGTTGCCCTGCCAAGTGTCAGAGGAGCCCCAGAGGTCATGTCCCAAACTGAGAGGTCATTTGGTGGTTAATGTGGGTCCCCTTCCTGTAAACATTACCATCCAAAATACCCCTAGACCAGGGTGGAGGGCTTACGTATAGCAACTCCTTCAAACATTTCTTGGTCCCAGTACTGCAACAGCAGCCTGACCTGTACCCATGTTCTAGACATTCCTGGTCCCTGTTTCACTAGCCTTTCTAAGCATTTTAGAACATTTCTGGTCCCACCTTAACAATCTGCATATTGAAAACCTTGGTTCCCCGAATTGAACTGATACCTTTTGAACTAGGCACAACCCAGCAGTTCTGTTCTCCTAGGGAATACTCCCCAAGGGCTTGCTCTTCTGCCCACAGCAGCCCTTACTGTATATATCATTGCCATGTTATGCCTGTATGCCGACAAGGTGCCCAGAACTTTGAGTCCACAGGAGCAGCATCAAGTCTGTGCACCATAACCTTGGAATATCGAATACCTCTACATTAACTGATCCTCTGCTTTCACTGCAGCGCCTTGTATCCCACCCCAGGAGTGCCCACTTGTGCAGCCACTAAGGAAGTGTGAAAAGTTTCATTGATTTTTCCTTAACAAGTTGTCCTCTATTCAGGCTCCGATCTCCTCAAGTGGTTGTCATTGTCCAGCAGTACGCTCCTGTCACAGATGGTCTTAAGTGATCAGCCAGCCTGGGGGAATGTTACCCAGTTTGGGATAATGAGGGGCTTCAGGTTATCTCAGGGCTGCACCTCACCTACTGTACATGGGACCTCGGGCCTGACTGGCTGCTTATCGGCTAATGGGAGACTCTGGGTCTGAGTGTAACCCCCCCCCCCCCGCAAATGGGGCTTCCCAAAAGTCTTTCAGGAGCTTGCTTGAATGCTCCAAGCCTGAGTGGTGTTCGGCATCTAAGCCGTTTGTCTGTGAGTGCTTTAAGAACCTCTGGTACTGTCTCTTTAAGAGCTGTCTGCCTGCAGACATAATTAATTTGGATGGGGGTCTGTGTGTTTCCCTGCTTGAGTCCCACTTGCACTGCTGACAAATTGCTCTGTTTCTGCCATCGCTAAGTGGGCAAAGTGAACGCTTTTCAAAGATGTAACAGTTTGCCAGAAATTGTTTAGAGTATTAGTGGAAATGTGGTTTGTCTAACCTGCCTTTCTTGCAGTTGGGACTCTGTGTGTTTGCTCCTCCATTTTGGATCTGAACTACTGAATAGATCCAAACAGTGCAAGGCGGGCCTCTAAAGTGGAGTTTGTGTGGACCAGCCTGAACCTGGACTCTTAATTGGAGCCAGCCACAAGAGGATTGTATGGGCAGTGACTCTAGGAAATGTAGTTTTGACCTTGGTGCCTTTTTCCACCAACAGGGGGAGTTTATTGTGAGTGACAGCCGGACCAGCCAACAGAATAGTGTGGAGCTAAAGGAAATGCACTGGTCTGGGACTGGAGAGATTAGATCAGTTGTGGCAGTAAAGAGACAAGGAGCTCTGTACTTCTGCAGTGTATAGTTTTGCGTGGGAAGAGTATGTGAGGCCCTGAGGTTCAGCCTGCAGCCGTTGCAAGCTCCAAATCAGACTGAACCCGACTTGTGAGGAGAAGGAAGGAGATCTGAAGAGTAGAAACCAGGATCAACCTGTAGAAGACTGGAGAAATTGCTGAATCGCGCTCGGTCTGTCAGGAACTGAAGCTGCAGTGTGTTCTCCCAGGTATCGTGCAGTAATTGCGGTCGGGATCGAGGAGCAGCTGCCTGGTATAGTACTTTCCTTTTACATATAAATGTGTGTAGTGCTGGTGGGGAATCAGTATTTCAAATCCCCTGTACAGTGAATTGAATGCATGAAGCTGGATGTAAACCCCAGCTTAATTCGGACTACATCCGTTTGCAATAAACTGCAGTGGGGTCCAGTCACCAGGACCTTGTCTACATGTTCTGTTCCTCCTGGCAATTCAGAACAATCTGTCTTCCATCCAGTTTTAGCATCGAGTCTGTGAGTACAAATCAGGGTAGCTCCCTGCCATCTGTTTATCAGATTGCAAGTGTGTCATTTAATTGTTGCTGTTTCATTGCTTCATGAACTGAGCCATCTGGCTCCGGATTACAATTGGGTATTGCAAGTGTTTTTTCCATCACAGGTCCCCAACCACCTAGCTAGACCCCCTCCATCCTGGGTACCCAGTGGAAGTGACATTTTGGGACTCTGAATATGCGCTCAGTACTGTGATTATTAATGTGTCTAACCTAATTAACCTGATTTCCCCTTTCCTTGTTACAGCTCCTTAAATAAATCAGATCTGTTTGTTTCAGCAAAGTTAGACTGACTGTGGTGTTCGTTTATGTTAAAGTATTGTACTGTGGCTATTGTATTGCATCACCTTGTATTACGGGGGGTCCCCAGAGTCAAGCAGACAGAGCCAGTCCTGGGGGTAAGTGTAACTAGTGAAGATACTCATGGTGTATTGTGTGGGCCACTAGTAGGAATAAAAGGGGGTCTCAGTGTCCCAGAAGGCTGTGACCAAGTTAGTTTAATTACTGCAAACCCTGACCCCTGGGTGGAGGCACCCGCCATTGGACCTAGGCCCCTCAACCTGTTAGTAGCCAAGCAGGCAGGGGTAGTAGTCCCTCGGATAGTGCCACCTAGGGGTTACATGAGTATCACTGAGATTGTCAGGTGTTCTTTGACAGAGGGATTTTCCACACTGCCTTAAATGGGAATCTGCTTGTTTGACCAGTGCTTTATCAGTCCTTTTAGGTTATCTGGTTTGCTGCCTCTCCTGCTTTCACCCTTCCTGATCTCACCTGCTCTCCCCTCATCTTATTTCCTCAGATCCTTGGACTCCTGTACCTTTTTTTCTCCATGCTGACCTCAACTGGGCTGGTAAGACTGCCTCTTCTTCCCTCCTCTGTAACAACCTCCCCATCTCACCCCATTCTTCCTCCTCCTATGGAACATCCCCCCAACTCCACTCCTTCCCCTCCTCTTGAGCAAACTACCTTCCTTCCTTACTCCATTCCTCTCCTCCTCTGGAACAACCTCCCTGCCCCACTCCACATCTCCAGAAACAAACATACTCCCTGCTGGCCCTGGCTGGCTGGCCTGCATGACCCTGCCAATCCAATCTGCATGATTTGGACGGTATTTTGCAATGAAATGGCAAAACTACAGGATAGAATAGTACTACACATGTCCATCAATCAGCAACACAACATCATGTAAGTAAATGGACTATACATACATTTCCAAATCCCAAGGAGCGAATGTGTACTATGTCTAGGAGGAAGGACTCGGGAGGAGAGGACTCTTGTTGTAAAGCTGGCAGCCAGGCATCTCTCTGAGTTGGCACAACTCATAGTCGAGAAGATTTTTGCTGGCCAGGTAATATGGGAGGAAGAATCACATTTGATGTCTCGCGTAGTGCTTTCCTGACTGACTGTTACCTGATCTTATCTTCCCTGTCTTTTGTTGAATCGACGATCAGTGGCCTTCCCAAATTGCGGCAGCTTAATGAGTTAAACAGCAGAGTCAGTAATGGGTAATGGCTACCACCAGACCTGCTAGGCTGGCACAGGCACACACTAACTGCTCATCTGCTTAAAGCAGCACAGCAGCTGTCAGGACCGGAGCAGTCGGACCTCAACACTAGAACCAATGGTACTAAAACAACAAGAAGTACCAACTTACAGTTAGATAATGAGATGGAGTAGTGTAGGCTATTTTAAACACGAGTCGACACGACAACTGCAGTGGCGATTGCTGAGCCAGTTGGTTGCATCCTGTGAGCAAGCAAGGAGAGGAAAACTACAGGACTATGGTGGGAAGATGAATGAGGCATAGAAACAACTACCACTTACTATCTCTACAGAACACCACCTGACCATCTACAGCAACTAGAGCGCACCGCCACTGTGTTACTTTCACTAGTCTGTCAGAGTGTGATGAGTGACTCACTGTCTACTGTCGGGTCGTGACTGCACCCCCTGCCAAAGATAGTTATTGACAACTGCATCTGCGTGGCAACTTGCGTGAGGCAGTTCGAGTCCATGTGATAGCTAGGCAGTGAGAAGGAAAGAGTAAGAAAATCTGCGCCCTGGTGTGCGCCCCCCAAGAAAGAGTGCATTTTTCATGGCTTTCAGCTCTACAATAATGATTAAACAAAACAAAAAAAAGTACCATAAGAGAATAACAGGGAATGAATGGCCTCCCCCCCAGCAGATGGGGCCCTAGGCCTGGGCCTATTGTACCTATGCCTTAAGACGGCCCTGCTTGGAACTCACAGAATCACTCCCTGGCCACACAATCACCCCTCAGCAGATATCGAGCCCTCCAGTGCACAAGGTACAGGAGCATACTGTGTTAGCCCATAGATGCTTTGCATTGACTGCCCCACTGTCCCTTAATTTATAGGTCATCACTGTCATGTGACCTCTCTCTCAAATTCCCTCCCACTTTCCTACTAGCAGGTTATACTCCTTGTCCTCTAGACATCACCTTAATGTGCTAACTCCTCCTCACTAGCCTCCTTGTGCTACCTCCATTACATACACCAGTGACCACTAGGAGTCACTCTTGTGCACTCTTTTCTCTCCTTTCCTTAGTAGTAGTAGTAAGTAGTAGTAAGTAAGTAGTAAATCATTTTTTTATTTGAATACGTATAATTGGATACATTCAGTTGAGCAAAGCTCATTTTCAATGAAGTTCCAAGTTTCATTAAGAGGTTCCACATCAATTAACAAACAATACAACAAAACTGATACTCTTTGGTATTTTTCCCCACTTTCTTTTTGACCCCCATTTTCAAAGCCCCCCTAGACAACAACCTCTACCCTATCACTCTCCCTCTTTTTTCTATCCCTCCCATTGCCTTCTCCCAGGATTCAAACCCCTGACGCTGTTCCTCAAAGTCAGGTACCTTAACCACTACACTATCTGTGAGGTACAATTTCTCCTGCTCTGTTTCTCTGCCTTATATTAAATTTTGCTTGCTCCCCGTTTCTCAGGACAAATTCTACTCTCCTCATCCCCCTTTTTCACCAACTGCACTTCATTTGTCTGTCACTATCCGACCCCTTGCTGATGCCTGCAGCTCTCCCTAGCCTAAGTTATCATGGGACACTTACTATTTTGAATAACACTTGTATTCATTACATTGCTCACACTCCCTTTTGATCTAGCTGATCACATATCCACACCCTCCCCCACTCTGCCACTTTCAACTAATACACCTTAAGCTACTGGCACTGTAAGTGGTTCACCAGCCCACTCTCCTTGCCCCCCCCCATCTTGGCCTACCACACTTCTGACCATTTCAACTCACTCACCCTTCCCCATACCACTGTTCGCCTCACAGCCACCCCTTGCTATCGTGTGTAAGCACTCGGAAAGCAGATTACCTATTTCATTCTAAGCTGTTTAGGAACTTCATAATTTGTTGCGTCCTACTTCTATTGCTACTGTCTGGCAATATTCACCCTAATCCTGGCCCTGTACAGCAACCACTTGGAAGCATGTACAAATAGGGCAGCATTAAGCTAGCATCAATCAACATCCGCAGTCTTCTGCCCAAACTCGATCTCCTCCAGACATGGGTCCTTCAGCACAAACCTGATGTCCTTGTAGTGGTCTAAACCTGGCTCTCCCACAAAATGCCTGACACTGTTGTTGCACTTGATGGCTACACTCTGTTCAGAGAGGATAGAGTGGGCAAGTGGGGAGGAGGTATACTATTTACTTATCAGACTCACTATAGGGTCAAGTCCTCCTGATAACTGCATTTGATAACAATGCCCAGGCACTTGCAGTCAAAATTGCAATTGGCACCAGTGGTAAGTCCCTCAGAGTTCTCTCTGTATATATATATCGCCCCCAAAGGATACTTGCAGAGGCTTTAATCTTATACTTTACTACATATCTAGCCTTGCAAATCACTCTGAAATTGTAGCTCTTGGTGACTTTAATGTAAACTGGCTTGCCCCTGAAGCTGACCCTTTTAAAGATGCACTCACCACCCTTACCTCTCCCAATTGGTTAATTCCCCCACCAGGCACAATTATAGAACAGCACTCAATTACACCTACTTCTTACCAACCATCCTGAAAGGTTTATGGACAATGAGGTCTTATCTAACTCGCTAAGTGACCACTCCCCAGTTATCAGTTTCTGGTCTAACAAGGCCTCTTAACTCCCCCCAAAGACAATTTACCACCATGTCCTGAAAAAAGGGCAGTGGCAGCAGTTCTTATGTTACCTTCAGCAGTGCAACTGGATTCCTGTTTTTTCAGCCATTACTGTTGACTCTGCACTAGAGTACTTTATCACCACTTTCAACGCAGCCTGTGATATCTTTACCCCTCTCAGAAAAAGAAAATCCAAAGGTGTCTGTAACCCCTGGATCTCCATCTCTCTCTCCTTAATCAGATGGCTGCTCAAGATCATCACTGGCATAAAGCCCATGCCACTGGGAACCCCTCTGACTGGAAGAGGTACAAGGTGGCTAGGAACAACTGCACTCGTGCAATTCACCTTGCTAAATCTGATTATTACAAAACTGTGTTTACTGACACATGGGGTAACAGTAGGAATTTTTGGGAGAACATCAAGGAATTGATTGACAAGCCCAACAAAACTCCACCCTCACTTATCAACATCAACGAGGTTTCCACCCAGGATCCACAACAAATTGCCAACATCTTTAATAATGCCTTCTCAGACCTGAGTGGAGTCCTCCCCCATGACTTCTTCTCTAATGCCCCCTCTACACCTGGAACCCCTAACAGCTCCCCTAGAGTTATGCCCACTCCCAACTCCCCCCCCACATTAGGACAGTCTCTGCCAAAGAGACAAAAAAGTACCTCCTTTGGGTTCTTAACAGATCGCGCTACAGCAGTGAGTCCCTTGATCTAAAACTTCTCTGCCTTGCCCTAGATGCTGTACTGCTACCCCTCACCAAGATTTTCAATCTGTCCCTCTGCCTAGGTCAATTCCCTCTCTTGTGGAAGGCAGCCATAGTTACCCCTGTCTACAAGAGTGGAGACAAGACCTGGCACTCTAACTACCATCCCATCTCTATACTCCCACCCCTCCAAAGTGCTTGAATGTATTGTTTCCGATCGGCTCTCTGATTACCTGGCCAAATACAACACTCAATGTCTGCAGCAACATGGCTTTAGAAAAAATCATAGCACCACTACCGCATTTCTTGAATATACTACATTTATTCACAGAGCACTCGACTGTGGCCACCTAGCTGGGCCCATCTACATTGATCTAACTGAAGCATTCGACATGACTAACCATTCCCTACTTATTGAGTCTCTTCCTGTCCTTAGTCTTTCACATGCCGTTACCTCCTGGTTTCAGAACTACCTTACTGGCAGAACACAATGGGTGAAAATTAGGGGTGCCCTCTCCACCTTCTGTCCTGTGCTGTCTGGTGTACCACAAGTTTCCATTTTTGGCTCCCTTCTTTTTAGTCTCTTCCTCAGTTCCCTTCCCCAGGCCTGCTCCAATCAACTCCTCCTCTACGCAGGTGATGCTGTCTTATTCATGAGCCAGCCAGACCCCTCCCTCATTACTAGAGAGGTGCAGCACAGCTTTGTCTTGGTCGAGTCCTGGCTTACAGAACACAAGTTAATCCTGAACTATAAAAAGACCAAAGTGATGTTATTTGCAAATTCTCACAACAAGGATAAGTCAGCTCAACTCACCATCCTTAACAACAGTCATGATCCTCTGGCGCAAGTACACAACTTCAGGTACCTAGGCATTACATTTGACAGCACCATATCCTTTAATGGCCATATAAATATAATTTCTAAAGCTGTTAATACTCTAATAGGTCTCCTCTACAGACACTGTCACAGCCTTACCCCTAATGCACTCCGTCTTGCTGTTGACAGCTCTGTTCTCTCTCTTTTAGACTACAGGCTAGTCATTTATGGAGCAGCTACTGACACTTCACTTAAACGTATTAAGGTTGCCCTCAGTAAGGCCTGCTGATTAGTTTCTGGGGCTCACAGGGACACCAACACTTGCGATCTGTATACCCAAACCTACTGGCTGAATCTTAGTGGCAGGCTCATGTACCAGACCTGCCTACTAGGTAAGAAGATCTGTCTGGGTCTAATCCCTCCAACAACACAACACCTCCTTACCCAAGTAACCAATCCTCGAAGGACGAGAAGCACAACTAGACCTACCTATCAAGCCCCATTCTGTCAGACTAATCAAGTGCAGAGGGCTTTTCTCTACACAGCTCCCACCTGGCTATCTGATCTCCCTCTTGATGTACAAGTTGCCTCCAAGTTAGGGCAGTTTAAATGCAATCTCAGACAGTACCATCTTTCTCTCTCTCTCTCTCTCTCTCTCAACTGCTGCGACTGCCCAACTTAAGCTACTTCACCCTCATGTATCCCCTCATTTCCTGACTAAATAGCTGCCACTCTCCCTACCCCTCCCTCCCTCCTCCCCCTGCACCCCCCATTAGGTACCTCTCTCAACATGTTTCCTCTCTACTTCACCTCACTCTGTAGCTTTTGAACCCTGATTTCCACCTGTTCCCCCTTCTCCCTCTTTCCCCCTTTTCACTGCTCCTTTCTTGGCTGACCCATGTTAACCTATTGACTTCGACAAAGTTATTCTTGACCGCCTATTATCACATACTGATACATTATTGTATTTTATCTTAGATTTTACCCTGGTATCTATTTTTGGTTCTTATTTGCCAACATTGACAAAGTCTGTAATAATAATTGTTTTTTTTTGTCATATACATGTCATGTTTCGATCCACAAGTGACTGCGTCTGTACGTGAATCGGTGCCACCTTTTCCATCTACTACTGACAGTGGCCTCTGGCCTGCCTCTGCTAACAGCTCTTAATCTCCCCCTCCCAGGGAGGGATGTTAAGTCCAGTTTTTTTCTTTCAACTGCCTCAAACTGTTCTAGTTCTTGTTTGTTAGCTTAACTGCTCCTGTTATTAACATAGCTCTACTCTGTAACAAGTACTGCATTGTGTATCTGTCCTAACTGTATTGTATATTCTGTATATATTATATGTGACGTGGAACCTTTATAAAGGAGTCTTTGACTCTAAGGTATTTCTGATCTCTGAAATAAATCACAAATAAATAAATAAATGTTTTTGTTACATTGTTGTATTTAGCGAATAGTTATGATTTCTTTTGGACTTGGAACCTTTGTAAATGAGTCTCTGACTGAAAGGTATATCAAATTCCGAGACTGTAAGAAATAAACAAATAAATAAAATAATTAACCTTGTTACCCACCAGCGTATTTACCAGGAGAGATACCATATGAATGCAGGAAATGTTTCAGGAATAAAGTGACCCTTGTTAGATAACAGTGTATTCACACAGTTGAGAGACCATATGAAAGCTGTTAGTGCAAGAAACGTTTCAATAATAAATGTGACCTTGTTAGACACCAGCATATTCACATGGGAGAGAGAGAGACCATATGAAAGTTGTTAGTGCAAGAAACGTTTCAATAATAAATGTGACCTTGTGGAAGCAAGAAAACCCGATATTGTAATACAAGAAAAGAGAACAAAGGTAGCATTACTGATTGAAATAGCCACCCCTAGTGACTACAGTGTGCTGCGTACAGAGAGACACAAAATCATGAAATACCAAGATATGCAGTCAGAAACCAAACTGATGTGGAATAAGGACACACAAATTGTTCCAGTAGTGCTTGGAGCAATGGGGCTAATCAGAAAGAACTTTCAGGCACATTTAAATATGCTAACAATACTTGTGACACCTTATGAGCTTCAAAAGGAAGCCATTTTGGGGACGTTGCATGTGCTGAGAAGAGCGCTGTCAGCAAACTTCAAAGATTAATACAGTACTAATTTCTTGAGTTTTGAATATGCCCTGGCTAAAGAATGGGGTCCATTCTTGCCACGGTATTAGAAATCCCTAAACATTTGGAGACACTAACCCCGAGAGAGAGAGAGACCATATGAAAGCTGTTAATGCAAGAAATGTTTCGATAATAAATGTGACCTTGTTAGACACCAGCATATTCACATGGGAGAGAGAGTGAGACCATATGAAAGCTGTTAATGCAAGAAACGTTTCGATAATAAATGTGACCTTGTTAGTCACCAGTATATTCACACGGGAGAGACACCATACAAATGTTGTGAGCGCAAAAAACATTTCAGGTATAAAAATTACCAGGATCCCCACCAGTGAATTCACATGAAGAGAGACCATACGAATGTTGAGAGCGCAAGAAACATTTCAGTTATAACTTGATGCCCACCAGTGTATTCACACGGGAGAAACCATACAACTGTTGTGAGCGTAAGAAATGTTTCAGTGCAAAACAGAAGCTTGTTGCCCACCAGTGTATTCACAGGGAGAGAGAACAAGATGGTATGAATGTAATAAGTGAATGAAGTGTTTCAGGGAAAAAAAGGACTCTTGTTGGACACCTATGTATTCACTCAGGAGTGAGACCATATACATAGGTTAATACTTAGGTAATCAAGATGGAAATAAGATAGCTGTTGTTTATTCTAGCCCATCCTATGGTTATATTATACATGCCTTAAGTTTGCCCCCTTCATCCATTTGTCAATACCTTTTTTTAAAGGTTTCACTGTTTCACTGTCAGCCAGCCCGGTGGTGCTCAGGTGAATGCCACACCGTGCGCCACACTAGTCAATCGGGTTTGGGAATGGACTCAGGCCATTCAGCGGTCATCTGGGGAGAGGAAGGATTGAGTGTCCAATGACAGCTCTCCTTCCTCAGAGAAGGAGGGACAACATGGTGCACTATAGACTGACACTCAGCTGAGGCTGGGGGTCAGCACAGGCACGCTGCTAAGAATGGGGTGGACCAATGCACAGGGCATAAGACTGCTGGAGAAAATACCTTGTGGCAGTAGGATGGTGACTGATTCCCTGCAGGCTCCATACTGGTGGCTGGGCAGCCATTCCTAGCCACGGATGGCTAAGGTAAGATCCCTGAGGAGCCGGGTGATGGGGCAGGGGTCAGTAGGATGGGGCCACCGTGGGGAGAAAAATGTAAAATAAAATGAAAAAAGTTTCACTGTTTTTGTTGTTTACTAGCTCATATGGCAAATTATTCTAAATGTTTACCACCCTGGGAGTGAAGAACTGCTTTCTGACGTTTGTTTTGAAGTGAGCAGTTTTTAGTTGTTTCTTATAGTAGATCTTCTGGCTATTACTAATTTAAATGTAAAATAATGAGTTTGAAGTGGGAGCTCATTCAGACATGTCCATCCTGGCTGATGGCTAGCTCCATCCCCTTAAGGGGACTTTTTAGTGCTTCTCCAAAGTTTTTTGAAGGATACTAAACACACATTTTGATTTGTTTGTTATTTTGAGTTGATCTATGGTATGTCTCATTATGTTCCTCAAACTCATATATTTCATTAAAAAACTTAACATTAATTATGGAAATCATTGTAAAAATGGCAAAAAAAAAAAAAAAAGGTTTTTAATTCCATCCATGTTGTGCTCCTGCTTCTTTGCTGTTGAAGATAGTAAAATTCAAAAGGCAGGCTGCTCTGGGCAAAAAAAAAAAGCCATGACATATACTTTAAATCACAATGCTTTGTATTCGATTGCTCTGATGTTTTGTCATGTAGTGGTTTTCTCAGGGGAAACTGTAATTTAATACAAACAAAATCATAATGGCAATCTTATATGTGCAGTATATACTGTACCTGACTGTAAAATATTCTAGCAACTAATTTTGTATGATGCATACCCATGCTGATTTTTTTATATTCTTAAACAAAAAATTTCTAAACATGCATTCTTTATCACATAGAAACATAGAAATTATCATCAGATAAGGACCTCTAGGCCCCATCCAGTCTGCCGTAAGCCCCACACTTTTTTGTGACCTCTGACCCTATCTGGTCAGTGGCTCTTCACCACTCCTTCCCACCTCTAAGGTTCCCTTTTGCCTGTCTCAGGCATGTTTAAATCCCTCCATGGTGCTTGCTCCCACCACCTCCTGTGGCAGACTATTCCATGTGTCTACCACCCTCTCTGTGAAGAAAAACTTCCTCACATTTCCTCTTAACCTCCCACCTACCAATTTCATATCATGCCCCGTTGTTCTTGTACTCCCCCTATACTGGAAGATGTCTCCCCCCGCACCTTGTTTCTGCCCTTAAGGTACTTGAATGTTTCTATCATTTCCCCCCGCTTCCTCCTCTCCTCCAGTGAGTACATATTGAGGTCCTTTAGTCTCTCCTTATATGTTTTCTGGTGCAAGCCCTGTACCATCTTGGTTGGCCTTCTCTGGACCGCCTCCACCCTATCAATGTCCCTACAAAGGTGCAGCCTCCAGAACTGCACACAGTACTCTAGGTGAGGCCTCACTAGTGTGTTATACAATGGCATCACCACCTCCCTCCAGCCAGTGATACCTCTGCCTATGCACCACAGCATGCCACTGGCCCTCCCTGCAGCCTTTGAACTTTGCTTAGACACCTTTAGGTCATCAGAAATGATAACCCTTAGGTCCCTTTCTTCCTTGGTGATCTTCAGCAACTCTCCCCCGTCCTGTAGCTCTCCCCAGGATTCCTTCATCCCAGGTGCATGATTTTTCACTTTGAATTAAACCTTAGTTGCCACACCTCAGACCATTTTTCAAGCTTCCTCAGATCCCTCCTTATTTTCTTCATTCCATCTGGAGTATCTACCCTGTTGCAGATCTTGGTGTCATCTGCAAACAGGCTGACCTTTGACTCTAGCCCTTCCACAATGTCACTAATGAAGACATTAAACAGAACTGGCCCAAGGACTGATCCTTGTGGTACCCCGCTGGTTACCCCCTCTCCCCAGATTGGATCCCATTTACCACCACCCTCTGCCTCCTGTCCATTAGCCAGTTCCAAACCCAGTTTATCACCTTGAGCCCCATGCCCAGATTTCCTCATCTTGTTAATCAGTCTTTTATGTGGGATGGTGTCAAAGACCTTGCTGAAATCGAGGTAAGTGACATCCACCCCTCAACAATCTACTTCCTTCATCACCCAGTCAAAAAATCTATCAGATTTGTCTGACACAACCTTCCTGCACAGGACCCATGGCAGCATGGATTCACAGCAGGAAGATCATGTCAGACAAATCTAATTAATTTCTTTGACTGGGTGACTAAAGTAGTATACCAGGGAGGGGCTGTGGACATGGCCTACCTAGACTTTAGCAAGGCATTTGACACAGTTCCGTACAAAAGATTAATAAACAAATTAGCCAGCCTGGGAGTGGGTTCCAGGGTGGTAGCCTGGGTAAAACACTGGCTGGACAAACAGGACACAGCGGGTAATAGTAAATGGAGTCCACAGTGAAGAAAGGAGGGTTACTAGTGGGGTACTGCAGGGTTCAGTACTAGGGCCAGTCCTTTTTAATGTCTTTATCAGTGACATTGCAGAGGGACTGGAAGGGAAAGTATGTCTCTTTGCAGATGACACAAAGATCTGCAACAGAGTTGATATGCAAGGTGGGGTGGAAAGGATGAAAAGGGACTTGGCAAAGGTTGGAGGAAAGGTCAAATGTATGGCAGCTTAGATTCAATGCAAAGAAGTGCAAAGTAATGCACCTGGGAAACAAAAACCCAAGGGAAGAGTACACAATGGGGGTGAGATACTGACAACAACAAAAATGGAAAGGGACCTGGGGGTAGTCATATCAGAAGACCTAAAGGTGGGCCAGCAATGTGAGAAGGCAGTAAGAAGGGCTGGGGATACTGGGATGCATAGGGAGAGGCATCACCAGTAGAAAACAGGAAGTTGTTGGCCCTCTGTACAGACAGTTGGTAAGACCACATCTGCAGTACTGTGTACAGTTCTGGAGACCCCATCTCCACAAAGACATAGACAGGGTGGAGGCTGTCCAGAGGAGGGCAACCAAAATGGTGCAGGGTCTGCTCCAGAAGACATATGAAGAAAGACTAAAGGAGCTTAAGATATATAGCTGTGAGGAAAGGGGGGGGGGGACATGATAGAAACTTTCAAATACCTCAAGGGAATCAACAAAGTCCAAGAGGGTAGCATCTTTCAGAAAAAGAGATGTGCAAGAACAAGGAAGCACAATTTGAAGATAGATGGGGGATGGCTCAGAGGTAATATGAGGAAGTATTTCTTCACAGAGAGGGTTGTGGATGCATGGAACAGCCTTCCTGAGGTTGTGGAGTCAAAAACAGTAGGGGAATTCAAGAATGCATGGGACAGACATAAGGCAATTCTAGTGGGGGGGGTAGGAGGAAGTAGGCTGTTGGTTAACTAGGATCTGCAGCTTATCCGTTAGGTGGGAAATGGGCAGACTAGGTGGGCCAAGCGGTCCTTATCTGATGTCAAATTCTATGTTTCTGTGTTTCTGGGCACAGCTGGATTCCAAGTGTGCCACTGTTCTTTCCTTAAGCAGTGCCTCCTTAATCTTACCCACTACTGAGGTGAGGCTGACCAGCCTATAGTTACCTGCCTCCTCCCTACTGCCACTTTTGTGTAGAGGGACTACATGTGCCCTCTTCCAGTCCTCTGGGACCACTTCTGTGTTGAGTGACTCGGTGAAGATGGCTGCCAGAGGCACTGTTAGCTCTCTTCACAGCCCCCTTAATATCCTTGGGTGTATGCCATCTGGCTTCATTGCTTTGTTCACCTTCAGTTTTGTGAGCTCCTCCAGGACTCTCTCCACTGTGAAAGTACTGGTGTCTGTCACAAACCCACTCAGCAGGTCAACCCTCTACTCCCAAAGTGCCAACCACCGAGCGCAGTCTTGTGAACAGTTAACAGAAACAGGGTAACCCTCCTGTCTGTTTTGTGGGTTGGAATTAACCTTTGGTCTCAGTTCTGGTTCAAACTGTGAACCTCTTGCTAGCGTACCCAATGCACAGGCTCAGATAATTCTGTCTTCGGGGGGCCAGATATCTTTGCCTATGGGCACCTAACCAGGTGTACAAAATGAACCCTTAAAAACTCTAATAAAGACCTCAGATTACTCTTACCGTTTCCCAATTTGGTATTACCATATAAGCTTAAGCACAGTGTCAACTTTAACCATCTAAGCTTCACTTACAAAAAGAAAGAAGTTTCAAGGCACACCAGGCAGTTTCTCTCTTAAAATATGTATCTTTACTTTAAGATAGATAATAATAGGTAAACAGTAAATACAGAACAAAATATCACATGCATACAATCTTAAAAACAAAGCAGGTTTAAAAGTGCAAAATTCCTACCAACCATTAGACTTATTTATCGAAGGTATTTCTTATAATCTTTCAGCGCTCTTCGATGTTCCATCTCTCAGTCCAAGTATATGAATGTGTATCAATGGAAAACAGACTATAGTTTAAAATGCTGTGTTTCATCCCTCTTCATGATGTCATCATCTAGCTCCTCCTTTCTGGATATATATATATATATAAAAAAAATATATATATATATATATATACAAAACAGAAATCCCATCAAAGTATTGGATTCTGTGACTCCAGCAAGGCCCATTGCCCAAATGATGACACTCTTAATTAAGACTGTAATTTCTCAGTCCCTTTGATCCATGAGCAGTTCTCTTTCTCAACCACATCAAAGGACTTTTTATGACACCAGGTGCAATCAATTGACTTTCCTGAGGACATCATAAAATGGATATTCCACTTCTTTATGACACTAGGTGCAATTAAATGACTTTCCTGAGAATGTTATAGAATGGATATATTAGTTACTGACTTCAGAGCAAACTGACACGTTAATTGCATTCAGAGATCTGCTAGTTTAACATATATCCTGTCTTTTTAACTGATAACCTGGGGGTGGGTTTTTGTCATCCCAGGCACAGGATTTTTCATGACAGACAATCCCACTACATTTTTTTTATTTTACAAAAATCATAGAGTTATCAGAATTAGCTGTTTAAGTGTCACAGTGTCCACCTCTTCCCCTTTGTATCTGTTGCTCAACTGTGGTCCCTGACCCTCACCCTCTTCAGTAAATACTGAATAGAAGTATTTATTAAGTATTTCCACCTTTTCTAGGTCCTCCTCATTACACTGTCCTTCATCCCCTTTTAGCCTTACAACTCTCCATGCTTTTATTCTTTTGCTGATGTACCTATAGAATGTCTTGTCCCTTTTCTTCAACATCTGCTCTAATCCTTCCTCTGTCTATGGCTTTGCACTCCTAACAGCCTTCCCTGCTACCCTTAAACACTCTAGGTACACCTCCCTGTCTTCCTCCCTTTGGGTCTCCTTATATTTCCTAAACCACATCCTTTTAGTCCTTACTTTGTCTGCCACCTCTTTCAAGAACCATAGTGGCTTCCTCCTTTTCTTGCTTTTGGCTACCAACCTGATGCATTGGTTTTCACTTCCACTATGTCAACTTATAGGTTCCCCACTGCTCTTCAAACCCCTACCCCCCCCCCTATATTCTCCTGGGATACTTTGATACATCTTCCCATTTCAGCAAAGTCTCTCTTCTGAAATCTAAAACCCTTGCCTTAGTGTGACTTGACTGAGTCCCTGTCCCCATGCTAAACCACACTATGTGGTGGTTGCTGGACCCAGTTGTCCTTCTACTTGGACATCTGCGATTCTGTCCCCATTGGTCAGTACTAGTCCAGAATCGCCTACCTTGTGGGATCCCAGCACCAGTTGCCTCAGACCTACCCCAGTAGGGAATCTAGGATGCCCCTGCTTCTTGTTGAAGCAGCTGCCTGGGTGGTCCAGTCTACGTCTGGCATATTGAAATCACCCAGCAACAGAACATCACCTGTAGTCACCGTCTTGTGTATTTCATCCACTAGCTCCCTTTCCACAGTCTCCTCCTGTGCTGGAGGCCTGTGAATCACCTCTGTGCGTATTGCTGTGCCATTGCCAGGTTCAAGGGTGACCCACAGTACCTCAGCCTCCCCTTCTCTACCCTGCAGCTCTGTCACCTTTATACTATCTCTGATGTACAGGACCACTCCCCCACTATTTATTACCCCACCCATCCCTCCTGAACAGAGCATAACCCAGTACATTTATGTCCCAACCATGATTTTCAGTGTACTGTACCATGTCTCTGTTATTGCTGCTATGTCCAGGTCTGCCTCTTCAAACAAAGCCTCCAGGTCTGAGATGTTATTTCCCAGACTACGGGCATTACTTACCATGGCCTTCCATGTTCTGCAGCCTATCCTCCCTCTGCACCTACTTTTGCTCTCCTGTTTCTTTCCCTCACCCCAGTAATCTTTCTTATGGGGCCTTGATTTCTCTGCTTCTTCTTTTCCACTTGCTTCAGTTGTCCCTGTCATCAACTCATTTTCCTGCATCTCATTTCTGGTTTCTTTCACAATCTAAACAGAAAGCAATTTTAATATATATTTCATTAATGCATATTCCATCAATTCTAGAATCCCTTCAGCACTGCAGTCATGCCCATACAGGAATGCTTAGGCAAATGCAAGTGTTTATCAAAATGTATATATTTAAAAAAAAAACAGTTGGGTAAACTGTTAGCAAGCCACACCTTTTCTCAATTACATACCTGCATCAGACATGAGCTTGAAATGCTGCGTTGGTGGTCGGGCCTGACAGCAACAGCTGCTACTCAGCAGTGCATTGTGGTCAGGGAAGGATGGTTCTGCATTACTGGTGCTGCAGTGAGACCTGTGATGGGCCATGGGAGAGCTCCCTCCAAAGGGTGCAGCTGCATTCAGTCAAGGCACATGAGGCTATGTCCACTGCAAGAGCTGGAGGGATTGCTCAGTGTCCTGTGATGTCACGATGCTTGTGCATTGCAACTCCATGATCCCGCTTGTATTGTGGGTATAAAAAGGCTCGCTTCCTAGTGGTGGATGCTGCTAGTTAAAGCATTTGGAGGGAGCAGGTAAGCACTGTATACTGGGGTCTATACACTAAAGTTTTGATTGCCTACGCACTACAGATACGCAGTGTGTAGGCAACTCTATGTTGGAATGCTGTGAACTGTGGGTCCAGCAGCTTTCATGGAAGGGGTACATGCCCCTTGTGTACTTGATCCCTGAGCCAATCACGCAGCTATATATGTAGCTGGTCTGGGGGCATGTCTAGCGGTGTGCCTGCACTTCACGCCATTAACAAAAGTGCGGAGTATTGAGTGAAGGGGGCACAGGATATGGTAGCAAGATCCCTGCCATATCTGTTGTACACCCCACCCAAGAAACCCCGTAAGTGGCTGGAAACCAAAATACCCCTCTACCATGCTGCCCCAACCCTCTGGTTAGAAAGGGAGGGCTGGGTGCAGCCATTCAGGCATTACCGAACATTTTAAAAGTTTGTGCTCCTGCACCTTCCCAGAATCCCCTGCTCACATGGAACAGAGGCTCTCCTTTGGGACCCAGGATGGGCATCCAATTGGATTCCTGCCTGTGTATCTCAATCTCCCCCCATGAAGTTGCATGTCAGGTGGGGACGTGGACAGGTGCCCTGTGGAAGCATGCAGTAGTGCATACCATGCATCATGTACCTGTCTGCAGGTGCGGAACTATGCAAGCTGGGTACGTTCAACTTGCGCTTACCCATCCCCTCAATAGTGCATTGCTCCCAATATGACTTGCATGACACTGCATATTATGAATTGCACAGTTTGTTGTGATTATCTCATCAACCCACTCAAGTGTTTGGATGGATGTTGTGGGGGTAAAGGAGATATTTGTAGGTTGTAGTGCAAACATGCAAAGCACACAATCTGACAAGCAAGCATTACAATGGTGGGAACACCAATAGTCTTAAGTGTGATGCTACATAGAATAATATATGGGATGGTGTGCATTACTAGAATTTAGTACACATCCGAGGTATGTGATGCTACATAAACCTCTGGGTATGAAGCTCATGGGCTTTATCAAGCATCACACACCATGGGTGTGTTTTAAATTCAAGTAATTATACCATCCCATGATTTATTTTATGTAATCACTGAACATCAATTCTTTTCTCTCCCACTGCAAACAAATGTTAGCTGTTCATAAGAAATAATTAAACACTCGCCTATTGTCCAGAAGAAAACCTTGATGTAAACAGATCTGTGCATTCACTCATAGGTTAGTTATTATTTATTTATTATTTATTAAATTTTGATAACCCGGTAAGCCCGCTGGGCCCCGAAGGTCCCTTTTTCAGGGGCGACCTGGGGAATTACATGGAATAATACATGGGGTAGCATACAGCACAAGTACATTACACTAGACAGCGAGGAACATAACACATAGTAGCTTTTCAGCAGTTACATTTAAGAGGTAAGACACAGTAGCTTTTTAGCAGTTAACATTTCCTGGGTAAGCTCTACAGATGGGGTGCAGTGCTATATAGATGGGGTGCAGTGATAGTCGCTATTTCCATATGAGGGAGAGGGTGGGCTCTCACTTCCGAGCCTCTCACTTTAGTAGTTGCATATGGAGGTGACCATCATATGAGCCTTCAGCCTTGTGTGGAAGGTGTGGGTAGAGGTAGCATCCTGAACACCAGGGGGCAGGGAGTTCCATAGGAAGGACGCTGTGATGGCGAACGACTTACCCCCCGCCTTAGTTCTAACCCTTGGCACTGCAAGGAGAGTTCTGTCTGTTGTTCTGAGGAGCCTAGGGTTTCTCTTTGGGGCAATGAGTCCAGTGAGGCTGGGAGCAGGGGATGGGCTGAGTAGTTTATGAGTGTGGCAGAGTAGGGGGTATTGTAGCCGGGCCTCCCAGGAGGCCCAGTTCAGTTGGGACAGAGTGTCACAGTGGTGAGCCCAGGAGCCGGATAGGGTGGTGAAGCAAGCCACCTTGTGACAGAGAACTTGTAATCTGTTCATCTCTTGTTTGGCAGCTCCCTGTATCACCAGGGCCGCATAGGAGAAGGTCGGGAGGAGGACGCTTGTGGCAATGGAGGCCCTGGCCATGGGTATCAACTGGTCTTTCAGCCTATACAAGGTCCCGAGTTTGGCGTGAATGTTTTTGGTTACTTGGTCGACATGATCCTTGAGGGAGAAGCACTGATCCAGGGTGAGGCCAAGGTATTTTATCGATTCAACCACCTCAAGTCTTTTTCCTGATTTGGTCATCAGCCTGAGATGTGGGCTTCTGTCCTGGCCAAGGGTTCTTGGGCCAAATAGCATGGCCTTGGTCTTGTTAGGGTTAATGATCATTCTGTTGGTGACAAGCCATTGCTCAAGGGAACCTAGGTCTTCCTGTAGCCCTGAGCAGAGATCTCCCAGATCAGAGGAGGGGCGGTATATGACCACGTCATCCACATTCTGTACCACTGAGCTAGCCCCACAGTGTTTACTGAGATCATTTGTGAAAAGAGAGAAGAGAAGGGGGCCAAGGATAGATCCTTTGGGTACCCCATCCATTATGGGAGAGGCTCCGACAGGGAATCTTTCCATTTTACCCTCTGTGTCCTCCCTGTGAGGTAACTGTTGAACCACGATAGGGAGTGGCTGTCTAACCTGACCTGGGTCAGTTTTGTAAGGAGCAGGTTGTGGTTTACAAGGTCAAAAGCCTTGGAAAGGTCAATGAAGACTGCCCTGGTGGGGGATCCCTTGTCCAGTTCTCTGAGAACATCAGTGGAGAACTTGATAAGCGTGGTGTCAGTCCCATGATTGGTTCTGAAACCGTGCTTGGAGGGGGCAAGTAAATGGTGGAGCTCTAGGTAGTCCCGGAGTTGTCCATAAATTAATCTCTCTTGAATCTTACCAAGGCTAGATAGCAGGGAGATGGGCCTGTAATTGTTGGTAGTCTTCCTTGAACCACCGTTGTGGACGGGGACTACATGGGCCAGTTTCCATTGTTCCGGGATGGCACCTGCGATAAGGGATCGATTGAGGAGCCAAGTGAGGGGCCTGATGAGTGCAGGGGCCCCTTCCCTTAGTATGCAGGGGGGGATGCCATCAGGTCCCATAGCTCCCAACATTTTGAGGGACTTTAGTAACGGGAGGACTTCGTTTGGTCTTACAAGCCTGATGTGGAAGGTTGGGCGGTCCAGGCTTTGGGGGATGGGATCATTCGAGATTGGGAGAAGGGGTGGCAAGTCTGCTTTGAGCAGGTCCAGGTTTGTGAACTGGTGGTTGAGAGCCATGGCGATGCTAGGGTCATCGTTAGTTAATTGGCCATTGACCTCTATGGGGCAGTGAGAGGTCTTCCCGCTCCCCTTTATAAGCCCATTTATGTGAGCCCAAAAGAGTCTAGGGTTGTCTAGGTTCCTTTTCTGTAGATACTGGTTTTCTTTTAAAAATGTATAGAAACCACACTGAAAAAAATCACTGAGTAGCACCACTACGGCTTCATGGAAAAAGACAGTGAATCAAGAAGTGCTGTGCAGAAAACACAGACACTTATCCAATCTTGAGTGCAGCTATGTTAACTTGGCAACAGTTTTGTGTTATTTGTGGGACTTTTAGTTGAATATTATCCTTTACATAATTTACTCTTACTACTAACACTTGTGATCCTTTCTGGCCCAGTGGTGCAGATGGCTGAAGCACTATGTGTCTTGCATCTCACCATACCGGTGACCCAGGTTCGGGAGTGAGCTCTGGTTGCCAGGGGTTGGCCGGAGGGTGGAGAGAGGATTGACCATCCGATGAACTGCTCTCCTCTCCTGGGGTGGGGAGGGACGATGTCTTGCTCCTTGTCTGCCATCTGGTGGAGGCCCAGTGGCAACACCATAGCTTGAGTAACGTTGAAGAAAGTGGCCACATTTATGTAGCATGTGTGCACCTCCATGCACATGTTAATGGGCCACGGCAGCAAAGGAGGATGGGAGGAGACAGTGGAAAATGGTGGTCGCAGGCTATATGAAGCATTGCATGCCTGCCCTTGCCCAGCATTGTCGCTGGCTCGCTGATCCACCAAATCTGGACCCAGGATCTCTGCATGAAGGGAGCAAGGCCCTCTCCTTCTCAGTCCTGCCAAGGAGGGAATCAGTGGAGGATACCGGGCTCAGTGGACTGGGGAGGCAGCTGTCAGGTGAGGGAGGCAGGGACAGGACAGAGCAGCCACCTGTGTCATGCCCAGGAGGATAAAATGTATATATAAAAAAAACTTGTGATCCCGAGAGCAGCTGCTGCACTCGACACAGTGAGCTAGTGAGCCTAGAACGCACCTCATTTATTTCAAGGGGCATGTTTGCTGTAATTATGCAAATAATAACTGGTCATCAACACTGAAAAAAATTGATCAGCAGTTATAAAACAGAGAATAATGGATAGGCAAGTGTGTGTTACGAATTTTCTTTTTTTTTTTTTTTTTTACACACCCGAGGTATGTGATGTCCAATAAACCTCAAGAGTGAAGCTCAAGAGGTTTTTGAGGTCGTCACACACTGAGGGTGCATAAAAAAAAATCATTAAACACACACACTTGCCTGTCCTTTATTTTTTATAATTACTGGTGCAGGGAGTAAGTGCCAACATTAAGTAAGCTGTTCTTACACACACACACACACACACACACACACACACACACACCTGTCCAGTAAGAACATTTTTTTTTTAAATAATGCTAATGTGGACCAGGAGGTAGAGTCACACTGGAGATTGCTCTGGGTTGGACTGAAGCCCTGACCAAAGTGTAACTACAGCAGGATCAACCAGATAGATTTTTTTGGTTGTAATGGCAGGATCAACCAGATAAATAGTAAAAAAAAAAGGACATATATCTGAAGATGATGCCAGGCAAATGATTAGTCTGGGTGGGTGAACGGGCGGGCATTACTGCAGTTTCTTGGAAACGGAGCTGCCATGTTTTTTGAAATGTGCAGACTGCCCACATGCACACTAGGAGCAAATCAGCTGTGGTGCTACGAATGATTGGCATTGATGGTTAAAGAAAGTTTTCCGTAATGCCATAATAACCCATTTTCATGTTTTTACGGCATTTGTCAGAGGCTTGTGAACCGGTTGATAAAGGGGGTCACCAGTAGTTATTATATAATAAAATATAACCACATATTAATTTGATAACGTTTTAAAGTGGAGGAGTACTGATGACACCCAGCTGTATTTGTCATTTGCACGCGGGACACGTGCATGGTTGAGGTACTGAATTCGTGTCTGGCCAATATCCAGGACTGGATGTCCTCTGACTGGCTGAAGCTCAACCTGGACAGACAGATATTTTGGTGATTGAACCTGGTCGTTGGCAGGGCGCAAAGGTGGTAGGGGAAGTAATTGGTGTGATGCTTGACTCTTCTCTACTAGGGTTGCCACCTGTCCTGATTTTCACAGGACAGTCCTGATTTGGGCAGCTGTGTCCTGCGAAAAAAATATGAAAAATACTACTTGTCCTGACATTCCAGTAGAAAAAATATTTTCTTACTTTCCTCTAAATGTTGCAAAAAACTATAATACCTTTATTAAAATACCTTAAAATTATAAGAAACACTAGAAACAACTGAAAAACTTCAACACTTAGTCTTAATTCGGATTATTTAGCGAAAACAAGTCTGTTGTATTGGTCGAGACTACATATTGTCCTGTGAAAAATCATGTTTCAGTAAGAAATGTCCCACTTTGGGCTTCTTAAAAGGTGGTAACCCTATTCTCCACTTGCTGCCTCTGCTAAGGTGAAGAATCTGGGGGGCATTCTGGACAATAGGTTGACACTTGAGGCCCAGGTGTTGCCTGTCATCCAGAGTGGCTTTTACCATTTTAGGAATATCGCCCAGATTAAAGCCTTAATCCTGCCTGATGCCTTGCCCCCACTAGTACATGCTTTTGTGACCTGCAGACTTAGTATTGCAGCACTCTTTACCTCAGGATTAATGGAGGGGTCCTGTGTCACCTGCAAAACACAGCAACCAGGTTGCTAATGGTCCTTCCAAGGTGCTCTTAATTGACCCCGGTCCTGCGTAACCTGCATTAGCTGCCAGTGAGGTGCAGAATCACCTTCAAGGTTGGTTTACTGACCTTTAAAGCCCTATATGGACTGGGCCCGGGCTACCAGAGTAACCTTCTGACCCCTTACCAAACCAAGCACTCTCTCTACTTCCTAGTAGCTCCCAGGGTGCGGCTCAAATCACCTGGGGACTGAGTACTTGAAGTGACAGGACTGGCCCTGTGGATCTCGTTCCCAAGATCCTTGAGGGAGGCCCCCTCGTTGAAGGCCTTCAACTGGTGCCTGAATCATATCCGCTCACGGAGGCCTCCAGAATGTAGGTAAGGCTTCCTTATAATAGCTGATGATTCGATTGGTTTGAGGCTGGAAATCATTATTTTAAGTATATTATTTTATTTTTTTTAGAAAATTATGTGTTTTGTATTTTAAATTGCTTCATGTTGTACTGTTCTGATTTTTGTACAGCGCCCTGAGCCTCAGAGAACGGGTGCTCAACAAATACACTTTTACTTATTTACTTAATTGCTTCTTTGAGATAGCCACCATAGAAGCAGTAGAAAATGATTAAAGCAATATGCATAAAACTTAGGCTATAAAACTTTGATAACAGTACACTTGGGTCTTTAGATGTGAAATAGTGAAGTTCATGTATAAATGAATATGCATCAGTGAAATATATATTGAAATTTCTGTTGAGATTGTGATAATGAATTTTTAGAAAAAATCAGCATGGGTATGTATCATTCAGAATTAACTATAGCAGTGCCATAGACTGATATATCAGTCCTGAATTCCTGTACATTCTAATTTGTCAGCAGCCTAAGGGTTAATTGACAGAGCATTTTACAGTCATGTAAATATACGATTGTCATTATGATTTTGTTTGTATTAAATTACAGTGTCCCCTGAGGAAGCCATTACATGGCAAAACATTGGGGCAAGTGAATAACAAGCATTTGTGAATGCCGAATGTTTGCTTGCTGATATTAGCATTGGATGTGCAGGAATTAGACATTGCTGCCCCCAACAGTACACATATAAGAGGAATGTAATGTAGTTAATAGCGCCTACCCAACACAGTGATGTCCATAGTGTGCTCATTCCACAGTACTTGGGCAATGCCAGACATACATTACAACACAGCTGGGTCGCCCCAGTGCCAATGAGCTGCACAGGCTCTGTATGGGGTGACCCCTATACTTAGGGTGGGACCAGCATCAGCTGGATGGAGGGTGCCTCCAGACAGCTCTGCATCTCACACAGATGTTATGGTGACTGCGGTACAGTGTGTTAGTGACTACGGTACAGTATGTCAGGCGCTCGTTTCTGCATATCACACTTATGCACTTGCATGTTACCCTACCTGCTGCACACAGTGCTGCACACTGTCTCATCCATATACAGTTGTGCTGTGTGTACCACATGTGTGTGTGCCGGAGCCCTTCCCCAGCTGCTGACCAGAGTGGCTCACAGCTGTTCACTGTCCTATACATAGAAACGCAGTTGTTGTCAGCAGATAAGAACCTCCTGGCCCAGCTAATCTGCCCCAGCCTGCCCTATACACTTGTGTAGGCCTGTATGCTGGATGTCTGGTCTGCAGGGTGTGTGGATGCAACTCATAGTCACTGCTTATTACGTACTTGCATGGCACTGCTTTTGCATGTGCTGCATTTTCACATCTGGCATTCCTGCTGGTGGTGTGTGTCCCGTGCACAGTTGGGCCATTCTGTGTTACAGCATGGTTTGCTCATTATATGTGCAGTAATCTACTGTTTGGGTGCACAGTGCTGCCTCTGGTATGCCACGTACATTCCTTTGTGGTTGTGTGACTCCGTCCACCTGTGTGTGGCATGCTGGCCCATGTGTTGCCTGATTGTACTTTTGTGCATGTTACACCACACCTGTTTCCCTCATCATGTGCGCACAGCTGTCTGAGTTCAGTGTATTTCTTTCCATACATGCTTAGAATGCTGTATGAAGGTGGCAGGACATGCTAATTCAGGAGGGGAGGAGGGCCAATCTCCTCCATTGCTAGGTCCAACTGCCAAGGATGTTGTTCAGGAGGGTGGAGAACAACACCAGAGCAATCCAGGACCTTCCATCAGTGATACAGCACCAGCTGTAACACCTGCAACCACCAACCCACCTGCAGCTTCTTGATGTCAGGCATTGGACATTATTTTGGATGATGGACAGGAGGCAAAGAGGGCCATTAGGGAGGTGAAAGCAGACAGAGCTGTGTATCGCAGAGGGAGTCAGGAAAAGAGAAAAACAGTTTTTCAGCTATATTAGTGAAAAAAGGAAAATCGATGGGGGAATCACAAGGCTAGCTGAAGGGGGTAGGGTGATAGAGGAGGATGGGCAAGAAGCTGACATTTTGGATGACTACTTTTGTTCAGTTTTCACTAAGGAAGATGGTGGGTCCACGCCAGAGAGTGGCATCAAAGTGGCCACTAAGGGAGTCCCAGAAATGAGACAGCCATTGCTTACTAGTGAAAGGTTCCTGAAAGAGCTGGCTTCCCTTAAGATACATAAGGCCTCAGGACCAGATGAGTTGCATCCAAGGATATTCAGAGAATTAGCAGCAGAGCCCACTGAACCACTGATAGATCCTTACATAGGTCTGGGGAAGTTCCAAGGGATTGGAATGTGGCAGATGTATCACTTCATAAGAGGGGTATAAGAAGCAATCAGGGAACTACCAGCCTGTCAGTCTACCGTCTATCACAGGGAAACTGATGGAGCCGCTAATCAGGACCTCGTAGACTGTCAGGAGAGCAACAGGCTCCAGGATAGTAAACAGCACGGTTTCATGGCAGGAAGTCTTGTCAGACTAACCTGATAGTTTTCTTTGACTGGTTGACAAAGGAATTAGAGAAAGGCCACACTGTGGATCTGCTGTACATTGACTTCAGCAAGGCTTTTGACTCAGTACCTCACAAACGATTGCTCAAGAAGATGACAGTCCTTGGTGCGGCTAAACCCATAGTGAACTAGATGGATTACTGGCTAGAGAGGAGGCAACAGAGGGTGGTGGTCAATGGGGTTAAATCAGAAGATGAGGAGGTTATAAGCAGGGTTCTACAGAGATCTGTCCTGGGTCCAGTCTTCCTAAACATGTTCCTTAGTGACACTGGAGAAGGAATGCAGGGCAGGTTGTGTCTCTTGGAATATGACACAAACTATGTGGGAGGGTGGATAGTGATGAGGTAATAAGGGAAATACAGAGAGACTACAAAAGTTAGAGGGATGGTCAAAGGTCTAGCCATTAAAATTCAATGCCACGCCAGCCTGCCGGTGCAGTGGTAGCACCACCACTTGCGACGCTGGAGACCCAGTTTCAGTAACAGACTTGGGTTGTCGGAGGGCTGGCAGGGGGGAGGAGGCTTAAGCTTCCGTATAACCGCTCGTCTCCTCCAGGGGGAGAGGGGAACCTTGGCCTGGTGCATGACCAGCCTCTAGTGGAAGCTGGAGGTTCGGCATGTGCGACAGGCAGAGATGGGGTGGAGCATGATGGACGCCAGCATATGCCATGGTGTCATGCTTCTGGGGGTGCACTCAGTTAAAATGCTTGGCCCCAGTGTGACACCGGCAAAAGAGCTGGATGTATGGCTCTCACCACTGGCACCCTGATCCATGGAGGATGGACCTCAACGAAATCAGAAGGTATGGCATGGGGGATGGTGTTGAGCCATGGGGCCCCTCTCCCACCTTGTCTCTGCTGGGGGGGTAGAGCCATGACTCCGTGGGGGGGGAGATCGTCCCGTGGTTCAGGCATGGAGGGTTAGCCGGGTGACAGTGCCAGCGTTAAGGGAGAAAAAGTAGAAATTAAAAAAAAAAATTCAATGCTAAAAAGTGCAAGGCACTGCACATAGGGAAAAAGAAACCCCAGTGGGAGTATTGGATGGGATGGGAGAGACTTAGCACTACAGTTAAGGAATGGGATCTGGAAGATATCATCGGTAACTCAATCGAGTCAGTCCAACAAGGCCTATAGCAAGGGTAACAGGATGCTGGGATCTATCAGGAGGGGTATTGATAGAGAAAAGAGGTAATATTTCCACAGATCCCTGGTGAGGCCTCTCCTAGAGTACTGTTCCCAGTTCTGTAGTCCTCATCTCAGAAAGGATAAGGATAGGTGGGAGACAGTGCAGCACAGAGTAACAAAAATGATTCAGGGCCAGCAGGGCTGATTCTATGAGGAGTGCCTCAAGGCACTAAATATGTACTCACTGGAGACCAGAAGGGAGAGGGGAGATATGACAAAAGACCTTCAAGTTCCTTAAAGGAATTAACAAAGTGAACTGTGGAGAACTATTTAGCCTGAATACTATCTCGCAGTTACATGGACACAAATAGAAATTAACAGGAGAGAGGTTCAGGAGGGACATGAGCAAGTACTACTTTATGAAATGGGTGGTGGAACCTTGGAACAGTCTCTGGGCTAGGTGGTGGGTGCAAAAACTGGGGATTCAAGCAGGGCTGGAATAGAATTAAGGGAACAGTGGTTGCCTAGGGCGACAGGACCAAGGAGGTGAATGGGGATAGGAGGGGGGGAAGGTTAGCATCTTGGAGGAACAGTGGGTTCCAGGGATTAGAAGGAACTTGGGCAGACTGGATGGATCTCTGGTCTTTGTCTACTGTCACTGTCTATAGTTCTATGTTTTTATAGTGTATAGTACACCCTTATTGTGCATTGAAACTGGAGGTTCTAAAATTGCTGTTCTGCTGCAGTTCAAAAGGTCATGGAATGTGACTGTACCCTTCTGCAGCAGAACAACATTTTGAAAACCTCTAGAGGTTCCTCGCACTCAGTGTCCTACCTTTACTTGGTGGAAACAGCAGGCTCCACACTCCCAGCGGCGGCAGTAGAAGCAGTCGCATCACAGCCTCAAAAGATGCAGGATCAACCAGATATTGTGAAAATGCAGGATCAATCAGATATTTTTAGTTTTAAAAAAACAACAACGAGCGAGTGATCCCCAAGCCAACTCCCTCTCGCTTAGCGAGAACTACGACCGCCATTTTATTTTTCTTGAAAATCCCTCCCACACCAGAATGACAGCCAATAGAAGACTGCTCATTAAACAACAATACATCTGTTCCCTAGCAACCACGCACACCACCTAGCAAGCATGCCCTAACTAGAAGAGCAGGATGGAGCAACAAACTTTTTTTTTTTGTATTTTAAAAATTAAAACCGTAATTGAAAATTGGGACTATACACTATAAAAAATAGTGCATGGGCTACCTCATGGGCAACCAGCCTGTTGTACCACCTTGGGGTTCTGATTACCTCGGACCTCTCGAGCTTTGCTCTCGAGGTCTGAGGTAAGCAGAACCCCTCTGTGGTACAATAGGCTGGTTGCGCATGGTTGCCCATGCATTATTCTCTATATGTTTCTATAACTGGCAGTGTCCTTTTATTTTGTTTTTCTAGAACAGGTGGGTTCCTTTTTTTCTGTTTTTCTATAATAAGTGGGTGCCCTTTTTATTTTGTTTTTTGTTGTTTTCTGCAGGCCATTGTCCCTGTTTTTTCTTTAATAATTGTCTGTGGTACCTTTGCTGCTGTAGTATGTGTCTTTCATTAGTGTCTTGCTTTCCCACCACCTCTTACCCTGTTCTCTAACCTACCTGTCCTGTGTCTGTGTACAGTGCTATATTCAGCACTGTGCTTGTGTCCTGCTGCGAGTTTTAAAAAAGGTAATAAAAAACTATACACTATAAAAAATGCTGAATGGGCAACCACATGCCCATCCAGCCTGATCTGCCACCTTGGGGTTCTCAGCTTAGCTCTGGAGGTTCTGATGTAATTAGACCCCCTCTGTGGCAGCGCAGGCTGGTTTTGCATAGTTGCCCATCAGCATTCATATTATATTTATTCTTCTTTCCAGGGCCTCAATTGTGCCCACTTCCTCTAACAGTATAGTTTAGTGTTCGCCCTAGACTAATTAGTCAATGGTGACACTCTCAGCCATTGTTTGTCATGACACCCCTGCTATCGCCCTTTATTTTTTTTAGAAAGAGCTGTCATGTTTCAGCATAAAATGTAAATGCTGTTTTATGTCAGTCCCACCAACACAAGCACCCACCTTCAGCCTGGATCAGTCTTTTCCACTTTCCTTCCCCTGCCGACAAGGTGCAGCTGGCCATGCTGCACACGTCATTTCTTTTCTCTTCTTCATTGTTCTCTTCTCTATAACGTGGAATTCGCTAAATCAGCCCAAATTATTTGAATAGTTACTGAGTAATGTTTTTGTCATCATTAACAACTTGTTACCTGTGTTTCCCTAACTGATATTTAGGAGTAACGTTTGTAATTTGTTGTTTTGCAGCACATATTGTATGAATGGATTAAAAAGTTAGATTACGCTAGGCTTTTGTTCATGGCAGGAATTTCACGACAGCCTGCCAGTATAACCAGAAATAAACCCTGTTCCAGTTTCACCTTATCATGCAAATCATAAAATACATTCTAGGAGTGTGGATATGTTGTTCATCCACACTCTTTAGCATGTCTCCTTCCACTTTAAGATGGACTGGAAGTCTTCAAGCTGGCTCCTCCCATCCACCTGGGTGGTATATACCTCGGCTCCACCCCATGACGCCAGATCTTCCTTTCCGCTAGAAGATTTAGGTTGCCTCCCTCGTGCTCATGCATTTTGTAGGCCCTGGCTTTAAACCTTCGGTTATTCTGAAAATTTGCATTGTTCGCGTTAGCGATTGCAAGTTTCCCACTTCGATTATGGAAGACAAGTTGTCCCCTGGATATCATCAGTGCCCCTGCGGCCAGAAAATGTCACGCATTGGTCCCCACACCACGTGCGTCTATTGCCTCGGTGTCGACAATGACACCTCAAAATGCGATATGTATCTCGCCTTTCATCCCAACATTCTTGACGACTGTCTCGCACGCCTGAAGTTGGGGAGGCCGGAGAAACGGAACCCTCTGGTGAAATTCAAGGAGGCTCTGTGGGCAGTTTCCACGGCTGCGGGATCTGCCGAGCAATTGGAACGCATGCAAGCATTTGAGGAGGAAGCGTCTCGTGCTGCAGAGACTTCTCGGAGCGTCTTCGTTCCGCTCAACCTGGGCTCCACCTTCTCAGGTTCCTTCCGAGAGTTGTGCCAGTCTCTTCCAACCAAGGGAGAGGCGCCTGTGAGCTTGCAATCCTCTCAATCCTGTAAGTGGGAGAAGGATCTGGGATCGTCTTCATCTCGATGGAGACGTTCTTGGGAGCGGGAGAGATCTCGATCCGAGGAACATGCGGTCTTGACCTCGGTCGAGATCGCTTCTTCAGCTGCCGGCTTTTCAGCTTTGCCATCTGATCAGTCGACCAAATTATCAATTGACTATGTTGAAATCGTGATCGATCTGATCGATCCGATATCGCCGACTCTGGTCGACAATTCCCTCGATTGAACCCCTAACTTGGTCTTCCCAGGTGACGAGATCCAGCCTGCTGGGACTCCCATCAAAGAAGTGGTCCCTGATCCCGGGAAATCACCGGTCCCACTGGTGTCTCCCAAGCGACTGAGTCAGCCCATCTGATCTCGATCGAGGTCTTGGACCCCCTTGACTGACAGGTCGAGGAAGAGCCATAAACGATCTAAAAAGAGGTGATGCCATCGGTTGTCCCCATCCTCCTCGGATGAGGAGAGACTCTGGCGGAAATTCTGGTGGTGCTATGAGGACCTCATGTGGCAACAGCTGATTTTGACCAGGCACAAGCTGAATCCGGCTGCTGCACTGGCCATTACCTGGCTTTCATCTCCTAGGCTGAAGCCGACTCCTTCAGAGCCGATTAAGTCGGTTCCCCCACCAGCGGAGCTGGTTAAACCACCAGCTCGGCCCAAAATGGTCTCTCCACTGATTGTGGTGGAACCACCACCCAAAAAGCCTGTGGGAGGGGCTCCTTCCAAGGAAGATAGACTGGACACCGGGCTTCTTCAGTGTTTGTCGGTCATGGTCACCCTGGACCACCCTCGGCGAGTCGAAAGTGACCTGGGTGGTCGGCCATTATACCTGGATTCCTCAGATTCAGATGTCACTGATTGCATTCTCATCTAGGTGATGATGAATCAACCATTGGCTTAGAGATGGAGGAAATTCCCTTGTCTTTTCAGGGCATTCTCTGCCTCATCTCTGAGTCTACAGGGATGCCCCTGGAGCCAATCCAGAAGAAGGCGGAGTACCCTCTTACGGACATCCTTAAGAGAGGGGATACCCCGATGGGGGCCTTTCCTGTGGCTGAGGCCATTGTTGACCCGGCCCTAGAACTTTGGCAGTGCCCTGCCTCTTGTCCAGCTCCACCTGCCAGCATGGCCCACAAGTATGTGGTGCCCATGGGGTCCCTTGAGGGGTTCACAGAGCACCCTTCGGCTAAGAGCCTGGTGACTGCCTCTGTGTTCAAGCATACTGGCAGTTCTGCCGACACTGACTGACCTGCTCATAAAGAGTCCAAGCTCTTGGACCATTCAGCCAAGAAGGTCTATGTGGCTTCCTCCTTGGGCCTTCGTCAGGCAAGTTCGGCCGTCATCATGGCACACTTCTCTCACACCCTCCTAGGATCGCTGGATGAAGTCCTCCCACATCTCCCCACAGACATGCAGACCACAGTCAAGCAGGTCTGGGATCAGGGCCGAGCTGTCGCCAAACAGCAGCTTCAGATGGCCCTGGACATTGGGCATTGTTGTGCCCATTCAATGGCAGCTGTAGTTGCCTCTCGTCGCAGGGCTTGGCTGAGGCTCTCCTTCTTCCTGGTGGATACCCAGCAAAAACTAGCTGACATGCCCTTCCTCGGGTCCGACCTGTTCAGCCCAAGAGTGGCCGGTCACCTTCAGTGCATTAAGCAGTCCAATGCCACCTTGGACGCTACTTCTGCCAAGGGTTCTTCGGGCAAGAACCAACAGAAGAAAAAGAAGAAACCTTTTCGGCATTCTTCCCCTGTGGCTTAGCAGTCCTCCTTTCAAGGTGGACAGCAGCACCAGCAACAGAAACAGACTCAAGCTTGGCACACCTGGCCAGAGCCTGGACCCCAGCAGGCCTGTAAAGGAGGCCGAGGTTCAGGTCTTGGAGCCTCCTCCTCCAAGCCTGCTCAGTGATAGGGCGGGGGCTGTCAACCCCTCTCCCATCACCTCAGCTCTGGGTCCTCCTGTGGGGGTCGGCTCCACCACTTCCTTTCTGCCTGGTCCGTTGTCACTTTGGACAGGTAGGTTCTTGAAGTGGTCGGTTGGGGACTGCCTCTAGAATTCGAGCAGTACCCCCCAAGCTGAGCCCGTGCCCCTCGGGAGGAAAGAGTATCTGCTCAGACCCAGTCGGCTCTCTGAGGCGACATCGCTCAGCTCCTCCTCAAGGAGGCAGTAGCTCCAGTGGCGGATCCTCCAGCAGACCCAGGCTTTGTCTCCAGGTACTTCCTGGTGCCCAGGCGGATGGGGGGCTGGCACCCCATTCTAGATCTGCACGACCTGAATCAATATCTCAGGTCATGCACCTTTTGGATGGTCACTCTGTCCCAGATCATATCATCCTTGGAGCAAAACATGTGGTTCTGTTCACTTGATCTGCAGGATGCTTTCTTTCACATCTCAATCCGTCCGTCCCATCAGCGGTTCCTCCGCTTCAGGGTCAAAGGGACCCTGTATGAGTTTGGAGCCATGCCATTCAACCTGTCATTGGCCCCACGGGTCTTCACCAAATGCATTGCAGTGGTGGCAGCCCATCTCAGGAGTCGGGGGGGGTCAGGGTTTATCCTTACCTCAATGATTGGCTCCTAGCAGGTTCCACCCAACAGGAGGGGGAAGAGATCCAGGGACCTGGCTCTCCAGACCTGCTCCCAACTCGGCCTCCTGATCAATGAGGCCAAGTTGGAATTCGTGCCTTCTCAGGTGATGGGCTTCATCGGGGCAGAGCTCGACTCTTGTCAAGACAGAGCTCGGCTCCCGGCGGACAGGGCGGAAGTTCTTTCCTCCTTTGCCCAGTCATTTCTGGCTGGGCAATTGCGCCCTGCCCAGGACTTTCTGCACCTTCTGGGTTACATGGTGGCATGCACCTCAGTGGTCCGTTGGGCCCAGTTGCACATGTGCCCCCTCCAATGGGAGCTGGCCACCCAGTGGACTCAGTGCCACGGTCATTTTGACCAGCTGATCACTGTAACAAAGAAGATGTGGGATGCTCTCCAGTGGTGGACCGCCCCAGACCAGTTGCAGGAAGGGATCCTGTCTGTCCATCCCTAGCTGACAGTCATCCTCATGACCAATGCTTCTCTCATGGGCTGGGGAGACACATGGGGGGACAAAAGGGCCCATGGGCTCTGGACCCCTGAGGAGTCCTGATGCCACATCAACCTGTTGCAGCTCAGAGCAGTCAGACTGGCATTGCCAGCTTTCACTCATCAGCTCTGGGGTCAAGTGGTTCAAGTCCAGACTGACAATACCATGACTATATACTACCTCAATAAACAGGGTGGCACGCACTCACGTCTGCTGTGCAGGGAGGCGCTCCGCATCTGGACCCTTGTGAGCTGACTGGAGGCAGATCTCCTAGCCATCCATGTGGCAGAAGCCTCAAACCATCCGGTGGATGCTCTCAGCCACTTAGATCAGACATCCCACGAGTGGTCTCTCCATCCAGAGGTAGCTTATAGCCTGCTCTTCCATTGGGGCAAGTATCCAGATCTCCTTAGCTTCAGCTGCAGGCCCCTGGAGTGGCTTCCAGCATGCCAGGACCTGACATCACTCAATCAGGAGAAGGTATTCCATCCGGACCTTCAATCCCTGCACCTCACAGCCTGGTACCTGAGTGGCTAGAGTTCCAGGCTTTGGGTCTTTCTGAAGATGTGTACACCATAGTGGAGGCATCCAGAAAGGAATCGACCAGGAAATGTTATGCCTTCAAATGGACTTCCATTTGGTGTCAGGGCAAAGCCCTGGATCCTTTGTCCTGTGCAATGGCTAACATTCTTGACTACCTTTGGTCTCTCTCCAAAGGGGGTCTGCAGTCATCAACCCTTAGGGTGCACCTGGCAGCCATCTCTGCTTACCGGGCTTGGGCCAGTCAGCTGACAGTGGCACAGGAGACAGTGGTCAGGTGCTTTTTCAAAGGTCTGGATCACATATCCCCTCCAGTGCATGAACCTCCACCTCCTTGGGATCTACTGCTGTACTGGCAAAGCTCATGGGCAGGCCATTCAAACCAATGCACAAGTATACCTTGTCACACTTGTCATGGAAGATGGCCTTCCTGGTGGTTATCACGTCTGCCAGAAGGACAGGGGAGCTCCAGGCGCTTTCCATGGACTCCCCTTATCTGGTCTTCCACAGTGACAAGGTTGTCCTACGCACCCACCCGAAATTCCTTCTGAAGGTGGTGTCAGAGTTTCTCCTTAACCAGGTGTTAACTCTGCCAGTTTACTACCCTAATTACACCTCGGAGGCCAAGTACAGGCTGCATACCTTGGACCTGAGATGAGCCCTCTCATATCACAAGGAGAGGATGGTGGAAATTCAGGGAGAGATTCGCCAACTGTTTGTCACCTATGTTGAAGCTGCTTCTGGCAGATCTGCAGCCAAATGGACCATTGCAAGACGAATCACATCATGCATAGGTCTGTGCTACGAGTTGGTGGGCAAAGAGCCTCCCAGAGGGATAAGAGATCATTCTACCCGCCATACCGCTGCATCGGTGGCTGCTTCCAGGGACATCCCTATCCAGGAAATCTGCCGGGATGCTACCTGGAAGTCAGCAAACACCTTCAACACCCACTACCACATCGACCTTGAGTCATGCCAGGATGCTGATTTTGGGGCCACAGTTCTCCAATCTCTGTTCCCTAAGTAGGGGGTGTGTGCCTTGCCTCCCTCCTCCCGGAGAACTGTTAGGAGTCTGCCAAAGAGTATGGATGAACAACATATCCACGCTCCTAGAAAACAGGTTACTCACCTGTAACAGTAGTTCTAGGAATTGTTATGTGCTGTTCATCCTATGATTTCTACGACCTCCTTGGCTGTGGATGCACAACACCTGGCTTCCAGCGGGCTAAGATCTGGTATCATGGGGTGGAGCTGAGGTATATACCACCCAGGTGGGTGGGAGGAGCCAGCTTGAAGACTTCCGGTCCATCTTAAAGTGGAAGGGGACATGCCAAAGAGCGTGGATGAACAACATAAACCACTCCCAGAACTACTGTTACAGGTGAGTAACCTGTTTTTTATTTTTATTTTTTATACTTGTAAACCAGATGAGCAAGAACTGTCTGTTTTCACAGGTGACAAGTCATATCTAAGTAAAACAATACAATACATATTATTGACACAGAATTTCAGAGCAAACAACTCTGACCACAAAAGTGCAAGTGCAATACATAGAACACAAAAGAGACAAATACATTCATGATTGAGAAAAAAAGCCACTGTTTTAAACTTTTTGAAACACAGTATAGAATTGCTTTCAACAATTTCAGTAGGTATCTTGTTAAAATAATGGCGCTCTGAATAACAGAGTTCTCTGTCCAATGGTCTATTTAAGTAGTGGTATTTTAAAGGTAAATTTATACTGGGACCTAGTAGAAAGACCATTTAAGGCCCTGGTAAACATTATAGAAACAGAAGGAGGGAGGAGTCCTATTTTTACTTTATATAAAAAAATACCCATTTTAAAACAAACTCGATTATCGAAAGATAATGAGTGAGATTGTTCATATAAATCAGAACGTTGGGATCAATATAGCAAATTTAATCAAAATCTCAGGGCACAGTGATAAGTAACTTGGACAATTAAAAGCACTACTACAAGAGGAAGTATAAATAAGAATACCATAATCTAACACCGAAAACAGAAAACTATGAACCAAGAGTCTTCTAGATTCAGATATCAAAAAAGGTTTGATCCGGTATAAAGAACCCAACCTTTGATGTAAGCTTTTCCTAAGATTTTGAATATGTGGCTCAAAAATAGACTGACTATCTAATAGTATTCCTAAATACTTAAAAACTGAAACAAGTTCAATAGCATTACCCCCATTATCAATAATAGGAGGAAGATTAGAGATTACTTTTTTTATTACGGGAAAAAAGCATTACTTTTGTTTTTTTAGAATTAAGTACCAAATGATTTATGGATAACCAATCCTGAAGGTGCCCAAAATTCAGTCTCAGGGCTGGAACTAGAACAAATTGAAACGGTGTCATCTGCATAAAGAGCCATCTCAGTTTTCCCCCTGAACTGCACTTTATAATCTTAGAATCTGTGCTGTTTTTTTTTTTTTTTTTTTTAATCGCTCAGGTCTTAAGTGCAGGGTTTAGTGGCAAATTTAAAAAGTGGGTGCACTGTATGTGAAAAGGTGGGTATACTCTGGCTATAAGTTGTATATGGAGAAACTATCAAAACACGAGTATTTTTTCAGTGGGTGTACTCGGATTTGGTATACTCATAACCCATTATACTTCGCAGAGCAGTGGACTTGAGCAAAGATTTATAAAAGGGAGTCGAATGCCCCTTCGATCTAACACATGTTTAGGTTGTTGACAACTGTCTAAAATAGAAGTTACACCTGAAACTTTACAGTTTAAGATCAGAGATGCTTGTGAAAATATTTTTTTTTCCCTTGAAGGGGTGGTGTTACCTAGGTTTTAAAAATAAAGCACATGATTACATAGTGCCCAGCAGCCTACACGGGTCTTCTTCCTTGATGATAGTAAAGAAGATGTAATACAATTATCATATTTATGCAAGTGAAGACAAAAATCCATGCAGTACATCATAAGATTCTACTGGCTTAGAGCTGGGTCAGTATTGGATTTTGATGATATTGTTAAACCTTGTATTTTATCCTGTTTCACTGTCCATGTTCTTATGTGTGTCTTCTTTTCCATAGCATTTAATGTATTACCACTTCATAGCGCTTATTTTTATGTTCAGATTATAGTTTCTTCTATAAATAATAACTTATCTAATGACTTTCCTTCAGTTTTTATAAAATGTTTCCCAACCACTGCGTAGATAAGGACTGTTGTTTCCTGAGTTATAATCTTGTTAGCAAAGGCTTTAGTAGCCCTATCCATGTCCCAGTGTCTGTGCTCTCAGGTTGGAGGCGATGGTCTTCATTGGAAATCAGTGTGTATCATTATTTTAGTAACGTTGGTAGACCTGTTAAAACTAGCCATTGAGAAAACAGCAGATGAACTGGGGCAAAGGCCAACATTACTGGGAGCCTTGTTCATGGTACCACTCATCCACTAAATCATTTCCTTTCAGTTCACCTATAACGCAGTGAGTATACAATAGGTACTCATATACACTTGGCTTCCTTAGATAGTTATGTTTTCTTAAATTGTAATCAGACATAATTGTATTTAAACCCTAATATAGCACTATCATACTGAACAGGACCAAAAATGTATTTACACTTGCATGTTGCCGTGTATCCCTTGCCTTTGGGGCTGGCACTACAGCCTGCAGTTTAGAATAAGGAGCTGTGAATGAGCTTAGTATATCCCACAGACCTGGGTTTGAGTCCCACAACTGCTATGTGTATACTGTGTGCCTCTGAGCAAGTCACTTAACCTCCCCAGTGCTCCTGGTTCACCCCTGAAAACATAAACTGGGGCCTTACCCAGTTACCAAGGAATAGATAGAAGTCCGTAATATATTCTGATGGCTACAGAAAAGAGAAACAGTGATCTGTAAAACAGTTCATGCTCCTGAGCTTCAAACGCGTGATTTGGTTCTACTGTTAATTTACTTATATATTCGATTAAAACGTATATAAGAAAGATACATGTAAACGACACAGATCCGACTATGTTAGGTTTCTAAGACAACAGATGTAGCCTCCAATGCAAATATTGTAATTTCCCTCCTGAATTAGCCTTGTCACTTAGCCCAGAAGCTGGCAGCGTTAAGCCAGCTTGCATTTTAATTTGGCCCGGAAGTTACTTACTTCATTATTGATGAAACATAATGCTGAATCAATGCTCATGTTGTTACCGGGCCATTTCCATGTAATACAGTGACAGCACTGCCTGGAGTTACTCATTCCCATTCCAAAGTGACTTTACCATAAAATCAATGCTTGTTTGCTACTGATATAAGGGAGATTCTATGGGATGGCGGAGAAAATAAAGCAACACAGTCACATATTACTAAGGTTTATACAGACAATTCAGTTTGTGGAAAGCTTGGTAGCAGCAAGCTTGTTAATATTTTGCTTGTAAATGTATTTTTTTGTCAAACAGTGACTACTGCTCAGCAATAAACAGACATTAAAAAAGAGGATGGGTGCCTAGATAGCTGTACCTCTCTCTCTCCCGCCCCACATTTGCAATATTATGGGTTGCATGTGTTAGCAATACAGATAAGAAATTGTTAGTTACAGTTAGCATTCCTTCAACATGATAACACAACCTTTACATAGCATCAGATTCTATATTTTTCCAATTAAGACAAAAAGTTTTCTAATTACCTAAACAATTTAGACAGTTGACCACAGATATGTGCTGCACCAGTGTGGACTATAGAGCTGTTGCAACCATATAGCAGTATAGCCAGCACTAATAACATGTTTAGCAAAGTATTGAGCAAAGATGTAGCAAAGTGCATAATCAATTAAAAACTAAATCGGAATGGGGGGATACCAAGGTGGTATACTTTCTGTTCATGCAAAGGTACTGAGTTAAGCATCTTCCCTGATGGATAAGGCCTAATATTAGAGGTCTGAAATCAACTGTGATGCCCCAATGGCGGTAAAGTCAATTAAGGGCAATTTACATGAGTTTAAAATTCCTATTAATTTCAGAATTAATCAGTCATTTTACTATCCACTTGTAATTAAAGCTAAACATGAATTCTAGATATCATAACCCAGCGGTCGCGAGGGCTCTGTCCCAAGCCCTCCCCCCAGCCAGGACACCCGATCCGTTTATTCTGCCTGAGGACACGGTGGTCGCGAGGGCTCTGCCCGTAGCCCTCCCCCAGCAAGGACACCCGATCCGTTCTTCTGCCAGGTAACTCTCCTGCACAAGCAGCAGCAAGCAGCAGCGCACCAAACCAGCTTCGTGCGTGGGGGAAACGGCTCGCCCTCCCCCCGGTGTTACAGCCGGCCGGTGATCCTCTTGGCGCGAGATTCAAACTTGCTGGAGCCTCCCCCGTTGGCGCAAGAGCCAGAAAGACAGTAAACGGGGAGCTGTAGTCTGGTGCCTCCACATGCGCCGCACCGATAGCTGTGTTTGCTAATACAGTAATTCATTTTATTATAAAAAAAAAACAAAAAAAAAAAAACGTTTTTTTCTCCCAAATAATGCTGGGGTAGTTCATATTGCTGGGCACATGTATTCTGCATTGTAAACTGTATTTTATGCATAGTCAGTCTCCTGCTGCCATCTTCATCTGCCTGACTAGCAGTAGCGTCCCTCCCCCCTCCCTTGATTCGTCCCCTGCTGTGCATCCTGCCCTCCCTCTTACCTTATTTAATACCTGTGATCTCTTTTCTCTGCAGAGGACCCAAGCGGTCATGAGGGGCTCTGTCCCAAGCCCTCTCAGCCAGGACCTCCCGATCCGTTTATTCTGCCTGAGGACACGGTGGTGGCAGAGGCTCTGCCAGTAGCCCCTCCCCAACAAGGACACCGATCCGTTCTTCTGCCAGGTAACTCTCCTGCACAAGCAGCAGCAAGCAGCAGCGCGCAACGACCAGCCGTGCGTGGAAATGGCTCGCCCTCGGTGTTACAGCGGCGGTGATCCTCTTGGCGCGAATTCAAACTTGCTTGAGCCTCCCACGTTGAGCGCAAAGAGCCAGAAAGACAGTAAATGGGGAGCTGTGGTCTGGTGCCTCCCATGCATGCACCGATAGCTGTGTTTGCTAATACAAGGACCCAGCGGTCGCGAGGCTCTGTCCCAAGCCCTCCCCAGCCAGGACACCCGATCCGTTTATTCTGCCTGAGGACACGGTGGTCGCGAGGGCTCTGCCCGTAGCCCTCCCCCAGCAAGGACACCCGATCCGTTCTTCTGCCAGGTAACTCTCCTGCACAAGCAGCAGCAAGCAGCAGCGCACCAGACCAGCTTCGTGCGTGGGGGAAATGGCTCGCCCTCCCCCCGGTGTTACAGCCGGCCGGTGATCCTCTTGGCGCGAGATTCAAAGTTGCTGGAGCCTCCCCCATTGGCGCAAGAGCCAGAAAGACAGTAAATGGGGAGCTGTAGTCTGGTGCCTCCACATGCGCCGCACCGATAGCTGTGTTTGCTAATACAAGGACCCAGCGGTCGCGGGGGCTCTGTCCCAAGCCCTCCCCCAGCCAGGACACCCGATCCGTTTATTCTGCCTGAGGACACGGTGGTCGCGAGGGCTCTGCCCGTAGCCCTCCCCCAGCAAGGACACCCGATCCGTTCTTCTGCCAGGTAACTCTCCTGCACAAGCAGCAGCAAGCAGCAGCGCACCAAACCAGCTTCGTGCGTGGGGGAAACGGCTCGCCCTCCCCCCGGTGTTACAGCCGGCCGGTGATCCTCTTGGCGCGAGATTCAAACTTGCTGGAGCCTCCCCCGTTGGCGCAAGAGCCAGAAAGACAGTAAACGGGGAGCTGTAGTCTGGTGCCTCCACATGCGCCGCACCGATAGCTGTGTTTGCTAATACAGTAATTCATTTTATTATAAAAAAAAAAAAAAAACGTTTTTTCTCCCAAATAATGCTGGGGTAGTTCATATTGCTGGGCACATGTATTCTGCATTGTAAACTGTATTTTATGCATAGTCAGTCTTCTGCTGCCATCTTCATCTGCCTGACTAGTGGCGTCCCTCCCTCATGATTGGATCCCTGCTGGTGCATCCTGCCCTCCCTCTTACCTTATTTAATACCTGTGATCTCTTTTCTCTCTGCAGAGGACCCAGCGGTCGCGAGGGCTCTGTCCCAAGCCCTCTCCCAGCCAGGACACCCGATCCGTTTATTCTGCCTGAGGACACGGTGGTCGCGAGGGCTCTGCCCGTAGCCCTCCCCCAGCAAGGACACCCGATCCGTTCTTCTGCCAGGTAACTCTCCTGCACAAGCAGCAGCAAGCAGCAGCGCACCAAACCAGCTTCGTGCGTGGGGAAAATGGCTCGCCCTCCCCCCGGTGTTACAGCCGGCCGGTGATCCTCTTGGCGCGAGATTCAAACTTGCTTGAGCCTCCCCCGTTGGCGCAAGAGCCAGAAATACAGTAAATGGGGAGCTGTAGTCTGGTGCCTCCACATGCGCCGCACCGATAGCTGTGTTTGCTAATACAAGGACCCAGCGGTCGCGAGGGCTCTGTCCCAAGCCCTCCCCCAGCCAGGACACCCGATCCGTTTATTCTGCCTGAGGACCGGTGGTGGAGGCTCTGCCCGTAGCCTCCCAGCAAGGACACCGATCCGTTCTTCTGCCAGGTAACTCTCCTGCACAAGCAGCAGCAAGCAGCAGCGCCAAGCCAACACGTGCGTGGGGAAGCGGCTTCCCTCCCCGGTGTTACAGCCGGCCGGTGATCCTCTTGCGCGAGATTCAAACTTGCTGGAGCCTCCCGTTGGCGCAAGAGCTATAGCCCAGCGAGCGCTGCATTCGACTCCCCGCCCCACCACCACCCTTGGTGGGCTGTCATTATATAGGCTGCAGGAGCCACGTGGTGCGAAAATAACCTATCAGCCCTTTTACCATTTGCAGGTTATTTTCTCTCACCACTAGTGGCTGCTCTATCTAGCCTAGCTCACTTCTCCCATTTGTAACCCACCCAATTACATAGCTGTGCTGCTCTTAATTCACTTCCTTGATCTACCTAGCTCATTGGGCCCCGCACCTGTAAAGGTTGCACCCACAGGGAGCAGCTGAACTCTCCATAATTGGACTATAACCAAAGACTACACGCATAATTCTCCAGCCTGTAAGTGGCTGACCACTCCCTCCATAATTGGACGTACCCCCCTATTTTCCTGCCAGTCTCTCCACCATTTTCTTCCTCAGTCCTGTCCTCTAGCTCCCTTCCTCAGCCATTACTTATCCTTCCCCTGCTCGCTGGACCCACCCTGGGGACATGGCCTCCTCCTGTCCCCTCCCTGGCTCTCCTCTAAAGGGCTCAAATTGCACACTGAATGCGTAGCCTCCCACTAACTAACCGAGCTCACTGCATGGGTTGCCCACTACAAGCCAGACATCCTGGGACTCTCAGAAACCTGGCTCAAGCCCCACATACCAGACACCCAGTGCACCCTCCCGGGCTACATCTTCTTCAAGCGAGACAGACCAGGCAAGAAGAGGCGGTGGGGTGATTCTGTATTACAAGGAACACCTAAACCTGTCCCCCATCGACCACTCATCTTCCATACCGCCTACATGTGAGTTCTTGCATGCTCTCCTCCTGCTGGGCCACACAAAGAAAATCCACCTTGTGTGCACCTACATCCCCCCCAAGGACGGTCTGTCTGGTCTCTCCTCCCTGCTTGGCTGCATCGGCCCTACAGTGGGTCCCAACGAAACCCTATTAATAGGTGACTTTAATCTGAACTGGTTGGGATCCAACCGCAAATTGTACGAGCCTCTGCTCTCGGGCCTCGCACTCACCCAAGTTATAACTAAACCAACCAGGCTCGCTGTGCGTGGGAACTCAGGATCCCTTATTGATTGGATTCTTTCCAACCGGCCTGCCAATATCTTGACCTCTGGAACCCTCCCGGATTCCATCTCTGACCACTCCCCTACCTACTGTGTCTGGGGCATCTCTCAGCCAAAAGTCCCTAGCAAATTAATTGAACTGAGGGACTACTCCAAATTTAACACCCATGACTTCCTGGCGACCTCCTCGCTATTGACTGGACAGGGTCACTACCGAAAACGACCCCACACGGGCCTTGGATCTATTCCTCGCAAAGTTTATCCCCCTTCAGAACAAGCATGCCCCCCTCACGAGGAGAAGGGTTCGGGGCACTGTCACCAAGTGGCTAAATGGGGGCCTATTCTCCCTCATGAAGGCCAGGGACAAGTGTTGGGTGTCCTATAAGGCCTCCCTAAATAACCATGATCTGATGACATACAGGCAACTCAGAAACTCCTGCAAAAGAGCCATCCGCTCAGCAAAAAGCGAGTTCTGTAAAACTGCCTTACTCTCCTCCAGTAGCAACCCGAGGAGTTTCTGGCAAAACATTAAAAACACCATTGGGAGGTCAGCTAAAGCACAGGTCTCCGACCTGCTGGTTGGTGGAGTCAGCTGCAACAACCCGCTCACCATCATAAACACCTTCAACTCCTTGTTTCTGAACTGCTTCCCTCCTCCCCAGCCCCCTCAGTCCACCCCTTGGTGCCCTTCTCCGGTCTTCACCTCGGCCCCTCTTCCAAATGAGGCATGTTTCTCTAAGGACCCAGATGCTTCTCTTAGGCCTCTCCCTCACACTGGCGCCTGGGCACGACTGCCTCGAACCGAAACTGCTCAGACTGGGGGCCCACCTCCTTGCCAGGCCCATCTCGCATTTATTCAACACCTCCATTAACACTGGGATCATCCCCGACCTATGGAAAGTGGCCAAGGTTGTTCCTGTCCTCAAACTAGGAGATCCCAAAGATCCTGGTAACTACCGTCCCATTTCCATTCTGTCCGCCACAAGTAAACTCCTCGAGAAAGCCATTGCCTCTCAGCTCTCCCAATACATCCAGGATCATAACATCCTCTCACCTGCCCAGCACGGCTTCAGGAAAGGGCATAGCACGTCCACTGCCCTTGCCGTAGTCACTTCTCTGATCAGGACAAGTGCTGACCAAGGTGACCTCACTGGAGCCATTTTTGTGGACCTTTCAAAAGCATTTGACAGGGTTGATCACACCCTCCTCGGTTCCAAACTCCTATCACTTGGGTTCTCCCCTCCATGCCGCCTGGTTCTTAAACTACCTCTCCAACCGTCAGCAATTCACCTACTTCAATCGGACATCCTCCAACCTCTCACGGTCCACTGCGGGGTCCCTCAAGGGTCCGTCCTCGGTCCAACCCTATTCTCTCTATTATCAACGACCTTCCGTCCGTCACTGCCCATGGTCACACCACCTTGTATGCTGATGATCTCGTCCTCCTGGCCAGCTCCCGGGACATCTCTACAATAAACTCACATCTGAACTTCGACTCAGCGTATTCAAACCTGGTTGGGTAACCACAGGCTCACCCTTAATCCCAACAAAACCCAATCCATGTTGTTGGGTCCTTAAACAAAATAAAATCCTGCACTGCCCCTGCTGATCCATGGGGTTGTGGCTCATCTCTTGAGACAGTAACCTCCGCTAAGTACCTAGGCGTCACCTTAGATCGCAGTTGAACCTCACCTCTCACATTCGCAATGTTTGCAAGGCCACTAATTGTAAGCTTGGTTTAGCCTACGCGCTAATAATTGCCTTACCCTCTACCCGCTTGGCCTAGCCAGGATCCTCCTCCCATCACTTTGTTACGGACTTGCAACATTGCACCTGTTCCCAAATCCAGCCTCTCAAAATGGGACACCACCTACAACAATGTGTGCGCTTCGCACTTTCCGCCCCTCCCTCACCCATCGTTGTAGATCTATATAACCGCCTGGAGTGCTCCCCTGAGAAGCATCGCTCCTTCATCATAGGTAATTTCATTGACAACATCATCCGCTCGCACCCCCGACTCTGGCCCTTCCCTTAAACCTGGCGCCACTTCCTACCACCCACGATCCACATCAACTCTGGAATGTCTGGTTCCTAACACACCGCCTCCTTGCGAGGCCGAGCCTTCCACACTTACGCCCCAAACTGTGGAACTCACTACCTGAGCTCACTCGGTCCTCCTCCTCCCACCCTAGCTTTAAAGCCTCCTCTGGAACTTCCTGAAACCTTCCTCCCTGCTCCTGCTCAATATAACCTCCCCTCCTCCCACCCCCAGCCTGACTGGATGGTGGGGCCTTAAGCGTGACTTGCACTTCTCCTTCTGGAACTGGCCATGCCTCCTGGACTTCCACCTGCCTCAGGCCCCCCTTCTGCAGTCACCTTACTTGATCTCCGCTCCCACTGTTCACCTCCGAGAGATCTATCCCGTTCTGTCCCTTCCTACTCTAATGCACCATGCCAACCTTGTCCTAGAGTCATCCTTGAACTGCCTGTTATTTTAGCTTTGTTTCTTGTCTCCTCGAGTAGGAACTTTGTGCCAGCTTTGCCCTAGAGCTAGCCCTGTAACTGCCAGTGTATTTCTTACATGCTCTTCGCTGTTCCTCAACTGATCAATGGATGCCTGAGGACCCAGCGGTCTGGACTGAATTGCCTGTTTGTTTGTGTACAAAGTATTTATATGTATCTACCTTCCTATGTATTCCTAATGCTGCCTCAATCTACTCCTGTATGAAGTAATTATCCCTGTATGAAGTCTTACCTGTAACTCTCCCGGGTCGCACCTGAAAATAGGCACATGGCTGTCTAGCGTGCTCACCCGGTTAACAAAAGCAAATAAATAAATAAATAAATAACTGCAATTTACATTTTAAGGGGCATGACTGATTGCTTTTATAAAATGCAATTTTTATTTGATCATATAAAATAAGTTTATGTAGAATTCAATTTACAGATTAGCAGGGTATGTTTATTTTCATTATACCAAGGTCTTCTGACTTTATGGATTTAAAAAGAAAACGAATTGTGCTCCTAAATCAGTTGCAGGGTCTGAGTCATTTAGCCCTGTTTGGCTCTGTTTACACTGATTAATTAACACGTCCTGGTGGCATTGTCTAGCCAAAAATGCAGCTCAGAAAAAACAAGGTGGAGCTCATGTCCTCATGTCTTTATCTGGAGGATGGATTATTAAACTTTTTATTTTTTTTGGAAATTAGTCGAGCAGTGAGAGGGCTCAGTAAAAATCTTTAATTCTACCCTCATATTGATAAGTGTGAGAGACTAATTTGGGGGGTGGATTATGAAACTATTTTCCTTATATTTATTTTGGTTTGTTTAGTTTATTACTTTGTATTTCATGTGTATTTATTTATTCGTTAATTATCTGTAATGATCGTCCCCCACTGATATTTGTGAGCGATTTCTCTGGAGTGCGATCTTTTGGACTATTTTTATTTGTTATGTTTTATGTCTTTATAGTAGTACCAGAAAGTGAGAAGCCTGGGTGTGTTAAAACTGGTTCTTTTATATTTTGTTTCCCAGGTAGTGAGAGGATCTGTGGGCTGAATTTAGGTTATGATAGGAAGTTAGGTTGTTATATCTTAAGTTATTTAAGTTAGTTATTTGGTATTTTTGTAGTAGGTATAGTTATTTAGCTGAGGGTTGGGAGGTGAAACTCAGGATTGGTTGAATTTCAGGGGTATTATATTATTGCTTTTAGATTATTTAGTTAGATTTTGAGTGTACGGTTAGGTTGTGAGCCTGGGATATGTGTTTGCCTGTTACCCCCCCACCGGTCGTGCACTATTCGGCCTCTGCTCTCCATGCCCTCCGCCCTTTTCTCCCCCCCCTCCTCTGGTTTTCTCCATCTATCAACGTTGTCGGGCCTAGGGTATAATGCCCGTAGGAGGGGAGAGTGAACAGTGGAGGCTGGAAGAGCAGGATGCTCTCATTAGGGTGGTTAAGCCCAGGAGGTGCCCTGGGGTGAAGTGAAACTTGGAGCGTGGGCCATCTTGTTTGGTCCCCATACCCAAGGGCACCATCTTTGGTGATGGGCAGGTAGCCGGGGCAGCCCAGGAGTTCTGTCCAACCTGGGCATTGTTGTGCAATACCAGATCTGTCCTGAACAAGACCGCCGTGATTTCCTGATCTTGTTGGCTTGACAGATCTGGCTTGTATCACCGAAACCTGGAACTCACTAGTGTTCCAGTTGAGGAGGCCACTTCTTTTGAATGTGCTGTAGTAGCAGGTGTGGGCTATCGAATTGCTCTCATCTACCATCCACCCAGAGATGGGAAGCAATTCATTAAGGAAGTGGCGGACTTCGTCATCAACATGGCATTTGAGTCACCCAGGCTGATGGTTCTGGGTGATGTTAATGCCTGGATCAACGACGAACTCTCACAATTTGGACAACACTTCCTCCAGTTAATGGATTCACTGGGCCTAACACAGGTGGTTACCACTGCTATACATAAATGTGGCCATTCTCTTGATTTGGTCTTCCTCCTGAGGATTGAGGCTTCTGATGTGGGGGTGGAACCAGTCGGTTGGTTCGATCACTACACTGTGAGATTCAATTTTGGTACCCCACCTTGTAGGCCGACCCTTGTGGAGATGGTCAAGTACCGCCCTTTACGGAATATTACCTCTGATGGCCTTGTTGTGGTCCTTGACCTATCACAATTTGCTGTGCATTGCAATGATCCAGAGGCATTGGTTTTGGCTTATAATAATGCCATTACCTCCACCCTGGATTCTATTGCTCCAGTACCTGTGCGTCCCCTCTCCCTTCGACCTCGGGGTCCATGGTTTGATGAAGCCTTGAGGGAGTTGAGGGGACTAGGACGCAGGTTAAAACGTTGTTGGTGGAAATCCGGCTTGTATGCTGACCATCTTAGGCTGTTAGAACATTATTGATTCTGTCAGTCAGAAATCTCTCGTAAGAAGGCAGAGTTCCTGTCCGGGGAAATTTCTGCTGCTCAGAATCGAGCAGCTCAGCTTTTCAGAACTGTGGATAGATTGTGCAGCCCAACTTGTCTACAGCTCCAAAGAGCATTTTCACAATTACAGTGTGATGAGCTTACTCGGTTCTTTGCTGATAAGGTGGCTGACATTAGATCGGAGATCCACTTGACACATTCTATGCAAGTTGCTAGAGATCAGGGCTTGGTCACCACCCCTACGTTTTCCTGGAGTACCTTTGACCACCCAGAAATCGTGGATGTTATGTGGATTGTCGAAGGGATGCACCCTACATACTGTAGTTTAGATCCGGGCCTTACATCCCTGATTATGGGTGTGGTGATTCTATCACTGTGGTTCTGGCACAGATAGTCTGGTGCTCCCTCGACTCAGGTGAATATCCCTGTTCCTTAAAAGAGGCAGTGGTGACACCCTTGTTGAAGAAAGCTTCTCTGGACCCAGACTTTCTTGCAAACTACAGGCCTATCTCGAATTTCCCCCTTGTGGGGAAGGTGATCAAGAAAGTAGTGGCGGCCCAACTGGAGAACCACCTGACCATCCATAGCATCTATGAACCTCTCTAATCAGGTTTTTGAAAGAGGCATAGTACTGAGACTGCACTGGTTTGGGTGGACAATGATCTCTTGATGGCGAGAGACCAGAGAAAATGGTCCATTTTGGTACTATTAGATCTGTCATCAGCGTTTGACACCGTTGACCATGGGGTTCTGCTTAAGCACCTGAGATGTATTTGTGGGCTTTCTGGGGTGGTCCTCAGATGGTTCACTTCATACCTCACTGGAAAAACTCAGAGAGTGGTTTCAGGTTTTTTCTTCCTCTGATCCCATCTCTCTGTTTTGTGGGGTTCCTCAGGGCTCAGTATTGTCCCCCATGCTCTTTGCAGTGTACATGCTTCCCCTCGGAGACATTGTGAGACAGAATGGGCTGAGGTTTCATTGCTATACCGATGATACCCAGCTATACCTGTCTTTTGGCCCCAACCAGGAAGGAGCAGTCTCGGTATTTAATAGCTGCCTCAATGAAATCCAGGATTGGATGAGGTCCAGTTGGCTGAAGCTGAATTCTGGGAAGACGGAGGTGTTGGTTTTGGATCCTGATCGCCAGATAGGGGGACTTGGGGCTGGCTCCCCATCAGGATTGTTTCTTGGGGGTGCCGAGCTACAGGACTCAGAACAGGTGCGAGACCTAGGGTTGATGTTGGATGCGGGGCTGACACTTCAGACTCAGGTGTCAGCTGTGGTTAAGTCATCTTTCTATCACCTACGAAACATCGCTAGGATCAAGCACCTTGTTCTGTCCGGTGATCTGCCAACTTTATTCCATGCCTTTGTGACCTTGTGTCTAGATTACTGCAACTTGCTATACTTCAGGCTTCTGGGGGTTGATATCCACCACTTGCAGCTGGTGCAGAATTCTGCAGCCCGGTTGTTGGTGGGAACTTCCAGATCTTCCCATATTACACCGGTGCTGCAGGAACTGCACTGGCTACCAGTCCAGTGGTGGATCACCTTCAGAGTCGGATTACTGACTTATAAAGCCCTGCATGAACTGGGCCCTGATTACCTGAAAGGGCTCCTGATCCCTTACCACCCTGTGAGACCGCTCTGCTCAGCCAACGTGGGGCTGCTAGAGATTCCGAGGGTGATTTTAAAATCTGCTGGAGCCCACGCTTTTATGTTCATGGCCCCTTCCCTCTGAAATTCTCTATCCTGTCGGATTAGGGAGTTTTAAACAGGCCCTAAAATCTTTTCTCTGGGTCACAGCATATGGTTGTGTTGACTGCTGACTGCTGATCTGTATTGCTATTCATGATGATGATTCTGTTTTTATGGTATTTTATTGTCTTATTGTATTGCGCCTTGATACTTGAAAGGCACACAACAAATAAAGCATTATTATTATTATTATTAAATAACCCTGGCACATAAAAGCTTGTGACTGGGAAAGGGTTGAAAGGCTGAGTTAAAAGCCACAATGTCTCTTATTTACGCCTCCCTCCCAGCCCCTGGCAATTTGGCTACAGTAATAGTAAACTGAACCAAACAAGAAAGACTGGCTTTTACATTGTAGAGAAGATGGAGAATAAACACAGAATGAACCTGGCCATCTGACAACATGACAACATGGGACTAATCAGCTCTCCTCCTCAAGCTCCTGTATGAACAACAGTCCAAACATGCACAAGTGGCAAAACCTACAGGACCCATAGTGTGGACGGAATCTGTGCTGGGAAATGACTTTACCAACCTGTCGTGAGTGTAGTAGTCTTATCTTTAACTTTTAGAAAAGAAGTTGTGCAGTGTCAGCAGAAGCAGACTGGCCTGTGGTTGCCAGTTGTTGCATAGTGTGGGGCGGGCAGTCTTGGCTCCTCCTTCTCTCTAATCCAGTTGCTGGGACAGGAACAGAGGGAGCGGGGCAGACAGCATGCGGTGGGAGGGAGTGGGAGGGTGTAATTACCTACCAGGACCAGGAATGGAGGGAGTGGGGTGGACAGCACACAGTGGGAGGGAGCGGGAGGGTTTGCTTATGTGCCAGGACCAGGAACAGAGGGAGCAGGGCAGACAGCATGCAGTGGGAGGGAGCGGGAGGGTTTACTTTCTCTCGATTGCTGAGATGGTGAACAGAGGGAGTGGGGCAGACAGCATGCATTGGCAGGGAGCAGGAAGGTTCACTTGCACTCCGGTTGCCGGAATGGGGAACGGAGGGAATGGGGAAGACAGCATACAGTGGGAGGGAGCGGGAGGGTTTACGTGCATTTCTGGTGATGGGACAGGGAACAGAGGGAGTGAGTTGGACAGAAAGCAGTATTAGGGAGCGGGAGGGTTTACTTACAGTGTGGGAGGAGTGCCTGGATGGGGAACAGAGGGAGCAGGGTGGACAGCATGCAGTAGGAGGAAGCAGTAGGGTTTACTTGCACTCCTGCTCCCGCAATGGACAATGAAGGGAGTGGGGTGAACAGAAATGTCTCAGCAGGCAAGGCATGCCCTGCAGTGACGGGGCACTCCCTCATTGCAGCAGCCAGTTTCTTTCAGGCACACCCTGCAATGACGGGGCACTCTCTCATTGCAGTGGCCAATTTCTTTCAAGTTGGTGGCATGCTCACTGAACTAGTATCAGCAGCAGTGTGCCACCACATTGGATAAAGAGGGCCAAGCCCGCAAATGCAGTGGTGGCATTGGCCGCCACAGTTCCATTCCTCCACAACTCACTTCTCTCCTAGACTGCCACAACATGTTTCTTGTGCATGTGTGCAAGCAAACATAAAAAGCACTGTGATCTGAATTACCTGTCACTTGTCAGGTTTTTTCCCCAGAGCAGCCTATCTTTTGAATTTGCGTACAATTCCTCATCAAGATTGGCTCCACAGTAAAACTTTTGTAAGTAAGATTACCCATAGGTACTCCACACATTAACTGTTGATGATAGTCCCACCCCAGTTACTTGCTGTGACATCATTCTAATGAGACTGTGATTTATTTATTTATTTAGCATTTGTTAACTAAAAAGGAGGGCTAGGTAGTTCTGTCTATTTTCAGCCTTGTTCCGGGGATGGGAGTGGGGGGATACAGATGCAGACTAACACACTGAATCAGCTTAAGCTGTTGGTGGTATTTTTAATGAATAGGGGAAATGTGGCCATAACACTGGGAAATTCACCAGCTGTCCATTCAAGAAACATATGCATAATGCCAGCCCAGTGGCATGGAGGGCTGAGAAATCTGCCTTACCTTGCACCATGCCGGCGACCTGGGTTCGGGAGTGAACTCGGGGCACCAGGGGTCACCCAGGGAGGAGAGGACTGAGCATCTGGAGGACTCTCCTCTCTTGGGGGGGGGTTGGATCCATGGCATCTACCACCTCCCAGTAGAGACTGGGATTGTTGCAGCTGCAGGACACTCAGAAAGGGTAGAGGCATTGGCGGACATCCTTTGGGCGGGTGTGGGAGCATGCCCGCTGCGCAGTGGATGTCATTGCACGTCCTTGCCTCTGGTGGGGGGCAAGAACAAGGAAAAGCCCTGGCACCTGGGAGGATGATGACGGGCCTTGCAGTCAGCCCCCCCCATGTCCATCACCAGATCCTGCCCAGTTAGGGCCTTCAAATAATCCCCCTCCTCACCCAGCAGGCTGACTGGATTTCATAGAGCACTAAGATAAGGAGGTGGTGGCCCACCTGGGGGGGGTAGAAGCCAGGGGTGGGGTTGGAGTGGGCTGAGGTGTAGGTAGGAGCTTTGGAAGGTGGCCTGATCTGGGATGGTCTCAGCCCAGGCGGGAGAAAGACCGGCTGTCAGTGGTCACGTCTGAGGGAGATCCAAAGTGGCCGGTGTCCGGAGGGAAAAAGTTAAAAAAAAAGAAATATACACATGAATTATAGAACATGTGTTGTTATGCTGCTCACCACACCAGCCAATCATGTTAAAGATACAGTGCATATAGTTTCTGGCCAACCAGAAATAAAGTTGGTGAGCATCAATAGTACTGCTCATGTTCATCTGTGTTCATTGGGGGTTAGGGGGGTGTTTAGTGAACTCTGCTGCATTTGTAACAGTGTGTGAGAATGTCTCTGATGTGCATGTCACCCTATGCGGGCAGATGAGCACAGTAATATGAATGCAGTAAAAACCGCGAAGCAAAAATAGCCTAAGAGAATACAGCAACAAGGAAATAATAGCGCTTATCATTACAGCATTTACCTGTGGCTGTATTCACTCACACTGATTCATGCTGAGCACTTCAAGTAAGGAAGTGTGAGGCAAATCAGCACGCTGCCATCGTAGCTCAGAGGACAAAGCCACGATGTGGGAGAGCAGCACAGATGGGAAGATCAGGGATTCGAGTCCAACCCTACACTGTATGTCTCTATTTTCCTGCTCTGTGTTTTTCTTTCACTTTACTGTTTTTGTTATCTGGTCTTGGGCCGGACCCACATTTTTTCCCCCATCCTGAGTGTGGCCCCTCTCGGAGTTGATTATATTTATTCTGGGGGGTGCAGGGGTGTTGCCCCCCCAATTAAAATGTAGATCTTGTTTTCTGAAGACACGAAGTGCAGAATTTTGCCATCGAAGTGTGGAATTTTGCCCGCCAATGGCCACATTTCACCACTCTCGGGTGAAATTCTGCTCCGTCGAGTGAAATTCTGCAGTTTCACAACATTGTGTGCTTAGCTGTTCTTATGCGTAGCATTTTTTTGCCACACTGTTTTCACCACGCTATAATTAACCATGCTGTTGTTTTTTTCACTGTTATTGACTAGATCTGCATGTCATAACAGGAGGTGAATGCATGAACACAGGCATTCACACATTGAAAATCATGCCAATACATGGTCACATTCAGAAATAAGTAGCTTCCTGTTGGCATAGGCATGAAGAGCATTGTGATCAAATTAATGTACTGTTTTGGACTCTGAATGGCATTGCCCAGTATTCTAATAATTTGTTTAAAATGACTGCTAATACAACAGTATTGAACCACATTGTTCATGGTTTTGCCAATGTTTTTATTGTTTACAAGTAAAACAGTGCATAGTTTGTTACTTAAATTTGACATTTACTGTCTAACAACTACAATAAACATGAAATGTTCATTTCTAAATATAAGAGGTTGATGTGCAACCAAATTTTCAATATTTGCAAACAGATATGCAAGACAATTTATGTCAAAATTTTGGTTCACGGTAACTCCACATCATGAAATCCTTCATCGATTTCTGATACCTCCGGATATTTATTTATTTGGGTTTTTGATTATTGGGCAGGTTCACTCGACAAAAATATGTCTATTTCCAGGCATGTCCCTGGAGAGTACAATTAGAAACAATCTTGAAACAACAGTACAGTAAAATGGTACAATTAACAATTTAAAGGGTAACCAGTTACAATAACAAGAACCATTGAAAAATTCAGACAGAACAGTAGAATTATTGTAGCAAGGAGAAATCGGTACAACAGCAGCAAAATCGAGAAATAGACAGAGCAGTGTTGGTACACAATTTAAAAACGGATGGTGCATCTTACATAAGTGCATCAAAATTAACAGCTGTAAGCAAGCACTAGTTAGATAGAAAAGGCTGGGTGGTCACCAAGGCAGAAAACAGGTACAGGGTCAGAGACAGAGAGATGGTGGTACAGCTCTCTTTTGAAGCAGGTATGGGAGTGGGAAGCTGGACAGCCACTGCACACCTTATAGCCCACACAGTACATATTGGTACAAGCAAGCAATAAGACATGACGAGGTGTGGGTTATCTCCTGATAAGAGCACGCCCAGGTGCATTGCTAGGCACAAGGCACTTGCGCCGATGCCTTATACACCTGGGCAAGCTCTCATCGAGGAGATAACCTGGAGAATGTCTTATTGCTCTTATAAATAGTCCCCAAATAAGTAATTAAGAACAAAAAAAAAAAGACAAAGAAATCTAGAAAAAGTTGTTAAAAGTCAGGTTTGGTATAGAAATAATAAAAAAAAATAGTTCCCCTGTTGGTAACATGTTGATGGTAAGTATAGGATGCTGCCTCCCCATGCAGATATCTTGCTCCCCCTTCCCCCAGATTTATTTTGTTAGAAAATTTGGTGTGTGTGTGTGTGTGTGTGTGTGTGTGTGTGTGTGTGTGAGAGCAGAGCCAGCTGCTGAGAAATGACTTCCGGTTTTGCGGTCGGCTTCGGAAATCCTGGTGCATTTTTTACATCATGGTGTTTTTTAATGTGACTTTGGGTGGGAATGAGAGGCACAGACTTCATGGGAGAGATGGGGTAGTTGAGAAAATACTTAAAAAATAAGTTGGTGTGCTGGTGATGTGCGTGGGAGTTAAACGCTGACAAACGACTTCTGGTTTTGCGTCGGATTCGGAGATGGCTTTTAATGTGAGTTTGAGAGGCACAGACTTCATGGGCAGACATGGGGCAGGTGAGAAAATAATGAAAAATAAGTTGCTGTGCTGGTGATGTGTGTGGGAGCAAAATACTGCAAACAACTTCTGGTTTTGCGTCGGCCTCGGAAATTGCGGTCGAGTTCTCACATCACGGTGATGTTTTAGAAGTGAGTTTGTGTGATCGTGAGAAGTATAGAGTTCATGGGCAGACATGATGAAATGTAGAAAACAATTTCTAAGGTACAATTTAAGCTTGTTGTAGGTGAGTGGCTTCTTTATCTTTTGTGTGTGCGTGTCTGTGCTGTCCCGGTGAGTGGCCATTTTGCGGTCTTCTGGTGCGAGCTGTGTCAGCATTTATGTGTGTTTTTGGGTAGGGCTGGCAAAGCTCACTGATTTATTTGTGTTGTGGGGCTCGAGAGTGGTAGCAAGTGTCAGTTGACTGCTATATCTTCTGATAAGGACACGGCTCAGAAGATGTAGTAGCCAATCAGATTGCTCAGTTTCATAGACCCATTTTATAAGCTTTCATATGTAATGGGCAAGTTTATTATGGTTCTGACTTGTAAATGGAGAGTATGCACCTTAACGATATGATCTGTAAAAAAAAAAAAAAAAAAAGAATACAACGTACTAATGTAATGTGTACAAATATAAATATATATACAATATATAATATATACACATATACATACATAGACAAGTCCTATGAAGACAGGTTGAAGGAACTGAACATGTACTCACTGGAGGAGAGGAGGGAGAGAGGGGATATGATACAGACATACAAGTATCTTACAGGGAGGAACAGGGTGCAGGAAAACACTATTTTTAAGCGAAAAAGATGTTCCAGGACTAGAGGGCATGGGATGAAGTTGGAGGGAGGACGATTCAGAGGAAACATGAGAAAGAATTTCTTCACAGAGCAGGTGGTGGACAAGTGGAACACCCTGCCAGAGGAAGTGGTGGGGGCTGAAACAATCACAGGATTTAAGAATGCATGGGATAGACATAAAGGAATTGGAGGTCAGGGTAAGGTGTAACAGACTTCTAGGAAAACAAACTGAACTTACAAGCTCAAATGGGCAGACTGGGTGGGCCATAGGCCCTTATTTGCCGACACTGTCTATGTATCTATGTATCTAGACATATTTCTATAGATATATTTGTATATAGAGAGAGAGAGAATAAATTATGGCAAAGTGTGGTATACAATGACATAATACCATTAAGAGGTCGAACAAGCCATAAAGCCAAGAGCCCAAAGTGCAACTGAAGTTAATGAGCTTGTCGACCCTGAGATGATATTATTTCATGAGTACAGTGGAGTTTGTCATCATTTATTTTACATAATGCATAAGCTTGGTCACTTTTGTGTTTGTGTGCTATTTGAACTGGTGCTGTCCCCCCCCCCAATAGGGCCTCTCAGTGTTTGTCTGTAGTGTAGTGGTGCTGTGAGCTAGTTTTCAAAGTTTTTTTCATAGTGTAGGGTAGGCATGTACATTTTTGGCCACCTTTTATCCAGCACTTAGTGCTGCAGTTTAAACATTCCAGAGGGTGTGTGAGAATGATTTGCAGCTGCACTGCTGTTTGACAGTTTACCTCAGATCCACTTTAACAGCCTGTCTAGACAGGCTGATAAAGGGGGAGCAGTGGTAATACAAAATACAACTGACTATATACAATATATGAGGTGAATAGGCAATTGTCAAATACAGCTTTCTATAAAAGACTGGAAAGTGACCCCCTGTGTTCTTTAAACACAGAATGGATGAGTTTTTGCATGATGCTTTGTCAAAAGGGTGGATCAATAATGAAGATGTTAAAAACCTTTTAAATGTTGAATTTCCAGTCAGGGCAACTATTTACACCTTACCTAAGGTGCACAAGGAATTTGGTAACCCCCCCCCCCCCCAGGCAGACCTATAGTGAGTGGAGCTGGGTCCCTCACGAGCCCCTTCACAGCACATGGATTACTACCTCAGACCATTTGTAACAGGTTTGGGCTCTTATGTCAAAGCTACAACTGACATTTTGAACATACTAGGAAATACTGAAGTAGAGGAAAATTCCTTGTTAGTAACTATAGATGTTGAGGCCCTATATTCTAATATCTATCAGAAGGAAACTTAGATAGCCTAGCTTACATCCTAAACTCCAGCGGGAATAATGCACAACCTTGTACAGAGCTACTTTTAAAACTTTCAGAATTTGTCCTGAAGTTTAATGCCTTTTCATTTTTGGGTACTTACTGCCTACAGACCAGTGTTCCCATTAAGGCTGCAGATCTGGGGGTGCACTGCACCCTCTCCAAAAATTTTCAGGGGTGCAAAATAAATTATAAGGGTTCATTTTACCATTTGTACAACATTTTTGTGGGGTACATATACTTCAAACAGAATTATGGTTGTACAGTGTACCCCGTCACACAACAATGTACTTGAATTTCATAATTTGTACTTGAATCAAGTACAGATGGGGGTAGATGGGAACACTGCTACAGACCAAAAGCACTGCTATGGGTGCAACCTTGCCCCTAGCCTTGCCAAGCTCTACATGGGGAGATGGGAGAACAACTTTGTAAGAGACCCAGATAATAACTCTTATTTTTGGAACATATGGTTATACAAACACTTTATTGATGCCATCTTTATTATCTGGAATAGCAGTGTTATTGAGTTTGATGAATTTGTAACTTATTTACATGCAACAAATCCCAATCTGCATTCTACCTATGAGATCAGTAGCAAAAGTGTGTTTTTTCTAGATCTGTGCATAAGTAAGAATGACGATGGTAATGTTCATAGGTCTCACAGGTAGATACAGAGCTCTGAAAGACATTTTAGGTCCATTATAGCTTGCCAATTTTAAACGTAACCTTTGTTGTTGTTTGTCGTTAGATGGATATCCAGGCAGGTCTTAAACTCCATTATTGTTTTACTAGCTATCACGTCTACAGAAAGCTCATTCCATAGCTTAGTAATTCTATCACTAAAACAGTGCTTACTCGTTAGATTGGTAAGTGGCCCCTTTTAGTTGTAATGGGTGTGCTCTTGTGTTATCCGCCTGTTCTCTTAGCTCAAGCCCCAACTGCTCCCATAATTCATCATCGAAAAGGGCTTTATAGACCAGGTACATATCACCCCTCAGTCTACGGTATTCTAGTGTATATAACCCCAGGGAAGTTAACCTTTATTGATATTCTAGCCCGCTACTCCCATTTATTGATTTAGTAGCTCTTCTCTGCACCCTCTCAAGAGCTTTAATTTCTGTTCTGCCACCTGTGACCCAAAACTGGGTACAATACTCCATATGGGGACAAACTAGTGATGTATAAAGGGGTAGAATAACCTGCTTATCTCTGCTTTTAATATGTTTAATATTGCAGCGTATTATACTACTAGATTTTTTTTATAACTTGGTTGCAATGAAGTTTGAAGCTAAGACCATTGCTTACCCTGATACCCAAATTCCTCTTATCCTGTACTGTTCTGAGCTCTACTCCATCCAGTTTATACTTATAATGCATATTGCTTTTGTTTAAGTGCATCACAGTGCATTTATCGATATTAAAGGCAGATTTCTTCTGCTTGGCCCATACTTCTAATTTGCCCAAGGCTGCCTATAATGTTTCAGCTTTTTCTAGGTTGTTTATTACAAACTCTATCCGTGTGTCATCCACAAATTTAGATTCCCAGACTGATGTACTAGATCTCATTGAGGAGACAGAAACATAGACTTTGATGGCAGATAAGGACTGCTTGGCCCACCTAGTCTGCCCATTTCCCTACTTACAGGATAGGCCGCAGATCCTAGTTAACCAACAGCCTATTTCTTCCTACCCCCCACAAGAATTGCCTTATGTCTGTCCCATACATTCTTGAATTCTCCCACAGTTTTAGACCCCACAACCTCCTCAGGAAGGCTGTTCCATGCATCCACTACCCTCTCTCTGAAATAATACTTCTCACATTGCCCTGAACCGCCTCCTTCTATCTTTAAATTGTGTCCCCTTGTTCTTGCATGCCTTTTTCTGAAAGATGCTACCCTCTTGACTTTATTGATTCCACTGAGGTACTTAAAGTTTCTATCATGTCCCCTCTCCCTTCTTTCCTCAAGGGTATTCATATTAAGCTCCTTTAGTCTCTCCTCATACGGCTTCTCTTGCAGACCCTGCACCATTTTAGTTGCCCTCCTCTGGACTGCCTCTATCCTGTCTATGTCCTTGCGGAGATGGGGTCTCCAGAACTGGATGCAGTACTCCAGGTGGGGTCTCACCAACTGATGTACAGAGGGATAACAACTTCCTGTTTTCTGCTGCTGATGCCTCTCCCTATACATCCCAGTGTACCCCCAGCCCTCCCTACTGCCTTCTCACATTGCTTGCTAACCTTAAGGTCATCTGATATGATTACCCCCAGGTCCCTTTCCTTTTTTGTTGTTGTTACTACCTCCCCACTCATTGTGTATTCTACCCTTGGGTTCTTGTTTCCCAGGTGCATAATTTTGCACTTCTTTGCATTGAATCCTAGCTGCCATACTTCTGACATATAGATATATATGTTGAAAAGGCAAGGGCCCAGCACTGAGCCCTGGAGGACCCCGCTCGTCACCTCAGCCCGACTGGAGCTTGAGAATTTAACACATACCCTCTGTCTTCTATTGGACATGTTAGCACTAATATTTACAGGAACACACTGTTTTTATCTTCCAGCTGTCATCCAAGGCATGTCACAAAGAATATCCCTAAGGGCCAATTTTTGAGGCTAAAAAGAAATTGCAGTGGTGAAGTTGATTTTGAAACAGCAGCAATACACCTAGCAGACAGGTTTGCAGACAGGGGTTATTCAAGGGCCCACATCGAATCAGCTTATCAGGAAGGTAAAAAGAAATCAAGAGCAGAAACACTGAGACCTACACACTCTAGGGAAGAGAGAAACTCTAATCTGAACTTTGTGACCACATATTCAGTACATGCTCACAAGGTGGCCAACATTTTAAAACAGAATTGGAACATTCTGAGGGGGGATTCTCATTTACAAGAATACCATGCCCCCGGATGTGCTATAGACATGCTGAGACCCTGAAGGACCACTTAGTGCATAGTAGACAGACACTCTCCAGTACACAGACATGGCTTAAACAGAGCCACGATTGCTATAAATGTCAGAAATGCCTTTACTGTGCTGGAGTCACTACATGTAAGGACTTCATAAACCCACATTCTAGCAAGTCTTACCAGATTAAGCAGCTAATAACACGTGATACACGCGGAGTGATTTATAAAACAGAATGCAGCTGTGGTGCCTTCTATGTGGGAAAAACAAAGCAGAATTTCAAGTCCAGGGTTGGGGAACATTGTAGGGCCATAAAAAATGGAGACCTTACATATGCAACAGCTTAACATGTAACACTTAGCACTAACAGAGAGGAGCATGTTTTATCTTTTAGAGGAATAGAAAAGGTATTCAGAAATCCAAGGGGTGGTGATTATGACAATTTTATCTTGGAAAGAGAAGGATTCTGGAGATTCACTTTGGGGGCATATGAATGGCCAGGTCTGAATGAGAGATTTGATCTCATTCCTTTTTTAAAGAAGAAGAAATGAAATATTGTTAATTATAATAAATTTTGATTTAATTACATTAACAACAAATTTATCTATAGATTTCCAAACATAATGGTTTATATAAGTTATTTGACATGTTTATTAACTGTACTAATGAGCTGTTGCTAACTAATGTTTCTGATATGTCTCTTTTAGATGCAATGCTACATAACGGAATCAAGAGAAGCCACAAGGACCCTATGTCTTTACGTCTTTATTTGACTTTAATTATATTTTTAAAGAATTGTTTTTAAATGATAAACTAATTGTAGTGTGCATGTGTGTATATATTAGATTTGTAACATTATTTATCTAATTCACTGCACTTGTTTGTTTACACACCGATGGTCACTTTTTGATGAAGTCATTATGATGTCACATCCATGCATGTATAAATAGAGCGCTTCCCAGTTGTGAATCGGATCCATTGAGAAAGGAATTTAGCATTCCAAAACATGTCGGAACTGGCACATTGCACTTTTGGAAAATAACATGAAGCTCCTTTAAAAGCTTGCAAGCAGTCTCTTCTACCTTGGGTGGTGAGTGCAGGAGTTTGCTTTTTACATTGCTGTTTCTTTTATCCTAGTACCCCAGCCCTGTGCAATCTCTTTCGTTTTCCTGTATGTTATTAAGGTAATTGATATATGCAACCAAATTTGCTACCCCACCCCATGCCCACATGACTGACACCTTGTTAATCAGCCCCAACATGTGTTTTTGATAACACACCAAAACACACATTTTGTGTTGAAGTTACAAAGTGCTACTTATATGGCTATGAGATGGGCTGGTGAACTGGCCACCCTGAAAATGTGAGGCCAAAATGCGAAAAAAGTGAAATAAACTAAGTTCAGACACTTGCAGAAAACATATATTCATGGGCTTAGTTTATTTTCCTGATATTCTTTTCTTTTACTGTTACCATTTCTGGCCCATTTGAGCCCCAAATTTTCTGGATGGGCAGTTTATCACATACCTCATGACCATGTAAGTAGCACCTGGTAAATCTGACCTGGAACATGTTCCCCCCCCAATAAACATATTTTGGGTGGAATTAAAGAGGAACTCTGGTGAACATACCTGGTTGTTGTCTTCTAATAAGTTGTCACCCCAGTATTACAATTGCAAGGTCCTTTTTATGGCTGTGTAGGCAGAGCCTGTAGCCGTTTTGCGACAGCTCAGAAAAACAAGCTACCGGAACAAGCCTTGGAGCGCTTCCATAGTTGAGTTTCAGAATGATCCTTCCAAAACTGCACAACTGTCGGTAGCGGTCCAACACGGCCACCCACGCTGCTGCTCCATCGGCTGAAAACAGCTGATCTCACAACAGACTCCGTTGGACTTTTGGAAGTATCCTTCCAAAAGCCCAATGGAGCTTAAACCTCAACCTGATCAGGACATGGAATAATAGCCCCAGAATTTGGCTGTTACTTCCGCGTTCAATATGTGAACTGTGCATCTCGCGCGGCTCGTGCGTATGCAGTTCTCAAATACCATATGTTGGGAATGGCACAATGCCATTCCTCGTAGCACAACACCCCCCCATTTATGTCGCACACTGGAGTCCACCCAGCGCATGGAAATATTATAATTTAGGTCTCTGAAAGTAGATAATGGTCCTCATTGTCACGTTGGCTGCCCCCCTTCTCACATTATGCCCAACATCAGGGTGCCCAATCCCTATGTTGGCATCATGTCCAACCATCTTCCTCATTCACGTGGCACACTGTGTGCCCACCCCAGTGTGCTAAAATGTGTGGCTTGTTGTTTTTCTCCTGCAAATTAGAAAACAATCGATCGTTGCATTCATGTGGCACACTGGGAGCCCACCCCAGTGTGCCGAAATGTGTTTTGTTTTTTTTCTCCTGTAAATTAGAAAACGGTCCCTCATTGCATTTTTTTCATCCTTGTAAAACTGAAAACGATCCTTTGTTGTCCCTGCAGTCCCCCAACCCCCTCTCCACCCTTCCCTGAGCACCCACCTCCCCACATCCCCCTTACCCCATACTTACCTCTGGAGTGTGGTGCTGTCATCTTCTCTGGACCAGAACGTGTCTGCACTATTCAAAGCCCAACCGTGAACTGAAGAATTAAAGGTAAGTGTGCTATACAGCCATTCAATGGGATTTTCAACTTATGCTGATATCTCAGCCATTTTCTGGAATTTTTGGCCCAAATTTTCATCATGGGGTTCTTAAGACCCCACCGCATGAAAACTATCACTGTCATTTTGTTACTCAGTCCCGGAAGGTGATTTTGCAGTCACTGTGAGGAATCACCTTTTGGGACCGATTCATGAAATGACAGTATCACTGTTCATGAGGTGGGGTCCCAAAAAGCCCATATTGCAGATTTGGTGTCAAATTTCCAACAAATGACTGCGTTATGAGTGTGCATTGAGCAGTTTTTATGCACACTTCTAACGCCACCATGTTTTACTATTTTCACTCCACATTTGTACCACTGCCATTTTTGCACACCTCCTTCAAACCAGTACAGCTGTCATTTTTCACAACCTGCTCAAAATGTGTTTTCACACCTCTGGCACACAATAGCGCGTTTACTCTGCGCAATCATCTTTCGAGATAATTGAACAAAATGACACTGGCACTGTTCATGAGGAGGGATCCAAAAAAGGCCATGTTGAAAATCTGGTGAACAAATTCTGAAACATGACTGCATTATGAGTGTGCGTTGTGCACTTTCTATGCACGCTCCTAACGTCGCTAATTTTAAATTTTTTCACTTCACATTTTTAACATTGCCATTTTTGTACACCTCTTTCACAACAGTACAGCTGTCATTTCCCACAACCTGCCTGAAATGTGTTTTTGTACCTGTGGTGCAGAATAGCTCGTTTGGTCTGCACAATCACCTTTCAGGACAATTGAACAAAATGACGCTGGCACTGTTCATGAGGAGGGGTCCGCTAAAGGCCATGGTGAAAATTTGGTGCAACACCTCCAACATATGGTCAACTTACACCTGGGCATTGACTGATTTCTATGCACATGTGTAACTTACATTACTTGGTAGTGCTTCACGGATAGTGGTGGGCGAAGTGGGCTCAATCCGCTAAGTGAAGCGATTCACGGAGCAAAGGCGGATTCGCGGAGTTCTCCACAATGTGAAACAGAGTACTTTGCATTATGATGAAGAACGCGAAGTCCATTGGAAACAATGACTTTGCGTTACTCAGCCTCCCTAGACCACTACTCTGCCAAATTTAAGGCGAAGTGCATTGCAGGCTGTGCACTTCGCCTCACTTCGCCTTGTTTTTGAGCTCTGAAGGTGAATTTTGCTGTGATTCATGGGATTTCAGGTCACATGGGCACTATATTGATCTGCACAGCCTCAGTTCGGAGTAGTATGAGTAGGAAGGAGTAGGAGACAGTGTGCTCTGATAGCTGTCTGTGATAGGAATCTTGTAAAAGCTGTTCAAAAAGCATTTTTGCAGGGTTTTTTTGTATCCAACTTTAGTTCATTGATTGTAGGAAACCCTCCTGTGCTCATATCATCAAGCATTTTCATTTTTGTGTAGATTTTGAATGTTAATTTACAACATTGAGTGTGTGCGGTGAAAGACAGTGAAAGTGTGTTTTGGGGAGGGGCGTATCTGTGGTGTAGGTAGATTTACTGTAAGTTGGGAAATAGTGATTTCTTTGTTTTTTGGTTATATTTTTGTTATATAACTGACTGTGTTAATGTACACACAGTAATACTGTCAGTAATAGTTGAAATGATCTTGCTGTTTGTTGTGTGGATGTGGTGCAGCAGTTCATAAGTTCAGGTTGTTAACATTACAAATTTACAATACGTAACATGGCATAGTACTGAACTTTTGCATTTGCTACACATTCCTTGTTCAACATTGTACACAAACTGTTCTGTGTGTGAGTGTGTGTGCAGTGTTGCATGCATCAAATAATACACCTTTTATTGTGCCATAGACTAGTGTAATTGCAAGCGCAGCAGTGTGAACCTGCTATCCACTGCAGCTGCCTGATTTTGTACTGCGATCGTGGTATCTGTTCTTAGTTTTGCTGCTTGTAGTGTCGTAAAAATCTGCACTGTCTGCATTCAGTGCTCACCCCCCACCCCCATGTTCAAAAGGTATTTTTTACCAGATTGGATTGTTTTTGTGACCTTAGCAGCACCACTGGTTAGTGAAGTTGTTTTAATTCCATGACAGTCTCAGAGTAGTTTCTTATCTGTTGCTGAAGCCACAGTTGTTTATTTGGCTTCACATCCAGCATCCCTCCAATCAGAGAGTGAACGTATCAAAATCTGAATTTGGTTATACTATTATGGTTGATCCCCCAAAATGCCTGCAAAGAGACATGCAAGCAAAGCTGTTTCTCACCATGGCAATGTTGGCAGTAAGATGGTCTGTGGGCGTGGTAGTAGTACGCAGACACAGAAGTGCATTGCTGATGTGAGGAAAGGTATTTCTCCTGCAATGTTTTTTACAGCCCAATCAGTAACTTCACTCATAGTTGGAGGAGATGATGGTTTCCCAGCTGGTGGTGTTAGTGTTACTGGTGGTAGTGTTAGTGGTGGTAGAGGTAGTATTAGTATTGTTGCGTTAAGTTCTAATTCCGACCAGTGTACTGTATCCAAAAATATTGAGTGTGATGCAGTGCAAGTGAGTGGCAGCGTAGATGATGTTATACTTCCCAGTAACTGAACCTGAGGATTCTGATAATCATGTCAACGATAGCATACAATGTGATATTCCATCCACCGTGGCACTTAACGTCACACATTTTCCATGCAGTGATTCACAGTGTGGTGAAAAAATATCAGGTGATGGTGGTGTAGATGCTGATGATGAATGTGATGATGATGACGATCCACGTGCTAGCATCCAAGCAGAAGATGTGGATGTGTGTGTGACGTTGATGACTATGATGATGATGTAATTGACCCCAGTTGGGAACCAAAGAAAAGAAATTCAAAGTGGCTGTGTCTGAGTCTGTTTACAGGAATCCCCCCCCCGTAAAAACTTGTGATCTACCAGTTTTAGTTGATGATAATGATGACCCAGTAATCGATATGATAGGCAGTCGTGGTGGCCAGTTGCAGTCCAGGTGTGCAGTGCTCGAAACATCACGTGCCCCCCCACTTCAGTGCTTAAAATAATGGACTTCAATAAGCCACATCATGGATATGTTAAAAGCAGAGCATCACAGTCCCTTGTTTGGAATTTTTTTGTTCAAGATGCAAATGATGAGTCAGTTGCAATCTGCCAGATTTGCCATGTGAGGCGAGGTAAAAAGGGGAGCCATCTAGGCACAGAAGGACAGCATACACATCTTAAGAATAGGCACTGTGGACCCAGCACAAGCTGGCAGCTAATACCACAGTGGGGTGTTCACCCTCGTCACCGGCAACCATAGCCAGCATGTTATCCCTTTCCATGACTGTTAAGCCCAGTAGGAAATTAAACGTGTGTAGTAATAAGAGCAGAGGATTACTACAGGCATGATGAGGTGGAGGACCATAATGACTTTGAAATGTTGTCCAGTGCTGGTGAGAGTAGTAGTTTTTGTGGTGGTGGTGAATGCAGTATGTCTAGTGCAAGTGGTACATCAACCCTGGTTGGCAAATCTGGCAAATTAACAGCATTTCTGGGTTTGTCATCATCACCTGTGCAACTGTCTTCATCAAATATCCACGCTCCACCCCCTGCCAATGCCATTCATCACAGAGCACAACCATTTGTGATCAACACACCCTGTGTAAAATGTTTAAGTCAGTCCACATTACAGAGTGTTTTTGTGCATAAGCTGAAGTACCCCCTGAATCATACAGAGTCACATGAACTTAATGCTGCTGTAGCGGAAATGCTGGCTATTGATCTTTTGCCCTTCTCCTTTGTGGAGAATTCTGGGTTGCGGTGGTTTGCTGCACGTGCCTGTCCAAAATGGAAAGTCCCATCCAGGACATACTTTTCTACCCGTGCTGTCCCCGAGTTGTTCCACACTGTATCCGACTCAGTAAGACATGCCCTTCAACATTCCTCCTCTCCATTCATCCATTTAAGTATGGATATGTGGACAAGTGGCAAAACAGCGGGGAGTTCATATTTGTGTATAACTGCACCCTGGGTGCAGATGCCGGGGGTTGTTTGTGATGTTGGTAGTGTGAATAATCAGTGCAGTAAGGTTGATTGTCACGGTAGCAATCTTCCAGGAATTCAACAGCGTGCAATGATTGCTATGCACAATGTGACTTGTTCACACACTGGTGAGAACATGTTGGATGTGGTACTGACTGAAATTGACAGATGGCTAAACCCTCTGTCCCTGAGAGCTGGGTTCATAGCAAGTGACAATGAGTCAAATGTGGTGAAATGCATCACTAATGGTGCTTTTTTTCATGTTCCATGCATGGCCCACACAGGGAGCATTCCCGGTGTCCTGGCCAACATTCCCCTTCCCATAAACCGGTTCATGCAATTATCCAGGCTGTGTGTGGGTGATGATGTGCGATATGGCCGCCACCACACATTCAGTCACTTCATTACAAGTCTAGCATTGCTTTTAAAGTGCTTTGGGATACTGTGTATGAAAAGCGCTATATAAATGCTGATTCTTCTTCTATTCTTTTTCTTTAAATCTTGTGGTTCAGGAGTTTCTGCAGCACCCTGATATAAAGGAAATGCTGACCATTGCATGACGTATCTGCTCTCACTTTTCAAGATCTGGAAAGGCCCGTGACCAACTGCAGCAGTTGCAGATACAAAACAGCCTGCCTCAGCACTGCTTGAAGCTGGAAGTTGTCACCTGATTGAACTCCACTTTATACATGGCAGAGAGGTTGTATGAACAATACAAAGCCATCTCAGAATATCTTGTTATGCACACTAGCAGTGACAGTTCCGGGGCCTCTATGATGACTGAACAGTGGTGTCTCATGGACTCTGTAGTAACAATTTTGCAGCCTTTTGAACATGCCACACAGGCAGTGAGTGGTGAGTCTGCCTCCATTAGCCAATCAATTCCACTGATGCAGGTGCTGAGGCAGACATTGGTGAATGTACAGCATAGCCTTGATGTTGCCGGAGACGGTGGTAGCAGTATGTTGCTGCAACACATGCTAACAGTATTCAACCAAATCGTCACGTTGTGAGCATTCAGTGTAGTGAAAACTTTGCCATAGCAACAATGCTGGATCCACCATACAAACGTGGAATTGCGTCAGTACTGGAGGGAGGGCCTGAACAGGTAAAAAATATCAGTGGTCAACTGGTGTGCTTGATTCATGGGGCACAGAAGTCACGTGCCAAGGTCAGCAAACCTCAGCAGTCACATGCCCACCCTCCAATGTAAGTGTTGAGAGGGTATTCAGCTCAGCAGGTTCAATAGTCAGGGATCATCGGACAAACCTATCTCCTGCAAATGTTAGTTTGCTAACGTTCATTAAAATGAATGAGAGGCACATACCAGCACAGACTGCAACCTCGGTATTCATAGCCCGGCCTAGTCATGGTGGTCTTGCTGATGTGGAAATGGAGCATCCTGGTGGCACTGGCAGTGGCTGCCTGAAACAGCCCACCACTGATGTAGATGATGACACAATGGAGAAAGAATTTCCCAGTGGTCTGACTTCAAACACTGATGACTGTGAGGGCAGTTTTCTTTATGAGGATGATGATGTGGTTAATGTTGGCAGGTTTTAACTGAAGTTTTTAAAAAGGCGGTGTGCTGTCCGCGGACCACCACCACCAGGACTGATGTTAGCCACTGCCACCACTGAGCCTGAGTCTGTCTGCCCCCTGGACCACCACCACCAGGAATGATGTTGGCCACTGCCACCACTGAGCCTGAGTCTGTCCGCCCCCCCAGACCACCACCACCAGGAATGATGCTAGCCAGTGCCACCACTGAGCCTGAGTCTGTCCGCCCCCCCCAGACCATCACCACCAGGAATGATGTTAGCCACTGCCACCACTGTGCCTGAATCTGTCCACCCCCTGGACCACCACCGGGACTTATGTTAGCCACTGCCACCACTGCGCCTGAGTCTGACTGCCCCCCCAGACCACCACCACTGGGACTGATGTTAGCCACTGCCACCACGGAGCCTGAATCTGTCCGGACCACCACATCCATCAGCCAGAGACACAAAGCTTCTTAATATTTAAACCATACAGTGAGTATGTGTACTCATGTTTGTTATGCTGCTTCACTTCCTTTAGTTGTATGTTTTGTTTTCTGTAGCTTTTCGGAGCCGCAATGGTAAAACACCTACAGTACACTTATTTTGTTTCTTTTACAGGGTAACAAAAAAAGGATCCATCACTAAAACTTGTTGGGAAAGGTACTGTAGCTGTACCGTACAGAGAGGAAGCGATGTAGTATCCATGTGAAATCCATTCTGGTAGGTATGAAGATTTTATTTCATCCGTTTCATTGTTTTGGAAAGACTGCAGCAAATATTGCACACAGGTTGTGTTAGTTGACAAGATGTGGGTTTGAAATGTAACTTGACTTAAGATTGAAATTTGAGAACCAGGGAGGGACACATAACAATTAAGTTGTAAGAAGTCATTCATTTCTTTTTTTAGGAAACTTCCAGATAATTTGTTCTGTCAAAGTGGCCTTATCCAAAAATGTTCTTCTACCCCCCTTCCCTGAACTTGGGTACACATGCAACACGCAGAAGTCATTTCATTCGATGACCATGACCATCATTAACAACCGGACTCCAGAAGGATGCAGATGAAATCTGTGAAGAAGTAACAAAATAAGAAACCATTACAGATAAACCTGCAAATATGATTCCCCCACCCCCCCAAAAAACCAAATACTTACCTTCATGTGCTTGAGAGTTATCCGTTTCCAATTTCAGAGCAAAAAATTCTCATTGAGAGCTGGAATATGCACAAGAACAGTTTCTGTTTGACCTGTGATGCAGAACAATACCACGAGTACATGTCCATGTCAACCCCCCTCCTCACCTACAAAATACACAACCATATATCTATATATATATCTACTCACCAAGGCTACTATTAGTATATAGCCAAAGGGCACCTTTCAATCCAGTTGAGATGATCACATCGCATTTGCTCGAATCGTCTCGCAGAACACATTGGACCAGCAACTTGATGCTCACAGTCATCATTTTATACTGAGGCATGTGCTGAAACACTTTCATTCCACTGTGTTAACACTTGTCAATTTTCTGCACACAAGCAGGATGCATTTTGGGTCTGCAAAAAAAATCTGGGACTCTGTGCCACCACTGTGCGCATGACTGAGTGCGCCATTAATTCTGGGGTACTTTGTATGTGCTGAAACACTCTCATGCCACTGTGTTAACACTTGTCAATTTTCTGTACACAAGCAGGATGCATTTTGGGCCAGCAGAAAAAATCTGGGACTCTGTGGCACCACTGCGCGCATGACTGAGAGCGCCATTAATTCTGGGATACTTTGTATGTACTGAAACACTCTCATTCCACAGTGTTAACACTTGTCAATTTTCTGCACACAAGCAGGATGCATTCTGAGCCTGCAAAAAAAATCTGGGACTCTGTGCCACCCTGCGCGCATGACTGAGTACGCCATTAATTCTGGGGGACTTTGTATGTGCTGAAATACTCTCATTCCACTGTGTTAACACTTGTCAATTTTCTGCACACAAGCAGAATGCATTTTGGGCCTGCAGAAAAAATCTGGGACTCTGTGCCACCCTACGCGCATGACTGAGTGCGCCATTAATTCTGGGGGACTTTGTATGTGTTGAAACACTCTCATTCCTCTGTATTAACACTTGTCAATTTTCTGCACACAAGCAGGATGCATTTTGGGCCTGCAGAAAAAATCTGGGGACTCTGTGCCACTTTTGTGTGTTCTGTGATTGTTGCTTTGAGCTCATGATGTCATACTGACATTTTTACAATTAAAGCAGCATTGCAAGAATGTCCTGACAGTTTTGAACTGTACTTTTTTATGCTACTTTACATTGCCACAGCCACCACTAGTTACCTCTGAGTCGTGACTTGAATGATACGCTTCTTTTCATAATTTATGTCTGCTTTACTTACTTGACTACTGTTTTTCATGTATGAAAAAAAATGAGCACGCCTTCCAATATTGTTTGGACCAGGTTTGTATTTATTTGCAGCTGCTTTTCAATAACTATTGTTCCGTGTTGTCATAAAACACTGCCTGCTGCATAACTGTTAATTAACAACAGAAGTGATATATAACAACTAATTGATGTGATGGAGAAAAGCAGAGGAAAACAATGACAAAGACCTGGTCAGCACCAATTTAAAAGGAATGCTCCTTTCATTATTTCATACATGAAAAAAAGGTAGTACAGCAGACTCAACTACTGCAAATTCTCGTATCATTCCAGTCAGTCAGAATGTAAGTAAAGGAAGTTGTAACATAGCATTAAAAAATATAGGTCAGAGTTCTCAACAGATTGTTGTGCTGCTGCTTTACAGAGATTCACCACATTACATAGTTATGGTGATGCACGTAAACTAATATGTGGGGACATTACTCCCACTGGAATATTTCTTGCTCCACAGAGTGCAATATATTTCTGTGAAAAACCGCCCATAATTTCATTACAGTGTGTCATGTGACAGAGGAATTACCGATCAGAAAAGCCACCCACATTCTGCCCCCCTTTCTCAGCAACGTTAGGACGTGATGCCAGGGGGCGCGCAGGTGCATGCTTCACTGTAGTGAATGTCCGGCAGCTATCCCGATGTTTCCTTATGTTATAAGGCTGACTTTGTGGTGAAATGTGGGAATGTTTCCACTAACAAGGCTCTTCTTACTGGAAATGTGCCCACACGTTTCACCACAAACTGACCATTATAACATAAAGAAACATTCGGAAAGCTGCTGGACAATCGGATATTCACTATAAAGAGCACGCACATGCACTGTCCCTGCCATCACGTCCTAACGTTGCTGAGAAGGGAGGCAGAATGTGGGCATTTCAGAACGGGAATTCCTCCGTCACGTGACACACTGTAATGAAATTACGGGTGGTTTTCACACAAATGTATTGCACTATGTGGTGCAAGAAAGATTTCCTGGAAGGGAAAATGTGTATGATTAAACAACAACAAAGAAAAAACACACAAAAACAGAACAACACAGTAGTGAGGTGGGGTGGGGGGTAGAAAACAATCCCCTAACTTACTGTGGCTGTGGGATGCCATGGTGGTCCAGCAGCAGGTGCAGCACTGAAACTATTTGCTGCTGTTGTTGTTATATTCTGTTCACCTGCTGCTGCAAAGCACCAAACCACTCACTGTTTTCTTCCAGAGCTGCCCACACCAGAGAGATGTCATGCTGTGTTGCAGGGACTGTGGCGGGGTCCACTGCAGCAGGGAATCCAGGTAGTAGGGGGTGGTGGTGGAGAGGGTGGTGCTGGTAGCTGTGGTGGTGGTGGAGCAGCTGCTGTACTAGCCCTCCTCCTGCTGTGGCAGTGACGAGGCACAACTCCCACCCCAGCAGCACCCTCAGCCACTGCCATGGAAGGGCCAGCAGATGGATGCCTGGCCCCTTCCGTGGCAGCCTGCCACTCTGCCCTGGGGTGTTTCAGCATGTGGGTGCGCTGGCCACTGGTCCCCAAATGTGTCTCACGGGGGCCATGGCACACCACCATACCACACAGACGGCACACCACCACTGTGCTTTCTCCCCCCACAGAGTTAAAAAACTCCCACACTGGGGAGCTGTGGGGGGACCAGACACAGTCCTTGCATGAGTCCCACCACCTACATTTTCCAGGGCCACCTGCTGTGGCTGTGGAGGTGGTGGAGAGGGTGCTGCTGGAGCTCCTACAGCTGCTGCTACCGGTGGTGGTGGTGGTAGTAGCAGAGAAGGTGGATGCACGGCAGCCACCGGTGGCACTGGTGCTGCTGCTGCTGCTCCTGTTGCTTGAACATGGGGGGAAGCAAAACCCAGGAGTTGGGAGCGGTCCAGCACGACACGACTGCCCTGCCCCGCATGGGTCCGCACTCCCCTCCAACTGCGCCCACAGGCCAGTGACTCACCTTCTCCTGGATCCATCCTGACACACGCAACAAGTCCCCGGGCCAACACACACACAGACACAGACACTGACACTCACTGACACACATAGTCAGTCACACACACAAAATAAAATAAAACTGATACAAAAAAATTCACTAACAAAAAGAAAACCACAAATAGAATACAAAAACTAAATAACGATATAGCTTTTAAAAAAGCTGTTGGTTTTCTTCTGAAACACAAGTGGCAAGGCAATCAAGCACTTTAACTCCTAGTCTCCTCTCACAATGCTTTCTCACTCTGCAAATGCAAAGGAGAAAGTGAAACTGCTTCTCTGACTCACTTCCTTCATGCCTGGCTAAAGCATGTTACTTACAGTACTGTAAGCCATGTGATGTGTGGGGGGGCTGCCTATTCTCTTCTCACTTCACATTAAGGCATAATGGCAACGTGTAGTGGTAATCATAATGACGTGAAGTGAGCACCTTGCAGTGCCCACTTCAGGTTGTGCTCCGCTATCGCGAAGTGGCCACTTCGCATCCACTTCACCGGCAGATTAAAAATTTGCTGCGTCTCTATTCACAGCCCTATCAGCTCTGGCCGCCATATTGCATGTGGCATTCACATGCTTTCGGTGGCAGTTGTACCCTTGCAGCAGTGGTACTCCTACAAGCTCACTGCAGCTGTATTGGCTCTGGCTATAGTTTGTTTAATAAAAGCTTTCCATTTGTTTTAAAAATGTTAATAAATTCCACAAAAACCTGGATGTTACTGCACTGTGCGTGGAATGTGTCAGTCTCAGCACAGTGAAGCATGTAATATATACTCCTGAACCTGAAGCAATGGCCAGCAGCAATGGAAGCAAGCTGTCACTATTGGAAAGTGATATTGTGAGCCATGATGTTATCACCGAGGATCCCTACTGTTTGGACCCATTGTGGAGCGATCATGAATCGCAACATTCAGTCAGTTCAAGCAGCTCTGAGGGAGACAGCCGCTGTGACAGTACTAACTGGTATGTGCTTCAGTATTGCTCCAGTCATCTTTGGGTTTTGCTGACGACAGTTCTGTACTGTGTGCCCCTACACTTGTCCCAAGTTCTATGGCACTAGGTCTCATAATAAATTTTGCCCTCTTATCAATGTGGTCACCAAAAAGATTATATGCTGCTGACAGGAGCACCTGTTACAATTGCGTGGGTGGTAGGGTGGTGGTGGGGGGACGTTATGTGGAGGTGTACTAAAGTTCAACCACCTGAAGCTGTGTCCAGTGTCACTCCGATGACTGAATTCAGAGACAGTTCCATGAGAATGTGTCAGACTGCACATTGGGTAAAGAGCCTCATCATAGAAGGTTCCTGGCAATATATATGGAGATGAATCATTTACTTTTTCTGGTGTTTATCCACCAAGCGGAAGGAGGGTCAGGAGGTATACTGCTGGCTTTCCTGGATGTCCCCAAATTATGTTACAGTACTGTTCAGGTGTTCATCAGCCTATCTTTACTTCTGGGTGACATAGAAGTAAATGTGCAGCTTGTTGTCAGTTGATTGCGTTGCATAGAATTGGATGGACTGTGGTGCACTTTTCAGCAGATATATGTCTGTACCACAAATGGTGTATGGCAATACACTGGGGCCATATCATGTTGGTATTTTGATGCATCAGTGTGCAGAATACCAACCACAGCCGGTGCAGGATGCTAGAGTATTTTCTTTTATATATACAGGGCAATGCCTCAGTGTGTAAAATCCACAGTGCATACGTGGCAGACGCTGAGCAGCTTCGAGGCAGTGCACATGGAGGATCAAATATGTTTTTTGGGCTGCTTTGGTGTGGGGGTGGGGGGGTTGCTGTAGCAGTGTGCTATACAAGGATGACAATCAGTAAAAGTTACCTCTCCGGGGTGAATCAACATGTATAGTGCTGGCAGTTTGTGAACTGTCATAAAACCCCTTGTGACTGTGTTCCTACCTTCTGCAGTTTGACCCATGGCTGTAAGTGTACTGCCTGTCTTTCAAGCTGATTCCCTGAAAATAAATGACAAGAACCCTGTGGCAGTCTGCTGCCAAAGAATAAAGTTGCAGTCTTGATTGTCAGATGTTATGCACCCTAAATGTATCTTTTCATACCTGTCCCGTTGCTGGTTGAATGTTATCATTATGGTCAGTATCAGGTGTCCATCACTATAAATATTGTTTCCTGACATGGGCTGTGGCATCATAAGATAATACATTATTTTTAACCACTGTCGCAGCAGTTCGCTGTATTCAATAGTCATCTTCCATCTTCACTGCCTTTGTCCTTTCCTGTCCTTTGTTCCTGAAGTCCCTTATTGTGTGATGGCCTTCTGGCGATCGCTCCAAGAATTTGTTGTGCTGTTACTTTTATTTCTTTATTCATCGTACTGTGTTCATCCCAGTATCCCTTTCATTGTTGTACATGTATGGTCTATGATGTGTGGCACATGTGACTGATGCTGTTACAGTACTGTGCTAATGTTTTCCCCTGTGTTGCGTATGCTGTGTCACTATCATATGTGCCACTGTACATTCAGTTCCTGCCATGTAACTGTAAGCTGAATGCTTTTCACAATGTTTCATTACTCAGCTACCCAGAAGGTGATGGCAGATAAGGACTGTATGACCAACCCAGTCTGCCCACATTTCCCTGTGTAATGCATTGCCACAGACCCTACTTGATTTTCAGCTTACCCTCTCTTCACTATTGCTGGAATACTCCTATGTCTATCTTGTGCATTCCTCAATTCCCCTATTGTTTCTGCCACCATGACATCTGCATGGAGGCTGTTTTAAGCATCCAGTGCTGTTTCTCTGAAAAAGTAATTCCTCACTTTGCCACTGAGCCTCTTGCCCCAGCCTCATATCATGCTCACTTGTTCTGTTGCACCTTCTGCTCTAAAAGATGATACCCACTTATATCTTGTTTACACTACTGGTGTACTCTAATGCCTCCATCATATCCCCCTCTATTTCTTCTCCTCCAGGGAATACATATTGATGTTCTAGAGTCTTTCCCCATATGTCTTTTTGTTGCCCGCCTTGCACCATTTTTGTTGGCCTTCTCTCAGCTACCTGTGTTTTGTTTATATTCTTCCACACATGTGCTCTCCAAAACTGGAGACAGTGCTGTCGATGTGGTCTCACCAGTGAGCTCTACAGTGGCATAACCACCTCCTTTTTTTCTGCTTCTGATACCTCTCCCTAGACACCATGGCATCCCACTGTCTATCATCACAGTCTTCTGACATTCTTTGGTTACATTTCGGACATCAGATCTAATTACCCACAGTTAACTTTCTTGACTGCTGTCCATTAGAATCCCCCCGCCCCAAAACCACACATCTTGTACTCATCACTTTAATTTCTACATGCCCACTGCATGATTTCACACTTCTTGGCATTGAATATTAGCTGAATCTTTGGGATCTGTCTCAGTCCCAGTGTGTACCCTGTTGCAAATCTTACTGTCGCCATTAAGAGGAGGAAGGGGCTGCTGATATAACTAAACTTCTGTACTGGGACTAAGAACTAGAACTCTTCTACTGCGACCTTCAATTTAGGGTAAAAAAAGTGTGTTTGTCAGAGTTAGTTGAAGTGAATTGTTATCTGTGTATCTGTTATATGTGTAGTTATCGAGGTGCTTGTCACAGGTGGCTGAAGGGAATTGTTATCTGTGAAATAAACTAAGTGTAGAAAGATTTGCAAAGTAGGAGGAGTGGCTTAGCTAGAAAGGAGCTAGGTTAAAACCAGATTTAAACACTGCCCTAGATAGCTTCTGCCAGACAGCAGGCAGAACACCAGGAGGAAGGAGCTGCTGGTATAACTAAACTTCTCTACTGGGACTATATTGCCTTCCTTTCCTCCCCTCCACAGGCAGTTCTACTTTTATAGGCACAGGATTTGACTGACAACAGGAACTTTCTGTTTGGGAGCAGGAAGTGAGTGGTCACAGAGCCACCAAAGACTCACCATCCTAGAAGGACAAGAGTAGCTCTCCATCCCCCTAGATGCTGGAGGTCTGACTCTGAGCAGGTAAGGAGATTACTGAGAAATATAGGAGCTTCTTGTCTCAGAACAGGAAGATCAGGAGCTTAAAGGGCACACAGGCAGTAAGTAAGTAGGGAGAAAACAAACAAACAAAACAAACAAACAAACAAACTAACAGAGAAAAGAGTAAGTATTCCAAACAACAGTTAGGGGGCCAGAAATAAGACATGATGGGAGTGGTGCAGTGCAGTGGCTGTGGAGCAGCAGTTTTCCGGGAGACATTCTGGGGAATACAGTGTTGTCCCATCTGCATGCACCTATCTGGGCTGAAGGATGAGGCTGTTCATCTCCAGGCTGAGTTGGCCAGGATTTGTGGGACCTCCTCTCCCACTCAGGGACTACCAGAGCCACTGCCGTTGCCTCAGAGGTTGCCAAGAAAGAGGAGCGGTTGGACCACAGTGGGCTCAGGGAGGGTGAGGGTGGTGGAACAGAGGTGCATCCCTCCAGTTGTACCTCTCCACAATTCCTATGCCGTTCTGGAAAAGTGTGGTTCCTCTATGGAGGCACCCACAGTGGAGACCAAGGAGGATGCTGGGAACCTCCACAAAGGAGACCCATAGGAGGGTGGCATGGGATCCCACAGGGGAAGGAAACAACTCCTGGTGGGGGACTCCATTGTTAGGAAGATAGAATTAGGGGAGGAAGGGAAGAGGGAGATAAGGTGCCTGCCTGGTGCCATGGCTTGGAGGGACAGGGAGCAAATCCTCAGGATCGCGGGAGCTGGATGTCATTGTCTACCTAGGGACAAATGACCTGGTTAAGAAAGGGATCAGAGCAGTGCAGGAAGCATTTGTGGAGATGGGGAGGGGCCTTAGACAAGTAGCATGCACGATAACCTTCTTGGAGGTGCTGCCTGTCTATGGCATGGGTGAGGCTAGGGTGCTCCACACCATGGGATTCAATTAGTGGTTTAAAAAACTGGTGCAGAGCTCAGGGATTTGGCTTCATTGGGGACTGGGCCTCCACCTGCAAGGATGCAGGCCTATACTGGCGTGATGGTCTGCATCTGTCCAGGAGGGGAACCAGGATCCTAGGTGATAGGTTTAAATGCGTCATTGGCAAGCATTTAAACTAGCCAAGGGGGGAGGCACTGGAGAGGAGCAGGAAAATCCTAGCCCCCCCAAAAAATCAGGGTACTAAGTGAGGTAGACACCAACATAGAGATGTCAATAGGGAGAAGGGCAGGGGTAAATGGAGAAAATAACAAATGCAATAAGGACAGGGATGGGGCAAAAAGGGGTAAGGCCATCAAGAAATGGAGGGTAATGAGTACCAACGCCCGTAGTCTGGGCAACAAGTTCCCTGAACTTGTGGCCTTGATGGAAGAGGGATGCCTGGATATCGTAGCAGTCACAGAAACATGGTACACAGAAAACCATGGCTGGGATGTTAACATACCAGGGTACACAACCTACAGGGAGAGATAGGGAGGGGAGAAGAGAGGGTGGAGTAGCTCTCTATGTAAGGGAAGGGATAAAAGCAACTGAACAAAAGAGTAAACAGGGAGGAGAGGACGCACTGTGGGTCACCTTAGAGACTGTAAATGGCACCACAGTCCTCACAGGAGGGGTTGTATACAGACCCAGATGTCAGGGGGAAGGAATGGACAAGGATATGATAGAAGCCATACTTAGGATGGCAGAGAAAGGGGAGATACTGTTGATGGGGGACCTTAATATGCCAGATGTTAACTGGAGCACATTTGCTGCAGCCACATCCAAAAGCAGGGCCATTCTCGATGCCCTTCAGGTGGCATGCCTCAGACAGCTAGTTTTAGAACCTACTCACGAGGGAGCAATCTTAGACTTCGTACTCTCAAATGGGGACAGTGAGAGGATCTCAGATCTAGAAGTGGGTAGCCAATTGGGAAACCACTGACCACCAAACAGTGTGGTTCATGATAAACTCAGCTACAGAGTCAAGCCATACAAAAGTGAGGGTTCTGGACTTCAGGAGGGCTGACTTTGGCAAGATGGCAGAGTGCCTTAGAAAAGCATTAGCAAACATGCTGGAAGGAGGGGATGAGTAACAATGGGGAAACATCAAAACTGCCATCACAGAGGCAACAAGCTTTTGTGTGAAGCAAATAAACAAATCAAAACAAAAGAAAAAGACACTATGGTTCTCAAAAGAGGTGGTGGTGAGGGTTAGGGAAACATAGAAACATAGAATCTGATGGCAGATAAGGACCGCTTGGCCCATCTAGTCTGCCCATTTTCCTACCTGACAGATAAGCTGCAGATCCTAGTTAACCAACAGCTACTTTCTTCCTGCACCCCCCACTAGGACTGCCTTATGTCTGTCCCATGCATTCTTGAATTTCCCCACTGTTCTTGACTCCATGACCTCCTCAGGAGGCTGTTCCATGCATCCACAGCCCTCTCCGTGAAAAAATACTTCCTCACATTACCTCTGAGCCATTCCCCTGTATCTTCAAATTGTGCCCCCTTGTTCTTGCACATCTCTTTTTCTGAAAGATGCTACCCTCTTGGACTCTGTTGATTCCCTTGAAGTACTTGAAAGTTTCTAATATGTCCCCTCTCTCCCTTCTTTCCTCACGGGTATACATATTAAGCTCCTTTAGCCTTTCTTCGTATGTCTTCTGGTGCAGACCCTGCATCATTTTGGTTGCCCTCATCTGAACAGCCTCCACTCTATCTATATCTTTGCGGAGATGGGGTCTCTAGAACTGCACACAGTACTCCAGATGGAGTCTCACCAACTGTCTGTACAGAGGGATAACAACTTCCTGTTTTCTACTATTGGTGCCTCTCCCTATGCATCCCAGTATCCTCCCAGCCTTCCTTCCTTACTGTCTTCTCACATTGCTTACCCAGGGAGAAAAAGATAGCATTTAGGAAGTATAAGAAAACACAGAAGGAGCAGGACAGAGAACTGTACCAGTTAAGGCAGAAGGAAGCAGGGAGGGTAGTCAGAATAGAAAGGCCCAAACTGAGGAAAAGATAACCAACTCAGTTAAGAAGGGGGCTAAAACCTTTTGTAGGTACATCAGGGAGCGTAGAAGACAAAGGGAGGGATGGTGAGGCTGAATAGAATGGATGGTGGGTGGGCAGAAAGGGACAGTGAAAAAGCAGGGATACTGAACAAATACTTCTGTACAGTATTCAAAAAAGAGGAGGAGGGGGAGGTGCCTAATCCAATTGACAGAAGCACTCTGGATAGGGAGGTCAATCCCAGTCCTTTCACAGAAGAAAGGGTTCTGAAAGAACTCCTAAAACTGAAGGTGGACAAAGCAATGGGGCTAGATGGAATTCACCCCAGAATTCTAAAAGCATTAAGGAGAGAACTAGTGACACCACCAACTACCCTTTTTAACAAATCATGGGAGAATGGTGTGGTACCTGAGGACTGGAGGAAGGCGGATGTGATTCCCCTTCACAAAAGTGGGAGCAAGACAGAGGCAGGAAACTACAGACCTGTCAGTTTGACCTCTGTGGTAGGAAAGTGATGGAATCACTTCTGAAGGAAAGAATTGTTGGTACCTAGAGGCCAGTGGGGCAGGGACCCAGGACAGCATGGGTTCCAGCAGAAGGTCATGTCAGACAAATATAATTGATTTCTTTGACTGGGTGACCAAAGTAGTAGACCAGGGAGGGCTGTGGACATGGCCTACCTAGACTTTAGCAAGGCATTTGACACAGTCCACACAAAAGATTAATAATCAAATTAACCAGCCTGGGAGAGGGTCCCAGGGTGGTAGCCTGGGTAAAACATTGCCTGGACAACAGGACACAGAAGGTAATTGTAAATGGAGTCCACTCTGAAGAAAGAGGGTTTACTAGTGGGGTACCGTAGGGTTCAGTACTGGGCCCAGTCCTTTTTAATGTCTTTATAAGTGGCATTGCAGAGGGACTGGAAGGAAAAGTATGCTTCTTTGCAGATGACACAAAGATCTGCAACAGGGTTGATACTTAAGGAGGCGTGGAAAGGATGAGAAGGGACTTGCAAGGCTGGAGGAATGGTCAGAAGTATGGCAGCTTGGATTTAATGCAAAGAATTGCAAAATAATGCACCTGGGAAACAAAAACCCGGGGGAAGATCACACAATAGGGGGGAGGTAGTAACAACAATAAGAATGGAAAGGGACCTTGGGGTAATCATATCAGATGACCTTAAGGTTGGCAAGCAATGTGAGAAGGCGGTAGGGAGGGCTGGGGATACTGGGATGTATGAGAGGCATCACCAGCAGAAAACAGGAAGTTGTTATCCCCCTGTACAGACAGCTGTCGAGACTCCATCTGGAGTACTGCGTCCAGTTCTGGAGACCCCATCTCTGCAAGGACATAGACAGGATGGAGGCAGTTCAGAGGAGGGCAACTAAAAAGTTGCAGGGTCTGCAGGAGAAGCCATACAAGGAGAGACTAGAGGAGCTTAAGATGTATACCCTTGAGGAAAGAAGGGAGAGGGGGGACATGATAGAAACATTTAAGTACCTCAGTGGAATCAACAAAGTCCAAGAAGGTAGCATATTTCAGAAAAAGATGTGCAAGAACAAGGGGACACAATTTGAAGATAGAGGGGGGACGGCTCATGGGCAATGTCAGGAAGCATTTTTTCACAGAGAGGGTAGTGGATGCATGGAACAGCCTTCATGAGGAAGTTGTGGGGTCTAAAACTGTGGGAGAATTCGAGAATGCATGGGACAGACATAAGGCAATTTGTGTGTGGGGGTAGGAAGAAATAGGCTGTTGGTTAAATAGGATCTGCATCGTATCCTCTAGGTAGGGGAAATGAGCAGACTAGGTGGGCTAAGCGATCCTTATCTGTTGTCAAAGTCTATGTTTCTATGTTTCTAGTTTGCCCTCAAGCTCCTCTACAATGTCGTTTATGAAGACATTAAAGAGGACTTGCCCCAGCATGTACCCCTGTGACACTCCACTGGTCACCTCCCTCTCTTCTGACTGAACACCATTTACCACCACCCTCTGTGTACTGTCATTTAACACATATATGAAACATTTGAATACCTTTGTGCTGTACTCGAGGGCTGCAGTAGTTATTTATCCACCTCCTATGTGTGATGGTGTTGGAGGCATTGATGAAATCTCGGTATGCCTCATCCACAGTCCTTACCCTATCTACCTCCCCAGTCATCCAGTCAAAGAAATCTATTAGTCATCTTAGACAACACCTTCTAGTTGTGAATCCATGCTGCCTTGCATCCTGTGCACCATTGGATTCAAGAAGTATCTCAATCCTTTCCTTTTGCAGTGACTCCATTAATTTCACTACCACTAAGGAAATACTGACTGGTCAGTAGTTGCCAGCCTCCTCCCTGTTCCCAGTTTTCTGGAAACAGACTACATTTGCCCTCCTTCAGTCCCATGGAAAGATCCTCATCTCTATCAGTTTGTGTAATAGGTCAGATAGTGGTGTTGGGAGCACCTCTCTAAGGTCGTTTAATGTTGTGGGATGAATCCCATCCCGGCCCATAGCCTCATCACCATTCAGATTCTACAATTTGTTCATGATTCCTTCTTCCGTGTAGTCTGCTGTGCACCATTCTCCCAGTGGTGCTCCTATTCCTCAGTAGTGGTCCTCATCCTTCCCCTTCATTTGTAAATACTGATGCAAAGTATTTGGACATGATTGTTTCTTTCTTTAGGGTTCCCTACGCACACTCCACTCCCTCCATTTTTAATCTGACAATCCCATCCCTGGTCTTCTTTCTTTCACTAATGGACCTGAAAAAAGTCTTGTCTCATTTCTCTATTGATTATGCTATTTCTTCCTCCATTTTGGCCTTTGTGCTCCTGACTGCTTTCCCTGCAAAACTCTACTTTTCCACATAGAGCTCCATGTGTTCCCCCCTCCTGTGTTTCATTGTACCTCCCAAAGCCTATCCTGTTGTGTCTTACCTTCAAAGTCATGTCCTTTGAGAAACATATTGGTATTCTCTCTCTCTTTCTTTTGCTTACTTGCACATCAGAAAACACTTTATGCCTCTGCTGTGGCTACGTTAATGTTAGCCCACTCTTTGTTGCCAGGCTACATATGGTCTGTCCCATGCCCACCTTTGCGATAATCACATTTTCTGTGTGCCATGGCTACTGACTTACATAGAAACATAGAAGTTGATGGCAGATAAGGACCGCAAGGCCCCTCCAGTCTGCCCATTTTTTCTACCATATGAAGCTGCCGTAGGCCTTTACTCTGTCAATGGCCTGTCTATTCATACTCATCTGTATTACACCCTTATGCCTATCCCATGCCTGTTTGAAGTCCTCCACTGTATTTATATCCACCACTTCCTGAGGTAGGCCATTCCATGCATCTACCACCCTTTCTGTGAAAAAGAACTTCCTCACATTATCCCTTAATTGGCCTCCCTCTAATCTCATACTGTATCCTCTTGTCCTGCTATTTTTCTTAAACTGAAACATGTTAGACTCTTCCATCTTGTTAATGCACTTAAGATGTTTGAATGTTTCGATCATATCACCTCTCTCCCTCCTTTGCTCTTGGGTATACATACCAAACTCTGTTAATCTGTCCTCATATGTTTTCTGATGCACTCCCTGTACCATTTTGATTGCCCTTCTCTGGACTGCCTCCATTTTGTTAATGACCTTGTGCAGGTGCGGCCTCCAGTATTGCATGCAGTACTCCAGATGGGGCCTAACCAATGTCTTGCAAAGAGGGATTATTACCTTCCTCTTATGACTTGTGACACCCTGCTAATACACCCCAGCATCTCCCTAGCCTTACCTACTGCTTTAGTGGTCTGCTTGGATGATTTTAAGACATCAGTGATGATGATGCCCAAGTCTCTTTCTTCCCTTGTGGTTGCCAGCAATTCCCCTTCCAACCTATAGGTGGCTTCAGGATTTCTCTTCCCTATGTGCATGATTTTGCACTTCTTTGCGTTAAACCCCAGTTGCCACTCTTCTGACCATTTTGCCAGTTTATCCAGATCTCTTCTCATTCTGCCCACCCCATTTGGATCATCTACTCTGTTGCAGATCTTGGTGTCATCTGCAAACAGACAAACCTTACCCTCCAGTTCATCTGCAATGACACTGATGAAGACATTGAAGAGGACTGGCCCCAGAACTGATCTCTGAGGTACCCCACTTGTGACTTGCATCTGTTCTGACTGTATACTGTTTACCACCACTCTCTGTGCTCTTCCTGCCAACCAGTTTGCCACCCAGTTGACCAACTTCTGACCCACCCCGAGCCTACCCAGCTTATTAATTAATCTGCTATGTGGAACAGTATCGAAATCTTTGCTGAAGTCAAGCTAGGTGACATCAACTTCACCCCCTTGGTCCACCACTCTGGCTACCCAGTCAAAGAAATCTATGAAATTAGTTTGACAGATCTTCCTTTTGTAAACACATGCTGTCTTGGATCCTGTGCTCCTATGGATTCCAGGTGTTGCACTATCCTTTCCTTAAGGAGTGCCTCTATAATCTTGCCCACTACTGAGGTAAAACTGACTGGTCTGTAGTTTTCTGCCTCCTCCCTTCTACCACTCTTGTGTAGCAGGATCACATGAGCCCTTCTTCAGTCTTCTGGGACCTCTCCTATGCTCAGAGACTCAATAAACAGTTCTGATAATGGCTCTGCTACTTCCACCCTTAGCTCCTTTAGTACCCTGGGATGTATGCCATCAGGTCCCATTGCCTTGTCCACCCTGAGCTTAGCAAGCTCTTGTAGGACCCTTTCTTTTGTAAAGGGACTTGTGCACACCTCCCTCCCCCCTGTGTCCATGCTGCTGAACTGTGGGCCCTGCCCTACCTTCTCCTCAGAAAATACTGAGCAGAGGTATCTGTTTAGATTAGATACTTTTCCTTGGTCCACTCCACACACTCCCCCTTATCCCCTTTGATCTTAGCAATACCTCCTCTGGACTTTCTCCTTTCACTAATGTATCTATAGAAAGTCTTGTCCCCTTCTTTTACTATTTGTGCTAGTGTTTTCTCGGTTTGGACCTTTGTCTGCCTTACTGCCTTCCCTGCTTCCCTTAGGGAACTTTGGTATGCCTCCCTATCTTCGTCACGCTGTGTTTCCTTATATTTCCTGAAGGCCAAACTTTTGACTGTGACCTTTTCTGCTACTGTTTCTGAGACCCAAAGTGATTTCCTCCTTATTTTGCTCTTGCTTTTCTCCCTAACACAATGGGATGTTGCTTCAAGTATTGCATCCTTAACGCTTGCCCACTCTGCCTGTACCCCCTCACCTGTATTTCTTCTTGCCAGGGCTAGCTTAACTCTGTTGGCCATCTTATCAAAGTCAATTCCTCTGAAGTCCCATATTTTTGCCTTGGAATGGGATGATTTAGTTCTAGTGGCCAAACGGAACCATACCATGTGATGGTCACTGGCCCCCAGATGACCTTCTACCTGGAGATCTGTGATCCTTTCCCTGTTAGTCAGTACTAGATCCAGGATAGCCCTGTCTCTTGTGGGTTATTTTACCAGTTGTTTGAGTCCCTCCCCCTGCAGGGAATCCACTATGTGTCTAGTTCTGTCAGATGTTCCTGCTGGTATTGACCAATTTGTATCTGAAATGTTGAAGTCTCCCATTATCAGAACCTCCCCTTTATCGGTCATATTTTGTATATCTTCTAAGAGTAATGTGTCTATGTCCTCCCCCTGGTATGGAGGCCTGTAGACATCCCCAGTTTGTATGGCTGTCCCATTTCCTGTGATGACCCACAGTTCTTCTGGCTCCTTATGTGTATTCTGAATGGAACCCCCCTGCAAATAGGGGTTCCCAAAAGTCTTCCAGGAGCTTGCCTGAATGCTTCAAGCCTGGGTGGTGTTTGGCGTCTGATCTGTTTAAATGTGGTTCCAAGTGAGTGCTATTTGAGCCTCCACTTACTGTCTGTTTAAGAGCTGTCTGCTTGCAGACTTAATTAGTTTGTATGGGGGGACTGTGTATTTAATATCTCAAAACCCATCTGAGCTGCAGAGTAATCGCTCCATTTTGCGGTCACTGGAAGTGCAAAGGGAGCCCATCTGAAAGCTGTACTGTTTGCCTGTAATCATTTAAAGCATTAGCAAAATTGTAGTTTGTCTAACCTGCCTTTATGGCAGCTGGGACTCTGTGTGTGTTACCCCTCCATTTTGGACCTAAACTGCTGTGCTGGGCCAATTGGGTTAAGGAATCCCTAAAATAGAGCCTGTGGATGAATCAGAACTTCAGCCACAAGGGGAATGTATGGGCAGTGACTCTGGGAAATGTAGTTTTGATCTTGGCACCTTTTTCCACCAACAGAGGGAGTCTTATTGTGAATGACAGCTGAACCAGCCAACAGAATAGTGTGGAGCTAAAGGAAATGCCCTGCTCTATGACTGGAAAGATCAGATCAGTGGTGACAGTGAAGAGAGAAGGAGCTGTGTGCTTCTGTGGTGTATAGTTTCGAGCGGGAAGCGCGTGAGAGTCCCTGAGGTTCGGCCTGCAGCCGTTGCAAGCACCAGATCGGACTGAATCTGACTTGTGAGGAGAAAGGAGATCTGAAGACTAGAAACCAGGCTCACCCTTTTCTTTTACATATAAATGTGCGTAGTGCTTGTGGGGAATCGCTATTTCAAATCCCCTGTACAGTGAATTGTGTGCTGAAGCTGGAAGTAAACCCCAGCTTAATTCGGACTACATTCATTTGCTATCAACTGCAGTGGGGTCCAGTCACAAGGACCTTGTCCCCATGCCCTGTTCTTCTGGCAATCCAGAAGGACATTCTCCATCTGATCCTCAGCTTGGGTATTGTGAGTACAAATCAGGGTATCCCCCTGCAGCTTGTTTTTGAATCACAAGTGTGTCATCTAATTCTTGTTGTTTCACTGCTTCATGGACTGAGCCCTCCAGCTCCAAATTACAATTGGGCGTTGTGCATATCTTTTTTTCTACAGGGCCCTATCCATCTGTACCTGCCGCCAACCCGAGGCAATGGACCTGGCTAGCCCCCCCCCAACCTGGGTACCCAGAGTGTGACTTTTCAGACCCTGCATGTGTGCACAGTACTGTGATTTAATGCCACTAATTAACCTGATTTCCCCCTCCAGTGTTACTGTCACCTAAATAAATCAGATTTGTTGTTGTTATACTATATACTGTCTTTGGTGTTGGTACTTATGAAAACAGTATTGTGTTTTGCTGTGTATGTTGTTTAACCTTACTTTACAGGTGGTCCTCAGAGATGTGCTGCAGAATCAGTCTCGAGGGGAAGTGGTATCTATATGAGTGAACAGTATGTATACGTGGGGTATTGGGGCTGTTACTCCGGTGTACTGTGGGAGCCACTAGAGGGAATAAAAGGGGGTTTCAGTGTCCCAGAGGACTATGACCAAGTTAGTCTAACCACTACAAACCCTGACCTCTGGGTGGAGGCACCCGCCATAGGACCTAGGCCCCTCAACCTGTCCGTAGTCAAACAGGCAGGGGTAGTAGCCCTTGGGATAGCGCCACCTAGGGGTTACATGAATTTCTGTAACTTTGTTATTTTCATTGACATAAAGGGCTACTCCCCCGCCCCCTTTTTGCACCTTGGTCTCTTCTGAACAGTACGTAGCTGGGTACTGAAGTCTCCCAAGTGTGGTTACTGGTGAACCATGTCTCGCTAATGGCTACTATGTCCAGTTTAGCCTCTGTCATTGTTACCTGCAGGTTTGGGATCTTGTTTCCCAGACTGCGGGCATTTGTGTACATGATTTTCCATTTGCCAATTTTCAGTGCGTTAGTGGTTGGGTGAGGTCTGGCATTTCCTCTGCGCATCGTATGGGGAGCTAAACCTTTTTCCTTACCTGGTGATGCAAATGAACAACAAACAAGATGAACTCCTGTTTGATCACTAGCTGAGGGGGGAGGAGTGTTCTCCCTGTTTGATGTACCGGATGCTGCACCCCTCTCCCCATTGGCTAGTTTAAATATTCTGCAAAGACATTAAACTTCTGCCCCAATGCAATGACTCCACCCTTAGTCAGATGCAATCCATCAAATTTTAAAAACTTTCACTCCTAAAACTGTTGCCAGTTACCTACAAATTTGTGTCCTTTTTCCTGGCACCAGCCCTTGAGCCACATGTTTAGCTCCCCTAGCAACCCTTCTCTGACCTTCCGTCCATCTGCCCCCCCTTCTCCCCGACTGGCAGGCTCTCAGAGAAGGAGATGCCGGATGAAATGGATGACAGTTTGTCTCTCAGCCTGGTCAGGTGTTCCTTGTTCTCCACAACTGACCGGCTGGCAAGATTGTTAGTCCCTATGTGTACCAGGACATCAATGTTTTCTCCTGCTTCCTGCATGATTTTAGCAATGCAGTCGGTGTCTCTCCACACTGATGTACCTGGGAGACATCTGACCATTACCCCTGGCTGGAGGTAGGTATCAACTCCCCGAATCATGGAGTCTCCTATGATCAGAAGTGTTTTGGATTTCCTTTTTGCTTTTTTTTTGGTTTGGCCTTGTTTTGGGTGAATTTTGTAGAGCTAGCTCCTGTACAGCAGTGTCCTGTTCTACAGTGTCCTCTACCCCTTTGTTTGATTTTGGAGATAGAGGCAGATGCCTGTTTGTAGTTTTTATATGGTTTGTGGAGGTGATACATTGGAGAGCACTGAGTGATGGGGCACTCGATTTGCCCCTCGTAACCACCTGCCAACCTCCCGGACCAACTGTCCTCTGCGGTCGAGGTGCTTCAGTTGGATGTTGGGGAAATGGCAGGTGGCTCTTATAATATATTTCCTCCTGAATGTGCGATTTGAGGTGTGCAGTCTCTGCCCATACTGCCTGGAGCTGAGCCCTTAGGTCTCCAGTGGTCCAGCATGTAAGACTAAGTCCTAAATCCTGTATAAATACCCTTTTGAAAAGTGTCCCGCAGGGCCTGCAGTTAATAATATCCATTCCAGCTGAGCTGTCGAGTTTATAACCTGGTCTGAGTGATTAGAAGGAGGAAAATGAAAGCAAAAGTAAGATTTTTTTTTGTTTCTTTTTGGTTTTGTATAACTTCTTGTAACAAGTTAAATTACTTGTGCCCCTGTAAGTGAGGTCATTGTGTGGATACCCCTCTGTTCCTCCCCTTCCTGCTTAGCTACAAGAAATGTCATGACTGTGCTACTGTATAAAAGGACTGTAGTATGGGGTGGTTGGGGATGAAGGTGGGTGACTGGACCCTTCCCCTGCTGAAAAGGAAGAACCATGGATGAAAGAAACAAGGAGGTAACAGCAGAAACAATCAACCAACAACAAAAGCAGTAGCCCTGAAAGCTTAGCCTAATGATAGATAAAACTGTAAACCCTGTATGCACCACCTGTAGCAATTTCATAGAGGATATACCGTGCAAAAAACACTTTGCTACGCGGTGGTGTCTTGACCTCACAGCAACTCTCTGGTGCTGTTAGCAATGCAATGGTATGCAATGATGTATCACATAATTTGTCAAGTAATGGTCCACATCAGTTTTCATGTTGTGCGACTCCTCATGTACCCCGGCGTATACTGTGGGTGTTGTGTCGCTAGTACTGTGTTTCTGGTGCTGGCAGTTTATGTGCAACTGTGACAGTGTACAGGGGTACATAATTTTGAATATTGTTCCAGGGTTCCTGTTTGGTGTGCCTTCTATCAATTTTTTCTTATATTTGCTCCACCATCTGGAAATACAGCATTGTAAGGCATGTCACCCTAACCTGTTCAGTACCAGGATGCCTGTCACAGTCAGGAATACATGACAACAGTCCTTTTCCTACTAAGCTCCCTAGCTGGAAGTCTACTTCTTCAATACAATCATCTTTCCATGAGTGACCATGTGTTTGTGAGTTTGTATACCTGTGTGTGACTGTGATTCTGTGTGTGTGTGTGATTATCATAGTGTGTGTGTTTCAATGTGTGCGTGTGTGTGTGTAAGTGAATCACATAGTGTGTGTGTGTTTGAATATGTATGTGTGTGTGTGTCACATGGTGTGCGTGTCATTGTGTGTCTGTATATGTGTGGGTCTCTGAATGTGTGTGTGTGTGTGTCTCTCTCTTTTTCACTGCGTGTGTCTGTGTTTTCATGTGCGCACTTGGTGGCGTGTCTTTGCTGTCATTGTGTAACTTTTCTGTTCACTTTACATGCTCAGTTTACTACCTTAATACTTTGTTTTTACGGCGGTGTGGGCAGAGCCATGCTGACGTATTGCCATGATGTAGGAGAGAAAAATGAGTGTGGTACAGGAATGTGAAGTAGTTGTCCCATGTTTGGTGTTTCGATTAGTGCTGAGGCACAAATCTCTGCCTCTTAAAGCAGCAGTTCTACATAAAAAAAAGTCATTACCACATAGATGTCTTTCTTCTGATCTGTTGAGCACGCAACTGTTTAGAATTTTGTTGTGCAGTGCAGCGTTTGAGCCCAGTTTCTTCTTTGTTTTTGTTTACATTTGTAAGCCTGCCATGTTGTTCCCCAGATCTGTGCTCTGCTTTGTTTACAATTGGTTACGGTTTCTGTGTGTGTGTGGTAAATACTCCCTTCGGTGCTGCTCTGTCAAGTCCTTCAAGACTGTATCTAAAGTCAGTGGTGAATGGGTTAATTTACAAAGGTGGGGGGGGTTTGCTTACTTCAGTTCTCCCATGTCATAGGCATTCATTGTCATGGTATTTCCAGGCAGCAACTGTGGTTTAAGAGCATTTGAAATGTAAAAAATACACTTTGCACAAATCAAGGCTATTAACATAGAAACATAGAAACATAGACTTTTGATGCAGATAAGGACCACTTGGCCCACCCAGTCTGCCCATTTCCCTACCTATTGGATAAGCTGCAGATTCTAGTTAACCAACAGCCTACTTCCTGAAACCCCCCCCACTATAATTGCCTTATGTCTGTCCCATGCATGTTTGAATTCCCCCACTGTTTTAGACCCCACAACCTCTCCAGGAAGGCGGTTCCACCGTCCACCACTCTCTCCATGAAAAAGAATTTCCTCACATTACCCCTGAGCCATCCCCTCTAACTTTAAATTGTGCCCTTGTTCTTATACATCTCTTTTCTGAAAAATGCTACCCTCCTGGACTTTGTTGATTCCCTTGAGGTACTTAAAAGTTTCTATCATGTCCCCCCGTCTCTCCTTTCATCAAGGGTATACATATTAAGCTCTCTCAGTCTCTCTTCATATGGTTTCTGATGTAGACCCTGCACCATTTTAGTTGCCCTCCTCTAGACTGCTTCCATCCTATGTCCTTGCATAGATGAGATCTCCAAAACTGCACGCAGTACTCCAGATGGGGTCTCACCAACTGTCTGTACAGAGGGATAACCACTTCCCTTTTTCTACTTGTGATGCCCCTCCTATGCATCCCAGTATCCCCCTGGCTCTCCTTACTGACTTCTCACATTGCTTACCCACCTTTAGGTCATCTGATATGACTACACCCAGATCCCTTTCCATTACTGTTGTCGTTAGTACCTCCCCTGCTATTGTGTACTCTTCTCCTGGATTTTTATTTCCCAGGTGCATTACTTTGCACTTCTTTGCATTGAATCTAAGTTGCTATATGTCTGACCATTCCTCCAACCTTGCCAAGTCCCTCCTGTAGCGTTTGTAAAAGAATTACAGTTAGTAAATTATCAATTCCAGATACTTAGAAAGGAAACGAATGGAGACGAGATTGATGGCGGAAGAATTTAATGATTATAGTAATAATCACAGCAAGAGGTTATAAGTGGTACATTCTTCAAAATAACAGTGTGTGCAGGCTTGCTTATATAGTGCAAGACAGCATCATCATTTCCTATGGTTTTCTATGATTGGTTTAAAACAAGCACAAACATCAACTTATAAGGTAATACTCTTTTGGTATGTGTAGGATCTCATCCTTGGTCAGCACAAATACAGATAGTGTACATTTCATTACCATATATGGCTAGAACAGCTGTTACTACCAGTTACAAAGTCCAGGAGGAAGGAGATAAGTTTTCAACTCAAAACTGCACTAACAAGCACTTTGGCCTGTCCATATAAGGACAAGCACTACAGATTAGTTAAAGGGAATTTGGACTTTACCCTGTGTTCCTGCTTGCAGTCACGTAGGCCAAATGTTTGCTATTACTTACATGGTCAGCACAAATGTCAAAAGACACTTTAATATTGCAACTGTGGCTTAGTTTGTCTTGTGGCTTCACAAGCTTTATATGATCCAATTATATAGGCCAACATTTGTTACACAGACACATAATATTTCAGACCGAAATGAGGTTAGGCTGCAATATAGGGACAAACTTCTTTATCCCTTGTTACAAGCCCCCCTTGTCCTATATTGCCTAATTATTATTTGTGCAACAATGCAGCTCCTCGGAGCATGTACATCTCACTGCGTACTTTACAAATAGTAAGTCTTAAGCGACACAGGCCTATAATTACCAAGAACACTAAGACCACTTGCAACACAAGTAAAGCTTTAAAGGACAGAACTCCTAAGGGCCCCCCTGCATAGCTATAAATTAAGTGCTCATTATCACTCTCACTGAGCAATTCATTTACAACTGCTTATGCCTTATGGGCAGTATTTTGGATTTGTATCAAATGAGTATCTTTTCGATTTAAAGTGACTGCGTTAGAGACAGGGAGTAGTACAGCTCCAAATGATGGCCATACTTGTTAATATCCTTATGCCTGGTATGGGGTATCAAATGTCACATTATAACTCTTATCCTCCAGGTTGGTAATAGGGTGCAACACCTTGTCACCAATATATCGTTATGTTTGAATAATACAAAAGTTTGGGTTGTAAATGGTACACATTTGTCCTTCATAAAATAAGATGGGTGTATTTGTAACAACACAGTATTGGTTAGTACCATTATAGGTTACAACTACTTGTGGGGTATACCATCGTTTAACTGGATAGGGCACCAGAGCAGTATTGTTTTAGCTTGACCCATAGAATTTCCCCACAGATGGGTTGCGTTTGTGACATGATCACACTGGCATATCCATTGATGATTTATTTATTTCCTCACAGCAATGTAAGTTTGGCACTACCCATGACCCATCATTGCTGCGTACTAGGATCTCTGGGGGCGAGACTCGATATGCATAATACTGGCCTTGTAAATGCCCTACGGAGTGTACTTTTACTATTTGGGAGTACACCTCCTTGTTATACTCAACTTGAGGTAGTCTTACCACGAGGGACACCCTCATGGTGCAACTAAGCGTACTGTTGGGTCTAAACACTTGTGGTTTAACATATACTTTGGTTACCTTGCGAATCCACCACATGGGTGGGGCTCGAGCTTTAATACAAAAAGTTATACACTTACTATCATTAACATTAAGGCAATCTGGACAATACCACAATTTTAGCTGTGCATCAGAAATTTGATTAGGCAATTGATTATTAGTAATCTCCTGTAACAGTTGACTAACTTGGGTTAAAACATAAGATCCATAAGCACTACACACTATAGCTTTATTTATGGTGTTATTAAAAACTTCTTCTTTATGCTCAGCCACAACTTCATTAATTTTGTGCTCCACCTCTTTAAACAGGCGGCCCACCTCATGTATATTATACACAGATAAACGCTCTTCCATTGCCAAACCTTGCTGGCCTAATGTAAGTGGTAGCAAGACTCTCTCCCCTGTATTAGTATTAAACTGGTCTTGGTACCCTTTAATGGCTTCTAGGTCTGCCCTGCTCCATATACTCATTCCTGATCCAAAAAGTCCAGCCAGATCTCCCCATAGATCTCGTTTCTTTCTAGTATTACTAACCCTTTCTTTACTAATAAGAGGGGCCATCATACTCCCTGTTTTGGCATGGAGGCACTTAACATGTCAGTGTAACATGGTGGCATAAAACTTTGACACACCAGTGTCTGCACAACTTCTGTTAACATTTATATTCCAGCTAGAAATCTAGATTTATATGCACTCTACTGTACTTTACATTATTTACAAGCATTTGATCAATAGGTGTTGATGTAAGCCCACTCTCTGGCCCTGTCGTCACATTTGGGCATTCGGTTGGTGTTACAGTTAAGTATATGGCATCTGAGACTGCAAAACGTAATGAGTTGTTTACACTAGCATAGTTACAAACACTATTGTTACTTCAAAGACAGTAGGATAAAGTTAACACATAAACACCATTGTCCTTTGGTGTGGCCCTGTTTATAACAAGAGACACATTTTTCTGTTTCCAGTCCATGTAGCTTTGCTGTGATCCAATCTTGAGCTCTGACGCACAGCTGGACCAGCTGTTAAGTATGTCCACACACCAATTTGTAGATATAAAAGTACGGTTATTTTTAGTCCAGGTGGCTTTCCATGCTCGTGTCATGTAGGCGTTTGTATCAACAGGGTCCCAGTTCCAACTGACTAACAAAGTAATGGACTGTTCATACTCACATGTGACATTTTTCTGTTTCACACTGATGTACAGGCTGAGGATTATAGAAAATCTTATGGCTGTCACCAGGCCGATGATAATGATGCCTTGTGTCTTCATGGCTATAAACATCAAGTGTAGTATTTTAATTTTCAACCAGCTTTGTTTGACACTTTTTTACACTGATCAACATGTACCCAGAATTCTTGTTTCCTTCCTCCAGCCCCTTTCTTGCCACTTACTTTAACCACATATACCGTACTCTCACCCAACCTTTTACACACTTGGTACAGTCCTAACCAATTAGTATCCTTCTAAGGATTTTTTTGCTCCCAATTTCGTACCATTACTACATCTCCCTCCTCTATAGGTAGCCCCCATCCTGCCACCGGCTGTCTACCCTGTTTATTTTGCTCATGTGCCACAGCCATATTTCTGGCAGCAAAGGTTAAATATTTGTCTAGTTGATACTGTATTGCCTTTAAAAACTGCTCATGTTTGACCTTATGTTGGGTAGCCGAGCCTGGTGGGGGTACATCCTGTGGGTGAACCAACTTCATTTTCCTTCCTGTCATCAACTCATAAGGGGTTAATCCTGTACTAGCTTGGACTGTCCCTCTAATGGCCATCAAAATCCCTGGGAGGTGTGTAACCCAGTCCTTTCCTTCATCCAACACTGCCTTTTTAAGGGCATTTTTCAGGGTTCGATTTAGTCTTTCCACTATCCCTGAGGCCTGAGGCCTATATGGCAAATGTAATTGCTGCTGAACTCCTATTATCTTACACATCTCCTGCATCACTTGGTTTACGAAATGAGTTCCTCTGTCAGATTCTATGATATTAGGAAATCCCCACCTAGCACAAACTTGCGTATATAAAATTCGAGCTGTTGTTATAGCATTGGCACTCTTAACTGGGAACGCCTCTACCCATTTTGAAAACATATCTATCACTACCAGCATATACTTATATCTCCCCTTTGTGGTGGGCAACGGCCCAACGTAATCAATTTGTAATGCATCCCAAGGTCCTTCTACTAACGGTAATCACTGTAGGAGGTATTTTTCTCGCTTGGGGTCCTGCTGGAGGCATATTAAGCATGTCTGTAATACTGATCGGACAGTTTTAGATATGTTGGGACAGTAATATTTACCTTTGATAATTTGGCAGGTTTTATCTTGTCCTGGGTGTCCCGCCCACTGATGGTTTTCTAGTACAATGTCCTTTTGTAAAGAGTCAGGCACTACCCTCTTTGGGATTTTTGGGGTTTCTTGAACTATTTTCTTAGTTCTTTTGGTCTTATTCCCCACTTCCTTCCAATTCTCTCTGTCTCATTCTAATTCTTGTTCTTCCTCCACTACCCATTCTTCCTTGGTGGTTTTAGTTTTATCGTCAGTTTTCGAAGTGGATGGGCTGCTGCTAGCAGAGCTGCCCTCCTCCGTGGCTTTGCGGATCTCTTCATCCTCGTCTAATGCTGCCTGTACCTTTTTAGCTTTGTTTTCGCAACTTTCCTCTTGTTTTTTATGCCTCTCGGCTTCTTCCTTATGCCCAATCTTTTTGGCATTCTCCTTTTTTAACTTATGTTTTAGTTGTTTAGTAGTTAACACCAGCAAGTACTACTCCTGTTAATGTCGGGTTGCAGCTGACATGGCTCCCTCAGCTGCGGTCATTCCCCATGTGCTTACAGGTGCCATTTGAATGGTTACTGTCCCACACCTTTTTCCAGTATGGAGCTCATCTAACTCATCTTGCTTTCCCTGTAACTCCTGGATCTTACTTGCAGCATCCTGGAGTTCAGTGTACAGGCGCCTAGTCTCACTAGCATGCTCTTGTGACTGTTGGTCTAACTTAATTTGTAGGAGGGCATGATCCCTGTTTAACAGACACAGATCCCCTTGTGCTTTTATTAGCTGTTCCCTAAAATTAATACACTGGTGCTCTAACTCTTGATGTTGATCTATTGGGACGCTATCTTTATACTTTAATGTCAGCTCTTCTAGCTGTTGCTGCAATTTAGCATTTTGATCCCTTTTGTCCCTCAACTGAGCTATTTCTTTATTTCGGTGACACACAATAGTCTGATTATACTGCCACAGCCCTTGCAATGCATTTGCAAAAATTTCCTTTTCATTTTTTACTCTCTCATTACGAAGGGATACTTGCTGAGTAAAATACAATTGTGCCTGTTGATCACCGGGCACCGGTTCGTATCCCCCCTTTAGGTGTTTTCCTAGAAAATGACCTATTATTGTTTCCATACTCATTCTTCTTATCTTTTTGCCTGCCTAGCCTTCACAGCCGGGCTCACCCATGCACTGCTGCCCTGGTCCGTCTGGCTATGTCTTACGGCTCCCTTGTGAGGTCCGGCTTGCAAGTCCCAGTACCTTCACTTACCTACTCTGCCCCATGAGTTCCTACAGAGTTAAGCATTGCTTTTTATTTAAATAAATCGAAAAGCATACGTCACCTGATTGTCAAGTGGCTGTGACCGTCTGTGTGTACCTTCTTCTCTCGCTTTGAGCCAGCAGCACCACATCTCTGAGCGTCGTCACCCTGCTATGGGGCTCGCAAGCTAACCGACCAGCAGTTAGGCGGCCTCCTCACATGCAGCACCAGCGATCTGAGTCTTAAGGCACAATTGTAGCGTTTGCAAAAAAATTACAGTTAGTAAATTATCAATTCCAGATACTTAGAAAGGAAACGAACGGAGACGAGACTGATGGCGGAAGAATTTAATGATTATAGTAATAATCACAGTGAGAGGTTACAAGTGGTACATTCTTCAAAATAACAGTGTGTGCAGGCTTGCTTATATAGTGCAAGGCAGCAGCATCATTTCCTATGGTTTTCTATAATTGGTTTAAAACAAGCACAAACATCAACTTATAAGGTAATACTCTTTTGGTATGTGTAGGATCTCATCCTTGGTCAGCACAAATACAGATAGTGTACATTTCATTACCATATATAGCTAGCAACAGCTGTTACTACCAGTTACCAAAGTCCAGGAGGGAGAGAGAAGTTTTCAACTCAAAACTGCACTAACAAGCACTTTGGCCTGTCCATATAAGTACAAGCATTACAGATTAGTTAAAAGGGGAACTTGGACTTTACCCTGTGTTCCTGCTTGCAGTCACATAGGCCAAATGTTTGCTATTACTTACATGGTCAGCACAAATGTCAAAAGACACTTTAATATTGCAACTGTGGCTTAGTTTGTCTTGTGGCTTCACAAGCTTTATATGATCCAATTATATAGGCCAACATTTGTTACACAGACACATAATATTTCAGACCGAAATGAGGTTAGGCTGCAATATAGGGACAAACTTCTTTATCCCTTGTTACACCTTCTCATCCTTTCTACCCCCCCTTGTGTATCAACTCTGTTACAGATCTTTGTGTCATCCGCAAAGAGGCATATCTTTCCTTCCAGACCCTCCGCAATGTCACCTATAAAGACGTTAAAGAGGACTGGATCCAGTACTGAGCCCTGAGGTACTCCACTAGTAACTCCCCTTTCTTCCGAATGTGTTCCATTCACTATTACCTTCTATGTCCTGTTGTGCAGCCAGTTTGCTACCCAGGCTACCACCCTGGGTCCCACTCCCAGGCTGGCTAACTTGATTATTAATCTTTTGTCCGGGACTGTGTCAAATGCCTTGCTAAAGTCTAGGTAGGCCATATCCACAGCCTCTCCCTGGTCTATTACTTTGGTCACCCAGTCAAAGAAATCGATTAGATTCATCTGACTTGACCTTCCTGCTGTGAATCCATGCTGCTTTGGGTCCTGTGCCTGCTGGCCTCTAGGTAGTCAACAATTCTTTCCTTCAGAGTGTTTACATCATTTCCCCCACTGAGGTCAAACTAACAGGTCTGTAGTTTCCTGCTTCTGCCTTGCTCCCACTTTTGTGAAGGGGAATCACATCTGCCCTCCTCCAGTCCTCAGGTACCACCCATCTTCCCATGATTTGTTAAAAAGTGTGGTTAGTGGTGTCACTAGGTCCTCCCTTAGCTCTTTTAGGATTCTAGGGTGAATCCCATCAGGCCCCATTGCTTTGTCCACCTTGAGTTTTAGGAGTTCTTTCAGACTGTTTCTTCTGTAAATGGACTGGTGTCAACCCCACTATCCAGAGTGCTTCTACTGTTTGGTTTAGGTAACTCCTCCTCTTCTTCTTTTGTGAATACTGAGCAAAAGTATTCATTCAGTATCTCTGCCTTTTCACTGTCTCCCTCTGCCCACCTCCCCTCTCCTTTATTAATCTTCACTATCCCTCCCTTAACCTTTCTATGCTCCCTAATGTACCTATAAAAGGTTTTATCCCCCTTCTTAACTGAGTTGGCTATCTTTTCCTCGGTTTGGGCCTTTGCTTTTCTGACTGCCTTCCCCACTTCTTTCTGCTTTAATTGATACAGTTCCCTGTCGTGCTCCATCTGTGATTCCTTATACTTTTTTGAATGCAGTTTTTCTCCTTAACCTTCCTGACACCTCTTTTGAGAGCCATAGTGGTTTTATTCCATTTGTTTTCTTTTATTTGTTTCACACAAAGGCTTGTTGCCTCCATGATGGCAGTTTGATTTTCTCCATTGTCCTTCCACCCTTTTCTAGCCATTTGCTAATGCATTCCTCAGGTATTCACCCATTATGCCAAAGTCAGCCCTTCTAAAGTCAGTATCCTTGTCTTTGTATGGCTTGTCTCCATGGTTGTGTTTATTGTAGGCACACTGTGCAGTGGTCACTTGTTCCCAGATGTCTACTGACTTCTAAATTTGTGATCCTCTCTCCATTTGAGAGTACCAGGTCTAATATTGCTCCCTCCCGAGTGTGTTCCACCACTAGCTGTCTAAGGCATGCTCCCTGTAGGGCATCAAGAATGACCCTGCTCTTGGATGTGGATGCAGTCCATGTTGCCCAGTTAACATCTGGCATATTCAGATCCCCATCAACAGTATCTCCCCTTTTTCAGCCATTTTGAGAATGCCCTCTATCATTTTCTTGTCCATTTCCTCCCCTTGAGATGGGGGTCTGTATACAACCCCTGTGCGGATTGTGATGCCATTCCCTGTCTCTAAGGTGACCCAGAGTTCCTCTTGTCCTCCCCCTTTACTTTTTAGTTCTGTAGCTTTGATCCCTTCTCTTATGTAGAGAGCTACTCCACCTCCACTTTTAGTACTACACTCTATTAGTACTACACACTGTGCGAGTAGTGTGACAGGACTGTTTTAAGTCTTTGAAACAACATAAAATAAAAATAGGAAGCATTGAAAATATTATAGACAAGAAACCATTTAAAACCTTATGATTTCAGAGCTTCTGCGAAAAAGAGCTTTTGAGTGCTATCCAAGAATGAGCGGGTTGTTTTACAAGTGCCTCATTTGCATATACAATGAGAGTGGCTTGAACAGTTAACTTGTTTTACTGTCTCAGAATCTTGCTATGTGTTACAACAGAAAAAAAAAACAAGCATTTATCAATGCCGAATGTTTGCTTGCTGGCATTAGCAGTGGAGGTGCGGGAGGTAGACAGATGCAGTATAGGAATGGCATTGAAATATTGAACTGACACCAATTCAACCCTCACTCTGCAGAGATGGACAGGCATTGGGGTGTGCCTTTGGGTCGTCACCCATCAAGGTCATGACATTTCACCTCACCCTACCCTTCAGGCACTGACAACTGTCGAGGTGTGCATTGGGGTGTTTTGCCTTTACATTCACCTCCTTCCATAAGGAAATATGCTGAAATGGGTGCAGTTTAGGAGAATGGGGTGAACTGTAGGGGCAAAGGGTCCAAGGTGCATCTTGATGCCTGTGGGGGTGAAATGGCATCAGCATTACTGTCGACAATGCCAAGACGTCTGTCAGTCCCTACAAGGTAGGGCATTATGGTCAAAAACCCTAATGCCCTGGGATTTTTTTGGTATTTTTACTCCAAGTTTTCCACATGGGTTTTTTGTGACCCAACCGCATGAACAGTGACACTATCATTTTTTTACATGAAAGGTGATTTTGCAGAGCGACTGCGCCACTTGGCGCCACAGGTGCAAAAACACATTTTGAACAGGATGTAAAAAGTGACAGGTATACTGTTCATGAGGAAGTGTTAAAAATGGCATTGTTGAAAATATGGAGTGAAAATATACAAAAACTGGTGAAGTCACGAGCGTGCGTAGGAGCTGCGCAATGTATACCCATAATGTAAGTAGTTTGTGGATTTTTTACAGCAGATTTTCAACATAGGCATTTTTGCACCTCCGCTCATGAACAGTGTCACTGTAATTTTTGTACTCTATCCCGAACACTAAATTCCCACAGTGACCGCGCTATTCTGCGCTGGAAGTGTGAAAACACATTTTGGCCAGGGTGTGAAAAATGACAGCTGTACTGTTCATAAGAAGGTGTGGAAAAATGTTAATGTTGAAAATCTCGACTGAAAATATTAAACATTTGTGAACCTATGAGGGTGCATGGAAATTGCACAATGCACGCTCGTGACAGAGTCATTTTATGGGCTTTTGTCACCAAATATTCAACATAGCCATTTTACCACCTCTGCTCATGACCAGTGTCATTGTGATTTTCTTAATGTGTCCCAAACATTGATTTCGCACACCGATCATGCTAATGTGCACTACATGTGCGAAAACACATTTTGGGCATGATAGGAAAATTGATAGCTATACTGTTCATAAGGAGGCGTGGTAAAATTGCAATGTTGAAAATCTGGACTGAAAACATTAAACATTCTCAAAGTTACAAGCGTGTGTAGGAACTGCGCAATGCACCCTCATAAAATAGTCATTTTGACGAAATTTTTCACCAAATTTTCAACATTGGGTTTTTGGGGGCCTAACTCATGAACTGTGACACTGTTGTTTCATTACTTAGTCCCGAAAGGTGGTTCCATGCAGTGACTGGGAAATCACCTTTAGGGACCCACATAACTAAAATGACAGTGACTGAATTCATGGTGGGTCTAAGAATATATTAAAAATTTGGTGAAAGAATTCCCAAAATGGCTAGATGTGTACCAAAGTTGAAAAAAAAACTTTTATTGCATTATACAGCTTACCAGCATTTCTTCAGTTCGCGGTCGGATTTGAAGAGTGCAGATGTGTTCCAGGTCCAACGAAGATCATAGCGCCGGCCTCCAGAGAAAAGCATGGGGTGGGGGTGTGTGGGGAGGTGGATGCGTAGAGGGTGGGTGAGGGTTGGTGAGGGGTGCGAGACAGTCAACAAGGGACTGTTTTTTTTTTTTTTAACAGGTGTTTCTGTTTCTTTAGGCTACGTGGGACTTTTGCCACGGTGGGGTGGGCTCCCAGCATGGCAGATGGAAGTTTTTTTTGGGGGTGGGAGCCAGTGGAGCTGACAGGGGATTGGGCACCCCCGTCAGCCATTCGGATTTCTGCCAAGCTGGAGTGGGCTCCCAGTGTGGCACATGGAACTCTGGTTTTGGGGGGTACAAACTGTACAGTGGAGCTGACGGGGGATTGGGCACCCCCAGTCAGCCATATGGACTTTTGCCATGCTGGGGTGGGCTCCCAGAATGGCACTGGAAGTCTGTTGGGGGCAGTGAAGCGCCACGGATTGGGCAACCTCACGTTATACGGGTAAAAGGGGTGGAGGAAGGAGCTCATTGGGTGGCTACAGCGTTTCTACTTGGGAGGGGAGAGAGATAAAACGGAGCTGTCTATGACAGCTATACAGATGCAGTGCAGAGTGTAGGCACTTTGCGTGCTGCTGGCGGCAGTATGTAATTACCTGGCAACGTATGATGCCTACATGCCCACACCACTGCTGATTGCGCGTTTTTGTTTCAGCTGTACGCCACTGCATCTGAACGGCTGTCATAGACAGCTCCAACATTCATTGGCGTGGTACAGCTGCGCCTGCAAAAGGGAGCAGAGCACTGGAACTGGGGGAGGCACACCTATGAAAACTCATATGGTGGCACTATGTTTCTTGCACATGCGCGCAAGCAAACATAAAAATGACTGATCTTTTATTGACGAACTGGAAATAACTTATGTAATGTATGAAAAATATGTCAGAAATATCCGGTTCATGAATAAACTGGAGTCTTCTTCAAAACATCTGCTGGTAGCTACAAATAAGAAAGTGAAACACCTGGCTAAACATTAGTTTCATATGTACACTGTTAGGACTGAGAGACACAGTATACTGTATGTGTGTGTGTGTGGACACGCAACCAAAAGAGGACTTACAATTGTGCTGAAAGTGTGCCACTTAAGGGGTGGTGATAGTCAGTATTTTTTTACTGAAAGTGTGGTGCACTGCTTGGATATTTGGTCACACCCTGTATTTTATTTAATGTATATGGTACTGAGTTAAATGTGCATGTGGCAGTTACGGTGCTTTCAGAATGAAATTGAGGGGTACAGTCTCTTTCAGAATGATGTAACACAAAAGGGTTCAATCACATGTCGTGACCTTTGAACTGTGGTACAACAGCATATTAAAAGGTATGGAATTCTACACAGAACAACACTCTACAATACACCATACATTCATTGTGAATAAATGAGAAATAAGGTACTTGGTGCATAGAAAACAAAGGGTGGAGTACATGAAGGGGATACTGCAATGGTGAACACAAAAGCAGAAAGAAAACCGGGGAATGTCATTTCTGATGACCTAGAAGAAGCAAGCGGTGTGACAAAGCAGACTGGAGCACCAGTTGGATGTTGTTCTGCATAGGTGTCACCAGCGAGGAGTACGAGGTGTTCATATCACTGTGAAATTTAGTCATTGATGAATCCTCGACTAGTGTACTGTGTCCAGCTCAGGAGACCTGATCTCCGAATGGACATACACAGGTTACAGGCAGTCTAGTGGAGGGCAACTAAAATGATTTAGAAAATGGGTAAAGTAAATCCTCTCCCCTGATTGGCTGAGACACGTTTTTAGGTGGGCATCTATCAGACAATAGATGCCCACCTAAAAACGAGAGCCAGCCAACAGTGCCCCTTTACCCACTGTAGTATCCCAGCACCCACGCTGTTTACCAATTGGCCAATATGAAAAAACAATTTCAAACTCGGCGCCATTTTTCCATACAAGTTAGTGAGTGATTTCACACAATACAGTACATGCAACTTTCGCTATAATTAAATCAAAATCTAGCAGTTTAACGAGTGGTCCAAGCGCCAAAATCCACACACAAGTTGAAAATTACAAACTAAACTAATCCGCTCAGCACAGCAGACCGCATGATTACAAATAACTGCAGTGCACTAACGAGACATCTGACGTAAGCTTAGCGGAGATACTCGGCTCCCATCTAGGCTCCATAGTTCAGCGTCACCTATCGAAGCCGAACACCAACATCGCTTTCATGTCATGTCACTTTTAAATTTTTACTGTACATGCTGCTGCCTGATTGCTGACAGACTTCACAGTAAAATTCTCCGAGAGCTGACCGTGCTGCTGTGTCCCTTCTTTCTCCCCATTCGAGCTCCTGGTCCCAAAACAGTTTTTTAAAAAACAAATGAAAACAGTTTATGTAGCGAGATCGCAACCTAATTTCATCTGCTCAGTGTCGCCCCCGCCTATATTTCCAGCACCAGCCAAAGCTTTCTTTTAAATAAAAATAAACTCTTTCCCATTTTACCAGTCTCCCCTCACTCCCCGAGCCAGCAGTTCTGCTCAGTTTGCCGACGGCGCTTTGACATGCTCGGGTCTTCAATTTGCCGGCGCTTGACATGCTCAGTCTTCTCATCCCAATTGTAACAGCTCCCAGTTTGAAAGTAAAGTGTACTGCCACTGGAGGGGTGACACAAAGCTATCAGAGGTGTCTGTGTAACAGAAATAGTCTTTCCATTTTATCGCGGCAGCAAACGAGCAGCTCCTGTGTGTGTGTGGGGGAGGTAACCATGACGACCAGCAAACAACAACAACAAAAAAAACATTCAAATCCATGTGGAGGAACTTTTTTATTACAATATTCATATTAAACTAATGTTATACTTAATTTGTTATTAAACTTATAGTTTTTACAGTGCCCATTTTCTAAGCGCAATAATACCCTCCAGGGTGGGCGGTATTGTGCTATACCGGACCTTCCAGGGGCTATAAGGCCCTCCGCCTGTGGCGTCGGGCCTCATTACACCCCTAGGCGGTCCGGTGTACTAATACCGCCTGACCATATTGGCTATTATCGTACGTGGCATGCTGTCACCACTAAACTTGCCCTGCATGAGGGAGTGCCTACAGGGCATGCCAGTGGTATGGGTGCCCCAAGGTTTTACATACTTGGGGATTAACATTACCACACTATGGAGGAACTTGGCTGAGGCAAACTATACACCCATAACAGCCTCCATCAGAGCAGAAACACTAAGATGGACTGAGCTACCCCTATCCCTGAAAGGCAGGGTAGATGCTGTACACATGTGTGTGCTGAATAAGATAGCATACTTCATGTGCAATGTACCAATCCCTACACAACCAAAACACACTTCTGAAAATCGTCCCATCACCGTGACCTCTACCGCGCTCTCAGCCTTCTTCCCCTACATTCCCGGCACACGCTTCATGGTGCTAAATTCATTTCTAAATTCTGGCTTGGTCCTCTCCCCTCATACATCTCCTCCTCTCTTGGCACCCCTACCCTCTCCCTTTATTCCCTGAGATCCCATGCTGACACTCACACTCCCTTGCAGAACCACTACCTCTGGTCAAAAAGCCTTCTGCTACCACCTGCCTAAAATGTGGAATGCTCTCCCTCCACAAATCCGTCGCTCCTCCTCCGTCTATTCCCTTGCCATTGTGTTGCACAACTACCTCACACCCTCTTGCACTTGCTCCTGACCCCCCTTCCTTATCTGTTTCCCTCTCTGTCTTTCCCTCCATCTCCCTCTCCCCCCCACTTGCACTTATACCTATAGACCAGCTTTTAAATAGGGGTGACTGGTTCCTACGTGCTCACCCTGCTGCATATTGCACTAGTGTACTGTCTGTATTTTATGCATTGTCAACCCTGCATCCTATGTACTGATTCTACTTCGTATGCTGCTCCTAAGATCTGCTTGTACTGATACTCTACCACAGCCTTTATTGTCTCCAAGTGCCTTGTTCCTGTTTTTATAACTCTATGTATAATTACACCACCTGTATGTATTTACCTGAACTTGTACTCTGTATATCTGTACTCTGTATATCCCATTTCCCTTCCCCCAGGATGTACTGTGAGACGAGCATTAAGTTGCTCAGTGTATCTTTCCTAGTGAAACAATTCAATAAATAAAATTAAAAAAAATCAAAAAAATGACAGCAGGGTTCATCTGGTAAGACAAAGTCCCAAGATTTGGAGAAAACTAGCTTACGAGTGCACTGGTCTGGGGGGAATGGGTCTCCCCTGGCTGCAGGGATATTTTCTAGCATATAGGGCTGCACAAGCAATCAGATGGTTTCTCCCTAAAACCCCAAATACCACTGTATGGGTGAATCTGGAAATGGACCTATCAGAATCCAAATGACTGGGGAACCTACTGAGCAAAGGGGGACACTCAAAGGGCCATCTTCCTCCTATTATCCGAGAGACAAGAGAAGCCTGGCACAGGTGCAAACATCTCACTCAATGTCCAGCCCCCTCATGGGCAAAAGATACACAGTACAGCCCCTTATGGGGCAACCCAGATGTGCTAGTGGGGGGCAAACCATAAACTGGCACTCTTGGCAGCAGGCAGGCATCTGTATAATAGCAGGTCTTTATGCACGGGACTCTGAAGCCATGATGTCCTTCCTGCAAAGGCAGGCACAGTATCTACTACCCAAAACAGACTTCTGGAGATTTCTCCAGCTCAGGAATGTAGTCAAGACCCTCAGAGCCACAGCACCCACAGGAGATGGGTGGAAATAGCTGACCACCATGTTTAAACAAGGTGAAGTAAAGGGCATTGCAGGCAAGATGTATGGTATGCTTAGGGACTCCCTACCAGATACCACAATTAAGTGTAAGGTGCATTGAGAGCAGGACCTACAAATAAAGATAACAGACATTGAAGGGTGGCAATACCACAAGGTTGCCCATCTGGTCTACAGGGACTCTAGGAACCAGCTTATGCACCTTAAGGTACTGCTGGGATGGTACCGAACCCTGGAAACACTCCAAAAGACGGGGCCCATCCCCCATTCCACATGCTGGAGGTGGCAGGCCCCACAGGCCAATCTGCTGCACACACTATGGCAGTGTTCCATACTGGTGCCCTTCTGGACAAAAGTAATTTTGGATTGCTTCAAGATCCTGCAAACAAAAGGCTCTGCTGCCCCAACCGTTAGCCTCTTGGACAATACCTCAAAGGTGTCAAACTGTTCCAACCAATCCAAAAAATGGCTCATTGTAGTGCTACTGAAAGCCAAACGGACTATCCTGATGAGGTGGTGCCAGAATCTACCTCCCTCTCTTCTTATGTGCTTAGTTAGCACATTTTGAATGGTTGACATACACCACCATCAATCACTCACAGGTTTACAACAAGAAATGGTGCCTTTATCTCAGTGCACACCTATGCTCTACCCCAACCCACCCCATTTTATGACGACCCACCATTCTGACCGAGACAACAGTCTTACTTCACATTAAGCTTCCATCCGAACTGGTTCACTGCAGTCCTTATAGGATGAAAGGTCTTAGAAAGGGGTCACTCTTAATACAGGATCAGCCCACCCCCCCCCACCAGATGGGTCAGCAATGGCTGGTAATATTCAGGATTTTGCTCAGTTCCCTTCTGTAAAGGTTCAACAAGATGAGCCCACGCCACTTCCAGGCTGATGTATACCCAGGCTGCACACTTCTTTATCGACTCGGGGCTAGAGGGTATGGTTCACCATGCAATAGTTGATGTTCTTACTTATTATGGTTCATATAGTAAGTGATTAATCACTCCAATGTAGAGTTCTACTTAGTGTTAAATTCCTTCAGTGCATGCCTATATTTACAAACAGTGGATCTATAAGCAAAAGTTAAGTATACAACTGTTACCTACCGCATTTGAAGCCAAGTCATCTCTGCTTCATGTACTGTATGTTCCATTGTTGAAAAATCATTATAAAATCTTATATGATAAAAAAAATGGCGCAGTGACTGTAACATATAGAATAATGGATGGGGAAGTGTGCGTTATGAGACTTTAATGGTCGTCTGGGGTGTGGGATGCTACATAAACCCAGAGGGCAAAGCCTGAAGGGGTTATTAAAGCATCCCACACTGAGGGCGACCATTGCATTTGAGTAGGAAACTTCTCCACCTTTTATAGTTTATAATTGCTGATCAGCAATTTTTTCTGTGCATTTCGTATTGCTGTGTCTCACTCATGTGTCAGTCACACACACACACACATACACACACACACACACACACAGACACACTATCTTTGTCTCCTTCGCTTTTTTTTTCTTGTAAAGCTTTTCTATTTAATCTGGCATTTATTTTTTCACTTGCAGACTTGCAGAGCTGGGCATTTGGATTGCAAACGCAATCGGGCATACCTCAGGCACTTCAGCCTCTGAGCCGTTCCTGGTTCCCACTGGTAGTTGTTGTCTACTTCGGGTTTCGAATGACAGGATCAACCAGATAGATTTTTTTTTGTTTGTAGATGTTGAGCTGGTTAAAATAAAAGAAACCGATGATGACTGTTAGTCTGGCGGCTCCTCGATACGCGGGATAAGGAGCCACCATGTTTCTGAAACTGTTTACCCCACCCAGTAGTAGAGCAACAGCCAATCAGGGAGTGGCTGTTTTTTGAGTGTCTCAGCTTGTACTCACCATTATAACTCGTGGGTTATAATGGCTAATTATAACTCGGTTGGCCTACGTAAAAAATTGCTGACCAGTTATTATAAAATAATTATGACCAGAGACTAAAGTATCTCATTATATACACTCTGGAGGTGACTATGGATACAATGCGGTATGATATGAAAAGATAGGGACTTTCAAATACCTCACAGGTATAAATAAGGTTCAAGAGGGAACCATACTCTGATTAAAAGGTGTCCCAGAACAAGGGGTCATGATATGAAGCTGGGGGAGGGCAGTCCTAGGCAAAATGTGTGAAAGTCCTTCTTCTCTAATAGGGCGGTGAATGCACTGAACATCCTCAAAGCAGAGGTGGTAGGGTCAGAAGTGACACTGGCATTCACGAATGCATAAGAGATGCATAATGGTGATAAAGCCGGCAAATAAGTAGGGTCCGTTGCATCACAGCAGGTGGGGGAAACAGGCTGTCTAGGTGGGGAAAGACAGCCTTATCTACCAAGAACTGATATACAGTGTATAACAGAGAATTGCTCTGCATAGAATTCCATCCCTTTCAAAATGTTGTTGTAACACACTTCAAAGGTCATTGAATGTGATTGTACCTTTCTGTGGTACAATAGCATTATGGAACCTGTACAGACTGCATACAACAGTTTCATTCTAAAAGCCAAAGAACTGCAGTGTGCACATATCATATAACTGTAACATTGCACATTTCACATAACTGTAACATGACCTATTGTTACAGGACATTGATACCTTGCCTGTATTTATGTATTTATATGTATTGTATAATACCCACTTTGTTTGTTGTATCTTGCATTGTGTGCTTGTATTATTATTTGTCCACCTCTGTATGTTGCTTGACTGTACTGGATTCTGTACTTGCTTATGTATGATTCACTGCTGCTGTTCTCTGAATTTTTCCATTGACTGTGCCAGTCTCTGGTCCATGCCATGCCTGAAAAAGGTCTTTGGACCAGTGCACCAACCCGGTTAACAAATGAATAAAAAAATACTATACACTATAAAAACATAGGGTGAACAATTTCATTCACAAACAGTGCATTATGCCACCTCATGATTCTGATTGCCATGGATCTCTTGAGTCAGTGCGGATATGCAAACCCCAGTTGACAACTTTCACATGGCACACTTCTCTGCTGTGAGCTCCATTTTCAAGAAGAACTTCATCACAGAAACTGGGTTAGGAACTGGCTGGGGGATAGGAAGCAGAGGGTGGTGGTTAATGATATCCAGTCTGAGGAAATGGAGGTGACCAGTTGGGTATCTCAGTGATCAGTCCTGGGGCCAGTCCTTTTCAATGTCTTCATTAGTGACATTGTAGAAGGGCTGGAAGGAAAGGGCTCTTAGCATATGACACCAAGATTTGCAATAGGGAAGACACTCCTGATGGGGTAGAGAAAATGAGGAGGTACCTAGAACAGCTGGAAAATGGTCCAAAGTGTGGCAACTGAGATTCAAGGTGAAGAAGTGCAAAGTCATGCACCTGGAGTGCAGAAACCCTGCAGAGAATTACAGGATGGGGGGGGGGGATTGCTGGCAGTCACTAGGGAAGAATGGTACTTGGGGATTATCATCTTGGATGACCTAACAGTGGCCAAACAATACACAAAGACTATAGGGAGAATCAGTGGCATGCTGGGTGCACTGAGGGGTATCACAAGCAGAAGAAGGCAGGTGGTGATACCACTATACAGAATGCTGGTGAGGTCTCATCTGGAATACCTTGTTCAGTTCTGTAACCACATCTTTGTAAAGGTGTAGAGAGGGTGGATGTGGTTCAGAGAATGGCAACTAAGCTGGTACAGGGCTTGCACTACAAGACATATGAGGAGACATTGAGGGACCTCAATATGTGTTCGCTGGAGGAGCGAAGACAACGTGGAGATATGATAGAGACCTTCAGGTATCTTACAGGCATAAATAAGGTGCAAGTGGGTGACTTATTTCAGTATAGAATGAGTACAATAACAAGGGGGCACAAAATGAGACTGGGTGGGAGGATAAAGGAAATATGAAGAAGTTATCTTCTTCACTGACAGGGTGTTGGATACATGGAATGGCCTGCCCCAAGAGGTGGTGGGAGAAAGCACAGTAGAGGAATTCAAGCATGCTTGGGATAAACATAAAAGAACCCTAGAAGTGGGAAGGAGAGGCTACGCTAATGCCCAAATAGGGTCACCAGCCGCTGTTACAGGTAAGAAAAAAGGGAAGACTAGATGGGGCTAGTGGTTCTTATCTGCCATTAGTTTTCTATGTTTCTATGTTTCTGACTTTCCCACATGAACTCCATGCTCTCCATGAGTGGTGTGAATGGCTTTATACTGCCAGGTTGGCTCTGACTAGTCTTTGTTTTGAACTGTGGTGCTGAGATGACATGTGTCACCAAACCAACTCTGGCTAATGTTATTTGTATTTATTATTTATTTATTAAATTTTGGTGACCGGGTAAGCCCACTGGGCCCCAGAGGTCCCTTTTTCAGGGGCTACCCGGGATTTTCATGGAACAGAAAGTGAAATAGTGAGCATGATTTACATGTGTTACAGGCAAGATACGGTATGGTTCAGCATAGTGAAGCAGTGAGCATGAATTACATGTTTTACCAGCAACATACAATCATGATGCATGAAAAGTAAATAGGGGGAGCTGCAAAGCTGATAGATAGTACTGGACCAACCAGAGTCAGGAGAGGTCAAGGGAAACCTTAAAAACTGAGGGGTGGTTATTACTGCATGTCAGGATCAATACAGAAATGTGTGTTTCTCTTCAATCACTGCTTAGGTTCCATTAATATTCAATCACTACTTACAGCCAGAACAGATGGGCCTAGCGATCCTTCTCTGCTGACACTTTCTATGTTTCTATGTTTGTATTATGCAAACTTTTTTCTCATGGATTCATGTATTGTTAGGTGCAGCTGTGGAAACTGTGTTGTCATGCCAACACAGCTGGAATGCCATTGCTGCAAAGAAATACCGCATGTTGTAGCTAAACTAAATGACATGCCGAATGTTATTGAAGACTCAGAGATCCCATCCTGCATCACAGAGCATCCGGGGTTTTGCAGATGTCTGTTTGAGCACATGGGTCTTGGAGACTGTACAGTCAGCATACAGGCAGTAACATAACAATGAAGGACTGCCAGACAATGAGTAAGATATTTCCTTTATTTCCCAACATACAAGCTAACTGTGATAGTGGAGTACAGGTGTGAAACACATATGATAGTGCACAGGCAGCAATGGTGCCAGTATGCTGTGTAGCAGACAAGTACCATTCTGCATAATAATGTCACATCACTACTTTTTACCATATGTGTTTCTTTTATCCCATGCTGAGTTACGGTGTCCTATCTCTGGCTATTGGCACAGGTATCCCTGTTGTTGTCACCCTGTGGTGTGACCTCAATCATCATGCACATTGCAATGTCAGCATAATTATGTGTTACTGATTTTTTTTAATTACTGTCAATGATGTCTTCATAGTACTCATCGGTCAACGTGCCAAGCACTTGTCCAACCTCAGAAATGTTGTCACATGGGTACGGCCACAACTATATCATTTCCACGTTAAACACCCTCTTTGTCTTTCACTGTTTCACTGATGACAGTGCAGAACAGTACATCAGGTCATGAACTGAATGACCACCCCCTGTTAAATCTCAATGTATGGCAGTTTGTGTTGTACGCCACACAACTGTCAGTATTGTATGTCTTCAATGCAGTGTGTTGAAACTTTCATCAAGACATCAATATGTACTGACCAATCCATGTTCATTTCTTCTTGTAGTTCCAAAATTTCTTTACCATCCCCCTTCCCTAGTCTGCCTGTGTGTTGTGGACACCATTGCCCAGTCAGCATGACATCTGCCGGCACTGCCTGACATCACCTCTGAAACTGTGTGTTCTTCAAACCACCCACCCAAATGCATGGCCGATATTCTGCATTGGTGGGTGGTAGTCTGTCACCCTTCCAATTAACGTATTTAGCTGTGCCACAGAGACCAAGTGTTGAATAGGCAGTGCCTCTCAGATGAGGGGTATGCTCGGAACATTGTGGTGGTGCAGAGCAAGGTCCTGCACATGACATGACTACCTCTGCTCGCTCTATGGTCACCATGACACAGAACCACCACTGTAGCCTCCAGTACAAGCGATGCTAACAGCATACAGTCATGAACTACCCTTGCTGGAGGAGGACGAGAGTTGTCTTTGCCAATTCGATGCTCCACCTACACGGTGGCCCACACATGGTGAAGCTATATCAACATGAATGGGGGAGCTGGCATGGTAGGATGTGATGCATACACGCCTCACACCTCAACACCACTACACCAATGTCATTGTGAAAACCTTACAGAAGCAGTAAACATCAGACCTGTGCATTCTCAGTCATAAGCACGCTGTCTCACAGCACACTCAGTAATTGTCACCACTGTGCCTTACATTGCCAATGTTTATCCTCCTCCTCCTCCTCCTCCTACAGTACACCCCTAACACTTTCAGTAGAACGTTACAGTGCATTGCATGTTACGTTGGCAAGACAGTACAGCACAGTTACTGCACAACAAGACTTACAACGTTGCCATCTCTGATACCAGTTGAGTATCACACTGAAGACTTACATATATCAAGTAATAATTACCAAGTAGTATTATGAATAATAAGCACATTCACAGGTTCTGCCGCCTCTGCCATTTCTTTCATTTATTTTTATTCTTTTCATAACTCTTTTTGAACGTTGTATATGTTGCCCTTATTTATAGTGTTCAAGACACACAACAGTAACGTTTGGATAAAGCAGGGAACACTTATTAATACACCCGCATTTTAACAATAAGAAAAGTAGTCTGACAATCACCATGATTTTTACTCAGTCATTTCAGCGTAACTGAATATGACATGTCTGTTACATTAAATTGGTTGACAACTGTGACTTCAGCTTTGACCAAACAATTATTTGAACGTAAAACTATTAACTGGCCAGGCATCTTGAACGGTGGTAACGACCATGGAAGTTAATGAGAAACTGTGAAAACTGGGGTTACATGTATACATTCTGTTATTGCTGTTAGCCATACACATTATGGACAAAGTGCTGGCACTAAAGTCACAAGCAGAAAATACAGCAACGACGTATGTTACATACATTGTAGAGGCATGGTGATGGGCAAATACTCAAGCCTTTCTACTACCACAACCCTCAACAACTGTATGTAAATGAAGAGTGCACTGTGTGATGTGCGGGGGGGGGGAGGCAGGAAAATCACAGTTTAAGGAATGAAGATGTACGATGTCAGAAATAATGACTGAATTTAGAAAATGGGAGTTTGTGTGGAGAAGGTCAAGAAGGTAGGGAACATGTTAACACATGGGTATTGATATCACACAGGCTTGATTACTGCAATAAAATCACTTGCTGATATGATACACTTCATCCACACACAAATCATGGAAGAGGTGAAACAACATACACAGGGGTCCATCCTGTTCAACATCTACATCAGTGACATAGCGAAGGAGCTGCAGAAGAAGGTCTGCCTTTTTGCACATGATACAAAGATCTGCAATAGGGTGTACACCCCAGAGGGTGTGGAGGCTATAAGGGAGGATCTAAGGTTGCTGGAGGGGTGGTCATAAACATGGCAGCTAAAATTCAGTGCTACAAAATGCACAGTGATGCACATGGGGTGGAATAACCTACAAGCGAATTACGCACTGGGAGGAGGTATTAAATAAAAACAACTGAGCAGAAGGATCTAAGAATCATAATCACAGACAACATAAAAGTAGGGACATGTGCAGCAAGGCGGTGGGTGAAGCAAATAGTATGCTGGTGTGCATAGGGAGATGGATAACTAGGCGAAGGTGGGAGGTGCTAATGCCCCTATACAAGTCCATGGTGAGGCCACACCTGGAGTACATGGTTCAGTTCTGGAAACCAAACCTATGTAAGGGCATAGATGGCATGGAGAGGTTTCAGAGGAGGGCCACTATGATGGTGCAGGAGTTAAGTGGGACACCATATGAAGAGAGATTGAGAGTGTTGGATTTGTACCAGCTAGAGAACCACTGGGAGAGGGGGACATGATAGACATGTTCAAGTATGTGAGGGGGATTAATAAAGTGTGGGGGACTTTATTCATGGGGAAGGTAGGTCCTAAAACTAGAGGGCATGGACTGAGGGATGGGGGTGTAGGTTTAAGGTAAACTTGAAAGGACATTACTTCATGGAGAGGGTGGTGGATCCCTGGAACAGTCTGCTGTAGGAGGTAGTAGGGGCTGGAACAGTGTAGGGATTTAGAAGGGCATGGGACAAGCAGAGGGGGTTGTCTAGGGAGAGAAGGGGGATCTCTGGGTGAGGGGGTAAGTAAAGGGGGGGGAATCAGCAGACTCGATGGACCAAGATGGTCCTTTTTTGGTTACAAATATCTATGAATCAGATGTATACTGTGCTTATGACTATCTTGGTGCCACCTCAAGTAGGGGAAGATGGTGGTTGCTGCATGAATCTACACACATAGGCAGAGATGTGCATGTCATTACTTATGTGGGGTGACCAAGGACGAATCATATCTGAATGGTCATTTTTACTACACATCCGCGTTACATGTAGAATGTGACAGTAATTTCCTGTACCATAACTACACAGACCATGGAACCAGATACCCATTTATTCAACTGAGGATGAGTTATGTAACAAGTAACAATGAGTACATGTTGCGATGTTCACTCATCCTAGCAGGTATGGTGGGTGGACACATAAGCCAGTGACATAACTGAGGCCAAGGGCAGTTTTACAGGATTTAGGACACTGTCCTACATGCTGGGCCATTGGAGATCTAAGGGCTCAGCTCCAAGCAGCATGGGCAGAGATTGCGCACCTCAAATTGCATATTTAAGAGGAAATATATTATAAGAACCACCCGCCATTTCTCAACATCCAACAGAAGCACCTCGACCGCAGACGGTAGTTGGTCCAGGAGATTGGCAGGTGGTTAGGAGGGGCAAATCCGGTGCCCCATCACTCAGTGCTCTCCCAACATATCACCTCCACAAACCATATAAAAACTACAAACAGGCATCTGCCTCTATCTCTGAAATCAAACAAAGGGGTAGAGGACACTGCAGAGCAGGACACTGCAGCACAGGAGCTAGCACAACAAAACTCACCCAAAACAGGAACCAAAACAAAAAAAGCGAAAAGGAAATACAAAAAACTTCTGATCATAAGAGACTCCATGATTCGGGGAGTTGATACATATCTCCAGCCAGGGGTAATGGTCAGATGTCTCCCAGGTACATCAGTGTGGAGAGACACTGACCGCATTGCTAAAATTGTTCAGGAAGCAGGAGAAAACAGTGCTGTCCTGGTACACTTAGGGACTAACAATCTTGCCAGCCAGTCAGTTGTGGAGACCAAGGAACACCTGACCAGGTTGGGTGACAAACTATTATCCATTTCGTCCGGCATCTCCTTCCCTGAGATCCTGGCAGTCTGGGAGAGGGGGGCGCATGGATGGAAGGTCAGAGAAGGGGAGATGGAAAGCTAAACATGTGGCTCAAGGGCTGGTGCCAAGAAAAAGGACACAAATTTGTAGGGAACTGGCAACAGTTTGGGGAGCAAAAGTTCTTTAAATTTGATGGACTGCATCTGACTAAGGAGGGAGTCAGTGCATTGGGGCAGAAGTTTGACATCTTTGCGGAATATTTAAACTAGCAATTAGGGAGAGGGGTGCAGCACCCCATATATTGAATGGGAACACCCCTCCCCCCCCCTCAGCTAGTGGTCAAACAGGAGTTCAACATGTTTGTAGTTCATTTGCATCACCAGGTAAGGAAAAAGGTCTGGCTCCCCATACAACGCACAGGGGAAATGCCATACCTCGCCCAACAACTAACACGCCGAAATCTGACCAATGGAAAATCATGTACACAAATGCTCGCAGTCTGGAAAACAAGATCCCAGACCTGCAGGCAATAATGACAGAGGCTAAACTGGACATAGTAGTCATAAGCGAGACATGGTTTACCAGTAACCACACTTGGGAGACTTTAGTACCTGGTTACGTACTGTTCAGAAGAGACCAAGGTGCAAAAACCGGGTGTGGAATGGCCCTTTATGTCAATGAAAATACCAAAGCTACAGAAATTCAGAATACACATAAGGAGCCAGATGTACCATGGGTCACCCTGGAAACAGGAAATGGGACAGCCATAAGAACTGGGGTTGCGTACAGGCCTCCAGACCAGGGGGAGGACATAGACACATTACTGTTAGAAGATATACAAAACATGACTGCTAAAGGGGAGGTTCTGATAATGGGAGACTTCAACATGCCAGATACAGATTGGTCAATAACAGCAGGAACATCTGCCAGAACTAGACATATGGTGGATTCCCTGCAGGGGAAAGGCCTCAAACAACTGGTACAACAACCCACAAGAGACAGGGTTATTCTAGATCTAGTACTGACTAACGGGGAAAGGATCACAGATCTCCAGGTAGAAGGTCACCTGGGGGCCAGTGACCATCACATGGTTTGGTTCAATTTGGCCACTAGAACTAAATTATCCCATTCCAAGGCAAAAATATGGGACTTCAGAGGAGCTGACTTTGATGAGATGGCCAACAGAGTTAAGCTAGCCCTGGCAAGAAGAAATACAGGTGAGGGGGTACAGGCAAAGTGGGGAAACATTAAAGATGCAGTACTTGAAGCAACATCCCATTGTGTTAGAGAGAAAAGGAAGTGTAAAAGAAGAAGGAAACCACTTTGGTTCTCAAAAACAGTATCAGAAAAGGTCAAAGCCAAAAGGCTGGCCTTCAGGAAGTATAAGGGAATGCAGCAGGATGAAGATAGGCACACCAAACTTCCCTAAGGGAAGCAGGGAAGGCAATAAGTCAGGCAAGGGCCCAAACCAAGGAAACACTAGCACAAGCAGTAAAATAAGGTGACAAGACTTTCTATAGATACATTAGTGAAAGGAGAAAGTCCAGAGGGGGTATTGCTAAGATCAAAGAGGATAAGGGGGCATGTGAGGAGGAGGAGGACCATGTAAAAGCATCTATCCTAAATAGATACTTCTGCTCAGTATTTACTGAAGAGAATGTAGGGCAGGGCCCACAGCTCAGCAGCATGGACACGGGGGGGAAGGAAGTGTGTACTAGTCCCTTCACAAAAGAAAGGGTCCTACAAGAGCTTGATAAGCTCAGGGTGGACAAGGCAATAGGACCTGATGGTATACATTCCAAGGTACTAAAGGAGCTAAGTGTGGAACTAGCAGAGCCATTATCAGAACTGTTTAATGAGTCTCTGAGCACAGGAGAGGTCCCGGAGGACTGGAGATGGGCTCATGTGATCCTGCTCCACAACAGTGGTAGCAGGGAGAAGGCAGGGAACTATGGACCAGTCAGACTTACCTCAGTAGTGGGCAAGATTATGGAGGCACTCCTTAATGAAAGCATAGTGTAACATCTGGAATCCATAGGAGCACAGGATCCAAGACAGCATGGGTTTACAAAAGGAAGGTCATGTCAAGCTAATCTAATAGATAATAGATTTGTTTGACTGGGTAGCCAGAGTGGTGGACCAAGGCGGAGCAGTGGATGTCGCCTACCTTGACTTCAGCAAAGCTTTCGATACTGTTCCACATAGAAGAATGATTAATAAGCTGGGTAGGCTCGGGCTGGGTCAGAAGTTGGTCAACTGGGTGGCAAACTGGTTGACAGGCAGAAAACAGAGTGGTGGTAAACGGTATACAGTCAGAAGAGATGCAAGTCACGAGTGGGGTAGCTCATGGATCAGTCCTGGAGCCAGTCCTCCTCAATATCTTCATCAGTGATATTGCTGATGGACTGGAGGGTAAGGTTTGTCTGTTTGCAGATGACACCAAGATCTGCAACAGATTAGATGATCCAGATGGGGTGGACAGAATGAGAAGAGATCTGGATAAACTAGCAGAATGGTCGGAAGAGTGGCAACTGGGGTTTAACACAAAGAAGTGCAAGATCATGCACATAGAGAAGAGAAACTCTGAAGCAACCTATAGGTTGGGAGGGGAGTTGGTGGCAGTCACAAGGGGAGAAAGAGACTTGGGCATCATCATCTTTGATGACCTGAAATCATTCAAGCAGACCACTAAAGCAGAAGGCAAAGCTAGAGGGATGTTGGGGTGTATTAGTAGGGGTATCACAAAGTCGGAAGAGGGAAGTAATAATCCCTCTTTACAAGACACTACTTAGGCCCCATCTAGAGTACTGTATGCAGTACTGGAGGCCACATCTTCACAAGGATATTAACCAAATTGAGGCAGTCCAGAGAAGGGCAACCAAAATGGTGCAGGGACTGCATCAAAAAACATAAGAGGACAGATTAACGGAGCTCAATATGTATACCCTAGAGCAAAGGAGGGAGAGAGGTGATATGATCGCAACATTCAAACACCTTAAGGTCATTAACAAGGTGAAAGAGTCTGACATGTTTCAATATAAGAAAAATAGCAGGACATGAGGACACAGCATGAGATTAGAGGGAGGCCGATTAAGGGGTAATGTGAGGAAGTTCTTTTTCACAGAAAGGGCGGTGGATGCATGGAACGGCCTACCTCAGAAAGTGGTGGATATGAATACAGTGCAGGGCTTCAAACAGGCGTGGGATAGGCACAAGGGTGCAATACAGATGAGTATGAATAGATAGGCCATTGACAGAGCAAAGGCTGAAGACACATTCATAAGGTAGAAAAAGAAATGGGCAGACTGGATGGGCCTTGCGGTCCTTATCTGCTGTCAACGTCTATGTTTCTAAAATTTTACCATGCACTCAAAAATCAAACTGATGCTGGGGAAAGATGACTCTAGGGAAGGGAAGGTGGAAAACCACTGAAGTACTTGCCTAGTTTGCATTCCAATGCAGATGGGGACATGGGGGATAGGGAGTAAAAAGGCAGGGAAGGCGGGACTTTGGTGGAAGGGTTTGGTGCCAAATGCAAGCAGTTTCAGCAATACAGTGGGAGAATTGGAGGCCATGATGTTGAATGAGGGCTGGACCTCGTTGCCATAATGGAAAGTTTGTGGACGGAAAGTCACAAATGGGAAGTGGTTGTCCTGGGGAACAGCCTCTTTACAAGAGACAGGATTGAGAAAAAGTGGGGTGGTGGGGGGGCCCTATAGGTGAAGGATGTGATACAGGCGACAGCAGGGAAGTACAGTCTGGATTTGGAGGAGGTCAACAGGGTCATGTTGGACAGGGAGATAGGTGGGTACTGCACCTGGGAATGATCTATATGCCACAACATAAACAGGAGGAGGCGCACAAACATGTAATGCATGCGGTTCAGAGGATGGCAATCAAGGAGGACTTCTGCTGGTAAGGGATTGTAATCTCCCTGATATGGACTGGTGGAGCCCATCAACTGCATCAGCAGGGAGTAGGGAGATATTGGAATCTTGCCCAGAAGAACTCCTGGAACAGCAAGTCAGAGAGCCTGCTGGGGCGTGGGGGTACTCTAGACTTCATAATGAAAAAAATCTGGGCAATGTACAGGAGGTTTCTGTGGAGGAAAATCTGGGGTCAAGTTACCACAGTGTAGTTACATTTGGACGTAGGTTATGGAAAGGAGGGGCTCAAACCGGCAGTAAGGTATTGGACTTCCAGCGGGCATATTTCAACACACTGAGGGACATTTTCAGGGGATGAAATGGAAGTCAAGGAAATTCTGGGTGATGTGGAAGAACTGTGTGTTGCAATAAAGGCAGGGATTTTGAAAGGCAACTAACAGTGCATTACAAAGGTAAGCAAGGGCAAAAGGGGTAGGATGCCGATTTAATTATCAAGAGAGGTGTCAAGGGAAACGGGAGATAAAGAGGGCTTTCAGTTCATATAAAAGAACACAAGAAAAACAGAACAGGGAGCTATACAGGGAAAAGGCCATGAAGGCAGGGCAGACAATCAGGAAAGCAAAGGCTGGAACAGAACTGAGGATTGCAAGAGGGGCCAGCAGGGGAGAATAATATTTCTTCTGATACATCACAGAGAGAAAGAAACATCGGTAAGGTAGAATGAGACTGAAAGGGGAAGGGGTAAATATGAAGGAGAAGGACTGTGAAAAGGCAGAATTGATGAACAGTTATTGCTGCTCAGTTTTCACAATACAAAAGGAGGGGAGGGACTGGATGTGCAGGGGAGGGGCACAGAGGTGGGGGGTTGTACACTAGGCCATACAAGGACAGTAGGATTTTGGAGGAACTGGATATGACAAGGGTGGATAATGCAATGAGTCAAGAAGCCCAGCATCCCATGTTGCTCATATAGCTTCAGGTGCAGTTACTATAACCATTTACAAATTAGTTCAACAGATCATTACATACAGAGAACCTTCCGAAGGAGTGTAAATTGTCAACGTGGTCCACTTACACAAGAGCGTTGTTACTGAGCAGCTGAGTAAGTATTGGGCCACAAATCCTTACCTTGGTTGCAAGCAAGATCATGGAGGCCCTCTTGAAAGAAAGGACAGTTAAATACCTGGAAGACAGTGCTCATCAGGATGATAGACAAGACAGGGTCACGACCGGAGGTCATGCCAGATGAACCTGATCGCATTTTTAGATGGGGTGAAAAGGGTGAGCAATCAGGCATGGGTAATGGGTGTGGCTTATCTGGATTTCAGTAAGACATTGGTCACTGTTCCTCACAGGACAGTACTGAGCAAAATTTGCAGGTTTGGAGTGCAGAAGAATTTAACGAATTGGGTACAGGAGTGGCTTGGGGAAAGAAGCCAAAGGGTGGTTGAAAATGGTGTGCATTCGGGGAGAAATGGATGATGATTGGGGAACAACAGGGTTCAGTATTTGGAGCAAAACATTTCAATATTTATATCTGGCATATAGTGAAAGGACAGAATGTGAAGGTGTGCCTATTTGCAGACAATATGAAAATGTGCACTAGGATGGACACACCGGGGGGGGGGGGTATGACAGAGGATCAGAGAAAGCTGGAGAGATACTCTGACAGGTGACAGATGACTTTTAATGGGAAAAAATGCAGATTTATGCACATAGGTCGCAACAACCAGAGGGACATATACATAATGGAGGTGGGGGGGAGTGGTCTTGGCAACAGTGCAGAACAGGGATCTGGTGATTATCATTTCTGACAACTGAAAGTAGGCAAACCAGTGCAGTAAAGCAGTAGGAAATGAAAATGGAATGCTGACCTGCACTGGGAAGTGCATTACAAGCAAGAGAATGACAATAACAATGCTTCTATACAGATCCATGGTTCGCCCGCAAGTTGAGTATGGAGTTACAGTTCTGGAGACCACACCAGAAATGGGAAAAAGTAAGAGTGTAGATGGTTCAGACAAGAGCAACCAAAATGGATCATGACATGCGTCAGAGCACATATGCCTACAGGATGGAGTGACTACTGTACATCTATGGTGGCTTGAAACAACGATAGAGGGAGCATATCATAAAAACTTTTAAATACGTAAAGGGGATAAACAAGGTGAAGTAAGGGAGTGCATTTAAGACGAAAGAGAATCCAAAGAATAGCGGGACGCACCTTAAACTTGTAGGGTGTACAATTCTGGTGTAAATGTTGTTGAAAGTTCAGTAAAGAAAGGGTGGTGAGCCGCTACGATGGACTGACAGACTAGGTGGTGGAGCCAAAAACAGTTGGGGAGCTGAAGAGGGCATGGGATACATTCTTGAGTTTATGAAACAAAGGGAAACTAATAATCAAGGAGGCACACAGGGATGACGGAATATGCAAGGGTGGTGGTGGGGGCACTAGGGGGTGATGAAAGCTAGGGAGGGGAAATGCAAGGATGGTGGTGGGGGCACTAGGGGTGATGAAAGCTAGGGAGGGGAAATGCTTACCTTGGCAGGGATGGGTCAGACTGGATGGCTGGCTTGTGATGTCCTTTTCTGTTGTCAGATTGCAATTTGTTTTGTTTTATTTTACTCTGCAACACTGCACAGTTACTACAAGAAATCTATGGACACTATTTCACAGGGTAACTAGGGATTCATTCCTACAGATGTGTTCGTCCTGTCCTCTCTCAAATTCCTAGGGTTGGTCAGGTGAATACCATGGGAGGTTTACACGATGTTGCCATCAGTGGCATGTGTTGAGATGTGTACATTGATGCTGCATTGACCCCGTGCCGCAATACTAGCACATGGCAGTGCAAGTGCCTAAGTGGCTCTCACTGTGGCCCACAACAAGGACTGACGAGGTATGAATTACCTATCAACTAGTACTAAACCTGTATTTCATTTTCTCAGTCTCAAGTTACATACTGTGTCATTGTAACCAAATCTGTTTAGCACCCTCATGCTCCCTGTTTGCCATGGAAAATGTCAGTCTGTGTCTGTTTTTCAGCAACTGCTTGCAACACATCACTCTAAAAGAAAACATTCCATGAATTTCAGTAGAACTTGTAAAGGTATTATGTTGTTGATGAACGAGTATGTTGGCAGCTGAAATGTGAATTGATAATGCAACAGACACAGAATGTGTGTCTGATGTATGTAATGTGGTTGGTGACCTTTATGACACATGCATTGTTGAAGTTCACCTGACTGTGACACAGACCCATGGACTAATAGTTCTGCAACATTCAACAAATACGTACTGATAACATTATATGAACTCAGCAGTGTACATCATAAAAAAATAAAACAACTAATCTGGATTAATGATTCCATGTCTCTTTTCCAGCCATCACCGTTTCTTGGTGTACAGAAGTTTTGTCTGCTGGTGTAGTGGATGGCTGGGGCGTAAAGTGAGAGTAGTTTTGCCATCCTGTGCAGTGAATCGTATAAGAGAGAAGTGGCTCACTGAACAGTATGTTGGTTTTATACCAGCTGAGTAAACCATGCTTATGGTGTCACAAACTGCAGCTTTTTCTTCTACTGTGCCATGGCTGACTTCTTGTCCACCAGTTGAAATTTTGACATCAGTGGAGGTGGTACATCGTTTGGATACCAGTTGTTCTTTGGTTTCCCAACTTGGACTACTCTTTCCACTGTTGAAAGTAGATCCTCCATGAAATCTGTAAATGAAAAAAGTTCTGATTGTCATTTTGTTCCTCTATCTTTGAAAGGGTTTATTCTTCTTGGGTTATTAACTTATCCATCAATAGGGCAGTGTTACTGGAGTTATAGGGTTCAAGGACTGTTGGCAGTGTTTACACATAATGTGTTCTTTTACATGCAATGTTGTTCTTGTTTTCACTGAAATGGCATGTCTTTTTTCATGCTGAGCATTTATTCCAATTCAGCAACCCAGCAAAGTCCTAATTCCATGGAAACATTCACCATTGTGGAAGCAACTGCACACCACACCTAATGTTCCATGGTCACAGATGTGTTTAATCGACTTTCCCCTATTCCCTGTACATTCACCAACAGGCAATATAATGAACACATCTGCGTTTGCAAAAGATTATGCAGTGAGTACTCCACACACACACACACACATACACACACACACGCACAAAATATCCTTGGTGTCCGTTACTGGACTCCCACTTGAGGCACTGCATAGACAGGTAGATTTTCCTCCAGTACAAATCATGTAACCAGGCCTTCAGATTGGTGGCAACATCTGGGAATCTCATGTGAAACATCCTGCTCATTACTACATTTCATCCATGGCATTACAGCTAAGCTGTGGGTGTACAGATTTTGCACAATGGTGGAGAATACTGCACCACCGCTACTTGTGTAGCGTAAAGTGTTTGGGAATACAGCATGGGTGTGTGCTTGTTGTAAATTTTTGTATTTGTTTATTTCAGTTGAGGCTTTGCCCCCACCTTTTTACTTTTTAAAGGGGGGATGTGTGGGCAAGAACCACCAACTAAAATAAACAATACAAAAATAACCGAAATTTAGTTTTGAGAGAGTAGCGTAACTTGAACTCTACGCTAATAGGATAGGTCCGGTATTCTCCACTATCACGCAGGTTCTGTACTACAGAACAGATATGAGGCACCAGGATCCTGTTACACAGTTGCTGTCCAACCGTGCGGGAACTGGGGAATGCTGCTTGTCAGGCTCGTGGGTCTGTGGGAGGTGATGTACATAAAGGCACACCAAGGTTTGTGATATTGCATGTGCGTCACAGATAACTTTCATGTTAATCTTGGTGGGTCCATGATGAGTAGTCCTACATTACCTGCATACACTGATCTGCATGTCAGTAACATCCAGCAATGTCCCTTGGGTACATTAATTGACAGTTTTGGAATGGACAATATTGGGTTACGTTTTCAATGTTGCTGTGGTGGGTGGTACAGTATACAAATTGCACCATGTTGCTCTTGCCTCATGTATGCTGGTATGGTAATCAGTGGTTACATCAGCTGGTAGTGATGCACTGTTCATAACTGTTGTTTTTGTTTAGCCACTATTTTCAGCAATATTTGGGGATCTGTTTAGATTTCCAGGGCATCCAAAATAAGGATCACTTATTGGTGTCAGAGACAATCGCCCCATCTGTCCCACATCCTTTCATTGTATACACTTACCCTATATGCCCAAGTGCAAACACTCTCTGTGCCTGGACTAACCAGTCTTGTGCATGGGGTGGATATGCACAGTTGTCATGTTCGACATAATAACCAGCAGCTGGCTCATGGCACGGTTATCATTACCCCTCTCTATTTCTGTTTACTGACAAATATGAACCAAAGAACTCTCTGACACTTCAGACTGTCACACAACTACAGCCATTCTCCTGAAGTATACTTTGCTACATGCAGTGTTGTCCACTGCACCTTTGATTCCAAACTGTTTCTGTAAAACTGCAAGATAAAATTCAAGGTGCATGATGAGGATTAGGAATATCTCTGCTAACTTTTAAAGTTAAATTAGGACAACATTTCTATCTACAAGTGCATGACACTGTGTCACAGATGTATGCCACGGACACCTGTGACTGACACATGGTATGTCAAACTATGATACTGACACCAAACAAAAAGTAGCATGTCATGGAAAAATTGTCGCTGAAATTACTGAGTTGAATGTCATAACAATAAAGCTGATTTCACTACTGTATCTTTCACAGTCACACAGGAAATAATCATAATTGTGTACTACTGATCTGTGCTGTTGTTCATAGTGACTTACCGTTACTTCTATATGTTCACAATTAAAAACATCAAAATTTTACCATAACATGTCTTTGTTTTCTTGGGTTGAACAACAACAACACCAACACCACCCTTGTACTTAGGAAGATCTATGGTGAATATTGCCTAACCATCACTTCTGATGGCCTGCTCTCTGTCCGAGTTGGTGTTATAGTGGATGACTGCCAATAACATTCTGTGAATACATTTCATGTTGGTCAGCCATCAGTATCAGGAATTGTCCTACTCATGAAGAAACTGTGCCATTTTCCCACAGTCAAGACTTACTGTCTTCCTTTTCCAAACTGCAGCAGCAACCACCACCGCAGACTTACATTTGTGGTTCAGCTACCCAGTTTACACCTACCCACAAACGTTTCTCACTACCAAGTTGGCAAGACAGCAATGCACAGACACTGAGTGTTACATCACAATCTTCAGTGGTCATATCGCTGTATTTTAAGTGCCATGCTGTGTCTTGGAGGTGGTTTGTTGCTCACTATGCTGCAATACAGAACTTACTTCGTACACCACTCATCAATGCGCTGGTGAAGTACCAGGTGGATATACGTGTCACCACTGTGACTGCTGCTTTCAATCTAGTTACTACCCATTTAGTGTGTCTTGCATTGCTGTTCTGCACTGCATTGGTGGTGTTCAGCAGTCATGTAACAACACGGATGTGCCACTGACTCTACCCTTGCTACCGAATGGTGTCATTTGTGATGCTTAGCCAGCTGGTTATGATTGTTGTATGATATTTGTAATATAAAAAATATAGTAGGTGATTGTCTCACATAAGACAGCCTGTGCTTATGGGTGCTCCCCCCCCCGGTTTCAGTGAAGCTACAGGATACAGTATATTAAACTGATCAGAGGATGTGAGAATTGGCCTACATCGAGGTGACAGCAGTGACAAGTGACCTGAAACAAGGAGTAATTAAAAAGACAAGAGACCTGATTAAAGGTGTCCTGTTTTTTTTTTTCTTAAATAGAACTGACCCAGCTGCCAGGATATAAGGCTCGTAAAGTTTTATGATTCCTGTAAGAAGAACATTGATACCACCATGGTGCTAAAATTGCAAAACCCTTTGATATGCCTTGGGAACAGGACCCACAGAAGATCAAAGAGAACAATGTTTAACTAAGGAGACATATTTAGGAAGTGGAATTTTTGCTGATGCCACCTTATTTAATATACCACCTGATAGGACATCATGTTTGTATTTTTTTATATTCTAAAAGGAGGAGTTAGATGACTCACCAAGGGGGTGGAGAGATGGAGTTGAAATGTATCCTTGTAACTTGGGAATATGATATTCGATTTTGGGACTCAAAGACACAGCTCTCTGATCTAACTTTAAAAGGCACTTATAGAGGTAATACATTAGACAGAACAAGTGTAACTGTATTGTGGTAGGAGTTTTTGTTTTGTAATCTTCCCTTGTTCTTTTATGTGATTGTGAGCTCTTTGATATATTGTTCTGGGTTTACTAAAAGATGATAAAAATATGAAAAATGTAAAGTACCTATTAGTTGAAAGACTGCCTGGGTGTCTGCCAGTTCTTTTTGCATGTGACGTATAGAGGGTTAAGTCTGACAATTGTTCAACAGCTTCATGGTGTTACTAAACTGGGAAAAGGTAAGAATATACCTACAGTCTTTTATAGAGTTTTAAGGGTTCATTTTGGAAGCATGGCTTGGTGCCCAAGTGAAAGATTGTACCACAATCCCCGAAGAGGGTACGTATCTGAGCCTGTACATTTGGGTATGCTAGCATAAGGTTAATAGTTTGATTTCCCCCTGAACTTGAGACTAAAGGTGATTTGGACCCAAAAGCAGACAGGAGGGTTACCCTGTATGTTACCTGTTCACACTATTGTGCTCTGAGATTGGCACTGTGGGAGTAGAAGGCCTGACCTACTGAGTGTGTTTGTGACGCAGGTGGATATGCATGTCACCACCATGACTGCTGCTTTCAGTCAAGTTACTACCCATTCAGTGTGTCTTGCATTGCTGTCCTGCACTGCATTGGTGTTGTTCAGCAGTCACGTAACAACACGGATGTGCCACTGACTGTACCCTTGCTACCGAATGGTGTCATTGCCCAATCGAATGATAACCCCACCCCATATATGCAAATCAGGAAAGGAGGTGTCCAATGCCAGCCTGGTGGCAGTGAGTGTTGAGGCACTGGACACCTTACCTCATGCTACGCTGGTGACCCTTGTTCATTATTGACCTTGGGTTGTCATGGCACAAGGGGGGGGGAAGGGTGCAGGATTATACAGCTGGAAGGCAGCTGTCCTATCCAGGGGTGGTTTGTTGCCCCCTGTACTTCCACTCTCATGGGGTGAAGGCACAGTGGGTAGTATAGGCGGGAGGGGTGACAGCGTTACCTACCGGGTCACTATCATGCATGCTTGATAGCGCATGTCAATATCACGCAACATAAACAGCACAGTAGGGAAGAGTGAGAGGATGCAAAACTGTGAAAGGGTGAATGCGCGGTAGTGCACCCTCTCACCCTTCCCAGGCAGAGGATAAGACCTCTGCTGGGAAGAGGGGTTGGCAAGCAGCTGCTGTGGCTCAGCAGGATGAGCCACAGGCTGCAAAGTAAGCAGGCAGTGCATTTGGGACCGGGTTTCAATTCCTGGTCCTAGACACATAGAAATTTTTTATTTTTTCGCACAGTCTGCGTATTTTATTTGTTAACCCCTTGGAGTTGGTTATTTGGTTGAGGTTTTAGGGTGGCACCCCTCACAATGGGTGGTGCAGGGGGTGGATCTTCGCAAAACACATACATATGCCGCTAGCAATATATCACGCTGTATTGTCAGTGCAGTATATTGCTGTGGCATAATGTTTTGCGACATTATGACCCCATGCCACAATGTTACAGGTAGGTTGAAGTGGCTGAACCGATGCCACAGTGTGCGTGCACGCACGCTAACACGCGTTCACATGGCCATGTTCTAGGGCCTCAGGAAGGAGACAAAACAGGGTAAAAATCCATGTATTCCCATCATCAAGTAGGACAGAAGTGGCAAGGGGGGGGGGTTTCAAACAGTACATTTAAAGAAAAAAATGAAAGGAAAGAAGGTGTCCTTTGCTCAGAGAATCATACTGCACACTCCCCAGCATACCAGAGGTAGTCTCATCGAAGATTTATTTTGTTCCCTAAGACAAGATGTTGTCACCCATAGAGCAAGGCCCACTGATGAGCATGCTTGCAAGACATTACACATCGGACAGGTGATGTGTCAAAGTGGCAGCAGAACAAATGTTGTCAGCTATGTGTTGGTAATGTGCAAAATATAAAATGTCACCTGCTGTACATCCCTTTGTAACTGTAGGCGAAGCACTTAGGGGCGTACTGGATCACAAGGGCATGAAAGCTCTCTAAGGAGGAGGTTTGATGTTGCCGTGATAGCCTTTTTACATCTCACTTCACTAAATTTGACACAAGGATCATCTCCACCTTCTCATATGGTTTGTCATCTAATTGAAAGAATGGGATATTAGGTTGTAGCATATTACATGTAACTTGAACAAATAATGTTTTTAAATTAAGTGTCAATACTGTTTTTTGTGCCAAATACAGTAAGTGTCACTTATGTCGTGGCCGCATCTTGGCACTCAACAACTTGCATGCCAAGAGAGGTCAGGACGTTGCTCAAGATGTGGTGCAGCACTCTTCAGAAGGGCATTCTGGGAGTTGTGGTGCTGCCCCATTTGCAGGCACCTCTTGGGGCTGAGGGTGGAAGTGGCCAGTCTCCATGATGAGCTGGCAGGAGTAATGCGGACTTTCACCATTATCCAGAGGCCGCCATGTCCCCAGCCATTGCTACAGCGACTGCCTGGGCAGATGGCAGGATGGAGCATGGTGGGCCTGGGGAGGTTCAAGGAGGAAGGTCAGAGGCACATCCCCCATTGGGTCAAGCTCAGCAGCTCCTACACTGTTCTGCAGGCGCATAAGTGTCCTGCAATGGAGCCCAAGGCTGTGACCAGGGAGGAGGTGAAGGTGCTCCAGGATGGTGACTTGGGGAAGGGAGTGAGAGGACCCCATAGGAAGAAGAATGTACTCCTGTTGGGGAATTCCAGTATCCAGGGGCAGGATCTGGACAGAGATAGGGAGGAGAGAGAGGTCAAGTGCCTTCCCAGAGGCAACGCCTGGAGGGAGGTGGAGCAGATCCTGAGGATCGCTGAGGCAGTGGTGAGAAGGGGAGTGCTGGAGGTCATTGCTCACCTTGGGTTAAATAACCTATCAAAAGACAGGGCTAACTTGGAGCAGGTACAGGAAGAATTCAGGGACTTGGGATGGTGTCTGGGGATGGTGGCAAGCTCTGTGACATTCTCAGAGGTGGTACCAGTCCACAGTGTGGGGTGTGGGGGTCAGAAATCTCCAAATCAGAAACTTCAACACATGGCTTAAGGACTGTTACAATGAGAAGGGGTATAGATTCATTGAGGACTGGGGAACAACCTGGAACGATGCAGCCCTGTATAGTGCTGATGGACTGCATCTGTCCAGAAAGGGAAAGCAGTCCTCAATGGAAAGTGTGAACGCTTCGCTGATGAACGTCTACACTATTCGGGGCGGCATCAAGGAGCATGGAAACTCAATATGCGCACCACCACAAGAAACAGAAACCCAAACTGAGGTGCAGGAAAATGAGTTCATAAGAGGGACATAAGAGGTTGGCAGAGAGGGAGGAGTACCCAAATAATGACCACATTAGAAATACAGCTGGTGCAGGATGAAAGAAGCAGGAGGGCAAAGACAGGGCCAGAGTAAGGCGAGGCTGAAGGACATGGAAGGCCATGGTAACTGAAGCCCGCAACCAGGGGAATAAAATCCCAGACTTGGAAACCTTGTCAGTAGAGGCCGATGTGGACATGGCAGCAAGAACTGAGACATGGTACACTGTAAATCATAGGTGGGACATAAATGTATCATGTTATGCTCTGTTCAGGAGGGATATGAGGAGCAAGAAGGGTAGTGGTGGCCTTGTAGGACATAGAAGTTATAAAGGCAACAGAAGTGCAGGGTACTCAGGTGGAGGCTGAGGCACTGTGGGTTACCCTTGAGCCTGGAGATGGCACAGCAATACGCACAGGGGTGATTTACAGGCCTTCATCACAGGAAGAGGAAGTGAACAGAGAGCTAGTGTATGAAATACACATGATAGCAACTGCAGAGGTTCTGCAGCTGGGTGATTTAAATATGGCCAAAGTGGAGTGGACAACCCAGGTAGCTGCTTCAGCCAGAAGCAGAGGCATCCTAGATTCCCTACTGGGGGTTGGTATAAGGAAGATAGTGCCTGATAACACCAGAGACAGGGCAATTCTGGAACTGGTGCTGACCAATATGGATAGAATCACACATGTCCTGGTACAAGGACAGCTGTGGTCCAGTGACCACATTGTGTGGTTTACCATGGGGACAAGGATACAGCTAAGTCACTTACAGGCAAATGTTTTAGATTTCAGAAGGTCAGAGTACACTGAAATGAGGAAATGTATACAAGTTGCCCTGGAGAAAAAAGAGGTAAGAGGAGGGGTTGAAGAGCAGTATGCCAACTTAAAGGTAGTCATGCTGGCACTGACAAACCAGTGCATCATGTTGGTATCCAAGGCAAAAAAAGAAATAAGACACTAAGTTTCTCTGAACAGGTGGCAGACAAGGTGAGGGATAAAAGGATGGCATTTAGGAAATATAAGGAGACACAAATGGAGAAAGACAGAGAGGTGCACCTAGAGCATCAAAGGGAGGTAGGGAAGGCTGTTAGAAGCACAAAGGTGTGGACTGAGGAAGGAATAGCAATGACAGTAAAGAAAGGGGCCAAGACATTCTTTATGTACATCACTGAAGGAAGAAAAACCAAGAGGGTGGGGGATTGTAAGGTTAAATGGGGAACACCACGATAGTATGAGGGGGACCTGCGAAAGGCAGGAAAACTGAGTAAATACTTCTGTTTAGTATTCACAGAATATGGGAAGGGCCAGGGACCACAGGTGGGCAATAAATACAAAGAGGGGGGAGAGGTAAACAACAATCCATTCACAGTGGAGAGAGACCTGACTGAGGTCACGACACTGAAGGCTGACAAAGAAATGGGACCAGATGGCATACACATGAGAAGCTTAAAAGAGGTGCAAAGAAAGCTAGCAGCACCTCTGGTGGCTATGGTCACCGACTAACTCAACACAGGAATGGTCCCTGTGGATTGGAATAGGGCACAGGCTGTCCCTCTGCACAAAAGTGGGACTACAGAGGAGGCAGGGAACCATAGGCCAGTCAGCCTCACATCAATACTAGTTAAGATCATGGGAGGTGCTGCTTAACGAAACAATAGTGTAACACCTACAATCCAACAGAGTCACGGATCCGAGACAACTTGGGTTCACAGCACAATGGTCATGACAGAGAAATCTGATACACTTTTTTTGAGTTGGTGACAAAGGAAGTAAATAAATAGGGGGATCACTGGATGTTGCCTACCTTGATTTCAGCAAGGCCTTTGGCACTGTCCCAGATAGGGGGCTGGTTAACAAGATGGGTAGTCTGGGCATGGGTCACAAGGTGATAAACTGAGTTTGGAACAGGTTGATGGACAGGAGCCAGAGGGTGGTAGTAAATGGGATCCAATCTGGGGAGAGAGAGAGGGGTGACCTGCGTGGTACCACAGGATTGAGTCCTTGGGCCAGTCCTGTTCAATATATTCATTACTGACATTGTGGAAGGGCTTGAAGGAAAGGTCTGCTGGGTTTCATATGCTACAAAGTTCTGTAACAGGGTGGATACTCCATAAGGGGGGGAAGAATGAAGAGGTAACTGGGGAACCTTGAAGAATAGTCCTAAGGGTGGCAAATGAAGTTTAATTCAAAGAAGTGAAAAGTTATGCACCTTGGAAAAGGAAACCCTGGGAAGAGCAACAGGATGGGGGGAGAGTTACTGATGATCAGCAAGGAACAAAGGGACCTGGGGTCATCATTCCAGATGCCCTAAAGGTGTCCAAGCTTAGTACAAAGACTGCAGAGTGAGCCAGCGGCATCCTGGGGTGCAAAGGCCAAGTTATCACTAGCAGAAGGCAGGAGGTGGTGATGCCATTGTATAAGACACTAATGATGCCTCACCTAGAGCACTGCGTGCAGTTCTGGATGCCACACTTTCACAAGGACATTGAGAATGTGAAAGAAGTCCAGAGAAGGGAAACTAAGATGATACAGGGCTTGCACCAGAATACACATGAGGGGAGAGTAAAGGACATCCATATGTACTCACTGAAGGAAAGGAGGGGGGACATGATATTAACTTTTAAGTTCCTTAAAAGAATAAACAATGCGCAGTGGGGGAAATCTTCCAGTTTATGCTGAGTACAACAACAGGGGGGCATGATATGACATTCGCAGGTGGCAGATTAAGGTGAAATATGAGGCAGTTCTTCTTCACAGAGACAGTGGTGGACACATGGACTAGTCTGCCACAGGAGCTGGTGTGAGCACAGTGGAGGGATTAAAACATGGCTGTGATAGGAATAAGGGAACTTTGGAGGTGGGTAGGGGTGGAGAAAAGTCACTGACCAGATAGGGTCAGAATAAGCAGACAAGTGTAAGGCTTATGGGTAGACCGGATTGGCTTTGTGGTCATTATCTGCTGACAATTTCTCTGTTTCTATGTGTGTTTGCATGACAAAGCTTGGCATGCAATGATGTTTGTAGGGTATGGTGTGGCCTACGCATCCATCCAATGTCAACATGACGGACTACGCCATCCGGTATCAGGTCCACATTCACGAGTGGGATGACAGGATTCCTAAGACAGGGCTGTCTGTTACCTAAACAATGGTTACCTCTGGGGACATGAATTCACAGTGAAAACACTCACACACCAGGGTCATTTTTACTTTTCTGATGGCCTGCGGGGAACATCCTTGCCTGAAATGACAATCCATGGATGCAATGGTATCTGCCTACTGTGCGATATGGTATACTGGCAGGGGTGGTATGGGCATGGGCTGACTGTAAGGATATCCTATAAAGTTTATCAAGCAAATGTTTTGGATTTTGTACAACAATGAAAGGAGTTGGGTGTAGTTTTGAATGTATCATGATGGTGTAGGGATGAACCTGCAGGAGGTGGCACCATGATGATGAATGTCAGTGTCCTTCTGTGCAGTGATGTACACTGCTAAAGCAGTTAAAGTACACCAGTAGGCAATCTTGGGTGCACTTTTGAACAATCCTGACATGGATTGTAAATGATGTCACTGGGGTGGATCATATCATTATGCATGTGTTTAATATTAATAAACAGTGATGTAATCAGCATTCTTACATGAGGTCATCCACTTCCGCTTCCTCACTCTGTCATCCAATGGACCATGTGCGCACTCAGGAAACAGTGGGGTTTTTATGTTGATGCACAGCCAGTATGTGATTTGTTATGGATTGTAGCTTAGCTAACATAACCTCTCTGTTGCCATCGGGGGTGGATCTGGGTATCCAGTATAACATATTTTTAATACTTGGGATCCACTCTAGGATGGATTCACATTGTTTTTGGGCAGCCGAGGTCTCCAGCTCGCATGTGATGCCTTGGATTGGCTTGGAAAGGTATTGTGAAACTTTCACTACAGCAAATCAGAAAGTTTATACACATGCTATATGCAGGTCATAAACATTGGAAATGCATAGCATTGCTGTCAGTGTGTTCATAACTGGTGGTCATGTCAGCAAGGCCATTCGGTGCTATACAAGATCTGACAGAGGCACGAGGCATTAATCTTCCCTGTGTCCTTGGCCAACTGCAAGGTATGACCTAGAGACATGGACACATTGTGCTGACATGATAGATAACCATAAATTAATACTGTGCCATGATTCACTGAAAATATCAAGTTCCCATCGCAAAACTTTTTGTCGCACCTTGTAATTGCACAGGGGCACAAAATGGCTGTTCAAAAGCGGCTGACGCGACACGCTGTAACACTGGTAAGAGGTGCAGATGGGGTGAGCGCCAGCACAGAAAATCAGTTTGTAAAAGCAGTAGTGTTGACAGCACAGGCAGCAATGAAAATGGCTTAATATCCCATAGCGACAAAGAGCTACACAGCACTTCAGAAAAGCAGACATCATGGTTAGCCCATTGGACACAGAAGTTGGTACTGTCCATTTACATGGCCATCACAGTATCATTTGCATGTACTTACTGGATCCTTGCTGTAACACCCATACCTGGCCATGCCACATTCATTAGTACTTTGATGTAGTCAGATTGTGCCCTCCCATGCCCCAACTGACCACTCATCATTAACAACAAAACATTTTTGTCACTGAAATTGCCCTCCAACCTCCCTGAATAGTGATCAAAAACAAGTTAAAAAATGCTCTGAGGATTCAAACCTGAAAAAGAGATGTGCAAGAACAAGGGGACACAGTTTGAAGATAGAGGGTGGATGACTCAGGGGCAATGTGATGAAGTATTTATTCACAGAAAGGGTGCTGGATGCATGGAACAGCCTTCCTGAGCAGATCATGGTGTTAAAAACAGTGAGGAAGTGTAAGAATGCATGGGAGAGACACAAGACAATGCCAGTGGGAGGTAGGAGGAAGTAGGCTTTATGTAAATGTATGATCTGCAACTTATCCAGTAGGTAGAGAAATGCGCAGACCAGATGGGCCAAGCGGTCTGTATCTGCTGTTAAAGTGTATGTTTCTATGTCTGTATGCTTCTGCGTGGTAAACCCTCCCATGTCACCAGTCTCCATCTGCAATACCTATTTTCCATACTGCAGTGTCCTTCAACCATTATGGTGTATCAACCCCTTTAAGAGGTCCAAAGACACTGGCAGCCTAATGGACCATGGCACTTCAACCTGGTAAGGGGTAGTCCCAGAATACATGTCCGACAACCTGCACAACACATACATGGTGACCAGCAAAGAGCAACACTCACTTCCATGGCTGCCAACCCAAACATGACCTAATGACTGCATAATATACATGGTGCGTCCCATTGACATTGATGTGTCAATTCTTGTCAAGAGGCAATATTGTCTTCAGTATGTGTTCATTGGGCAATCCGTCTGTGGCAAGCCATGGTGGCCTCTGGTATGTTGCTCGTAACCTAGAAGTGTGTGTGTATGGGGGAGTGCAGTCTGTTCACAGTCTTTCTTACTTGGTGTGCTGTTGGGTGTTCCAGTACACAGACAATGACCCTGTGCCACTTTAAATGGTATGTGATAGCGAGTGGCTCTTGGGACACTACAGTATGGAAATTGTTACAGTTTTCAATTCATGGGTATGGGTGCAGTTGCTGTTGATGCTCTTTATGTAAAATGGGCATCACTGAAATTATTTCTGATCACTAACTGGGGCTGTGGCCCAAATACAAATGTCAAGCAGAAGGGATGCGCAAAGTGTCCCCATGTATTGTTTGGTGACAGTTTGCTTCACACTGAAGGATTTGCAAATGTCCTTGTGTAGAGAAAATCATTACTGAATGTGATATCTGGTACTCACGAGACCACACCCTGGCAGTTGCATTGTGGAGCAGCATCAGTATTTTGTGGGGGTTCAAATCAAATTTCTTGTGTCAAAGTGTGCTCAGTGAATGCCAGCTGAAGGCAAACCATGTTGGAGCACAGTAGAAGTTTTGAGAAACCAGGAACAGATGTTGCACATGTGGCTTTACAGATACAGTGGCACGACTGACTGAGCAGCAGGAGAATTCATTGTGGATGATAATCATTGAACAAACAGCATGTACATGCCACATCGTACCATGCTAGTGCATGTGGTAGTAAATGAAGTTTGATATGGCATTAACCTGTGCCATCTTGGACATGATGCAGCCATGCAGCAAACAAACAGAAGGAATAGAAACATAGAATTTGATGGCAGATAAGGACCACTTGGCCCACCTAGTCTGCCCATTTCCCTACCTGATGGATAAGCTGCAGATTCTAGTTAATCAACAGCTTACTTCCTCCTATTCCCCACTAGAATTGCCTTATGTCTGTCCCATGCATTCTTGAATTCTCCCACTGTTCCTGACTTTATAACCTTCTCAGGAAGATTGTTCCATGCATCCACCACCCTCTCTGTGAAAAAATACTTTCTAACATTACCTCTGAGCTGTCCCCCTCTATCTTCAAATTGTATCCCCTTGTTCTTGCACATCTCTTTTTCTGAAAGATGCTACCCTCTCATACTTTGTTAATTACCTTGAGATACTTGAAAGTTTCTATCATGTCCCCCTTCTCCCTCCTTTCCTCAAGGGTATACATATTAAGCTGCTTTAGTCTCTCCTCGTATGTCTTCTGGTGCAGACCCTGCACCATTTTGGTTGCCCTCCTCTGAACAGCCTCCACTCTGTCTATGTCTTTGCGGAGATGGGGTCTCCAGAATTGCATGCAATACTCCAGATGGGGTCTCACCAAATATCAGGCAGAGAGAGCATAACAGTTGCTTGTGAAGTTTGGGTAATTCTGTAATATGCAATAATGAACTTAATTTAGCAGCTTTAATGTTTACAGGGTATGTTTTAGAAAATACATGTACCTTTCACGAAGTGCCAGACATCATACTGATGGACAACTGATGGTTCATGGTCATGCAGATTCTTTTGTATCTGTGAGTGTTGATCTGTGACTGGGAAAGCAGGAGTCAACCTGCATTCTCTGAAGTCCTGCAGTCCCCATTTCAGTCCCTCTGGTTACACATGATAGGAACTCTGGACCGCATTGATCTGTGGTACAGAAAGTATGCACAGGTTTATGTTTGCAGTGCTGGTACATAGCATCTCAAAATTCAGTAACATTACATGATAAATAACAATGTAATTAGAACATCGAGAGACCATACTGCTTCAATGTCAAGGTCCCCTATCTTTATGGTCAACATCTGAAGGTCACACAGTAAGTTAACTTCATTGTAATAAATAAGGACCATGGAGACTGGTTCTACTCTGAAAGGTCATGGGAGGTCAGGGCACAATCGTACTTTGTTCCCTCCCAAAGAGGGTTAAAAAATGAGGCGTGACACAAGGCAAATGTAAAAGTACTTGAAGGTGTGGCAACTGATGTTCAATTACAAAAGTGTGCAAACTGATGCACAATGTGAAGCAGGAACTCAGGGGGTGCTACAGGAGGGGTGGATGTGGGAGAATTTTATGACTTTCTCCAAGGAGGAATGGCATGTGGAGATTATAATTTCCTCATGGTATCTAGGCCAAGCATAAATGCTGCAGCAAAGTGGCTTGATTGGGTGAATAGGAAGTGGTAGCAGTATCGGAAGGAAGGAGATGGAGATTATGCTGCATTAAACACAAGTGAAGCCTCACCTGCAATACTGTGTGCAATTGTGGAGGCTGCATTGTTGAAAAGACATAGACAGGGTGGAGGCAGTACACCAAATGTCAAACAGGATAGTATATGGCTTGCAGCAGAAAAGTCAGTTTGAGAGATTGCAGGGTCACAATATATACTGTATGGAGGAAAGGAGGAAGAGGGGAGACACAATAGAGACTTTTAATACCTTAAAGGCATAAACACGGTGCAGAGGGGTGAAGTGTCTCATTTCATGATAATTTAAGGAACGCGGGGCCATGATATGTGGTTGTTAGGGGGTGCAGGGTAAATAAGACTGGGGAATGTTTTCTTCATGGAAAGGGTGGTGAACACATGGAATGATGTGCCACAGAAGGCAGTGGGAGCAGACACGGTGCCAGGTTTCAAACACACATGGGACAGGCATAAAGGAACCCTTACTGCTGTATGGAAAAAATAGAGACGCCCCAGTGTGGTCAAAGGACACAAATACGGTTTTGCTCATGTGCAGGTTATATTGACCTTGTGGTCATTATCTGCCATCAATTTCTATGTGACTATGTTTGTATGTGTGACTGTAACAATGGGGGGGGATATGGATATAGCATCGCAGCCAGAAGGACCAGTGGTTATGAAGACAGTGCAGACAGTAAAGGTAGCCTTCATCTGCGTTGTGGTGTTGCACACAGAGCTGCAGCACAGGTGGTAAGATGTGAATAAGCATGTCTACCATGGCATTGTAACTAAGGTAACAGTGGGGGACAGTAGTGATGAAGTGTGTCACACATCTGTGTAATGGATATGAGTTTTCTGCTCCCATGTACATCAACTTGTATCAGGACAGTGATGTGGCACATGTTGCCACACAATATGCTCCCTGATGTACATTATCATGTGCTTACCTGGACAAGGTTCACCTTAATATTTTCTTGTGGTCCATGTCCATTAAGGTATATGTTCCATATCTGGCTGAGTGCGCTAGAGTATCACACCTTGCATCTCTGCACAGGTTACATAGATACATAGATACATAGACAGTGTCGGCAGATAAGGGCCTATGGCCCACCCAGTCTGCCCATTTGAGCTTGTAAGTTCAGTTTATGTTTTTCTAGAAGTCTGTTGCCCCTTACCCTGACCTCCAGAATTCCTTTATGTCTATCCCATGCATTCTTAAATCCCGTGATTGTTTCAGCCCCCACCGCTTCCTCTGGCAGGGTGTTCCACTTGTCCACCACCAGTTCTGTGAAGAAATTCTTCCTCATGTTTCCTCTGAATCATCCTCCCTCCAACTTCATCCCATGCCCTCTGGTCCCGGAACATCTTTTTCGCTTAAAAATAGTGTATTCCTGCACCCTGTTCCTCCCTGTAAGATACTTGTATGTCTCTATCATATTCCCTCTCTCCCTCCTCTCCTCCAGGGAGTACATGTTCAGTTCCTTCAACCTGTCTTCATGGACTTGTGATGCAATCCATGCACCATCTTTGTTGCCCTCCTCTGAACCTTTCTACCCTGTCTATGTCCTTACGTAGGTATGGTCTCCAGAACTGTACACTGTACTCCAGGTGGGGCCTCACTAATGTCTTGTATAGCGGAATTATGACCTCCCTTTTTCCTGCTGGTGATGCCCCTGCCAATACATCCCAGCATCCTATTTGTTTACCTGCTGCCTTGTCATACTGTTTCCCTACCTTGAGGTCATCAGAGATGATAACCCTAAGATCCCTTTCCTGCTTGGTGCATGCTATATCCTCACCCCCAACTGATATATTGTGCCAGGGTTTTGTGCCCCATATGCATTATCTTGCACTTCTTTGCATTGAATTTCAACTGCCAAACCCCTGACCATTCTTCAAGTTTCTGCAGATCCTTCTCATTTTGTCTACACCCTCTGTGTGTCTACTCTGTTACAGAGCTTTGTGTCATCAGCTTAACAGTGAAATTCTGCCATCTAGGTCCCAGCAATGTCACTGATGAAGATGTTGAATAGGACCGGTCCCAGCACTGATCCCTGTGGTACCCCACTGGTCACTCTTCCTCTGTGGAGTGACAGCCATTTACCACCACCCTCTGTGTCCTGCCACCCAGCCAGTTACCTACCCACCACACTACTGTCCTACCCACACCCATATTCCCAGTTTGTGTAATAGTCTTCTATGTGGCACAGTGTCAAAGGCCTTGCTGAAGTCCAGATAGGCCATGTCCACTGCCCTCCCTGATCCACCTCCCTAGTCACCCAGTCGAAAAATTCAATGAGGTTGGTCTGACATGACCTCCCCCTGGTGAAACCATGCTGCCTTGGGTCCTGTAGTCCATTGACAACCAGATGTTCCACCAATCTCTCCTTCAGTAGTGCTTCCATGATCTTCACCACTACCGAGGTGAGGCTGACTGGTCTGTAGTTCTCTGCTTCCTCTTTGTTCCCACTTTTGTATAAGGGGACCACATCTGCTGTCCTCCAGTCTTTGGGTACCTCCCCTGTTTCCAGTGATCGACTAAACAGGATAGCCAGAGGTTCAGCCACCACCTGTCTTAGTTCTTTAAGGACCCTGGGGTGCACCCCATCTGGCCCCATTGCTTTATCAACTCTTATTACTTCCAGTTCCTTCAGGGCCCTTTCTCGTGTAAATTGACTTGTGTCCATTTCTGCACCATTCTCACCTCTTGTACTCCTTTCAGACCCATTACCCTCCTCTTCCTCAGTAAAGACTGAGCAGAAATACCTGTTCAATATGTCAGCTTTACTGTTGTCATCCTCCATGCGGCCCCCATCCTCCCCTTCAGTCTCACTATCCTCTCCTTTGTCTTTCTTTTTTCACTTATGTACCTGTAAAGGTTTTGTCCTCTACCCACTGATTTTGCAATGTGTTCTTCTGTCTGAGCTTTGGCTTCCTCACTGACCTCCCTGCCTCCTTTGCTTCTCCTGGTACTTCTCCTCATCCCTTCTGCCTGTGTCTTTTGTATTGCCTGAATGCAGTCTTTTGGCTTTCACTTTCTTTGCTACTCTTTGGAAACCATAATGGTCTCCTTCCTTTTCCTCTTTCTAACCTGCTTAATGCATAATTCTGTTGTTCTTGTAATCCCCATTTTAAATACTGCCCACTGTTCCTCAACCCCTGATTCCTGTCCCATTCCCCTTATGCCTCTTTCAAGTATCTCCCCATTTTCCCAAAGTCTGCCCCCCTTAAATCCAGGATACATGTTTTTGTGTGGTTTGGTTCTGCTCTTTCTGTGACTTCAAACCACAATGACTGGTGGTCACTGTTCCCCAGGTGCTTCCCCACTGTTACCCCCATCACACTGTCCCTGTTTGTGAGCACAAGGTCCAGTATTGCCTTCTGCCGAGTTGGTTCCATGACCAGTTGCTTGAGGAAGGCACCCTGAGGAGTCCAGGATAAATCTGCTCCTAGTTGATGCTGCTGCTGGGATGCTTCAGTCCACATCTGAATATTAAGTCTCCAACCAGTACTACTCACTCTTTGTCTGCCATCCTTGGATGGCTAGCATCAGCTCCCTATCTGTTTCTTCCTCCTGGGCTGGTGGTCTATAGACCACACCTGTGCGGATGGCTGTCCCCATTTTCCTTTCCAGCTTAACCCACAGTATCTCTCCCCCATTTTGTTCCTCCTGGACTCTGTGGCCCTTATGTCATTTTTCACATACAGTGCCACTCCTCCTCCCTTCCTGCCTGCTCTGTCTCTTCTGAATATGTTGTAGCCAGGTATGGCCATCTCCAGTCGTGGTTATCATTACACCAGGTTTCAGTGATGGCCACAATGTCCAGGTCTGACTGCACCATGACAGCCTCCAGATCTTCCATCTTGTTGCTAAGGCTCCTGGCATTTGCACACATGGCTTTCCATGATTTGACCTCCCTAGACTGTTTCGCTGTTCTACTCCAGCCCCTTCCTTGGTTGTCCTTTATCCTTGGTTCTCCTTGCTGTCTGCCCTTCTGCTGAATTTTTCCCCTTTTCTGCTATCCACCTCTTGGGCACTAATCTCCATCTTTTGCACACTGCTTTGCAGAGATAGCCCTCTCTGGTTCACTGGTTCCACTGCTAGCTGTGGGGGTGAGCAAGTAGGTACCCTCCTTGCTGGCCTGCACACCCTTTGCTAGTTTAAATGCTTGTCAATGTAGCATTTAACTTATCATTGAGTGTTTGGATTCCTCCAGGATGGATGCAGGCCGTCAGGCTTGAACAAACCTCCATCTCTCCAGGTGGGTCCCCAGTCACCAATGAATCCAAACCCTTCCTCACAGCACCAGTTCTTCAACCATGAGTTAAAGTTCCTGGTGCATGTACTCCTATGCTCTCCCTTGCCTCTCGCAGGTAGTACTTCTGAGAAAGTGACAGAAGTAGCTACTTGCTTGAGACCCCTCCCGGGGTCTGTTTAATGGTGATGAGAATGTCCTCCTTCCTTTTCTTCCACACTTCATGCATGCTTGGTTGCAGGAACAATTTTGAGTGTTCATAAAATGTCAGGTCTGAAATGCACTGTGTCTTAGCACTCGTAGTGATTTCATTGGCGGAACACTGCTGAACCCTATAGTTGCTGATAGCAGTATATTTCCTGTTGGGTAGTCTCTGATGTAAGTCTGGGATGACCAAGTACGTTCGAAGCCACATTCATGACAACGTTGCTGGATGACAAGTAATATTCCCTTTATTTGTAATACAGTTGGAGTGGTGCAGGCATGGCAGTGGATGCAGATGTCAAACAGCTTCATTAGACAGGATTCAAAGACTAAAAACGTCCATTCCTGCCACTGCCGCTGTGTCAGTACCTCTGAAGATATTGACTGACTCAAGCTGTAAAGGGATAGCATAGAAGGAGACATAATCATGTGTCAAATGATTTGCAGTAACCCTAGAGATGCTATGTATGTGTGAGTGTGCTGCAAAAAACACTCAAGTAGGGCATTTGAATTTGTGTCTGTGCCATGGAGTTATGGAATGCAGATTTGAAAATACTGCAAAGTGCTTGACACTGTGATGGAACACAGTTTGCAAGCCCCGTAGGCTGAGTTGCTGCAATGCTGGTCACCATCAGACGGAAATCTGCTTGTTGGGACAAGCAGCCACGTCTGTGACTTTGTGGATAGCATGATGTGGCTTGGTTGCTGAACATAGTGAAAACCGGAGAAGGCAGACAATATGGACCATAGTCAGCTTACTCAGTAGCACTGAGCCTGTCATCATGCACTTCAAAAAGCAGACCATATCATGAGCAATGAACATTTATGTGGCTATTGCACTCACTGACCTCTCACCATCCCAGACTGGGTCACGATGACACCTGGTGTTGACCAGTATTGTCCCTAACTTTACCACGTCAGTCAGTGTCATGCGTAGGTGTTACCATGCCACAAAAATAGACTCTTGTATAATGTAATGTTGTGGGTTTGTGTGTCTGTGTCTTCTCAAGTTGTCAAGGAATTCAACTGATATGTGATATTACACATATCAATCAGAGAAAGAAACAGCACTGGGAACCAACACCTGTGAAAGTTATACTTTGTAGTATTGGGTGTGCATCACTGATGTGTCACTTGACAGCAACACCAAATATGACATTACTGAGTTCCCAAAAAAGAAATGTGAAATATGGCAAGCAGAGCACATGTTGGATGACACTAACAGTAACTCTAGCTATCTGAATACTGTTAGTTTTGGAAACCATCACAGCAAACATGCGCGCTGTACTTTGACTTGCAAGGATAACATTTCTGAAGTGTTATGAGAACACCAAAGTATATGAAGTGACATACCGCAATCGCCACCATAGCAACAGCGTTGAATGTCATCAGAATGCATGGCACACACCTGTCAGCAGGGGCGTGCAAATCCTATTTACCACGTCTGCTGATATTCAATTTCCTTGAAGGGTGAGTACAAAAAGAGAGCAATTTTCGTCATAATAAATATGGGACAGTGAAAATTGTACTACAGTCATGGCTGGGCAAGTCCTAAAAGTTTTGATTTGAACACCCCTGACCTGACACTGTGGTATCCTTGCACTGTTAATACCAGTGTGGTGCTTTTGGATGTATGGAGATCCCAAACACCGCTGGCGGTGACAAAAGTAGACTATTGAGCCAACTCCATGTGTTTGTGACACCTTGCATGAAGGCAAGTAAGTGATGATGAAGACCACTGCAGTGTCACCATCGTGATGAACTGCTCATCTTTTTGGTTTTTATTTTATTTATTTAGTTTTACCAGTGCTTGTAAGACACTTGAAAGCAACACCATGCAATGTACTATTATGTCACACACAATTAAATGTGATGGAACATGCACATTGGCAATGAGAGCTGTAACAGCCTTGCCACCAGACGATGTGCATAGTAGTGCAGTATTGCAACACGACAGAATGTAAATATTCATTGAATATCAAGGTGATGTGTACAGTTTGAATGACACTGCAATGATTGTCTTGTAACAGCTGTTGTGTGGTCAAACTGCTGACTCTATCCCATCAATGTATCAGTGCTACAGTAAGACATGCCATGCTGGCTTGTATAGTGGAATACTGCCCCTTCCCGTAGCTGCTTCAGATCTTCCTTCTGGGGTTACTTAAAACAAGCTTCAAGCTGTCTCTGTCCCTTGTCGTCCTACCCTCTGTGATGTGCCGGTGAAAATCCTGGCTGCGGGTGTGCACTTGTTCCAAAAATAACAAATAAATAAATTCACAAATGTTATTGCTGCTGACACTGGTCTTAATTCCTTGGCTGCCCTCTCTGGGTTGTCATGCCTCACACTGAATTGCATTGAAATTGTTCACTGCCTGTTACCTGACTGTAGTTATTTGCTTATACCTGTCTGTACCATGCCTGACAGTTCACCCATGTCTCTGTACTTTGTTTCTGCTGGTCCTTCTTGCTTGAATTCTGACTGTACCTTGTTTAAATTGTTGCTAGCCTCTGTACTGTTATTGCCTGTATCTTTGTAACTCTCCTGGGTCGCACCTGAAAATAGGCACTTGACTGTCTAGTGTGCTTACCTGGTAAACAAAAGCTAAATGAATAAAATAAATACATTGTCCGGTTCACAGCTGTTAGGAGATGTATGCATTTCAGTGTTGCATACCAGGTGATGCTCCAACCACATGTAATGGAATGCTTGTTCATAAGTAAGTGACTAAAATCAAACTAGGGATCATAATGCATAGCACGTGTTGTGAAGTAATTCTACCTCTCTTCCTGAATACTTAGGTCTACATCTAACTCACTGTAATAACTGTTGGGGACATAGCTGACATCATTTACATCTGGCACTGGCTCACTGTCAGACTGATTCTGAACTAGATACAGGAGATGATGTGAAAAGGTGGTGGGCCATAGCTTCAGTATGCACACTTACATCCTTATAGTTGGCCTTTGCCTGAACAGCTGAGAAGAAATAGCAAGTGTACATTACACATTAATCAATCTTCATATCGACATATCAGAGTAGTCACTGTAATACACTAGTGGATACTGTCTGATAATGCTGAAGTGGGATGACATGAGCCGCACTTCAGTTAACAAAGTAATGTGTTCAGATGTCACTGCGTATGGCATAAAGGGTTGTTTGCAGAAGGGCTAATGGTTTCAGTCTGCCCCAAAGTAGTCGTGCAGACACATCAGTGTTTGTCATGCAGTTATGACACAGATGCAGGAGTACATGAATGAACCTTTTTAGGAAGCAGAGGTTTTACTTTGCCACTGACTTTGTGTGACTGTCATGTCAGCCCATAGTCCATCGGACATGGGGGCCTAACTGCATAGTAGAAACCAACAAGTGATCATGGCATTCTGTGAACTGTCTATCATTATGAAGTTCCTCATGAATTATGGTTCCATTTAATGGTAAAGAATCAACAACATTATTACATGACAGAAATAAGTATTGCCCCACACTACTAATGTATGTTAATATGATGGCCCACACTATTTTCAGTGTGTAGAAGTGTTATACATAGTTACCCCATGAATTACATGCCAATGATATCAAGTCATTTGAGCAGCGCAAGGAATGTAGTTTTGAACACTATTCGATGATTAGATAGCCGTTGCTCATGTTACAAGTGTGACGAAGTAACATTTACGTCACAAAGCCCATTTCGTACTATGCTTACATCACAGTGATTGAATGTGCTTATGCAACTTGGTATGATGTATGCTTATGTGACATAGATACATTGTGGCTGTTTTCCTCTCTATCCACGGGATATACTACCCTATAAGGGTATGATGGCGAGGAACCCTAGAGGAAGGTTCCACCCCTATAGGTGCTGCAGGAATGATTCCTTCAGCTAAAGGTAGCTTAGGAAGAAGCCCATGGGAAAGAGGGACGTGCCACTGGAGGAGGGGGTGATGGGGGCAACAAAAGAAACGATCCTGGATTAGCCAGGAGGAGTGGCCTTTTAAGGCCTGATGGGGGAGTGGTTTGTTGCTCTGCCTATTGAACTACAGGCATATCCTTGCAATTGAAGCACAGTCCCAAAAGAAATACATGCTAGTTACAGCCATTGCAAGGCCTGGACTTTGTGGGGAAAAGGGTATTGCAACACATGAATGAATGAACGTCTGAGAAGTGGACAGACACTACTGAGAGATGCAATATACTCAGTACATGTCTGCAACTAATTTGACCACAGAGTACATGCTACGTGACACATCACACTTTTCTCAGTATATTTGAAAGGTACAATACACAAACATGGCAGTGGTAAATACCTACTGTATGCTTTTGTGAGATGGTCTCTGGAATGATTTCTGCATTCCCCTGGTTACACGCAGTGATCCAGATATGTGAGAGCTTTCTCAAACCTCACTGTCTGTCATTTCAGCATCCACACTCAGTGTTGCTGAGAGAAGTATCACACTGAACTTCTGTTGCAATGACAGCATTGTCTCTTGTCTCTTGAACCTCACTGGTGTCCACATAATGCTGAATGATCTTGGGAAGGAAAGGTAAAGGCATATAAGTTTTGCATTGACATGTACTGTCCAATTACATAATTGTTTATTATCAGCACCCAGCATCACAGCAATGCATGACTGAACAGTCCATTATGATGGTTACTCATACCCCCATCACATTTCATAGAGAGTTAGTGACGTGACAAATTGAACACCAGTTGCGCAACACTATAAATGCATTCAAACATGCATTAGTGCCATAGATCCCAGAATGATGTTGAAGCGCAGACGCAGCACTGAAAATGACGTGTACTTGAAGAAGGCGTCAACCACGGACAGCAGTTGCCACCAAGCATACCCACTTTGCCATTGGTATTGCCACACAGCAGATGGTGTGGTACTTTGTGGTTCACACTCACTTCTCTAAAACTCCAAATAGCAGCCAGTATGTGAAAATGAAGTTTAAGGCATAATGCCAGACCAGGGCTTTGATTAACAGTGTGTTAATCAATGCCGAGGAAGGTATTGTGGCATTAGGCACAGCCAAGTGACATATTTTCACTATGTAGTGCACCAATGACTTTTAATCCTAGGTGCATACTCTATGATCCTGAGCAAGTCACTTAACTTCTTTGTGCTCCTAGGTTGCATCTGAAAACAAGCTTCGGCTTAGTGTGCTACTGCTGGTTAAACAATGTTCACCCCTAATTCTAATCCATGGAATGCCTTACTGATATTACCAAACCATCTTACTAAAGAACATTGGTAAGAGTGTACTTTTTGAATGTTTTCCTCACAGTGTGAGAATGCGGGTTCAAAATCACAATTCAGCATTACAGTCATTCAGGATTGATACAGGATGGAATGATGACTGGAACAATTCACATGACAGGGTGATCAGGTGGAACATGACAGTGTAACATGTAGTAATGAAAGGATATTGTAATGGGAATATAAAATCAGATTGCATGTTTTCTGATATGAACATATGAAATTTACAGAAGAAAAGGCCCACGTCTATGAAGTCTGACCAAGTGTGCAGATCACAGTGTAATAGTTCTTCAGCTGCCCCCTCCCCACACACACAATCCCTTCTCTTCATCCACCCTCCTGGTCCTATCCCCCATATTGTTCTTGCTTGCCCTGACCCAGCCCATGACTGTATCACATCTCCGATTGAAGCTGTCCACTGTCCTTAGGTCAATTAACTCTTCCAGCAGTGCATTCCATCCAGCCACCACTCTTGTCTGTGAAATACTGCTTCTTCATCTCCCTCCTGAACCTTGCACATTAAAACTTCAGGCTGTGTCCCCTCATGACCCTTCCCCCCTATAAGTGGAACAATCCTCCCTCCCCGACTGTTTCCTTGTCCTTTAAGTATTGTAAGGTTTCTGTGATAGCCCTTCTCTCCATTCAATCCTCTAGTGAGTACATGTTGAGCTTCCCCAATCTTTCCTCGTGCAGCATCTCCCATAACCCCATAATCATCTTCATCACCCCACGGTGCACCACCTTCAGCAATTTCACATCCTTACTGAGGTAAGGGCATCAGTACTGCAGACAGTACAAGTGTAGGCTCACCAGTGATCCATACAATGGCAGGAGGTCATCATGTTCCCTGGAGGTGATACCTCAGGTAATGCCACCCAACATGCGATTTCCCTTGCTGACACCATCCTACACTGCTCAGATACCTTCATATCCCACGTAACAAGAACCCTCAGGTCCCTTTCCTACTATGAGACTGCTACCCACACTTCCTCCAGCCAGTAGCTGGTCCTGGGGTTTGTGGCTCCAAGATGCATGACCTTGCATTTGTTAGCATTAAACACCAACTGCCACTCCACTGACCATAGCTCAAGTCGAGGTTGATGCTCCCTGAGTGCCTGCCTCCCTTCCTGACTGTCCAGCTTTGCACAAATCTTTGTGTGATCAGTGAACATCCTGATCTTAATCTTAACTCACACTTCAATGTCCGATATGAAGACACTGAATAACACAGTGCCCAATACTGAACCCTGCGGTACCCCACTGGTCACAGGCCTTGGCGTGGATGTATCCCCTCTTACAAGTACCCTCTGCTGTATGTTCTGAAGCCAGCCCCTGGTCCATGCCACCAGTTTCTCCCCTGTCCCCAGCTACATCAGCTTGCCCAGTAACCTCCCATATGGCACACAGTGAAAAGCTTTACTGAAGTCTAGAAACAGGAGGTCCACAGCATGTCCCTCATCAAATGCCCTAGTAACACAGTCAAATAAATCATCAGCTTTGTCTGGCAACATCTACCCAAGAGAAATCCATGCTGTCTCTCGTTCTGTACTCCATTCCTGTAAAGAAAGGTTATCAACCTCTCCTTCAGAATGGCCTGCATCAACTTCCATAGTACAGAATTCAAGTTTACCAGTCTGTAATTGCCCAGTTTATCCTTAGGCACAGTGTTGTTGAGGGGCACCATGAGAGCCATCCTCCAGTCCCTGGGCACAGTCACAGTATCAGGTAAGCACAGGCCAGTAAGCCTCACATCCATTGTTCGAAATTATTGGAGACTATCTTGAAGGAGCGGTTGGTAACCTTACTGAAAATTCAATGGACTCCAGAATGGGGGGTAGTGTTGGTTTGACGCAGGAGGATCCTACCAGATCAACCTTGTAGAGTATTATGGCTGGGTAACAAGGGAATTTGACAAGGGACATGCAGATGTCCTGTATTTGGACTTCAGTAAGGCCTTTCATTCAGTACCACATGGGAGGTTGGGTGGGGTTGGAAAACACTGGGGCGGGGACAAATATGGTGAACTGGATCATGAACTGGCTGCAGGGGAGGCAACAGAGGGTGGTGGTTGTGGGGAGCTCTCATCTGCAAGGGTGGTGATGAGCAGGGTACCACAGGACTCTGTACTATTCTCTGCATTGTTTGTGATATTCACAGTAGACATCTGACATGGCATCAGAAACAAGAAAAGTTCATTTGCTGACGATACCAAGATAGGAGCAGTGGGGGATGACATGGGAGGTTGGCAGGGCTGCAGGATGGCCTTGCTAGAGTGAAGGAATGGTCATAAAAGTGGCCGCTGAAGTTCAATGCTAAAAACTGTAAAGTAATACGCTTTGGAACAAGAAACCCAAGGAGGAGCTATCTGTTCCGAGTGATTCAGTTAGGAACCACAGAGGAAGAGATGGATCTGTGGGTGGTTATAACAGGGCAAATGAACAACATGGCACAGTGCAGGAGGGCAGCAGCTAAGGCGAACAGGATGATGGGGTGTATTGGTAGGGGAATCTCATCCAGGAGGAGAGAGGTGAACTGGCTGCAGGGGAGGGAATGGGGGGTGGTGGTGGTGGTGAGCTCTCATCTGCAAGAGTGTTGATGAGCAGGGTACCACAGGGCTCTGTACTATTCCCTACATTGTTTGTGATATTCACAGCTGACATCTGACATGGCATCAGAAACAAGATAAGTTTGTTTGCTGATGATACCAAGATAGGGGCGACGGAGGATGACATGGGAGGTTGCCAAGGGCTGCAGGATGACCTTGCTAGACTGGAGGAATGGTTGTAAAAGTGACTGCTGGGGTTCAATGCTAAAAAGTGTTAAGTAATGCACTTTGGAGCAAGAAACCAAAGGAGGAGCTATCTGTTTGGAGTGATTCAGTTAGGAACCACACAGGAAGAGATGGATCTGTGGGTGGTTATAACAGGGCAAATGAACAACACGGCACAGTGCAGGAAGGCAGCAGTTAAGGCAAACAGGATGATGGGGTCTACTGCTAGGGGAATCTCATCCAGGAGAAGAGAGGTGATCCTGTCTCTGTAGCGGTCATTGGTAAATCCACATCTGGAGTACTGCATGCAGTACTGGTAACCTTACTTGAAGAAAGATATCAGGTTACTGGAAGGGGTGCAGCGCAAAGCAACAAGGATGATCAGTGGTTTAGAAGACAGACTATGTACTCCCCTTAGGTGAGTAGTGATTCGGGGGATATGATTGAGAACTTCAGGTATGTAAAGGGGATAAACAAGACAGGTACAAAAGAAATATTTAAGATGAGGAATTGGAGGGACACTAGAGGGCATGGTCTATGTTTGGAGTGGGGAAGGTATAGGAGGGAAATGGGGAGACACTTCTTCACAGAGATGGTGGTGTTTAAATGGAAGTCTGCCCCAGGATGTGGTAGACTGTAGAATAATAGGAAGTTTCAAAAGGGAATGGGTCAGAGTGAGAGGTGGGTTAATCTGGAGGGGTGGAGGGGGGCAGCTACAAGATAGTGGATGCTAGCTGCGCAATCAAGCAGACTTGATAGACCCTGTGGCCTGTTTCTGCTGGCATACTCATATGTTTGTATCTAAGGAAGAGTTAAAAAAGTCTGCCACAGGGCTCATCAACACATCTGCTAGTTCCTTTATGAGTCTAGGATGTACACCGTCCAGTCCTGGTGCCTTGTCCACCCGCAAATCTTTAAGGGCTTTTAGAAACCTATCTCCATGTGTTACCTCCCCCACTCCCACCCCTCTGTCCTTTGCATTGTGGTATTTGTCGATACCTTTCTTTTGTGAACACTAAAAGATTTGACAAATCTTTTGGTGGGGGGTGCTACTTCTTTTTAATATGTACTCGGTAATATATGTTTACCTACTAACCAGCTTTATTAATAAATGTAAGCTTTAATATTATCCCAGTGTGGGGCTCTTTTCTTGATGCTGTTGAGCCCGCTTTGTTTTTGTTGTCCTTCCCCATTTTCTTCCAGTCATCACTGCCTCATCCCTACATCTCCTCTTCTCCTTTATGTATTTTAAAAACTCTTTCTTGCCCTCCCTGATCCCCTGAGCCAATTTCTGATCCCTTAGTACTTTGACTGCCCTGACTGCCCTACTCACCTCACTAGATGCCTTTGCATATACATCATTATTTTCAGGGGCGTAGTTTATTATTTTTACAGGGGGGGCCAAGTAACAAAAAAGTCCTGATTTTCGCGTATCACGACAGTGAAGAGGGCGGGTGGCTTGCGTAATGCAAACAAATCAACCAGCATCAAATAATGCCCCAAAAACATTTAAGGCTACTGCTGAATAACTCCTGGGAGGGACCAGCCCTGGCCAAGTCAGAGCACTTCCCCACCCTACCAGTTTTACTGCAGCCCGCTCTCGGCCCAACTCCTCCTGAGACCAGAGTTGAAAAACTGACTGAGATCTGTTTTGTATTCAGTTCTTCGTTCTTCTGTCTTGGGAGTGAGGACTTACTTGTAAAGTTGAAAATATGTAAGGAACTTAACTTCCTTCTCAAGAGGACAGGACCTCCCCTCAGCTTCAATTAAAATCAGTCTTGACCTAATTTTGCCCCCACCTGAACCTCCAGGTGGATAGCTCACTAGTCTCTCACCTCCCTTTGCTGCTTACATAACTCTTCCAAGTCCAGCCCTTATAGTGGAGCCTGAACTTCTTGAAATATCTGCTTGAGCTAGCCCTCCCACCCTTGAGGAGTTCAAAAAGCGTGTTTCAAGGAAGTGCAGCAAATGGCTGTGCCACCTCAGTATACCTATAAACATGGATGGTATGGGAAACATCCCAGCATGTGCATCCTCACAGCATGAGCCCTTATTTACAAAGATTACATAAAAAAATGTGATTATACAATGATAAGAATGAATGCTGGCCTCTGATTGGTCAGTCTTGGGCTAGACCCATGATGTTATCCCAGTACATCCGATTCATCACAGGTTTAGTCTCAGCCTCTCCGTGAACCTCTTGATCATTGTTAGCATTAGTGTGGTTATTTGTATCTTCTCTTAAAAATATTTTCCACACCAAATAAAACATCTTTAAAATTATTTTTTAGTTCTGTATAACAACAAGCCGTTGTATAATTGCAATAATGCCCTCAGGAGGTGTGTCATGCTAGGATAACGTCACGCCTTTATGTATTGGATGCACTGCGTCAACCACCTGAGGCGTGACGTTATCCTAGCATGACACACGTCCTGTCGGGCATTATTGCTACTCATCCAGTGTTAACACTTTTCTTTGTTATAGCCAAGTTAATTCATTAGTCTCCATCCCATCCCATATTATTCAATGTCACATGCCTGAATCTGGTTAGGTAAGGTGCGAAGAGGATAATGCTCTCCTCAAGCAAGCAAGCATTGCATACATAAGCATGGGACTTGCTGATATCCCTCAGTGCATTGCTTTTAACAGCATGCTGATGTACCTGGGACAGTGCAACAGAACAATGTAAATCCCTAATTGTTCAAGATGATCATGGGCATGGTGTGGTCACACCACAACCCCTACCACTCCTCCCCATGGCTCCTAAGGAATATGCATCTGTCCATGCCCAGGGTTACACAACCCCATCCAAGCAAACACAGACTGCCCTGGCACAAAAGTGGTCACATCACATAACCTAAGAGAACAGATGCCACAGGAAGTTTGCTGGAACAATGACTCCAGATACCTGTGCACAGCCTCGCAGGACCCACCCTGAAAGGTAAGTACTTGGTTGGTGGTTTTTATTAGCATCACCTATGACAGTGTGTGGTGGGCCAGTTGTGGTAGCCCAGGTTGCCGTGGATGCCCCCCCCCCACACAGACTACTTCAAAATCGTCTCATCTGACAGTTTTGAAGGGCACAAATGAAACATGGTTGCTTCAGTTTGATGTGGTTTAATACAGTTTTTTTTGTCCGAGCGTGTGTCTCTATTCTTCTACACACAGACACAGACAGACACACACACCACCAAAAAATTTACTTTTTTTATACCATGTTTACATTCAGGATAGAGACAGGGTAAAGCAGGTCCAGGCAGTACAACACAGTAAATGAAACAATGCATTTTACAATGCCCAACAAACCATTAAAAGACCACAAAACAACGGACCTTCCCCCTGGGGAATGGCTAGGTCACAGGTCAGGATGCTAAATGAGGAGGCGAGACCACAGAACATCTTGTCGAACCACACAGTAAGGTGAAACTACCTAAACATGCACAATTTTTATACTGTAGGATTTCATACTTTCCAACAGTTCCTAATTTTGTCACAGAAACTTATCTTTAGAGCTCAGAAGCCCCTTGTACAAGGAAGGTAAGCATGGCATGGACCCAGCAGACCGGCATACATGTTGAAAAAAATATTTCTGTGCCAGTATGCCCGTCCACCCCTTCCTCCTCCATCACCAGTGGCCAGAACCATTTTTTTCAGCATGTGTAGCAGTCCGCCCTGGTCAGCACAGCAGCACAAAGCTGGCAGGGCAGCAGAAGGCACAGCAAGCAACAGTGAATTAAATGTCCATGCAAAAAGCTACAGCTCACTATCCCCACCCCAGACCTGCAAGGCCACTATCTCCACCCAGACTGGCCAGCTCAGCTACTCTCTGCACCCTGATGGACTTGCACAGCCACTCTCCACACTCTGTGTCCACCCCACCAACACAGCTACTCTCCCCACCGCACCAGCACAGCCACTCTCCCCACCCCACCCAATCAACACCATTTCCAGCTCCATTTATCTGGTATCCACTCCAGGCATCCAGGTCTGTGCCTCCCCATCACAGGCACACAAAAATAAATAAAACCACATTTTATACTGCATTTTGTTTATGTTTCTTTCTTTGTCTGGAAAGAGAGATGTTGAGCTACTGGTCAGCACAGTTTGCCTGGTATACAATTACAACCCCGCCCCACCGACACAATGCCAGTGCCTCCACCCAGCCACACAACAGTGCTCCCACCACACCCACACAATGCCTGTATCCCCAACCCCACCCACACAAATGACCAGTGTCCGCAACACCACACACACACACACACACACACACACATATGACCAGCAGTGTCCCCAACCCCAACACACACACGACCAGCAGTGTCCCCAACCCCACACACACGATCAGCAGTGTCTCCACACACACACACACACACACACACACACACACAAAACCAGCAGTGTCCGCAACCCCAACCACACACACGACCAGTGTTCCAACCCCCCCAAAAAAATCATGGCCAGTCAGTAGTCGCTATAACAATAGCCAGGTAGTAGTATAATCATTTCTTTAGGGTGCATGTTTTAGTGCAAGATTTTTTTCGCTAGTCTTGTAACACTGTATGGGGGAGAACACAAAAAGCTACCCCTTTGGTTGTGTTTGCCAGGCAATGAAGACAGAGACAGCAAGGCCAATGAATCTGTCTGTTTCACCCCTCACAGTGGACGATCGGAGAAATCAAAAAGTGAAAGATTACTTTTATAGCCAGGTAAAGGATGAGGAAATAATGTTTCAACATTTACTAATGTTCAGTATGCTAGCTGCGGCACAGGTCAGTGAGATACATCCCTTGACAGGTAAAGGATGAGGTGAAATGTACGTTTTAACATTTACTTATGTTAATATGCTAACACCCAGTCAGCAAGCACAGAATGTCCCCTCCTAACCAACACGGACAGTCCACCAGAAACCAAGTCAGCAAACATGGACAGTCCCCCTTCACCCCACCTACAAGGACAGTCCTCCCAGACACCCAAACAGTCCCCCCTCCCCACCAGACACCGGGCCAGTGAGCATAGAATGCCCCCAACCGACAAGGACAGTCCCACCAGACACTCAAGCAGCCAGCAAACATGGACGGTCCCCATATCCCACCAAGGACAGTCCCCACCCCCACACACAGCTAGCAAGCACAGAATTCCCCCGCCCACCAACATGAACAATCCCCAAACACCTGGCTAGCAAACACGGAGAGTTCCCCTCCCCAACAACATTGATAGTCCGTCCTAGACACCTGATCAGCAATCACCGACATTTCACCCCCAAAGCCAACATGGAAAGATCCCCCAGACACCCGACCAGCAAATAGTCCCCCCTCCCACAAGACACCCGGCAGGCAATCATGGACAGTCCCCTTTTCCACCATCATGGACAGTCCCCCAGACAAATGGCCAGCCAAGTCCACCAAACAATGGCTAGTGTCACCACCCCACCATCACAGCCAGTGTCCCCACATCACCATGGCCTATGTCTCCACCCCACCAGACCCCAGAATAGAAAACGGACTGTCCCCCCAGCCCCACCAAACACTGACCGCCCTCTCAGTCCCAAACACTAACCACCCCAGCCCCAAACACTGATCGTCCCCCCCAGCCCCACAAAACGCAGGCCCTTCTCCAGCACCAAACACTGATCATCCTCTCAGTGAGTCAGCCCCAAAACACACAGACTGTCTCCCCCAACCCCAACCCCACAAAACAGACCATCCCCCCAGCCCCACCAAACACAGACCGTCCAGTGAGTTTCCCCCAAAAAACCCACCACACCAGTAGCACAGTAACTGAGTGTCCCCACCCCACCAACATGACCAGTGTCCACACCATACCAAACAAATAGGTCCCCCCACCCACACCACCAACATGGACAGCCTCAACAGCCAGCAAATCCTCTCCCACCCACCCTCCAGACACATGGCAAAGACAACCCCCCCCCTCCAAAAGATACATTTCTGGGATGTGAATGGTATTAATTTCCAACAACCAGCTTGCAGCACAGTTACTCACCAAATCAGTAAGAGCACAGACAGGGCAGCCTGCAGCAGGGCACAGCAAGGCCAAGAAGGCAGGTCAGGTAGCCGAGTCTCTTCCAACAGTCCCGTTCCTCTTCTGATTAATCCCCTGACGAGACAGTAACTCATTTTTTCTGACATCAGATGAACGTGTTGCATTATGGGTCTGCTATAGCCTGCATGACCGCTGGCTTCTTCACTGTTCTGGGCCTGGCTGTTCACTGACCTGAATAATCCCTCTCCCTCTCGGTGGACTGTGAAACTGGTGGGCAACGGGCGTGGTGTGGGACTCGCCGACAACACGGTAAATCTTTTTCTGGTCTGCTGGACACAGGAGCTGGGTGTGCAGGCAAGCCTGGCCATGCCTCAGACTCACTGTAATTGTACTACTCGCTCCTCCGCCTGATCTGTCCGGTGGTAGAGGCCTTGTTGCCGCAGGCCTCCTAGACTTTCTGGGATGGGAGGCTCAGGTGGCAGCGGGAGAGCCCAGAGCACAGCTGGCTGCACTGAGAAACAGAGAGTAGGTAGTCAGAGGACTCGGGTGAGGTACATTTAAACTGGGCTGTTCAAGACAGGAGGAGGGTGGGAACACTAGACTGACTGAGACACTGGTGACACCTGACAGACAACCAACGACTGCTGCTCGACATCCTCGAATAGCTATCTCTGCTCAGCCCTACGCTATATGGATGCTTCTGCTGCTACTTCATGGAAGGCACACAAACAACTAAATGGTGCCACTAACGGAGTACTGCTCACGCAATGGTGCCAGCTTGCAGCACTCTCTGATTGGCTGTAACATGCAGGCTACTTTGGTTGCAGGCTTGCAGCCAATCAGAAAAGGAAATAGTTTTTGTTTAAGAGACACGGCGCTGCACCACCACCCCCCCTCCCCCGGAGAGGTGCAGGCAGTCCGGCATAGCTTGAGCCCATCCAATATTAAAAAAAAATGATGACCGGAGAACGTGGCTGGGCTCCTAAAAAGTCCTGGTCCACTTCGGGCGGGGGCAGCTTGCCCCTCTGCCCCCCCCGCAATCTACCCCTATGATTATTTTCCTAACCACCACATTTTTGGACTCTGTTAAATATCAGTCTTCTTCCCTCACGTTTCACTCCACTTCTCTGCTGAGTCAACTAGGCTTTTTTGACCTGGACTGCTTACTGTGAGACTTGGCACATGTGTCTGTGGCCTCATTCAGACCCTTACTTATGACTGAATACTTCTGTTCAGCATACATACCCTGGCTGATTCTAGCAAGATGCCCCCTAGGATGCTGCACATCCTGGAAAAATATGCATTCCAGAAGTAAACTGGTCTCATCCTGGTCGTTGCTGACTCATTCCCTGTGTTGAGGAAAAACAACAGTGAGCGGTGGTCACTTCCTAATATTGTGTCCATTACAATCACATCCTGGACTTGTGCTCCATTTGTTAACACAATGTCCAGTATGGTGCCCTCCCCGGTAGGCCTCGTCACTCCCTGCTGTAGGTAACTATCCTGGATAGCCTAAACAGTACCTGTTCCCTGGTGTTTGTGGTAGTCATGGTCTGCCAGTCAGTCCCTGGAAGGGTGAAGTGTCCCACTATAACTGTGCTCCCTTTGCCACTGACCCTCCTGATTTGCTCCCACAGCTCACTGTCAATTTTCTCATCTTGTGATGGTCTGGTTTGACTCTGTGAGCCAAAACAGGAGCCGAGACCTGGCTACTGCAACCTATTTTCTACATGGGAGTTGAATGTTTCACACACTTCACTACCTGCTGAGTCTGTCAAAAATGTTTACTTTAACCATGACTGGCTCAACTTGACCTGTCCTTTCTATGGCATATAGAGCTTCAGCTGAGCTGATTCAGGCAGTAAAGTGGAGCAAGGCTCCAGCCTACTCTGACTTGCCCAGCTGTAGGCATACATGAGGGCCACTCATAGTGGAAAAGCACTGAGGATCAGCACATGTTGACATCCCACAAAAAGCACTGCATGATTAACTGAGTGTAAGGTGTAGTGTGACCTTCCCTACAGGGGAATAGTCTTGACATTGGCTTGTGGTCACTCAGGATGACAACATCAGCTTATGTGTACACACAGTAAAAGAAGTAAAACATGTCACAGACTTTCAAACACTAATTTTGGTTATAGCTCCAGTGGTCAGCCACTGCCAGTCAGAAATAGGCTTGGTGGGTGCACCAAGGAGAAAGTGACTGGATGGGATGACAGGTGACATTGAAGGCAGTGGTCCTCACATGCCTAATCATACGCTAAAGTTGATCAGAAACACCATTGCCCACACAAGAACAAAGAAACATATATGTTCATTACTGCATGAAGTCTTTGGCATGACTGACAACAGCAGTGCAGGCTATACAGGCATTATCAATACATACACATATGGCATGACCAGAGGAGCAGACCACTGTATGAGTCATGTGCCTGTCAGAATGCGTCAGCCTGTCTCCCCAATGTCCACGATGATGAAATACTAAAACCACAGCAGACGAGCACACAGTAACAGTGCTCATCACCTAAACTGATGGTCGGTGACTATAGGAATGGTAGTTTACTCAGCTGGTAAAGGTGATTGTAGGGGTATACATCTCAGAGGCACTCCACCTTCCTTACACCTGGGTATTGTGTCCACCTGATAGGTTGCTGATGCACATGTGACTTTCAAAGGAAAGTCCGTCCCCTCTTCCCTGTGATGCTGCCTCTCCTGTATCAGTTCGATGTCTTCCAAAGCTGTACCTATTAAAAAAACTTGTTGGTCTGATGACCCATTATTCCTCCCTATGTCTGCAATATCAATTAAACATGATCGTATCCTCCATGTGTAAAAGAAATCACGCAACTGTTATGCCTATCAAGTGAAGAACTGGACGTGTAGTCCATTTATTACCTATTTTATACACACTAATGTAAGCTGGCCGGGACGGCATGCCGGTGGAAAACTATATGCGTATAACGTCATTCAAATTTTTCTGACTGTCAGGGTGGGTTGAGGAGTGCCTCAGAGATGTATGCCCCCACAATCACCTTTACCAGGTGAGTAAATTACCATTGTGGGGGTTAATCTCTGAGGCACTCCACCTTCCTTACACCTGGGTAACGATTTAAGTAGCAGTACCTGGCAACAGGGTGGGTAGTCAGTCCATATTTACTTTCAGGTCTGTCCTAGAGGCAAGAAGTACTGCGCTGACTAAGTTGGTTCTGGCTTCCCTAGACACGTCTACCCTATAGTGTCTAGTGAATGTGTGTGGGGATGTCCAAGTGGCAGCTGCACAAATCTCATCCACCGATGCCATGTTTCTTTCTGCCCATGCAGTGGCTATAGCCCTAGTGGAATGGGCTTTAATGCCTGTGGGCAGATGTAGATTTGTAGCCTTATATGCTTCAGTGATTGCAGACTTAAGCCAGGTGGCTATGGTGGACCTAGTCGCCGCTTGTCCCTTCCTGTGTCCTTGTGAAATAACAAACAGTCAATCTGTTTTTCTGATGTCCTCTGTTCTGGCGAGATATGTCTGTAACAACCTCCTCATTCCTAGTAGTTTGATTTGTGGCTCCTGGTCCACTTCTTCTGCCGGCATCTCTGCTGGGATGTCGATGTATTGGTTTGCATGAAATGTCATGTGAACCTTACGTATGAAAGATGGACTTGGTCTGAATGTGATCTTGTCTTCATGGAACGTGAGGAATGGTGTTCTACATGATAATGCCTGCAATTCACTGATACGCCTGGCCGAGGAGATAGCGACCAGAAGTATAGTCTTTAGTGTTAACCATTGTAAAGATATAGTTTCTAAGGGCTCGAAAGGTGTGGTCATCATTGCCCTGAGTACCAGAATCAGGTCCCATGGCACGGTCCACTGCTTGACTCTTGGTCAGATATTGTTTGTTGCCTTAAGGAATGTTATGATACCTCTGTGTGCCCCTGGAGTTTTTCCCTCTATGGGGCCCCTGGCTGCCCCAGCTACAGCTACCTGAACTCGTAACAATGCAGGAGATAAACCCTTATCCAGGCCTTCTTGCAGAAAAAGTAGAATATCTGGCACCGACGCGGTCAACGGGTCCACCCCCATATTAATGCACCACTTCTGAAAATTCCTCCAGTGCCTTTGGTATGTCAGGGTTGTGGAGTTCCTTCTGGAGTTAGCCATGGTGTTGACGACCAAGGGATGGTAGCCTGCTCTTAACAATCTCTCCCTTTCAGGAGCCAGGCCATCAGTTTGAGGTTTGTTGGGTTGAGGTGATAGATCGGGTCCTGACTGAGCAAGTCATGTCTGTAAGGCAGGGTCCATGGGTGATCTAGCGCCATCGCCACGATGGTGGCGAACCACCTTCTCCTGGCCCAGTAAGGTGCAATGAGGATCACCCTCAATCTGGTCCTGCGTATCTTTATCAGGACCTGGGGGATTAAAGGAAGGGGCGGGAATATGTAGGCAATGTGGAAGTTCCACGTCGTGGAGAGCGAGTCCACTGCCGTGGTTTTGTGATCCCAAAACCTGAAGTAGAACCTGTGGCACTGGTTGTTTTTGTGGGATGCCATTAGATCTAACTCTACTGGGCCCCAACGGTTGTTGATGGATCTGAAAACTTGTGGGTGCAGCATCCACTCTTCTGGGTGTATCATTTATCGACTAAGCCAATTCGCTGCGGTGTTTAGCTTCCCTGCTAGGTGGATGGCTGAGAGGCTTGTGAGATGTTTCTGTGCCCAGGGGATCAGTCTTTCTGCCTGTCTTTGCATGGCTCTGCTTCTTGCTCCCCCTTGCTTGTTGATGTACGCCATGGTTACTTGATTGTCTGAGCGAATGAGGACATTCTTTCCCTTTATGTCCTTTGTGAAATGTAGCAATGCGTTGATCACTGCCTTTATTTCTAGAACGTTTATTGACATCTTTGACTCGTGTCTTGACCATTTTCCCTCTGCTGATTTGAGACCCATCGTGGCCCCCCAGCCTGTCAGACTGGCATCTGTGTCTATCTGACTGTCTGTTTGGATGTCTAGTGGCATACCTCTTAACAGATTGTCCTTTATTTGCCACCACCTTAAGGAGTGTGCAACTTTTTTAGGTAGTGAAACCTTTTTTGAGAAATCTAAATCGTATGTGGGGCCTTGTTGAATAAGGAAGGATAACAGTGGTCTCATTTGCCATCTTGCCCACAGAATGGCGTCAATACAAGATGACATCAAACCCAGGATGTGGGAAATTACCTCTAGTGATGGTCTTTTTGTGTTTGTTAGTCTGTTTATCTCAGAAAAGAGGGTTGAGACTCTGTTCTCTGAAAGTCTGACCCGTCCTTCTAGAGTGTCTATGAGGTTACCTAGGTGTTCCAGTTTTGTGCTCGGAGTGAGCTGACTCTTTTCCTGGTTGATGACCCAGCTGTGAGCCTGAAGACACTGAATTGCCATTGTTGTCTCCCTCAGTGACTGATGAGCTGACCTTGTTCTGATCAGCCAGTCGTCCAGGTAGGGTATGACCTGGATCCCCTGCTCCCTTAGGTTGGAGGCGAGAACTTTGTAAACACTGGGGTGCAGATGCCAGTCCGAAGGGGAGAACCTTGTATTGGAAATGTTTCCCTATAATGTGAAATCGGAGAAATGTTTGGTGGGAGGGTTTGATAGGAATGTGAAAATAGGCATCCTTCAGATCTATGGATGTGAGAACATCTCCTGGATGGATGGCCTTTAGAGTGGATCTTATTGTTTCCATCTTGAAAGGTTTGTATTTGACGCTCTTGTTTAGAAACTTGAGATTGAGGACCGGATGAAGTTCTCCTGTCGTTTTTGGTACCGTGAAGAGTGTGGAGTACACTCCTTGGCCTTCTTCTGCTGGGGGTACTCTTGCAATGGCATTGTTGTTTGTTAGTTCGTTTAGTATGTCTTGAAGTTGCTGAGGCGTGACCTTGTGTCTTGGTACTGGTGATGTTATCAGTCTGTTCATCCTTGGTCTGTTTGCAAACTCTATCGCATATCCCTCTTGAATTATTCTGAGCACCCATCTGTCCTGTGTGGTCTTTATCCATTCGTGTGCAAATTGGGTTAGACGGGCACCCACTGGCACTTTGGATTGCGATACACAGCAGTGGTAGTCATTGCTTGTTATTGTTCCTTCTTCTGTACTGGAAGTTGCCTCGAGCTCTGCTTTGTGCTCCCCTTTCCTGGTATCTATTGAAGGTGTTGTAAGAGTTAAAGTTTGTTCTGTAGCTCTACCTTCTATGAGCTGACTGACCTCTACGTCTGTCATGAAAGGGGTGAGCGCGGATTGATTGTCTGGCTGGTAGGTACATAGTGAGAACTCTGTCCTTTCCCAGTACCTTTCCCTTTAAATACTTCTCTAGACCTACCCCGAAAAGTAGATTGCCTCGACAAGGTAATTTCAGAAGAAGTGATTTGGATTCATTATCTGCATTCCACAGCTTCATCCATATACATCTTCTCGCTCTATTCAAGAGTGTGGTGGCTCTGGCATTGATCTTTAAAGAGTCCACTGCCATATCTGCAAGGTATTTAGTTGATAGGATGACATTATCTAGAATGTGTGCTTCCATTGATTTGACTGTTATAGCTTTCTGAATCTCTTGAAGCTATTCAAGTTGAGCTCTGGTGGCATAGATAGCTGTGGTGGAGGCACTAGACCCCAGACCTGCTAGTTCAAAGTTCTTCTTTAAAATATCCTCTAACTTCCTGTCCACTGGGTCTCTTAGTGCTGAGGTGGACTCCATTGGCAGGACCGTTTTTTCATTAAGGGAAGCGATCTGGGGGTCCACAGTTGGTGACGTGCACCACAAGGTCAGCTTGTCAGCCTACAAAGGATACATCTTATCCCATGACTTTCTCTCTGGTATGTGGGCCGGATCTCCTGACTCCCATTCCTTATTTACAATTTCATTAATAGCTTCGCAGACCGGAAATTTGTCTGCTGTTTTTGCCACTGGTTGCAATGACGGTAGTAGCTTAGATTGAGGCATGGGCGTGGGGGCAACGTCAAAGCCCACTGTGGACATGATGCTGCAGACCAGAGTGGGTATCTGGTCCGGGAAGCACCATTTTGCTGTGAGGGATTGAGGGTCTGCTTCCTTGTCTTCCTCATCATCCGAGTTGGGCTCGGATTGAGGAGCTAAGTCTGAGTCATTTGCATTAGACTTGTCGGCGTGCGACTGTCCACCAGCGAGTGGCCCCTGAGGTACTTGAGGTGTGGCCGAAATCTCAGCCAATTTGTCCCACATAGCTGTCATAAGTTGCTGCTGCAGCTGAAGAACTTGTTGGTTTTGGAGGAGAATCGCATTGGTATCTATGTTGCCTTGTGAGGTAGATGGGAGAACCTGTACGGGCTCTGGGATATCCTGCAAATCATTATCCTCTGAAAGCCTGAGGTCATCTGCAGAATTTGACAGAATTGTAGGCTCTTCAGCGCACGACGCACAAAGACATCCCAGCTGAGAGGGTGGGATGGGAACATTGCAGAGTCTGCAGCTCTTTACTTTGCCCATGTCTGAAAGAATAGGGAAACAGAACAAAATAATGGGAAAATGTTGCATGTCAGTTGTACATTACAACAAGTAATCATTTAGCAGCCAATCTAAGCCTGATAGCCCAAGTGGAGGGGTTCCGCTGGACGATAGCCAGGGGATGCCTCCTCAAATAGCTGCTGTCCCAAATCACCAACGTAGAGTGAATGAGAGTGTCTTTAGATTTGAATCAAATGGAAAACACTGTGCTCTATGTGCCCAACTTTAAAGAATATAGGGAAAAAAAAAAAAAAACACTGCATGGCTTTAAAATATCACTGCCCCTTTAAATAACTCCATGCCCAACTGTAGCAGACAGGTAAACATTTTATGGCTTTACAAAGTAACACTGCCCCTTTAAGACAGAACAGCTGCACTGAAGGAGTGTGCAGGCATCCTGCATAAAGCCACTAGCTGGCTGGAGCATGCAACCCCCAAGGGACCTGAAAATGGAGATGCCCCAGGCAGGGGTGAGTGATGGCAAGGGGGGAGGAGTTGGGCTGGCCGCGAACTGGTGACTGGCAAGGTGAAAAAGTATTTGTGGAGTAACGAGTGCCGGACTCCCTGCCATGCACAAAATGGCGTTGGACTGTCTGCACATGCATGGCATGGAAAAAGCCGTGTGCATGCGTGGAAGCGAGAAACTGCATATGCGTGACTCGCGGATGCGAGCGCTGTACGCGTGGGGCGAGCCAGGGGCTACTAACGAGAAGAGGAGACAGGCGACCATGGCCAACACCCTCTCTGAATACACAAGAGATGGGGAGGTGTGAACCAGCGCCATGATGGCACACCAACAGTGGAACAACAGTGGACAACAAAAAAACAACCCAGAACTGCAGGAATGACTGCACAGGCAAAAAAATAAACAGGAAGGCCCCTCAAATAACTCACAGGTAACACTAGAATTTTATAAGTGTACTGACCAAGCCCCAGGCAATCAACAGAGCTCAAAGTGTGAAACACACAGCCAGAGAGCGGTCCTGTGGCCGCTAGCAGGAGCCACAGGAAGCCCTAGAAAATATTCCCCCAAATAAGGCACAATGGAAAATGGGGTGGAAGGGGCATCATGAGACTACTAGCAGGAGTCTCGATAGCATCCTGCAGCTGCACTCCCATCCAGTGAACATACCTGGGTCTGCTGGCAGGAGACCCAAGTGAGCTGCTAACAGGCACAACCAAAGGCAAGAATTGAGTTAAGAATAGCACTGTTCCTGGGGGCTGGTCAGTATCCAAAAATAACAGCACATGGAGCCTAAATCCCTGAGGCAAGGTCCCCCAAGGAGAATAAATTCAAGTTCTATGAACACAGCCTGAACAGAACTCTCAATAAATTATTAGAAAATCACTCGACGTAACCACAATAGACGCCTGAATTTATAATTGCTACAGCACAATGTCTAGAGGGAGTTTCCAAAGTTCAGAAAATGATCTTACCTTAGTATTTATAATGAATTTCAAAACTGCTGGGGAGCTGTTGTGATGCACCGCAACCCAATCAGATGCACAATTTTAACTGATACAGGAGAGGCAGCATCACAGGGAAGAGGGGACGGACTTTCCTTTGAAAGTCACATGTGCATCAGCAACCTATCAGGTGGACACAATACTCAGGTGTAAGGAAGGTGGAGTGCCTCAGAGATTAACCCCTACAATAAGTCAAACCCTTTAAAAGGGAAGTAGCAGAGGCAGTTTACAAAGTTACATCTTAGTGGGAAATGAAAAGGATGTGTGAATGACAGACTATGCAGGTGTTAGTAGGCTACACGAAAGGTGAACATGAGCACTCAGCCATGGCCTTTGAGGCATACAGTATTGGAGAACGAGGATTGACACCTATATGAATGGAGAGATATTCACAGGTATTAGCAGGCATCAGGAAAGGTAAACAGGAGTGCACAGCCATGGCCTGTCATGCATACAGTATTGGACACAGACGGGATGAACATTTGTAGGAATGGAAGGAACAGAAAGGTGTCAGTAGGCGGCAGGAATTGGGAATGGGAGTGCTCAGGCATGACCAATAATGAATATCATATTGTAATTGGACACAGGATGGACATCTGTGAAGTACACAGTTTCTGACACTGAAAATTGTCAGTAACATGACATTTACCTCTCCCACTTCTCTCTTCCTGAATGCACCACCAACTTTTTTCTTTTCACATTGGACTCAAACTGGACGCTGCCATCACCACTACTGCAGCCGTTGTATGATGCCTCTCCAGATGTTTGTGATTGTTCAGATGGCAAAAGAACATTCAATGATGGAAGTGGGGAATGAAGTATAGGAACTGCAGTGGGTAACAATCACAAACATTTCATAAACTTCATCTTATACTGTAGCAGTATAGAAGGGTCATAGCAATCCTCAGTGAAAATGTGCAGAGCACAGTACACTGAACTCTCTAGGACCAACCCAGTCTGCGTATTTTGTCTTCACAAACCTGTTCCACAGTTTCAGATAGTGTGGGTCCTTCGGAAATGCAAACAAGGAGACACCCATTTTATAGGATTCCCACAGGCTTTACAATGCCAGTTTGACAATAATGTCAACCGGCATCACAGTGACGGGATTTATGCCGGCCGCTAGTTGTGGTTGACATAAACCTCGATGGTCTCTGGGTCTTTGCCCCCCCCCGAACCTCCCCCCATGCAGGGGCTCTGACCCCGCACCCACCGTACTAATTATAATCAACTCCAAGTCAGAGTTGATTCGGGAAGGGTGTTCAGGACCGGGAGACAGTGTGCCCCTGTTTCAGGCGCACCAACACAGTGACCTGTCAATGAACTATTGATTTTGTCAACAGCTACATGGGTCACAGTGTTGGTGTTGCTGCCAGGGGGGTATACCATTCCCACCATTAGCAGCAACACAACGAGATAGCATTCTGAAGCAGGTTGTAACAGTTGACTTACAGACAGTAACAGCGATTGTTCTGGACATAAACCCAATGTCACTCAATGGAAGCAGTACGGTTACCTATGGAATGGACATCAGATTGACAATGATTAATGTTGAAAGCCTGCCAGCATCAGTCGGAGCTGTAGAAGTGTAATGCAGAAAAACAATAAACATCACTTATATACAGCACAAAGTAGGAAGCAGTACTGTTGACATTATAGATTCATAGACACGTGTCAGCAGAAAAGGACATTACTGGTCCATCGAGTCTGCCCACCCCCCCCCCATTATACTTCACCCCCTCCAAGATTCCACTCCTCCTCCCTTTGACAACCCCTTGTGTTTGTCCCAGTCCTTCTTGAAACCCTGCACTGTACTGGCCCTCAACACCTCCTCTGGCAGTCCGTTCCAGGGCTCAACCACTCTCTCCATAAGGTAATACTTCCTAACATTTCCCTTAATCCTTTCCCCTACATTTTCAATCCATGCCCCCTAGTTCTTGTATCTACCTTCACTGAAAGTAAGCTCTCCCCCCGACTTTATTGATCCCTTTCACATACCTGAATGTTTCGATCATGTCCCCTCTCTGCCTTCTTGTCTCCAGAGGATACAAATCCAGCTCCTTCAACCTCTCCTCATATCTCTTGCCACTTAGCCCATGCACCATTTTACCGGCCCTTCTCTGCACCCTTTCCATATCATCTATGTATTTTCATAGATGGGGCCTCCAGAACTGTACCCCATACTCTAGGAGTAGCCTAACCATAGAACTGTAGAGTGGCATCAGCACCTCCCTCCTTCTGCTGGTTATCCCTCTGCCTATGCACACCAGCATCCTGTTAGGTTTGCCCACTGCCTTGCTGCAATGGGTCCCCATCCTAAGGTCATCAGTGATTATAACTCGTAGATCCTTCTCCTGCCTGGTTGCAGCCATTATCTCCCCCCTCCCACAATGTGTACGTGGTATTTGGATTCCTCCTCCCAAAGTCCATCACTGTGCATTTCCTGGCGTTGAATTTTAGCTGCCATGTTTCCAACCAGTCTTCCAATAATCTAAGATCATTCTTCATTGCCTCCCCCCCGGGTGTCCACTGTGCTGCTGAGTTTTGGGTCATCCACAAAAAGTCAGACCTTCCTCTGAATCCCCTCTGCTAAGTCACTGACGTAGATGTTAAACAGAATGGGCCCCAACACCGACCGCTGGGGGGGCCCCACTCATCACCCCTGTCTCCTCAGAATGCATCGGATTGAACACCACCCTTTGGCTTCTACCCATCAGACAGCACTCTGCCCATCTTGCTATTTTATGTTCCACCCCTAGACCCCACAACTTATTAACCAGTCTTTTATGGGGCACTGTGTCGAAGGCCTTCCCGAAGTCCAGGTAGGCCATGCCCATTGCCCCACCATGATCAACCACCCTCGTCACCTCATCGAAGAATTCAATCTGGATCATCTGACATGACCAACCCCAAGTGAAGCCATGCTGATGAATGTCTTGCAGCCCCCCTCCTCCAAATAGCTAACCACCCTTTTTTCAACATTGTCTCCACTTCTTTACCCACCACCGATGTGAGACTGACCTGGCAATAATTGCCCACCTCCTCCCTGCTGCCACTTTTATGGAGTGGCACCATGTTTGTTTTCTTCCAGTCCTTCAGTACCCACTCCATATCCAGGGACAAGTTAAATAACCCTACCAATGGTTCCACCAGTACCCCTCCTTAATTCCCTGAGCACCTGTTCGCTCTCAGCTTACCTAATTCCTCCCTTACCTCTTTCACGCTGATTAGCTGTAATAATTTGAGGAAAGCACTGCACAGTGAAAGTCACTGTTGTCCTACCCCCTCCACCCCAAGTAACAGCAGCAGTGAAGGTGTCACCATGATGTCAAACAGCTGAAGCACATATAACCAGCGAATAAACAAATGAACTGGGAAAAGTACAAGGTAATACATAGCTGAAGTATCCATTAACACCAAGAACTAGCGCAGAGAAATCATGTACAAGTTTGTCTGACATAGCACGAGAAGATGGAAGGTTTGATACCTTTTATTGGACCAACAAGTGTCTTGCACAAAGATGGAATTATACACAAGCTTTTGCGGCCACACAGGTCCCTTCTTCAGGTGAATAGCAAAACTGAGCAACATAAGCATTATTTATATCCACTGTGGAGCAATTAAAAATCAGGAAGTGAAGTAGGAAGGTGATAATGGGGACTAGAGATGAAAGTCTAAGATGCAAAATAAAAACATGAGAAGAAATGGGGAGGGGGGGGAGCTAAGTAGGAACAGGTCAGTAGGAGATGAAAGGAAGCTAAAGGGAAGACAAAAGCATGCATATAGGATCTGAGATCAGAGGCTGGCTGTAAGGGTAGAATAGATATGAGATGCCTAAGAGATGCAAAAGAGTACCTCTATAAACAGCAGTATGCAGCCTCATGAGACAGTACAGTATGGAAACACAGCAATTAAGTGATGATATAACACAGTATGAATGTGTCATCTTCCAGAACAAAAGAACTACACAACTTGGTCTGGCATCACCTGTGAAGCATGACTGCACAAACACCTTAAAGAATAAGGAAGGAGGACAGTACTAAGGATTTTACACATCACTGTGCCATGTGCTCTGAAAATGTTAACTTAGCACACTGTTTTCTAAGGGCTAGCCACTAATTTATGCTCCCAATGTGTCACACTTATACAGCTTGCTGTCATCACACTTCACAGTACTGACAGGTAGCAGCATAAGGAAGGGGGACAGCAATACACAGAAGGATTTTACACTGTACTATGCCATCTGCTCTGAAAATGTTTTCATGGCACAGTCATTTCAATGCACAATCCACAACATCATGCTCCCCACTTGTAACATACAGCTTGCTCCAGCATCACTTGTCACACTTCACAGTACTGACACCTGGCAGCATAAGGAAGGTTAGTACAGCAATATACACAAGTATTTTGCACTGCACTATGCCATCTGCTCTGCAAATATTTTGTCCGCACACTGATTTCAATGGGATATACAACAAATGATGCTGCCAATGTATCAGCTTGCTCCTGACTCACCTGTCACACTTCACGCCATTGACAGCTATCAGTATAAGTAGGACAGCACTCACAAAACCTAACTGTATACACCGCTATGATATCTTTCGGAAAATAGTGCTCCCAGAACAGTGATTACTACATAACAGCATTCCGTATCATGATCCTGTGGCAACTGTCAAATTTCGCACTCTGCAAAGCTTGCAGTATCACGCACTGAAAGGGCAAACTAAACAATAGTAAAACAGCAGTATGCACCGATTTACCACAAAACACTCGATAGAACACTAGCAAGGGGCTGTCTACCAGCAGCACAACATGAAAACACAATTATAAGCTTCAGCTGGAAGTTGCACTCATCTGAATGCATTGAAGCATCGGAATGCATTGAAAACTTCCGCTCAAGCACTGATACAGATTTAGAGAGCTGAGTGGCTCGATCAGGAACATGCGTCACTTCCAGTCTGCCCAGCCAACTCGAGATACTCAGGTTCGCGGGTGCAGGGTGCAGGTAAATAATTATAAAATAAAAATAAACACAGAATTGTAACAAGAGATTTCCAATATGATTCCACTATTGGACATGAGGACTTCAGAAGGGTGAGTTCAAATTTGATCACACATATCAACAGAGTCCCTCTTTAACAAGGTACTAGTTTTGTGGTAGTAAGGTGATCTGGAGAGTTGGCCACCCTGGAAATCTTGGGCCAAAATGGCTATAAATGGCCAGGTTATGGCCAAAGGAAAACAAAAAAACAAAATCCACATGCATGTGTTTGGCAAACATATGGGTGGGGGCCTGCTTCAGGAAACCTGTTGTCTAGTGCGCTGCACATCTCTATGCAACTGCTTCATGAGTGGCTTGCAGGACCACTTGTGCACCAAGCTACAGGTTTCTGCAGTGCATGTCAGCATTCAGTTGCTTCATGACAGGCAGTTGCAACTGATGTCACACTTCACATAGGGCCTGCATGGCCTTATGCTATGCATGCAACAAGGTACTATGGATATCTACAAAAATACTGGCAAATAATTCAAAAATGATAATGCACAAGTTAGAGTTCTGAAAGCATCAAAATTAAGGCAGTTCAATGTTATTTTTTTTTTCTGAACCCTAAAGCTGCCTGCTCTCAAGTACAACCCCGTGAACTCCATTGAACTGAATGCAAAAGCATAATCCAGATCCCAATCCCAAAGGGCCGAACAGGAAACAAATAAGAACTTGGGGCCTATTTGGGCCCTTCCATGTCTTGCTTTACACAAAGCAAGTTAGGGTAGTGGCGTCATGCCCATAGGGCATGGGGGGTACTTGCTCCCTGAAATTCATGCCACTACCACAATTAAAAGTAATATTTCCTCCTTTAAACTATTTCCTTCCAGCTGTGGTTCACCAGAAACCCGAATGGATTTTTTTTTTTAAAACAAAGTTGTGATTCTGCTAGTTATGGAGGACTGAACATTCACAGGAAGTAGAGCCGGTAAGTTACATAGACATAGATACATAGACAGTGTCGGCAGATAAGGGCCTATGGCCCACCCAGTCTGCCCATTTGAGCTTGTAAGTTCAGTTTATGTTTTCATAGAAGTCTGTTGCTCCTTACCCCTGACCTCCAGAATTCCTTTATGTCTATCCCATGCATTCTTAAATCCTGTGATTGTTTCAGCCCCCACCACTTCCTCTGGCAGGGTGTTCCACTTGTCCACCACCCGCTCTGTGAAGAAATTCTTCCTCACGCTTCCTCTGAATCATCCTCCTCCAACTTCATCCCATACCGCCTAGTCCTGGAACATCTTTTTCGCTTAAAAATAGTGTATTCCTGCACCCTGTTCCTCCCTGTAAGATACTTGTATGTCTCTATCATATCCCCTCTCTCCCTCCTCTCCTCCAGGGAGTACATGATCAGTTCCTTCAACCTGTCCTCATAGGACTTGTGATGCAATCCATGCACCATCTTTGTTGCCCTCCTCTGAACCTTCTCTACCCTGTCTATGTCCTTACGTAGGTAAGGTCTCCAGAACTGTACACTGTACTCCAGGTGGGGCCTCACTAGTGTCTTGTATAGTGGAATTATGACCTCCCTTTTCCTGCTGGTGATGCCCCTGCCTATGCATCCCAGCATCCTATTTGCTTTACCTGCTGCCTTGTCACACTGTTTCCCTACCTTGAGGTCATCAGAGATGATAACTCCAAGATCCCTTTCCTGCTTGGTGCATGCTATATTCTCACCCCCCAACTGATATATTGTGCCAAGGTTTTTGTGCCCCATATGCATTATCTTGCACTTCTTTGCATTGAATTTCAACTGCCAAATCACTGACCATTCTTCAAGTTTCTGCAGGTCCCTTCTCATTCTGTCTACACCCTCTGGTGTGTCTACTCTGTTACAGAGCTTTGTGTCATCAGCGAACAGTGAAATTCTATCTTCTAGGTCCTGCTCAATGTCACTGATGAAGATGTTGAATAGGACCGGTCCCAGCACTGATCTCTGTGGTACCCCACTGGTCACTCTTCCCTCTGTGGAGTGACAGCCATTTACCACCACCCTCTGTGTCCTGCCGCCAGCCAGTTACCTACCCACCACACTACTGTCCTGCCCACACCCATATTCCCCAGTTTGTGTAATAGTCTTCTATGTGGCACAGTGTCAAAGGCCTTGCTGAAGTCCAGATAGGCCATGTCCACTGCCCTCCCTGATCCACCTCCCTAGTCACCCAGTCAAAAATTCAATGAGGTTGGTCTGACATGACCTCCCCTGGTGAAACCATGCTGCCTTGGGTCCTGTAGTCCATTGACAACCAGATGTTCCACCAATCTCTCCTTCAGTAGTACTTCCATGATCTTCCCCACTACCGAGGTGAGGCTGACTGGTCTGTAGTTCCCCGCTTCCTCTTTGTTCCTACTTTTGTATAAGGGGGACTACATCTGCTGTCCTCCAGTCTTTGGGTACCTCCCCTGTTTCCAGTGATTGACTTGTGAGCTTCAGTTGCTCTTTAAGAGGAGGAGGAGGACTTGGAGTGAGCGACTGCATATAGTTGCAAGAAGAGCCTGCACCTCAGCAGGGAGGAAAAGAGAATTGCTGGGCAGACAGCTTGCCAGTCACTGTAAGATGCCGGAGGGGCCATGTTTTGGAATCAAAGCAGTTGCAGTGTAGCTAAGGCCCCAGAGCTGAAGCCAGTGCACCAGTGCCCTGACTGCTTGGAGTCTGAGCCTTGGAGAAGCAGTTGTACTGCAGCTGTACTCATATTCAAGGAGATACAGTTACCGTAACCTGTGCTTAATCTATCCAGTACATGAATGACTTGCAGAGGTTCTTTCCATTTATGTGTTTTGATTATCCTTTCGTGAGTGTAACACTGTTTTTATATTGAGTTACAGTGAAGAGAAAATAAGAAACTAGTTTAGCTGAGCTGATAGGTATTCTGATTAATGCTGTACATGCAACTTGAGCATTTACCATTCTTCAAAGTGAGAGCCAGACGAGACGACTCCATTGTAAGTTGTGTGTCGGGTTATGCCAAAGGGGAACTGGGGACTGAGTGCCTTTCCTGTCATCTCCACTTATATCTTTACTTCTGCCAGCCTTCCTGATTCCACAAAAGGCCATTTAAGTTGATGGGGGAAGGGTTAGATCATGGGATTGGTTCTCTTGAACCTTTAAAATGCATGGATGGGAGGATTACTACTGCATTTGTAAACAGGAAAAAATGTTGTCCGGTTTACAGTGTAGTACTAAAAACTGCAGGAAAAAAATTGCTGACTTGCCTGAAGTGCAGACTTATCATTGTGGATCAGATGGAGAAAATGTAAATGGAGACATAGGCACCCTTGGAGAAGCTGACCGCTGTCTCAACTTACATAAGGATTGCCAATCATTATGTAGGCTGAGACAATGGTCAGCTTCTCCAATCTTTATATAAAGTAGATGGCTACTTGGTGGTGATTGGGGGGAGGGCAGAATAGGTTGTGATGGGCTTTATTTCTCAAACATTTTCCACATACAGTATGGAATAATACTCCCCAGCATATGTACAAAGAGAACCAGATTATCCAAACACTGAACCAAGCTCTTAAGGGTCTAATATTACTACACAGCCTGGCTCACTGCTTCCATGCATAATCTGCTATAGAGGTTTTACTTGAACCTCTACAGCATTGTAGGCACCCCTGTCTATTTTAGAAATTAACACCAGGTGCCTCTTGTCTAAAAACAGCATACTGTCTGTATTTACATCAGCCTTATATGCAGTATCAGGTATATATGTTCCTTAATCTGGTGTGATTGATGTGATGTGGCTATAAAAATCAGGTGGTACTGTATGTGGGTTTTGTGTACCATTAATATTGGATAACCCATATGGACTGCCCCTAGCAGACCTGGGCAAGCGTTGGTGTGATGTGTCAAGATTTCTTCATTTTTTTTTAATTCTTTGTAAGAAAGTCAATATGGATACTGTTGCACTGCCACTGTCCTGGTCTGCTAGGAAGGGGTTGGTATGTACTGTAATATACTTGATGTATAACCTATAGGCTGCTATTTGTATATCATGAGCTTGCAGTAGAATTGACAGATAGTATGTTGAGGGACGCTGCAGGATGCACACACCTGTTTAGTGGCACCTGGCACCACACCATTTTGTTAGCTCAAGCAGCATAGCAGGTTAGGTGTTACCTAGCTGAGACCATTTCCATGTGTGCCTCACTGTTCCCTAAATTTGGGATTGGTAGGTGTGAAACTGTACAGTGAAAAAGGTGGTGTAACCCCCTACAAATGGGGGTTCCTAAAAGCTTTCCCGGAGCTTGCCTAAATGCTCCATGCCTGACTGGTGTTCGGCTTAAGGCCATTAAATGCGGGCGTTGTGAGTGCTTTTAAAGCCTCCAGTACTGCCTCTTTAAGAGCTGTCTGCTCGCAGGCTTTAGTGGTACAAATAGGGGGACTGGGGTTTTCCTGCTCAAATCCCACCCTGGACTGCTGTCTGATCGCTCCGTTTCTGCAATCGCTAGGAGCGCTGAGGGAGCCCATCTGAAAGATATAGTTGTTCCATTGAGAACATGTATAGTGTTGGTAAAATTGCAGTTTGTCTAACTCATTTTCATTGCATCTGGGACTTTGTGCTGTGCCCCTCCATTTTGGACCCGGACTGTGCTGAAGGGGTCCAATAGTAGCTAGGGGGCATCCAAAATGGTGTGGAAATGACCAACCAGAAATCAGGACTCTAGATGGAGCCAGCTGACCAATGGGGACACAGCTTGTAATTCTGGGAAGTGGCATTCTGGGCCATGGCGCCTTTTTGCACCAATGAGGGCCATAATGAGTGACTGGCATCTGCAGCCCTCCAATGGGATCTGGTGGTGCCCGACTGGAGAGTCTTGCCCTAACTGCCAAAGGGCAGAGACAGTGTGGCTGTGAGCGAGGAAGGAGCCCTGGGCTTCTGCGCCGTTAAGTCTTTGCACAGGAAGCGCGTGTATGTGGTGAAGGCCAATCTCGGGCTGCTCGGTCGCCGGTAGAATCGGACTAAATCCTCGGGGCAGCGGTCAGAGGAGGCTGTGCAGGAGTGCAGCTACCTACCAGGCTCACCCTGTAGAGGACTAGAGAATTTGCTAAATTGCGCTCGGTCTGTCAGGACAGTGAAGCTGCAGTGAGATGCCCTGATAGCTGTGAGTTCGGTCGGGTCCTAGAAGCAGCTGCCTGGTATGGTACCCCTCTGTGGCTTTCCATATAAATGTGTGAGGAGGCCTTTGAAGCTCAGGCTCAGCCCTGCGAGTGGTGAAAGAGTGGTTCTCTGCTGGAGTTGTGAGTACTGAATCAGGGAAGCTCCCTGTTAAAGGTTACAAACAAAGGCAAAATCGTCTTGTTGTATTGCTGACTGTACTAATTGAGCTTTCTTGCTCCATCTGATGTGCTCAGGAATTAAATGCTCGTTTGTGTCATGGCCCCAACCAGCTGCATCAAGGAACTAGCCATTAGGGCTTGGGTACCCATAGACAGTAATTAATAGGTTAGGCCTGTGCACAGAACCCTAGGTAGACAAGCATATATTATAGTGGTAAGCCAATCACCCTGATTTCTCCCGGTCCTTGATATCTCCCCTTAAATAAATAAGATTGCTTGTTTTGTAAAAGTACACTGGCTGGTTTGTGTTTTACTAGTGAAATACTGCACAGTGAATATTTGATAACTGTACCTTACTTTCCAGGGGGTCCTCCGGAGTGAGCTGATTGGTTCGAGCCGGGGGGTAAGTGTTCAGGATAAGGACATTGTAATTAAACTGTGTGAGCCACTAGTGGGAAGAAAGGGGGGTTGTAGCAACCCAGAGGGCTGTGACCGAGTCAGCCTTGACAGTTCTAACCCCAACTTCTGGGTGGAGGCACCCATCAACAGATCTGGGCCCCTCACCCTGTTACAGCCGAGGCATGCAGGGGTAGCAGCCCTTGGGATAGCGCCTCCTGGGGGTTACAAATTGGAGGCACCGCTGGGATTAGTGTCCCCTAGTGGCCGAGTGGGTGAATTGTATTGCTATGGATAAATTGAAGGAAAGACTGGAAGGGGATATCATGGCTAAGATTAAGCTGGACCCTACTAAGACGTTGGTACATAAACTAATGGGGTGGGGTGAAGCCGAAGAGCTGGACTCTCAGAGAATTGTGTTACTACTAGATGTACCTCTGGGGACAATGACCACTGACATCATTTTTGCCGTGGAGCGTGTTAAGTGCTTAGGCAAGGTAGAGGTGAAGGGGCGGATGGCTGACCTACCCAATCAGACTTTGCAGGTGCAACTATTGTGTAGCATAGCCATTGACCCTGAGAGGGTACCCCCAGTGATTTATCCGGAAGGTGCACAACCAGGGTGGAGGGTCATTCACATTTGGAGTGGGTCAGTCACCCCCTGGGGGGTCTCCACAGAGTAATAGTTTTAAAGATAAGTTACTTAAGTTGTTGGCTGTGGAAGGGAAGACTACCCAAGAGTTAATGCAGGCCTTGGACCTTTCCAGCAAACCCACCCCTCAGGTTTCCCCTGGTATCTCTCCGGAGCCCCCTAAGAGTACTATTTTGGCTTCTCCACCCTTAGTGGTCCCCTCTGTACAGCTAAATTCCTACCGGAGGCTCAAACTCTTTTCTGGCACAGTGTCAGTGCCCTCAGGGGAAGATGATTTGGAGGCGTGGATGGACTACGCCACACCCCTCGTCCAAGAGTGGCAATGCTCTGAGGGGGAGAAATGAAAGAGATTGATGGAGAGCCTGCGAGGTCCAGCTTTAGAAGCCATTCGGTTTTTGTGGGCTACTAGCCCAGAAGCTACCACAGCAGAGTATCTTTCTGCTTTAGAGGAGGTGTTTGGAAGCACAGAAACGGGGGAAGACTTACTATGGAAATTTAAGTCTGCTAAGCAGTGGAGGAATGAAAAGCTTTCCACCTTTGTCACTATGGTGGAAAGGGCTTTACAGAAGGCCTATCGAAAAGGGGGGATCACTGCCCCAGCCTTAAACCAGGTCAGGTTGGAACATGTATTAAAGTCTGCTAGATTTTCCAGTGTGGCACTGTTAAAACTTAAGCTACATGATAAGCGAACTGCCCCGCCTGAATACTGTCAATTGATGAGAGAGATTAGAGAAGTAGAGACTGACGAGGAAGGGTGGGAACCCTATGTGGGGGCTGTGAATTTGTGCCAAACCCCTGAGTCTAGTGAACCCGATGAGACCCACTCTTCAGGGGGGCCTGATGTGTCTCCAGAGTTACAAGGAGAGGTGGGGGTGCATGCCATTTCCTCTGATCCCCAAGTAGAAAACTGAGGGCTGAGATCAGAAGTTTACAAGAAATAGTGAGAGACCTGAAGCAAACCACTACCTCCTCTGTTAGGTCTGGGGAGCCAGAGTTACTTAGAAATAAACACCCTAGCCCTGGGGAGTCCCCTTGCCCTCCAAATGGCCCCCCGCAGGTGAAGTATTCCCCTCCCAATAGAGACCTCCGGGACCCTAAGTTCTGTTACCATTGTGGGGAGGATGAACACCTTCAGACTCAGTGCCAGTTGGCAGAGAATTTAAGGAAGGTCAACAGTAGACTGATCACCTGACATCGCAGGGCCTACGTCCGACCCCCTAGGAAGGGCTTTGCGACCCGGGCCAATGCCCAAGCAACTGTCAACACTGTGCCCTATGAATGGTCTGATGTAGTAGGGCCCTCATTGGAGGCCCCAGTGCGAGTAAATGGGATTTCCACTTGAGCTGTATTGGATAGTGGCTCTCAGGTGACCATTATGTTCCAGGACTGGTATCAGACTCATCTACCTGAAGTGCCACTACAACCCTTGGATGGTCTACATGTATGGGGGCTGAGTGACAAGGCTTATCCATATTTGGGGTATATCAGGATCTGGTTGTCATTTCCTACTTCTGTGGCTGGGGTGGATGAACAGGTGGAAACTTTGGCTTTAGTATGTCCCCCCACTGGACTGTATGATGGGGTGCCCTTGTTGATTGGGACAAATGCTCACATGTTTGGTCGATTAGCCCAATTGTGTTCAGAAAAGCAAGCATTTAGGACTGAGTGAGCCCTAAAGATACCCACTTTGATCCAGAAGGCCTATGAGGCTCAGAGGAAGGCTAAGTGGGAGGAATCTGAGGGCCCGGTGGGTGTTGTGTAGAAAAAGGACCCGGCACCGTTGCTACTTGCCCCAAATGCCCAATATGCATTGCAAGGGGAAGTCCGAATTTAAAAAGATGTCAAGAATAAGTTGTTGATGCTGGATGCACCTGGGGAAGGAAGATTGCCTGAGGGACTACTGGTTAAACCCAGTATCTTGCCTGCAAGAGCCCATGCTTATGCCAGAAGGGTGATGGTTCAAGTTCATAATGTGTCTGACAAAGAGATTCGAGTAAATAGAGGTTGCACCCTGGCAAGTGTACATTGTGCAGATACTGCAGTGCTTCCCCATAGCAAGGGTTCAGAGAAGGATGATAGAGTAACTCCTGACTTGTTTGATTTCGGTGACTCCCCGTTGCCTGCTGAATGGAAAGTGAGGATCAGTGAGAAGCTTGCCAAAAGAGGCCAGGTCTTTTCCCTAAAAGAATGGGACATGGGATGTGTGCAGGGAGCTGAACACCACATCTGGCTGCATGATGAAAGGCCTTTTCGAGAGAGGTCCCGGCGCCTGGCATCTGCAAGAGATGCTTGCTGCTGGCGTGATACAAGAATCCAAAAGCCCCTATGCTTCCCCCATTGTAGTAGTGAGGAAAAAGAATGGGGCTGTTCAGATGTGTGTAGATTACCGTACCTTGAATCAGCGGACTATCCCAGACCAGTATACCATGCCACGCATACAGGACGCCTTGGACTGTCTAAATGGCAGTAAGTGGTTCTCTATATTAGACCTCCGCAGTGGGTATTAACAGATCCCGATGGCTCCGGAGGATCGAGAGAAGACTGCGTTCATTTGCCCCTTAGGCTTCTATGAGTTTATGCGGATGCCCCAAGGCATTTCAGGTGCCCCAGCTACCTTTCAGCGCCTAATAGAACGTGCTGTGGGGGACATGAATTTGCTCGAATGTCTGGTTTATTTAGATGATGTTATAGTGTTTGGCAGCTCCTTGGAAGAGCATGAAAATCAATTGCTCAAGGTCCTGGATTGACTGGAAGAGTTTGGTCTCAAGTTATCTATAGACAAGTGCCAATTCTTTCAAACCTCTGTGAAATATGTGGGGCATGTAGTATCCACTGAAGGCACAGAGACTGACCCCAGTAAAGTGGAAGCTTTGACTACTTGGCCTCAACCAAAGAATTTGAAAGAACTGCAACGGTTTCTGGGGTTTTGTGGATACTATAGGCGGTTTATCAAAGACTATTCTCGAGTGATCCACCCTCTCCTCAACCTTACTCAGGGGTACCCCCCTACCCATAAAAAGTATAAGAAAGTTGTGCTCTCTGAGACTGAGAAAAAGTATTTTTGTCTGAATGATGTGTTTGGGAACCGCTGGACTACGGAGTGTGAGGAAGCATTCCATGACATTATGTATCAACTTACCCATGCCCCAGTGTTGGCCTATGCTGACCCGGCCAAGCCATATGTTCTCCATACTGATGCCAGCCTACAAGGTTTGGGAGCTGTGTTGTATCAGGAGCACTCAAATGGGCTGAGATCTGTAGCTTTTGCCAGCAGAAGTCTGACTCCTTCAGAAAAAAACTATCCAGTACACAAGCTAGAGTTCCTGACCCTGAAGTGAGCCATTGTTGATCAATTTCATGACTACTTGTATGGTGCCAAGATATTGGTAAAGACTGATAACAATCCTCTGACATATGTGCAGACCTCAGCCAAGTTGGATGCCACTGGCCATAGGTGGCTCTCCACGTTATCCACATACAACTATGCAATTGAGTACAGAGCTGGCCTCAACCATATAGATGCTGATGTTCTCTCCCGGAGGCCTGTGCCCCAACCCAACTGGGTCAGGTTGTTAGAACCTGATATAAGAGCCCTTTGCCAAAAATTTGACAAGGAAGAACAGGTATCTCCTGATGCTGTGGATTGCATGGTGGATTGCTTGGGGCCCTCCGAGAACTGCACACCTGCTGCTTACTGTCATTTTTCTGCATTAGACACTAGTGCACTGCCCCAGTTTAACAATGATAGTCTCCAACGAGCTCAATTCTGAGACCCCATGATAAAAGCTGCTGTGGAGGCTTTGCAGGCCGGGAGGGACGTGTCCAAGTCGCGTTCCACTGACCTGAGAACTGCCTTGTTATACAAAGAAGGGTTAAAGTTAAAACTGATTAACCAACTACTATACAGAGAAACTGTGGATAAAGAGGGCTGGGTAGACAAATAACAACTGGTGCTGCCCACTGCTTTTAGAGAACTGGTGTTGAGGTCCCTGCACATTCACATGGGACACCTTGGCATAGACCAAAGCCTTGACTTAGTGCGGTCATGATTTTATTGACCCAAAATGGTTGCTGACGTGGAGCAGTATATCAGGACATGTAGTCAATGTTTACAAAGAGAGACTCTGCCTCAGAGGGCTGCTCCCCTGGTCAACATCACTACTAGTGCCCCTATGGAACTGGTCTGGATTGATTTCCTGAGTTTAGAACCCGACCTGAAAAACATCAGTAACATATTGGTAGTCACTGATCATTTTACCCGGTATGCCCAGGCTTTTCCTACCAAAGATCAGAAAGCAACTACAGTGGCTAAAGTACTTGTTGAGAATTTCTTTGTCCACTATGGGGCCCCCCAGAGAATCCATTCCGACCAGGGGAGGGACTTTGAGAGCCGCCTGATTAAAGAAATGCTATCCTTGTGGGGAGTACGAAAGTTAAGAACCACCCCGTATCATCCCCAGGGAGACCCCCAACCAGAAAGGTTTAACCGCACATTGCTTGATATGTCGGGCACACTGCAGCCTAAAGACAAGCCTAGATGGAGCCAGCAGATTAGCACCCTGGTACATGCGTATAACTGCACCAAAAGTGATGCCACTGGATTTTCCCCGTACAGACTGATGTTTGGGAGGGAGGCTAGATTGCCAGTGGATGTGTGTTTCGGGGTTTCCCCTGATGGGGTACAAGCAGCAAATCATTTACAGTATGTACAGAAGTTGAAGGCCCAATTACACCATGCCTACCAACTGGCCCAGACCATGGCTGCTAAATGAAACCTGGCCAACAAGGAGAGGTATGATAGGAAAGTGAAAGCAATGGAACTGAGAGAAGGGGATAGAGTGCTATTGAGGAACTTGGGACTGCAGGGCAAGCATAAGATTGCTGACAGATGGCATCACCATCCTCATATTGTTGTAGGAAAACTGGAAGATTTACCTGTATATAAAGTGCGGCCTGAAAACAATTCAAAAGATGTGAAAACTATGCACAGAAATCATCTGCTGACAAGTGGACAGATTTTGATAGAAGCTGAACCTCTAAATGCCCACCTTCTGGGCCTGTAACTAGAGCGGCTGCCAAGAAAAAATTAAAGATCGGTTGAATCTTCAAAAACCAAACTAAAGAGGCCTTCTCCACCCCCCTCGGATGAAGTTGATTGCCAATTTGTGTCTGAAGACACTGAAAACAACATTGAATATTACCCCTGTTATGAACTGAGCCAACTGTTTAGGGGCAATCCCCTAATCAACCCTGGGGATGAAGTTGGGTTTTCTGGACTGTCTAAGCCCCCAGCTTTGTTTCCGGAGCCAATGCTCCCCGAAGATGAAATGAGTGGCATCAAAGATGAAGAAGTGGGGTCCTCGAGCCAGGCTGAACTGTCTGGCCTGGCTGAGCCGTCTGACTTTTCCAAGAAGAGGATGATGTGGGGGGCAAGCTGGTGATATGCCAGAACCTGAAGAATATTTTGAATGCCTGACAGCACCCGGTAGTGCCAGAATTGTCCTTAGCTGAACCAAGCAGTGTGGGTCCTGGTATAGGAGTCCTGTTCCCGAAGTACTATGGGCCCTGGGTCCCCTTCCTCTATGGAGGCTTCCCTGCTAATCTAAGTGAGGCTGGAATGGAATCGGGGCCTGTAGCAGGTTTTTCCGAGACTCCTAGGTGCTCCAGCCGAGAAGTACGGCCTATAGTAAAGTTGAGTTATGAGTTTCTGGGTCAGCCTGTGGACCTGCCTTTAAATGTAGTCCATAAAGGGGTGTATGTGTCACCGAGCTCCTTGCCCAAGTTAGCCTTGGGGGATAACACCAGCCTGTTAGTATTGCCCTTTGAGTATGGTACCCCTGCTTTAGGTAGCCCGCAAGTAGCTGATAAGGAAGGGTCCCCTCTTTCCAGGTGTCATGGGCAGGAAGTAATGACCTGATTTAACAAGAAAAAGGTTATCTGTGTGTGTAATGTTGCATAAACAGTAGTAAACTGAGAATACAGTAACAATGCATGTAATATAAAGTATGATATAATGTTACGTAAACTGTTTGCCTTAAAGTGATTTAAGGGTAACTACTTGACATGGACGCCAGGTTTTTTCCAGGCCAGGAAGGGTGTAACCCCCTACAAATGGGGGTTCCTAAAAGCTTTCCCAGAGCTTGCCTAAATGCTCCATGCCTGACTGGTGTTCGGCGTAAGGCCATTAAATGCGGGCGTTGTGAGTGCTTTTAAAGCCTCCAGTACTGCCTCTTTAAGAGCTGCCTGCTCGCAGGCTTTAGTGGTACAAATAGGGGGACTGGGGTTTCTCTGCTCAAATCCCACCCTGGACTGCTGTCTGATTGCTCCGTTTCTGCAGTCGCTAGGAGCGCTGAGGGAGCCCATCTGAAAGATATAGTTGTTCCCTTGAGAACATGTATAGTGTTGGTAAAATTGCAGTTTGTCTAACTATTTTTCATTGCAGCTGGGACTTTGTGCTGTGCCCCTCCATTTTGGACCCAGACTGTGCTGAAGGGGTCCAATAGTAGCTAGGGGGCATCCAAAATGGCGTGGAAATGACCAACCAGAAATCAGGACTCTAGATGGAGCCAGCTGACCAATGGGGACACAGCTTGTAATTCTGGGAAGTGGCATTCTGGGCCATGGCGCCTTTTTGCACCAATGAGGGCCATAATGAGTGACTGGCATCTGCAGCCCTCCAATGGGATCTGGTGGCGCCTGACTGGAGAGTCTTGCCTAACTGTCAGAGCAGAGATGCTGTGGCTGTGGCGAGGAAGGAGCCCTGGGCTTCTGCGCCATTAAGTCTTCACGCGGGAAGCACGTGTGTGTGGTGAAGGCCAATCTCGGGCGGCTCGTTCGCCGGTAGAATTGGACTAAATCCGCGGGGCAGCGGTCAGAGGAGGCTGTGCAGGAGTGCAGCTACCTACCAGGCTCACCCTGTAGAGGACTGGAGAATTTGCTAAATCGCGCTCAGTCTGTCAGGACAGTGAAGCTGCAGTGAGACGCCTGGATAGCTGTGAGTTCGGTCGGGTCCTAGAAGCAGCTGCCTGGTATGGTACCCCTCTGTTGTTTTCCATATAAATGTGTGAGGAGGCCTTTGAAGCTCAGGCTCAGCCCTGCGAGTGGCAAAAGAGTGGTTCTCTGCTGGAGTTGTGAGTACTGAATCAGGGAAGCTCCCTGTTAAAGGTTACAAACAAAGGCAAAATCATCTTGTTGTATTGCTGACTGTACTAATTGAGCTTTCTGGCTCCATCTGATGTGCTCAGGAATTAAATGCTCGTTTGTGTCATGGCCCCAACCAGCTGCATCGAGGAACTAGCCATTAGGGCTCGGGTACCCATAGACAGTAATTAATAGGTTAGGCCTGTGCACAGAGATCTAGGTAGACAAGCATATATTATAGTGGTAAGCCAATCACCCTGATTTCCCCCGGTCCTTGTTATCTCCCCTTAAATAAATCAGATTGCTTGTTTTGTAAAAGTACACTGGCTGGTTTGTGTTTTACTGGTGAAATACTGCACAGTGAATATTTGATAACTGTACCTTACTTTCCAGGGGGTCCCTGGAGTGAGCTGATTGGTTCGTGCCGGGGGTAAGTGTTCAGGGTAAGGACATTGTAATTAAACTGTGTGAGCCACTAGTGGGAAGAAAAGGGGGTTGCAGCAACCCAGAGGGCTGTGACCGAGTCAGCCTTGACTGTTCTAACCCCGACCTCTGGGCGGAGGCACTCGTCAACTGATCAGGGCCCCTCACCCTGTTACAGCTGAGGCAGGCAGGGGTAGTAGCCCTTGGGATAGCACCCCCTTGGGGTTACAGTGATAATGTGCACAAATTTAGATAAACAAACAAAAAAAAACTAATTGTTGGGGTATTAGGGGAAGCAAAAGGGACTGCTCTGGGTAACAGGGAGTTTTTTTTTTGATAAAAATACAGATCTCACAGTAACTGTTATCCCAAAAGAAAACAGTTGTTGTCATGTTTCTAAAATAATGTGCTGCAAATTGATGTCTAAATCCAAGAGCTTTAGTGTAAGTCAGCATTAGACATTCTTTGCCCATGAATTCCTTATAAATTACTGTTACTTACTATTTATTTTACTACGGTATATCCCTTTAAAGCCATTTAACTAAAATAATCAGGACAGGACTGACAAGTCTGCATTTGATCAGACTGGTCAGGTTATGGGCTGGGTCTTTGTGCTGCTGTGGTACCCATACTCATACCAAGTCCTGTTTATCTGAATTTCAGTAGGGGAAGGGGCAGTCAGGGTGCGTGTGTCTCGCTCTTTATGCTTCTGTCTCCATTGTGCTATAAGGTTGGGAGTGTCAAGCAGTCATGTTTAGGAATCCAGTAATCACTGCCTGCCAAAATCCAATAGAAGGCACCAGCAAAAGGTGTGTGACAGACTGTTTGTTACTGTTCGGAATGGTAATATTTTATTCATATCAGAGTATGAACAAGGATGAACTCAATTGAGTCAAGGCTCATTTACAATGAGGTCTCACAGTATTGGGTTACAATCATTGTTGTGTGTATTCCTCAGCATTTTGTTGTCCTTTAGCATACTGTGCAATCACATCGCACTGCACAGCCTGAAAAAAAGACATCACGATGCATCCTTGCTTTACCATTCTGCTGCAGTTTAGCAGTTCCTGGAACTGCTTCACAGCCTGCTGAAAGCCACCAGAGCGCACCATGTAACTTTACTTTTTAAACATTTTTTTACAGGACAAACAAGTGTGGGTGAGGGCTTGACTTTTATAATTAATTATGCAATATACACATTGCTGTTTGTATGCCTTAGCATTATGCTGCCTTTTAGTAAGCTGTCATGAAGCTGCTTCACAAACTGCTAAAAGCCGCCAAAGTGCACCATTTGGCTTCAGTTTTTTTTTTCTGGTGGTGCATGCCCTCCTAGACTCCCCCTAGGAAGATTGGGATTTTGTGGCCCTCTAAATTTTCTGGTTGTGTGATGCCCCTGAGTTAGGAGTCAGGCCCTGTTTTGTGCATCCCACTTCGTGTAGGGCCTAAAAAGCCCAGCATGAAGCATATCCGTACTCAGCTTGTGCTTTGCACAGGGCCTCCAAGTGTTTGGAATCAGGTCCTGTTTAATAATTATCTAAACTAAGGCAGAAGGTCTAAGCACAGGCATTTAAATCAGGAATGAGTAAACCTGTTCAGGAGAAATCTGCCCCCCCCCCCCACACATCTTGGCTGATTCAACAGTTCTGAACACATTTCCATAAGAAGGCCTGTGGTGGTTTAAAATACAAATTAGGTAACTAATGTGTCTTTTTTTAAAGAAATGAGTGCCACACAGGGTTTGCATGGTATTGTATTGTCTTGTCTTAGGTATAACAGGGAAAGGAGGAAAGTGAAGGGGCAGATTAGCAGACTAAGGTCAGAGAGTGGGTGGGCTGAGGAGGCAAGAGAACAGGTGGAGGTACTGAATGAATACTTTGCCTCGGTCTTCACAGGGGATGATAGAGGATCAACACCACGCAGAAAGGCAGTCTGGAACTGAGGAAGGGGGGCTCTCTGACACTGAAATTGCTATGGGCAGGGTGAGGGAGGCTCTTAAGTCCCTGAGAACGGATAAGGCACCGGGTCTGGATGGGATTCATCCCAGAGTGCTGAAGGAGATGGCGGATGTCCTTGCTGCACCATTGGTGGACCTTTTTTAACTCCTTCCTTCAGACAAGTTGGGTGCCTCAGGATTGGAGGATGGTTCGTGTTGTACTTATCCATAAAAGTGGCTCAAGGGAGGAGCCGGGTAATTTCAGGCCTGTCAGCCTGATGTCAGTAGTGGGCAAGATAATGGAGGCCATCTTGAAAGAGAGACTGGAGGTGTTCCTGGGGACACCGGGCCATCTGAATGACCACCAACATGGCTTTGTTCAGGGCAGATCATGTCAGATGAACAATGTGGAGTTCTACAATTGGGTGACAAAGGCACTGGACCATGGAAGGCCAGTGGATGTCCTCTATCTGGTCCTCAGCAAGGCATTTGACTCGGTGCCACACTAAGGGTTGTTGGACAAGCTGGGGGGAATGGGGGTGGGAGAAAAGATGGTGAGGTGGATAGGGAGCTGGCTAACTGGGCGGTCTCAGAGGGTGGTGGTCAGGGGAGAGGTATCTCCTAGAAAGATCATTAGCGGGGTCCCACAGGGGTTGGTGTTGGGCCCACTTTCCTGTTCAATGCTTACATCTCGGACATCAGGGACAGCATCAGGAGTGAAATGAGCCTTTTTGCTGATGACTTGAAGCTAGGGGCAGTGGTGGAAGGGGAGGAGGGTAGAAGGGCACTACAGGGGGACCTGGAGACTCTTGAGAGGTGGTCACGCACTTGGAAACTGAGGTTTAATGCTAAGAAATGCAGTGTTCTCTACTTGGGGTTTAGGAACCCTGATCATGAGTACTTTTTGGGTGGGGAGAAACTGCAGGTTTCGGGGGGGGAAGGATCTTGGGGTGTTCATGGATGCCAGAATGAATAACACTGAGCAGTGTAAGAGGGCAGCGGCTAAAGCAAATAGAATGCTCAGGTGCATTGCCAGGGGGATAACCTCGAGGAGAGGAGAGGAGAGGTACTTCTTCCTCTGTATAACTGCCTGGTCAGACTACACCTGGAGTATTGCGTGCAGTTTTGGCGACTATACTTGAAAAATGACATTGCCCTCCTGGAAAAGGTCCAGAGGAGGGTGACTAGGATGACACAGGGTCTGGGGGGAAGATCCTATGAGGAGACACTTGAGGTGTTGAACATGTACTCCCTGGAGGAGAGGAGAGACAGGGGGATATGATTGAGGTCTTTAACTATCTAAAGGAAATGAACAGGGTCAGCCTTGATAGTGTGTTCCAGCTAAGGGAGGAAGGGACCACCAGGGGGCATTCCATGAAATTGGTTGATGGGAGGCTCAGGGGTGAGACTAGGAGATGTTACTTTACCGAGAGGGTGGTAGCCCAGTGGAATGCACTGTCTGTAGAACTGGTGGCTGTTGATACAGTGGAGGCGTTCAAGAGGGGTTGGGACAGATATAAGGAAAAGGTAAAGCTGAGGAATGCCAGAAATGGAGGTGTAACTCTGGTGGGGGATGGGGTCAGGGAGGATTATGGGTGAGGCAGGGGGAAGCAACAGTGTCTTGACTGTATGGTGCTTTTTCGTACAGACTCAATAGACATTATGGCCTACTCTGCTGGCATCTTAGTATGTTAGTATATTATATTTTTCTCTTTCTAAACTAATACCTTCTTATTTTCATTTTAAGTCATACATATTTTAAAAACATAAACACAATAAGACATTCCAGGGTAGTGCATTGTGGTGAAATACATTATAATTGCACTTCTCATGTGTGTTTAAATGCACTCAACTGCACTTTCTGTCTAACAGTGCACCTGAAGCATGTGATTATATAAACAGTAACTAATGCCAGAGTGAGAAGAACAAGCTAGTTCGTACACCTAGTGTGTGCTGCAAAATCATTTGGCAAAAGTGCAAAGCTCGAGTGCTTAATTGATGTCCCAGTACCCATGAAGTGTGCAGACCTGCAAGTTCTTCACAGTTTAGTGCTTTTTTTTTGTTTATAAGACAAAAGTTAGAATGCTTTCACATGTTAGCAAGGTCAAAACAAGGGGTAACAATCCATCACGAGGGGGTTAAAAACGTATTCTCTGTGTTGCTTTCTTGTTTATTATGAGAGACTGCGTTGGTGAATGATTGGTTTTAAAAGGGAACACACTACTTATTGGAACATGATAGTGTTGATGAGCAGAGCTGCCAACCCAGCCAAGCTTGCACTCAAGGGTTCAACTTGTTCTTAATGTTCTGAAAACATTGTTCTTAAGCCACGTGCTGTATGCCCTGTTGTTTCTTATTGCTTACTTAGCTTCCTCAAATAGAATTTTCAGCAGGTGCCTGTATTTTTATTAACCTTATTTGTGCCCCTGAGCTGTCCTGGTCAGCATCTCAGTCACCATTGCCAGCATTACCTCCCATCTATCAAGGTTCCTCTCACCTGGTCTTCCAGGACTCCATTGTCACTCACTGACTCACTGTTTTATTGCCCACTTGGATGAAGCTCCCCAAGGTGGGGTCTGCCATCAGCTCCTGTAAGAAGCTTCACCCCCAGTATCTAGCTACTCATGGTAGAGGTGAAGCTAGGACCATCCAGGAGACAGGAAGAGGGAACCTGTTTGTTGGGGGGGGGGCAGGGCATCATCTTCCTAGCCATTTACCATTGCTTCCCTTTTCATGATGCTTCTGGGCATAAGCCCATGCATCTGTGGTCAGTATTGGCAGTGTTCCATCCAGCATCAGACTGGCCAGACTAGATACCTGGAAATTTCCAGGTGTGCACCCCAACCCTGTACACAGCTGCATCACTCTGCGTATATGGAAGGGGGCAGCATTTTGTACATTTTTTTTATCATCTCCTATCCTAAAGCAAGAGTCCTTGTTTCTCACTCTGTCGTTTGTGCTGCCACCCACTTGCAAGATGGGGGTGCAGCACTACATGTAAAAAACACACAGCAACACGCCTCAGGAGAAAACCGCTGGAGCCACGACGTAATTTCACTCAAATGCACAAAAAATAAACAAAAGGGCTCAACGGCAACAAAGGAAGGCCCACCACTGGTAATACGGTTAAATACTAACATTTATTTAATAAAAGGCAAATAAAAGAATCAGTAACCCCCCCCCGTGCAAATCCATCAACGTTTTATGCTGCACTGGTGCTTTTTCAAGACGTCAGCAACATGTAGCATCACAGAATTTATAGTGTGCCACCCACCATCATTATAATGATTTGAAGGCAACTACACCCAGCAATCCACATATATTGATATACAGACAATAATACCACACATAAACAATGCAAAATATACGTAAGCATAACTACATAAAACAATAACTAATGTTCACTAATATTTCATCTATCTGGCCCGAAGTTAGCATGCAGCATAATTTAAAACAATTTCTTGTTTCACTATGGCAAACTGATACTAAATCACGCTAGATTGCACAACTCTAAAGTGCTTAAAAGTTAAGATGCTATACAATGCTAAAGTGCTGAAAAGATTTTTGCAAATAATATCTGTTTTATTAAGAATTTCATCATTTTTCTCATTTTTTATCTGCGTTTCTTCAAGTAGGGAGACAACTGAAAAGCATCATTAAGCCCTGAATATGTACCTGCTCACAGTCTAAATTGCCAGTAGGTTTCTCTACATAACAACTCGTTGTTTAAGTCTCCCCCTCTTGGGCCCAGTGTTACCAATTCCAGGCCTCTAAATTTGAAAAAATGTCCACGTCCAGCTCTCTCTACATGATAGGCTAATGCATTTTCAGTTTTGTCTAATCGAATGCAGGACAGATGTTCGAGGATCCTGTTCTTAAATTTTCATCCCGTCATGCCCACATAAAAACAATTAAATGTACAAGTTGCCAAATAAATAATTCCTTCAGTCGAGCATGAAATAAAGTGTCTTACAGTGTGCATATCTCGACTATTCGGAATATAAAAATCGGATCCTGCCTGTACATGTTCACATGCTGCACAGTTACCACATCTACAATTTCCAGCTGGAAGTTTTAATCCCTTGTGGCTTGTCATTGTGCACATTGCATTATGCACCAAAAGATCCGATAAATTACTATTCCTTCTATATACAAGCTTCGGGCCCTGTTCTACAATCCACTGCAGTTTCGGTTCAGCTTGTAAAATATGCCAATTATTTTTGATTATTGTTTCAACCTTTCTGGTTTGGGCACTGTAAACCGAAACAAAAACAGGGTCATTATTGAAAGCTAATATTTTGCCAGTACCATCTTTTCTCTTTTTTAGCAATTCATTTCTATCTATTGCATCAACTCGATCAATGGCCTGCTGTAAAACATTTGAATTATACCCTCTCTTCTGGAATCTAGAAGTCATATCCTGTTTCCCTTTTTCATATTCTGACCATGTACTGCAATTTCTTTAAATTCTCATATACTGGCCTACTGGTATATTTTTTGTCACATGACTGGGAGGACAACTGTTGTAATACAATATACTATTTCTGTCTGTACTTTTCCTATACATTTTAGTCAACAAACCACCTTCCCCATCCTTATATAAAAGTAAATCCCAAAGTGGCACCTGCTCTTTACTTGCTGTCATACTAAATTTCAAATTGGGGTTTGTACTTTCTAAATATTATGCAAACAATTTGAGTTCATTCATCCCACCCATCCAGATCAGTATAATATAATCAATAAAGCGGCAATAAAAGTTCATATTATCTAAAAAAGGGTTAACTTCTCCATCATGTTCTTATTTTCTCATCCAGAGAGGTATATAGTAGCATAATTGGGAGCCATAGCGGCCCCCATTGCTGTTCCTTCAATCTGATGATACAGTTGGCCATCATACAAAAAGACATTCTTAGTTAATACAAGTTCTAAAATCTTCCCTATGAACAAAATAAATTCATTACTAAATTTAGTGTTCTCAGATAGTGATGCAAAAATGGCTGCAAGACCCTCACAATGTGGTATATTAGTATACAGAAACTGAATATCTAACATACTAGCCACCATTAATTTTCCACCGCCATGTCACTGATCAAATTCAAAACATGAGTTGTATCCCTAAGATATGTTCTAGTGCTCGTGGTGACTTGTTTGATCTGAGAATCTACAAACTGGGCCAAAGGTTCGGTTAGCGACCCTATGCTAGATACAGTGGGCCTCACTGGAGGATTTTCACTATCCTTCTGCAAATTAGGTAGCACATAAATGTGAGGTTTAATAGGATTTTCCACCAGCATAAAAAATCACAAGCCTGCTGGGAAATCAATCCATCCAATACCGCATGGTGCAGGGCCCTAGCTATCTGTTGTTTATTTTTAGAAGTAGGATCACTAATCAACTTATGATAAGAACTTGCATCACATAAATGTTCCAACATAACAGTGTGGCACTTAACTTGATCCATCACCACCACGGCTTTCCCTTTATCGGCTGGCAGGAAGGTGATGGTGTGATTCTGCTGTAAGGTCTTGATTGCCCATTTCTCCTCTCTTGTGCAGTTTTAGTATTTTGGTTAAGGAATCACCTCATGCAGTTTTGCCACATCCTGCTCACGTCTCTTGAAAAAAACATTTACAGTTTGGTTCATAGTAGGAATAAAAGTTGACTTTTTCTTCCAATTTTGAGTGTCTACATTTACCTCTTCCACTTCTTCCTGGAAGTACAACTATATGCAGAAATATTTTAAGAACTGACCAGGATTTGGTAATAAATATTTCCAGCTATATCCTGACTGCATCTGAGACTGCCCTCTTAAACAAGGGCCTCTCATTTATCCTTACATGTCTAAATAATGAGTTTAACACAGTGCTGCATATTAATCTGTTTGGCAGAAAATTAAATTTGAAAGCTTTGTTTTGGAAGGATGTTCCATCAGTAGCTCCTGTTACACAGAAAGAAGTGGAAGAGATAAATGTAGGCACACTGCCATGTTGGAACATTTAAGTGGTGCAAGTTCTTCCCATAAGTTGACTAGTGATCCTACTTTTAAAAAGAAACAACAGATAGCTGCGGCCCTGCACCATGCGGTGTTGGATGGACTGATTTCCCAGAAGACTTGAGATTTTCTGCTGGTGTAAAATCCTATTGAACCTCACATTTATGGGCTACCTAAGGGACAGAAGGATAGTGAAAATCCTTCAGTGTGACCCACTGTATCTAGCATAGGGTCACTTACAGAACCTTTGGCCCAGTTTGTAGATGCGCAGATCACAAAGTCGCCATGAGCACTAGAAGATATCTTAGGGATATAACTCATGTTTTGAATTTGATCAGTGACATGGCGGTGGAAAATGAATGGCGGCTAGTGACGTTAGATATTCAATCTCTGTATGCTAATATACCGCATGGTGAGGGTCTTGCAACCATTTTTGCATCACTATCTGATAACACCAAAATCAGTAATGAATTTGTTTTGTTCGTACAGGAGATTTTAGAACTTGTATTAACTAAGAACGTCTTTTTGCATGATGACCAACTGTATCATCAGATTAAAGGTACAGCAATAGGAGCCACTGTGGCCCCCAATTATGCTACTGTATACCTGTCTGAGTGGGAAAAGAAGTATGTACATGATGGAGAAGTTAACCCTTTTTAGATAATATCAACTTTTATCGCCGCTTTATTGATGATATTATACTGATCTGGATGGGTGGGATGAATGAACTCAAATTGTTTGCACAATATTTAGAAAGCACAAACCCCAATTTGAAATCTAGTATGACAGCAAGTAAAGAGCAGGTGCCGTTTTGGGATTTACTTGTATATAAGGATGGAGAAGGTGGTTTGTTGACTAAAATTTATAGGAAAAGTACAGACATAAATAGTATATTGTATTACAACAGTTGTACTCCCAGTCATGTGACAAAAAATATATCAGTAGGCCAGTATATGAGAATTAAAAGAAATTGCAGTACATGGTCAGAATATGAAAAAGGGAAACAGGATATGACTTCTAGATTCCAGAAGAGAGGGTATAATTCAAATGTTTTACAGCAGGCCATTGATCGAGTTGATGCAATAGATAGAAATGAATTGCTAAAAAAGAGAAAAGATGGTACTGGCAAAATATTAGCTTTCAGTAATGACCCTGTTTTTGTTTCGGTTTACAGTGCCCAAACCAGAGAGGTTGAAACAATAATCAAAAATAATTGGCATATTTTACAAACTGAACCGAAACTACAGGGGATTGTGGAACAGGGCCCGAAGCTTGTGTATAGAAGGAACAGTAATTTATCGGATCTTTTGGTGCATAATGCAATGTGCACGATGACAAGCCACAATGGATTAAAATTTCCAGCTGGAAACTGTAGATGTGGTAACTGTGCAGCATGTGAACAAGTACAGGTGGGATCCAATTTTTGTATTCTGAATAGTCAAGATATGCACACTGTAAGACACTTTATTTCATGCTCGACTGAAGGAATTATTTATTTGGCAACTTGTACATTTAATTGTTTTTATGTGGGCATGATGGAACGAAAATTTAAGAACAGGATCCTCGAACATCTGTCCTGCATTCGATTAAGCAAAACTGAAAATGCATTAGCCTATCATATACAGAGCTGGACATGGACATTTTTCAAATTTAGAGGTCTGGAATTGGTAACACTGGGTCCAAGAGGGGGAGACTTTAACAGCAAGTTGTTATGTAGAGAGACCTACTGGCAGTTTAAACTGCAAGCAGGTACATAATCTGGGTTTAATGATGCTTTTCAGTTGTCTCCCTACTTGAAGAAACGCAGATAAAAAATGATAAAAATGCTGAAGTTCTTAATAAAATAGATATTGGACTAGATATTCAGAGCAGTTCCACAATGCGCAACTGAGATGCGTCGGCGAAACCACTGACATGCGCCATAGAGTCATATTCAACTACAGTGTATGCGCAGTGCAAATCACATTGTGCAGAGGAGCAATGGTAATGCACGCAGCACAAGTCCAAGGGGGCATACCCATGAATATGTGGTGCAATAGCATATTCAGCTGAAAACCACGGCGCAAGTCCAGAGCAAATCACTGGATGTGCCAGACAGACTTGAGCAGATTATACAGGCTCAAACACAGACACAGCAGATGCGCAAGCCATAGCAGGAGGCAACAATGGATGCAGGGTCGTTCCTGATGGAGGGGGTAATGAGGGGTGTGAGAAGGAGGGAGGAACACCAACATGGCTGAGGAAGGGCCCGTCGGCGGTATGCCCAACACAGACGGTACCGTGCCCGCCTCACCTTTGAGGATTACAGTGATGTGGAGATCGTGGGCCAGTACCGGCTGAACAGGGTAATTCTGAGGCAGCTCTGTGAGCTGTGCCATGATGAGCTGCAGGCACAGACCAGACGGAGTCATGCCATGTCAGTGGAGACCAAGGTGACAGCAGTGATGTGTCTGCTCACCATGGGCACCTTCCAGACACCAACTGGGACAACCACAGGGATCACCCAGTCAGCCACGTCCCACCTCTTCACACCGTTCCTCAATGCTCTGCTACCACGTGCTTTGGAGTTCATACAATCCCCAAGCACACAGGCAGACCATACAGCAAACATGCAGGACTTCCCCAAGGTGTCACGCGTTGCCAGATATGATAGGGGCCATAGACTGCACCGACATGGCAATACGCACACCACCTGGCCCAGAAGGGGCAGCATACCTGAACAGGAAGGGATACCCCTCTATCAACTACCAGGTGGTGTGCAATGCCACGGGGCGCATCACCAATGTCTGTGCTACACACCCTGGGAGTGCACATGATGCCTATATCTGACACAGTTCCATCCTGTGCCAGAGATTTGAGCGTGGGGAGATCCCCATGGGGCACCTGTTAGGAGAGCAAGGCATGGGGTTGGATGTGGGCGCAGCCATGCCATGAGCAGAAGGCAGCGGCACAGAAGCCGGGGGGGGGTTAGGTGGCAGGGGACAGCAGGGGTGAGGTGTGTGAAAACCAATGCAATGTGACAACCATATCCTCTCCCCACACAGGTGATGGCGATACCCACTGAGGCCCTGGCTGCTCACCCCTACTGGTGCCTGTCCACTGCCATGGAGGAGCAGTTCAACGAGGCACACACTGCCACATGCTATGCCATCAAGCGTGTCTTTGGCATGCTCAAGATGTGGTTCTGTTGCCTAGACAGGTCAGGGGGTGCCCTACAGTACACCCCGTCGAAAGTCTGTGGCCTATTCCTGGCCTGCTGCATGCTGTACAACATGGCCATTGACCGTGGGATGGTAGTCCAGGTGGATGAGGGCAATAGCAGTGATGAGGACAGTGATGATGGGCAGGAAGGGGGTGCACAGCCATTCATGAGGAGGAGGGACCCCAGGCTGGCGGGACAAGCCAGGAGGCACAGGGCCACTATCACACATGAGCACTTTGGAGACCGGAGGTAAGTGGAATGACACACCTGCTGTGCTAGCACGGACAACCACCCCACCCACAGTGGTGGACGGGCACACAGGGATGCATGCAGCAACACAGGTGCACACACAGCATGTATGGTGAATTCAGGGCCACACAGACACACACACATATACAGCACCATGCACAGGCATGGGCACACACACACAGGCTGCAGGACATGGCATGGATCAGACACATGACACTGGTTCACAGGCACAGCCAGTGCAGAGCTGCCCTCATCACACCCACACCACAAGGCTCAGCAGCCCAGCCAGTACACACAGAGGGCATGCCCCACACCACACATGCACACCACCACACACGCAGGGTGACACCACACATGTGTGCACTAGGCAGCAACAGCAGACAGCAGGAAAGGACAGCACACCCAGCAGGTCTACCGCATGGTGCCACGGCCGCCACGAGGTAGCCACTCCCAGGCCATTCATCAGCCATGGGTTGTGCAGCAGCTACTGGGGGTGTGTCCAACACACTCGAGGGGGTGGAGGCCTGAGAATGTGACTGGGTCCTCGCTGGGGTGTAGAGCCAGAAGAACAGGGTGGTGCTGGGGGTGTCAGGGATGGGCATGTTGGAGTCTAGCATCAGCCATGCAGGGGTCACCAGATGCCATGTCCGTGGTGTGGAAGTTGCACTGCGGGGAATCCGATGCACATGGCCATGCCCAGTGGATGCCAGTGATGCAAATCCAGCTGCAATGGTACCAGCTATGCGGTCCAGCGATATGGTTGTGGCCTCCCACAGTTGCCAGATCTCACCAATGAGCTGCGCACAACCACAGTCCCACTGCTCAGCCAGTTGACGAACCTCAACCTGCAGTGCATGGATCTCCATCCTGATCATTTCCTAGTTATCCACAGATGCCCACAGCAGCTTGGTGTGCTCGGCCAGTCGGCCAGTGCACTGCGCATCCTGGCGTAGATGCCAGCCTGCTGGGGGTGACATGGCATGCTGAGCAATGCTCTTCTCCAGTGGGCGCTGCCCAGATGACCGCACAGGGGGTAGTGTGGCTATGGGCGCACTGGAGATGGCCCCTGTGGTGTGCTGCCCAGTGGTCACAGCATCCTACTGCCACTGTCCAGCCATCTGCTGGGCTGTTCCCAGCACAGGCATGCCCGCAACAGCATCCCTCCTCGCCAGGCACAGCGGTGGCAGCAAACATCACTGTGTGGCCATGGACAGGGGGCAGCTGCATGGCCACCCGCATGACACCGGTCCCCAACAGTGCCTGCGACTGTCCCTGGACCCTGGCCAGCACCCCATGCCCTGCACCATCCAGGATCAGTGTTATATTATCATCATCATAAGAGTCGGACGCAACACCCAGCTGCGTGCCCGCGCACAGCATAGGCAGGCCCTCACTGAGCAGGGGCTCCGACAGTGCGTCATCCAACACCAACCCCAGAACATCCAGTAGCCCCTCACTGTCTCTATGTGGATAGTCTCTGTCCCAGATGCCCATGGATGTAAATTGCACCACCTCCTCCGGTCCTATGTCGGCATCCTCATCCTGTGCAGATCCATGGAGATGTGATGGTGCTGGAAAACAGAAACACAGAGTCAGCATAGGTGTAGCACCCATGTAGGCATGGACCGTGCCCAGGGGTGCATGATGCCATGGCCACCATCCACAGGTGCGCCATGCATGGCTGCACACCTCACCCACACGGGCCACGCAGCATGGCGGCAGGCCCGCCTGCCTGGGACTGCCCATATCCCCCCCCCATGTGTGGTATGTGGTGCCTCACAGTACTGTGAGGGGCTGCCACCTGTCTGGAATCCACCACCAGGAATGCCCTCTATGGCAGCACGGCTGATGGTGGCCGCCACCAGCTCCTCCATTGCTGTCAGTGCCCTTGCGGTGGGTGGCCACTGCCCATCCTGCTGAGGGATGCCCTGATGGCTGCCACCTTCTCCTTAATGCACTGTTTGTCCATCCCCACCTTCTTAAGACACTCCTGGGCACTCCTCTGTTGCCTGCCATGGGCATTGATGTAGGTGGCCACTGCATCCCACTCGGCCGACCAGTCCTGTGGCATGCCTGTGGCACCACTCAGCAGGGCCTCCCAGTTGAGACTGACCTCAAACAGGGCCTGCTGCTCCTCCTACGTGAAATTGGACCTGCATTTCTGTGCAGGCCCATGCTTCTCCGCTCACTCAGCCTCAGACATTATGCTACCTGTGGACAGTGACAGAAATGGATGTCAGCAGCAGCATGGCATGGACAGGAGCTCCGTTGCAATGTCGGTATGGGTCTCTCAATCCCAATGTTAGCATCCTCTTACTAAAGTGGCTGCAATACCAGTCTGTGGCCTGTGCTGCAGCGTGGCACATTTCAAGTGCAACGCATGCAAATTAGCCTGTGTGTAATCGTAATGTGATGCCAATAAGCCCGATTGCGCTGTGCATAGCCTCATAAGGTGATTTGAATATGGCAATTGAATATTGCAGTGTTGCACCATGCTCAACTAGGATGCACTGGAGCAATCATGCGGCGCATTACAGTGTATGTGCGGTGCGTGGCTGTGCAGTGTGCATGTGCGCCACCATGTTCAGTGACCTATCGCGGGACCCTGTGCATTGCGTGATGCCCCACCAGTGTGCCTTTGGTGCCTGTCGCCTACCGCGAAAACATGCACATCGCACACAGGATGCGCCATGCCACCTACAGTGTAGGGTGGGTCATGCGTACCATTGCGCAAGGTCATGCCGTATGCCATCAGGGTCATGGCCATGACCCCATGCACCCACCAGGCCATGTCACTGTGCACATGTGCATTGCTGCACGATACTACACCACAGCGCAACGCCAATTGCGCATCTGCATGCTGCGTGGTCACGTACAGCAGTCCACTATTGCACAACATGCACAGGCTGCACCACATGCATGCTGTGTAGGCCACAACACACTCCACCAAACTGTTGTACTGGTGGCATGGTGGGCAATACTGGGAGGTCACGTCGGGCCCTTACCTGGACGAAGGTTGAAATATGCAGCCTTGTTGCACTTGTAGAGCCCTTTGCACTCCAGCTGTTTAGGCAGGTGCCCTTACAGCAGCCGTGGTCCCGGGTGTGGGAGCAGATTGCCACTGACATGTAACGGCGCACTGGGGTGCAGCACATGGTGGAGCAGTATCGACACCACTATGGGGACCTGCGGAGGAGGGATCCCGGATGTCTCAGATGGCTCCAGGCATGGGTGCAGAGTGGCACAGTGCCACAGCCAGGTGGGTATCCACATGTGTCATGCCTGCCCGCAGTGTACCTGTCCCAGGCATCTGAATGCACAGTGTGTGCAGCTGCTGGGGGCATGGTTCTGGTGGGTGCTGCATGTCCTGCATGACCACCATGTGCACCGCTGTTGTGCGTGTTGCCGTTGTACAGGCACCAGGGCCAACAGATGGGTGGTGTCCCATCCAGCACTGTGACAGCTGTGTGCTGGGGGTGTGTGTTGCCTGACATTCCTCCTATATCCACGCCTCTCTCACCATCCATCCACAGGTCCAGAGGACTGCAGGTAGGTCATGGCGGCCGCGGATATCCAGCGGCGTGAGGGTAGTGTTGTGGGTGCATCAGCACAGCTACGGCCTGTAAGCTTGTGCACACTGCTGTACTGTGCATCTGTGGTTCTCTATAGGTCATGGGGTTCCATCCATGATCACCTCTGCCATGTGTGAACACTGCAAGGGTGGGCGCATGGCTCAGCGAATGTGCCGGTGCTGCACTGCATGTCTGTGTACTGTGCCCATGTCCACTGTTCTGCCTAGGGGGGTGGTTGTGTGCACAAACACCACTGTATGTGCGGCCACAGGGTGCCTGCAGTCATCGTCGTGTGGCCTGCATGTGCACTGCTGCACCCACTGCACTGCATGTGTGCATGTCACACACAGTGGCCTGTACGCCATGCATGGTGTACTGTGGAACGTTGGTGCACCCCTCAGTGCATGTGCCCTTGGGGGTCTGTCCACTGGTGTGTGCCTCTGCTGTCTGGTGCGCATGTTCGGGTGGGCTGGGGCTCCATCTGGCATGTTGCTTATCGCCTGTTCTGTCCCTTTTCCTAGATTAAGTGTTCCACGTCATTGGCAGAGGTTGCCACAGCTGGCAAGGACTTTGTCCATCCTCTGCAGCCAGCATAGAAGGAACAACACACTTCTGGCCATGCTGGTGGGAGTTGGGCGGCGACACCTGAGAGAGACTGCAGCCCTGAGAATGGTCATCTGGAGGGTGGAGGCTGCACTGCGCAGCAGACGTTGAACTGCTCTGGTCCTGTAGGGGCCATGATCCACACTTGCTCTGCCTTTCCCCTGTTGCTCTGCCCATCCCCACATCCCACTGTACAGACTTCAGGACTGTATCCCCGCATCCCGTGTTCCCTCACCCTTCTGTGCCCTGTTTTGCACTGTTGTTATTTGCCCTGTTGGCACTGTTTGGTTAGGTCAGTAAATCCGTTTTGTGATACAGCATCTGTGTCTGTGTTTCCTTTGCAGGTGGTCTGTCGAGCCATGCTGTAGGTGTCTGTTGGTGTGCTTGGGTGTGTCCATGGTGTCCCGCTGCTGTCCCCTGTGGGCCCTGCTCATATGTGCGCCAGGCCTGTATGCCATATCCCTGTCCTGTGCATGTCCCTGTGTGATGGGTGTTGTGCTGGCCTGTGCTCACACCTGCGACTTGTGCCCTTGTCTGCCTGTGCTGCCCTTTTGTCTGCATGGTGTGCTTCCCACCTCCAGTGTGCCCTGTGGTGCTGTGCCCTTCTCCAATCCAGGTTGTGGCCCATGTGCATCTAGGTGGCTTGTGCCTCCCTCTCCCCTGTGCCACTGTCCTCTGTGATTGTATGTTGTCCTGTCACCATGGCCACTGTCCCCTGCAGTGTCATCAGTTGGGTCTGTGTTGCAGGGCTCTGACATTGGCATGCTGTCAGTGCCAGTGGGTTGATTGCCCTAGTGCCTTGTGCTAGTGTTGGTGGACCAGGTCCTGTTTGTGCAGTTCCATGGTGCCTTGTGGTGCCTCCAGGACGGTGTGCCCTTGTTGTCTGTGTCTGGCTGTGCTGGTGGGGCACTGTACTGTGCCGTGCTGTGCAGCCCTGCCATTGTGTCCCTGTTGCCCTTGCTGAGCCCGCTGGGTTCAGTTTCCTGCAAACAACATGGGAGAAAGCACAGAACCCTGCAGTACCACACAGGACAGGCCCATAGGGGATGAAGAATAAATTCCCGACACAACCCTCTGTGACCTGCCCTCAGGGAATGATCGAAACCAATTGAGGACTGCCCTCTCCAGTCCACAAAAGAATCACAGGCATTCCAGCAACATCCCATGGTCCACAGTGTCAAATGCTGCTGAGCGATCAAGGAGAACCAAGATGGAATGGGCTCTCCGATCTCTCGCCACCAGAAGGTCATCAAGCATTCGAACCAGGGCAATATCAGTGCTATGCCTTTTCCTGAAGCCAGACTGGAGAGGGTCATAGACATTGTGGGTGGATAAATGATCCTCCAGCTGCAATGACCACCTTCTCGATAACCTTCCCTGTAAAAGGTAGGTTAGAGACTGGTCTGTACTTAGCAGGGCAGTTCGGGTCAAGGGAGGGCTTTTTCAGCAGTGGCCTAACCACTGCCTCCTTTAAGAGATGCAGAGAGAGATTCCTCTCTCCAACGAAGCTCAGACTGTCTGAGCTAGGACTGGACCGATGACCTCAACACACCCTACAAGAAGGTGTGTTGGGCCCAGATCCAAACTACAGCAAGTTGGTCACAAAGTCTGGGTGATCCTCACTATATCCATGACTACTGGTTGGCTGAAGGCAGATGGGACAATTGGGTATTAGTACCACTCGGTAGGCCACAACAAGGACCAATGGAGAGGCATTGGCTGATCTCTGTCCTAATGGTGGACACATTATCAGTGAAGAACTGAGAAAACGCTTCACATTTTTCCTGTGACAATGCTCCGCCAGACCGCAGGCAGACTGGATTGCACAGTCTATCTACGGTCCGGATGAGCTTGGCTGGTCTGTTCCTTGCTGCAGCAATTTCCCTGGACAGGAATTTTGCCTTCTTATGGGAAATTGCTGATTGGTAGACCTTATAATGGTCCGACAACCTAAGTCTGTCCGCCTCCAGGTGAGTTTTCCACCAGTGTCTCTCCAACCTTTGCCCTGCCTCTTCAATTCCCTTAGTGTTCCATCAAACCATGGGGCACCCAGGTGAGAGGTCAAGGGATGAACACGAACTGGAGCAATGGCATCCAGGGCATCAAGTATTGCCCTATTATAGGCCCGCACAAGAGTTCCTGGGTCACTGCTATCTAACGGAATACCCGAAAGGCCTTCAGGTATTACCTGTCTTAAAGGATGGTACTGTACCATTTCCTTCAGGGCAGGCCCATTTTGAGGGGTCATGAAAGTAAACCTCAAGGCATGATGATCTGACCATCCAATAGGATCCACCTCCATACCGGAGATCTCCATCCCCAGGTGGCACACCAAGTCCAAAGAGTACCCCCCCCAATGCGTTGCAGTGGTAATAACCCATGTCAGGCCCAATGATTCCATCAATTGGAGGAGGTCTTGTCCAAAATGCGAGAGTTCATCGTCAACCCAGGCATTGAAGTTCCCCAGAAGTAACCATCTGGGGGCCTCCAATACCATCTCAGCAATGAAGTCCGCTACCTCCTTCAGGAATACCTTCTTGTCCCTGGGTGGACGGTAGATGAGAAGGATCCTGAATCCTGCACCCGTAGCTCCCATACACTCGAAGGAGTTGACATGCCCACCCTGGAGGCCGACCGCCTTAGATTGGTAGAGTACTATCAGGCCTACCAATCAGCAGTCTTCCGTAAGAAGGCAGAATTCCTGTCCAGGGAGATTGCTGCCACTCAGAATCGACCAGCTCAACTCTTCCGAACGGTAGATAGGTTGTGCAACCCAGCCTGTCTGCAGCTCTGAAGGGCTTTTTCGCAAATGGAGTGCGATGAGCTTGCTCAATTTTTTGTGAATAAGGTGGCCGACATCAGGCTGGAGATCCTTTTGACTCGCTCTGTGGGGGATGCTGTTGGTCAGTGCTCAGCAACTGCACCTCGTGTTTCCTGGAGTACCTTTGACCTGACAGAGTTCGTAGATATTATGTGGATTGCCCAGGGTATGCACCCCATGTGCTGTAGTTTTGATCCGGGCCCAACTTCCCTGGTTATGGGTTGTTGTGATATTATCAGCCTGGTCCTGGCTCATAGCCCAGTGCTCCTTGGACTCGGGTGAGTTTCCAAGCTCCCTGAAGGAGGCGGTGGTAACACCCCTCCTGAAGAAAGCTTCTTTGGACCCGGATGCTCTAGCAAACTACAGACCAACCTCGAACCGTCCCTTTATAGGGAAGGTAATTGAGAAAGTAGTGGTGATTCAGCTGGAGAACCACTTGACCATCCATAATATCTACGAACCTCTCCAGTCCGGTTTTTGAAAGAGGCATAGTACTGAGACTGCACTGGTTCAGGTGCTCAATGATCTCCTGATGGCGAGAGATCAGAGAAACCATTCCATTCTGGTGCTCCTTGATCTCTCTCTCTTCAGCCTTTGACACTGTGGACCATGGGGTGCTGCTTGAATGTCTGAGGTTCATCTGTGGCCTGACATGTACGGTCCTCAGGTGGTTTGCATCTTTCCTCACTGGCAGAACGCAGAGAGTTGTGTCTGGAATATTTTCTTCAGACTCACTCCCTCTGTCATGTGGGGTTCCTCAGGGCTTGATGCTATCCCCCATGTTGTTTGCAGTGTATGTGCTGTCCCTCGGAGACATTGTAAGATGGTATGGGCTGAGGTTTCACTGCTATGCTGATGATACCCAGCTCTACCTGTCTTTTGCACCCGACCAGGATAGTGCCCTCTCAGTATTTAATAACTGCCTTGTTGAAATCCAGGATTGAATGAATTCGAGCTGGCTAAAGTTGAACGTGGGAAAGACTGAGGTGATGGTTGTGGATCCAGGTCGCCGGATAGAGGGGTTGAGGGCTGGTCAGCCCTCTGGACTTTTCCTGAGGGGCTCCCAGATTCTTACCTCTGAATGGGTGCGAGACCTGGGGGTGGTGCTTGATTACAGGCTGACCCTACGATCTCAGGTGTCAGCAGTCATCAAATCTGCCTTTTATCATCTTAGGAACATCGCCAGGGTCAAACACCTTGTTCCGTCCTGCGATCTGCCTACGTTAGTCCACGCCTTTGTGACCTCGCACCTTGACTATTGCAACTCCCTATACTTAGTGCTTCTTGGGGTTGATATCCGCCTGCAGCTAGTGCAGAATGCTGCAGCACAATTGTTGACGGGGGCTTCCCGGTTTTCGGATATTACTCCAGTGCTGCGCGATCTGCACTGGCTGCCGATTTGGTGGCAGATCACCTTTAAAGTTGGTTTACTGACTTATAAAGCCCTACATGGACATGGCCCTGACTACTTGAAAGAGCTTCTTGTTCCCTACTGTCCTGTGCGACAGCTCCGTTCGGCTAACGAGGGGTTGCTGTAGATTCCAAGGGTTACTTTGAAATTTTCTGGGGCCCATGCATTTATGTTTGTGGCACCTACCTTCTGGAATTCTCTCCCCCATCAGCTTCAGGAGTGCACGACTGTGGGGGGATTTAAACAGGCATTTAAAGCCTTTTCGTGGCGACAGGCCTAGCAGTGATGCATAGTTGTATGGATCTGTTGTGTTATTTATTATTGTAATTGCTGTTTATGAAATTATGTTTTAATCTTTGTACAGCGCCTTGATATCTTGAAAGGCGCTTAAAAAATGAAGTTTATTAGTTTATTATTATAACCTCCTTGAGGTTCAGTTCCTGTCTAAAACAGACTGTGACCCCCCTCCCCACCCCTACGGTCCACTGTCGGGCAGTGTATCACCGAGAACCTGGCTGGAATCTCATCTGCTAAAATGGGCCCTGCATTTTCATCCAGCCAAATCTCAGTGATGCAAGCCAGGTCTGCAGAGGCTACTAAATCAGCAACCACTGCAGTCTTATTTTTAATAGACCTGGCATTGTATACCACTGCTTGAGAGGGATGAGATTCTGCAGATGACCCGCAACACCTGCCTGAATCCCTCAGAGCCCTTGAGTATGGGCACAAGGCAAGGAGGCCCTCACTCTTGGTCCCATTTCACCCCAGGGTGCCTCCTAGTCCCCACCATCTCTATCTGCCCACCCTTCTCCCATCCCCCTGGGGACTCCAGGACTCACCAGTCTTCCGCCTCCTAATTATACCTAACGCGCTACATCTATAATATACCTGTGGTGGACACGTAGGGCATTCAAAATGTTGCTGTTCCCTCAACCTCGAGGGGGAGTACTGCCTGACCATAGTAATCACCCCCCCGACACATATCTAACAATTTACTTTACACCCTCAAACACACTTACACACTCTCACTCACACACACACCTTACTAAACACAACAATTCCAATTCCTCTTCACACTACCTCATACACACCTTCAATCCATCCACTCCGGAACTTATATCTCTTTTCAATAATAGACAATAAATAATCCCACTAATCCTCACCTAAAACATTTCAATCCCGTCCAATAAGAAAAGCAGATAATAATTAGTATATTACATTAGGCAGCAAAAAATTCAAAAAATGTTATTCAGTTTTGTCTTGTCTGCTGCGCTCTCATCACAGCAGACCCAAATCAACACCTCTATAGTCCCCTCTCACAGGCTATGATGGTGTTTCAAAATTACTTTGCATGTTCCAAGTAGATCAAGTGTTCCAGTCCTAATCCAGGATCAAAGTCCTATAACTGAATTCAAATGAGGTTAAAATATAAAATGTTTTACTTCACTGTTTGGCAAGAATATGTGTTTTCCTTGCTTTCCTCCTGGTCATGCTGTCAATGAGTTGATGAATCCAGTTCAAGATAAAATCCTTTTTCACTCCTCCACTCCATCTTCTTTCTTGGAGGGCCTTCTCCTTACAACTAAGATGGGAACCTTGGGACCTTCTCATCCAGGGCCCAGGCGGGTCCTCCCTCCAGAGAACCCCCTGTTCTATCTTAGGGCATTAAAAAATCACTCCACCCTCCGGCAGTAGTGGCGTCTGCTCCTCCGTCGGGGCCCGAGGAACCCCTCTTCACCTCACTCCTCTTGGAGGCCCTCCTCACGACCAGCTAATTCATTCAGTGCAAATGCACACCGCACCTCTTTCCAACGATGGCAGTAGTATTTCCTGTGTGGTCTGGCTGTAGGATTTTCTGCATGTGGTCCAGCGGGGCTCTCACCCCAAACAGCAACTACCAGGAAATAATGTTCCGATCCAATTAATCCCTTCAGTTCACTCGCCGTTCGTTCTCACCAGGATCCCTGTCTGTCCAAATACAGCCAAATATTACGGTGAAGCACCAAAATAGAGGTAAGTTTAAATACTAAACCTCCTCTTTTCTCCCCATACAGTCTAGATTCTAAATTATAAGGGATGACAGTGTTCAAGTTTCCATAGTGCCCCTCAGCCCGAATGCTCCCAGGGCACATCTACAACCCTTGTGTACACAATGGGTGTTTCAGTCGCTCCCGACAACACTCGGAAATCTTACTTTCTCACTGCTTACCCTAACTCTCCACCCTAAGAATCTGACTGAAACCAACTTCTAATTCATGGAATATTAAAACAAACAAATAAATAAACAAATTAACACTGCTCTGCTCTACTCTGCTTCTGCTCAGCCACCCAGAACGGCAGCAATCTTGCAAGTTGTGTTTTACATATGTGTATATATATATATATATATATATATATATATATATATATATGGGATACATGATGGGCAGGAGTGGAATGTGGAAAATATTTTCACTCCTGCAGAGTGAGCTCTGGATATACAGTGCTCATGATGCAGGAGTGAAAATATTTTCCATATTCCACGATCTGCACATCATGTGTGCTATTTATACCATGAGGTGAGATCAATTTTAATGAGAAAGAGATGTGTGGTTTTGTGAGGTTCATTCAAGTTGTACTGATGGTGGTGCTGTGTTGTGGTAGTGTGTGAGTTTATATGAATGAGTGATAAAGTGTTCTGTTATTGGTTGATGTGTTTGTGTGTGTGTGTTGATTGGTTACATGGGGCAGGGGACGTTCTTACGTTTGGTGTTAGTAGACATAGTCACGATTTGCGTTTCCAGGTATGTGTGTATTTCTGGATGTGAATATTATGTTAATTTACATGTTTTGGGATGTATCTTCATAATCCTTAGTACAGATTTGAAATTTATTGTGCTGCTCGCTGCGTTATGTTTAAAGGCGCGTTTCTTACAGCAGTGCCAGTATTGCGAGATAGTTGTGCGTTTGTTGTGAGTTGTGGAGAAGTATTGTAAAGTCAAAAGCAGTAAGTCATGAGTTTAAAACATTGTAAAGTTGTTATGATGCGATATCTGTGCTTCTATGTTTGGAGATATGAATCAGCTGATTGTTCAGAGGCATCGTGTGGTTTAATCTGAGTCGGAATCCAATGCAGTTTGAAATGCAGCATGAGAGATTTGCAGCTTGCTAGACTAAAAGGGATTGCTGCACCAGAGTGTCATTATGTATGTTACTTGTGTTCATAAGATTATAGGGAGTGTTTCAGAAGTAAGCAAATTAGAGGGTTGTTTGTTAGTGCTTTCACATACAGGTGGGTGACGTCAGCAGAGTAAGTATTAACGGTATTTATTTTAACTCTGCTGACGTCAGGAGGATTTATTTCACTCCAGTGGAAATAACGTGATTTATTCCACTGGAATTTATCTCATCCCCATGGTGTATATATATATATATATATATATATATATATATATATATATACACACACACACACACATATACATACACGCATATATAAAGTAATCCCTGCCAGGCAAGAAAAAGCACAAAAGTAGAGTCACAGCAGAGTAGGGTCTTTAAATAAGACTCTTGATTCTTCAATGTGCCTGTGGAGTGTGAATGTGAATTGTAAAAGGGCAGAACTAAGCCCAAGACACAGTGAGGTCACCCACTTACTCACTCACTCACTCACTCACTCACTCACTCACCCACTCACTCACCCACTCACACTACTCTTGGCCTTCCCTTCCCTGCCAGGTTGATTTTTTTTTTTCTTTTGTTTCCCTTTTATGTGCACTTGCAGGGCAGACTAGGTTTGATCAACAGAAGGCAGACTAGAGCAGAGGCTTGAAAAACCTGACAAGAAAGAAACAGCTGAGTGAGCACTCAGAGCTCCCTCTCTTGACCGCTCTCCGCCAGTCCCCAGATCTGTTTTTTTCTTTTGTTCCCCTTTTGTTCATTTTTTAGCTGCTTATTTTTTTTCTTCTTTTTTAATAAACGGCACTGTATCAGGCTTTAAGGCCCAATGCAAAGGCAATGAGCAGAGGTTTGAATTGAAAACCACAGGAACAGATTGTCAGGCAGTAAAGCTCCCTCCATACTGATTCTCTCTTAGCCACGCACTGACAGATTCCTGCTGCATACAACCTTATACACCTCGGTACCACCTGACCAATATTAGTACAGTAGCTGCTTATCAGGTGACTGAGGTTTGTGTTCTATGTGGCACAAGCACATTATCTCTCCCTCTGACTCCATGTGCTGCCCCCCCCCAACTTGAGCAAGCATGGAAACCGTAAGTTTTACTTTTTAGTACAGCTTACAAATAAAAGATATAGGACAGTGGTTCGGTGCTTCAGCCCCCCAACCACACAGCCTTCCCTTAGTGCGCCATGCCAGCCAGAGCTGATTCTGTCACTGTCTAAGGTTTCTGGAGGAACGAGCTTGCATGTATTTGTTTTGCATTATTATTACATAAATGTAGAAGCCTGCTGACTTGCTGACTGAGTAATCCCATCTCCTGTCCTGACTCATCACAAAAATAATAATGTTTTGTAGACTACTTTATTTTTGCGATGAGTCAGGATACTCGGTGAGTCAGCACAGTAGGCTTTGGGAGGGCTTTAAGACCGAGGTTCAATGGGCGGAGCAACAACATCACTCCCCCATTGAGCTTAAAAGGTCACTCATCCTGGACTCTCCCAGGATTCGTTTTTCGTTGCAGCTGGAGGCGCTGCTCTCTGCCACCCCTCTGTCTTTCTACTGCATTTTTTCTATCATTCTGCGGCCACCTCTGGCTGCGCATTCGTTCCTCTCTGCTCTCTTTTTGCTGGTTTCCTCCTGCCTCTTCTCTGTCCTGCAGCTCCCGCTGCTTCATCCCATCTGCCTTGCTCGGTCTGTCCGCCTGGATGTCTGCGCTGCGTCGGCATCACCCGCTTCCTCTCCAGCCTTGCCTTGCTCATCTGGGTCTACCTGCTGACTCCGTTTGGCCACTTGCTCCATGGCCGTCCTCACTCCTTGTCTTCCCCCTAGCCGGTGCTTGCAGCCACAGCCTGCAGGCTCCTGGTTGCCCAGTTCTGCAGCTGCTCTCCCTGGGACCACTTTCAGTTTACTGCTGCACTCGGTACACGGCGGCACCCTACTCGACACTACCCTCTCATCTCCCCCGACCCGATCAGTTTTCCCTTCCTGTTTCCTTCGTCCCATTCCTGCCACTCACTTGCCATTGCCCTGCTTGTCAGGGGCTGCTGCTCTGGACATTCTCGCTGCTGCTGGAATATTGATTGGGGCTGTCAGTTCGCTGCCTCTCCTCTGCTGTGTCCGTCGTTCGGCACTCAACTTGGGGTTCGTGAACCGTGTGTTCCTGGACTGTCTTGCCCGGGCTTGAGCAATCAGACTCCTGGACTGATCTCTCATGCTTTGCCTTGAGCAGTCCTTTCTACGTCCTGGGGCTTGTAGATAAGCATCGATGGTAGAATCCTCCCATTCCTACCCACTACAGTGCTTATGCAACTTGTGCACATTGACCGGTGTCTGCAGCCCATCGATTTTGTCTTTGTTGTTCTCCGATGACGCTCAAGGGTCTTCCTCTTCAACTGCCTCCTGTGGACATCCCTGTCACCTGCTTCTTTGTTCCAGACCCTTTCATGAATAGTGAGTACTCAGTTGGGTTTGTTAGGTTCTGTCTGCCTTTCTGAAGTTCCTGCTGTTCCTTGTCTATCCATGTGTCCTATCCTTGTAGTCCAGTATCTCATCTTACCTATCAAAACCTGCTGGGTGGCCAAAAAAAAAAAAAAAAATCAAAATGCAAGAAACACTACATAACTAAATAATAAATGGATTTTCCTCAGCTCGGCTGCCTCTTTTGGGGTTCTACTGCCTCATTTCCTATTTTTGCTTCCTATTGCCTCGTAGTCATACATTCGGGTTTGCCACTTTCTGGTCTACAATACCTTGTCTTGACCTGCTTATCTATTCCTATTGCTCTATCAGTATACTTCTCATCCTCTCCCACCTTGCTCATCCCAACCTTCAAGGATTCACTCCAGTCAAGCCTGCACCCATCCTGACTTCGCCTGACCTCCCTACCGTCCTTTGTCCTTTCATCAGCACCTATTCTCTTTCCTTCCTCCTTTCCTCGTCCTCAGCACTATGCTGACCTCATTGTTCTCCCATTTCCTTAAACTCGCTCAGTGTCCTTCTCCTCATCTCTTCTGCTCCAACCCATGCATTCCTTTTGAGCATACCTATCCTCGACTCCTCTGCCTTTTACTCCACTATCGTACATCGTTCCAGTCCATACCTCACCTCTACCTGCATCGGCCTTCTTGGCTTTCCTTCCTTTATTGTACCTCGTTCATTTCATATCATCATCCATTTTTGTACCTCACTTTCACTGTTCCAGCCTTCATGGCTTTCCCTACATTCTCCTATATCTCCAGGTTCATGACTCTGGTCTTCAGTCACTCATCCATACCTTATGGTTCATCTATTTACATCGCTTCCTTGAGCATTCCTATCATTGACTCCTATGCTACCTCATCGAACCTGCTGCATGGCCACAGCAATCGTCATCATCATTGTCAGGCTTCCTTATTCTCAAACTGCATCTGAATACATACCTCTCCCTTGAACCGCCCTCCTGCGGCAATCATCATCTTTAGTCTTCATTGCTGCCTCTTGTTCCTTCTTCCATCTATGCCTTCTTTTGTTTTTTTTCCCCCTATCCCATTGTCATCTTCCCTACTCATATCCTTCTCTTTAACAAATCCTTCTCTTTACTGACATACGTCCTCCGATCAAACGTCTTCTTAAAATCAAACGTCTTTAGCCTGGAGGAAAGGTGACCTAGGCCTTGGATTCCCAGAGGTTTCTTCCTCAAAGGGGGGTTTTTCCTCTCCTCTGTGCCAATGGTCATAATAATAGTTAGTTAGTGCTTTCTTAGGTTACTTAGTTAGGTTCCGCTGTTGGATGGAGGCGGATGGTAGCCCTCGGTTTTCCCCTCTCTCATTAGGAAGTCTGCCCTTATCTTAGAATTCATTCATTCATCATCCTCACCTCTTTGATGCTCAATACTATGGGTATTCTTTTTGGGCTTCTTCCTAACCTACCTTTAGTTGACACAATCATCCCATGGCACCTGTAAGGGGGGATCCCTCTTCTAGGGTTCCTTGCGTCGTACCCCTACAGGGTGGTGTATCCCATGGATAGAGAGGTGGAAAGCCACAAAGTAATCAAGTTACACAAGCATTATATCATATCTCATCTGGTTGTGTAAGCACATCGAATGAGAGGGCTTTAAGTCCGAGGTTCGATGGGCGGAGCAACAATGTCACTCCCCCATCGAGCTTAAAAGGTCACTCATCCTGGACTCTCCCAGGATTCGTTTTTCGTTGCCTGTCATCCACCCCTCCTCCTCCAGAGGCTTGTCTCTCTTACCTGTGGGCTTCTTCCTAACCTACCTTTAGCCTACACAATCATTCCTGCGGCATCTGAAGGGGGGGACCCCTCCTCTAGGGTTCCTTGCATTGTACCCCTACAGGGTGGTATATCCCATGGAAAGAGAAGTGGAAAGCCACAAAGTAATCAAGTTACACAAGCATTATATATCTCATCCGGTTGCGTAAGCACATCGAACTACATTTATATAATAATGCAAACTTTGTAAAGGCAATACATGCAATAGAGTAGTTTGTTCCTCAAGAAAGAATCAGCTCTGGTAGGCACGGTGCACTAAGCGAAGTTTGTGTGGTTGGAGTGCTGAAGCATGGACCCATGCTAATATCTTTTATTATCCAATGAATTGCACTGTCTATGGAGGGCTGCAGCAACACCTTGACTTGAACCAATGCATGGTGTGACCTGATTGAGTGGCGAGTGTGACACAGTGTCCGACATGTCTTTCCTGATCTGCCCTGCACACTGACTGACTGGGTCAGCTGCTGAAGGGGAGCAAGTCCAGGCAGCTGTGGGCTCCTTAGTCCCTCCCAACATGTAGGTGTACTGGCACACTAGCAGCAGTGTGGGGAAGATGGAGAGGCCAAGTGAAGTTGGCATTACTATTGTACCAGGGACCTGCCTTCTGATTAAAGTCATTCCCGTTTGGCAGACAGCTTCATTGAGATGCAATGGGTGACTGAATCTCATAATTTAAATCAGCAGAGCCACCTTCTAATTATTAGAAGGCGGCTCAATTGACCTAAATTATGAGATTCACTCCTCATTCTGCATCTCAACTAAGCTCTCTTTGCAAGACGGGACTGACTTTAATTGGGAAAACCAGTCCCTGTACACTGTCAGTACTGCCAGCTTCACTTGGCTCCAGGCAGAAAGCTGCTTTCTGCTGTATTTAAATGGCCACATGCAGCAGACCTGGACTCGGTACAATTATACCCTAGGTCTTCAGGCAAAGTCAAAGGTGCACTCACTCCTTCCAAATGAACACAAACAAAGATTTTCCTGAATACATACACTATTTGTGTAGCAGCACCATCCTTGTGCTGGTCCTCTACCACTTGCATACTCCATGTCCTTATTGATCTGGGTCTTCCGGGCTACATTGGATCGGGGGGTGTGTCTGATTTTACACGGGTCGATTGGCCCATGCCTACCTTCAATCCCCTATCTTGGTACTGTGACTATCTGCCTTGGTGTCTACTGGCACTCCCAACCCTCCAATCCCCTGTCATGGTACTGTGACTGTCTGCTCTGGTGTCTAGTGGCACCCCCACCCTCTAATCTCCCCTCCCGATATGGTGTCTGCCCTGGTGACCAGTGAAACCCCACCACTATTTGTTTCCCCCATCCCATAGATGACACACATCATTGGTGATTAGTAGCACCCCCATCCCCCCAAACAACTGTCCTGTTGCTGAGAAGATGGTCACTGTTGACATGACAAGTGGGTCCCCAACACTCACATGGTATGAGCGCTCATTGCAGCTCATATGGCGATTGGAGGTGGAAGTGAGAGGGTGGCTGTGCAGGTTGCCATAGAGGGGTCTGCTGCATCTTCTCATCCTGCCCTGTAAAGAGGGAGGGATGGGTGGGTGTGGGTGAGGTGGCTGAGGGACCCAGGACCACTACTGTGCATCAGTTTGTCTGTTGCCTGTCATTTGGAGGTGGGGCATGGGTACCACTGAATGCCAAGGATTGCATAGAGGACATAGGCAGGGAGCTCAGGGGGTGGATTGTGCCACCAGACATCAGGGCTGTGGGGCTACTCGCTCTGACAGATGAGTAGGGGCAGGGGGTGCCATGAGTCACCAGGAACCATGTAACAATGTAAGGGACAGGTGTCTGTGGGAGTGCCTGTAATCAGTGGGGTACATCCCAACATCATTGGGACTGACGTGCAGGGGGTGGTCACTTGTCAACAGTGACTATTGGGAGGGGGGATGCCTCTAGCCATCAGTGATGGGTGTTGTCTATGGGACAGGCGCTCGGTGGGTGGGTGGGGGTGCCACTAGACACCAGGGGAATCAATCACATTACCCAGGGTGGGGATTGCTACCAGCCATCAGAGATGACAGGATGTCAGGATGTGCACAAATAGGCTGCTGCTTCCAACACAAATGGGCCCGTAATGGGCATGCTAATTGTCCCTTAGCATCGTGCATGCCCAATGGGCTCATTTGCATTTTGCAGTTGAATATCATGCCGCAGCTCCTGGTATTATCTCATCTGGGAGCAGAATTCTCTATGGAATGGCTGCAGCTCAGATCCATGTCAGAGCAGCGCAACGTGATTTAGCGTTGTGCTGATACAGGCTGATATTCAGTTAGATAGTGGTGGTGCGCTGTTGGACTGAATATAGCAACCTATGGGTTGGACACAAGCACGGAGGAAACCTTTGCACTCTGCTTCTGCACTTTTTTCAATTTCTTGCCCCAAGCATTTCAGTTCTTGCCATCTTTTTGATACCTTTGAGTGTGAAAAAAATGGAGATCACGTCCCTGCTCAGCCCTTTCTTTGTTGTTGTTGTAAAACAACATATCACTTACTTTGCTCTATTCCCTGATGTCCAGTAATCCTCCCTATACCCTTTAGTTGCATAATTCCTTGTTCCAAAAGTAATATTGAGCCATAAAGTTTGTTGATAGGACAACACTCCTCTCTGCTCCTCAGCCGGCTGCCTTGTCACTTTTTGCACACCGTCTTTTTGTTTTGTAAAACATATTACTTTATTTGGTCTATTGCGTGGTATCCAGTGGCTCCCACTACACCTTTTAGTTGTATAGTATATTTTATTGTCCCAAAATTAATATCAAGTTATACAGTTCCATGACTGGCACAGCCCTCCTCTCTCCTTCTCTGCCTACCACCGACTAACAAATGAAACCGCAAAGCATATCTCTGTTGTTTGCATTTGTTAGTTTGTGGCCAGCCGTGGAGAAGAGAGGAGGGCTGTGCCAGTCATTGCCGGGGTTAACGTGCATGTTGAGGCCTGGTGGGGGCCACACTCTGCATCAGGAGAAGTGGTTTGGCATAAAAAATGGGGAAAAAGAGCAGCTGGCAGGATTAAGGCCTGGTCGCTGCAGGCTATGCACCACCAACAAGCCCCCTACTGCTGCTAGCCACCCAGCACCCTCACCCTCCATCCAAGGGACTTACCTTTTACTTTTGGTAACCCTCCCCAGAGATGCTGCCCCTCCTTGACTCATCCAATTTGGCACTCCACTGCCCTGTCCGTGCACTGGTGGTGTGGCATCAACCTTCCCTAGTGGTGGTCCATAAGTGTAGCATCTTTCTGCCTCACCCCCCCAGAGGAGACTGGCCTGGGGAACGCTGAATCCTTTCAACCTCCCCCATGCTGGTCTACATTAGTAGTGACCAGCATCTGCCCCCTAACTCAGGTTGTTGCCCTGGCACTGGTATCTACCCTCCCAACCAACCCTCTTAACAAAAAAAAAAAACACTTTAAAAAAGCTCTTTTTAGTTTTTAAACCACCCACCCGACCCAGTTAATCAGAATCTTTATCACTAATACTAACCTATTTTCTGCTTTGTCTACAGGTCTCATGGAACAATTACCACACTGTAACAGGACACCAGCCCTGGTGTTGGAGGACACTGACCATGTGTATCGGATAAATATTGATTTATAATTATATTACATTTTTGTCCAGTTAACTACTAAAGAGCTGCAGAGCCTTTGTGACCCTTTTGCTATTCTTATTTTACAGGTACGACTGGATGTTTCCTTGAACCGACCAACCCCTTTCCCAGCATCCCCAGGATCCAGGTAAGTGCTCTTTATTATCCATGCTAGGATATAATTGTGTAATAGTGCATCTAAAAGTACCATGCCAGCCATTAACTTCCTATCTTTTACACAGTAAGGGGCTTGGGCAAGGCCCAATTAGCAGAGGGATATTGATGTCAAGATGATGTTGAGAGGCTAGGGGAGCCAAACCGAGCAGCCAGGATTTACTTATATTCTTACACTTCCAGTTATAGGTGGGGATCGGTGGGGAACAGTGTTGCCTGCATTTTTGCCTTTATTTCAGGGAGTTGGGTTAGGAAAAGGTGGGATGGGGAAAGCATGTCAGAGAGAGGACAGTGGTGAAAGATTGTTGAAGTGATGAGGGTCGCCATACAAATGCAAAGTCCCACAGCCTGGCAGAGACTGATCCTCACCTTTATACCCATTACAGTAAGATATCAAAGTATACAGAGTGGTGAGGAAGGACATAGTCTGTAAGCAGCTCTAAGGTGGGAGGAGAGTAGTCAGGCTTTATGCACTTTAGGGTGGGATTTTAGCTCTCATGTTTCGACCATTGGTTGGAAGACGGTATCCCGTGATAATAACGACTGCAAAATAACGACCGTCAAAATAGCAACTGTCACAGTAACAACTGACACATAATAGTGACTCATAAATACAGTGTTCCGAATATGTAATTCTCTCCAAAATCAGTGAGCGGCGTGGTGTTAGAATATTTAAGATGGGGGGATGCGGGGGGCACAGCCCCCCCCATATGTCTCAAGTCATCATACCAAGAACAACTGTTGAAAGAACAGGTAGTAGTAGCTGTTATGGGCTTTGGCAGTCGATATTATCACATGGAACCTTGGAAGACATTGTGCATTAACATCATCAATGCCATACTCCAGTTGGCCATAGATGTTGCCAGAAGAGACGGCTGCTTGACCCCTCTGACATACAGTGCCATACTCCAGTTGTGCCAAAAGTGCCACCAGAAGAGCAGGCTGCCTATACCCTCCTTTTCCAGAGCCACATCACATTATCTCCATATACTGTAGTGGCCCCTCTGACCTGGTGAATGCAAATCAGAATCAGGAGATGGTCCTGGTTCTTCCATACCGTAGTATGGGTCACTATCAATGAGCACCACTTGGGTTAAAAAATTAGACCTAATTGGGAATAGAACCCAGGCTCCCAGAATGCTACCCGGTGCTCTATCAACTAAATTAAATAAAGTGCAGGAAAGGTTCACTGAGTTAGGACAGATATGTAGGGAGGTGGGACAAACAGTTGCCTCCTCTGAGGTATTACTGGTATCTAGAGTAAGCACAGTTAAAAAGTTGAGGATTGAGGAGTTCAACCTATGGCTGAGGGGTTGGTGTAAAAGAAATGGGTTCAGGCTTTATTCAGGTTGGTGGCTGACTGGGGTAGGACATGGGAGGATAAGGAACTATATGCATGGGACAGGCTTCACCTAAGCAAGGAGGGAAAATGGGTCCTGAAGGGCAAACTGGAGAGCTACTTGCTGGGCAGTCTACATTTAACCTGAGGAGGGGGCAGCAGAGGAGAAGGCATTCAGTGCCAGGTATTGGGGGCCACCAGACCCCGCCTCCATGGAAAGCAATAACCGAGATAGAATGAAAGGGGTTGGGATGTTGGGGGGAAGGGACACGCAGAAGACACCAGGAGAAAGGACTGCTGTGTGACTGAACTTCTCTGCTGGGACTAAAGTAGAAGAACTTTTGTACTTGGACCTTTAATTTAGGGTAAAACAACTAACATACAAAAAAAAAAAGTGCGTGTTTGGGTTAACTGAACTGAATGGGTATCTGAAGAGTTATCTAGATGTAAATCTCAGTTGACTGAAAGGACTTAACTGCTGTGAGGTTTAAATTACTTGTAGAAAGATCTGGTAAGTAGGGGGAGTGGCTTAGCTAGAAGGAAGCTACATTTAAAGACTGCCTTAGAAAGATTCTGCTAATAGCTTGGCAGAAGACACCAGGAGAAAGGACTGCTGTGTGACTGAACTTCTCTGCTGGGACTATATTGTCCTCCTTCCTCCCTCCACCCCCCACCCAAAGCTAGTTCTATTTTTATAGGCACAGGATTTGACTGACAACAGGAACTTCCTGTTTAGGGGCAGGAAGTGAGTGATCACAGAACCACCAAGGACCCACCATCTTAGAAGGGCAAGAGTAGCTCTCCGGCCCCCTCTAGCTGCTGGAGGTCTGCCTCTGAGCAAGTAAGTGGTCTACTGAGAAATATAGGATATTCTTGTCTCAGAACAGGATAATCAGGAGCTTAAAGGGCACACAGGCAGAAAGTAAGGAGAGAGAGGAAAAACAGAGGAAAGAGTAAGGATTGCAAACAGTTAAGGGGCCAGAAATAAGACATGATTGGAGTGGTGCAGTGCAGTGGCTGTGGAGCAGCAGTCTTCCGGGAGATGTTCTAGAGGATGTGGTGTTGTCCCATCTGCAGGCACCTCTCTGGGCTGAGGGAGGAGGTTGCTCATCTCCAGGCTGAATTGGCCAGGATTTGTGGGACCTCCTCTTCCATCCAGGGACCACCAGTGCCACTGCCGTTGCCTCAGAGGTTGCCAAGAAAGAGGAGTGGTTGGACCACAGTGGGCTCAGGGAGGGTGAGGGTGGTGGAACAGAGGTGCATCCCTCCAGTTGTACCTCTCCACAATTCCTATGCCATTCTGGCAAAGTGTGGTTCCTCTATGGAGGCACCCACAGTGGAGACCAAGGAGGATGCTGGGAACCTCCACAAAGGAGACCCACAGGAGGGTGGCAGGGGACCCTGCAGGGGAAGGAAACAACTCCTGGTGGGTGACTCCATTGTTAGGAAGGTAGAACTGGGGAGGAAGGAGAGGGAGGTGGATGCCTGCCTGGCGCCATGGCTTGAGGGACAGGGAGCTAATCTCAGGATTGCCAGAGCAGTTGCACAGGGAGGGAGCTGGATGTCATTGTCCATCTAGGGACAAATGACCTGGCTAAGAAAGGGATTAGAGAAGTGCAGGAAGAGTTTGTGGAATTGGGGAAGGGCCTTAGTCAAGTAGCACGCACGGTAACCTTCTCGGAGGTGCTACCCATCTATGGCATAGGAGAGGCTAGGGTGTTCCGCACCATGGGATTCAATCAGTGGTTGAAAAACTGGTGTGGAGCTCAGGGATTTGGCTTCATTGGGGACTGGGGGTCCACCTGGAGTGATGCAAGCCTATACTGGTGTAACCCCCCTGCAAATGGGGGTTCCCAAAAGACTTCCAGGAGCTTGCTTGAATGCTCCAAGCCTGAATGGTGTTTGGCCTTTAAGCCATTTATCAGTGAGTGTTTTTAGAACCTCTGGTACTGTCTCTTTAAGAGCTGTCTGCTTGCAGACATAATTAGTTTGTATGGGGGACTGTGTGTTTCTTGATTGAGTGCCACTCGAGCTGCTGCCAATTCACTCCATTTTGCAGTCACTAGGAGTGCAAAGGAACCTATCTGAAAGATGTAACTGTTTGCCAGAAACCATTTAGAGTAATAATGAAATTACAGTTTGTCTAACCTGCTTTCTTTGCAGTCAGAACTGTGTCTGCCTAGTTCCCCATTCTGGTTTTGAACTGCTGAACTGGACCAATCAGTGTGGGGTAAGCTAGCTCTAAAATGGTGCCTTGATGAATCAGAACTTGACTCATAATCTGAGCCAGCCACAAGAGGATTGTATGGGCAGTGACTTGGGAGATGTAGTTTAGACTTCGCCCTTTTGGACCAACAGGAGCAGTCTATTGTGAGTGACAGCCAATCCAGTCAAGAACTGGGAGGCACTCAAAGGAAGTGCCCGGTTTTGTCTGTTGGAGTTTGAGTTGAGCTCTGGCAGTGAAGAAGGAAGGAGCCCTGTGCTTTTTCAGTGTGCAGTTTTAGTCGGGAAACGTGTGTAAGGCCCAGAGTTCCGGTCTGCAGCTTGTGTAACTGCTTGTTAGGACTGAATCCGTCCTGTGAAGAGAATCAAAGGATATGTGAAGTAGAAACCAGGCTCACCCTGTAGAAGACTGGAGAAATTGCTGAATTGCACTCGGTCTTTCAGGAACTGAATCTGCTGTGTGTTCTCCCGGTATTGTGCAGTAATTGCGATCGGGATAGAGAAGCAGCCTGCCTGGTATAGTACTTTCTGTTTTACCATATAAATGTGAAGAGGCTTGTGTACCTCAAGTGAATCCTACTGCCATTAAAGGACTTTTGCCTGTTACTGTTCACTCATATAAATGTGTGAGGAGGCTTGGTTAGTTCAAGTGAATCCTGCTGCCATTAAAGGACTTTTGCCTGTTGCAGTTTGCCATATAAATGTGTGAGGAGTCTCGTGGAGCTCAAGAGTAGCCCTGCTGACATTGAAGGACCCTATCTTGTTTGGAGGTCGTGAGTACTAATTCAGGGTCGCTCCCTGTTGAATTGCCACATTGAATCCAAATGGAATCACTGTACTGCTGACTGTTTAAACTAATTTTCTTTTCTCTGTGGAAAGGGCCCCTACCAGCTGCCACGGTTTGACTAGCCACTAGGGCTTGGGTACCCAGGGACAGTAACTGGTAGGGATAGGCCTGCATAGAGCCATAGGTAGATGAGTAAAGTGATAAGCTAATTAACCTGATTTCCTGTCCTTGTTATATTCCCCTAAACAAATCAGAGCTGCTTGTTTCAGCAAAGTTATACTGCCTGAGGTATTTGTCTATGTTAAAGTATTGTACTGTGATTGTTGCACTGTATCTTATTTTACAGGAGGTCCCAGTGCCTGAAACCAGCCCTGGGGGTAAGTGTATACTGTGAAGGTAATTCTGATATATTGTGTGGGCCACTAGTGGGAAGAAAGGGGTTGTAGTGTCCCAGAGGGCTGTGACCAAGTAAGTTTAACTATTGCAAACCCTGACCTCTGGGTGGAGGCACCCGCCATTGGATCCAGGTCCCCAACCTGTTAGTGGCAAATCAGGCAGGTAGCCCTGGGATAGCGCCATCTAGGGGTTACATCTTGAAGCTCACCGCTGGGATTGTGTGTCCTAGTGGCCATATTTATGAACCACTGTTAAGAAAAATGGGCACCCCAACAGAAGTGGCTGTGCAACGCTGGTGGAGTGGTGTACTGGGAGGAGATCGACCTCAAAATGCTATGCTTATACTGGACATCCCCTTGGGTATCAATACTGACATTGTACAGGAGTACTTTCAAGGTGGAAGGTTTACAAAACTCTGTGGTGGTGGGTCGGCATGCTAATCTGCTCACCCACACTTTTCTGGCCCTAGTAGAGTTTAAGGATCCCATAGATAGCTCCAAAGTGCCACAGACCATTACCCCCAGAGGAAGCCCTCACTGCTTGGAGAGTGATAACTAAGGACAGTAAAGACCTGGGGAATGAGCCCCACCACTATCTGAAACTTTTGAGGAGAAATTTGCTAAATGGTTGCTGGGGAAGGGAAACTGTGGAGGACTTGAAGAAACTATTCTTGCCACCTGGGGTGTTCCTCCCCAACACCCTCTCCCGCTCCAGTACCAGTAATGGTGGCTGAACCAATGCAGACTCCTATTTCTGCACCTGCCATTAGTCACGACTCTTACCGAAGGTTGAGGATCTTCTCTGGCACCCTCCCCACCCCCCAAGGGGAGGATGACTGGGAGACCTGGATAGACTATGTTGCCCCCCAAGTGCTAGAATGGCAATGCTCGGAAGCCGAAAAGTGAAAGAGGGTTAGTGAGAGCCTCCGAGGTCCTGCCCTGGCTACCATTCTGTGCAAACGGGCCAGTAACCCTGAAGTGACTGCACAGGCCTCATCTTGAGGCCCTGAGAATGTGTATGGGAGCCCAGATTCTGATGAAGACCTATGGTGGAGAGTAAGAGATGCACAACAGTACCAAGGGAGTTGTTGTCTGTGTATGTATCTTGGCTGGAAAAATTGTTGCAAGAATGCCTCAGAAAGGGTAGTTTGCCAGTGATTGAACTGGACCGAACCAGGCTGGACAGGATCCTTAAGTCTGCCCCTTCTCAGAACTGCTGTTGCTTCAGTTACGCCTGGCAAATCGACTGGAACCTCACCTCCTATGATGAGTTAATGAGAGAAATTGAGGAGTTGAGAAAAAGGCGACCTCGGGAGGACCTGCACCAACAGCTGCTGCTATGACCCGAGTGACTGAGGGTGACCCATCAAGTGAAGTTCAGGGCAGAGGTTGGCAGTAAATGAGTGCTCTGACAAGGAAAAAGATATGCCACAATGGGGCGAACTGTTGAGAGAGATCCGGGAATTCAAAACAGTCCTTTATGAAGGCCACGCCTGCAAGTACGGGCCTGACCTATATCCGACTGCATTCTGCTATGGGGGTGGGGGTACTCCACCCATGTATCTCCTGCTGATAACAGCTCCGAGCTCAATTCCTTGACCATGGAAGTGGAGAAACTGACGAGATGTCTCCAAATGCTTATCACGCATGAGACAGAGATGGCACCAAGGTTTCCAGTTAGTAATACCCCGCCCTGGCTCCCAGTGTGGCACCTCGGCCAGCTCAAACTCCAGAAAGTATGTTTTGCTATAATTGTGGGAAAGATGGGCACATGAAAAGGGAATGCGGTCCCCAAAAGACACTGACAAAGTTGCATATAGGCTACAAGGAGAGCTTGGAGAACAAATCAGTGGTTAAGACGTGCACGAAATGATCCTAGTGAGGGCACCAAAAATGCTAACTCACGTCCTTTTGTGGCAAGGTCAGTTGCCCAGGCCCCCACTCGCCTCTCCAGACTGGTCCAGAATAGTGGGTCCCTCCATGGAGACCACCGTAAAGGTGAATGGAGAGTCTACAAGAGCTGTATTAGACAGTGGCTCCCAAGTGACAATTATGTTCCAGGATTGGTATCAGAAGCATTTGTCAGATGTACCCTTACAACCATTAGAAGGACTGCATGTATGGGGTTAAGGAGAAGGCCTACCCCTATCTCGGGTATATCCGAATTTGGCTGTCTTTCCCCACCTCCGTGGCTGGAGTGGCCGAACAAGTAGAGACCCTAGCCTTAGTGTGTCCCCCACTGGACTGTAGGATGGTGTCCCTTTGTTGACTGGAACAAATGCTCATATGTTCGGAAGGCTGGCACAGTTGTGTTATGAAAAACAGGGTCAAAGACTAGTAGAGCTTTAAGAGTTCGGCTTTAATTAAGAAGGCCTATGAGGCACAGAGAGATGCTGAAAAATAGAACCAGAGGAACCGGGTCGGAATTGTATGGAAGAAGGATCCCGAGTCTCTGATCCTGGTGCCAAATGCCCAGTGTACCTTACAGGAGAGGTCCATATCAGAAAGGATGTTAAGAATAAAATATTAATGTTGGATGCACCAGGCGATGGAAAATTGCTAGAGGGACTGCTGGTCAAGCCTAGTATTTTGCCCGCTAGAGCCCATGCTTATGCCAGAAGGGTAATGGTCCAAGTTCATAATGTGTCTGAAAGAGACATTTGCGCGTAAATAGAGGTTGCATCTTGGCTAATGTGCATTGTGCAGACACTGCAGTGCTACCCAGCAGCAAGAGTTCAAGGAAGAATGATAGAGTACCGCCTGACTTGTTTTGATTTCTGCGACCCCGCTGCCAGCTCGAATGGAAAGTAAGGATCAGTGGAAGCTTGCCCAGAGACCAGGTGTTTTCTTTTAAGGAATGGGATGTAGGATGCGTGCAAGGAGCTGAGCACAATATCCGGCTGCATGACGTAAAGACCATTTCGTGAGAGGTCTCGACGCCTGGCACCTGCTGACATAGATGATGTGAGGCGGCATCTGCAAGAGATGTTAGCTGCTGGTGTAATACAAGAATCCAGAAGCCCTTATGCTTCCCCATTGTGGTAGTGAGGAAAAAGAATGGAACAGTAAGGATGTGTGGATTATCGCATCTAAACCGCGGACTATCCCTGATCAGTACACAATGCCCGCATTCAGGATGCTTTGGACTGCCTAAATGGGAGCAAGTGGTTCTCTGTGCTGGATCTCCGAGGGTACTACTAGATCAAGATGGCCCTAGAGACCGTGGAGAAGACAGCCTTATCTGTCCGCTTATTTCTATGAATTCATGAGGATGCCCTTGGCGATTTCAGTGCCCCAGCCACTTTTCAACGATTGATGGCGTGCAGTGGGGACATGAACTTACTAGAGTGCCTGGTATACCTAGATGATGTTATTGTGTTTGGCAGCTCACTGGAGGAACATGAGAGCAGATTATTTAAGGTATTGGACCGACTGGAGGACTTTGCCTTAAACTGTCCATTGATAAGTGTCAATTCTTTCAAACATCAGTAAAGTATGTGGACACATAGTATCCACCGAGGAATAGAGACCGACCCAAGTAAAGTTGAGGCCTTGACCACCTGACCACAGCCCAAAATCTAAAAGAACTGCAAAGATTCCTGGGATTCTGTGGTTATTATCGAGGTTTCATCAAGGACTATTCAAGAGTGATCCGCCCTTTACTTAACCTTACTCAAGGTATCCCCAACCCACAAAAATACCAAAAGTCAGCGGCCCTCAAGACTGAAAGAGTGTATTTTCGTCCGAGTGAAGTATTTGGGGCCAGCTGGACTCCTGATTATGAGACTCGCTTTTCATGAATCATATATCAACCACCCATGCTCCAGTGCTGGCCTATGCCGATCCAAGAAAACCTTACGTCCTGCACACTGATGCTAGCTTGCAAGGGTTGGGGGCTGTGTTGTACCAAGAGCACGAGAATGGCCTGAGACCAGTGGCCTTTGCCAGTAGAAGCCTGACCCCATCTGAAAAGAACTATCCTGTACATAAGTTAGAGTTCCTAGCTTTGAAGTGGGCTATTGTTGACCAATTCCATGAGTACTTGTATGGGGCTAAAATACTAGTAAAAACTGACAATAATCCTTTGACCTATGTGCAGACCTCATCTAAGTTGGATGCCACTGGCCATAGGTGGCTTTCTGCATTATCTACATATGACTATGCTCTCGAATACCGAGCAGGTCTGAACCACATAGATGCTGATGCTCTCTCCTGGAGGCCTGTTCCCAGAAATGATTAGGTCAGATTGGCAGAACCTGACATTCGGGCACTCTGCCGGAAGTTTGACAGGGAGGAACAATGTCCACGGACGTAGTGGACTGCATGGTGGATTGCTTGGGACCCTCTGAGAATTGCATACCTGCTGCTTGTTGCCACTTTTCTGCAATAGACATTGTGCACTGCCTCAGCTGGACAATGACAGTATTCGTGGGCTCAATCCCGTGATCCCATGATCAAATCAGCTTTAGAAGCCCTCTATGCAGGAAAAAGATGTGTCCAAATTACGCCCACTGATTTGAGAACTGCACTGTTATACAAAGAAGGTCCTAAGTTGAAACTGATCAATAAACTGTTATACAGAGAAACAGTAGACAGAGGGGACAAGTAGACAAACAACAACTAGTGCTGCCCACTGCCTTTGAGACTCAGTACTGAGGTCCTTGCACAACCACATGGGGCACCTTGGTATAGACAGAACACTTGACTTGGTGAGATCCAGATTCTATTGGCCTAAATGGGGGCTGATGTGGAGCAACACATTCAACTTGTGTGTCGCTGCTTACAGAGGAAAGCTTTGCCCCAGAGGGCTTCCCCTTGTTAACATAACCACCAGTGCACCCATGGAGCTGGTCTGTATTGATTTTCTGAGTTTGGAGTCAGATCAAAGAAATATCAGTAATGTGCTTGTGGTCACTGACCATTTCACGAGATATGCCCAAGCTTTCCCACCAAAGACCAGAAAGCATCACTGTAGCCAAAGTACTTGAGAAAACTTTTTGCTCACTATGGGCTCCACAAAGAATCCATTCTGATCAAGGGGAGACTTTGAGAGTCGTCTGATCAAAGAGATGCTTTCTCTGTGGGAGAGCGAAAGTCCAGAACCACCCTTACCACCCCAGGGGACCCACAGCCTGAACGTTTCAACCGCACTTTGCTAGATATGCTGGCACTCTGCACCCAAAGGACAAGCCTAGATGGAGCCAACAAATTAGCACCCTGGTACATGCTTATAACTGCACCAAAAGTGATGCCACTGGGTTCTCCCCCTACCGCCTGATGTTTGGAAGAGAAGCTCGACTACCGGTAGATATGTGTTTTGGGGTCTCACCTGATGGGGTTCAAGCTGCCAACTATTTACAGTATGTGCAAAATTTAAAGGCCCAGCTAACTCATGCGTACCAACTAGCTCAAACCATGGCTGCCAAAAGAAATCTGGCCAACAAAGAAAGGTATGATAAAAGGTGAAAGCACAGGAACTCCAGGAGGAGATCAGGTATTGCTAAGAAATCTGGGACTGCATGGCAAACACAAGATTGCTGACAGATGGCACCATCTCCCTCACATTGTAGTGGGCAAACTAGATGATCTGCCAGTGTACAAAGTAAGGCCTGAGAATAATTCAAAGATGTAAAACAATGCATAGAAATCATTTACTGCCCATTGGACAAATCTTAATTGAGTCTGAGCCCTAGAAGATGCCCTCTCTGACCAGTGACTAGAGCTGCTGCTAAGAAAGATCAAGAAAGTCTGCAACTCAGAAGCAAAGTTAGTGTTCCCTCCACAAGTCCTAGTTGAGCATGACTGTCAGTCCATATCGGAAGAAAGTGAGAGTGACTTTGAATACTATCCTTCTTACGAACTGAGTCAATTGTTTTGGGGCAATCCCCTAGTCAATACTAAAGATGAAGCTGGGCCTTCTGGACTGTCCAAGCCCCCAGCTTCGTCCCTGAAGCCAATGCTCCCAGAAAGTGAAGTGCAAAGCATCAGATCAGATGAAATGGAATCATTGTGCATGGTTGAACTGTTTGAGCTTTCAGGGAGGAAAATGATGGATTGGGTCAGACTGGTGATACACCAGAACAAGAAGAGTATTTTGAGTGCCCTGACAGTCCACTGCCAGTGTCCGAAGCTTTCCATGAGCCAAATGTTGTGGACTCAGAAACTGTAACTCCTGGAGCTGAAAGCCCTCAAGTTCTAGCCTCTCTACCCCCATGGAGACTCCTGACAAGTGAGGACAATGCTGAAAATGAGGCTCAGAGTGCAGAGACTGTAACAGTTCCCCTAGAAAGACTGGTCGAGCTGTAAAGCCTGTGGTGCACCTCAGTTATGATTCCTGGGCCGCCAGTGGATCTGCCTCTCAATGTTGTCCATAAAGGAGTGTATGTGTCCCCGAGCTCATTGCCCAAACTGAACGGCCAGTGCTAACTCCAAGTTACTTGTGTTGCCCTTTCAGTATGGTGCCCTGCCCCATCCAGCCCCAAGGTAACTGATAGGAAGGGCCCCTCTTCAGGTTTCATGTACAAGAGGTAATAACTTGAGTTATGGTACAATGTGTATGTAATACTGTGTAAAGAGGACGTACTGCAATGTTTCAGAAATGTGTTCTTGGTAAAATGATATATTGACTGATGATTACATGTGCGAGCCTAATGCAAATGTATATGGTTGCAGTTGAAACTTATGGGTACTTGCTGACGCGGACGTCAAGCTTTCCCAGGCCAGAAAGGGTGTAACTCTGCAAATGGGGGTTCCCAAAAGACTTCTAGGAGCTGCTTGAATGCTCCAAGCCTGAATGGTGTTTTGCTAAGCCATTTATATCAGTGAGTGTTTTAGAACCTCTGGTACTGTCTCTTTAAGAGCTGTCTGCTTGCAGACATAATTAGTTTGTATGGGGACTGTGTGTTTCTTTGATTGAGTGCCACTCGAGCTGCTGCTAATTCACCCATTTTGCAGTCACTAGGAGTGCAAAGGAACCTATCTGAAAGATGTAACTGTTTGCCAGAAACCATTTAGAGTAATAATGAAATTACAGTTTGTCTAACCTGCTTTCTTTGCAGTCAGAACTGTGTCTGCCTAGTTCCCCATTCTGGTTTTAAACTGCTGAACTGGACCAATCAGTGTGGGTAAGCTAGCTCTCAAATGGTGCCTTGGACGAATCAGAACTTGACTCATAATCTGAGCCAGCCACAAGAGGATTGTATGGGCAGTGACTCTGGGAGATGTAGTTTAGACTTCGCGCCTTTTGGACCAACAGGAGCAGTCTATTGTGAGGACAGCCAATCCAGTCAAGAACTGGGAGGAACTCAAAGGAAGTGCCCGTTTTGTCTGTTGGAGTTTGAGTTGAGCTCTGGCAGTGAAGAAGGAAGGAGCCCTGTGCTTTTTCAGTGTGCAGTTTAGTGGGAAATGTGTTGTAGGCCCAGAGTTCCGGTCTGCAGCTGTGTAACTGCTTGTTAGGACTGAATCCGTCCTGTGAAGAGAATCAAAGGATATGGAAGAGTAGAAACCAGGCTCACCCTGTAGAAGACTGGAGAAATTGCTGAATTGCACTCGGTCTTCAGGAACTGAATCTGCTGTGTGTTCTCCCGGTATTGTGCAGTACTAAGCGATCGGGATAGAGAAGCAGCCTGCCTGGTATAGTACTTTCTGTTTTACCATATAAATGTGTGAAGAGGTTTGTGTACCCTCAAGTGAATCCTACTGCCATTAAAGGACTTTTGCCTGTTACTGTTCACCATATAAATGTGTGAGGAGGCTTGGTTAGCTCAAGTGAATCCTGCTGCCATTAAAGGACTTTGCCTGTTGCAGTTTGTCATATAAATGTGTGAGGAGTCCTCGTGAGCTCAAGAGTAGCCCTGCTGACATTGAAGGACCCTTTCATATTTGGAGGTCGTGAGTACTAATTCAGGGTTGCTCCCTGTTGAATTGCCACATTGAATCCAAATGGAATCACTGTACTGCTGACTGTTTAAACTAATTTTTCTTTCTCTGTGGGAAGGGCCCTCACCAGCTGCCACGGTTTGGACTAGCCACTAGGGCTTGGGTACCCAGGACAGTAACTGGTAGGGATAGGCCTGCATAGAGCCATAGGTAGATGAGTAAAGTGATGCTAATTAACCTGATTTCCCCTGTCCTTGTTATATTCCCCTAAATAAATCAGAGCTGCTTGTTTCAGCAAAGTTATGCTGCCTGGAGGTATTTGTCTATGTTAAAGTATTGTACTGTGATTGTTGCACTGTATCTTATTTTACAGGAGGTCCCAGTGCCTGAACCAGCCCTGGGGGTAAGTGTATACTGTGAAGGTAATTCTGATATATTGTGTGGGCCACTAGTGGGAAGAAAGGGGGTTGCAGTGTCCCAGAGGCTGTGACCAAGTAAGTTTAACTATTGCAAACCCTGACCTCTGGGTGGAGGCACCCGCCATTGGATCCAGGCCCCTCAACCTGTTAGTGGCAAATCAGGCAGGGGTAGTAGCCCCTGGGATAGCGCCATCTAGGGGTTACACTGGCATGATGGGCTGCATCTGTCCGGGAGGGGAACCAGGATCCTAGGTGATAGGTTTAAATGCTTCATTGGCAAGCTTTTAAACTAGCCAAGGGGGGAGGCACTGGAAAGGAGCAGGAAAATCCTAGCCCCCCCAAATAATCACGGTAGTAAGTGCAGCAAACACCAACATAGAGGTGTCGATAGGGAGAAGGGCAGGGTAAATGGAGAAAGTGACAAAGGCAAGAAGGACAGGATGGGCAAAAGGGAGTAAGGCCATCAGGAAATGGAGGGTAATGAGTACCAATGCCCGTAGTCTGGGCAACAAGCTCCTGAGCTGATGACCTTAATGGAAGAGGAATGCCTGGATATTGTAGCAGTCACAGAAACATGGTACACAGAGAACCATGACTGGGATGTTAACATACCAGGATACATAACCTACAGGAGAGACAGGCAGGGGAGAAGAGGGGGAGGAGTAGCTCTCATGTAAAGGAAGGGATAAAAGCAACCGAACAAAAGAGTAAACAGGAGGAGAGGAGGCACTGTGGGTCACCTTGGAGACTGGAAAGGGCACCACAATCCGCACAGGGTTGTACAGACCCCATGTCAGGGGGAAGGAATGGACAAGGATATGATAGAAGGCATTCTAGAATGGCAGAGAAAGGGAGATACTGTTGATGGAGACCTGAATATGCCAGATGTTAACTGGAGCACATTTGCTGCAGCCACATCCAAGAGCAGAGCCATTCTTGATGCCCTACAGGTGGCAGGCATTAGACAGCTAGTTTCAGAACCCACTCATGAGGGAGCAATCTTAGACTTCGTACTCTCAAATGGGGGCAGTGAGAGGATCTCAGATCTAGAAGTGGGTTGCCATCTGAGGACAGGTGACCATCGAACAGTGTGGTTCACGTTAAACTCAGCTACAGAGTCAAGTCATACAAAAGTGAGGGTACTGGACTTTAGGAGGGCTGACTTTGGCAAGATGGGAGAGTGCCTCAGAAAAGCACTAGCAAACAGGCTAGAAAGAGGTGTGGAGCAACAATGGGGAATTATCAAAACTGCCATCACAGAGGCAACAAGCCTTTGTGTGAAGCAAATAAACAAATCAAAATGAAAGAAAAAGCCACTATGGTTCTCAAAAGAGGTGGCTGTGAAAGTCAGGAAGAAAAAGTTAGCATTCCGGAAGTATAAGGAAACACAGAAGGAGCAGGACAGAGAGCTGTACCAGTTAAGGCAGAAGGAAGCAGGGAGGGAAGTCAGAATAGCAAAGGCCCAAACTGAGGAAAAGATAGCCAACTCAGTTAAGAAGGGGGATAAAACCTTTTATAGGTACATCAGCGAGCATAGAAAGACAAAGGGAGGGATAGTGAGGCTGAATAGAATGAACGTGGGTGGGCAGAGGGGACAGTGAAAAGCAGAAATACTGAACGAATATTTCTGCTCAGTATTCACAAAGAGGAGGGGAAGTGCCTAATCCAATTAACAGAAGCACTCTTGATAGGGGGTCGATCCCAGTCCTTTCACAGAAGAAAGGGTTCTGCAAGAACCCTAAAACTGAAGGTGGACAAAGCAATGGGTCCTGATGGAATTCACCCCAGAATTCTAAAAGAATTAAGGAGGAACTAGTGAAACCACTGGCTACTCTTTTAATAAATCATGGAGGATGGTGTGGTACCGAGGACTGGAGGAAGGCGGATGTGATTCCTTCACAAAAGTGGACCAAGACAGAGGCAGGAAACCACAGACCTGTCAGTCTGACCTCTGTGGTAGGGAAAGTGATAGAATCACTTCTGAAGGAAAGAATTGTTGAGTACCTAGAGGCCAGTGGGGCACAGGACCCAAGGCAGCATGGGTTCACAGCAGGAAGGTCATGTCAGACGAATCTAATAGATTTCTTTGACTGGGTGACCAAAGTAGTAGACCAGGGAGGGGCTGTGGACATGGCCTACCTAGACTTTAGCACGGCATTTGACACAGTTCCACACAAAAGATTAATAGTCAAATTAACCAACCTGGGAGTGGGACCCAGGGTGGTAGCCTGGGTAAAACATTGGCTGGACAACAGGACACAGAAGGTAATTGTAAATGGAGTCCACTCTGAAGAAAGGGGGGTTACTAGTGGGGTACCGCAGGGTTCAGTATTGGGTCCAGTCCTTTTAATGTCTTCATCAGTGACATTGCAGAGGGACTGAAGGAAAAGATGCCTTTTGCAGATGACACAAAGATCTGCAACAGGGTTGATACACAAGGAGGCATGGAAAGGATGAAAAGGGACTTGGCAAGGTTGGAGGAATGGTCAGGAGTATGACAGCTAGGATTCAATGCAAAGAAGTGCAAAATAATGCACCTGGGAAACAAGAACCCAGGGGAAGAATACACAATGGATGGGGAGGTAGTAACAACAACAAAAAAGGAAAGGGACCTGGGGGTAATCATATCAGATGACCTAAGGTTAGCAAGCAATGTGAGAAGGCAGTAGGGAGGGCTGGGGGTATACTGGGATGTATAGGGAGGCATCATCAGCAGAAAACAGGAAGTTGTTATCCTCTGTACAGACAGTTGGTGAGACCCCATCTGAGTACTGTGTCCAGTGGAGACCCCATCTCCACAAGGACATAGACAGGATAGAGGCAGTCCAGAGGAGGGCAATTAAAATGGTGCAGGGTCTGCAAGAGAAGCCAGAGTGAGGAGAGACTAAAGGAGCTTAATATGCATACCCTTGAGGAAAGAAGGGAGAGGGGGACATGATAGAAACTTTAAGTACCTCAGTGGAATCAACAAAGTCCAAGAGGGTAGCATCTTTCAGAAAAAGAGACTTGCAAGAACAAGGGGACACAATTTAAAGATAGAAGGAGGGTTGTTCAGGGGCAATGTGAGGTATTATTTCACAGAGAGGGTAGTGGATGCATGGAACAGCCTTCCTGAGGAGGTTGTGGGGTCTAAAACTGTAGGAGAATTCAAGAATGCATGGGACAGACATAAGGCAATTCTTGTGGGGGGTAGGAAGAAATAGGCTGTTGGTTAACTAGGATCAGCGGCCTATCCTGTAGGTAGGGAAATGGGCAGACTAGATGGGCCTAGCGGTCCTTATCTGCCGTCAAAGTCTATGTTTCTATGTTTCTAATAAGAACAGGATCAAGGAGGGACAGAGGTCGCACTGGAAGGTGATGTCTTTAAATGCTAGAAGCCTGGCTAATAAGGCAGTCAATCTTCAGGCGCTGATGGCAGAGGGGCATGTGGGGATAGCTGCCATCACAGAAACATGGGCAAGTCAGTTCCAAGAATGGGACCTCGAGATCCCTGGGTACCAACTTTATAGGAAGGACAGAGCAAAGGAGAGGGGGTGGTGGTGGTGGTGTGGCACTGTATGTCAGGGAAGGGATAAAGTGCAGCAGAGAGGAGGGAGAGGAAGGCACAGCTGAAGCAATGTGGGTGGTACTCCAAAACACTGCAGGGAATAGGGTTCATGTAGGGGTATCGTATAGACCACCTTCACAGGGACTGGAGTTGGATAGGGAGCTGGGGGATCAGTTCAGGTACAGGGGAGGGAAAGCGCTGTCATTCTGGGTGATTTCAACCTACCTGGAATAGCCTGGACTACCCCAGCTACCACCTTTGGCAGGAAACATGTCCTTCTGGATGCTTTCTAGGACTGTTTCCTGTCAATCAATCAGCCAATCAATCAATCAAACTTTATTTAACCAGGCAGTTACATCATTGTGCAAGCTCATTTTCAAGATGGTCCTGGACACATAGTACACCTTAAAAAGAAGAACTTACAATCCACGTGTAACCCCCCTGCAAATGGGGGTTCCCAAAAGACTTCCAGGAGCTTGCTTGAATGCTCCAAGCCTGAATGGTGTTTGGCGTCTAAGCCATTTATCAGTGAGTGTTTTTAGAGCCTCTGGTACTGTCTCTTTAAGAGCTGTCTGCTTGCAGACATAATTAGTTTGTATGGGAGGACTGTGTGCTTCTCTGCTTGAGTACCATCTAGCTGCTGCCAATTCACCCATTTTTGCAGTCACTAGGAGTGCAAAGGGACCCTATCTGAAAGATGTAAGTGTTTCCAGAAATCATTTAGAGTAATAATGAAAATACAGTTTGTCTAACCTGCTTTGCAGTCAGAACTGTGTTTGCCTAGTTCCCCATTCTAGTTTTGAACTGCTGAACTGGACCAATCAGTGTGGGTTAAGGTAGCTCTAAAATGGTGCCTTGACTAATCAGAACTTGGACTGAATCTGAGCCAGCCACAAGAGGATTGTATGGGCAGTGACTCTGGGAGATGTAGTTTGGACTTCGGCGCCTTTTTGGACCAACAGGGGCAGTCTATTGTGAGTGAGAGCCAATCCATCCAAGAACTGGGAGGAACTCAAAGGAAGTGCCCGGTTTTGTCTGCTGGAGTTTCAGTTGAGCTCTGGCAGTGAAGAGGGAAGGAGCCCTGTGTTTTTTCGGTGTGCAGTTTTAGTTGGGAAACGCGTGTAAGGCCCAGAGTTCCAGTCTGCAGCTTGTGTAACTGCTTGTTAGGACTGAATCCGTCCTGTGAAGAGAATCAAAGGATATCTGAAGAGTAGAAACCAGGCTCACCCTGTAGAAGACTGGAGAAATTGCTGAATTGCACTCGGTCTGTCAGGAACTGAATCTGCTGTGTGTTCTCCCAGGTATTGTGCAGTAATTACGATCGGATAGAGAAGCAGCCTGCCTGGTATAGTACTTTCTTTTACCATATAAATGTGTGAGGAGGCTTGTGTAGCTCAAGTGAATCCTGCTGCCATTAAAGGACTTTTGCCTGTTACTGTTTACCATATAAATGTGTGAGGAGGCTTGTGTAGCTCAAGTGAATCCTGCTGCCATTAAAGGACTTTGCCTGTTGCAGTTTGCCATATAAATGTGTGAGGAGTCTCGTGGAGCTCAAGAGTAGCCCTGCTGACATTGAAGGACCCTATCTTGTTTGGAGGTCGTGAGTACTAATTCAGGGTCGCCCTGTTGAATTGCCACATTAAATCCAAATGGAATTACTGTACTGCTGACTGTTTAACTAATTTTTCTTTCTCCTGTGAAAGGGCCCCTACCAGCTGCCACGGTTTGGACTAGCCACTAGGCTTGGGTACCAGGGACAGTAACTGGTAGGGATAGGCCTGTGCACAGAGCCTTAGGTAGATGAGTAAAGTGATAAGCTAATTAACCTGATTTCCTGTCCTTGTTATATCCCCCAATAAATCAGAGCTGCTTGTTTCAGCAAAGTTATACTGCCTGAGGTATTTGTCTATGTTAAAGTATTGTACTGTGATTGTTGCACTGTATCTTATTACTTTACAGGGGGTCCCAGTGCCTGAACCAGTCCTGGGGGTAAGTGTATACTGTGAAGGTAATTCTGATATACGGTGTGGGCCACTAGTGGGAAGAAAGGGGGGTTGCAGTGTCCCAGAGGGCTGTGACCAAGTTAGTTTAACTATTGCAAACCCTGACCTCTGGGTGGAGGTACCTGCCATCGGATCCAGGCCCCTCAACCTGTTAGTGGCAAATCAGGCAGGGGTAGTAGCCCCTGGGATAGCGCCATCTAGGGGTTAGACACGCATGACAGACATTATTACAGAGTAATGTAAAATGACAGTCAATTAATGTTGTAGCTTAGCATTGATGACAAATACACACATGGTGATTCAGCATGTACTGGAACATAATATGATACAGGGGGAGGAGAGGGAGGGGGAAACAGAGGAGGGTAGGGGGTAATCAAGACCAGAGGGAGAAAGGAGGAGGGCAACCCAGTAGGGTGAAGACCCTCAAGGAAGCTAGCCAGGGGCAGAGGGGTGGGTGCAAAAAGGGGTATAGTTACTCTGGGGGATACAGGGAGTAACGGAGCCAACTTGGGAGGGGGCCATTCTTGACCTAGTGCTATATAATGGGGAGCATGTCCAGAAGGTGGAAGTCAGGGAACCCCTTGCAGGCAGTGACCACTGCACTGTCTGGTTTTCTATCTGCCTGTCGAAGGAAGCAGTCAAGACAAAAACAAGGGTGGTGAACTTTAAGACGGCTGACTTCAGCCAGATGGGGAGCATAGTTCAGGAGCACCTGGCTGAGCTCCATCCAGAGATGGATGCGGACCAGAAATGAGCCATCATTAAAAAAGGGATACTAGAGGCTACCAACACTTGCACAAGGAATCAAAAAAGCATCATAGAACTAAGAGGCCTAGCTGGTTTGGAAGAAAAGTGGCTGAAAAGATAAGGGAGAAGAGGGCAGCCTTCCTGAAGTACAAGCGTTCCTCTAAGAAGGAAGACAGGGAAGCTTACACTATGAAATCTAGGGAGGTAGGAAAAGAGGTCCAGGGGGCCAAGGTGTAGAAAGAGCTTAGGCTGGCACAGGGGATTAAGGAAGGAGAAAAGGACTTCTTCCAATACATTAAGGAGAGAAGAAATAGAAGGGATGGGATAATTAGGATAAAAATGGACGGGGGATGGGTAGAAAACAGTACTGAGCAAGCTGAAGCATGGAATGAGTACTTCTGCTCTGTCTTCACCACGGAGGCTAGCAGGCCTATGTCACAGGGTAGGTTTGGCGAGCCCCATGGGGGGGGGGGAGTATGAGGGGAAGATTGATGTTGACAGAGTATTAAGAGGACAAATGGAATTGTGGGTGGACAAAGCACCTGGCCTGGAGGGGATACACCCAAGAGTCCTTAGGAAACTGGGAGAGATATTGGTGGCACCACTTACAGAACTATTTAACACCTCGCAGAAGACAGGGTGTGTACCTCAGGGCTGGAGGATAGCTCATGTCGTGCCACTCCTTAAGAGTAGTCCCAGAGATGAGAACTGGTAATTACAAGCCAGTTAGTGTAACTTCCATAGTGGGTAAGTTAATGGAGACCATTCTAAAGGAAAGGCTGGTGTCCTTCCTTGAGGAAAATGGTTTCAAGGATGAAATACAGCATGAGTTTGATAGGGGGAGGTCATGTCAAACCAACATGACATGGGTAACAAGGACCTTGGACAAAGGGCAGGCAGTGGACCTACTTTACCTGGACTTCAGTAAGGCATTTGATTCAGTGCCACATGGCAGGCTGATCAGTAAGCTGGGAGACCTAGGATTAGGGGAGACACTGCTGGGGGTGGATCAAGAGCTGGCTACAGGAGGAACCAGAGAGTGGTGGTGGGTGGGGAGCTATCTGAACCAAGGCCAGTGACTAGTGGGGTCCCACAGGGCTCAGTGCTGGGACCAGTGCCGTGCAATCTGTTTATTAGTGACACTGCAAAGGGGGCAGGAGTAAAATCTGCCTGTTTGCAGATGATACTAAGCTCTGAGGGAGAGTGGATACTGGGGAAGGGAGACAGGATTTAAGAGAGGACATAGCAAAGCTGGAAAAATGGTCAGGCATATGGCAGCTGGGTTTTAATGCCAAGGAGTGCAAGGTTATGCACATGGGACCCAGAAACCTGAAGATCAGTTACTGGCTGGGGGAATTCAGGTGGCAGTATCAGAGGAAGAAAATGACCTGGAGGTTATGGTCATGGGGGACATGAAACACACTGCACAGTGCCAGAAGGCAGCAGCCAAAGCAAATTAAATGCTGCTCTGCATTGCCAGGGGAATCACCTCTAGAAGGGAAGAAGTTATTCAGCCACTGTACAGGTCCCTGGTAAGGCCACACCTGGAGTATTGTGTTCAGTTCTGGTGTCCTATTCTGAAGAAGGATATCAAATTGCTGGAGGGAGTCCAATTCAGGACAACCAAAATGGTCCATGGCATGAGGAGAGGCTGACAGCACTGAACTTGTACTCCCTGGAGGACAGGAGGGAGAGGGGGGATATGATGGAGACCTTCAAGTAACTGAAGGCCATAAACAGGGTAAGCAGAGAGGCCATCTTTAACTTAAGGGTGGAAGGTACAACAAAGGGTCATAGCCTAAAATTGGTGGGGAAGGGCAGATTCAACAGGGAAATGAGGAGGCACTTTTTCATGGCAAGGGTGGTTAAGGGGTGGAAAGAGTTGCCGGAAGAGGTGGTTGCGGCAGGAACAGTGTCTAGTTTCAAGAGGGTGGGACAGGGTTAAGAAGATTAGGACAGATGGGGCTTTAGGGGGAAGGGGTTGCAGGATGGGACTGTGATGGGAGAGATTCAGCTCCAGGAAGAGTAAGGGGGGGGGGCGCAGCTTCATGGTCCCTTTGTTACATATCCTGCTCTCATATATGGGTGTTTCTCATGCACAGCTAAATCAGTATGCTCTCACACGCAAGCTTATCTTGCACTACTCTTACGTAAGCATACCCACATTGTACTAGTCTGTCACAAGCACTCTCCCACATTAATAACACACAGGCATACTCACTTTACTGTTACTCACACACACCGTCATGCTGCCCTCTTTTCCACACACCCCTTATTATGTTGTCTTGCACGCAGCGCAGACAACATGTTGGGGTTGCTTGAAATAGAAGAGCAGGTTTTGGAGGCACGGTCGTGTTGTGGCCAGTGGCACCACTGCTTTTTCGGGCTTGGCTATGTGGCACGAATGAGATTGCACACTGTCTATGACAGCAGTTGCAGAGCGTGCCACCAGTTTGAAACATTTAAGCTGCTGCAATGAGGGAGCTCCACCTCATCGCAGGGCGTGCCTTCCCTGGTGTAACATTTCAATGAGACATGGCAGCAGTTGTGCCATCTGCCTTGCACAGTCCCCAGAAAAGCTGACGTTGGGGTGCCCAATCCCCCTGTCGACATCATCATCATGCCCCCCTCCCCAGTTCATTTTCTGATGGGGGAGCCCAATCCCCATCGGCATCATGTCCAATGCCAGTTGTTTGCCGAGGGGGGTGCCCAATCTAGCTCGGCATCATCCTCCCCACCAAACACCCTTTTTTATTTGCCAACGGGGTGCCCAATCCCCTTTGGCTCCAGTCCCCCCACCCCAAAACACACATGTGGGACACTGGGAGCCCCACCCCAGCATGCCAAATGTACCTGTCAAAATAAAAACCTTCCCGATGTTTAATTTTTTTCTAACCTGTAAAGTAGAAAACGGTCCCTTGCTGTTCTGCATTCTCCCCAACCAGCCCACGCACTATGCTCTCACACACACCCTCACCCCATACTTACCTCTGGAGTCCAGTGCGATGATCTTCGTGGACCGGGAACACGTCTGCACTCTTCAAAGCCGACCGCGAACTGAAGAAATGCCGGTAAGTTGTATAATGGGATAAATAGGTTTTTTTAAACTTTGGTGCACATCTTGGGCATTTTTGGGAATTTTGGCACCAAATTTTCAACGTGAGGTTATTGGTACCCGCCTCATGAATTCAGTCACTGTCATGGTGTTATCCGGTCCTGAAAGGTGATTTCGCGGTCACTGCATGAAATCACCTTTTGGGACTGATTAATGAAACAACAGTGCCACTGTTCATGAGGTGGGCTGTCAAAAAGCCTATGTTGCAAATTTGGTGAAATAGATTAAAAAAATGACTGTTTTACAAGCGTGCGATGCGCAGTTTCCATGCACACTTGTAACTTTGCGATTCTGTAATGTTTTCACTCCAGATTTTCAACATTGGCATTTTTCCACACCTCCTTATGAACAGCACAGCTGTCATTTTTCACATCCTACCTGAAATGTGTTTTTGCACATCTGGTGGGCAGTGGTGCAGTCGTTGTAGGAAACAATGTTCAGAACAGAGTAAGAAAATCACAATAACACTGTTCATGAGCAGAGGTCCAAAAATGCCTATGTTGAAAATTTGGTGAAAAAATTCCACAATATGACTATGCTACAAGCGTGCGTTGCGCAGTGTCCACGCAGAGTCGTAACTTCAAGAATTGGTAATATTTTCACTCCAGATTTTCAACATTGTTATTTTTGCACACCTTCTTATGAACAGTACAGCTGTCATTTGTCACATCCTGCCTGAAATGTAGTTTCGCACATCTGGCGTACAATCGTGTGGTTGCTGTGGGAAATCAATGTTTGGGGCATATTAAGATAATCATAGTGTCACTTGTTTATGAGCAGAGGTCCCAAAATGGCTATGTTAAAAATTTGGTGAAATAGTTGCACTAAATGACTGCATTATGAGTGTGCAATGCACAGTTTTCACACGCGCTCATAACTTCGAGAATGTTTAATATTTTCACTCCAGATTTTCAATATTGGCATCTCTTCACACCTTCTTATCAATGGTGCAGCTGACATTTTAATGTGGTGCAGAATGGCGTTATCACTGTGGGAAATCAATGTTCAAGACAGATTAACAAAATCACAAGGACACAGTTCATGAGCAGAGGTCCCAAATGCTTTCATGAAGTGGGGTCACAAAAAGGCCATGTTTTAAAATTTGGAGTGCAAATACCAACAAACGCCCAGGGCATTAGGGTTTCTAACCCTTATGTCCCACCCTGTACAGACTAACAGGCATCAGGGGTGTGTCTTTGGATTGTCTGCTGTAGTGCTCACGCCATCGGTCCTCCACCCCCACCCTGCAGCCACTGACAGGCATCAAGGTATACCTTGGACTCTTCAGCCACAAAGTTCAACCCATTCTCCTGTGCTGCACCCATCTCAATGTACTTATGAAATGGGGTGAACATAAGGCCTGATGACCCCAAGGCACAACGCAACACTTGTTAGACTCTGCAGGGTAGGGTGAGGTGAAATGGCATGAGCGTTATGGCCAGCGACCCAAACATACACCCCAATGCCTGTCACTCTCTGCAGGGTGGGGTGGGGTTGACATTGGTTCTATACTTCACTGCTATTCCTATTATGCATCTCTCTTACTCCTGCACTACCAATGCCAACACCATCAAGACAACATTCAGCATTGACAAATGCTTGTGTTGCATTCTCTTATGTACCTGTTTTGAGTTGAGCACTCTCCCACACATTGCCTTGTGTAATGCTTTGTCACACGTACCTAGAAAAAGAGAATTTGATGGCAGATAAGGACCACTTGGCCCACCTAGTCTACCCATTTCCCTACCTAATGCATAGGCTGCAGATCCTAACTAACCAACAGCCTACTTCCTCCTACCCCCCACTAGAATTGCCTTATGTCTGTTCCATGCATTCTTGAATTCCTCCATTGTTTTTGAGTTCACTACCTCCTCAGGAAGGCTGTTCCATGTATCCACAATTCTCTATGTGAAAAAATACTTCCTCATATTACCTTTGAGCTGTCCCCCCTCTATCTTCAAATTGTGCCCCCTTGTTCTTGCACATTTCTTTTTCTGAAAGATGCTGCCATCTCGGACTCTGTTAATTCCCTTGATGTACTTGAAAGTTTCTATCATGTCCCCCCTCGCCCTCCTTTCCTCGAGTGCATATATATTAAGCTTCTTTAATCTCTCTTCATATGTCTTCTGGTGCAGACCATGCACCATTTTAGTTGCCCTCCTCTGGACAGCCTCCATCCAGTATGTCCTTTCAGAGATGGGATCTCCAGAACTGGACGCAGAACTCCAGATAGGGTCTCACCAACTATCTGTACAAAGGGATAACAACTTCCTGTTTTCTACTGTTGATGCCTCTCCCTATGCATCCCAGTATCCCACCATCTCTTCTTACTGCCTTCTCACATTGCTTGCTTACCTTAAGGTCATCTGATATGTCTACCCCCAGGTCACTTTCCATTTCTGTAGTTGTTATTGTCACCCCCCATTGTGCACTCTTCCCCTGGATTTTTGTTTCCCAGGTGAATTACTTTGCACTTCTTTGCACTGAATCTAAGCTGCCATATATTTGACCATTCCTCCAACCTTGCCAGGTCCCTGCCTCATGTAACTCTTTCCCACAGAAACATGCCTCAGTGTTGTACAATGTCTTGAATGCATCCACCTTATGTTGCGTGCATTACCACACTTCCATTCTATGTGTTGTGCTGTCTTGCACACATCCACTTACTGTTGTGCTCAATCCCAGTCACCCACCTCATGTTGTACTGTTGCACACACCTTCCCCATGTTGTGCTGTTTGCTCCACCCCATCTTGTATTGTGCTTTCTCTTGTACACACCTGCCATGTGTTGTCCTCTTACATTCCCGCCCCATATTGCACTCCCTTGCCCACACATACACAATCCCACACACTCCTCTTGTTGCTCTTATACAAACCTGACCTGTGCTGTGCTACCTCACACATACCCCCATGCTGTGCTGTGCTCTCTGATACCGTCTTCATGTTGTGGTCTATCTTTTGCACTCACATTATGTTTTTTTTTCTCAACCACAGCAGACTTATTTTGGACTCTCTTGTGCCCTGGCCAACATACCCCTTCCCAAAAACCAGTTCATGCAGTTGTCAAAAGGCTGTGTGTTGGTCTTAGAAGTGAGGAAGTACTTCACAGAAATGGTTAGTAATATGGCGGCTGATTTGAGCCAGCCTGCTTCTCCTCTAGCTGCTATCTGCAGTAAATCTGTGGATCCAGTAATTGGGGACTTTTCTGAGGCAGCTGCTAAAGCAGGCAGATGGTGGAGGTAATCTGTGTTTACCCTAATTTGAGGAGTGGTTGTTGTCCGGGATGAAAGAACTGTGCAAAGGTGTAAGAGGCCACTGGAAGAGCTGAGTAACATCAGGAGTGAGTGCTGGAAGGCTCAGTAGTGTTTTCCCTCTGAACTTGAGACTATTATTACTCTAACAGCTGAATTATTTATTCGGTCACTGGGATCTGCAGTTGGAGGGGGGCTGTCTGGCCTCGGGCGATTGGAGTTGTAGCTGTTGGTGTTTCCTACTGTAGGGCAGGGGATTCAATGGCATTTGGGTTGCTGGTTGACTGGCTGTTGGAGGACAGTCGGAGGATTGAACTCTAGTCCCTAGTCTTTGAGGGGTTAGTTCTAGTTTCCTCCCTCTATATTTTTGGGCCTTTAGTTGGCTGTTTATCAGCTGTAGGAGTAGAGTTTGGACTGCTATCTGAGGCACATGCTGAGGATGACCCATGGGATTAGCCTGGAGGCTGGAGTAGGGATTGGGTGGCCTTCCTGGTAGGGTATCGGGGAACTGTGGCCAGAGGGTGATAGGGTCCTTGAGTTCTCCCCAGGTGAGGATTGTAGTGTTTTCGGTTGGGGACCTCATTTTTCAGGTGGCTGCCCTTCCCTGCTGTGGCATATCGGGGGGTCCTATTACAGGTAGTGTCTTCTTATGATTTGGGCCTGGGAAGAAGGATCTAATCCTGGGACTGGTTAAAGGATAATCTGTCTGTGACTGCTTCAGAGTTGTTTTGAATTGGAGGTGTTAAGAGGGCCTCTATGTAATTTTTACCTGCATGGTTTGATGTACTGGATGAAATACTGTCGTGAGAGACTGGCATCTTCTTTGGATATAAATGTTATGCTGGTTGGGGGTGAGAGCCTTAACTGAGCATAATTGCATCTGGACTTCAGGTTGCTTTTGTTTTATGTTTATTTTAATTTATGAAGGGGTATTGTTAGTTTATTAGTTAAGAAGGTAATTTAAGAAGGGGGGTGGAATTTGGAATTTGTTGTAATGGTATTAGTTTGTTTTAATTGATTAATTTGGGTTAGTTTTGGATATTTGGGGGCTGGTGATTGTGGTTTTGTTCAGAATGTGTAGGCAGGCTGCTCTCCCGGTCAGGCACTACTCCTCCACTGAGCTCTGGGACCTTCCTTCCCTTTAATTGTCCTCCATTGTCTGCAGCGGTTTATGGATGCTGTAGGGCTCTGGGGATAGCTGGTAGGAGGCTTGGGGGGGCCTGGACCTGGTGGAGGAGAAGAGCGGGGTGGCCAGATTGGGGTAGTGGGGACCAGGAGATACCCTGGGGCAAAATGGGTCCCAGATCGAGGTTTACCTTGTCTGATACACATACCCAAGGGCTCTGCAGTTGGCGGGCAGGTGGTCTGTTTGGCCTTGGTATCTCATCCGACCTGGATGGTGTTGTGCAATGCCTGGCCCATTAAAAACAAGACAGCTATAATAGCTGATCTTGTTGGGTCATCTGACCTGGCTTGCATCACTGAGACCTGGCTGGATGGTAATGCTGGTCCCATTTTGGAGTCAGTGATTCCAGCGGGGTTCTTGGTGATGCACCATCCAAGCTGGATCACAGGGATGTGGGTGTAGCAATTTGTTTTAGATCTGGGTTGGGCCTTGTGCTGTGCCAGTTGAGGAGACCAGATCCTTTGAGTGTATGGTAGTTGCAGGTGTGGGGTGCAGGATTCTTATTGTCTACCGTCCACCCGGAGGCAAAAAGCAGTTCCTGCAGGAGGTTGTGGACTTCGTTGTTGACATGGTGTTGGAGTCTCCCAAGTTGATGGTTCTGGGTGACTTCGTAATTTGGTCAGACCTTCCTCCAGCTGATGCTGCTGTTGGGCTTCACACAGGCAGTTGCCTCTACATCTCACGAGTCTGGTCAGTCATTGGACCTGGTCTTCCTGCTGGGGATGGAAGCCTCCGACTTGGTGGTGGAACGTGTCAGGTGGTCAGATCATCACACTATAAGGTTCAATTTCCATGCTTGCCCCATATGCCTGCCTCTATGGAGATGGTCCGATACTGCCCTTTAAAGGGGTGTGACCCCCAGATGGTCTACTGGCTACTGACTACTGAGTGCAGGCATGGGCACAGATAACCTGTTAAAGGCCTATAATAGAGCTGTGATGGGGGCTGTGGATGCTATTGCTCCTGTCCGAGTTCGCCTTCACACCCTTCACCCCCAGTCCCAATGGTTTGACGGGACCCTGAGGGAGTTGCAGCTAGATGGGTGAAGGATAGAGCATTGCTGGTGGAAATTGGGCCTTGATGCCAACAAACTTAGATTGATAGAGCATTATAGGGACTATCAATCGACTATCTCTCGTAAGAAGGCAGAGTTCCTGTCCGGGGAGATCGCCGCAGTGCAGCATCAACCAGCTCAGCTCTTTTTAACAGTGAACAGACTGTACAATCCAACCTGTCTACGGGTTCAAAGAGTGTTTTCACAGGAAAAGTGTGATGAGTTTGCTTGCTTCTTTGCGGATAGGGTGGCTGACATCTGGTCCGAGATTCAATTGGTGCGCTTTACAGGGGGTGGCAGCAGTTGGTGTGAGGTTGCTCCTCCTTGGTATTTCTGGGACGGCTTTGACCTACTGGAGATCATGGGGATCATGTGGATTGTTCAGAATATGCAGCTGACCTGCTGTAGTTTGGACCCAGGCCCAACTCGCCTCTTAATGGGGTGTCTTGATGTCATCGCCCCAGTCCTTGCAGAGATAACCTGGTCTTCATTAGAGTCAGGTGAGTTTCCAGACTCCCTGAAGGAGGCAGTGGCGATGACACTCTTTAAAAAATCCTCTCTCGATCCTGTCTGTCCTGCTAACTACAGACCAGTCTCTAACCTCCCTTTTGTGGGGAAGCTTATTGAGAAGGTGGTTGTGCTGCAACTGCAGAATCATCTTACCATCCATGAAATCTACGATCCTTTTCAGTCTGGATTTCGGAAGAGGCATAGTACCAAGACTACCCTTGTTTGGGTTCTCAATGATCTCCTAATAGCAAGAGATCAGAAGAGCTGTTCCATCTTGGTTCTTCTTGATTTTTCTGCAGCGTTTAACACTGTGGACCATGGGGTGCTTCTCGAGCACCTGCGGTTCACCTGTGGCCTGTCAGGGACGGTCCTCAGATATTTCAGTCTTTCCTCTCTGACAGATCTTAGAGGGTGGTGTCAGAGATTTTTTCTTCCGATTCATTCTCGCTGCTATGTGGGATCCCGCAGGGCTCTGTGTTGTCCCCCATGTTGTTCGCAGTGTACATGTTGCCATTAGGAAACATTGTAAGGAGGTATGGGCTGGGTTTTGACTGTTATGCAGATGATACCCAGCTGTACCTATCCTTTGTTCCTGAGCAGGTAAGTGTGGTCTCGGTGTTTAACAGCTGCCTCACCAAGATTCATGACTGGACGAATGACAGCAGGATAAAGCTGAATCCTGACAAGACTGAAGTGTTGGTCGTGGATCTGAGTCATCGGACTGGGGGATTGGTGGCTGGTATTGCCTCTGGCCTTTGGCTTGGGGGTAACCAGCTTCTGACCTCTGAACAGGCGCAAAATCTGGGTGTAATATTTGACAAGGAACTGAAGCTTTGTTCGCAGGTGTCAGCCATTGCCAAATCCTCTTTTTACCATCTGAGGAATATCACCCGGTTTAAGCACCTTGTTCCATCCGATGACCTTCCAACATTGATCCATGCCTTTGTGACTTCACGCCTTGACTATTGTAACTCCCTCTACCTAGGGCTTTCAGGGGTTGATATCCACTGCCTGCTGCTGGTGCAGAATGCTGTGGCCAGGTTGTTGACTAGGTCATCTCGATCCAGTCATATTACTCTTGTGCTGTGCTAACTGTACCGGCTGCCAGTTCAGTGGCGGATCACCTACAAGGTTGGTATGCTGACCTATAAAGCCCTACACAGACAGGGGCTGGGCTACTTGCAAGAGCTTTTGTTTCCTTACTGCCCCCTCCAACTACTCTGCTCTGGCAATGAGGGATTGCTAGAGGTTCCCAGGGTTCAGTTAAAGACATCAGGGGCTCATGCTTTTATGTTCATGGCTCCCACCCTGTGAAACTCTCGACCTCATCAGATATGAGAGTGCCTGACTGTGGAGAGCTTTAAAGCTGCTCTGAAGTCACATTTATTTGAACTTGCTTTTGATTGCTCTGTATAGGATTGTTATTTGCTATTGATTGTTTTTATTATTTTAGTTGGAAAAGCGCTATGATCTTTTGGAATAGCACCTGTTTTATAAATAAAGTGAACTGAATTAAACTGAATGTGTGAAATGGCTGCCACTGTAAATTTAGAGTCCCTTCATTACCAGCCACTTATTGCTTGTAATGTGCTTTGGGATAAAATGTGTATGAAAAGTGCTATATAAATGCTGATTCTTCATCTTCTTGTCTTGGCCTATGTGGTAGGCATCTGTGCAGAGAGACAGTTGGACAAGAAGGAAAGAAATTTGGTTTTATAAAGTGCATTTTATACAGACTATCCCAAAGCACTTTACAGTCCATGGGGGGTGAAGCACACTGGGAGGCTTGAACACAGAGATGATTAGAGAGAAAATAGAAAGTGGTTAAGTGTCTCACTCAGGGTTGCCTGGTGAATGTGTGTTGACTTGTAGGATAAAACGTGGGTCTCCAGATTGTTACAGTTCTGTGTCTGCTCTTGTGAACAGGGGGTAACAGGTGTGTGTGGTCTCACAGCCAGCAGAAAAGCTGATAGAGAGAAGAATCTTCAGCTCTGAGCTGTAACCAATAGGACAACTTACTTCCACACTCTCTTAAGAGAGTTATCACACATGGCCTACTGGTGAATGACTATAGGCATAGAGCTGGCAGAGGCAAGTGGGGAAATGGAGTGTCATTGTTGTCTGAAATGGTGCAGGCAAACAGATCTGGGTACTCCTAAAACATCCAACCAAGACAGGTAAACATTAAAATTGGAAACTTACAAACTAAGAAGTATTAGCAACAGCAGTATTTAATTCCAGCGGACAGTACAAGAAAGGATCCTTTGCGCTTTCCGTGAAGATATGCTGCTTACACCTCTGTTTACCATTTTTTATTTTACCTATCTTGGGTTAGTTGTCTCTGGAGTAACACATTTTAGTTTTTGGTTTGTTTGGAGGTGGTTACCTCCAGTGTAGCCCAGCATTTGATTGTGTGTTTTTCCCCCCATATAGGTTTTTTATCCACTTTCTGCCCCGGCCACTTCACTGTGACTGACCACCCCAGCCCCATCATCTGTATTCTCCAGGACTTACCTTCCCCCGTCATCCTCTTCCACAGGACTTGTGGGATTTGCCTGGCCACCTGAGTAGGGCTTGCAAGGGGTCAGTCTTCATCCTGCGGTCCTAGATTTTTTTCCCTCCATTTTCACAGCACATACATTGGGGGCAATATGTGAGCTCCACCTCTGCAGGTGCCCCTTGCACACTGTTTGCGGGTCCCCTCACCCAAGTATTGTCTCACATGCATTGCCACGTGGACATCTCCAGGTGCTAGATAAGCAGCGAGCCATGTGAACCCCCTCTACAAGGGAGAAACATAGAGACATAAGACATAGGAAGGACAGTGTGGGTAAGAAAGGAGGAGCAGTGGCTGTTTATGTAAGGTATAGCATAAAAGCAACAAAGTACTGTTTAACCTTCCAATTGTAACATATATGCTTGTCTACAATGTTATTTGCATCTCATTATTTCTCTGTATGTATTTGTTTGTTCAAAGTTGTTGTGGAACCTATATAAAAGAGTCTCAGACTCATAGGTATTGTAATCCGAGAACTCAATAAATAAATAAATAAATAATATACAGGGAAACATGGAGGGGCAAGGTACTGTGGGTAACCTTGGAGATGGGGAATGGAGCCGCTATTCACACTGGCGTGATCTACAGACCTCCAGCATGGGGGAGATGGATAAAGTTCTGGTGGAAACCATACAAAAGATGGCAAATAAGGGGGAGTGCTGCTGGTGGGGGACATCAATCTGCTGGATGTAGACTGGAGCATCCCAGCTGTAGCTTCAGATAGGAGCAGGGATATCTTAGACAACCTGCAGCTGGCATTCCTCAGGCAACTAGTAAAGGAACCCACTCATGAAGGAACAATATTGGACCTTGTACTTGCTAACTGAGAAAGTATTGCAGACATCACACTGAGTGGCCATCTGGAGACCAGTGATCACCATATGGTGGGGTTCATTATAAGAACTGTGGCAGAAGTGAATCACACAAAGGCAAGGGTCCTGGACTCCAGGAGTGCAGATTTTACAAAGATGGGGGAATGCCTCAGGGATGCCTGGTAGGGGGACAGGACTTAGGTGGAGTTTAGGAACAGTGGGCGAAACTAAAAGCGGGGATAAGGAAGGCAACAAACCTCTGCCTCAAGCTGGTAAGCAAAAGCAGGTGGAAAAAGAGACTGCTATGGCTCCCAAAAGAGGTGGCTGGGAAGATAAAGCCAAAAAAGTTAACATTAAGAAGGTGTAAGGAGACACAGAGGGAGGAGGATAGGGAAGTATATCATGAGAAGCAGAGGGAGGCAGGGAAAGCAGTCATGAGTGCAGATGTGCAAATGGAGGAGAAAATAGCTCAGGCAGTAAAGAAAGGGGACACAACATTTTTCAGGTATGTAAGTGAAAGAAGAAAGACTGGGGAGGGGTTATATGGCTAAGGTGGGAAGGGGTGGAGTGTGTGGAAGGGGACAAGGAAAAAGAAGACATCCTGAATGAATACTTTTGTTCAGTGTTCACAAAGGAAAGTGAAGGATGGGGACAACAAATAAATGTCAGGGCCTTCAAAGGAAGGGAGGTGGATACTACTCCATTTTATAGAGGAAAGTGATCTTAAGGCACTTGCAAATTTGAAAGTGGAAAAAGCAATGGGGCCAGATGGGATACATCCAAGGATATTGAGGGAGCTCAGAGACGTACTGGTTGCACCTCTGACCAGTCCTGTCTAGGGGTGTCATGGTAAACCGGTATGCAGGTGTACCGCGGTTCGGAAATGGAGTGGTGTCAGTACCGCCCCAAATTTTCTGTAACCATGGTAAATGGTAAACATGCAAAAGCTGACAAAACATCCTTTTCTGGAGCGCGCTGTCATTTTTGAGCATTTCCAAACAGCCCATCATGGTCAAATAGCTCATTGGGCTCAAATTCCCTGAGTGACACACATTCTGCCCAATGAGATTCGAAATGCTGTCCAATCATAAGCCTTTGCATGGCTTATATTAATAGTCTGTGGGCAGGATAGTTCTCTTGCCGCCTAGACTTCCACGAGAGCGAGACTGTGTGAGCGAGACCCGACAATCGTAACTCATTACCCTAACCCAACCAGCTATTTGGTGAAGTGTCCCATATTGTTAAAAAAAATAAATAATTCAGACCCCCTGCTCATAGTCCACTGCATGGTGTTGGACTGACCCTACCTAACCTAAGATGATGACGATTCCCTGGCTGACATCAAGCAAGCCTTTTTTTTAAGGAAGTAAGTGAGGAGCTTCTTAAATTGCATTGGGTGTTTAAGGCTTGGATCTGGGGGTCTGTCTTATACTCTTAAACCCTATCTCATTATCTGTCTGCCCTGTCATTGGCCATCTTGCCCCAGGCCTACTCCCATCCTCTAGCAGCCAGTGCACTGTACAGTTTAGACAAGGTCTGTTGGAGATGGAGAAAGTAAACTAGGGGAAATGGAATGGAGGAACATGAGAACCGAAGCCACCTGCTGCTGCCCACCCATGGTAATTATCTGTTATGTTAGCGGAATAGCAGGCAGCCAGGACAGAGCTGGGACTGAAATTGGATAACTGATTAAATTAATAGTTGCAGTCGGAGGTGTAGTGGTGGCTTGTGGTCTTGGATTCCATCTATGGCATAGCTCAGGGCAGGGACATTTATTTTCTCGATGCTGGGCTGGCCCTAATTAAAAGAATGGAGCGTGACTCACTGGCTGCCATCATGCCATGGAATCACCAGCATATGGGCTCTTCGTGTGGTTGGAGTGAAGGTTGATTTGGGTGGGTGCCGTGTGGTGGCCTAAGGCCTTGCCTCATGGTGTCGTGTCAGACCCAGGCATGTGTTGTCGACTTGATTCTCGACTGTCATTGTCCAAGAGTCTGGTGATGAGTGTCTGTCTGTATGCGTACTGCAGCACTTTGAGCCAGGTTGGACTCGAGGCAAGTAAAGCAGCAATCAGTTTGAGTGTAGCTGCTGAGTCACAGGCTGGCCCGGGGTCTGGGTGGAGGGGGCCCAGGATCCTCACAGGGTAAAAGCCTTTGTTGTGGTGTGTGGCATCTTTGGTGGGCGAGTGGTGACTGGTGATGAGGCGCCTGTGTCTACTCACTGCCAGATGCACTGTCAGTCGGCTGAGCGTGGGTGATGGATGATCCAAGTTGGGGGGTCCGGGGGGAAGGGTTGGGGACCAGGACTGCTCTGAGTCAGCTCATCATCTGCCTGCGAGTCCTTCCGAATCTGCTACAGCATACAAATGTAGTGGGGATGACTGGATGTATTGATGGCTGCTGCTTGTAAGTGTAACTAACTGTGAACAGCGCTGTCTGCATATTTTAATGCATTTATCATTTTTTGTCCTCCTCCCAGTCCAGATTAGATAGTGTTAGGTATTTCAATGCCCTTGCCCTGGTTTGGGGCTGGTGGATGAGTTGTGTGTATGGAGTGGACTGCTGTTCGTTGGCAACAAGTGGCAACTTCTCCAGCCATGCTTCCCCCAGAAGACTTGTCTCCCAGTCTCTCCTGATGGTGAACAGCATGAGGGATGGGGAAGGAGTCTGACTATTTTAGGGGGTTACAGTGTGTGGTGGCCGTGGTTGGTGGGGGGGGGGTACTACCAGTGGTAGAATGTGGGATTCTGGAAGTGGGAGGGACTGGGATGTATGTGGTGGTGGGCGGCATGGCGCATGTAGCCAGCACTGTAGTTATCTTATCTGACTGTTTTGGGGGGTGCATGGGCTATGGGGCTGGGCTCTGATGGCTGTAGTTAGGCTAAGCTGATGTGGGGGCCTGGGGAAGTGGTGGTGCCACTGGCTCAGTTCGGGTTGAATGTGTGAGTGGACAGAGGCTGGAGGGGGAGGTGCTGGAGTTTGATGATGATGATGATGATGATTGGCAGGTCGGTGTCAATGACACTGTTGTAGGGTGTGCTGTCCACTGCTGCTGATAGGGAGCAGGCTGGCAGTGGAGGGGGGAGGGGGACTCACTGACAGTTTGATTGTTTCAAATTGGTGTTGCACTGCTGCTGATGGGGCGGTTGTGCAGTGCACCACTGCTGATGGGGGGCTGTGCAGATTGTGCAGAATGTTGTAGTGGAGGAGTGGATGGACTGAAGTGGAGAGAGTGGAGAGGGTGGTAGTGGGACCAAATGGACAGACTCTGTGATTTGGGGTGCACTTCTGTGGAGTTTGGGGGGAGGTTAATAGAATACTAATATCGTAATGGATGTGACTGTCAGTGGTCCAGTCAGTGGACTTGAGGGGTCGAGTCTACTCGGGGGGGGGGGACTTCATTCAATTTGTTGAAAATTATGTGTCATCATCATCATCATCAATTATTGTCATTTGTCTTACTTAACTTGTCTGCCATAAATGCTTCATGTGTTACTGTTGTTAACTTTAATGGTCTGAATGCATATATTTATTTTTTCAACAAATCTAACTCTGTAGCTGTGGATGACTTATATCTGGTCTGAATCTGAATGTTCTATTTCTTCAGACAGAGTCGGATGTACCACAAAAAGATCAAGTTCATGGGAAATCTATTCCACCCTGTTAGGATTCTCAGTATCTAAAGGTTAGATCCATCCATAAACCGTAATCATTATCCAACAATTGTCTGAGTATTACAGTAGTTGTTAATGTTGATGACAACATTTATTTTATATTTCTATATCGATAATTGATTGTTAACGTGTGTGCACTGTGAATGATGTGATGAACTGTGGAATTGAATGGCTGACTGTGATGACGCAGTCTGAAGGAAGGTCAATATGTTTCCAAATCTAATTTTAAAATCCTGATTCCTCACAGTGAGGCTACCTGGCACTGCAGTTCACACACAGAGATAGTGGCACAGTGGCAGGCAGGCACTGATTGGTCCAGTCATCATCAACAGTGAGTCAGTCATCTAGAGACTTAGATAGTGGCACTGTGTGTGCAGTGGCAAGCGAATGCAGAAGTTACAGTGCGTTTTACAGCTTGCCACATCGGGGTTCTGATTTTTATTACTAGCAGCAGCATTTACTTTTACCACCACCAACACCAGTCAGTCAGTGCCAGTGTGCCAAGGCAGTGGATGGCAGTGGCACTGGCACAGTGGCAGTAACTAGTGGTAATAAAAGTAACTGCTGCTGTGCTAGTAACAAAAATCTGATCTCTGATGTGGGTGGCAAACTGGAAAATGTACTTAACTGCATTTGCTCTCTCAGAATGCAATGTCTGAATTGTATTTTCATACCTATGTTATGTTGTTGTCTAAGATCTCTACCATGAGTCTACCTCTACTCTACTACTACATGTCACAACCCCACTCAGCAGGTCAGCCCTTTACTCCCAAAGTGCCAACCTCTGAGCGTAGTATTGTGAACAGTTAACAGATCAGGGTAACCCACCTGCCTGTTTTGTGGGTTCGAATCAAACTTTGGTCTCAAGTTCTGGAGGGATTCAAACTGTTAACCTCTTGCTAGCGTACCCAATGTACAGGCTCAGATAATTCTGCTCTTCCGGGAAATGCCATATATCTTTTGCTATGGGCACCCAGCCAGGTATTACAAAATGAACCCTTAAAACTCTATGCAAGACCTTAGAGAAACTCTTACCTGTTTCCCAATTTGGTATCCCAAATAAGCTTAAGCACACTGTCAGCTTTAACCATCTAAGCTTCACTTATAAAAAAAATAAGTTTCAAGGCACACCAGGCAGTTTCTGTTTTAAAATGTATATCTTTACTTTAAAATAGATAAAAATAGGTAAACAGTAAATACAGAACAACATATCCCAAAACGTACAATCTTAAAAACAAAACAGGTTTAAAAGTGCAAAATTCCGACCAACCATTAGACTTATTTATCTAAGGTATTTCTTATAATCTTTCAGTGCTTTTAGATGTTCCTTCTCTCAGTCCAAGTATATGAATGTGTCTCAATGGAATTACAGACTACAATTTAAAAATGCTGTGTTTCAACCCTCTTCATGATGTTATGCCATCATCTAGTTCCTCCCTTTTAGGATACATAAAAATATATATATATGTACAAAACAGGAAGTCCCATCAACGTATTGCATTTTGTGACTCCAGCAAGACCCATTGTCCAAATGATGACACTCTTAAGACTGTAATTTCTCAGTCCCTTTGATCCATGAGCAGTTCCCTTTCTCAAACACATCAAAGAACTTTTTATGACATCAGGTGCAATCAACTGACTTTCCTGAGGATGTCATAAAATGGATATTCCACTTTCTTATGACACCAGGTGCAATTAAATTACTTTCCTGAGGACACTATAAAATGGATATATTAGTTCGTGGCTTCAAAGCAAACTGACAAGTTAATTGCATTCAGAGATCTGCTGGTTTAACATAAATCCTGTCTTTTGAACTGATACCTGGGGGTGTTTTGATGTGTCATTTCAGCAAGACAGTATTTTCTCCTGACAGACAATCCTACTACATATTTCATATTGCAAAAATCATAGTGTAATCAGAACCAGCTTTCCAAGTGTCACACTACACGCTGTATGTATTATTATAAAAATGGTCTAAGAGAAGAAACAGAGTTTTCTGATTGTAAATTTGGGGGCAGTGTTTTAGAATGTCTTGCAAATCTAAATCATAATGTTAAAGCTTCTTTAAGTTAAAGTACTACATACCAAGTCTGAATGAACAGGCCGGGTCCGCTTAGCTGTATGGTGCTGCTGCCTGCTGCAGCCTGGCCTGTGTCACTGATATGCTTTTCAGGGCTTGCATACTTGCCTCAGATTCAGCAGTGTGAGTGCCGGCTGCATGCATACTAGTCAAGTCACTGTAGGGTCTGCACTTTTACCCTCTCTACTTCAAATGTTGGGGGCTAGGGCAGGATGTCGGTCCAGAAAATGTTGGGGTCAGAAATTTCTGCAGTACACACAGTAGTACTAGCTTTGCGAAATATCCTCAGTCAGAATATATACTTTTTCTGATATGGATACCTGTGGAAACCTTCAAAATACAGGCCAGGGTCAGTGCATGAATCAATGCTTTTATTTTGTGCTTCAAAATCCCATTTGGGGACTTGAGTTAAGTAGGGTGTTAATGTAAGTCCTGGCTGTTTATTGTTATTGAGCATCATTTGGGGGCTGGGGGGGGGTTAGCTATGATGGTGATGGACTAGGTTAAAGAAATTACAGTCTGTCAGACTAACAGTTATTTATTTCACATCACCAATCTGATGAATTTTTACTGTATTTGCTTTTTCTTAAATGTTTTTCTTACTGTGTTTATCTGCAGAAAGGTATCATATTGTGGTCTGTGGAACCCACCCTGACCAAAATTCCAGACCACAAGCTGCTTGCCCACGTTGCAGATTGCGGTGATGTCATGCAACAGTTGGAAAATGTGGGTGTGTCGCTCTGACTTGCTCACTCGTCATGGGTGTGAAGTTGAACCTTATGAATCTGCGTTAGTTGCTGTTGATGACTACTTGAGTTGATGATGCCACAGTATAGTCACTCAGACTGTCAGAAGGTACATTACAAGTCACATTAAACTGTTCCATCAACTCACTGGTGTAGCATTTTTTTTTTGTGATGCCACTGCAGTGGCAACTCGAACTGTTGAAGCTTTTAACTTTTTTTTCAACCATCCTTCTCTGCCTATTCAACTCACTTGTACCTGTTTAATGAAATGGCAGTAGCTGTTTTGCTGTGTGCATGCAATGCATTTTCATGGCATTGTTTATATATAAATATCACAGCACTTCTTAAGAGCATTGTTTATAAATATCACAGCATTCCTTAAGAGTTGTTTAGTCTGCCTTCTGAAATGCAACTCATAAGCACTCAGCTGAAAATAAAGCTTATAGTACATAGCAGCTATTTGCAAACCAATACTAACCTTTTACTAATTCATTGAATTAAACACTGCACAGATTAGGAAACTCACTGAACAATGCTACACTGGTGAGTTGAGGGAACAGTTTAATGTGACTTGTACTGTAGGTGATGTTTATTGAAAGATGTAATATTTATTTTTTCCCCGAATGGATGGACATACAGATGTAAGGCTATGGATGGGGAATCATTAATTCTGCAGAAGTGTGTGATATTGTGAATTTTACAACAAACACAAGTTACACAACACTATATTATACTTCATGGCTGCCTACCCTGAATTGGTGACTGACTGATATCCCATTCCTGCTGTGAGTGTATGCCAATGCCAACATTGAATGTCATGATTTATGGGGGACTTAATACAGTAACAGCAGTAGTGTACCTTGGGGGTAAGGGAGTGTAACTGTAATGGCTAGGCAGGCGAACCCTTTCTACTTCTTGAACTTGACCATATGATGTATGTTATCTTTCTGTGTAATATTATAAAAACTGCCTAAGAAGTAGACATTTCTGATTGGTTGCTGTAACTTTAAGCGGCAACAGACTTATTGTGTTAAAGTTGTTATTATTATTATTAACATACATAGAGCCAGCCTACAGCCTGACTCCTGAGCCTAATGATATGCTGAACAAGGTGTAGTAATACTGTTTAACACTATTTACAGAAAAAAACAACTGAAGAGATACTCTGTCCCTCCCAAGTACCGAGTCCCAGGGGTTATGTTAATAGCCAGATGTTCGAGGGCATGGTGATGGTGGTGATTCAATGAATCGTGTTTAACTTTCTTGAGGTTGTTGCTGGGGGGGTAAGGTGCTGATCTGATGAATTGTGTTTCTTGGTGCTGGTGGTGTTGGTGCCATGGTGGGTGTTTTTCTGGCCTTTAATACAATTAATATTGATTTTTTCCTAGGTATTGTTGTGTTGTCCTTGTCCTGTGCTTTGGGTGAGGCCTCAGCTTTGCATTGCAGGCTCAGCCAGCCATCAGTTTGCACCAATAACTAATCTACATTTGTTTAGGTTTTACATAGCTGAGCTGTATTTCATGAATCAGTGTTGAATGAGCAATATGAGTTTGACCCCTTTTGTTTTCATTTGACCTTTACTTTCTATACCTAGTGGCGTGGGTCAGTGTCCAAGGCCAGAGTGCATGTGGTTGGGGCAGGGAGGTTTGTTACATTAAGAGACGCACTGCTTGGTTGTGAACTTGTTGTGATGACTGAACTGAATGCGCTGCAGTAAGTTGCTGGAGTGCCAGTACAAGAGCAGGCATGTGTGAGTTTCTTCAGTTGACAGATCTGCCAAGGACCATGTTTATGTTATAGGAGTTGGAGCCACACTCTCCCACATCCCTCCCAGTCCAACCATATGAAACCTGGCATCTGTTAACTGAAGAAACACCCTCACACATGCCTGCTCTTGTACTGGCACTGAGGCAGCTGCTGCAGTACATTCAGTCACAAGTTAGCAGCGCTGCTGCTAATGGAATAACCCCCCACACACACACACATATACACACGTAGTCTTATACCAGCAGCAGCACTGGTTCTGGTGTTTTAAACTACATCATATCAGGGCAGTGAGGTAACTCATAGGCTGGCCTGAAGAATCCCCCCACCACTTTATTTAAAAAAGACATCCACAATTGTTCTTAATGTACAAGTTTCAAATTTATTGTTGTTGTTTAATACAGTGAAAGGCTGGCAAGTCTTAGACTTCAACATGTTACAAATGTAAAACTGTTAACTGCCACACTTGCCAGCCCCAGTGTAAATCTTTTTGTCTTCTTTTTTTTTTTTTTATTTGCTTCTCCCCTATTCTGGGCTGGCCATTCCTTTGGGCCACCTGGAACCCTCACCCCAACTGCCCTATTCTATCCAGCCTCCACTTCATATTGCAGCCACTCCAGGGTAATGTTCCGTAATCTTTCGCTGGATGGGTCCTCCTCCTCCGAGGGAGAAAGTGCCAGTAGGGGATGGCCAATGCACTTTACATGTGGCCCTGGTTGCTGCTGAGATGGGCTTGACTGGCTTGAGGGCTTCTGTGCTGGTGGGGGCCACACCAGTCATCTGGCCGGCCCAGGAGCTGTTTTTCTATTTCTCACTGGGGGCATGGCATGCCACTGACATCTAGACACATGCCAATGTCCACCATGCCCCTTAGTTGGCAGAGCTCAGCATGCTGCTGTATTCCCGGCCTCTGCCAGGAGTCTCAGCAGGTGCTGGGTTGTATCCCCACCCTCCTCCCCGGGAGAAGGTGAGCAGTCATCCAACGCTCAAGCCTTCTCCCCACCCCCCCCAGCCAGTCCTCCAGCACCCCGGGTCCATTCCCAAACATGGGTCACAGGATGAGGTGTCACGCAACTTTGCAAGCAGAAATCCAACAGCTGTGCCAACAGGCTGGCATTTCATTGTCTTCTAATGTCTACTCTGCTCTACTTACTCTACTCTGCTGTTACAACAGTCTGACTGAGGAGGGTGAGGTACTGTAGTATTCTAAAACATGATTTTTTTATTGTTTGCAGTGAGAGACCAATGAAACACTTACTGCATGAACTCCTGTCGAGTCTGGTCCGTGTCTGCAAAATCCAGTTGAAGGCAGAGAAGTCATTTCCTCGATCATAGTCTACGAAGGCTTGTTCCTTCATATCTTCTCATGCCACCGAAAAAATGGACTGAGTCAGATAAGTGACACAGACTAACTGAGTTGACTCAAGTCAACTCTCAACACTGTACTGTTTGTAATTACTATTGTTTGTGAAATTGATCAACCTAGTTATGTTACTGTATCATATTCAGTTCCGTAGCAAAAGGATTATTGCTAGATAGAGACTTAACATATAAACTGCTTTCTGTCCTGAGTCTGACTAAGAGTAGGTTAAGGTGATTGTTTTGCAGCCCGACCCTGCCTCGTAATGTTTTGTGCACATATTCATTCAGTGTACTAGTATAAGAATTAACTGCTCTTGTTCTTGCCTTAAACTTGCCATCTGGCATTGTAGCATTTGTCTGATGCACCCACTGAGCTCATCAGCCTACCTATACAAAAACAAATGCAACATACTTCAGATAATGAGGTTGAAACTGAAAATAGAATGATAAGGGGACGGGCAGTGGCATGCAGTGAGGAGGAGGAAGAGGAGTAGGAGCTCTTTCCAAAAAGGTAAAATCTGCAATCTGGACAAATTTTGATTTCAAGAAAAACAAAGAGACAAGGGAGACTGTAGAAGACAGTTATCCAATATGCCGTGACTGCCATGAAACAATTGCAGCTAAAGGTGGAAATACCTCAAACATGTTCTCTCATTTACAGGACCACCATCCAAGGTTACACAGAGAAGCACTATCTAGTATAAGTAAGAAATATTTGCATTACTAAACTACTACAGTGCTAAGTTGAATCTTTTCACATACTAACATGCATTGAGTGACATAGGCATTCAGATGGTGTGTGATCTTGATGTGCATGAGTTATTTTACTCTTCCTATCCATTGATCCCTGTAACTTAGTTTGCTCCTGTGCTCTGGCACAAGAAAATTGTGTTCTCAGGAACAGCATGGGGGCAAGCACACCATTAGAGCCCATTGTGGTGGGAAGGGTCGTTTAATGGTTAATGCTGTGTTTTACATAGGCCAGTCCCAATAAGGTTTGCATTAATTGCAAGCCTTAATCTAATAATGACACTGTGGAAATGACAACACCAGGGCCCGGGCGGACATCACATGCCAGCCCGTAACCTGGGCAGCACGGTCGGGTGTGTGATGCATGTCTGATGTTGCCATTTATGTAATGTCATTGTTATTTGATTAAGGTTTCTAATTACTGCAAACCACAGAAGCCAACTTACGGAAATGAAATACCCTCCCTCACCAACTGCTTTAGTGGTGGGTGTGTGTGCCACCCCGCGTTCATCCTGGGAACACATAAACAATTCAATTTACTGCCTGAGTGCAGGGGGGGGGTGCCAAAATGAATAACATTATATGTAAGACTTTTGTAAATTGTGTATTATGGTAATTTGAGCAAAATGATAAAATCTTAACTTCAAGTTACAGCTGTTGCAGACAGCAGTCAATAACCATACAGACTAAGCCACCAGGTGACAGAACCCCCACAGAAAAACTTCTAGATAGCATTCTTCAGTGGGGGACTGCCCCTTGGCATCAGCCAATGGTAAAAAGAGTGCGGTCCCCACTCCAGGCCCACCTCAGTTCTTTTCAGAATCCCCACAGTCAACCTGTTCACATCTGCTCCTCATGGACTCGCTTCTACCACCCCTCTACAGAGAGGCAGTGAGTGACTTGTTAGGTATTGGGGTCTGGGTTATGATGGAGGAACACTACCTTGAACACAGCGATGTTCTTCCGAGTCTGTCTGAGGTAGGGTTGGGGAGAGGAACTGCCCCTTTATGCCATTGCCTGATTTCAGTGTCCTGGCCCCCACTGAAGACTGTTAACTAGAAGGTTTCCATGGGGTTCTGGCAAGTTCAACTGACTGCTTAGTACTTAGTTAGTGTCTGCTTCATCCACAGCTGCTACTATTGCTCATGCGCATCGATCTTACACACATCAACTAAATTCTGGTGTAGTATACTAAACTTATTTCATTTTACAATATGGATAGATAGGTGCTGATGATGACTGAGATGGGTGACAGGCAGCCTGGTAATGTGACAGTGCAGCAGGGGCATAAACTTGTACAGGGGCATGAACAAAATGTACTTCTTTTAAGTTCTTCTACTACTAGTACTCAGTCGTAGCATTCTGTGTTTAAAATTGTGACCAAAGTAACTGGTCCCAGTCCAGATTCAGAACAGATTCAATATGTTTCAGCTTCAACCCCACCATGATCATATGGTTCAATATACAGCCATGGTACTTGACTACGGTTATCCCTTTCAGACTCCCACACTAACAGAGTGCACTCACTCCACCAATCCAAGTTTGAAGGATCCAGCAGCCGCTCAAAGTGTCTGGAATCTGGATGGAAAACCAAATCAATGCTGTAGTGCTGGCCTGTGCAGCGATAATACTACAGCCGCCATGCCAGCAACACATGGCGGAACATGGAGAAAATGTATGAAATTTGTATTAGTCTTCATCTTCAAGGCTTCACCGGCTATTGCCGTGCCTGCTGGAAAAGTCCCGCCTTGTGCTATTGAACTATGAGGCTTTAAATAAAGAACAACTTTCACAACAACTTTACTTTTTGTGTGCGTATATCATCTTTACCATTGTTGGTATTTATGTTTTTTCTTATAATATTTTTATGTAACTGTCAATACTGCATCATTTTTACCATCGTTGGTAGTACAGGTGGTGTGTTTGTTGCATTACTTTGTTTGAAATTGTGAACATTTTTGACACTGAAATTGAAACACTTAGTTTCTGTCTGTCTCTTAAATGAGGTTCTACCTGTTCCTAATGTGATAATGATTACACTGCTGGTCTTCTATATTCAGTCTGTTATGCTGTCCACCCAACATGTTAATGAAGATAAACTAACAACTACTGTATATGTAACACCCCTACAAATGGGGGTTCCCGAAAAGTCTTCCTTGAGCTTGCCTAAATGCTCACTGCCCGGCTGGTGTCCTGCGTTTTAGCAGTTTAAATGTATTGCCAGAGAGTGCCTGTATAGCCTCTGTGTACTGTCTCTTTAAGAGCTGCCTGGATTGCAGTTATAAGTAATCTGAGAGGGAGCTCTGTTGAAAGATGTAACTATTTGCTGAAAATCACTTAGAGTGTTAATGTTAATGATAATGTAGTTTGTCTAACCTGCCTTCTTTGCAGCAAGGACTGTCTTGTTAATCCCAACCATTTGGCCCGGGACTGTGAATTGGACCAATCAGTTCTGGTGGGACCTAAAATAGAGCCGGACTACCGGAGATGTCTGAAGTCAAAATCTCTAGGAATTGTAGTTTTGGGCTTTTGGCGCCTTTTTGCAACTGAAGGGGGAGCTCTTGCTTTGACTGACAGCTGAATCAGCCAACCAAACCTTTTGGATCTGAGGGAAATCCCCAAGCTACCTGCTGTTTAGGGCAGATCTAAGTTGGGAACTGAAGAAGCACGATGCTTGAGACAGTCTCTGTGGAAAGGCCTGAGTTTTGGCCTACATGTCTGCCTGCTACCCTGAGAGGGGAAAGAGAATTGTTTTCGGACTGAATCCAAGTTGTGTAACTAAAGTAAGCTACTGAAGTGGGCCAGGCTCAACCTGAAGAAGACCGAAGATTTTGCTGAATGCGATCGGCCTGTCAGAAGTTCCAGCTACCCGGTGTGTGCAGAAACTTTATGATTGTGACCGGGGAGAGCTTTGCCTGGTACAGTACAATTCCCTTACATGTAAATGTGCTGTGAGCTGCTGATGGGTCGTGAGTTAGTTCCCCACTGTGTGAACTGTGTTCTGCTTGCTGGAAGCTGTATCCAGCCCAAAATGGACTGCATCTGAATTTGTCTCCATGCAGTCTAGGCCTCGCCAGACTGGCCCAGCCAGACTACCCGCTGCTCAGAGAAGTCATCGACAAGAGACCTGCCTGGGGATCAGCCCCCTGCTCCATGCTTGAACCGGAATGATGCCCTGGCGACTTGTGTGGGCCCTGCTTCTCATAGCATTCCAGATCAACCACCTGCAGTCTCAATTTTCGTCCAGCCTCTGTCCAGTCTTGGGTATCATGAGTAAATACCAGGGTAGCTCCCTGCAACAACAGCTTAATCTGAGTGTGTCATCTAATTGTCTTGTTGTTTCTTTTCCTTTATGAACTGAGGCCTCTGGCTCTGGATTACAATAGTGTGTACTGTGCATGTTATGTTTTCCATCACAGGGCCCCAACCAGCTGCGATGCCGGCCAATCCCGGGCAATGATCCTGGCTAGCCCATCTCTTCTACACCTGGGTACCCAGAGGTGTGACTGTGTGGGGGGACTCAAAGCGCATGCATAACTGCTTGATTGATATAACCTTTAAGCTAATTAACCTGATTTCACCCTTCCCTTGTTCAAGTCCCCTGAATAAATCAGATCTAACTTTTTCTGCATGTAATCTGACTGTGGTTCCAGTTTGTGCTCAAAGTACTGTACTGTTGCTATTTGCTGGGCATAACCTTGTTTTACAGGGGGTTCCCGGGGTCAAGCCAGAGGAACCAGCCCTGGTGGTAAGTACAAACAGTGTGGGTACTTGTGTGGTGTACCAGGGGTATTGTGAAAGTGATTATTGTACAGTGTTCAGGCCACTAGTAAGGAAAGAGGGGTGTTACAGTGTCCTGGAGGGCTGTGCCCAGGTTAGCTTGACCACTAACAACCCTGACCTCCAGGTGGAGGCACCCATTTCAGAACTCAGGCCCCTTAACCTGCTACTAGCCAAGCAGGCAGGGGTAGTAGCTCATGGGATAGTGCCACCTAGGGGTTACATGTAGTTTTATCTGTCTATGTGCAGTCAGATTCAGAATGCAATGGCTGCCTGGGCTGGCACATGGTTGTCGTCATCCCTTCAGCTCGACTGACAGGAGGGGTGACAGACTGACAGTGTACATCACAATCACACACACAGCATTGTACACAGACTAGCAGATGACTGTGGGATGGCATTTGGGGTGGTGCGTGCCTGCATTATGTCCCTGATCGTACTACTGCAGCGAATTCTGTAGCTCACGATCTCCAATGATCACATGGATTGTATCTGTGATTTAATCACAAATACAATCTGTGTGATGGGGGATATCATGAGCTACAGGATTCACTGCAGTACTGCAAACAGGGACATAACGCAGGCACACAACACCACAAATGCCATCCCCCAGTCATCTACTAGTCTGTGTGCAACACTGTACCCGTATGTGTCATTAAAAACACATTCAGAAGTGGTACACAAATTCAATGTGCCTTGTCTTTTTTTCTATGCGGCTCTACCCATTTACAATTGCAAACTTAATATAGTTAAACATTTTATATCTGATTGCCCATAGACAGATTTGAATATCTACAGTCATACACACATTACAACAATCAAATTCTAATTATGTCCCTGTGCCTGGCTGCAGACTACTCATTTACTTCTTAGATCATAAATTATTAAAATATTAGCACATATAATATATGACTAATGTTTTATTGATGTACTGTATGTTCTAAGACTTCTAATAAATGTCTCTTGACCAAATTTTGTAGGGGCCAGATCATCATGCAAAAAAAAACATCTGGAGATGTAGGCAGTAAGAGTGGCGGAAGTGTAGAGACTGCAGGTGGACAGTTAACCTTAAAGGCAGCTTTTGAGAGAGGGAAAAAATTTGACCAGTCATCTAAAGAGGTACAGCAGTTAACAGAGCAGTGAATCACTTCATTTGTACGGACATGTAGCCTTTTCAAATAGTCGAGAGAATAGGATTCAAACAGTTAGTAGAAAAACTTAACCCAAAATACAATCTGCTGTCTAGAAACTATTTTGCATACAAACAGATTCCAACCATGTACAATAATTTGAGATCCGATATAGAAAGTTACATGCAAAAAATACAGTGGTACCACTTTACAACAGACCTTTGGACCAGCAATGGGGGATCAGGAGAGCCTTATTTAAGCATCACATGTCACTTTATATCAGAAGAGTGGGAGTTAAAATGTTATGTTCTTGAGATTGTCTACCTTCCAGATGATCACATGGCAGAGATCATTTCAGATTTTTTTTTAATTCATGGAAGAGTGGAAACTAAGAAACGAAGACATGGTGGCTGTGACAACAGATAATGGCTCAAACATGAAAAAGGCTTTTAGGGATCTGTTATTTGTGAACTGGATCAGTTGATTTGGTCACAATTTAAGTCTGGCAATTGGAAAGGCATTAAAGATTGCTAGAGTGGACACAGCAGTACGGGCTTGTCGGGTCTTGGTGCAAGGCTTCAGTAGGAGTTGGAAAAGGAAAAGAGAATTGAAAAAGAAACAAAATGAGCTAGTATGCCCACAGCACTCCCTGATTAATGACGTTGTCACTTGGTGGGGCTCCACCTATCAAATGTTATCTAGATTCTTGGAACAACAGCAAGCAATTTCAGCAGTACTAGTAGTGGATAGGAATACTTGGCAACTCATGCCTAAAGAGAATGATGTAGCCATAAGTGAAGATGTATGTCATGTATTGGAAAAACTAAATACATTCACTGACTTGTTATCGGCTGAATCACACGTAACAATGTCTGTATTGCGACCAGTCCTGCAACATGCACTCGATGATCTGCTTGTTCCAAATGTTGATGGCAGTCTAATGGTGTGCCAGATGAAGGAGGTCATATCAAATGATCTGTCCAGCAGATATACCAATGTGAACAGCAGTCAAATTTTGGACATATCCACTGCTATTGATCCAAGATTCAAGGGTAACTTTGTGGATGACACTGTAGGAACATGGCTAATTGTGCAGGAAGAAGCTGTAAAGATAGCTAAAGAACAGACTGTACATTCGGTTAATGCCCCTGAACAGATTGCTCATGCTACAATCAATTCTTCTACTCCTCCTCTTCCTCCTCCACCTCATGCTGTCTCGTTGTCACCAATGGTGGCCATGGCCAGCACCAGCACTAGTTGTAGTACAAGTTTAGACCTCAACAGTTGCATAGTAGATGATGATGATGTATTTATTCAGGAGAACTCAGGAAACAATAGCAATTCTGATTACACTAACACAGCAGCACCTCAAAGATAACCACTACCACCAACGCCACAGCCGCTAACAAACAATCGACTTTCTGCAGTTGCTGGCACTTCCACAGATTCCAGTCATGATGAAGGCACTGCATCTCACGCTGTTCAGAAAACAAAGGGATTACCAGGTTTACTAAAACAAATTACAGGGAAAAGGAGAATCCAAGACCAATCCTGAGACTTCTGTAGAATCCAGGGTAAAGGACGAACTTGCTTATTACAAATCTGTTGGTATATTAGCAGCTGATGAAGACCCTCTATGTTGGTGGAAAATTCAGTGCTCTCATCTTCCCTTACAGAGTGCAGTTGCATGTAAATATTTGTGTGTATGCTGGCCAGGTGGCGTAGAGAGCTAAGGCGCTGGCACCTTACCTCGACCCCCCCCGGCAACCCAGGTTCGGAACTGAGCCCGAGGCACCAGAGGTCAGCATGGGGGGAGGGCGGAGCTGGATGGAGCTGCTGACAGGCAAGCTCTCCTCTCCGGGGAGGGAGTATGGTGCCCCTCAGCTGATGGGCAACTCCCAGTGGAGGCTGCAGGAAGCTCGGGCCGAGGTGGTCTAGGCACTAGGCCTGGGGTGGGGGAAGGAGGCCGTGACTGGGGCTGTTTGGCACATGCGCACCTCCACACACATGCGCACTGACTCCTGGGGCCTCTGGGAGAAAACGCTCAGAGGAAAAAATGCTTGTCAGCAGGGTGAGGACCCACTCCCCACATGCACCGCTCCTGGGCCGGTCAGGTAAGAGCTGGTGATTCCGGCGGACGGAGCTGGGGGGGGGGGGTCACTTGGATGGGGACCAACCGGCAGGGAGGAGCATAAAGAAATATTAAAAAAAATAAAATAAATAAATATCTGTGTGTGCCAGCAACCAGCATCCGTTTGGAACGCATATTTAGTATCAGTGGAAATATATTAATACCCCACAGATCACGGCTTGCAACTGACCATGTCAATATGTTAGTTTTCCTGAATAGAAACCTTTAATAAATATTGTAAAATTTGGGATCCTGTCTGATCACTTATTGGTTGGTAAACCTGGTGTGTGATAGATTCATGGTCTGGTAGTGCTGCTGATGTTGGTGATAGTGTGTGTTGCACCATTAGTGTACACATGACTGAATAGTAAGTTAATTTCAGCACAGACAGAAATAACAAAGTAACTGCCAGAAGAAAATAACTATATCTTCTTCAGGGGTATCTCAGTCCATCAATTCAGGTACACCACCACCACCACCATAGGAACTTCACCATCAGTGAACTGGAATCCACCCACGTAGAAGACTTACAGCAGTACAGCTGGGCCTGCCCAGTGCCAGTGCCAAAACTGATGACAACAGAGGCCTGCTATCCATTCCAGATCATGGTTCTCTACTGAGTCAGACTCATACTGACTGGCAGTGGCCCTACACCTGTTGCCTGCAAAAATGGGCATCTGCTGCCACCTGGAGCACTATGTGTACTGTTCACACCTTTATAAAGCACTACAGTCTGGATGAGTATAGTCATTGTCATCTCTCTCATCTCTAGACATTGCCTCAAAAACCCTGTGCAAGTTTTTGGCAGGACTGTTTCGAATTGCGACTTACGGCTGTGCAGGTTTTTGGGTAGGGCTGTTTTGCAACTTAAGGACTCCTTTCTTAAGCTTATGGCATCCTCTGCTGCTTCAGTCTCTAATCGACACTCCACAAGTATCAAGGTCTTCTGTCTTAAGCTTATGAAGTCCTTGACTGGGTAGGTTAAGTTTATAGAGAATCAACCTCCCCTCCAAGTCCCTCCTCTGGCTCACCATTTCGTAAAGAGAATGCTAGTGCTAGTTAGGTGGAAAGAACACTAAAGACTGCACGGGCATACATCACAAGTCTTTATAGCATTGGGGATGTCGTCTGAAGTTGGTGGCATGGGAGGCAGACACAGCTGTACTGCTGAAAATCTTTGTGTAGATTCACATTCACTGACATTGTAGTTCCGATGGTGGTGGCAGTACCTCATTGCTGAGAGGTCCACTTGAAGATTGATCTAAGTTCTTATGTAACTGTTCTTTATTAGTATGGTAAATGGTAATACTTTTGGTCACAGTTCACTTTGTCTCTCTTCGTAACTGACTGGCTACAACATTCTCATAACTGCATCAGGATAAGCTGGTGGTTTACTGCAAATTGTTATGTTTGGTTTAATGATGATGGAAATGGGTCAGGGTAAGCCTGTGGCACTGTGCTGGCAGTGGTACACAGTATGACACTTCTTGAGGTCCACATAATTAGTCTCCATCCTAGTCCTACCATGCAGAATGAGTTTTAATTTCCCTGCCTTCTTCTCTGACCACCACCACCACCACCACCACCACCACTGTGCTTAGTATAAAAACTTAGCTATAGTGATGTTGTTAAGATTTATTGACAGTTACTATGAGTGTTCTAATATGTGCATGTATTTATGAGATGTGACAGTGTCACTCTGACTCTGGTCGATGTTGTTGTATTTTGTATCTATTTCAACATGTTAATGAAATGAATGTTAATGTAGTGCTGCAACATTTGATTTTTTTAGTAGCACTACCAGGTCCACTTGGACTCTAAACAGTTGTTCACTAAAAAAAAGCATTTGTCAATGCCAAATGTTTGCTTGCTGGCATTGGTAGTGTAGGAGTTACGGAGTTGCATAATAGGAATGGCAGTGAAGTATTGAACTGAAGGCAACCCCACCACCACCCTACAGAGACTGACAGGCATTGGAGTGTGCCTTTGGGTCGTCAGGCATAACAGCCACGCCATTTCACCACACCCTACCCTGCAGACACCGACAAGTGTCACGGTGTGCCTTGGGGTCTTTGTTCTTATGTTCACCCCATTCCATCAGGAAATACAATGAGATGGGTGCTGTATAGGAGAATGGGGTGAACTTTGGGGCCGAAGAGTCCAAGACACACCTCGATGCCTCTCACTGGCTGCATGGTGTGGGTGGGGGTGGAATGGTATGAGCATTTATTTATTTATTTATTTAAGAGCTTAACCAGGCAGGCATACTGAGCGGAGAACCACTCGTTTCCAGATGCGACCTGGGGGAAATAGGGGTAGAGGGTAACATAGGGTGATTTTACATACAGTAACAGGTTTTACATATTGTACAGAGATACAGCAAGAGAGCAGATACATAAATAACATTGAATACCCTAGGCTTTTGCATATTGAACAAGTAAGCACAAGGCGGTCAGAACATCAATACTTTGAAGACCTCACAGTGCAGTAGCTGATTATAGCATGGCTGTCAGGTGGCATGAACAGAGGAACATGAGGGCTTTGTGCTTATGGTTGCTGGGAGCAGGTGCATGTGGCGGTGAAGTGTGTGTGGAGGATTGACTTGAGATGTCTAGGGTTCGTGGGGTGGCTGATATCTGTAGGCAAGTCATTCCATAGTTTGGGCAAGCGATATTTGAAAGCTGATTGGCCCTTGGAGGTGTGCATGAATGGGACTTGAAGAAGCCTGGAGTCTGTGCTTCTAAGTAAGTAGGCAGGGGAAGGCTGAGCCGATATGGTGGAACCGAGATAAGGGGGAAGGGACTGGGACCAAAATTTGTCAATGACTCTGGTGCAGTGGATCTGTCTGCAGGTCGTGAGTGAGGGCAGGGCTAGGGAGCTGTATAGGTCACAGTGGTGGGTCATTGGTGGGCAATCCAGGATGAAGCGACAGAAGGAGTGAAATAGTGTGTCCAAGCTGGATGAGGGTGTGGTGCCATAGACCACGTCGCCATAGTCAAGTAGTGGGAGAATAATTTTTCCGAACAATTTCCCTCTGGACCGGAGTGGGCATGCCCCTTTGTTGCAATACAGAGCACCCAGTTTGGGGTGTAGCTTCTTGTGTAATGATTCGATGTGAGTGAAGAAATCTAGGTGTTGGTCAAGCCAGACTCCCAGGTATCTGAATGAGGTGCAGAACTCCAGGGGGGACCCATCTAGGGTAAGGAAAGAGGGGCGAGCTGCTAGGCAGGAAAGTCGTGGTTGTGTGCCGAAGGTTAGTGAGACTTTTTTTTTTACAATTAGTAATAGTTGGTTGGACCGGAACCATTGCTGTACAGCATTGAAGTCCTGCTGTAGCACATTGGACACTACTCCAGTGGAAGGGCCTGAAGCATACAGTACGGTGTCGTCTGCATACATTTGGATAGATGAGTGTGTGCAGGCCAGCGGGAGGTCATTTAGAAATATTGAAAAAAGTAGCAGGCCCAGGACTGAGCCTTGGGGGAACCCCATAGTGACTGGGAGGGGGGTAGATATGTGGGGGCCAATTTTCACTGATTGATGTCTGCCTGTCAGGTAGGCCTGAAACCAACTAGTTGCAAGACTGGAGAGGCCTGCATCATTTAGTTTGGCTAGTAGCATAGGGTGAGAGATGGTATCGAAGGCCTTGGCCAGGTCTCTGAAAATGGCTGAGGTGATATGCCCTTTGTCCATTCCTGTGAGGATGTCATCGGTGAGTCTTAATATGGTGGTGATGGTGGAGTGAGACTTTTGGAAACCCGACTGGTAGGGGGTGGAGAAAGAGGATGAGTCTAGGTATTGGGAGAGTTGGGCAAGGGCAAGGTGTTCCTGAAATTTGGCCAGAATTGGGAGTAGGGAGATGGGGCAGTAACTTCCCGGCATGGAGGGGTCACCGACCTTAGGGAGGGGGATAAGAACCGCCTGCTTCCATGTGGCTGGGATTTTGGCCAGAGAGAAGGAGAAGTTGAGGAGGTCAGCCAATGGGTGGCTATGGCGGGGGTGGATAAGTGAAGTAATTTGGCGTCCAGGCCAGAGGGGCATTTGCCTTTGTTGGGGTCTAGAGCACTCAGAGCTTGGAGCACTTCAGCCGGGGTTACTGGATGGAAAGAGAAACTGGTGGCGGGGAGGAGTTCTGAGATTTTGGTGAGGTGCTAGGTGTGCGTGGGTTGGGTGGGAGACTCGGTAGGAGAGACACTGCGCTGCTGGTGAAGAAGGTATTGAAGGCAGAGGCAACTTCGCCAGGGTCCATGACGGTTTTGCCTTGGAGGGATAGGGTCGGGGTTGGTGGTTGGACAGGCGGGGAGAGGAAGGATTTGATAGTTTTCCAAAAGTTTGTAGGGTGGTTAAGGTTAGAGTTCAGAGCCGATGTGAAGTAGTTCTTTTTGGCCTGATGTATAGATTTGGTGCAGGAGTTGTGGAGGGTACGGTAACTTTGTAGGGATTCTTGGGAGCATGTTAACTTATGTTTTTTTCCATGCCAGATCCCTGGTGCGGCATCTGCTAATGATATCGGCGGAGACCCAACGAAGGTGGGAGCCCCTTACTCTTGTGCTTCTTAGAGGGGCATGATAGTCCCATACAGTGAGAAACCTGGTCTTGAAGGTCTCAAAAGCGTAGTCAATGGAAGGTGCCTTCTGTATGAAGGACCAGTCCACGTGGGCCAGGTCACGCAGGACGGAAGGTAGAAATAGGGATTTGTAAGATCTTGTGAGGAGCATCCTAGAGGGGGGTTCTGCAGGTCTATGCACTTTCCAGGCCATGTATGTCGTGTGGTGATCGCTTAGGGAGTTGGGGAGAAGTCTGGCATTAATAATCCTATGTGGGTGGGAAGTGAGGGCCAAGTCCAATAGGGAGTGGTTAAGTGTTTTGGGGTTTAGCTGCGTGGGTTGGGCGATTAGCTGGGAGAGGTTTAGAGCATTTATTTTGGTGTGTAGGTTGGAGCAGTCTTTGGCTAGCCAATTGAAATTGAAATCGCCGAGGATATGGAGTTCTCCAGCTGTGGCAGTAGACTTTAATGTGGCCAAGTGGTCTAAGAGACCAGGCAGGGGGGTTGTAGGGGTGCAGTAGGACCCTGCAACGTACACAGGGGTGGAGTAAGGGAGTGCAAGTTTGACTAGTAAGGATTCTATTTGTGGTGTAGGTGAAGGGATTTGAACCGGGGTGAACTTTGGCCTGGAGGAGATAAACATGGCAATACCACCACCATTTTTTTTACCCTGGTGGTCTTGCCTGATCAGCAAGTATCCAGGAATGGCTACAACAGAGTCCGCATGGTGTGGCTTTAGCCAAGTCTCCGATAGTATGAGGATGTCTGGTCATAGTGATAGGGCAGTAAGTTGTAGTTTTGGTATTTTGTTCAGGATACTGCAGATGTTGAGGTGTAGTAGTCGGAGGCCCTTGGGGAGAGTCAGTGGGGTGGGGGGGTTGGACCCGGGTTGGCCTTGATATCCCCTGCCAATAGGAGACACAGTGCAAAGAAATGTTTGGTTTACTACCAGGCAGGTCTAGTTGTTCGACAGGAGAAGAGTGCTTGATGGGTAGGGGCAGTGGCAGCAGTTGCCAAGTTACATAGGACAGATAGCCCTGGGAAAAAGGAGGGAGGTAGGATGGCAGCACCGAGCACCCAATTATGAGTGGGTACATGCGGCGGCAGTTGATGTGGGAAGGTGGTTGAGGGGAGGGACAGGGGAGTAGTGAAGGTGTAATAGAGATGGTGGTCTGGGTGCCATAGTAGATGGATTGCTGGAGGGAGGAAGGGAGGCTAGGGGAAACACCAGGAAGAAAAGCGAGAGGAAAAACAGTAGCATTTTGCCTAATTGATTGTTGCAGCAAGCAGGGGCTGAGTGTAGCGGCTGCTAGTGGTGACAGCAGATAAGCTGCTAATGGGAGAGTGGACTGATTGGTTCTGCAGAGCTCGATCAGTCACATGACATCTCGTATAAAGCTAAAAGCTGACCAAGGGTGGTGGTGGGGGCGGTGGGGAGCCGGTGCACAGTGCCGGCGGGGTAAACACACGCCGACTCCTAGAAGCTGGTGCTGGTCCTGTGCATGTGTCCTGTACCTTGTTCGCTCCAGGGGGTCAGCATGGCGAGTACTCCGGTGGGGAGGGCAGGCAGAATGAAGGCCCTTGCGGCCCTCGTAGTCCTTCTGGGGACGGCTGGTGTTTCCAGGCCCTCACAACTCTACAGCTGTGAGACAAGGAGCGAGAGGAGTAAAATTTATATGCTGCCAGAGAGGCGGGGGCTAATTACAGGGATGAAACTATCGCAATTTAACTAGCATAAGGCACTGCACATAATGCTGTAATATGCTGTTGGCTATGAAATGCTAGGCAAATTACTGAGTTAAGCTGCTGGCTATGGAATGCACAAACTAACCTAAGGAGCAGCACAGTTTACTCTTAAACAGTTGAGGTTAAATGCACAAGGAAGCTGCAGGTTCTACAGTCTACTGATACTCAGTATAAACGTTTCCCTTAAGGTACCTCTGAGAATACAGTTTAACTGGTGACTATTTGTAAAGAAATCTGCACAGAATAAACTATCTGTTGTGCTATGCCGACTCAAAGGCAAAGTTCGTTTTAAAAGGCAAAGTTCGTTTTTTTTTCTCAAATGTTTTGGCGCCAAAAGCACACGCTGACTCCTAGAAGCTGGCGCTAGTCCTGTGCGCATGTCCCGCACCTTGTTCACTCTGGGGGTCAGTGTGGCAAGTGCTCCGTGGGAGGGCAGGCAGAATGAAGGCCCTCGCAACCCTCATAGTCCTTCTGGGGAGGGCTGGCATCTCCAGGCCCTCACGACCCTACAGCTTGTTCGCTCCGGGGGGGGGGAGTCAGCGTGGTGAGTGCTCCGGAAGGGAAGGCAGGCAGAATGAAGGCCCTTGCAACTCTTGTAGTCCTTCTGGGGAGGGCTGGCATCTCCAGGCCCTCATGACCCTACAGCTGTGAGACAAGGAGAGAGGAGTAAAATTTATATGCTGCCGGAGAGGCGGGGCTAATTACAGGGATGAAACTATCACAATTTAACTAGCATAAGGCACTGCACATAATGCTGTAATACGCTGTTGGCTATGAAATGCTAGGCAAATTACTGAGTTAAGCTGCTGGCTATGGAATGCACAAACTAACTTAAGGAGCAGCACAGTTTACTCTTAAACAATTGAGGTTAAATGCACAAGGAAGCTGCTGGTTCTACAGACTACAGATACTCGGTATAAACGTTTCTCTTAAGGTACCTCTGAGAATACAGTTAAACTGGTGACTATTTGTAAAGAAATCTGCACAGAATAAACTATCTGTTGTGCTATGCCAACTCAAAGGCAAAGTTTTTTTTTTTTTTTAAATGTTTTGGCGCCGAAAGCACACATGCTGAATCCTAGAAGCTGGCGCTGGTCCTGTGCGAGTGTCCCGTACCTTGTTCGCTCCGGGGGTGTGTGTCAGCATGGTGAGTGCTCCGGTGGGGAGGGCATGCAGAATGAAAGCCCTCGCTACCCTCGTAGAGTCCTTCTGGGAGGGCTGACGCCCAGGCCCTCACCACCCTACAGCTTGTCTGCGCCCGGGGAAGTCAGCGTGGCGAGTGCCCCGGTGGGGAGGGCAGGCAGAATGAAGGCCCTTGCGACCCTGGCAGTCCTTCTGGGGAGGGCTGGCATCTCCAGGTCCTCACGACCCTACATCTTGTTCACTCTGGGGGGGGCCAGCGTGGTGAGTGCTCCGGTGGGAAGGACAGGCAGAATGAAGGCCCTCGCGACCCTCGTAGTCCTTCTGGGGAGGGCTGGCATCTCCAGGCCCTCACGACCCTATAGCTTGTTCGCTCGGGGGGGGGGAGATCAGCATGGCGAGTGCTCTGGTGGGGAAGGCAGGCAGAATGAAGGCCCTCGTGACCCTTGTAGTCCTTCTGGGGAGGGCTGGCATCTCCAGGCCCTCATGACCCTACAGCTGTGGCGACAATCCCAAGTTACACCCCTGATGCCTGTCAGTCTCTACAGGGTGGGGCGTTATGTTTGGAAACCCTAACGCCTCGGGCGTTCGTTGGTATTTAAACTCCAAATTTTCAACATGGTTTTTTTGTGACCCCCACCTCATGAACTGTGGCAATATCAGTTTGTTAACCGAAAGCTGATTTTGCACAGCGACTATGTCATTTGGCACCACAGGTGCGAAAACACATTTTGAACAAGATGTGAAAAATGACAGCTGTACTGTTCATGGGGAGGTGTAAAAAATGGCAATGTTTAAAATCTGCAGTGAAAATATTAAAAAAACTGGTGAAGTCACGAGCGTGCATAGAAACTGTGCAATGCACACCCATAATGTAATTAGTTTGGGGATTTTTTACAGCAGATTGTCAACACAGGCATTTTGGAACCTCCGCTCATGAACACTGTCACCGTGATTTTCTGAATCTTTCCCGAACAGTGATTTCCCACAGCAACCACGCATTTCTGCGCTGGAAGAGTGAAAACACATTTTGGCCATGGTGTGAAAAATGACAGCTGTACTGTTCATAAGGAAGTGTGGAAAAATGCCAGTGGTGAAAATCTGGACTGAAAATATTACAAATTCATGAACTTACGAGTGTGCGTGGAAATTGTGCAATGTTTGCTTGTAACACAGTCATTTTATGGTCTTTTGTCACCAAATCTTTAACATAGCCATTTTAAGACCTCTTCTCATGAACAGTGTCACTGTGATTTTCCTAATCCATCCCAAACATTGATTTCACACATCAACTGCGCCATTGTGCGCTACATGCGCAGAAACACATTTTGGGTGAGATATGAAAAATTATGGCTGTACTGCTCATAAGGAGGTGTGGTAAAATGGCAATGTTGAAAATCTGAACTGAAAATATAAAAAATTTGCAAACTTATGAGTGTGCGTAGGAACTGCGCAACGCACACTTGTAAATCAGTCTTTTTTGGGAATTTTTTTCAGCAAATTTTCAACATAGGGTTTTTGGGGGCCTACCTCCTGAACTATGACACTGTCATTTCATAAACCTGTCCCTAAAGTGGTTTTGCGCAATGACCATGAAATCACCTTTCGGGGCCGATTAACGCCATGACAGTGCCAGAATTCATGAGGCGGTCCCGGTCGACCGAAGATTGTCGCGCTGGCCTCTGCAGGTAAGTATGGGATGAGGTGGGGGTGTGGGGAGGTGGATGTGCAGAGGGTGGGCGCGAGTTGGGGGGTCAAGACAATCAACGAGGAACCATTTTTTTCTTTTCAGGTATTTGTTTTCTTTTTGGGAAGACAGCTCGCGACTTGTGCTGTGCTGGGGTGGGCTCCCAGCATGGCAGCTGGAAGATTTTTGGGGGTCAGTGGAGCCGATGGGGGATTGGGCACCCGTCAGCCATACAGATGTGTGCCATGCGGCATGGGCTCCCAGCATGGCAACTGGAAGTCTGTTTCTTTTGGGGGGTTAATTGAGCTGACGGGGATTGGGCACCCTGATTGCCATTCTCACTACTGCCACGCTGGGAGTGAGCTCCAGCGTGGCACCTAGACTCTGGGGAGCACAGAGCCGACGGAGATTGGGCACCCGTCAGCCATACTGTGTGTGGGGGGGGGGGGCCGCTATTCAGAGACACTCAGAGGGTTGGGGAATATTATTACAATACTGATCAGGTGTGCCAACAGAAGAAAACTGCGTCTACTTTTTCAGTCTCTTTGGGGTTCTGTTTTTCTGCTTTTGTCAGTGCCACTCCTATGCTGAACTCTGACTCAACATTCCAATGGCAATTAGATCTTTTTTTGGAAACATTCCAAGGATGTCATTTTAGTCACTTGCCTCCTCCCAGAAAGATAGTCCTAGGAAAAATTCACTTCAAACTGAATTTATGTTCCAGGAAGAGCAAGCACAGACGTATATAAGCAGGATTGCTGGCAATATGCTAATCAACACTGTCTTATTGCTGCTCACTGAAGCAGTCTGTCCCTTTCAACTGCACGCCATTGCATTTTCAGCTGCTGTCATAGACAGCTGCAGCATTCATTGGTGAACTGTGGCCACGTCTCCAAACACACTGACTGATTTGGAAGACAGGGTGCCTCACCTACAAAAACTAGGATGATGGCACTATGTTTCTTGCACATGCGTGCAAGCAAACATAAAAAGCACTAATCAGATTGTAACTTAACTTTATATATCTACCGACCAATAAAGTGGGTCTTGTTGTTGTAGTATGAGTGAGGCAATTATGAATCGTTGTCTACTCTACACAATTTGAAAGGGGATTCTGGGTTATACCCCCCCCCCCCTTGCTGTAATGGTTATGGCCAGCAGATCACAGAAAAATGAGCACTTAAGTCTTGAACATATATGTATTTATTGAAGTACTTGCTATGCTGTCTGAGTATATCCATCATTCTGTGCATCATTCTGTCATGAAAATTTAGTGACATGATGACATAGTCATAGTAATGTAAATTTAGATATGCATTAACAAATGAGTAGCTCTTTGGTATTTAAAAAACAGCTATACGGACTTAAGTTTATAAAGAATTGTCCAAGATGCTTTTGCTTGCAGTTCTAGGCTAGCTCACAGTTTGTTAAACAAGCATTTGTCAATGCCGAATGTTGCTTGCTTCTATGTGCTGTTTAGGTATTTGGAAGTCATTGGTGTGCAAATATTGAAAATTTGCGAACTTACGAGCGTGCGTAGGAACTGCGCAATGCATGCTCGTAAAACAGTCATTTTTAGGAATTTTTTCACCAAATTTTCAACATAGCCATTTTAAGACCTCTGCTCATCAACAGTGTCACTGTGATTTTGTTAATGTGTCCCATACATTGAGTTTGCATACCGACTGCGCCATTGTGCGCTACATGGGCGGAAACACGTTTTGGGCAGGATGTGAAAAATGACAGCTGTACTGCTCATAAGGAGATGTGGTAACATGGCAATGTTGAAAATCTGGAGTGGAAATATTGAAAATTCGCAAACCTACGAGCGTGCGTGGGAACTGTGCAACGCACACTCGTAAAACAGTCATTTATAGGAATTCTTTCAACAAATTTAAAAAATTCCCACTTTAAGATCTCTGCTCATGAACAGTGGCACTGTGATTTTCTTAATGTGTCCCATACACTGAGTTCGCACACCGACTGCACCATTGTGCGCTACATGGGCGGAAACATGTTTTGGGCAGGATGTGAAAAATGACAGCTGTACTGCTCATGAGGAGGTGTGGTAAAATGGCAATGTTGAAAATCTGGAGTGAAAATATTGAAAATTCGCAAACTTACGAGCGTGCGTAGGAACAGTGCAACGCACACTCGTAAAACAGTCATTTTTAGGAATTTTTTCACCAAATTTTCAACACAGGCATTTTAAGACCTCTGCTCATGATCAGTGTCACTGTGATTTTCTTAATGTGTCCCATACATTGAGTTCGCACACGACTGCACCATTCTGCGCTACATGGGCGGAAACACATTTTGGGTGAGATGTGAAAATGACAGCTGTACTACTCATAAGAAGGTGTGGTAAAATGGCAATGTTGAAAATCTGGAGTGAAAATATTGAAATTTCGCAAACTTACAAGCCTGCGTAGGAACTGCGTAATGCACGCTCTTAAAACAGTCATTTTTGGGAATTTTGGCACCAAATTTTCAACATGGGGTTTTTGGGACCCCTTCTCATAAATGATGTCACTGTCATGGCGGTATTCAGGCCCAAAGGGTGATTTTGCAGTCAATGCACAGTCACTGCGTGAAATCACCCTGCGGGCCCGAATAACGCCATGTCAGTGACATCATTCATGAGAAGGGGTCCCAAAAACCCCATGTTGAAAATTTGGTGCAAAAATTCACAAAAATGCCTGAGATATGCAACAAAGTTGAACCCCCTCTGTAGCCCATTATACAGCTTACCGGCATTTCCTCAGTTCGCGGTCGGCTTTGAAGAGTGCAGACGTGTTCCCGGTCCACCGAAGATCATCGCGCCAGAGTCCGGAGGTAAGTATGGGGTGTGGGGGGTGTGGGGAGGCTGGGTGCGCAGTGGGTGGGTGCGGGTTGTGGGAGGGGTTGGGAGGCGAGCACGGGACTGTTTTCGTTTTCAGTTTTTTAAAAAACAGACGACGTGGGACCCTTTGTCAGCTGGGGTGGGCTCCCAGCATGGCAAAGGATGGAGGCGTTCAGCCAGCGGGGATTAGGCACCCGTCAGCCATGGAATTTGTTGCCATGCTGGGTGTGGCTCCCCAGCGTGGCAAAGGACGGGGGCGTTTCACGACGCGGGGATTGGGCACCCTGTCAGCAAAGGACCGCTTGCCATGCTGGGGTGGGCTCCCAGCGTGGCAACTATTACTGGGGGAGGGAATGCAGCTCAGCCGATGGGGATTAGAGCACCCGTCGGCTATACAGTCGCGTCGCGAAGTGCTGCGCCTATCAGTGGGGGGAGCTACGCTTCTTATTGGTGCTCACTGAAGCGTAGCTCCCCTTTCCACAGATGCACACTGCATTTTGGAGCGTGTCATAGACAGCTCCAAAATGCATTGGGTTACAGGGGCCGTGCCTGCCAGCACACTGACTGAATTGGAGGAGGAGGTGACACACCTCCGAAATCTCTGATGATGGCACTATGTTTCTTGCACATGCGTGCAAGCAACATAAAAATGGAAATGGAATGGGTAAGATTATTATTAAATCTCCTGTTTTGTCTTGTCAGTCAGCATAAGGATAGTTACATTTAATGGTGAAGTGATTGCTGCAAAGTATTAAGTGTTATTTGAGCAGCCAGCAGTACACCATCCACCCCCTTCCCTTACTACTCACCCACCCACACCCTGTGGAGCCGGAGGTCAGTCTCCTCTCATCTCTCTCCAGAGGGTATAGGCGAGTAGTTAGTATTGGGGAGGGGGAAGGATTGGTGTATTGCTGCTGAGTCGATCGAGTAACACGTCGTACTTCACAGCGATCATTTCATTCAGTCTGCCAGCCAGTAACTACCTACCTTCACCATTAAATGTATCTATCCTTGCTGTTAACTCACACTTCGACAGATGGGCCCACTGTCGAAGTGTCAGTAGTGCAAAACAACAGAAATGTTGATCTATTATTTTCAGTAAGGCTGACTGTCTAATGATCAAGGCATTGACATTGGCAATTTTGGCAAAGACTGCAGTGCTAAGTTTTGTGTTTTTTAAATACTGTTGGTCAGTGGACTACTGGTCTACATTTTAGTACTTTGACCTCACCAGAAATTGGGTGCAGATTGGAATAAAAATTAATGAATTCTTTAGTTATAATAACTATACAACATTATTGATTGTGCGTACTTTTTTGGCTGGAGGGAGAGTGGGATGGCAGGCTGAAGATTCTCTCATTAGAGTAGAGTCTGTCAGTCACTCACTCTGACTCGTCACTCAGCATATATTATACTGTATACATTTTTTTACTGTAATACTTGCAAGCAACAGCTTCTTCTAGGACATTCACAGTCACAAATCAGTTCACGAGACAAATGTATTCCCCAGTTTAATTACCAGATAACCACTGCCATACTGATTTATTGAGCAGAGCATGATTGGTTGTCGTAACTGTTGCACATGTATGGTAACTAAGTAAGGATATAAATGATTTCCATTACACAAATGAAATTTGCATATGAACCAGTTTTATTGGTCAGAATACTTCATATGTTTGTAAAATGAATGACAAATTACATGATATATGTTTTTGGTGAATATAAGCAACAAATGTGTTCAAAACATTAAAAAATGTAAAGTAAACTTGAAATGCATGCACTTTTCTGCATTCCTGGGTATTTTATAATTCATAAATGTACACCTTGTTAGCCTAGAAGTACTTTTTATCTTAAAAAAATGGTGCTTAAAATATGGCGTAAATTATCATGATAATTGTATTGTTGCAATAATTTGAGGAAAATTATTGTGATAAGAAAAAATCAATATGGTGACACCCCTAGTCCTGTTCAATCACTCACTGGAGATGGGAGTGGTCCTTGAGGACTGGAGGAGGGCAGATGTAGTCCCACTTCACAAAAGTGGTAGCAGGGAGGAGGCTGGCAATTACAGGCCAGTCAGACTGACTTCTGTGGTGGGAAAATTAATGGAATCACTACTCTAGGAAAGGATTGTGGAATATCTTGAATCCAGTGGCTTACAAGATCTGAGGCAGAATGGATTCATTGGGGGAGGTTATGTCAAACAAATCTGATAGAGTTCTTTGACTGGGTGAGCAGGAAATTAGATCAGAGTGGAGTGATGGATGTGTCCTACTGAGATTTCAGTAAGGCCATTGACACCGTTCAACATAGGAAACTCATAAAAAACTGGGCAGCCTAGGAGTGGGTGCAAAGGTGGTAAACTGGGTAAGAAACTGGTGGGAGGATAGGTGACAGAGGGTGGTGATAAATGGAGTTCACTCAGAGGAAGGAAGGGTGACCAGCGGGGTGTCTTAAGGATCAGTACTGGGACTGATCCTCTGTAATGTCTTTATTAGCAACATTGCAGAGGTGCTAGAAGAGAAGGTGTGCCTTTTGTAGATGACACTAAGATCTCCAATAGGGTAGACACTCTGGGGGGGTGGTACTGGAAAAAATTAATAGGATCTAAGAAAGCTTGAGGAGTGGTAAAGAGTGTGGAAGCTATGTTCAGTGTGAAGAAGTGCAAAATCATGCACTTGGGGAGCAGAAACCCAGGGGCGGAGTACAAAACGGGGGCAGTGGTACTGGCAACCTCCAAACAGGAAAGAGACCTGGGGTTTGTCATATCTGATGACCTAAAGGTGGCCAAACAGTGTGATAAGGCAGTGGGGAGAGCCAGTGGGATGCTAGGGTGCATAGGGAGGGGTATCATCAGCAGAAAGAGGGAGGTTGTGATACTGTTGTATAAATCACTGGTGAGACCTCATCTAGAGTACTGTGTCCAGTTCTGGAGACCACATCTCTGGAAAGACATAGGCAGAGTAGACAAGGGCCAAAGGAGGGCTACTAAAATATTGCAGAGTCTGCATCAAAAGCCCTATGGCAAGAGAATGAAAGACCTCAATATGTATGCACTGGAAGAAAGAAGGAAGAGGGGGGATATGATAGAGACTTTCAGATATATCACAGATATACATAAGGTTCAAGAGCAAAGCATTTTTCAGAGGGAAAACTGCTCAAGGGTGAGGGGTCATTCTATGAAGCTGGAGGGGGGCATGCTCAGAGGTGATGCAAGGAAGTACTTCTTCACAGAAAGAGTGGTGGATGCCTGGAACAGCCTCCCAGCAGAGGTTGTGGGAGCAAAAACTGTAGTGAGATTTAAGAAGGCATGGGCTAGGCAAAAGTAACCAGAGTGGTAAGGAAGGGGGGGGGGACTCAGATCAAGTAGGGTCTGCAGTATTACAGTAGGTGGGGAAAATGGGAATACTAGATAGGCCAAGTGGTCCTTATTCACTGTCAAAACTCTGTTTCTGTGTTCTCTTCATCTGTGATTGGCCCACAAGGTGAGCTGCTGCACAGACAGTGATGAAATGTAGGTAATGAAAGGATGAATTTGAGCCTGCATTGTGGGTCAATGAATTGGAGAGGCAAGGATTGTTCTTTACATCAGAAGACTCATCACCAGCTGGATGCAACCAACTAAAAGAATTTAAATAGGCTAACAAGACCACCAGTGATTCTAACTCCATGGCGTCTATATTGTCTCCCAAATTATTTAAGTTTGAATAGTCCTGAAATCCTATAAATCGTCACAATTTTAAGTTACTATTTCTCCAACTGACTCTGAAATTTAGTTTAAGAATGTGTTTTCATCATTTTGCAGATTTCCTAACTTTGAAGTATGCAAATGAAATGTGAGCCCAGATAAATGCAAAACTGGACATTCTGAAACCATCTGTAACAAAACTGCAGACTAATTGATATGGAATATTACTTTGGTTATTATGGGACTTGTACTTAATCTCATGAGTTCTACAATACTAGTATTTATCTGTGCGTTTCGAGAATTAAATAATGCCAGGATTTATTGTAGCTGATTTATTCTCCCACAACTGACCAACGATGCTGATGTTAACTGCAGGAGGTTCTTGGATGCTACTGAAGTGCCTTTGTTGATATGATGGTATGGGACATGTCAGACCAACCAGATAGAAGTATAATTCCAGCTACACAATCTTTTATAGTGTATGGGCAACCATAAGCAGTACTCGGTGAACACAAGAACAAGCATATGTCAAAAAAAAAGCTCACTTCTGTGTCTGCCGCTGCATGCTTGCTTCCGCGTTGCCGTGCACCGCTCAATTGTGCATGCGCGAATGTGTTTGATCTTGTTGTGCTGCACCGGCAACGTACTCAGTGCAGCACAATAATATCATGATGCACCAAGTGCAGGACAACAACACTGTTCCAGGCATGGATTTCCATGCGGAACAGTGTTCCACCACACACTATAATCATAAACTGTACCGATGGAATACTGTCCCTACAGTAATCATGCTGATGGAATACTATCAGTACAATGATCATGGAATGATAGTATATTTTTAGTACAGCAATCGTATACTTTCAGTACAGTCATCATATAATGGTACATTTGTAGTACAATATTTCCTATGCTGGTATTAAACTTCAGTACATTAATCATACACTGCTTAGTATACTTAAATATACTAAACTGGGCCAGAATAGTTAAAGAACAACGGTAATTTATAAAAATATATACTTTTAATATACTTAGTGTTTTCAGACATTATATATTTCAAGTATATTTATTAACTAAAAATTGAAATATATGTGTATGCTTTTATATTATACTAAATATTGAAGTATACTTAGATATACTAACAATGTACTACTTTTTTTAAGGGATCACATAATGCACCAATCAATTAAGAATACAATTAATATATATTTAAGGATTTACTATCAGTAAATTCAGTATAAAAATAAGTATTAAAATACATTTAGTTTTAGTTATTAAGGGATTACGATTAAGTGTAAAATTAAGTACTAAACATTTTTTAAGTGTTAATTGATTAAGATTGTTAAGTGCTAAAACATCTTTAATTTACATATTAAGAGATTACTGTTACAGTAAGTGTGTGAAATTAAGAATTTACATGTATTTAATTTTAAGAATTAAGGGGTGCAGATTAAGTATACAATCAATGAGAATTTCATGCTTACTTTGATGAATTAAAGGGTACACATTAAACATAACAGTATATACAAGCAATTAAAATGTCATGCTCACTGTGATGAATTAAGGAGTACAAATTAAGCGTAAGAGTAAAAAGAAAAACATAATTAAAAAATAAGAAAAATGGCTTAACTTGTGCTCTCTGATTAAGGATAAATTAAGCAGAATTTAAGGATGAAAGAATCCATAGATTAATTGTAAAATTAAATAACAAAATGTATTTAATTTAGGTATTAAGGGATTAATATTAAGTGTAAAATTAAGAATTTACATATATTTAAATTTAAGAATTAAGGGGCGCAGATTAAGTATTCAGTCAATTAGAAATTCATGCTTACTTTGAGGAATTAAGGGGTACAAATTATGCATAACATTAAGAAGAAAAATATCATTAGTCTTAAAAAAATAAACAGAAAAAAAGGTTTAAATTGTGCTCTCTGATTAAGGATGAATTGAGCGGCATTTAAAGATGAAAATCGTTTAATTATTCCCTTAATTGTCAATGAAAATTTACATGGTAAAATTAAGCAATTTTTAAGGTTCAGCATTAAGGGATTCCTGTTTCATAGTGTTTGTCTAAAGAGAATTTAACTCATTTCATCTTGTGTGGCCATTTTGGGTCGGGTTAAGCAATGAATGGTTCCGATGCCATATGGCACTACCAGTAAGAATGGGTTTTAAGTGACTTGCTGTAGGTAACACAGGTGTCTGTTAATTTGAAACCTGGGTCTTCTGGTTTCAGAACCTGTGCTCCAACCACTCCTTTCTCTTCCAGTTGCAGAAGTCATTCTAAGTTTGTAGCTAGGGACCAATTCATGATGGATCCCCTACTCCCAGCATATGTCTGTGTGTGTGGAGGTCACTAGTTTGTGGGTGGAAACAGCTGTTTTAACAGCCTGGCAAGGAGGCTTTTGTGTTTTGTTTAATGTCAATATCTTCCTTCAGACTGAGAGGGATGAAATGCTGTGATTTAAATTGCATTTGTAAGTATTTTATTTAGAATCAACGATGAGGGGGCATTGGTTCAAATTTATAGGTAGGTTAATGTTTTCAGATGAACCAGCAACATTATAAATGAGTTGTGATGTTGTATACCTTTCACTGTTGAAGACCATGTTTTCTAATAATGCTAAGCCGGGACTGCAACCAACAACCAATAATTCACACTAACACCATGAACAATTTTTTAAAATCAAATATGTGAATGTTCAGGAAAAGGGGAAAACTCTATGGGCAAAGTAGCAGATTTGTGGAAAGAACGCAGGTTGAAGTCAGGATTAGTGAACTAATTAATAACTGGCTGATTGGAATGGGACCCAGGGTGTTATGATAAACACCAGACTGTGTGGGAAGGCAGCTAGAGGGCCCACAGCTTTCACGGATCCCCTCCAAGGTAGTGTTGTGCAATGCCATGTTGATGAGAAACAAGACCGCAATTATGCTGGACTTGATTTTGTTGGTCAACCTGGCATGTATCATGGAGATCTGGTTGGGGGATGATGCAGGGTCAGTTTTGGAGGCATCGGTCCCAGCCGGGTGCTCTGTGGTACACTGCCTGAGAAAGGATCACAAGAGCGGGGATGTAGCCATCTGTTTTAGATCCAACTTGAATTTCTCCATATATCTGGTGGGTTCTACCTCATCATTTAAATGTGTGACAGTGTGTGGGGGTCCAGGTGCAGGTTGCAGAATTCTCCTGGTTTACTGCCCTCCGGGGTTGGGTGGAGAATTTCTGCAGGAGACTGTGGACTTCATTGCCAACAGGCTGTTGGAGTCATCCAGATGGCTTATTCTGGGGGACTTCAGTGCCTGGCTTGATGATGAATCTTTGCAACTTGGTTCTGACCTCCTCCAGCTGATAACATCACTGGGTCTTGCCCAGTCAGTTGCCTCTGCAGCCCACCACCACAGCCAAACCTTGGACTTGGTATTCTAGCTGGGTCTCGAGGTCACCAACCTAGAGATTGATCGGGTTGTTTGTTCCAATCACTGTATGGTGAAATTCTAATTCAGGGCTCCCCTTGATGGTCCCTCCCTGTTGAGATGATCAGCTATTGCACATTAAGGGGATTGTCTCCAGAGGGACTGATGGCAGTAACTGATTTTTCCAGTGTTAGTGCTGTTAGTATGGTTGGCTTGGGTGAGTCAATGGCAGCCTATAACAGGGCTGTCTCCAAGGTGCTTGATGCCTTTGCACCGGTCCATATATGACCCAGGTCCTCTTGCCTGAGACTCCCATGGTTTGATGGGACTGTCAAAGCAATGAATACCATGGGTCAGAGGTTGGAGCATTGCTGGTGTAGGACCCAGCTAGTGGAGCACAGATTGGCTTTGAGGCTCACTACGCTGATTATCAAAGGGCAATCGACCATAAGAAGGCAGAGTTCCTGTCCAGGGAGATTGCATCTGGGAAAATCAGACCAGCTCAGCTCTTTCAGACTGTGGACAGGCTTCCTCATCCTGTCTGTCTGCAGCTGAAGAGAGTTTTTTCAGTAGCACTTTGTGAAGAGTTTGCTCTGTTTTTCTCTGACAGGATATCCTCTGTTTGGGCCGGGATCTTGCCAGTGGGTCTGAATCAGACTGGCAGGGAGGGGTCTGGGTGGAGCAGGGGAACTCCGATTGTCTGGGCAGAGTTTCAGCCAGTGGAGGTGGCTTAGGGCTCTAAGGTGATTTCAAAGCTGCAGCCCACTTGGTGTGAACTTGAAAAAAAGCCAAAGGAGCCTGCACCTTACTAGAAATGAGCACAGAACCAAACACAATCTCACATACAGAAATGCGGTTCAATGCTGATGAAGAGTTTTCTTGGACCTGAAGTGCTGGGGCATTGTGGCAGTGGGTTCTGTATGTCACATTCTTACCATATAAACTGCTTATTAAAGCGTTGAACTGCATTTTTGTCTGTGAGATTGTGTTTGCTTCTGGGCTCATTTCTAGTGGAGTGCAGGCTCCTTTGGTTTCTTCTGTTGCATTCAGGCTGGTTACCTTTTGCCTGCACCCCTCCTATCCTGGGCTACTCGTGGTGCATCCATTTTTAATTTGCTGTGAACTGGACCCTGACCCAACGAGTCTCCTAGTGGGCTGCATTGAGGCTATCAGTCCAGTGTTTGCCAGGAAAGTCAGGTGTTCACTTTTGGAGGGGGTCTTCTATGATGCCTTGAAGGAGGCATTGGTGAAGCCCCTTCTGAAAAAAAACATCTCTCGACCCCGATGTCCTGGTGAATTATAGACCAGTCTCCAACCTCCCATTCTTAGGGAAGGTTGTTGAGAAGATCGTAGCTCTGCAGCTTGAGGAATACCTGGAGACCTGTGACATCTATGAGACATCTATGAGCCATTCTAGTCCAGCATTAGGGTGAGACACAGCACAGAGATGGCACTAGTCCGGGTGCATAATGACCTCCTTATGGCAAGAGATTGAGGGGAATTGTCAATTCTCATTCTTCTTGGTCTGTCATCAACATTTCATACCATGGACCACATCATGCTGTTGGATCACCTTAGATAGTACTGTGGACTCACCGGTATTGTCATCAACTGGTTTGAGTTCTTACTCTCAGGTAGAAGGCAGAGAGTAGTGATGGGGAATTTCTCCTCCTCCCTGATGCCTCTGACTTGCGGAGTTCTTCAAGGTTTGAGCCTATCACTGATGCTACTCTTGGTATACATGCTGTCCCTGGGGAGGATCATCAGACAGTACAGTCTGGGTTTTCACTGCTATGCAGATGACACTCAGCTGTACATGTCTTCTGCACCAGGGACAAGTGGTACCATTGAAGTGCTGAATAAATGCCTTGCCGTGATCCAGGATTGGATGAACTCTAATTGGCTGAGACTTAACCCAGATAAGACAGAGGTACTAGTGATTGTGCCAGGTCATGGGCATGATGGAGACACCTCCAGGACAGCAACAGGTTTGGTCCTGGGGTTGATACCGTTGATGGTGTCCTCTAGGGTGAGAAATCTGGGTGTGGTCCTCGGTGACAAGCTGAAATTTGAAGATTAGGTGTCGGCTGTAATCAAAAGTGGCTTTTACCATCTGAGAAACATTGCCTGGATTAAACTCCTAATTCTGCCCAAAGACCTGCCATCATTGGTGCATGCCTTTGTGACATCAAGACTTGACTACTGTAATGCTCTGTACCTCAGGGTCAGTGGAGGGAACCTCTGCTGGCTGCAGCTAGTGCAGAATGCAGCAGACAGGCTACTGGCAGGACTGTCCAGGTCCTGTCATGTGACCCTGGTCCTGCACAGTCTGCACTGGCTGCCGGTCAGGTGGTGGGTTCTCTTCAAGGTGGGCTTGCTCACCTATCAGGCCCTATACAGATCAGGCCCTGGCTACCTGTCAGGCCTCCTTATTCCTGCCGTCCCGGCTCGCTCCCTTAGTTCCTCCACCCAGGACCTCCTGGCAGTTCTGAAGATTGGGCTGAAAACCTCAGGTGATTGTTCATTCAGGGTGGCCAGCTTGGTCCTCTGGAACTCACTGCAAAGACCTTTGAGGGAGACTCCTATGGCGAAGGCATTTAGGAGGGGCCTAAAAACTCATCTTTTCAGCCTAGCCTATCCTGCAGATGTTTTTTAAACTGTTTTAATTTTATACAGTATCTTACATAACTTTATTTTCTGCTGATTGTTTTAACTGTGATTGTTTTATAACCCTGTTAAATCTGTTTCTACTGTACGGTGCCCAAAGCCCCTGGGAATTGGTGCCTAACTAAATAAATCATTACTCACTTACTTCATCACTTACTAATAGCCATCCATACATGAAGACTGTCTTTTACATTATATTTTACATGGATACTGAAAAGATTTTCTCACAGCTGACATCCCTGCTCCAAGTTTGCTCCCCTCCTAGACCTTTTACCCGTTCCAGTCCCCCCAGACCCCAGTCTATGTTCATTCCTCTCTCCGTCAGGAACAGAGGTCATGTAGAGGAAGTGAGAGGTTTCACTTTCCATTTAATCCTCTACTGGTTCTTAATACCCTGTGCACTCATCCTCCTTAAAGTTCGTGGTGGACACAGGATGTTGGTGCTTGAAGTTAGAAAACACTTTTTATAAATCTCAGCTGCCTAGATCACCCCAGAACAGCTTTTGTTAACTAATAGACCTAGTCATCTAAACTTTTTGGTTGGGTAGTGTTAAACTTTGCTCACTGGATCAAGAAAGCTAAATACTCCATATATTTCTAAGTTTATCACGTAGGCTGGCAACAGCCTGGCAACATTATCCTATATTTATTTGTCTGCTATCAATTTCATGTATAGGTTGCTATTAAAGCTCAAGCTGTGTGCACAATTTTATAGAGGACGCAGAAGTTAATTTACAATCCCCACCAGCCCCAGTTACTGATCAAAACTTAAACTGTGCTGCAAGTCAAGAGAGAAACCAAGAGACTGAGCTACTTATCGGGAAACAAGGCATTCTGGATTTTATATCTCCTGGTAGACTCGGTTAAATAGAACTGGAGTTTTGTTACTAGACTGTGCCAAAGTGTTTTTTTTTTAAGTTTTACTACTGAAATTAAAAACAAAGGGTTTGTTTTAGTCTGCAGGGGTTGTTGTGGTGTAAACACAAGGGGCTTGATTCTCAAAGGTTGGTGCAAGATGCGCCAGTGACAACTTGCACTGATTGCTGGGGCACCAGAGAGCCAGCACCCAATTGTTTATTGGGTAGGGTCCAGATGGCAAAGTCCCGCAGCTTGTGGCAAAGGTGGCCATGTGCCAAAGAGATGGTACAACTGAGAAGTTTGCTACAAGCTGTGGGCATGGAAAATATAAAGGAGTCCCTGGTGGCTAGTGGGCCGTCCCAGCCCCAGTCCCCATCTTATTAACTGTAATGATGTTCCTGGTGGCTAGCAAGCCCCCCCAGTCCTGATCCCCTTTTTGTCAACTGTAATCACATCCCTGGTGATCTAGCTGACCCCCCCACCTTGATCCCCTTTGTATTAACTGTAATGACATCCCTTGTGGTCCAGCGGACCCCCCTCCCTATCCCTGATCTCCCCATGAAATATATACCTTTCCCTGGTGGCCTAGCAGATCCCCCAGCCCCAATTCCCTATTTATGCACTGTAATGACATCCCTGGTAGTCTAGTGGACCCTCCAGCCCTGATCCCCATCTTATGAACAGTAATGACATCCCTGGTGGTCCAGCAGACCCCCCCTCCCTATCCCTGATCTCCCCATAAAATATATATTTTCCCCTGGTGGTCTAGTGGACCCCCTAGCTCCAGTACCATAGTTATACATTGTAATGACATCCCTGGTGGTCCATTGGACCCCCTCCCTATCCCTGATCTGCCTGTATAAAATGATGATTACATTTTCTGGTGGTCTAGTGGACTCCCCCACCCCAGCAGGCAGTGCCCCACCACCCATCTCCCACCTGTCCTATTCATGAGCTGGCTACTGGCACAGCCCTCTGCTGTTCACCATGGCTAGTTGCCAAATGAGCTGTCAATGAGCGTGCTGTAACAGCTGATTGTACAGTATGTGCTCATTGACAACTCAGTGGACAGCCAGTTGTGGAGAGCAGTGGGCTGTGCCAGTGGCTGGCTATGGGATGGACAGGGGGGTGGGGTGGTTGTACATTGCCTGCTGGGGTGGGGGGTCCACTAGATCACCAGGGAATGTTATTGTCATTTTATACAGGCAGATCCGGGATAGGGAGGGGGGTCCACTGGACCACCAGGGAAGTCATTACAGTTCATAAGATGGGGACCGGGGCTGCTCAGGTCAGCTAGACAACCAGGGATATCATTACAGTGCATAAAAAGAAGAACAGGACTGGGGGAAGGGGTCCGCTAGACCACCAGGGATGTCATTACAGTACATAAACAGGGGATTGGGGCTGGGGGTTGGACGTTCACTGGAGTTACAACTCCTGGCTCTGGAGTGCAAGTCTCTCTGTCTTTAGCTTGTCTGTTTTAGGTGGTAGCCCTGGACTCACACCCTACCCTAGTCGCAAGAGTGCAGCACCTATTGTTCTACTACTAAAGATATGTTATTTCATGGGGAGATCGGGGTTAGGGAGGGGGTACCGTGGCATATTATCCCTTCCACCTGAGGATGGCACAGGTTCTCTAAACCTCCCAGAGGCCACACTTCCAAGTTCCCTTGGACCAGCCTTGGCTGGTCTAAGAGTACTTAGAATGTTGCCCTCTGGGAGGGTTTAGAGAACCACGAATTAGAGGATATGGCAGACTACATCTGCTGCAAGCCCCCAGCACCATGCAGCAGCCCATTTTGTGCTGCAAGATTGGTGCAAGCCTCCTTTGACGCATGCAGCCTGCTTTTGATGCAGGCTGCTTTTGAGAATTGCTGCTGGTACATCTTTTGGCGCAAGCCGCACCTTGCACCATTCCTTGTGCAAGCCCCTTGTGATATTCTCCCCTGAGAGAACTGGGCTTTGAGAATCGGGCCCTAGGTGTACATGCTGTGCACACAAAGATCTCTCTGCAGACTGGGCTGGCTGTTGGGGGAGAGTCTCAACACTAAAGTTTGCTATCAGCAGACTGCAGCTTTTCCAATTTTTTTAGCTTGGGTTTTGCAGTCATGGCAGGATGTTTTCTTGAATTGCTATTGGTTATCTTTGTGAACTTTTTGGTGGGGGGTACTGGGTGGGAAGTGTAGACTGACATGGGTAGGGATGGGCTCATCTGTAGCTTGCTTTTTGTTAAAGAAGGGTCCTGGAAGGTGACTGGCTGCAAACTTGAAGGGAGAGGTATTCCACAGTACAATGGGAAAGCTGAGATGGGTCAGGTGAAAAGGGTGAGTGTATTGACTGGCCAGGAAATCATGGACTACATTTTAAGATTAGAGAGACATGCTGCCTGGTGTGTGTACAGTATGTGCGTGTTTGTTCCCTTTTAAATATTTTTGTTGTTGTACCTGGTTATTAGAGGGTGTTAGAAACAGAAACATAGAATTTGCTGGCAGATAGGGACTGCTTGGACCACACAGTCTGCAGTTTTTCAGATTTTTTGAACTTGTGTTCACTGCAACAGGTTTCTGACTCCCTTTTCTCTCCAATTCCCTCCAGGAGACCTCAGTTGACCTAGGCTCTACTGTATGTCCTTGATAGGAAGACTTTCCCTTAAAAGGGAATGTCCATCTGGACCGTAGTGTGGCACAGTCTCTCATTAGGCTTTTCACTGCAACAGAGATCATGCAATGTATTAGTAGAATGAACTATTAATAGCTCAGGTTTGACTTTTGCCTGCCAGTCCTGGTACCATATGGAGACTAAGTGTAAACTGAGCAGTGGATATTCTATCAATACATTACATGCTCTCTACCGTGGTTAATCCCTGGCTATGATGTCAGCTGTAGCGTGTTCTGGGCTGCGCCCCTAGATGTTCTGTTTATAGAACATCAGATGGCAGGACCGGCCACATAAAGATAAATTACAAAAAGACATCAAGGTAGTCTTACTTTCTTTGTGAAAAGCCTAATTGGTGACTACATCACACTAAGGTGTGGGGCAGTCCTGATAGAGGTTTCTAATTAATCAAGTCCATATTATATATAAGTAGATTTGGTATTTTGGAGGGGGTCAGGATCAAACTGCAGTTGTGTCTGGTATTTGGGTGGAGGGATTGAACCTGTCTATAATGTGTGGTGGAGGCCTTAAAGTGTGCCCAAAGCTGGGGGTGAACGTTTAACATGTACATTATGCCCAGTGCTGAGGGGTGTGCTCACATGCGTGGTCAAACCTGTCTGTATGGTGTGCGTGGGGGGTGCTAAAACATGCCTTAAGGGAAGGTGGGGCAAAGATTTAACCTCTATGTCCAGTGCTTGGGAGGACTATAAATGGGACCAGTACTTAGAGAAGGGGCACTATATTTGATTGTTGTTAGAGGCAATAGATTGGGGTAGGGTAGTGGACATGGCCTATTTTGATTTTTAGTAAGGCATTCAACACTGTTCCACATGCAGTAGGAGACATCTAAGGAAACTGGGCAGCTTAGGAGTGGGTCCTAAGATGGTAACTTGTGTAAGAAATTGGTTAATGGATACCTCATGGGGTTGAGTGAGTTACAGGAGGAGAGTATTTTTCAGAGGAAAAGATGCATGAGAAAAAGGGGACATGTAGTGGAGCTGAGAGGGGGAATTTACGAGACAGTGAGGAAGTGCTTCTTCATTAAAAGAGTGGTGAATGCCTGAAACAGTCTTCTGGTGGAGGCGGTGGGTATGTGAAAACAGTGGTGGGTTTGCATCATGCACAGATGCATGCATGGGAGAGGCACAAAGGAATCTTAGTTGGGAAGCAAGGGGGAGAGGGCTGGAGGTAAAGTAGGGTCTTTGGGGACAGTATAGGCAGGAACAAATGGACAGACTAGGTGGGCCAAGCGGTTCTTATCTGCCATCAAAATCTACTGTATGTTTCTATGTACTACTGTGTATGGTATAGGGAGCATTAGTGATAAGCAGCGCCACTACATCGAAGTCCTCTCTGTGGGCACTGTTTCTCTGTTTCCATACAGCAGAATGGACATGGTCCTCATATAAATAGAAGTCAGCATGGCTCAGTATTTTCACGCAGTTTGGTATCTCTGAGGAGATAACTGACTGTCAGTTAACCTGATTATTCACCTGTTCACAGGTGTGATTCTATTACCGCAACTGTCCGTCCTTCGATTAAGGTGCTAATTAATGTGTGAGGTGAGAACAGGTGGTGTGTTGTTAATATGCTCACCTCACAGAGCTAGCTGCTGTGTTTGCTGTTTGCTTTGTTGCTGCAATGGAAAGGCTCAAACGGAATGTCCTCTCCCTTGAGCAGAAGGTGAAGCTGTTGGAAAAAGCAGATACAACAAGCAGTAAGATCATGCATCACAGTTCAGTGTTGACATATCATGTGTTGGGTGTATAATAAGGAATAAGGGAGCTGTGGTCAGTAACTAGCGTAGTAGTTGCCTCAAAGCCAGAAAGTGCAAACAGGAAGGAAATGACATCCAAGTAGAGGATGCTATTCTGAGGTGGTTTTCAGCCACTTGGGACTGAGGAATTCCGCTGTCAGGGCATGTCCTCCTAGAAAAGGCTAAGAGCTTATCGGTCAGCATGGGTCTGGAGTTCGAGCCCACCTCAGGGCACTCAAGCTGTTATAGGAGAGAGCATGGTGAGAGAGTGGAGGATGACCAACATGCTGCTAATGACTGGATTCGTACTGTGCTCCCCAACCTGTTCTCACAGTACGAACCCAGAGACTTTTTCAATGCAGACAAGACTGCCCTGTTCTTCTGTGCAATGCCAGATGAAACCTTATCATTTAAAGCTGAGCACTTAACTTGCCATAAAAAAAGCAACAAAAGAACGGGTATCAATCCTTGCTTATGCTAATGCAGATGGGACTGAAAAAACTAAACTTCCAATGGTTGGCAAGACTAAAAAACCAAATGATTCAAGGGGGTTAGTGTAGAGATTTTACCAGTGGAGTACACCACAAACACAAACGCATGGATGACATGTGACATTTTTCATATCTGGCTCAAAAGAGTTGAAAAAAGAATGCAAAGGCTGAGATGCAAAATAGCAATGGTAGTGGACAATTGCCCTGCACACAAACAAATCTGCTTGCCACACGTTACCCTGTTTTTTTGCCTCCTAACTGCACCTCAGTTATCCAGCCCATGGATCAAGGTGTGATTTATGGCCTGAAACAGCATTACCAGTGGAGAATTGTGTCCAAGATTGTCATGGACTTTGACAGTGGCACTGAAGCATTTAATGCAAAAGCACAGAGCTTGAACATCCTTGATGCTATACAATTTGTCAATCAATCCTGGGCTGACGTTTCCAGTGAAACAATAAGGTACTGCTTCAGGAAGGCTGCCTTGTGCACACATAGTGAACAGGGAGAAGAGGCATGCACCACATTAGAGCCAGAGCCTGAGACACTACCCCCTCCATCCAGAATGCTAATGGAGGACTTTGCTGCCTACATGTCAATTGACATAGACAAACCAACATCAGGTGAACTAACAGATGCAGAGATATGTGCTTCTGTCATCAGAGAAAATGCCACTGGTGAAGATGATGAGGAAGATGATGAACCAGCACCCAGCACCAGAGAAATGGGGACATTAATGAGAAAGGTACAATGCTATATAGAAACAAGGGAGGATTGGGATTTTAGCTGGTTTTATTCATTTGAACACAACCTTGGGAGACTGTCAGCAACCAGCACACAGCAGATGAAAATAACAGACTTCTTAAAATGAGCCAGTACTGTATTTCTTTATTTTTTTACTTTTTTTTGTGGTATTTCTTCCATGCCCCGGCAGCACTGCTGCCTTCAGCTGTCACCCCAGTGCTGACCTCCGAGGATCAGACCCCCTTCCTTAAGCACCCATGACTTAGCATTCATGGCAGGGTGGTGGGGAGTGTCTCAACCCACCCACAATGGATCTTGCCAGGGAGATGCCTTCTTGGGGGTGGTGCCGTGGGGATGGCTTCATATAGCCAGGGCTTGTTTTTCATTTTCACCCTTGTGTGGAGGTGGGGCGTGCAATGATGCCTGCAGAGAGAGCACCCACGCTTCCACACGTGCTCTCTCCAGGTGTCTGTCCCATCTCCTCCCCATGTTGCAGCATTGGTGTGCTGTCCTCCAGCAGCCACTAGAGGCCAGTGGAATGCTGACTACTGATGGTCCCCCCTTCCGGGAGAAGGAGAGCAGTCCTTTGGATGCTCAATCCTTCTCTTCCCCTGCCGACCCCTGACGGCCCATGCTTATTCCCAAACACGGGTTGCCGGCATTGTGCGGGGTAAGGTGTCCAGTGCCTCAGCCCTCAGCACCACCAGTCCAGCCTTTTTTAACTTTTTAAGAACTTTTTAAGCACTGCTCAGTACAACCTCATGTTTTAATATTTTTATGCAGCATTTTTTCAAATGATTCTTATGCTTGTAATTAAAATCACAGACAGTACTTGCCATACTTTTTAAATGTGGTATATTATAGTAAATACCTTTTTTAAAGCTGTTTCCTGTGGGCACTCTTTAAGTCCTGCCGGCCTCAGCTGCAATTGATTTTGGCTCATTTCAGATAAGTGCATTTTCAGTCATGTGCACACATTTTGTGATCCCCGTGCATGTGCACACAACCGAAATTGACTGTACTATAATTGCTAGCACACAGATCCAGTACTGGAGGATGCTGTACTATTGTCAAGGTGTGCGGTCCTTCAGATGAGACATTAAACTGCAGTTCTGTCTTTTTTTTTCTAGTGGTTGTTCTGGTGGATGTTAACGATCCAGCTTGAGAACAGTAGACAAATTTCACCGTTCCCTGGCCAGATTTCCACTATTCACTAAAATGCCAACAACAGCTTAGTCTTGTCCAATTTCAGTTAGCTTACATCCGTACCCACCCCCGGACATGGCTGAATATTGGCAGTATTGTCTTGCCTCCTTTTCCATGTAACAAAAACTAAATAAATACAATTGTAACAATAAGTCTGAGAAAAGGGTTGCTGCAGAAAGAATACATACATTATAAGAAAAGGATCAGCCTCGTTGGTGAACTCCTGGAGGTCAGTTTAGACTACAGAGTTGGTCTGTGATGAACTGAAGATGCTTTAAGTTGACATCTAGTTCTGTCTAGGTAGTATGAAAAATGCATGTTCAGGCCAGAGGGGATTAGTTATCTGACCTCTCCCAAAAAACGATTTAGTCCATTTATTTAGTTATTTTACACCTGCCTGCCAAGCCATGGCAAGAGATGTTTGGGACCATCTGCAGTATTCCTGATTCTGACAAACTGAGGATCCTGTGGCAGCTGTGATGTAAACTTTGCAGGGGTGTAGAGAGGCATTACTGACTTGCGGTTTTGCAGGTTGAATTTGAAAGCTAGTTGGAAATGAGCACTGTGTCTGACCTCTCTCCCAAAAATAATTTATAGCACTACAATCTCAAACAACTGTTATGTCTGGTGAGGGCTGAATAAATAAGAACCTTTGTGCATTTGTTATGCATCTAAATGTAACTATGGATTATTGATATATGGTAGTCTATAAAAGGATCAGTTTCGCAATTTTTTTCTAACACGCACCAGACTCATAAGTCATATGCTACTGTGCAACCCATGTGCTTTAAGTCAGTATTTGGACTAGAAGCAAACTGCTGCCATAGTTCTGAGTTAAACTAAATGGTACTTTTTCCGTGTTTATTGTGTTGATGCCAATTTCTTAGTGTCAGAGGCTGAGTAGGTTGCACACTCACCTCTGAGGCTGGAAGATCAGAAGGCTGTAGGTTCTATCACCACACCAGGCACTTGGGTTAAATCCCAATACTGACATTGTAGTGCAGCATGGGGGGAAGGGGTTGCTGCACTCCTGAGGTGCCTTGTTTTGGATGAGATGTTAAACCGAGTTCCCATCTGCCTGTTCTGATGGTATTTCAGGTAGATGTTAAAGATCCCATGGCACTTCTTGAAAAGAGTTGGGGAATTTTTTATTGGTATCTCAAAAGTAAATCATAATACAAGTCATTGTCATCACAAACACCATACATATATTTAGGAGAGAAAAAAAAACAAATAAAGAAATATCACTACATTCTGGCTTTCCCCTCATAAATGTTATAATCTTCTTAATACATTTCCAAATAAAAAAATGTGAGAAAAACCCATAAACTGTCTACAAACAGTATGATCTATGAGATATCTTGAAGATAACACTATACTTTTCCCTATAAACCCACAAACCAGAAAAACAAGTATCCACCCAGTCCAAAATCATAAATAATAGCTTGAAAATACTACACACACAAAAAAAAGACCTAAAGTACCTACCAGTGTGTCTGTACATTCAGATTTATATCTCAAAAAACAAACAAAAAAATATAATTTCATCCTCCAGCATTATTTGCCAAAAACCTCCCAGAGGAAGTAAAACCACTCAAATGTTTACCACTGCCCTTCCTCAGCCTCCTAATACCACTCTTCACTCTCCATGTTTACCCATATTTCTGAAAAAAAGGAAAACCTCTCCACCATAACAAAACAGTTGCTTTTGGATGTTGTGTACCATTGGATTGACATACATTGTTTAAAGCATTCTCACAAATAAGGCACAGTATGTTAAAAGGCATGCATTACTGTTTTAAAACAAACTGGCATCTAGCCTGCCACAGACAGTACTTTAAACAAGCAGAAAAGACTTCTAAAGTCCCTCGCTCATATCTGACCAGGAAGTTACCAAGATCACTCAGCACTAGTTGTTCATAAGTTAATGTTGTAACCCAATTCAAGTTCCATCTCCTAGCTGCATAGTTCCAAAAATGTGCTAAAAACTGCATGTAAACAAAAAATGTTCCATGGTTTCTGTCCTTCCTTCACACTCAGGATAGGGACAATACCGTTCCTCCAGTGCTTTATGTGTATTATTCCCTTTTACCTGTAATCTCCCATAAGAACATAGCCACATTACATCCCACATTTTCTGAGGGGTTCTCTTATTCTGTAACAGCTTACACACTAATGGCCTTTTTGCAGAGGTACAGTTTTTAAAGTCAGGGTGATGAACCCCTACCTTTCCTAACAAACACCAATATAATTGTTTCCTTGTGGAATTCAGAAGTTCCAGGTTTATTACCCACCACTTTACTAATTTCAGTGAGGAAGATCTCCAAAAAGGTGGCATATCCATTTATGTGTCCAATTTAGGGGGAACATCTACCCATTTCTTCAGAAACCCATAAAGTATCACCCACAACCACAGGCCTTAGCCTGGGAATCAGTATTATGAAAGGCCACTTGAATGGATTTTACCCGAAACAAAGAATGAAAAAATATTACAGGATTCACCATCTCATACCCTCCATTTGTTCTGGGCAGATACAGTAGATATGCACCCTTTTGACTGGGTACAGTCGACTACATCAGAACATCTGAAAAAATATACTTGAAATCCTAGTATTATAAATTGGGGGAAGTGGGAAAACCATCCCTACATACAGCATGGTGGTTATCAGCAACTACTTCACAATATAAACCCTCTTATATTTTGATAAAGTCCACCCTTTCCATCATTGGACTTTCTGATCACAAGCCTGTAAACCAACCTCCCATTTTAGCTGGGCATTATCCCCCTGACCAAATAATAAACCTAACACTTTTATAGGCTCCGTTTCAATCTTAATCCCTGCCAAATCCAAACACATTTGACAGATAGTGCCTAAGTGTAGACCTTTACATGTTTCCACATTCAATTGAGCTCCTGAAATGTCCCCATAACAGTTCATATCTTCTAACATGTCTTGCACCAGCTTCATCTTTCACAAACAGGCACACATCATCTGTGTACACCAAAACTTTTGCTCAACTTCCCCTTCCTAGCTAAAAATTCCATGGATCAGTGGATTTTGTAAAACTATCCTAATGAAAGGGTTCAAAGCAAATAAATACAGAAGGGGGCTTAGGGGACACAACAGTCTAACCCCCACCCATACTGGCAATGTTCTCCCTTCCCTCCCCTGTAACAAAGGTGTAATGGATGCTGAAACATATAGTTTTTGTACCCAATGTATAAACTGAAGGAGAATACCATAATGTTCCAGTACTGTAAATAAAAAATCATGGTTCACCTTATCAAAAGCTTTGCTTTGATCCAGGAAAAGTGAAAACCCTGGTGCCCCTGTTTTTTTACTATATTCTATAATATCTCTAATGATGACCAAATTATTCTGGATCTTCCTCCTGGTAAGGAACAAGTCTGAGTTGGGTGAATTAATTCTTCAGCTGCGACTTGCAATCATTTTTCCAATAAAGAAGTCAGGATTTTAAAATCTGCATTTAATAAACAGATCGGTCTCCAATTAGCTAATTTGTGTCTAACACCTCCTTTGTGTAAAAAAGATACTAAACCCTTTGAAAAGGAACTAGGGACCTCCTCCCTTCCCATCAAGACTGCATTATATACACTCTTGCCAACAACATAGCTAAAACATCTCCATATTCTTTATAAAATTTATATGGTATCCCATCTTTTCCATGTGACACCCCTGTTTTCAGAGTCCGAATAATTTCTGCTACCTCTGGTGCCGAAATGGGATTCAATAAAAGTTGCCGAGTAGTTCTAGATAGAAGGCTTACCCATACCTCCCTAAGAAAATCTATACCCCCTGACTTGATATAGGGGGCATATCTCACAAAACATAGTCAAATACTCTTCCAATACCTGTCTGATCACCCGATGTGATGTAAATACTTCCCCTGTGAGATTTGTGAATTTTGTCTTCTATCCTGTAATGGCATGCGGATCTATATAGGGAGTTTTCTGAGACTCAAAAGCCATGGCTGCCTGCAAAGACATGGCCCTATCATACTGATATTTCCTCATCTTACCTCTTATTTCAGCTACAAGGGCTATATTATCTGCCCTGATTGATACGTATCTGAATAGAGTTGATACAAAATCTTTCTTAAAGCAGCAGTGCAATGAAAAAAGTTATTCCAAAAAGCCAATTTTCTGCTATGGTTATAAAAAATATTGGCAGAACTGTTGATTTGGGTTTTCTGAAAGCTTCCTATGCTGTGCACTGTACATCTGCATTTTTGTTTTGATTCTTATCCTCCTCGGCTCCTCAGTATTATTTCTATGGGAAAATTAGGTGGCCATCTTTTTTTCTTGAGAAATAATTACTTTAAAACTTTCAGAAAATTCTTAAACGATAATGAAAACTGAAAATTTCACCACCAAAATAAACTAGAAGACATCTGGCATCAATTAGGAAGAAAAAAAGGTGGGGTCAAATTTTAACCCATTTTCGTTGCACTGATGCTTTAAGTGCTGATATTCTAAAAAGTGAGAATTAAGTTGCTGTTTCCCATACCTAGTAAAACAATCCCTTATGTCTAATTTAGTTTCCTCCCATCATTCTACAATATTGTCATACAGACATACCACAGACATCCTTGCAATAAATAAGGTCAAAATCTGTCCACTAAGCTCTAAATCAGGTAACATGGATATGTTCAGTCTCCACTTGCTAAATGGCCTCATATAAGTAGAGTTTAATGTTAGCACTGATTTGACTAACAAATGATCTGAGAACGCTACCGGTATAGCTACTGCATGTTGTGGGATGATAGTTTTAGTTACAAATATATAATCTATTTTTGTACAAAAAGGGCTCCTAACAAATGTAAATTTAATTTCTGGTTTAGCACCTTTGGAAACATCCAATAACTCAGTCACCACTAGAAATTGTTTAAAGGCATTTGAATCACTATATACCTTTTTACCTTTTTCCATAACTTTCTGAAAATCGATTGTACAATTGAAATCTCCTCCCATGTACACATTTTTTGCCATCAATAAATAAGGCTGCACAAGATCAAACAACTCCACCCTTTCAGTTTTGACCTGTGGTCCATAAACTACAATAAAATGACTCGGGTGAAAATGCCATAAGCCATCTACTATCAACACCCTCCCCGGAATCAGATCAACCAGCTTTTGAAACCGGAAAGCAGAAGCTGAAAATAACACCCTCGCCCCATCTGCTCTGTCCGGGCCAAATGACCAGTATGAAGGCCCCCCAAGTCCAGTTATTCCTAACCACATTCAACAATGAAATATAATCTAACCACGTTTCCTGTAAGAACATAACATCTGCTTTTAAATCATGTAAATAAGGAAACAGGCTAGAATGTTTGTGAGCATTCTTAATGCTGTAGGTGTTTAAAGAAACTAGGGAAAATTGTTCATTCAAAAGTCAGGAAAGAAAAGATCATGATTTATTTTTCTTCTTCACTCCTATCTTTGGCTGAACCTTGGGAATGCCATCCAGTTCCTGTTGCCCAGATACAGAGAATATATCTGAGATAAGATCATCCTTACCAGAAGGGTCTTCCATGTCCACATCCAACTCAGCATATTTATTACTCATTCCAACATGTACGGTGCCAGTTCTGCTTTGGCACGGCATAAACTTCTCCGCCTATCTGCTGGTTGGGACTAGTCGGGGGGGCATATCCATTCTGTGCTCTGCAGGCTGAGCCGTTTGTTCAAGTACATGCAAGATAACCTCCTCAGAATCCTGTACCCTCTCCAAACCTTCCTCTGGTGGGGGAGGGAGGGGTGGTTCCTTGTTATGTCTCTGGGCTGGGTTCCCATCGGACTCAGGACATGGAGGAGGGGGTTGGGGCTGAGCCTCATGGCTAAGATCTGTGGCCACCTCTTGCTCCATTGTTTTCTGTTGCACAGACCTGATCTAATCATCAGGGTTGATCGTGCGCCACTTTTTATGGACTGCCCATGGACAGTCTCTGAAAACATGCCCATGTTCCTCACACAGGTTACACTTAGCATGGTTTGCGCATTGCATGCTAATTTGATCACACTTCCCACAGATGCTACACCTCATTTTATCACACATATTCAAGAGATGAGTCCAGGCCCAGCACTTATAACAGGCCTTGGGTTGGCCTGGGTAGAAACAAACCTCTTTGTACCTTCCGAGGAAAAAACTGTTAGGCATGTGTACTACTCCCTCAGGAACCTGGTGGAGTCTAACTTTAAATTTCCACCAACCCATCCAAAAATGCTTAGAGTCCATGATAGCTTCAAGTGCACTGAGCACCTCACATTTTTGTTGAAGCCAGTGTGTGTTATATCAGACACATGTATGTTTTCATTTCTGAACATCACCGTTACAGGTCTTAAAAGGGGTTTTGATAAAGGTATGGCTATGAAGGGGGACCACAGAGGAGAAAACTTAAGTTGGTTATACAAGGACCAAAATCTGTCCAGGCTGTGTGGTTGGTGGAAACTGATATCAAAAGTGTCGTTGCCGGATGTGTGTATGAGAGTATACACCTCCGAAGCCCTGAACCTCATACTATCCTTAATCAGGGATTTTCCCATGAACAGCTGATCAGAACAGGGTTCCATGTCCCCTTTATATCTTAGGTATACTGCATTTCACCTGGGTAAAGGCTCCGTTCTGTTAAAAAGCTCTGAGTATCTTGATCTTTGTTTCCACAGACTGGGGAGGGGGGCATTATCCTTTCTAAGCCCATGTTGGAATGCTCTTCATTTCTCTTCTCAGACCATGCACTTTTAACAGATGGAGGTGGAGTAGGAGCTTCTGGGGCAGGCTGACCCCCATGACCTGAGCACACTGAAACCCCCTCAGCTCCAGTACCTTGTAATCCCTGTGGTTCAGGATGCATTTCACCCTGGGATGCCTGGGCTACCCCTGCACCATTCCCTGCATCATCGTCATTAGCATCTGGGTGACCCTTTGGCTTCTGCAGTAGCACAGGTGCCTCACTATGATTAGGAGAATCAGTACCCCTTTCAGTACTTTGTGCTTCCCCTTCACAGTCCCGTAATAAGCTCCCCTTCTGATGAACTGCCTCCCCCTCCATCACAGTTCTCCCCTTATTTAGTACTGCACCTGGAGGTAAAGAAGACGTGGAAGTAGTATGCTCAGGTTGCAATATATTCAAGGATGGCTCCAGTTCCCAAATACTGTCCTCTGTCTACCGTCATCCCGCTCCCTTTAAGGCTTTGTTTTGGGACTAGACATCTGATTCCACCATTTGTTGGCCTGTACTTAGTTTAAAAGAGGTAAATACTTACTCTGCCACTGTTTTCGGCCACTCCGGGGTTACGGGCTGCGGGACACCATCCTCTGATTGAGTGCTACTTTTTCCATCGGCCACATCCGCTTCCTGTTGCGCTGCCAACTCCCTCTCATCCTGGAAACAAGTCACCGTAGGTGGGCCCTCCAAAATCAAGGTCTTCCTGGATCCTTGTGGGGAAATACTGTGCTGCCTTTTATGAAGACCTGCATTCCATCTGGAATATTCCTCTTCGTCCTGTGCCAGCATGGTGAGTAAAATGCAACGTCACTCCTCAATGTTTTTTTTCAGTTTCTCCTTCTCCACAGTGATCTCTGGGTTCATGTCAGACTCTGACTCTGCCGAAAACAGTTCCGCCTGCAGGTTTGAAAGGTTCATCTCTCCATTATTCTCCTGAACCTGTTCAGGTTCTGCAAGTGACTCCATTGAAACAAAAACTGTATCCATATCAAATTCTTCATCCTCTTTGTCCAACAGCATGGGGCAGAGGACTCACCACCTACATGTTGCTCCTCCAAAACTCCAAACTTCTCTGAAGACTCCGTCAGGGAAGCGGGGTTACAGCACCCTCCCCTGATGGAGTAGGGGAATTTTTATTGAAAAACAAATAATACAAGAACAGTATTACATCATACAAACTTATAAAAATGAAAATCAAAAGAATATAAATAAGTATTTCATCATACAGTAACCCAAACCTCTACCAACCCTCCCCTCTACCAAAAAAGTACGGAAATGTTTATTGAAAAAAAATACAAGAACAGTATTACATCATACAAGTGTATAAAAATAAAAAGAACATAAATACAGGTTACTCACCTGTAACACGAGTTCAAGGAATGGTATATGTTGTTCATCCACACTTCATGGCAGGTTCCTTGCCGCTTTAAATCTTGCCGGAAGGTCTTCAAGCTGGCTCCTCCCACCCACCCGGGTGATAAAACTCTCAGCTCCACCCCATGACACCAGATCTAGCCCACTGGAAGCCAGGTTGTGCATCGAAGCTTGGGAGATCGGGTGGGTTATGTGGATGAACAACATATACCATTCCTAGAACTCCTGTTACAGGTGAGTAACCTGCATTTCTAGGGACATAGATATGTTGTTCAATCCACACTTCATGGCAGACTCCTAGCAGTTCTCCGGGAGGAGGGAGGTAAGGCACACACCCCCTATTTAGGAAACAAGGACTGGAGAACGAGGTCCCAAAACCAGCATCCCAGTGTGACTCAAGGTCGATGTGGTAATGGGTAATGAAGGTGTGTGCTGACTTCCAGGTAGCAGCCCTGCAGATTTCCTGGATAGGGACATCCCTGGAAGCAGCCACCGATGCAGCGGTATGGCAGGTAGAATGAGCTCTTATCCCTTTGGGAGGCTCCATGCCCACCAACCTATAGCAGAGATCTATGCAGGAGATGACCCACCTGCCTATCGTCCGCTTGGCTGCAGGTCGGCTGGGTGCGGCTTCAGCGTAGGTGACAAACAGCTGGCAAACCTCTCCCTGAACTTCAGCTGTCCGCTCCTTATAATAAGAGAGCGCTCTTCTAGGGTCCAAAGTATGGAGCCTATATTCAGCCTCCGAGGTGAGATTGGGGTAGAACACCGGCAGAGTCAACACCTGGTTAAGGTGAAACTCTGGCACCACCTTCAGGAGGAATTTCGGTGGGGGCACAGGACAACCTTGTCCCTGTGGAAGACCAGATAGGGAGACTCAATGGAAAGCACCTGGAGCTCGCCCATCCTTCTGGCTGATGTGATAGCACCAAGAAGGCAGTCTTCCATGACAGGTGAGAGATGGCACACCTGTGCATCGGTTCGAATGGCTTGCCCATGAGCTTAGCCAATACCAGCAGTAGATTCCACGGAGGTGGAGGTTCTCACACCAGAAGGGATATGTGATCAAGACCTTTGAAAAAGTGCCTGACCACCTTCTCCTGCACCACTGACTGCTTTCCGGTCCGCTCCCAGTAAGCAGAGATGGCTGCCAGGTGCACCTTAAGGGTCATCGACTGAAGCCCTAGCTGAGAAAGGGACCACAGGTAGTCCAGAATGCTGGCCAAGGAGCAGGAGGAATGGTCCAACCCCTTATCCTGACACCAAATGGAGAATCTCTTCCACTTGAAGGCACAACATTTCCTGGTCAACTCCTTATGGGATGCCTCAACAACATTGAGGACCTCGTCGGAAAGACCCAAGGCCTGGAACTCTAGCCACTCAGGAACCAGGCCGTCAGGTGCAGAGATTGAAGGTCCGGGTGGAGAACCTTCCCTTGGTTGACAGAGATCAGGTCTGGGTGGTCTGGGAGCCACCTCAGGAGCCTGGAGCTGAGGCACAGGCGATCTGGATACCAGAACTGGTGGGGCCAGTCTGGGGCTACCAGAATCACCTGCGCCTTGTCCCTCCTCACCTTGAGAAGCACCTTGTGGATCAAGGGAAATGGGGGAAAGGTGTAGAAGAGGCCCGGGGTCCACAGCCTCGAGAAGGCATCCCCCTGAAGAGAGCTCTGCTGAGGGAGCAGGCCTGAAACAGCCTCAGCTTTGCATTCTCCCTGGAGGCAAACAGGTCCACCTGAGGTGTGCCCCATTGGGAGAACAGATCGTGTACCACCTCTGGCAGGAGAGATCACTTGTGAGATGCAGCCCCTATCTGGCTTAGGGCATCGGCCAGAGTGTTGGAGGCTCCTGCCACATGAATGGCTAGGAGATCCACCTCCAGGCTGCACACAAGGGACCAAGTGCGGAGAGCTTCCTTGCACAGGGGAAAGGAGCGCGTCCCGCCCTTGCGGTTTAGGTAGTACATGGTCGTGGAATTGTCCATCTGGACCTGGACCACTTGACCCCATACAAACAGAACGAAGGTGGTGAGGGCTAGTCGGACCGCTCAAAGCTCCAGCAGGTTGATGTGGCTTTGGGACTTCTGAGGGGACCAGAGGCCTTGTGCTCTGTGCTCCCCCAGATGGGCACCCCAACCCATCAAAGAGGCATTGATCAATAGAGTGACCGTCGGCTCGGGGCGGACAAACAGGATGCCCTCCTGCAGATGAGCTGGAATGATCCACCACTGGAGAGTGTTTCACATCTTCTGGGTCACTGCCACTGGCTAGTCCAAAGGACCGGAGTGTTGTGACCATTGGCTGGCCAGTCCCCATTGTAGGTGACGCATGTGCCAACAGGCCCAACAGACCACGCTGGTGCAGACCACCATGAGGCCCAGGAGGCACAGGAAGTCCTGGGCAGGGCGCAGTTGCCTAATCTGAAATGATTGGGCAAAGGAGGAAAGAACCTCGGCCCTGTCCACCGGGAGCCATGCTCTGGCTCGAAGAGAGTCAAGCTCTGCCCCAATGAATTGAATCACCTGCATTGGCACAAGTTCCAATTTGGCCTCGTTGATGAGGAGGCCAACCTGAGAGCAAACCTGGAAGGCCAGATCCCTGGACCGCTCCACCTCCGGTCTGGAGGGGGCCACAATCAGCCAGTCATCCAGGTAAGGGTACACTCGGACCCTTTGGCACCACAGGAATGCTGTCAACACTGCCATGCATTTGATGAAGACCCTGGGAGCTGGGGAGAGGCCAAAGGGCATGGCCTGGAACTCGTAGAGGGACCCCTCCACTCTAAAGTGCAGGAATCACTGTGGGGATGGATGGATTGGGACATGAAAGAATGCATCCTGGAGGTCCAGAGAAAAGAACCACATACCTCATTCCAAGAATGCAATGATCTGAGCCAGAGTGACCATCCTGAATGTTCAAGACCTTAGGAACCTGTTCAGGTCATGTAGGTCTAGAATGGGGCACCAGCCCCCTATCCGTTTTGGGACCAGGAAATACCTGGACACACACCTAGGTCTGGTGGAGGATCCACCACCTCCCTGATCACCTCCTTCTGGAGGAGCAGGGCAATGTCAGCTTGACGGGCCAACAGAGAGGCCATGGACCCTGTAGCCCCCCCATGGGGCAATGGCTCAGAAGGGTGGGGCCTGCTTGAATTCCAGAGGCAGACCCTTTCCTACTACTTCCAACACCCAGCGGTCCATGGTGATAGTGGCCCAGGTGGAAAGAAAGTGGTGGAGCCGTCCCCCCATGGGGGAGCCCAAGGGGGAGTGACAAGGCTGGGGGTGACACCCCTCAACCCATCACTGGGCAGGCTTGGAGGAGAGACTGGCTGAGGGACCTCCCAGGCCTTTCCCTCCTGGCTTCCTGCTGGAGGAAGCTGCAGGCTTGGCTTTGGGGTGCCCAGTGCGAGCCTGCTGGTCCTGATGCTGGTGTTGCTGGGCCGGATGTGCCGCAGGGGCAGAAGGCCGAAAGGGCTTACGCTGCTGCTGGTGGCCTTTGTCCTTCTGGGCAGACGTGACCGAGTCCAAGGTGGCATTGGACTTCTCAATCCTCTGCAAATGACCCTCCACCCCGGGACCGAACAAGTCAGTACCCAGGAAGGGGACGTCTGCCAGCTTGTGCTGGGTATCCACCGTGAAGGTGGAGATCCACAGCCAAGCTCTGCGCACATGACCACTGCAGCCGCTACTGACTGGGCACAAGAGTCTCCAATGTCAAGAGCAGTTTGGAGCTGCTGCTTTGCCACTGCCCTTCCCTGATCCTGCACCTGCTTGACTGTAGTCTGGAGGTCAGCTGGGAGATGAGGAATCACCTCATCCAGGGAGCCCATAAGGGCATGGGAAAAGTGTGCCATCAGTATGGCTGAACTAGCCTGATGAAGGCCTAGGGAGGACGCAGCATATAGTTTACGCCCGGCATAGTCCAGCTTCTTGGACTCTTTGTTGGGAGGCTTGTCCATGTCCCTAGTGTTTCCAGAATGCTGGAAAATGCTGTCGTTAACAAGCCCCTCCGCAGAGGGATGCTCCAAAAATCTGGATAGTGGGCCAGTGGGGACTGCATACTTCCTGGCCATCCTGGCCAAAGGAGCAGGACAAGAAGCCAGCCACTGCCATAACTCCTAAGCTGGGCCAAAAATGGCTTCAGCCACCAGAAAGGCCTCCGTGGGAGAATCTCCTTGGTCCAGTGTCTTAATGAGGGGATACTTGGCCCGCTTTGACATGGGTTCAAGCTTCATCCCAGTAGATTCTGAGATGAGCTGAAGCATACCCAGGAATGAGGATGGGCTCTCATCCACTGACTGTCCCCCAGTAGACTCCAGGTCGAGGGGCCTGGAGAACACGGAAGAGTCATCTTCAGACTCCGAGGAGTCTGCAAACAGCTGCCTAGGGCCTGAGCCACCCTCCACCTGCTGAGGCCAATCAGGAGTGAGGATGACCAACAACCGATGGGGCAACCCCTGACCTGACTGAGAATCCTAGGTCAGAGCCCCCGATTTAGGTTGTGGAGGCAGAGGTTCCACCACAATGGGTGGCGCAGCTGGTTTTGGCTCAACAACCGTCACCAGCTTGGGCTCCTCGATAACCATGAGGGGTTGTTTCGGCCGCTCTGGTGACAGCCACTTAATGGCCAGGGAAGGTGATGGGGACAGCTTGTTCCCAGTCAGAAGGAGCTGCTGCCACATCAAGTCCTCATAGCGTTGATGCAATTTGCACCAAAGCCTTTCCTCCGAGGAGGAAGAAGATGAGGACGGGCGGTGCTGCTGCTGTCCTCAGTGCCGAGACTGAGACCACCGATGTTGGTGGGATTGGCTGGACTGAGAAGAGGTCCGAGACCGAGACCTTCGGTGTTTCTGAGGGTGGGTCTGGGAGGGAGCAGGGGAAACCCATTCCTCCCTTGGCTCGGGAACCTTAACCAGGGACTCCGGCACAGGAGGCGCAGGCAAGTCCTTGGTTTCCACTGGGGGGACCAGTGAAGAGGGATTGTCAGCCTCTCCAGTCGACAACCCGTCCAACCCATGTCTCGGCCGGCTGACCTGACAGGGACACCGTGAAGCCAGCGGCCTTAGCCGCAACCTCGACCGAAGTCGAGTGTCAACTGTCCAGGGAAGGGGACCTCTCCCGCTCCCACGATTGCCGATGGTGGGACTTACCCTTCGAGTCCTCTTCTTGGACTGAGAGGAATGTTCCAATGGACCCTCATCTTTTGTAGAGAGGGATTGATAAAGCTCCTTAAAAGAAGCCATGTAGGAGGAGCCCAAGGAGAGTGGGATAAATGCCGCGACTGAGGAAGACGAAGTTGCGGCCTGGGCCGCCTCCTCCTCAAGGATGATCATCTGCTCACCACCACGGACACCATCCAATGGGCCTCCTTTGACTTCACTGGAAGAATATGTTTCTCGGGGTGCCCAAGTTGAGTCTGGCAGCATGGTCTTCGAGGACATTGACCAAGAAGGACTTGCACAATTTGCAGGCCTGTGGATCGTGATCGAGCCCAAGGCAATAAACGCATGTGGAATGCAGATCTGTCTGAGACATCTTCTGCCCACATAGGCACCACCGAAATCCAGGAGTCGACTTATCCATCGCAGCCGTGAAGGAAGAAACAGACCGAAGTCTAAAAAATTTAAGAATAAGTTTCAGTTTAACTGATGAGTTTGGATCCAGGCCTAAAATGCTGAGTGCTAAGGAGGGAACCTGAGCTTCCAAGTGGTAAGGAAAATCTGGTGTCATGGGGCGGAGCTAAGAGTTTTATCACCCGGGTGGGTGGGAGGAGCCAGCTTGAAGACCTTTCGGCAAGATTTATAGCATCAAGGAACCTGCCATGAAGTGTGGATTGAACAACATATCCATGTCCCTAGAAGTAAGTATTTCATCATACAATACCCCAAACTCAACCCAACCCTCCCCCTCCCACCAAAAGAATAGGATAAAATAATGAGATGCAAAACAATAAGACATGAAGCAGCAGACATCAACCAAAAAGTGATAAATATATCCAAAAAAAAAGATAAGCAAAAATAAATAATACATTACATTGTATATTCATATAGTGAAAAAAGGAAAATAGGAGCAAGAACTCCCCTCTTCTACTTTTTTCACTAAAACAGTAAGGGTAAAAGGTAAAAAAGAAACAAAAACTACCATCAATTTATCGAAAACAGTCAAAACTGGGGAAAATTCTGCCAATATTGTTAATAAGTAGCAGGGGTCAAATTCAAGCATTCTCTGTCAGTGTGACTTTTCATATCTTCTGAAAAGAAGGAAAATAATATAGCTTGTGGGATGTAATTTTTCTGTATGGAATATTGACATCTACTTTGCCAAATCCAGTATTTGATATATGCAAATAAAACCAGTACACTACTTGGGTGTAAAAGCTTCCAATGACTTGTCAACAGTCCTAGTACAAAAACATCATAATTTAAAAACTGAAAAGGTAAGCATGTCCAAGCATTCTTAATAAAATCCCAAAGACCTAATACATAAGGACACTCAAAAAATAAATGTTGAATGGTTTCTAAAAGATGTTCACAATCAGGTCTGGGACAAATGCGTTCCTTAAGTTCTTTGTGTTTCAGATTATTTTTCACATTCAATTTATCATGTGCACAAAGCCAAATTATATCCCATGTTTTATTAGGTAATCGAGAATCGTTTATCATTCTGCAAATGCTTTGTTTCTCTGCCAAAGATCTATCTTGAAAGGGTTCAATTTTAAAATAGAGATCTAAAATATAAGAATATAAGTATCGACTGGACAGAGTACAAAGATGTTGTTTAGGAATCATCCAGGTTTTTAATTTATCCAAACCATATTTCAGATATAAAGGGAAGGAAAAAGTTTTTTAATTTTTTGACAAACCTGTTGTAGTACCCCAGACCAAAAAAATGACATGTAAAGTATGACAAAGCCACTGACACCAAGGCTTGGAGCCACCGAAAAGCACTGGAACAAAATTAGTGTAAAAAAAAAATACTGAAAAAGAATACCAGAGGGTTAGGCATCCCCAATCCCTCCTCTTTCTTCGTACAATAAATAATTCCCCTCTTAACAGGGTTTAATCGAGACCCCCATAAGGCAGAAAAAAAAGCAACCAAAAACCTTACTTTCAAGGGATTTCAGAATAGGGAAAATATGACCGATATATAAAAATAACAAAATAAGGTAAGACTGAATCATATGAACGCGTTTACATTTATGCATTTTCCACGTGTTCCAGAGCCGCATTCGATGTTCAGTTAACTCTAGTTTTAATTTCCAGTTATATAGTGACATCTCCTGCTTCGAAATAAACACCCAACATTTTTTGAGGGGAGTAAACAATAGGAAGATCTCCAAAGTAGGTTAGTGAGCTATCTAAAGGGGCAATTGATAAGCAGCAACTTACTTAGGCTGAGTTTTGCTGTAGATATCTCAGTAAGATGTTGTAAGAGATCTGAAACATAAAGAACAGAGCTCTGAGGACTACCAAGTCATCTGCATATGCACAGGCTTTAATAGAAAGGGGTTGATATTGTTGAATACCCATAATCCTAGAATCAGAATATATCGCACAAAGTAATGGGTCTAAAGTGAGGCTATATAACAAGGAACTTAGTGGACATCCTTGATGGACTTCTCTCAAAATCTTGCGAGTAGTCACAAAATGTCCACAAAGTAAAGGATGAACTGACGCAGAGGCGTAATACCTTTGTAAGGTAGAGACAAAGAAATGAGGAATTCCATATTCTAATAGACAGGTCCAGAGAAATTTGTGGGATACCTTATCAAAAGCTTGAGACTGGTCTAAACATAACACAAAAGCTGGTACATGAAAGGTGTAACAGTGAACAATCAATTCCCGTAGTGTAAGTAAGGTATCTGCAATTTTACGCCCAGGAACAGAACAGGTTTGAGAAGGATGAATAACATCTTGAAGTCCATTAACTAATCGGTTATTTAAAAGTTTAGCAAGAATTTTCAAATCTACATTTAACAGTGTAAGTGGTTTCCAATTTTCTAAATTAGACTTATTTCCCTTTTTATATAGAAAAAAATGGTTCCAGCATTCATAATTTCTGGAATAGTGTGTGTATTCAACAGACTTTTATAAACCTGAACACGTTCCTCCGAGCAATAAGGCCAAAGCCATTTGTAAAACTCTGATGGCAACCCATCGTACCCTGGAGCTGTGTTTAAAGATAAAGGGGACATCACAGTGTGTAGTTCTAGTTTAGAGACAGGCTGTACCAAAAACTATTGATGTAACTGTGAAATTTGAGGTAAATGTAAAGATTTAAGCCAGTCCATGGCAGCAGTGGACATTTGAAATGCAGTCCCAAATTTCTGTAAAATATATTGATCAATTTCTGACATAATTTCAGTTCTGGTATGGATAGAAGAACCATCCAGTAATTCAAGCCATTCTATAATTTTTTGTTTTCTTCTGAAATTACAGTTCTCATAGGGATTAATCAAGTAGGACTTCCCCTGAGTCCCAAATTTCTGTTCAGTTTCTAGGGACAGAAATCTATTATGCTGAAGTTTAGTTAATTCCATTCTAAGAACCTTAATTCGTAGATTAATTTGTTGTGAAGGGGTCCTATGGCTCTGAAGGGTTTGTAACTGATGGTTTAAATCCTGATATCTCTTATGCCTGTGCGAATGGTGCAATCTAGATTTAGTTTTTAAATAAGAAATAAAATCTTGTTTAGAAACCAACCACCAACAGACATGGTCATCATAAAGGTAAAAAATGGATTTCCTGGCATCTACTAGATCAACCATAGTGTATTGAAGGTCTTTATAAAAAAGGTCAGTAGTCAACCACCAGGACCCTTTTCCATATGAGGCCTCAGCCACATCTGACGGTGAAATACTGAGCAAACAGTGATCAGAGGTAGCTGTGACCATCATATGGCACGATTGTACCTGTACCCCAGCAGGAATAAAAAAATAATCAATACGTGAAGAAAACACGCCTTTGTGAAATGTATGAGGGGGTCTGGGAAAAATGGAATGGTGCGCATCTTTCAAATTTGATTGGTTAAGAATACATTTTAAAGCAACTACGTCACAAAAAAATGTTTTCCGTTTTCCTGCCTCTATCTGATCTTAATAACCCACAATTAAAATCTCCCCCTAATATTACAATTTTAGACGTAAACAGGAAAGGTTGAAATTCTTTCCATAATGCAATGCATCCCTTTTTAGTTTGAGGGGCATAGCAATTTATTAGTCTATAAAATTAATTATTAAGCACCACATCCATTTAAAAGACTCTCCCAGGTTAAACCTACACAAGTTTCAGAACCTGGACATTATGAGAAAAAAAACAAATAGCAAGACTACTACATAAGTCTGAACCCATGGACCAATAACTAATCCCTCATTTCCAGTCAGTTTTTGCTACATCAGCCTCTGAGATAGTATAAATTCTTGTATCTTGCAAGAACAAAACATCAAGGTGACAGGTTTCGAACATAGCAAAGGTGGCTTTACGCCGTAACCCATTTCTAATACTGTTCGTATTTGAAGAGGATACAGATAAATCAGGCATTTAACAGATTCAAGTAGTGGGGACAGAAATTTCCTTTGCTTTTGATCTGGTACCCCATCATTTTTTTTACTTTAGGTTTTACAGGATCAGGATCTTCCATTCCAGAAGAAGCCTCCAAAACAGAGGATGCATCAGAAACATCTTCCATCTCTGTGTCACCCCATCGAAGGGGGGCATATTGATTCTGGAGCTAGAGAGGTTCAGACCCCTGTAATTTTAGCAACTGTTTGCCGCTGCCTTGTTTCATGAGGTGAAAAGATTGAAGATCAGGAGGAGGCATATTTGGGCAATGGAGACAGTAGTAGTCTCCACAACAGGAAGGCCGGGTACTACTACTGGAATAAGAGAGGAAGCCATAGGTTTGGGGTTAAAGGCAAAGCTATAATTGGATCAGAAACTGGTGGAAGGGGGTGCTGAGGAGAGCAATTTTCAGGCCTAGACCTGTAAGATTTATGGACCGCCGAATTGACATAGAAGTCATGTTCAGTAAAATCGGCATCGGAAGTGTTGTGGGAAGCACAGGAGCATTCAGTAAAGGTATGACCCTCAGTATCCCAAAGACTACATTTGGGGATAGCAGTACAGTGTACTCCTGGGTGAGCCAGCATACCACACATAGAAAAATGAATTTTATCGCATCCACTGCTAGCCTGATGTGGTGAACCACATTTAAAGCAAGTCCGTGGCATCCCAGGGTAAAATAAAATACCTCTATCTCTGCCTAAAAAAAAACCAACTACTGGGCAGATGTAAAATACCAGCATCAGACATCCTTAATTGAACTTTAAAACGACACCTCCCATCCAGAACCCTTCAGTATCAATTATAGAATCAGGGCATCCCTGAATCTCACATTTTTGCTCCAACCAGTAAATAATATCTTTCACATTAACCCCTTCATTACGAAAAAGGATAGTTACTGTTTTCAGAGTAGGGATAGTTAAAGGCACTACAAAAAAATGTGACTGGATCTCAGAGTCTTTTACCGTCGAATATGTTTGCCAAAATTTGTCCAGCAATGCTGCAGTCAGAAAACTGATGTCAAAACTATGTTCTCCTGGTGCATGGATAAAAGCAAATACTTCAGAAGGTAAAAAACCAAGGGACTGTTTGATCAAGAACTTCCCCACGAAAGCTCTATCTGGGGGCGTCTCCAGGCCGCTGGTATACCTAACCTGAACAGCGTGTCGGCATTTCACATTGACTGGTGGATTATGAAATAGGCTCGCAAAACTTGATTTTTGTCTGGGTTCCTCAGAAGGTAGATCGGTAGGACCATCAGTTGGTTTAGAGGGAATATCATCCGCTCCAGTTATAATTTCACTATCCATAATGTCGTTTGTGGAAGATGGAATCGAGCATTCCTCAGGAAGATCCAAGGGTAGGGTAGGCTTAGCATTCAGTGAGTGGGCCAGTAAGTTTGAATCTGGGGAATTTTCTTGGTGACCATTTTAAAACTTGGTTTCAGTGTTCATACAAGGATCCAGTGAAGAAACACCAGGCAAAGGGATGTTAGGATCAGGCGACCAGCCTTCTGCATCATTAGGAATCCAGCCAGCTTGTTCCAGTGCACAGTCAGGTGACCAATTTCCATCCTCAAAAATAAGTTGTGCATCACTAGCCACATCTGCATGGGTAGAATGCTCTACAGAGTCTGCCGATGGAAATTTCCTTTAGTAGTTTCAGGGCTCATACACAACCTTTTACGTTTTTTCTTTTCCTCCTCAAACAAACGTTTTTGGTGAGAACATTTTAATTCAGCAGAAGAAAGATCAGCCAGCCGTTGTTTCTCAGTAAGTAGGTTGTCCTGTAAAATTTTCTTAGCCTCATCCAATTCCAATAAGACATTCGTGTCCAGAACTGGCGATATATCAGCAGTATTTCCTTCAATATGAGTAGATTGCATCTTTTGTGCTGGACCTGCAGAAGCAGAGATGCATCCTTCTGCAGGTACACCAGCCAACTCAACAGTCAGAGTCCATCAGCAAGGGTCCCCTACCGATAGTAGGATTTTTATTCAAAACTCAAAGGACAATCAAACACAATTGTATTACATCATACAAATCATAATAAATGAAAAGAAAAAACATACACAATCAGTACAACATACCAGAACCCCTCAACTGAAAGGAAAAACAACCCCCCTCCCCCTCCCTACCAAAAGAGTAGGGGAATTCTTTATTATGACTAGAAATCAAATCATACAAACATAAAGAAATACAAAAACCCACCAACAATGCATAGCTAAGAAGAAAACATAATCAAATAGATACAGAACACAAATGAATAAACAAGAAACAAAAGTAAAGAAATACAATGACCCCCAAATGCCACCTTTCCCTCTTAGATAAACATATAACACTCCAGTAAAGAAACGCAAAACCACCTTAATCTGTATTGAACATAAAGCAATAGACATACAGGAAATAATCAGAGCCAATACTGTCAGTATATATCAACAGTGGAACATTCGTATGCACATAAAAATAGTGATGATGTATACCAGTGTACACAAAGGAGATCTTGTCCTCCCTATAAGGGTTACCCTTTTACCCAAGATTAGGACCAAGGCCGTACACAAAGACTCTACCCTGTATCAAGCCAGGTCATTTTCCTCCACCACAATCTAAACAGTTCAGGATGCACCTTTTCTTGTTCCTGCAATCTCCAACTAAAGACATGTTTGCGAATGTTGTGAACAATCTGAGATTCAGAGAGCAATTTCTGCCTAAGTATGAGATTGCATCTAGCTTGCCATAACTGAAAACCAACATGACCTATTAATAGGCGCAGTGTAATCGCATTGTAAATAATCCAGGAGCTCGGTAGAACCCCCTCCACCCAAATTGCTGTTGTAAGAACCTAAAAGGATTTAAAGGCCATTCATCATGAAAATGTGACCAAAATGATACAACAAAAGGACACTCCACAAAAAGTGTTCCATCGTTCCAACCACCCCAATGCAGGTCTCTTCCTAGGACAAAATCTTTCTGATATTTCCTTATGCCTCATATTACCTTTCACCCCTAATTTTTATGAAAGCCAAAGCCATAAAAATCCCACATATATTAGGCACCCTCTTACTCATCAATAATCGTAACTTTGCATGCTGTTCAGAATGAGAGGCTATCATGGAACCAGGGATCAACAAAAAGAAATCTTGCAATATGGCATAATAGAATTGTTGAGCATCTGTAAAGAACAGATTTTTAACAACACGCCATGCTTTCAATTTTTGAAACATTGTACAAAAATGACTAGCTAAGACACCTATCCGAACCTAACGAGCCAGAAAGGTTTCCTGGTCCCATTGCGTTAGAAGTGGATCAATACCATCTGCCACCCACGGGGACCAAATCTTATCCATCCCTTTCAGCAAGGGTACTAAATTATAAAAAATAAAAATACTATGTAAAAACACTACCGGATTCACCATCCCCAAACCTTCTTCACTAATAGGTAAATACGTAACACCCCTCTTTAATGGGTTTAATCTGCTGCCCCATAAACAAAGAAAAAATACACCATAAAGAGATGTCTCCAGAGAAATGGGAGGGGGAAAAACCGCAGCAATAAACAAAAAATATGGTAACAGAAAGGTTTTAATCAAATAAATACGTTTAGCTTTAGACATGCGTCCCTTATTCCAAAGCTGTACCCTGTTGAGAGCTTCCAATAATTGCTTTTCCCAGTTATACCGTTGGTCATCCAGAACCCCAAAGTAAACACCTAGTATCTTCCTATATTCAGATTCTATAGGCATATCCCAAATTAATGACACATCAGCCACATCATACCCCAAAGGCAGTATCCCACTCTTGAGCCAATTTATAGAGGACCCAGACATAACAGAAAATGCATTCAATAATGCTCTTGCCGCAATAGCAGAATCCTCATCGGACAAAACTAAAATTAAATCATCCACATATGCCAAAGTCACTATCTGAGGGTCCATGCACCCAACTGATAAACCAACAATGTCATCTGAACCATTTAAGGCATGTAAAAGGGGATCCAAGGAAAGCACATAGAGCAGGGGACTTAATGGACACCCTTGCCGCACTCCCCTATGTACCCCAATCTCCCTACCCATCCAACCATTTATGCTGGGAATCAGAGTAATGCCCCTATAACATGTTTGCAGCCAACCTATGAATTGTGAAGGAAATCCATACCTCTTTAGACTCTCCCAAAGATAAACATTTTCAACCTGATCAAATGCCTTGGACTGGTCTAGACAAACTAGATGCCCAAAAATTTCCCCAGACTTTCCCTTAGAGACCAGTTCCCTAAGTAGAATCAGTGCATCCTGAACCCTTCTATGAGATACACCACTGAACTGTGTTGCATGTAACAGGGATCCCATAACCCCCCTCAACCGCATACATAAGATTTTCATCAGAATTTTGTAATCCATGTTTAAAAGCGTCAAAGGCCTCCAATTACTTAAATCCCCACGATCTCCTTTGTCTTTATACAAGAGAAGCAACACATCCTGCAACATACTATGAGGGAGAACCCCAGACTGCAACCCATCATTCAAAACCTGGCATAGATCAGCACCTAAAATCTCCCATAGGACCTTATAAATCTCATGAGGCAGCCCATCAGATCCGGGAGTAATGCCTGATCTTAAAGACCAGACCGCAGTCTTTAGTTCCTCCACTGTAATGGGTCATACCAAATCAATCCAGTCAGCCAAAGACAAGGCTGGGACTGATCTACTAGCAAACCAATCACAAATAGAATCAGCAGAGAGTGCTCTGCTATGAAATGAGGCAGAAATATGTTCATGAATAGTGTCTAAAATATCACATTTGTAGTAACCCGCCCTCCCCCTGGAGTGTTTAAATACATCATACCCCGTGAATGTTTAATAAATTTCAAATACTCAAAGGGTAAAGTGTCTTTCTTTCTTCCTGCCACAAATCTTAAATTTATGCTTCACTTCAATATCGTGCAGTACCTGAGACTGTGCCTTAGCCAATTCCAGTTTTAACCCTTTAATTTGTTCTAAACAGTCTGATCCAAGAAACTGTCTATGAGTGGACAAAAAATGAAGCCTGTCCCTAAGATGCCTCAACCCAGCATGCAATAACCGCCCATTTAAACGACCCACAACCTTGGAATAGATCCAAACTTCACTTTTAGTGTCCTCCCACCAAAGATTTAACTTATCATATAAAAATGAGACTGACTGCCTTGCCAAAAAAAGAGAGCGTAACCCACCTACCACACAGGGGATATCTAATAAGGCAGAGTTCAATTTCCAAATACCTGGCCCTCTCCGAGCTTTAGGAACATCACTTAAGGCCAGTCTCAGTAATCTGTGATCTGATGAAGCTACTTCCTGCAGGGATTGAGATTGCACAACAACCTCAGGTGTGAGAAAAAAATAATCGATTCTGGAAGCTCTGGGTCCACAGAAATAAGTGTTCCCAAACCCTCTAGTGGAGGGCCCAAAAGCATCCACCTAACCAGTATCTGTAAGAAGTTTCAATAAACTAGTCCCATCGCTATACACCTTTTTCCCTTTCCCAGAAGTCACTTTAGAAGGCAAAGAACAATTAAAGTCCCCCCCCCAAGAATTATGTAATAAGCGGTGCATAAAAAGGGATATAATGAGTTAAAGAGTGACACCCTTTCAAACTTAGATTGAGGGGCATACACATTTATCAATCGCAAGAGTAGTGAACCCCATTTGATATCCAAAACCAAGGCCCTACCAGCTAAAATTTCTATCTGGTGTATCACAGTAATGTGAAAGTGAAAAAAACAAATCCCAACCCCACTACACAAGTCATTCCCTAAGGACCAAAAACAATCCCCCCATATCCAACCAGCAGTGGCAACCTCTATTTCCTCAAGAGAATGCAATCGTACATCCTGCAGAAAAACACAATCCAGATTTTCATATAGAAAATGTGAATAAGTATTCCGACGTTTTGCAGGAGTTTTAATACTATTTGCATTTAAGGTTGCCACAGTAAAAGGGAACCATGAAGCAAAGAGGAGCTAATTCACTTCACCTTACTGACGCCCAACGTAATCTACCACATTTACCATCTGGTGGCCTAGGGCTCACCAGGTCTGCAGCAGGTGCAGTAGACTCTAACCTTGACAAGGGTGCAGGAGGCCCAGCCTGGGACTTCCACTGACTCTCCACAAAACTGAAAATATATTTGGGTCAGCAATGGGCGGCAGGAGCAGGTATGGCTGATTTCTTCCCAACTTCCCTTCCCTTTAGCAGATTTCCCTTTTACTGTTAACCACCACAACCCATCTTCTGAGTTCCAAATCATTTAATAAGGGAGCAAGACCATGACCTCCCCAGTCCTATCCCAGATACCCCTTCTACCCAACTCCAGGTGCAGCTGTGCTACCCAAAATCAAATCAGAGTCCTCAGACAAACTCGGTTTAGCCAAGGGGGGAGCATCCCCAACGGCACCGGGTCCCCTCCCTCCCCTAGTAGGATGACCAAGTCTAACTGCCTCATGCATATAATGATCCTGTACCCCGTAATCAGCTTCAGCAGTGTTTTTAGCAGCTGAGGGGCAATTTTCAAATGTGTGATCCACCACATCACAGAGATTACAATTTGAGGTCTGAAAACAATGGGCACTTGGATGGCCAGTCTCCCCACAATAAGAGCATTTAAGCACATTACATGAGGTGTTTATGTGAGTTCGAGACCCACATTTATAGCAAACTCTAGGCTGCCCAGGGTAAAAAAGAAACCCCTTATCCCTTCCCAGAAAGAAACAATTGGGCAGATGTAACAACTCAGAATCGGTGGAATGGAGTTTAACCCTAAATTTCCAACCCCCATTCCAAAACCCTTCCGCATCCAGGATAGGGACTGGATTCCCCTGAATGTCACATGATTTAGATAACCATTTTATGATATCCACAATATTAACCCCTTTGTTCCTAAACAATATTGTAATGACTCTATAGGCCTGCTTTGACACAGGTAACACAATAAAGTCAGACCATAAGGGATTCGTTTTTAAGTTTAAATAACGATTCCAAAACAGCTCCATCAGAGCAGGGGTACAAAAACTGATATCAAACATAAACTCCCCCGGAACATGTATTAAGGCATAGACTTCAGAAGGAAAAAAGCCCATACTTTGTTTTAACAACGTCTTCCCAACAAAAAACCTGTCAGGGGGATTATCCCTAGGACCCACATAACGCAAACATATGGCATTTCGCCATTTGGTCAACTCAAGAGGTTGCCTAAAATGACTAGCATAGGAAGGTTTGTCCACAGGCTCCAGAGTAGGCTCTTGGATGACAGGGTGAGTAGCCACATCCCCTGCTCCCACCTCTACTTGAGTCCCCAAAGACAAATCAAAGTCAGTAATAGACTGAGGTGTAGGGGAAATAGCAGTTTCAGCCCCCAAGCCAACACCTGAAGAGTTTGCAATATCCACAGTACTTATCTGAATAGCCTCCCTGGGAGCCTGTGCGTCGCTCTCCAGTTTCCACGCATCGCCTGAAATCGGAATCCAGCCTGCCCCATGCAGTGCTTGCTCCGGTGACCAAGATTCTTCAACCAAGTCCCCCCAATCCTGGGAAGTCGCATTCACTTTCCCTTCAGGCCTCTCAGTGGCTGAATGAAGTTTACTGGGTCCTGCAGCCTCCAAAGCACTCGGTGAACTGGCCGATCTCTTCCGTTTCCTGTCTTCCTCAACTACTAGGTTCCGACGTTCCTGTATCAGCAGGTTGCTCACTCTCAATAGTTCTTCCTCCAGACAGTGCTGTTTCTCCTCAAGACTAAGGCAAGTTCCATCCGAAAAATCCGAAGGACCGCTCACACCGGCAGTATGCTGGCCACCCTGCGGGTGCATCCCAGCCGCCGATTCAACGGTTTCAATGGCAATAGGCTTCTCAAACTCAGACATGCTCTGGGCCAACGCAGCCCCATGTGCAGCTCCTCCACTGTCCTCCTCCTCCGCCATCTTGGTTCCACCAGAAAATGGGTCCCCCTGCTCACAGGAAGCAGGAAGTAGGGGAAGTTCCTTGGTGTCCTCGTCAAATTTCCCTCATTCACTAAAATATACCACCAACAGTTTAATCTGATTCAATGTCAGTTAGCATCCATCTGCATCCCCCTCCTCTGGGAGAAGGCTGAAAATAGGCAGAATTGTTTAGTCCTCCTTTCTGGGTCAACAAAAACTAACTAAAATAAAATAAAAAAACAAAACAAAAAAAACAGTATAATGCTGTGTGAAATCAGTCTAGAGAGAGCAGTGATTGGTGAGAGACTGAGGTGGTGCATGAAGGGCAAAGGGACTGGAGTGTTTTGGGGGGTCCTCTCTGGCCAAAGTGGACTTGAGTGCAGCACTGTAAACCACATTAGTAGCGAAATTAACTTGAAGATGATCTTGCAGTAGCAGTGGATTGGGAATAGAAGACAGTTTTTTGTGGCACTTTCAGATTTTGTTTTATTTGCCATAAATATGTAATTCAACTAGAGATTACTGTAATGGACAGGTAACTGCAGCAGGAGTTTACAGACATTATGCATTACGGAGGGAGCCAAGCACGTGGCACAGCCCCACATAGCAGATCGTGTGGTCTTAACAGCGGAGCTGAGGTAGCAGAGGTTAATCTGGTTTTACTAACTTGTTAGTGAAGTTTGTGTTTTGTTAGTCATTAACTTGGTAAGATTAAACCCTAAAGGGAATTTTTAGGAAATACTGGTTCAGTGTGTAGGGCGCAGGATGGTCATGGTGGGAGAAATGTTTACAAGTTGAATTGTGCATGTTGAGTAAAGAGTGGCCATGCCTGAGATGAGCAAATTAAAATCCAATGCCCAGAAAAGGAAACAAGCCAACTTTTCTGCTCTGTTGGCTTACATTCTTTAAGATCAGATGATGCGACTATCACATTTTGCAAGCCTGTCAGACAAAACTATTGTGCAGAAAGAACAGTTACATACTTACCGTAAGAGTAGATCTTTGAGAGAATCTCTTTCATCAGGCCACACCTATGGCACTATAGTAGCCAGGCCCTAGGACTACATAGAAACTTTTTCCAAGCAGTCCACTAGGGGCTGCCCATGACAAAGTCGTATATTGGCGCTTCCTATATAAGTGTGGGTGGCCTCTTCACTCCTCAGTTCCCCGCCAGAGATCATGCTCAGAGGACCTCCCTCTAGAGAACCAGGAGGATAGTTATGGCTCTACAGTTGAGGCTGAAAAACTCTGGCAAAGCCCTATGGAGAAGGAGCCCCTCAGGATGTAGGGGGATGGAGGGTGGGATGGCATTGCCAGATGAAAGAGATTCTCTCGAAGACCTACTGTTCTGGTAAATACATAACTGTTCTACCTTCTTCGAGGATATCTCTTGTATCAGGCCACACATATGGAACAAGTAACAAGCAGTACTGACAGAGAAACCGTCTGGGTGTCTGGAGCCCACAGGTTTAAGAAAGTAAGCCTTGAAGTACAGCTAGGCCAAAGCCTACCATTTTCTTGAGACAATGTCCAGACTGTAATGTTTAGTGAAGGTGTGCACAGTACTCCACGTGACAGCTGCACAAATCTCAGCAACTGACGCATTCCTGATACATGCAACAGAAGTGGCTATTCTTCTAGAAGAATGGCTATGAACAACCACAGGAAGTTCCTTACCATACTTCCTATAATGGAAAGTAATACAGTTGGCCAACCATTTGGACAAGCACTGTTTAGAAACAGGAATGCCCTCTTTCCCAGGGGCTAAGGAAACAAAAAGCTGCAAGGACTTCCTGCAGTCATTTGTACAGTGTATATAGTAGCTGAGTATTCTATGTACATCTAAATTTTGGAGCAATGCTTCCCCTGGATTGGCATGCTCAGGAAAATAAACTGGCAGGTGGATGGTTTGAGTCAGAGTAAACTCAGACACCACTTTTGGTAGAAACTTTGGATTGGTGTGCAAAGACACCCTGTTTTTTTATGAAAAATCAAATAAGGAGGCTCACACATTAGAGCATGAAGCTCTGAAATTCTTTGAGTCAAAGTAATAGCAACTAAAAATAATGCTTTCCATGACAGAAAGCGTAGGCCACAAGTTGCAGCTGACTCAAAAGGAGCCAAAGAAAGCTTCACTAACACAAACTTCAGGTCCCAAGCCAGGACAGGATTGCAGATAGTTGACATCAAGTGCAGAATGCCTCTCAAAAACGTACTTGCCAACTCCAGCTGTGCACCCGTACAACCATCAACATGCACGTGGAAGGCTGAAATGGCTGCCAATTGCACTTTAATATGAGAGTATTGTAGGCCTGCATCTGATAAGGACAGCAAATACTCTAGAACCTGGTTCATTGGACAGGTAAAGTGGTCTGGTTGATGAGAAGTGGCCCACAAGGCAAACCGCCTTCACTTCATGGATTAAGTGGCTCTGGTGGACAGATGGCTAGCATCCACCAAGATGTCAGCCACCTTTTGGGACACTCCAAACCTGGTAATGACTATGTCCTCAGGAGCCACGCATGAAGGTGGAGTGACTTGAGGTCTGGATGGACCAGAGTACCCTGCTTCTGTGGCAGAAGACCCTGGCATAATGGTAGGGGTACTGGAGGTTCCACCCCCGCTGTTGCAGTAAGGGGAACCAAATCTGTTGAGGCCAAAGTGGGTCAATAAGTGTTAGTGTTGCCCCCTCCATTTGAAGCTTGAGTAGTACTCTCTGAATTAGAGGGGAGGACGGAAGGCATACAGGAACCTCTCTTCCCAAAAGAGGGACAACGTGTCTCACCAAAAATCTCCAGGCCCTGGAGCGAGCAGAAAAGCAGCCATTTTGTATTGTGTGGGGACACAAAAAGGTCCAACTCTGGATCAACCCATCTGTTGAACAGGGTTTCTATGATTGAGGTCAGCAACTCCCACTCATGCATCTTGGAATGTGACCAGATTAGTCTGTCTGCCAAGATGCTTTGGGACCCTGGAATATGCACTGCTAGTAGTTCAAGACTGTGTTCCAGGACCCAATACCAAACACTCATTGCCTTTCTGCACAGGGGATAGGAATGAGTCCCTCCTTGTTTGTTGATGTCGTGCATCACACTTATGTTGTCCATCTGAATTAACAGAGGACCCGGGGACAGATGGGAATGGAAGGACTGTAGGCCATACAGAACAGCTCTTATTTCTAGAATGTTTATATGGTGGGTGCTCTCCACTTTTGTCCATGTTCTCTCTGTCTGATGAGGCCATAGATGTGCCCCCCAGCCCATCCCCAATGCATTTATTATGAGAATCTGATGAGGGGAAGGGATCAGGAAGGGAACCCCCTTCAGCAAATGTGTGGGTTCCATCCACCACTGATGTACTTTTCTGACAGAAGTTACTAGCACTTTCTGTTCTAGGTCATCTGTGCATTGGTCCCACTGAAGTCTTAATGTCCACTGTAGAATTCTCATGTGTAACCTTACCAGTGGTACTGTGTGGCTGCTGTCATCAGGCCTAGGAGTCTCAGGAGTGTCCTAGCTGTGACATACCTGTTGTAGACCATCTGGGCCTGTGCTGTCAGACACTTGGCCCTGTCTTGTGGCAGAAGAATTAGGTCTTGCACTGTGTCCAAGACTGCCCTCATGTACTGCAGACATTGGCAAGGGGTCGGGACTGACTTTAACACATTGACAGTAATCCCTAGAGCATTGAGCAGGTTCCTGATGCAGTCAGGGGTGTGGTAAAGCTGCTCCTTGGAGTGAGCTTTGAGAAGCCAGTCATTCAGGTAAGGGAAAACATATTGGCCATCTCTGCAGAGGGCTGCTGCCACCACTACTAAACATTTGGTAAATACATGTAGCGCAGACTACAAGTCAAAGGGCAATACTCTGAACTGGTAGTGTTCTCCTTGAAACAGGAATCTTAGATATTTCCTGTATGAGTTGCAGATCTTGATGTGTAGGTAAGCATCCTGCATATCTATGGAGCAAATCCAGTCCCCTGCTTGCAGCAGTGGAAGCATACTTTGCAGTGTGACCATTGTGAACTTCTTGTATTCAATAAAAAAGTTCAGATCCCCGAGGTCTAGAATTGGTCTCAGGTCTCCTGTCTATTTTGGAACTAGGAAGTACCGAGAATAGAACCCTGTGTTCCTTTGTGCTAATGGGACAGGTTCTATTGCCCTTTCTTGAAGCAGAGTGTGACTTTCCTCCAGGAGTAATGGAATGTGTTCTGAAAGGTATTAGGGAAGGCACTGGTGGATGATCTGGAGGTAGTTCCAGAAGTTCCAGAGCATGGCCTCATGCTGTTATCTTCAGGACCCAAGCATCTGACGTTACCTTGCTCCACTGGTCCAGGTGGAAGAAAAGACGACACTTGCTGACCACCCCTGGAGGCATAAGTGGTGGGGGTTGTCCGAAGGAGTCAGGCAGAGCTGGTTGCTGTGGCTGCCGCTGCAGTACCACCTGTAGGGACTTTTGAGTGGGTACCTGCAGTGAAGCCTGCTGCTCTGCCCTGTTGCCTAGTGGCAGATCTATGTCTGGTAGTGGCTGGATGAAAGGACACCCTCTACCTAGTCCCAGGCTGGGTATGATACGTGGAATGTACTGAGTTTGGGATTCTACCTGAAGCCTGTAAATTGGAGAGAATGTCTTGCACATCTGCTCCAAACAGCTTACATCCCCTAAATTTTTATTTATTTAGTTTTTGTTGACTGGGTAAGTGCACTGGACAGACTCTGCCTATTTTCAGGCACAACCCAGGGGAAGGAGATACTGATGAATGCCAACTGACCTTGAACCAGATTAAGCTGTTGGTGGTATTTTTAGTGAATGGTGCATTGAGGATGGGTTTTTAGACATCATTAGCAAAGCCAGCCACTCTTAGCCAGGAGTGCCTTCTGAGACAAATAGCAGCAGCAGTTGCCCTGACAGAAGCATTAGAAATGTCATAGGTGGAGCGTAGGAGATGTTTATCTATGTTGGCACTTGCAGACAGGGCATTCAGCATCTCATGTTTAGCAGTGCTCTTTGTGAGGGCCTGGGCAGCTGCCTTGGCCTTCCTCCAAAGAGTTTTCTGGTATTTTACCATGTGTGCTTGGTAATTGGTAATTAGCAATCCTCAGCCCTAGAGAAGCTGAAGCAAAAGGTTTTTTCCCAAGACATCAAGTCTCATGGACTCTTTGTCAGGAGGAAGGGAACTAAGGTGCTTTGGAACCTTAGACCTGTCATGGGCTGCGTTGATGACCACATAATCCGTCTCAGGCCGGCCTGCAAAAAAAGGCTTGCCTGAGGGGGCCTGGTACAGCTTATCTGCCTTGCTTGGCATGGCAGGTATCATAGAAACATAGAAACATAGAATTTGATGGCAGATAAGGACCACTGGGCCCACCTAGTCTGCCCATTTCCCTACCTAATGAATAAGCTGCAGATCCTAGTTAACCAACAGCCTACTTCCTCCTACCACCCACTAGAATTGCCTTATGTCTGTCCCATGCATTCTTTAATTCCCCTACTGTTTTTGACTCCACAACCTCCTCAGAAAGGCTGTTCCATGCATCCACAACCCTCTCCATGAAAAAATACTTTCTCACATTACGTCTGAGCCGTTCCCCTCTATCTTCAAGTTGTGTCCCCTTGTTCTTGCACATCTCTTTTTCTGAAAGATGCTACCCTCTTGGACTTTACTGATTCCCTTGAAGTACTTGAAAGTTTCTATCATGTCCCCCCTCTCCCTTCTTTCCTCAAGGGTATACATATTAAGCTCCTTTAGTCTATCTTCATATGTCTTCTGGTGCAGACCCTGCACCATTTTGGTTGCCCTCCTCTGGACAACCTCCACCCTGTCTATGTCTTTGTGGAGATGGGGTCTCCAGAACTGCACGCAGTACTCCAGATAGGGTCTCACCAACTGTCTGTACAGAGGGTTAACAACTTCCTGTTTTCTACTGGTGATGCCTCTCATTATGCATCCTAGTATCCCCCAGCCCTCCTTACTGCCTTCTCACATTGCTTGCCCACCTTTAGGGCATCTGATATAACTACACAATGGGGGGTGAGATACTGACAACAACAAAAATGGAAAGGGACCTGGGGGTACTCTTCCCCTGGGTTTTTGTTTCCCAGGTGCATTACTTTGCACTTCTTTGCATTGAATCTAATCTGCCATACATTTGACCATTCCTCCAACCTTGCGAAGTCCCTTCTCATCCTTTCCACTCCACCTTGTGTATTAACCCTGTTGCAGATCTTTGTGTCATCTGCAAAGAGACATACTTTTCCTTCCAGTCCCTCTGCAATGTCACTTATAAACACATTAAAAAGGACCGAGCCAGTACCAAACCCTACAGTACCCCACTAGTAGCCCCCCTTTCTTCACTGTGAACTCCATTTACTATTACCCTCAGTGTCCTGTTGTCTAGCCAATGTTTCATCCAGCCTACCACCCTGGGACCCACTCCCAGGCTTGCTAATTTGTTTATTAATCTTTTGCGTGGGACTGTGTCAAATGCCTTGGTAAAGTCTAGGTAGGCCATGTCCACAACCCCTCCCTGGTCTACTACTTTGGTCACCCAGTCAAAGCAATTAATTAGATTCATCTGACATGACCTTCCTGTTGTGAATCCATGCTGCCTTGGGTCCTGTGCCCCACTGGCCTCTAGGTACTCAAAAATTCTTTCCTTCACAAGTGATTTCATCATTTTCCCTACCCCTGAGGTCAAACTGACAGGTCTGTAGTTTCCTGACCCTGTCTTGCTCCCAACTTTTGTGAAGAGGAATCACATCCTCACTCTTCCAGTCCTCAGGTACCACACCATCCTCCCATGATTTGTTAAAAAGGGTAGTCAACGGTGTTACTAGTTCTCCCCTTAGTTCTTTTAGAATTCTGGGGTGAATCCCATCAGGCCCCACTGCGTTGCCCACCTTCAGTTTTAGGAGTTCTTTCAGAACCCTTTCTTCTGTGAAAGGACTGATATCGAACCCCCTATCTAGAGTGCTTCTATTGACTGGATTAGGTACCTTCCCTTCCTCTTCCTTTGTGAATACTGAACAGAAGTATTCATTCAGTATTCCTGCTTTTTTACTGTCCCTCTCTGCCCAGACACCCTCCTCTTTATTCAGCCTCAGTATCCCTTGCTTTGTCTTTCTTCACTCCCTAATGTACCTATAAAAGGTTTTATCCCCCTTCTTAACCGAGTTGGCTATCTTTTCCTCGGTTTGGGCCTTTGCTATTCTGACTGCCTTCCCCGCTTCCTTCTGCTTTAACTGATACAGTTCTCTGTCCTGCTACTTCTGTGTTTCCTTATACTTCCTGTATGCTATCTTTTTCTCCCTAACCTTCCCTGCCACCTCTTTTGAGAACCATAGTGTTTTTTTCTTTTGTTTTGATTTGTTTATTTGCTTCACACAAAGGCGAGTTGCCTCTGAGATGGCAGTTTTGATGTTTCCCCATTGTTGCTTCACCCCACCTTCTTGCCTGTTTGCAAGTACTTTTCTGAGGCACTCTCCCATTTTGACAAAATCAGCCCTCCTGAAGTCCAGTACCTTCACTTTTGTATGGCTTGACCCTACAGCTGAATTTGTCATAAACCACACTGTTTGGTGGTCACTTGTTCCCAGATGGCTACCCACTTCTAGATCTGAGATCCTCTCTCTGTCTCTATTTGAGAGTACCAGGTCTAAGATTGCTCCCTCCTAAGTGGGTTTGAACACTAGCTGTCTGAGGCATGCCCCCTATAGGGCATTGAGAATGGCTCTGCTCTTGGATGTGGCTGCAGCAAAGGTGCTCCAGTTCACATCTAGCATATTCAAGTCCCCCATCAGCAATATCTCCCCTTTTTCTGCCATTCTAAGGATGCCTTCTATCATTTCCTTGACCAGTTCCTCCCCCTGAGATGGGGGTCTGTATACAAGCCCTGTCATACTGGGTATTCATACTGGGTGTAGAGCGAAAGGAGGCAATGCATGCCCATACTACCACTCCCCACATTAGTGGGACAAATTATCCCAATTTTCAACTAACCATTCATCCACCCACCTTCTTTTCAAATTCATCCTGGTTTTTGCTATTTACAGCCTCTCTGGGGAGGGTGTTCCATAATCTTCCTATTGTATTTATAAAAGAAAAATATTCTCCATTTTGCCTTGAGTTTTCAATTTAATTTGTTTGTTATGCCCTCTCAATTCATCTGGCTTTGCTACTTTTTCAATACTCATCTACATAATTCATTATCCACTATTATCTTATATAACATCAGCAGATCACCTCTTGTCCTTCTCTGCTCCAGAGAAAACAGACCTGTTTTCTTTAGCCTATCCTCATAATTCAAATTTCTTTAAGAACCAATAGTCTTTGTGTATCTTTTTGGTATTCTTTCTAGATTATTAATTTCTCCGCACTTATATGGGTTCTATATCTGCAACCCATAATCTAGGTAGGGTCTTACATACAATTTGCACAATGGTAACCTGAGCTTCATGGATTTATTTATGAAACATCTGTTGATATTCTTGATCATGTAATTTGCTTTTGACAGCACGTGGGATCTGTGTTTACTAAAATTTAAATTATCGTCAATAAATATCTCACAATCCTTTTCACGTTTGACATTTTGTAGAATTGACTCATTTAACATATAAGACTAAGAAATATTATTAAACCCCAGGTGCATACTAACACATTTGCCTACACTAAATGGTATCTTATTCTTAGCTGCCCAGTTCTTAATCAGTTTTAAGTCCCCCATCATATCTAACTGTTGGTCATATGTTGCGACAGAACCTCCCAACTTAATGTCATCAGCAATATTGATAAGCTCGTTCTTAATATTTGCTTGTATATCACTAACAAAAATTGAAAACAGCGCTGGTCCCAACACCGACCCCTGTGGAACACCACTCAACACTACAGTTGGCGATGAACTTTCTCCTAGTACTCTTACCATCTGATATCTACCTAGTAGCCAGTTCTTTGTCCAGTTAACTATCCTGCTAGCTATCCCTAATTTTATCATTTTACTGATTAGGTTATGATGTGGAACTTTATCAAATGCATTTTGAAAGTCTAAAAATATCACATCGACAGGAACATGTTCACCTAGCAATTTTTTTTATTTTTCCATAGAAGCAAAGACAATTAGTTGTGCATCCTCTGTTCTTTTTAAATCCATGTTGTTTGTTATCATTTAACCTAATACTGGCCATATTTTCTTCCAGTTTTGTTTTCAGGAAGCTCTCAGCTAATTTACAAACAATAGAGGTCAAACTGACCAGTCTATAATTAGATGCCTCCATTCTATCACCTTTTTTGAAAAATGGTATCACCATAGCAGTTCTCCAATCTTCTAGTATGTTCCCTGATTCAAAGGAGCTATTTAAGATCTTAACAAGGGGTGAAGCAACAAATTCACATAGCTCCTTTAGTAATCTAGGAGTAAGCTGATCTTGGTCTGCTGATTTGTGAATTTTTAATTTTGAAATAAGACTTTGTAGAGTTGCTAAGGTGATTTTGAGATCCAATTTTGTATCAATATTGTCGCTTATATCTGATTTCTTTATTTGATCATTGGGCTCAAACACTGTCCCATAATACCTACTAAAGACTTCAGCCACATCTTTAGGTCCAGTAATAACTTTCTCTCCCTCCTTTAACAGCCCTATTTGATTTTTATTGCCTTTTAATCCTGCGTGGATTTTTGTGCCATTTCCAGTCTCCAGCGTAACCCACAGTGTCATGTCAGGCAGCTAAGGTGGCATCCTCTAGGGCTAGCAGGAGGGGAGGAATAACTATAGGTAGAGTATAAGGCAGTTCTAAGAAATCTACTAAGTTCTTAGTAATATCCTGCTCCACTGCATCAAACCCATTGCAGATTGGAGCTCCTGTATCACTGTTATAAAGGAGGGGTCTTCAGGGGGAGACCTGGGGGTGTAAACCACTGAGTCTTCACTCCCAGTAGAAATTGTGGAACTAGTTCTCTCATAGGTGTCCACAAATTCCTCTCCCTCATCCAGAATAAGATCTGGATTATATTCCTGGTTCTCACTAATGTGGTTTGGAGTATGCAATCAGGGTGTTTTCCAGTCTTTGATCCTCCCAATTCTCTGCCACTCTATCCTTCCCCGCTGGAATGCCGGTGTTTGGGACAATGTCCCTGATGTGCACATGTGTTGGCACACTCACATGATATGCAGCATGACAAATCCTTCTCTCCCCATATCCTGCGTGCCCTACCACCCACACAACTGCAAGTGGCAGTACTACAGTGGGATGTGGCACCCTTCCCCTGGGAGAAGGAGGCCATCCTGTGGGATGTTCAAGCCTCCTCTCTCCCAACCAGCCCTCAATGATCCAGGCTCATGCCTGAACTCAGGTTGATGGGGTCCTGAGCAGTAGCTCTACCACTGTGCCGATAGGCTGTCAAGTTTAGATGGTGACTGCTCTGGAGAAGACACACAAACACACACACCCCACCAGAAATGACTTCTAAAAAGTAATTGCTTTCAGAATAAAGAACAAGCATTTGTCAATGCCGAATGTTTCCTTGCATGGTTTATGTGGCAGGTGTGTATTGTGTTACTTGAACTTCTCGTGGGAGGAAAAGGCTGCCTGAAGTATGTTTGACAAGCTGGTATATTTTGGACAGCATTTGAATAGAGAAGCTCGGATAAAAAGAAAGCCATGTTAAAAATGTGGGACGCATCGCTGGTCCGGTGGTGCTGAGGGTTAAGGGTCTGGACGCCACACCTCGTGCCATGCTGTGACATGTGTTCAGGAGCAAGTGAGTGCTGCTGGGGGTCAACAGGGGAGGAGAAGGATCAAATGTTCCAAGGACAGCTCTCCTTTTCCAGGGAGAGGGACAACCAGTTGTTGGTGCATGCCTGGCCCCTAACGACGGCTGGGGGCTGGCACACCGATGCTGCAGAGATTGGGTCAGAGGCAGGGCAGATGCCTGAGGGAGTGTGGACACATGAGCGTGTGTGTCACCATCACCAGCGTCCTTGCACACCGCACCCCTGAAGGGGACAAACCGGGAGGAAAAAGGTCACTATGGATGACGGAGGGAATTCACTGGTCCCAACCCCAAATACTCACCATGCCAATCCCTGTTCTGGATCTAATGATGGTGGGGCTGAGTGAGCCCCCCCCACTGGCCCCACCAGGGGGAAAGCCCTGGTGGTAGGTGGTCAGCATCGACTGGTGGATGTGAGGGATGGGGCTGGGGCTCCCTCCAGATAGGGAGAGCCTTGGAGCAGGAGTACAAATAAGTTAAAAAAATGTGGGGTGCAAATATATATGATTTCTACAGTTACTATCATGCATATCAAAATTGCAACAAGTGGGCATAACTTTGTCTGGTGGGAGGAAAAGGCTGTCTGAACTATGTTTTGACAAGCTGTTATGTTTTGGACAGCATGTGAATACAGAAGCTTTGGTAATAAGAAGGCTATGTTGAAAATGTGGGGTGCATCACCGGACCGATGGTGCTGAGGGTTGAGGCACTGGATGCCACACATTGCGCCACACTGTCGACCCATGTTTGGGAGCAAGTGCAGGCTGCTGGGGGTAAGCAGGGGAGGAAAAGAATCAAGGGTCCCAGGGACAGTTGTCCTTCTCTGGGGAGAGATGCGACTAGTTGTTGGTGCACGCCTGGCCCCTAGCGGCACTGGGGGCTGGCATATCGGTGCCTGAGACATCTGGTCAGAGGCACAGCAAACACCTGATGGGGTGCATGCACAGGAGCATGCACAGTACCATCACTGGTGTCCTTGCATAATCTGCCCCTGAAGGGGAGAAACCAGGAGTAAAACAGCTCACGGCGGATTATCCTTCTGGGGATCTACTTAAGTGGTTTATATCATATTTGACTGATCAATCTCAAAGACAGCAGTTACAAAATCATCTTTCAAACCCCCGAGTCATCAAAAGGGGGGTCCCACAGGGGTCCATTTTGGGACCCTTGTTATTTCTGATTTTTAACAACGATTTACGATCAGTAATACAGCATACAAACATAAGGATGTATGCAGATGACAGTTTTACTGGCCTCTGAAAAAAACCTGGTGTATCTCCAGAGAAACCTACAGGCTGACTTTAATAAGGTACAGGAGTGGTTCACCGGGTCAAAACTGATAATGAATGTAAATAAAACCAAATTTATGTCTTTTGGTACTAGTAGACTACAGGAGTTCACGGATGTACAGATCACATCATTGAATCAAACACTAATAGAACAAGTTTCTGAATATAGCTACTTGGGAATAAATATCGATTCCTCACTAACTTTTAAGAACCATATAGAGTCTACTATCATCAAAACACATAAAAAGTTAGGAGCTTTAAAGAGAATATCAAGGTGTTTTAGGTTGCAAGACAGGACATTGATTGCAGAACAGCTCATACTTCCAGTGATCAGATATGGAGAGATTATTTATAGGACTACTACTAAACAACTTTCAAATAAATTAGATAAACTACAGTATAGGGTGGCAAGATATGTTTTATGTTGTAGTTTTAGAACTCATCACTGTGATTTGTTAATGAGGTTAAATTGGTTATCTCTTGATTTGGAATACAGAAAGAGTTGGTCCTTATTTATTCATAAATATAGGACAATTCATTTAACCCATAATATAGCCAAATTATTAGCAGACAGGGATTCTGCACTCAGGAAACATTCAGTAAGGGAACTATATCAAAACAGAATTGATGCAGACAAACGTAAAAATAAATTTGGGGATAGAACATTAGCATCTCAAGCATCAGTAATTTGGAATGCTCTCCCTCCTTTACTGCGGTCTGAGAAAACTGCTAAAAAATGTTTGAAAGGGTTAAAAGTGTATTATGTATATTCGTGTGTCTGTGTTTAATATTGATTTTTATTGTCTTTGTTAAACGGTTTTTAAAATTTCGTAAATTGTGTATTTATGTATAATTTGTATTACATTGTTTGTTATTGATGTGAATATGTGGAACTTGGATTACTTGCACAGGACTGTCTTGAAAACTGGATTGTGTTATCCAAATGACATGTATTATTTCTGTATAAAAATAAATTTTTTACTACTACTACTACTACATGATGGAGGGAGCTTGCAGGTCCCGGCCCCAAATAGTCATGGCATCGACCCCTGTACTGGAACTTGTGTTGGTGGGGGTTGGCATTGGCTGGTGGAGATTGGGGGCAGGGCCGGGGCTCCCTCCAGACAGAGAGGGCCATACAGCAGGAGTACAAATAACAAAAAAAAAATGCGGGGTGCAAATATTTAAGATTTACGCAGTTACTAGCTTGCATACCAAAATTGCAGCAATAATTGAGCATAACTTTGTCATATTTTGACTGTATTTGTTGAACATAGTCTTCTTATCACCCACCTCATGAACCCATTTGGTGAAAATTGTCAAATCCATGAGAAAACAGCATTTGAAGCTACAGGTGCAAAAACACAATATGGACAGGATGTAAAACATGACAGCTGTAGTGGTCAGGATGTGGTGTGATAAAAAGGCTATATTGAAAACTTGGAGTGAAAATATTGCAAACTACCAGTTACACATGTGAGTAGAACATTTTGAATGACCAGGTGTATCTTGGTCATTTTTTGGAGTTGTTTCACCAAGTTTTCAATATGGCCTTTTTGGGACCCCACCTCATGAAGAGTGCCACTGTCATTTTGTTCACTCATCCTGAAAGGTTATTTCAAAGAGCAACTGCGCCATTCTGCGCCACAGGTGCGAAAACATGTTTTGGGGAGGATGTGAAAAATCACAGCTGTACTGTTCATAAGGATGTGAAAAAGGGCAATGTTGAAAATCTGGAGTGTAAATATTAAAAATTGACAACGTTAGGAGGGTGCATAGAAACTGTGCAATGCACACTCATAACACAATAATTTTTTGGAATTTTTTTCACCAGATTTGCAACATAGGCTTTTTGAGACCCCAACTAATGAAACAGTGGCACTGTCATTTTGTTAATCAGTTCCAAAAGGTGATTCCGCACTGTGACTGCTAAATCTCCTTTCGGGACCGAGAAATGAAATGACAGTGATAGTGTTCATGAAGCGGGGTCCCAAGAACCCCATATTGAAAATTTGGGGCCAAAATCTAAAAATTGCTGAGATGTCAACCTGTGTTGAAACTCCCCATTGACTGCCGTTGTATGGGCTTACTGTGATTTTCTCAGTTCCAGGTTCGGTTTTGAAGAGTGCAGATATGTTCCCTGTCCACAGATCGCAGCTGCCAACCTCTGGAGGCAAGTATAAGCTGAGGAGTGCAAGGAGGTAGGGTGTGCAGAGGGTGGGTGGGATGGGAGGGGGACCGGGAGATGACGAGGGACCATTTTATGTTTTGGGTTAATTTTAAACAAAGACCTTGGGGCACACTGGGGTGGGCTCCCAGTGTGCCACATGAGTTGGGGGGGGTTCATGTTGCCAACAGGGGGATTGGCCACCCTGCTGTCAGCACAGGGCTGGGGAAGGAGGGAGCAGGGAGTGTGAGGGATTTATTTTCAGCCAGAGGGTTGGCCAGGGACATACCCTCCAACATTTGACAGATGAAAATAGGTACACTTGTGTTGCGTTAAGTGAGCAAGCAGCTCATGGTCGGGTGGTGCGTGAGTGAGCAGCTCACATAAGCATTTGGCCATAGTTAAAATAAAACACCAAGCAATTTTTAACTGAACTTTACTTCAGCATGTAAACTTATGTATTGGTATACACACATTTGTATCAGTTCTGTAGGTTGGGGGCTACCTAGGCCCCCATAAGCTATAGGGTTTTAAATACTTTGTGCTGCATTTTAGGGGTTATGACAGATTTTAACACAATTCATTTTGGGCTAGGCATTTTGTCATGCATCATGTTCCTGGGATGGCCTTTTAATGTTTTTGTTTACGTTACACACAACCATCTCAGCAGTCCCCAAATCACTATACCCCAACATTCAATCAGTTTACTTACAAACAAAACCCTCCCTTACACTTGTCTCAGCATTCTCTCCTTGACTAGGACAACGTATTTCTTCAAATTACCACACTCAGACTCTCACCCATCTCAAAAATCCTTCCTCAATCACAGGTTGTCCCCCTGCTCCTGTGTTTTCTTTTTTTTTTTTTGATTTAATGTACTTTATTAACATTTTAACAATACATTCAAAGAACATACAGCGATGAAAACTGAGCAGGGTTAATATACTACCCCACCCAACACCCACCCCAAGTCTGCGCTCATATAAACATCTAACTTGTTGATCCGGAGTATATGTCCATTGTTATATAATAAAGAGGATGACCTTGCTTCACCAGCTCGATAAAAACTATTAGAACTTCAGTAGTATTAACAGGTACAAAAGGGGCTCCCAGATACATACATAGATACATACATACATAGACAGTGTCGGCAGATAAGGGCCTATGGCCCACCCAGTCTGCCCATTTAAGTTTGTAAGTTCAGTTTATGTTTTCCAGGAAGTCTGTTGCCCCTTACCCCTGACCTCCAGAATTCCTTTATGTCTATCCCATGCATTCTTATCTTTTTGAAAAGATGATATACATGCCACAAATTTGCTATATGCCCTTCTACCTGGATTGCCAGTAATATTTCACGGTACTATTCAACAATAGTTGGGAGGGATTCATCCTTCCAGTGTCGTAGCATAACTAATTGTGCCACAGTTGATATTAAGGTTATATGCGCCTTACATATTTGGGGCGTACTCGATGGAAAGATCGCCAGCAGACAACATTCCGGTGTGAAGAGAGGATTCAGTCCCAGTATAGGGTCCAAAACCCTCTGTATCACACTCCAGAACTTCTGAGTATGCGGGCACAGCCACAACATATGATACAACGACCCAGAAACCGAACAACCTTTGGGACAACTAGGGGAGGGGATATAACCCATGTTATTCAATTTATCCGGAGAATAGTAAATATTATGCAGAACATTAAACTTAATTAACCCGAGTCTATCCTGTTTAATATTTTTATAGGAGGTACATGCTTTCTCCCAATAATCGGTGTCCACGGGCAGGGATAGCTCCTGCACCCAACAATAACAAGCCCCTTCAGGGAGAGATGTGTCTAGGCCTTGAAGGTGTTTATAAATTTTAGAGACAGCATGGGATTGATCTGCATTCTGAAGGGTCTTGAAGAGACCGTCGGGCAACTGTGTTGCCCATTCTTGATTACCTTTAAATGCGTATATAACCGCTTTAATTTGCAGGTATTTAAAAAATTCCTGGGGTCTCAGTTGACGGTGACTCTGCAACACCTGGACGGTGCTACCTCTGTATCCTGGAGGACATCCTCCAGCTTACAGTGCTTAAGTTGAGGACAGAACGAGGGTGGTATAGGATGCCGTCCGATCTGGAAGTGCCAGTTGTTAAAAGTGGTTGGGCTCGAGAGGTGGACCAGTTTTCTGAAAAATATAGCTGCATTTGTCGAAGAGCTTTCAGGGACCAAGCAATTGGAGTTGTTTTGAACAGGCCGGGAAGACGGGAAGGTTTACAGAAGACCAGGGCATATAGAGTACTTCCCATGCTTCGTGCTAATCTACATTCAATATCGAGCCAAATTGGGACATATGAATGCTCCTCACAGGGTAAGCCTGCCTTAACCCAGTGAGCTATCTTACTTAGGTGTTGGGCCCCATAATATAGAAAGAGGGAAGGGAGGGCAAGGCCGCCTTTAAATTTAGGTGCAGTTAGTTTCAGGTATGCCCTTCTCACTGTCTTACCCTTCCATAAAAATTTATTGAACACTTTGTGTATGTGTGAAAACCAAGATTAGGGCAGAAAACTGCCCATCATATTTACGGGTATAGCAGTCTTGGTAAGACATTCGTTTTGAGAATATTTACCCGACCCCAAAGTGACAACGGGAGGGCACTCCACCTCTCTAAATCAGACTGCACCAAATGCACAAGACTGGACAAATTAAGGTTGACTATCAGGGAGGCACTCTTGGCTATTTTAATTCCCAGGTATGTCAGGGCCCTGGATTCCCATGACAGTCCCATGGAGGTACATGCTCCTTTTGTACAGAGGTGATTTAATAGAAATACTTTTGTTTTGGAGAGGTTCAGCTTATAGGATGATACCACTGAGAATTTATTCAACTCCTCCAGCAAAACTGGTAGTGAATTCTCAAAATCCTCTAAGTGTAACAGCAGATCATCAGCATATGCCGATATCACATACCTCTCCCCTTGGATTGGGATACCCTTCAGCAAGGGAGAAGCTACAAATTTACGTATCAAGGGCTCCAAATAACAATTGAACAGGAGTAGGGAGAGTGGGCATCCTTGACGGGTGCCCCTCTCGAGAGTAAATGGCTCAGACATATAGCTGTTGCACCAGACCCTAGCCCTTGGGGAGGAGTATAATACTTTGACCCACTGTACAAAGCTATTGGGCATTCCAAATTGTCGAAGGGTCATGAACAGGAAGCACCAAAACACCCGGTCAAAGGCTTTTTCTGCATCGAGGGATACCAGAACCGCAGGGGACTCAGCATCCCTCGAGGCCGACATTAAGTATGCTAGCTTCCTCATGTGGTCTGCCGAGACATGACCTTGCATAAAGCCGACCTGTTCCTTGCCAATAATCCCTCCAATAACTGAGACCAACCGGTTAGCTAATATTTTAGCAAGAATTTTAACATCTGAGTTAATAAGTGATGTAGGCCGGTAGCTCCAAGGACATAGTTGGATCCTTGTCCGACTTCGGAATTAGGGTAATCCAAGCCGTCAAAAACTGGGGATCCTTTATTCCCTTTCGAAACCATAGGTTAAATAAGTCCTTTAACAGTGAGGTCAATTGAGAAGAGCAACTTTTAAAAAGGTTATTGGGTAGCCCGTCCGGCCCGGGGGCTTTATCCAGTGGCAGCTGCCTAATGGCCTGTTCTACTTCAGATAGGGTGATAGAAGCCCCTAAGTTCTCTGCCTCCCGAGGGGATAGAGTGGGAAGGTTGACCGAATGTAAATAAGTTAGGATCTCCTGATCCGTCGCCCCAATTGAGTCTGCTGAGGAATAAAGGGTCTTATAAAATTCCCCGAAAATATTAGTAATGTCTTGGGGGTGAGAAACTATGTTATTATTTGCAGGGGATCTTAACCCCACAATAAATTTGGACATTTCCACTTGTCTTAATCTTAAGGCAAGGAGCTTCCCTGCCCTCTCCCCTGCCTCTAGGTACCTTACTTTGGTACGTTGAATAGCCAACTCTGCTTTTTGTGCTATCTGGTCGTAATAATTTGACCGCAGTTGCTGGAGCCTTGCCCAGTCCTGCATGGGGGACCTACTGCTTAGTCAGTTTTCCAGCTGCTGGATATCGCCCATTAATTGATCCAGTGTACATTTATCCCTCTGAGCTTGGGTAGCCGAAATACGTATAAACTCTCCCCGCATGGCACATTTAAGAGCTGCCCGTACTGAATCAACTCTATCGACTGTCCCCAAATTAGTATTGATAAAATTTGTTATAAATTCCTGAATATGTTTCAATGTTTCGGTACATTTGAGGAGTTGAGTATTCAGACACCACCGTTTCCCTTCCCTACGTCCCGAACCCAACATGTAGGTTACCCCCACTGGGGAGTGATCCAACAGCACCCTTGGGAAGATAGGTGCATCTACCACTCCCGAAGGACCAGAGGCACTTACTAACCAAAAATCAGTCCTGGAAAGAGTGGCGTGTGGTAGGGAGTAGTAGGTGTATTGCTGCTCCAAGGGGTTGAGAGTCCACCACACATCAACAATGCCTACCCCGGACATAAGTTCCTTTAGGGCCCTCTGTGCAGGTGACAGCCCCACTCTTCTATGATCTGAGCGATCGATCTCAGAATTAAGGACTAGATTCCAGTCTCCACCCAGGAATGTTAGGAGGGTGGGATTGGAGACTAGTAAGGGTGTTAGCTGACTGAAAAACAGAGGGTAATCTGTATTAGGGCCATATATTGATGCCAGTATTATCGGATGGGACTCTAATCTACCCTGTACTATAATGTAACGCCCTCCCGTATCCCACCATTCCCTACACATGGTAAATGGCACAGTTTTAGCCACCAATATGATGGTGCCATTACATTTAGTAGAGTTACAAGCACCAACACCTGACCCACCCAACTTCTCTTAAAAGGAGATGTTATCCTCAAGAGGTGCTTCTCTGTAAACAGGCAATCTCGCTCGCAGCTGAGAGAGAGATGCTTAAAATCAAGATCCGCTTTTTTGCTTTGGGCCCCTTTAATGTTCCAACTTATAAAATTGTAAGACCCACTCATCCTCTGTCATGATCCCTGTTTGTCAGATTGGCCTAAGATATATACTATTAAGGAGAACCCCAATGATAAGCGCAGACTCGACCCTACCCCAAAACCCCACAGCAACAAGAACATTGCAATTAGTACTGAGGAGATAATCCCTCCCACTCTCCCCAACTTTAACAACCCAGTAATACTGAGGAGAAAACTCTCTCCTCTGGAAAAAGATAACAAGAGAACCCCCCCCCCCCAACACTATTCCGATGCATCAGTCACCCCGATTCTAACAAAATCGAACTCCAACTATATAGTATGCGCTAATTATTACTCTCACTACTCAGTTCTGGCAGCTCCCTCCCCCCTGTTTTTAGGTTTAATACTCGTGATAGATTGCCTTCCCTTCTTTTACTCCATATGCAAAAAAAAAAAGAATTTATTTTAACAATCAAATGCACAGCATATAGCCCCGCTATACAATCAGGATTCTGTCTTTAAAAGCCATGCCAATCAAGCCAATATAACCTTTGGAGCTATCAAAACTATAAAATAAAAGATTATTAGTGTCCTCCGATTGCCCTCTGTCCATGAATTGCTGTCCTTCAAAAGTTCCAGGACTCCACTTTGTATGGTCACTGAGTGGCAGAGTGCAGATTAATTACAGAAACAGCCATATCAGTAAAGCACATCTCCATCCTTCCTTCTCTCTGGATCTTATTCATTTGAAGAGATCTGGAAAATGCACTTGGAGATCTTCCGCCGCTTGTTTAGGAGAGTCACATACTACCCATTTGTCCTTGGATTTAACATGTAGGATTGCAGGATATTTCATTCGAAAGGGCACTCCTGCAGCTATCAAATGAGACACCAGAGGGTGAAAATTCTGCCTCTTGAGCCGAACTGACTGTGGCAGATCCTGAGCCAGCCTTAGTTTACTCCCCTCCCATTGAATCTCTTGCACTTCTCTGACCTTGCTTAGGATGTGCATTTTGTCGAGATAATTTAAAAACTTAAATATCAGAGGTCTGGGTGAAGCACCAGGTAATGGAGGGGGACACAGGGAGTGATGTGCTCTCTCTACCACATACACTCCATTATTCGGGGAGGGACCCGCAATCTTCTCGAAAAACCTTTGCACAAATAAGACAGGATTAGGGCCCTCCTGCCTCTCTGGCAATCCGAAAAGAAACAGGTTGTTGCACCGACTGCGCTCTTCTAGATCTTCTAATTTATCCTCTAACTTTCTTAATTTTTGTCTCATCGAAGAAGAGTCCAATTCCGATTTGTCCCTCCATTTCTCTACCGATACTAAACGAGCATCCATATCCCCGACTTGAGTGGAGAGCGGGTGCAAATTGGCTTTAATTTGTTGCACTTCGCTTGAGATGGTGGCTATTGACTCCTTTAAGGGCAGCATGATTTCCAAGAATTTCTCCTCGTCACGCCATGGAGTCACAAGGAGAGGTAACGGCAAGTGCCTGTGCCTTAGGCCTCTTCGCGGCCTTGTCCTTTTCGGGTGAGGATGGGGGCGTATGCCGTGGGGGGACCTTCCGCATCTCTACCTCCATTCATTTATTGCTCCTCAATATTGTATACGGCTTTTCCACTGCAGTACTTCCAAAATTAAGTAACCGGAGTTGGCGATTTTACTTGCGATAACGGAGAGTGAGGAGGGAGCGCGACCGTCCGCTAAGCAGCCATCACGTGACCTCCGTGTTTTTTCAACAAATTATCTTCCCCATGTCAGAAGTCCTTCCCTCTCAGGACCCAGACACTGATTTTTGTTAGACATAATACCCTCCATGCACTGTCACTTGTAATGCATCAAAGAAGGACTATAGGTGTTTGATTTCTGTGAGCCAAATAAAAAATGCATTTACAATGTTCCCTACCCAAGCTATGTATAAATGTTTATTTCTCATTTATTTGTGCTTGGATTTGTCATGCCAGCAAGCCCTACCAGATCTGTTTACAGTTATGTGGTCACCCTGAGCGGCAGCTGGCTTCAGACAGTCTTGCACTCCCTTTAAAGAAGGGAACTCAGATTAGTGCAGGGAATGGGGGGAAGACATTTTTTAGATATGTCAGGGAGAAAAGAAAGTGCAGGGACAGTATAGTGAGAATAAAAAGGGGGGGATGAGTGGGTGGAAAAGGGGAAGGAACAAGCGGAAGCACCAAATGAGTACTTCTGCTCAGTGTTTACAAGGGAGAAAGGGGGTCCATTACCACCCTGATCAGGAGTGAGGGGGGATGGGGGAGTGAGGTAATGGATGGCAGGATAGAGGGGGTCAGAGTTTTGGAAGGGTTGAGGGCACTGAAGGTGAATAAAGCACCAGGGCCAGATGGTATCCACCCCAGGGTGCTGCAGGAGATGGCAGAGGTTCTAGTGGAACCACTGGCGGACCTGTTCAGTACCTCCCTTGAAATGGGGGAGGTGCCTCAGGACTGGAGGATGGCCAATGTGGTACTGTTACATAAAAGCAGTCCAAGGGATGAGCCAGGGAACTATAGGCCAGTCAGTCTGATGTTCATAGTGGGAAAGCTCATGGAGATGATACTAAAGGACAGGCTGGTGGCATTTCTGGAGGGCAATAACCTGCAGGATGGGAGGCAGCATGGGTTAATCTCAGGGAGATCCTGCCAAACCAATCTTACACAGTACTATGACTAAGTGATGAGGGAGCTGGATGGGGGCCATGCTGTGGATGTGCTGCACTTGGATTTCAGCAAGGCCTTCAATTCAGTGCCTCATGGGTGACTTGGGGTGAAGTTGGCCGGGGCTGGGGCAGGGGTGGGGATAACGATGGCATGTTTGATCTCAGACTGGCTACAGGGTAGGTTACAGAGAGCAGTGGTGGTGGGGAAGTCTTGAAGCCTAGACCTGTGATGAGTGGGGTGCTGCAGGGCTCTGTGCTGGGTCCGGCACTGTTTGGGCTATTCATCTCAGACATTGTGCATGGGGTGGGGAGCAGGATTAGCCTGTTCACTGATGACACCAAAATGGGTGCAGTAGTAGATGAAGAAGAGGGATGGATACAACTACAGAGGGACTTGACCAAGCTGGAGGAATGGTCTGGGAAGTGGCAGCTGGCGTTCAACACAAAGAAATGCAAGGTGTTGCATTTTGGGGCTAGGAACCCAAGGAGAGCATACTGGCTAGGGGGGATCAGGCTGGGGAGTACTGAGGAGGAAAAGAACCTGGGGGTATTGATAACAGTAAGCATGAACAATATTGCCCAGTGCTGGAAAGTGGTGGTGAAAGCAAACAAGATGCCAGGGTGCATAGCACAGGGATTCACATCCAGGCACAGGGAGGTGATCCTGCCCCTGTACAGGGCTCTGGTCATGTCACACTTGGAGTACTGTGCGCAGTTCTGGAGGCCGTACCTGAGGTGGGACATCAAGCTGCTGGAGGGAGTGCAGAGGAGGGTGACAAGGATGACTCAGGGGATGGAGGGAATGGACTACGAGATGAGGCTAAAGAAACTGAATGTGCATACACTGAAGGAGAGATGGGAGAGGGGGACATGATTGAGACCTTCAAGTACCTGAAGGGTATCAACAAGGGGGGGGCAGAGGGGGTGTTGAAACTAAGGAGTGGGAAGGGAAACTAGGGGCATGGGCTAAGAATAGAGGGAAGGAGATTCAGGGAGGGAGATGAGGAGGCATTACTTCACAGAGAGAGTAGTTGCAAGGTGAAATGTACTACCAGAAGGGGTGATAACAAGCAAAATGTGGCTGGCTTTAAGAATGCTTGGGACAGGAGTGCAGGGGTGGGTAGGGTGGGTGAGGGGTGTGAGGCTTGGCCAGCTGGTTATGATTGTTGTATGATATTTGTAATATAAAAATATAGTATGTGAGCTTGTATTTCCATGGGTCCCCCCCCCCCAGGTTTCAGTGAAGCTACAGGATAGGTAAACTGACCAGGAGATCTCTGTAATGTAATTAACTTCCTTGAGAAATTGCATTTTATGGCCTTTTTGTAACCTCATGCTTTGAAGTTGAGAAACTAAAATATACATTTTATTACAAGACAGAATATCATTTAGCTGATTCCTGTTGGCTATATCACACCTAGGTGATGGACTGCAGGGTTTTAAACCTCAAAGGAACTGGGGGATCAAAGATTCATAATTTGGGAAATATGTTTTTGATGATGTCACCTTATTTAATATAGCTCCTAATAGGACATCATGTTTGTATTATTTTATATTCTAAAGGGAGGAGCTAGATGACTCACAGAAGGGGTGTGGAGAGACAGAGTTAAATTAATACATGTGTCTGAACTGTTTAAGTGATATACCATCTTGGGACTCTAAAGAGACACAGCTCTCTGATTTAACTTTATAGGCACTTACAGAGGTAATACACTAGATAGAAAAGGTCTAAATGTATTGTGGTAGGAGTTTATGTTTTGTACTTTTCCCTTATTCATTTATGTGATTGTGAGCTCTTTGATATATTGTTCTGTGTTTACATTTTTTCATATTTTTATCATCTTTTAGTAAAGTACCTTTTAAATTCTATGTTTATTGCATATTAACATAATCATATAGTACTCTCTTGCAAGGCATAGGATAAAAATAAAAAGAACAGTTATACATCCAATGCAAAAGGTTTTGTTAGCCTATATAATCTGGTTCAGGAAGAGGGGGTATACTCTGCTATTAAGCATGCATTGAAATGATATAGTCCAGTATAAGCTGCACCCCACATAGACTTTTGGTGGTCAGACCCATAGTAATTAAAACTGTACATGCAACACAACACTAAGTGTTGATATGACCCCATCACCCAAAGAGAAAAAGTAAATACAATTTTGTAGCACTTGTAACTGTAGTACACAAATCCAGAACTTTACACTATTAATCTGAGCCATACTAGCCTAAAAGGAATGTTCAACGTATGGAATTTTATTCCTTTAATGGGCATAACGCTAACTGGGTACTAATGTCTTTGGAGAACAAAAATGTAAGCGAAAACATTACTGCTGTCCGTCCCCAGTTCAGGTCTCTTCCTCAGATTCTTCTCGGACATTGAATTCCTTGGCTATTTATTTATTTTTATTTATTTATTTATTGAATAGAATCGGAATTACAATCCTTTGAGTCACAGACTCTTTTGCAAAGGCTCCACATCAGATACAGGGGGTGGAGGGTAAACAAGTACAGGAATATACATACAGGAAAGCATTCTTGACAATACAGTACTAGAGACACAGTCCAGGCATTGACTTAGATAAAAACTGTTGACAGACATAGGCAGCAGTCTGTAGGTCACTTGAATAGAAAAGACACGAAGGCAATAGAAAAGACATGAAGGCAATGCCTATTTGTGGGATCTAGAGAGACCCTGTGTCGGAGGAAGGAGGGTACGGGGAAAACAAGCATTGGGCAGGGTTAGCCACAATCACAAATGGCAGATTCAAGAAGTTGAGTTTTGAGGCCTGCTTTGAAATGGTAGATGCTATGGGTCAGAGAGAGTGGCAGAGGTAACGTATTGAGCCAAAGTGGGGCACGGTAGTAGAAGGATCTTTGGCCAAGGGATGTTCTACAGCGGGGAATAAGAAATGAGGGGTTGGCAGTGAGCCTTGCATTGCGTCTGATGGGGCAGTGCTGATGGGGGAGGGAAGGCAGCCGGGGCTTGCTGGAGATGTATCTTTTGCGAGGATGCAGGTGTGGTACTTAGCCTTTGTTGGAAGTTAAGCCAACCAGCTAGAGCATAGAGCTCACAGGTATGGATAAGTCTGTCGCTGCTAGTGACTAGGCGGCAGGCTTTATTCATGGCAATGTTAATGTAACGTAGTGTGGTGGGTTCTGCCGAGCCATAGATCACAATCCCGTAGTCAATTAGGGAGAGGATTGTGGAGGAGACTGCAAGCTGCATGGCCTGTGCGGGTAAGCAGTGTTTCAGTCTGTAGAGGATACCTACTCTGGCATTGATAGTGGAAGCGAGGAGTTGAACGTGACTATGGTAGGAGAGGGAGGTGTCTAATGTGATGTCCAGATATTTAAAACTATTAACTTGTTCAAGAGAGGAGCCTTGTGTGTTTTTGATTAGGAGCGCAGCCTGACTGTGAGACCCATTGCTTCAGTCTTTCTACCCGCTTCGAGAGGGTCTATATATTGAAAGTTTTACCCTTACAATGATGCGGAGACTAAGCCGGCATCAGTAAGCGAGTGTGTCACCCAAGAGACCGGAGTTTCAGTACCGAACCGCATCAAACTTTTTCATTCTGGTCCTCATCGCATATGAAAGGTCAGGAAACAAATGAATAGTGGCACCATCATAATTCAGGCGTTCAGTAGATCTGGCTGCTTGAAGAAGTAAATCCCTGATAACAGGACTGGCGGTTACAAGCAAAACCGTTCGGGGAGCATCTGTCTGGGGCCCTGCTGCACGTGGGGTAATTCTATATGCTTTATGCAGATGACCGTCTATTGCCTCGGGTCTGATCTGTAATGCAGCAGGAAGCCAAGATTGTAGAAACCTCAGCAAATTATCTTCTTCACTTCCCTCTGGGAGTCCGACTAACTGAACATGAGAGGCCCTATTCACGTTCTCCAATGCCTCCAGTCAATACCTTAACTGCGCATTCTCTTGCACCAGCTTCATCGTGGTATTCAGGGCTTGTGTGGCAACCTTTTCTGCCGAAGCAGCTGTTTGAGACGCTGCTTCTAATTTTACTTCTTGATCACTGAAGTGCTGTAGGATTGACTCGACTTTCTGGTCGATTGCTTGGATCGAAATTTGTATTGCTCTCCACGGAGGTTCAGGCCCAGTCAGCGGCAACGTGGATAGGGCAGTGACCTGCGTGTCCACTTGTGAAGAGTTTTTATTACCGCTCCCACCTGCCTTCTGCAAACGCCCCATTATAATGTTCGGCACCAATCTCCTCTAAAAACAGCCCTCTTTCCAGCTGTATTCTTGGAATCAAGATTACTTGATGCTAGGACTGCAAAATTTCACTTTAAAGTTCAAAAAACTTGGAGCTCAGTTAAAGTGCATCTAGTCTGTAGGTGTGCTCCACAGCATCCCCCCCCCCCCCGTAAAGTACCTTTTATTTAAAATACTGCCTGGGTGTCTGCCAGTTCCTTTTGCATGCGATGTAGAGAGGGTTAAGTCTGACAAAACAGTTCAACAGCTTGGTGGTGTTACTGAGCTTGAGTAAAAAGGTAAGACTATACCCAAGGTCTCTATAGAGTTAAAAGGGTTCATTTTGGAAGCCTGGCTGGGTGTCCCTGGTGAAAGATTGTACCACAATCCCCGAAGATGGTACATATCTGAGCCTGTACATTGGGTATGCTAGCATAATGTTCACAGTTTGAATCCCCTCAGAACTTGAGACTAAAGGTGATTTGGACCCAAAAGCAGACAGGAGAGGGTTACCCTGTTCACACTATTGTGCTCAGAAGTTGGCATGGTGGGAGCAGAGGGCCTGACCTGCTGAGTGCGTTTGTGACAAAGGGGGACAACAATGAGAGGTCAAGGGGGATGAGGAGGGGGAAGGGGCAGCTGCCTGTTAGGGTGCTAGCTGCACAATCGAGCAGACTTTGATAGACCAGTAGGTCTGTTCTGCTGCCACCTTCATATGTTCATATCTTTGTAAGCCAGCTGCTTTAAAACTGTAGCGTGATCTGATCAGAAAGTGGTGAAAAGTGAAAGTCGACAGCTGTGAAACTGAAAGCTGCCTGCAAGGCAGAAATGCCCACGGAATGCAAATCTTTATAATTTTAAAATAGTGACTGCTGCTGTTTTGTCTCATTTTTTATTTCCCTTTTCCAAATTCACCCACTCAGACAACAAACTGACCACAGATCTAAATCACATCAGACAGCAACATGCGAACCTCAGGCTCTCACCGTGCACTTCCTGCAGTCATTGTGATCTCTTCAAAGACCTGCCATGCAGTGAAATGAGAAGCTGAGCTCATAAAAACAAACAGCAACAAACATTCACCCTTTTTCAGCACAAGTATAAACTGTGCAGTGTACAACTAAATAGTCCCCCCCAAAGGGCTGTATAACACTGTTACCAGGAGCCCACCACTCCCCTAGTAACCTGAAACAGAAATTAATTGCCGGTGCCCCCTATGCCCACACAGAAGTCAAACTTACCTCAGGCCACTGACCTTACAGATTTTAGCAGCAGTCCACGTTATGAACAAACACCTATCAATTTGTTTCCTGACTTCCTCCATGGGATGGGGCCGCTCACCTTCTAATTCTTCTGCCTTAACTCCGTTATTAACTTAATACTGAAATGGAGGGTTTAAAAAAAAATAAAAACAGTGCATTTTTATTCCTGGGGTCATGTACTCACCAGGAGCCAGGGCAGTTGGAGAGCACGTACAGAACCATGTGGGTTAGGGTTACGGCGGTTACCATGGGGATGGACCAGATACTCCCACCCGCATGCCTCTAGTAGCCCGGCAGTGGCCGTGTGTTAGAACTGCAGTCAAAGTCAGTTTGTCAGAGAGTCAGGGAACAAGGGAGTGGGGAGGACTGCAGCAGAGGGGGAGTGGGACTGGGAGGGATTTATTTTCAGCAGGATGGTCAGCTGGGGAATAAGGGAGTGGGGAAGACAGCAGCAGAAGGAGGGAATGGGAGGGATTTATTTTCAGCAGGATGGTCAGCTGGGGAATAAGGGAGTGGGGAAGACAGCAGCAGAAGGAGGGAATGGGAGGGATTTATTTTCAGCAGGATGGTCAGCTGGGGAATAAGGGAGTGGGGAAGACAGCAGAAGGAGGGAATGGGAGGATTTATTTTCAGCAGGATGGTCAGCTGGGGAATAAGGGAGTGGGGAAGACAGCAGCAGAAGGAGGGAATGGGAGGGATTTATTTTCAGCAGGATGGTCAGCTGGGGAATAAGGGAGTGGGGAAGACAGCAGCAGAAGGAGGGAATGGGAGGGATTTATTTTCAGCAGGATGGTCAGCTGGGGAATAAGGGAGTGGAAGACAGCAGCAGAAGGAGGGAATGGGAGGGATTTATTTTCAGCAGGATGGTCAGCTGGGGAATAAGGGAGTGGAAGACAGCAGCAGAAGGGAGGAATGGGAGGGATTTATTTTTCAGCAGGATGGTCAGCTGGGGGAATAAGGGAGTGGGAAGACAGCAGCAGAAGGAGGGAATGGGAGGTTTATTTTCAGCAGGATGGTCAGCTGGGGAATAAGGAGTGGGAAGACAGCAGCAGAAGGAGGGAATGGGAGGGATTTATTTTCAGCAGGATGGTCAGCTGGGGAATAAGGGAGTGGGGAAGACAGCAGCAGAAGGAGGGAATGGGAGGGATTTATTTTCAGCAGGATGGTCAGCTGGGGAATAAGGGAGTGGGGAAGACAGCAGCAGAAGGAGGGAATGGGAGGGATTTATTTTCAGCAGGATGGTCAGCTGGGGAATAAGGGAGTGGGGAAGACAGCAGCAGAAGGAGGGAATGGGAGGGATTTATTTTTCAGCAGGATGGTCAGCTGGGGAATAAGGGAGTGGGAAGACAGCAGCAGAAGGAGGGAATGGGAGGATTTATTTTCAGCAGGATGGTCAGCTGGGGAATAAGGGAGTGGGGAAGACAGCAGCAGAAGGAGGGAATGGAGGGATTTATTTTCAGCAGGATGGTCAGCTGGGGAATAAGGGAGTGGGAAGACAGCAGCAGAAGGAGGGAATGGAGGGATTTATTTTCAGCAGGATGGTCAGCTGGGGAATAAGGGAGTGGGAAGACAGCAGCAGAAGGAGGGAATGGGAGGATTTATTTTCAGCAGGATGGTCAGCTGGGGAATAAGGGAGTGGGGAAGACAGCAGCAGAAGGAGGAATGGGAGGATTTATTTTCAGCAGGATGGTCAGCTGGGGAATAAGGGAGTGGGGAAGACAGCAGCAGAAGGAGGGAATGGGAGGGATTTATTTTCAGCAGGATGGTCAGCTGGGGAATAAGGGAGTGGGGAAGACAGCAGCAGAAGGAGGGAATGGGAGGGATTTATTTTCAGCAGGATGGTCAGCTGGGGAATAAGGGAGTGGGGAAGACAGCAGCAGAAGGAGGGAATGGGAGGGATTTATTTTCAGCAGGATGGTCAGCTGGGAATAAGGGAGTGGGGAAGACAGCAGCAGAAGGAGGGAATGGAGGGATTTATTTTCAGCAGGATGGTCAGCTGGGGAATAAGGGAGTGGGGAAGACAGCAGCAGAAGGAGGGAATGGGAGGGATTTATTTTCAGCCATAGGGCCGGCCGGGGAATGAGGGAGTGAGGAGGACAGCAGCAGAGGGAGCAGGAGGGATTTCCTATTTTTTCCAGACCAAATCAGAGATCAGATTAGAGAGCTGAAGGTGCTTCGTGACAGGACTTGTAATGGCCACTATACAAATTAAGGAAATGAAGCACACTCTCTTATTGGTGCGGTTCATTTCTCTCAAGTGCACGCCAGCTCCCGCTGTCAAATTCCAACGGCTGTCACACTGGGCTTCAGCGATCATTAGTGTGTCAGGGTTGCATCCACTGTGCAGTGCTCTGCATTGGACTTGTCCCTGACACACCTCTCAAATGCTCTACTGTCCCAAGATGTTTCTTGGGCAAGCGCAAGGAAACACAAAAAACAATTATATCAAAGAAAAGGAAAAACAATGATAGTGATATCAGCAATGGCATTTCTGTAGCAGGGTCCATTAAGAATGATCAATTGTGGGAAAAGAACTGAGGAGGGAAGGGGCTGTCCAACGAAGAGCCAACATAGGACACTGTCATGGGGGGCATCTGCTTGCAGAAATTTTCTGTGTGATCTTAATGCCTGATGGCTGTAGTTCCATAGGTGTGGTCTGATGAAAGAGATATCCTTGAAGAAGATCAAAGAGAATGTCCCTCAGGAGGCAGCTACAATAAAAGAAGGTGGACAGAATGCATCTCAGTGTGTGACCAACAGCACAGCAAGTCAGATTTTGAAGATTCCAGAAACAGGAGACTCACCAATGGAAAGGATGGACTAACGTGATGCAGAGAAGACCAAGATGATGCCAGATGTTCAAGCCCCAAAAAGGAAGGACTGCCTCTCACTTTGAAAAAGGCAGCTTTATTCGCAGCCATCTAATCCAGCTGAGTCACAGTGACATTAAGTGCCTACCATACAATCCTTCAAGAATCTACAAGCAGACACTTCCCAGAGCAACAAAGTAATGCCAAGAAACTGGGTAACTATCCAGGTGATTGACAGTAATTGCATTCTATCTATTGTAGCATCTGTATGGCATTTTCAGACATGGAAACAAGTTGTTACTTGATACCAGGATGTCAAGCATACCTACCAAGCAATGGAAGAACATGAGGATTCCAAAGCTCACAATGCAGCTGTGAATACATAGCTGGCATGCAAAGTGGATGTGGACATTGAAACGCTGGTTAACAAAGATATGGCAGTAGGAAGTAAAGGATAATAGAGAAACATTGGTTTTGTCAACCCTAAAGGAAAAAAGTAGCTCACTCTCCCCCCAGCTGGTGGTGGTCTGACACTGAGCAAGGAAGAAGAAGTCTACTGAAGAATATAGGAAGTTGCTGTCCCAGAACAGGAAGGGTGAGAGTTGTAAGGAGAGGAGAGGAGAGAGTAAGCATACAGAGAAACAGGAGAAGGGACACAAAATGAGGCATGATAGGAGTGTTGCAGTGCAATGGCTGTGGGGCAGCAGTGTTCCGGGAGACATTCTGGAGGCTGCGATGCTGCCCTATTTGTAGGCACCTCTCTGGTCTGAGGGAGGAGGTTGCCCATCTCCAGGCTGACCTGGCTAGGATTCGTGAAACCTCCTTCCCCACCCAGGGACCACCAGGGCCAATGCCACTACTTCAGAGGTTGCCAAGAGAGGCTGGACCAGGGTGGGCTCAGGGAAGGAGAGGGTGGTGGAGCAGAGTTGCATCCCTCCAGCTGTACCTCTCCACAATTCATTCACTCTTCTGGTGGATAGTGGTTCCTCTATGGAGGCACCTGCAGTGGAGACCAAGGAGGATACTGGGAACCTTCACAAAGGAGACCCACAGGAGGGTGGCATGGGACCCCACAGGGGAAGAAAACAACTCCTGATGGGGGACTCAGTCATTGGGGGTAGGAAATGGGGGAGGAAGGGGAGAGGGAGGTAAGATGTCTGCCTGGCGCCACAACTTGGAGGGACAGGAAGCGAATCCTCAGGATTGTGGGAGTAGCTGCACAAGGGAGGGAGCTGGATGTCATTGTTCACCTAGGGACAAATGAACTGGCTAGGAATGGGATCAGAGCAGTGCAAGAGGAGTTTGTAGAGTTTTGGATGGGCCTTAGACAAGTAGCACATACGGTAACCTTCTCGGAGGTGCTGCCTGTCTATGACAAGGGTGATGCTAGGGTCCTCCTCACCAGGGAATTCAATAAATGGTTGAAAAACTGGTGTGGAGCTCAGGGTTTTGGCTTCATTGGGGACTGGGGAGCCACCTGGAGGGATGCAGACCTATACTAGTGTGATGGTCTGCATCCGTCTGGGGGGGAACCAGGATCCTAGGTGATAGGTTTAAATGCTTCATTGGCAAGCATTTAAACTAGCCAAGGGGGGAGGCACTGAAAAGGAGCAGAGAAATCCCAGCTTCCCCCCATAAATCACGGTAATTAGTGAGGTAAACACCAAGGAAGAGAAGTCATTAGGGAGAATGACAGAGGTAAATATAAAAAAAGACAAAAGCAGTAAGGACAGGAATGGGGCTAATGTGGTAAGGCCATCAAAAAGTGGAGGGTGATGAGTACTAATGCCTGTAGTCTGTGTAACAAGCTCCCTGAACTAGTGGCCTTGATGGAAGAGGGTTGCCTGGATATTGTGGCAGTCACAGAAACATGGTACACAGAGAACCATGACTGGGATGTCAACATACCAGGATACACAATCTACAGGAGGGACAGGAGGGTAAAGAGGAGGAGGAGTAGCTCTGCATGTAAAGGAAGGGATCAAAGCAACAGAACTAAAGAGTAAACAGGGAGCAGATGAGGTACTCTGGGTCACCCTGGAGACAGAAAATGGCACCACAATCCGCATGGGGGTTGCATATAGACCCCCATCTCAGGGGGAGGGAATGGACAAGGAAACAATAGAAGGTACCCTTGGGATGGCACAGAAAGGGGAGATATTGTTGATGGGGGACCTGAATATGCCAGATGTTAACTGGAGCACCTTTGCTGCAGGCACATCCAAGAGCATGGTCACTCTTGTTGCCCTACAGGGGGCATGCCTCAGACAGCTAGCATTGGAACCCAGTCGGGAGGGAGCAATCTTAGACCTGGTACTCTCAAATGGGAATGGAGAAAGAATCTCAGATTTAGACGTGAGTAGCCATCTGGGAACAAGCGACCACCAAAGAGTGTGGTTCACGATAAACACAGCCATACAATCAAGCCACACAAAAGCAAGGGTATTGGACTTTAGGAGGGCTGACTTTGGGAAAATGAGAGAGTGCCTCAGAAGAGCACTAGCAAACAGGCAAGAAAGAGGGGTGGAGGAACAATGGGGAGTAATCAAAACAGCCATCACAGAGGCAACAAGCCTTTGCGTAAAGCAAATCAACAAAACACAACGAAGGGAAAAAACGCTATGGTTCTCAAAAGAGGTGGCAGGGAAGGTTAAGGAAAAAAGGATAACATTCAGGAAATATAAGGAAACACAGAAGAAGCAGGACAGATAATTTTATCAGTTAAAGCAGAAAGAGGCTGGGAAGGCAGTCAGAATAGCAAAGGCCCAAACCGAGGAAAGGATAGCTAACTCTGTTAAGAAGGGGGATAAGACCTTTTATAGGTACATTAGGGAGCGAAGAAAGACCAAAGGAGGGATACTGAGGCTTGATAAAGGGGAGGAAAGTGGGTAGAGGTGACAGGGAAAAAGCAGGGATACTGAACGAATATTTCTGCTCTGTATTCACAAAGGAAGAGGAGGGGGGGGGTACCTAAATCAAACAAGAGAAACACTCTGAAGATGGGGGTCGATACCAGTCCATTTACAGAAGAAAGGGTTCTGAAAGAACTAATAAAATTGAAGGTGGACAAAGCAATAGGGCCTGATGGGATTCACCCAAGAATTCTAAAGGAACTAAGGGTAGAACTAGTGACACCACTGGCTACTTTCTTTAACAAATCATGGGAGGATGGGGTGGTACCTGAGGACTGGAGGAGGGCAGATGTGATTCCTCTTCACAAAAGTGGGAGCAGGAGAGAGGCAGGAAACTACAGACCAGTTAGTTTGACCTCAGTGGTAGGGAAAATTATGGAATCACTTCTGAAGGAAAGAATTGTTGAGTACCTAGATACCAGTGGGGCACAGGACCCAAGGCAGCATGGATTCACAATGGGAAGGTCGTGTCAGAAGAATCTAATAGATTTCTTTGACTGGGTGACCAAAGTAGTAGACCAAGGAGGGGCTGTGGAGATGGTCTATCTAGATTTTAGCAAGGCATTTGATACAGTTCCACACAAAAGATTAATACACAAGTTAGCCAGCCTTGGAGTGGGTCCCAAGGTGGTAGCCTGGATAAAAATTGGCTAGACAAAAGGACTCAAAGGGTAGTAGTAAATGGAGTCCACAGTGAAGAAAGGAGGGTTACTAGTGGGGTACCGCAGGGTTCAGTACTAGGACTGGTCCTTTTTAATGTCTTTATAAGTGACATTGCAGAGGAACTGGAAGGAAAAGTATGTCTCTTTGCAGATGACACAAAGATCTGCAACAGGGTTGATACACAAGATGGAGTGGAAAGGATGAGAAGGGACTTGGCAAGGTTGGAGGAATGGTCAAATGTATGGCAGCTCAGATTCAATGCAAAGAAGTGCAAGGTAATGCACCTGGGAAACAAAAACTCAGGGGAAGAGTACACAGTGGGGGTGAGATACTGACAACAGTAAAAATGGAAAGGGACCTGGGGGTAATTATATCAGATGACCTAAAGGTGGATAAGCAATGTGAGAAGGCAGTAAGGAAGGCTGGGGGGATACTGGGATGCATAGGGAGAGGCATCAATAGTAGAAAACAGGAAGTTGTTATCCCTCTGTACAGACAGTTGGTGAGACCCCATTTGGAGTACTGTGTGCAGTTCTGGAGACGCCATCTCTGCAAAGACATAGACAGAGCAGAGGCTGTCCAGAGGAGGGCAACCAAAATGGTGCAGGGTCCGCACCAGAAGACATACGAAGAAAGACTAAAGGAGCTAAAGCAGTATACCCTTGAGGAAAGAAGGGAGAGAGGGGACATGATAGAAACTTTTAAATCTTGATTTAGTAGTTGCCGTATTGGTCCTTGCAAGAATAGATCCAGAAGCAAATGATTTGATACCTTTTAATGGACCAACATAGATGTAACAACAAGAACAAAGCGCTCTAGCTTTCGGACCAACCAGTCCTTCTTCAGAAGCTCATGGCAGTTGTTTAGAAAATACAATACTTACAACAGCTAGATAATGCAGAGAAAAACAGAAAAAAATCCCCATTGGTTTAAAATACTCATTTAAAAAAAAAAAAAAACAGAAGATGATGTCAGAGAAGTTAAACAGTACAATACTGCCTCAGTCCGAATGAACCTTGGGTTAAGATGTGCTTGGTGCAACAAACATAAAGAATCCTACTGCACATAAATTTAATTGACATAGGGACAACACTGCTGAAGCAGATAACTCCCAAATCAAGCCATGAGTGTCACAGTCAGTATAAGGATGTGATTACTGAAGAACCCCACCCAAGCTTAAAGACAAACTAAAATAGTTATAGGGCTCATGAAATTACAATGTATGCATTAAAGACAAGAATACCAGTAAAGTTGTCTAAAAACATCAGTGCACACTGTGTGATGTGTAAAACCTAGCTAGACATGTCACCCAGCTGTATTCTCAAAGCTAAATAAAGGCCCAAGAAATTACAAAAACATCAGGACTATATAAATGATAATATAAATATAAATTGATAATATTAGTGTTAAACAAAAACTCTAGTAGAGGAACCTCAAGGAATTCAGACCATGCATCCTGATATGTACTGATGTCAATATATACTGAGAATGTAGCAACTACATGTACCACAAGTGTCTAGGGAATCTGAAAAAGAGATAAAAAAGTAATTTATCTCCTCCTGCTCATACAAACAGTACAACCTAACCCACCCCACATCACAATAATGTGGGTGGGGGAGATACATAGCTTAAACGAGATGTTGTCTCTCTCTCTCTCCCCCCTCCTTCTCTCTCTCTCTCTGTCCCCCACAGACACACACACACACACACACACACACACACACACACACACATACACACTCTCAATCTCTCTCCTAGTGAACCTATATTAACTTCAGTCACTGTAATTATTCCCCAAAGGAATACAACTTGTAATGAAATTCTGAGTAAATTACTACAATATTAGCCTAATGTAAAAGATATAGTGCAGGACCCCAAGCAAATGAGATCACACATCCCAATATGTACAGAGTTACAAAATTATATATAACAGTATAAGATAACACTCCTGTATGTACACTAGCAGGCTGGGTAAACTGAATATGGTGCAATGGAATCAATCCCCCACACAGGCAAAGATAAAAAGTAAGGAGAAATTTGTTGTGTGTGAAATGAAAATAGTAACACATTATACCTCCATATAGCTAAATAGAGACTTACCTCAATGTGACAGCAAGCCCCACATCTATTATATCACATACCACAGCACATACCCACACACATACATACACACACACGATCCACATCTCACACATGCTGAAGTCCTATAGTATGTCAGCTTGAAGAAGAAAAGGTCTGTGGATGTTAATTTCTGTAGTGTCCCATAAAGCCAATATCCAAGTTCATCCCATCTGCTACCATATTGAGATGTAAAATAAGTTTAATCTCAAAAGCTCGTCTCTGTTGTGTGTTTTGAGATTTCCTTTAAGACCATTACTGACATATCTGAGACTGAGTGGTCAGGCTGGGAGAAGTGATGCCCACTGGTTTTCAGTCTTCCTTGCTGTAATAGTATGCCTGTGTGAGTTCATCCTAGTGCGGAGCTGTTGGCGTGTCTCTCCTACATAACCTGTTTGTGGACATCTCTTGCACTGAATGAAATAAACAACATATCGTGACATGCATGTATAACTCCCATGCACCTGAATTGTCTGTTTTGTGATGTAACCACACAGTCTGAGGTAGAAATTAGCCCACAAGTCTTGCAGGGCGTTGATTGCAGGGTCGTGTGCCATTGTGTGACATGGTATTCTGTTCGGTGAAAGTTTGCTCCTAATAATTTGGCTGGATAAATTTGGCGGTTGTTTAAAAGATAGTAGTGGAGTTCTAAAAAATACAATTAAGGTGTCATCCTCACTAAATATTGGGTGGAGATCTTTAATAATCTTACGAGAAGTTCAAGGTCTGGATGATATGTGACTACCAAGGGTATATTCTTTCTGTAGCTGTCTTTCTTTATATTGAAGTAGTTGTTGTCTTGGTACTTGCGTTGCCCGTTCTGTTATCCTGTCAATTTCCCTGGAAGAGTGTCCCTGCTCCATAAAGGTGTTTTTCAACATAGCCAAATGTGTATCTCTGTCATCCTCATTTGAACAAATACGTTGACAACGAGTGCTTGACTGTATATGACAGATTTTTTTGTATGATTAGGGTGGTTACTTTTCTATGCAGGTATCTCTGTCTGTCTGTTGGCTTCCTGTAAATACATGTATGTAAGGTTCCATCCTTAATGATGACTGTGGTGTCAGAAAGTTAACCTTGGTGGTAGAGTACCCAAGGTAAGCTTTATAGTAGGGTGGAGATTGTTAAGTTTGTGATGAAAATCTTTGAGTGCATCTGTGCCTTCCGTCCAGATGATAAACAAATCATCAATGTAACGGAAATAAGCCAGTGGTTTGTGGGGATACTGCCTTAAAAATCCTCCTCCAAGTCAGCCATAAAGAGGTTAGCATACTGTGGAGCCATTTTGGTGCCCATTGCTGTTCCCATAGTTTGAACATAATGTTTACCATTGAAGTTGAAGTTGTTATGTGTCAAAATGAATTCCATAAGTTCCCCCCACCACTCCAGGGTTGATGTTTTGGTCAGGTCCTTTCTCACGTATGTATTTAAGGCATGCTGCAATGCCATCTGTGTGTGGAATATTAGTGTAGAGGGATGTTACATCCATTGTCACTAAAATGGTATCAGGTGGTAAATCCTTATAACCAGAAAGTACACGCAACAAGTGCGTAGTGTCCTGGATATAACTGTCTCTTTCCATAACCAGCGGTTTCAAAATGGTCTCTACAAACCCTGAGATCCCCCTCAGTCAAGGTACCATTACCAGAGACTATGGGTCTCCCTGGATTGCCAGGTTTATGTATTTTAGGCAGCATGTAGAATGTCCCTGGCTTTGGTTCAGCAGGAATGAGGTGAGCTAGTTTCTTTTGGACATGGTCAGGAAAAGTTTTAGTTAAGTCACATAGTTCATCTTTATATCTTGTAGTGGGGTCACTCTCCAGTTCTCTGTAGTATGTAAGATCTGTTAGCTGTCTATTAGCTTCAGTAACATAGTCTTCTCTGTTTAAAATCACCACTGCAGAACCTTTATCAGCTTTTTTGATGACAATGTTGTGGTTTGATTTCAGTGTCCCTATAGCTCTCCGTTCCAGTGGAGAGGTTATAATGGGTTTGTTTTGCCTGGTAAGGATCTGACCACTGACTTGTTGGCAGAAACAATTAATATAATTGTCTAGTTTTTGTTCGCCACTTGAGGGGTAAAATCAGATTCCTTTTCTTATCCATTACATTATTGCTGTTTGCACTGTCTTCACTACCAGTGATTTCTTCCCTGCCATGAAAGAATTCTTTAAGTCTCAATCACGGAAGTATCCTCTAGTTCACCACAAAACAGTATGTTATCCAGTGGTTTTGCTGGGCAGAAAGTGAGGCCCTTTGAAAGTACATTCAGTTCTCCAGTAGTCAGTGTGTGGTTGGACAAATTAACAACTGAAAGGTGCCCATCAGTATTGTGTTGTTGTTCAGTGACTCCATTATGTGCTTCATGGTTGTTAGGAAGTATGGTATGTTGAAGGGCATCTAATTTCCTATTTTCATAAGCATGAGCTTTTCTTAAGGTCCTTTGGTAGTTAATGTGTATCTCTCAAGATGTCTTGAATAGGTTCCCCAGACACCCTTTCCAGAGTGGTTACAATTTCAGCAAACTTTTGTTAAGAACAACTTTTGGGCATATGACATGCGAATCCTGTGATTTCTCAGTTTCTCAGAGGTCCTATGACAAAGTTGTTCTGCATAAGTAGAATTGTTTGTATTTCTTAATGGATTCCAAATAGTAAGACCTTTAGGGATAATGTTTCTCCTCTTGCACTGGGTTAGAAAATAGATGTCACTGTCTAGCAATGTAATTTCTTCTTGATGTTATGTAACTGCCATATTCTACGGAATTCGGTATCTTCCATGTTGAAATCTTGATTTAGTAGTTGCCGTATTGGTCCTTGCAAGAATAGATCCAGAAGCAAATGATTTGATACCTTTTAATGGACCAACATAGATGTAACAACAAGAACAAAGTGCTCTAGCTTTCGGACCAACCAGTCCTTCTTCAGAAGCTCATGGCAGTTGTTTAGAAAATACAATACTTATAACAGCTAGATAATGCAGAGAAAAACAGAAAAAAATCCCCATTGGTTTAAAATACTCATTTAAAAAAAAACAAAAAAAAAAACAGAAGATGATGTCAGAGAAGTTAAACAGTACAATACTGCCCTCAGTCCGAATGAACCTTGGGTTAAGATGTGCTTGGTGCAACAAACATAAAGAATCCTACTGCACATAAATTTAATTGACATAAGATAACACTGCTGAAGCAGATAACTCCCAAATCAAGCCATGAGTGTCACAGTCAGTATAAGGATGTGATTACTGAAAGGCAACCCCCACCCAGCTTAAAGACAAACTAAGATAGTTATAGGGCTCATGAAATTACAATGTATGCATTAAAGACAAGAATACCAGTAAAGTTGTCTAAAAAACATCAGTGCACACTGTGTGATGTAAAAACCTAGCTAGACATGTCACCAGCTGTATTCTCAAGCTAAATAAAAGGCCCAAGAAATTACAAAACCTCAGGACTATATAAGCGATAATATAAATATAAATTGATAATATTAGTGTTAAACAAAAACTCTAGTAGAGGAACCTCAAGGAATTCAGACCATGCATCCTGATATGTACTGATGTCAATATATACTGAGAATGTAGCAACTACATGTACCACAAGTGTCTAGGGAATCTGAAAAGAGATAAAAAGTAATTTATCTCCTCCTGCTCATACAAACAGTACAACCTAACCCACCCAACATCACAATAATGTTGGTGGGGGAGATACATAGCTTAAACGAGATGTTGTCTCTCTCTCTCTCCCCTCCTTTTCTCTCTCTCTCTGTCCCCACAGACACACACACACACACACACACACACACACACTCTCAATCTCTCTCTAGTGAACCTATATTAACTTCAGTCACTGTAATTGTTCCCCAAAGGAATACAACTTGTAATGAAATTCTGAGTAAATTACTACAATATTAGCCTAATGTAAAAAGATATGTGCAGGACCCCCAAGCAAATGAGATCACACATCCCAATATGTACAGAGTTACAAAAATTATATATAACAGTATAAGATAACACTCCTGTATGTACACTAGCAGGCTGGGTAAACTGAATATGGTGCAATGGAATCAATCCCCCCCCCACACAGGCAAAGATAAAAAGTAAGGAGAAATTTGTTGTGTGTGAAATGAAAATAGTAACACATTATACCTCCATATAGCTAAATAGAGACTTACCTCAATGTGACAGCAAGCCCCACATCTATTATATCACATACTCACAGCACATACCCACACACATGCACATCACACGCATCCACATCTCACACATGCTGAAGTCCTATAATATGTCAGCTTGAAGAAGAAAAGGTCTGTGGATGTTAATTTCTGTAGTGTCCCATAAAGCCAATATCCAAGTTCATCCCATCTGCTACCATATTGAGATGTAAAATAAGTTTAATCTCAAAAGCTCGTCTCTGTTGTGTGTTTTTGAGATTTCCTTTTAAGACCATTACTGACATATCTGAGACTGAGTGGTCAGGCTTTCAAGTACCTCAAGGGAATCAACAACATCCAAGAGGGAAGCATCTTTCAGAAAAAGAGATGTGCAAGAACAAGGGGGCACAATTTGAAGATAGATTGGGGACATCTCAGAGGTAATGTGAGAAAGTATTTTTTCATAGAGAGGGTTGTGGATGCATGGAACAGCCTCCCTGAGGAGGTCATGGAGTCAAGAACAGTGGGGGAATTCAAGAATGCATGGGACAGACATAAGGCAGTCCTAGTTGGGGGTAGGAGGAAGTAAGCTGTTGGTTAACTAGGATCTGCAGCTTATCTGTTAGGTAGGAAAATGGGCAGACTAGGTGGGCCAAGTGGTCCTTGTCTGCCGTCACATTCTATGTTTCTATGGTTGATAGAAGAAGCAAGTCCAGCAGAACACAGATGTTATGAAAGGGATTATTGAAGTAAAGTTTATTTGATGCCAATGCCTACCATGTCATGGAAAACATGAAGTCCTACACAGCTTGGGGGACCCAGTGCTCAACCATGGAAATTTCTTGGAGTCGATTCTTCTGTTGGCACAGTTTGATGTTCCTTTTAATACACATGTCCAAAAATCAGTGGAGCAGAGCATGAAAAGAAAGCAGAGAATGGAGAAAGAAAACATGACTACTAAGCTCAAGGCCATGGTGTACTGGTTACTTTGCTGTTGAAGACCACTGTAAACCTAATCATAAAGATTATTTTGCAGATAATCTTATATAACACTGTACGAAATACTATGGGCCAGAAGATCAGCATTCAGATGGACACCACACAGGACACTGGAGTGACTGATCTAGCAGCTATCATTCTACTATATGTCAAAGACCTTTAAGTTCAAGAGTGTCTGTTTGCTGTAGCAGAGGTGCCAGATATTTCAGGGCAAGGAATGCATAAAGTTTTAAAGGACACATTTGAAAAATATGGACTCAATATGAAGAACATAACTGGGGAGTCATTTGATGGAGCAGCAAATATGAGGAGCGAGTTTGTGGGGTTGTGGGCTTTTAATCAAAAAGGATTCACCAAACAGTAACTGTACCTGGTGTTATGCACATGTTCTAAATGTATGCACTGCAGATCCTACTGAAGCTGTTGTGGAAGTGAAGATGCTATTTGGTTTGATGTAAAGAACATTGGTCTTCATGAATGAGTCTCACAAAAGAAGGACCACATGCAGATCGCCCATCGATGGGACAGGACAAGACAAACTCAGATGGCTTCAAAAGACTGGTAAAACAAGCTGGTGGGCAAAGCCAAGAGCAATGGCGTGCATCTTCAGAGCATATGAAAATCAGGAAAAGAATCTGCATGTGACACTTCTTCAGACCTTTCTTTTCATTAGTACCTCTGGACATTTTGATGCCAAAGCTGCCAGTGAGCCAAATTTGCTGCTTGAGAAATAGACAAAATTTAACGTGATTTTATTTATTAAATTCTAGGATTACATGTACCTTTGAGCAGGGGGCTCATTTACAAAAGTTCCACATCAGTGAGTAACAGAGGACTACATACATGATTTGGGAAGTCAGTGGGTAAATGCATAGAATGTTCTGTTACATTACGTTTAAGGACAGCCATACAACCAATACAACATTCTGTATTAGAGTTCATACAATTCAAAAAAACTTCAGGTAGTACAATTTAAATGACAATGCTTACATACAATGTAGGATAGGATACTAGGTATTTTACTTTATTCATACCGAGTTAAGCTTTGCAGCCAAGAGGCCTTGTCAGGAGTCCGGAGAGCTGGGGGTGGTGGAGGAGGACATAAGGACCAAAGGGAAGAAGTTGAATGTGAAAAGCATAGGAAAGTATAACGTGGGAGAGGGTAAGCAGGGGACAAACTAGAGAGGTGTAAGGGTGAAGAGTGGTAGTTGGGAAGTAAAGGTAGGGGGTGAGTGCCCTGGTGTTTGTCACAGTATCTAAGTGCAACAGTTGGGCAGTGTAAAGAGGTCAGCCAGATTCCAATTAGGTTTGGCAGTCATAGCTGTTGAGCGCAGCTGGGTAAGCCCGCAGCTTCCGCTTAAAAGGGCCAATTTTGGATTCAACCACTATGTCACAGCAGAGGGAGTTCAGCCAGTTGGGGGCATGGTACTCAAACGATCGTTGCCCTTTTGAGATGTGGCAGAAGGGGATCTTGACAGGCTGGTTGATTATTCCTCTGGTGTGGAGGGGATTTATCGATGGGCACAGCAGGCTTTGGATGCCTGGGGAGGGTGGGAGGGTTAGGCTCAGGGATGTTTTCTTGGCAAGCAGGCAGGTCTGGTACTTCATTCTGCCATGAAGATTGAGCCACCCAGCTTGGGCATATAACTCACAGCTGTGTATGAGCTGGTGGGCCCCTGTCACAAGCTTACAGGCCTTATTGAAGGCTACTGAGATTCTTTTATTGGTGGAGTGTGTCGCGGCGCCATATACAACTAGGCTGTAATCAATTATGGAGGTCACAGAGCTATGTACTGCAAGTCTGAGTGCTTCGTCAGTCCAGCAATGTTTGTGCCTATGAAGTAGACCTATTTTTGCATTGACAGCATTGGCCACCTGGTCGACATGGTTTGCATAGGATAGGTTACTGTCTAGTGTAACCCCTAAGTATTTGAATGTGTGTACAAGGTCTAAATAGGGGCAGAGGTTATATCAGATTGTTAGTTGATATGATCTGTGCTTGTTATGTGGTCTTGCAAATATCACGGTTTTGGTCTTTTTGTAGTTTATGAGTAATTTATGATTCATGAACAAGGTCTCAACTACAGAGAAATTCTTCTGAAGCTGCTTCCCTAGTAGTATTGGTTTGAATTATTTGTAAAGAGTACTGGATTGTCTGCATAGAGGAGAATACTGCCTTGGCATGTGTAGGGAAGGCGATTCAGGAAGAGGCTGAAGAGCAGAGGGCCTATAATGGATTCTTGGAGAACCCCCGCTTGCACTTGATGGCTTTCAGAAAGTATCCCATTTATTTTTACCTGCTGTGTTCTGTCCGTGAGATAGCTACTGAACCAACCCATGGTGTCAGGGAGAGCCTGGTGCAGGACAGTTGTTCAAGTAACAATGCGTGGCTAACTGTGTTGAATGCTTTGGTGAGGTCTATGAAGGATACTCCTACCAATTGCCCACAGTCAAGTGCCTTATGTCTGTACCTGGTGAACTCGATTGAAGCTGTAGTGGTACTGTGTGACTTTCTAAATCCATGCTGCTGGGGCATTGCATCTGGCATTTGTCCAGCTATTGTATGGGCTGATCAGATACAATGCACTCAAGTGCTTTGGACAGAGGGTGGAGAATTGATATGGAGTGATAATTTGTATGTGTGGCCCTGTCCCCACTTTTATGGACCAGTGTTACCATGGTGGCTTTCGATTTCTGGGGGAATTTGGCAAACCTTAATGAAAGGTTTAGGATATTTGTCAGTGGTGTAAATGTGTCATTAAGGGTGAGGGCGTCAAGTTTGAGATGTAGTGTGTCTCCACTGAACTTTGATTTACCTAACACCCATTTTTAGGTACTTTTTAGCATCTTTTTGGTGACGACTTTGAAATAGAAGAGGGGAAGGGGCCCAGTGGTTGGGGTTCATCAACTTCATTGTTGATTTTATCTGTTGGCACAAAGTAGTGAGGGTGGGGGAGTATGTTACTTAGATCTGTAAATGCAGAGTTAAAAGTATCTTCAATTTCTTTCTGGTCTTGGGTAATGACTCCATCTATGTCTAACATGGTTGGTAATGTTTTATTTGATCTCACAGTCAGGGCCTTCATATTTGTCCCAGAAATGTCTGCCATCACCCCAGGTGTTGGTCAGTTCTTCTTTGAAGTGGTGACTTTTGGCAGTTTCGATAGACCTTGTACAGGTGTTCCTAGCCTATTTGTAGCTTTGCATATCAACCTGTTTGCCAGTGGCTTATGCCCGATGCCAAAGATTATCTCTGTTGTGCATCACTTCAATAAGGGGCAGTGAGACACATGACTTACTTGCGTTCTAAACCTTGTGTTTCCTGACAGGGGTGTGAAGATCACAAGCTGCGTTAAACTTGTCAACGAAGTAGTTGAAGGCTATGTCAACATCTTCATAGAATTCAATAGGGGACCAGTCTTGTTGCCTGAGGTGAGATTTTAAGGGTGCAAGTTGGCAGTTTTTTAATACTCGACCCATAATAGTTTTGGTGTTTTTTTTTTCAGTTTTGTTGGACCAGGAACACAGGATAGGGGAATGGTCATTTATTGAGTCTGAGAGAACGGTGGTATTTGTAATTCTGTCCGGATGGCTGGTGAGAAACCAATCCAGTAGTATACATGTTCCAGTGCGGTAGTTTGTTCTAGTGGGGGATTCAACCAGTTGTGCTACATTAATGGAGGAGATGGCATCTGTGTAGGGGGCTGCCTCTGGGGACAACCAGTTAATGTTAAAGTCCCCCACCATTACAACCTCAGAACTGTGGTGTAAGCTGTTTAAATAGTCTAATACCACCTTAAAGCCACTGGTCTGTTCTTTTGGGAGGGATATAGACCGAAACCACAATGAGTGCTTTGTTTTGCGCCCCAAGCAGTAGTTTAACTGCCAGTGCTTGGACATTGTTACCTGTGTCTAGTGTGTGAAGGATGTGTCCCTGGAGGATGTCCTTAATATGAATGGAACAGCCCACTCCCTGCTTAGTAGTCCTGTCCTGTCTGAAAAGAGTGTAGCCATCTAAAGTGATTGCTGTATCCAGGATCTAAGGCATGAGCCAAGTTTCCACAATGGATAGTACATCAGGCCTGTGTTGGGTAACCCAAACCTGGAGTGCATCAAATTTGGATAGCAGGCTACAGATGTTGACTGATGCCAACTCACGAGTGCCTTGCTTTTCACTTCAGTAATCTGTTTGTTGCCCTGGTCCAGGATTGGGGTGGATGATGCCTGACATTAATAACAGCAGCAAAGTAAGCCTCAAAATCTGATTCTTCAAAAGTTTTAAGCTTGCTATACGGTTCCTCTTGCTGACACTCCCCAACTTAAACTTGATACACACATTGGTCTGACTGGGGTTAGAAAAAGGGGGAGGGCAATTGATGCATGCAGTTCGGAGAAGCCTCTCTTTAGTGTAGGGAGCCCTGCAATGCTTAGCAACAGTTGGGCAAGTGATACTGTGTGAATAGTACTCATTAAAAACCAGTGTGTAGCTGCTACTGTTGGCTTGCTAGGTCATTCCATCTCCTGCTGAATGTAGTACTATTAATTGGATGACTGTTAGAACCATTGTGTTAGGTGCACCCAATTTAATTTCAGGGCCACCTAAGTGCCACAGATTAGATGGATTGGACAGAATAGTTAACAGCTATCTCACAACTAAGGTCCTTTGTTGGGGGTACTGCAGGTGAGTGTTCACCCAAAAAAATGGTGGGAAGCCTGATAAGTTAAGGGTAATTAAAACCTATTATGTATTGGTGCTGCCAGGATAGCCTAGTAGTTAGTGTCACAGCCTCTGGGGCAGAGAGTTAGGAGTTCAAATCCTTGCTGGTGTCAACTGTTTGTGTAAAGAGGGGTAGCAGATGCAGGAGGTTAACAGCAGAGAGCATAGGCAGTGTTGGGCCTTAGCTGGTGCTGCAATGAGAGAATTTGTGTAGTAGGAGAGGAAGGAGCTGTAATGGATCAGTAGTGACTCCTAGTGGCCAGTGGTGAAAAAATGCAAATAGAGACGAGGGGGTGTTTGATCATGTGACATAGGCTACCTACAAAGGTAAAGCGAGGGGGAGGCAGTTGCTGTGTTAGCAGCAATGGGCTAACACAGTTCCACAATTGCTCTGTACCTGGGCTGTGCTGGCTGCTGGCTGCTTTCCTGGCTGTAGAAGGGAGCAGCTGTGAGGGCTTGCAGCCTATGGGGAGGGAAGAAAAACAGAAGATTTAGGCAGGGAGAGGATTTCTAGGACAAGCAGACAAAGGGAGTCAAGTTTAGGGCAGGAAGCTAAGACGAAGGGGGGTGCTCTTGACCTCAGAGAGCTGAACCCTCAAAAAATGGTGGAAAGGCTCCAGGAGCAGAGAATCACCTCAAGACTGCCTTCAGTATCTCAGGATTACAAAGCAATAAGTAACAAGCAAAACTAGCACAAATCACAGCTGAGAAATGCTAGAACAGAGGCACAGTACAGATAAAAATGCTAACACAGTCTAACAGAGGCTTAGAACAGGCACTAAAACCAATGTAAGCATACGAAACTGCTTAAATGAACAAAGCTATGAGGGAAGCATTGGTAGGAACTACCAAAACAATATTAGAGAGTTGGAACAGGGATTCAAGCTTAGATATCCCAATGGAAGAATGGTTGAAAACAGCATTACCAGCAGGGAAGATCACTTCCTCACCATGCTGGAGGGAATTCTCATGGAAGTGCATATCCAGATATATCTGTTCTCCTGAGATACTAGCTAAATATCTTCCAGAGAGTTACGGTCACTGCTGGAGAAATTGTGGTTGCACCTCTGCAACCTTAGGACACATCTTTTGGCAATGCCCATTGCTCATGCCCTTTTGGATCACCTTACAGGCAAAGCTATCTCTTTGCCTTGATGAACCCATAGAATTGACAGACGAACAGGCATTGCTGGCTATTTATCTGGATCATGCTCCCCCTTGGTCCCGAACGTTACTTCTGGTATACTTATTGGTGGCTCAGAAATGCATAACTAGGAGATGGATGTCGCCTATAATCCCAGTCATAACAGACTAGAAAAAAATAGTCCAGGACATATATCATATGGAGACGCTTACTGCCAAATTGAATAACAAGACCCAAACATTCATAATGAAATGGCAAAAATGGGTTCAGCGACAATCTGAGACTGATACGGAATTTTCTCCACGAAACCACTTATAAATTGAGGGGATGGGGATGAGAGGGCTATAAGACCACAAGGAATGGTAAGAGCCAGAATAAAGGTATGTAATGAGGGTTGGTGAATTTGGGATTGGGATGACTGATAGTCCTAATCATTATTGAACTGAGATAACTTTTATTATTGGGATAATGATGGTTCAACTCTAAACTATTTATAAGGTTTACTAATCCTTTTGTAAGCAAGAATCTGTTTCAGAAATGCTATTCCTTCTTTGTAATGGAAATAACATGGAAACCACTGTCTCAAGTGTAAAAATACTATCAATAAAAAAAAAACCTGCTGAAATGAGTGCAAACAGAGCCCGTATAAAGTAACACAGAGCAAGTGAACTAAACAAGGCTCCTAGTGAGCAAAGACAGTGCATAACAAGCATTTGTCAATGCTGAATGTTGCTTGCTTGTATGTGCTGTTTAGGTATTTGGAAGTGATAGTTCCATGCCTTCCTCCCAAGACATGCACTGTGTCTTTCTGTTCAGTATTCACAGAAGAGTTTGAGGGGCAAGGGCCACAGCAGTGCAGCAGTTGCCAAGGGGGTGAAGAGGTGGACAATAGTCCATTCCAAGGCAAAAGAGTCCTGCAGGAGCTCACTAAATTGAAGGTGGACAAAGCGATGGAACCAGATGGCAAACACCCAAGGATATTAAGAGAACTGCGAAGGGAGATAGCAGTACCTCTGGCAGCCATGTTCACTGAGTCATTCAACATGAGTGAATTGGAGGAGGGCACATGTGGTCCCTCTACACAAGTCCGGCAGCAGGGAGGAGGCGGTGAACAATAGGCCTTTCAGCCTCACCTCAGTAGTGGGGAAGATCATGGAGACATTGCTTAAAGAAAGGATAGTGGGGCATCTAGAAGCTATCAGAGCCCAGGACCATAGACAACATGGATTAACAGTGGGGACATCATGTCAAACAAATCTGGTTGATTTCTTTGACTGGGTGACAAAGGAAGTGAATCAGGGTGGGGCAGTGGACAACGCTTACCTTGATTTCAGCAAAGCCTTTGACACCATCCCACATAGGAGACTGATAAACTAGCTGGGTAGGCTGGGCATGGGGGAAAGGGTGGTAAACTGGGGTAGAAACTGGCTAACAGACAGGAGGCAGAGAGTGGTGGTAAATGGGGTGCAGTCTAGGGAAAGGCGGTGACCAGTGGGGTGCTGCAGGGATCAGTCCTGGGGCCAGTCCTGTTCAATGTCTTCATTAGTAACATTGCAGAATGGCTGAAGGGAATTTTTTCACCAAATTTTCAACATAGCCATTTTAAGACCTCTGCTCATGAACAGTGTCACTGTGATTTTCTTAATCTGTCCCAAACATTGATTGCGTACACCAAATGCGCCATTGTGCGCTACATGCACGGAAACACATTTTGGGTGACATGTGAGAAATGACAGCTGTATTGCTTATAAGGAGGTGTGGTAAAATGACAATGTTGAAAATCTGGAGTGCAAATATTAAAAACTCACAAAATTATGAGCGTGCGTAGGAACTGCGCAACGTACGCTTGTAAAACAGTCACTTTTAGGAATTTTTTCACCAAATTTTCAACATAGTCATTTTAAGACCTCTGCTCATGAACAATGTCATGGTGATTTTCTTAATGTGTCCCAAACATTGAGTTTGCGCACCGACTGCGCCATTGTGCGCTACATGCTCGGAAACACATTTTGGGTGAGATGTGAGAAATCAAATCTAATCAAACTTTATTTTTAAAAGGCGCTTTTCTCAAAGCCAAAGTGCCTGTACAGTTTCATAAAACAATAAATACAACAAAATTAAAACTAATGTAAATCATTAAAAGCTATACTAAAAATGTGGGTCTTCAGAGCTCCTTTAAAACTAAGGACAGTTGGGCAATTTCGCACCTGACGAGGTAGAGAATTTCACAGGGTCGGAGCCATAAAACTAAATGATATAGCCCCTGTAGTTTTCAAATGAACCCTGGGAATCTCTAGCAATCCCTCGTCAGTGGATCGGAGGGAGCAGGAAGGACAGTAGGGGAAAGGAGCTCTTTCATGTAAGTAGGTCCCTGATCGTGTAGGGCTTTATAGGTCAGCAAACTGACCTTGAAGGTGATTCACCAATACACTGGCAGCCAGTGCTGTCCACGAAGCACAGGCATTATATGGCTGGATCTGGAAGATCCAGTCAACAACCTGGCCGCCGCATTCTGCACTAACTGCAGACGGCGAAGTTCAACTCCCGATAGCCCTAGGTACAGGGAGTTGCAATAGTCAAGGCGGGAGGTAACGAAGGCGTGGATCAATGTTGGAAGATCCTCTGGAGGAACCAGGTGCTTCACCCTGGTGATGTTCCTCAGATGGAAAAAGGAAGTTTTGACCACCACTGACACCTGAGATTTAAGCGTCAAGCGGTCATCAATTATTATGCCAAGATTCCGCACATGATCTGAGGTCATCAGCTGAACGCCCCAAAGTCATAAGCCTGAGGGTGATCCATCCGGCAGACCCGCCTCACAGCGACCTTTATCCACGACCAGCACCTCAGTTTTCTCCGGGTTTAACCTTGGCCAACTCCCATTCATCCAGTCTTGGATTTCGGCAAGGCAGTTATTAAATACCGACAAGGCAGCATCCTGGCCGGGCACAAAAGATATATACAGCTGGATATCATCTGCATAGCAATGAAAACCCAAACTGTATAGTCTAATAATCACTCCCAATGGCAGCATATACACCGCAAACAACATAGGTGCTAAGATACAACCCTGTGGTACCCCACAGGATAGGGAGACTGATGCCGAGGAAAAATTTCCCGACACCACTCTCTGAGTCCTACCCTTGAGGTAAGATCGAAACCATCTGAGGACCGTATCAGATAGTCCACAGATGGACCGCAAATGCTGTAACAGCACACCATGGTCGACAGTGTCAAATGCTGCAGAGAGATCAAGAAGTACCAAGATAGAACAGGTCCTACGATCTCTCGCTATTAGGAGGTCATTTAGTACCCGAACAAGTGCTGTCTCAGTACTATGCCTTTTCCTAAATCCAGACTGGAGAGAGTCATAGATATTGTTGTTGGTCAGATGATCCTCCAACTGCGCTGCGACCACCTTCTCAATAACTTTACCCACAAAGGGTAAGTTAGAGACTGGTCTGTAATTTGCTAGACAATCTGGGTCTAAGGAGGGCTTCTTTAATAGAGGCTTAACTATAGCCTCTTTAAGGGGATCTGGAAAGATCCCCCTCTCCAAAGACTTCCAGACTATCAAAGCCAGGACTAGGCCAATTTTATCCATACAACCCACTAAAAGGAGTGTGGGGCCAGGGTCCAAATCACAGTTGGTCGGTCGCAACGCTCGGATGGTCATCACAATATCATCGATTGTGGGGAGGCTGAAGTCAGACCATACAAACTGAGTGTTCAACATCTCCTGCTGACCATCACCGCTCCCATTGGAGAGGGAAGAACGGACGTCCGATCTGATTTTGGCAACCTTATCTGCAAAGAAGAGAGCAAACTCCTCACACCGTTCTTGAGAAAAAGCTCTTCTGGGCTGAAGACAGACTGGATTGCACAGTCTGTCCACAGTCAGAAAGAGCTGAGCTGATCTATTCTGTGCAGCCGCTATCTCTCTCTGGACAGGAATTCTGCCTTCTTACGAGAGATTGTGGATTGATAGGCCATATAATGGTCCATCAAACTAAGCCTGTCATCATCCAGACCGGACTTCCGCCAACGCCTCTCCAGCCTTCGTCCAACCCTCCTCAACTCCCTCACGGTCTCGTCGAACCAAGGAGACCTGGGGCGAAGAGTGAGAGGACGAACACAAACAGGTGCAATAGAATCCAGGGCCCCTGTCACAGCCTTATTATAAGCATGTACCAGGTCACCTGGATCTAAGCAATCTATCGGTAGGCCCGATAGGTCCAATACCACCATCAGGTCATCCGGGGACACACCCCTTAAAGGGCGGTACCGGACCATCTCCGAAGGGGCTGACCTAATAGGGGTGGCCTCAAAACTGAACCTAATGGGGTGATGGTCGGACCATCCGACCGGTTCCACCACCAAGTCAGATATCCCCATCCCCAGAAGGAACACCAGGTAAAATGAGTGTCCACCAATATGGGTCGAGGAGGAAACAAGCTGTGTAAAGCCCAGTAATATCATCAACTGGAGGAAGTCTTGACCAAATCGAGAGAGTTTATCGTTGACCCAAGCATTGAAGTCCCCCAGAACCAACCATCTGGGGGACCCCAATGTCAGGTTGACAATGAAGTCTGCGACTTCCTGCAGGAAAACATTCTCATCACCTGGTGGACGGTATACGAGAAGTATCCTGCACCCCACACCCTCGCCCAGGATACACTCAAAGGATCTGGTGATTCCCACCGGTACCTCCACCAGGCACAGTTCTGACTTAAAACATATGGCAACACCCCCGTCCCAACAATCCTGCCTCGGGCGGTGTATCACTGAGCACCCGGCTGGAACTGCTGCTGCTAAAACTGGCCCAGCATTTTCATCCAGCCAAGTCTCGGTGATGCACGCCAGGTCAGATGACCCAACAAGATCGGCTATAATGGCCGTCTTGTTTTTAATGGACCTGGCATTGCACAACACCGCCCGAGTAGGATGAACCTCCGAAGATGACCGCCTTGCCTGCTGATCATAATCAGAACCCTTGGGTATGGGCACCAGGCAGGAGGTTCCCTCTCCTGTGCCCATTTCACCCCAGGGCGTCTCCTTGACCCCACTATCCCTATCCGCCTGCTCCTTTCCATTCCCCCCAGGCCCAGCACCAACCCTCCTTCTCCCCCTCACAATCCCCAGAGCCCTACATCTTCTATAGACTCCCGGTGACAAGGGGGGGACAGGAGAAAGGACAGAGGTCCCTGAACCTAGAGGGGGGGAATAATACCCAACCATCCTATTATCGTTACAACACATAATTAACACCACAATCAACACTAATAAACCTCACTCAAACTTATATAGATAACAAAATTCTAAATAAAACTAAAAATATAACACTCAAATATCAAAATATAAATACAAAATCTATTAACAAATTATACCCTACCAATGTGTCAGAGTTTGTGCTTACAGATTATCAGAACGCTTTATCTTTCTACCCCCACCCACAGTACTCTCACCACTGCGGGGGAAGGAGCTTACCACCTATAAAACCCCTACCATAGAAATTGGTCCGTCACTTTAAAAACCCCTTAGTCCTAAACCAATACCCTCATTTGCCCAAAAACAAACAAAAAACAAGAGTTCAGGGTCTTTTTATGTCCACATCTATGTGCTCTCACCACTCAGTATGACCCAAACATTTATCAGTCTCCTCTCATGAGACTGAAATAGTTATAGATGAACTCAGTTTAAGTTTCCTAGTGGTTTCCCAGTAATTAACACATGGTGGCTAACAACAAAAAGAGTTCAGGAATACTTCACCAAATTCGAGCAGTCCACACCGCAGTCCACACAGTTCCAACTTCAATCCAAATATTTAAATTTCCCAGTAGCCAAAATCCTGCAAGCAGCGAGCAGACAAACACCACGATTAACTCCTCTGTAAGTTCCAGCTCCACCCGACCCTCGCTATGATGAGGCAGGCAGAACCACCCTCCGATGGTGCCCCTGCCTCACCTAGGGAGCAGAGTAAACCCCACCACTCTCCAGAGGCAGAGAAACCCATCTCCCCATCTGGACCGGGGAACCAAAACCTCCAAATTGTAGGAAAGGATTATCTCCAGTCTTCACTGCCCATTATCCCGCCATCCACTTCCTCGTTCTGATAGTTCCACACGCACTGGGGGCCGGTAACCTCTTCTCCTACGGTCCGGCAAAATTGTATCCCCGAGTTGAAACTGCAACTCCACCACTGGATACCGACTGAAAAAAGCGGCCGCTGAACCTCCAGGCTGTAAGCCACCAACTTCCTCACAGAATCCAGGCCAAAATCAGCGCCCGATACACCGCCCACAACAAGCAGACCATGACAAGCCACAGGCCAGCAAACCAGGGAACTCCACGCAGGTCAGTCTCTCTAAAAGCATCTCAGCTTTTAAATAGCAAAGCAATAGTAGTCATAGTAATAATCGGCTATAACAACTGCAACAATGAGCGATATTATGGCTTAAGACTAAAACAATAACGATAAATAATAAAAAACGATGTAAATTAATGAAAAATTATAAAAGACGATAGAATTATAATAAAATTAGAAAAACAATCCGAGCCAAAGTCCAGAGCTCACGGACGGCAGCCCAGCGTGGCCGCCATCTTTTTCCTCAGGGAGGAAATGCTAGTCTCATGCTCTGTTTGGGACAATGTTGATCAAGCAAAAGAGGAATGACAGCTGTACTGCTCATAAGGAGGTGTGGTTAAATGGCAATGTTAAAAATCTGTATTGAAAATATTGAACATTCACAAACTTACGAGCGTGCGTAGGAACAGCACAATGCATGCTCGTAAAACAGTCATTTTGGGGAATTTTTTCACCAAATTTTTAATATAGCCATTTTAACACCTCTGCTCATGAACAGTGTCACTGTGATTTTATTAATCTGTCCCAAACATTGATTTCGCACACCGACTGCGTGATTGTGTGCTACATGCGCGGAAACACATTTTGGGTGAGATGTGAGAAATGACAGCTATACTGCTCATAAGGAGTTGTGGTAAAATGGCAATGTTGAAAGTCTGGAGTGAACATATTGAAAATTCGCAAACTTATGAGCGTGTGTAGGAACATCACAATGCATGCTTGTAAAACAGTCATTTTGGGGAATTTTTTCACCACATTTTCAACATAGGGTTTTTGGGGGCCTACCTCGTGAACTGTGACACTGTCATTTTGTAAATTGGTCCTGAAAGGTGGTTCTACACAGGGACATGGAAATCACCTTTCAAGGCCGATTAATGCCATGACAATGACAGAATTCATGAGGTGGAGTCCCAAAAACCCAATGTTGAAAATCTGGTGAAAAAATTCCCCAAAATGCCTGAGATATGCAATAAAGTTGAAAATAGATACATAGATACATAGCTACATAGACAGTGTTGGCAGATAAGGGCCTATGGCCCACCCACTCTGCCCATTTGAGTTTGTAAGTTCAGTTTATGTTTTCCTAGAAGTCTGTTGCCCCTTACCCCTGACCTCCAGAATTCCTTTATGTCTATCCCATGCATTCTTAAATCCCGTGATTGTTTCAGCCCCCACCTCTTCCTCTGGCAGGGTGTTCCACTTGTCCACCACCGTTCTGTGAAGAAATTCTTCCTCATGTTTCCTCTGAATCATCCTCCTCCAACTTCATCCCATCCCTCTAGTCCTGGTACATCTTTTTCGCTTAAAATAGTGTATTCCTGCACCCTGTTCCTCCCTGTGAGATATTTGTATGTCTCTATCATATCCCTCTCTCCTCCTCTCCACCAGGAGTACATGTTCAGTTCCTTCAACCTGTCTTCATAGGACTTGTGATGCAATCCATGCACCATCTTTGTTGCCCTCCTCTGAACCTTCTACCCTATCTATGTCCTTACATAGGTATGGTCTCTCAGAACTGTACACTGTACTCCAGGTGGGGCCTCACTAGTGTCTTGTATAGTGGAATTATGACCTCCCTTTTCCTGCTGGTGATGCCCCTGCCTATACATCCCAGCATCCTATTTGCTTTACCTGCTGCCTTGTCACACTGTTTCCCTACCTTGAGGTCATCAGAGATGATAACCCCAAGATCCCTTTCCTGTTTGGTGCATGCTATATCCTCACCCCCCAACTGATATATTGTGCCAGGGTTTTTGTGCCCATATGCATTATCTTGCACTTCTTTGCATTGAATTTCAACTGCCAAACCCCTGACCATTCTTCAAGTTTCTGCAGGTCCTTCTCATTCTGTCTACACCCTCTGGTGTGTCTACTTGTTACAGAGCTTTGTGTCATCAGTGAACAGTGAAATTCTGCCTTCTAGGTCCTCAGAATGTCACTGATGAAGATGTTGAATAGGACCGGTCCCAGCACTGATCCCTGTGGTACCCCACTGGTCACTCTTCCCTCTGTGGAGTGACAGCCATTTACCACCACCCTCTGTGTCCTGCCACCCAGCCAGTTACCTACCCACCACACTGCTGTCCTGCCCACACCCATATTCCCCAGTTTGTGTAATAGTCTTCTATGTGGCACAGTGTCAAAGGCCTTGCTGAAGTCCAGATAGGCCATGTCCACTGCCCTCCCTGATCCACCTCCCTAGTCACCCAGTCAAAAAATTCAACGAGGTTGGTCTGACATGACCTCCCCCTGGTGAAACCATGCTGCCTTGGGTCCTGTAGTCCATTGACAACCAGATGTTCCACATATCTCTCCTTCAGTAGTGCTTCCATGATCTTCCCCACTACTGAGGTGAGGCTGACTGGTCTGTAGTTCTCTGCTTCGTCTTTGTTCCCGCTTTTGTATAAGGGGACCACATCTGCTGTCCTCCAGTCTTTGGGTACCTCCCCTGTTTCTAGTGATCGGCTAAACAGGATAGCCAGAGGTTCAGCCACCACCCCTCTTAGTTCTTTAAGGACCCTGGGGTGCACCCCATCTGGCTCCATTGCTTTATCAACTCTTATTACTTCCAGTTCCTTCAGGACCCTTTCGTGTAAAGGGACTTGTGTCCATTTCTGCACCATTCTCACCCTTGTACTCCCTTCAGACACATTACCCTCCTCTTCCTCAGTAAAGACTGAGCAGAAATACCTGTTCAATATGTCAGCTTTACTGTTGTCATCCTCCACGCGGCCCCATCCTCCCCTTCAGTCTCACTATCCCTCCCTTTGTCTTTCTTTTTCACTTATGTACCTGTAAAGGTTTTAGCCCTCTACCTCTGATTTTGCAATGTGTTCTTCTGTCTGAGCTTTGGCTTCCTTACTGACCTCCCTGCCTCCCTTTGCTTCTCCTGGTACTTCTCCCTATCCCTTCTGCCTGTGTCTTTTTGTATTGTCTGAATGCAATCTTTTGGCTTTCACTTTCTTTCTACCCTTTGGAAAACCATAATGGTCTCTCTTCCTTTTCCTCTTGCTAACCTGCTTAATGCATAATTCTGTTGTTCTTGTAATCCCCATTTTAAATACTGCCCACTGTTCCTCAACCCCTGATTCCTGTCCCATTCCCCTTAAAAAACCCTATTTATTCCATTATACAGCTTACTGGCATTTCCTCAGTTCATGGTTGGCTTTGAAGAGTGCAGACATGTTTCCGGTCCACTGAAGGTCATCGCTCCAGACTCCAGAGGTAAGTGCGGGGGAGATGGGGGTGTGGGAGGTAGATGCACAGAGGGTGAGTCGTGGGTGGGGGTCAGGACATTCTGCGAGGGAGGTTTTTCTTTAGGTGTTTTTTTTTACTTGGACAACGCTGGACTTGTGCCACGCTGGGGGGTTTCCTAACAGGCAGCTGGAAGGCTGTTTGGGGTGTGGCCGTGGAGCCGACTGGGATTGGGCACCCCTGCCTGCCATAGGACCTGTTGCATGCTGGAATGGGCTTTGAGCATGGCACTAGTATACCAAATGGAAGTGCCGCACCCTCCCTTTTACTGGGGAGCCGCTACATAAGGCAAATTGACAGGCCCACAGCATATATGGGGAGGGAAGGGGTTTAATTCAGGTTTGCGTCAGTGGTGGGATTTGAACTTCCCGGTCCCCACCACACTACCTCAGTTTCGCAGAACACCATCATTTCGAGTTAAACATGGAAATACTGTATTGCAATACTTCTAACAAGGCACGCGTTTCACAGATACCACCCTGTCCCGAAACAAAATCCTAATTGATTACTCAGTTTTAGTAGGATCACTGTTGTACTGTAGTGTTGTTTGCCAAAAACATTAGAAGTCTCTGTCAAAGAGCGAAAAAAACAACAACATTTATTTCGACCGATATCAGCTAGTGTGCAGTTTTCTTGGATCAAAATGGGCAACAAACGAATAAATAAGCACACAGCATTTCAGACCCAAATCTTCTGGCAACAGTAAAAACTGTGGACTCTCTCCACCAGTACCTTGAGACAAGGATAAGCAACAATTTCGAGTATTGCACATTTTTTGTGCATTTGCCCTTATACTTTATATATCCTATTTAGGCTGTTTCATTGTTTAAGATGCATTTTAATTTAATTTGCAATCTGTCATTGTCATTTGCAGCTGCCCTCTTTATCTTACAGATGCATTGATGATTATTTGTTTTCTAACTGCACCGGAATTATAAGCTTTTGTTTTTTTCGCTCCATGAATTAGTTTGTTACCGTTAGTTATCCCTCCCTAGATTTACCTCAGCTCTGTGTTAGACTGATCTTAGCTGTGCCTTGCTTTGTTTTGGTAAGCAATTAACCACATTTACCTCAGAATAGTAAGGCATATAGAGACAGCGCTTTTTTCCATTTTTGTTACATGGACACATTTCAGTCTTCATGAGTTTTTCCTGAGTTGTCTGTGACAACTGACTTTTTTTGGGGGGGTGTTCTAAGTATATACACACACACACACTGAGCTTTGCAATATTCTTGGATCAGCAGAGAATGTCTTGAGCAAACCTGAAAATCGCCGGCTTACCCCAGTGGGTGTAAAGTGTCGATCGATGTGACAGGTGAGCATTGCATTAGAAGGAGAGGAGCTAGAAATTATTTTTTTATTGCAAAAATGCTTATTCTGCCCTGGTGGGGCTGGGTCCTCCCAATATTGGACTGTAGTTTACCACACAACTGTCCCCGATTATAAGGGATGTCCCGCATTTCATCCTCAAAACTGCTCTGCCCCTCATCCATCCCTCAATGGAAAGGTACAACCCGCGCAGACTAGCACATGAATTCATACTTTGAAACAGAAATTCATAATATTCTAAGATGTTAAATAAAATTTAAACTTTGCACAAGTAAACACGAAGGTTTCCACAGTGGGCGAGCACACAGTATGTGTGTGTGTGTGTGGGGAGAGTGCACATGAGCACGTGATCTTATCGCTGCTCACTGAAGCATAGCTCTTCCTTTCAACTGTACAGCACTGCATTTTCAACTGCTGTCATAGACAGCTGCAGCATTGATTGGAGAACTGCGGCCATGCCTGCAAGCACACTGATTGAATTTTAAGAGGGCTGCCACACCTCCGAAAACTCAGATGATGGCACTATGTTTCTTTCACATGCGTGCAAGCAACATAAAAATCAATCAGTAGTTGTCTGCCGACTTTAAAGTACTTTAACACAGTTCCACAGTTGCTCTGTATCTGGGCTGTGCTGGCTGCTTTCCTGGCTGTGGGATGGGAGCTGTGAGGGCTTGCAACCTGTGGGGATTTTGGTATCCTTTCTATTTTTGAAAATCATTACTGTGATTGGGCCAGCATCAAAGTACCTTCAGATGAAAGGACTGGATTACCTTTCAGCATGGCACATGGTGGCTCAAGCAAAGATGGAGTTGCAGCAGTCGAATTTCATGGACATCCAGGCAAAATTTTCAAACTTTGCTGCAAAAGTCAAAGAATAAATTTACAAGTTTTCACTTGATATAGAACGTGAGGACCATCTACTAAATAAAAGGGTTGCCAGAAAGAAGAACTGCCCAGGGAGAACTTAAATGAATGAGTGAATGATCCAGTAAAGCTTTTTGAAGTCGAAGTATGTAATTGCATTATGGATCAAGTCTGAATGAGCTTGACCGTTCATTTTAATAACAACAAGCAACTAATTCTGTATACTAGCTGTATGGACCCACATCGCTGTGAAGGCAAGATTCAAGATTGCATCCCAGATGAAAGCTTTCAGAAAGTAACAACAGCATTAGCAAATTGGGGCATAGTAAACTTAAAATGGAATTGTCGGCATTTGCAAAAATGTTCCCATGACTGCAAAGATCCTTGCCTGATGAGTACAATGATAAGTTTACAACTGAAGATGACACTGACATTCAAGATTGTGAAGATGCTTGCTTACAAGGCGAAACTGATGGTGACCAGACTGAGCAAAGAGAAAACAGGGAAGACCTGCCAAAAAAACAAAGCCAATGCAAGTCCTGCAAAAAATGCCTAATGTGCTGTTCTAAAATCTTAGCACAATACAACATGCACTCCTAGCATTTTCAACCTTGTTAGTCATCTATGAGTACCTGTTGACTCTATCAGTCACTCAGGTGTCCTGTGAGAGAGCTTTTAGCAAATTAAAAATAATAAAGACTTGGCTGCGTTCATTGCTGGGGCAAGATAAACTAGAGGCATTTATGATCATGGCCATTGAGAGAGACCTTTGAAGTGTACAAAAAGGTACTGTCAGTTTGACAGTTTTGTATAAGTTTAATTTTAATAAACTTTTTTTTACAAGGTTAGCAAGTAGTGCAGAGGAAGTCTAGTGTCCAGTTGCAGCCTGGAGTGTAAGATGTTCTTGGGGGTTCAGGAGTAAGGAAAGGGATATTTACAGTGCTGATGTCTTTGCCCACAGACTTGGCCACAAAAGAGCTGGGAGCATTATGGCAGACACTGTAAATGTCAAAAGTAAGAGTTTGAACTTAACCCTTGTTGTGCCATGGACTGATATCCAACCACAATTCCAATAAATTCTAATTCTGAATACAGAATAAGGTTTAAGATCAAATGACATAACCTAACATATATTTTGTTTTGTACTGTTTGTGTCACATTGCATGAGTTTATTTTTGTCTGGATCGTGCTTGTAACAGGGTCATGTTGTCCAGTGCACTTACCCAGTAAGGAGGACCATTTGGAGTAAGCTTCTGAGGGGGGTGGGGGGGGAGACTATGTTCATTTTTGCTGGCTTGGAAGTCTCAGAGTGATAGTTTAAAGGGAAAGGTGTCAAATTCTTCCAAAGAACTCTTTTCCCTGGTCAATCCAGACCCCAGGAAGCCGTCAACCTCTGACTAGAAGCTGTACAGGCTCATGCCACTTTTTTGCAACGTAGTAGTTTGCAACATACTTTGAATCAGGAGCAAAAGAAGATATAGACCCTTAAATCAGGCAGGTAAATCACTTAAATTTGTTAAAGAATTTACATATTTGGGCATAGTCTTTTCCAGCAATGCACTCTGGAACAAACATATTAATCTAGTTAAAAACAAAATGCTATTAACCACAGGTGCCTTAAAAAGGTTCATCTATATGTTCGGTGAAATGACAAGAACATCATTGCTTAAGGTTATAAATACTAAATTAATAAGTCAGGCCCTATATGCTACAGAAATATGGGGAGAAGTGAAGCTAGGTAGAATTGAAACAGCATTAAACAAACTATGCAAACAAATACTGAAGCTCCCATGTGCTATGCAAAACTCTTTCGTCAGAACCCAATTAGGGCAAATTAGTACTGAATACCTAGTACAAATCTGAATGATAAATTTCTGGATAAACATTTCAGTACAAAATCAGGGTTCATTCTTACAAGATTGCTTACAGGAGAAAATAAAACCTAAATCGTTGTACAAAACTTCCTGGCTAGACAGGTTGGATTCTTTATTAGAGAAATATAACTGCATACACTTAAATGGAAGGAACAGGGAATCATAATTAACTTTAAGTATACAAAATATATTTCTTATCTAATTTCTGAAAGGGCCAAACAACATGACCTTCAAGCAATCATGGAACTGAAGGTGCCAAATTGGCTAACACACTGGACATTGGATGGAAAACATGGCCATCTCTGCCTCCAGTTTTTCCTAAACAATCTTAGTATGAACAAAATATTAAAGAACATTCCTTAAAACTGTATTTACAAGTAATTTACAACCCAGAACATAGAGGAATTATTATCCAGTATAGATCTGAGGTTTTCCCAACTAATGTTCTGGAGGTGAGATACGGCAAAGGATTAGTCACAATTATAAAATGTGGCTGCTGCCTGCAGAAAACAGAGGATTTACTTCATGTGACTCTAAGATGCCCAAGGTACAGTGAAGTTAGAGATAAATTTCTTGGCCCAATCCTGGGTTCCCTATTTATGCTGGCCAGATACATCCTAGACCTATTGTTCAATTCCGAGAATGAAAACTATTCAAATGCCTTGGCAATTTACCCAAAAAACATTACAAAAATAAGAAAAAACATCACTTAAATCAGGATGGAAGCTGACCAGCAGTGACAGGGACCAATTAGGTGAATAATGAAAAAATTAAATTAAGAAATTGGTATGGGAGAATCATGTAGGCTTCTCTCTCACACTTTTTATGTTGGCACGCTTGCGCAGCCAACATCTTGCGGTAGTGCAGATTTGGAGGCGCTGTCACTGTTCAGCGAATGCAGGGCATGCATCATTCCCCAATCAGTCTGCATGCTGGATCCACACCGTTCATAGTTAATGTGGTAATGGGATCAAACGAAAGGTCAGCTGCAATGCGAGCTAAGCTCGTCATACGCAGCGGACCTCACAACGTGCTTTCCCTGGTGGTGAAAAACAAAATGAACATGGCAGCACACTGCCTGCCATACTGCTGACTTCGGGGGTGCCCAATCCCCTATCAGCATGCCCTGCCCCAATGTATGTGCCGATGGGGGAGCCCACTCCCCACCAGCATAATGCATCCCCATTTGTTATGTGCTGAGGGGGGTGCCCAATCCCCGGCTTTTGCTTCCCTGCTTTCATTGTGTGCCAATGGGGTGCCCAATCCCCCATTGGCTACAGCCCCCCACAAAACACTTAGGTGGCATGCTGGGGAGCCCACCCCAGCATGTCAAAGCCCTGCAAAAAGTCCCCCGTTGTTTTTTAACCTGTAAAAAGAAAATGGTCCTCGCAGTCTCCATGCCCTCCAAACCACGCCCACCCACTGTGCACCTGCCTCCCCACACCCTCACCCCATACTTACCTCTGGAGGACCGGGAACATGTCTGCACTCTTCAAAGCCGACTACAAACTGAGGAAATGCCGGTAAGCTGTATAATGGAATAAATAAGGTTTTTTCAACTTTGATGCATATCTCAGGCATGTTTTGGAATTTTGGCACCAAATTTTCAACATGGGTTTTTTTGGGACCCCTCCTCATGAATTCTGGCACTGCCATAGCATTTATCGGCCCCAAAAGATGATTTCACAGTCACTGTGCTGAATCACCTTTCAGGACCAATTAACAAAATGACAGTGCCACTGTTCATGAGGGGGGCTCTCAAAAAGCCTATGCTGCAAATTTGGTGGGAAAAATCCAAAAAGTGGCTATTTTGCAAGCGTGTATTGCATTGTTCCACGCCCGATCGTAACTTCGTGAATTTGTAATATTTTCACTCCAGATTTTCAAAATTGGCATTTTTCCACACCTCCTGATGAACAGTACAGCTGTCATTTTACATATCCTGGCCAAAATGTGTTTTCGCACATGTGGTGCAGATTAACCCAGTCACTGTGTGAAATCACTTTTTGGGACAGTTTGAGGAAATGGCGGTGACACTGTTCATGAGCAGAGGTCCTAAAATGCCTATGTTGAAAATTTGGTGCCAAAAGTCCATAAAACGACTGTGTTACAAGCGTGCATTGCGCAGTTTCCACGCACCCTTGTAACTTCGCAAATTTGCAATATTTCCATGCCAGATTGTCAATACTGGCATTTTTTCACAGCTCCTTATGAACAGTACAGCTGTCATTTTTCACATCCTGCCCAAAATGTGTTTCTGCACCTGTGTCGCACAATGGTGTGGTCGCTGTGGGAAATCAACTTTTGGGACAGATTAACAAAATTGCAGCACCACTGTTCATAAGGGGATGTCCCAAACTGCCTATGTTATAAATGTGGCTAACAAACTCCCAAAAATAATTGGGTTACAGACGTGTGTTGGCAGTTTGTATGCATGCTCATTGCTTCACCAATTTTTCATATTTTCACTCCAGATTTTCAACGTTGCCATTTTTTTACGCCTCCTCATGAACAATACAGGTTGTCATTCTTCACATCCTGCCCCAAAATGTGTTTTCATCCCTCAGTCGCCAAATGGCATGGCCACTGTGCAAAACCACCTTTCAGCTAACAAAGTGATTGTGCTGGATTTCGTGAGGTGGCCTGACAAGCAGCCCATGTTGAAAATGTGGAGTGAAACTACCACCACACACCTATGGTGTTAGGGTTTCCAACTGTAGCACTCCACCCGGTACAGACTTGCAAGTGTCAGCGGTGTGACTTGGGATCATCGGATGTAATGCTCATGCCATTCCACCCCCCCACCCCAACCCAGCAGCCACTGACAGGCATCGTGGTGTGCCTTGCACAGTTCGGCCACAAAGTTCACCCCATGCTCCTATACTGCACCCACGTCAGCAGATTTCATTATGGAATGGGGTAAGTATAATGCCCAAAGACCCCAAAGCACACCCTGACACTTGTCAGTGTCTACAGGGTAGGGCGAGGTACAATGGCATGAGCGTTATAGCTGACGACCCAAAGGCACATCCCAATGCCTGTCACTCTCTACAGGGTGGGGGTGGGGTTGGCATCACTTCAATACTTCACTGCCATTCTTATTATGCATCTCTAGCTCCGGCACTGCCAATGCCAATGCCAGCGTGACAACATTCGGCACTGACAAATGCTTGTTAATATTGTACTTACATTGAAGACTCATACAAGAAACCTTTTTTATTGTAAATGATCTGGATGGAACATTTATGTATCTAATGAAAGAGGATTGAGAAATGTATAGGAATTTATTATATTTAACACCGTACAACTGTCTTTTAACTGATTGTAATGACATGTCGAACAGTAAAAGGGTTACTTGCCTCCAACATACTTTTTTCTCTTATTGCCATCAAGGTCATATTCTTTGCAATTGTAATCACTTGTTGCCAATGTGAATATGTGTTGTTTGCTGCTAGCTATGGTGAACATCTGTTTGTGCAGACAGCACATGGATCTTGCATGTAGGATGAGGCAATACATACCGTATATCTGTACATTATAAAATTCTGAGTGTTGCAACAACTTCGAAATTTGAGGCACCCTGGCTCTTGTCTTGGTTGAGGTGTAGATAACCAGACTGGGACCTTCCTTGAGCAAGGAGGTTACCCAAGTTGACAGTGGTATGGAAAAATGGTCTTTATCCCTCTCTGCATCAAATCATGCTTGACCTTATTTCTTGATGTGTCCAAATACATTTGTATACACTCTTTTCTGGTTGTTGGTTGTGCATTTGTGTTACGACATCATACAGAACAATGAAATAAACATCCAACTTGAATGGTGCAGGGTCTGCACCAGAAGCCATACGAAGAGAGACTAAAGGAGCTTAATATGCATAGCCTCGAGGAAAGGAGGGAGAGGGGGGACATGATAGAAACTTTCATGTACCTCAAGGGAATCAACAAAGTCCAAGAGTGTAGCATCTTTCAGAAAAAGAGATGTGCAAGAACAAGGGGGCACAATTTGAAGATAGAGGGGGGACGGCTCAGGGGCAACATGATGAAGTATTTTTTCATGGAAAGGGTGGTGGACACATGGAACAGCCTTCCTGAGGAGGTCATGGGGTTGAAAACCGTGGGGGAAGTCAAGAATGCATGGAACAGACATAAAGCAATTCTAGTGGGGGGTAGGATCTGCAGCTTGTCTAATAAGTAGGGAAATGGGCAGACTGGGTAGGCCAAGCGGTCCTTATCTGCCATCAAAGTCTATGTTTCTATGCAAAATGCAGGTACTGTCTAGAGATAAGGAATGTGTATAGGGAAAGACTAGGCTGGATTGTTTGTTAACTGGAAAGGCTGTTGAGCCAAAGGCACATTCTCAAGAGAGTCCCAGGCCAAATGTGTGCCACGCAGTACAGTGCAATAAAATAATACCACAGGAAAATTGCTATCTACCTAAGCAGTTGCAAATATTGAGCAGCACTCACTTGTTAAGAATGCACTAGGTACTGTGGCCCAGATTTTCAAACTGCGCCATTCTGAGGCTCAAGCCCCTGCGCTGCTCAAAATAGTTGCGCAGGGGTGTGGCAGGGGTGATATTCAAAGGAGTTGAGCTGTTGAACGCTCCTTTGAATCTCTTAATCTGCCCTCAGCACTAATAGGCACAGTGGAACTTGCGCCACCGCGAAGTTGCCAGAGTTGAGCATTAAACTTGCGGTGGCGCAAGTACCATTGCGCCATGCTCAAATTTCCGATATTCAAAAGGTGACATGCAAATGGGGCCATAATTTATGCAAGGCGCAGGGGGGGCCATTTGCATCTATTTATGGCCCCATTTGCATGCCATTTGCATGTAGGTGCGCCGATCCCCGAGGACTTGCTCCAGGCCACCCTGCCAGGCAGCAGCCGTCGGGGACCGATGCACAATGCAGCCCGATCGCGGGCATCACAGTTACATGAAACCTCCCCACACATATCCCACAGCCCGATCGCGGGCAGTACAGGTACATGAAACCCCCACACATATCCCACAGCCGATCGCGGGCAGTACAGACCTGAACCCACATCTCCCACAGCCCGATCGCGGGCAGTACAGGTGCATGAACCCCCCACACATCTCCCACAGCCCGATCGCGGGCAGTACAGGTACATGAAACCCCCACACACACACATCTCCCACAGCCCGATCGCGGGCAGAGCGTGTATACCCCCACCAGTGCCCGATCACGGGCAGAATGTAACCCTCCCCAACCGAATATCTCCCTGGTGGTCCAGTGGACCGTAAAGCCCGATCGCGGGCAGAATGTCCATCACAACCCCACAAACATCTCCCTGGTGTCTAGTGTCCCCCACCCACCACGAGCCCCTCACCCGCTCCCCGCGGCGGCGGCGACAGCATCCCACCTGCCTGCCGACCCCACGCTTCGGCTGACTGATCCGGTAGGGCTGCCTGCCCATTGGTGCAGAGCTACAGCCACGGGCATGCAGCCTCATTGTAATGATAGTCCAGATTTGTGAATGATGTCATTCACAAATCTGACTGTCATGTACTGGTATGGGCTGCACTCCATTGGCTGTAGCTCTGCACCAATGGGCGGCAGCCTTACCGGACAGTCAGTCGGGCGGGTGGCGGGTGGCAGGTGGTGGATACTGTCGCTCACTGCTGCAGGGGGGATGGGTGGAGGCTTCGTGGTGAGTGGGGGGACACTAGACACCAGGGAGATGTTTGGGGGTTGTGATGTGACATTCTGCCCCGATCGGGCTTTACGGTCCACTGGACCACCAGGGAGATATTCGGGTGGGGGAGGGTTACATTCTGCCCGCGATCGGGCACTGGGGGTCTATACACGCTCTGCCCGCGATCGGGCTGTGGGAGATGTGTGTGAGGGGGGTTCATGTAACTGTACTGCCCGCGATTGGCTGTGGGATATGTGTGGGGGTTTCTAACTGTGATGCCCGCATCGGGCTGTGGAGATGTGGGCGGGGGTCTATGTTACTCATGCCCGCTATCGGGCTGGTGGGGGCATAGGGACCGAGTTGGGGCCAGCTAGGGTGGCAGCTGCTGTGTTGCGCCTGCAATACAGCAGCTCACCTGTGGGTGGCCTCAACTTGATCCTTTTTTGGCTTAAGGTTGTGCAGGCGCAGGTTGGGTTGCGTATGACATTCCTGCACAACCCGACTGAATATCGGGTTGCGCAGGTTATGCATGGTTCCTCCCCCTCCTGTTGAGCATGCATTCATTTGCATTGCTCTTTTGCACAACCTGTTGCCAGTGGAGCAACTGCCTCCTGCTGAATATCGCAGAATGGCGCAATGTAGGACTTGCGCATGCGTAACCCTGTTGCGCATGGAGCAACCCTTTTGAATATCTGGGCCTATAAGTCTTAATACATATCCTTGTTACTGTGCAATAGAACAAAAAACATATTACAGTGCTCAGTGCCAAGTGTCTTATTCATAACATTTAAACACAGTTCTTACAGCTTCGATTTCACTCTCACACCACTTCACCTTGCTCCGTTTTTGAAAATATTTTCTTTGTGGCTGTACTGCCTAAATCTGGTCTCTTTAGAAGCTCCTTCGGTGCACATTGCATTTCTATTACTTAGGTGCATGTACCAAGGGAAGAACCTGAAGTTTTTCACTTTTCCTTATTCCGTCTTTATGGCTTCCATTTTGACTAACATTCTGGATGTGCCATGATGTGATATAAACCACAGAAAAAGCTGACGTTTCTGATGCTGTGACGTTTTCCTCAGAGCTTACATCACTAAAAACAAACATGATACCAATTCAGAACACTACAGTATTTCACATTGTTAAACATAGCATAGCACAGTGGTTCTTAAGCCTTAGTCCTCTGACTTCACAGCCACCGGAACTTACTGGTGGACTCACCATTATATGTTTCACCCCAAATTCCCTGGTGAGATTACTTTTTCACAGTATACAACAATTCAGCATCCCAGTGTCTTCATACAAAATCTAACTTCTCTGTCTTAAGGCAGAACATTACTAGTTACATTCTCATTTTGTCTGACTGGGGCTCCTCATAGCACTATAACCACATTGTGTTGGGGGGGGGCCAAAAGAGCCTTTTTGAAAAGTCTTGGCACAGCAGGCATTGCACTGCAAACAACCTCCTGAAAGTATGTATTGTTCCTTCCCGTGGGTCACACTTGGAAATGAGCCGTGGCTCAGTGAGCCTTTCCTGGTCACCAGTTTTCAACTAAATAAATAAATAATAAATAAATCTTTATCTGGTTGCATCCTGGTATGTTAAAAGGACTGTCTGTAGAAAGGAAAAGAGTAGGAGAAAGCGTGGGCCTCAACCTCTGGAGGTGCCTTGGTGGGGCATTGAGCTTAACCATTGATTTTGTTTTAAAGGGGAACTCTCAGCTCCCCTGTAGCAATGCTGTAGGACTAGGATCCCAATTTAGCAAAACACAAAGTGATATTCATTGGTGGGGGTAGAATCAACTACTGTAGAATTACTTTCTATCGTGTCTGTTTAATTTAGCACTACTGACCCTGGCCAGCTGTTAGTGGTAATTAATCTTCCCGTTCTCACGTCGTGCAGCCAAACCCAAATTAGAACACTGGTACCTTAAAATGATCAATGAAGTGATAGTACATGCAATACACTAATTACCCAGTTAGACACCTCTTTAAAGTCAGAGACCGGTTAACCGGCTTTCATCCCTGCCACTGCTACGGTTGCATAATGTCTCTTATAACTGGCACTATTTTTAAGTAAGGGAAAAAAATACAAGTATTATATTGCATTTTGCTAAATTGGGACCACATGTTCACATAGTGCAGCTGCAGGGGAAGGGATCTGAGACTTAATGACTCGCAGAATTTCAGCAGGGTAGCTGAGAGGGGACCAGATGGGGTGCACCTCAGGATACTGAAGGAACCAAAGGAGGTGTTGATTGCACCTCTGATAGCCATGGTCAACCTGTTATTGGAAATAGGGGAGGTATCCATGGAGTGGAGGAGGGCAGACATAGTCCCTCTATACAAAAGTGGAAACAAGGAGGAGGTGGGAAACTACAAGCCAGTCAGCCTAACCTCAGTGGTGTGCAAAGTAATGGAAACATGACTAAAGGAAAGGATAGTGGAACTGCTAATGGTATGCAAGTCCCAAGGAGCATGGTTTCAATGGGGGGGGAGAGAGCCAAGCCAGATAAACCTAAGAGTTCTTCAACTGCATAACCAGGAAAGTGGATCGGGGGGGGGAGCAGTGGATGTGGCATACCTGGATTTTAGTAAGGCCTTCAACACCATTCCACATAGAAGGCTAAAAGACAAGTTGGGGAACCTAGAAGTAAGTTCTAAAGTAGTGAGATGGGTGGTAAGTTTGCTGGACAGTTTGACTCAGAGTTGATGGTAAATGGCATACGCTCTGGAGTAGGCAGAGTGACCAATGGGGTGCCACAGGGATCAGTGTTAGGTCCAGTCCTCTTCAACGTCTTTATCAGTGACATTGCAGAGGGTCTAGAAGGGAAAGTATGCTTGTTTGCAGGTGACACAAAGCTCTGCAACAGAGTGAACACACTGGGGGGGGGGATAGAATGAAGAGAGACCTGAAGAGGTTGGAGGAATGGTCGAGGGATTGGCAGCTGAGTTTCAATGCTAAAAAGTGCAAAATAATGCACATGGGGCAGAAAAACCTGGTGGCAGCTTACTACCTAAGAGGGAAGGCAATAGCAGGGTCAAAACAGGAAAGGAACCTGGGTGTAGTCATTTCTGATGACCCAAGATACCAGGTAAGGCTAGCAGGACGCTGGCAGGGCTGGCTTTAGGACTTTGGGGGCCTCCAGCAAACTCTATGACTGGGGCTCCACAGACAGGGCCGGCACCCCCCCAGTAATCTTTCTACATAGTATTTTAATTTCGGAAAATATATTCCAATGCATACTTAGGTGCTAAATCACATTTGGAAGCCTAGAAACAAGCCCTCCACATTTGTAAAACTGAAAAAAAGTGTACTCAGACTAACTAGAAACCAAATCAAAAGTAAATTCTGGGGAACAAAAAAAAAGAACACTTGAAACAATATGTACGCACACGGGGCATAACTAATTTGGAATTTCTTACATAAATTAATTAGAAAGAATCTGGCAAGCTCAACCTCTGCATTTACAATGCATCTTAATAAAATGTGTGGAGGCACCCGGTATATGTAACCAACCAAAAGCATCAGCAAAATCACTCACCACCCAAAGAAAGAGACTGCACACAAAAGGTGCTTCATTTTAGTATAAGGTGCAAATGTGCAAAGTCCAACCAAAAGTATATAGTTAAGGAACCAGAGCTGTCCCTGCTCCATTTCCCCTGCCACTCTGCTGCGTTAACTCTGCATTGTCCATATAATCCAATATGCTTCCTTATTGTAAGTTGTTGAGGGGTTCTTAGTCTCATCATTCAGCTGAATTATGATTAAGCCTGACCACTACGGCAAAGTGATCACCTCCATCGGTCAGGAACAAATATTATGGTTATAAATTGGAAGGGTTCTTAGTCTCATCATTCAGCTGAATTATGATTAAGCCTGACCACTATGGCAAAGTGACCACCTCCATCGGTCAGGAAAAAACATTTTATCTTGCCCTTCAGAGAAGATGTCCTTCTGCTTTCTCAGTCTTGTGTGTAAACCACTCACCAGCTTTATTATTTGGGTAGTGTGTTCCAGCCAGTAAGAGGCTCACAGGGTTTTACTGGGGAGCTCACCAGTTTGAAGGTTACAGTTTTCCTCCATTCTAAGCTGTATAAGGGATTTGGCAAGCTCAACCCCTGTATTTGCAATGAAATTGTGCATGAGTTTTAAAGCTTCAGAGGGACTTCCTGAACTTTTTTGTTGATGAATTCATTGATTAGGTCACTGTAAGGGAGACTTTTGCCAACTTCATGCTCAATGGACAGCACTGCTAGCCTAGACAGTCTTTCTTGGCTCACTGATGACCTCAGATAAGTCTTTATCAACTTCAGTTTTTAAAAACTGCGTTCTGCTGTAGCCACAGTTACTGGTACTGTCAAAAAAATGCGCAACACCACATAGGCATTCATATAGATTTTATGTAGCTGGTTTTGAAGGAGAAAATGTAACACTTGTATTGGCAATGTATCATTCTCAACCATTCCTGCCAGGTTCCTAAGTTCATGTGCAAGTTCACGAGCATCAAAGTCAGAGTGGTTAGTTGGGCTGTCTGTTAATTTTTCTTTGAGAATCTCACATTGTTTTATCAGGTCTTCTATAGAAACAGAATTTAGCATTTCTATGTTCGACAGAAATCCAAATGTTTTAGCAAACTTGGACATTTGCTGAAATCGTTCACTAAAGGACATCAGTGTGGTGTCCAGTAGTGTGTTGAAAAACTCAACCTGAAAACTGAGTTTTGAGTCCTGCACTGCATCGACGTGTCCTTCGTAATCAAATAGTCACTTGACCTTTCTGTGTCTTGTCTAACGGAATTCAGCTGGGGCATCCAGTACTGCATCAATCTTTGAGCCCTGTACCAATGCCTGTTCAAACCCACTCTCTCTGTACTTTTTAAGTATGTCAGTAGTTGAAGCAAGCACCTTCACACAGGTCGATATGTCAACCGAAGCACTCTGCAATGTATTTCTTGCACGGTTCACTTCAAGCAGAACATCATACCAGTTGATGAGACATACAATGAATTTATATGAGAGGAGTTCAGCACAAAGAGACCTTGCCTCTGCATATGTTGCAGCATCTTTGGTTCTTACAGACTCTGCAATCTCCTGCAAAGCACTCCTAAATTCTTTGAACTGATAGCAAAGTGCTTTCACAGACTCTGTCCGGCACTCCCACCAAGTCTCAGAAAGTGGCTTCGGAGTTATATGAAAATGCTTTTTCAATATTTGCCAGTGGCTTGTTGAGGCAGAGCAAAGATTGTAGACCTTCTGCAAGCAACCAAAGAATGAGACAGCATGTCTTGATGAATGCGCTCCATCGTTAATGATGAGGTTCAGGCAGTGGCAAGCGCATGGCACATAAAATGCTCTGAAGTTCAGTTCTTTTATGTGAGCCTGCACACCAGCTCGTTTGCCTTTCATGTTGCTACCATTATCATATCCTTGCCCCTGACAATTGCTGATGTCCAGATTATGTTGCTGTAAAGTCTGAAGAAAGGAGTCAGTCAGTCCTTCTCCGGTTGTGTCATTGACAGGTACGAACCCAAAAAAATGTTCCTTGATAGAGGCAACAGTTTTTAAAACATCCATATATCTAACAACAAGTGTCATCTGCTCTTGGTGGCTAATGTCAGGAGTATGTCCAGAATCAATGAAAAATATCTGGATTCTTGTATCTGTAATACAATGGCCCGTACAATTGCACCTGAAATTAGTTGAATTATTTCATTTTGAATGTCCTTGCCCAAATAGTGGTCCATTATCTCCTTATTCTGAATCTGACAAATATGTTCAGCCATTAGTGGGTCAAACTTTGACAGGAATTCGACCTGCCCCCCAAAATTTCCATTGCCTTGGGTATGAAGCACATCACTTGTGCCATGGAAAGCCATATTCCTCTCAGCCAAGAACTGAATAGTTGCTATGATGCATTCCAAGACTCCACGCCAATGAATTATTTCTTTCTCTATTAGCAGCTGTCTCTTTTCATCCAGTGTCTGGCCACTCTTCAACCTTGTCTCAAGTTCCTTCCACTTTATCATGCTTGCTACATGTTCTGTTGCATGCTCATGGGAACTTAGAGCCTTTGACATTTCTCTCCATGCCCGATAACCTCCAGTCTGAAGAAGATTGTTTGAGTGTCAAAATAATTTGCAGGCAAAGCAGAACAGTGCATCCTTGGAGACTGAGTACATTAACCAAGTGCGCTTTACTCTCTCACTGCTGGGCACAGTGCGGAAATAATTTCCTGCTGTGAATCTTTCTTTTTCTCATTCACTGGGAATTGTGGCAGTATGACTTGAACAGGTCCGTGTTTCACAGATGAAACTCGTACCTCGTTCCTTAGTGTGTCTGGCCAAGTTCCAAGATCCTCAAATGAAATTTCAGGAGATCCAGCTAAATCACATATGATGGTATATATGCAGGTGGGCACAATACTGACAGTGGCAGGTGCATTCCTCGTCTCCTCTGAAGGTAAAACTCCTGGGATGATGGTGGACACCATTTCTTCTACTACAGCAGGTTGCAAGAACTTGTGCTCCAGGTTCAGGTGCTCTTTCAAGATCAACTCTGCTTCCTAGGCTTTCACATGAATGTGATGGGATAGTAAAACATTTCTCAATAGCACCTCTTTGCCACTTTGTGTCTTCATCTCTCTTCTGGTGTAACTTTCTCTTTGCAGCTCCTGACAAATATGTGCACTTCATTTTTGTAAACTGAATGTGCAAAAAAGGAAATGCCATTAAACGTTTGCACCAGAATTTGCAAATGTACTGAAGAGCAAGTTTTTACTTTCCCCATTCAATTAAGTGCAAGCTGACTACATCAGACATTTTAATATTCAGCTTTGTGGATCCAGCAATACTTGCATTGGTCTGTTTTCTGTGAAGATTGTCATGTAGCTTCAGTCTAAGCCTACACTGAGATGGCCCCAGAAAAAAGTGTACTGTGATAGTCGCACCTCACACTAATAGAGGATCATGACTCAAAACACATTGGTGTGTCACAGCCCCACCCCCACCCACGGGGAGTCCATGGCCACTTACCATTTCTACACTGGGAGAGTCCTGTTCCTCACACCCCATGCTAGGATGATCAGACCTCCACCCACCCCCACCCCGGAGCCATGAGACTTAGCTGGATATCTGAATTTGATAGAGAGACATTGATTTTGCTGGATATCAATAGGTAGGCATGTTTACCAGTGGGACTGCATGTGCCTGTGTGAGCTAGACTGAATATTATACACACACACATGCACACACTGTATGTTCATGTACGCAAAACCAATTTTGAACAGAAATTTGCTTGGCTGTTCCTTTAACTACCCTCACACCACAACTCAACAAACTCAAGGGTACCTAAGCAAGCTAGAGGAGTGGTTAGAGAGGTGGCAGCTGGGGTTCACTTCAAAGAAGTGTAACGTTATGCACTTTGGGATGAAGGACCCAAGGAGAGAATACTGGCTGGGATGGGTTAAGCTGGGGATCACTGAGGAGGAGAAGGACCCGGGGTAATGGTAACAGGGACAGCACTGCCCAGTGCATCACAGTGGCTGCAAAAGTGAACAAAATGCTGTGGTGCATAGCGAGGGGTTTTTCATCCAGGCAGAGATAGGTGATCTTGCCCCCTCAACAGGTCACTGGTAAGGCCGCACTTGGAGTATTGTGTGCAGTTTTAAAGGCCATACCTAAAGCATGATATCAGGCTACTGGAGGGGGTGCAGGAGGGCAACAGAGATGATATGTGGAATGGAAGGGACAGACTATGACAATAGGCTGAGAGACCTGAATATGTACACCCTGGAGGATAGAAGGGACAGGGGGGAAATGACAGAGACATTCAAGTATCTGAGGGGAATCAATAAGGATGAGGCAGATGGGGTCTTTAAGTTAAGGAGGGGAGGGTCACCAGGGGGCATGCGCTAAGAATAGAGAGGGGAAGATTTAGGAAGGAAATGAGGAGACACTATCTCACAGAGAGGGTGGCAGCAAAATGGAACGCCCTACCAAAATGGGTGGTGTGACATGGACAGCCAGTTCTGAGTGCTGTATGATCATTTCTGTAATATAAAAATGTGTATGGACTGTCTCCCATGAGAAATGCTGAAACAGCATGTGAGATCACACACACACACACACACACACACACACACTCTCACACACACACACACATTTTAGATACAAGGTGTTACCTGGAAGGCCTTAATCAGGAATCTCCTGTTTTCTAAGTTAATTATAGCTTTAGCTGCTTAGAGGGAAATCAGTATCTCTTTTATGATGTTTCAAGGGGGAAACCAGGTTTAGTACACTGGTACGAAATCATAAAGATGCCTTGATGTCCTGGGAAGGGGAAGATGCTCATGAGATCAAAGAAATGTCATTTGAAAAAGGAATAAGTTGTGCTGAGGATTACAGAATTTAATACTTTGAAAAGACATCCTGTTTTTGTAAAGATATATATTTTTTTATATATATTCTGACAGGGAGGAGCTAGGTGATCTAATGCAAAGAGGTCGGCAAAGCCAGCTTTTAGACAATATTCTGTTTTACTTCAGAGACACACCTATCTAGACACTGACAAAGAAACATCTTTGGAGCACTTTAAGCAGGCATTTAGAGAGAGAGAGACAAATCTAAGTACTGTAGTAAGAACTGTACTGTTTAAACCTTGTTCTTTTAAAATATTTGTATGTCTTGTGATATAATAGTTCTGTATTTTATGTTTTACATATTTTTATCTATTTTAGTAAAATTCTAATTTTAGAGCCTATTGGTCTGTCTTTGATTTCTTTCCTTTTACAAGTGAAATATATATGGTTATAGCTGACACTAGGCATAAGCTTGAATGGTGATACCAAACTGGAAAAAGGTAAGCGTTTTAAATCTGAGGCCTTTATTAAAGGTTTTACGGGTTCATTTTCTGTACACCTGGTTAGGTGTCGGTAGGCAAAGATATCTGGCCCCCCAAAGACAGAATTATCTGAGTCTGTACATTGAGTACACTAGCAAGAAGTTCACAGTTTGAATCCCTCCAGAACTGAGACCAAAGGTTGATTCGAATCCAAAACCAGACAAGAGGGTTACCTTGTTCTGTTAACTGTTCACAAGACTACGCTCAGAGGTTGACACTTTGGAAGTAGAGGGTCTGACCTGCTGAGTGGGTTTGTGACAGATTGGTTGGCAGCGGTGGCATAATTTTGGTATTACAAGCTTTTATTATTCAGTGTGTCAGCTTAAGACCATAAGCTCACTTGCAAAGAAAGAAAAAGGCAGTGTTTTATTTTTAAAAGCAAACAGAACTATATCACTTGGTGTACAGTCAAGTTCCTACCCGTTTTATTTTTTTTCACTAAAGTGAAAATCAGAGTAGCAGTAGTGAGGGAAGATGGCTTCCAACTACAGCAGGCACACTGTAGACTACTTAAGGCAGTTGTGCGGGGACAGAGGAGTCTTGTTCGAGGTGACAGCCAAAAAGCAGGACCTTGTAGATGCTCTGATGGTAGCAGATACCCAGAGCAGCGAGTCATGGACCATGACTGAAAAGGACCAGATCTCAAGTGTGGCAGGGCTAGCGGCCAATGCAGTGTCCAGATCTGATGAGGAGGGCAACAGGGCCACTGTCAGAGAAGGGCCACAGCAGCAGCAGAAGGTTGCCAGTATCCTGGATCCAGAGGTAGTCAGGCTGAAAATTGAGTTGTGCAGGATGGAGCTGGAGTTCCAGAGGGAGAGGGAGAGGGAGCCCTAATTGAAGGCCTAATTGTAGGGCCGAGGTGCTAGAGTTGCAGTTTTTCTTCAGTCATTAAACTGCTGTTTGAACTTGGATTGCTGCTATTTAGTCTGCTTTATTTCACCCTGAATTTTGAGTGAGACCGAGAGTGCTACAAGCTTTTGCCTATGCAAATTGAGTTGTGCAGGATGGAGCTGGAGTTCCAGGAGAAGAGAGAGTGAGAACACCCAGAGGCAGACCATGAGGAGCATGAGCTCCAGCAAGCTGCAGAGGAGAAGAGAGAGTGAGAATGCCGAGAGGCAGAGTGAGAACAGAGAGACGCAGACTGTGAGGAGTAGGAGCGCCAGAGGCAACATGAACTGGAGAAGCTAGGACTCTGACCAGCGGCACCAGAGCAGGTAAGTGGCTTGGGTTTAACTTGGACTACAGGACTGGGTTACAAATTGAATTCCAAATTAATAGCCAGATTTAAAGAGGGGGAGGATATGGATGCCTTTTTAAATTCTTTTGAAAAAGTTTATATTCAGGCTAAAATTCCTAGAGAGTCCTGGAGCTTCCCGCTATCCCCACTATTTACCGGGAAAGCTCAGGATGCTTTGGGTCAAATGGAAAATGAGGACAGTGATGATTACAGCAAACTTAAAGCTGCACTGTTAAAAATGTTTGAATTAACTGCTAAATCATACAGAGCTAAATTCTGTAAGCTCAGGAGAAGCCCTGACATGAGCTACGAGGAGCTAGCCATGAAACAACATCAGCTTTTAAAACGTTGGTGGGAAGGAATTGAGGCAAACTCTGTTGATAAAATTGAAAATGTGATTTTATTAGAACAGTTTTATTGGGCATGCCCAGTTGAGCTAAAACCTGGCTAGAGGACCAAGATCCCAAAACAGTGCAAGAGGCTGCTGAACTCTTGGACTACTAGCCAAGAGCAGACCTGCTCTGGGAGGAATGGGTGGTGTGGCAGTGCAGAAAGAGAAAGCTGCCTTTCAGTGCAGCTAAAAACCTCACTGCCTCCACCGAAACCAGTTAGCCCCAGGTTTCAGAGAAAAGATTTCTCTGAGAGAAGAAATGAATGTTGGTTGTGTAAAGAAACTGGGCATATTGCCAGACAGTGTCCCAAAAAGGTGGACAATACACAACAGGGAGCCAGAAAGGAAGTAGGTTGTTTGTGTGTCCCTGGAAGCATGCCAGTGAACATGAGGGAACACATGCACCCAGTCATGGTGAATGGTGTACAGACGCAAGGGTTAAGGGACACAGGGGCATCCTTGACCTTGGTAAAGGAGATCTGGTACAGCCTGGTCAGCTTATACCCAATAAATACGTCACTGTACAGGACTTCACTGGTGAGGTGAAAACATTGCCCCTCGCTAGTGTTCTCCTAGACTGGGGTGAAACAGGGGGAACTGTACAACAGGTGGCTGTAGCCAAAACCTTAACAGTGGATGTGATCCTGGGCAACAATCTAAAACAGGGGATGGTATGTGCAGTTACCCGTAGTCAAGCGGCAAGGGAAAATTGTAGTTCCCTGAACCCTACAGAAGCCATTGTGGAAACCACTGAGAGGCTAGTTCCCCAGCCTGTGTCTCCAGATGGGGAGACTAATGAAAAGGGGTAGAAATTTCCCCAGCAGCAAGTAACCACACAGCTACAGAGGGTTACTCCATAAGGGGGGGGTGACCCATTGTCAGAGGGTTGGGATTGACAGTGATCCTGAGTGCCCTGATGCTAGTGCTAGGGACCCTAGTTTAGCAACTGAAGGGGACCTGTCCCATGCCTTGGGAATGTGTGAGGGGTTTGCAGCTGTTTAGAGAAGTGACCTTAGTTTAGAGAAGCTGAGGGCTTGGGCAGACTTGGATGACACACAGGGAGGTGATGGCAGACATAAGGTTTATTGGGAAAATGGACTTTTGTATACTCAGGCAGTACAGACAGAGGGAAGGATGCTAGGCAGGCAGCTTGTCATTCCCCAGGGGTATTATGAGCAGTTGCTCAAGACTGCACATGATATTCCCTTGTCTGGTCATCTGGGAATTGAGCGCATGACACAGCAGTTGGCCCAGAATTTCTACCGGCCCAACTTCACCCAGCAGGTGAAGGAGTATTGTAGGTCCTGTCACTGGTGCCAAGAAATAGGGAAGGCGGGCAAGAAAACCTAAGCTGCCCTAATTCCATTGCCCATAGTAGAGGAGCCATTCTAGAGGGTAGGAATGGATATTGTGGGGCCTTTAAATACCCCCAGCTCCTCAGGGAAGAGATTCATCCTGACTGTGATGGATTATGCCACCCGGTACCCAGAGGCAGTCAACCTATCCTCATTGAGGATGGACAAAGTGGCAGATGCCTTACTTGGGATTTTCTCCCGTGTTGGGTTTCCACAGGAGGTTATCACCGATCTAGGGAGTTCCTTCATGTTGGACTTGATTAAATGTTTATGGGAGAAGTGTGGGGTGGTGCAGAGATGCACGACACTGTATCATCCACAAGCCAATGGACTTGTGGAAAGATTCAATGGCACCCTAAAGTCAATGACCCGGGCATTTGCTGAACAGCATGGGAGAGACTGGGAGAAATACCTTCCCTACCTGTTGTTTCTATACAGGGAGGTACCCCAAGAGTTGACAGGATTTTCCCCCTTCGAACTCTTATATGGACGCTGGGTACGTGGGCCCCTAGACTTGATCTGGAAGGACTGGGAAGGCAAGCATGCCACCCAGGGAACTCCCATAGTGGATTATGTCCTTAGGTTTAGGGAAAGGCTGAAGGAGCTTATGGGGACAGCCCAGAGCAACCTGACAGTGACCCAACAGGAACAAAAAGTGTGGTATGACCACAGAGCCAGAGCTCGCTCATACATGGTGGGTCAAAATGTCATGGTCCTTATTCCGGTCCAGAAAGACAAGCTGCAGGCTGAGTGGGCAGGACCATACAAAGTGGTTAGGAAGGTAAATGATGTGAACTACATTGTGGAGTTACCTAACCGATGAGGAAGCCATATGCAAATAGGGCTGACATGGTGTTTGCAGTGTGCAGTCATGGGGAGGGGAAGGATGAAGGAGACCCCCTTCTGGACTTGCTGGAGGAAAGCAAGCAGGAGTCCTCTGTGGAGGCAGTAAAACTGTCTCCCCAGCTGGCCCCAGACCAAATCTGGAAAGTAAGGGAGGTTTTAGCAGACTTTGCCCCATTGTTTGGCGCCAAGCCTGGACTAACCCCCTTAGCCACGCACGATGTGGAGACAGGGACACAGACGCCCATATGGTGGACAGTATACTGGGTGTCAGAGGCTGTCCAAAAGGACATTAGGAGGGAAGTGGAGGAGATGCTGGATTTAGGGGGTAATCCAGAGATCCCACAGCCCCTGAGCCTCACATGTAGTCCTTGGGCCTAAGCCAGATGGCTCTACTCATTTCTGTGTTGACTATCATGGACTGAATGCAGTCATAAAGTCAGATGTCCACCTGATGCCCTGGACGGACGAACCCCTGGACAAGTTGGGGGGCAACCTACCTTATGACCATTGACCTGACAAAGGGGTATTGGCAGGTAGAGTTAATAGACAGAGCTAGGCCTTCATCACTCTGATAGGCTTATTTAAGTTTAAAGTAATGCCTTTCAGAATGAAGAACGCCCCGGCCACTTTCCAAAGATTGGTGAATCAGGTGTTAAATGATGCTGAGGAGTACGCTGTGGCATACCTGGATGACATTGCCATCTTTAGTACCAGCTGGGAGGAGCACCTATCGCATCTTAGGGAAGTACTGGGCAGGATACAGAAGGCCGGGCTCACTGTCAAAGCTGGGAAGTGCCAGATGGCCATGAGGGAAGTGGCATAACTCGGGCATGTGGTAGGCTGGGGACAGCTCTGCCCTAACCAAATAAAGATAGAGGTAATCCAGGCATGGCCCAGACCAGGAACACAGAAGCAGGTCAGGAGATTTCTAGGGACAGCAGGGTACTACAGAAAATTTGTACCCAATTACAGTGCCCTGGCTGCTCCCCTATCTGACCTGACAAAGAAAAGGATGCCAAAGAAAATTACCTGTTGCCCAGCCTGTGAGGAAGCCTTTTCCAAACTAAAGGAGGCACTGTGCAGTGCTCCTTTTTGACAAGTCCTGACTATAGCAAAACCTTTATAGTTCAGACTGACACCTCAGATGTGGGTATTGGGGCAGTACTGAGTCAGACATCCAGCCATAGGACAAATCGCCCAGTAGTGTACCTGAGTAGGAAGTTACTTCCCAGGGAGCAAGCATACTCCACAGTGGAAAAAGAGTGTCTTGCCATAGTGTGGGCCCTCAAGGAGTTGGAGCCATATGTGTATGGGCAGCATTTTGTGATGCAGACTGACCACAACCCCCTGGTTTGACTGATGCAGATGGGAAAGAACAATGGTAGATTACTAAGATGGAGTCTTGCTTTGCAAGGGTATGATATGACAATATTATATAGGGCTGGAGCCAAAAATCAGAACTCAGATGGGCTGTCTAGGGTCTTTGAGGAGTGAACTGATTTGGGAAGCTCATCCCATGTAGGGAGTACAGCCCCCAAATTCAATCTAGGTGGGGAGGATTGTGACGTGGACAGCCAGTTCTGAGTGCTGTATGATCATTTTTTGTAATATAAAAATGTGTATGGACTGTCTCCCATGAGAAATGCTGAAACAGCATGTGAAATCACACACACACACACACACACACACACACACACGTACATTTTAGATACAAGGTGTTACCTGGAAGGCCTTAATCAGGAATCTCCTGTTTTTCTAAGTTAATTATAGCTTTAGCTGCTTAGAGGGAAATCAGTATCCCTTTTATGACGTTTCAAGGGGGAAACCAGGTTTAATACACTGGTGCAAAATCATAAAGATGCCTTGATGTCTTGGGAATGGGAAGACGCTCATGAGATCAAAGAAAAGTCATTTGAAAAAAGAAATGAGTTGTGCTGAGGATTACAGAATTTAATACTTTGAAAAGACATCCTGTTTTTGTAAATATATATATTTTTTTATATATATTCTGACAGGGAGGAGCTAGATGACCTCATGCAAAGAGGTTGGCAAAGCCAGCTTTTAGACAATATTCTGTTTTACTTCAGCGACACTTCTATCTAGACTCTGACAAAGAAACATCTTTGGAGCACTTTAAGCAGGTATTTAGAGAGAGAGAGACAAATCAAAGTACTGTAGTAAGAATTGTACTGTTTAAGCCTTGTTCTTTTAAAATAGTTGTATGTCTTGTGATATAATAGTTCTGAGTTTATGTTTTACATATTTTTATCTATTTTAGTAAAATTCTAATTTTAGAGCCTATTGGTCTGTCTTTGATTTCTTTCCTTTTACAAGTGAAATATATATGGTTATAGCTGACACTAGGCATAAGCTTGAATGGTGATACCAAACTGGAAAAAGGTAAACGTTTTAAAACTGAGGTCTTTATTAAAGTTTTTATGGGTTCATTTTCTGTACACCTGGTTAGGTGCCCCTAGGCAGATATCTGGTCCCCCAAAGACAGAATTATCTGAGCCTGTACATTGGGTACGCTAGCAAGAGGTTCACAGTTTGAATCCCTCCAGAACCAAGACCAAAGGTTGATTCAAATCCACAAAAACAGATAAGAGGGTTACCTTGTTCTGTTAACTGTTCACAAGACTATGCTCAGAGGTTGGCACTTTGGGAGTAGAGGGCCTGACCTGTTGAGTGGGTTTGTGACAGGTGGTATCATGTAAATCTGTGAACAGTTTCAAAAGGGCATGGGACAGGGAACAGGGGAGAGTGAGGGTGGGGAGGTGGCAGTGGGATGACAAATGGGAGGGGGGCTGGGGTAGCACCACATTCAAGCAGACTTAGCTGGACCAGGTGGTCTGTTTCTGCTGGCACATTCATATGTTTGTACACTACATCTGTATAGGCTTTGCTTTAATTATCCTACTGGGTATTTCTGGTTTGCACATTGCATGTAAGAATCATTTTTAGAACTGTGATGTAGTTTATGACCCTTGCTTGATCATTCATTGTTGGCACAATGCATCCATGTTCTGCTGTAGAACTTTGTGGCTGAGAAGGACATTAACTACATAGAATTCTAAACTGTCAGTTAAACACCAGAGGGTAGATGAGAAACACCCACTGAGGTAACTAAAAAGCCTTTAGAAATGGAACAATTACAGAATTAGAAAATATATTGAAAAACAGCTTCCAGTGAGCAAGATGACGTCAAATTCAGTGCTGTTCCCCATTAACACATTTTGTGTTCACCTGGTGTGTGATGCAGTATCTACCAAGTACACCCAAGCAGTTGCTAATGAGTTCTAATCCAAAATTAAGCTGTCTGCATTTTACATTGTCCTACAGATTCTACCAGGTGAGCATAGTAAAGAGCTGTTAATGAGTCTATAGCCACATCTATTTTTTTACATTTGTCCTACTAATGCCATCAGGATCTCATATAGATCTGCTAATGAGTCACGAGTTAGCTTAATCACACATTTTGTCCCACATTTGTGAAAGCATTCCAGGTCTGAGACCACTAGAAAAAAATGGAGTTAACGTAACAAATATTTTTCAGCCTAGATTGGCACTTAATTTGCTTTCAAAAGGAGTGGGGGTCTTTTGGTATTCACCTCAGGGCCCTACTGGCATGTTGCCCAGGTAGACCACCCATCAGCTGGGTCACTATGCTAAAGTGCATCTGCCTCAAAAAGGCTTAACTATATAACAGCAACCCAAAATAAGCGTAACTGAGGTGTGTTCCTCAGCCCCAGCCAATGTGCAGGTAACTGGTGGGGAGCTAGCTACTGTAAATGAGAGCCATACGTCTTTCTTTACAAACCTTATCCAATGGTAGCTACTCACACTTGCTCATTCAAACTCTAAATGAGAGGTGCTACTACATATGGCAAACAAAACAAGAAGTTAGTGCACCCTCACCTCTGGCCCCATCCCTCACCCCAAAAAGGGGTAAACCTCTAGCCCTTGTCAACCACAACATGGGACAGCCAGAGACATAAAATCCTCAAGCATACATTTTTTTGTTACAGTACAAAACAGTGCCCACAGGGGAGGGCTTTGACGCAGCAATGGCGCTGCTTTTCACCAACGCTCCCTACCTGAACCCATTCATATGGCCCGAGTGAGAGTGCCCTCTCTTAGGCCATTACACTTACACAAACCATATGGCATCTCTTGTGATATATATTGCAACATTTAAAGTGTTTAATGAAATGTCATTTTCATACAACTTTTTTGATATAGAAAGGAAAAGAACTAGAGTTTGCCATACTTTGATTATATTGTCTTTCAAAGTCACAGTTTCAGAGGGGGGCAGCTCTTAAAAAAATGTAAACAGTCCACTAAAGACTGACACTTGCAAGAATACTATTCAAACAATTCAATTCTTGCATATATTTAAGGTGTACTTGTGCCAGAAAACCACCTTGAGAACATGCAAGCATTTTATTTTTGAATTTGAAGCACCTGGGAATGTCTTTAAGGCACATACTAGGATATCACATTGGCCAACTTGTACGACCTAGTTTATTAAGCAAGTTATATAAAAATTGTCCTGATTAGCAGCAAGGCAGCTAGCACAGCAGAGTGCCAACGCCCACCCTGGCCCAAAATGCCCAAGAGAAACTCAGCACGACACCCAACACAGTATAATGAAACCATGTCCCAGACCCCCCAAAAAAAGATTCTCACCTGTGTGACAGCCCTTATTATGAGAAGACCAGAGCAACATCTTGAATTTACCCTATTCTCCAAATGAAAAACATGCAAACTTTACATCAGCCAGTGTCTTCAGGGAGTAAGCAATGCATCAACACACCACTTATAGAAGCTTTCAAATACCTAAGGGCATAAACAAAGTGTGGGGTGGGGGTTGGGGACATCATACAATATAGGATGAGTACAACAGCAAGGGGGTATGATATGAAACTGGAAGGTGGCAGGTTAAGGGGACATGTGAGGATGGCAGCTTAGATTCATTCAACGGAAAGTGCAAAGTAATGCACCTGGGAAACAAAAACCCAAGGGAAGAGTACATGGGGGGGGGAGAGATACTGACAACAACAAAAATGGAACAGGACCTGGGGGTAGTTATATCAGATGACCTAAAGGTGGGCCAGCAATGTGAGAAGCCAGTAAGGAGGGCTAGGGGGGATACTGGGACACATAGGGAGAGGCATCGCCAGTAGAAAACAAGAAGTTGTTGGCCCTCTGTACAGACAGTTGTAAGACCACATCTGGAGAACTGTGTATAGTTCTGGAGACCCCCATCTCTGCAAAGACATAGACAGGGTGGAGGCTATCCAGAAGAGGACAACCAAAATGATGCAGGGTCTGTACCAGAAGACATATGAAGAAAGACTAAAGGAGATTAAGATGCATAGCCTTGAGGAAAGGAGGGGAAAGGGGAGACATGATAGCAACTTTCAAATACGTCAAGGGAATCAACAATGTCCAAGAGGGTAGCATCTTTCAGAAAAAGAGATGTGCAAGAACAAGGGGGCACAATGTGAAGATAGAGGGGGGACAGCTCAGATGTAATGTGAGGAAGTACTTCTTCACAGAAGGGGTTGTAGATGCATGAAACAGCCTTTCTGAGGTCGTAGAGTCAAAAACAGTGGGGGAGTTCAAGAATGCATGGGACAGACATAAGGCAATTCTAGTGAGGGGTAGGAGGAGGTAGGCTGTTGATTAACTAGGAGGATCTTCAGCTTATCCATTATAGGTAGGGAAATGGGCAGACTAGGTGGGCCAAGCGGTCCTTATCTGCCATCAAATTCTATGTTTTTATGTGATAGTCTGCCACAGGAGGTGGTGGGAGCAAGCACAGTGAGTGGAGGGATTTAAACATGTGTGGGGCAGGTATAAGGGAACATAGGTGGGAAGGAGGGGTGGAAAGTCATTGATCAGGTCAGAGGCTGCAAGCTGGTGTAGGGCTTATTATGGAAAGACTGGATGGGCCTACTGGTCTTTATCTGCCAACAGTTCCTCCCATGTTTTCCATAGAAAGCTAATGCAATCCTGTCCTACTGAGCCGGCACAATGTAATAGTGCATGCTTATTAAAAAAAAAAAAAAAGGCAGCAGCATAGCAGTTGCTGTTTTCACATTTTCCAACAGTCACATCTGCATACCTAGGGAAAGCCTGAAAACTGCCACACTTCCCAATTGTAATTATAAAGAAAGCTTCCAGGGGAAATCATCATTGTAACATTTAATCATAAAATGTACATTATTAGTGCTACTAACATCTACAAATTCAGTGCCACTACCCAAATATAGTTCAAATCATTATCCCAAATTCACCAGAGCAGAGAAAGAAATCTGAACTGATGCAGAACTTTACCAGTGGCTACCTAGCAAGTCACATGTAAACAGTAACAATGGACATTTTAAATTTATTACAAATGTTCCAGTTTTAACCGTCAAAATTATCACTGAGGTGTGGCAGTTTTCAGGCTTTCTGTAGATCATTATGTGACTGTTGAAATATCAAAACAGATGCTCCAGCTTCTGTACAAGTTGTCTTGCAGAACAACACTATAAATGCTGTATTTCAATAATTTAGAACTGGAAAAAAAAGTCCTTAACTGCTCAGCCAGCTGCAGTAGCTGCACAATTTGACAGTAATACAAGACCTAAAGAGCAACGCTATAAATTATGCATTTAGACAAAAGAGCATTAATAAGAAATGCACAATAACTTCCTTAACTGCCCCTCCAAAGTGCTGCACAATTTGTCACAGACTAGCAACCTAAAGAAAAGCAGCAGTAATCTAGAAACCATTTATAATATATTTGCAATAAATCATCCTCCAGTTATCACCAATTTACTGCTGCTGCTCTATAAAATCAATTGCAAAAGGTCCGCACTCACTGTTTAGCTAAAGACTGCTCTCTGCCGTCTCCTCTCGAGTAGCATACTAGCATACCATACTATACAGTATATATATAACTTGACATGATTTGGACTGAAAAGGAATAAATGTTTAGAACTGAGCCCCTGACTGACAACAGATACTTGTGACATCATGTGTATGCTGTTGTCAGTCATGAGACACGAGGCTATTCTAAACAAACATTCATTTTCAAATTATGACCCAGTCCAGACTATCTCATCCTTATCCCATCTCAGTATCTACATAAAAAAACACACTGCAAAACCCTGATCTCAATTGTCACACAGTAACCTCATCTAAAGCAAGCACATACTTTTTATGTTGATTGCGTACATGCGTAAGAAACATGTTGCAGCAGGTTTCTCCACAAGCAGGTTGTGGAGGCACGGCACTGTTGTGGCCAATGCCCCCACAGCCTGTACAGGCTCGTCCAACTTCCCCCAATGTTGTGGCACGCTGCTGCTGACACTAGTTCAGCCAGCGTGCCACCAACTTGTAAAAAAATCAGCCGCTGAAATCAGGGGCCGCCTCGTCATTGCAGCGTAAGCCATTCGCTGCAATGAGGGAGCGACCCATCATCGCAGGGCGGGATATTTTGTTTGTGAATATGGCGGCGGCTTGCCGCCATGTTCACAAACAATATTAACTTCCAGTGCCATAAGTCTCCAACCCCCGCAATATGTGCCCCCGACCATGTTTAGTTGCCAACAGGGGCCCCAATCCCCGTCGGCTGCAGTGCCCCCAATATTTATGTTGCCGACGGGAGAGCCCACTCCCGTTGGCATTATGCTTCTCCCGCTTTGTTGTGTGCCGACGGGGGTGCCCAATCCTCCTTCAGTTACAGCTGCTCCCCCGAGAAAGAAAAACTCCGTTGGCACGCTGAGATCCCACCCCAGCGTGCCACATGCCCCTGCAAGATAAAAAAACGGTTCCACAATGTCTTTTTTTTTTTGTAACCTGTAAAAAAGGAAACAGTCCCACGGCGGTCTCCCTGCCCCCCCTGCAACCTGTGCCCACCCACTGCGCACTCTGCCTCCCCACACCCCCCTCACTCCACACTTACCTCCAGAGCTCGGAGCGACGATCTTCGGTGGACCGAGAACACGTCTGCACTGCTCAAAGCCGACTGCAAACTGAGGAAATGCCGGTAAGCTGTATAATGGAATGAATAAGGTTTTCTCAACTTTGATGCATATCTCAGGCATTTTTTGGAATTTTGGCACCAAATTTTCCACATGGGGTTTTTGGGACCCCTCCTCATGAATTCTGTCACTGTCATGGCGTTAATCAGCCCTGAAAGGTGATTTCCACGATCACTGCACGGAATCACCTTTGGGACTGATTAACTAAACGACAGTGCCAGTGTTCATAGAGGTGGGCCTCAAAAGCCTATGTTGCACCTATGGGGAAAAATCCAGAAAATGATTGTTTTAATGAGCGCAGTGCTATGAAAGTTGCTACGCACACTGTGAATTTTGCGAATTTGGCAATATTTTCACCCCAGAGTTTCAACATTAGCATTTTTCCAGACCTCCTTGTGAACAGTAGAGCTCTCATTTTCACACTCTGGCTGAAATGTGTTTTCGCACTTCCGGCGCAGAATAGCGCGGTCAGTGTGGGAAATCAGTGTTCTGTACAGATTAAGAAACTGACAGTGGCACTGTTCATGAGCAGTGGTCCTAAAATGCCTCTGTTGGAAATTTGGTGATGACTGTGTTAGAAGCGTGCATTGCACAGTGTGCACGCACGCTCGTAAGTTCACAAATTTATAATATTTTCACTCCAGATTTTCAACATTGCCATTTTTCTGCACCTCCTTATGAACAGTTCAGCTGTCATTTTTCACATCCTGGCTGAAATGTGTTTTTGCAGTTTTAGCGCCGAGTAGAGTGGTTGCTGTGGGAAATCCGTGTTTGGGACATATTAAGAAAATCACACTAACACTGTTCGTGAGCAGAGGTCCTAAAATGCCTATGTTAAAAAATTTTGTGATGAAACTCCATAAAATGACTGTGTTATAAACGTGTTGTGCAGCTGCCATGCACCCTTCTAAGTTTGCAAATTAGTAATATTTTCATGGCAGATTTTCAACACTGGCATTTGTTCACACCTCCTTATGAACAGTACAGCTGTAATTTTTCACATCCTGGCCAACATGTGTTTCCACGCTTCCGGTGCAGAATACCGCAGTCACTGTTGGAAATCAGTGTTTGGGACAGATTAGGATCGAGCGACTGGGAGGGTGGGAGTGACTGAGCTCAACTGAGCTCTGTCAGGACTGCTGCGGATGTTTTTGTAGGCAGGAAAAGGCGACAACACAGGCAGGAGCCCAGTATAAAAGGGTAGCCTGCAGCGCCGGGAGACACAGAACGAGCGAGTGAGGGAGGGAGAGTGAGTGAGCTCAACGGAGCTCTGTTGGGACTGGTGTGGATTTGTTTGTGGGCAGGAAAAGGCAGCAATGCATGCAGGGCCTGAGTACAAAAGGGCAGCCTGCAGCGGTGGGACAAACAGAACGAGCAAGCGAGAGAGGGGGACTGAGCGAGCTCAACAGAACTCTATCATTACTGCTGTGGATTTCTTTGTGGGCAGATAAGGGTGGCTACTCTGGCAGGAGCCCAGTACAGAAGGGCAGCCTGCAGCGCCGGCAGAAACGGAACGAGTAAGTGAGACAGGGAGAGTGAGTGAGGCCAACTGAGCTGTGTTGGGACTGCTGCAGATTTCTTTGTGGGCAGACAAAAATGCCGACAGAGGCAGGAGCCCAGTACAAAAGGGCAGCCTGCAGCACCAGGAGAAACAGAATGAGTGAATGAGACAGGGGGACTGAGCGAGCGACCTCAACGGAGCTCTGTCGGGACAGCTGCAGATTTCTTTGTGGGCAGGAAAAGGTGGCAATGCAGGCAGGAGCCCAGTACAAAAGAGCAGCCTGAAGCGCTGGGACAAACAAAATGAGCAACTGAGAGAGGGGAAGTGAGCGAGCTCAAGGGAGCTCTCTCGGGACTGCTGCAGATGTGTTTATGGGCAGAAAAAGCTGGCAATGCAGGCAGGAACCCAGTACAAAAGGGCAGCCTGCAGCAGTGGGAGACACAGAATGAGCGAGTGAGGGAGGGGGAGTGACTGAGCTCAATGGAGCTCAGTTGGGACTGCTGCGGATTTCTTTGTGGGCAGAAAAAGACAGCAATGCACACAGGGGCCAGTACAAAAGGGCAACCTGCAGCAGTGGGAGAAACAGAATGAACAAGTGAGAAAGGGAGAGTGACTGAGTGAACTCAACGGAGCTCTATCGTGACTGCTGCAGATTTCTTTGTGGGCTGAAAAGCACGGCAACCCAGTACCAAAGGGCAGCTTGCACCGCAGGCAGAAACAGAATGAGCAAGTGAGACAGAGGGAGTGAGTGAAGTCAACGGAGCTCTGTCAAAACTGCTGCAGATTTCTTTGTGGGCAGAACAAAATGCCAATGGAGGCAAAAGCCAAGTACAAAAGGCCAGCCTGCAGCGCCATGAGAAACAGAATGAGCAAGTGAGACAAGGAGAGTGAGCGACCTCAACAGAGCTCTGTCAGGGCAGCTGTGGATTTCTTTGTGGGCAGGAAAAGGTACCAATGCAGCCAGGAGGCCAGTACAAAAGGGCAGCCTGCAGTGCTGGCAGAAACAGAATTAGAGAGTGACAGAGGGAGAGTGAGCAATCTCAACGGAGGTCTATCGTCACTGCTGCAGATTTCTTTGTGGGCAGGAAAAGGTGGCAATGCAGGCAGGAGCCCAGTACAAAAGGCAATCTTCAAAGGCCAGCCTGCAGCCCCCACAGAAATGGAACTGCAGCCCCCACAGAAATGGAACGAGTGAGTGACAGACGGCGAGTGAGCGACCTCAGTGGAGCTGTGTCGGGACTGCTGCACATCTCTTTGTGGGCAGACAAAGCTGCCAATGCAGGAAGGAACCCAGTACAAAAGGGCAGCCTGCAGCAGTGGGAGACATAGAACGAGCGAGTTGGGGGGGGGGGGAGTGAGTGAGCTCAACGGAGCTCTGTTGGGACTGCTGCGGATTTCTTTGTGGGCAGAAAAAAGCAGCAATGCATGCAGGGTCCCAGTACAAAATGGCAGCCTGCAGCGGCGGGAGAAACAGAACGAACAAGTGAGAGAGGGGGGAGTGAGTAAGCGAGCTCAATGGAGCTCTATCATGACTTCTGCAGATTTCTTTGTGCCCAGAAGAAGGCGGCAATGCAGGCAGGAGCCCAGTAGAAAAGGGCAGCCTGCAGCACCGACAGAAATGGCAGGAGTGGGTGAGAGAGGGGGACTGAGCAAGCTCAACGGAGCTCTGTTGGGACTGCCGCAGATTTGTTAGTGGGCAGAAAAAGGCGCCAACAGAGGCAGGAGACCACTACAAAATGGCAGCCTACAGTGCCAGGAGAAACAGAATGAGTGAGTAAGACAGGCAGAGTGAGCAACCTCAACAGAGCTCTGTCAGGACAGCTGCAGATTTCTTTGTGGGCAGAAAAAGGTGCCAATGCAGGCAGAAGCCCAGTACAAAAGGGCAGCCTGCAACACTGGGAGAAACACAATGAGCGAGTGAGAGGGGCAGTGAACAAACTCAACAGAGCTCTGTCATGACTTCTGTGGATTTCTTTGTGGGCAGGAAAAGGCAGCAACGCAGGCACGAGCCCAGTACAAAAGGCCAGCCTGTAGCACGGGCAGAAACGGAATGAGCGAGTGAGAGAGGGGGAGTGAGCTACCTCAATGGATCTGTGTCAGGACTGCTGCAGATTTCTTTGTGGACAGAAAAAGCCACCAACAGAGGCAGGAGAACAGTACAAAAGGGCAGCCTGCAGTGCTGGCAGAAACAGAATAAGAGAGTGACAGAGGGGGTGTGTGAGCAAGCTCAACGGAGGTCTATCGTCACTGCTGCAGATTTCTTTGTGGGCAGGAAAAGGTGGCAATGCAGGCAGGAGCCCAGTACAAAAGGCAATCTTCAATGGCCAGCCTGCAGCCCCCACAGAAATGGAACTGCAGCCCCCACAGAAATGGAATGAGTGAGTGACAGAGGCCAAGTGAGCGACCTCAGTGGAGCTGTGTTGGGACTGCTGCACATCTCTTTATGGGCAGACAAAGCTGCCAACACAGGAAGCAACCCAGTACAAAAGGGCAGCCTGCAGCAGTGGGAGACACAGAACGAGTGAGTTGGGGGGGAGTGAGCTCAACGGAGCTCTGTTGAGACTGCTGCGGATTTCTTTGTGGGCCGAAAAAAGCAGCAGTGCACGCAGGGTCCCAGTACAAAATGGCAGCCTGCAGCGGTGGGAGAAACAGAATGAACAAGTGAGAGAGGGGGGAGTGAGTAATCGAGCTCAATGGAGCTCTATCGTGACTGCTGTAGATTTCTTTGTGCCCAGAAGAAGGCGGCAATGCAGGCAGAAGCCCAGTAGAAAAGGGCAGCCTGCAGCACCGACAGAAACGGCACGAGCGAGTGAGAGAGGGGGACTGAGCAAGCTCAAAGGAGCTCTGTCGGGACTGCCGCAGATCTGTTTGTGGGCAGAAAAAGGCACCAACAGAGGCAGGAGACCACTACAAAATGGCAGCTTACAGCGCCAGGAGAAACAGAATGAGCAAGTGAGACAGGCGGAGTGAGCGACCTCAACAGAGCTCTGTCAGGACAGCTGCAGATTTCTTTGTGGGCAGAAAAAGGTGCCAATGCAGGCAGAAGCCCAGTACAAAAGGGCAGCCTGCAACACTGGGAGAAACACAATAAGCGAGTGAGAGGGGCAGTGAACAAGCTCAACAGAGCTCTGTCGTGACTTCTGTGGATTTTTTTGTGGGCAGGAAAAGGCGGCAATGCAGGCATGAGCCCAGTACAAAAGGCCAGCCTGCAGCGCGTGCAGAAGTGGAACGAGTGAGTGAGAGAGGGGGGCAGTGAGCTACCTCAATGGACCTGTGTCAGGACTGCTGCAGATTTCTTTGTGGACAGAAAAAGCCACCAACAGAGGCAGGAGCCCAGTACAAAAGGGCAGCCTCCAGCGCCAGCAGAAACAGAATGAGCGAGTGACAGAGGGGGAGTGACCCACCTCAACAGAGCTGTGTCGGACAGCTACAGATTTCTCTGTGGGTAGCAAAACCTGCCAATGCAGGCAGAAGCCCAGTACAAAAGAGCAGCCTGCAACACCAGGAGAAACAGAATGAGAGAGTGAGCCAGGCGGAGAGAGGACCTCAACGGAGCTGTGTCGGGACAGTTGCAGATTTCTTTGTGGCCAGAAAAAGGTGCCAATGCAGGCAGAAGTCCAGTACAAAAGGGCAGCCAGCAGCGCTGGGACAAATACAATGAGCGAGTGAGAGAGGGGGAGTGAGCGAGCTCAACAGACCTCTATCGTGACTGCTGCGGATTGCTTTGTGTGCAGAAAAAGGCGGCAACGCAGGCAGGAGCCCTGTACAAAAGGCCAGCCTGCAGCACCAGCAGAAACGGAACGAGCAAGAGAAGGAGAGTGAGGTAGCTCAATGGACCTGTGTCAGGACTGCTGCACATTTTTTTGTGGGCAGAAAAAGCTGCCAATGGAGGCGGAAGCCCAGTTCAAAAGGGCAGCCTGCAGTGCCAGCAGAAACAGAATAAGCGACTGACAGAGGGCGAGTGACCCATCTCAACACAGCTCTCTCAGGACAGCTGCACATTTCTTTGTGGGCAGAAAAAACCTACCAATGCAGTCAGGAGCCCCTTACAAAGGTGCAGCCTGCAGCACCGGTAGAAACAGAATGAGAGAGTGACAGGGCCACTGAGCGAGCTCAACAGACCAACGCAATCACCATTCGGCATTGACAAATGATTGTTCTATTTCTGCTGCTCTGTGTCTATGCAGTACCCTCTTGACTTTAACAGTAGCAGCCACCTCATCTCCCAGTCCCAACTATCCTTAATTGTATTAGTATTTAATTTAGCAAAAGCACTGAAACAAATATATACCTAAGAAAACTTGGTCTCTGGTGAGGGTGTAATCTTCTCTTCCTCTGGGTTTCAGTCTTCTCAAATCTGAGCAACAGTAGTTTACAGTGGATTTGTGGGCTTCTGGCCAGGTGCTGCTGCCTGCTGAGAGTTATTATTTCTTCAAAGAAATAAATGATTTACAAATTTTCTCAGCAGTCAGCACATCAAGCAGTACAGGCAGGGCACTAGCAGGGCTGTATCGGTGGCGGTGAGGATAACGGCAGGCCGGCAGCAGTCAGATCAGGAACCGGGTGGCAGGTGGGAAGGTCTGGCTGGCTAGATGGCTGGCTGGCTTCAGACACAGTGGTGGGCAGTTGTCTCAGTTCTCTCTCCTCCAAGTTAGCGACTCAACAGCAAGATTCTCTCTGACGCTCTGGAATTGGTCCTCGGCTGAATAGTTCCAAGAATGCCAGAGGGATCATCCTTATGGAACAGTTACGGACCTGACTGTGGACCAAATTTTTCAGGTCTGAGGGAGAGGAGGTGCAATAACAGCAAGGGACTGAGTGGAGTCCTGTGATTGGCTCCAACAGCACCTCCACATCACCGTGATATGCAGCACAATAAGGGAACGTGTGGAAGCATACATCCTTCTTGCAGTCTCTGTGGACAGGACAGCTTGGACATACACAAGCAGGCAGGCTCCACAGCAGCATGACATTAGTTTGTTTTTTTTACTCTTTGAGCAGCTGAGATCGGCGGGACCCTGATGGCATGGTGGGGTTCTTTTAAATAAAAATAACTTTTTTGTGTTTGCGGAGTGACCTTGCAGCTGGTCAGTTGCCAACTTCAACTTGCCTAACTTGCCTAGGGAAAGGAAATCAGGTGGCAGCTGGGCAGCATGAATAGTGAGCAGCATGAACAGCGAGGTGATATGAAAAACGTATATATAACAAAACGAAGGAACTAGGAAGGTATGTAATGCTTCTGCTTTTGTAATTGAAAAATGCACTTTTTTTTTGTGTGTGTATTTTTATACCCTGTATATAGGACTCGGGAGTGCAGCAGGGATTTGGGAAGGGAAATAAAGCCAGAGTCATTGCTTCAAGAGCTAACTGCCCACTGCCCATACATTAGGGGGGTCAGTGGGGACCTTCCGCGGCTGCGGGGTTCGCAGGTGCCTAACGCCAGCCCTGGATGCTGGGATGCATAGGCAGGGGAATCACCAGCAGAAGAAAGGAGGTAATAATCCTGTTATATAGATCATCAGTGAGGCCACATCTTGAATACTGTGTCCAGTTCTGGAGACCCGATCTTCAAAAGGACATAAACAGGGTAGAGGCAGTTCAGAGCAGAGCAGCCAAAATGGTGAGGTGCCTGTATCAAAAACCCTATGAGGAAAGGCTGAAAGAGTTAAATATGTGCTCCCAGGAGGACAGGAGGGAAAGGGGGACATGACTTGAAATATTCAAATACCTCACAGGAAGGAATTAGGTACAGGAGGGTACAATCTTCCAAAGAAAAAGATGCTCAAAGATGAAGGGGCACAATATGAAGTTGGGGGGGAGTTCAGAGGTAATGTTAGGAAGTACTTCTTCACAGAGAGGGTGGCTGACAAATGGAACAGCCTACCAGTGGTGGTGGTGGTAGGGGACAGAAGCAATTACAGGATTCAAGAACACATGGGATAGACACAAAGGGACCTTGAAAGTTAAGGGGGGGGGGTAGGCTGACTAGGGCCGGCAGCATCACTATAGGTAAGGAAATAGAAGTTGACAGCAGATAAGGGCCTCCAGGCCCACCCAGTCTGCCCTATGAGTGTTCACCAATCAATGGGACTAAAGCCTCCAAAATAGTCAGATATTATAACTCATACCAGTAATGGAATAGCTTTCTTCAAAATGGTATACATGCTATTAGTTTATGGTTGATAATTTGGCCTACTGTTTGTATGCCAGGGCATTCCACTATCAGTAATATCCGGGCTACAGTTTGTACACTAGTGCATACCACGCTGCCAGTACCAGTGCCCCCTGGCCCCATTTCCAGGTGGGCCCTTTGCTTCCCAGTCTGACCCTGGTTCCATCCTTTCCTTTTTCTGCTAATCCACATCTGCACTGCCACCCAGCCTTCGTTAGGTTGCAGTCAGATGGTGAACTATACAGCCACCCTCCCTGAAGGAGGAGAGCTGTTTGTGGGATGCTCAGTTCTCCTTCCCCAGCTGATCCCCAACACCCTGAATTTGCTTCCTATCTCGGGCCAATGGCAGAGCAAGCAGCAGCACTACTGCTGTGCTACCAGGGCAGCAGGTGCCCATAGCTGAAGAGTGTGTAATAGTATACAGATCCAAACCCAAAAAGTCTAGTGGTCCTCCTTCCCCGATTGCTGTAGGTGTTGTGCAATGCTTTTACTGTGCAGTATGGTGTTCCAGCAGAAACCCCTACCTCACCCAGTTCATATCAGTATTGTGGAATTGTACTAAAGCTTTTATTTACCAGTCTAGTAGGTCATCTCCCTCAAACAAGCTTTGTTGGTATTGTGTAACTGTACTAACACACTTCCCTGGCAGCCTAATGAACCTACTTCTATCACTGAATCCTTGTTGGTATTATGAAACTATACTCAAGCCCTTCTCTGGCAGTCTGGTAAACACTTCTCCCAATCTAGTGTTATGGAAGTGCACTGAAGTATGTCCCTGGCTGTCTAGTGTTACCTCCCCCCCCCCCACCGGATCATGGTCAAAGCTCCTCAACGCATCCATGACTGAACCCCTACACCCCCACCACCTGTCAGCCCCTGACTCATCCATTATACTTACTTGGTATTATACTTGGTTTAAGACAGAAGGAGGCTGATTGCCCATCAAGTCTGTCTCCTGCATTAGCAGGTCAATGGTGCCCCTACTGTAAAAGGTATCTATCCAGTTTGTTTTTGAAAATTGAAGGGGTTTTCACTTTGAACTACGAATTGTGGCAGGCTTTTCCATAATCTTTCTGCCTTTTGTGTGAACGAGGTTATTCTGCCATTCATTTTTGTGTTCTCTAGTTTGATTTGTAAATTATGTGATCTTAAAGCAAAGTTTCTGGTCTTATATTCAGTGTCCATCTGTACTCTTAATTCATTTTCATTTATTATTTTATACATTGATAGCAAGTCTCCTCGGAGCATCTCTTCCCCAAACTGTATTTTCCCAAGTGTCTCAACAGTTCCTCATATGACTTATGCTATAAACCTGAGATAATCTTGGTTACCCTATGCTGAACCTTCTCTATATTATTTCTATCTCTGTAAATGTGGGTTCCATAGTTGTGAACAATACTCCATGGGTGGTCTTGTATATGATTTATACAAAGGAATAATACAATGTTAGTTCCTGCTCACAAAGGATTTTTTTAACACAGCTGGTTAGATGTTTGGGCCAATGCTGTATGGCGGCCACTGAACTACAGATTCTTTTTATGTTGTCTTGTGTGCACATGTGCGAGAAACGTTTTGTGGCAGCTTTCTGGAGTAACAGGTTGTGGAGGTGAGGCAGTGTTGTGGCCAATGTCACCACTGCTTTTTTGGACTTGTCTCTGTGGCACCCATGAATAAGCACACTGTCTATGACAGCAGAAGCATGCCACCAACTTGAAAGAAATTCGCTGCCACAATGAGGGAGCACCCCATCATTGCAGGGTGTAGCCACCCATACACCTGGCACGCCATGGCGTGCAGCAGACCATTGAGGGGTAACAGGAGCCATGAGTGGAGCCAGCCTTTCTGCCGAGCAGGACTACAAGGCATAGACAGACATACACCAGACACACCACGGCGTGCTTATCAAGTAGCAGGGGGTAGCAAAAAGCCCCCTTGCATATCTGCATATTCCTTTGTTTATTTTTGTTTTCACACACTTCCAACCTTGCATAGTCCATGGCGGTGCTACAGTGGGGCACAAATGACATGCCTTCCTACATGCCTTGCCTGATGAAGAATTTCAATAAACATGGCAACTGTCACCATCTGCCTCTCACAATCCTTAGAAAGCCGACTACAGGGGTGCCCAGTTCCTCTGTCAGCATGTTTATAACCCTCCTCAGGATGTGTGGCACACTAGCAGCCCACCCCAGTGTGCTTGTGTGTTCTGAACCCAACCGCGTCGGCATGTTCCTGCCGATGCCCCACCCCACCCCCATTGTGTGCCACACTGGGAGCCCACTCTAGTGTGGCCAACATAATCCCCCCTAAGTCATGGGGCACACTGAGAGCCCACCCCAGTGTGCCCAACAGTTGTTTTATTTCACCTGTAAATAAAGAAAACTTTCCCACGATATCCGTTCCTGAAAAAAAGGAAATGGTCCGTCGTTGAGTCTGGAGCTCCCCTCCCTCAATCTGCACCCACCCTCTGCACACCCCACATCCCCATACACCCCCCTCACTCCATACTTACCTCCGGATGTCTGGCGCTGTGCTCTGTGGTGGAGCAGGCTCACGTCTGCAATCTTCAAAGCTGACCACGAACTGAAGAAATGCTGGTAAGCTGTATAATGACATCAATGGAGGAGATGGGGGTCAACTTAGATGGATAGCTCAGCCATTTTTTTTGATTTTTGGCTCTAAATTTTCAACCTGGGATTCTTGGGACCCCACCAAATGAAATCAGTCACTGTCATTTAGTTATTCAGTCCTGAAAGGTGATTTTGCGGTCACTATACAAAATCACCTTTCAGGACCAATTAACCAAGTGACAGTGCCACTGTTCATGAAGTGGGCTCCCAAAAAGCCTATGTTGCAAATTTGGTGAAAAAATTCCAAAAAATTACTCTTTTACAAGCGTGCATTGCACAATTTTCACACACGTTCGTAACTTTGAGAATTTTTTGTGTTTTCACTCCAGATTTTCAACATTGTCATTTTTTCACACCTCCTTATGAACAGTATAGCTGTCATTTTTCACATCCTGCCCAAAATGTGTTTTCGCACATCTGGTGCACAATGGTGTGGTCACTGTGGGAAATCAACATTCAGGACAGGCTAAGAAAATTACAGTGACACTGTTCATGAGCGGAGGTCCCAAAAAGCCTATGTTGAAAATTTGGTGAAAAAATTCTAAAAAATGACTGTATGGCCAGTGTGCATTAGCAGTTTCCATGCCTTCGTAACTTGAAAATTTTCAATTTTTTACTCCTGATTTTCAACATTGCCATTTCTTCACACCTTCTTATGAATGGTACAGCTGCCTTTTTCACATCCTGCCCAAAATGTGTTTTCGCACGTCTGGCGCAGAATGGCGAGGTTGCTGTGGGAAATCAACATTCAGGACAGATTAACAAAATCACAGTGTCATTGTTCATGAGTGGCGGTCCCAAATGCTTTCATGAGGTGGGGTCACAAAAAGCCCATGCTGAAAATTTGGAGTGCAAATATCAACAAACGGCGGGGGCGTTAGGGTTTCTAACTGTAACATCTCACCCTGTAGAGACTGACAGGCATCAGAGGTGTGACTTTTGAGTGTCAGCTGTAATGCTCACACCATTCCACCCCCACCCAGCAACCAGTGACAGGCATTAAGGTGTGCATTGGACTCTTTGGCCCCAAAGTTCACCCCATTCTTCTGTACTGCACCCATCTCAATGTATTTCCTTATGGAATGGGGTGAGCGTAAGGCCCGACAATCCCAAGGCACAGCGCAACACTTGTCGTAGTCTGCAGGGTAGGGTGAGGTGAAATGACATGAGTGTTATGGCTGACGACCCAAAGGCACACCTCAATGCCTGTCAGTCTCTGCAGGGTGGGGTGAGGTTGGCGTCGGTTCCATACTTCAGTGCCATTCCTATTATGCATCTCTCTGACTCCTGCACTACCAATGCCAATGCTAGCAAGACAACATTCGGCACTGACAAATGCTTGTTTTATTTATACTGCCAAATCTTTTTCTGATTCCACCATCCATTCATCCATAGACGAGCTGCCATTAGGTCCTTGACCTTTGATGACAAATGGCACAAACCCTCCACTTATCACCTCATCTGTTTGACTGAGAGGGTGCGAATGCACACATACTGTAGACACAGCTTTTGTGGTGCTTGGAGGGTTTGTGCTAGTCAATGACAGAGTGACCACAGTGTGGACTTTGAACTTTAACAGTCTGAAGTTTTGTCACTGGGGCAAAAACTCAAGGCTGAGATGATGCAGGTATGTATGACATCACTAGTACATTCTTGTTGCTAGAACACAGTTAAAAGGACAGAGGCAGACACAACCTAGAGTCTCTAAGTTTTTAAAAGTAAGACAAGGCAAGTTTATCTGTTATGTTCCCAGCCCAATGCCTCTGGGTGTCATACAGTACAGAGACAATAAACTCAGGTTTACGTGAAAGTCAGGAAAACAAAACAAGTATTTCTAATAACACACACATTTAAATCAGGAATGAGTAGACTTTTTCAGTAGAAATCTATGCCTCCCACCCCCACACACACCTTGACAGCATCATCAGTTTTGAACATGTTTCCGTAAAATAACCTGTATTGGTTTAACATACAAATTAGGTGACTAATGCATCTTTTTTTAGAGAAATTAGTTCCATGCAGGGACTTGTTTGGGGGGGGGGGACAGTGGGCAAAGCTAAAAGAGGGTGTAGTGAAGATAACAAACCTTTGCGTCAAGCAATTGAGCAAAAACAAGAGGAAAAAGAGACTTCTATGGTTCTCAAAAGAGGTGGTGGAAAAGGTAAAGGCTAAATAGCTATACTGTCAGTATTAAATAAAGTCCTTGAGAAGCTCATCTCAGCACAGATCTCAGAACACCTCTCTAAGTATAACCTCCTCCACACAATCCAAAATAGCTTCAGAAAAGGCCACAGTACTCAAACTGCTTCATTACAGCTAACAAATGATGTTCTTCAGGCCATGGATCAGGGGCATCAAACCGGTGCAGAATTTATCGATCTGATGAAAGCTTTCGATCTTGTTAACCGCCCTCTTCTGCTTGCTAATCTCCAAACCCTGGGTTTCTCAACTGGAGTTGTAACCTGGTTTTGTAGATACCTATCGAACAGAACTCAAGCTGTAAAATTCAACTTGGCCACCTCCGAAAAAGCAGTCATTAATGTTGGTGTACCACAGGGATCTATCCTTGGACCCCCCTTCTCTTCTCGATCTTCATTAATAATATAGCACAAAATATATCCTGCTCATCTTTGCTATACACCAATGACCTTGTTCGTTGCACTAGCTCAGATAATTAACCATAAGCTCTCTATGGACCTACTAAATATTCAGTCCTGGATCACCAGAAATAAGCTCGTTCTCAATGCTGGCAAGACCCAGGCTATGCTCTTTGGGTCCACTATTAAACTAAAACAGAGCTGGGAATTTTTCCAGGTCTCCTGGGCTGATGGTTCCCCACTGGCGATGGTAACTTCCTTTAAATATCTGAGCATCTTGCTTGATGAATCCCTCACTTATGACACCCATATAACCTCCACATGTAAGGCTGTCAATGCCAAACTGGGTTTAGCCTACAAAACAAGCCATATTCTAACCCCTTCTGCAAGGTTGGCCATTGCTAGAGGAATCCTACTTTCATCACTCTCATATAGATCCATAATCTATACTAACATGTCTAAGGCTATTCTTCATAGGTGGGGCACAACTTATAACAATATATGCCGATATGCTCTGCATCCTCCAGCTTAAGACATCACTGCCTACTGTATTCAGACCTAAACTGGCCCTCCCCATTATACACTGGCTCCTCTCTCTTGGGAACCTTCTGGACAGTATACTGCGGTCCAGTATGCCTACCTACCTCGCCTCCTTGCTGACCCCTCAGCCCATCTCCTACAGTCTCCGATCTTCTGACCTTTCCTTGCTTAGCATTCCCAGATGTAGAACTACCAAAGGGAAATCAGGTTTCTCGCACGTAGCTCCCTATTACTGGAATTCGCTGCCCTTAGATGTACGCCTGGCCCCATAGTCATGCTACATTTAAGAAGAAGCACCGCTCCCTCTTTGACGCACGTGCCCGATGCACCTGCTTCAACCCACCGTAGATCTTGGCTCCCTCTGCTTGAGCTGCCCCACAGTTTCCCTCCTACCTTCTATGGAGTGAGCTGGCACCCTGCTCCTTCCACTTCCTCCACAAATTCTATCCTCCCCCCTCTTTCCCATCCCTTTCCCTCTCTCTTCCTCTCTCTTGCTAGGCTATATGTCTGCATTACCTTTCTCCCTACCTACTCCCAATAACTGTTTTTTCAGTTCAGCCAGGTGTATATTACACCATAATGATACCCTGTGGCATTTTCTGCACTTTAAACGTGATATTACTATAACTGTTTACTCACGGGCACTTGCCTTCTATTTGTATAATATACCTTACGTGCCTTGTTATCACTATTGTCTTAATCTTGTTCACTTCTGATATGTGATGTATTGTATATTTCTTGACACTGTATTCCATGTACCTGTATCTCTCTGTGTTGTTGACCTCCCAGGTCATGCCTGAAAATAGTCACTTTTGTGTCTAGTGCACCTACCCAGTCATCAAAAAATAAATAAATAAAATAAAAGGGTTATATTCAGAAAGTGCAAGGAGACACAGATGGAAGAGGATAGAGTGGTGTATTGGGGAAACAAAGGGAAGCAGGGAAAGTAGCAAGGAGTGTAATGGTGCAAACTGAAGAGAGAATAGCCTGGGTGGTAACAAAAGAGGACTAGACATTTTTTAGCTATGTAAGTGTAACCCCTAGGTGGCGCTATCCCAAGGGCTACTACGCCTGCCTGCTTGGCTAGTTGCAGGTTGAGGGGCCTGGGTACAGAAACGGGTACCTCCATCCGGAGTACAGGGTTGTTAGTGTTCAAGCTAACCTGGGTACAGCCCTCCGGGGCACTGTAACCCCCTCTTTTCCCTCTAGTGGCCTAAACAGTAGGTAACATACACTTTCACAGTAATCCCTATTCAGCATACAATTCCCCACTCATTTGACACTTACCACCAGGACAGGTTTCACCAAGTCAGTCCTGGAGACCCCCTGTAAAACAAGGTTAGGCACAGCAAACAACAACAGTACAGTACTTTTGATACAACCTGGAACCACAGTCAGATTGAGTGCAAAAAGAGTTAGATCTGATTTATTCAGGGGGCCTGAACAAGGGAAGGGCATGATCAGGTTGATTGGCTCACTGGCTAAATCAATCAGACAGTTATGCATGCAAGTCAGAGTCCCTGCACAGTCACACACTATGGGTACCCAGGTGGGATTAAGGTGGGCTAGCCTGGAACGTTGTCCTGGGTAAGCCGGTGTTGCAGCTGGTTGGGGCCCTGTGATAGAAGAAAGACACATGCACAACACACACTATTTGTAATCCAGAGCTGGAGGGCTCAGTTCATGAAAGGAATAAAAAACAATGCAATCAGATGGCAATACTTAAGATTTAGCTTTTGTTGCAGGGAGCTACCCTGATGTTTGCTCACGATACCCCAGACAGGACACAGGCAGGACGAAATTGAGACTGCAGGTTGTTGAGTTGGAGTGCCAGGAGAAGCAGGGCCCACACAAATCACTGAGGCGTCATTCCTGTTCAATGCATTGAGCAGGGGGCTGATCCCCAGGCAGGTTTCTCGTTGATGACTCTCTCTGTGGTGTGAGTATTCTGGCTGGGCCAGTATGACAAGGCCCAGGCCAAGTGGAGAGGAATGCGGATTCAGTCCGGTGGAGCTAGATGCAGCCTCCAGCAAGCAGAACACAGCTCGGCACACAGTGGGGAACCAATTCACAACCCACTAACAGCACACAGCACATTTACATGTAAGGAAATTCTATTGTACCAGGCAGATGGCTTTCCGGTCACAATTACAGAGTCTCTGCACCAAACCGGGAGTTTAGAGGTGGCTGGAGAGCCTGACAGGCCGATTGCGTTCAGTAAATCTTCGGTCTTCTTCAGGTTTTGAGCCTGGTCACAGTTCAGTAGCTTTAAACGTTCTTACAGTTCGGATTCATTCCAATAAATTCACAAGTTCCCTCTTGGGGACAGCAGGCAGGCCAAAACTCAGCCCTTCCATAGTTCTCCCGTGCAAAACTACACAGAACTGCTGCTCGACTATCTCGAACTGTTCACCCTGTCACTTCCCAACTCAGACTGATTCTAGCTGCAAACAGCCTGGGACTTTCCCCAGAATCCAAGATGTTCAGTTTGCTGATCCGTCAGTCACTGCAAGGGCTGCCTCTCCTGGTCCATTTGGACGGCAAAGTTCCAAAACTACAGTTCCTACAGAATTTTCCTCCCAGAAGACCCCTGAGGACAGACACCATTTTAGGGTCCCCAAAGGTACTGATTGGCCCAATCTGGTAGTCCATTACCAAGATGGTGGCGCAGTGCAGAAATGTCCACACCGCACGAAAGGCAGGTTAGGCAAATTCCAATAACATTACTATTATAGCAGCGGTTCAGCAAATAAGTACAATTTTTCACAGAGCTCCCTCTGCACAAGTATCGATGGCAGAACGGAGTGATTATCTGGCAGCTCAGGTGGGGTTCGAGCATAGAAATACTCATCCCCACCCAGATCAATTATAACTGCGATATAGGCAGCTCTTAAAGAGACAATACACAGAGGCTATACAGGCAGTCTCAGGCAATAACGTTTAAATTGCTAAGACACAGGACACCAGCCTGGCAGTGAGCATTTAGGCAAGCCCAAGAAAAACTTTTTGGGACCCTCCACTTGTAGGGGGGTTACATAAGTGAAAAAAAGAAGACCAAGGTAGGGATTGTAAGGATAAAAAGGGAAGGTGGGGCTTTGCAGAGGAGGACCATGGAAAGGCATACATTGTTAAATTCTTCTGCTCAGTGTTCACAGAGGAGGGGGAAGGGGAAAGAATGCAAAAAGGTAACAAGAGCTTTTAAGGGGGGAGGTGGACACTAGTCCTCTTTTGGCAGAGAGACTCCTGAAGGGAACTCCCTAATCTGAAAGTGGGCAAAGCATGGGGCAGGATAGGGTGCGTCCAAGCATGTTAAGGGAGCTCTGGGAGGAGGTGCTGCCTGCATCTCTGACAGTCCTATTCAATAATTCACTGGAAACAGGAGTGATTCTGGAGGACTGAAGGAGGGCAGATGTACTCCTACTTCACAAAAGTGGTAGCAGGGAAGAAGCTGGCAGTTATAGGTCAGTCAGCCTGACGTCAGTGGTGGGCAAGTTAACGGAAACATTACTAAAGCAAAAAATTGTGGAATATCTTGAATCCAATGGGTTACAAGACCTGAGGCAGCATGGAATCATGGGGTGGGGGTGGAGGGGGCACATGTCAAACAATTCTGATCAATTTCTTTGACTGGGTGACCAAGGAATTATAACAAGGTGGAGCAGTTGATATGGCCTACATGGATTTCAGTAAGACTTTCAACACCATTCCACATAGGAGACTAGTAAGCAAGCTGGGTGGCTTTGGAGTGGATCCAAAGGTAGTAAACTGGATAAGAAATTGGTTAGGGGATAGGTGACAGAGGGTGGTAAATGGAGTTCACTCCAAGGAAGAGATGGTATCCAGTGGCGTACCTCAGGGACCAGCACTGGCACTGGTCCTATTTAATGCCTTTATAGATGACATTGCAGAGAAGCTGGAAGGGAAGGCTTGCCTTTTTGTGGATGACACCAAGATCTACAACAGGGTGGACACTCCTGGGGGTGGAAAGGATGACTAGAGGCCTGAGAAAACTCAAGGAGTGGTTGAGGGTATGGCAGCTGGTTTTCAATGCAAAAATAGTGCAAAATAATGCACTTAAGGCACAGAAACCCAGGGGCAGAGTACAAAATGGTAGGAGTGGTATTGACAACAACCAAACAGGAAAGAGACGTAGGGGCAATCATACTGGATGGCCTAAAACTGGCCAGGTGGTGCCGCAAGGCACTTAGGAGGGCTAATTTGGTACATAGGGTGGGGTACCATCAGCAGAAAGAGAGAGGTGGTGTTGCCCCTTGATAGATCACTGGTAAGACTCCACCTTTAGTACTGTGTCCAGTTCTGGAAACCAAATCTTTGAAAGGACATAGAGTGGAGGTGGTCCAGAGGAGGGCAACTAAAATGGTGAATGGTCTGCAGCAAAAGCCCTATGAGGAGAGACTAAAGGACCTCAATATGTACACCCTGGAAGAGAAGAGGGAGAAGGTGTACATGATTTAGTCCTTTAAATACTTAATGGGAGTAAATAAGGTACAGGTGGGAAGTATTTTTCATAAAAAATGAGCTCAAGAAAAAGGGGACATGCTATGAAGTTGGGGGGGGTTAGATTCAGGAGAGACATGAGGAAGTACTTCTTCACATAAAGAGTGGTGGATTCCTAAACAGCTTTTTAGTGGAGGTTGTGGGGGTGAAGACAGTGGGGGGTTTCAAGAAAATGCATGGGACAGACATTAAGGGTATCACCATGGAAAGGAAGGAGGGAATGTAGAAAGAGCTGGATATCGATTAGGGTCTGCAGTGATACTGTAAGTAGGGGAAAAATGGGCAGACTGGGTTGGCCAAGTGGTCATTATCTGCAGTCAAATTCTATGTTTCTATGATGGAAATCCATTCAAACAAGTACTGAATCCAAACCCCCAGGCACTGTTATCATCATAATTGCCCCATGGACTCAACATTTCAGAAAGGCCTCTCTTCGGAGGTTAATGTCTGCTGTGATTCTCTCCATCTCTCTGACAGACTGCATTTGGGTAATTCAATCTGATACCTTTGGGTTAATATCTGTTAACCAGTGTACTCTCCTTCAGGGCCACTTTCTGCATAATCTATAGTAACCCTCTTCTGTATTTTTGTTTAGATAACCCCCATGGGATTCCCAACACCATGCACAGGAAGAAGCATTGATCCTCCATCCCCAATATTGTCTGTATTGCCTGGTGTCTTTCCTGTCAATATGCCTGGATCCTTGAACATCCCCAAAATATATACAAGTGTGAGTCTACATTCTCACAATGTATACAACATAAATCTGAATTTGTGCTTTCATAGTGCTTTGTAATCCTGGGGGTCCTAAAGAAATGAACTATGACTTTCCAGAGGAATTTCCTCCACACTATTGATGACGTTGTCTTCCACCCCCTCTGCAATCTCTTCTGGCATTCCTTCCAATCTGTCTGCACCCCTGCCTCAGTTTTCCACATTTGTCTGATATTCTTTAAGTAGGTTCCCCTCATTCTACCAGTGTTTTATAAAAGTCTGAGATTTAATGAAATTTCGTTTCACAGTGTTGTCCCCCAATAAAAGAAATCCTCCAGCCTTGTGTGGTCTCTTGTTAAATGTACAGGCTATCGCCTGAGATTGTGTGGGGGAAGAGCTCCTCCCCCACATCCTATTTAATCGTGCAGGTTACATCCGCTCTGCTTGGAGCGAGTCGCACTCACCCTCCATCCTCCCTGACACCTCCTCCTTCTCTGGCGCTCTTATACCACCTGGGGGAGGTCTCATACTACTGGACTAAGCATTTTTATGGTGGGATACAGAGTAAGGGCAACCAATACTAAGTCTTAAGATGTTACTCATCAGCTCAAGCATCTAAGCAATTGTATAAGACTATCCAGCTCACTTGTACTATGATCACTGCCTGTATAACTGTGTTCAAAGTACCTAAGCACTGATCAATTCAAACTGCCACATATCTGACAAGCAATGTCCTACTTACCTATCTGGCCTCTGTAGCCAAGCACAAACTTTCATTATCCAATTACAGTACATAAGCAGAAGCACTGAAATCTGAACCACACATAGTTTTTGTATGCTACTACCCGAGGTGATAAAATGTCTTATTTGCAAATACCTAGAAAAGACAGGCTGTTGGGGTATCTTCATCTCAGTTCTTGAAAACTCACCATGTACCCCCGAGAGATACAATAACAGAACCGGGTGAGCCCCCCCCCTTCACATCTGAAATACCCTTTGTCTGTTCTTGGTGGATGAAAAGTGTCCCAATGTCAGACTAATGCCAAGGGGCCCAGTCCTTGTGCAGTGCTTGTGATCTTGTGAAGTTGCTGCAGGACCCTTAGTGAGTGTTTAAACCATCAGTTTGTTATTTGACTCCCTACCTCTCTGTCTAATGTTCTGGAAATAAAGGAGAACAGTGGTCTTGCCTCCTCTAGATTGTTTTCTATGTTGTGCCACCATGACTCTGCCCTTTGCTCTGCCCATGTCATTAAGACTGCCCCCTGGTGTTGCCCAAAAATACATTTTGAGGTCTGGCATTACCAGCCCCCCTTGTTCCTTTAGGGCTGACAACATGGCCTCTGTATCCATGGTGTCTTGCCCTTACTAGATAAATATCACGATGTCCCCTTGTACTTTTTCCAAAAAAGACTGTGGGACCCTGATTGGGAATGATTTGAATAAAAAGAGAAAGCTGGGCAGCAGGCTCATGTTAAATGTCTTGATCTGACCTGGAAGTGAGAATGGCAGGAGTTTCCTTCTGGCCAGATCTGTCTGCTAGTGAAGTTGGGGGTGGTAGTTGAGTTAAAATAGATTGAACATATTCGGTGCTACCTGTACTCCCAGATACCTAAATTTGTTGTGGTGAGTCCATGCAAAAGGGAACTCTGCCCTAAACTGAGGGGAACAGGTACCACTGATCACAAAGGCTTCTGATTTCAGATAATTTATTTTGTAACCTGCCAGATTTCTAAATCTGCCAAGTACGTGTAAAAACTCCTGGACTAGTTTATGTGGTTATGATACAAAATATATCAAAACACGCATGTAAATGGGGAGTTTGTTTTCTCCCTACCCTCCACTATTCCTTTGCTTTTTGAGTTTTGCCTGACTGCCAAAGCTAGGAGTTACAAATATTTTGCAAAAGGCAGTGGGGAGAGGAGGCAGCCCTGTCTTGTCCCCCTCCCCAGTGGGAATCTGTGCATATTTATGCCATTCGCTTTTGCCATAGCCTCTGGGTTGACATACAGGGCATCCACACAGTTATTAAATTTGGGGTCAGATTTAAAGGACTGCAGATTATACTTTAGAAAATTCCAATTAAACCTATCAAATATGGCTTCTCTGTGCCCATCGAAGTGGCATGTCTGTGGTTCCTACCTCGCTCATGTCCTGTAAATATATTCAGAAGATATATGACAGTGTCCTGCAGAAGACAGCCCTTAATGAACCGTATCTAATCTGGGTGAATTCCTTGAGATATGTGCTCCTGCAAGCAACAAGCCGGGACTCTTGTGAATACCTTCAAATCCACACAAAGTAAGCACACTGGGTGGCAGGAGTCACAGTCTGTTGGGTCTTTTCCTGGCTTTAGCAATGTAACTATCTGTGCCTGATTCCAGGATGGTGAGTGTGCTCCCCCCCCATAGCCAATAATATTCCTGCCCTAAAACTGGGATTAACAGTGGGGCAAATTTCTTATGCCACTCTACTGGCATTCCACCCATCCCTGTTGGCATCATATGTTTCTGGTTTTTCGCCATTTCCTGTATTTCCTCCCTGTAATAGGATTGTCAGTTTCTTGACTAGTGGTCTCCTACAGAGCTGGCACTTGTGGTGAGGCAAAAAGGGCCCTGGGTGCCCTTTCTGTTCATCCTTTTACCACTTTTTGTAAAAAGATACAAACTTGTCCAGAATCAGTTGGGGTCCCCTGTCACCCTTTTGCAGACTCCTGCATGTTTAAGACTAAGTACTTCCATGTTGGTTACCTGCTTTCTAAGCTGTGTGGCCAACAATTTATTTGCTCTGTTCCTGCTTGCACAGTACTTCTGCCTGGTGAACTGCAATTATTTATTGCCTGTTCCAGTATTTTAGACAGAGCTGTCCTTTTCTCTTCCGGCTGGGTTTTAACAACCTCATTTAAGGTAATTTTGTGTCCAGCCTCCAGGTTGAGTATGACCTGTTCCAGATCCAGTCTGTGTTTGATTCTTTCCTTCTTAACTCTGGAGGTGTACTGCATCATCTTCCCCAGACCACTGCCTTAAGGCCATCCCATACCTGTGCTGCCCTCACTCACTGTCCATGGTTTTACCTTAAATACATCTCAGTCATTTTTTAAATTTGGTCTCGACACTCTGGGTCATATAGAAGCTCCACATTCATTTCTCAGACAGAATTTCTGTTAACCGGGTATAGCTCCATTATAAGAGTTATTAGTGCATGGTCTGAAACTGTAAAATAACCAATCTTGCACTCTATTCTTTGTATTACTAATCTAGCGACATCAGGAAATGGTCAGTGTGGGAGTAGGAACTGTGTCTGGCTGAATAACAAGTAAAGTCCCTTTCCTTAGGGTGCAAAAATCACCAAACCTCTGTAAGGCCAAGCTCCTGGGCAAGATGAATAACCACCCTTTCTGACTGGACCTTCCCTCCCTCCCTATACCCTTTTCTGTCGAGAGTACCTGACAGGGTAAAGTTCCCGTCCCCTACAATGATGCATATATAAGTTGTTTGGTGTTGTTACTGATTCCATTAGGATTTTCTTGAGAAATGTTCCATTTTCTGCTGGTGTGTTAAGGGCATAAAGATTTAAGAATATGCACTCCTTATCGCTATAGAGGCAGTCTAGCCTGATGTACCTGCCTTCAGGATCCATCATCTTCTGCAAAACCCTGAGTGGGAAGTTTTTCTGTATAAGGATGTCTATGCCTGTATTATGTGGATGTGCTGCCCATGATGCTGTGTGGCACTCCCCCACCCAAGACCTCTGTTTCTAGTGTTCTGACTCTGATAGTTGTGTCTCTTACAGGAAGGCCACTGCGGCATCCTCCCTTCCCAGTTACTTTAATACGCATGCACTCTTGATTGGATTATACAACCCATTGACATTATAGGATGCACATTTAAGTTCCCCATCCCCAAAGCTGTTCAAAAGCATATCGCTGATATCCCCTTATTAAATGGTACAGAAAGTGAAACTTTGTTTGTCAAGATCCTACTTGATAAAACTAGACCACTTTATTTACATTGTGTTTTAAATCCCCCTTCGAACTGCAACCTCTGCCTTAGATTCCAGTTACAAAGGTGCTTGCCAAGAACTTGCCTGGTGAAATGATCATACTTGGGGACTTCAACCAAAACTGGACGTTGGATACCAAATCTTGGTTGCAGGCCCCTCTTCTAGATGCCAACTTAATGCAAGTGATGGTGAGCCCACCAGGCCTAACACCAGATCTGGGAACCATACTCTCCTTGACTGGGCAGTAGTAACTAATCCTGCTAGAATTCAGGCTGCTGGAATCTTTTTGGATTCTTTATGTGACAGTTGATGTTACAGTAACTCAGTAAAAAAAGAACATTTAAAAGTGTGTTTGCGTTTTTTTATTCTAAATAAAATGAGCCATTGTATAATAGCAATAATGCACTCCAGGGTGTGTGTCATGCTGGGATAATGTTACTTAGTGGGTGTTGAATGCACTTGGCCTGTGGTCCCATGCTTCAACTACCCGAGGTGTGATGTTATCCCAGCACAACACACTCCTTGTTATGCATTATTGCTTAATAGTCTAATAGACATACAAAATGACCACAGAATCATGAACTGGGTTGCTGGTTGGTTGAGGGACAGAACACAGAGGGTGTATATCAATGGCTATTACTCTATCCCTGTGCCCCTGTGACAAGTGGAGTGCCACAAGGATCAGTCCTGTGTCCAGTGTTGTTTCGGATATTCGTGTCTAACTTGGATCAGCATGCAACAAATTGGCTAAGCAAATATGCTGATGATTCAAAACTTGCGGGTATTGCTAGTAATAATAAAGACATAGCCACTACCCAAATAGATTTAGACAACATCCAGAAGTGGACCAACTGTAAGGTGATGGGTTTTAACATGGATAAGTGTTGTGTTATACATTTGGGGAGACACAACAAAATAGGAACATATTTCCTAAATGGGCTACCTCTCAGAGAATCTAATGAGGAAAACGATCTAGGAATAATAATCAATGAAAATCTAACTTATGATTCACACTGTAATAACCAATTAGCAAAGGCTAAAAAAGTACTTTGGACCATAAAACAAAATTTCCAAAGTAGAAATAAAGAGGTTATAATGCCTTTATATAGATCATATGTACGACCATTGTTGGATTATGGAAGCCCAGTGTGGGGTCCTATTACAAAGGGTAGTAACAATAGAATTGAAAAAATACAGAGACAGACCACTAAATTGATATATAATCTAAAAAAAATTATCTTACAATGACCGCCTGCAGAAATTAAACCTGATGAATCTTGAAACTAGAAGAATATGGGGAGACCTACTTTTATGTTATGACATAATGCAAGACAATTACCTTCAAAATTAATTAGACTTTGAATTTAAAAATGATATAATGGGCACCAGAGGTCGTCCACTACAACTAAGACCTAAGAAACTTAACAAAAATAAAAGGAAGGCCTTCTACACACAAAGGGTGGTGAATCAATGGAATATACTGCCATTAGAGGTCATAATGAGCAAGAACAAACAACAATTCAAAAAAAGATTAGATTTTTATGTTTTAGATGGAAACCATTTAACTTGTTACTGGTGAAGTGACAGGGGCTCACATGGGCCCAACACATTCCCTGCTCCTTTCTCCTTAGCATGAACCTTGGTATGAACCTCCCTCAGTTTCACCTTTGACTGGTCAGGAAGCACGAGGTACTAGCCCTATTGAAAGGGATAAAAGTAGATGGCTCTCCCAGTTCTGTTAAACTGGAACTTAAACAACTTAAAACAGCTGCCTCAGCAATTACCGTTTCAGTTACTATGCTACTAAATAGGTCCTTTCAGGAAGGAACTATCTCTAACAAATGGAAAGTGGCTGTAGTAGTCCCCGTACACAAGGGTGGATCCCATAAACCTGTGGAGAATTATTGGCCTATATCTATCCTCTGCCCATTGGTGAAGGTACAAGAGATGCTGGTTTATAACCAGCTCCAGGAATACATTGAGCAGCACCACTTGCTCTCTGACAAGCAACATGGCTTTAGAAAATCCCGCAGCATGGACACAGCACTTGTAAAATTTACAGCTGATACTCTGCGGGCCTTGAACAAAGGATCGCTAACAGGAGCCATCTTCACTGACCTTGCCAAAGCATTTGGTTTGGTGAACCATGGGATGCTCCCTAATAAAATAGCACTTCTAGGGTTAGACAGTGACTCCCTTTCTTGGTTCATCAACTACCTAACAAATAAGTCATAGGAGGTTAAGTGGAATGGGGTTCACTCAAGCTGCCTTACCATCACTGATGGAGTTTCCCAGGACTCCATTCTAGGCCAGCTACTATTCTTAATATTCATCAATAATATTGGCAAAAACTGTGGTGATAGGAACCTGCTGTTATACATGGACGATGCAAATCTATAGTGGAGTGATGATGATGTCAGTACAATTACTTCTAGGCTCTCTGCTAATGTTAATGCGTTTGAAAATGGTTTGCTACCAACATGTTGGTAATGAATGAAAGAAAACTCAAGGCAGTCTTATTTGGGCCAAAACACCTGGGGACAACTAGGCAACACCTGCTCACACTATCCACCACCTCTGGAGCCCTGATTGAGGTGGTCAGCAAGGTAAAATATCTTGGCGTCTACATTGACCATGAACTCATGTTTAAACCTTATGTGGACCACATCACAAAAAGAATCCACCAGAAACATGGCATATTATACCGAATGGGAAACTGACTGTGGAGTCCAGGCTTGCCATAGCAAGCGGTACCTTACTCCCTGCACCGGTTTATGGTGCAGCTGTAATACAGTTCCTTAGGGACTCAGAGACCAACACATTGACTCTTTTATAACAAGATTTGTTGTTTTGCATCTTGATCTCCCCCTAGGAGGCACCACTGTGAGGTTCTCTCTTTGTTGAACTGGCCTGCCCTGGTAGACAGGTCAACTTATCCCCTCCTTTGCCTCACCTTCAAACTGACCAAGGTCTATACCTCCCCCACGCCTTCATGACCTGCTGACCCCTAAACCCTTGAGGCAAACACTGCGTTCCTTGAATGGAAACCTACTTGAAATCCTCAGGGAGTAGACCAACTTTGGTAAATGGTCCTTTACCCACTCTACTCCATATTACTGGTACTCGCTACCTAATATGCTACTTAACTCCACCTCTCTTGAAGGATTTCAAAATGGGCTTAAAACCTCTCTATCAGAGTGCTGTCAATGCAGCTGTTATCGCTGATCCTTCTTTGCCTCCTCTAATCTATCTCAAATACCTCTTCAATCTATCAACACATGACATAGAGTATTGTGTGCTGGTGAATTAATGTTTCTCACAATTACTTTGTATACCATGGCCACTAATTGTATATTGTCCTATTTGTATGCTTTAGTCTTTTAAAAACTATTGTGCAATTTACTGTATGTAAACTAACTCCCATTGCCTTTACTCACAATTTTACTATTGCCAATGTCCTGCTGCTGGTGCAGTCACTTGTAATTATTGCTTGTAACTAAGTCTGTCACCCCTGAAAAATGAACCCATGGTCTCAGTGGGCCTACCCGGTTAACAAAATTCCATAAATAAAGAAAGAAAGAAAAGCTATAGATATGGTAGTGACGTGACTGTAACCCCAGAAACCTTAACAACCTGCAACCAGCAGCTAACCTTTAGACTAAACAAATATTAAGAACATTATGCTGTGAGAATAGCATATAAGGAGTGCTAGAAGGCAGAGCAAGCCATCATCTACTTTCGTAGCTGAAAAATGGAAGTGGCAGGACTGCCATTAATTGAGTAATTCCCGTACTTAGAAGACTTAGTTTGCTGGCCAAGGCACCTAGCTTCACCTGAGCTCTTTCCTTCTAAGATTGCTTGAAAGGACTGAGCAGAGAACCTTACCAGAGCAAGGGGAAAGGATTAAGACTTCTTTTGGCTAAGCAGATTTACTGTATGTTGTTATTTTTATTTTGTACTCACAGGGATTGCTACTGTTTGTTGCTAACATTTCATTGCTTTATTTTTCTCTGACTCAAATTGTTGTTGCTGATATACCTTCTTCTGCATTATTACAAGGTGTACCTACAGGTGTGTACTAACAGATTACTGCTGTAATCTTCTGATTCAAATTGTCTTTTGCAAGGTATATCTTCTGTTACTGCTTTATTTTTCTCTGTAGCAAAGTGTTTCTTACAGGGTATATCTTCTCTGACATTATTACAGGTGGTGCTTTACAGGTTTTACATTTTTATCTAACATTAGGATAAGCTTTCAGGGTTACTGCATTTGTTGATGGCTGATTGTTTCTGCTCTTACCTCCTTGTTCTTTTATCCATGGTTCTTCTTTTTCAGCAGGGGAAGGGCCCTGCCAAACACCCCCATCCCCAACCACCCCACACTGCACTCCTTTTATAGGGTACCACAGTTGTTACATTTCCTGTGGCAAAGCAGGAAGGGGCAGATCAGTGGGGCATCCACAAGATGAGATCATTTACAGGGGCACTAGTAATTTAACTTGTTATAACAAGTTATACGAAAATAAAACACAAAATCAAACCATTACTTGCATTTTTTTCCTTCTAATTACTCTGACCAGGTTATAAACCCAGCAACTTGTCTGGAATGGATATCATTAACTGCAGGTACTGTGGAACACTTTTCAGAAGGACAGTCTTACAGGATTTAGGACACTGTCCTACATGTTGGGACATTGGAGATCTTAGGGCTCAGCTCCGGGCAGCATGGGCAGAGATTGCACACCTCAAATTTCATATTCAAGAGGAAATGCATTATAAGAACCACTCGCCATTTCCCCAACACACAACAGAAGAACCTTGACTGCAGAGGGTAGTTGGTCCAGGAGGTTGGCACGTGGTTAGGAGGGGCAAATCGGGTGCCCCATCATTCTGTGCTCTCCAACATATTACCTCCAAAAACCATATAAACACTACAAACAGGTATCTGCCTCTACTTCCAAAATCAAACAAAGGGGCAGAGGACACTGCAGAGCAGGACACTGCAGCACAGGAGCTAGCACAACAAAACTCACGCAAATCAGGAACCAAAAAAAAAAGCAATAAGGAAATCCAAAAAACTCCTGATCATAGGAGACTCCATGATTCGGGGAGTTGATACCCATCTCCAGCCAGGGGTAATGGTCAGATGTCTCCCAGGTACATCAGCATGGAGAGACACTGACCACATTGCTAAAATTGTTCACAAAGCAGGGGAAAACATTAATGTCCTGGTACACATAGGGACTAATGGTCTCGCCAGCCAGTCAGTTGTGGAGACCAAGGAACACCTGACCAGGCTGGGTGACAAACTATCATCCATTTCGTCTGACATCTCCTTCTCTGAGATCCTGCCAGTCTGGGAGAGGGGGAAGATGGACAGAAGGTCAGAGAAGGGGAGATAGGGGAGCGAAACATGTGGCTCAAGGGCTGGTGCCAGGAAAAAGGACACAGATTTGTAGGGAACTGGCAACAGTTCTGGGAGCGAAAGTTCTTTAAATTTGATGGACTTCATCTGACTAAGGAGGGAGTCAGTGCATTGGGGCAGAAGTTTGACATCTTTGCAGAATATTTAAACTAGAAAATGGGGAGGGGGTGCAGCACTCCATACATCGAATGAGAATAACACCCCTTCCCCCTCAGCTAGTGGTCAAACAGGGATTTAGCATGTTTGCAGTTCATTTGCATCACCAGGTAAGAAAAAAGGTCCATCTCCTCATACGACGCACAGGAGAATGCCAAACCTCACCCGACAACTAACACACCAAAATCTGGCCAATGGAAAATCATGTACACAAATGCTCACAGCCTTGAAAATAAGATCCCAGACCTGCAGGCAATATTGTCAGAGGCTAAACTGGACATAGTAGCAATTAGTGAAACATGGTTTACCAGTAACCACACTTGGGAGACTTCAGTACCTGGCTATGTACTGTTCAAGAGACCGAGGTGCAAAAAGGGGGTGGAGGGCCTGTATGTCAATGAAAATATCAAAGCTACAGAAATTCAGAATACACATAAGGAGCCAGAAGAACTGTGGGTCACCCTGGAAACAGGAAATGGGACAGCCATAAGAACTGGGGTTGTCTACAGGCCCCCAGACCGGGGAGACATAGACACATTACTGTTAGAAGATATACAAAACACGACAGCTAAAGGGAGGTTCTGATAATGGGAGACTTCAACATGCTGGATACAGATTGGTCAATACCAGCAGGAACATCTACCAGAACTAAACACATGGTGGATTCCTGCAGGGGAGGGCCTCAAACAACTGGTACAACAAACCCACAAGAGACAGGGCTATCCTAGATCTAGTACTGACTAACAGGAGGGATCACAGATCTCCAGGTAGAAGGTCACATGGGGGCCCGTGACCATCACATGGTATGGCTCAATTTGGCCACTACATCTAAATCATCCCATTCCAAGGCAAAAATATGGGACTTCAGAAGAGCTGATTTTGATAAGATGGCCAACAGAGTTAAGCTAGCCCTGGCAAAAGAAACACAGGGGAAGGGGTACAGGCAAAGTGGGTAAGCACTACGGATGCAATACTTGAAGCAACATCCCATTGTGTTAGACAGAAAGGGAAGTGCAAAAGAAGAAGGAAACCACTTTGGTTCTCAAATGCAGTAGCAGAAAAGGTCAGAGCCAAAAGGCTGGCCTTCAGGAAAATTAAGGGAACACAGCGGGATGAAGATAGGGAGGCATACCAAACTGCCCTAAGGGAAGCAGGGAAGGCAGTAAGGCAGGCAAAGTCCCAAACGGAGGAAACACTAGCACAAACAGTAAAAGAAGGTGTCAAGACTTTCTATAGATACATTAGTGAAAGGAGAAAGTCCAGAGGGGGTATCGCTAAGCTCAAAGGAGAAAAGGGGGCATGTGAGGAGGAGGAGGACCCTGTAAAAGCATCTATCCTAAATAGATACTTTTGCCAGTATTTACTGAAGAGAAGGTAGGGCAGGGCCCACAGCTCAGCACCATGGACACAGGGGGGAGGGAGGTGAGCACTACTCCCTTCACAATAGAAAGGGTCCTACAAAAGCTCGCTAAGCTCAGGGTGGACAAGGCAATGGGACCTGATGGAATACATCTCAGGGTACTTAAGGAGCTAAGGGCGGAACTAGCAGGGCCATTAGCAGAACTGTTTATTGAGTCTCTGAGCACAGGAGAGGTCCCAGAAGACTGAAGAAGGGCTCATGTGATCCCGCTGCATAAGAGTGGTGGCAGGGAGGAGGCAGGGAACTACAGACCAGTCAGTCTTACCTCAGTAGTGGGCAAGATTATGGAGGCACTCCTTGTGGAAAGGATAGTGCAACACCTGGAATCCATAGGAGCACAGGATCCAAGACAGCATGGGTTTACAAAAGGAAGATCCTGTCAAACTAATCTCATAGATTTCTTTGGCTATGTAACCAGAGTGGTGGACCAAGGGGGAGCAGCTGATGTCGTCTACCTTGACTTCAGCAAAGCTTTTGACACTGTTCCACATAGAAGATTGATAAATAAGCTGGGTAGGCTCGGGGTGGGTCAGAAGTTGGTCAACTGGGTGGCAAACTGGTTGATGGGCAGAAAACAGAGAGTGGTAGTAAATGGTATACAGTCAGAAGAGATGCAAGTCACAAGTGGGGTACCTCTGGGATCAGTCTCTGGGGCAGTCCTCTTCAATATCTTCATTAGTGACATTGCAGATGGACTATTGGTAAGGCTTGTCTGTTTGCAGATGACACCAAGATCTGCAACAGAGTAGGTGATCCAGATGGGTGGGCAAAATGAGAAGAGATCTGATAAACTAGCAAAATGGTCAGATGAGTGGCAACTGGGATTTAATGCAAAGAAGTGCAAGATCATGCACATAGGGAAGAGAAACCCTAAAGCCACTTATAGGCTGGGAGAGGAGTTGCTGGCAGTCATAAAGGAAGAAAGAGACTTGGGCATCATCATCACCGATGACCTGAAATCATCCAAGCAGACCTCTAAAGCAGTAGGTAAGGCTAGGGTGTATTAGTAAAGGTATCGTCGTAAGAGGGGAGGTAATAACCTCTTTACAAGACACTGGGTTAGGCTCCATTTTGAGTACTGTGTGCAGTACTGAGGCCACACCTCACAAGGACATTAACTAAATTGAGGCAGTCCAGAGAAGGGCAACCAAAATGGTGCAGGGACTGCATCAGAAGACATATGAGGACAGATTAATGGAGCTCAATATGTATACCCTTGAGCAAAGGAGGGAGAGAGGTGATATGATTGAAACATTCAAACACCTTAAGGGCATTAACAAGGTGAAAGAGTCTAACATGCTTAAATATAAGAAAAATAGTAGGAAAAGAGGACACAGCATGAGACTTGAGGGAGGCCGATTAAGGGGGAATGTGAGGAAATTATTTTTCACAGAAAGGGTGGTGGATGCATGGAACGACCTACCTCAGGAAGTGGTGGCTATGAATACAGTGCAGGGCTTCAAACAGGCATGGAATAGGCATAAGGGAGCAATACAGATGAGTATGAATAGATAGGCCACTGACAGAGCAAAGGCTGATGGCACATTTATAAGGTAGAAAAAGAAATGGGCAGACTGGATGGGCCTTGCGGTCCTTATATGCCATCAACTTCTATGTTTCTATGTTTCTATGAGCCTTTTCAGCTGAGAAGCACTCCCAGCAAAGATGGGGTTGCCCATTCTATGGGTAGGCACGCTTGGAGACCAACAAACAATTTTCTTGGTCACCTGCCTGGCTTTGTTAACTAACAAAATGCCCTTACAGCAGCCTCCCCAACCATCTCTTGTTTACTATATTTTTTGATATTCTCTGGAATCATTAGGTGTGGGTGCTTGGCCAGGAGGAGAAAATGCCTGCCCCCGACCCGAGTCTGATGTTGGATTTGATGTACCACTCTGGGTCACTTGGGCACAGTGCCCCGAGGGACCTAGGGGGGGTTGGGCTATCAGAAGCGCTTAGAGGGTGAAGGATATTGAGATTGAGGGAGCTCCTGTTTTCTGTTGTGTTTTATGTCCAATGCACTACCTGCATAGTGAACAGCTATGTTTCCGGGGTGGATGTTGTAGGAGTGGCCAATCCTTTGCCGTGTGGATCATCAGTGGAAAGGCTTTTACCTTGGAGGTTGCCGAGGGTGCTGAACATTGAAAGGAGGGTGTGTGTAGCCCCTTTAAGGAGCCTGCTCCTTTAAGAGCATCTATAGACCTCTGTTGCTACTTTCTCAATGCTTTGGAAGACTGGGTCAGCTGGTGTGACTTGGTGTTTCAAGGGGGAGGAACCACTATCTAGAGCTCCAGAGCAAAGGCTGGTGGCAGTCAGTTGGTGGGAGTCACGCATCAGGCACATAGTGTCTACCCCCTATCTGGACCTCTTTGCAGTGAGATATGATGAAGATGGCGGCCACGCAGGGCTAGCCATTCACCAGCAGCAGTAGTTTTAGAGCTGTTGTGATTATAAATTTTTTTTTTTATTATTTTTATGGTTTTAAGATTGTGGGGATTCTTATTTTTGTTAGCGAGTGGCAAGTTATTTCAGAAAGGGAGTTTAGTGAATAAGTTATTAATATTCAAGTGTCCCCGGGTTAGATAGAGTTCATGTGAATGGTGCTAGAAAATACACTTTATTGTCATCGTTTCGTTTAATGTGGTGGAGTATCTAAATCGCTAACATTTAGATTGTCCTTTTCATACTATATAAATTTGCCTTCTGGCCTGCTCCAGGACACCAGGTGGAAGATTTTGTGGAGGTTGCTGGAGGACACCGGATGACTTGAGGAGTTTTCCGGGATGGGTGGAGGAACTTTTTGGCATGGTGGAGTTGGCCGGAGTAACGCTGTGGCATTTGGTCACTGGATCTTAAACCAGAACAGTGCCAGAGCTTTGACTGGATGGAACTACCATGTGGACTTGAACACAGGATTGTCGGGGTAACTGCCATGAGGAGGTTCCTAATTTTGTTGAAAATCAGTGGTGACTGAAGGGTGGGGTTTCCCGTGCAACTGTCCACTGGGGGAATTGTGGGTGTCCAGTCCCAGACGGGAGGTACTGGGCTACGGTCAGCTATAGGGCTGTTGTTTACCTGGGTGCCTCCTAGGTTTTCTCGGTGGGGGGGCAACTAGTGTTGACTAGACGTGCTCCTGGGGCCATGGTTGTGGGACAATTTGGAGCCGGTTTCCCTTTGTAGTGGCTGCCATGTGCGGCCTAAGAATCTAAGCGTGTGCGGCCTAAGAACTTTTATTGGTGCAACTGTGGACATAGTTTATACCTGGAAGGGCCTGCACCGAGGGGAGAGAGGACTATCACCCTACGAGCTTCTGAGAAGGAACCTGAGGAAGACTGCCTTAACGAAGATTTCTTCAGTCTTTGACCTACCTTCTGGCTTTTTCCCAGACTGCCAAGGAGCTGGTTTGAAATTTTTGGCCAATTTATTTATGTGACTTTTAAAGTAGTGAGAGTGCTTTTGGTTTAATGTGCATATTTTACTGTGTTGTGCTCCACTGGGCCCATGTGAGAGATGGCTGCTTATTGGAGTGTTTATCTGGACTGTTAGTCCCGAGGGAGTGAGAGTTCTGAGGGACAGATACATGAACTTGTTCACAGAAAAAGAAATTACTGAGTCTCTCCCCGAGCAATTAAAATACATCTTACCCCTGGACCTTTTTTGCCATTATACTGTGGGTTTTTGTTTTCTGTTTTATTTATTTGGTAGGGGAGGGGTTCCGGTTTCTTTTATAGATTGAGGATTTGATTAATGTGTATAGTTGTTGTGCAGTATTTGTTTTTTTTTATACTGTGACTACTTCTGTTGGGAACACAGGCAGGTGCTATATGTTGGGAGCGGTCTTCAGTGGGCAGGCTCTACTCCCCCTCCAGGCTGAGGGGCTTGCATCCCTTTGAATGCCCCCTATTGCCAGCTGAGATCTATAGGCACTGTTGGGCTTTAGGGATTGTGCAGAGGGGTCAGAGGGATGGGGCTTCAAGTCTGGTGGGGGTGTGGAGTGGAGTGGAGTGGGCTGATAGGGGTGGTAGATTCAAGAAGGCGCCCTGGGGCAAAATGGGCCCAGAAACGGGATCTGCCCTATCTAGTTCCCATACCTAAGGGCTCCACTCTCAGTGGGCAAATGACACGCTCTTCCACAACCACTCATCCAACTTGGGCTGTGTTATGCAATACTAGGTCGACAAAGAACAAGACAGCAATAATTGCTGATCTTGTTGGAACATCGGACCTGGCTTGCATCACCGAGACCTGGTTGGATGAAAATGCTGGGCCTGTATTGGTATCAGCGGTTCTAGCTGGATACTCGGTGATACACTACCTGAGATTGGATCGTAGGGGCAGGGGTGTAGCCATTTGTTTTAAGACAGAATTGGGCCTTGTAGATGTACCAATTAGGAACACCAGATCCTTTGAGTGTATCATTGGCACAGATGTGGGTTGCAGGATACTCCTCATCTACCATCCACCCAGAGATGAGAAAGCTTTCCTGCAGAAAGTTGCAGACTTCGTGATCAATATGGTATTGGAGTCCTCCAGGTGGTTGGTCCTGGGGCATTTCAATGCCTGGATCAGTGACAAACTCTTGCATTTTGGTCAGAACTTTCTCCAACTTATGACTTTGTTGGGCTTTACACAGGTAGTTACTGCTGCGACCCATAATCAGGGTCACTCTCTGGATCTGGTGTTCCTCCTGGGGATGGAAGTCTCTGATCTGGTGATGGAACCAATTAGTTGGTCTGACCATTGCGCTATAGGGTTCAGTTTTGCAGCTCCCTCCAATAGACCTGCCCTTTCAGAGATTTTCCAGTACTGTCCTTTAAGGAGTGTGACCCCCGAGGGTCTAATGGCTGTACTAGATCTATCAAGTTGGTCATTGGAATGCTGTGATCCAGGGGACATGGTATTGTACTATAACAGTATGGTGTCAGGGGCCCTGAATTCCATAGCTCCTATCCACATTCATCCACTCACTCTTCATCCCCGGTCCCCTTGGTTTGATGGGACCTTGAAGGAGTTGAGGTGACTGGGGCAAAGGCTGGAATGATGTTGGTGGAAATCTGGCCTGGAGGGAGACAGGCTTAGACTGATGGTCCATTATTTGGAATATCAGTCAGCAATCTCTTGTAAGAAGGCAAAATTCCTGTCCAGGGAGATTGCTGAAGCAGGGAATCTATCAGCTCAGCTCTTCCGAACTGTTGATAAGTTATGCAATCCAATCTGTCTTCAGAATCTAAGTGTGTTTTCCCAATCTAAGTGTGATGAGTTTGCTCAGTTCTTTGCTGATAAGGTTGCCACCATTAGGTTGGGGATCTGTTGTACGCATTCCAGGGAGTGCTGTGAAGGTTGGTGGGAGATAACAGGCACCCAGTCTGTCTGGGAAAGCTTTGACCAACTGGTGATCATGGATATTATGAAGACTGTCCAGGGCTTGCAACCGACTTGCAGTGGTTTGGATCTTGGTCCAACCAACCTCCTGGTGGAGTGCGTGGAGGTCATCGGACCAGTCCTGGTGGAGATAGTCTGGTGCTCGTTGGAAAAGGGTGTGTTTCCTGGCCTCTTGAAAGAGGTGGTGGTGGTGACACCCCTCTTAAAGAAATCTTCCCTTGACCCAGACGGTTTCATGAACTACAGACCAGTCTCTAACCTACCCTTTGTGGGTAAGGTTATTGAGAAGGTGGTCGTGTTGCAGCTTGAAGACTATCTTACCACCTACTATGTCTATGATCCTCTGCAGTCTGGTTTTCAGAAGAGGAATAGTACCAAGACGGCCCTTGTTCAGGTACTTAATGATCCACCTATAAAAGATACAAGAAAACTGGGAGGCGGGAGGACAGGGAGGAGTACCTGAAGGAAACAAAGCAAGTGACATGGGAGGTAAGGGCAGCCAAGGCATCCAGGAAACTCAGGCTAGTGCAAGGCACTAAGGAGGAGGAGAAGGACTTTTTCAGGTACATCAGGGAGAAAAAGAGTTGTAAGGACCAAATAGTAAGGATTAAGAGAGATGGGGGATGGGTGGAAAATTGGAGAGAAGCAGAAGCAGAAGCACTTAACGACTACTTCTGTTCGTGTTTTACTAAGGAGAAGAGGAAGAAATATCCAAGGTGGTGGGGAGGATAGGAAAAGAGGAGGAAGGGGTGACAGACAGGGAAATCACAGAAGGTAGAGTGCTAGAGGGGTTAAGGGCACTGAGGGTGGACAAGGCAGCAGGGCCAGATGGCATACACCAAAGGGTACTAAAAGGGCTTGTGGAGGTCCTAGCAGACCCCTTGGCAGACCTATTTAATGCCTCACTGGACTCACCACACTCTCTATACAGAAGTGTTTCCTGACCTTCCTCCTAAACCTCCCACCCTCCAGCTTCCCTTCCCCCCAACTATTTTTCCCTCCGGTCGCTGCTCCACTGAGACTCCCTCAGGCATTCTGGCTTGTTCCTGCCCACCTGAGATCCCCCCCATCCTGAGTCTCCCCCATGGTACTCCGATCCCTCTCACCTACCTGGCAGCATGAACTCCCTGGTTTAACCCCCTAAGGTGGTGCCACCACTCCCTTTGGTGTCCTTGAAGGACAAGTCAGCTGCAGGCAAGGCAAGGCAAGGGGTGGAGAGAATCAGGAGACCAGGTGGGCATGATCTGGTGGTGAGCATGGAGGCCAGGTGCCATTGTCTACCTGGCAGTGCCAGGTTTTTCCTTGTTTGTGCGCATAACCCCCCTCCTCGAGGTGTGGACGTGCAATGACGTCCAAGAGCTAGACAGGCACGCTCCTGCACCCATCAGCAGGACGTCCGCCATTGCCTCACCTTATGTGAATGTGTCCTTGGGTGTGATATACCCAGCCTCCTCTGAGCACCAGTAGCCCCGGGGATTCACAACCCACTGCTCCAATAGAGGTGAGCTATCGTTGGACGCTCAATCCTTTCCTCCCTGGCGGATCCCCGGTAGCCCAAGCTTGTTCCCAAACCCAGGTCGCTGGTGTGGTTCAAGGTGTGGCATCCAGTGCCTCAACCCTCAGCGCCACCGGGCCAGCCCACCCTCCAGCTTAAGACTGTGCCCCACCGTGTTATGGTTGCCACTCAGCTTAAAGAGACTCTCCTTATCAACCTTATCACAGCAGTAAAAGACTCTGGATTTAAACCCAGAGACAACTGTACTCATGTAAAGAAAGCAAAAATTGGCAACTAGGGCTCCCTTCCTGGAGGTAATCGGTCCCTGAAGGCAAGTCCGTACCTGCGTTTCTGTGAGGGGCTGGTGGCTTCACACCTGGACTGCGGGTGGCAGTCTGGCAGGTCGGGTTCGTCAGAGAACCATGGCTGTGGCTATCAGACTACCTGGAAGGAGAAGGCAGAGGAGAATTAAATAAGAAAGTCAGAGGGGGTGGGGCTGCTCATGCAGCTAAAAAGAAATGCAGACTGGCTTAAATGGGGGTGTTGCAGACCAAAATGTTAGGCAAGGTGCCTCCAAATCTGAGTGAGCAATAACAGGGCTATTTAAAACACAATACTAGCGTAAAAAGGTGAAGGGGGGGTTTCAAAGGCCTGAGCTGAGATCGCTACTGGTCTTATGAGGAACTCAATACAGGCACTTACATTAAATCAGAAAACTTCAGCTATAAAATACAAACAAGACAGTTTTAACAGAAAACATAATCTAGCACAATATAATCAGACATTAACAGTGCAGAGCTATATGGAGCCAATCAGAGTGCTCCTGGGGTTGACTGCAGCCAGTGGGCCACAGCAGTAAAAGACTCTGGATTTAAACCCAGAGACAACTGTCCTCGTGTAAAGAAAGCAAAAATTGGCAGCTAGGGCTCCCTTCCTGGAGGTAATCAGCCCATGAGAGCAAGTCCGTACCTGCGCTTCTGTGAGGGGCTGGTGGCTTCACACCTGGACTGCGGGTGGCAGTCTGGCAGGTCAGGTTCATCAGAGAACCACAGCTGTGGCTCTCAGACTACCTGGAAGGAGAAGGCAGAGGAGAATTAAATAAGAAAGTCAGAGGAGGTGGGCTGCTCGTGGAGCTAAAAAGAAATGCAGACTGGCTTAAATGGGTGGGGGGAGGGTTGCAGACCAAAATATGCCTTCAAGTCTGAGTGAGCAATAACAGGGCTATTTAAAACACAATACCAGCTTAAAAAGGTGAAGGGGGGGTTTCAAAGGCCTGAGCTGAGATCGCTACTGGTCTTATGAGGAACACAATACAGGCATTTACATTAAATCAGAAAACTTCAGCTATAAAATACAAACAAGACAGTTTTAACAGAAAACATAATCTAGCACAATGTAGTCAAACATTAACAGTGCAGAGCTATATGGAGCCAATCAGAGTGCTCCTGGGGTTGACTGCAGCCAGTGGGCCACAACAGTAAAAGACTCTGGATTCAAACCCAGAGACAACTGTCCTCGTGTAAAGAAAGCAAAAATTGGCAGCTAGGGCTCCCTTCCTGGAGGTAATCAGTCCCTGAGGGCAAGTCCGTACCTGCATTTCTGTGAGGGGCTGGTGGCTTCACACCTAGACTGCGGGTGGCAGTCTGGCAGGTCGGGTTCATCAGAGAACCATGGCTGTGGCTCTCAGACTACCTGCGTTTCTGTGAGGGGCTGGTGACTTCAGACCTGGACTGCAGGTGGCAGTCTGGCAGGTCGGGTTCATCAGAGAACCACGGCTGTGGCTCTCAGACTACCCGGAAGGAGAAGGCAGAGGAGAATTAAATAAGAAAGTCAGAGGGGGTTGGGCTGCTCATGGAGCTAAAAAGAAATGCAGACTGGCTTAAACAGGGAGTGTTGCAGACCAAAATGTTAGGCAAGGTGCCTCCAATCTGAGTGAGTAATAACGGCTATTAAAAACACAATACTAGCGTAAAAAAGGTGAAGGGGGGATTTCAAAGGCCTGAGCTGAGATTGCTACTGGTCTTATGAGGAACACAATACAGGCAATTACATTAAATCAGAAAACTTCAGCTAAAAATGCAAACAAGACAGTGTTAACAGAAAACATAATCTAGCACAATATAATCAAACATTAACAGTGCAGAGTTATATGGAGCCAATCAAAGTGCTCCTGGGGCTGACTGCAGCCAGTGGGCCACAGCAGTAAAAGACTCTGGATTTAAACCCAGAGACAACTGTCCTCGTGTAAAGAAAGCAAAAATTGGCAGCTAGGGCTCCCTTCCTGGAGGTAATCAGTACCTGAGGGCAATTCCGTACCTGTGTTTTTGTGAGGGGCTGGTGGCTTCACACCTGGACTGCGGGTGGCAGTCTGGCAGGTCATGTTCATCAGAGAACCATGGCTGTGGCTCTCAGACTACCTGCATTTGTGTGAGGGGCTGGTGGCCTCATACCTGGACTGCAGGTGGCAGTCTGGCAGGTCGGGCTCATCAGAGAACCATGGCTGTGGCTCTCAGACTACCTGCGTTTCTGTGAGGGGCTGGTGGCTTCACACCTGGACTGCGGGTGGTAGTCTAGCAGGTCGGGTTCATCAGAGAACCACGGCTGTGGCTCTCAGACTGTGTTTCTGTGAGGGGCTGGTGGCTTCACACCTGGACTGCGGGTGGCAGTCTGGCAGGTCGGATTTGTCAGAGAACCACGGCTGTGGCTCTTAGACTACCTGCATTTCTGTGAGGGGCTGGTGGCTTCACACCTGGACTGTGGGTGGCAGTCTGGCAGGTCGGGTTTATCAGAGAACCACAGCTGTGGCTCTCAGAGTACCTGCGTCTCTGTGAGGGGCTGGTGGCTTCACACCTGGACTGCTGGTGGCATGTGTATCCTGGGATCCCGCAGTCCATTGCATCATGAGGGGTGTTGTGTAGTCTGATGTGTAGGGGTGGCAGCATGTCCTACATGGCAGTCAGATCCAGAAAGATAGTGAACATAGCTGACATGGTATTGTTATGTACATGTATCTGTTGAATGTGCACAAATTCTTCTGGTGACCTGTCTCATTTTTGACTGTGTAATAGTGAAACATTTCTTACCAACTTACTTCAAATGCTATTTGACAAGCAAGTCAAATCACAGACATTTTGGAGATTTGTTGAGAGTGTGTATCACTTATGTAGGCATTCTTAGCAAAAAAAACTTTGTTAATACACCAGTTAGTGTAACTTAATGCCACAGAAGTAGGTAATGTGATGTTAGGGTTTCTAACTCTAACTCTCCTACCCAATCCCCCAAGCAGCAAAAAGAAAAAAACATTATGGTTCTGGGTCTTCAGTGTCTTGGAGAATCAGTGGTGGCATCTTTCTTGGGGTTGTCAATCCTAATGCTTACCCCTTTCCCAGTCCATAGCCTCCAATCTGAGGCACAAAGTATAGCTCCAAGCCGGTGTCTTATAGTGATACACTCTTCAGAGGTAGAGAAGTATGTCTCATCACATGTGCTACCAAGAATTTTTGAATTCAAGTGAATAAAATATTTATGGAATTTTGGAAATTACACTGAATTTCACCGGAAATGGAATAGCAGAATTACATGGCACAAAAATGTGGAATGAGTTTTTCCACAACATTTCCATGGAATTTTATTCCACAGATCTCAATATCTTCCATGGAAATGGTTGTGGAATGATTTTTTCATAGAAAATATGCTGTTCCTCAGAATATTATTCTGAGGATCTCAGCAGGTAGAATTCCACAGAAGAACCAGTGAAATTCCAGTAGAAATTCCACCAGTGAAATGGTCATTCTATGCTAATTTTGCTTGCAGAATTCTGCATTCTGCACAGCACTACTCAAAACATCTTGACAACTCAATTTGTTGGGAGATTTCAAAACACACAGGGCCCTGCATGAAGAAAAGAGATCATGTTTGACCTTATTTATTCAGTTAACAGGAGATCATGTGAAACGCTGTTTGCTCAGCAAATGAGGTTAGATAGAGCTATAGTCTAGGGGCAAGGAGTCTTGAGTTGTCAAGTTTTGTTCCAATTGGATGTGAAGATTCCATGATCTGGATAGTACATTTTCTGCTATTTTTATTTTGTCATCACCTACAGCCTAGACAATTTGGAAGTTTGGTCTGAAATTTACAGGGTAGAGGGGGTTTACCCTAGAAAGGTGCCTTTCTTTGTTTTGGTGAAAAAATATTAATCCATTCCTAAATTATGAGGGTTTGAAATGTTGGTTCTCAGCATGCTCAGTAAGGTATCAAACGTATATCCAAAAGACCCTACTGACATCTTACCACCCAACCTGCACATGCAAAATTTTGTGCAATTCCATTTAACACAGCAAAGCTATTAAGGTGCAAAGTTAGGGGTTTTATATTAAACAGCCTACTTAACCCTAACTATAGTGGTGCTACTGTGCCGCTATAATACATGCTGTGTACCTGCAAACCATAGTCAGAAACAATAAAAAAAAAGTATATTATGCCACATGGTTTCACTATTTTTTCAATGTGTTTCACTATCTCAACACACACAACAGATCAGTAGGTGTTGCTTGTGGGGGACTTCAACCTGCCAGATGCCGATTGGAGCTTCCCATCATTGACTTCAGCTAGAAGCAGGGACATCCTAGACTGTCTGTATGGGGCATCCCTCAGGCATCTAGTCAGTGAACTCACTCATGATGGGACAAGACTGGACATGGTACTCACTAACAGGGACAGAACTGCAGACATCAAGGTGGCAGGCCACTTGTGGGTGGTGTACTATTCACACGGTAAAAGAAACATGGTGAAATCCTTTACAGCGACAATCTCAACAGGTTTCAGGATTGTTGCTGCAAGGGACCCGAGGGCAGAATTTTGCTCTTTTGCCATCCCTCGCCCCACCCTTCAAAATAACTCTGACTTGGAGTTAGTAATCTTAAGAAAGGGGAGCCGGGGGCATAGCACCCCAAGAAGAAACACACAATGTCTGACAGGCAAAATTTTGCCTTTCGACATTGTGACAATTGCCGTACCACACTTCGACATTTTCACTGTCATTGCTGCATGGTGATCACCATACAGTGTAGTTTAATATAATGACAGCTATGAAATTGAACCACACAAATGCTAGAGTCCTGAACTTCAGGAGGGCAGATTTTAAAAAAATGAGTGCATGCCACAGGAATGACCTAGAGGGGGAATTACCTGGATGGGGTGGAGCAACAGTGGACGAAGATAAAAAGGAGCATAGTAAAGGAAACAAACCTCTGCATCAACTAAGTGAGCAAAACAGTGGCAGAGCTAAAGGGGGGGCTGGGGGATGCAGTCTCCCCTCCTGGCTGCCCCAATGGTAATAGTGGTGCACTGCCACCATCTTTATTCACTGTTTAGTACCCATGTGGAACCCATGATTGACTGAATGGCCCCCTGGCTCCTAAACTTGGCTCCGCCACTGGAGCAAAAGTATGAAGAAAAACAAAGACCACTATGGTTCTCAAAAAAAGGTGGCTAAAAAGGAAAAAACAGAAAGGGTAGCATTCAGAAGCTATAAGAAGATGCAGAAGGAAGAAGATAGAGAGGTGTGTCAGGAAAAATGGAAGGAAGTAGGGAAAGCATTAAGGAGCACAAAGGCACAAACTGAAGAGAGAATAGCCCAGGAGGTAATGAAAGGTGAGAAGACATTTTTCAGATTTGCATGTGAAAAGTGGAAGACCAGAGGTGGAAATGTAATGTTAAAAAGGGAAGGGGGAGGGCTGTGCAGAGGGGGATCAGGAAAAGGTAGACATCCGGAACAAACACTTTTGTTCAGTGTCCACAGAGGAAGGAGCAGGGGAGGGGCCACAAAAGAGTAACAAAAGCTATGGAGGGAGGGAGGTGGACACCAGTCATTTTTTGGAGGTGAAAGTCCTGAATGAACTTGTTAACCTGAAGATGAACAAAGCAACAAGGCCAGATGGAGTGCATCAAAGGGTATTGAGGGAGCTCAGGGAAGTATTGGCTGCACCTCTGACTATTCTGTTTAACAGCTCACTGGAAGCATGAGTGGTTCCAGAGGACTGGAGAAGAAGAAGAAGAAGAATCTGCATTTATATAGTGCTTTTCTTACATCCAAAGCGTTTTACAAGCAATGCTAGACTGGTAGTGAAGTGACTGAATGTGTGGTGGCGGCCATATCGCACATCATCACCCACACACAGCCTGGATAATTGCATGAACTGGCTTATGGGAAGTGGAATGTTGGCCAGGACACTGGGAATGTTCCCTACTCTTTGCGAAGAGTGCCCTGGGTTCTTTTACTTCCACCTGGACACCCACCAGGACAACACCAGGATGGGTAGAAGGGACCTCGGTTTAACATCTCATCTGAAGGACGGCACACCCCAGCAGTACAGCACCCCCCAATACTGCACTCAGATGCCAGCAATTTTTTAGGTGCAAGTCCAATCCCGGTGTGGGACGAAAACCCACGACCTTCTGGTCCAGAGGCGGATGTGCTACCAACTGAGCCAAGCTGACACCTGGAGGAGGGCAGATGTAGTCCCACTACACAAAAGTGGTAGCAGGGAGGAGGCTGGCAGCTATAGGCCAGTCAGTCTGACATCGGTGTTGGCAAAGTTCATGGAATCACCACTGAAGGAATGGATTGTGGACTGTCTTGAATCCAGTGGGTTACAAGACCCAAGGCAACATGGTGTCACAGGAGGAGGTCATGCCAAATAAATCTGATATATTTCTTTGACTGGGTGACCAAGGGACTAGACTGGGGTGAAGTGGTGGATGTAGCCTACTTAGATTTCAGTAAGGTGTTCAACACTGTTCCACATAGGAAACTACTAAGTCAGCTGGGTAGCTCAGAAGGGTTCCACCATGCTGCATCAACAGAGAAATTGTCAATGTGCTGCATGGCGAACATTACAATGTCAACAGGTGAAATTTCACTTGTCAGACATTGTGTCTTCTGTTCTCAGAGGGCTGCGCCCCCACACACCCTTCTTAATATATCTAACTACGAGTCAGAGTTAATTCAAAGTGGGGGTGAAGGATGCAGAAGGGTGAAATTTCTCCCTCAGGTCCCTTATAGCGACAATCTCGAAACCTGTAGAGATTGTCACTGTAAGGAATTTTGCCATGTTGTGTTCACTGTGTGAATTTTATACCACTCAGAAGTGGGTCCAAAGGTGGTAAACTGAATAAGAAATTGGTTAGTGGATAGATGACAAAGGGTGGTGGTAATTGGAGTTCAGTTCATTGAAGGAAGGAAGACCAGCGAGGTGCCACAGGAATCAGTGCTGGGACCAGTCTTCTTCAATGTCTTTATAAGTGACATTGCAAAGGAGGTAGAAGGGATGGTCTTTCTTTTTGAAGATGGTACCAAAATCTGCAATAGGATGAACACTGGGGTGTGTGTGTGGAAAGGATGAGCAGAGACACTAGAAAACTAGATGAGTGGTCAAGGGTATGGCGACTGGGTTTCAATGTGAAGAAGTGCAAAATAATTCAATCTTTTTTTTTTTTTTTTTTTAGTTTTTATTGACCGGGTAAGTGCACTAGACAAATCCTGCCTATTTTCAGGCACGACCCGGGGGAGAGGGATACAGATAAATGCCAGCTGACCTTGAGCCAGATTAAGCTGGGGCAGAGTACAAAATGGATGGAGTGGTATTGAAAACCACCAAGCAGGAAAAAGATCTGGAGGTAATCATATTGAATGACCTAAAGGTGGCCAGGCAGTACAACAAGGCAGCAGGGAGGGAGAGTGGGATGTTGGGGTGCAGAGTGATGGGTATCACCAGCAGAAAAAGGGAGGTGGTGTTGCCTCTCTATAGATCCCCGATAAGACCCCACCTAGAGTACTGTGTCCATTTCTGGAAATCACATCTCTGGAAGGACATAGGCAGAGTGGAGGAAGGCCGGAAGAGGGAAACTAAAATGGTGCAGGGTCTGCATCAAAAGCCCTAGAAGGAGAAACTAAAGGACCTCAGTATGTACACCCTGGAACAGAGGATGGACAGGGGGAATATGAGAGAGACCTTTAAATACCTCACAGGAATAAATAAGGTACAGGAGGGTAGAATTTTTCAGAAGAAAAGATGCTCAGTAACAAGGGGACATGCTATGAAACTGGTCAACTGGAGGGGGGTAGATGCAGGAGAGATGTTAATGAGTACTTCTTCATCGAAAGAGTCATGGATTCCGGGAACTGCCTTCCAACAGAGGTGATTGGGGTGAAAATAGTGATGGGGTTCAAGAATGCATGGGTTAAGAAACAGGAATCATAGTGGAATAGAAGGTGGGGGGAGAAAGAGTTGTAGGCTGGGCAAGGTATGCAGTAATAAAGTGGGTAGGGAGAAAAGAGCAGACTGGATGGTGCTGATGGTGGATCCAGGTCACCGTGTAGAGAAGTTGACTACTGGGTCTACCTCTGGCCTTGTGTTAGTGGGTAACCAGTTGAGACCTTCTGAACAGGTGCGGAATCTGGGTGTAATAATTGACAGTGAGCTGACACTTAAGACAGAGGTGTCAGCCGTTGTCAAGTCCTCTTTTTTCCATCTGAGGAACATAGCCCGGATAAAACACCTTGTTCCACACGATGACCTTTCTGTGTTGGTCCACGCCTTTGTTTCTTTGTGTCTTGATTACTGTAATGCTCTTTATCTAGGGTTGCCGGGGATGGATCTCCGTCGCATGTAGCTGATGCAGAACGCTGCACTCAAGTTGTTGACTGGGCTATCGAGAACTTGCCATATCACACCTGTGATGCGCGAACTGTACTGGCTTCCAGTGCGATGGAGAATCATCTTCAAGGTCGTGTTGCTGACCTATAAGATCCTACTCGGACAGGGACTGGGCTACTTGCAAGATCTCCTTCGGCCTTACTACCCTCTCCGCCCAGTCCGTTCCACCGATGAGGGATTGCTAGAGATTCCCAGGGTTCGTCTTCAGTCATCTGGGGCCAGAGCATTTTCTTTTGAGGCCCCAACCCTGTGGAATTCTCTACCTCGTCGGATTAGAGCGTGCCCATCCACAGAGTAATTTAAAGCATTATTGAAGAGCCACTTATTTGCACAAGCATTTGATTAAGTATTTTGCTGCTTTTTAAACTGCTTTTATATTTGTATTTATTGTTGATATATATTGTTTGGGTTATGTTCTGCGCTTTGGCATTTTGAAAAGCACAATACAAATAAATATTGATTTGATTTGACTTGAAGCGTTCTTTACCTGCCATCAAATTCTATGTTTCTACACAGTTTATAAAGATGTTTATTTAAAACTTGGAATGTGGAATTATAAACAAATTATTAAATTTTTACAGTCATAATAATGTTCAAAAGATTTTTTTAAATAAACAATCCTGATTAGATAAGAAACATTAAATGATTTATAATAAATTTGTTACAACTTCCTATTTATCTGTGCTAACAGGGGCAATGTTCCATAGCTACACAAACATGTAAATTTGTGATGCCTGAGAGTGGAACAATAAAGCATTCAAGGGTAACACAAACTCTGTTGACAGGTATGAATATGGGCACACAGGTAGACCCAGCGGTCAAACATTCAGTTTCAATGGGTGTGCAATGTGGTATACCATTTGCACAGCGAACACAATATGGCGAAATCCCGTACAATGGCAATTTATTTATTTATTTATTTAATTTTTTTGACCCGGCAGGCCTATTGAGACTAGAAGTCCCTTTTTCAAGGGTGACCGGGGGAAGGAGATACAGAAGGTAACCAACTGAAATTGAACCAGATTAAGCTGTTATTGATATTTTTATTAAATGGGGGAAATTTGGCCAGGACACCGGGGAAAATTCCCCTACTCTTCTGTAGGTGAATGGGCCATCAGACTGCATGATGGCCACCCGGGGAGAGACTTCAGAGGAGAAGGATGTTCATTTGGTTGGAGAGTTGGCCTCCTCTCCCACTGCCTTAAAGACAGAGGCCACTCAGGCTGCTAGTCTGGAGAATGATTTAGAGGAAGTATTTCATGAGACTGTTATATCTTTTGAAGAATATGGAGAATTGAGTGAGCATCTAGAACCTAATATTATTTCTGCAAATAAGGGTAAAGATGCTGAAATAACTGATATACAAACTTCACAAGACTCGATGCAGCAGCCTGCTAAATTACCAGCTGTTCCAATTGACATGTCTTTGGAGTGGCATGACAGCAGAAACGATGACGCAGAGGACTTCAAAGGCCTGCCGACAGAGGGTGAGTCATTGCCTTCCACAAAAAAGATTCCAGTGATTTTAAAATGCAAGGATGCACTATTAAGGGCTGGTAGACAAAACATATGTAATAGCGTGTGCCAAGAGCCTGTGAGTCTTGCTGCAACTTCTGTGTCTGGTAATCTGGCCCTGAGTATTTCAGAAAAGCAAGCAGAAACTGTAGCAAGGCAACTTGCAAGAGACAAAAATGTTACCACTAGCCAACAGTATCAAATGTCTAAACAGACTGGATTTGTTTTTAAATCTCCTGTGCCACACGGAAAGCTGTCTGAAACACATCCCCCTGTTATGTTTCAAACAGAAGCCACTTGGCAAACGGGAGTCACTGAATTTTAATTCGGTTAAATTAACAAAAGTATACACTTACAGCCTGAGGTGCTTGGAGACATTAGGGCGAAATTGGGGGACGAACTCGCTATGCTGCATGAGACAAAAGTGGCACAATTAAAAGAAAAGTTTACTTCATCTTTAGAAATTCATGATGGATCTTGGTCACCACAAAAAGCACTCCTAGGGGCTGGTTGGGAGAAAACAGCATCCAGGAACTGGACTCCTGATCCAACTTGGGACTAAACTTTTGATCTGTCACAAACGACTCCTAACTGGAAACCAAATGAAACTAACTTACTAGACAGTAAAAATATACATGTGCAGAGCATTAAATTAGCAGCAGCTCAGCCTTTGGATACAACAGCACACTGTTTGGTTAAATTGAATCCTAAAGAAATAACTGAAGCACAAATGGATTCAACACTTTCTGTTGTTCCTCCTTTAACCAGTGAGGGGTCCACTGCAGAAATTAAAAAAAACCCTAATGTCAGAACTTTTTTCGAATACTAGAAGAGAAGCTGCTCCATGGAGAAATGCCATCCTTATCCGCTATAAAGGAGGACTGACAGAGCACCCTGACAGATACTATGTGGGGAAGTGTTTGCTAAAAGACTCTTTGCATTTCTCCCCTAGAGATGTTTTTGCATTTATAAACATCTCAGGGGAAGATAATTATGATGTGAGCTTCAGAACCTCACATGTCTTAGACAAGTTTTGGGAACGCTATGGCCAAGTTAAGTTTTCACCTACATGTAGGCAGAGTGCGACGAGCTCGCTCGATACTTTGCAACTAAAGTGGCCGACATCAGGAAGAACCTGGGTCCGGCAAGCTCTATGGGTGAAGCTTTTGGTCAGCATGAGATGACAGTGCCTCATTTCTCCTGGAGTTCCTTTCGACGACCTGAGTTCGTGGACATTATGAGGATCATCCATTTTATGCGCCCCACAAGTTGTGGTTTGGATCCCGGTCCGACTCCCCTTATTCTGGGTTGTTTGGACATCATTGGTCCGGTCCTGGCGCAAATAGTCTGGTGCTCCTTGGAATTAGGTGAGTTTCCTGTTCCTTGAAAGAGGCTGTGGTAACTCCTCTTGAAGAAGCTTCCTGACCCGGACTCTTATTCTAGTTATCGACCTATCTCTAACCTCACCTTATTGGGAAGGTTATCGAGAAGGTCGTAGCGGTTCAACTGGATGACCATTTAACCATCCATAATGTCTATGAATCCTTCCAGTCGGGCTTCCGTAAAAGACATAGTACCGAGACTGCGCTGGTTCGGGTGTTAAATGATCTTCTGATGGCGAGGGATCAGAAGAGAAGTTCCATTCTTGTTCTTCTTGATCTCTCTGCGGCCTTTGACACAATGGACCACATGGTGCTATTAGCTCGCCTGTGGCAAATTTGTGGAATGTCTGGAACTGTTCTGCAATGGTTCACGTCATTGCTTACCCGGAGATCGCAGAGAGTTGTGTCGGGGATTTTTTCCTCTGACCCAATCCCTCTGTTGTGTGGAGTGCCCCAGGGATCCGTGCTGTCGCCCATGTTGTTTGCAGTGTATATGCCCCTCGGAGTATCATTAGAGCGATATGGGCTGAGGTTTCACTGCTATGCAGATGACAGCCAGCTCTATCTGTCCTTTGCACCCGACCAGGATGGAGCCTCTCGGTGTTTAACAACTGTCTGAGGGAGATCCAAGACTGGATGGATTCTAGTTGGCTAAAGTTGAACTCGGAGAAAACAGAGGTGCTGGTAGTGGATCCTGGTGGTCGGGTGGTGAGGCCAGATATCGGTGCTCCATCTGGAATTATTCTTGGTGGAGTATCTTTGCCGTCCTCAGAACAGGTGCGTAGCCTTGGATTCATTCTTGACTATAGGCTGACTCTCAAAGCTCAGGTGTCAGCTGTTGTCAAGACTTCCTTTCATCATCTCAGGAACATTGCCAGGGTGAAGCATCTTGTTCCGTTTGACTCCCTGCCTACTTTGGTTCATGCTTTTGTATCTTCACGCTTAGACTATTGCAACGCCCTGTACTTTGGGCTTTTGGGGTTGAAATCCATGTCACTACAGCTGGTGCAGAACGCTGCAGCTCTGGGTTTTGACTGGGACAAGTCGTTTCTGTCATATTACTCCCGTGCTGCGCGAACTGCACTGGCTGCCTGTGCGGTGGCGGATCACCTTTAAAGTCATTTTATTGACTTTCAAAGCCCTTCACGACCAGGGTCCAGCCTATCTGAAAGACCTCCTGGTGCCTTACTGCCCTGACCGATCACTCCGCTCGGCCGACATGGGGTTGTTAGAGATCCTAAGAGTGAGCTTGAAATCTTCTGGCAGCAGAGTATTTTCATATGCTGCACCCACTCTTTGGAACTCTCTACCATGTCGGTTATGGCAGTGCACCTCCGTGGAACTCTTTAAAAAGGATCTGAAAACTTACTTGTGGAGCATGGCTTTTTTAGATAATTAGTTATTTATTAATGCTTTGGATTTTATTATTATATATTTTATCTTGTTGTATGCTGATTTTGTGTATATGTTTGTTTACGTAGTGTTTGAACTGTCAAAGTTGTTCAGCACCTTGATATATTGAAAGGTGCTATACAAATAAAATTATTATTATTATTATTATGTACCCCTCTGTTGGTCATTCCCCTCATAAAACCTTTAACAAAGTTTGTTACAGGGATGTTTCGGAATGAGAGGGTCCATGTAGAGGACATAACTTATTGGCTGTCATAAAAATGTGATGTCCCGAGTGAACCAGAGCCCATTCTTGATTCTGAACAATTCTGGACTGGGGGATGGAAATATAAAGTGAAACTGAGGCAGACAGATTCAGGGATAGAACACATTCCTAATTCCTTTCTGTTAGGTAGAGATGGGGGGTATGTTTTTATGGGGGCCAACCTAGGGCCTGTTACAAGAGTGGCTCAAAAACTCACCTCTCTAGTGTGTGTGATCAACCCAGATGTGATAACTGTGGAGAAATTGGGCATGTAACTATGCAGTGTGCTAAGCACATAAAATGTGACCTTTGTGAAGGATTTGGCCATGTGTTTCGGGAATGTCCCTGGGCAGCAAAAAATAAGGCCTCATGCATCAGTCCTGACCTACTGATACAACAAGCACAGGACGCATCTCCTAAGGTACCCCATGTCTTTCCTGAACTTGAAACTAATCCCCAACAGCAGGAAGTGGTGGCTGAACCTACCCTCAACCCCCCCCCCGGTCCCTCTTCAAGAAAACATGATAGCTACTACATCTAGTATGGTCAAAAAAGAAGTAATGTCAGGAGATTCTTCTGATCCTTTACTTCTAAATCCAGTATGCTATGTAGATACAGCTGTTTCTGATAAACCTTCATTGGTTGCTACACCCCTTTCACCAATACCCCCAAGAAGGTCCACAAGAAATCAGAAACTAAAATCCTCCCCCACGCCTGTTTCATTTGAATCACATAACTCCTACGCTGCATTATTTACTAATTGGGGTGATTCTGAAATGGATCGTGGTGATTCAGACTCTCAGAAATCCATGCAGAACCCTTTAGGGTCACTTGCTGAGGATTATAAAGGGGAAAAAAAAAAGAAAAAAAAGGAAAAAATGAGGTTCCTTTTACAAAATAGATAATGATAGTACAGAAATTGGGATATTTAAATACAAATAGTATTTTAAATGCTGTTAAACGACAGGCATTATTTCAGTATCTGCATGATGAAAATTTAGCTGTAAACTTTTTGCAGGAGACTTGGATGTTTTCTATTGAGCAAGTGGCATCTTTTAAAAGGGACTGGCCTTGGGGTCCCTCTTACTGGTCCTTTGGTATTGATAGTGCTGATGGGGTGGGAATCTTGTTTAATACTTATCAGTTCATTCTTTATAAGAGAATTGACCTGATACCAGGAAGGGTATTAATTCTTGATGGGAAATGGAACGCCTGTAATTGTAGGTCTATTAATATTTATAACCTGCAGACAAAGGTGGATAGAGTTAAATGCATGAAAGCTATTCAACCTTTTTTGGTAAGTTCATATAGGATTTTTTGGGGAGGGGACTTTAACTGTAGTCTGATGACTACAGCACAAGTGAATAAGAAAATCCATTGTGACTCAAATGCATTAGAAACCATTATTAAATCAGCAGGCCTCATAAATTGTATTAAGTATTTGAAATCAGGACCCAGAAGCACGCTTATAAGAGGGAAATTTCAAGCCACAACAGATTATATGTTGATATCCCCTTCAGTTCGGGTTGGAACCTTTCAGATCTTCCCTGTGGTGTTTTCATATCATTTCCTTTTAATCTGTTCACTAGGACCACTAACTTTGGAACAAAATTGGTGAAATAGATGGAAGTTAAACACTTCTATTCTCACTAACCCTCAAGTTAGAAGTACTATATAGGCCATTTTTAAAGCTTGGCTGTCAGTAGCTTTTTATGTTTGCTTGCACGCATGTGCAAGAAACATAGTGCCATCATCGGAGATTTCGGGGGTGTGTCACCTCCTCCTCCAATTCAGTCAGTGTGCTGGCAGGCGCGGCCCCTGTAAGTCAATGCATTCTGGAGCTGTCTATGACACGCTCCAAAATGCAGTGGCATACAGTTGAAAGGGGAGCTACGCTTGAGTGAGCAGCGATAGATATCGCCTGCCCGCGCGCAGCCCCCCACACACACACGCCGGCACGACGCAGCATCGTGCCCCCCAAGACGCACTGTATAGCCGACGGGTGCCCAATCCCCTTCGGCTGTGCGTGCCCCAAAGGCTACCAAAATGCCACTCTGGGTGCCCACCCCAGTGTGGCAATGAATATAGCCGATGGGGTGCCCAACCTCTGCCGGCTCCACAGTCCTCCCCCGAGTAACAAGTGCCACGCTGAGCCCACCCCAGCGTGGCAATGTATCCCTTGGCTGACGGGGTGCCCAATCCCCGTCGGCTGAACGCCTCCCACAACTGTTCTTGTGCCACGCTGGGGAGCCCACCCCAGCGTGGCAAGCGCCAGTAGTCGCGATTTTTTTCTTTTTTTCAACCTGTAAAGAAAACGGTCCAACGTAGTCTCCGCCCCCCCACAACCCGCACTCCATCCACTGTGCACCCAGCCTCCCACACCCCCTCACCCCATACTTACCTCGGACCTTGGCAGCACGATCTTGCGTGGACCGGGAACACATCTGCACTCTTCAAAGCTGACCGCGAACTGAGGAAATGCTGTAAGCTGTATAATGGCTAGATAGGGGGTTTCAACTCTGTTGATATTCAGGTATTTTGATGGTATTCACCATTATATTGTGACCTTCATGAATGATGTCACTGTCATGTGCAGCCTTGGTCTCGGCGGGTGATCGCAGTCACCGCACAGTCACTCGCCCGGAAATCACCTCCTTCAGGCCTGAACAACACCATGACAATGACATCATTCATGGCGAAGAGGTCCCAAAACCCCATGTTGAAAATTTGGTGCCAAAATTAAAAATGATCTGTTTTACTGAGCGTGTTGTGCAGTTCTCACGAGGCTCGTAAGTCTTCGCCGAATTTTCAATATTTTCACTCCAGATTTTCAACATTGCCATTTTAACACACCTTCTTATGAGTAGTATAGCTGTCATTTTTCACATCTCACCCAAAATGTGTTTCTGTTCATGAAGTACAATGTAGCGTCGGTGTAAGTAGATCAATGTATTGACAATTAAGAAAATCACAGTGACACTGTTCATGAGGTGAGGTGTTAAAATGGCTATGTTGAAAATTTGGTGAAAAAATTCAAAATGACTGTTTTAATGAAGCGCATGCTTGTACAGTTCCTACGCACTGTTAGTTCGCAAATTTTCAATATTTTCACTCCAGATTTTCAAAATTGCCATTTTACCACACCTTCTTATGAGTAGTAGAGCTGTCATTTTTCATCATCACCTTAAAATGTGTTTCCTGCCATGAAGCACAATGGCGTAGTCGGTGTAAATCAATGTACAGGACAAATTAAGAAAATCACAGTGACACTGTTCATGAGCAGAGGTCTTAAATGGGTATGTTGAAAATTTGGTGACAAAAGTCCATAAAATGACTGTTACGAAGAGCATTGATGAGTTTCCACTTAACCCTCATATTTCGTGACTTCGTAATATTTTCAGTCCAGATTTACCAGTGACATTTTCTACACTTCCTTATGAACAGTACAGTGTCATTTTCACAACATGGCTGAAGTGTGTTTTCATACTTTAGTGCAGAGGCGTGGTCGCTGTGGGAAATCATTGTTCGCCTACAGATAAAGAAAATCACAGTGACACTGTTCATGATTGGAGGCACCAAAATGCCTGAGTTGACAATCTGCTGTAAGAAATCCTCAACCTAATTATATTACGGTGTGCGTTGCACAGTTTCTATGTACGCCGTGACTTCACCATTTTTTAATATTTTACTACAGATTTGCAACATAGCCATTTTTACACCCCCATGAAAGAGTACAGCTGTCATTTTTACATCCTGTTCGAATGTTTTTGCACCTGTGGTGCTAAATGTCCGAAGTCACTGTGCATAAGCAGCTTTCGACTAACAAACTGATATTCCCCTGTTCTTGAGGTGGGGTCACAAACAAACGTTGAAAATTTGGAGTGAAAATACCAACGAATGCCCTGTGTATTAGAGTTTTCAACTATAACGCCCAACCCTATAGAGAATGACAGGCATCAGGGTGTGACTTGGGATTCTTGCCTGTGATGCTCATACCATTCCACACCCCTGCAATCAGTGAGAGGCATTGAGATATACCTTGACTCTTCGCCCCAAACTTCACCCCATTCTCCTATATCGCACCCATCTCACCATATTTCCTAATGAAATGGGTGCATATACAAAGACCACAATGAACACTGACACTTGTCAGTCTCTGCAGGGTAGGGTGTGGTGAAATGGCGGGCCGTTATGCCTGACGCACCCAAACGCACACCCCAATGCCTGTCACCTCTGCAGGGTGGTGGTGGGGTTGGTTTGGTTCAATACTTCACTGCCATTCCTATTACGTAGCTCTGCTTCTTTTCTACTGCCAATGCCAGCAAGCAAACATTCGGCATTGACAAATGCTTGTTTATATATAGATGGGGAATGGTGTATACCAGCTTCTCCAAAGGTGCCGCCTCCTGGGAGGCGCATGCCAAGCTGCTTCCAGGAGGCGGAGGCTTGCTTTCAGGAAACCGTGAAGCAAACAAGCAGCCAAACTGAAAACAGCAAAACAGCGCCCCCTGACTGTAAACGCCAGACATCCCCATCCATTCTTCACAAACACATCGCCCCCTCTCCCCTACCTTTGTCTTCAGTCCCAGTTGTCCCTTGATGACCGATGAGGTGCTAATAGCACCTTGATGAGGCGCCAACTTCTTTCTGCCAGTGCCGGAGAAACGAGAAAGGCATAGGACCTAGAGGGGCTAGGAGGGTGTCACAAGCCAACCAATCAAGAGGCCGAATTTCATATGTACTGGACCAATGAGGAGCAGGCAAATAACAGCCAATGAGAAGGAGGAAATGCAACCAATCATATGCTCACATTTCCAGCCAATGGCTGGCAGACTTTTCGGCCAATCAGCTGCTGCTACCCTGTGCTGCAGAACAGTTCGGCAATAAAGCAGCATGCCGGATGCTTTTTTTCTCACAGCTGCTGAATCGGAAAGATCTGCGCTGAAATTTCAACCGGGACCGCTGCTTCAAGCCACTGTCGAGTCGCCGACTCGATCGTCCGGTGTTCATTTTGCCACTGCTTCTTAGCCACTGCTCGAGTCGCCGACCGATCGTCTGCGCATTCACAGTTCATCTCGTTGAGCTGCCAGCTGCCACCTGGAGTGTAGAACTGAACCTCCTACGCCTGTTGCTGAAGGGGCTGGTAAGCATTGATTTTAGTTGTTTTTGCTGAAGGGCTGGTCAACTCAGGGTTTTTGCTGCAGGGCCTGGGGGCTGCAAGGCTGGTGTTTTAAATATGCCTCTTAAAACATTTATTTCACCCTCCATTGAGGGTCTGTAAGGTTGGGTCTTTAATGTGCAAAAAGTTCATTTGACCTCCATGGATGGCCTTCAGGATGGAGTAAGGAAGGGTCTGTAAGGTTGGGGTTTTACCTGCTGCTAAAAATGTTCTTGCCCTCCCTCATCTTGGAGGGGTTCTAAGGAAGGAGTTGTACAGTTGGTAAAAATGTTCCCTATCTATCTGCTGCTGTGAAATGGGACTCTCAGCCAGTAGGTTCCATGAATATTGTTACTGGAAACAAGGGAGTGTACATAGACAGAGCTGACTATTTCTACAGGAAGGATTGCTTCGGTTCTGTTTTTTATGTCTGGTCTACTCTATTTGTATTTATGGGAGGGGTATGGTTGAAATGCCACAAAGGAAGTCTTGTGGTGACTGGAGGTGCTACAATGCTACAATGATGGATCTGCATCTTTGGGCTCGGGCTGTGGAGACTTTTGATGCTTCTGTTCTGTGGGAAGATGCACAGTTGTGTCTGCTACTGTTTTGAAGTGATGGACCTGGTGGTTTTACTTGGAGGGTGTAACATGAGCGACAGGGTGTGTGTCGTCCCAATAACATCATGCCTGGGGTGATTAGGGCACGAGGCCACAGGCCGTAGTGATTAATCACCCAGAAGTGACGTTATCCCAGCGCACACACACCCTGGAGTGCATTATTCGATTATACAATGGCTCATTGTTATATATATAAAAATATTTTAAAGAATGTTTTTATTAGTGTGAACAAATATTTTGTTTCTTAAGAGGAGATGAAAACGAGATGCACGGTACATAATGCCATCTACACTGGTTCACAGTGAGGCTGAGACTAGAGCTGTGGGTGTAGCTTGGGCATATATATGATTGTTTTTGTACTAAAATGGTGCCCTTTTGGGGGTGGGCTGCGGTGTACCTTGGACATGAGAGGTGCTTCTTCAGGTCTTGAATGGCCCCTCCAACCCAAACGAGACCGCAGGTGGCATAATTTCCCTTTCTTGTGTGCCGTGGGATCAAATGGTGCTGACAGTTGCTTTGTGGAGTGAAGGTCGTGGTGTAGCTTGTGGGGTGAGAGGCTTCTTCAGGTTTTCAGGAGTTAGCCTACCCCAAACCCATCCAAGACCCTTTCACTGTAAAAGCATTATTTGCCTTACTATGTGTGCTGTGGGGTTCAAAATGTGTGTTGTAATCTTGTGTCTGCATATTTGGGTGGGTTGGGAGGCTTTTGGAGTGAAGATCCCACATGAATACCCCACTGACATGCTGGAACTAACTGATAAGAAAATCGTGGTAAGTATGAAGGAATTTCTACTTTGCTCCCCCGTCCCCCAAACCCCTGTGTCTTGCCTGTGTGTTGACAGCGTGGAGTGAAGGCTGTGCTCATGGCTTACCTTACATGGGGTCATCAGCCCAAAATAGGCTCAGTGGAGTGGGGTCTTTTGGTATTCACAGCAGGGCCTCGCTGAAGTCACCAGCTACCACGTTGAGGTAGACCTCCCATCAGCTGGGTCCCTATCTAAACTGCATCTGCTCTGAGCACAGAGCAAGCACTTGGATCCATTTCCAAGGCCCTTGCATACTAATTTGTGCTAGGATTATTGAGGTGTACCTCAACCCTTTTGTCACAGCGTAAGTGTGTATGTGCACTTAAATTAAGATATTGAGCTGACTGCACAGTTACAGTACACTCCCTCTGTGAGTCACCTTTGCTGTGCAGATCAGGAAGCAAGCAGACAGGAGTTGCCATGTTGAGGTCAAAGAAGGTGAATGGAATCTGTGGTTGGTGTGCTGGTCTGGCTGAGCTGGAGGAGGAACACAGGACTGGCTAGCTTGGGAACTGTGGTGAAGCAGTGTTGGTCTGCCAAAGTGACAAATGGGAAAGTTTGGTTCTGGATAGAAATGGATTGTGAATCGTTCTTTAAACATCTCATTGCTTGGTTTTGTCTCATGGATGCAATAGCGAAACTATCGTGAGGGAACAGTGTTTTATTTGTTGATTCTGTTTATGATGCTCGTCTTCTTTCAAATTGACATGCAGTTTGGGGTACCACGTTTTTGCAATCATTGTTTTCTCTTTTTGAATGCCCGATTGTTGTTGGACATGCAAGTATGCATGTCCAGGAGGATTTTGTTACATTGTTTGACAATTTCCAACATTGATGTACCTGGAGATAATGGATCGCTTTGGTGACTGGAAGAAAACGCGGCATGGAGAAGTAGCTGTTGTTGACGCCTAATGAAGGGAGCTGCAGGCCTTCACAAAGCGCAAGGCCAGGACGGTATGATGATGAATACTTGAAGATGGGATTCACCTGGACTGGGACCAGTGAAGCACCTCGCCACAGTGTGTGGTATGTGCTGACGCTTCCGGCACAAGACAGCATGTTTAATTCCCTGCAAGCTGCGACGGCATTTGAGACACAAAGCATCCCAGCCTAGTTTCCAAACCTCTGGAATTCTTTCTTCGAAGCTACAAGAACTGAGGGGCCAAAAGAAACTGGTGAAAGGCATGGCACTGTGCCTAGCAAAGCTGTGGAAGCCTCGTATTGTGTGGCATTGCGACTGCCAAAGCAGGAAAACCACACAGCATTGGTGAGCAATTACTTCTTCCTGCTGCAAAAGAAATATGTGTGTAATAATGCTGGGAGACAAAGCAGCAGCACAGCTAGATGTCATCCCCCTCCAATGACACAGTTTGCCGGCGCATTGAGGAGTTGTCTGTTGATGTCAAGAAACAGATACTGACTCTGTTCGGCAAAGTCCATACTTTGCATTACAAATTGATGAGTCCACTGACATTGCCCATGCTGCACAGCTCCTTGTCTATGTCCTTATGCCATGGAGACTGAAGTCTCAGAAGAATTCCTGTTTTGCCAACCACTGCCTGCAGCGAACGAATTGGGGAGGAGCTGTTCCACATGCTCAATAAATTCATTACAGAAGAAGATCTTGCCTGGAGCCAATGTGTGGGAATTTGTAGTGATGGAGCACGGCAATGACTGGCAGACACAGTGGCATGGTGACAAGGTTGTAGGGCAGTGGCTCCTAGTGCTGTGTGGAATCACTGCATGATCCACAGGAAGCACTAGCAGCCAAGAGGATGCCAGCTGATCTTCACAAAGTCTTGGCAGATGCTGTGAAAGTCGTGAACTTTATCAAGGCACGCCAGTAAATGCAAGACTCTTTGCTGTGCTGTGTGAGAGATGGGAGCAAACCACAAACAACTACTGCTGCACACAGAGGTCCGTGTACGTCCAGGGAAAAGTACTAACACGCCTCTTTGAATTGCGTGATGAAGTGCGTATTTTCCTTGCTGACTGTGGCTCTGCACTTGTGGAAAATTTCCATGATTCACGTGGCTTGCATTGCTGGCATATTTAGCGGATGTTTTGACAGACTCAACACACTCAATGCCTCACTTCAAGGTCGGGACACCAACATGTTCATTGTAAGGGACAGGATTGAGGCATTTTGTCAGAAACTACAATTATGGTCTTCAAGACTGCAGCAGGATTGGTTTCTCCTTCCCCACACTGGAGGATTTCCTGCAGGAAAATGAGCTTTCCATTGACAGTGTCCAGATGCCAATTTCAGAACATTTAAGTGGACTGCATGAAAAACTCTGTGAGTACTTCCCTGAATACCAGCAGGAGGAGGTAACCAGTGGGTTAGGAATCTGTTCATTTTTAAACCGAGGTCTGTGGACAACCTGCCATTAAGAGAGCAAGAAAGCCTTATAGATATGGCTACAGACCAGCACTGAAGTCCTTTTGGACAGTTGCCACTGGCTAAGTTTTGCTGTCACTGGGTGTGAATTTCCAGAATTAAAACAACGAGCGCTTAAGTGTTACTGCCTTTTGCTTCAACCTATCTCTGTGAGTCTGGGTTCTCTGCACTGGCTGCCATAAAGACAAAGTATAGGTCCCGCCTCAGGTTGAAGATGACTTGCGCTCTACCTCTCAACAGTGCAGCCACGAATCCAGCAACTGACTGCCAAAAGCAGGCTCACAGGCTCCTTCAGCTGAATGATTTTTTAAAACTTTCAGATGCTAGATTTGTGGTGGGGTGCCTTTAACGACATGCGAAAACAGGCGTACAGGCTGTCTTCAGCTGACTGACTTAAACAGCACTGGATGTACAGCACATTTTTATCAGTTGACTTTTATTGCTGCTTTGCATGGTATCTGGTGTGCAGTGGTAAACTGCCTTTCAGTTGACTTTTAATTAGTCATTTGCACTGTATTTACAATGCACAGTGCTTCACTTTGTAAATAAAACACTATCATAGTATATTTTGCCTGTTTCGTGATTGCGCATGAAATCGCGCATGAAATTTCATATCCTTTTGAGTGTGTTCTACTGTGCTTGAGACATGGGGAGGCCCAGGCTTGTCCAAAGTGACATAGGGGAGGCTCAACCTGAGAAGGTCTGAGAACCCCTGGTGTATACACACTAAATCTTATTTAAGTAAGTGGTTCAAAAAATATGGAACCTCTAGGAGAAATTCCAAATTCTTTACATATTTAAAACTTAGAAAACAGTTGCAGCAGTTAATTTCTCTTTTTAACACCTCTCGGTTGGATTACTCGATTCAAATTAAAAATATAAAAGGGGAAATGAAACAATTTCAATATGATACAGCCCACACAATTCAAGCAATGCTTGCTAGTAGTACTCAGAAAACCCTGATTGGTGATCCCTTTGAGGTCTGTAAAACATTAAGGGAATCAGCTACTATGGAGTTTTTAATATCAGATGGAATAAAACGGGATAATGCACAGGACATTGGTAAAATTATACAATCCCATTATGAGACTGTATATCCTAGTACACTCATTTTACAGAAAGATATTGATAAATATCTAGGTTCTATCCCAGCCCCTTCCTTGCCTTCAGAGACTACTAGGTTACTAGAGCCATTTTCTAGCACTGAAATATAATCAGTTATAATGACCTTAAAAAATGAAGTGTCACCAGGATTAGATGGCCTTCCAAATTTATTTTACAAATCCTTTAAAACAGAAATAGTGGCTTGTTTACATTTAGTATATAATTTCTTAATGGTAGGGAATACACCGCTGCCTCCTTTACGGATGGATTAATAATTCATATTTTTAAATCAGGAGATAAGGGTAATATTAAAAACTGGAGGCCAATTACACTTTTAAATTCAGACTATAAGATTTTTACAATGATGCTAAACAATAAACTTAAAATTTATGCTGGGAAAGTAATATCTCCTTATCAATATTGTGGGTTACCGGATAGGCGTATTCAATCAGCTAGTATGATTATAAGGGATAGTATAGAACATTTGTCATTAGAGGGTAAGACTGGGTATTTAATCTCTGCAGATTTTGAGAAAGCTTTTGACAAAGTACATCTTCCCTATTTGTTTTCAGTTTTAAAATATTTTGGGATCCCTTCCCAGATTATTAGTATCATTAAGTTTCTATATTCAACTGCCTTAGTTTTTCCTTTCATTAAGGGTATTCAAACAGAAGGTATCAAAATATAGAATGGAGTTCGTCTATAATGCCCTTTAAGTCCCCTATTATATATTTTTTCATTAGAACCTTTGTTACGCTCTTTAACATATTTGCCTAGGTGGAAAGGGATCTTTGGCCCAGAAAAAAAAACAGTACTTGTTGCAAGCATATGCAGATGATGTCTGCCTATTTTTTACCAAATATGAACAATTTCAAGAGTTTTTTGTAGAATTTAATTCATTTTCAGGTGTAGCTAATGCAAAACTCAATACTGATAAAACAAGCGGACTGATTTTAGGTGCATGACATTATATATATATTTGCCAAAATAATATTCAAATAATCACAGAGCCACTATGCATTTTGGGAATTAAGTTTGGTTCACAAAATCTCCCAGAAGAAAATTGGGATACTGTACTAAAAAAAGTGAAAATACAAGTGTCCCGATGGAGGCAGTGGAAATTTTCTAAACAAAAACGTATTCAGGCTCGCAAACAATTTTTAGTACCTTGTTTACAATATGTGACGATGATTTTTCCTCTACCAACCCAGTATGAGACAAGGCTGTATAGTTGTTTCTTCCAGATGTTATGGGGTAATAGGTTAAATCCGGTAAAAAGGTGTTTTACTTATCTAGAAAAGATGAAAGGAGGACTTGGTATGATAGGTCCAATAGTTTTCTTTCATGTACTCTTTTTTACCCAAACAACTAAAAGTGGACTTATAAGACCTGATAGTAGAGAAGGTGATTGTATACAGATAGTTTTGGGACGTTATTTTAAGGCTTGGCAGAATATGGCCCCAAAACTAAACCCACATGTTCATGTTCCTGTTTAATTTAGATCATCAGTTAAAAAGTTATTTAAATAGCAGATGACTAAGGAAATGATTTGTAGATATCCTGTTAAAATATTGTATAATATTATTATGAGTAGGGTATACCCAATTGAACCTAGCTTTAAAAACTGCCCTACAGCTCAGAATTCATATATCTTGGGATAACTTAATAATTCCAGGATACCGGCCTTTATGTGGGAAACACAGTGGCTTATAATGTACAGAAAATTAAATATTAGAGGAAATGCGAAGTATAAGGAAATTGCCCATATCCTGAATGTTTTAATCAAGAAGAAACTATGGAACATTTTTTATTGCATTGCTCTTATGCAAAACATATGTGGGCTAATGCAGCCATAGAAACACAGAAACATAGACTTTTACGGCAGATAAGAACCGCTTGGCCCACCTAGTCTATCCATTTCCCTGCCTACAGGATAGGCCGCAGATCCTAGTTAACCAACAGCCTATTTCTTCCTACCCCCCACAAGAATTGCCTTATGTCTGTCCCATGCATTCTTGAATTCTCCCACAGTTTTAGACCTCACAACCTCCTCAGGAAGGCTGTTCCATGCATCCACTACCCTATCTGTGAAAAAATACTTCCTCACATTGCCCCTGAACCGCCTCCCCACCTTTAAATTGTGTCCCCTTGTTCTTGCACGTCTCTTTTTCTGAAAGATGCTACCCTCTTGGACTTTGTTGATTCCACTGAGGTTCTTAAAAGTTTCTATCATGTCCCCCCTCTCCCTTCTTTCCTCAAGGGTATACATATTAAGCTCCTTTAGTCTCTCCTCGTACGGCTTCTCTTGCAGACCCTGCACCATTTTAGTTGCCCTCCTCTGGACTGCCTCTATCCTGTCTATGTCCTTGCAGAGATGGGGTCTCCAGAACTGGATGCAGTACTCCAGATGGGGTCTCACCAACCGTCTGTACAGAGAGATAACAACTTCCAGTTTTCTGCTGGTGGTGCCGCTCCCTGTGCATCCCAGTATACCCCCATCCCTCCCTACGGCCTTCTCACATTGCTTGCTAACCTTAAGGTCATCTGATATGATTACCCACAGGTCTCTTTCCTTTTTTGTTGTTGTTACTACCTCCCCCCCATTGTGTAGTCTTCCCCTGGGTTCTTGTTTCCCAGGTGCATTATTTTGCACTTCTTTGCATTGAATCCTAGCTGCCATACTTCTGACCATTCCTCCAACTTTGCCAAGTCCCTTCTCATCATTTCCATGCCTCCTTGTGTATCAACCCTGTTGCAGATCTTTGTGTCATCTGCAAAGAGGCATACTTTTCCTTCCAGTCCCTCTGCAATGTCACTTATAAAGACATTAAAAAGGACTGGACCCAGTACTGAACCCTGTGGTACCCCACTAGTAACCCCTCTTTCTTCAGAGTGGACTCCATTTACAATTACCTTCTGTATCCTGTTGTCCAGCCAATGTTTTATCCAGACTACCACCCTGGGACCCACTCCCAGGCTGGTTAATTTGACTATTAATCTTTTGTGTGGGACTGTGTCAAATGCCTTGCTAAAGTCTAGGTAGGCCATGTCCACAGCCGCTCCCTGGTCTACTACTTTTGTCACCCAGTCAAAGAAATCTATTAGATTCATCTGACATGACCTTCCTGCTGTGAACCCATGCTGCCTTGGGTCCTGTGCCCCACTGACCTCTAGGTACTCAACACTTCTTTCCTTCAGAAGTGACTCCATTACTTTCCCTACCACAGAGGTCAAACTGATAGGTCTGTAGTTTCCTGCCTCTGTCTTAGTCCCACTTTTGTGAAGGGGAATCACATCCACCTTCCTCCAGTCCTCGGGTACCACACCATCCTCCCATGATTTATTGAAAAGAGTAGTCAATGGTTTCACTAGTTCCCCCCTTAATTCTTTTAGAATTCTGGGGTGAATTCCATCAGGCCCCATTACTTTGTCCACCTTCAGTTTTAGGAGTTCTTGCAGAACCCTTTCTTCTGTGAAAGGACTGGGATCGACCTCCCTATCAAGAGTGCTTCTGTTAATTGGATTAGGCACTTTGCCCTCCTCTTTTTTGAATACTGAGCAGAAATATTCATTCAGTATCCCTGCTTTTACACTGTCCCCCTCTGCCCACCCATCATTCATTCTATTCAGCCTCACTATCCCTCCCTTCTTTGGTTAAATAAATTAACTTACAAAATTTTGGTTACAGGTATTTATCCCCCTAGTTTAGCATTATTTAACCATAGTACATTAGCAGTTTTTTTTGGATGTTTAAAATGTTATTTATGGCCAGTAAGATGTCAATGGGTTATTTATCAAAACAAAGTTTCCTCTGAAGGTTACTGTCAATTAGAAATAAAAGAGTTGATGAAAAGATATTTAAAAGAAACACAAATGAATGACTCAAGGTCAAAAATGGGTGGAAAGGGGTTTCTTTTATTATTAAGTATAAATGAAATGTTAATTTATATTACTGGGTGAATTTGTAGTTTACTATATCATGTATTAGGTTTTTATGTTTTCTTTGTAAATTGTTCCTTTGTGTTATGGCTTATGTTTCATATTCAATAAAAACTCCCCTACTCTCCAGTAGGGGGAACCCTTGTCCAGGTCGACCATGGATCTGCTCAGCCTGTCTGGAACTGAGCAAGGAGGAGTTGTTCTACAGGAGGAAAATGAAGTTTTTCTGAGTGAAGAAGCAGAAATTACTATGGTTTATCAGAACTTATTGGAGGATATGACTGAGGACAGCAGGCTCCAATGTGAGTTATTGCAAAAAGAAACGCATTCGCAACATATGCTAGAAGAATCTCAAGAGTTCTGTACCTGCTAATTGATAATGCAGACATGCAAACAGAGAAGAAAAAATAAAAAGGATACCACAGAGCCCTTCTGTACTGCCAAAAAAAAGGGTTCTTTCCAGATAGCAAGGCCAATATGAATGTTACACATGAGCCTGATAATCCACTTTCACAGGATTCGATATTGTCTCCTTTTTCAGCAGATGACTCTACCTGGTGTCCAGAACAAGCCCTACAGCATGCAGACTGGATTTACCAGAAAGGTATATGGATCCTGGACCCAAACATCCCATTGCCTGGCTCAATCAACAATAATGACGAGACCTTATTTCCAACCTCGGCTCAGCCTATAGCACAAAAGGGAATAGATGGTCTACATACAGCAATCATCGAACTGACAGCAAGATCAAAGAGTGCGGCTAGGCCCTCTGAAGTTTCTGCATCAGATGCTGACTCATTCACAAAACAGCAGATAACAGCTGAAAACTCAAACCAGGTGAGAGAGAATGCAGCTGCAGAAGAGTCTGTTTCTACTGCAGGGGATAAAACAGGGACAAGTCATTCTGTTCATTCTGATAAAGCTGCAAATAACAATACTGTGGGGTCAGGTAAACCACAAGCTTAGGGACAGCCTACCAGTTATGCAAATCTTTTTAAAAAGCTAGAAGAGGCAGCTAGATGCGCTTTGTTGTTCGTCTATACTATAAAGGTGGAATGGACTTATCTCCAGATAGAAACTATGTGGGGAGGAAATTAATGATTGAATCCTTACACTTTACACCAGCCAAAGTCTATGCCTTCATACATGCATCTGGAGATCACAGTTTTGATATAAGTTTTCAAGCAGCTGGTCTCCTAGACAGATTTTGGGCTACATACTATGAGGTAAAAAACACGCCAGTATGGAAGCCCTTTGTGGCTATTCCGATAACAAGGCCTACTGTAAAAATTGTAACTATTCTTTTCAGAAATGAGGAGGTGAACATTTTGGACATAATTTATTGGTTAGAACAAAGATGTACAGTAAAAGGGCTTCCTAATGTCATCATTGACGGCAATGGATTTTGGACGGGAGGGTGGAAATTCTCAGTTCAACTTAAACTTACAGAAGATGGGCTGCAGCACCTACCCAACTGCTTTTACATTGGGAGAGATAGAGGTATTCTGTTTTATCCAGGTCAGCCCCACTCATGTTACCATTGCAGTTCCACTTCCCACCTGAATTCAGACTGTGATCAGTTGAAATTTTCCATTTGTGGAGCCCTAGGTCACTCAGCCACTATTTGTATAGCTCGCCTGTCTTGAAACCTGTGTGGGTCAGATGATCATGTTTTTTCCACCTTCCCTTGGGCAGCCCATAATACTTCAGACTACACTGAGCACAATTTTTACATTAATAAAGCCACCAGGTCTCATAATTATGCTCCAAACTCTCTGGAAGATACTGATAGCCCCCCAGCCTTCAGGATCTGATAGGCCCCCCAGACTTCAGGATCCAAATTTGGAACCTGAAGACAGATGGCAAAAGATAGTGAAGAAGCCCAGACCTCCACTTCAAAAGCGAATGAGGTTCAGTCACATGATATGCCACCTCCACCCCCCAAAATCCTACAAACTCTGACATGACCACTTTAGCAAATGAGCCTCCTCAAACATCTACCAATTTTCAACCAGTTTCAAAAAAAGGGCCTCCTCAAGGAGACAACAAAACACTGGGGCAGCTGCTACAATATCGGTCTCCAACCAGTATGAACCCCTGCAAAGTTGGGGAGACATTTTGGATGTCGAGGATTCAGATGTTTCCTTGCAGTCCTCTCAGAATGACCCCCCTGCAGAATTGATCCCTCAATGTGTCCAGGAAAAAGAATCATGTGTAAAAAAAGAGGAGTATAAGAGCTAGTAAAAAGAAAATATTATAAACGCTTTCATCAACGTGACGTCACCATTTTTACGGCTAGCTAACCTTAATGTAAACAGTATAAGGTCAGATAAACAAAAGGCTACATTTGCAATTTTACAATTATTATCGTACAATTTTTTTTTTTACAGGACACTAGACTTTATACTAATTAGGATGTGCATCTGGCGACAGTAGAATGGTTCAAAGGACAATCTTACTGATCTTTAGGCCAGAAACTGCCCTGGTATAGGTGTTTGTTTTGCAACTTCTGAATATAAAGTCTTTAAGTTTGTGGATATTGAACCAGGGAGGGCACTGCTGCTAGATGTTCAAATTCAGGGATACAATATACGTTTATAAATATCTACACCCCCTAACAGAAGTCTTCAAGAGTTGCTCCTTTTCAGAAAATAGGGCTCTATCTGTTTACAAACAAGCTAGTTTGCTGGGGGGGGGGATTTCAATAACCCGTTACATCAGAAACAATATTGTAAGGCATAATGCGATATAAATGAACTGAAACGTATTCTCCAACAGACATCCTTGAAGGATGGGTTTTCTTCTTACACCTACATTTATAAAGGGAAATTGTCAATCCCGAATAGACTACTGGTTTGTTTCCACTCAAATGCCAATTTCAGAAGCCAAACTCTTACAGGTAGAAACCTCAGACCATGCCTTATTAGGATTGCAGATTTTTCCTTATCCTGCAAGTTTACCAGGCAGAGGGGTCTGGAGATTTAATTCTAGCCTTCTGGAAAACTCAGGATTCTTACAAAGCCTCACGGAAGTTATATGCGATAGAAAGTCTGTGATATTTTTATATGACTCCCCCATAGACTGGTGGGAAGACACAAAACATTGCCTGATTTATTTTTTAAAATGTACATCCACATAGCTTTCAAAAAGAATCAGGAATATCATACATTATGAGGCAAACTGAACACACTAATTTCATTGGTACACACTGGTCAGAAAATAGATGCAGAGGAATTATCGAGGACTAAAAAGGAAATGGCACAACTGCAATATAGTCATCAGAAATCCTTAGAGAAAGAACAACATTTTGGAACACAGGAGAAGAGGAACCAGACTAATCCCTTTGATGACTGCAAACACCGTATACAGGTGAAACGTATGAATGCCCTAAGGAATTTGTCTGGTTCACTGGTAACAGGAGCAAATATTTTGTTAGCGTTGGAAGGAATCATATCATCAAAATTTGAGCAGCCTTTTGAGGCTACAGATGGTATGCCTTCACTTTTACAAGTGGCTGATCTCCCACAAGTATCACAGACCCAAAAAGCCATGTTAAGCCAACATTTTTCATTAGAAGAATTAGAGATTGCTATACGACGGTTAGCAGGAAATACTGTCCCAGGCTCAGATGGTTTGCCCGTTGAACTATATAAAATCCTGTGGTATTTAATCCCTTCTACCCTATTGACAGTGTTTAATGCATTTTTATCTGAAGATAGAATATTGGGCCAAATGTATGAAGGCCTTATGATTTTTTTATTTAAAAAAAGGGGAGAAAACAGATATAGGCAATTGGAGGCCAATAACCTTGCTGAACGCTGATTTTAAAATATTAGCTAAACGGTTTTGCAACAGATTAATGAAAGTATTAGCTGACATAATTCATCCATCCCAGTACTGTTCATTCCCAGGGTGTTCTATTCAAGACGCATTAATATTAATTAAAGAACTTTTTTTAAATAAATTCACAACTGTGGAACCTGGTTATTTAATAAGTTTTGACCAAACTAAGGCTTTGGATTGTGTGTCACAAGAATTTTTTATGGCTTACGTTTGAGGCTTATGGTATTCCAAAAATGTTCATTAACTGGTTACAAACATGTTATGCTCTGGCATACGTCAGGCCATATATCAATGGATGGGTCAGGAAGATTGGCTGTACTCGAAGAGGGGTCAAGCAAGGCTGCCCTCTCAGGCCCGTCCTGTTTATATTAACATTGGACCCAATTTTTAGAATCATAAATAGATCCCCCTACTATACGGAATATATTATCCAGGTTTAGGTAGAGTTAAAATTATCGGATACGCAGACGATCTCTGCATTTGTTTTCCTGATAAAACCACTGGGTATCTAGTCTGTAATGTACTTTCCTCATTACTGCAGATTATAGGCTCTAGTATGCTGTACATACAGGGAAAATAATTTATTTGCCTTTATTAAGTACGGTACATGATGAAACTAGTATAGGAGGTGTTCCTATTTTTGACTCCCCCCAAAAACATTTTGGGAGTTTACTTCAGCAATGGGTATATAGCTGAATGCAATTGGGAACTTTGCATAAATAAGGGGAGGGAAAAAGTAAGTTCATGGGCTAACTGGAAGATGGGAAAAAAGAAAAGGATATACATGATAAAAACTTTTTTATTACCAATATTTCTATTCATCAGCCATATATTCCCTGTGCTGAAAATGTATGAAACATGTTTATTAGCATGTTTTTTTACTGGGTTCTGGGGTAGCCAACTAAACCGAATAAAAATAAATATTGTGTATCTGTCATTAAAAGAGGGTGGAGTCCAGATGATAAACCCAGTTGTATTCTTTTTTCAACCTTTTTATCGACAAACTTGCAACCAATAATTAGAAATGAGCAGAAATCCTGGCAGCCTTGGATAACCTGTCATATAAAAGAAATGTTACTGGAATGGTGAAATGCAGCATTTGTACATAAAAATAAGAGACATTATACATTATTAGCAGGGTGGAATGTCATTTTTGACTTCATAAAAAAATGGGACTTAAGTTATGAGATGGTAAAACAACATTCTACGACACATTTGTACCAATTTATTTTAATTTCCAAATTCTATGAAGCTCCGTTCCCTGGCTTTACAGACCCAGAGCCGAAATTAATAAGGGAAACACTTATGGACAAGAGAATTCCTGAATACATGTGGGCCAGGATATTCAAAGGTGTTGCGCCTGGCGCAACAGAGTTGCACCGGCGCAAATCCGCATTGCACTTCAGTGGGATATTGAAAGGGCTGTCCGGTGCAGTGCAAATCCCAATGTGCCAGGGCGCACTGTAATGGTATGCGGTGTAGTTGCAGGGGGTGTGCCAATGCATATGCAGCACAATCCGATATTCAGCCCGGGATGTGCGGGCGCATATGGTGGCGCAGACCTGCAGTGCACCACATAGGATGGCTAAAAGTTGAGCCATGGAAGAGTGGAAAGAAGTCCTGGCCACCCACAGGTGGTCTGCTGTATTGCAGGGGGCAACACAGCAGCCATCAGCCGTGGGTGGCCACCTGCCCACCCAGAACACCATCCACAAGTACACATACCCCCTGGTAGTCTAGTGGTAGCCCCCAGTCCCCTAGTCCCCGATATATATATAATACAGTCATCCTTGGTGGTCTAGTAGTCCCCCTCCACTCAAGTCCCCAATTCCCTGATATATTGAGATGACCATCCCTGGTGGTTTAGTGATTTTCCCACCCATTGCTGCAATTGTGGTGTATCTCCTATAGATTGTTTTCAGGATTAGTAGGATTTTCACTTTTGCATTTCATAGTCTCTGCCTACCTACCTCTGTCACAGGTTGCACCTGCCTGCATACTGCCCCGCTACTCGGCTGAATGATAGGTATGGGGTTGTGTTTGTTGTCTTTCAGTGTGGGACCATAATGGGCTTGGAGGGCATATTGTATTAGATAGTTCCAAATATGGAATGATTCATTCACATATTTGAATTGTCTATTACAGTATGTTCTGTATTCCTATTGGTCCACACTGGGGACCAATGGGCTTACAGCCCATACTGTACCTGTCATTCAAGCGGGAGGCTGGGCGGTATGCAGGCAGGTTGCAGCCACCCACCAATGATGGGGGGAGCGGGGTGGGCAGGGGGTTCTGTGAGGGTGGCAGGGGTGGGGGGGTGCCACTGGATCACCAGGGAATTGATCTATGGGGAGTTACTGAGATCACAGCAATGGGCGGGTGGTTCCACTAGACCACCAGGGATGGTCATTTGTACGTATATCGGGGACTTGGGGACTCAGGTGGGAGGGGGGACCACTAGACCACCAGGGATTAACATGTCTTATACATATTGGGGAATCGGGGACTGGGGGGGCCACTGGACTACCAGGGCTTTGTGTCATACATATGCCTTGAGTGTGGCTACGGGGCTGGGGGATGCCTCGGGATCCCCACTGCACACATCATGCTGTGCAGGGCACCAGGCGCAAGTCACCAGGATGCCCTGCACAAGGCATGCAAATGGAGCCATAATGACATGCAAATGGCCCCATTTGCACCTTGCATATATTATGGCTTCATTTGCATGCCCCAGCTGAATATCATGGGTGATGCACCTAGCGCAAGTGCACTTGCGCTGGTGCATCACCATGCTCCCTATCTGTGGCTTGTGCTAGCTCTGTGCCACTGCACCATGTGCAATTTATGTGCCAACCTTGCCATATTCAACGGTGCTGCACCATGGCGCATCACCATTGAATATCGCCTGGTCCTGGCCCTGGCACATCCCAGTTGCGCTGCACCCTGGCTTGCGCCACTGCCTGACGCAGTCTGAATATCTGGGCCAGGATATTGTCTGGCTAGAGTCCAGAATAAAATAAATACATGAGGGAACCATAAACACAAGGCTTTAGCAGAAAGATATTGCTTATGAGTTACCTATGTCACTCAAATAGAATCTATTGATCATCTATATTTTGACTGCCCGTTTATTACAGAATTCTGGGGTATTTGGGAGTATCATTGGCAATCACATCCCTGGGCTGACACAACTTATTACTGAACCAACACGACCAAATGTGAAGAACCCCAGTAAAAGAACACTTTTGGATGTGCTAATGGTGAGCAAATCTCATCTCTTCTCCCACGCTGATGTCTTCTTCTCAGACGCCAGCGACCATTGTTTTATTGCGGGAGTAAGATCCACCAACAGCCCAGCACCCATCAGCAAGTTCTCTATGAAGAGATCCAGGCGCAACTTCAATGAACGTGCCTACCTAAACGAGCTTAAGTACTCTCCTCAGTGGCAAGATTTCTACCTGGCCAAAACGATTACGTCAGCTAACAATATCTTCCACAACATTCTATCAAGGGCCCTTAATAAGTATGCTCCCTGATTAAAGTTCAAACTAGGACCAAAACCTGTAAATGGTTCACCCCTCAGATCAAGTCCTTGCTTCTAGAAAGATATAAGCTCTGGAAAAATGTGCGCAGACTGAACACTGCAGAGGATTGGAACCCGTTCAGGAGACTATGAAATTTATGTACCAAAACAATCAGAGAATCGAAGGCCACCTTCTTCAAATCCGAACTCGACTCTGCCACAAAGAGCCCAATCAAGCTCTGGAACACAATCAATGATCTGCTAGGCCACTCCCAGGAAATTACTCCGACCAAGATTACCTCTGGCAACTTGACTATAACCGAAAAGATGGATATACTTGACGCATTCAATAACCACTTTGCTACTGCAAGCATGGAATTTGATAACTCCCCTGCAAACATACTTCGCTCCCAGACTGCCAGCCAACTATCTGAAACTCCGATAGCTTCACCGCCTTTCTCGCTTCAATCTGCCCCACTGAAAGAGGTAGAGGACCTCTTGCTTCAGTTGGATACTAGAAAAAGTGCTGGGGCCGACACTCTTGACCCTTACTTCCTAAAAATTGCCTACCACGTACTAGCAATACCCGTCACCCACCTTGTTAACTTATCCCTGTCTCAGGGCACCTTACCGCCTATATGGAAGACAGCACATGTCATACCACTGTTTAAATCAGGTGACCCTGGCGATCTCAATAACTACAGGCCAATTTCTCTCCTTCCGGTCCTGTCCAAGCTCCTAGAGAAAATTGTAAATGCACAGCTGAGGACTCACCTTGAGTCTAGGGAACTGCTAAATCCTATGCAGTCCGGATTCAGAGCTAAACATAGCACTATCTCAGCCCTCGCCAAAGTTACTAATGACTGGCAGCGTAATCTTGAGAGCAAAACTTTATTTGTGCCGTTTTCCTTGATCTACAAGGCTTTTGACACCGCCAACCATAGTTTGCTCCTCTCCTCCTTCAAACCATAGGTGTGGACCCCTCCTCTCTGTGTTGGTTTACTGACTATCTTACAGGGCGCCTTCAACAAGTTAAAGCTGAAGGAGGCCTGTCCCCCTTAAAAACTCTGCAAAGAGGGTTACCTCAAGGTTCTATATTAGGGCCCTTACTTTTTGCAATCTACATTAATAACATCGACTACTGTATAAAAGGAGCCAACATCCATCTGTTTGCAGATGATACAGTTCTCTACGTGAGTCGCCCAATACCTGAAGCTGCCTGCAATGACCTACAGTCAGAATTCAACCTTTTGCAAAGCCAACTCCTCCAAAAAAAGCTATTCCTTAATGCCAAAAAAACTAAACTGATGGTCCTCTCCCCTTTTATCCATACAGCTAACCCTGTGTCCAGTGGGACAGTTCCCCAAATTACCACAGCTCTAGGTGAAAAACTAGAATTTGTTACAAAATTCAAGTATCTGGGAGTTTGGATTGACCAAAGATTCTCCTTCATTGAACATATCGAGGACTTGCTAAAACGACTTCGGCAAAGGCTTGGACTGTTTTTTAGAATCAACCAATTTCTCACCAGAGATGCCAAGAAACAACTGGTCCAATCCATTTTCCTATCATTGGTTGATTACGCTGATTTCCTCTACAGCCAATGCCCCAACTCTTACATGGCTAAACTGGACACACTCTACCATCGAGCACTGAGGTTTATAACGGGACTCCCCTTCGGCATGCATCACTGCACCCTATATGCGGCAGTGGGGTGGACATCACTAAAGTTCAGGTGCCACAGAAACGCCGCTCTCTGGACCTATAGAGCCATCTCTAATAAGCTGCCTTACTATATCTCCTGCTGTCTTTCCCTGAGTATAACTGGGAAATATGCATTAAGAAGTTACTCAGCTATTACACTTAAAGTACCTAAAGCAAATCCTACTGGCAGGGCAGCCATAAGCTTCTCTGTATACCTACCTTATGGAACGACAAAAAAAACTCAAATTAAGCACTCTAATTGGTATAAATGCCTTCAAGATGCTTTATTTCCATACTATCAGAGAAGTATGTAACTGCTTCACCCACTCAGATCCAGTACCGGTGTCTGCACTGGTATATAGCCACGCCTAGACCCAATTTTAAGTACTGACCCCCCAGCTTGCTCCTCACCAGCCTAAATTGTTCTCTGTCTTATCTCCCTGTCTTATCAACACTAGGCCCATCCATCCCCTTATTCTTCCTTTCCCAACCTCGGATAGGAGCTCACTACCCTGGGTTGTGACATCCTACCATGCCCCGTACTTTATAGCATTCAATCCCAGGGCTCACACATACTCCTTTTCTCCATCCACCTTCTCTACATCCCACTTTACCAACTCATCTCTGTGCACTGTGCCCTCCTAGCCTTTCTCCCCCTACCTCCCTCTCTTCCCCCCTACCTTCACCTCTACCTGGTGTATATTTTTATTTTTATTTTTTTTCTTCCATTACTTCCTCCTGCAACCTTAGATAACCTGCTTTATCTTCCTATAGACACTTCTACGTATGTAAATACCGTGTAATCTGTTCAATATCTGTATAATTCTATGTACATATGAACTTCTTTGTCTTCCTCTCTGTAAAGAGTATTATCTGTATTGCCTTGTAAATACATGTGTTGACCTGTATATACAATTGTTCATGCTCCACCCAGGTCCATCTTGCAAATGAGCTTCTGCTCAATGATGAACGTCTGGTTAAATAAGGACTTGATTGATTGATTGATTAGGACATGGGACAAGAAGCAATTATATTATGGGCTATTTCCACTATCATAGACAAAGTACAATGCCAGTACACTAAACATTCTTTCCGCATATTTTTATACTGGATTTGACAAACTAGATGCCAATTCATTTTTCAGCAGCAGGAAGTGTTCCCATTAGAGCTGTATAATAAGATACACACTGAGTTGATTAAACTGAGAGATTCAGAATTTATTGCATTAAAAAGACGAATCTGGGACAGGTACTGGTGTTTGTTTTTAAAAAAGGAAAACTGGTAAATTAAGGTAAACTGTTTTCCTTCTACTTAGAGACTTTGCTATAGGAGGACTGGAACAAGTGGGTTTTCCTCTTTCAATTTTTCTGTATTCCTAGATAGTGTCATTTTTTGGTCCACATTTTTTCAGGGTAAGAGATTTGTTATCGTGTGGTTTTGTTGATGTAGGGAAAGGGTATACATCATTATTTATTTATGTTTGATTCTTCCTTTTTATCATATGAAGTAGCATTGGTGCTGACTGTTTCTTATCCCTGTTTTGATTGTATGATGGAATACTGTTGGTTATTTGTCCCTTAAGTTTTGAACAAAATGTACCCTGCTCTTTGAGCGGGGTTGGGGGAGGGTCAGTTCATATATTTGCATTTTAGGTATAGGGAAGCCTGTATGACGAAATCCTGTTTTATGATTTCACCTTTTGCATATTTCAGTTCTTATGATTTTGAATGATGAAATGCTGTTTTGTTTATATGTCTTTAAAAAAACATTTCCATACCTTTAGTGGGGGGCTTATATTAGCATGTTTTATTTCTGTTCATCATTACTGTATGATGCAATACTTCTTATGGGTTTTGATTTCTTATCATTACAAAGTTTATATGATAGACTACAATTTTCTGTATATTTTTGTTTTGAAGTTTTTAAATAAAAATTCCTCTATTAAAATGGAGTGAGGAAATGCAGCCAAGAGAAAGCAAGGAGCTGCCGCCAGATCTAGAAGGAGAGTAATCCTCCTTGGAGATGGAGGATGCTGAAAAAGTCAAAAATGTGAGTAACATGGTTTCTGTACTTGTGGGAGGAAAAGGAAAAGATATTGTGAAGCACAGTAAGGATGGTGGTAGAGTGAGTAAAAGAAGAGCAAGCACAACAAAATGAGTCTGACAGGCCCAAAGCCTGTCAAAAAACAGCTACAAAGGCATGAGGCATCAACATCAAAGGGAGCTGCGCCTAGTAGCTCTGATGATGGAAGCAGGGAAACCATAAAAGAAAAGGCCAAAAGTTGGAAATGGCTAGGCCTATGGAGAAAAAACAGGAGATGCGCTGGAAAGCAGAAGAAATGTGGAGAATGTCAAAATAAAGCTTAAAGAAACAGTAACAGAGCAGGAGATGCCTCAAACAAAAGTATGAAAATGAAGTGAAAATAAAGAATTAGAAGATAGTTCAGAAGAAATTACTTTTAGAAACTATAAAGACACTCCAAAATGGGTCATGGAAGCCCTAATAGGCGCTGGCTGGAAATGAAAAGAAGATGGGTCAGGGTTGGATCCGAATGGGCCCAGCACATCAGAAAATGGGAAAAAAGTGTTGGAAAAAATAAAGAGGAAGCAAAGGAAAAGATATAGAAGAAAAATGAGGCACTGGAAAAAGAAAAACAAACTGAAACAAATGACACTAAAGAAATTGTAATATTAGATGGCCTAACAGAAAGTGAGGATACCTCAATGGAAGTAGAATAAACAACAATACAAATGGAGGAAGAGAACAAGAATAGAAGAGGAGAGAGAGAGAGAGAGGTCTGGGGAGGGAACACGAAAGAGAAATTGTTCCCTAATGAAAATAAACCACAGCAGGTCAAAAGGAGAAATGCAGTTTGTTTGAAATACAGAGGGTGAACAGTGGATGCGCCTGACAGGATTTTTTGGGGGGAGAAGGCTATTAAAGGAAAGCATGAAGTTTTACCCTATGAAATATATGCCCTCATACATGTCTTTCTTCTGAGTGCTGCTCTGTCATATACCTTGCCTGTTTTATTTGTTTGTATACTTTTGTTTGAGCCCTACTCTAATACAAGTGGGTAGAGAGCAAGTTGCACAAAGTTGCTCTCTGTGCACTGCTAAATGTTAATGCATTTTATACACCACTATAATCTGTAGGGGTTCACTTCTATTTAACAGCACAGCTGACTGAACTAGTATTTGAAATAGTTAACTGTGCGAGGGATCTCAGCTGACACAGCAAGCACGACGCTGCTGCTACTTCCGGGTTCCCGCTACTATTTAATTGAGACCTTCGGTGAAGGCAGCAGTTATAACTCTGGAGTTGCTAGAGTTTTCTCTTTTTTCTGAGTGCTGCTCTGTCATATACCTTGTCTGTTTTATTTGTTTGTATGCTTTTGTTTGAGCCCCGCTCTAATATGAGTGGTTAGAGAGCAAGTTACCCAAAGCTGCTGTCTGTGCACTGCTAAATGTGAATGCATTTTATACACCACTATAATCTGTAGGGGTTTACTTCTATTTAATAGCACAGCTGACTGAGTTAGTATTTGAAATAGTTAACTGTGTGAGGGATCTCAGCTGACAACATGCCAGATGTGGACTGGAGCATCTTTGCTGCAGCCACATCCAAGAGCAGGGCCATTCTTGATGCCCTACAGGGGGTATGCCTCAGACAGCTAGTTTTGGAACCCACTCGAGAGAGAGCAATCTTAGACCTGGTACTTTCAAATGGGGACAGAGAGAAGATCTTTGATCTTGAAGAGGGTAGCCATCTGGGAACAACGACCACCAAGCAGTATGATTCACGATAAACTTAGCTGTAGAGTCAAGCCACACACAAGTGAAGGTACTGGACTTCAGGAGGGCTGATTTTGTCAAAATGGGAGCGTGCCTCAGAAAAGCACTAGCAAACAGGCAAGAAGGTGGGGTGGAGCAACAATGGGGAACATCAAACCGCCATCACAGAGGCAACAAGCCTTTGTGTGAAGCAAATAAACAAATCAAAATGAAAGAAAAAAACACTATGGTTCTCAAAAGAAGTGGAGGGAAGGTAAGGGAGAAAAAGATAGCATCCAGGAAGTATAAGGAAACACAGAAGGAGCAGGACAGAGAACTGTACTAGTTAAAGCAGAAGGAAGCGGGTAAGGAAGTCAGAATAGCAAAGGCCCAAACCGAGGAACAGATAGCCAACTCAGTTAAGAAGGGGGATAAAACCTTTTATAGGTACATTAGGGAGCAAAGAAAGACTAAGGTAGGGATACTGAGGCTGAACAAAGAGGAAGGTGGTTGGGCAGAGAGCGACAGTGAAAAAGCAGAGGTACTGAACAAATACTTCTGCTCAGTATTCACAATGGAAAAGCAGGGGGAAATACCTAATCCGGTCAATAGAAGCACTCTGGATAGGGGGGTTGATATTAGCCCTTTCACAGAAGAAAGGGTTCTGAAAGAACTCCTTAAACTGAAGGTAGATAAAGCAATGGGGCCTGATGAGGTTCACCCCAGAATTCTAAAAGAACTAAGGGAAGAACTAGTAACACCACTGACTACCCTTTTTAATAAATCATGGGAGGATGGTGTGGTACCTGAGGACTGGAGGAGGGTGGATGTGATTCCCCTTCACAAAAGTGGGAGCAAGACAGAGGCAGGAAACTACATACCTGTCAGTTTGACCTCAGTGGTAGGGAAAATTATGGAATCACTTCTGAAGGAAAGAATTGTTGATTACCTAGAGGCCAGTGGGGCACAGGGCCCAAGGCAGCATGGATTCACAGTGGGAAGGTCATGTCAGACAGTCTAATTGATTTATTTGACTGGGTGACCAAAGCAGTAGACCAGGGAGGGGCTGTGGACATGGCCTACCTAGACTTTAGCAAGGCATTTGACACAGTCCTGCACAAAAGATTAATAAACAAATTAGCCAGCCTGGGAGTGGGTCCCAGGGTGGTAGCCTGGGAAAAACACTGGTTGGACAACAGGACACAGAGGGTAATAGTAAATGGAGTCCACAGTGAAGAAAGGAGGGTTACTAGTGGGGTACCACAGGGTTCAGTACTGGGGCCGGTCCTTTTTAATGTCTTTATAAGTGACATTGTAGAGGGACTGGAAGGGAAAGTATGTCTCTTTGCAGATGACACAAAGATCTGCAACAGGGTTGATACACAAGGTGGGGTGGAAAGGATGAAAAGGGACTTGGCAAGGTTGGAGGAATGGTCAAATGTATGGCAGCTTAGATTCAATGCAAAGAAGTGCAAAATAATGCACCTAGGAAACAAAAACCCAGGCGAAGAGTACACAATGGAGTGAGATACTGACAACAACAAAAATGGAAAGGGACCTGGGGCGGTAGTCATATCAGATGACCTAAAGGTGGGCCAGAAATGTGAGAAGGCAGTAAGGAAGGCTGGGGGGATACTGGGATGCATTGGGAGAGGCATCACCAGTAGAAAACAGGAAGTTGTTGGCCCTCTGTACAGACAGTTGGTAAGACCCCATCTGGAGTACTGTGTACAGTTCTGGAGACCCCATCTCTACAAAGACATAGACAGGGTGGAGGCTGTCCAGAGGAGGGCAACCAAAATGGTGCAGGGTCTGCATCAGAAGACATATGAAGAAAGACTAAAGGAATTAAAGATGTATATCCTTGAGGAAGGGGGGGGGCATGATAGAAACTTTTAAATACCACAAGGGAATCAACAAAGTCCAAGAGAGTAGCATCTTTCAGAAAAAGAGATGTGCAAAAACAATGGGGCACAATTTGAAGATGGGGGGATGGCTCAGAGGTAATGGGAGGAAGTATTTCTTCACAGAGAGGGTTGTGGATACATGGAACAGCCTTCCTGAGGAGGTCATAGAATCAAAAACAGTGGGGGAATTCAAGAATGCATGGGACAGACATAAGGCAATTCTAGTGGGAGGTAGGAGGAAGTAGGCTATTGGTTAACTAGGATCTGCAGCTTATCCGTTAGGTAGGGAAATGGGCAGACCAGGTGGGCCAAGTGGTCCTTATCTGTCATCAAATTCTATGTTTTTATGACACAGCAAGCATGACGCTGCTGCTGCTTCTGGGTTCCTGCTACTATTTGGTTGAGACCTGCGGCAAGGGCAGCAGTTATAACTCAGGAGTTGCTAGAGTGTTCTCTTTCTTCTGAGTGTTGCTCTGTCATATACCTTGCCTGTTTTATTTGTTTGTATGTTTTTTTTTTTTGAGCCCCACTCTAATACGAGTGGTTAGAGAGCAAGTTGCACAAAGTTGCTGTCTGTGCACTGCTAAATGTGAATGCATTTTATACACCACTATAATCTGTAGGGGTTTACTTCTATTTAATAGCACAGCTGACTGAATTAGTATTTGAAATAGTTAACTGTGCGAGGGATCTCAGCTGACACAGCAAAGCACAATGCTGCTGCTACTTCTGGGGTTCCCACTACTATTTAATTGAGACCTGCAGCAAGCAGGGTGAGCTGAGCGGGGTGAGCGTGCGGCAAGGTGCGTGCAAAGGCACGTGCTTCTTGTGCGTGTTTGCATGTTCGAGTGTTCGTGTGTTCATGGGTGTTCAGGGAGACGGAGCTTCATAAACATCATAACCACTAAAGAAATATACTGTTTGAGCACCAGAAGTACAGTAGCTTTTATCCAAAAGGTAACTGTAATATACAGCAGAAAGCACTGTAGCAAGGCAGTAGAAACATTTGTTGCTCTCATTCTGCTTAGATAGGGTTTTACAATGGAGAACATAATGACATTAGAAGGTGAAATAGGCATCTGCACATGCTGTAAAATGTTCCTTATTGTAGATACTATTCCTAAAGAAGCATTTACGTGTCCTAAATGTTTACTGAATGAAGAATTAATGAAAGAAATTGCTCTATTTTAATGATAGACTGGTTTATCTAGAAGCCAGCCAACAAGAAATGTCCCACAGGCTTAGATCAGAATAATGTGTCCCAAACAATATCTCAACCCAGACAGATGCTTTTAATGTATCTTTAATAAAGCCTACTACCCCACCAGAAACAACAGACTGTGTTCTACCCATAGCTTCTTCATTATATACATCTTTTAAAAGGAAAAGAACACGGGAAGAAGCTAGCTTAATCTCTCCAAATGAAGAATGGTTTAGTGTGCAAAGTTTTCAAGTCTCCAAAAAGGAAAGGAAGGCAAATACTTTTGAACTTCTATTACATAATAGTTTTAATACTTTAAGCACCGACAATGAACTAAACTACGAAGTAACTTTAAATGTGACAAATGAGACTAGAACAATGGTTAATCCCATTAGAACAGAGGACCTGATCCCTCCAGTTACGATGACAATACTACAAACCTTAATTTAATAACTAATACCTCAACTTCTTTAGGAGTTAGAGTGGATAGAGAAGTCCTAGTCTTAGGAGATTCAATAATTAAACATCTGGATAGAGTAGTGTGCAATCCTGACAAATCTTGCAGAATACTATCTAGTTTTGGTGGGGCAAAAATAGTAGACATTGCAAACATGTCTACTGACATTTTAAAAAATTCTGGGCCTAATCCTTTAGTAGTTCTCCATATGGGGCAAACAACATCTTTAAGGATACAATGAATACTATGAAACATGATTTTGTGGGCCTCACAAATAAGATAATAGAAATGGGAGGTGTCCCAGCCATTTCAGAGATTTTACCCATTCCCAAAGCATCCTATTACATTACCCATAAAATAAAAATTATAAATGAATAGATCCGTAAATGGACCCTAAAACAAAACATACCTTGCATTATGCACTGGGAAGAATTTTATCAGCAAGCAGAACTCTTCTGCTGAGATGGGATTCATTTAAGTAGATGCAGAAGCTCTTTATTAGGGAAACACATCACTGATTTTATTAACAAATCTTTAAACTAGGAAGTTTGGGGGGAGGTCAACTTAAGTCTTTTCCTCCTAAAAAATAAAAACTTAGTAAACTCAACTCTGTCCAAATTTATAATATTGGCCTAGACAGAACATCAGTTAGTAAAGTGCACTCCCTAAATCTATTGCTTATAAATGCTCGTAGTTTAACAAACAAATTTGACGAACTTAAATACATTTTACAAAGAGATAATATTGCAATTTGTGGAGTAACAGAAACATGGTTTACAACCCATGAATGGAATATTGCAATCCTGGGTTACAGCCATTTTTGTAAAAACAGACTTAACACCAGAGGAGAAGGAGTTGGACTGTATATCTCGAATAAATATATAACTCATAATATCACTCCTGACGATATCTTCAGTAATAAAATAAAAACAATTTGGGCACAGATTAATTTACCAAGAAGCCCCTTAGTCATTGGCCTCTGTTATAGACCTCCGAATTTAAATACAACTGAAAATAATGAATTCTTAGATACTCTACAAAGAATGGAAACTACCCATAATTATATTTGAATGGGTGATTTCAACTTCCCAAAAATTGATTGGTCTTCACTCAAAAGCCACGGCCATATTGAATCTGCTTTTATTACTTTAACTATAAATGAAAATCTCACTCAAATTGTTAATAGCAGCACTAGAGAAAACTCAATATTAGATATTATTTTGACTAATATTGAAGATATAATGTCTGACCCTATTACAGACATCCCATTAGGAGATAGTGACCACAAAATGGTCAAAACCAACATTAATATAAGTCATGATATAATAAATGGAGTAACTGTTGTAAAAGATTTTGCTAATGCAAATTATAAAAGCATTATTAAATACTTAACCAATTGGGACTGGAAAACTGAATTCCAAAGCCTAAATGTAAAACAAATCTGGGAGTATCTATGGATCAAGTTAGAATATTATATGAATGTTTGGGTTCCAAACCAGCAAAAATACACAAATGGCCTTAGAACACCAATATGGTGGAATAAAAATATAAAAAGGGCAATAAATAATAAAAAGAAATATTATACCACATATAAAAAGAATCCTACAACTACAAACTGGAACATATATAAAGACAAAACAAAAATTGTAAAAAATAAAATAAGAAAAGCTAAAAAAGATTTTTAACTTAATCTAGCTACTAAAACCACTGATAATCACAAATCTTTCTATAATCATATTGGCTCTATAAAAGGAAAAAAGGAAAATCCACCACAATTGGTCCAATTGAAACTTCTGTGGGGGCAATAAGAATGAATCGGAAATGGCTAATGAGTTCAGTACATTTTTTACCAGTATATTTATGCCATCAGAAACTGCGGCAAAAAAAAATCTCACTCACAAAATAATTTATATTCACAAATTAGCACTGAAGAAGTTAAAAAAATAATACAAAATCTATAAGTCCATTCTTCTTCTGGACCCGATAATGTACACCCTAGATTTCTCAAAGAAACAATTAATGTTATAAGTGGCCCCTTAACTTATTCACTAAAAATACGACCAACAGCTTAATCTGGTTCGAGGTCAATTGGCATTCATCTGTATCCCCCTTCCCTGGGTCGTGCCTGAAAATAGGCAGGATTTGTCTAGTGCACTTACCCAGTTGTTTAATGCCTCCTTAAATCAAGGGGAAACTGTTCAAGTATGGAAAGATGCATTTGTTACCCCAATATTTAAATCTGGTAACAAAAAAGAAGTATCCAATTATAGACCTATAAGTCCAATCTATGTTATAGATAAAATATTTGAAAAACTATTACTAGCAAGAATTGATGATCATATTACAAATAATACTCTTTATGATCCAACACAGCATGGCTTTTACAGGGGAACATTTTTGAAAATGTTAGTGCATCCCTTGACAAAGGACTTCATGTGGATATAGTTTTTCTTGATTTCTCAAAAGCATTTGATAAGGTTTCACATCAGGTAGTAATAAAACATATGCATCAGTTTAATTTTCCCTTAAATGTTATCTCTTGGGTAGCATCACGGTTGAAAAATAGATGACAACGAGTAGTAATTAAAGGTCATCAATCTCAGTGGAGATCTGTCAGTAGCGGAGTTCCGCAGGGGTCAGTTTTGGGTCCCATTCTTTTTAATTTACTGGTATCAACGATGCAGCCATCTAGCACTATATGGATGACCAAGTATGCAGATGACTGCAAACTTGGATGTATAATAAACAATTTACAGGCAGCTAATGATTTTCAGCTTGAACTAAATAAGATCAATGCCTGGGCTGTTGAAACTAAAATGGTCTTTAATGAACAGAAATGTAAAGTTATGCATTTAGGATATAATAACTTGAACTTTAAATATAAATTAAAAAATTACCGCTTACTGAAACCTTGAATTAAAAAGATTTGGGAATAATAGTGAATAACAAGTTAACCTTTGATACTCATACTCAATTTAAGGTAAAAATAATGTCAAAAAATAATTGCCTGTATTTTTAAACATATAAAAAGTAGAGATTCTAGAGTTATTATACCGCTTTATACAAGCCTGGTTAGATCACAATTGGACTATTGCTCACAATTTTGTGCACCTGCAACTATTCAAGGAAAAAAAATGGTGGAAGGAATACAAAGAAAGGTTACAAAATGAATAAATAATATGAAAAACTTGGAATACAAAGAAAGATTAAAAGCATGAATCTCTATTCAATGGAATACAGGCAGCTGAGAGGTGACCTGTGTTTAATATACAAAGCTTTCCATGATCCTCTGCTTTATGAAACTCTAGGCTTTATTAAAAACACTACTAGTATTACTACTAGGACACATCATTTAAAATTAAAAGGAGAACATTTTAAAACTTATAAAAGAGGTCATTGGTTTAATCAAAGAGGTCATTGGTTTAATCAAAGAGCTATATCTGAGTGGAATGCGCTGCCAAGGGAAATAATGATGAGCGATTCAATGGATCTATTTAAAATAAAATTGGATATCTATATGGGTGAAAGGAAAGTATCTTATACATGAGTAAACCATAAAATCACCACCACTTGGTGGCGAGCTCTGAAAGGGCATTTTTGCTTCCTGAGTTCATTCTAACCTATGAACCTATGTCCCAGGAAGCACAGAATATGAGACCAGCTTTAAGCACCAGAGTGGCCTAGACAGGTTTTGGAAATTGTACCAACAGATGAAATATATAGAATTATGGAGGAATTTAATTGCAATACCCCTGACAAAACCCGCCTTTAAAATAATAACAGTTCTTTTCTGAAATGAGGGAGTGAACATTGTTGACATTATTTTCTGAATTTAACAAAGATGTACAATACATGGCCCACCAGAATCAATTCTTGATGAAGAATGTATATGGATGGGATGTTGGAAATATAAGATAACTTTAAAGCAGGTGGAGGGAGAAATGCAGCACCTCTCACATAGTTTTTTATCTTGGACAAGACAGAGGGATAGTATTTTATGCTGGTCATCCCCGAGCTTGTCATAAATGTGGGGGAAAAGGGCATTTGAGCAATGCTTGAGAAAAGGTGAAATGTGGCTTGTGTGGATCACTGGGACATTATGGAGCATAATGTAAAAACAAAGTAAAGTGCAGCCTATGCGAGGAAGAAGGACACATTTTTTCAAGATGCTCCTGGGCATCACACAATAGCACCAACATAGGAGAGAGAGCTGAGCAGGATGTTTATTTGGCAGTAGCACAGAAGGAAAAAGACAAGCAGAATAAAATAGTATGGGAGGCATTAAATGAAGAGGAATTGCAACAGGAAAGAAAAGAAGAGGAAGCAAGGAGTGTAGCTCAGAAAGAAAAAAAGAAAAAAAATGGAATCAAGAGCAAGACATGGGACAAGAAGAAGTGCAAAAGAAGGAAATGGGTCAAAAGCAATGTAAATTTACCATGGTAACCAGACCTAGGAATAAGGATCAAAGTCAACAAAAGCAACAGATACTGGTGGAAAAGGACAGAGAAGGGGTGGAATTAACTAATAGATATACCCCCTTGCAAGATAAAGAAGGAACAATGGCTGAGGAAGAGTCAGAAGAAGATAGCTCTGAGTCATCTTTAAGAGACAATGGAACAGATGGAGGAACATCTGATACACAAGCAGCAAAAAAAAGGAAAAAAGCATAGGACACGGGATAACTGGGAAGTAAAAGGTTTTTGGCAACAAACTAATGGGAAGCTTGAATTGTATCACAAATAATGTGAACAGTATAAAAAAACAGGAAAGAAAGACTCAGCACCTTTAAAATTTTCAGTGACTTAAAAAGTGACATCATAATATTACAAGATACTAGACTGCATATGATAAATAAATTACAGCTGGCACAAAAGGACTAGATTTGGGGACCAGCTTTGTGGTCAATAGGTGAAGAAAGATGTTCAGGGGTGGGGGTAATGTTTATGTCTCAAGAAATGAAGATTTGTAAAATAATGGAGCCAGTACCTGGTAAAGCATTTATTTTAGATTGTACAATGAAAGACACTGCAATATGGATAGCAGTAATTTATAATTCACAGACCAAACCAGAAAGAAATAGAGTGATGGGAATAATTGAGCCATTCTTGCACACTTCAAAATTAGTACTATGGGGGGACTTCAATTGTGGATTAACCAAAGCTGACTTGGGGAGGGTGACAGGGAAGGTTTTTTTATGATACTAATCAGTTAAAGAAAATAATGGCTAATGCAGGTCTGGAAGACGCATATAAAATCAAACGAAAAAAGGGAGAACAAACATACTTTAAAGGCACAAGATCAACAAGGATAGATTTTTGGATGTTCCAAAGGATACTGTCCAGGAGCAGGTGCAGAGTATTCCAATTGAAACTACAGATCACATGGCAGTGAAGATAAATATAAATTTAGGGAAGAAAATTATATTTGGTAGAGGGTTTTGAAGAATGATTATGGTGAAACTAAAGGATGAGAGGTGCAAAAAAAATGTAAAAGAATTATTAGAAGCTAGGAAAATGATTAAAGAAATGTATGATAGTAACAAAGACTGGTGGGAAGATACCAAAAATGATATCAAAACATTATTGATAGAAAGAGGGAAAAATAGAAACCGAGAATTATGGGAACTATTTGGGTTTAAGAGGCAAATTATACAAATTAATAACAAGACAGGCAAAAGAGAGAATAAACAGAGATCAACAAATACAAGAAGTAAAACAAGAAATGGGGAAATAGCAATACAATAGAATAAAATCACTGATAATGGAACAGAAAAGTGGGACACAAGGCAGAAAACAGCAAACAACACCTTTTGTTAGCAATAAAGATAGAATTAAAGAACGTGTAATGTATGAATTACAAGACAAGCAAGGGAAAGTGCAAACAGATATAAGACAGATGAAAGGGATAGTGCAAGAATTTTAAGAGAAAAATATCAGAAATGAAAAAGTGAGGAAAGAAATGAATTTTTTAATAATGTAAATATGCCAAAATTAAAAAAAAGGAAGAAGCAGATTTGCTAAATAAAGGAATTAAGGAAGAGGAAATAAAAGAAGCCATCAGATCATTATCAAACAACACTTCACCAGGAGTAGATGGTATACCAAATAGATTTTAAAAAATATTTGAAGAACAATTGACACCAATGGTATGGCAACTGTATAATGAAATATTTAAGAGTGGTGAATTACCTGAAAGCATGAAGTTGGGAATAATAATTTTTTAATTTAAAAAAGGAGACAGAACACAAATACAAAATTGGAGACCAATAAGCCTATTAACAACAGACTATAAAATACTGGCTAAAATAGTAAATAATAGATTAAGAATGTTCGCTGAACAATTGGTGTTACAAACTCAGACATGTGCAATTCCAGGAAGAAAAATATAACAACATTTAGTATATATAAGAGAAGTCATACAGAAAGGCCAAGAGAATGAAATAGAGGGATTTCTGTACTCACTGGACCAGGAGACTTCATTTGATGTAATTAAGCATACATACATATGGGATACATTAAAGGAATATAATTTATTTATTTACTTTATTTAGTTTTTGTTGATTGGGTAAGTGCACTAGACAGATTCTTGCCTATTTTCAGGCACGACCTGGAGGGAGGGGGGTACAGATGAATGCCAGCTGACCTTGAACCAGATTAAGCTGTTGGTGGTATTTATAATATCCCAGAGGAACTGATTAATTTGATTAGGACTTTATGTAAGGAGGCTCAGATATGCCCAATGATTAATGGTCATATGGGGATACCTATGTTTATAAAGAATGGGGTTAGACAGGGCTGCCCGTTGAGCCCTTTGTTATATGTACTATGTTTGGACCCTATATTAAGGAAAATAGAAGTAGAGAAAGAGATTCAGAATATAATGTGACAAGGGAAATACTTAAGCAAGACGAGTGCATATGCAGATGATTGCATAATACTAGTTAAAGATCAGAAGGCAGGGGATAAAATGCTGGATTTGGTGGAAAATAATAGTCAATACACGGTATAAAGATAAACAAAAGTAAAAGTAAAGTGTACCCATTAGGAAATGTGACTATGGAGAAAATAGGCAAATTAAGAATTGTACAAGGGGAAATAAGGATTTTAGGGATTGTATATGGTAATCCCAAGATGATACAACAGAACTGGGAAGAAACATTTGAGATAGCACAAAGGAAAGTGAACATCTGGAAGCAATGCAATATGGCAAAATACAAAAGAATGTGTAAAAGCCTTTATTTTACCAATATTTTTCTATTTAGCCCATGTATATCTGATGCCACAACAGATGCAGACTATGATATTGTCTTTGTTTTTGCAGATGTTATGGGGTAGCAAATTAAACCCTATTAAAAGAGGAATAACATATAGAGAAGTGAAAGATGGTGGATCAAAACTTATTGCAGCCAATTGTTTTTTTAGTGGGAATATTTACCACATGTAATTTAGTTCCTATAATTAAAGGGGAAAAGTTGGGATGGTTACAGTTCATATAAGGGTGGGGGAATCCTTTGATTAGAAATATAGAGAAGAAAGAGAATTTAAAAGGTGGGAAAATATGGCCTGGATATAGGAAGACTTGTAGGAGCTATCTTTCACGATGGGGAGTTAAAGTAGATTATTTAATCAGAAGAAACAATAAACAAGAATATAAAGAGACAGTGGAAGGCATTTTTATGAGAAAGAAGTGTTTAAAATTAAAAAAAGAATAGTGGTGGAAGACTTGTTGGCAGAAACACTAGAAAAAAGAATTCCAAAAAAAATGAAAGAAGTGAGTTGGATATGCAGTCATGAAAATTTTAATGTGACAAGTAATCAGAAGCATAAAATAATGGAGGAAAGAATATGTGGGGAGGTTAATTGTGGGTTACAAGAAGAAACGATGATGCATATGTTCTTTGATTGTTCTTATATTAAACCCTTTTGGAGCATGTTAGCTAAATTTTGGTGGATGAAATGCTTTAAATATATGAATTAGGAAACATTGATTTATGGGCAATTATCCAAAATATGGGAGATATTTGACAAAAGTACCATATATGTGATTCTAGCTGTATTAAAATGGGTAATATTCCAAACAGATGTTTAAGATTTTTGCAGAAAAAAGAAGTAACCATGCAGGATCTTTTGTTTAAAGTACAAGGTGAAGTGGATAAAGTGTATCAAGAGGAATGTAGGATATTTGGGGAAGATAGGACAAGGAGAATGTGGAAAAACATTATGGGAATTGGTTAAAATGTTGTAAATAAGTTGTATACGTGAAACTGTAAGTAATGTCTGTGCAAAATGTGTGTGTTTGTTGTAAATAAAAAATTCCCCTACTCTTTTCGAGAAGTGCCATGGGATCTTTACCATTCACTTGAACAACCACCAGAACAGGCAGACAGGATCTCGGTTTAATGTCTCATCTGAAAGACGGCACCTCAGAAGTGCAGCACCCCCCTCATGCTGCTCTGTAGTGTCAGTATTGGAATTTTAACCTAAGTGCCTGGTGTGGGGATAGAACCCACAGTCTTCTGATCTTCCAGCGTCAGAGGCGAGTGTGCAACCTGTTGAGCCACTGATACAGCAAAGGTTTAGAGATTGTCACTGTGAGGGACTTGAGGGTGAAATTTTGCCCTTTAGCCATCCTTCTCCCCCCCCCCCTTTGAATTAACTCCTACTCAGAGCTAGATTTATTAAGAAGGGAGTGAGGGGGCCCAGCTCCCCGATAACAAAAGACACAATGTCTGACAGGCGAAATTTCATTCATTGTAACATTCACCATGTTGCACGTTGACAATTTCTCTTTCGATGCGGCAAGGTGGAACCATGCAATGTGATTTAGACAGTTACATGTATGACCCCAATGGATCAGACTGTAGTGATTTGGACACAGAAATTGTTGAGGAAACTTATTCAGCTCCAGATTAGGAACAATATTCACAACCATTGTGAGTATTACTCTAGCATCAGATATTTCTTTAAGAGTTGTTAAAGCATTAGTTGAATGTTGAATGTCAATCAGATTACTTATGGTGGGGAAGGGAATGTTCAAGGAGTTTACCTATGCCAAATTGGCAATACCATTGTCGAAGGTCAGCATAGCAAGATCCCCAATGCCAACAGGCAAAATTTTGCCTGTCAGACACTGGTGTGTTTTCTACAGGGGACTGCCCCCCATGCCCCCCCTCATGGATAACTAACTCCAAGTCAGAGTTGTCTCGAGGTGGAACAACAGACGGCAAAAGGGCGAAATTTTGCCCTCAGGTCCCTCACAGCGACAATCTCAAAACCTATTCAGATTGTTGCCATGAGGGATTTCACCATGTGATCGTCATGCAGTCAGTATACGTGTTCAAGGGTTTACCAATACCGACATGACAGCATTGTTGTTGACATGCGGCACAGAGACATCCCCAATGTTGACAGGTGAAATTTCCCCTGTCAGACATCAGTCTGTTTTCTATTGGGCTGCACCCCCCATGCCCCCCCTTCTTTAGGATTGATTAACTCCAGTCGGAGTTAACACGAGGAGCAAAGTTGGCTGAAAGGGCAAAATTGCTAGAGAACAGCCCACAGCAACATTTTCGAATCTTCTTGAAAATGTTGCTGTGGGGGATTTCGCCAATGGGGTTTCGCCCATCCATTGGCATACCATGTTGAAGAATCCATGGAGTGGAGAGAGTAAGATGCAGAGATAATGTAGGCTAGGAGAAATGAGAGGTATGAATGGAGTATCCCGAACAAAGAATATAGCTATGCATTTAATACAAAACAGAATAGTGTATGGCAATCCATATGTTATGGTGCTGTAACACCAACCAGGGACTCCATGATGTCACACACTTCAAAAGCAAAGTTCAAGAGGTGACTGATGTCATGAAACCCTGAAATGATGTTACAGTTAACATAACATACTATACATCACTATACACTGTGTTTTTGTAATGCATACTGTAGTTTCAGTTTTGAAGAAGCAGCTGCAGTTTTTGTAAATTACACTCACTGTGGCACCTTCAGTTAGTATTTGTCAGTGTCACTCTCTATCCATCACCATGGCAATGATATTTATAAACACCAGCAGTTGGTACCCTGTCAGGATACTGAAGTTGAGGACCCCAACATGTATGAGTCTGGCATCGGTATCCTGAAATTAGGGATGCCCGACATTTCAGCCCAACAGTGAAATGCTAGGTTATGCCTGCAGTGAGGTGGAGTGAGGTGCTGTCTGAGCTTCCTCATAGCGAGGAGCACTATTGCTCCCACAGCTCAGCCAGCAGGCTGTTGGGGATGCGATTCTGTTCCTGCAGTGGTAACTTAAAAAAAAAATCCTCCCTGAACCTAACAACCAACGCCAAGGTCCACTCCCCCTCGGATTTGGTTAGTTTAGTTAGGGGGTTGCAGGAGGAGAAGCAAGTCCCCATCATGATTTTGATTTTTGGTGTCCCAACCTTGGCATAGTGTAGGTCGGGAGACTGCATTTTGGGATTACACAGGTAATTCCAGAAGTTAGCTTGCAAACCATTGGTAATTAGGGATATGCCCAATAGGAATCTGCAGCTGTTTGCCATTCTTATTGGACAGTTGCCATGGCTAACATCATGGCCCAGTTCTTTTCATGGATCACAGAGTTTGTTTTTAATCTTGCTATTGGCGTACCCACTGAAAAAACCTTGATTCTAAAACTAAGATGGACTACTCAATTCATGTAAATGTTATCTCACACACACACACACACACACACACACACACACACACACACACACACACACACTTTCTATAAAGAAGAAATCACAGTGGCAGTGAGTGCAGTATTTCAAAAAAGTTAAATATTTTATTAAACACTTTTATTTTTGTATTTAGGGTTGGTGTGGGGATATTGTAAGAGTATTCAGGTGATCTTAGCTGAATAAGTAAAGGGAAGAAGAGTGCAACAGCGGTATAGCTGAACTTACTAGACTGGAAACAAAACTTGAACATAAAACTTCCAGGACACTTTCAGTGCACTGCAGTGTTAATCTAACTCAGAGCCTCATTCAATTACTCCAGTATGGCATCTTACGGTGTTGGCATTGCTGTGGAGATGAACACGTATGTCTCCACAGAATACACAGTGTGGGCCAAACCGTGTTGATCCTACTAATCCATACTGTAAGCAGGAAGGTCAAAATCTGTAGCACAGTCTTGCTAAAGCCAAGCATTTTCCACAGCTCAGTAATGGCCGTTCTTGATGTACTGGGTACAGCTTCTGACACAGGTTTTATCACCTCACTGAGAGCAGTGGCAGAGTGGGTGGCCGAGATATGTTACTTTTGTTTTCAGTCAGACAAGAGTACTATAATTGTTAATTGACTGGATATTATGATGCCCCAATATCCAAGCCACTTCTTTAGGGGGAATATCACAGTCTATCAGTTTCTAAATGGTTGATTTACATGTGCTGTGATTAGTTATGCACCTCTCAGCTGGCAATCCTGTGCTCATTTCCAGCATCATCATCTTTAGAGCTATATAGTACCAAAATACAAGCCAATTTTAAAACAAATCAAGTGCAGATGTGCTGTGGGGATATCAGTGAGAGTGGTTCCAGTACTGTAAAGCAAATCTATGTCTTTGTCGGTGAGTACTTCAGCTTTCAGTGTAGAATTGTCTTTACCCATTTTTTTAATACAGTATATTTTTGCTTGTCAGGCATGGTGGCAATAGTTTCTCTAGAATCTTTACTGCCACCATGACAGATTGTGGGCTTAATACCAAGGCATTTGATCTTGTGGACCATACCTTACTAGTGAAAAGATTAGAGCAACTGGGATTTGGGAAAATGGTCATAAACTAGTTTAATGACTATCTGACTGACATGTATCAATCTGTCCAGTACGGAAGCAGTATATCTGAAAAAGTCAGGGTGGAGTGTGGTGTCCCACAGGGCTCCATTCTCTGACCTATCTAATTTTTCTTGTTCTTTGACCCAACAACAACAGTTGTAACTGAAACAAAAATGAAGCTTTACCCTGATGACGCAGTTATATACTGTCATGGATCATCAGCTACTGAGCTGGAAGTGGTTTTGACAAAAGAACTGGGTTTAATACAGAACTGGTTATGTAGGAAAAAACATGGTACTTAACTTATCTAAAACTAAGACAATGGCCTTTGGGACTCATTCCAGGCTGAGAGACCTTGACAACAGTTTAAGTGTGGCGGCACTTGTTGAGACAAAGTATGAAAATGTTACTTCTTTAAAATATCTTGAGGTAACCTTGAAACCCACTTTGAGCGTTGGGCCACACGTGGACATAGTTAGGTCAAAAGTTCACACAAAAATTGCTACTGCATACAGAATTCAAAATTTTCTAACACCTGAAACCAGAATGGCAATCGTTAACCAAAATTTACCAGCTCTAGTAAACAACACTTCAACAGTGACTGACATGGCCTCCGCAAATATACTGTCTAAGAAGACAGTTGTCCTTCACAAGATAGGGAGATTTGTACTATCAGACCCGAATACAATACATCATTGTGAGACACTTAGATGTGTGGATTGGCTTCCTGTCCCCTTAATAAGAAGCTTTCCTTGTCCTGACTTGTTTATAGCATCCAGAAGGAAGGCAGATCAGGGGAGGGTAGTGGACATGGCCTATCTGGACTTCAGCAAGGCCTTTGACACTGTGCCACATAGAAGGCTATTAAACAAACTGGGGAATATGGGAGTGGGCAGGACAGTAGTGTGGTGGGTAGGTAATTGGCTGGGTGGCAGGACACAGACAGTGGTGGTAAATGGCTGTCACTCCACAGAAGGAAGACTGCCCAGTGGGGTACCACAGGGATCAGTGCTGGAACCAGTCCTATTCAAAGTCTTCATCAGTGACATTGCACAGGACATAGAAGGCAGAATTTCCTCGTTTGCTGATGACACGAAGCTCTGTAACAGAGTGGACACACCAGAGGGTGTAGACAGAATGAGGAGGGACCTGCAGAAACTTGAAGAATGGTCAAGGGTTTGGCAGTTGAAATTCAACGCAAAGAAGTGCAAGATAATGTATATGGGGCACAAAAACCCTGGCACAATATATCAGTTGGGGGGTGAGGATATAGCATGCACCAAGCTGAAAAGGGACCTTGGTGTTATCATCTATGATGACCTCAAGGTAGGGAAAGAGTGCAACAATGCAGCAGGTAAAGCAAATAGGATGCTGGGATGCATAGGCAGGGGCATCACCAGCAGGAAAAGGGAGGTCATAATTCCACTATACAAGACACTAGTAAGGCTCCACCTGGAGCACAGTGTACAGTTCTGGAGACCTTACCTATGTAAGGACATAAACAGGATAGAGAAGGTTCAGAGGGGGGCAACAAAAATGGTACAGGGACTGTATCACAAGTCCTATGAGGACAGGTTGAAGGACTTTGAATATGTACTTCCTGGAGGAGAGAAGGGAGAGAGGGGACATGATAGAGACATACAAGTACCTTACAGGGAGGAACTGGGTGCAGGAATACACTATTTTTAAGCGAAAAAGATGTTCCAGGACTAGAGGGCATGGGATGAAGTTGGAGGGAGGGTGATTCAGAGGAAACATGAGGAAGAATTTCTTCATAGAACGGGTGGTGGACAAGTGGGACTCCCTGCCAGAGGAAGTGGTGGGGGCTGAAACAATCATGGGATTTAAGACTGCATGGGATAGACATAAGGGAATTTTAGAGGTCGGGGTAAGGCGCAGCAGACTTCTAGGAAAACATAAAATGAACTTACAAGCTCAAATGAGCAGACTAGGTGGGCCATAGGCCTTTATCTGCCGACAGTGTCTATGTATCTAAGGCAGGCACTCCACCTACTCTTTCTAAGTCTCTCATGGACCATGTACCAAGTTTCAACTCATGTTCTTCACAAGACTAACATCTTTTAAATGAGCCATTTGCGAATACTCTAAGTGGCCAACAAACTTTTGCTTATTCTGCAGCATACACCTAAAATAAAAGACACCCTCACATCAGGTGTCTGCCTACTTACAATGCTTTTTCTACAGTACTATCAATCCATCTGAATGAACTTTCCAAATGTGAATGCTTTTAATGCTTTGTACCAATGTATTGTATTGTTTAACTGATATGGAACTTTGTCCCTATCTATTACTGTCCTGTTGTACTAAACAGTTGTTTGTTGTTAATTGATGTGGAACTTTATAGACCCTATTTATTCCCATTTGTTGTTTAACTCTGACCTCGAGTCATACCTGTAAATGGAACTGTATGCCAGTGTACTTATCTGAATAACAAAAAAAAAATTAAAGGAAATGAATGAGGACAGTGTGATTTTTGAAAAACCTGGTATATGCTACCTTGTACCCATCAGACTGGGCCATGCTTGTAATAGCCACCATCAATCTTCGTTAACATATACACAATACTGGACAAGTGATTATCAAGCTTTCTAAGAATATTTCAAGAATTGCTCTCATCTTGTTTATTTTTTCAAAATATGACTTCACCAGCCGTCAGTCAAAGTTTGTTTCACATATTGTATTCTTGTTTTCCTGATCATTCAGGAATCAGAGCCTCTCCTTGCTTGTGTTTTTGGAATTGATACTTGTGATTTTGCACTTCAGAGGGTAGCAGTCACAAACAGAATTTCCTTGCCATCATTTGACAGCTGCTGCACTCACTGCTGTTTGTAACGTTCTAAATCATACTATCATCTATCTGACATTAGGTTGATGCTATTACTGTTTACAACCATTCAGAACACTACTATCATGTGTGTTCATCTAGCACAATTGTACTACTGATGATACTGAAACAATATATTGCATTCTAAAACATGAATTGAGAACTGTAAATATATGATATATTTGATTATCACAATTATCAGTGTCTTGTTGAGTTATAATAATCAAATGTGATGTTCAAAATATGCACCATAGTATGAAAAATGCATTTTTAAAGCACAATATTTGTTTGATATTTTATTTTTCAGGAATAGCAATATAATTCCACATTTCTGTGATACTTGGAGGTGAGGGACGTTGTTGTTCACCAAGGCATATAGCAAAATCTGGATCGTGTTCACTAATGGATCGAAATGTTCAGAAGTTGTAGACATTCAGTTGGTGTAGGTAAGTAGAAGTATAACATTTAATAAAATAGTGAGGGATTTATCTTAATAGAATTAAAATGTCAGGAATGACTATGTGGGTCTGATACTGTAAGGTCAGAGCACATGCTAACAGGGTTACAGAGTGTGATAACCAGAGTTAGCACATTTGATCCCAGCTTGTCTATATTCAGAAGCTCATGGAGTGCCCCGCTAACCTGGCATTGCCAGACTGCTAACATACCTCCACACCAGAGTTCCCATTTACCCCCAACTGTACGTGATTCAAGTACACATTATGAAACTCAAGTACATTTTTTGTGGGAAGGGGAGTACACTGTATCTCCATAATTCTGTTTGCAGTATCTGTACCCCACAGAAATGTTGTACAAATGGTAGAATGAACCCTTATAATTTAATTTGTAACGCTGAACATTTTTGGAGAGGGTACAGTGCACTCCCAAATCTGCAGCCTTAATGGGAACACTGCTCCACACTCATACAGATGTAGATGTACACTCATGAATACTGACACAGCAGTATATTCAAAGGTTTGCTGTGGCAATGAACAGGGCCCAAAGGTGTTTTGCTTACTGCTACTGTAGACAGTCTATTAATTTGGCAATAAGGCCACACTCCATCCCTCTGAAGGCTGGGCAGATGTAGTGCATCTACCAACCTTCAAACTCCAATTTGTTCACTATAACATTCCCTAGTTGTGTAACGTGAGACCCTACCATCTCTCTCCTGAGTGTTTGTATGCATTGCCTGATTATCTGGTCAGACCCCTACCCATACCATCTCTTATAAGAGTGCAAGTATACATTCCTTGGTGGCCTAATGTGAACCTCCACCCCATCACTCTTAGAGCATATGTATGCATTCTCTCATAGTCTAGTGTGATCCCCATGCATCCCATCCCACATTGCTCATAGAGTGCATGTATGCTGTTTATACTGTTGAGGGGGAGACCTGAATATGCCAGATGTTAACTGGAGCACATTTGCTGCAGCCACATCCAAGAGCAGGGCCATTCTTGATGCCCTACAGGTGGCAGGCCTCAGACAGCTAGTTTCAGAACCCACTCGTGAGGGAGAGCAATCTTAGACCTTGTACTCTCAAATGGGGGCAGTGAGAGGATCTCAGGTCTAGAAGTGGGTTGCCATCTGGGAACAAGTGACCATCAAACAGTGTGGTTCACGTTAAACTCAGCTACAGAGTCAAGCCATACAAAAGTGAGGGTACTGGACTTTAGGAAGGCTGACTTTGGCAAGATGGGAGAGTGCCTCAGAAAAGCACTAGCAAACAGGCTAGAAGGAGGTGTGGAACAACAATGGGGAATCATCAAAACTGCCATCACAGAGGCAACAAGCCTTTGTGTGAAGCAAATAAACAAATCAAAATGAAAGAAAAAGCCACTATGGTTCTCAAAAGAGGTGGCTGTGAAAGTCAGGAAGAAAAAGATAGCATTCTGGAAGTATAAGGAAACACAGAAGGAGCAGGACAGAGAGCTGTACCAGTTAAGGCAGAAGGAAGCAGGGAGGGAAGTCAGAATAGCAAAAGCCCAAACTGAGGAAAAGATAGCCAACTCAGTTAAGAAGGGGGATAAAACCTTTTATAGGTACATCAGTGAGTGTAGAAAGACAAAGGGAGGGATAGTGAGGCTGAATAGAATGAACGGTGGGTGGGCAGAGGGGGACAGTGAAAAAGCAGGGATACTGAATGAATATTTCTGCTCAGTATTCACAAAAGAGGAGGGAAGTGCCTAATCCAATTAACAGAAGCACTCTTTGATAGGGGTCGATCCCAGTCCTTTCACAGAAGAAAGGGTTCTGCAAGAACTCCTAAAACTGAAGGTGGACAAAGCATTGGGTCCTGATGGAATTCACCCCAGAATTCTAAAAGAATTAAGGAGGAACTAGTGAAACCACTGGCTACTCTTTTAATAAATCATGGGAGGATGGTGTGGTACCAGAGGACTGGAGGAAGGCGGATGTGATTCCCTTCACAAAAGTGGGACCAAGACAGAGGCAGGAAACTACAGACCTGTCAGTCTGACCTCTGTGGTAGGGAAAGTGATGGAGTCACTTCTGAAGGAAAGAACAGTTGAGTACCTAGAGGCCAGTGGGGCACAGGACACAAGGCAGCATGGGTTCACAGCGGAAGGTCATGTCAGACAGATCTAATAGATTTCTTCGACTGGGTGACCAAAGTAGTAGACCAGGGAGGGGCTGTGGACATGTCCCTACCTAGACTTTAGCAAGGCATTTGACACAGTCCCACACAAAGATTAATAGTCAAATTAACCAGCCTGGGAGTGGGTCCCAGGGTGGTAGCCTGGAAGTAAAACATTGGCTGCACAACAGGACACAGAAGGTAATTGTAAATGGAGTCTACTCTGAAGAAAGAGGGGTTACTAGTGGGCTACCGCAGGGTTCAGTATTGGGTCCGGTCCTTTTTAATGTCTTCATCAGTGACATTGCAGAGGGACTGGAAAGAACAGTATGCCTTTTTGTAGATGACACAAAGATCTGCAACAGGGTTGATACACAAGGAGGCATGGAAAGGATGAGAAGGGACTTGGTAAGGTTGGAGGAATGGTCAGAAGTGCGGCAGCTAGGATTCAATGCAAAGAAGTGCAAAATAATGCACCTTGGAAACAAGAACCCAGGTGAAGAATACACAATGGGGGGGAGGTAGTAACAACAACAAAAATGGAAAGGGACCTGGGGGTAATCATATCAGATGACCTTAAGGTTAGCAAGCAATGTGAGAAGGCAGTAGGGAGGGCTGGGGGTATACTGGGATGCACAGGGAGAGGCAACAGCAGCAGAAAACAGGAAGTTGTTATCCCTCTGTACAGACAGTTGGTGAGACCCATCTGGAATACTGCATCCAGTTCTGGAGTCCCCATCTCCATAAGGAAATAGACAGGATAGAGGCAGTCAGAGGGCAGCTGAAATGGTGCAGGGTCTGCAAGAGAAGCCTATGAGGAGAGACTAAAGGAGCTTAATATGTATACCCTTGAGGAAAGAAGGAGGGGGACATGATAGAAACTTTTAAGTACCTCAGTGGAATCAACAAAGTCCAAGGGTAGCATCTTTCAGAAAGAGGCGTGCAAGAACAAGGGGACACAATTTAAAGATAGAAGGGGCAGTTCAGGGGCAATGTGAGGAAGTATTATTTCACAGAGAGGGTAGTGGATGCGTGGAACAGCTTTCCTGAGGAGGTTGTGGGGTCTAAAACTGTGGGAGAATTCAAGAATGCATGGGACAGACATAAAGCAATTCTTGTGGGGGTAGGAAGAAATAGGCTGTTGGTTAACTAGGATCTGCGGCCTAGCCTGTAGGTAGAGAAATGGGCAGACTAGATGGGCCAAGCGGTCCTTATCTGCCATCAAAGTCTATGTTTCTATGTTTCCATGCATACACTAGTGGTCTAATGTGTACATGTAATATACCCATATTGCATTATTGATATCATTATGTTGTTTTACTGCATTACTGATACCATTACTGAAGCACTACAACTAAGAATGCTGCCACACATTTGTTTCCCTATAGTAATTCATTATGGAAGCCTTTTTTAAATTGTTTTTCACTTAAACTGTTATTAAAAATTTCAGTACATTGAATCAGTAATTTCACCTCCAATCAAACCTTAAGTGACCCCTCCCCAATCTAAAACTACTTTTCATTGAAATGAAAGGTATGGTCTGAAATGAGTATGGAAGCTCATAAACTGTAAAAAAGAATGTACTGGAATCCACAAACAGAGAAGACTGGGCAGACTGGGTGGGTTAAGTGGTCCTTATCTGCCGTCAAAGTCTATGTACAGTAACCCCCCCATCCCTGTATCCACTTCTCTAGTTTAAAAAAGCAGATCTCTGGTGGTCTATGTTTTTTGATTTTAAATTTGAACCCCCTTCCCATCCCCAATCCCCAGTCCAAAATTCCTGGTGGTCTAGTGCCCCTCACCCAGCCTCCCCAGCAGGTGCACCACCACCCGTCTCCCACCCCCATTGTAACCCTGGCAGCGGGCGGACCGGCACAGCCCTCCTCTCTCTTCCATGGCTGGCCTGCCCACTGATCTGTCAATGAATGAGCGCACACTGGGGAGGCAGGGTGGGGGGCACTGGACCTCCAGGGATTTGGGACTGGGGATTAGGGGATGGAAGAGGGTTCAAATTTAAAACAAAAAAGCAGGATCACCAAGGATTTTGTTTTAAACTACAGGCGTGGATATAGGATCTTGAGGTTGAGGTTACTATTACATGTTAAGCGGAGTGGGTTACCGGGTGGATGGGAGGGCCACTAGCCACCAGGATATTTTTACATGTGGGAGCGGTGGAGGGAGGGAACACTACCCACCAGGGCTCTTGTTTTATTAATACCAGGCGAAATTTCACCTGGTAACTTTCATGGAAGTTTTCCACTCCACCACAAGTGGAAGTTCGGAAACTTTCACGAAAGTTCCTTGCCTTCCATGGAAGTTCTGCAGGGGAAGAAAACAGCAGTTTTGCCCTCTCCTAGGACTAATTGCCATTGAAATTACATTGCTTTATTTAGTAGGTCTGCTGCAGCATACTGCAGAGTGCATTAAAAGTGTGTTTCATCCTGGGGGATGCCACTGTACATATATAACCAGCAGCAGGAATCTCTCCCTACCTGAACTCCCTCCCGGAGCGCGGAGCACACAACACGCGGGCACTAGGAGGTAATAAGCTACCTCCCAATTGCAGCACCCTTGTGAAGGGGGATAGCCCGTCGACACACTGCACGCATCAACTGCCCTGCCCACCCTGGCTCAGCATTTCCTTTATAGGCTCTTTCTAGTGACATCACTTCCTGTCACTCATTTAACAAAGTCCCCATTAGTAGGTTATACCTACTTGCCACTAGAGGGACCCTCTGTTCTTCACTCCTATACCCCCTCTACCAGTATTACCCCCCACTTCTGTTTAGCTCTCTACCTGCCTAGGCCACTTCTCTCCCTTCACTTATCCCCTGCCTCTGCCCACACCCCTCCCTCACCCAGCCATCTGGCTAACTCCACACCACCTTGTCCTTTGACTCCCTCCTCTCACAGCCCACCACTTACCCCAGTGACCACTAGGAGTCACTATTTCAACCCCTATTTGCAGCCCACTCATAGCCCACTGCAAGCCACCTAGCACCAGTATCCCTGTGCTTAGCTAAGCCCAAGCACAACTGCTCTACCTGGGTCTCGAACCCTGCACCCTGTCCACCTGAGTCCATGACAGTACCACTACTCCAAAGTGGTATCTACGCTATCGGAAGGGCATTTAAGACACTTGTAACTCCCTACCCTGCATTTACAGGGTATTTTGTTTGGTCACCTCTTCCTGAAACCTGGCATAATGTCACCTTCTATAACCCTGGTATTACTGCTCTCCCCATTTTACTATCCCTCCGAAATCTACCCCCCTCAGTGTCCCTACCCTTGCATACCACCCTCACCATCCTCCCTGTCACTCCCTTCTTTTGTCCCATATAAGTCCACTGCTTCCTCCCAGATATCTCCTGGTCCCATTACCCCTCCCTTTCCTCCTCGGCCTATTCCTTTGGTTACCTCCTTGCCTTTCTCTCCACTCCTGCACCTGCTCCCTCATCCACCCCCTCTACTGCCCCTCCCGCCTGACAAATCCGGCCCCTACACATGCTATGCTGCCACCTTACCATTGCACTACTCCTTCTGGTGGCAGGGATATACACCCTAACCCGGCCCAACCCATACTCCAGGCCCTGCCAACCCCATATCAAACCCCTCAGCCAGAGCTAACTCCGCCTCCCACCACTCACTCCCTCGGGCCTGCGCTTTCTCCACCTCAATATTCGGAGCTTAGCCCCAAAGTTCGATCAGCTCCAGGTCCTAGCCGTGCTCCACTTCCCGGATATAATCATCCTTTCCGAGACCTGGTCACTGACCTTCTGGGCCAGCTCTCTTCCCTTGCCCAATCGGGTGAATTATACGCCATGGGTGATTTTAACCATAATTGGCTAGCACCCATGTTTAACAAATCCCAAACCGAGTTAACTGCTCTTGACCTCAGCCAAACCATTACTGAACCCACTCGCTCTAACCCTAAGTCTGGTAATCACTCACTCCTCGACTGGGCGCCCTCCCACCACACCGTGTCATCAGCTCAGGACTTCTCCTGATTCCATTAGTGACCACCACCTAATCTACTTAGTCCATAAAATCACAAATTAAATCCCCCCTAAATTTATATTCCAGCGTTCTTACAAATCCCCAACCTCTTCCCCTCTTGGGCGATCTTCACCACTCTAACTGGGTCCCAAATGCAAGCCGCTCCAATATGGATTCGGCCCTTATGCACTTTCGCAACACCTTCCTCTTCACCTGGGACAAACACGCCCCCCTACGCCGGACTAGAGTCCATGGTTCCCACCTACTCTGGATCACCCCCGAACTGATTGCTTGCCAACAAGCACGTGATAAGGCCTGGCGAATCTACAAATTCTCTCTCCTCCCAGGTGACCATACCTCCTATCGCATGCTCCTCAAGAGGTGCACTAAGGCCACCCACCTGGCTAAGTCTGAATATTTTAATAACACACTTAATGCAAACCTTGGAAGACCTTCCAACTTCTGGAAAGTCGTTAACTCCCTTTTCTCCCCCCAAACAGCTAACCCTCCTCCTCCTCTTCTCCTCGTCCATGGGACTCTCCTTTCTGATCCCCTGGAAGTCGCCTCCGAGTTTAATTCCTATTTCACTACCTATTTGACTTTTCAATATTTATTTGAACTGGTTATTATTTTTATTGAATTATTACATTATTGTTTCCTTATTTAGAAATTTTGATTTTATAGTTTAACTGTGTTAAGTGGGTTTTAATATTTTATTTCAATTTTATTGGATTTCTCGGGTGTTCTGAGAGTAATGTTTTGGCCTGATGTCTGTGGATGCTGCTAGATGTTGTTATTCCACCCCCCCGTCATGCACTATTCATCCGCCGCCCTTCATGCCCTCCGCCCTTTCTTTGCCCCCCCTTTGCTTTTCCCTGTTTACCAACGCTGTAGGGCTTTGGGAATTGCATGTGGTGGGGCTCGGAGGGGCTGGGCGTGAACAGTGGGGGATGGGGAGGGGGTGCTTCGCGTTGTGTGGTTAAGTCCAGAAGATGCCCTGGGGCGAAATGGAGTGCTGAACGTGGTCCTTCCTGTTTGGTCCCCATACCCAAGGGCACCATCACTTCTTTAAATGATGGGCAGGTGGTCCGGGCCTCCCAGGAGTCCTATCCAACTCGGGCGGTGTTGTGTAATGCCAGGTCCATTGTGAACAAGACTGCTATTATAGCGGACTTGGTTGGCACGGCGGACCTGGTCTGCATCACCGAAACCTGGCTGGATAGCAATGCTGCCCCAGTTTTGGAGGCGGCTATTCCAGCTGGGTATTTGGTGATTCACCGCCCGAATTGGATCGCAGAGTCGGGGTTCGCGGTCTGTTTCAAGACCAGTGGACCTGCTAGTATTCCAGTGGAGGAGACCAGATCCTTTGAATGTGTTGTGGTGGCAGGTGGGGCTATAGAGTGGTGCTTGTCTACCGTCCACCGGTGTGAGCTCTATTTCTAAAGGAAGTGGCGGATTTCGTTGTCGACCTGGTATCTGAGTCGTCCAGGTTGATGGTGCTGGGTGATTTTAATGCCTGGATCGACGATGAACTCTCGCAATTTGGCCAGCACTTCCTCCAATTGATGTGTTCATTGGGCCTCTCACAGGTGGTTACCTCTGCCACTCATAAACATGGCCATTCTCTCGATCTGGTCTTCCTGCTGGGGTTGGAGGCCTCTGATGTGGGGGTGGAACCAGTCGGATGGTCTGACCACCATACTGTGAGGTTCAATTTTCGCACCCCGCTGCGTAGACCTACCCCAGTGGAGATGGTCAAGTACCGTCCTTTACAGGATTTTACTCCCACTGGTCTAACTGCGGTTCTTGACGTATCAGAATTCCCTGGGTTGAGCTCTAATCCTGAAGCAATGGTGCAAGCCTATAATAAAGCTGTCACCTCCACTTTGGATTTAATTGCTCCCACCCGTGTGCGGCCTCTCTCCCTTCGCCCCCGATCCCCTTGGTTTGATCAGGATCTGAGGGAGTTCGGAGATTAGGTCGCAAGTTGGAGAGATGTTGGTGGAAGTCCGCTTGGATGCCGACCATCTTAGACTCCTAGAGCATTACAAACTCTATCAGTCAGCAATTACTCATAAGAAGGCAGTGTTCCTGTCCGGAGAAATTGCTGCTGCTCGAATCGACACGGCCCAGCTCTTTCGAACCGTAGACAGGCTGTGCAGCCCAGCCTGTCTGTAGGTTATCGTGCTTTTTCACAGTTGCAGTGTGTGGAGCTTGCTTGATTCTTTGCAGATAAGGTGGCCGTCATTAGGGCCGAGATTTGTGCCAACTCCTCCATGGGAGTTGTGGTTGCCCAGCCTATGATCACTAGCACACCGTTTACCTGGAGTTCCTTCATAAGGCCGGAAATCGAGGATGTTATGAGGATTGTCCAGGGTATGTGTACCACTAGCTGTAGTTTAGACCCGGGTCCCACAGGCCTGATTATGGGCTGTGGGGAGGTTATCTTCCCGGTTCTAGCCAGGATAGTCTGGTGTTCCTTAGACACAGGTGAATATCCCCGCTCTCTGAAGGAAGCGGTGGTGACACCAGTGTTGAAAAAGGCATCCTTGGACCCTGACTCCCTGGCAAACTACAGACCTATCTCGAACCTCCCCTTTGTCGGGAAGGTTATCGAGAAGGTGGTGGCAGCCCAGTTGGACAACCATCTTACCATCCATAACATCTACGACCCTCTTCAATCAGGCTTTCGAAAGAGGCACAGCACTGAGACTGCGTGGTTCGGCTCCTCAATGATCTCCTGATGGTGAGAGACCAGAAAAAATGGTCCATTTTGGTCCTTCTGGATCTGTCAGCAGCATTTGACACGGTAGACCATGGGGTGTTGCTTGAGCGCCTGAGATGTATCTGTGGGCTTTCGGGCCTGGTATACCGCTGGTTTACTTCTTTCCTCACAGGTAGAACTCGGAGGGTGGTATTGGGGATTTTTTCCTCCGATCCCACCGCTCTGACCTGTGGGGTGCCTCAGGACTCTGTGCTGTCCCCCATGTTGTTTGCAGTGTACATGCTTCCCCTCGGAGACATTGTAAGATGATATGGGCTGGAGTTTCATTGTTATGCCGATGATACCCAGCTCTATCTGTCTTTTGTACCTGACCAGAATAGAGCACTCTCAGTGTTTAATAACTGTCTCAGGGAGATCCAGGATTGGATGAGGTCCAGTTGGTTGAAGTTGAACTCAGGGAAGGCGGAGGTGCTGGTCGTGGATCATGGCTGCGGACTGAGAGGTTGGGGCACCTCAAACCTCTGGTTTATTCCTGGGGATACGGGCTCCGACCTCTGAGCAGGTGCGCGACCTGGGGTTGATCCTTGGCGATCAGCTGACATTGCATGCACAGGTGTCAGCGGTTGTTAAGGTATCCTTTACCATCTTAGGAACATCGCCAGGATCAAGCACCTTGTTCCATCGCGATTACCCATCTTGATCCACGCTTTTGTGACCTCACGTCTGGACTACTGCAACTCCTTTACTTTGGGCTGCCTGGGGTTGATATCCGCCGCTTGCAGCTAGCGCAGAAATTCGGCAGCCGGTTGTTACGGGGACTTCCGTTCTTTTCATATTACACCAGTGCTCCAAGATCTGCACTGGCTGCCGATTCAGTGGCGGATCACCTTCAAAGTCGGGCTTCTGACTTACAAAGCCCTGCGGTTTGGGCCCTGATTACCTGAAAAGAGCTTCTGGTGCCTTACCTGTGCGACCACCTCCGTTCGGCCAATGAGGGGTTGCTAGAGGTCCCGAGGGTAATCTTAAAATCTTCTGGCGCCCGTGCTTTTATGTTCGTGGCGCTGACCCTCTGGAATTCTCTACCATGTCGGATTAGAGAGTGCATGACGGTGGACGGTTTTAAAAGGGGCTTAAAGTCTTTTTTATGGAGCAAGGCATTTGCAGATAATTTGGAGGCTGATTAATTTCGTGTGGTTAACTGAGTTTTTAAATATGTTTTAATATGTTTTTATTCTCTATTTTATTGTAATGCGCCTTGGTTTTGAGAAAGGCGCATATAAATAAAGTTTATTATTATTATTATTATTACCTGTGCCCAGGCCCTCCTTGAAGCCCTCCCACCTGAAATCACTCCATCTCCTCAGCCCCCTAACTCCCAACCATCCGGCTTTAACTCCTTCTCCTTTAGACACATTTCCCCCACTGATACCTTAGATGCCCTTCGAGCCCTAAACCCCTTCAAAGGCAAATCCCCTGATGGCCTTGACAACAAACTCCTCTTCCTATCTGCTCCCGCCATCGCTACCCCCCTCACAACCCTACTAAACCTTTCCTTCAGTACCGAGTCACTCCCCTCTGAATGGAAACATGCCACTGTTCTACCCCTTCCTAAAGGCGGCGACACTACCTCCACATCCAACTACCACCCCATCTCCCTCCTCCCCACCCTCGCAAAACTCCAGGAACACCTTGTGCTATCCCAACTCTCCCATTTCCTCGCTGAAACTAACTTCTTCACCCCCTTCCAGTCCGGGTTCAGAAAACACCACTCCACTACCTCCTCCCTGCTCAGACTCACAGACCACATCCTCACTGGGATGGACAAAGGGCTTATCACTGCTGCTATCTTCATTGACCTCGCAAAAGCATTCGACACTGTATCCCATTCTCTCCTACTATCCTGCCTTTCGGGAGCTGGCTTAGCTGAATCCGCCATAAACTGGTTCAGTGCCTACCTGCTAAATAGAACCCAATCAACTAAAATATCTGACCACATCTCCCCCATCACCACTGGTGTACCCCAAGGCTCAGTGCTCAGCCCCATCCTCTTCTCCAACCTACTAAATGACCTGCCAAACTCCTGCTCCTCCTCCTCCGCAATCCACATGTATGAAGACGACACAGTCCTCTTCACCTCCGGCTGGACCCCTGAAGAAGTCACCTCCAAACTTCAAACCGACTTCTGCAAAATCCAACACTGGTTCAATAGCAACCAACTCTCCCTAAATGCTAAGAAAACCAACTCTATGACTTTTGGCACCAGACAGCGCCTATCCAAACTCTCCTCCCCTCTGAGATTCCACACCCTAAATAACACCGTCCTCGAAGAAGTTCCCTCCTTCAGGTATCTCGGGGTTTGGCTTGACTGCCACCACTCCTTTACCACTCACGTCGATGCCATCATTTCCAAATTATACTCTAAACTTGGTGCCCTTTATAGAAACGCACTAGTCTCCACCTCCTGTCAGGCGTGAAATTGTTCAGAAAATGATTCTACCTTCCTTGATTACTGTGATGTAGTTTACAGCTCCGCCACACAGACCACCTAGCCAGACTAGACCCCTCTTCAATGCTTTCTGCCGCTTTGCCCTCAATGCCCCCACGATCCACATCACTGCTTGCTTTATCGTTCCCTGTCCCTACCTTCTCTGAGTAACCGCCTAATTCATATCATCAAATTCACTTCTTCTAGCTCGGCTCCCTCCCACCTATCTCGCATCCGCCCTATCCCCCCACCTACCTCCTCCACACGCCTCAGGTCCGCTGACCCCAGATTACTATTCATCCTCACTGTAGGACCACCACTGGCCAATCTGCATTCTCTTACCTCTTCCCTAAACTCTGGAACGGCCTGCCCACCCAGATCCGTCACTCTTCATCCAAACTCTCCCTTTCCTATGCCCTCGCTAACTTCCTTGCACCTAATTGCTACTGCCTCTGACCACCCTCCCGTTAGCTCCTCCTCCCCTGCTCCCCCCGCCTGACCAGTGGCCCGGCCTTCGCCTAATTGTCTGGCTTATATACTACCCTACGCACTATTCCCTCTCTATTACCTACTCTTCCCACTCCCAATTTCTCCCTCTCCCCTCTACCTAAGCTCCCCAGCCCCCCTCCCTCCTCACCTAACCCCTCCCCTATACATCTACACTTCCTCCCTCTCCTACTCTACCCCCCTCTTGCTCTCCAAATCCTTCCTTCCTACTTGATTGCTTCTCCCTGTAGCTCAACTTCCGCCACTGGCTCAAGGTCTGCTACTACCACCTCTGTTCTATAAACTGGCACTTATGTATTTCTTGTGTTGCCTCAATGTGTACCCATGCATACTATACCCCTCAGATCATGTTCTGTACTGCTGTTACCCTGCCGGGTAACCACGATTTAGTACAACCTGTATTTGCTGTGCTGTACTGCTTTGCCATGTATCATATTCAAATGTAATCCTCCCAACTATGTGCATTATCCATATTGTGCTACTGTAAGTTCAACTACTGTATGTATATCTGTCCCCTCTGTAACCCCCCCCCCAGGTCGCACTGTGAGACGAGCATCTTTTTGCTCAGTGTGCCTTTCCTGGTGAAACATTTTCAATAAATAAATAAATAAATATATATTATATAGATACACACACACAGTAGAATCCCATTTATCCGGATCCTGTTTATCTGAAACTCCCTAACGGTCTTGCACTGTGTCCCCCTGTCACTCCTGCAATCTCCAGTTTTCAACACTAAGCGGCACCTGATTACTGTCTCCTGTAACTCTTAAGCCATTACAGTGATTTGTCAAGCAATTAGTACTGTCACATGACAGACTGAGCTGTCAAACTGCCCTTCAATTTGGAAACTGCTTTTTTCTTACCTTACTGTAGCGAGGTTATTTATTCTCTCATTCCACACTCTACATTCAGTGTTGAAACAAACATGTCCAAACGAAAGCGAACCATCCTCAGCCTTGCTCAGAAAATGTGGATTGTGGAGTGCCTTGAGAACAGAAAGAAGGCAGTTGCTCTTGCCGCTGAATATGGAGTGGAGAAATCTTCAGTCTTCAATATTAGGGAGGCTAAGGGCAAGCTATGTAGCTTAGCTGCCACAGTGGAGTCTGCATCAGGAGGTGATGGCAGAAAAAATATGCAAATCTGTGCAGATGAAGAACAGGACTCTGCAATCTATGTGTGGTTCCATCAGGAACGGGAAAAGGGCACCCCTATATCAGGGCCACTGCTAAAAGAAAAGGCCCCGGCAGTTCCATGAAAGACTAGGCAGTAACACATCATTCACTGCCAGTGACGGATGGCTGGACCACTTTAAAAAGTGGCATGCCATCCATCAATTGAGACTGTGTGGCAAGCAGCTCAGTGCTGCTGAAGAGGGGGTGGTCCCTTTCATGCAAAAAATAAATGACATGATAGTGTTCGAGGGTCTTACACCTGAGCAGGTATACAATGTGGATGAGACAGGGCTCTTCTGGAGATGTTTGCCCAATAAGACACTAGCCCATGGGGGGGGGGAGCGTGATGCCCCAGGTTCAAAAAGAATGAAGAAAGGGTGACTATCCTGGCATACATTAATGCTGAGATTAGATTTGAATCCCGTTCATCTGAACTCCCATTTAACCGAACATTTCACATGTCCATGGGGGGATTCGGATAAACGGGATTCTACTGTATGTGCAAAGGAGAATGATCAGTTATCAAATAGTGGTTTACCTATGCCGACGCGACAAGATTTTTGTCGACGTGTGGCATAGAGACATCCCCAATGTCAACTGGCGAAATTTCACCTGTCAGATAGCGGTCTGGTTTCTATCAGGGGGCTAAGCTTCCCAACCCCTCATGGCCCATTTCCCCCTTCTTAAGGACTGTTAATTCCAGTTGGAGTTAAAATGAAGGGGGTGAAAGTCAGAGAAAGGGCAAAACTTCACTGGCTGGTTCCCCACAGTGACATTTTTGAAACTTGTCTGTCTCTCTGTCTGTCTGTCTGTCTGTCTATCTATCTATCTATCTATCTATCTATCTATCTATCTATCTAGCTAGCTAGCTAGCTATCTATCTATCTATTGCCTGAATAGCCTCAATGGAGAGTGACCAGCAGAGCTCCTCATGGCCTAGTATTTGGTCCAGTACTCTTTAATGTCTTTATACTATAAGTGACATTTAAAAGAACTAGAATGGAAAGTGCCTCTTTGCAGAAGACACCAAAGTCTGCAATAGAGTGAACACTACTCAGGTGTAGGAGAGAATGAATAAAGGACTTAAAAAAGTTTGAAGAATGGAAAAGGGAGTGGCAGCTGTGTTTCAATGCAAAAAAAGTGTAACATTGTGCTCCTTGGGCACAGAGACACAATATAAAATGAGTGGGAGGTACTGACGGTCAATAATTGTGAAAGGGAACCATGGGCAATCATAATGGATTACACTAAGAAGCCACAGCAATGCTACAAACCTGTAGGGAAAGCCAGTGGGATTCTGGGTTGCATAGTAAGGGATATGATCAGCAGAAGGAGGGAGGTGGCGTTAATGTATTGATGAGAACATACCATGAGTACTATGTTAAGTTCTGGAGATCAAAACTCAGAAAGGACATAGAAACTATCCAAATAAGGGTCAACAAAAAATAGTGCAATTGATGCACCAAGTGTCCTATGAGGAGAGATTGAGGGAACTAAACATGTACATTCCTTAAAAGAGGAGTGAGCTGGGGGACATGGTAGAGACTTTTAAATACCTAGTGGAGGTGAATAATGTATATGAAGGAAGTATAATTCAACAGTGAAGGTGTACAAGAACTATGGGTCCTACAATGAAGCCAGAGGGGGCAAGTTTCAGACGGATGTGAGGAAGTATTTCTTCATTGAGAGGGTGGTGGATGTCTGGAACAATCTTCCAGCAGGCATGGTGGTGTCAAAAACAGTTGTGAGTTTCAAGCACACATGGGACAGATATAAATAAAAAGTGGTGTCAATGAAAGGGGGCAGGTGGCCAGAGACCAAATAAGATCTGTGGTGGCAAAATATACAGGAAAAAGTGGGGCAGACAAGGTGGCCCAAATGGTCCTTACCTGCTGATAAATTTTTTTTTTTTAATTCAAGGTGTATTGAATATTTACATGAGTGGATACAGACATGTTAATAAAAATAACCCCCATCCCTCCCCATCCTCCCATCCCCTCCCCTCCCCTCACTCCTTATTCTCCCTCCCCCAATGGTGCCAATAATATTTCAAAGTTAGCATGGATTATTTGAAACTAATCTTGATTAGCTGGCCATCAAACTATCTCTTCATCTTATAAGGTGTACAAGACATGTAAACTTTCCCATCTCTTTCTGTAGACTCCAATACGGTTGGTAAGACTAGCCATCATTTTCTCAGTCCACAAATTATGAAGAACCTCTTGCAACCACTCTGTATATGAAGGTTGAAGAGAGTCTCTCCAATGCTTTAGGACTATTTTCTTAACAGACATGGCAATCATCATAATGTGATAATTTCTGACTATAGATGGAAAACCTGTGAAATCCCCTAGCAGGCAAACTTCTGGAGTGAAGTAGTCTTGTAAGCCCAATAGGGGGTCCATTTTGGTTTTGGTTTTAATAAGGTTCCACAATGGTGTGATACTGGCACATTCCCAAAACAAGTGAAACAAGGTACCTGAGCCGCTATTGCATCTATTACATATTGGGGTCTATGCCCTTCCCATTCTATGCAGTTTATGTGGTGTCAAATACATATCATTAAGGAATTGCATTTGCATTAATCGTAGTGTGTCTTGCGTAATTAGTTTATGGCAGTTTTCCCAGATTTTAGGCCACTTGGAGGATAAATTAGGAAATAAATTGTTCCAATAGTTGGGAATGCAATTCACTTTTGGGAAGACTAGCGGATATAGGAAGGTATACAGTGAGGAGACAGCATGTGGGGCAAAGGCCAAGATTCTGTCTGTGGGAACCCAATCACAGGGGTAATCTGGAATGGCTTTGTTGCCATAATATGCTAGAAGCATATGACGGATCTGAAATATTTGAAATGCCCATTTATTGGGAAGCCCGAATTTCGACAATAATTTAGTGGTGGTTAATCAGTCTTGGCTTTGACTATGGAAATCACGAACCGTACAGTGTTAGATAGGTGGGATCCAATTACCAGGGATTAGCTCCCTTCCCAATTTGAAGTTGGGATTTTGGAAAATGGGTTGGGGGAAAGGTCATAAGTATTTTCATATTTTAAAGTGGAACACAGATGTGTATGTATATGTACCGAGTGGCCTATCAGGTTATGACGGAGAATACATGGTCATTTTTTGGTTTTTAGGAAAAGTAGGGCTGCAGGATTTATCCCAGCTGAGGCTATCAGATCCTTTTCTATTGTAAGCCAGGAGGGGACATAGTTTGACGGGTCTAAGGGAGTGGAAGGTGCTGCCCAACGAAGATATTTACTTAGGTGGCTGGCCCAATGGTATAAATTAAAGTGAGGAAGTTTTAATCCTCCCATAGATTTGGGGGCTGCCAATTTGTGGAGTGCTCTTCTTGGGGGTTTTCCTTTCGAGAGAAAATCGGATAGACTGGAGTGAATGTGTTCAAACCAGACTTTGGAGAGCCATAAATGTAAAAGGTTCAGGGGGTAAAAGATGCATAGGAGAATGTTCATCTTAATGATGTTCACTCGGCCCCATAGGGTTAAAGGGAGATCCTGCCACCGCTTTAAGTCTTGCTGTACTTTTTTGTGCAGGTCATCTAGGTTCAACTTATGCATCTGGGTATCACTGGTTGACAGGTATATCTCTAAATATTTTATGGCTTTGGGAGCCCAGTTGAGTCTCAACTCCAAAATGTCCTGTTTATGTACCTTAAGGTTTAATGGGAAGACCGATGATTTCTCTGTGTTGATCTTATAATTAGAGAGGGAACCCAATTCCTGAATTACGTGTAATAAATTGTGTATGGAGGGTTTAATTTGTGTGATACGTAACAACATGTCATTGGCTTAAACCGCTATCTTAGTATTGGTCAAGCCTAATTATATTCCATGTATCCCAGGGGATGTCTGTATAGATACGATAAGGGACTCTAGGTTTAGGTTGAATAACAAGGGGGACAGGGGGCATCCCTGTCTAGTTCCGGCCTCTAGAGGGAAACTGGAAGAAAGAATCCCATTACAAAAGATCTGTGCGGTGGGAGCAGAATATAGGACTTGCAGCCATGAGATAAATTTAGGGGGAAAATTAAATCTGTGAAGAGTCCTGAACAGGAACTGCCAATCTACCCTGTCAAAGGCCTTCTCCGCATCCAGAGAGACCAGTGCCATAGCATGAGGGGATTCCCTGGACATGGAGAAGACATGAGACAGGCGACGGAGGTGATCTACAAAAGACCTACCCCTCATGAATCCAGATTGGTTGGAGCTGATGAGGGAAAGGAGTACCTGTTCTAATCTGTGAGCTAATAGTTTGGCAAGGATTTTTACGTCACACTTAAGAAGGGATATAGGTTCTAAACTGGACATTCGTGTCTGATCCCTTCCAGGCTTAGGAAGGAGGACAATCATTGCCTCCAGTATCCTAGGGTCTAAATCTGGCTCATTTAGCATTTTTGAGAAAACTGCTAGTAGCCATGGGGCTAACTGGGGAGCGAACTTCTTGTAAAAATTGGGTGAGTAGCCATCCAGTCCGGGGGCTTTGTCTCATGGGAGGTCTTTGATAGTTTGTATAATATCTATTTCCATAAAAGGTGCAATTAGTCCTTTGATTTGGGTGGGGGTGAGAGTGGCAAGAGGGAGGCTCTCTAGGTAGCAATCTACTTTCTGTTGGGAGGGGCGGTTGGGCATTCAAGCATATAACTGTTTATAGTACTGTTCAAATTCTTTATTTATGTCTTTGGTCTGGGTTAAAGGTGGTCCTTGGAGGTTATTTTGTATTGCCGTAATACATTTTGATCATTCTAATTTTTTAAGCTAGAGGGACAAAAGCCGGCCAGCCTTTTCCCCATGTTCGGTATAAATAACCTTTGATTTTAAAATTGCCCACTCAGCCTTTTCTCTGAATAGTTTGGAATATTTATCCTGTAGTTTTATGAGAGCCTCTTTCTCCAGATCTGAGGTATTCCTGGATAGGTATTCTCTTTTTCTCTAATTTTATCTAAGAAAATTTTAGCATCTTAGGTTTCTTTTCATTTCTTGATCACTGACCATTTAATAGATTCTCCCCTAAGGAAACATTTATGTGCATCCCATTCAATGAATGGGGAGTGTGTGGTTCCCCAATTATTAAGTTTAAGGGATTCTAGGGAGGTAAGTATAGTATCCGTAACTTTTTGTCCTTTAATATTTGGTTATTAAGTCTCCATTATTTGTCTGAGCCCCAATTTAAAGACAGGGAAAGGAAACAGGTTACTATGGAATGATCTGAAACCACTCCTGGTTCTGTTCTGCTGTCTGTTAGCCCATGTATGAAGGTTTTACTCATCCAGAAGTAATCAATGCATGAGGCTGAGCCATGGACTGCAGAATGGAAGGTATATTCCCTTTCAGCAGGGTGCAATATCCTCCAAGGATCGCAGAGTCCCATATGGTCTACCAGGTCTGTAATGACCCTTTGGGCTGGGGAGAGACCCTGGGCTCTGGTTCCCGATGATTTGTCCAGCATGGGGTCAAAGGGGATGTTCCATTCCCCGGCTAAGAACATTGGGATGTGTGAGAAGGGTGTCAAAGCAGTGAGGAGCTCCATGTATAAAGAGGAGGAGTCTGCAATGGGACCGTATATGCTACCCAGCAAAATGTTAAATGAGTGTATTTTACCTATGACCAGTACGTACCTGCCTTCTTTGTCTCTGATGCATTTCTCACATGTAAAGGGAAAAGCCCTAGTAAAGAGAATAGCTACCCCTTTACTGTTGTGGGAATTGCCTGTGGCAAAGACCTGCCCCACCTGCTGTCTCCTCAGAAGGGTCTCCTCCATTTGTAGGAGATGGGTTTCTTGCAATAAGATCACATCGTAACGTAAAATATTTAAATGTTTAAGCAACTGCATCCATTTAAGTGGGTGTCTTGCACCTTTTACATTTCATGTACAAACTTTAAAGGTTGCACCATACTCCGAGGTGTTATACGTATAATCATTCTTATACTTCTAACTAAGAGGCTTAACTAGCTAGCTTGCATTAGTTGTTTTCTAAATTGGCACCATCCCCCACACAAATAGGAAACTTTCAAGAGAGAAATCCCTGATGTACACACCCCCCAAACTCCCCTTATTACCCTCTATTACCCTCCAGTTTCCCTCCATCCCCATAAACAATATGCCCAAGCAAGAAATGGTGGCAGTATCATTCTGTTTTCTGAAACATATTCCGTTCCCTATGGTGCAACAATAAGAACAACCCACTCCCCCATTGCGTGGTCTGTGGCGATCAGCAGACTGAAGGCCCTCCCTCCTCCCCGCTCACCCCACTGCAACTAAACATGTTGCATTTATAACTAAATGAGGTTATAAAACTACTTTTTTAACCCTCAAATCATTTATGCAAGTTGAAACAGCATGCACATGTTTGTGATACAGTCCTGTTAACATTCATAGGTGCCCCCATTCCCTGGTGTGTGATAGAAATTTTAAAGAAAAACACAGGGAAAAAGGGAAGAAAGGAAAAAAGACAGGTCCGGTTCTGAGCTACAATGTTTCATAAATTGCTCTCCATAAATGAAACGGTAAGGGCTCAGTGCCTCCGGCCAGGGGTGATCCCCCAGGTTGTACAGAAAGTGATGAGGCAGTGCTCTCATTAATCATGGGCCTCTATGGTTAATGTCTCCAGTCTTTTGAGTCAAAGCAAGGCCTGTGTGGCCAGGTGCAGTCCGTACATCCTGCATTTAAAATAAAAGAACATGGAACCTTGCTGATTTTAAAGTTCCAAGTGGGGTCTTGTCCCTGGTTACAGTTTGAGTATGTCCTGAGCAATGTAAATAACAGGTCTCATCTTCCAGGCGATGAGAGTATCCCTTGAACTTTATGAAGGTGGACCAAGATGGGGCGGATCATGGAACCATTGGAGCTAAGTGGAGATTAAGCTCTCTTTCATTATAGCCCGGGTAAAGAGTTCCTAGATATATTACAGCAATGTCCCCTTCAGAGAGAAGTTAGTCAGTGTATCAAGCCAGTAAATGTAGAAAAAGGGTATTCTACAGCTTAGTGCCATGGACGTTGATACTCAAGTTCAGGTAAGTCCTTCTACCAACTGATACAGGACAAGATAAACCATAAACAGCAGCTTCATAGTCTCTCTCCAGGTAAAGAGTTCCCAGATATACTGCAGCAATGTCCCCTTCGGAGAGAAGCTAGTCAGTGTATCAATTCAGTAAATGTAGAAAAAGGGTACTCTACAGCTTAGTGCCATGGACGTTGATACTCAGTTCAGTTAAGTCCTTCTACCAGCTGATACAGGACAAGATAAACCATAAACTGCAGCTTTATAGTCTCTGTATTTCACCAGTGATTAGTACCTGCAAATACCAGGAAGCTCTCAGCAATCGGTAAATAATGCAGGGCGCTTCAGTTTGAGATAGTCCATCGCAGGATCTATCTCCTCAGATGAGGACCAGGATCCATCTAGTTGTACTTGAAACTTGGCAGGGTATACCATGCAAAACTTTATGCCCGAGGCTATACACTTGGATACTATTGGGTGAAATAGTATACGACGCTGTTGGACTGTTGCAGGCAGATCTTATGTTACCCTGATCTTTTGTCCTTCCCAGAGAACATCTTGTACGTCCCTCAGTTTTTGTAAAACACGTTGTTTTTCTTGAAAGTTGAGGAAACGGCATATTAGTGGTCTGGGTTGGGCGTTAGGTGGAGGCATAGGCCTAAGGGTGCTGTGTGCTCTCTACAGGATATAAGTCGGGCTGGAGGGGGAAAGCCCAGCAATTTTTGTTAATAGCTTTTGCATAAATAATTGCATTTCTGTCCCTTCCTCCCTTTCAGGTATTCCAATTATTACAACGTTATTACAATGGTTTCTGCCCTCTAAGTTTGCAATTTTAATCTCTAAATTTTGATGGTCTGGTGATTTGTGGTAATGAGTACATCCATTCTGTCCATCTGCTTCTCCACAGAGATAATGTTGGCCTTGTTGTCCGAAGTGCGCATGGTAATATCTTCTAAAGCGTCAGAGATTGCCTTCACCTCAGAGACAAGAGAACGAATTTCATCTTTGAATGTCTGGAACTCAGAAAGAAATAATTCCAAGGTAAGGGGGGTCAGTTCTGTAGCTGCCAGAGGAGAGGCAGAAGTTGACTGCGAGTGGCCTGTAACTGTAGGATTCGCCCTAGGCTTGTTTGGCTGTTATTCTGGTGTGACAGGCAACATATGCCGAGGCACCACCTGTCACATCTCTACATCCATTTTTCTCCAAAATCCTTCTGCTGTGGGACTGGGTAAGGTTCTGCAAGCTGTCGGGCCCTGTTTTTTAGCTGTTAAATGTAAGGATTATCAAAATAAACTGGAATAGTTAGTCGGGTGAGCGGAGCACTAGTGAAGCACGTCCTATTCAGTTGTCTGCATCACGTGACTCCCCATCTGCTGATAAATTCTGTTTCTATGTAAATATATAAATACAGTTTAATTAATGGACAGCATTTTTTTATATACTGATAACCATACTTTTATTTGTCGGTTACAACCTCCTGGTTAATATTTTCGATTACAACCGTGAGGTTGTAATCAATGCCTGTCAATCAAACTCGGATTCACAAACATAACTGGCCACTTCTTTCAGTGAGCAGGCCAAACATCACTTACAACATGGCAGCTCCGTTGCAGCCCTAACGAGTGTTCCACTCCACCCATTCTTTCCCTCACATGAGTTAAAAGGTAGGAACTGTAAAACCTTCTGCCATAAACATCTGATTGATTCTGCCTTCCGAACTGACTCCCTGCCACTTTTTGGAACCACCGCTGTAGTGAGAGGCAGTACAAATGAGCCCCCAGTGATATGTGGTGATGGTGGGGTAGGGGAGGTGAGAGAGAGAGAGAGACAGAAGATAAGCACAGGAAGTCAGCATTAAGTGCCATAAACCACAAATGGCTCTAGCTCTCGGTAATACCAACATTCCCAAGAAAATAATAATAATAAAAAAAATAAATGTCTCTACCAAAAAGAGACAAAAGGCAATGTGTGTGTGTCTTTGTCACATAAAAAATTAGGTCCATTAATTAAATAAAATAATACATGGGCCGGTGTGTGTAAAGCCAGAATTTCAGACACACCCTCATTGTGGGATGCTAGCATCCCACACCAAGGGTGTGCCTAAAAGTCTGGTTACACGCACGCGTACATATGTATTATTCCATTTATAACATATATGTAAATAATTTTTGAATGCTATTACTGATATAGGTATGACATGTTTTAATAAAATGTTATTTCCAACATGTTTATTCTTTTTTAGAAAATGGATTGGGCCAGCCCATCGGCACAGTGGTTGGATTTCCACTTGCGATGCCAGTGACCTGGGTTCAGGAATGGACCCAGGTCATCAGAGGTCCAGCTGGGGGAGAAGGATTGAGCAACCTATGGACAGCTCTCCTTCTCTGAGGGGAGGGTTGGGTGCATGCTTGGTGCATTGGGGACTCCTGGCAGAGGCCGTGAGTTCTGACACAGCCGGCATCGGTCTGATCCAGGAGGTGGGGCAGTTGCTGGACATAATTGCACATCCCTGCCTCCCAGAAAAAACACAAAAAAGTGCTGCCCATTCATCTCTGTGAAGCCCTGCCCTGGGCTTCAATTAGTCTCCTGAGCTGGGCTCCCCCGACTCGTCCTAGTTTTGCAGCACCGGTTGGGGAACAGTGCCGCAACCATACCCTCTGGGGGGCAAGCCAGGGGTGACTGAAGGAGTCACCAGCAATATGGGAGGTGGAAGCCGAGGGCACCATGACCAGGGCTAAAAATGCAGATGACCGGTGCAGCAACATAAATATAAAATTTAAAAAAAAAAAAAGTTGGAGAAATCCTGGCAGCTGATTGGCTATGATTGCCAACCAGCTGGTCAGGTATCAGGCAACAGAGACCAGGAAATAATGAGTCCCACTCTCTATTGCCTGACTTCCTTCTTAGATCACTGTGCTCACAGAATTCTTAAATGTGAACCACTGCCATTTGTTTTTCTTGCTTACCAAGCAAGATTCACAGTGATCCCTGTCAGGCACCCTACCCTCCCTCCAACCCCGTCTCATTCATTTTACATTTAAAAAAATTCATAACATTTCTGACTCAAATAAAATCCATTTGTACAATCCTCTTTATAGCTATCGCTGGCACTGCTACTGATGTCCCACTTGACGATGCTCAAATCCAGCCCAGAACCATGCTAACTCAGGACAGAGTGGTCACAGCTGTAAATATAAATGATCGCAATGCACTTGCCAATAACATTGCTGGTTTGAGCTCTACATAATGTTCTGCCTATGGTATGGTGAAAAAACAAAAAACAAAACTAGTATGCCACTCTTGGAAGGGGGAAGCAGACCATTAGCAATGAATCTTGCTGCTCTGACCCCCATACTTCCGGTTCATGCGGTCAGCTTCATGAAGTGAATTCAGGATCCTGGTAAAGACTTAGTAAATCTGATTGTTAGCAACTTAATGTTGTCTGCCTGGCTTTGTTACAGCTCTCATATATTCATTTACCAGGCCTCTCTATGTTCAGCTCATACTGACACATTTGGCTTGCCTTACTGCATGCAGTTACAGTGGCAAAGCAAGACACAAACAGAGAAAAAAATCTACTTTCTGCCACAGACAGTGGCATTTCAGGAGAACTACATAAATCACTAACAGTGCAGTCTTGCAGAGTGCTGTCATGTGAACAGTATACCTAAAAGAGCAGCACACAGTTCATATTTTACCAAATATTGATCTCCTATAGCAAAGCTGGGGGGTGGCAAAGAAAACAGGTACTGAAGCACATGAAAGACACACAAATATGTGTATTCATAATGGAAGCACCCTCTACTGGCAGCTGTACCAGTAGAAGGACTACTTTTAGAACAAAATACATTTCTTTTGATTTATACTTGTTTTTAAGTAAATTTGTGACATTTTAAATTATTTCATTAAAATGTCACAAATAACCCATTTTCTAAGCACAATAATACCCTCCAGGGTGGGTGGTATTTGGCAATACCGGACAATCCAGTGCCTATAGGGCCCTCCGCCTGCGGCACCAGGCCTCATTATGCCCCTGGGCAGTCTGGTATTGCCCAATACTGCCCTCCCTGTCAGGTATTATTGCTTACATAAACAGACCCTCACCCCCACTCCAAAATGGGTCTTATAGTAAGAAAGAAACAGTTGTGCATTGACATAAAAAGCTTGTCACCTGCTGAACAAGTGCTGTCACTTGAGTCACTCCATAAAATCATAACATTCTTTGCACCAACAATTGAACATTACTTCTATGATGGTATGGAAGTGAGGTATGAACAAATTAGTAATAATGTTAGATATATAATCAAAATGAAAATGGTATGCAACAAATTAGTTTAATGTATTTTTAAAGCAATGTATTTGAATGTTAAGTATTAATATGACCATAAGTTAACTGGCAATGGCACTTGCTGATCTACAGGTACATGAATGGAGTCCATCACAAGCAAGCAAGAAGTGGGGGTAGTTCAGTGTGAGTGGCTCTGTGAGTATAGGCTGCACCAGCTGTGTGTAGCAGCCACGTGTTGTTTGTGAATAGCAAAGAAAAATGGTCCATTCTGTGATGTTATTAGTGAGAGGCTGATTAGAAGGGTTGGCATGGTTGTTGAATTCTATTTTTAAGCTGAGTCATCTGGTAGTGGCAAAGTCAGATGATTACCCTTCTATGTAAATTTCGGACCCATTAGGTCTTGGGTTGGTCTGGTTGGACTCCAGTTTGGGAACAAGTTGAGGTATTCCAAGGCCAGGGCTTTTTCAATGACATACAGTTGTCAGATATATTAGCATCATACCCTATTGCTGTAACTGTTGTACCTGTTATACCTCCACTGTACTCTCCCGGGTCGTTCCTGAAAATAGGCATATAACTTGTCTAGTGTACCTACCCGGTTAACAAAAACTAAATAAAATAAAATCATCAACGTAGCAATCAATATATCAGCATAGTGTGACTACTCGAAAATGTATTTTAAACTGGAACAGCATGGGTGATCACAGTGCAAACTTCCCTGCACTGCATTGCCACTGTCCCTCGACCCTGTCAGTAAAGGACCATCACATGGTCCAGAGGGAAGTGCAGACTCCATGCCCATTAAGTACTTTTCCTCTCATGTGTGACTGCCAATAATGGCACAGATTAGTGTTATACTGTGTGATTGTGTTCCACATGTGTTTTAAAAAGAGATCACTTTGCAACCACCCCCAACTCTGGACATTGAAAACGTTTTTTTCTCCTTGTTCTGGTGGTATTATATCATTGACATGTAAGAGGGGCTCTGTTTATCCTGTCCACCAATTGGCATGCACGATCACCTAAGAACATTGTGTTGGCACACTGTTCAGGGCCAGATTAAGGCAACCTGGGGCCCCTACATCAGAGAGAAATATGGGACCCCTCCCACCGCAACCATGACCTTCACCATGACTGTGCCCCTTTGCTGTGACTGCACCTCTCGGCCATTGCATATCAATTACTGAAATTTGAAGAAAAATAGAATCATAGTAAAATAGAAGTTGGCAGAGAAGGACCTCTTAGCCCACCTAGTCTGCCCTATTTTCCCTACCTACTGTGCCACCTCAGATCCTACTCACTTTTTGGTCTTCACCCCTCCACCTTATTTCTAAGGTCCCCTTTGTGTCTTTCCCATGCATGCTTGAATCCTGTTACCATTTTAGCACCCACCACCTCCACGGAGAGGCTGTTACAAGCATCCACCACCCTTTCTGTGAAGAAGTGTTTCCTCACATCTCCTTTGAGTCTCCCCCCTCCAGTTTCATAGCATGACCCCTTGTCCTTGAGCATCTTTTTCAATGTAATATGTATTTATTTATTTATTTAAGATCACATAGGAATTACAACCCTTTGAGTCATGGACTCATTTCCAAAGGCTCCACGTCAAGTACAGAGTAAATACAGATTATTACAGGCAAACAGTTAGGTCAGTAATTACAAGTGTACATTATGCACAAGAAGATACAGTACAATACAGAGGTTGGTAACAGATTGGTGCCAGTAAGGCACAGAAGATTCTGATGCGTTGCAGCATGAAGCTGTCCTGGGGAGACATTATCAGTACAGTCCTATACAAGTAGTAGCTAAAGAACAGCAGTAGATAACACATAAGCATGGTAATTAAGCAATAATGCATGACAGGATATGTGTTGTGCTGGGATAACGTCATGCCTGGGGTGATTAGGCATGAGGCTGCAGTCTAAGTGCGACTAATCACCCCAGAAGTGACATTATCCCAGCACAACACACACCCTGGAGTGCATTGCTGCTATTATGCAATGGCTTGTTTATAAAATAAACCAAAAGAAGTACATTTCAAGTTTGTTTTTTTCATTTTTGTTAAGTGGGTAGGAATACATTATTAAAGGAATAATGCTTGACAGGGTGGGTATTATGCTTGGATAACATCCCATCTTGGGTGGTTGGGCCCAAGGCCACCAGCCGAGGGCGTCCAACACCCGAGAAGGGATGTTATCCCAGCATAACACCCACCCTGGAGGGCATTATTCATATTATACAATGGCTTGTTGTTTTATAATAAAAAAAATATTTGAAAGAATATTTTTGTTAGTGTGTAAAAATATTTGTGTTTCTAAAGAGAAGTAAGAGAGCATCATCCTACTAATCATCCAAATCATCCAAATCCATAAACAGTCAGCAAGGATGTTATGCAAGGATGTTAACATCCCTGCTGTGACAGCCAACTGACCAATCAGAAGCCAGGATTCTTTCTTGCCATTGTATAACAAAAAATAGTGCCTAGTTATTGTTTCAACCAGTGGGTAGAGATGTGTTTTTAATGTGGCTGTGTTCTCTACATAGGAGAATGCTTGTAGTGTTAAGAGGCCCTATCGTTCCCTCCTTAGGTCTTTTTTTTTTGCTGTTCTGTTTCCCTGTATTTGTGTTTCCTGACTCTTCAAGCTGGCATTGATTTAAAAATTGACTTGAAGACCGAGCGACTGTTAAGAGCTGTGCGGTGACTATTTAAAAGACACACTTGCTTGTTCACTTGCTCGGTCTGGAATGAGTGGGAGCATGATGTTTCACTGTCCTAGTAGGTAGGTGGTACAGTTTTTTATTTCTACATGGTGGGGTTGGGGGAAAAAACAAAATTAAATGAGATTTACTGGAAAAGTGAGTATTATGAGAAGTGGCACGCGGTAACTAAAAGACGCTTTTGCTCACTCTTGCATGCTCTCTTGGTGCAGTCTGAAATGAGAAGGATCGGGATGCTTCACTGTTTCTTTTTTTTTTTTGGTAGAGAGAAACTTTTTATTTTTATTTTTTTACTTAAATGAATCACAGTGTTGTTTTACTGTGTCCTTTTTTTTGGGGTAGAATATGAAGTGAAGGAGATTGTGGTGTCAGCGAGGGTGATAGTGGGGCAACCAGTCACAGTCGTGGAATGATTCTTTTTTTTTTTTTTTTTTTACATTTGATGTGGTCATTTGTGTGCTGGGAGTAGACCTGTGATGTTGTACTGGGATAACATCATGGGTCCAGTCCCAGACTGACCAATCAGAGGCAAGCATTCTTTCTTGTCATTGTATAATATACTGCAACCTTCATGTACCTTGTTAATATCTGTAAGGCATTTGAACATTTCTAGCATGCCCTTCCTTTCCCTCCTTTCCTCTAGAGAGCACATATTTAATTCCTTGAGTCTTTCCTCACAGGGCTTCTGATGCAGGCTCTGTACCATTTTGCTGCCCTCTTCTGTACTGCCTCCACCCTATCTATGTCCTTCTGGAGATGGGGCCTCCCAAACTGGACACAGTACTCGAGGTGGTGCCTCACCATCAATCTATACAGTGATAACACTACCTCCATCTTTCTGCTGGTCATACCCCTCCCTACAGTATGTTCTTACTGTCCCTCAAAAATGGCATAAAACATAAATAACTTAACTAAAGTACTTTGCAATTAATTAAACTAATATTATCAGTATGGAAAAGTAACAGTAGTCTGAGTTTTGATCATTTAGAGAACACAATTATTAATTGGCCAGGTAAAACATTTTTGGATGTGAATTGTCATGATGTGCACTTCTCTACCCCCCAAACACACATGAATGTGCTTGCAGTCTGGGTGTTATAATTTTGTCCTGTCAGGTAAGGTCCAGAACAGTGTAGCACTCTATGGTAACCCCTTGTGCCATAGAACTACAAATTGTGCTGTGACTTTGAATACAAAATAAATGTTTTGAAATTTCATCTACAGTTTGAATGTTTTCAACTGCTACTGCAGAGTGCTACACTGTTCTAGAACTTGTTAAGCATTTGGTCTGGCCGCCTATTTGTGTGTTCACCACCTTATCCCGGCAGGTCGCAGCAGCTGCTTCTTTGGACTTTGTTCTGTCAGGTATTATGAACCAGGATGTGGGGTTTTTGTGGGGTGGGATAAAGATCCATCTCTAAAAGAGGCTAGGTCCTCAAGTGGTGTAGGAATTACATTGGTAGTTTACTATAGGAGTCATGAACTTTAGAGAATATATTTCAAAGTGAGTAATTGTTGGAAGAAATCATTACCAGGATCAACAATTTCTGTTATTGATAAGTAAGCCAGGATAAATAATTGGCAAGATTTATTGATGGGATCCTGGAAATATGTTCTTTTTTATTCACCCTGGAAACAGAGCTATATCAAGGCCAGGATTTCAATGAGTGACATGAGGGAATTAAAAAAGAAAAATAGTACAATTTTTAATTGTACCACTGAAATGCATTGTATATTTCTTAATCTTAGGAAAGATATTAAATATAAAGCACACCCAATGAATTGTTCTGTTAATCTATTATATTTACGAGTAAGACTTGATTCTAAGTGGGGATTGTAAATGGGGTTGGGAGACAAAGCAAAGGAAATGGCCCTGTTCACACCTTAAAGGTCAGCTTGGCCAGGGCCCCTTAAATATCATCTGCACTTAACAGCTAATCATGGAGGTGAGAGTCAATTCACAGTTCATCCCCAGTCTTGCTCAGATTACTCAGTGGCTGAGTGCTTTACAAAACAAAAAAAACTGCAGATCAAGAGAAAAGAAGAATATATAATAGTAAATATATGTTAGGGATTGCTGGGGGCTCCCTGGCAGGATGGGACCCTAGGCCTGTGCCTTTGTTGCCTATGTCTTAATCCGCACCTGGCACTGTTTTGTACTATTTTCTGAATTGTGATGCTACAGCTTATGATTAATTTTTCTTTATTCTGTTCATTGAGTTTGGTCTGCTTTTACATGCCCTAATAATTATCCCTCACTGTTCATGGTACAAATTCTCTTGACAATGTCAATTTATAATGCTTGCATGCATTATTTTATAATGTATTGTCTTGTGATAATTTTTCAATAAACAGTGTAATGACAAAAAGAGATAACAATACAGCTGATAGAACACAGCACTTATGATCAGTCAGAAATCTTATAAATGTACAGTATATTACCCTTTCATTATCAGTAATGTGTTTTCCATGACAAGTTAAGAGATAATATAATATTAATAATCCATTTTAGAAACATCATTTCTTTTTCTTATTCCTACCTTTTCCACATAGATTAATGATAGCTGCCTTACATTTTATCAAAAAGTCATCCAGATCTCAGGCTGTCACATGAGCAGGGAAAACAAAATGGTAAGCTTTGTTTCCTAAATCAAGACCTGATACACCTGACATTAAACAAATCAAAGTCTAAGCAACACATGGTATGAATAGAAGTATATTATAGTTTATGGGCTGTCAATATAGCCTAGAGGTTAGAGTAATGAGCTGTGAATGAGCGTGGTACATCCAGTAGACCTGGGTTTGATTGCCACAACCTCCAACTCCATACTGTGTGATTGAGCAAGTCACTAAACCACCGTAGTGCTCCTGGGTCACCCCTCAAAACAGGCACTTGTGCCAAATGGGCCTTACACAGTTACCAAAAGAATAAAATAAAAAATAAATAAATGAAAATATTTAAGAAAGAATAGCATGGACACATGTTTCATTAATATTCACGTTATCACTCTCTAGGGTTGAAATGTAGCATGGGGCTTAGTTAATTGAAACACATAACCAAATGGTGAATATCTGACATAAACCTAAACACTGTGTGTTCTGCAGACATTGATCTTATGGCAATAACAGAATCATGGTGTACCAGCAGCCACATCTAAGATGTATCAATACCAGAATATATAATGTTTGATAAGGATATGGCAGGAAGAAAATGGATGTGGTTTGTTTTAGAGATGTGGCAAAGTTTTACTTCGATCGTGAAGTTCTGGCAAAATCACCAATTTTGACTTCATGAAGCACTTCATGAAGGTGGCCATTTTTTGGCAACTTCAACTTCAAATAAACATTGCTGGCACTTTACATATAATGTCACCTTAGACCTTGCTTTATGGTGAATTCAGGCAAAGTTTCCTCAGAAAGAGAAGCAAGTGTCTGTATATCACATGCAACAGTTCCTGAAGGTCACGTGATACAGCTAATGTATTTCAGTTTAACTTTGCAGTCTTTGTGAGTGGAAGGGAACAGATCTTCTGCTTTTTTAGCCTTGAGATTAGTGATGTGCGATGTTGGAAAACTTCTCTCCACAGATTAATTTGTGAATTTGCCTCATTTCATGAAGATAATCCACTGTGTGAAGTCCAAATTAGCAGAAAACTGATAACTCTATGAAATGTGAAGTTGCCAACTCCACTAGTGGAGTTTGGTGCAGAGGACAAGTTTGCAATGTACTATGGGGTTGGAGGTCACATGTGGCTGAAACAAGTTACATGCCAGACTGTCTTCAGTGCAATGTTCTGAAGACAGTGTAGGAGAGAAGTCTGTGTGTGCTTGTCTGAGGAAAAAGCTTTTGCAATCCATCTGAAAATTGAGATTTTTGAATCCAAATTGCTCATAAATTGTTCTAGAGAGTATTGTGCTGCCAGATGTGTGTTATTTTGTTTATTTTTTGGGTGATTATTTACTTTAAAACAGGGTTTCTGTTTTGTCAGTCTGAAGCAGTGGGGAGGGTAGGGTACTCTAAGCAAGGCAGGCCAGAAAGATGCAGAGCCTTTTTGCCTAAGCAGATTTGTGTTATATTTTGGTTTTCTCCCTCTTTCTTGTTCATCATTTTTGCTCTGTAGTGAGTAATTTCTTATTTTTATTTCTGTGGTTTACTTTGGTGTGTTTCAGTAAAGTATTTTGTTAGTGTCTTTCTATAGTATTTTTGGTAATCTTTCAGTTATATTTTTCTTAAAATGACGGTGTCCTGTCACTTTTTTGTTATACTTAATATTAAATTTGCCCTGTTATCCCTGTTCTGTTAAAAAAAACAGACAAAAGCAAAAAAAAGAAAATTGTTTGTTGTTTTTAGTTGTAGTTTTTATTCTCTAGGGTGAGGTGTTTGTCTGCTGTGGGTAGTTAATAACTTGTTTAACCCATTTACCCCTACTGTGTGTCATGTTAGTCCCTGTGGTGTTTTATTTTTTCCGATTACACTGCTGATCCCTGATTCCCTAGGGGAAGGTGTTGTCTGCTCCTGATACTTATTTCTACTGCAGGCTTTTTCTATATTTTGTAATTTTTCATCCCAAATCAAGTTACAATTAGCATATACGAATGACCAGGAAGAGACACTTGATGAAAGGGAGAGTGCCGGGGAGGCAACAAAGAAGTGTTCAAAATCTGTGAGCAAAATAGCACTGCTGTAAAAAAAAAAAAAAAAACAACTATGTCTGTGGCAGTATGTTCTATGGGCTCTCGGGCTGGTAGTAGTGAAGCAGTAGTTGGCGGTGGTGGCATTAGTATAGCCAAATGCTTCTCTGCCACATCTGTGGCAGCCAAGCAGGTTGAAGATGACAAGAGAAGCAACAGTAAACATGAAACAGTGGTGGAGGAGAAGGTTGCTGGTGTCCCCGTGGCCGCTGCTGCTGGTGGTGCTCAACTTGACAGTGTGAGCCTGTGTCAGTGGCTGAGGTGGGAGATCTGGAAAATGTATGTCACACTCAGACTCCTGATGATGAGAGGGTCAGAGAGCCTAGAGACAGTGATGATGAAGAGGACAGGCCTGTGGAGGAGGAGGACAGCAGTGGCTGTGCTGATATGTTGGATCCCCTATGGGGGCCTGAAGAGAAAAAGCATAAGGGTGGTGCTGCAGATGATGCAGGGGACTTTGTTTGCAGTGATCCAACTACCAAAGTCTATTATTATTATTATTATTCAAATTATGAAATCATCCTAAAAAAACACAAATTTCTACCCCTTCTACTCAGCAGTCCCACTCCTACCACCGTGGTAAATCAAGAGTTATAAAATCCTTAGTTTGGGATTTTTATATACTTGAACCAGCTGATGAGACAGTGACTATCTGTCAGCTGTGTCAAGCATGAGTTAATAGGGGAAAGGACAGCCAGCTAGATACTGGTGGGCAACACACAAACACACCTGAAAAACAAACACCTGTTACTCTGACATCAACACCAAAACGAAGCCAGTGCAGGTGGTCCCTATCCCTCATCATCATCATTAGTCAAGGCAAACAGAAGTGACAGGGCAATAGACCAGGGAGACAGAGGGGTGAGTGAGGAGGACTACAGAGAGGAGGAGGAGGAATATGGGAGTCTGCTTAGTAGTGGGCATAGCAGCAGTGGTGGGTTGAGTAGTACCACCCAGATTCAGAAAAGCACAATAATGCCAATGCAGAAAAAAAACAAAATCACTGGTGTCATTCGGAGCAGCACATATGGATCCCCAAAAGTCATGTGTACTAAAGTGCTTGTACCAAAATGTGGCCTACTTTCTTTTTCTGGAACATTTGCACTGCTGTTGTGCAGTGAATTGCAGGAAGGTCAGCCTAAGCTGGTCCGGTGACATTGAGAGTTAAAGCATTGGATGCCACACCTCACACCATGCCAGTGACCTGGGTTCATTAATGAACTTGTGTCGTCGGAGTGCTGGTACGGGGGGAGGAGATGGAGCAGGATTGAGCTGTCTAACACCAGCTGTCCTCTCAAGGGGTGGATGTTGCCTCCCCCCATAGGTCTACTGCTATGCTGTGGAGGTCCAGTGACAGCGCAGGCGGGAGGGAGTGGCAAGTCAGGAGGGTGCCTCAGAATGCAGTGTGTGCATGCACGCTCAGGGAAGGGGGCGGACAAAAATGGAGAAAAACACCAGATAAAAACATATTAGAAAAACCAGCCTAAGGCAGGGGGAGGAGGGGGGAGTGAGACACAAAGCAACATGTAGCTGTAGTAGTTGAGAACAATTTTGGTGATAGTGTAAGGACTGTGCCATTGCACACGAAAGACAAGAAAAGTAGAAATCAGATTTTTTCTTTTGAATGGAGGAGAACAGCAGAATTTCAGTAGATAGAATAAAGCGGTAGCAGAAATCAAGAAATACAGACAGAAATAAAGATGGATGAACAATTTTTTTTCCTTTTAAGTTTTAAATGTTTTTTTCCTTTTAAGGGTATTACAGCACAGCAGTAACAGAGATAAAGAAATACAGACAGACAGAGAGAAAGAAGGATATAGGAACAGTTTTTTGTCTTTTTAAGTTCATGATTTATTTATTTATTTTTTCCATTTTTAGGGTTTCTGTTTTTTTTACCTCCTCCGACACTCCAACGCCCCCCTCTCCTTCGGGCTTCCTAGTGCTGCTACTGCCCCAGCTATCCTCTTCCCGAGCTCTCTCCTACCACAGATCTGCAGCCAACTCCCCGGGTGTCCCAGCATATCCCTTCGCCGGGTGGGTCCTCCTTCTCCAAGGGGGAAGGCACCAGGGGCAGGGAAAACCCAGTGCACTCTATTTTACTGATCCAGGGTGCTGCTGTGAAGGAGTAAGCTCCTGGAGGTTCAGGCAGCGTAGAGCACAGAAGCCGTCATCTGGCGGCCACCGAAGTTGTTTTTCCACTTTTCTAGTTGTCCTTCCTGCGCCGCTTGTAGTACTCGGTCTCCACAGGGCCACTACAAAGAGGCTCCCCACCAACCACCCCAGGAGAGGAGATGAAAGGAGAGCAGTCCTCTGGATGCTCAATCCTCTCCTTCCCCTGCCAGCCCCCTGGCGTCCAAAGTCCGTTCCTGAACCCGGGTCGCCGGCATGGTTCGAGGTGTGGCGTCCAGTGCTTCAACACTCTGCACCACCGGGCTGGCCCATTTAGGGTTTAAAACAGAGTAACAGAGAAAGGCAAAATAAAATGTATGGGTTGGAGGGCTATGGACTGGTGACAGAGGGTGCACAGCCACTTCTCAGTTAGGTCAAACCCTCCAAAATCATTTATTGATTATGCAGCACAATGATCAGCAGCTCCTTCATCCCTGCAACTTATTTATTTATTTATTAGCGTTTGATGAACGGTTAAGTGCATACAGTCTTACAAACAATTCAAGGTAGCATACATTCAATCCTTGACAGCTTACAACAGATTTCCATGAAGGGATGGTTATAAATTATACATACAAGCAGAAACCATCCACGCAGGAATGAAAAATCAGTGAGGACAAGCCTGGTGATTCACAAGGAGTCCAGAGAGGCAGTATGTCAAGGTAACTAGAAAAGCAAGAGCAGAAGGCCACGCAATGTTAGTCACCATCTCAAGTATCAAGTGCATAAAGGTGAGAAAAAAGTGCAGACTTAAACTTGCTGACTTAAACTTGTCGGGAGAGCTCCCTCACCTCCCTGAGGAGCTGTTCTACTTCTACACAGGTGAATGTGGGAGAAGGATCTGAGGCTGATCTCTCAGGTGCTCCCTGCTGCAGCACCCAAGTCTGACTATAGGCCCGTCTCCCAGTCCCCTCCATTTCCCACCCCTGCACATGCACACTATGTTCTGTCTCTTGCCTGTGCCTGGCAGAGAAGAACCATTAGGGGTGGCAGCACCTCCATACCTCTCACAAACTTTCTTTTGCAGTGCCTCCCTCTATGGTGCAAGTGCTGCCCATCCATCCCCATATGGCTCTCTGTTTTCCTTGCCAAACAACATTGTGACACAGTTTGCAGGTCACTGCACTGTTGTTGGTGGGGTCAACATAAAAAAGTCCCTCACAAGGGACTTTGGCAGCTGCCGATGAGCGGAGGAACAAGATGGTCCTGACTTTAGCAAGACATTTGACACAGTCCTACACAAAAGATTAATAAACAAGTTGGCCAGCCTGGGAGTGGGTCCCAGAATGGTAACCTGGGTAAAACATTGGCTTGACAACAGGACGCAGAGGGTAATAGTAAATGGAGTCCACTCCAATGAAAGGGGGGTTACTAGTGGGGTACCGCAGGGTTCAGTACAGGGACCAGTCCTCTTTAATATCTTTATAGGTGACATTGCAGAGAGACTGGAAGGAAAAGTATGCCTCTTTGCAGATGACACAAAGATCTGCAACAGGGTTGATACACAAGTGGGGCAGAAAGGATCAAAAGTATGGCAGCTTAGATTCAATGCAAAGAAATGCAAAGTAATGCACATGGGAAACAAAAACCCAAGGAAAGAGTACACAGTGGATGGGGGAAGTACTACCAACAACAAAAATTGAAAGAGACCTGGGGGTAGTTACATCAGATGACCTAAAGGTATGCAAGCAATGTGAGAAGGCAGTTAGGAGGGCTGGAGGGGATACTCAAATGCATAAGGAGAGGTATCACCAGTAGAAAACAGGAAAATTTTATCCATCTGTACAGACAGTTGGTAAGACCCCATCTGGAGTACTGCATGCAGTTCTGGAGACCAGTTTACAGTACCTACGCTGAATTCGACAACACTGTTGTTGAAGTTTGGCATAGTGAGATCCCAAATGTCAATAGGTAAAATTTCGCCTGTTTGACACTGAAGCGTTTCTCTCGAGGGGCTGTGCCCCTGAAACCCCCTTCTAAAAGACTATCAACTCCTAGTCAGAGTTGACTTGAAGGGGGGCCAACACATGGCAAAAGGGCAAAATGTCACCCTCAGATCCCCACCGTGACAATTTCAAAACCTGTTAAAATTGATGCTGTGGGGGATTTAATCGTAAATGTTTCAATGTGCAGTTAACACACCCTGGAGACCACATCTCTGCAAGGACATAGGCAGGATGAAGGCAGTCCAGAAGAGGGCAACTAAAAGGGTGCAGGGTCTGCACCAGGGTGTGCTGACCAAACAGTGAAACTCGGATGGCAAAATCCCTCACAGCGACAATATCGACAGGTTTTGAGATTATCACTGTGAAGAAACCCAAGGGCAAAATTTCACCTTTTCGCCATCTTTCACCCCCCCTTTCAAATCAGCTCCAACTTGGAGTTATTTTACAAGAGGGCGTGTTCTTGAGAGAAACACACCAATGTTGGACAAGCAAAATTTCACCTGTCAACATTGGGGATCTCGCCATGCCGAACTTCAACAACACTGTTGTTGTTTCGGCATGGTAGAACCCACTCTTATAACTGTAACAATTGTATTGGCCATGATATTACCATACAAACCAAACCAGTGGCATGTAAAGTTTGGAAAACTTCAATTTGCAATTACTTCACAATCTCCCACAACTTTGCAAAGTTATTTGCACTTTGCAAAGACAAACTTTGAAGTATTGGCATCTTTGGGAAGTTGCAGATTTACAACTTCACTGGTGATGTTCACTGGGCTTCGCAAAATGCCAGTCATTCAGTGCTGTGGCTGTCCCAAGTCCAGCTACAGGTCCCACTTCAATCATCACTGCTTCACACAGATAACTGTGCACCTCGTCATCACTTGCTGTGGTGCCCCGCCTGTGGCAGAGAAGGACCACTAGGAGAGGTATTGACTCCACCCCTCTCAGTCACCTTCTTGTATTCCTCCCACTCACAGTGGTGTCTTTCTTTAAGGTGGGTGTGCTGCCCACCAGTGCCAAATTGGCTGTTCCGTTTACCATGCCAAACAACTTTCTGGCACAGTTTGTTTTCTATCAGGGGGGCTGTGCCCCTGAAACCTCAACATGGGGGCTGCACCCCCAAACCCCCCTTCTTTGGATATCTAACTCTGAGTTGGAATTGGAAGTGGGGGGATGAAAGGGCACAATCTCTGGTCCCTCACAGCAACAATCTCGAAAACCTGTCTAGATTGTCACTGTGAGGGGTTTCATCATCCCGGAGTCATCCGTTCAGCATACTGTAAGGGTGGTCTCACATGCATTCTTAGGGTATGATAACTGCAAACCAAAGATGAGTAGTTCTGATACCCTAAAAATGTAGTTGAGACCACTCTCACAACTGTAAAAGTGGTCTCAGAAGTGGTATCAATATATTATTAATTGAGCTCAATCAATAATAGATAATGTTTTTAAGAATAACTTACTTGAACATGCTCATTTCCAGGGAAGTTGTGGGTGTTACACTCTTCACAGAATAACAGTGTGTCATGCACAGATTAAGAGAGTTCTCGGATTGGTCAGGAGAGCTTCCTCAATCTCTAATGTATGTAAGGTGACATACTGAGTAAAAAGAGACCAGGAAGGGTGGACTATGCAGCAGGGCTGTGCCAACACCTTTTTCCAAATATTTGGCCCGAATATTCATATTCGGCAGCCAAATATTCAGGTATTCCAGGATTCATATTCGGAGTCCATTAAAAATAAAAACAATAATCCCCTCTTTCTCAGCCCAAAGAACAGTTAAATGTTACCTCATCCCCCACACTCTATCAGCAGTCCAATCCAACTCTCCCCTCCCCATCACCCACAATTTGTTTTATTTAATTATAACATTTTAAATAAATCCCTCAATGGACAACTGGCATAACCCACCCACCTCCACAGTCAGCTGCCATCATTCTAACTGTATCACTCCTTTCGTAAAAAACAAAATAAAAGAAAGTCAGTTTTGTCCCTCACCCCTGCCCCACCTTGGCAGCACCCTGCCCCCCCAACACCTGATTCTTGATAGGAAAAGGCGACTGGCACAAACCAGCCTCCTCCATGGTCAGCCACATCTCCTGACTAGTTTTATTGCAAAAATAATTATGTCCCCCCAACCCCTCCACCCTGGCAGCACTGTACTCCCACCCGCCACCCCAACACCCAATTCTTGCTTGTAGAAGGTGACCGGCAGAAACCCACTCTCCTCCACAGCCAGCTGCCACTCATGAATGAAAGTGCTCATGCTCTCTCTGTATAGTAAAGGGTTTTACAGTTTACCTATGCCAACGCAACAACACTGTTGTTGACGTTTGGCATAGAGACATCCTCGATGTAGACAGGCAAAATTTCACCTGTCAGACATTGGTCTGTTTTTCTATCAGGGGGCTGCACCCCTGAACCCCCCATGTGGGGGACTGTGCATGCCAGGCCCCCTTCTAAAGATTGTTAACTCTGAGTCAGAGTTAACAGGAAGGGGGTGTGAAACATGGCGAAAGGGTGTAATTTCGCTGGCAGGTTCCCCACAGCGACATGTTTGAAACTTGTCAAAAATGTTGCTGTGGGGGATTTATGCTGATGGGATTTTGCTTTTGTGTTGGTACATCGAGTTTTACTATACAGATAGTCCATGAGCACTTTCATTCATGAGAGGTGTCTGGCCATGGAGTATGGCGGGTTTTTGCTGGATGCCTTCACTTAACAAGAATTGGGTGCTGGGGGTGTGGAGGATGGAAGTAGGGTGCTGCCAATGTGTGTGGGGGTATAACTGATATATTTTTTTAAATGAGTACAAGTTTTCATTCATGAGAGGCAACCAGCCATAGAGGAGGGTCTGTTTGTGCCTGGCACCCACCGTCCTCAGACCTGAGCACAACAACGCTATGTTTATCCTGAGTTTGTCCAGGTTGCCTCCTCCTAGCAAGAATTAGGTGTTGAGGTGGTTGAAGGTGGGAGTAGGGTGCTGCCAGTGTTGGGAGTTGGGGTGGCATAACAATCCACATTTTTGACAAAACGAGCATGAACTTTTATTCATGAAAGGCATCCAGTCATGGTGGAGGGCGGGTTTGTGCCTGTTGCCATCTCCTATCCAGAATCAGGTGTTGGTGAGGGTGAACAGTGGGAACTGGGTGCTGCAAGGGTGGGAAGACAAAACTGATTTTCTTTTTTTTTACAAAAGGAGCTATGCAATTAGAAAGATCACAGCAGGTCGTGGAGGTGGGTGCATTGTGCCAGTCGTCCATGATGGGATTTAACATTTTATAAAATTAAATACAAAAAATTGTTGGTGCTGGGGGGAGGAGGGGGATGGATTGACTGCCTATAGAGGGTGGGGGAAGGGTTACATTTTTCTGTTTTTTGGGGGCTGGGAAGGATGGGGAGGGTCTTTTTTTAGGTGACTAAATACTCTTTTCCAAATATGAATAAACCTCTGTTTGGTAAGGGCTTCCAAATATTCAGGAGCCCTACTATTCATGGCATTCAGGAAATAATACTCCGCCCCTGCACAGCTCTGCTATGCAGATGAATACCAAAAAAGGTAAAATTATAAATGAGTATTTTTGCTCGATCTTTGCAGTGGATGTGTGATGGTATGGACTGACACCCATCAAGAGGCACCATGGGGAACTGGGAGTGTATACAAATCCATCTTCAGAAGGCACAGTCCATGATTAGGCAGTAGGCATGGCTAGAAAGATGCAGGAGTACATATGAAGAGGGATTTCTAGTAGGAGAAAATAAGTGGTTTTACAACTGTAGTGCTCACTGGTGAGATGCTCACACAGAGTTCTGTGTGCAGATCTAGAGGCCACACCTCAGCAAGTACACTGATGTGATGAAAGTGGTCCATATGATGGCTGTCAGAAGGATGCAAAGTAAATAAGGCTGACTAGATGGTCATACCTGTCATTATCTGCTGATACATTTTATGCTTTTATTTAAAATGAAGAGCTCATTTTAATATGGCTTGGAATTAATTCTCATCATTATTCTCTGTTATTTTTGAAAAGACATTGTTTAATATCACTTTTCTTTTGACAGCAATGATCAGGCTGAAGATATTAAACAATATAAAATAGAATAAAAAAGTATGAATTAAAATTTTAAAAATGATGTACTTCGGACTTAATATAGGGACCTGAAAAACTAGTGAGAAAATCAGATTTCTAGTTTCTCATTGAATTTTGTAGAATAAACTATAATTTTGTTACAGAGCATGTGAGTAAGTTGATCAATGAAGGGATTTCCAGGAGGAAAAACACACCTCAATTATAAACTGGATGCATCACATGGTAAAGAAGGCATGCATAAACCATCTGCTATTGCAGCTTCATTCATCAAACCAGACAAGGATCAATGGGTGACTATACATAGAACGAGGTTCAAAAAATTGGCAGGTAATAAATGATTAGTAGGATTAGGGTTAGAGGTTTGCTCATATTAATAAACTGAATAATTGGAATATATCTAACTCACAACTATAAATGTTTTGCATGTTTATTACATTTTTTACGGTCTTCAGAAAAGTGAATGTTGTTAATTAAATGTTTATTAACCATGACACAGTCATACATATATGGTTGCAGGAATGAGAAGCTGTCAAATTGTCATTTGTACATGGGCCGGATGAAAGTGTGGGAGAGTATGATGATTTCATATTTTAACAAACTCTATCAAGAGCCAACATGGCTGCAACATAATAGTAATGTGGACAGTAAGATATGTGTAAACTAGCAATGTTTGCATTAACCACTGAGCCACATAACTGCACTTTCTAATTGTTGTGATCCACACACGCACACACTCTGACTAATACATATACAAATAATGTATATGCATATATATATCAGAGTAATATAGCAGTACACTGTCTACACATATTTTTACAGATAAAAAAAATAAAATGAAGGACTGTTTTCTTCTTTTCAGGCTCTGAGGGACATCAGAGGGTGGAGGGTTGCCACTAGACAACTTGTTTAAATTAGCAATGACATGCATAAGGCTGAAACTGTTCTAGGTAGCAGGGGAATGTACACTAGCAATTTCTGCACTAACCACTGAGACACCTAACTGCTCTTTCTAATTGTTGCGATACACACACACTGACTAATACATATACACATACTGCATATGCATATATATTCCAGTATGATATAGCAGTGCACTGTCTACACACACAATGCATTGTCTCACACACACACACACACACACACACACACACACACACTAACACCCATACACTGCTTTATATGGCATTTATTTACTTATACATCTAACCCTAACTTTTACTGTATTTAGGATAAGCACTGTGTTTTCCACTAAATTCATTGTACTAATCTACAGTATGGCATGATTGGGTAAACAGTACCTTGCAGTGCTGGCAGTGCCGGCACCCACCAGAGGCCTGGAGAATTTATCTTCCAGATTGAAGTCGTATCCTTTGGAGCCAAGTATCACAATGACATCCTTAAACAGTGAAAAGGCAGCTTTATTAATCTACTGTACACATGTATAAAACAGCTCCAAAATCAGGATAAAAGCACTCACAATCTCCAAGTAACAAACAGCATTTCAGTCAGAGAGCTAAACTACTGACATGTTGCGCACAACTTGTGCCTTTTCAAAGCATGTTAGCTCTCCCTCTGGTGAATCCTTAAATAGTCAATTAAAGTAACAGTAATTAATTTACATTATAGGAGATGAGTTGAAAAGTTCTCATACTTCAACAATCTTATTCAAACATTTGAAAAAGCTTATATATAGTTTAAAATAAATAGATCAGTGCTCAATAACAATTAATTAGTGGCACCTGTCCATAATTCAGTCCATTTTTGCACACATGTTTTGTTATATTCATGGCATTCAAAACTTAAACAGCAGTGCTTCCTTGAAGTTGCTGGTGCAATATATGATTGGGTAACTCAGGTAGTGGACCAAGGAGGTCTGGTGGATGTGGCCTATCTGAACTTCAGAAAGACCTTTGACACTGTCCTCCACAGAAGGCTGATAAACTGAGCAGTCTATTGGTGGATTCTAAAATAGTTCTGTGGGCAGAGAACTGGCTGATTGGCAGGAGTCAGAGGGTTGTGGTAAAGGTTCTACAATGCCGAATTGACAACAGTGTTGTCGAAGTTCAGCATGGCAAGATCCCCAATATCAACAGGCGAAATTTCACCTGTCACACATTGTGTGTTTTTCTATCAGGGGTCTACGCCCCCTGAATCACCCTTGTGGGGGGCTGTGTCCCCCACACACCCCCTTCTATAGATATCTAGCTTTGAGTCAGAGTTGATTGGAGGGGTTGAAAGATGGCAAAAGTGTGAAATTTTGCCTTCCGGTCCCTTGCAGAAACAATCTCAAAACCTATTGAGATTATTGCTGTGAGGGATTTCACCATGCGGATTTCAATGTTCAGATGGCACACTGTGGTAAACAGGGAGTTCATTGGAGAGGAAGAAGTGACAAGAAGGATGCTGCAGTAGTTGGTGTTGGGACCAGTCCTCTTCAAGGTCTTTATTGGGGTCATTGCAGTGGGACTGGAGGGGAAGGTATGCCTCTTTGCAGAAGTTACAAAGGTGTGCAATAGGGCGGACACTCCAGGGGGTGCTGAGAGGATGAGGGAAGATCTTAGAAAATTGGAGAAATGATCTGAAGAAGGGCAGCTGGGATTCAGTGCAAAGAAGTTCAGGGTCATACACATAGGGCAGAAGAAACCACAGATAGTATGAACTAGGTAGGGAGGTACTGACAGTCACAAAGCAGGAATGGGACCTGGAAGTTATCATCTCAGAGGACCTACAGTAATAGAAAATAGGCAGTATGATAAGGCAGCTGGAAAGGCTAGCCAGATACTTGGATGCAGAGGGAAGGGTATCACAAGTAGAAAGAGGGAGGACATCTTGCCCCTGTATAAGATACTCATGAGAACACACCTGGAATACTGCATCCAGTTTTGGAGGCCCCATCAGAGAAAGAACATAGACAGGGTAGAGGTGGTGCAGTGTAGGGGAAGTAAAATGGTTGCAGGGCCTGCAGGATAAGACCTATGAGGAAAGACTAAAGGGGTTACATATGTATTCTCTGGAAGAAAGGTGGGAGGGGGGGACATGATTGAGACATACAAATACATCACTGGTATAAACAGAGTGCAGAAAGGAAGCATATTCCAAAGTAAGAGATACTCCAAGTCAAGGAGGGCAAAAAATGAAGTTAGTGGGGGAAGGATCAAGGAAAATGTGAGGAAATATTTTTTCAGAAAGGGGGAAGCATGCCTTGAAAAGCCTACCAGAGGGAGTGGTAGGGGCTAAAATGGTCACAGAATTTAAGAAGGAGTGGGATAGACACAAGGGTATCCTGGAGGCAAGGGGGTCTCCAGAGCTCAGATTGGGCATGGGGCCTCACACGAGATAGGGATTAATAGGGCAGTCTGTGTGGTGATCTAACTTCTCTCCACTCTCAGCCTGACCTCCAACTGAGCACCCACCACACCACACCCCCAGACTCCTCCACACAACCTCACTCTAATGAACAGGTCCCAGTGTAAAGATCCACTCTCCCATTAAAGACATGTCTTGTTGCTGGAACTGGGAACTGCTATACGAGAAATAAGGTAAATGCAGTTACATAAAAACTTAGAATTTAACAGCAAATAAGGATTGCCTGGCCAGGTTCAATGTATTTCCACCTGGCCTGCTTCAATGTATTTCAATGGGTTTTCAAACGCACTTACCTTATTTATCATATAGCAGTCGCGAGTTCCAGCTGCAAGATGTGTCTTCCATGGGACAGTGGTTCTTCACACTGGGATATGTTCAGGTGAGTGAGGGAGTGCTGGAGAGTCTGGGGGGTGGGAGATGGTGTGTGCTCAGTGGGAGGTCAGGCTGGAGGTGTGGGACTGCATCAGTGATGGACTTTTTTTCTGCAGATTAAAAAAAGACATTAAGAAACCATGTTCTTCTTTTCAACTCTGAGGGACATCTGGGGGGGTTGCCACTAGACACCTCATTTAAATCAGCAATAACATGCAAAAGGCTGAAACAGTTCTAGATAGCTGTGGAATACAGACTAGAAATTTTTGCACTAAGCACTGAGCCACCTATCTGCACTTTCTATTTGAAGTGATACACCCACACACGGTAACTAATACATATACACATATATATGCATATATATTCCAGTATAACATACATTATAAGTCACATTAAACTGTCCCACTAACTCACTGGTTTAGCATTTTTCAGTGAGTTGCTTAATGTGTGCACTGATCATGGCAATGAATTAATAAATGTTTCTTAACGGTTCGTTTCTAGCTGCTATTCAGTTTCAGCGTACTGTACTTTGCTGCTCTCTAGAAATTTTAATCAATGCAGTGCATGAGCAGCTATACAGAACTTGTGTGACCAGTGTACCTGTAATAACATCTGTGGCAAAATAAACTATTCATGTGCCCCAGTACGAGTAACAGTAAGATCTGTTACCTAAATTTAAAAAATATATACACCTCAATGAAGCTCAGTAACTTTCAGTAATGACATGTTACAGAATCCTGCATGACAAAAGAACTTAATTGCCATTGACTTATAATGGCCCCTGCAGTAAACTGCAGTATTCTGTGATATTCTGCCACATTTCTGTGCTTCATTCCGGCTTGACATATCTGTACTTTAGCTCAGACCAAGCACATAACCTTTGTGCTTGGCCGATCTTCCACTACCAGATGCTTCCTCTTGATGTAAACACTCATTGCATGTGTGTGAATTTCCTGAACAAGTGTAAGTGATACTTGAGGTTAAAAGTGCAGGTTCCATGTCATAATGGCGATCGCGGAAAGACTATCTCCATTAGGGCGAGTGTACATCACTGAAAATCAATTTCAGCAATGTACACTACCAGTGCACAGCAAAAGGGTGCTGGATACGTAGTTTTTTTATTTATACAGGGGGGCTGTACCCTCTGCACCCCTACGTAAGGATTTTCAACTCCAGGGGGGTGCATGTCGGGGAAGGGGGGTGCAAAACAAAACAAAAATAAAATCCCAGACCGGCATACAAAAAAGATTGCGCCCATAACCGAACCCGGCACCCCCCAACTCTAGCCTGCAACCATCCCACCATGCCACATGGCCAGCTCAGCAGCTGACCACTGCACTACACCCCACAAAACCTCCCTCTTCTTCTTCCCCTCGCTCAGTGTGCTTGCTCCCCCCACCGCACATGTATACATATAGCGACATCCTATTGCTATATTCACATATCCCCCCATCTGGTCACCCTCCCTGCCTGGTAGCCCTTTTTTAAAGTGCTCAGTCGCGGTCACTATTGTAACAGGCTACCAAAGTACATGCTGTTCAGAGCATGGGGATCTTTGTAAGAATAATGAAGAGTGTTATAAGTCTTACTACTACCACTTTGAAAAACAGGATCGTGATTCTGAGCATGCATGTCACATCCATGGCAATGTCACCCACATGCTAAGGACTACTATAGTCCCAGAGTTGTCTGGTCATTAATATCTAGTTTAGAGTGCATAGTACAAAAACAAATTTGATGAACTCAATGAGATATATTTATAAAAAAAAATGTTCATTCAACTATACTTCATGAAATAATCACTAACTTTGTTTTATATGTTATAATTGTAAATATTGTAAAGTGTTTCTCAAATATTCTTATTTTCAGCGTGCACTTTGTAATATAAAATGGAAGTAATTTAATGCTAGGGCATATGTTGAAATACTTTGGTATTGGGCATAGCTGAACGCTAATGAGCATGATTCTAGATTATAAATCTCACATTTTAGCAGTGGCCCATCTTTCTCCTATAGTAAATATGGATCAAAAATATTTGTTGAACTATTTCTGTTTTCTCTTTGTCCTGCTTATACTGTCCTATAATCATCGTCTGTATTTCAAATGTAAATCACTTATGATTCCTTTGCAGTTTTTCCCTTTGAAACCATAAAAATTGGACTTTACACTACTTCTATCATTGCATTTAATTCCTTCTTCTTCTGCCCCCTCCACATGCTCTACATTCATTGTGATTGTTCTCCAACTGATCCCTTATCTTTCCAAAATGTGAATATTTGAAGTCCCATACTCTGTGTTTGCCCTGTTGGTGGTCTTAATCTGGACCACCAGCACTATTGTTCTGAGACCACATTTGTGGTCATGTCACATTCATAGTTTGAGGTTAACTAAGTCTCTGTGACCAACACCATCTGTATGATTCCTCTCGTGACCATCCAGTGAAGTTCTGTCAATAAGTTTCTATTAAATAACATAGTCAGAGATATCATAATGGTCTTTTTATCACCATCTCTAGTGTACTGTGGCATAAGGTGTAACATTATTATCATATTCTAAACTGTAACTGTATTAAATAAAAAAAACAAGAGAATATGTAAAAGATGCAGTGATTTATTATATAAATGTATTAGTATAAATCAGATCAGTCAGCATATTTAGAACCCATACAGATTAATGTATAATCATTAAATATTGTTTGGAGTCCCAAAATTATAAGTGTAATAATTCAGTTAAATTCTTATTTGAATCCACTATAAGTTTCAGATGAAAACATCATCCTAATTCTATTAACAATGCACGAAAGGCTGACTCTCGTATTTCTTCTACCAAGAGTTCCGTATATCTGGAACATAAGTTCCAAGTAGGCCACATGACAATAACACCTTTAAAATGTTTAATAATTATTTATGCATTAATTAGATTCAATGTAATCCATATATACCAGTAATGATGTTGTAAAAATAATATAAATATGGTTAGCTGCACAGCGCAACAGTAAAACTACTCTTTACAAGGCAGAGCACTTAATTTCTGGAGCAAAATAGGAGCATAGAAAGGTCTTGCATGAGGAAGGAGGAGGTGAAGGCATATCACTTCAGCACATTGACACTAGGACAGCAAAACCCCTTACAGTGACATTTTCGAACAGTTTAGAAGTTGCTGCTGTAAGGGTCCAGCTGCCCACCAATGCCAGTTTCACTGGTGTTTCACCCCTTCACAAGCAACTCCAATTTGGAGTTGATTGTATTAGTGACAGAGGGTGCAGGGGTTGAAGTCCCCCCCCCAAAAAAAAACACCACCAGACACCGACGAGTGAAATTTCACCTGTCAATGTCAGAGATTTTGCAGTGCCGCATGTCAACAAGTTTATTGCCGATGTTGCTTGGTGGAACCAAGTGAAGGCATGGCACCCAATCTCTAACAGTAATGTAATGGATGACAGTGATGCATGACATGTGAGCCACAACGAAAGGGAAAGTGAGCATTGGGCATTGGCCATTGGGTATGCCTCAAGCAGAAGCACACATAGCATCACCATGCGCTCTGAGGTCTTTTAAATTGTTTTTTGTTTTAATTGGGTTCACCACAACATAACACAGATAGACCATCTTAGGGTAGCTGGTTCATTCCACTGGTGTGTCAAACAGACGAGGCATACTGAAGAGTCCTGGTAGGATGAAACACGTGTCTATGTCTTCTGTTGGCACCCTTTGCAAACTGTGTGAGAGGCCTTTCAGCACCATGCATTTCTGCTTAAAGTTGAACTAGCATAATATTCTGTGATGATTTGCATATGCAGCCCATGATGCCTTGCATTGTGGGGGCATGTGTGATTTTGTATTGCTTTGAAACTTGACTTCCCAGCCAAATGCTCTTTGGGGTAACCATTGCCTCAGTGCTTGCGCACTGAAGTTCTTTGTCCTTTAGCATCACCATATGCATAAATGCATGATTGCCATTTATTGAGGGAAAAATGATTTTTGGAAAAGCATCCATGATTGACATAATGATTGACCCTTTGTAGGCCACACACACTATTGTCCCAAGCACTTTAGCAGTGACTGGCAGGTGGGGAAATTTCCATGCTACCAATCAACATGGGGAGCAATCTGTGTGGTGATCTTATCAGGAAATAACAGGGAGAAGCCTGGTAAAGAGACTGACGGGAGAGAGAATAGTGCTTGACATTTTTTAATTGTAATAATGAACAAATCAAGGAGCCGATTCTGCAAATCCGGTGACAAAAGAATATGTAGTATGAGTGACACTGTAACCAAAAGTTAAATTAAAGAAAAAGTACGCCATCTTCAAACAAACTTCAGATGTAAATGCTATAATTCATAAGCTGATGTTACATCTCTAAATTAAATATCAGACTGAATAATTTATTGTTGTTATATCCATATTATTTCTATCAATAATTACTTATTACTGATTAGAAAACGTACTCTTCTAAAGATATTTAATCACCAATTGGTCCATCATGAGTAAGAAACTCCTTGAAACTAGTGGCTTCATTTTTAAAGCCTGGAGTATAACGCAAGGTGCCTGCAACAAACATAAATGATGCAAGTAGCACCTTGCATCAGAAGATGCAGCAATCACAATTTTTGAATGTGGTCTGCATTGAAAAGGAGAGGTGTTGCAACAAAGTGGAACTGCACCAGACTTGTGCCATAAAGCGGGGTGTGCCAGGTTGTGAGAGGGATTGAGCCATGGTGGGGCAGCAACATCCCTTTTTTGGTGATTTTGCAAGCCCACATGGATGCAGCAAGGGACTCCACTTAGACCAGATAGGAGGTGGTTTAAGGGACATGCGCCCTGTTCTAAACACTGTGACAACGGGGGTTGGGGTCTGAAACAGGGCTGCTAGGGGCAGAAGGGGCACTGGGGGTCAGGGAGACAGCTGGGCATGGGAGGGAGTAATTTTGCACCCAGCAGGATGTGTCTGTTTTTTTTTATTTATTCATTATTGTCTATCACCTGGTATTATTGTCCTACAGAGTACAGTACTAATGCCATGTACTCTAAATAGAAATCAGATCAAGTCCAACACATCCATGGGAGGGGGCAAGTGATATGTCTGAATATCAACTTCAGCAAATTTACATGTAACTCAGTGAACCTAAAAAACTGTTATGGAATTAGAGTTGCAGCAAAGTTTAATTTCACCTGTGAAGTTCCAGCGAAGTCAGAAATTTCAGCCTGTGAAATATTTTGCAACTTTTGAGCAGTTCGCCAAATATTTTGTGGGTGAAAAATGTTAAATTTCACCCAGAAAATGCAACATTTCTCCCACAAAATGTGGACGTTTGCCTGAGAATGGTGGAATTTTACCCGTAAACTGTGGAATTTCACCCATGAGTGGTGAAATTTCACATTTCACAGGCAAAATTTCTCATTTTGCTGACAGAATTTCACACTTCGCACATGCAGAACATTTTGTAAAATGCACAAATTTCACAAAATAGTTCACTAAGCAAATTTGCTGACTTTGTCCATCTCTATATGGTATACAGACCATAACAGTCATCTACCATGTACCTATTATTGCGGGTGCCATTTGCATATCCTCACAACCGATGGGATGGGACCATGGGGGGAGGTCAGGAACAGAAAGTGACATGGCACCAAGTTATAAAAAAATAAAAATAAAAGTAAAAAAATATGAATGTTAATACTGCCACCAAGACCTCACTTATATTTATACAAGTGGTCTCACATACATTCCTAGAGTATGAAACTATGAATTGAAGGTTGGCAGGTCTGATACCCTATGGATGTAAGTGCGACCACTCATACAACTGTAAGAGTGGTCTTGGTGGCAGTATAAATACAGTACATTTTTGATGAAGGTTAAGAAATAATTGTATTAAAATGTTAAAAAACCTGCCTTGAACATTCCTGTTTCCAGGGCAACTGCATGAGAGATACTTCACAGAACCAAAGCGTCTCACACAGAGAGGGAAAGAGAGCTATGACTGACTAGGAGCACTCACACCGTCTAAAGAAAACTAATACTCATACATTCATACACCTAGCACTCATCAACAGGTACTAGCAGATAATTCTGAATAGAGGGAACAGATTGCAAATTAGTATTGTGGCTATCAGAAGCTGTAACAATTGGTTCATATTTATGTAGTTCAACCGCAGAGAACATTTCAAGAAATCCAGCATACTGAACGTCATCATTGTACATTTTTATACCTTTGTATAAACATAAACTCACAAACAATAAAGCACTCACCACCTATAGTGAAATCAGAATACAACTCACAGTTTCCCAAAAAAAGTGTCTAGTTTATTGAGGTGCCAGTGTAAAGAAAAACACCTTGACCCATACCATAATGATAACCATATGATAGCTGGTATGTGTTGGTGGGAGCGCGGGTGCTCCAGGCCCCACGCTCCCTTCAAGCTGCCCATTTTTGCATAACAGTATGCATCTCTGGGCCCTGCACTCCCACTTACACATAACTACAGAGCCATACAGCAGCCCTATAGGGCTGAAAAGGAACCTTTGTAACACTAATTTGCCAATATCTCAGTACCGTAGCAGCTATGAAAAACATTCCACTGCAGTTGTAGTCATGACTCCGAAACCTCCATGTGTGATTGGTTCAACTAAGCTACCCGGAGCCAAAAATCCATATCTCACATTGTTTCCGAGACATGGGCACCAAAAGGCAATGTGGGTGCCGCAATGTTATCCTATGGGAAAAATCTAAACTTTGTAATGGCATATCTATGGAACCAATTTGTCTTTTTGCACCTAAACAGCATAATTCACATCTCTGGGACACTCTCTTTATACCCTGCAAATTTCAAGCTAAAAGACCAGACCGTTTATTTACAGTGCACTGGGAAATTTTTTAAAATTCCTAGTTTGTGAGGTGGCAAAATCCCCATTCATGAGGTCAATCGCCATTCATGGGCTGTCAGAATGGCCATTCATGAGAAATCCTTGTTCATCAGATTGGTTTACCTATGCCGACATGACAACATTGTTGCCAATGTTCGGCATAGAGACATCCCCAATGTTGACAGATGAAATTTCGCCTGTCAAACATTGGTCTGTTTTTCTATCAGGAGGCTGTGCCCCCCAAGCCCCTCCTTGTAAAGATTTTTAACTTTGAGTCAGAGTTAACATGAATGGGGGGTGAAACACAGAGAAAGGGTGAAATTTCATCAGTGGGCGAAACTTGTTGAAAATGTCACTGTTGTGGATTTCACTCATGAGGTTTCACCCTTGCGTCGGTGCACCCGTCAGATTTTGGTCATCTGGTCTGGAAGTTGCGATCAAGGATTTTGTCAGCTCACAAAAGGGGAATGACTTGCAAAAGGGGATTTTGACAGCTCACGAACAGGGATTTTGTCACTTTGTGAAAGAGGATTTAAGAAACCAATCTCCTTTTGCGAGTTGTCAAAATCCACTTTCGTGAGTTGATCCCCTTTCTCAAGGTGACAAAATCCCTGTTCGCAAGCCAATCCTTGTACGCAAGAAGGGCCATTTGGTCTGGAAATCACTATCAAGGATTTTGTCAGCCTGCGAGGATCAGCTCACGAAGAGTTTGACGGCTTGCAAAGTTTTGGCAGCTCATGAAGGGGATTCAAAAACCAATCCCCTTTGGTGAGATATCAAATCCTTTCATGAGCCAATTCCCTTTTGCGAGATGACAAAATCCCTGTTTGTGAGCCAATCCTTGTTTACGAGATATGGCCAGCTGGTCCTGAAATCGTGATCAAGGATTTTGTCAGCTTGCAAAAGTGGATCAGCTCGCAAAAGGGGATTTTGTCACCTCACGAATGAGGATCGGAAGTGAGTGATGAATGAGGAATTCTTAAATTTAAAATGGCCGTTTTTGGCCAAAATGAAGCAAACAAAAGCCATGAGTTTGTAAAGGGTGTCACCTTGAACAAAACCCATGCTTAATTTACAAAAGAACACATCCATGGGGCAAGCTACAACATTTTGTTTGTGGGGAAAAAAGAAAACAAGATGGTGGCTCGCGAGAGGGGAATTTTTACTCACAAATGGGGATTTTATAAATCCTCATTTGAGAGGTGACAAAATCCTTGATTGCGAGCCCAGCCCCCTTTCACAAAACATACATATAAATTTAAGACTGAACTGAGCATGCGCAGAGTCAAAAAATTTCAAATTAAATAAAGTTTAAATGGATTATTATTTTTTCACCAAACCAACACTGAATTGTTCTTTGGTCAACCCTATTTCTACCCTGAAAATTTCAGACCAAAATTCCAAACAATGGTGCCACAGCACGATGGGCTAAAATCAGCAAATATGGAAAAAAAAGCAAAAAACACATTTGTTGGTGCTTTGCTGCATGAAAACTGCAAATCTGATTGAAACCCAACTTGGCACATCAAGAGATCTACCATCTGAGACCGTGCATTCCAACGTTTGTGTGAATCCATTGAATGGGGGCAAAGTTATTAACGTGCAAAATTTGGGGTTTAACATTAAACGGCCTACTCCACCCTCTCTATAGGAGCACAACCGTTTCCTATAATATATATATATATATATATATATATATATATACAGTACAATCTTGATTATCCAGACTGCTTGGGAGATATGAAATTAGTTTGGATAATAGGGAGTCCATCAAACTGGGATTAAAATGTTCAAAGAGTATTCACTTGGGAGACATGCTACCAGTCCATTAGATAGATAATGGGGGTTCATTAGATCGAGATTGCACTGTATGATAGATAGATAGCTAGATAGACAGACAGACAGACAGATAGGAAGAAAGAAATACCTCCTCCTGTTCCTTTTTATTGTTATCTTCACCTGTTATTTGTTGCATAGGTGCTCTAGAAGGGATTGAAGCAATACACGCAGGGTCCCTCACATGACAACAGAGATAAGTAATAAACAAAAACAGTCCACTAACAAGAAGAGTACCCTTTAACACTCCAATACCCCAAAATAAAGTTATTATCTTAAGCACCTAAATGTTAATATTTAAAAATTTACCCCCCCAAGGTTTGACCGCTATTTAAAAAGTCAAAAAAATAGTTAAGTGTTGTAGAAGAAAGTCACGTATGTAAATAATATATGAACTATCAAAGCCAACGAATATGAAAAGAGACACAAGGAGAAAAGAAGTCTCATCTTTGCTGCCAGAGCAGCCTTAATTCACTATAACCAAATAAAGGCTGCCATATTATCAGGTCCCAGTTATACCCCGGGGACAAACAAAAAACTTCAAAACATTAAAATAGAAAGTGCTGTATGTACCAAAAATTGGGAAGAAGGGGATACATTATCATACAATCATATTAGATAATGACCTGAAGCTCCAGATAACCTGTCTCTCCACACTTCTACATAATCGTAGCCTGGGTAAACATTCTTTGCAGGATTTTCAAAGGTCTTAGATTACCGCAAGCCCCAGTGGAGCGATGATACAGTGCATGGGGCTTGGGCAATCTAACAGGATTTTCTATTCCAGGTGGCAACTGCCACAAGTTAGACCAACATTTTCTGTTCTAACTGGCAGCAATCCTGGGGGTGATTTTAACGGAGCTTACACCAGATATTTGGTGCAAGCTGTCGTAATTAGTGGAAACTGTCACAACTGCACCTGAGATTGTAACATTAGGTGCAGTTGTGGCAAAGAGTTTGGTGCTCCACCAGAACCTTAGTGCTGTGGCACAGGGCTGGACACAAGCCCTGTGCCAAGCTTTGAAAAACCTGCCCTCTATATCTTGTCAAATTAGACACTGTGGACAAAATCCAGATCACAATTACTGAATAAAGCATAGCCATTATCAAGTAAAGAAAACTGACCATAACACAATATGCGGGCAGGCACTCTTCTCACTAAATAAAACTCAAAACTCCCCAAAGAGCAAAAAACAGGCTATGTTGATTTATTCAACTGGGGTGAGAGGAGAGGAAGAACTTGGGAAGTTGGGAATAAATTAACACCAAGCAATGTTTGACTCAAAATAAAGGGCATATAACTAGACTTGCCAGGATTAATTTTTTTTTACTTTTTGACCAAAAATATCGATGTTTGTTTTGTAGCCTATGTCCCAATTTTTATCAATGTAAAATGTTACAGGTGCATGAAATTCTGACTTTTTAATAATATTTTTCGATTTTTTCCAATGTCAATTCCGATGTCAATACATTAAAAAGAAACTCTAGCAAGAGCCAATATGGCTGCAGCTGAGGTCCAGCTCAGCAGAGATGGCACTGTGAGTTGTGTTCAAGATGGTGGTGCAGAGTTTTCTGCACATGTGTGCCTCATCCTGCATGTTCAGTGAACTCCAGTGGTACGGCGGCACAGTCTGCTATGTCTAAGATGGCCACTGGAGTTCTCTGCACATGTATGGCGAGTCACACATGTGCACTGGGCTCCAGAGACCATCTTGGAAATGGCAGACTGTGCCATCATGCCATTGGAGTTCAGTGCACATGCACAAGTCATCGCGTCTCTGCGTGAAGGAAAACTCCGTGCTGCCATCTTGAACATGGTAGACAGTGCCGTGCTCCGCTGATGCAGATGGGCAAAATAGTGCAGTGAACTCACAGTGATTGTCATTCGTCTCCATTATTTAAAAAGTCCATTTGGTATCCAATGAGCTCCCTTTCTCTACAGAGATTGCAAGACATCTGTAGGGCTATGCCCACCGCAGCTGTAAAAATGGCAAGTAATATCATAACACTAGTACAAACCTTAAAAACAAACCTAGCATGTTGGAGCATGCTACCACTCACTATGGGGCAAAAGATAACTTCAATTAAAATAAATGGGCTGCCCAGAGCTCCGGTCATTCTATTGATGCTTAGCAACCCATCCTGCCAGCATGACTCACTGTGCTATAAAAAAGGAAATCCCTAAATTCATTTGGGCTCACAAAAAGCCATAGTTTTCTTTATGATAGCTGGTGTGCTTAACAGCACATGGAGGTCTAATGGTTCTGGATATTACCCTATATTGCAGGACCATACAGCTAACCATTGCTTCACAATGGCACCAACTTCCTAAATAAATCCCAGCAACTGCACATAGAGTTGAATGGCTGACAGTAGAATATGGTTAGACAATTTCAGTTTTCAGATGCCCTTTTCCTGAGCAGCTCACCACTTTACTGTCTGTGGTTCTTGTCGGCGGAATTGTCTAATCCAAGGGCTCTCACAAGTATGTTGCACTGTCCTTTCTCTACCCATCTTCCTAATGCCAAACTTCATTTCTTTTTCTTTTATAACCTCAGCTGGGGGAAAACACATTTTTGACCATAATGCTGCCCCATAATATAAAGTTGAAAAGGTAACATGCACTGGAAGGCACCAGTGGTCAGGTTCCAGGTGCTGGAGCCAATTCCACAGCAGCTGCCCCTGGTCTGGGGAGTGCAACAAAAGGATTGAAAGAGGTTTCCAGTGCTGCCTCCCATTGCATGTTACATTTTTAGCTCTGTATTATGGGGACAGCATTAAGGTCTGAAAATGTGTGTTTTTGTCCCTAACTGGGGCTATGAAACTAAAAGAAATGAACTTTTGAATTTAGGAAGATGCAAAGAGAAAGGACAGCTCAACATATAGTACTTGTGAGAGCAATTGGATTAGGCAAGTGAGACAAAAGAAGCAAAAGCTGGTAAAGTGGTAAACTGCTGCTATCCTAATGCAGAAAAGGTAAAACAGGGCAACTCCGGCATATATTTTTAGTGTCTACTAGACTCAAGTGACCACTACAGAGTATCAACCATTCATAGCCCCTCCCCTCATACACTTAAAACAACAGCTCAAGAGAAATTCAGATTTTCGCTTGTCATTTAAAACTCATAATATATATTTTACACTAAAAACAACAAAATAAAAAAATTAATAGATCAGACTAGTATCTGGCAGTGCATTGGTCTGGGAAGTGCAACAAAAGGGTTGAATGCGGTTTCCACTTCTGCCTCCCACTGTGTGTTACATGTTCAGCTCTGTATTACTAGGATGGTACTATGGTCTGAAAATCTGTTTTTCCCTAGCTGGGGCTATAAAACTAAAAGAAATAAATGTCTGCATTTAGGAAGAGGGGTAGAGAAATGACAGCGCAACATACTTGTGAGAGTCGTCGGATTAGGCAATTGAGCCAAGAAGAAGCCATAGCTACTAAAGCAGCAAGCTGCTCATATCCTAATGTAGCAAAAGGAAAAACTGTTTAAAGAAACATGGGTTGACAGAAATGCACTTTAAATTACTCTATGGTCAGGCAATTGAGCCATGAGGACAGACAAAAATGGAGCTGTGTGATGAAAGGAGGGACTTTCATTTGACGCACATTATGCACAACATACTATCCCAAGATATGATTCTGAAATGGTTGCAGTAAGAAAATGTAGACCAGATCTCTGATTTAAATGCCTGAAACAGAAGTGCATGATGAACAATAATTTTAAAGTTTCTACTTCACAGTCAACTGACCACTGCAGAGCATCAACCTTTCCTAACCCCCCCCCCACACACACACTTAAAACAACAGCTCAAGAGAAATTTGGATTCCATTTTTTGACATTCATAATATTTATTTTACGTTCACAAAAATATATAAAATAAACAGATCAGACTAATATCTTGCAATGCAGTGACACACCACTGTTGTACAGCTGACATGTTTTCCTTCCAGGAGCTACAGAGAAAGCTTCACTTTACTCAGTTTTGCCAAATGATGGTTCTGTTTAATAAACATGAATAAAATCCCATTTGCCTTAAGTTTACAACTGATTTCAAACTCAATGGCATCTCATTTCATTTTTAGACCACCAACACTGCAAAATAAATAGGCAATATGTAGACATCACACAGCTTCAATTTTTCTGTCTTTGTGGCTCAATTCCCTGAATGTAGAATAATTTCAAGTTCATAGGGGCACAAGACAGATTTGGGGACACTAGGAGTGGGCTACCCAGTGTTCCACAGTCGTTTTTGGGGGTTGGGTGCTGACCTGCACCTGTACCCTTCGTCATACAATCCTATGCTGGACAGCTGCTCTGACGCAGAATCGTATGCCCATTACTAAACTTCAGCATAAAATCCTCTGCCGGAGCACTGGTCCGACTTAGAATCCTATGCCACCAGGGACATTGAGTTTTTGCCCACAGAAAAGAATGGGAAAAAAACAAAGATTAATAACTTTTAAATGGATTCATATTTTTTCACCAATCCTTCAACAGGCACATCTGTGAGGGCAATGTTTTCTGCCCTAAAATTCTCAGCCCTGTTGCTGCAGCCATTTCTAATATACAGGTTGACAAACAAAAAGCAAAACACATAAAAATCTCTTATTTGAGGGCATCAACAGTGAGGGTCAGGGAAGCAGCAACAAAACTAAACATGTCTGGATTTAACAAACAAAGAAGGGTCACTCCAGGGAAAAGGTGCTAGTAGATCTATTTCAGTTTACAGGAAAACATGCAAGACCCAGCACATGCACTCCGAAAAAAAGGCTGCTATAAGTAAGCCAGTCCACATCAAGATTTTGCTTTTTATTGCTTCAAAGACATAAAACAGGTGTAGCCCCAGGAGGCCCCCACAAACAGACTGACATTTCACACCCCTTACGGATACTTTTTCAAGGTGTAGTGCATCACATAGTGTTCACTTTATATATTACAATCTATTAACATAAGTGACTTTAAACATGTGAAAATGCCTGCTTAAACAAGCAATATTTAACAGACACCTAACTACTCTGAATGACTTCATTTTATTCAGTACTAAAATCAATGATATACTTTTAATTCAGTTTCACTCATAACACTCCAAAAGTTCATTGATGAGTTCACATTTTGCAGCCCTCATGTTTCCTTTATCACACATACATAATTTGTGTTATTATTGCATCTATTTAACTCTTAATTTTATGTAATTCAAGAGTTTTATCCATAAGTTCATGCTTAAGAAATGTGTGTGTGTGTGTGGGGAGGGTGTGGGGGTGGTTGATGAAATCAAACCTCTTGTAAATTTTTTAACCAAAAAGTGAAAAATTGCTTATAGCAGTCTTTTTTCGGAGTGTGTGTGCTGGGTCTTGTATATTTTTCTTGTCTGGATTTTCTTTGTTGTGCAGAGTAAAGAGCAGCAGCAGGGGGGATGGGGAAGCAGCAACAAAACTAAACTAGTCTGGATTTACTTTGTTGTGCAGGGTAAAAGGCAGCAGCAGCAGCAAGGGAAGGAGACAGCTTCTCAAGCAACAGAAGGAAGCAGCACAGTAGCATTTTTTTCACAACACTGATTGCCAGTGGAGTGGAGCCTAGCAGGAGCCAATAGGAGGCGGGGAAGACAAAAGGCACCAAATTCAATCGGTGCTGGGGAGCCTTAAAAGTCAAGCAGCCTAATATTCTCTAGCAGTGTGCCGATTAAGGCATGGAGAGTCAGACGGTGTGACAGATAGTTTTTTGGTGGCTTGCCCTGAACTGTCTGACTGGAATTTGTTTTATTTACAGAGCTACCGGAAAGCTGCACCCAGAAGAGACTCAGTCTCGGATTTGCTTCTATTGCAAGGTTATGGGGAAGTGGCAACAAAAATAAACTTATCTTGATTTGTTTTGTTTATTGTACAGGGTTAAGGGCAGCTGCAGTGAGGGATGGGGAAGAAGCAGCAAACAAAATGAAACTTGTCTGGATTTTCTTTGTTGTGCAGAGTAACGGGCAGCAGCAGTGAGGGATGGGGAAGCAGCAGCAAAACTAAACTTGTCTGGATTTTCTTTGTTGTATAAGGGTAAAGAACAGCAGCAGTGAGGGAAGGAGACTGCTTCTCAAGCAACAGAAGGAAGCAGCAGAGTTGTATTTTTGCCCCTTCCCCATAACTATATAGTATACAAATCCACCAATTGTCTGACATCATCATCGATGGGCAAGAGGTAGCTCTAAGGATGTGTGTATAGAAATTGTGCACCTGAGTGCTGTTATCCATTGGGTGGGAATGATCACTGCTTTGGGGGATATATAGTTCAATTGGTAACCACAGGTAGTGGGAGAGGAGAGGAGAGGAGAAGAGAGAAAGAATGAAGGAGGGATAGAGAGAGTGGGGGAAACAGTAGGTAGCTCTAAAGGGGTGTGTGTGTGTGTGTGTAAATAGTGATTCTGGGAGTAGTTAACCTGTAGGTTAATTATTGTATTGGGAATTTGTTGGGGGGGGGGCAGCGGGCAGGAACTAGTAATAGGGAGAAAACATGATGGGATTTGGGCAGTGCAGTGGCTGTGGGGCGGCAGTCATCAGGGAGACCTTTTGGAGACTGTGGTGTTGCCCCATTTACAGATAGCTCTCTGGGCTTAGGGAGTAGGTTGCCAGATTCAGGGTCAAGATGGCTTGGGTTGGAGGACCTGCTCCCCCACTCAGGGACCACCAAGTCCACCTCCACTTCCTCAAAGGGTGCTGGGAATGAGGGGTGGTTGGACAATGGTGGGCTCAGGGAGGGTTAGGGTGGTGCAGCATAAGCACATCCCAGTTCTCATACCACTTAAGATCTCCTATGCCACACTGGCAGAGCGGGACTGTCCCACAGAGGCACCTAATGTAGCAGCTGGAACATACGCGGAGGCCCTCCATTGTGAAGACCAAAAGGTGGGTTAGCAGAGGACTCCAGAGGAGGAAGTGAATCCTGGTGGAGTACTCAATAGTAAGGGGAGATGCAGTTGGCAGCAAGCAGGGATGAGGAGAGGGTAGTAAGGTGCCCTCTGTGCCATGGCTCATGGCGATGGAAGGAGACACCCATGGATTGATGGGGAAGGAGGAGGAGGGAGACCTAGATTTCATTGTACACTTGGGGACAAATGACCTGGCTTGGGAAAGGCAAGAAACAGTTCAGGAAGAGTTCATGAAATTGGGGGAAGGGGTCTTTGGCAAGTAGCACAATCTATCATTTTCTCGAAGGTGCTACCTGTCAATGACAAGGGGGATTACAGGAGGCTCCACACCAGGGACTTCAACATATGGCTGATGAAATGGTACATAGTGGAGGTATTTGGATTCATTGTGGAATAGAGTTCCACTTGGAGTGATAGAGGCCTGTACAGGGGTGACAGCCTGCATCCTTCTGGGAGGGGAACTGAGATCCTCTGTGAACAGCTGAAATGCTACATTAGGAGGCAATTAAACTAATCAAGGGGGAGGTGGAATAAGGCAGGAAGACATAGTCTGCCCCCCCCCCCACATGATTACAGGGTCAACAGTGGGAATTCTGTGGGTGAGATGTCCCAAAGGGGACAAGCACAAGTAAGTAAACAGGAAAAAGGGGCAGGGGAAAGAGGATAGAAAATAGTGGGAGAAAAGGGTAAGGGCAAAAGGACAAGTAGGGATGAGGTGGCAATCCAAAATGGAGAGCCATGTGTGCAAATGCTCGAAGTCTGGGCAACAAGATGGAAAGTCTAAAGGCCACCATGGCAGCAGGAGAACTGGTACAATGAAAACCAGGACTTCGATGTTGCCATACCAGGGTATGCACTTTTCAGGAGGGACATGGTGGGAAAAAGGGAGGAAGGTTGGCACTTTACATGAGGGAGAACATAAAGGCCACAGAAATACAGGGGGGACAGAGTAAATTGGAGGTACTGTGGGTCACATTGGAGACAGGGAGGGGGGCTTCTATTTGGATTGAGGTAATCTACAGACCTCCAGCACAGGGGGAGGAGAAGGTGGGAGAAAAGGCTATGATAAAAGAAATCCCAGGGATGCTACCAAGGGTGGGATACTGCTAGTGGGGGACTTCAATCTACCAGAAGAGGATTGGAGCTTCCCTGCTACTGCATCACTTAGAAGTAGGAAAATCCCAGACTTCCTGCAGGGGGCACTCCCCTGGCAACCAATTAATCGTATACCGTTGCAATGGTGACATTTCGACAGCAAAATCCATTACAGTGACAACCTTGATGTCATCGCTGTAGCTATAATGGACCTGATGGTGAAGTTGTGCTGACTTCAACCATGTCCCACATCCTCTGAACAAACTCCAATGCTATATTTAAGAATGGGCAGAACACCTTAAAAACTCACTCAGTGTCGTGACAGGGAAATTTCTGCCTGTTGACATTGTTTCTGCCACTATTCCGTATGTCGACAACTTGGTTGTTGATGCGGCTTCGTGGAACCTTAGTTAATGAACCCACTCAAGAGGGGCTGATACTGGACCTGGTACTGTCAAATGGGGATGGTGTCGCTGACATTAGAGTGGGAAGCCATCTGGGGTTCAGTGATCATTGTACAATGCGGTTCAACATAAAGATTGGTCGAGAAACAAACCACACTAAAACAAGGGTCCTGGACTTTGATTTCTAGAAAATGGGAGAGTGTCTCAAGAAAGCCCTAGCACGGAAGGGGAAAAAAGGTAAGGTAGAGGAAGAATGGGCAAAAATAAGGATGGACATTGAGAAAGCAACAAACCTCTGTGTCAGGCAGATCAAAAAGAGCAAGAGGAGAAAGAGACTGCCATGGTTCTCCAAGGAGGTGGTAGAGAAAGTTAAAGAAAAGATGTAGGCATTCAAAAGGTACAAACAGACACAGAAGAATGAGGATATGGAGAGTTCTCAAAGGAAACAAAAGGAATCAGGGAAGGCAGTTAGGAGAGCTGGCTCCACAAAGCTGCATAGACAACCAAGTTGTCAAATGCGGCACAGCTACACAAACAATGTCAACAGGCAAAATGTTGCCTGTCCAACACTGTTTTCTTTGAGCGGGGCTGAACCCCCTTCCCCACATGAGCCCCCCCCCCACACTCCCTGACTTATATATAACAAACTCCAGGTAGGAGTTTATTCAAAGAGGGAGAGACACACTTGAAATCTGCAGAATTTAGATATTGTGTCCATTACCGCGACAACCATGAAGTTGTCGCTGTAATGGATTTCGATGCTGAAATTTCAACGTTGTAACAATATATAGGAGAGCTGAAGCACAAATGGAGGAAAACATTACCAAGTCAGCAAGAAAAGGGGATAAAACATTATTTATGTATATAAGTGAAAAGAAGAAAAGCAAGGCCAGGATAGTAGGAGTACAAGGGGGGAATGGGAAGAAAGTGAGGAAGACGACCAAAACAGAGCAGACCTACTGAACAGGTACTTTTGTTCAGTATTCACAAAGGACGGGGTATGTGATGGGCCACAGATAGTGGAGAAGGGCATAAAGGGAAGGGTTCACCCCAGGATACTAAAGGAACTGAAGGAGGAACTGTCTGTACCTCTGATGGCCCTGTTCAGTCTGTCACTGGATATGGGGAAGATTCCAGGGGACTGGAGGAAGGTGGATGTGGTCCCACTACACAAAAGTAGAAATAGGGAAGAGGCAGGAAACTACCAACTCGTAAACCTGACTATGGTGGTGGGCAAGGTTATGGAAACTCTACTTAAAGAAAGGACAGGGGAATACCTTAATACCAGTGAATTGCAGAATTCAAGGCAGCATGGTTCACAGGAGGGAGATCTTGCCAAACAAACCTGGTGGAATTTTTTAACTGAGCAACCAGGGAGGTGAATCAGAGAGGAGCAGTGGATGTGGCATACCTAGATTTCAGTAAGGCCTTTGACACTGTTCCTCACAGAAGACTGGTAAACAAACTAGGCAGCCTGGGAAAGGGTCCAAAGACAGTAAAATGGGTACAAAGTTGGTTAATAATAGAACTCAGAGGGTGGTGGTAAATGGAGTTTACTCTGATGAAGAGAAAGTAACCAGCAGGGTGCCTCAGCGGTCAGTACTAGGACTGGTACTCTTTAATGTCTTCATTAGTGGCATTGCAGAGTGACTGAAAGGAAAGGTAGACCCATTCGCGGATCACACAAAAATCTGCAACTGAGTGGACACACGGGGAGGGGGGAAGAATAACAAAAAATTTGGAGGCCTGATCAAGGGTTTGGCAATTGGGATTCAGTGTCAAAAGGTGCAAAATTATGCGGTATCATGTCAAAAGAGCGACTACAAATGAGCGACTTGCAAATGAGTGAGTCATATTCACTGAAATGCTTAATGGCTACCCTGCAAGGGTAGCAACCTGGTCGAAGACAACCATTTAGAAGGGCGACTGGAAGGCAGGAATAGTGAGGGGAAGGGGAGGGATAGGATAGAGGGTTTCTGTGGGGCTGTGTTCCTGGTGCTGCTGAGCCAGCCCATGTGGTGTGGTGGTGAGTGTGGCTGGCTCTGGCATAGGAGGGTCTCGTTTTGGGGACAGGATGGGGAGAAATATTTTGCCGCTGCCTGTAGCTCTTGTTTTTTTTTTCCTTTTGGGAGTCTCACCCCTCCCTGACATGCACCCCCCTGGAGCTGATAATTCTTCAGTAGAGGGGTGCAGGGGTGAAGCCCCCTGTGAGGGAGTGGGGGGCACAGCCCCCCACATACACATTGATAAGTACTGGCTGGATGGAGTGTTGCTGTTAAGTGTATATCACCGAATTGCTTTTCGGTGATATACACTCGCCATAATCGTGATCGCTCTTTTGCATTTGCGATTATGACATGTAACCCAATTATGTACATGAGGCACAGAAACCCAAGGGCAACATATCATTTAGGATGGGAGGTGTTAACAATCACAAAACATGAAAGGGAATTGGGGAGTCATCATATCAGATGACCTGAAGGTAGCAAAGCAGTGCGATGAGGCAATGGAGAAGACTAGCAGGATGCTGGTATGCATAGGGAGGCATATGGAAGACCTGGGTGCAGCTAAACCCATAGTGAACTGGGTGGGTAATTGGCTAGAGGGGAGGCAGCAGAGGGTGGTGGTCAATGGGGTTAAATCTGAGGAGAGGGAGGTTATGAATGGGGTTTCACATTTATTGGTCCTGGGTATGGTCCTCTTCAACATGTTCATTAGTGACACTGGAGAAGGAATCCAGGACATGTTATCTCTCTTCGCAGATAACAAAAACTATGTGGAAGGGTGGATAGTGATGAGGGAATAAGGGAAATGCAAAGAGGGTGTGCCAACTGAACATCGAACCTGTATGGCGAAATTCCCCACAATGACAACTTCAACAGGTTTCTAAATTGTCACTGTGGGGGGTTTGAGGGCAAAATTTCACCCTTTCACCGTGTGTTACCCCCCCCCAAATCAACTCTGACTCAAAGTTGATAATCTTTAAAAGGGGGGAAATTTCACCTGTTGACATTGGGGATCTCGCTATGCCAAACTTCGACAATGGTGTTGTCGATTCAGCATAGGTAAACCTGCAAAGAAAACTATAAATGCTAAAGGGGTGGTCAAAGGTCTGGCATTTAAATTTCAATGCTAGAATGTACAAGGTAATGTACTGAGGGAAAAAGAACCCCAAGACAGAGTACTGGATGGGAGGAGAGAGAGACTTATCACTACAGCCGAGGAATGGGATCTGGGAGTTATCATTAGCAACTCACTTAAATAATTGAGTCAGTGCAACAAGGCCTATGGCAAGGTGAACAGGATGCTTGGATATATTGGGAGGGATATTGATAGCAGAAGAAAGGAGGTAATACTTCCTGTCTACAGATCCCTGGTGAAGCCTCACCTAGAGTACTGCTCCCAGTTCTGGAGTCCTCACCTCAGAATGGATAAGGATAGGTTGAAGACAGTGCAGCACAGAGTAACAAAAATGATTCAGGGCCAATAGGGAAAATCCTATGAGGAGCACCTCAAGACACTAAATATGTACTCCCTGGAGACCAGAAGGGAGAGGAGAGATGTGATAGAGACCTTCAAGTTCCTTAAAGGAATTGACAAAGTGAACTGTGGGGAACTATTTAGCCTGAATACCAATTTGGGGTCACATGGACACTACTGGAACTTAACAGGAGGCAGGTTCAGGAGAGATTTGAGGAAGTACTACTTTACGGAAAGGGTGGTGGAACCTTGGAACAGTCTGTCGGCTGAAGTGGTGGGTGCGAAAACAGTCAGGAGATTCAAGAAGGGCTGGGACATAATGAAGGGAATAGTGATTACTGAGGGCGACAGGACTGAGGAGGAGAACAGAGCGAGGAAGGTGAGGGTTAGTTTCCTGGAGGAACAGTAGATTCCAGGGATTATAAGGAACTTGGGCAGACTGACTTGACCTCTGATCTTTTTCTGCCATCATTGTCTATGTTTCCATGTTTCTATGTATCACCAGCAGAAAAAAGGAGGTAGTGATACCCCTGTAAATATCAATAATGAGACCCCACCTGGAGTTCTGTGTCCAGTTCTGGAGGCCCCATCTCCGGAAGGACATAATTAGGGTGGAGGAAGTACAAAGAAGGGCAACCAGAATGGTGCATGGACTGCATCAGAAGCCTGATGAGGACTCAGGGAATTAAATATGTACTCTCTGAAGGAAAAGAGAGAAAGGGGAGACATGATAGGAACATTCAAATACTGGCATCAACAAGGTACCAGTTTGTGGCATATTACACAGAAAGAGATGCACAAAAACAAGGGGCCATGGTATGAAGCTGAAAGGGGGGAGATTTAGAGAGGATGTTAGGAAATACTTTTTTATGGAAAGGGTGGTGGACACCTGGAACAGCATCCCGGCTGAGGTGGTGGGTGCATAAACCATAACAGGATTCAGAAAGACATGAAATAGACACAAGGGTACCTTGGTTAAAGGGCTGGGGTGCGGTAAGGCTGGAAATCAATTAGGGTCTGTGGTAGCACAGTAGGTAGGTATCTTATGGCAGATTAGGAGGGCCAGGAGGACCTTTTCTGCTGACAGCTTCTATATTTCCATGTTTCTATGTACAGTCTTAGAAGGTGCAAGACTGGGGCATAAGCTTTATACTTCGCCAGTAGTGCTGAAGAGTAATCATTATCAAAGTATAAATGGTCCCTCTTATATGTGATAGCCCCTTTGCATCAAGCTTTAAAGAGCTACTGATGCTTCAAAGAAAACTTTAAAAATCGTAATAATTAGGTACAATTCTGACTGCATTCCATTTATATTTTATGTATTTCTCCTTTCCATTTTTTATTACTAAGGACATTTGCATGACTAAATGATCTTTATCCCTTAAAGTTGCATTAGAGTCTATCTGCCTCCGTAGCTTACTCCCTACTTCAAGTCATAATCCTCTGTTGTAACATCACAATATGCTGCCATGGGAGTATGATATCACAAACATTGCTCTGTGACTTCAGGTAGGGAGAAAGCAGCAGGAATAGACAAAATCTTCTGGATCAAAGATCATGTTTTCATACAGATGACCTCAGTAATAAATAATGGGGATGAGGAATACATAACTAATGGGAAATACAAGATGGGCTGTGACTAAATAATAGGATTTTTTAAAGTTCTGAACATGTTACCAGCTCTTTAAGAGGTAAAGCATGCTTGGCAGCAAAATTATAGAAATGGACAACTATAGAGTGGGGGTGTAAGGTAGATCCGAAGGGCTTAGGTATGAAGGCTCAGTGCACGCGTTCAAGAGGCAAGGGGCAGAGATCTTCCACATCTAAAATCAATGGCAGGAAACACTGTAAGAGAGAATATCACCACCTTCCTCTGTTGCCTGTCAACATTGTAACATTCACTGTGCCGCACGTCGACAATTTCTCTGTCAAAGCGGCATGGTGAAACCCTTGAAAATCAGTGTCAGTGGCATGCTTTTCTAGGTCACTCACTTTGGTTTCTAAAACCAACAGTGTCCCTAAGTTCAGTAAGCAGTATTCAAATTTCTGCAAAAATTTGCGGAGCTCATCCAACACTGCTGCATTTGTAAACTGCGCTATTGCTGTGGAGCCATTAGCCACCATGTTGCTCATACTGCTCATCTGTGAAGACCCAGCTGGGAATAACCGAGAAAACAACATGGAGGAGTGGCTGCTTTTAGGTTTCCTGCCACCTCCCATCAACTAGGATAGCTCCAAATAAATATATGAGCCAAAATAATACAGATTTGGTCAAAACTGGAAGCTAGTTTACTGGGTGAGGATGGAGCTCTGCCCTCCATACCGGGCAGCAATGCCACCAAAAGTCAGCTTAAATAACCTTCTAATTTAAATGGTTGTGCAAATATCTTTAAATGCTCTTTATACATTCAGCACTGTACTGGCAGCCCCTGTTCCCTTGATAGAGGATCCCTGTTAGATCTGATCACCCAGTTTTTTTTCATCTTGCAATAACCCCCAACCCCCCTACCCCAAGCTTTTCACAGAAATATGGTGTTGACTGCATTTGTTTAATCTGTTTGTGCACATCTTGTGGGTGTAGCCAGCTGGCTGACCAATGTTTTTTTGCAGTTCTTCCTGTTAGATGCAGCAGCATTATAAGTTGTTGCACCGAGTTCTGGTTTGTTTGTGGTAAAGTGTTGTTTAAGTATGAAGTACTTGGTGACATAATGATTATATGAACATATGAACTTACCAGCAGATAAAGGCCATATGGGCTATCGAGTCTGCTCGAATGTGCAGCTAGCAGCCCTTATACTGCAGCTGCCCCTCTCTTCCCTCCTCCTCTGGTGACCCTCCCCCTTACCCTGTCCCATTCTCTTTTGTAGCATCCCACTGTATTACAGGATACCACTTTCTCTGGTATACGTTCCAACCTGCAGCCACACTCTCCATGAAAAAGTGTCTCCTCATTTTCCTCCTGAACCCCCCACACCTCCAATTTCAGACTGTGCCCTCCGGTGTCCCTTCACCTCCTTAACAAAAAAAGCCCTCCTGTGTCAGTCCTAATGATCCCCTTTATGTATTTGAAGGTCTCAATCATGTCCCCCCATCCTCCTCTCCTCCAGGGAATACATGTTCAGCTACTCCTGCTTACTCTCATAGGCAAGTCCTCCAACCCTTGGATCATTTTTGTTGCCCTGTGCTGCACTACCTTCAGTAGCCTAATGTCCTTCTTCAGGTACAGCCTCCAGAACTGCACACATTACTCCAGGTGTGGTCTAACCAATGACCTGTACAGTGGCAAAATCACCTCCCCCCTCCTGGAGGATATGCCCCTTGCAATACACCCCAGCATCTTGTTAGCCTTGGTAGCTGCCTTTCTATACTGCACGGAGTTGTTCCTTGCTCCCATTATGATTGCCCCTAGATCTTTCTCCTCCTCCTCCTCCTCCTCCTCTGTCTTGGTCAGCTGAATACCCCCTAGTTGGTAGCTCCTCCTTGGGTTTCTTGATCCGAAATGCAACACCTTGTATTTCTTAGCATTGATCTCCAGCTGCCAAGTGTCTGACCAGGCCTCCAACTTTGCTAGATCATCCTGTAACCCCTGCCCCTGCTCTAGGTCATCCACTACTGTTCCCATCTTGGTGTCTAGCGCACTTACCTGGTCAACAAAAACGAAATAAAAATAAATAAATAAATAAAAATCTGCAAACAGACTGATCTTGCTCTTAATGCCTATTGAAATGATGTCAGTATGACTCCTTTTATATCACGCAATGAAATTTTCTCAATTGTTATTAGGTAATTAATACTGGTTAGCAATTTTTTCTTGTTTTATATATGCAATATTAATTTCTTATTTTACTGAGACTGTAATTGTCTATTGAAAATATATCATTCTGATTACAATGCTGCATTTGTATTTTTTTAGTTCAAAAATTGTACAGTATAAATACAAGTATTTTTAAAAGGTGTCACTTTATAATCACAGAAAGGCATTATTGGGAGTGTGTTATATTTAGGTAATGGCTATTATTGGTGTACGGACGCTATTAGCTTTACCTTGTTTATCAACTGCTACACGTCAGGCCATTTACCCAACGTATGATACATCCTGTCCAACTATACTGCATAATCCATAAGTAGTCTACCTTGCAGTGTGCATTTGGTAAATAGTATCAAGATCTATTTGATGATACTGTATCAGAACTGTCAGATGGTATTTTTTTATTATTTTTAGGGAATTTCACAGATTTCATCTCAAAGGATTGCAATGTATAGAACCATCATATATATTTATTGAATATGTAGACATGGAGAATTGCAGAGAAGGATAATAATATAATAATAATAATACAATTTATTTAATAAAGCGTCTTTCATAATTTCAAAGTGCTGTACAGCAAGAATGCAAACAAACATATATTCAGATACATAAAATATAAAATCAAGATAAAACAGGAAATGCCTTTGCCCATAAGAAACATAGAAACATAGATTTTGACGGTAGATATGGACCGCTTGGCCCACCCAGTCTGCCCATTTCCCTACCTAATGGATAAGCTGCAGATCCTAGTTAACCAGCAGCCTACTTCTTCCTACTCCCACCCCCTAGAATTGCCTTATGACTGTCCCATGCATGCTTGAATTCCACCACTGTTTTTGACTCCACAACCTCCTCTGGAAGGCTGTTCCATGCATCCACAACCTCTCTGTGAAAAATACTACTTAAATTACCTCTGAGCCACCCCTTCTATCTTCAAATTGTGCCCTTGTTCTTGCACACCTCTTTTTGAAAGATTCTACCCTCTTGGACTTTGTTGATTCCTTGAGGTACTTGAAAGTTTCTATCATGTCCCCCCTCTCCCTCCTTTCCTCGAGGCTATACATATTCAGCTCCTTAAGTCTCTCTTCATATGTCTTCCGGTGCAGACCCTGCACCATTTTAGTTGCCCTCCTCTGGACAGCTTCCATCCTGTCTATGTCTTTGCGGAGATTGGGTCTCTAGAACTGCACGCAGTACTCCAGATGGGGTCTCACCAACTGTCTATACAGAGGGATAATAACTTCCTGTTTTCTACTGGTGATGCCTCTCCCTATGCATCCCAGTATCCCCCAGCCCTCCTTGCTGCCCTCTCACATTGCTTGCCCACCTTTAGGTCATCTGATATGACTACTAGAAAGTCTTCATTGCTCCCATTATGATTACCCCTAGATCTTTCTCCTCCTCCTCCTCCTCTGTCTTGGTCAGCTGAATACCCCCTAGTTGGTAGCTCCTCCTTGGGTTCCTCAATCCGAAATGCAACACCTTGTATTTCTTAGCATTGATCTCCAGCTGCCAAGTGTCTGACCAGGCCTCAAACTTTGCCAGATAGACTGATGCACACAGAAATATTTATTTAAGATTCAGATTAATATCTTTGAGCCACAGGCTCATTTACAAAGGTTTCATGTCAGGTGACACAATACAGAACCATTGAGTTACATCAGTGAAAACATTGTACAGAGAAAGGAACAAGGCTGACACTAGATAACAATAAACATACGAAAGTGAAACAGCTAGTGGCTACATAACAAAAAATACAGGTTACTAAGTGCAATGAACAGGTTTCTAAGTGCAATCGGACAGAAACAGGTAGAGTGATTAGAGAGCGCACGGCAAAGCAACCACTTGTCTGCGGTAGTGAGAAATTGCCACATAGAGGAATTAGAGTGTCTAGATAGATCAAGGACAAGGACGATATAAGTTGGGGGGGTGCAGCCAGGAAGGCATTGTCAGGTGGGGGGTGGGTGGGTGGGAGAAGGTGTAGGGGAGCTGTTCAGGGCAGTATGGGGTGCTGGGGAATGTGGAAGGCCCTTAGGTGGCATTGATAAGGGCTAACAGTTGCAGGTGGTCTCACATGCCAGCAGGTTGCGGAGTCCGGATTTGAAATGGCTGATTTTGCTGGACTCAAGGAGTTCAGAAGGTAGGTCATTAAGCCATTTAGGGCCCCTGTAGGAGAGGGATCATTGTGCGAGTGTGATATGCTTAAAAGACACTAGGAACACTCCTTTGGTAGCACTTCTGGTGTTCACAGTTGGTTAGGTATAATTGTATAGTCTGGAGATTGACTCGGGCATAAGGCCAAGCAATGCTTGTTTCCCAAGTAGACAAGTCTGGTATTTGATTCTGTGATGGAGAGGAAGCCAACCGGTGTCCGAATACAAGGTGCATGTATACATCTAATAGTCAGCACCCAGGACCAGGCAGCAGGCCTTGTTGAGGAGGGTTATGAACCTCCTCAGGGCAGTGTCAGAGCCAGCACCATAGATCACTAGACCGTAGTCAATGGTAGATAGCACAGAGCTGCATGTAACCAGTTTAAGAGCCTCCAGGGGCGTAGGGTATCTATGTTGGTAGAGAACTCCCAGTTTGGCATTAGCTGTTTTGATGACATGTTCAATGTGGGTTGTGAAGGAGAGCATGTCATCAAGGTATACTCCAAGATATTTGAAGGTGCTGACCTGCTCTAGCAGCTGACCTTTTTGACTTGCTATATGTAGGGGCCCATACTTTGTCCTGTTTTGTGGCACCATGAAGATCATACACTTGTTTTTTTTTGTAGTTGGGTAACAATTTATGATGGGAGAAACAAGGCTCTAGCCATGTAAAACTGGCCTGTAGATCAGTGGTTATAGTGGTAATGTCCGTACCAGATGCAGAAATGACCGCATCATCAGCATAAAGCACCATTTTGCTGGGCAGGCAGCAGGTAGTGAGTTTATAAATAGACTAAATAAGAGTGAACCCAGTATGGAGCCTTGGGGGACTCCAAGGCTGACCTCCCTAGGCTCAGGGAGAATGTTAAGTATCTTCACACATTGTGTTCTATGTGAGAGGTAGCTTTTGAACCAGGTAACAGTGCTAGATAAAAGGCCCGTGGAGAGGAGACACTGTAGTAGGAGTTGGTGGTTAATGGTGTTGAATGCCTTGGTGAGGTCAATGAATATAGATCCTACTGCCCTTCCATTATCCAGAGCCTCATAGAGCTGTGTAGTGTAGTCTATCAGGGCTGTTTGGGTGGAGTGATGTTGATGGAAACCATGCTGCTGTGTACTTAGCAGGTTGTATTTCTCTAAATGCTCAGTAAGTTGGTCAGATACTGCAAGTCCAGGGCATTGGAGAGTGTGGTAAAATGGAGGTAGGCAAGCTTGGTCTCCACATTTGTGGACCGGCGTGACATGCGCTGTCTTCTACTTGTCTGGGAATACGCCCGTTCGGAGGGATGTGTTAAAGATTTTTGTAAGTGGTCCAGCTAGCTCATTTAGTGTTAGGGCTACTAGCTTCATGTCAATGGCATCACTCCCCATCCTGGTCTTGCCCAGTACCCGCTTGACGTACTGTTTGGTCTCAGCCTTGTAGAGGTGTCTGAAGTAGAAAGGCAGTGGGTGTAGTAGGAGGCAGGCTCAAGTTTAGGGGGCTGTCCAGACTTGGGGGAAGGGAGGTATTCCATGGTGAGCACAGCACTTAGGTTTGTGAAAGCAGTATTAAATGCATTCGCAATGTCAATTGGATCCTGGAGTGTCCCTGATGGGGTAACTAGAAGGTCAGGGTGTTCCTTGGTGGTCCTGCCTGTAAGGGATTTCACTAAGTTCCAGAATTCCTCTCCGTTTCCCCAACTCCTGTTTAGAAGATCTTTGTAGTAGGAGGCCTTGGCCTGCCTGATAAGTGCTGTGCATTTATTTCTGGCTGCTTTGTAGGCAGTGAGATTGACCATGTTCCCTGATGCTTTGGCCCTATGCCAGAGGTGGCCTGGAGTCGCATAAGGTCGATTAGGGTTCCAGAGAGCTAAGGGTTACTGATCCTTCTTACTTTTTTTGAGCTGTAGGGGGTGAAAATATCACAGGCATTTGTAAAGACTGAGCAGAAGTAGTCTAGGGCTTGGTTACTATCTCTGGCAGTGTCGAGAAGTGACCAATCAGTTAATCTTGGGTGTTGTTGGAAATATTCCAGCAGACTTGGTCTTAGCGTGTGAGTTCCGGTGTTCTGAGGTGAATGCTTTGTGAACTTATTGGACCAGGTGCACATAACTGGAGAGTGGTCACTTAGGGAGTCAGGTAGAACAGAGATCTCTGTGATATGGTTGGGACAGGTGAATAGGAGCCAATTGATAAGTGCACTCGAGCAGGTCCTATAATTTATCCTTGTGGCTTGTGTGATCAATTGCATGAGGTAGAGGCTAGATATTTGGTCTCTAGCTGCTGTTGCATCTTGTGATTGCCAATTGACATTGAAGTCTCCGAATACGAGCTGTTCCCAGTTTTGGCTGATAAGCCCTTGGTTATTAAAGAAGTGATCCAGTCCAGTCCAGACCCCTGTTTACCGTGGGGTAGATATACTGTTGAGAGTACAAGGACCTTATTTTGTTGACCAATAGAGAGTTTAATACTGAGAATTTGCGCATCTTTGCTACGCAGACTGGCCGGTAGGACTTGACCCCTTATATCAGATTTGATGTAGGCCAGGCAGCCATCACCCCTCTTGGACAACCTCTCCTGCCTGAATATGTTGAAACCATCAAGAGCTATTGCAGTATCAGGGATCTTGGGAGACAGCCATGTCTCGGTGAGGGCAATAACATCCGGTTTGATTGATTCCAGATATGCCTGGAATTGTGGGAGCTTAGGCATGAGACTTCCAATATTCAGGGATACTATCCTTAGATGGCCCAGCCTAGTGTTGTCTCCTTCTGGGGGATGTCCAGGGCCTGGGTTCGGGTGCACATTGCCAGACAGTATAAGCAATAGGAGGATCAGTTTTCTGAGGGATCATGGTGACAGCAGCCAAGATAAGCAGGCTTAATTTTGCTTTCGGTTCCTGAGGTGTTTGTTGGAAGCTGCAGAGGTCCGCCCATGCAGTAAGGCAGATATAGATACAGGACTCGGTACCAGTGGCAAGTATTAGTTTGGGAGGACCTTAAAAGTAGTTGCCAGGAGCTGGTCAGAGGAGGTACCCCTCAAGTTTTTCAGGGGTTGTGTATTAGAGGATGTTTTGTGACCCAGTCAGGGTAAGACGTCAGCCAGCAGACGAGAATTAGGATCAATGTCCAGTGAATGTGAGTCTGCATTCTAGGTACATATAGTGTGTGCCTGTATGTAGGCATTTGGTGGTTGAGCTAAGCTAGTGTCAGTGTGGGCAAAATACAATGGTAGGGACAGGCACAAACCTTAGTAGATGGTACTAGGTTCAGTGGTTACTGCCCTTTAAGAGGGAGGTGTATGGAACTCAATACTCTCTGTCTGTTTTGGTGGGTGGGCAGGGCCAAAGTGTATTTAATTAAGGTTGGGGGGTGGGGGGGTGGCCGATAATATCATTGAGTGAAAGGTTCAGAGCACTATGAGTCCGAGCCCAGTTTAAAAATTGGAGATGCAGAGCAGCCTGGACAACCGGGGAACTCCTGGGTGCAGAGCATCCAATGAGGGTGAGTCCCTTGGTGGCGCTAGAGTTTGAGTCAGCTCTCAGAGCTTAGGAGAGCCGTGGTCGTACCTGGTGGATAGTATTTTGGGGCGAGTGGCAGCAGTTCTCCTTGCACCATGGAGGTGCTCCAAGCTTCAATTCTAGGCTGCAGGTTGCGGTGTAAGCACAGAGAGCTGTGGAGAAGTGTGCCTGTGGGAGAGAGGGAATGGATACAGGGATTAGATAGCCCAACAAGAAGAGGGAGGGCACAGTGAAAAACAAAAGAGGGCAATCAATCAGGCTGAAAGGGGCTAGCTAGGGGTGGGTGGGTCCAGACGGCAGGCTTGGTACCAGTAGAATTACCAAAGTTAAATTTACAGACAAAGGGTTGTGATGGCCAAGGGGAAGGCGTGGGGAGAATTGCAGACATGTAGAACCAGCAGTAAACAGTCCAAGAGCATCTTTGGACTAATCACTGTTTCTAATCTATAAATGCCTGGTCCTACTAGAGAACTTAAAATGCTCTAAATATAGCTGCAGTACAAGAACAATTCTGTGGGCTAGACCCGATTATTTAACCAAGAAAAAAATCAGTCCCAACAGGCAATCTTAGTCCTCTAGATTAAAGTGCAGTATGTGATAATTTGCTATGGGCTAAACAGTTACTTAAACAGGAAAGAATCTGTACCAGTATGAGATCTTAGTGCTCTAAGAACAACAATACATGCACAATTCTAGGGGCTGGGAGTAAGCCAAAACAATACTGCTAAAATAAAAATTTCGCTGAGCAAAAGGTTCAGAGCACTATGAGTCCGAGCCCAGTTTAAAAACTGGAGATGCAGGGCAGTCTGGCCAACCGGGGAACTCCTGGGTGCAGAGCATCCAATGAGGGTGAGTCCCTTTGTGGCGCCAAAGTTTGGGTCAGCTCTCAAAGCCTAGAAGACCTGTGGCCGTACCTGGTGGATAGTCTGGGGGGGGGGCGGGTGGCAGCAGTTCTCCTCGCACTGTGGAGGTGCTCCAAGCTTCAATTCTGGGCCGTGGGTTGTGATGAAAGCCCAGAGGGCTGTGGAGTAGTGTGCCTGGTGGATAGAAACATAGAAACATAGACTTTGATGGCAGTTAAGGACCGCTTGGCCCACCTAGTCTGTCCATTTCCCTACCTAGAGGATAAGCTGCAAATCCTATTTAACAACAGCCTATTTCTTCCTACTCCCCACAAAAATTGCCTTATGTCTGTCCCATGCATTCTTGAATTCTTCTACAGTTTTAGACCCCACAACCTCCTCAGGAGGGCTGTTCCATGCATCCACCGCCCTCTCTGTGAAAAAATACTTCCTCACATTGCCCCTGAGCCATCCCCCTCTATCTTCAAATTGTGTCCCCTTGTTCTTGCACATCTCTTTTTCTGAAACATGCTACTCTCTTGGACTTTGTTGATTCCACTGAGGTACTTAAACATTTCTATCATGTCCCCGCTCTCCCTCCTTTCCTCAAGGGTATACATATTAAGCTCCTTTAGCCTCTCCTCGTATGGCTTCTCCTTGCAGACCCTGCACCATTTTAGTTGCCCTCCTCTGAACTGCCTCCATCCTGTCTATGTCCTTGCTGAGATGGGGTCTCCAGAACTGGACGCAGTACTCCAGATGGGGTCTCACCAACTGTCTGTTCAGGGAGATAACAACTCCCTGTTTTTTGCTGGTGATGTCTCTCCCTATACATCCCAGTATCCCCCAGCCCTCTCTACCGCCTTCTCACATTGCTTGCCAACCTTAAGGTCATCTGATATGATTACCCCCAGGTCCGTTTCCATTTTTGTTGTTGTTACTACTGCTCCCCCCATTGTGTGATCTTCCCCAGGGTTTTGTTTCCAGCTGCATTACTTTGCATTGAATCCAAGCTGCCATACTTCTGACCATTCCTCCAACCTTTGGGGCAGGTGGCAGCAGTTATCCTCATGCTATGGAGGTGCTCCAAGCTTCAATTCCAGGCCACAGGTTGCAGTGCAAGCCCAGAGGGCTGTGGAGAAGTGTGCCTGGTGGATAGTCTTTGGGGTAGGTGGCAGCAGTTCTCCTTGCTCTGTGGAGGTGCTCCAAGCTCCAGTTCCTGGCCGCGGGTTGTGGTGCAAGCCCAGAGGGCTGTGGAGAAGTGCACCTGATGGATAGCCTTGGGGAGATGGGTGGCAGCAGTTTTTCTTGTGCCATGAAGGTGCTCCAAGCTTCAATTCTGGGCCGCGAGTTGCGGTGCAAAAATATGAAGACATTAATACATGACTTCAATTATATGGAAACATAGATGCATTAACAGCCAGGTATATACACACATGGTCACATATAGATGTAGAGGACACACAGAGTTGAATGCACAGACTGGTTCACACAGACAAATATAGAGACAGACTTACCAACATGCTTAACAAAGGATACGAAGATAGGGACAAACATACACATGCACAGATTCACATATACACAAGCACAGAGGAAAACAGAGAGGCTTGTAACTTTAAAGTTTAGTTACACAGGTTTTAATATTCTGAGTTAAGGTTTCATATGCAAGAAGTAATATATGGTTGGATGTGTGCCAGTATTGTAATACATGAATGAACTGTGTGTGTTGTGAGGCCCGAAGAACAATCAATCATCCTAAAAAAACATGTATTATTGCAGTGTTAGCATTTGTTAAATGGTGAAAAGTGTCATAATGGTAATGGTACTGTATATTTATCTAGTCACTGTGTGAGTCTCTAAAAATAACATTTATTCTTTTATATTTTTTATCCTCTTAATGATTTCCTGGAAAAATAATAAGAAGGTTATTGCATTATGGGGTACTATTGGTCGTCCTATTTTCTTTCTTTTTTATAATATTTTACTGTGTATCTGAAGTGCAGCTCCATACTTTTTTAATTTGTTATTCACTTGGGAAGTTCAATTTCTTGTTTTATACAAAGGTCAGAATTAACTTATGTTCATGGAAAAAATCACATTTGATACAAAAATATTTTCACATATGCATGGTAAAGTTGAAATTCTGAGATTTATTATGTATATGGTGGATATTTAGTGTCAGTGGCCCTTCCCCTCCTCCCTCTCTCCCTATCCCATCCATCTCCCACAAAATAAAATAAATTCCAGACTATTTGGATAAAATGTGAATGCAGTGTTAATGTGCTGATGCTTTTTTTTAATTCAGTCAACTTTAATAAATTTGTGGTTAACAAATACAGACAAGATTCATGAATCATGAGCATGTCCAGACAAAGCCCCAACTACTTAGCCCCCAACCACCCCCTTCCCCCAGGAATCCCCCCCAATCCTCACCCCAATCCACCCCTCGGGAGTGTGCCAATTTCCAAACTATGTAGCGGCTGAGTAGCAGTGCTTCCCAGTACAGAGTTAAGAGTAGCAGGGGAGCCAGGAGAGCATCAGGCTGGGTTAATTTAAGTACAGGGGATAAAGCTTGCCCCAATTTTTGTTAAACAGGTGAAGTTTGTGTCGGACACTAGCAATCAGGCATTCAGTTCGAAGACAAAAAGAGAGTTTGTATTGCCATTCCTGATGAGATATGGATGTTTGGTCAAGCCAATGTTTGAGGGCCAATTTTTTGACTACCATGGAGATAAGTGCCATGTGGTATCTCCTCTGTTAACCTCAATTTGAGTATAATCTCCTATAATGCAGACTTCTGGAGTGAAAAGCCCATCCAAGCCCAGGAGAATGTTAATGCGACTTTTAATTACAGTAATTCTCAAAGAGGACAAATCTTTTCACAGGGCCAAAAAATATGTATGAGAGTACCATCCTCCTTGCCACAGCTGGTGCAGGAAGAGGAAGGAAGATGACCTATTTTAGCCAATTTGACAGGGATATAATACATGTTATTTAAGATTTGGTACTGGGTGAGGCTTAACCATTTCTAGGTGTTATACTGATACAAATCTTTCCAGATACGGACCCAGTTAAGAGGAACACCTGGCATCAGGACCTTCCAGATTTTGGAACCCTCTTGAAACATGGACAGGAGGAGAGAATATAGCAAGGAAATCTCATGAGGCTGGGTTGCTAACTCCTGTATCTGCCACAGCAATTTATCTAGATCTGAGGTTATTGGAGAGGGGCCAAATTGCTGTAATAACAAGTACCGTAGTTGGAAAACTTTGAGGATATGGAGGGGGGTTCAGATGAAATCTCATCAGGATCTCAGGAGAGGAAAGTAGAGAGTCATGGGAATAAAAATCCAGCACTCTAGCCCCCATAATTGGGGAAGTCAACCAGGAGGGAGGTAGCTATCACCTACTGTGATGTTTGGGTTAGATAAGATAGGTTGGGAAAAAATCTTCAACCGGAATTTTATGCAGAGAAGCACATAGCTGTGAGAAGACCCTAACAGAAGTATCGATTACAAGGGCTCGGAAAATGGGCGGTAACTTCTTCCAAGGAGAGAAGAAGATAGAAGATGGGGAAAGGTTAGAAGAGTGGAGTAAATGGGATTCTATCTGTAACCAGATAGGGGTATATTCCTCCTCAGGATGATTTAATTGTAGAGAAAACCACTTCCCATATTTCTCAAGATGGCCAGCCCAATAATAGTATAAGAAGTTCGGGAGCCGGAGACCACCAGAATCTTTAAATAGCCCGAACTTCAGGTATGAGTGCCTCGGTGACTTGTCAAACCAGATAAATTAAGAAATAAGGGAATGGATGCACCTAAAGAGTGGTTTAAAAACTCATTTGTACCAAATTGCATTTTTATAGTATTTTATATGAATTGTTGATGAAATTGTGGTTTTATGAATGTTTTATATTGTATTATAATGTTTGGTTTTCTTTTTACTATATGTTTTGTACAACACTTTGAAAATTTGAAAGGCGCTTTAAATATAAAATTATTATTATTAAAGAAAGAAAGGGGAAGCCAGGTATTTAGCATGTTTAAAGGATAAAATAATCTGGTTAATGCGTTAATTTTAACAATGTTAATTCGGCCCCATAAGGAGATAGGGAGGGGTTTTCATCTCAAAATGTCTTGGTGGATGACCGCTACCAAATCCTCAAGGCTGAGCTTTGTCATGAGAGAGGAATCCGTGGATAGAAGGATGCCGAGGTATTTAATATGTTTAGGGGACCAGCACATCCCAAAGTGGGTAAAATCAGCCTTGTAGGTAAAATGGTTCAAGGGAAGAATTTCTGTTTTGTTACGATTCAACCTGTAGTTGGAAAAGCGACTGTACTGGTCAATCATTCTGAAAGTCTCCTCAATGGAGGAGAAGGGGTGCAAGAAATGTAGAAGAATATCATCCTCATACACAGACAAGGAGAGTGCCATATCACTGGTATACCAAACATGCGAGGGGAAGATTTCAATTGTCTTATTAAAGGTTCTAGATAAAGGTTAAAGAGGACGGGGGCAGTGGGCAACCTTGTCTGGTGCCCAAATAAAGGGGGAACTTAGATGTGAATACACCATTGCAATAAATGTTAGCAGTCGGGGACAAGTAGATGGTTTGGAGCCAGCAGAAGAATGGGGAGGGAAACCCATTCTTTGTAAGGTGGCCCACAGGAAGGCCCAGTCAACCCTATCAAACACTTTTTCAGTGTCAAGAGAGATTAGGGTCATAGGGGTGGGAGACAGCTTGGCAGCTTGGAATATATGGGCCAATTTACACAGATGATCAGAAGAGGATCTACCAGAAACAAATCCGACTTGCTCTGGGCTAAGAAGATGTGACCAGATCTTCCTACGACTAGTGGTCAGAATTTTGGTAAGGATCTTAAGGTCACAATTTAGAAGGCAAATGGGTCTGAAACTAGATGGGTTGGAGGGGAACTTGTCCGGTTTAAGAAGGAGAAAAATTGTGGCTTCTAGAAGAGAAGGGTCTAAGGAATCAGCAGACAGCATAAAGCAGAAGAGCTGAAGCAGGAGGGGAGATAATTCTTTAAGAAAGCATTTGTAAAAGTTAGATGGGAACCCATCAGGTCCAGGGGATTTGTCTAGAGCTAGACTATTAATGACTGCATCTACCTTAGCCAGAGAAATTGGAGAGGAAAGAAGGGTCCAGTGATGATCCAGAAGAGTCAGAAGTGGGATCTGTGCTAAATAAGTTTTTATCTCCTCTGAGCTCGGTGGAGAGGGTCTCTGACTGTAAAGACTGATGTAGAATTGCTTGCAAACCAAAGCAATGTCTCTGGGGAGGGTCTTAATATAGCCGTCTTTGATCTGAAATGGACTGAATAGTTCTAGAGCTTTCTATTTTCTTCAAACGGAGAGTGAGGAAGCAGCCTGCCTTATCTTCCTGTTCAATACAGGTGGACTGAGTCTGTAGGATGGCGTATTCAGCTTTTTCTCTTAAGAGATTGGTGTATTTATCTCAGAGAGACAGTAGGGTAGCTAAGGAGTCTGGAGGGGAGGAGGGAGATAAGGATTGTTCCAGGGATCTTATCTGTTCTAATAGGGTTTTAGCTGTGGATTCACAAATCCTCCACCACCTAGCGGTAAGGCGAATAAATTCCCCATGCAGATAACATTTCAGGGCACACCATTAGTGGTCTCCCCTGGGGACAGAGTTCCTATTAGATTCAGTGAATGTTTTGATGAGGGATTTTATTTTGGAGACTATAAAGTCATCTTTCAGGAGCTGAGTGTTTAGCTTCCAAGTGGTGTCACGCTACATGTCTGAGGAAGGAGTGAGAAGAAGCCAAGCCACTGCGTGGTTGGAAAGAACCATGGATCTAGTCCACCATCACACATCCCAGGCAGTAGAGATAAGCTGGTAAGGATATAATCAAGCCTGGACGAGGTATGGTGGACCACAGAATGGAATGAGTAAGACCAGGTGGAGGGATAAAAGATCCTCCAGGGGTCACAAAGGCCCAGAAGGTCCATGAAGTCCTTTAAAGCATGTTGTGCAGAAGACAGAGGTCTAAGAGGCTGACTCCCAGGACGGGCTGCTTACTGACCCTCATGAAGTGGCCAGTGTCTTCAATTGTAAGTTCACCAACTTATTCATGTACCTAAATAAACTGTCAACTGTCCAACCACAAAGCCCAGCCCTAATACCGGATCCATTGCCATCCTCCTCCAGCTCTGTCAATCACCCACAAACACTCCCTTTCTATTTTAAAGCCCTCTCCATACACGACACAGTTAAGCTACTCAAAAGTCTACCTAACCGTGGCTCCTCCGGATCCAATGGCCTATTGCCAGTCTTCCTCAAACTGATTTCTCTGGCAACTGCCAAGCCACTCACCTTTGTCTTTAACCTTGCCCTTTCCACCTCCTCCATGCCTGACCCAGGGAAGATAGCTAAGGTTATCCCCATTCTTAAATCTGGTGACCCCAAATCATCTGATAATTACTGTCCAATTTCCATCCTCCTTCATCTTAGTAAACTACTCGAGAGAGCGATCCCCAATCAACTCACTGAGTACATAGGCAAACACACCCTCCAATGCAACCAACAGCATGGCTTTTGCAAAAATCATTTCACCGCCACTGCCCTCACCTTTCTGACCGACCAGATCCTCTCTAACATGGATAATGGTAAAGCCACCGGGGCAGTTTTCATCTACCTCTCTAAGGCTTTTGACATGGTTAACTATGCTCTGCTTACCTTCAGGCTTAGCCCCCTTGGTTGTTCTCAGAAAGTCACAAACTGGTTCACTAACTATCTAACTGGCCACTCACAATTTGTGTGCATTGGCCAAACCTGTTCCCCCACACTGTCTGTTTCTGTAGGGGTCCCTCAAGGCTCAATCCTGGGTCCCCTCCTTTTATTCTTTTTCGTCAAGGCAAGACAAGGCAAAATTTATTTAAAAAGATGCCCAATCCCGGAGGGTCTGGGTGCCATACAAATAAATAAACACATATTCAGAGATAGATCAATAAAACACAAAGATAATTATAAACATATAGATGATAATACTTCATATGAACATTACCCATACAGTAAGCTGAACAACAAATTTTCAACAGCTATACTCAGATCAAATCTATAAATTAATAGCTTAATTCAAAAATGCCTGAGCGAATAGGAGTGCCTTAAGGTGGGCCTTGAATACCTCCAAAGTAGAGGCCCCCTTAACCCCAAGGGGAGAGCGAATTCCACGAGCAGAGGCAGCGACACTAAAAGCCCTGCCATGCCAGTCAATTTCAACCTGCGTCCTGGGAATCGCTGGGGGCTTCCACAGGAGGAATGGAGGAGGCGAGCTGAAACAGTAGGTACAAGAAGGTCTAACAGGTAACCAGGGCCCTGACCATGTAGGGTCTTATAGGTGAGAAGACCCACCTTAAAGAGGATCCTCCACCTGACCGGCAGCCAGTGCAGCTCACGCAACATCAGTGTAATATGGCAAAACTTCGGCTGCCCAGTAAGTAATTGGGCAGCTGTCTTCTGCACTAGCTGCAGTCTGAAGAGAGATCCTCCTATGACCCTGAGGTAGATCGCATTATAGTAGTCAAGCCTCAATGTAACTAAGGCATGCATCAAAGTAGGGAGGTCCAGAGGCCTAACAAGGGGCTTTATCCTGGCGACATTTCTGAGATGGAAGAAACAGGAGTGGACAACAGAGCAGACTCGCTCCCATCTGACTGCCTTAACTGTCACTCTCTCCTGTATGCAGATGACCTTGTCCTCTTCCACAGTGACAAATCCACGGCCGCAATCTCCTCTGTTCTCTCACACAACTATGCTGTGGCCTACAGCTGGTTCTCAAAAAACCTCCTCTTAGTAAATGCCCAAAAAACCTAAATCCATGCTGTTTGGATAAAAGCCCTTCCTTGCCAAAACTAAAAACCACACCCCCTTACGTATTCTCACACCAGACGGCCCAGCCCTAGAGGACATCAACACCTAGAAATACCTAGGCGTACTGCTTGACCCCTCCTTCACCTTCACTGACCATGCAAATTCCCTTGTCAGAAGTTAGGTGCTGCCTATAGATTCAGGCAATATCTTACCCTTGAAGCCAGACTAGCCATTGTCCAGGGTAATCTTCTCCCTATTCTTGACTACTGTTCTCCTATTTATGCCAGGACCTCTGCTACTGCCATGGTCAAACTCTTTGCTGCCTACAACAGTGCTTGTTGCAACCACTGCACCCTCTATAATACCCTTGGATGGCTACCACTGCAAGGCCACTTCGACCTAGCCCTCTGCTGCATGGTAGAAAACATCATCCGCACGGCTCAAGAATCCACCCTAACTGCCCTCCTGACAACCCGAACTCTACACTGCAACCTCCGCTGTAATGGTACTCCTCCTCTAGCTGTTCCTAGGGTATCCTCCAACATGGGTAGCAGAGCTTGGTCTGCAGCTGCCCCCTTGCAGTGGAACAAACTGCCGGCCGAACTCTGTTCCATCTACACTCACTCCAGCTTCAAGTCTCGCCTCAAAATCTGGCTCCTGGCAAATTCCTCCTGCTGCTTCTCCCAGGAGTTACCCACCTACCCATGCTAGACTACTCCCCAGCTCACAACTATTACCTCATTGCCTTGTTAATTGTATTTCCACAGTATACATGACTTCCTTGCCTGTACAGCTTTGTATATATATTTTTTACTGTATTTTCCATGTATTACATTGTACTGTGGGTACATATTGTATATATATTTTTGATGTATATTCAGTGTATTACATGCTCACTGGACTATGTATCATATCTTGTACACTGTGCTTATGATTGTTGTTTTCTATCAGATCTCTTCATGTCCCATATTGGAACCTTGTACTTGCTGTTCTCAATGGATTTTTGCAGCATGCTTGTACACTGTGCTTAATATTGTTGCTTGTATCTATCTGTTTCATGTGCACTACAGTTACCTTGTATTCACTGTCACCCTGCACCATGTGTTATATGGCCCGGGCTGTGCCTGAAAACGGTCCCTGGGATCAGTGCACTCACTCGGTTATCAAAGTCATAAATAAAAGACTAGAGTGGTCTAGGTCTTGAGATGGAGGGAGATTCCAGTCACTGCCTAAAATTAAAGGGACTGGTAAGAGGGGGGCAATTTTGTCAGCCAGGTCCATGAGAAAGGTGGGGGCACCCCCTAACAGGCCATAAATACTTCCCAGAACCACCTCATTCTAGTCTAAAAGGCCCTTGACCAGGACGTATCTACCACGTGGGTCTGAAATAACAAGGCTGGCATGAAAGGAAACACTTTTCATGAGTAAAATGGCAACACCCCTAATTGATGTCGAGTCCTCACAGCAAACACCTGATAAACACCTTGCCTACGGAGCCAAGTAGCTTCATGGGCAAGGAGATGAGTTTCCTGTAAGAAAAATATTCTGGACTGATGCAATAGTAAATGTTTAAGAATATGATACCTCTTGAGTTGCTCCCTGTCTCCCCTGACATTCCAGGTAGCTATTTTAAAAACAGAGTTAGCCGTAGTCATAGTAACCGACAATCATAGGCGAGCACCTATCTAAGTATTGGCACACTCTAACCCTTCCCTCCCCTTCCCCTTCCCCAGTCTGAAACTCACATAACAGTGAACCAAACCATGGAGTAACAAATACATAATGCAAAGAGGAACAAAACAATGCTAAGGGATCAGGTCATTTATCTAGTTGATCCACATAGGATGCCTGAGGCAAGGTTACCCGACCCACTTCCCCCCCTGCAGTCCCAACCCCTCCCATGGTTCAAATCCTATCCATAGCAAATCAATACCTCCTCCTGAAATCGCATGTGAAAGCAAACCAGGTATTGGAGGGGGAATGGATAGTGGAATAAGTGAAGAACCCGCCCCCAACCCACTATTCCAGTCTCTAGAACTATATTCAATGGACTTCCTTAATACCGCTAAGATCACCAAGAAAGAGTGGCTGAAAAATAGGATAGGCCAAACCCCACTAGCCCGAAGTTTCCTCCTCTCAGTTGTTAGGAAGCCATCCAAGGAAATCAAGTCCCAAGGTGTCCTCAGCAGGGTAAGAAGGCATAGGCACTGAAGCCAGTTAAATACACTGAGTTGGATGTTTCCCCAGCTATATTGCCTTGACAAATGGGTTATCACCTATGTACCAAGCAACTGAGATGAAGCTAAGGGCTATCCCCCTTATCAACCAGAACACAATGCAAGACAGCCCTCTGTATGCCCTAAGCATGGGTATCTCCTCCTCCCCCGCCCACCTCCCTCCCCTCCACATAATATTACTAAGGTAGCCAATTAAGGGGCTCTTGCCCTGATTTAAGTAATTAAGTGCACAGAGCAAAAAGCACTAAATAGAGAAACAATTTGCAGGAAATTCACATCTGCATGGTCTTGTGCCCCCCCCCTTCCTTAGCAACTCGCTCAACCATGAGGTGAATCTGCAACCTCAAGTTAATTTAGAGAGTAAACCTGCCCTTAATGTAGAACACTGGCCCTGATAAATGTATACATCAGCAGTAAAAGATACGGTACAGATAAAAATAAAATACGAAAAGGGAGAATCTTTACAACATTTAATTCTGAAAGAGATCCAGTCACTGTAGTATGAAGGGAGGAGTTAAGCACCTTACAGCTCTGCGATGACCATAGGGGGAATCCAATACTGCTGGGACCTGGGGCATCGTTAGAATGTCCCCTGGAAAACTCAGCCTCTGAGCCATAGATCCCAGATGCAATGTAGCCATTTAGGACCTTCCTTCCAAGCGTTGATCGTGGAGCAAACCACGCAAAAGTAATATCTCCCCAAACCAACTTCCCAGCCAAAACAGGACCATTGGGACAGTTTGATAAGGTAATGTTCAAATTCCCACTTGTATCAGGTTGGGTAAAGCAAGGTCAGGTGTAGCAAAAGGACTGAGGAGCAACGAAACAACATTATTCATACTTAGATTAACTGGGAGGGATAAGCACAATTGTGCAAGGCTTATCAGACTTTCTTGAAGAGCTCCGGTAATGTAGTGGAAAGCTTTGTCTTCACTTGGCCCAGTGAATCAAGGGAGAACCAGGAACCTGAAATAAAGACTTGCAGGTGAGCTGGGTAGGCCATCTTGAATTTGATACCAGTTGCAATAAGCTTACTGATGGTCAGGTGGAAAGCTGCCCATTTCTGCCTTGTCTCGTAGGGTAAGTCCTGGATGATCCTGATCTGTTTTCCTTCCCAAAGCACAGCCTGAAGCTCCCTAGTCTTCAAGAGGATGTGCTGCTTTTTCAGGAAGCTTAGAAACTTTAGGATGATTGGTCTGGGAGCAGACCCCACTGGGGGAGGTGGTCTAAGTGAGCGGTGGCCTCTCTCAATTTGATATGTATGGTTGAGTGGAGAGGGGCCCACCACTTTGGTAAGGAATTTCTGCAGGAATGGGATAATGTTGGGTCCCTCTTCTGTTTCCGGAAGGCCGAAGATCAGAATATTATTGTGCCTACTAAGGCCTTCCAGATCTTCAGTTTTAGTTTGCAGTTTGGCCAGTTGTTGTTTGAGCTTGGTAACTTTGGGGTCTATCTTCTCTCTCCAATGCTCCAGAGATGTAGAGCAAATCTCTGTATCACCTACTCTGCGGCCCAGGTCATTCAAGTCACCCCGGAGTGATTTTAACTCCAAATATATGTCGGCAAGAGTTTCTTTGAAGGGGAGTAACTCCTGGAGGAAGCGGTCCTCCGTAAGTGGTATAGCCGATGCTGGTATGCCAAGGGGTTTTGCTGGTTGCCCGCTCTGGGCCTTAGACTTTTGGGGGAGTTTCTCCAGAATGGTGGGTGGTGTGTGGCAGAGCGGGGCCTGCTACATATCTGCTTCCATTGTAGTGGAATTCACCAATAACAACTTGAGTCTGAAATAGATGATAATTGCAGGCAGGCGCTAGCTGAAGAGCCAACAATTTTATATTTTGGGAGCTGTAGTGGTAAAATAGAGAGGTAGATGAGTGGTGAAGGTCGAGAGCTCTGTGCCTTAGCTGCTTTTAGGCTGCTGACATCACGTGATCTCCTTGATAAATATTTATGTACAGCGGCACTTTGGACTCAGGTAATTTCATGACTGGCTTATGGCACTTGTGAAGTTAAAAGACACCCAATTGCTGTTGCCTAGAAAGTTAATGTATCACACAGGTCTCCATTGCATATGTCATATTTTAATATTTTTTTTTAGTTTATGAATTTATTTTCCCCCTGTCCTCACTAGCCCCACACTCACTGACCACCACCCCAGACCCCATCACCCAGCCTCACCTTGGACCTACCCGATGTGATTCCCCCATGGCCTGCCCCCAGTGATGGGGTGATGGGGGATTGTTCCTTGACCCACAGATTAAGGATCTAGTCTTTGGGGTGCCTGGGTCAGCAGTTTGGGCCTGTGGAGGGTCAGTGGTCATCCTGCCAGTCAGGATGGTTTTCACTGTTTTTTCCCCTCCTCAAATTTTGTAAAATTAGAAAAAATGCAGCGAAGATATACGAAACTCATCTCCAGAATTCACGATAAACCATATGAAAAAAGGCTGAATATATTACACCTTATGCCCCTAGAGATAAGAAGGATTAGGGGAATCTGCTATTATTTTTTGATATAGTAAATGATCCCCTTCTAATGTCCGAGCTAGGGCTTGAATTCAAAGATAACTCTAGAGACATCAGAGGTCACCCTCTCCAAGTTATAGGGAGAGAATTCAGTACTCAAAAATGAAAATATTTCTACATGACAAGGGTGGCAAACCCATGGAATCAACTACCCTTGGATGTGATCATTAATAAAACTAAGACCTAATTCAAAAAGCTTTTGACAATCATATTCTTGTTGGGGAGAACTAAAATATTATTCCATGTAAATATATAGGAGCTTCTGTGGACAGTCATGCCTTCTCACTCCATACCCTTCCTTAGCATGTTCCTTAGTATGTAAGGTGTGGTTTACTTATGCCGAACTGACAACACCATTGTTGAAGTTCAGCATAGCGAGATCCCCACTGTTGATAGGTGAAATTTCACCTGTCCGACATTGAAGTTTCTCTAGTGGGGCTATGCTCCGAACCCCCATGCAGGGGGGCTGTGCCCCATGCACCCCCCCCTTCTAAAACATTATCAACTCTGAGTCAGAGTTGATTTGAAGGGATGGGCGACACTTAGCTAAAGGGTTAAATTTTGCCCTCAGGTACCCCACAGTGACAATTTCAAAACCTGTCGAAATTGTCGCTGTGGGGGAGTTCACCATAAATGTTTTGATGTGCCATCGGCACACCGTAAGGTGCATGCATGCAGTGATGTATACAGGGATGCTGCATATTTTTGCATGCACTGTATCCAAGGTCTGATGCTTCTCTGCCCTTGGGTTGTGGTTCTTATGTTCTTTTTCCCCAGCCACTGCTGCAGGCCAGATAAACAACGAGCTCTGCAGTACCCCCTCCCCAGAGGAGAAAAGCAGTCCCCTACATACCTGATCCTCCTCTCCTGGCTGACCCTCCAGCACTCTGTGTTCGCTCCTGAACTTGGGTCATTGATGCTGAAGTGGTATTGCTACCACTGTGTGGTAGGGGAAGGGTGTTGGCTATTTTAATACATTTTCGGCTGTTAATGCATATGGCTGATATGGATGTTTGCATTAAACGCTTGTGCTCTTCTGTATCTTTTATGTGCAGATACGTAATTTACTTCAGGCGTAGCATTGTGTTTTTTTTCCTTCAATTAATGATATTAAATGTCATGTTTGTAGCATTAAAGACAGGATTCTGGAAACACGATCCAACCAGGTCTTCCATTTTTCTGTTCTGCTGCATGGTATCTTAGCACATACTCGCATTCTCTTGATGTAAAGTTGACATGGCACCACTATGAACATTTGTTGTATGCTGCTGTTTTGCATTATTCAGCCTTTAATTGCCATTTATGCTCTGAATGCTTTTATGTCTAAGTATCTGCATTATTTTATTAGGAGTGGTTCCACTGTCACTTAGCTTTTGAACTGGGTATTCTCCAGCACTACGATTCGTGAGCTTCTTTTTCTTTTTTGTTTTGGGGGTTGAAAACCATGTTATTTACTAGTGGTCCCATTTTGTTTATCCCAACAGACTGACCATTTATACCAAGTGGTAGAAGCTTTGAGCGGTGTCACATTTACATTGATAGTTATGAAAAAAGGTGAATCTGGTGACTTAGGCTGGATTCAATGCCCCAAGAATTCAGCAAGCCCCTTGTGCACTGATCATTTGATGCACAGGGCTTGCAGCATTTTCCAAGTTGTCGATCATGGGAGATGATTTATCTTGAACGTAAATCAGAAATTTAGTGTAATCACCGGACATTTTTTGTACTTCTTGAAGTTCATATGAACATACAAACATATGAAAGATCCAGCAGAAGGCCAAATTGATCTATTGAGTCTGCTCATTAGTCATGTAGTGTTTCTGACTTGTGCCAGTAGTTCTGCACCCACACCCTCCACTGTCCATCTTTGCTCCATAAATCTCCCTCTAAGATCCCATGGGTACCCTTTATGTATATCCCAGGCCCTTTTAAAATCCACCCACTGTTTTCTGTCTGACCACCTCCTCTGGCAATGCATACCATGTGTCCATGACCCTTTCTATGAAAAAATATTTCCTAACACTGGCCCGGTGGTGCAGACGGCTGAGGCACTAGATGTCTCACCTCATGGCATGCCAACGACCCGAGTTCGGGAGCGAGCCTGGGTCATCAGATATCAGCACGGGAGGAGGGCGGAGCTGGGTGGAGCAGCTGTCCTCTCTGGGGGAGGTGGAATGGCATCCCTCACTCATGACTGCCCCCTGGTGGAGGCCAAGGGGCTGCGCACGCAGGGTGCCAGCGATAGGCCAATGGGGTGGGCAGAGAGGGCCATTATCAGGGCTGCAAGGCACATTTATGCCTCCACACACATGCAATCTTCTCCTGGGGCCCTCGAGGTAAAAATGGGGGGAAAATGGAGGAACAAGCAAGCAGCAGAATGGTGACCAACTCTCTGCAGGCACTGTTCCTGGACCGGGTGTAAGGTAAGCCCCGGTAATTCCGGGGGACGAAGCTGGGGAAGCTGGTCAGATAAGGGCCGTTCGGGGAGGAGCATAAATAAATGTATGAAAAAAAAATATTTCCTAACATCCATCTTAAACCTCCCCTCAATCAACTTCAAACTATGCCCTCTTGTGGTTCAATTTTCACTAAGCTTGACAATGCTATCCTTGTTTACTCTATTTATTCCCTTCAGGTACTGTACTTAAAGGTCTCTACCATATTCCTCTACTCTCTCCTCTCTCCTCTCCTCCATGGAGTACATTTTCTGGGCTCCTAGCCTCTCTTCGTAAAATTTCCCTTACTGTCCCATGATCATTTTGGTTGGCCTCCTTTGTACCCTGTCTAACAAGGTGATGTTCTTATTATTATTATATGTACTCCAGAACCTTACCCAGGCTCCAAGTGTGGTCTAACCAAGGACCCGTATAATGGCAGTATGACCTCATTCTGCCTACTACTGAATCCCCTAGTGATATACTGTAACATTCTGTTTTCCTTTTCTACTGCCTTTTTGCATTGTGTGAAGTCTATTGGGTCATTTGTAATCACCACCCCTAGATCCTTCTCCTCCTCTGTTGATGCAATCTCCCCCCCCCCCCGGTAATTATTTTGCACAAGGATTTCTGGCCCCAATATGAATAACTTTGCATTTTTTGGCATTGAAGTCAAGTTGCCAGGTTCCAGACCAATGCTTAACATTCCGAAGGGCTTTCTGTAGGTTCTGTATCCCTTCAACTGTGTCCACCCTACAGTACCACAAAGTTTGGTGTCATCTAAAAATAGATGCATCTTGCCCTTCATGCCTTTCCCAATGCCATTTATGAAGACATTGAACAGCACTGGCCCCAGCACTGATCCCCACAGAACCTCACTGGTAACCACCCTGGCACTGGACAACTCACCACCCACCACCATGCTCTGTGTTCTGGCATCTAACCAGCTTCCACCCACAAAGTCATTTTCTCCCCAACCCCAAGATCCCTCAGTTTACTGACTAGCCTCCTATTCAGCACAGAATTGAACACCTTACTAAATTCAAGGTAAATGATGCCCACCGCCTTGCCCCCATACACTGCCCACATGACCCAGTTGAAAAAGTAAATGAGGTTCATCTGACAGAACCTTCCTCCCACAAAGTCATGCTTTGTCTCATCCTGGAGAGCATTCACCTCAATGTACATTACAAATCTCTCCCTGAGTATGTTCTCCAGGAGTTTGCACATGATAGATGTCAGAATGACTGGCCTACAGTTACCTGGATCAGCTCTGATGGAAAGGCATCACATGTGCCACTCTCCAGTCAAGCAGCACCACTCCAAACTCCAGGGGTATATCGAAGAGTTCATATTACTTTGTTCAACACATTAATGCAGCAATATTTGTTAATCACCACATATTTTATTAAGTAATAATTTGTTTAAAAATATCAATATACCCATTTATATTTTAGCTTCTTTCGTGTCTAAACTATGATATGGGATTTTAAAGTATTTTAAAGTACCTGCTCCTGTGCCATGCTTGCTATGAAAACATTAAATATCTTGGTAAAATACCATGCTGTTTCCTATGAGAAATGTATGGTAGCACATCCTCATACATCCACAGAATGAATCTGGTATGTACATTCAACAGGTAACTTTCAACAATAGAAATTTTTTTTAAAAATTGCAAGGGAGGACCATCTTTAATGACCTAAGTCATTAATTACAAAAATAGCTGTAAAATCTGTTTTAAAAATATTTAAGAAAATAAAAAAATACACTGAAGATGAATCCAAGATTGTCTGGAATACATTTTGGCTAAAATATATATAAAGTATAGATTAGTCTGTCATGCTGTAGAGGGCACTAGTGAGTCAAAACAGAACTGTAAGCTGTTGTCATCTCTTTTCTTAGTGGTTACTGTCTTGTTGAGTATTTGTTGCTATATAAAAGGTCTCCCCAGGGTTACAAAAGGTATTTGCTAGTGGGATGTGAGGAAACTGGGGAGAGAAGAGGAAGAGAGGGAGATGATGATGATGATGTATTAGTACAGCTCTTACTGCTTATTTTGGGGCCTTTGTGCACATGTAACATGCAGTTTTGTATTTAAATGAAAGGACTTCATTTTTTTCCATCAAAGTCCTGTGCTCTATGATTTTTGTGGGTGCGTTTACTACTTCTTCTGTAACTTTTGGTCAAAATGAGCACCACAGTAAACTGCCTGGTGCTCCACTTCACTATTTTTTCTGGGGATGTATACATAGAACATCATGCACTTTAATGTTTAGATCAGCACAGAAAAAAAATTGCAAAGCAAAAAATCTGAGGACTGCAAATGAAAGATAAAAGACTAAATGAGTTTATCTGCTTAGATAAGCTGTATTTATCTTACCATGTCATATGTATGTTCCTTGCTTTTCAGAAAAAAAGTGAGGAAGAGTTTTAAAAGCAACAGTTTGAAGTAAAAACAAAACAAGATTCTTCATCTACTTTCATTAGATAATTTTAGTGCTTTTTTAATTTTTTTTTATTTTATTATTCAAATGGAACTTAAATAGTACCAATTTCTTAAGTTTTTTTTTTGGGGGGGGGGGGAGACAGACAGACGAGGACACAGGGACGCAGTCCAGGTTCTTACTCTTCTTGTCCTCTGTCTTTTGTTTACATTCAATGAAGTTAACTAACAAATATTTTGTAAGCCGTTTAACTGAAACTCCTTGTCTTTTACGTTTCATTAAATTGATAAACCTAATATTACATCAAATCTTGCTTTAAAAGTTGTTTTCCTACTGTTTATCTGAGAGTGCTTTAGTATGGATCTGTAACCTGCTGAAAACAGAAAATTGTGTACCAGGAACAAAGTTTTCTCCAAGGAAGAATATGAAATCTGCACTTTCCATTAAACAAATCCCAGCAGAATCCAATACTTAATTTTTTCTTGACCAAGTACTCTGATTTCTTGTAAAACTTTACCCAGAGCTTTAATTTCCATATGCTTTTTCAGCTTCTTACTTTGCTGCTCCTAACTTTATTATGGATGCCTTATTTATTTTATTACAAATCTAACAACCTTGAACTTTATGCTAAAAATCTATCAGTCTGCAACAGCACCCATTGAGATCCCTTCTTAATGGGTAACCATCTCAGTCCTAAACCTTATAGCACTCTATCTGAAGAAAAGGGTTTCACTAATCTGTTCTCAAGCCACTCCTGATTTTAATTGGCTGTAATTTGCAGTGCACTCAACAGTATTTGAGTGTGCTGTAGTTTAGCTGCTGTAATTTCTAACAATTCTAATGGGTTAAACCATTCTTTAAAAAAAAAAAAAGCACAAGTCTAAAGAATTTCTCTTCACAAAAGTAGTTTATCTTTCACAGAAAGCCTTGCTTGCAACAAGCTGCAGCAATTAAGATGTGTGTGTTTCTTTTACTTTACAAATTATTTTAACGTCCGTGTCAGAAAATCACAAGAAGGGAGGATGGATGGAGTGGCTGGGGTTTAAAACAACATTTTGTAAACACAGACTGACTCGGATTCCCTCTTAACCTGCTAATTGCATTAAATGGATGAATCTCATCAGTCCTAAACCTTGTAGCACTCTTCATCTGAACAAAATAGTTTCACAAATGTATCCATGTCACACCTGATTTTAATTAGCTGTGATCTGCAGTGCACTCTAAACAGTATTCGAGTGTGTTGTAGTTAACTGCTGTATTTTTTAATGATTCTGAATGGCTGTAAGGAAAACAGCACAAGTCTAAAGCACAGCCCTTTAGAAAACACAAGTCTTAAAGCATAAACCTTCACAAAAGTATCTGGACATTTCATCAAAAACTGTCAGTTTAAAAATAAATAAAAAATAAAAATCTTACTTGCAACAAGCTACAACAATTCAAATGTGTGTTTTCTATTTTACAAACAACATTGGTGTTAAAAGATTAATAAGAAAATGGGATGAATGGGGGGGGGGGGATGTGGTTAAAAGGACACATAAGGTACAAGGCACTTTTTTCCAAACTTCTTTACCTACATCTATGTACAGTACATACAGTAGGTTGATTTCCACAACCTGTACTTGCACACTGTGACCTTGAGCAAGTCAGGTGACCTCCCTATTTGCTTAGCTCACCTTAATTTTTGTAAATGGAGTTTGTTCCTAGTTACCAAAATGGAAATATGTATGCTTAGAAGTAAGCCATGGAAGCCACATAGAGGAAGTATATGCCCAACAAGCTGTAAAATGTTTAATTTGAAGTAATATTGTCCTATACTATGTTTATTGCTGCTATGAAACTCATTAGCATAGTCTATATACTCTTAGCCAAACTATGGAAGCAGAAAGTCTCCAAGAATTGGGACAGTTTCATAGCTTTTCTTAAAAATGAGACTTGTTCACCCTATAGCAATTAAGGTACCGCTAAGAAGTTTAAAGTCTTTCATACACACTGTAACTCAATACACTTTATAGGCCAATGGATTAGATGCTGGTAGTAAAATTACTATACATAAACCTGGCACAGATCAACATCCTACACACAGCCATGGAAAACTGAAGACATCCTTTTAAAAGAGAAAATGATGTGTCTGGACATCTATGGTAATCTTTGAAAACATCAATGGAAAATTTAGCACCCACTTAGACAGCCACCAGAGAAACAGAAAGGGCTTTGATTTAATTTCCTTTAAAGAATGCCTCTTCCTCCACTTCTCCCTTTCTACTGGAGTGTGGTGTAAGCACTGGTTATTAGTCAAAATCAAGTAGGGGACTTCCCTCACAACACTCAAATAAATATAATGTTCGAACACTTGGAGTCACTGTGTGGCTTGTTACCTTTAATTGGACTGTCCTATTCTTTACAGGATAATCTACTGCAGCACTATTCTTAGCCAGGTAGTTCTCCCTTGAGCTGGTTTGTACCAATACTATTTGAAAAAGTGATCTGCCCATTTTCAAATCTTCAGAAAGAGCATTGCTTCAGTGCAAGAAGGGTGGGCATTGACAAATCAATACATACTTCCAGATGATTGAAAGTAGTTGGTACAGCATACCTGGGGTGGGCATCTGAGTTTCAGTGTCCACTCTGCCATGGCTTATTGCTGAGGCATTTTGACAAAACGCAGGAAGAATGAAAGGTGTTATGCCCACCCCACCACACCCTGACTGGTACTGTCCAACTGGCACTGGATACTGTGGCTGCATTCCCTTTGCTTAAGTACTGGGGCTCTTAGTATGTGGGAAAAGGAAAGCTTAGCTATGGCACCCCTCCACTAACAGCAGTGTCTGCCTTTTACAGTACTTCAGATATGCAACAAACTGATCAGAAGTAAAAGGTACTCCTCTTAGAGAGACTGGGAGGTTGGAGTTAGGGAACCAGCACCCGGGGATGAAGCTAAACCCAGCCCCAGTGCCTCCCAGACCCCAATCCGATCCTTAGCAGTACTGTGCCTTTAAGTCAGAATGGTGCCAACCTGATCCAAGGATGGTGGCAGTCCGTGCAAGGAATGGGGACGGGGGCACAGGCACAATTAGAAAAAATGCTGTAGTGCCTTTATTCTTCCCACCATGCCTTATGAGGCAATGGGGGCTGGGGCATGTGGGATTCAGCAGCATTGGCTGGTGCCACTTGGGACAGCACCACCTTAAATAAAAACTCTACTTTCCTCTGAATCATACTCTTTCTGTACATATCAGTTATAACACACATGTCTGATCACACCCAGGTGATATTCAGTGGAATCCCACTTTTATCCTAGTTTACAGCTGGGTGGCCTAAGTCACTGAGGTTAAATAACTTATTGAGGGTCACACAGTGCATAGATGGCAGCTGTGATGAGTTTCAAACACGGGTCTCCTGGTTCCCCATCAGTGATCTATCATAAGAACTGTACAGACTCAATATTTTTAAGTTATTTTGTTGCGTCTCTCTCTCATGTTCCTCGAGCCTGCCATGGAAAACTGTGAAACATATTTTATTAGCCTTTACTCAGATTCAGATGATCCCCCCCCCCCCATTGTGTTTTACCCTTTTTGAGATTGAAAGGTGTTCTTTGGGACAAGAGAGCAGTCGCATTCTTTTTCCCACCAGTAGTACAGTATCTTTCATACTTCTGCCTCTTGAAGTGTCCCAATCTACATGCTTTGAAGCACAGAAGATCCCTTGGCAGTGGCACTGACAGTTCCTCTAAGGGGAGTAGATATGTAGTTTTGGGTGGATAAACCAGTACTGGTGACGGTGGTGAGTGTTAAAATCTTTAGGTGGCAAGTGCAGGCATCCTGCAAAAGGAGGGAGCTGCTCGCGCAGCAGGCTCAGGGTAGACTGCTGACCAAATGCAGAAGTAATGCGTGTCAGTTGTCTGACAAATACACACAGTGTAGTAGAAAACCAATAAGTCCTTCTTGACTGATTAGTGATAATGATCACAGTGTGGGCTAACTAGATTAGATTCAGTCCATGACTGATGCTGACTGCTAATTGATTGCGGAGTGGTGGGATCATTAATTTTTTATATATTTGTTGATCCTCCTCCTCTAACTCACCTGCTTCAGGCCGGCAACCCCAACACCTACCATCAGAAATGTACCTGTCATGGCTCACCCTACCCCCCACCCCACCCAGCAGAAGTAGTTTTCCTTTCCTTTGCAACTCCAGAGTCCATGTAGCAGGGAGAGACCGAAAATGTGATTGGCAGTGTAGGGTTCGTAGGGTGCTGGTTAGTTTCAGGATTAATTGGAAAAATCCCTTTTGTGTACTTTCTGAGTAATAGTGCCATTTTTGTGAATTTTTATGCAATTTCAGAAACAGAGCAGTTTATTTAAAGCAGTAGTATTTGTTACACTGTCTGTTTTTTTTTTTTAGCAATGATATGGCAGAAACATATGTTTAATTATTCATGTTCTTTTCTTCCTAAATGGAGATATGGGTTTCAAAATGTTTAAAAGTTCCTCCACTGCCATGCCGATCATGAAGAAAAAATTACTGGGTGTTTCTGCCAGTTTTCCATTGGGCACGTGTGATAGCAACAACCTAATGCATCGAAAATAATTCAATATGCACATTCAAATTAGAAGCTCAGTGGAAGAGAATTTTAAAAACTGTATGTAGATGCCATCTTTAATGACCTGAGTCATAAATTACAAAATTTGTAATGGCTGCTTTAACTATCTCCAGTGAGCATGAAACAAAGGATGTCACAAATATACTTAGACTAAAGTATTTTAAAACTGCTGCTTTAAAAATGCTTTTTTTTTTCTTTTCAGACAAAGCACTGGGTATAATGTACATTCTCATTTAATTTACGCAAGGTGAATGGCAGTGTAGCCTGGAGGTTAGAGTATGACCTATGAATGAGCTTGGTAGATGCAGTAGACCTGGGCTTGATCCTCAACATCCATTTGCATACTATGAGCAAGTCACTTAACCTCCCTAGGGCTCCTGAGTCACCCCTGAACAGCACTTTGACTAGTAGGCCTTGCCTGGTTACCAAAGAAAAGGTCTTGGATGTAACCTCATGATATGAAAGATGATTTGGGAGCACCATGTGACTTTTTACACAAAATGAGAGGGTAGGAAGGGATTGTCCCCATGATTCCTGGCTAGCATGGGTATAGGAAGACAAACTCAATGTACTCCATCGGTAACAATTTTATTTGAGGGAGCAACAAGACTCTGCACTGCAACATTGTTTCATGCAATGCAGCACAAGACCAGCTAACTATTTCTGTAATTTCATTCCAGGGAGTCAAAGCTAGAAGGGGTTGGCCTTTTAAATTGTATCCCAAGAACAATACATTAAGGCTTTGGGGGTGGTATGTGGGTGTCTTCAAGCAGCAATCTATAACTGAATTTATCAGTGCAAGGATGGGAGAAACAAACAGTTCAATGGTATACAAAATGACAGTTTATTTTTATTTTATTTGATCATCAGTTTACAAACCTTTGAGTCATAGACTTATTTACAAAGGCACCTCGTCAAGAGAGCAATACATCACAGCAAACAGTACAGTACATAACTCTTAGATTAAAAAAGCAACCAGTGTTACAGGCATTCACTGGTGGTACATGCTTGGTAATGGGTAGATCACAGTAGTCATACTATAGGTACACGAGTATCATGTCAGGTAGCAACCAGCGATATTTTATTACAATAGTCAGCAGATGTTGCCTGAGACCCCAGGTATATACAGCAAAAGTAGACAGGGCAGACCCAGCCTAGGGGTGAAGGTAAGGGGCAGGTGGGGGATTATGTGCAGTTGCAGCAGCGAGTGCTTGTCAGATAGCTTCTGAGGGAGACCTTGAAAGGACCAAGCTTAGTGGAGTCAGCTATGTTGGCTGGGAGGGAATTGAACCAGGAGGGAGCCCAGTAGCAAAAGGATCTCTGGGCCATAGAGGTCCTTATCCTGGGGACAATAAGGGAGGTTTTGACAGTGCTGCGGGTATAGACTGAGGGGGAAGCATGCTGCAGGGATGTGGAGACCTCAGGGGGGAGAGAGCCCTAGCAGGGTCTTTTTTTACAAGAAGGCAGGTTTGGAAGCAGAGTCTTTCCTCAAGGTTGAGCAAGTTGGTGGTGGAGTACAGCAGGCACGTATGGGTGTGCCTAGGGGCTCCCAGCATTAGCCTGCAGGCCTTGTTTATAGAGAGCTGGATTCTTGCAAGTGCAGTGTTGGCAGCAGCATAGATGGGCAGCCCATAGTCGATTAGCGACAGGACAGAGGAGGTGATTGCCAATCTAAGGGCCTCTTGTTGTAGGCAGTCCCTATGGCGGTGTAGTAGTCCAATCCTGACATTGGTGGCAGCAGAAAGGGCATTGATATGGGAATGGAAGGAGAGTGCCAAATCAAAGGTAATGCACAGGTACTTGTAGGTGGAAACCTGCTCAATGGGGTTTAGTGTGCTAGACAGTATCACGAGAAGAGCATCACTGGCTTTGCTTTGGCGATGTGAGAAGAGCATAACTTTGGTCTTTTTTAGGTTCAGGACTAGCCTCTGTGATGTGAACCAATGCTCACCTCCATCAAAAGCTTGTTGGAGGGTGGCCTGGAGTGTGTTGGGGTCAGCAGCGAAGAACACAGCGTCCTCCACGTAGAGGAGGATCTCACTTGGGCAGGCCAAGGGGAGGGAGTTGAGGTAGAGACTGAAGAGGAGAGGGCCTAAAATAGAGCCCTGGTGAACCCCAGAGTGGACAGGTCGTGTGTCAGATAGGGTGCTATTGATCTTTACACACCAAGTTCTGGCAGAGGGGTAGCTGGTGAACCACGCAAGGGGGCTGGGGGAGAAACCAAGGCATCTGAGGGAGTCAAGCAGGAGAGGATGGCAAACCGTGTCAAAGGCCTTGGAGAGGTTAATGAACACGGCACCGGCAGGACTTCCGGCATCAAGAGAAGAGTGCAGGAAGTTGGAGAATTCAAGTAGCGTAGTTGTGGTACTGTGACCTGCACAAAAGCCATGCTGTACAGGGCACAGGATATTGTGGAAATGAGTGTTTATTGTGGCAGGTGGGGCAACAAACATGGCCATGGTGTACACGTTACTCATTTTATTGTATGGCACCCCTTCTGGTTAGCATACACTTGCGCAGGCTGCAGTGTTGGTCAGCAAACTATACATTTGAGAAACCCAAACACAATTTTATGGCAGATTCTGGGTAATTTCTTTCATACTCTGATGATCATGGCTCATGTCCATCAGTGCACTTTTTTTTTTTTTTTACAATTCAAACTTTAACAAATTTTCCACAATACAGGAGGCAGACATGGGAAAATTTCACAACAAAGTAAGCATGCACAATATCATCTGCACCCCCCCCCCAAGTACAGCAGTATCCTGAAGTATTGTAATATAGTGCCTTATTACATATGCTACGGTTGGAGTAAGACACACAATTGTCTGCATCATTCTTATTCATACCAACAGTAAGTAGAGTGTGAAAGGGATCCCAGATACGCTTGTAACCCCGTTGCCTGTTAGAGATTTGCTATAGCGTTTTCAGTACGGAGATTAGCGAGGATCTCATGGACCCATTTTTGATATGATGGAATGATATCATCCTTCCAATGCTTAAGCATAACTTTTTTAACAGATAATGCTATCATAGCCATGTGAAACCTCCGAGCTTTAGTGTCTATAGGAGACAAATCTCCCAACAGGCAAATTTCAGGAGTGATGCCATCTTGCAAACCTAGTAAGGGGTCCAATTTAGCTTTGATTGAGTTCCATAATAGAATTATTTTGGGACATGACCAAAATATATGTAGAAGCGTTTCCATCAGTGCATCTCTGATACCTGCTGGAGGGGTCCCCAGATAGTGGTACCCATTTCCACATTTGTTTGTAACTGTCCTGAGATTCAGGGGTATTGGAAAGCTATTCATGCCATATTAGAGGCTATTTGGGGTATCAAGATCTTTTTTACAATATGAAACACTATTTCTGGGCCTAGCTCCCCCAGGTTTAAAACAGAAAACTAAGGCTGTGTTTCACACCCTTTTCCGTACACACTCACCTGTCACTAGCTCTCCATCAGAATAACAACTATCACAGAATGGAAAGCAAGAGCGCAGCAGATAGCTGAAATGTTGAGACTCACAGTTGAGCTCTGCTTTAACAGCTGAAAAATATATCTTGACAAGACAAAAAGGAGAGGTATACCAACTCTATGCATTGACTGATCTAAAGTGTTCTGTCCTAACAGGGTTCCTTAACCATACTACATGGTTAAGCCAGAGTAAGACCCACGCAGTTCAATTGGTGTTGCTATTCATTATTGTTGTATAAAGGTTTTCTTTGTTGCTTTCTGTTCATGGAAGCATATAACAACATGAAGCCACGCAGTAGACCCCTTCCATGAGAAGGCAGATGGACTGAGAACTTTGGTCTCTGACCAACATAAAAAAAAAAAAGAAAATCATGAACTTTGAAATACAGCCACTGGCAATACTCTTGCATTATGTAATGAGTCTGAGTTACATAAAAAGGATCTGACAGCAGATAAGGACTGCTTTGCTCACCTAGCCTGCCCCTGGACACTACCTATAGTCACTATAGACACTACTCTCTCCAGCTCCCCCCCCCTTCCCAGATAAAATTCCATGGGCTTATCCCATCCATGCTTGAAGCCCACCATTATTTTCGTCCCCATAGCCTCTGCTGTAAGACTGTTCCAGGCATCTAGCACTCTTTCAGTGAAGAAGCACTTCTTCACATCTGCTAAATTTTCCACCTTTTCCAACATCATGAGAAAAAGCCAGAAGGGGAAGGAAGGAAACATATTCAATTCAGTGCTTTAGAGTAACTGGTAATTGCTATTTTTCTTTTAAACTTAGATTGTGGGCATTTAGTGACACTACTTTCTTTGTGTCTTTACTTATAATTGTTTTTGGGCTGTTGAAAATTTAAAACATAGTGGTGGTGTAATTCTGTGCTGTCTTTAATTGCTGCAAATTTTCACCCCCCCCGTCCCCTTCCCCCAACTCTTAATTATATGCCCTGTTAAATCTGATTGACAGGAGCTAAACACAGGGTATAGTAAGGGGTGTGAAGTAGGAGGGGTATAAGGGGGAAGAAGCCCACCCTCAGCACGACAAGTGTTTTGACTCATTTATTTATTTAGTGGTTTCTTTTGTTTGTTTTTTTTTTTTAAAGAAAATTATCTGAGGATCAGTGGCAGGATTTTTAGGACAGTAAATTAATAAAAAGGGAACTAGGAGAGCTTCAGTAGCAGACAAGTAGTGGAATTGCAGTATAATGTGGGGAGTGGTGCAATGCAGTGGCTGTGGGGCAGCCATATTCAGGCAGGCATAGAAACATAGAAACATAGAATTTGATGGCAGATAAGGACCGCTTGGCCCACCCAGTCTGCCCATTTCCCTACCTGATGGATAAGCTGCAGGTCCTAGTTAACCAGCAGCCTACTTCTTCTTCCTACCCCCACCCCCTAGAATTGCCTTATGACTGTCCCATGCATGCTTGAATTCCACCACTGTTTTTGACTCCACAACCTCCTCTGGAAGGCCGTTCCATACATCCACAACCCTCTCTGTGAAAAAATACTTCCTTAAATTACCTCTGAGCCGCCTTCTATCTTCAAATTGTGCCCCTTGTTCTTGCACACCTCTTTTTTGAAAGATGCTACCCTCTTGGACTTTGTTGATTCCCTTGAGGTACTTGAAAGTTTCTATCATGTCTCCCTCTCCCTCCTTTCCTCGAGGGCTATACATATTAAGCTCCTTAAGTCTCTCTTCATATGTCTTCAGGTGCAGACCCTGCACCATTTTAGTTGCCCTCCTCTGGACAGCTTCCATCCTGTCTGTCTTTATGAGATTGGGTCTCCAGAACTGCACGCAGTACTCAGATGGGGTCTCACTAGCTGTCTGTACAGAGGGATAATAACTTCCTGTTTTCTACTGGTGATGCCTCTTCCTATGCATCCCAGTATCCCCCAGCCCCCTTGCTGCCCTCTCACATTGCTTGCCCACCTTTAGGTCATCTGATATGACTACCCCCAGGTCCCTTTCCATTTTTGTTGTTGTTAGTATCTCACCCCCCATTGTGTACTCTTCCCCTGGGTTTTTGTTTCCCAGGTGCATTACCTTGCACTTCTTAGCATTGAATCTAAGCTGCCATACATTTGACCATTCCTCTAACCTTGCCAAGTCCCTTCTCATCCTTTCCACTCCACCTTGTGCATCAACTCTTTGTGTCATCTGCAAAGAGACATACTTTTCCTTCCAGTCCCTCTGCAATGTCGCTTATAAAGACATTGAAGAGGACTAGTCCTAATACTGAACCCTGTGGTACCCCACTACTAACCCCCCTTTTTTCAGAGTGGACTCCATTTACTATTACTCTCTGTGTCCTATTCTCCAGCCAATTCTTTACCCAGGCTGTCATCTTGGGACCCACTCCCAGGCTGGCTAACTTGTATATTAATCTTTTGTGTGGGACTGTGTCAAATGCCTTGCTAAAGTCTAGGTAGGCCATGTCCACAGCCCCTTCCTGATCAACTACTTTGGTCACCCAGTCAAAGAAATCTATCAGATTTGTCTGGCATGACTTTCCGCTGTGAATCCATGCTGCCTTGGGTCCTGTGCCCGCTGGCCTCTAGATACTCAACAATTCTTTCCTTCAGAAGTGATTCCATCATTTTCCTACCACTGAGGTTAAACTAACAGGTCTGTAGTTTCCTGTTTCTGCCTTGCTCCCACTTTTGTGAGGGGAATCACATCTGCCCTCCTCCAGTCCTCAGGTACCACCCCATCCTCCCATGATTTGTTAAAGAGGGTAGTCAGTGGTGTCACTAGTTCTACCTTAGTTCTTTTAGAATTCTGGGATGAATCCCATCAGGCCCCATTGCTTTGTCCACCTTCAGTTTTAAGAGTTCTTTCAGAACCCTTTCTTCTGTAAATGGACTGGTATCAACTGTATCCAGAGTGTTTCTGTTTGTTTTAGGTACTCCTCTTCCTTTGTAAATACTGAGCAAAAATATTTGTTTAGTATCTCTGCCTTTTCACAGTCACCCTCTGCCCACCCTCCCTCCCTTTATTAAGCCTCACTATCCCTCCCTTGGTCTTACTTTGCTCCCTGATGTACCTATAAAAGGTTTTATCCCCCTTCTTAACTGAGTTGGCTATCTTTTCCTCGGTTTGGGCCTTTGCTGTTCTGACTGCCTTCCCAGCTTCCTTTTGCTTTAACTGATACAGTTCTCTGTCCTATTCCTTCTGTGATTCCTTGTACTTCCTGAATGCTTTCTTTTTCTCTTGAACCTTCACTGCCATTTCGTTTGAGAACCATAGTGGTTTCTTACCTCGTTTCATTTTGTTTATTTGCTTTACATAAAGGCTTGTTACCTCTGTGATGGCAGTTTTATTATTCCCCATTGTTCTTCCACCCCTCCTTCCTGCCCATTTGCTAGTGCATTCTTAGGCACTCACCATTTTGACAAAGTCAGCCCTCCTAAAATCCAGTACTTTTGTCTTTGTATGGCTTGACTCTATTGTTGTGTTTATTGTGAACCATACTGTTCGATGGTCGCTAGTTCTCCAGATGGCTACCCACTTCACATCTGTGATCCCTCTTCATCTCCATTTGAGAGAACCAGGTCTAAGATTGTTCCTCTCTGAGTGGGCTCCAATACTAGTTGTCTAAGGCATGCCCCTGTAGGGGCATCTAGAATAACCCCACTCTTAGAAGTGGCTGCTGCAACTGCACTCCAGTTAACATCTGGCATATTCAGATCACCCATCAGCAATATCTCCCCTTTTTCTGCCATTCTAAGTATACTTTCTATCATTTCCTTGTCCATTTCCTCCCCCTGAGAAGGGGTCTGTATACAACCCCTGTGTGGATTGTGGTGCCATTGCCTGTCTCCAAATTTACCCACAGTGCTTCTTCTCCTCCCTGTTTACCCTTTTGTTCTGTTGCTTTGATTCCTTCCCTTATGTAAAGAGCTACTCCTCCTCTTTTACCCTCCCTGTCCCTCCTGTAGATAGTGTATCCTGGTATGTTTACATCCCAGTCATGGTTTTGTGTGTACCATGTTTCTGTGACTGCCACAATATCCAGATGTTCCTCCTCCATCAAGGCCACTAATTCAGGAAGCTTGTTACTCAGACTACGGGCGTTGGTACTCATTGCTCTCCATTTTTTGATGGCTTTACTTTCTGTTGCAGCATCCCCCACTGACCTTTCTACCTCGGTCTTTTTCCCATTTAGTACCCTGTTTTGTAGGGAGAGGCTGGGATTTTTCTAGGGAGAGTTAGAGTGGTCAGGCAGAGGCACATCCCAGATCCTATTCCACTTAAGAACTCATATGCCACACTGGCAAATGAGGACAACCAAATAGAGGTACCCAGAGAAGTGGAAGGAAAGGATGTGGAGGTTAGCCAAGGAGGTGACCTCAGCCGGGAAAGCAGTGGACCCCAGAGGAGGAGGAAGCGAATTCTGGTGGGGGACTCCATCATAAGAGGGATCCAGCTAGGAACACAGGAGGGAGGACAGGGAGGAGGTGCCTACCAGGTGCCACGGCATGGAGGGATGGAAGAAGATCCTGGGGATCACTGGGAAGGCAAGGCGGGAGGGTGAGCTGGATGTCATTATCCACCTAGGTACTAATGACCTGGCAAATGGGGGAGCCAAAGGAAGTTCAAGAAGAGTTTAGGAAATTGGGGAGGGGTCTCAGCAAGTAGCTACTTCTGTTACTTTCTCAGAAGTACTACCTGTAGAGGAAAGGGAGAGCATAGGAGTGCATGCACCAGGAACTTTAACTCATGGTTGAAGAACTGGTGCTGTGAGGAAGGGTTTGGATTCATTGGTGACTGGGGACCCACCTGGAGGGATGGAGGTTTGTTCAAGCCTGATGGTCTGCATCCATCCTGGAGGGGAATCCAAGCACTCAATGATAGGTTTAAATGCTACACTGACAAGCATTTAAACTAGAAAAGGGGGGTGGCAGGCCAACAAGGTGGGTACCTACCTTCTCACCCCCCACAGCTAGCAGTGGAACCAGTGAACCAGAGGAGTGGCTATCTCTGCAAAGCAGTGTGCAAAAAATGGAGATTAGTGCCCAAGAGGTGGATAGGCAGAAAAGGGGCAAAATTCAGCAGAAGGGCAGACAGCAAGGAGAACCAGGGATAAAGGACAACCAAGGAAGGGGCTGAGTAGAACAATGAAACAGTCTAGGAGGTCAAATCATGGAAAGCCATGTGTGCAAATGCCAGGAGCCTTAGCAACAAGATGGAAGATCTGGAGGCTGTCATGGTGCAGTCAGACTGGAAATTGTGGCCATCACTGAAACCTGGTGTAATGATAACCACGACTGGGAGCTGGCCATACCTGGCTACAACATATTCAGAAGAGACAGAGCAGGCAGGAAGGGAGGAGGAGTGGCACTGTATGTGAAAATGATATAAGGGCCACAGAGATCCAGGAGGAACAAAATGGGGAGAGATACTGTGGGTCAAGCTGGAAAGGAAAATGGGGCCAGTCATCCGTCACAGGTGTGGCTCATAGACCACCAGCCCAGGAGGAAGAAACAGATAGGGAGTTGATGCTAGCCATCCAAAGGATGGCAGACAAGGTGAGGTGTAGTACTGGTTGGAGACTTCAATATTCCAGACGTGGACTGGAGCATCCCAGCAGCAGCATCAACTAGGAGCAGATTTATCCTGGACTCCTTCAGGTGCCTTCCTCAAGCAACTGGTCTTGGAACCAACTCGGCAGAAGGCAATACTGGACCTTGTGCTCACAAACAGGGACAGTATGATGGGGTAACAGTGGGGAGCACCTGGGAACAGTGACCACCAGTCATTGTGGCTTGAAATCACAGAAAGAGCAGAACCAAACACACAAAAACACGTATCCTGGATTTTATGGGGCAGACTTTGGGGAAAATGGGAGATACTTGAAAGAGGCATTAAGGGGAATGGGACAGGAATCAGGGGTTGAGGAACAGTGGGCAGTATTTAAAATGGGGATTATAAGAACAACAGAATTATGCATTAAGCAGGTTAGCAAAAGGAAAGGAAGAGGAGACCATTATGGTTTTCCAAAGAGGTAGCAAAGAAAGTGAAAGCCAAAAAGATTGCATTCAGGCAATACAAAAAGACACAGGCAGAAGGGGATACGGAGAAGTACCAGAAGAAGCAAAGGGAGGCAGGGAGGTCAGTAAGGGAAGCCAAAGCTCAGACAGAAGAACACATTGCAAAATCAGTGGGTAGAGAGGACAAAACCTTTTACAGGTACATAAGTAAAAAAAGAAAGACAAAGGGAGGGATAGTGAGACTGAAGGGGGAGGATGGGTGCCACGTGGAGGATGACAGCAGTAAAGCTGACATATTGAACAGGTATTTCTGCTCAGTCTTTACTGAGGAAGAGGAGGGTAATGGGTCTGAAGGAGTGCAAGGGGTGAGAATGGTGCAGAAATGGACACAAGTCCCTTTACACGAAAGGGTCCTAAGGAACTGGAAGTAATAAGAGTTGATAAAGCAATGGGGCCAGATGGGGTGCACCAGGGTCCTTAAAGAACTAAGAGAGGTGGTGGTTGAACCTCTGGCTATCCTGTTTGCGATCACTGGAAACAGGAGGTACCCAAAGACTGGAGGACAGCAGATGTAGTCCCCTTATACAAAAGTGGGAACAAAGAGGAAGCAGGGAACTACAGACCAGTCAGCCTCACCTCGGTAGTGGGGAAGATCATGGAAGCACTACTGGAGGAGAGATTGGTGGAACATCTGGTTGTCAATGGACTACAGGACCCAAGGCAGCATGGTTTCACCAGGGGAAGGTCATGTCAGACCAACCTCATTGAATTTTGACTGGGTGACTAGGGAGGTGGATCAGGGAGGCAGTGGACATGGCCTATCTGGACTTCAGCAAGGCCTTTGACACTGTGCCACATAGAAGACTATTACACAAACTGGGGAATATGGGTCTGGGCAGGACAGTAGTGTGGTGGGTAGGTAACTGGCTGGGTGGCAGGACACAGAGGGTGGTGGTAATGGCTGTCACTCCACAGAGGGAAGTGACCAGTAGGGTACCACAGGGATCAGTGCTGGGACCAGTACTATTCAACATCTTCATCAGTGACATTGCACAGGACCTAGAAAGCAGAATTTCACTGTTCGCTGATGACACAAAGCTCTGTAACAGAGTAGACACACTGGAGGGTGTAGACAGAATGAGAAGGGACCTGCAGAAACTTGAAGAATGGACAGGGGTTTGGCAGTTGAAATTCAGTGCAAAGAAGTGCAAGATAATGCATATGGGGCACAAAAACCCTGGCACAATATATCAGTTGGGGGGGTGAGGATATAGCATGCACCAAGCAGGAAAGAGATCTTGGGGTTATCATCTCTGACCTCAAGGTAGGGAAACAGTGTGACAAGGCAGCAGTTAAAGCAAATAGGATGCTGGGATGTACAGGCAGGGGCATCACCAGCAGGAAAAGGGAGGTCATAATTCCGCTATACAAGACACTAGTGAGGCCCCACCTGGAGTACAGTGTACAGTTCTGGAGACCATACCTATGTAAGGACATAGACAGGGTAGAGAAGGTTCAGAGGAGGGCAACAAAGATGGTGCATGGATTGCATCACAAGTCCTATGAAGACAGGTTGAAAGAACTGAACATGTACTCCTGGAGGAGAGGAGGAGAGAGGGATATGATAGAGACATACAAGTATCTCACAGGGAGGAACAGGGTGCAGGAATACACTATTTTAAGCAAAAGATGTTCCAGGACTAGAGGGCATGGGATGAAGTTGGAGGGAGGACGATTCAGAGGAAACATGAGGAAGAATTTCTTCACAGAACGGGTGGTGGATAAGTGGAACACCCTGCCAGAGGAAGTGGTGGGGGCTGAAACAATCACGGGATTTAAGAATGCATGGGATAGACATAAAGGAATTCTGGAGGTCATGGGTAAGGGGCAACAGACTTCTAGGAAAACATAAACTGAACTTACAAGCTCAAATGGGCAGACTGGGTGGGCCAAAGGCCCTTATCTGCCGACACTGTCTATGTGTCTATGTATCATTGCATTCTCCCTTGTTCTTCATCTTTTACTTTGAAAAATGCTCGGTTCCTCTACCTTGCTCAACCCTATGAGGTAGGTGTGTGTGTGTGTGTGTGTGTGTGTGTGTGTGTGTGTGTGTGTGTGTGTGTGTAATATATAGATCTCTGACATGTCCCCCGTCTTCCTCCTGTCTTAAAGGGTGTACATACTGAGGTCCCTCAATTTCTCCTCATAGGCCTTCTGATGCAGCCCCTGCACCATTTTAGTTGCCCTCTTCTGGACACTGGTCCCATTACTGAGCCCTAATATACTTCTCTGGTTCCTCTTTCCTCCCCGGGGTGAGTTCCATTTACCACCACCCTCTGCCATCTATCCATTAACCAATTTCTTACCCAGTTTACCACCTTAGGATCCACCCCTTAGCTTCCCAGTTTCCTTATGAGCCTCCAATGTGCTACAGTGTCGAAAGCCTTGCTGAAGTCTAAATAGGACATGTCAACTACCCTCTCCAATCTATTTCACTGGTCATCCAGTCAAAGAAATCGATTTGTCTAACATGATCTTCCCCATGAAGCTGTGTTGCCTTGGGACTTGTAACCTGCTGGATTCAAGATACTCTACAATCCTTTCCTTTAACGGCGAGTCCATTAATTTCCCAACCACTGTCAAACTGACCTGCCTATACTTACCATTCTCCTCCCTGTCACCACTTTTATGAAATTAATCTACATCTGCTCTCCTCCAGTCATCTGGAACCACTTTTGTTTAGAGTTGTTGAATAAGGCAGTCAGAGGTGAAACCGGTACACCTCTGAGCTCCCTCAACATCCTTGGGTGTACACTGTCCAGATCCATAACTTTGTACACTTTCATATTTACAAGTCTTTTCAGGACTCTCCTTTGTATTGACTTTTGTCTACCTCCTTTCTTCTTGTGTTCCTAAGGCTTTTACATGGTCCATCCCCTTCCTTCATGAAGACTGAACAAAATTATTTGTTTAGGATATCTGCTTTTCCTGATCTTCCTCTGTACAGTCCCCCTACAACCCCCACTTCGACCTGCCTTAACCTCAAAATTCCTCTCCTAGTCTTTCCTTTTCACCTGTCACTAGAAAAGACTTGTCTGTTTTAGTTACCCATTAGGCTATCTTTTCTGCAGATTGTGCCTTCTCCTGCACTCCTCGGGCAGGATTCAAAAAGCTTTCTGAAGGTGCAAAACCGTCCCTAAGTCCCCAAAACTTCCATAGGTACAGAAAAAAGAGGAAATTGCTCTGAATGCTATACACAAAACCTCCACAGCTGCAGAAAAAATACAGTAAATGGACTGGGGAAAAAAGTGCAGCTGCGAAAGTTCCTGAGGGAAAAAGGTAATTGATAAGTATGGCACAGCCCCTCAAAGGCTATTCTTAGCCAGGTTTTTTTCCGCAGTTGCGGGAAAAAATGTTATACATTGGAGTGATATGCAACACTCCCTCAGTAAGCTGCAGTAGTGCCCCAACAATTGAAATACAATTATTATAGTGGAGGTCAGGCACAGGTGATAGCATCCTAGTGGGTGTATCAGTGGCTGATGTTACAGAAATATTAGCACACATTGCCATTGAATGGCAACAAAAAACAACCACCAGACCCAGTGCAACCCATGATGGAGCCCCACAGGCAGTAGAGCCTGAACAGCCTGCAGTGTGTGCTACTCCTGCAGGCAACAGGAACACTCCAGGGAGGGATGGCCGGCAGTGACAGACCACCATTGTGGTGCCATGGTATTGCAGGCACCAGTGGTACTGCAGTGGTCCCAGTTGAGGGACTGGTTGCTGGTCTCTCTGTGGGTGCTTACAGCTACATGCTATGGCAGAACTGTGTAAGTTTGCTGTTCCAGCTAATTAGGGTCACTGTTATTGTGCCTCCTAAGCCAGTTCTGCAGCTGCGGATTTTCAGCACTTGTGTAATTTCCGCATATGTGGAGCTTTTTGTGGAATTCTGCACCTGCGCAAGTTTTCTTTAAAAATATCATGCAACTGCATTTCTGCAGTGCTGCAGGCCTTTTTCCTGCAGCTCCGGGAGTTTTTGGCCTTTTTTTGTGAATCCTGTCCTTCGCCTCTGTCTTCCTTGTCTTCCTCCTGCTTCTCCTAGTGCACACCTTCCCTATCCTCTTCCATCTTCATCTTTGTACCCCTGAATGTTACCCATTCAGCCTTCACCTTGGAGCCACTTCCTTAAAGCATAGCGGTCTCCCCGTTTTCCTCTTGTTTTGCTTACTACTTTGCATGGAGGTTTGTTGTCTTTGCTATGTTATCCCTTAACATGACCCATTGTTCCTCCACCCAATGCAGGCCATCCCTCCTGCTAGATCATCTTTGAGGCATTCACTTTTTTTTTTATTTTGTTAATCTGCCCTCCTGTAGTCCAGGACCTTCATCCTTATGTGGTTTGCTTCTGCTGCCACCCTTAGCTGTCAGAACACATGGACCTGCAGAGCTGCAAACTAGGTCAATCCTTGACTAAACGCATCTTAAAATTTATTTTTTGTTTTGCAGCTTTGTCAGAAATGATTTGGCAGTCCGTTTTTATAATGTCCTTTTCTGCAGCTCCTTCAATTTCTAGGGTGTATTTTGGAAGTTATAATTTTTGCCATGGTATTCTGAAGAGATGACCAGCTTTTCCTGAGTTTAAACTTCAGCATATAATCCACAAGGGCACCGCAGTGGTGCACGTACGTAGTGCTGCATGTCAAATTAATCACCAATGAAATTCACAGTATGGCAGTAGTGCATCCAAAATTGTACAGTGAAATTGCGGTGGTGTCCACCACAGAAAGAGGCTCTTTGCTGTGCGTAACAGCAAGGTGTCTGTGCAGTGTTGTAATTCCCAATGGTCAGCACTGACACTTGCCATGCTGCAGTAGTGCTTGCCATTAACTGTACAGGGAAATTGTTATTGGTAATTTGAAAGAATTGCTTTTATCTTTTCTGTTTTTTAAACTTCCTTTATTAATGATAAAAACTGAAACATGAAATGGTACATGATTCTACACAATTTTTCATACATCGGCACAGTTAATGATGCATGACTGTAAGCCAGCAAGATGCCTCCTCCGCATGCTTCCCTATCCAGTGTGTGGTCTATATTTGGACTAGATGACTCTGAGTAATGGATCATATTTCACTGGTTCTCTTCACTCCTTCGTACTCCTAAGGGAGGTCCATAGCTAATCTGTCCTCTACAGTTCTCTTGTCCATGTTTTCAGTCAACCTTACTCTAAACTTGTGTAAGGCTCCCTCTCTGTGTGTCTAGAGGAGTTTTTTTTAATGTTACCCGGTTTTGTTTCAAGGAGGGAACACTATACAGCAGTTAACTAGCAAACATAACTTGACCTACTGGACTGGGGTAACCTCCTGTGCTGTCGTTTACCTGCCATCCTGCAAGAGAGTTAGCATAACAGTTCTTCAAGCAAAAAAGCATTGTCCGTAATTGAGGAGTGGAGTCTAATTGGGAAGACGGGGTTTATTTCATTAACACGAATCATTGCTGTCACACTGACTTTTCATTTTTGCTAGGATAAGAAATCCATGCAAATGTCCACATGGCAAACTGTATTCACCTTTTTGGAACAATCTTCTCGTTTTCTCTAGGCCACCACCCTGCAGTAAGAATAATCTGTGGGGGGCACTATGAATGTCCAAAAACATGTCCTTTGAGGCAGTCCTGTAAATGGTGACAGATTATACATTTCATCTTTTCTTTCTCTTTGGGAAAGCAACCAGCCCTGCCCCCAACTAGGCCGTTCACATGGGGATATGTGCCTTTGGACTGTACTTCACTTATATTCCCTAAATGCAACACCACAAGTAAGTATATTCCCTAGCACCACCACAGCTTATACGTGGGAGGCACCCAGAAGAAGGTACCACCCACCCAAAATAAGCAGCATGGGGAGTTTTTCCATCTGACCTAAGTTGTAACAATACAGATATGAATTACAGTAATACAAAGTGTTCAATACCAGTCATAGACCACAATGCATTACATACTGACCATAGATCATCATACATACTCTCATAGGCAATAGATGCATCAAAAGTTATCTAAGTGCTAATTATGGACTGGGACCAGGCTCTGACTGGAACTGACCCAAAGGCACCACTGCTGGCTGACTAGCAAGTTTTCAGGGGTAACATAACTATATTTTGTATTCCCACCTGATATAATTAAAATGGCATTTGATTGTTTTTCAATAGCCTGCAACATTGGGCTTCAGAAACATTGACAGGGAGGGCCAGTGGCATGTTGGGGTATCACTAGCAGGAGGCAGGAGGTGGTGAGGCCTTTGTTTAAAACATTGCTAAATCGCCTCACCTGGAGTAGTGTGTGCAGTTCTGGAGACCACAACTGTGCAAGGACATAGATAAGGTGGAGACTATCCAGAGAAGGGCAACAAAGATGGTGCAGGGCTACACCACAAAACATATGAGGAGAGACTAAGGGACCGATTAGAGGAGACAGCGGGGGATGTGACTGAAACTTTCAAGAACCTCAAGGGCATAAGGTGCAGGTGGGGGACCTCTTCCAGCATAGAAAAAGTACTAGAACAAGGGGACACAATATGAAATTGGAAGGGGGTAGATTAAGGGGTAATGTGAGGAAGTTTCTTCTACACAGAAAGGGTAATTGACATTTGGAATAGTCTGCCACAGGAGGTAGTGGGGGCAAGCACAGTGGAGGGGTTTAAGCATGCCTGGAACAGGTACAAGGGAAGCTTGAGAAGGGAAAGAGTGATGAAAAGCCTTTGATCACATAGGGTCAGTGGCCACATACAATGTTTAAGGCCTATAGGCAGACTGGATGGGCCTTTGGTCCTTATCTGCCGACAGTTTCTATGTAAATGGTCTTGCCCAGTAGCCTTTAAGTAATATTTTTCCAATTTTCATGCACAAAAGCAGATTGTTCAACCATTGTGCTAGTGAGTTCCACCAAGACGCACAGACAACCAAGTTGTCAGTGCTGTGCAGTGGAAGTAACAATGTAGACAGGTGAAATTTTGCCTGTCCAGCAGTGTGTTCCTTGCAGAGGGATGCACCCCTAAACACCCCACATCAGGGGCTTCACCCCTACACCCCCCTGCTTTAATATAAAAAACTGAGTCAGAGTTTGTTCAAAAGGAAGGGACACTCAATCTGTGAAATTTCACCATCATGTCCAGTACAATGCAACCTAGAGGTTGTCGCTGTACTGGATTTCAACGTCGAAATTTTGACAAAGCAACTTCATATAGTGCTGTTGTAGATGGAGATGCACTGAGCCAGTTTTGTGCGATGGTTTTCCTGGCATTGACCAAGACTAGATTTCAGTTGTTGAGCACAGACACCATCCCTTCCTCTAATTGGTTTGAAATCCAACCCAAGCATATAGGCTGCCGCTGTTGAGGGTAGCTCACATTTAAGTACCTGTTCCATTAACTGACAGACCTGCATCCCGAAGGGGGCAACCTTGGGGCATGTCAAGGCCATATGAAAAAAAATCACCTCTGTGTATGACATTTAGGACACTGGGGATCCTTGAAGTTATTGCATTGATACTGTTTGTGAGGGGTCAAGTAAGTTGTATAAAGCTTGCATAATTGGATTCTTCACAACTTATTGGATTTGGAATACAAATGTACATGTTTTTTGACTAGTTGCCAGTTCTCATCAGTAATGGAAATGCCCAAATCCCATTGCCACTGCTCTTTTGCCTTCATGTTTGGTTCTGATGTAGCACCCATAACAAGCTTATATAAAGCTGTCCGGGATCTGGAGTTCTGCTGTGGCCTAAAAAGGATTTCTTCTGTGAGTGAAGAAACTAGATTCTCCTGTGACAGGACATTTCTCACCCTTAAATAGGCAAAAACATCTCCTTTTTGCAGATTAAACTCATCCCTTATAGCAATACATTTTAAAGACACCCCTAGAATAAGTTGCTCTGCGTTCATTATCCCTCTTCTATGCCATCTACAGTAAGCAGGACCTGGTGAAGTGGCACATTATACCCTTTCATGACCTTTACCACTGAAATAAAGTTTGCTTGTGGTGATACTTTCCCTACTTTCCCTTCAAGCCCAATCAGTTTGTGTACACCTACCCAAGTGCACATCAATTGTTTTTCTATAAGGGTTACCTCTTACATTAGTTGGTGCACCAGACAATGCTGGTAGAAAGCAAGCAGAGACAAGATCTCCATCACAAACCTCACTTTCCATAGTCAGCCAGTCGGGGGTTGAGGAATTAACATCAGATGCTAGCAATGCCAGCTGTGAAGCCCAGTAATCAACTTTCATATTGGGTAATGTAAAACCACCTTTCTCCATAGACAGTTGCAGAATGGGCTTGGAGATACGTGCTGCCTTACCCTCCCACAATAATTTATCTATTATGCTGTTTAGGGACTTAAATATTTTTTTCTGGAACTCTGATAGACAAATTCTGAAACAAATATAAACACTTAGGTAGAGTATTCATTTTGATAGTATTAATTCTGCCAATTAAACTTATAGGAAGACCAGCCCATCTCTCATAGTCCTGCCGCACTAAGCTTAGGAGTTTATAATAATTATCTTGCAATAGCCTATTTCTATCAAGAAGACATTTGTATGCCCAAGTACTTAAGGGAGGCAACTACCCTCATTCCCCAGGGGTTATTTTGGAGTTCAGCACACAAACCCAGATTAACTGCATAATTTCAGTTTTTCCCCTATTAATTTTGTGGCGCTACAGTTTTCTGTATTCCCCCAAAATTTGGTGAAGTATAGGCAGGCCCTTTGTAGAATTTTGTAACCCCCAAAAAAAAGAGGTTGTCCGCAAACAGTGACATCTTGTATTGGGTTCCATTGGCAGTGTGACCCATTAAGTTGGGGTCCACCCTGATCATAGCATACAAGGGTTCAAGCATTGGCACGTAGATTACTGGAGATGGAGGACAACCCTGTTCAGTCCCATGGGTAAGGATGAATAATTAACCAATATCTGCGCTGAAGGTTTGTGGTACAAGGCTGAAATCCATCTGATTATATCCTCTCCCATCCCAAAGTGTTTTAAAATTGCAAACATATACCTCCAGTCCACTCTGTTGAAAGCCTTTTCTGCATCCAACGCCACAACAGCTGAACCTCTCCCCAGCTTTGAATTACCCCATCTCCAAATTATATTCATTGCTTTCCTGCCATTATGTTTCCCTTGACGGGAGTGAATAAAACCCAAAATGGTCCCAGTGAATTGTTTTTGGGCAGTACCTTTTCCAATCCTGCCTCTAAAATTCTTTCATAGATTTTGTATCAGCTGTAAGAAGGCAAATAGGGCTATATGACCCACAAAGTGTCAGGTCTTTCCTGGGCATGGGTAAGACTTTTATAGTAGCGGATTGAGTGGAGGAAGGCAGACCACCAGCCGCAAAACTCTCCTCTCCTATCCCTGAAGGATTCCCCAATATCCTCCTTTAAAATTTTACCCCCGTTTTAAGTACTGTATAGCCTTCACTATCCCTTCCCAGCCTATACCTTTCTCAAGCATCTGCTGAACAATTTTGTTGACCGTTGTTACTGGGGCACCTGACAGGAAGCTCTCCAACTCGGCCTCAGATGGTTGTACCTCAGATGAATAGAGGGCTTGATTGTATTCTTTAAAACTCTCACCAATGTCCCTATCATTATACTGTAATACCCCCTCAGCATTCTGGATGTGTGCTATATTTTTAATGCTCACTTTGTTTTAACTTCCAGGCAATCCACTTCCCACCAGTATCTCCACCAAAATAGTTGAATGCTCGATTTAATAAAATAGTGTGTTCTATTTTTGCACTCCCTGGTTGATTAAATTACCATTTTAAATTCTGGAGCTGTTGGTTCTCTAGTGCTGCTTCTCTGCCTGAAATATTTGCTGTTCTACAACTGAGGGTTTCAGCTTCCTTACTTGTGGTATGGGCTGTGTAGGAGATGATACAGTAGTTCCCTGTAGTGCTGCCTTTGGTGGTTCCCATTTAATAAAAGTTATTGTAGTCCTTCTTGGATTGCTGTGTAAAAACTGCTGAATTTGGTCTTTAATGTACTGTATATGATAAAATCCTGCTTTTTCTTAATAAATAATGGATCCAGTTTCCAAGTTCTAGCCACTCTAGGAGACCCGCATCCCTGTAGGTCCAGGAGAACTGGGGTATGGTCGGGTACAGTAATATATCCATGCACAATGGACTGAATCAAAGTTACCAGGGAAAGCGAGGTCAGACCTCTATCAAGCCTTGCATAGTTCGCTGCAGAAGGGGAATATAGTACATGTGTACTCTCTTCCCTAAAGGTTAACATGTCTCCATCTGTTAAGTTGTAATCACTTGAAAGACTTCTAAAAGCCTTAGCATTTTTTGTACTAGGGGCCACCATTTTTGAAGATCTGTCCAAGACAGTGTCCAACACAATTATAATACCCACATATAATCTGTGGTCCCTTAAAGTCTGTCATTTGGATTTTTAATTTGTTGAAAAATTCAAGACATTCTACATTAGACCCATACATGGACCCTACAGCAAGTTTTTAACACATGTTTAGGAGTATCCTAGCCTAGACAAATCTACCCCTCTGGTCTGCATATGTTTTATTTACTGTGCCCAGGAAGCAAGGTCTTACCCAGGTGGCAGCCCCCCTAGTCTTGGAGGAGAAATATGATCCAAACCACTGCCACCCCCGCAGTTTTTGCTCATAACTCCCTTTTTTCTCCACCATATGCATCTTCTGTAAGCAGAGAATGTCCGTTTTCATGCCCTTAACATTTGACAATGCTCTTTCTTTCTACATGTGATATCATCCCATTGACCTTCCAGGAACGAACACAGAGTATACTTTCGTCCATTTCCTTCTAGCCATAAATGTAACTGAATGATATATCTATGGAGTTCAAGTTAAAGTTTACTGCAGGAAAGACTTCGTTGAGCAAGCTCATTCACAAGGAGGTCCTGAGTCACATACACATACAATTCGCTATTATATTGACAAGAAAATTGAATGTGGAACAAGCAAAGAAAATATATATATATATTAGAAGAGGTATACAAAATAGAAATCCTTGTGCTATGTATGCAGTACATTCCAGCTTAATGAGTAGAGGGACAGTTGATACATAGGTAGTTGGCTTAGAGTTGGGGGGGGCAACTAGTAGCAACTACATATGTCTTTTATTTTAGAGACAGCTAGTGTTTTGTAGGAATTAACTGATACGATGCTGGTTAGCTTCAGCATGGCTTGTAGTCGGTTTCAAATGTTGGGGAGGGCGTATGAGACAGCTCATTGGCCAGTTGTAGTATGAGTCCTGGGAACATCTAGTAGGATAAAGTCAGATTTCCTTAGGGAGTAAGCACTACTCCTTAGGGAGTAATTCACTGTTCTGTACCATTGTTTTCTTGAATGACATATAACTTAAAAAAAAAACAAAAAAAAAACCTGCAAACTACAATACCCACAACAGTCCTGCCCCACCCTCTTCACAACTGCAGTATACATACAGTATGTACAGGGTTTTTTAATCTATTAACACCACATGACTTGTTCAGGTGGTATACCATGAGTATAGTGACTGAATATGGGCGCCACATCAAAACAGCAACTCATATTGAGTGCGATACTCTTAGGCTACCCAGCAAGGGTAGCGACTGTACATGACCACAAGGGTAGTGGACAGCGACAGGAAGGGGGGGATAACAAGAGGAAGGGAAGGGACAGGGAAGGTGTTTTGAGGGATGGGTGTACCTCCTACCACTGAGCTAGCCATGTGGTGTGTGGTGACGTGGGTGGCTAGCTCTAGTGCAGCCAGGTACAGGGTTTGGGACCGGGTGCGTAGAAATTTTGCAGCTGACTGCAGCACTTTTGTGCAATATAGGATTTTGCCCCCTCCCTGACATGTACCCCCCCTGGAGTTAATGATCTGTATTTGAGAGGTGGGGGGGCAAAGCCCTCCCCTGCAAAAACGCTTTTTTTCTGTTCTGGATGTCAGGTTGCCTGGAAGTGTATATTGCCGATTTGCTCTTCGGCAGTATACATTTGCCATAATAGCCGATTGCTATTCTGCGATCATTATTATGACATGGAACTGTTCAGGCAGTTTCCATAAAACTGAAAGACACCCACCCCACCCTTTTTACTAGTAACCCAGGAGCAACAAGCTCAATTATCAACACTCTTCATTGACCTAAGTTAACCTGAAAAACCCAGTCATAACCCCCAAACCCACCCCTCCCTAGAATGCACAATAAAACACACCCATAATATCCATACAAAATAATTGATGGTTTAAATGGTTCTTTACCCTGTAACTGAGAACAGAATACCCCCACCTCCCATCCCACAACATGGAGCAAATAACTTGACTGTTAACATTCCTAGTATAAGTAGGTCCAAAAGACTCCTACCCCCTCCCTCCCCCCAATTGAGCATCATAAAGATGCAGCATCCCACTTATACCTTGGCGGACAAGGCATGTGGGGGCTTCTTGGTAGCAAGATAAGACAACAGCATTTGTGTGAAGTCCACAAGCATACTAGGGGTGTCAACCCCCATCTCCTTTGCAAGAGCATTCCTGAAAAACTACATCCCCCCCACCTCAAAACCCAAAGTAAGCATGTATGCAGCTACTGTGAACCAAGTTGCCAAAAAAGGCAAATCTCAACATCCTTATAGCAGCCATTTTAAGTGCCCAAATATCCCTTTTTAGTTATCTGTATCCCTAATAATGACAGCCCCAACCCCATTTTAGAGTTTAGCTGAGACAAGCCTTTGCATTCCCAATTGGGGAAACCCCTTTTTAAACCACTTAAAACATGTTCGCTTAAACTCGTAGGTAATGTGCCCCATAGTAAGTGCGTTACAGCTCACTTCATAATGATTGTTAATACAAAGGTAATTCATATTACCAAACTGCCAAATTGTCTCATCCAAATGCTATAACTGCACTACTTATTCAGTGCCCTACTCTCAAAACCTTTGTATATAATTTGTGTTGCATAGCCCGGTGTGAAACATCATTGTTTTATACCTTGCTGTAACTACCTTTTATTGCATCTCTGTACTGTTTTTTATCCTGTAACCACCTGGGTCGTGCCTGAAAATAGTCATTTCTATGGCTAGCGCACCTATCCGGTTAACAAAAACTAAATAAATAAATATGGGGGATAATGCACAATCAAGTAATACACATATTAATGTTTGGTAGTCTGTGTTGTCAAAAGCAGCTTGTAATCAATCAACACCACCTCTCTCCACCGATACCTATGGCCCAAGCGATAATTGGAGAGGCAGTGGTAGGACTCAAGCCTGATATGCTGCAAATCACTGCAGATGGTGCAGGACACAAACATGTACTGTAGATAAACTTTGGGTCTCATTCGAGCCCATCAGCCCATGCCTCATTCCTTATCCCCGACAAAGTGCACAAGTCCATTCAGATCTGAAATTCAAAATGTAAGGGATCTTGGTTTCCCCCACCTGCCATAATGTCAGATATGAAGGTCAAGGCTACCCTCTTGTAACACAGAGCTGATGTTATGCCAAATGGTTTCCTGACACAAATCAGTTCCTAGTGTGCATACTGAGCATGTACAAGCTAACCTAGGAACTTATTTGTGACAGGCATCTACAAATTGCTTCCCTATGCTCCTGCAAAAGTTCCAAGTGAATAGACAAATAATGTCCTACTCCATGCAAAGCAGTACATAGTACATACAAGCTAGCTCTTCATAGCCTGTCAAAACTGATTGCAAACACAGGTATACTTATTAAATTATATGAAACGTAATTTATGAGTAGTCATAATTATTAATGCATAACTATATCTCACACTTATGAGGCTACTTTTTGTTTATATATATATATTTTTAAATGTTTTTCCCTTTTTCTGTATTTTAAATTAAGAATGTTTTTGTTTAAACTGCCTAACATGAACATTAAATGTTCATATGTTAGATAATTTTCATATTGTGGTGTGGGGCAGAGTGAAGGGTTCCTCATATGTTGCAATCCGAGGTTTTTCTTCTTCAGGTCCTGGTCAACTCATAGTAAGGGCAGTCACTTGGATGCACTGCTGTTCACCCCCCTTCCCAGTCTCACATCTGCCTGTGGCATCCCCCACCTCTCCTAGGTTCCAGTCAGCTCAAGGGACATGCTGTCGCTTGAACATGAACATATGAGTTTGCCAGCAGAAATGGGCCTCGTAGTCTATCAAGTCAAGTGTGCTTGATTGTGCAGCTAGCTCTCTCACCATGTAGCTGCCCCTTCCCCTTCACAATAACCCCCCTCTCACCCTGTCCCATCCCCTTTTGAATCCCCTCACTGTTTTACAGGATACCATCTCCTCTGGCAGTGTTACATTCTTTTTTTTTTATTTACTGTATCGGTGTTTTATTAAATTAAAAAAAAAAAAAGAATATAGTAAAAAAACGGGAGAAAAAAAGTTGCATGGACAAGAACGTAGCAAAAACTGGAGGGAAGCCACACTGTACCCACCCTATCCCCCTATTCGCAAACCCCACCATGGTCCACAGCACCTCTCTGGTTCCAAGAATTACAAAACTATGAAGTGAGACAAGGGGAATGAAAATCTCATCCAAAAAACTGAGGGCACATTGGTTAGAAATAGGGAACCAACTGTCTTTGGGTCTTCTAGGGACAAAAGGGGGTATAGAGATTCCCAGGTGTGACACAAGACTTGTGGTCCCTTTCTCTTTAGGCAATATGCTTCTCCAGCTGGAGGACCAGAAGTATCCTCCTATGCCAATATAAAAAAAATGAAGAAAAAAAAAAAATGGAAGAGCCGTGTCTTTCCAGTGGTGTAGAATACTTAGTTTGGCAATGGCAGACACAAGTGAGATATGGGCCTTCCTGATCTCAGGGGTGCTCTCAGGAAAGACACCCACTATACAACTCATAGGAGTAAAAAGATCATCCAAGCCCAGGACGGGATCCAAAGCTTGCTGAATAGAAAGCCAAAAATCACTGAATGACTGGGCACTCCCACCGAATGTTATGGAGGGAGTCCACAGGGTGTATACATTGGGGACTGGCCAGAGAGGGCTGCTTGTTTATTCTATACAGTTTTGATGGGGTGAAATACAGATCATGCATGATGTTAAATTGTATCCGACATAACCGGTCCTGTTTTTATGTACCTATATAAATTTGTCCAGGGGGATTTCCAGAAGGATGGGTAGTTTGGAAGCTGAAGTAAGTGTGTGTGTGTGTGTGTGTGTGTGTGTGTGTGCGCGTGCGTGCGTGCGTGCATGCGTGCGTGCGAGTGCATCCAGTAATCACAGACACCTGTGAGTAAACACTGGTCCAGGTTAAGGAAATGCTTATAAAGAAGAGATACGGAATGGGGATGTAATGCCATAGAAACCATAGAGGTCACCCCTTTTGGCTGTAAGTGTCGTCAAGGATTACAGCCCAAGAATTCCAGAACCACGCCCTTGATCTGTAAAAATATAAAGAAATTTATTCGGCAGGGGAAAATGAGTTTGCAGGGATGGAAAAGAAACAAAATCTTCACCTTCAAGAAGGTCAGCCAGGGTGCAATTCTGTAACTGGTGACAGAAAGAATGGTGCATCAGGCAATCTGAAAGTGAGGGTTGTTGAGTGGCTGAAAAAACATAAATTTCCAGGAGAAGGCTAAATATGATTGAAGCTGTGCCTAGGCCTTGAGGGACCATTCAGTTGGCATTGGATGGAGGGTACAGGAGAGTAGAGGAGAGTGTTCTATTCTGCCACCACTCTCTCTGTGAAAGTGTCTCCTCACTTCCCTCCTATATCTCCCACCCTCCAATGTAAGACCACGACCTCTCGTGCCCCTCCATCTCTTTAATTTAAATATCCCTTCTCTACCTGTCTTGTTAATCCCCCGTATGTATTTAAAAGTCTCAGTCATATCCTCCAATCCCTACTCTCCTCCAGGGAGTACATACCAGCAGTCACTTGTTTAATTTTCATGTTAGGTAGTTTTAATGTTAATATGTTAGGTAATTTTCATAGTGTGGTATGGGGCACAGCGAAGGGTTCCTCATATCATGCAATCCAAGCTTTTTCTTCTTCAGGTCCTGGTCAGCTCATGGGAAGGGCAATCACTTGTATCAGTTGCTGCCCCCCCCCTCCCAGTCTCGCATTTGCCTGTGGCATCCCCCCACCTCTCTCCCAGGTTCCGGTCAGCTCAAGGGATGTGCCGTCACTTGAACACAAACTTATGAGTTTGCCAGCAGGAACATGCCTCATGGTCTATCAGGTCTGCTTGATTGTGCAGCTAGCACCCTTATCTTGTAGCTGTCCCTCCCTCCTCTCCCCCCCTTAACAATAACCCCCATCTCCAATCCTCCCACTGTTTTGCAAGATACCACCTCATATGGCAGTGTTCCATTCTGCCACCATTCTCTTAGAAAAAGTGTCTCCTCGCTACCCTCCTGTATCTCCCACCCTCCAATGTAAGACCATGAGCTGTTGTGCCCCTCTCCTTAATTTAACTATCCCCTCTGTACCTGTCTTGCTAATCCCCTTTATGTACTTAAAGGTCTCAATCATATCCCCCTGATACCTTTCCTCTCAAGGGGAGTACACATTCAACTCTTTCAACCTTTCCTCCTAGATCCTAGTCCCTGGATCATCTTAATTGCTGTGTGCCATACCCTTTCCAGTAATCTGATATCCTTCTTTAGATATTGGGCACCATTACTGCACGCAGTACTCAGTCTGTCTCCCTCCCCCCCCCACTCCTGTCTTTATAGGCTCCACTTTCATCTTCCCAAATACATCTCCTTCTTCCATTCTCAACATTGTTGCCCCTCTTGTCTCTGCAATGGCCTCTGACAAACTAATTCTATATAGTTACAAAGTAGTTGTCAGCAGAAAAGGACCTCCTGGTCCATCTAGCCTGTGTTGATTTCTTATGAGCTCCTACTTCTCAAGTATAGGTCCTGCTTGACTTGTGTCTGTACCCCCCCATCCTAATCTCACTAGTCCTCTGTGTCTATCCCATGTCTGTTTGAATGCCTCTACAGTGTCTGCACCCACCATTTCCTCTAGTAGCTTGTTCCAAGGTTCAACCGCTCTTTCCATGAAGAACTTCCTCACATTGCCTCTGAGCCTCCCCCCCTTCCAGCCTCATTTCATGGCCCTTTGTCCTGGTGTTCTTCCTTTTCTGCAGAAGGATGTTCTTCCCTACATTCTTAATCCCTTTGAAACATTTAAATGTCTCTATCATGTCCCCCTCTCCCTTACCTCTAGTGATTACATATTTAGCTCCCTAAGCCTTTTATCATTTGTTCTCTGATGCACACCCTGGACCATTTTGTTAGCTCTTCTCTGCATTGCCTCCATCTGGTCAATGTCCTTTTTTTAGATGGGGCCTCCAGAACTGGACAAGTACGTAAGGTTTGGTCTCACCAGTGATCTATAGGGGGGCAAGATTACCTCTATCTTTCTACTTGTTGTTCCGCTCCTAATGAAACCCATCATCCTGCTTGCCTTGCCCACACTGACTAGCCACTTTGAGGCCATCAGTTATGATGACTCCTAGGTCCCTTTCCTAGCTAGTCATTGCCATCTCCTCTCCTCCTAGTTAGTATGTTACCCTTGGTGTCTTCCACCCCATATGCTTGATCTTATACTTTTTGGCATTAAATCCCAGTTGCCAAGCCCTTGACCATTCCTCAAATTTTTTAAGTCTCTTCTCATCCTGTCTACTCCCTCTTGTGTGTCAGTCCTGTTAGATATTTGAGTCATCTTTGAACAGGCATAGTTTCCCTTCTACTCCATCTGCAATGTCTCCAATGAAGACATTGAACACAATGGCCCCAAGACTGATCCCTGTGGCACCCCACTTTTCATCCCCCCCCAATTCAATACTACCCTCTGGCTCCTGTTTAGCCAGTTCTGCACTCACTGTACCACTTTTGTTCCCACCCCTAGACTGTTCATCTTACTTAAGCTCCGGTATGGGACCATATCAAAGGCCTTCCTGAAATCCAGATTGACTGTCCCCCCCAGTCCTTGACTCATGTCACCCAGTTGAAAAACTTGATCAGCTTAGCTTGGCAAAATCCCCCCCCTTGCCCTGTGACTCTATGCTGTCCATGGTCTTGCAACATATTATTGGTCAGGTACACTGACGTCCTTTCTTTTATTAATGTCTCCATTATCATACCCACCACCGACATCAGGATCACTGGCCTATAGTTACCTGCCTCCTCCCTGTTCCCACTCTTGTGGATTGCCATATCATCTGCCCTTCTGTAATCCTATGGTACTACCCCTGTTTCTAAGGATGTGTTGAACTAGGCTGTCTGTGGATCAGCCAGTACCTTCATTAGTTATTTTGGTATCCTTGGATGCACCCTGTCAAGATCCAAAGCCTTATCCATTCTTAATTTCTCCAGTTCCCTGATTATTTTCTCCTTTGTAAATGGGCTTTTGTCTACCCCCACTGCCCAACACACACCAGTTATTCTATTTCCTTTTATATGTGGAGCAGTTCCCTCCCTTTTTACAGTGAATACTGAACAGAAATACTTGTTCAGTATGTCAACCTTCTTCAGGTCCTCCTCTACACTCCCCCGGCCCCCACAATTGTCACTATTTCTGACTCATTTTTCCTCCTTTCACTAACATATCTGTAACATTTCTTATCCCCCTGCCTCAGTTTTTGTGAAATTCTCCTCTGTGAACACCGCCTTCTTCCATTCTCAACATTGTCGCCTCTCTTGTCTCTACAACGGCCTCTGGTAAACTAATTATCCTTGTAGCTTTTAATTGCAACTGTCTCTCCCCTTCCTCCCACTCAATGCCAAGGACACTGAATCTTTAAGTCTCACTCAGCTAATATCAGAACCCACCAGACCCAATCCCTGCACTACTAACCATTCTAGTCTAAGAAGGATCCTGACCTCTCATCTTAACTGTATCATTGCTGCTGGGGTTTTACCTGACTCCTTTTTTTTATTTTTTTCCCAATTGTTTAACCAGATGAGACACACTAAGCTGAAAGCTTGTTTCCAGGTGCAACCTGGGAGCACAGGGAAGTTAAGTGACTTGCTCAGGGTCACACAGTATACAAGTGGGGGCTGTGGGATTCAAACCCAGGTCTCCATATTTGCAGCTCAGAGCCTTAAACCACTGCGCTATACTGCCTCCTTCATTGATCATCATCTCACTCACTGTGTACGAAAGACTTATTCTGCCCCTATCACTCCTAATCACATTCATCGCAGGTCCTTGCTATCTACTGACATGACAGCTCTCCAGGCAGATATTGCTTCTCTGACTGGTCCACTGTCTTCTCTGCCATGGATGTTGAGTCTCTCACGTGTTTTACAACAACCTTCCTTAGCAAATGGGACACTCATGGCCCTTTTAAGAAACCTAAGAATCAAGAGTCTCCACCACCCTTGGTTACACCTAGTTGCACTGACCTGTTCAAAGCCATGATCTTACAAGGTACACCTATAAATCCATGCAGTCCTTGTTATATGACCAACATTACCATTCCCTTATGAACTCTTGCAACAAGGTAGTTCAATTAGTGAAGTCCATCTTCTACAAAGTTTCCAAACCAATCTTAACTCCTCTTCAATGGTTTTAGAATAGAGATGTTGTGAAATTTAATTTTGCTAGTGAAATTGCCACAAAATCATCAATTTCGCTGCATGAAAATTTCATGAAATTCTGTAATTCTGCAAAATTTTGCCAGGTGTACTTGAGTTTGATTCTGATGGCATTCACTAAAATTGCTTCCAGTTAAATATAACAATATTCTGTTAGCCCTGTTGATCTCTAAGCCACTATTTTTCTTTAAATGCCTTTGGTTTTCTTTAAACATTTTTCATAGTATAGCTGAGCTTTAAAAGTATCAAACTTGATGGGGCTTGAAAAATTGTTGAACTCCCTCTCAGCCTTTCAGATCCTCTGATAGTCTTTCTCTTACTCAAGTTAGGCCATTTGATATCCAACCTGCTCCCACATACCTTTCTAGTGTTATCTGTTGCCACCCTAGACATCTGCTTTTTTTTTTTTTTTTAAGCTGCTAGTTCATATTGAACAAATGCTCCCTTGATGATCAGATGTCTGTCATGAACTTCACCTTCCACAGGCAGGTTAGTTCAGTGGTTGTATCTTGTGTAGCAACATCCCCAAATGAGATTTCAAAATAACTGGGAGTTGGATTGGCTGCTGCTGTTTTCCGTGCCGGTCACTGTAAGATGATGGTGGATGGCAGCATAGGTCCAAGCCTAGTCTGGAACAACTAACAGTGAAACAAACAAAAGTGGTGAAGTACCATTTGGTGTGTCATTTTTTGAAGCTGCAAAAGCAGGGAGAAGGCAAAAAATCTGCACTCCAAGCCGCAGGTGTATATGGGTCATTCTCTGACATGGCTGGGCCAGTAGTATGACATTCAGTGGGGGGGGGGAATTTAAGCTCATTACATTTTAAATGCATACATTTGTAGTATTTACCCTAGAGGATGATTATGTGTTAGTTAGAAGATAACTTTCTTTTTTCCAGATATTTAATGACACACCTAACCTACTTCTTGAGTGTCACATGGGTGACATGTCCTACAAGGGCCTTCAACAGCTTTTATCATTAATTTTCTGCTGATTAAACATTATTTGCCCTAAACATGTTGCCTGGCATGTGATTCACCCGCATTTCATTTTACATTTATTGTTATTGTACTTTTTTTTTTTTTTTTTAACTTCATCCTGTCCATGAATTTGATTACCATTTGGTGATCTTGTGTTATCGTGTCATTCTGTACTAATAAAATCAACAAAACATAAGTATGCAACCTGTTGCAAGTGTAGCAGTTCTTTATTAAAGCACACTAGATTTAAAAAAAAAAAAAAAAAAACATAATTTTGGAAAGAATTAGTCATTTTTTACTGCATGTGGGATAGACACACATACATTCAAAGTCTTAACTTTCAAAATTTGCTTCATTTCAGACATTGAAATTACATATTTACAGTATGTCAATGACAATATAAAATCACTTGTGCTGATCAAAGTTAATGTTGTTACTGAATGGCCCTTAAAGACGAAAAGCACAGTGAACAAATATTCCTTTTTAAAGTCCATTCCCTAGCTGAGATAGCAACATTTCCAATCTAAAGATCCATGATCAGTTTGTTCAGTCTCTCCATGTCCATGTTTGCTGAATGTAAATTTCCTAGAACTGTATCATTCAGGTGTGTCCAATTTGGTAATTATGGTGGATTTCTTATACCACCCAGCATCTTTGAAAACTGGCCACTTAAAAAACTGTCCCTTCTGATCTGTGGGAACCATAAAATTTACAAAAAGCTCTTGACATTTTCATTCTCAGTCACACCTGTCAAAATAAATAAGTATTAGAACAATACTATTGTCCCAGTCCTGTGGAGAAACACATACTGTTACATTAAAGTAACTAAACTTGACATACCTGGATACCATCGGTCTTCAAACCCAAGGGTAACCCAAGACCCCACACTGTAGTCCTTGTCTTCGTCCTTGTCTGTATCATCCAAAACATTTTCTGGGCTATCAGGTTTACTGTCATCATCTTGCTGGACCTTGGATTGATTTATTGACTGGACATCTGGCAGGTCATCAGCTATTTTGTCATCTTCATTATTTGTCATTCATCAACAGGCTCATCATTTTGAACACCACTAACACTGCCTTGTTCATCAGGGTTTTCATTGTCTGTTTCTATGACAGCCAATAAGTTCACCATATTGAGAGCACATCGCTTCCATGGTGAAATGTAATTGTTTGTACAAGTGCACCTGTTCTTATAGCCTTCACAGAAACAGCTGAGTTCATTGTATTCAATTATACCTGGCTGGACAGGTCAAATGGAGTGAATTTTTCTTGTTCTGGTCAGCGTATTTCTAACTAACCACTCTTGATGGTTTCTATTGATTTCTCCACACTTTACCAGGAAGAAATTCCTATGAACGTGCTAGCATTGATTCTCTTCTGAGCTGGGAAGAGTCTGGTTCAGCTCATAGTATGTGTAAAATTCTTCAGCTTTGCATATATTGGTTGGGGAACCCATCACAGCACGTGTAACTGGCTTTTTGACCACGGCAGTTTCACTATCTGACGGTCCTTTGCCATTGCATGAACCAAAATAATGACTTTCCATTGGAAACCTGAAGTCAGCAATGGAAAAGCTGACATCAGCAAATGGTGTTTTTGTTTTATGTTGAGCAGCATGCCCATCCCTGAACCGGATAATTTTCTTTAAATCTAGATGTCTTTTAGTGGTCAAGACATTAATGGCCTACTGCATAAAATGGTGAACTGTGTGACTGTCATGATTTAGGTAGTCTGAGAGAAACACAAGAAAATGTCAGCAGTTTTGTTCATGGTTAAAAGGGCATTTTTAAAAAAATACTATTGGATGAATGGTCACTTTTGTCTGCGACCAGTGTGCAGCCTACACCTCCCACTGATATTGACAGGCATAGTTTTCTCCAAAGTCTGCGAACATGACCACTTCATCTTGAGGTGGATTTTGGGAAATGGAAACATACCGGTGTAGCAAAAAGCTAGAAACAAACAGAATTTTTGTCATGCTTTCCAGTTCTGTTTTTAGTTTTTCCAATAATTCTTTCAGTGAGCAACGCCTGGTGACAAAGCTTTTTTTCTTAAAGAATTTTCCATTATACTCAGTGGTAATGGTCTCCCTGCTTCGCCATGTGACACCAGCTAGAGATGCATCAGTCTGCATTGAAGGATTACATTTTCTTTCCAAAAGAAGTGTACCACATTTACTGCAATCAATCAACACATGCTATCCTGTGGCTGACATTCTCCCCCCTTGGGCACAGTGTCAGGTTGTTACATCTGGGTTAGGCCCCCTATCGTCCCACATACACCTCACACTGCATTACTGGTCTATTATACTGTGATACTGCTATTTTGCACTAATATATAGATATAAATACCCATCATATAAGCATGAGTGCTAAGAATGTGCTTTTCTGCTAATATATGCTAATGTTTATCATGCATGTTTCGTTATACTTCACTATAATACATTTATCTAGATTGTCTTTCATATATATATAAAATTTACCTAATCACTGATAAGATGACTGAGGGCTGATCAGTGATTATTGTATACTTATATTCTCATAATTGTATGTAGTGTGTGTTTTACACTCGGGCAGATATGCCACATGTAATAGATCCCAGTCAGCATTTCTTTTGTCCAAGCTATAATGCTAATGGAAGCATATTCGGTCTCATATGATACTCATTAGTAATTCTGTCTCCTAAGTCATCATCCAGTGGACAATGACTTTGGACCAATACATATTGTTTCTCATATCTGTAACTATGAGGTAATCTCTGTTGCTATGCTGTTATCTGTAGTATTTAGGATTATGTAACCTAGTTTTACTTGCAGAGAGATTGAGGTCACAGAGAGAGAACAAGATCTTGGAGAACCTAAGATCTACAATACTGGAGATTATGTACATTCTTCAGGAGAGTGGTGAGAAACCCATCTCCCTTGTGATTTTCTCTGCCACATGCTTGGCGTAAGTAGTATAATAAACTTTATTAGTACTCTCTGCTTGTTTATGACTTTCTTGGCAGACTTCAGACACAAGAATCTGTATTATTAGTATTACTATTATTTACTCTACTATCTGAGATTGTTTACATAACAAGGTTGATTGCCTCTTATCGATTATGTATCTCTATCTTTTTTTTTAAGAATGGCTGGACACATTTGAGCTTAAGTTTAATGTTTTCACAGTATTCGCAAAGCCAGTTCACAAATTGTCCATTTTTGGTTGTCTTATTAGCATGCTGGTTACGGGAGTGCACCTCCGTGGAGATATTTAAGAAAGACTTGAAATCATATTTATGGAAAATGGCCTTCTTGGATAGCTAAGTTAATTGTAATATGATTGGAATTTTATCATAATTTATTATGCTTTTGTGATGTATTCTTATATGTTTTGAAGTCTTGTATTGGAATTTGAATCTATGATTTTAATTTGTTCAGCGCCTTGATACATTGAAAGGCGCTATATAAATAAAATTATTATTATTATTATTATTATTATTATTAACATTTTTGGGCCGCAATCTGCAAAAAGTGCTGAATCCAATTTTTTCATTGGTTTTGAATCTTGTATACAGAATGTGCACTTTTCAATGTACGTTCTAAGATATGTTTTGTTTTCTGAGTTTTTGTGCTGACCATTTTTTTCAATGGAAGTTATCGTTCAATTTCCCCACTTTGATAAAATGAAATTTTTTCAGTCTTTGCCTGTGAGATTGCATCAGAACGTTTTTTCCTGTTATGCTCTGCTTGCTTCACACATTTTTGGAGGTAACCACAGTCGGTTCTCAGCAACTGCAATTCATGTCTCATTAATTAGTATTTTTTTAATATTGTGCCCACACAGTTTGCGATAATATTTCATTCTTTGGATGGTTTTATTGAACTTAGTTTGGATCTCAAGCCATCCACAAAGGCATCGTAAAATTTAAGTGTCCTCTTAAGGTCTGGGCTTAGGATGCCTAGCTCAGACATGGTGACTTGCTTTCATGGGGATGCACAGAAAATGCATTTTCTTATCAGCAGTGCGAATTTGCTTGGGCTTGTCAGCAGTTTATTATTAAGACATGATATACATTTGTATACTGAAGCATGCACTTGGCTGCTAATCAGCATTGGACAGGCATCAATGCTGGACAGTTTCATTGGTGTTTGTGCCATCATCATATGCTGTTTTTCAACTTTTCTTTTTGCTGCTTCTCTCTCCTTTGGTCGGTGACGCTGCTGTGATGTCATTTTCCCCATTGCTCCCTTTTCTTTAGCTTCCAGTACTCCCACATTTTCTCTTTCTGGTGGTGTGATTTAGGTGTTTGGTCTTTGTGTTTCTTGCAAACTTGACTGATTTTGTTTCCTTCTTTCCCTAAGTCTTCTCTGTCTTTCCCTACAGAGTATTCTGGCTCTCTCCCTGTGCTAATCTGTCGTGTTGCAGTGTGCTTCCCTTGCACAATTTAGATTGTATTCTCTGTAGGCCTTATATCTTTCTGGATCTTGCTTGATCCATTGGTGGTATAACTTCATCTGCTTGCTAAGACTTGTAGATATTTTCTCTACAGCAGGTGCTTTTGGCATTTGTGGTCATAGTTGAAATTGCTGACCTAAATTATGAGACAACAATTGTGTGTCCTTAGTCATCGTGAAATAGGTCATGACACAAGCAGTACAGAACTTTCAAAAAGTCTTCAACTAAACCTGTTCCTAACTAGTTTGTATTAGTTGGGGTAGCCATTATGTTGGTGGAACTGGAGGAGGGAGGTGGGGGAATGTCAGATCCCTGCATGGCTTGTATGGCCAGGTAGAAAAGCCTCAGGATTAGGGAACCAACTGCACTGGAGAGGGAGCCAGACATCATTGTCCACCTATTGGCAAATGACCTGGCTGGGAATGGGATAATAGCAGTGCAGGATGACTTTGTGGACCTGTGGCGGCACCATAGACAAGTAGTATGCACGGTAACCTTCTCCTCAGAGGTGATGCCTGGCATGGGTGAGTCTAGTGCACTCAGCACAATGGGATTCAATGCATGGTTAACAAAATGGTGTAACGCTCAGGGTTTTGGTTTTAATGTGGATTGGGTGGTCCACCTGGAGGGATGCAGGCCTAAACTGGTGTGGTGGTCTGCATCTGTCCTGTTGGGGAACCTTGATCCTAGGTGGTAGGTTTAAATGCTTCATTGGCACGCATTTAATGTAGCCAAGGGTGGAGGCCTTGAAAAGGAGCAGGAAAATCCCAGCTTAACTCACACAACAGTGCAGTTAGTGAGGTAAACACCAAGTTAGAGAAGTCAATAGGGAGCAGGACAGGGGTAAATGGAGAAAGGGGCCAAGGCAGTAAGGACAGGGATAGGGCTAAGAGGGGTAATGCCATCAACCAGTGGATGCCAATGAGTACCAATAACTGTAGTCTGGGTACCAAGCTCAATGAACTAGTGACCTTGAAGGAAGAGGAACACCTGGATATTGTGGCAGTCACAGAAGCATGGTACACAGAGGACCATGACTTGGATGTCAACATGCCAGGGTAGAGTATCTCAAGGAGGAGGAGGACAATGACTGTGGGTCACCCTGGAGACAGGAAATCACACCACAAGCCTCAGAGGGATTGTATGCATTCCCCCATCTCAGAAGGAGGCAATGGACAAGTAAATGACAGAAGACATCCTTGCAATGGCTGAAAAAGGAGAGATAATGTTGATGGGGGACCGGAATATGCCAGATGTTAACTGTAGCACCTTTGCTACAGCCACATACATGAAAATGGTAATTCTAGATGCCCTACAGCATGTATGCCTTAGACAGTTTGTGCTGGAACCCCCTCGGGAGGGAGCAATCTTGGATCTAGTACTCTGAAATGGGGATGGAGAGAGGATCTCCTATTTACAATTGGGTAGCCATCTGGGAACAAGTGACTGCATAGAAACACAGACACACAGAAGTTGATAGCAGAAGGAGACCACCAGGTCCCTCAAGTCTGGTCACTGTCTTTTAGCCTAAAAAAAGCAGAGACAGGAATTCAGACATGCTACTTTGACCACAGTGGTATGGAAAATGATGGAATCACCTCTGAAGGTCAGTGGAGCACAGGACTCTAGGCAGCATGGGTTCACCAGGGGAAGGTCATGTCAGACGAATCTAATATATTTTGTTGCCTTGGTAACCAAAGTAGTAGGCCTGGGAGAGGCTGTGGACATTGTCTACCTAGGCCAGGGTTTCTCAAATGGTGAGACCAGCCTCCCAGGGGAGGCCCCAACCTGTTCCAAGGGAGGCTCAAGCAAGCCTTAAAATGTACTATATTTAAATGTCAACTTTTGGATGCTTTGTGTGAAAGGATGCAGCAAACTGAAAGCAAATAACGGCATGCGAATTTATGTACAAAATGGTTACCGGGAAAAAAACGCTCAACAAACATTTCTTTCCTTGTATGACATGGGGGGAAGCTGAATGGAGGAAACACAATTCTTGGAAATTGTGCAAAACAAAATGCAAAATAATGCAAATGAATAGGAACAAGGTAACAATTGACCTACTATTCTGGCTGCAGAAAAGCACAACTACAAAGGTTAAACAGAGAGATACTAGGGGCAAGGCTAGGAGGGAGCAAAATGGTCCCCAAGAAGGTGTTTAAGAGCAGGGTAAAACTGACAAAGAAAACAGTCTGGCTCAAGGATGTATTGCAACGAGAGGAATATAGGGCCAAAAGTCAGAAGTGTGGAGTGAGTAGGCTGACCGGGGGGGGGTTGGGGGTTATAGAGGGAGAATAATAAGTTCAATAAAATGAGAATAAATTCAGCTACTCAAATGCACTTCATTGTATTCTTCCTGTAATGTGCAAAATATGATAGTAGTTCTAACTATGGGGAGGCCCAAAATTATTTCTATATTGGGGGGGCTCAAGATATTTTCCAAGGCTTGAGGGAGGCTCACTGACAAAGTGTGAGAACTCCTGACCTAAGCTTTAGCAAGGCATTTGACACATTTACACATGAGCGATTAAAAAAACGAGTTAGCCAGCCTGGGAGTGGGTCTCAGGGTGGTAAACTGGGCAATAAATTTGCTGGACAAACAGGCCACAGAGGGTGGACTCCAAAGAAAGGGAGATTACTAGCATGGTACCACAGTGTGCAGTACTGGGCCTCTTTAATATTTATTTATTTAGTTTTTGTTTACCGGGTAAAGTGTCGTAGCCACAAAATGACTATTTTCAGCCATGACCTGGGAGGCTACAATACAAAAGTGGCAGACAAAACAAATAACAGATATAGTTCAGAGGTAATCAACCATACAAGGAAAAATCTACACAATGTTCTGTGATGTAAACAGTATTGCTAATATGACAGAGACAATGGCAGAAAAATACACAATAGTACAAAATATAATAAGCATACAATCATAGTGCAGTAGAGTTCTAACACATAATCTATGGTAAGTGCTACATATAACAGTAACAAGGGGTCAGAGCAAAACTGAAACATTTTGAGAGCTGAGGAAGGGGATGTCAAGCACCCTATGGGGGTTTAAAACAGGAATATGTGGCATGTTTGAGAGTGTGATGCCTCTTTCTAAAAGCAATATGACTAGGTGCAGAGTGAACAGCAAGAGGTAGGGAATTCCAATATTTTGGGGCCAGGCAGGAGAAAACTGAGGTACCTTTTAGGGTTCTGCACCTAGGGGTGTATAGTAGAGTCCAGTAGAGCAGAGGCCATAGGTGGGGGACAGAGGCACCAGCATGCCTGCAAAAGAGGTAGGTAGATTAGTTCTAATGATGTTGTCCAGCAGAGTACCGAGAGCAAGAAGTCGATTGGCATATGGAGAAGGCCATCTAAGGTCTGCATATAGCAAGCAATGGCGCTTCAAACAAGGGGAAGCCCAGGCATAATGACAGATACTATTGTACATTGTATCCCACTTACTTAGGGTGGTTTTCAAAGCATTTATATAGGTGACAGCACCATATGCAAGGGATGGAAGTAGGATACCCCTAGAAATAGCCAGTCTAGCTGAGGGGGTAAGCATCCAACTAGTCCTGTAAGCTATTCAGAGTTTGAGTTTACTGACTTGCAGGTGTCGATGATGTGTTGCTCAAAGTGGAGAGTTTCATCAAGCAGGACACCGAAATACTTGAATGAGGTTACTTTTGTAAGGGGGGAGCCATTTGCACAGGAGACGTTGAAAAGGTTGCAGTTTGTTCTAAGTTTGGTTGCAGATCTGAACAGCATGCCCTGAGTTTTACTTATGTTTAGCATGAGCCTTTTGTTGTGGATCCATTCTTGCATTATGAGAAATGCAGATGTTAGTCGACTATTTATTTCTTCTATGTTTGCAGAGGAGGTGTAGAGTACCAGATCATCTGCATACAAGATTGTTGAGCACCAAGGAGTGTTAGAAGATATGTCATTTATAAAAATGGAGAAGAGAAGAGGCCCCAAGATGGAACCTTGAGGAACACCAACATTAATAGGTGCAGAGTGACACCAGAGTTACAGGTAAATTTCACCTGTTGTCTTCTATTGCTTAAGTAGCTCTGGAATCAGTTTGTGGCTTGCTCCGAGAAACCAGTGAAGCTAAGGCAATCGATCAGAAGAGGGTGATCTACAAGATCAAATGCCTTTGAGAGGTCAGTGAACACTGCACCAGTCATGAGACTGTGATCCATAGTAGTAAGGGCATTATTTGTAAATTGTATCAGAGCAGTAGTGGTGCTATGCCCCTTGTGGAAACCATGTTGAGCAGGTGATAGGAGGGTATATTTAGAGAGGTACTCTGTGATCTGTATAGCCACTAATTTCTCGAGTATTTTGTTTAGTACTGACAGAATGGCTATGGGCCTATAATTAGCTATGTCCTTCTTGTCACCTTTCTTACAGACTGGGGTGACTTTTGCCAATTTCCATATGTCCGGAACATGACCATGGCAGAGAGACAGTGTACAGATTTTAGCCAATGGGGCTACAATCAAAGGAGCAGCCAGCTTCAGGAGTTTAGGTTCTAGGTAGTCAGAGCTTACACTAGTACTATCGGAGATTGAGTTTAGTAGTTTTAGAACATCAGCATTTGGAATAGCCTTAAAATAGAAGGGCAGATGTATGGGCACATTTGTGTGAGTAACGGGCGTCGGGATGCGATTTGCTGTGAAAGAAGCAGTGTATTTGGTGAGATCAGTAAAGCACTTGTTAAAAGAATTTACAATGGTGGTGGGGTCAATACAGTGAATACCATTGAGGACCATATCATTCATATGTTGAGACTGGTTTGAGCCTAGGAAGGATTTTACATGTGTCCAGAATTTCTTGAGGGCTCCAGCAGCTTCCAGCAATAGACCTTTGCAGTATGAGCTTTTGGCAAGCCTGATTTGTTTTTTGCACATATTGCACTGCTTCCTGGAATATCTTTCTAAGTGACATTGCAGAGGGACTGGAAGGAAAAGTGTGCCTCTTTGCAGATAACACAAAGATCTGCAACAGGGTTGTCACAAAAGGAGGATGGAACGGACAAGAAGGGACTTGGCAAGCTTGGATGAATGGTTAAAAGAATGGCAGCATAGATTCAATGCAAAGAAGTGAAAAGTAATGCACCTGGCTAGAAGTTGTTATCCCTCTGTACAGACAGCTAGTGAAACCATATCTGGAGCACTGCGTCCAGTTCTGGAGACCCAATCTCCACAAGGAGATCATGAAGGAGGCAGCCCAGAGTAGGGCAACTAAAAAGGTGCACGGTTTGCACCAGAAGACATACGAAAAGAGACTAAAGGAGCTTAATATGTATCCCTCAAGGAAAGGAGGGAGAGAGTGGACATGACAAAGTTTCAAGTACCTCAAGGGAATTAACAAAGTTCAAGAGGCTAGCAACTTTCAGAAAGAGAAGTGCAAGAGCAAGGGGGGCACACTTTGAAGACAGAGGGGGGGACAGCTCATGGTCAATGTGAGGAGGTAATTTTTCACACAGAGGGTGGTGGACACATGGAACAGCCATCCTGAGGAGGTTGCGTGGTCAAAAACAGTGTGGGAATGCAAGAATGCACGGGACAGATATAAGGCAGTTCTGGTGGGTTCAGGAAAAACAGGCTGTTGGTTAACTAGGATTGGCAGTTTATCAAAACGTTAGGGAAATGGGCAGACTGGGTGGGCCAAGCAGTCCTTATCTTCCCTCCAAAGTCTGTTTGTATGAAAGATTAAACAAATTAGCCAGCCCGGGAGTGGGTCTCATTGTGGGTCCCAGGGTGGTGGCCTGGGTAATAGAGGCTTGAGAAGGACGTGCAGTGGGCAAAGCATCAGTCCTTGAGAGAGTGGAAACCAAACTATTTGGACAGTGATGAGCAAACGAGAACCACAGAGTGGAACAGCAGAAGTTGGGGGGGGTCCAAAACATTATGCTGGTTAAGAGTGCATGGGGTACATAAGGGTAAATTGGTAGGACGGGCAGACTAGGTGGGCGTATTCCAGACAGATTATAGGTTTCTATGTTACATATAACTCATGGCCAGATACAGACCACTGGTCACATCCGGTCTGCATGCAATCCTAATATTCCCTGTGTCCTTGTGACCTGTCTGGTCAGTGACTCTGCATCACTCCTTACCACATCAAGGTTCCCTTGTGCCTGACACAGGCATGTGTAAACCACCCATTGTGCTTGCTTTGAACACCTCTTGGAAGATGTCTCCCCCTGCACCTTGTTTATTCTCTTGAGGTACTTGAATGTTTAAATCATTTCCCCAATCTCTCCTCTCCTCCTCCACAGAATACATTTGCAGTCCTTCTGTCACACCTGTTTTGTTGTGCAAATCTTGTATCATCTTGGTCACCCTTCTCTGGACTGCCTAAGCCCTGTCACAGTCCATGCATAGGTGTGGCCTCAAGAATTGCAAAGATTACTCCAGGTGAGGCCTTACTCCTGTTTTATACAATGGCAACACCATATCCTGCCTTGTGCCAGTGCTACCTCTGCCGGAACACCCCAGCATGACACTGGCTCTACCTTCAGCCTATGTGCTCATCAAAAATGATAACTGAAGGTGATGGGGTGGAGGCAGGGAGCTTAGTTTGCAAGGAGCATGAGGAGGGTGAGGGGGGACAGGAGTAAGTAGACTAGACACGTAACATGAAAAATGTGCAGAATTTGTTGGGCACTAAGAGTGGATCAGACTGGGATTTGTCACCAACTCTGATGGCTATGATTGGGGAATTAGGGGAGTAGGCAGAAGGCTATCCAATAGTCCCAAGGGGCAATCCAGGGTGCACTGTTTCATGCCCCAGTTTAAGCGCTGGTGGATGTGTAGTGGATGGGACTATTTGAGAGGACAGGTTGGTACAGAAATGTTATGGCATTCAAGCAGGTAAGTGATAGTCTCATTGGAAAATTAATGGTAAGGAAAATGGGGGTGAAGCCAGAAATAAAGCATGGTATGCACTGTTACAGTGGCTAGTGCAAAATGGGCAGACTAGGTGGACCCTTGTGGTCTTCACCTAGTGCCAAATGTTATGCTTCTGAGCTGAATGGAAGTGAATGGAGTCAGTAAATTTGGAAGATACTGAATTCTAATGCACAAAGACCTATCGTTGTTGTGTCACTATATTCTGTGGCATGATGCAAATTATGAGGGCATACAAATAGACCAGGACTAGATGTAATGAAATTGTTACAAAACAAGGGCACTTAACATCACCTGCTGAAAAGCTGGAGATTAGCTGAGGATAAATAATGGGGTGCTAAAGATTCATATTTAGTCCATTGTATGATCCCTAACCTTGCATTGCTAGGTGCAAGATCTTAAGGAGGTGGTAATAACACATGAGCATCTGGTGCAATGGTAAACATTAAGAGACATTAACATGCTCAGTTATGCCAGAGAACACCAGCACTGCTATGGAACTCCTTTTCTGCACTTATTGCCCCCTCTCTAACAAATTACATGGGTCTTGTATGATTAAAGCATTATACCCCACCCCCCAACCAAGTATATACCACTACCACCACTGCAATGATGCTAGTCCACACATCATTGAAGTAGATTTCTTCGACTGGGTGAAGAAAGGGACATGGGGGTTATTTCAGATGCCCTAAAAAGGTCAAAGCAAAGGACTACGGCAGGAGTATCAACAGCAGAAGGCCGGAGGTAATGATGCTGTTATAAAACCTGGTTCGGCCTCATATGGAACACTGTCTGCAGTTTTGGAGGCCAACAATTTGAAAGGACACAGCAATCTGTTGACAGTCCTAAGAAGGTAAACTCAGATGGTACTGGGCTTGCATCATGAAAGCAGTGATTTGAGGGACCTCAGTATATACTCGTGGGAGGAGATGATGGAAAGAGAGGACATGATAGAAACATTCAAGTACATCAAGGGCATCAGCAAGGTGCAGGTGGTAGACATATTCCAAAACATACAAGAATGGGAGGGGGGCATGATATGAAATTGTAAGGTTGAAGGTTAAGAGTGAATGTGAGGAAGTGTTTCTTGACGGACAGGGTGGTGGATGCATGGAATGATCTAGCCCTTTAATTCACTGGGACTTAATTTTAGCTTTAGGTACAGATGAGTAATGAATACATTTAAAACAGGGCACATCATCTCTAATAAGACACCATTGTTTAAAATGCATTTATTATAGTGCATTTGTAATAGGGAACTGCATTAATATTAGGGCACATCATTTCTAACAGGACATTGCTGCTGAAAATGCATTTATAATAGGACCCATCATTTAACAGGGCACTGAATTTTGCCCTATTAAATGATGGGTCCTATTATAAATGCATTTTAAACAGCAGAGTCTTATTAGAAATGATGTGCCCTATTAATGCAGTTCCCCATTGCAAATGCACTAGCATTTTAAACAAGTGTCTTAATAGATATTGTCCTGCTAGTAATGCAGTTCCACTTTAAATGCTGGGTCCTATTAGAAATGTGGTGTCCTATTATGATTGGACACATCCTTTTTTAATAAGGCACATCATTCATAATAAAATTGGACAAAATCTATACTGAACAGCTCACTGTGTACTTTATGATTAATTAAAAAATGTGCACAAAAGATTGGACTCTAAATTGTGCTAGTTGCAAGCCTACAGAGATTGAATGATGTCCAAGCAAATGAGCAGTACAGCAACTCACCTTTGAGCCCCCCTCCAAATTAATGCATAAAGAATAAAGCAATGCTTAACCCTGTATTGCTAGTGGAAAATGTCTGAACAGTGGCAGCACTTGGATTGGTTTAACTTGCACCCCTGAGAGCCATAGAGAACTATTGTGACTAGGAACGCATGGTTGGTGGGCATGCAAAAATGTCAGTGACAGGAAACCTTTTCCTTGGGAATAAAATGAATTCTAAAGGGTAACATTGCTGTTATGTAACACAGGAAACAAAATATCAAGACTGAGTAACAAGGTACTCTGCTATTCTGAAAGCAGAAATGCAAATTTAAGCAACGTATAACGCACAGTAATTCTCTCCTGTCCAGCCATTGAAACAAACATGCAAACCTTTTCACAGGGGAGAACTGACTTTCTGATGCTTTTCTTAGCCTAGAATATGGGGCGATGTGTAATACAATGTCCACTAAGGCACATTATAGATGGCAGTAATATGAAGAGGTGCATCTATATACTATTTTTATGGTACTTATTGCAGGTGTTACTGTGGCTCGCATGTTTGTCACTGCCTGCTGGTGTCATATAAAATGAGCTCACAAAGGATTTTGAATCTCAGACTTCAATTTAACTGTAAAATGCAAAACAAAAACCACCATGAATTTAGGCACATCACTAAATGATCGGTACTGCAAATTTTTATGGGACACAGGTGCAAAGGGCAACAGCTGTATCTTATACAGTACTGAACTATGTACATAAACAGTCCCAGGGAAAACCATGACCTGCAATCTACTACAGGAGATTTAAAACAAGAAACTTATTTAATTCCAGGGACACTAATTAACAATTTAGTCCCAAGTCCAGTAGCATAATAAGGGTTCTCCAAAACAAAATCAACTTAAAATAGCAACATAATTTACACTCTTTTTTTTACTGGGGACCATGTGGCTTTGAGTACAATCTGTTGTCTGGTGAAACGCATGACCCGCAACTTTTTGCTTAGTCATGAATTAGTTAAAAAAGGAAAAAAAACCCCACAACATATCAATTTCTTTCTTCTGGCAAAGGATCTGTACTAGATATATTTTTTTTCCGGGTGATAACTTGACTGGTGGAAATAGTTCAATAGATTAAAGTACCGAACGATAAATGGCTGCGGTCCCAGAGCCAGACCTAACCTATGATACAGTGGTGGAGATTTAAACTGGGGCATTATTTTCTAAAATCCTTCCGCAAATAATATTGTGATTTTAAATTCATTGGCAAGCACAGTAACCTAATGTGTATTTAACAGAAATTAAATGTGCTAAAAATTACAATACAATTTGCAGTCAGATTTTGCTTTGGACTGCATGGATGTGAGTCCATTCTAGTGTCCAGTGAAATGCGTGACAACAGCCTTTTGCCTCAGAGTCTCAAAATAAAATATATATCTATATCTATGTGTGCATATCTCATTTTATTTCATCTGGCAAAGGCTCTGCACTACAGATAGTTTTTTTTTTTTTTTCTGGGCAGACTCAGCAGTGGGTAATGATACTAGGCTCTACAGAACCAAACGGTACACATCTGCAGTCCCATAAAAAGCAATAACTTGTGATCTAGTCCTGGTAGTTTAAAGTCAGCATTACTAAAAATTCCATTGCAAAATAATATGTTGCTTAAAAATACAATTGCAATCACTGTACCCCATACCTCTCAACTGTCCCTGATTTTCAGGGATGTCCTTGATTTTGCCTCAGAAATTTCATCTGTCCCTCCTAAATTTGGGATTTCTGTCAATGAAGAGTAGGGATTTCCATCACAAAATAATGCCAGCCATTGGTGTTACAGTCTAGTTCTCATTAAGAAAATCCTATTCACACTAAGAAGCACATTGTACACAGCTTCTGAAACTAATATTACTATTTTTTCAGATGTGTCCCTGATTTGGGTCATTTGTCCCTGATCATTTTAAGCCTTGTCCCTGATTTGTGATGAGGGAGGTTGAGCGGTATGCTGTTCCCTAAGGGGGATTACTGAAATGCAATGTAAAGCTAGTTTCAATAAAAAGTACTATCGGGTGTTACTGGGGACCACGCGGCATTCAGTGCACTCTATTGTCCAGCAAAATGGGCTCCCACAGCCACTTTCCTCTGAGACTCAATTTAAGTAAAAAAAAAAAATATATATATATATATATAAATAATAGAGAGCATTTTAAACCCTCCAGTAAAGGCTCTGTACAACAGATGTTTTATGCACTTTAAAACTTGGCTGGGGGGCTACACTTAACTGATATAATACATCTGTAGTCCCAATGTAAGCACTAACCTGCGATCATACTGGGGGATTTATATTAAGCTCATTTTGCTTTAATTATGGGGGGAAATAATATTTCGATTTAAAACTTAATTCCCCACACTGCACCACAAGGACAGTTCACAGAAACAAAATGTGTGTACTTTTCAAAGCCAAACAGCACTCTGATGTTAATGGGGACCACGTGGCGTTGAGGTACAGTCTATTGTCCAGTGAAACGAGCGATCCACAACTTTTTGCTCAGTCATGAATTTGTTAAAAACAACCCCGAAACATATTAATTTAACTCTGGCAAAGGATCTGTACTAGTGATATATTTTTGAGAGTGATAACTTGGCTGGAGGAAACTGTTCAGTAGATTAAAGTACTGAACTATAAACAGCTGCAGTCCCAGAGCCAGATCTAACCTACAGTATAAGACAGTGGTGGAGATTTACAGTAGGGTATTGTTTTCTAAAATCCTTCTGCAAATAGTATTGCAATTTATTATTTATTTGAGTTTTGGTGACTGGGTAAGTCCACTGAGACGATTGCATTCCCTTTTTCAGGGTCAACCTGGGGGTTACAACAAGCAGTACAATACAGTAAAATTAAAACATAGTGCAAAAACAAGAAAGCGATGAAATAAACAATCTAAGCTTCAAAACATATTATACAAACAGAAGCAAAGTCAGTATATGTATGTATGTGTGTATATGTATATGTATATATGTGTGTGTGTGTGTGTGTGTGTGTATGTATGTGTGTATATGTATATGTATATATGTGTGTGTGTGTGTGTGTGTGTGTGTATGTATGTGTGTGTGTATGTATGTGTGTGTGTATGTATGTGTGTGTGTGTGTGTGTGTGTGTGTGTGTATGTGTGTGTGTGTATGTATGTGTATGTAGTGTATATATATATATATATATATATATATATATATATATATATATATATATAGAGATAGATAGATAGATAGATATATATATATAGAGATATATATCTATATAGATAGATATATATAGATATATATAGATATATATATATATATATATATACACATACACACATTATGTAAGAGACATTATTTCATAAGGAAATTAGATAATTGAAGCTACTGCCAAATGTCCTAGGGCTATGGAGGGGTATGGGGACATATTTTATAAAACACAGGCAAAGGCAGAAAAATATATATGTATATGTGTATATGTATATGTGTGTGTGTGTGTGTGTGTGTGTGTATGTATATATGTATGTATATGTATGTGAATATATTTTGGTAGGAAGAAGAATGGGCAGGCTGGAAGGGCCATGTGGTCCTTATCGACGACAGCACTATGTTATGGGACTCAGCGGGGGGCTGAAAGTGCGGGCCCAGAACTGCAAAGATTGCACAGGGAAAATGGCCTAAAGATGCCTGCCCCGTGGGCCGGCCCATTGGGCGGGCTGCTGCCTTGGAGGAGAAGCCAAGAGGGGGGAGGGCAGCTGATGGCCAGTGACCAAAAGGGCACACTGCCCAGTGCCAAAGGCCAGGAGCCACAAGCAAACAACAAAAAGGGGCGCAAGGCAGGAAGATTACCAGGCTGGATTGCCCACATGCCAGGGGAGGGCAGCCCAGCCACTGAGGCACAGCCCGGCAGGCCGGGTGACTCCCATGTGCTGGCACCAGGTGAAACCCACACAGGAGAGCCAGAACTAAAAAGGGAAAGCCAGCCGTCGGGGGGGGGAGCCAGTGGAGGGGGCAGCCAAGTTGGAGAGAATGCTGAAGAAAAGAGGGGGGCCGGAGCAGCATGGATGCCGCCATGCTATGGGGGAAGATCTGGGCCCAGAGGAGCTGGGTGGGCAGTAGGGGGGTGCACAGAACAGGCCATGGGTGGGGTGACCAACACAGGGATGCCACATGGCCAGGGAGGGTACTGAGGGGCCCGCGGCCCTGCAGGTAGGTCCATACACTCACCCCAGCCCAGGGGTGGGGCAGCAAGTACAGGCCATGAGGTACAAAGGGGCTGAAAGACAGGGCAGGGGAATTAGAAGAACCAGTGGGGAAGGGATTAGCTAGGGAGCTGGAATGTGAGCAGGGCTGAAAATTAAGTGGAGAAGCCAGGCTTTGGGGGGGGCAGGACATGGAGGAAGGAGAAAAAAGAGCGGAGGGACTGAATCTGCCTAGGGGAAGAAAAAAAATTGGAAGGGGGGAGAGAAGAGAAGCAAAGCAAAGGGAAAGAGACTTACCCAGTGAGAAGGAACAAACTGCGGACTGCGGGATGCTGCAAAAACTGCATGTTGAGGAGTGGTTCCAAGTGGGCGAAATCCCCTGGGACCACTCCTTAAAAACTCTGCCAGACCCCCTCCTTGCAGGAGCTGACAGGGCCAGCCCTCTCTGTGGAGCTTCTTGCTGGGGGGGCTGCCTCTTCCCTGAAATGGTGGGTGGCCTTCCTTACCCCACCCTCTTGGGAGCTGTGTATCAACTCGCTCCCCCAGTGAGAGGCCAGTGGAGCCATAACCTACACTCTATACAGGTGGATTTAAACTAAGCACATTTTGTTTTAATTATGGGGGAAATATTTTGATTTTCAAACTTAATTCCCCACACTGCACCACAGGGACAGTTCACAGAAATGAAATTTGTGTATTTTTAAAAGACAAGGTCCACTTTGTTATTGAGGGCCACGTGACATTCAGGGCCCACTATTGTCCAGCAAAATGCACACCCTCCAGCCATTTCAGCTCACTCAGAAATAAAACCTAAAAAAAAAAAAAAAAAAAAATACTACGCCGTGAATTTATTTCATCCAGCAAAACATCAGGACTGCAGAAGCTTTTTTGTGGGCAAAAATCTACTCTGGGCAACATTTCTATGTGATATATACTGAGCAGTTCAAATCTGCAGTCTCGATGCAAGCCACAACACGCAATCCCACAATGACAAATGAAACTAAGAACTTGTTTTTTAAATTATATTGCAAACATATTATTTTGAGTAAAAAAATAATCATGAGCACTTTACCAAAGGTGGGTATATATTATATTGGGAATAATGTCTTGGCAACAACAGTAGAAGAGAGTGATTTAGGTATCAAAATTACACCAGATTTAAAGTTTAGATCACATTGCAAACAACAAGTTAAAAGGGCTAATCAGAGTTAATCGGGGATGTAGAGCTGGATTCCAGATAAAACACACTTGGATGCTGCTGGAGACCACGACTTGCTAAGTAATCTGGACTCCCAACAAAACATGCAAGACAACATTATTTATTTATTTATTTATTTTTTGTCAGATTAAATAAATATGGTAACTATATTTGGATGCACCCAATCATAAACACATCACAGGACAATATCAAGATTATGGGATGGAAAACTTTACTCATAAATTCTAGAAGTCTCGAAAACAAATATGAAGAACTTAAAATTCTCTTGTCTTCACATGATATCCATATAGCATGTATTACTGAAACATGGTGGGATAATAATGATTTCTGGGAGAAATCAATACCTGGTTATAACCTTTTCCATAAATCTAGATCTTACAGAAAGGTGGGGGCATTGCACATACGTACATCATTCCATCAAATGCATGCAATTGCCTTTACTAAACCTTGAAGCTGAAACTATCTGACTCAAGTTAATACCATATCTAGCGCCCTAAAGTTATAATTGGCCTTTATTATAGACCCCAATCTAATACACATGAGAAAGATGCTATTTTTCTTGATTTGCTTGCTAACCCGAACCCAGAGGATAATCTAATTGTGATAGGAGACTTCAATCTCCCTGGTATTGACTGGAAGTCTTTAAAGACGGGTAACACAACTGAACAACTATATTTGGATGCATTCGAACAGCTGGGTTTAGATCAATTAGTACATGAAAATACTAGAGGAAATAATGTTCTGGACCTTATATTGACAAATACAAGTGATCTGATTAACAAGATACAAATTCTACCACCTCTGGGTAATAGCGACCATTCTAAAGTCCAGTGTACAATAGGAGCAGTAGAGCAGACCCATAATTCATGTAAGAAATTTGAAGGAGCAATTAAATTAAATTTAGCAAAAGCAAACTTCATGAGTTTTGGGCAAGATCTGGCATTGTGGGAATGGTTTGAGGCTTTTGATGGTAAAAACACTGAGGACATGTGGTCTGTGTTCCTTAACCAGCTTAATCAGTTAATTACCAAATATATTCCAACCATTAAATCTAAATAAATGAATGATAAAAAATCTAATCCTAGATGGTTAAACAAACAAATTAAATGTTTAATCAATAAAAAGGACAGACTATTCAAGAAATATATGAAAGATAAAACACAGAAGAATTATTTAGCATATAATAAACATGCTAAATTACTCAAGTCATTTATTAAAAAAGCAAAAGCCCAGCAAGAATTTACCTTGGCCAACAAAATCAAAGATAATAAAAAATCTATTTTTGCTCATATCAATAGTAAAAAGATTAATCATGCATTACTGGGACCTTTTAAAGACAATAATGGTGGTTTACTTAATGAACAAGAAACAGTCAACATAAAAAACAATTATTTTTGCTCTATTTTTAATCCTGGTAATACACCTCTTACTTTTGACACTTTAACTTCCTTAGTTAAAAATATTAAAATAACATCCACAAAGGTAAAGAACAGATTAAGTAAACCAGACATCAATAAATCCCCAGGCCCTGATAATATTCACCATAGAATTTTACAACAACTTGCTGATCATTTGGCAGAACCACTAAGCTTTTTACATCAAGCATCCTTAGATAGAGGTGAAGTCCCTCAAGCCTGGAGAAATGCCTTGGTTGTTCCTCTCCATAAAAAAGGATCAAGATCTGACCCAGCCAATTTTAGGCCTATTAGTTTGACATCACTATTAGCTAAAGTTATAGAGGGTATTTTAAAGGATATTATAGTTGACTATATAACAACAAATTATCTGATCCTGTACAACATGGCTTTATTAAATCTAGATCATGTCAAACAAACTTATTATCCTTTTATGGAAATGTTAACGAAAAATTGGACAAGGGCAAACCGGTGGATGTGGTTTTTATGGATTTTGCAAAGGGGTTCGATAAATTACCTCAAGAGGAATTAATACAAACTCTCATTAAAACTGGAATTAACAACAAAATTATTAATTGGATAGCTAAATGGCTGATGGGTAGAAAGCAGAGAGTGGTGGTTGGGGCTGTGAAGTCTGATTGGTCTGAGGTCACTAGTGGTGTGCCTCAGGGTTCGGTGTTGGGACCATGCCTCTTCAACATCTACATTTCATCATTGCAGCTCAGCAATCCTCATATATGGATTTCTAAGTTTGCTGATGATTGCAGACTGGGAACATCTGTGACTTCAACAACAGAGGCACTTTCCCTGCAACAGGCCATAAATTAAATTTATGAGTGGACTAGAACTTCCAAACTGGAACTCAATATTTCCAAATGTAAAATCATGCATATGGGTCGTAACAACAATAAACATATATATTATATTGGGAATAATATCTTGGCAACAACAGTAGAAGAGAATGATTTAGGTATCAAAATTACACCAGATTTAAAGTTTAGATCACATTGCAAACAACAAGTTAAAAGGGCTAATCAGAGTTTAAACTGTATTTTGAGACATGTTTCTAGCAGACATGAAAATGTGATTATTCCATTGTATGGTGCATTGGTGAGGCTACACCTCGAGTACTGTGTGCAACTGTGGTCACCTCAGTACAGAGAGGATATTGTGAGAATCGAAAGTGTTCAGCGTAGAGCGACAAGATCAGTGTTAACCTTAAAAAATCTGTCCTACAATGAGAGATTAACTAAACTCAATTTATATACCTTGGGCTATAGAAGACTAAGAGGAGATCTTTGTATGATGTTTAGGATATCACAAGACGCTACACTAAGAGAAGATCTAAAAATGTCATATAGAGCAGGCTGGTCTAGCGTTCGTAAGCACTGTATGCAACTAGAACTGCCTAAATGGAATACCAACTTAAGGAAGCACTGGTTCACCACAAGGGTGGTGTCTGCATGGAATTGCTTGCCGATAAACGTGGTAGGGAGTACTAGCATGGACATGTTCAAATCTCGACTTGATAAATATCTTTATAATAAGACTACTACGTTTTAAAATAAAAAAAAAAATGGCGAGCATTATGGACGAAAGTCCTGAAGCTTGACTTAACTTATGAAACTTACTTATGAAACTCTTTACATTTTTAAACAATAGGCTGATGTAAGTGACCAGGATATATTGCACAATCTTTACAGACTACAGCATTAGTGACTGGTGGGTTGGTGCACAGCCTTTTGGGAGGACACCAATGTCCGAAACTGAACACATGTTTGGGATGGAATTCAGAACGTTTTGTGGAGGTAAGACATTTCTCAGTGATCAATATGAGTGCCGCCAAATACCAACATAATTAATTCGGTACAGTTCAAAATTATGTATAAATCCGTTGTCCCAAATAAACTGCGGGTAGGAAAGGCACCGTGTGTCACAAAGACTCACTACTGGGATTCAGGGAGTGATGAGCGAGCCAGGTAGGGACACACCTGATCTACAAAATTAAGAAGCAGGCTAACAAAACTCAAAACAAAATGTAAAATAAAAGGTATATTGACTGATTGCATTATTTCAGGGCAAGTCTGTTAATGATGGCAGTGAAAAAATATTACATACCGTGTGCTAATGCTGGACTGCTGACTGCGGTCGTCTCCATAACCTCCGAGACGCCTTCATGCTGGGACATTGTGGAAGACTGAACATGTTTTTTTTTTTTAGTTTTTTTTCTACTGGTCATTTTTTAGCAGCTAGAAGACTAGGGTTTCTAGTGGCAGTAAATATGTTGAAATTAATTGCACTAGGAATGCAATTTTGGCTTTTAAAAGTTAAAAAGTTGTATTTATCCAGTTTATTTGTCTCCTGTTCCTCAGTTGGATGTGCTGGTTGTACAGCTCCCCTCTCTCTCTCTCTCTCTCTCTCTCATATCATCCTTGCAACAAGTTTTTTATGTTTGCTTACGCAAGAAACATTATGTGACAGCTTAAGAGAGAAGTGGATTGTGGAGGCGTGGCACTGTTACAGCCAAGGGAGGCACTGCATTTGGGGGCTTGGCACTGGTGGACCAATGGAGGCACACTGTGCCGATGACACTGGTCTCCAAAAGTGCACCAAGTACAAACATTTTCGCTGCAGCAATCCTGGGCTGCCTCGTTATTGCAGCATTAGTCATTCTGCTGCAATGAGGGAGCGACCCGTCATTGCAGGGTGGAATGTTAGCTAGCCTAATACTGTTTGTGAACATGGCAGGCAGCTTGCTGCCGTGTTCACAAACAGTATTATGCAGCCCCCCCCCGCAAACAGTCTTTGTTTGCTGACGGGGGCCCCAATCCCCACCGGCTTCAGTCTGTCTAAAGTTTTTGGATGTGCCGATGGGGGAGCCCACTCTCCGTCTGCATAATATCCTCCAGCCACAATTAATGTACCGACAGAGAGCCCACTCCATGGCAGCATAATTCCCCCCCCCACAAAAACCTATGTTTGTGCTGAGGGGGTGCCCAATCCCCTTCGGCTACTGCGGCCCCCTATATGCCGACAGGGTGCCCAATCCCCCATCGGCTACAGTCGCCCCAACCAAAAACTAGGTTGGCATGCTGGGAGCCCACTCCAGTGTGCCAAATGTCCACTTCAATGTCCCTGTAAAACAAAAAATGTCCCACAATGTGTTTTTTTTTTTTTTTTCCTGTAAAGAAGGAAACAGTCCTTCGGTCTCCCTGTCCCCCCTCCCACAACCCACACCCACCCACTGTGCACCCTGCCTCCCCACACCCCCCTCACCCCATACTTACCTCCGGAGTCTGACGCGATGATCTTCGGTGGACCAGGAACACGTCTGCACTCTTCAAAGCCGAACGCGAACCGAAGAAATGCCGGTAAGCTGTATAATGGAATAAAAAGGGTATTTTCAACTTTGATGCATATCTCAGGCATTTTTGAGAATTTGGGCACCAAATTTTCAACATGGGGTTTTTGGGACCCCTCTTCATGAATTCTTTCACTGTCATGGCGTTAATCGGCCCTGAAAGGTGACTTTGCGGTCACTGCGCGGAATCACCTTTCGAGACCAATTAACAAAATGACAGTGCCAGGGTTCATGAGGTGGGCTCTCAAAAAGTCTATGTTGCAAATTTGGTGGGAAAAATCCAAAAAATAACTGTTTTACAAGCGTGCATTGTACAGTTGCTACGCACACTCGTAACTTCGCGAATTTGCAATATTTTCACTCCAGATTTTCAACATTGGTATTTTAATGCATCTCCTTATGAACAGTGCAGCTGTCATTTTTCACATCCCAGCCGAAATGTGTTTTTGCACTTCCGGCGCAGAACAGCGCGCTCGCTGTGGGAAATCCATGTTCAGGACACATTAGGAAAACCACACTGATGCTGTTCAATAGCAGAGGTTCTAAAATGTCTATGTTGAAAATTTGGTGACAAGTCCATAAAATTAATGCGTTATGCACGTGCGTTGCGCAGTTTCCATGCATGCTCGTTACTTCGCACATTTGCAATATTTTCAACACTACCATTTTTCCACACCTCCTTATGAACAGTACAGCTGTCATTTTTCACATCCTGGTCGAAATGTGTTTTTGCAGTTCCAGCACAGAATACCGTGGTTGCTGTGGGAAATCAGTGTTCGGGACACATTAAGAAAATCACAGTGACACAGTTCATGAGCACAGGTCGTAAAATGCCTATGTTGAAAATCTGGTGACAAAACTCCTGTGTTACACGAATGCATTGCGCAGTTTCCATGTATGCTCAGAAGTGTGAACATTTTTAATATTCCCACTACAGATTTTCAACATTGCTATCTCTTCATACCTCGCTATGGATGGTACTGCTGTCATTCTTCACATCCTGCCCAATCTGTGTTTTCATACATGTGGCACAGAATGGCACTGTCACTGTTGGAAGTCAGTTTTTGGGACACATTGACAAAATCACACTGCCACTCTTCATGAGAAGACGTCCCAAATGCTTTCCTGAGGTGGGATCACAAAAAGGCCATGTTGAAAATTTGTACTGTAAATACCAACAAACGCCCGAGGCATTATGGTTTCTAACTATAACATCCTACCCTGTACAGACACACAGGCATCAGGGTGTGCCTTTGGATTGCCAGCTGTACTGCTCATGCCATCCCACCCCCAGCCACTGACAGGCATTGAAGTGTACCTTGCACTCTTCGGCCCAAGACTTCACCCCACTCTCCTATGCTGCACCCATTTCACCGTATGTCCTTATGGAATGGGGTGACTGTAAAGCCAAACACCCTAAGCCATCCTCAACATGTGTCAATGTCTGCAGAATAGGGTGAGGTGACATGGCTTGACTGTCATGGGCGACGACCCAAACACTTTCCCCAAATCCTGTCCGTCTCTACAGGATGGAGGTGGGGTTCACATGAAGTTAAATACTTTACTGACACTCCTATTCTGCATCTGTCTAACTCCTGCATTTCCAATGCTAATACCAGCAAGCAAACATTCGGCATTGACAAATGCTTGTTTTAATAGTACCTGTATGACAGCACCAATACTTAATTTGCATGTGATGTCACTGTGATCAGAACCAGAGGAAAGGTTCTAAATGGGCCATCTGAATGAATGGTGATTTTGGACAGGCTGTGTATCATCAATCACATTAACTTGCTTTTTATTAGGGAGATTATTTCTATTTTTTTATTTAGTGGGTATTAGATGTTAGACAGTAATGAAGATAAACACATGGAGAAGCACCTAAAATATATGCTTTCACTTTGAATAAAATTGTTTTTTGTTGAAGGTTACACAGTGGACATACCTTGTAACCTGTGAGATGCACCTTTTTAGCCTTAAATAAAATAAATACAACAAAACTCATTTTGTTTAAAAACTGTATTTAAAGTGTAACATGGTCAGCTTTCAAGTACTGTGTTCTGGGAAGTGCATAGATAAACATTGCAAGTGTGAAGTACAAACAAAGTAGTATGGGTCTAAATGTCACACCAAAATACAAATGAAAGGCACCATGTTTTTAAAGTTTTTATTGATATTACACAGATAAACATTCCAAATGGTCCAGAGCTGTCAGCATTATTTATTTGCATAGAAATGAATGTTCTAATACAAGTAAATAAATCAAAGTAATGTAATTTGGAGAAAATTCACCTTATTAAATAATGGGACATTGCATGGCCTTGCCTTAACTGAGAATGACCCATATGCTAATGACTAATGACAAACCACTATGGTTCTCAAAGGAGGTGGCAGGGAAGGTTCGAGAGAAAAAGAAAGCATTCAGGAAGTACAAGGAATCACAAAAGGAGCAGGACAGAGAATTGTATCAGTTAAAGCAAAAGAAAGCTGGGAAGGCAGTCAGAACAGCAAAGGCCCAAATTGAGGAAAAGATGGCTAACTCAGTTAAGAAGGTGGATAAACCTTTATAGGTACATCAGGAGCAAAGGAAGACCAAGGGAGGGAGATAGTGCTTATCAAAGGGGCTAGAGGTGACTGTCAAAAAGGCAGAGATACTAAACAAATATTTTTGTCCGTATTCACAAATGAAGAGGGGGAGGTACCTAAACCAAACAATAGAAACACTCTGGATATGGAAGTTGATACCAGCCCATTTACAGAAGAAAGGGTTCTGAAAGAACTCTTAAAACTGAATGTGGACAAAGCAATGGGGCCTGATGGGATTCATCCCAGAATTCTAAAAGAACTAAGGGTAGAACTAGTGAAACCACTGACTACTCTCTTTAACAAATCATGGGAGGATGGAGTGGTACCTGAGGACTGGAGGAGGGCAGATGTGATTCCACTTAACAAAAGTGGGAGCAGGGCAGAAGCAGGAAACTACAGACCTGTTAGTTTAACCTCAGTGATACGGAAAATGATGGAATCACTTCTGAAGGAAAGAATTGTCAAGTACTTAGAGGCCAGAGGTGCACAAGACCCAAGGTAGCATGGATTCACAGCAGGAAGGTCATGTCAGACGAATCTAAGATTTTTTTTGACTGGGTGACCAAAGTAGTAGATCAGGGAGGGGCTGTGGACATGCCCTACCTAGACTTTAGCAAGGCATTTGACACAGTCCCACACAAAAGATTAATATACTAATTAGCCAGCCTGGGAGTGGGTCCCAAGATGGTAGCCTGGGTAAAGAATTGGATGGAGAACAGGACACAGAGGGTAATAGTAAATGGAGTCCACTCTGAAGAAAGGGGGGTTACTAGTGGGGTACCGCAGGGTTCAGTATTAGGACCGGTCTTCCTCAATGTCATTATAAGTGACATTGCAGAGGGACTGGAAGGAAAAGTATGTCTCTCTGCAGATGACACAAATATCTGGAACAGAGTTGATACACAAGGTGGGGTGGAAAGGATAAGAAGGGACTTGACAAGGTTGGAGGAATGGTCAAATGTATGGCAGCTTAGAGTCAATGCTAAGAAGTACAAGGTAATGCACCTGGGAAACAAAAACCCAGGGGAAGAGTACACAATGGGGGTGAAATACTAACAACAAAAATGGAAAGGGACCTGGGGGTAGTCATATCAGATGACCTAAAGGTGGGCAAGCAATGTGAGAAGGCAGTAAAGAGGCTGGGGGATATTGGGATGCATAGGGACAGGCAGAACCAGTAGAAAACAGGAAGTTGTTATCCCTCTGTACAGACAGCTGGTGAGACCCCATCTAGAGTACTGCATGCAGTTCTGGAGACCCAATCTCCGCAAAGACATAGGCAGGATGGAGACAGTCCAGAGGAGAGCAACTAAAATGGTGCAGGGTTTGCACCGGAAGACATATGAAGAGAGAGTTAAGGAACTTAATATGTATAGCCTCGAGGAAAGGAAGGGGGGGGACATGATAGAAACTTTCAAGTACCTCAAGGGAATCAACAAAGTCCAAGAGGGTAGCATCTTTCAGAAAAAGAGGTGTGCAAGAACAAGGGAGCACAATTTGAAGATAGAGGTAATGTAAAGAAGTATTTTTCACAGAGAGGGTTGTGGATGCATGGAATGGCCTTCCAGAGGAGGTTGTGGAGTCAAAAACAGTGATGGAATTCAAGCATGCATGGGACAGTCATAAGGCAATTCTAGGGGATGGGGTAGAAAGAAGTATGCTGTTGTTTAACTAGGATCTGCGGCTTCTCCATTAGGTAGGTATATGGACAGACTAAGTGGGCCAAGGGGTCCTTATCCACCATCAAATTCTATGTTTTTATGTTTCTAAAATGATGCATTAACTGCAGAGCAGTGCAAGTGCAGCAAGCTGATCCACCCATGAAAGCCTAAATGTTTTGCGCAGGTGCACTTTGCCAAGAGACAAGGACTTTTCCCCACATACATTTCTTAAAAACTGGTGAGTTCAAAGAGATGGGAGAAAGGATAAAACATTTTTGAAAATAGGCTGTTTCCAAGATCACATCTGTCAGAGTACAGTATCTCTTAAATGTTGATGCTGCAACGGAGCTGCTGACTTGTAAGATTCCAATCTAATGCTTCCCAATGCATCAGTAATCTAGACAAAAAAGACAAATGTGTTAAACATATGTGCATACAGTACATGACACAGTAATGCTCAGCATTATAGCAAATGTCAACAGTAGAGTAAAGCAGTCTCCTACTTTGCAGCTTCAAAAATAATGTACCATGGGGCCTGAGTTGCCTTTGCTTGTTTCTTTGTTAGCAATAGTGCTTGTCACAGTCCTTGAAGCCAGAACCATCTGATTTTTCCTGGTCCAGAGGCAAGACTGCTGCCAGCTGAATCATTAACTACCCAATTTGGGTTTTAAGGGCCAAAGTTAAAAATCAGATGCTTTATGGGGCAGAAATTTGGGGTTTAGACAATGTTGGAGGTTTGAAAATAGCAATGAATACATTTTACAGACAAATTTTGGGACTCCCTAACGGAGCTTCTAGTTGTATCATTAGATTGGAACTAGGACAGTTATCAGTTAAAAGTAATATTAAACAAAGATTATGTACATGCTGGATTAAGGTAGATAATATGCAGCAAGAAAGATGTCCTAGAATTTGCCTTGAGGAAATGTTGGTAAATATAGAAGTTTTGTGTACCCAAGCGCAAACATTCTTTTTTTTTTTTTCAGTTAAGTTTTTATTGTTTTTTGTTAAAACATAATAAAAGAACAAAATCACAAAAACAGCAATAACACTTAATTTTTGACTTTGTACAGTACAGCAGCATACAATTAACATATGGAGGTATTACATATATTGCATTACATCACAGTTCCAAAGGAAGAATTACAGGGTATCTGTTAAAACAGGAGGCACCTACCTTGAATCTTTCCAAAAATTCGAAACCACGAGGAGGTACTACTGCTGATTCAGACAAGGCTTCATGCATTTTGGTAGCTGTATCTTCCTATGGCTGAATCAGAGGGAACATCTGAAAAAGAGGTGACTATGGTGCCACAGAGTAACTAAGGGTGATTAAAATGATTTCTGGAAAGGTGGGGTGCTAATGTAAATCTCTGAACCGTACCTTCTATAAACAGAACACAAAATATGAAAAGAACATACAGACAACATAACAATGACAGTGCATGTCAACAATAACTATTTACAATACTGTCCTCCTAAACAAAATGAAAGGGCGACAGTGCGTACTTAATAAAAAACTAAGTTCAGTGGTCTGATTATGCAGTACATCGTATTAGGGAGAAAGAGAATAACAAAGGCTACTATAAACCAAGTCAACCGACACCTGCTCTGGAGGCCAGATAAGCCATATATGGAGCCCGGCAACAATGGTAAAGAGGCATTCACCCTTTCATCAGGTGAGAACGTCTGTCTAGTTCAGATATGTATGTAAGTGCAGATAGGATCTCTGTTATATTAGGTATATTAGAAGATCTCCAATTTTTGAGGATAGAACGTTTCACCTGCATGCTTAGGAGCATCAGCCATCTAAATGCATGAGGACTAAGATTTGGGACTTCAGATTTAAGACCTAGCAGCATAAGGGGATCACTAAGAGGGATATTACACTGTAGGGTTAGGTTTGCTGCACTAAGGACAGACTTCCAGACATCTGTGATCAGAGGGCAAAGCCATAAAATATGATAAAGGTCTCCTCCATGTCTGTGGCATCTCCAACATTTATTCTGTGAGAGCACTTGCATTTTCTTTAGCATTACAGGGGTTCTATACCATGAGTGCATTATTTTATTTTGGATAAGTCTGCTCCTAGCATCTGTAAACACTTTGTGTCCTATCTGCCAGCACTAATTCCACTGACCTTCAGTCAGTGACATTTCTAAAACCTTTTCCCACTTGTGCTTTGAGGATTGGTTAGGGGTGGGCAAGATATCTCTAATTATGGCATAAATTACACCAACCGTCCCTTTCTGTAGGGCAAGCCACGAGTGTAATGGGGTGAAAGGTCATTTGATGTATTTGCCTGTTGCAACATCTGTTTTAAGGCATCTCTGATCTGCAAATACTTCCAGAATTCAGAGCTGTGTAGTTTCCATTTACTTTGTAGTTGTTGAAATGTATCTACCATTATAGAGTCTTGGCCAGTAGGTCTTTTACAAATAGGATGCCTTTTCCTTGGCAAGTGGACCAAGACACAGGCAGACCACCTATGGTGATATTTAGGTTATAACACAAAAGAGTATATAGTAAGGGGAGGGCTGATATATTTAACTTTTTGTGGAGGATTCACCAGTACTGAACTGAGGGACCTATAATGGGGTGCAACATAAACTCCTTAGAGGCCCCAGGCCACAGCAATGTGGCTGTAACAGGGGATCCACAGAGGCCTTGTTCTATTGTTAACCATTGAGGATACTCTTCAGACTGTGGGTTAAACCATTTCATGGTCTGTGAACATTGATATGCTATTTTGTAGCCCTCTATCCATGGGAGACCCCATCCTCCATATTTCCAGTGTGCTCTAAGTATATTTTTGCCAAACTGGGGTTTAGCTTTACCCCATAGAAAGTGACCAATGTTTTTTTTTCGATAATCCATGCCGTAGGGAGAAATAGCGGGATGTGAGACACTAGGTGGAAGATTTTAGGTGCAATTGACATTTTATAAGCTGATATTTTACGAGCTAATGTGAGGTTAAGACGGGACCAGCGATCCAGGTTGGATCTGCAATTAGATAGTAGGGGGCCTAGGTTGTTGTCCCACCATTTCCCAGTGTCCACTCCCACTTTGATTCCCAGATATGTGATAGTGTGTTGTGACCATTTAAGGCCAAAGTGGGACATGGTGTGGGGGAGACATTTAGAGTTAAGTGGAAGAATCTCTGTGTTTGTTTGATTAATTTTGAGTCCAGAGATATGAGAAAAGTGTCCTAATAGGGTAAGAAGAGGCGGGATAGCATTTGGGACATCTCCTAAGATAACCAGTAGGTCATCAGCATACATAAGAGTAGTGGGTTGTGGATGACCTTTAGTAATACCTGCTATGAGAGGATGCTGATGGATTGCGGAAGCCATGGGTTCCACCACTAGGAGAAACAATAAAGGAGATAGGGGGCATCCCTGTCTGGTACCTCTGTAAAGCTGGAATGAATCCGATAATACAGAGTTAGTGAGTACCTTGGCAAGGGGGGATGAATAGAGAGTTGTTATAGCAGCTCGGAAGTGAGGGTCGAATCTGAAGTGTTGAAGAACGATGTGAAGATAGTCCCATTCCAGAGTCGAATGCCTTCTCAAAGTCAATAGCCAGTGCAGTCGCAGGTGTTGGAGCGGATTTAGCTATGCAAATGAGGTTGAGAATAGTCCACAGGTGGTCTGAGCTATATCTGCCTTTCACAAATCCTACTTGGGATGGGTGTATCAAAAGAGGGAGTATAGGATTTAGCCTATTTGCCAGCATCCTAGCATATACCTTGCTGTCGGCATTAATCAAGAAGATAGGGCGGTAGCTAGCGGGGTCTTCAGGGGCTTTCCCTTTTTTTGGGAGGACAGTTATAGTGGCCTCTCAAGGTTTGGGTAAGATGCCCCTCATTCGGCCTCTGTAAAAACCTGACATAGCAGAGGGGAAATCATAGGGAATAGCTGAAGGAACTCTACAGGGTACCCATCACCTCCAGGTGCCTTCCCTGATTTGAGAACCATCAGTGCAGAATTGACTTCTTGTGGTGTGAGGGGGGTTTCAAGGGCATCAATGTGGGATGGGGAAAGCTTCGGTAGCTCGATAGACTGAAGGAAGGCTCGGGTTGCAGAGTTATTTTTAGGTCTGGAGGATGTATAAAGTTGTGAATAAAGACTGAGGGAGGAGGTTGCCAGTCTCCAAGCTGACCTGGCTGGGATTTGTGAAACCTCCTCCCCCACCCAGGGATCACCAGGGCCAATGCCACTACCTCAGAGGTTGCCAAGAAAGAGGAGAGGCTGGACCAGGGTGGGCTCAGGGAGGGAGAGGGTGGTGAAACAGAGTTGCATCCCTCCAGCTGTACCTCTCCACAGTTCATTCACTCTTCTCTGGATAGTGGTTCCTCTATGGAGGCACCTGCAGTGGAGACCAAGGAGGATCTGGGAACCTTCACAAGGAGACCCACAGGAGGGTGGCAGGAGACCCCACAGGGAAGGAGCAACTCCTGGTGGGGACTCAATCATTAAGGGGTACAAATGGGAAGAAGGGAGAGGGAGGTAAGGTGCCTGGCGCCACAGCTTGGAGGGACAGGAGGCGAATCCTCAGGATCGTGGGAGCAGCTGCATGAGGAGGGAGCTGGGTGTCATTTGTCCACCTAGGGACAAAATGACCTGGCTAGGAATGGGATCAGAGCAGTGCAAAAGAGGAGTTTGTAGAGTTGGGGAGGGCCTTAGACAAGTAAGCGCAAAACAGTAACCTTCTGGAGATGCTGCCTGTCTATGGCAAGGTGATGCTAATGACTCTCACCAGGGAATTCAATAAATGGTTGAAAACTGTGTGGAGCTCAGGGTTTTGGCTTCATTGGGGACTGGGGAGCCACCTGGAGGGATGCAGACCTATACTGGTGCGATGGTCTGCATATGTCCGGGGGGGACCAGGATCCTAGGTGAGAGGTTTAAATGCTTCATTGGCAAGCATTTGAACTAGCCAAGGGGGGAGGCATTGAAAAGGAGTAGGGAAATCCCAGCCTCCCCCCACAAACAACAGTAATTAGTGAGGTAAACACCAAGGTAGAGAAGTCATTAGGGAGCAGGACAGAAGTAAATGTAAAAAGGCAAAGGCAGTAGGACCAGAATGGGGCAAAAGGGTAAGGCCATCAAAAGTGGAGGGTGATGAGTACCAATGCCCGTAGTCTGTGTAACAAGCTCCCTGAACTAGTGGCCTTGATGGAAGAGGGTTGCTTGGATATTGTGGCAGTCACAGAAACATGGTACACAGAGAACCATGACTGGGATGTCAACATACCAGGATACACAATCTACAGGAGGGACAGGGAGGGTAAAAGAGGAGGAGGAGTAGCTGTTTATGTAAAGGAAGGGATCAAAGCAACAGAACTAAAGAGTAAAAAGAGAGCAGATGAGACACTCTGGGTCACTCTGGAGGCAGGAAATGGCACCACAATCCGCATGGGGGTTGCATACTGACCCCCATCTCAGGGGGAGGGAATGGACAAGGAAATGATAGAAGGCTTCCTTAGAATGGTAGAAAAAGGGGAGATATTGTTGATGGGGGACCTGAATATGCCAGATGTTAACTGGAGCACCTTTGCTGCAGGCACATCCAAGAGCAGGGTCATTCTTGATGCCCTACAGGGGCATGCCTCAGACAGCTAGTATTGGAACCCACTCGGGAGGGAGCAATCTTAGACCTGGTACTCTCAAATGGGGACGGAGAAAGAATCTCAGATTTAGAAGTGGGTAGCCATCTGGGAACAAGTGACCACCGAACAGTGTGGTTCACTATAAACACAGCCATCAATGAAGCCATACAAAAGCAAAAGTATTGGACTTTAGGAGGGCTGACTTTGGAAAATGAGAGAGTGCCTGTAGGCACTAGCAAACAGGCAAGAAGGAGGTGGATGAACAATGGGGAGTAAAAAAACAGCCATCACAGAGGCAACAAGCCTTTTGTGTAAAGCAAATCAACAAAACACAACGAAGGAAAACCGCTATGGTTCTCAAAAGAGGTGGCAGGGAAGGTTAAGGAGAAAAGGATAGCATTCAGGAAATTTAAGGAAACACAGAAGGAGAAGGACAGAGAACTTTTAGTTAAAGCAGAAAGAGGCTGGGAAGGCAGTCAGAATAGCAAAGGCCCAAACTGAGGAAAGGATAGCCAACTCTGTTAAGAAAGGGGATAAGACCTTTTATAGGTACATTAGGGAGTGAAGAAAGACCAAAGGAGGGATACTGAGGCTTAATAAAGGGAGGGAATGTGGTAGAGGTGACAATGAAAAGCAGGGATACTGAACGAATATTTCCTCAGTATTCTCAAAGGAAGAGGAGGGAGGTACCTAAAACCAACAAAGAGAAACACTCTGAGAGCAGGGGTTGATACCAGTCCATTTACAGAAGAAGGGTTCTAGAAGAACTAATAAAATTGAAGGTGGACAAAGCAATGGGCCTGATGGGATTCACCCAAGAATTCTAAAAGAACTAAGAGTAGAACTAATGACACCGCTAACTACTCTCTTTAACAAATCATGGGAGGATGGGGTGGTACCTGAGGACTGGAGAGGGCAGATGTGATTCCTCTTCACAAAAGTGGGAGCAGGACAGAGGCAGGAAACTACAGACTAGTTAGTTTGACCTCAGTGGTAGGTAAATGATGGAATCACTTCTGAAGGAAAGAATTGTTAGTACCTAGAGGCCAGTGGGGCACAGGACCCAAGGCAGCATGGATTCACGATGGGAAGGTCGTGTCAGATGAATCTAATAGATTTCTTTGATTGGGTGACCAAAGTAGTAAACCAGGAGGGGCTGTGGGACATGGTTTACCCAGATTTTAGCAAGACATTTGATACAGTCCCACACAAAAGATTAATACACAAGTTAGCCAGCCTTGGAGTGGGTCCCAAGGTGGTAGCCTGGATAAATAATTGGCTAGACAACAGGACACAAAGGGTAGTAGTAAATGGAGTCCACAGTGAAGAAAGGAGGGTTACTAGCAGGGTACCGCAGGGTTCAGTACTGGGACTGGTCCTTTTTAATGTCTTTATAAGTGACATTGCAGAGGAACTGGAAGGAAAAGTATGTCTCTTTGCAAATGACACAAAGATATGCAACAGGGTTAATACACCAGATGGAGTGGAAAGGATGAGAAGGGACTTGGCAAGGTTGGAGGAATGGTCAAATGTATGGCAGCTCAGATTCAATTCAAAGAAGTGCAAGGTAATGCACCTGGGAAACAAAAACCCAGGGCAAGAGTACACAATGGGGGGTGAGATACTGACAACAGTGAAAATGGAAAGGGACCTGGGGGTAATTATATCAGATGACCTAAAGGTGGGCAAGCAATGTGAGAAGGCGGTAAGGAAGGCTGGGGGGATACTGGGATGCATAGGGAGAGACATTAATAGTAGAAAACAGGAAGTTGTTATCCCTCTGTACAGACAGTTGGTGAGACCCCTTCTGGAGTACTGTGTTCAGTTCTGGAGACCCCATCTCCGCAAACACATAGACAGAGTGGAGGCTGTCCAGAGGAGGGCAACCAAAATGGTGCAGAGTCAGCACCAGAAGACATATCAAGAAAAACTAAAGGAGCTTAATATGTATACACTTGAGGAAAGGAGGGAGAGAGAGGAGACATGATAGAAACTTTCAAGTACCTCAAGGGAATCAACAAAGTCCAAGAGGGTGGCATCTTTCAGAAAAAGAGATGTGCAAGAACAAGGGGGCACAATTTAAAGATAGAGGGGGGACGGCTCAGAGGCAATGTGAGGAAGTATTTTTTCACAGAGAGGGTGTGGATGCATGGAACAGCCTCTCTGAGGTTGTCGTGGAGTCAAGAACAGTGGGGGAATTCAAGAATGCATGGGACAGACATAAGGCAGTCCTAGTGGGGGGTAGAAGGAAGTAAGCTGTTGGTTAATTAGGATCTGCAGCTTATCTGTTAGGTAGGAAAATGGGCAGACTAGGTGGGCCAAGCGGTCCTTATCTGCCGACAAATTCTATGCTTCTAAGACACCATGATTTCGTTCACACTTTGAGGGCTAGTTTGAACCTTTCCGGTATTTGGGTTTTTTAAACCAGCTATGTATCTCTGGTACTGCTGCTTGCGGAGGTATGCTAAGACCTTCTAATTTTTGTTCCCCCCCCCCTTCCCAATATGTATGATGAATCTTGAGAAGGGCTAGTTCCGTCTTCCTGGATAGTAATTCGTTAAGTTTAATACGTAGTTGTAAAACTTTCCTTCCAGATTCTGAGTGGAGAGAGGGGGGGGGATAAAGCTTTATGCTCTCGTTCAGCATTAGCAAGCTCACTTTCAAGCCGGGTAAGTTCCTTTTCTTTGCACCTCCTTCTATGGGAGGCATATCCAATAATTTTGCCTCACATAGTGGCTTTGTATGCTTCCCATGTGTCGGAGGCAGAAGTCTCAGACACAGGGTTTTCTTGCAGGAATAACTGGGTTTGTAGTTTAGCCCATTCAATAAATTTTTGGTCATGCATGTGGAGGGGATCCAGTCTCCAGGATGTGGACTGTGGTGTGGGTGGTCCCCATAAAAGTGTCAGCTGCACAGGCGCATGGTCTGAAATGACTGTAGACAAGATATTGGTACTTAAAACAAATTGCGTCAGAGACCGGGAGACTAACCAAAAATCAAGTCTACTAGAGGAGCCATATACCTCAGATTGGAAAGTATATAGTCCCTGTGTGAGGGATGGACTAGGTGCCAAATATCCACCAATTGGTATTCGGAGCTAAGATTAAGTACGGCCTGTACTCCTTGGGTATGGTACTCTCTCCCATGGCCACTTCTATCTAGTGCAGGGACAAGAGTCAAATTAAAGTCCCCCTCCACCAGGATAGGTATATCAGGTTTCAGCATTGTCCCTAATTTAGAATTGAGATCCAGAAAAAAGGATGGGCTGTCCTTGTTTGGTGTGTATATATTGGCTATTAATAGCTGACCATGTGGAGTATCCAATAGAGCTTATTTATTTATTTATTTCAATCTAGGATTACAATACCTTTGAGCCTAGGCTCTTTTACAAAGGTTCCACGTCAGCGTGTGCAACTGTCGTCATTTTTAGTTACAAACATATAGTCACTGACTTACAGACATGTAATAACCAGTACAAAGACTTGAGCTATGAGCAAGACAAAGGGAGGAGGGGGTCGGTGGGGAGAAGTGAGGGTAGGAGATCGAGGGGGTAAGAGGTGCAGGGGGTAAGGGGGAGTACGGGAGGTGGTTGGGGGCAGGGCAGGAGTGGAGATACGGGGGTGGGCGAGGGTGGGAGACAGTGCAGCCAGGGGGCCTTGTCGAGGGAATATGACAGGTAAGGTGCTGGGGTGCAAAGACTGATTGTAAGTGCTGGATGCTGGGGCATGTGCAGCTGGAATGGTGGAAATGTTAAGATGGGCAATTGCAGGATACAAGCTGTGAGAGGCATAGCTTTGACTTGAAGAGGCAGAGTGTTGGAGTGGTCGCTATGTCGCTGCCAAGAGAGTTGAGCCAGTTGGATGCCTGATAGGCGAATGATCTTTGTCCTTGGGTCGTGCGACATCGTGGGATATGTAGTAGATGGGAATTGGATCTCCTTGTAGTGACATTCCTATGTCTAGGCTTAAGGAGGGTACAGACACCAGGTAGGGCAAGCCCCATTATAATTTTTTTGGCTGTGATGTAGGTTTGATATTTTATGCATTTGTCCAGTTGAAGCCATCTAGATTGGGAATAAAGGTCACGTGTGGGTACGGCGAAGTGACCCAGCGATGAGACAACAGGCCTTATTAAGGGAGGTTGTGATACGTTTGAGAGCAGTGGTAGTTGCAGACCCATATATGATAAGACCATAGTCTATGATGCTGACGATGGAGCTTTGGATGGCCACTGACAGTGCTTCTGGGGTTAGGTGTTTCCTGGTTTCCTGTGCCGGAATAATATGCCTAACCTCGCATTGGCAGACTTTGCAACATTGCTGATATGAACAGCGTATGAGAGGTGGGGCTCAAGGGTGATGCCAAGGTACAGTACTTGAATGATTGTGTTTGCTCTAGGATGGCTCCTTGTTTGGTTGCAATGGAGAGGTGGAGTTGTTTGTTTTTTGTTGTGGGGGCTGCAGAAGACCATAGACTTGTTTTTTTTTTTCTGATTGAGAAGCAGTTTATGATTTAGGAACCAGGATTCGATGGAGAAGGCCCGCTGAAGTTTATTTTGTAATTGGATCAGATCAGGGTCCGAGGTGAGGATCACAGCATCGTCGGCGTAGAGAATGATTTGTTCTGGGTAGCTGTCCAGTAGTGAGTTTAAGAATAGGCTGAAGAGGAGGGGTCCCAGAATGGAGCCCTTGGGGACTCCCGAGCGGACCGGTCTAGGGTCCAAGAGTGTATCAGTGATTCTTACTGTTTGGGACCATTCTTCAAGGTAGCTCTTAAACCAGCCAGTGGTGTCGGTTGACAGCCCAGTGTTCTGAAGCTGGACAAGTAGGAGGCGGTGATTGACTGTGTCGAAGGCTTTAGTTAAGTCAATGTAGATTGAGCCTAGTAGTTCACCGGAATCAAGTGCGTTGTGGATTGCGCCGGTGAATTCAAGTAGGGCTGTGCAGGTGCTGTGACCTTTGCAGAACCCATGTTATTGCTTGCACAGGATGTCGTACCTACCCAGGTATTCTGTGAACTGGTCTGAGACGATGTGTTCTAGTGCCTTGGAGAGTGGGGGTAGTAGGAAGATAGGTCTGTAGTTATCGTGGGCAGTTTTGTCACCACTTTTATGGATTGGGGTGACAGTGGCAGATTTCCATCTGTCCAGGAACTGGCTAAGGGTGAGGGAGAGGTTGAAAATTCTGGTCAGAGGACTAAGCACTTCATCAAGTGTGAGAGACAGGATTTTGAGATCGAGGAAGTCATTACTGAATCTTGATTTACCAAGGGCTTTGGTAACATATTTGCGTACTTGGTGAGCCTTGACTGCTTTGAAGTAGAAGCAGGGGGAGCTGGTGGGAGTAGTGTTCATTGCAGACAGAGGGGCTTCAGCATCTTTGACATAGTCCTGAGGTGGGACAGTGCTGAGGTCGGTAAAGGCTTTGTTAAAGGTATCCGCAATGGTTTTTGGGTTGAGGGTTGTGGTTCCGTTGATGTTGAGTATTGATGGGGGGGGGGGGATTTGGGTGGATTCCTAGTGAGTTCCTTTATGTTCTTCCAGAATTCCTGACCATTGCCCCGGGAGTTTGTGAGGGCATGCTTATAGTAGGCAGACTTCATTTGCCGGATGGTTTTGGTGCAGTCATTGCGGGCACGTTTGTAGTTTTGGATGTCGTTTTGCCTTTGAGAGTTTCTAGCCAGCTCCCATAGATGGTCTCTTGTTTTTAGCATCCTGAGGAGGTCACCTGTGAGCCAAGGGTTACTGAGTGGTTTGACTTTGCGTTTCTTAATAGGAGCATACATGTCACAGGCCACGGTGAAGATGTTTATGAAGTGGTCAAGGGCAGTGTTTACTTTGGTTGCATTGAAGATAGGGGACCAGTCTTGATGGAGGAGTTGGGATTTGAGTTGAGGAAGGTGACCACTGGGTAGAACCCTGCTGGTGATTATTTTTGGTGGTTATTTGATTAATTTATTTGACCAGGTGCTGCTAACGGGGGAGAGATCGCTGAGAGAGTCAGGGAGGACACTAATGTTAGATATCCACGATGGGTGTCTGGTAAGGATCCAGTCCAACAGTGTGCTGGTGCCAGTCCTGTAATTTTTCCTGGTTGGTGAGTCAACCATTTGTGTGAGGTTCGCCGCAGTAACGGTATCCCTGTGTGCACCAGCATCGGCCGCAGGCCAGTTGATGTTGAAGTCTCCTAGGAGGATGGATTCGGTGTTTGGTGGGAGTGACTTTACAAAGTCAAGAACAGCTGTTAGACCAGTTCCCTGTTCTTTGGGAGGGATGTAGATGGTGGCAACAGTGAGGGTTTTGTTTTGGGCTCCGAGGAGGATTCTCACTGGCAGGATCTGAGCAGTTGTGGGTTGGAGTGAGGTAATGATGTGGTGCCCTTCTATGGAGTCTTTTAGGTAGGGAGCGCAGTCCCTGCCTCTTTTGGAGAGGTGATCCAGCCTAAAGACGTTGTAGCCAGGAAGGCTGATTGTATGGTCTGGTACTGATGGCATGAGCCAGGTTTCAACAACTGTCAGGATGTCAGGGCAGTGTTGGCTGGCGAAGGCCTGTAGGGCATCCATTTTAGGAAGGAGGCTGCAGATGTTGGTTGATATGAATGAGAGGGCACCCAAAGGCTTGCTCAGATTAGTGGCTTTAGAGCAGAATGGACCAGGGTTTGGGTGCATGTTGCCTGACAGCATTAGGAGGAGGAGGAGGAGGATTAGCCTCAAGGAGCTGAGGCGTATTTCTTTAAGGGAATGTTTTCGTCTGCTAGCATCTCAGGAAGTTGCCGAACATTGATGATAGTGGGTGAGAGTAAGCATGCATAGACAGGGAGGACCAGAGTGGAGGGCTAGGACCACTGTGGGTGTAGGACAGTTTCATGGTCGTAGGATGGACCATGGGCAAGGGGCAGTGACCAGTGTGCAGCGTGCCAATGTGGAGGAAGGATGTAGGAATGTGGAAGCTGTGGGAAATGGAGGAAAAGCAGACTTTTGGGGCATGCAGTAGGGGAAGAAGACAGGCAAGAAGAAATAGAATAGGGGTAAAGAACGGTGGAGGCATATGATTAAGGTAGGATTCGAGGTTCAGGGAAATCTTACCCAGTTCGAGAGGATCTTGAGGGTGGGAAGAAAGGTATATAGCAAGTAAAGCAACTGTGTCTTTCAGAGGGTAGACTTTTTTCTTTTTTTTAAATGAAAGAACAAGAATCCCTCTAGTGGCAGGTCTGTATAACCTGCTAATGGAAAACTAGCAAAACAAAACCTTCTATTAGACACTTGAAATGTGCTTAGTTCTATCTAAAATCTATTTGTAAAAAGTGCCAGGTGGCAAAAGCAGGGGAAAAGTCCTGGCCAATCCGAGCGGGTTCACTGGAAGTGCCCGTCGCCGTACCTTCCAAGGAGCTGCAGGCGGGCATCCTAGTCTCAGCTGGTGGCTGTCTGGGTGCCGGCTGACCATGGAGGAGCTGAAGCAGCTCTGTTCAAGGGCAGGCAGCTTCCAAGGAGCTGCAGGCAGGCATCCTGGTCTCGGTTGGTGGCTGTCTGGGTGCCGGACGACTGTGGGGGAGCTGAAGCAGCCCCGTTCAAGGGCAGGCAACTTCCAAGGAGCTGCAGGCGGGCGTCCTGGCCTCAGTCGGTGGCTGTCTGGATGCTGGCCGACTGTGGGGGAGCTGAAGCAGCCCCGTTCAAGGGCAGGCAGCAGATCATCCACCTGCCCTGAGGGTCAACTTTACTCTGTAAAATAGACCAAGGGAGTGATTTGTGCAGTAAGATAACTATGCCTCTCTTTTTTGTGGGGGCGCTGGCATGAATTTCTAATCCCACCCAGTCCTTCACCAAATACCTGTGATCCTGCTTGTTAATTTGGTTTCTTGTAGTAGAGCAACCTGGGTTTTGAGCCTCTTTAAATGGGTTAGAACTTGTTCTCGTTTTGAAGGAGAGTTCAAACCCCTGACATTCCACGTTATAAAGGTTGTTTCATCCATGGTCAGACCAAAAGTGGAATATGGTAGCTAAGGTGACAATGTAAGAAAAGGTGCTGTCAGGGGAGTGATACTGTAATGGGTCAAACATTGTTCCTGGACTCATACTATTGAAGGTGACGGTTGGCAAGTCAGACACAGACAAACATACATTTTGCAGCATGCGTTTTGAGATCAGTAACTGGAGATACAGGAATGACAGCAATATTATACAAAAGCACAATGTGCCTGAACTGTATACATAAAGCGCGCAACGTTCCGCGGTGATACGAGTGGGCATTATGAGCCAAAGGTCTCAGTAACCTTAACAGCCCACCCACCTGCCAGACAAGGGGGGAATAGACTATAGTCCCAGTCGCTTGGTTAATCCAGATCAATAAAAAATGCATTCCCCTGGGAATAGTATGGGCAAGGAAAATCACTTGCCTAAAAGGATTTCATGTCCTTGTTCAGTGTAGCCTGGAAGGTATAGGAACAGCCTTAGGAGTTACAGTAAATCTTGAATAGGGGATAGGGGAATTATTAATTGGGAGGTAGAACGGGCTTAACTGGATAATTCAGCCTAGAGCACTAAGTTCTTGGTGTAACAGCCTCTAAACAAGAGAAAAAAAACCAAGAGAACAATTCAAACATGCTGTTTCATATAGTTAGAACAGTAAAACATTTCCCCCTAGATTTAAACTGAGTACAGCACCTATGTATTAGAGCCCTGAGTATTTTCCCTCTTCTTATTCATTTTTGTTTCTTTAGCATATACAGCCTTGGCAGTGAGTGAGTTGCGTGGCCTGTGACTCTAGCAGAGAGAGAGAGAAAACCATTAAACAAGCAGTTAACCCAAGCGTTGCTATTAACCGAAAACCACTCCCTCAGGATCAATGCCAGGCTGTGTGTGCTGACTAAAGGAAGAGGATAGAGGAGAAAAAAAAGAACCAGGACACTTATCTATGTCCAATTATGTTGATCTGCCATCTGCAGGAGTTCCCGAATCTGAGGGAGCATGCTGAGACCATTCTTCGGCAGGGATTGCAGATAACTGGGATGGAAAGGGCAATATCACATCCGTCACGGAGGAAGTCTTGTCAGGAGATGAAGCTGCGATCGAAGCCTGGATAAGGGCCTCAGTCCTGGTGGTTTCTTGTGCCATCTCTTCCTCTGAATAGGTAGGGAAGTCAGCTGTATTCTCAACTGAATCTACAGGAGCTAAAATGGCAAAATGATTTGGCGTAGAGAAATGTGTTAAAATGTCATTCGGAGGGCTTAAAGGAGACAGGGGTGCCTCATTGCTTCTGTCATGCGGATGTTCTCACCTCTGGTGGCTTCCGAATTGTTGCCGCTCACGGGTTCTGGCTGGGAGAGCTGGTCGACTGCCTTGAAATTGAAAGCTTGGAGGAGACAGAGCCGTAGTAGTTCGGCGGATAGCAGCAGTTGTGTTCAGCTGGCCCTATTCTTTTTCTAACTGACGGCTGTTATTCAATTCTGGAGCCAGTTGAGATGGCCTATTAGAATGTAGGTACTGCATTAAGCTATCCGGTGTAGCGAAGGATATATGAGAGCCACTTACCTCTAGATGCATAATTGCTGGGTATTGCAGTGAGAATTTAATCTTAAGCGAGTGCATCAGCTTCCTAGCCTTTGTGTAATCTTTCCATCTGTTGGCCAGTACACGAGAGTAATCCTGAAAAATCAGAATTTTGTGGCCTTGCCAAGACAGAGCCCCAAGCTCTCGTGCTCTTGCAGTGATCCATTCCTTATCTGCGAAGTTTAGGATACGGGCCATGATAGCCCTAGGTCTTTCACCGTTCTTCGGAGTCAGGCTAAGCATTTTGTGTGCTCTTTCTATTGTAAGCCCAGGAGGAACCTCGCATTTTAACAGCTCAGGCAGAATATCATATAAAAAATCTAAAGAATTGCCTCGTTCCATGCCCTCAGGAAAGCCAAGGAATCGGAGATTATTCCGACGGCTCCTGTTCTCCATATCATCCATTTTGCTTTGAAGTGATTGAATCGTTCTGCCTTGGTCCCTTATTATGGCTGTATGCTTCCCAATTTCAGCCGTATTGTGATCTGCTTTATTTTGAATACAGGTGATTCGAGCCTCAAGCTGTTGAATGGCAGTCATAGTTTAATTAGAGACTAGCATAACCTCAGCCATTTGATTAAGTAAGGCTGTGAACATTTCCATAATTTGCAGTGTAGTCGGCTCTGCAGAGGCCTCTGGTTTTTTATATTGCGCCATTCTGCTGTTCGAGTAATCCAACCTAGAGAGCGTCTACCGACGATCAAGATAGAGATTGTTGTTCCCGGTAGGTTTAGCAGTATTTCCCCTGCTATACCATTGCTTCTGGCTGATTTTTAGGCAGTGTAAAACTCGGAGGGAGCCCGGGGTAGTAGCGAGCGTTTGCTTTAGGCAGCCATTGCGTCCGGAGCTAAACCACGCCCCCCAAGCGCAAACATTCTTGAAATAATTATCAAACCATATGGTCTATTATATTGTCTCATTCTGAGTATTAATACTCCTTATGATGTAATTAAATTGATTGTTCAGGAAAAAATCGAAGATTTATATATTCAACAAGAAAGAGAACTTGTAAAAAAATTATAAACATAGTAGTTGGTTGTTCTCTAATATTAACAGAATATTTGGCATTCAAGAATATCTCTTAAAATTAAGAAATCTGAAATTAAATGTAAATTTTGTGTATGCTTTCTTTAGTTATATAGACAGTCTGAAATTGAGAAAATCTATGGCTTGACTTACTATAGTGTCTGCACTTGTGGCTTGGATGAAGATTCCTCCATGCATTTATTGTTGTTCTGTCCATTACATTTAAATGAAAGACCTTCCTGGGTAATATCCTACAGAATTTAGACATGGAACCCAAATACCAATACAATTATTTGATGAAAACTAATAACGTTTATAATTTAGAAAATATAGCTAGACTATGTAGGATAATTGAAAGTAGAAAGACATGCTATATAAATGGAATGCAAATTTATTGACTTAATAATGGAGAATGATAACTCACGGTTTTTAAAAAAGTATATGTAGAGGTATGATAAAGTATTTATTTATTTTTCATAGCTGTTGGGGCTTAAATTATTTTGGTATTTTGTGATTTGTAATTTTGCATTTTTAATATAAGTTGTGATACGGATGTATTTATTATGTATATTGTAATGGCAACATTATTTGTCTGCAATAAACTGAAACTGAGTCACTAACTAAAATGCAATGCTTTCAATCATTGGCTTCAAACCAACCAAGAAGTCACTTAAGGTGCATGATTTAACCTTTTTGTATGAGTAATCCAAAATAATTAGTACTAGATTACTAAAGAAAAGTATTCTGAAAATATGTAGTTTGTGACCAATCCTGCATGATTTGTAATGTGGAATTTTGCCCAAAACAGCAAAATTTCACCATTCCACAGGTGAAATTTCACATCCCACAGCCGAAATTTCACATTTCACAACGTGAAATATTTAGCAAAATGCACGAATTTTGCGAAACATTTCACATAATGGAATTTTGCACATCTCTATTTGAGAAGTAGTTCTCACTTTTTGACCAACCCTCCCTGACCTCCTCTCCCACTTTCATAGTGCAAGACCTTCACCCAGTTGCTTCCACCTTTAATTATTGTTTTTCTCCATCTGCTGTCTTGTCAGTCAGCCCCAGACTTGTTCATACTCAGAGGCCTTCTCCCCCACTTATTGCAGCTCCTTCCATTTCTACAGTTGCAGTTTGGGTACAAATTACTCTGAGAATTCTACAGGACTCCCTCCAAATGTAGCCCCAGCCTCCTATTACCCATCTGAGGACAGTGGATAGCTTTAAGTGGGGTTGAGATAGAGTCAGGGGCAGGGTAAATACAGTTAAATACACAATGGGTGAAGGTCTGAGATTGGGGATAGAGGGGAGGGTTTGGAGTTGGGGTGGCAGCTGCAGTGGTATTAAACTAAGAGCTGTGCAATTGTGCAGATTTCATGAACCTGTGCACCTTTTTCTGCCGGCAATTTTGTATATTCATATGTTCGTATCTTGTGAGCTTATCCTTCTCACTTTGCTTTATTCCCCATGCTTGTAAACAGGCCAAAGTTCTGCCCCTCCACAAGGGCAGTGACCCTACACAACCAGGCATCTATAGGCCAATCTGTATTCTCCCCTTACTTTCTCTACAGACTGAATACCTACATTGAGGCCACATCACTCTTCTCTTATTACCAGTGACTATTCTCAAAAAAACATTCCACTGTTTACTCCCATCTCCATGTGATGGACAAGATTTTGACCACAATGTACAAAGGCCACATCACTGCTGCAATCTTCATCGCTTTCATGAAAGCATTCAATTCTGTAGCATAGCACCTTCTATTACACAGACTGTCCTCTGCTGGAATTTGTCCTGTCTCTGCATGCTTGTTTAGATCATATCTCCTGTGTTGCACCCAATCCATCCTAGTTGGTGATGCACTATCACCCTTCCTCATTCAGGCTGTGGTCTCCCCAAAGTATCCATTTAGAACCTATCCTCTTTTCTGTCTTCCTTAATGATCTCCCCTCAGTATTCTCCTCTTCCAGTTCTAACGTATGTTGAAGATTCAGTTATTTTTGTTTCCATCAACACCACAGTACATCTGCCCAAAGTGCACTTCAGCTTGATTTAAAAAAAAAAAAAATACTGACTTGGTTCGGAATGCTAGGTAACTAAAATGCAAGTGAAATAAACCTTTCTGTTATGTTATGGTTTGGTAAGAAACGTCATACGCTATGTTCCTCCCTTACCTTTGTCACCCTTGAGGATCTCTGCTTGACTCAGTATCACCCTTCAAATACTTGGGCATTTGCCTCAACAGTAAACTAGATATCTCCACACACATTGACGTGGTCCACTCTAAGTTCCATCCCACGCTTAGTGCTCTTTATATGAACACAGACAGCCTCTCCCTACCAGTTAAACAAGAACTGTTTACAAAAATTATCCTTCCCACCTTCGACTATGCAGATGTAGTCTATAGCTCTATCCACCCCTCCTCTGTTATGAAACTTAACACACTCTTCAATGTTTTTTGCCACCAACCTACCCTCATACATGCCATTTTACCTTTATTCCTCCCTCTACCTGCCCCCCCACCTTCGTCATTCTCTCTCTCTCTCTCTCCCTTTCCTTCATTGCTAAATTTTGGTTTTGATCTCTTCCACCTTATCTATCCTCCCTACTTCCCCTGTATCACCTTAAAGGGTACTCTGTATGATCCAGAGACTCTCATACCCTTTCTAATCTGCTTCCACAATCATAAGCACAGTAATCTGCTTTTTCCTACAGACTGCCCTCACTCTTCAACCAATTCCCCTCTTCTATTCCACTCCCCATTTCTATTCTATTATCTTCTTTCCTCCTTTCCTTTAAGAATCACCTAAAACCCTTCAAATACCCCATGCTGCTGTTCTCTCATGCCCAATACTTCCTTTTCTCATCCATCTAATGCTCCCACCTAAGGGATATCCCTTTCAAACCCAGACTGTTATTTATTTTAATGTTCATAACTCTGTAAATTTCTTAAATTGTATATTTTCATTACATTGATTCACTAGATGTGAATGATCAGCTTGTTGCTTACTCCCAATGCTTTACATATGTTACCTTGTCTTTGTATGATATGCTTGATGTATATGGGTCATTCTCAGATAAGGCTGGGCCACTAGTGTGACATTCAGTTGAAAAAAAAAGTTTAAACAAATTGCATTTTCAATGCATGCATTTGTAGTACTCACCCTAGAGGTTGAATATGTGTTAGTTAGAAGATAATGCATATTTCTGTTTTTCAAATATTTAAGGCTGCACCTGACCTGTCTATTCAGTGTCACGCATGTGACATGTCCAACAATGGTCTGCAGTGGCTCTTGAAATGAATCTTCTGGCTATTCCACATTATGTACCTTAAAGCATATGCTTTAGCTGCATGTCATTTTACACTTAGCATTATTTTGTGTGTTTTTGTTTAACTTCATCCTGTCCATAAATTGGACTACCATATAGCAAACTTGTGTTTGTGTACCATTCTATGGCAACTAAATAAACAACTCATTAGTACACTGTTTGTTGCATGTGGCATGGTACTTTATTAAACAACAATGATTTTAAAAAACATGCTTGTCACAATTAATTACTTTGAAAAATGTGATCGCATGTGACATCACATGTTACGCATGTGACATGGACACTCAGTAAGTCAAACTTTGAAATTTCCAAATGCAGTTGTATTATCACTAAGGAAAATGCACCCACTCATGTAAATATCAATGACCAATCACCTGTGTGAAGAAAGTTTATATTTATTTCTGTTTATCCTCCCATTTGGCCACTTAAATGCCCCCAAAGACACACATTACAGTAAACACCACCCAAGTGTGCAATGTTTTTCAGGTCCATTCCCTGGCCTACTCTAGCCACGATGCACCACCTAGCAATAATTGCAATATTAAACCAGACTACAGATCACTGCCCAATTTACTGACTCTTTCTATGTCGGTTTTCTTAAACAGAAACATCTGGGAACTAAATTTCTTAGGTGAGTCCAATTTCGCAATTACGGATGATTTTTTTTATACCATCCTGAATCTCGCACCAATGGCCACTTAAAGTATCTTCCCTTTTGGTCTTCAGGAACTATGAAATTTAAGAAGTAGTTTTTATTGTCCAGATCTTCAGTCACACCTGTCCAAAAAAAAAAAAAAAAAAAAAAAATCATGACTACCCAACCAAAAATATGGACATGGTCCTGTGGAGAGAAACGTAATGTTACTGTGAAGTTATTACATTTTACATATCTGGATACCATCACTCCTCAAACACGAGGGCACCCACATGCCGGCACAATACTCAGGCTCCTCTTCCTCATCTGTGTCATGAAGAACATTGTCTCTGTTGTGTCGCAGAGCATCATCTGGCTGATCACGATCTGACCGGCCAGGTTGATAATGCAGCTCAGCATCAATAGTCTGGTGATCATGATGATCTTCTTTTTGTGGCTCTTCAGGCTGATAAAGTGGATGGGCACCAACAACCAGGTCATCTTGAAAACCACAAGGCTCTGAAGTTTTCTGCTCACTCTCATGTGCACTGGAATCACTACTGTGTTTATCTGTTAACTGCAACATTACTTCAGTGTTTCCACTGTCATTTCCCACAGTATCAGTTGTTTCCCCATACTTAAAACTCTCTGTTTCCATGGAGTTACATGCTCCATGTTATCACAAGTGCCATGATTTTGAAGACAACCATGACATAAGCAGGTCAGCTCATGATATTAAATGACACCACACTGAACAGGGTGCATGGCAGGTACTTTGTGTGTTCCTGGTAGTGGATTCTTAACTAAATGATCAAGCTGATATCTTTCAATATCTTCTCTCCTCACCAAGAAAAAAATTCTTAAGTGCTGACATTGATTTGGAACCTCCCTTGTCCTCGGTAGTGTTACGTTACTGTTGCAGTAGTTATAAAAATCTTCTGCACCTCAGACAAGCGCTTGACCAACCTTCACTGCAACTGTCACTGCTCTTTTAACCACTGCTGTCTCTCCATCTGATGACCCCTTTCTGTGGCGAGACCCAAAGTAGTGGTTTTTAATCTGGAATCCAGTCTGAAATGGAACAGCTGACATCAGCAAACAGTGTTTCGAATTTGTATTGTGCTGCACACCCGTCATTAAACCCGATACTTTTTTTTAATGTTCAAGTCCCTTGCTGTTCGAAGGAAGTGAATGGCCTGAGTCATGTAGTGGTGTACAGCATGGCTATCAGAAGTTTGTTCATCAGAGATTAACACAAGTGCATCTCTACAGTTCATTCCACAGCTGAATGGACATTTGTTTGTGCAGACAATTAGATGAAGAGTAACATGAACTTGTGACCAGTGGGCAGACTGCACCTCCCTCTGGAAGCGACACACATAATTTTCACCGAAATCAAGTACTATTATCATCACATCTTGTGGAGGATTTCGTGTAATTGAGGAGTACTGTTGTTGCTGCTAGCTGGCAGTAAATAAGTGCTTTGCACTGCCTTCTAATTCAATTTGTAACTGTACTAACAATTCATGCAAGGAGCATACATGGCTGATGATGGTTCTCCTTTGAATCACTTTACCTTTATACTCACTTCTAACGGTGTCCCAACTCTGCCATGAAACACTGGTCAAAGATGTGTCAGTCTGCAACAAGGGACTCCACTTTCTTTGAATTAGATCAATTCCACACGAGGTGCAAGCCCTGTCCACACAGGCCATCTTATGTTTGCCATTTTCATCCCTTGGGCATAGTGATAGATTTACAGCATCATATCGATCAGACTCCTCCCAGCTACGCTTGCCCTAAGTGCGTTCAGTGACCCACCCTTATGTAGGTCCCTGTACAGCTCCCTCTGCATTCCCTAGCTGGACGATTGTCTCTGCCCATGTCTTTACCTCAGGTTATTTCATATTACCTCCATCACTATTGTACTACCCCTAGATCTACATTCAACATATTGTTAAAACAAAATTGCTCCTATTTTTGCAAGCACTGTATATTTAGCTACTGCCTGTCACCAGCACTCTTTGTACAAGTCTGGCCTGTAGTGGCCTTAAATGTATTGTTGTACTAATTTCTCTTCTGTAACTGCTATGTACTTCTCAGTACCCGGGTCGAGTCTGGAAATGAGCCCCGGCTCAGTGCGCCTTTCCGGTCAACAAATTTTAAAACAAAAATAAATAAAATAAAATAAAATATATTTTAATGTTGATTGATATAAAGAAAGTCTGTAAACTTTTTAGCTTAAGCTCTATGTTTTCACAATATTCACACAGGCAGTGTATAAACGTTCCATGCCTTATGCTCTTTACATTCTTGGGCTTCAGTTTGCAAAATGTACTGAATACAATCTTTTTTACATTTTGTGCATTATAAAGGGAATGTGCGCTTTTTAATGTCCGTTCTAGCAAGTGCTTTGGTTTGGCAGTTTTCCCGCTGAACGTTTTTTTTTTTTTTTCATAGGCAGTACACGTAAAATGTCCCCACTTTCATAGAAATGTGCAACTCGTTCAGCTTCCCCTTCCGGGATGGCATCCGAACGTTTCATTCTATGAGGCTCGGATTGCTGGACACATTTCTGTAGGTAAGCTCTATGGTCCAGATATTCAAACTGTGCCAGTTTGTGGCGCAAGCCTGTGTGCCACTCAAAATAGTTGTGCAGGGGTGTGGCCAAGGCGATATTCAACGGAATTGCTCTATGGCGCAACTGCTTTGAATATCGCCCCCTGGCCACCCCCACTGTGCATAGCGCAGTGGAACTGCACTAGCACAAGTTGTCAGAGTGGAGCATTGAGATGCGGTGGTGCAAGTTCCATTGCGCCATGCACAGCACCTGCGATATTCAAAGGGTGACATGCAAATGGGGCCATAATTTATGCAAGGCACACAGGGGGGGCCATTTGCATGCCATTAGCATGCAGGTGCGTTGATCCCCGATGACTTGCACCTGGCACCCTGCCAGGCAGCAGCTGTCGGGGACCGACTCCCCTGCAGCTCGATCGTGGGATGTCCTGTGGACGACAATATCTCCAATCTCTGGTGGTCCAGTGGACGCAATTAGCCAATCTCGGGCATAATCAATGCCCTCGAAAGTAGCCCGATCAAGTGGGTAAACCAATCTCCTCAGAGTCTTGATCGAGGGTATAACTGTATTTCTCCCCGGGCAGCCCGGTTGCAGGCATAACTGTAACTTCCCCCATTAGGACCGACTTGCGGGCATCAGTATCCCCACCAAAGTCCAGCTCTCCTGGTGGTCCAGTGGACCGAACGGAGCCCGATCGTGGGCAGCATTCCTCACCCCCAAGTCCAAAATCCCTGGTGATCTAGTGGACCCCCACCCCACCTGCCCAAGACCCCACCACCTCACTCCCCCGTCAGCGGCGGGTGGCACCACCTGCCTGCCCGCACGCCACCTCACCGACTGACAGCTCGGTATGACTGACGCTTCATTGTTCAGAGCATGAGCCGGGCATGCAGCCCATACTATCAGTCAGTCCAGATATGTGAATTAATTCATTCACATATCTGGACTGAATTAGACGGTATGGCTGCATGCCCATTGGCTCATGATCTGAACCAATGGGTGCAGCCATACCGAGTTGTCAGTTGGCGGGTGGGCAGGGGTGCTGCCACCTGCCAGCTAATGGGGGAGCGGGTGGTGGGGCTCCATGGGCGGGTGGGGTGGAGGTCCACTAGATCACCAGGGATTTTGGACTTGGGGGGTGAGGAATGCCGCCAGCGATTGGGCTCCGTTCGGTCCACTGGACCACCAGGATATTGGACTTGGGGGGATCTGATGCCCGCGATCAGGGCAGGTGGGGGCGCCACCAGGTGCGGCGGAACAAGTCGAGGCCACCCACAGGTGGCAGCTGCTGTGTTGTGCCATGCAATGTGGAAGCTCACCTCTGGGTGGCCCTCGACTTGTTCCTTTTTTTTTTTCAGTGTAACTTTGTGCAGGCGCAGGTAGGAGTTGCGCCTGCATAACTCTGCATGGCCCGGGCTGAATATCGGGCTGTGCAGTTTATGCATGGGCACACCCCCCCTACCTGTGCCTTCATACATTACTGATGTGCCCCGGCACATCGGGATTTGTGCGGAGCACTTTTCCCTTTTCAGTATCGCACCGGTGAGCATCAGTGGGTTGTGCATGGCGCAACCCTTTTGAATATCTGGGCCTCTTTATTTTTAATAATTTAGAGTCACATCTCAGCAGGCGGTACTTCTCAATATCATGCCAACACATTTTGCTATTAGATTTCTTTCTTAACTTTTTTGTAGAATTTAGTTTTGAATGTAGCCCTTCCATAAAGGCATCATAAAAGTTACATTTGCGTTTCAGGTCAGGGCTTACAATGCCGAGCTGCTGCATGGCAGCCTGTTTCTGTGGTGAGGCCCTATTAATTAGTTTAATTATAAGTAAGGCAAATTTAGTTGAGCTTTCTGGCAGTCTATTACTCAAGTGTCCAATTCTTTTATGGACAGCTGCATGAGAATGACTGCTGACTAGTGTGGTGCTTGGTGTTTGTGAAAAATCAACATTAGATGTTGTGCATTCTCCTGCTTTTTGCTGCCTATGTTCTGCTTTCTCCATCCTTAGTGCTGATTCTCACTCCCTCTGTCTCCTACACTGCTGTGGTGTCATCTTTTGGCATTGCTCCCTTTTTTGACCCTCCAATATTCACAGATTTTTTTCCTTTTGTTGCCTTGTTTTTGGTGCTGGTTTCAAAGTTGCATTCATGGTTGATGTATTTAACTTATCTTTCTCTTAGTCTTCTCTGTCTCTCGTGGCATAGCATTCATGCTCTCTCCCACTGCTCTTTCGTCGTGTTGCATCATGCTTCTCTAGCACATGCGATATTATATTCCCGATAAATCGTGTATCGTTCAGGGTCTTCTTTTAAATGATGACAGTACAACTTCATCCTATCTGCATGACTTGTGTGAATTTTCACTGGAACAGGTGCTTTTGGCGTGCGTGGATGAAGCTCAAACCTAAATAAGTCCAAAATGTTGTCCTTAGTCAAAGCACAATGTATACAGACTCACAGCAAAATATGTGTAATGACTTGATCACAACCTTGTCAAATGTAGCTAAGATCAGTTTTGACACTGGAAAAACTTCTAAACCATGCAGGCATAAACTGGTGTGGTGGTCTGCATTTGTTCTGTCAGGGAACCATGATCCTTGGTGGTAGGTTTAAATGCTTTATTGGCAAGCATTTAACATAGCCAAGGGTGGAGGCCTTGAAAATAGCAGTAAAATCCTGGCTCAACTCATACAAAAATGCAGTTAGTGAGGTAAACGACAAGCTAGGGAAGTCAATGGAGAGCAGTACATGGGTAAATGGAGAAGAGGGCAAAGGCAGTGAGGACAGGGATGGGGCTAAGAGGGGGTAATGCCATCATACAATGGAGGCCAATGAGTACCAATGACTGTAGTCTGGGTACCAAGCTCAATGAACTAGTGACCTGGATGGAAGAGGAATGCCTGGATATTGTGGCAGTCACAGAAGTATGGTAAACAGAGAACCATAGCTTGGATGTCAACATACCCGGGTAGACAATCTCCAGGAGGAACAAGAAGGGTAACAGAGGAGGAGCTCTCCAAAGTGAATGGAACAAAACAATGAAGCTAAATGGTAAGCAGGGAAGAAAGAAGGCACTGTGGGTCACTCTGGAGACAGGGAATCATACCACAGTCTGCAAATGGGTTGTATGCCTTCTCCAATCTCAGAAGAAGGCAATGGGCAAGTAAATGACAGAAGGCATCCTTGCAATGTCTGAAAAGGGGAGATAATGTTGATGGGGGACCAGAATATGCCAGATGTTAACTGTAACACCTTTGCTACAGCCACATTTATGAGCATGGTCATTCTTGATGCCCTACAGTGTTAGTGTTGTAACCCACTCAGGAGGGAGCAATCTTAGATCTAGTACTGTAACACACTCGGGAGGGAGCAATCTTAGATCTAGTACTCTCAAATGAGGATGGAGAGAGGATCTTGTATTTAGAATTGGGTAGCCGTCTGGGAACAAGGAACCACATGGAAACACAGAAGATGATGCAGAAGGAGAACATCAGGTCCATCTAATCTTGCCACTGTCTGTTAGCCAAGCCTTCTAACTGCCCTTGGGTTTGAGGGCTTCCTTCTATCTGTCCCAAGCATTCTTCCAACCTACCACTGTGCTTGCCCCAACCATAACAAATTATGGGAAGGCGGTGTGGTGCCTGGGGACTGGAGGAGATGGATGTGGTCCCCCTGCACAATAGTGGGAGCAAAGCAGAGCTATTTGGACAGTGCAAGCAAATGGGAACCATAGAGTGTAACATCAGAAGTTGGGGGAGGGGGACATTATGGTGGTTAAGAGTGCATGGTATACATAAAGGTAAATGGGCAGAATGGGCCAACTAGGTTGGTCAAATTCCAGACAGATTATAGGTTTCTTTATTTTATAGAACTCGTGGATAGGTATGGCAGATACAGACCACTAGTCACATTCAGTCTGCATGTAACCCCTAATATTCCCTGTGTCCTCATGCCCTATGTGGTCAGTGGCTCTGCATCACTCCTTACCACGTCAAGGTTCCCTTGTTCGTGACACACGCATGTGTAAACCATCCATTGTGCTTGCTTCGAACACCTCTTGGAAGATGTCTACCCCTGCACCTTATTTAGGCCCTTGAGGTACCTTAATGTTTATGTCATGCCCCCCCCCCTGAACTCTCCTGTCCTCCACAGAATACATTTGCGGTCCTTCAGTTGCACCTGTTTTGTTGTGTGAACCCTGGATCATCTTGGTCACACTCTCTGGACTGCCAAAGCCATGGCAATGTCCATGCATAGACATGACCTCCAGAATTGCAATGAGTACTCCAGGTGAGGCCTCACTCCTGTTTTATACAATGGCAATACCACCTCCTGTCTTCTGCCAGTGCTACATCTGCCAATACCCGCCCCCCCCCAGCATGCCACTGGCTCTACCATCAGCCTATGTGTTCATCAGAAATCATAACAGCAGGTTGAGATAGGGGGGCCTACTTTTCATGGAGCCTGAGAAGGGTGAGGACAGTCCAAGGTGGGCCTGCAAGAGGAGTTGGATAACTATGTGCTGGTTAGCCTGATGTCGGTAGTGGACAAAGTGATGGAGAGCATCCTGAAGGAAAGGATAGAGGAGGTGCTGAGGGCACGGGGTCACATAGACATTTTCCAGCATGACTTTGTAAAGTTCAGATCATGCCAGACAAATTTGTTGAAGTTCTATGAAGGGGTGACAAGGCTGCTGGATCAGGGCAGGTCAGTGGATGTCCTCTTTCTGGACTTCTGCAGGGCTTTTCCGTGCCACATCATGGGCTACTGGAGAAGCTGGACAGTATGGGGTGGGGGGAGGGTGGACAGGTAGATAGGAAACTGGCTGGCAAGGTGGGTACAGAAGGTGAGGGTAGGGGGAGGTCTCGTCCTCAAGGTTAGTTATAAGCAGGATACCACAGGGGTCGGTGCTAAGTCCACTCCTGTTTAATGCCTAAGTTGCAGACATCAGAAGTGGTATCAGAAGTGGGATGAGCCTCTTTGTGGATGACTCTAAGCTGTGGGTGGTGGTGGATGAGGAGGAGGGAAAGTTGGATCTCCAGGAGGACCTGGACACTCTAGGGAGGTGGTCATGAATCTGAAAACTAAAGTTTAATGCTGCAAAATGCAGGGTTCTGCACCTGGAGCCAAAGACCCAACTTATAAATACACCTGGGGGGGGGAGACACTGCAGGTTTCAAGGGGGGAGAGAGAAAGACCTCATGGTGGTGGTGAATGCCAAAATGAACAACTCAAAGCAGTGTAGAGGGGCTGCAGCACAAGCAAATAGAATGCTGGGGTGCATAGTCAGGGGGATAACGTCAAGGAGTAGTGAGGTACTCCTTCCGCTGTACAATAGCTTGGCTAGACCACACCTTGAATACTGCATGCAGTTTTGGTGTCCCTACTTAAAGAAAGACATTGCATTACTGGAGAGGGTACAGAGGAGAGTGACCAGGATGGTACTGGGGATAGGGGAACTGCCCTATGAGGAGCGACTGGGGCAACACAATCTATACTCATTGGAGGAGAGAAGAGATGGGGGATATGATAAAGGAATAATGCCTGACAGGGTGGGAGTTATGCTGGGATAACATCCCACCTCGGGTGGTTGGGCCCGAGGCCACCGGCCGAGGGCGTCCAACACCCGAGAAGGGATGTTATCCCAGCATAACTCCCACCCTGGAGGGCATTATTCCTATTATACAATGGCTTGTTGTTTTATAATAAAAAAAATAATTTTAAAGAATGTTTTTGTTAGTGTGAAAACATATTTTTGTTTCTTAAGAGAAAGAGGAGATCATCATGGTGGTGGTGGGGATCGAAATCATCCAAACAATCAGCAGGGATGTTATGCCAGGATAACATCCCTGCTGTGATAGCCAACTGACCAATCAGAAACCAGGATTCTTTCTTGCCATTGTATAATAGAGGTTTTCAAGTATCTCAAGGGGTTTAATAGGGTAAGCCTTGAGGAGTCCTTCAGCTGACAGAACTGGGTGCCACCAGGGGCCACTCCATGAAGCTGGATAGGGGGAGGCTGAGGGGAGAAACAAGGAGGCACTACTTCGCTGAGGGAGTTGTGGAGTCCTGGAATGTGCTGCCCAGAGAACTGGTGGCTGCTACTACTGTGGAGGAGTTCAAGAAGGGTAGGGATAGGTGCAGGGGGAGGGTACATCCAGGAGCCCCACTGGGAAATAGGGGTCCATGTTGGGAGAGAGGGAGGCACTGACCATCGAGCAGACTCGATAAACCATAGGGCTTATTATGCTGTCATCATTGTATGTTAGTATGTTAGCTTTAATGAAATACATTTTTTACAGAACAAGGGCACTGTATTACATGCCCCAGTTTAAGCTCTGGTGGATGTGGTAGAGTGGGTGGGACTGATTCAGAGGACAGGCTGGTACAAATATGTTATGGCATTACAGCCTGCAAATGATAGGCTTAATAGAACATTAGTGGTAGGGAAAGGGGGGGTGGAGTCGGAGATAAAGCATGGTATGTACTGTTACAGTGGGAAGTGGGAAATGGGCAGACGTGGATGGCCCAGTGGTCCCTACCTATTGCCAAATTTTATGTTTGAGGGGAAATGGAGCCAAAATAGGGACTGTTAATACAGCAAGAGCTATCATTCCTGTGTCACAATATTCTGAGGCATAACAGAAATTAAGATGGAAAATTCTGCTTAAATTAGATCTGGACTTGATGAATTAAAATATATTGTGACTAAACAAGGTCATTTAACATCACCTGCTGAAAGCCTGGAGATTAGCTGGGGATAAATAATGGGGTGCTTAAGACTTGTATGTAGTACATTGTATTATCTCTAACCCAGCACTGCTAAGTGCAAGGTCTTAAGGAGGTGGTAATCTCACCTGAGCATCTTGAACAATGGTAAGCATCAAGAGAAATTAGCATGCTCAGTTATGCCAGAGAACACCATCACTGCTATGGAATTCCTTTTCTTCACTAACTGGCCCCCGACAAGCAGCCTAACCCCACCCCAACTGAGTATACACCACCACTGCAATGTTGATAATCCACACATCATTGAAACATAGAAAAGTGACAGTAGAAGGGGACCAGGGGTCCATCTAGTATGCCCATTTTATTTTCTGTGGCCTTTGTGGAAAGAGCAGCTGAAATCATCAAAACAATGCATTGTTTGCCCTCCTGTAGGATGGCTCACTTCACTACACTCAGGGTGTGTACCTCAGAATTGGAGGATGGCTCATGTGGTGCCCCTCCACAAGAGTGGCCCCAAGGATGAACTGGGGAACTACAGACTACTGAGCCTCACATCCATCATGGGTAAACTGATGGAGACTATCCTGAAGTAGAGGCTGGAGGCCAAAGGACTATAGGACAGCAGACAGCATGGCTTCATACACGGCAGATCCTGCCAAATGAACCTGGTGGAGTTCTATGACTGGGTGACTAGGCAATTTGACAGGGGCCATGCAGCAGATGTCCTGTATCTGGACCTCAGTAAGGCATTCGACTTGGTGCCATATGGGAGGCCAGGAAGTAAGTTTGAAGGCACAGGGGCAGGTGCAAAGCTGGTGAGATGGGTAGGGAACTGGCTTCAGGGAAGGCAACAGAGGGTGGTGGTTGCTGGGGAGCTCTCATCCCTAAGGGTAGCGATGAGCCGTGCTACGTTAGGGCTTGGTGTTGGGACCAGTGTTTGGTATAATAATTGCAGACATATCATTGGGAATCAAGAGCAAGATCAGTGTGTTTACTAACAACACCAAGATGGGAGCAGTGGTGGATGACCTAGGAGGATGGCAGGGGTTGCAGGATGATCTGGCAAAGCTGGCAACCTGGTCAGATACCTGGCAACTGTGGTTTAATGCCAAAAAGTGTAAGGTGCTACATTTTGGGCCGAAGAACACAAGGAGGAGTTACCAGCTGTGGGGAGTGCAGCTAGCCAAGACAGAGGAGGAGGAGGAGGATCTGGAGGTACTCATTACAGTGTCAATGAACAACTCCGCACAATGTAGGAAGGCAGTCACAAAGGCCAACAAATGCTGGGTTGCACTGCAAGGTGAATATAGGGTTTTTAAGCTTTATAAAAAGGGTCTCAGAAATGCTGAAGTATGATTGGCTGTTAGGCTCCCAGCAGCCTTACATTAAATGCTGTTTCACTGTCATGTACAGCCTGAACACAATGGAATATTTATTTACTTATTGAAGTATCAGAATTACAACCCTTTGAGTAAGAGTCTTACTAAATCAATTTCATCCATGGACATCAGGAATGCAATGTCTTAAAAGATTTTAGGGATCAGACTTTCATGATCCTTGCAGAATGGGTGGGTACCTCAGGATTAGAGGACGGCCCATATTGTGCCTATCTACAAGGGTGGCCCATGAGAGGAGCTTAGGTAACTATAGCCAGTTAGCCTGATGTTGGTAGTGGGCAAAGTGATGGAGGTCATCCTGAGGAGGAGGATGGAGGGGGTTTTGAGGACATGGGGTCACCTAGATGATTGCCAGCATGCCTTTGTTAAAGGCAGATCATACTAGACCAGTCTGGAGGAGTTCTGTGAATGGGTGACAAGGATGCTGGATCATGGCAGGCCAGTGGATGTGCTTTTTCTGGACTTCAGCATGGCATTTGACTCCATGACACATCATGGGCTACCTGGGAAGTTGGAGAGTATGGGTGTTAGGGGGGAAAATGGGCAGGTAGATAGGAAACTGGTTGGCAGGGCGGGTACACAGGGTGAGGTCTCATCCTCCAGGCTAGTCACAAGCGGGGTCCCACAGGGGTCGGTGCTGAGTCTGTTGCTGTTTAATGCCTATGTCACTGATATCGGAAGAGGTATCAGTAGCAGGATGAGCCTCTTTGCATATGACTCAAAACTGTGGATGGAGGTGGATGGGGAGGAGGGAAAGACAGATCTCCAGGAAGAACTGGAGACTCTAGAGAGATGGTCACGAGTCTGGAAACTAAAGTTTAATGATGTGAAATGCAGGGTTCTGCACCTGGGACAAAAAACCCGACTCATGTGTACACTTTGAGGTGGGGGGATGCTGCAGGTTTCTAAGGGGGAGGAAAACCTTGGGTAGTGGATGCCAAAATGAACAACTCGGAGCAATGTAAAAGGGTAGCAGCACAAGCAAATAAGATGCTGGGGTGCATAGCCAGGAGGATAACCTCAAGGAGTCCAGAGGTGCTCCTTCTGCTATACAATTGCCTGGTTAGACCACACCTTGAATACTGCGTGTAGGTTTGGCATCCCTATTTATAGACCATAGGGCCTATTCTGCTGGCTTCATAGTAAGTTACTATGTTGGAATGCGCCAAGCAATGCACACAAGAATAGCAGTTGCTGTTGTGCCATTAATAAAACAAATGGGAACAAGACAGCTTCCATCCTCAACATGCTGTGGGCATTGGTAAAAAGCCAATGTTAGATGAAGTCCATGAAATACACAAGCAAGGCACGGAGTAAAATGTGCACAGATTGCTAAACATACAAAGTGGTTAGCAGGAGCAATGAATGCCCAAAAGTTGAGAAAATGGGCATCAGTTAGAAGATTTAAGGGGGAAACCTGGCAGGTAGGGGTTGTGGGACAATCTGTGGAGTCAATGAGGCAGTCCAGAGAAACCTTCATTGAATCAAACTGGATTTAATGCATACTGAACAGTGCACTGTTCAGTTTATGATTACTTTTAAAAAAAGAGACACAAAAGGTAGGGCTATGATTAGGTTGCAAGTATGATGTGCAGACAGAATGGGCAAAGGAGCAGTACAGCTATTATCTGAGACTTCCAAAAAGGAATAATTAAAAAATAAAGTTGTTAAACATGGCAGTGCTACTGGCAACTGAATGCGAAAGGCATCACTGCGATTGTATTTAAAGGGCAATAATGAGATCCAGTGAGCTCTGTAGTGAATGAGACTGCATGGTGTTGGTGGTCCTGCCAAAACATTAGTGCCAGTAAAGTACTATCAACATAATCACATGCAGTGTGATTGCTGAAATCAATTGAATGCCCACAGGAAAATAAAATATTGATTGTGTAACACAGTACTCCATAGGCCAACTGCCGTGATGACTATTTAAACAATAGGTACCTAACACTATTTCACTATGGTCTAGCTGATTCAACCAAACGTGTGATCTAGCAGGGGAGATTTAAAAATGAAGCATTTTTTTTAACCCCTTGGCAAGCAATATTTTGTTTCACAATTATGTGAAATGCACTATATCCGATAGAGGTTTTACATCCAGAAAATTTGCTTCCAACACCGACATAATTGGCTGTCAGCTGTTACTAGGGAACATGAGCCTCTGAGTGCAGTGCATTGTCCTGTGAAGTGCCCGCCCACAGCCTTTTGCCTCAGTCACAATTTTTTTTTTTTTTTTTTTTTAACGGTAACAATTTTTTTACTCTGGTCAAGTGTCTGTACTTAAGAATTTTTTTCCAGGTGCAAACTGGGCTGTGGGAATAAATTTAATATGCTGCACTACTGAATGCTACACACTGCAGTCTAACAGAAATCCATAACCCACAATCTGTTTATAGGGGTTTAAGCAAATCGTCTTTTTTTTTTTTATTCACTAGGCAAATGATATTTCATTTTGACAATTCTGTGGCAAGCAGTATATGATATTGATGGTACACAGGAATGAAATCTGCATGAAAAGCACACATAATCGGAAGTTACTGTGAACAACATGGCTCTGAGTGCAGTCTATTGTCCTGTGAAACGCCCGCCAACAGCGTTCTGCCTCTGAATCACTAATTTAATTTTTAATAGCACCAACAATCAATTTTTGGTTGTCCAGTACAAGGTCTGAATAAATATACCTTTTTTATGAGCACATGTGGTCAGGGGGACCCCAGAGCAAGTTATGCTGTACTGAACACAGCACATCTGCATTCACAGTTCAAGCCATAACCTGTGATCGAATTTAGGGATGATTTACAAGCAGTTTTTATTTTTGCAATCTGGGCAAGTAATATATAGTTTTAAAGTCCGTTGCAAGCACTGTGTTATACTGAGGGCTCACACAAATGAACTGTGCTTATCATTAAAAGCAGATTTTTACTCGGAGGTTACAGGGGGACCACATGACTCTAAGTCTGGCCTATTGTCTTGCGAAACGCACGCCAACAGCCTTTTGCCTCGCAGACCCAAACATATTGCTTTTAAACAGTAACAAACATTTTTTTAGTCCAGCACAGTGTCTGTAGTTAGGATTATTTTTTTCCAGGTGCAAACTGGGCAGTGGGAGCACATTTTATATGCTGTACTACCGAGCACTACACACCACAGTCCAAAAGAAATCCATAATCCACGATTTACTTATAGGGGTTTAAACCAATCTTTTTTTTTTTTTTGTTTTGTTTTTTTATTCACTGGACAAAAGGTATTTCATTTTGACAATTCTTTGGCAAGCAGTGCACAATATTGGTTGTGCACAGGAACAAAATTTGCATGAAAAGTACACAATGTACAATTGAGCGTTCCTGGGGACAATGTAGTTTTGAGTGCAGCCCATTGTCCTATGAAATGTCCACCCACAGCCGTTTGCCTCAGAATCACTAATTTCTTTTTTAATAGCACCAGCAATCAATTTTTGGTTGACCAATACATGGTATGTATTGAATATTCTTTTGTTATAGGCACATGTGGTCAGGGGGACCCCAAAGCAAGTTATACTGTACCAAACACTGCACATCTGCTTTCACAGTGCAAGCCATAACCCGCGATCTAATTTGGGGATGATTTACAAGCAAATTTTATTTTCCTTAACTGGGCAAGTGATATATTTGCTTTTAAGTCAGTTGCAAGCACTTTGTTTTATTGAGTGCCCACATAAATGAAATGTTCTTACAATTAAAGCCAAATTTGCATTTGGAGGTTACAGGGGGACCACGTGGCTCTGAGTGGCCACTATGGCCCCACCGGCCTCTCACCGGGGGCGAGTTGCCCGGCGGCCCCAAGAGGTGGAGCTGGAGGCCACCCACCATCCAAGGAAGAGCGGCCCCAGGCAAGTGGCCCAATCCGAGGATCTCCTCGGAGAGGGCTGGCTCCAGACGGTCCCCTACAGGGAGGGTCATGGCAGGGGTTTTTAAGGAGCAGTCCCAGGGGATCTCACCCTCCTGAAACAGCTCCTCACTGAGAAGTTTTTGCCTTCCTTTTTGCCTCTGTCTCTGGTTATTTGTTTTTTCAGTGCCATGGCTTGCCCAGTTTCGCGTGTTGCCCGCCGGCTTTTTCGGTCCCTCACGTCGCTCAGCGTGTTTTCATTCTTCCCAGCTTTTGAGGTAAGTGCTTCTTTTATTCTCTTGTGTTAAGTGGTTTGTGCTCGACTTCTGTGGCTAGTGGCGAAGTATACTAGCCTGGCTCCGGGGGGGGGGTTTGTATGGTTTCTTTTGTTGCTTCAGTGGCTGCCTCCCCTCCCTTCTAAAAAAAAAAAAAAAAAAAAAAAGGTTTCGGCTGCCAGCAATCAGCGTGCCTTCCCTCGTTGGTTTTCGAGCTCGGGTCCTGTTTTTTCCTGCCCTCAGCTCGGGTTTTGCAGGCCAGTGTGCCTGGGTCTCTCGGATGGCCCCCGCACCTCACCCCCGCTGGCACGGCCTCACCACATGGCCCCCGTCACCTTTTCCACCCGAGACACCATTCTCCCCCCCCTTTTCGTGTTGGTGCCTCGCTGCCCTCAGGGATAGGTTTTCTCTTCCTATTCAAAAAATTTTTAGTTTCCCCAGGTTAGCTTTTGCTAGCTGGTTGGACGCTCCATGCCCGACTGTTCGGCCATGCGTCTTCCCGGGGCTATAGCCGTTGCTTTCTTTTCCCTCTGGCCTCATCCCCTTTAGCTTGTCGGGTTTCAGGGGGCTCTGCCTGGTTCGCTTTGGAGCTCCCCCTGCCAATGAGCTCACCGCTATTATTTAGTTTATGGGACTCTTGTGCCCTTATTTCTGTTTTCTGTGGTCTTTAATTTTCTGTAATTGTTTGGGCCCCGCTAGCTGGTGGGGTGCTCCATGCCCGACTGTTCGGCCTTGTGCCTTCCCGGGTCTATAGCCAGTGCTTGCTTTTCCTTCTGACTTCATCCCCTTTAGCTTGTCGGGTTTCTGGGGGCTCTGCCTGTTTGCCTTGGAGCTCCCCCTGCCATTGAGCTTGTGGCAATTATTTAGATTAGGGGACTCTTGTGCCCTTTCTGTTTTCTGCGGTTTTTATTTTGCTGTAATTATATATTATTAGTAGCTCTTCATTTCGTTCTTGAGTCGAGAAGACCTTTTGTTTGTTCTGTGGGGACGATCCGACCCCCACACCCCCCCCCGGTTCCAGGCTATATTCGTCTGAGAGAGTGTTTCTTGCTGTTTCAAAAAAAAAAACATTTTTAATAACACATTTCGTTTAGATTGCCTTTTGTATGTTCTGTGGGAGAGTGACATTTCCAGAGACTGTATTGAGCATGCAGCCATTTTTTCCCCGTCGGCACACTCACTTCCCTAGTGTGTACACAAAAGTAAATAATTGCTGAGCTCACCCCTCGGCTGGAGCCCCCCCCTTCCAGCTGGCGTTCTTTTCGCTGGCCTCTCTGCATCCTCGGCTCCCCTTGCTATTTCATGCATTTCCTCTCCCTGGCAGGCATGCAGGCATCGGTCTTTCCCCCGGTTCTCAATCTCCTTGCCCCTGAAAATTTTCAAAACCCTGTCGGGGATTCACATCACCAGTAACAGAAAAAGACGCATGCATGGTGGCATTTTTCAAGCTCAGATGCCATGCTATCTTTCTAGTCTCACCCCACACCCCGGCTGGCAATGCTTACTTTTTGATTCTGGTAGCTTGTAGCCGAGATCTGTTGCTCGCTACTCTTATTTCTTGGTGTTTTTAAGCATTTAAATATTTTAGTCTACCAGCTGGCTTTGCTGCTCTTTTGCGGTATTAGGAGCTTCAGATTCCTATTCTAATAATTTTCCAGAGGAATGTTCCTGCTCACCCTGATTATTGCACAGAAGTTTAGAATAAAGAGTGAGTTTTTTTTTTCCGCTCATTCTGTTCATAGTTTTGAATTTTAAAGGGGACTTCCAAGGGGGATATGTTCAACACTGTTCAGTACTACTGTAGCAGGCTGTGATATAGTAACAGTAGTGAGAGAGGTCTAGAGCAAATACAGACAGGCGAAGACAGTGCATTCAGTTGGAAAACTAGGCTAACCTCCTATGGTATCACTTTCTGTTACTTTTGGGCTTTTCAAAGCAAAGTATCCCCTCCAGCTAAGGTCCCCATTTCAGGAAAAATGGTTCATTACCAAAACTCTACGAGTATATAGGGTTAGAAGGTTAACTAATAAAGGGCAGGTTTAAAGGTGCATTAATAACTAATGTTTTTGTCTCATCGGTATCGCCTCACTGAACACTGCTTTGCCCCTTACTATCAATAGCTAAAATGGCCAAAGCACAAAATAATCAGGTTCTGGACAGCCAGGCTCCCCAAATCTCCACACCGGCACAGGGTACTGGTCAAGACCTTTCTGGGCTAGGAAGCCAGACACAATATGTGGAACAGGCTATCCCTGTGCAAGGGCAAGACCAAGCATTCTGCGAGGCCCTGCAATGCCTAAAGGGCATTGGGGGGTCGGATTGGCTGATGACCATGTCCAGGCTGGAACCAGAACTACTAGTTGCCCGTCCAGGTGGGCAACAGCAAACTGTGGCAGACCCTCCCCCCATACTAGAACATAGGCCGCAAGAACCGGCGGAGGATGAGGGTTGGCAGCCCAGGCATAGCCAGCCATCGGCCCGATTGTTGGAATCCGTGGCTCAGAAAAAATCTGTTGCTAAAAAGAGGCAGGGCAGGCAGAGGCTGGGAAAAAGGCGACTGAGACAAAATGGAACAGAGCAGAGGAGAACACATCTGTGGTCCAACCCAGGACAGGGAATGAAGAAAAGGAAAAAACCCCGGTGGCACCGGTGGCCCAGCCACAGATCAGTGAGTATGAGGGAGATCAGGACAGTGATGTATCAATAGAATTAGTGTGGTCTGAATCGGATAGTGAGGAAGAGCAATCCAGTGATAGCTGGGAACAGCTGCCATTGGAATCTGCAACAGAAGAAGCAAAATATAAAAAAATGGAGAAAGAAACATGAAGACATGGCTAAGGCCACAAAGGTAAGAGAACGGGAAAGGAAGAGGGCAAGGCACATGGGAGACAGGATTGGGGGCCATGGTCAGAAAACGGTTGGGGAAAAATCACAGGGAGATCAAGGGGGACAAAAGGTAAGCAGCCAGTTAGGACACCAGGGGGCTCTAGGGTTCAATTCCAGGCTGGTGATGCCAGGGCACCAAACATGGCAACATAACCCCTTCATGTGGCCATTTATATATGGGGGACTGGGTAATATGCCCATCTCTTGGCCAGCAATGAATCCTTGGGGCCCCTTCACCCCCAGTTTCCCAACAACCCAGTAGGGTGGAATGACCAACCCATTGTGGGATCTCGGGCATTTCCAGCCAATGAGCCTGGTGAGGGTACTTCTGTGGGCACAGCCGAGGCCCCGGGGCCTGTGGATAACTATGGCTTCGGGGTGCACCAGTGGACCGAGTCTGCGGCGGCAGGACACCAAGCCCTACTACACAGACAAGGGGGGATGGAAAAAAGGGTTACACAGTCTAACAGGGTTGGGGCAGATGAAGCCCTGTTAAGTCATATAGGAGGTGGACAGCAGATCACCATGGGGGTCGAGGCTCATTTGATCCAGCATCCTCAGTCCATTGTCTCCCAAGGGTCTATGGTAGAAGGGGGTAACACACAAGGGGCAGCAGTTCAGGTATGGACAGGTGCAGGGCCTTCAACAATACAACCCCCCAACTAACAAGGAAAGCTTGACACCAAGCTTACAAGAGTGGGAGACGGTAGCCTCTAAAATGGGTACTGCTCTCAATACTACAATGGGTGATAAGTCAACCAGCGCAATATCGGCATCACCAGAGCATTGGGCATATGCCGGGGTGGAAGACCCATTGGGGGACCACTTATCCAACGCTGTCCAGGAAAAAATCTGGAAAGGGGAACTTATAGACATGTTCTCATTATTGCATAGGGAGATCCCGGAAGTGAGCGATGAGAAAAAGAATAAACAAGAGAGGCCATGGCGGCCAAAGGTGCCTTTCACATTTGAGAATTGGGCAGCAGCATTTGACATATTTATGTCAGTTTATGGGATGAAACACTCTGATAAGCTAATTGCTCTGCTAAAATACAGGGACACCATAAAATTCGCACATCTGTCCTTTGATGGATATGCGTGGTTAAAATACGACGAGCAGTTTCATCTAATACTATCTCGACAACCCAATCTCAAATAGGAAAACACACACATAGACCTGTGGGTCCGCTATATGACGCTTGGCCGGCCCAGTGTGGTAACTTACACTGATAGTGGTCATGTTATTGCCAGACAAACAGGAGGAAAGTACAGGAAAGAACAGGGGAAGGCATGTTACGACTACAATAAAGGAAAATGTTTTCATTCCTTTTGTAAATATGGGCACATCTACAAGTAGTGCGGAGGAGAACACAAGTTCTCGGAATGCACATGACAATCCTCCAAGAAATCAAACATCGAGGGAGCAAGCAGTGAAAAAGGAAAGGGGTCTGGGAAGTTTAGCTAATTTACCAGTACAGTTAGACTGGATCCCTGGCTTGACTGCTACCCGGAAAAAACAATAGCAAAATATATAACATGATGGTTTCAAGTATGGTTTTAGGATACCATACAAGGGTCCAGGGGTAGAAACCACAGCTCACAATCTCATGTCTGCAAATTTACTTCCCAACATCCTGGAGAGGAAAATTGCCAAGGAAGTAGAGGTAGGCAGGGTGGCGGGACCATTCGATTACCCCCCAGTGCACAACCTCAGGGTATCCCCATTGGAGCTGGTCCCCAAGAAGGAAGTAGGGGAATACAGGCTCATTCATCACCTGTCCTACCCGAAAGGTAATTCAGTAAATGACTTAATCAACGCAGAGGATTGCACAGTGCAATACACAATGTTCGATGTGGCATTGCGCCACATACAAGAGTTAGAACGTAGGGCAATGATGGCAAAAAGCGACATCAAATCCGCTTTCCACCTACTACCAGTACATCTGGGTGATCAGGATCTACTGGGCTTCAAAGTTGGAGGCCAATGGTATATGGACAAGGCTATGCCCATGGGATGCTCCGTAAGCAGCTCAGCCTTCGAAGCATTCTCAACCTTCTTGGAGTGGGCCACCAGAGAACACACACAGAATGCACATATAGTTCATTATCTTGACAATTTCCTATTTGTGAGCCCAGGGGGGGAACCACATGTGTGGAGACGCTGCAAGGTTTCACCTCATTAATGGGGTATTTCGGTGTGCTGCTAGCGTAGGAAAAAACGGAGGGCCCTGCTACCTGCCTCTCATACCTGGGCATAAAAATAGACTCCGAGGTCATGGTTTCCCAGATACCACAAGACAAGGTGGCACTTTTGAGCAAACTGTTGGGTGAGATGGGATGGGCAAAGAAGGTGACCCTACAACACTTGCAATCTGTTATAGACCACTTGAATTTTGCATGCCAGGCAATACGCCCAGGCAGGCCATTCCTCAGTCGGATGGCATCAGCCACTGGGGGGGGGCTCTAAAACCATATCACCACATCAGACTAATGCAGGGCATAAAAGCAGACTTACAGGTTTGGGAACTCTTCTTAAAAGATTTCAATGGTATCACCATCTGGCAGACACCGGCAGACCAATTGTTGGATCTGCACATGGTGACCGATGCTTTAGTGGGTGGCATTAGTTTTGGGGCATTCTGGCAAGAAGCGTGGTTTGCAGGACGCTGGCCACAGGATTGGGTATTGAAGGGACTTGCAAAAAACATCACCCTTCTCGAATTGTTAACTATCATGGTAGCCGAAAAGGTGTGGGGCACAAAATTCAGAATAAGAAAGTGCTGTTTCACACAGACAACAGGGCGGTAGCAGACATATTGAACTCACAGACGTCTCTTTCTGAAGAGGTGATGAAGGTCTTGAGGGTCTTTGTGTTATGCTGCCTACGGTACAACATCTCTTTTAAGGCACGTCATTTGCCAGGAAAAGAAAATGTTATAGCTGATGCCCTGTCTCGATTTCAGCTCGAGCACTTCAGGCGGTTAGCCCCGTGGGCGGACCAGTTCCCCACACAAATACCGGAAGCGGTCTGGAGACTTGGGAACCAAGATTGTAGCAACTGGTACAACTCGCTGTGGCCCCCTTGACATGGAGGAAGTATGTAGGTAGTTATGGGTCTTTCCAGCAATTTTGTGGTCATGAGGTAAGCGTGGAACTGCACAATACCCAAAGACAAGTTCAAAGCTACGTCCTCCACTTAGAAAGCCTGGGAAAATCTCCAGCAGCTATAAGCCTTCAACTGGCGGGTATCACCTTTCTTCGCAAGTCCGAGGGTTTCCCTGATCCAACAAACAGTTTCATTATGAAGAAAATGATACAGGGCATGTCTAGACTTGAGGGAAAAAAGACGGACACAAGGAAGCCCATAGGACTACCTGAACTGTCCAGCCTCCTGAAAGCACTGGCAGTCACTTGCAGCTTGGGCTACGAAACCAAGTTTTTCAGGGCCCTATACATATGTGCATTTTTTTGGAGCCTTCCGGGTGTCTGAGTTGGTACCACAGTCTAACTCATTGAGTCAGAACAACAGTCTCCAGTTTGGTGATTTCGTCATCTGGCAAGACAGACTGTGTCTTCAGCTGCGAAAATTAAAAACGAACCAGTGCAGCCCCCCCCACCATTATAACACTGTTTATGGACCCCCCAAGGAACATTTGCCCATGGTTGTCAACGAAGGAGTATGTGGCGGGTCATCAAACAGGACTGGGGCATTTGTTTGTGCATGGGCATGGAAAAGCAGTCACAAGGTGGCAGTTCACTGCTGTCCTACAAAAGGGTTTATGGATGGCAGGTGTAAACCCGACCTCATACAACACCCATTCATTCAGAATTGGAGCAGCCACTGAGGCAGCCAGGTGTGGGTTAAAAGAACAGATAAAAAGGGTCGTCAGATGGGCATCAAAAGCATACATGGGGTACATTAGGCCTCAGCACAACACAGCAGGAAGTGACGCTGGGGAACCCAGCACAAGTTGTAACTGAAGCTCAAAGTGGGAGAATACTCGCATGTTTCTGTTTTGTCTTACAGGCATGGCTGCCACATCCCCTCAGATATGGATCATGGGTCGTTCAGACGTGAGAGAGGCATACACGAGGGTGAAAAAACGGCCTTACACAAGACAGTTGGGCATTCCAAGAAGTTGAGCTGTGATTCATTGGGCAGGAAAAGGGGGATGAAGTGGGGGGCATTATGTAAAATGATTTTAGGTTGGGCCTACATCATCAACCACTGGTTGCGCTGGTTATTCACCTGGGAGGGAATAACTTGGTCACCCTAGGGGCACCCAGATTAATTGGGGATATTAAGATGGTTTGACCCACTTAAAACAAAGTTGCTTCACACCATTCTGGCATAGACAAGAATGATACCACACCAGCAGTGGCGTGGTGAGTGAAAGGCAGGAGCCATGGAAAAAGCACGTAGGTCCGTAAATAGAGAGGTGTCCCATTTTGCAGCCTCGCTGGACATGGAGGTAATTGGGCATTTCTTGATCACCAAGATGGATAAAGGCCTGTATAGCCAGGATGGGGTTCATTTGTTGGACATTGGAAATGACATTTTTAACAATACCCTCAACGATTTTTGTGAGACAGTATTGTTTGGTAAAAGTAAGATCCCTTGGGCATTAGTGGGAGATGCGTGTTGGCACCGTATGTAAGTGGCGGTAATTCATGGCTGACCCTGGGTAACAGGCTCCAGACATAAGAAGAGCTGTGATTGGGTGTCACTGGGGAGAGGCACGACCCTAGGATGGGTATGCCTCAGAAGATCGGGAGAGGAAGGCACCCAGGCTGGGGCATGCACCGAAACACTGGGAGCCAAGATTCCGAGATGGTGAGTGCGGCCCCGATGGGCATGCTCCTCGTCAAGGGTCTAGGAGGCCCTAAATTCGGGTAAGATGGGGGGGAACTGTCTTGCAGAAAGGCATGGCCCTCAACGGGTCTGTTGGACTAAAGGGCCAGAGTTCCCCTCAAACAAGCGGATGAAGGAACTGGGGTTTCAGCAATACATGAATTATGGCTGCCCAAGGGGTCTTATGGGATAGGATACTTAATGTATATATGTTAAAACGATGTTCTGTATAGTGATGTATGTATATAGAGATATATTGTAAAGTGCATATCCATAAAATGTGATGTACATATTAGGCTTTTATAAATGTTAAGTGTCCCATGTAATGTAAACAATTTTTGATTAAGTAAAAAGAGCTGTGGCCCTTTTTTATACCAGAAAGCAGTGTGGTGTGTTATTTGAATTGGGGGTCCACTTTGGGCAACTGTCCAGTGAAACACCCATTTAAAGGAGTGAAAGGGATTGAGGGGAGTACGAGCTGATGGCTAGAAGGGCCACTAGGGTGGTGAGGGCAGCTAAGGCAAGGAAGGAGCAGAACCTGGCCAGAGAAATTAGGAGAGGGAACAAGGGGGTTCTTTAGATACATTGGGGAAAAACGAAGGATGAAGGGGCAGATTAGCAGGATTAAAACAGAGGAGAGATGGGCACAAGACCCGGGGGAGCAGGCTGAGGTACTAAATGAGTACTTCACCTCAGTTTTCACCAAGCAAAATGGGGGTGCTGCATCATACATGGGAGGATACAGTGATACTGAGGAAGGGGGGACCCTTACCGATCGGCGGGTCTGAGGAGAGGGGGAGGGATCACTGGCAGGAGGGTGGAAGGCTAAGCAAGGAGAAGAGGTAGCAGAAGTGGAAATCACAGCAGAGAGAGTGAGGGAAGCCCTCAGGTCTCTCAAGATGGAGAAAACACCGGGGCCGGATAAATTACATCCCAGAGTACTGAAGGAACTTGCGGATGTCCTGGCGAAACCTTTCACCATCTCTCTGAGGACAGGGTGGGTGCCCCAGGACTGGAAGGTGGCGCATATAGTGCCTATCCACAAGGGGGGATCAAGGGAGGTGGTAGAGAACTACAGGCCTGTCAGCCTGACATTGGTGGTGGGCAAGGTGATGGAGGGCATCCTCAAGGAGAGGCTAGGGGGGGACCTGGAAAAGTCAGGGTGCCTGGATGATAGACAGCATGGATTCGTCCTGGGGAAATAGTGTCAGACAAACCTTGTGGAGTTCTATGACTGGGTGATGAGTGCCTTGGACCTGGGTAGACCAGTGGACGTCCTGTTTCTAGACTTCAGCAAGGCATTTGACTCTGTTCCTCACGTGGGCCTGTTGGATAAGCTGGGAGAAATGGGGGTGGGGAACCAGATGACCAGATGGATAGGCAATTGGCTCCAGGACAGGACCCAGAGGGTCGTAGTTGGTGGGATAGTCTCATCCCCAAGGAGGGTCATTAGTGGGGTCCCACAGGGATCAGCCCTTGGGCCCCTCCTGTTCAACACCTATGTCTCTGACATAAGGACAGGTATCAGGAGTGAGATGAGTCTCTTTGTGGATGACTCAAAACTGGGGGTGGTGGTGGATGGGAAGGAGGGGAGGGTGGCCCTACAGGGGGACCTGGAGGCTCTGGAAAGATGGTCTAGAAAGTGGAAGCTGAAGTTCAATGCATGGAAATGCAAGGTACTGCACCTGGGGGCCAGAAACCCGGGCCAAGTGCACACCCTGGGTGGGGGAATGCTACAAGTCTCGATGGATGAGAGGGACCTGGGGGTGGTGGTGGATGTCAAGATGAACAACTTGAGACTTGTAGGAGGGCAGCAGCCAAGGCCAACAGGATGCTGGGATGCATCGCTAGGGGGATCACCTCCAGAAGGAGGGAAGTGATACTCCCTCTGTATAACTGCTTGGTGAGGCCGCACCTCGAGTACTGCATGCAGTTTTGGAGGCCACACTTAAAGAGGGATATTAAACTCCTGGAGAGGGTCCAGAGGAGGGCAACTAAAATGATTTGGGGCTTGGGGGACAGGACCTATCAGGAGAGGCTCGAAGAGCTAAATATGTACACATTGGAAGAGAGAAGGGACCGGGGGGACATGATAGAGGTCTTCAGATGCATGAAGGGAGTAAATGGGGGGGAACAGTCAGGGTGCTTTGAAGGAAGGAGGAGGGGGCCACTAGAGGGCATGGGTGGAAGCTGGAGGGGGGGAAGATTCAGGGGAGAAAGGAGGAGGTGCTACTTCACTGAGAGGGTGGTGGAACCATGGAATGTGCTGCCTAGGGGGCCGGTGGAGGCAGAGACAGTGGGACAGGTACAGGGGAAGGGTTCTGGAAGCAAAATCCAATGCAGTGAGAATATTCAGAAGTGGGAAGGGAGAAGCCAGAGAAGGTGAGGGGGGCAGCAAAGTCAGCTCCCAGGGTGGGGGCTGACCAAACGAGCAGACGCGAAAGACTGTTAGGCCTATTCTGCTGGCATTTTAGTATGTTACTATGTTAGTATAGTGCTTTGTGCCTCATACTCAAATTTTTAATTTAATACAAAATAAGCTATGAAACTATTACAAGTACATAATGTGGACTGCTGAGGTTTTGTTTCAGGGTTGACCCAGCTGTGAGACACAATTTATATTTGACTATACCACACGCTATAAATCTACAGTCCAACTGCATGTTATAACTTGCAATCTAATACTACCCATTTAAACACAGCATGGCATTGTAAGATCCATGGCCCAAATATATTTAGATAAAAATGCAATTACACGCACAGCACAATAAGTAGGGGTATGCTGGATTGAAATCCAGTGCTTGTTTCACCACAAAACACAATCGAATGTTTCTAAGGACCACGTGGCATTCAGTGCCCTCTCTGTCCAGTGCAACGCGCACCCATTACATTTGACTCTGACTCAGTATTTAATTTTTTTAAAAGGAAAACAATATATTACATCCTGTAAGTGACCTGTACAGCAGATGGTTTTACAGTGTATAAAGCCATCTGAGGCCAGTGCTGTAATCTTGTACAATACTGAACGCTGAACATCCTTTGTCTTACTGCAAGAGATAACATGTGATCTATTCCAGGGCTTTAAACAGTGCACCTTAATTTAAAATCAAGAGGACACCAATATTTATACTTACTAGGCAGTTCCCAGCACTGTACCATACATGGGGTCCACAAAGAAATGAAATATTATTTTTTATTTCACAATATATGCTCGAATGCTTCTGTGGACCAGGCGGCTCCCTGTGCCTGTTAATGTCCGGTGAAACAATCGTGCCAAATCTTTTAGCCTCCCAGTCCGGGATTTACTGTTTTGGAAAAATAAATTATGAATTCCTTTCAGTCAGTAAAGGATCTGGACTGTGGTGACCTTTTGGGGCAAACTCAGCTGTGGGCAAGAATCCAGGTTTAACAATACCAAACAGTGCAAATCATCTGTCCCAATTAAAGCAATACCATTCAATCTGGTACTTGTTATTTTGAACTCAAAATGTTGCGTTTAGTTCGATAGCCACTTAATATTTATTTAAAAAACCACAAGCAATGTACCAGGATTGTGGGGGTGGGGATTCTATTGTTGCAAGGCAAACTACACTCACAGGTCACTGAGGACCATGTAGCTTGCTAACATCCCTGAAGTCCTTGCAAACCATTCAAGACAATGCAGCTTTTATTTCTTTCTTTAAAATTCACATGTTTTAACTCAATAAATCCTGTATCAAAAGTTTGATGGCAGTGCCCCGGGTGTCTCTTACAAATAAATAGGACTGCAGCAGTACAAACAGGATCATTGGAATATAGCGTTTTGGAGGACGCCATCCTGTGCAACTCACTACATGTTCAAGATAAGGAAGCTCAAGATTTTGGGGAGGTAAGACATTTCTTGGGGGATAAACACTCAGGCAATCAATTCATAATATATTGACTATGTTAGGCTCAAAATATGCACACCTCAGTTGCACAAATTAAATTCCTGCTAGAAAGTCTCATTGCGCGTCACATAGACCCACTAAAATGGGTTGAGTCACTGACAGGCAAGCCATCTAATCCTAATATTATTATAATAAAAGCCAGCAGAATAGGCCCCATGTTCTTTCGTGCCTGCTCGGTAGCTAGCCTCCTACTGGGTGCTCGCTCCTTCACCCCCCCAGCCCCAGAGGTAGCCCTCCCAGGCCTCAGCTTCCCCCTGTACCTGTCCCAACCCTTCTTGAATCCTTCCACTGTGGTTTCTTCCACCAGACTCCTGGACAGTGCGTTCCATGGTTCCACCACCCTTTCTGTGAGGAAGTGTCTCCTGTACTCCCCCCTTCCAGCTTCTACTCGTGCCCCCTGGTAGTTCCTCCTTTCTTAAGCCTGAACACTTCCCTGGCTCTGCCCTTATTTATCCCCTTTACATACTTGAAAGTCTCTATCATGTCCCCTCTGTCCCTCCTCTCCTCCAATGCGTACAGACTGAGTTCGTCCAGTCTCTCCTCATAGGTCCTACCCTCCATGCCCTGAATCATCCTGGTTGCCCTCCTCTGGACCCTCTCCAGCAATGCTATGTCCCTCTTAAGATGGGGTCTCCAGGACTGCACACAGTACTCAAGATGCGGCCTAACCAGGGCATTATACAGAGGGAGGATCACCTCCCCCCTCCTGGAGGTAATTCCCCTGATTATGCAGCCCAGTATCCTGTTTGCTTTTGCTGCAGCTCTTCAACAATTCTCTGTGTTGTTCATTTTGCTGTCCACCACTATCCCTAAGTCCCTCTCGCCCGATGTGACTTGCAGTGTAGCCCCCCCCAGGATGTATTCATGTCCCAAGTTTCTGACCCCCAGATGTAGCACCCTACATTTTCCTGCATTGAACTTCAACCCCCACTTCCTTGCCCACCCCCCCAGGGTATCCAGATCCCTCTGCAGGGCCTCTCTCCCCTTTTGCCCGTCTGCCAGTGCTCCCAGTTTTGAGTCATCCACAAAGAGACTCAACCTATTCCTAACACCCCACACTATGTCCAAGACATAGGAATTGAACAGGAGTGGCCTCAGGACCGAACCCTGGGGGACCCCACTGATAATCCTCCTGGGGGAGGAAACTATCCCTCCAACCACCACTCACTGTATTCACCCCATAAGCCAGTTTTCCACCCACCTGAGCAACTGCCCCCCACCCCATCCTGCCCAGCTTTTAGTAGGCCGTTGAGGGGTACCGAATCGAACGCCTTACTGAAATCCAGATGGAGGACATCCACCAGCCTGTGTCAGTCCAGGGCACCTGTCACCCAGTCATAAAACTCCACCAGGTTAGTCTAGCATGACCTCCCTGGAACAAAACCATACTGCCTGTCATCCAGTGTCCCAACCTTTCCAGCTGCCCCCCCAGTCTCTCCTTGATAATGCCCTCCATAACCTTGCCTACCACAGACGTTAGACTAACGGGCCTATAATTCCCCATCTCCTCTCTGGAACCCCCTTGTGGATAGGCACCACAGGAGCCACCTTCCAATCTTGAGGCATCCACCCTGTCATCAGGGAGATGTTGAAGAGTGAAGCCAGCGGAGCTGCCAGCACATCCGCCAGTTCCTTCAGCACCCTTGGATGCAGCCCATCTGGCCCTGGCACCTTCTCAGTCTTTAGTGACTGGAGGGCCTCTCTCACCCTATCTGCTGTGATTTCGCTCTCCCATCCCCCCTCCTCATGCATCCTCTCCTCCCCTTCTAGATATGACCAATCCCCTGCCCTAGTCTCATCCAGTCCTTTGGTTTCCAACTGACCTCCTGGTTCAGTGGTCTCCTCTACCCTCCCATCAGGTTGGAAAGGTCCCCCACCTCCCCCGGTAGTGTGAAATCAATTCTTAAAATCCCAAAGCAGGCTAACAAAACACAGCATTAAACATACACTTTGAACTTGTGTTCTGTGATGAAATTATGCAGAACAAGTCTGCTTTTTGTAGTGGAGAACATATATTTAACATACCGTGCAATGCTGCTGGACTGCAGACAGTGGTGGTCTCCATAACCGTCGAGATTCCTTCTTGCTCTGACACATTTGGAGTTATCTACTGTTTTAAAAAAATATTCTGTAGTTGTTTTACTTGTTTTTCATTGCTGCAGGTCATTTTCAGTAGATCAGCAAATTGGCTTTGCAGTGGCAAAGATGTGTAAAATGTATTGCCCTCTGAATGATTATTTCACGTTTAAAATTTAAAAGGCTGTGTTATCCCACGTGTTTGTCTCCTGCTCCTTTGTTGGAAATGGCTCTTGAACTGCTTCTATCTCTCACAGCTTATCCAAGTTGCAAGCTGTTTTATAGTACCTGTGTAATAACTCACTAACTTAATTTACATGTGATGTCACTGTGACCAGAACCAGATGAATGGTTCCAAATGGACCCACTGAACGAAGGTTGTTTTTGGACAGGCAGTGTAGCATGCATTACATTAACTTATTATTTTGAAGAAAGATTTGCATTTTTGTTATTTTCTGAGTGGGTTTTATAAGCCAGATAGTAATGAAAATAAAAAGCTGGAGAAACACTATAAATCTTTTTTTTTTTTTTCTCAAAGCGCATGCAACACTTTTTATTGAAGGTTACACAGTGGACAGACTGTAACCTGTGAGATACAGTTTTATAGGGTAAAAAAAAAGTAATTTTGTTGAACAAAATTTATTTACAGTTGAAGGTGTTAGCTTCACAGTGATGTGTGAGTGGAAGTGATTAGGCAAAGACTCCATGTGTAAAACTACAAGCAAAATAGTGTGGGTCTAGATGTCACACTAAGACAGAAATAAAAGGCAACACTTTTTTTTATGTTTTTTTAATTAATATTACACACACACATTCCAAATTAGCTATAGCTGTCAGCAGTATTTCTTTCAATGGAAATGAGGGTTTTAAGACAAAAAGAAAAATATAATGTGATTTGTTTAACATTAACTTTAATGAACACTGGGAAATTCCATGGCCTAGCCTTAGCTGAGAATGACCTCTATACACCTTCTGTAACATTATATATTTGTACACCACCCATATAATCCATACCCCTGGATCACACCTGTAAAAGAGCCTCGGCTCTGTATGCCTTTTCTGGTTACCCCAACTTTACATAAGGAAATAAATAAAATCTAAAAAAATTTATATTTTATTTCATAAGGTGTTGCATGATGCAGTTAAATAGTGATGTATCATGAGGTGCTTTATAATTACTAAAAAAAAATTGGTTCTAGAAGATTTCATAGCCTCTTATTACCTGAGACTCCAGACAAAGGGTACATTTATATGCCAAAAGAGACTTGTAATTAATAACTCCCATTCAAGGTGCCCTATCAGAGCTGGTTTATGTGATTCACCCCAGATGCACACCACCACAGCTAAGAAATCTACCACCTAGCATTCGAATCTAAACGTACACCTATTGTTTTCTCTGCATAGCAGTCATCTGTCAGCCCCATACCTGGCAATGACCACAGACACAGTATCTGCGTCAATGTTTATTTTCTCCTGAAAAACAAACAAATACTGTATATACTGGCGGATAAGCTACCCCCAACTGTGGCTTTTTTTTTTTTTCAGTAAAACGTAGTGACTCATGTTTAAGCCAATAATTTTTTTATTACAGTAATATATATTCAACACATAACAGAAGAATTACCATATGTTGTCAATGTGTGTTGCGGCACCCCCTTGGCGATCCACAGTGTCTCCTTCTGCTCTCTCCTGATGATGTGCACTTCACCTAAACAACATGCAGTATGACAACTGGGGAGAGAAAGACAGAGCAGGAGCAACAGTAAGCGAGACGACACCCCGTTCATATCTGCAAATGCGACTTCAGTGCTACTATCTCTGAGTACTGACCAGGTTGTGATCTCTGTGCTGCTGCTTCCCTTACTTAACGAGAGAGAGCGAGAGCGAGATTCTCCCACAATGACAGGTACTCAGACCAGCAGTCCCAGCACTCATTCTGGCAAAGTTAACAGCAGGCTCATTCTGGCTCACACAGTAATTGGCGTTCTCAGTGACCTTCGTATAAGCAGAGACCCCTAATTATGATAATGCATTTTGGTATAAAATTCTCGGCTTATACATGGGTATATACAGTAGTCCTTTTAGTGCTGATGGTCTCAGCAACATTTGAAATGTTTCAGCTCCCTGACCATGCTCCACGACTGCACTTACACTGCTGATGCAGCTTGCAGACTGTTGAGCAGACCTGTCTTGCCTTTGGTTTACCTTGCTGTACACCCTCAAAATGCACCAACTCTACAGATAGGATTGTCATTTAATGACACTGAGCATAATACTTCCCCACATTGTGTATGGTATGTATTATCTGCGGCAAGAATGCATGTAGAAACCAGCATTTATCAATGCCGAATGTTGTCATGTTGGCATTGGTAGTGCAGGAGTTAGAAATGCATAATGGGAATGGCATTGAAGTATTGAACTGATGCCAACCCCACCCCCACTCTGCAGAGACTGACAGGTGCTGGGGTGTGCCTTTGGGTCATTGGACATAACGCTCATGCCATTTCACCTCATCTTACCCTGCAGACACCGACAATTGTCGTAGTTTGCCTTGGGGTCTTTGGACCTTATGCTCACCCCATTGCATAAGGAAATATGCTGAGATGGATGCAGTATAGGAGAATGGGGTGAACTTTAGGGCTGAAGACTCCAAGGTGCACCTCGATGCCTGTCACTTGCTGCAGGGTGGGGGTTGAATGGCGTGAGCATTACAGCTGATGATCCAAGTCACAATCCCAATGCCCGTCTGTCTCTACAGGGTGGGGCGTTATGGTTGGAAACCCTAACGCCCTGGGCATTTGTTGATATTTACACTCCAAATTTTCAACATGGGCTTTTTGCGACCCCCATCTCATGAACAGTGGCACTATCAGTTCATTAGCTGAAAGGTGATTTTGCATAGCGAATGCGCCCTTTGGTGCTGCAGGTGTGAAAACACATTTCGGACAGGATGTGAAAAATGACAGCTGTACTTTTCATGAGGAGGTGTAAAAAAAAAAAAATGGCAATGTTGAAAATCTGGAGTGACAATATGAAAAATTGGTGAAGTCACGAGCATGTGTGGAAACTGCACAATGCACGCTCATAACGCAGTCATTTTTTGGAATGTTTTCACCAAATTTGCAACATGGGCTTTTTGGGACCCCACCTCGTAAACAGTGGCACTATCATTTCATTAATTGGTCCCGAAAGGTGATTCTGTGCAGTGACCACAAAATCACCTTTCGGGACTGAGTAATGGGAAGACAGTGACACTGTTCATGAGGTGGGGTCCCAAAAACCCCATGTTAAAAAAAAAAAAAAAATCTGGTACCAAAATTCCCCAAAATGGCTGAGATATCCACCTAAGTTGAAACCCCCCCCATTACCCACCATTATATAGCTTACTGCATTTTGTTCAGTTCCCTGTCGGCTTTTGAAGCGTTCAGATGTATTCCCACTCCACAGAAGATGGCAGTGCTGGCCATCTGGAGGTAAGTATAGGGTGAGGGTAGGGGTGTGGGGAGGTGGGGTGTGCAGAGGGTGGGTGCTGGTTGTGGGAGGGGGCATGGACGGGATGATGAGGGATTTTTTTTTTTTACCGGTCAAAAACAAACAAAAAAATGGACTTTGGAGGATGGTTTTCTTTATTTACAGGTAGGAAAAATTATTTGTGCCATGAGTTTGGAGGGGTCATGATGCTGAGGGGGATTGGGCACTCCCATCAGCAAACAAATTGAACTGGGGGAAACATGTCAACATGGGGATTGGGCATCCCCGATGTTGGCTTTTTGTGTGGAATGCATGGTGGTGGCAGGAGCCACCATATTTATTGGAATGTTTCACCACGAAAGGCACATAACAGAGTCTTGTCATCTGATGCTCCAATGAGGAAACTACGCCTCATTGGAGTGGCAGATTTCTTTCAGCTCCATGGCTCTTTGAAACTGCTGTCATCACCAGCATGCTCACTGATTGGCCACTGAGGGACGCACCCACTAAAGCGTTCCCTGCATTCGTCAACACTGACACATCTCTGAATGTGCTACTACCACAAGATGTTGCCTGTGCACATGCAAGACAACATAAAAAATGGATAGACTGGGGTTATCAGAAAACCTCTATCAGCTGTCACATTTTTTTTTTTGTCTGACACATAACAAATAATGTTTTGCTCCACTCCTACACAGTAAGCCAGACATGATTAAGTTACAAGGCACCTTTATTGCATAGTCCATCTCCAAGAATTGAGTAATGTGGGCAACAGTACAATTAATGCCTCAATAATCATAACCTGATTCCTTATTCAACTGACAGTGTAACACCAAGGCAAACACCTATGTCACATGTACAGCAGTATAATTGACACCACAAGGAACATAACATTGTTTCTGAATTTGAAGTCACCCCATCTAGATCAACATTCATCAGAGCAGTAGTGTACAGACTGGCTGGTAACACAGTATTGTATCAGAACACAGCCAAATTCTTGAAGACCTACTGACGTACTCCAGGAATGCAACTATAACCTGGGAGTTGGCTGTCTGAGGAGTTTAAATCCTATTTCAGAATGGTTTATTGCTGAACATAATGTAGTTTTCATGCCCATATCTTAACTATTTTTTTTCATTTAGTATTCAGAAATAACCTTTGAGCCAATGCTCTTTTACAAAGGTTCCACATCATGAGACAGAGTACACACATACAATAAAGATACAGAGACACTGGAGACACTATACATCACATTGACATTATCTTGAGTTGTTTTTAATATTGTTAGAGTGCAGCGGTACAAGAGGCTCAGCAGGGGGCAAGGTAGGTCAGGATTAGGGGGTGAGGAAAGAGAAAGCAGGCACAGAGGCAACAGCGGAGATCAGGGGAAGTTGATGTCCCTTCCTGGGATGAAGGGAGAGAATGGAGGAGTGAAAGAAGGGGAAGGGAAACAGGAGCTGCCCTTGGTAGTGATTCAGAGTCATTGTCAAGGCATATGGAGTAAAGAGGGCTGGCGTGCATAGTGAAAAAGGATGAAGAGGGCTAGGAGTGGTAGCTAAGGGCCGGTAGCGGCTCTTCAGGGGTGGGGTGGCAGGAAGTCGAGTGGCAGAACAGTACTGCAGCCCCACTCCTGTGAAAAATATTCTTTGAAATTCATTATTTTCCCCTTTGCAGCCTGTACTGCCCCTCTTCCTTACTCTCCTCCATTTCCCATCACCCCTCATCTCTGGGACTTACCCAGTCCAGTCCATTTCAGTGCCCCACAGAATATGCCAGAGTCATTGCCTCCCTTGTCCTCAATACTGTACCATGGGTGATGTTGGGCTTGAATGCTGATCAGGGGTAACCCAGTGGATGAGTGCAAAGCCTGCAAGAAGAGGCAGGCATCATCCTGCCGACTGGGTGGTTTTTGCGTTTTATATCAGAGGCCATTGGACGCTCTGTAATAAAGTTGTCATGATGAATGCATGGACATGTGGAGGCTTTATGTAGTGAACATCTTCCCACCCAGAACTACTGCTCCTGCCTGTGCCACCACCTACGGTCACCTACGTGGCATTATTGTGCCAGAGCAAGCCACCTTCCCTTCCCAGAGGAAGACGGTGTCCATTGGGATGCTCAATCCTTCCACACCCCACCCTGTCCCAGAGTAGCCCTGACTTGTTCCTGAACTCGGGTAGCTGTCATGATGGCAGTTGGGTTATGGGTGACTCTGCATTGCACACTAGCACGTCAGCTAAAAAGATTTTGGACAATGCAAAGTAGGGAAAGCTACTGCTGGCACACTATATGTAGATTACTGGAATGGGGGGGGTCTCCATAAACACATAATATCTTTGCTTGCAGTTATACATGTATTGTGCTGTAATACGTATTTGCCCCTTACATGCATAACTGCAAGCAAAGATACTAGGTGTATGTTGGGACAGCCAGACTACCACAGTTCCACTAATCTCTACAGAGAGTGACTGCAGCCACACTTCCTACATTTTATCATCCCAAAGCTGTTCTTAGGGTTGGGGATAAAGTGTTTTGTCGCTCGTCTTGTGCACTGAATTAACAAGTAGGTCATTAAAATGTAAGCAGTTCTTTGAATCTTTAACCAAATAATTCTCAAATGGGCTATCCTAACTCCTCTGTTAGGCCAATCCTTGGTATGAGTTGCCCATCCTAGACTGCATGTCATGTCAGCAGCTCTTTTACTACATACACTGTACTGAAACTTCAATGAGCATAACTTAAAAATGGACCTCTCCTGGTGAGGGTGAAAAAACTAATGTTAAACCCTGTGGGGTCAAAAAGCTCCAGGAGAAAACAAACCTGTGACTAAAACATTTAATGCATGAGCAAGTTTGTCCTAGCTACAGAGTGCTCAGCTACACTAGGTAAAAACTCATGCCAACTATCCCACAGAGAGTGATAGCATTGCACTCCATGCATAGTGGATCTCCGTGACACAAAACACTTCAATTTCTCCATTGCTACATCTGTCAGAAAAGCAATGTTTAGTGCCACTGTTTAGTACACCAGGCAGTGATTTAGAGACATGCACACTTATTGCATGACCCACACGATAAGGGTCAAGAGGCAGTATAGGTTAATCATTTTGCACACTGCCCTTCGAACCTTATAATCCTTGGCATAACTGTTCCTGACAGTCTCATTTCTACCTGACATGCCTCATTCAGCAGTGATACATGACCACCAGATTGGCTGCTGCATCCCCCCCCAAATGGTACGAGTGCAAGATAACCTTCATTCTTGAGTACCCTATTTATTCAGCTTGGGCACAATTGAGTCCTTAACTGCTGTTTAGCTGAGTTGCTTAATGCATGAGACTAACCTTTGCAGTTGCTGGTATTTTTAAAGATTTGCTGGAAATAACTTCCATAGAGTTCACTTGTACATCTGCTAGAGTGAGATACCTTGTAATATGCCCAACGGGACAGGCGGCTGCACCTACTTAAGGTGTAACCTAAACAACCTCATCCCCTTGTCTAAGCTGGTCAGTTTTACTATGAGGAATATTCACTGTTATGAGTTCAGTTTCAAAGGAGCAATCCTGCAAGCTCATGTTGAACAATTTGGTGACCCTCCAGAAACCAGAAAATTACCACAGACTCATACAAACATCCATAACTGTGACCACGCCTGAACTACCTTTTTATATAGAACATATGTGCTTCAGTGTTTCTTCTGCTGTCATCAGTGCACGAGTCTGCCCAGTTGCCTCCTTTCACCTTCTAGAATGCTAGTAATGATAGAGTTAGCTGTGTGATCCGGGAACCACAAAACAGTATGGAATCAACAAATAGTGCACAAACCAGTCTTTATAACATAGACACTAGTAACAATTTTTATTAATTGCACAAAGTAGAGGGTGAAATCAGAAGGCACTGCATTTAAGGAGCTCCAGTTCTTCTGTTCATGATACATTTTTACTGTCCATTCAAAGAAACGCTATGTTAAAGAAATTTTGATGGATCCCTGGAACTGACGACAATGGCAATAATGTCTGGAACTTGTGTTGTAATAAGCTGTAGCGCTTCATCTGTATGACACCTGATCTCTGACCATACTGATGCTGAACTGCCATCCTTGTTAATTCCTACAAGTAAAGACATTATCAACATGTGTAAACAGGAAATTGACAAGTTTATTTCAGAATAAACCCAGTCTGCACTTTGTTGAATTGCCACCTTGTTAACGAAACATGTACATGATGTATTTTATCTCTACTCTGAACTGTTGGCACAACCCAGTAATCCACAGCATCATTTCCCCAGACCAATAGTGTATATAAGAATTAAGCACCATCCAGCAGGCACAACCCTCTTCTGGCGTGCAACACATTCTGATGCTTGTTGGTTACTTGCTGACAGAATGCTAGAGCAGTAGGAGCAGCATTCAATGAACAGAGTACAGAACCAGGGCCCACCAGTGGGCAGCACTGTTCTGCCACTGACTTTCAAGGCCAGTAATCTGAAATACAGCTCTGTGCTGTCGCACACTTTGCTGCACCAACTACTTTTTGTGATCATCCCCGTCACCTGGGAGAACCCCACAGTCAACAATATTCAAAGTCAAATGGACTCCATTTGTATCGAGAACCATCCCAGACCCTACTTATATCAATAAAAGAATAAGTAATGTAGCCTCTGAGATATGTTGCGAAAGTCTGAGAAGGTTTTCTCTCTGGTTGCACAACGCAGTTATTGTCTGTCCATCACTTTAGCATAATTCCATCTATTGCATCAGAGCCCTGATGCAAAAATCGCTCTGTTAATTGCAGATACTGCCTGCTGTACAGGCCAACAAATCTAAGTACTGTATGCTGATCCACACATGCAATACAACCTAAAAGAATATGAATCTAGTAATTTGCTGCAGCACTGCTTTTCAATTAATCCCTTTCCACCATCCCTGCCCTCCTTCCCTCATCCTTCAGTACCAAGCCACTTATTTGTTACCATTTTGTATTTTTTGCTATCAGAAAATTCCCCAAGGGTATGTGTTTAAAAAAAAAAAAAAAAAAAAAAAATACAGAACAATAGAAATTATGTGGGAGGTGAATGAGGGAATAGGGGTTTGGGAAGGCAAAGGTGAAAATATGGAATTGAAAATGCATGTTGGCAAGGGATTTTGTAGGCTGTGTGGCCACTATCATAATTTGTGAAATAAATTCCAGGATATACAGTAGTTGCCCGTATGGAATAGGCTGACTTGAAGACTGAGGCCTTTACAGACTAATGTTGCAGTCAGAACCTTGACTAATGTTGCAATTAGAACCATGACTGAGACATAGCCATACCATGAAACACTTTGCTTCGGAAGGACAGAGGAGGGAAGAAAGGGGGAAGAGCTGCATTTTACATGATGGATAGTATAACAGCAACAATTGCATGGAACACTGGGAGAGGCAGAGGAACTCGGGGTCACCCTAGAAACTGTGAAGGGAGCCGCTGTTTGCACTGGTATGATCCACAGACATGGATAAGGTTCTTTTGGAAGCCATTTAAATTATGGCTTATAAGGGGTAGGTGCTGCTGGTTATGGACTTCACTCTGGATGTCAATTGGAGCATCCCAGCAGCTGCCACTAGGAGCAGGGACATAGTAGACTCTCAGCATGTGGCATTTCTCAGGCAACTAGCTAATGAGCCCACTCATCTGGGAGCAATAGTGGACATTTTACTCACCAATGGGGACAGTGCTGCAGAAGCCATGGTGGGAGCCACCTTGGGACCAGCAGCCACCAGATGGTGTGGTTTAGTATAAGAACCATGGCACACCACAAAACGGTGAGTTTACACCACTTCTGGAGGGCCAGTTTTGCATAGATGGGGGAATGCTTTAGATGCCCTGATGTGTGGGATTACCTCTTTGGGGGGGTTTACTGTGCTCTAATAAAAGAGGGTAAAAGGAAAGCAACAATCTTCTGCATTAGGCACGTAAGTAAAAGCAAGATAAAAGAGGCCTCCATGCTTCTGAAATGGTGTGCCTGAAATGGTAATTGAAAACAGCATTTGGGAGTTATAAAGAGATACAGAGGAATGGGGTAGGTTGGCACATCAGTAGAAGCTGGGGGGGGGCAGGAAAATCGTTGGTGGTGGATGCATGGAACAGCCTTATAGTGGAGGTGTTGAGGGGGGAATAAACCTCAGTGGGATTCAAAAAGGCATTAGATACACACAAGTGAACCATAGCTGTAGCTTAAGGGAGGGTGAGGACAGATCAAGTAGGGTGTGCCATGTTACAGTAAATAAGGAAAAGAGGCAGATTGGGTGGGCCAAGCGATCCTTATGTACCACTAAATGTGTTTCCATGCTGCCTGTTTGCTAGGCAAATCTGATCTTGCATTCATGTCTCATAGCACCCACTATGGAAATACACAAATACCATGCCACAGCCCAAACTGCTCAGTACCATGCATCTCCGATACCATACTACCCTTCCTTGCCATGGAAACTACATTCTTATTTTCTGTGTAAACCATTTCACTTGTTCAGCAGATATTCTCAGTAGCCTTCAGCTCTCTGCAAGTTGAACTGTTACAGACTTCTATCTGGGACCACATCCCATGTGACACAGAATCCGCTACCGTGACTATGAAACCTGCACAGCTTGTCCCCAAGGTGTTTGTGTAAACCATGCTCGAGTGGCCATTGTTGCTTCTAAACAATTTTTGTCAAGCTTGCTGTTTTCTAACACAATGTTTAGTTCATCAATTGCCGTATTACACACACCTTTGTGAGAAAACCAGTTTTTTTTTTGGTATTCTAATTAGCAATACATACACATCCTCAGCTGCACTATTTCCATGCATACAATAACAATGGAAGCAATCTTTCCAGCAAATCTGGCCAGTGTCCTCACAGGCATCTGACAGACTCATGAATTGGCCTGCCTTATGCAGTGTGTGGCTGTGTCCGCCAGACTAATTATCCTGACATCTGCTGTGTCCATCAGATCAGTAGCTGTATTAAAAGTGACACCCAGCCAAGTGTTTACTTTTCCAGGACCTGGAAACCATTCTCCTAGCAAGGGAGAATAAAAAACATTAATGATTTTGTGATACTTGCCCAAGGGAGTCTGATAGCCTCTACTGAGTAAGATCATCCACCGATGCCATCTTTCAGATACAGAGAGACTTCCTTATCTTCTCCTCTCCAGTTACCTACCATGACTCTCGTTACTTTTCTATGACAATTGAATGGACCTGTGGAAAGCAAGAATGGTAACTCATGAAAAACAAACACTAAGTTGATTCTGTAGGACTAGGGTTACCACCTTTTCAGAAGCCCAAAGTGGGACAAAATGCGTGACCTGGCCATTGGCAGCCAACTGCGCGTGCCATGGGTCCACGGCGTTCTTACTACACAGGGTACCAATCAGGATATTTGGGATGCTTTGTCATGTGCCACTGCCCACCCCATGTATGCCTTGACTCAACATTCTTTGCATGTTCACCCATGGAACAACATTAACATTGTCTGTGTTCAGAACCTTTGGTAAGTTGAAATCAGGAAATAGACAAATGCAACACTGCAAAAAATGCACTTTTTATTACAAAAAAAAGAAGAAATAGTAAAGCAACAAGTCAATTTTCAAGCAGCAAGGACATTTTCAAGCAAATAAAAAGCAGATATTCACCCCTTTCAAAACTGCTCCACCTCTTTCTCACTCAAACAGCTCTACACCTCATTTCCTAGCTTTGAAATTATACTTGGCATTCGATTTAACAGCCTGCAAAAGGGATCTGTTCCACATAATGTTTGAATGGAATTCGCCACATTTAATTCGGTAGTTTATTGTGACCATAAGTTCGACTTTTATCAATTCCACCCTGCAACGATTTCTTACATCGGTCCACTTGTTCTTTAGGAGAGAACTCTCTCAGCAAAAGCATTTGAAGGTGGGATGCTCTTGATACGTGCAATTACTGGATACAGAGCAGGCAGCTCTGGTGCATCTGAACAAATCTTTTGCCACTTTTCTGCAGGTGCTAGGTCCAGTCTACACAAATCTGGCATAAGGGGCCTGAAGACTGAATAGTCTTGGAAGAGTTTGTCTGCATCTATGGATTCCAGCAGAGAAAAGGCAGCAACAACATTCAATAAATCGTCAAAGGCAAAGGGTTCCTTCAAAGACAGCATAGAAATTTTCATTAGGTTGTTGTCATCACTGAAGTCAAACCACTGCTCCAAGTATTTGACAGCAGTTTCAAGGAAAAGGATAAAATCTGTCTCAAACTTTTTACAGGAGACAGTATCCATATCCCTCATGAATGCTCAAAGCTTTCCCCCAAAAAACTTGTCTGCTGCTCGGGCTTCAAGTTTTTGTCTAAGTGAGGCCATCACCGCAAATGTTTCCATAGCTGTCAGTTGTGATCTTTCTAGGGTGGCTATATGTTCATTGAAATCAACCAGAACAGCACTAAGGAAATACAGGTAGCACTGTGGCAGTGTCAGAAGTGTGCCCTCTCCATGTTCATTGTTAGCAAAGTATTGCCAGGTCTGTCTAGGTGTATCCTCTCCTTGTGACAGGAAATAGGACTGCAGTGCAGCAAGATTTCTTACTATTCTGTCAATTGCTGGCAGCAATGACAGCCATCTGGTTGGTACATGCCTCAGAAGGGACTTGTAATCCATGCCACAAAATTCAAAAAACTCTCTTAAATCTCTTGTTCTTGTGGCAGACCCTGAAAAATGGCTAAACATTTTTAGGACGAACACCTCCACATCATATGTCAGTTTTGCTGCTGCCTTCTTTGCAGCATTGTGAAGTATGTGAGCAGGGCAGTTTGCTTTTTGAAGTGATGGGCAGTTCTCTTTCAGTCTAGTATACACACCTGACCGCTTCCCATAGTTCACACTGGCATTGTCAGCACCATATACCAACACAGAGGCCCATGGCAAGGAATGACTTTGCAAAATAGATGAAATCTGCTCAGTTATGGCTTGAACAGATTCATCTGGGTCTTCATAGAAGTCCAGGAGAGCATTAACCACACCTTCTTCCTTTTTGAAATACCTTACTACCAGTGGAAATAGTTTTATGCTGCCCTTGTTGGATGCATCGGATGCTATTGAAAAGGACACCCCTAGAGTTTGCAAGTCTTTCAGAAGGCATTCCAGAGAATGTGGTCCCAGAACATTCTCTACAATGGCTTCAGCCTTTGTTCTGCCACAGGCAAGTTTTTTGGCAGTCTCAGAGTCCCCATACAGCTGACTGGCCAGCTTCAGCCCACAGTCCAAGGAATTGTAAGACATGTTGTGCTGCACTGCATGGAACACCTCAGCCGCTTCTGCTGCAGTAACCTTCAGCTCCGTTCCATCCACATTAGTAGTTCTGGTCCACTTTGTCATCAGATGGCTGTGTTTGGCTTGCTGAATTGCCATCTTGTGTTGATCGTTGCTCTCATGTCTTGTTAGATCATTTTGTCCACCATGTGACACCAGAATTTCTTGCCTACAGTATCTGCAGGAGGCTTTAATGTCACTGCACTTGTCAGCCCAGTTGAACTCAGTCTTCCACACGTCTTGCCACTTGCAGAGTCTCTTACTGTTTGAGGATGCAGTCACTGCAGATCGCTTCATTCTTTGAGCCCCGGTACTTTCCTGCACATTTTGACATAAATGTTGCAATATGCTTTTAGTAGATAATCAACACACATTAACTGTTGCAATATGAATCTTATCTTCAGTGGAGAAACTATAACATGTGTGCCAATCATTGTCTGAAAGCACAGTGTAACTTCGCCTTACATGGCAGCCAGACAAAGCACCAGAAGAGACAAGCCAGCCATTATGGCTACAGGTTATATGACAAATACAGCACCACAACAGGAATGGAGGCAGTTAATAGCATGGAATCTCATTATTTTATGGGCCTTGGAAAGTTGGCCCTTGTGTTGGAAGCATAATGCAACAAACACACTGCCAAACAAAGTTAGACCCACTGACTGAAAAGAATGACTAAACAGGGTTTCCAACTGACTAATTAATTACAAATGACATGTGTCTAGAGCAATGTACATCCAGCAAGCCTTGGTTTGAATGATCCAGTTAGCAAAATAAACATAACAGCGATGCTCCGTAAAAGCTCAATGACAGACAGCGAAACAAACCCCACCAAATTCTAACTGGAGCCACAGCCACCACCACAACTACGATACTAAAAAGGTGTGGGCCAAACATTTTGAACACTTAAACAGACCTTGTGATGGTCAGAGTCACTTTTGTCATTGGGTAAAACTGTCTCCGCTCAAGGAAACACCCAAAGAGATCTATTCACACAAGGCTACACATGCCATGTTCCATGGAAATCAGCTGGATGGCTGCCTCTGCCATAAAAAAAGTGTGAATTGTAACAGCAATAAAAAAAATCTAAAACAATAAAATAAAGCTAATGAATGTGCTGTGTAAGCTTATTCACAAACTGTTATTCACCATAATATTTTACCAGAAAATCAGGCCTGTCGGCGTCTTTTCAAAATATTTTCATTTGGCATCATATAATTTAAATATGGGTAAGCGTATGGTATCTGGATGAGTGTGGGTGGGCACACGTGGGCTCCAACAAACTTGAGATGCAAAAAGAAACCGTAGCTTTGCGTTAATCTATCTCAGGTATCTGTGGCAAGACTCTGTTAGCTCCGGTCTATATAACGACAGATCACTGAAATATATTAGCACACATTACAGTTCTGTTTTTCAGCACCCAGGCTAGTCAACTTGTTTTATCTGCAGTATGTGAATGAGTAATTTTCCCCTGGCATGCATGCTGTCACAATGACTCATTATAATTCCAGTAGCGGACATGCCAAGAAACACAAAAGCAGGCTAAGCAAGCAGTATATCATAATAGATAAAGGCTAGCATGTTGGCAGGCACCACGTGCCACTTTTTTACATTCATGACATTATCCAATATGACACTGGGAACTGGAACAAATAGCAGTGTTCAGTATGACAAGTTTGACAGCTGACACCGATTACAGACACCGAGCCACGCTGACATTCCCATTAGAGAAGCATGCAAGAGAAGGGGCCAGCCTTTCCCCAATAATTATGTTCTAAATTATTGTAAAGAAATTACCTCTGCCTGCCCAGAGACAACTACATGGCACATAAATGGTCACAGTTTGTCTTGGCTAGCCCCTAAATATATTTGTCACACAAGACAAGACAACTGCAGCAGGGGAAAATCAATCGCATCTATGGCTGTCATGATAACAGTTAAGAAGGCTGTAAAAGCAAACCAGTTTTTCTGCTAGGAGGGAGCACGAATTGTGCATGGCCTTTGCCCATTGCCCACTAACTTCACTATAATTTTCTACGACCTACCAGGCACCAGGGGAAAATCAATGCTATATCGATTGCCATGCACAGGGGTTGAAATTACTGTAACTTTTGTAGTCACTAGCCAGCAAGGCTAGTGACTGTGAAAATTTACCAGCACCACAGATATTTCCAATGGTCCTGATGGTGTACATACTGAAGTGTTGCCTTCTCCAGTACAAGCCAGCAGGGCTATGAAAATCTTACTTGCCCGACACAAAAATCTACCAGCATTTTGACTAGCGGGCCGGTACCAATTATTCATAAGCCCAGCGTTTTGCAAAAATTGTCTGGTTTGGTTTGACAGTTATAGCACGATTACAGATTTATGTCTTGAAAACGTTTCTACACTGCAGAATAAGAAACTGGCCTCAAACAACTGCTTCAATAACACAAATGACAAAAAAAAAGTAACAAATTTTATGAATTCTGCCTAGTACAATCACATTCCCCTCTGAATTCCCTGACTACACACATCACATACCATTTTATTTTACTAGAACGGTGAAAAAAATGCTGGCTAGGCTAGAAGCCCACATACCTGGCTTATTGCAGCAGAATTCACTCCTTAGGTGGCAGGTATGCTTGCACTTCTCAACGACCTCCTCTTGACCTCTCCGGTAGCAGTAGTTCAGACTGGGAGGGACTGACAGGCAAACAAGGAAGGCTGATCATGAAGCTCTGACTGCCCCCTAATTAACCACAAGTGACAGTGACTACAGCTCTTTTATTGTGAAATTGTCCTCTTGATGGTGACCCTGGTGACTAGTGTGACCAGACCCAGCCAGCAAAGTCAAGGAAAAGAACAGTCTGCAGGCTCCACAGCAAATAAAGACCTCTCCAGTCCTTCCTTCCTCCCTCTTCAGTTGTTGGAGACAAATTCAATCCGCTTTTTCTGACGGTCCTGGCCACTTGGCGATCAGCGATGTAAACAGAGATCCCTCCTTGCTGTGCTGTGAGCCTGTTGTGACTGCTGCTGTACTCACCACCCCTTCCTTCGGTCAAAATTCTCTCTCTCTCTCGACTCGAGTCTCTGCACTCCAGAATGAATCAGCGCTCTTTCACCTCTCCGAGTCGACCATCAAAACTGGCACAAGCAGAAAGGAAACTAGCTCCTAATCCCTAAGTCCCACTGGAGACTCTGGCATTTAAACATGCTGCCAGTGGATAACCACACCCCCAGATGACTCGTCATCCATTCTGCTGCAGCAGTCATCGGAGGAGCCGACCTGACTGAGAACCCTGGGGGCGGGGACAACAAAGAAACCCCAACTCACTGACTGGCTGACTGCAGTCTGCATGCCATGATGCCACTCTGTGCAGAGTCGGACCTGATTGGGAGAAGACAAGTGCTGCAGTGCTACCTCCCAACCCCCCGGCCCCTCCCACACCAAAGCCCGCGAAACCACAGCAGGCTAACAAAGGTCTCAGAGCTGAGACCTGAGAGGCATTAATACTTGATCGCAGGTTAGCGTTACAGTCACAGTCGCCGCCACCTCCTGCCCCCCGGCCTGCCCATGACCAGATGCAGCCGCCTGCTGGCTGTAGGGATGATTGATCCCTGGGGATAACGCTACACTGCTGGTGCAACTAGACTGAGTGAGACAGACTCGGAGAGAGGACATGCTGTGCATCCAATTCCAGATTCCAGGTGGGGGGGTTGTGGTAAAATGTGCAAAGTGGGACATTTGGCATCCCACGGGGGGGGGAGATGGAACAGGACCTCTGAAACCGGGACTGTCCCGAGGGAAATGGGACGGGTGGCAACCATATGTAGGACCCTGTGAAACACAGATATTACTGGTGTTGAGACAAGTTACATATGACGATACACACAATGAATGTCTACACTGAAAAAACAGTCCCCTGGTTGAAAACTCTGTTTATGCTCTTCCATCCTACAGTCTGAAACATGACATAAAAAGAAGCAGATTAATGTCTTCATCTGGAATAAGTTTTATCATACCATTCTTTTCTGAGGCCCTGGCAATGGATTACCAAGATGTAGGCTGCTGGCCAATGGACGCATACAGCCTCTGTTCGGGAACCTTGCGAATACAATAAATTGTAAAACTAACTTAGCATTCACTAAGGCAGAAACATGATTTGTCATTATAGAATTTGTTTGTAGTATCAGAGTCTTGTAGAGTTTGTAGAGTCTTCGGTTAGAGGTGAATGGGGACAGAAGCTTCTAGCTGGATGCTGTGAGGAAGTAGACTTGAAAGATTTTCTTAGCTGGTAGTGCTTGGAGGTGCAGTGAGGGGCAGTCACAGGGCTGATACACTCTCATGAGAGTCCGTGTAGGCCCTATCCCATCCTCCCCACCCTCCCTCCCAGAGCTAGGCTGATTTATAGGGGAACACCTGTCCTGTATTTGAAGGAAAGGCTTCAGGTGCAGCTCTTGTAGTTCTAGCCACTGGGGACTGGGTTTAAGGGCTGAGAGAGAGGAGTATAGGGAATTCTACACTTCCCCTATAAGTTTACCGTGTAGTACTGCACTTAGTAACGGGGGTACCTGTTTACTGTGGGAGTGTATCTAGGATTAGTGGGTGACCTGATTAGTGGGTAGGGGTGTATCTTGGACTAGTGGGGAACCTGGTAGTTCACCCAAGGAAACCTATTTGGAGGGGGATGGGACCACACGTCCTTAGGGCCGACATCTTTGGGAGGGTGGTGGGGTGCACAAGGTGTGGGGCGGCCATGATACTGGACTGGTCTTGGAAGTTCGGTGGTTGCCCAGTGTGCTACCAGCTGGCACAGCTTAGGGAGGAGGTTGAGGGGATTAGGAAACAGCTGTAGGGAGGGGGGAGGTATGGTTGAGGAATAGGGCAGGGGCTCTTCCACAGGGTTGCACCAAGCACTAGGGGTGGGAGCATAGGGAGAGGAGTGCAGGAGAGTACTCTAGGATCACATAGGGACCCTGACAGAGGGGGCCCAAAAGGAGAACACTACCAAGGAAGCAGGCAGGTATCTGGGGACCCTCACAGCGAGGGGCAAAAGGGAGGACATTCTCAGGGAAGTAGGCAGATGGCTGGGGCAGGACAGAAGGAAACAAGGGGGGGAGGTGGATCAGACCTTAAGCTCAGTAACCGCTTCAATTCTCTTCTTCTGCTTGAGGATGAGGGGGTGATGAAGCCATAACAGGGGTGGTTGGAGATGGAAAGGGAGTGGAGGGTAGGAGGAAGGGGCCGGATAGCAGGAAGAACAGGGGGGAACTTGGAACGTGGGAAAATGGGGGAAGCGGTGGATCAGAGCAGGAGAAGGAGGGGGTTGAGAGAGGAAAGTGCAAGGAGAAGGACCAGCTGGGAGGAAAGGGCAAGGAGAGGGACCAGAAGTACAAGGAGGATACAGTAAAGGCAGCTGAGGGTTTATGCCAGGGGAGCACGTCAGGCAAGGAGGGGCTGAACGGAGATGGGAAGGAAGGGAGGATGAGCCAGACAAGTTTAGCAGATGGGGGAAGAACCAGTCATGAGCAGCGACGGGGGATAGTGGGGTACAAAAGGATACTCTGGAGAAGGAGAAGCATAAGATCAGAGGGGAAGGGGTGGCGGGGGCACTCAGATGGGGGAGGAACAAGGAGCGGCTGGGGGAGGGGCCAGTAGAAAGGATGAGGGACATGGAAGGGGGGGGAAATGGAGGAAAAGGGGTGGTCAGAGTGATCCTGTTGGGTGATTCCATGATCAGGGGTATCAACTGGGATAGGCGGGGGAAGCTTGCTTGGTTAGAACAAAATGCTTCCCTGGACTAACAGTGCACAGGGCCAAGCATGAGGTATATCAGTTGGCAAAGGATTGTGGAGGTTCCCCGGATACACTGGTCCCCCTGGGTACCAATGACATTGAAGGAAACAGTGAGCTAGAGATAGCAGGCAAGGTTCAGGGAGCTTGCCAGGGTTTGTCATGACATAGGATGTGCGATATCCTTCTCAGAAATCCTGCCGGTGCCAAGGGCTAGTGGGGAACACAAGAGAAAGATTAGGGAGATAAACCAGTGGCTCAGGGAGTGGTGTGGGGCCAGAGAGTATGGGTTGATGGAGGATTGGGGGGAGACCTGGAGGATAAGGGGCTATATGCTGAGATAGGCTCCATCTCAATTTGGAGGGAGGAAATCCTTAAGTTGAAAATAGGGTTTGTTGGTGAAAGGTGGGGTTTAAACTTGTGAAGGGGAGGGATGGGAGAGGAGGCTGTCGGGGGGGGTCTGATAAAGGAGGGAATTGGTCTCCACCCTCCCGGGGAGCTGGAGGAGTGTGGGAAAAGGCCGACTGGTAAGGTGCTGACCTGGGGAAGACAGAATCCCCATGGGAACACGAGCAGGGAAAATGGAAGTATAGGGAAAGGGTGGAAAGTAGTTCTGCTAAATGCCAGGAGCTTGGGCAATAAAATGCCTGAGCTCCAAGTGATGCTAACTGAGGGAGAGGTGGATGTGGCAGCGGTCACTGAGACCTGGGCCACCGCAGGACACGACTGGGACCTGAACCTGGAAGGTTACACTATGTTCAGGAAGCTGAGGGGGGAGGGAAGGGGAGGAGGGATAGCAATAATAGTCAAAAACTGCATTGGCATAGGAGGAGTGGAGGAGGCGGAGGGAATTGTGGAGGCGATTTGGGTCACCTTGATAACAAATGGGGGCAAGAGAGTAAAAATAGGAGTGATGCAGAGACTCCCTGTGCTGGCAGAGGAGCTGGAGGAGAGTCTGGTGGCAGGTGTTGGGAGACACTGCAAATTGGGCAGGGGAAGGGTGGTGGTGTTGGGGGACTTAAACATGCCAGGAACAGACTGGGAAACTATGACATCCTCGGTGGCCGGGGAACAGAGGTTGTTGGATGTCTTTCAGGATACGTACCTAACTCAGCAGGTGGGGGAACCAACCAGGGAGGCGCAGATACTGGATGTGGTCCTGGCTGACAGTGACCAGATTGGGAGCCTGGAGGTAAGGGACCTGTTGGCAGGGAGCAACCATGCCACGGTCTGGTTCTGCCTGGACCTAGGAGGGGTGGAAGGCTGCACAAAGACAGAGGTAACCGACTTCAGGGGGGTGGATTTCAAAGAAATGGGAAGAATCCTTAAGAAGCATTTGATGGGATTGGGCCATACATGGACGCTGACAGTAGCTGGGAAATCATCAGGAGGGGGGCTGCAGGATGCTACCAGCACCTGTACAAGAGTAAGATGAAAATGTGGTAGGGCCTGTAAACCCTGCAGGTGGACCAGGGAGGTTCAGGAGGTGTGAGGGGAAAGAAGGCAGCTTATAGGCACTTCAAGTGCTCAAGGAGTGAAAGGGATAGAGGGGAGTATGAGCTGATGGCCAGAAGGAACACTAGGGTGGTAAAGGCAGCTAAGGCAAGGAAGGAGCAGAACCTGGCCAGGGAAATTAGGAGAGGGGAATAAGGGGTTCTTTAGATACACTGGGGAAAAACAAAGGGTGAAGGGTCAGAATAGCAGGATTAAAACAGGGGAAGGGAAGGGCACAAGTTCCAGGGGAGCAGGCTGAGGTACTAAATGAGTACTTCTCCTCAGTTTTCACCAAGGAAAATGGGGCTGCATCATGCATTGGAGGAGATGGTGAAACTGAGGGGGGGGGACCCTTGCCGATCGTTGGGTCTGGGGAGAGGATGGGCCATCACTGGCAGAAAGGGGGAAGGCAAGGCAGGGGACGAGATAGCGGAGGTGGAAATCACGGCAGAGAGAGTGAGGGAAGCTCTCAGGTCCCTTAAGACAGAGAAAGCACCAGGGCCAGATAAATTAAATCCCAGAGTGCTGAAGGAACTGGTGGATGTCCTGGCGAAGCCCCTGATGGAGCTTTTCAGCATCTCTCTGAGGACAGGGTGGGTGCCCCAGGACTGGAAGGTGGCGCATATAGTGCCTATCCACAAGGGGGGATCAAGGGAGGTGGTAGGGAACTACAGGCCCATCAGCCTGACATCAGTGGTGGGCAAGGTGATGGAGGGCATTGTCAAGGAGAGGCTGGGGGGACCTGGAAAAGTTGGGGTGCCTGGATGATGGACAGCATGGATTTGTCCCAGGGAAATTGTGTCAGACAAACCTTGTGGAGTTCTATGACTGGGTGACGAGAGCCTTGGACCTGGGTAGACCAGTGGACATCCTCTATCTTGACTTCAGCAAGGCGTTTGACTCTGTTCCTCATGGGGGCCTGTTGGATAAGCTGGGAGAAATGGGGGTTGGGAACCAGATGATCAGATGGATAGGCAATTGGCTCCAGGACTAGACCCAGAGGGTCGTGGTTGGTGGGATAGTCTCTTCCTCAAGGAGGATCGTTAGTGGGGTCCCTCAGGGATCAGTCCTTGGGCTCTTCCTGTTCGACGCCTATGTCTCTGACATAAGGAAGGGTCATACCTCTCAAGTGTCCCTGATTTTGCCTCAAAATTTTACTCTATCCCTCCTAAAATTTGTGTTTTTGTGGCTAAATAGTGGGGACTGTAAGCACAAAACAATGTCAAGCATTAAATTTACAGACTTGTTCTTTAGAAAACGTATTTTGCACTAAGCCCCATATTCTACCAGCTTTCTGGGTGGATATCTCTAATTTTGAAGATGTGTCGCTGATTTTGGTCCTTTGTCCCTGATTTATGAGGTAGGGGGTTAAGAGGTATGGGAAGGGTATCAGGAGTGAGATGAGTATCTTTGCGGATTACTCAAAACTGGGGGCGGTGGTGGATGGGGAGGAGGGGAGAGTGGCTCTACAGGGGGACCTGGAGGCTCCGAAAAGGTGGTCTAGAAAGTGGAAGCTGAGGTTTAATGCAGGGAAATGCAAGGTACTGCATCTGGGAGCCAGAAACCTGGGCCAAGAGTACACCCTTGGGGGAGGGGGGGATGCTACAAGTCTAAATGGCTGAGAGGGACCTGGGGGTGGTGGTGGTGGATGTCATGATGAACAACTCTGACACTTGCAGGAGGGCAGTGTCCAAGGCCAACAGAATGCTGGGATGCATCGCTAGGGGGATCACCTCCAGAAGGAGGGAAGTGATACTCCCTCTGTATAACTGCTTGGTGAGGCTGCACCTCGAGTACTGCATGCAGTTTTGGAGGCCACACTTAAAGAGGGACATTGAACTCCTGGAGAGGGTCCAGAGGAGGGCAACCAGAATGTTCTGGGGCTTGGAGGACAGCACCTATGGGGAGAGGCTCGAAGAGCTAAATATGTACACATTTTAAGAGAGAAGGGACCTGGGGGGACATGATAGAGGTCTTCAAGTACATGAAGGGGTTAAATAGGGGAGAAGCAGTCAAGGTGCTCCGAAGGGGGGAGGGTACTAGAGGGCATGTGTAGAAGCTGGAGGGGGGGAGATTCAGGAGAGAAAGAAGGAGGTGCTACTTAACTGACAGGGTGGTGGAGCCATGAAATGTGCTGCCCAGGGGGCTGGTGGAGGGGTTCAAGAGGGGGTGGGACAGATACAAGGGAAGGGTTCTGGATGCAAAGTCCTGTGTAGTGGAAATATCCAGGACTGGGAAGGGAGAAGCCAGAGAGGACGAGGGGGCAGCAAGGTCAGCTCCCAGGGTGGGGGCTGACCAAACAAGCAGATGCGAAAGACCGTTAGGCCTATTCTGCTGGCATTTTAGTATGTTAGTATCATGACAGTTATGCCATAAACAAACTGCAAAATATCATGAACCTGAGTATTTGCTGCCCCCTGCACCCAGAATGCTACACTTCTGTGTAACCTTCCTGGTATAGTGATTACCCTAATAGTTGCTCATGCACAAGATGGCTCCATGTTATAAACCATACCCCCCCATCCACCTCTATTCGGTAGTGAGAACCATTTAATACATTACTATTCCATTGCCCTGATACTGTCTAAGCTCAAGTTCTTTCACCTCTATGCACAAAGTCTCTTTCCCAGGCTTGACTCCTTAAACTTTGCATGTACCAACACTAGTCCCACCGCTGGTGCATTACTGAAACATGGCAGTCTTCAAGGGTACCTGACTCTAGCTCTCTCTGACTATCACATCTACCATCAGGGCCAAGGCAAGCATGGACATGTGGTTGCTCTCTAGGTGTGTCAAGCACTGTACTGCTCCACCCTCCACAGTAAGTCAATCATTTTTTCTCATGAGCTGCTGCTAGGGGAGCTAGCCCTCCCTTCCACCATCACTATTTCTGTTGGCATCCTCTATCCCGCTCCCATGATCTTCCCTAGTCACCTCTTTCATCTCTCATCTCCATTGCTGCGTACCATCACATCTTCTTCCTTGGAGACTTTAGTTTGGTCTCTCCCTTGCCTCCAAGGCCACTCACCACCACAGTGTGTCTTTGAATCATACACAGATGTCTACAGTGATCACTGGCCAACCTCATGCCTTAGGAACATGTGTCTACCCCAATCTGCCCTAAAATGCCTTTGCTAGAGGCTTCTCAGGTGACTTGAAACTGATGGCCTCTTAAATGTCTGCAGTGCCAATGATGTGTCCCCTGTCTGCTCATCCCCAGACATTGATTCAGCCTTATTCACCGTCATAGTTAATACTACTTGGAGTACTCATCCTCCACTTTAAAAATTCCAAGGTAACCAGCTCCGACCACCTGTGCATTACGGCTGGCCTTAGTGAATTGTACAAGTCATTGGACCTTGCCTTGCCATCATGCAACGAGTCCTCACAATTACTGTCTGACCTACAACAGTGCCAGTCAGTGATGAAAACCTGTACAAAGCCTTTCCACACAGGTAATGCACACTATTTCATGGGTACACTCCAATGAAATATAAATTCCACCAAACCTTTTTGGGATAGTTACATGCCCTATTTGATCTACTTGCCCAGTCTCTGCCTCCTCTGTTCCAGTGGTGACTGGCTCACTGTTAGCCAAGCCCCCTCTAGTGCTGCTCACTTTATCAAATTCATCCCAACCTGTGTGCTACCCTGTCATGTCACCCATCTCTGGATCCAACTACTTCACCACAATCACAATTGTCAAAAGGCTTGCACTTCACCTCTGTCTCCATCCAGGAAGTCCTCCTTACTCTGCAGTCTCTTAACCCTTTGATGTCCATACTCGATTGTTTTGATCACTCATTCCAGAAAATCACTCAGCCCCACCACTCTCTCTAACCATTTGAACCTCTTATTTTCCTCTGTGCTTTCCCTTAGTCAGGGAGCATTGCAAGGGATGTGATGCTGCACCAAGGGTGAATTTCACTTTTTTGACTTCTCTTGCTATGCATCAGTAATCTATTGCATATTGTAGGCTTGATAACTTCCTTTTCTGCACAAACTTACTTCCTTTTCTCTGCAAACTTATTCTCTTCTTGACAGTCTGGCTTTAGCAGGAACCAATCCACCACACCCCCACTTCATGTCAGTAATTCTGTGGTCTGTTGGATGGATTAAGGACACATCACTGCTGCCATTTGCATTGATGTAGATAAAACTTTGGATGTGTGGTTCAAATCACTGCAACTTGATACGTTGAAAACTTCTGCTTTGTCAGTGTCTGCTGTGAATTGGGTTTATTCATACATTACAGTACTAACCATAACTTGTCTAATCAGGAAGGTGCTCTATTTAATGTACAATGGAGCACTCCATGATTAATCGCAATGTCACAGGTTTACTTCATGACAAAATGGATTAACTCCCATTGAAATGACCTTTTTTTCTGTAGTAACTCTGCTGCATAATGCTGCAGTAATGCGTTTAATTGTACTGTGCTTAATGTACTTTATTCTGCATTTGCAATATATAAGTTCAAAAGCCTTCTTCATGCCTGTATTCCCTTTTTACAGATCTCACCTATAAAGTAACTTGAAACTAGCCTTGTCTCAGCTTGCCATTCATGGTTAACAAGTTTTATATGAATGAATAAATAGTCATCTGAATACTTATCCTTAATGGTAACTCTGGCAGGACAGTTTCTATTCCACCAGCCACACCGCTTCTGCCTACTTCTGCCTTATACGCTGGACGGTCTGCTCTTCTCCATTGACATTTCTTGATGCATGGAAATCCAAACCCCATTCTCTACTCATGTCGACTTGGACTCCTGGCACTCTGAAAATCTTCTGCGGTCCGTGGACTGGCCATAAATCGCATGAATCTGTTCCTGTTTTGACGATCCTCCTTGGTCTTTCTCACTGCACTTGCTTCCTCCTTTGCTTTTCATGTCCCTTATTTGTTTCAGTCTTATCTCCCAAAGTTCCTACTCACCCACCTGTGTGAATTCACTCTTAGGCAACTGATTGGCCATCTACAAACCCTGAGTGTCTACATTTTGAACATGTGAATGTAGTGTCTTTATTAACCCAAACCACATCTGAAATAATTTCACATTCACGATGGTACCATTCCAAACAACATACACATTCTACCATTTCATTTGACACATTCTCTGATTGCCTGCAAATGCAGTATATGGGTAATGGAAATTCCTTTCTAACTTTTTTACCCTGCCTTTGTCCCTTCACTAGAAAAGCTTTGATGATTCCATCTTGAAATGATGCACTCAAATGTTCTCTCATTTTGGATTGGTCCCACTGGCACACTGTTGAATCATTATCCATGCACAGTTCTACTAAAGTCACTATTGCATATAGTCCACAATCATTGCCTCTCACCTATCTCTGTCCATGATTCTCACATTGATTTTTTTTTCTCTTGGGTACGTACTAAACGAGACATTGTTTTAAGTGAATTATCATCATACTTCTTAGATAGCGAGTCATATACATCTATCAAATCTGAACCTGCACCTTATGTCCAACACCACCACCCAATGATTATTATTAATGTTCATTATTTGTGCAATCTTTCTTTCTGGGCATATGTTGCATTTTGGTGTTTGTAGTGATTAACACATTTGGAAATCATGAAAACCATGATACTGTTTAACAATCCCATTGCGTGATTGATATGTTCATCCATTAGTCAACTGCCTTCCTCATGAAGTTCTGCCATCATTCTGTTGCTAATTTTGTTAAAGGGCACTGCACTAGTGTACTTGTTTGGAGACTGAACAGGCAATAGTTACACAACAGATAATTATATATGTGACACACTATCATGCTTTTGCTGTATGTCCTCCTCAATACATGGCTCTTCTTTTATTGCTTGGCATAATTGCTCTGACTTTTCTGAAAGTCTTTTAGTAAGGGTGGATTCCCTCGGTGAAAGTTCCTGTAGAGCATTGTACATATTTTCACTGACATCTTCCTGACATGGCTTTAGATGACAATAAGCAACTTTTAGATTCAATATGTGTAGATTCAATAGATTCAAATGCACAAAGCTCGGAAATACATAGCAAGTGCAATCACTAAAACAAGACATAGTGGGGATAATCTTGACCTAAAGCTGCTGTCCCTCACTCTTGATGAGGTGATTAGTCCTCTTACTAAGATCTTCAACCTCTCCCTCAGCCAGTTCCCAGACAAATGGAAATCTGCCTCCGTTACTCCAGTCCATAAATCAGGTGACCGGACCGACCCTGGTAACTATCGACGAATCTCCATACTACCGCCACTATCAAAGACCATCGAACGCATAGTTGCTGATCAGCTCACTGATTACCTGGACAAACACAACATCCCATGCTCACAACAACATGGCTTCAGGAGGAGACCACGTGATGCTTCTGTGAGACGAGCAGCTCCTAGGTCGGGCTCCTGCTCCAGCTCTCATTTAACAACTAACAGTAGCTGACTAATTTCAGTTTTCTACCTATTTACATATGGACTGTGCTCTTGAAAGGCTCCCAGCACGATCGGTAAGCAGTTGTGCATTTGGCATTGATGAAATAAACTTGTGTGTCTGTTGTTGAGCTCAGGGCCTACTGCCACAATGGAGGTTGAAATGCGCCAGGCCCTACCAAAGCATATGCACCCACAGACTCCTGAGAAGGGGCCAAAATGATCTAAGTGCCAGTTGGGGAGTGCCTTGAAACCTACTACCTGCTCAGCAAACCAACAAATGCTGACTCCATTATCTGAGCAAAAATTTATGGAGGAATTACAACCATTCAAAATAGCTCTACAGACATTACTGGGGAAATCAGATCGCTCAGAAGGTAGCTCTCAGACACAAACTGAGCTATTTCTGATGTTGCAGCCCGTACCACTTCCTTGGAAGGCTGGAAGGATAAACTAAAACCCAAAGTAATAAATATGAGGCAGCGACTACACAAAATGGAATTAAAATTAGAAGACCTGGAGGGCCGAAGCTGCAGGAACAACCTCGTAATCTTTGACCTTCCAGCAGATGCTGAGGGATCTACGCCTATTCTATTCCTGCAGAAGATGCTTACAAAAATTGCTGGGCCCTCCCCCAACAACACTACTTACATTATAGAGAGGGCTCATCGCTCTCTGAATCCCAAACCAACAACTGGGAAACCCCCAAGACCAATTATTATAAAATTTCTCAATTTCCTGGTTAAGACTCATATTCTTGAGCAAGTCAGGAGTCTGCAGCAAGTTCTGTGGGAGGACCACCAATTGAGATTTGCACAGGACTTACCAGGCTTAGTGAGACAGAGAAGATCAGAGTACCATCCCTTAGTTTCAAAATTAATTGCAGCAGGGATCAAGTACAGGGTGCAATATCCGTCTCATCTAGCTGTGTTACATGCTGGTACATGGCATTCTTTCGATACTGCACAGCAAGTTACTCCTGTTCTGCATTCTTTGCTCCCCGATTTATTCACTGCCGCTGATGTTCCTGGAGGAGGATCTTCCTGGGTTTTTTTTCTTCCTTCCATTCACCTGAAAAGGAGAATGTGTTGGTTCACCTGGGTGGCTTCTGATAGTTTTGCTAAACGACCATGAGAGGGCGACAGAGACCCTGACTTCACAGATGAGAATTAATGTTTTCTGTGTTATTAGTGTTCAACCCGATGCAAATCTGGCAATGGACCTTTCCAATTTTGAATTTGATTCTTTCTAGGAGGGGACAACGATATAAGGATGTGGTAATCTGGTAAGCTTGTTGCTGAGAAAACCAACCTACTTTTGCTTGTGACTTTCCCCAGTGGTCTTCATTCCCCTTTTCTTTGTACATGAGTGTTGCGATATGGTTTTGTCTTTATTAAGAAGGACCACAAGAGGGCAACAAATATTCACTGTTTGAACAAGGCGAAATAACACCCTTTTGTATCAGACATTGAAATCTCTACAACTCTCAAAGGCCTGTTTAAAAGAGTTTTTCCTTTTTTTATTGGTCATATTAAAGATTCTATAGGTACATGTCTATGTTGGCCTTTTAGACCATTGGGCTGAAATATAAGTCTGATGACTGCTTGTTTTCTGATGTTTTTATTTTTTTTTCTCTGCCAGATTTGCGATCTTTGGGTGTCATATAGTCGCTTATATTGCTGTTTAGCTAAGTTTGTAATTAAGTCATGCTTGTTGCATTAAGATGTTGGGAGTTGGGGTGGAAGATAAGGGCTTTGGATCATTCTGCAGTCTAACCAGTGCACCATGTTCCGGCTTAGGGTGGGGAGGATTTCCACAGCGTGTGTAAAGGATTGGATATTATGGTTTGTAATACTTATGTTCCAGCGGCTGTCAAGAATAATGGTCTCTGCACCAAAACAATCCATTAAGGATACCGATTACCTTGCTGTGGAAGGGGAAAAATTGGTTAATGGGAGAAGGTTTAGTTGGGCTTTTTTAGTAACTTGTTTTTTCTTTATAATTTTTTTGTACTTTCAATTTTATATACATAATACATGGTGGGGTGGGGTATTGGGTATGAGGGACCATAGTTACTTGGGAACTGGAATTAACAATATGGATGGGGAGAGAGGGGAGGGATCTACATTGCTCATGACTGGCTGTTGTTACAGTTTACTGGGGATCTGGAATTTACCACTATGGGCTCATTTTATTTTTGTGGAGTACTTTGGGATATTTTGTTTGGTCATGGCAGCATCCTTAAAATTTTGCTCTTGGAATGTCAACGGTGCCCAATCCCCCACTAAAAGAGCCAAGATTCTTTTACACCTCCACAGACTTAATGTTGATGTGGCTTTTCTCCAAGAGACACAATTACCCACCTCACATATTCTTAGTTTAAGACGAACATGGGTGGGAGAAGTACTGGGAGCGGGTTTGGATACATGTAAATGTGGTGTGCTGGTAGCACGATGCGCACCCTTCAAGTTGTTACAATTGACAATTGATCCCCAGGGAAGATATATACTGCTAAGAGCAATTTTAGGCCACACAGAACTCATACTGGGCTCTGTTTATGGTCCTGTATGGGATGACCCACAATTTTTTATCAGTCTTATGACCAATCTGGCTCCTTGGTCTACCCTTCCAATACTAATTGGTGGGGACTGGAATTTAGTCCTTTGTAATACCTACCCTGGATAGGTCCAATCTGCGACATTCCCCCTCTAGCCCTGCATAATTGGCACTGAGGGAACTGATGGACTATATGGGTCTGGTGGATCCTTGGAGAGCCCTTTTTCCTTCAATGAGAGACTACTCATTTCACTCTCTGCCTCACAATACACTCTCAAGAATTGACTACTTTTTGTTGGGGATCAAGCACCTGTCAAGGGTTCAATCTTGTGTTTACCTTGCTAAAGTGATATCTGACCACCACCCAACTCTTTTACAATGGTCAGTACCTACCTCAATGAACTATGATAAAGTTTGGAGGTTTAATTCTCAATTTTTGAAATCCCAGTACCTCGTAGATCATCTTTAAAGTTTTATAGAGAATTTCTATGAATACAATGCACCTTCCATGTCAAAACTGGACGTATTATGGGGGGCTCTGAAGTGTTCAGTGAGAGAAGAGGTTATTTGTTTAGCTTCTATCAGGAAAAAGAAAATCTCCGAAGAATCTTCCCAACTGTTACAACAAATTAGAGTCTTAGAACACTCCCTCTCTGCCTATTCTAACCCAATAGAATTTGAAAAATTAGAGAGTCTCCATTTCCAATATAATATCCTTCTCAGCGATAAAGCTGAACACCTCTTTTTTTGTTCAAAAGCCACCTATTTTGATCAGGGTGACAAGGCTGGGAAACTACTAGCTATGAGACTCCGAGCATAGGTGGCAGATAGAATTGTCAACTATTTGAGATGCCACTGGTACCCTTCATACTTCTCCCAGGAACATTGTCTCATGTTTTAAATTGTATTATCAATCTCTTGATTCATATTCCCCCCCTACCTTTTAACAATGCTGCACTAGATCATTTTCTTCAAGGTATAGACCTCCCAAGTCTGTCCCAACATCAGATAGCTATTCTCCAAGCCCCCCTGACTTTAACAGAAGTACACAAAGCTATTGACACACTCCTATTAGATAAAGCACCAGGCCCCGATGGTTACACATCAAATTTTATAAAACTTTTAAATTCCAGTTAGGTACTACCCTCCTTAATTTGTACAATTACATTTATAAGCAAGGCCTCTCAGACCATAGTTTTACTTCTGCTACTATTGTGGTGCTTCCAAAGCCAAGCAAGGACCCTACGATGCTGTCAAATTACCGTCCAATCTCCCTTATAAATGTTGATTTGAAGATCCTAGCAAAAATCCTTGCCAATTGGCTGGCTCAAGTGTGGCAGACTCTGCTAAATCCTGAACAAGTGGGCTTTGTGGCTGGTCGCTTATCAGCAGATCACCTGCGTAAAATTTCCTACCTTATTTCTGCATCCTGGGACTCTAAATATTCCATCGGCTTTGGTGTCTCTGTACGCAGAAAAAGCTTTTGGTTGAGTGTCATGGGATTATCTGTTTAACCTACTTCCAAAATATCATATCCCTGTACAATTCATACAGTGGATAAAACTTCTCTACTCTCAACTGTCAGCTCGTTTACTTTGTAATGGAGTTTTCTCTCCTTCTTTCATATTACAACAGGGCACCCAACAAGGATGTCCCCTTTCCCTTATTTGTTTAATCTATTCTTGGAACCTCTTATCAGAAAAATAAAGACATCAGCACTAATTACTGGTAGCCCAATTAATCATTTTCAATACAAATTGTCAGTGTACGCAGATGATATTTTACTTCATATTACTCATCCATCTAAATCTATACCCGCCACACTTGATATTATCCAGGATTTTGGGTGACTATCCAACTACAGATTGAACTTGTCCAAGACCAAGATCATGCCTTTAAATAATTTGACTTTAAAAGTGGACACTCAACATCTCTGACTTTCTTGGGTAAGAGACAAGATGCGATATCTGGGCATATATTTATCTCAATCTAACTCCAAAATGAAACAATATAGTTTAGATCAGCTAATAACGCACATTAGGACAGATTTGAACTGTTGGGCATTACTTCCTATTTCCCTGTTGGGACGCATAAATATAATCAAGATGAATGTCCTGCCCCTTTTGTTGTATCCCCTTCAAATGTGTAATCAATTCCTCCATAACGCCTGATTTAATCATGTTCATTGCATTATATCTAAATTTATTTGGAAACAAAAAAACCCTCGAATGGCACTTTCCAAATTAGAGATCAAATGAATTAGGAGGGCTATAAGTCCCTAATATTTATCTTCACTGTCTTTCTATTAATTGTTCAGTCATCTCGCAGTGGTTGAAATCTGCCCTGGAATCTTGTTCGTACTATTATTCCCCATTGTGGCTACATATAGAAAGGCCGCTCTGTACCTTATCTGGTATAGATATTAAGGTGTTACCATATCTCTCCCTTAATAGGGTTCCTGGCCAACTTAAAACCACCCCCATTATAACAACTCTTCGTACTCATATGCAACTTAATAAGACTCTAGGATGTTCTTTGGAAAAGTATTCCTCTCAACTCATCTTGGGCAACCCCAACTTTAAAACTGGAGGAAGAGTCATTACTCACTCTTTCTGAGCGGGCGGAGTGAGGAAAAAGGTTATAGACATAACAGAGAATTACAAGTTGCTAACATTTTCAGACATAAAAGTAAAATACAATTTGCCTACTTCCTTCTGTTTCAAATATCTCCAAATTTCCCAGGCCCTAATACGGTACTTTGGTAATGGCCTTTGGGACCATCATATGGTCGGCCCAATGCTTAGTACACTCCCAATGAGGCCTACTTCTCATTTAGTTTCCTTTTATTATAAAGAGTTGCACAATAGAGTTATGGAAATAGATGGTACCCCTCATTATGTATGGGATAGGGTTCGTCCCCCAACAATGATCACAAATCTGGGACAGATTGTATAAGGATGTCAGGTGGGACCATTATAGATTGCTCCAGTTTCAGATATTGCATGATTTATATTGTACTCCTGTAAAACTTTGTAAAATGGGAGAGCTTTAGTCAGATTTGTGCACCAGATGTGGGCTTCAACGTGGTACACTGTTTTACATCCTGTGGGAATGTGCTAAAGTGTCCCCTTTCTGGGAAGGTATCTGCTCAAGACTTGACCCTCTATTAGGGTTGCAAAATGCTTTTCAACCAGAAATTTGCATCCTAGGGGATTCTGGGGACACTCTTATTGGGAATCAATGGAAACATATGACCTTAATTTCCCTCTGCGCCAAGAAAGTTATTACGTCATTGGCTGGACCAACAAACCCCTACGTATACAGAGTGACACCAAGAAATAGTCTTTGTTTACAAGCAGAACATCTCCTGGCGAGTATCTCTAAATGCAATAAGAAGTACCAGGAGATCTGGGCTCCTTTGCATACTCTACTGTCCATTTAATATTCTTCATGACTATACTAAGGTTGGCCTGGTGATGTCAAACTGAGCTCAGTAGACTTTAATAACTCTAGTAATAATATTTACTTTATAGATTTCCTGGTTTTATCCCCCGTTTTATGTAACATAAACTGCACTTGTTTTGAGGTTTCTTTTTCTCCTTTTGTTTCCCCCCCAGTGGTGAAGAAGGGGGGAGTGGGAGGGTAAAGGGGGGTGTTATGTTATTTCTTTCTTTATTTTATCTCAATTCTATTTTATTTTATACTTTTCTTAGATGTCAATGTTAACTGAAATAAATAATTCCTGTCATTCACAGCAAGGAGCTAATTTTGATCTGAAATACTATTTAGCCGCTCTGTTGTAGTTAATTTTATCTATAATTCTATATGAAATACAGAAATATAGGCTCTAGTATGTTGGATTATTGGTTCTTAACTCCTTATGTAATGGTGTTTTGTGTATAATTTTGTTAAATTGAAAATACAATAAAGCTTATCAAATTAAAAAAAAAATGGCTTCAGGAAATGACACAGCACTACAACAACACTCTTAGAATTCAGCGGAGCCATCCACAGCTCGCTGGATAATGGGCATCTAACCGGGTCAGTCTTTATAGACCTAACTAAGGCCTTTGATACCATTTACCACCACTTACTTCTGGAACAACTCACAAAGGCAGGGCTCTCCCCTGACTCCTCAGCCTGGTTTAAAAGTTGCCTTGAGAACAGATCGCAAAGAGTGAAAATTGCAGGTTTCTGTTCTGAAGCATGACCTGTCCACTCTGGAGTCCCCCAGGGATCCATTCTGGGGCCCCTTCTTTTTAGTCTATTTCTAAATAACCTCCCCCAATCATGCCCAGAACATCTCATCCTCTATGCAGATGATTCCGTTATCCTTACCACCAGAAGGACCCACTATCCCTACAGAACAAACTCCTGCTCGGCTTCACCTCTGTAGAGAACTAGTTCAGCAAACGCACTCATCCTTAATTATCAAAAAAAACAAATCCATACTCTTCTGTAACTCTCACACGAGCAGGCAACATCCATTGACCATCACAAGCCACCTTGGAGTAACCATTGAAGAGGTACACTCATTTAAATATCTGGGGATCACTCTGGACAATAACCTGGCCAATGGAGCCCACATTGACTATGTAGCTAAAGAGTCTAACTTGTGACGGGGCCTCCTCTACAGACACAAGGTGCACCTTACCCCTGAAGCACTAAGGATCTCTGCCCAAAGCTCTGTAGTCTCCGTTATCAATTATGGCCTCATAATATATGGCTCTGCCACCTCAACAGCTCTTGGGTGCATCTCAACTGCCATAAACAAAGTCTGTCATCTTCTAACCAGCGCCCACTGCCTAACCCATACCTATGACCTCTATGCCCAAACTGGCTGGCCACAACTATCTAACCATCTAAAATACCAAACCGAATGACTACAGACAGTTGCGTTACCATTGTAAGCAAAGCACAAAAACACCCCGAAAGCCAATTACTTTCACAAGCTACAGGGGTAAAAACACAAGGCCAGCGTTTCTGGTATACAATATTTTCCATGCTAAACCCAAATACCTTTATTCCAATCACTCACCTTAGCTCCCCCTCAGGCCTCTTAATGGATCCCTCTTCAGTCATCCACGCTTACCACACCATATTCACTGATATCTCTGCACACCAGGGTAAACTTTCTAACCCAAATCCTCCCAGGTCGATGAATTACCAGACCATCCCTCCTTAATATCACTCCAACCAATCCCCCCTTCTATTTCAAGGTCATCTGCCCCGGAGATACACTCAGACTACTAATGAGCCTCCCTAACAGAGGCAGTCCAGGCAGCGGTGGAGACTCTCATCACCTTCTTAAGCGCATTGCTCCTGGCATTTCCAGTCCCCTTAATTTTACCTTCAACCTTGACTTGACCTCATCATCCATGACCACCTTATTGAAGAATGTCCATCATCCCTGTTTTCAAGGCTGGTGACCCCCCCCTCTCCCCTGACAATTACAGACATCCTTCCTCTACTTGAGCAAACTCCTGGAAAAGGTAGTTCACCATCAGCTTACTGAATACATAGATAAATAAAACCTGCAAAGCCCATAACAATATGGTATCAGGAAGTACCATAGCACCACATCTGCTCTGGTACATTTCACCAACCATGTCCTTAGGAACATGGACTCTACCAATACCACAGAAACCGTGTTCATAGACCTGACAAAGTCCTTTGGCTTGGTCCACCAGTCTTCTCCACACCAAACTGCTGAGCCTTTGTTGCTCAGTTGGCATCACAGCATGGTTACAGAGCTATCTCTTGGGGGTAGATCCCATTGAACATAGAGGCAGCCACCTTTACTGCCATGCCAGTATGCACTTGAGTTCATCAGGACTCTATTCTGGGCCCCATACCTTTCTCCCTCTTTATTAATTCCCTACCCACTAATAGCCTCTCATGTCAGGCCTCACTTTACACTGATGATTTAGTACTATATCACAGCAAAAAATTCCTGCCATACCTATCTGCCACACTCATCCATAACTTTGGGGCAGTCCATACATTTTTCAAGTCCAATGTGTCTGGGATCAAAACCCAACCTCCTAAAACATGCTAGAACAAACTCCTCCCTCTCAGTCTTCACATCTGATGCCCCCGAGTAGAATGTACCCTATTTTAAATATCTGGGTGTCACACTGGACCCCCTCCCTAACTTTCTCTGAGCACATTAAGATCACTGTTAGGTGGATCAATCAGAAACTCACAGCTGCATTCAGAATCTAACACTGCTTTAGCCCTGAGGCACACCTAGCCGGCCCGCCAGCATAGTGGATGGAATTCAGTCTGCAACACCGGTGACTTGAGTTTGGGAATGGACCCAGGGAACGGGAGGGCCAGCTGAGGGGAGAAGAATTGAGTATCCTATGGACTGCTGTCCTTCTCCAGGGGAGAGGTGGGGTTGGGTGCAGGTGCACTGAGGACTCCCAGCAGATTCTGGGGGTCCCATGCACTCAGTGCCATCATGCGTGAGGGGCGGGGGTTGATGCTGACATCATTGCATGTCCCCACCCCTGCTAATGGGGGGGAAAAAATAGAGCTGGATGTCTCCATGATGCCCTGTCTCCAAGGCCTCAATCAGCCTTTGAAGCCAGCTCCCCGACCAGACACTAGAATTGCTGTGCCGGTACCAGTACGGTGCCACAACCCCACCTTCTGGATGCAAGCCAGGGGTGACTGGGGAGTGCCAGATCCACTCAGAGGTGGAGGCTTGGGGGTCCGTAACCAGGACTGAAAAACTGAAGACCCGGCTTGGCCATAAAAACAAACAAACAAAAAAAAAACTGAGGCACGCCTATCCTTAGCACATGGGAATCTTATCCCCCATCTAGATTACTGTGCCATGATCTACTCACATGCTTCCTCCTCCCTGTGTGCATGCCTGCACATGATCTACTGTATAACAGCATTTTTAGGTTTTCACTACTGTCATCTTTTTCCACACACCACTGCACCCTGTGTACCAGTCATTTGGCTGGCTACCCCTGCAACTAAAGAACAGCTATACCCTTGGATGCATTATAGAAAATGCCATTAGAAGTGGTAACTTGTCCCGCTACTCAACCCAAATCTCACACATAATCACACCCAGGTGCCTCTGTGAATTCTCAGTCTCACCCCTTCAAGTTCTTATGATTTTTGTCCGCTGCAGCTCCCTCTCTTCAGAATACTATCCCTGCCTCCCTTTGCACCCTTGACATACACCACACTTTCAAGACACATTACAAAGCCTGGCTGCTGGCAAAAGTCAAGTGTACATGTTAAACCCAGGATACCCCTGGCTAAAAGCCCTTCCCTACCCACATGCCCTACAGTTGATTCATGCCCTGCACTTAATCATGAAAAATAACTGCCCTGTACCTCCCTACAGTACACCATGCACTTGCATCTTACATGTAGCACTTGTAGTTCAGGTGGTGTACCCAGTATTTTAATATATATAATATATTATGGTAGCATGGTAGTGCTACCATAGTTAGGGTTGAGGAGCCATTTCTATGTTAAACCCCAAAATTTTCACCTTAATAACTTTGCAACCGTTTGACAGATTTGTCTGAAATTTGGAATACACAATCAAGAACCATAGGCCTTGGCATCTGCTAAGTTTCGTACCAGTCGGATACACGGCTGTGGAGTTATTAAACGTGATTTGCGCGCGTTTACGCCTTTTCTGGAATTCTACGGTCGTGTGTACAGGTCGCACGTGTTTGTGCGACCGCCCGAAATCTTCAGGGAACATGCCAGGGGTCCCTGATGTGCCTTTTGAAGATTTGGTGAAAAATATTAACGGTTCAAAAGTTATTCAAAAACAATTTCCCATTATAAGTCAATGGGAAAAGTTAACAAAAGGTCAACACTTTCGCAATGCATTTTTACTTTCGCAAATGGGCCTGTTACTTTCTAAATCGCCATTTTGTTTTCAGTTGGTGATTAGAAAATGCTTGGCATTTAAATTTGGGACCTCTAGCAACCTAATTTCTTTTGTATTCACCTAGTCAGACCCTGAGGATGCTAGCCATGTCTTTATTTTGGGGTAAAACACCCCAGAAATATGTTTTCAGATTTCTGGAAAAGTACTTTCATGCTCACGAAAGTGTCACAAATGTTTGCGAAAGCTCAAATTGCAACAGTAATTTTCTAGTCTGTGGGAAAATGACAGCAATTCTTTGGCACTGCACTGCAAAAGAACGGTTGGGAGTTTTGGGCTGAAATTTGGAAGGAACGCAGCCGACATCTCACAGATGTGCCTTTCAGTGTTGTATTGAAAAAATATTATATGGCAGCAAAGTTACAGCACTCCAAAGTTGACGTTTTTTCCCATAGGATAACATTACGGCGCCCGATGCATTACAGGAATCCTTTGGCACCCTGCTGCAAAATAACAGTTTGGTCTTTTTTCCTGAAATGTGGAGGGAAGACAGCCAACAGCCCACAGATGTGCTTTTCAGTGGTTTGGTGAAAAAATATTACAGGGAGGCTAAGTTATGGCACTCCGAACTTCTCTTTTTTTCCCATAGGATAACATTACGGCGTTCGCCGCGCCTTTTAGGGCCCGTATCTCGGAAACGGTGCGAGATATGGACTTTTCGTCGGAAAAATTCTTAGCCCCCTAATAGGGGCCAAGTACAAAACTAGCCAGGACAGTCATAAATCATATGACTTTTAAATTTTTTTTCTACATCATACGGTTCCTGAGATATAACCTATTTAGTATTCCAAGTCCTCATTTTCTGCTCAGATACCCATTATTGTGCATACATTCTTTGTACTCACTGTCTTTCTCTATTCAGCTTTTGGGGAAAACCAGCCTGTGCACTTACATTACTGTTACCATTGTCCTTTCCGCTTATGGGTTCCATGTCCGCTTACTTCATCGCTGGACATTCACGCCACCACCGCATCATCCTTTATGCTTTCATTTGCACTTATGCTTTCTGTTATTTTTTGCCATTTGTGTTCACTGTACTGTTTCTCTTCTGTTTCACTTTGCGTCACCATGCCCATTGACGTTTCCATTTGCAGGCACCATGTTACTATGTGACAAGACATCACGTGGCACACTGTTCCCATCTACGCCACCGTGTTCGTTACCCTTTCTGTTCTCATTCACGCTTGCGTTACCTTGTGCGCCACTGTTAGCACTTCTGTTTGCGTTGCTGTTCCTGTTACTATGCCACAAGACATCATGTGGTGGGAGTGCGGGGCCCTTTGGGCCCCGCACTCCTGCTGCTGCATTACGTGCTGGGAGCGCAGGGCCCTATGTGCGTTATCCTTTGCGTTTTCATTTGTGTTTGCGTTTCTGTTATTTTTTGCCATTTGTGTCTACAGTACTGTTTCTCTTTCTGTTTCACTTTGTGTCACCATGCCCATTGACATTTCCGTTTGCAGGCACCATGTTACTATGTGACAACACATCATGTGGCAGACTGTTCCCATCTATGCCACCGTGTGCATTGCCCTTTCTGTTGTCATTTGCGCTTGCATTACCATGTGCGCCACTGTTAGCACTTTTGTTTGTGTTGCTCTTCCTGTTACTATGCCACAAGACGCCCCGCGCTCCTGCCGCATTACATTCACTATTTCTCATTATCATTCTCAAAAAGAAGGGAAATTAGAGGTAAAAAACTCCGTTTAATGCATTAGGGTTGATCCACAGCGACAAAAGTGAGGAAATTCGCTGTTAGGGTTGAAAACCCTAACTCTGAATTCAACCCCCCCCAGCACCACACACACACACACACACATATGCAAGTATGAGGACCAAGTCAACACAACCAATGACAGACATCCAGCAACAGGTGACAGAAATAACAAACAATTGTCTAAATGTACTACGAGACATCCCCACCCACCTGACCAGGTACTGCATGCTCAGTGGAGATCAACAGCAAAACTGAGGCCATGTACACCAAATGTACACATCCCTGATTGCAGCTGCACACAACGTACCACACTTAGTAGTTGCATGGCCTTACCTACCGATGCCCCACACCAGACCACACCACATGTGGTGGGCCACCTGAGCAATACCAGCAAAACCAAGGAGTTGTACAGGTATAATATCTCTGATTATAACAAGGGTTTGAGAAATGCAGCTTTCTAATTGACTGTAAACATTGTAACAGCCTTATGTTTAGTTTTTATTAACATACATGTAGAGCCTAACCATATGATGAACATGGTTTAATGTTGTTTAAAAAACAGTTTTATTATGATAGCAATAAGCCACTCCCAGGTATTATGTTAATGGTCAGTTTATCACTGTCTAGCGACATGTGGCACTCGGCTATGCCTCATTCAACATTAAACCCCTACAGGGTGATTAACCAACCATTTAACATAACTGTTTGTCATGCCTTATTGCTTAATTGTCTTTATGAGTAGATACTCTCCCTCTGCTAGGCACTGCAGCAGCTTTGCAACACAGTGTCCCACCCAGTTACACCATACACTGTCTAGTTACTGGAGAATGGCTGTGAATATGAGCTCATGAAGATGAACAGTGTAACTTGATCATTACAGTCATCAAAACCTTAGTGTGATTATAACTGACAGTCAGTGATAGAGAATAACCCCTGCTGTCCTAGTACACTTACCCCATTGTGAGTTAAATCATTACTAAAAGACATTCTGTTTATATCTACACCATACCTACTTGATTCCTGTTGTACCACAATTAACATAGTTATCACTTTGATAGCATCAGTGACAGAAGTGTGGCAAACCCAAACACTAGGCATACAGCCTGAGTATGAAACAACTGTTAAAAAAAATTACACTGTGTCCATAAGTGGCATAGATCACTCATTGCAACAATAGTAAATGTATTACTATTTGAATAAGTTAGTCATCACAGATGCAATGAGATTGTCTTTATCAGGTACAACATACTCAGTAAGTGCCTACAGGAAAATCTATCCTATATACATCTTCGATACAGGTACATCATTGTTGGCTCAGTAGTGCTATATTTAGAAGTTGCTTGGCCTGATCCATGAAATTACACTGTTTCTTACAAAGGATACTTACTGCATCTTTAGTATTGAAACACACTGAAGGTCTATGTATGTACATCAGCAGTACACCTTCATCAGTAAGAATGCATCTGATACTGGCAGCACGAATTTCTGGCGCTGAACAGGCAATGCTTTTCCATACGCTTACATCAGCCTCTATCTTGAGTAAACCGTTGCAGTAAATGTACTACTATGTAAATCACATACTAAATGTAACACTACTTTTATCTTGAGCATGCTAGTGTCTTGTAGTTAATTTATGTACTTCTCTTAATTAATGTATACTCACTAGTGTTAAAACCTTTCTACAACTGTCATCATGCACCTTCAGCATTTATATTGACTAACTGCACAGTACCAGTTGTGGTGTGGTGGGGCATCGGTAGGTAAGGCCATGCAACTACTAAGTGTGGTAATGCTTGTGCAGCTGCAATCAGGGATGTGACATTTGGTGTACATGGCCTCAGTTTTGCTGTTGATCTCCACTGAGCATGCAGTACCTGGTCAGGTGGGTGTGGATGTCTCGTAGTACATTTAGACAATTGTTTGTTATTTCTGTCACCTGCTGCTGGATGTCTGTCATTGGTTGTTGATCTTGGTCCTCCCCATACTTGTATGTGTGTCTGTGTGTTTGTGGTGCTGGGGTTGGATTTGGAGTTAGGGTTTTCAACCAACAGTTAATTCCTCACTTTTGTCGCTGTGGAACAACCCTAACTAATGCATTAAACAGAGTTTTTATCTTATAATAATATATATATATATATATATATATATATATATATATATATATATATATATGCATTGTCACCATATTTGGTGCATTCAATGCATTTTTCTGGTCGCTTCTGTCACTTGATAATATTTTCTAAATACTGTATATGTATTCTGTACATACTATGTATTGTCTAACCTAATGTACACTGTTCATATATTCAATGTAACCTCTAATCTATGTAATGTATTGTACATTCAACGTGCTGTCTTTATTGGTAAGGCAAAATTTATTTAAAAATGTCCAATTCCAGAGGCTCTGGATGCTGTACAAACAAACACATCTTCAAAGTAATGCACAGAAAACGTAACACATTAAAACAGAAAAAGTGCAGAATAATGACACATCATATAAACACTATACACAATCAGTCAGAAATTAATAATTCAGTCCTGAAATGCTTGGGAAAACAGGAGGGCCTTAAGGTGTGCCATGAATACCTCCAAGGTAGGGGCCCCCTTAACCCCAGGGGGCAGTGAATTCCAAAGGATGGGGTCGGCAAAACTAAAAGCTCTGTTGCCAGCAGATCTCAGCCTTGTCCTAGGAATCACCAGGGGGCCCCTACAGGAGGAACAGAGGGGGTGGACAGATAGGGAAGGTACAAGAAGGTCTGTCAGATAACCTGGGCCCTGCCCGTGTAGGGCCTTATAGGTGAGAAGACCCACCTTAAAAAGGATCCTCCACCTAACTGGCAGCCAGTGCAGCTCACGCGAAACTGGCGTAATATGGCAAATTTTTGCAGCCCAGTAAGTAACCAGGCAGCTGCGTTCTGCACTATCTGCAGTCTGCAGAGAGACCCTCCTGTGACCCTGAGGTAGAGTGCATTACAGTATTCAAGTCTTGATGTAACTAAGGCAAGGTGGGGAGGTCCAGAGGCAGAACAAGGGTCTTTATCCTGGTGACATTTCTGAGATGGAAAAAACAGGAGCGGACTGTGGAGGATATTTGTGCCTCCACAGTCAAATTCCTATCCAGAATAACACCAAGATTACGTACCCAAGAGGAGGTCTTCAATGAAACCGATCCCAGAACAAGTCCAGTCACTGATTCAGAGGCCATCCTATCATGCACTCTGTTAGACTCCACCACCAATACCTCTGTCTTATCAGGGTTCAGTCGCAACCAGCTAAAGGTCATCCAGTCGTTAATCTCAGCAAGGCAGCTGTTTAGCATGTCCACTGCATTGGATGTTCCTGGGGCAAAGGAAAGGTATAGCTGGGTATCATCAGCATAGCAATGAAAACCCAAGCCATACTTCTAATGAGCCCTCCCAGGGGTAGCATGCACACTGCGAACAACATTGGTGCTAGTACTAATCCCTGAGGAACTCCACAAGATAGGAGTCGAGGGGTGGAGGAGGAATTCCCCATCACAACCCATTGCCTCCTGTTAGTAAGAAAGGACTCAAATCAGTTGATGATAGTACCAGTGAGTCCACAGAGCTACCTAAGGCAGTCAAGCAACACACAATGGTCCACAGTGTCAAATGCTGAAGAGAGAGAGATCTAAGAGAACAAGAATTGTCTCATCCCCTCAATCTCTTGCCCTGAGGACATCATTCAATAGTTGAACAAGCGTGGTTTCTGTTCTATGCCTAGCCTGAAACCCCGACTGGAAGGGTTCGTACAACTCATGAGTCTTGAAGTGCTCTTGCAACTGAAGTGACACTACCTTTGCCAAAAAAGGAAGGTTAGAGATGGGTCAGTAATTTTGTCCTGACCTCTGGGTCCAATGATGGTTTCTTTAAGAGGGGTCTCACCAATGCCTCTTTCAAGGCATCAGGGAAGATCCCCTTGGATAAGGAACACCAGACAATCGGAGCAAACACCAGGCCTGGGTCATGCCTGAAAATGGTCCATTGGATCAATGCACTCACCCAGTAAGTAAATAAATAAATCAGCATTGGGATACACATAATATGGCATGAATAAATGGCCACATATGAGTCACCGGCTTGACAAGGACAACTGTATGATGAAGATATAACAGGATTATAAATGTGTGCACTGCTACTGATCATAAAATCTAACACATTTCAAAAATAATTTGCATGCATAGTTCAGTCCATTCAGGCATTAGTCTGTCACTTTTCCAATCAATTTTTCTGGCATTCCTTTTCAGAACTTTCATCCCAATGTCTATCGCAAGGACTTTGACACATCTCTTTTATTGTGTGGTGTAGTACTCATTTGCCTTATCGTGTGCATGTTCCATATTCTTGATCACCTAGGTGTAGATTGAAATGCAACCTGTCAGTACTTGCATCTCTATTATTGTGTCGGCATTGTGAATAGTACTATGCCGTACTCGTACTGTCATAATATGACAGACTGGTGCATCACTGCATTCCTAGAAATGTTTGATGCTCTGTTTTATGTTTGCAATAAATGATCACTACACTTCTAATTACAGTAGAGGAACATTGCATTGTCCAATAGCTTGGCAGAAGACACCAGGAGAAAGGACTGCTGTGTGACTGGACTTCTGTACTGTGACTAAAGAAGTAGAACTCTTGTACTTGGACCTTTAATTTAGGGTAAAAAAAAAACTAACAAACAAAACCCCCAAAAAAGTGTGTTTTTCTGAGTTAACCGAACTGAATGGTTATCTGAACAGTTACCTAGGTGTAAATCTCAGGTGATTGAAAGGACTTAATAGCTGTGAGGCTTAAATTACTTGTAGAAAGATCTAGTAAGTAGGGGGAGTGGCTTAGCTAGAAGGAAGCTACATTTAAAAACTGCCTTAGAAAGATTCTGCTAATAGCTTGGCAGAAGACACCAGCAGAAAGAACTGCTGTATGACTGGACTTCTCTACTGGGACTATATTGCCCTCCTTCCCACCCAAAGCTAGTTCTACTTTTATAGGCACAGGATTTGACTGACAACAGGAACTTCCTGTTTGGGAGCAGGAAGTGAGTGATCACAGAGCCACCAAAGACCCACCATTCTAGAAGGGCAAGAGTATATCTCCAGCCCCCTCTAGCTGCTGGAGGTCTGCCTCTGAGCAAGTAAGGGGTCTACTGAGAAATATAGGATATTTTTGTCTCAGAACAGGACAATCAGGAGTCTACAGGGCACACAAGCAGAAAGTAAGGAGAGAGAGAGAAAAAAAACAGAGGAAACAGTAAGGATTGCAAACAGTTACAGGGCAAGAAATAAGACATGATGGGAGTGGTGCAGTGCAGTGGCTGTGGAGTAGCAGTCTTCTGGGAGACGTTCTGGAGCATGCAGTGTTGTCCCATCTGCAGGCACCTCTCTGGGCTGAGGGAGGAGGTTGTTCATCTCCAGGCTGAGTTGGTCAGGATTTTTGGGACCTCCTCTTCCATCCAGGGACCACCAGTTCCAATGCCGTTGCCTCAGAGGTTGCCAAGAAAGAGGAGCGGTTGGACCACAGTGGGCTCAGGGAGGGTGAGGGTGGTGGAACAGAGGCACATCCCTCCAGTTGTACCTCTCTACAATTCCTATGCCATTCTGGCAAAGTGTGGTTCCTCTATGGAGGCACCCACAGTGGAGACCAAGGAGGATGCTGGGAACCTCCACAAAGGAGACCCACAGGATGGTGGCAGGGGACCCTGCAGGGGAAGGAAACAACTCCTGGTGGGGGACTCCATTGTTAGGAAGGTAGAACTGGGGGAGGAAGGGGAGACGGAGGTAAGGTGCCTGCCTGGCGCCATGGCTTGGAGGGACAGGGAGCAAATCCTCAGAATTTCCGGAGCAGCTGCATGGGGGAGGGAGCTGGATGTCATTGTCCACCTAGGAACAAATTATCTCCCTAAGAAAGGGATTAGAGAAGTGCAGGAAGAGTTTGTGGAATTGGGGAGGGTCCTTAGACAAGTAGCATGCACGGTAACCTTCTCGGAGGTGCTGCCTATCTATGACGAAGGAGAGGCTAGGGTGTTCCACACAATGGGATTCAATCAGTGGTTGAAAAACTGGTGTGGAGCTCAGGGATTTGGCTTCATTGGGGACTGGGGGTCCACCTGGAGTGATGCAAGCCTATACTGGCATGATGGGCTGCATCTGTCCAGAAGGGGAACCAGGATCCTAGGTGATAGGTTTAAATGCTTCATTGGCAAGCATTTAAACTAGCCAAGGGGGGAGGCACTGGAAAGGAGCAGGGAAATCCTAGCCCCCCCCAAAAAAATCACAGTAGTAAGTGCTGTAAACACCAACATAGAGGTGTTGATAGGGAGAAGGGCATGGGTAAATGGAGAAAGTGACAAAGGCAAGAAGGATAGGGATGGGGCAAAAAGGAGTAAGGTCACCAAGAAATGGAGGGTAATGAGTACCAATGCCCGCAGTCTGGGCAACAAGCTCCCTGAGCTGGTGGCCTTGATGGAAGAGGGATGCCTGTATATTGTAGCAGTCACAGAAACGTGGTACACAGAGAACCATGACTGGGATGCTAACATACCAGGGTACATAACCTACAGGAGAGATAGGCAGGGGAGAAGACAGGGAGGAGTTGCTCTATGTAAAGGAAGAGATAAAAGCAACTGAACAAAAGAGTAAACAGGGAGGAGAGGAGGCACTGTAGGTCACCTTGGAGACTGGAAAGGGCACCACAACCCGCACAGGGGTTGTGTACAGACCCCCATGTCAGGGGGAGGGAATGGACAAGGATATGATAGAAGGCATTCTTAGAATGGCAGAGAAAGGAGAGATACTGTTGATGGGAGACCTGAATATGCCAGATGTTAACTGGAGCACATTTGCTGCAGCCACATCCAAGAGCAGGGCTATTCTTGATGCGCTACAGGTGGCTGGCCTCAGACAGCTAGTTTGGAACCCACCGTGAGGGAGCAATCTAGACCCGTTCCTCAAACGGGGCAGTGAGAGGATCTCAGATCTAGAAGTGGGTTGCCATCTGGGAACAGGTGACCATCAAACAGTGTGGTTCACGTTAAACTCAGCTACTGAGTCAAGCCATACAAAAGTGAGGGTACTGGACTTTAGGAGGGCTGACTTTGGCAAGATGGAGAGTGCCTCAGAAAAGCACTAGCAAACAGGCTAGAAGGAGGTGTGCAGCAACAATGGGGAATCATCAAACTGCCATCACAGAGGCAACAAGCCTTGTGTGAAGCAAATAAACAAATCAAAACGAAAGAAAAAGCGCTATGGTTCTCAAAAAGAGGTGGCTGTGAAAGTCAGGAAGAAAAAGATAGCATTCCGGAAGTATAAGGAAACACAGAAGGAGCAGGACAGAGAGCTGTACCAGTTAAGGCAGAAGGAAGCAGGGAGGGAAGTCAGAATAGCAAAGGCCCAAACTGAGGAAAAGATAGCCAACTCAGTTAAGAAGGGGGATAAAACCTTTTATAGGTACATCAGCGAGCGTAGAAAGACAAAGGGAGGGATAGTGAGGCTGAATAGAATGAACGGTGGGTGGACAGAGGGGGACAGTGAAAAAGCAGGGATACTGAATGAATATTTCTGCTCAGTATTCACAAAAGAGGAGGGAGACGTGCCTAATCCAATTAACAGAAGCACTCTTGATAGGGGGGTCGATCCCAGTCCTTTCACAGAAGAAAGGGTTCTGCAAGAACTCCTAAAACTGAAGGTGGACAAAGCAATGGGGCCTGATGGAATTCACCCCAGAATTCTAAAAGAATTAAGGGGGGAACTAGTGAAGCCACTGGCTATTCTTTTAATAAATCATGGGAGGATGGTGTGGTACCTGAAGACTGGAGGAGGCGGATGTATTCCCCTTCACAAAGTGGGACCAAGACAGAGGCGCGAACACAGACCTGTCAGTCTGACCTCTGTGTAGGGAAGGTGATGGAATCGCTTCTAAGAAAGAATAGTTGAGTACCTAGAGGCCAGTGGGGCACAGGACCCAAGGCATGGGTTCACAGCGGGAAGGTCTGCTGTCAGACAATCTAATAGATTTCTTGACTGGGTGACCAAAGTAGTAGACCAGGGAGGGGCTGTGACATGGCCTACCTAGACTTTAGCAAGGCATTTGACACAGTCCCACACAAAAAATTAATATTCAAATTAACCAGCCTGGGAGTGGGTCCCAGGGTGGTAGCCTGGATAAAACATTGGCTGGACAACAGAACACAGAAGGTAATTGTAAATGGAGTCCACTCTGAAGAAAGGGGGGTTACTAGTGGGGTACCACAGGGTTCAGTATTGGGTCCAGTCCTTTTAATGTCTTCATAAGTGACATTGCAGAGGGACTGGAAGGAAAAGTATGCCTCTTTGCAGATGTAACAACTGCTCTGCAACAGGGTTGATACACACACAAGGAGGCATGGAAACGATGAGAAGGGACTTGGCAAGGTTGGAGGAATGGTCAGAAGTATGGCAGCTAGGATTCAATGCAAAGAAGTGCAAAATTATGCACCTGGGAAACAAGAACCCAGGGTAAGAATACACAATGGGGGGGGAGGTAGTAACAACAACAAAAAAGGAAAGGGACCTGTGGGTAATCATATCAGATGACCTTAAGGTTATCAAGCAATGTGAAAAGGCAGTAGGGAGGGCTGGGGGTATACTGGGATGCATAGGGAAAGGCATCGGCAGCAGAGAACAGGAAGTTGTTATCCCTCTGTACAGACAGTTGGTGAGACCCCATCTGGAGTACTGCGACCAGTTCTGGAGACCCCATCTCTGCAAGGACATAGACAGGATAGAGGCAGTCCAGAGGAGGGCAACTAAAATGGTGCAGGGTCTGCAAGAGAAGCCATATGAAGAGAGACTAAAGGAGCTTAATATGTATACCCTTGAGGAAAGAAGGGAGGGGGGGACATGATAGAAACTTTTAAGTACGTCAGTGGAATCAACAAAGTCCAAGAGGGTAGCATCTTTCAGAAAAAGAGACGCAAGAACAAGGGGACACAATTTAAAGATGGAGGGGCAGTTCAGGGCAATGTGAGGAAGAATTATTTCACAGAGAGGGTAGTGGATGCATGGAACAGACTTCCTGAGGAGGTTGTGGGGTCTAAAACTGTGGGAGAATTCAAGAATGCATGGGACAGACATAAGGCAATTCGTGTGGGGGGGTAGGAAGAAATAGGCTGTTGGTTAACTAGGATCTGCGGCCTATCCTGTAGGTAGGGAAATGGGCAGACTAGATGGGCCAAGCGGTCCTTATCTGCCGACAAAGTCTATTTTTTCTATGTTTCTATTGAGGGCATGGAGAAAGTGCAGAGAATGGCAACTAAAATGGTGCAGGGTCAAGGGAAACCATACGAGTAGAGGTGTAAGGAGCTGGATCTGTACACACTAGAGACCAGGAGGTAGAGTGGGACATGATTGAAAAGGGTTCAATAAGGCACAGGAAGGGAGCTTACTTAAAAGGAAGGAGGGAGCTAAAACAACAGGGTATAGCCTAAAATTAGGGCATGTATTACATAATACAGAAATATCACTGACCTAAGAGGCAGGCTTAGATGACCTGCAGTACATAAAGTAATCACCTCAGCAGCAAAATGTTTAAACATAATAATAGTGAGAGATTCCATTGACAGTGTCCCATTAAGGATGCAGTGAAGTCTCGCACATTAGCAACAGCACATACATATATAAACCTGCAAGAAATAAATTCACATTCTTTAAAGATTTATTAAAGGTAAACGGTCAGCAATAAAAAAACAATAATCAATGTACAGTGTGCAAACTGTGCATGCCCACCTCCCAACCCCACATTAGTAAACTGTTGCTGTTGATTGTAAGCTGTATGATAGAGGTAGCTAGCTTCTAAGAAGCCATTTGACATTGGTGCCAACTTCCAAGAAGGGCGGCATATCTGAAGAAACCTCTTGTTTCTAGTCTAACCAGAGTAGTAACAGGCAATGTTTTTACCAGGGCATGGTGGGTGCAGGTGGTGAGTCTTACTGTAGCAGACAAGTTCCCTTCCCCCAAAAAAGTGTCTGAGGAGCATAGGTTTTTTTTATTTGGCAATGGGGAAAAAGAGTGGATAGTTATCATGAATAAATTACATGTAGTTCAGACGGTATGGGGCAATGCTCGATCGTCTACCATTCAACAATTTATTTATTTATTTTTTTATTTATTTCAATTCTAGGATTACAATTACCTTTGAGCCCAGGGCTCTTTTACAGAGGCTCCATGTCAAGACATTGGTATCACATAACAATAGACAAAATTGTTACAGAAATAAGGGTAAAGGATATCAAATTAATTTCAAACAGACAGGGAGAGGGTAAAGTGGAAAGGAAGAGGACAAGAGGGGGAAGGGTGGTAGAAAGAAATGGGAGGGCAAAGACAGGAGGTAAGAAAATGAGAAGAGAGGAGAGGTGGGGAGTAGGTAAGGATATGGAGGGGGGGTGGGGTGAAGCAGCCAGGAAGGTGGTATTGTCAGGTGCTGGAGAGCGGATGGGGCAGAGGCCAAACTAGGGCAAGTGCGTTATGTAAGGAGCTAGATATAGGAGAGCGGTAGCGGAGCAGTGTTGCATAGACATTATCCATGACAGTCACAGATGCTGGAAGTGACCAAGGTGTTTCAGAGCCTGGATTTAAAGGCCCCTAGCCCAGTGGGATTGATAGTATCATTGGCAAGACCATTAACCAAGTGGGTTCTGTAGGCGAATGAACGCTGGCCAATGGCATAGGCAGCGAGATATGGAAAGTTGTGGCTTTGATCCCTTAGTAATTCTGGAGCTGGTTTTCGTTTGAAGGAGTGAACAGACCCGGAGGAGCAGTTCCAACTGTATTTTTCTTAGCAACCATGCAGGTTTGGTACTGAATTCTATTATCAAGTTGAAGCCAGTTAGCTTGTGAGTAGAGGTCACAGGTGTGTGTGAGCCATTCGGCCCCAGTGATGAGTCGACAGGCCTTGTTTAGGGTGGTAGTAATCCTTCTGAGTGCAGTGGTAGTGGCAGTGCCATAGATGACAAGACCATAGTCAATCTGGGAGATGCTGGAGCTTTGAACTGCGGCAAAGAGGGCCTCTTTAGTCAGGTGCCGATGAAGCCAGTAGAGTAAGCCCAGTCTAGTATTCACAGTTTTAGCGACATTGGTTATATGGGTTCCAAAGGACAGGTGTGGGTCTAAGGTGAATCCTAGGTATCTGAAGGAGTCAACCTGCTCCAGGGAGTCCCCAAGGCAGGTGTTTAAGGAGAGTTGGTGGTGTTTGTGCTTGTTTTGGTGGCTGGTGAAAATCATGATCTTCGTCTTTTTCTGGTTAAGGATTAACTTATGTTCTTTGAACCAGCTTTCAACAGAGGTGAAGCCGTGTTGAAGGGTTTGTTGCAGGTGGCTTGGGTCATGATGAGAGGCAAGAATCACCGCGTCATCTGCACAGAGTGTGACTTGCTGAGAGGTGGAGTCAGGGAGGGAGTTGAGGAACAGGCTGAACAGCAATGGGCCCAGGATGGAGCCTTGGGGGACACCGGAGCGAACCTGCTTAGTGTCGGAGACCACGCCTGATATTTTTATACATTGGGACCTGTTGTCAAGATAGCTATTGAACCAATTCACATTCCGTGGAGAGGCCACTGTTCAGTAGCTGATGAAGCAGGAGGCGGTGGTGGACAGTGTCAAAAGCCTTTGACAGGTCGATGAATGTAGCTCAGGTTAGGCGACCCTGATCAAGGGAGTTGTGTATGGCTCCCGTAAACTCAAGAAGTGCCATGGCAGTGCTGTGTCATTTTCTAAATCCGTGTTGCTGCCAGCAAAGGATGTTGTACTTGTCCAGATGATCAGTGAGCTGGTCTGCTACTATCTGTTCCAGGGCCTTAGAGAGGGGAGGCAGGATAGAGATAGGTTGGTAGTTCACATGGGAGGTCTGGTCACCACCTTTATGGATAGGTGTGACTGTTGCTGCCTTCCATTTGTCAGAGAATGGGCTAAGAGAGAGGGAGAGATTAAAGATCCTGGTGAGAGGCCCCAGAACCTTGTCTAGAGTGAGGGACAGAAGTTTGAGGTCCAGTGTGTCAGCACTTGCTCTAGTGTTTTTGATGGCTTTGGAAATGTATTTCCTGATGGTATTTTTGTTTACTGCTCTGAAGTAGAATGGGGGACAATTTTTAGGTGATGACTGATGGGTGGGAAGAGGGGGATCGCTGTTGTTGAAAAAGTCGGGGGGGGGGAAATGCTGCTGAGGTTGGTGAAGGCATCATTAAAGGTGTTGGCTATGACTCTTAGGTCCAAGATAGCATTCCCGTTTATTATGATAGCAGTAGGGGTGATTTGGACACCTTCCCAGTAACATCTTTAATGTTATTCCAGAATGCTCTTGCATTTCCCCATGTGTCAGCGAGTGCAGTCTTGTAGTATTCAGATTTCTGTTTGCGTATGGATTTGGTGCAATCATTTCTAGCTCTTTTGAAATTTTGGATGTCCGCCTGTTTTTCTGTTTCTCTGGCTAGTTCCTAGAGGTGGTCCCTGTGTTTCAGCTTCTTTAAGAGTGAACCCGTGAGCCAAGGATTACAGAGGGGTTTCATTTTTCACTTTTTTGGCGGGGCAAAGATGTTACAAGCTTCATTGAAAATGCGTATGAATTGATCAAGGGCTGTATTTGCATCAGGCACCATGTTGATGGGGGACCAGTCTTGATTTAGTAGGTGTGATTTTAGGTGGGTTAGCTTCCCACGGGGTAGGACTCTGCTGAGGATGACCTTTGGTGGAGATTTCCAGAATTTGTTTGACCAGGTGCAGCTGATGGGGGAGTGGTCGCTGAGAGAGTCAGGCAGTACGGCGAAGCTAGTGATACGGAAGGGGTGAGTAGTCAGGATCCAGTCCAGTAAAGTGCTGGTGCCGATTTTGTAGTTCATTCTAGTTGTGGAGTCCAATATCTGTGTGAGGTTTGCTGATGTGACCATATCCCTGGTGTCACCAGCATCAGGTCCCAACCAGTTTGTGTTGAAGTCACCAAGTGTGATGACTTCAGAGTCGGTTGGGAGTGATTTGATGTACTCCAGTACTGCATGGAGGCCCGGTCCCTGTTCTTTTGGGGGGATATAAACGATGATGGGCTTTGTGCTGAGCTCCAAGCAGGATTTTGATATGCAATAGCTGGGCATTTGGTGTTGGTAGGTCAGTGTGGGCAGTGTGCCCCATCAGGTTGTCTTTTAGGTAAAGGGCGCAGACCCCTCCTTGTTTTGATTTTCAGTCAAGCCTAAAGATAGTGTAGCCAGGGATGGAGATTGTATGATCAGGAACCAAGGGGGTGAGCCAGGTTTCTACTACCGCCAGGATACCGGGCTGGTGGGCATTTGTGAAGGCTTGTAGTTGATCAAATTTAGATAATAAGCTGCAGATGTTCAGGCAGATAATGGAGAGAGCACCAAGGCGCTTGGTTTGGGTGGAGTTCATGGCAGCCCCAGGACCAGGGTTGGGGTGAATGTTTCCAGATAATAGCAGGAGTAGAAGGAGTTTCAGGGTGGCCAAGTGCAGTTCCCCGAGGGAGAACTTGCGGTACTTGATTGAGGAGGTTTTGTTTGTGGAAGTTTGTGCATGCAAAACAGGAGCGTAGTGAGCTGTGGTGTAGCGGGCACACTGCACCCTGGTATATGAAGGTGTGGGTACAATGTGGGTGAGGCTCCTAGCGGGAGAAAGTTGTCAGGTGGCATGGTGCAATGTGGTTATGGAGCAAGATTATGCTTATAGCTATGTGGGGGATGGAAAGCAGGATGGAGGGAGCTGGAGCAATGGGGTGAGGGCAAAAGGAGGAGAGGAGGCAGGGATAGTAGGGAAGGAAGGCATAGTTTGTGGAGGGGAAAGAGAGAAAGGAGCTGCAAGGAAGGCTGAGGTGGATGTACTACAACGTGAGGGCAGAGGAAGCAAGAGAAAAAAAGGGGATTTAGGCAGGTAAGCGAGCGAGTGGGGGGAGGGCAGTTCAGGCCCCGAGAGCAGGGGACAGACAGTTACAGGAGGGCAGTAGAATTAGAAAGGAAATATAACTCAGCAAAAATACAGTCCTCAGATTCGGCAGTGCACAGCAGAAGTAAAATACAGATAGAACAGGTGTCGGATTCGGCAGCAAACAGTGTACACTATCAGCAGATAAACGAATTGTTTTTTAGCAACCACCAAGCAGCTATGCTCGGGGCAGAAAATAATAGTCCAGCCCCCCGGTCTGTAGGAGACCAGGAGATAGTGAGGTTAGTGCCGTGACAAAAACTGTGGCAGAGCTCAATGCTAGTCTATGGGCACAGCTGCCCTGAGCTCGGCCACGGAGTCAGCGGTCACTGCAGCCAATCATGACCAGGCAGAGAGGGTAAGGACCAATCGGGTAGAGCTCTGAGCGTGCTGGGTCAATGGTGGCACACACTGCTTTCCCGGACTGAGGTGGGCTTCCTTACCCATCACCGTGGATCAGGGAGGCAGCCAGAGGTTGCAGGAGCCAGATATGGTGGCAGAGCTGCTGAGTCTGGTAGCAAGGGTGCAAGGTTTGAAGCCTGCAGTGGCACCAAGGATATTATTTTAGTAGGCTATGGGGGTTAGAGGCTTTGAGAGCCTTAAAACCTATAGCTAACAACAGTCTGAATGTGATAGCTGAGTGGTAGAGCCGATGATTGTGGTAGCAAGGGTACAGGGTTTGATGCCTGCAGTGGCACCAAGAATAAAATTTTGCAGACTATGGAGGTTAGAAGCTTTGAGAGTCTTAGAGTATAGCTGACAATAGTCTGATACGATGGCTGAGTGGTAAATCTCTCCACAAACAGGCTGGAGGGAAGGAGGCTTTACCTCTTAAGGCTCTCAGCAATCCCCTGTTCCAAGCTCCTCAGCTGGGCAGTGTTCTGAGGGGAGAGGGCTGCTTCAGAGGCCTATAAGGGGAAGGGAACAAAGGAATCACATTAGTATGCAGCAGGCTAGATCAGAACCCTACTGCGCATGCGTCAACTGTTGGAACTTAGTCAGGATACAGAAGGCTACTGCGCATGCGCAAGATGGCGGACACACACGCAGAGATAGCCCGGTGACCGAGAACATAGATTCCACTGGCACACTGGATGCCATAACGCCAAGGTAAATTTTTGCAAGCTGAGCCAGAGTAGGGTATCTATGTTCGTTATTCTTCCAAAATGTAAGTGGGAAATCTTCCTCCTCAGTTGTAGGCTTCACTGTCAAATATCGGTTGATTTCATCTTCCACAGATGAGCTGTCTTGCCGAGTTACAAGCTTTGTTTCAGCTTCTGAAGCATTTTCCTTTTCTTACTCACAGTAATAAATTTATCATCCTCCTGAAAATTTGGATTGTCCTCTGCCTCTCCATCACTGTTGGAGATTCTTGCAAATGATGTCATAGATGGTGTGCTGCTGGCTCTTGAACTTGTTGAGAAAGCTGTTGACATAGTACCAGACTCAGTCAGTTCTTGAACTGCATGTTTCAGTACTGCTATTTATTCCTCCCTAGACAGCTGCAAAGCTTTTGTGGATGGATCCAGTAAGCTTGCCAGTTTGACTGTCACTTTCTGGAAATCGCTTAATTTTTCTGCACGAGTTGCTTGGCCAAGCTGCGCAGTTGGATGATCTTTTTTAGTGATCTATGATTTTTCCATAATCTCATTTTTTATGAGTGGTATTAGTGCCAGGTGCAGCTGATTGCTACTGACCAGTCCAGTGAGCTCCTTAAATGGGAGAAGAAAATGTTTTAGTTCTTCAACAATATCAAACTCTTCAGTTGTGAGGCACAGCTCATTGTGTCCTGAGTGTTTCAAAGCTTGCTCAGCCTCCCGGTGAAGATCTATGATGCTTTCAAACATAACAAGCACTGAATTCCATCGCGTCACGACCTGCTGTTTTAAAGCTATGTGAGAATGTCTTTTGTGTTGCATGACTCTGGAAAAAGTGGCTCCTTGACTGTTTCTTTCCTGTGCACCTCTGATGGGATTGAGAATGGTGTCTGGTGTTGCATCATCATCATCACTGAGAAAGAGACCAAATTCTGAATGCATATCTTCCTCATCTGTTCCACTTCCACCATCTTCAATTGGGTAATCAGAATCCAGTGCCAGAATGTTTTGAGCATTTGCAATCTTCTCCAGAAGGCTGTCCACCACTTGCCGGGCATCACTGTTGGCAACTTCTTCAATGAGGTACCCTTTGAAATGTAATGTGGTCACTATTAGTTTGCATTTCTCCATCAAATCTTGAACATCACTGACACGAGTCATGGAGTCAGTCATCAACAACAGGTGCAACGCATGTGCAACACAGTGATTGCACTGTTTCACCCCTAACATGCGGCTTGCCTTCTTCATGTTCTCCACTCCATCATGTGTTTAGAAAAGTTTCACTGTTCTGTCAATGGCGAAATACTCAAGCTCCCTGCGGACATGCTGTGCCACAGCTTCCCTGGTGTGGTTAGGCAACACTTTACATGACAATGTAACAATGTGAAAGTCCCAACCCATGTAAATGTAGGCTAGGCGTATACCAAGGTAGCGACTACATTTGTGTTTGTCGGTCCATCCATCAAACATAACGCAGATGGAACACACTGTACTGAGGTCCTCCTTCACTTTGTTTTGCAATAAGCTGTATACATCATGTAGAGCGTTGCCACGTAAACTTCTCTCATTTGATATTTTTATGCTTGGGAAATTTTTGGAGAAGAATAGTTGGAAGCCATTTTTGTTGACTGAATCGAAAGGCATCATATCCAAAGAAAACCAGACCAAAACATCACGAACAAGTTCAAAATCTGATGTAGCTGGCCAAACACTACCACTGGCACCACCAAGGCTCATATTAATTGTACTTTGCTTAAGTTTCTGTACTTTGTTACCGTCATGTACATCTATGTTATGAACATGGATTAAGTGTTCCCTTAAGGATGTAGTAGCTGTTTGCAGGGCATAACTTTTAACTCTGCTAATGTGTGGAGAAGACTGTCCTTTTGCATACAGTGCCTGCTGTGCATCTAAGCAAAGGGAACAAATATCTACCGTCATCAAGAAAAACAGGAGAAACTGAACCTGGGTCACCTGAAGAGCTACCTGGGACCTGCATTTTAATGTACAGTGAGCCAAAGTATTTCTAAACAATGGATTTACTGTTGCCATGAGACCGCAATTTGGGGGCAACAAACAGGTTGCATATTTCTGAATTTTCATGTCATGACAGTAGTGATATACTTACATACTTGTTAGTTTTACAACGGGGAGATGCACCAGCCATATTGACAATCAGAATACTACCCTTCTGCTAATAAGTACTGTCTTTTCTGTATACATTGGTAAGAAATATTACAGAACACAAAGTCAAATCAAGACTTGGGTACCCAAGATCAGGATGTGATGTCCAGCACAGACAAGAAAGCAGATACAACTTAGTTCTGAAAAAGTCTATTTGTTAATGTTGTACACTTCAGGTCTTTGCCACTTCCCTCACTACAAAGTGTCCATCCTCAATACAAAATGTCTTTCCAATTCAAGAAGATGAGCCTTGTTTGCTTCTGCTCGATTAGTTCTCAGGCAATCTACCTTATCCTACAATACAGAAAGTTATTTTAAGGGCCAGGTATGGTTACTATATGTTGCTGTACTACATTAACAAATTGAATAGCTAGAAACAAATGCTATAATTCATGAAAAAGGAACTGACAACTGTTACTGTCAACTGCTATGCACATTTAGTCCATCCGACCACTAAGGTATGGAAATGGTATAAGTCAAGCAGTGCAATTTGCTTATCTAACAGAATTTAGGACTGTGTCCATCTATGAAAGACTACAAAAGTAACAAGATGATAATGCTGCATGGCATCCTTTATTGCTGTCATTTATCACATAAGTAATAAGTACCACTAAAAACACAGTCTCAAATACTGTAATCAGAAACACAATCTGTCTGGCTGTCGGGTTGATGCCTGGGGAGAATCCTGCTGCGCTTTGCCAGCCTTGGTATGTGGGCCATACCATTGGAGCCCTCTTCATCTCCACAATCCACAAGGGGGTTATTAGCTTGTGTCCAGAGAGTGCTCCCCCTCCCTCTGAGAGAGACATGCAATTACAACAAGGTGCATGGCAACTCTGTTGATGTCTGGTGCGCTCACCCTGTTACGTTGTGTTGGCTGCCCTGTAGTGTCCCCGATCTCTATTGGGGGCCACTAGGATGCTGAACAGCCCTTAGCCCTCCCCGGGGAGAGATGATGTGTCTTCCAGATGCTTCATCCTCTCCCTGCCGACCCTGGCAACCATAGTCCATATCCGAACCTGGGTCGCCAGTGTACTGCGAGGTGTGGCAAACACTGCCTCAACCCTCAGCACTACCAGACCAGACCCCGATTGATTCTTATGTTAAGTATTCACATTCTTTAAACAGGAAGATTGATTCAGTGTTTATTGAGTTTGTCTACACCTCGGTTGAGCATTCTTACATCGACGGATTCAACAACGTTTACAGAGTTCATCTTATTTTAAGGAGCAGGTGTGCACTGTAATTTTCCCAGACCTTAAACATATATGGTAGTCAACTTACCCCAATGCCGAGAGGTATTAAAAATACCATGCGTTTCATTAAGTTTAAGATCTGGCAGGACAACACTGAGTCAGCCAGCTCATGACTCATTAGCATGCACACACGGACGCATGCACACACATACACACACACACATATCTAAGGGGGCTTTGGGTGCCTGCCTGCCAGTGGGTGTGTCAGCCTCAGCAAGTTCTGGAAGTGGCAGCATTTTTCCTCGAGTACATATTAGTTGTCTTGTACCTTTTTTACTGCAGGGCAGAAACACAAGGTATATTTAATACCTCTCAACACTGGAGCAGGCAGCTACCCTGTATGTGTGACGTGCTGGAACAATTACACTGCATACCTTCTCTTTAAAGAGCAGCTGACACCTTCAGGAGAGATTGAACTAAACACAATATTTAGAAGCTCAGCATGTATTTCACATTAGTTTTATGACCCCCCTCTCTCAATTATTACTACGGTCATTTGCATGAAAACAAGATCTTTGCTCCTGAACAGCTCATCTATTTTTCCAGAGGCCATAATGCAGTTCTTGTGATTGTGACAGTTACAAATAAATATACATGGAATGCAACCTGAACTGTACCCAAGTATTGTGTTTTAGTTTTGCTGAGTTGTTAGTAGCTCTTTAGACATTATTAGACATGAGTATTGATTCATCAGCAGTGTTTGAGCTTGTCTTATGTTGAAAGGACACTGTCAACCCCCTGAGGTCTCAAAGTGGCACCTAGTTAAAAACAAACACACACACACACACACACATATGAAAAAAACTTTGACCAACTTTCTGTAAAGATTGCTGATGTAGCTGGTAGTTTTTTTTTTACTCTGATCTTTTCTCCTTCCAGCCACATCACTCAAAGCCCCTACATGCCTCACTAACCTCAGCATCCCGACACACAGGAGTCTGCCCCTAGATTGTTCACCCACTCAGTACTCCAAGGTATCCTGGATATCCCCCTGGGTGTTGGCGAGGAGAGGTCCTCTCCTACCTTCTCCCCACACAACAGTGGAGTGGGTGCTGCACAGCAGAGTATTCTTCCATCTTGGTGGTTGCTGAGGTGCTCAGTGAGGGGTTGTCACCTAGGAGTGACTGGTCACCATTTTCCTGTATTCTGTTCCCTGCAGATGTCAGCACTCTAGGAGAGCCAATGGGAGGTGTGCATGAAGACAACTCCTCCCAGGGCTTCTCAGCTGACGCTGCCCCCATACCTTCTGTGTGCCCCAATCTGCACTGTCAACCCCAGGTACACCTGAGAGATGGTAGTCATGCAACAAGACTTGCATGGAACTCTTCCCAGAGAAGGAGAGCCACCGATGGGTGATCAATCCTTCTCTCCCCCTGCCGAACCCCAGTGGCCCAAGCTCATCCCTGAATCGGGTCACTGGCATGGAGCAAGGTGTGGCATCCAATGCCTCATCCCTCAGCACCACCAGGTCAACCCTAGCTAGTAGTTCTACTAAACAGAGACAGACAAAACAAACAGCAACATCAATGAATTTTAGAGAAGGCAGGTAATCATAAAATGTAGGTTTTTAACTAGAAATATGATGAAACATAGGTTGACAGTGTCCGTTTAAGCATTCTGAAATCAAACAGGAAGATTGATTCATCAAAAGTGCAATAACAAACAACGGGATGTGCATTGGACAGTTCTAACACAAACACATGGCTGGGGGCATGGTGAGGAGGAATAAGGCTGCAGATTGAACCCACTTGCTGTGCATTAGAACTGTCCAGTGCACATCCCCATTAAGCTAACTTTGAATTGAAGCTGCTGCCAAAATACTACTTCCCCTGAGACAGAGACTGAGAATAAGACCTTTACTTACTCTATGGTTGATGACTTCGTTGAGGTCCAGATTGAAGGAGGCAGGTCACTACACTGTAGTCTAGCTGCTGCTGAAGCTGTCTCCACTTCAATGCTAATAAATATATTAAATACAATTGTTATATTGGTGTCTTTTTTTCAGATGTCACTTTATATTTTATTATTAGTCCTTAACTCTAAAGTCACAACTACATTGCTGACAATACATATTAGACACATTACAAAGGGCAACAAAATATTGGCTCCTCAATATTGCACCTGAGTACAGCTAAGGTTTGGGGGATACTAGAGGCAGAGCAGCATCACTTCTAGATAGCTGGATAACAATGTCCACCTTTGTGATGCAGTATCTCCCAAGTATACTAAGCAGGTGTTAATGAGTCCAAATCAAACTTAACCTACCCCATTTTTTACATTGGTCCTACAAATTCTAAGAGGTGCACATAATTAGCTGCTAATGCATTTACATCTATATGTATGTTTTCCATCTGGCCTTCACAGCACATTCTATCAGCACATAAAGAGCTGCTAATGAGTCCTGAGTTGGCTGACTCAGTTGTCTGCCAGGTGTTAATAAAACTTAATGATTTGGCTCATGAGCCAGACTTTTGTAAAAGTCCCCTGCCAGGTCTGAAAGGAGCCAGAAGAACTGTGGGTCGCCCTGGAAACAGGAAATGGGACAGCCATATGAACTGGGGTTAACTACATGCCTCCAGAGCAGGAGGAGGACATAGGCACATTACTGTTAGAAGATATGCAAAACATGACCACAGTAGTAGACCAGGGAGGGGCTGTGGACATGGCCTGTCTAGACTTTAGCAAGGCATTTGACACAGTCCCACACAAAAGATTAATAGTCAAATTAACCAGCCTGGGAGTGGGTCCCAGGGTGGTAGCCTGGGTAAAACATTGGCTGGACAACAGGACACAGAAGGTAATTGTAAATGGAGTCCACTCTGAAGAAAGGGGGTTACTTAGTGGGTACTCGCGGTTCAGTACTGATCCAGTCCTTCACGTTCACTTGCGCGCACACGCAAGGAACGTTTTGGGAGAGTAGCACACTTTGGAGGTGTGCCTCTCCCTTGCAATCCACTGCTCAGTTGAGCAGGTATGGTGATCCTGCACCAATGGGTGTGGGAGCTGTGTATGACAGCGGTGGTCTTCGCTTCAAAGAAAACCACTGCTGTGATACAGAGCACCGCGTCACGCCGCCCCCCTGCTTCACGCCACCCCCCTCCACCGCGTCACGCCGCCCCCCCAAAGCTTTGGTGCCACACTGGGAGCCCACCCCAGCATGGCAAATGTCCCACATTGTTTGCTGACAGGGCTGCCCAATCCTCCGTCAGCTCCTCGGCCCCCCCAGCCATCTTCTGCTACGCTGGGAGCCCACCCCAGCGTGGCAAACGTCCCGCGTTGTCAGCCGACGAGGGTGCCCAATCCCCCGTTGGCTCCACGGCCCCCCCAGCCATCTTCTGCCATGCTGGGAGCCCACCCCAGCATGGCCATCGTCCAGCACGTCGTCAATAGTAAAAAAAAAAAAAAAAACCTGTAAAGTAAAAACTGTCACCACACAGTCTCCCTTCCACAACCCGACCACCCACTGCCACCCTGCCTCCCCACACCCCTTTCATTACCTTACTTCCGGAGCTCGGCACGACGATCTTCTTCGTGGACTGGGAACACGCCTGCACTCTTCAAAGCCGACCGCGAACTGAGGAAATGCCGGTAAGCTGTATAATGGGCTAGATAGGGCTTTTCAACTTTATTGCATATCTCAGGCATTTTTTGGAATTTTTGCACCAAATTTTCAACATGGGGTTTTTGGGATCCCTTCTCATGAGTGATGTCACTGTCATGGCGTTATTCGGGCCCGAAGCGTGATTTCGCAGTCAGTGCACAGTCACTACACGAAATCACCCTTCAGGCCTGAATAACACCATGACAGTGACATCATTCATGAGAAGGGGTCCCAAAAATGCCATGTTGAAAATTTGGTGCAAACATTCCAAAAAATGACTGTTTTACGAGAGTGTGTTGCGCAGTTCCTACGCAGGCTCGTAAGTTCGCGAATTTTCAATATTTTCACTCCAGATTTTCAACATTGCCATTTTACCACACCTCCTTATGAGCAGTACAGCTGTCATTTTTCACATCCTGCCCAAAATGTGTTTCCGCCCATGTAGCACACAATGGCACAGTCGGTGTGCGAAATCAATGTAAGGGATGCAATAAGAAAATCACGGTGACACTGTTCATTAGCAGAGGTCTTAAAATGGCTATTTTGAAAATTTGGTGAAAATTCTAAAATGACTGTTTTACAAGCGCATGCTATACTTCCAGTTCTCACAGCCATAGGTTTGGCAATTTCAATATTTCCATCCAGATTTTCAACATTGCCATTTTACAACACCTTCTTATGAGTAGTACAGCTGTCATTTTTCACATCTCACCCAAAACATGTTTCCACCCATGTAGCGCACAATGGCACAGTCGGTGTGCGAACTCAGTGTATGGGACACATTAAGAAAATCACAGTGTCACTGTTCATGAGCAGAGATCTTAAAATGGCTGTGTTGAAAATTTGGTGAAAAAATTACTACAAATAACTGTGTTACGAGCGTGCGTTTTGCAGTTCCTATGCACGCTCATATGTTTGCGAATGTTCAATATTTTCACTCCAGATTTTCAACATTGCGATTTTACCACACCTCCTTATGAGCAGTACAGCTGTCATTTTTCACATCCTGCCCAAAACATGTTTCCGCCCATGTAGTGCACAATGGCACAGTCGGTGTGCAAAATCAATGTATGGGACACAGTAAGACAATCACAGTGACACTGTTCATTAGCAGAGGTTTTAAAATGCCAATGTTGAAAATTTGGTGAAAAAATTCCTAACAATCACTGTTTTATGAGCGTGCGTTGCACAGTTCCCACGCTCGCTTGTAGGTTTGCGAATTTTCAATATTTCCACTCCAGATTTTCAACACTGCCATTTTACCACACTTCCTTATGAGCAGTACAGCTGTCATTTTTCACATCCTGCCCAAAACATGTTTCTGCCTATGTAGCGCACAATGGGGGTAACAAAAAGGTCATGCTGAAAATTTATTGTGCAAATACCAGCAATCGCACAGAGCATTAGGGTAAAGCACCATACGTGCCAAACACCACTGCAAATACCTGCAAGCGAACGTTCGGCATTGACAAATGCTTGTTAATGTCTTTATAAGTGACATTGCAGAGGGATTGGAAGGAAAAGTATGCCTCTTTGCAGATGACACAAAAATCTGCAATAAGGTTGATACACAAGGGGGGGATGGGTGTGGAAAGGATGAGGAGGGACTTGGCAAGGTTGGAGGAATGGTCAGAAGTATGGCATCTTGGATTCAATGGAAAGAAGTGCAAAATAATGTACCTGAGAAACAAAAACCAAGGGAAGATTACACAATGGGGGGGGGGGGTAGGTAGTAACAACAAAAATGGAAAGGGACCTGGGGGTAATCAAATCAGATGACCTTAAGGTCAGCAAGCAATGTGAGAAGGCAGTAGAAAGGGCAGGGTGGATACTGGGATGTATGGGGAGAGGCATCACCAGCAGAAAACAGGAAGTTGCTATCCCTCTGTACAGCCAGTTGGTGAGAGCCATCTGGAGTACTGCATCCAGTTCTGGAGTCCCCATCTCCGCAAGGACATAGACAAAATGGAGGCAGTCCAGAGGAGGGCAAATAAAATGGTGCAGGGTCTGCAAGAGAAGCCATACAAGGAGAGACTAAAGGAGCTTAATATGTATACCCTTGAGGAAAGGAGGGAGGGGTGACATGATAGAAACATTTAACTAACTCAGTAGAATCAACAAAGGGGTAGCATCTTTCAGAAAGTGATGTGCAAGAACAAGAGGACAGACAATTTGAAGATAGAGTGGGGCATGGCCCAGGCCAGGGGCACTGTGAGGAAGTATTTTTAAACAGAGAGGATGGTGGATGCATGGAACTGCCTTCCTGAGGAGGTTGTGGGATCTAAAACTGTGGGAGAATTCAAGAATGCATGGGACAGACATAAGGCAATTCTTGTGGGGGAGTAGGAAGAAATAGGCTGTTGGTTAACTAGGATCTCTTCAGAGAAACACATGTGAGCACCTGGAAAAACAGTGTGGTGCTATTCTGCATTCATATCCAAGGATTAAAGTAAATAGATCGGCACCCACACTCCAGACAGAGAACTAGGACTCCATGGATTAAGTTAATCATTCCTTTATGTAAAAAAGTGCAAATAAAACACTGGCCAAAGTGGCTAGCAAACAGACCGACATTTCTCCTGGCATGCTGTCAGGTTTCTTCAGAGTTTTCTAGCCACTTTGGCCAGTGTTTTATCTGCACTTTTTTACATAAAAGAATGATCAATTTATGGAGTCCTGTTTACTTTAATCCTCAACTAGGATCTGCAGTTTATCCTGTAGGCAGGGAAATGGGCAGACTGAGTGGGCCAAGTGGTTCTTATCCGCTGTCAAAGTCTAGGTTTCTACACATAGAATGTGCCGGCCGATATGGCCCATGAAGTCCATCTTGTCTGCTCACCCCCCACCCCCCGGAATCGTAACCTTACTGACATAATCACATGAACCAAAAGGCCAAGTGGTCCTTATCTGCTGTCAATGTCTGTTTCTATGTAACTGTTCCATCCCCATTCATTTTGATTTCTACTGCCTTGAAGAGTCTGTATCTAAAAGAATCTAAAAGGAACATGTGCACATGTGAAACTGAGCAAAACATAGGCAAGATAGTACAAGACTGGATTTGCAACACACACACCCCACTTTACATGGCATACTAGTTAGCAATGAGCATTACACAGACAGGACAGGATGACATGACAAGGGCTGTCTTTAACAGGGCAGGACACACACATGCACATTTCTCACTCAAATGATGCAAAACGCATATGACTCGTCAGACAACAGGGTGGACGTGGACCTGTTTGCAACTGGACATGCCCCTCTCCCCACTGATATACACAGAGCCCCTCCCCCTCAAGAAAGGGGCACAACTAGAAGTGGGCCACAATGGAGGGAGACAAAGGATGAGGCAATTTATTTTCATCTGTTTTAACAAGCTAAGCATATTGGCAAATCTAAGTAATATAATTAACCTTTTTTTCTTACAGACAACTAGTGTTGTAATTACAAAAAAAAAAACATATACTGCATAGCTGGTCAACAATAGTAAAATCCTGACCTAAAGCTACATAATCAGAAGGAGACAGTTCAATTTACACAGAATCTAGTGAGTACAGTCACATTCAGTCACATTCATTTATACTGAGAAAATGGTTGAAATGTCAAATTACTTAATTTCACAGTAGCAAACTGTACACCTAAGTCGTCTTTTACTCCCTTTCTGCTTTGTAACATTTTATACTAAAGCCCCTTATTTTATCTCAGTAGATACACTTCTCTCCGAATTTGAAAACATTTCCCTGATTTTTTTTTTAGCCTTGCAGGAGGTTGAGACAACCCAGAGTCCAAGGAGTGACTCAACAAAAATTCTGTATCTGCACTAAAACCCCAGGGAACAGTAATTATGCTGCTTAAATTATTAAGTACATACCAGTCAAAACAAAAGCAAAGGCCCTCTATGCTCCAGGCCTCTGGCTGCTGTACTGAGCTCGCCTGGGTTGGGTCCTTTCTGGGACACATCTGCTGCTGCTCTGGTCCTCCCCTCCTCTGCCCCAGACAGACACGGTTCCAACTTCCCGCTGGTGCACCCAAAAATAAATGCTGCTTCTGCACTGCTGTTTAGCTCTTTTTTTTTTTATTTTAGCAGCAGCTGGCTAGACTTTTCTCTGGTGACGGTGTGGACTGGGTGGCAGTCAGGAGTGAGTCGGGAGTCCAGTCAGGAGGTTCGGGAGTTGGGAATGCTGCTGCGGCACTCTTCTCCTTGCTGCTCTACTCTGGACCTCTGGCTGATTTGCTCTCTGGATCGGGTGGTGGTCCGGTCGCTCTTCTTTGTTAGTTTCTCTTCGGAGCTCTGGAACTCTCCGTTGGCTCAGTAATTCCAAGAGTGCCAGAGGGACTGATTTTATGGTCCATGTTCGGACCTGACTGGGGACACAAAAGTTCAGGTCCGCATGTGGGCGGGGGTGCTAACAGCAACAGACCACAATGGAGCACTGTGATTCGATAAGAGGGTAGTTACATAAGTACCCCCTATGTCACATGCTGTGTGTGCATTCAAATTGCGACACAAAAATGGCGAGACAAGAGTAAAGTGGGTTGCAGCCGCCCTCCCCCATGGGTTAATGGATGGATTTAAGCCTCAGCTCTGTTTTTTTGCCTTGGGAGGGAGCAGGAGTGCAGGAGGGACTAATGAGACTAACGAATGGAAGAAAATCCATACTACTGTGAGGTAGGTTCGGCGATTGCAACTGCTCCCATTATGATTGCAGTTTACTGCAATTGCAACTAATTGCAACAGCAGGAAATTGCAACTGGCAATTCCAGTGGCAGATGGCGGCTCCGGGGACAACTGGATAACATAGCACCATTCTATGCTCTTTATCCTCCTCACAAATCATGGTGTCACATTTTCTATTAAGTCTCCCATCACTATCATTTCTTTGTTATCCCTTTTCTTTGATGTGTTAAACTCATTCCCTTCTGTTTCTAAATCTTCTAATGTTTGAAATCTGTTGTATGTCGGTAATATGTTTATTTCTGCTCTTCTACCCTTTATTACTGTCTTTCCACTATTAACCTCTTGCCACTGATCTGTCTCCACTACTCTCATCATCTTTTCCCTTTTTTGTTTGTCTGAAATTATGCTCCGTATCACTACAATCTAAATCTTCAGATCGCCCTCTTTTTCCTTTATGTCTATTGTTTTCTACTATGGCCGTTGTTTGAGTTATGTTCTGCTCTTTACCTATTTGCAATTCTGCTATTTCCTTTTCAAGTTCATTTAGCTTAGCTTGGAGCATGAGGTATGCTTTACGTTTTATACAAGTGAATGACTTTGTACTTAATTGTGGTGTTGTTTCTGCATACATTTTACATTTCTGATGTAAGCAATAAGACAAGATGGGGTGTGCATTAGACAGATCTAATGCATGGCTAGGGGGACATAGTGAGGCATGAGGCCACAGGCCGAGTGCGTCCAGTCCCCTAGCCGTGCATTAGAACTGTCTAATGCACATCCTCGGAGTGGCTTATTGCACTTATAAAATAGGCCTGTGTATTCTAAAGGGGCTTTCTAGTTTTAGCTGTGCATTAGACAGATCTAATGCATGGCTAACAACCAATCAGATTGCTTGAAATCCTTTGCCCATTTTATAAATCAAATTAACTTACCTTCCTGACATAATAATACAAGCAGTTCCTCTGCCGGGTCTTTTCTATCCACTGTGTCGAAACCCCCTTTTATTACTTTTATTTATTCTCTTATTTCACTATTTCATTAGGACAGTAAGTATAGTCCTACGTCATTTCCTGCCTCCCCGGCAGACGCCAGCAGACGCCGCTGGCCTCTGCCTGTGTCGCCTCCACTCGCTAGAGCCAAGTGTAATATAGCCCCCTCTGATGACATTACTGAATACTTCCTAGATACCATCTAGCAACTGAGTTAGTGTCCGTCGGGCAACAGGGGTAACCTGCCCTTAAATGAACAAGTTATACCCCACAAGGCAGCCAAACGCTTCTCCAAGACACTGAGTGTCTGCCCAAGCCCTAGGGTTGCCACCTTTGGATGAGGCAAAAACCCGGATCCTAAGCTCCGCCCCTAGTCCCACCCCTTTTCATGACTCATCATGTATTGCTCCTCCTAGAAAGCCATTGGTTATATCAATAAAAGAAAACACTCAAAGCAGTACTTCAACAAAACTGTTAAGATACTGTACCTGTTAAAATTAATTTCCCAGGTTCTTCTTAGTTTATTTATTTATTTATGTGTGTGTTTATTTATTGACATTAGTTTACCAGATAAACATACATAGATAAAATAAATCTCATTTGCAAATATGATCTGGAGGGAGACAAGAGAAATACTGTAAATAGCATACAACAGTACACATGGTATAGAATACATAATTGTTTCCTATGAAGTGTGTACTTGATATATTTTTCTGTCTCCATTTCTTTTTCATGTCCACAGTACTATTTCAAAGTAAAAGTAGTGACCATACTTTTTTCTTGAGGAAAAAAATAATTTAAAACATTTAAAGTGCCTAAATTCTGTTAGAGATGAAAATGTATGAAAGTGGAAGACAACTGGCTGTGTTGTTACAAAAGGTGGGGGCAGCTTTGCTGCTATGCCACATTAAGATGCAGTGGAAAAGATAAGGTTAAGTAAGTGCTAGTGGTGTTAATGGCCATACTTTACACCTCCCAGGATAACAGTTTTCACAAACAAAAGGCTATATTGACAACATAACTTGTTTGTAACCTGGCCATGTAGCTGAAACAATGAATAAGGTGACAAAATCTGTTTAAAAAGTATGTGAGCACTCAAAATGGTCCAAAAACCTGACCAGCACAGTGCAAAACTGGATTACCTGATAGGGACCCTGAAAACCTGATCACCAGGTAAAAAACCTGACAGGTGGCAACCCTACCAAACCCTGAGATTCTCGAGTAGCAGGAACCAAAGTTTATGGTACACTACACAGTTCTCTGTAAAGTTGCTAACTTGTGCTTCCATTTGCAGCCCGGTTTACTGCTTCCAGGAATTTGTTGCATTCTTTTAAAATATGACAGTCCCCTTAATAAAACAGACTTTCCAGTGCCCTTCTATGCTGTGCTGCCACAGGGGCTATTTTGTTAAACACTAGGAAGGCCCTGAGGAGAGAATCAAGCAGTGCTTGCCCACAAGACCCCCCAAGCTGTCCAAGTGGGCCTCAGAGGAGCACCCAATTTGTGGAGGTCTATCCTACAGATACCCCCTCAACAAGGGTCAGTAGATGATCACCCCTTATGTAGGAGCACACTGCCAGCTACTGGAAAGATTACCAGCTTCTGTGGTAGTAAGCCTTACTGTAGGCGAGGCTAGTAGAGATAGCTAGTGAGCACAATACATTAACAAGCTAAGAGAGGCATTTCCTGACTAAAGTTGTTGAGGCATGATAGATTGGCAGAAATTATTCAGTAGATTCCCACCATGATTAATTGCAGTCAGCTTGTCAACAGTGGTTGTAAAAAACATACTCAGTCAGGCCCACACAGGGTAGAATAAGCTAGGCTAGGCTCCAGCCTGTAACCAACTCAGGATAAAGATTACACAGTACTGAATACACCAAGAATATTAGCTGCAGTGAACATCTGTCAGACTGTGAATATGGTCAAATAGCAGAAGTATATTTACTGGTGCAGATGCGTGACTCCTAGCTATACATATCCAGCAGGCTAATTAGGCACACGACGTAGTCTGAGTAGCAGTGGAAACTACCTGTGTAAGGCCCAGAGATGTCATTAACTGGAGGAAGTGTTGACCAAATTGCGAGAGTTCGTCATCGACACAGGTGTTGAAGTCACCCAGAACCATCAATCTGGGTGACTCATATGCTATGTGGACGACTAAGTCCACCACTTCCTGAAGGAATCACTTCTCATCACCGGGTGGAGGGTAGATGAGAGTGATTCGATAGCCTACACCTGCTACAATGGCACACTCAAAAGACTCAACCTCCTCAACTAGTACCCTGGTGAGGTTAAGTTTGGTCTTGAAACAGACTGCAAACCCCCCCCTCCCGGTGATCCAATCTTGGGCAGTGCATCACAGAGTACCCAGCTGGAGTCATAGCCTCCGGAATGGGCCAGAATTTTCATCCAGCCAGGTCTCAGTAATGCATGCCAGGTCCACCATTTCAACAAGGTCTGCAATACTTTCAGCCTTGTTCTTAATGGACCTGGCATTGCATAACTGCCTGAGTTGGATGAACCTCCCAGGCCACCCGGGTCATCTGCCTACCCCAATCAGTAGTGCTCTTGGGTATGGGCACCAGACATGGCAGACCAGGATTCCATTTCACCCCAGGGCGTCTTCTGGATCCTACCACCCCAACTCGATGATTCCCCTTGTTCATCCTCCACTGTTCATGACCGCCCGCCCCCCCTTCTCCTTCGCATAATACCCAGCACTCTACAGTGCTGGTAGGTCATAAACTGAAGAGGAGGAGTGGAGAAAGGGCAGAGGGCATGGAGAGCAGAGGATGTGTAGCGCACAACTGTGGGGGCTGGCATCCAACATATTCTATGGCACAAATAAGTATACAAAACTAACAAAAAATGATAAATTCTCCCCAATCCAAGCCCAATTAAAACAATTATCCCAAAATTTAAACTATAAATCGCAATAACAAATTAATAAACTAAAACAAACCCAAAATAACTCAAATAACCCACCCTCACAATAAAAACACCACTTAAAAAACATATATTATCCTATGCCACATATGCTGAGTCGGTCAGACCTGCACTCAATTTTATACAAACACTGCAATCCTCCCTCATAAAATACCATTTATGACAATTCTCCCACCCTCCAAAGTCCTGTCATGGCCCAGGAGATAGGGGAATCAAGGCACTCTCACTGCCCTAGAAATCCAAATCCACAAAAAGAGTTCGGAAATTGTTTCAGTCCCCTCTTATAACTGATAAAATAATATTTCTGAATACTGAAATAAGGAAAAGAAAATCAGGCACTCTCACTGCCTGAAACAGTCCAGGTCCACAGAAAAAGTTCTGGAAATGTTACTATCCTGTCTTATAGCTGTACCCCCCGAAGTCCCCTCATGACCAGGAGGGCAGGTAAATTCAGGCACACTCACTGCCTAAATTAGAGATCAAATTTCAGAAGGAAACAAAATACAGTGCACAAAAGAAAAAGAATAAAAATAAATCAAAGAAAGATGTGTACACCCAGGTCCTCTCACCACCAGGGATCCACCAAAGATAATTTTTAAACCACAGAGGGGATGCAGTTAGTTCTTAATATAGTCATCCATGAAGTGCAGTCAATCCATGGTCCAGCACAGGGGGAAAGTCAAATACAACCAGACATAAGCCTACAAAAAATTGAGGTTTCCTTATGGCTCCCTCACTCCACCAGGCCACAGCATTCAGTATCTCCCTGAGCAGAAGTCCCTGGGCCCAAAGTCAAAAGCCAGCTCACACCAGGAAACAAATGTAAATCCAGCTATGCAAACCAGGTGCAGAACGAAAGAGGGACCCCCCCACCACCACCACAAACAGGCCCCGGTTACTCCAGAGACCAGCAGCTATAGAAGCCTCAAAACCTAGGCCATCAGGACAAGTCTCGAGGCCTCTTGGAAACAATCACTGATAATGGCTCCAGCTCCCTGGAATAAAATCAAGCCAGCTCCCGCTCGGTCTCTAGGATCGGGTATAGCCCTGGGGTCGGTGAAAATTCAGGGAGCTTCCCCCCACTGGAAGTCACAGCTGTCGATCTCAAAATGGCTGCCCTGAATCACCTGTTCCAGTATGTTAATCTACACAGAAACGTTCCACAGTATCAGTAGCGGCGTCAGCATCAGACACCAAACCAAAAAGGCCCTTTCAAAATACGCAGGGTAATCCAGGCAGTGGAACCAGCAGTGGCACAGTAACAAACCAGCAGTTCGAGATGCTCTGATGCACTAAAGCGGCTCTGCTCCCCAATCACCATCCACACATTACAAATAGTCTGGGCAACAGTAGCAACAAACTGTCGATATCCCAGTTCTTTACGAAAGCTACACGGCTACCCGACTTCTTGCTCCGTGACTTCTTGCTATGATTTCACTCAACACTCTGCAAGAAAAGTAAGATGAAATTAACTAAAACAAAACATGAAAATGAGTACTAAAACTCTGCTATACAGGAGCTATTGTAAGGACTGGCCCAGCATGGCTGCCTTCTTCAACCATGACTCATGAGTGTGGTCGCTGAGCGAAATCAACATTCAGGACAGATTATGAAAATCAGTGCCACTGTTCATTAGCGGAGGTCCAAAAATGTCTTTGTTGAAAATCTAGTGTGTAAAAAAAAAAAAAAAATATCCCCAAAATAATTGCATTACGGGTGTGTTGCACAGTTTCTACACATGCTCATGACTTCACCAATTTTGTTATTTTTTCACTCCAGATTTTCAACATTACCATTTTTTTACACCTCATCATGAACAGTATAGCTGTCATTTTTCACATCCTGTTCGAAATGTGTTTTCGCACCCGTGGCACCAAATGGCAGTCGCTGTGCAAAATCACCTTTCGGCTAACAAACTGATAGTGTCACTGTTCATGTGGTGGGGTCACAGTAAACCCATGCTGAAAACTTGAAGTAAAAGTACCAAGAAACACCCAGGTTTTTAGGGTTTCTGACAAAGCCAAGAAATAAGTTCCCCAAGGTTCCTTTTTAAAATTTAAACAATACTAGTGGGGAGACAAGAAATGTGGAGTAACATCTAAATAGTACATGTAAGGGACTTATCTCAACCCAAAGTCAGAATGTCTTAACAAACTTCATTTGTCAATTTTTATCAATGCTTTATTGTTATCAATAATGATTTGTAAAAAAATACACATATGCTCCCTAATAATGTCAGTAACGTTTCGGAAAACATATTCCTTCATCAGATTGTGGAGCTAATTCTGAAACAAATAAGAAATATATATATATATATATATATATATATATATATATATATATATATATATATATATAATATGTACAAATTATTCTCATTCTGATTAAGTAATATATGAAAAACATTTGAAAAACATTGCAGGTGGAACTAACCTGCTTAATATCTTTAATCGCACATTACATGGTTGCTAATGGGGGAGGAGGAAATAATTCCTCAACTTTATAATTCCGTATTTTATTCTCTAAAAAGGGGAGAGAAAACAAAACATTCATTAGCCCAATTTGTTGCTAATATAGTATTGTGCACGATATTAAATAATGATTTATGATGTACCTTTCATTCAATTATTATGTTAAAGGTGCATCACAGTTGTTCCCAAATATAACTTTATCCTAAAAGAAAGCTTATTTTCAAAATTAAAGGACCAACTTAAATAAAGTTAATGTTAATCTGATACTTTTTAATTCATAAGTTTTTAGACTTACCTTTATGGTAAGATTTGAGGTAAATCTAGTTGTTTTTGTATTCAGAGTCCGTGTCTATAAAAAGACACTGGTAAATGCACAACTCTCTCCTTATGAACTCAATGGTAAATGTTAATGATTTGAAAGGACTCTTTGAATTCCAAACAAAACCTTTTACTTTCTCTTATTTGTTCATTTACACGTTCTTTTAAATCCTTCAAAGGCTTTAGGATAACGACTGAATTGAATACTAAATGCTGAAACACCCCGCCGCCATTAGCACACCACGCCAACTAGCTACTGCATTAACCTTTCTTTCCACTTTAGTTTGAATGAAAAAGAAGGGGTCAAGCTACTCAGGTGTGCACGTAAGTCATGCCAAGTCACTAAATGACGTCACCCTGGGCGGCCGGTCAAATGAATGAAACTCTCCTGTAAAGTCAGTAAAGGAGAGTCCTCCTTAATTAACAAAATTTGAAACAGTGCTAAGGTGATATAGGAACCAAATATCAATAAAAACTCACTTATTAGGCTCACATTTTTAAAGGGAATTTTGAGATTTAAGCTAGATGAAAAGATATCAGATGTAGGGAGATACATACAGTGTACAGAAAGAACGTACCCATTCCAAAAATTCCAATTATAATATTAACACCTCAAAATGAAACATAATGTATTCTACTCTTTAGTCATAAACTGACCAATTTAAAGTTTCATCGAGTCCATATTTAGATAAATAAGTTTTCAAAGTGAATATCCGCCAAGCTTCTCATTTTAATAACAGTCTTTCTCTGTTTCCTCCTCATGCTGATTTATAAATCTTCTCAATGCCAAAAAACTGAAGGCTTGATATTTGGTGTTTCCTTTCGATGAAGTGTCTGGCCAAAGGTGATCTCAAGTCACCTTGTCCGATGTTACTTTTGTGCTCTGAAATCCGTGTTTTTAATGATCGAGTTGTTTCTCCTATGTAATATAATCACCTTTGGCCAGACACTTCATCGAAAGGAAACACCAAATATCAAGCCTTCAGTTTTTTGGCATTGAGAAGATTTATGAATCAGCATGAGGAGGAAACAGAGAAAGACTGTTATTAAAATGAGAAGCTTGGTGGATATTCACTTTGAAAACTTATTTATCTAAATATGGACTCAATGAAACTTTAAATTGGTCAGTTTATGACTAAAGAGTAAAATACATTATGTTTCATTTTGAGGTGTTAATATTATAATTGGAATTTTTGGAATGGGTACGTTCTTTCTGTACACTGTATGTATCTCCCTACATCTGATATCTTTTCATCTAGCTTAAATCTCAAAATTCCCTTTAAAAATGTGAGCCTAATAAGTGAGTTTTTATTGATATTTGGTTCCTATATCACCTTTGCACTGTTTCAAATTGTGTTAATTAAGGGGGACTCTCCTTTACTGACTTTACGGGAGAGTTTCATTCATTTGTCCGGGCCCCCCAGGGTGACATCATTTAGTGACGTGGCACGACTTACGTGCACATCTGAGCAGCTCGGACCCTTCTTTTTCATTCAAACTAAAGTGGAAAGAAAGGTTAATGCAGTAGCTAGTTGGCGTGGTGTGCTAATGGCGGTGGGGTGTTTCAGCATTTAGCATTCAATTCAGTCATTATCCTAAAGCCTTTGAAGGATTTAAAAGAATGTGTAAACAAACAAATAAGAGAAGGTAAAAGGTTTTATTTGGAATTCAATGAGTCCTTTCAAATCGCTAACATTTACCATTAAGTTCATAAGGAGAGAGTTGTGCATTTACCAGTGTTTATTTTTATAGACACGGACTTTGAATAGAAAAACAACTAGATTTACCTCAAATCTTACCATAAAGGTAAGACTAAAAACTTATGAATTAAAAAGTATCAGATTAACATTAACTTTAAGTTGGTCCTTTAATTTTGAAAATATGCTTACTTTTAGGATAGTTATATTTGGGAACAACTGCGATGCACCTTTAACATAAGAAATGAATGAAAGGTACATCATAAATCATTAATATCGTGCACAATACTATATTAGCAACAAATTGGGCTAATGAATGTTTTGTTTTCTCTCTCCTTTTTAGAGAATAAAATACGGAATTATAAAGTTGAGGAATTATTTCCTCCCCCCCCATTGGCAACCATGTAATGTGCGATTTAAAGATATTAAGCAGGTTAGTTCCACCTGCAATGTTTTTTTCAAATGTTTTTCATATATTATCTAATCAGAATGAGAGTAATTTGTACATATATGTATTTCTTCTTTGTTTCAGAATTAGCTCCACAGTCTGATGAAGGAATATGTTTTCTGAAATGTTACTGACATTATAAGGGAGCATATGTGTTTTTTACAAATCATTATTGATAACAATAAAGCATTTATAAAAATTGACAAATGAAGTTTGACATTCTGACTTTGGATTGAGACAAGTCCCTTACATGTAATTTTTAGGATTTCTGACCACAACACCCTACGCTGTAGGGACTGGCAGGCATCGAGGTGTGACTTGGGATTGTCGACAGTAATGCTCACGGCATTCCACCCCCACCCTGCAGCCAGTGACAGGCATTGAGGTGTGCCTTGGGCTCTTTGGTCTCAAAGGTCACACCATTCTCCTATATTGCACCCATTTCAGTGTATTTCCTTTTGGAATGGGGTGAGTGTAAAGCCTGAACACCCCAAGGCACACCTCAACACTTGTCGGTGTCTGCAGGGTAGGGTAAAGTGACATGGCATGAGCGTTATGGGCCACGACCCAAAGGCACACCCCAATGCCTGTCCATCTCTGCAGGGTTGGGGTAGAGTTGGCATCACTCCAATACTTAACTGCCTTTCCAGTTCTGCATCTGTCTAACTCCTGCACTTCCAATGCTAATGCCAGCAAGCAAACATTTGGCATTGACAAATGCTTGTTTGTCATGTTACTGCATGTTTTTTTTTCTAGGGGTAACCACTGTAATGAAGTTAAAAGAACAAAATGGTGGGTCCTTATATCATGCCACAATACATATTTTACAATTCTATAATAAACTATTTAATTTGTCCAATAGTGTTTTGTTTGCAGTGTGGTACAGGAGCTCACCATATGTCAATACTGTAATTATCAGTTCTGCAACCTTTTTCTTTTCTTTTTTTTATGCACTGTATCTGTTGCCTTGTTGTGGTTGTGTCCAGCGTGTGGCATCCAGCTGCCAGCTCTGCCTGCCCAGAGAGCTGGATGGCTCTAACCACACCCAGGACGGCCATCTTGCCATCTTGCAGGAGGGCCCCCCCCATGCCTCTCCCAGCCAGGGCAACCCTGGAATCCTCCCCAACAGGATTCCTCACAAGTCCTCCAGCAGTGCTGAGTGCAGTCATCAGGCTGCATGATCACGCCCAGCCCATTTTCCTCTTATTTTTGGTTCCTTATTGGAGCGCGGATGTGCAATGACATCCGACACAATGTGCCAACGTCCGCCATTCTCCCCCACACTTACACTGATGCTGGTATTACCTCTGGGTGTCCCCAGAGGCCACTACCATGCAGTGAGTGTCCCTAACCCACCCCGGGACTATGACAGCAGTCTACGGACACTCAATCCCAGTCCTTCCTTGCCAACCCCCGATGACCTAGGCTCATTCCCGAACCCAGATCACCGGTGTGGTGTGAGGTGTGGCGTCCAGCGCCTCAACCCACAGCACCACTGGGCCAGCCTCTGCTACCTTTTTCTTACTATTTTTTGTCAAACATTTTGTGGTACATTGCAAGGCCCCCATTCTTTTATTTACCCTGTCAAATAGTGTTTTTATATGATCCCCAAATGCCATATTGTTATCAAACGTGACCCCAAATATGTATAATGATTTCCTTGTTCTAAATGTCCATCTTGATCAACTAGCATTTTTAACTGAGAATCTTTTTTGTTTAGAGTTGAAATACAGTAACTTTTCTTTCTTGATATTCATAATAAGCCTCAACGTGGTGAGCCACTCCATCAAGCTGTTAAAATCAGACTGCATTTTACTTTACAACTCAGAAATGTTATGTCCTGTTGCTGCTAGAGCAGTATCGTCCGCATATAACCTCACCTGTGAACACTGTACTGCTTGAGGTAAACTATTGTTAAATATCAAAAACAATAAGGGTCCCAGTATAGACTCCTGGGATATTTCTCTTGTGACATCCCTTCCTGGAGAGCTACATCCTGAAATTGATACTTTGTGTGCACTCTCCTAGGTAGGACCTCAACCAACCCCAGGGACCCTCTGTGATCCCCACTTCCTCTGCAGTCTTCAGCAAGGAGAAGTGGTCCACCAGGTCAAAAGCCTTTAACAAATCAACAAATATCACTGGTGTTTCCAAGCCCACATACAATACTGAGTTGACCAGATCACCAAATTCTAACAAAGCTGAAGTCAAGTGTCCTTTGAGAAAACCTGATTGAAATGGAGTAATCGATGTATTTAAATACTCCATTAGTTGAATATGGACGTGTTTTTCTAAACACTTAGAAAAAATTAGTAGCAATGTTATGGGCCTATAATTATACTGTTATACTGGAGACAGTATAGCGCAGTGGGTTAAGACTCTAAGCTGCAGATCTGGAGACCCGAGTTTGAATCCCACAGCCACCTAGTTGCATACTTTGTGATCCTGAATAAGTCGCTTAACTTTCTTGTGCTCCCCGGTCACATCTGAAACCAATCTGTGACTTAATGTGCTACTCCTAGTTAAACAATTTTCCCTTATGTATGTCTGTAGTAGCCCCCTCTTTATGTATAGGGATTATTTTACTATTTTTCTACATCCTTGGAAAATAATTTTCCTTGCAGACTCCAATTAAAAATATGAGTTCTAACTGGTGCTATTTGGTTGGCTGCCATTTTTAAAAATCTCCCTTCTAACCCATCTAACTCATGAATGCTACTATCAAAGCCTATGTTATATAGGATGGCCTGATAACTGTTCCACAGTTAACAACTGCAAAGTACTTACTTCTTTGCAAAATTCTCTTCCTTGGTCTGAAAGGATGTATCTTGGTGCATCATGCCTGTTAGAAATTAAATGCCATTACTAGTCATACACAGTATGTATCTGATCCATACTAATGAGTTAATACAAAGACACAGTATGTATGTGATCCATACTAATGCGTTAATACAAAGACACAGTATGCATGAGTACACTGTGATATATGATTATGGCTGTGCAATAGTTGTGTGTACGCTATATTTCAGAATAATTTATGGAGAATGGGGTCCTGAGCCATATCTACACTGCTGCTTTGCTTGATGGAGAATGTTTGAGTTCTATGCAAATTTAGTAGGATCCAGGGATTCTCTTCCCAAAAACATTGGAAACCGAGAACCAAAATTAAAATGCAAGAGCTTGATGATAAAATGGGTGGCTTCCTGCATTTGTGTGAGCTTCAAGAAGATAGGAGTACAGCCATGTAATATCCATGCAAGTTCATAGCCATAGTCTGTCACTCATGGATGGCCGATATGAGTGCAAATGTAAAGCAACTGACTTCTCTGCTGTGTTATAGTATGCCTTACATAAAGTGAGCACATCTGGTTTGCTCAGGGTGGCAAGATTAGAAACAGATATTAGTTTCAATCTGAGTGCACGCATATACTGAACTTCAGAAAGCAGAGACTGCGCAAAAAGGATTAAAAAATGTTTTTTACCCATGTCTTGAGAACAGTGACAACCGGATGGTCTCATCGAGTTCAGAAATGTATAGAAGTTGGTGTACATAAGGCAGATATTTTAAATGAGTACTTAAGCAGTAATGAATGATGGGAGTTATGTTACTGTACTGTTAATCACGCACTGGGCGTGTAATGTTTCACGAGGTGAAAAAGATTACCACATTGCCCCTGGAGGTGATTACCTGGACATTAATGTAACTCCCCTAAGGTAATTATTTCTAATGTTATAATTGTGTGACAAGTTACTGTAATTTATTTTTTGCTTATTTTTGTGTGAATTTAACATAAAATAATCACTCCATCATGGTAAATAGCATAGTATTGGGTTTGTTTATCATTGTCACTGTCTCAGTGACTTTGTTTTTCTGACAGATAAAAAGTTTTACAAATATAAAGAACTGTCTAAAGGCTTGTGCATAGAATGTTGATTTCAAATCAAATACATTTCTGACACAAGGGTAACACATTACTATTAAAATACAGGTGCATGCATTGTGTTACTTCCGCACCTAATTGGTATCATTAGAAAAGCACAGTTTAAAAGTTACAACATAATTATTCAGTTTATTATGAAATTGTTTGTCCCTGCAACATCCCAGAATTGTATGTAGCTACCACTTTTCAAAGTTGTGCATCACTTCCCCACCACTTTCTGACATTGTGCATTAAAGCCACATTCTAAAATTGTGCATCCCTGCCATATTCTACAGTTATGTCACCAGCACGTTCCAAAACTGTGCTTCATTACCACATTCTGAAATGCTGCCTCACCTCCAGTCTGAGACCGAGCCACTGCCACATTTCTACACTGGGCACCACCGCCACATTTAGAGATTGAAAATGAGCACCAACACCACATTCCGAAGACTGTGCCACAACCAAATTCCCAGACTCTGAGTCACTGCTACATTCCAAGATTCTGTGCCAACACCACATTCAGAAATGTAGGTTTACAAAATGACTTGCAATTTTTAAACAAAGGAATGCAGAGATCTCATTTTGGCACAGTGCTATTTGGGGATATGCTGATCCGAATTCAGAATGCAGTGATGCCAGAATTTTTTACTGGACTTCATCTTTAAGGACACCAAAAATCTCTATTTTAAGTGTCATTAGACATGGTGTGTCTTCCTCAAGTCTTATCTAGATCAAGTCTGTGAAAACCAGAAATTACTTTGATGTGTAAGCAGGTCCAGCTGATTTATTTATCTAACATGAATGTAAGACGCCTAGAAATTTGTCAACCAATCAGATTATTTTTTTCATTCCTACCCTTATAAAAATCATGTTTGGTGTTTTCAATGAGACTGGTAGACAGATGCAGCATGGTGGAAGGACATGGTGGACAGATGCAGCATGGTGGAAGGACATGGAAATGAGGGGATTGGTCCATAGATGATTTCATAGAGGTTCATTATTGTGAGTAAGGGGTTGTTAGCCTTGATAGTGCAGAAGTATTGAGTCCAAAAGTGTACACATCTCATTGTGCTGTGCATGCTTTTTTTTTTTGTTTGTTTTTTTTTTTTTTTTACTCTATTTTTGCACCTCCTTTGCCCGGGCATCCTTCCAGTGTGCTCTCTCAACTGGAGCCTCTACTCCCTGTCTAAATCCTGCAACCTCAGCTGGACCCCCCCAAACTACCCAGGCAGGCCTAGCCCTCCCCGGATCACCCCCAGAACAGGTCCATCCTCTCCTGATGGCCTATCTGCAAGTTAGAGAGGCCTTACCTGGGTGCTGGGTGGCGTGGAGTCCCCCGAGGCTTCGGACTGACTGTGGGATGTAGGCTGTATCCCTGGAGCCCCCTTCATCTCCATGAGCTGAGGCAGGGATTTTCTTGTTTTTCTTCCGCCTCCCATCACGTGGAACATGCAATGCCACCCAGCCCATTATGTGAGCACTCCCGCTCATGTCCGGAAAGTGGCCGCCCGACGTCTTCCCCCTGTATGTGGTCCTGACGGCTGTAGTACACCCCGTCTCCACCAGATGTCACTAACTGTGCGGGACAGATCCCCACTCCCTCCCAGGAGAGGAGGCCAGTCCCCCGGATGCTCAATCCTCTCCTTCCCCTGCCGACCCCCAGTGGCCCGGACTCATTCCTGAACCCAGGTAGCCAGCGTGAAGTGAGGTGTGGCATCCAGCACCTCAACCCTCAGTGCCACTGGGCCAGCCTCTGTTTATGCTTGTTGATTAGCTTACATATACTATGACTGACAGTATCAATAGGTACCTGCAGTCAGAGTTGTACTGCAGAACAAGAGAATGACTAGAATAGTGCACCATAGTGGCAGCGTTCCCAAGGATGACCCAAACAACTACGGACTGGTGACTAATTCAAGCAGTTAGACCACAGTACTTGGCAAGCTCACACTGGTCTGTGGCAAATATTGGAAACTGGGATTGGGTGAAGGACATAGATGGGGGCCTAGTTTGGGGAAATAGGGGAAAGATCAGTAAATACAATGTGATGACCGTACTGGATGCACTTACTTAAGAAACCTAATGGCCTTATTTCAATGCCTCATCTTTTGTTTGTGTCACTATATTTAAGTATTACACTATTATAACCAAAAGAAAAACCTGTAGAATACTGAAGATAGTTCCTTTGCAACACAGTATGCATCTTATTACTTTATGGTGATTGCTTCTGTCCACTTTGTGTAATAATCTGTCACAGTCAGGACATACTTGTTGTCATTCTTGCTTACTGTGAATGGATCTAAACAGATTGAGATATGTTTTTAGTGTAATTTCATTTAGTATTTGGGGGAAAACAAACAAAATGGATAAAGAAAGACCATTACATTCAGTTATGTGTAAGAGATATGAAACAACATTCTCACTCTGAGAAATGAAGAGATATGTCCATGGAAATCATACAATTGAGTTTCAAATAACTAGCTAGTTTTACCCATAAGATCCATTCCTAACATTTCCCAAGGTGACTGGACCTTAATGCTCTTCAGTTCAGGTGCTACTGTTTTTATTACTTCCGACTGTTGACATTTGTCACATGTTCTGATCTGCAAGTTCAAAGAATGGATAACATGAGACATTTGACATTTTGGTTTTTCAGCTAAGTGTTAAATATGTTCAATAGCCACATACTCTGTGTCTAGGAAGCATGTTCTGTTATAGGGAAACTGTAGCGACTGATTCGTTTTCGAATAGAACAGACACCACATCTCTGGTACGGTTACCTAACTGATCAGGAATTGCAACATGAGTTAAGATATATGAAATGCAGGGGATGGATGTAGTTGGGAACATTGATAGCTATATGCATGGTTATGCAACAAGATAAGTGCAAACCAGGCAACACTCAATGTAGGGTTGGATGTGCACAAGAGATAGAGATTAAAAGAGACAAAGAGCTACAGTAGAGTGAAATAGAGAGTAAGAGAGACGTAGTGTGTGAGAGAAAGGGTGGGAGAGGGTGAGAGGGGAGGGGGAAGGGGACAGGGGAGGGGAGGGGAGGAGACACAAAGAGTGAGAAGGGGAGAGGAGAAAGACAGTCAAGGGGAAGGAGAAATCCGTAGAGCTGGAGAGAGAGAGAGGGGGAGAGAGAGAGAGAGAGAGAGAGGGATTAAGAGGCGATAGGAATACATAGCTTCTCCAAGTGACAACAATCCTACCTCATCACAATAAAGGCAACCAACTGAAATCACTTTTGCTTCCATTCAGAACCACCCTCTTATCGTACTTGACTGTGTAGCACTGTGACTGTTCACTGCCAGTATGTCAGTAGGGTACTCCTACCCACCCTGCCGTGCCTAAAAGATGGCAGATAAGGAATACTTCTTAGCATGACAGCTTGAAAAAAGTACATAAGCCATGCAAGGGAAAAGGTAGACTTGCACTTCACTTAAATTCTCAAAATAGTACACATACTCACAGTACATGCTTACACGATATGATTGTTGATGCAATTGAAAAGGGGCAAACATACTAAATCACAAAGAGGGCTGGTTGTCACTTTACAAATCAGCCAGTCCTTTGAATGGTACTCTGGACAATCACACACAATATCAAACAAACAGCAAAATGGTAGTTGAAACCTTTTGTGGACAGTATAGTTACACCAGTAACTCAAAGTGATGTGCATTGTTGCACCACTTCATTCACAATGCCTATGACTTCCCATGACTCATCCTGTTAAATTGAGCAGGACTCCTTATTACAGATGTGGGTAAAGAATTTCATTCTGCATTTGGCTTTGCTGTTATCTGAATGCTGGATGCATGATGACTTTTTATGTTTTCATAGTGGTTTGCTCCTCGTAACCAACCTTGTCCGAGCACCATGCCCATGGCCCAGCAGTTCCTAACCTCATCAGGCATGCACTCCTACCATTGGACAGGTGGGGATACACACAGACCAGACCATCGATCCCTGTTAGCCACCACACACACACAACAATGGAGAGGTATTATTCTTATGTTGTGTGTTCTGTATCCATGACAGAGCTGCAATGACATGGTGTGGGCATGGCTCACAGAACCATAGCCTCCTTCCACCCTGCTGATGGAATGTCCAGTCCCCAGACCTCTGCTCTTATAGCAAGACTCCAGTGGGTGTCTTCAGAAATCAAGGAAGCTTTCCTCCACAGTCCAAAAGATGAGAGCAGCCCAAAGACCTGTTGAATCACTTCCCAGCCCTCTCCCCACCACCTACAGGGATCTGACATTGTTCCTGAAAAGGGGGTCTATAGCATGGCATGAGGTATGACATCCAGCACAACAGTGCTGGTTTAATCAGGATGACTGTTATTAGTCTGCATCATAGAGGCTACCAGTAACGTGACTGCAGTTGTGTAACAATGAACAAATTAGTTAACTGTTGACCATGGCTTTAAAACACAAGGGCTATTCATGCTGCACTTAAATTAATAAAAAAAGTAGGCATGGCCACAATCTGTGCTTACAAAGTACATTAGGTGGTGCTCCCTAAAAATCCATAATAAAAATGACATTGTTAAATATTCACACATAACAGAACAGTAGGAGTTCTTTCTTTGGTAAGCAATGTTCAAGATTAACCCAGAACTTCTGAAATTAATTCATTGGATGAACTCAGAATGTGGCATACCTGCAGTAGTATATGTTTAAATATAACCATGGATGTTACCCAATCTGTGACATTGGCAACAATTTCAAGCCAGTAGAATCTGCTGGGTATTTTGTTTGTTGTCTTCCATTCACCAAAATGTCCCCCATATACTGTATTGATGCGTGACACTTAAAATATTGCTCTTTCTCTTCCTCATCTGCAATTGCTTTTTGTTTACGTGTGTCCTTCTTTCCTTGGTAATACAGATGTTTCTCTATAGTAAAGATAGTGCTGTATAATGTATTGTACTTCAATATATTTGTGCTGGAAACATTTTTCCTGTGTGGTGTTTACCATGATCATCCACCATATCAAAAGAAGCTCAGGGACAAGGGGCCACACTATGAAGCTGGAAGGTGGAGATGCTCACAGGAAATGTAAGGAAATACTTATTCATGGAGAGGGTGGTGGATGACTGGTGCAGCCTTCTCACAGAGGTGGTGGGTGCCAATGTGGTGAAAGCAATCAAGCATGCACAGATGCAAGGGGACCTTGGTAGCAAGGCAAAGGTAGGAGATGAATGGAGTTGGGTCTGCATGAACACAGTAGGCAGGGAACACTGGGCATAGTGGGTGGACAAGGAGGTTCTTATCTTCCCAAAACTTTGACTTTTCTGTGTTTACCCTAGCAGCTTTACCTGACAGCAAAAGCTACAATCAGTTTTGGGTGGGTGGGTATTCTCTTTTAGCTCCTTTGCTGCCTCATCTAACCTCCTATTGACCGCATACCCAACCAAATCATTTGGCTTCCCTAGGACTTAACTTATTATGAAAAACAACACCATTCCTGAGATTTACCATAATCCAATGACCTCTGCCAGAGGACTTATGGGGGTTTCCAGATGCAAGTGCAGGGTCTGTGAAGGTCAGTCCTCATCTACTATCAGCAGTGGTCTTTTAACCAATTTTTTCAACAGGGGCCCAGTATGTGTACTGGACCCAAGTGTGAACTCACCCCCACTCACCCTGGAGATGCCTGTGAGTCCTGTGCATGGATTCACGTCACCACATCAGTGGCTACACTTGTGCCATCAGACACTGCTGAGTGGCAGTTGAAAGTGAGTCACACACACAACTATCAGAAAGGGAGGCAAGCAATCTATTGTATGCTCAGTCTTCACTGTCATGTCCCTCCCTTGAGCGAACAGCATTGTTCCAAAAACTCTGGTCACCAGCACGTAAGGAGGTAAGATGCATGCCAACTCCGCCCTCCACACAACTGGGCGTGGTGAAAGACACAATCTACCAAAGTGAAAAATAGGACATATACGTAATTGGAGTAATTGTATAACACAGAAATAGGGCTTATAGTATTGGCTTATATAAGAAAAACTTTTGGAATATTTGCAAACTGCTCTCTTCTGATGGGAACATAAATCTATGGACACAATTTTTTTTCCAAAAGTTAAGAAATTAAGAAAATCACACAAATTTTGTACACTTGTTTATACACTTGTGGTATAAATGTTTTCTGGTTGAAAAAAACAAATTTCAAACCAACAAAATGTTACCTTAAAATAATGAATAATTAAACTTTAGCTACTTTGCATGTAACTTGTTATGAATTTCTTGTTGAATGCCATTATACTGAAAATTACTTCTGTTAACTTGGAGGTCTCATAATCATGCAGAAATAAGAGTAACTGTTCATAAACAGAACTAAAAATAGAACCTTCTGCAGAAAAACATGAAAATATATTTTGGAAGAGCTCTTGTTTGACTAGAATCCAAAATATCTGGGCGTAACAGTTTGGGGAAAATAGTTGAAAATGGCAGAGAATCTGGCAGACATTTCTCCATTCATGATAGAAATTTTTCTTTTCGGAGTCCAAACAAAGAACAAAAATAAAACAAGAACTATATTTATCTCTGTCCCTCTCCTCACCTGCCTAGCTTCTTTCTACTTCACTATGGTGGAGTTCTGATTAAGAGGTCTCAATGTCGTGGCCTTCAATTGCCAATGCTTACCTGCTATTCCCCTGAAGTTTTACTTACTGACACCCATGACTATGGTCTGTAAATAATGTTGTTCACTTCCTGCCTCTGATCATTAGCACTGTATATATTGTTTGGGTCAGTCAAAGGCTGCTGCACGTTGTTATAGAATTTTGGTTTGTTATAACCTGTATGCTGACAAAATGGTACATATCGTATTACCAGCCATTCTCTGATGTCCTGTACTGCCTTGTTCTCTTAATGTTACCTCAGTGTTGTACTGTTTCATGCTGCTTATTGGTTTCTGTGTCACAATTTCAATGTGTGTCTAAGTTTACTTATGTTTGAATGTGTATTTGCATAAGTGTCTGTTATCACCCTGCTTAGTAACTTATAAGGTATTGTATTACTGTATGTATGGACCTGACCTACCACCTCGGTGGCCTGGGTCGTGCCTGAAAATGGTCCCCTGGATCAGTGCACTTAACTGGTTACCAAAGACAAATAAATAAAAAAAAAAAAAAAAAAAAATTTTTAAAGTGACTTGGTAACAAAGACAGTAAATTTGAAGTAATGACAAATAATACAAAGTTACCAAGTTTTTTTAAGTAGTGAATGAGCGTCGTTGACTGAATTTTCCATAAAAATCGATAGTCTTTTGTTACTCAGGAGCAAGATCTTAAAGAACCTCACAAATAGTACACAAAAAGGAATAAGTCTGTCCTTCTATGGAGAAAGTCTTGGGCAGATCCCTCACTTAGGCATGCTCCTGCATTGCTCCACAATGGTGCTAGTGATACCTGGTTCACCCCGTGGCCAAATGTTTATGGTTGCTGTGCATCCATAAGTGGGGCGATTTAGAAGAACAGTCCAGGCGGAAGTGGTCTATCTATTGCTAGCCACTGGGTGCCCACTGCTGTGTCTATTTTAGTGTAGGTTTTTGAGTGAAGCTCAATCAGCTTGGTGTTCTACCACTACTTTGTTTATTTTTTATTATTATTTCCTCATCTTCTTCTAGTGCTAGCAAGGCAGCATTTTTTGTTTAATTAGATTATATATAGGCATTATTTGTTCTGGTTCTTTAAAAAGCACTTTAACATCCATTGTTACTGAAGAAAAATGAGAGCCTCAACACTATGACTGTCCTTTGGGGGGATTGTATTTGGAAATTAAAAATTAGATTAAGATAAACAATGCTCTTTGTGATTGTATGCAAAATAAAAATTATATGTCACAAATAAGTTTTTAAAGGACTAACATAGTATGATCTTGTCTCTATGCCCCTGCCCCTTTAAATCAGTCTCTTATCTCCCAGAAGAACATATAGCCATTTACACCAGTTTTGTTAGAATGAGCAATATTTTCTTTTAAAAAAAAAAAACAAAGTAGCTGTAGAACACCAAGCTGACTGAGCTTCACTCAAAAATCTACACTAAAATAGACACAGCAATGGGCACCCAGTGGCTAGCGATAGATACGGACCACTTCTGCTTTGACAGTTATTCCAAATCACCCCACTTATGGTTGCAGAGCATCCATAAACATTTGGGCACGGGGATGGACCAGGTATCACTCGCATCATTGTGGAGTGACCCAGGAGCGTGCCTAAGTGAGGGATCCGCCCCCTTGCTGAATCATATAAAATTACACCATATGATTGAAAATTCAATGCAGTCAATCTAGAAGTGTGTAGTGTAATGTGTTGACCCTCTTCTAGCTATGTGAATATAATTTTGTTATAAATATGTTTAATTTTCTGTTACGTTACAGGGAAGAGTCAGCAGGATCATCTGGAAGACTAGCTTTTAAAGAGGCCTGACCTTTTGACTCCAAAGCAGTTGCTTACTATAGCTAAATAGCTAGTTTCCTTTTTGGTGTTGGCACATAGTTGCAAGACTTCCAGGAACTATAAAGACATCAGGTTATCACACATTGTAAACCATTCATTTACTTTGAGGTCCAGGAACCAGGATGCATTTTGTGACCTATTGGGAGGAAACCATTTCTTAACAGCTACCTGTTGCATCTCTCACCACTAAAAGAGAAATGTTTGTCAGGATGTGTTTCTGAACATCAAAGGGAATGCTCAGAGGAGGAAAGAGATTATATAAATTAATATTGCTATCTTTGCAGATTTCCAGCAAGCAGTAAAATGACACCCTTTTGGATATTCTTGGTCAGGTTACAAATTAATTACAGGACTAACTAACTGACCTCATGAGCTGTGACCTCACAGGATAGGAGGGACAATTTGGCTTATCAATCTGGCTGGAAGGAGTTTGGTTCTTCTATCTCTGGACTCCTAAGAGAACACACACACGGTGTGCTGGTCTAAAATGCAATTCTGTCAAAATAAGTAAAAACCAAACTGAAACTGAGGTAGAACTAGAAATTTAAGTACAAGGCATTTTTGTTTCTGAAGTTTCATTTTATTTTGGACTGTAAACACTTATGTATAATGTTTTGCACTTTGTAATTATTTACAATTTTTTTTTTATTTTAGTAAACTTTTTGATTTCCTTAATTCTGCCAGTCTTTTTTTTTCATTTTTGCATGTGAATGCTGAAACGGTGTTGATAGCTGACAGAACTGTTAAGGGCTTAAAGTGTGTTACTATCTTCCTAAGGTAAAAAAATATCTGGGTCTCAATTGAGTCACAAAGGGGAGAATTGTGAACCAGGCTGGGTGCCTGCTGGGTTAAGCATTGAACTGTATTTCCCCGAAGAGGGTGTGATATTTGATCCTGTTAATTGGGTGTGCTACCTAAAAAGGGTTCATATTTTACCTCAAGACTCAAAACTAGTAGGTGTTTTGGACCCAAAACAGACAGGAGGGTTACCCTGTTTGTCTCCTGTTCACATATTGCACTCCAAGGTTTAGCACTGTGGGAGCAGAGGGCCTGACCTGCTGAGTGCATTTTGTGACATGTAGGATGCCTATAAGGTAAAACAAGAATCTTTAATTCAAGGCCAAAAATGGTAACGTGGCACCGCTGGTAACATAAATGCTTGCCAGTTTTGAAGCTGTTTAAAACTGAATGAAACATTGTCTTACAGAAGTGGCTAGGAAAAAAATATTTACTGAGGAAAGGGAGCTACATCATTGAAGCCAGCAAAATTTAATTGCTTTTCATTATGTACAATAATATAATGAGGAATTTAATAGGTTTCGTAAGTTCTTTATCTTGAGGGAAAAGTTTCAAAGAAACATGAGATTTGTAACAAATCGTATGAGAAATGCCTAGTAACACTTTCTTTACTGAATAAATGATAAGCTGCATGGGTAAACATACCAGCATAACAAACTGAGATAGATTATAATCTTTACAAGATAAGAGAAAAACACTAGAAGCTGAACATACATGAATGGTAATGTTGTTAAGATAGACAATGATTCATAACATTCATCTGGGAACATGTAATTCAACTGAAAAAAAGTATCTGTATGGAAAGTATAGTAATGTCTGAAAGGGATATTTACGATAAAATATGAAGTTGGGTATATGTTGTGATGTGCTATAATGTATTAAATTAATGGCAAATGGCTGTAAAACAGCAGTAATTGATGAAGCAGATGCATGGAATATAATAAATAAGAAATAATGTGATAATTGTTTTAAAGAAAGGAACATAAGCTTGATGCACTACAACTATATTAACAACAAGAAATGAATATAAGAGATAGAACAAACTCTTGTATATTATATATTTGTATTAACAGAATGAAACAAGCAAACAATCAAGCCTTGGACAATAATAGTAACAGACAAAAGCAAATAAGATGAGCATAAAGTTATGGTATTAATGATGATGAACTTTATTATGAGGAAAGTTAAAATGGAAGTCTTAAAGAGATAGTAACACTATTGTTGTGGTTATTACAATTGTTTACTTTAGGTATGTTACTGCAATTAGCAAGAAGCTAGATTGGCGGGGGTATATGCTTATGGGTGACAGCATGATTATATACATTTAGGATGCACTACAGTATAAGAGTAAAGCACCAGAGGGTGAGTGTGCAGTGATGGGATTTATTACCAGAATATTACCATAATTAACAATAAAAAAATATATGCAATTATCATATCTATTTACACATTTATGTAGCTCCCAAGCCCCTAAAGAAGCCCAATTATTGGGTGAAATGTTGGGCACAATGGGGGATCATACAGTAAATGAAAGAAATAAAGAAATTTTTTTTAAAGGAAATCAGATGTGTGGCTGGCTGGATTACCTATGCAGTCCCGAAATGCGGTCTTCTGACCTACATTATGCTGAGGGGATTTGCTTTATGCACAGGACTTCACCCCAACACCCCCTAACTAAAATATCCAACTCCGAGAGGGAGTGGACCTCAGAATTGGGTGTTAGCATCGGGGGAGTACAAGAGGTTCATTTAAAAAGCTCCCTCTGCAGGAACAGAACACGATCTCTGATACATTGCTGGACAAGCTGTAGAAGCATTAGCATGCCACACCATGGGGAAGCTTGGCCAGCACCTTTCTCCACTGTCTCCAAATGGTTATGTCAGGTGAAACTGTTTTGCAGGCATAACCCAGTATTTTGCCAGGCGAAATAATTTTGCCCAGTGAAATGACATTTAGCTGTCAGGCTGAAATGCCAGGCATCCCTAATTTCAGGATACCGATGCTGGGCCCCTACATGTCAGGCCCTCAACTTGGGTATCCCGTAAGGGTACCAGCTGACTTTCTGTGAACTGCTGGATAAACCAATATGATAGACTTCTTTAACGGGGTGACTAAAATAACAGACCAGGGAGGAGCAGTAGACATAGTATACCTGGATTTCAGCAAAGCCTTTGACTCAGTCCCACACAGAAGGCTACTCAACAAACTGGATGGAATGGGAGTAGGGCAGCAAGTAGTGAAATGGGTAAGGAACTGGCTTACTGGAAGGACACAGAGGATACTTATAAATGGCTCACTTTAAGAAGAAAGAGGAGTAGATAGTGGAGTGCCACAAGGATCAGTACTCCAAACAATGCTATTCAATATTTTTATTAGTGACATAACTGAGGGACTAGAGGGGAAGGTGAGCTTATTTGCAGATGACACAAAAATAAGCAATAGGGTAGACACTCCAGGTGGGGTAGAAAAGATGAAGGCTGACCTTAAGGCTCTAGGAAAAATGGCAACTAAAGTTTAAAGCAAAGAAATGCAAGGTCATGCAACTGGGAAGGGCCAACCCAGGAGAGGACCACTACCTGTGAGAAACAACTGGAATCCTCCAAACAGGAAAATATCTGGATATAATTATAATGGACAACCTAAAGATGTCCAAACAGTGTGAAAAAGTGGCACTATGGGCTAATGGTATATTGAGCTGCATTGACATGGTGATCACCAGCAGAAAAAAGGTCATCCTGCCACTCTATAGATCTCTGGAGAGGCCACACCTGGAGTACAGCGTACAGTTTTGGAGACCACACCTAAAATAGGATGTCAACAGACTGGAGACAATGCAAAGGAGAGCTACAAAAATGATAAACGGCATACAGAACAAAAACTATGAAGAGCGTCTGTAAAACCTGAACATGTACTCTCTGGAACAGCGGAGGGAGAGGGGAGAAATGATTGAGACCTACAAGTCCCTAAATGGAATAAACAAGGTGCAGGTTCAGGAACTGTTCCAAGTCAGAAAGCACACAAGAACTAGGGGGCACAACATGAAGCTGGATGGGGGCAAATTCAGAGGTAAAACAAACAAGTTTTTCTTTACCGAGAGGGTAGTGGATGTATGGAACAGCTTTTCTCGGGTAGTGGTGGGGGCAGAAACAGTGGTAGGTTTCAAGAATACTTGGGACAGATACAAAGGCACCACCACACTGACTAACAGTTAAGGGAGGGGGGTAGACCTATGGGCAGACTGGATGGACCGTATGGTCTACTTCTGCCATCACTTTAAATGTTTCTGTGGGGGATTCTGCAATGAACTTTGGTAGTCTAAGTATGTGTTGAAGACACTTGAGACAAAGAACTGTGAATGGGAAGATGATGCAGCAAGTTCCAGCAAACAGACATCATATAGATTGTAACTTTGTATAAAGCAGATGACCAGAAATTAGATCACCTTACTTTACAAATGTATTTTATTGGCAATACAGTCCATTACATGAAGACCAGATATTTAGCTTTTTTAAACTCATTTATGCTTTTTTTGATTTAATAAAGACAATTTTACTAGCATATACCACAGTATTACAGTGCTTGGAGGAGTGTTACATTAATGTCTCTAAAGTCAAAGGGTCAGGCACAACAGTACATGGGTAAACGAGAGAAGAGCTGTAAAGAATGTATCTGAGCCAGCTCATTTTACTGTAGATAATTATTACCATACTGGATAACAAGGGAATGACATTTTTAGGTATTCAATATTATAGATGCAGTCCTCCTATGGCTACTAAGTGAGCCATTGTCATGGAGCTGTGAAACACAAGCAAGCAGCAACCAAAGTCAAGTAAAGAAAACTGCAATGGTTTTGCTTCTGCTGTAATGGAGTAAGAGGTACCACTTGCCCTGTGGTCATGGCAAGCAACCAGCCACCCTTTGGTGACACTATTATGCCAGGTGGCTATGCACAGTCAGTCAGCTGTTCCTACAGACAGCATATTCGCTGAGAACAATACATGGCTGGATGGACCACCACTACTACCATTATCCACTGGGGGATCAGTCTGCACAAGGCAACAGTTATCTTAGGCCTCCTCTGTGTCAACCAGCTTGCCCCACGGCATTAACAACCCAAGACTACCTGTCCATACAAGGGTGTACATGATTACATGTTTACTCCCCCCCGGCCCCATTTCCCCATAATGATGATCCCCAAGCATGATCAAGAAGTCTGCATATGTCTGAATCTGGAACCTGTGGCATCTTCTCAGTAACGCACAGAATTACTCAGCTTTGGGAAATAGTTACCTGCAGAGAAACACCTGCCTGGGGAATAGTTACTGCAGAAAGAAACACCTACTGAGAGGAAAAACTGAACATAGTATTAAACCATTTTACATCAATGATCTGTTGGACTGCTGTGTGAGGTCTCCAGAAGTGGACCTAGTACTCCAGCTGAGGTCTCACCAGAAATCTGTACAGTGGCAAAACAACTTCCTCATTTTACTGGTGATACCTCTCCCTATGCACCCGAGCATCCCACTTGCTCTCCAAGCTGCCATCTCACACTATTTGGGTGCCTTTAGCCCCCCCTCAAAAAATCTTGTATACCTCCTCTGAATTTCTGCTTCCCAAGTGCATGACTTCACACAAGCTCCATTAGGGGTTTAGAAGACAAAGACTACATTACCAGATTGGGGGACTTGAATATGTTTTCACTGGAGTATAGGAGGATAAGAGGAGATATGTGTCCACTGTTTAAAGCCTTGACAGATCAAGATCTTTGGAAGAAGCTAGGACTCATTTTTAGGGATCTCGTCTATAGTACTAGTGCACATTCACTATAGTTAAGAGCAGAAAATTGTAAAACCTGGCGACGGCAAAGATGGTTTAACTGGAGACTGATCTCTGTATGGAACTCCCTACCTGAAGAAGTAGTAGGCAGCACATCAGCGGAGAGTTTTAAACTGAAATTGGAGTACACCAATTGGGTGTCCTAACATTTTAATAAAAGTGAGTACTATGGACACAAGTCTTATTAGCTCTGTATAAACCTGTGTTACACTTTTTGCATTAAATCTTGGCTGAAACAATTCTGAAAATTCCTCCAACCTGCTTAGGTCTTTTTTCCTTTGTTCTATACCCTCTGGTGTCTCAACCCTGTTGCAGATCTTAGTGTAATCTGCAAACAGACATTCCTTTTCCCTACAGCACCTCAGCAATGTCACTTATGAAGACATTGAAGAGTACAGGATCCATGACTAATCCTGGTGGTAGCCCACTGGTCACCTTGCTCCCCTCAAAATGAATCACATTTATCAGCATCCTCTGTATCCTGCCGCCCCAAACCAATGTCTGACCCAGTTCACCATCTTGAGGCCCACACCCATGATGCCTGATTTTTGTCAACCTTCTATGCTAGCCGGTATTGAAGGCTTTGCTGAAATCAAAATAGGCTACCAAACAGCAAGGAGCAAGGTCGAAGCAGCCTTGGAGCTGTAGCCACCTCAGTGCCTGATAAAGGACACAGTGGCAGATGGAATAAGGGGTCAGTAAGGTGAAGTGACAGGCATTGTTGTAGCGGAGGAGAGTTTGGCAGTGAGGAAAGAGGAAGCCCTTGAGTAGAGGGAGGAGCAGTAATTTATTATGGGGCTAGGTTTCCCTGGACGATGGCAATTTGGGATTTAATGCAAAGAAGTGCAAGATCATGCACATAGGGAAGAGAAACCCTGAAGCCACCTATAGGCTGGGAGGGGAGTTGCTGGCAGTCACAAAGGAAGAAAGAGACTTGGGCATCATTATCACCGATGACCTGAAATCATCCAAGCAGACCACTAAAGCAGTAGGTAAGGCTAGGGGGATGTTAGGGTGTATTAGTAGGGGTATCACAAGTCATAAGAGGGAGGTAATAATCCCTCTTTACAAGACACTGGTTAGGCTCCATCTGGAGTACTGCATGCAGTACTGGAGGCCACACCTTCACAAGGACATTAACCAAATTGAGGCAGTCCAGAGAAGAGCAACCAAATGGTGCAGGGACTGCATCAGAAGACATATGGGGACAGATTAACAGAGCTCAATATGTATGCCCTTGAGCAAAGGAGGAGAGAGGATATGATCGAAACATTCAAACACCTTAAGGGTATTAACAAGGTGAAAGAGTCTAACATGTTTAAATATAAGAAAAATAGCAGGACAAGAGAACACAGCATGAGATTAGAGGGAGGCCGATTAAGGGGGAATGTGAGGAAATTATTTTTCACAGAAAGGGCGGTGGATTCATGGAATGGCCTACCTCAGGAAGTGGTGGCTATGAATACAGTGCAGGGCTTCAAACAGGCATGGGATAGGCATAAGGGAGCAATACAGATGAGTATGAATAGATAGGCCACTGACAGAGCAAAGGCTGATGGCACATTTATAAGGTAGAAAAAGAAATGGGCAGACTGGATGGGCCTTGCGGTCCTTATCTGCCGTCAACTTCTATGTTTCTAAGCCAGGCCTCTGGGGTAAGGTAGTATCTGAATCTGAAGGCTATACCCAGCTTCTGGTGAATCCTGCAAACAACAGAGTTGATGTGCTCCGAGAAGGAAAGGGATGGGTCAAGTAATACTTCAAAGTACTTGAATGTTTCAACAATTTTGAGCAACTGGCCATCAAGGGAGACAATGTGGAGTGAGAAGGGTGATTTGAGCTTGTATAGGAAGGGCTTGGACCAGAACAGCATAGCCTTAGTTTTTTTTAGTGTTAACAAGGAGAAGGTTCGTTGTATAAAATAGGCACCATAAGGTAACATCTCTAAGATAAGACATTCATGCAAAAGTGGTTCTGAAATGAGGTTGGATGGGTGATGGACTGAGGGGTAGAGCAAGGGATAACGGATTCACGGAAAAGGTATTGATTGACTAACTCCACCTCTGAGCTAAGAAGGTAAGTGCAAAAACTGGATGAGTAGGATCTGCTGCACTACCTATGGGTGATGAAACAAACAACAAATCAAACAAAAAAGTGGGCCTTAGTAGCAGTGCCAGGTGGTCATTATCTGGCATACATTTCCTATGTTTGTTTTTTTGTTTTGAGCAACCACACATGACAGTGCAATGGCTAGTGTGCAACATCACCCTCAGCATCCAACAGCCATGACCACAAGCTCATTCCACACAATGCATAAACCATGTTACATGGCACACTCAGGGACAACATACATGCAGGCAGTCTATTGCAGGCAAACACAGTGCTCACACATGCATGCACATACGCAGAGCCCAAGGGAGCCAGACGTTACCTACAACAGTTTTCCTAACACTAACTCATGACACAGCCAGTCAATCCAAGGCATCCAAAATCATGTAGACCCACCCACAGACACCTTGACTCAAGGCAAGCAATCATAAACCCCATAACAATATACCTAGGCATCAGGCTGCCATCCCACTCAGAAAGGCGCACACACACACACACACCAAAGATAGCTGGCTGCTGAAGGGGCCACCCACAGGACACCGCCACTTGAAGCAAGACATGGCGATCTACAGAATTCACCCACACCATAAATCTGCACCTATACCATACACCAATACCATTTCACCTTCTTGTCTTTCTCTAATAATAGCAGTGAAATATTAGAAGGAACCTACCTGTGGAGATGCAATGTGTAAAACTTGCTAGCCACAGCATGAGCTGCCATCTTGTGCCCATGGGTGTTGTGACGGATGAGTGAGCAGGTACTCATGTGGTGAGTATTATAACAGGGAAGGCTTGCCATTAGAGAGTTACAGAACAAGACAAACAAACATAAAGCTTTTTTTTTTCACTGTATGACATTGCAATTACTCTAGTTAATCTCAGTCAGCATTCCAGATGAGCATGGTGTGATTAGTAGCTCCGTAAGAGGTGCAGTTACAGTGTGTGGACCTGCAAGAGGGAGATCACATATTAGTCAATATGTGTCATTAGCACATCGTTATTGGTGATTGCTGCCAGTCTTCATGATGCATTCAGCAGAAAATAACACCATTCACACCTACCCATTTCTGTAGCTACTTCTGTGGGTAAATATTATGAAAACATAATTAAGATACTGGGCTAGATACAGGTTCTCCAACAGTAAACTGGAAATTTTCATGCATGCACCAGTACTGCTGTGCCTGTGGGACCTGTATGCAACTGAAATAGGTGCAGGTATAAAATTGTTCTTGATTTGTGGACACATATGTAAGTAACAGAAACATGAAAGCATTGTGCAACTCACAGACCTTGATGGTGTCATAATGATAGGACTGGGTGAATTGATAGAAATGCTAGCCTGATTTTTGAGATGGCCAACATGTATCCATTGCTACTGTGAAGCCACTGTACCAGTGTCTGGTGCCACAGTGTACTTTGAATGTTTTTCACTGCTGCATCACACACTGAGCAGTGTCAGTGGCTCAGTAGGTAGCACACTCGCCTCTGAGGCTGGGAGATCAAAGGGCTGTGGGTTCATTTCCCACATCTGGCACTTGAGTTAATATCCCAGTACTGACACTGTAGTGCAGCATGAGGGGTGCTGCACTTCTGAGGTGCTGTCTTTCGGATGAGACGTTAAACCGAGGTCCCATCTGCCTGGATTGGTGGTAGTTCAATTGGATGTTAAAGATCCCATGGCAGTTATCAAAAAGAGTAGGGGAATTTTTATTGAGAAGACTTGCAGACAAATTCATACGCATATTATACATATTTACAATATATATACACATTCCAGTAAACATTGTGTATTACATATTTCAGATTATTTTTCGGTATTCAACAATTCAGAATACTTAATGGTTGTTAATCAGTACTTGTTTTCCCTTATCATGGTGGTTTAGCCCAGTGTTCACAATTAATCCATAATAGTTTTCTTCTTTCCTCAGTACATTTTTGTATCTAATGCCTTCATTTTTTGTAATGAATTGCCAATATTCCTCTACATTTCAATATATGATACCCATCTTTGTTGAGTTGCCCATAGACAACGCGACTGCCAAATATAATATCTTATTATTAGGTATACTATTTGCAGTGTTTCAGGGAAATATTTACCCATACCCTTTTCCATTTGTCCATATATCAGAGAACCATATCATAAATTACTTAACATTGGCTCATTCCATTCCTTTGCTAGGTAGTCCCAAAAACCTTGCACATAATCACATTCTATAAAAAAATGTTCATGTGTTTCCATTATTTGGGTACATGACTGTCTTAGGCAGTATCTGTCTTGTATCTGTTTATGTTTATTATTATTTCTAACTCCTAATTTTCCATGTAGACTCAGCCATGCCATGTCCCATACAAAATCTGGTAAACGTTTAGACTTCAATATGTCCAGATTAAATTATAGCTTCTGTTCTGGGCATTCTTCCAAAGAGATGTCTTCCCTATCCTCCATTTGCATCATATGTGAGTACAGCTCTTTCCTGTCTTTCAGTAAGACCATTTCTTTTGTAATATTCCATTTTATTAAATTTTTCATTTGTTCTACCACATATTTTGGGACCGATGTGATTCTATATAATGCATTTGATCTTCTCCGGGCCCAATCTAGGGAACATAAGTCAATCCATTCCCTTACTTGTTCTTTCCAAATTTTGACTCCAGGTCGTATTGCACCCCCAAAATTGTATGTTATAAACAAGCTGAAATAGAAAATGGTGGGGTTCACCATTCCTAGGCCACCTTCTTCTACTCTTCTATAGGTCACTGTTCTTTTTATAGGGTTTAATCTACTCCCCGCAATGCTTGAAAAAACGCACTGTACAATGTTACTAATAAAGATGGTGGGGGAGGGGAAAACATAGCTTATGTATAACAAAATGGGTATTAATAGAGTTTTTACCAACATAACCCTTTTTCTCTTTCCAATAGTATGACCTTTCCATGTGTTTACTAGCCTTTGTACTCTTTGGATATTTGTCTCCCAGTTCTGTCTGGCCATATCTGGGCTACCATAAGTTATTCCTAACAATATGATTGTGCCTTCATCTATCTTAATCCCTGAATAAGTATTATTTTCTGGGACCTGGATATCACCTAGTACCACCCCTACACTTTTCTGCAAGTTAATTTTAGACCCTGAATGATCTGATAATTTCTTATAGTGTTCCATCAAAAACTCTTCATTTGTTGAAGGATCTATATATAAGACCAGATCATCTGCATATGCCAAATGTTTTATCATAGGAACAGAAGGGCTCGTCCTTAAGCCTCTTATCCTATTGTCCTGCTCTATTCTCCTTAAGAAAACATCTATACAAAACACACATAGCGAGGGGCTTAGTGGGCAGCCCTGCCTTACTCCTCTTTTTACACCAATATTTTTCCCTACCCATCCATTTATGTTTGGCATTAATGTGGCTTGACTATATAACACTTTTATCCATCTTAAGAATTCACTGGTTATACCATAAGCTCTAGACACTCTATACATATAATGATGTGAAATCTTGTCAAATGCTTTATCTTGATCAATTCCTATTATATACCCCTGCAATTCTTGCTTTTCTACTATATGGAATATTTTCCTTAATGTAATGAGGTTATCAACTTGTCTTCTATTAGGGGTTGCACAAGTTTGGCTAGCACTGATCAATTTATCTGCAATAAACATTAATCTATTCAATAAAAGTTTGCTTAATATTTTAAAATCTACATTCAGCAAACTAATGGGTCTCCAGCTTTTCAGATCATCTCTTTCCCCTTTTTTGAACAACAGCAGTAATGTTGCATGATATATGGATTTTGCTAAAATGCCTTCCTGTAACATGCTATTGTATACTATCACTAAGGCTGGTGACAAATCTTCACTAAAGGTTTTGTAAAACTCTACTCCTATTCCATCCGGCCCTGGGGCAGAGTCACTCTTAAGACCTTTTATTGCTGTTTTTATTTCTTCACTTTGTATTGGGACTGTCAAGTACTCACTTTCCTCCTCCTCAAGCTGTAGTAAGTTCTGTAACGTGTCTTCCTCCTCCAGTGTTTGTAGTGCTGTCCCAAATGTCTCTAAAAATTGAAAGTTTACTGCTTGTAATATTTCTTCTAGTGAGGAGGTACTCTGACTGGATTTTAGTTTTAGTTTCTTTAGGACCCTATGATCTACTCTGTCTTTACATTCTTTATATGGATCATTGGATCCCTTTTTCAAATTAGTGCTGAATCTTAGTTCCTGTTCTAGAGTCTTAGCTCTATCATATTGTAACATACACATCTGCTTTTTAACTTCTGAGATTTGATTGTCTAAATTTAATCTCAAGGTTTCAGATTTTGAAATCAGTGTATGTAATTGTGCCCTTAATTGGAGGTATTTCAGATATTTATCATTTACATTGTCCCTTGTAATTTTCTGAAAAAACTGCTTCCATGATGTTTTTGTGCCCTCCCACCAGAGGGCAGCATTATCATATATTATTGCTGTAGAGAGTCTGGCTTGCCATTCTTGCCTCCAAATTTCCTGTACATGTTTATCAGATAAAATGGAGTTGTTCAACCTCCATACGTTTTTCTTACATCTTGCAGTACCTTTTCAAGTTATTTTCACTGTTATTGATTTGTGGTCTGAAAATTCTCTAACCAGGAGCTCAACACTTAAAATGGTTAGAATCTCTGAAGCAAAAACATAATCAATCCTAGTTGATAGGCTTCCTTCAAAAAAGGTGTTCCCTCCAGTTTGATGTTTAGATCTATATGAGTCAATCAATTTAGCATCTGAGATTATTTTATTCAGAGCTGTGGAATCACAGAAGATCTTATTTGTTTTAAGCCCTCTGCCTGATTTCTTTAACCCGCAATTAAAATCCCCGGCCCACAACAGTAATTTGGATGTGTGTAAATATAGCTGTATTTTCTTGAATAAATCTACTCTAAGGGCTTCAGTCTGGGGGGGCATAAATGTTTATTACCTGAACCCTTTCCTGATATAGGGAAATATCTAACATTAGAGCCCTCCCTGGGTCTATATCTACTGATTTTGCCACTTTAATGCGAGAGTTATTTAATAAAATTCCTACCCCATCACATCTCTCTTGGCCTATTGACCAAAAGGAAGAGCCTTTAGACCATTGTTTAGTAGCTAGCTGTAATTCAACATGCTTTAAACCGAGTATCTTGTAAACATATGATGTCACTCCCTTCTGAAGCTAAAGAATTCAAGACTGTAAGCATTTTTGCATTCCATTTAATACTATTTACATTTATCGATGTAAGGGTAAGGGGATCCATGAATTATACATGTACTATTGGGAGAGGTACTACAACTGACTACTATCGGGAAGTTTTACTCCATCTCTTTCTCCTACTCCTCTGGGAAATGTGTGTATCCCTCCTTTCCCCCTCTTCTATATCCAATGCTGCCTCAGTAGCACCTGTAGTTGTGGATGATGTGTCTGATTGTTCCCCTTCAGTGTCTTCAGCAGATTTTTCTGGTGCTATAACCACATAATTATTTCCCTTTTTCCATGCCTCTGCTGAGGGTTCTTTCTCTATTACGTTTTCAGTGTTTTTTGTTTTCAGTGTTTTGCCTGACCTATTTCTTTTCGTAGCTACTTTCCTATACTTGGTTTCTTGACTAGAAGGTGGGGGGCATCCATTTGTCTTCTACTTCAACAGCAGAAGTTGAAGCTTCAGCACTAGGCTGCTCTTCTGCCTGATTTCTAGTGTCAGAAGTATCTTTATTACCTACTTCTGAGGACTTCTCCCCTTCAACTGGATTTGGGAGTTTAGTAGTTGATGTAGGATCTTGCATATCCGAGACTTTATTAGCTTCTGCAGCTACTTTTTGGGACTGCATTTGTTGGGCCTTATTGATTAGGCCATCTTGTGGGGGGCAGTCTTCCCAGTTATGGGAGGCCCACGGGCACTTCCCATAACCATGTCCTGTGTTTTCACATAAATTACACTTGAAGAGATTAATATCACAAGCTGAGCTTAAATGGGTACAGGAGCTACACTTAAAGCAAGATTTGGGCTGTCCCATGTAAAACAGAACCCCTCTATCCCTTCCCAAGAAGAAAGTACTTGGTAGATGCACCTGCCCATTGTTTGCAGTGTACAGTTTTACTTTTATTTTCCAGCCTCATTCCAAATCTGTTCACTGTCTAAAATGGGCGCTGGCCTGTCTACTACCTCACATCTCTGCCTTAACCAGAAAAGGATATCCTCTACATGGACTCCCTCATTACAAAACATAATGGTAATGTACTTAATAGCTGGTTTCGTAAGAGTGATTGCCATGTAGGGGATCCACAAAGGGTTATTTTTCAGTGTCTGGTATTGTGACCAGAATCTGTCAAGATTGGAAACTGTTTTAAAACTGACATCATAATTTCCATTCCCCAAATGTATTAAAGCAAAGATTTCTGATAAGAAAAAATGCATAGTACCTTTAAGCAACTGTTTAGCTATGTACAACCTATCATGAGGTTCCTCTAAGCCTCCTTTAAATATTAACCTTACAGCATTTTGTCTAGGGGCTGGTTTCCCTTTGTTTTGAAACAGGTCAGACAATCTAAACATGGGATCTAGCCAAGCTTTTTTTCTTAGTGTCCTGTAAAATGTGCTCTGCAGGTCCCAGTCTATTAGATAGTTCATCTGGCTGCATTGCTCCCTCTGTCCTTTGAATTGCAATCAGTTTTCTATCACACTTGTTGTTTTCAACGTTGGAGCCCATATCAGATATATACTGATTTTTAGCAGCAACATTAGAGGTGGAAGCTTCGGATTTAAAGGTGTCCGCATGGTATTTTTTTATTGTATCATCAGCAGGGTCAGGTTTCCAGTTCCCTGTTTCATTTTGTAGCCAATCTGCACCTTTAAGTGCTCAAGCTGGAGACCAATCCTGTTGTAGTGCTAATAAGTCAGCACTAGTCCTTTTAACTTTCACCGGGCAAATTATGTCCTCTGTAACATTTACCGGCTCTTGCTCTGTTTGCATCAGAGCTGCTTTTATTGCAGCTTTATGAATATTTTGCACTTTCTGGACATTCAAGAGCCCCGGTCTATGTTTTGCTGGACGTGGAGGTTTAATGTTATCTTCTTGTTTTACCGGCTCTGGGCACACAGCACTACACTGTTTGTTACTGCCAGCTGGGAGAAAGTTTTTAGTTTTCTGGCTAGTTTCTGCTGTAGGAGCTTGAATACAGCCTGCTGCATCACCACTCAGCTGTAGTTCAGGTGAGTCATTTAGTTTTCCTGTCACAAAGCCAGTTTGCAAATTAGACAGTTCTTTCTGTAATGCTTCTTTTTTTAATTTATACTGTTGTTCTGTTTGCATTAATTCATTCATTAGTCTGTCCTTATCTGCTGACTTAGAACAAGTTGATAAATAACGCTGTACCTGGTCTGTATTCTCAGCATTTTCCACAATTTGAGACCAATCCATATTATTCTCAAAAAAACTTACAGGAACATCAGTTTCTTCCTCAGACATGGGTTGTAAATCCTTTTCAAGCTCTGGAAATAAAGGCTCAGATGCTGGTTCTTTCTCCTCTCTTTCCTGCTTGCAATCCTCCTCCTCCTGGATCCATAGGAGCCGTCATCTTGGTCCCACAGGAAAATGGGATCCCCCTGCTCACAGGAAGCAGAGTAGGGGATATTTTTATTTGATAATAATATAACAAAGCAAAAAAACTAAACAAACACAATATCAGACATTTGATCAAAACAATAACATATCAGAAAATATAAAGAATACACACTCTATAAATTATCATACTAAAAGTAATACAGAAAGTTGCCAAACTAACTCACTCCCCCTTTTTGTTAAACTTTAAGTAACCCCTTCAAACAGTATTAATGGCAGTGCCCTCCACCAGACTGCAACTAAAGCTGCTGGTAATGTCTTTTTCTCAGATTCATAAACATGAGCAATTTCTTTCCTAATAAGGCATTTCAACCCATGTAATGTAGTTTGTCTTTGCTGAAGTACAAACAGACATCTATTATGTCATATACACCATTTGAAAATTGCAAAGAGGACTCTAAGAGTACCAGGATAAAAGATTTTCCAAGCAGGCCCAAAATTCCCATAAACCAGATCCAAATATGTTATATCAGCAAGCATTGGTAAAGACCACACATGTGCCAGCTGAGCCCATAATGGTTCTATGAAAGGACAATCAAAAAAAAGTGTGCCATAGTTTCCACTTGGCAAACACAAGCCTCCCTAACACAATACCACTCTTCTAGTTGTTTATGGGCTTGGTTCCCTTTAACATTTAATTTATTGTGGCAGCACAGCCAGAAAGTGTCCCACATTTTTACTGGGATCCTAACATCCAATAATTGTTTAAGTAAACATTGACTGTCACAAAGTAGGTCAAAACAGGGTGATAACAAAAAAATCCTATTCAAAATAGAAGAATACAAGAGCTTTCTATTTTGTGAATCCGGCACCTGACTGGATACCTGCCATTGTTTTATTTTTTTAAAAAGCTCAACAAGATACCCCGAGGTCCCTGGTGGAATCTTAGTAAAAGGTTTCCAAGTCAGCGCTTTCCACTTATTTATAAAGTATTGAGATCTGGACGTGAAACTGTGTACCCAAAAGTCTGAATGACCAGCTATGCAAGGGTAAACATCTGAATGTACAAAAATAGTAAAGAAAAACAATACCGGATTAACCATACTAAGACCCCCTTGTTTTATAGGCCAATATGTAATTATTCTTTTGACAGGGTTCAACCTGCTGCCCCATAATAGTTGAAAAAATAAATTATATAGATGGGCTTCTAGATGCAGTGGAAGAGGAAAAATATAACTAACTAACAAAAAAATGGGAAGAATAAAAGTTTTCAACATATAAATACGCTTTTTCTGAGACCTAGGAAAAGATTTCCATTTCATAATTTTATCTTCTGCAACAGAAATAGAGGAAAGCCAATTACTTTCTGCTGCTGAAGGTATTCCAAAAGAAAGGCCCAAAATTTTCATCTTCTCAGACTGAATAGCTATCCCCCAATATCAGTATAAACATCCTGTAGGGGAATCTGTACAGTTGTGCCAAAACTTTTTTGTGTATTCAAGATAGATCCAGAGATTAACGAAAAAGACTGCACAATTTCAATAGCTCGCACACCTGAGGCCTGATCTCCTATTAAAATACAAATGTCATCTCCATAAGCCAGAGCACTAGGAAAAACCAGGTCAGCTTGTCAGAAAAATGTCTAATGGAAGTGTCAGTATTCAGTTCCCTTAAAAGAGGGTCTATAGAGAAAACATACAAAAGGGGACTTAAGGGACAACCCTGATGTACTCCTCTTTTTATCTGAATATGAGATCCCTTTAACCCATTCACTACCGGAGTCATGGAGGCATACTTGTACATATTTATAATCCAGGAGACAAATTCCTTCGGCACCCCATATCATTCCAGGACCCCAAATAGATGCTTGTGCGGAACTCGATCAAAGGCTTTTGATTGGTCTAAGCTAAGTACATACCCCTATGTACCGAACCCATCAAAAACCTTCCTTATTATTTTCAAATTAGTAATCATAGAATGGTCTGGAATGGCACATGTTTGGGTATGAAAAATTACTTTCTGGGCAATATTGGAAAGTCTAACTTAAATAAGTTTACATAGAATTTTCCAGTCAGAATTCAAAAGACTAACAGGACACCAATTGTCTAAATGTTCTTTATTATTTTTATGTTTAAATAAAAAAAATTAATTACTATCTGCAAATGCAGCAGGTGTTGGCAAAATTCCTTGAACAATTACATTAAAGACAGCTGTTGGGTAAGGTAAAAGTACAGATTTTTCTTTTATAGAACTCATTTGGAATTCCATCGGGACCAGGAGTCACAGTATTTTTCAAATGACTAATTACAGAATCAACTTCAGCACTGGTGATAGGCCGACTTAAATCACAAACACTTTCAGGGGATAATTTAGGAATATGTAAGGAATCAAAAGAGATATTCCAGTCTTGTGGCTCGTATTCCTGACCATACAAAATCTGGGTATGGTAGGACACTTCTTTTACAATATTTTGGTTATTAGAAATCCGAGAGCTAGTATGAGAAATTAATGAGGGCATATATTTAGACTGAATTTGCTGGTTATTACTGTCAAAAGGATTAACCAGTTTGGCCACCCCTTTCCTACCATATTTTTGCTCCAAATAAAGGGAAGTGGATCTATCATACTGGTAAGTACACATTTCTGATTTTAATTGCCAAATCTGAGCAGAATAATCTAACCAAAATTCAGCTTGCCGGGACATTAATTTCTGCAACTGACGATGGTAATTTAAATATTTAAGATACCTACTAGAAGAATAGGATTTGGAAAACCTTTGGCAGAATTGTCTTATTTCCAATTTAGTATCCTGCCACCAAAAGGCAGGATTATCAAATAATTCAGAAACAGAAATTTTGTCCTGAAGAACTATGTACAAGTCCTGCCAACCATGTTCCTCCTCTAAAACTGAGAGATTCATTTTCCAAAAATTTTGTGAGTCTGGTTTAGTAATAAGATGACCTAAAGATAAAACTATCAAACAATGGTCAGAGTATTCACAAGGGAGAACTGAATACTGTACACCCGGCAACCAGTTAGAAATAAAAAAGTAGTCTATCTTTGTGGTAAATCTTCCACAATGAAATGTATGTGCAGGAGGCTGGGGATCAAAAGAAGCCCCATCATTAAGATTAGCTGTGATATATAATGAGTTAAGAAAATTTGAATCAGAATACAATTTTTGTGTTACCCCAGTTTTTTCCGAAAGAGACAAAATACAATTAAAGTCCTCCCAAAAATTATTGATTTTGGTGAATGGAGAAAAGGCTGAATAGTTTTAAAAGTAGCTATTCTCTGTGTTTTAAGTTGGGGGCTATAAATATTGATCAGTTTCCACTCCTGTTGTTGAATAATCACATCCAAAATAAGAACCCGACCCTGGATCAGGTCAAGAAGTCTAATGACTTGTACTTCTAAGTTCTTAATAATCCCTACTCTGGCACACACTTCTTCTGACAAAGACCAGAAAGATAATCCACCCCTCCAATCATGAGATGCCTGACTATTCTTCTGAAGGGAGTGGAGCCTGGTATCTTGTAAAAAAAATAATATGGAGTGATATAGAGGCAAGGAAAGGAAAAATAGCCCGTCTTCTTTTAGGATTTTTTAGGCTGTTGGCATTTAAACTTCCAAATGACAAAATATCCCCCATTCAAGCCAAAAAAAAATCAGGACTTCATTTTACCTCTCCCTTTTCCTGGAGATTTCATTTTGCACCTCTTTTTCCTAATGGTCTTAGCATCTCCAGAAAGCTGATCAGTATCCGTCAACATATCTACCTGAGAAGAGGCCACAGAGGAAGCATTGGGAATTCTCCTCAGTCTCTGTAGCCTGTTTACATTTATGTAACATGGCAAATCTATTTTTTGAAATAAAATCAGAAGACTGAGGTTCAGAAGAAATAGGAACCCCTTTAATAGTTGAGCTTCTCGTCTGTCTCCGAGTACCCAGTGGCACCCAGTCAGAATCCTCTGGAGGGGGCATAACATCTTTTGGATCACAAATTTGGGAGGAAGTACTAGGTATACTAGCCACTTCAGACTGCAACACAGTGTCAACAGAGTTTATAGGATCAGATAGGTGTACCATACTCTCCTCAGCTGGTGCAGAATCACAGAAAGATGGAACGTCACCTGAGTTCTCCTGAGACAGAGTAGGGGTTATGTGTGTCAAAGGAGAATGTAAGGGGGGAAGGAAATGTTCAGGAGCAAAAGGCCGAAATTGAGGCCTAGCCTGAGCAGTACGTTGGGCCTTAGGGACAGTCTCATCCTGACTTTCATTCAGCATCTCAGGGTTATTGTGAGAGGCCCAAGGAAACTCTATAGGAATGGGAGGATTCTTCACAAACTTTACAATAAGTTGGGTGAGGAGAATTAATACTAACATGTCCAGAACTCAGACAAGAGGAGCATTTGAGCCTATCACAAGCATTACTAAGATGTGTGTGGGCCCCACACTGAAAACGTGACTTAGGCTGTCCTGGATAAAAAAACAAAACCTCTATCCCTACCCAAATGAAAACAACTGGGTAAATGCTGGATCGAACCATTAATTACTGGTAATTTCACCTGTAATTTCCATCCTCCTGTCCAAAAGAGCTCGGAATCAATAATAGCGTCAAGCAAGCCCAACACAATGCATTTAGAAGACAGCCATCTCACAATATCATCAATTGCCACTCCTTCATTTTTAAATAAAACTGTAATGGTTTTTATAGTAGGTTTTTTTAAAGGGAACAGCAAAAAAGGGGTACCATAAAGGAGTATGCCTGACTCCTATGCCAAAATGTTTCTAAACCCACCGATGTTTTAAAACTGATATCAAAATAGTTATCCCCAGAAGTATGAATAAGGGCATAAATTTCAGAGGGTGCAAACTGTAAACTAGCTTTGATCAAGGTTTTCCCAACATATAGGTGATCAGGAATTACTTCCAGCCCACCCCTATATCGAAGCCGCACAGCATTTCGCCTTTTGGCTTGTTCAGGAGGAGTATGAAAAAGGCCAGCAAATGTTTTATTTTTTTGTTGACTAAGTTTGGTCCGGAGCTCTTGTAACTTGTGCCTGATTAACAGCAGAGGAAGTCACATTAGACCATGGAAAATAAGCACCAGAGGAAGGTTTAGGAGCTTCACCTTCTACAGAATCTATTAATTTACCATCTCCCGCCCCAGCAGGAGTAACAGTGAGATCTTCAAATTGCAACAAATCCATCAATTCTGTATGTAAAGAAGAAGTCAAAGGCCCTTCCTCTAAAGTAACCCCCACAGTATCAGGATTCTTTTCAGTATTAATTAACACCTACAGTTCCTGTGTTCTAATCCCACCAACATACCAGTCAGGGTTCTGTGTGAGTTGCAGACCCAAGGGCAGCTCAAGAGGATCTGAAATGTCCAGTAGGTCTCCCTGAGGTGCAGGGCTAGGCCCCATAGGAGAGGCCCAGAATCATCTAGAGGAGACATTTCCCACCCTGCTCTTCGCAACACTTCTGCAATAGTTAGCCCCATAGCAGATACATTTCTATCAAAGGAAACCCTAGTTTGATGAAAAGCAGAAGCCAGGTTAAGTCCTTGACCCTTAGAATCCCGCTGCAGAGAGTCAGTTTGTGGATAAGCAGAAGTCCCAGATACAGAGATAGGTAAAGGAGAAAAAACAGTACCTGAAGGGGAAGCAGGTGATTGAGTTGACGAGGAGCTCACAAACAACTGAGCCAGGAGACATGGACACTGCACCCAGTCTGCACTCTGCAAGTGCACCACGGCAGCCGTCTGTTTCCCAGTCGAAACCTCCTTACTCAGACCGGAGGAACACACACGAGACTCTAGGCACTCGCCCATCAGCGAAACACAACTGCCAGTCTCAGAATCTCCAGGAAAAGCTGCCACAGCAAGAACTTGGGAGCCGCCAACAGCCAACTCTACAGCCCGACTCTTCACTCGCAGCTGAGCCCTGTCAGACGATGTCACTCCCTCAATGACAGGTCACTGGGATGCTGGAGCCAGCGATGCATCAACCATTTCTCCAGTAGCATTTTCGGGTAAACAGACTGGAACGTCAGGTACATCGTAAGGGTTAACCTTCTTACATCCAGAGTTTTACAGAACTTCCAAAACTTTCGTAGCTGAATTGGAAACAGATACAGAACCTGAAACCAGGTTTTCTCTATCCAGGTCGTTCTCTAGCTGAGGGGAGATAGGGAAGGAGACCAACTCCCCTACCTCCAGTGCGTCCGCACCATCCAGCACCGGAATCCGAGTGGCCATCACAGAGAAACTGCCAAGCCCCCTACAGACAGAGTAGGGTAATTTCCCCGGTGTCCTGGCCAAATTTCCCTCATTCACTAAAAATACCACCAACAGCTTAATCTGGTTCAAGGTCAGTTGGCATTCATCTGTATCCCCCTCTCCCGGGTTGTGCCTGAAAATAGGCAGGATTTGTCTAGTGCACTTACCCGGTCAACAAAAACTAAATAAATAAAATCTACTCATTGAACAATGTTGCCAATTTCAATGGCGCCCCACCCTGCCTTACCCCAAAATCACATTGGCATGCTGGGAAACTCTCACTGGGACAGTGAGCCCCTAATTGCCTTCTGATTCCACCCACTTTTACAAGGGTGGGGCAAGGGCAGGTATGCAGAAACATTTTGTGTAGCAACAAGATAAAGTGCCACTGTGCTCCTACCATCTGTTCTTTTACCGCCCCCTTGCCGGGGAATGACCATACTTATCTATTCTGCCCCCCCCCCCACAGATGGAAGGTAAGGTGGAACAAACTCACTAACTATAACTCACTCTGCTCCAAAAACTTTCGCTGGCCTGCCCATGTGTTACTCAGGTGACATGACCAATGACAACTGCCCACACACTGATGCTCTTCGTGGGAGCCTGTTTTGTCATCTTAGGCACTGGTCACACCATTCCATCTTTACAAACTTGACACACAAAACTTGCACTGGAGGGAACAAAATGGAAACTGCCATGCATGGATTAACTGCTAAACATCACAAGTTGTGTACTCATGTGCTGCCAGGTAGTCTTGGTTGGTCTTCTCTAGGAGGCAGTATAGTGCAGTGGTTTAAGGCTCTGAGCTGCAAACCTGGAGACCTGGGTTTGAATGCCACAGCCCCCACTTGCACACTGTGTGACCCTGAGCAAGCCACTTAACTTCCTTGTGCTCCCAGGTCACACCTGTAAATAAGCTTTCAGCTTGGAGTGTGTCTATCCTGGTAAAAAAAATTAAAAAATAAATATAATAAATAAATTCAAGGTTGTTAACACAAGTATGTAACAAGCAGCAACATTCTATGCAACTGAGGTACATTGGTCAGCCTTGCCCACCAAAGGAACAGTTCTTGAGTAAGAGGTATAAGGGGGACTCGCTTGCAATGTGGTCATGGCAAGCAACCACTCACGCTTTGGTGACACTATTATGACTTGTGGCCATACATAGGCTGTCAGTGCTACCTAAGAACAGCCTATTCACTGAGAATAATACGTGGCTCGATGGACCAGCACTGCCATTATCCTCCAGGTGCTCTGCCTGTACAAAAGCACAATTACATTCGCCCTTCTCTGCATCAGCCACTGGGTCCCTCCCCATTAGCAACCCAAGACTACGTTTCCATCCATGGGTGCACAGCATTACATGTTTACCACCCAACCCTGCCCCCTACAGGCATATCATGCAAATATTCTCTCCTATAACAGTGGTATGTCCCATTGATCTTGGCCCCATATCCACATACACTCAATACCATGAGCACTATCAAAACATCTGCATATGTCCACATCTGGAGCTTGTGCATCTTCTCAGTAGTGCACAGAATTTCTCGACTTTGAGGAATAGATACTGTACTTGCAGAAAGAAACACCCGCTGAGAAAAAACAGAACATAGTATTTGTACGTCAATGCTCTGTTATCATGGCCCCATCACCCTGTGTTCCCACTGACCTGAGTACTGTCCAGAAAGTGGCATCTGTCCATATTTGGAGCATGTTTGGATTCAAATCCCTGTGGGTCACATTATTTATTGAACACCACAATTTGTTAAAAACAAGCGGGAGTCATTCATACATTCGCATGTTCTCAATGCAAGATGTTAGCCTTCATGCTATGTTTCAGCTATAGCAATACAACATTTCTGTAGCCACATAAGTGGTTTTAGAGGTTGTTACAACTAGACAGTCACAGCAGGATATGTGCCAAGTTTCCACCGTATGCATTCAGACTTGTTCTTGGGCTCATTGTGACCTGTACAGTGTGACACAAGTATCACGATTGCGGATGTGGACAGAAGTTGAGTATAACATATACGTTGCATGATGACATGCACTGGTCAGCATCACATACAGCCCTGTCGCAAGGGGAAGGGTTGGACAGGATTCCAGTGGATGGGAGCACACCATAAAAAATGGATATTAAGGGAGGGCAGAGGGGATGTTTTCAATTTTCTGGATGATACGGAATATGCCTGCTGCTCTGATAGCCAGGAGCAGGGACATTATGAACTACCTGCAGGGCGCATGCCTCATGCCAATATTAGTAGGGGTCCACCAGGATCAGGAACGCACCAACAGATGTCATGGTGGGATGCCGCCTGCAATGCCTGCAATTTTTTCTTTGTTGTTCTACTTTTTATATCTCCTGTCTGTAATTGCAAACTATATGTGTATGTGCCTCAGGACCTCCTTGTGAGTGAGCTTGCTCAACGGAGTCTTTCCTGCAATAAACTTGAACTTGAATGCGGTGATGGCCGTATAACACAGTAACATAGTAACTGACAGCAGATAAGGTCCACTAGGTGTACCTAGTCTGCCCATAATCCCTGCCTACACCAGCGGATGCTGGGACTGCTTGGTCATTGGCTTTCAACTCTCTTTCCCACCACTAGAGTTCCCTTAGTTCTGTTGCATACATGTTTGAATCCCCCCACCATGCTAGCTCCCACCACCTCCTGGGATCTGTTATTCCAAGCATTCACCACATGCTTTGTGAAGAAAACCTTCCTCACATTCCCACTTATTCCCCCCCCCAAATTCATATCATGCCCTCTTGTCCTTGAACATTTTCTATACTGAAAGATGTCACCCATGTGAACTTTAATGCCCTTAAGCTACTTGAAGGTTTAAATCCTATCTCAAAGCTCCCATCTCTCCTCCTGTGTATACATATTGAGGTCTTCGAGTTTATCTCATATGTCTTCTGGTGCAAGACCCTTACCATATTACTTGCCCTTCTCTGGACCAACTCCACCCTGTCTGCATCCTTTTGAAGATGCAGCCACCTGAACTGTCCTCCTTACTATCCAGGAGGCTTTAACAGTGTTTTGTACAGTGGCATCACTACCTCCCTGCTTCAGCTAGTAATGCCCCTTCAAATGCATCCCAGCATACAACTGGCCAGACTAACATACTAACATACTAAAATGCCAGCAGAATAGGCCTAATGGTCTTTCGTGTCTGCTCGTTTGGTCAGTCCCCAACCTGGGTGCTGACCTTGCTGTCCCCCTCGCCTTCTCTGGCTTCTCCCTTCCCAGTTCCAGATATTCTTGCTGCATTGGATTTTGCTTCCAGACCCACAGCCTTGTTTCACTGTTTGGACAACTTTAGGTCATCTGAGATGATTATCCACAAATTCCTTTCTTGCGTGGTGACCTGAACATTATATGGTATATGGACTAATATGGCTATGTCAACCTTGGGTGAGTCTGATATGATGATATTGGGCTCATGGAAACAGACATCAAAAATTGCATTGGTGTTGACATGTCTCATGAAAGAGGTATGGGAAGTGAGCACCGTGGTAGTACAGAAACAGTGGGTGCCTATACAAACAGGCACAGTGGAGGCAACCCAGCCGTGCTTTACTGATTTTCCAACAGCATGAAAGAAAGTTTTCAAAGGAATTGGCTGGAAGATAATGCTAACTGGTGGCCTTCAGGGCAGAACACAGAGGGTAGTGGTAAACTGAGTACAATCCAAAAAGAGGTGGGTAACCCAAGGGCTGCCACAGAGATCCATTCTGAGGCAAGCCCATGTGAAACTCAGTCTGAGAGGCTTTGCAGTGTGGATTGAACTGAAGGTATTACTGTTAGCATATGACACTACAGGGTGGAGACCCAGGGTGGTGGAAAACATGTGAAGGGACATTGTCAAGAGGGGTGTGGTGGTGGCAGGACACAAAAGATGTGACCAGGCTTCAGTGTAATTACAAACTGAATAAAGTGTCAGGCATTTGGGTAAAAACAACTGCTGTGGGGAGGGTACAAGATGGGTGGAGAAGGTAATGACGGTGACATAACAGGAAAGTGAACAGGGCCCAGTCATCTCTGATGACCAAAAGCTGTCAGAATAATGTGACAGATTAGGGGGAGAGAGGAATTGTGATGCTGTGGTACATAACATTTCCCCAACATACAACTGAAGCACCTTGACTGCAGAGGGTAGTTGGTCCGGAGGACGGGCAAATCGGGTGCCCCATCACTCAATGCTGTCCAACGTATCACCTCCACAAACCATATAAAAACTACAAACTGATATCTGCCTCTATCTCTGAAATCAAACAAAGAGGCAGAGGACACTGCAGAGCAGGAGCTAGCGCAACAAAACTCATCCAAAACAGGTACCAAAACAATAAAAGCAAAAAGGAAATCTCAAACACTTCTGATCATAGGAGACTCCATGATTCGAGGAGTTGATACATACCTTCAGCTGGGGGTAATGGTCAGATGTCTCTCAGGGTACATCAGCATTGAAAGACACTCATCACATTGCTCAAATGTTGCAGGAAGCAGGAGAAACCATTGACGTCCTGGTACACATAGGGACTAACTATCTCACCGGCTGGTCAGTTGTGGAGACCAAAAGAACACCTGACCAGGCTGGGAAACAAACTCTCATCCATTTCATCCAGCATCTTCTTCTGAGATCCTGCCATCTGGGAGAGGGGGGCAGATGGACGGAAGGTCAGAGAAGGGGAGATAGGGGAGCTAAACATGTGGCTCAAGGGCTGGTGCCAGGAAAAAGGACACACATTTGTAAGTAACTGGCAACAGTTTTGGGAGCGAAAGTTCTTTAAATCCGATGGACTGCATCGGACTAAGGATGGAGTCAGTGCATTGGGGCAGAAGTTTGATGTCTTTGCAGAATATTTGAACTAGCAAATGGAGAGAGGGGTGCAACACCCGATACATCGTATGGGAAGAGCACCCCTCCTCCCTCAGCTAGTGATCAAACAGGAGTTCAGCATGTTTTGTAGTTCATTTGCATCACCGGGTAAGGAAAAAGGTCCAACTCCCAATACAATGCACAGGGGAAATGCCAGACCTTGCCCAGCAACTAACACACCAAAATCTGGCCGATGGAAAATCATGTACACAAATGCCTGCAGTCTGGGAAACAAGATCCCAGACCTGCAGGCAACAATGACAGAGGCTAAACTGACATAGTAGCCATTAGTGAGACATGGTTCCCCAGTATCCACACTTGGGAGACTTCAGTACCCAGCTATGTATTGTTCAGAAGAGACAGAGGTGCAACAAGGTGGGGGGGTGGCCCTTTTTGTCAATTAAAGTATCAAAGCTACAGGAATTCAGAATACACATAAGGAGCCAGAATAACTGTGGGTTACCCTGGAAACAGGAAATGGGACAGTCATACGAACTGGGGTTTTCTAAGGCCTCCAGACCAGGGGGAGGACATAGACACATTACTGTTAGAAGATATACAAAACATGACAGCTAAAGGGGAGGTTTTGATAATGGGAGACTTCAACATTCCAGATACAGATTGGACAATACCAGCAGGAACATACACCGGAACGAGACACAAGTGGATTCCCTGCAGGGGGAAGGGCCTCAAACAACTGGTACAACAACCCACATGAGACAGGACTATCCTAGATCTAGTATTGACTAACGGGGAAAGGATCACCGATCTCCAGGTAGGTCACCTGGGGCCAGTGAGCATCACATGGTATGGTTCAATTTGACCACTAGAACTAAATCATCCCATTCCAAGGCAAAAATATGAGACTTCAGAGGAGCTGACTTTGATGAGATTGGGACATGGGAACATAGGAAAGTGACGGCAGAAAAGGCCCACCAGGCCCACCCAGTCTGCCCATTTGTCTAGCATCCTCTAGGCTTGCTGTGATTTCCCTCCCCCTCCCTTCAACAGCCCTCTGTCTGTCCCAAGCCCTCTTGAACCCCCCCCACTGTATTCTCACCCAACCCTTCTTTAGGCAGCCCATTCCAGGTATCCACCACCCTCTCAGTAAAGAAATATTTCCTGATGTTACCCCTAAACGTTACCCCTCTCTAGCTGGAGATAATGACCCCTTTTCCTGGGGCACCCCTTCAGTTGGATTAGGTTCTCCATAGGCACTTTGTTGATCCCTTTTAGGTACTTAATAGTTTATATCATGTCTCCCCACTCCCTCCTCTGTTCCAGTGAGTGCATGTCAAGGGCTCCCAGTCTCTTCTCATACTGCAAGTGGTTGAGCCCCATTACCATCTTGGTTGCCCTCCTTTGTACCCGCTCCACCCTCTCAACATCCTTTTTTACGTAAGGCCTCCAGAACTGGACCCCATATTCCAGATGCGGCCTGACCAGCTGAGTGTATAAGGGTATCAGGACCTCTTTCTTCCTGCTGGTGATCCTCCTCCCAATACAACCCAACAAACTGCTGGCTCTTGCCACTGCTCTCCCGCACTAGCCAGACACCTTCATGTCCTGTGAGATGATGACACTCAGGTCCCTCTCCGCCTTGGTCAGTGCCAGCGGCTTGTCCCCTAATCTGTATTCCACTCTCCCATTTTTTTTTTTTTGTCCAGGTGCATGATTTTGCTTTTTGCTGTGTTGAGTGATATTTCCACTTCCTGGACCATTCTTCCAATTTTCTTAGGGTCCCTCTGCATCCTCTCTGCTCCAACCTGCATATGCACTCTATTGCAGATCTTTACATCATCTGCAAACAGGCTCACACTACCCTCCAACTCATCTGCTATGTCTCTTATAAAGATGTTGAACAGCAGGGGTCCCAACACTGACCCCTTGGGAACACCGCTAGTGACCCCTGACACTCCCGAGGGAACCCCAGTTACTAACACCCTCTGTATTCTGCCCTCCAACCAGTTTCTCACCCACCTTGTAATCCCGCCCCCCCCCGTCCCAGGCACTCCATTTTGTACAACAGCCTTCTGTGCGGTAGCATATCAAAAGCCTTCCTGAAATCCAGATAAGCTATGTCCACTGACCCTCCCTGATCCACTTCCTTAGTGACCGAGTCAAAAATCCCAACCAAGTTTGTTTGACAAGATCTGCCTTTGAAAAAGCCATGCTTACTTGGCTCAAGGAGGCCACATTTTTTTTTTTCATAGATCAAATCAGGCTTATAATAGACTTACATCCTTAGTGCTTGCCTTTTAGTTTCACTAGACCTGAGTTTAGTCAAAGTATCCAACCCCAAATGTAGCCTCATTACCCATAATCTTGTCCAACCTATTTTTAAAAGTATTCATATCTTTACTTTGGTTTACTTCCAGTGGAAGACCATTCCAAAATGTCTATACCGGTTTTGGCTATACCAGTTCTTTCTAAGTAGTAAGTTCCATTCCTCAAGATTGGGTTGCTTAGGGTGTCTCCTACTACTAACTCTACCATGATTAAGCTCTAGGTCGAATTCAGTTCTAAGATTGTTATCCTCCATTGCTTTGAAGAGCATACATAAGTCCCCCCTGTACCTTCTGTATTGTAATGAATAAAGGTTAAGTGTTTTGAGTCTTTGTGGGTAAGGTATCTCTTTTAAACCTGTAATAGACCTAGTCATTCTATGCTGTACTGTTTCTACCCTTTTGATGTTCTCTTTACTATATGGGGACCATATCTGGACACAGTACTCCAGGTGGGGCCTGACCAGTGCGACACACTGGGGGAGTATCACTTTGCTTGCTTGGTGGGAAACATGCCTGAAAATTCAATTCAATATTTGGTTGGCTTTTTTCACTTGTTCCCTACAATGTATATTAAATTTGAGGTCTGGGCATATGGTCACTCCAAGGTCTTTTTCACAGTATGTTACAGTTAAAGGTTCTCTATTCAAATAATACTTATGCTGTTTATTTTTGGTACCTAAATGCATTACTTTGCATTTACTAATGTTTAGGGTCAATTTACTATGTTTAGTCCAAGTGAAAATATGATCCAATGCTTCTTGTAGTGCAGTAGTGCTGTCCAGTCCTTTCACTACTGTTCCCAAACGACAGTAGTCAGCAAATTTTGACAACCAAATACTTGATGAATCTAATTTTAGGGAAGAAATATATATGTTAAAAAGGATGGGACCCAGGACTGATCCCCTGTGGCACACCACTAGTAACTCTGGCCCATTCCAAATATATGCCATTGACCACCACTCGCTGTTGGTGCCCCTCCAGCCAATTCACAATCCAATGCATGATGTTAGTACACAGCTTAAGTTCCCCTAGGGTTTTAACTAGTTCCAAATGGGGCAGTTTATCGAAGGTCTTGGCAAAGTCCAGGAATATTATATCTACAGGGTTTTTCCTATCTATTGCCCTACTGACATTTTCATAAAAAGCCAATAGATTTGTCAAACAAGATCTGTTTTTAGTAAATCCATGTTGGTAGGGATCAGTAAGCCCAAGTGTCAATTGTTGCTGCTGTATATGGTCTTTAATTATGCCTCCCAGTATTTTTCTCATTAAAGATGTCAAACTCATTGGTCTGAAGTTCTCAGATTTTGTTCTGGGTCCTTTTTTAAGGAGGGGCGCCACAGTGGCTACCCTCCAGCCCAGTGGTACATCACCGGAGTCCAAGGAGTGCTGAAATTTGAGTCAGGGGTAGGGAGGGATGGATGGATGGATGGATGGATGGATGGATGGATAGCAAGTTCCTGTAAAACTCTAGGATGTACATCATTTGGCCCTGGAGATTTGTTAATAGCTAGCTTTTTGAGTCTCTCATGTACCTCTGTCGGGTCTATGATCACTTGTCCTGGTTTGGATAATAGTGTCCTCAGATGATTTGGCAGCATTATTATTAAACATTGTACAAAAATAATTATTTTGCATAGCGGCCATTTCTTTATTACTAGCTAGCAACCCTGAACTATTGGTGAATGGGCCTACTGAATTCATGGTTCCTCTTAGGTTATTTATATGGGAAAATAAAGCTTTTTTGTTATCCTTTACCGTAGTTGCTAGGTTTATTTCCTGTTGTGCTTTGGCTATTTTAATCTGTTTTATTTTTTTTGTTTAACTTTTTAATAGAAGGCTTCATCTATCTAGGGTTTGCTTTTCTGATGGAATTTTTTTTGTACTTGATATATTCTTAAGGACCTCTCCCTTTAGTTTGGAAATCAACAAATCCCATTTCCCTTGGACAATCTGACCCATAAATTCATTTGCCCAGTCCCAATTAGCCATATTTTTCTTTATAATAGCAAAATTAGCTTTTCTAAAGTTTAATCTTTCGGTAGTCCCTGTCCCAGTCTGCCTGGATTGCCTCAGGACCTGGAAGTTAACATACAAGTGGTCGCTATTGCCCACTGGTGCCGAAGTGGTAACATTAGCCATGCTGTTTCCTATATTAGATAGTATGGCATCTAAAATGTCGTTTCTAGTGGCATAAGGGACTTTTTGTTCAAGCCCTATCTGAGCTAATATATAGAGATGGGAGTTATCAGTTTTAGTAGTTCCACTATTTGTTGTCCAATTTATATTGGGCAAATTAAAATCACTGAGAAGGAGAATATTGTCAGATGGGTTTAGTGCACTGATGTACTTTAATAATTTGGTGTCATTTTCCAGAGATATAGAAGGGGGCCTATATACCAAACCCAATTTTATAGAAGTGCCAGACTGAGGGTATATTTTAACCCATAGTGCCTCTATATCCTCAATACCTTCAAGCGCCTCCTTATATTTAATTGTATATTTGATATAAATGGCCAGCCCTCCACCTTTCCTGTATTTCCTGTTTTTGTTAAACAGATTATATCCTGGTATGTTTTTATCCCATATGTCATTATCATTACCCCACGTCTCGGTGACCAGTGCCAAATGTATATCTTGGGTGTCAAGTAAAAGCTTAAATTCATCAATTGTTTTAACCAGGCTTCTAGCGTTGATTAATAATCCATTCCATGCAATATTTGTGTGGTTAAGGTAGCTGGTGATTCTGTCTTTGAGCAGTTTTTCCATGAGCTTGCTGACCACAGAAGTCAGACTTATTGTCTTGTAATTGTTCATGTCTTGTCCCCCCCTTGTGCAGGGGCAGTACATCTGCACTCTTCCAGTCCTTCAGGATTTCCCCCGAGTATAAGGACTTGTTGAACAGAGTGGTCAAGGGGGCCGCTAACACCTCTTTCAACTCCCTCAACACTCCTGGGTGAACCCCATCTGGCCCCATGGTCTTGTCCACCTTCAGACTCTTGAGTTCTCTCAAGATCTCCTCTTCCCAGAAGGGACTCACATCCACCCCTTCCCCCTCCATATCAGCTGGCCTAGTGTTGCCCCCCTCCCATACCTCATCTCTCGTGATACTGCACTAAAGTAATTGCTCATCATTCCAGCCTTCTCCCAGTCCCCCTCCACTCTGTCCCCAGACTCTGCATCACATTTAACCCTTTTCTCCACTCACTAACATACATGAAGAAGGTCTTATCCCCCTTCTTGAACACCTTGGTGATATTCTCTTCCATCCTTGCTTTTGCCTGTCTGACCACCCTCCCCGCCTCCCTTTGCTTTTCCTTGTATTCCACCCGGTCTAATTCACTCTGCATAGCTTTATATAGTCTGAAGGCTCACCTCTTAGCTCTGATACTGGCCCCCACTTCCCTACTGAACCACAGTGGCCTCCTTTTCTTCCTATTTTTGCTTACTCTCTTTGTGCAGTGGTCAGTGGCCCCCACGATGGCTCCCTTTATCATGGCCCATAAGTTTTCCACCCCTCTAAGCTCCCCATCCCTTTAATTGCCTGACAAGCATAATCCCACATCTTGTCAAAATGTGCATGTCTGAACTCAAGAACCTTCACCTTGGACCGGTAGCATGAGGCCAATGTATGTACCGTGAACCACTCAGTGCCGTGGTCACTAGTACCTAGGTGATCCCCCACCGATACCTCCCCTACCCTATCTCCATTTGTAAGCACCAGATCTAACACCACTCCTTCTTTGGTTGGTTCTTTGACCAGCTGCCTGAGATGGGCAGTCTGTAGAGAGTCTATAATTGCGCTGCTTCTGGATGAGGCTACAGTCATTGACTCCCACTCCACATCTGGCAGGTTGAGATCTCCCATCAGTAGCACCTCCCCCCTAGTCATCATCCTAAGCATCTCCTCGACCATCTGGTTGTCCACCCCTTCAGATTGCCCTGGTGGCCTGTATACCACTCTAGTGCGCACTACCTCACCCTTCTTTGTGGTCAACAAGACCCATAGTGCCTCTGTGCCCCCCCCACCTACCCTGCATTTCTGATGTTGGGATCCCTTCCTTCATGTATAGTGCTACACCGGCCCCTTTCCTGTTAACCCTGTCCTTTCTGTATAGCGTATATCCCAGAATGTTCATGTCCCAGTCCTGTCCATTGTGAAACCAAGACTCCATAATTCCCACTAAGTTCAAATCCTCCTCTGCCATGACTGCTTCCAGATCTCGGACCTTGTTACCCAGGTTCCTGGTGTTTGTGCATATGGCCTTCCAGTATGTGGTTTCCCTGACCCCCACCCCTGCCTTGATGATTCTTGTCTTAGGTGTTGTATCATTTTCCACTCCAACTGGCTGATTTGTTTTTCTGTGGGGGGGCAACTGTTCCCCTTGTCGCATACACTATTTGGTGTCGCTAGCAGCTTTGGCCCTTGGTTCAGTTTAAATTAAAATGTGCACTAAAGAACTCCTCCAGTTTCCACTCAAGCACCTTCTTGCCATCTCTATTGAGGTGTAACCTATCTGGGGCAAAGAGGCTGTCATCTTGCCAGATGGTCCCTAATGGCCCACCAACCCATAACCCTTCTGAGCATACCATTTAGAGAGCCAGCTGTTGAACTTTGCTATCCTCTGTTTCCTATTCATGCTAGCTCTTGGAACTGGAAGCACCTCTGAGAATGGCACTGAACGAAAGCACAGGTTATTACAGAACCGTGATAGGGCCTCAAACCTTGCTTGTACTTTCATCAGACTATGTCCAGCAAGGTCATTTGTTCCCAAAGGGAACACCAGGTGGGTTCTCATATCCTGCTGCTTCCCTCAGGAAGGGATGCAGTGAATGAACTCCGCAGCTGTCATTCCAGGCAAGTAGCTGACCCAAGCCTTGCAACCCTTATCGCCCATTCCTCCCTAGCTGATACCCCTAACCCTGGAGCCCCCAACGATCATGACCTTATCCTCCACCTTGCCTACCAGGGGACCACTCCCTGCCTGTTCCCCTGCATCCTCGCCTCTTTTGCAATGTGCTTTCACAGTCCCTAGAACCTCTTTTCTAACAATTGATTCACTCTTCTTAGTCCTCACAACTTGGGCCCCCCCCCGTGGCGGTCTCCTGGACCCCCTGCATTAGACCCTTTGTCCCCAGAAAACCCCTCATCCTCTAGTCTCCCTTGCCCCCTGTCAGTGCTGAGCATCTTATCATGGGCCCACTTTGACACCTCTTGTGTTGTAGCTGCGTCCATGTCCTTTTTCCACTGAGGGATCTGCCCTGTCCCAACTGGGGGTGAGTCCCCCTTACAGTCCTCCTCCTTGCACTCTCAGACCCCCAAGACTCCCAACTGGTCTGATCCAATCTGCGATGTCCCCCTCCATCCACCCTCAGCCCCCTGGACCCCCCTTGCAACACTCTATTTTCCCTTATCTGTGGAGGATGCCCTGGTGCCCCTTCATCCCTGCCATCTGCACATTTCTGGCCATCCCCCATTATCAGTCCTCCCTTCTCTCCTGTATCCACCTCCTATCCATTTTCATCCTCCTCCCATCCTTCCTTAATAGTAGAGGCACGAATCTGTTTTTAAGCTCTATGCCTATTTCCTTGCTTCCCCTGATTGTACACACCCCCAACCTGCCCCTGTCCATGCCTCCCCTGGTCCTCCTCTTCCCCCAACCATCTGCCAGCAACTATGGCCCTTTTTTCAATTCCCCCCCCACCAGTGCCCCCTTTTGTCCCTTGCATTCCCTCCCCTCTGCCCTCTAGTCTGCAAGTGTCTCTGATCCCAAGGGCAGCTACTGTACCCATTTGGCCTGCCACATTTCACCACTCCCGTCCCCCATCCCAACAGTCCCTGCCCAGACAGCCTGCATATTCCCCACTCATTTTCCGCTCCTGTTCATGATCCCAGGTGCAGCTGCTGGACCCATCAGGCCAACCCCAACACCACCTCCCCCTGCCAGGATGGCCTCCATCCTCCCCACCCCTCCCTCCAAAGCTCCTTCTTAACCACCATAGCTCCTCCCTTATTTTAGCCAACTGGCAACAAACCATACACCCCCCATCCTCCAAGCCTAGTCCAGAACCATGGAGGACCCACACTCCACCACTCTTCCAATGATGCCAGCCATAGTGATGTGTGACCTCTGTCTCAACCTATTCTCTATCCTGTGTTTCTGGACCTACAAGAATTCAGTTCCCAGTATAGCTCCCTCACACAATCTCTGTTCCCTGATCACAGATCAAAGCATTTATGCAGCGCTTAACTTAATGCAGCTTCAAATCACATTCAATCAAGATTTAAAGCAGAGATTTTTTTGGTACAAGTTAAAACACCCCCACAAAATCCCTTCCCATTGAATTCAAGCAAGATTTACAGTACAAATTAAAGGTGCCAGTTAAAATACCACCACAAGATCCCTCCCCATCGCATGGCCAAGCACCACTCCTCTTTGTAAAGTCGATCCAAAATAGCACCTCCCCTTGTAAAGACAATCCAAGTAGCTCCTCCCCTTGCCAGTTCAGTCAGAGTATTTAAAAAATGGAGGTGGTGCATGGTGGGTGGGTGGGTGAGAGAAAAATCAACAGCAAAAAACAGCTCCCTTGCTACAGATCTGGATTGTGGCTGGGTGCTCTGCTTTTAAGCCCAGCCACTCAGTCTAAAAATTGCTCCCTCTCCTCTGATTGGCTCCTGTTAAACAAAGGAGCCTCCTCCGTCATGGGCTGGTTGCTGATGTGGTCGAATCCTCTGCTGCCTCCTGAAGCAGGAAAAACAGCTCCCTTGCTGATGGCCAACAGAGTTAAGCTAGCCCTGGCAAGAAGAAATACAGTTGAGGGGGTACAGGCAAAGTGGGCAAGCATTAAGGATGCAATACTTGAAGCAACATCCTATTTTGTTAGGGAGAAGAGCAAGAATAAAAGGACGAAACCACTTTGGTTCTCAAAAACAGTAACAGAAAAGGTCAGAATCAAAAGGGTGGCCTTCAGGAAATACAAGGGAACACAGCGGGACAAAGATAGGGAGGCATACCAAACTTCCCTAAGGGAAGCAGGGAAAGCAGTAAGGCAGGCAAAGGCCCAAACCAAGGAAACACTAGAACAACAGTAAATGAAGGGGACAAGACTTTCTATAGAAACATTAGTGAAAGGAGAAAGTCCGGAGGGGATATTGCTAAGATCAAAGGTGATAAGGGGGAGTGTGTGGAGGAGTACCAAGGAAAAGCACCTATCCTAAATAGATACTTCCGCTCAGTATTTACTGAAGAGAAGGTAGGACAGGGCCACAGCTCAGCACCATGGACACAGGGGGGAGGGAGGTGTGCACAAGTCCCTTCACAATGAAAGGACCCTACAAGAACTCGCTAAGGTCAGGGTGGACAAGGCAATAGGACTGATGGCATACATTCCAGGGTACTAAAGGAGCTAAGGGTGGAACTAGCAGAGCCATTATCAGAACTGTTTAGTGAGTATATGAGCACAGAAGTCCCAGAAGACTGGAGAAGGGCTCATGTGATCCTGCTCCACAAGAGTGATAGCAGGGAGGAGGCAGGGAACTTCAGACCAGTCAGTCTTACCTCAGTAGTGGGCAAGATTATGGAGGCACTCCTTAAGGAAAGGATAGTGCAACACCTGGAATCCATAGGAGCACAGGATCCAAGACAGCATGGGTTTACAACAGGAAGGTCCTGTCAAACTAATCTCAAAGATTTCTTTGACTGGGTAACTAGAGTAGTGGACCAAGGGGGTGCAGTTGATTTCGCCTACCTTGACTTCAGCAAAGCTTTCTATACTGTTCCACACAGAAGATTGATTAATAAAATGGGTAGGTTTCGGGTGGGTCAGACGTTAGTCAACTGGGAGACAAACTGATTGGCAGGCAGAAAACAGAGTGGTGGTATACAATATACAGTCAGAAGAGATGCAAGTCTCAAGTGGGGTACCTCAGGGATCAGTCCTGGGACCAGTCCTTTTCAATGTCTTCATCAATGACATTGCAGACCAACTAGGGGGTAAGGTTTGTCTGTTTGCACATGACACCAAGATCTGCAACAGAGTAGGTAATCCAGATGGGGTGGGCAGAATGAGAAGAGATCTGGATAAACTGGCAAAATGGTAGGAAGAGTGGCAACTGGGGTTTAACACAAAGAAGTGCAAGATCATGCACATAGGGAAGAGAAACCCTGAAGCCACCTAATAGGTTGGGAGGGGAGTTGCTGGCAATCACAAGGGAAGAAAGAGACTTGGGCATCATCATCACAGATGACCTGAAATCTTCCAAGCAGACCACTAAAGCAGTAGGTAAGGCTAGAGGGATGTGAGTGTATTAGTAGGGGTATCAACAGTCGTAAGAGGGAAGTAACAATCCCTCTTTACAAGACACTGGTTAGGCCCCATCTGGAGTACTGCGTGCAGTACTGGAGGCCGCACCTGCACAAGGACATGAACAAAATGGATGCAGTCCAGAGAAGGGCAACCAAAACAGTGCAGGGACTGCATCGGAAAACATATGAGGACAGATTAACGGAGCTCAATATGTATACCCTAGAGCAAAGGAGGAAGAGAGGTGATATGATCAAAACATTCAAACATCTTAAGGGCATTAACAAGGTGAAAGAGTCTAACATGTTTCAATATAAGAAAAATAGCAGAACAAGAGGACACAATATGAGAGTCGAGGGAGGCCAATTAAAGGGTAATGTGAGGAAGTTCTTTTTCACAGAAAGGGTGGTGGATGCTAGGAACGGGCTACCTCAGGAAGTGGCAGATATGAATACTGTGCTGGGCTTCAAACAGGCATGGGGGTAGGCATAAGGGAGCAATACAGATGAGTATGAATTTATAGGCCATTGACAGAGTACATGGCACATTCGTAAGGTATAAAAAATGGGCAGACTGGGTTGGCCTTCCAGTCCTTATCTGCCGTCAACTTCTACTGTATGTTTCTATGTGTTATTACATAGAAACATAGAAGTTGATGGCAGATAAGGACTGTGAGGCCCACCCATTCTGCCCCTTTAGCTAACTATTTCAAACCACATATCCTAGTTGATCTGCAGCTCACCGTTTCTTTGCTCTTCCTAGGGTTCACTTATGTTTATAACATGAATTCTTGAAATTCCTGATTTCTCCCCACCACTTCCTTTGGAAGGATGTTCCAGGAATCCACCACTTTTTCAGAGAAACAGTCCTTTTACTATGTTGCCCCTGAACTCCCCCAACTTCATGGAATGCCCACTTGTTCTTACTACCCTTTTGTGTCGTGTTGATACCCCTGAAGTCATAGAAAGTGTATACCATGTCCTCTTTCTCTCATCTCCTCCAGTGAATTCAGATTGAGTTCCCCATGACTCTCCTTATAGGGCTTTTCATGCAGACCATGTACCATATGTGTATCCCTCTTCTGCCTCCAGTCAGTCAATGTCCTCCTGGAGATGTGGTCTCCAAAACTGGCCACAGTACTCAAGCTGAGATCTCAATGGCAATATGTACAGTGGCATAATGACTTCCCACTTTCTGCTAGTGATACCTCTCCCTATGCACCCCAGCATCCCACTTGCTTTCATAGCTGCCCTGTCACACTATTTGGTTGCCTTTAGGCTCCCCCATCTTGTACACCTCCCTTGAATTTCTGCTCCCCAAGTGCATGACTTTGAACTATTTTGCACTGAATCTTGGCTGACACAGTTTGGACTTGCTCCAAAACCTGCTTGTTTTTTTTTCTCTCTTTCTTTCTTTCCCTCTGGAGTGTCAACACTGTTGCAGATCTTAGTGTAATCTGAAAACAGACATAATTTCCCCTTCCTCACCTCTGCAATGTCACTTGTGAAGGCTAGAAAAAACTCTTTTATGGGACCCAAGCTCTTCAACTCTCTCCCCTCAGAACTAAAACTCTGTTCCTCCACAAATGCCTTCAAACACAATATCAGGAGACATTTCTCTCACCTGCACCTGCCCGCAAACCTAATCTGGCTCCCCTTCTGTACTCTTTTCCCTTCACTCTCTGGTTATCAACCTCTGGCACTTAACCATTCTTCAAGTACTAGAAAGGGAGGGTAAGCCACCTAGGCTAGTTTTTAGACTGCACTTAAATTTTTTGTTTCCCGCTGGTATATTATTGTTTAAACTCTTACTGGATGCTTAATGTCACCTTGTATTTGTTAATTCACCAAGGCTAGTTCATGGTTTGCCCTTTAGCCTGTATTATCCTGATTTTATGTACCATTGTATTAACCCTTGATGTTAGTTAAATGTTTTAGCTTATGTCATGTCTCATGATTGTTGTATGTGACTGGGAGCTTGTGTAAATGTGCAGCAATGCTCACATGCCCTTCCAGTATAACCAATAAAAATGAAAAATGAAATGAAAGGCATTGAAGAGGAATGAACCCAGGACTGATCCTGATAGCAGCCTTCTGGTCATCTCACTCTCCCCATAATGGGCCCCATTTACCAGCGCCCACTGTGTCCTACCCCATCAACCAATTTCTGACCCATTTTTCCACCTTGGGGCCCACGCCAATGATGCCTGACTTGTTTGCCAACATTCTATGTGGAACTAACAGCAATAAATACAGATAAGACAGTTGATTGAGATGGAGTGCATCTAAGGGTGCTGAGGAAGCAAAGAGAAGTGCTTTTACCAGTGGCAATTTTGTTCATTCTGTCATTGAAGATGGGGGAGGTGCCAGATTACTGGAGGACGGCTGATGTGATCCCATTGCATAAGAGTGGTAGCAAGCAGGATACAGGAAAGTAAAAGACAGTAAGCCTTACCTCAGTGGCATGTAAGTTATGGGAAAATTGCTGAAGGACAAGACAGTGGACCACCTGGCAGTGAAAGATCTCCAAGACCAAAGACATGATTTGACTGAGGGCAAGTCAGGCCAAATTAATCTTACAGAATTCTTCAACTGGGTTACCTGGGAGATGGACCAGGGCAGGGTAGTGGACATGGCAAATCTGTATCTTAGCAAGACTTTGAGTATGGTACCACACATAAGGCTGCTAAATCAACTATGGAGCCTGGGGTTGGGTGCGAGATACTGAGATTGGTGGGGAACTGGCTAGGCAACAGAAATCAGAGGGTGGTAGTAAATGGCACATGTGCTGCAGATGGAACAGTGACTAGCGAGTAGCACAGGGATCAGTGTTGGGCCCAGCCCCAGTCCTCTTCAATATCTTCATTAGTGACATTGCTGAGGGGCTGGAAGGGAAGGTTTGCCTGTTTGCAGATGAAACTAAAATCTGCAACTGGGTGGATACTCTGGATTGGGTGGATGGAATGCAAAGGGACCTAAAAAGACTGGATGACTGTTCTAGAGAGTGGGAGCTAGGGTAAAATGCAAAAAATGCAAGATTATGCAAATGCTAAAAATAACTAGGGGTAGAAAACATTTCAAGTTCCAAACAGGAGTGGGATCTGGGTGTCATCGGCTCAGATTACCGGAAGATGGCCAAACAATGGCACAAGGTGGCACCAGTGGCAGCTTTGTTAGTTTATTCTTTCATGTTCCTTAAAGGCATATACAACTTGGCAGAAGTTATTTACGAGGAACATCGGTTCTACTACAAGAGGGCATGAGTGGAAATTGAAGGGTGGAGTGTTCAAGAGGTACAGCAGAAAGTATTACTTCTCAGAGAGGGTGGTGGAACCTTGGAATAGATTTCCTCCTGAGGTGGTGGCTGCAAAGTCAGTATCAAGCTTTAAGCATGGTTGGGACAAGGCTTGGGAACAAACACATGCCACTGCCAAAGGCTGCCTGTCTAGGAGGGCAGAACACCGGTGCACAACAGATCCTAGGATAGCTTACTTGGGCAGACTCGATGGACCACAGGTACCCTTATGCTGTCATCCTCTGTTTCTATAAGGCAGTAGCAAGAGCCAGTGGGATGCTAGGCTACATATGTAGGGGTATCACCAGCAGAAAGAGGAGGAGGTTATACTCCTACTGTATAGATAGTGAGGCATCACCTTGAGTATTGCATATAGTAGAAACATGGAATTTGATGGTAGTTAAGGACTACTTTGCCCAACCAGTCTGCCCATTTCACTACCTACTGGATAAGCTGCAGATCCTAGTTAACCAACAGCCTACTCCCCCCTTCCCACTTGAATTGTCTTATGTCTGTCCCATGAATTCTTGAATTCCTCCTCTGTTTTTGAACCCACAACCTCCTCAGGAAGGCCATTCCATGCATCCACCTCCCTCTCCATGAAGAAATACTTCCTCACAATGCCACTGAGCTACCCTCCACATATTAAAATGTTGCCCCCTTGTTCGTGCACATCTTTCTGAAATATGCTACCCTCTTGGACTTTGTTGAGTCCCTTGAGATGCTTGAAAGTTTCTGTCATGTCCCCCCTCTCCCTCCTTTCCTCAAGAGTGTACATATTAAGCTCCTATAGTCTCTCTCTTTGTATGGCTTCTAGTGCAGATCCTGCACCATTTTAGTTGCCTTCCACTGGACAGCCTCAATCCTGTCTATGTCTTTGGAGATATGTGGTCTCCAGAACTGCACACATACTCCAGATGGGGTTTCACCTACTGTCAGTACAGAGGGATAACAACTTCTTGTTTTCCACTGGTGATGTCTCTCTCTGTGGATCCCAGTACCCCCCTAGCCCTCTGTACTGCCTTCTCACATTGCTTGCCTACCCTTAGGTCATCTGATATGACTAGCCCAGGTCCCTTTCCATTTTAGTTTTTGTTAGTACCTCATCCCCCATTGTGTTCGCTTCCCTGGAATTTTGTTTCCCAGGTGTATTACTTTGCACTTCTTTGCATTGAATCTAAGCTGCCATACTTTTGACGGTTTACCTATAATGAATCAACAGCATTGTTGTTGAAGTTCGGCATAGTGAGATCCACAATGTTGACAGGCTAAATTTTTCCTGTCGGACATTGTGTTCTTTTCCATCGGCCCCACCTCTCCTTCTATAAATATCTATCTCTGAGCCAGAGTTGATTCGAGAGGAACATAGCAAAGGGTGAAATTTCTCCTCCGGTCCCTCACAGTGACAATCTTGAAACCTGTCAAGATTGTCGCTGTGAGGAATTTGCCTGCGAGTGTCGATGTGCAGTCAGCACACCACTTTTGACCATTCCTCCAACCCTGTCAGTCCCTTTTCATCCTTTTCACCCCCCTTGTGTATCAACCCTTTTGCAGATCTTTGTGTCATTTGCCAAGACTCCTACTATTCCTTCTAGTCCCTCTGCAGTGTCACCTATAAAGACATTAGAGGGCTGGTCCCAGTACTGAATCCTGTGTTACCCCGCTAGTAACCCCCCTTTCTACTGTTACCCTTTGCATCCTGTTGTTCAGCCAATTTTTTTAACCAGGCTACAACCCTGGGACCCACTCTCAGGCTGACTAACTTGTTTATTAATCTGTTGTGTGGGACTGTGTGAAATGCCTTCCTAAAACCTAGGTAGGCCATGTCCAAAGCCCCTTCCTGGTCTACTACTTTGGTCACCCACTCAAAGAAATCTATTAGATTCTTCTGACATGACCTTCCCACTGTGAATCCATGCTGCCTTGGGTCCTGTACCCTGCTGGCTTTTAGGTACTCAACGATTCTTTCCTCCAGAAATGATTCCATCACTTTCCCTACCACTGAGGTCAAACTAACAGGTCTATAATTTCCAGACTCTGCCTAGCTCCAACATTTACGAATGGGAATCACATCCACCTTCCTCCCTTGATTTGTGAAAGAGGGTAGTCAGTGGTATCTGGTATCAGTAGTTCTGCACTTAGTTCTTTTAGGATTCTGGGTGACTCTTGTCTGGCCCCATTGCTTTGTCCACATTCAGTTTTAAGAGTCATTTTAGGACCCTTTCTCTAAGTACAGCCACACCTGCTCTGTCTCCCCCCCCCCCCGCAAGCACTAATCAGGCCTCGGGTACCCCCTCTTTCTGTCCCTTCTTACGACTTGCCTTAGCAATTAGTTTGCATCGTGCTCCTTCAGCACCCACTACCCCACCTTCCTCCCTCCCTCTCCAACTCCCAGTCCCGTGAGGTTCCCTAATAGTCACTACTAATGCGAGCTGCCTGACCATGCCCCCTCGCACCCCACCATTTACTCTAGCATGTCTTCTCTGCTCAGCGTCCCCTCAACCCCCCATTTCTCCCTATACCTTAGCACCCTTCTTCCCCCCCACCCTTCACCTCCACTGCAGTACCAACCTCTCTATCGTACCTCCTTTCTTCACCCCACTGCAAGCTATCCCCATCCCTCTGAACTACTGACACAGCACTTTGTGGCTGCTTATCCCCCCCCCATAAAGTGTTTTTCTTGTTATTTTAACTTGTAGCTATGTTTTGAGTTCTTCTGTAAGTTCTTAACCCAAGCTCTATCTTTCATTGTGATATATCTTTGCTTTCTCCCATTGTACTTTGTTTTGCAATCTATGATGTGGAACCTTTGTAAAAGAGCTTGTGCTCAAAGGTCTTTTCTGAATCACTAAATAAATATTTCTATAAAACAAGTATGTAACAAACAGTGACATTCCCTGGAAGTGAGGTACATCGATCAGCCTCTACCATCCAAGGAATGGTTCTCAAGTGAGGAGTGTAAGGGCTACCTCTTGCCCCGTGGTCATGGCAAGCGACCACCCACCCTTTGGTGATGCTGTTATACCTCGTGGCCTTGCACGGACAGTCATCTGTCCCTGTGGACAGCCTAATCACTGACAGCGATACATGGCTGGATGGACCAGCACTGCCATCATCCTATGGGTGATCTGCCCGCACAAGACCACAATTACCTTAGGACTCCTCCGTATCAACCACCTGGACCCTTTGCATTAACAACCCAAGAATAGTTGTCCATACATGGGTGTGCATCATTACCTGTCTACCCCCGCACTCCTGGCCCTATCTCCAAGTACTGACAATCCACTAAGCGCGATAAAGAAGTCTGTATATGTCTGCATCTGGAGCTATTGCAGCTTTTCAGTAGTGCACCAAATTTCTTGACTTTGGAGAATAGTTACCTGCAAAGAGAAACACTGCCTATGGAAAAAAAAACGATCATAGCATGAAAGCATTTACATTAATGATCTGTTTCACTGATGTGTGAGGTTTCCAGAAGTGGACCTAGTACTCCAGCTGAAATCTCACCAGTGATCTGTACAGTGGCATAACAACCTTCGTCTTTCTGCTGGTGATACTTCTCCCCACACACTCCAGCATCCCATTTGATCTCCCAGTGGCCCTCTCACACTCTTTGGTTGCCTTTAGACCCCTCTCCCATGTCTTGTACACCTCCTCTGAATTTCTGCTCAAGTGCATGACATCACACTTGTTTTGCATTAAATCCTGGCTGACACAAAACTGACAACTCCTCAAACTGCTTAGGTATTTCTTCTTTTTTTTCTGTCCCCCCCCCCCCCCGAGTCTTAATCCCATTGCAGATCTTAGTGCATCCTGCAAACAGACATACTTTTTCCTCAAGTTCCTCTGCAATGTCACTTAAGACACTAAATAGGACTGTACCAGGACAGATCCCAGTGGCAGCCCACTGGTCACCATGCTCTACTCATAATAAACCCCATTTACCAGCACATTCTGTGTCCTGTCCCCTAAATCAATTTCTGACCCAATGCACCACCATTCTACCCAATTTGTCAACCGTTTTTTGTGGAAATATATCAAAAGCTGTACTGAAATCAAATTAGGCCACATCCACTGCCCTTCCCTGGTCTACCTCCCAGGTCACTGAGTCAAAGAAATCTATTAGCTTTTTTTGGATATGTCGTTATCACTGTGAATCCATGCTGCATGAGATACTGTATTACACTATATTGAGGGAACGAGAGACTCCTCCTTGAACTGTGCCTCCATTAAGTGTACCACCACCAAAGTCAGGCTGATTGGTCTGTAATTGCCTTCCACTTCAAAGCTCCACATTTTGTGGAGAGGGACCACATTTGGCCTCCTCCAGTCTTCTGGGACTTCACTGGTCTGCAGTGATAAGTTGAATAGAGTGTCAGCAAGGCAGCCAGCACCTCTATGAGCTCTTTAGATGTTCTGTGGTGTATCCCATCTGGCCCCATTGTGAGAAGGAAAAAAGGTGGTAGTGCTACCATTGTATAAATCATTGAGACATCATATTGAATACTGTGTACAGTTCTTGATGGTGTATTGTCTGAAACAAAAGCCCCATGTGAAGTGACGAGAAGACATAAATATGTATGCCCTGGATTTGAGGAGGGTTGGGGGTCGATGTGACAGTGACTTTGAAATAACTCTAGTACACAAAGGAGGCACAATACGGTAGCACCTGTAAGACAATAAGACGTTTATGCAAAGGGGGTCATGAAATGAGGCTGGATGGGTGGTGGACTGAGGATCAGAGCAAGGGATAATGGATTCACAGAAAGGGTGGCGGTTGACTGCCTCAGCCTCCAAGATGAGAAAGAGTGTACAAAAACTGGAAAACAAGGAGTCACTGCATTACCTATGGGTGATGAAACAAATACCACCCCCACCCAAAAAAAGGGGCCCTTACTAGCAGTGCCAGGCAGTCATTATCTGGCATAGGTTCCTATATATTTTGTTTTGAGAAACCACACATGCCATTGCCATGGATAATGTGCAATACCACTCCCACAGCATCTGACTGCCATGACTACATGCTCATTTATTGTTTGTTTCTTTTTATTTATTTCAGTTTTGGATTAAATACATTTGAGCTGTAGGCTCAATTACAAAGGTTCCAAGCCTGACAAAATACAGTACAGTACAATGGTTACATACAGGGCCCCCATGTCTGCCCTGTCTGTAACTATTCTTTTTTTATCTCCCGTGGCTTTCTGATTTGCTATTTACTAGTTACTTGATTTAAGTGATGCTATAATTTGGATGCTGCACTTCAAATTCTGCCCTACCTGTTGCTATTCTGTTTCCTGTGAATTTCTTTTTGGGATAGCAGCTGTGACAACCCACCTCTCCCTCTGGGCTGAAACAGCTTTTAGTGAGGTATCTGTCCTCGGGTATTCACTGCCAACAGCCGGACTTTCCTTCTGGCACCTCTTTCAAGTTTACAAACTTGAATAATCAAACGTACAATTGCTCAAGTTAGTCTGGTAGTGTGTCTCTCTTGGGTGGTGGATGCTACACAGAATTTACCTCAGCCACTGGAAACCAAATATTACCTTAGAAAAATGACATCACAGTCACAACTGTTGAGCAAATAAATAGCTTTTATTTAACAGAAAGTGCACTGAGCATTTACAGGATATATATTTACAACACAAGAGAATAACACACCTACAGGAAAAGTAAACAAATGTTTTTAAATAACAGATGGCAAAAGAAGGCTATTACTGAAATATGCTATCGCTAAACTTACCCTTCCCTGTCCTTACAAGAGACACTGGACCCTGTTCTAACTGCCAGCTCCCACGGACATAGCTACAAGATAGGCTCCAAACTTATGTTTCCCCTCCCAGCTTCCAAAGCACAAGAGAGCCTTCTCTGTCTTTCAGACGGTTGTATACTCTGTGGAGAATTGGTCACTCCTATTTTCCCTTTAAATGCACCAACCAACTAACATGTATGTATTTAATTGTCCCAATCAGAGTGAACACCTATCAGTGACCAATTATATTCCCTTTTCACCTTAAGTTTATATTTGAATGATCCAATCCATTCAAACTGCCCTGTGTCAGTGTCTGCAGGTCTGTGTGTGTCTGGAGATGTCCACTCAAGATTTATGACCCAGCTCTTATCTAGCAGCTAGGAATTCCACAAGCTGGGTGCTGCTGGACAGAGGATTCCAGGAGTGTATTTTTTCTAAACTGCTAAAAAAAATAAGGCACCTACAGAATCCAAACCATTAACTCTTTCCTACCCCTTTCTGTCACATCTCTCCCCCCCCCAGATAATGAAGGCATGTCCCTTGGGCCATCCCAAGTGACACAGCCGTTCATGCAATTACTGGGAAGTGCCTGAAAGTATCCAGCCAGGCCATTAGCCCTGCCTAGATAGCCCATCCGCATTTGCATTTTGTTTGCCACTGCAATGCTGGATGGTCATGTTGTATGCCTGCAGTATCAAACTCCAACGTAGTAGTTTACCATTTTGCCCACTGGACCTATGAAGCCAAATCAGGGGATTATGATCTGTGACCACAGTAAATTCTCTCCCATATAGGTAAGGCTGCAGCTTCTGAAGGGCCCACACTATTCCCAAGCATTCCTTCTCAATTGTGGTGCATGCCTCCTCTCTGGGCAAAAGCCTCTGGCTGAGGTACACAACCGGGTGCTCCTCCCCCTGCTGAGTAACTTGGCTCAGCACAGCCCCCCCCATGATCCGAGGCATCCAAATGGACCATAAACTTTAAACTATAATTAGGATTAGCCAATACAGCTGGGCCGCTTAAGACCTTTTTTAGCTCCTGAAAAGCGACCTCACAGCCTTCTGACCACTTCACTGTATCTGGCTTTCCCTTCTAGGTTAAGTCTGTCAGGGGCATAGCCAGATCACTATAGCAGGGAACAAACCTTTGGTAGTACCCTGCTGTTCCTAGAAATGCCCTGACCTGTTTCTTTGTGGTAGGAGTAGGCCAGGCCAGGATGGCATCAACCTTGGCAGGCTCTGGACGGATGTGTCCACTACCCACCCGGTGTCCAAGGTAGGATACTTCTGCCATACCTATCTGGCACTTCTCTGCCTTGACTGTCAGACCTGCCTTCTTTAACTTGTGGAACACATCCCGCACATTCTTGATGTGCTCATCCCAGGTCTGGCTGTATATGGCTATATCATCCATATAAGCCAATGCAAACTCACCTACCCCAGACAGAATGCGATCTACAAGTTGTTGAAAGATTGCAGGTGCATTCTTCATACCAAATGGCATTACCTTAAATTTGTATAAACCAAATGGAGTAACAAAAGTTGATCTTTCCCTGGCCACAGGAGTCAGAGGTACCTGCCAATAGCCCTTTGTTAGGTCTATTGTGGTCAAATACTTGGCTCCCCCCAGTCGCTCCTGGGTCTCATCTGTTCTGGGCATGGGATAGGCGTCAGACTCTGTGCAGCTATTAAGCTTCCAGTAGTCCACACAGAATCATGTGGTGCCATCCCTTTTGGGGATCAGTACCACGGGTGAGGTCCAGGGGCTACTGGATTCCTGGATTACCCCCAGTTCCAGCATCTCTTTGAGCTCCTCTTTCACAGTCTGCTTAAGATGCTCAGGTACCCTGTAGGGGGACTGTTTCAGGGGAACCTGGGTCCCTGTATCCACATGGTGCTCTGCCATCATAGCATACCCCACTTTCCCTGTGAACATGTCCACAAATTCTCTCAGCACACCCCTAATTTCTTGCACCTGGGCTGGTGTCAGCTGTTCCGAGAGGGTAAGGTTGTCCACAGAGGATGCAACCCTGGCCTCCCCAAGTAGGTCTACCAGTGGATCTACCTCAGTTTCCTCCTCTGGGGAACTGCATACAGTGAGGACCATTTCCTCCCTGTCACAGTAGGGCTTCAGCATGTTGACATGATACACCTTTCGTTTGCATTTCCTGTCTGGTAGCTCTATCATGTAATTGACATCACTAACCTTTTGGACAATGGAGAATGGCCCCTCCCATGCTGCCTGTAATTTATTCTGTAGGACAGAGATGAGTGCCATTACTTGCTGTCCCACCTCATATTCTGTGGCTTGGGCCCCACGGTCATACCAGACTTTCTGCCGCTGTTGTGCAGTGGCCAGGTGCTCCTGAGCAAACCCCATGAGCTCCCTAAGGTGGGTCCTGAAGTTCAGGACATACTCCACAACTGACTCCCCTTGGGAGGCACGGTCACCCTCCCATTCATCCTGAATCAAATCTGGGGGCCCCCGCACCCTATGACCAAACAGAAGCTCGAAAGGTGAGAACCCTGTGGACTCCTGGGGGACTTCCCTGTATGCAAATAGGAGGTGAGGTAAATATTTGTCCCAGTCTCTCTTATGCTGGTCAGCAAAAGTCCTTAGCATGGTCTCAAGGGTTGAATTAAATCACTCCACTAGACCATTAGCTTGGGGATGGTATTGGGATGTTTTGAGCTGCTTCACCCCACACTTCTCCCACAAACTACTCATTAACCCTGACATAAAGTTGGCACCCCGGTCTGACAGTATCTCCTGGGTAAAGCCCACCCAGCTAAATATTCCCAACAGTGCATCTGCCACTGGTTCTGCCTCAGAGGATGTTAGGGCCACTGCCTCTGGGAATCTGGTGGCATAGTGTACAACTACCAGGATATACCACTTGCCAGTGTGACTTGGAGTGCTCAATTGCCCCACTATGTCCACTGCTACCCTCTTGAAGGGTTCATCAATAATGGGCAGGGGCACCAAAGCTGCCTTGGCCTTGTCCCCCATTTTCCCCACCCACTGGCACTGTGGACAAGTCCTGCAATCATTTGCCACAACCTTGCCAATACCAGGCCAGAAGAAATTGCTGGTTAGATGCTTTTTTGTGTGCCTCACCCCCAAGTGCCCTGAAAAAGGGATATCATAGGCAAGGGCCAAAAGCTGCTGACGGTGAACCTTAGGGACTACCAGCTGCTGGAGTACCTCACCATCTAGCCCTTCCTCTGTTGTACATTCTCTGTACAACAGGCCATTGTCCCAGTAAATGGACTCTTTATCCCCCCTGAGAACGCTCAGCTCTATGAGCTCTCTCCCTCAGTTTTTCCAGGGTAGGGTCAGTTCACTGTGCAGCACTCAGCTGCCATTGTCTGACCCTTCCCAGTGCCCCTTCTGAAGGAAGTCCTGTGGGCTCCTCTATTTGTGACTGGGGTTCTGGACTGCTGCTTCTAGACAGCCCCTCCTCTGTGCTAGACATTTCCTCAGCTGCTGAGGGTGTGGCTGGACCACCCAGAGTCAACCCCTCTTCACCCTCAGAAGCTTGCCCTTGTGCCTGACTATGAGTTACAACACACACCAGTTTTTTTTTTTACTGGGGTCCAAATCCTTCCCCACAATCATACTTACAGATAGGTCCTCTACAACTCCCACTTCCTTTTCTCCATGGCCCTCTTCCCAGCGCAGGAACACTCTAACCATTGGTAATGGGACTGGTGGCCCTGTGAATGCCTGGACCTTGGAGTATTTTCCAGGCACCATCTGCTCTGCCTGAATGAGATCCTGCCTTACCAGGGAGATGTTAGCACCTGTGTCCCACAGTCCCTGTGTTACTATTCCATTAACTGTAATGGGACACAGATTCTCATCAGAGGAGAGTGGTTCTTCGGACTGGACACAACCTACAAGCACACCAGTGCTCTTTTGATCACCCCTGCCCCCATATCTCTGCCCCTTAACCAGTTTCTGAGGGCAGTTATATCTCAAGTGTCCCACTTGATTGCAAATATGACATTTCTTGGGACCTATTTCTTGAGTCCCCTTAGAACCAGAGGGCTGTACTTTGCACTCAGGTGCAGGCTGGTTTCCTTTGGGCTGCCCCCCATGGGATCCCTTATAACCATGTGCTGCCCCCCCACCATAAGACTTATGCTGTGTGTATGGCTAGCTAAACAGATACTCATCAGTGCTTCCTGCCACCTCCGTGCCAGGTGCATGCCTGGTCTATGAGCCATACACGCATGTCCTCAGGTACAATTTTAAGGAATTGTTCTCTCACCAATGCATCTTTAATCAGTTCCACAGTAGTTGCTTTAGCCCCTTCCATCCACCTATCAAGGTAAGTACACAGTTTAACCTGCAGTTCTGCATAGCTGTCTTCTGGGCTTTTCTTTAACTCCCTAAATTTCCTTCTATAAGCCTCAGAAGTTAATTCAAAATGTTTCAACAACACTGTTTCCACTTTATCATAATCAGCATAGTCTTCATTGCTCATTTTAGCAATGCATGCAACACTCTCCCCGTTACTAAGGGTGTGAGATAAGTTGACCAGGAAGCCTTAGTCAATTTTAATTGGTCGCATACTCTCTCAAATGACCTTAAAAATAAATCAAGGTCATCTCTCTCTCTTTAAACTGAGGGAACAATTTAGAATACATTTTGGCTTCATGAGGTAAACTCACTCCACCATTACTCACGGTTTGCTGGCTGTGCAGGGTAATCATCTCCTTCTCATGCTATCATTCTTTTTCTCTTTCTTTGTGTTCTTGCCCCTTTTTCTGACATTCTTTCTCTTTTTCCTGACGTTCTTTCTCTCTGTCTGCCAGTCTCTTTTCTTCAAGTTCTTTCTCTGCTTCCAACCTTCTTGCTTCTGCTTCAGCATCCAGTCTTTTCACCTCCAATGCCCTTTCTTGCAGCACCAGCTGCAGTCACAGTGCCTCAAGCTGGTTTGGGGGGTCTGCTGCCTCAGTTTCTGACTCACCCCCAGTGACTGTCTGCTTCAGATCATGTGCCAAGAGAGTAGCTATGAGGTCTGCCTTTTTCTTCTGCTTTAGACCTTCAGGCTTAATCCCCTTTTCCTGGCACCTTTCAAAAAGCTGTGGTACAGTAAGTGAGTCATACTCTGCAGAGCTCATTCTCTACTGCTACACTTTACTGTGCTAACTAGAAACAAATAAAACTGTTGTACAAATGTATCCTCTTATATATCCTATTTTGCAATGCTAAGGTAACTGTTCCACTGGCAAACTCTGTATCTCACTGTGCTACGCAGTCTGCTATCATCATCCCACCACTGCCACCAATATGTGACAACCCACCTCTCCCGCTGGGCTGAAACAGCTTTTAGAGAGGTGTCTGTCCTCGGGTATTCGCTGCCAACAGCCAGAATTTCCTTCCGGCACCTCTTTCAAGTTTACAAACTTGAATAATCAAACGTGCAATTGCACAAGTTAAAGTCTGGTAGTGTGTCTCTCTCGGGTGGCGGATGCTACAGAGTTTACCTCAGCCAGTGGAAACCAAATATTACCTTAGAAAAATGACATCACAGTCACAACTGTTGAGCAAATAAATAGCTTTTACTTAACAAAGTGTACTGAGCATTTACAGGATATATATTTACAACACAAGAGAATAACACTCCTACAGGAAAAGTAAACAAATGTTTTTAAATAACAGATGGCAAAAGAAGGCTATTACTGAAATATGCTATTGCTAAACTTACCCTTCCCTGTCCTTATAAGAGACACTGGACCCTGTTCTAACTGCCAGCTCCCACGGACATAGCTACAAGATAGGCTCCAAACTTATGTTTCCCCTCCCAACTTCCAAAGCACAAGAGAGCCTTCTCTGTCTTTCAGAAGGTTATATACTCTGTGGAGGATAGGTCACTCCTATTCTCCCTTTAAATGCACCAACCAACTAACATGTATGTATTTAATTGTCCCAATCAGAGTGAACACCTATCAGTGACCAATTATATTCCCTTTTCACCTTAAGTTTATATTTGAATGATCCAATCCATTCAAACTGCTCTGTGTCCATGTCTGCAAGTCTGTGTGTGTCTGGAGATGTCCACTCGAGATTTATGACCCAGCTCTTATCTAGCAGCTAGAAATTCCACAGACTGGGTGCTGCTGGACAGAGGATTCCAGGAGTGTATTTTTTTCCAAACTGCTAAAAAAATAAGGCACCTACAGAATCCAAACCATTAACACTTTCCTGCCCCTTTCTGTCACAGTAGTTACTGTCTTTTTGTGTTGTGGGGGAACGTTGGTGTAAAGTTGGGCCACCTCGGCAAGGCCCTTCCCCATTAGCTCAGTTTAACAAAAATAGAAATAAATAAAAGATGTTAAATGTACTGGATGGGCCTAGCAGCCCTTGTCTGTTAGCCATTAATTGTATTTACTTACTAGAAGTAAGCCAGCTAAGGGTGTTTATTGAAATTATTTTCAGCAAAATTACGTGGGAGGAAATTATTCAAATGGGTTTCACCATATTCAAGCTGTAGTCTGTGCTTTGATAGTGTGAAATGGGCCTCTCTGGGGAACTCCTAAATTATTTCAGTGTTTGTCTGAGGCTACAGACTAAGTTCTCTTCCATGACTTTTTTGGGATGGTCACCTGCATTTTTCTGCATTAATATGTTTGCATTTCACTGTAATAACTAAAAGTGTTAATTTTATGGTATTCTTAAGTGTGTTTCAGAGAAAGAATTTTTATTTTTTATTCCTGTAGTACTAATATTGCTTCAGTCACATCATGAATTTTGGGTTCCTACCACTAGTTGATATCACAAACTCTAGTAATGCATCAGTTAGGGGTTTATAGCACAGTGATAAAAGCTTAGAAATGTGATGTGAGGGTTACACCCTTACCACCCCATTCCAACCTGCCACCTTCCACACACCCACAGGCATTGGGGTCATTGGCCTAACTCTCACCCTATTCCATGTGTAAGGAAGCTGAGGTGGTGCAATATAGGAGAATGGGGTGAGAGTTAGGTGTGATGACCCCAAAGCACATCTGGATGCCTGTTGGTGTGTGGAGGGGGGTATCATATTTCCAAACTTTTGTTGTTATGTTAGAAACCCTAACTGATGCAGTAATGGATTTTTTAGCAATTCATTTCCCTTCTTTTTGAGAAAGTGTAATGTAACTGGTAACTGGTATGTGTTAGTGGGAGCGTGGGACCTCCACGCCCTTCACAATTTCCATATTTTGCATAATGGTATGTGCATGTGAGAGCAGGGTCCCTCAGGGCCATGTGCTCCCACTTACACATAACAACGGAGGCATACAGCTGTCCTGTGGCAAGGAACCCTTGTAATAGTAATTTTTCAATATCTCAGCAACAGTAACAGCTATGAAAAAAAATGAAGTGCCATTCTATTCATGACAGCGAGTTCTCCACATGGGATATGTTGACCAAATTTGTATCTCACATTGTTTACAAGATAATGACACCAAAAGTGCTGAAAAGGCACCCTTGGAGCCCTTGTAACACATTTTTGCCAATATCTTCATAACCATAGCAAGCAGGGAAACATTAAAGTGCTAACTCAATACAGTGGGTAGTGGTTGGTGGGATAGTCTCCTCCCCCAGGAAGGTCATCAGTGGGATCCCCCAAGTTTTGGTATTGGGGCCACTCCTGTTCAGTGCCTATGTCTCAGATATGGAGAGTGGAGTTAAGAGTAGGGTGAGTCTCTTTGCAGATGACTCAAAACTGGGAGTGCTGGCAGAAGGGGACAAAGTGAGAGAGGCAGTCCAGAGGGGCATTGATACACTGTAGGGGTGGTCAAGGAGATGGGGACTGAGGTTTAATGCGGGGAAGTGTAGGGTGCTGCATCTGGTGGTCAGAAAGCTGGGCCATGTATACACCTGGGGGGGGTCGCACTGCAAGCCACAATGAGTGAGAGGGATCTGGGGTGGTGGTAGACGTCAAAATGAATAACACTGAAAACTGTAGAAGAACTGCGGCAAAAGCAAACAGGATACTGGGCTGCATAGCCAGGGGGATTATGTCCAGGAGGAGGCAGGTGATCCTCCCTCTGTGTAAATTATAATGCCTTGGTCATGCCACATCTCGTGTACTGTGTGCAGTTATGGAGATCTCACCTCAAGAAGGATGTAACACTGCTGTAGAGGGTCCAGAAGAGGGCAACCAGAATGATTCAGGGCATGGGAGGGAGGTCCTATGAGAAAAGGCTAAAAGGGCTGGGGCTATACTCGCTGGAGGAGAGGAGAGGAGAGGAGAGATGGGGGGACATGATAGGGGCTTAAAATATATTAAAGGAATACACAGGGGCACTGCAAAAGAAATGTTCAGACTAAAGAAGGGGGGGGAACAACCAGAGGGCATGAGTGGTAGCTAGAAGGGGAAAATACAGAGGGGAATGCAGGAGACATTTCTTCACTGAGTGGATGGTGGAGCCATGGAATGCATTGCCTTGGAGTCTGGTGGAGGAGGGAACAGTGGAGGGCTTCAAGAAGGGGTGGGGACAGGTACAAGGGAAAACTGAAGCTGACCCTTTCTGGCGCTGGGGTGTGTGTGTGGAAACGTGAGCATCCATTAGGAGGTTGGCTACCGAGCAGTCTTGACAGATTATCAGGCCTATTCTGCTGGCATTTAGTATGTTATGTTAGTATGTTAACTCAACCCTAACTCCAATAAATATATATATATATATATTTACAGAAATACATTTACTTTGAATCACTCATACAGTGGATGTATTAGGAGAGGGCAGGCACACATTTGTGATGTCAAACAGCAGAGCAACATGCATGCCCAGTTTTTGTTGTACTTTATTCAAATGATACAGGCCTCTGCTAATTTCCTCTTACTCCACAGGTGCCCAGGTGTGACTTTATAGTAGCAGCTCTTTAAGAGCAGCAGTTATCTAGTACTTCAAGATGGTAACTGCATAAAATACTTAATGTCAACCTTTCATCACCCAGTTGAACAGGTTTACAGCTACTGCCCAAGTTGTGATCTGGGGTGTTAAGACAGCAACTTCCAGACTGATTATTTTTTTTTATATTTCTATTCTGTTGTGATAAGTGTGTAAGAGGGACTCAGTTCCTAAGAGTTGGTAACATACCTCTCAACCTTTTGTCCCCCAAATGTGGAACATTGCCTCTCAAAATGTGGAATAAATGGACAAAATGTGGAACGCTTAACTCTTTACCTAAGAAACTCAGGACACTTTTACAATAACGCCTTTATATTTACAAATATTCTGGTTAATTGAATAATATATCTTTTATGTCATTAACTATAGATTTTTGCTTTCGAATCTTAACACTGAATGTGGGAAAAGTCCTGTCAATGTGGAACAGGGAGCATTTGTAAAGTAAAATGAGGAACTGATCCTCAAAATGTGGGACAGTCGAGACTCGAGGATCGAGGTATGTTTGGTGAATATGTACAGCTGGATGTGTCTTTGCTTGCATATTGTTTTATTTAAGCCTCCACTAATACTGCTGTTGAAGGAAAAAAGGTTATTACATTTTATGGGGCAACCCTGAGTGCCTTTTGATTGCAGCTGTTTTCTTGCACTTTGTGCTGTGTGAGAGTGATGGAATTGTCTGCATACACTTTCATACTGCAAGACTGTGGGTTTAATGGAAAGTTTCAGGAACTGCTTTCTGCTTCTTATCTTCCCATATTAGTTAAATACTGGTGGTGGTACTCGAGGTGTATGAATCATGTTGATGCATGGTAGGAACACCAAAATCTGACATAATTAGCAGGACGATTTTTGGTGTGATATACATTGTCTGCCTGTTGTGTGCTTATTCAACACTGGGATGTATTTTTCTGTTTACCTTAGTTTAAAAACAACAATGGTGAATTTTGTGGTCAAGGAAACACCATCCGCTCGCAATCGCTCCAAGACGGCAATGTTCGTCACTGCTCGAGATCGTGTGTGTGTGTTTGGGGCTGACCTACATGAGGATAGGGGTAAACTGTTCTGCACTTCATGCAACATCGTTCTGGACCATGTTTGAAAATCTACCATCGGTGACCATCTCAAGTCCAAGACACACAACAAGCGGAAGGCCGAATTCCAAGAACAGGGGAACAGAAAGAAACAAAAGACACTGATGACCACTCTTCAGTGCAACACAGGTGCCAGGGCAGAGAGAGTGACCATCACTCAAGCGTTTGTCAAAATGTGCCTGGAGGCTAACATACCACTAGAGAAGGCTGATCACCCATCAGTCAGAGCTTTTCTTTCTGACTTTGTGAAGAATGGTGGGTCCATACCCCAACTGGATCAACTGCAGAAAGCATACCTACCAGATGTTTATGACAATGAAAAAAACCACATCAAAAGCCAGAAGATGGCAGGGAAGAAGGTCACCATCATAGTGGATGAGACAACTGACATCGAACATCAGGTTATCTTAAACATTTTGGCTGCACCCCCTGGAGAAGGATGTCATGGGTCAAATACTCCCCCACCTGCTGGACACCAAATTCCTGGCCAGCATGAATCACAGCACTGTGGCAAGGGTTGTGATTGAGACAGTCACCGATTATGGGATTGACTTTGCAGATATTTTCATATTTGACTCTGGCAATGCAGCCTACATGAAAGACATTCACAGATATCCTAAAGGGCTTGTTCCACAACTGTGTGCACATCACCTGCCTTGCACACATCCTAGACCTTGTTGTAGGTGCACTGGAAAAGCCATTTTCTCTATCACTAATGTTCATGAAACTTTTCAGGAAGCTATTCTCTCTTCCAAGTGGCAGAAAGGGCAGGTACCTCAGACATCTTAGAGAAGTGGACCCAACAATCAGAGCAGCAAGGCCACCTGACCCATGCTCAACCAGATGGAGTTCCCCGTACCAGGCAGCAGTGTATCACACAAAACACATAGCATTCCACAAAAGTTTTGTTCAAAAAGAAATAAGCATCACCAAAATGGCATATGTGTCTCCTCAAGACTTGCATGATCTTTTATTTGATGATTCACAGTATGCTCAGCTTCAAATGGAACTGGGATTCCTTGCAGAAAAAACTGGCAGACTGTGTAAACTTCTGGATTGATTCCAGTCACAAATGCCCATTGCAACAGATGCCATGGATACGCTGGAGGAACTTCGTATCCACCTTGAAACACAGTGGCAGCTGCTTGCAGAGGACAGTGGCCATATAATGAATATGCCAGAGGCAGAAAGTATTCCACTGAGAACTCTGTCACAAATGATGGCCACATTTAGAGAAGCTTTTTGTGGTGCAATAGACAAGCTGGATAAATACATGTCCATCAATGGTCAACCAGGGTATGTTTTCCTAAAGGAAGTCAGACTTTTTGATCTGACAAAAATTACTTTCATGTCCCCTAAAAAAGAGGACTACAGCTCAATTCCACTATGGGATGATGTTCCTAGGGAAGAATTTGAAATGTATACAAAGATACTTGGACAAAACTATGTGGACAATATGGCTGGTGAAAAGGATCTTGATTGGTTTTGGAAAAGTGCCCAAGAGAGAACTCCACAGTTGACAGCATTGGCACTGACATGCATAAACACTGTTGCAAACTCTGCTGATGCTGAGAGAAGTTTCAGTGTGCACAACACGATTTTTACTGAGCAGCGACGTGGCCTGTCAGAGGACAACATACGGAGGATTGTCTTCCCGTGCTTTAATGGCAAACACAAAGAAGATTAGAGACTATTATTCCCAGCACTGACTTTTATTGGCATTTAACATTTTCATTTCATTTTTGGACTTTATGTATATTGCATGTTTTTTTCATTCATCTGTAGTGGTGGTGGTGGTGGTGTAGGGTATATCATTTTTACCTGGTAGTCTCCAATGTTTGTATAATAAAATATATTTTGCTTTAAATTCATAGTGGAATGTGAGTGCATATTTATTTAATTGAAATGTACTCATTTATGAGCATGTGCAAGGAGCTTGGTAAGTGCCGCAGAATTCAGCCACAGCTGCAGAATTGCCGCAGAATCTGAATCTGCCCTGCCACAGAAAATATGATGGCCTGCCGTAGAATGTAGCTCCACATTGCCACAGTAAACACGGGGCCCTGGTTACATACAAGCACTGGTGTGCAAGACATCAAATACAGCTTTGTCAGGGGTGCAACAAATGGACATGTTACTGAAGGAGGTGTAGGAGCACATAAGCAGGAAGGGGATGGAGGAGGGTAGTACAGTGCAGGGGGGCAATGTAAGAGTTACACTAGGGTATGCCAGAATTATACAGGGCAACTGCAGGCATTCTCATGGCTAGATAGGAACAGAGCCCAGTTTTAAAATGCTCATGCTCACAGACTGCATAAACCATGATACAAGCCACCCCCTGGGACAACATACGCACAAGAAACACAACACAGGTAAACATACAGTGCCAACACACACACACACACACACACACACACACACACACACACACACACACAGACATTTCAACACAATGTCAAATAACAATAACATAACATAAACATAAAAGAAACATAAAGAGGGATTGCTGGGAGTAGTATTGGTGCATACTAAGTGACACAATGATTGATGGGTGTTTAATGACCCCCCAGGATATGACATAGAACCCACCACACGTCATGTCCACTTCCAGCTGCGCAGTAAATGATGTAGCACCACCCTGTGTGCCAATGACACAGTTCTGACTGCGCCGGATGTTACATAGCATTCCCACCCTGGATATAATGCACCCCCTTTTCTGGCACGGGGCTATGACGCGCTTATGGGTTGGGCAAATTTGGGCTTGTTCAAGCTTGTCAGGGCATGTCAGAGAGTCCAAACCAGACTTGATGTTGCTAAAGCCACACACCATTGAGTATCCATAGTCTACCTGCACCATGTTTTGCTCATGTATGTGTAGAGTTCCTGAGGAGAGGAGCAATGATGATAACAATGATTCAGCCACTGGGTGTGCTATGATGGATTAACCTAGCCAGTGTTATCCTACACCTTCTGCTAGTGTCACACCAGAGGAGCTCAGTTTGGTGGACTCTGGTATGCCCGATTTGATAGAACAATTCATGAACCTCCATTTGCAAGATACTCATGAGATTGTTAATATAGATGAGCAGCGGGGAGAGACAGATGTGCTGGACACTGAGAAATGCTCTGATGAAGAGTCTGCTGTGGCTGGGGCTGCAAGTTATGCATCACCTGAAAAGTCTATCATGTTGGGCCTGGTTAAGGGCATTTTAATACAACTACTGCAAGACTTGATGGCTCAGGACATGAAGATAAAGTGTGAGGGCTGTGCAATTGACCACCCATCACAGCTAAGACATAGCTGTATATACAGACCTGAGGAGGGGTACTGGGAGCGTGTTTTTCCTAAACTCTGTGAGAGATTGTGCCCTCGACGGATGAAGCTACTAGTGGAATCTACAGCATGGAAGCTTGGGTGCACAGCATCCCATTTTGATACAATACAAGCTGTTAATGATGCGTTGACAGAATTTAAAGCTTTGCCTAGTATTGCTAAAGGTCTTGACGAACTGTATGACCAGTTGAGAATAACACTACAGAAAGCTGTTGAAGAAGCAGTTTCTTCAGGAAGTTACAAAAAATATTTTAGAAGCCCTCTGCAAAAAGGAAGCCCTGTGCCCTATTACATGTACTTGTATGATATTGGGAGTTCTGATGAGGAACACATGGCTAAGTGGTGAGAGCCATTAAGATGGGTAACCTGTGGGGAAATCACCAAAGAAACTTTGAAAAGTAGAAGATGAAAAATATTTTACAGACATTGATAACCATACAAATTCCAAACTATGCTACTCACCACCAATGCAGTCCCATAAATGGTGATAAACTTCGGTTTATCCAGATTTTGATGAATGACATTAAAAATGACTCACATTGGTGTGAAATAATGAAAATGACTGTGTGTATAAACAATAATGTGCTAGAAACTGTTCAAAATGTGCTACCACTAATATTTGAAAAACAGGAGTCTGTTTCTCAGGGTTGTGTATTGGTAGCTATGGCCTACAACATTGAGATCTGCTGTTCTATTTTAAAATGTCAAAGACAGCAAGATGTTAGAGATGTGGTTGAATTTACATCAGATTTTCTAGTAACACAGCAAAACAAGGCCTGTATTTTCTTGTTGTGATGTTTTATACTATCATATAGTGTAATTTTAGCACAACTGCTATAGTGTATTTTGTGTTATATAATGTACGTGTACAATGTGTGTGCTTTCATAATAAAAATATTAAGACTGGAAAAAACACATGTGTCTTATTTGTGCTGTTTAAGAAAAATCATGGTTAAGAGATCCTTGAAAAAAATTTACTATGATCCTATTTTACATGGCGTTCAAAGACTACATGACTCTGCAAAACAAAAGAAAAGGCTTACTCACACAGAGGTATCACAATGGTTGTCATTACAAGATGCCTACACTATGCACAAGCCTGCAAGGAAACGATTTCTTAGAAACAGGGTAGTTGTTAACAACATTGATGCACAATGGCAAGCCTATTTGGTGGAGATGAGTAACCTTTCCAAAGAAAATGACGGATTCTGGTTTATTCTGACAGTTATTGATTTTCTGTCAAAATATGCATGGACTAAACTGTTAAAAAAATAAATCGGGAACAGAGGTGACAGAGGCTTTCAAAACGATACTATGAGAGGGCCGTAAGCCTGAAAAATTACAAACAGATGAAGGGACTGAATTTCTTAATGCTAAATTTAAATTATTTTTAAAATCACAAAGCATACACCATTTTACATCATCAAATGATGTTAAGGCATGCATTGTAGAAAGATTTAACTGCACATTGAAAACAAAAATGTGGAGATATTTTACAGCATTTAATACGTAAAGGTACATAGATGTCCTACAATCTTTAACAAGGTCCTATAATTATAGTTATCACTGGTCCATCAAAATGAGACCTGTCGATGTAACAAATGACAACTTTTTAATTGGCTGGAAAAATCTATATAAAGATCTTGCACCAAAAGTGAAAAGACCTTTCAAATTTCATGTGGGTGATCACGTGCATGTTTCTAGAGTTAAGAAAACATTTGAAAAAGGTTATGAACAAAACATTACCAGTGAGATATTCATTATTTCTAAATGTATACCTAAGCCTATACCTGTGTACAAATTAAAAAATTATGATGGTGATTAAATAAGAGGTACATTTTATGATCAAGAATTGGTAAAAGTCGCAGACACAACAAACCGTGTATACAGGGTGGAGAAAATAGTCTCACAGAAAACAAGGGAAGAAACAATTTGTTTTAGTGAATTGGCTCAGCTGGCCATCAAAATTTAACAGTTGGGTACAATCCAAACAGCTGAAAGATTTAAAATTATAAAGATGCATTCATGTTTTACATGATGGCAGTTGCATGAAGGCGTTAGTGGTAAAACAATGTCTGAGAATGGTTTTTATGTTACATTGCCCAGCAATGCCTCTTTGAAATGTTTCCAACAACACAATATCGGATTATACTGTGAAACTAGCAAAACCTATCAATTTAGTGGGTTTATGGGAAGTTGGTCTGTTGGAAATACAGTACCCAAGGACATGGGACAATATTACATCACACAATGGGAAATTTTATGCTGGTGAAACTTCTAGGCCTATATTAACCTTATCAATCCCCAGAGGTTATTATCAAAATGTTGAAGATGTCACAGCAGCCATCAATGAGACACTGGAAAGCGCAAAGCTAGAATTGTGGCTAGAATATGACAGTCAGGACCAGAAAATAAAATTCCACAACATTAGTGGTAGATCTTTCATAGCTTGCAATAATCTTGCTCGTATTTTGGGGGTATCACCTGGCATCCCACAAGTGCAGTCAAGCATCGTACCATATTATGCAGACATCAATGGTGGTTTTATACACTTTTTGTATATTCAGATATTGTTGAGCACCAAAGAGTCAGAGACAGCCGTGTCCCCCTACTTTGTTGTGTGGAAATATCTGGTAAGAATAATGACATCATAACCATCCACTATGATAAGCCAGATTATATACCAATCAGCAAACATCAGTTTGACACTATAACTACTGTAATAAAGAATGATCAAGACAAAAATGTGTTATTCTTGTTTGGCAAATTGATCATGAAGCTTCATTTTTGCCCTGTTAAAGGAGCCTTCTGAATGCCTACAATGTCACAGAGGTTGTACAGTGACCCTAGCCTTTATGTGGCCTATTACAAAGCACAGGCTGGTCATGAGTTGTCTGGTTTTCATGGAGCCCCTGTTATGTATGGTGCTGGCATAGATGGCATATTTAGAGGCTTATTTAGAAAAGTTGTTCCACTATTACAAAAAGGTTTCCAGATAGTGAAACCCCACCTTAAATCAGCAGCTAAAAATATTGTAAAAGATGTAGTGGGGAATGTTGTGAGTTCCTTTACAACACATGATCCAGAGAAGCCACAAGATGGGGCAGGAATGGTTGCTTACAAGAGAACCAATAAGAATGTGAGAATAGCCCTCCCAGGGATCCGTGAAAGCACTATTAAAAGGCTGTGTGTTCAAAAGAAAAGAACAGTTGTGAAACGTAAGCACCAGGAGAGAAAACAGCATAAAAGCAACAGACAAAGGAGAGTTATTTTAAACCATGTCTCTGGTACACTGCATGTCTCAAGAATGTGGAAAATCAGAACTAGACCTCTTCATGTTACCACTGACCCAAACCAGTATAGAGAAAAACCTTTATGTTGAAATCCCACCCTTGTCAGCCTTAAGTGATAGCGCCCCTCTGGAGTTTTATGTGGAGGGTAATGGTGAAGACTACGTTGACTTAAACAATACCTTGTTATATCTTTTGTGCAAGATCACTAAGGCTGATGGTAGTGACATTGATGATCAGGCTAGAGTGAGCCTAATTAACTACCCTTTACCAACAATCTTTAGCCAGGTGGATATAGTGGTGGGTGATCATCTAATTAGCCAAAGTAATAACAGTTACCCCTACAGAGCAGTTATTGAATCACTGCTCAATTACAGCGAAGACACCCTGTCTACACAATTTTCATCTGGATTATTTTATAAAGATGCACCAGGGCAGCATGAAAATACAGTTCTTAATGGGCCCAATGAGGGTTTTATAAAGCGAGCAGCTTTTACAGCAGGCAGTTGCATGATAGAACTAGCTGGACCAATTCGCACAGACCTTTTTTTCCAGGAAAAATTGCTCTTGAATGGAGTGGATTTTAAAATTAAACTTGTTCTTAACAAGAATTAATTTTGTTTAATAAGCGGTGATGCAAATGAAGAATATAAATTACAAATAAAGGTTGCATCTCTATATGTAAAAAGGGTAAAAATGTCACCAGCTGTACGTATTGGCCATGCTCAGGCTTTACAGTCTGCTATTGCAAAGTACCCTATTACTCATGTTAGCATGAAAGTGTTCAGTATAGCAGGTGGGAGCTGTGTATGTAACCAAGATAATCTGTTTCTGGGTCAGATACCTAAATTATTGGTGATGGGCTTTGTAGATGATGATACTTTCAGTGGTGTGTATAATAAAAACCCATTCAATTTTAAACATTTTAACATTAACTTTATAGCCCTCTATGTGGATGGTGAACAAGTCCCTACTAAACCACTGTAGCCTAACTTTACAAGTGGTAATGCTGTCAGACTATATCAGTCTGATCCACACGAGTGGAAAACATATAAAAGACAACCCACTGCTGATAGACCATCTAGGCTTTTGTCAGGGGTACACACTTTTTGCTTTTGATCTAAGTCCTGACCAAGACTGTAGTGACCATTATTCACTGATCTACTGAGGCCATCTGAGAGCTGAAATACAATTTGCTGACCCACTGCCAGCTACAGTGAATATGGTGGTGCATGCGGTTTTTGTTAATATTGTGGAGATTAATCAAAGACGAAACGTTGTGTTTGACTTCAATTAAACATGAATACTCAACAACTGGACACATTTCTCCACACCAACCCTTTTACCAGAAATAGCTTTTTGGGGATCTTTGCAAGTGATCAACTACCTTCAGAGTGACTATCATGTGTGCCAGCCTCTTTAGTTGTGAATACACAGCCCCAGTCTATGCCTGGTGAACACTGGTTAGCTATTTATTTACCTAATCATACCACTGGGGAATTTTTTGACTCTTATGGATTTCCTCCAGACTTTACATTTTTTCCATCATTTGTTACGTTTTTCAGGAAAAATGTGAGAGAAACACTGTTTAACTCTAAACAGGTTCAAGATGTAACAACTATGACCTGTGGACACATTGTATATTTTTCTTACATCATAGATGCAAAGGTGTATCCTTTAATGATGAGTGTATTCTGATAATTTAATAATGAATGATCAGAAAGTTTATAAATTTGTCAAGCAATGTAGAATTGTTAGAAGGCTGAAGCCTTCTTTTTCTTTAAGCCCGCAGACAGTAATTTCATGTTATGATTATAACCAGCGATATTACTGTTGGTAGATCCACAGGCAATGCATGCTGTATTATCTAGACAACATTGTAGTTTGCTTTTATAGTTATAATTAATAAAGGTTCTGTTGTGAGGAGACAAACACAGCCATTTGTGAATTGCATCAGAGTGTTTGTTTGTTTTTACAATATGATAAAATAAAAAGCCAGCATATAGTTTAATTAATAAAATGTACAAAAACACACAATTAGGAGAACTGTGTAGGACATAGCATAGGTGTTAAAACATCAACCATTGTGGTTTCTTAAAAGGGTTTTTTCTTATCCTTGTCACTGGTGATGCTGTGCAGGATTCAGATGCTGGCATTGCAGAAGTATCTGTCAGAACCTCTGACAGCTGTTTTTTAGAACTGTAAATCAGATATCTGTTTTGTATGTTTGGTACCACTGATTCAGTAGCATTAATTTCTGTTAAAGCATTGATAAATTTATCCCACCCCCTAGGTTTTTTAGCATCAATTGTATATCTTTGTGAAGTAGCAGCTCTGATTAAATCATATATGTGAGACCCTTTAATGGGCACACCATGATATATAAATTCACCACAGTCATTCCAATCTAACACCCGCAGACCTTTTTAGTTCGTTTAACAACATTTTAGTGTTTTTTTGGGCATGCACAGAAACACCTTGTAATATGTCACTGTATATGTCATCAGTGCCAGGTAGCAGTGTGTTGTCATCTTGTGACTGCATTAGCACATGTGGTGTCAAAGATAATGACAAGTTTGCAACGTCTTTTTCACCCTGGCGTACAACTGTGAGATAGCATTGTAGCACATTCCCATATACTTTAGCCTTCTCATATTCAGAGAGGTCAGTCCTTTGAAGAACAGCCTGCATCTCAGCATCCAGCTGTCATTCCACACTCTTTCTTGGTAGTTCTTCAGGGGGTGGATGACCTCTTAGCATGTCCAGCTGATGTTTAGTTACCAAATACATTTTTTGTGCATAAGCCATGCCTGTCTCATCTGCTTGATAGAAGGCTGGTTAAAAATGGTATAGCCACTCTGAGCAAGGTGCCTATAAAACCCCCAGACTGTGTTACAAGATGCTTCTTATGTTTAGCAGACAGCTTTTTATTACTTAATTTTTTAATAATGTTGCGTCTCCTCATTAACTTCCTAATCTGATGAGTTGTGAGATGTATATTCCCTTTAATAGCATTGAGTGCCACCTCTGCAATTGCTGCTATTAAATCATTAGAAAATGGGCATCAGAAATCCCAGGCTCTGACTGGCTGATAGCCCTGACAAGGTGGGCATCTATCAGGCAATAGAGCCCGGGCATTAAAAGTGCCAGCTTGGCACAGACCTAATCACACAGATCAGTATGCAAAAAGAACTCTCATTTCAAAATGCCGACATTTTTGTTTGCTGCTTAGTGGGTGAGTTTACAGCCTTCCCCTCCCTGAATCCAGTACTATGAGCCAGAATAAAGTAATAGCACATAGCAAAAAAGTAAAGGCACAAATCTACAGTTACAGCGATCGCCTGCATTCACTGTCAAAAGCTCAACAGGCATCAAGGATACAGGCGTATCTTTCTCTCTCTCTCTCTCCCCAGGAAGCCGGCTGCGGCCCGGCTCAATTTTCAACACGCCAAGCCGGCAGGACACCCCCGCCCCAAACTAGTCAGAGTAGCAGAGACCTCCAAGGTTGCAGCCCACACACACCAACTTGTTTCTTGGCAGCTACTAACTGTTTTCCTTAACAAAACAGATCCTTCATTCATACCTGATCATGCTGTTGCCCAACGGCTCGAATGCGGGCAGTAGCGCTAATGCCATTCTTTTAAATTGACGGCACTACTGCTCCCGATCCCCCTCTAACTTAAAATTGTACCCCTCCTGTCTGCTTACAGGCCTATTTGTAACTCCTCCAGTTCCTTATCTCTACCGAGAAGCTACACCTAAAGTTGTGGCTCTGCTGCCTCACGCTGTATAGTTACTTCCGGGTTGACAGAGCGGCTTAACTGTAACAATGGGGGTTAAAAAATGGAGAGACCAGTAAGTTTGTTTTTGGCAGGGGTAGTCTCTTTTTGGAGAACTGGTAAAATCACTGAAGGGAGGAACCATTCTTTCAATGTACTGCCACCGTAACTGCAACTGTCCCCGACATAGCCAGTGTCCCGCTAGTCCTGGGTTTGCCTTCTGATTCACCTTGATGGTGAAAGAAAAAAAAGCATGACTGAAAAGGCTTCAGCATTTAAAAAACATTAACACTGCTTTCCCTTCCTGATCCCAAAGCAATCTTAGCATCCATACGGGGGGGGACAGAGCGACTACACAATTAAAATGTACGCAGACTGTGCAATATTGCATCAAAATGAAGAGTAAATCCAATAAAAAAACATTAATGTACCCCTTCTAAAAGAGTTCATTGCATTTTTGTTCCACAGCTTGCTCTATCTCCATGTCTGTGGGTGAGAGGATAACCATGACAACTAGATACAGATCTAGACAGAAAAGTCAGAAGCCCAAAAAAAGGTACTGTAATGCAGGTGTAGGAACTACTTTATTACAGAATAAATGAAATATCTAAATGTTTTAACATTTGAATATATAATTATGCCTTTTTAAACAAATACTTTACAGTACCCATTTCTAAAGCGTAATAATACCCAACAGGGTGGGCGGTATTGTGCTATACCGACCTTCCAGGGGCTATAAGGCCCTCCGCCTGTGGCGTCCGGGCCTCATTACGCCCTGGGCGGTCCGGTATAGCACAATACCGCCCACCCTGTTGGGTATTATTGCTTACTTAGAGGCTGAACAGAGAATAGCTTTTCGCTGTCATGGTGGCCCCTTCACCAGCAGCTTAAGCACTGCAAGGCTTCTTTTCAGACGTACAGACATGTCACAGTACTATGACCATCTGGCTACAATGAACAAATGAGGCAGTTCTTATTTTTGTGGTGCATTCTGTTTCATGATCTATGCAACAGGTAAAGCAGGTAGAAACAAACCAGACCTTAAACGGTATGATTCCGGTGTAGTGGGTTTTAAATCTACCGGAAGATAACCATAGACCTCTTCAAAATATGTGTTCTTTCCAGGATACATCTGGTGGGCCTGTGTACTGACCTGTAGCTTACCTCTGGGATTTTTAAATAAAACTATATAATTAGCATTTAAATGTATGGTCCTGCTTTTTTTACCCTGGACAAACAAATTTTGTGTGACATACAGGATACTAACATTTCTGTGGTGGCAGTACTGTGTGAAACATTTTTGAATTTCACAGTTTTCAGATGCTGCTTCCATTAAGTCATCTACAATTAAAAGATTTACTTTTTGAGGTGGTAATAGGTCATCATCTTATAGAGTGCTCGGAATATCTTCTATAAATCTCAGCTGAGGAAATTTACTACGCAATTCTGTATACAAAGGTTACCAACAGCTATAACACCAGATAATATTTTCTGGAAATCTTGTTAAAGCACTGAGACCAGCTTCCAACATGCTTTTAATAAAATAACTTTTCCCACAGTTTGATGGTCCAGGCAAAATGCACTAAAAAGGGCGCTGCAAACATATATCCATACCCATATCAGAAGCCATAAGGCAATGTTTTAAACTCCTCAGTCAAAACCCTTTTGTTGTAAACAACCCTGAAGGTTTTCTTTTCTGGCCTGTTTTCAATAGTGATGCTCTTTTTTGTTTCTCAATTTTTTTCAGTCCAATAGTAACTGATGGTACCCCAACACTTTCATCCACACCACCATCCTTGGCAAAATGCTGTACTAGTGATTTGAGACAGCTGTGGTTATCCTTTTCACTATTAGCCATGTTTAGTGTTATGCCTTTTGCCTTCATGCAAATTTTACCATTGGTCAGTTTGTAGCCATAGGTTTTAGGACCACCAGACACAAACTCCACAATGTGTTCACCATGTGGTAATTCACTGGTCAGATCACCCAAATAGTCACGTAGCGGTGGATCCCAGTCACCTGGTCTGCTGACAAATATGACTGAGTCTGTATCATGGTATAAACAGTGGTCCTGCAGGCTTTCAAGTAAACTGTACAATTTAAGTCGAGCATAAGCTGTGGTAAAGGCAGCAATAACAACATTAATGTTGGTAGCATTTGCATAGTGATTTTCAGTGTATTTCCATTGTACTGAGGCTGTATCATCATTGATGAACTACAGACTAGATACAGGGTAGCGATCCGTGAAAAGGTACTGAAAGAGTTCTTCAGCATCCTTGACAAGAGCTGTGTTCATCAAGTTAGGTCGCTGGCCAAATTTTCCCCACAAAGAATTCAAAAACAGCTTTGAAATCTGTCTTTGTGCTGGGTTATTTGTTATATTTTCTGCTTCTAAGACAACGCCTTCCTTAGCATAGTACTGCCTGATGTATGCTTTACGTTCTGCATCAGATGTACACCAGTTTGGATACCCTGAAGCTTCCTGTTTCCCCTTTAGGTGTAATTTAATATAGTCTGTAAAAAGACTGTCTGACCTGTCTGGGTAGCATAGTGCCAGACTTCATACAGCTTGGCCACCTTATAACCTTTCTCGAAACCCAGCTATAGCTCTTCAGTACACCACGTGCCCTCCAGAGATCGTTGTTCATCTGAATGGATACATGGTTGTGACTGCTGAACTGTCTCAGCACAAGTGAGACACAGTGTGAACATTAACTTTCCACCTATTCTGCTGGGCAGAACAGGCAAACAGAGACCATGGGGTGGATGCACTTTAGCTTTTATAATCCCAAAATATTGTCTGAGATCCTTGAAATTGTCATACATAACCACTGGGTGCCCTATGTGGTATGTCTTGGTCTTGTTCACATAGGGATACAAACTGGTAAAATCATAATAATGGATTTTCTCACCAGGCTGTGCACTGTAATATAAATGCAGAGCATTTGTGTGCCCTCCATACAGTGATTCACGGGGATCCATGGGCTCTGGAAAATCAGCTACTTTCAAAAAGGCCTGCAACTTAGGATTCTCACATACCAGCTGTTTCCATTCATGCTCCCACATAACCCTTACGTTCATACCCTTTTCATGCCTGAGAAAGCTTAATTTCTTGATAGTCATGTAATACACATGTTTGTAGGTCATGCCAAGCATTGGGTTAAACAAATCTTCAAAGAAACACTCCCTGCAGCCATGATAAAAGCAACATAAAAACTCAGATGCTGTAGGGACACTGTCTATTACAACATAAACATCAAGAAAGTAATTACCCACCTGCACTTCACCACCATTCAAAGCATGCTGTATGGAAATATTTTCTTGTTTACTTATGTACATAAGCCACTGTATGGCAGGTGTTGAGTAACCCTTGCACTGGCGGTGATAGTTGTCAGAGGGTATAATCCCTATGGTGTCTGGCTCTAAAAATTTAAATCGATACATGGCCATGCATACTGATGATATAGTGATGTACTGAAAGGGGTCAATTTGCCCCCTCGCCTCTGCAATGTCTTGAAACATTTCCTCTGCACCATCTTGAAACATTTCACATGCCAGTTTTAGAATCTCTACGTCTGACTTGCAGTAGTGGTGTAATTCCTTTTTAAAATGAAATACATCTTTTTTTATGCAATTCATGCAACTCCAAAAACTGTTTTTCTTTTTCATCTGCCATCATGTATTCTATACCATAATCTTTGGAGTCAGGCATAGGCCCTACATAATTTTGATTTCCTGGTTTGTTAAAAAAGTGTGGAAAGAACCCCTTTACTCCATCAAAGCCCATCGCATGTGGCATAGCAGCTAGTCTCATAGGTAGGAAATTTAAACTGTCAATAAAACGGATTTTTAGCCATGTTACAGTTACAGACATCAGTTTGCTTCCTTGAGTCAATAACTCCACCTCCATTTTCTCTTGTACAAGCTGGTTTAAGATGAAGTGACTGTCATACCCCTTTGCATTATGAGCGATAAAGGTGTACCCCTTAAACCCTTTTTGAATAAACTTTTTTACAAACTGTGCAACACAGTCAGTCTTCAAATTCCCACCTGTGACCTCTTTCAATGACGTAGATATAATTAGGAATATGTCTAGAGTCACCAGCACCGACACCTTGCATGCATTCAAAATCATAACTATGTAGCTGCTTCAACATCGGGTGTCTTTAATGGCTGAATATAGCATAAGTGGGGTTCGAAAGGGTATACATCTGTAAGACAGTTATGACACTTTGGCTGAAAACAAATCTGTACACTCTCCTTAGGTTTTGCACATGATTTGCATACTTTAGTTAAATGACAATCGGGGAATGTCAATTTATGCTGTCTGTAACAGTCTGTGGAGTTACAGTGTTTATTACAATCAGGGCCCTGTACCACTTCACTTTGCACTTCACTGCAGCCAAAGGACCTGCATGCATGGCACATGTTAGGGCATGTGTGTGAACCTTTGTGTGCAAAAAAGGCATGACAATGCTCACATACATTTCTGGCACCAAAAAAGCCTTTGAGATTTTTAATACCATAATAATGGTTTTTGTGTAAAAGCATAAAAACAGTATTACCTCTTTTATTAGGAGAACTCACAAACTTCTGCCATGCACCAGCTTTGTTCATAAAGTAAACAAAGATGGTCACATTTAGCTCTGTCTCAAATAGGTGTATGTGACTCAAATCTACAAGTGTGTGCTCCAACAAGCCTACCCTGTTGTGTAAATCTTTAGCTTTTGATAATATCTGCTCAACTAATTGCTTGTTTAGCAAAGCAATTAAACTAGCAGCAAAGCATGATGTGTTACTTTGATTTACAATATTGACTAGGTGTCTTGCTTTTTGCTTTACAATGTGGCTAGATAAGATGCTTCTGACATCTCTGGAAACGCCCCCACTCACATTTCACACAACTGTCACAACCAGCATTAACGTCTCATTAGCACACACCTCCATCTTGCTGTTTAATAAATTGGCAATTCATCTACATTTAATTCATTGGGGTTCGACGTAATGAGTACACAGGGTCACTTAAGCTATCACAACTCAGGTGTAGCTGTACAAAATCATTACTATCCAAAGTGGGCCTTATTCTGTCCAACAACTGTTGCACAGCTGTGTGGCTTGCAGAATAGTATTGGTCTATGAATGTTATTTGGTCTAGGTTAGCAAAACGAAACTGCTGGCGATACTCAGTCCATTAAAATTATTTCTGGGTATTTCATATTCATTTATTAATTCTAAATACACAAGTTCTGGTACATCATCTTCCCTCTCCTGTGGGACCCCCTGACTACACATGTCTTCATCTTCTTCATGGTCTTTGGTACCAGTGCCCCCTATCTGCATGTGTTCAGGTGTGCTGTTTTGAGAAGGCCCCATACATTCCTCACAACTTGACAGTTCCATACAAATATTAGAATTATCACTCTGCACATATTCACAGTTTTCAGCCATGCAACACGCTGTTTCACAACCACTATTTTCTTGGCCCTCAGGAGACTGCTGGCTTGATAAACACACAGGACAATCACACAAACAATCACAAACACAACTGTCAGAATTATCAATTGTGGTGTTTTGAGAAGGCACCATAACTACCTCGCTGTCTGTCAGCCCCCTACAAATATCAGAATTATCACTCTGTGCACATTCGCAGTTTTCACTCATACAACACGCTGTTTCACAGTCACTATTTTCTTGGCACTCAGGAGACTGCTGGCTTGATAAACACACAGGACAATCATTCAAACAAGCACAAACACAACATGATGTGAAAGACCCTGGTTTCCCATGGTTATGTTGTCGTGGCTTGTGTCTGTGCCAAGGACTCTGCTGTTTTTTCATTCTGCTACAGTCAACCAATATTTTTTTAGCCCTTCTAATTCTACTACTAATATACTGGCTTACTATATTACTCCTGGTGTTTCTGATGACCCGCCCTTGTTGAATAATTCCATTAATAATTTTATTGCACTCATTTTGAATAGTACACATTTTTACACCACCTACAGTTAATTTTTGAATTGGTTTCCTAGTACCCACCATTTTTGGTATACCAGTCACAGCTAACAGAATTATTTAAAATTGACTTTATGACTATGATTCTGCAAGGCTAACCACCTTAATTGTGTTATTAGAAATTCCAAATATTAGATTGCAACCAGCGGGTATCTGCACATGTGCAGAGACTGTCACAGGTGTACCAAAAGGTTCTAAATTGTAACTATATGTATACACAAGTGTACCACTAGTTGGGCCTTTAACATGTGGTGATGCTTTTTCATGTATCAGTGTTCCAGGTGTAATTATAGGGTCAGCCTTACTCACACACACAGCTGATGATTTACTGCACGGCAGCTCTGCAGTTATACTATCAATGGCACAGTCTAATGTAACAGGTGTTTGTGTTTGTGTATTATCATGTTTGCAGCACCTCTTACTCCTAATCCCTGTACGGCAATGGTGTTCACGTCTTGCACTTTTGTTGGTAGAAGGTGTATGGCCAGCTCTTAAAGACACACAAGAGGGGCCTGAAGAAAGTTTCAAAATGTCATTATTCTTTTGGGTGGCTGCCGTGGTTGCAGGCACTGTGTGTGGGGATGGTCAAGCCTTGTTAATAGGGCACTTTTTCTGTCTGGATAGCCTTGAATATGCGTGATGCCTTCTTGCAGACTTTTGAAATACAGCTTCTATATGATAAATTTCGGTATCACCTAGTAACAAAAAATTTGAGAACATAGATATATCAACACTATACACTGTATTGACTACATACTGGATACAAACATGCAATATACCAACATATTAAATAGTTTGCTACAATGAGCCACACATAATTAAAACTATAAAATCAGAAAAACTGCGTAGTTTAAAAACATTGCCATGCTCAAAACTTCTTAACAAATATTGTACAAACACATGGCATTATATTACAATTTTTGTTACAAGAAAGCATGCTAAATTTACCAAAATAAAAAAAAATTTGCAAATACCACCACAGCAGCCTCTTATCCATCTGTAGCACTGTAAAAATAAGTAATTTGTTTTCAGTTAATGCCCAACACTATTAAAAACTTTAACATATACCCGCTGTTTTGTCTTCATTAACTGATGTTGTTTTATTTTCAGATGTGGACTCCGGCTGACCAGTTTCTGTTAAAAATCAAAGCAGTATATATGTCACCACTAACCAGATAGTGTTTCTCAAGCATACTGTGTGTAGTCAAACAGCTATTACTTCTTTACACATTTAAAAACAGTATTTAGCTAGTTTTAAACTTTAGCAGATTTTTTCCTCTATCTACAAAGTATAGGTGTCAATAAATCAGTTTGCTAGAGGGTTTAGAACCATGTGTAGACATTAGTTGAAACAAATTAGCAAAATGTATATTAACAAACCTTTATATTATTGCTAACCTTGCAACTCTCTATGAATTAAACTAAGGCTCACAGTACTGTAAAGTGGCTACAACACTATCAAATAAATTAATTACTATACAACACACCAGAATGTAAGCAACATAGGCAGAATATCCACTTATATATATGTTCTCATGCAACACAGTTATAACAGGGCAAGACAGAGGGGTATTATGATCCTGCCTGGACTTGTCCACACAATTAAGACATTGGCACATTTAACTGGACATACCGTATGATGTAATATGAGTGCCTGCAGAAGAGTTGCTTTGTATACACAGGGCCGGCAAGCCTGAATTAGGAAAACTTGGTTATAGTTCTATAAGCATGATTTTAAGCAATCAAAATATTAAAAACAATTAAAAAGATCACTTGCCAACAGCTCCTTGTGGGCCTTCTGATTCTAGAACAAGATCATGAAAGCCAATCTGAGAAAACTGTTTTGCAAAATAATTTGACATTTTAATGTCAAGATAACAGTACTTCACAAGCTACAACTTTGCAAAAGCTTACCAAAGGTTGCTTCAGAGTGGCAGAGACTGGCACAGTCTAAAGCATCTCCTTTTATATTGTCCAAGTTGCTGCGACATGTAACAAAGACCTGTGATGACCAAAAAACTCACTGATTAATAATCAATACATTTAAATACACAGGGGTAGTAGGAAGGAGTAGTGGGTGTCTTAGCTAATATGATGCTTTCATGCTTAAATGTTATTTTCTATAGATTAGAAACTTTATTTTACATGTCAAATAATGATTGAATTTAATCCTTGCTATATAACAATACACATTCTTAGCTTAGGTTGACTATGACGGCTGATTTTCTGGAGCTGCTTAACTAAGTTAGATATGTCTGACACTCATTTTATCAGAGTATTTTGATATTTAACATGGTGTGTGTGTGTGTGTGTGTGTGTGTTTAACAATAAAATTCACTACAGCAAGGAACTCATTGTTTACCCCTTTTCATTTTGTTTTAAAGCCAGAAAAATATGGCTACTTTTAAGGGCTTATATTATAACCATAAACAGCCTTTTCATGTTATTGCTCTTTCTGTATACTTAATAACTCCATAGTGTTTTTAGCCACCATAGCCCCTAGTTGCTGTAACAGATGTGTGTTATTTAGACTTTTATATCACTCTTCTTTAAGGGTATGGAGTAAACACAGTGGGACTCACACAAATGGGCCTAAATCATTAGCTAAAACTATATATTACAGACTGCATCTCTGTTGAGCTGGAAAAAAAATTGCATTTTCTTAAAACTTTCCCAGGTGTATCAATCAGCTAACATTTTAAGGTTAGAAATGGCTCTGTGATTCTCCATTTTAAAAACAATGGTATCAAATAAAAGTGAAAAAAAAATAGGTATCCAACTATTGAGTTGTAAATAAATAGCATTTTTCAGACACTTTCCCAGGTGTATCAATCAGCTATAGTATTTTAAAGTTAAAAAGGTCTTTTGTTTTTTGGGTGGTGCCTTCTGTGGCTGCCCATTTTAGAAGAGTGGTAACAGACAAAAAGTTAAAAAATTAGGTATCTAGCTATTGAGTTGTAAGTAAATAGCATTTTTCCTAAACTTTCCCAAGCTTATCAAGCATTATCTTTTAAGGTTAGAAAAGGTCTTTTGGTTTTGGGGTGGTACCCTCTGTGGCTGCCCATTTTAGAAGAATGGTAAAAGACAAAAGTTAAAAAAATTGGGTATCTAGCTATTGAGCTGTAAGTAAATAGCATTTTTCTAAACTTTCCCAAGCTTGTCGACCATCATCTTTTAAGGTCAAACTCAGGCCACTGTGGCCATTGCACAGAGACTGCGCAAATACCATCATGAATTTCTGCTCGGAGCCTGAAACACACACGTTTGCAAACCAGCTTCCAGCCCAGCAGCTTCTGTTCATTTCAGGTAACACTAAAAACATTTTGCAGAGTTTTAGATAACACTAAGCTTTTAGATACATACACAAAACAATATTTGATACAGGGATATGACTTTTGATAATCTGTAAGCATTCTCCAGTAGGCCAGAATTTTTGTAAACCCGATTCATGGGTATGGTAACAGAAACAAAATAAGTTGTTTTTATGATGCAGGTGACAAAAGCTTTAAAAATATTGTGTATGTGGGGAGAGAATTTTTATTTGCAGAAAGAAGCAGTGCTCCATTTACAAAATCAAACTAAAAGTATAGGGTACAATTGAAACACTAAACCCCACCTTAGACTGGCAAAAAGAAAAAGAAAATTATAAAACCAGTGAGGAAAATCAACTGTTTAATTTCACTGTTACTATACTCACTCCCAAAATGTGAAAAACAGTATTTTAAAAATACATGCATTTACTACACAGCCTTTTTAATCAAATGTAGCAGTTTCACACAGTCAGTGTTTTTGCTTTTTTATTTATTTATTCATTCACAGAAAATATACACAAAGTCTGGTTTGGACCCTCTGACATGCCCTGACAAGCCTGAACAAGCCTATATTTATGCAGCCCACAAGTGCATCATAACCCCGTGCCAGAAAAGGGGGTGCATTATATCTGGGGTGGGAATGCTACATAACATCAGGAGCAGTCAGAACTGCATCATTGGCACACGGGGTGGTGCTACATCATATCCTGCACAGCCAGAAGTGGATGTAGCATAGGGGGTTGGGCTACATCATATCCTGTGCCACTGGAGGTGGACGTGACGTGGGGCAGGGGCTACATCATAGATACATAGACAGTGTCAGCAGATAAGGGCCTATGGCCCACCTAGTCTGCCCATTTGAGCTTGTAAGTTCAGTTTGTTTTCCAAGAAGTCTGTTGCCCCTTACCCCTGACCTCCAGAATTCCTTTATGTCTATCCCATGCATTCTTAAATCCCGTGATTGTTTCAGCTCCCACCACTTCCTCTGGCAGGGTGTTCCACTTGTCCACCACCCATTCTGTGAAGAAATTCTTTCTCATGTTTCCTCTGAATCATCCTCCCTCCAACTTCATCCCATGCCCTCTAGTTCTGGAACATTTTTTCACTTAATAGTGTATTCCTGCACCCTGTTCCTCCCTGTAAGATACTTGTATGTCTCTATCATATCCCCTCTCTCCCTCCTCTCCTCCAGGGAGTACATGTTCAGTTCCTTCAAGCTGTCCTCATAGGACTTGTGATGCAATCCATGCACCATCTTTGTTGCCCTCCTCTGAACCTGGGGGGGGTCATTAAACATCCATCAATCATTTTGTCACTTAGTATGCACCAGTACTACTGCTGGGACTGCAGAACGACCTGGCTAAACTGGAGGAGTGGTCAGAAGAGTGGCAACTGGGGTTCAATGATAGAAAGTGCAAGATGATGCACTTTGGAGCAAAGAACCCAGGGAGGAGCTATCAGCTGGGTGGAGCACAGCTTGGTACCACTGAGGAGGAAAGGGATCTAGGGGTGGTTGTAACTGGGAAAATGAACAACTCTTGTGCAGGAAGGTGGCAGCAAAGGGCAACAGGATGCTGGGGTGTAATGTGAGAGGAATGTCTGCCAGCAACAGGGAGGTGATCCTACCTCTCTACAAGTCACGGGTCAGACCACACCTGGAGTATTGTATGAAGTACTGGTGCCCATATCTATTCTATAGAAGGATATCATATTATTAGAGGGTCTGCAGCATAGAGCAACTAAGATGATCCAGGAATTGGGTTAAGGACTTACGAGTAGAAGCTGTGGGAGTAGAATATGTACTCTGTGGAGAAGAGCAACCAAACAAACCCACACCGTACACTAATATCATTTCACCTTCTTGCCAGTCTCTAAAACAATAGCATTGACATATTAAAAGGAACCTACTTGTGGAGATGCAGTGTGTATAACTTGCTAGCCACAGTGCAAGCTGTGATCAAGATGCTGTACTTCTGTGGGCAAATATTATGAAAACATTAAGATACTGGGCTAGATGCAGGTTCTCCAACAGTAAAAATGGGCATTTTGATTGCATGCATCAGCACTGCTGTGCCTGAGGGACCAGTATGCAACTGAAATGGGTGCATGTATCAAACTGATCTTCATTTGTGGATGCATGTACAAAACAGAAACATGAAAGCACTGTGCAACTCCCAGGCCTTGATGATGATATAATGACTGGACAGGGTGGATTGTTAGAAACACTAGACTGATTTTCAAGATGGCTAACATGTAGCTACTGCTACTGCAGAGACACTGTACCATTGTCCAATGCCACAGTGTACTTTGAAGGTGTTTTTCCTCCATGTGTTACTTCATCCACTGATTGCACAGTATGGCCAATCTCAATGGCACCAACATCTTACCTCCATATCGCACTGGCATGCAGCCAAACCCGTATTTGACCTGGGGTGCTGACACACACACACACACACACACACACACACACACACACACACACACACACACCATGACACACACAGACTCATATGGCATACCCATAGACAGTACATAGCAGTCACTGACAGAAATTTACAGAAATGCACTCGCACACACACACACACACTCTCTCTCACACTCACAAAATGAGAAAGCACACGCAGTAAATTATCACCTATACCATGGCTTTCACTCCTGTCCAGCCAATGGAAAATAGGATGCACCAAATGCCTTACACCAATCATTGTCCACCATGTGGTCTTGCGCATTAACCCTTGTCCATGAAGGGGCCTCTCACCACGAAAGTGTTCCACTTACATGCTGACATACCACCACAGACAAAGGGACAGTGCTAGTACACACAACCAAAGGCAAAATATATACAGCTACTATGTTTGAACACAATGTGATCCCCTCCCCACACACAGGTGCACACGCAACTTTATTGCAAGCTTTACCTGAAAACACATCTGATTCCTCCACTGAATACAGTGGACACAAAAAAGAGTGGCTGGGGGAAAGGGGCAGCAGCAACAAGAGAGGGATATGAAAACTAGTGGAGATGTATAGAGAGGGGAGGACAAGTGGATAGGTCAGGGTAGTAGAAGCGGTGGAGGGGAATGGAAGAGGTGAGGTAAGCAGGGGAAAGGATCAAGCAGAGGAGGTCAGAATGGGAAATGCAGGTTGCGATGTAAGGGGGTGCAGGTAGTTAGAAGGGGCACAGGCAGAAAGAAAAAGAGTAGGGTCAGCCAATGACGGGCAGGCAAGCAGGAAAAGGGGGGGATCTCAGGTGGTGGGGGGAGAAATAGTTATGATAACTTCTTTGTCAAGTGAGTGAGATGGGCAGACACAAGAGCTAAGGCAAACAATGGAATGGTGAAATCTTTTATTTGTTCACAAGGAAGACATGCTGAACAATTTGCTAATTTCCGGATGCATCTTGGTGAAAGGGAAATGGAATAAAGTAATGAGTACAGGAACCAATGGCAAGTACATACAATAGACCAACAAAAAGATATGCAATATGAGACAAAACAATGCAAGACACAAGGTATAGTGAGAAAATCAGTGTGTACGATAACGCCTGATACAGTGAATAAATAAATACGGAAATGATAGTAATCCAATACATTGTTAACAAGCAGAAGGAGGAAGTGCTAAAGATTTAAGGTCATAGCTAGGCTTCCCAAGAAGGCAGGGGGGTGGGTGTACCCTAATGGGGGATGGTGGATAAGTGCCTGAGATGGCACACATAGCTTGGCACTCGTAATGAAATGCAAGGGGGAGGAAAGGATGTGAGGGTTTTGGGAGGAGGGAAGCATGGAAAGCATAGCAATTTGCAAGGAAATTATAGTAAGAGAGAGGTGATTAGGGACAGATGCAGGTGGTTGATGCGAAGGAGCGCATGCGGGAGGCGAAGGTGCAGAGCAAAGGGGATTACAAAAGGAGGCTGGGAGTGAGTTACAGAGCTTGGGGAAACAATCAGAAAGATGCCTGGCTGGCTGATGAGGACCTGAAGAGGACGGCAATGTATGTCAGGGATGACAGCAGGAAGGGTGGAGACAAAGATGGTCGAGAACAATGGTCACACATCATTCACCTGGCTGCGAATAACATTGTGCTGACAGTGAGGTGGGAGGACTAGGAAAGGTCCATAGAAGTGGGGAGGATCTGCTGTAAGGTGTGGAGGTTGGTAGCCTTCTCAGAGGTGCTGTGAGTACTAAGGGCCAGCATTTCAAGAAAGATGGGGATGGAGGATTTTAATGTCTGGCTCAGAAGGTGAAACATAACATAGAAACATAGAAGTTGACAGCAGATAAGGACCACAAGGCCCATCCAGTCTACCCATTTTTTCTACCTTATGAATGTGCCATAGGCCTTTACCTCTGCCAATGGCCTATCTAGGTGGTGTGAAGAAGATGGATTCAGGGTACTTGGTGGCTGGGGTAGAACACATGGGAGAACAAATACCTTTATACACCACAGGCTACACATTAACAAGGAAGGCTCAAGTGTGCCTGAATACAGGCTAACATGGACCAGATCAGATTCTGGGTAAAAAAGTTGGGCATGAGGTTTAACCATTATAAATGTGTAGTGCTCCATATGGGAAATTAATATATATAACATCACTACACCTTACAGAGTATCACTCTCAAGCCAGCCAGACTCTATCTTGTAGTATTAGTCAGTGAGGATATGAGTGTAAGACAACAGTGCCTTTCTGTGCTTGCAGAAGAAAATGGGGTATGGCGGGCTATAAAAAGACACAGCCATCAAATGTTAGCATCAGCATGTTGTGCCTATGTATGCCCATTGTTGGACAACAGTTCACAATTCTGACATCATGCAGAATTCCTTTCTCATGAGACAGTTAAATCTTGACTACAGAGGGATCCATGGCCATCCTTTAAAAAATTAAAAGGAAAACTTTAAAAACAAACACAAGAAAGTTCTTATTTTCAAAAAGGATTATTGGTCTGCGAAACAAAGTACCACTAGGAAAAAAATTATCAGTCCGTCTAAAGTACTCTTTAAGAGTAGATTAGACAAATATGTGATGGGGCACTATAATCTAAAGTATTACTACCAAAACAAAGGGGGAGCAGAGTTATTGGGTCACCAAACTCTTATTGCTCTTTATTCTCTATAGTATGATTTGTACTAGTGGTAAAGGTCATATTCAGTGAATATATCAGTCAGGAACTGAATTTAAACAGATTGGGGACAGCAGGGGTCATAATACCCTTAGTTACCTGGAGGAGGAGGCTGTCAGGCATACCACACAATCAAGTCAAGAGGCAGAAGGGACAGATGGGAGGCAAAACATGAAAGGCAGTAGAGTGGAACCAGGTGGTGTGCAGGCAGTCTAGATGTCTAGATGTGGAAGGTGTCTTGAGTCACATTGGAAGGTTGCCTCTCTTAGGCAAGTTGTGCCTGTTTACAAAAAGCTCTGTGGGAGAGTGGGCACAGAAGAGTCAAGGCAGGACATTAGGGAGGATCTGACTAAACTGGAAACATAGAAGTTGTCGGTAGATAAGGACCACCGTGTCCAGAGAGTCGGTCCATTTATTCCATCTGTAAAAGTGACCTTTGACAGTACTTGGTTATGGGCTCTAGTTTTTCTTCCTCCACGCTATGATTCACTTATTTCAGTACCATACATACTTGAATCCAGCCACATCCTCGCTGCCACAATCTCCTGGGGCAGCACCTTCCATACATACACCGCCCTCTCAGTGAAGTAAGACTTTCTCACATTACCCCCTTAGGCGTCCTCCCACCATTTCATGCAGTGTCCCCTTGTTCTAGCCACCTTGATAACATGGCAGTTGTTCTCCCCTATAACCTTATGGATGACCCTGAGGCACTTCAATATTTCAGTCATATCACCTTGCTCCCGCCTCTCTTCCAGCATGTACCTGTTGAGGTCACACAATCTTTCCTCATAAGGCTTTTGTGGCATGTGGAACGCCTTGTCCCTTTTCTTGACTGATTGAGCTATTTTCTCCTCTGTTTGTACTTTAGCACTCCGCATAGCCCTGCCTCCCTTACACAATTCAAGTACATTTCCCTTTCCTCATCCTTTTGCATCTGCTTGTATTTTCTGAAGGCCAGCCTCTGGGTAAGGACCTTTTCTGCCAATGCTATGGAGAGCCAAACTGGCTCTTGCCTTCTCTTCCTCCTCGTTTCTCAACCTGACACACTGGTTTGTTATCCCATCTATGGCCTCTTTAATATGCATCCATTTATCCTCAATGTCGCATCCTGATTGCCTCTGCCTGTTCATCCCTATCCTTGGTATTACTCGGTACAGTAAGACACAAGAAGGTATAAGACCATCATGAGTGTCTCCCACTCCTAGTGGATGCCTCAGATGGTGTTTGGAATTGCCCATTTTAGGTGTCTCTCTAGCCTTTTTGGAAGTCAGAGTGGTTCCCTGTCTATACCACCTCTTGGGGGAGCCTGTTCCAGTCATTGGTAGCCCTGATGGTAAAGATATTAGCCCTTTTATAAATGTTTTCATTTTGAATATATAATTTCCTATCATGGAGTCTAAGGTTGGCATTTCTGTTCTTAAATTTAAAATTGCACTACTCAGCTAGGTAGGACCCCATTGTTAAGGATTGTGTTGAGCTACAATGTTTCACTTTGATCTTCTGTCCTCTAGGCTAACCAACCCTGTCTGTTGCAATCTAGTTTCATAGGGTAGATTCCTAAAATGGGGGACCAATTTAGTTGCTCTTCTCTGGACTGACTCAAGTAATTTTTTGTCTTAGATGTATTGTGGACTTTGGAATGATGAATCAAAGTCCAGGTATGGCCTTATGTATGTTCAGTACAGTAGAATTATAAGCAATTGTCTTCTATTACCCAAGGTGTGCTTTATTCTGTTATATAAAGAGTTTGCAGTCTGGACTACTCTCTTGCAATGGTCCCTTGATCTGAGGTTGTCATTCACCATGATACTCAGGTGTCTTTCTTTTAGAGAATAAAAGGTATCAAATCATTTGTTTCTGGATCTTTCTTTTAGAGAGGTTTTTAAACTGTGTTCTCTTTCTGGCAAAGTAAGCCACTTTGAAATCTAATACCCTTGGTTTTGTATGGGTTGCCTGCATCACTGTGTCCAGTTTGAGCCATAACATTTGGTGATCACTGGACCCCAGATAACCTTTCACCTGGAGATCTGAGATTCTGGGTGGGATTCTAGAAGCTTGACACAAGTCACCGCCAAAGGCGACTTGTGCCAAACGCAGATGCGACATGGACCCTGTGCTCTATTTTAAAAGGGGCAGGGTCCTCGCGGCTAAGTCCTGTGACATACAATATGTGGAGGCTACACCAAATGAAAGGCATACCTGAGGGGCATGTCGCAAGTTTCAGCCCCCCCGCAGTGAGCACAAGTGCCCCCCCAAAGTCCCTGCAGGGCAGCTGTGTCCACCAGCCTACGATCCCTGGAACAGTAATATCCCAGCAGGGCAACTTCATCCCCAGGATCTGTCCCCAACCTGAATTTAGCACCGCAAATGGTAAAGAAATAAATAACTCCAGGATCCCTGGTAGTCTAGTGGCCCCCAACCCACCCCACCCAGCAGTGCCAGTCCACCAGCCTTCCTCAGCCGGCGACTGGCACAGCCCACCTCTCACCTCCATGGCCAGCTGTTGACTGAGCTCTGAAGGAGCACTTACTGTATAGATGCACTCAAAAATGAATGAGTATTCATTCATTTCTGAGCACAACTATGCAGTAAGCACTCCTTCAGAACTCAGTCGGTGGCTGGCCGTGGAGGTGAGAGGTGGGCTGTGCCAGCCACTGGCTGGGGATGGGTGGGTGGTGCGAGTGGACTGGCACTTGTGGGTGGGGGGCCACTAGACTACCAGGGAGTATGGGGTGATAATTAATTTAGTGGTTGGCAGCACTACATGGACCTGTGCTTCAGGGTGGAAACCAGATCCTGAGGAGGGGGCACACCAGCTGCTTGAAGCCCTCACCCTGCAGTGAGTTCAAAATGTCTCGTGTCCTTGCTGAAGCTTCAGCCTGGATGGACCAGTCAATGTATGGCATATTAAAATCCCCAAAGAGAAGAACTTCCCCCTTTGCTGCCATATCCTGTATGTTCATGAGCCCAACCTTGTCCATTTTTCTTCCTGAGCTGGAGGCCTGTAGATCAATCCTGTGTGAATAGCTCTTCTGTTGACTGTCTTAAGAGTGACCAACAATTCCTCTACCTGCCCAAGTCTGCTCTGAATTTCAATTGCTCTGATATTTTCTTTGACATACAGCCCCCCCCCTTTTGTCCTCCCTGTCCCTCCTGAAACAGAGCATAACCTGGTACATGTATGTCCCAGCTGTGTTTGTTAGTGTACAACATCTCTGTTGTGACCACTATGTCCAGATCAGCATCCAACATTGCAGCAACCAGGTCTGGGACTTTGCTACCCAGACTGTGACCATTTGTATGCATGATTTTCCATGCCCTGTTGCCACTCTTTCGCTTTATCTTGCACTTGATCCCTTGTTTCCTTCTATCCTTATTTGTTATACCTACAGGTATGCTGCTCCACTTTGCTCACCTTAACCTGAGATATCAGGTGTGTTTGTTGAGAATATTATAGCCTGGCACTGTGTGTTTTGTGTCCTGACCTGTGGTTTAGTGTCTGTAAAAGATGTGACTTCTTGGCTTATTGAGGCATTTGTGGTGCACCCGTGGCCTGCCTGCCACTAGCATCCTTAGGCATTCCACAGACTGCTGGTCCAGATTTGTTCCTTTCCTGGGGGGGGCCTTCTACCAGCAAGAAAGGTTAGCAGCTTAGGAAGGCAGGGCTTCTGAAATGTCACTGATAAAGACATTAAAGAGGATCATGCTTAGTACTGAGCCCCTAGGCACCATGCAGGACATCACGAGTGCTCCAGAGTGGACTCCATTAACAACCACCCTCTGACTCCTGTTGCTTAGTCAACGTCTTACCTAGCTTGTATCTTTCTGACATACTCCAACATTGGCTAGCTTCTTAACAGCAGCGGAAGAGTGTACCAAAATGTGGGGATTCAAAATTACAGAATACCTCAAATGGAACACTGTTCAATTCATTGTCTGACACTTCAGTTACAAAAGTGTGGGGTCTCCAGACCCCCTGGCTTCACCGCCTATGCTTGTTCACCAGTCTTCTGTGTTGAATGGTGGTGAAGGCCTTACTGAAATACAGGTAGGCCACATAGACCGCTCCTACCTGATCCACTACCCTGGTCACCCAGTCAAAGAACTTCATCAGTGTTGTCATGCAAGACCTCTCCACTGCATACGATGTTGCCTTGGATCCTGTAATGCACTGGATACTAAGTATTCCACTATCCTTTCTGTCAGTAGTATTTCCATTACTTTGCCCGCTATCAAAGTCAGACAGTTCTGTATTTTCCTGCCTCCTACTTGTTCCCATATTTGTGAAGTAGGACCACACTGGCCCTCCTCCAGTCCCTCAGAGCCTTCCCTGTTTCTAATGATAAGTTTAACAGAACTGCCAGCGGTGCATCTAGCACCTCTTAGAGCTCCCTCAGTATGCTGGGGAGCAGGGTGTACCCCTTCAGGCCACATTGCCCATTGCCTTGTCTACCTTTAATTGTGCTACTACCTTTAGTACTTTCTCCTCTATAAAAGTACAGTTGTCCTCCTCCCTACCGTTTCTGCACTAGTCCCTTAGTTTTGGACCATCACCTTCCCCTTCTTCTGTAAATACTTAACAAAACTATTCTTGTTTGGTTCTCTTCCTAAAAAAATCCTTCTGGAGCTTTTATCCTTACTATTTCCCCCTTTGGTATTTCTCTTCTTGCTTAGATATCTAAAGAAAGTTATAGCCCCTGCTTTTAATGACTGGACAATATTCACCTTAGTTTGTACTATCACATGCCTGCCTGCCTTCCCTACCTGCCTTTGTTGCTCCTGGTAGGTTTCCCTATCCTCCTCATTCTGTGTCTTGCTGTACTTTCTAAACACAATTTTTATTTGTGCTTTCTTTTTATGTTAAATCTTTAGAGAACCATAGTAGTCGCTTTTTCAGATTTCCCTTGTTAACTTGACCATCCCAGACATATGTTGCCTTTGCAATGACCACCTTTATTTTTGCACAGTTATTCAATTCCTCCCAGATCCTCTACAATGGCCATGGCATCGCTGAGGCATTCTTCCATTTTCCTGAAATTGGCCCTCCTGAAGTCCATGACACTCATCTTAGTGCAGTTCAGTTCCAGCTAGTGGTGAGTGAAGAGAGTGAAATTCACTTCACGGAGTAATCCACGAAATTCCACCCATTTCATGGAGTAAAATGTGAAATTTCACCTAGCGGAGTGGCAAAATTTTCCCTAGCGGTATGGCGAAATTTCACCTTCTGTGGGGACATTTCACCTTCCACGGTGAAATTCTGCTTTTTGTGGTGAAATTTCACCCAAGGAAAGCGAAATTTCACCTAGGTGAAATTCTGCCTAATGCAGAAAAAATTTGAGAATTGCTCCGCCAAGTGAATTTGGCCACTTCGCCAGCACTTTACCAGTGAACCTTAAATTTGCTGCATCTCTAGTTCTAGCCTAGTCTGTATATTAAAGCACACTGAATAGTGATTGCTGAACCCCAGGTTGCCAACCACCGTGACGTCAGCAACATTGTCCATGTTTTGTCAATACTAGATTCAGTACTGCCAGCCCCATGAGTGTGCTCCTTAACTAGTTGCCTGAGCAACAACCCTTGCAGGGAGTCCAAGGTGTCCCTACTTCAGAATGTTGCAGCAGCTGTTAGTCTCCAGGAGAGGTGGGTAATGTCTGGTGATGGTGTAACAAGAATGGCTAGTTTTGTGGGAGTGGAGTGCAGGTGGAATAATGTATGTTGACTTGGATGAGTTTGTGTGATATTAGACTGTCTAAATGTGGACGATGGGGCAAATATATTTTGGTGAGTGTTAGATGAAGATGACTACCATCATGGGCTGTTGATCGATGGGTCTCGTGTTAGCAAGGGGTGTGGGAATGTGACACCTTGTTGCATGTAAGTGAATATGCTCCAGTGTGTAGGTGCATGGAGTACCTAAGGGCAGAAGTAAGACAACTCAGAAAGGAGCTGTTGAGGATGGAGTGGAGAGAAAGACAGAGGGGAGGTGCACAAGGGAGCAAGGGTCACAGGACTTGGAATGGAAGCAGGAGGATCACCCCACCACTGCTTGCTTTATGACAGTAGTAGATATGCAGGAAACACATACTACATTAGTACTGGTGATTACTCTTTAATACTCACTACAATTAGTAATCAAAGCTAGTCTGATAACCTACGCCTAAAGGATAATTCCAAAACACCAATAGAGGCATGAGTAGTATGGGTGCATACTAATTGACAAAATGATTGATGGGTTTTTAATGACCCCCCCCAGAAATGATGTAGCCCCCACTCCACATCACTTCCTCTTCCGGCTGTGCAGGATATGATGTAGCCCCAACCCACATCACTTCTGCTTCTGGCTGCACAGGATATGATGCAGCCCCACCCTGTGTGCTAATGATGCAGTTCTGGCTGCACCAGATGTTATGTAGCATTCCCACCCTGGATATAATGCACCCCCTTTTCTGGCATGGGATTATGATGTGCTTATGGGTTGGGCAAATTTGGGCTTGTTCAGGCTTGTCAAGGCATGTCAGAGGGTCCAAACCAGACTTGATGTTGCTAAAGCTACACACCATTGAGCATCCAAAGTCTCCCTGTGCCATGTTTTGCTGATATGTGTGGAGAGTCCCTGAGGAGAGCAGCAATGATAACAATGATTCAACCACAGGGTGTGATAATATGATGGATGAACCTAGCCAATGTTATCCTACACCTTCGGCTAGAGTCACATCAGAGGGGGTCAATTTGGTGGACTCTGGTATGCCCGATTTTGATAGAACAATTCATGAACCTCCATTTGCAAGACACTTATGAGTTTGTTAATACAGATGAGCAGCGGGAAGAGTCAGATGTTCTAGACGCTGATTGACCACCCATCACAGATAAGACATAGCTGTATATACGGCCCTGAGGAAGGGCACTGGGAGTGTGTTTTTCCTGAATTCTGTGAGAGATTGCGCCCTTGATGGATCATGCTACTAGTGGAATCTACAGTGTGGAAGCTTGGGTGCACAGCATCCTATTTTGCTACAATACAAGCTGTTAATGATGCGATGACAGAATTTAAAGCATTGCCAAGTATTGCTAAAGGTCTTGATGAACTGTATGACCAGTTGAGTATAACACTACAGAAGGCTGAAGAAGCCGTTTCTTCAGGAAGTCGTAAAAAAATATTTTAAAAGCTCTCTGCAAAAAGGAAGCCCTGTGCCCTATTACATGTACTTGTATGATATTGGGAGTTCTGATGAGGAACACATAGCTACGTGGTGAGAGCCATTAAGATGGGTAACCTGTGGGGAAGCCACCAAAGAAACTTTGAAAAGCAGAAAATGAAAAATATTTTACAAACATTGATAACCATGCAAATTCCAGACTATGCTACTCACCACCAATGCAGTCCCATAAATGGTGATAAACTTTGGTTTATCCAGATTTTGATGAATTACATTAAAAAAAGACTCATGTTGGTGTGAAATAATGAAAATGGCTGTGTGCATAAACAGTAAGGTGCTAGGAACCATTCAAAATGTGCTGCCACTAATATTTGAAAAACAGAGGTCTATTTCTTAGGCTCGTGTATTAGTAACTATGGCCTACACCATTGAGATCTGCTGTTCTATTTTAAAATGTCAAAGACAGCAAGATGTTAGAGACGTGGATGAATTTACATCAGATTTTCTTGTAACACAGCAAAACAAAGCCTGTCTTTTCTTATGTTTTATAGTATCATATAGTGTCATTTTAGCACAGCTACTAGCGCATGTTTTGTGGTGTTATATAATGTATGTGTACAATGTGTGGGCTTTCATAATAAAAATATTAAGACTGGAAAAACTGCATGTCTTAGTTGTTCTGTGTAACAAAAATCATGGTTTAGAAATCCTTGAAAAAAATTTACTATGATCCTCTTTCGCCTGGTAGCATAGGAGGCGTTCAAAGACTACATGATGCTGCAAAACAAGAGAAAAGGTTTACTCGCACACAAGTATCACACTGGCTGGCATTACAAGATGCCTACACTATGCACAAGTTTGCAAGGAAACAATTTCTTAGAAACAGGGTAGTTAACATTCATGCACAATGGCAAGCTGATTTGGTGGAGATGAGTAGCCTTTTCAAAGAAAATGATGGATTCTGGTTTATTCTGACAGTTATTGATGTTCTGTCAAAATATGCATGGACTAAAGTGTTAAAAAAATAAATGAGGAACAGAAGTGACAGAGGCTTTCAAAATGATACTATGAGAGGGCCGCAAGCCTGAAAAATTACAAACAGATGAAGGGACTGAATTTCTTAATGCTAAATTTCAATTATTTCTAAAAGCACAAAGTATACATCATTTTACAATATTAAATAATGTTAAGGCATGCATTGTGGAAAGATTTAACTGTACATTGAAAACAAAAATGTGGAGATATTTTACAGCATTTAATACGTATAGGTATATAGATGTCCTACAATCTTTAAAAAGGTCCTATAATTATAATCATCACCGGTCCATCAAAATGAGACCTGTCCATGTAACAAATAACATTTTTTTAATTGGTTGGAAAAATCTATATAAAGATCTTGTACCAAAAGTGAAAAGACCTTTCAAATTTCATGTGGGTGATCACGTGCATGTTTCTAGAGTTAAGAAAACATTTGTAAAAGGTTATGAACAAAACTTCACCAGTGAGATATTCATTATTTATTTTTTATTTATTTTTATTTATTGAAGTAATCAGTTTACAACCTTTGAGTCAGAGACTCATTTACAAAGGTACCTTGTCATGGGGGTTGGGGAGACAACAATAAGTGCGGTTATAGACAGAGGTTACATACAGGTGAGAATACATACATACGTTGAGGTACACGATCATTATATACACACAAATTTCTGAATGCATACCAAAGCCTATACCCGTGTACAAATTAAAAGATTATGATGGTGATGAAATAAGAGGTACATTTTAAGAACAAGAACTGGTAAAAGTTGCAGACACAACAAACCGTGTATACAGGGTGGAGAAAATAGTCTCACAGAAAACACAAGGGAAGAAAAAAATTGTTTCAGTGAAATGGCTTGGCTGGCCATCAACATTTAACTGTTGGATAGAATCCAAACAGCTGAGAGATTTAAAATTATAAAGATGCATTCATGTTTTGCATGATGACAGTTGCATGAAGATGTTAGTGGTAAAACAATGTCTGAGAATGGTTTTTATATCTCATTGCCCAGCAATGCCTCTTTTGAAATGTTTCCCAACAACACTATATCGGATTATACTGTGAAACTAGCAAAACCTATCAATTTAGTGTGTTTATGGTAAATTGGTCTGTCAGAAATACAGTACTCAAGGACATGGGACAATATTACATCACACAATGGGAAATTTTATGCAGATGAAACTTCTATGCCAATATTAACATTATCGATTCCCAGAGGTTAACAAAATGTTGAAGACATCACAGCAGCCATCAACGAGACACTGGAAAGCACACAGCTAGAAATGTGGCTAGAATATGACAGTTGGGTCCAGAAAATAAAATTCCACAACATTAGTGGTAGATCATTCATAGCTTGCAATAATCTCGCTTGTATTTGGGGGTTACCACCTGGTATCCCACAACTGCAGTCAAGCATCGTACCATATTGTGCAGACATTAGTGGTGGTTTTATACACTTTTTGTATATTCAGATATTGTTGAGCAACAAAGAGTCAGAGACAGCCTTGTTCCCCTACTCCTTTGTGTGGAAATATCTGGTAAGAATAATGACATCATTACCATCCGCTATGATAAGACAGATTATATACCAATCGGCAAACATCAGTTTGACACTATAACTACCATAATAAAGAATGATCTAAACAAAAATGTGTTATTCTTGTTTGGCAAAGTGATCGTGAAGCTTCATTTTCACCCTGTTAAAGGAGCCTTCTGAATGCCTACAGTGTCACAGAGGTTGTACAGCGACCCTAGCCTTTATGTGGCCTAGTACAAAGCACAGGCTGGTCATGGCTTGTCTGGTTTTCATGGAGCCCCTGTTATGTATGGTGCTGGCATAGGTGACATATTTAGAGACTTATTTAGAAAAGCTGTTCCACTATTACAAAAAGGTTTCCAGATAGTGAAACCCCACCTTAAATCAGCAGCTAAAAATATTGTAAAAGATGTAGTGGGGAATGTTGTGAGTTCCTTTACAACACATGATCCAGAGAAGCCACAAGATGGGGCAGGAATGGTTGCTTACAAGAGAACCAATACAAAAAAGAGGATGGTCCTCTTAGGGACCTGTGAAAGCACTATTAAAAGGCTGCATGTTCAAAAGAATAGAACAGTTGTGAAACATAAGTGCCAGGAGAGAAAACATCGTAAAACCAACAGACAAAGGGACTTATTTTAAGCCATGTCTCTGGTACACTGCATGTCTCCAAGAATGTGGAAAATCAGAACTAGACCTCTTCATGTTACCACCTACCCAAACCAGTACAGAGAAAAACCTTTGTCAAAATCCCACCCTTGTCGGCTATAAGTGGTAGCGCATCACTGGAGTTTTATGTGGCGGGTAATGCTGACGACCACATTGACCTAAACAACACCTTGTTATACCTTTTGTGCAAGATCACTAAGGTTGATGGTAGTGACGTTGATGATCAGGCTAGAGTGAGCTTAATTAACTACCCTTTAGCAACAGTCTTTAGCCAAGTAGATATAGTGGTGGGCGAATGTCTAATTAGCTAAAGTAATAAGTTACCTCTACAGAGCAATTATTGAATCACTGCTCAATTAAAGTGAAGACACCCTGTCATTTTTCATCTGGATTATTTTATAAAGACAAGCCAGGACAGCATGACAATACAGTTCTTAATGGACCCAATGAGGGCTTTTAAAAGCAAGCAGCTTTTACAGCAGGCAGAAGCATGGTAGAATTGGCTAGACCAATTCACGCAGACCTTTTTTTCCAGGAAAAATTACTCTTGAATGGAGTGCATGTTAAAATTAAACTTGTTCGTAACAAGAATGAATTTTGTTTTATAAGCGGTGATGCCGATGAAAAATATAAATTACAAATTAAGGCTGAATCTATATATGTAAAAGGGGTAAAGATTTCACCAGCTGTACGTATTGGTCATGCTCAGGCTTTACAGTCTGCTAATGTAAAGTACCCTATTGATCTTGTTAGCATAAAAGTGTTCAGTATAGCTGGTGGGAGCCGTGTATGTAACCAAGATAATCTGTTTCTGGGTCAGATACCTAAATTATTGGTGATGGGCTTTGTAGATAATGATGCTTTCAGTAGAGTGTACAATAAAACTCATTGAATTTTAAACATTTTAACATTAACTTTATAGCCCTCTGTGTAGATGGTGAACAAGTCCCTACTAAACCACTGAAACCTAACTTTATAAGTGGTAATGCTGTCAGAGAATATAGCAGTCTGATCCATGCGAGTGGAAAACATATGAGACAACCCTCTGCTGATAGACGTGTAGGTTTTTGTCAGAGGTACACACTTTTTTTGCTTTTGATCTAAGTCCTGACCAAGACTGTAGTGACCATTATTCACTGATCTGCTCAGGCAACCTGAGAGCTGAAATACGGTTTGCTGACCCACTGCCAGCTACAGTGAATAAGGTGGTGCATGCGGATTTTGTTAATATTGTGGAGATTAATCAAGGACGAAATGTTGTGTTTGACTTCAATTAAACATGAATTCTCAACAACTGGACACATTTCTCCACACCAATCCTTTTACCAGAAATAGCTTTTTGGGGGTCTTTGCAAGTGATCAGCTACCTTCAGAGAGACTTACATGCATGCCAGCCTCTTTAGTTGTGAATACACAGCCCCCCGTCTATGCCTGGTGAACACTGGTTAACTATTTATTTACCTAACCATACCACTGGGGAATTTTTTGACTCTTATGGATTTCCTCCAGACTTTACATTTTTTCCACCATCATTTGTTACGTTTTTCAGAAAAATGGGAGAAACACTGTTTAACCCTAAACAGGTTCAAGATGTAACATCTATGACCTGCGGCCACCATTGTATATTTTTCTTACATCATAGATGCAAAGGTGTATCCATTAATGATGTGATTAGGCTGTATTCTGATAATTTAATAATGAATGATCAAAAAGCTTTTATAAATTTGTTAAGCAATGCAGAATTGTTAAAAGGCTGAAACCTTCTTTTTCTGTCAGCCCGCAGTCAGTAATTTCATGTTATGATTATAACCAGCAATATTACTGTTGGTAGATCTGCAAACAATGCATGCTGTATTTTCTAGACAGCATTGTATTTTGCTTTTATAGTGTATAATTAATAAATGTGCTGTTGTGTGGAGACAAACACAGCCATTGGCAAATTGCAATAGAGTGTTTGTTTATTTTTACAATATGATAACAAAATAAAAGGCAGCATATAGTTTAATAAAATGTACAAAAACTCAATTAGGAAAACTGTGTAGGACATAGCATAGGCATTAAAACATCAACCATGGTAGTTTTTTGAAAGGGGGTTTTCTTATCCTTGTCACATGTAATGCTGTGTGGGATTTAGATGCTAGTGTTGTAGAAGTATCTCAGAACCTCCGACATCTGTTTTTTAGAACTCTGAATCAAATGCCTGTTTTGTATGTTAGGTACCACTGAGTCAGGAGCATTAATTTCTGCTACAGCATTGGTAAATTTATCCCACCCCCTAGTTTTTTAGCATCAGTTGTATATCTTTGCGAAGTAACAGCTCTAAGTCATATATGTGAGACCCTTTAATGGGTACACCATGATGTATAAATTCACCACAATCATTCCAATCTGTAACAATAGCACTAGTTTATTTAACAATATTTCAGTGTTTTTTCAGGCATGTACAGAAATACCATATACTATGTCACTGTTTATGTCATCAGTGCCAGATAGCAGTGTGTTAGCTAGCGTGGTGTCAGACAATGACAAGTTTGCAACATCTTTTTCACCCTGGTGTACAACTGTGAGATAGCATTGTAGCACATTCCCATATATTTTAGCCTTCTCATATTCAGAAAGGTCAGTCCTTTGAAGAATGGCCTACATCTCAGCATCCAGCTGTTGTTCCACACTCTTTCTTGGTAGTTCTTCAGGGGGTGGATGACCTCTTAGCATGTCCAGCTGATGTTTAGGTACCAAACACATTTTTTGTGCATAATCCATGCCTGTCTCAGATGCTTGATAGAAGGCTGGTTAAAACTGGTATAGCTACATTGAGCAAGATGCCTATAAAACCCCCAGACTGTGTTACAAGATGTTTTTTTATGTTTAACAGACAGCTTTTTATTACTTAATATTTTAACAATGTTGTGCCTCCTCTTTAGCTTCCTATATCTGGTGAGTTGTTTGAGGTATATTCCCTTTAATAAAATTGAGTGCCACCTCAGCAATTGCTGCTATTAAATCATCAGAGGCTGAACAGAGAATAGCTTTTCGCTGTCGTGGTGGCCCCTTCACCAGCAGCTTAAGCACTGCAAGGCTTCTTTTCAGACGTACAGACATGTCACAGTACTATGACCATCTGGTTACAATGAACAATTGAGGCATCTCTTATTTTCATGGGGCATTTTTTTTCAAGATGTATGCAATAGGTAAACCAGGTGGAAACAAACCAGACCTTGAGTGGTATGATTCAGTTGCAGTGGCTTTTAAATCCACCAGAAGATAACCATAGGCCTCGCGAGTAGCATCTTCAAAGACCTCTTCAAAAAATGTGGTCTTTCCAGGATACATCTGGTGGGCCAGTATACTAAACTATAGCTTATCTCTGGGATTTTTAAATAAAACTATATAATTTGCATTTAAATTTATGGTCCTGCTTTTTTTTTACCGTGGGCAAACAGATTTTGTGTGACATACAGGATACTAACATTTCTGTGATGGCAGTACTGGGTGAACCATTTTTGAATTTCACAGTTTTCAGATGCTGCTTCTATTAAGTCATCTACAATTAAGATTCTTTTTGAGGTGGTACTAGTTCATCATCTTGTAGAGTACTAGGAATACCTTCTATAAATCTCAGCTGAAGAAATTTACTATGTAATTCTGTATACAAAGGTTGCCAACAGCTATAACACCGGTTAATATTTTCTGGAAATCTTGTTAAAGCACTGAGACCCACTTCCAACATGCTTTTAATAAAATAACTTTTTCCCACAGTTTGATGATTCAGCCAAAATACAGGAAAAAAGGTGCTTCAAACGTATATCCACACCCATACCCATATCAGAAGCCATAAGGCAATGTTTTAAACTCCTCAGTCAAAGCCCTTTTGTTGTAGACAACCCTGAAGGTTTTATTTTCTGGCCTGTTTTCAATAGTGATGCTCTTTTTGTTTCTCACAATTTTTTTCAGTCCAATAGTAACTGATTGTACCCCAACACCTTCATCCGCACCACCGTCCTTCGCAAAATGCTGTACTAGTGATTTGAGACAGCTGTAGTTATCCTTTTCACTGTCAGCCATGTTTAGTGTTATACCTTTTGCCTTCACGCAAATTTTACCATTGGTCAGTTTGTAGCCATAGGTTTTAGGACCACCAGACATAAACTCCACAATGTGTTCACCATGTGGTAGTTCACTGGTCAGATCATCCAAATAGCCACCCAGCGGTGGATCCCAGTCACCAGGTCTGCTGGCAAATATGACCGAGTCTGTATCATGGTATAAACAGCGGTCCTGCAGGCTTTCAAGTAAACTGTACAATTTAAGTTGAGCATAAGCTGTGGTAAAGGCAGCAATAACAGCATTAATGTTGGTAGAGTTTGCTTAGTGATTTTCAGTATATTTCCATTGTACTGCGAATGTATCATCATTGATGAAATACAGACCAGATACATGGTAGCGATCCATGAAAAGGTACTGAAAGAGTTCTTCAGCATCCTTGACAAGGGCTGTGTTCATCAAGTTGGATCGCTGGCCACATTTTCCCCACAAAAAATTCAAGAACAGCTTTGAAATCTGTCTTTGTGCTGGGTTATTTGCAATATTTTCTGCTTCCAAAACAACACCTTCATTAACATAGTACTGCCTGATGTCAAGTCAAGTTTATTGTTCGGCTATAAAACCATTACAATATTTTAAAAGAAATACTTACATTCAATACCAATACAAATGCATATTACTTACAATTGTTACAAAACAGCACTAAATTTCTTTGGCCATAAATTACATTCCACATATATTTGAATTTAGCATCACTGTTCATACTATGAATTCTAAATAAGAGGATACTAAAATTTAAAAACTATTCTTAGTTCTTGTTTCCTGGTGGAGGCTCAAAATATCTACTAAAATACGTCCCTCCTTCTGAATCATTTATCTGTTATGTACCTAGTGATATAGGATTTCTGTATCCATAAAAACTCTCTAGCCATAATTCTCTTTTTAGTTATTTAAAGATATCTATTTAATAGTCCACAAGGCCCTCATGGAAAGGGGGGGGTAATCAAGATCTAGGTCATAGCACACAACCTAGACACGGCACTTCTGCATCAACTACTATCCCCTATTTGAATCAATAGACCTCAGCTGTTAGAGCCACAGTGATCCTACTTGTGCCACTAGTTAGTTTGCCATTTAGGGGTTTAAAGGAACACCCCCTAGCGTTAGCTATCCTGTGCTCCACTAAATGAACCTCATTTAAGGCATTAACTCTCATCTGTTGAGCATCCTAGGATCAAATATTGGGCCCAGTTGCCAGGTCCAAATCCTCCCAACAGGTCTTGTCATCCTATGCAGACCTCTACTTCAGTATCGGCTAAGGGCCCTATCTTTGAACCACACAACGTCCCAATCCTGGACCAACAGGGCCATTTTTGTAAGAATGACACAATAATAATGTTAGCATCCAGGGAATTTCACTCGACATACCAAAGCTAAAATACAACTTCTAGCAATTGATTTTACTTGACCTCAGTATCCTCAAACACTTATTATTTAAATATAGAGTTACCATTAGAGGTACTCAAATTGGAATATAATTAAACTACCTTAATCAAGTCGTAATTAAGCTATCAAAATTAAATAAAAAAATTAGCAAAAACATTTACACAAGAACTACATTTTAAGCCAATTATACTAATGGACAAAATGGCCACTCTACTATACATTATTAAAATAAACATTCCGAACTCCATACTTTCAAGAGACCATGGATTAATATATCTATTAGAAGCTTCAACTATTTCAGGAATCCAAAATTTGTTTAGCCCCATAAATCTCAGGTTTAAATATTTTGTACCATGTCTTTGTCATTTGCACTGGCGGCCGCTGCACAGCCAGGAGACCTGAATTAGTGCTTAATATATATTAAAAAGAATCCATGACTCCAAACATTTTTCCATTCAGCACCACCAATTGGCTCCATAACCAGGAGTCCAGGTATATACTGCTGCTCTATAAGTTTCTACACATATTTAAATAAGCCATATTTTTTCCTCTGGTATTAAAGAAAGCTAAATATTTAAACATTTCTCAAGCAGTGTGCAGTCAATTTATGTTGCTTTATTAACTCAACTGAGGACACAGTTTAACTCCCATGCATGGACAAAAATTGAGAATACCTTTAGAGAGGGAACTTGCCCTATGGCCAGTTACTGCAGCTCACCAAAACAACATCTTTACAGAATAAACATCTCTTTTCCTCTTGGTCTAAGAGACCAAATGTCAGAAAGTTTCAGTAGAATCTCCCACAATTCCCAGTATTTGACATCTGGCACCCCTCATAGGTCTCTAAGAACTGGCGCTATTGAGTTTCACAAATCTGCCTGATGTATGCTTTATGTTCTAAATCAGAAGTACACCAGTTTGGATACCCTGAAGCTTCCTGTTTCCCCCTGAGGTGTAATTTAATATAGTCTGTAAAAGAGTGTCTGACATGTCTCGGTAGTGCCAGACTTCATACACCTTGGTCACCTTATAACCTTTCTCTAAAGCCAGCTTTAGCTCTTCAGTACACCATGTGCCCTCCAAAGATGGTTGTTCATCTGAATGAGTACATGGTTGTCTGTTGAACTATCTCGGCACATGTGCGACACAGTGTAAACACCAGCTTTCCACCTATCCTGCTGGGCAGAACGGGCAGAAAGAGACCATGGGGTGGATACATTTTAGCCTTTATAAGCCCTAAATATTGTCTGAGATCCTTGAAATTGTTATATATAACCACTGGGTGCCCTATGGGGTATGTCTTGGTCTTGATCACATAGTGATACAAACTGGTAAAATCATAATAATGGATTTTCTCATCAGGCTGTGCGCTGTAATATAAATGCAGAGCATTTGTGTGCCCTCCATAAAGTGATTCACAGGGATCCATTGGCTATGGAAAATCAGCTGCTTTCAAAAAGGCCTGCAGCTGAGGATTCTCACACACCAGCTGTTTCCATTCATGCTCCCACATAACCCTTGCATTCATACCCTTTTCACGTCTGAGAAAGTTTAATTTCTTGATAGTCATGTAATACAGGTGTTTGTCGGTTGTGCCAAGCATTGGGTTAAATAAATCTTCAAAGAAACACACCCTGCAGCCATGATAAAAGCAAACTAAAAACTCAAATGTTGTAGGGACACCGTCTATTGCAGCATAACCATCGAGAATGTAATTACATAAGTGCGCTTCACCACCATTCAAAGCATGCTGTATGGAAATATTTTCTTGTTTATTTATGAACATAAGCCACTGTATGGCAGTTGTGGAGTAACCCTTGCACTGGCGGTGATAGTTGTCAGAGGGTATAATCCCTATGGTGTCTGGCTCTAAAAATTTGAATCAATACATGGCCATAAATACTGATGCTATAGTGATGTACTGAAAGGGGTCAATCTGCCCCCTCTCCTCTGCAATGTCTTGAAACATTTCTTCTACACCATCTTGAAACATTTCACGTGCCTGTTTTAGAATCTCTACGTCTGACTTGTAGTAGCAGTGTGATTCCTTTTTAAAATGAAATATATCTTTTTTTATACAGTTCATACCACTCCAAAAACTGTATTATTTTTCATCTGCCATCACTTAATCTATACCATAATATTTGGAGCCAGGCATAGGCCCTACATAATTTTGAATTTCTGGTGTGTTACAAAGGTGTGGAAAGAACCCCTTTACTCCATCAAAGCCCATCACATGTGGCATAGCAGTTAGTCTCATAGGTAGGAAATTTAAGCTGGCAATAAAATGGATTTTTAACTGTTACAGTTAGAGATCAGTTTACTTCCCGGAGTCAGTAACTCCACCTCAATTGTCTCATTTACAAGCTGGTTTAAGATGAAGTGACTGTCATACCCCTGTGCATTATAAGCTATAAAGGTGTACCCCTTAAACCCTATTTGGATAAACTTTTTTACAAACTGTGCAACACAGTCAGTGCCTTCAAATTCCCAACCCGTGACCTACTTCAATGGCATAGATATAATTAGGAATATGTCTAGAGTCACCAGCACTGACATCTTGCATGCATTCAAAATCACAAAATATATAGCTGCTTGAACATGGCGGTGTCTTTAATGGTTGAATATAGCATAAGTGGGGTTCAAAAGGGTGTACATCTGTAAGACAGTTATGACATTTTGGCCAAAAACAAAGATGTACATCCTCCTTAGGTTTGCCACATGATTTGCATAATTTAGTTAAATGACAATCGGGGAATGTCCATTTATGCTGTCTGTAATAATCTGGAGCTACAGTGTTTATTGTAGTCAGGGCACTGTACCACCTCACTTTGCACTTCACTGCAGCCAAAGGATCTGCATGCATGGCACATGTTAGGGCATGTGTGTGAACCTTTGTGTGCAAAAAGGGCATGACAATGCTCACACACATTTCTGGCACCAAAAGAGCCTTTGAGATTTTTTAATACCATAATAATGGTTTTCGTGTAAAAGTATAAAAACAGGATTAGCCTGTTTATTAGGAGAACTCACAAACTTCTGCCATGCACCAGCTTAGTTCATAAAGTGAACAAAGGTAGTCACATTTAGCTCTGTCTCAGATAGGTGTATGTGATGCAAATCTATAAGTGTGTGTTCTGAAAAGCCTACCCCGTTGTGTAAATCTTTAGCTTTTGCTAATATCTGCTGATCAACCAATTGCTTGTTTAGCAAAGCAGTTAAACTAGCAGCAAAGCATGATGTTACTTTGAGTTACAATACTGACTAGGCGTCTTGCTTTTTGCTTTACAATGTGGCTAGATAAGATGTTTCTGACGTCTCTGGAAACACCCCCACGCACATTTTCCACAGCTGTCACAACCAGCATTAATGTCTCATTAGCACACACCACCATCTTGCTGTTTAATAAATTGGCAATATGTTCTAAAAATTAATCTTCATTTAATTCATTGGGGTTCTGATGTAATGAGCACACAGGGTCATTTAAGCTATCACAACTCAGGTGTAGCAGTACAAAATCATTACTACCCAAAGTGGGCCTTATTCTTTCCAACAACTGTTGCACAGCTTTGTGGACTGCAGAATAGTATTGGTCTATGGATGTTATTTGGTCTAGGTTAGCAAAACAAAACTGCTGGTGATACTCAGTACCTTTAAAATTATTTCTGGGTACTTCATATTCATTTATTAATTCTAAGTACACAGGTTCTGGTATATCATCGTCCCTCACCTGCAGGACCCCCTGGCTACACATGTCTTCTTCTACTTCTTCACGGTATGGGGTACCACCACCCCCTATCTGCATGTGTTCGGGTGTGCTGTTTTGAGAAGGCCCCATACATTCCTCACAGCCTGATAGATCCATACACACATCAGAATGATCAATTATGCTGTTTTGAGAAGGTCCCATACATTCCTCACTGTCTGTCAGATCCCTACAAATATCAGAATTATCACTCTGCACACATTCACAGTTTTCACTCATACAACATGCAGTTTCACAGCCACTATTTTCTTGGCACTCAGGAGACCACTGGCTTGATAAACACACAGGACAATCATGCAAACAAACACAACATGATGTGAAAGACCCTGATTTCCCATGGTTGTGCTGTTGTGGCTTGTGTCTGTGCCAATGACTCTGCTGTTTTTTTATTCTGCTACGGACGACCAATATTTTTTTAGCCCTTCTAATTCTACTACTAATATACTGGCTCATTATATTACATCTGGTGTTTCTGATGACCTGCCCTTGTTGAATAACTCTATTAATAATTTTATTACACTCATTTTGAATAGTACACATTTTTACACCACCCACAGCTAAGTATCGAATTAGTTTCCTAGTACCCAAAATTTTTGGTATACCAGTCACAGCTAACATAATTATTTACAATTTTAAAATTCACTTTATGACTTTGATTCTGCAAGGCTGACCACATTAATTGCATTATTAGAAATGTCAAATATTAGATTGCAATCAGCAGGTATCTGTACATGTGAAGAGACTGTCACAGGTATACCAAAAGGTTCTAAATTGTAACTATATGTATACACAAGTGTACCACTAGCTGGGCCTTTAACGTGTGGTGACGCTTTTTCAGAAATCAATGTTCCAGGCGTGATTATAGTGTTGACCTTACTCACACACATAGCTGATGATTTACTGCATAGCAGCTCTGCAGTTACATAATCAGTGGCACAGTTTAATGTAACAGGTGTTTGTGTTGGTTTATTATTATGTTTGCAGCGCCTCTTACCCCCAATCCCTATATGGCAACGGTGTCCACATTTTGCACATTTGTTGGTAGAAGGTGGATGGCCAGTCCTTAAAGACACACAAGGCAGGACTGAAGAAAGTTTCAGAATGTCATTATTCTTTTGGACTGCGCCGTGGTTGCAGGTACCTTGTTTGGAGTTGGTCCGGTTTTGTTAATAGGGCTCTTTTTCTGTCTGGATAGCCTTGAATGTTTGTGATGACTTCTTGCAGACTTTTGAAATACAGCTTCTATATAATTAAAATCTATATCATCTAGTAACAAAAAATTATAAATATATCAACAATATACATCATATTGGCTACATCCTGGATACAAACATGCAGTATGCCAGCATATTAAATAGTTTGTTACAATGAACCACACAGAATTAAAAACTATAAAATCAGAAAAGCTATGTGGTTTAAACACATTGCCATGCCCAAACTTCTTAACAGATATTGTACAAACATATGGCTTTATATTACAATTTTTGTTACAAGAAAGCATGCTAAATTTACAAAAAAGAGAATATTTGCAAATACTATCACTTCTGCCCCTTATTAATCTGTAGCACTGTAAAAATAAATTATTTTTCAGTTACTGCACAACACTATTAAAAACTTTAACATGCCCCCACTGTTTTGTCCTCATTAATTGATGTTGTTTTATTTTCATATGTGGACTCCGCCTGACCAGTTTCTGTTAAAAAATCTAAACGGTATATATGTCACCACTAACCAGATAGTGTTTCCCAAGCATACTGTGTGTAGTCAAACATCTATTACTTCTTTACACATTTAAGAGCTGTATTTAGCTAGTTTTAAACTTTAGCAGATTTTTTCATCGATCTAGAAAGTGTAGGTGGCAATAAATCAGTTTGCTAGAGGATTTAGAACTATGTACTGCATATACATTGATAGGAACAAAGGAGCAAAATGTATATTAACAAACATTTATATTATTGCTAACCTTGCAGCTGTCAATGAATTAAACTATGGCTCATGGTACTGTACAGTGGCTACAACAATCTCAGATAAATTACTATACAACACACCAGAATGTAAGCAACATAGGCAGAAAATCCACTTAAGTGAATGTTCTCATGCAGCACAATTATAATATGTCAAGACAGAGACACCATGATGTTGTCTGGACATGTCCACATCTTAAAACATTGATGCATTTAACTGGAAATACCATATGATGTAATATGAGTGCCTGCAGTAGAGGTGCTTTGTACACACAGGGTCAACAAACCAGAATTAGGAAAACTTGTAGTATTATAAGCATGATTTTAAGCAATCAAAATATTAAAAACAATTAAAAAGTGCACTCACCAACATCTTCTTGTGGGCCTTCTGATTCTAGAACAAGATCATGAAAGCCATTCTGAGAAAACTGTTTTGCAAAACAATTTGCCATTTTAATGTCAAGATAACAGTACTTCACAAGCTACAACTTCGAAAAAGCTTAGCAAAGGTGGCCTTAAAGTGGTAGAGATTGGTGCAGTCTAAAGCATATGATCCAAAGGGCTGTGACATGCCCCAAGCATTGTACAGATTGAGAGCATGTGTAACAGACCAGTGATGACCAAAAAACTCACTGATTAGTAATCAATACATTTAAATACAAAGAGGTAGTGGGAGCGGATGGTGAGTGGCTTAGCTAATATGATGCTTTCATGCTTAAATGTTATTTTCTATAGATTAGAAACTTTATTTTACATGTCAAATAATAATTTAATTTAAACCTTGCTATATAGCAATACAAATGTTTAGTTTCAGCTGACTAGGAGAGCTGATTTCTGGAGCTGCTTTAAGAGTCACTCTCTTGAAAGTTAGTATACTGTATGTGGTTGCAACAAAAAAGTCAGTTAAATACGTTTGCCACTCATTTTGTCAGTGTATTTTGATCATATTTAACATGCCATGTGTGTGTGTGTGTGTGTGTGTGTGTGTGTGTGATTAAGTCACTACAGCAAGGAATTCATTGTTTAACCCTTTTCAATTTGTTTTAAAGCCAGAAGAATGTGACTAGATTTAAGGGTTTATATTACACCAATAAAAAGCCTTTTTATTTTATTGCTCTTTCTGTATACTTGATAACTCCATAGTATGTTTAGTCAACATAACCCCTAGCTGCTGTAACAGATGTCTGTTCTTTATTCTTTAATATTACTCTTTTTTAAAAGGGTATGGAGTAAACACTGTGGGTCTCACACAAATGGTGCTAAATCACTGACTAAAACTATATATTACAGGCTTCATCTCTGTTAAGCATTTTCTTAAATGTTCCCAAGTTTATCAATCAACTTTAATGCTTTAATGTTAAAATAGGTATTTTGTTTTTTTGGTGGACCTTCTGTGATTCTACATTTTAAAAACAATAGTAACAAACAAAAGTTAAAAAATTAGGTATTCAGCTATTGAGCCGTAAATAAATAGCATTTTCAAACACTTTCTCAGGCATATCAATCTGCTTTAACATTTTAAGGTTAGAAAAGGTATTTTGTTTTTTGGTGGCACCTTCTGTGACTGTCCATTTTAGAAGAATGGTAACAGACAAAAGTTAAAACATTAGGGGCCAGATATTCAAAACTGTGCTCCGGGGCTAAGTTAGCACTGCCCAGCAGGCAAACATAGCCCAGAGCAAAACCAGCTGAATATAGCAAGCAAAGGAAGCCGGGCAAACAGGGCCAGGAGTGCAGGGCAAAAACAGCCCAGGAATAAGACAGCAATGAATATAACAAACAAGACAGCACTGAATATAGCACCCAGGCAGGCAGTGCAGACACACAATGGAACAGAGTGTAGAGGTGAGACAGCCTGACCCTGGGACACATGTAATGAAACACAGCCTGGAATGAGGACCCAGGTGCTGACTGCAGTGAACAGCCCAATACATGACACTTAAGCATGTCAATGGCAAGCAACAACCAGGATCCATGTGGAAGAACCAAGGAAGAGTACATACCAAGTGAAACCCCTCACCCAAGAATGACACAGAACACAGTAAACTGTAGTAACTGGAATGTATTGGGTAACAAATGAAAGGTAAAGCAACAGGAACAGTACAGTGAAGCAAATTGGACACACAACAGTGCCAATGCAAAACACTATCAAAAACCAAAACCCAAATGTGTACTACCAACACTACAACTACCACCCGAAGAACCGCCCCAAAACAAAGAAAACTAACTGTACAAGCACAACAAACAGAAATACTAAGATCCCCCAAACACATCACAGAACATCATCATCATTATGAGGACCATTACGTGAATGACATGTATTGAAATAACCTACACTGCGGCGTGCAAAACATATGTACATAATGCACAGAATGGCAATGGAGAAGGGGGGAAGGGAAAGAGGACACAAGCAGGGAGAAATGAACAGAGGCCAGATACACACACCAGTCCAGAAAGGGGGGGAATAGCCAACAGAAAAGGGATGATGGTTATGGCTGATTGCTGGATGGATCTGGCAGATGTGCCTCCAGGACAGTAGCACCCTTCTGGTCTCAGATATAATAATGGCCTGCTGCTCAGTCAGCATCCTCTGCTGATGGACAAGGCATTGCAGCAGGTCCTCCATCCCCTCTGACTCCTCTGGTCTGGTCGCCCACAATGATGAATGGAGTGGACCTACAAGAGGAAGGCGGAGAATGTGAGGATGAGAAACTAGCCAGGGGGCATACTGTAGCCACAGGTGGCCATACAGGGATGGACATCATGTCACATCAGCCATGCCCAAGTGGCACTGAGGGATGCAATGGTAGGCCCACCTGGAAGGTGGCCACATGGTAGGCCTGGTTGTCAGAGGCACCAGCCCAATACCTAATAGACATGATGATGACATGCCTGACAACACCATGGCACAGAGACACCACCCACCCCAGCACTGCACACAGCGAGACAGTGCAGACACACAGGCAGTCCCCAGGATGTGTGTGCACAAGGGCCACACCACAACACACACAAGGGCACCCACATGTCAGGACCAGCTACTGAAAGACAGATGGCAATGTACCAGAATGCAGAGCTCAACAACAACTTCACAAGGGTGTGCCAGAGCAGCTGCAGTGCAGTCACATTGGTTGGCCAATGACTGACCAATGCCAGGACCGAACAGACCCACAACATACACAGGCACACAGGGTGCAGATGGTGGCAGGGGTGGGCTGACATATGCCACCATACATGGCCCCCGGATGGCACAGTGTGAGGTGATCTGCAACCACAACATGCACGCGGGTGGCAAATATCTGACCCTGGCTGGCAAAGCCTGTGGACAGCAAGGCAATGCCAGCCATGCACAGGTGTAGGAGCTGTGGGGTGGGAGGGATGGGAGCACACCCCTCCCTGCAAATGTGAGCATGGCAACTGACAGCATGTGTGCCCTACCGATCCTCTGCTGCCACAGCCCCCACCACCAGCCGGCACTCTTGCAGCCATGCATGCTGACACTGGCCCACAGCACCCCCCACTGCAGGGCACAGTGGCCTGACAGTTACAATCTGGCAGCAGTGTGCAACACTGATGCACAACCCGGCACAGTGCTGCAACACCACTGGCCCAAAGCCAGTGGCAGCCAAGCCACTAGCACAGTCAATGGCAAACCACAGGAGGAACCACACATCACAGAGAGACACCACAAAGTAACAAGACATGTACTCACGCAACAGGCCTCTGTCCTCAGGGCTGCTCTACTGCACCCGTTGCAGCATGGCCGACACCCTTGGGCTACTCCTCCGCCTGTCCTGGGACACCTCTCAGCCCTCTCCTGCAGTCCTGGGCTCCTCGATCCTATCTACAGTGGACAGGGGAAACAGCAGCATTAGCGCAACACACAGCATGCACTGTGAGCAGCACAGCAAGATGCACATGCAACCCCCACAACACTGCACACAAAGGGACACCCAGGGACAGTGGCTGAACTCAGGAGACACCCACACAGAGGGCGGCAAGGCCCATGGTGCATGCGCCATGTAGGCATGGCAGTGCAGTGGTACAGCAGTGCCAGATGCAGGCACACTGTGACAGGCTGCACACCTGGGTGTGTAGGCCAGCAGTATCCCAGGGATGGCACCCCTGCACCATGGTGCTGTAGGCCACAGGCTGGTGCAGTTTCAGGACCCGCCACTTTCACTGTCCTGATTGGCCACCCACACCTGTGTCACCCCCATGGATACAGCATGCACCACTCTACCACCGTGTGTGCCGCCCCACACCGTCTACCATAATGCCCCCCTCGGTGGACAACTTTTGGCCCTGCCTATGCCACAAGCACCCCAACACCATGCACAGTAACACACTGGTATGCGCGCACACACACACACACACACACACACACACACACACACACACAGTCCGAGAGGCACATAATAGTGGTGAACGATGTGCAATGACACCTACCTGGCAGAGGCACAGTGCCCTCACACACCATGCACTTGAAGTGCTTCAGCTGCTGCCACTGCCAATGGTGCATGTCTGTGTAGCGATGCTGACACTTCTTGGCTTCACGGGCAATGCCCGTGTGGTCACTCAGCTTCTGGACAATGGAGGCCCACACCTGCTGGCATGGGAGATCACCCTCCCTAACCTCCCCAAATAGCCGTCTGTGCCTCTGCTGCACAAGGTTGGCAGTCTCCACCTCCCCCCAGTGCCTGTCTCTGTGCACCACAGCATATTGCCTCCTTCTCCTTGGCATTGCCCAAGCACCACTGGTACCCTGCCACCTGTAGTACTGCACAGCCTGTTCCACACCATGGGCCCCAACAAACGGTGCAGTAGCACAGCGCTACCTGGAAGTGGGAGTGCTGCACATGCATGACCCCATCACAACGACACGCATGCATGGAGCGCTGCATTGTGTGGGCTAGTGTGGCACTGAGGGCCCATGTGCATGTGTGGGTGGTGCACTATGCCACATAGTGCTGCGCTACCGAGACAGTGCGGCACTGGACACCACATAGCCCGGCTCTAGCGATATCATAGTGTTAAGTGGATAGCCCGGTGCTAGTTAGTCCCATATTTAACAGGCACATGCAAATGAGGGCACTTGTGCATGCATGGTGCAAACACTGTGATTAGCATATCATTATCCGATGATTTGCATGCATAACAGGCTGGATTGCCCAGCTGGGCTATAAAATGGCAAGCAGTGCTCCACCGGTATTGTGGGATTGCAGCACACAGCTGAAGCTGCAGACGTGCAGACACAACAGAAGGAGCCATGTAACAGGATGCAGAGCTGCAACAGGCAGGTCTGTATAGCAGCCGGAGGCCTGGTGGAAGGGCACTGGTGCATCACAGGGCTAGGGTGTACACACTGCACACCTGCTGTACAGGCTGGGAACAGGGCTGTCGAATGCAGGCCCACAGACCTTCACAGTGCTGCATCATGTTGCACAATGCCATTGGGCTGGCTGTCCAGCTGACAGGTCCATGTGCCTGGCCCGTGCACCTGCATCAGCTAGCACTATGCGGGCACCGCCTGCACACTGTGGGTGCCAGTAATGGGGTGGGGGGCCCCCACCGTGGCCTGCAGGTATGCCTCGCAACAGTGGCACACTGATATGGGGTCCATGGACCCTCGGCTGTCGCCCTGGATGTGGGATGTGGAAGGTCGCAGACACTCTGGTACACAGTCACTGCCCACCCCTGGGTCAGAACCATGTGGATCCCAATGTGACATCGACTGCACCATGTGGTCTGTGTCTGGTAACCTGCTATTGTACGCGTACCATCCTCGGTGTCCATGCCCTGTGTGTGGTGCACATGTCCCCTATGGGCAAGGCCCCTACTTTTCTGCGGCACAGTGGGACCAAGTTCTGTGACAAGACTACCATTTGCTGCAGAACTTCTACGGCGATGGTTTGTAATTTCTGCGGAAGTTCTGCGGCACTAACAAACTACCACATCACAGTGTCAGCTTGTCATCCTGACTTCACTTTCATGGCAATGGTAATAGCAATCAGGATGGTGGAAAGCACAGTGACACTATTTCAAAAAATAACAGACTTATAGAAATAATTTTTTTGCCTAAAAAAGCAAAACAAATGTCTCTCCCTTAAGGTCCTAGCCTATTGCATAAATGACAAATGCAGAGGGGACCTTATGTGATAAATAAGGTATTTCTATATGCATGCTATCTATCCCACTAATGAGGTCTCTACTGTGTATCACTTGTATATTTGTATGTGCTTTCTACACCACTCATGAGGTTCCCACTGTGTATCACTTATATATTTATATGCAATCTGTAACATACATACAAATATGTGTGTGTGTGTGTGTGTGTGTGTGTGTATAGTGAGAGACAGAGATACTGTATGTGTGTGTGTGTGTGTGTGTGTGTGTGTGTGTGTGTGTATATGTATGTATATGTGTGTATATGTGTGTGTATATGTGTGTGTGTGTATATATATATATATATATATATATATATATATATATATATATATATTTTTAATTTCCATGAAATTGCATCCTCATTCATTCAGGTCCCATTGGAAATGGAATAAACGGAATAGAGGAGTTATTGTAAAACTCATTTTTCATGTCAACTTGCTTCCCCAGACACACTACATAACACCATCAGGCCATGACATGCATGTGAACCGATTGTGAGATAGAGCTCTCCAGCCCATCACAATGTGTCCACCTTGAGACAGAACACTGCACCATACCTTCCCAGGTTCCGAGCAGTGATGTGTTCCACCAATCCTTGTGCTGCCCAGCCAGCTCCCAGAGCTAATCTCTGGACCTGAGTTGCCAGCACGGAAACACAGCATGCTTCCCTTTGGCCCAACAGCTGTCCCTGCACCAACATTTCTTAATAACTTTTATGTGATTCTATCAACCAATGACAACATGTAATTAATAACCCTGGCAAAAATGTGTACAGTGCAATTATTTAACAGGTCTATTCTTTCAACAGGTCTACACATTATTATATTCCTCTTTTCTGGGCATAATTACTTTGTTATATTATAAAATGGCAGTTAAATTCATTTTACCAGTTATTCATTTTAGATGGCATCTCTATACCTTAAAGGCACAAATAAGTTTGTACAAAGTGAGGTATGGACTGAACAGGTCTGTGCCATTGACAAGGTTTTGTTTAAGCTGGCCTAGTGCAATAATGTAAGACTGAAAATTGTATTAGGCTGTAGTGCAGGTTGAGCAACTATCACCATGCCTGATGTGCTTTGCCACCGTCTCTGGCAGTGGGAGCTGTGGTAGATAAGTGACTGTTCATTTCTGTTGCAAAATGCAGCCATGTCATTAGCTAATGTATGATATTATAGCAATAATAACATCACATTCTGAGCATATGGGGGGGGTTTTGGATATAAAAAGAGGGGAAGGGAACCAGATTCTGTGGATAAACAGAAATATTAATAAAAAAATCACCAAGAAGAGTGAATTCTGTGGCACCGAAGAAGTTCTGCAGTAGATTGCAAGTTCTGCGCAAAATTCTGCGGCCGCAGAATTCTAGGGGCCTTGCCTATGGGGCTGATAGGGGCCCATTACAATGGTAGGTGGCGAGCGTTGGGATGGCACTCATCCTGGGGAACAAATGACTGGTATGGGTGTTGGTGGTGTCCAAGTGGGTCCAGAGTGTGCAGTCTGTACTCGGTGTATGCCGACAGCGGCACAGTGCACATAGGGATGGCCATGGTACACTGTGGCCGCGTGCACTGTACATGCATATGCTGGCCATTGCTGTCACCATGCCACAACTGGGTGGGTACTGCTGCCATTGGGGATGACATGCACATACTGTTCCATGTATGCCATGCACCACAGGCCCGCCACAGCTGGTGACACATATCCCTGTACATCTCTCTCATAGGTCGTGCAGCATGACCTGAATGCATATGGGCACATTGCTTCTCACAGAATGAGCTGAGGACAATGGCGCATGGTGTGAAGGAGAGGGAGCAGATGCTGTGGTAGCACAAGGTGACAGATGCGGTGGTGCACCAGGCGTCGGATGATGTGACATCAGGCATGAACACTGTTGAAGGACGTGGCAGGATGATGGATGTAGTGTGCCAGGGCTGGAGTGACCTGATGCACTGTGCAAAGGGGGGGACAGCAGCCCCATGATAGACTGCAAACCAGAGGTGGCCCACAATCCACTCAACAGGGGCAGGAGGACCACTCATGGCCGTGGTGGCATCCACACTTCACCCAGTGGCCGTTGCTAGTGTGCCAGGTGGTGGGTGTGAGACACCTCTCACCCACCTAGGACAGGTCTGTATCCACATGTATGCACCCTGCATGTTGTAACTGCACAGGTGCTGAGTGTTGGAGTTGGCGTCATGCCTGGGGTGCACTGTGGGGGGTGCTGTGCTGTGCTGTGCACACTGTACACATGGGGCGGGTTTGCATGCGAACAGTGCCTGGCATGGCTGCCACCACAGCTGACAGGCCAGGGCATGTGCACTGTGGTGTGGGTGTATGCATGTGGCCATGGTCTACTGCTGTGGGGCTGCTGTGTGAGGTGTGCATGTCTGTGGTGGGTGGCATGTCACCTAGGGTGTGTATGTAATGGTGATGGTGAGGCACACTGTGCATATGCCAGTCAGTGACGCTGTCCCATTTCTTCCACAGCAGTGTGTGCAGGGCCTGCAGCATGCCAGGACCAGGAGGCAGAGGAGGAGAAAGAGAACCTGCCATCTTTATCCAGACTAGGTGCTGGTCGTGGACCCTCAGCCGCGCACCATGTGTGGCACTCACTTGGACATCGGGTACAGCTGCTGGGGGGCTACAATGGTGCTGGGGACCTGGATCTCAGAGCAGCCCTGGAGGATACCCAGGTGGAAGATCTCGGTGGTGGGCAAGTGATCCTACAGACAGTAACCAGTGACATGGAGTCAGATGTGTTGGAGGGAGGTTACATCCTGCCCATGGATGGGGGCACAGGGGTGGGACAGGGTGCAGTCCACAACACTGGTGTCGGGGAGGTGGACTGCCATGCCAGCATGGGTGTACCCATGCAGCCAGTGGTTGGCCATGTGGGGGCTGTGTGTGCCCAGCTGGACATGCGATGCCCTTGATGGGTGGGGTGCACATCCCGCAGGGGTCACATCCCACCATTGGTGGCCTGCAATGGCAGGACAGTCCACCGGTGCAACAACATCCCCAACCCAGTGAGCTGCAGGCACCAGCTGCCATTGAGGATGCCATGGCCGTGGTGCTGGATACCCCGAGGGGGCCCTCCTTCTGCTCCAGACCACACTCACATCCCAGTAGGAGACCTAGCTGGACCTGCATTGCCTGCAGTGGGAGCTCAGACATGAGCTCTCACAGATGTGGGAGTCACTGTCCCTGGGCTTCGCATGGGCGGAGGACAGGTTAAGCCACATAGTTACCACACTGGACTGCAGATTTGCTGGCCTCATAGCGGTGGTGGTCGACCTCACCACAGTGCTGCACGGGGTGCATGGTAGGCAGCAGGCTGTGCAAGGGGGTCTGTGTGACTGTGGCACAGGGGCCCACAGGAGGGCCACTCACGGATTCATGACTGACACTGGCACGAGCACCACTGCATCGTGTGCATCAGCAGGCACCCAGCACCGCCGTGGCCATCAGGCAGCCCTGTCCAGCTCTGCTGGTCGGTGGGGGCGCAGGTGGTCTGCCCTCCCAGCCTCACCGTGGTCCTCCCCTACTGTGTCCTCAGCTCAGAGCACCCCTGACTCTGTGTCCCACACACATGGTGTGCGCCATGTGTGTGGTGCTAGTCTCCAGAGATAGGCATGGCCACCATGCACACGTGCACGATTGACACCCACATGTGCACACTTGCACTCCCACACACCTGCACACACTTGCACTCATGCTGTCACACGCACACACACACACACCCCTTAACTTGCACAGTCACACATGCACGGCCATGGTGTTCCTTCCCACACTGCTGCCACACATCGGGTGTCACCCACAGCACTGTGCCATGGCTGTGTGTCCTCACCACATGTGTATCCTGCACAACCCACCCATCACACTGTCCTCACGTGTGCATTCAGTGCCACTGTGTTGTGCACATGCTTTGTCGTCAGCACTGTTGTGGTTGTCTGAGTTACAACCCCACTCAGTAGGTCAGTCCTCTACTCCCAAACTGCCAAACTCTGAGCGTAGTATTGTGAACAGTTAACAGATCAGGGTAACCCTCCTGTCTGTTTTGTGGGTTCAAATCAAACTTTGGTCTCAAGTTCTGGAGGGATTCAAACTGTTAACCTCTTGCTAGCATACCCAAAGTACAGGCTCAGATAATTCTGCTCTTCAAGGAAATGCCAGATATCTTTTGCCACGGGCACTCAACCAGGTATTACAAAATGAACCCTTAAAACTCTATGCAAGACCTTAGAGAAACTCATACCTGTTTCCCAATTTGATATCCCAATAAGCTTAAGCACAGTGTCAACTTTAACCATCTAAGCTTAACTTATTAAAAAAAAAAGTTTCAATGCACACCAGGCAGTTTCTGTTTTTAAAACATATATCTTTTACTTTAAAATAGACAAAAATAGGTAAACAGTAAATACAGAACAAAATATCCCCAACGCATACAATCTTAAAAACAAAACAAGTTTAAAAGTGCAAAATTCCTGCCAACCATTAGACTTATTTATCTAAGGTATTTCTTGTAATCTTTCAATGTTCTTGGATGTTCCTTCTCTCAGTCCAAGTATATGAATGTGTCTCAATGGAAGACAGACTACAGTTTAAAAATACTGTGTTTCAACCCTCTAAATAATGTCATCATCTAGCTCCACCCTTTCAGGATACATAAAAGAAAAACATATATATTTTTATATATATATATATATATATATAGATATATAGATATAGATATATAGATATAGATATATATATATATATATATAATATAGATATAGATATAGATATAGATATAGATATATATATATATATATATATATATATATATATATATATATATACATATATACATATATACATACATACATACATATACACACATATACACACGCATACATACATACACACAAAACAGGAAGTCTCATCAGGGTATTGAATTCTGTGACTCCAGCAAGACCCATTGCCCAAATGATGACACTCTTAATTACGACTGTAATTTCTCAGTCCCTTTGATCCATGAGCAGTTCCCTGTCTCAAACACATCAAAGGACTTTTTATGACACCAGGTGCAATCAACTGACTTTCCTGAGGACGTCATAAAATGGATATTCCACTTCATTATGACACCAGGTGCAATTAAATGACTATCCTGAGGATGTTATAAAATGGATATATTAGTTCCTGGCTTCAAAGCAAACTGACAAGTTAATTGCATACAGAAATCTGCTGTTTAACATATATCCTGTCTTTTGAACTGATACCTGGGGGGGGGGGATTGTCATCCCAGGCACAAGATTTTTCATGACAGACAATCGCATTACATTTTTATATTACAGAAATCATAGAGTTATCCAAACCAGCTGTCTAAGTGCCACAGTCTGTACATATTAAACTGTTTACCATTGTATTGTGTGTTGTTGCTGTGCTGTCTGTACTCACCCTCTGGCCTGTGACAGTGTTCTAATGATGGTGGCCCTGTGCTCCAGGGCTCTGCGGGCCATGCAAGGATCCCTCCTCTCGAGTGGCTCCACTTTTCCCCTGACCGCTGGCTCTGGGTCACTGTCGGCCTGTCCCTCAGGTTCAGGTGCCTGTATCCCATGGTTCATTGCCGTGTTGTGCAGCATACAACAGGCTAGGAAGATATGGCATATCTTCTGAGACCTATACTGTAGGGCACCGCCTGATGTGTCTAGGCATTGAAAACGCATCTTCAGTATCCCAAACACCCTCTCTATGATGTTTCTGGTGGTGGCATGTGCCTCATTGTACATCTCTTCAGCCACTGTGGCTGGCCGGGGTACCAGTGTCAGCAGCCAGGGTCGCAGGGGATAGGCGCTGTCCCCTGTTAGGAGATGTGAACCTGTTAGTGTTGTTGTGCTGTCTGCCCATTGCTGTCATGCACCACCTGAGTTGCTCTCCCAAGCCCCTTCCATGGCCTCCCCTGCCTATCTCCACCCCTGCTGTGATGTGTGTGCCTTGTTTACTGCTACTCACTGACTAGGTGCCAACTGGGTATCCTGCCCTCCTCAAATGACTGGCACAGCTGGAACTGGTGCCAGATTATGGCATCATGGGCACTGCCTGAGTACTGCCCATAGACATTGCTGATGCACCCAGTCTCATCGCACACCACCTGGCAATTGATGGAGTTGTACCCCTTCCTGTTGACATACACCTCACTGCCATCACCAGGTGATGCATGGATGGGGACATGGGTGCAGTCAATGGTATCAAGTACCACTGGTAGGTGCGCAACTAGATGGAATTGCTGCATGGTTTCTCTGCGCTCTGCTGCTGTGTTGGGAAATACTAAGAACTCCCCAGCATGTGACAGGAAAGATTCAAGGAACTGGGCCAGGAGGCATGAGGTGGCAGACTGTGATACCCCGATGGTGTTCCCCGTTGGTCGTTGGAACATCCCTGTGGCTAGGAAGCACATCACTGCTGTCACCTTCTCCTCTACTGTCATGGCATGGCTGCATCTGGTGCTGGGGTGCAGCTGCTCATGCAGGATGCAGGAGTTCACATAGCTGCCTCAATATAACCCTGTTCATCCTGTACCGGCCAGTGATGTGCTTATCTGGCAGGGTCTCAAAGGAGACCCTGGGCCAGTACTGCCTGTTTTCAGCATACTGTCTCCTTGGCCTGCTTTGCGGCCCATGTTGGGCCTGCTCCCTCTCCTCTTCCTCCACTACTGCTGCCATTAGTGGCAGCATCACTGCTATCAGCACAGCAGACATTTCCTCTTCCTGGTGTGGTCACTCCCCCTCAGTGGTTTGCCCTGGGTTATTTATTTTTAATTATTTAGTTGTTTAACCAAGTATAGCACACTAAGCTGAAAGCTTTTTTACAGGAGCGACCTGGGAGCACAAGGAGGTTAAGTGACTTGCTCAGGGTCACACAGTATGCAAGTGGAAGCTGTGGGATTCAAACCCAGGTCAGGTCTGCTGGATGTCACCAAATTTGCAGCTCAGAGCCTTAGACCACTGTGCTATAGGCGGTAGCTTGTGCCGTGCTACATGTCACACACTGTGTCCTAGCGCGGTGCTATGGCTTTGAATATCCAGGTAGCGTGTAGGCAGGCCACTTCCACTTTTGCTCCTTGCATATTATCTGTTTCCAAGCTTGTTGCTATTGTGGTTAGCGTGAGCTTAACCAGTCCTTTGAATATCCCATCTCTTCGCTAGTCCTGCGCTATCAGTTTGCACTCTGCGTTTTGAATATCTGGCCCTAGGCATCCAGCTATTGAGCCATAAATAATTAGCATTTTCTTAAACTTTCCTAAGCTTATCAACCTTCATCTTTTAAGGTCAAACTCAGGCCACTGTGACTATCGCACAGAACCTGCGCATACACCATCAGCATGAATTTCTGCTCGGAGTCTGAAACACACATTTGTTAACCAGCTTCCAGCACGGCAGCTTCTGTTCATTTCAGGTAATACTAAAAATCTTTTGTAGAGTTTTAGATAACATTAAGCTTTTAGCTACATACACAAAAAATTTTTGATACAGGGATATGACTTCTGTTAATCTGTAAACATTTTGCAGCAGGCCAGAATTTTTGTAAATCAGATTTGCTGGTATGATAACAGAAACAAAATAAGTTGTTTTTATGGTACAGGTGGCAAAAACTTTAAAATCATTGTGTGTGTTGGGAGAGAATAGTTACTTACAGAAAGAAGCACTGCTCCATTTACAAAATCAAACTAAAATTATAGGGTACAATTAAAACTCCTACACCCACTTTAGAGTGATTTAAAGGAAAAAGAAAATTATGAAACCAGTGAGGAAAAGGCAACTGTTACTATACTCAACCCAAAATGTGCAAAACAGCATTTTAAAAATACACCCTCTTACTGAGCAGCCTTTTTAATCAAATGTGGAAGTTTCACACAATCACTGTTTTTGCCTTTTTATTTACTCATTCACAAAAAATATACACCAAGTCTGGTTTGGACCCTGTGACATGCCCTGACAAGCCTGAACAAGCCCAAATTTGCCCAACCCATAAACGCATCATAATCCTGTGCCAGAAAAGGGGGTGCATTATATCCAGGGTGGGAACGCTATGCAACATCCGGCGCAGCCGGAACTCTTATCGATGGCACATGGGGTGGGGCACATCCACATCCTGTGCAGCCAGAAGCAGAAGTGACTTAGGGTAGGGCTATCGCCTTTTTCGGGGCTCATTAAAACCCACCTATCATTTTGTCACTTAGTATGCACCAATACTACTGGTATGCCACAGTCAGTCATTTTTAAGCCACTGGAGGTAACACAGTGGTAGGCTCTGCCCACATCCATGACAATGAGAAAATGATTATTTCCAGAGTCTCAAGAGCTAAAAATGTACTAAATCCAGCTCCCTTGCACAATAGTCACCAACAATGCATATGTGATGAATGGTAACAGCATATAAACGTCAGACATGCCATAGTGACATGATTTCAGCCATTTATTGTGCATGACATACTTTGCTAACCTTCTCAAACACACTCCAATCCACACACATGCACCTTGGAGCAAAAAAGGATGGTCAATAATATTCACAGTGAGCCACAGACAGAGCATAGGGTCACTGTGGGAGAATGGAAAGGGGTGGGCAGATAGAGGTAGTGGGGACTAGGAGATGTGCTGGGGTGAAATAGGATCAGGAGAGGGGTTCTCCCTGCCTGATTTCCATACCCAAGGGCTTCACAAATTGTGGGCAGGTACTGTGATCTTCCTTGAAAACCCATCCAACCCAGCTGGTGTTGTGTAATGCCAGGTCAATTAGAAACAAGACTGCCATTATAGCGGATCTTGTTGCAACATCTGACCCGGCATGCATCACCGAGACCTGGCTAGATGAGAATGTGGACCCTACATTGGCATCTGCTGCTCTGGCTGGGTTCTTGGTGATACACCACCTGAGGCTGGATCATAGGGGCGGGGGAGTAGCCATCTTTTTTAGAACAGAGCGGGGTCTTGTGGATGTTCCAGTGGGCTGCGCTTGTTCCTTTGAGTGTATCCTGAGAGCAGGTGTAGGGTTCAGGATTCTCCTCATCTACCATCCACCCGGTGATGGTGGAGAATTCCTGAAGGAGTTTGTGGACTTCATCGTCAACATGGCATTGGAGTCACCCAAGTGGTTAATACTGGGTGACTTCAGTGCCTGGGTCAGCGATGAACTCTCGCATTTTGTGAATAATCTCCTCCAACTTATGACTACATTGGGCCTTACACAGGTGGTTACCTCTGCTACCCATATGAGGGGGGGGCCACTCATTGGACCTAGTGTTTCTACTGGAGTTGAAGGTCGTGCATCTGGTGGTGGAACCAAATGTGTGGACAGACCATCATACCATAACATTCAGCTTTGGGGGAACCCCCAAATAGGCCTGCCTCTATGGAGATGGTCCAGTATTGCCCTTTAAGGGGAATTACCCCAGAAGGCCTGTTGGTGGTACTGGGCCTATCAGGTATTTCAAGTGAGTGCATGGGTCCAGGGGATCTCGTTCTTGCCTATAATAAGGTGGTGGGTGAGGCCCTGGATCTAATTGCTTCTGTCTGTGTTCGCCCACTCACTCAGCACCCGAGGACCCCATGGTTTGATGGATCTTTGAAGGAGCTGAGGAGAGTGGGGCAAAGGCTAGAGAGGGCATGGCAGAAATCCGGCCTGGATGCTGACAAGCTTAGATAGATGGACCATTATGGTACCTATCAATCAGCAATCACCCGTAAGAAGGCAGAATTCCTGTCCAGGGAGATTGCTGCTGCACGGAACCGACCAGCTCAATTCTTTCAGACTGTCGACAGATTGTGCAGTCCACCCTGTCTGCAGTCTGGAAGAGATTTTTCACAAATGAAGTGTGATGAGCTTGCTCGGTTCTTCGCTGATAAAATTGCCAGCATTAGGTCGGGCATCGGTCTAGCTCCTTAGAAACATGGAAACATAGAAGTTGACGGCAGATAAGGACCGCAAGGCCCATCCAGTCTGCCCATTTCTTTTTCTAGCTTATAAATGTGCCATCGGCCTTTGCTCTGTCAGTGACCTATCTATTCATAGTCATTTGTATTGTTCCCTTATGCCTATCCCATGCCTGTTTGAAGCCCTGCACTGTATTCATAGCCACCACTTCTTGTGGTAAGACATTCCATGCATCCACCACCCTTTCTGTGAAAAGAATTTCTCACATTCCCCTTAATCGGCCTCCCTCTAATCTCATGCTGTGTCCTCTTGTCCTGCTATTTTTCTTATATTTAAACATGTTAGACTCTTTTCACCTTGTTTATGCCCTTAAGGTGTTTGAATGCCTCGATCATATCACCTCTCTCCTCCTTTGCTCAAGGGTATACATATTGAGCTCCGTTAATCTGTCCTCATATGTCTTCTGATGCAGTCCCTGCACCATTTTGGTTGCCCTTCTCTGGACTGTCTCAATTTGGTTAATGTCCTTGTGAAGGTGTGGCCTCCAATACTGCACGAGTACTCCAGATGGGGCCTAACCAGTGTCTTGTACAGAGGATTATTACTCCCTCTACGACTTGTGATACCCCTACTAATACACCCTAACACCCCCTAGCCTTACCTACTGCTTTAGAGGTCTGCTTGATGATTTTAGGTCATCAGTGATGATGATGCCCAAGTCTCTTTCTTCCTTTGTGACTGCTAGCAACTCCTCCCAGCCTATAGGTGGCTTCAGGGTTTCTCTTCCCTATGTGCATGATTTTGCACTTTTGCATTAAATCCCAGTTGCCACTCTTCTGACCATTCTGCTAGTTTATCCAGATCTCTTCTCATTCTGCCCACCCCATCTGGATCATCTACTCTGTTGCAGATCTTGGTGTCATCTGCAAACAGACAAGCCTTACCCTCTAGTCCATCTGCAAGGTCACTTCTTTAAGGGATTGCAGTGATTGGCAGGAGGAAATGAACACCCGTGCTACCTGCTTTGACTTTAGTAGGCCAGAATTCATGGATGTTGTGAGGCTTGTTCAGACTGTATGACCAACCAGCTGTAGTTTGTATCTGGGCCCTACGCCACTATTATTAGGTTGCATAGATGTTATCTGCCCAGTCCTTGATGAAATTGTCTGTAAGTCTCTGGAGCAGGGTTTTTTTCCTGTTCCCCTAAAGGAGGCAGTTGTTCAACCACTCCTTAAAAAACCTTCATTGGACCCAGACCGTAACTTGAGACCTATCTCTAACCTGACCTTTGTGGGTAAGGTTATTGAAAAGGTGGCTGTGCTACAGCTAGACGACCATCTTACAAGTCACAATATCTATGATACTGTCCAGTCGGGGTTTAGGAAAAGACATAGCACTGAGACTGCTCTTATCCGGGTTTTAAATGACCTCCTAATTGCGAAAGATCGAAAGGCTCATACTATCTTAGTCCTTCTTGATCTCTCTGTAGCATTTGATACTGTGGACCATGGTGTGCTGTTGGAGCACCTTTGTTTTTTTTGTGGACTGTCTGGTACAGTTCTACATTGGTTTTGATCTTTCCTCACAGGCCGGATACAGAGGGTTGTCACTGGAATTTATTCCTCTGATGCCATCTCTCTATCCTATGGGGTGCTGCAGGGCTCCATTTTGGTGCCCATGTTGTTTGCAGTTTATACGCTGCCATTAGGAGACATCATTAGGTGATAGTCTGGGATTTCACTGCTATGCAGATGATACCCAGCTGTATTTGTCCTTTACTCCCCGGACAGGATGATACAGTCTCTTTGCTTAACAACTGTCTATCCAAAATCAAAGACTGGATGAGTGACAGCTGGCTGAGGTTAAACCCGGATAAGACCGAGGTGTTGGTAGTGAACCCAGGTCACCTTGAGGTGGGTCGTAGGGCTGGGGTTTCATTGGGCCTTTGGCTTGATGGTGTCCAGCTCTTGACCTCAGACCAGGTATGTAATCTGGGCGTTATTATTGATGACGGTCTGACCCTGAAATCTCAGGTGTAGGCTGTAGTCAAGTCCTCTTTTTACCATCTTAGGAGTATCGCCTGGGTTAAACATCTGGTTCCTCTGGCTGACCTTCCTACTTTGGTCCACACCTTCATGACCACCCACCTTGATTGCTGCAATGCCATGTACCTAGGACTACCCGGGGGTTGATATCCACCTCTTGCAGCTAGTGCAGAATGCAGCGGCCAGGCTTTTGACTGGGACATCTAGAAATAGTCATATTATACCTGTGCTGCGCGGGCTGCACTAGCTGCTGGTTCAGTGGTGGATCATCTTCAAGGTCGGATTACTGACCTATAAAGCCCTACATGAACAGGGACTGCTGTATCTGCAAGATCTCCTTACTCCCTACTGCCCCTCTTGTTCACTCTGATCTGCCAGTAAGGGATTGCTAGAGATTCCCAGTGTTTGTTTGTTTGAAGACATCTGGGGCACAGGGGTGTCATTTCAGCAAAATCATAGGGGTAGCAAGGTGGGGGAGGGGCACAATGTGGGTGGGGCCACAGTGTGGGCGGGGCCAGAGAGGGTGGCATTTGCAACTCCCAATTCTAATAAGTGTACCTTTCAGCTGTCCCCACCCCTGGCCTGTCACCTACCATCTCTTAGGACTTATCTAGTCCCCAGTTGCTCCATGGTGCACCCCAGGGTGAGATCACTGGGTCTGGCTACACCCTGGCAGAGACCAAAACCTCAATTTGGGGGAGCCTGATTGGTGGGTGTGGGGCCTATAGGGTACCAGCATCATCCTGCTGCCTTGCCATTTTTTTTTTCCATTATTTTTTACTCGCTCATCTCAGAGTCAGTGGTGACAACTTCACATGCATGTGTGCAACAAACATGCAGAAGCCGGTAACTCACCCGCCGCAAGTGCTGGCCACTATGATGCCTTCCACGCTACCGTAGGAGGTACTTGTACGGTGGCACAGACAAGTCCTCTCCTTCAGAGAAGGCCAGAGTCTGCTGGGATGCTGGAGCTCTCTCCCTCCGATTGTCTCTCCAGTCACCCGGGCTCGATCCTGGGCCACCAGCGTCGCAAGCGGCAGCCCTTCTACTGCTCTAATGGGATAGCTCCATGATTTTATCATACTTATTGTGTGCATCTCACAACTTCTTGAAAGATGGGATAGAGAAACCAGCCCATTGGCAGAGTGCGATGCTGGGGGCCCGAGTTCAGGAGTGAGTTTGGATCCTCAGGGGCCAGTTGGAGGAAGAGGAGGAGGCAGAGGATAGGAATATCCCAGAAGATGCTTCCCTCCAGGGAGAGAGGGTCGTTGCCTTGGGCTGCAGCGCTGCCTCCTAGGAGACCATGAGTGGCAGCGCAGTGATAGGCAGGCAGGAAAGGGAGGTTATCAGCAGGGTGTGTGGGTATCATGCCATTTTGTGCATCCCTGCTTTGCCCCCCAGCATGCTGATAACCTGTGCGAGAAAGGGAATGAAAAGCCAAAATGTCCAGGCGCAAAGGACCCTGGTACCTTGCTCCTGGTTTGTCCGCCACGACTACTCAATGAGACCTGGGATGTTTGATGTATATCCCCTGTCTTCCACAAAACCCCAGTGAGGGGTAAGCCAGGGCATCATTAAGGAGCAGTGGTGGCATAGAGACGGGTGAATCAGCCTGTGCTTTCGGGCTCCTGACAGAGTGAGCACTGGAGTAGAAGTATGCAAAAAAACTTCCGCAGGTGGAATGTAAGGAAAATCTGACTTTGTGGAAATTCCACCTGCGCTGCCCAGTTGACCAAAATAAACAAAATAAAATTAATCCCGGTAGCTAGTGGTCCCTCCCCACCATCACCTACCCTGCCCGATGTGTATTAAAAACAACCCTGGTGGCTAAAGGTCCCCCCGCCTGCTCAATGTGTATTTTAAACAAAACAATACTGGTGGCTAGTGTCCCTCCTCCAACGGTCATCCATCCTTTCGTGTCCAGCAGTAGTCAATAGACATTTAACCTCATCCCTATCCTCATACATTAAAGAATATTTCTTCCTGGTTGTCTGATCCCAGTATGTAGTGTTTTTATTTTTAGCTAATTCTTTTGGTGGTCTAGTGGCCCCTACTCCCCAACCCAGTAGGAGTAGTGTCTCACCCACCTCCCCATCCGAAACAGAGTGGGCTACTTAACACAGCCCTCCACTCTCTCCATGGCTGGCAGCCCTCTGAGATGTGAATGAATATGGGGGTGGGGTGGAGGAGATGGTGGGACACTACCTGCCAGAAACAGGGGCACTTAAGTTTTAAAAAAATAACACTATATACTGGGGATCGGGATAGGAAGGGAGGAGGGTTCATTAGACCACCAGGGAAAAATATTTTTTAATATATGGGGGATAGAGATGAGGGGGTTACATGCCAGTTGACTACTGCTGGACATGGGAGGGGGCCGGGTGGGGGTTGGGACCATTAACTACCAGGGTTGTTTTGTCTAAAATACCAGCACTCTCTTAACCTTGGCCATCCCTCTTTAACCTTATACTTCTATCCCATCTCACAGACTCTGACTCAGCAACAGCAAGCAAAAGCAATGAAAGCACAGTTTTCTTTTTTCCCTTTATTGTTGCCTACCTCACTGCTTTACTGTTCTTCTCCTTCAATCCAGGCTTCTCTGGTCAATTCTCCAGATCCAACTGATCATCTGTCTTGTCCCAGACCAGTCCCATGTCGTCGTCGTGTCTCCAACTCGTCCCGCGCTCCTGCTGCTCCAGTCCTAACTGTCCTCTGTGGCCTAGAGTACTGCACCCACCCGGTGCCCGGCTGCCTGCCCAACCGATTAAAATAAAACCCCAAATCTGACACCAGCACCTCCTAGATCCACTTTCCTGGTGCCTCCTTGTCATCTCAGCCTGCCTTCCCCCTTCGTTGATGACTCCTCTGACGGAGAATTGGCGATCGACCATGAACCGACGATGAAAGAAGTGAAAGTTCTTCAAACTGTCTACTCGGTCTCCCGCCTCAAGTGATACCCTGTCTGCTGTGCTCGCACTACAGGGTTCTCCTCGTGATGTTCCTCGGCTCGCCCACCACGCGTGACTAGTCCCGCCCACTGCAATGGCCTTCCTGAATCCTAGCCAATCGCGGTACCAACCCCATCTCAATACACACTGGGACTTGGAGTTTTAGGGCATCCTGGCGGCACGTGGGGAGGCGGACACTCGGGAGGCAAAAAAAAGAAGTTTTTTTAATTTCGGCCAGCCAGTGGCGGCCAATGGCCAAGCATCCATAAGCCATGGCAATGGCAGGCAGGAGTTGCAAGCCCTGTCATAGGGGTCGCAAAATTTTCATAGGGGTCGCGAATGCGAACCCTGGCGACCCCTAAATGACACCCCTGCTGGGGCACGTGCATTCTCCTACACTGCCCCTGCCCTGTGGAATTCTCTACCTCGTCAGATACAAGGCAGTCTGACTGAGAGATTTAAATCAGAGCTCAAAACTTACCTGTTTTTTAAAGCTTACAGAGAATAACTTTTTATTATTATTGTTTTAATGTATGTTGTTTTAAATGTTGTTCTATTTGTACAGTGCTTTGGTATCTGAAAAGTGCTTAAAAATAAAATGTACTTACTTACTTACACAAGTAATGAAGTGTGCTTGCATGTGTGTCAATCTGTACCCTACCTGCCAGGTGTCAGACATGCTGTGGGGCACATCAGTTCCTAGCTTTGCCAGGTGGCAGTCATACGAACATATGAAGGAACCAGCAGAAGAAAGCCATTTGGTGTGTCTAGTCTGCTTATATAGCAGGGTCCACAGCTTAAGCTTCTGTCCCTGCCCCACCTCCCAACTCTTCCTATCCTCCCTAACTATGATCCTTATGCCCCTGATTGGCCCATCAATGCTGCAGTTCCATTGGACACCTCCTGAAGGATTTATCACTGGTCTATACATTACAGTGCCAAGCTTAAGCAATTAAAAAGTCCAGCCATCATTCTTTTCCCCCTTATTTTCACTCTTGCTTCAGTTCACTACTGTTCTTCCAACTTGTTTTTGTAATTTTTATTCAGAATCGCACTGGTAAGTGCAACTCATTAATTGTATATTTTTTTGTTTTTCCCCTAGCTGAAAAAAAAATTCTATTCTTCTGAGTGCAACTTGTTTCTATTTACAATTAATAATCAGCTTATTTTTGTATAACTTTCATCTGTGCCGTCGATAAATTTTACCAAAAAAAAGTTCAATTGCTGTGCAGTCCTTTTAGTGCATTCCTATGTGGCCAGCTAAGTGAGTAAAGCGCTGTTTAATTCATACTAATAGTCTTAAATGTTTGAAATAAAAGTTGGATATACTGAAACCTACACAAAATGCTAATGCTTAGCTAGTCAATACCTGTTCTCCCACCTGCTGGCTGTTGGACCCCCTCACTACCAAAAGCAACAGCAAAAAAAAAAGACTAAGATTAATTTAGCCCTAGTTTGTTGTTCTCTGTTAGAAATGCATCATTTCCTCAGAGGAGACCATAAAGATGTTTTTCTTCTTTTTTATCTATAGGTTTTTATGTTTAGCCAATACCTGTTCTGCCTGTTGGACCCCCTACCCCCAAGCGAAAACTCACAAAGGTATAAGTAAGAAAAAGACAGCATAGCATACATACTAATTTAAAACTAATCTAAAAGCACATGTAGGCAATTTTTTGTTTGGTCCAATGGTTTTATCACTCCAGTTTGTTCTTCTCTCAGATTGAAATATATAATTTACTCTAACAATTCATTTTCAAACTTTTGCTCTTTCACATTTGGGGAATGGACCCCCCATCCCCTACAAACAACAAAAAAAAGACCACACTGAAGAAAAGTTGTGAGTAGATTAACATTATTCCTTTTCAGGAGCTGTTTCGTCATAGGGTTTTTTTTAAGTTTTGTATGAAGTTATTTGGCACATTCAGTTAATTTCAATTTAGTCTTTAATTTCAAGAGGGAGCCATTTAATTATAAGGAGTCTTCAGTGGTTTCCAGTCCATTTGCTGTAAATTTCTAAGCAGAGCAGACCTTCCTAATATATATATATTTTAACTATGCCTGTTTGTTTTTCCAATGAGTGGGAAAACTGGAGAAGGTTATAAGATGGGGAAGCTCTCATACTGTTCTTCTGCCCACCCCCCAGTCCCAAGTCAACATGTACAGACAGCAGTAGTACATGTTTCTCCCATACAAAATAAGCCACATAGGTAATATATGAACTGTCCTCTTAGTGTTTTTGTGTTTGTATTGAAGGCTCCATATAATTAGATGTCTCCTCCTTGAAAGCAGAGCCTGTGAACTCAAATGTCTTCAGTAGTACTGTAAAATTCTATATGAAATGGAGCACTTAAAGTGATACAAAGTGTTCCATTCACAATATATAAGTTCCATACAATGTACTAGAGTGCACACAGAGCAAATGCCGACGTGCGCTCAATTACGAACCCATCTCCTGGACTGATTGTGAGTACTCCATTTCATAAGAAAAAGAGATGTGTAAGAACAAAGGGGCACAATTTAAAGATAGACAGGGGACGGCTCAGAGGTAATGTGAGGAAATTTTTTTTTTTTTCATGGAGAGAGTGGTGGATGCATAGAACCGCCTTTCTGGAGAAGTGAGGTCTAAAACAGTGGGGGAATTCAAACATGCATGAGACAGACATAAGGCAATTATAGCGGGGGGTTGCAGGAAGTAGGCTGTTGGTTAACTAGAATCTGCAGCTTATCCAGTAGGTAGGGAAATGGGCAGACTGGGTGGGCCAAGTGGTCCTTATCTGCCATC